>OX374625.1:10000000-20000000 GCA_947347705.1 Nymphula nitidulata | reverse complement strand
AGACATATTTATATTAATATTCGTTTGCTGCATCACATAATGTTTTACATTTAGATCTTAAATAACACTTAGGTATCATTATGGAGCCTAGTCAGGCACTGCAACATATTTATTATTTGAAATTAAATTAAAATTAAAAGTCACTATAAAATTAAATATAAAAATTAGGTATACAAACAACAAAATTAATACTATCAACATCAAATTACACAATTATTCAATGTCAGTAGGTAACAATATGCAGGTACATACACTATAATGTTACATACGCAGTCGCGTACTATTTTTTAGAACTTTTAAAGGAAAACAATTCCGGCATATATGATTTTTGCATAGCTTTAGCCGTAACCTGCGCTCGCAACGAAAGCTCTGAAGAGCAATATTTTTTGCCGTTTTTACAACATTTTTCATTGGTGCTCCGCTCCTATTGGTCGCAGCGTAATGTCATATAGCCTATTTAATTTCGCGTAAAATGAACTATTCAGTACATTTTTTTTATTTGAATCTATAGTTCCTGAGATGGCGAGTCCAACCAAACAAATAAGCAAACAAACTTTTTAGTTTGATTTATAGTATAGATTAGTATAGATAAGTTTCTTTTATATTATGGTCGTGTGAATGTGAGTATTTGTTTTTCATTTATATTTATCCATCCATTTTAATTTTATTCATACGTTGTTGTTTATCTTTTTGCCTGTTACGTTTTCACTCCTGGTTCGTTACTGGTCGGTTTGGTTCGATAACTGCAGGGGCGGAGGCGTGGGCCACTAGTATCTTTATGCTTTAATCATGTAAATACCCAATACTAATTTTGTCAAATAATTCGTCTGTCGATCAATGTTAATCTGTCTACAACATAAGTATCTTAGCACACTTATAGCATATTCACATTATGACATTACTTTTCAGCACTGTACTGGCTGATTCTATCTCAATTCCAATAATCTCCGGGTAATCCGATTATAGTCGACCCAGACCGATCGCAGATCAAAGAACTAAAATAAAAACATCGTAAAATTCCTATAATATGATACGACCCCATCCTTTTCCTTTGATTGATCTAGAACCCTCTTCAATACGTGATCATGATTGTTTTAGAATATGTTGCCTGAAAAACAAAAGTTATGCCATTCATCCTCACGTGAAAATATTTCAAGTGTAATAACTGGATTTTCCCCGAATCCTGTCTATGTTTAATATTTTCCTGTTTCTTCACGAGTGATGATAGGAACGAAGCTTCCGTGTAAGAGGCTTACGGGTGTTTGCGCACAATGACGACACCGTTTCCTTACCGATTCGAAGTGTGAAGTTTGGCATAAGTGTATTAAAGTACCTCATAAGTAGAAGCCGATTCAACTTGGATCAAACATGTTTATGAAACACAGGAAAATAGGAAGGAGATAGGACATTCTTCTTCTAGTTCTTTGTCGTTAATCTTGTTACCTAGCGAAGCCAGGGGGGAAGAAAACCCAGATACTTGTGTCGGATCGCCGGGAGGAAACCGAATGCCCTGCTACACTATGGCAACTGCCTCGATGAGAAGGTGCAACAAGCATTTGAGGTATTCTCTGCGTGGTCAGAGGAACGGTGGGCATTAATCTATCAAGCGACGTTATCCCTCCGGAGGGCTATAACAATTTAAAAATCAATGGTGTCTGGAATCTAATGTTTGACGGTTTAACCGTTATTATAGGGAACATCATCACCATCAAGGATGGTCGAGAGCGACAGGTGGTCCGTCAATAAGGTACTGTGAGGAGGTGATGTGCAGGAAGGAGGATGCAGAACGTGAGCGGGAGGAAGCTGCCAATTTCGGCAATCACGTCTAAAAAACTGGACGCAGGAGATCAGCCTTCGGGCGACTCCGACCGCCATAAGCAGCTTTGGGCTCCGGCTTCTGTAAATCATTTTTCGGGCTTATGATAGGTACCCGATTTATAGTTTACATAAAATTCATACTTAAGTAAATATTTCAATACATTTTATGAATAAGGAAAGTCAAAATAGCATACAAATTCATTTAAAAAGCTCGTGAATGCACTTATGTTTGAGATCCTTTACTAATACCTTGTACAGAGAACGACATATTTTTTAGTGCAATCCATCGG
This sequence comes from Nymphula nitidulata, assembly GCA_947347705.1. Lineage (NCBI taxonomy): Eukaryota > Metazoa > Arthropoda > Insecta > Lepidoptera > Crambidae > Nymphula > Nymphula nitidulata. The sequence continues at coordinate 19,997,892 of OX374625.1, read as the reverse complement.
TGTGGATAACCCACTTGTTACTAGCGTCCTTTTAAAAGGCGCATCATTGTACATAAATATTGTGGTTAATGCGAGTAGTGTAAACAATTTTTATTAGTAACATTAGAAAGAGGAGGTATGTAGCAGTATTGTTTTAGTCTTGTTCGTGCACTGACTTATTATAATAATAAAGTTTAGAAACGATTGTTCTTAGAAAAATTTATCATGACGGATATGAGATAAGTTTTTTATATTTATATTATTATTACAACGTTTTTTAAAGTGTCTTATAAGCTTAGGCTATTGTTTAGAAGAATTGAATGTAAAACAAATGATAATTTGTATTTTTGTTACTTTTATGGACAAATATATTAGGTGTCCTTTTAAAAGGCCATTAGTAAAATAGACAACTATTTCTTACAAGTTTTTTTTCTGCTTGGTAGGAAAGTATATGGCACCTATATTACCATGTGATTTTTTCCTTGTGCACGTGTCTATAGGCGCCGGTTACCACTTACCAACAGGTGAGCCGTCAGCTTGTTTGTCATCTATTTGCATAAAAATCATCTAGAAACGGTTTGCCACTTTCAAAAACTATTTGTATGAAATAATATAACCTTGACTGCATTATTTCATTAAAATATTATGAAATTATCAACTAAATAGGATTTTTTTGAAAGTGTCAAACCATTTCTATGAACTAATATAGCGCATGTTTTAATTTATTATCGTATTGACGGCACCACCCTGTATACTTTGATCATTCAACTTCAATCTATACTAATCATAAATTAGAAAGTAACTTACCCATCTATCTGTCTGTGTATCTGGTACGTTTGTACTTCCAACCCGCTGAATCGAATTTGATGAATTTTGGCATAGAGATATATTATAAGAACAAAGGCTACTTTTCCTCACGATAACCGATATCCACGCAGGTGGAGCCGCGAGCGGACCCAAGTGTTTTATACTAGAAAACCCAGATTATTGTGCCTACTTTGAAAAAAACATAGAGATAAGGTAATCGTCCAAAAAAGCATTGTAAAAACATAATGTACTAAAGTGTAAAAAGGTGAATGAGGAGAAAAAGTCCGGCACACGGCCTGCGTGGAAAATTAACTTCTCTTTCATGCGGACTACCTAGGCTTTGGGAATTTGTCGGGTAAACCGTGAGACCGTAATGAGACGTCACGGATGTAGGCTTAAATTGATATGGTAACACAAATTTTATTTATTAAACTCGAGCTAGTCAGATCGGTGTTACCTACTCTTGATCTCGTTAATTATGCTTTAACAAACTTTATTACATGCATTCTTGAGAGTTTTTTGTCAACGAATATGACAAATTTAATGGCATTGTGATCGCTGCCGGCATCACAGTGCCATTAAATTTGTTCTGCCTTTGTCCTAACGATCGGACCACAAGAACTTTTTTCCGTTTGGTTCGATTAATAGGACCACTAGGATATGTAATTCCGCTTCGTCCTACCGATCGGCTGGATTTAAGTTTTCTTAATTGCATTAAACTGCATTGAAAGCAACAAACACAAACTGCAATAAAGTGTTAAATGAATAATTAAAATCCATTCAAATACTATTTTTAAATTGTAAATTGAATGGTATTGAGATGGTGACTGCCATTAGATAATAAGATAAATGTGGAGTGGAGAAAAAAAGCCTTTAGGCGCCCTGCTTTAAATATTTATTTTCTCCACTACTCGACTGACCAAAAAGAGTGTAATTGTTTTGAGATTTCATGTTGACCTATAAGTTTTTCTTTATCACGAGAGCAATGCACAAATTGGACGTGAATGGAAAGAATACTAAAATAATTTCACCATCCCGAGAGATTGTGGGTGACAGAAAGTCAATACACGTGGAGTGTAATATTTCCAGTATTTTATTGATATCTGGAAAGAACGTAAGAAAGTACATACTTTACATAACATTCCAATGTGGTGTGATTCCGTCTAGGTGCTGTAAAATATGGCCATAATAAAAAGATATACTAATATTAATTAATAAAAATATATTTTCTATTATAGTAGTAAGTGCTAGGTAAAATATAAACAAATAAAAAATAAAAATAATATAAAATATATTAATAATACCAAGTCCCAAAGGCTCACTTTATACTTACTTGTGGCTACGTTGTGTAAAATTTAAATACCTAATAGTAAAAATTCAAATAATAATTTGTACTAAAAACCTTAATTATTAAATTTAAGACTGTTAAGTCCAAGTTGCACAGATTTTACTGGTCAGACGTAGTACTCAAGTAAAACAAAATGCAACAAATGTAACCCCTATATTTTGTGTAGCCGAATATTATTTGTTTCGAAAAATTTTTGAGTTTATAAGTTTGAATATCGATAACCCAGAATTCATTTTATAAAACTAGATGATAAACGAGCTGACAGCCCATTTGGTAGTAAGTGGTTACCGTCGCCTACAGACAACTGTAATAACAAAGAAAAAAAATAACTTGGTATTGCAGGTGAGTTGTCAAAGAAATAACAAATGTGAAACCAGATATTCTGTGGAGTACCAATATTGAAACCAGAAAGAATAAATATTACTTTGTTGCGGATATACCGGTAGGTTTATAAAGGTCAAATATAAATGTTAATGCTTTTAGGATTTCTATATTATTTACGAGGAAGGCGCGTGAAACGATTGTTTTTTGAAGTAGTCTAACTGCGTTTACATACCATTTTCCGCATTGGATGGATACAGTAACGTCGCGTCCAAAAAGATGTACTCTCACACACTCAAAGCTTCAAAATATGTTGGACTTTACTTTCGAAGCAATTCATATTTTTGAAGCCTTAAGCTATAGACATATTTTAGACTTCACAATTTTGTAAATCATGATACAAGTCTTACAATATTTTTAAAGTCAGTCTTATGCGTCCTTTGGTTCAAATCTACCATAATATATTATATCTTTAAACTTATCTCCTAAAAATGGATTTTTTGGAGTCAGTGCTTCTCTTTCTTTTATTTCTGGAAACAGCTTAGCATCAACTCCAAAAAATACATTTTTAGGAAAAAAGTACCTAAATACTTAAATAGGAAATAGGTACTTAAATTTAATCATTTTTTTACTTTTTAGTGTTTTCAACTCGGTTTTATAATTGATAATAAAAATCATATTTTTAATTGATTTCCTAAGGTCAAAGCTATATGGGTCACTGTCAGCACTATCGACTTGTCTGTCTCCCAGGCTTTGGAAAAAAGTAAAACATGTCATTTATTATTATCTTGTATTTGGGGCTTTTCGGTCTTTTTAGACTGATTTGTCACTGCGACCTAAAAGATCTATTGTGACTTGCCACCAATAGTTATAATAAAACCTTGATTTGGGCACTTTCCATAAATTTTAGGATTTTCCCAACCTCAAGGGTCTCAACTTCATTTGGGTGAACAGTGTGTCTCCCCAGATAGAGGCTTCGTTTGTGGATAAAGGGTCCACAGTTGCAAAGGAGGTGCATTGGGGTTTCGCGCTCCTGTGTACAGAATCTGCAAACATCCGAATCACTTAATTTTAGGTTGAATAAGTGTCTGTTCAGTTTGCAGTGGCCTGTTAAAGCTCTAATCATGGCACTCGCGTTACTCCTGCTGAGCTTTATCAGCTCTTCAGTTCGTTTAGCACAGTAGCCATGTATCAGGGACTTTGAATGTATCAAACCAGGTGTCCTTAGCCATTGTTCGGAGGACTCCTGTATGAGTTTGCTTTTGAGATAGTGCATGGCCTGGTTCTTTGAGATTCCGCAGAAAGGTTCCGGTCCAATCTGTCGTCCCTGAGCCCCAGCTCTGGCTAATTCATCGGCCTTTTCATTGCCTATGACGCCAGAGTGACCAGGCACCCATCTCAGAGTGATTCTGTTGTTGATCCCCAGTGTATTTAATTCCTCCACGCAGTCTTTTACTAATTTTGAATGCAGTGTATTCGCATTTATAGCATTAAGCGCTGCTTGGCTGTCGGAGTAGATGTAAATTCTTTGGTTAACGTAGTTCCTTAGGCGGTTAGCCTGCACACATTCAATAATGGCGCAGACTTCCGCCTGGAAAATGGTGGCGTATTTTCCGAGGTTGACGCTTTTACTAAACCTTGGTCTGACTCCATACACCCCACATCCTACGTTGTTACCCATTTTGGAGCCATCTGTAAACCATGTGAGGCATCCAGCTTCGGAGGGAGTAGTGACTTGTGGATAAATGTTGTTTTGGGTATTCGCCCAGTCCTCCCTGCTAGGCAGTTCAACTGTATAGTTTTTGTGGAAGTTGAGTTGTGGTAGCATGACGTCAGAAGTCATTGCTAATGGAGGTAGTTCAAACACAGCTTGATGTAATGATCGCAGTGTTTGAGATGCCCATTGTGCTTTCCCAGAGACGCCTGCCCTATACATTCCAGCCTTTGCCTCTTTTCCAATAAATAGATCCAGAGGCGGTAGGTTGAGAAGAGCATTAAGGGCTGCCGCCGGGGTTGTGCGCATAGCACCAGTTGCCATCAAGCACGCGGTGCGTTGTAAGCTGGTTAGCTTATTGATGGTTGTTATTTGCCTGACTTTTTTCCCCCAGACTACGCAGGCATACGTTAGCATCGGCCTTACGATGGAGGTATAAAGCCATAGGGCGATTTTGGGGTTTAAGCCCCATCTCGTCCCTGCAAGGCGGTGACATATTCCTAAGGCAGTTGTTGCCTTTTGGATTACGTTATTTAAGTGTGTTTCCCAAGTCAGTGTCTTGTCAATTGTTACGCCCAAGTATTTGACTTCTTGGGAAAAAGGTATGGATGTTCCTTTAATAGTTAGTGTAGCAAGCTTGTTTAGCTTGCGCTTCCTAGTAAAGGGCACTATAGTTGTTTTGGAGGGGTTAACCCCCAGTTGGTTGTCTGCGCACCATTTGACAATGGTATTCAGAGCTCTTTGTAGTATTGATGATACAGTGCTTTGGCAAGGACCTATAACGTAGGCCACTACGTCGTCGGCATAGCCCTGCACATCAAAACCCATTTGAGTTGTTTTTGTAAGGAGTTCATCCACAACAAGTGACCAAAGCAGTGGAGACAGTACGCCTCCCTGCGGACATCCCCTTGTTGTCTTGAAACTTCTTGTTATTCCGTTTAGATTTATCTTAACAGTTCTATTAAGCAGCATTGACTTTATCCACCGGGTCGTTGTGTCATCGATCCCTTTGGCTCCCATACCTTTGGTAAGGGATCCAATAGTGACATTGTCAAAAGCTCCTTCAATGTCGAGGAAAGCACACAGAGCTATCTGCTTGTCTTCCAGAGCTCTTTCAATCTTATCCGTAAGTTCAAGAAGAGCAGTTTCCGTGGATTTCCCTTTTTTATAAGCATGTTGCTTGGAGTGTAAGGGGAGTTCCTTCAAAGGTCCTTCCCTTATGAATTCGTCTATGATTTTTTCCATACATTTTAGCAGGAAAGAGGTTAGGCTTATTGGTCTAAAGGATTTTGGTTGTGAATAGTCCTTCTTGCCTGCTTTAGGTATAAAGCATACCTTGACCAATGTCCAGTTTTCTGGTATGTATCCCCATGCGTAGCTCGCACGAAATATTTTTACCAGGAGCGGTGTGAGAATGTCTTTCCCTTCTTGCATCAGTGCTGGGAAAATGTCATCTTCCCCAGCAGACTTGAATGGTTTGAAGGTTTCGATAGCCCATTTCACTTTATTTGGTCTGATCATTTTTGCTGCTCTTCTCCAGTCTTCGTTTTTAGGCCTGGTTAGGCAGTGTTGATGCTCAGGTTTATATTCGGTACTCGATACAGTTTTTGATCCAGGGAAGTGTGTTGTCGCTAAGAGCTCCAGGGTCTCCTCCACTGTATCAGTAAAATTTCCATCTGGCTTCTTTAAAAGTCCCAGTTGGTTGGCCGGCGATTTCGCTAAGATTTTGTGAATTCTGGCTCCTTGAGGAGTATTCTGGATCTCCTCGCAGAACTTCCTCCACGAAAGTCTTTTCGCCTTCCGTATTTCTTTATTGTATTCAGTTAAGGCTTTGTGATATCGCTCCCAGTCCTCGGGAGTTTTAGTCTTATTGAATAGTTTACGTGTTTTCTTCCTGAGATTGTCTAGTTTGGGGTGCCACCATGTTACTTTATTGTCCCTCTTGGTCTTGAGAGGGCAACTCATCTCATAGGATGCCGTGATGGCTTCAGAAACAAGGTGGACCGCATATTCTAGAGTTTCAGGAGATCTTATATTCTTAGGGACATCATGTAGTTGTTCTCCTAACATGTTCCTATATAGGTTCCAATTGGTGGTTTTAGGGTCCCTAAAGGTTATATTTTCGTATGTTTTGTTTGTGTTAATTACGAATCTAATCTGTCGATGGTCGGACATAGATATTTCATTGCTAACTTTCCAGTCGTTGATCGTCCTGGCTAGGTTGTTAGTAGCAAGAGTTACGTCGAGAACTTCCTGTCTAGATCTCGTAACAAAGGTGGGAAGGCAGCCTTTGTTAAGTATCTGAAGACAGTTCGTTAAGATGAAGTCGTGGAATAACTCACCCCTGTTGTTGATGTTGGTGCTCCCCCAATTAGTATGGTGTGCATTGGCATCACACCCTATCAGAAGTTCAGCATTGTGTTCTCGTGCGTATTCGATCACATTTACCAGTGCTTCTGAAGGGTCTCTCTTCTCACCCGGGAGGTAGGCCGAACACACAATTACGCGCTGACCTTCACGCCCCTTGAGATTAACATAGGCTGTCACCAGGTCGTCGTTGCAAAACTCTGGGATAGAAAGGAATTCAGTGTTATTATTGAAAAGTATACATGCTCTTGGCTTAATTCCACCGGCATATGATATTACCTTGCCTGCGGAACCAAGGCCCGAGACCGTGTTATTGTTTGCTAGCCACGGCTCTTGAATGAGAGCGATGTTGAGGTTCTGCTCTATAAAGATTTTCTCGAGTACTGCAGTGGCAGCCCTCGCGTGGTGCAGATTAATTTGTATTATATGTGTCATTGTTTTTGTGTTATTTGTGCTGTGTCTGTGTATGTGTATTATAAAGTATGTGTGTTGTATCTGTGTCTGTGATAAATTAGTGTTTTTTACGTCCTTTGGACGGTATATTTGCGCCACCACTCTTTGGTGGCTTAGGTGTTGTGTGTTTGTGTTTGTGTTTGTTTGTGTGTTTGATGTGTGTGTATGTTTGTTTGGTGTTGTGTGTGAGTTTGGGGTTTTGAGCCCTCCTCACATTGTGTGTGCCTTTTGAGTGGTCCGGCAATCCAGAGGGTCCCGCGCTCGGAGAGTCATTTAAATGCCTCTCCCGAGACTCGGTCCCCGGGACCACCTTGCCCAGCTCGCCAGGTACATTTGGATGCTCCAAGGCAGAGGAACTAGGTCCAGGAGTCGCTGTGCTCGCACTATTGGCATTATTCATCCCTCTAATGCGAACAAGCACCCTTCTGAAACCTATGTTAGGCTTGAAGTCCAACTTCCGTAAGGCCTCCACAGAGTTGTCATCCAGGGAAAAGACTAGGGTTGCTCCGTCCTTCTCCTCTTGGAACCTGAGTACCTTCCAGAAGCTGGTCCTCAGACCGTTTTGCCTCTCCATAAGTCTGAAGACATCCTTAGGAGAAGCAGCCTCTGTTTTGGGGATATAGACGATGCCAATCCGCTGCTTGGGCATTTCGCTCTCACTCATAAGTGCTAGCTCTGCACCAGGCCACGGCTTGATACCGCCTATTCTTTTGTTTAGCCAGTCTTTGCTGCGTTCGTTCTCGAGAACTACTTGCAGCCAGCCTGACTTGAAGGTGCTTCCGCACAAATTAGGACCAGCCTCGTCATCAGTATCGTCAATGATCGCCCTGATGATAGCACTTCTGACCAGCCCTAATTTTTCTTCCGTCATGGGTTCCTTATCTCGGATCCCCACTCGGAAAGAAGCGGCAGCATCCCTGAAGGAAGCCACGTTTCCGGCCGTCCGTGGTCCATCGCCTGACGGCTGTGAAGCCATAGTCGATGGTCCGGCGGTTGGTCCGTCCGTGGTCGCTACAGGCGTCCCACTTCCAGAGCCAGTTCCAGTACGCTGCTTGCTCCTGGGATGCTGATGAGGGGATTCCTCCTCGGATCGAATCCGTTTAATCGGCTTCTTACCCGAGGCGGCCTCACCCCGATCTCCACCTCTTTGGGCAACCGTCTCCGCCCAATGCTGCCAGCAGAGTTCGTACGCCTCGGATCGGCTCAGACCTTCCGCTTTCAGCCTCCTTAGGCGTTTACGCGCTGCTCCACTAAGTTTCCTTGCTCCGGTGCCCGGCGCCGAGTGCGAGGAGGAGTCTTTCCGACTCAAACTCGCTTCCTCACCGCCGGGCTCCAGTGCAGAGGATTGTTTTTCAAAAGCTGGAGGGACTTGGGAGTCTCCCCCAGTTTCGAAGGTCATGTCTATAGCTGTGGGAGACACAGAGCCTTCGCGGCTCTGATTGGCTCCCTCAGCGCTAGCCATGAGGTTTGTTTCGATATCCAAAGGGACTTGGTAGTCGCCTTCGGACTCGAGGTTCATGTCCGACAAGTCGGGCAGAGAGGCAGACAGACTGCTATGATTTTCCGGACGTTGGTCGTCCAGAGGAGAAAGAGATATGTATTTTGAGTCTTCCATACATGTCCCACGAGTAGCTAGGGAAATATAGTGTCCACCCGAGCAGAGCCCCGCTTGCCCGGGTAAGGCTAAAATACTACCTTGAGATAGCCTGGTCATCAAGGAGACACCGTTCGAGACCAAGCTTCCCCTTGGCCACGCATCCATCGGCACGGTTCGTCTGACACCTTGGATTGAGTATGGGGAAGTAGAGAGGGTAGGGACATCCGGGAGAGGGTGGGAAGGGAGAAAGGAATAGGAAGGGTTACGCCTGATCGTTTCTGTTGCGTCTATTTCGGAGGGAATTAGCCAAATAACAGGCGGCAACCACGTGAAGGATTACAATCAGACTTGCCTTGGGGATCAACACGACCTGCGCTCTCCCCCAAAGCCATTCGCCAACTTATCTATCGGGACAGATAGATAACTAGGTGAGAAATGTTGTTAGCACGTCTTATATGCGTTTTCATAACAAGATCTCTCCCCCGCCCAAAAAAAAACAAAAAAAACATGTCATACGTGCCTATAAAATTTGAGGTTTGCCCACCATTTCCTTAGGATTCCATCACCAGATCCGAAATAAGTGACAATGGGACCACTACAGGAGTATACTATATCGAATAAGAAAGATTTTTGAAAATCGGTTCACAAACATACAAAGAAAAATACATACAGTGGAACATAGAACCTTCTTTTTTGAAGTCGGTTTAAATAAGCCGCATCCACAACGCATCGCTTGACGTAAGCACGTCTGTTATCTAAGGCTGGTCCAAGCTTATGACGAAGCTGGAAATTCATTACTTTCTCATTAAAGTGTAACGCCGTGCAGTGTTATGAAATTTTTCATTTCGACCCCTCCAAGGGATATTTTATAAGCCACAAATTGCTTCAGGTTCCTGGTGCTAACTCAGATAACACTCGGTGACTTATCTTGCTTAGACGTGTGTGAAACCATTTATGTCAAACTTTTGATTTATTCAAAGGATCATTTAATTTGTCAAGCCACACATAGCAGAATAAATGTCTTTTTAATTGTTATAGGCTCCAGGAGTCTTATGCGGCTAAACAAATTAAGTTCACAAGATGCTTGAATAATTTTAATCGTATTTATTTTAAATAGGCTAACATTTGACCACAGTTACAACTGATTTTTATATACCTATTTATTTGACTAAACTATAAACTATCGTTTTAATAAGTAACACCTTTTATACGCAGGAGAAAGGCGATTCCGGCTACCGTTGAGCCCAGGATGACCTGACAGCTATGTTGGGACTCCCAAGCAAAACGCCCGTCCTACCCAGTAAAACCGAGCGCGGAATCTTATCTTTTTCTATCATTCTGGGGCGACACGGGAACGAACAAGCAGCCAACCACGCCATCCCGACGGTCGACCCGCATAATTGCTAGAAACTTGGACCGTGCTATTCGGACGAGAGGCCCCCCGACCTTCCACCGACGACGGCACCACTACAACGGGAGAAGCAGATCAATAAATCAATCGTTTATTACATAAATAGTACACATGAATCATAGTACATCACAGGGTATATGCTATTATAATCGCTAAGAGAATTATTCAGTCTGTCAGCAACAGACGTGCAAATGTTAATATTACATTAGGCTACATTTCCACCTAGTTAAAATATTCCCAAAATTAGATTTTAAAGTATAAACTAGTTACAGAATAAGGCAAGTAAACTATCATGAAATTATTATTGTGAATAGGTAATTCATAAATTCAATTGTCAAGATTATAATTGTTGTCATAGTACAAAAACAATATTAATAATATGGTCACATTTTTTATTTATTTACAATATTAAATGTCATTTATGCCGATTAAAATTCCTTAATAATATAGAAACATCTTTCCGCTAACCATTTGGATAGAGCTTTTTTTAATGTTTTCTCTTGGAGTAATTTCAAAGTGACTGGTAACTCGTTATATAAAACTAAGATAGGCGTATTGCCTCCTTCCCAGTGGCCGTCTGCGACGGATCTCGTCCGCTAAGGTGTAGCTCTTTCTGACCCGCTCCGCAATCTCAATGAAAAAAATATTTAACCAAACGACTTCGGTTCCATTTGTTTAACTAAAGTTTAGCGAGGTGTGATTAAAGTTTATTTGATTTAATAAAACAGTGCATCTATATGCAACTTTATTTTTGGCTAGGCGTTGCTATAGGTAGTCAAAAGTTCAGTATGTCATTTTGTTCAGTGCTCCTTCTTGATCCCCGCCAATGACGGCGGAGTAAAAGTATTCTATGATGACGGCCATCAGGTCACAGTTCTAACCAAACCTTAAAAGATATAAAAAAAACAACAAACTAAACAGAATAGGGAACATCCCTATTCTGTTAACTGCAATTAAAATTAAAAAATGAGAGTTTATTTATATAGTATCAAAATTAAAATAGAATAAAACTAGAAAAATTTTACGTCCTGAGGCAGGAATCGATCCCGCGACCTTTCGCAATCCGGGCGACTGCTCTGACCACTGAGCCACCCAGGACTTGGGATATCCCTGTGAAATTCTTCAAGTCTATCTGTATTTGCGTTTATGAGCTAACGTCCACCCTACAATGTCGAAATATTCTATTTCAACATCCGAAACGAGTGTTTTTACAAATACCGACGATTCGATTAAGTTGGGGCAGTGCTTTCAAATATTCTTAATTTTTGATTTTAACATTATTATAAATGTTTGAAAAATTACTTAGTAATTAAAATAGAATAAAACTAGAAAAATTTCACGTCCTGAGGCAGGAATCGAACCCGCGACCTTTCGCAATCCGGGCGACTGCTCTGACCACTGAGGGACGGACGGACTGTAGGGTGGACGTTAGCTCATAAACGCAAATACAGATAGACTTGAAGAATTTCACAGGGATATTCCAAGTCCTGGGTGGCTCAGTGGTCAGAGCAATCGCCCGGATTGCGAAAGGTCGCGGGTTCGATTCCTGCCTCAGGACGTGAAATTTTTCTAGTTTTATTCTATTTTAATTACTAAGTAATTTTTCAAACATTTATAATAATGTTAAAATTAAAAATTAAGAATAGTATCAAAATCTTTGGAAAGTTCATTTTTTTGTGTATGATATTTTTATTTTTATATACAACTAGATGACATATAAGCTAATGGCCCATCTGGTGGTAAACGGTTACTGCCGCCTACAGAGACCTGCAATAAAAAGGAAAAATCACTTGATATTGCAGGTTATTTGCCATCCTGAGGCCTAAGATGAAATGCCGTCCATGCCCAGTAATAGCACTGGCTACCTTCTTTTATCTACATATAGATAGAGATATATATATAGAAATAGATTTTATGTGGCATAGAAGTCTTCAAAAATTTCGAATTAAATATTCTAAAATGCATTTATAGTAGATTGTTGCATCGAGCAGAAAGTGACTTATAATTGCATCGAGTGTTAATTTGGCTTTAAAACACGAGTGCAATTAATTATAAGCGTCGAGGTTAATAATCTGATTTTCTTTCAACTACCGAATAAAGAAATATTAACACCTCAACATCACGCACAAAGAAATTTAGTGCCTCGTTTTTTTGTCGTACTTCCAGAACTTGGAATTTTTTGCAAGCACATGTGTTCCCTCCTTCCTATAGCATGGGGTCATTCAAGAGAGGCGTAAAAAATGACCTTTTGTGCCGGCAAGGTGGAGGCGGCTAGAGCAGTGTCTATACTGCACTAGCTGTCTTCGCATATGGACTCTCCTTACCGCTTCATATCAGGTGGTGTTGGATCAAATTGCCGTGCTTTGTATATAAAAAAACGAACTGAAGTCAAATAAAGGAGAAAGAATTTATTAAAAAAAAAAAATTTTCACTGAAACTCAATTCGCGCCAAAGAAATCTAATACCATTATTTTAACAAAGGTCGTACATATTTATTCTGCCATTGTTCCCGGGAATAAAAATACCGTTGATTGGCTGGTAGAAAACTAGTTGGTCATGCTTGTGGCCTGCGATTGGCTGTTGTGTGGTCAGAATTAGCGCTGATTGGCTGGTATAAATCTAGCTGGCCATTATTGTAAAAATGAAACCTGCAATTGGACAGTCACTTGGGATTTGTGGCGTTAGGGCGAAAACAATGCAGTAATGGTTTTATAAACAACTTTATCTACTCTCACATCGTAAATTTTAAAATATAAAACTCAAAACGAGTTTATATTGACGAACTTTTCAAATAGTATATCGAAATGAAATTAAGAAAAAAATTATAACACTATTTCTCTAACAAAATAATGTTACAATAATTATTATTTTTTCATTACGTTTCGATTACAGACCATTGATACAATACTGCGCCAATTCGTATAGCACTATTTAATTTTTTATCTCTGGCTGCGCGCGCTTTGGCTCATGTGCGGTGATACTGGGAATCTTGGCGCCATAATACTTTTCCTTGCAATTCGTTGTTGTGTTTCGCTGGATGATTATTATTGTTTATTAAAATGTCTGATAGTTAAATTGAAGAAAATTTAACGCCGCCCGACATTTTAGAGACTGCGTCAGCAGTTAGTCTTACGGCCTGGCCACGGGAACGGGCGGCGGCGGCGGCGGCGGCGGCGGCGGCGGCGGCGGCGGCGGCGGCGGCGGCGGCGGCGGCGACTCGGCAACCACTGCGCGGTCACGACGACGTGCTACGAGGCGGACATCGAGACAGCGCGCAGTGATTTGCCGATTCGCGCGTCGTAGGACGCGCGTGCGGTGAGTTCGTAGCCAGGCCCATAATCTACTTCCAGTAAAGTCAAGAAAATTATACGATATATGTTATCAAGACTTTTAAGCGTGGAAAATGAATAAAAATGCTACTTCGTTCTCAGAAAATGTTCTATTGGCATATTTTCAAGAATTGTCGAAATATTTTAAATGTTCGTCGCTGTGGTCTAAGTATTCAATGCTCAAGAGTACTTTAAACATATATAACGAAGTTTGTATATCGAAATTTAACGCCAACGCAACACAATTCCATATTCAATTTCATAATTGTAATATACAAAATGTTAACACTTACAATAACCAATAGAAAAGTGTATCAATCTCTATCTTTTATTTGATAATTCAATGTATGAGATTACATAAAGAAGTGTATGAAACTGCACATAACTAGGTATAACACACTCGTGTATAATACCCCTCATTATGTACCAGTTTCATAAACTACTATTAGCCCACTCTTTTAAAGCATAAGCAGTGCAGTAACGGAGTTTCATATAGTAGATTATTAACCAAGGGGATAAAGCAGTGTCTTCTGTCGCGGGTGACGATTTAAATCGCGAGCGTAACGAAGGACTCGAGGTTTACTCCCGAGCGTAGCGAGGGATTTAAGACGAGTCCTGAGTGAAGCGAGGGATTTAAGTTCACCCAAGACTAAGACAGCTTTATCACCGAGGAAAATACTCTACTTTTCGTACCATTTGCGAAAAAATTAACACAATAATAATATGAGATAAGAATTAATTAAAAATAATGACAATTAAAAGTAAAAGTTAACATTCGAAACATTGGTCCAATTATTGATAGAGAGAGTTACATTTTTGTGCGTATTCCTTTTTCAAAAAGATTTATAATGCTTTATATACAAACTCAATGGTGTAAACACAGATGTAGTTCAGTATAAATTTCGGTAAGTATTCCAAATTTAAATCACATTCTCCCCCTAGAGGACCAATGAAATTCAGTACAATTTTCTTTCCCTGTTTTTAACAGATTAAAAATGACTATTGTTATGTTCGCTTTTTGTGGCATAGAATGTCACTTGTTTGAGCAAGTGGTACGAAAAATACTTTACTGCACTGTTTTACTCTGAAGCAGTAAAATGCTGCTTTGTTCTCACTATTTAGGCTTGTTGTAATGAAATTATTGCGTAGTTGGAAGAAAAACCATATACATAAACTATTCGTTTATTCATATTAAATGTAACAAATTTTAATTCCCCAAAGAAGCATTTAAACGCATTAATTACAAAGAAATCATTCATAATGTACGTGCGTCTATACATATATTGTATTTAAATCAATGATGATTATTGAGTGGCCATTACTGAGTTGTAACGTCACAATTCAGCATCACTTTTTAAGGTGCGTTTCTTGACAAGTTATATCAGTTCCTCAAACAAATCGCTATAATTAAGACACATTTTGCAATATTTATTATTTTTTGACATACTATTTATACACGAAATAAAAAATATCTTGTCAATATCCTATTATATAAGGTTTCCTATTGGCTATGATAAGTAAGAATTTAAAAAAAATGTGGGGCGACTTCGACACCTTGTCAAGTTTCCCTCAAAGCTGGAATATTATAATAAAATATAATTTATTATAAAAATGAAACAATTATCCTCTTTAACCGTGACTAGCGCCCAAACTTTTTTTATGGTACCCCTCTGGCTTCGTTAATTAAAATGTATCGTGTCGTAATAAAGACAACTTTTTTAATTACCCACCCGGTGCCGCTAAATTAAGCAAGAAATATAAAACCTAATTTATTATGCTTCGGACAGCTTTAAGCCCCGCTCCTCGTAAAGTACTGCGATTTGCGTTCGTTAATAAATTGTATACTGTATCAAAATATCTTTCCTGACTGACCGCTACTTCTGCATATTATTATTATTAATTTATTAATTGGTTTACCATACATAACTCTTACAAAATTCGTATATTACAATATGACTATGCAGATTCTTTAGTGCTAAAGAGATTTTTCATGATTCGTAGGTTCAATGTTATTTTTTTATACCACTTAGAAACATGATTGATTTCGGTTTCAAATGGTTATGAAAAAATATTGAACCTACCACTCACACAAACAGGATTTCCAAGTGATAACACAAACACTCTTCAGTACTGGACGGTCTGCCTAGGTAGATTACTGAGACATCTTTAGTATTATATTATAATATCATCATCATCATAACAGCTAAGTCACTGTTGAACAAAGGCCTCCCTCATCGATTTCCATCGCTCCCCGGAACCCTGACCAGGTCATCTGTCCATCTAGTCCAACCTACTTTGCGCTTTCCGATACGTGGTCGCCATTCTAGAACTTTGACGCCCCGTCGGTCGTCATTTCTGCGTGCTATGTGGCCTGCCCAAAGCCACTTTAACTTGCTAATCCTATGAGCTATATCAGTGACTTTAGTTCACTTACGGATATCCTCACTTCTTATTTTATCTAAGGAGACGCCTAACACAGGCAACACAGCTCCATCCACAGCTCGTTGGGTGACTGTAAACTTTTACAGAAGACTCTCAGTAAGCGACCACGATTCACTGCTGTATGTCATCTCTTTTCGACTAAAATAATTTAAATGAAATACACGCACGTACGCAATACACACACACGCACACACACGCCCACCAGCATACACACAGAAAAGCATACATATACATACAAAGGCACGGACATTTATTATTTTTATTTTAGGAATTATTTTGCCTTCCTACAAATAGCTTGTTGTTTCTATGTAATCCAACAGGGAAGTTGCGAGTCATTCCCAACACAAGTATCTCTGATTACTTACTGGGAAGTCTCGGTGTAAAATATTGTAAGGATATTATAGAAATAAAGTTTTTTTTTATTATTTATCTCTGGCAACACACACTGATCAAAGACTTTCGACTTGAGGCACTGAGGAATGTTGGAGGAGACATCAAAGTTACATTCATTTATTTACCTTTTCACTGAAACATCGTTAAATATTTTATAGTCGATCTCGTTTCTAGTGGAGCCATCGGGACTCATCCAGGTCCATTTCCTGTACGGCGACATCTTGAAGAAAGAGTTCATTTAGAGTTGCCGTTGTTGTTGGTAGCCGGATCCTGTCGGGGATTCTTATTCCCTTGTCCTACCATAGTCCTAAATAGGGCCGCCGGAGGCCAGGGGCCGATACCGTGTCCTGTTTATCATGAGGGTGATTTGCCATTATCACCACACTTGGCAGGCGGGTGGGTAATCGCAGATTCACCAGTACCCAGACAACGCTGCTGCCCGTCATCTGGAGAAGATTATCCCCATTAAGTCCTTAAGATCTTACGACTCCCACGGGAGAAGATGGGGAGGTGCTATTGTAGCCCGACACCACACGAGCAATATATTATGTCCAAATAGTACCGTTAATGAGTTAGATATTTCATTTAATAGAACCTAATTATTTTCCTATTCAGTTTTGTTTCGATCTGACAGCCGCGTAATGTATTACGACAGGTGATCTATCACTTATTTCAACGTCAGAAATCCATTACAGTCGGTCGGTAACTCAGTTCAGGCGACTATCAAAGCTAGTGGTTCTCAAAGTTTCTAATAACTTTTGTCGCTTTATGATCACTACGTCTAAGTATCAAAACGTGTAACTACTCAAAGCGACTAACATCTAGTGATCCTAAAGCATTGTTTAATGAAAAAAAAAAACATGGAAATACTAATAAATCATTAAATTTTATGAACATGAATGAATTGATGTATTTTCATGAATAGACTATTTTTTTTCTTTTTGGAATAATTTCAAAATAATGTCATTTTCTTATACTTATGTAATTACATTGAGTTATAATAGACGGTCAAATCATAGATTTCTTTTTTAGTAAATAAAATTAACAAATTGTAAAAAGAGGTCCAGGGCTGATGAATAATGTTGCTTACGTAGATTTTTGGTTTTGGGTTGCCAGCTTGAAATTTGTAACTCCACTGTGTAAAAACTTACTTCAATGGGTGAAACATAAGTATGACTAAGAAAATTTTATTGGCCTTGACTGTTTAAATCTTACTATTTTAAAATAAATTGCAAAAATAATTAATTATTTTTTATTTTTTCATCGATTGATATACAAACTTTATCCTTAATCTAAAACCTCACCAACCTTAGCATCAGGTTGTTGGCGAAATTATGATATCATCGACATCGCCAGCCTAGCATAATTTGATTAGTTACTTAGTTTAATTTGTTTTTTTTTTATACAAAGCTCGGCAAATGATTTCCCACCACCTGATGTGACGCGGCAAGAAGAGTTTATATGCGAAGACAGCTAGTGCGGCTTGAGACACAATGCTCTAACCGCCTCCAACTTGCCGGCCCATAAGGTGCCTTGTCATGCCTCCTTTCGTGGAACCCATGTTATAGGAAGGAGGGTACACATGAGCTGGTAAGGAATTCTAAGTTTTGGAAGTACGACAGAGAATGGAGTAAGTACGTGGAAACAGTGAACTGATCACTCTGAAAACCAGCACGCGTGCTCCTGAGTAAGGTGGGATAAGATTTAAAAGCTAAATAGGGGTAAGGTGAGATAAGATTGAAAAGCTATTTAGAAAATTGTAGCCGCAATGTGCGCGCTAATTGACGCAATGCCACGACGCAATTGAATTGTACAGGCTCTATAAGTTGTTTGTGATCTCTATGACACAGACAGCACGACGCTGCAATCTGTCTAGTGCATCGAGGAGGTACTTGGTGAAGCCATCCCACAGATGCGAGCAATATTCCACGCAAGACCGACCTGAGTTTTGTATAGCAGGCATAATTGGTAATATAACTATTCAAATATTGAACATCTAATAACTCATGAAATATGTAGGATCTATAGGCAATAAAAATTTTAAGCATTTTTTTCGCTGACTACATACATTTTTTTCCAATATCTGTGAATGCAGTTCCGAATATCTTAAAAGTTATGGATGGTCTCCTAGGATCGTTTTACCGTAACTATAACGGTTACGGCACCTGCCCTTACTGTCCCTTCTCAAAAATTCAGCCTGTATAATAATTAATGTTTTATTTAGAGCCTCAAGTATTTGAGAACCACTTATGACAACAAAAACTGAACAGGTGTAATGGAGTTGGCGCCACGGAGTAGACGACGCAATATTATAAATGGCTCCAAACAGCTTCAGACTAATAACTGACTGTGAACAGATAGTTCAAACACTTCAAAAATAAAAAAGTACGTGAGTCACACTAAGCCGGGGGCCGCCATTTACTATATCACTCGTAATGTTTGCTACCACAGATAAAAGTACGAATTCTTTCCCGAAGAGGGGTTGGACGAAAACCGATTCGGGGAGGTTAGGTTCCAAAGAACTTGCCTGTAGGTATTCCGAGCATGATTGTCTATTAGTAAATGATATACAAACTTTACAGCAAAACGATCGAGTTAGTATATCACAATTGGTATAAATTAAAGCGATCACTAAAAGAAGCTAAAACCTCACCAACATAAAAGATTTGCAAAAATTCCTTATAAAATAGATCTGGTGATTTGTTGATTTAGTGATAAGAAACAAATTCCGGACACAAAATTGAATTTTTAATTAGCAAAAGCTCCCCGAGGGCATTCTGCGGCTTGACAGAATGGTAAAAAGTACAAGTCATTTAAATTTTTTAAATAAGGTTATGCGGAGCGAAGACAATCCTCAAGGCAATATTGTATTTTTATAACTATCTAGAAAACCTAACTGTAGGCTCGATAAGCATGTCAATAGGCTTGTTGAGCGTTAAAGGAGACAGTAAAAGTTTCTATGGGAATTTGGGCCAGCTCATGAGCACTATTTGTTCGTTTTTGTAGGATTCCATCTTACCATACAATTTCCATAAATCATGACTGAAATAAAAAGGCAAAAAAAAATATTTGCTGAAAATTACACAGTGGTTGCCATGTTGAGGAAAACAAAATGTCTATGTCATAAAACATTTTTGTTTTTTTATGGCTTTACGTTGAATATTGTCGTGTTATTTCTTCATATTCAGGGTCAAACCATTTCGAAAAATGATTCAAGCGCACCCTAAATATTCGCGGTTGAAAAAACGGAATATTAATTTTAATAAACGTCATATCAACTTATAAAGTCAAATTTTTAACAACGGTATTGTGACTATGGACTATGTTTTTCTGTGTTCTTTTATGTCTTTTAAGTTGCTTTTTTATACAAAACTTATTTTATTTAGTTTTTTTGCAATAAAATAAAAGACTTTTGTGTTATTTCATGGAAACCATGTAATCTGAAATGGTGCTCATGAGCTGACCCAAAACTTTACCATCTCCTTTTCAGAATTTTAATTATTCAACATTATCACAATCGTAAATCGTAGAGTCGTATTGCGGATAATTATTAAGTCCGATACTTTATTGCTTAAAATCTAAATTTAAAATAAAGGATTAATAATAAATGAGATAGGGTGATAACAATGTGGTTTTCTTCCGTGCGTTTGTGTCCAGAAGTGGGACAGTGGGGAGTATTATAAGCTTTTAATTATGATGATAATAAATAGTGAGGATTTCTGCGGGCACCTTTAACTTGAATCACAGACTACTAAGGGGATACTACGTATCAGACGGGAAACTGCCATTAGCCAATTGTAGCACGGTATTTTAGAGTTTGAATTTGAAACCATAGTTAAAAAATGTTGCTGGGTCTAGGAGTGTAAAAGGCTTCTGGATTTATTTTGAGTAAAATATATCTAGTAGGCATACTAATATAATAGTAAATAAAACCAAATTTTATTTATCATTTTTTTTTAATTCTATTCTTATTTTTCCAAAATCGAAAATCTTCAACATTCAAGCGTATTATATCATCACCTCTCTAAAAGTATTAGGACTAATTAAATATTAATATCATAAATTAACTGGAACTAACAAGAAACATTAATTTCTTGTAACTCCCTTAACGGTAGTGGATTGCAATAACTATGGTCATTGTATTTTCTTTTTCTTGTTTGTCTGTAGTCATTATCACTTAGAGCATTAAGTTTTCTGAAAATGAAAAAAAAATATCCTGATTATCTGCTTACAATAAAATAAAGTTTTTATAAGAGATCTAACAAATATTGGTATTGCCGGCACCCGAACAGAATATGGCGTTACAACTTACCGCTATTATCATGCGCGAGAGCAGGTATTCCCGCATCAATTTCCTCATCAGAAAATAAGGTAGGATACGCAGACCGTTTAAGGGCGTGAGCTGGCAATTATAAACCTTCTTTCAAAACGTTTATGGCAGACAAACATCGATTGCAGCTCTTCATACTTAAAGTTCTACAATTTGGCACTGTCTTCAACAAGTAGTTACGGCTTGTCAACTAAGTCTAAGTGGTAAGTGTAGGTCGTGAATATTTCAGCGACGGCGTGCTTACGCTGGTGCGTTGGCCCAGTGAGCGGGCTCTCGGGCGACAGGCTGGGGAACCTGTTGCTTGAGTTTTCGGCCCCATGCTGAGTTAGCGACGTCATATGGGTGCCCCGTTATGGCGTCACGGTGTAGTTTCTCGTCGGTCATTGGGTCGGGTCCTCACAACGGACACTCGCGGGTCAGAGAATTAAAGGATCAAGGGAAACTGTCACCTTATTCTCTGTCAAGCAGGAGATAGGAGCACGGGGGTCGTTTTAGTGGGTAGTTTCGGCCTCTATCATCTTCGGTTAAAGAGCCCCACATATCCCTGCATCGTTCATCGCCCCACGATGCAGGCCAGGCGTAAAAGCCTTTTTTCCCCCCAAAAAAATAAAAATAAAATAAAGGTCGTGAATATTTGTTTGTATAAATTAAGTATTATTTTCTCGTGTTTGTAGGTATAATACAAAATCATATCTATATTTTTTCATTGTCTATAACCCGTAAGCTCTTTATGATGCCTTAATTTGGGCGTAATATTATAGGAGGAGATAGTGGAAGCTTGTATGGATTTTGAGCTAGCTCGCGAGCACCACTTTTTAACCGACTTCAAAAACGAGAAGGTTCTCAATTCGGCCGGTATGTTTTTTTTTTTTTTTTTTTTGTTTTTTTTTTCTATGTATGTACACCGATTACGCCGAGATTACTGATCCGATTTACGTGATTCTTTTTTTGTTCGATGCGGAATAGCTGCCATTTGGTCCCATAAAAATTTTTTCAAAAACAATTGGGTACTTTGGTTTTAAATTTAAAAAAACTTAAATTATGAAGTCGTCTACATATGCGAAATTGCGAAGTTTTGCTTTTCAAATGACTTTTTAGTGAAACGATACGATAGTAGGAAACAATATAAGTTTACGATCACCCATCTAGCTTCGACCGTAGAAAGTTACCACTAAAAATTGTGAAAAAAAAATTTTAAACAAAAATTAAAACAGACTTCAAAAAACTGAAAAGATAAAATAATTAAATTTAAGTAGGTATTCATCCCCTAGAAACATATTTTTGGAGTTGGTGCTAAGTGGTTTCCAAAAACAATAGAAAGTGAAGCACCGACTCCAAAAATATGTTTCTAGGGGATGAATACCTACTTAAATTTAATTATTTTATCCTTTTCAGTTTTTTGAAGTCGGTTTTAATTTTTGTTTAAAATTTTTTCGTACTGTTATTTTTGTAAGAAATTAATCTTCTTATTATTAATCTTATCATTAATTTCCATAAATCATGACTGATATGAGCGGCAAAAAATATTTTAATTTGGTAAAAAACATCACAGAGGTTGCCATTTTGAAGAAAAATGGGTAGACCTCTGTGATGCCAATGTCATAATACAATTTTGTTTTATACGAGCTTACGTTGAATATTGTTGTTTTATTTCTTAATAGTCGGGGTCAAACAATTTTGAAAAACACTTCAAACGCACCCAAAACATTCACGGTTAAAAATACGGACGAACAATAATAATTATAACAACTGCCAATATGACCTTAAAGTCAACTTTTTAAAAGCGTGGTAGGCCCTTATGTAGGGTCGTCTGGGTAGGTACCACCGCCTTTCTTATTTCAGCCGTGAAACAGTTCGCTGTGTTTTGGATTGAAGGGAAAGGTAGCCAGTGTAATTACTGGGCATGGACGGCATTTCATCTTAGGCCCGAGGATGACAACGCACCTGCAATATCAAGTGATTTTTCCTTGTTATTGCAGGTGTCTATAGGCGGCGGTAACCGCTTACCATCAGGTGGGCCGTCAGCTTGTTTGTCATCTAGTAGTTTAAAAAAAAAGCGTTATTGTGGTTATGGAATATTCTCTTTTCTGCACTTTTATGACTTTTCGTTGCCATTTTATACAATATTTATTTTAATTCGTTTTTTGCAGTCAAATAAAAAAGTTTTGTGTTATCTAATGCAAACCATGTCATTCAGTACATTATTGTCTACAATCTGAAATGGTGTTCATGGGCTATAAAGCATTGGGCCAGCTCATGAGCGATAAAGTAAGAATGTTTTTTTGAATTGAAATTTATATTTATCGATTTATATCATTAATAACTAAATAGGGTAAAATGACTCTCGCAATAAATTTTAAGTTTAGGTTGTGTGTAGTGTGTAACGTTAAATAACAATTAGTATCGGTATCAAATACAAGGAATCCAATGTTTCATTTAGTTTATTAGTACAGTGCAACATCAGCAATACCACAAATAGCACTCGATAGAATACGTGACAGAAATACTGATAGTATCAGCGCTTCCCACGTTTGTGATGCAAGCTGTATGGGGAAAATTAACAGAGGGCTTGTCTTTCGTGATTGAAGTTAAAATAACAACTTACAAAAATATTGTTTATTACAAAGATATGTTTTATAAAAAATATCTTTGTAAGTTGTTAGCAAAAGCTGTCTAGTTATGGGTGTGAGAGTTTTTAACAGGATTCCAAATGAATTCAAATCACTAAAGTTTGGATTATTAAAAAAAAAGTTGTACGATTGGCTTGGTTCCAATAATGTCTATAGCATTAATGAGTTTTTTGACCATTGGGCTAGGAATTATTGACTGTTTTATTTTATTCTCATCATTGTATATCACTGTAGTAAACATTTCGTTGATGTACCACTACCTAAACATACTATTTAAGACTTGCATGCTATCGAAAGTGGCTAAACATGAGATCAGTGTACTTAATATAAACAGCATTATACCATGTTTGACGCAAATAAAGATTCTACTCTAAAACTTGAAATATAGTTATTTTTTATACAAGAGTGCAAAGTTGCTTTTTAACCGCGTGCTCAATTTTGATGACCGAGCAAGAGAAGGATTCTAAAATCGAATCCTGAGCGTAAGCGAAGGAATCAAAAGAGCACGAGGTGAAAAATCATTGCACTCGAGTGGAACACGTAACTTTTCATCCCACCCCAACGAGGAAATGACTCAATGCAAAAAAACTTTTGCGCATTATTAACAGTTTCAGTCAATTCTGTTGGCGTCAAATAAACTTCTTCGACGGTAGAATCACTAATTTTAGGTTTTTTACCTGTTTTTTTAAGTTTTTTGTTTAAAACCTATGGTTTTAACAAATAAGTATGTCGTGAAAAGAAAATGGGGCGCGCAAAGCAAATTAAACATTAAGTACATAAAAAAGGAGCCGAGTCTGAGTTTTTAACAAGTTAAAAAAGGTGGTATGATAAATTCGGCACCTTTAGAGGTAGAAGTAGTTTAATGATATTCTTAATTTTTGATTTTAACATTATTATAAATGTTTGAAATAATACTTAGTAATTACAATATAATAATACTAGAAAAATTTCACGTCCTGAGGCAGAAATCGAACCCGCGACCTTTCGCAATCCGGGCGACTGCTCTGACCACTGAGCCACCCAGGACTTGGGATATCCCTGTAAATTCTTCTAGTCTATCTGTATTTGCGTTTATGAGCTAACGTCCACCCTACAATGTCGAAATATTCTATTTCAACATCCGAAACGAGTATTTTTACAAAAACCTACGATTCGGTTAAGTTGGGGCAGTGCTTTCAAATATTCTTAATTTTTGATTTAACATTATTATAAATGTTTGAAAAATTACTTAGTAATTAAAAAGAACAAGTTACTAAGTAATAGAAAAAAGAAAGTTACAGTTGTTAAAATTACTTAGTAACAGAATATTTCGACATTGTAGGGTGGACGTTAGCTCATAAACGCAAATACAGATAGACTAGAAGAATTTCACACACATATTTTTAGGCGATTTTGGGCGATAACACCATTACGAGTTAGTGCCACTGTATATTTTATGAAACATTTGAAAGGTTTACATTTTGATAGATTTTATTTAAATCTTTTGTGTGAGGTGCGACTGAACTTATTACGTAATGGTTCGTGGATAACTAGAAATGAGATTTCAACTTTGAAATCTAATATAGAGTTCACAAATAAAAAATAATAATTCAATATTTTTATTAAACACAATGAAAATTGCACGTTTATATTAATATTGAATAAATAAGTGGCTATCAAACAATTCGTGATGGATGAATTGAATTGCTTTATTTTTTTTAATACTAGCTCTATTATTGATGTATGCGATTTGAAAACAAAGTCTTTGAAAAAATTTATTGTTGGGTTGTGTCTTATTTGATATTTGAATGAAAATTAATTACATAAATACATACTTATTACATAAATAAAAAAGGACTGCGAGGAAACGGCCCTGCCGAAAGGGTCTTTGAAGTCACTCTGGGTCAGGACAGGAGTAGATTTTGAAAAAATATTGTCGCCGATAAATGAAATGAGATGTGGTTTGAACGGCGAAATACCAAAGCAAGTAAATGCAGCACCTTGCCTTGACTGTCCACACCAACGGGTCTCAATGTCCGTCAGGAAAAGCCGTATTCTTGATTTTCTCGGTACTTTTCACCATGTGGACACCAGCCAACGCGTTGCTGGGAAACGATAGTACTCAGTGATAGTTCTTGCTAGCAATAGTAAAAAAAAAATTAAAAAAATGATAAAATCACCAATATTTTTTTTAATCAAATGGCTAATTTTAAGAATTTTTCACCTAGCCGTCTTTGAAGCCCGATTTTAGCGAAAGTAGCCACTTAAGTACTATTTTTTTTAATGATTATGAAAGCTGAGAGAATGGCGCATTCTTAAGAGCTACATAAGAGCCATGAAGTCACCTGTTTAGATTTTTAATTTAAAGTTGAAAATTTTAGTCATAATTCACCGAACGTAAATTTTTCACTTTGGATCAACATTTTCATAACGTTTATCAAAGTTACAAAGCTAATTATTTTGTGCATAAAAGTACAACTTATGAGAATACAGTTGCAAAAAAAAAAATACAAAAAAAGTCTTCTACTTTTCTTTAGAAAATTTTTAAGTTGATCAGGTCGAAAATTCCCCAAAATTCGGAAAATGAAACATAACTCGAAAACTATAAAAATTCGCGGAACATACATGGGGTGATTCCCCACGATACGAGAGACCTAAATTTTTTTTTTGGACGTCAATGTTCCGGCCACCCTGTATATTTACATCCCAGAAAATGAGTCGTTTGAACAACACTAAAAATCCTTAGTGACAATCAAGCATGCGGCCATGCCTATGAACGCTCGCAACACAAGGGCAACTTGCGGGTTGCTGACCAAACTTATAAATTTATCGCTAGTCCAATCACAGTTTGATCAATCTATTCGTGCGTGAAACGAACTCTCCCGTGTAAACCTTTTTTACTGTCTTCAGCTAGTTGCAAAAACTACTATATTGATGCGGGTATAGTATTGCGGTTGTAAATCGCGCGGGTACAAGGGGCAAATCCTTTTTACGAGATTTACTGGTGGGATTCGCGAGGTCGTTCCATTTCTACGCCTGCTTGGCTTTGGTGTTGGTGCAAAGGACAAAATGAGAGCGAATTCATTTTAAACTATAAATTTTTAATTGACCAGTAAGTATATCATACAATACTGCATAATATAACTGATTAAAAATGCTGATTCGTCACAATTAAAAATTTAATTCATTGTGCATCAGCTTTGTGTTTCAGGGAAAAAATATGCGATTTTTTTATTTTTAATGTTAAGTCTTCTCTGTTTTCATAGATAATGTGTTCGTTTTGTGTGTGCACAATTATATTTGGATGCATATCCACGAGAGATGAATCCTCCATAGCTTATAAAAAAGGATAGCACTTTGAGTCTCATCAATTTCCATAAGACGCACCGCACTGTCTGATACTTTAAATTGTTAGAACTATTTATATGAAATTTCTGTTGAAGATAATAAATATGAAGTAACTACTCACAGAGTTATTTTATCCATGTATTTTGTACCATGCTACATCTACCGTCCATTCTTTTTTTTATTACACTTTGACTTCTTAATTTCATTTAATGAACTTTAGCAGTGACTTCAGTACTGTTACGAATGTTCTCATCTTAATCCCGTTGGGAAACACCTAACATATCTCGCTCCATAGCTCGTTGGGTGATTGTGAAATTGTTCAAAACAGCTATTATTAAGCGACCAGGCTTCACAGTTGTATGTCGTCACTGGCGACACTAACGGTCAAAGAAATTTGACTTGAGGCACTGGGAAATGTAAGACAAAAATATTTTACGCAGATTCCCGGTTTAGCATTGGACATTATAGTTATCTAGTCCATGTCCATTTTTAGGTCACCAAACCATTCTCAATTACTCCAGGGGGATTCTGATGTGACAACTACACCGTCAACAGATCAAAGATGAGTGATGTACATACTAGATGTTAAGCTGAGACCGATTTTTCTGATATTTAAATTTATAATGTTATTATCTGTGTTTATACGGGATCATTAATATCTAGTTTAATCCAAACTAGATATTAATGATCCCGTATAAACACAGATTTGCGATTGATAATAAGTGCGAGTGTAAAAAAAAACATCTTTCAAGCAACAAACAACAAATACTATCATCCCGTAACTTGCACCACGCGTTCAGTTAAAGGTCTCAAAGACCAAAGTCGAAGCTCAGATGGAACAAGGTACACATTATCTTATTTCCCCATGGCTCCACTGCGGCTAGATCAAAATGATTTATTCGATTCATACCAAAATCTTGTTTACAGACTATCGTCACACAACTTCCAATTAACAATCCTAATAGGATTTGTAAACAAGACTATATATAGCCAATTTAGTTTTCTTGCTTACGAAGTCAATAGTTGAATTATTAAGTCAAAATTTTCTGTCGATAGAACATTTCTAATTAGTAAGTTATTTGTATAATAATTAATGACAAATACTAACAAAATGGAAGGATTGATTAATAAGCGCTTTTACGTATTAATATTAATTGAAAGTTCTCATCTGTCCCGTATGATTAAATTCATGAGAATATATCTTATAGTTTGTATCAAATTCTAATTAATATCGCTCAATACCTACATCCCGAAACTTAAACTATATATTGATATTCATGAAAAGTAAGTCTGTTATTTGGCTTAGCCCGTAACTGAATTTGAGCTAAGAAAAAAGTAAAATAATAAAATTGTTTATTTTTAACATCGCAGAACAAATGAGGTAAGACTAAATACGGAAAGTATTAGTTCTTAAATTTCAAGAACCATTGTTAGTCTGTCAAATTTTACTTTCATTATAGCACCATCGCGGGCCTAGTAAAATCTTGTAACAGTGAATTAATATTGCAGTGATGCATGTCGAATTTAATACTAGTGCTTCATAGCAATCATACTTACATTATCATTAGATATATAATTTAATTCGCGATATTTACCATTTTAGCATATTGTGTGTGTGTCTGTGTGTGTAATTTTAATATGATCACTTACCTAATCGTTATAATTGTTTAAAAACGAATTAAGATATGATAAAAAAATGAATATAATAATATTGAAAACACAGTTTCAATCGTCAAAACATAGCCAATAAAACTGGCGAAGTGCTAGTCGGACTCCCGCTGATGTTTTCCGGATGTTTTCATAACACAGCAAACCGTGGTAACTTCGGTAACTCATCCACAGTAAAATGTACCATATTTTCCAAATAGTTTTATATTAAAACTCTCTATCCATCTCTGTTATTCAATTTCAGCAAAGAGGCTAATATTTCATAAAAGTTTCTGTATTCAATATTCTTTTTCTTATAAAATCCAGAACAGAACCAACACAGCCTCCGTCGACCCGACACAAAAACTAGCGCAGGTCGCCCTAATAAACCAGTATCGTTTTTCAAACTTTAATCAACAAGGAACTGGAAAAGGTGAAGCTTTCGTGTCTGGGTGTTGATTAACGGTGGCTTTGACTCGCTCGTCATTATTTTTCTCATTAGCGCAGAACTGTCTGCACCGATTAATGGCGATGACGGGATAAAGGATGGTGCACAATATTTAAGTATTTTTATAACTACTGCAAGAGTGGCAAACATGCCTGTCGGTGAGTCTGTAACGTGCTGCTCTAACATTGCGATATCAAGCAACCTAAAGAGGTTGGAATATAGAAAAGTATCTATTCCAAATTTACTGGCAATCTTAAAAAAACATATTCTAAATTCAAAATTGAAATTCTTAATTTGGCGCTATATTTGGGTTTCCCTCTCATGAATCCATTCTCTTGTTGGTCGTATTATGGGACATTTTTCTTTAAAGCTATAACAGTGTCTCGAAGTCTGCCAATGAACTTGGGCGATTTGATATCAACGATATAACTAGTTCATTCCTGATACTTAAGTCCTCAGGCGAACAAAAAGAAATATTATAGCTTTATTATTTACCTATAATAAAAAAAAGTGACGGAATACATTGTCATGGTTATCTTTTCCAACTACGCAACATTTACGAGTCCAAGTATTAAGTCCCATTTACACGATGCAAGATTCTTGCCTGTAGGATACAACTAATTTCTTGCTACAATTAAATTGTATGCTACAGGCAACAAACTTGCATCTAGTAGTGAGTCAAACATTGTGCACAGCAGCCGCAGGTTCCACGCGCATCTCTCGCGATTCGTCTATTATAAACGTAAGTTTGGCATGGCCTTTGGGGATGGTGACTTGATTGGTTACCGCAGCCTATAGACTGCTCATAGCACTTTGGGCACTGCTCACATTTCGCCTAACCTGTGTGGTTGCTTTACTTGTCTGGATGCAAGTCTTTTAAGCCATTCGCCTAGCCTGTAAAAGGAAGTGCTATGTTGACAGCGTAGGAATCGAGGGTCTCGTCTCCGAATGCTTTCTCTCTTTCTTTCAGGTCCAAATATAAGTTAGTGGCATTGCCTATCTTGTAAAAATAAGTAGAAAGCATTATGTTTACTTTTCGTTTATGTACTTAGGTAAAGCCTTCAACTTTAACTTATAAGAGAAGAAACTCTTGCATGTCGAGTGGTTGTTTTAATTTTATCCAATAGATTGTCGTTTACTGAAAAAAATATTAAAGCGAACTACTTCAGTTACATTAGTTATAACCCAAAATTTTGCGAGATGTAATTACAGTTTTGTTTTGAGAAAACAGTGTTTCTTTACGTAATTTTACTTTTGTCTAGGTGTTACCCTAAGTCATATAGTCACTTTTTAGATCTACAGGTAGTCAAAAGTTCAGCAGTTTTTTTTTCAGTGTAGTTACCTTTCCTTATAAAGGCAAAACAAGACAGCATTTGAACTAAAAGAATATAGTTTATTACTAGGATATCACTGAAAAGTGATTCACTCAGCATATGCCGTAGTATTCTTGGACACTACGACGCTGGTCTTCCGTGGAACTTGTCGATGTTTTTACCTCAACTTTTTTTTGTTACTTACAAAAGCATATTTCATTCTCTATGCGTTGCATATTTCATTCTTTCTGGGTAAAAAATTTTTCGTCTGATTGTAGACGAAAAATTTTTTACCACTACTTTACTAGGGTTGACTTCCAATCATGCGATTGGAAGACAAGTACTCGTTTGCTTGACATTACGATGAACATTCGTCTTCCTTCAGGAACGCATTAAACCCAAAAGTAGATATTTTTTTCCAAAAAAAATCTTAATTTTCCTTTAGTAATATATATTGAATGTTGGAAAGATATATTATATTCATAGGGTCCCAAAACGTCGGTAGCAATAGACAGAGCTGCAGCCATCCAATCTCTTAACCATCTGAATAGGAGCATCTTTTCTGGATATTTTTTAATCTGGTTAAGTAGGTATTAATTTGATCGACAATAATGAACATTGTCCCATAACAATTTCACCAAAAGTGTTTTTAAATGGCGCAACTAACAATCAAACGAAACATCAAAATAAACAGTCAAATTAACAACATTAAAAGCACTTTAAAAAAAATAGTGTTTTAAAGATGATAACGCAGACACATCTTTTCTAGTCAAAAAGTATTTATTTGGAATAAAACCAATTTACCGGATTTAAGTTGGGGCGGAAAGGTCCTCGAGTGGCGGCCGCGTACCGGGAGACGTAGCGTTGGTAGGCCCCCCACAGGGTGGACTGACGATCTGGTGAGGGTCGCGGGAAGCCAATGGATGCGGGCAGCGCAGGACCGATCGGTTTGGAGATCCCTGGGGGAGGCTTATGCCCAGCAGTGGGCGTCTCTCGGCTGAAATGATGATGATGATGATGAAGTCACGTTTAGTTAAATGTTACATTATTATTATACACCCGACGTTTCGATTACTTTACAGCGATCGTGGTCACGGGAAGACTGAAATATCAATTGTCTATGATAAGTTTAACTACCCTCGCTTTGTGTTATATTTTGAGCGATCCGACTTACACATACGGAGCTCGTTGTCAGTATTTAATAAATTTTCAGAAAATTTACGTTTTTGTAGTGCCAGAATATTAACAGAAATGGAAGTCAGTATAGCCAGAACTAACAATAAAACTAATTTCCAAACAACACAATGTTAATTATGATAGCTAAAGCGTTACAAAATCCAATCGCAGAATGTTAGTTACACCTGCGTTACCGCAGATTGGATAATAATGCACTAGTCCAACCACATTGTTTGCAAGTTTGATTACGGTTTTTAAAACCTATGATACATTAAATTATTTGTTTTTAACTCTTTAGCTGATGTGCAATATTTAATAGGCATCATTCATTTAGGTGCCAGTCACTACTGCAATTATAGAAAACCTACTTTTTTATGAATATGGAGTTATCACTCAAATGTATCGCTGTTTGTGACATCTGGTTATCTGTACCTACTGTTAAACTACAGGTAATTTTTACTGAAAAAGGAAATCAGCAACAAATGCATCGCCTTATAGTTTTTGATGATATTCAAAACCAATCGCACACCCAAAACACAGTCAATAAGCAATAATAAAAACATCTAAATAAACTTTAAAGGCTAAAAAATTAAATTAGTAAAAAAGTAATATAAATGCTTTTTATAGATTTTTAACCGACTTCAAAAAAGGAGGAGG
The DNA here is from genome assembly GCA_947347705.1 of Nymphula nitidulata. NCBI lineage: Eukaryota > Metazoa > Arthropoda > Insecta > Lepidoptera > Crambidae > Nymphula > Nymphula nitidulata. The sequence continues at coordinate 19,966,203 of OX374625.1, read as the reverse complement.
TTATCAATTCGTCTGTATGTTTTTTTTTATTTTTATCTTTATTATGTTTATTACCTCAGAACTTTTGACTGGGCGAACTGATATTGATGATTCGTTTTTTGTTCGATGCGAAATAGTTCCCATTTGGTCCCATAAAAAATTTTTGGAAATCCATTGGGTAGTTTGGTTTTTAAATCAAAAAACCTGGAGTAATTAAGTCGCTACATATGCGAAGTTGCGGATATTTGCTTTTCTATGAATTTTTAATGAAATGATACGATAGTAGAAAACAATATAAGCTCACGGTCACCCATCTAGCTTTGACCTTCAAAAGTTATCACTAAAATTGTGAAAAAAAAAAATTAAACAAAAAATAAAACCGACTCCAAGAAACTGAAAAGGATAAAATAATTAAATTTTAGTAAGTAGGCACTCATCCCCTAGGAACATATTTTTGGAGTCGGTGCTTCACTATCTATGGTTTCTGGAAACAACTTAGCACCAAGTCCAAAAATATGTTTTTTTTTAAGAAGGACCAAACAGTTGCACAACTCGCAATTATGCACTAGGCCTTTGACAGGTACCCTCATTAAGATGTCGCGGTTGACTGTCACTGTGACCATACGTGCAACTGGTCCATCAAATTAATAAAAATTAATGTACTTGATATTTTTAAATTTTCTTTTCTACTGATATTTCTACTTCTTCTTCTTCTTTTAATTTTATGGCTTCTCGTTGAGACGAATTCTGCCAGTGTCGAGTTTATGACAGATACACGTTATAATGATAGTTATCATGTACTATTGAAGTTTTCCCAAAGTCTGAAATAGAAAACACGTCACAAACATATACCATCACATATTTCTACTCAGTGCCATTAAAACGATTGAAGGGTTAATAATAGTTGCAAATGCAAAGATGTAGTACCTACATGTAAATACAAATTAAAAACTTCGATAGAATTATCTTCCCGCTGTTATTTAGTCGGTGTACCTAAATGTAAATTCAACACTTCGATTGAACGATCATGCTGTTATAAAGCATTATTTTTAAAAAAACTCGTGTCTTTTCATTTTTTCTTTTTATTATTATCTAAATTTTATTTAGGGGCTTTTGACCAGTATTAGGCATGTCAGCCCCATCATAACCTAATGAGCTATTTGGTATCATATTGGTATTTTTGTTATCGTCCACAATGCACCCAATGGTCAACCAAAACAAGGGTACAGTCGTGTACATCTACAGACGACAGCACATCAAGTGTAACAACTGCACTACGATAGCCGCCTCTATTACGAACGGAGTAAGGGGTCAAACTGTTACGCTTGATTTGCTGTCGACTGTACATGTTGTGTAGTTCATGTTATAATTTTAATCACTTTAAGGGTTATGAGCTATTTTCGAGCGGAGGGAGCGACCCGACCTCGACGAAGTGAGGCGGGTCCGCACCCTGGCGCAGAGGGAGGCTCTGCGCCAGTGGGGGGAGGCACTCGTCACTCCAACAGCTGGCCACCGGACGATTGAAGCAATTCGTCCGGTGTTGGAGGAGTGGGTTGGGCGCGGCTGGGCAGCCTCACCTGCCGCATGGTACAGGTGCTGACCGGACATGGTTGCTTCGGTCACTACCTGCACCGTTAGTATCGCCCGTCGGGAGGAGACGCCTGAGCACACCCTTGTGAGGTGTTCGGCCTGGCGACACGACTGCCACGAACTTCGTGCGGCGTTCGGTGGCGGTCACCTCTCGCTGCCAACAATAGTATGAGAAATGGTTGGTAGCAAGAGGGTATGGGAGGCTGTCGCCTCCTTCTGCAAGACTGTGCTCACGCAGAAGGAGGCAGCGGAGAGGAAGCGGGAAGAGGATCCTAATCCGGCATAGACGGGTGGGCGTGAGGAGGCGGGCGGTGATCGCCGGTTTTCCTGCGCCCTAGGCGCGGCCGAGTGCGTGAGTGGCCCCCACGCATACATTGCAAGGGCCGCCACGTCTGGGATTACCCAACCCAAGTGACTCTGGGTAATCTTCATCGGCACGAAACCTGGCCGTAAGGCTGGGTTGCCTGGGGGTGGACTGGTGAAATTGCTTCGGCAGAGTCTAGGCTACCCCCGCGAAGCACAGTGGAGTTATCGGGGAATTTTAGTGGGTTTTCCCGATATCATATAGCGCTAGGCGACCCGGACTGGACTGGACTGGACTACCCGCACGGTAGGTCTGTAAACAGATTTTTCCCCGAAAAAAAAGCGTTATGAGCTCTATTAAATCGTTACATCGTTATAAATCATGAAGTGAAAAAATGAGAGGGTTGTATAGTACTATACAACCATGGTTGTGCAACCTGCTAGTGTGTACTCAGTCTAAAACCGCCCTCATTAAGTCCTCTCCTTGGACGGATTAAGCTCTTATTTATGAACTAATCTGCGGACAGTGTTAACAAAGAATGATAAATGAATAGAGTTTTAATAACTTTGAGTGCTATAAAAGGGTTTATGTGGGAAAGCGCAATTAATGTCAAGTATCGCAGTATTCAACCGTTTCTGTATTAAATGATATCTCACTGACCATTTCTGTCTCACTAAAGTTAATGCTTTAATAACACGCCATAGCTATGAGTGATCAAGAATAGTAATGAATATTCACGTTGGAATAAGATGTAAAATAGTTCGCCGACTAAATTGAATTACTTAAGTGACTGTCTAAGAGCTACTGTCGAGTGGTATGATATTTTATTTTATTTTATTTTATTTATTAGACACATAACAGATTACAGTTATAAAAGCACACTGAGATATTACAAAAATACAAGTTCTGAACTGTACTCCAAAAACATGCATCCTAAACTTATACAGATTTTTCTATGACTATAAAAGTAATAATGTATTATTATTATGTATTTTTATTTTTATTTTATTTTTATTTTATTTTTTATTTTGACCCTGTCAAGAACAATCTAAAGGAATCTAATCTATGTTTTTTTTTACATAAAATACACACACATACCCATATATATATACACATATATACATACATACATACACAAAACAAACACATAATATTGTAAGTAATAAATGCTCAAAACTAAACTGAATTACGTAAACGATAGTAAAACATAGTTAAATCCATTTTCTTTCCCCTAAAAGTATGGGTAGGTAGGTTTGTATAAAATATATTGTGGACACAAATTATTTACGACGTTTCAATCTCTAATATTGTCAGGTCCTGTAAATGTATGAGGCCATTCTGAGAACAGTTTTTCAAACCATGGCGGTTTTAAATTTTCTAATAGTAAAACATAAATTAGGTCATACGAAATATTAAATTATTTGACCGAGTGAGAGAGACTCTGCCGCTCCTGATGCCCGCCACCTCGACCGTGGTGGCCAGTATCTTTATTCAGACAATATTTTCGTTCGACCTCTTTGCTCGCGGAAAACTCTACTGTTTTTTTGTTTTAGATTCAAACTCAATTATGTTCTGAATTCAAAACTTTACTCACACTTTTCTGTGCAAACTAATCAGATGCGATGAAAATATTATTAGTACTTATAGGGATGTAGATGATTTTTGGGAGTGTTTAATGTCGTGTATAAGTAATTAATAAAGCCCGAAATAGATATCATCATTATTTTATTACGACTAATGTTTTGAAAATCATGTCCCTTTAATTCCGTTTCTAATTTCGCTCCAAAATGCCGATAGATGTTACGTTACCGCTGCGACGTTAGCTGTTACCAATACTGATGAGTTGCTATGGTGATTTAGATGGTTTTCCATCTGACAGCGTCTGGTGCTAACAGAAAGTGACGTCATTGTTATTATCGTCATTGTTGACGTCGTCGTTGTTACGTGACCTAACAGTGATTTAATTGCGTTTTGCTTATGAAATGCACAGGGTACATTGTAATATACGGATGAAATGTTATTTAAATATCGTAATAATACAATTAACTATTGTGTTTCTTTATGATTTCTTCTATAAAAACTACTACTATGCATGAGATTTTACTAGATGACAAACAAGCAAGCAAGCGGTTACCGCCGCCTATAGACGCCTTTTTTTTCGGGGAGGAATCCGCTTACGGACCTACCCGCCGCTGGCTAAGCGACGGGCGTGTGTGGGGGTCGCCCAGTGCCTGATCGTATTAGCACTAGGAATACCCACTAAAACTCCCTGGTAGCCCCACTGCCCTTCACGGGGGTAGGCTGGGCTCTGCCGAAGCAATTTCACCACCCTACCCCCAGGCAACCTGGCCTTACGGCCAGGTTTCGCGCCCATGGGGATTACCCAAAGTCACTTGGGCAATCCCAGACGTGGCGACCTGTGCAATGCATGCGCGGGGGCCACCCACGCACGCGGCCGCACCTAGGGCGCAGAAAGACGAGCGATCACCGGTCGCCTTCTCACGCCCACCCGTCTACGACGGATTGGTCCGCCGCCTATAGACGCCTGCAATAACAAGTAAAAATCACTTTATATTGCAGGTGCGTTGTCATCGTGAGGCCTAAGATAAATATGCCGTCCATACCCAGTAATTACACTGGCTACCTTTCCCTTCATTTCGAAATACAGGGAACTGTTTCACGGCTGAAATAAGAAAGGCGGTGGTACCTACCCAGACGACCCTACATACGGGCCGACCTAGTAATCACCTATTGTAAATACTCCAACCCTATACTAATACGCCAACTCTATCGCTAATCAACTATGGCCACCAACTTCAATGTGATAAGTACCGCATTTGTGTAAAGGCTGTGTACTTATTACTTACTTCTACTAATGAAGAGAGCATAACCTCAAAGCAAAGTTTACTTTGCAACATTTACACAAAGCGCTTTACTCCCACTGCAGCTATTTCAAAGCTCGCGAATATATTATTTCAATATCTAATTTAATAGCAAATTCATTACTTTGTAATATGCATTCCTATCTGCTGTATTTTTATGATGCTATCATTTTATTAGGTAACAACTAATTTGCAGGTTAATACTTGAGAAAGATTTCCTAGTTCCTCTAACATGGGTTCCTTCTGAAGTAAATCGTCATCAGCAGCCAATATACACTTCCTACTACGGGCAAGGGTTTCCTACATAGGAAAATCACATGAGGATTCAGGAGCTTTGGCCATAACACCACCGCGCTGGCCCAATGCGGGTCGTTGAGTTAGAACGGTTGCAGTAACAACCAGAACCTACAGCTTGACGTGCATTCCGAAGCACGGAGGACCTTAAGATAGCAATTTTTTTACTGAACAATCAGGAGTCAACCATGACGAAAGTTGCTTGGTTTTCGTACTTCACTGCGCTAGGTACGTCGTCGAGTAGCGTGAATAGGCCTATTTTAAAGATTGTCCAGATGTAGGCAGCTAAAGCAGCCAGTATATACTGCACCAGCCAGCAGCTTTCTTCCTCTTAATACTTAATATCTGATGTAGAGTCATTTGCCATGATTTGTTAAAATTGAAAGCTTATTATTATTATACTCTTTATTGCACTTCAAAATTACAAAATATAATGCATGTAACATAAGTTAGCAATGGTGGACTATTTCTATATGAGATCTCTTCCAGCCAATCCAATGTGTGAGACATGATGGTGGAAGGTAGGCTACTTGAAGTGCGATTAAAAAACATAAATTATAGTCGGAACTTAAATCATTTTTTTTAAGATCAAGATTTTTTTTCTCAGTTTATTTATTTATTTTATTTACCTTCAACATAATCTTTCAGCAGCTATGAACAAGATAATTGTTGTGTTAAAATTTTGAGTACACTTTAAAAGTCATACTATTAAATTAAATAGAATTTAGTAGGGAGCATAGTAACTTTTTGTATTTCTTACTAAACAAACTTTTTTCTATTTTATTCTGTTATATTATTATTGTTTGTTCAACAGTGAACAGCACAGGTTGATATAATGATGGTGGCGATGAATAATTATAATTGAAAAATAAAAAACTATTTACCTACCTATCGATTTCTAAGATCTATATTTACTATACAGATTTGAAAATGTTATTAGAAAGTGGTCCAGTTTACTCGTTATATTATGATTATTTACTAATAATGTCAACTCAGGCTAGTATAATTACGTGTAATCAGAATATAATTTCAGGTATTTTAAGGTAAGTAGGTACCCATGTAGTATTTAATGAAATGAATTTTATTTGCTTAACACCGTGTTCCAATTTAAATGGTAAGTAATAATTGTTTTTTTAGGCATGCTAATTTTTAACAGTGTTAGGGGCATAATAATTAAACATTAAATAAAACTAATTTGAGGAGCTTGGAGGCATAGTCGTTTGAGCGTTCTGGTTTCGTTTACGAAAACAAAGCAACTTTCGCCGTGGTTGATCCCGGGATGGGTCAACCAAAATTTCTAATCTCAAGCTCCTCCGTGATTCGGAAGGCACGTTAAGCCGTTGGTCCCGGTTGTTACTGCAACCACTTAAACCCACCAACCCGTGCGCCAGCGTGGTGGTGTTATGGCCCAAGTTCCTCATGTGTTTCTCCCATGTAGGAAGGCCAGTGCCCAGCAGTGGGATGTATATAGGCTGTTGATGATGATGATGAAAACTAATTTCAAGATATTTTAAAAATTAATTGTCATTAAAAATGAGTTTTATAAAATGTCATTTAAATTGCTTGACATAATATTTATTTCCTTAAATTTTAAATATTCCTAAAATGAGTAGAAATTCTTGTCTTGGACAATTCAACCTACCGTAATAGAGTGGAGAGAGTTGAGGAGCTCGGTGGCGTAGTGGTTTGAGCGCTCTGGTTTCGATCACGAAAACAAAGCAACTTTCGCCATGGTCGGTCCCTGGATGGGTCAATCAAATTTATAATCTTGAGCTCCTCCGTGCTTCGGAAGGCACGTTAAGCCGTTGGTCCCGGTTGTTACTGCAACCGCTTTAACCCACCAATCCGCATTGGGCCAGCGTGGTGGTGTTATGGCCCAAGCTCCTCATGTGTTTCTGCCATGTAGGAAGGCCTGTACCCAGCAGTGGGACGTATATAGGCTGGTGATGAATAGAGTGGAAACTTCACTAGCTTACGACACTATTATATTATTTTGGATTTCGTCCTGTTCGCTTTTCAAGTAATAAATAAATAAATATTTTCAATAATACTTTTATTATAATTCAAGCTCCCATATACGAAGTATTTATTACACGAGTGATATTCGATTCGCCCACGTTTTTTTTCATATGAAATTGAATCTTACTGAAAGCGAGCGTACGATGCGATAGTCACGTAGCTTTTATAAGAAAAGTAATATTATAAAATCGGGCCAAAGAACTTCCATGTGCCTTAGTACGCCATAAAACGGGAGTGGTAATCCCGGACATGCATCGTATCTATATCACAAGGAAGATGATATTGGAAGAAGAATGCTGAATGTTCACAAAGTTCATTAATAATAAAGGCAGAGCAATGTAGCACCGCTTAGTAATTAATTTATTATTTTTTCATATACAAATTATTAGATATCATTATTTTTATTATTACTTGTATTAAAATGGGCTTGCTGTTACTACCACACTTACTTCTGGAGTAATTAAGAGGAGGTCGAAAATGTAGCAAGCTTACCCAGAAGGTGCCTATTGTATTCTGTAAAGGAACTGAGGTAACTCAGGTTATATATGCAGTAAGGAACGCCGAAGACGGCTTCTATTCACGACGACTCTCTATTAATTTGGCGTCAATAACCCACATATATTTCTTTTTAATTTTACAGTGTTTAAAATGCCAAGAATGTATTTTTATATTCTATTCAAAAATTTTTGCGGGAAATTTTAAAAAAAAATTGCCGTGACACTTTTGTGACGTTATTTTCATGCTAAATAACAATTATCTTCGCTTTGCTTTGAAGAACGATAATAGTACATTATGGTACAAGTGTGTAATGTTGGTGATTACCGCTGAGGCGCATTGAGGCCCGAGCCGTCAGGCGAGGGTCTTAAGGAGCCGAGGACGGTAATCATCAATACACACGTGTATCATACAACGTTTTTCAACACACTTCTGAATAAAATAATACTTAAATAAAAAACCATTTTACATAGTAGATAAAAAGTTTATTTAGAGAAACAATTAGTAAATGTGCAGTTAGTAAAATTATAACTAACTATTTTTGATGATATAGCGGTCTCATCAGATAGATTATTTACTGAAATACTTTCATGTTCTATTGTTATTTGTGATGGTTCATTATTCGTGTAGGTAGGTGAAATCCAATCATTGGATGTACTTGGTATTTCGCTAGTAGGATGCGTCTCAGAATCAAGTTTAATTCTTTTTGTGATTTTCGCATAAATTTCCTTCTTGTTTTGTATGGAATCTTCTACGTATGCAAAAGCATCTTGCCATGGTTTTCTATATCTTTTACAGTTATATTTGTTAATTCTTGTATCCTACAGGCACCAGTTACACCAAATATTAAAGCAACCTGAAACAAAAGAAACAATAATTAAAGTCAACAAGCTGCTATTAAATATTTAATTAAAATTAATTTAACTAACCTTTGTAGCCAAATATTGGTTATCTGGAGCATCTTTAATAAATTTTTCAATATCGTCAGATGATAAAACCTTTGATTTTTTGCTTCTAAATCCATCAGATAGTCTCTTTAGATAAGCTGACAAATTCGAGTATGTTTTTAAGTCCACTTCATTCTTTGTTCGGACTGTACTTTTTAACATTGAGTAAATACACCACAAAGAGCTAGGTTTGTACTTAGAAGATAATTCTTTAAAGTACGCCATGAACACATTTTCTGAAAAAGACTGCGTATTCTTGTTGTTCTGCCATTGTATGAAATTTTGGTACGCTAATAGATATTTTTCCTTTGAGTTTTCTGGCAGTAAACTTTCCATAACGTTCTGGGCTTCACATCTTATATCGGGCGGTGTACAACATAAATCATTTTCTTCATAAATTGTATTTGCAGACATCTTAATTAATAACTAACTAAATAACTTCAAAAGAGAAAACGAGACGAGTTGTGAAAAATGTTTCGTAATGGCGGGAAAAATTAATCAGTTTTCCTATGCGCGCGCATCGGCCATAGACTAAAAAATGAGGTTTCTTTTTTTTGGGCTTTTCGCGGATAGCTTTTTAGCGCAAATGTAAGCGTAACTCAACCAATAATATTAAAGAAAGAAAGAAAGAAAGAAAAATATTTTTATTTGACATGCACATAACAAACAACAACAAGAAGCTTAAACAATATAAAAAATAAAAAAAAGAAATACAAACAGTTTATACTTAACAATAAGTGCAGTCAACAAGGCCCTATCTCAGCATAAAACTTTTGCGACATTATAAAAAACGTCGCAGAAGCGCTGTTATTATGATAGGGCCTTGGGCGTGACTTTGGATTTTAAACTACATATACTTACACATATACATAAATACAAAAAAAAACATATACTTACACATATACATATAGATAAGTGACATAAACTCAATCACATCAGACATGGCTGTATGGGCATTAGTTCCTTTTGCCTTCCCATTACAGGGAGATTTAACAACAAAAAAAGAAAAAAAATATATATTGGCAATTTTAATTATTAAAAAAAAAACTATTACTCACTAGTGAATAATAGTAATGAAAAAGTCACAGTTTGATTATAGGTGTCATTATGTGCCTAATTGCCATGGGATTAGAGCCACTTTATGAGGAAGTGTGTTGAAAAGACTTTTATTTGTTGGTATATCTAGCTTGACAGTTCTAAGTTCATTTGGTCGGCATTATTATTATGAACCTGTAATTGTATTGACTTAATTTTCGCGAACACTACACTTTCATAATAAAGCCACTTTACCGAATTCAACGCGCGATTAATTAGATGTTACAATATTATGTTATACCCGACGTTTTGATTTTACAGCGATTGTGATCATGAAGTGGCTGAAGTTTCAGTAGTCTTTAATATGTTTATAAGTCAACTACCGTTAGTTTCGAGTGTCACGACCATAGAGAAAAATAATTTTATTATGCGTCCTGCCTAACGAACACTGTGAGCTCTGTATGCGTAAATCGGATTTCGTTTTAAATCTCTAAGGTCATCCAAACAAAGACATAAATGGTAGTGTAACTTTGTCTGCAAGTCCGTAGTACAAGCAGTCGCCGATGATAAATGACTGTAGCAATCTGAGGAAATAGGATAACTTTTACTCAAGAGATGCTAGCAAAAAAAGGTTGAGCTCTTTCCGGCTTTTAAACTAAGTTAGCTCGATGTTTGCGGCGCCGATGGAAGCTTTATTGTATATCTCAGTAAGGTCTAAAATAATTTCAGTATTTTTAAAGTAAGTGTGCTTATTTAATGAAACCCTTCTGCAAAAATAGCAATGTCTCTACATCTCTTCAGTCGGCAGTCTACAGTTTGATTCAGTTGTTATGCACTTTACCCCTTTTCGTAACTGACTAATCGCTTTCAAACATAATGAAAAATCTATAAATGTAAAGACAAATGAAAAGCTAAAATGCGTTTTATCAGCAACTTAACATAAAATACATTCGGACTCGTTTTTTGTCGTAGATATTCACAAACTTGGAATTCTTTGCCATACATGCATTCTCTCCTTCCTATATCATTCAAAAGATGCGGAAAAAGGCACCTTATAGGCAAGCAAGGTAGGCTAAAGTAGAATGTTCATGCATGCAGCACTCGCTGTCTTCGCATATGGACTCTTCTTACCGCTTCACATCAGGTGGTGTTGAGTCATTTACGTTGCTTAGTATGTTAGAAATGCATCTTAAGCGGCATCAATTGGAAACAATATATTCGCGTTCATACACAACAATCTGCCGGAGATGCCTGGTTCATTGGTTCAGTTTGAAGTTTTATCCAACGTATCTACATACATATTTTGTAAACATTTGATCGCCAGTGATAGCTCTGTAAAGGTCTACCACGTATCTGGCTCCAGTAAATTTGAGCTATGCTGAAATATTCATTGGGACTTGATATAAGGGCCGAACAAAGGTCGATACATCGGTTCGTAACGAAGTTAGAGGAATGACGTTTTATTCTTGAGCGGGGAGCGGCATTGTCTCAATAATATCATGACGCATCGAGTCGTGAGGAGCTCGGTGGCGTATTGGTTTAAGCGCTCTGGTTTCGATACGAAATTTAAAGCAACTTTTGCCATGGTCGATCACGGGATGGGTCAACCAAAGTTTGTTATCTCGAGCTCCTCGGTGCTTCGACAGGCACGATAAGCCGTTGGTCCCGGTTGTTCCTACAACCGCTTTGACCCACCAACCCGCATTGGGCCAGCGTGGTGGTGTTATGGCCCAAACTACTCATGTGTTTCTCCCATGCAGGAAGGCCTGTGTCCAGCAGTGGGACGTATATAGGCTGGTGATGATGTATCGAGTACGTAATACAAACAAAATGAGCCGGCTGCCCATTAACACGTGACAAGAAACTTGCTTTTCTATCTTGTCAAAAATCTAACGATTATTTATGCGACTATTTGGCAAACAAACGCAACTGAAGATAAGGAGCTACCGTAATCTATATGCGCTCATAGCGCCATAGTCACTACGAGTACTCACGCGCTACGTATCCTCTAAAAGCCGGCTTTCCATACAAAATTTCAAGTCAAAAGTATGGGAAAAGGTGGGCCGTCAGCTTGTTTGTCATCTAGTTGTATAAAAAAAACAATACTTGCCAACATGATAAGCAAGTCAGGCAAGTCTAATTAGTCACAAGAAGATTTTTCCAAAAGTATAACAACAAAGAATTTATTGGCAAATTTTGGTTTGTGTAAAAAGTTAAAAATTGCTCTTACTCGATTGTTATTAGACTTTTCGAAAAATACTATTATAACTAATAAGACCAGCCTAACTTGCTTATGCATGTAGAGTTCTTATCAGATTCGTTTTGTTATTTTCCAATATTTTAACTTGAAAGTTTGTATGAATTTCAATGAATTTTGGCGACTTTACTCGCCGCGGAAGCTCTACAAAATACTTTTAATAAAGTTATTAGTTAATAAAGAAGTGAAGAGGAGCTCGGTGGCGTAGTGGTTTGAGCGCTCTGGTTTCGATCGCGAAAACAAAGCAACTTTTGCCATGGTTGGTCCCTGGATGGGTCAATCAAATTTATAATCTTGAGCTCCTCCGTGCTTCGGAAGGCACGTTAAGCCGTTGGTCCCGGTTGTTACTGCAACCGTTTTAACCCACCAACCCGCATTGGGCCAGCGTGGTCGTGTTATGGCCCAATCTCCTCATGTGTTTCTCCCATGTAGGAAGGCCTGTGCCCAGCAGTGGGACGTATATAGGCTGGTGATGATGATGATGATAGTTGTCCAATTCGGAATATTCGAGTGGTTAAACCACTACAAACCTCTCTTCGACTTGAATCTTTGATCATATCACGTCACAAATAAATCACTTAGTGTAATAGACAAAATCGCTCATCACAGTGAGCACACCCTTACCACTCGCGGCTGCCTCACTTAGCACAGCATAGCTTATCCACCGGCCGCCGCCTACGCATAACGGACATATCAACTACATTTACTACTTTTCTAGCACGTTTTCTGAATGCATTCTCTTTTACCGAGGCTGTGTATTCCCTTATTACAAGACAAGACAGTAAAATACAAGACATTATCACAGTATATTAAATCCATAGACTGTGAGTATACATAAAAAACCGGACAAGTATGAGTCGTACTGGCCTACCGAGAGTTTCGTACAAAATTGTAGTATTCGACGGTTAAAAGGCAACTGAATTGTGTTTAATTACAAAATTTAAAAAGGTAGATACGCATAACAGTGCAAACTGTGAGATACTACATACACTAAATTTATTAGGTACCTATACATATAAAAGAGGAAACACCTTTAAAAAAGAAAACACCTTTTTCCTACTAAACGAAACTGTAAGAACTTTTAATAGTAACCTTTAATAAATTTGGTCGAAAACTATACATCATAAAAATAATTAAAAATCTGTCTAAGCTTGTGTCAATGAAGCCCTTTTTTACGGCCCACATGAGGTTACGTCACTTCAAAATTTGGATTCCAGTTCCTTGCATAACCCTGTTTATTTTTTAATTCAAAATATACGGCTTTCAGATTTTTTCTTCTGTAAAAATTAGTGAAAATTTTGCAAAATCTACAAATGGATTTGGATACAATTATGGCCGTGCATACCGTTGCTTAACCTTGATGAATGATTGTTTTCATATTTTTCCCTGTACTTTATTGTACCCTTATAAGACCATATTACTTGCCAAACATAGTTCTAGGACAACGGAATGTACACTTTAAATTTTGATTCCCATGAGAGTGTCGAAATGTATGTTTTTTGCGGCATAAACGGCTGTATTTTTTTTACGTTAAATAGGAGTTTGATTTTTTTACAGCTTCAAGGGACTGTGCAAAGTAATCCTATAAGTGTTTCGTTTTTCCTTTTGAGTTAAGGAACCCTAAAAATGAAACAAATTTAACGCAATAAAAAAAATAAGTAAGGGGTAGATAATACGTCACGTTACGTATGTAGGCGGTATCAAAAATTAAATAAAGGTATCTCATATTATTAAATAAAAGAAGTTGATATCGAATAGAAAAATGTTTAATACAACCGTAAGATAACACCAAGCAATCTGCCAACTAACTATTTCTGTTTGCGAAAGTGACACTCGCGCTAACGACGCGTTATTCGATTGTAGTCATTCGATAGTATCGAATGATAAAGGAGCTGTGACAAGACAATCGTGTGATATCGTATTCTTATTGGCCCATCTTTCTAAGTGAAGGATTTATTAAACTAATTTTCTTTTCAACCCACGACAAAAAGAGGGGTGTTATAAGTTTGACATGTCTGTCTGTGTATCGGTGTATCTGTGTGTCTGTCTGTGGCATCGTAGCGCCTAAACGAATGGACCGATTTTAATTCTTTTTTTTTTGTTTGAAAGCTGATGTGACCACGATGGTTTTTAGCTATAATTTATGAAGATCAGTTCAGGTGTTTGATGACTATCAGCTCATTTTCTACAGAATAATAGGATTTAACTAACTTTTACAGATCCGATTGATTTGAAATTTGGTGTACTGTCACTTCGGTGACATTCGCATGACATACTAACCTTGAGCTGATCCCATACCATCACAAAGTCTGCGAAATGCTTAATTCTTTAGAAACTTACAGCAGATATAGCGTGTTTAAGCTCTTATGAATAGTCTTAGTGAGATGGTGTTAGATTGATGATTAATACCGCCGGGGGTTACTTAAAATTTTTAATTTTGCAATTATTATACAAGGGTGGCAAGGGGTACAAACGACTGCCCGATGGTAAGCGGTTGCCATATCCCTCATAGCACAGTTTCACCTTGAGACGTCTCCTTTATTCCGTTCGTAATATGGGCGGCTTTCGTAGTGCACCTGTTACATTTGATGTCAAACTGAATTTCGTTGTATAAAATTGCGATTCACTGAAGCCCTAAAGTACGAAGATGTTTTTTTTTTAATCTTAACGGCGTTACTCTTGGCCTTCATCTTATCTGATGGTAAGTGAAGATAAGGCCGACGATGGAAGCGAGTACACCCGGATTCCTCAACCACAGAGGAACTGGCTATCTTACCTCTAACTGCCGGAACACAACAATGCTGTTAACATCATTGTCATGATGGTAGACTTAAGTAAGATGGTGGTAGCGCCAGGCGGACTTAGAAAACTCCTACCACCAACCAAACCGAGCAGAAAATTTCTGCCCCCACGGGAATCTAACCCCGGACCACTAGATCTAAGGAAAGTGGTCTCAACCACTAATTCACAGAGACAATTACTTAAATGTGGAAGTATTTTGACCTAATTTTTTTTAAAACATTGTCGCACTAACTTTTGTCGCATTAAAGTACTAAAGAGCAACAATGCATCTCCATTTTGAAATTTCGAAACTCAGTATTACAGCCCATGGTCCAAGGTAATGAAATTTAGCTGTTATCTTAGCTGAGGTCCAAAAAGACTTAATAATACACTAACTGAGTCATCATCATCACCAGCCTATATACGTCCCACTGCTGGGCACAGGCCTTCCTACATGGCAGAAGCACATGAGGAGTTTGGGCCATAACACCACCACGCTGGCCCAATGCGGGTTGGTGGGTTAAAGCGGTTGCAGTAACAACCGGGACCAACGGCTTAACGTGCCTTCCGAAGCACGGAGGAGCCCAAGATTTTAAATTTCGATTGACCCATCCAGGGACCGACCATGGCGAAAGTTGCTTTGTTTTCGTGATCGAAACCAGAACTACTACGCCACCGAGCTCCTCCCTCCTCCTCTCGATACTTACTAACTGAGTAACGAGATAGAATCAGAAATGAGGACATCTAAAAGGTAATTAAAGTCACTGACATAGCTCATGGGATTGGCAGGGCACGCAAAACTGACGGCCGACGGGGTGGTAAAGTTCTAGCATAGCGACCATGTACCGGAAAGCGCATAGTGAGATGGCCTCTCACTAGATATGATCTGCACTCTTACTGTCGGATCATGGATTCGATTTGAAAAGCCACATCCCGTCTCGCTTTGACGCACGGCGATAAAAAGTAACAGGTAGAGAGTTTCTGATGTTAGATTCCGCGACAGTTGAGAATAAGGGGGCTGGTATGGATAGCGGGGAGTCGGATGCAGGCTGCGCAGTACCGATCCAGGTGGAAATAGTTGGAGGCCTTTGTTCAGTAGTGGACATCCTAATATGATGATGTGGCATATATGATGAAGGATAACATTATGTTTCCACTACTTACCTAACACAGCAATATTTGCCATGGTTAGTCAGGTATCATAATCATTAATAGCACTCATAGACTTGCGGAATGCTTATATGGACATCAGAACCGCGGAAAGCCAGGATTGTAGTCGGTGGGGTCGATTACCATATTAGTAGCAGCATGAGATACTCAAAATTGTTGAGGATAGCGATATCTCTAGGCTGGGTAGTAAAATAACGGGTCCTGAGTTGTCGACATCTTTACAAGGGGATTGTTCAGCTGTCAGCAGAACTTTACGGAGCCCCCATATAAAAGTATATTTCATACACTCAAACCTATTATCTAGCCCAAATTAAGCATCATTAAGAGCTTGTAGTATGGATACTAGATAAGGGAGAAATATTGATAGTAACATGCAAATAAATACCAGAAATATACTAAATAAACATACAAACATATGACTCGTGAACAAATGCTCGTACTCATCATACAAAAATCTGGCCCTGCCGGGTTTTGAACTAGGGACCTAGCTCTGATAGAGTAGTCTGCATAATAAGAAAAGGAGTACAGACCACTCGACTTGGGGTTGGTGATGATGAATAGGAATAAAAATAATAAAAAAAAACTGGTGACAGAATTTGTCATTTAAATATTATTCTACGGTTTAAATGAATTTTGATATAAATATAAAACGCTGATTTAAAAACTTACCATAATCATGAAGCCAACATTGTCGTATTCTTGTGACCTTTTTTTTCTTACGAAATAAATGAATAAAGTCAATAAGTGTAATTTTAGAAAGCTTTAATGGCTGTAACTATATTTCCTGCATACTGGCACAGAATATTTTATTTATTACATGCTATTGGGTACGATTCTTTAGTCAACAAAATATTCTCTAATCTACCAAGGTATTTTTGTTGTTCTGCAACTTCAGACACGATTAAATAATTGTGAGTTCAATAAAAACCTGAAGATCACTGATGTCAGAACCAATTCGAACTTTAAACCGAAGTACTTAAGACACAAAATACTCTTTGAGAATAAAATCTCAACACTTGGCACTATTCATACCCATTAGTTGGGTCCTTAGATAGCTGCGCTAAGACTTAAAGAGCCTTGAGCGAAGCCACTCATTACTGCGGATTATAAGATATCACACTTAATTGGATACCTAATCCTCTGTAGGAGAGAGTGGGGTAATTCCGAACGTGGGGTAACTCCGAAGAGGTTGTTTACATCATGATAGAAAAGGATAGTTGATCTATTCATTCACCCCATTGAGCTCATTCCGTAATCACTTTTTGCAACTACAACTCCAAAGCACCGATCGACCGTTTTATTATATAATTTAATTAACACATAACACTACCCTCATATAAAATATCAACATATTGGCAATTTGTATTTATTTATTCTTTAATATTTTAAGTGATATTAAAGTATCTATTTGGTAACAAATTCATTAACGCTATAAGTACCTAATGAAGTAAACATTTATACACTTCATTTTGTAAATTCAATCATTATTTTAATTGGGTAAATACTCTTTTTGGTAAAAAAATATTGGTTAATTAGGCCTTTTGGACAGCTATAGCCGGCATCTACTGATACCCTCAGCTTATGCTTCAAACAAATTCTTGCCGGAATGGAGTTCAAGTCCATTTCGGCAAGAATTTGTTTCTGTGTATTTTTTGTTTTTGTCAAACAAATTGCCGAAAATTAACCTCAGAATTACCCCACTCACCACCACCACTAATTACCGGGTTGTTGTCGGCTGACTGTGAAATCGACAGGTTGTGCGCATCCACAGCCATCTGACAGCATCCATTTTGTTTTATCTTGCCGGCGTCCACGTTTTCTTCGGAAAACGAATTCGTCTTGCCCAATCACCGTACAACGTTGCCGCAAGTTATTTGCACATTATTTTACTTGACATTGGCAAAATTCGTAATATCGAGAAGCCATTATTTAAAGAAGAAGAAGAAGAACTAATTACCGGTTAGCACTGCTCTGCGCCCGTTACCCGAAACGACAGATGTAAGGTCTTATATACCCAGTAATTACACTAGCTACAGTGCCCTTTTCCCGAAACACAGAAGTCCATAAACTCTTCTATTTCACGGGAAAATATCTGGCACTGCGGTGGTACCTACCTAGACGGCCCTGTATCAGAGTCCATCACCAGGGAAATTGTTATTTGAACTACGAATTGTTATTGCGTAAAACTATCGAGTGGAAGAGAACATCAAAGGTAATACCTACAGAGCATAACACAGCATATTTTTCAAGCTAAGCTAGATGAATGAGGCCTTTCAAAAGATTCATCAAGAGCCTTAGAAATTAAGCTTATGAAAATACCTGTGGGCGAAAACAACCTAATCCATACAAGTATTATAGTGACCGTCTGTGGCTTCGTTGGCGTTGTTTTTGGTCATTAATTATACTTAGGATCTCAGGATCTAATCTATCTCTGTGCCGAATTTCAATCGCTTTGGCGACTTAGCTCCTTCTTACATTACGATATTCGCAAGAGACGATACCTCAGTCGCATACCAATAAGATACTTATTCGCCACTAGGGCATACAATTTAATCGCGCGAGTAGTAGCGGACGCGTAGGATACCGGTAGCGTAGTGTGTCTTGTTATCACTGTTATTAAATAACGACATTATAAAATTTGAAAAAATACGATCACAAACATTATTTATGAATTGGTCAAAATATTATCGAACAGTAAAAATATTTCGAATTTCATGTAAACACCGCCTAAATCCCCAGAATTTTATCAGAACAAAAATATCACGTGACGCAAATAGCGTAACCCTCAGCGAAACGAAAAGAAAATACTCATTAACACACTCGGCAAGGTGCTCCGGAGTGTTCGAGATAACTGCCCTTATGAGGCTCAACACAAGTTAGATAAAGAGTCTCTATTATTTTTCCCATTAGCAGGGTAGAGATAGGCTACGGCTTGAGCGATCGCACTCATTGCGAGTGATTAAATGATAACACCGTTAATGGAGATCATAATCCTCTTTCTTGTGGGCGTGCAAATATTGGAGATGATTTTCCGGATAGGTGTTTTATGTCCAATTATTATGTAGTTAAGGTAGATAGTTGGATATACCAATAATAAGCCCGTCTTTTGGAATTTGTTGTAGTAGCAGAAAGATTAAAATCTTATTGGATATCCATACTAATATTTAAGTATGTGAAATTAACTCAGTAAGTCTGTCTATTGTATTTTGCATTTCATCTTAGGCCTCAGGATGACAACGCACCTGCAATATCAAGTGCTTTTCCTTGTTATTGCAGGTGTCTATAGGCGGTGGTAACCGCTTACCACCAGGTGGGCCGTCAGCTTGTTTGTCATCTAGTTGTATAAAAAAAAAAAAAAAAAAAATTTTCTCTCCAAAGCCACAGAAGCTATTTAATCCTTTAAATTATCCAAATCAACTAATTTAATTATTTGAATGTTTTATTGCGTATATATAAATTTACATAATAATCATTTGACCTTACACACTTGTTGACATACACATATTTATTATTTATTATAACTCACTTTTTTTTGAGTACATTTGGCAAGTTTTGTTTCATCTCCTAATACCCTCGGGCTGTGGCAGAATATCAGTGCTTTGTCCACATCCCACGATGTGGGCAGAAATAGACACTGAGCTGCGACCCTTTAGCATTTCTGCAACACACTCACATATTAATAATAATAATAATAAATTATTATTATTAATATGTGTGTGTGTTGCAGAAACTTACTAATTACTTACTTATTATGATTTAATTCTCTTTTTTATTTTATTTCATTTATATATATATGTTTAAATAAAGTAGTATTATTCTGAATTAAATGTTTTTATTTTGTATGTGTGTGTTGAAGAATTGAAATAAACATTTTATCTATCTATCTATGTAAATAAAAATATCAAAATGCAATAACACACTACCAAATTACAATTCTTCGTCATAGTCATCTCTTCAATCGAGATTGTACCGAGGACAATAATTGTATGATTTAAACTTAAATTTTCAACATCATATACAGAATGATGCAGAATCAAGACGTTTTTATGGAATAATACAACATTGGCAATTATTTCATAGAGATGTCATGAAATTATTAAATGAATACGATATTTTTGAAAGTAGCAAACCATTTCTATGAACTAATATAGCCCATGTTTTATTTTTAGTTGTATTGACGGCACCATCCGGTATAAGTGTTTAGGTAAGTTTGGATGTTATTATATTTTGGTAATTCGATTGTTGATCATACTTGATTGCTGTTAATGTTAAGTGTTGATCTTTAAAATCGTTGGCCTTTTGTTTGTTGTTATATGCGTTGATCATTTAAGGTTTTATATAAAGATTGTTGAACTTCAGTACGAATCCCCTCTCCAATCGCTGCCTGAATTAATGCCTAACCTAATTACGAGTGAAATTCCCAACGATTATAATGTGTAAAGCCCTTGGCGTATTTTACACGGTCAATTGATATTCATTAAAACAGTCCCAATTAACATCTGGGCGGGACGAGCTATTGAATTGTAAAGTATTTTGGCAGACAAGCGGGTTTATTTCGACTTCACGATAAATAAAGTCCATTTAGCTCTTTTAGAGACTGCTGAGCTGTTTCTGGAAAATTCGATTGACATTTTCCTTTCTCGTTGTGCTTGCTTGAAGTAACAATTCTTCAAGTTTGTACGTACAATATAGGTTTTTTTTTGGTAAAGCATTCCGTCTCTTACCCACGATTCTCACAATATTACGTTATTGAATTTCGTAACTAAGGCAATTTGTATACATATTACAAAATCCTTAGACTCGTTTCTTCTTGTTTATTCCACGAAAACCAAATGCTGCTTCGAAAATAAAATTGTGACGATGTTATTATTATTATTATTGTAAAGAAGTGTGGTCCACTTTTAGGTAGATTTTGGCATGTCTGTTTGACTCTATTACATATTAAATTTGTGAGCAAAGGGAATGGAAAAATCAAACGAACTTACCTGTAAGGACGTTCGATTATTATTAAATGATTCAATGAAATTTGGCTACCTTTAGGTGCGTGAACCGACATTTACGTAGGCGGAACTGCGGGCAGCCACAAGCCCTTAATAATTACTAACGTAAGTAAATTCGAATTCTAAATCCTTCAAAACCAGGCCGTGATAAAATCAACCCTCAAATACACACCCACAGTTGCCCGTTTCGTTTGTTTTTAAGCCATCGCTTACAATTTAGCGATGCATGAATTATCACTTCTATTTAACGTGAGTGAAACTTCGAATTGATTTTGCTGTTGCTCTTTGAAGCCGAGCAAGAAGAATGGTATATTGTGGATTATGAGTGAGACAAATTGAGATTTTCTTGAAACATAAGGGGGGCTTGAAGCAAGGCTTGAAGCAAGGGGGAAAGTTTTTTATATAATTATGGTCCAACTATTTTCAAAGTTGGACAACTGCATGTCGATTCTGTAACGAATCTCGCACCTCACTTCGCAAGTCACTTCGAATTCAACTGTGAAATAGAGCAAAAAATATAAGAAAATTTGCTCTATTTGACAGTTGAATTCTAAGTGACTTGCGAAGTGAGGTGCAGGATTCGTTACAGAATCGACATGCTGCACCTAGTAAAGACCCATGGTCCAACTAGTTGGACAAAGCAGTTGGACCACTGCCCCGGACTGAATTTTCAATTTACTTGGTGAGCCCTTAATATGTAGGGTTGTCTGGGTAGTAAAGGTAAACCACCTTTCCTATATTTTTCCAGCGATCCTGCGATCTAAATTTTACAGGAAGAACTCCCTTCTAACTCTAGTGTTATTGGTGTGTATGACTGTCTATCGTTGGAATGTAATGACGCAGTTGTACAAGTAACCAAGTAACACTAACTTTGGTGTAAAGACATGAATAAAATAATAGATTTAATATACAGTCATACAGGGTGGTGCCGTCAATACGACAATAAATTGAAACATGGGCTAGATTAGTTCATAGAAATGGATTGCCACTTTCAAAAACATCTTATTCAATTGATCTTTCATGACATTTGTATAAAATAATCTTGGCTGCGTTAATTTATACAAATATAACTAATATATAGACCATGTACATGTTTAATTTACTGTCGTATTGACGGCACCACCCTGTATACCGGGTGTTACAGAATTCCGAAATTAAATTTGGAATTCTGGGTTGCGGGTGTTGATATCGTAGTATGTGCGAGGGTAGTATGTGCGAGGGTTGTGTGTGTGTGTGTGTGTGTGTGTAGTATGACTGTAGTGTGCCGTGCGATATGCGATAGTACCTACACACTTTTTAGGGTTGATTCGAGCTGGTATGACAATGTTTTTAATAAATCAATCGGAAAGTGACGACCGCCTGGCCCAGTGGTCTGTACCCCAGGCTACTCGGTCAAGAGGTCCCGGGTTCGAATCCCGGTAGGAACAAATGTTTGTATGATGAGTACGAACATTTGTTTACGAGTCATGGATGTTTATATGTTTATTTAGTATATTTCTAATATTTATATACATATTATTATCATTATTTCTCCGTTATCTAGTATCCATAACACAAGCTCTTAATGATGCTTACTTTGGGCTAGATAATAGGTGTGAGTGTATTTAAAAAAAAAAAAAAAGTAAAAGTGGTCTGAAAGGTGTAAAACATTAAAAATGATATTTAAATAGCTTTTCTCATCTCATCTGAAAGTCTAAAAATACTTGAAAAAGTGTTCTTCTGGATCACTAGAGGGTACTATCCTCAACGATTGGTGAGATTAAACGTTGCTATGAAAACGTAAAGAGGAAGGATAGACAGCGGTGAAGAAATTAATAGGTTATACCTAGTGCTCCGGTGGCGTAGTGGTAATCGCGTCTGGCCAGACATCAGGAGACGCGGGTTCGATTCCCGCCTGGATCATATATTTTTTCATCGTTTTCTTTTCTTAATTCGTAATTGTTGCAATAAGGTGTAAAACTGTCAGAAGTAACTCTTCACAAGCAACACTATCACCCCCCTTATATTTACTTTTATTTCGGATTTTTACCTGCCGTTTGCCTGATGGTTGATTGAAAAAATAATCGTATTTCATCATACAAACATCTTCCCCTATCGGGATTCAAACTTAGGACGTCTAATGTTGACTGTCGAAAATAGTAGCTTTTATTCTAAAATTAGCCTGAAACTAAATAGGTATACAAATTATGTGAACAGCATTAATCACTCCTGTATTTGCTTTCAAATTTAATTACTCCCATCTTTTATGCGAGTGGGTCATTACAATTCATGAGATTAAACACTGCTGGAAGTAATTACCATCTGTCGGTATTGGGCAGGCTTCGCACGTGAAACTGTAAATGTGAGATGAAGCTGAAAATTCCAGAAATAAAATAGAATAAGCTTTTCAAAATGTCATCAATTAACGTGTTATCGAGAATATCTCCCGGCTTCAGTGTTCCCTATTGAATATGACCCGAATCCCTTTAAAACAGGATTAAATAGGCACATCTGGGTAAGCATTCTGCCTGGCTATGTCACTCATTCGTTCTGAGCTCGGAAACATGCTTTTTATCTTCGACAGCCTCTTTTGGTGATGTAAATCGTTGACCGCGAGAAAGGAGTATGGTGTCATTTTATTGCCCGACCGGGCAATAAAATGAAAGTATCTTTATTCAAATAGAAGCTCTTTAGAAACGTCAAAAACTACATTTGTATGGCTATCACAAATAATATATTGACTAACAACATAATACTGTCTGTCCGTCATGTCCGAATTTACGTTAACCAACAATGTCATAATGTCTGCCTGTCTGTTGTGTATGAATTTACACCGGTTATGAAAGTTGAACTACCGAGAAGATTCCGGCAAAAAACTCGTGCAGTCGCTCTTTTCAAATATTAAGTTACAATGTTTGTAGTGAGTCGTGACTGTGCGCAGTTCGCTGTGCGCTTTCAATAATGATATATTTTATAGATATACAGCATGACCTCTCTGCATGTATACAGCTTGAACATTCATACAATTAGGACGTCATTCAAATTGGATGTTGCGGGTAAAGCTAACCTGTCATGAAAACTTTTTTCACGCGGACGAAGTCGCGGGCAAAAGCTTGTAATGATATACGAGTATTTCTAATATTTATCTACATATTATTATCATTATTTATGCGTTATCTAGTATACATAGCACAAGCTCTTAATGATGTTTTCTTTGGGCTAGAATGCTAGATAATAAGTGTGAGTGTATGAATATTATTATTATTACTACGATCGTCGCCTCTACTACGAAAGGAGTAAGGGTGGTCTCAAGTCAAATTGTTAGGCTTGTTGTGGTGTCGATTGTACAACCAATTCCCACTGTAACTATGGCCCAGTTAATCACCCAGCGACCCCCTCTAACTTCGGTGAGTTATTAACTAATTACGATTTATGTATCATCTTAAAAACCTAATGAAGAATAAACACCCCATTAATGTTATTTATTTGATTAAATTTTACTCTTGGAGCCGAACTGATTCCGTTGGGTAAATTTGGATAATCTACGAGTGCTACGTAATAATCAAACAACAATTTTTCTAAGTAGATTAATATTGGTGTTTACGAAAAGATTATTATGTTTACGAGAAGTAGACATAATAATATGATAGATTTAAGGAAGAAATATATTTTCGCTAAAGTTTTTGGAACTACATGACTATTATTAGAAGAAAAATACAGTCACAAATGTAGTATGTAATTACATTCCAGCTTATTCTCGTGTAAATAAAAGTGACAAACTGTTAATTGGGCCACTTGTCCTACGGTTGTCTATCAAGCGAATGACAGTTACCTATTTTTGTTCAAGAAACTTGCAAATTGAGCTAAAAATTGGACTTCTAAAAAGGTTCCACTGAAAGTAGTAGTACCTGTACCTACAACACGTGCTGAGTGAATAAAACTGCCGAAAATATTGATAAACATCTTAGAAAGATAAATACAGACAAACTTTAACCTCCTTCTTTTTTTAAGTCAGTTAAATAACATGGTCACTAAGAGACAGTTATTTGAACAAAAGAAAACATCACAAGGTCTTGTTTGAAGCTACGTTTGTGATTAACACATTTTAAAGAATGAAAAAATATTTTATTTAAATAGGCCACAAAAAAACACTGAAAGCGCTCGTCAATAAACACATTTTTATAACTATCACAAATAAAAAAAAGTAACAACGTCATAGTGTCTATCTGTCTGTCATGTCTGAATTTACACCGGTTCCAAAAGTTGATCTACCGAGAAGATCCCGGCACCTTTAATATCAAGCGATTTTTCCTTCTTATTGCAGGTGTCTATAGGCGGCAGTAATCACTAGGCTTGCTTATCATCTTGTTGTATAGATATATAAAAAATTACGAACGTGTTAAATTTTCACAAGAATGAAGCCAGTTAGTTTGAAATACCATGTGAAGGTAACCCGCCTAATATTTCTTATCCCCGGGGATTAAACATAACCCTATTTATTTTTTAATTGACAATCCGACGTGATTGCAGTTAGCAATGCATAGTGTAAGCCAGAGTTGTGTAAAAAATAAATATTTTTTCGAGCAATTTACAGGTGAAACGCCTGCGTTCGTTGTTGTGTGAATAATTAATTTGTTTCCTCGGCTGTCGGGTGTTGTTTGGTGAAATACGCGTCCGCCATTGGACTATGCAAAATTATTGCGTCCGTTAATATTAAAAAGTTACGCTTCTATTTGCATTGTGTATTAATTATGCAGACGGTTTTATAATACTTGCAGTTTTGTGTACACTAACTTTTTGTTTGCCGCTTAATTTGTAAGGCATACAATTAGTTAGAAAAATAGAATATTTATCAAGTATTTTTTTTATGTTTCCGCGGGGCTAACCGCCTATTTTTTTCCGCCTATTCAGGCGGGCATCGGTACTGACCTCGGTGTTTTGTTTGTTTCTTTCATCAGTCACATTATAGGAATGGTTAGCACACGCTTGTTTTCATTTACATCGCATCTGCAAGCAATAGTCGATCTTAGAAGTATAAACAGACACGTTAAAATTATAACACTTTTTTTTCGTCGGGTTTTAAAAATAAAGACTGAGATGTATACTTTTAGTAATTTGTAGTTTGTAATCTCACATAACTAATATTTGCCAAGGGTATATAATATCATTAATTTGCACTACTATCAGCCCAAAACTGTATCACGAATGATCGGAAGCCTCGTTATCATGACCACCTCGTGTCAAATTCAGATCATCTTGGCCACTGCTATAGCCACATAAACGTACACTTCAGTTGATAAGAAATAAGTTTTATTACAACGGATTTAAGGTGCAAATGTCAAAGTTTTTCACTTAATCTGTAGGCGTGTGTGCCAATTTATGTGAAAAATGATACTTATTAGAAAACTTGAATTACTTTATTCTATTCTGAGGAGCTCGATGGAATAGTGGCTTGAGCGCTCTGGTTTCAATTACGGAAACAAAGCATCTTTCTCCATGGTCGATCCCGGGATGGGTCAATCCAAAATTGGTTATCTCGAGCTCCTCCGTGCTTCGGAAGGCGCGTTAAGCTATTGGTCTCTGTTGTTAGTGTTTCCGCTTTAACCCACCACCCCGCATTGGGCTAGCGTGGTGGTGTTATGACCCAAGCTCTGTATGTGTTTCTCACATGTAGGAGCTCTGTGCAAAGCAGTGGAACGTATATAGACTGGTGATGATGACTGAATTCTATTGGTTTTCATAGATAAGAGTGATTTATTACGGTGGTACACAGTACCTACTCGAACAAACTATCTACTTAATTGTACTGTAATTTCTATTGTAATAGGCCTAATGTAATTTTTATACAGTATATATCGTAGTACTTCAACGTAGCTATACGATTCATACTATGTTACATGGAATGCATTTACAGCGATTACAAAGCTATTTATACTGAGTCGTAATCTGCTACGAAATTTACATAATTTGCTACGATGGATCGTAGACTGGCGCCGTAGCAATTGGGCAGCTCACGTCACACCAGACATAAAAGTCGCCATAAAAACCCTATCTTAGTAGACTTCTTGGTTGCACCAATTGTGATTTTTGTAGGTAGACTGCGTAAGAATATAGAAATTATTATAACTAACACTTAAACGAATATTATTTATTTATTTATAAATTAATGTATCCACAGTTAAAAAAAGAAACAAAAATATTTTACAAGCTATTATTTAATTTTTACAAATACCTACTGTCGATTCGGTTAAATTATGAATTTTGACCTCATGCTGTTAACTGCTGCAAGAAAAAAGAAGTTTCTGTGAAACTTTAAATCAATCAAAATTTATAACCGCCTTCAAAACGGAGGAGGTTCTCAATTCAGTTGGTATGTTGGTATGTTTTTAATTGCATGTACACCGATTACGCCGCGATTTCTGATCCGATTTGCGAGATTCTTTTTTGTTTGATACGGAATAGTTTCCAATTTGGACCATAATATTTATTTGAAATCGATTGGGAAGTTTGGTTTTTAAATCAAAATAGCTGGAATAATTAAGTCGTCTATGTATGCGAAAGTACGGATTTTTGTTGTCCTATAATTTTTAGTGAAACGACACGATAGCAGGAAATAATATATGATGACGGTCACCCATTCTTAGAAAGTTATTACTCTGTGAAAAAACACAGACTTTAAAACACTAAAAAGGATAAAATAATTAAATTTAAGTAGTTACTTGTCCCCTAAAAACATGAGTTGGAGTTTTTTTTTTATCTGATTTCAAGTTTCTAGGGAATAAGTGTACTGGAATTAAATTTTATTTATCCTTTTTTAGTGTTTTGAAGTCGGTTTTCATTTCTGCTTAATTGTTGTTTCACAATTTTAACAAAACATTGCTGGTGAAATCTGTCAATATCAAAGCCAGTTTGGGTTGAAAGGTATGAATGACGAACGTATCTCAAATAATGGATATGTCAAAATCAAACGCCAACAGAAAATTGAAAAAAAATCAAGTTTAAATATTTTTTTATGTCTACCCGAGATTTGTTAACCCATACCGTAGGTGTTATTGAATCCGCAACGCAGACATTAGTATAAACATCATATTATTATCATTCCACCGAAAGGCTACGCGAATCTCCATATCTATAAGTATCAATATACAGGAATCCTCGTCTGAACCGTGGTAGGGAGTGAGGGAGTGATAAGTACATACACATTTCGAACAGTTCCAATAACAGTAAACACTGGACAACGGCCCTCATAAAAACGTATAGCACTATGTGGTTTTCACTTGGAATTAAATATACCACACAGAGTACCAAAACTCTCGTATAATCTCGCCGACTCCTGAAGATTAGAGCCAGTAGTTACACGAGGGTTTGCTGCTCTGTACGAATAGAATAGCATCGGCGTGGGTATATGGTGACCACAATAATACCCTATTAAGCGAACTGTTTTGAGTGCTATTATTTTGCTAATGTGTGGAGAGCAGACGGTAACCCTCAGCAATAGTCGCGATATATGTGGAGTGGGGATTACGTCGCGCTCTGTTTTGGTATGATTTCAGGCTTTTGCCATATGTTCTGATTAAAATATCATGATAAATGAATCAATTTGTCATTTTAAAGATTTCCTTTTTTTGTTATGATAATTATCTCAATAACTCATTTAGTTATTGTTAGCTTGATTGCCTTGTAGATACCTACTCATAACAACACAAGTAAATTGATAAATAGATTCATACCAATATCACGTATTACACTTATGTTTGTATGTCGTGTACGAATTATTCAAGAGTCATGGATGTTTCTATAATTTTGGTCATACAAAAATTTAAAACAAAACTTAAAACTGACTTCAAAAAAGTACCTAGAAACATATTTTTTGGAGTCAGTGCTTCACGTTCTACTATTTCTGGAAACAACTTAGCACCAACCAAAAATAATATGTTTCTAGGTGATGAGTACCTACTTTAATTTAATTATTTTATCCTTTTCAGTTTTTTGAAGTGGGTTTTAATTTTTGTTTAAATTTTTTTTTTTAATTTTTAGTGATAACTTCTAAAGGTAGCTAGATGGGTGAACGTCAGCTTACATTGTTTCCTACTATCGTATCATTCCACTAAAAAGTCGTAGAAAAGTAAAAATCCACAATGTCGCATGCGTAGATGACTTTCTCATTTCAGTTTTTATGATTTAAAACCAAACTACCCAACTGATTTTGAAAACATTTTTATGGAACCAAATGGCAACTATTCCGCATCGAACAAAAAAATAATCACGTAAATCGAATCAGCATTATCGCCGATTCCTGATCCGACATACATAGAAGAAAAAAACATACCAACCGAATTGAGAACCTCCTCGTTTTTGAAGTCGGTTAAAAACACAACAAATGGCACAACGCCACCTGATGAGAAGCGTTAAGAAGAGTCCATAATCTTAGCCGCCTCTACCTTGCCGGCCAATAAGGTGGCTTTTCACGCCTCTTTTAAGGGAAGCCGAAGCAGGAAGGACCACATGTGCTGGTAAAAAATTCCTAGATTGGAAGTACGACAAAGAAACGAGTTATTCAACATTGTACGTGGTGCTGACATTAAAACAGTAAGTTGATTGATTGTATGTTGATTTAGTGTATTTAAATGCATATTTTATTTTAGTATTATTATCTACTTAAAAGTTGTCCATTATCTAGTGCTTATACATAGCACAAGCTCTTATTGTCGTTTAATTTGGACTAGGTAATAGGTGCGAAATATTCATAATTCCAAATCACCTTTCATATTATACTCTATTTACAGAACGAATAGAGAGCAATATTGAACGAATACTTATTACATTATAACTTGTCACAGTCCCAATTCCCGGGAAGGGGCTATTTTGCGGTCCACGTCTGAAACTAGCGCTGTTATTACCAACCCCGACACCCGAACAAAGTAAACTTTATACCATTCTAATAAAGATCAATTTAGTTTTATTACAAAGTTAGTTAATAGCACATCAGTCACGTTGGTACCGCAGAAGTTTGGAAACTAATCTGGTAATGGGAAAGAAAGGTACCAACAATGATTATGGATTGTGAGAATTTAATGGATACGAGTTTTTGTAAGGATATCATCAATAAGAAAGTTTCCGTGACGTGAGAAGTGGCGTTTACAACAAAGTTGCGAGTGCGCGTGGAGCACTCGGCGAGGAAATTAATTTCTCTGAAAGACGTATCTTTTTACTTTGAAAAAGTAATTAACACATTACTGTTTCTTGTTAAAGATCGCTTTTTGTATGAGCTAACGTTTACTGGCTCACTTATTTCACTGTCTTGAGAGAGATAAGAGATATAAATAACTACGCTCAAATTTAATACCACATAGAAAATGCCTTTATTTATTGCTAAGCGTTAATGTGGCGACTATTGCATTGATTACATATTGCCGGAGAGTCTCTCTCTCTCTTTGTCTCGTCTTTGTAGTGATACATTACATACAAAGTAAAAAAATGTAATGTTATAAATCTTTTTTCAATTTCCAAATTGTTACATTTAACGCATATCTACTAATTTCATATTATTTTTATATAAATCTTTTTTATCCTTTATTGTAATATATTACAATAATAATGTTTCTCAAAATCTTAATAAAGCCTCAATTTATAATTTATTTTCTATAAAAAAAATTAAGTAACCCCCGGCCTCATTAATCATCTACCTAACACCATCTCATTGAGACTATTCTTACAATCATCTATAATGTCCAATTTTGAAAGCTACTAACGCACTTTATTTACTGAATTATCACAAAATCCACTACTCTTAAAAATATATGACCAAATAGATTTTTGATACAGTCAATTTACATTTTCTTGTTAACCGTACTACTTACATAAAACACACATAAAAAATAGAATACTTCGACATTGTATGTTAAAATCATTTGAAATACAATATTTCGACATTGTAGGGTGGACGTTAGCTCATAAACGCAAATGCAGATAGACTAGAAGAATTTCACAGGGATATCCCAAGTCCTGGGTGGCTCAGTGGTCAGAGCAGTCGCCCGGATTGCAAAAGGTCGCGGGTTCGATTCCTGCCTCAGGACGTGAAATTTTTCTAGTTTTATTATATTTTAATTACTAAGTAATTTTTCAAACATTTATAATAATGTTAAAATTAAAAATTAAGAACACATAAAAAAGTTGTAAATCAATTTACACTTTCGGGGGTGAAAATTTATAAAAATAAGATTTTTATAAATTTTCACATCCTTCTATGATCTGAGATTCGCACTATCAGTCTGCCACCCAAAAATGATATAATAAGACTAATCCTGTACCTTTTTAACTCGAATGATACGAAACCCCGGTACGAAGGCAGAAAAACTTCGTTACAATGACGTATATTGTTTTAGATGCAGATGGATTATTGTCCAATAAAAACTTATAACTTCAGAAGACTGTATTGTTATTACAGTAATGTCCATTTTCATTAACCATTCCCTAGGCTTAGGTGACTCTTAACGACATTTGTCTCTTTCTATCTCCTTTAGAGAGACTGAGATAAAAATCGCTAAGAGACACTCATCGCTAAGCAAATGTTATTATAAACAAGCATGACAATGACATTTATAAAGTTAAGCCTAGAATTATCCAGCGTAGTTTAACAGAAGTTATAATAACAATCACGTTTGTTTCCCACCCCTGTCCTTTTAAAAACTTGTAAATGCCTATAAAATAGTTACCGCACTGTCTAGGTATTTCATTTCTCATTGGCTATAACAATATAACGTAAATCATGTTCCCACGGACATTCCGTATTGAACACCTCCCGACTGACTCTATTGAGAATATTTTCCATTTCAGGCTACGTCTGAAGCTTTAAGCGTTTACTTTAGAAATATACGTAACTTGGTGAAGTGAATATTTTGTATATTTATGAATTAACTTGTCTAGTTGGACAGAATTCAACTATGCAGCTTAGTCATTCTGTTGGACCAGTACCTATTTCATCTTTTACGTCTGCATACATAATAATATTAAGTAACTGCCGTTTTGAATGAAGTATTTTGTGCAAACTGGAATTACTATACATGTTTTTGAAATTGGCTTGACCGATTATTTTGAAATTTTGTAGAAAATTTAAGACATTCAATGTTATATAAATGCAGTGAAAAAAAAAACTTATTTAAATAATAGAAAATATTAACAACAAATCTAAATATTGAAATCGGCTACATATTCTACAAACTTTATTCACAGGTTCATTTTCGACTAATAAATTTTAACAAAAATTAATAGTTCCAGTCGTAAAATCCTGCTTGTGATACTACACTTTGAATAGCTTTAAACTGTTATCATTAGGTACACTTTCATTTAAAATGATTTGGAAAAAACGGTATTGGAAAAAACGCCAATATAAAAAATTTAGATAGGTGATCTCCAAAGGTTTTCATGAGATCCTGAAGAAACTTATAGACCAACCTGCCATAGTCTCAAGGATTCGATTCGAAAAGTCACATGCTGTCTCGCTTTGATGCACCGAGATAAAAAGAGACAGGTATATGAGTTTCCGAATCTTGTCCGAGAGTTGTGATTAATGTGAGTAGTATACCTATACCTAGTACCAGGTTGGTCATATTGCTATTTCACAAAAATAATTATCAAAATAGATTGAACATTTGACGGAGACATAAGCTATCATATTCCTAATTTTATATTTATTTTTTTATAAATGTGTTAAAAATATAGTTACGTGCATAGAGAAATATCTAAACTAGACAATAGGGTAGTTGACTACTTTTTTTTATTTCATAAATTAGAAGAATATAACTCAATAAGAAATATTGCTGAAGTCGCTGAAGAAACAGTATGCCTAGGATCAATAGTTTCACAGATATAGCGGTATGTTTGATGTGTTGCGGCGCATCGTCCGAAAACGCTCCATAGAAAATCTACGGAACAGGTGACGTCACACGTTCCTATATTACTAAGAAATGTATGGGCATTCTGACAAAATTAATAATAACTATGTAATATGTATGTTTTCCTTAATGGTCGTCATAATAATAGTTATTTTAATTGATGTTAGCCATCAAATTTCATTATTTTTTTTGACAAATTTTGGAAAAAAAACCGTATTTATAAATTTTCCAGCACAACTTCAACAATATTACATATCTTTTATGTTTGAATTGTTTTTATGGGTAAAAGGAGCGTATGTTTTCCGAATTTGTGAAAAATACCGCCATATTCAAACTTAGGCATATCCCAATTTTACGTGCTGGGTCGGGGATCGAAACCGCGACCTTTCACAATCCGGCCGACTGCTCGAACCATCTGCGCTACCAAGGGCTCTTTTTCTAGAATGCTATTTTTAATACTCGTTCACCTTAGAACTTTTTTTAAAATCGTTTAAAAACTAAATTAGATTTACATTAATCAGTAATTAATGTAAAGATGTCTTTACAAAGTTTACATTCTACAGCACCAAGTTCTATTTAACGGATATAATTTCCCAACGTCCGAAAAAAGGAAACTCCTCCTTGTTTTGAAATCAGTTATAAATTAAATACTCTGAGCGTACCAGCTTACATTCTACGGTACAAAGTTCAGTGACATATTATAAGCGGCCCCCGCTCCCAAGCCTCATTTCTGCATGCTGTATTTTATTTTAAAATGTTTAAACACGGTCCTGAAGACCACGTCTCACCTGGAACATCATTGTGAGTATCTTGCCACGAGGGAATAGAAATAGTTCACGTCGCATGGCTTTTTATAAATAGATAGATAAAAAATTTATTTGCATTAGGCACACACGTATTAAACAAACAATTAATAATTAAACAAACTTAAAAGAACAAATCGATTATAAAAGTCTGAATAGTTGTCTGAAGATTTTTCGAATCACAGTATTAATATTCAATTGCAATTCTCAGCTTTCCATTCAAATCAAATATCACTTCTTTACTATTAGAATTTTTGAAAAATCTTTGAATCGAATCGAGAGTTTGTATGAAAAAACAATGTCTGTGGAGCTTTGTTGTGTAATGATATAAGAATAAACAGGGTGGTGCCGTCAATACGACAATAAATTAGAACATGGGCTATATTAGTTAATATATTTCTATGAAATAATGCAGCCAATGTTATATTATTTCATACAAGTGCCATGAAAATATCAAATGAATAAGATGTTTTTGAAAGTGGCAAACCATTTCTATGAACTAATACAGCTCACGTTTTAATTTATTCTCGTATTGACGGCACCACCCTGTACAATAATAGTAGGTAAGTAAGTACGCGATTAATGTACTATACTATATTTTTCATTGAGACGTCTTTCTTTTGTCTCATTACTGCATAAAACAAGAAAAAGTTTTATTTCAAAAGCGACAACCTCTTTCTTAAAAGCACGTCCATGCTTTTGTTGCAGACACATTTCACGGTGAGACTTATGTACTGTTTCAGAGCCACTCAGCAATGGATTAGTTTAAGCGACTCCAATATAAACATGCTGGAAAGCAACAACGTCAATAAAATAAGACAGTACAATCGATAGCTAACGTGTCATGGCAC
The DNA here is from genome assembly GCA_947347705.1 of Nymphula nitidulata. Classification (NCBI taxonomy): domain Eukaryota; kingdom Metazoa; phylum Arthropoda; class Insecta; order Lepidoptera; family Crambidae; genus Nymphula; species Nymphula nitidulata. Next base: position 19,931,923 of record OX374625.1, on the reverse strand, counting down.
ATGATTGACACTTTAATAACTTCTTACAATAACAAAATTGCATAATCTTAACATTTTTTATGAACACTGTAAGTGACAACAGAACATAGTAGTCTAACATGATACTAAAGTATAACTAAACTAGAAAATTTCACATCATGGAGCGGGGATCGAGCCCGCGACCTTTACACCATCTGAGCTACCAAGAAATATTTCGACATTGTAGTGTAGACTTAGCTTATAACGCAAATACAGATAGTCTAGAAGAATTTCACAGGGTTATCCCAAGTCCTTGGTAGCTCAGATGGTTGGAGCAGTCACCTGTATTGTGAAAGGTCGCGAGTTCGATCCCCGCCCGTGGACATGATTTTTTTCTAGTTTATATATTTTTCTATGTAAATATATTTTTCAATCATTTATAATAATGTTATAATAATATGATGCTGTTTTGTGCTCAGACTTTCGAGTATTGTAATAAAGGGATTCCACAGCCAGGAATATTCAATAAATCTTAACTTGCTTTTCCAAAGTAAAACACTCGTACATTCTTTAAAATATGTTCTAAAATTACAAAATGTGAAGTTGTTAAGGGTCGGGAGGGATCGAATAATGAAGATAGTAGTAAAGACAGCTACGATTTCCGAAGATAGGTACTTGCACGGCGCTCGCACAGCTCGCTTCACTTGGGTTTCGTTTAATTCGTGTAACGATAGATACTAAAGTGTTGATTGACTTTTGTTGCTGACCGTACGTAACGAATGGCGAATTCCATGAGCAGCTAAATATGACCACTGTGGTGATGCCGCAAACTTCAATGTATGCGGAGCGTGTAACCTATCATTCCAACGAGCTCGCTCGTAATTGAGTACCTACGTCTTTAAAATAAAAGAATGAAAAGGTACAACATTTCAGAGCTTGAAAATCACTATTTTCATCCATGAATTGATGAGTAACTAGCGGCTCTTGCTAAGTGTTCACTCCGTTACCATAAGTTGGAACAATATCTCTAGCACGAACACTTTTAAATTTCGAATCACCATCGTATCGAGTAGTGACGTTAGCTTTTGTCTGGGTGTTGTTTGAAATTTTAAACGTGCGTGAACGATACGATTACCTACGATTCGAAATTTAAAAATGTTTGTGGTAGGGGTACTGTGCCTCTAGTGTAAGTTTCAATCGAATCAAAATTAAAACGATCATCGTCGTGTTAACCTCTCAAATCCATTTATAAATAGTGGTTTTCAATAATTCACAACAGAGGAGCTGCTGCCGTTTTCACACGATTAGACAGTTATCACGACGACGAACGTTTTCGTTTTAATTCGATTGATTCTAGGGGTACTGAGCTGTAGACAGTGCTTCTAGTGTAAGTGACACTAGAAGCACTGTCTACAGCTCAGTACCCTTAGTACGGACATTTTTAAATTTCGAATCGCCTTCGAATCGAGTAGTTACGTTAGTTTTTGTCTGGCTTTTGTTTGAAATTTTAAGAGTGCGTGTACTATACGATTACGATTCGAAATTTAAAAATGTTCGTGGTAGGGCTACAGTACCGGGGTACAGTACAGGTCTACAGTCCAAAGTCTGATTACAGAAGGAAAAAGGTGGAGGATCGTTTAAGATTTTAGCGCGTAGTATCTGTAGCGATATTAGAGTTTTGATGTTCGTAAAACGTTGTTACTATTAGTTACCGCATTTAGCTGTCAAATCGTATTTTATAATGTGGAAACATTATTTTAATATGGAGTCCAATTTTGGTAAACGCAGTAGTTATGTTTGACAAAAAAGTCACACTAAAGTTAGCCTTTTTGGAAAGAAAACAAAAGAAAACCGTAAAATAAGTTTGGAGTATAGGTAATTTATGACTGTCAACGACAGGAACCCTCCCCAAGGGGAGAGGAATTGAGATGATATCTGTCTATTAGAAACTTAGACACCCTTCAGAGAATCTTCAAGCCGCTTGAAGACTCTCCCAGTTTCTCACCTCCTATCCTCCTTAAATCCTCCGTGACCCTGGAAAACCCATCAGCGACTAATAATAGTCAGTGGAATTATTAAAGGCTAAATACTTATACATATTCTATATTTTTAGTGCTCATAAATCTTCATTGGCAAAAACTATTATTCAACCATATTACGAAAGTCCACATTAACAATGAAATATTTCCAGTTCTGACTACTTTTATTTCATTCCATGACTTTCAAACTTTGTAGCGTAACAAAAAGCAAAATGTAAATCCGTGGAGACCGAACACTGTGGAAGTTGTGCAAAAAGAATTGAAAGGCAGACGTGAAATAATGGTTCTATGTCAGCCGGACAACTTTGTCCCTATGAAGTTTACACTAGATACATTGTACTGTGTCGTATGGGCTATAATAACGCAATGAAAATATTGTAAAACTTTTTACTAAACGTGATATTTCAGTTATGAATGACTTCATCGAAAAATCAGCCTGCCGATGAAGATATAGTATGTAATATTAGAAATATACTAAATAAACTCATAAACATCCATGACTCGTGAACAAATGATCGTACTCATCATACAAACATTTGCTCCTACCGGGATTTGGAACCGGGACCCCTGACCGAGAATTGCAACAACTCTAGCCCTCTCTCTTCTTACTGAATCAACTCGGTATATTTTAGGTATATCCGAAAATACAGTGTCAAAACTTACCAGAGAAGGCGAAATGACAGGTATTACGTCGACATAAATTTCAACTACGGACAAAAATTTAAAACATAGGTTGTTTAGAACAGTGTGTATCAAGCAAGCTGCACTAGCTGTTTTCGCATATGGCTCTTCTTACCGCTTGACGTCACAATAGTGTACAGGTACCACTTGTAATAACTGAATAAACTAATAAACTCTACCCCTCTTAAAATTTAAAATATGTCTTATGTTAAAGTACCTACCATATTTAGGAACTTTAAATGTATAAAGAATCACGAAGCCCGTGGAATTATAACAGCGGCATTTTCTCGCATTAAGACTGCAGTAATAAACAATGAACATAATTTTACTTCTGGTAACAGTTGGGCCGTTTGTTCAAACATTCCTTATTGACGCCGCAGGCTATGTTATGAAGAAATGTCATCAAGATCGGTTATGATTAACGACGCAACTTCTATTTGTGTAGGGATGGCACACTGTAATGAAATCGTGGCTAAGTAACAAGTTTAATTACAACAAAGTTTATTTTTAAATTTCATTTTCATGTAAGTGGTTTATTTAAGTCTTTATGAAAATAAAAGTCTTTAAACCTAAAGTTCAAATGCTATGACTATATATAACTACCAAATCTTATAAAAGGTTGAATCTGGGAAACTGACAGGGAAATACCTTCCCGAAATCACAATTGCTATAGATAAAAGAAAAGTATGTGAAAAATGATGAAGAAAAGCCAAGCGCTTTTCTTCATCTGCTGATATTTTATAAACCAAGTGTGGAATCTTGCCGAACGACTGGTCCTCTGGAGAAATGGACTATATTATGGAAAAGGTATAAGCTATGAAGCTTGATTTCCACCAACTCTTTGTCGCCATTAAGCCTTTTGACTCTGCGTTTCACCTTCCAGAAAGTGACAGGAGTTCTGTAAAAGTGAAGCACCGCTTCCCTTTATTAAAGTTACCCAGATTTATGGCCGTAATTTTAGCTTTGGATTCGATGGTGACACAGAAGTTTGGGTTAGACGTCAACTCCCTAGACTTGAACGGTTTAACCATGATTTATCCTGATCAATCTTATTGAGCTGCTCTGTAATTGGAAATGCACTTTAATGACGTCGATCCCGATTGTTATGAAAGCAAACTTGGTGATTTCTTAATTCAAACTTCTTATTTACCAACTTTCATATTCGCATTAGAATTTTTTGATCCATATTCTTTAGAAAACGCTAATTTAAATACTAACCCAGCTAATTCACCCATATAATACATCATATGCACATACTGAAAATTTTAAAGATTTCAAAAGGTGCGATATTATTTGATACCGTCATAGTCAGCCCTGTGCCAACATTACCTGCTGTGGCGCCTCTGTCAAACTCCCCGCACCCTAATTGGGATGAGAAATGAGGAATCGCTGATTTCTTGTTTCAAGAAACTTTTCGGCTTTATTTTTATTTCGTAAAGTTTCGAGGGGAAAGTATTGGGTTCGTGAATTTAATTCGGTCCTTTCTGGCGGTTGGTTGATTTTTTTTCTCTTTATTTAATTTAAGGACTTTTGTCTTAATTAAGACATGTCAGTCCTATCATAACCCTAAACAAAAAAAGGAAACAAATGAACTGCACAGAGTCAAAGTTTCATGCTTATGATGCTTTCGTTATTCGACAGCGACATATCGACTGACCACCGTATTATAGTATATAGACCATTCTAGCTGAATGTGAAGTTGGTTGGCTTAATTGGAAAGTGCCCACATCTAATCGATGAGGTTAAAGTGTGGTCATCAATGTCAGCCGTTGTCTGTTCTTTTTAATACAGTCAGCTAATATGTGTTAGACGTAAGTATCCCAATTAAGGGAGTCAACTTTATTCATCAAATATGTTATGTAAATATTCATCACAACATACGATTTCTTTAGGTTAGCGTAGCCAAACCATGGAATTTGAAGGGGTTCACATTGTTTATTTATACCAAATTTCTTTTTCTTGAGACCTTTCGTTGTAATATTCTTTCCAATCTGAATTCTGAATTAGTAACTAAGATGTTGTCATTTTTTCCTTCTTCCATGGCTTGCTTTACAAAAAGTTCAGCTTACGATCGGTTGATTATTAGATTGTTGTAACATTTTGTTAGAATATAATTTCGAGATTTCATCATCGTCACACTAAAAATAAAATCTCTATGTGGGATTGATCTCTTTAAGTAAACGAGTATAAATTGTAATAGTCATATGATTGTGTCGCAGATGTTAAGGATGGAGAATTGGTATGGTACAAAAAGTAAAGATACTGCCAGTATTGTATTGCAAATCCAACACGCCGGCCAGCTATTAAAACGAAAATGTATTGTTTAATATTAAATGTTAGAATAAATTTGTTTTATCTTAGGCTCCTAGTCGTTTGGCTAATATTGCTGTCCGCTACTGTGGGAGATGAGGGCTACATTAAAGTCTCATATGATGTACAGTCGACCACAGAAGTAGCTGAACACTTTAGTACTAAAGTGTTCAGGTACGTCTGTGGTCGACCGTACCTACCGTGTATTGAAGCATATTTGCAGTTACTATGCCAATACAGCAGACTGCAAATTTTCAGTAAAACAAAACTGCGTTGTTTAAAAAAAATACTCTACTGATAATCAAAAACCGCCAGGACAGATGATTAAGGACACAAACATAGAAATTTTCGATATAAGTACACATAAATAGGTAAACATGGATGGACTCTAAAAGAAAATGTTCGTAATCGACCAGAAAGTCGAACACATTTACTGTGGGGTTGAGAATGAGCTTCTTCTTGCTTCTCAAACCGTATTTACTTAGTCAGTCATAATTTTACTCCAACCAACATTGTGTAAGCGTGGTGGTAAAGATTCAAACTTAGGAGTTTTTATTAAAACGAATAGTACCTACTAATTTTAACGCCCACATAAATTCAATAAGGTGTAAGTGAAGGTAACAAAGTTTAACGAAATCACGGCCCCTTTTTTATGAAGAAAACGTAATCTTGCCTCTCTTTCAAATTTATTCGTTGTGAAGATTTGATAAAAAAAAATAGGTTACGTAGGATAGGGCTTTGGGTGTATCTAATAGATAAACAACATGTAGCCTATGTACACACGACAGCAAATCAAGTGTAAGCGTAGTAAGGGCGGGCACAAGGTCAAACTGTTACGCTTAATGTGCCGACGTCTGTACATTATATTGGATTATATTGGAGATGTGCAAGTTTACACGCAAGTAGGTATACTAAATTGAGGAGCTCAATTCAGTATACTTGCCAAAAATGTATAATCTCGAGCTCCTTCTTGCTTCGGAGGGCACGTTAAGCCGTTGTCTCGGCAGTAACCCGCATTGGGCCAGCGTGGTAGTGTTATGGCCCAAACTCCTTATCTGTTTCTTCCATAAGCCAGGGCCCAGCAGAGGGACTTATATAGGCTGGTGCTGAGATGATGATTATGACAGTGAATTGCATATGAAACGACAGGATGTACGACATAGAAAAAAGATAATACTACCAGCTTCCCCTTCAGCTTACCCTTTAGCACCAAGCACATTTTATTCTTCAATAATAATATGAAATAAATTACAGGAGATACATAATAATAAATAAATTTCGGCCGTAAAATAGGTCGCTGTTTTTCGGATTGAATGGACAGGTTACTAGTGTAATAACTAGGCATGGAAGGGATTTTATCTTAGGCACAGAATACTCTTACTCCAAGATCTTAGGCCTCAGGATGACTGTAATGGCGAGTGATCTGTATAAAGGCGACGGCTTGTCATTATAAGTAGTTGTATAAAAAACTATACTAGGATGTACCTATTTCATCTTGGGGTTGTCTTTTTAACCCCCGACAAAAAAGAGGGGTGTTATAAGTTTGACGTGTCTGTCTGTGTATCTGTGTGTCTGTCTGTGGCATCGTAGCGCCTAAACGAATGGACCAATTTTGATTCGTTTTTTTTTGTTTGAAAGCTGATGTCACTACGATGGTTCTTAGCTATAATTTATAAAGATCAGTTCAGGCGTTTGATGACTATCAGCTCATTTTCTACATGATATTAGGATTTTACTAACTTTTACAGATCCGATTGATTTCAAATTTCGTGTACTGTCACTTCGATGACATTCCCATGACATACTAACTTTGAGCTGATCCTATACCATCAAAAAGTCTGCGAAATGCTTAATTCTTCAGAAACTTACAGCAGATATAGCGTGTTTGGGCTCTTATGAATAGTCTGAATGAGATGGTGTTAGATAGATGATTAATGACGCCGGGGGTTACTTAAAATTTTTAATTTTGCAATTATTTAATACTTGCCTTTGCTATCATTTTAAAATTAAAGTTTTACTAGGTGGTAGGCCCGTATATAAGGTCGTCTGGGTAGGTACCACCGCCTTTCTTATTTCAGCCGTGAAACAGTTCGCTGTATTTTGGATTGCGGGGAAAGGTAGCAAGTGTAATTACTGGCATTTCATCTTAGGCCTCAAGATGACAACACACGCAATATCAAGTAATTTTTCCTTGTTATTGCAGGTGTCTATAGGCGGCGGTAACCGCTTACCATCAGGTAGGCCATCACCTTGTTTGTCATCTAGTTGCATGAAGAAAAAGGAACCATTGCTACGCATATATTAGTGGTATCTCTAACCAACTTAAAAAAAGGAGGAGGTAGCATTCCGACAAGCTTTTAAATATTACAGTCACTTTATGAGTTTCAAGAATTTGAATAGTTCTTAGCTTCAAAATCCAGGCAAATACACTCAGATTAAGACTTACGTAAACTTTGGCTAATCACCTTAACATGAGTCTTGCTCCATCAGCTCGCTTAAGACGCCATAGTTTTTAAAGCACCGCATTAGCAGCGAAGTTTCTAACTTTGAAGCGCTCACGTTTCATAGACTTCGTAAGGGAACTAACGAAGAACTCCTCTTACGTATCTTTATGTGGTGAGGATATTCACCGCCTAACACACAATGAGATAATTGGTCTATTTTAGTTAAGACACTGTTAAAACATGTTTTCTTTCTCAACCGCGTAATATATTAGACTAACTAAGAACCCAAGACTCAGAGACTAACACCGATATGCAGAGACGTTTCCTCGAAACCGCCTCCACTCGACCTTAGTCGAAGTCACCTCAAGGAAATCTTAAAAACATCCTTGAAATCGGTATGTTCAGTTACGGCTTCATCCTCCAGTGAGGAAACTCCAGTAAAGTCGAGTTGTGGTTGAGTGAAGGAATGACGTCATGAAATTTCTTATTATTATATTGGCAAAGTGTAGAGAATATGTTTATGGTTCACTTTTTTCATCTGTGGGATGTCGTCTTCCTCTGAGATTGTGTTCTGCTTCTGTGAGGTATCTTTCAGTTCTGTCATTATTTGTCACTCAACTCAACTGTCGACTGCAATGATTTATTTTAATTTATTTGATTTCATTCGTTTTTCGCGTTCAGTATGAAAATTATTATGGCCGGGAGGCAAGTTTCTAGTGAAATGGTAAAGGCGTGCTTGAGGGAATTTATCATAAAGTATAAATTAAACACCACTGTCGGTTGACATAATTATATTTGCATCACAATATCTAGGTAAATTAATAAAGGTGTATCTAGCACATATACTCACTTGAAAGTTAGTCAATAAAATCATAGAAATCAGTCATTATGCTAATAAAACTTGAAATAACCTCAGAAATAACGTGAAAAGCACTGTTAACAACCTTTGAGGAGACCTCAAGGTAGATCGCGACGTACCTTGAGTTTCACAGTTCATTACTCGACTCAACTGAGGAATTTGCTCAAGTCGAGGATAGTTTTTTGAATTCTGCATACCGATTTTATCCTTGAGGCTGAGTCGAGTCACAGTCGAGTGGAGGAAATCTCGAGGAGCCGACTGTGCATATGGGTGTAAGCTCCAAGACCTCGAACATCGCCGTAAGGTTATTTTTATACAACTAGATGAAAAACAAGCTGTCGACCTACCTGGTGGTAAGCGGTTACCGCCGCCTATAGACACCTGCAATAACAAGGGAAAATGTCTTGATATTGCAGGTGCTTTGTCATCCCGAGACCTACGACGATATAATTATGCCGTTCATGCCCAGTAATAATTAGTGGTCATGAACGGCTATTGAGGAAAAGGTAGCCAGTGTAATTATTACACTGGCTACCTTTCCAAGGTCTGGCAGATGACAAATAAGCTGACGGCCCATCTGGTGATAAGTGGTTTGCCGCCGCCAATAGACCTGCCCGCAATAACAAGGAAAAATCACTTGTTATTGCAGTTGCGTTGTCATTCTGAAGCCTAAGATGAAATTTAGTCCATGCCCAGTAATTATACTGGGTGTTTCACAGCTGAAATAAGAAAGGCGGTGGTAGGTACTTACCTAGATGACCCTACATTCAGGCCTACCACCTCGTAAATCAAAGAGTTTAAAATTGTACTACTTATAAACGTTTTGAAATGAGAACTCTCCTTCATTTTTCGAGATGAAGAGAGTTCGAAGTTACTAAATTACAGTTTTGTACCAAAAAAACTTGTACCCTGTGCATAAGCACTTGACTTTGAGATCAGCTTTAAAACTACCTATTCAGTCAACTAATAAACTGAAGATGTTATAGTAAAAAACGGCGTTTACGGACCTATATTTAATGAAATATGACCTAATGTCGAACTTCAACCAAAAACTTAGAACTGATTACGACCAGTATACCACATTAGCTCAATAAACAAGATAACAACTACCAAAGAGTCCCAAACTATAGGGGGTGTCCCAAAACTTGAGATACAACTTAATACCTAACTAATAAAGCGGACTTGGTCTCCAAATTAAGACAAATGCGGTCGCTTCATTATTCTGAGAGTTTAATTTAGCTAGGTGGGGTGTTTAGACCATTCATCCGCATTAGCGGGGTCAGAGACAAATTGGATTTATAGCGTTTTTAGAAAGTCGCTTGGAAACTCAAGTCACTTGAAATTGACGAAGTTAAGTTGATAAAACGAATTTGTTGCTTTTGTTTCGTATAACGAAGTATTTAAAGTACCACTTTGATGATATAACAGATTTGGCGGTACCTGCCATGTGATTTTATTTCTCAATAAATTTACATTACGTAACTTACCTAATTTTCATTTAGGATTTTTGAATTAAGACGACTGAAACATGAAGATGGACGACGATTAGAACGATACTTATGGCCAATTTTAAATCATAATCCAAGCCAATGATAGGCAGGTTGCTGTTGTTGTAGACGAACAAAAATTACGCTAGCTGTGAAGCCAGTTTTACCCATTAAAAATATTTTCCGGTTACATATCAAAACGTTTTTTCGGCCGAAAATGATAGGGATAGAGATTTAACTGACTCAGCGCGAGGAAAAAAGATAAAATATCCATCGCACGTGTAACATACTTAAGCGACAATGCACAAATTATTTTACTAAAACATAACTATGAAGATTACAATAACTAACACGATTGTAAATATTAATGATATCTACTTTTAAAAGGAATTTTCTATTGAATACGTAATTACGTTTACCAATAATCTTAAACATTCTTATTTTAAAGAAGTTTTTCGAAATGTAAAAGAATCAGGGCAAATCTTTGAATCTTGCTTCTGTTCTGGACGTTTCTAGATAAAGATATGAAAAAAGGTATAACTGATTTTTAGATCCGCAAGTTCTATTTATAAAAGTGCGATTTTTTTTCGATGTGGCGCCATAATCATGTGTTCTTGTAATATTACTCACCATAGAAACGTATTAACACACGACACAAACCCTTGGCTTCTATACATGAGGTCTTCTATACATATTACGATAAGACTTGATTCATATAATATCGAAAAAGCTTTTAATAAATAGCAAGTTTGAAATTCAAATGTATCGTAATCAAATTATTTAATGACTTAATCAGTTAAATTTCAAAATTAGTTATTCACTTTGGACACAATGTGATTACAAAATGGAAAATTTGATTTAGCTACGAACCGTTCTTTGTTCGCGCCCTTATCTTTCCAATAAACGTGAATTATTGTCGACCACTGTTCAGGAAGCTCGCAAATATATTTCAAAAAGATTGTCTAATTTAAAATCTCTCTAGAGCTACTAATTTCAGAGTCCTAGGCAATTATATTCCAATTTTCAAGATTCCCCAACAAAGGCTGTCGAAGATAACAAAAGATGTATTGTTTGAACGTTTCTTTAGCTTTAAGGAGTTTTACTTTACACTTTCAATAAGAGAGTCTATTATTTAAATGATTAAAATATATAAAGCTTCTTGATTGGACAATATTAGTTACAAAAGGGCATCTGGAAACTTTTTTATTTCATCACAGTGATGCTGAATAATGACAAAATTAATTAAAATAATCTTAACTCCTCAAACAAATGCTATGTTTGAAACAGAAAGACTAGCAAGAAATTTATAAGGCTATCCCCATTCCTCAGTAGATTGAAAAAGGTTCCCGCCCGCCCCAGGACATGGATTTCTAGTCTATACCTATACTTCCACCATAAAAGTTAAACTAATAGATTTACCAACATTAACGCGAGCTAGTGTTGGTAAATCTATCAGTGTCTATCGTCACATTAACCAAATTTTATGTAAGGATAGTAATGGAACATTGTTACAGATTATTTTAATTTTGTAAAAGCATTTCGCTACTTATTTAGGAGATATTTTCGACATAAAAGAAAAATATTTTACAACTATTTTTTTATTAACAATAGCTCGCCATTTAAGAATATCATGTGAAAACACTACATTTTAACTTTCAAAAACAATCTTACTATACATATTCAAATTCAAATTCAAAATATTGTAAAGCAAATATAAATTCGTTTTGCACACAAAACTCTTAAAGTGATACCTACCACTTTAAAAAGTTTTCTAATTGAAAACTTTTTAAACTTGAAAAATTAGGAACAAACTCAAAAACCACACGCACTTCCGTCACTACGAGGGTCAAACGCTCCTTCCATCATACCATTCGTATGTCTGACTAAAGCTCCCGCATGCCCCATGCCCTCATAAAACGATTCCACTATTTCTATTTTATGACCTCTGTCCTTTAAATAATTCACGGTCTCTTCATCGAACCTGTTCTCCAATTTTAAAACGTCCTCACCTTTCTTTAAAGTATCTCCATATACCCATCTAGGCGCTGATATAGATTTCTGCAAATTTAAACCTTGTACTACATATCGATGGAAAATTGCTGCTTGTGTTTGAGGCTGTCCATCACCGCCACGTGTACCATAGACCATTACTCGTCCGTCTTTCAACATTGCTGCAGCAGGATTTAAAGTATGGAAAGGTTTTTTACCGGGTGTTAAGTATAAAATATCGTCCTTATTTAATGAAAAAGATACTCCTCTGTTGTGCCATAGAATTCCAGTCTTTGGAAGTATAACGCCACTGCCAAAACAGTGATAGACGCTTTGAATATATGACACAGAAAATCCTTTTTGATCCATCACTCCTAACCAAATTGTATCTCCCGGCCCCTTACACTTTCCTGTTGCTAAAGTTTGATTGATATTAACGTTTTTAGCCATTTCAGAAATTTTATGAGGAGCTATCAGATATTGAGCATCTACTTTCATATGCTGTGGATCTGTTATGTAACTGTCCCGTAAATTGAAAGCTTGTTTTGTAGCCTCCACTGTTGCATGAACAAAATTTCCTTCGTGATCACCTTTGACTCGTAGACGATCTAATATGCCAAGGATGCTCAAAGACACTGCTCCTTGCGTAGGAGGAGGAGTATTAAAAAGTTCGCCAAATTCATGTTGCAAAGTTAAAGGTGTCTTTCTGACCGGTAAATACGTATTTAAATCTTCTAAAGTAATAGGCATACCAAGGGTTTTCATTTCTTCAGCTATTAAACTGGCTAAGTTACCTTTGTAAAAACTAGGCAAGCCATTTTCCGTTAACTTTTTTAAAGTTCTAGCTAGATTTGGCTGGCACAACTTATCGCCAACTTTTAGTCTTTTTCCGTTTGGTGCAAAAACTTCTAAGAAATTTTCAGAATTATTTTCGAACTTAAGAACTTCTTCTAAATACATCTCCAAAGAAGTTGATATAGGAAACCCATGTTCGGCATAATAAATAGCATCTTCTAGTAGCTTAGATAAGGAAAACTTTTGATATCCAGATTCTGAGACAAAACTCAAAGCTTCTTGCCACCCTCCGATAATACCAGCAACAGTAACAGTTGATTTAGGGCCTCTAGTTGGTATTTTGTCAAAGCCCTTGTAAAACTCTTTAGTAGCTAATCTCCCAGCAGCACCACATGCCTCTATGACAAATGGATCACCATTTGGCGGAACAATGAGCCAGAATCCATCACCTCCAATACTATTCATGTGTGGATATACGACAGCTAGTGTAGCTGCAGCAGCTACTGTTGCTTCCATAGCCGTGCCACCTTCTTTTAGTATATTTAAAGCACTTTGAGTAGCAAGGTGGTGTGGAGTCACTACCATACCCCGAGGAGCCATGTTGCTTCTCTCCATGATTACTTCAGCCAGCCCACCACTCTGTGATAAAATAAAAATTGGATCATTAATTACATAGAAAAAGTTATTACTTTAATAAGATTATTATATATATATGCGATAAGTAATATTACTACTAGGTACTCCGGTGTGCCTTATTTTCGTTGCAATAAGAGCCACGGTCTGTCAAAAGTGTATAATCTTAGTACACGTGACTACATAGTGTAAAAATATTAGCACGGATTACATAATTTAGTAGTAGATTGATAATATTTTTTAAAAAATCTAGTTACTATATTTTCTAGTAACTAGATATTAAAAATTTATAAAATCTCTAATAGTTTATTAGTATAATAGATATTAAAAAGTATAAAATTGTCGTGTCAAAAATTTAGTTACCATACTCCTCCGTAACGGCTTGACCGATTTTCATGAAATTTTATATGTATATTCAGTAGGTCACTTTTGTTTCCTTGGAAAAATGTACGCTTCAAAGTTTGGTCTGAGGAGCCACATATAAAGTGTTGTAGGTTTTTTGGTTTCAGCCCTACCGAGTTCAGATTTTGTGTACTTTTGTGTAACTAATTATTCTCAAATACTTCAAAATCATACTAAATATTGATAAATATTCATCCATAGTATTCCTAGTTCTGAGGTGGCTCCTTAATCTAAATGTTTACATTGAGGAGCCACCTTTATGTTAATTTAACTTTTGAAGTATTCCACTACAAAATCCAGGATCGGGGCTACATAATTTTTTAGCTACTACTAAATAACTGTATTAAGACTTGTAAGATGCGAAATGTGGCTCCTCAATCTAAAGATACATTGAGAATCGGCTACTATCTATTTCTTATTTTATTTTTTGTTCATTTTTTTATGGCAAATAACGTTTGAGTCAGCTAGTTTTTTATCTAATATTAGAGTAAATTCATGAAGTCATTTTAATAGGCGTTGCTTGTAAAATATAACAAATATGAACTAAAATCTAAGGCGTATGTCTGGGCCATATAAATTCTTGCGTTCCGATAGCTTTTAAGCCCGCATGTCGTAAATAGTACGAGGAGGGTATTTCAAAAATTACTCTCGCGGGTACAAGAACGCTATAAAATAAATATCGATATTAGATAAAATACGTAATGTGGAAGATTTTGTGTCGCTTCTTTAGACTGCATTAGGCTTTATCGCGGTAGTATGATAGTAAGAGTAACTCTATTATAAGTATGACAGTAAGCTAGAGATCAAATTATAATTTTAAGTTTTGCCAACATTGCTATACCTATACCTACGTATCTCGATATTTCTTTTCTTATTTAGATAAAAACTAACTAATATTAACTTAATATGATAAGAAGAAGCATTTTCAACTCATTTAAAGTACAATACGACTAGCTTAATAATTATAAAGAAAATATTATTTAATTTACAGGTTGAAAGTGTAGGTAGACATTTTTTGAATGCTTCTGTACAACCAATAAAAATTAGTACCAAATTATGTTTAAAATTAAAATAATATGTCGCTGTTATGTAGGTGTACGTCTATTCGATAGGAAAAAGTTTTAAGTTTTAGCACACCATTCGAAGAATTCAAACGTCAAAGATTTATTGCCTAAGCTAAAGCCGTAAGTATAGAAAATACAATCCTTTGGTGTTATCCAACTATAGGGTAAATAATGATAGATAATAATAAATAATTATATCTAATAATTTTCATACACTCACACCGATACTATCTAGCCCAAAGGAAGCATCATTAAGAGCTTGTGTTATAGATACTATATAACGGAGAAATAATGATAATACTATGTATATAAATATTAGAAATACCCTGAATAAACATTTATACATCCACGACTCGTGAACAAATGCTCGTACTCATCATACAAACACTTACCTATATCTACCTATCAACCATCAGATCAAAAACTCCCTATTTCCTACGCGACAGTGTTGACCATTGCATGATCGTCCCACCTCGTTTCTCGCCGCCCTTTACTTCGCTTTTCCCGCCATAAACCCTTCGATGCATACAAAAAACTTCATTTTCAATATTGTTCCGTCAATATGTGCCGAGTAGGGATGGCCCTAAAACATATTTTATGGGATAGAACAGAGGGCACCAGTGGTTTACGATCAACTACCGGCCTAAAGCGCGATGTGACCTAATTCTCTCGATTCCGAATCGAATTGACGAGTCAATCGAATCTAAAATCGAATGCCCACTTTGTAATGGAAAAGTGGAACCGTTGCACCAACTGTGATATGAAATTACTTGGGATTGGTTATAAATTAGTTTTTAGTTTGTCACGCTATTTATTATTCAACTTGACGACATCAGCCTATTTTTCTGAATAAACATTAATTTGAAGGGAATAAAATCTGTTAGTGTAAGCGACATAAATCAAATTTTACAGGAGACGGATTTTTTATATTTTTACAGATAATTGTGCATTTAATTTGAAACTTCACATAAGGTTATGATTTTTAACTATTTATAGCACAATTTATAGCTACAGGTAAAATATATATAAAAAAATGCATCAACTACGAATATACATAATCCATATCTATAAACAGTGATAGAAGGCACTCTTTTTGTGTGACGATGTCACATAACATTTTTCAATCCGATTTCGTTCCATAGTGTGTAAAATCAGCACAAGATTTTCATCACACCATAGATAACTTAACTAACTAACTTAATATGACTGTTAATATAGTTACTTCTTAGGACTTTAATAATATTTAATATTTTTTAATAGTTTTTTAATAATTTTTATTAACTTTTTAAATTTTTAATAATTTTAAATAATTTTTAATATTTTTTAATAATTTCTAATAATTTTTAATAATTTTAAATAATTTTGAATAATTCTGTTTATTGAAAGAGAGTTTTATCACACAGTGATAATGCCACTGTTACAAAAATATTTAACATCTTCTATTCAAACATAATTGAACTAGTTTATAAAACATTTTGGACTGCCTAGATGAAGGAAAGGATAAAACACTAACAGTTGCCCACATAAACAAGGTTTATATCTAAACTATTAAAAAGACGCGACCTTTCAGAATGGTTCCTTGAACACTCCTAATAATTTTTAATAATTTAATAATAATTTTTAATAGATTATAATTTATTTTCTATAACACGAGTTACAAAACCCTTACTATAATAAATGGCTTAAACAATATACCTACTCATACTTTAGTCATCAATAATTCTTAATATTTTTAAAATTCTTAGCTGTTAGAGGGCTGACCTTCCGTTCTTATGTCCTTATAAAATATTACCTAATACCTACTATAAAGGAAAATAATTATATTAATGGCCTAATCCTAAACATTAACGATATTGCTAGATACTAAATATTTGACAGATGCACCATAATCTAAAATATTTTTTAATAAATCCTGTTCTTAGTATTGTTTTATATTTTCGCGAGAACCACCTATTCCAGATAAAACCAATTGAAAAGAAGTTTAAGATGATTGAAAGCAGCAAAACTGGATGGTAATGAATATATTTTTATACGAAATCACAATAACAATATTAATCGAGTAGGCAAACAGAACGAATGATCATGACAACACAATAACAACGTACCTAATATCAAAAGTAAAAGAATACAAATTAAAAAGTTTACAAAAACGGTTTTTAAGGAGTTAATTAATACCGGATTTAAATTATATTAATAATGTAACATGTAATTAAACGCCCGCAAAATTTTTTTTTGAACCTTAACGGGTAACTCTTGGCCTTCATCTCACCTGACGGTAAGTGAAGATAAGGCCGACGATGGAAACGAGTTACCGGATTCCTCAACCACAGAGGAACTGGCTATCTCACCTTTAACTGCCGAAACACAACAATACTGTTAACATTATTGTTATGGCACAGTTTATGGCAGCAGACTTAGGTCACATGGTCCTACCACCAACCAAATCAAGCAGAAAATTTTTGCCCCCACGGGAATCTGAGGCAGGTGGTCTTAACCACTAGACCAAAGAGGCGGTTAAATCCGGTAAACTGGTTTGATTTCAAATCCTATTTTAACAATATTTCTACTTTATAGGTAATTAATTATAAATAGATTTTCACAGTATTTAGGCATTACTCGTTGAGTACTTAACATTATTATTATTATTATTTAAAATACTTATTGTTATCGAAACAATTAATTTCCAAACACCTACCCACTTAATTATTGTCATTTCGTGCATCTAAATAGTCTTAACTCTCAACATCGTACTATGATAATGTAAAATTATAACACATCCGTGAATATCAGAAATTATCAAACAGTATTAAAAAGAATTGTAAAATTTACTAAATTAGTTTAATTTACTACCTACCTACTTAGATATTAAATTAATACGTTTTGTATCAAATATTTATACTCACAAAAATATTTTATCAAATTGGTTGTCCGGTCAAGCTCCACTGGAATACAAAATGAAATGTGATGCAGCCTAGCCAACACTAATAAGTATATGAACAATCCTGTTTGCGATACAAACAAGACAATATAAACAAAATTTGATTTATCTGTTCACTACCGACCTCTGTCGTAGCTCGTAGGACTCATTCACGTTAGATAACGTGTTCTTAAAACGACCTTACTTTGTTTTTTGTTTCAGATAAAAATTCAATCTCTGTGTTTCTTAAATTATTATACCCTGATAACGTTTTGTTTTGTTTATACTATACTTTCTATTAACCCGTCAAGAATCAGATTCCAGACACAATTATTTTTTTAATTTTTATAGCCCTCCGGTGTGATAGCGCCGTTTGAGTTTGACGGATTAAAATAAGCTTTTTAGTAGATAAGAAGGAATTTAGTTTCGAGATCGGTACCTAATCAAAAGTAATATTACTTAAGTAATACGAATACGAAACTTATGGAAAAGTGGTCACAGAGGTCCATTAGAAACGTGTTACCAAGGCATCAAATTAAGGTGTCTGTAATTGAATAAGCTGCAACTTTCTGCAGCGAACACAGAGTCCAGTTTCTAAGATATTATGTCAACCTTATGCCATCGTCATGTTGGTCTACCTTGCGTGTAATACCTACTGGAACAAGATTTCGAAGTTTTCAATGTAAAATAAAAAAAATAGTACTTAAGTATCGTCATTTTGGCTAGTGTACATCACTATTTACTAAAATTAATATAATAAATGTGAAAGTAACTTTGTCTGTCTGTCTGTTACGGTTTCACTCCTAAGCCGCTGAATAGATTAAGATGAAACTTGGCATGGAGGCAGATTAACCTCCTGAAAAAGGACAGAAGGATACTTTTCGCCACATTGTTAGTGTCTATATCATTAAATCACAAATAGAACTAATAAACTGTAAGAAATACTAAACCTACTACTAAGAAAGACACAGGAATAAGAAATTCACAGGTTTTTTCCCCTAAAAGCTCAGTAGTTCAGTGGTTAGAGCAGTCACTTGCACTACGAAAAGTCACGGGTTCGCATCACGCCCCAGAAAAATATCCAAAAAAATTGGAGTAAGTACTGGTTTGCAGATGCTTATCGACATAATTATGAATTGAATGTGTTAATTACAACCTTTGTAATGTTAATTTTTTAAACTGAAATGCTTTACCTTGCACCTAATCACATCGAAATACAGTCGAAATATTTACAGAATATTTTTACACAGATGCAGTGGAAATACTTGTTTTGCTTAACTCTGCCTGCAGCGAAGCAACACGGCGAGCGAAGTCACCTAACGAACTGATTATTCGAAATTCAACAACTCCGCAAAGTGACAGTTGCAAATTGCGACCTTTTTGGAATAAGACAATTGGTAACGCGGCAAAAACATTACCAATAGGTATAGGTACTGGAAATATGAGCTTATTGATCCTTTATAGTATACACCTACCTGCTCCTATTTGTTTTACTGATACTTTTATTTTTCATTTGAGGGTAGGTTAAAAAAATAGTACCTACCCATCTATTTAATTGACAGTCGCAGGATCACGCTCCGTTATTTCAGTGCTGTTTAGCTAAGACAATCAAAATACTTAAAGACTTATTGTTTTTATGAAATGTGGAAAACTCTATTAAATGTCTGGAAATCAGTGATTGTGAATTTCTACAATGCTACCAAGTACGTTGTGAATATAAATGAGATTGCTGAGATGTAAAACGAGAAATGACAAACCTACACCTACCCGTATCTCGAAGCGAATTTTCTACTAACAAGAAATTCTTCAAATCAGAAAATGCAAGAAATATTTTTACTCAGTGGTTGTAGACTATAACTAAATCGAATTCTCATATGAAGGCGTATATGTGAAGTAGTAACCTACGCAATATTAAACATGGAAAATTTCCCTCACATGATCTGAAGTTGATGAAGCGCTGGATTTCAACTGAACCTTCGCTGGTAGAACCTATCTCACAAAAGTGTAACTTTGCAATGTGGACAGGATAGTAAAAAAAATGACAAAATTTATTTATTATAACCTGTTTTAAGATATACAACATTTAACATTTAAGATATACAAAACAACATCATTTTGTGATATAAAATAAAATGTAAAATAAAACTTTGTTTAATTTTATACTATGTAGATAGGTAGATACCTACTTAGGTGCCTATTAACCCCCGACCCAAAAGGAGGGGTGCTATAGGTGTGACGTGACTGTCACTGTCTGATGGACCAAATAATTTAATCAAATGTGTAAAATGGTATGTGCAACAGTTGTACTACGAAACAACGAAAGCCGTCTCTTTACGGAGGAGGTTACGGGTGGTCATAATGTAAACTGTTACTCTTGATGTGTTGCCACTGCAGGTAATTAAATGCTCATAAATTTAATGTAGTAAATGATTTTGATGGTAGGTAAGTACATAATCACAATAATAGGTAAGAATTCAAATCTTGATAGGTTACCACCTATTAAGATTTAGTTCTAATTCCAAACAAATATTAGGTGGAAAATATTATTATTTAAATTATAATGCCCACTTATCTAGATAAATAACAAGTAACTTTAAAAACCTTAAATACCTGTGTGCTTTTTGATTTCCTTTAATAGCAACGACATCTAGTTATTGAGGCATGAACTTCCGAAGGGGAATGAATTGCTTTTCCCGTCCGGAAATTTTAAAGCAGAGTTTTATTGTATATATGTTTCACATAATCTTTGTTAAAAACTTTTTTCAATGTCGTTATTTTTTTTTCAGTAGGTATGGGTACATTTTTTATAATAATATAATTATTATATTATTATGCATGCATCCTAAAGTTTAGTATAACGCTGTTCAAAAAACACATGCTAAATACATTGCATATCCGCCCCTACGGTCCAAAGTACTCAAACAATGCATACGTTACAACAGTGCAAACGCCTTGGGCCGAATTGAATACGGTGCGATGTGCGCGGTTTGCGTGCAATCAATTCGCACCACACTTTCCCCCATTCGTGTGTACCAGGAGTACACACGAATGAGCGAAAGTGTGGTGCGCGAAAACTTTTACGTTTCAATCAAAGAAGTTTTTATCAATTAAAAAATAAAATATTTACAACATTTTTCACAAAGTCTAGGTCATAACCTCAAATTTGACATTAGCGCACACACTGCACTAGGTAACTCTTTTTAGTGAGCACCGTTAGAACGGCTTCATGACGTCACAATAATCTCGTTGGCACGAATATGTTCAATTCGGTTCGTTTGTAAGCGCAGTATTTGCGCAAATGGTTTAATTTTGATGGTTTTTGGTATCGCCTTTCATGTTTTAGCCGTGAAACAGTTCGCTCTGTTTCGGATTGAAGGGAAAGGTAGCCAGTGTATTTACAGGGCATGGACGGCATTTCATCTTAGGCCCCAGGATGACAACGCACCTGCAATATCAAGTGATTTTCCCTTGTTATTGCAGGTGTCTATAGGCGGCGGTAACTGCTTACCATCAGGTGGGCCGTCAGCTTGTTTGTCATATAGTTGTTTTTTTTTAAGTTCATTCTCCCTACAATGGGAAGGCGACGGAAACTAATGTCCATACAGCCATTTCTTCAGTATTTCTTCATTTATTGCATTGAAATGCTGGTGTTACACATTTCAATGTATCTTGGGAGTATTTGACGCGAAATATATAATGACAGTCTCCATATGTGCTACTTGATGAGGTGGATAACCACAAAAAAGTTCTCATCGTATTTCACACCATAATCACTTTTATTCTAATAACCTTTTAGTTGTACGTCAACACAAACACTTTGTATATAAAATACACCAGTTTTATAATACAAAGTTCGCTACGACACAATTTTCAATTATTAAAATAAAAATCTTGACTGACGTCACAAAAGCCCGCCAAACACCTCATCTAGTTGTAAAAAAAAATTGGGTCGTAGGGCGCATCACTACAAATGTCAATGTCAAAGGTTGCAAAAAAAAGCTGCACAATACGACTAAATTTAGGAGCTATCTTATTGCTCTACATTTGGCAGTAGACAAGACCTCAATTAGAACAGTTTAGGTTTATCATAGCCGGGCCATTGGATGATCATGAGCTCTGTGCGTGGCTAACTAAAATAGATTTTGTAATATTTTTAAGTATCGTGACGTGATATCAAGGCAACCTAACATTACCCGATTGTTGCAGACTTAAACATTACAGCTTTTAGGTAAAAAGCACTGAGTTGTGACCAAAAATACTGTAATGTTTAAATCTTTGTTAGGCTCTTTGATAACTCAGGCCAGTTGTCAAGAGGTGGGTAAGTTTTTAACTTTATTGCGATATGTTTCAATGAAACACCATCCCTAATCTTCGTTTGTTAAAAATGGTTTGAAGTAAATTTTTATTTTTCACTTCGTTTATGTATGCCCTTGGAGCGTCCGCCCTTGAACTGCAACATCGTAATTTTGCGCCTTTGCGGCCTTTTTATTTGCTGTACAATAATACCAATTATCTAATATTATCACAATTATCACCTGCTGCTTTCTTGAACTATAATTTAAAATACAAATTTACAACACACTTAAATAGTATTTTGCAACATAATTTAACCTCTTTTGACCTTATCAACCAAGCATCTAAAAAATACAATAAAAACTCACCAATTTACTCAAAAACAATGTGAAATTGCATTGACTGTTACATTATTCTAATAAAGAAAACACATGTCAGTCCTTCATAACATGCAGGAATATTATAAAAGTCAGTTGAAATAATGTGTATTAGACAAGTTATAAATATTCTTATCAGTTAAGTCAACCAGGCTATCAATTCAGTACAGATTGTGAATCCTCAACAAAATGACTTCACGTCGGGTATTTATTTAATAAATATAACTAACTTAAACAGTTTCGTATGTGTACTGTGTAATAAATATCGGGTCAGAGTGTTTGTGATGGAATATATCGAAAAATAAGTTTACAGTTGTTATCAGAGGGTGTTTTGTAAAGTACAGTACAGTACAGTTAACTTGCATGCATTAAATTTTTTTTTCACAATCTCTAACTAAACATATTTTAGTCGAAATATGTAAACATTATATCCCTTTTTTATTTGTTGTATAAGTGGGAGAAACAAAACATGTTTACAATGTAATAATTACCTACATTCATCAAATTACACTATTAAAAATAGTAACATAGAAATATTAGTTTAAATAAATACCAGTTATTATTTATAAAAAAAAATACACTGAGTTTGATACACATAGGTATTTTATTAAAGCATTATTGCCTTTGGTGTATGTTACATAACTATGATGCTTATTGTTAAATCCACACAAGTGAATATTGTGAATGACAGATATGTTATCATTGCCAGTTGTTAGAATTTATACATGAAATAAGTTCTTCATCTACTTAGATAAAAATTAAAATTTGAAAAATATCAAATTTAAAACTTGAGCTGTGACAGATAATCCTGTGGTATTTATTACGTTACAAAAACAGTTTCACAGTAAATAAATAAATAAATGTGGTGGATGTGTTTTTATAAACTTAAATAAAGTATAACAATGATGCATAAAAGTGATGAAGTTTGAAGGTTGTTCTATTGTGTTGACATCCAACAATGTCCAGATTCATAACCACAAGTTAACATGAACATATGAATATTATTGGTCCATTCATACTGCCTAGAAGTCTTAACTATTTATCTTTTTCAGTAACAAACTATATCATTGTGAATGTTTATGAATTAAATGACACTTTTATGTTATTAATATTACATATATTTTATTTTGAAATATTTTACTAACCTGCAGCAATTCATGTTGTCAATTGTTTAAAATAAATGTTTTGCTGTGCTGTCAACTCAAAGTATATTTGCATTATTTGGTCTTTGTAGTGACAACTCGTCGTGTATTCAATAGGATCAGTTCTCCTCTTTATTTGCTATAGACGGTTTATTCATATTCATAGTAATAGCAAGTAATAGTTAGTATAACTTTACTATTTCTATTGCAGGGAGCTGGTTACTTAAAAAGGGCAGATTCAGAAAAACTACATGAGATATTTCTAAAATATGCCACCATTGAGAAGAATGGTGAAAAACACATCACCAGTGAAGATTTTGTTAGGAAGTATCTGGGACTATTCGATGAAGGTGAATGTCATTGTATTTTAAATCCCTTTTTAATTAAATATCGAGAATAGCCAGATTCTAAAGACTAAATCAAAATTACAAGTATGGCCTAGCTCTTTCTGCCAATATGTAATAGGAAAAGATATCAGAAAATAGGACTCCTTCAAACAGCTTAAAAAAAGAAATTTTAATGTGAAATTATTTCACACCTGACTTTTATTGATTCATATTAAGAGAACAAGATGCCCTGCACTCAAATTTAGATTTTGTGTCTTCTCGAAAATCAGGCCCATTAAGATACTAAAGACTTTATAAAGTGCTTTATTTATTTTGTCAATGAAATATTCTAAATGCAAAATCTATTTCCAGATGACTACAACAAGGAGTCTGTTAAGCTCATCGCGGGCATCGTGGACATGGACAAAGACGGGTTTATCTCGTTCTCGGAGTTCCAGGCGTTCGAAGGTCTCCTGTGTGTGCCGGATGCGCTCTATAAAACTGCCTTCCAGCTGTTTGATACCAACGGCAACGGACTAGTGGCTTTTGGTAATTCTGTTTTACTTCCTCATAATCAAGCATGCTGTGTAACACTTGTTGACCTGTCAAGCCAAAGATTCTAGACACAATTGGTTTTTAATTGTCATAAACCCACAGAGGGTATACTGCGGCTGGACAGATTAATGCATCTTATATGATCACCAATGGAGCTCTAACAACACA
Source organism: Nymphula nitidulata (assembly GCA_947347705.1). Lineage (NCBI taxonomy): Eukaryota > Metazoa > Arthropoda > Insecta > Lepidoptera > Crambidae > Nymphula > Nymphula nitidulata. The sequence continues at coordinate 19,907,484 of OX374625.1, read as the reverse complement.
TATATGATATGTTAATCGATTTCTGTTGCTAAAAACAAAGATATAAAAATTTTCATACTCTTTTTGCCGATGACCGTAGTTCCTGAATACTTCCTAGTATCTAGAATTTGCCTAAGCTCTAGACTTTGGGAAAAGTTCTTTATAAACAAAACTTTCTCACTCTTCCAAATTAATAAAAAATTACTCACCTTGATACATGCTCGTCTACTTACTCTTATCTCACGTCAACAATTATCACTATACTTTTCACAATACTCTTGACTAAACGTACGCGATGTCTCGGTCAATAAACTAAGATAACCTTGACTGTCTAACAGTGCGTTTGAATTTTTGATTAGGTATATTCAATTTATTATTCATATATTTGTATATTTGGTACATAATTATATAGAAGCTGGTTAACAGACTCACCAGCAACGCCCAAAACTACCGAAGCCAGAAACATGAAATTGGACCTTAGTTCATTTTGTGATGTAGAGAAAGGCTTATATTTAAATATTGATCACCATACTATCCTGACCTAATCAACTTCAACAATATAATTTTATTGATCATCAAAATTTATAACTGGTCCTCAAAATGCCGATAAATCAATAATTTATAGACCTGACCCCTTATTCGCATCTGTCGGAAAAGATTCGAATTTCGGAAACTATATCCGTCACTTTTGATAGACGGCAAGTGACTTTTCGAATCGAATCTGTGATCCGCCAGTTTCTGAATGACTCAACACCACCTGATGTGAAGCGGTATGGAGAGTCCTATGATATGTAAAGACGGCTAGTGCAGCGTAGAAACACTGCTGTTTCCGCCTCCGTCTTGCTGACTAATACAGTGCCTTTTCGCGCCTCTTTTGAAGCAACCCAAGCTTTGGAAGTTTGTCAAAAACACGAGTTCCTACTTCTTTGTGCGTAATGTTGAGGTGGAGACAGACTCCGAACTTATTTAAGTTATTGAGTGTACGTGTTATTTTCGTTATTTTCTCAGATGAGTTTGCGGAAGTCATGCGCAAGACGGTCCTCCACAAGAAACTCCCATTCAACATGGAGAGTACCTTCTCTCGCTTGTACTTCGGTAAGGACAAAAAGCGGCTAGTGACCTACCAAGAGTTCAGCCAGTTCCTTCACGACTTCCATGAGGAGTATGGCGTGGAAGCATTCAAGAAGTGCGACAAAGACGGCACGGGTTTCATTACTGCAGGAGATTTTAAGGATATTATGCTGACAGTGAAAAGCCATCTGCTGACTAAGGATTTGAAGACCAAAGTTATCAATGTGAGTAATTCTCGAATTTCAACAATTACAATTAAAGAAAAAAAGAAAAATATTTTTATTTGACATGCACATAATATACATACAACATGAAGCTTAAACAATAAAACAAAAAAAAATAGACAAATACAAACGGTTTAGACTTAACAATAAGTTCAGTCAACAAGGCCCTATCTCAGCATAAAACTTTTGCGACATTATAAAAAACGTCGCAGAAGCGCTGTTATTATGGGAATTACCCTCTAACTTATTGTGCCAGGTCGTCTTTTTAACCCCAACGAAAAAATAGGGGTGTTATAAGTTTGACGTGTCTGTCTGTGTATCTGTGTGTCTGTCTGTGGCATCGTAGCGCCTAAACGAACGGACCGATTTTGATTCGTTTTTTTTTGTTTGAAAGCTGATGTGACTACGATGGTTCTTAGCTATAATTTATGATGATCAGTTGAGGCGTTTGATGACTATCAGCTCATTTTATACATGATAATAGGGGTTTACTAACTTAAACAGATACGATTGATTTGAAATTTGGTGTACTGTCACTTCGGTGACATTCCCATGCCATACTATCCTTAAGCTGATCCTATACCATCAAAAAAATTTTAAACAAAAATTAAAACCGACTTCAAAAAACTGAAAAGGATGAAATAATTAAATTTAAGTAGGTATTCATCCCCTAGAAACATATTTTTGGAGTCGGTGCTTTACTTTCTATTGTTTTTGGAAACCACTTAGCACCAACTCCAAAAATATGTTTCTAGGGGATGAATACCTACTTAAATTTAATTATTTCATCCTTTTCAGTTTTTTGAAGTCGGTTTTAATTTTTGTTTAAAATTTTTTTTTCACAATTTTTAGTGATAACTTTCTACGGTCGAAGCTAGATAGGTGACCATCAACTTATATTGTTTCCTACTATCGTATCGTTTCACTAAAAAGTCATTGGAAAAGCAAAAATTCGCAATTTCGCTTATGTAGACGATTTCATAATTTCAGTTTTTTTTTTAATTTAAATCCAAAGTACCCAACAGTTTTTGAAAAAAATTTTATGGGACCAAATGGCAGCTATTCCGCATCGAACAAAAAAAGAATCACGTAAATCGGATCAGTAATCTCGGCGTAATCGGTGTACATACATAGAAAGAAAAAAAAAAAAAAAAACATACCGGCCGAATTGAGAACCTCCTCGTTTTTGAAGTCGGTTAAAAAGTGTGTGAAATGCTAAGTTCTTTAGAAACTTACAGCAGATATAGCATGTTTGGGCTCTTGTGAATAGTCTTAAGAGGTTGGTGTTAGATAGATGATTAATGACGCCCGGGGGTTTCTTAAAATTATTAATTTTGTATTTTTCTTTTATTTCTTACCCCGTAAGAATCGTCATATATTATACGTATTGTTATTACTTCTATGTATACAGGTGGAGCCGTCAATACGACAATAAATTAAAACATGGGCTATATTAATTCATAGAAATGTTTTACAACTTTCAAAGACATCTTGTTCATTTGATAATTGCATGACATTTGTATGAAATCATATAACATTGGCTGCATTATTTCATAGAAATGTTATAAAACTATCAAATGAATAAGATGTAATTGAAAGTAGTAAATCATTTCTATCAACTAATATAGCCCATTTTGTAATTTATTGTCGTATTGACGGCGCCATTATCTGTGTAATGATATTGTAAGTCTAACCTCTGTGTATGTGACTCATACCATGTTTTTTATTATTTTATTTAACTTGTAAAGTGATGATGAAACTACCATACAGTGTAGAGTAGTTCCCTGTTTCCGTGTATACTTTGATTTTAGTGTCCATAAGAAATCAATCTCATAAAAGTCATTTAGAATGAAATGAGAATGGATTTCCCCCCAAAATACCGATTTAAGTACTCGTTAAAGATTTCTCAATTATATGACTCATAAAAGCGGTTTCCTTAATTTGCTACTACAATTACCTACATGAATATAATTAAAACCCCATTTTGTTTAGAATGTGTGGTTTGACAAGTTAAATTGAACAGTCATAAGCCTGTTTTAACCCAAAATATACCTTGACGACCGGCTGGCCGACTGGTCTGTGCCCCTTGCTATGCAGGTTGTTCTCTCAGGGGTCCCGGGTTCGAATCCCGGTAGGAGCAAATGTTTGTATGATGAGTACGTTTTTTCACGAGTCATGGATGTTTATAGGTTTATTAAGTATATTTCTAATATTTAAATTTCTATGTATAAATATTTACATAGGTAAGAGGCCAATTTTGGTAGTTATCGACCCCCTCCCCCCGCTATTATAATAAAAAATTAGAATAGGCCGACCCCTCCCCCCTGTTTAATATTTATTACGTAAGAAGTGTTGTTTACGCAAAGAAGTGACGACTTGTCCACAAGCGGGGAGTTCCCGGGAAGCGCAATGCGGGTGGCGCGGGTCCGTTGCCATGGAAATGGAAATCGTTTACCTATACGCATCCAAGCGAACCTCGGCACTAACGCGGTTGTCCGCGCTTTTTAAAGTATAATTTAAACATTGCGCATTTTTGTGATCTTACGTAAGCACTATAGAGACTCCCTCCCCCTTGTAAGAAAAAATAAGACATGGTCCACCCCCCTCCCCCTAAATAGTCTTACGTAATAAATGAATGACCCCTAATAGTATGTATATATTTTGTAAGTAAGCAGGTACGAGAACAAAGCTATTTATATCTTTTCATGTTTCACAAGGTCTTCTCGTTTTACCTTGGCGTGAGGTTGTCACTCATTAGATACCAAAATTGACATAGCACCTCTTTGCTTTTCAGTCTATTATTAATTTTCAGTTAGGTAAATATTATTGCTCAAGGTAAAGTGGTTTCACTTTCCTTACAAGGGCACATTGAAAATATTACTTTTTAAGGAGATTCAATTCTCTTTTTATATGAACTAGCTTTCGCTCCGAATTTTTTTTTATTAATTGGTTGTGCATCTTGAAGGGACCTTCACTTCAAATATTCCTTTAATAATTTTTGCTAGGTAAACATTTATGTGAGCAACTAAACAATCCTTACTTTCACGCCAAAATTACTGATTGCATAGGTGTTTTGATGTAGATACAAAAAGTAATTTATAGATTTGTAGTTAGTACTTTTGTTGATTAGGCAATCAGTTACGGGGATTGCCCCGGCCCCTAATCGTATGCCCTTAAAGCATTGTTGCCCTTAAAGCATTTCATCTTACTTCAAAATTTTAATCATTGAAATACCGGCCATATAATGAAAGTAATTAGGTTGGTTTTTTAATTGAACTAAATTGTGTAATATGACAGAATTAAGAATGCTAATAACTCTAGGTTCTTCTCTTCAAACAATTATTAACAACTAATTTGACCTTTCTTAAGACGAATCCTTATCTACCTTTTCAGGCATCGGGCTTCCCTCAAGGCGAACGCAAAATAAGCTTTCCCTTCTACATGGCTTTCAACTCACTCTTAAACAACATGGAGCTTATCAAACGAGTGTATCTGAACGCTACGAACGGACACAGAACGCAGGAAGTGACGAAAGAGGAGTTTCTACATTCAGCGCAGATGATGAGTCAAGTCACGCCGTTGGAGGTTGATATACTGTTCACTCTATGCGATATGCTGCATCACACGAACGGGTGAGTTAATTGGTTTTACGTATCATATCAAGTATAATACAAATATAGCACACAGTCGGAAAATAGGTAACACATTGTAAAATTTACCTAGAGTATTTTCGGAACATTTCAGACATTACAATGTTGTCTGTCTACTAAAACATTCCATTTCACGATCATCAACATTCTTTTTTATACAAAGCACGACAAATGACTCAACACCACCTGATTTGAAGCGATAAGAAGAGTCCATATGCGAAAACGGCTAGTGCAGTTTAGACAATGCTTTAGCCGCCTCCACATTGCCTTCCCAAAAGATGCTTTTTCACGTCTCTTTTGAAGGAACCCCTGTTATAGGAATGAGGGAACACATGTGCTGGCAAAGAACTTTAACTTATGGAAGTACGACAAAGAAACGAGGTACTAAATTTCTTTGTGCGTGATGTTGAGGTGGAGACAGTGAATTGATGACTCCGAAGACCGGCACTCGTGCTCGTGAGTAGGAAGGGGGAAGGTGGGAAAAGGTCAAAAAGCTCTTCAGAGCACTCTCCGTGATTTAGCCGACAGGAGCAGAGCCGTCTTTAACCTATTAGGGGCTCTGGGCACTTTATTATTTTAACCCACTTCAAAAAATGAGCAGTTTATCAATTCAATTATTTGATACTACAATATACCTATACATCCATATTTCCATAGAATTTAATCAAAATCTTAATTTCCAAAAAGGGAACTTGGGGCCCCATGGATTGCGGGGCCCTGGGCACTTGCCCACAGTGCCCCATGAAAAAGATGGGCCTGGATAGGAGGCCGTAAGCGACGCAATGTCTCAACGCAATTGCAGAGACTCAAATGAAGGAATACGCCCACAAAACATACCGCAACCGTATACAACTTGTGACACCCGTTTAGCACGGTTACGTACCATACACGGAGCGTAGCGGCCCCCTGCAACATATTTTTCGTAAATGTTAGTGGTCACCTTTACTAGTAACGCTAATATAAAATCAATGCAGTTTTACCTTGTTCGCATCTTGTTCATGTATCAGATTAAATGATGGTACAGTCCGGTACAGTCTAAATCATGATCACTATTTGACTGCACGATACTAAAATATAGTCGATCGAGTTGTAGACCGATTTTGACGTATTGTGAGCTTAGAACTAGTAGCTAAAGTATGTGATAAAGTTTGTCGATAGTGGTAGGTAGATGAAATGCAGTTTTATCTTTATGGGCAGCCATAAGGCCGGCACAAAGTCCAGAGTGTATAGAATAATCTGCACTTGACTGCATAATATAGAAATATACCTAGTCGATAGAGTCGTAGATGGAGTTTGACGTATATGCTTAATTTGGGCTACACCTAAACGGTTACATGTGATTGTAAAAATATTATGATAAATAAAAAACATCATACGTAAGCAACGTGGCTTAAGATTATGAAGGGATTCATTACTTCAAATGCTTATGCATTAGGATACTGTTTCAGCACTATAATTTCTTTCTGACCGTATTTACTATGAGCGTGTTATCTATTGCTTAGATATCTACCGATGACGATATCGAAATTATATCATAGTTATCATATACTCGTGAGTACTACGTATCATCATGTAGTGTTCGTGTGTCTATTGAATGATGATCACGTGTAATAACTAATATAAATATATAAACTGTTATCAATACAGATAAAAATGTTAGGTAACAATATTTAGTAGCTCTAATAGAATCATTTAGGATATTATAAGAGGTAACTTTCACTTTTTAAGTCATTGATTCGTCACCTTTTGACTAAGAAAGTACGACATTTTTCGTAGACTAAACGCAATATCGCGTAGTAATGAAGTTATTTTCATGTATAATACTATGTCCTTTCTCAGGATGTAATCTATCTGTTTGCAAAATTTCGTTCAGATCGGTTCAGCAGTATACCGTAGTCAAAACAGACAGTTTCTTTGCATTTATAATATTAGTATAGATATTAAGGAGCGAATAGAGGTATCTATAAAGTGGTAATAATTCCAAGCAGCCTATTATCAGGTATACTTATATAATTCACTGTCAGCTATGGGTAGGCCCCAAATTTCTTAAACAACAGCCTGGACACCACTCATAAAACCTTCATGCAGTCGCACTCCTCCTTTCACATACGCACACAGAAACTCGCGCAACTGTTTGTGTACATTCTCGGTTTCACGGAGCAAATAATTTTGGCAATTTATGTTCTTCATAATGCCGATGAAACAATCCTTTTTGTTTCCTTGCCCTATTGTAGTACATTGTGAAAAATTTTGAATCAAGAAAATTTGATCGCCGCTGTTTAGATTTTTCGTTCGCGCAAAAATATATCTGTCTTAGCACAACACTACGCCGCTCCGATGCCGCGGAAACTGCCCGCTGACTTCGTGTTCGGCTGACTGGCGAGTCGGATATTCGCCTGCCGCGAATTCCACGCCAAGCTCACGGCCTGGTCACGAACTCACCTGCGTCTCGCGTCTCGGCAACCACTGCGCGCTGTCTCGATGTCGGCCTCGCAGCGCGTCGTCGTGATTGCGCAGTGGTTGCCGAGACGCCGCCGCCGCCGCCCGTTCCCGTGGCCAGGCCGTCAGTGGCGATAGTCGCCGCGATCAGTATAGAACGAGAGCTAGAAAGCATTTATCAACATTGTCTCGACACTGTTTTGAGAGTAGCCCAAGACATATTTGGAAAAGAATGTGAAGTAAGAACACGAATTGCATAAGATCGATGCACAGATAAATAGTTCTACAAAAATTACGAGAAGTTTAGATTATATAAAGAAAAACATTTTAGGACTAGTCTGTTTAATGCGCACCTACAATTGAACGAACCCTTACCACTTAAAATGAGAACAGCCAGCAAGCTTGATGTGCTTAACTGTTATAACGCTATTAACATATCTACACTTATTATTAACATACATCGAATAATCGTGATAATTTTTAATGAACTAACCAAACGACTCAGCAAGACAAATTTGTCTCCTGTGATAGTCTGGCGCGTCTGCCGCCCGACACGGTGTGACATGCGCTGTACTGTCTCATGCATTAGTTTTATTCGCCCGTTCACGCGCGCTATTCGCTCGGCTTATTTCGCCGGTCGCCGGTCGCCGCTGCGCGTGCCGTCTTAGTATATTTCCATACATTTGTTTTCATTCGGGCGAATAGAAGCGCGAATATTCGCCGCGGCGAATTCCCCTGTGACTAGATACCTCGTTGGTACTCTCGAATCGACGTGAAACTGAGATTGAGCGGGACTGAGTGTGGTCATTCTCTCTTTATTACGTATTCCATGATATATCAGTAGAAAAACGTTTTTCTGATACTATTATTCGTAGATAAAACTATATATTTTAATTATAGCACCCTCACTTCATCTGGACAGTCGGAGGAGCCAGCATATCTACCAGGAAATACTGGGTTCGGTTTCAGACAAGTGTGTTGCTATATTGAAACTTCGTTTGGTCCCTAAAACACACTACTTGGACCTTCTACCGGCTAATTAGCACATAACGTCAAAGCAAAATATAGCGCAAAATAGTATATTTTCAACAAATAAAATTTCTGAATTACTTACTACACATACTAAAAAAATACTCATCGAATTAGAAAGTAAATGTCCGGTTTTGGCTCTAAAGCCAGAAATAGCAACTGAGTTACCCAACTACTTAGTTGTTAAAAAGTTCTTTCTACAACCAGTTGCCTAAGACAAAATTATGTTCTTGTTACAAAATCATATATTATTATTAATAAAAATATGTAACGGGATATTCTTAAGAGATACATTTTTTAATTATATGTATTTCGTCTTTCGTCGTGTTGTCGTTTACGTGTTTCGTTTGTGTGTACCTTATTGAGGAATTCTTGTTTGGCAACTGGATTCTAATGGAGTATTGTATAATATTTTCTTTATTGACAAACTAGTTACAGCAATTGCTGTCGTCTTATATCGTTAAGTCTCATGCATTATTGGTTATTTTTATACTGAATTGCGCATAACTCGTGACTTTGCGTGCTATAAGCGTACGAGTATGCATGTCAAAAAACAAATTTACCGCCTTAAACACCAAACATGACTTTGGCATAACGAAGCACTATCCCGCTTTACATAAATCCAATTATTATCCGGTGTATTAACCCTTACGTTCCTAAATTAATTTAACATTTAAGTTACACTAAGTTGATAAATAAATAAATATTTTTTCCTTTATTTAAAAAGTTTACTATCCATAATACCTACTCAGGAATAATTTTGACGTCACATTACAGCAATTGACGTATGCACAGTATTGGACAGATGACAAGAAATGTAATTTGTTCGGCATGCAGCACATATTTGATTTTAATTATTTTAAAATACATAATTACTAACTTATTTTTCTAAACACACTGGCCCCAGGTGTACTATCATTGGGCCTGATTCTGAAGACACACTAAGTTTAAATTTAAGAACAGTATATCTCTTTCTCACAATATGTAAACGAAAAAAGATAGCAATAATTCGTTTAGAGCTGTCAACTAAATTTAGACAGATTTCAAAAGAACCATAGACAATTTTAGACGGATATTATGTACGGAGGTGCCTTCTAAACACTGCATTTTAGTACATTCAATAAGGTCGAAAATTGAACCCACGTTTCTAAATGTCAAATCATATGTTAGCCATCCTTTTCGTATTCATATTGAGAGAAAGAAATGCACTGAACTTAAATTTAAACTTAGCATGTGTTCTCCAGAATTAGAGTCATTATGTTAATAAAAATATAAAATACTTTTACAATTCATGTTTTGCTATTACCCATTAAAATTTTGGTATACATTTAAAAATCATTACCCATTTGTTTTTGTCTGTTAGGATAAGTCCGTATATTGGTAATAATTGATTTTTCCTTTATTACAGCCGCATCATTTACAACGATCTCAACTCCATCACCCCAGAACAATACTTCAAGCAAGTCACTAGAAGAGTCGCCGAAATCAAAGCGGTCTCGGTAAGTATACACCTGTCGCTCTTCGACTTCCACACACACCATAAGCCTGTCCTTTTTTAACAAAGTTCTCGAAAATTCCAGGAGCCGACCGCGCGATTACACGTTTATTAAAAATGTATGTTTAGAGAAATTTAATATCTATGTAGTTATGTGTAAGAGTTGTATTGGAAACATCACTAACTTAAAGCTTTGTATTTTTTTCTCTCTTTCAATGCACAAAAGGACGAGGTAAATATGATAAGAGAGCCTTTTCGATTAGTAAACTTTTTGGAACGCCTCTTGGTAAGTACGGGCAACGAGAGTTTATGATGTTTCTATGTTTGATTTTTACCCATAGCCGTGAGTTTCTGGTACAAGCTGAGATAATTGGTGATATGTCTACTGTCAAAAATCGGTCGTTTGAACCAAAAACTCGCCAATTCACTTGTATCTCTTTTGCTAGGGTTCATCTTAACTTTTCTTTTTACACTGTCACACACATCACTAATGCTCAATGAAGTACTGGGTTAGCTATATTACGCGCTCTATGAATACATCACACATAGTATCACACATCGCTATAACGTGGGGCCGCGGGTTCAGTTAGCTGAGTCATAATCGGGACACTATATTTTGCCAAATTTTACAATGCTGACAATTTTGTTTTTGCGTGTCTTATATCTGTCGCAGCTGTCTGGTTGCCACTTAACAAGACGCCTAGGCCGTTGATTAAATGCCAGCATCGAATAAAACGGCTGAAGGACAATTAGCCAGATGGCTGAACGTCATGTCAGCCAGACGGCTGTCCAATTAATTGGTCTTATCGCCTAGCTAGGTATTTTTAATCAAAGAGCTTATTTGTGACTGATTGATTGATTAGTAGGTTGAAGGTTATTATTATGACCACTCATAACCGAAATCGTTTTGGTTATGTGGTCATAAAAAATAAACTTGAACCTACCAATTACACCAAAACTCTTCAGTACAAGACGATCCGCCTAGGAACTTAATTGAACGGACTTTCAATATACCTTGTTGTTAAACGTTAAGTGAGTCTAGTTCAATTAACTATTGGCCTAGGCATTTAATTTATTTCCGCCGTTTAATCAACGGGCTAGCCATCCAATTAAGCGGCGAATTTAACCAGATGGCAGCGACATGTCCACTATAGCAAACCGAACTGTACGACTACGTCAGTGTAAGAAGTCGTAGACGCACAAACGGAAATCCGTTCGTGCGTATTAACGACCGGCCGTAGGTTCAATAGTCATTTAAAGTTCACGCTAGTAGTCGTGACGATAATAGTAGAGTCGTGACGACAATAGTAGAGTCGTGACAACAATAGAAGAGTCGTGACGACATTCTGTCGTGTTGGTCGCGCAAATCCAGACTTTCCTTTAACATTCATAACGAAGGAGTGCTTCGTACTCAACTTCGAAGTTTAAATTAACATAATGTACTATATTAAGAAAGCATAATATATATTCGATTTACGTGCGTGAATAAAAAGGTATGACGAAACCATTTTATAAAGACACATCTCACTATAAAATAAAATTCCAAACAAACAAATGGTGAGGTTAGATTTGACCTGTGACCTGAAAACTAATATTTTCATATTTTAATATCATTAATATATACATAAATTTTATTATTATTATATGCCGGGCATTTCGGTACAACAGTGCACTACTTTGTCATACAGAATAAAACTTCGGCTTATTTGATTTTCGATTTGTTTTCGTTTAGTTTTCAATCTACCAGCATATTTCATTTTTCCTAACCATTCCCAATTGCGCAGTCTCCTATTTCTTTCCATCTAAAACTTCATCACGTTCAAGGCTAGTAAAATTAAATACATTTATCCTTCACCTTCTCATATTATAGTAAGAGTCAGGTTGATATACTTGTGTTCTTGTTTCAGAGTCCCGAAGAACGCAGTGTCTTTATTCAAATACTCGAGAGCACGTACAGATTCACGCTCGGTTCCATCGCTGGTGGTAAATATAGCTTTAATATTAAACCCTTAACTGAAATGACCTACAAATATTTACGTTTTTATCGCTACGTCACTACCGAATGGTAGATCTATAATATTAAAATATACTTTAGAAATAATAGGCAACAATACTTCAATTTTATTCAATGTAGAGTAGTATTTAGATTTGTAGACAGAACATCAGAATACGTAGACTTGCAATAACTGCAGTTATGTTGTACTAAGCGTCATACTGACAATCGCAGCTGTTACAACGCAGTTAAAAGACTCAACTCTAGATATTATCGTTTGCCTCCGCAAGATGGCGCTCGGGAAATCTAGATCCTTGACGACATATATTATTTCAGCGGTGGGCGCATCGGCGGTATACCCCATTGACTTGGTCAAAACACGTATGCAGAACCAACGTACTGGCTCGTTCATCGGTGAAGTTGCGTACAGGAACTCATGGGATTGCTTCAAAAAGGTCATTCGTCACGAAGGATTCTTTGGCCTGTATAGAGGATTGGTGCCGCAACTCATTGGAGTAGCTCCAGAGAAAGCTATCAAACTTACGGTGAGTTTACTTTTATAAATATAGAAAATAATTATCAGAACGTCTGTGCAAGACGAAGAGTTTTTGACAACTAATAACCAAATTGATTTCGGTTTTAAGTGGTTAAAAAAACTTGAATCTACCAATCACACAAACAGTATTGATGTTTCACCCCACTTATTTAATGCATAAAATGAAATTGTTAAAATAGGCTATGGCAGAATAACAGAGGCAGCGGGATACCTCCTGCAGCCACTGAGTCATAGACCCTTTTGTCTTAAATTTATTAAGGTCTATCTTGTCTGTCTATAACTATTTGTTCTGTTTTTTGAAACAAATAAACTATTTTTTATTTATTTATTTATTTTATTCCCACCAATTACACAAAAACTCTTCGTGCTAGACTTAACGATCCGCCTAGGCGTCCAATTAGCTGGGTTATTTAACAAGATGCCTGCGGCAGATACACTAAGAAGGAAAAAAATCTGTATCCATTATGTTTGATACATTCAAAATGTTTGGAAGTTTTATCTAATATAGTGTGTGTGCATACTTAATTTAAAATTAGCAGCGTGAAATAGTTGGCTGTGTTTCGGATTGAAGGGAAAGGTAGCCAGTGTAATTACTGGGCATGGAAGGCATCCTCAGGATGACAACGCACCTGCAATACCATATGCGGCGGTTACCGCTTACCTCCAGGTGGACCGTCAGCTTGTTTTTCATCTAGTTGTATAAAATTTAAATAAAACAGCAAAACGTGGTCAATTGATGAAAATGGAAAATGCAAAAAGAATGAAAATAGATTTGGAGAAAATGATATTTGACATTCATTTATTCCTTTGTTGTAGAATTAATAACATTATAGGTGTGTCGAGTATTTGTTTCATTTTTTTTTCTCTTTATTTTTTTTACAGGACTTTTATTCTAACGGATATGTCAGTCCTATTGAGAACTTACTAAAAATTACATCTAAATTATCATTGCTGGTCGGAAGAAAGTCGCGGCAAACATATAAAGCGATACACCATTTTGGCTTCCTCCGTCACTGGTTGAGCCAAAATGCTGTGAAATATACTATATCATATGCATTTTGTTGTAATGTAGTGAGCATCGCGCGTCTTTCTTCCTGGTGCCGGACACATTCCATTAACTAATGTTGGATATCTTCTAAAACGCCACACAGTTCTTGTTTCATATTTGGTATTCGGCATTTGGCATATTCGGCGTTGTTATAATAGTCCGAATATTTTAACTGTATGTTCGGTTCGGTACATGTTTTGCCAAATATTCGTATTGAGCTGGACCCATATTCGGCGCACCTCTTAGAAAACTAATTATAATAAAAGACAGACACGCTAGGGACACTTATCAAAGCATTTTAGTAATCTGAGAGTACTAAAATACTTGATAATATTACCACTATTTAGCGTTCATTACAGAGTTTAGTCATTGACGACATTGCTGTGGGGCTTGTCTTTGCCCTGCGTGTGGCCCTGCGCATACGCAAACCCAACGAAATGTATTTAAATGAATTGTGACCCTGACTGTTGTGCACAGGCAAAAATTTAAGTTCAATCCTCAATACTATTAAACGATAGATCGACTCGATCGATTGACGACCGGCTGGCCGAGTGGTCTGTACCCCAGGCTACTCGGTCAAGAGGTCCCGGGTTCGAATCCCGGTAGGAACAAATGTTTGTATGATGAGTACGAGCATTTGTTAACGAGTCATGGATGTTTATATGTTTATTTAGTATACTTCTAATATTTATATACATATTATTATCATTATTTCTCCGTTATCTAGTATCCATAACACAAGCTCTTAATGATGCTTACTTTGGGCTAGATAATAGGTGTGAGTGTACAAATATTATTATTATTATTATATTATTATAGATGGTCAGCGACTTATTTCTATGTTTCTAAAATGGCAATGATAACCTCGCAAAGAAAAACATGATAATCAAAATATGACCAAAGTGTAAAGTGGAGTGGCTTACTGTAAACTCACGTTCCTAAACGACATTCTATCCCTTAGAAAGAGAGGCAGATCTCTCAATATTAATTACAGAGAATTATGTCAGATTAGACACCAATATATCTACCTTTATTTACAGGTAAACGACTTAGTTCGTGACAAGTTTATGGACAAAAAGGGAAACATTCATTTGTACTCGGAAATCCTCGCTGGTGCATGTGTAAGTATTTTTTTTTTAACTAAAACCAAGTACCTTGGTTTAGTCAAACAGAAATAGGTCATATTTCGTTACTTTACGTAACATATAATTAGTGTGTGATTTAAATTTAAACCTAAATGAAATAATTTTATTATGTAATTTATAAAAGATACCTTTCATCATATTCAAAACTTGAAAAATATTGGTTTCCTGTCAAACAAAACCCTCTTGCCAATAGTCGCCATTAATACAGCATTACAATTAAATTCTGGACAGAAATTTTTTACTGGTTTTATTTAAATGATCGACAAATCCGTAGCTAATTTAAAATTAACTCAAACTTCTTTCAAGAATAGTTAACTTCGGCCTCAGGATGACAACGCACCTGCAATATCAAGTGCTTTTCCTTGTTATTGCAGGTGTCTATAGGCGGCGGTAACCTTTTACCACCAGGTGGGCCGTCAGCTTGTTTGTCATCAAGTTGTATAAAAAAAAAACTTATGGGGTATTATTAAAAAAATGTTTGATTGGATACTAAACTTACATTAGGGAAAAAAGGGCTACCCGTTTATTTGATCAAATTTAATTTACACTAGAATCAACCTTGAATGTGAATTATTTGTCGCAGGCGGGAGCTTCCCAAGTAGTATTCACGAACCCGTTGGAGATCGTCAAGATCCGTCTACAAGTGGCGGGCGAGATCGCTAGCGGGTCGAAAGTTAGAGCGTGGTCCGTAGTTAAGGACCTCGGGCTGTTCGGTCTCTATAAGGGTGCCAAGGCGTGCTTGTTGAGGGATGTGCCCTTCAGTGCTATTTACTTCCCTGCGTACGCGCATGTTAAGGTGAGATTATGTGCACGGACATTTTAAATTATATTTTATTTTAAGAATTACCGACACAAAAATGGTTGCCTGCTTCGTACACCGTTTTTGGAGGAAACGTATTACGTTTAAGACCAAATGTTGTTATCAAATAACTCTTATTACTAGAGCGTTAGGGGCTGTAATGTTTTATCCTGCTCATTTTATTATAGCAAACCAATGACGTTAAATATCCAAGACTTATTTCAAACTTTTTTAACTATGTTTATGAAATCAATTACTGTATTTTTTTTACTGATTTGATATCGTTCTATGGAATCTTTGACTTGATATAACATCGCAGTGCTTACCCGTCTGTGTACGTGCGCTTGTTGTATGGAGCCGGCTTTTAGTTTTCTAAGAGAGGTATGGTTTACTGGTATTCAGTAGTAGTACCTAGTTAATTTCTACTACAATTTGTAGTAGGTAAGATATGTCTATCTGGATATTAAGCTTGATTGATGTGTTATTGAGGGGCGGTGGTGTAGTGGTTTGAACGCTCTGGTTGCGATTACAAAAACAAAGCAACTTTCGCCATGGTCGATCACAGGATGGGTTAACCAAATTTTCCAATCTCGAACTCCGTGCTTTGGAAGGCACGTTAAGCCGTTACTGCGAACGCATTAACCCACCAACCCTCATTGGGCCAGCGTGGCGGTGTTATGGCCCCAACTCCGGTGTTATTTAAGTAACATTTTCTATGACAGGCGAAATTCGCGGATGAGAACGGCTACAATCACCCACTAACGCTGCTGGCAGCCGGTGCTATAGCTGGTATTCCCGCCGCTTCCCTAGTCACTCCCGCTGACGTTATCAAGACTAGATTACAGGTAAAATCTAAACCGGCCAGAGTGTTTAGGACACGAATTAATTCGGGGTCCCGTAGCATTTCATATTTGTAGCTGAATTTTAAGGTTAGTTTCAAGCGAAAGGTGTAAATTAAACC
Organism: Nymphula nitidulata; assembly: GCA_947347705.1. Classification (NCBI taxonomy): domain Eukaryota; kingdom Metazoa; phylum Arthropoda; class Insecta; order Lepidoptera; family Crambidae; genus Nymphula; species Nymphula nitidulata. The sequence goes on along the minus strand of OX374625.1, from coordinate 19,891,095 downwards.
TTTTTATTTCAAAGACCGATTCTACTTTTGAGACATTATAAACTTTTTTGTTACACAATATTTTTTCTAAAATTTATAAGGGACTTGGGTATTTGGATACAGCTTCAATAAATACAGATTTATTCATAGGTAAGTCAGACTTTTTATAGGTTTGATAATTAGACAGATAATCATAAAGATTTATAGCACAGTCCAATAGATAATGATTTATTCGCTGATTTTTTATTAGAATCTAGTTACAATTAAAAAAATACTTACTTTCTCGCCTCGTTATAATACCGCATGTTTTTATGGTGCATCAGAAATAATATTAAATTCCATTAATGATTCCTAGGTGGTAGCGCGATCAGGTCAGACCACATACAACGGCGTGATAGATGCCGCGAAAAAAATATACGCCGAAGAAGGTGCTAGAGCCTTCTGGAAAGGAGCGCTGGGTGAGTCTCGCTTTTACTAAAACTTTGTCCTAGTGATATCATTTCGACAAAAAAACTTGAATGTTTTATTTGTTAATTTTATTGACAAAAAATTACTAATCTCATTGAGAAAAAGTATAGTTAGGCCCGTCGTCTGGGTAGGTACCACCGCCTTTCTTATTTCAACCGTGATACAGTTCGCTGTGTTTCGGATTGAAAGGAAAGGTAGCCAGTGATTACTGGGCATGGACGGCATTTCATCTTAGGCCTCAGGATGACAACGCACCTGCAATAAAAAGTGATTTTCCCATGGTATTGCAGGTGTCTACAGGCGGCGGTAACCGCTTACCATCAGGTGGGCCGTCAGCTTGTTTGTCATCTAGTAGTATAAAAAAAGCAGAGAGACTCGTGTCCTCTGCTGTCAACATAGGGAGTAGCGAGACTCGTGTCCTGTGCATAAATTAATGAATGAAAAATTAATAAGCGGCGCGTGAGTAGTGTCTACCGTGCCTCGCCATCTATAGGCTACGGTATCAGCTTACTGTACGCTAGTTATAAAATGTATAATTTCATATTGACCTACATAGTTGTACATTTAGTGTTAACGGCCGAATACGCCGTGTACCAATTGGAAGAATATTTGTAGCAGTTGCCAGTTGCAATGCTAAATGAGAGACTAATTTCAGCTCGCGTGTTCCGGTCGTCGCCACAGTTCGGTGTAACGTTGGTCACGTACGAAGTCTTACAACGACTATTCTACGTCGACTTTGGAGGATCGTGAGTACAATTTATTTCAAATATTTTTAATAGCAGTAAATTTGTCATATATGGCAACCTTTTCATAAATACTAGCTGACCTGGCAAACGTTGTTTTGTCCAAAAAACTGTATGTATAAAAATACACAAAAAAAATATAAAAATCGGTCAAGCTGTTTCGAAGGAGAAGATATTTTTAAAGCAAGAACTTAATAATATCTCGTACGTAAATCTTAGGAATAGAGAAAATACTTATAATAACTAATGAAATATGAGGAATAACAAAATTGGTAGACAGCTTAGACAGGTTTTATTTTTGAAGTACTATCGGTAGGACGAGTCAGTCTATTTCGTGTGTGTTGAAACTGTTAAACTTTCATCTAAGATTTATCAATTAATGAATTTCATTTGCTTATCATTAGAACACAGAAAAAGAGAAGGTCATAAATCAAGAACCATTCCGATTAATTTCTTATATTTTGATCAAAAATATGTGGAGACTAATAATAATATTTACTTAACACGTAATATTAGAAGATGCTTAACATAATTTTACAATGTCGTCCATACAATAAAAATATAATTTAATGGTATTGACACAGGTTTGACTAGCCACACAACTCACAAGAGACATCCACAATTCCATAAGGTCAAATAAAGGGCATCTAGAAATAATTAACATTTATCAATTTGAGACTAACACGGGGTTACATTTTTTTAGATTCTATTTTACAAAAATCCAGTTATATTTCGGAAAAAATCGAAAAAGATTTTGTTACTACATTGTCCGTCAGCAAAACCTCCTGAGATTTTTTCGCCAAACGTTTTATTACTGATTCTCCTATCTCGGACACTAAATATCCATTATTCCACTCCTATTTAGAATTGCTTTTTTTTTAATCATGGCAATTATTACTGAATAAACCCGCACGAAAATATTTACTAACAGTAATCGATTATTACTAAATAAATCCTTCTACCATCTTTCCTATCTAATGATTAGTTTATAATAAAATGGTTATCATATAGGTTCTTTAAAATATTGAATTTCAAACCAACTGTTTACGTTTTTGTGCCTTTTTTTCGGGGAGAAATCCGACGTGTGTGGGGGTAGCCCAGCGCTTATATGGCACTGAGAATACCCACTAAAACTAACCCGGTAACTCCACTGCCCTTCGCGGTGATATCCTGGGCTCTGCCGAAGCAATTTCACCCCCTCACGTTTTTGTTCCTACTGTAAACTTTCAATCTCATGAAATAAAATGAAATGAAAATATCTTTACTCAATTAGGCCCCCCAAGAAGCACTTTCGAATCGTCAAAAAACCCTTATGTCTAACACATAAAATAATATTAACTAACAATGTCATAATGTTTGTCTTGTCTGGATCTACGTAAACTAACACTGTTATAATGTCAGTCTGTCTGTCGGTCCGTCTGTCAGCCTGACAGTCTATGTCAGTCGGTCTGTCTGTCTATATGTCAGTCTGTCTGAATTTACACCGGTTCCAAAAGTTGAACTACCGAGAAGATTCCGGCAACAAAACTCGTGTAGTCACACTTTTCAATTATTAAGGAATTAGGAAGTCCTCCATGGGTTAGGAGGTCCTCGATATGTAATTAAGATTTGTTTTCTTAACCGCAGTCGACCCAGCGGCTCAGAACTCCACGTATCAACGCCAATAGAGCAAGCCAAGAAGAAACCCGACCACATCGGCGGATACGAAGTCGCCATACCCGTGCTCACCGGCTTGGAGACCAAGTTTGGCATCTCCTTACCTCGCTTCTCCTTTGTCAAGCCTGCACAGTAACTTGGCATAACCTTGGCAATACTTGGGCTATTTATTACTAAACATGGCAATACAGCAGGTAAGCTATTTATATGCGGCAATAATTGTAACTTGGCAATTCCTCCACATGATTAGAAAGTCGTGAATAAGTTAATCTCACTGCCTTTACTTTCGGTCAAAGGGCAGAGTACAGGCAAGCCGTATAGTTTTATAATGTTTATTTTAATATTAGCACAAATCGAATTTCATTTCCTATTGCATATTATTTTTTATTATATTTTACAATGATCAGTATTGCTATTTATCAAATAAATGCTTTAATATTAAGAGTAACTTTTCTATTGCTTTTACACAAAACTGTACTCTGTCCCTAAATAAATAAAGGTGAACTGCTTTGAATAGCAATAAATAAAAAATATATGGCAGGACGTATTGTAGTTTGCCTTGACATCATGTTTATGACGTAACAATCGAAAAGACACGCTGATTTATGTAACAGACTAATATTTTTATCACACGCAAGCATTTTACGTTTAAAATCCTCTTTGAGGTGACTTTTTAGATTCTTTTTATTTTATTTTAAGCGATTATCAAAATCAGTGTAAGTTATATTGTTGTTTGTTTTGTTATGACTTTTTTAAGATTGAAGTGATGCTAAATTAAGAATTACTGATTTGTATTTATTTAATTGGGCACTGCCTAGATATCAATTTTGAATTTGTTAAATTTCGATAGTGTATGTCTCATTGTAATATTTCGTATATGCAAAGAGTTTTATCATTGGTATTTTTACGGGATAAAAAATCATTTTTACTTATTCAAACTTTAAAAGGTGTCAACCCATTAAACCGTGTAATGACCGTCACGGAAAACATATCGTTTGAATTCATACTATCCTATGAAAACTAGAATAGAACACGCCATAGCGTTGGCTAACGTCAGTCTGGAAGTCGCCTAAAATATCCGTAAACAATATCTTATATAAATAAACGTATCTATTTTAATAATTGGTACTTACCTACATAGGTATTTTTCTGAACAGTTAAACATTTTGTATATTTTTAATAAAATTTATACTCACTTATTGTACTTAACTAAATTAATTATGCTGTATTTATTTTGGTAAACTGACCCAAAGCTACAAAAATGTAGTTAATTTATCAACTAAGACACTAGAAAATGGCGCTGGCTCTATGCTATTCTTGTTTTGATGACATATTACATTTTTTTTGCGTATGTGGAGATAGTTAGGTTTATGGTATGGTATGGGTTAATGGACAGACACCTTTAATCTGAGGTAAAAATATAACATAACAATTTCTGATAAGATAAATGATTTGGACATTATATTAGTACCTATGTCAATGTGAGATTAATGAAACTGTAACATAGGGCACAGAGATTATTCTGTGACATATAGGTACACAGACCGAAATTGTACAAAATCTAAATAAATGACCCGATGTTAGTTCGGTATTTCTAGAAAAATGTAGATAGATTAATTGATTTTAAATACGATATTCCTTGGGCACGTCCATAGACACATAAATATAGGTAAAAATGGCAACCACGTGCTAGGTATACGCTTTTGTACTAATTCCTATTTCAGTAGATTCTTTTACGATTTGATATTAACATTTCAACTGTAACGAACAGCGAATTTTTAAAGATTTTTTACAAGTTTAATATTTATTGCAAGTAAAAAGTCTGTGACTTCTAGGTTTGAAATTAAACATTTTCATCGAATTTTAAATGTAGGAATGTTATTATTTTTGGGTGCTGTAGTATGTAGATAAGTAGCTTTCATAGAGAAAGTTTGGTTTTAAATGCACTATTATGAAGAATTTTAAATATCTGTTGTTTTAATTCCCAAGTATTATGTCAAAGGCATCACAATATCATCATGCTTCTAAGAAAATGATAAGGAATTTTTATAAAGTAGTAAAAACGAATCTTAATCTGGGATCCGAATTAAAAACATATAAATTAATCGATATCATAAATATTGACGTAACTACATTCAATAGCAAATGTTTGATCAAGTTTGACAATTAATCCTTATTACGAAAGTAATAAGAGTTACAAGCTGTAAAGTGTACTGTAATCACTTAGGTTGTTGTGGCTATAATTGTCAGATAACAAGAAAAACATTTCGAAAACTATAATAATCATGATGTATGTATTGCATTGTATTTCTTATAAAATACGAGTAATGAATTGCTTTCGGTATAATTCTACACATGTAGCATTTTGTCTGGATCGGGATGTTATTTTTCGAGTCTTCAAATTTCATAGTTTACTTAAATCGAAATATTAAATTGATTAATACATATTGGCCCAAAGATTTTTCATATACCCGGCCATGTATATGTACACTATCTCAAAAAATCAGGAAAAATCTCCTGAATCCAAGAAAACTACTAATAATTCGTTTTTATGCATAGTTTGCTCATACAAGTTGAAATTTTTCGTCGAATTTACCGTTATTCAAAATAGCAATGTGGCGAGTGAATTAGAAGTCAACTAAACGTCACCAAAGTGACATACGCGCCATGATGAATATTTGGCTGTGTTGCACTTCTCTTCTAAAAGTTCTTGTTTTGTACAACCACCACGCAGCAAAGCAAATAAAAATAAAATGGAAAATTGAACTCTGTTCTTCATATTTTTACCTATTTTTCAGTATAGTGTACATAGACCTGACTGGGTCTCCATACATTTTTGGAACATCTCCTTTAGCAAAACAAAAATTATATTTCGATTTAGACAAAACCCTTTTCGTCGAGTTCATTCCACTCGTGTTGGGAGCAAGAAAGTGGATTCAGAATGAAATAAGAAAACATTGACATTATAGTTCAATTATTACTTTGTTATATTAGCATTTAAAGTCCAGTTAAAAGTTGATATGTTATATCAAATGGTTCACTTCTACTAAATTCACGATTTTCCATAATGCACTTAGAATTTAAACGGACTTTTAAAAATCTCGTTCTTAATTATCTTGAATTTAAGAAAATCTCAGTTGGGTAAAATTTAGAAGACTTTTTTACGCGGAGTGTAAGGGACAATAGAATGATGTTGATAAGTTAACAGTACATAATACTAGCAATGCGTATAGTTCTTCCTTAAAGAATTTCAACCGTCGTGAATAACCGTTTTTTGTCCTTTACATTCAATTTAGTACATTAAGGCCCATTTACACCATGCCTTTCATAGTCTAAACAAAACTTAGACTATTTCATGGGCCTTTAGTCAAAAATGTTTCGAATATGTCTATTTCCTATAAGCATTTAAATATTCCTAAATACAATTTACTATGATCAAAATATTTTTGTAACTGTCATACCGAACGAAATGCTTAATTCCGTTGTAAATGGCCCTAATTCTGGACACACACTCTAAATCTAATTCTGGACACACACTCTAAATCTAAATTTAAGTACAGTATATCTCTTTCTCGCAATATGTAATTGGAAAAAGATACCAAGAATTTGTTTAGAGCTGTCAACTAAATTAAGATAGATTTCAAAGAAACCATTGACAATTTTAGTTAGACGGCATGTACGGAGGTGCTCCCTAGACACTGCATTTTATCACGTTCAATAAGGTCGAAAATTGACCGCACGTTTCTAAATGTCAAATAATATGACTCGCATCCTTTTTGTATTCATATTGAGAGAAAGGATGCACTGAACTTGAATTTAGATATAACGTGTGTTCTCCATGATTAGGGCCATAGTCGTAATAGATAAATACAATAATGTTGCAACTATAATTAGTTACAGTAATGCGAATGAATGACTGTAATAAAATTAAATGTCCTGCGAAGGCCGTTAAATGCTAATTGTTATTACCTCAGAAAGCATTTCAAATGACACGTAATTCTCTTATTCCATAAAACTACCTAGTATATTAAGAGAAATATGGTGTTACCCACATTAAAATTATTGCTACAAACTTTGAGCTTATTTTTATATTTTACATACATAAATACTTATACTTCAAACCTCTTTAGACTCATAAGCTATGGATGGCCCAATACACGAATGCACAATTGTAAACCCGTTATATCTGTTTGTAAGTATATTTTAATGTAAGCTAATATGTTGTAAAACAACATTGTAAAAAGTGAATCATAGGAGTTAATACGAGTGAGAGTAAACCGAAAACTGATATGACTACTATATTTATTGATATTGTACATTTTTGTGTTAAAAATAAATCGAATAAAATCTCTATTTTTATTTTTCTTTCCTACATTCCCAAAGACCATAATGAAGGCAGATACACTGGCATCTGCCTTCATTATGATAACACTACTGTTAAAAACAATTTGAGATCACAATAAAATCTGCTTGTTAAATATTATATTTTGATACATACAACACAGTGTATTTGCATTTTTTTACGCGATTTCAAATTGTCATTTTAGCATTTGAAAGATGTGTTCTACTTTCTAAACACATTAAAAACTGGAAACTTCCAAAGGCGCTTTGTAAAATCTGCATTATATCGTAATATCCTTTCTAAATGTCAAATTATATGACAGCTATCCTTTTTTATTCATATTGATAGAAAGAGATGCACTGAAAATTATAGATGAGGCTAATTGGACCGAATTCTAGAGATCTAAATTTAAGTAGGTACAGTAGGTTTTTATTTTAATAAGTATTGGAAAAAGATAGCAGGAATTTAATTAGAGCTGTCCTGCATAAAAATAAACCATACACAATTTTACCTCGCACCTATTTACTAGCCCAAAGTAAGATCATTAAGAGCTTGTGTTACGGATAGTTATCGGAGTAATATTGACAATAACGTTTTATAAATATTAGAAATATACTAAATAAATATACAAACATCCATGACTTGCGAACAAATGTCAACTCATCATACCCGAGACCGCTGACCGAGTAGCCCATAGACTAGAGATAGAGTAGTATACTGTTTCGCTGGATATGCGGGCGCGTGTACAATATTTTTAACCGACTTCAAATAAGGAGGGTTATGAGTTAAGCTGTAGGTATATTGTTCTTTTAATGTGGAGCAACAGCCCTCTCTACAGTGGATAGATTAGATTTATTCTCTTAGGATACGGAATATAAAGAAAAGGAAAATAAATTTGAAATTACTTTTATTTGTCTTCAGTGTGCGGAAAAATGAAGTTAAGTAGTTTATGATGAGAACTACTTTGGTGATGACTTAAAGTATACATTGAGCAAGTAACTATAAATACAGAAGTTCATAAATATAATAATAATATTCACTATAAAACAATATAGACAGTTTTAAAATAACTAATTAGTAACATTAAAATTAATTACCTATCAAACTGTTTTCAGGGTTAATTCTTTTTAGTTTAAAGTGCGAAACTTAGATGGTTTAATTGAATGAAATTACAATTTTCAAATATTATTTGGTAGGTCAAATATCGACTTTCTGAAGGGTTTTTTGATAGGCAGATCTCATACACAATATTTTTCCTGTTTCAAAACAGGTCGAGGGTTCAATAGTCAGACACGACCGACAGACATTAGGTAATTAATTTTGTGATAGACATACATGGGATTATTGGCATCCGAATGAGTTATTAGGGGACCTATTTGAATTAATATATATTTGATTTTGATTTCAAAAGCACCAAAACTCAGACGACGAGACGAGTCCCAACTGGAGTGAATCAAGGATTCACTGAGTTCAGACTCGTCTTCTTATACATCATGCCAACAAAACTATTTCTTTTAGTTTTCAACGGGTGGGTAATGCCCGGTTCCGTTACCCACAGGTTGGAGTAACATACTATAAATAGTGACCACAAAGTGGGTAGTAACTATGCTTGATTTCCAGCCTTATATAAAAATAAATAGATTTCATTATTTATACAACCTCTATCCTTCTATTTCATTAACCCCTCCAAAAACACTTACCGTACCATGAAGCTTCGAATGATAAAGACAACTTTAAAATTAGCCTATTTAATTTTATCTGTACCCCTAGTGTATATTTCAATCGAATCAAAACGACTCGATCGCGTTTCCCTCGCAACTGTAATATTGCATGAAAACGACAGATGAACCTATGTTATGAAGTATTCGATAATTACTTTTTATATTGCAGATTTGAGGGTGCGACGCTTCTATTCGATTGAAACTTAACATTAGCCATGGGTGCGAAGATAATAATAGGAATTCGAATAAAAATACCTACCGTAAAGCTAGTGTCTTAAGTTGTGTCCACTTGCAGCGAATTATTAAAATTACGAAACTTAATTAGTAGATTATTGCAAGGGAAATAATACAACAATGACCACAAATTAATTTAATCTGACATCAATCAAAAATATTTAAGGTGTTTATTAGTAACCAAAAAAATTTCATAAAAATAATAGTATTCAAAACATGAACTGAAAGTAAATTTCCAGCAATAGTAGATTGATTAAAATAAAAAGAGTAAAATAAATTTTAAAATGCTTTGTTTAGTATGAAAATATTGGGCGCTTTTTCGCCGTCTTTATTTAAATCTTTGGTAGGAACTTTGACAACTACCAAAAACTGATATTTTATTTGATATTGAAACATAAATATAATAAAATAACATTTTTTAATTCTTGAAAATAAACTCTTATTTTGTGTAACTTTTATCTAAGTATGCAAGTACTGCCTTATACTATCCTTGTTTACTTTATATAATATTATATTAATAATTCAATCTCACTATTTCAGTTTTCGTAGGTATTTGTGCCAGCATACTCTAATCAAATTCTCAGTCTTCAAGGCTTACAGCAACTAAATATAGACATTTTTTTCTATACAAATACTACATTAAAATTCTTGTAGCAACATTCCTGAATTTGTCAATGGGCCGAATTCTGAATAGGTACACACTTTAAATCTCAAATTAAGTACATTATATTATATCTCTATCTTGCAATATTAAATAGGAAAAAAACAGCAAGAATTTGTTTACAGCTGTCAACTAAATTTAAATAGACAATTTTAGGCGGCATCCACGGAGGTGCTTCCTAAACACTGCATTTTATCACGTTCAATAAGGTCGAAAGTAGAACGCACGTTTCTAAATGTCAAATTATATGACAACCATCCTTTTTGTTTTTATAATGAGAGAAAAAGATGCACTGAACTTAAATTTAGATTTAGCATGTGTTCTCCAGAATTAGGGCCAGTATACCTCTTTTTATCACGTTCAATAGGGTCAAAATTTGAATACACCTTTCTAAATGTCAAATTATATGACAGCCATCCTTTTTGTATTCATATTGAGAGGATGAGATGCACTTCACTTAAATTTAGATTTAGCGTATGTTCTGCAGAATTAGCACACATGTTGCTACAAAAGAAATTAGATACAAAGAACTATTTCAGTAATCCATTTTCTTTAAACAGGCTTCAAAATCAACACAAAAAATGGAAAAGTGGACACAACTCAAAAAACCAAATCTCAAAGTAAACTTAATACTTTTAGAGCTATTTCTCTGCTACACTTCCCCAAACGATGTGTGCATTGTCTCCTTTGCGTGCTTTTGTGCTTCAACTTGGCCAGTTAGGAAAGTATTGCATACCATACACTTTAGTGTAAATTTATTTAAGTCTGTGAACTGTCTGGAGGATTTAGCTTCTTTTGCTAGTTGCTCAGCTTCCCCATAAATGTCCAGGTCTTCTGATGGAAACACCGTTTGTATTCCACCCTGAAATAAGAGGAAAAGATAGAGTTTTGATTAAAGGGTGCTGTCCACAGGTAGATTAATCAGAGAGTGAACCAAATCTACATAGGTATAGTTAGTAGTATTGTTAGTAATCTACCATAATAGCATGCTGTTTACTTTACTTCACTCTCTAGAGGTAGGATGTGGTGGTATAAACCACTCGAATTACGAACTCCCGTTTTGGGTTGCACTTGCATCATTCCAGTTTATAAGTCAACAAGTAATCAAATTCATCATATCAGCTGAGAGAGTCCTTTGCTGGGCAAAGGCCTCTCCCAAGGATCTACAAGTAATCGACTTGGTACTGCTCGGCCCGCATCCATCCACTTCTAGTGACCCTCACCACATCGACGGCCAACGCTGCGTCCTTAACGCGGCCGCCACTCGAGGGCCTTTGTCCTAACGGCCGTCAGTCCTCGTTGCAATATAACCTGCCCACTGTCACTTGATGCTCGCAATTCTTTGTGCTATGTCGGCAAACTTAGTTCTCCTGCAGATTTCTTCAGTTCTGAATCGATCATGCAGGGAAACACCGAGCATAGCCCTTTCCATTACCCTCTGGGTGACTTTGAGCCTTCTTATGAGGCACGTCGTAAGCGGCCATGTTTCAGTTCCATAAGTCATCCTGACAACTAATACGAATTTGAGACTTTCGTCTTGAGAATTGCTGAAATGGCTATTGCAATTTATACAGCTGTTATTTGTTTAGTAAGCTTTTTGCACAAAATACATACATGTATTCTGCTATTGTATAGTTAAGTTTATAGTGTTGAAAATTTTTAGAGCTTGAATAACTGAAGACTCAATATACTATGTATAAGGGCCTCTTTCACCATCCCCAAGTAAAGTGACAAGTAGACTAATTGCCAGTTAAAGTCACCAGTAACTGCACGTACGAGTTTCACGATGTCCGAGTAGCGCTAACCAACGGTTAAAGTAGCCAGTAACTTATTGGCTACTTCATCTGCCAATTAGCTTGTTTAATTGACGAGTAAAACAACATCACCATTGTCCATTGTGAATTCATGAGTCTATTTATTGAAAATTAATAATTAAAAATGGATCTTTTTGATTTGCTTGATCATGAAGTAGATGAATTTGAACATTCTGTTATTCAACGCGTGCCAAGAATTCGTACATTGAAATTCCGTGTTGATTACTTCACGGATCTTGATGAAACTGACTTTTTTGCTAGATTTCGCCTTTCGAAAGATGCAGTGAACCAAGTGCATAATTATATAAAACACAAAATTACTTCTAAAACGCTAAGGTAAGCAGTGTTAAATAATTATTTTTCATGTGTCATTAATAACCTAATACCTACCGTGTTTTACCCGACGTAATACACGGATATAAATTGCATTTAAGTATCTATCTATTCTCATTATTTAAGTAAATATTTTTTTATTACAGAAATCACGCAGTTTCGTCAAAAACATGTCTTTTATTGACATTAAGGTATCTAGCCACTGGATCATTTTTAAGGAGTGCTGCTGATTTTTGTGGCGTTAGTCCTCCAACAGCAAGTCGCATTGTTAAGAAAGTTACTACAGCTATTTCGCAACTACGTCCTGTTATGATAAAGTTCCCCAACGATCTTAATACCCTAAAATCTGGGTTTTATGAAATCGCAAGATTCCCTAGGGTAATAGCAGTTATTGATTGTACCCATGTTACAATAAAGTCACCAGGTAGGTTTTATCAAAAGTTTTCTTAAAATATTATTTGGTTATAAAAAGAAAATTTCATTTTAATTACTTAATTATTGCCCATTGTTTTAGGAGGTGACTCAGCTGAGAATTTTAGAGACAGGAAGTCAAATTTCTCAATGAATGTTCAGGTGGCTTGCGATAGCAAATTGAGATGCTTAGATATTGTAGCAAGATGGCCAGGGTCTGTTCATGATCAGACTATTTTCAATAATTCTTCTTTAAAACAAAGATTTGAAAGTGGACAATTTGGAGATAGTTTTCTTCTTGGTGATAGTGGATATGAGCTAAAACAATATCTTTTAACACCCTTTTTAAACCCAGCTTCACCCGTACAAAATTTATACAATGAATCCCATATACGGACAAGGAATACCATTGAAAGATGTTTTGGGGTGTGCAAAAATAGGTTTCCTGTACTTAGGCGACAAATAACACTAAATTTAAATCGTGTTCAAGCTATTATAGTGACCTGCTTTGTACTGCATAATATTGCAATTGACACAAATAATAGAAATTTTGGAGACAGCTTTGAAGAATATTCTAACTCACAAATCTCAGAAATAGCAGCACAAAGCTCTGAATTGAATAATGATATGAGGAATAGATTGGTGCAAGAATACTTTTTACCATTACTAAATAATCTGTAAATAAAACAAATGCTATTAAATCTATTCATTTAATTGTTTTCTTAATATTTCTAATTTTAATTTATATTCCTCTTCCTTCCACTTCCGCTCTTTTTCTTTAAATTCCCACTCCTTTTTTTCTCAATAATTTCTGCTTCCAAAAGTTCTTTTTGTAGCTGTGCTATGTGCAACTTGGCTTGAGTTAGCTCGTCAAAATGAGATTTCTTTTGGAAATTAGCTGTAAAAGAAAATATCATTAAAATTTTCTCAAGAGCTGATGGTTTACTTCATTTGTAAGGGAATATAATTTTTAACCAGTTACCTTGTCCAAAGTAAGCATATTGGAGAATTATTTAATATCTATATTACATGGAAAATATAATTATAAAAATAATAATATTGGTAAGTACATACATTGAGGAGCTCGGTGGCGTAGTGGTTTAAATGCTCTGGTTTGGACTATGAAAACAATGAAACTTTCGCCATGGTCGATCCCGGGATGGGTTTATCAAAATTTTTTTATCTCGAGCCCCTCCATGCTTAGGAAGACATGTTAAGCCATTGGTCCCAGGCTACTTACTGAAACCGCTTCAACCTATCAACCTGCACTGGGCCAGCATGGTGGTGTTATGGCCCTAACCCTCTCTTCTATATATACTATAGGCTGGTAATGATAATAATAATAATATTCATACACTCATCACGCATCATTAACAGCTTGTGTTATGGATACTTGATAACAGAGAAATAATTATAATAATATATAACCCGGGACCTCTTAGCCGAGTAGTCTGTATAGCAAAGCAAATATCTGTATATGATGATGTGATGATGAGGTACATACACTAAAATATTACAATAAAACTCCTTACTGAATGTTAACAACCTCAACCCGAAAACAAATATTAAATATTTGTGTCTATCATAAAGCTCCAACCAGACCTCGAACTCGGGAGCTGTATTCTAGTATGTAATGCTGAAAAAGCTTGCTTATATACACTATTGTTATGTCTTACTAGTTAATGCTGGATGTTTCCTTAATCTTAAGTTTCTTCTACTAGTAGCATCCCACTCTACATTGGCTGATGAAGATTGAGGAGTTGTAAGAATATATTGGTCCCTTGGATGTTCTTGCAAAATTTCTGCAATATAGGTATATCAGTTAGTTTATAAACACTATTTCATTTCTTAAGAATACTCCATTTTAATATAATAATATTATATTTGTACCAAAGCCTTAGTTTTTATCATTAAATTGTATTCTTTGCATAATGTTATATTTGCTAAAAGTGAAATAAAATAAAATTACATGAAAATATACCTGCGACTGTTTCCACACCAGTGGCAGGCAATTCGTTAAATTGATTTAAAATCATAACCTCTTCTACAAGTGGTATTTGTGTAAAAAAGTAGAGCATTATTATACAAAAAAGGTAATATTAATTATGAGGTAGCAGTTGCTAATGAATAATATTAATATTAAAATGTGACAGTAAAAAAGTCTAGCTAGGTAAATATGCTTTTGCAAAATATTGGCAACTAAAGACATATTTTTTGATTTTCTCAGGTGTGCATACAAAGTATAAACAATGTTAAAATATGTACATTGATGGTTATGTACGAACTTACCGGTTTGAGTAGTTTCATTTTCTAATATGTTCTCGGACTCATTATTACTGGGAGTTATTATTTGCAAATAATCTTCCGTTGAGGCAACAGTAAGGTCATCTGAAACACCATAAAATTATGGTTTTAAACAAAGCAAGTACCTGAACTGACAGTCTGCATATTTTTAAAACAAAATCTTGCATATATATGTACCTACAATACAACTTACTTACCTTGACTTTCTTGGGTTTGGGGCAATATATCTGAGTCACAGGTGCTTTGAAGACCATCTGTACTCAAGATAATCATAGCTTTTATTTTTTCTTCTACACTATCTAATGGTGGTGCTGTGTTTTTGCCACCACCAGTACGGTAAAGTTCTGAACGTATTGCAGCAGATTTTTTTCTTACTGCTCGTTTTAGACCCTCATATTTTACTTTGAGGGTCTTTATCGACCTAAATATTCCACCAGATTGAGCATTAAATTCATTTTGGATATTTTCCCACGCAGATTCTTTCTTCTTCCATGTTGACGCATCGCTTTGTTTATTTTCTAAAATATTTTGATAGTTCTGCACTAGGGATATTAAAATATCTCTCTCCTGCATAGAAAAATTTGCACTTCTTTCTCGTTTAGTTTTAGATAATAATGTATCCATATTATTTAACTTAAATAAATACCACGTACGACACAAGAGAACAACAATAGAAACTGACACCTAAGTGACGTTCAGCGAGTGACATTTGACGTTTTTTTGAACGAATAAACGAATGATTTGTTGCGTCATTCACTTTACCCGTGAGTAGTTACTCGAAGCTTTGATTTCGGTTGTGAAATTCACAGAAGATACTTGGAACTTTTACTTGCCAATTAACGTTAATCAATAAGTAACTACTCGGCACTTTACTTATAGATGGTGAAAGAGGCCCTAAGTGTAATAACGACATATTTACTAATATCATATTGTTACAGTACTTTGTAAAGCATATTTATTTACTAATATTTATGTTATTCAATAATAATAAATCAGTGTAAAAAACTTACATCAGATTGTTCTAAATACAGGGGGTCATAATGAACTCCATCAAAAAGTAGAAACACTCTTTGTCCATAATTCTTGTCTTCTCCAAATCTATTAATAATTGCATTCAAGGTATCTACTACTGCCATCTCCAAGCCATAGAAACGAGACAGTATTGCAACCTGAAAATATAATAATACAGGTTATCATATTTCTGTGATCGGTTATTGTATTCCTCAATCAAATTATGTCAGAATATAACTGGAATTAATTGATTGAGGAGCTCAGTGTTGTAGTGGTTTCGATTACGATAACAAAGCAACTTTTGCCATGGTCAATCCCGGGATGGGTCAATCAAAATTTGTTATTTCAAGCTTCTCCATGCTACAGAAGGCATGTTATGCTGTTGGTCCCGATTGTTACTGCAACCGCTTAAACCCAACAACCCATATTGGGCCAGTGTGGTGGTGTCAAACTCCTCGTGTTTATCCCGTGTGTAGGAAGGCCTGAGCCCAGCAACGGGATGCAAATAGGCTGGTAATGATTAATTAATGTGCTCGAAAACTGTAATTATGTATAAGCACTTAAGCAATCATAAGACCTGTGATTGTACACCTAAATTACCAATGAATATTTTCAATTGGAATCTTTTTTTAACACTAAATGTTACTATTTTTTTATTGAAATTGTTTCAAGAAAATAATATTTTAGTAGGTTTAAAATTAGGTAGTTCCTTTCCCTTTCCCTTCTGTATCTAATAAGGCTAAATGAATAAATTATACGAAAATAGGTATAAAATAACTAAACACTGTTAAGAGCCTGTGTTATGGATAAAAGATAATGGAGAAATATAGATAATTATGATTATAAAACTTAGAAATCTTATATAAGCATACATCCATTCATGACTTGTGGACAAATGTTTGTATTCATATTACAAACATTTGCCCCTACTGGAATTTTTACTTCCTTTCTAGTTCTTGTTACTTCAGTATTTTAAAAATATTCATTGATATTTGTACCTCAATTGCTCCACCCCAAGAACTTGGCTGCTGAATCCATGCACAATACTCTGCATTGGGTTTACCAAGCATCGCTTCATTATATGTATCAACATCGCTTGCTACTTCCATTGCAATAATTTGTCTCATTAGAGTGTGGACTGAGGTATCCACATTGCCATTTAATACAAATCCTGGAAATTATTGGAATTTATGTAGTGTAATTTTAATTTAACTATTTGTTCATAATTAATGATTTTCACAATAATTGCTCACTTTGTTGCATACTCTCCAAATAAACTTGTATTACTTAGTCTAGAGGAGTTCCTTAATGTATGGAGTGATTGGTATGACCAAAGACTCTTGATTTTATGTGTGATAGAATAATAATAAAGTAAATGCTCTGCTTTTTTGTATTTTATTGAATACTGAATAGTACTAAGAAATAAAACAAACTAGGTAGGTATCTTGACAAACAAAGAATAGATTTGTAGAAGTTACCACTGTTAGTATCAATACTAAAACTACCCTTTGATGTTATAATTAGGTATGTATATTTAATGTTCATGACAAAGTTTTATTTATTTAAATATACCTATTACTATTAGACTTAGCATGGTCTTAAATTCCATATCATCCATGAGCCATAGGTAAAAACATAGAAATAACTTCTGAGTGTAATGAAATTTCAAATCTCTCAAAATTCTTATAACAATTAAAATCAATTGTGTCTGGAATCTTTGACTTGATTGATTAAAAGCTTATTCTTGTCACCTACTGGAAAAACCCACACATCTATTATTGATTATTACTACCCACTCTCAAGTTACTGTAATGTCACTCACATGTACAGATTGACATAGTATTCGTAAGAATTAACCTTTCATCCCTTAACTTACCTTATCTGTCAAGTACCTAAATATCTGTCACAAAAGATACCTATCGTTTGTAAGCAGCAGCAGTCTAATAAGGGAGGAAAAATTAAAGGATTTTTTTTTAAATTGTAGGAACAGCCATTATCTCCTTACCTATACTAGTAAAGAGGCAAGAATTATCAGAAGGAACAACTTTCTTCATTAAAATACCGGGTCTGCAAGGTCCTATAGTCTCGTGAGGCGCAATACCATTCTCCACGGGTTTCATCTCAGGAACAGTAGGTTTGGTAGCCTGTGGAATTGCAGCTGCTGATTTTTCTTCAACTATCAGAGTTTCACCGGTCTTAAGACCAATCTCAGAAATTTTTTTCTCATCATCATTTATGTCCAATGGCTTCGGCGGGTATCCACATAACACACAAATCCTCTCAAAACTAATATCTGATATGCTGCACAAAAAGCTTTTTAGTTCACCCACTGTACTCTCAGAGGTCAAATCCTTCAATACTTGCTGCCCGTTTTTACTTTTCACTTTAAACACCACGGCAGCCATGATTTCCTATTAAAGCTACGAGCAATATCTGATGCGCATAAATAAATTGCTACGTCGTTGCGATTTTACGCTTTTTTTAATAAACTATTAAGGTCATAGAGACGCTACACAAATGAAATAAATTAAAGGATTTGTTTTTGAAATGACATTGACAACTTAAATGACTTTACTAAAGTTTGACATTAGACAGTAAATAAAGTTGCCAAAGAAAAAATAGTTAAAGGTGTTTGGCGGGATTTTGTGGTGTCAGTCAAGATTTTTATAACATTAATTAAAAATTGTGTCGGAGCAGACATTGAGTTATAAAAGTAGTGTAGTTTTATTATTCAAGTGTTTGAGTTGACGTGCAACTAAAAGATTATTAAAATGAAAGTGATTATGGTGTGAAATACGATGAAAACTTTTATGTGGTATCCACCGCATCAAGTAGCACATAAAGTGACTGTCATCATATATTTCGTGTCAAATACTCCTAAGAAGCATTGAATTTTCTAACGCCAGCATTTAAATGCAATAAAACAAGAAATCAAGTAATAATGAAGACATGGCTGTATGAGCATTAGTTTCCTTTGCCTTCCTTTTATAGGGAAAATTAACCAAAAAAATCACAGATTGTAGTGTTGGACGGGATTTGGTGGTGCTAGATATGCGCGAAACAGTGCTTCAAAAAGTAATGCTTTATCACATCACTTTTACGAAAACGTAATATTACACTGAGATATCACATCACTCGAAACATCACCCAAACAGATGAGATGCTGCGAATCGTGCGATGCGCACGCAACGCGCGCTAGATGAAACGTCACATGGCCACAACTATTACTTATTACACTGAGAAATCACATCACTCGAAACATCACCCGAACAGATGAGATGCTGCGTATCGCGCGATACGCACGCAACGCGCGCTAGATGAAACATCACATCACAGCTCTAGGTACATACGTGCGCTTCGGTCGCTCGGTCCCTTTCGCTCGCGCTCGGAACTAGTGTAATGTTATTTCGCGTGATGTAGGTATATAGTGATACTTGATTTCTGGGAGTGATGCGTAATGTAACATTACGCTTTTGAGTGATATCTCATTTGTGATATTACGCGCATTACTTACACATGTATATGTGTCAGTTGTGTTGGCCTAACGCCCGTATTCACAAACGACACTATGAATGAGGTCTGACAGTGCCCACATAGTGAACCCACTGAGTAACCTTACTTCGCATAGTATTGCTTCTTCACTTACAATAAGTATCGTTTGTGAATACGGGTGTAAGTCTCTCAGTGGCCCTAATTCTGGAGAACGCATGATAAGTTTAAATTCAAGTTCAGCGCATTTCTTTCTCTCAAAATGAATACGAAAAGGATGGCTGTCATATAATTTGACATTTAGAATTTAGAAACGTGCGTTCAATTTTCGACCTCATTAAACGTGATAAAATGCGGTGCTTAGGACTTGATTGAAGGCACCTCCGTATGTATGCCGTCTAAAATTGTCTATGGTTTCTGTGAAATCTATCTAAATTAAATTGACAGCTCTTAACAAATTCTTGCTATCTTTTTCCCTATACATATTACTAGAAAGAGATATACTGTACTTAAATCCTCAGAATCCGACCCAGTGCCTCTTTCAAATGGCCACAGACTACTTTGAATACTTGAATACTGGGAAATGGCTTTGAACATAGAATAGAGATAATTTATGGTATTTGAATTTGAACCGAGCGCGGCGACATATGTGTGTTTGTATTAGTGTTGTTGCGATAGCGATAGTTTCGATAGCGATAGTTGACCTCGAAAATCAGTCATACTATCGATAGTTCTATCGAAAATATCGAGATGCTGCAATACTATCGATACTATCGATAGTAAAAGTTAGGCAATACTATTGAATTTTCTCAATACTATCAATTCTATCGATAGTATCGCGCCAATAAAGTCGATACTATCATACTATCTATGATCTATCGACGCGTATCGATAGTATCGATAGATTTGTTTTAGTAACTATCGAGGTATTTTCGATACTATCGACTGGAAATAAAACGAAACCTAGTTGGTAACATAGTGACACAAATATACAGTTTGTTTAATGTGAATTTGTGAATACGAACAAAGAACGATATGGATCGATCCTGATACGTAGTTTATAATTTCCTTGATTATAAATACTTTCTTAGTGTGAAATGTTGTATCCTAATGTTGCATGGAAGCGTGTGGCAAGGTATTGTACAGCAACGAGTTCATGAATGAACCGCGAATGTATTGGTAAACTGTGTTAATAATCATCTATAATATTACGTTTTATGAGCTTGCAATAGTATCGTAAAATGTTTGACTATCGATAGAGCAAAACTATCGATACTATCGATAGTATCAATACCATCGACCCGAATCCTATCGATAGTGTCGATATTATCGAAACTATCGATAGGGTTTGTACTGATACTATCGATAGTATCGATATTATTGATATTTAGCAATAGTATCACTTATATTTATCAATCGATACTATCGATAATATTGTCAAGGGTCGATATTTTCGATAGGACTATCGATAGTATAACTGATTTTCAAGGTCACGATAGTATCACGATACTATCGATAGACTATCGCTATCGCAACAACACTAGCTTGTATTTCTCCGTCATAGCCTCCGACTAAATATGTATAGGTAGGTAGGTATATAAGTAGTATAGCTACAGCTGACTACGCGCTCTACTCACTCTATCGTAGATACATCTGTGACTCACTCTCTTCGCTTCGTTGCTTCAACTTGATTTATTTATGTACGGCTAAGACCATTGCGTTCATCTAAAACAAAAAGTTTTCTAAAAATGTCTAGGTAAATACCAAGGATATTTTTTACGCAGGCTGAATTATTTATTCATTGTTATTAGCTTCAAAAAATATTTCTATTGTCGGGTCATTAGTTAGTCTATAGTTAAGAAGAGATATAAGAGATAAAAAAATAGATTCATATAAAAATTAAATGTGAGATGAAAAAATAATAGGTTGGGGAAAAAGTTTCTTCCAAAATTAAAAACATTTTTTAATTTAGTTTATTTACATTTAACTAAAGTAACTATGTAGGTACCATTTTGTTAGATAACTTTTTGCCATCTTGTAGGTAGGGACATGATCCAATTGCCATAGAAATTTTGGGGCTTCTGATCAAAATACCGCGACAAGTGGTTTTGGCAGTCCTCTCGTGATGTTATCATGACACTGCCTAGAGAATTCTGAAGAGAGCGCAACAGGTAGAAATCTGAAGGTACTACAAGGTCAGGACTATACGGCGGATGCATTAACACCTCCCAGCCAAACTCTCTAAATTTTTGCTGAGTGGCTAAAGATGTGTGAGGTCTAGCGTTATCATGATGAAAAACCACACCCCTTCTGTTGATTAATTCCGGCCGCTTTCTCTCAACTTCTTGCTTTAATCTCATCAGTTGTTCGCAGTAGAGTTCAAAATCGATGGTCCTGCCTGGTGGTAACAGCTCATAATGAATAATGCCCTTCCAATCCCACCAGACTCACAGCATCACCTTGTTGCGAGTTAACCCGGGTTTCGCTACAGTCTGTGAAGCCTGACCGGCCTTTGACCACGACCTTTTTCGCACGTTCTTGTCGTACGTGATCCACTTCTCATCACCAGTTATCAGCTTCTTCAAAAATGGTTCGGTTTCATTACGTCGTAATAAAGAATCACAAATGAGTACACGGTTCATTAGGTTTCTTTCAGTGAGCTCGTGGGGTACCCAAATATCGAGCTTTTAATGTACCCATTTTTTTTAAATACGCCAAAACTGTTTTGTGGTCAATTCCCAGTTCTTCAGCTACGTCGTAACTACTGATATGCCGATCTTGCTCCAGTTTTTCAAAAATGGCATCAATTTTATCCGTAATAGGGCGACCAGAGCGACGTGCATCTTTGACATCAAAATTTCCGGATTGAAAACGCTTAAACCAAATTTGTGCTACTCTCACAGACACTGCACTAGGTCCATAAACATCGCAATTTTTCTTCGCGGATTGCGTTGCATACCTTGTTGATATACCTTTTTGTAGTAAAATTTTAAAATGTATCGAATTTCTTCATTAGATTCACTCATCTTGACAGTACGAAAAACAAATGGGTCTGGCACAGGGCTCTTCTCTCCAAGCTCCCGGCATACGGTCTCCCCGCTTAGCTCTGTAACTGGATTGCCGGCTTCCTGCATGAGCGAAGAATCCGTGTCCTCGCAGATGGATACGCTTCGCGGTTCATGTCAGTGAATGCTGGTGTACCACAAGGCTCTATTCTATCCCCCACACTCTTTCTTCTTCATATCAATGACATGATTCCGTTAGGAAACATTCATTGCTATGCAGATGACAGTACAGTGCATGGGGGATATTACGGTCGCCCAGGGGCTGGGCGCGCTGAAACCGAGAGGGAGAGAGAGAATCTTACCATTGAGCTCGACAGGGTGTTGAACCTCGTATCTGAATGGGGATCTAACAATCTTGTTGAGTTCAATCCTAAGAAAACACAGGTGTGCGCGTTTACAGCTAAAATGTCGCCGTTCCTTCCCCTTCCGTCTCTTCAGGGCACGACTCTTTCGGCACAGAGCTCCCTAAACTTGCTAGGCATGGAGATATGTTGCGATCTGAATTCCAGGAACTACATCGAAACCGTGATTATAACAGCCTTACGGAAGCTCGGTGTCCTGAACAAGGTGCGTCGATTTTTCACGCCTGACCAATTATGCCTGCTCTATAAAACTTAGGTCCGGTCTTGCGTGGAATATTGCTCGCACTTGTGGGATGGCTCCGCCAAGTACCTTCTCGATGCCCTGGACAGATTGCAGCGTCGTGCTGTCCGTATCGTTGGCGATGTAGAGGTCACCAACAACCTTAAGCCTCTGCAATTGCGTCGAGACATTGCGTCGCTTAGCGCCTTCTATCGGCTATATCACGGAGAGTGTTCTGAGGAGCTATTTGACCTTATCCCACCTTCCCCCTTCCTACTCAGGAGCACGCGTGCCGGTCTTCGCAGTCATCAATTCACTGTCTCCACCTCAACATCACGTACAAAGAAATTTAGTAGCTCTTTTGGAAAATATGAAACCGGGAAAGAAAGGGTGGAAACACGGTACCTTGCGCTGGTTCTATGTTGGTTCCGTAGTGCGGGCAGGATGTTGGTGGCCGCGGGATTCTGCCTTGCAGTCCGGTTTATATTTCGGTGATTTTCCTTTGATTACGGTATGATCGCGAAGACCGAGAGCTCAGTAATTACAGCAGATGGGACTTAGCGTAGTCGACCGATCTGAACCGATGCGGACCTCTCGACACCGTCAACGACCGAAACGTAATGCTGCTCTTGACAGCAGTCACCAATAGAATATTCCAAGTACCCGTGTTTAGGATTGGATTTTTGGAAACATAATGTTAGGATAGAGAGGGTAGGAATAGGGCGGCAGAAATTCATAAGTTTTAAACCTAACATAATCGCCCCCTAAAGAGCTACCCAGCTCTTTCATTGAACCCTTAAGATATGAACCTTGAAATTGAAAATAAAATCCTTGAAATTATAAACCAATATGATAAATAACTAAGTTGATGTTCCTTGAGATGATATTCCTTAAATATTAGATATTGAAAGATTGATGTTCCTTAAGATGATTTTCCTTTGTATTAATGATATTAATTAATAAATTTTAATTGAATTTTATGAAAATAAGCAACTCATTACGATGTCTGATCGTGATTTGTGTCATATCTGGGTAACGGACACACTTTAGCTGTAGATCGCAGACAAGAACCTGTACCAGTTTTCAGCTCTACAACTCTGATCACACCGTCGCTACCAGGATGTAATTTAAGCACTCGCGCCATACGCCATTGTAATGGTGGTAAATTGTCCTCCTTTATTATGACCAAATCGCCGACCTCAAGATTTGGTTTGTTAGTAAACCATTTCCACCTCTGTTGCAGATTATGCAGATACTCGGTTTGCCATCTGCGCCAAAAATGTTGAGAAATTTGTTGGACTAGTTGCCATCGGTTAAGGCGAGACGACGGAACGTGCTCAAAGCAGTGCTCAGGTGAAGTCGTAAGAGGCTGCCCTATTAAAAAGTGACCAGGAGTAAGCGTTTCAAGGTCATTGGGGTCGCTTGAAACAGGACACAATGGTCGCGAATTGAGCACAGCTTCAACCCTAGCGAACACTGTTGATAGCTCTTCGAAGCTAAGAGGCCTATCACCGATAGTTCGCTTAAAAAGCTGCTTTGCTGACTTCACAGAACTCTCCCACAGTCCACCCATGTGCGGGCTGTAAGGTGGGTTCATGTGCCAATTTACACTTAATATAGAAAAATGATTGCCTAGATCCGTTTGAGATTTTGTTAAAAAAGCCGCAGCTTCCGAAAGGTAGCGTTTAGCACCTTGGAAATTTTTGCCACAATCCGTGTACACATCGGACACCGTTCCTCGCCGAGATACAAATCTGTGGAAGCTGGCCATGAAAGCATCAGTCGTTAGGTCTGACGTTATTTCTAAGTGTATCGCCTTAACAGCGAGACACACGAAGACGCAGAGATAAGCCTTTCCTATCCTGGCATTACGATTAGACGAGACTTTCATGTTGAAAGGTCCTGCAAAGTCGATGCCTACCTTAATAAAAGGCCTAGCTTGACGAACGCGATCGGGCGGCAACTCTCCCATAATTGGTTCCAGAGGTTTGACTCTAAGTTGACAACAACGTCGACATTGAAATATTCGGTGGCGAACCACTCGACGAGCCGACAGAATCCAAAATCTTTGCTGAAGAATCGAGATTAAGCATGAAGCTCCAGCATGTAAATGCAGCTGATGATAATAATCGATAATTAAATTCGTTAAATGATGTGACTTAGGAAGCAAGATTGGATATTTGCCCGAGTACAAAAGATTGGAGTGCTTGAGTCTGCCGCCCACCCGCAACAAACCTTCAGAATCAATGAAAGGGTTGAGACGACAAATTGGACCCTTCAAAGCCCGATTTAAACGGAGCGATTTGTAATGATCGCTGAATACCTCCTCTTGCACCAATCGGATAACTCTATGGGTAGCGTTTTCCAATTCTTGAGCTCTAAGAAAACCTGACCTTGAATTATTTCCCTTACGTGAGTTAAAAATAAAACTAAGTGACCACGCAAGAACTCTTAATAATTTTGAATAAGAACTAAACCGAGTGATAATATAACATGAAAATGTATCAGGGTCTATCGAAGCCTTCATTACAACCTCACTTACGGACTCAAAGGTATCTGGACCAAAAACTAAATTAATTGGCCACGTTTCAGGGTCTTCCTTCAACCACGCCGGTGACCACCACAGACTGTGGTTAACAATATCCTGTGGTAATAACCCCCGACTGGCACAATCAGCAGGATTGAGATCGCTGGGCACGTGTCGCCAAGAAATATTAGGTAAAAGACCCTGAATGCGAGAGACTCGATTACCTTCAAAAACCTTAAGCTTATGGGGTAGAGTGCGAAGCCAGCTTAGGACAATGCTAGAGTCACACCAGGCAGTAGTCTTACAGATTACAAATTTTCCTCGCAACACATCTTTAGTGTGCGCAATCAATTCCGCAAGAAGCATTGCACCGGATAATTCCAGCTGTGGAATTGTACGCCTGTGTCTGGTTGGAGCGACTCTAGTCTTGGCCAGGAGCAAGTGAACATTTACACTGCCGTTAGAATCCTCAACCCTTAAATATACAACGGCAGCATAACCTGTTTCAGAGGCGTCACAGAAGCCCATTAACTCACAAAGAGTAGGATCTTCGCATAGAATGAATCTAGGAATATGAGGAAGCTTCAATAGGCTAAAACTATCAGCAAAAGACATCCACTTCTGAAATAAGTCCTCCGGTAGAGGGTCATCCCAGGATATATCATTACGCAACCACAGAGACTGCATAATGTTTTTTGCATAAAATATTACCGGGGCGAGAAACCCACATGGGTCGAAAATCCTTGCTATATTTGATAAAATATGTCGCTTAGTGGAGCATGGAGTGAGTGAGCCTATATGAAAAATGAAACTATCTATCTCATCTCTCCATTCCACTCCTAAAATCTTAAAAACTTTGTCCCCAGATTCTTCGAATCGATAGGGTATTTCAAGATGATCAGTGGGGTATCCTTGTAAAATTTCCTTAACGTTGCTGACCCACTTCCTTACAGACAAACCACCTTGAAACAAGACCTCAACTATCTGACGCTGGAGTTCTCTTGCCGACTCTATGTTTGAGGACCCGCTCACAATGTCATCTACGAAGGTATCCTGCTGCAGAACAAGAGCAGCTTCAGGATGAGTCGTTTGATTTAACCTGGCCAGCTCATGAACAACGCGCATTGCCAAAAAAGCAGAGCTGGTTACACCGTATGTCACTGTGGTCAGCTCGAACTGTTGTAGAGGCCTTTCAGGTGATTCGCGCCAGAATATGGTTTGATAGAGACAATCCTCATTGTGGAGTCGTACCTGTCTATACATCTGTTTTATATCACAGGTGAAGACTACAGCATGTGTCCTAAACCTTAAAATGATATCCTCTACGTTGTGCTGAAGCTTTGGTCCGGACATGAGAACCTGATTAAGTGAGATTCCTGAGTTACTGGGAGAGGAAGCATCGAAGACTGCGCGAAGCTTTGTGGTACTGCTGCTTTCCTTAAGTACCCCGTGATGAGGTATATAATACCTATTATCAGATGAGTCGACAGTTATCGGCCTCATGTGACCCGCCTCCAGATATTCCGCCATAAATGCTACGTAACTATCCTTGAGCTTAGTGTCTTTAAGCAGCCTACGTTCGAGGTTGTAAAAGCGTTTTAAGGCGTTGGAGCGTGTGTCACCAATCGGCTTCCGAATAGGCTTAAAAGGCAGCCTGACAATAAAACGACCGGACACATCGCGTGAATGAGTATCTACAAAATGCTGCTCACATAATAAATCTTCAGGATCATGCACAGCTGAAACAGGTGGCTCCTCTGTCTCCCAAAATCTAGTAAGAGCACTGTCCAAATCGATTGCACAATGTAATGAGGTATTGCATTCCTTGTATGTATGTGTGGTGGGAGCCTTCCCTAGTAAAACCCAGCCAAAAATGGAACTATGTGCCACTGGCAATCCAGGACCTATAGGACACCGCTTACCATCAAACACCTCATTAATAAGATCCACACCTATGAGTATGTCAATGGGTCCCGGGATGTAAAATCTTTCATCGGCTAAATGTAAAGAGCCGCTTATGCACTTATCCAGCACCACCGGGGAAACTGGTATGCTAGGTAAAAAATTAGTAATGCGCTTCATGATAACTGCTGTGGTT
Organism: Nymphula nitidulata; assembly: GCA_947347705.1. Lineage (NCBI taxonomy): Eukaryota > Metazoa > Arthropoda > Insecta > Lepidoptera > Crambidae > Nymphula > Nymphula nitidulata. The sequence goes on along the minus strand of OX374625.1, from coordinate 19,863,657 downwards.
ACCAAAGGCATGTGTGTTTTGTCATGTAGTGATTGAATGGCACATTGTACCCTACCATTGGTACGCTGATTAGCTGTACCACCTACACCTAATAAAGTACCCGACATTGTACGAGGTAGTTTCAGCCTTTGAGCAAGAGTCTCTGTTATAATTGAAACCTGGGAACCGCTATCCAAGAGAGCTCTTACAGAATGAAGATACCCATTAATATCCTGGACTCCAACAATAGCAGTACCTAAGAGCATAGTTGAACCTTCAGGAATGCAATTGTAATTTGAAGGATGGACTGTGGAACTTAAAGACGACACAGCAGCCTCTGCAACCTTTGGAGCAGAATTATTAATAGGATGAGAAGCTCAATGTGAAGCTTAGTGTGATGCTTCCCTTGGCATACTGAACAACGGCTTTTTGATAAACATTTATTAACTGAATGAGGACGTAAACAATTAAAGCATAAATGATCTCTTATGACCAGCTCCCTTCGACGAGCAGGTGTCATTTCATTAAATTTGTGACAACTAAAAATATAGTGACTTCCTTTGCAAACAGAACAAGAATATGTACTAACAGTAAATGATTTGTTTGGGTTAGTGTTGGTACCACTAGAACCGCTTGAAACCTTTGTACCACCAACAGTTTCCAAAACTCTGAGCTGATTTTCCAAAAATTCTAACAGTGTGTCAAAGCTTGGAATGTCTTTGGGAGAACTTAAAGTAAGCTCAAACCTACTACGAAAATCTGAGGGTAATTTCCTTAAAATTATATGAAGTAGAATAAAACTCCATGACTTGACATCAAAACCTAAAGCCATGAGTGCCTGAGAGTTCTCCTTCAAAATATTAACAAATTTCCTTAATCCCTGATTGATATTATTATTATTTAAACTTGTCAATGATAATATTGATTCCAAATGTTTGTCCGCTATAAGACGCTTATTGTCATACCTGTCCTTTAAAATTAAATAAGCAACTAAATAATTATTCTCTGACAGCTCTAAATGTTTTATAAGTGTTAAGGGTTCCTTAGCAAGTGAACTAATTAAATAGTGCATTTTTTGAACATTAGCTAAATCTTGATTATAATGAATCAAACTATCAAACAGTGCTATGAAATTGGGCCAATCTGTGTAATTACCTGAAAAGTTATTAATCTCAATTTTGGGCAAACAAAAATTACTACTTTTGTTTGTTACTCCGCTATTTGGCCTTTGGTTCGTATCAGTTTGTGAATAAGAAACCGGTATAATGCTTTCCTTCATCACTTGGATAGAATAATACATATCACAAAACTTGTTATAATTTAAATCAATCTCGTCCTTTCTAGCCGCGGAAGTACAATGTGTAGAACAATTAACATACGCGTCATCATAACGATCACGAAACCTTTCTAGATCCCTGTAGCGAGCTTTAAAAGCCGGGACATGTTCTTGTTTACCTTCGAGGTTACCGCTAATTTCACAAGCTAACTTGTACAAACTACTAATATAGTTTTCACAAATAGACATCGAAATGAGTTGTTGTGACTGCTTAATGGGTTTGTCATGCGAAACATCATCCTTTCCCATGTTTGAATAAAAAGAAAATATGTAAAATTTAACGTGACAATAAAAGTACTAGATTTTAAAATGTCAAGTTTGATTTGACGTAAGAAAACAAAATGGTTGCTAGGGAGTGTTCCACTAGTAAAAATTAATCGATATAGTCTGCAAAAATGCTCGATAAAATTATGCAAAATATTGTGAAATTGTCAGCGGAATCAACGGACAAGGAACACACCCGAAAAATTAAAATTGAACTACCCAAGTTAACTACCCTCTAAAATGAACAAAAAAATTATATTTAGTAAGAAACCTTAGATAAACGAATAATTATGATTTAAAACCCTATGAAATGAAAAGATCCGGCTCGAAGGACCAATGGAAAATATGAAACCGGGAAAGAAAGGGTGGAAACACGGTACCTTGCGCTGGTTCTATGTTGGTTCCGTAGTGCGGGCAGGATGTTGGTGGCCGCGGGATTCTGCCTTGCAGTCCGGTTTATATTTCGGTGATTTTCCTTTGATTACGGTATGATCGCGAAGACCGAGAGCTCAGTAATTACAGCAGATGGGACTTAGCGTAGTCGACCGATCTGAACCGATGCGGACCTCTCGACACCGTCAACGACCGAAACGTAATGCTGCTCTTGACAGCAGTCACCAATAGAATATTCCAAGTACCCGTGTTTAGGATTGGATTTTTGGAAACATAATGTTAGGATAGAGAGGGTAGGAATAGGGCGGCAGAAATTCATAAGTTTTAAACCTAACATCTTTTCTTTGTCGAACTTCCAGAACTTGGAATTCTTTGCCAGCACATGTGTTCCCTCCTTCCTATAACATGGGTGCCTTCAAAAGAGGCGTGAAAAAGCACCTTTCGGGCCGGCAAGGTGGAGGCGGCTAGAGCAGTGTCTGAACTGCACTAGCTGTCTTCGCATATGGACTCTTCTTACCGCTTCACATCAGGTGGTGTTGAGTCATTTGTCGTGCTATGTATAAAAAAAAAAAAAAAAAAATGAAAACGCACCTTTTCCTAATTTGAATTTGGAATTATCTTTTTTAAAATCTAAACTTTTAATTATACCAAAACCAGCCAGATACAAATAGTACAGCCAAAGAGATTTTATTACAAGTTCATACATACATATCTACTATAATGCAAAAAGACTTTCGTACTACTTGCTCAAAAAAGTGACATTCTATGCCACAAAAAGCGAACATAACAATAGTCATAGTCATTTTTAATCTGTTAAAAACAGGGAAAGAAAATTGTACTGAATTTCATTCATCCTCTAGGGAGAGAATGTGATTTCAATTTGGAATACTTACCGAAATTTATACTGAACTACATCTGTGTTTACACCATTGAGTTTGTATATAAAGCATTATACATCTTTTTGAAAAAGGAATACGCATTTATTGTGCAGTTATGATTATTAAATAAAATTACAAAAACCGACGAGGCCGTATGAGCTTGATGCCTTTGCTTTTCCAACAAAAATATATTAGTCCAAAGGACAATCGGACAATCTTCTACTATATTATAATTTATAAGTGATCTGTCATCTGTGCAATCTTCGTCCGTAACTCACGATGCACCACCACCACTATCTCCGACGTATACTATCTACCAAAGAGAATATAAAACGCTACGCTAGAAGAGACGGGACTTCAAGGAAAAAAAAAAATTCTATAGAACGTGCACGCCAGACTCATACCAATATAATAAAAATTCAGCCAACAGTCTGGTAACAATAATGCCAACATAAGCAATAAAATAGGGATGTGCTTAGTAGGGATTAGAGATATAATTTAGATTTTTATCGATAGTTATAGGTGTTTGAAATTAATATACAATGGTATTTGAAAAACTTTTATTCAGTATAATATACAATATATCAAGCTTGACTACTATGACAACATGGTAGGTTGTTAGGTTGACGGTAGGCGTGTGAATCGTCCTGGATCGGCCATTAACTCCGATTTGGATTCCGACTACACCAAAAATATGTCGCGATTTTGTTGTCGATTGGTACATACACCAAATCCTTCCCTGTCAATTGAACCCACTGTTTACATCTGGGAAAAAATAAAGTGGTTTATTTAATGGGCACGACATCGATAGGGAAATAAAATTGTACAGACAGCACTATTTTTTACTTAGGTCGGTAGGTAAATATTACTTTTATGTACTGAAATTTGTACTAAAATAACTATTTAAACAATAATAGCTTTAGAATAGAACTAATTAACAGTCATTGGTACTTACCGATCATCATTGAGAGGAAATTCTGACATAATATGTTCGTTTTACATTGGCCGCCGGCGTGTCTTTAAATTACATATTTCTTAACTTATTCGTTTACTCATTTAGTTTACTTCACATCACACACAATCCTTTTTGGGTCAAGCTTATTTCTTGAGGCAAAACACTCGTTTTTAATAATAATTTACATTAATTTCTGATTTTAGAAAATTCTCCAACACAGCTAAATGAAATGTCAAACGTTTTGAAAACAAGACAACAGCGACAGAGACAGATGACAGATATAAATCACCTGTTTATGAAGAGCGTCGACCACCATATTGATTGTATGGATAATGCCTTCTTTCGGATTGAGGCGGATTATACCGCCATTACTGAGCGTGCACGTTTCATACAATTTTTTCTTCTTACGAAGTTGCGCTAGACTGCTATCTACAATGAAACGCAAGTTCCTCAGACGCAAGAACAGAGAAATACTCAAATCAACTCATCAACAATAAATGTACCAAACAAAAATGTAACTCTCTCTATCAATAATTGGACCAATGTTTCGAATGTTAACTTTTACTTTTAATTGTCATTCTTTTTAATAAATGCTTATCTCATATTATTATTGTGTTATTTTTTTCGCAAATGGTACGAAGAGTAGAGTATTTTCCTCGGTGATAAAGCTGTATTATTCTTGGGTGAACTTAAATCCCTCGCTACACTCAGGACTCGTCTTAAATCCCTCGCTTCGCTCGTGATTTAAGTTTTTAACACCCTCGCTACGCTCGGGAGTAAACCTCGAGTCCTTCGTTACGCTCGCGATTTAAATCGTCACCCGCGACAGAAGACACTGCTTTATCCCCTTGGTTAATAATCTACTATTTCCCCAACCTAATAGATGTGAGAATAGACCAAACATTAAATGTCCATTTTCACTTACCATCCCTTCGGCTTAGGTGACTCTTAACAACTTCGCTGCCGGGTAAAATGTCTGGATTGGCGCGTGTGACCAAAACATTTTTAAGCCTGTTCTACCTCTTAAATTGCCAGATATAATAAAATTAGCATGAAACTAAAAATAATAAACATATTTTGTATGGAATTGATAAAATAAATTAAAGCCTGCACATATGCGGGCCTGGCACACGGATAAGGAATTTGCAATCCCTGTATTCACTCATAACCCTAAGCAAATGTTAGTGAAAACAAGCATTAGTCGAGTATTTAACGCTCTTCACCACGAATGTTCATAATAAATAAATTGTCGAATTTATTTATCGTATTTTAGGAGACACAGTAATGAGTGAGGCAAGCAATTTTGAAGCTTAAACATGACAATAAAGTTGAAATTATAATGATAATCTTCGCATATTTTTGGAGCCTCATTTTATATTTCGGCTGTGATGTGATCGATCATTTAGGTACCAAACTATTAAATTTTATAAAATTGGAATTTTGTTGTAGAACATGATTTTAATACCTTGGTAAATCACTATTATAAAACTAATAGGTACTTACTTGGATAATTTTCAATAAATACTTATATTTACTAGATATCTTAATACATACCTCATCATCATCACCAGCCTACACACGTCCCACTGCTGGGCACAGGCCTTCCTACATGGAAGAAACACATGAGGAGTTTGGGCCATAACACCACCACGCTGGCCCAATGCGGGTTGGTGGGTTAAAGCGGTTGTAGTAACAACCGAGACCAACGGCTTAACGTGCCTTCCGAAGCACGGAGGAGCTCGAGATTATTGCAACGAAAACAAAGCAACTTTCGCCATGGTTGACCCATCCTAGGGTGGACCATGGCGAAAGTTGCTTTGTTTTCGTATTCGAAACCAGAGCGCTCAAACCAATACGCCACCGAGCTCCTCAATACATCTCAATTACACAAATACATACCTACCTATATTTAATTTATAATGTATCTTAATACATACCTACCTATATTTAATAGGTGTATAGCAGGTAGGTAGGTCTTTGTGATTTGTTTTTTTTTTAATAAAATTAAGTACCTAGGTAGGTTACTTAATACTTAGTAAAAAGACCAATTCTAATTTGAGCTACCCTTGTCGACATATTATGGGTGCAATGCGGTTACATTTTCAATGAAATTTCGACCTTAAGTGCCAGAATTTAGGTTGATTATTAATTATCAAGGTATGGCTCATGATATTTTTTATCAACTAGGTAGGCATCAAATTCGCCTGTGACTTTTTGATTTGTGATAAACAGAGCAGTCACTTTGTGAAAGGATTGTGAAAGGTCGAAGCACGAGTCCCCGCTGAAGACATGAATTTTAGTAGGTAAGTAGGTACTTACCTATTTAAAGTGATGCACCGACCTACCGATCTAATTTTAATCATAAATATTTAGATTACAAACAGTATGTAAATAATTAAATATGAATACCTACATAAATACCTACCTCCTCTGCTTTTCAAACGTTTTATTACTTAAAACCAAACTTTTTGTATGTTCTCAAAACTATCATTTTCATATTTGTTTTTCGTTCCAAAGAGTTCCACTGGATTAACATAAGTAGCATGATTTTGTTTTTATTTAGAAATAAAACAAATAGAGGTAGTCGAATTTCATGGCATTTTAATAAAAATAACTTCCTACTTATAAATATGTTCATACTTAGAAGATATATTACAAAACACTAGTTTACGAAGGTACTTTACATATAAACGTAAGTCGTAGTAAATAAAGCAACTAAGAAATGGTATCGTTGAAATAGGGGAAAGTGTCACAGCTATCTCTAATCTATGGTCACAGTGTCGTGTTGCAGAATGGTTTGGCAAATAATCAAATGTAAAAAAAGCGCTTTTCTTTGCCCGCTATACATAGTGTATCTGATAAATAACTATACCTAGTCTGATTTTTATTATAACAAAAAAAATGTAAACAAAGTTAGGTCACAGTCAATATGACATTTCAAGGTTTGTCAAGCTAGGTCAATGACTAGCTAGTTATAGGCCCGCAGAAAATATGTTACAATTTTTCTTAGATTGTAAAATGTATTTTTTAATATATTTAAAAAAAAATGTTTGAGCTCTTGAATATACCATCGTAGGTCGTAATTAATAACGCTGGATAATCAAAAGTACAAGAATCTATACTTAGCGAAACTGAAATATGGAAATTGCCTGTCGCGATCAATACATAAAAATATTTAAAAAAATCCATGGTTTTGATTTTTCCACTTATAAAGTTTATTCATTTATTCCAAAGACTATATACTCCGTGATTTATTCCTAGTCGAACAAACTCAACGATTTGTTAAACCTACCCAAATATTGACCAGTAGATAGTGTTGTCAGTAATGTAAATTCACATAGTACGAAAATTCAGTTTTTTAAACATTATACCCCTTATTTCTTAAAATATCTAAACTAGAAAAAATTCACGTCCTGACGTGTTTGACAGTTTTACGTTCGTTCACAGGGTTATCCCAAGTCCTGGGTAGCTCAGATGGTTAGAGTAGTCGCCCGGATTGTGAAAGGTCGCGGGTTCGATCCCCACCTCAGGACGTTATTTTTTTTTCTAGTTTAGTTATTTTTTCAAACATTTCAAATAATGTGAAAATGAAAATTAAGAATACCTAATCCCCCTTATCATAAATCGCGGACTAAAGTTAGTCCTGGTATAAAACTGATGCTGTCACTTACATTTGTTAAAAGAAAGACAGTGACAGCATCAGTTTTAGACCAGCCCCCATATTTTCAAATGTCGGAATGGATTCGGATATCGGAAACTCTATACCTGTCACGTTTTATCTCGGTGCGTCAAAGCGAGACGGGAGGTGACTTCGAATACTATGTTTTACAAAAGTGTTTTAGTAAATAGGAAGCGAACTTCTCATAGTTAAGAAATCCACTACATGAAAATCCTTTTTCGCTTGCGGCATTATGAGTTTTGGGAGTGAAAATGAAAAAATAGTAGATATACAGAGTTACTGTGACATAGGTAATATACATAAGTATGGATGTAGGACTAATATAGATGGACCGGCGATCTATTCGACAAGGACGAATATTCTCAACTGTCGGATCGCGGATTCCAGACAAAGTTACATCCCGTCTCATTTTGACCGCGTCTTTCATTCCGATCAACTGAACGAACCAACTAGTTGATTAGAGTTGAAGTCAATTCAAGCATATGTTCCTGTTGGAATCAACTAGTTGATTAGATACATATTTCACTAAAGTTTTTTTTTCTTTTTGTTCCTATTGAGCCAATTTTAATTTGAAAAATAAACTCAAAGATAAACTTTTTGCCTGAAAGGTTTTATATCATTCGATTAAGTTGTGTGGATAGGAATTAATAAGAAGATTAATAATTGTTTTATCGGATCAATTATATGTTTGATTCGTTGGGAACAAAAAATAGTTGATCCGTTTCAGTTGTTCGGAGTCGAAAGTCTGGTTTTGACGTACCGCGATAAAATGTGACAGGCATAGAGTTTCCGATGTTCGAATCCTTTCCGACAGTTGAGAATAGGGGGCTGGTGAGGGTCGCGGGAATTCGACGGATGCGGGCAGCGCAGGACCGATGGCCTAGGACCTAGGAGATCCTTATGCTCAGCAGTGGACATTATTCGGCCCTCAGCTGATATAATGGCGATGACGAATATAGATTGAGTTTCATTTGGCCGCAATTCCGCCAATTAATTATAAAGTCAAAGTATAATCGCGAAATCACGAAAATGACCAAATGTCGAATACCTCTTACATTACTTTTTGGTTTCCATAAAAAAATCACCTCGAATCTACCTCGATAGTTATCGGTAAATCATAAGCTAAATATGTACTTGTCTACAAATAAGGATATTTAAAGAAATTATTATTCTTTGGTAACATTAATAAATACAATGTTTGTCCCCCTGCCAAACCAAATTTTTCTAATCGAAGTTTTTTGGTCTACTTAGAGCCTTTGATGATAGGTAATAATATCAGAGCGCTTATTCACTACTAAGTGATACAACTACTATTGTACTGAGGTTTTTGTGCATTACAAGGCACAATAACATCATAATCAAAGCAGCAGTTATTTATTTATTAATTAAACAATTTATTGTGAACACCTTTACCTACATTGTAAAAATGGCTAAATAAGAAAAAAAGGTGTGGCCTATTTCTACAAGTAATTTATTTAAATCCACCTGCAATATGAGATATACTTGGAAGGAAACATACGTCGCGAGTGCTGACAATTAGGAATGAAATGATAAATTCCTGATACCTAATAATGGAATAATTAGGATTGTTAATTTTTTGATCTGCCTAACTCGGTAGGTAACTTAAGCCGTCAAAATAAGTTAGTGAATAACTTAGCTGTCTAGGATACCTAGTATTCTACAGTTAAAGTAGATGTTTCATATTGGGCCAAGTATATGTAGGTAGGTACACTATCTCAAAAGATTTCCTTTTTTTTCCCGGTAAAAATACTAATACGTCGTTTTCATGCATACTTCGGTAGTTTGTTTGTACATAAGTGAAATTTTTCGTCGATTTCACAGTTATTTGTCATGGCAATATGGCGGTGGACATACAAGTCAACTAAACGCCACCAAAGTGACATAGCCGCCATGATGAATATTTGGCTGTGTTGCAGTTTTTCTATAAAAATTTTGTTTTGTACCACGTAACAGAGCAAATAAAAAGAAAATGGACAATTGAACACTGTTTTGCATATTTTTACTTATTTTTTAGTATAGGTACTGTAGGTACATAGACCTGGCCGGGTCTCCATACATTTTTGGAACATCTCTTTTATATTATACGAAAATACACTTTGTTCTTTTTAAACTAAAAGAAGAAAGTACATACCAAGAACTTTGGATTATAATCATAAAATCATAATAATTCGGTAACAAAATTGTACTTACGTCCCTACTAGTATACAATGTACATTTTAATGTATTATATAAATCGGTTACACACTTGGAAATTAAGTCATTATCTATCAATTGATATGGGTCAGAACACTATACTTAATTACTAAAGTTCAAACATCAAAGTTCATGTACTTATACCATCCTTAAACATTACATATTGTCTCAGTAATTTAGATCTTATTTGCTAATATTTTGTGAGTAAAAATATTCATGAGATATTATGATTATGAGTATTTCAATTTACTGCAGTATTCTAAGAAATTGCTTATTATTCTAGATTATGGCACAAAGTGTTGAAAAACAATGCTGGCTACAATGTTGTCTTTGGTTAAAAATAATATTAGGTATTCCTTCCTTAAAGGCTTCCGTAAAAATCATCAAAGTTATTATTACTGAACAGTCGTACAGTATTATGAGTGTTATTCTACAGTATTAGTACAGTATTAGCTTGCTACTAATATCTGATCTGTGGTGTTATTTTATTTGTTTTGTGTTATTTCTAGTAAGTACGCAATTTGGCTGAATTCGTATTTTTACGGCATCTAAGAGGAAAACAGTAATTATTCCTATGAGCTGTTTTTTACAATAATTTAAGTAATAGACCTAATTTTCTATACTTAAGTAACTAATAATTTATTTACATTTTAAATCAGTCATAAAAAATAATTTCATTTTATTTTCAGACGTTCGACCGCATTGTTTGTTCGTCTGCTACCTGTCATACTCTTTGTAAACTAAAAAGTATTTAGAACTCAGGTAACTACTGCACAAACTTCAACATGAATACTAGCAGAGTTCATAATTTATTATTATTTCAGCCGCGAAAATATATCAAAATCAAAAGCAGAATTCAGACATTAAAATAAGTACTTGGTGAGTATCTACTTTCAGTTTGATCATGATAATTTTGAAGCGGACTCATTCTAAAGGGATCTAAATAAATTTAATTACAAAGGACTCTTTTCCGGTAAAAACCGATTGGTGTTCCTGTGCGGTCGCCTATGCCTGGGGTGTCGCGGTAGCGGCCACCGTCACGTTGGTCGTCTCACGAACCTCGGCAACGGTCCTCGGAGACCCCGCCTGCCTACTACTAGCGGAGGCATCCTCTCGTCTTCCTCTTCCTCGTCTTCACCGCCTTCAGAGCTGTCTTCTCCACTCCAGACCTCAGGTGCTACCGCCTGGTAAGACGCGGAGAAACCTTTAAAGACTATGGAGTCGTCTGTGCGGAATCTAACGAGTAATGCTTCGGTAGTTGAAACTATCTCTGGTGGCATCTGCAAATAAATTTGTAATTATCAAGACAAGAATTTCTAAAATTGGGAAAGTCCTAAGGTTAGGTAGGGTGGGTTTAGGAAGGTATTGATCTTGATCAGAACTTTGGCAAATAGTTAAAAATTTACGAATTATAATCAATTTACTGAGTATTTTCTAAATAAAATTCTCAAGACATTATGATTTTTTTATTCTATTTCTTTCCGTAGATTAAATACCGCCTGTAATACTTTACACTTATATATAAACTTCTTGACCGTTTGTTTCCTACAGGGAATCTACCAATTTCCGAAACGACAGGATTTCTCTGTGCGAAATATAATAGACCACGAAATCATTGTGCTTATCTACAATTTTTTTCCTAACTTACTGAACTTGTTGACGTAGGTTATATTGGTTATGACTTGTGGCAAGTTTGATAAAATAATATTATGAAAAAAAATACCTTAGTCCCACAAAAAGTCCCATAGTTCCCAGCGCTGCCCTCCAACCCTCCAAAGACTTGGACGTAGTCGTATCCGCAGCTAGCCTCCGGCTCCAGCTCGAAAGTAAGGAAGGTGAGTCTCACGAACTGGCCGATGGGAGCAACGATGCTCCAGTCACAATCAGCTCGGGACTCGTAAGAATCGTCGCCGTAACGAGCGTGGGAATATAAGTGCTTCACGGATTCTGTTGCTGCTAGGTAACCACCGCATGCTGAGGAAATAAGATTACATTGATTTTAACGATGAGTTTAATATGAGGTATACCTAAACATATTATAACTTGTAATATACTCTCTCTTGTATGTAATATATATGTATATTATAAACAAGAATGGCTATATTTATAAAGTAGCTTTTTTTGAGCCTTTGGAACTGTCTGGCTAGTGTAGCACCATAAAGAAGAACACATCCAAAAACTCCATTTTCCTCTAAAAAGCCTTGCGTTATCAACGGATTGGTACGCTCAGGTCCGGTAATGCATGGAATATGGTTCGCACCTCATGGATGGCTCCGCTAAATACCTACCTCCTCGATGCACTGGACATCTGTCGCCGGCGCCGCTGTAATCTTACAGCGGCGCCGGCGTGCTGCTATCCGTATTATTGGTGATGTTAGAGGTCACTAACAGCCTAGAGCCTCTACTGCATCGAGACATTGCATCACTTAGCGGCTTCTATCGTTTTTATCATGGAGCTTGCTCTGAAGAGCTTTTTAACATTATCTTTTTCTTCTTACTCAGTAACACGCGTACCGGTCATCGGCATAATCAATTCACATTCTTTTACATGGGTTCCTTCAAAAGAGGCGTGAAAAGGCACTTTATGGGCCGGCAAGGTGGAGGCGGGTAGAGCAGTGTGTCAAGCTGCACTAGCATCTGAACTCTTCTTACCCCCTCACATCAGGTGGTGTTGAAATAAATAAAAAATATTGTTTTGTTCTTACCTGTTGAATGTGTTGCCAAGAACCCTTTTCTCTGCACGGAAGCATCAGACTTAAATACGACATACATCTGATTCTGCGAAGCGACTACCGGGTGCGGGATCTTGCTGCCGCAGAACCGTCCTAAAGTCTTCTCGTCGGCTGATGCACCATCATAAATTGTAACGTGGTCATAGGCGCATTCCTTTAAAAAATATACATTTAAAGTATAAAATTAATTAAAGTGGGTGTTAGTTGTTGCCTCTGATGGGGGAAAAGGTAATCAACATCTTCGGGAGCTATCCATTATAGAGGCTTTAGCAAAATTCTCGTATAATTATCTTATTTATAAATTTAGATGATCTTGCATGAGCTTTTTCTTAAAATTTTCACGATTTTTATAATTTAACGAATTTCCGTACCTGATGAGGTTCCAGTTCAAACACATTGAAGATGAGTTTGATGCGGTGTCCGGGAGTTGTGGAGAACTGCCACACACAATCCTTCCGCGACGGATAGGTGTCAGGATAATTGGGACTGTTGGATAGTAAAACAAAATAAAGCTTAATTTAAACGTTGTTATCAAACGAATCAATTACATTAATTATATTATTATAACATTAATTATATATTAATTTATAATTGGATCGATTCGTTGCAAAATACAATTTTGAAATCGATCTCCCAGAGTAAAAGTCCCATCAGTCGCTCTCATGTAGAACGTATATGAGTTACTAACTGATTAAGTCGTAGACTACAAAGTTACCAATTTCATCCAACTAGAGTAAATACATACCTGATAATTGTTCCATGAGGCTGCGTTACATCATGCTTGCAACCACCTTCTTTACAATCATGTCTATTGGGATGTAGAGTGAATCCGCTGTGGCAAGCACATTCGTATCCTCCCAAAGTGTTGTGGCACTCATGCTGGCATCCCCCATTATTCTCGGCGCATTCGTCTTCGTCTATGTAGTACACCGCGGCAAAGCCTGACCGATGGACGGATGAATCTGATGTGAACTGTTGGTTGAAATTATTATTAAATTATTGTAACATAATTTTCGTGATGTAATAATAACACAAATCCACCACTCTCACACTAATAGTCTCACCAAAACGAAAAATCATTAAAATCTTGCGTTATGGATATGTGATATAATTATCTGAACATAATATCTGGTGATTGAAATGTTACAGAATGAAATGGTCCATGTTGATGAAAAGACTTGAAGTATTTGTAATTGATTTTGACTGGTCAATTAAGTATTTTCAGTAGTTCTGTTTTCATAATCATGATCAGCCATCAAACTGTATTGACCTAGCGCGGTGAGTGAGTTCTTAGTAAGTTTCTTCTATTAGAGGAGATGTGTCTAGACTGTAAAATGGTAACTCAGATATTTTACCGACCTGTACTCGTAGAACTGAGCCATCAGAGGTTACTGGTGGTGGAAGCGCATTGCCACAGAATGCCCCATGTCGCCGAAGTACGTCAGCGCCCAGCTTAGAGTTCACTGTCACGCTGTCATATTCACATTCCTGGAAAGATACCATTCAGTTAAAAATAGAATGTCGTATCTATGTAAAAATGCATATGAAACGATGGATGATTAATAAATAATTGCTTTTCAAATCTTCTGTGCCTTGGAAGTCTGTAAGACATGATGTGCTTTAGTTACTATCACGATTGAAATCATAGGCCATTCGACTTGTACGGCATCATGAAAACACTGAATTGAGCACGAAAACCTGCTGAAACGATAACCATAAGTACACAGGTGCATCCTTTGACTTTATTAGATTCATATATTGAATAATTCGTAGTAATCCATGAATTTACAACATGTCAAATGAAATCCACTACAACTACCAGTTGAGTTACGTATTTATATGGAGAGTTTATACCTGCTGATACATGCTGTTGCCTTCTAAGTCGAAGTGTGTGAAATTGAGCGTTATTCTGTGTTGAGGAGGAGCTACGATCTCCCAAAGGCAGTTCTTTGACGGCGGATACAGATCCGGGAATGATGGTGACGTGATGGTCCCGTTGGAGGCATACAATAATCCTCCACAGGCATCTGGAAGTAAATAAAACTATTTTAACTAATACGGCTATTGATTTTATTTTTGTCATAGAAAATAAAGTAAGAATATCAGGCATATTAGAGTTTACTACCTATTACTTCTCTGATAAAGCTAAGTCAATTTCATTTAAATTTGTTCCGGGGCAGCTAACACTAACAGATCCTTTCGAGGATACGTCCTCGCTACATTGGTAGAAGAATTAATTCATAGATCTTTGATCGCCTCAATGAATTTTCTTAATTCATATGCAGTGGTATCGTTGCATTAATATCGTTGTTATAAGGGGAAAAAAAGGTTTACTTTTAATGATACCCAAAGTAAAAATAAGGCACTCACTCTCGCATTTCTTTCCATCTGAGTGTAACTCGTAACCGATGTCGCAGGCGCACTCATACCCTCCCAGCGTGTTGACGCATGAGTGGCTGCAGCCGTGCTCTATAGAGGCGCATTCATCAAACTCCTTCATAAAGGTTGCAGAGAAACCAGCCTTTTGCACCGTGCTGTCGGACTCGAAGATCACTAGAAGTTTATTAGAAGTTGACCTACAAAATACGTGTTTATTAGTCAATCACCGGTGACAATAACGACTTTGACTAGGTATAGACACCTGTTAAACATACTTTTGTCTTTTTATATTGATGATTAAGTTTGGTTCAGAACAGGTGACTGTAAACTGTACCCCTAGCACGATTTTTAAATTTCGAATCGTGATCGTATCGTTCACGCACGCTTGAAATTTCAAACAAAAGCCAGACAAAAGCTAACGTAACTACTCGATTTGATGGCGATTCTAAATTTAAAAGTGTTCGTGCTAGAGGCACTGAAGAGTGGAGAATGTTCAAAAAATCATATTCAACTTTAAGTTAACAGGTGTCCTAAAGCACAACCTGTTATGTCAACAAAACTAGGAAATTAGTTGCGTAAGTTTAAGTACCTGATATCAGGAGGTATTTTGTGTCCACAGAACATCCCCAAGAGTGGACTTTCCATTGAATCTCCGTCTCTAACTTGAACTTTATCGTAAGAACAAGTGTCATGGTTTTCCACTTCGAATGAATGAAATCTAAGTGCTACTTGATATTCCTATAAGAAAAAATTGTACTAATCAACTGTAAGTTACATTATTTAAATTTCATAATTGATCTTTAAAAGTAAGTATGTTTATCAGCAGTTTTTATCAGTTCAATTACTACCTACAATATTCAAGCAAAAAGTATAAAGATCTTGTTTTAGATAGGCAAATAGTTTAAGTTTAGGACTTGTATTACCTTCTCTACAAAATTCAATTGCAAATTCTTGGCAACGAAAATGGTACAAAATTAAGTTGAGAAGTTCTAAAGGACTTACGTCTAGAGCCCTTAATCTAAGATTTATGTCAAAAGAGTAGGTAAATCAGGACTTAAATAAAGAGAAATAGTTTATATTACTTTTAATACTTTTAATAATACTTTTTTTTAAAAGATACACTGGTCAAGTTAACGCAAATGAATGTTTCGGTAAACGCAGCAATATCATTTTGGTAAGTACGATAGAGATATGAAAATTTAGACAAAATAATGAATAATGAAGTAAGATAAGCCATCATTCTCTTTTGTATAGGTATAACTAAAAATACTTACATTGATTTTAATGTTTTTTCCTTACCTGGGGCACGGAAAGTCGCCATATGCAATATTTATTCGGTTGATAATCATCGGGGTAGTTAGGAGACTCTAAATGTCCACTGCTGTCCACTTCAATGTCTCCACCGCAAACCGCTAGAAAAATTATATTTATTTTTAATGAGTCTCCAATACTTGTAATACCTAAATCCAGTAGACGTAATTTTTTACAAAGCATTTTAACATAGGCTACGAGAGTAAGGGGTTGATCTTAATTTTGAATACTTATCACAAAATCTTATGAAACCTGCTTTAAAGGTTCTTTATCATTTGTAAAAGGCGTAAATTCTCTTGTAGTTTTTGTATCTTACCTTCATAGTGAGCCTTAAATCCTTTGTGTGGCTTAAGCCTTGGGCCGGGCTGGTAGACAACTGTGAGTCGTGACCCAGTAGACCTCATGCTGGGTCCTTTCCCCGAACCACATATCCTGCCGAGCACCGGCGCGTCAGGCATATAGCCATCTCTCACCTCCACCCACTCTGAGCGGCAGTCCTCCGATTTGTGGATGTCGATTTCTATGGCAATAATATATTATGTTTAGCAATTAACTGCCGTGCTCTTTGAAAGCTTAAAATTATCGAGTTGCTAAGTCTAACAGGGTGGTGCCGTCAATACGACAATAAATTAAAACATTGGCTAGTTCATAGAAATGGTTTGCCATTTTCAAAAACATCTTATTCATTTGATAATTCCTATGAAATAATGAAGTCAATGTTAAATTCATAGAAATGTCATGATATTATCAAATGAATAAGATGTTTTTGAAAGTGGCAAACCATTTCTACGAACTAATACAGCCCATGTTTTAATTTACTGCCGTATTGACGTCACCACGCTGTTTAAGGTTACTTTTAAAATACCAAAAACCTCAAAAAAATTTGAAGATTTCATGAATACAATCGACTTTTACTATGAAAGCAACTCTGACATCGTGAAAAAAAAACAGCTGTTTCATACATTTCAACTCAGTTCATTTGGAAATTTGTATGGAACAGCTGATTCTTTTCACGATTTCAGAGTTGCTTCTATCGTTAAAGTTGTTTGTATTGTTGAGACATCAAATGGTTTTGAGATTTTCGTTGTTTTAAAAATAATCCAGTATAGAAGATCTTAGCTGCAATATGTTTAACAGTCTCTGTGGGTCTAGTGGTTGAGACCACCTACTTCAGTTCTAGAGCTCCGGGGTTCGATTCCCGTGGGAGCAAAAATTTTCTGCTCGGTTTGGTTGGTGGTAGGGCTTTTCTAAGGTCACCTAGCTAGCAACCACCATTTTACCTAAATCTGCCATAACAATAATGTTACCAGCATTGTTGTGTTCCGGCAGTTGGAGGGAGATAGCCGGTTCCTCTGTGGTTGAGGAGTCCGGGTGTAGTCGTTTCCATCTTCGGCCTTATCATCATTTACCATCAGGTGAGATGAAGGTCGTCAGGAACGTTAAGAATAAAAAAAAATCGGCGCAGTGTGTTGACACGTCAAGAGACGTAATTAGCATTAAGGTCTATGGTCTATCTTTCTTACTTAGGTTATTATTTTACTCGCACTTGTACCTAGGTATGTAGGTACTCATGAGAGGTCTTAGTTTTTGTGCTTTTAATATTTGCAAAAATAAAGATTGCTGTCATATATTTTAATTTAATTAATTAAGCTAAATTTTTATTTGGTAGTTTAATATCCGGTTTTTAATTCTTAAGTGGAGTTTTTGATAATACTGAATCACATCACTAAGCGTAATAAAATCAGAATCAGGGATAATTTATCAACACTTTCAATACAAATCTCGTGCGTCCTAAGTTACAAGTACAAGTTTAGTAAAACAACTCAAAATAAACTTGGTAGCCCAAAAAAAGCACTTTTCTTTCAAGTATTCCAATTTATTGCTTAGTCCAGTCAGCTTAAGGAAGATTAACGTGTCTGTGAAGTTTTCCCGTCACCGCGAGACAGATAAGCTCTACAGGATTTAATTAACAAAACTATTAAGTCTCGCCGCATTCCGTTTTCAGCAGATTAATAGCGTTAAACTTCACTCTGACCGCAATCGTAAAATATATCGGCGACCAAGAAAATTTATGATGACTCCAGTCTGACACCAGCTTTATTAGACCCACCACTCTCAATACCCTCTTGAGACAATCGGGACAAATTCTATAGATCTACACAGGTCTATCTAAAGTGGAAGCATTGTTAGGAGCCAGTGCCCCTTCGTTTGAGATCGAAAGCAAAGTTATTGCTTTTGATGTTACTATGCTGAAGGAAAAATATGTGTCGATTTTGGGTCGAAGGTAACTACAAATTGAGATATATGACCCAATAAAATACCTACTCCCAAAAAGCTTAATCTTTTCAGGTTTTGTTATTCGGTTATATACCTACCTACATATAAAGTTTGTGGGAAGGTACCTACCTAGTTTGGTTTGAAAAGTGCTTGTTGGGTGCTTGTTTTATGGATCACTTTCCTATTATGAACATAATGTTTTGGTAAGAGTAATAAAAAAAACCGGCAAAGTGCGAGTCGGAATTGCGCACGAGGGGTTTGTACCACTATCAAGCGTCTACCTGTTGCCGTTATCAATATCGAACAAAAAGAAGAAAATAAAATCACGTTTGTTGAATGGGAGCCCCGTTTAATTATTATTTTATTCTGTTTATTAGTATTTGTTATATATACGGCAACAGAAATACATCAGCTGTAAAAAAAAAACAACTGTCTTCTGTCACGGTTCATGAGATACAGCCTGGTGACAGACGAACGGACGGACGGTCAGCGGATTCTTAGCAATAGAGTTCCTGTTTTACCCTTTAGGTATGGGCCCCTAAAAAGGTAGTATTAAGTTAGTTACACACATTATATTTAATTAATTATACCTATACACATCTTCTCTCATTCATCTTGCGACGTATCAGAGTTTAAGCAAATATCTAAATAATAAGACAATAAAACTACTATAAGTCAAGAGACTTCAGCAGCAAGGGGCAAGGGGCTTCTGCAGTGATTCTGTGAGAAGTTCTCTATGTTCTAAATAGAAAGTAATGAGAATTCAATCGTAACTAAACACACTATGAGCAGATCGACCGGATAGTAATTCTATTTTCAAAAAATATGTAATGGTACAGAAATAGACAAAAACATTTTGGAAAATGAATGGCAGATTCAATTTATGTTACCTGCCACTGCTCATTGCAGGCGATCAATCACTCGCTCCTACAGCCTTATTCAGAAGCACTCGAACAACGAAAACTGTATATATGTCACTGTTTATTGCAGTAAGATGGGGAGGGAAGACCAGTTTTCAACCGGGAAATATTCATCCCATTTCGAATCTTTGTATATACGGATTAGCAGCATCCAGATTCACAAAGATTCAAAGTTTGTGTTCCGATTCAAATCACGATACAAACTTTACTTCAAGTTAAAAAAACGTGTATCATTTATTGTCTCGTCAAAAATAATAAAAATAAAAATGGTATTATTGTTTTTATATACACCGAGTGAAAAGCACAATATTATTCTGAATAATTTCAATGAGAAGTTGAAGAGTCACAACAAAATTATTATGGAAAAAATAATTGCGAATTCGAATGGCCGGTAAACTAAGAGTTTTTTATTCTGATAGTATAAAAATAGAAAGTTCAAAAACATAAATTTATATTCTTATTGCTCTTACTCACAATTAGGTATTGTTATTCAAGATCACGTATTTCTTGAAAGGTTGAGCAAAAATTACTGTCTAAGTTCGCTGCTTCAGTAAAAGGGTCTCCTTACCAGGTATTACTAACAACTAGGCTTTATTACAGCGAGTAAAACGTTGAATAAGAGATGGGTAGGTATTCATTTGAATATCAAGTATTATTTTCTTAAATATGACACTAATATTACGGTAGAACAAGACCAATTCAAAAATGTAACGGTTGAAATCATTCTCCGCAAAGTAACCATCCACCGCCTTTTCTATTTAAAGGGGCAATAGTCTATCGAATTCTGTTTCAGTCATTTTTGAGAGGAACAACGATCACCGTACGCTATAGATGCTCGAAGTACCGTGGACACTACACAAAAGTTGGTTACCCTGTCAAAATCAGGAGAGACTGCTTTAATGAGCTGTGGCAAGGACAAGCTTGCAAACCGCAATAACACAACACTTTGAAATTAGCTGCGTCAAGAAGGAGGCGCTATCCAACCCGACAATTAAGATTTCAAAATTTGTCATTATACTGGTCATAGGTATCATACGTAATAATAATAGTTATTTACGATACTAGTGCGTTATGTTGGTTTTTACAAACGATTAGACGATTGTAACTTACCATATAGTCACGTGTTTGTAAATATCATTATCCGCACGAGTATCACACAACATTTTCAACAGTTTTGCGAGAAAATCATTTTTTTGTTCGGTACTGTAGGAACATTAGTTCCGTTTCTAAATGGCGGTGTTAAGATAATTATTTTTGAAACAAGTGTGCTTGGTCTGATTTGATTGTTAAAATCCCTGTTAGTAAATTACCGGACGCTCGTTGTATGGTACGAAATATTTAATTTGCGAACAATTTATACACGCTTCGTAAATGTATTTTTGAGCAAATACGTTTGTCTCATTTTAATACTAAAGAGAAAATGAGACCAAAGATGTAGTTCTAATTTTCACCCCGCAGATGTGGCGCTATTTGCAAATGTGCGCCATTTCATTTATGGAACGTCAAATATTGTTGCGACTTTCCGACTGATATTTAAAAACAAATACTAATAATTTTGTCCTATTTTCTCGCAAATCTGTTTAAAAATGTTGTATGACACGTGCAGAAGTTGGTATTTACATACTCGTGACTAGTCACGTTTGTAATAACTTACCGCACTTAACATAAAAAACTATTTTTGCCCGACTTTTTTGGTCACGTCGAAGACTTTCAGGTGTTAATTTACTGTTAATTATCATCTGTTATAAACAGATTTGTGAAAACTTATTGGCGTTATGATGTTAATTCATCTCATCTCATTTTACGAGAAATGAATTTTATTGTTCCACAATAGACTGTTCGGATTTAATAAAGGAAAAAATACCTACTACTGACGCGGGCATTGCGCTTATGAAACACATAATTGATGCTTGGGAAAATCAGCGGGATGCAATAGGAATCTTCTGTGGCTTGTCCATCGATCGATGATCAACACGATCATCAAACATGCGTATGGATAAGCCTCAGGGCATAGGGCCATTGTTTTTCCTAATTTATATCAACGACCTCCCTTACTTTAAAAAAAATTATTGTGAGACGGTATTGTTTGCATATGACTCTTGATTATTTTTTAAAATAGATCGAACTAAAACTGACTTTGAGGGTATAAATAATGCCCTTTCAAAAGTGGTTTGCTATCCTGGTTTGAAAATAATAATTTATTGTTGAATTCAAAGAAAATTAAGTGTATTGAAGGAGATGTTTCAGATCCGGCCAGGTATATGTAGGAACACTATCTCAAAAGATCAGAAAAAATCTCCTGAATCCAGGAAAAATACTAAAAATTCGTTTTCATGTTGAAATTTTTCGTCGATTTTACCACTTTTCAATATGGCAATATGGCCGGCGACATAGAAGTCAACTAAACGTCACCAAAGTGACACAGGCGCCATAATGAATATTTGGCGGTGTCTCCATACTTTTTTGGAACATCTCTTTTACTTTAGTAAATGTAAGGCAGGTTAGTACACATGTATTGAAATCAACGAAGAAAATATTGAATGTGTTGACTCTATGGTATGTTTAGGAATTAAGTTAGATGCATGTTTATAATGGTTGAACAGACGGACAGACGAACAGATGAACAGACATACATTATGACGTTGTTATTTATTAAATTTTAATTTTGGATTCACTTAAAATTAAGTGAATAGATGTAGATTGAGCAATTCCAAACAAATAAACAAGTGGACAGGACACAGAATATTGAACCATCGTCGCTATGCAATATTCAGTACACAAATGAATAAAAACATCTACACAAAATTAAAATTTAAGAATTAATAAATACGTCAATTTAATGCTTCATTTTAATACTTTTTATTTTAGCCGTGAAACAGTTCGCTGTGTTTCGGATTGAAGGGAAAGGTAGCCAGTGTAATTACTGGGCATGAACGGCATTCCATCCTAGGCCTCAGGATGACAACCTGCAATATCAAGTTTCCTTGTTATTGCAGGTGTCTATAGGCGGCGGTAGCCGCTTGCCACCAGGTGGGCCGTCAGCTTGTTTGGCATCTAGCTGTATAAAAAAAATACAAGCAATCATAAATTACGTTACGTCAAATAAAGAATCCCCTCGAGAGAGACATCGAAAGAGACAATATTCAATTAAATTACCCCTGTGAACAATGAGTTCCGTTAGAACTCTAATCGCCAAATTATTGGTGTTTATTTCAACCTTTAAGGCACTATTAATTTCACATACATTATAAAGCAAAAGTAAGCTTTATTGTCATTAAACACAATACGTTATTGTTTGAAGCACAATAGCGGTCCTTAAGAGCGTGGCTTTGTAATAAAACGGGCTCAGACGTGGGTTCCGTTCAACCTTTGAGAGAACAAGAACGTCTGTGATAAAATGAGGAATACTAAACATGTTACATGACGCTTTAAATGTGTTTTTTATAGAAATGATGTAATAGCATGATATGATTGTCTACAGATACGAAATATGTATTTTATAAAATGCTCTGCCATAAAAATAAAAAAAGAAGAATATTTAGATCCTAAGTAAGACTTTGGGTGTAGGTAGTTTTTATAGGTCTAAAAACCTATCTAGTCTTTAGTTTACTTGCTAGGTATTATCAAAATATACGTCCCACAGCTGGGCATATACCTTCCTATATGGGAGCAACACACGAGGAGTTTGGGCCGTAACACCACCGATCACCACGCTATGATCCGTACGAATAATTTTTAGGCATACAGGTGTTTTAAGAATATTAAATATTGTTTATTTTAATTTTTAACGTTCTACAGAATGTCTCGGAGGAGTCGTAGGTACTAACGTGAACGGAACTAGCGTCAGATCGCAAATCAGTGAATTGCATTCGAGTTTAGCTGCACGCCAGTGATACCCATATTCGTTGGTCACTGTAACGTTAAAGGTCCTTTAACAGCAGAAACCAAAAGCGTTAAAGTGTCTAATAATATTGTCATATATATTGTCAAAAAACCACTTTACTGGATGTAACTATTTCGTGCTTATTAAGATGTTACATTATTATTTTCTACACGACGTTTCTATTACAGCGATCGTGGTTACAAAAAGACTGAAGATGTCAGTTGTTTTTGATAAGTCTAAAGTGTCTTCTAAAGTAAGGAAGAGTGCTAATGTCACTAGGTAGTTTATAGGAGAGAGTGGGCTAACTCCAAAAGGATAGAGAATCCATATACAGGATGACGACAATACGACAGTAAATTAAAACATTGGCTATCATTCATAGAAATGTTTTGCAATTTTCTAATACATCTTATTCTATATTGAAAATATGAAACTACGAAATAATGCAGCCAATGTTATATTCTGTTTCTTTCTATCTTTAGATAGACTGAGATAAAAATCGCTAATAGACTCTTATCGCTATGCAAATGTTAGTGTAAACGAGCCTTAGTCTTATTTATAACTACAGAGATCTACCCAAGGCTGATATCAAACAAACGAAATTTAGTGAGTTGCATTTTTACGCCCGCCGCGAATATTTAACTGGCTTTTCCAACACGGAGATAAAGCATGGGGAGAGATTCAGAAAGGCCCAAAATGAACTGATACCTCATCAATTTGGAATCGATGTTTTTATACAAAGTATGGCAAATTACTCCACGTCACCAGATGATAAGCCGCAAGAGGAGTCCCTAAGTGATGACAGCTAGAGCAGCAGAACAAACTGCTCTAGCCGCCTCCACCTTCCCTGTGGATGAAAAGCCTTGATTAAAAGAAAACAATATCCACTAATAAATAAAACAAATTGAATACATCAATAAATCTGCCGGGCTAAAGGCAATTCCCTTCTCCATCACTTCACACATTGGAACTGTTCATGTAGATTTAGATTTACTCGGATGTTTGTCCAGAAACACAATTGAATTATTAATGAATTTATCGACCTTTTATTTTAAGTGCTCGCCGGTCACTTGTGATAAATCTTCGGGAGCCCTTTTCCCTCTGAATGTATTTGCTTTGCTTTCCGAAGTAAATATGGGGTGAGAAAGTAACAACACAAAATGATAATTTTTGTAATCAATTTCATTGCAAGCGCTGATCCTATTTGCTAAGAGCATTTTCTGCTCTTTAGAATTGAGGATGATGCTACTTTCAATTCTTCTTGATTTATTTTGCTTTCCATTTTGTTCCTATTTAGCTGAGGTTACTCCGGCTGAGCCTTGACTTTGCAGAGGGAACTTTCGCTTAGCTGCTTATCTATAACTTTCTACTATCCCGAAACTTTCTTTCTTAACCTGAACCTACTATATTATCAGTTTCTTTACTTGTGTATATAACCAATAAAGACTAAAAAAAATGATTATCCTTTCAGCCGACACTTCCACTGCTGGTCCAAGTTATGGCCTCCCCTAAAGATTTCCCAGACAATTTAAATTCAACGTGAATTTTTAAATAATTTTGAAACCGAGTACCCTAGGTTCTGACCATCGTATCGAGTAGTTACGTTAGCTTTTGTTTGAAATTTCAAGCGTGTATGAACGATCCGATTACGATTCAAAATTAAAAAATGTTCATGCTAGGGGTACAGAACATCTTTCATTATGAAATCAACTCGAAATTCATGAAAAGTTTAAAGTCTTGTCGCACGAAATGTATGAAACGGACACGAATTTGTATGAGAAGCAATATTGTTTATAGTACAATTTCTTTCAGATACAACGTAGAAGTCATTAGTGTGATGCAAGTCAACTTTTTATTGCAATATTGAATGGGTCCAACGTTCTGATAGCGAGCCGTGTCTATCAGCAAGACATTTCTTGTTCATTGACTCAGAAACATATTACGAGCACAGTCATTTTTATTGTCTGCCATTCACTGCTAGAGAGATCAGAATGGTCCGCATTTGTGTTGGGGTGATTACTTGAGCGATTTATAATTAAATTGTTTTAAAATGTTCTTGGTTTGGGTCAAACACAATCAGATCATTGACCGAAAAAATCGTATTGGAAACAAATCGCCTAAAATTAAACATAATTATAGTAGACAACACAAAGCTGTTACGATTTATTGTACTCTCCCAGTTTATTCAAATAAATTAATGCCACAGACTACAATGAAATTGGTGACTCGTTTCTCTGTCTTAATCTAAGTATGAAACTCTCTGTTAGCGTAGGCTTTATGTCTGTCCTTCGATAAGGGTGCCTACAAACAGGGTGTGAGGCACCTTTAAGTCCGGCAAGGTGGGGACGTCTGGGGTTATATGATCCACAACTACTTCAAAAGCTGTGTTCTTTAGATATAACTTTTCACTTACCATCAGATGGAGTTTGGTCATTTATGGTCGTGCCTTGTATAAAAGGAGGAGAGGAGCTCGGTGGCGTAATGGTTTGAGCGCTCTGGTTTCGATTACGAAAACAAAGTAACTTTCGCCATGGTTGGTCCCGGGATGGGTCAATCAAATTTATAATCTCGAACTCCTCCGTGCTTCGGAAGGCACGTTAAGCCGTTGGTCCCGGTTGTTCCTGCAACCGCTTTAACCCACTAACCCGCATTGGGCCAGCGTGGTGGTGTTATGGCCCAAACTCCTCATGTGTTTCTCCCATGTAGGAAGGCCTGTGCCCAGCAGTGGGACGTATATAGGCTGGTGATGATGATTGTATAAAAATCGTCTAAAAATCGATATTGTCTTTTACTTTGGCTCGCTTGATGTCCGTTAAGGAATACCGTCCTCTATCTCCTTAGATCATCATCAGCCCCCTTATTCTCAACTGTCGGAAAGAATTCGGATTTCGGAAACTCTATACCTGTCACTTTTTATCGTGCTGCGTCAAAGCGAGACGGCATGTGACTTTTCGAATCGAATCCGTGATCTGACAGTTGAGAATAAGGGGGCAGATCTACCCAAAGTAAAATGAGACCGATCGTTACTCACTGTGTGCTCTATCAAAATCTATTTAGGTTTGATGGAAATGTCGCGTGACATGGTACCTACCCACAAAAAATGTCAAACTGAGAACCCCTCCTTTTAGAAATCGGTGGATAAATGAACTATCTCCCAAAATTCACTAGAGATGTATTACTTTTGATCAGTACCCCTAGCACGAATATTTTTAAATTTCGAATCATAATCGTATCGTTCACACACGCTTAATATTTCAAACAAAAGCCAGACAAAAGCTAACGTAACTACTCGATATGATGGCGATTCGAAATTTAAAAGTGTTCGTGCTAGGGGTACAGAAGTACCTTGGACAGACGTAATTACAGTGACAAAGTGAAAATACGAGTAAATACAAAATCCCTTGGTTCTTTACATATTACAGGCATCCGTCTTATCTCTCAATAGACCAGCAAAATGTCCAGTCGGAACAACAATAGTGAGGATTATGTACGGTTGTCAAAACAACCATTTGTCTCTGTATTCTGTACAGAAAACAGATTAACGACTCGACCGATGTCAAATTATGTCTGTAACGTTGACATCTGTCGAGGATTGCGATGGATACTCATAGTTTCTAGCGAGGTATGGGAACTTGAGGTCAGCCAGTTTTATTGGACATTGGTGTATGACGATCGTCAGCACATATCAGTCCACTGCTGTATACCTATAGGCTTCTCCATATGAGCGATCCTTGGCTAGCCTCATCCAGTTACTATCAGCTACTCTGAGAATTTTGTTCCTCCTAAATTAGCTGCTGCTCACGTGACCTTTTTTGTGGGAAAAATGGCATTAACGGCCGTCCTGCGCCACGGGTGAGAGAGGCATGGCCCATGTTCCCACATACCCATGCCGCGTGGGTATGTGGGGTCCCTCGACCAAAGACGGTATAGATCGAACTAACCACTAAAACAACCCATAAGGTAGTTTACGCAGCGCACGCAACGAAAGCTCTAAAACGAATATATTTTCCCGTTTTTGCATCATTTTTCATTTATGCTTAGCTGTTTTTGGTCGAAGCGTTATACAGGGTGGTGCCGTCAATACGTCAATAAATTAATACATGGGCTATATTAGTTCATAGAAATGGTTTGGCACTTTCAAAAATATCGTATCCATTTGATAATTTCATAGAATTCTATGAAATAATGCAGTAAATGTTGTATTACTTCATACACATGGCGGCACCACTCTGTACAAAGCCTACCTTAATAATTCCTCGATTAATTAACTATTCAACACAAAGATATTTAGTAGTTACTGAGATTAGCACTTTCAAACAAACAAAGAAACTTTAGCTTTAGTATAGATGAAAAAAGAAAACTAATATAGCAAAAAAACATTCAATTATATTCAATAGTTTAGCCACAGGATTAGTTTTTTTACTTGTTTCTAAATTCACGCCAATCAAAGCAATGTATACCGTACGCGTAAGCCATAAAAATCATAGCGCTGAGCATTAATGCGCTGTGGCCGCCCTAGAATAGTGACCCGATAATTCCAAATGGCGTTCTTTTTTATTTCCTTTTCTGAGATCTAAAATTATATTAATATTATCATTATATTTATATGAACTAGTGTAGCAAATGTTTTAATATATTGTCGTATTGTCGTCACCACCCTATATAACATCCGTCATATCTACCTTAACTAAGAATAATGGAAATGATAATTCATTTTTAACTATAAAAGAGTTTACGAGTTAACAATACATGAAATCTAGTTCGATAATTAGTAT
Organism: Nymphula nitidulata; assembly: GCA_947347705.1. Classification (NCBI taxonomy): domain Eukaryota; kingdom Metazoa; phylum Arthropoda; class Insecta; order Lepidoptera; family Crambidae; genus Nymphula; species Nymphula nitidulata. The sequence goes on along the minus strand of OX374625.1, from coordinate 19,835,682 downwards.
TATTTTTCCGATTCAGACAATTTTTCCTGACTTCTTGAATTGGTGTACATACACCTGGTTGGATATAAAAACCTCTGCATTAAGATCTTTACAAAATTCCAAAAAACCAGATATGCGTCAGGTCGCGTCTGCAGAAATAAGAACCTTACATTTTGGGTTGTCTCGAGTGCCCACTTACACCAAGATTGGGCTCCAAGGTCCTCAGCAAACAGTTGGAGAGCTCCCTGACTACGCTCTTTTATGGGTCCCATCGATTTTGTACGATAAGAATATCTTTAGTGCCTTTATGTTGGTCCAACCTTGACTTGAGTTACCTACTTGGTTTATTGAATGTAAAAGAAAGATTCGATAGGTCGCTAGTTCTCGATAACTTATTGTTGAGGAATTTGGAAACTGTTTTGTTAATACTGATAAACGGCATCAGTTTTTAACCAAATCTAGCTTAAAACCAAATTTCGTACAGGTCGGAATTATTTGTAAATTATTTTATAAGACTGCGGTCTCGAAGTCAACCAGTATGTTCATAGCATGTAAAAAGTGTAGACATTTTACCTTCATGGGCTTATGCGGATGTAGATCCGAATGAAACACATGAAAGTAAACTAGTAAAAGTTTAATATTCACGTTTATTATGACAAGTTTAGAACTGCGGCTGCCTAGAACAAGTACACAAGTTTCAACAGAACCAGTGGTCAGTATTTGTCAACCATCTGCGAACAAAGTTCGAAACTGTTTGAATATTCTAGTTCCTGATACCGCGAAGTAGTTTGTGAGACAAAACAAGGGTAAAGAACTATTTCCATATTCAATTTTAGTTTGAAACTTGCGTATGAAATACATATATGAACGCTCACATTTTTCTAACGTGCTAGAGTTTTTAAGGTAGATCATTGCACGTAGAGAGAGAGACTATTGAAGGTAGTTCATTTGGAAGTAAGAACAGGTTTAAGTTACCACGTGTTTATTTATGAATGCCAAAAAAGAATCACTTCAGAAATCCTATCTTCTAAAACAAGAGGAGTTACAATAAAAAAATCTATCCGAAAATGAGACGAACGAAATGGTGAAATACGAAATACCAGGCTACCATAAAGTTTGTTTTGATTGTGAACCTTGTGCTCGGATCCGTGAAGTGAACGAAAGTAAAGCTTGGCATCTATAAAGTCATGAAACACGATTAATTTCGGCCCAAAACTTCGGCACACGTTTCATAGTAGGCCTGACCTGTAGGTATTTTATTATTAATTGTGCTTGGAGTAAAACCATATTTGGGTTTGAAATGCAATTTAACTTAAATCTTTTAACACAACTGTTAGATTCAATACTTTCCACATTTTACCACGCCCTTTCCTAAGCTTTTTATATTAAACTGTGGTCCAGTGACACACTATTAAATATAACATAACTGTTCCTCGCTAATGCCCACATCTCTAGACTATATACATATAGTCTTCAAACTATAACTGTCATTGAGTAGCAGCGTCGCTGTTATCTAAATCATATTCTTGCACAGAAGTTCCACATCCTGCGTGGGATAGAGTAGCACACTGAATAGGTACCAAAGAAAAGTGCAATAGTGGCGCCCAACGTGAGGCCAAAGAGTTTACCTGTTATATTCAAGACGACTCTCTCTCCATGTGTTGCCACAATGCGCCACTCGCAGCGGTCCAATGTGGTTGAGGGCGTTTCTGTGCCCCATCCAGGCGAATTAAACCACCCAGAGTTGCCAAGGAGTGTTCTTCCACATTCTGTAGCAGAAAATAAATTTCTAATACTTTTCTTATCACCTTTATTTATTTATTCAATGGCATACACAATAGATGACAGTCAACATTATCACAAAACAACATTTTAGGTATTGAACAAAACGGACATCCAAATACGTGCATACCCAGCAACATTATACGATGCGGAAACATTTGGCATAATAGTGGACACAAATTTATGTTTCGTTATTTTGATCTAAGTCATTATTGTTATCTTGCCCACATAGATTTACCTTGTTCAAATTATTCTGCCTGTTTTTAAATTTAAATCTAGTTAAAAATTACTGTTTGAACTCCGTCTCTCACATTGATGTAGAGAGATATTGTTATAGTTTTACCAATCTTATTTCCAAACAAAACATGGAACAATTTTTATGTATTTCTTTAACATCACAACGGTTGCCATCATACACAAACTATTTAAAATAGACACCGTATGAGAGTCCGAACGACCGTTGTATATTTTTAACGAAATAAATAAAAAACTAATGAATTAAATACTGAAGTCTAGTGTAAACATTAAAATTAGCTTGGTAGATATTTATCGGACAACGGCGATTGCCACAATTCACCTGCGGTTTGTCAAACTTAACTCTGACACGGGTCTAGGTTCCAATAAGGTTATAAAGGTTTCCAATACTAACTGGCACACTTATATAACAAGTTCGTCTGAGCGATATCACTGATGCTCAGCCTCACTCGCTGCCCTATCTCCGGTCTCTTCTTCCCGTGGACTTCAAGCGGCAGGATGGTATCTAGATAGGTCCCTTTGCTGAATGTATTTCTCGCGTAGTGCATTATGGAGTCGTAGTCATATGTTTGACCAAGAGAATTAACCTCTTCTGCTGTTAGTTTGTTGAAGTTGTATTCTTGACCTGTGGGATAGAAATAATTCATGTTTAAAATATAAAGCATATGCTAGAATCTCATCTTATGGTATAGAAGAAAGAACAACCAACAGAAGACGCAGATGGTTAAAATCAGAACTTCAAAAACAAAAATAAAACACTTTGTACAGACGGCCGCACTTTAAGAAGTCAATTGGGAAATGGGTCTTATTACAACGGACGTACATACACAAATTTCAAATTGTTTCACTTGAGCTGTAGTCTTGTGTATAAAGTAAAATAAACATGTTAGTGAAAAGAAGACCAATAAATTACTGCTGTGATGCTGCTTTTAGATCTTATTCTATTCCTTTTTGTAGTTCAATAAGGATTGACTTTTACCTACTATTGACTGTACGTACGAGATAATTCATTATTGTAGCATGTCATATTATACCCATGATCATTGATATTTTCGTCAGTCAATCACAAACGTTTATAGGCACGTGATTCAAGAAGCAGGAATGCTCAATAGCACTGGAAATCGAATGAGTTTCCTCAAGTTTCCTGGGGTAAAATCGTTGATTAATACGAATAGTCTGAGGATTTCTTAATTGAAAGCAATAATTCGGGAGCCCTTGACTCGGTAATTATGCGAAACCAATTCAAGGTTCTGGAGTAGACAACCGCCATACTTATGAATCAGTTCACTTCATACAAATTGAAAATGAGGTATTTCTCCATATTTTCAATAACATTATACTTAAACATTTGCGAAATAAGTCGGGGCGTTAACATTTATTACCATTTCTTTTTAAAAAAGAGAGTTAAATTAAAAAACTTTAATTTATCGAATAATTTACCTGTGCGATGAAATGAGAAATAAAACTTTAAACATGGTAACTAAATTAAGTTTATTTATAGAGTATAAAATTAATAAAGCCTGATTATGAAATTCCTGCTATCTCTGAGTCAATGATTTTAAGATTTCATCCATAGCGAAAAAGAATATACCACAAACCACAATATTATTGTGCCAGCTATTGCTGAAAACAAAGTCTCAAATCCATCCAAAATCATTCAAAATCCAAATTTTCAAACTCATTGTTCCCAAGAGCATCATTAGTTTAGAAAGGTGCGGCTGTCAAAACGCCTTATATATTTTTTGTGTTTGAAGAGTCCCCGATAGACATCTGTCATCGGAAAATCATTCTAAAGCTTCGAAAGTTCCTACAATTAAATACGAAGTGAATAATAGGAGACAGTCGTGATTCGAATTTAGAAACATCTTCCTTGGCGTGAAACATACGTAATTTTGTTTCGAAATAAAATAAAGTGTCTTCTTATTGGGAACAAGCAACAGTTTGAAACTTTAGTCCATAGACTATGAGGTATTTAGAACGAGATGTTTCCAAATAATAGCTTATCTAGTTTAAATAGTTATGAGCATAGCAAGGTTCTCCAAGCTCCGATATTTCAGTAATTCGAGTCTCAGATATGAGAACAATGACCTGATTATGCGCCGGATAAATGCTACCAGTTCAGGGTATTAACGGGACTTCCAGTAGTTTTGAAGGGTATTATTTCAGAAACGTTTACGCATTATAAGCAAATGTTGGTTGTATAATCTGTGGAATATTCGGGTTGCGAAATTGAGCTTGTGTATTGTAATAATCATATTCATAAGTCATAAAACCTCACTACGTTTTTAAATTAATCTTTCGTTCGTCATCATCCCGTTCGGCGCCTCACACTATTGAGTCTGGTACGTGGGTACTTCATAATTAAATATTTTTGTTTCCCAAGTCCTTTGAATAAGCAAAAACGAATATCCCGCACGACTTCTCATAATTTAAAATACTTGTATTATTTTAAAATAGATTCTAAAACACTTTATACCTTCATGGTTATTAACATTGGAATTAGATCATCATCATTATTCAGAGAGAGTAGAGTTCCATATGATTTTTTTTTACAAATTACACATGGTAAATCTCCCGAACATAGTTCTAATTAAAATAGATTCTAAATTATTTTTTTTGTTTCATCACAGTGATGGAGGGGACCCAATGTCATAAGGTATTTAATTTATACACAGATGATAATATTTATAGAAACACATTTATTTAAGGCATTTTAAGGCAATTTTTGGAACTCATTCAAGGGACATTGTTTCATTGAACTTTGTAATTTTAAACTCTGTGATGATAATAATATTAACATAGAAGGGATACAATGAATCACACACAACAAATAACAATTTTATATTGTTACCTTTACTTTCCGTATTATTTATATTTGTAATTGAGGCTTTTCGGTCCTGTTTAGTAGTTTACTAATTTGCCACTGCGACCTACAAGATCTATTGTGACTTGCCGCCAATAGTTTGAAGTAAAGTTGATTTGGGCACTTGCCATAAATTTTGGAATTTTCCCACCCTCAAGGGTTTTAATATCTTTTGGGTCGATAATTTGTCTCCCCAGATGAAGGCCACGTTTGTGGATAAAAGGTCTACAGTTGCAAAGCTAAAAATTGTCAATATCGCTTCGACGCGTGACGCGTATCTTCGAACGAAATAGTGAGCGTAAGTAGAATCTTTAATAATTATAGTCTGTGAATTCTCGAAAAGGAGATGTTCGATATTGGTACTTGAAAGCCCCCCACATAAATTATATATTATACGAAAGCCTACGCTCAGAGACTCTACCCCTTTTTTATTTTTACACCCCGGCCATTTTTGAGTAAGTTTGAAAAGTGTATGCAAGAAATCTAACCTCTGTATGCAAGTTTCTTTAATGAATTATAGTATAAAATAAATTAAAATCCATATTATTAGCCATAAACAATACCAGAAACTGACTTGCCGCATTTTTTAATAAAAAAAATCAATTGCAAAGTGATTGGCTGAACCAAATTGAACCCATGCATAATTAGAAAAAAACATTTGACAAGACAATGCACGATGTTGAAGTTTTGTCCTTTGTCTGACGTGTGTCACTGTTTTTTAAAATCGATTTTTACATCTCTGGGTAACGATTTTTAGTCAGAATTAAGTGCATTTTTTTGTTTTTATGCAGGGATATTAAATTATAGTTTTTGTTGCATAATATTCTTAAAAAAATACTCTATCTTCCTATATAACTTTTGTATTGGGGGTCACCGAGTACCAGCGTTCATAGAAATTCAGAACATCTCCTTTTCGCAACTTCTCTCGCTCGCTCAATACGTAAGTACATCCTGTAATATTTTTTCGCACCAGTTACCACTTTGCGGGGATTTCGTATGATTGAGAATTGACGTGACAAGGCGAGTAGAGCGAGATAATAATATAACGTAAAAACATTTTTCTTTTAAATGAACTTGTACTCCTAAAATATAATGATCATTTATTTGTTAAGTGCTTACATACATACTTATGTAAGATGGTTGTAAAGTATAAGCTCCGATACGTTATGCTTGCTCGAGCTTACATATTATTAATTGCGAAAGTGAGTTTGTCTGCTTGTTACACTTTCACTCCAAAACCACTGAACCGATTTAGATAAAATTTGGTATGGAGATAGTTTGAGACCCTAAGAAGAACATACGATAACTTTTTGGAGCGATTGCCGACATTCACGAGGGCAAATCTGCAGGCGGTTGCTAGTATTATACATATAATTTGTATCGTTCATTAGTCAATACAGTCAATCAAACCATATAAGTAGACCTATACAAATATAAATTGGCAGTATGATTTTATTTTTTCTAGTTTTCGCAACTTAATATTATCTGGTAGAGATCAATTCGAGCGATAAGTCCACCTTTTGTAGCCAATTGTGTTTGTTTTATCTCCTGTTGTTGTTATAATAAAAATATGTTTTATATTCTTAATTTTTGATTTTAACATTATTATAAATGTTTGAAAAATTACTTAGTAATTAAAATAGAATAAAACTAGAAAAATTTTACGTCCTGAGGCAGGAATCGAACCTGCGACCTTTCGCTATCCGGGCGACTGCTCTGACCACTGAGCCACCCAGGACTTGGGAAATCCCTGTGAAATTCTTCTAGTCTATCTTGTATTTGCGTTTATGAGCTAACGTCCACCCTACAATGTCAAAAAATTGTAAAATGTAAAATTTTTCTAGTTTTATTCTATTTTAATTACTAAGTAATTTTTCAAACATTTATAATAATGTCAAAATCAAAAATTAAGAATATTTGAAAGCACTGCCCCAACTTAACCGAATCGTCGGTATTTGTAAAAATACTCGTTTCGGATGTTGAAATAGAATATTTCGACATTGTAGGGTGGACGTTAGCTCATAAACGCAAATACAAGATAGACTAGAAGATTTTCACAGGGATTTCCCAAGTCCTGGGTGGCTCAGTGGTCAGAGCAGTCGCCCGGATAGCGAAAGGTCGCAGGTTCGATTCCTGCCTCAGGACGTAAAATTTTTCTAGTTTTATTCTATTTTAATTACTATGTTTTATATTAATATTTTTTATCAATGTTTCAATGAAAGATCCATGTCAACAAATGAATTATGTTAAAATTTTAAGCATTTAACTTTTAATATGTTCAATATGTATTGAGATCTATCGGTACCTTATAAAATGTTTTGTCTGAAAAGTTCAATAGATACATTACTTTCCATTATAACCCACACTAAAATCAAAGTGTAATAAGTTAAGCTATTCATCTCAGTTGTAAGAAAAATAAAGTCTTACAATAGAATTTTGCGCTACTAACTAAGCGCATTTAGTGTGGATTTGCCAATGTGATCTAGACCTTACATTGTTACGTGAAGTGTTTAATTCTTTAATTCGATGGACCTTGTTACAGTCTCCTGGTGGATGTGGCTGTTTTATGACATGGTCTTAATCTAGTGACATATATGGAAGGAGAACCGCAATTTTGTTGCCACATTTGTTTCTTACGCTATTTGAATGGAGGGTGAGAATCATCTACCTACTACATGTTGTTGTATTAAATTGCATTATACCTGATAGAAAAGAATAGAATAAATTTATTTGTGAAATGTAGGTTAGTGTTACTGTCATTGATGTCTTACTATATTTTCACCTTTGGGAAGGCATGCGAATGTCAAAAATTAATGAAGGTACAATTTCTTAAGGGCCGATTTTTCAATCTTGAGGTAATTTTTATCTAGAGAATAATTTTTACATATTAACAAATTTTATATAGATTAACTATCAACTTCTTAAAGTTATTCTCTGGATAAATTGTATCTGGGTATTGAAAAATCAGCCCTAAGTCAATGTAATTGAAACAATATTAAATGTCAATTAATGTCATCAGAGTTATTAGTTAAAATAAAAGCAAATGCCACGTGAGTCACAATTTATTAATTAAATTCGTAAATGAAAAAGGAAGGTAAAGTGAATATTTTCATTTGTCTAAATATTGGTTTACAACTGTCAGTAGACTTTACTGTAATAATTATGCTTTTTGGTGTTTAAAATAGTAGGGTTTTGTTAACGGAATTATATTTTGACAGCAAAATATAATTCCGTAGCGCAGCATAGACTCTACATATCCAGGGTAAGCCGCTAGTACGATCTCAGCACTGGGTATTTTCGAAAGTTTACTTAGGGCCAGGATAAAGCTTCTTATCCTACTACACAGACTCTCAGTATGGGATTTCCAAGAAATTTTCTTACTGCGGCTAGTTTTATGATTTCTTCCCTACACTTGAGTGTTACACTGTATTGAGTACTAGACCATTTTTCTCTAATCACAAAATAAGTTTCATAATTACGTCATTTATTTCATCTTCATATGTCAATATGTTGTTACATTTAACTATCGCCGTCCTGTCTTCTGCAGATCGTATCATTGGCTTTTCAATTGATGTTGGAAACTCATTTATTGACGCAATAAATAATAAAGGGTCTAAAATGCTACCCTGAGGCACTCCCGACGCTACATCTTTACATGACGATATAGTATAGGAACTCTTTTCTTAATTTTGGTCTTCTGCATATTTTGGACACGGCTGTATATTGTTTTCTGTTACCAAGATAACACCGTAATAACTTTAGGGCCACACCTCTAATGCAAAATACATACAGCTTGGACAACAGTTTTTTTTTGTTTCTTTTACAAAGCTCGGCAATTGACCCAACACCACCTGATGTGAAGCGGTAAGGAGAATCCATATGCGAAGACAGCTGGCACAGAATAGACACTGCTCTAGCCGCCTCCACCTTGCCGGTCCAAAAGGTGCTTTTTCACGCATCTCTTGAAGGACCCCATGTAGGGAGGAGATAACACATGTGCTGGCCAAGAATTCCAAGTTCTGGAAGTACGACAAAGAAACGAGGCACTAAATTTCTTTGTGCGTGATGTTGAGATTGAGACAATGAATTGATGACTCCGAAATGAACGAAGATGAACTAAAATTGCCTCGGCAGAGCCCAGGCTACCCCCGCGAATGGCAGTGGAGTCACCGGGGAGTGCCAGTGGGTATTTCCAGTGCCTTTTAAGCGCTGGGCGACCCCCACAAACGTCCGTCGCTAAGCCAGCGGCGGATAGATCTGTAGTCGGATTTCTCCCAAAAAAAAGGTGTTACCTACCCGCTTTCCTCAACTACAGTGCAGCCTGTCGATTCTATAACAAAACTCGCACCTCACTTCGCAAGTCACTTCGAATTCAACTGTCAAGTAGAGCAAATTTTCATACATTTTTTGCTCTATTTGACAGTTGAATTCGAAGTGACTTGCGAAATGAGGTGCGAGATTCGTTACAGAATCGGACCCCAGGTAGTTGAAAGTTCAGTTTTTCAGTGCAGATAGCGCTGTTTTTTATGACGATTTAAAATAATATCAGCGAAATAGAATAATTCGACATTGTAGGGCGGACGTTAGCTCATAAACGCAAATACAAGATAGACTAGAAGAATTTCACAGGGATATCCCAAGTCCTGGGTGGCTCAGTGGTCAGAGCAGTCGCCCGGATTGCGAAAGGTCGCGGGTTCGATTCCTGCCTCAGGACGTGAAATTTTTCTAGTTTTATTCTATTTTAATTACTAAGTAATTTTTCAAACATTTATAATAATGTTAAAATCAAAAATTAAGAATAATATCAGCGTTTTGCGATCATGTCTCCTCATTGGAATGCTCTTTTTGCAGTACTACTGTTTTAAGCGTGTCATTTTGTATGTACCTATTGCCTTTTGTTGTAAGGCTGAGCAACACGTGAATTGTAAGTACCCGTACTAGCGTCTAGAGGCTACGGTAATTGCTTACTATAAGGCGGGCTCTATGCTTGTTGGCCACCATTCATCATCATAGCCAGCCTATATACGTCCTGACTCCTGCTGCTGGGCATAGGCCTTCCTACATAGAACACGCAAGGTGTTTGAGCCATTTATTTCCATTACGCAGGCCCAATGCTCTCTTTTAAAACTCATGATCGGTCATCCTGTTGTAAAGAATAAAGAAGAAGTTTTGTTTTAACTCAAGCAAACGTGTTTAAGTATACAGTCCACTACCTTGGATCTTCATAAGCCTGTGGGTTACTTCGTTGGTGGTGGCCACCATTGTTGTATAAAAATACTGTGTTAAAGCTCACTTTGAAGGTATATAAGTACCTACGTCTATTTATAAGTTGCTATATATGTGCTTAGCTCAGGAATTTCATTTCAAGAGTGCGAAGTGTAATTAATCGAAGAAGATGCATCGCAAGACTGCCTTACAGCTAAAGTTTGTAACAAGTATCTTTTTGTTTGAACTTGCTAAATAGTTTCGTTTTAAACAAATTAAGTTAAAAATACCTACATGGTATGGAGAGTTTATTATTTTTACTAGTAGTCGCCTCGCCTTGAAATGCGAAAGTATAGATGAGTGTTTGTCATACAATCACGCCTGAACAACTAAACGGTTCTGGATGAAACTTGACCCTGAGATAGATTATAGTCGGGAACAGCACAAAGGCTACTTTTTTACAGAAATACTTTCCACAAGGATGATAGAAGATTATTTGGTCTAAGGTTCCTGTATGGGATGACGCAGAAGAAGTCGCGGGCGGAAGCTAACTTATAATAATTGACACATCTCAGTAATTTACGATTGCCAGGTCAATGTATGTCAAACAAATAAATTGAATGCAATCTTCACGTGAGCAGTTAAAGCAGGAAGTGGCGGGTGCTGCTTCCTGGCGCTCTGATTATGCGTCAGATGTCACTGTGACGTGCCGCTCGTAATTTGGACGATGGGGCCGCAGTCACAACGTCGAGTAACATATTGAGATAAAAAGCGTAACGCAAGATTGCACTAATATTAGATTTCTTTTTGAGGAAATGCTAAAATCGCGTGTGTGAGTGATTTCGTCCCGTCTTGTCGTTTCTACAGTAGTTTGTAAATGAATCGGCCAAATTTAATGTCGAATAGATACAAAAATATTTTTGGCTTTAGTTCAGTCTTAAAAAGAAAGAGTAGGGATATTATGACCAGTTTAATAGAATTGGTTTGTTCGTTTCCATATTTTCAACTTGCGACTGAAAAACCGTGCGGCATTAACGCTCTTAAGTACTAGCCCGCCAGCGTCTCTTCTACAATAGAGTTTATAGACTCTACAAACTAATGAAAAGCTCGGCTTTTGGTTACTGATTTTTTATTAAATTGAATAATAGATCAGGTTTATCCAGTACCCGAGTGATTTAGTATCTATTAGAACTAGTTTTGATCAGCTTGGAAAACCAATGTCATATTTTTTGTGAGAAAATTAATAATTCCATGAATACTGTTTACTATCTAAAGAAGAAAAAAAACAGCAATAGACTCATGACAGCCACGCGACAGTCTAAATTATGCCATCAAAAGATTGAGCCGAAACGTGTAAAGGATTCGGGTCAAGTGCGACACATATCGCAAGACGTGATACCCACTTCACGCAACCGATTCACGAGTTATCTCCGCGCAGAGTATCATTCTCTACACTAATCTAATACAGAGAAGCTCGTAGATATGACGAGTAACGAAGATTTGGAAGCGGCGACCTTAAAGAGCTTTAAGATAACTTTATTGTATGCTTTTGTTGGTGTAGGCTTTGTCCTAGTTGACACGCGAATAGCGTATGACTGATCATCGTCCTCGATTATCACTCGGCGCTTGTTTATTGCGATTTTAGAAAACAATGTATTTTGGTACGTATAAAAGGCGTTACAACGATAATGCAGCCAAACACTTTTCGCCAGACCCTGGCATGCAAAACGAAATATTACATCAGTGTGTCTCATTACAGTCTTCTGTCAAAGACGTCATTAATTTCACCGATTGAATAGAATCAATATTCAGTCAACCAACTCTCCAGTTTATTTTTGAAAGCATTTAAGCTAAAATCTTAAGATCTTCAGGCAACTTAATTTATATGCTTAGAGACGTGTTTCTGCTGTAGAGTGTTATTATTTTCAGAGGAAGAAGTAGTCTATTAGGGTATCGGTATAAGAATTACTTTGTTTTCCTTGTAAATAAATGTCTCCACTTCAACATCACGTACAAAGAAATTTAGTACCACGTTTGTTTGTCGTACTTCCAGAACTTGGAATTCTTTGCCAGTACATGTGTTCCGTCCTTCAAACAACACGACGAACACACACGGACGACCGGCTGGGCGAGTGGTCTGTACCCCTTGCTATACGGGCTGCTCAATAAAGAGGTCCCGGGTTCGAATCCCGGTAGGGGCAAATGTTTGTATGATGAATACGAGCATTTGTTCATGAGTCATGGATGTTTATGTGTTTATTTAGTATATTTCTAATAGTTATATACATATTATTATCAATATTAATCTGTTATCTAGAATCCATAACACAAGCTCTTAATGATGCTTACTTTGGGCTGGATAATAGGTGTGAGTGTATGATTATTATTATTATATTATTATAAAACACACATACATGGGTTACATGTTACATGGGTTCCTTCAAAAGAGGCGTAAAAAAGCACCTTTGTGGCCGGCAATAAGTCTGCTCCTGATCCTAGTCAATATATAATAGATTCCATTTTGTTGCGTTATAAATGTCAAAAATGTTATCTAACAAAGCACAGTTTGGTATTATTACAAGATCTATAAAATAATAATAATAATAATAATACGAAACTTTTGGAAATATTTTGATTTCTTAGTATAGGTACTTTCGTCACATACGATTATTATTTATGTTTATGAGCTTCAAGACAAAAAATCCTAACTTAACAAGCAATATTATGACAATAATTATGCTTACTTTGGTCTAGATAATATGTGTGAGTGGAATCATGATAATTGCTATTTTCATCAATTTTCATCATACAGTCGGCACTCAAAAAGCTCGCCTACAAGACAAATATGAAAAGATTTGAGGAAGTTTCTTTCATCTTTGTTGTTAAGATAGCATTAGGTAGAGATAGTTTCCCGTTAGCGAACCGATAAGAAAAATTGTTCTCAAAACATCGTCTCTTCGATATTGAAATAATGTATTGCGGAATCGTGGACCAAGAAAATATCCTCTTAAATGTTATTTTTTGAAAAATAGCCTTTAAGTTCAGATTGATTGACACAAGGATTAGAGTTCTATCTCTATGCTTAATTTTTTCGTACCAATAAGAAATATTAAACAAAAAGAGAAGTGCTCTTTCACACGATTTCCATAAACAATATCAAGATAATTCGCGGAATTAGCCCAAAATTGTACCAAGCTTTTATAATTCAGGGTTTTGTATGGCCCGATCGCCTCATTGACAAGAGAATAAAGCTACAAGTGCACGTCTTTTCTCGCATCGATAGAAATTTGACGCTTCCCTTACTTCCTTCCTTCCGAAGAAATGTGACTTGACGCAATATCAACTTTCATTACTCAAAAAGATTTATATTTCTTGGAGTGTGCACAAAATGCCTCAATTATTGATAAGTTGTTGGACTGAGGGAGTCATTTATTGAAGATGGACTTAAGTAAGTACCTACTTCTTAACGTCTGTCAATTTACCCCTAGTTTGAGTAATTGAAGACCCTTCGAGAATCTGAGTGAAATTACATGTACTAAGGTAATTTTTCGTCACGTTTGGCCGCGATTCTGAAAGCACAATATGATTTAGTACCCATGCACGAGTTACCTACCCTATAAAAATTATATTGACAGCATAGGAGGCCCCCCACAAGGTGGATCGAGGATCTGGTGAAGTTCTTGGGAAGCGATAAGAGCACCGCGGGACCGATCAGTTTGGAGATCTTTGGGAGAGATTGCGCCTGTGTCTAGCAGTGGGCCTCTCTTGGCTGATATGGTGATGGTGATGACGATGAGACGAGCATCTCAGCCAATATAACGTTTTCGCAGTTTTGGCGATCTTGGTCACTGCAGGAACAGATCACTACTATTTAGTAGTATCCCAGGCAAAAAGATTATGTGTGGGTTATTTTCTCAAAATCAATCTAGAGTGGAAAGATTATTCTGATGATATAAACATTAATTTAAGATAGTAGCAGGAAATATTAGACTTTACTGAATGAATAATTTATGCTTAAAGGACTCTTCTTTCCGCTTCACATCAGGTGGTGCTGAGTCATTTGCAGAGCTTTGTTTAAATATAGCCTGCAGTCTGCAGTAAATCTTATTCATCAGTGCAATATAGTTATTTAAGCTATAATGCAAATTATGATGAATTATTGTGCATCGCCAAACTTCGTATTGACGAGCTGTATTACTGTGAAAATTGAGAAAAACAAAACACGATGGGCGGCTACACAGTTCTGTATGATTCCACAAAATAACCAAATTACCTCTACTTAGTGATTATTGGATGAGCTCCGGTGGCGTAGTGATTTGATATCTGGTTTCGATTACGAAAACAAAGCAACTTTCACCAAAGTCGATCCCAGATGGGTCAGTCAAAATTTGTCAAATTTGTCCCAATTCACGCCTCTCCTCCTTCTATCTTAATTATGGCAGCGCTCAAAAACAGTTCCGGTCGTTCAGCGGTGCACACCCCCACCACAACCACGCTGTTTGAGGTCGGGCTCACTAACATCCGTGGGCTCCATGCTAACCTCAATGCCGTCCACCAACATCTCGAGACGGCTCGACCCGAAATGCTGTTTTTGACGGAGACGCAAATACTCCGCCCGGCAGACACTAGCTACTTGGATTACCCCGGCTACGCTCTTGAAGAGTCCTTCAAAGCGAAGGCCGGGGTATGCTTGTTTGTCCGGGCGGATGTTTGCTGTCGCCGTCTGCGCTGTTTGGAGGACCCTTCCTACTCTATTCTTGGGGTGCATGTGGACCTGGGCACACATTGCCGAATCTACGTGTGCCTCTATAGATCCCACAGCGGTGACATGGAGACAACTCGACTTTTCGAACACCTTAGTCGGGTGGCAGATGTTGCGCAGGAGCAGTTTCCAACAGCGGAATTGGTGTTTTTAGGGGACTTCAATGCTCACCACGAGTCGTGGTTAAGTTCCTCTAAAACTGACCATGCTGGTAGAACTGCCCACGCTTTCGCTCTCACGCACGACCTGACCCAACTGGTAAACCAGCCCACCAGGATTCCAGACATTGTCGGTCACGCGCCCTCATTGTTGGACCTTCTGCTGACGACTCGCCCGGATGGATATCGGCTAGAGATTCGTGCTCCTTTGGGAACATCAGATCACTGCCTGGTATCCGCTGGGGTGCCACGGGCGTCGCCACCGGTACCTATGGTTGCCAAACGCCGCATCTGGCACTATGCGTCGGCAGATTGGGACGGTATGCGGGATTACTTCGCATCTGTCCCTTGGAGGCAGCGCTGTTTCAGTGAGCTGGACCCGAGCGCTAGCGCTACTGCTGTTGCTGATGAGATCATGTTAGGGATGGAGTACTATATCCCTCACTCCGATCTCATCAGTAGGGGTAGGCGTAACCTCTGGTTCAACCGCGATTGTGCCTTAGCTGTTGAAAACAGACAGTCGGCATACCGCGCTTGGATCAGGGGCCGAGCTTGCGGGGATCCCAACATTGACTCACTGAAAGCAGTCTATAACAACGCCACCAAGTCCTGCAAAAGGGCCTTCATCAGAGCGGATGCACAGCGCGTTGCACGAGTTGGCCAAGAACTTCTTACGCATCCTACGGGAAGCCGTAGCTACTGGCGTCTGGCCAAAGCCGTGCAATCCAACTTCTGTCAACCCTCGCTGCCCCCGTTGAGATGTTCTGACGGCTCGCTAGTTCACAAGCCGCAAGAGAAAGCCGATCTCTTGGTAAAACTCTTTGCTGCTCACTCCCGAATCGATGACTGCAACTTACAGCCACCAACACTCTCCCACTGTGGCCACACAATGCCTGATATACGTATTAGGCAATGTGATGTACGTGCGGAGCTTCAGTCAATCGACGTCCGGAAAGCTAGTGGACCTGATGGCATTCCAGCGATAGTACTGAAAAACTGCGCAGCGGAGTTGTCTCCTGTCTTAACGCGGCTATACCGTCTTTCTCTCTCTTCTGGGTGTGTGCCGGAATCTTGGAGAGAGGCCAATGTGCAACCGGTCCCCAAAAAGGGAGACCGATCAGACCCAGCTAACTACCGCCCGATAGCTGTCACCTCAGTTCTTTGCAAGGTCATGGAACGGATCTTAAACCACCAGCTGATCCGTTACCTAGAAGATCACTCATTAATTAATGATCGACAGTACGGGTTTCGGCCGAACCGGTCAACGGGTGATCTTCTAGCGTACTTAATGCATGTCTGGGGTGAAGCTATTGACAAACGTGGTGAGTCACTGGCAGTTAGCCTTGACATTGCCAAAGCGTTCGATCGGGTCTGGCACAGGTCTCTTCTCTCCAAGCTCCCGGCATACGGTCTGCCCGCTCAGCTCTGTAACTGGATTGCCGGCTTCCTGCATGAGCGAAGAATCCGTGTCCTCGCAGATGGATGCGCTTCGCGGTTCATGTCAGTGAATGCTGGTGTACCACAAGGCTCTGTTCTATCCCCCACGCTCTTTCTTCTTCATATCAATGACATGATTCCGTTAGGAAACATTCATTGCTATGCAGATGATAGTACAGTGCATGGGGGATATTACGGTCGCCCAGGGGCTGGGCGCGCTGAAACCGAGAGGGAGAGAGAGAATCTTACCATTGAGCTCGACAGGGTGTTGAACCTCGTATCTGAATGGGGATCTAACAATCTTGTTGAGTTCAATGCTAAGAAAAC
The DNA here is from genome assembly GCA_947347705.1 of Nymphula nitidulata. Lineage (NCBI taxonomy): Eukaryota > Metazoa > Arthropoda > Insecta > Lepidoptera > Crambidae > Nymphula > Nymphula nitidulata. Next base: position 19,818,914 of record OX374625.1, on the reverse strand, counting down.
ACAGGTGTGCGCGTTTACAGCCAAAATGTCGCCGTTCCTTCCCCTTCCGTCTCTTCAGGGCACGACTCTTTCGGCACAGGGCTCCCTCAACTTGCTAGGTATGGAGATATGTTGCGATCTGAGTTCCAGGAACTACATCGAAAGCGTGATAAAAACAGCCTCACGGAAGCTCGGTGTCCTGAACAAGGTGCGTCGATTTTTCACGCCTGACCAATTATGCCTGCTGTATAAAACTCAGGTCCGGTCTTGCGTGGAATATTGCTCGCACTTGTGGGATGGCTCCGCCAAGTACCTACTCGATGCCCTGGACAGATTGCAGCGTCGTGCTGTCCGTATCGTTGGCGATGTAGAGGTCACCAACAACCTTGAGCCTCTGCAATTGCGTCGAGACATTGCGTCGCTCAGCGCCTTCTATCGGCTATATCACGGAGAGTGTTCTGAAGAGCTATTTGACCTTATCCCACCTTCCCCCTTCCTACTCAGGAGCACGCGTGCCGGTCTTCGGAGTCATCAATTCACTGTCTCCACCTCAACATCACGTACAAAGAAATTTAGTAGCTCTTTTCTTTGTCGAACTTCCAGAACTTGGAATTCTTTGCCAGCACATGTGTTCCCTCCTTCCTATAACATGGGTTCCTTCAAAAGAGGCGTGAAAAAGCACCTTTCGGGCCGGCAAGGTGGAGGCAGCTAGAGCAGTGTCTGAACTGCACTAGCTGTCTTCGCATATGGACTCTTCTTACTGCTTCACATCAGGTGATGTTGAGTCATTTGTCGTGCTTTGTATAATAAAAAAAAAATAATAATAATTGTGATCGCGACCTCCTCCGTGCTTCGGAATGTACTTTAAGCCGTTGGTCCCGGTTGTTACTGCAACTGATTAACCCACCAATCCGCATTGGGCCAGTGTGGTATTATAGCTCAAACACCTCCCATGTAGGAAGGCAAGTGCCCAACAGTGGGACTTTTTTTTAATTTTTTTATTGGTTTTACAAAAAATCCACAGCACTTAAAGATAATAGGTACATCACAATATTATTAAACATATTGCCAATTATAGATTTTCATTATTTAGACAATTAAATTACAGTAGTTAAACAATCTCGATCTTCTTGGCATTAAAGAGAAAAACTCAAAAAAAATCAACTTATTTTAAGAATCCATTAGCCATAAAAAGTTTTGTAAATATTTCTATTAAGATAATTATGCCCATTGCGTATCGTATGTGTATGTGAGTGCTTGACTGTGGTGTGTGTGGTGTTTGCCTGTGTTGTGTGCCTATTGTATTTCATCCAATATCACAGAGTAAGTTCACGACACTCTGCTTGAAACTTGACTTACCTGAATGAAAGGTGTCCAAGGACGAAAACAGTTTGTTAAATTTTAACTGCGTACGACACACAATAGAATTTCTTGCATAGTTGCTAGTAGTAGTAGGTATAGAAAACAAACCCGCCTGCCTGGTATGAATTCCAGGAGCCCGTAGTCTTAAGAAAAGAGAAGAAAGTTCGGGAGAATCTATAACTCCGTTACAGACATCATGCATAAATGTCATGTCAATGAGTGTTCGCCGGTTTTTTAACCTTAGAAATCGATTGGTGTGATGATGGTGATGATGTTTATTATTTTTGTGATGTGCCTACCTACGATTGTTTTGGATGTTAGCCGGTGCACAATATTTATTCTGAAATACTCCACTGGCGCTTATCATCATCATCGCCAGCCTATATACGTCCCACTGCTGGGCACAGGCCTTCCTACATGGGAGAAACACATGAGGAGTTTGGGCCATAACACCACAACGCTGGCCCGATGCGGGTTGGTGGGTTAAAGCGGTTGCAGGGACAAGCGGGACCAACGGCTTAACGTGCCTTCCGAAGCACGGAGGAGCTCGAGATAACAAACTATGATTGACCCATCCTAGGATTGACCATGGCGAAAGTTGCTTTGTTTTTCGTATCGAAAACAGAGCGCTCAAACCAATACGCCACCGAGCTCCTCTTATCAATTAAACCAAAAATAAATACTTAGCTCCCTCGTGTTGCCAGTTTCTAAGCATTATATTTGAGACGTTAGCTACAAATACAAGTGTTAGAAACTGATGTTACGAGTTGATAGTTACTCTGGAATTAGCGGTTACACCATATTAATTAAGTTTAATTAATTTCCTTATGAACAAGTAATTTAACAGATGTTAGCATGTAAGTAAGGGTAGTATTATTAATTAATGTGATTCCATAAGCTTTAAGAAATAGATATTAATTGAATGAAGTAGTCAAGTTTAACTCTTGATCAAAACTGTTATAATAGCTAGATTTGTTTGATATTGTAAAAATGATAGATAAGTAATGAGTCTCGGTAGTACGATAATATGACAATTAAAAACCCATTCAGATTATTAAAACACAGACTAAAGTTAGGCCTTTTTTTCGTCCGAAAACCCTTTAAGGCAAGCCCCCAAGTTCTCTCTAGGTACCCATCCAGAGAGAACTTGGGGGCTTGCCCGCTGGGTTATGTGGGAGTCTCCGGCTCCGGTACCCACTAAAAAACTGACGGTACCCCTCATGCCACAAAATGCGCGGCGCGACCGAGGAAGCTCATCGCATACCACTCAGGTAGCGCACTGTGGTCTTTCTTTTGGAATCAGACTAAAGTTAGACCTGGCCTGAAACTGATGCTGTCACTCTTATTTGTTATAAGAAAGATAGAGATAGCATCAGTTTTAAGCCAGGTAGCCATGGTAAGTGTTTTGTAATAAGGGGGAGTGTGTTAGAGATGTGTGGCTGGACAGGTGAAATTGGATAGTTCCACAAATTTGGAATTTTTGTGCTAACTAAGGAAAACTATTGAATACACAGTAAAGTACATTATAGAGCGGTTAAAAGGGTAATTTTCATTATCTGATAAAACTGTAGGTATAAGTAAATGAAAACGAGCACGTCTGTTTCAACTTTGGTATTATTGTGCCTGAACTTCGATCAGAAATTCTAATCCTAAACATTAAAGTTTTGTTCGTCATTTAAGGAAATTAAGCATTTAGTTTCAAAATGAAATGTTATTTTAATCTATGAAGTTACAGAGTAAAGTTCGATTTTAGAACATCCTTCGCAAACTAGATCGCAATAATATAAATTAGACAAAACGCTTGATTGTTTAGATAAGTAACCCCAGGCGAGATTTGGGTTTACTTCACTACAATTATCTCGTACCTACTCTAGTTGTGTTAACCGGGTGTTAACACAATGTTTAGATTCAAGTAATTTTTATTGGTCTTGCCTAAAAGTCGATTATGTTTGTTTAATGTTAACCTTGTTTGTAACGTGAATACAAGACAAGAGAACAACTATTTCGCTTTCTAAAAGGAAACAAAATATTGTAGGGTGTAATTGTTGCCTCTTTTTAATCTCTGTATCAGTTCTTTTACTTTTCATAACACAAATTTAAATCGTCACACTGGGAGATATATTATTAATCGCTACACAGTGAAATATTAAATTAAATTTCCTTCAAAAACTTGGTGTTTTTGGCTAAAACTAAAAACACCAAGGTTTTTGAGACATAATTTAATAAAGGTTTGTTAAATTATGGCCAGTACCTGCTTGACAATTGAATTCATGTTCATTGAAATCTTTATGCATCGCTTAAAGAAACCATCATTGTCTTATATGAAAACCAATTATCATTTTTTCCATAACTGTGCTGTACTTACATCTACATAAAACTAATATCAATCTCTTACCTGTCATAATATTGTCCCTGATGATCTGCACATGGTTGTCTCTGTCAGGACGTGTGTGTTCATGCCAGAAGCCGACCACGTGGCCGAGCTCATGCACGACGATACCGAACTTGTCGCAGTTTTTCCCGATGGATATTGCTTGGGCACCACCACCACGCTTGCCGACAAAGGAGCAGCATCTATTTTGAATAGGGCAATTATCAATTAATACAAGAAATTTAATTCTCATCCATTTAATTTAGAAAATATAGAGTTTCTGCAGTCAGTCCCTTAAGTCAGAGTTTTTTTGTTCGAAGTGACTTGTGCCCGATGTTTGTAGAAAAATCATAATAAATTATTTAGAAAATAAAGAACAAAATCTAAAATTCATTAAGGAAATTATACATAAGGGAATACCATAAATAAAATACTCAATTAAAACCAAAATCACTGACGTAGCTCATAGAATAGTAAGTTGAAGTAGCAGTGGGCAGGGCACATAGCACGCAGAACAGACGGTTAGAATGGCGACCACGTGCCGGAAAGCGCAAAGTAGTACGGCCTCCCACTAGATGGACTGACGACCTGGTCAGAGACCGTTGGATCCAGGCTGCGCAGAATCTTTCCATTTGGAAATCGATGGGAGGCCTTTGTTAAGTAGTGGACATCATGGGTTGATGTGATGATGATGATGACTTGATTATAAAGGCATTGCTTATCGATTTACTTACCCGCAAGGTCTTTCAGTGAAAACAATATAATCTTTGTGCACATCAGCATCCCGTTCAACGAATTTAACGCAGGTGAAATTTTCCCAATGTCTCATGGCTTGCTTGAAGAGTGATTTATGAGCACCACTGAAATTGCCGTCGATTTCATAGGGAATCACGCCATTTTCCCAAATTCTCTCTTTGCGGTTGGTTGCTGCTCTGGTTGAACGATGTCTCTTGTTAGTCTGTGGAAGTAAAAGGTGGAGAAAAGGGTATTTACTTGTATGTTGTTGCTCGATTTGCCGTAGTACACGTATTTCATAAAATGTTGAAGGAACACTAATTCCATCCTTTCATCATTATCAGCACCAATACTACTTGCTGTTTAGTATTTGGGGATGTGTCTTTTACATCTTTTAGATCTCGCATATAAGTATTCTGAGTTACAGAGCATAGTTGATTATTAAACTTCTCATCAATTGTTATTTTATAAGTACATACCTGAAACTCATTATTATAATAATGGTAATTGTTTTAACAGTTTAGGTGTATACTTACTTCAGTATTTGTATAATTATAGGCTTGACTCTCCATAGCTTCTAGATCATCCGATGAGTCTCGAAAAAACCAATTTTTGAACGGGTCTGTATCACTAATGTTAATGTTGACTTTGGGAGGAGGTTTCACTTCGAATTTTTCTTCGAATTCATGGACTGGTACCTCGAATCTTTTAGGCTGCTCATTATATTCTTTACTGTTGTACTTTTTTTGGTGACGAAATATTTTTTTCCTCCCTAAATGCGTGTCATCATTACCCTGAGAGCCTCTTAAGCTGTTTTGTCCTGTTCTCTCGCTCGAATATATGTTTCTCAACCTAAAATCAACAATCCAAAATATAATTATAGCTGTAATAAGTGTAACCAAATATTATTACTTAGTTCTAAATATAAGCAAATGAATGAGTGATAATATATTATGATGAATACGAGCATTTGTTCACGAGTCATGGATGTTTATATGTTTATTTAGTCTATTTCTAATATTTATATATATATATATTTTTATCAATATTAATCCGTTATCTGGAATCCATAACACAAGCTCTTAATGATGCTTACTTTGGGCTAGATCATAGGTGTGAGTGTATGAATATTATTATTATTTATAAAATGCTTACTTTATCTCGGTATGTAGCCGGTTTATAAGAGTAACCCGGGCCTGAGCCAAATGTTACCCCTTGTTAAATATTTGGTGTGTTGACTTATATTGGCGGTGGGATGTCTGAGTTATGTAATGAGTAGGGCATCTGTATTTGTGTCTTCAATTTGTAAAAATTTTCTAACTATTCTACATGTATTGAGAATTACCGCTTTTTGTAATTTAACATACGTATAGGGGGATAATTTTATAATTATAATTATTATTATTATCAACCTTATTTTATTTTTTTGTCCACCCATTTTCATACTTTATTACTAAGCTATCGAATGTAATTATGCACAAAAAACTCCATGTGATTTAACTAGAAAAATTTCACGTCCTGAGGCGGGCACACCTCGGCCCCCGCCCCCGCCCCAGGACGTGAAATGTTTTCTAGCTAGCTAGATATTTTTATAAGTAAATAATTTTTCAAACATTTATAATAATGTAAAAATGAAAATAAGGAAATTTCTGTCCAAAAAAATCATTTATTAAATAGAGGCAAATCTGTGCTATGTAACTATTTCTCAAAGTATGTAAAAAAAATTCGCTTCTGTGGTAAAGGCTTTAAAGTGCAAGCGCAATTATAAGTGGGTGTAAGTAACGAGGGGTATTCAAAGCCACAATACTTATGACGTAGATGAGCAAGCAAATGAATGTAAAGCAGCGCTTTGCGAAAAAATCCGTGATCTTATGTCATACTGTTTTGTGATTGACAGAATACTCGTAATAGTCCATGTAACATTATATTTGTCTGTTGTATTATGCTACGTACCCAATATATAATATTATTATGCTTTTTAATGCTTAGTCAATGGTGGTAGTTTTAAAAACAAACATAGCTACAAACCTCCTTCTATTACCATGTCTTCTTTTTCGCCGTCTCCTACTGTTTGAATCTTCTATAAGACTTTGCAAGCTCTCAGTCGGTTTTAATAAATCGTTCGCTTCAACATTTCCAATATCTTCTTTTACTGTCTTATTAACAACAAGTTTATTGATACTAATAATATCTTCTTCTTGTTCACTAATTGGTAAAACACCATTTGTTGGTGCTGGGGCAACAGTTATGTTGTCTGGAATATCTTTTAATTTAATATTTTTAGAATCTCCAGTAATTTCACGACTATTGCTTTGAATTTTATTAGTAAAATCTTCCATTTTATTACTGGAGTTAGATATTTGTATGTTAAGATACAATTCGTCAAGATTTAGAATGTTATCTGTTGACACATGAACTACAAGCACACCTTCTTGCTCTAAGCTGTCATATTCTGTTAAATTATCTACAACACTTTGATTTGTTTGGTCGAGTTTGCTTTGATTTGATATAATAGTAATATTATCTAACATCTCATCTGGAGGAAGTTTGCCATTTTTCATCATTATTGATTTGTCTAAACCTGCTGGTAAAACCTGAAATATGCCGAAACTTATAATTATTTCAAAATCTGTTTTTCAAGTTTAGATAAGTTATTATTATTTTCAAGCCAAATTACAAATTACATTGCGTACAGTTAGCAATGTAATGTTTGTTGGAAATGTTTATCTTTTTTCTTTTATACGAAACCACATATTTTTTGCTATGCTATGTGCTTTGCCACTTCCAGAAGTTATGAAATTAAACTTTTTATTTTGAAAAAGTTGTCGTAGTACTTTTTTTTATGGAAAATCTAGGGTTCACTTTTTGAAATATATTTATAATTTTATTTTGAAAGCAAACACTTAAAATAATCACAGGTTACCTTAGTGGATAGAGTAGCATCATTGTATTTCTTTGGCTTTTCTTGAGACAAAGGCACTGGTTGCTTAGTTCTTTTTCTAAGAATGTCTGTGAGACCCTCCTCTTCTACTTGTAACCCTTCTAAAAGGACTTCTTTCTTCAGTCTTTCAACTTCTTCTTGTAGTGATTTATTTATTTTATTAGTGGGCGGTGTTTTGGTTACTGGTTTGAAGAAATCTGAGTCAGGTATGGCGATGTCTCCTTGAAAGTTACCTGTGAACAAAACAACGGGAAATGAGAGAAGCATATATGCAAAAGTTGTTGTTTTCATTCATATGAAGATTTCATTACTTCGGAAGGTCAATATAAAATAATAATATTAAAGATGTGGAAAAGAATTGAATCTATATAAGTGTGTCACTGCGTTGAAATCAATGCAAAATTACAACTGTGATTAGCTAGGATCACGGGCTTATTTCAATGGCAAGAGTATTAAATTTTGTATCTTTTACTTTTATATTAACTGTCAGTGTGACTACTGCTTTTACTAAGCTGATGATCGCTACTGAAATATACCTCAGTAATTTATCCTAAAAATAATAGGATTCAAGACATGATAATACAAATTGTCGACACGGTAATCAATTTCAGTATAAATATACCATATTATTATTATATATTATTTTTATATTACCTATACGTGTTAAACTTACACACGCTATGCTATTTATATTTCATCTCTTCGTTTATCAGTAGAAGGTGACCCTTTGCTCTGTTTCAACCACAGGTCATATTGAAGATTGTAAGTTGTGAGAACTTTTAGTTATTTCCATGCTTGAAATAAAAGTTAAAAGCCAGGGTCAAATACAATTGGCGAACTTTTTACATATTAAGGATGGGTTTTCATTAATTTATTTTGGTAAAGAAATGTATACTAGTGAAGTAGATTAAAAGAAGAGAATAATTTAAAAAAATTATAATGTTTAACGGAAGGATTCTTTTGATTATTATTGCTATTTAACTCTTACTGTAAGAGTTAAATAGCAAGTTATATAAAGCGAATTCTTGTCCTAAGTGTAATAATAAATAAAACATGGTTATGTCGTCCCGTGATGATTATTTTTTACCGGATGACGATGTCGCGTCTTCAAACTATTACTATTTTTTTCAGGTTCTGCAGCTATAAATGAGGTTATAAATGTGTTGGTATTCACCGTCACTTTATTAAATAAATTAATTGAAATTAGAAAGGAAAGGACATTGATTATATAATCAAAGTATTAGGTAGGTAGGTATTAGAAACCAAATCTCGAGTCTGGCAAGGGGACGCTTAATAATTATGAAATTATGTTAATTGCTTGTCAGCGGTAGGCCATTATGTCGGTGTATATTTAGAACTAGAATGCGTGTGATGAATCGCTACATTAAATTAAGGAAGTCAACCAGACTTTTTATAGGAGAAATGTAAAAGGAAAGATGTGATTTTGATTACCGCTGTAGCATTTACCATTCAAGCGTGAAAAAATGATACTTATTGTTGATCTATTGATGTGACATAATAATTAAGAGGTCCTGTATTCGAGACATAACAGTTTGCGAGATAAACACGACGATATATATGAGCCATGTTTGTTTAAAATAAATTTATTATCAGTGTGATTATTCTTGTTATTTAACGTACACCTGTACATATAGCTAGGATATGGACCGTATATACAAATACATAATTATATGTTAATTTATTTTGTTAATTTTTTGTTACCATTCCAGTGTTAATATGTTTTGATATTAATTTCATTCGGACTTTATCTAATTCTAATAATGATAGTGTTATTCTGATTCTGGCAATCATTTTTGAATTATTTATTTATTATCAATTTGACAGCTGCAGTGTGGGGCTGTAATGGACCCCGTGGTACACCAGCATTCAGTGACATGAAATTCGAAGCGCATAAATCTATGAAGACCCGGATTCTCCGTGTAGGAAGATGGGCGATCCAGTTGCTTAGCTAAACAGTAGGCGCAGGTTGCTTGGAGAGAAGAGCTTTGAGCCAGATCCGATCAGAGGTGTTACCAATGTGAAGACAACAGAGATGCATTAAATACAGAAAAACTAATAAGTCATTTTTATTATTTATTAAAGCTAAGGCACCAATGCATTCCTTAAATGTATTGAATACTTGTGTTAGGAGGAATATCAGTTAAGTAGGTAGGGTAAGCGTGGCGGTAGTAAGCCGGGTCATATCAGTCTCCTTTTCCACATTGGTCTCCCTCCAAAATCTGAACTAAAACTTTCACTCTTTTCTATAAATACGCCAAAAAAAAGAGTGTAATTTCTGTCAAATACAACTAAGTATTGCAGTCATCACGAGCCTATGTAGGTACACACAAAGCTGAATTCGAAAAAAAAATCAAAAATGAAATTTCATTTTTTTTTTGTAAGTGAATCTAAAAATAAATAAAGAAATAGTCGGTATCTATATATTCTTGCCTATGACTGTACACAATATAACCAAAGCTTTTACATAATTCAAAAATTAACGCAAAATGTACAATTTCCACTATCTAATTCCGAATTCATGCGCTGTCGTCATAAATGGCGATTGCATCTCGACATTAACGGTAGGTACTACATCTGTTGCGATCGTAAAATTTAATGACCACTGACGCGTGTCTAGGTCCCAGCTGGTGCCTAATGCTGGCTAGCTATTAATTAATTGTCTATGTACGCTTACACGACGCGTATTGGACGACACAGTTTACGATAGTGCTGGATCCGTTGAATATTCATGGTGCGGCCGTGTTTGAGGATTGAATTTGATTACATAGACGTAGTAGTTGGCAGCGGAAAACGGTGCATTTTCATATCGACGGTTCATTGGCATAAAAGATAGGAGTTGGGTGTTTATACTGTTCTTTGTTATTATCAGACATTGCCTGTGTCCGTGACGTCGTCCGGGTAGCAACGAACTATTTTGATTCTCTTCTATACATATATTATTTAAACAAAAACTTATGTTTTAGCGTCGAATTCAAAAACAAAAAAAACTTTTCATAAAAATGGTTTTAAATTATTCCAGCTTCCGAAAGAACGAAAAAGCTTCCATTCGGGCACCGAAAGTCCCGAAAATTCTGTGCCCGAACACAAATTTATGTTGGTAGGCAAAGCTTCAGTTATGAAAATATGCATCAATGTGCTCATATTAGTCTACAACTCATTGATCGAGAAAAAGGTACAAGCGATACCTTATTTACTTGCATAAAATTTTCTGCGATATTAAAAATAAAACGACGGTTACTAACTTGTAAAAGTAAAATTAAGAGTTATAACTTTGTATCTTATGGGTGCTCAAGCTTGTATAGCCCCATCAAAATTGAAAGATTCGATATTATTTTAATGGCGCTTTTGTAAATTTGAGATATACTTATTTATGACAACAAATATAAAAAGATAGGTATCGTTATTTTTAACTAAACTGCTTTAAATTTTATGTTTCAATACATTAATTTATCTTAAAGCCAAAACAGCCCTAGATCCTCAGACTCGCTCATCAAACGTTTTTTAGACTTAACATGTTTTTTTCATTTCATTTTGTTGACGGGTTAGAGAAACAAAATGCTTAGCGACCGACGGAACCTCTATAAAATGTTATTACCTAAGTACGAAGGTATTGCAATAGTTATCTCAATGTATTGCATTATTTTATTATGTTATTTATTGCTTTCGTAATAGTCTCATCAGAACCACCAACTGAAATATAAATATGTAAGCAAGAAACTCGGTACGGGAATGGCATTCTTCCTGGATATTCATCCGAATATATTTATTTGTTGTTTCTTTTGATTTGACTGTACAAATTGGGCGAGTCGAGGCGAGTTAGGATCGGGGGAGATAGACTTAGCCCGGATAGTCAAGTATTCTTCTCTTTATTAGCCTAAAGTGATACTCGCGGACCGCTTTCTTGTATGTCCATAGAGAAAGCAACCATAGAATGAATATTCTTCAAACTACGATTACATATGCTTGAAAATTTATGTAATATACTTAAAACAAAGCCTGAAAAACAATTAAAATTTCTTTTTCTTTATTATTGTTCTTGATCAAGTAAAGATTTAAATAACAACATGTTTTGAGCCAAAGAACGGGTATATATTATTAAACTACAACATATTTTTTTTAGATTAAAAGAAAGAGTATTATTGCATCATGACAAAAAGATAAGGATTGTTTTATAATTGACTAAAAAAGGAGGAAGTTCTCAATTCTGTTGGTGTGTTTTTTTTATGTAGGTATGTACCTACATCGATTCCGCTGAGATTTCTGATCCGATTATGTGATTATTTGTATGTTCGATGCGGAGTAGTTTCCATTTGGTCTCACAAAAAAATATTTGCAACCGATTTTTTTAATTTAAAAACTAAACTACCCGTATGGTTTTTAAATTAAAATAACCGAAGTAATTTGCGAAATTGCGGATTTTAGCTTTCCTGTGGCTTTTTAGTGAAGCGATACGAAAGTAAGAAACAATATAATGCTGTCATTCACCCATCCAGCTTTGACCTTAGAATCTTATTACAAAAAAATGTAATAAAAAACTGACTTCAAAATACTAAAAAGGAAAAAATAATTAATTTAAGCAGGTATTTATACCCTAGAAACATATTTTTTGGATTTGGTGCTAAGTTATCTCCAGAAATAATAGAAAGTGAATTTTTCGTTTATCATGTCGAAAGACTAATTTTAGTTATTTACTTACAATTATGCTTATAGGATAGATTGGATAAGTAGCCATATTGTAATAACTGGTCATAGACGGCATCGTGGGCCTCTGGACGACACCTACAATACCATCACACAATCTAATTGATGCTTACTTTGAGCTAGATAATAGGTGTGAGTGTATGAATATTTTTTCCTTGTTATTGGTGTCTATATAGGCGGCGGTAACAACTTACCACCAGGAGGGCCGTCAGCTTGTTTGTCATCTAGTCCAATAAAAAAAATGGATTGATATTTTTGCGGATCCGATTCAATTTTATGTAAAGGGTTATTTGCTGGGTTAAACTACGACTTTAATACAAAAATTAATAAGTCGCACTAGCAACATGAAGCAATAGGATGTTAACTATTCTTGTTTGTTCTTTAAAAAGTTCCTGTCACCCAGGATATTAAGATCATCATCAGCTTATATACGTCCTACTGCTGGGCTACAGATGAATAGTTTGTTCTATAGAACCACCACGCTGGCCCAATGAGGATTGATGGGTTCAAGCGGTTGTACTATAACCGGGACCAACGTCTTAACGTGCCTCCCAAAGCACGAAGGAGCTCGAGATAACGAATTTAATGATTGACCCATCCTGGGATCGACCATGGCGAAAGTTGCTTTGTTTCCATAATCGAAACCAGAGAGCTCAATCCACTATCCCACCGAGCTCCTCCAAGATTATGGTTTTATAATATTATTTTGAAATGTAATTACCTACTGCAATGCTTCCGCCCGCGTATGTAATAAGAAATCCTTACAAATTAATTTCTCCGCTTCAAAGAAATTGAAATTAGATGCAATGGCTTAGGAAACCTTAAGCGCTTCGTTATGAGGCTTCCATTAATAAAATTGGTTTACATTTGGAACAAGAAGAAATGAAGATTATTGTTCTAAAAGTGAATAAAAATTGACTTATGGATGGCCGAGTGGTCTGTAGTTTTGTAATACCCCTTACTACAAGTTACTTAGTCAGGCGTCCCGGGTTCGAAAGTCCGTACGATGAGTAGGTACAATTATACTTGTTCACGATTCATAGATGTTTGTATATTTATTTACTATATTTCTAATATTTATGTAACGGTTATTATCATTATTTCTCCGTTATCTAATACCCATTAGGTGTGTCTGTATGAATATTTTTATTATTAATATTACTTATTCTTTTCTTTCTTTACTATGTCAATCAATTATGAGTAGGTATAAACCCTGGTAATTATAAATGTTATGGATATTGATTACTAGGTGGCAGGGCCGTATGTAGGGTCGTCTAGGTAGCTACCTGCGCTTTTCTTATTTCAACCGTGAAACAGGTCGATGTGTTTCGGATTGAGGGGTAAGGTAGCCAGTGTAATTACTGGGCATGGACGGCATTTCATCTTAGGCCTCAGATGACACGCACCTGCAATACCAAGTGATTTTTTCCTTGTTATTGCAGGTGTCTATAGGCGGCGGATACCACTTACTACCGGGTGGACCGTCAGCTTATTTGTCTTCTAGTTGTATAAAAAAAGCTTCAAAAGTGTAGTATATAGGAATTTAAAAAAAAACACATCGATTATCACATCTACAAATTATTGAATTGGGGATTTTTATTTTACTATTTTCGCTGCTTTTATGACTATATTATGTTTTATTTAATAGACAACGAGTGCCCAAATCCAAAGAGACTAATATTGTAACTTAAAACAAGCATAATTAATTGAGACATATTGTATAAATCGGTCAGGGGTCCCGGACTCGAATCCCGGTAGGAGCAAAATAATGTTTGTATGATGGGTACGAGCATTTGTATACGAGTCATGGATGTTTATTTAGTAAATTTCTAATATTTATATACATTTTATTATCAATATTTCTCCGTTATCTAGTATCCATAACACAAGCTCTCATGATGCTTACTTTGGGCTAGATAATAGGTGTGAGTGTATGAATATTATTATTATTGATTAAAGTTTTCATAAACTCCTAAATAATACGGATTACCTAATTATATATTTTTAATGGCAACAAGAATAACAGAATACTCCAGAATCCAGTGCCCGTTGGAATTGAGTTAGGAATCGCATTATTAGCGCCGGTTTGAGGCACAAGTTGGGAGATGGAAGCGGTAATCGCAATAAAACTTTTTTATTGATGAAATTTCCACAGACTTCGACATCGGAAATAAAACTTATTAAATTTGATTGGTAAATTGAGTACTTTTACAGAGGTTCGGAAATAAATAAAAAAATGGTAAAAAGCAAAGCAACTTTCGCCATGGTTGGTGTCGCAAAGGGAGCATCTATTTTTTTCGAGTTAAGAATTGCCGGGTACTTACTCTGCTTCGCCTTTACAACTTTCTTGAATTAAAGACTCAGTTAAAAATATTCTTGCTATTGAATCTCAGTCAATATTCTTACACTACCCAATTCACCATACGTTTTACTTTTTCGTTAATATTACCATCTCTACTGTCCCTAAATGGCCTCCAATCTACCACCCCTACCGCCATTCCCTGTCCACCGGTACCGTCAATCATTATCTCTAGACAAAATCTTATAAGGACTCACCAAATCTTTGATGCTAGCCTTCATGATGACAAGAAATATTAATTACTTACATTCTTGCTACCAATCTCTCTCTTTTTTTATATTGCCACTCACTGGCAAAAACGATGGCTCATCCTTTAAGGTAGTTTCGAACCGCGTTCGCGACAGTTTGTCTCAGAATGGGTCAATCAAAATTTGTAATCTCGAGGTCCTACGTGCTTCGCAGAAGGCGCTTTGAGCCGTTGGTGCCGGTTGTGGCTGCAACCACTTTAACCCACCCACCCGTATTAGGCCAGCATGGTAGTGACCAAAATCCCCATGTTTTTCCTACGCAGGAAGGCCTGTGCCCCTGATAGTGATGCCGATACAAGATTACAGGAAACTATGATGCTTCACTTAAAAAGTTGTCCGTGGATTTCATATAACCACAAAAGTTTTCTGCGACATGAAATTTTCATCTTTCACGTTGCATTTTTATGAAATTTTATATTTACGCAACAAAGCGCGCGCGTCCTATTGAATCTTATTAACCGCAATACAGTATGAATGAAATAGAAGAACATAGTTTCAATTACTAGCCTGTCTCTTTTTACTGATGATATTAATCTATGAAAAGGTAGTGTCTAGTGGTATTTTCTTTTCCACTTACAGACGATCGCAGCTAATTAACATTACGTTGTGTTATTGTGGTGAGTGAGGTTGCTAGAGTTCATCATCATCATTACAATTTGTTGAAAAATATATTTGAAATCACGAAAAAAAACAGCTGTTCCATACAAACAGGCTGTGTAGATATTACAATTGGCACTTTCTACTATTATGTCCCACTGCTCGGCACAGACCTTCCTACATGGGAGAAACATATGAAGAATTTGGGCCATAACAAATGGCAATGCGGATTGGTGGATTAAAGCGGTTGCAGTTAATACCGGAACCAACAGAAAACGAACAAACAAATTCTAACAAAACTTACTATGCCTAAGGACGTCAAGCTAGTTAAAATCAGAGAATAATAGAGAAATTATTAGCGATTTCTGGTTTGTATGCAAAGCTAAAATGCTCTTAGGCAATAATAATACTACAGCATTTTATACTTTCATGGTTATTAACATTTGAGTGCAACCGAGCATTTGAATGCGTTTGTTGCATGGCGCATGCAACTGCGCCGAAATATCGGGAACTCACAACTATAAAATTACATGGTAAATATCCCGTAAATAATTCTAATTCAAATAATAATACTGTTTTTAGACAAACCCTCTGATATCGAAGGTGCCTCCTAAACACTGCAATTTATCACGTTTAATAAGGTTGAAAACTGGAACACACGTTTCTAAATGTCAAATCATTTGACAGCCATCTTTTTTGTATTCATAATGAGAGAAAGAGATGCTGCACTGAACTTAAATTCAGACTTAGCAAGTGTTATCCAGAATTAGGGCCAATGTCTTATGAGATTCGGTTTGGTTGGCGTGCGGCGTAAACGCTGTTAACAAAATCATCATCATCATCATCAGCCTATATACGTCCCAGTGCTGGGCACAGACCTTCCTACATGGGAGAAGCACATGAGGAGTTTGGGCCATAACACCACCACGCTGGGTCAATGCGGGTTAAATTTAGAGATTTTGGTTGACCCATCCCGGGATCGACCATGGCGAAAGTTACTTTATCGAAACCAGAGTGCTACATCTGCGCCACCAAGCTCCTCATTAGATCATGTAGCGCTAGATAAAAAGAAACGATAATTCACAAATTTTTAGACCTTTGAAAAATACAGGAGTCCCTAAACCCCGGTAACACAAGACCTCATGTTGTCACTGCAACCGCTTTGACAACTGGATAGGGTGGTGTTATGGCCCAAACTCCTCAAGTGTTTCTTCTTAGTAGGGAGGCCTGTGCCCAGCAGCGGGATTTTTATAGGCTGGTGGTGTGATGATATGAACTTCTACGACACTTCATGATTTACTAAGCATAAGCAGTTAAACCAATATAGAGGGTGGTGCCGTCAATGCGACAATAAATTTAAACATGGGTTATATAAGTCCATAGAAATGGTTTGCCACTTTCAAAAATATCGTATTCATTTGATAATTTCATGACATTTGTATGAAATAATGCTGCCAACGTTACACTATTGTATATACGATATGAGATAAATTGATTCTCGCTCTTTTGTTGTCAGTTGCGGCAATCAGTTATGGATTATATAATTTAATCAGGGAACACCGCATTGCATGCAATCTCAATGCAATCGATTTGCGCTGTAAACATTTTGCATATTGAATGTCAACTAAGCAGAAAGTCTATCTAATAATCATTTATAAGTTATCTACATATGCCTACATGTGTTGATAAATAATCAAAAAACATTAAGTAACCCCCGGCCTTACTAGTTATCAATCTAACACCATCTCATTAAGACTATTCTTATGGGCCCATAAAAACGCCAAGTATCGCATCCTGTACCATCAAACAGTCTGTAGATTGCTCAATTCTTCAGAAACTTACAGCTGATACAGTTTGTTTGGGCTCACAAGAATAATCTCAATGACAATATGTAAGATAGATGATAAATGACGCCGGGGTTACAAATTTTTTTATTTTTTATTTTTGGCCTTTTGGCTGTACAGAACCGAACCATTCCGTTTGGAAATCGATGGGGAGATAGATACCATACGCTGATATGCTAATGATGATCCTTTTGTTTTGTATAGCGTTTAGTTTACTATACAAAGTATAGTAAACCAAACGCGAATTATACAAATACAAGACCTCTACAAGCCTCTACAATTGTGTCGAGATATTGCGTCGCTTAGCGCCTTTTATCGGCTTTATCACGGAGAGTGCTCTGAGGAGCTTTTCGACCTTATCCCACCTTCCCCCTTCCTGCTCATGAGCACGCGTGCCAGTCTTCGGAGTCATCCATTTGCTGTCTCCACTTCAACATCACGCACAAAGAAATTTAGTGCCTCGTTTCTTTGTCGTACTTCCAGAACTTGGAACTCTTTGCCAGCACAGGTGTTCCCTCCATCCTATAACATGGGGTCCTTCAAGAGAGGCGTGAAAAAGCACCTTTTGGGCCGGTAAGGTGGAGGCGGCTAGTGCAATGTCTATTCTCCACTAACTGTCTTCGCATATGGACTCTCCTTACCGCTTCACATCAGGTGGTGTTGGGTCAATTGTCGTGCTTTGTATAAAAAAAAAAAAAAAAGAAATTCTCTAACGAAAACTTAAAATGAAAATGTCACTTCTCTAGTAATCGGCTTTTAGTAATTTTATGTTGAACTAGTAATTTTAGTTTGAATGACATTCACAGCCGATTACTAGAGTAGTGACATTTTCATTTTGAGCTCTCGATAAAGAACTTCTTTTTTTGGGTAATACTGATACACCTTGTATAGAAATAATATATGCCATTTTATGGATGTATTAAGTACCTACTATTATTTTTTGTCAAATCGAAGATGTCAATAGATAAACTGGAATGTATTATTAGGAACTAACATGAAGAGACAAAAGAAATCTCTTGCGTACTGGTTAATAGCATCTATTTTCCCAAGAAACGTTCGTTTATTGCCAAAAATAACACACGATTACGAGCTTACGACCGCTCTCTCATGTTTCGTGGGCAATTTCGCGGTTGTTTACGGAGCATGTGAAGTGGCCCGCGAAGGGGCTGGCTGCGTCTGGGCCTGGCAGCCTGTGTTATGATACATAATCTTCATATGGGCGCAGGTTGTTTGCGGATTATCGGCCTTTATAGCGTTGCCGTGTTCCGAAATAAAATTTAGAATTCCAGGGTTGCGGGGTCGATCATAGTTCCAGGGGTTGGTACGAACATACTAAATTACACATCTATTTCGGTATTTCTTAGTTCAGCCGTGAAACAGTTCGCTGTGTTTCGGATTGAAGGAAAAGGTATCCAGTGTAATTACTGGGCATGGACGGCATTTCTTCTCAGGCCTCATGATGACAAGGCACCTGCAATATCAAGTGATATATCAAGTGATTTTTCCTTGTTATTGCAGGTGTCTATAGGCGGCGGTAACCGCTTACCATCAGGTGGGTCGTCAGCTTGTTTGTCATCTAGTTGTATAAAAAAAGTATATATCGCTGTGTTCCTCGGTGAGTAGTTAATCAGAGCTCATGGAGACCCATTGCGATGCCCGACAGGGTCCTTAATCTGATCTGTATAATTATGTGTAGTGTAAAACCTATGTACTACATTATGGTTGCAATAAATGATTGAGTATTGAGAAAGCGTTATGTTGGAATCAGGGAGTCTCGTCTTTTATACTGTTACCATACGCTTTCTCTTGTTTTTTTAGGGTGGGCAGTGCATGAATATAGTTTTAAATATTATCTAATCTGTGGGATAGTGCCCTAACTGGTAGGAGGGTCTAAACCGGGGGTTACAGAACTTCAAAATAAAATTTGGATATCTGGGATTGCGCGGTCGATATCGTATTATGTACGTGGGTTTGTGTGTGTGCGAATGGTATTATAACTGTAGTCATTATTATGACTAGCCTATATACGTCCCACTGCTGGGCACAGGCCTTCAGGCCACAAGCGGTTGCAGGAACAACCGGGACCAACGGCTTAACGTGCCTTCCGAAGCACGGAGGAGCTCGGGATAGAAAACGTTCCTAACTTGAAATAACCACAAATTGAATGTGCCAGTGGCGAAAGAGTATCGAATCCGCCACAGTACCTACCAACGATTTTTTTATATTCACATTTTTTTCTTTATTTATTATAGTATTTATTATGATATTTTTTTCTATATATTTGTTTAATACCTAGAGTAGTTCGAGTCTTTGCTTTCGTTTTCGTTAAAAAACCTGTAAACTGACTCGTTACAGTCACGT
Organism: Nymphula nitidulata; assembly: GCA_947347705.1. NCBI lineage: Eukaryota > Metazoa > Arthropoda > Insecta > Lepidoptera > Crambidae > Nymphula > Nymphula nitidulata. The sequence goes on along the minus strand of OX374625.1, from coordinate 19,799,395 downwards.
CAGACTGTGTATTCAGTATTGCTTCATAGTTGCGTACGAGAGCGAGATTACGGCAATATTTATGGGGTCCCGTGTGTAGTAGACCGTAAAGGGGTAAATCTGTGGCTGCAGTTGACGGCTGCTGCATGATATATGCCGTGGATATTAGGCTGCATGCTCTGTAGGGTACCAGGGACGATTTTATATGGAACAAGCGTATGGCAGCGCGAGGAAAATAAATAACTACAGGTTCTAGTTCAGACACTAATAACAATTTTTTTTAAAATGTTTTTGATTCTTTTAAACGCCTAATCTATTGTAACAATTACAAATAAAATAAAAAAGGATATTTTTAATTTTTGATTTTAACATTATTGTAAATGAGCTAACGTCCACCCTAAAATGTCGAAATAAACGCAAATATAGATAGACTAGAAGAATTTCACAGGGATATCCCAAGTCCTGGGTGGCTCAGTGGCCAGAGCAGTCGCCCGGATTGCGAAAGGTCGTGGGTTCGATTCCCGCCTCAGGACGTGAAATTTTTCTAGTTTTATATTATTTTAATTGCTAAGTAATTTTTCAAACATTTACAATAAAGTTAAAATCAAAATTTAAGAATATTTGAAAGCACTGCCCCAACTTAACCGAATCGTAGGTATTTGTAAAAATACCCGTTTCGGATGTTGAAATAGAATATTTCGACATTGTACGGTGGACGGTTACCTCATAAACGCAAATATAGATAGACTAGAAGAATTTCACAGGGATATCCCAAGTCATAGGTGGCTCAGTGGTCAGAGCATTCACCCGGATTGCGAAAGGTCGTGGGTTCAATTCCTGCCTCAGGCCTCTCCTGATTACCAGCCAGACGCGATTACTACTACGCCACCGGAGCTGTAGGTATAACCTACGAATTTCTTCACCGCTTTCTTTCCTTTTCCAACGTTTTTATAGCAACATTTTTCTCACCAGTAATTGAAGTTAACACCTTTAATGATCAGAAAGAATATTTTTATACTTCCAGTTAAAGTTGAGTTATTGTATCAATTACAAATTTCATTTTCTTTCTTTATTTGTAACACAATTTTATCTACGTCACTGACCCAAACTTTCAGGTTTTGTACAGTAAATAATAATATATCTGTCGCAGCCGTCTGGTTAAATCAGCCGCTTAACTGAACGCCTAGCCCGTTGATTGAACGCCGGCATCCAATCAAACGGCTGAAGTGAATCTAGCCAACTCATTGAGCACAACGTTTAACCAGATGGCTGAACGTCATGTTAGCTGTCTGGTTTATATTAGCCATTCAATTGGACGCCTAGGCGGGTCGTTTAAATCGAAGAGCTTTTGTGTGACTGTTTGAGTGATTGGTAGATACAAGGTTATTTTTTATGACATACGAACCAAAACGGTGGCGGTTTTAAGTGGTCGTAAAAAATAACCTTGAACCTACCAATCAAACTAAAACTTTTCAGTAAAATTTTTTTAACAAAAGTTAAAACCGACTTCAAAAAACTGAAAAGGATAAAATAATTAAATTTAAGTAGGTAATTATCCCCTAGAAACATATTTTTGGAGTCGGTGCTTCACTTTCTATTGTTTTTGGAAACCACTTAGCACCAACTCCAAAAATATGTTTCTAGGGGATGAATACCTACTTAAATTTAATTATTTTATCCTTTTCAGTTTTTTGAAGTCGGTTTTAATTTTTTTTAAATTTTTTTTTTACAATTTTTAGTGGTAACTTTCTACGGTCGAAGCTAGATGGGTGACTGTAAACTTATATTGTTTCCTACTATCGTATCGTTTCACTAAAAAGTCATTTGAAAAGCAAAAATTCGCAATTTCGCATATGTAGACGACTTAATAATTTATGTTTTTTTAAATTTAAAACCAAAGTACCCAACTGTTTTTGGAAAAAAAATTATGGGACCAAATGGCAGCTATTCCGCATCGAACAAAAAAAGAATCACGTAAATCGGATCAGTAGTCTCGGCGTAATCGGTGTACATACATAGAAAAAAAAAAAAACATACCGGCCGAATTGAAAACCTCCTCGTTTTTGAAGTCGGTTAAAAAAGCCGATCCACTTAATACGCTAAGTCGTTAAACGTTAAGTGAGTCTAGTTCAATTAACTATCGGGCTAGGCAAGCAATTGGATGCCGGCCTTTAATCAACGGGCTAGACATCCAGTTAAGCGGCAGAGTTAACCAAACGGCCGCGACATATCTATCCTTTTAATTACAAATGAGAAAGTAACTTTGTGTGGCATAGAAATGAATATCTACAATAAAGAAGTTTCTTAAGTTGAAGGCACAAAGTATCATATTCTATGTTCTGTACAGACGACAGCACATCAAGCGTAACAGTAGAGCGACTACGAGACCGTCCTTACTCCGATACTCCGTTTATATTAGAGGAAGCTTTAGTAGTGGAACTGTAACACTTGACGTGCTATCATCTGTACCATCAATTTGTATTCCATGTATTGACAAATAAATCAGTTACGATACAGACTATCGGTCAACAGTAGGTAGAGCTCAATATATATAGAGAGAGATATTGATGAGATATTGTATTTGAATTTTAGTTTCAACTATTAATAAAAAAGAACCTCCTCGTTTTTGAAGTCGGTTAATAAAAGCACCTAAGCAGTTGTCTCTTCCTAACCAACTACATATTATCTCGTATTGGGAATATATGTTATTCCTTATTGCCCTTATTGCGCTCAAACCTCTATGTTTAAACTCTATAACTCTTTTCAACTCTATCATAAAAAGGCAAAATAAAATTCTCCCATATTATTTTTAATAATCATTCCAAAGTGTAACATAATACCACGTATTCTTAAATAGTTTACGACTACACAATGTAAGGTAGAATTTGGTGTGACAATTACGAGTAATATAACAACTGTTCTAACTAATACATAACTTTAATTCCAAATTACAATTTAATTCATTTCATTTTGGGAATTCTCTCTCCTTATCATAAATTATTTTATGACGTCAAATAAAAAATGATTTACTATTCATCTTGAAGCATCTTCCGAATTGAATCCATGATCATGGCACGTACTAATTGTGTCCAATTTCAAGTAACTTTGATGTATTTCGTCAAATTTCAAAAATTCACACCCTATTTTTATTATTATTGTGTTATTAAAAGTAATGCAGTATACAAAGCATTACAAGTGGGTGAACCCATATTAAAACATAGTCATCTAAATACTATGGTGTTATCAAAAATTCAAATCTTTGTAAAATATATGTCAAATTTCTTCATACAAATAGTTCGGTCAGTAGAACAAAATGTATGGGGAATTTCAAAATTAATTTTAATAGGACTGTGTCCTTATAAATTAAATTTCATATTAGTGTGTTGTTTTCGCGGCATTTGGGGGTCCTGCTTCCAAATACGGGATCCAAGATGGCGGACGGGACTTTGTTTTAAATAACCAATAACCGATTCTAAATACAACATTATATCGAGATTTTTTTACTAAAAATTAATACGGTTATCATTTTTACACTTTTCGGGGTTCCCGGTTCTAAATACAACATTTCTTTTGAGATCCAAGATGGCGGACGCGACTTTTTAATATAAAATCGATATGGGTATCATTATTGTGGTTTTCGGGGGTTCACCATAGTATTCATTTGACTATGTTAGCATGTGTAGGAGCCCGCTTGTTATACCATGTACCAAACACCTTGTATAATTGCTTGCCAGCATCAGGTATCAGGTAAGACAATTTAGGTAGACGCGTTACACCAGGAGTAGGTATTTAGGAAAATATCCTTACTACTAACACGAATAAGATTATTGGAGAATTCGAGAAGAGGAGTAGTCTATTGCGTAAATAAAATAAAATGAAAGTTTCAAGCGCTATACTGTACAAAAATTAGTAAACATTTTTAATTTTGCGGTTCTGATATTTTTTCGCTTGGAATTATATTTCTACGAAAAAGGTGTATTGTGTGTACATAATTATTGTGTAAAGATGTATTGTGTTTCATAACATCAGATAGTTAGAATATCTAAGTTATTTTCCTGAAAGCGTGTCAAAAACCTACCAAATGGGATTACAGTTCGATCATGGGCGAAAAATTGAACGACGACGCCAGCCCTCAGTGACTGAGAGATTCCAATAAAGTTTGACTGTTATATTTCGGCTTCAATACAAAAATGCTCTTCGAAAAGGGATTATATCGTAACCTTTTGCTCTAGGAATAGATGATACAAAAATAAATAGACTAGTTACTCCAATATCTTTGATTGATAGAATCGATGTTATAAACTTAATCGCCGTTCACTCCACACTCCAGATAACGTTGGTTGGATATGGAGTTCTTTGTTGACCCTTATTTAAAAAGGCATAAAAAAAAGGCTATCAGCATTGAGACGTTTTAAGCATATAAACGCATCAAGCAAATCAAGTGGACGAGAAACAGAAAAAATAATTTTGATTATTATAGAATAATCAAAATTATTTTGACTCATAATTTTGCTACTCATAACATTCGACAAAGAAAATCAAAATATTATTTTGCATATGGAGCTTTGGTATAAATTATACGTATTGCCTATCATTTAAACTTATCATATGCCCATTTTCCAATTAATTTCATAGTCTTTTTCATCCTAAAATCCGTTACCCGACCAGCGGCTGGAAGCCAGTTTAATCTTCTTTTATCCGATTATATGCGGAAATGTGCATCCAAGTGGTTAGTTCGTGTTTTATGTTCGCTTACGGTCGTGGAAGTGGAGCCAAGTTTTCGAATGGTTTCTCTTGTTGCGTCCGATGGAATTCGTTTTATTGCTTTGTAAGGCAATAGAGAATATTAGAAAATTTCTTTGCCTTCCGTTTTCAAACAGTCAAGAGGGCTTATCCTGAGATATAACAATTTCAAACCTCAAAGCATCTAATTTACAAACTAATGTAAGAGCAACGTAGTTAGGGTTTAAAATTGTAATACATAAAATATCCTGTGCTTACAACTTAACTTAAACAGGTATATTTTTAACCCCCGACGAAAACCCCGTGTTATAAGTTTGACGTGTCTGTCTGTGTATTTGTGTATCTGTCTGTGTGTGCCATCGTAGCTCCTAAGCGAATGGACCGATTTTGATTCGGTTTATTTTTGTTTGAAAGCTGACGTGACTAGGGATGGTTCTGAGCTATAATTTATGAAGAACATTTCAGGCGTTTCATGACTATCAGCTCATTTTCTACATGAAAAAAGGGTTTTACTAACTTTCACAGATCCGATCGATTTGAAATTTGGTGTACCTACTGTCACTTCGGTGACATTTCCATGGTGTCTAATTTTGAGCTGAACCTATACCATCAAAATGTCTGCGGGATCCTTAATTCTTCAGAAAATTACAGCAGATACAGCGTGTTTGGGCTCATGAGAATAGTCTCAATGAGATAATGATTACATGATTACATAGACAATTAACGAGGCCGGGTGTTACTTAAAATTTCCAATTCTATACAGGGTCGTGCCGTCAATGCGACAATAAATTCAACCATGGGCTATATTGGTCCATAGAAATGGTTTGTCACTTTTAAAAATATCGTAGTCATTTGATAATTTCATGACATTTGTATGAAATAATGCTGACAAGGTTACACTATCCCATACAAATGTCATAAAATTATCAAATGAATATGATATTTTTGAAAGTGGCAAACCATTTCTATGGATTATTATAGCCCATCATCACCAGCCTATATACGTCCCACTGCTGGGCACAGGCCTTCCTACATGGAAGAAACGCATGAGGAGTTTGGGCCATAACACCACCACGCTGGCCCAATGCGGGTTGGTGGGTTAAAGCGGTTGTAGTAACAACCGGGACCAACAGCTTAACGTGCCTTCCGAAGCACGGAGGAACTCGAGATTATAAATTTTGGTTGACCCATCCCAGGGTCGACCATGGCGAAAGTTACTTTGTTTTCGTATTCGAAACCAGAGCGCTCAAACCAATACGCCACCGAGCTCCTCATTATAGCCCATGCTTAAATTCATTGTCGCATTGACGGCACCACCCTGCATATTTTTTTACAAAAAACAATTGAGTAAGTATTAATAACATTTTGTTAATGTATAAGCATTAAAAAATCACCTGACAAACAGGTAGGATAATAATTAATATCCAGCCTTCTTCTTTCTTCATCTCGTACTTTTCTATACAAAATCTATAAATATAAAAATGTTATGTTGGTTTGTGTACGCTTCAAAAACTCAAAAAGTTCTGCACCGATTGAGTCGAAATTTTAACATGATATAAAATCCGCATCAAGGATTGTTTTTATCTATTTTTTGCATCAGTCACATATCTGCGACCGCGAGAAAACGGTTTTTTTAACGATCAGCTGTGTACCAGTGACCGCGCCATCTGCCAGAAGCGAGGAAAACACTCGCTGACAACCGCAATAGTAATGACGCAGTCACATGAGAAACAATGTCGTTCCCAATTACATTGTTTATTTACAAAAAAAATTGCATCTCATTCTGATTATTATACAATCTGAATTAAATATTCACTTTAATCAAGAATTATCACATTCTTTGTTTTGTTTCTCATTTCTCAACCATTCAATCACAATGTGCCACTGCGAAGCGTGGCAGGGTACAGCTAGTAAATAATAAATAACAAAAATCATACCACAACGATATTTACTAACATTATAAATGCAGAATTACTAAGTAAATTCATGTATTAGATAGTTTGAAAACAAATAGGTCGAATAAGACTGGTGTCTTCTTACCTTTTCAATATATAAATAAGAATACGATATCGCTAAATAATAAGTTTAAAGTAATTAATACAATGTAAATAGATAAGTAAGTAAGATATAATTATATAAGCAAAATTTACTAGTTAGAAGGTTAAGATTTCATAAATTGTAAGCCAATCAGAGGCCCTAAATTAACAAAAGGACACAAAGGACGACTGTCCCGCTCAGATGAGAAAAGGTCCTCCGATTGTCAAGTTTGTATGAAAATTGCGATATGTAAAAAATAAAAATAGAGCAAAAAGTCCAGTCGGGCATGCCTGCTCTATAAGATATGAAGAATAACCGGAAGAAAATAAAACGCCCATACTTGGGGAACATAATAAGTTTTATTCACAACACCAATATTAAATGGTGATTAATATGATTTCTAATGTGAACTCACATACCACAGTATCTCTATTAAAAAGATCAAGACTCAGGAATTTGTACCTACAATCTTCCTTCTGACACTGACACCACAGTTCATAATCATAGCTAAATGTGAGTGCAGTGTCCTTATTGAAACGAGGCGCAGCTTTCATAGAAGAAAATATATGCAGCTTTGAGCGAGTGTATAATCCCGAGCTCGACCTAGTAACTCGGGAATGAAGGATGGAAGGTAAGCCTTGCACTTGTTACGCAACGACGTGCTGCCGCTGTCAAACAAATTCAACGCAAGGAATGTTTGAAGATGGTGCCTGTACTTATCGTTACATTTTTTACCTACTTCTAAAAAGGAGAAGGTTATTTATTCGCCTAAATGTTTTTTGTTTGTCACCTCAGAAGTCATTAGCCTCAGAAATCATTTATAGTATACTGATTTGTAATTTCAAAAGTGATTTTTTTAAATTAAAACAGTAGTATTTTAGATTGATCCTACTGATTGGTCAAATTGGTTTAGTAGTTGGGTTTTTCAATCTAAATAACTGGTATGTGAAATTGCGGGTTTTTGTTACCCTGTGACTTTTCAGTGCTATACGATAGTAACAAATATAATATATTATGCTGACGGTCACCCATCTAGCTTTGACATTGAAAAGTTATCACTAAAAATTGAGGAAAAAAATATTTTCAAACAAAAATAAAAATCGACCTCAAAACATTTAAAAGGAAATAATCTGCATATACTTATGTAGATACTTATTCCAAAGAAAGATAACTTTTGGAGTTGGTGCTAAGCAGTTTCCATCAACAATAGATAGTGAAGCGCCGACTCCAAAAAATATCTTTTCTAGCCATAAGTGCCTACTAAAAGGTAGTTCTTTTTCATTTTAAAGTTTTGAAGTCGGTATTTTTGTTAAAAAAAATTTTGTTTAAAAATTACTTACAGTAAAAGCTCCTATTACCTATTACCTATTGCTCCTATTACGGAGGTAGTTCAAGTAAGCGTTATTTGTCAAGCCGCGTTATACCTCTGAAGGTCTATGACAATTGATAAATCAATTCTGTCTAGAATCTGATGCTTGACGGGTTAATATTACTACAGAGATAGTTGGAAACTTAAGAAGAATAAAGGATACTATTTGGAGCGATAACCAACATCCACGCGGGTGGAGCCGCGGGCAGAAGCTAGTGTATTATTAATGCGAAGGTGAGTTATTTCGTTTGTTTGTTACGCTTTCACGCACATGCCACTAAAGCGATTTAGATTTAATTTAGTATGGAGATAGTTTGAGAACCTGGGAAGAACAGAAGGTCCTTTGGAGTGACATCCACGCGATGAGAACCGCGGACGAAAGCTAATACGATAATAAAACACAATAAAAAATCTGCCGTAATTAAATACTGAATTATTAAGGATGTTCAAATTTCAGCCTTATATTAGCTAGCAGTGGTATTTTTTAGCTTATATGATAAATCATATTTAATCGGCGTATTTAATTCATCGTAGCACACATTTATTAATAAAATTAACCTCGTGATAGTTATTCTGCTAGGTATACTATTAATTCGGCATACATAGTCTTTATAAATATAATAACATTTTTCTAAATGTGTACCGTATTTCGAAACGAATGCCAAAGTTCTTCCATTTTTCTAATACAAATAACAATGTATCCTATAATGCGCCTTTACTGAGAATGTGTCGCTTGTACAACCAAATAAACTGCCCTGAAATTGATATCTGCCACAATACATTGAATGTGTTCAAAAAGAAAATGATCGAGCTACTTACTTTGAATGTCGTTAGATGATTGACAGCTGTTTTACGCTATTTTCCTGTACTTAATTTGTTCAATTTCAACAATTGCTTAAACGAAAAGCTTTTTGGATGTAATGTCGTGTACTGTTGTAATTGAGTTGTAGTTGTAACTGTGTAAATGTTATTTATAAGTATGCGTTAATTATACAAGCTTTAGTTGACAACTTGTAACTGTACCTATTAAAAAAAAAAAAAAAATAAGTTGCCACACGGTTTTTTCGATTGACCAAATTTTAAAGAAAATCATAAATGCTCCTAAGTTTTCTTTTGCAAAAAACCAATTGAGTATTTGTAAGTTAGGGCTTCTATTCACACAAGGAAATATGTTGTCTTCGCTTATCATTGCAAAATATTTTTACCAACAAGCTACAAGCCAATTTTCATTGTTTTTTTATTTACATTTGTTCACGAGTAATGGATGCTTGAATGTTTTTAGTATAGGTAATTTTATAATATAATTTAAATTTACTTATATCGCCATTTTTTTTAAATAACTAGATGAAAAACAAGCTGACATTAACAAGGAAAAAATACTTGGTATTGGATAACAATGCCAGCTACTTTCCCCTTCAATCCGAAACACAGCGAACTGTTTCATGGCTGAAATATGGCGGAACTTATCCAGACGACTCTACATATGGGCCTAGAACCTAGTAAACAATATCCATAACAAAAGTTATTAATGCTATTGAATTTTGGTGACTTATTATAAATGTGTGTAATATTGTTAATATTGTTATTATAATATTCTTATATTACTATTCTTTATGTAACTCACGCATTCATCAGCCAACCCGTCAGCCGCAGTGGTGCAGCATAGCGTACAGTGATTCTGTGAAGAATCTCTAAGCAACAAACCACTTAATATTACGGAACAGGTCGAATTGTCAAAAACATTGCTTTAACCACACCCCCTCGAATTTAAAAATTCATCATGATAAAAAAAAGCATATTTTACAGAATAATAAAAGTTCGAAGAATAAGAATATTTCTTAAAAAGCAAGAAATCTTGTATTGTGGTATAATAAACCTTATTTTTACATAATGCACCACAAAAATACAACGTAAACAGTCCTATTGCGGCGGCATTTAACGCCTATTACGGAGATATTTTTATTTTCGTCGTCTAATACGACTATTAAGAAAGAACTCAACACTACCTGATGTGAAGCGGCAAGAAGACAGGCTAGTGCAGTTAAGACACTGTTCTAGCCGCCTCCACCTTGCCGGCCCGAAAGGTCCATTTTTACGTCTCTTTTGAAGGAACCCATGTTATAGGAAGGAGGGAACACATGTGCTGGCAAAGAATTGCAGGTTTCGGAAACACGACAAAGAAACGAGGCACTAAATTTCTTTGTACGTTTGGTTGATAATTAATAAGCGTTAATTTTGAATACCTCCTTAATAGGATTATTTACGTTAATTATCTTCAATCGGTTTCAGAGTCAATAGCTTTTACTTGTCAACCGATGATTATAATACACCATCAAAAACATAAATGTGAAATCGGAGTCAAGTTCAATATTGAATATGCGTCGTTCTCGACTTCACCGACAAAAGAATCGAGATCTTTATGCCTGCCAAGTCCTGTGTTCAATCGGAATGTAATTCAAGTTCAAGATTTGACTCAGTCATTTTTTACGTACTGCCTATATTATATTTGCTAGCTAGTGTACTTCCTTGTACCTAGTGGGCCTATACTATTAAGTTGGTATATTTGGTTTGTTGGTAAAAGATAGCCAAATCAAATCTTTAGCTTGAATTACATCCTGAGTGAACAAGTTGCAACAGAACAGGTTAAGATGAACAATTGCAATAACAACCTGGACCAACGACTTAACGTGCTCTCCGAAAGCACAGAGGAGCTCGAGATCAACAAAGTTATAATTGACCCATCCCAAGATCGACGATGGCGAAAGTTGCTTTATTTTCACTTAAACTACTATGCTACGGGGTGCTCATTCTTTTTTTTTTTTATTATTAATTTAGGACAATCAACAAAACAAACACTAAAACATGGTATGGAGTTTAAAGCTAAAGAGTACATGAGCTAAGTGCTGTCTTAATTATAGATTGCCACGGCATGCATAGTGGACTTAAAACATAACTTATATAATAATGTATAGTGCAAACTCACTCTAATTGAACAAAAAAGCAATTCCAAAAATTTGACATTCATTCATCCTAGTGTTAAATTATTAACTTTCAATAGTTTCAAAGGACTGTACAACTTGGCTTTTAAATATTTGTGCCTTATTAATGAAAATGTCCATGTCGCCTTTTTTTATTCTCATGATATTGATGGCTTATGATGACATAACTGTATTATTATCCCCCGTTTTGTTCCAGGCAACATTCCCGACAGACTGTTGATATGTCGCAACAAAAAGTTGCGAGCGATGCAGGCGCGTCTTGCACAGCGTCGAGCCACAAAGGCATTACGCGGCGCAGTCAAAGCCATTGTTCGCAACTTGATGCCGGCGACAAAGCAACTATATAAGTTATTCCATCTAACTTCAATGTATTCTAGTAATAAATTTTGATGTAGTGGATTAAGGGTTGGGAATGTATGTCTAAGTTTTCTCAAGTGTCTGCCTCTAGCTAGCTAACGATTTCATCAATTGATAGGAAAAGTTACCACATGATTGAACAATGTAATCATGGACCAATCAATTTGTCTATTCAAAATTAATCAAATCTCAATATTTAGATAAACTCTATCTCATAGGATTAGCAAGTTGAAGTGGCAACTGTTGTTTGGGTAAGATCTTTATGTGAGGCATGTTTGAGCTTATTTAGGTAGGTAATAATGTTAACTTCGTATATCACGTTGAGACATGCTATAGCGGGTTGACCCTTTGTATTCGGTTCAATTCGATTGAAACTTACAAAGAACAGTGTAATTACTGAGCATGGACGGCACAGGATGACAACGCACTTGCAATATCAAGTGATTTTCCCTTGTTACTGCAGGTGTCTATAGGCGGCGGTAACCGGTTACCATCAGGTGGGCCGTCAGCTTCACAGACATAATAGTGATGCAAGCATGTCAGCTTGTTTGTCATCTAGTTGTATAAAAAAAGGGCACTGCTGTTAGCTATCTGCTCCAAATAAATTATGTAACAAAACACGAAGATAAAAATAGGTATAAGTTATTCTTGTTTTGTGTTTTTGTCTTGTTTGGATAACCAAACAAAAACACGAAATCGCTCCGAATACACCAATAATAGGCATTGATTGCCTAAAAAGTCCTAGGTAATAGGTTATTAATAATACTTTTTAACAAATCTAATATTTAATACACTTTATGCACGAAGTCGATCACTCTCGCAGCGATAGACCCTCGCTGACAATGTCACTTTTGCTGTGAGAGCTGACGAAGACGTGTTCTGTTCTGCACTTGTTCTTTTTGTAAATTTCAGCATAGATAATAGTTGTTTAAAAAAATAAAAAAAGATAAGTGCAATGTTGACAAGATGAACAACACGACCGTCTCTCTTGGAAAGGAAAATAAAAATGTTCGCCTACCTACAGTATTTAATGTCAGATTCGAAACGAAAACGTTCACCCTCATATACAAATACAGGTGGCGCCGTTAATATTTTTTTTTTCTTTATACAACTAGATGACAAACAAGCTGACGGCCCACCTGATGGCAAGCGGTTACCGCCGCCTATAGACACCTGCAATAACAAGGAAACATCACTTGATATTGCAGGTGCGTTGACACCCTGAGGCCTAAGATGAAATGCCGTCCATGCCCAGTAATTACACCCTTTCCCTTCAATCCGAAACACAGCGAACTGTTTCACGGCTGAAATAAGAAAGGCGGTAGTACCTACCCAGCCTACCACCTAGTGACTACGATAAATTAAAACATGGGCTAAGTATAATAATTCATAGAATTGTATTGCTATTGCAACTTTCAAAAACATCCTATTCATTTGATAATTTTTATGACATTTGTATGAAATAATATAACATTGGCTGCATTATTTAATAGAAATGTTATAAAATTATCTAATGAATAAGATTTATTTGAAAGTAGCAAAACATTTCTATCAACTAACATGGCCCATGTTTTAATTTATTGTCGTATTGACGGCACCACCCTGTATAAAAGTAGTTTCCAATAATTGCCAACATTTCTGTCGTCTGGGGCCTTACCACCATCTTTATAAAAGCGATTCATATTCCGCTCGGTTCAGTATTGGTTCCTAAACTGCGTCGCTGTCATAGTCGTAGATAGCGTCGTAGTACGAATTAAACGATTCTACTCAGTTTAGGACCTCAATTGGATCGCGATAAAAGATGGTGGCACGGGTGCTGCTGTCGTTTTCATACGATTTGACAATTACCACGACTTGAACCTTACATGTAACGACTAACGATTAGTCACTCAAACTATGGCAAACTATGGCTCTGCGTCTTCCTACAACGACTAGACTTTTACTAGGTGGTAGGCCCGTATGTAGAGTCGTCTGGGTAGGTACTACAGCCTTTCTTATTTCAGCCGTGAAACAGTTCGCTGTGTTTCGGATTGAAGGGAAAAGTAATCAGTGTAATTACTGGGCATAGACGGCATTTCATCTAAGGCCTCAGGATGACAACGCACCTGCAATATCAAGTGATTTTCCCCTGTTATTGCAGGTGTCTATTGGCGACGTAACTGCTTACCATCAGGTGGGCCGTCAGCTTCTTTGTCATCTAGTAGTATATAAAAAAAAGACGCAGCGACAAGTCGCACAATTTTCGTAGTTTAAATGTAAGTGATCACTATTGACAGCTCCTAACCTTTAAAACCCTCGTAATGAGGGTGTGGACTGTTAAAGTAACCGCTTGCTTTTCCTGCTGACTCTACCCACCCACACGTTTGAAAGTTATACTATTGGAATGTGCACAATCTATTTTAGACCTCTGTTCAAACTTGTGCCAACTAATATGAGTTTAGAAGGCTTCTGCATTCACAGACGTTTTTAACTAGTTTCTGATATTGACTTTATATATTTTATGTAGGAACATTATAATTAATAAAACGTAACAACGTAATTAAAAGAGATGTTCAAAACTGTATGGAGACCCGGCCAGGTCAATGTACCATAATACTGAAAATTTTGTTAAAATAATCAGAACGGTATTTAATTGTAAAGTGGTAGGGTTTAATTATAACGATGTAACGAGTCCCACGTTTAAGTCCATTAAATAAAAAGCTTTATGATTTTGATTTTGATACCACTAGATGACAATCAAGCTGACGGACCACCCAGTGGTAAGTGGTTTCGCCGCCTATAGAGCGTGGTGCCGTCAATACGACAATAAATTAAAACAAGGGTTAAGTATACTAGTTCATAGAAATGGTTTGCCACTTTCAAAAACATCTTATTCGTTTGATACTTCCATGACATTTAGTATGAAATAATGCAGCCAATGTTACCCACACCACCCTGTATAGACACCTGCAATAACATGGAAAAATCACTTAGTTTTGCAGGTGCGTTGTCATTTGTCATCCTGATGCCTAAGAAATGCCTTCCATACCCAGTAAATACTCTGGCTACCTTACCCTACAATCAGAAACACAGCGAACTGTTTCACGGTTGAAATTAGAAACGCGTTTGTACCCACCCAGACGACCCTACATAGATACGGGCCTACCACCTAGTCCACCTAACACCTACAATAAGCCCGCTAGTTAAAATACGTTTGAAAACACGTGACGGGAGAACGGGAGAGTACCATTCGTTACGTAAGTATTCGCGTTTACGACAAGTGTAAACTAATAATTTTATTCAGGTAGGTACAGTCGACAACACATCAAGCGTAACTGTTCGACCTTACTCCGTTCCTAATAAAGGCGGATTTCATAGTGGAACTGTTAAACTTGATGTGCTAAGCAGATCAAAAACGTTTGTGGGTAGCCTCTAATCCATTGCAATAAGAATTATTTCTCAACTAAAGTGTTCCATTTGACGTTTGGCCGTCTTTACATAACAGCACCCGTACCACCATCTTTTATAGCGATCCAGTTTAGGACCCAAACTGAGTAGAATCGTTACATCCGTACTACGACGCTATCTACGACTATGACAGCGATGCAGTTTAGGAACCAATACTGAACCGAGCGAAATATGAATCGCTTTTTTATAGATGGTGGTAAGGCCCCAGTATGCCGATAATTATATTTGATGCCAGTGTCGATTATGGTGATCTTATACGGCTTCTAATAAACTTCTCGAAGTAAACGACTAAAGCAATTTCAAGACAAAGAACTTGGGCGCACAAAGTTTTAATAGCATTGTAACTATAGGGCATATTCTGATATTACTAGTAAATCGAATTGTAAATGGAATTGCCCATCGCAGATAAATAATTTATCAAATCAGTAGAATATTTCCAGTTTTTAATTATCAAGTATTTTAGTCTCTTTATTTCTGATAAAAGTAAAACAAAATAAAATACGTATATCAGTTATTGTTTTCTTCTTAGTGTCATACCCAAAACCTGAAGTGGGATGATCCCTAAATTGTATAATTTAATGATTACTTTATAAACTACTTTTTCGGCTTAATTATTTATCACGCCGGCGGCAAAAGCATTTTTTTTGTACTAATTAGAGTCTCTGAGCTAAGCAGCGGCCAGACATAACGAAACTAAAAGGGTTCCTTGTTGACCACAAAACCCTGAAAAGCGGTATTCCGCTAGTGGATGTTGAATGACGCGACGATAGTCGTACTTTACATAAACACACATCAAATCGATCGCTGTGTAAAGCCTTCTGCGACTCTATTACGCCATCCTATAGACAAAGCTGGATGACGTAACTATAGCAAAGTTACGCACAGACATCGTAAACCAGACTAACAATAGTCACAGACATACATTCAGAATAGGTACTGAGATAAACACAAGAGCAGCGGACAACACCGCGCATCGGTGAATGGAGCCTCGCCTTTGATTGATCAACATACACTGGCGTGGAGAAGTGTTTTAGTGAATAAATTTGCATACATTTTTGCAGGTCAAATCAAATCAAAACATTTTTTTGCATGTAGATACAATGCATTATCTTGTTTGATATAAATATGAGGGTTCCTGTACGTTACCTATATTTCATCAATAAAACTATAATTATGTTTAATTTTAACGGACTTGGGAATGTAAATTTAAAAATTATTACTTTATTTAATATTCCTATAGTTAATAAGAATTCTAACAATCTAAATGAATAATAAGATCATAAAAAATCAAATCAGTCATACAATTATACATATACGTTATCATTTGTTGTAGGCAGTCAAGTGTAAACAACAAATAAAAATAAAAATATACAAAATAGAAACTTTTACATTAAGCAGCTCTCCATCTATATGAAAGAAAACGAAAGATTTTTGTATATGTTAGATAACATGAAAACTATTACAACTAAGAAAACTATCCAATTTTGTAATGCACACGGCCAGAGAGCGGAAATGCACTGCCTGCACTGTATTATATAGGCAACCTCTGAATATATTGCTTCATCGGTGGTCCCCTCTTCTCTTCTCCTTGAGCAAGAGGACATATGCACATTTTAATTGAAATAAAGTCCCGTACATGTTGATCAAGATATAGAGATTAACAAAAGAGAGCTGGTTATCGCCCAGTCATCTGTCCTTTTCTTATTTCAATGAAATGAGAGAGACAACCAGGCTAACCTAAATTTAGTTTCAAGAATGTAATTATCCTAATTTTTTTATGAGGAGATTGTGTTATTATTTACTAAGCGATGCAAGCTATTCTTTGTGCCATGAAATACATTACCATTTTGACCTATACCAGCCTGCCCGGTGCCTCATCAACAACAGAATATCTTTTGTGTCTCGCTCGCAAATTAAAATAAAGTTGTATATACTACATGTAATCTTGACTGAGCAAAAATTACATTTGCAAGGCGAAAATATAATGATTTCTTGACTTCGGAACCATAAAGATACCTACTTTGAGAATTTTAAATCCTAACAGTACTTTAATTTTGACCACGACATTACGCAAATGTTTCAATACCAGGCCGCTATGTGCTTATTCAAAGCGGAGGTACGTTGATGTGGATGGCTGGCATTTGTATGCTGTTTTCAGGTAACATGCATACACCTATATTATTTGAAATTACGATTAGTGTTCCGCTTATTACTGTCTTTAACTTTTTGATTATCTTAACATCTGACATGATTTAAGTCTTTAGCTCGTATTTGTTAATATCTTTCAGAGGGGTTGGGCATAATGATATTATTTACATAATAAAAATCGATACCGATTTTGAGCGCTCATTTTCTTACAGAAGATCGTACCCAAAAACCATAAAATCAGTTCATAGTGGCTATGGTCATGCAGTGAGTAAAGTTGCTAGAGCTTATTTGGGCTACGGTAACCGCTTACCACCACCTGGGCTGTAGTATTGCTTTACATTTTCATTATGAAAACGTGCGTTCTCATCCCCAAGGCCTGAAATGAAATGCCTGCCAAGCCCAGTCATTACACTGGCTACTTTTCCCTTAAATCAGAAACACATCGAACTTGTTTCATGCCTGAAATAAGAAAGGCAGTGCTACCTACTCAGACGACCCTACATACGGGCCTACCACTTAGTGTTTTTTTTTACCCTAGCGAGGTAACTATTTGCCTTCATCTTACTTGATGGTGAGTGAAGATAAGACCGACGATGGAAGCGAGTTACACCCGGATTCCTCATCCACAGAGGAACTGGCTATCTTACCTCTAAATGATGGAACACAACAATGCTATTAGCATTATTGTTACAGTGGCAGACTTAGGTAAGGTGGTGGTAAGATTTTGCCCTTTCAAAAATATTTAAGCAAATTAATCGATAGTTTCGATACTGAAAGTTCACATAAGTATAGGTACACTGTCATGAAAACTCAATGTCTATCGAATCACCACTTACATAATGTTTACAAGTGTCATAAACTAAGGGAAAAATTTGTTCAAACATGTCTACAGCTGTCTACAGTCTAAGCACTTTCCAACTTTACCGTACCTTTTGTATGGCTCTTAGTATTACGTCACAAAGTCGTTTTTGCAAGGTTTTAGCTACTAAGTTACAATTTGTTCTTGTGTGTCAACCCCTACACTGCGTTTGAGCGTGTCAACAGAAGTCTGCTTACATTTTCATTGTACATAATACATATTAATTATTTTATCAGCTTATGTAAGATATTTGTTTTGAGTTTTAGTAAACAACAGTCTTGTAGTTTATTATTTGTTATCTACAGACCCTTACACATACATGACTACTTATTAAAATCCTTGTTTCTATCAGGTAGGTGTTTTACAGATGAAGAATTTTCATACTTTCATTCCTTAGTTCACGGTTAGGAGATGAATATCTAGAAATTCATAATTAGCGCTTCCCGCGTTTATAAGGAAACATTTATCCTTCTAAAGATGTCTGTTAGTCAAATAAATGCGAAAGTAACTATTACATGTCTGTCTGTAAAAAGTAAGAAGATAAAAGATAAAATTTGGCATGAAGATTAATAATAATAACATTTTAAGAAAGGAAGGACATAGGATAGCTACTGGCACGATAAATGACATCCACGCAATATACCGATATTATGTATAATATACATAATATCGGTATATTGCGTGGATGTCATATTATGAACAAGCTACTGACAGACACACTAAGTAGAGAGACAATTTTTATATACAAATTTCTTCATCAATAAAATGTTAAAAAAATATTTTAATCATGAATAAAAACTGACTTTAAATCGAAAACTCAAATCGCATAAAATATTAGTTACAGTTTTTTTGGATATGGTGTTATTTAGGCTGTTTCCAGATAGAATAGAAAATGCAGCAGTTTTTTTGCTTTTATATGTGTAGACGCCTATACAGCCTATTGGTATGCATTAAAGCAGCTAATAATCGCTCGTAGCACCTTTGCCACTTCTCACAGTTGCGATTCCTGTGAAAATAGCCTATAAAGTCTCGTAGCAGCTTTGCCACTTCTCACAGTTGCGATCCCTGTAAAAATAGCCTTCAAACGCTCGTAGCACCTTGGCCACTTCTTACTGTTGCGATCCCTGTAAAAATAGCCTATAAACCCTCGTAGCACCTTTGCCACTTCTCACAGTTGCGATCCCTGTGAAAATAGCCTATAAACCCGAGTAAGCACCTTTGCCACTTCTCACAGTTGCGATCCCTGTGAAAATAGCCTACAAACGCTCGTAGCTTCTTGGCCACTTCTCACTGTTGCGATCCCTGTGAAAATAGCCTATAAAGTCTCGTAGCACCTTTGCCACTTCTCACAGTTGCGATCCCTGTAAAAATAGCCTTCAAACGCTCGTAGCACCTTGGCCACTTCTTACTGTTGCGATCCCTGTGAAAATAGCCTATAAACCCTCGTAGCACCTTTGCCACTTCTCACAGTTGCGATCCCTGTGAAAATAGCCTATAAACCCTCGCAGCACCTTTGCCACTTCTCACAGTTGCGATCCTTGTGAAAATAGCCTACAAACGCTCGTAGCTTCTTGGCCACTTCTCACTGTTGCGATCCCTGTGAAAATAGCCTACAAACGCTCGTAACACCTTGGCCACTTCTCACTATTGCGATCCCTGTGAAAATAGCCTGTAAACGCTCGAAGCACTTTTGCCACTTGTCACAGTTGCGATCCATGTGAAAATAGCCTTTAAACTCTAGTAGCACCTTTGCCAATTCTCACAGTTGTGATCGCTGTGAAAATAGCATGTAAACGCCCGTAGCACCTTTGCCATTTCTCACAGTTGCTATTTTAATTAATTCTGACAGCTTTACTCACCCCAGGAAAAAACGATCTTTAGGTACCTATGTATACCTAAAGATCGTTTTGCCATGTGCCATGTGCCAACAGTTGACGTCAAATTTGGGTAATTTTGAACCTGTTAAACTTAATTAATTCCTGTCCTTATGATCGCGTGAGACATTCAATTTTTCTTCTTGTCGTGTTTATTAACTACAATGACTAAACTTTAACAAATAAGAGAAATAACTTCAGGTAAATTTTACAATACAGTTATAAAATAAAATTCGCAATGTGTTGGCTTTACAGAGTCAACAACTATGTTTAAAACAAACAATTTTAGAAAGAGCGTGCAAAAACAACACTGAAATAACGAAACGAAGTTGAATTTACTCATATTATTATGTTGAATTTTTTTTTTACGAACGAGTCATTCTGTCATTTGACGACCGCCTAGTGGTCTGTAGCCCTTGCTATACGGGCTGCTCGGTCTCTCTGTAGTGGGGAGCCACCTCCCGCATCCCTCCCGGCGCTGACGGGTGGGTGGGGCAAGGCGGGTGGCTTCGACTGCCCGTGTTGACCTATCCTTAGACGTGGCTGCGTGAAGGGGAGAAGGTTGCCCCTCACGCATGCATTGCACTTGTCACGTCACGTCTGGGGTTGCCCTGGGTTTCCTCTGGGCAACCTTCATGGGCGCTAAGGCCACTTTGGATCCTGCTTCGGCGGGTTCTGGGGTGGTGCCGGGGGCCCCGTTCCGGAACCGGCTGCGATCTGTGGCTGCGGCCGGTCCTGGAGGGGGGCCTGGCGCTCTCCCTGGAGGCTGACTTCGGTTGGTTTTTGGGGAGGGCTGCCCGGAGGTGGCTTGGTGAGCTTGCTTCGGCAGATCCCGTCATGGGCATAGTGGGAAATCGGAGAGGTTTAGTGATTATTGCCAGTGCCGCTAATATCAGGTGCTGGGCGAGCCCAACACAGGCCCACGCTAAGCCGGCGGTCCGCTGGAACAGTCCAGTGGTTTAGGGTATCGTCCGTAAGAGGATTCCTCTCCGTAAAAAAAAGGGTTGGCAAAGCGCAAGTGGTAGCCCTGGTGTTGCAAGGGTCCATAGGCTACGGAATTGCCACCTTAGTGGTATAAAAAAGCCATTTACCAATGTTCACTAGGTGCTAGGCCCGTATGTAGGGTTGTCTGGGTTGATACCACCGCCTTTCTTATTTCCGTCGTGAAACAGTTCACTGTGTTTCGGATTGAAGGGAAAGGTAGCCAGTGTAATTACTGGGCATGGACGGCATTTCACCTTATGCCTCAGGATAACAACGCACCTGCAATATCAAGAGATTTGCTCTTGGTGTCTATAGGCGGTGGTAACCGCTTTTCATCAAAGGGGTCAGCTTGTTTGTCATCTATTAGTATAAAAAAAAACATGTTTGTTTGAAGTAGGCGTTGTAATCGCACATAATCGTCCTGTAGCGACATAGACGTTCCCTAAATTACTTAGCGATCTATCATTTATTCAGAACCTAATATATTCCATTACAGTCCACTATATAGTATCATTACCAAGTCCCTTAGGTTAGAACCCTAACACCTAGTCTTCACTACATGCTCGACAAAGTTGTGTTTGGGGAGAGTTTGGTGAGAGTTGGAGAGAGCAAGCCATTGTTTGTAAAGATATTATTATAATTACTACATCCTACCACATATCTCCCTATGAAGGTCTTGGAGTGCATTCACCCCAATGTTTTTTTTGCGTTCTGTCTTGTGCCCGTTCTTGACACATTCTATAATGGCTGCATTTATGAAACTTTGTGTAAGAGGTATGAAGGGCTTAGAGCTGACGTATTCGGTTTCAGAGCTCTTCCTCGCCAGTTCGTCAGCTCTTTCATTGCCCACCACTTTAACATGGCCGGGTAACTAGATCCGTCTCACTCTGTGATATTCTTTGTCCGTTGTTCTATAATTTTCAACACACATAGAATGATTTCACATGTATTTGCCTGGAAGACAGTAGCAAACCTGCTCATGCTTTCATAGAGTTGGTTATTACAGACCCCAGCAACAGTTCCATGGTCCATCTCGGATCTATCTGTCAACCAAATAAAGCTACCCTTCTCCGGGGATGGTGGTCTACATTTCCATGCCTCTCTGGAGGAAATGATAATTTTATTTTTGCGAATATAATTTGGCAGAGATTTTGTCACAAACCATTTCCATATACCGGTCTATAACAGAAATGTCTGCCAATTTTGTGTGTTTCGTCAGAGGTTTGGATCTGCCACTTCAAGCCTGTGAAGCCTTCCTCGCCTATGTCTCAATCATAATTACCGTGGCGGGAGGTCAAGGAGCCCCTCCATCGCTGCGATTGGAGTAGATAAGATAAGCTGAAGTAAGATAAGAAAGATATGCTGTTCTCTGTATCTTGCTAAGATCAGTTTTGAAAGTTACCAGCTTTGTTCTAGGCTACCAGAAAATGCTGCCATAATATATTTTTTTACAACTAGATGATAAACAAGTTGACGGCTTACCCGTTACCGCCGCATATAGACACCTGGAATAACAAGGAAAAATAAATTGATATTGCAGGTGCGTTGTCATCCTGAGGCCTAAGATGAAATGCCGTCCATGCCCAGTAATTACACTGGCTACGTTTCCCTTCAATCCGAATCGTAGTGAACTGTTTCACGGCTGAAATAAGAAAGGCGGTGGTGCTACCCAGACGACCTTACATACGGGCCTACCACCTAGTAGACGTAATAAACCATACTAATTTCAGACCACCCCGCAGGACATAGCATACAGTAACATAGACGAGATATATAGGATGGTGCTGTCAATGCGACAGTAAATTAAAACATGAGCTATATATATGTTCACAGAAATGGTTTGCCACTTTCAAAAAATCTTAGTCATTTGATAAATGAATAAGATTTTTTTGAAAGAGGCAAACCATTTATGAATTATTATAAATACATATTATAAAGCCCATGTTTCAATTTATTGTAGTATTGACGGCACCACTCTGTATAAGGTTGTATTGTTAATTACCATTCTTCAGAAAAATAAATTTTAGCTCCCAACTTCGCGCTTAACAATTTAAATAGCAATAAATAGTTGACAAACTAAACAATGATAAATGTGGCGGACGAGTTTCAGAAATAACTTCAAATTTTTAACCCTTCAGCCGCGTGAAATACGAGGGTCGGGTTGTAATAATTTTTACTTTGCGCTAATTGGTCAAACCTGCGAGAGCTGAACTGCTGACTAATGAATCACTTCGAGTAGAGTGGAAACGGTGAACTCTAATTTGAATATGTTGTAGATTAAGTATAGTTATAGCACCAAGTGCTTCTATAGTGGATAAATCATACTTTTCTAAAATTTCCGAAATGTGTTGTATCAACTCGACGTCGCGCGGTGGCAGCATTATGTGTCTAGGGGTCAGTGGGGAAATTATAAACGTGGGGTAATTTTGAACGTGGCCTTGTAGGTACATGATAGAAAAGGAGTTTATATTTTATTTCTGCTGGCTGAGAGGGAGACACATCTTCAATGTCATGCACTGGGCATGAGCACTTCATTATTTTTTACTGTCATATAATCTGCCTCATTCGAAGTTTGCAACCACTAAGGTGGCAATCAAGCATACGGCCCACCTGATGGGGTAAGCGGTTACCGTAGCCTATGGACGCATGCAACACCAGGGGTTCACTTGCACGTTGCCGACCCTGTAGAAACCTTTTCACGCCTTTTGAAGAACCCCATGCTGTACTCATTCGAGAAAACCTCTGCAGGAAGCTCATTCCACAACTTGAGCGTAGGTACGCGGGAGAAAGTGTCTTTGAAACCGTACAGTACGCGACCACTTTGGTTCTAATTTGTAAGGATGAACTCCCTGCCGGTGGCGAGCGGTGCGATGATAGAAAGACGCCCTGGGCATAATGTCAAATAATTCCTCAGAACACGCCCCGTTATTCAAACGGTAGAACACACACAGGGAGGCAAAATACATTGCGCTTTGCGTCGAGAGTCACCAGTTTGAGTGCATCTATCCTCTGTTTTTTTCTGCACGTACAACCTACGTTTAGAATCTTATCATGTGTTACAATTATGGCACTTCAGCGCGATCAGAAATTTACACTACAGGGTCGTTTGCTGAGATTGCGCGCCATTGACAAAAGTCACGCGACCACACGCGCTTTGTCAGGGTTTGGTCCCTTATTCAAAATACATTTTTAAAATACTTTGTATTCATACGACTACAGCCCGTTACTTATTTTATAAAGACAGGTTCTTGGTGAACACTTTTCTTTTTACAAAAAAGAGCCAATTCGGCCCGTTGACACTGGAAATAAATATATACCTAAAGGAATAATTAACTTTTTAATTAGGATTCCGACTAATTATGTGAAAATAATTATGATTCAACAATCCCAATGATGTAATGTTTAATTATTCCATATCATTGAACTGTTCACGTATCAATTAGCTCATATATTTTCACTAATTATTTAAGTTATCGTTACTGAAATTCAGTGGTTTATATGCAAAATAAATACGTACTGGTTTGTATCCAGTCCACCAATAATCATTTATTTAAATTTATTCATTTACCACTGTCCAATTAGTAGGTAATATAATACCATAAGAATAAAAAATTGCGTTTATAAAACTATATTTTTTTTTATTTATCATTCATTGCAAATTTATTTATTTATTTATTTATTTATTTATTTATTGCAACACAAACAGATAGTTACCACAATTACACTATGTAGAGAGTTACAAGATTTGGACTAGGTACTAGCCTTAAATAGTGTTGACAGCATAACAGAATTATGTTACAGTTAGGCAGAGCAATTAAAAATGATGGAGAGAAAAACTAATTACATTTTATGTAGTAATAAATAAAATAATTATAAAAAGAAGTGAAAAACTATAAAATTTTTATGCATAGAAACTAAGGTCCCCGAAAAACTTTTTGAATATTTGAGCGAAACAAACCATACCTGCTGAATATATCTATCTGATTAAAGATTACAGGATCAGTGTTTAGTTTGTTATAAGAATAGCACATACGGTATAAGGGACTACGGCGAGCTCTTTGAGTCCTACACAGAGGGAGGGAGAACGTAGTGTGTCGCCTGGTTCGTCCAGACAATCTGGTGGGTACATTCAAATGTATAGCCTGAAGCACTGATGTTCTTGTTATATTGTGCAAAATTTTATAGAGCGTAAGTAGGCTCAGAAAGGACATGCGATTCTCCAAAGTAGATAAACTGAAATGCTTGAGTCTTTCCTCATAACATTTCAGTTTGTATTTAAGCTTGAAACGGTAGCTAACACGACGTAAGAACTTTTTTTGGATTTTTTCTATGGATTCTATATGCGTCTTATAATAGGGATGCCAAATTGTTGCACAATAATCCAACTTACTGCGAATGAGGCTATTATAGAGAATAAAGTAAGATGAGAAGCTACGGAAATTTTTACATGTGCGTAACAGGAAGCCAAGTGTTTTATTACACGATGAAACAATGTCATCATAATGTAGTTTAAAATTTAATTCTCCGTCAAACCATACTCCCAAGTCTCGCACGGTCTCAGTGAACCTCACTATCTGATCCCCAATACTATATCTATAATCTTGGAATTTATTAGCAGTTGTGCAAAAAGTCATGACAAAGCATTTTGGTACGTTGATTATCATGCCATTATCTTTACACCAGGTATCAAGTTTATACAGATCTTCCTGAAGAGTATCTCTGTCCTCATTAGATGATATAGAGTTAAAGATTTTTAAATCGTCAGCATATAGTAAACATCTACATTTGAGACATTTAATAAGGTCGTTTACAAAAGCATTGAAGAGAAGGGGCCCTAAATGGGAACCCTGCGGAACCCCTGATGTTACAGGCATAGATGAGGAAAGGTAACCACTGACTACAACCAACTGCGATCTATTCATTAAGTAGGACGATATCCACCGTAATAAATTACCATGGATACCATACCATTTAGAGAGCTTCTGGATGAGCAAGTTGTGGTTGACTTTGTCAAAAGCTTTTTGGAAGTCTGTATATATACTATGTACTGGCTTTTTAAGATCTAAAGAGGCATGAATGTATGTGACGTATTCTAAAAGATTTGTGGTCGTGGATTTAGCTTTGACGAAGCCATGTTGCTCACTATGCAGTAAAGGGGATAGGTGGAAATAAAAGTAGTCATATACCAATTTTTCAAAAAGTTTAGCTAGGCATGACAGAATACTAATTGGGCGGTAATTATCACACATGTTGACGTCGCCAGATTTATAAATTGGTGCAATGTAAGCTCTCTTCCAAACATCCGGGAAGTGACCTGTACTGAGAGACTGGTTATAAATTATGTGAAGCGGCAACACAAGCTCAGCAGCACACATTCCAATAATATATGAAGGAATGCCGTCAGGCCCAGCACCCTTGTTTAAGTCCAAAGCCTTTAACTTTTTAAGAATCTCCTTTTGGCTAAGTTCAACGCTATGTAACGTGTTACTGTTATTGTCCTGAGACTCAGAGTCTAAAAGATTGATACTTGTGGCAGGAGGTTCAAATACAGAACCAAAAAAATCTGCAAACATGTTACATATTACGTGAGGATCAGACGACACGGAATCTCTATAAAACATATTATCCGGTATCGATTGTCGGGTTTTCAGGTGCTTGACATAGGACCAGTAAGGTTTAGTATTGCCATCGTAAAGCGAAGACTCTATACCTTCTATGAAATGTCTATAGCTTTCTTTTATCATTTTTGTAACCCGAGCCCGTAGCATAGAGAATGTATCATAATCTCGTGGATTACTGTATTTTTTAAATTTTGCATGGTATTTTTCTTTTTCTCGGATTGTCCGGATCAAAGTTTTTGTAAAGAAGGGAGGATAATTACCTGTACCAAGCTTTTTGGTCGGTGTGCATTGATATAAAATATTATTAAATTTAGTGTAAAAAGTATCAAGGTTGCTATTAACGTCAGAATTACACAAAACATCACTCCATTTGACTAAGCCGAGAAGCTCCCTACATTTAGGTATGTCGCACTTTCTAAAATTAGGAATGCGTTTATTGGTATTAACTTTCATTTCACTAAATGTTGTTTGGCTGACGGTAGCACTAAAAGGTGGATGATATTTGTCTTGAGTTTTGAGAGGGTCTGATGGTACGATTATAACATTGGGAATGTTTGTTAGAAATAAATCCAACATTTTGCTTTCAGAATTGTGTATGTGATTAATTTGTTTTAAGTCACTGGATGATAGTAGCTCTAATAATAACTTAGCTTTTCTATCAATACACGATTCTGTCAACAGTAATGAATTACAATGAAGGTCCGATTTGGGCCACGCGAGACCAGGCATATTAAAATCACCACAGATGATGCAAGATTCACTAGAGCTTATAAGGATATCGTTACATTTGTCAAAGAATAGTTCCACAGTATTGAAATCAACATCAGGAGGTAGGTAAACTAAGCAAAGGTTTATTTTATACCTACTATTATTTAGATAAAGAGCAAGCCACAGAACCTCGGCACCCGTTTCCCATGCTTTTTGCCGTACGACACGTATGTTTTTCTTGACAGCAACAAGTACACCTCCACCCTCCGTCTTACGACTATCTGTAGTCTCACGATCACGACGAAAAACATCATATCGCGTATCAATAATTTCTGAGTCAAAGACGCTGCTATTTAAGTTTGTTTCGGTCAAACAAATCAAATCGTAATCATTTGCTAATATGTTAAGGTAAACTTCTTGAATTTTGGATCTAAGTCTATTTACATTCTGGTAAAAAACAGTAACCATTATGAATAAAATGAAAAAGTACTATGTAACGTTTACTGTAGGATATATAAAATATATAAAATAAGAAGAAAGTAACACTTAAGATAGAAACCAATAAAGAAAACTACTGTATTTTTTCCAAAGAGTCTAAGTTCTTGATTACGATTGGAGGGGAGCTTTCATCTTTTCTTACATAAATGCGGCCATATTTCACCCAAACAAACTTGTATCCCTTGGTCTTGGCCGTGTTTCGAGTAGCAGCATGTAGCTTTTTCTGATCTGGAGACAGATGTTCTGACACATATACATTAGTTTTATCCCCCGCAACGCCAAGGTGAACAGAGTTCAGAGTATCATTAGGGTTTGCTTTATTATAACGCTTTGCAGCAGATAATATGAGATCCCTGAGGCGAGGAGACGGTAAGGTCAGCAGAATATTACGAGGACGACTTGATGAGGTGTCGAGCTTTGCAACGCGTCGACAATGAACTATTTCACCATCACTAATAGAGACCTTCAGGACTTTACATAAGTTATTCACGATGGCCACCACATTCTCATTTTTCCTTTCTGCAACTGCTTGAATTTCTAAATTACTGCTGCGCGACAAACGCTCGTATGTTTCAACTCGAAGTTTTAGTGCTGTAAGTTCATTTTGCAAGCTTGTGTTTTGAGACGACAGGTCAAATATGTTCTTATTAGCAGCCTCAATCTCCATCTTTAGGTCTTTCTGTTCTTCACTTAAAAATTCGGTTGTAGCTGTAAACTCAGATTTAAGAACTGCAACCACCGATGTAATCTCCCTTTTGACAGCTGTATTTATATCATGATACAGATCACTCTTCATTCTATTCAGTTTTGCATCCAATAGTTGGCTAATCTGGTCAAGTGTGATGGGGCCACTCGAATTGTGTGTTGCCGCCTGTCCGGATGAGTTATTATGCTCGTCACAAGACATGTTTAATGAATCATTCAGGGTGCATTGCAAATGTGAATTATTAAATTTTTAAGTTCACTAATTATATTACCTACAAAATGAATGGAACAATCGAGATTGTTATTGTGTTATAGACACATAAGTACCTACGCTTAACTCGGGTATTAATTACACTTATTTTAGAAAAATAAAGATTTAAAAGAAAATAAAGGAAAAAAGAGATGGTTATTTTATATTTACATTTTATCTTACTCTTGATAACATCAAGTATTCTCATACTTTTTATTTCGCAAAAATCAGTTTTATTTCGTATAAAAATCAAAAATTTATAAAGGCAATAACAATGTTTAATTTGGTCTTGATAATAAGTAGGCAAGTGTAAGAATATCTATATATATAATATTCAACGAACTTACCAAGTGAAGTTCGATCATTATTATAGGCAAAAGTCTTTTTTTTCTTACTTCCGATAACTGAATTAAGAAAAAAAAACAACGAATTCCGTTAACTGAATTATTATTATGTTTATAAAATTATGATAGCACTATAACAAATGATTGCATGAGTAAGGAACTCGATTGGATTCATTTACTTACACAGAATAATTCTATAAATATGATATTTTAACAATGACCCCAAAATTAACCCAACAATTACAATCGTTTCATTGATATATTTATACAGTTTGGTGCTGCTAATACGACAGTGAAAAAAAAAAAAAAAATTGAGAAAAATTTATTGGAACTATAAAACAATGTTACAAAGAGTATTAGTGCGTTAACAACTGCATTAGTTTCTAGAACTGTGTTACAGCCATTAGCGCCCACCTCCAGACATGGAGAGAAACAGCGTTCCAGATACCAAATAAACACATTAAGTAGTGATCACAATTTTTACAAGGTAGGCATCAGATAATTTAAAAATTAACTAATTAACATAACAACTTAGAGAAATGATATGAGCAACAACTCGTGATCTGCAGATGTGTATTTTGGTGTGAAGTAACTGTGTGTATGAGTGTGTGTGTGCGTTTGTGTGTATGTGTGTGTGTGTGTGGGTGTGAAGTGTTTATGTTGAGTGTGTACATTATGTGAGTACGGGTGTGTGTGAGCATGAGTGTGTGTAAATGACTAGTTATTATGGGAAGGAAGCTAACTTGTCTGATAGTCGGTCTGTTGAACAGTAAATTGAAACATGGGCTATATTAGTTCATAAAAATGGTTTGCCACTTTAGAAAACATCTTATTCATTTGATAATTTCATGACATTTGTATGAAACAATATAACATTGGCTGCATTATTTCATATAAATGTATTGACGGTACCATCATATTAAAAAAAAATACATCTATCAGTAAAAGATTTCCTCAATGTAATTTAAGTCAACATTTAGAAATTATAGTATGATACTACTGAAATAGATACACAATCAAATCAGTTGATTGTAAAAAATAATATAAAACACCATTGAATTGAAAGTTTTTTTTCAAAGCAATAACATGGAACATTCAATGCTATTTTAAGTGTTATTCACTTTAAAAACCATCTGAGTAAACTTATCTCAATAACAGTATTGGAATTTGAAATACGATGAAAAATTTATCGATATCGCTTTATAATAATACCAAGCGAGCGGCGTGAGGCAGGGCTGCAATATGACGACGAGCTATGTAAATACTCCCGAGTTCCAGCTCCTTCGGAGATATGAGAGAGAGCCTCGCTTAATGCATTCTTCTCTGTACATATACTCGTTTCAAACAGCCTATGATGCCCATCCTTTGTCCAATATGTTGTACAGCCAGCGTTCATCGGCTCATTATGAAGTTGACCAGGTCGTCTGTACGTGAAGTGGGAGGCTACCTTGAAACGTGGTTTAAGGTACGTGGTCGCCTAACTTGAAGTAAAATATTTTTAAATTTAAAATCTAGTTTTATTTTATTTTAATTACTAAGTAATTTTTCAAACATTTATAATAATGTTAAAATCAAAATTTAAGAATATTTGTAAGCACTGCCCCAACTTAACCGAATCGTAGGTATTTGTAAAAATACTCGTTTCGGATGTTGAAATAGAATATTTCGACATTGTAGGGTGGACGTTAGCTCATAAACGCAAATACAGATAGACTAGAAGAATTTCACAGGGATATCCCAAGTCCTGGGTGGCTCAGGGGTCAGAGCAGTCGCCCGGATTGCGAAAGGTCGCGGGTTCGATTCCTGCCTCAGGACGTGAAATTTTTCTAGTTTTATTCTATTTTACTTACTATTGAAATAAAATGGCTGCCCAGGTCCTTTTACTATGAGCTATTTGCAGCTGTATAGAGCAGAACAGTGACTTTGGTTATCCTATGGATGTCCTTATTTCCGATTTTCTTTTGTATAGATTAAACGTGTGTATCTCTTACTTGCATTAGTGTAGAGTAGAGTGATTCAGAACGCGGTGTTACTCCTAAGAAGATAATTACTGGGTGTGAAACGCTTCGCGGACATATTTTTCGTCGTTTAACGTTTAGCCGACAAATCTAGAGCCCTTTTCAATAAATACCAGGCAAAATATTCAGTCTGTTTGGTCATAAAAAGAATAACCATGAACTTACTAGTAATGCCATTATTTCTATTGATTTATTTCAAGTTGTATTCGTGAAATGGACTTTGAATATGTCAGTGAAACCTTCATCGACGAAAAATTCGTCGATAAAGCGTTTCACACCCTATTTACATCACGATAGAAAAGGATAAAAGCTAATACATAAGCACTCAGTGCATTGGCATAAGCTGAACGGGGACCTACCTATTTGGCCCGAGTACCTACTATTTATAAGTATATATTTATTATATTTTGTTAATGTGCTGTATTTTTGTGCCAAATAAACTTTTATTCTTTCTTTATTCAGACGTTCATATTTAGTGCCTGGCTCAATTATGGGCAGAAAACGACGCCATCGGAAAGAGATTATCATCTTTTTTAACTGACTTTAAAAAGGAGGAGGTTCTATGTTCCACTGTATGTATTTTTTGTATGTATGTTTACAGATTTATCTGAAGACTAAGAGACACACAAGTCGATAATGCTGCTGGTCACCCATCTAGCTTTGATCTTATAAAATCACTGAAAACGTGAAAAAACAATTAGACAGAAATAAAACCTACTACAAAACACTAAAAGTAGTTCCTAGGTACTTATCTCATAAAAATGTATTTTTTCGAGTCGGAGCTAAGCTGGTTTCAGAAACAATAGAAAGTGAAGCACCGACTCCAAAAATATCTTTTTATTGGATAAGTACCTAGGTAGTTTAATTTAATATTTACTATTTCCCTTTTAGTGTTTTGTAGTAGGTATTTTTTTTGATTGTCAAGCATTTAAGCTTACAAATAGTAGAGACTAAATATTATATCTCTATAGAATAGACTATAAAACTCACTAAATTTCCTGACAAATTTGCAAATCTCAAAAATGTATATGCAAGGCGTGGAAAACATTTTATATTTTTAAAAACATGGTTTACAGCTTTCTGTTGGTTCAATGTTTACTATAATGTGAACAAGTTTCTTTTGACAGGTGAACAGGGAGGTGAACAAGCAGTATATGTAAGGCGCTGCGATGATTTTTCTAATTGATAGTGCGTCTACCATTAAGAACTAAAGCGGCGTCCCAGCACTATCTTTTAACCCTTAAATGAGACCATTGACATAATTAACAAGAAAGCACACATGACATCTCATCTGCTCAATTACTCGCAAGGGTCTGACGACTGGACAAGTAAACAAGGCAATTAATACAAAAATAGACTTCATTAAGTTGTATGATTACTACTATCAATGCAATGCTTTAGAATTTTTATCTAATCTTACATAAATATTCATTAGTGAATGCAACAATATTATTTGTCTAATTTTTAATTAGGTATTGATCTTGGGAAGCAATATTCAAGAATCAAACTAGATTCTGGTTTGAAACAAATTCATTTAAATTTTAACGGTGTGGAGACTTTACAAATGAATTATAATTTAAAGAAAAAAATGAATCTGATTTTATTTTATTACAAATAAAAAATGAACCAAAAGATATAATTTTTTTCATTTAAGTCTTTATTAAAAAAGTTTTGTTAATTTGATTTAATGGATGAACACGCATCAACTGACTTTGACTTTGGGAAGTCAGTCAGTATTATGAACATTTTCTTATTTTAGTAAAATATAATAAATATTGATTATTTTAACATTAAAAGTAAGCCTCTTTTTTCTCGGTGGCGTCTGTCGACAGCTTCGGCAGTTAAAACTAAATGAAGTGTTAAGTTCAGTCATCTATAACGTGGGTCGAACAGGTCGATCGCCGCGGAAGGGTTAACAAATCGTCTGCACAAATCAAGCTTAAAGGATCACCGAGCTAACCCTTTAGAGAATTTGCGTAATTGTTAACAGAATCACTGGGACATTATTGTTGTTAGATGAACGATTCTCGGCAGCCATTCAAATCAGCTTGCGGAAGGGTTAAATTGGATTTTGAAGGATGAAGCGAGTATGTGGCGAGATTATTATCTAAAACCGTTATTCTCGCTACACTTGCGATGAGAAGGATGTTGGTTGTTTTATTGAAACCGATAATTTGATTAATGAAATAATATTATTATTTCAAAATAATGATTTCACCATCAGCTTTGTAGGCGTATTTATTTTGTACAATATTTGTAGGCAGTAAGAAGCTCTATCATGATTTGTTTCGTCAGCCCTTTTAAATACACTTGGTTATTATTAAATAAATGAAAACCTACTTCTGGACTTCAATCGTAAATGAAAAACGTACGTAACTTACAATATGCATACTAATATTATCTTCGTTACGGTTATAATCTTCATGTACACGAAATGGAAAAAACAAAAAAATAACCGTGCCTATCATAATGATCTTGCTGGCTAGCCTTCTTTGTTCAAGAATACTCACTTAGTTTTTTGGTAGTAGAAAGAGACCAATACATATTTTTTCATATAATTCTTGCATGTTTTCCGATAAAATTAAAAAGAGGGGCATCCCATCTGCAAGCGCCAGCTCGTTATTCTCAACCTGTAATAAGCATTAGAGCCTCCTTAAATTAAGCCTCATTTACGTCACGTAACAAAAGAATGGGAAGCTTATGGAGAACTGTTAAAATAGAAGGCATCTCTTATCGCCGTCTCATTTCAGCTCTAAATGACACGCTGACTGCTCGCGCTCTTTCAGGATATGAGCTTTTTTTAGACGTCAGATAGCAGTAATACATATTGTACTTAAAGAATGTTCAACAATGACGCCTGATAGTATTTGTAAGTAAGATAAGATCTTATCTTGACTTTCAAGAAAATGAAATTCTGCTTGAGTACTCGACACTCACTTAAATATAATCAATAGCATTATAGGACTACGCATGCTATATGAACTTGCTTTAGTTTTTGTGAATGAAATAGGTGTGTCGTGATTAGCTTCAAATTGAAAAAAAAATCTTCTGGTAGCGACAAGAAGTTGCTTATTTTTCCAATTTGGAGACTACAGAAATTACAACGTAAGATTTATTGCTATTATTAGTTTGAGTCGAGGTAGACACCATTGCATCGCCTTCCTATGATTGCTACTTATGTTGCAGTATGTTGCAGTGTGAAGAGCAAAATTATCTAGTTTATAATTTCATTCAACTATTTTGTTCTTTACATACTGTAATGACATAAAAAAGGGTTTAAGTGTTAATGTCGATGTTTGGAGACGCACCAATAAAGGCATAGTTTTCTTTATAGTTTTATGGTAAGGTCAAGTATACAAGTTGTATACCTTGATGTTGTACCTAAGTAGGAACGGTTTCAGGATAGAACTATCTGATAAATTCGACAATATAACCGATTTGAGTTACCTTAACAAACATCAAATTTACACTAGTGTTTCAAAAGTACTGTCTTTTTGGAATATTTTTTTTAGAAATACTCTCAGTAAAGGAGGTTAGGTGTTACACGTTAACTTAAAAAATACGTTGCCATTAAAATTTCACAATGAATCATTTTGTGCCACTCTCACTTGCTTTATTATTACAGACATCAAACAATTTCTAGGAGCAATTGAATATTTAAAATAACCTAAGGCCAGTTAAAAATAAATGAAAAGATGTATGTTATAGCTAAGTATAAAATAACTTTTATGCATTTAACGTTTCTTTAAATCTTGTAAGTTCTAAAATGTACTTACTTACCCTATGTAATTAGTTTGGGCACTATCGGTGTATAACGGTGTATAGCATCGTAGTAAATATATATGTGAAAATTGTATAGAAAAAAGTATCCTTCCGAATAAAAACAGACTCTACCTAAATTAAATTAATTTCTCCAAAAACAAAATCAATGATTTTCATGACTGTGTGTCAGTTAGAGTATTGCACATATCAAGGAAAGAAAAATTGCGTAATAGTCATTGCGTGCTAAGGCCGTGGTTTAGGTTCACATTTAGGTACAGGCAAGCATTGAATTGGGATGTTGCCTTAGTTTGAATATGGCGCTTTTTTCACAAATTCAGAAAATATACGCTACTGTTATAAATAAAGACGATTCAAGCTAAAAATATATGAAATATTGTTGAAGTTGTACTGTTTTAAAAATTAAAAAAAAAGGTCTTATTTTTATAAAAAAAATATCAATAATGTTTATGTTATTAAATTGCTGACATCAATTAAAACAACTATTATTATGGTAACTATTAATAAAAACATACTTAATAATACATAGTTATTATTAATTTTGTCAGTATGCCCATACATTTCTTAGTAATATGGGAAAATGTAACGTCACCTGTTCCGTAGATTTTCTATGGAGCGTTTTTGGCCGTTGCGCCGGAACATATCAAACATACCACTATATCTGTGAAACTTTTGATGTTAAACACACTATTTCTTTTGCAATATTTTAGTATGAGTAATATACTTCTTATTTATGAAATAAAAAGAAGTAGTCAACTACCCTATTATGTCAATTACCTTTGATATCACATACCCAATGTTCTTCACATATTTGATATAAAAAGAGAAACTCTAGTTTGGAATTTGGTAAAAGAACATTAACATATTAAATTTACTTAATATTACTGCTACTTACTACTTATTACTTTATTTACTTTACTTATTTAATAAGTACAAACATATATATTTATTTATTCTTTCAAATTCTTGCACCCTTTTTGCGTTCTCCTTCTTCCTAATGTTTTATCACCTAGGGTTGCCTGGAAGAAATTGCTTTTTAGCAATAAGGCCGCCCTGTTGTACTGTTTCTTGTTTTTAAGTATTTATAATTTGATTTGTCTCCTGTGTGCAATAAAGAGTATTTATTATTATTATTATTATTTAATATAACTGTGATGTAGGTACTAACCCACATAAGACAAGTAATAGATTTCCTATTGGGTGTGAGCGAAAAACACTTCTTAATATAGAGCACGGGAAATGACTCAATACTTACCACCTATTGTAAAGAAGTAAGAAAAACAACCATGACTCGTGAACAAATGCTCGTATTCATTATATAAAGATTTGCTCCCACCGGGATTCGAACCCGGGACCCCCGACCGAGTAGCCTGTATAGCAGGGGGCACAAACCACTCGGCCAGCCGGTCGTCATTATTGATTATTTAAACTATTACATAAATATTTTTATTTCTTAAAATCTACTTTCGCACTTAAATACCTACATTAATATTATGCAAATAGAAGAGCGCGGCGAGGACATTTGAATATAAGCACTATGTCGTTATGCCAAAAGAGTTTTTGCCCTGCATTGGAATATTTAAGCTGATGGTTTATTAATTACTCTGACGATCATAAAAACAGCATAGTCGGGATGAATATCAATATAGAATTTTGGGAGTAAAGTTCATACCAAAATATTTAGCCTTTTTTAACATGTTTTTTAATTATGTCACAAAATCACGTTTAAAAAGCGGTATGTCTTCCCTTTACGTGTCCACTTTACATTTCATTTTTCGTTAAAACAATAAAAAATAGGCACATAGACCCTTCAAGTATACCGGCTTGTTAAGAATTCCGAAATAAAATTTAGAATTTTGGGGTCGATATCACAATAAAGATACAAGGAGTGTTTTATTACGTTACGTTTGTAAAACGTTATTATTTCAGCTGTGTTTACCCGCCGAATCATAAAAAAATTACTGCATTGCCTTTATTTGGAAACTATTGGAAACCAAATTTTCATACAGAGTGCACATAATTCAAAAACTTAGGTACTTTTTAAATTTTTATTTTCTGGTCCACTGGTGTAGATAATGCTTAATGGCATAAGTCTGTAAAATTGTACTCTATTTATGTCCGTATTCACTGACCAATTCCTAGGCTTAGGTGAGTAAAGCATGGCGTTCTTCAAAAAAGGCGTGAAAAGGTTTTTACAGGGTCGGCAACGCGCAAATGACACCCCTGGTGTTGGAAGCGTCCATAGGCTACGGTAACCTTACCATCAGGTGGGATGTATGCTTGATTGCTACCTTAGTGGTATAAAAAAAGGTGACTCTTATCTACATTTGTCTCTTTCTATCTCGTTAAGATAGACTGAGCTGAAAATTGCTAAGAGATTCTTAAAAAATCTTTTTAATGGGGATCGCGTTCTTTCGCGACACATTAGTGCAGTAAAGTTTTGATAAAAAAATATAACTTTTTTACAGCAATTTTATTATGCGGCTCAAAATTTCAACGAAAAATTTTGTGGTTTTAATATTACTTCAGAAGCGTATTAAATATTGGGTATAAATATACCTGCAACAGTGCAGATAAAAGTAACGGTCTTGGTGATATGAGATAAGCCACGCGTGGCTCACCTGTAACCCCCGGAAGTCTCTGAATTTTAATAGGGATTACTATGCTAGAGATGTGTCGGATATGGATACGAATACGGATAACTGGTGTTTAGATCCGCGGATAGGAGACGGATTCGGACCTAAAAATTTTAATTATTTGATGTCAGTGCGCATGAGCTGGAAATGATGTTAGACGCTTTGAATAATATACCTACTAAAATGTATCTACGGATCTACAATGAACTGCAACATTCTGGGCGAACTTGGAGCATAAATTCCATGTTGCTGGTGTCAAGGGTGAAGCGACTCTTAGAAGCAGTCTTATCTTCAGGGGCCTGTGACATGGGCCCCCGACAACAAATCAACAACAACAAGTCGACACAATAATAGTACAAGCCTGGTTTCAACCTGCCCAGTGCAGTTCGAACAGACTTCTTAGACTTGCACTGCAGAGGTTTAGTGCACAGTTAGTGACAAGAGGCAGCATATTAAATTTGGCTACTTAAAGAAGTTAGTATTATCAGATTTACTTCTACAATGAATTGAAATAATGTAAAAGATCCGTTCTGTCTGAAGATAATTTACGGATATAGCTTCCTTAATCATAACTTCCTTAATCAAACATCGGAAACTTCATACCTGTCAGTTTTTATAGCGGTGCGTCAAAGCGAGACGGCATGTGACTTTTCAGAATCAAATCTATGATCCGACAGTTGTGAATAAAGGCACAGATTAATAATGGTGGCTGATCTTTCTTATCCATAGAAAACCCGCTGAGTCGTATACGTATATAGATATCCGGCACATCACTTCTATGAGAACTATTGCTGCACTGAGGTTCTGTGTACATTAATAGTGTTAAAAATTAATGATTAAATATGAGAATCTTATTTGTTGCTTTTGCATCCAAAAACATATTTTAAAAGAACAGGTGATTATGTAAAAAAGGGTATTAAGTAGATACATGAAAAATGCATACCTAATTTACAAATAATTAATATGAAAAATTGCATATGATGTACCGTCTCACTATATCGTAAAATATCCATATTATGGATATTTTACGATATAGTGAGACGGTACATCGTGAGCGTATATTATACTTATTGGCTTCAAACAATGTTTGCATAAATTAAGTAGGCGTAAGGAAAATGAAATGTATTCAAAGAAAACTTAGTAGATTATATTTTTTATTATTTTTCACTGTTACACATAATAACACACATGTTACTCTCTTTGCTGTTTTCTTCGACCAACAAAAATAATTTAAGTCTAACAGTGCTTTTAATTGAATATAATAAAACTTATTATTAATCTTTATGTGTATAAATTAATAGATCTAAAATTGAAGCACAATAGTTTTTCACGATTGAATCGAGAAATAACCTGGGTAGTCACTTTTTTCTTTCAAAGAAGTGTCTCAGAATTCACAGATCTAGGTAAAGTTTAGTAGTAAGTATTAAGTTACTTACATAAATACCTAACATACGAAATGTTCGTTACTTAAAAAAGTAGATATACTTTAATCTGAGTTTTGTTACCTAGTACCTACTCCCTGGATATGGATAGCTGAATAACTTCTTCTTTAAGATAAACTATCTCATTAATATATTTTATTAACACACCTGTGAACAGGGTCTACTCATAATTTACGTTTATCAATTATACCTTTTATGTTCCTGGCAATAAAGCAGAATATCCCAAATTATAGTCACGTTCGCCGCAATTTTGGTGTCGAATCTTAAAGATATTAATCCACAGATAAAGATAGATAGTATAATATCTCTATTATAAAAAGTATAACAAGTATTTTAACAAACTACAAAGTGTAACCGGAAATAATAACCGGGTTTGATTCAAACTTAAACCCATGGTACGAATTCCGGTCACACTTAAACAATGCAGTTTTTCAAAATTTATCACAAAAAATAATTTAGGATACTAATGAGGCAATGCCAGCCTTTTACTAAATTATTGCACAAGATTTAGGTCTTTAATTTAAATAAGCAACGGCAAATGACTCAACTCCACCAGATGATAAGTAGTAAGTAGATTCCACAGTTTCAGATAGTGCGTTTGAGATCTATTTTAACTTGTAGTTTAGACCTTATCGATCTTATTAATAATATTTTTGTAAACCTTTATATTAATTGAAAAACAAGAGTATAGCTTTGTAATTTTTTTGATACATAATTAACTAGCTACTCTATCCTAATGTGGGTTCGCACAAAGTTGTGTCGATTAGAGTGAATACAGAAATAATTTACAGCAACGATTCCATCTCACAACGTAAAGAATGAAAACTAATTTGTATAACGACTAGAAATGTGATGAAATGAGAGTTAAATGGTACCTAATTTACTGACGTACCTAGAATGCAACGATTTGCTTAGCGATCGTCAATATGGTTTTCGCGGTTGACGTTCAGCCGGTGATCTTCTAGCTTACGTCACGCATTGTTGAGGCGACGCCATTGAGTAACGGCGAAGCGTTGGCTGAGTCTCTATACATCTCAAAGGCCTTTGAGCCGGTTTAGCAGCAAGCTTCCTTCGTACGGATTCTCAGCTGCCTTCAGCACTTGGATATCTGACTTTTTGAGTGAGCCGTCCATAAGAGTGGTCGTTGACGACTGCTCTTCTGATCTCATAGCTATTGACGCCGGCGTTCCGGCGTTTTCCGGCGTTCCGGAAAAGAGTTTCTGGTGCAGAAAAATGCCTTGCTGAAAGGTATAAGCAAGGCATTTTTTTCTGCTTACTCAACAAAGCCTGGTGGCTTTGTTTGGTAAAAGTGGTTCCTAAAACTTTTGCGACATGGTATGTTTTGGGACGTGACGCAAGAGGTTTTGGGACGAATTTAAATTATTGAAATTAGGGAAAAACCCAAAACAAAAAAAAATATGCCCGTTTTCACTAACCGTTCCCCAGGCTTAGGTGACTCTTAACGACATTTGTTTCTTTCTATCTCCTATGTTTTTTTCATGAGTACGAACGAAGCGGTTAGAGTCATGGTTGTCTTTAGAA
This sequence comes from Nymphula nitidulata, assembly GCA_947347705.1. Taxonomy (NCBI): domain Eukaryota; kingdom Metazoa; phylum Arthropoda; class Insecta; order Lepidoptera; family Crambidae; genus Nymphula; species Nymphula nitidulata. The sequence goes on along the minus strand of OX374625.1, from coordinate 19,759,055 downwards.
GTTTATTGGCATTTAAAATATTAGTATCAGTATACGTACTTATACATTATTATTTGTATATCTACGTTACTGTAGTATTTCTCTTAACGTATATTTCTCTTAAAAACCTGGATTTACGTAATGTAAGATAAAAATAAAACTTAATAATAATAATAATATTTATACACTCACACCTATTATCTAGCCCAAAGTAAGCATCAATATGAGCTTGTGTTATGGATACTAGATAACGGAGAAATAATGATATTAATATGTATATAAATATTAGAAATATACTAAACAAACATATAAACATCCATGTCTCGTAAACAAATGCTCGTACTCATCATACAAACATTTGTTCCTACCGGGATTCGAACCCGGGACCTCTTGACCGAGTAGCCTGGGGTACAGACCACTCGGCCAGCCGGTCGTTAATAGAAAAAACACACTGACCGAGGTACAAAATATCCTTATAAGTCTCTAAGAAAATATAGAGAATAGTTTTCTGAATATTTTTATTTCTTTTAGGAAACCTTATATTCTATTTTATTCTATTCTAGAAACCTTATTTTTCGATGTTGAAAAAGACAAACTGTTCTATACAAACAGATCGTGTAGATGTTACAATTTGTATGAAACAGCTGATTTTTTTGCGATTTTAAATTTATTTTTTAGCAAGTCATGTTTAGGGTGACCAGCACTGCCACCTGCCTTCTTATTCGAGAGCGTCCCCCTAGCACCCTGTATATCTCAGACACAATTGATTTTCGATTGTGTGTGAACCTTATTGAGTAGAGTAGTAGGCCCGATTGTACGGTACTTTAAGTATATAGGTGCGCGTAAGTATATTCTTTGATGTAGGGTGCACTACCACCACCTTTCTTATTTCAGCTGTAATGGAAGCATGAAAGACTTTTCATCTTAGCCTCAGGATGATAACGCACCTGCAACGCCGTCTGATTTTTTCCTTGATATTGCAGCTGTCTCACGCTACAAATTTTTCACTATTTTATTCGTCTCTGAAGTTTCAATATATTTTTTTATAGTGGGACCTCTATTTATTGTCAAACTATCTCTTTGAGTAAGTAATTCTTTGCTTTTGTATGACGTTTCATTGATTTTATAGATAAATCTTATGCGTATGTTAATAGTGCGAGGCGGAGTTATTTTTTCGGAATCGGAGTTTGATATCTTTTATTGATTACAACAATATATTATATTCAGGAATGTTGGATCTGTGGTTTTTCGAAACAACAACACACAACACAATATTATTCTGTTCTGTTGTACAAGCCGCTGCATAGCTGCTGTACAAGGTCTTAACAGGCTTGGTAGGCATTACAGGGTAAGACTGATCTGGGTGCCCGGCCATGTGGGTGTGATGGGCAATGAGAAGGGTGATGAATTGACAAGGAACAGCTCAGAAAACACTTACGTGGGTCCTGAGCCCTTTCTAGCATCTTCACAAAGTTTCATAAAGACATTCATTAAAGAGCATGTCAAAAACAGACAAAAATCTGAGTGGAATAAAATACCGGGATTAAAACACTCCAAATCCTTCCTAGGGGAGGAGGTAGGAGGAGGATGAGGAAATACATCTATGCAAACGGTAGAACAAAAGCTCGCTGCTTGATTGGAGCGCTCACAGGGCATTTTGCTACTAACCACATGCTACATAAAATGCAACTCTCCCCAACACAACTTTGTCGAGCATGTGGTGAATGCCAGGAATGCTCTTGTGTCATTGTGATGCCCTGGCTGGCTAGAACCACAATGAGCCTTCTGGAAGTGGCATATCCAAAGCCAGAAGACTACAGGCTCTTTCTGCCTAAAGATATAGTAAGGCTAATGGCATCTGTATTCTGGACACAGGAAGAGCAAAAGCAGGAGAGGCACAAAAGATCCCAATGGGTCGAAGCGCACTGTGACTTAGTCATGGCCCCACTATAAGGTAAGATAAGATTGTTCCGTTCTGCTGAAACTCTCGTATCATTTGCCGCCGTTTTCGTCAACTGATTTTTAAATTCATTTAAAAAACACAAATAAAGTTAACACAATCCCTGCACACACTCTTTTAAAAAGTAATTGCTCCATATTCGATACTCAAAACTCGTGCTGTTGTTATTTTTAGCCTGAAATTAAGGTCTGTACGTAGAGCAATAAAACCGTACTTCTGTTCGTTCGTTACCGTCGGCTTTTTGTAATGTTACGAGCGTATGGCCACAATTGTTGATTACAGTTGTAGCATTATGTTTCATGCATCATATTTGTTCGATAATAAAACCCAGAATATTGTATGGCTAAAATAAAAAAAATAATAATAATAATATTCATACACTCACACCTATTATCTAGTTCAAAGTAAGCATCATAAAGAGCTTGTGTTATGGATTCTAGATAACGGATTAATATTGATAACAATATGTATATAAATATTAGAAATATACTAAATAAATATATAAACATCCATGACTCATGAACAAATGCTCGTAATTATCATACAAACATTTGCCCCTGGGATTTGAACCCGGGACCTCTTGATCGAGCAGCCCGTATAGCAAGGGGTACACAGACCACTCGACCGGCCGGTAGTAATTGAATTTTTCGTTTTTGTGATATTATCTACGAGAATGCACAGAACTAATGGGATTATAAAATATTAGTATTTAATTGACGCTTTGTTTTGCGGAACTATTGGGAAAAAAATCTCACTAGTTTCGCCACGGAACTACTGGGAATAAAGGCCCAAATCATACACTTAAAAAATTCCAGTTTTTCAACAAGACACAGCCCGTCTAGTAGACGGAAATGGATAGAATAAATTCAAAGGGTTCTCTCAAGTCTTCCATGGTTGGCACAGTGGTGACCCCAAATGAAGCAGGCACTCCGATTGAATTTCAAAATATCTTTCAAATGTTTATTATTATTTTAACTATTTTTTACCCCTTTAAGAACTTTTAAATTCTTAAAGGGGTAGCTTCAGATCTTCATCTCACCTGATAAGTAAATGATGACAAGGCCGAAAATGGAAGCTAGCTACATCCAGACCCCTCAATCACAGAGGAACTGGCAGAGGAACTTTATTGTTATGGCGGCAGACGTAGGTAAGACGATTGTCGCTATCCAGACGGACTTAAAAAACATTTGAATTAGAATTATTTACGGGATATTTACCATGTAACTTTATAGTTGTGAGTTCCAACACTATAAAGTTACATGGTAAATATCCCGTAAATAATTCTAATTCAAATGGACTTAAAAAAGTCCTACTACCAACCAGCATAAAATTTCTGCCCCGACAGGAATCAAACTCCGGACCTCTAGATCTGAAGTACGAGGTATTGAAAGGAAAAATTACTTAAAAAATAAAGCATTGTATCTATGTCGCCTATTCTCTTATCTATTTAGTTGACAAAATTTGTTCAAAGAAACCTAATAGGCCTACTGAAAAAAAAAGTAGGTTATACTTTTTTTATTCAAAGAAAGTGTATTAAGTACATTTTTATTATCTTAACTTCATTGACTAATGTTGACTTTGATTTATTGATAAAAACATGCCAAGGTTTTAATGTTTTATTACTGAATTTCAAAACGCAGTAAGGATGTCCACTCTTGCCCAAGATATGTATTTTGAAAATGGATCATTTTACAACATTTTCCTATTTGACTTATTTGGTTTTTAATTAACATAAATGTTTGAAAGAGTCAGAAAAATATCTAAACCAGTAAACATTTATGGTACGGAGAAACTAAAGGAACCAATGACGTTTGTTCTGACCTCTGAGCTACTAATCGAAATTGAAGGCAACAATATGTCAAAAAATAATCCTTTGCATAGAATGTGCCATTACTACAATGAGATTTGCTCTAATCATGATATATTTAACTGTCAAATTCTTTCATTTAGAGGATCACTACTGGAAACGTTACAAACACATTAAGCGACAGTCTTAGACGACGGCTTTGATCAGATAATTTCAATTTTAACTGTAGTTTACCTACAAATAGTAAAATCAATAAGTTTTGTTAAAATGTGCACAATTATAATTGGGCACAGATATACAATTTTTTTTGCATGTATTTGTATATGTTTTTTCTATCTGATGTCTGTTATTCTGTCATTGTAAATAAAATATATAGACGTCTATAGACACCTGCAATAAAAAGGGAAAATCACTTGATATTGCAGGTGCGTTATCATCCTGAGGCCTAGAATGAAATGCCGTCCATGCCCAGTAATTACACTGCCTACCTTTCACTTCAAACCGAAACACAGCGAATTCTTTCACGGCTGAAATAAGAAAGGCGGTGGTACCTACCCAGACGACCCTACATACGGGATTGCCACCAAACTGCTGTATTGTTTCTTTTTTATTTTACTTGCAATAAATAATTTCGTACCTACAGCACCTTCGTAGCTAAAAGCGCAGAGATTCGGGAGCAAGGTATGCAGTGCTAAACACCAGTAAGCAACTCTCAGCAGTCACAATATCCTGCATTTGATAATTTCCCCCTATAGCAAAGTGGTCATAGCTAAAAAGACGAAGAAAGTGCCCCTGGAGATGAAGAACAGGAAACACACTAAGCCACTAGCCATGACCCCGTTCAGGGAATCAGTCTTCGGTAATAAAAAATACCAAACTTTGTCCATTGCTAGTTTTGTGGAATGATACTTTACATGAGAGCATTTATTTATGCTGTAAATGTTATAATACGCTGATCTCATTTTTAAATTTGTAATTAATGGTCACCTCTAGTTTTTGATTTTAAGGACTGCACACATTGTGATGGCAAGTTCCTAATTAAAAGTTTGGTAAGCTACTATACTTACACTCTGTGGTATAATCTGATACGGTAGCGGCCTCTCAGGCCGTTCGTCACTAGTTATGTTACCTACACAAAATACAGGTTACCAGTCAAAGGTTAACTGAATCGTACGTTTTTGAAAAATACTCAATAGGGTGCTAAAATAATAGTTCCGATACGTTAGCTGAAATAATAGTTTCGACATAGTGAGGGTAACGTAGGTTATAACGTAAAAATAGATTCGGCTAATCCGGTACAGGTAATTACAGTCGGAAAAAGAACCACAGCAAAACATCGTCTATTTATCATCCGAGAATTATGTTCCACTTAGTTAAATTAAAATATGACTGTCGGACACAATGTTGCTGCGAAATAGGTGAGCAGGCGGCCAAGTCACAATAAATATTCATAATTAGGAGTAATTTCCTGGCTTTGCTCTGGGACTGGATAAGCTTGATAAAATATTGTGGGGTTTTAGGATGGTATTTGGTATATGGTTCACGGAGAGCTTAGATGTTTGTTTTATGTTAAACAAAATCCACCCGATCATCATCATTACCACTAGCCTATATACGTCCCACTGCTGGGAACAGGGTTCCCTACGGGAGAAACACACGAGGAGTTTGGGCCACAGCACCAATACGCTGGTCCGATGCGGGTTTTTGGGTTAGGCGGTTGTTATATCAACAGGAAAATGAAGGCTTTACGTGCTTTCCGAAACACGGGGGAGGACTACAAATTTCAATTGACCCATCCCGGGATCGACCGTGGCGAAGGTTAATTTGTTTTCGTAATCGAAACCAGAGCACTCAAACTGCTACGACACCGAGCTCCTCGTCCACCACCTGATGTTTAGTGGGAATCATCACCTTTCACACCACACAATCATAATTATTCTTGAGCTGAAGGACGACCACTGCTAGAGAAAAGCCTCCCCTGAAGATTTCCATGACAATCGATCCTACACTGCACGCATCCAGCGGCCACCTGCTACCTTCACCAGGTCGCCGGTCCACCACGTTGGAGCCCTGCCCACGCTCCGTCAAAAGCATATCATAATAGAATATTATTCTATTCCACTTTCTACTTAACATTATTTTATATGTGACTGTTTGTTTCCGTGAATTAATAAATAAAAAACAAAAAAATATTTAATAATTTTTACCAGTAATTTTCATAGACCTCCAGAGGTATAACGTCTCTTGACAGATTAAACAAAATACAAAATCAGTCGGTGATTGATACTATAACCTTCTACCCCTATACTTAGTTATGGCAAAATAGCAGAGGTTGTAGACTCTCTGTAACTAGTGAGCCATACACCGTTTAGTCTTTCGTTTGTTAATCGCCTATAAGTTGTAAATATTCATAGTAGGTAGTATATGTTTATTTAAGACCGTTAAGTGATAATATTACTGGTATTATTATGGAATACCCATATACTCTGCGTCTACTTGAAAGAATTCATACTGAGTAAGTATTCTTGAAGTCTATTCGTCATTTATAAAGATATTATTATTATTATTATGGATGAACAAGTGAACAAAAACCAGAGGAAATCCTTACACTATAACTCACATAACAATAAGCAATCAATAAACAATTTAACTTTAGCAAAATGGATGCACAGTCTATGATTTTTTTATGACCGAGCATAATCGTTTTTGAATACTCGCAAAAGCGGCACCACAGTAAATATACTGAATTCAGACGTAAAAGTATTATAGGCCTTTAAAATTGGATTTGGCGCTATTAATTTTTGCCTATTCATTGGTTGTGACCGTAGAGGCTTTAAATATAACCTAATGGCCTAACCACGCCTCTTAAATGGAACGTGGGGGAATTTCATCTCCAAATTAATTTATTAATTATAGCAAGACCAAATCCCGTTTTGTAAACAAAAGTTTTGGTGCAGTTTAGGAGGTTAAATGGATAATAATGTTAGTGGGTAGGTACTTGAACTCGCATAAAACATAGAGCTTAGCTGTAAACAAAGCTCATCACAAACAAACCTCCCCCATCGCTTTCCCAACGGAACAGTTTAGCGTAGCCCACATCTATTGGCTCCTTGACCAGGTCGCATGTCTATCTCGTGCCCTACTTTACGTTTTCAATAAATGGTCGCCATACTAAAACTTTAACGCCCTATGCTCCGCCCTGCGTGCTATCTGGCCACTGAAACTTTAACTTGCTTATCCTAAGTGGTCTGGTGGTCACGGCCTTAGATCTAGCGCTCCAGGGTTTAATTCCCGTGAGGGGAGATTTTTGTTTCAGTTTGGTTGTTAGTGGTAGGGCTTTTTCTGTGTGCATCTGGCTAGCTAACGCCATTTTACCAAAGCGCAGCGTCATAATAATAACGCTAACTGCATTGCTGAATTTCGGTAGTCAGAGGCAAAATAGCCAGTTCCTCTGTGGTTAAGGAATCCGGGTGTAGCTCGCTTTCATCTCCTGTATCATCTTTCATCGGCCCTTTCATCGTTTACCATCTGGTGACTTGAAGAACAAGAGCTACTCCGTGAAGAAATAAAAAAAAGTTAGTGACTTTCTTTCTCCTACTCCTCATTTCCGTTTCTCGTAAGGAAAAACATAGTTTGTTCAATAGCTCGTCAGGAAACTGTGAAACAATGTTATTATATTTATTAAATTATAAAGGTTAGTTTGGGGACACGTATACTACGTGGGAGAAACACATGAGGAGCTTTATGTCATAGCACCTCCTTGCAGAGCGAATGTGGGTTGTTGAGTCAAAGCGGTCATAAAATACTATATGGCAACACAAAAATATTTAATTTTCCGTTTTGGAATCATCAGCAAAAGTAATGATTACTTTTGACAGCTCTTAAACCTTTTTGCTCTTAAAATAATATTAATAATTGGTCAAAAATGAGCTCTTACTTTTGTGTGATCTGTGGTCGTGCTAGTATAGTGGTTGTGTCCTATTGGTATAATTATTTTCCTCTATGGTTTTCTTTACTGAAAAGTATGAAAACTTCGATAGCTGGGTCTAAGTGTTTTGTGGAATTAATAGATTGATTGAAATTTAATTATATATTTCACATAACATGTGGAATACCAATGTAATATTTTCATACAAACAATTCTAAAAATAAACTAAAGAATTCGTAGATTACTTTGCTACGAGGTGCTACGAAATTTGATCTACGGCGCTACGATTCCAATCTTGGTTCGATCAAGCAAAATTTCAACACTCAAGATTTTAGATGTGATTTCGATTTCAAGAATTTTGGATGCTCCGAAACGTTTTTACTAAGATTATGTCAAACTATTACATAACTCGTAAATTAGAAAACCGATTTACATAATAATTATTGTACACCACCGTTTTTTTAAAAAAAAATGCCTGAGGGCGTTAACGTTATAAAAGATCGCAGCCAAGCCGCTGTGGTATCATTACGTTCCAGAGCTAGTTTATATTATAGTAAGGTCTTGAATTAATTAAGTTAAAATTGTGACCTGAAAAATAAACTAAGAGCAACCTGTACCATCACATAGTTTGCGGGATTCTCAATTTTTCAGATACTTACAGCAGATATAGCGTGTTTGGGCTCATGGAATAGTCTCAATGAGATGGTGTTAGATAATTAATAAGGCCGGGGATTTACTTTAAATATATCTTTCATATTATGATAAGGTTAGGAGCGCGTGAGCGTGTCTAAGGTGCTTTTTTTATACGAAGCACGCCAAATGACTCAATACCAGATGTGAAGCGGTAAAAAGAGTCCATATGCGGAGACAGCGAGTGCAGCTTAGACACCGCTTTACCCACCTCCACCTTGCCCGCCCAAAAGGGGCCTGGTGCCTGGTTTCACGCTTGTTTTGAAGGATGGAATCATAGTATAGGAAGGAGAGGACTAAATTAATAAATTTCTTTAAGCGTTATATTGAGGTGGAGACAGTGAATTGATGCTATGATTGGTGCTACAAGTGTCTAAACCTGTAACCGCTTACCATCATACTTAATCTTGCTGACCACACTTACTATCATTTATTTATTTTATTATGGTTATACTTGACGAATAAAAATCGGAGAAGGTATTACATAGGATACACTATAATGTACTTTTTATAACATACTAAAGGTATATAACATATATCTCAAATATACCGAGTCAAATTATTCCTCAGGGAATCCGCATTCTTCAATAAACCGAGATCTAAATTGCAATTTAGCTAACTCACTGAAACGAGAAATAGCACCGGACCGCTAATAATAGATCTTTATCAGTCGTGAAAGCAAATACGACCTTAAAGCTTAAAGGTTCCACACCGGTCAGTCATTCGAACAAATTGTATACTTTTCGCCTGTTTACTTTCGTACCTTGTCACATTGAAAAGTAATTTAGTAAATTACTTTATTTGTTTTGTTAAGTTACAATAGAGTGGAATAATTGAAAGTGACATTGAATTAGAATATCTACACTTTAAAGAAAATGCCTAGCAACTAGACAGTTTACTTCGAAACGTAATGTAAACATAAGCAAAGATGGTGTCGGATATGTATTCAATGTTTCCAAAACAATTTTGGACAAAACCAGCTACGAATTCAGACTCAGTCATACCATATATGTAATAAAAAATTGATTTTTATTTCAATTCTGAAACTTCAAGCTAGATGACGAATAATCGACTCATAGGACATGTGTCCTAATTATGGCAGCATTATGTTTCTAGATTTACGTTGAGATAAGGAGAACATTTCTGCCGAAAGCAGTTTTATTGATGTGTAAAAATGGCACTACATGAGATGCCAGTTTTATGGTTCCTATTCAAAGTCTTTTAGAACCTTTTGCTTCTAAACTCTTGCTTCTAAAAGACTGCGTATAGTGTATCCAATTCTGTAGTAAAAGCAAATAAGCTTCCAAAGGGTTCTTTCCCGGAATCGGTGACACGGTATTGTGCGATTTTTACGGTCCGCCTGATGAGGGTCGTTTTATTGACTTTAAAGGTTTATGGAGTGCCAGATTCCAATTTACGGCCGCGTGTCCAGCGCACAGATAAACCTCGACGGTTTTGGCGATTGCCACGATTTAGTTGAGCGATGCTCGCTTCGAGCGGCCATTTTGTTTGCTTTTGTTTATTAAATTGACGTTTTATAGTGGCTCTGGAGCTGTGCAAGTTGTGATAACCTTTTATCTGTTAAAATGGTTATTTTTGACCTACTCGTAGTTTTTTTGTTAATGAAGTCATTGTTTGTATTGGGTCAGTGAGGTAGTGTTAACGTAAGACTTTGCGATGTATGTTTTCATCATCATAATTTCAGTCGAGAGACGCCCACTGCTGGGCATAAACCGGGAGGCTTATGCCCAGCAGTAGCCAGGGATCTCCAAAGCGATCGGTCCCGCGCTGCCCGCATCCATCGGCTTCCCGCGACCCTCACCAGATCGTCGGTCCACATTGTGTGGGTCCTACCAACGCTGCGTCTCCTGGTACGTGGCCGCCACTCGAGGACCTTTTCGCCCCAACGGCCGTCAGTCCTCCTTGCAATGTGGCCTGCCCACTGCCACTTGAGGTTCGCAATTCTTCGGGCTATGTCGGTGACCTTAGTTCTCCTGTGGATTTTATCATTTTTGATTCGATCACGCAGAGAAACCTCGAGCATAGCCCTCTCCATTACCCTTTGGGTGACATTGAGCCTTCTTATGAGGCCCATTGTAAGCGGCCACGTCTCAGTTCCGTAAGTCATCATTGTATGTTTTACTCTCAAATTATAGGGAGGCCTATATCTAGCGATAAGTACTTTCTTTGTTTGTGCATCAAATGAACCAAGAGCCCACCAGTACTAGGACTTTGTAGATCTGTTCCAAGCCCAAAGCGTTAGCTAGGCGGATAATATTTCTTTTTTGCTGATGATGTGGAGAATCCTGCCAAGCACACGAGGAGTTTCAAAGCGGGAGCGACGGTCTAAAGATTGTAGAAGCAGAAGCTCATGAAGACCCATCCAATACCGACCACGGAGAAAGTTGCTTAGTTTTATTAGTCAAAACCAAAAAAGGTACTCAAATGCAAAATACTTGACCTACTAAACTAATTTATTACTTTGTTATTGTGACGGAAATTCCTGTGTGCTGTAATTTAGAGAAAAAATACTGAATTCATATTAAAACCCACAGGCATAGTTGGAGTCAGCTAGTAAAATAAAAGTAAAATACTTACCTTCACTTTAAAAATAAAACATTATTTAAACAGACACCGAGTAAACCTCAAATTTTCGGGAACCACTGAGTTATTGTTGTTTTAGTTTTTATCATTACAAAACCTTTATTATAAAAATGTAAAACTTTAAATTTTAAGTACATTTAGATAGCATGCTAAAATCAAAATAATTTGAAAGTATATTCAGCATCTCAATGGCATATGATGTCCACTACTGAACAAAGGCCTCTCCCATAGATTCCTAACAGAATTGTTCTGCGCAGCCTATCCAAAAGCCTATGAACTGTGACAGTGACTTTGGTCCTCCAATATAGTTTGGTTTGGTCTTTTAGTATTAATATGTAACGATAATATATCACTAAGGTACTAGGTGGTAGGCCCGTATGTAGGGCATCTAGGTACAACTGCATTTTCTATTTCAGCCATGACGCAGTTCGCTGTGTTTTAGACCGAAGAGGAAAGTGTAATTACTTGGCATAAAAAGCATTTCATCTTAGGTCTCAGGATAACGCACTTGCAATACCTACCTTATTTGCTGTAGAGATTTGCATCCTGTGCTGGAGTGGAATATATTAATAGCGGCAAAATGGCCCTGTGAATGCCCCAATTATGATGCGTGTCTGTGGTTTACCATTGGTTTTAATATGTCCATCTTCGACTTCGATCTATAGTTATATGATGTGCTGATTTTTTTAAAATACAAGTAGTATACGTCTAATCGCTGTAAAGCCAGTTCGTGGAGTCGATAAACACAAGTTCTATATACAAGCGGTAATATAGTCTTACTTGCAATTTCAACCTCGCATGTTTACGGTTTGTTTGTTCCAGCGGTCCTCGTGTTGGTGTATTACATTAATGTTACGGTAACCTGTTTAGTACTTCCGCGATTCCCGACTCTGAGAGAGTAAAAGGAAAACAATGCCCGCCGTGCATTACTAACCCAGCCAGATATGATACCTTTGAAGTTCTGTGTACGTAATGCCGTATTGCATTAGGTTTAATTTCTTTAACGCATGTCTGTATCTTGGTATTCTTGTTAGGAATAGGTTTTATCCGATTAAGATAGAGGGATTGTTATGTTTTTCGAATGTATGTATCTAAATGGGTTTGTATGTCAGTTCGATTGTGACCTCCTGTAGCTGTCATTACATTCGTGTTCTTCCCCCAATGACATATGCTATATATGTAGTTTTAAAACAGCCAATAATTGTGAATTTTAATTACATCTTTTAAGTCCTGTTTATGCATTGTAGAGGCATGAGGCATGTTTGTAGAGGCATGAGTGATTTTTGGTTTTTAAATTAATTTATTCATATTCATATTCATATTCAATTATTCGCTATATAAATTTGCAACAATATTGTACAATGATATAGTAAGTGTCTAGGTCTTAAAGGTGTTACAAATCAACCTTGTAAAGGTATTGCGATATTTTATACAATTTACAATTATTATTTATCTAGATATATTAATTGGATACGTTTTTCAAATCAATATAATCATATTCATAAAACTTAAGCTATTTCATCACATTGACTTGAATTCAAACAGCATAAAATAGAAAATATTCCTAAGTCAATTCCTAATGTCATAGTTACTAATTTCTATAATCAATTAAATTAAATATGTCACTTAAATAGAATTACGTCATAATATATTATATCTACTAATTAACAATAAATTAATAACTAATAATTAATAGCCCTATATATCATGTCCTTTTAAATACTATTGAAATGATTTACTGTTCAAAATTTGTGTATAAAATATTCGTTTAAATTATAGAAACATTTCTTAGTTAGTAATAGATTTAGGTTTTTTTCAAAAAGTTTATCAGAAACTTCGTTTTTTAAAAATTTCGGCAATTTATTATATATTTTTTTGGACACAACGTAAGGCCCGTCGCTGTGAATCTTAAGTTTAGATGTTGGCAATTCCAAATTATTTTTATATCTAGTGGGATATCGGCGATCCGTTTGATTTCCAATTTTCTTTGTAAAATCAGGGTATTTTCTAATAAATTTACAAATTTCCATTATATATAGTGAAGTTAGGGTTAGTATGTTGTGCTTGATAAAATGCGATTTACAGCTCTCCTCCTCATCTATATTCACTATTATACGTATGCATTTTTTTTGCAATATAAAATGTCATTAACGTCTGTGCTATTACCTCACATTGTGATATCGTACTTCATCCACGCAAAAGCATAAGAATAGTAGGCTATTAGGGCCGCTTTTTGGTCGGTAGTCTTTTTTAATTCTCTTAATCTTAATCCATATAGAAATGATGAGAGCTTGCTTTTAACTTTCGTAATATGTGATTTCCAATTTATATTGGTGTCGATGTCTATACCTAATAGTGTTAATGTATTGACACATTCTAAGTGTATGCCTTTATAATTAAAATTAATGTCTAATGGTTTTTTTTGGAACGGTCGAAATTGCATTATCTTGGTTTTATTAAAATTTATTTGTAAATTATGGTCAATCATCCAATTATCAATATTCTCAATCATTTAGAACCTGTTGAAAAATTTAATGCGAAGTACGTACCTACAAGGTCATCTCTAGAATCGTTGTTTACGTCAGATCATATTAAGTGTGCTGTTTCTCAAATGATGACACTTCATTATATAAAGTGGCATTTCTATTGCTTACTTTAAATTCATATAAAATTGTAAAATAAAGAAAATTGACAAGAATTGGTTTCATCTTCAACGTTGTTTTATGTTAGATGCACAAGTTTATTTAGTCCTTTTTCAGTCAATAATGGTCCTTTTTGCGAAATTGTATTTTCTGATGTTGTTATGTTCTTTACAGTATTGTATATTGTTGTTGTTGATTACATGTAACATACTGCCAAAAAATACAAAATGAACTAGGTAAACTTACCTGCTTTACAAGGATCCATGCCAAGGTCGCCAGAATCTTTGCTATCGTATGAAGTCGAGAGCAGCTCATCTATAGTAAACTTGTGCGGCTCCTCTCTCCCCTCTCCCGAGGCCACTTGTAATGCAACACACACTACCAAAGTCATTATCACATTGACCGCCGTAGCGGATGGACGTCTACACCGGCACAACATATTGATTTTGTTATTCAATTTCAAACACTATGACATAGTTTTTCTTTCTGTTGTTATCTGAAAAGAAAGAAAATGCCCATTAGAGATTTAAATTTTATTTTAACTATTAAATTTTAGTTTTTGTATTGTTTTCTTATTTATTTAGACATAAAAAAAGAAAAGGTGGAGTTAGTCATATCTTTCTATAATCAGAACTTCACAACTTATTTATAGAGTATTTTTAGCTAATTTTATCTGTATAAATAAAAATCAATGTTTGTATGTTTGTCCCATCTATTGATTTTGAGATTGTGATGAAAAATTGGCAAGATGTTCTGGGGACGCCCGCAAAGGTTCCTGGATTATATATTTTTTTTATTTATTTTTTTATTATAAAACCGAACTGTTTTATCTTTGCAGACATGGCAAAGCATGCCGTGAGCAGCTAATTATCTATAAAACCCTATAGTAATGGTTTTAAGTCTAAAATTTACGTTTATAGATTCTATGTTCCTCCGGGAGCATTTAGCCTAATTAATACAAAACATCTAAAACAATTTCAGCCCACATCAACAGATTGTTTAAAACAGACGAACCTCTGTTGAGACGCTTGGACAACTCTCAACTCGAGAGAACTTTGAAACAAATCTGGACACAAAACGTCTTAGAAGGGTCCCTTAATCTTGCTTATACCGTAGTATCGTTGACAAATAGAGCGGCAACTAAGGATTATCCAGTGATATATTGTAGTTGCAGTAGATACTTATTAAGTAATAGTAGATATGTTAATGAAATGCATTCATTGGTAGTTATTATGGATATATTATTGAATTGAGTAAAATCGTTAAAAAAATAATAGCAAGAAATACAAACAAAGAATCAGGAGGGGATCGAACCGATGTCTCCTGGGGTCCGGCCAGATACCCCGGCGCGCTACCCCACCGGAGCACTAGGTGTAACCCACCGATTTCTTCACTACTTTCGACTATTCTTTAAACATGTTAATCGCATCAATCATTAAAATTTACACCTCAATTATCAGACCATAAAGAATACCTTTAATTTTTAAACTTCCAGTAAAGATAATAAACGCATAAAATCAAATATTTAAATGTGATTGAAATGGCTTTCCTATTACAGCACTGTGTGTTATTTATGTGAACAGTAGGTACAATATTAATTATACCAAAAACTTAGCACTAATTTACACATGGTTTCGTCTACGAAATCATTAGCAGAGATACCGAAATAACTGTCTAACTAATTAGTATTCAGGTATTGTGTTAGTGAAAAGTTTCGTGTCTTTTATTTTAGATATAGTGGTAAAATTTATTGCAGTACATTTTATAAATAACGGCTAACCTTGACCTAAGCCAGTGATTATCCTTCGAGTGAGGTCTGACCTACGCTGTTGGACGACTTGGAATATGTGCCCTTCATACCAGAACTTTCTCGCCCGGAAAGCCATCTGTTCTGCGCACTGTCAGTCTGTTGCTGACGCATCAGCTTTTTGCTGTCAGTGACTCGAGAAGAGATTGGTGGCGTAGAAGCTGGCTGTCTTAACCACGATCACAAAAAAAACATCTCGGTGGGGTATCTAATCTTATCTTATGTTATAGTGGGGCCATTGCTAAGTCACAGTGCACAGTGCACTTCGACCCATTGGGATCTTTTGTGCTTCCCCTGCGTTTACTCTTTCTGTGTCCAGAATAAAGATGCCATTAGCCTCACTATATTTTTAGGCAGAAAGAGCCTGTAGTCTTCTGGCTTTGGATATGCCACTTCCAGAAGGCTTATTCTGGTTCTAGCCAGGGCATCACAATGAGACAAGAGATGCATCATTGATTCCTGGCATTCACCACATGCTCGACAAAGTTGTGTTGGGGAGAGTTGCAATTTATGTAGCATGTGGTTAGTAGCAAATTGGCCTGTGAGCGCCCCGATCAAGAAGCGAGCTTTTGTCTTGCCGTTTCCATATATGTGTTTACTCCATCCTCCTACCTCATCCCCTAAGAAGGATTTAAAGTGTTTTAATCCCGGTATTTTATTCCACTCAGATTTATGTCTGTTTTTGACATGCACTTTGGTGGGGTAAGGTGGCATAAGAAATTGACTAAAATTGTTGGTCTGCCAGGACATCATCATCTTCATATCAGCCTAAGAAGTCGACTGCTAAGCAAAGGCCGCCCCATTGGATTTCCAAATAGATCGGTTTTGCGCAGTCTGCATGCAACGGCTCCCTGCGACCCTGATCAGGTCGTCTGTCCATCTAGCGGGAGGCCGTCCTACTTTGCGCTTTTCGGTACGTAGTCACCATGCTAGAACTTTAATACCCCATCGGCCGTCCGTTCTGCGTGCTAGGTGCCCTGCCCACTGCAACTTATACTTATTCCCATGAGCTATGACAGAGATTTTAGTTCTCTTACGGATGTCCTCATTTCTCATTCTCGTAAGTAAACGCCTAACATAGCTCGCTCTATAGCTGCCAGGTCTAAAGACCAAAGATGACCACAACCAAGACCTCCTCACATCACAGGTTTGGCCGTGCCTTTATTTCTCCTGTAAATGTCCTGCTGATTTTGTATAGCAAAAAATTTAAATTATCTTTTTTCATTCCATCTATTCAAAAAGCGCTAATTGTAAGTGCGAGCAAAGTTGATCTTTTATGTATGAGACTTCTGTAGCAGGCAGTTTTAAATTTTTAACATAATCGAGTTTCAATTTAAAACAAAAAATAGTTATGATTTTTGAATTTGGAACTTTAGGTAGGCGACGTGGTCGCGGGCTGTACCACGTGCAAGAAAGAAAACCTTTTACGTTTTCGGCTTATTCACGGATTATAAACACTCATCATCATTATATATTCTACGAGATATGTGTCTGAAGGCGCCTCTTAATTCTTTTTTTATAGATGGAATGAAAAGCAAAGTGTATCACACGGTCGCAAAATTATTTTTACTTCGGGCGAAGTATATTAAATCTCTCACTGCGCTCATGGTTCTACTACTCTAAAATCCTATGCTTCACAATAAATTCAAAAAAGCGCCCTTGCCTTAAAAATATTACTTTGCTCCCTTGTGATACAATCTACAATTTTTCTTCTCCATATCTCATTACAAAATGTCAACCAAAGAGTTCGCTTCGCAACAACTATCTCAACAATCCTTTGCCGCGAAACAACAGATTCACGTCTGAGAGAATGGTCTTTGAAGCGTCGATTAACGGTAGCCACAACTAGGTGCAAATTGGCAACTTTCGGCGAAGTTTACGAAATTTGCTTGCGAAGGTTAACGGATTCCGCCCTGAGAATGTTTGAATAGTTTTGGAACGTTTAGCAGGGGATTGGTTAACACTGTCTTTAGCGTCATACTCATCAGTACCAACTATAGATTATTTTTAACCCCCAAAGAAAAAAGAGGGGAGTTATAAGTTTGACGTGTCTGTCTGTCTTTCTGTGTATGTGTACCTGGCTGTGGCATCGTAGCTTCTAAACGAATGGACCGATTTTGATTTGGTTTTTTTGTTTGAAAGTTGGCGTAATTAGGATGGTACGTAGCTATAATATATGAAGATCTGTCAAGGCGATTGATGACTATCAGCTCATTTCCTACTTGAGAAAAGGGTTTTACTAATTTTCACAGCGCCGATTGATTTGAAATTTGTTTTACTGTTACTTCAATGGCATTTCTGAGATATAAGTTGATCCTGTATCATTAAATTGTCTGCGGGATGCTCAATTCTTCAGAAACTTACAGCAGATATAGCGTGTTTGGTTGGGCTCATAAGAATAGTCTCAATCAGATGGTGTTAATGTATGTTTTTGTAATTTTTCAAGGCTTTGTTAAGCGTGAGCCTTACTGACTTAACAATCTGATCACGGCAGCTTTGAAACAAAAAAACCGAATCAAAATCGGTCCATTCATTTAGGTGCTACGATGCCACAGACGGATACACAGACAGACACGCCAAACTTATAACTTTCGTGTCGGGGGTTAATAAAGCGAAATGAGACGGTCACCATATTGACAGAGACGAGATGACATAAAGCAGACATTGGTGCTTTTTTCGAATTTCAATGCAAACATTCATAATATTAATATAATTTTTTTCTTTGAAATTTATGACCTCAGCATTTTTTTAAAAATTATTGGGATAATTCTAGTGGGTTATTACTAAAGTAAAAGCAGAAATTTTCATAAAAGGTTAAAATGTATAAAATATAAGTCACATCAACTAAAACGTAACAAATAAATCAAAAAACATGTTATTTGTTTTGAAGGACCTTTCGGTCTGACCCTGACCTATCTTATCGTAGAAAGTTCATAAAGTTTTATGTTGGGTATTTTTCATCCTGTGCTGTGATGTTTTTTGCTGAACCAAAACTTTGAGATAAATCGAGTTCATTGCTAAAGTATGAAGTAATTATAAACATTGTTATCGGTCGGCCTGGGACACAAACTGTTTTAATTCAATGAAAATGATTAGACGTTTAAGATTATTAATCTCTGCACCGAAAAACATTACAACAAAACTTTTGACTACCTGTATCTCAAAAAAGTGACTAGATAACTTAGGGTAGCACCTAGCTGCGGCCGCGTGCGTGGGCGGCACCCACGCATGCATTGCACAGGCCACCACGTCTGGGATTACCCAAGTGACTCTGGGTAATCTATGGTTAAAGAAATTTATTCACAAAAAAGACAATAACAGTCACTTACATGAGAACATCATATACCTTATAAAATTAATAATATGTCGTTCGAACATTTAGTCTAGCACATATCTTAATTACTTTCTAAAATGTATTGCGCAAGTTTTACTTTAAATACACTAAGTGAGCTTACATTTTTTATATCTGAGGGTATTTTGTTGTACAGTTGCGCTCCTTCAAAAGTGATATTTTTTTTGCCGTAATTGGTTCTAACTTTGGGTAGTACGAGAAAAAAATTAAATCTACAAGTAAATCTACATTTAAAGCCTGGCCATAAGGCTGGGTTACCTAGGGTTAGGTTGGTGAAATTGCTTCGGCATAGCCCAGGCTACCCCCGTGAAGGGCAGTGGAGTTACCGGGGAGTTTTAGTGGGTGTTCCCAATGCCAATACGATTAGGTACTGGGAGACCCCCACACACTCCCGTCGCTTAGCCAGCGGTGGGTAGGTCCGTAAGCGAATTCCTCCCCTAAAAAAAGCGGTAACACCCAGCTGATAAATAGTACATAGTGAAATAAAAAGAGAGGCGCCACCTCTAGTCCGCACCGATAATATGCGGTATTAGATTACATACCCTCTCCGACGCATGTTATGATTATGTCAATGTCATTTGAATTATGTATGTCACCTTTTGTAATCTGTGCTCTCTGCCGTTTGTGAACCAGTGATTAAAACTAGTATCTATAATTCCATTTTACGTTTTACTAGTCGATCTAATTGCTTGGTGGCGTAGTGGTTTGAGCGCTCTGGTTCCGATAACGAAAACAAAGCAACTTTCGCCATGGTCGGTCCCGGAATGGGTCAATAAAATTTATAATCTCGAGCTCCTCCATGCTTCGAAAGGCACGTTAAGCCGTTGTTACTTTAACCCACCAACCCGCATTGGCCCAGCGTGGTGGTGTTATGGCCCAATTTCCTCATGTGTTTCTTCCATGTAGGAAGGCCCGTGCCCAGCAGTGGGACGTATATAGGCTGATGATGAAGTCGATCTCGCACTCTAAAATAAAATAAATCAGCCCATCCGTTTAAGAGCTACAATGCCACAGACAGACACAAAGACAGACACTTCAAACTTATAACACCCCTCTTTTATCGTCGGGGGCTAATAAAACATAATGTAAAGGTTGCCTCTCCTAGAATACTAAATTCTTTGGACCCATCTTTGAAAGCGATGCCCAACACTCATAACTCACAAATGGATAAGTTTTTTTCCTAACACTTTTTAACCATTACTCGGTTTTGCTAGTATTGTACAGCTAGCATAAAAAAAATAACAAAAGAAATCTACTCGCAAAGTAATTCATTGAGAAAAACATGTAACTAGACAAAAAAATAGATGTCCTGAGACGGGAGCCAAACTCGCGACCTCTCACAATCTGGACGACTCTATAAATTTCTGTCTTACTGTTTTTCGTAGCTAACGATATATTTCATAATAACTTTCTTTGATCTCATCAAAAAACTAATCATTCGGGCAGAAATATCAAATGAAATCGATGCTCTAAATTTAAAAACCTCTGTGATGGAGGAATCTGGGAGTAACTCGCTTCCATCGTCGACCTTATCATCACTTACCATGGGCCAAATGGCCATGACGATAAAAAAAAATAGATTAAATTGAAGATGCCACACCTCGACACTCAGTATAATTTGGAAGTGACTCATTACTTTACTTCCTAATTAAAACGATTTTACATGACACTTACTCGTCCCTTAATATTTTTTTGATATAACCTTTGTTAGACTAGAAGCTAGAAAGTGGCATCTGGCATTATTATTTTACTTTGAATTCATTTTTCATGCTGACTCTACTTACATTGAATTTACCCTCTCTATATTTAGGCTAAAGTGCCCATACGTTAAGCGATCGAAATTATCACGACATAATCTCAATACTGTGACGAGGGTCAGAAAATTCAGGGTCGCTTATTGGACTACCTGTTTGCCATCTTTACCGAACAAACTTCGGCTATTTGGTAAACACAGGCCAATTTATTTTCAACCTTATTTCCAATATAAAACGGTTGGCTCACTGAAAACCGTTTTAGATTGAATTGATATCACGATTCACGACTTACAAGACAGGAAATATTGATAGGCATTTGATATCTGATTTATTCAATTACATTTTCGGTTGTGATAGGTTCCTACCTATATTTTTTAGTCGTGGGATCGGTTGGATACACACATCACTAGGTGGTAGACCCGTATGTAGGGTCGTCTGGGTAGTTACCACCGCCTTTCTTATTTCAGCCGTGAAACAGTTCGCTGTGTTTCGGATTGAAGGGAAAGGTAGCCAGTGTAATTACTGGGCATGGACGGCATTTCATCTTAGGCCCCAGGATGACAACGCACTTGCAATATCAAGTGATTTTTCCTTGTTATTGCAGGTGTCTTTAGGCGGCGGTAACCGCTTACCACCAGGTGGGCCGTCAGCTTGTTTGTCATCTAGTTGTATAAAAAAAAAACTTTTTTATACAAAACCACGGCTAATGACTCTCCACTTGATGTGAAGAGAGGGCGTTATCACGTCTTTTTTGAAGGAACCCATGTTATCAATATCATCATCATCGGCATATCAGCTGAAAGACACCCACTGCTGGGCATAGGCCTCCCCCATTATAGAAACGTGGATCTGCGCAGTGCAGCGGCCTTACAGCCTAAATGCATAATTGCTTACAAAATTGCTGTAGTTTATGTTGCAGATCGTCATTTTGTACCGGCTACGAAACCATTATGGCTTACGTTCATTGCATTCAAAATTATAAGGAAGTAAAGATTGGTGAAATTTTATATTGAAAGAAGCTTTCGGATTGTCCACAATATTCAAGAACAAGTCTTTCTTTAAGATACAAAATTCCTTCCTCTTTCAACATTGTCAGTAAGACGTAAATTAAATGTAAATAGATGCTGTTCATGCTGTCCCGTTCTTCCTGAAGCAGAACAACCGCGACTTAGCGGAGTGTGACAAAAATAAATGTTTTTTAGTATTGACACCTTAATCTGTTCCAATAGTATGCTGTCTCGTTCATATTAAAATTAATTGATAGAGACAAGGAACGTCATGAAGTTGTGTGTTTACGCCTATAGGTTATCTATTTTTATATAAAAGGTTATCATTTCTATTTGACTCGTAACTGTTTTAGTTTTTTACGTAAGAAATAAATACAAGTCTATAAATGTCTAACAACTGGGCGAGGCCAAATGGCGCTTTACTGTGATGTCACATTATGTAATTGATGACGTAGCATCATAGTAAAAGGAAAGAAGTAAGCCGACTGAGCATCTGTGCCGGCTAGGAAACCTAATCGTGTAGGGTTGCCGCGTTTAGTTTATTCAATTCATTTAAGTATAGGATTAATCTCTGGGCATAAACTTATGCCTATTTCCCTTGCAGACTCGGCTAAGTATCAGGGTTTCACAATTCGAAGTTTATTATTGATATTATATTCTCTATGCGTACACCGGCAACTGATTAGGTACAGTTTTTGTTTCAAGTCTGTCATGTTATTAGTTTCGCGGTTTGTGAAGATGCTGTCTAAATAAAAGATTTAATTAAAACAGCTTCTTATTAAATTACCTAGCTAGCTACTTATTAACTATACTTAGATATTTATTATTTGAAAGTTCTCAAATTTGACAAAGAAAAAAATCTATAATACAATATTTTGCTTAACTTGATAAGTAATAGGAAATTGCAATTATCTAGGAGTATCCTTTGATACGGCATTGTCATATAGGAATGGGGCAATTCAAGTAACATTCAACAAGCTTTGATAACTCAAAAAGTTTGCTTATTATAAGCTACATTGTAACATCGATTGATATGACATAATGACGTTCTGTACACCCTTATTTAGTATTTTTGCAGTCCCTAGTAGATATGTAAAATTTAGAATTTTTTACTTTTTTTTTCACTTTTACAAGCTTATCTTAGAAAACTAATATTATTGGAACAACTACAATTATTCAAAATGGTTATAAAATGTCTACAGACTTTTCAAACAGTTTAAATAACAGTAATAACATATTACTTACGAATTTTAAACAGAAACTAAAACATGGTTGGATAAAAATAGCTTTTGTTCAATTAGTTTTTAAAATAGTTTAAGCAACCTTAGACAAAAATGGTCGTAAGTAAGTAAGCAGGTATATGACATCAATAAGTTAGTAACGTTATTATTGTACTTACGACAATTATTAGTGTAACATTTTGCATTAAAATTAGTATTGAAATCAATTGATACAAAAATAATTTAGCATGACAGTTTCTGCGTGGACTATCGAGATTAAAAACCATTGTTAACATTGAATCGAGGAATGAAAACTCAATATCGGTAGTCATTCAACTTGCTTTGTTCCTAGCTTTGATTATAAAGGGTCCTAAATTTTACAATAAAATAATCAAATAATTTCAAAAAAGTAAACATTGAAAATATGCCACACATTCTAAGCAACAAAGTTTATATTTCCCTAATATCGAAATTTGAGTTCGTTAAAGCTTATTACATTTAGAATATCACATTAAGCTGTAACGAAGGCCAAATATTAAATTAAGGTTAAGGCCTCCAACCTTAAAATCATTACCGAAAACGAATTCTAAAATTCTGCTCCAATAATTCAGAAAACACTTGAAATAGCTCATTATAGGCAGAAAATCCAAATTATTTCTAAGTAATTTGATTTTGGTAGTTAATTTCAACATATTGAAATACATATAAGGAGTTTTAGAAATAACAATAAGTTTACGCTTTGTAATGGATATTAATATAATTACTAATACATTTAATAAATCGTTTTATAATTTGTTTTAGTTAAGAATTCCACCCCCAATGGAATATTTAGTCTAGCAAGAAGGATACAAAAAATGTACCCATAATATAAAAAAATACAAAATTAAAAATTTTCAGTAACCCCCGGCGTCATTAATCATCTATCTAACACCATATCGTTGAGACTAATCATTAGAGCCCAAACACGCTATATCTGCTGTAAGTTTCTAAAGAATTAAGCATTTTGCAATCTTTTTGATGGTATTGGATCAGCTCAAAGATAGTATGTCATGGAAATGTCACAGAAGTGACAGTACACCAAATTACAAATCAATCGGATCTGTAAAAGTTAGTAACACCCTATTATCATGTAGAAAATGAGCTGATAGTCATCAAACGCCTGAACTGATCTTCATAAATTATAGCTAAGAACCATCGTAGTCACATCAGCTTTCAAACAAAAAAACGAATCAAAATCGGTCCATTCGTTAAGGCGCTACGATGCCACAGACAGACACACAGATACACAGATACACAGACAGACACGTCAAACTTATAACATCCCTCTTTTTTCGTCGGGGGTTAAAAATACATAAGTAAAATTGAAAATTTTATGTATCTCCTAGCCTCGTTAATCACCTACTTATCTAATACCATTTCATTCAGAATATTCTTATGAGCCCAGACACGCTGTGTCTGCTGTAAGTTTTCGAATAACAGAACACAGAAGTAAGAGTTAACCAAATTTCAAATCAATCGGATATTTGAAATTTACTAAGGCTGAGCTAATGAGCTGATAGTCATCAAACGCCTGAAGAGATCTTCATAAACTATAGCTAAGAACCATCTCGATCATGTCAGTTTTCAAAAAAAACAAACAGACTTTAAATCGGTCCATTCGTTTTGGAGCTACAATGCCACAGACGGACATACAGTCACAAACTAACAAGTCAAACTCATGACACCCATTTCACCACCCACCCACTTCTTTTTATATACAAAGCACGGTAAATGACTCAACACCATCTAATGTGAAGCGGTAAAAAAGTAAGTCCTTATGCGAAAACAGCTAGTGCAGTCAAGACACTGCTCTAGCCGTCTCCACCTTGCCGGCACAAAAGGTGCTTATTCACGCCTCTTTTGAAGGATGTAATAGGAAGGAGGGAACACATGTGCTAGCACAGAAATCGAGGCATAATTGGTCTGGCGTGTAAAATCGACGCACCTTGTTCAGGATACCGATCTTCCGTGAGACTGTTTTGGTCACGGTTTCGATGTAGTTTCTGGAATTCAGATCATAAGTGCATAACTCCGGTGCCGAAAGAGTAGTAATCCTTTGAGTCAAGGGTTAAAAATATATTTTAAACCAACATTATTTATCTATTCTAGAACTAAGCGGATGATGAAAGCAAATAAAACGTCAGCAAATAAAATCCTGACTCAGATTTTAAATGCAAAAGTGAGTTTTGTTTGGTTCTTTACGCTTTCTCGCCTTGAAACTAAACTGATTAAGATAAAATTTAGTATAAAGATAGTTTGAGACCCAGAAAAGAACTAGAATAGGATACTTCTTAGAGAGATAACCGATATCCACGCTGGTGAAGCCGCGGGCAAAAGCTAGTAAAAAATAAGCTGAGATAAACGGGTGACTTCTAAATAAAGATGTATTTTTCTCAAACATGTTTCGAAATTTGAGCAATATTTTGACAACCTGTTTCGTGACAGATCGAAATTGCTGTATTGGCCAAATGCATGCGAGCATCGGCCGGCAAAAGTAGTATGAAAATCCATGTCTGTCGTGTTCTAGCGGCCAATAAAATTACTCAATTTTCTGCCGTGTCATTTAAAAATGGAACGATCTTGTACTTCAAAAAATGGCCACCAAGGAGGTAATTAATCAAAGGTTTTATTTAAATTTCGAACTGGCTTGCAAATAGAAAGCTGCTTATTGAAAAAAGTCTACTTTAAATAAAAAAAATTGCATATTCTATAAAAAGTTCTGCCTGTTCTAATTTCCGCGCATTATTTTCAGAAAAGTACTGTATAAGCCTTGGCCACAACTAGGCATTGATGGACTTCCGTATGTGTGTCTCGGCTTCGCCTCGGCTTACATTTACATTCGTCCATCAATGCCTCTTTTGCTGGCCGCTGCAGTAATGTACAATTAAGTCTAATTGTCTACACGCAAAAATATATATGCCTACTATTTTTCACCGCACCACGGCTACAATATATCTCTTTGCTGGAGACTTTTTGTTTTACTTTTGAAGAGGAGATAGGTGGTGGTTTGAGCGTTCTGGCAATTTCTACCATGGTCTATCCCGGATGGTTTAATCAAAATTGGTAATCTCGAGCTCCTCTATGTTCTTCAAGGCACATTAAGCTGTTACTCCTGGTTTAACTGCATCTGCAACTGCTTTCAAACACCAACCCGCATTGGGCCAGGGTGGTAGTGTTATGGCCCAAACACTGCGCGTGTATCTCCCGTCTTGGAAGGCCCAGCAGTGGAACATATGTGATATGACGATGATGCTAATGACTATTTACTGCTCATTATATTTATTTGTATTGTTTTAGTGTATAATAAATTAGGATGTTGCCTAAGTTTGAATATGGCGGTATTTTTCACAAATTCGGAAAATATACGCTACTGTTACCCATAAAAACCATTAAAACTTATAAGATATGGAATATTGTTAAAGTTGCGCTGTTTAGAAAATTCATAAATATAGTATTTCTTTTTCCAAAATTTATTAAAAATAATAATGATATTTGAGTGCTGACATCAATTAAAACAACTATTATCATAAGGACTATATTTAAAAAAAAATACATAGGTATTATTAATTTTATCAGTAGGTATGCCCATAGTATATTTCTTAGTAATATAGGAACGTGTGACGTCACCTGTTCCGTAAATTTTCTATGGAGCGTCTTTGGACGATGCGCCGCAACACATCAAACATACCGCTATATCAGGGCAACTATTGATCCTAAGCATACTGTTTCTTTTGCAATACTTCTTATTGAGGTATATACTTCTTGTTTATGAAAAAAAAAGTTGCCAACTACTATTTTAAATATCAAAATTGGTCAAAGCACAGCTATGGTGACGTTACGGCACTTTGCGTTGTACAGAAACAAGATAAAGTCATTCTATGCAATAAAAGCTAGAGACATTTTTTAGGGAACAAGACTAACAATGAAATTTAGTACCTATGTAAAAGTTTCACCACTTAGATTATTGTCATGCTACTCGCTGTTAAAAATATCAGTATATAATAATATAAAGAAGAAGTGTTAAGAATCTAGAAACAGGATAAAGTTTATGTTATTCCGATAGTCCTTTCTACCACAGGCGTCATACCTCATCATCTCCACCATAGCCTAAAACTAATAGATCTGAAAGACACTCTATATATAACGCTACAAAAAGCAGTTATTCTGAATACCTGTAGAATAAATAGTCCGAAAGTTCATGCAAATAGACGTAAATGAAATAGCTCCTCACAATACACCATCTTCAACATAAACACATCACACACTACACTTGGTACAAGCCCGTAAGTGTAGCTTAAACCAGTTTACAGCTAAGAATTCAAAATACCCTCATAATAATAATTCTTATTCTTATTCTTTATTGTACATAAAAAAACTTAAAACAAAATTTACAACATAAAAAATGATGTACACAGGCGAACTTAACATAAAACTGTGTTTTCTACCTGCAAACCTTATAATAATAATAATAATAATTTAACTGGATTTGTACTCATTGGGACCAGGCCCAAGTCCAAGAGGGCGTCACCAAAGAATAGAACTTTTTCGGCACTTTCCGAGCGAAAATTTAAATGCAAAATGTAATTGAATTTTTGGAGGCTTTTGATAGATGTGATATTAAAACTGGTTTTATTAAAGGCTGAAAGTAGTTAAATACTTAAGTACGTAACGTAATAGCGTAATATAAAAAATATAATATCATACCAGGGAACTCAATTGACAAATTGAAATGCAACTTGGCAAAGAAAACTCTCTGTAACTTATAGCTTGTAATTTTAGCAAACACTATTTAGAAAGAATTTCATAATATAATGGTATTGCCCATTGATGGAAATCTCAGCAAAATAATCAGAAACAAGTGCGTTCACCTAAGTACAGGCAATCGTTACAACTATCAAGCAGTGTTCTTTGACCCTAAGCTACGTACCCATTTAATAAATACTATTACACCTTCGCTCAACTTACGACCTTTTACAAATATTTACATGGTCGATTTTCGCGTAATCACAAATGCACTTACGACTTGATTCCACGTCCATTACAATAGAGCGTTGGTCACTATTATCACTCAGCGATAAGGGAGATACATTCCAATAATAAAGTGGTCGCTTTCTTTGTTCGCACTGCCACAGTAGGCTGCAATTTAAGCGGAACACTAACATTTGTACCTTAGGCCCCTGTAATAAGAATCATTTTGAAATGTCGTTATGTTTAATGTCTGCTCAACTGTCATCGTTATGAAATGGATGTAATTTCGTTTGAAGTGTGAGCTTATTTTGATATATTTACTTCAATGTGTGAACTCTTTGCGTTCTGCTATAAGTAGGCTAGGTAATTACTTAACATTGTCGTTGTTACTTGATTGAATAAATTAATAATAATAATAATAAACTTTTAAATAGTTTTTTATGCAACTAGATGACAAACAAGCTGACGGCCCACCTGGTGGTAAGCCCATAGACAACTACAATAACAGGGAAATAATCACTTGGTATTGCAGACTCGTTGTCATCCTTAGGCCTTAGATAAAATGTCTACCATGCCCAGTAATGACACTGGCTCTACCTTTCCCCTGAATCCAAAACACAGCGAACTGTTTCACAACTGAAATAAGAAAGGCGGTAGTATCTAACCAGACGACTCTACATGCCTTTGGACCTAACACGTTAGTAGGTCGACGTTTAAACGTTTTAATAGTTGGACGTCTGCTACAAAGACTAAGCTAGCTAGCTAGTTAGGCATAAAATATAAGTGCCCAAAACATCTATAAGAAGCAATATGCTTCATATTTATACGTTTTCGGTAGTTATACTGCTACTTAGACAAATCAATCGTAAAGTATAAACATCACTACTAACTACTAACTAAGATATCGTGTAAAACAGAAAGAAAATATATACTTTTAATATTATACTAGCCAGTATAATATAATTTTGAACAGTACGCGGCACCTCAAGGAGGCAGAAAAAATTGTCAGTATCAGATGTTTGCAGGAAATTTTTGGTGAATATGCGAAATGGCGAAATAGGTGCTTTGTAATTTTGTATAAAAAATAGGTTAGCAGCGACATTTTGTTACTTTGGAGTCTTTTCCCTCCCTCACTCGAAAATCTGCTACATAATATGCCTTTACTTACCATGATGGATAAAAACAGAATATGATGCGTAGAAAATATGTAATGCACACCAAACCTAAAACACTCAATATACTTTCTAACATATATATATATCACAGCCTATGTTGGCTACCAAATTTTACTGGCAACCTATTTTTACAGCCACCTAATTTTATATAACCATCCTATTTACTTATTTTCTATTAGCTTTCGTGACGGAATCTGTGATTGGTTTGCTTTGAAGTTCTGGGAATTCTCGACGTTAATAGCAATAATCTAAAATTCGTCGTTTGACTCTATTTGAAATTCCGAGTGATTTTTTAAGATATTAATGGATGCCTGAATCCAAAACAACGACAAATAATGAAAATAATAATAGTTTGAAGTAAGCGAAAAGTAAGATTACACCATTATATTTAAAAAAAAATGATATCATTCTAGCAATGTGTAATGGCAAACTAAAAGAGTGACTTATTGTTAACAAAATAATATTTTGTTTTTCTTGCGCTATTGAAACGTATTTATAGCTTAATAGCTACAATGAGACCGACTAGGTGGTGGACCCATATGTAGGGTCGTCTGGGTAGGTACCACCGCCTTTCTTATTTCAGCCGTGAAACAGTTCGCTGTGTTTCGGATTGAAGGGAAAGGTAGCCAGTGTTAATTACTGGGCATGGACGGCATCTTAGGCCTCAGGATGACAACGCACCTGCAATATCAAGTGCTTTTCCTTGTTATTGCAGGTGTCTATAGGCGGCGGTAACCGCTTACCACCAGGTGGGCCGTCAGCTTGTTTGTCATCTAGTTGTATTAAAAAAAAATGAGACCTCCTCTGTTTGTGACAGAAAAAGATCTGGCCGTCCACGTAGTGTTCGTACGAAAAAGGTGGTCAAAGCAGTAAGGGAAAGAATTCGAAGAAATCCTGTCCGAAAGCCTCGGGAGATGAAGATAGCACCTAGCACTTGCACTAGGACTTGCAGCCTATAGAAGACGTACTGGTAATTTCTTAACTGATAATTTAAAAAAGAATAGAGTGGTAAAATCGAAACAACTACTGAAGCGGTACGCAAAGGGAGGTCACAGAAAAATTTTGTTTTCGGATGAGAAAATTTTTACAACTGAGCAAAATTTTAACAAATAAAATGACTGTATTTATGCTCAAAGCTCTAAGGAAGCTTCACAATTAGTTGACAGAGTGCAACGTGGACACTATCCGAGTGATGGTTGTACTAGCGGTGGGGTATTAGCTATGAAGGAGTGACTGAGCCATACTTTTGTGAAAGAGGTATCAAAACATCGGCACAAGTGTATCAAGATACCATTCTTGAGAAGGTAATGAAGCCCCTTAACAACACCAAGCTCAATAACCAAGAATGGTCCTTCCAGCAAGACTCGGCGCCTCGGTCTACGCAGTCTTGGTTGGAAACGAACGTTTCGGACTTCATCAGAGCTTAAGGGTGGCCGTTGTCTAGTCCCGGTCTTAATCCGCTGGATTATGATTTATGGTCAGTTTTAGAGAGTACGGCTTGCTCTAAACGCCATGATAATTTGGAGTCCCTAAAACAATCCGTACGATTGGCAGTGAAGAATTTTCCCATGAAAAAAGAGTGCGTGCTTCTATTGATAAATGGCCTCAACGTTTAAAGGACTGTATTGCAGCCAATGGATCTGCTTTATATTTTTATATTTTAAACTGTTTTAAAGCTTTTTATATTTTAAACTGTTTTATATTTATGTATTAAACTAACACACTGCAAAAGTAATAAATGTTATTTGCATTAGAAAATTTGAAACAATAGACAAGTAGAAAAACAATTACAATACTGGGAATACTATTTTTTGTTCTATGTTTACGATTAGCTATTTGTTACGTTTGTAATTGATTGCGGAGATAAACTATAAATGAATTTCGATTTGAAATGATTACGCTGTGCCAAGGTTGTGGCGATCTATTGTTGAACTGTCATGCGGGAGTTTAGGATTCGGCCCAACTATACATATAAAAATAATTATGTAAACAATTTACTAACTTCGATCGCTTTTATTTTTTCTTAAAAGGGTAAGTAATTGAAATTTCATGGATTTTGTATTTCGTGCAAATTAATTAAAAGTATCGAAAATTTAGTACACAATTTTGCTTTCAGTCCATTGCTTACAAGACCGGCGCTCAAACATTTTAATGTCTTTCTTAAGTTCCATTACTTGAATAGCTAGAACTTCAATATTAATACCTATAAAAAGACAAGTTTTTTTACTAGGTGATACGGGCCATGTAGTGTGGTCTCGGATTATTTAGGTGTTATTGGTTATTGCAGGTGTTAGGTTTTAAAAAAATATGCTATTCCATTTCATCTTCAAGAATAGGTACGGCCTGGCTGTAGTGTTCTCTCAAGTCTTCGATAGGAAGGGGTGAAAGCATTCACCCCAATTGGCCCAGTTGACCAAGCGGACCGTCAACTTGCTTGTCCTTTAGCTATAGCTGTATTAAAAAACACATTCTTCAAAAAAATATCAGATAGGACTATCTGATATTTTTTTTCGTACGCAATATGTACCTCTATAAGCCTATAAGGCCTGCCCTCTATCTTACCTTATCTTGTCTTATCGTGGGACCATGACAAATTCACAGTGCACTTCGACCCATTGGGTTATTTCCCCTGCTTTTAATCTTGCTGTGTCCAGAATATTGATGCTATTTGCTTTAATATTTAATTTTTTATCTGATCTTGCCTAGCCATGATCACAAGCATTTTTCTGTAAATTTGAATCCAGGAAAAATCTAAGTTTTGGAACAAACCCTTAAATAGTTACCGTGAACACAGATTAGGTAATTGCCGGGAATTCAAGAATTTTAGTTCTATTTAGTATGGGCGCTATACTGCTTAATTCAGTTAAACTAAGTTTAGTATTCTCAATTTTATTTTAACTATTATAAAATAAAAAGTACTTAAACAATAAAAAATCACGTCCTCAGGCGGGAAATGTACCCGCTACCTTTCACTATCCGGGTGACTGCTCTAACCATCTGAGCTACTGCACCCGGGACGACCCTTCGAATTTCCTCTACTGCATCTGTATTTGCGTTAGAAGCTAACGTATAAATGATGTCGAAATATTCTATTTCAACACACGAATAAGTGTTTTTATTTCAAATACTTATCTAGAATTCGGTAAAGTTGGGAATTGCTTTAAATATTCTTAATTTACGTTCTAACATTATTAAAATGTTTGAAAATATCTGAGTCCTAAGTTTAGTAGTTTTACGTCGCTTCATATTCAGTCAGTTATCAAGTAAGTGCTTAATTTACAGCTAAAATCGAGTACAAATAGCTGATAAAAAAGCAGATTGCAACTTATCGGTTGTAGATAATAATCAACTTGTCCTTTTTGACTGACCGCAAATAAAGAGATGCAATAACTTTTTCAATGCAATTCTATTCACTTTTGTCTTTTTAACCAGTCAAACATCCGATTTCAGACACAATTGATTTTTTAATTGCCATAGCCTCCGATGGGATAACTTCGCTTGGGGCATTAACCACCTTCGATCTTGATTTGTCAATGAGATATCAATTGCTTGTTGATCGGATGATCCAAGCGACAGGGGATTCCGACTACTATTGATCGTTGTAAGAGGAAACCCGAAATCAATTTGAAAAGACCATTAAAAATTGCAAATGAGGTAAGTCAAGCCTCATTAAGCTGCCGCATGCGATGCTGAACCTTAATGCTCGGAGATAGAAACTTCTACTTGAGTATGTTCAGATAGTTCGAAGTAACCTAAGTTCACAACTGTTTTCTTAAACTACATGTCTAATTTTTAAAATAAAGTAAAATGTAGGAGCTCAAAAATAAGTTTTTTATAACAACTTTTATAATTTAATGTCATCTTGTTACTGATGAAAATTTTCCAGATTACCAATGCGAACATTTTTCACAATCATTAGTACTTATTTGTATTTGTACCATAAATCTTAATGTAAGGTTCTCACCGCAGTCTCATTTTGTTACAATTAAACGTCTATGTAGTACTATGTTCTAATTTGTATGACGAATGATAAAATACATATTTTAACTATCTGTCTAATTTCTAAAGGTCAAATTAATGTTAATTGTTTAAGATATGAATACGTTTCCGAGAAAAGAGAATTGTTACGATTATTGTAATTGAAATCTGAACAAACTACTACTTAAAATTAATATAAATGCCCAAATAGTTACCACGCTTGTTGCTAGGTGTATGACCTAGCAACAAGTGTAGTAACTATTTGTTTTCATAATTATTATCATTACCAGCCTGTACAGATAGATAAAATGTTTATTTTAATTCTTGAACACACACATACAAAATACTAAAACATCTAACTTAACCTAAACACAACTTAAAAAAAAAACAAGATTAAATCATTTTTTTAGACAAAGCAAGCAAAACGACACACTACCTGATGTGAAGACAGCTAGTGCTGCAGTATGATTCACAAACAAAAATATTCGACATCGAACTTGACGTCTGACAAAGACGACGAGCTGCCATTGGTTTTGACGTTTGCGCACTGCGCTGTGTGAATCCGTATTCACCAATCTCTACGTCGGTCTCGTGGCTGTGTACGATTGTCTCTGTTTTGGTTATACGACATGAAGTACAATCGATATTTTTTGATTTCTTTTTTTTTATGTTAAAATTGTATCGCAATGACTTCATTCAATATTTGATAGATTTTTTACATAAAGATGTAAAAATCAACCACAATTTTAGTTCCGGTTCACGCCGTGCTCGACGTCGGAACGCTGGTGTCGCCAACGGTTGTCAAACAAACGCCAAAAGTATGACGGCGCTGCCGACAGCCACAAATTCATGGCCGCTGACTTTAGAGAATCGCATAGCAGTTCAGACACTGGTCTAGCTGCCTTCACCTTGCCGGTTCAAAAGGTGCTTTTTCACGCCTCTTTTGAAGGAAGTTATGTAGGAAGGAAGGATGTTATAGGAAGGGAACACCTGTGCTGGCAAAGAATTCCAAGTTCTGGAAGTACAACAAAGAAACGAGGTACTAAATTTTTTTTGACAGTGAATTGATGACTCCAAAGACCGGCACGCGTGAAGAGGGAAGGTGGGATAAAATTAATAAGCTCTTCATAACACTCTCCGTGATAAAGCCGGTAGAAGGCGCTAAGCGACACGATGTCTTGACGCAATTGCAGAGGCTCAAGGTTGTTCGTGCCCTTTACATCGCCAGCGATTCGCACAGCACGACGCTGCAATCTGTCCAGGGCATCGAGGAGGTACTTGGCGAAGCCATCCCACGAGTGCGAGCAATATTGGACCTGAGTTTTGTAAAGCAGGCATAATTGATTGGTCAGGCGTGAAAAATCGACGCAGCCAAAATGTCGCCGTTCCTTCCCCTTCGCTCTCTTCAGGGCACAACTCTTTTGCACTTTTAAGTAGCCCTGAAACTTGAACTACATCGAAACCGTGATCAAAACAGTCTCACGGAAGCTCGGTGTCCTATATATAGGTATAGCTATGCCTGCTTTACAAAACTCAGGTCCGGTCTTGCGTGGAATATTGCTCGCACTTGTGGGATGGCTCCGCCAAGTACTTCCTCGATACACTGGACAGATTGCAGCGTCGTGCTGTCTGTATCATTGGCGATGTAGAGGTCACGAACAACCTTGAGCCTCTACAATTGCGTCGAGACATTGCGTCGCTTAGCGCCTTTTATCGGCTCTATCACGGAGAGTGCTCTGAAAAGCTTTTCGACCTTATCCCACCTTCCCCCTTTCTGCTCAGGAGCACGCGTGCCGGTCTTCGGAGTCATCCATTTACTGTCTCCACCTCAACATCACACACTAAGAAATTTAGTTCCTCGTTTCTTTGTCGTACTTCCAGAACTTGGAATTCTTTCCTAGCGCATGTGTTTCCTCCTTCCTATAACATGGGGTCCTACAAGAGAGGCGTGAAAAAGCACCTTTTGGGCCGCCAAGGCGGAGGCAGCTAGTGCAATGTCCATTCTGCACTAGCTGTCTTCGCATACGGACTCTATTTAACGCTTCACATCAGGTGGTGTTGGGTCAATTGCCGTGCTTTGTATAAAAAAAGAGAGTAAATAGGATCTATTTGGATACTCTACGTGGATTGTCTTTATTATGGATTTAAAAACAAAAAAATACATTTTATAATTCCTTCGCCGTGTAACAATAGTAATATTGAGTGGGGTAAACGTTTTTACAACCCTTGTTACGTAAAAATACTTTTAAGATTTTCACGAAACGTTTCGAGAATCCCTAAAGAAATTTTATATAAGAAGTTCAAATACTTCCTTTTACGCCGCAGTTGTGTAGTTGATTTCTTTTAGTTACATAGCGAATGACATTAGAAGTGTTCACCAGCTCCTGTCATTAGAAGTGTTGGTAATCAATAATATTTCATACCAAAACAGATTGAATATTGGAGTAGCAATATAATTCTCATAAATCGGTAAAGGAATACTCATTATAATTATCTTATATAAGCATCCACAATTAGTACAAATACAAATACTAATGAGTCAATAAACCCATGTGATCCCGACATATCACTGGAAATAACGTTTCCTGACTCTTATTTACTTGTGCCACAATTTATTATCCCGCTCCGTTTACATAGGCTGTATTGGAGTTAGTTATTTATAGATTTTCTAAGGAAACACCCTTAGGTGACACAGCTTCTCTTGGTAAATAAAAATTTCATTACTTGCTTCTTAGGAGGGGAAACCATCAGCAAAAACATAATCTTACGGCAAATCCGTCTCGCAATTAAAATCAAATAAAAACAGGGAAATCTCCAACGAAAGATCATGAAAGACGATATTGTGGGGGAAATAGAGAGTTGTATTTCGGATTCTAGTGGTCTCACAAAATAATTATAAGTTATAAAAACCATACACACAAACAAACCAAACAAATCGAGTAAAACACGTTTTGTTCCTTTTATTTTAGCCACATAAAAAGAATCAAGATTAGCTAATACTCACTCGACACTATTCACTATACGATCTATAAAGTCACTGTGTCATCTCGGAACTATTCACTCGACTAAACGATACAAGTCACTCACTATAAGTACTAAATGAGTCGGGAACGATGTTGCCCGACGGGATCCAGTGGTCAACTGACACTGATTGTCAAGCGCGCTCAGTAACCGAAAACTTCACAAAAGGACCAACTTCAATTTACATACATCGCACGGTGAATAAATTTAACGCCTTTTGTATATGTGTAAGGGAGCCACGACGTTACGATAAGGCGAACGATATGTTTGAAAAATGAAATGTAGGCAAAACAAGGGATGGATAAAAACATTTTGTTGTGGCACGCAAATGAATGAGAATATCGTGTAACGTAAAATAAACATTTGAATGTTGTCGCTGACCGTTACGGTTAGATAAACGAATGAAAATAGTTTTGTTTATCTTACTAAATTACACAAAGGTAGTTAACGGGTAAATGTGTTTCAGCACATTTTTTACTAAAAATCATAAACTGTTAGTCTTCACTTTTTGTGCCCTTACCTTACTCTCCGGCGTCTCTTCAACAACAGATAATGCACTATTTCTAGTCTATGGGTTCTTACTTCAAAAATTACACTATCAAACCTAATGTCTTTCTCAAACTAGCAGAAAAAATAAACGTTTTTTCATTCTGTAAGGTCAGCCATAATTAATTTATCAGCAGTCTTCAAACTAAAAAGTATTTTGTTGTCTATTCAAACGAATTGCAATAAAAATAATTGTAAAAGATCTGACGCTGTTTAACTACCTCAAAATCACTAAGTGAAAGCTCATTGAACTAATAATAACTCTTGAACGAAACCATCATCATCAACACGAGCCTATATGTCCCACTGCTGGGCACAGGCCCTCCTACATGGGGCCTCCTCCTGTGTTTACAAACCCGCATGCGGGTTGGTGGGTTAAAGCGGTTGCAGTATCAGTCGCAGCCAACAGCTTAATGTGCCTTTCGAGGTACGGAGGAGCTCGAGATTAGAAATTTTGATCGACCCGTCCGCGATCGCCCGTGGTGAAATTTGCTTTGTTTTCGTAATCGAAGCCAGAGCACTTAAATCACTACGCCACTCCACTCTTCCTTGCACGAAATATTAAACAAAAATAAAAGTCATTCATAGGGTCATCCCAAGTCCTCGTACTGTAATTATGGCAGTCATCGGATTGTTCAAGATCGCGTTTTCAGTTCCCGTCCCATCTCTAAGCTAATTTAGATATTTTTCTAAAAATAAAAATATATAGATATTTTTCTAAGCTAATTTAGATATTTTTCTAAAAATAAAAGAATCCAGTTGTTGCAAGGGACCACTTATTTCTATAAGGGATGTCTTCTAGCTAACTCGTGTGTATAGACTATTTGGAGAGAACTAGCAAAACTTTTTCGAATTTCAAATAGGATGTCCAAATTTTGGATATCTATGATGATATTTGGAATCTTGATTCACTGCATTTTCCTAACGCCATAGTCTTGCGAAATCTTCTGACAGTTACTTTAGGTGATCTCGGTTGTTTTTGCAAGTATTATCGATGGCTTGTTAAAAATGACGAGCTGGCTGTTGTAATGACTTGTAAACGCTTTTCAATTTATGACACAAGGCATCATGGGAGGCCCTCGATAATTCTTAGTTGGTTGTTTTTAATTATTATCGATAGCTTGTTAAAAAACGACGAGATTGCTAGTATAATGGCTTGAAATCGCTTTTCAATTTATGACTAAAGACATCATGGGAGACTCACGAAGAGAGAAGGTAGATAGGCGCTGACATACAATAGAAAAGTTATTGTGTATGTGGAAACGTCACAAATTAAACCCTCGATCCTTGGTTGCCAATATTGGGCCAGTATAACTGGCACTGTGCTATGGCTCAAATACTTCATTTATTGGTTCCTTGTAGGACTTAAATAGACTGATAATTCTGAAGATATGAAAAATAATGATATTGCTAAACAAACATTATCACGAGTATCAATTGGTCAGTCGTGTCCGTTGATTCTCCAAATAGACAGACATTACACAATATACGATAATGTGGATAATGTGCACTATACATCTATTATCAACGATAATATACAAAGAAGTCTTAGTGAGATTCTCCATCAAGTTTTTGTATCATATAACAGGACCTTGCGTGGTAAATGAAGTCATCAGTCATTTCATCGTACGTAGGCCGCTACTGATGGACATTTCATGACGTAATGACGTAATGTTGGTTCATAAGACAGCAAAAATAATAGCAGACATAACCATAATGTAAGTCAGCTTAGAGAAGAATGTCTGACCTTAATTAAAAATTACGTCACGTAGTTCCGAATATGATCAAATAAAATTTTCAGCATTTTCTTCTGAAACTCGACGTTCAAAATCTCAAGCATTCTTTTCTTTAGAGTGATTTTTAAATCACATCAGAATCCTGATCTTTATTGTCCTGCAGTAGATTTTCGCCGCCATTTAATGGCATTTGTGGAGATTTTCATTGCAATGATTCGAAAATATTGTGGAAGTTGTAGGTATCATGAAATTGGTGTATAGTTTTGTGAAACAAACGAGAACTAAGTGGGAATCCATACTAATGTTATAAATGCGGAAGAAACTCTGACTGTCTGTCTATTACCTTTCCACTTCAACTGCTAAACCGAATTAGATTTAATTTGGTATGGAGATAGTTTCAGACCGTAGGATGGACAAAGGATACTTAACATAACATAGGTCACAATAGTGGCTACTACTTAGTTATTGAAGAAATCTTTCACATTTCGCGCAGGACGTTGAGAATTTTATTTTTACTGTCTTCATATTTATATAAGTCACTGAACTCTACGAAGATGCATGGAAATGTGTTACACCCAAACAATACAATAACTGCAAAAATAATAAAGTACAGTCGACAACACATCAACCGTAACAGTTTGTCATTGACGTCGCCCTTACTACGTTCGGAATAGAGGCGGCTTTCGTAGTGCAACTGTTACACTTGATGTGCTGTCGTCTGTACGTACAACAGACATATCTGTATGGGCTTGACCCTTTGCCATTACTTTTATAGGCAAAATTCACCGAATTTCGCTGAAATAAGTTCAATTTCAATTGGATAACTCTCTGTTAACATAATTAAAATATTATTTTAGCTTAAAGATAGCACAGATAGAAGGATTTATTTAGTAGCATTACGAATTACTATTATTAGTAATTTGTGTGTGCAAAAAAATATATGAGTTAGGTGTTGGTAGCGAACCGTCGATTTAAATTTTATTTAGACTTTTAATTTTCATAAAGAAACATCAGACCATTTCTGTACACTGTCTGTGTATTATTTTATTGTATGTCAAATTTCAATGATTATTTATTTATTTGGCTGTTAAATATGATGCATATAATGACCTTCGGCCTTTACGGCCATATACCGTCCATCGAAAAACACAACAGTCATCCATTATTGTGTTAAAGTTTATCTCATTCTGTAAACAAGTCTTAATTATCGTCCGGGAAGGCTGGATGTAATTAAATTAAGTAATCACCCGTTTGCATGGCAACTAAATGGACGTGAGCTAAATTATTGCTAAAGTTTTGTTCGCTTTGACTCCCTATTTGTACGTAAATGCTGTTTTTAAATGCCTATAAATAAAATTGAATTTGGGTTAGCAGCGAAAGCAATAAATTTTTATTCTGTTATCAATTATGATGTAAAATTGTAAAGATACGAACTTGTAGTATTGAATTATTACATAAATTATGATCAAGTTTTATCAGTTTTGCAATACAGAAATTTAATTTAACTAAATCATTAGTTTATACAGCTATCATTTTATTAATTTAAATATTCAAATGCTTTACGTTTTAAAATGTTATCAAGGCATTTACTTACTCCATCATCGATTAGTATGCCAATTCCTGCTATCATGATACCACTAAGGAAATGTTGAATAAATTGGATCGCTTTTGTAAGAATTTATCAGATACATTTTCAGGTTTACAATTACGACCACCTTTTTCAATATCAGACTCGATCGAATTATTATCTGATGTCCTAAAAATTGGTTATCTGTAAACAGTGCCTGAACTTTCATCAACGTTGTAATCTTTTAGTAAAAATATCCAATTTATAGTCAGGAGGTCTGAACCTATGATTAACTTATACTGACCATTGCGTCTGATTAAACCCTAACCTAGTTGCGTAAACTCCACTTTAAAAAACATCTCGTTGCATAAAATACAATAAAATTGTATTCAAAAAGCTCACAAATACCTATTCACCGTACATACATTGGTTTGTTAGTGAGGAGAAGAACAGAATGCACCGTCTTTTATTTTAAATTGTTTCATCATAAACAAAAATTAAAACCGACTTCTTAAAACTGAAAAGGTTAAAAAAATCAAATTTAAGTAGGTGCTTAACCCCTAGAAATATATTTTTTGGAGTCGGTGCTTCATTTTCTATTGTTTTTGGAAACAACTTAGCACCAACTCCAAAAAATATGTTTCTAGGGGATAGATAAATTTAATTGAGTATTTTAACCTTTTCAGTTTTTTGAAGTCGGTTTTAATTTTGGTTTAAATTTTTTTTTCACTATTTTTAGTGATAACTTTTGAAGCTAGATGAGTGACCGTCAACTTATATTGTTTCCTACTATCGTATCGTTTCACTAAAAAGTCATAGGAAATCAAAAATTCGCCAATTTCGCATACGTAGACGACTTAATGATTTCAGTTATTTTATATAAAAACCAAACAACCAATTAAACAGTATCTATGGGAAACTTCTTCAGATACAGGCGTGGCATGAAAGCTCACAAGATGAGTTTTATATCATTTTTAAGGGGGTAGCTTTTTGCTTGCATCACACCTGATAGTAAGGGATGATAAGGCAGAAGATAGAAGTGGCTACACCTGGATTCCTTAACCATAATATCTCTAGCCATTTCTGATATATGTTTTTTTGTTTTTGTCGTTTGTGTATATATATCTTTGTGTGCAGGAATGTATGTATTTTTATGCGTACTATACTATTTATACATGTCTTCGCCGAGGCCCTGTCAGCATAACAGCGCTTCTGCGGCCTTCTGCGAATGTCGCTGAAGGATTTGTGCTGAGACAGTGATCTGTTGACTTTGCACTTTGTCTAATATGTTTACATTTCTAATTATATTAATTGTCGTATGTAGTAACTAATTTGTGAATTTTATTATACCTGGATATTGTAGTGTGCAAGCCAATAAAAAGTTTCTTTCTTTCTTTCTTTCTTGTTTTTTTTTGTTTATTTATACACAGGTTGTTTGGTACTCGCACAACAACATATCCATGTTAAGTGGTCATATAAAATTTCAAAATTGTAAAATTAATTTCAACTTACTTCATACCAATAGTTTTGATAACACCAAAGTATTTATATAACTATGTTAACATGGGTAGGTGCTCGCTTGTTATACCGAGTACCTACGAAACACAAGGTGTTTCGTAGGTACTCGTACTCGAAACACCTTGTATAAGAGTACCAGAAAGAGCAAAGTAGGACGGTCTTTTACTTGATAGAAAGACGACCTGGTCAGGGTCGCGGAGAGCCGTTAGATGCAGGCTGCACAGAACTGTTCCGTTTGGAAATCGATGGGGGAGCCCTTTGTTCAGAAATGAATGTCATAGGCTCATATGACGATGATATAAGAGTATTATAAGGTATGCTTAATTTGAAGACAGTAAATAAAGATTTTTGTCGTCTCCTATACTGATTTCGCCAACTCGTTTCATACCTTTTTGGATTTTATTTTGAAAAATCACTTATAGGGAGTCTCTACAACACAAAAGGAAACAACTGTATAAGTTTCGTCTTTCTACCTTCAGTAGTTGCAGCTGGGCATTGATGAGTCAGTTAATCAGATTCTTTATAATATAATAAGGAGAAGGGGGCAATAAATAGATACCTTGTCGTTTCACCAAGTGATTCGTAAATAGAAACGCAATAAATTTTTAAATCATTTACGAGTACCAATAGAGCTTTATAATTTAGTATGCTGGATATAAAATTGTTGACTGCTGTTACGAATTCCCATGAAATTAAGGAAAATCCCGCAATACGATGCACACAGATTACTAGAAAAAATACAGCAGAGACAACAAAACTAAAATGTTTCCCATTTTATTCATAAAATTCTTGTGCACAAACCAGAACATCAAGTGTAAACAACAGTTGCTCTACTAAAACTGCCTGTAATCCGAACGAAGTATGGGCATTCACAAGGGCAAACTGTTACGCTTGATGCACTGTCGACAGTACATAAAGCTGTGACTGAAAAGTGAGTCAACAGAAACAAAGAACACAATCAACTTATCCACAATTGTTTGCGATTGTTCCCGAATGTGAGTTTGTAGGAAACAATGAGCGAATGAGTGAATCGATGCCCTCTGCCAGATATTTGAGGGCGACAGTTTGAAAAATAGATTTCTGAGCTGGGGATTTGCGGCATTACGTCTGCTTTCAGAAGTCACAATGAATTATAATTTCATCGGCCAATTCCAACGAAGTTTAATTGGTAAACTTCGCTGTTTCCGCTTCAATTTACAGGCACCGTTTGAACTGATTGAAATTTTAAAATATACTTTAAGCCAATACATCGATAATATTATCAATTATTAGCGTATTGATGTTGATACCGATTAAAAGCTATTGAAGTTATTTATTTATTTATCCATTGATATACAAACTTTTTCCTTAATCTAAAACCTCTACGTGTGCATCAGGTTGTTGTCAAGTCTGCTCTGCACTTATCTTATCTATTTTTATTTTTTATTTTATCTTATACAATAAATGTATTTATTGTATAAGATAAAATACTTTTAAGTAGTTAGGTTAAATAAGATTTATCCAAAAAATAACTTTGACTAATCGACAGTTAACTAAAGAATATGTGTGAAAACTTCAAAACCATCAGAAGATTGAATATTCGGCCCTAAATACATTTCAATCATTTACTGACAATGTTAAAAAAGTTAATGTTAAAAGTTTCTAGTTTGAGTTTACTTAACAACTTGTTAATAGTCCAGATATTTTTTTTAAATAGCTATAATTATGTGTCATTGCTGGGCAAAGGTCTTCCTAAGTGTGAAAAATGAATGGGGAGTTTCGGTCGCAGCACCACCATGCTTAGTGTGTTCCCAGCAATGTGGGTTGGGTACATGGATGAAAGTAAAAAATATAATACAAACTTCTTCTATAAAAGAAAGGCATTTGAATAAAACCTTTACCCTGATTTGAGGCTATTAGCAAAATTTATTATGTTCACGTATCGAGAGACCTGGCGGAATCCGCTTTTACAGTGGCCAGTTTACAATGGATTCAAACACTTTTCGTTTAAAGGAGAAACAAACGTTCCTACTTGTAAAATATTATTTACCAGGCATTCACCAGCCAACCACAATCTCAAGGGAGGCGAAGAGGATAGAGGATAAATATAATTATTGCAAATAGGTACTGATGATGGCGATTTTTGAAGAACCGCATAAATTCAAATACAACTCGTAAATTAGGTCTAGATTTTAGAGGGTACAATCAACATAAGATAGTCATCATTAAAGTATTTATTTTAAAATTTGTCAATCAAATCAAACAGTGAGAAGGTTTTAAGCCATGGTTAGACTTCATATAGGCAGATAGTAACTATTAATTTAAAAATATAGAGTTATTGATAAATGTTATATAATAAGGCAATAATTTCTTAGGTTAGCTAAGTACTATTATTCTTTGAAGAGTTTTGCAAGTTCATCAGGGACGTACAGACAAACTTGCATCATCTTTAGATGATAAAAAGGTTTTTAATGAAAAAATTTGTTAATTTACTTCAGTTTACATTTACTTTTAAACGTCAATTAATTATGGTTTATGAATTCAAAGTGTATGAACACTTTAAATTCATAAACCATAATTAATTGTTACAGAGTAAACGTAATGTCGCATATTACACTGTCGTACGTTATATAAACTGTCAAGCTTGTTGACAAATTTAATTAACAATCATGTAGCGTCGCTGAATATTTGATTTCTCAGAAAAGACAAAGAATATATACCTACACTAAACCAAAGAGGTTTAGGTAAAATACATGTTGCGCTATTTACGTTTATAGTATTACAGGCATTGTGTGTACTTACATGTAAAGTAGGTAATTAGTGACTGCGTGACTGCGACCTTATAAATTAGAAGACAAAAGTAGCGCTTCTACTGTAGACATCTTGAACTAAACTCAATCCCACTCATTGGCTATGTTCGCGTTGGCGTCATGTAAAGTAAATAATAAAATGAAAAATGTTTAAGAATTTCAGTGTCTCTGTCATTCGTTTCATAAAATCATTCTATTCCTTTCTTGTTGTGTTGAAATGAAAGGTAAGCATTGAACTTAAATTTAGCTTTAGTGAAACTGCGCCCCTCCTGACTAGTACAAAACACATTTTTGTCTTGAGTCTTTCAAACAAAAGCCTGACAAAAGCTAACGTAACTACTCGATACGATGGTGATTAGAAATTTAAAAGTGTTCGTGCTAAACGTACTGAATCCACATTTAGAGCTTATCAAACTAGCTCTGGTTTGTAGTTATAATTCTTGTTTTATAGTGAAATTAGTCGAGCCGCG
This sequence comes from Nymphula nitidulata, assembly GCA_947347705.1. Taxonomy (NCBI): domain Eukaryota; kingdom Metazoa; phylum Arthropoda; class Insecta; order Lepidoptera; family Crambidae; genus Nymphula; species Nymphula nitidulata. Next base: position 19,714,498 of record OX374625.1, on the reverse strand, counting down.
TACGACTTCCAGAGGACTTATGACAATTAAAAACCAAATGCGTCTGGAATCTGCTTAAAATTTACCAGTGTATTTATACGTCATATATGTTTTTCTATAGAAATCAGTGTTACGAATTGAAAGTATTCGTGAACAAGCCTTTAGGTGTATTTCAATAAAATACTGAATAATAGCCGTTAGTCCGAGATTTCCGACCCTCGTCATACGAAATCGGACATGGCGAGTCGGAAGTAATGCGTTTTATATAGGGTTACTTTCAAGGCAGTGCACAAATTTTAAGAATATGAAATTCTTTAAAAATAAATAGTGACGTATTTTTTTTGTTTTACTATGTTATAAACAACGATATCAAACAACCTTTAACAACAATATCAAACAACCTTTAATATCAAACATTTGGATATTTATCCACAGGACAGCGGTCATCATAGTCACCCTGTTCGGTACTTAACTACTTTTCCTTGTATGCCTTTTCATCAAAAAAAAAAAATAGTTTTGTAACAAGTACAAAACAATTTTATAATTTTGTTGATGTTAAACGGACTATTGTTTGACATCATATGTCATGGGTTAGTTTTCGTGACAAAAATTAATGTCGTATTTAATTTTCTGTTTAATAAATCTTTTCTGATTTATCTGTTGAGTTGATCCATGTTAGGCTTCTGCACTCATTGGACTTGCTCATCTGTTGACTCTTGCTACGGTTTATGAACTGCGATCGTGATTTCTAACGCAAAATTTATAAAAAGTGTTGTGATCCAAAGTGTGAGAAAGCTCTGTAAGTTGAAGTTGCTCTTTTTCATCTCATTCCCATTGTTCACGATATAACGGCCACAATTTACATGGATAAATTATGTTATTAATGTCAAAAAACATTAAAGTTTATAAATAATTAATAAGTATTTTATTTATTAGACTAAAACTTCAAAGATTTTTCAAAAAAAATAGTTGGGTGATACAATTTAGCAATAAAATTGAAAATCTCCGGTGAAAAATTTTGCTAACGAGGGACTAATTTGCAGACACGGTAACAGATGTCACTTCATTTAAAAACTGTTGACTGATAGATAACTCTATCTCGGCATATTCAATCTACTCTATGGCTGCGCTGAGTGATTCAACGTCACTAAAACCGCGCCGCGTCGCCCCTGCGCTTCCTCTAACCTACCTCTTTCACCATCAAGGGTAGAATGACAACACTACTTGAATTTTGCAGTGGATAAAATAAAAAAATATAAAAAACACATTATTTTGTTCTTCAAATCTGTTTTATTAAAGATATTAATAATGTGATATAAAACTGTGCACTGTCTCCGAGGTAACCCTGTATATCCAGTGCGACACAGTGTAAGTTATAATTTTGATCGAGGGTGGGGCACCCGTTGTAAATAAAATACCTACTGTAAAAGAAGAAGAAAAGAAAGAAATAAATAAATTAGAGAAATTAGATCACTTTATTGAATGATAAAGTGGCGACACTAGGGATTCTTGTTCTGATGATCTTTCTTTACTCCGAATTAGGACACCATGACGTATTGTATCTATACGTCGTCACAGTGTCTGACGTTAGAATGAACGAGGATTATCACCCGAACATGGTGTCCAAAGTATCCGAACTCGTTAGAGAGTAGCGACCCAGTATTTAGAAAAACCGGCCAAGTTCGAGTCGGACTCGCGCACGAAGGGTTCCGTGCCATTGTTTATAAACAAGCGTCTATCTGTTGCCGTTTTCAATATCGAGCAAAAACAAGCAATAAATCACGTTTGTTGCATGGGAGCCCCCTTAAATATTTATTTTATTCTGTTTATTAGTACCTATTTGTTTGTTGTTATTTTATTTTATTTTTATTTTTTATTTTAGTTTATTTGGAAAACTTACAGTATTATATACAATTATTTAGGATATCTCAAAAATAACTATATACTATTTCAGTTTTCACATATGGTATCGTATCTAAAAAAAATTGGTTGATTCTATTTGTTTGATTATAGCGGCAACAGAAATACATCATCTGGGAAAATTTCAACAGTCTAACTATCACGGTTCATGAGATACCGCCTTGTGACAGACGGACGGACAGCGAAGTTTTAGTAATAGGGTCCCGTTTTACCCTTTGGGTACGGATCCTTAAAGATGATATAGACTTTTTTCTTTTATTTCTTATAATTGTAAGAGCAAGCCCATTTTAATAAAAAAAAACTCGCAATCGCAAGAGGCATTATTTTGTAATTTGCAATAATATAATGCAATGAACTCGCAGCAATGGATAGATAATTAAGACTCAGTGTCAGCGAATAGGCCACTGATAAGTACATTCTACAGATATTTGTTTCATGTAATTGGGCTTGCTCATAATCCCACTCTTGCTCAAAAAGAAGCTAGAGGTCGACGATATGTGGCGAGCTTATCCAGAAGGTCCTTATTTAATCCTGCTTTAAGAACCCAGGTTATTTGAACACCAAATCCGGCAGGGCGTTTCACTTTGTTGCCGTGTGGTGCGCATTTTATATTTTATAGGATGAAGAAAAGCGCCTAGTGCGGATATATTAGGTATATTACGTATCATATACCTAATATATGTAATTACTGGGCATGGACGGCATTTCATCTTAGGCCTCAGGATGACAACGCACCTGCAATAGCAAGTGCTTTCCCTTGTTATTGCAGGTGTCTATAGGCGGCGGTAACCGCTTACCACCAGGTGGTCCGTCAGCTTGTTTGTCATCTACCTGGTTGTATAAAAAAAAAAAACATTCAAAGTACGGAATAATTCCATTTGTTCAACGTTGAAAACAAATTAATACCTGTCATTTTGTTAAAAAAAATAACCTCCGTGCTTGATGAAATGACGGTATTTGTAAAAGTGAATCCTAAAAATCATGATGAATACTTATCTCAGAAATCTTAATACGGAGTGAACGAGCCTACGATAGATTATGTGTACCAAGCGTAACACTTTGATATTTGTGGACACTTTAAATCTTTGTAATAAGAGTCATTTTCGAGGTGTCGTGTGATGTGCGACCAAGAACCAAAACTCGTACTAATTGAATTTATGTTGTATGTTGTATTATGTTTATTTATATTTACAGAAATGAGGAGTTTCGTTAACATATTTATGGAACAAACACAATTAATTGAATTCTATTTGCAAGGAAAACGAGATTAGCAAGAGTTCGTAGGAGCTTTATTAAAGCTGACGAGTTGCGTAGGTGTTTAATGGCCCGAAATGAATAGTAATATCATGTAAAAACTAACCTATAGATATTCGTTCGTAGTGTTGATTGATGCGTGATAAAATGATTGATGTCTATCATATGAACAACATCATGATCCGTTATTGCGAGATAATATACCTAAGTAGATTATTATTTATATTTAAGCGAAGCAGATTTATTTCCACGTCCAAGTAACAACAAAATGTAACGTCCAATTTTTGGAATTACTTCAAATGATGACACACAGATCCAGTGTCTTTGGTGGGAGTAATGTTAGAAAGGTTAATATGTATATTGTATAATTGTACTACTGATATTTCTTTAAATTAAAATAGTACAAATAAGCAAATATTTCTGCTGTAAAAAACAAGCAGTTCCGAAGTCAACCACGACAGTTAAAAAACGTCACTCTATAGATAATCATAAACGTATAATTTTAAAATCAATTAGTTACAATAAATTTTAAATCGAAATGTTTAAATTGAATTCTTCCTTAAAATTGGCAACTATAAATAATGAAGCTTTTTGAATAAAAAAGCATGGCAAATGACTCAACACCGCCTGATGTGAAGCGGTAGGAAAAGTCCTTATGCGAACTACGACCACTAGTGCAGCTTAGTATTCTAGCCGCCTCCTTGCAGGGCTAAAAAGTGTCTTTTTACGCCTCTCTTGAAGGACCCTAAGATAGAGGAAGGAGGGAACACGTGTGCTGGCAAAGAATTCCAAGTTTTGGAAGTACTAAAAAGAAACGAGATGGGTACTAAACTTCTTTGAATAATAAAATGAAATTTGGTGACTGGGCTACAAAAGGTATATATAAAAGTAGAAATAAGATGTATGAATTATACGCACAAAAGAAATACAATCACAATAAGGACTTTCATGAGTATGTAAAGAAATATTCCAAGACTTTCAAAAAGATATGTAACCGCGCCAAAGCGATACACATCCGAGACAAAATTGAAAAATCTAATAACAAAACAAAAACTACATGGAATATAATAAACCGTGAAACTGGTAAAGTCAAGTCACAAAACACCACGTTCACAATAAATGTAGATAATCAAATTATTAATTCTGACCACGAAATAGCTAGCATATTTGAAGATTACTTTTCAAAAATACCTTCGATTACAACATCTCATTTAGATTCTTCTTCTCTTGAAGCAAGTTCCATCCTGAGGCATTGTGTGCCCGAGTGTAGCGAGACTTTCCAATTTACCCATGTTGTTCCTCAAAAAATCATTAAAATTTTTAAATCCCTAAAATTGAAAAATACAGGGGATTTATGGGATGTATCTGTAAAAATAGTTAAGAATATCATTGATATTATTGCCCCTTATCTCGCGCAAATTTTTAATAACTGTATAGATGAAAGTATTTTTCCTAATTTAATGAAATACAGTAAGATTATTCCGCTATTTAAATCAGGTGATAGAGAGGATCCTAGTAATTTTCGTCCAATTTCGATTTTACCAGCACTTAGTAAAATATTTGAAAAAATTATTTTGGAACAATTGATTAAGCATTTTAATTTAAATAATCTTTTCCATAGTGCGCAATATGGATTTACAAAGGGTCGTTCTACTACTGATGCTGGTGTAGCTCTGTTAAGGCACATATTTGATGCATGGGAGAGTTCACAAAATGCTGTTGGTATATTCTGTGACTTATCAAAGGCATTTGACTGCGTTGACCATCAGACGCTAATTTTAAAATTACAACACTATGGGGTTACAAATTCAGCTCTGAAGTTAATCACATCTTACTTAAGTTCTAGAACTCAAATAGTTGACATCAATGGAACAAAATCTTCAGGGTCTTATGTCAAAATGGGAGTTCCACAGGGTTCAATTCTAGGGCCTTTTTTATTTTTAATATACGTAAACGACTTGCCTTTCTTTGCTAAGGAATTTTGTGAGATTGTGTTGTTTGCAGATGATACTTCTTTAATTTTTAAATGTGATAGAAATAAAGTTAACTTTAACGACGTAAACAATGCGCTATCTCAAGTAATGAATTGGTTTACTGTGAACAATTTACAACTGAATGCAAAGAAAACTAAATGTATTAAATTTATTTTACCTAATGTTAGGGAAGTGGATACAAACATTAAATTAAATAATCAGTCGCTAAATTTAATTCAATCCACCACGTTTTTAGGCATTACAATCGATGCGAAACTCCAGTGGAACCCTCACATCACAACACTTTGTAGTAGACTTAGCTCCGCGGCTTATGCTATTAGAAAAATAAGGCAATATACTGATATTGCCACGGCGCGCTTGGTTTACTTTAGTTACTTCCATAGTATTATGTCGTATGGTATTCTTCTGTGGGGTAAAGCAGCAGACATTGAAACAGTATTTATCTTGCAAAAACGTGCAATTAGAGCAATCTACTGCCTTGCTGCTCGAACATCTCTTAGAGACTTATTTAAAGAAATAGATATACTAACAGTGGCTTCTCAATATATTTATGCTTGCATAATTTTTGTACGTCAAAATTTAAATTCCTACTTAAGACACAGCGATGTACATGCATTAAATACAAGAAATAAAAATAAGTTGATCTTACCGTCTCTAAGACTGCATAAAGTTTTTAATACTTTTATGGGTCAAAGCATACTTTACTATAACAAGATTCCTAATAACGTACTAGACTTGCCATTTGACAAATTTAAAATTCACATTAAGAAAATTCTAATGTCCAAAGGTTACTATACTATTAACGATTATATAAATGACAAAAATGCTTGGTTGTAACTTATAATGTCATATAGTTATTTCCACCAATAGCATTTCATTGATTTTGTGGTTGCTGGAAGATGTCATGCTCTCTATAAGTTTCTGCGGTGGTGGCGTCGTGTGCCGGGTCGCTCCGTTCCCTATGATATGGTTGAGCGGAGCGATGGCTGGCACATGCGTCATACTTGTGAACAGGTGCCACTAGTGGAAATGGTCATCTCTAAGCTTCCTTGATTTTGTAATAATTTACCTACATATTCATCAATAGTATAATTTTTGAGGTATATGGCATTATAGGATATTATATATAAAACAATACAATTATTATTGTAATGACGTGCTCAGACAAGTGTTTAAAATTAATGAAAGATGTTTAGCTTTATTAGGTCTTTGTATATTAATTGTTGACCTTTGTGTATTGTAATACCTATATTGTGAAGGTGCATTGTCGGACAGCCTTTAAATACAGTAAATATTCTTATCATTAGGTACTTATTGGTACTTTAATATACCTTTTTTATACTCTGTGCGACACTGCGCTGCTAAATACTATTACTGTGTAATTAAACATTGTAACTTAATGATTGAAAAGAGTGACTACACGAGTTTGTTGCCGGAATCTTCTCGGTAGTTCAACTTTTGGAACCGGTGTAAATTCAGACAGACTGACAGACAGACTGACTGACTGACTGACGGACAGACAGACAGACTGACTGACGGACAGACGGACCGACAGACAGACCGATAGACAGACTGACATAACATTCTTAGCTTACGTAGATGCAGATAAGACAGAGAGACAAACATTATGAAATTGTTAGTTAGTTAATATTATTTTTATGTGATAGACTTAAGGGTTTTTTTTGTTGACGATTCAAAAGTGCTTCTTGGGGGCCTAATTGAATAAAGATATTTTCATTTTCATTTTCATTTTTCATTTTTTCTTTGTGCGTAATGTTTAGCTGGAGACAGTGAATTAATAATTCCGAAGACCGGCAAACGTTCTCTGAGTAGGAAACTAGGAAGGGGAAAGGTGGGATAGGTTGAAAATATCTTCAGAGCTTTCTCCGTGATATTGCCGATAAAAGTCACTAAGGACACAATTGCAGGGGCTCAAGGTTGTTAGTGGCCTCTACATCAATAATGATACGGACAAAACGATGGCGATGCTGGAATCTCTCGTTTGCATCAAGGAGGTACGTGGAGGAGCCATCCCGCATTTTCGAGCAATATATTTCACTTAAGACCGGACATGAGTTTTATAAAGCAGGCATAATTGGTCAGGCGTGAAAAATCGACGCACGTTGTTCAGGACACCGAGATTCTTTGAGGCTGTTTTGATCAGTTTCGATGTACTGGATTCAGATCGATTTTCAGTCGATGAATGTACGCGTCAATAATGTGTTCGTTGATACCATTTAGTAGACAGGATGGCGATATTCTCTACTCTTTCATAAGTAACTTATAATCAACTCAAATACTTTCTGAATACAGTAACATCGCTATTTCGAACTTCGAAGTTCGGTAAGAAAGATCATTTATTCGGCATAAAAAATACAAGTATATAAAAAAAATACACAGAAAATAACAAACTATTGCCGAAACGGACTTCAACTCAGCATATGCTACAGCCGGGGCAGCAACGCTAGTTTTCAGTTATAGTACCAAGGATCATAGAAAAGTATACATATGACCTATAAAAATGTATAATTACTAAACGTAAATATTATTACCTAGATAGATACAACTTCAAATGTTACAAAATAAAGAAATACAAATTGCTAGACTGATGACGAAATACGTGTAAGGGTTTAATTGAATTTAATTGTAATAAATTAGATTATCTGTGCCTTGAAATTGTGGTTGCAAAATTTGCTCTTAAATATGACTATGGCATGAGTTCAATGAGTTCGGTAGGAATCTCAATAGGATTTAATTTTCCAATGAAGATGCACTGCCGCCATTTTACATCTTAACAATAAGATATAGAATATGGCAAGCTGTTATAGACCTGAAACATGTCGTGATACGTCTGGCAAAGTTCCATTTCAGTGTACTACATGACTTGTGAGTAAACGAAGTTAGCTGTCCCATCTGTGTTTAGGTATATTGTTTACACTTTAGTGCCTTGTTGAATTTAAAAGCCGTATACATTTGATATCACTACCATTATTATCCCGTTGTGTTTTGTACATATAGTATTCTAAGTATTGATTATTTCAAATTGTTCATATAGCACTATTATAATGATTCAACATCTGTTTTCTATCTAAGGGTCACATATTCTTCCTATTCAAATAAATTGACAAGGTTTAATTTGTAAAGGGTTTGTCAAATTTTATAAACATTTTAAATCCACTTCTTCAGTCCAGAGCATTAATCGGAAATTATCTGACCGACCGTCAAAACTCCGAATGGTCATTTCGCCGATGATAAATTCTACGAACATTCGTTCCACCGCTAGTCGTTGAGAAATAATTGTTTACATGTTTGTTTGCATGTCAAATTGCTTACACTTAATAGATCTTATTTATATTAGTGAATCACTGGGTCAGGTTAGGTTAGAACAGTGACCATTCCGCCTATTTAGTGACAGAAATACTCAACGACTAGCGGTGGAACGAATGTGCGTAGAATTTATCATCGGCGAAATGACCATTCGCAGTTTTGACGGTCGGTCAGATAATTTCGGAATAATGCTGCGGACTCTCCCTTCTTTATCAATGAAGCAGACTCGACGGAATTTTTTCCTTTCCACTTTTCATGTTGAGGAAGCCTTCAATTTTCCTTAAAATATCAAATAAGTAAAACATACCTACAAGTGTAATTGTTTACACAGACAGACGAACATATTAAAACTATTGAAGACTTCAAAAGTTCCATTCTGAATGGAACCCTATTTCTAAATCCGTAATCTTTTTCTCTTAAATCCCTAAGCTCTAGACACTTAGTATGACACCGTCGCCATGCTCCAAACTATCTGAATACATTCTCATAGATAACTACAAAAATATTTCAATATCATGACATGTCTAAGTTGGTTCCTCGTGGACTCGTCTTCACGGAAATTCTTTGGACATATTAAAAATTGTTCGCCTATTATAAAGTGGTCGGGTCAACCGTCCCTATATGTAAATATTACGTAGATAATATTTAAGAATAGCTACGAGTATTTCTGATACTGGTTCTTCTATATGTATAGTAGGTTTCATTTCTGGTACTTTCCTAAATTTTTTTGTTGAAAGACCTTGACAGAAAACAGAATAGAATTTCATAAATGTACAATTTTTAACATAATTATTATATTATTTTATATCTTACTCCTTCCCCATCGCGCACTAGGAGCACATAGCAAATGCAAAAGAGGATTTTTAATTATGGTTATTACACAAAAGACTCTACGCCGAAAGTAATCGTTGGAGGGACAATTGGATCTTCAAAAGTATTTGGGACGGCCCTGTGGCACAATGAAAGCGAAGAAATATGAACTTAAATATTATTTAATTAAAGCATTATATCTTAGCACAATGAGTCCATGGCTTAAGATATATATTAGAGCAAATAAAAGCTTATAATATTTACACTATACCACCATCACCACCTCATCACCTTTTCTTTGCAGCACAATTGTGTTTCATCCTTTCTATTATAATGTTTTTATACAACTAGATCACAAACAAGCTGACGGCCCACCTGGTGTTAAGCGGTTACCATAGACACCTGCAATAACAAGGTAAAATCACTTTATATTGGAGGTGCGTTGTCATCCTGAGGCCTAAGAAGAAATGCCGTCCATGCCCAGTAATTACACTGGCTACCTTTCCCCTCAATCCGAAACACAGCAAACTGCTTCACGGCTGAAATAAGAAAGGCGGTGGTACCTACCCAGATGATCCCACATGTACGGGCCTACCACCTAGTAAAACATGGATTTCTTCAACATAGGCTTGAAAAGTTACGTTGTAGGTCGGCAATGTGGAGGCAGCTTGAACAGTGTGTGTATGCTGCACTAGCTGCCTTCGTTTATGGACTCTTCTTACCGCTTCACAACAGATGCTGTGGAGTCATTTGCCGTCCTTTGTATAGGTACATATAAAAAAATATAGTTCATCTGAAGCCTGAGAGCTTTAATAAATACTTAGATGAGCCAGAATAATTGTCTTTAATATTAGAACCGTTCTCCCTAAGCTTTCTGCGTTATTTTTTTTACTTTCAAAGAAAAAAATACCTCTATCTTGAAGAAGACGTCTTGAACGTGTTTAAATGGAAACATTTGAATATTTAAGGTGATGAATGCCAAATATATTTTCTTTTAACTTGAAATTGTTTTTCGTAGCTGAGCATTAGGGCTGCGTATGTAATTTCCTTAGATCCTTCATAACTTCTTATTTCTCTGTATTACGTGTATTTAATGTTCAGGAATTCTGAAGATTAACTCGTAACGAATGAAATTTTGACTTTATATATATCCGTTATTTATTTTACTCTCATAATCTATGTGATACCTAGAAATTCTATAGAAAATTGGTGTTGTAGGAAGGTAGAGTTAACCGACAACCAGGTTAGGTGTAGTAACATGAACCAGCCGAAAATAAATTGGTTTAATGAAAAATGAAATAAAGAATTGCTTCATTCAGCATAAACACCTATAATAAGAAAAACAGTGTGTAAGTCATCCGTTCGTAAATCCAAAAGGTCTTGTTCTGGAACGAACGGGCAAGGAACTCATCAAGGTTTTACCTTCCTTTACAAGTAAATAATAGCTAATTGCCATAATCAAAAGCCGCTACTCGCTTGGTATTGCAGGTGTGCTATTAACCCTGAAGTCTATGTGAAATACCTTCCATGCCCAGTAATTACACTGGCTACCTTACTCTGCAATTCAAAACACAGCGAACTGTTTTACGGCCGTAATAGGAAAGGCCTATACGTATCCAGACGACCTTACCACCTAGTATTTTCTGGAGCTTAGCCAAAATCCTAGAAGCATAGCTGAAAAAATATTTTTATATCTTGTTAAATAGAAGATTGCAGTTGTGTCGATATACAGCTGCTCGTGTAAAGACAACTTTATGTTGTTTTATTCAGTCTATCTCGTACACTCAATCTCGGGACGTAATCTTTAAAGCGGCTTCCACTTTTCTCGACATCACGTTGCTCTTGTGTGGGATACGATAATGCACTCAGGTTGTGCATTGGTACTTAGATGGGAGAATTGAGAAATCCTATTTTGTTGTTAAAAGTGATTGAGTACAAACTTGACAGGGATTTACTAAAGAATATTCGTAAAACCCTCTTGAGATTTTAGTATTTGTGTGGAACTATTTTTTCCCCTTTCTATGATATGGGCTCTTCAAAATGAGGCAGGGGACTACTCCTCATTTGAATTTCACTTTCCGATCAACATCGGTGGAGTTAAGTCATTTGCTGTCTTGTGTGACAAAACAAAACAATTAAGCCTTTTGCTCAAGAACTACCTATCTACTTTGGTGAGATTTTGTCGTAGTTCTTGTGGCCTTATTAACAAAAGTTAGTAATGTCGTCATGCATGGCTCTGTGGGCTCAGTTTGAGCTTTGAGTTTTGTGCTTTCTAAATCATTAAAGCATGAATGATAGATAAGTAAAGTATCTATTTTAATGAACTCATTAAATATATATTGTGTCTTTTAGATTTAATGAGTGTGAGCATGAATGTCTGTGACATTTGTATCAGAAGAGAAGAAAAGATTTCTTTTATAATTATTCTAATAATAACTAATATTATAATTATTATATCACAATATTATATATTATATTATATATTGACGATGTGATATAAGAATTATAATTTTAAATGGACGTGTATTTATTCAACCTGACATTTCGAAATAATTGATAGTTGGGTTAGAATTGTATTTATATTACCACTAGCTTGAGATCCCATCCGTTTGAGTGAATCAGAACATGCATAGTACAAAGTGAGGGTAGTTCATATAAAAACATAACACAGACGATTGACATCTTCGTCTCCCCGCGACCACGACCGCTGTAAAGTAATTAAAACGTTGGGTGTAAAAGGATAATGTAGCATATAATTAAACGAGAGTGAAATCCGGTAAAGTGGTAGTTTCAAATTTATTTGCGATAATATAATAAAATAATAATGGCTTGATTTTTCATAAAAAAACCAAGCATATAATACCCACCTGGAGTTAAGCGGTTAACCATTGCCAGTGTAGACGCTGAGATATAAGATACTGTTTTAATGTTAGGTAGATTTTTTTTTTTTTTATACAACTGGATGACAAACAAGCTGACGACCCACCTGATGGAAAGCGGTAACCGCCGCCTATAGACACCTGCAATAACAAGGAAAAATTACTTGATATTGCAGGTGCGTTGTCATCCTGGGGCCTAAGATGAAATGCCGTCCATGCCCAGTAATTACACTGGCTTACACATGTAAAACTGACTACGACACCTGATGATAATATCAAGACGTGAAAATCAACGTGATTCTATGTGACCGCATGATATATATCTGTGTTTGCAGCGCAACGTTATTATAGGATTTTCACACTTACCTAAATAGATCTGTACAATATTTACGATAGATTTTACTGTTGAGGTGAGCGCTCCGGTGGTCTGGTAAGGGATAATTTATTATTTCAGTAGCAACGCGAATTCAATACAGAGGTCACTGATACTCTTTTAGTTCTCTCTACTAAAAATGTTTAGGCAATTTTTTTTCGAGAACTTTTATTTACAGCCTCTATGTAAAATACACCGTCAGACCGTGAGAGATAATTAATCGATGGCAGCTTTAAACTTCCCATATTACGATAGAAAAGAATCTTATATTTTTCATGGACATCCCAGGAACGATCAATCTAGCCCCGGGGCAGGACTCCACTATAATTTCAGTCATTCATTACTCGTTAAATGAGCAATTTGGTGCGTTGATTAATGCGATATGTCAACTCGTCGCGCGTTTCAGGTGCGCGGTTTAATTTCTTGAGTTCTTGATATTGAAATTCGAAGGAACGCGAGTCTGTAGCGCTCGCTAAATAATTTACACTCGCATTATTTTTTTATTGCAATTGTCGTGGATTGACAAATTCCATTGAAATACGAGCAAGTAAGAAGTGGTAGTGTCTGCCTGCATAACTTATTACTAAACTTAAAAATTTGATAATCTCTTCTAAGTCCGTGTGAAAACCTCGGTAACAAAATACTATTTAAGTCCCGGAAAAAACGAGACCTAAGATATCAATCGCGCGTTGAAGTATATTTCACTGCCTTTTCAAAATCTAATATTTGTAACTTTTGACTGCGTCATTATCTCACGATAACATCGTCAAGGTGAATACTTAATATTTATACGTACACTATATAATCATTTTTGTAGGATCTATTACGTAAAGTTGAAGAAAAATATTATACTAAATACACGATCTACAATCGACATACTAAATACACGATCTAAAATTTAGTCGTAGCCTCAATGTTGATGGTAAATTTTATTTGAACACCAAAACCCAAAATTTATTTCATAAAATTACCGTACTTATACTCAGTAATTGCTGAAACATTATGTTCCATTCCACATTCTAATTATTTTTATAGGAAAGTCAAACAAAATGCAATTTCACTTTGAAAGGCCGCGAAATTACTTTTAATCTGCTTGCAATGGAGTGCCTGTGACATTTTGGTGAATGATTTTAAATTAAATCAAGCTCTGATGTCGAAAACATTTATCCAATATGTCTAGCATGAGTTTGATGCCAACATGAAAGAAGAGATAATAATTATTATATTCTGTAAAGCTGAATCTCAATTTCTACATGGGAGAAACACACGAGGAGATTGGGCCGTAACACTAACGCGCTGGAAAAAGTTACACATAGAAAAGATACTCAGCCATAATCCAGGATTATGAGCTTGTGTTCGTCTTTACTGTAAAAAGTTTTATGATTTAGTGCTAATTGCTTCTATAGTCCCAGCAATAAAATTCTAATTCTGAAATCTAGCCGGTCGTCAAATAACTTACATTTACAAGAGATGACTCAGACAGAAATCCCAACTCCTGTGTGATATCATAGGAGGGCCAGATTGTTCTAACGTTTCAAAAGGGGAGAAATGATTTACTTTTTTAATATATTAGCTATTTCACTAGTTGTCGTTTCAGGCTTTTTTTTTAGGTTTTGGCTTAATGTTTTTGCAGTATCCCGATCTAAAGGTAATTAGTTTAAGATAGGTAAATGTGTAAAATTAGTCTGTAAATCTAAGTCAGGAACCTAATACTCTACGGTTCTTTATTTCTGATTTTTGTCTAGGGAAACACATAACAATCTTGCTCCATAATAGGGCGTTAAGTGTCTCTAAAAGGGCCTTTAGTGAGCTGCCATGTTTCACATCGATATGTCATTAGTGGCATCACACACTGGTTGAAGACTTTCAAAGACATTAAGGAGTTTTGAACAAACACTGCCCGTGGGAGAGGAGCTCGGTGGCGAAGTGATTTCAGCTCTCTGATTTCGATTACGAAAACAAAACAACTTTCGCCATGGTCGATCCCGGGATGGGTCAATTAAAATTTCTAAACTCGAGCTCCTCCGTTCTTCAGAAGGCACGTTAAGCTGTCGGTCCCGGTTGTTACTGCAACCGTTTTAGCCCACCAATCCCCATTGGGCGAGCGTGGTGGTGCTATGGCCCAAACTCTTCATGTGTCTTTTCCATGTAGGAAGACCTGTGCCCAGCAGTTGGACGTTTATAGGCTGGTGATGACTGCCCCTGTTTAGGAAATTGCGTAAATTTTTGTAATAATTTGCGTGGGTTACACGCTGGCTGGCCCTTCTCTTATTTCAGATTAATTATGACGAAAACATATATAAATATGGCAATTGTTATTGTTGCTTTTAAGGTATTCACCGCGTTTGTTGATGCATTTTTCATGCGATGAGTCCATCGTGTGAATAATTCAGCCCACCCTTCCCTTTTCCCACCTCGTTTAGAGCAAAGATGCTTTTTTTCGCATTCGTAAAGAAATAAATTTTACTTTAACCGGCTCATCCATTCTTTTGGGAAATATGTTAAAAAGGAATAATATTAGAAACAATAAAAATAATTTGAGTTGTGGCCTTGTGTCTTGTAGTAACAAGACACAAGGCCACCATGTTGTTCACGAAATGCTTTCTCTTGATTTTTTTTTATAGTAAGCAGCGCATGAGGTTTGCCGAAGGTGCTACGAGCTACGAGCTACGAAGGTCTACAGCCTACGGTAAACGGTTACCATCAGGTGGGCTGTACACTTGTGTAGCACCCTAGTTGCATGAACAGGACGATAATGACAATAAATTAAAACATGGGCAACATTTATTAGTTCAATAATTTTTTTGCAAGTTTCAACTAAGTACATCTCATAAACATATAAACATTCATGACTCGTGAAATAAATGTTCGTAGGTACTCATCATACAAACACTTGCTCCTACCGGGATTCGAACCTGGGATCCCCGGCCAGCCGGTCATCAAAAATATGCAGTCAAGTGCATTATTTTTTCATAGAAATGTCATGAAATTATCAAATGAATAAGATGTATTTTAAAGTTGCAAAATATTTGTATGAACTAATATAGCCCATGTTCTTATTTATTGTCGTATTGTATTTACCATTCTGTATAAAAATAGTTCAATCGTAGAATTGTGGGTGTTGAGGAAGACATGACAATTCTTCATTTTTTATATTACAGTGCTGCTTCCTTCAATCTCAAAGAATATAAACCAGGTGTTCGACCTGAAATTTCATTAAAGAAATCACCAGGTGCGTTGATCTTCCGCAAACTATTTTGGATTTAGAGATCCCTATTTTGCAAAATATGAAGCTTTAAACATATACGGCAATTACATGACTCACCTTTGTTTTGCTGATGATATCGTAGTCGTAGCTGAGACCCTGGAAGACTTGGGCACAATGCTCGACAAACTCTGTAGAGTCTCCCAACAAGTGGGTCTTAAAATGAACATAGATAAGACAAAAAATTTGTAGGATTCCCATGTCGTACCCACTCCTGTAAAGGTTGCAAGCTCTACACTGGAAGTTGTTGATGAATATATTTACCGGGGTCAAATAGTCCAACTTGGTAAGTCGAACTTTCAGAAAAAGGCCAATCGACAGATCCAACTCGGCTGGGCAGCGTTCGGGAAGCTTGGCGACATATTTTGGCCCAACATCCGCAATTACCTACTCAAGACGAAAATCTTTAATTCGTGTGTTAATTGAGTGATGACATTTGGGACCGAGACGTATACGCTTACAATGGGCCTCATAAGAAGGCTCAAAGTCACCTAAATGGCAATGGAGAGGGCTATGGAGTTTCCCTGCGTGATCGAATCAGAAATGATGAGATCCGCAGGAGAACTAAGGTCGCCGACATAGCCCAAAGAATTGCGAACGCAGGACCGATCGATTTGGAGAACCTTGGGGAGGCCTACGCCCAACAGTGGGCGTCTCTCGGCTGATATACTAGCCGCTATGCCTTGAAGCAAATTTATATGTTAATAATATTTAAAATACAAAAGCCCTTCTAATGGTTTGATCTATAACACTAATAAGAGTGAGTACACTGTCTTTCGGGCTGGTTCCAGGTGTCCCCTCTATATCCCACCTATCATGTTGAATGGAGCTGTTTTAAACAGATTTCAACAATTTAAGTACCTTGGGCACTGGGTGACCGAGGACCTGAAGGGCAATGTGGATGTAGAGAGAGATCGCAGAGCGCTGTCGATAAGAGTAAATATGCTGGCTCGTAGGTTTGCTAGGAGTACGGACGCGGTCAAGATAACGCTTTTTACAGCATACTGCACGTCGCTTTACGCCAATAGCCTGTGGGTTAAATATACTCAGAAGTCGTACAACGCTCTGAAAATACAGTATAATAATGCTTTCAGGGTGTTGTTGGGGCTGCCCCGATTCTGTAGTGCATCTGCTATGTTTGCGGAGGCGCGTATAGACAGTATTTCAATTGTGCTACGGAAAATAATGGTATCCTCGCTGGGCAGAGTGAGGGGCAGTACTAGCACCATCCTGAAGGTCATTGCGAGTAGTGAGCATGTCTGTCCCATATTGTGGCACTTAAAACAGGCATCTAGTTCTAAGTTAATTCTAGAGTACTAACGTAGTTTTTAAGTCACTTGCTGTTACCAACACTAAATCATGTATGGATCAGAGTTGTCCTAATAAATAAAATAAATAAAGAATTCCTCTTTACTGTGACTGGTCACTACAGAACCCTACACATAGGTATGGCTCGACATGTCCTTAGTTTTTTTAAAAAAAACCATACTTAATATACCAATCCTACATAAGATTTGGTATCCAAATAATTAACAACGCTTGCTACAGTTACTCGGTTGTAACATGACGAGATTCGTTATTTTCGGAAATAGGGTCATTAAAACTTTCAGTGAGATCTCTTGTATCGATAATTAGGTATTTTCTTAGAAAACTTACCTAATCAGACAATAATAACTAAGTTTATGTACCTAGGCTAGGTGCATACATACCTATATGTAGCGGTTCAATAAAAATGATAGTCCTGATGGCCTCAATAATATAATACGTTTGAGGTTGTGGCACTTGTGGCTTTCCCAGTCTTCAGATATTTCTTACAAAAAATAATTCATAAAAGGAAATAAAATACATCGAAAACTAGGTGGTAGGCCCGTATGTAGGGTCGTCTGGGTAGGTATCACCGCCTTTCTTATTTCAGCCGCGAAACTGTTCCCAAAAATTTGTTAAAATATACATGGATCTACGTCGAGAAGTAGTTAGTATGTTAAGTTTTCATAGTTTTTATGACACGTTTGAATAAAAGAGGTTGGTAAATCGATAGAAAGAGAATGAAAAAGGATTTGGTGAGTCAGTAGGAATTACTAAGGTTGGTATCCATTTACATAAAATAACTGGCTGCACCCGGCATCTTTGCAATGCCCGTAAAGAGGAAACTGTTAGGTTTTATAATAATAAATATTTTATAACCAAAAACCTTCGCGGCCGTTCATCACAATCTGATCAATAGTTTTGGAACGCATAGATGGGCAAATATACAAACGTTGATTTTTATTTAAATATATAATAATAAAATAAAATTGCCCGTGTGTTTTTAGACTAACTTGTAAAGATCCTGAGTATAAAACATAATAATCTTACATCACACTAAAAGTCTAGCCCAAATTTACTTAATTTATTTATTTATTTATTTATTTTATTTGGTACATAGACAGCCGAGGCCAATAAAATGTACACAATTGAACTTATTATTAGTAGTACATATAACATCGCACAACTTCAAAGAAACACCTTAACCCTGAGATTGAATATAAACCAAACCATACAATCTCTAAAGTGATCCGATATATCTATCGGAAATACAAAATATTAACAAATATTGAAGTCATGATATTAGGTCATACATAATATAATATTGAAATACATAGTTATTTTCTTTAAATATAAATATAAATATACACACACATACACATATACATACATGCACACATACATACATACATGCACATACCTACATAAGATAAGATAAGATACGATACAATAAGATACAGCTTACAATAATCATATAAACTGTAATCTGTAATTTTACCTTCTATTAAGGAATTATATAGCATAATAGGATACTATAAAACGGAAAAATAAAGTGTTTCTGACAGAATTCGAACCTGGAATCTCTGACCACTCGACCCGATAGTCATTTTATAAAGTTTTTACGTTTAATCATCCAGTAATATAAAACTAAGCTACCTAATTAATTTCACGAGGAAAGTTTATAAGAGCCACGTTAAAAGTTTGCTCGATTGGCCGCAATTTCACCAAACATCCATTTAAATAATTAGGGCATAACCTAAAACTTTTTTTATGTATAGGTACTTACTAAACTTCAATAACGACACTTGTGATTCGTCTTGGATATACTATCAGATTTGTAATTTTTATATGTAGTGTACAATCGCGATCTAAAAATGTTTACCTACTACCGTAGGGCTTATAATTGCACAAATCTGTGTCACAGGGTCGATGATTTAATTTAATTAGACATATGGCATAGATTTTTTCACAAACGAAAATCGGTCGCATAAGGTTGCTATTGTTAAAATGTTACAAAATATTATCTGCTATAATTAAAAAATTAAAAATTTTAATCGGCATCATTAATCATCTATCTAGCACCATCTCATTAAGAATATTCATAAGAGCCCAAACACGCTATATCTGCTGTAAGTTTCTGAAGAATTAACCATTTCGCAGACTTTTTGATGGTCTAGGATCAGCTCAAAGTTAGTATGTCATGGGAATGTCACCGAAGTGACAGTACACCAAATTCGAAATCAATCGGATCTGTATTTATCATTATTAGTAAAATCCTACTATCATGTAGAAAATGAGCTGATAGTCAACAAACGCCTGAACTGATCTTCATAAATTATAACTAAGAACCATCGTAGTCACATCAGCTTTCAAACAAAAAAAAACCGAATCAAAATCGGTCCATTCGTTTAGGCACTTCGATGCCACAGACAAACACTCAGATAACAGATACACAGACAGACACCTCAAACTTATAACACCCCTCTTTTTTCGTGGGGGGTTAATAAAACGAGGCTTTAATTCAATTTCATTTTAAATGTACCAATTCCAAATTTAGAAATGAGTTCCATAACTAAAAATTATTTTATTGGATAGAATGCTTAACAATATTAATCTGTAAAGCGGCAATATACCACCGGTGGGCGATGACAATAGAAAAATCAATTGTGTCTGGAATCTCATGCTTGACGGTTTAAAAGTAATAAGTATCACGACTTAGCACTTTAGCCTTTACTGCTCACAGTGTACGGAGTATCTAATTTAAAAACTGATAAACATTTTTAGACCGCGATCGTACCTACGTACTTTTTAATTCTGCGTTGTAGAGTCAACAAAAACATTCCCTTTACGGTCTCATTTCATTTCCGTGATTACTCGTTGAATTCGAAAAGGAAACTGTTCTGGGGCGCGTTTGGAAAAGAAATTCGAGACAGCCTCGGTTTGGAGACAAAGTGACTACAACCGATAAAAGTAAACATGGCTTCCATTTTCGAGATGAATCAACTCCGCTTGAGTGGATAAGCGCACTCTTTTATTAGTGGTTTTCAATATTTTACAAGAAAACTCATTATAACACCCATAAAACAATAGATAGCTAGACTAAACTTAAAAGAGGGGTCCATTTGCACTAGCTCCATTAGCTAATTCCATAATGGGACTATCGAGATTTTTTCCTTAGCTAAAGGTTTGCTTTAGCGACACAAGAAAGGATACTGTAAAGCAAACCTTTACCTTTTTACTTTTTCTAACTAGTGTTA
This sequence comes from Nymphula nitidulata, assembly GCA_947347705.1. Lineage (NCBI taxonomy): Eukaryota > Metazoa > Arthropoda > Insecta > Lepidoptera > Crambidae > Nymphula > Nymphula nitidulata. Next base: position 19,694,135 of record OX374625.1, on the reverse strand, counting down.
GAAAAATTCACAGTAGTCCAATCGTGAAACTAGTGAGAATGAACCAAAATAGGACATAGATAAATAAATAATTCATCGTTGTGGATTAACTTTAATCTCTTAAATTTCAAACATCGTGAACCCGAACATAAAAATCTTTTCCAAAATTGACCACAAATAAAGCTACGTATGACTTCAAGCTGTGAATTATTGCTTGTTTACTAAAAATGCGCGTACAGCTAAAGCTTTTAGATAATAGCTGTAACTGTAGTAGAAGAAATCCTCCGTGAGACAAAAGGCCAGATACACTGCTATCATAAGATAGCAGTCGTTAAAACAAACCATGTTAGGACGTCAGAAGCCTAAGTGGCTGCCTGAAAACTTACACGCCAGATTAAACTAATAAGAGTCCACACAATAAGACGGAACCAATCTTATAATTTTATCCGAGGAAAGGATGGTTGTACTGGTACAGCCTTGCTTCTTTGACTTGGCGGGGACCCTGCCGTGTCCACAGATAATATTCTTACATCGATGTTTCGAATTATTCATGGATTTCACTTAAATTTAATTGTGCATTTTTAGGAGTCTTACTATGAGCTCCTAAAACATAGGTTTATAAAAAAAATTTGAATGCTCATGGTTAAGTTACAGTTCATATTATAAAGGTACAGTCGATCACAGAAGTAGCTGATCACTTTAGTACCATGTCACACTGACCTTGTGCTCGTGCTTTATAGTTGCTACCGTACTATATTAACGCCATAGTCGTTGTGACACGGTACTAAAGTGTTCAGCTACTTCTGTGGTCGACCGTACAAATTAGCATGCTGATAAAATAATACGGACTCCTTTCACTACTTATGCCCGGCGCACAAATCACAGTTGCAAAGTTCTTTAACGCCTACACCTGCACTAATATGTTGTTTTTTTTTATAAAAAGCGTAAATTAGTGACAAACGTAAGAAAATCATTTTTTGTTTATATTGATACTCTTATTTTGGCGTCTGAAGTATTTTAAAGGCTAAACAATCATAATAGTACTCAATATTCTTTAATTTGCATAACTTATTTGAAGACAGCTAATTTAATATGGCCTCATACACACTTAGATTAGAATAATATTCTTCCAGTCTTATACACCTGAGCAGCTTCTATAATACAGAGGCTCCCCTATTCTTTTATCCACCCTCAATTGTTTGAGGTGTCCATTGCTTGTATCAAGAACGATTGTTCCGAAGTAGATAGAACACTTCGATGGATGTGTTGTGTCGTAAGCTATATCAGGATGAGAAATGTCTCAATCCACAGTTTTCCAAGTACTTTTTGTGTTATTTCGTCTGCAGATACTGGCTGCGGCTTCTTAGCTGAAATTCTGTAGTACAGAGAGTTTTTAGCGGAATTTAGTGGCAGCAGTCGAAAGAGAATTTTCTTTACAATGATTTTAGATAGTGTCGGAGCAAATATGGTGTATAAAATTGGTGTTTTTTGTGGAATGAGTGTATGTGTCAACGGATTTTCCATTGGCACGTTGTAGGGGACGAACAATTGAGAAAGATGTTGGCAATTTCACTGTGGTTATCCATTTCATATAAGTAACATCATAGAGACAGTCTCCTATTGCCAGTCGACCAGACTGGCGTCTTGACAAATTACAAAAAATCCCATAAATAGCAGCAGAGTGAAGAAGCTTCAATCTGATATAAATTATTATTTATTATATTTTTATTACATTAGACTTCTTATTTTATAGCTCCACTACTATTACATTAGACAACCATTAAAGTTTCACCAAGAATAAAAAAAGTTGTTTCGTAATAATCTCTGTCTATCTGTCATGGCTCAATTTACACCGGTTTCAAAAGTTGAACTACAGAGAAGACTCCAACAATAAACTGGTGTAGTCACTCTTTTCAAATATTAAGTTACGATGTTTGCAATCGGTACATAATATTTTTATTAAGCAGTGCAGTGTCGTACTGAAAAAATTAAATATATTAAAATTATAAAATACAACAACAAAGTACCTACGTAATGAAAAATAAACATAAACCACTCAAGGAAGTATTTATCGAGAAAATTCCGATAGAAATCCTATTACCTACATCCCAAATCGAAACACGTCAATGTATCTGAGAACAAACGGAACAGTTTAAAGACGTCTTTTATTTATATAGACATAATATCTTTAGGGATACAGACATTTGAAAGGAAGATGCCTCGGGAATTTGTTAGGGAAATGTTTTGTTATGGGAGACAAAAGACAGACATAAAAATTTATTAGTCTACTCATGTAAAGGTATGACGATGATGCATTATGACGATATCTTTAGTGTCAATAAAAAAGGTATCAGTTTTTATTCTTAATTTTGTTTTAATGTTATAATAAATGTTTGTGGCTATTTTTTTTTATTGATTGGATCAATTACAAAGTTAGGATAGTTGTCATTTTATTGTATCTAATAACAAGCTTTGATGAAAACTCAGCGGCGCACAGTGGGACGAAAGTACGTTAAAAGGGATAAAATTGATAACTTATTTGATTTAATATCAGTCTTGATTAACTTTAACTTTTAATTTAATTTAATTAACTTTAATTAATTTCAGCGAGGTAATGCAATCAGCCATATTGGTGCACTTCCTGTTTCGCAAGATTTAGGTGCTGTTTATTATTTGTAAGTTTGTTTTTATTTTGTAACTAATTTATTTCTAGAATAATATAATTACTTATAGAAAAATAAAAAAGTATATTAGGTTTCAAATTAAATACAAAAATTAATGTTTTAAAAACCCAGAATATCACATGTTTTATCAGTATATTATAGAATAAAGAAAAAAATATAATGAAAATTATTTGATTGATTAAATATTATTATTTTATTTATTTCTCATAAGATTCTTTACTTTCCGAGCCGCTAAGATTTAACTTGGCAGATAAATCAGAAGAATATTAAGGTTCGTTGGCTTCCGATAATTTCAAAAATACCTACTACTGTTATTATATTATTATGGATTATGCTAAAATAATTTCATTCATTATTATGCGAAAATTTATTTCTTTTTATTTTCATTTTTGTAGATAGATAGATAGTTTTGAGTTGAGCGGTAATGATCATAATATAAATATTTTCTTTGTTTTTTTTTTCATTATCTAGTTTAAAATGGCGATTTTTTTACATTTTATTTATGTTTAGCTTCCAAAGCTTCTTCAGACAAGATTTCTATTCGCAAATTAAGAGATTATGCAAAGTCTGGGCCATGAATTAATAGTTTATGGATACTACTTGGCTTAAAAATATACTTTTCCTTGGCATTGTAATATTAAGGCTACTCATATTTTTGTAGACAACGTGGTTTTGTAGTATCAAATAGAATTTTCAGCTTTTGCATAAGTATTTCCTATTCACTACGAATCCCTTTTAAAATTATTTTTTTAATATTTATTCATTCTTTATTAACTCTTGTTATGTTTGATAATGATTTACTAAAAAATGTTCAGAAAAAAAATCATTTCTAATTGATTGAGCTGATCCTAAAAATCGCAAATAATGATCAGGTCTTCAAGTTTCAGCAAAATATTTAAATTTTAAAATAAACAGCTGACAGACATAAAAACATACAACTGAACACGATTTGAAAATGTTCTCAACAAGGTTTAAGCTTTATGATGTATTTTTGAAAACTATCGTTAAGTTGAAAATTAGTTTTAATTTAGTACTAATACTAACACTATCTATTGCAACCTTCTTAGCTATAATATTATAATTTGATATATAGTTACGATGATGTAAGTCATCCTCAACAATATTCAAAAGTAATAACAACACAGCTTATAATTATTAATGTGATTTTTAGTTTCAGACGCATTTAATAAAGTTACGAAGTACGAGATGCTAACACGACTGACTTCACCGAGCGATGACTCACTAGCCAGGCGGGTAATAATCGTTATGTAATAATATACAGGGTGGTGTCGTCAATACGATAATAAATTAAAACATGGGCTATATTAGTTCATAAAAAGGGTTTGCCACTTTCAAAAACGCTTTATTTGTTTGATAATTTTATGACATTTGTATGAAATAATATAACATGGGCTGCATTGACGGCACCAGCCTGTATGTTGAGAGTACTTATACAGGGTGGTGCTGTCAATGCGACAATAAATTAAAACATGGGCTATATTAGTTCATAAAAATGGTTTGCCACTTTCAAGAACATCCAATTCATTTGATAATTTCTGAAAATTTCTATGAAATAATGCAACCAATGTTATGTTATTCCATACAAATGTCATGAAATTATCAAATGAATAAGATGTTTTTGAAATTGGCAAACCATTTCTATGAACTAATATAGCCCATGTTTTAATTTATTGTCCCATTGACAGCACCACCCTGTATTGTCATTTACCTCAACTTCAAATCTGCCTTCTTCTCTTTAATTTTTTTATTTTTGGATATGGTCCGTCCCACTGTGCGGCGTAGTGGTTTGAGTATGAAAACAAAGCCACTCGTAGTCCTCGTGCGTATTCTGTATATCATATTACCATATAATAATATGTATTACTAATGTCTAAAGTTATCATTTTAACCAAGGATGGCGAACCCGCAAGCATACCGTAGACTTTAGACAACTGTAACACCAACTACCGCATTACCCACAAAGCCCCTCCCCCGCCGCCGCGTTTCTTCGACAATAGGATATTGATTGTGTCTGGTTTGTGATACTTCACAGATTAACAGGAAAAGAAAGTAAAATTTTATTTGAGCTATGGAACACAACGCTGGATCCCGAAAACTTGTTATTAGAGCTCCGCAAACTTTCTAATTAGTACAAGAGAATAACATCGTAACAATACCTCGAAATATTTCCAGGAATAAAAATCGAAACAAGAAAAGTAGGAGTTATTAGGATAAAATCACTGGAAATACATGAGAGAAAAGTTCATGGTGGTTCGTTTCGGGAATTTGTTAAGTTGGGCTCGTATTGAACTTTGTAAAAATATTCAATTGATAGGGTAGTTGACAACTTTTTTTTAATTTTATAATGTCATAGAAATGACAACATGGGCAAACAGACAAAATTAATAATGACAATGTAAAATGTATGTTTATATTCATAATTGCTATAATAATAGTTGATTTAATATGTCTGCAATCAAATATCTATACTAATATTATAAAGCTGAAGAGTTTGTTTGTTTGTTTGGTTGAACGCGCTAATCTCAGGAACTACTGATTCAAATTCAAAAAAATCTTTTAGTGTTGGATAGTCCATTTATCGAGGTATTATATAGGTTATATAACATCACGGTACCATCTATAGGGGCTGAGCATTAATTAAAAGTGTTGCAAAAACCGGGAAAAATTATTCCATTCAGAGCTTTCGTTGTGTGCGCTGCGTAAACGGTTAAAGTTACGTATAAATCATGTATGCAAGAATTGTTTTCCTTTAAAAGTTCTAAAAAAACTCTGCGGCAGCATATGTTTATTCTTTGAAATTGATTCTCTAGAGCCATTTTTTGGTAATCAAATTTGTTCTAAAATAATGTACTATCTTCGAAGGTGTTTTTGTAAACATGATATTATTCCTTATCGAAATAAATACATTATTCACCACAAGTATTTAATTTTGAGCAAAATTGTTCTTGACATCATTTGATTTCAATTAATATCATATGAGATATCATAGTTTTAAAATATCATGCACGCATTTATGATTTTTAAGGCGGGCGGGCGCGGGCGGGGCGATTAATGCATTAATTGCAAAGGTGTTTTATAAACATGATTTAAATTTGAAATCCTTAGCCTACCTACCCCACCGTTGTTATTTTCCGACATCCACGCGAACGAAGTCGCGGGCACAGCTAGTCATTAATATTTTTGATAAATCTTGAAATAATAAATTGACAATTTTTGAAATTTTTTATACAGTACAACTTCAACAACATTCCGTATATTTGAAGTTTGAATTGTTTTTATGGGTAACAGTAGCGTATATTTTCCGAATTTGTGAAAAATAGCGCCATATTCAAACTTAGGCAACTTTCCCAATTACTTAGATTAGCATTTGAGGCACTGATTATATGATAGCGACCGGCTAGCTGAGTGGTCTGTACTGTACCCCTTGCTACTGGAACCTGGAACCTGGAACCTTGAACCTGGGACTGAGTAGCCAGTCCCAGGTTCGAATCCCGGTAAGAGTTATTTTTGTGTGATGAGTACGAGAATTTGTTCACTATTCATGGTTATTTGTATATTTATTTAGTATATTTCTTTCTAAATGTTTCTCCTTTATCTAGTATCCTTAACACAAGCTATTGTTGATGCTTACTTTGGGCTAGCTAATAGGTGTGAGTGTGTGAATAATTTTCTTTTTTTTATTATTATGTTGATTCTTTTTAAATTGTCTAATTAAATAACGTCTCGATTATCTTGACAGTTACACTAAAATGTTTAATTTTATCTACGTAATAAATTTAAATACGATCTGGCGAGGGTCGTGGGAAGCTGATGGAAGCGGGTAGCACAGGGCCCATCGGTTTGGCGATCCCTGGGGGAGGCCTATGCCCAGCAGTGGGCGTCTCTCGGCAGAAATGATTATGATGACGAATAAAGATTGAAATCTTAAATCAGAAACTAACTTATTAATATTTTATTGTAAATTCCATACAACCTAGCTACTGCGTTATTTTATATGAGAACTTGAGAAGTTAAAATCATTGAAGTTTTTTCTGTAAAAAAACTTTTATAAGGAAAGACAAACATACATAATAGACACAAGGACTCACAGACTTTTCCCAGGTAGCCTTAATTGTGAACCTGAATTGTGAAAGAACATGACCTAATTCTAGTTATGATATTTTATTAATAGCTTTCAAAAATTTATTCTAATGATAAAAATAAAATCAAAAATATTTTATTAAAGCTAGGATTCAGGAAAATTATTTCCCTGATAGTAATTTCTTGAGATTTTTTTCGTGCATTATGCGGGCTGGTGACGGCACTACGACAATTAATTAATACATGGGCTATGTTAGTTAATAGAAATGTTTTGCAACTTTCAAATATAGGTTTTTCATTTGATAATTTCATGACATTTCTAGGAAATAATGCAGCAAAATGCTATATTACTTCTTAGAAACGTCATGAAATTATTAAATGAATAAAAATGAAATTAAAAGTTGCAAAACCTTGTTATGAACTAATAATTCATAAAAAGGTTTTGCCGTCGTCACCGTGTATAGGTACTTGCATAAAAAATTAAAAAATATAAAAATCTAGCTTTTTCCTGCGGTTCCAACATCCATGCGGGCGCATGGATGTTGGTCATCGCTCCAAAAAGTATCCTATATTCTTCCCAGGTTCTCAAAATATCTCCATACCAAATTTCATCTAAATCGGTTATGTGGTTTACAAACAAGTAAATAAATTCAACTTCGCATTCATAATTAGTTAGGATATGATGATATGACCCACGCAAGTACTAATAAATAGAATAAAATAAATATTACATATATATACAACAAACGTGATTTTTTTTTGCTTGTTTTTGCTCAATATTGATAACGGCATCACGTAGACGCTTGTTTATAGATAACGGTATGGAACCCTTCGTTCGTGAGGCCTATTCGCACTTTGCCGGTTTTTCACACATTCAAATTGTGCCGCACTATCATTTAACAATTTCTCAACATTTTATCTCATTTCTTACAGAGTGAATTCTCGTTATCCTGCATTTAAAAATACAAGCTATGAAATAACGAAGTTAATGCACCAGTGAACAGAAACAACATTTTTATTCTACAAGACTCGTTACAGAATGAATTTCAAACGACCATTCTCGTCACTTTCTATACCATTGCACTTCATTCATACTATTATTAAAAATAGGAAAGTAACTTTGTCCTTATTTCTACAAACAAACATCTACTCCAATACCATTTAACGGATTTAGTTTTTTTTAATACAACTAGGTGACAAACAAGCGGACGGCCCACCTGGTGGTAAGGGGCTACCGTCGCCTATAGACGCCAGTAGGTAATGACAAGGAAAATATAACTTGGTATTGCGAAATGCGTTGTCATTGTGAGGCCTTAGATGAAATGCTATCCTTGCATCCATTATTAAACTCGGATTGAACGGAAAAGTAGCGCAACTCAGCGAACTATTTTACGGTTAAAATAGGAAGGGCGGTGGTACCTACGAAGATGAACATGCGTCCTTGTAATATTGAGGTGAAATTAGGCAAGAAGGTCACAAGCTGAGAACGGACATAGTCTTTATTTAGGAGCAATAACCAACATACACGCGGGCAGAGTCACGACAATCGTTAATAGAAAAGAAAAAAAAGAAAAATTAAAACCGACTTCAAGAAAATTGAAAAGGATAAAATAATTAAACTTACGTACTTAGTTTTTAGGGGATAGTTAGCTCCCTAAATGGTACGTCAGTTTAATTATTTTATCCTTTTCAGTTTTTTGAAGTCGGTTTAAATTTTTGTTTAATTTTTTTTTTCACCATTTTTAGTGTCAACTTTCTAAGGTCGCAGCTAGATGGGTGACCGTCTAAGTTATTGTTTCCCATCATCGTATCGTTTCACTAAAAAGTCATAGGAAAGCAAAAATCCGCAATTTCGCATACATAGACGACTTACTGATTTCAGTTTTTTTTATTTAAAAACCAAGCTACCCAACTGATTTTGGAAAAAAAATTATGGGACCAAATAGCAGCTATTCCACATCGAACAAAAAAGAATCACGTAAATCGGATAAGTAATCTCGGCGTAATCGGTGTACATATAAAGAAAAAAATACGTAGGCGACTTACTAATTTCAGTGTTTTTATTTACAAAAACCAAACTACCGAACTGATTTTTTTTTTAAATATGGGACCAAATGGCAGCTATTCCGTATCGAACAAAAAAAGAATCACGTGAATCGGATCAGTAATCTTGGCGGAATCGGTGTACATACAAAGAAAAAAAAAACATACCGGCGAAATTGCGAACCCCCTCGTTTTTGAAGTCGGTTAATGATTTCATTTAAAAACTAATTAGCTCAAGTTTTCCCCTCATAAACGTAGCTACTCATATTAACAATTCATCACCAGCCTATTCAACTACCACTGCTGGTCATAAGCCTTCTTACAAGGAAGAAACACATGAGAAGTTCGATATAATTTGGGCCATAATAGTACCACGCTGGCCCAATGCTTGTTATTGGGTAAAGTTGTTGCAGTAAAAACGGTGATCAACGGCTGAAAGTGCTTTCTCGAGATCATAAAATTTTGATTGATCCATCCCGGTATCGACCATGGCGAAAGCTACTTTGTTTTCGTAAACGAAACCAGATCAGTCAAACCACTACGACATCACCTAGCTCCTAATATTAACAATTATTAACAATAGATTACCAATAACCTATAAATTTAAAAACTGGCATCAAAATGTCGTGTTACAGTGATTCACACATATACTGTACAGTACGCAAATTAATGGGATGTCATCAGCAGACCGCATCGATCCGTTTGAGGCAAGTGTAACTGGAAACAATGTATCGCACATCGATATCCAGAAAAACAACTGAAGTAGGATGCGTGCCATTGTAAGCGTAGTCTTTACTTAACTAGTATTACAAATCACGGCTAATGACTCAACACCACCTGATATGAAGCGGTAATAAGAGTCCATATGCGAAGGCAGCTAGTGCAGTTTAGACACTGCTCTAGCCGCCTCCACCTTGCCGGCCCAAAAGGTGCTTTTTTTTTAAAGGAACCCATGTTACAGGAAGGAAGGAACACAGGTGCTGGCAAAGAATTTCAAGTTCTGAAGGTACAACAAAGAAACGAGGTACTGTGCGTGATGTTGAGGTGCAGACAGTGAATTGATGACTCTGAAAACTAGCACGCGTGCTCCTGGGGGTAGGTGGGATACGGTCAAAAAGCTGATTAGAGAACTCTCTGTGATATAGCCGATAGAAGGCCCTAGGCGACGCAATTGCAGAGGCTCAAAGCTGTTCGTGACCTCTACATCGCCAATGATACGGACAGCACGAAGCTGCAATCTGTCCTGTGCATCGTGGAGGTACTTAGCGGAGCCATCCCACAAGTGCGAGCAAATATTCCATGCAAGACCGGGTCAGGCTTAAAAAATCTACAAAGCTTGTTCAGTATACCGAGCTTCCGTGAGGCTGTTTTGATCACGGTTTCGATGTAATTCCTGGAATTCAGATCGCAATATATCTCTGTACCGAGCAGAGTAAGTTCAAGAAGCCCTGTGCCGAAAGAGTAGTGCCCTGAAGAGAGGGAAGGGGAAAAAACGGCGACATTCTGGCTGTAAACGCGCACACCTGTGTTTTCTTAGCATTGAAGTCAATAAGATTGTTAGAACCCCTTTCAGATATAAAGTTCAACACCCTGTTGAGGTCAATGCTAAGATTCTTTCTCTCTCTCTCTCTCGCGGCCAGCCCCTAGTGCGATAATATCCCCTATGCACTGTACTGTCATCCGCATAGCAATAAATGAACAAAAACTGTGCTGACAATATGTTAAAAATACGGGTAGAATTGATAACCTCATTGTTTTGAAGTCGGCTAAAATCGTAAATAAACCTCAAAATTTACGGCAAGTTTCTAAAAACTTTAGATTTAAATGAAATAACAAGCCTAATCAGAAAAAAAGCTTTCACCGAGGTCACCTTAAAAACTCGCTGCAAAGTTGCATTTCGCTTACTTTTATCAGCGTTTTTCTAAAGGTAGACGTGCAGCTATCTCTTGAGTAGTACTCGTGAGGCATTTTGACGTCGCCTCTTTGCTGTGGCTTTGAGAAAAGAAAGAGCCACTCCGTTCTGTCAAAGCATACCGCTGTATTGTGTCGCGCAATTTAAGGGCAAATGTGTTCCTAAGATAACTTTGACAAAGGAACTAGATTTTTTTCTAAATCTGAAATTGATTATTGTAAATGCTTGTATATTAAAATTAACCTGTTGAAACATTTTATAAGAGCATGATTTTGAAGATGAAAACAAAATTGCAGCTCGAATCTGTAAATTTTCATCTTGGCTTACTTATAAAATCTTCAATAATTATTCTTTATTTTAGCACAAATTATTTTTGTAAGTGTTATAACCGCAACATGTTAAAAGTATTTAACTTTGAAAATAATTTTAATTACATTTCAAACTGCACTTCAGGTCCCTACTTCGTGGAATGTCATCAAAGTGGAAATTTTTAATTAATCCAGGATTTAACTTACTTCACTGACTTAGGCACGAATGGCAGACCTGTTCAGGTATCTGGGTCTTATCAAGTAACTAGATTTCCTAAGCCCCTTAACTTTTTGAAATGGATTAAGGATAGACATTGTCAGATAAATGATACTCGTAGCAATTATTGAGATTAGAAGGAAATATTTTTGTGGCTGAAAGAAGTGAATGGAAGAAAGCGATTTTTTTCTAACGAAAGAGTTTATTTCTATTGTGAGATTTCATTGAAAAGTATTTACCTACTAGATTTTATAACCTGCAACTATCAGATCTTCTTTTTTTAATTGTTTCGTTAGGAACAGGGGTTTCCCATACATATGGGCACATATAACGCTTGATTTTTACAGGGTTATACCCTGTTACCATACGCTATTGCTATGGTAGCCGCTTACCATCAGGTGGGCCGTATGACACCTACCTACGTTTGTTTGCCACCCTTGATTAATAGAGAAACTAACTGAGATCTTTTTTCTAAATATACCTATGTTTCGCAATAACAAATTTAGCTAAGGGCTGAGTGTTTATTTAATGCCAATCTACTCTAATCATCAATTACTATTGTTCATTGGGCATTTCAAAAGTAGTTGCCATTGCACGAACGTTAAGTTCTAAGTAAATATAAATGGCTTGTATTTAACTGAGCATTAACCTAACCAACAAAAATATTAAGTTCGCAACTAAAAATCTGATTTCGGCAACTAATCGTTGAATAGTCGAGCAAAACAGATTTTTTAGTTGCTAACTTAGTATTTTTAGTTGCTCAGTTTATTATATTCAAATATAAATTATCGTAATAGATATTGATATTTATTCCACCGGCATTAACGAGTCTTTCATTCCCTTCCTCGAAGCCAAAAATTGTATACAAAACATACAGTAATTAATTATGAATGATACGGTCAAACATCCCTAATTGCGGTCACAGCTTTATGGAGGCATTAGAGGCATAAAATTATGCGTTCTTTGACGTGTTTCAGCATAAAATAAACAGGATTACTTAAATGAAACGTGTGGAATTTATTAGGGACCGCGATATAAAGTTATGTGACTCATATATCAATCAGTTCTTTAAGGTGACCATAGTAATATTATAACATTAATCGTTTCATTCAATAATAGTAATAATATAAAATTGCAGGCATATTTCACCTATGCAATAATTAAATATTTTCATTCTTTGGAACTGCCGCGAACTTTCTTGCAATCAAGCTGTTATTCGGTTTTGATTTCACTAATTCTAGTGACGTTTATTCTTTAAAATTGTGTTTTATATTCGGCAAAAATAACAGCCTAGCCTTACAAATTAATATTCTAATAAGATGCTATTTTATCATTTTCTTTCGTAATTTCTTGACACAGTCTACACTCAAAAAGCTAATTTACAGGAACAACTTTAAATTATCAAGAATGTTCCACTTCTTTAGTAAAAAACTAAAACACAATTTCTTTAGATCGGGTTAAAAAATTCAAAAGTTGTTTACTCTAAATAGCCTGTAATCTCTGAGTATAAAAAATAAAATCAAAACTAAATCAGAGTTGAATTCAGGCACTGAAAAGGATTTTTTTTTCAGAAATGTACGACTTCAGTAGATTTATTTAGTTAGCGGTCCAATTTAGTGACGAAGACGAAGTGATACTTATAAAACTTAAATTATTATTTTTCTAGCCGACTTAGAAATGAAAAAGATGTACTTAGTTAATGACACTTAATTTAGTTTAGTTCACAATTAAGGTTTCTGCATAAAACTGTTAGTTACTTGCTCAGTAACTAACAGTTATTATATTTTAATTACTGAAAAATAGTACTTTAAAAATAGTGTTTCTTAAATAATTTCAATTCAAAAAGCCATATAAAAGTACAGGCAGGTAGTGAAACGGGAAACGCAGCGTTGGTAGGCCCCACAAGGTGGACCGACTATCTGATGAGGGCCGCTGGAAGTCGATGATTTTTTGTTTTATTTCTTGTACCACTAATGTGGCGATCTAGAACACGGCCCACCTGATGGTAAGCGGTTACCGTACACCAGGGGTATGTGATACCCTGGTGTTGCAAGCGTCCATAGGCTTGGTATTGCGCGTTACCGACCCTGTAAAAACCATTTCACGCCTTTTTTTAACAACTCCATGGTGTAGGTACTCATTTGAGAAAACCTCAGCAGGATGAGGGCAGCGCAGACCCGATCAGTTTGGAGATCCTTGGGGGAGGCCTTTGCCCAGCAGTGGGCGTCTCTCGGCTGATGCGATGATGATGATAATTTAAAAGTAAAGAGACAAAATGCTTGTGCAAAACAATGAGATACGTTAGAAGTCATACAGTGTAATAGAAGCTAAATTTCTCCTCACACGTTTATAGGCGTGAGACAGAAAATTCCAACGTTCAAGAAACACATAAAGGGCATACTCTTCGAACATAAACAGACAGATAAAACAACACCCGGACCGTTATTAGAGAGGGGTGGAATCTGATGGACGTCGAACGACAAACCCGCCACGGATTATCTCGGGCCAGGAATTCCAATAATATTTTACTAGTCCTTTGGTGGGTGAAAGTTGGTACAAGTTTTAAGTGAATGTCACTTTGTCTGAGTGCCCAAAAATATACGGGTCATGGGTCTGTCATGAATCCAGGTTTTGTAAAATGTATCTAATTCGTCGAAGCCAAGAAAATAGCTATTATTTTATTACAATTCCAACTTTATCTGGAGGTCACAAGGCATTCGAATCGAGGTTTATAACATAATTGAAATTTAGAAGTAAATAAATATCAAAGTTTGTTACGGACACAGCTATTTTTTTTAAGCCTGCCCTTGGGAGTTTGTCGCTCCAATCCAATGACATTCAGTCAGCATAATATTTATATATTCTTTGCAAAGTGATGATGAAACGGTAGTCAAATGATACCTCATTCATGAAATGTGGAACAGCACCTCGTTGTGAAAATCTTACGTGCTAGTGGTACCAATTTACCTGGGGCCTTACCACCATCTTTATAAAAGCGATTCATATTCGGCTCGGTTCAGTATTGGTTCCTAAACTGCATCGCTGTCATAGTCGTAGATAGTGTCGTAGTACGAATTAACGATTCTACTCAGTCTAGGTCCTAAACTGGATCGTGATAAAAGATGGTACGGGTGCAGTTCATGCCTCATCCACGCTGGGACATTTGTATCGGCAAATGTTTTCGCTACATTATTGTTACGTAGGACTCTGCAACCTCTTTTCTTAGTGTCATAAGCAAGAAGATTGTACATGTGCCTTACACAATTGTATATGACAATGGAGTTTTGAACGGTAGGTCATTATAATATACTGGCGTTAGCTTAGTTTTTTTATACCAGTAAAGTGGCAATCAAGCATACGGCCTACCTGATAGTAAGCGGTTACCGTATCGTATGGACGTTTGCAACACCAGAGGTATCACTTATCAGATTTAACTAAAAAGTTAAAAACTTAGGCTTCTCCTTTCGAAATAATTTTACGGTACTTTCCGTTATGGACCAACCTTTCTGTGTTTAAATTAGTTACAGGTTACTAATTTAAGCTAGAGTCAGAGTTACTAATTTAAACTAGAGTCAGAGAATAACTAATAGTTTTTAAATTGAGGTAATAATTAATTAAGCTTTTAACCATTTAACTTTTCCATCATGATATTAATCAGAACGAAAATGATGATGGAAAAGTTTGCAGCTCATGCTTAGTGCCTGGCATTGATCATGGGTCATCCTCTCAATGACCTTGTTGAGGTACTTCATCAGTCTTAAATTCGAGTGGAATATACCATTATGCCACCGCTCTCTTAAAATTAGGATGTTTATCACTCACCTATACATTATTATCTGTCGTAACATAAATTTTTTGTTGTTTGTCTTCCATTTCGTTTTCCCTAAGCTTTGAACCGCTTACGTCCATTACTTGTCTACTCCATCTGGCTTATAGTTTATCTAGCAAGTAGGAAATCTGACATCTGAGAATCGTTAATTACCTGCCTAAATACGGGAAATCTATCTACAAAATACAAATGATCCAAAACAAACCGGCCGGGCCGGTAAACGGTAGGTATCTATAATTTAATTTGATATAATTAATTGTATTTATTATTGCATTTAAGGGTTGCACAGAATTGATAGCTTCATTTTATGGAATTTAAATAGGAAGTGGGTTTACTAGGTCAATATAAAATGAACGTTGAAGAAAGAGCCAATTTATATAGGTCTAAAACTTTCGAAGACTTTTTATTTTGTATTTTAGTTAATAGGAAGGAGGAATTACATGACAACGTCTTGGATACGTATTTCGTACGACATCGAAACCTCACTTACTTTCAATATATGCGAGATGTTGAAGGGGAGACAGAAAATTAATCATTCCGAAGACCAGCACGCGTTCTCTTTATTTATTAAGTGGTTGTTCAGCAGCAACTAAAGTGTATACTCTGACAGTTCAAAAATTTTATCTCGGTAAAATGTTCACATAAACGAGATTTTTGTTTTGTTTTATGTTGAAGGGTACATTCGTGATTCCCAAGTAAGCGGTGAAAGTCGGCTAAAGACCTCTAAATAAGTAGTTGTTAGTAAGAAAATTACTGGTACTAAGTAAACTTTATCTTGTACACATTGCCGCTTAAGCTCATAACTTGAGTAAGTTCATTAGGGCTTCCCGGGCTATCTGGCCTTTGGTCCTTTGCATTCGGAAATCTGGCTTTGACGTACCATTAATTTGTGTGCAACTTCTGCCCACCCACGCCGATTAGGCCGAGTTGTTTGCCAAAGACTATATTTAGCCTATCTCCAGTTAGCTGGGACCAATTTAAATTTTAAGTCCACTAAGAATTAAGAGCACAAGTTCACCTTAGTAAAATTGCTAATAAAAAGTTTTCGAACAACTTTTGTTGTAAACGATGTCGCGAAATATATTTGCTTTTTCATTCAACTTAGTTATCATTTTAACAATGAAATGAATGTTTGAAAGACCTTA
The DNA here is from genome assembly GCA_947347705.1 of Nymphula nitidulata. Taxonomy (NCBI): domain Eukaryota; kingdom Metazoa; phylum Arthropoda; class Insecta; order Lepidoptera; family Crambidae; genus Nymphula; species Nymphula nitidulata. Next base: position 19,677,917 of record OX374625.1, on the reverse strand, counting down.
GTTTATTGTACAGTCGACAGCACATCAAGCGTAACAATTTGACCTTTTTACCTTCTGCCGTTTGCAATAGATGACTTTCATGTGTGTTACACTTGATGTGCTATCGTCTGTACCTACTTAGTTTTTTTCATCAATCATCGAGATCATTTAACAATCATATAAATCGTCCTTTAGACTACTATTTAAAAAAATTTTTTTCTTGCAATCTATGAAGCTTTGCTTATGTGCGTACAGTAAAATTCAGAACTACATTAACAATTAGTACCATGTCACACTAAAAATATTGCGCTCATAAAAAAAAATCCAAACATATCGTTTAAGCAATAACTCGTGGGGCGAAACGACTAAAGACCCGATATACCAGTTATTCTGACGACCGGCTGGCCCAGTGGTCTGTACCCCTTGCTATACAGGCTATTCGGTCAAGAGGTCCCGGGTTCGAATCCCGGTAGGAGCAAATGTTTGTATGATAAGTAACTACGAGCATCTGGTTACGAGTCATGGATGTTTATATGTTTATTTAGTATATTTCTCTTATTTTACTAGGTGGTAGACCTATATGTAGGGTCGCCTGGGTAGGTACCACCGCCTTTCTTATTTCAGCCGTGAAACAGTTCGCTGTGTTTCGGATTGAAGGGAAAGGAGGCCAGTGTAATTACTGGGCATGGACGGCATTTCATCTTAGGCCTCAGGATGACAACGCACCTGCAATATCAAGTGCTTTTCCTTGTTATTGCAGGTGTCTATAGGCGGCGGTAACCGCTTACCACCAGGTGGGCCGTCAGCTTGTTTGTCATCTAGTTGTATAAAAATAAAAATAAAACATAGACATATTATTATCATTATTTCTCTGTTAATTAGTATCCATAACACAAGCTCGTAATCTCTCGCTGTTTTTCTTAGCACTTTGGGCTAGATAATAGGTGTAAGTGTATGAATGTTATTATTATTATTAATCTACACCAGATTTAGAATGTACCTAATATTGGGGTTTCACAAAAACATTCATGTAGTTAATAAAGAACTTAATATTTACGGTAGACTTTATTATAAATGTAAGGAAATTGTTCCCAAATGGCTTCGTTCTAAAACTTATGAAGAGACGGAGAAATTACTGGAAAGAATATCTTAATACTTCATACGCACACATAAATACATGCGGTGCTTCCTGACACAAGCAATACCATGCTTAAAAGGAGGCTCCAGCCACAGTTCTTATTATGTAACCTAATTGAAAAATAAAGATTATTGTATTGTATATTCAGACCACCAACACAAAGTATCACGTAAAACAATCACCAGTAAAAATTTAGCAAACTTCCATCGCACACTTTAATTTGTCAACGTTCTTTCAAAAACTCAGAGTGAGAACATTTTAAAAGCATTTCCTCTTTTCTAGCGCCAGTTAAAATAAAAAAGACGCAGCTGCCTTTATTTGACCCCGAGTACTGCCGGATTACCGGACAGTATTAATTCCATTCTCTGACAACCCACTGCTGAAAATTGAATCTGTTCGATAAGATCGGATTTTCTCGTTGAAAAAACGATTAAATTTCTGGGCGATGTAATTTATATATCAAGTCACGTAAAAAGTCAAAGATTTTTAGTAAGTAGGTAGGTAGGCTTTACTTTAAGCGAAAAAATGCAAAGTTATAAAAATTTGAAAGTTTTCAATTTGACTAAAACAAATGAAACAAAGAATAGAATAGAATAAAATTTTATTGTATAACTGTGTATAAAAGGTCTTAAAATATAAATAGTGCTTACAACAGTTTTATCCATTTCGGACATACAATATTTACTTAATCTCAATTGAGTAATTAGACTTATGTATGTATGATTACGGTATGTAAAACCAATTTTTAATTCTAACTTTCATCATTATAAAATTCACTTAAACTGTAATATGCTTTTGAAATCAGCCAAATTTTTAATTTAATTTGGAATTGTTTTCCGTCTAGTTGTTTAATACTAACAGGCAAATGATTAAATATTTTTATTGCACTGAAGTAGGTACTCTTATGGTACATTGTGTTATTACATTGTGGTACATAGAAATCAAATTGATATTTTGAGCGAACATTACGACAGCAAATTTTATGTATAAAGTTTTCTTTGTATTTTTTTATGAATGATGATATTTCTAATATATATAAACATGTTAGGGTCAAGAAATATTCCCTTTTAAAAATATCTCGTAAGGAATCTGTACTGTACAATTTATATATTATTCGTAGACATCGTTTTTGTAATATAAAAGTGGATTCTACATTAATCGAGTTGCCCCAGAAAATAATACCACAAGAAAAGAGATGTTTCAAAAAGATATGGAGACGCGGCCAGATCTATGTACACTATACTAAATAAAAATAAGTAAAAATATGCAGAACAGTGTTCAATTTTCAATTTTCTTTTTATTTGTTTTGTTGTGTGGTACAAAACAAGATTTTTTATAAAAAATACCTGCAACACAGCCAAATATTCATCTTGGCGCGTATGTCACTCTGGTGACGTTTAGTTGATTTTTATATCGCCCGCCATATTGCCATAGTGAATAACGTTGAATCGACGAAAAATTCCAAATTATGCATGAAAACGGATTATTAGTATTTTTCACTGATTCAGGAGATTTTTCCTGATTTTTTGAGATACTGTATATACCTGGCTGGATATAAAGCATCTCCTTTAGTAATTCGTTTCTTTGTCGTACTTCCAAAACTAAAATCCAAAACTACTCTAAAAATAAGAGACGCGTGAAAAGGCACTGGACTGGACCGATGATCTGGTAAGGGTCGCGGGAAGCCGTTGGATGAGGGCAGCGCAGGACCGATCCTTGGCTTGGAGATCCTTGGGGGAGGCCTATGCCCAGCAGTGGGCGTCTCTCGGCTGATATGATAATGATGATGATGATGAAAAGGCACTTAATAGGACGGCAAGGGGGAGGTGGCTAGAACAGCGTGTTCATAACAATAAGATATAAAATTTAGAGAAGACCTAAATTACCACTACTTATGTTCTTCATGTACAGCTATTGCAGTACACTTTATTCTGTCACTTGATAGCATTGTTAAAACGAAACGCGTTAGCGCCAGAAAATTACAACGCTTTTTATTTGCGTTTGGTCGCGAATAAAGATTAATGTCAGTAAGCAAATGAAAATGTCTTAATGTTTCATTCATTAAACGCACAGCAACAACTATTATGACGTCGGCACAAACCAGAGTAATAGGGTTACTTAGCGGTTGGCTTTAAAAATATAGGCATTTTTTCGAAATTACGAAATTACGCGGGTAATTTCGTAAGATTCTTTTTGTAAAATCAAGAAGTTTTTTGAACACAAATGATTATACATATTATGACAATTACCTATTCGCTGGGTGCGAAGTACTATATGGGTTGGGGTATTATAATCTACTGCAGCGCTCATAGTCGCCAAAAGTAGAAATAATTTAGGCTCTGTCATCTGTTACTCATACTGTTTTCACCTCCAATCAAAAGATTATTTTTATGTTACGTCAATTAAAACTCAAACAAACTAATTACGAGTTCAAGCGGAGATTAATTACCTACCTTTAAGACGTTTTGTAAGGTGTCAAAATTAGAAATAACGTTATTATTTTAAGGTGTCAAAGTAATAGATAATTTGTAAAATGCGAGCTTTAATTATTGAACTCTGTCCTTGTTTTGTTCTTAATTGCTTTACATCGCGGACATGTCCAGCAGATACCAAGAATTTTCTTTTAGGAACGGTTTGTGGTTGAAATTTTACATTGTAAGTGATATCGACGATATTTGACGACCGGCTGGCCGAGTGGTCTGTACCCCAGGCTACTCGGTCAAGAGGTCCCGGGTTCAAATCCCGGTAGGAACAAATGTTTGTATGATAAGTACGAGCATTTTTTTACGAGTCATGGATGTTTATATTTTTTTTATTTTTTTATACAACTAGATGACAAACAAGCTGACGGCCCACCTGGTGGTAAGCGGTTACCGCCGCCTATAGACACCTGCAATAACAAGGAAAAGCACTTGATATTGCAGGTGCGTTGTCATCCTGAGGCCTAAGATGAAATGCCGTCCATGCCCAGTAATTACACTGGCTACCTTTCCCTTCAATCCGAAACACAGCGAACTGTTTCACAGCTGAAATAAGAAAGGCGGTGGTACCTACCCAGGCGATCCTACATATGGGTCTACCACCTAGTAAAATAATATGTTTATTTAGTATATTTCTAATATTTATATTCATATTATTATCATTATTTATCCGTTATCTAGTATCCATAACACAAGCTCTTGATGATGCTTACTTTGGGCTGGATAATAGGTGTGAGTGTATAAATATTGTTATTATTATTTTGTGTTCACATATTTCTCAGATTAGAAACCTGGTATTTTTATTAGTTCACACGGGTTGATACCAAGTGTGAATTAATCTTTAATTTTAAGTCTTAACTACTAATAATTATTATTATTATTGTTATTATTATCTACTCACCTGAAATTTTACATTGTGAGTAACCCGGTCTTCAGAATAATACTCATTTCGATCTACAAACGATATATATTATTTAATTTATAAATAGCGATACAAGAATAATTACATATGTTTATTATTATTTAATGAAACCATTATAGTCGTTTTAACTTCTTGTTTTACAGTAAAACTACAACAAAAAATTAAGTAAACAAACCTAGACGGAGGTAACCAAAATAAAACACACTTTAAATAAATTTTACTTCCCTCATTTATTTTAAATGACCAAAAATGATTTTGCAACTCTTTGTCCGGGTTATTCATCATCTCGCCCGAAAACAACTCGCCCGATCGGGCGACTTGGCACCTTTCGAATTTACCTACTATTTCTGTCGTCAACTCGCACGCTCATTACAAAGTACAGCCAGGTAAAAAAAAATTGAAACTAAATTTCAGAAACCACTTCGAATAAAACGACATTGGATTAAATCTTAAAATAAAGCTACTGAGTAGTTGACTGTACATTTTTATGGTCGTTACCTCACATTTTTATGGTCAGGCGAGTTGACGACAGAAACATTAGGTAAATTCGAAAGGTGCCAAGTCGCCCTATCGGGCAAGTTTTTGTCGGGCGAGATGGCGAATAACTCCTTTGTCCACCCAAATCACAGCATGACACTAGTTTGTTTATACATATAAATTAATTCATAGTTTTTGACTTTAATATTTTGTCACAATTGTGAAATCGTCAAAGCCTATAAAATTGTAGACGCTAGATGGCAAAAAGTCGTGCACAGAGCCAATATATAAGTAGGTACTTTTAAGATTACTAGAGACTGGTTTACATGAGAATTGTTGGTCATCATTCGAGGGACCGAGCCCCTTCAAGCTTAATTCAAACTGGGGTGTTTATTTAATGACATCGTCTGAGCGAAGGTTAGATAAAAAAGTGAAGACACGATTAAATCCAATTTGCACTTTAGCGGGAGAAGAAAAATCATTTTAATAGCATTTTCACTGCGTCTTTTAAAATGACTTAATTAACTAGTTTTCTTGATAAAAGACAGCTTAACTAAAATATTTCATTTTAAAATTGAACACATTAAGTAATTGCTGTAATTAAGCGTCATTATTTTTGTAGCAAACCGTGATTAAAAACTTTTCAGAGCTGAATCTTTGCCACACATTAAAAGTTGCTTTGAAGTTTCTTACCTTAGTTACAGACATAAGTAATACCTGAATTTATTCAAGTAGGTACTTACATGTATTATAATTATACGCTGACACAAAACACGAAAAACTGTCTGCAAAATCGCCAAAAGGTCAATTTATACTCTTCTCATTGATAGGACCACATTTACTTTGACAATGGTACTTTAACGAATAATAGGTACAGTCGGCAACACATCAAGCGTAACAGTTTGCCCTTGAGACTGATCTTACTGCATTTGTAATAGAGGCGGCTTTCGTAGTCCAATTTTTTTTCACATACAAGGCACGACAAATAACTCAACAGCACCTGATGTGAAGCAGTAAGAAGAATCCAAATGCGAAGACAGCTCTTGCAGTTCAGACACTGCTCTAGCCGCCTCCCCCTTGCCGGCCCGAAAGGTGCTTTTTCACACCTATTTTGAAGGAACCCATGTTTTAGGAAGGAGGAAACACATGCAAGTTTAGGGAGCCCTGTGTCGAAACTGTTACAATTTATATGCTGTTGTCTGTACAATATTCTCAAAATTTAGGAGAAAGACAGCAAAAATTAAACCGTCTTATACTTAATTACTAAAATTTAGACAGTTTTTATAGAAACCTGAGAGAAATTTAGAAGTCACGTATCCCATTAAGTGACTTATAAATGTTAAGTTTTAGTATGAAAGCAAAAATTTTAATTGAAAATTTTAAGTAACCCCCGGCCTCATTAATCATCTATCTAACACTTTCTCATTGAGACTATTCTTATGAGCCCAAACACGCTAAAAGACACGCTAAAGACCAGTATATTTTAAACCGGTCACCAAATCAAAATAAAACAATTATATTTTTCCATTCGAAGTACGGACAACCTCGAGATTGATTACAAATTTTTCATTGACCCATCTGAAGTATATACCATGGCGAAAGTTGCTTTGTTTTCGTAATCAAAACCAAAGGGCTTAAACCACTATGTAAGGGTATCTCGAAAATAGAAGCAGGTTGCCAGTCCTGGTAATTTTAAGAAAAAAAAACAACTGTTTCATACTAAATTGTAATACTGCACGACTTGTTTGTATAGAAGTGCTGGTTTTCTTTTCGCGACTTTTAATTGGAATATAATAAACTGAGCAACTAAAAAATACTAAGTGCGCACCTAAATAATCTGTTTAGCTCGACTATTTAACGATTTGTTGCAAAAAACAGATTATTAAGGTGCGCACTTAGTATTTTCGTTGGTTAGTTTAGGTTAGTATGATGCTCAATTAAATACAAGCCCCTTTAATTACGTCGTGCTAAGGGTATTCAGCACTGCCTTCTGCCTTCAACCTTTCTCTTGCACCTTGAATAGTATGGTGGTTAAACATAAATAGACAATCCATTACTCAAATATTTCGATTTTACATCGCACACTTGCAGCAAGCCTAATCCATCATTCCAACGTATATGCGTATCCTTCTATCCAATATGGCAGAAAACACAATTTACGTCAGCTTCCTGTGACATGAGTACGCAAAAGACTTGTAATTCTATATAAAGGCAAAGGATTTGATCTGCCATCGTTGTATGTTGCAAAAATATATGTAAATGAATACGGTAACTGAAATTCTATTTAATTTTATTGTATAATAGATTGTGATGTATTAACTCATTGAACTCTTACATTTATTTTTTGTTTATTACGCCGTGGAGCTTTATGTCGGTGGGCTTGCAAGACCGCGTAAGAGCAGTTTGCAATACCGCGTATGTGCTTTTTGTTTATTTCACAAGATGGAATAAAAAAGATAACATCTTGGATATTCCTACAATTTCTTTGACTGAGCTTGTTTCGGATTTCTCTGGGTTATGTGTAATGAGAATCTGGTATAAGCGAATCAGCGCTAAGAGCCCGCTGTCGCGATATTTCAATACCGCGTATTTGTAAATACGCGGTATTGCAAACTACTCTTACGCGGTCTTGCACTCCCACCAACGTTATGTATCATTTTCTATCAAATTGTCAAAATAAGTTTATATAGCGGCAGCTATTTTTTCCCCTTTTTTCATAACGGGGTCATTCTTGGTCTTCGTCTCACCCTATATTAAGTGATGATAAGGCCGAAGATAGAGGCGAGCTACACCCAGGTTACTCAACCACAGAGAAACTGGCTATTTTACCTCCAACATAAAATCGTTTTGCCAAAGGCAAAGCTAGATATCATCGACTTGTTATCGGCTAGAAATAAGTGTATTGTTTTTTTTTCTGAAGGTGTAACTGCTATACTTGATGGGCAGACGACCTTCTCTGGTTCGCGGGGAGCCGTTGGATACAGGCTGAACCGAACAGTTCAGCTTTGAATTCGACGGGGGATGCCTTTGTTCAGCAGTGGGCATCATAGAAATATAATGATAATTATTGTTGTATGTTGTAGAGTTCATTTCTCTATCTTCGAATGTATTTATCAGATCACTATTATTTACTGGATTTATATTGAACCATTTTGGTGGAATTTACACAACTATAAATCGGTTTAATTTTGATATAAACATGGAAAATAAATATACACGTCGAATTCAGTCTCGTTTTCTGCAAAGCACAGCAAATGACTCGACTCTACCCTGATAGGAAATGGCAAAAAGAGTCCATATAAGTGAAGAGAGCCAGCGCAACAAAAACACTGTTCTATAGGTCTCCATCGCGACTAGCGGTGGAAGTTCCACGAATGTTCGTAGAATTTATCATCTGCGAAATGACCATTCGGAGTTTTGACGGTCGGTCAGATAATTTCGGAATAATGCTCTGAACTCGTTTCCGGCCTTAATGGTCTTCTTTTTGAAGTCGCTTAGAATTACAAAGTAAGATTTAAGATAATAAGAAACATAGGCGTAGAAAGTTCTAAAGATTCATTATGCATTTCACTATGTTATTATCTGGCTCTACCAAACTCACATCTTGGAGACTAGCTAACTTAATATTCTAGCATATTCAGTCTATATCATTCAGATGCAAGAAGTGTTACTAGATAGATCCTTTGATCCAAAGATTAATTTGAAACGTTAAGATTACGAGACCACTCAAAATTAAAATTAGTTTGGAGCTCAAAATAAATCCTAATTTCTACAAAACATAACTGATCCAATTAAATGAGGTTGCTTCAACTCAAAACTACAAAATCATGAGTTTATGAACTCATCAGTTGTATTCATAAAACTCGTGACTTTTTCATATACGTGGCATAAAATTCACGGAATAATTGATATTCGTATAAAATAACATTTTAAATCAAACTAAAATTGTTTGGAAACGTTGGTATCAAACTATTTTTGAAGGAATGATAAGTGAAATTTTAATTTCGATATCGTCCAAATTAATAATGGCCTGTCTAGCCCACTCCAGCTACAGTGCAGCGAAAGCTCATGCAGCTACTGGGAGGCCATCAAAATATTTTTATATGGTAAATGTGGAAAACGAGCTCACGGCCCACCTGATGGTATGTGGTTTCCGCAGCCTATAGCTTGGGGACCATTTACGCGCCTACCCACTAATCAAGAGACAGTGTTAGGTAAACCATAGAACAGGTTTAGGTTTTGCCTAGTTCGGTGGAAGGTTGTCTCAACTTTTGTCAACCAGCGTTGCCTAATTCCACTGCTGGGCACAGGCCTTCCTACATGGGAGCTTTCTCATATGAGGAATTTAGGCCATAACCCCACCACGCTGGCCCAATGCGGGTTGGTGAGTTAAGACGGTTGCAGTAACAACCGGGACCAACAGCTTAACGTGGCTTCCGAAGCACGGAGGAGCTCGAGATTACAAATTAGATTGACCCTTCCCGGGACCGACCATGGCGAAAGTTGCTTTGTTTTCGTAATCGAAACCACAGCGCTCAAACTACTACGCCACCGAGCTCCTGATAATAATTTTTAATTAACATCATGTAAATTTAGCTTTCACCAGCTGTATACTTAGTACAATTAAATGATTATTAAAATTATTAAACAGCATATGAGATGAGTCCAACATAACTTCTCTCAATGACCTCTGACGACATACTCACCGCATGAACGCTGCTGTGTTCCTGTCACAATACAATGTCATTGTTTTTTTTACATAAACAGACGACAAACAAGCTGATGGCCCACCGCTGGCAAGTGTCCATCATCCCCCATCGACACCTGCAATAACAAGTAAAAAATCACTTGGTATTGCAGGCGCGTTGTCATCCTGAGGCCTACAATGAAATGTCTTTCATGCCCAGTAATTACACTGGCTATCTTTCCCTTCAATCCGAAACACAGCGAACTGTTTCACGGCTGAAATAAGAAAGGCGGTGGTACCTACCCAGGTGATACTTACTACATATGGGCGTACCACCATTTTTTTACCAGGAGAAATTCATTGACGGACCTACCCACCGCTGGCGAAGCAGTGAGCGTGTGCGAGACTCGCCCAGCGTCTAAATTGACCCTGGAAATACCCGTTAAATCTCTTGGATAACTCCCGTGCCTTTCGCGGAGGCGGTTTGGGGTCTAGGAAGCAAATATGGGCAGTATACTCTTCTACTCTTTATGAATGTACGCGAACAGTGTAGCTACGCACGTGAGGATATCATTTTCATAATTTTAGTTGATTAGAGTCGTCGGGTTTCCACTCATCACGTTTGGGATTAACCTCAGAACACCAGAGTCCTTTAAATTTAAATGTAACATCTTTAACCACGGTTCTCCATCCCGGACAAAATGCTTTATTAAACACAGGGCGGGATTTATAGCGCATTGGCGCTTAAGCACAACCAATATCTAAGGAGTTGTCTGCCATGATGAGCTTACTCACACGAACTATCACCATTACACAATACACGTGGCCATACTACTGTAGCTATTCTCCTCAACATTGGCTCTTCAGCGATCCGCAGTAATCAGCACTCGGGCGAACCATCTCTGTCTAGGTCTGCTCTCATTTTTAATTAGCTTGGTGGATAAGGGTGCAGCGGATCCATCCCGCACAGAGCATGAAATCTGACACGGTGTTCTATTTAAATAATAGTTAACGATGCAACTATCATCAGAAAACAATGACTTCTCAAAATTATACACACATGTTACTAGAAACGCTGTTTTAAAATGCTCTTTAAAATATTCTGCTAGTACACAGTTGTTCAAAACAAAAAATTTGATCCAATAGGCCCTCCCAATATAACTTCGAATTTTCAATCGAATCCCATTTAAGCTTTAACTATTGAATTATGCAAATCAAATTGTATCCAGTTACGAAACAATCCAGTATTTACAAGTTCTAGCAGACAATAAAATTACGCCTGCCAGTAGAATTGATAGCATTCCCCGCATAGCAGTCATTCCGTTTTTATTTATTCAATTTTGTTATTAAAACAACTGCGGGAAGGTTTAATTTCTCTTACCCTAGTGACGCAATTCATTACAACTTAAGATGATTAAGTTTCTTGTAAGAAAAACGCTAAGGGCACTTTTTATACTTTACTGTTAGGGATGCCAGTGTTTCTGCCGATACGGTACTAGTGAGTACCGGTACCGGTATTAAGAAATATGGTACCATCTTGTAAGCAAAAACGAATCTGTTTACATGAATTGTCAAAAAAACAAAAAATATATAATCAATACAGGCCAATGGCAAAATCATGATTAAGAAACATTTTAAAGTACTTAAATGTCTACTTCCGCGATAAAAACACGAAACAAATCTTTCCCGCTAATTTGACAGAACACGCTTGATCTGTTTTTGTACTGTAACTGCATGTTTGTCATTATGATTTACCGTGTTTTATGGCAAATAATTTAAAAAAAAAACTATGATTTCATTTCCGTTCCATTTCACATCGCAATTTTATCCAAGCAACAGAAGCCTGTTTTGTCTGCTTAAATTAATTAGACAGTTTAGTTTCTTTAAGGAAACTAAAAAATCAGAAGAACCTACTTACCTATATCGGTAGACGACACGCTCACCGGTATTTGTATCTACTTTTATCGACCGCATCCCTACTTTATTATTGTTATTTAATAAATAATAATTCTAATAAGGCTACTGTTTCGGTATTATCGTATTGTAGGTATACGAGAGTAGATAAGAGCTCGGTGGCATAGTTGCGCTTTGGTTTCGATTAGGATAACAAAGCAACTATCGCCATGGTCGAGCCAGGATGGGTCAACCAAAATTGTCACTTCGAGCTCCTCTGTGTTACCGAAGGCACCTCAAGCCGTCGGTCCGGGTTGTTACTGCAACTGTTTTAATCTACCAACCCTCATTGGGCCAACGTAGCCTCATCAACCTCATGTGTTTCTCCCTTGCAGGCAGGCCTGTGCCCAGCAGTGGGACGTATATAGGCTGGTGATGATGATGATGATGACAATGATACGAGAGTAAGCATGGCAGATATCTTGCACCGCTCCAGCAAAATGACCTTTTTGTGTTCCTGTACTATAATGGTCAGAGAATTTCGAAGAGCATTAACGACTTTGCGATTAAGCAATGATAATTTAATCCTCCACATAATCAGGCTAGTTCAGACTTAAGTTCCGGTTTCATATTACAAAACTAAAAACACCGATTAGCTATTTGGCGGACTTACCTTCGTTAAAAAAATACCACTTTATAGGTAGAAGTTTATATTTAAAGAATACTTTATTAAAACATTATATACCACTGGGTCTTGTTTGTAGTAATTTAAAAAGTTGGAATTCTTTGACGGCGCATATATTTCCTTCTTTTTCTAAGATGAGTTCCTTTAAAAGAGGCGGAAAAGGGTACTTAAAGGCCGGCACGGTGGAGGTGGCTAGAGCAATGTGCTTATGGTGCATTAGCTGTCTCCGCTTAAACTCGCTTCTTATCAGGTGTGAGCCGTGTGAGTCATTTGCAGTGATTTGTTTTAAAAAATACCAGCCATTCCACAAATAGCTGTCTCAAGCTATCAGGCATTTAAATATTTTTACAATAATCTATGTGCAATCAACTAGGGTAAGTGGCCGGTTTGCGCATAATTATCCGTGGCGTACACAACATAGCAAATGAATAGCCCTATGGTTTTATATCCCTGTGAAGCAACCAAAAAGTTTAAAAAGGCTATTTTAATGAAAGGGTAGGTGTGTCTCTGTCTACAAATGAAATTCCTTTCCTAAGGCATTATTTAAAATGTGATTCGAAACAAAAAGTCCCAAGTCCTTAATTAGCGTGTGACAAATAAAACTTCTAAACCCATTTAAAGGGATAGAAATTCTTTCACATGCTCTTACATATACTCAAACAACTTATAACACGAAAAGGCTTTTTATTTCCTGGGAAGCTGGGGTGGTAATCCTTTGCCTCTAATTTGGTCTCTCTCCTATTAAGTGAGGTATAAATCCGCACAGCTGTTGTCAAATGCTACAAAAATTTAAATAATCACCCTAATCTGCGCACGTTAAATAATGATGAGCGTTGAATGGAAGTTTGAGTGTACTTTAGTTTGTTATGAAACTAAAATTTATTTTTGATTATAAGAACATTTTTATAATCACCTACTTAAACTATTATTTTATCTAATCTACCATAATTATTATTCTTCGTCTAATTTGTATTTAAAGTTTAAAGAAAGCATATCTCCTGTCTAATATCGTATCTGATATGTGCGTACTTCATAATTATGTATTGGTATAGCCAAATTAAATACAAAAATAATAATACCAATAGTGTCTGGAAGCCACCGATCACAGACCTACTTGGTTTTTAATTATTAGTAAGACCCCTGGGGATTTACGCGACTTGCCAAATTAAAATGAATATAATCGTACCATCGTTAACACAAATCAATATTTTCTACAAAATACATACCGTGATAGTGTATAATTTGATTCCTTATTATGTATACAACTATGTATGTAGTTTAAATCAATGCGATGCAATAACCTATTATTAAGTACTTATTTAAGTAGCTATTTTTTTCCAAATGAACTTCCAATACCAATAAAAATGACATTATATAGTAATTTTTGTCTAAATGTTATTTTAGGGAAAACTTTATGGAGTTTTTATTTTCGGCAGCAAAAAAACAAAAGATTGATAACTATTATCAAATAAATAAGATATTAGCGTAGGTTTTTATAACTTAACTGAAAACTTTGTTGATTAAAATTAACATAGTTGTGACCTAGAAAAATAAAAACAATTAGAAAAACTAATGTCGTGACACAAACTATAAAAAAAATCACTTACCAAAGAGATCGGATAATCGCGTAACAACTTAGATCGCGGTCCGTTAGGGCGGGCGGCACGCCTACCCGGTCGCTTGACGCGTACAGACTGCCTGCCGCCCGCCTTTACGACACTGGCTGTAAGCTCCAAACGCGACAGTGTTACTTCAAAAGCAATCTTATTACATCGGCGTAAAACGCTTTCCGGCTTGCGTTTGTTGAAGTCCGCTTCACAATTATGCGGAGATTAATAGATGCGTAACAATAAAACGGTTTTGATAGTTACTGTAAGGTTTATAATTGTTTGCTTAGACAACATTGTATAATAATATGTAGGGTATTTTATGTAACTTTGTAATAAATTACAGCAACAATGTGTACAGAGATTAATGTAAATTATTATTAGTCGGAATACTGAGCACTAATCCTGACAATGTTACACTCATGTCATCTCTTTCTTTCTGGTGCAATTTTGTTTGGTTTGGTTGGTGGCAGGGCTTTTTCTAAGTAAAAGTAGTAGCCTAGCCTAGTTCTAAGTCCTACTAGTACCTAAGTCTACCACCATAACAATAATGTTAACAGCATTGTTGTGTTCGGGCCGTGAGAGGTAAGATAGCCAGTTCCTGTGTGGTTAAGGAATCCGGATGTAGCTCGCTTCCATCTTCGGCCTTATATCTCTAATCTATGGGCCTTATCATCACTTGCCCTCGGGTGAGGTGAAACCATGCTACACCTCGTTAAGAATTTAAAAAAATGTAATAGACTATTATTAAACAGAAGATATTCAATATTCCCAAATAAATCAGATTATAGAGTAAGAAAAGTTCAAATGCGACGTTATGATGGTTTGTTAATACCACAGTTCCATTCGAAAATTTTCGAGAAAAGTACCTATGTGTCTGCAATACGAATCTATAATAATTTACCTGTAATATTGAAAGATCTTCCTGATTATAGGTTTGCAAATTCTTAAAAAAAGGGGGCTTTTAAATAATGCATTTTATGATATTAATGAATTTTTAAACTATAATAAAAGTATGAATATATTATTATGACATAAAAATTATAACAAATTTTCTGACGAATTCATAGGATTTTATTATTGTATGCCCGATAAGGGTAACTGTTCGCTACTCACTGTATTGCAATAACACCTAGCATTAAGAAACTTTGTAACAGTTTGACAATAAATATGTTCTATTCTATTCTATAATCGTCCGATCGACAGGACTAAACAGTCGGACCATGTGTTCACAAGGTAATTTTCGTATTCTACCAAAAAAGTAACATGTAGGTACCTACCATACTTATTTGAATACAAATCTACACCCACACATATACACAGAGTAAGGACACAAAAGAAACCTTTATTTTTAAACAAAGCCAATTTTTAAGGAGGTCGCTATCTACGCCATCCCTTAATCTAATCGACCTTCCGATGCATTTAGATAATCCGAACAAATTAACGGACTCAGCAAAACGACCCGACATTATTAAGAATTCCCAGGAATATACCGAAAATGCCCGGGATTAGTAAAAGAAGAAAGTGGACAATAAATATGGTTAAGTCGCTGTGATTAAAGTGGAAGGCTACAAATTGTCATCAAGTCTATGTTGTTGAGTTGTTGATAATTTTGTTACTTTAATAAGGGACGTTTTGAAAACCTTAAGTTAATAAAAGTAAATAAATCATACACACATTCACACATTATTTATGTATCCTCAAGTAAAGTATGTAAGGGATTACATAATTTACTGCAAGACACATAGAAAATATTTGTGTGTAAAGACGACGGTTAGAGAGATATATTCAAAATATTATTATAATTTGTATCATTTGGTATTATTATATTCAAATAAAATAAAAAATTTTAGAAGACATTTTTAATATACATTGAGGAATTATAGTTGTTGTGTCTGGATTAGGTTATGTGTACTGTATCACAGATTTAACTAAAACAGAAGATTTTAAAACAGAATAATCAACTTAGACAAAAACACATGTTAATCAAACGAATCGCTTCACAAATCCTAAAATTTGTAAACAAATGTGAGCGCGGGCGGACATTTTTTGTCCACTTTTCCCCGAATTTCCTGTACGGAACGCAGCCGGAAAATTTGCGCCGCAATCTCGACTGCAATGCCAAGGTCCATTGTAAAAGAAGGTCACCTTTTTCTGCTTATAAAATAAAGATCACTAAAAAGATTTCAGTAGAATGTGAGCAATTTATTTTTGATCATTATTTTTGCACAAATTGATACAAAATCACTCTAAATTAAATTGATACTTTCTCATGTCATACATTCCTGCATACGCAATTATATGTAGAAAAGTTTTGGTATGATTGGTGGGATCAATGTTATTTTTATGACCACTTATACCCGACATCGTTTTGGTTCTAAATGTTCAGCATATGACCCCACAAATTTCCGTCCCATTTCTATTTTGCCGACTCTTAGCAAATTTTTTGAAAAAAATATTCTTAACCAATTGCTTTCTCATTTTACGCGAAATGAATTGCTTCACAATATACAGTTCGTATTTACTAAAGGAAAAAATACTACAGATGCGGGACTTGCGTTTATAAAACACATATTTAATGCTTGGGAAAATCGGCAGGATGCTCTAGGTATCTTCGGCGACTTGTCCAAGGCGTTTGACTGTGTTGATCATTAAACATTATTCGGTAAATAAAAGCATTATGGTGTATCAATAAACTCATTAAAACTTATTGAATCCTATTTGACCAATAGAATTTAAAAAGTTGTTATAAACAAAACTGAGTCTTCTGTTGCGCCTGTGCATATGGGCGTGCCTCAGTGTTCGATATTAGGGCCATTGCTTTTTTAAATTTATATCAACGACCTCCCTTACTTTTCAAAAAAAATGTGTAAGACGATATTGTGTGCAGATGACACCTCACTAATTTTTAAAATAGACCGAACTAAAGCTGACTTTAAGGATGTAAATAATGCCATTTCAAAAGTGCTATCCTGGTTTGAAAATAAAAATTTATTGTTAAATTCAAAGAAAACTAAGTGTATTTGAAATAAAACCAATTTACCGGATTTAACTAGCGTGCTTTGCTTTTTGTGTAGTGCTCGCGAAAATGTAAGACAATACTAAAACTAAGTGTATTAAATTTACTTTACCAAATGTAAGGCAGGTTAGTACTCATGTTGAAATCAATGAAGAAACTATTGAATGTGTTGACTCTACAGTATTTTTGGGTATTAAGTTAGATTCTCGTTTACAATGGTATCCTAATATCTCGTCCCTATCTAAAAGACTTAGTTCAGCTGCTTATGCTGTTAAAAATATAAGGTCTTTGTTGTGTGATGTTGAAACAGCAAGACTTGTTTACTTTGGTTACTTCCATAGTCTCATGTCATATGGCCTATTATTGTGGGGCACAGCAGCCGACATTGAAGATATTTTTATTTTACAAAAAAGGGCTGTGCGTGCTATTTACAGACTCAAGCCACGTCATTCACTAAGGGATTTATTTAAAGAAATTAATATTTTGACCGTTGCTTCTCAATATATATATATATGAGAACATAATTTATGTTCACAAAAATAAACATACCTTTTCAAAACATAGTGATGTTCATAGCTTAAACACTAGATATAAAAATAAACTTGCTGTTCCAAGTTTTAGACTTCACAAGACAAGTCGCTCATTCATGGGGAAATGTAGAGACATTTATAACAAAGTCTCACCAAATGTAACTGAACTGCCTTTTCACAAACTTAATAATAATAATAATAATATTTATACACTCACACCTATTACCTAGCCCAAAGTAAGCATCATTAAGAGCTTGTGTTATGGATACTAGATAACGGATAAATAATGATAGTAATATGTATATAAATATTAGAAATATACTAAATAAACATATAAACATCCATGACTCGTAAACAAATGCCCGTACTCATCATACAAACATTTGTTCCTACCGGGATTCGAACTCGGGACCTCTTGACCGAGTAGCCTGGGGTACAGACCACTCGGCCAGCCGGTCGTCTTAAAACTTAAGTTATATGCCAAACAAACTTTAGTGAAAAAAGGCTATTATAAGGTGCAAGAATATTTAGATGATAAGAATGCATGGAGTCATTAAAATTCCAAAATATTTTATATGTTTATTTACTAGTATAACTTATAAATCGACTATTAACTTCAAAATAACGATATTACTTTTGACATTGGGTACCTACTTTGTTGGTACGTTGATAAACATTCTCTTCTAATTTTAATTATTTTTTTCGCTGGACGGCACTGCACTGCTAAAAGTTATATTGTTTTAACTACAAACATTGTAATTTAATATTTGAAAAGAGTGACTACACGAGTTTGTTGCCGGAATCTTCTCGGTAGTTCAACTTTTGGAACCGGTGTAAATTCAGACATGACAGATAGACAGGGACTATGACGTTGTTAGTTAATATATTTTTTGTGATAGTTGTAGGAATGCGTTTTTTTTTTGACGATTTAAAAGTGCTTCTTTGTGGCCTATTTAAATAAATAAAAAATTCTTTCTTTCTTTCAGTCACACAAAAGCTCTTCGATTTGAACGATCCGCCTAGGCGTCCAATTGAATAGCTAATTTAAACCAGACCGCTGACATGACGTTGCATCTAGCTAAACGTTGCGCTCAATGACTTGGCTAGTTGTACTTCAGCGGTTCGTTTGGATGCCGGCGCTTAATCAACAGGCTAGGCGTCCAGTTAAGCAGCTGATTTAACCAGACGGCTGCGACATATACTTACATATCCAACACACGACAAAACCCTTCAACACACAACATAAAGCAGAACTTCAACTCTGATTTAATTTGTAGGTTATGTTTCCTTCATATAGATAGATTTATTGTTCGTTGTTTTATTGTTTGTGTGCTTGTTACGGAATCAATTTTACATTGAATCAGAAATGATGAGATTCGCATGTGAACTAAGGACACTGACATAGCCCAAAGAATTGCGAGTCTTAAGTGGCAGTGTGACGTTGGGGTGGAAAAGTCCTCGAAGTGTGGCCGCGAACCGGGAGACGCAGCTTTGGTATATCTTCACATAAAATTAAAGCACTGTAACACATACCTCATAAATAGTCACTTACCGTTTCACATCAGGTGGTGTTGAGTCATTTGCCGTGTTTTTTTTTTAAAATGGAGGGGCAGTTGAAACATGCGGTCAGTTGTAGCGGGGCATCCGACCCCACGCGAAGCGGCTTAATTGCAACTATGGCACGCTTTTTTAATATTCTTTGATTACTCGATTCAATAAGCATAAAGATTATTTCTGATAAAAAAAATAATAGGTCCTTAGAAGTTCAACGAATGGCATTGGTATTCAATGTTTCAAAGAAAAGTTTTGTCTGTTAGATACAGAGAGACGCCCTACGAAGTAGTGTCCATTGAAGAACCTTTCTACTCCACCGCTCATCGGTTCTGCGACAGATGTGACCAGCTGGCCCATTGCCACTGATATGCAGGTAAGTATTAGGTACTCAAATTTAATTAGGTACCCGAGCCGTATGCTTGTTTGCCTATATTTAGAGTTTTGAACATAAAACTTTCTCCGTTACTGTAAGCATCCGGAAAATTAAAACAGCTGGGAAACACCTACTGTGTTCCAAGGAAGACCTTTCAACACATAATCAGTAGACGCAGCTAGAGATTTCTATAAACTGTCCCAGATAAGCATCTTACCATTGTAAAAAGTAGTCCCGTTATAAACTCTATAAATAAATCTCTTTTTTACGATAGCGAGACTGGCTGAATACTGCTAGAATAAATCTTACGTATTTATTAAAAATAGAATTACGTCACAATGCGAGACGTCATATTAGAGTAATCTTGAAAACTTTAAATTCTAGTTTCGTTCAAAGATATTTTTAAACTGGTGAATGGAAAACGTGTTTCTGGTCTGAAATGAGCAGTGATTTTTGGTCTTCCTGGAATTATTTATACATTCAGAGTCGAAACTATATAATACGAGCTTGGGACAACCCTGACGGTCAGCTCTGTGTTCTTCGGAAAATTTGGAGTAAGTACTTAACCCGTTAACCATCATATTCCAGACACAATTGATTTTTTAAATGTCATAGCCCTCCGGTAGGATAACGCCGCTTATAGGGAATAGTAAAGTCTATCCAAAGCAATTCTATCCTAGATTCTCTTTAGCCTGCTAGGTAAGCTACACATTCCAGAATCTAAACACAGTGGGTTTTTAATTGACATAGGCTCCCGGGAGTCTTATGCGGCTAATCAAATAAATCTTAACTTCATCAGATAACCATTTCGTTAGTAAGCTTTAGTCAGAAAAGTAGTAGTTTAGTCAGAAATATTACATCTTAGAATAATAAGATTAATTCTTATTATTCTAAGATGTAATATTTCTACTAGCTAGACTATAAGTTATTAAGTGGTTCTACACTTACCTCGTACCTACCTACTTACCTACCAGAAATTTTAATTGCTGAGTATTGTCTTATGTAATAAGTAGACGTAGTTAAATGCACAAGCGAAATGTCGTACTGTGGCCTGCCCCCTAGAGA
The DNA here is from genome assembly GCA_947347705.1 of Nymphula nitidulata. Taxonomy (NCBI): domain Eukaryota; kingdom Metazoa; phylum Arthropoda; class Insecta; order Lepidoptera; family Crambidae; genus Nymphula; species Nymphula nitidulata. Next base: position 19,657,508 of record OX374625.1, on the reverse strand, counting down.
AGATGCTTTTAGATAGTCGCTATTATGTATTGTTACCTAACTTTAGGGATTTGACATTTTGCGCTTGTTTTGACATGTTTGAGGATTTATGTCAAATGCAAAACATATTTATCCAATAGAAAGCACGGCAAATAACTCACCAACCACTTGATGTGAAGCGGCAAGAAGAGATACAAAAGAAAAATACCCTGAGGAAGATTGCTCTTTATAAAATTAATATTGTAATGATTACCTAAATTTTAAAAAAATAGTCATTATAATGTTGGTTGGCGTTTCTTCCATTTAATTAAACTGTCTGAACAAGGCTTGTTCTTAAAATAGTTTGATACTTCCAGAAATTTATGATTATTAGATCTAGAAGAATGATTGGCCTGGAATTTCTCACTAAGGAAATCAGTGATTTCAATTTAATTGCGAAAGCTGGTATGTTACGCATTTTATCTCATTGTTTACCTCATTGAACAATTTTTTTATTGATTACGATTATTTTATTTCATGGCTTTATGAGTAAAAATATGATATTTAATATTTAGTGGAAATGTGCAACCACATAATTGATTTAGGAATCGAGCTTGAATTGTAATCGATTCGAGGCTAGCTGGCAACATTTTGACAAGCTGTGTGTAAATGGAGGTGTTTGGCGGGTTTTAATGGCGTCGGTCAATATTTTTATTTTAATAATTAAAAATTGTGTCGGAGCGAACTTTGTGTTATAAAAGTGGTGTTTTTTTATATGCAAAGTGTTTGTGTTGACGTACACACAACTAAAAAGTAATTAGAATAAAAGTGATTGGGCCCAATACTGGGAAGACACTTTAATTCTAAATTTAAGTACAGTATATCTCTTTCTCGCAATAAGTAATAGGAAAAAGATAGCAAGAATCTGTTTAGAGCTGTCACTTAAATTTAGAGAGATTTTAAAGAAACCATAGACAATTTTAGACGGCATGTACGGAGGTGCCTACTAAACACTGCATTTTAGCACGTTCAGGTCGAAAATTGAACGCACCTTTCTAAATGTCAACTTATATAACAGCCATCCTTATCGTATTCATTTTGAGAGAAAGAAATGGACTGAACTTAAATATAGACTTAGCATGTGTTCTCCAGAATTAGGGCCATTATGGTGTGAAATACCATGAGAACTTTTTTGTGGTTATCCACCTCATCAAGTAGCACATAAGGAGACTGTCATCATATATTTCGCGTCAAATACTCCCAAGATGTATTGAAATGTGTAACATCAGCATTTCAATGCAATAAATAAAGAAATAAGATATACTCAAGACATGGCTGTATAGGCATTAGTTCCCTTTGCCGTCCCTTTATAGGGGAAATTAACAAAAAAAAATATCTGTGTGTAAATAAGTTTGACGTTTCACTCACATTCACATGACAGCGTTAAAAAATGGCGGCGATTGGAATTGGAATGTGCGAAACACCCGGCTGCAAGTCAATCGCACAATTACAATGTCCGACATGTATAAAACTCGGGATTCAGGGTTCTTTTTTCTGCAACCAAGACTGTTTCAAGAAATCGTGGAAAAGTCACAAAATTATACATTCGTTGGCGAGTAAGTGTAGTGTTTTAGGTTATGTGTCGGTGTTAGGTTACAATGTCGTAATAATGTTGATTTTGTTTTAGAGGGTGAGGGTACTGATGGATCAAATGTTGAATTCAATCCTTGGCCATCATACAATTTTACTGGGAAGCTGAGGCCTTTCCCGCCAGGGCCTAAGCGCACTGTTCCTCCACATATAGGCCGCCCCGATTATGCTGATCATCCTACAGGTTTCCCTGCGTCAGAGCACGCTGTCAAAGGATCTGGGCAGATTAAAATCCTCGACGATGAGGAAATAGAAGGCATGCGCGTTGCTTGTCGTCTAGGACGAGAAGTTTTGGATGAAGCAGCTAAGTATGTTACATTTCATGAATTTTATTTTTAGAAAAACAAACCTCATTAACTTTTTGAAATTTTCATTTCTATTTTAGAGTATGTGATGTGGGTGTTACCACAGATGAGATTGACCGTGTGGTTCATGAAGCTTGCATTGAGCGGGAATGTTACCCAAGTCCATTGAATTATCACAATTTCCCAAATAGTTGTTGTACTTCAGTGAATGAGGTTATTTGCCATGGTATTCCAGATTCACGTGCTTTGCTGGTATGTATATTTCTTATTATAAATTATATACATAGTAAAATTTTCTTATAAGTAGGATGACAAGAAATAGTGTTTTAATCATTTCAAATACTAAAGCAACCATCTGCAGGGCTAGCTCAGGCCGCATACATTGTCTGTATCCACCACTTATGCCCAACTTTACATAATGTGTTTAATCTCTTTCTTTTGGATGAAGATTGGGGCAAACATGTCCACTCCCCAGGGATTTTGCCATGCCACATGGGCCCCCAGCCCATGTGGCATTTCTCAACTTCACCCTTATGAAACATCACTAGGATATATTCACATATTCCTATTAGTAGGTTGAGAGAGAATAGTGTTATTTGCTCATTTGAATTTCCTTTCAAATATGCAGTATACATCTGGAGGTGAACTTCCTTCTTACAGAACATGACTAAGACTTGAACCCTGTGCTACCAGCACAGTATTCCTTTTTGTTTTACTAGGTAGGTATTACATTTTAACTATAACTTAGGAACTTTCCTAGTTTATTTATTTTCCTAATTCACCCTATTACACAGATCTAACAGTGACAATAAAGTGTATAATTGGTTTCAAACAAAACATTGTGAATATCCACTGGGGAGTGGTTAGTTGTCTCACATAAAGTGAGAGGAATCTTTATGTGATTTGAACAAAGTTACTAAAATATTAATAACTAAAATATTTATAACTTTTGTATACTCAATGCTGCGTGAAACAGACATGTTACTTATATTTTTCATAACATTTGCATATAACTTTTGCTTAAGAATAGATAAACTTCATTGGATCTGTACAAAACACTCAATCAATTTATCATTCAGAGCAAATTTATAAAGTCTTGTCTTAGCTAAACAGCAGCAACATTTTAACCAACTTATTTGAAGGTCGAATAGTCCAGGATGTTTAGCCATTCTGAGCTGTGTACCAAATGTCATAAGTGAAAGCCCCTGAATACCCTCCTATTTTGTTAAAGAAATACAGTAATCTTTCTTTTGTTTGGCTGCATAGTCACGCAAGTTAAATATCAACATATCTATTTCATATTCACCAGACAGTAAGATATTCAAATATTAAATGTAAATATTTAAATATTCAATGAAAGTATTCAAATTACAGGATGGTGACATTTGTAATGTCGACGTGACTGTTTACCACCGTGGCTTCCATGGAGACCTTAATGAAACATTTTTTGTTGGAAATGTTCCGGAGTCAACAAGAAAGCTTGTTCAAGTCACTTATGAATGCTTACAAAAGGCAATTGATATAGTCAAACCAGGTGAAAAATACAGAGAGATCGGAAATGTAATTCAGAAACATGCTCAAGCTAATGGGTTAAGTGTGGTACGATCTTATTGTGGTCACGGAATACATAGACTGTTTCACACTGCACCAAATGTGCCACATTATGCAAGTAAGTGTTACTTTGTTTTAGTTTACAATTTTCTATACATATAATGAAGAAATATTTTATTTATATAAGTTATCTCAATCATAGTGAGTAATACAAAATACAAGATTCAGAAATATTTTTAAATTACCAATTTACACTGTGTATGCCTATGCTAGGTATTTACTTCATAAATATTAAGATGAGATCAATAGCAAATTGGTATTTACCACTCGAATTTTGAAGTTCCTTTCTGAGGTAGTAGCTCTACTAATGAAGATTGCAGCTGTCGACCATGTACAGGAAACTGTAAAGTAGGACGGCCTCCTAATAAATGGACTGACAACCTGGTAAGGCTTGCAGGGAGCCGTTGGATATAGGCTATGCGGAACATCATAGGCTGGTATGATGATGATGATGATGCACGATTGCAAATTACAAAGAACTCATTCAGGAAAACGTAATGTTGGTAGAAGTGGAAATTGACTCCTATTCTATTTTTATTTTTTTATTTAGCCTTATTAGCAGACACAGAAGGTTGTACAAAATCATGATTTGTCACACTATTAGCGTAATTCTCCTCCTGGTCGGCGTGTCCTTGTGACACAAAGACCTCCTCCAGATTATTCCAAATTTCTCTATCCTTGGCTAATCTAATCCACTACTACACATAGCTCTTAATTCGTCTGACCATCTTTTACGTGGTCTTCCCCTCTTTCTAGAGGTGTCCTATTCTATTATGTAACATAATTATTTCTCTTAATTTTTACAGGGCAGTCAGTACTGCCCGAGCTTTGAGCATCTTTTGCCTATGGCAACCACTTACGATTGGGTGGATAGCGATTCCTTGTCATAAAAAAATAACACTAAATTATGTATAGCAACCATGTTCAGGCTGAAGAAAACAATCATAAATTTCAATTTTATTTACAGAGAACAAGGCAGTGGGAGTGATGAAACCTGGCCACTGCTTCACCATTGAGCCGATGATCAACGAGGGTGGTTGGCGTGATGAACAATGGCCTGATCACTGGACAGCCGTAACTGCTGATGGCTCACGTTCTGCTCAGGTATTAAACCTACCTACAGTTTAAATACTAGATAAATATCTAGTGCTTATTTATTGGGCCCGGTTCTGGGGTATGCATTCTAAATTTAAATTTAAGTGTAGTACATCCCGTTTTTCTCAAAGCTAGGAGCAAAAAGGACTGCTGATCTTAATGAACTTGATAAATGCAGGCTATAAAGCATTTCCCTACATGCTTTCTAAAATTATCTGTGGTTGCTCTAAAAGGGGTCTAATTTAAAATATAATAATTCCAATTTTGCTATCCCTTTTTATATATATTGAGAGAAAGAGATAAACTCATCATAAATTTAGATTTAGTGTGTCCTCAGAATCAGTTGACCTGAAACAAGCACCTAAAAGTTGAAAACACTTTTAATGCTATTGCAACGGGTTATTATGGCTTTTTTGGTATTGGTACCAATGTGCCTATACCAAAATGGCAAAATACCTCATAGTAATAATTAGGAGATTGCCCCTAATTATACAAATCCTTTGGTAATGATGAAGGACTATGACAAAATATGTGTTGCTTTTTTACCGAGACATGTAAAAAAATATCGCAATAAACTCTCAATGATCATATTATATAACTTGTCAAAAGTACATTTTGATTACCAGTAAAGTTAAAACATAATTAGCCATGGGGTGTCAGAAATTTCATAGTCTGTATTTACCTTGTATGTCTTCCTTAGCCTATCTAAAACATACTTTACCTTTATCTATAAGTCATTGATATAGCTATTAACAACTTAATTTTTGTATTTGTTAGTCATATTGAATTGTAATAAGGTAATAATGATCATTCATCCAATGATAAGATAACATAGCTATTATTATTATTATTATTTAGCTGCTGAATCAACAGGTCCAAAGGCTCAATACCTGTAAGACAATAAGCCTATGTCATAAAAATAATGCAATGTCTTTTATTATACTTCTGTTTCTAAACACATATTTTTTTTTCACAATAACATTTTGAAATACGGATTTATTATCTTTTATTGCTTTTGAGGCACCTATTGATTCACAGATTAATGTCGCTTCTCAAGATTGGCATGCTTGATATTTAAGTGTATCTCTATGGTAAAGACAAATGTTCCACAAATTATAACATATAATTTTCTAATTACAGTTTGAACAAACCCTTCTGGTGACGGAGACTGGATGTGATATACTGACGAAGCGTCAAGCTGGCCGACCATGGTTCATGGACCAATTAGAAAAGTTGAATGGCAATGTCTAAGTCCGTGACTGACAATAAAGGCCACTAAGGTGACTGGCTCATGTTTTGCATAAATATAAATTTATTGTGATAACCGAAGAGAAAGGACAAGTAGGGTATCCCGGTATGTTATCAGAAATTAATGGGCATATAAAATGGAATTGGGAACACAAATAACAATTAATTTTTAGGTTTGGTTATTTTATAAATAATATATTATGAATTATTTAATATATTAAGTTCGTATTTTTTTTATCTGTTGTCAGTTAAATGGGTCAAAAGAAAACTGGCCAAGTAGCTAATTACAGATCAACTACCTACTTATCCATATTTTTTTTGCATTTTGAATTACAAAACAATTTAGAATATCAATTGAATTGTGGTATTACCAAAACATATCTTAAATATCTTTTAGACAGTAATAGAAATTGTTATACATCATGTGAACTCGAACATCATTTTATATGCTTCAATAATTTCACTAAGCCTATTAGGATTTTCATTTAAATGACACACACACAATAAATTTTATAGCAAGAAATTATGTAAGAAAATATTATTGTCTTTGATAAAAATAATTAGTTTTTGTATCACTTTTTAATACCTATGTGACTTGTATGAAGGAGTAAAAATTATAAGACTTAAATCACCTTTAGTGGACAAAAATTATTTATAAATAATTACCATAAAATCGCTAGAAGTAATGAATTTGTAAAATTATCTATTTTATGTCACACATACTAAAATTGTTGTTTATTTATATAAGTATACACTATTTTTTGTTTTAGGTAATTATGTTGTTTTATCATTAGGATAAAGGCGATCGCTTTATTGATGTATTGTGTTTTGAAAATTACAGAAAAATTGCACGTCATTTTTTTTAATGCATATTTCATAAATTCAAAAAATCAGAAAGAGTGTGCCCTCTGAAACTTACGTATTAAATTTTTTGTCTATTAAAACATACTCGAATATGCAAATTATCTAATAATTGTATGTATCCATAATAGGTGTTTTATATTAATATACCTAATCAATAGGGCCTAGCAGATATGAAGAAAATTTCTATGTAATTAACTAATATTATATGGAACTTTACGTCGAATCCGATATGAAATGGGACAGTTGTATAATTAATAACAATGTTTATATAGAATATGTTATAAGAATTTGTATCTCTTACCTCTTCAAGTATCCGATAAAATCCATTACCAAAGTCTGCATGATATTGCATCATTTTTGTAAATTTATAGTAAAAAGTTTTGTTAAAACAGTGAATACATTGAGGAAGACTTATTAATTTGTTTTATTTTACACATTAAATAATTTGGCATTTTAATTTAAAATAACAATGATTAACAACTAAATGCACTAAACAATGTTATAACTACTAAAGCTAAAACTATAAACTAATTATTATTTACAATTCAAACAAACTATAATAACAACAAAGAAATGCACCATGAATTTATATTAAAAACATACCTGACTGACTTGCTACAATAAATATTTATAATACTTTGCACTCTGACATGTAGAAAAATAATAAATAATTTCAATAAACTGCAAGTCAGTTTTATGTAAAGCTCTGAGAGTATTTAAATACTTAAGATTAACACATAAAACCCAAAAAGGCTACTCTTCGTACTCCTCAAAAAGTGGTATATAATCATCACTCCTTGATCTTAGTTTTAATCCGAAATCTGTCACTTGTTTGGCTTCGTGTCCTTGCGTCTTATCTGCCTTCTTAACCATCGCCGAAGTCCAGTTTTCAATGGTATCCGGCTTTTTTACAACTATTTCTTTTATATTTTTAATACTGTTCAATTTGGATGCCATCAGTTCTTTCTGAAATGAAAAAGAAAAATACTTATGTACTACTATAATAATATTGTATTTAGTTAAAGCGTTTGGTCATGATAATATTTTTTGTTGTTACCTGTAAAGGAGTGTCAACATAACTTGCATAAATCCTTAAAACAGGTTCGCCTGTTTTATCATCAAATGTAAGTTTACTTTTTGGCGGAATTTTAGCTTTGACTACCGTTATTTTTGGTGGTACCGTAGTTATTGTCGGAACGTCTTTCTTCTCTGTAACTGTTAGTATTCTTAACGGAGCCCTTCTAGTCAACAGCGTAGCTTTTTCTTTGTTAAAATCTTGATCTTCACTTATTGTAGCTTCTACTATTTGTCCAGCATAAACTGCTCCTTCTTTTGTCACTTTAGGCTCCTTGTTATTAGCTCTCAACAATGTGTAAGCAATATTCATTGAATCGGCTGTTTTTGCAAATGGCACGCCAAGCAAAGGTTTCAAATCGACGGTCTGGTTTTTGGGATTTTCTAACTGCTGTACGAAATATGCTTTTATATCTGGATGAACTGTTGTTGTCGTGGAAATGTTCTGTTGTTGCTCTTGTGGTTTTTCGACTTGTGCTAAAGCAGCCGCTGCTCGAACGTCGTTGATTGCAGAATAAAAGCCGTTAGCCACTGCGTTTCCAATACTTTGTCCAACTTGTGCGTAGTATATTGGTGTTACGTTCTGTTGTTGAGTAGTGCTTTCTATGATGTATTTCACTGTCGTTGTGCTGGGTTGAGAATCAGCGGATATGACTTCTACTGTAACATTTTGAGGATGAGAAGCTGCTGTTACTTCAATTTGATTTTCTGTCACATTGTTGACACTGAAGGATTGTGGAATTAATGACATTACGGCGCTTTCGTGTGTCTGTCTTTGAACAACATTCTTCGATGGCTCAAAAGATGATGGGGTTTGTCTTGTTACCTCCTCATTTTGCAATAAAAATAACGGGTTCTGACCTGGTTGATGTAATTGTGGCTGAACTTGGGGTTGAGGTTGGAATGAAATAGTCTGAGCCTCAGCAGGGTACGGTATGAATTCGACTGACGGGAACCTTTGCATAATTTGAGATTGTAGCTTTTGCATGAAATTAGGATCAGCTTGATATAAAGCGTTTGGTGGAATAACTATGCCTCCAACACCTGAATTCAAGAGATCTTGATGAGTCGGTAGGTTATTGTAGCCCTGAAACAAATGATTTTTTTTGTAGTTTGAAATTGATTATTTTTCGAAATAGCAACAACAAAGGAGGCAAATTTTCTTTTATTTACCTGCATGGTAAATTGCTGGGGTACTATTGGAGACTGTGGTAATGCAATCGATAGACCATAATCAGATGCAAATTGTAATGCAGCTCCGTTCTTAACCAAAGATTGAACATCTGGCGAGGACAGTGTCTGTAAAACATTAGTAAAATTCTTGCATGACAATTGTATTTAGGATTACCACAGTTACAAAGTTAATAATGATACTACTAACTGTTGTCTTCGAAAATCCTACGGGAAGTTCGATTTTGGGTGACATTTGGAATATTGGCTGATCTATAAATTTTTCTGTCACTTCGTACGTCGTCTTAGCCTGTAACAATCAAGTGCTAGTTGTTATTGGCTGCTAATTCATAAATATTTTATGAACGATTCAAGGCATGCCGGTTATGTCATCATGTTTATCATTGTTTTTATCCAAACAGTTTCACTCACAGGCTCCGTTGTAGGTTTCATCATGTCGGAGTCGATGACCACGATAGGCTTCTCCGAGAGGCTTAGGTTCGGCGCTGCGATCGTGTGAATGCCACCTGTTGGTCACATCACGCTGAATCGACTACTATCCGCCCACAGAGACGTATGGCGCCACTTTTGTAGCACAACAATTCTGTATAAAGCGCAAATCGCACCATGAACTTATTTGACCTAACGCGCGTTTCATAATATCTTGGAATTAAATGTTTTGCTTCCGATGGGAAATGAGCGGACTGAATTATTTGTACTAAGTCAAAAATTACGGCAACTGAGTTACTTCATCTCAGGTTTTCTTACCCCGTCGTATGTCAAGCCGCAGAGTCCGTCGGGGCAATATGACAATTGAAAACCAATTCTGTCTGGAATCTGTGGCTTGACAGGCCCATATCATGTGTGCGGGGGATCGATGGCTACATGATTCGTTTATGTGTCTTTCTGCTGCATGTGCTCCATCCCTCGAATACCTAATGATCCCCAACTTACTGTCAGATTTTCCCCATTCCGGTGATATTAGGGTCCGAGAGATTTTTATAATATAAAAACCCTGCGAGTAAGAAACTCTGCTTCAGCTCAATTTGTAGTGGGGTTTGCGCTTTGGACAATCGTAACGCCATTTATTTCTCCGTGGACGGATATATAATTCACGTGCGCTTTGTGCACGAAAGGAAAGTAAGATCAATAGAAGAAAACCATAAATTAAAGTCCAGTGGTATACGCAGTCAAGAAATCAATTTAGTATTTCTTAAAAAGATAGTATCGAGTAGGTCTTCTAATATACTTATTTTGATCCACCAAGAAAAGGACAGATATTGGTGACGTAATGTAAAGTATCTAAAACACAGCATATTGCTTATTTATACTCCTACATATTTTTAATAAATTGAAATGAAAGGAAGTAAAGTGTGTATGAAGACCGTGCAAGTGCACTCAGCTATTCAACCTGTACCACCATCGCTATGTATCGACGGAGGCGCAGACGCGGCGCGGACAAACTCGTAGCTGGGAGACACGGAGGACATAGACGGGAGACGCGCTGTGCTCTTCCAGGGCGCACTGAACACGTTGCGAGTGGTGCCTGGCCCGTAGTGCTTTATTGCGTATCTGTGGATGGCGTTTTTATGTTAGAACTAATTGCAACGAGTAGTACTGTCGTTAGAGCATCAAGTGAATCAGTCCCAAGGCTATAGTGTAAAATATAATGCCGAGATATAATGGTTAAATGGTGAGTAATGGCTTAGATCTGAGAGACGAGCGTTTAAGAGCCAAGCCAACTTCATAGATTACATTTATCCCCCTCCAATTAACGTCCTAGGCTTGTTTTCTACCTGGCACAGTTCTACGTAGTAATCGCCCAGCCAATATAAATCCACGGACCTCCTGAGTTTAGGGTCATTAGATCTATAGACTGATCTGCTCATTCTTTTCTTGGAAGCGATGGTCACGCCAGTGTATGACCCTATCAATAGCCAATAGAGTCAAGAGTGCCTGCACTGCGATCTGTGGTTGAGCTGCAGAGATATTCCACCAAGCTTAAATCAAATAAAAAACCTATCTATACATATATTTTTTAAGAAATATATCCTGAAAGTGCCTGACCACCAGGTCGGTATCTACTTTAGGGAATTAAACTTGATAGATCTTTAGAAACCTGACAAAATGTGTGGTGGTCCTATCAATTCTAGCGTGTATGGTAAAGGTAAAACAGTAGGTAATAAATTATTGATATTGTTTTGCAACATTTTAAGACCATTTTTTAGTTCGAAATAAATCTTCTATTACCTACCTCTGTGGAGGATTCCTGTACACAACGTAAGGTACTCTATGTGACGCAGCCGGCACCAACCGCTGATGCATCCAAGGTCTGTGCAACGTGACTCCTGGTCGGAATGCCGTGGGTGCTCTGATGCGGTTGAATGTGGCCATCCGGCTGATGTACGCGCCCTGGCATACCGAGCACAGCGTGAGGTAGATTAGCTGGAACTAGAAACAATACGTATTATTAATAACGTATCAGGTGAAGTGGTACTTAGGTTGGGTTGTTATACTCGGTATTTTTCCCGGCTGGTGTAAGTTTAGGGACGATTTTTCAATGGCTTGTATTTATCTGTTAATCATGCCTACTATGCTAATCTAATGACCAAAGAAACTAATTGATGATTTGTATATAGGATGTAGCTATAACTTTTGGTTGTCTTTTTTGGTGAACTAATAATATTTTTTGGTGATCTGTTATATGCCTTTTTCAATCCATAGTTAATAATAGTGAGATGATGGATAACGGCACGTGCTTGTTAAAGCGATTCTTAAAATATCTCGTCTCGGCCCCTAGTAAAACGATTTAGGTATTAGCCAGATTGAACTGCAGGTGGCTAGTTTCCGAAGATCTATTCAGGTAATCAATTCAGCAATAAATGATCCCAAAACGTCTACATACTTAGCCATAGGTGGACTAAAATATAATAATATTCTGCAAACACCACTAAAAACTATAGTGCAAACGATTCGTTCACTTTGTTGTTATGTTGTAGGTTTCTAAATAATTAGTAACAATGCTAATTCTATCCTTTATTATCTGCCCCATTTTTAACTGCACAATATGCTTATTCCGTCTATGACATTAAAATTATATCTAGTTATGAAACCAAATTTTATGATAATTGTCATTTTGCGATTTAAGTGTCTCTCAAACCTCAAACCAATTGGGTCAATGATGGGATATGAAAAGGTCGTGATTGATTTAACGTAACAAAGTCGATAGATCTACGTTTTCGTGACACGATTGTATTTGGATCTATCTTAGTCGCAAAAGCATTAACAAAACAGCACTTCGATGATATATTTAAATTGTGTCATTCATTAGTAGATCCTAATCTCTAAGTTTGTTTACCTGTTATCATGGCGCTGTAACAACCACAGAACATAAGAGAGAGGTCTATGTTCTGTGGTGACAACCGTGACGGAATTATGTATTCTTTAAATCTAAATTTCCATTCCTATGATAAGTCGTGCGAGCAAGCAGATAGGCTGCAATATACCTAATGAATTAGAGACAGCTGCAACTGTCAGACTGCACCTGTCAGTAGGTACGCTCAACATCAAAATGATGGAAAATTCTGTCTCTTAGATCAATGCAATAGGGATCGAAATCGCTGATATATTTTTGATGCTACTGTACACGCCGGGTGTCGACAAAATACCGGTCTAGCGTGTATGTGAAAACGGTTCTAGGTAAACGTTCCCATAAGCGACACCACAGTCATTTACGGGTCTTTCATTATGGACCAAGCTGGAAATAGATGTTACCTACGTTTGTTTGCTTGCGCAAATAACCTGTGCTCAGGATCTTTGTCTTTTAAAATTCTTCAGAACGCTGCTATCATATGTATAATTGTCTTCAAAATAGTCCATTTTCATTTCCCTGGTTTATATGTCCTTTTCGGTCCTTTTTTATTCTTCATGGGGAAGTTCTTGACCTTCATCTTACCTGATGGTAAGATGATAGGGCCGAAGATGCTCAACCACAGAGGAACTGGCTGTATTACCCCCAACTACCGTAACACACTAATGTTGTTAACATTATTTTTATGGCGGCAGACTTAGGTAAAGGTGGTGGTAACCAAACCGGCCAGAAAGTTTCTGTCCCCACGAGGAATTGAATCCCAGATCTCTAGATCTGAGGTAGGGTGGTCTAAACCACTGGACCACAGAGGCGGTTTTTGACTATTCCGTATAGTAAACAGAAACTAAGTAGACACCTACCAATCGAACCGAAGAAATAATTGGAGCCATTTTTAAAGGCCATTACACACAAAACAGACAGTTAACTATTTTCTGGTCATGCGGGCAGAAGGGTGTAACTAAAATGCACCACCTATGCGATTGCGGACCACCTCATTCTTCATTCTTTAATGAAGCCTTGGACACAATGGATTTAAACGTAATCTGGGAATATCCTTATTTCTTTTTGGAAACTGCTCAAATGAAGTATCTTTTCACGTCGCAGTGACAAAACAGTCTCAAACGAGACTCGACATCTCCAAACATAAATACCTAAACCCAATTTTAATTTAATGATGTGCAGTTTTAGATAATCTTGTCGCCTTCAGTTATAAGTTGATCTGATCACTAATTAAATTACATATTTGTAAAATACTTATATCAAATTCACACAACATTTTACAAATAAATGTTGGTAACGATCATCACTCTTTATATTTTACTATTGTTGGTCGTTAGTAATTGCAAATAAAACCCGAAGTACTTATGTGCCCACTGCGCAGTGAAAGACTTTGTCACGGACTGGCGCGGGCGAAAACGACTTGTCATTTCTATACTTACCGTGCTATCATGTGCGTTGAAATAATGTATTGCTACCATTTACTCATACTATATATTGATACCGATTTATAATACAAAGCTAATAGTATCTTTATGTTATATTGGCTACAATACAAGTCATCTAGCCCTCTTTAACGAATATTTTGCTATTTTTTAAATTAATTCCTAATGGGATAAGTGATTTCGTTACTATTACCGACATTGACTTTTATATTGCTAGCGTAAATAATTGTTTATAGACAATTTTACTGTCTGTTATAGTAACGTCGGTTAGTAAACTGATAAGTATTCTCTCGGAGACCACAGTCTTCGAGTACCTACCTATCTACTTATTACTTGAAATCTTGAATTTGTAGAAATTAGTTTTAAAAGTCTTCTCATGCAATTTAAGCGCGATTTACCTAGGACTTTTCTATCAAAAAATTTATAATGACAATGATGACCTAAAGAATTGTTCACCTACCTAGTCTCCAATAGATAACTTTAATAAAACCTATTAAATTAGGATTACTTAAAATTATATATCAGAGAAAAATCGTGATTTTAGATGACAAAGAATACCTGATGAAGAATACATTACGATGCTTACAATTTTATTACAGAATTTTCTAATTGCATCTCCAACAAAATGTGTATTGACTTTCGTTCGACACGAACTGTGTATCGATTATAGGATCATTAGCATCATAATTGCAATCAACATCACGTTAGGTTGGAATCCGGCAGACGTTACTGTTCTTTGCTGTAGATTGTCTAAACATGCAAGAGGTGAATGTATTGTAGATAGAGCGATTCCTTTTGCTTTTAGTTCATAGCGATCTTCACATTTTTTTCTTTCATTGCTCACTAGACCCGGATAATTAAATTTCAAGAATCTTTATTGCTTCTTAGATTGTTCAATAAAACCGCTTGTAAGCTAAAAGGAACTGGTGTGTGACGGTACACTCGTTGTAAGACAAAGTAACTATGGGAATATTATAATGTCAGTATCCTTAAGATTTTTCCAAGCGACATCTTCCTAATTTATAGAGACGTGAGGAGATAGGTACTACTTGTCCCTCCTTCAACGGAGTTAACATGAGTGAACAATGGCTCACTTAGTCAGCTGTTGGTTTCTCATGTTCCTGGACTTTGCTTTTCTCTTATATTCAGGAGAATATAGTCATAATATACGTTACGCTCTAGGTAAAAAAAACAGCTAGGTATCCTGCACAAACTTTAAAGTACCTAATGATTCATATACATTCAGTCAAAAAAGTATCGGGAATGGCTGATTTGTTTATGATTCCAAATTATTTTTAGATTGGCACAACTGTTTTCCATTTTACGCGGAGTTTGAATTGCATCTGTTATTTATCTTATGTGTATTGCAAACATAATGGACAAAAACATCGAACAAAGAGTTTGTTTTAAATTTAGCATCGCCAATAGAATTTCGTTTTCGGAGTCACTGAAAATGTTTACGGTGAAGCCTGAAGAAGGCTTACGGTGAATCGACTTCATGAAAAACACGTGCTTATGAGTGGTACAAAGCGTTCAAAAGCGGTCGAGATGTGATGGAAGATTTGCCTCGCTCTGGCAGGCCATCAAAGTCTGCAACTGACGTTAACATTGCAAAAGTGAGGGAAATAGTGACCGAAAACCCTCATTCAACTTTTAACAACAACACACGTTTAAGAGAGCAAATTCGACGAAAAAGGCCAGATTTGTGGAAAGAAAATTCTTGGATTTTGCACCACGATAATGCGCCTTCGCACAAGGCCAACATTGTGAACGAATTTTTGACCAAACACTCAACAAATACCATCGAGCAACCACCATATTCACCAGCCGACTTCTTTCTTTTTCCTAAACTCAAATTACCATTTCGTGGCACCCGTTTTCAACCGGTAGAAGACATAAAGGAAAATTCGCGGCGAGAACTAAACTCAATTCCGGAAACAGCGTTTAAAAATGTTTTGATAGATGGATTATTCGTTGGCGTAAGTGTATCGTTTCTGAAGGAGCATATTTTGAATGTATAAAATAAATTTGGATGAATAACTAACATTTTGTGTATTATTGATCTTTTCCCGGTACTTTCTTGACAGAGTAGTATAATAAGTACCTACCAAATATAAAACTTTCTAAATTTAAGCAGCATTTAATGTATGGTTACTAAGTGTATTGTGGCAGCGATTTTCAATGAGACTAGGGTGCTTTCTTTACTATTCAGGAGAATCCTAATTAGTTCACCAAATTATTGAAGTAGGTAGGTATGTCTTGTTTGATTTTTTTATACAAAAACTATATGACGAGAAAGTACACTGGCCACCTATCCCTTCTAGATTCCTACAAGGACGAAAAATTAAGAATGTCATCGAAAATGTGTTTTTATTGTAAAAGGCACTGAAAGAGTCATTGTCCAACTATACTGTTGCGTTGCTCGCAATAAATAAAGCAGAACATTAACGGTATTCTTCAGTCTAATTGCTCAGTCCGCTAGAGAAATTGCTGTGAATGCACTTTAGGTTCCCACTAAGTAAACGTTCGCATGATGCAAAGGGTGGGGTTGTGGGAGCGACTTTGTTTACCAACAGGTATTATTTTCAGCAGTAGATTCTAATTAGGTGCTGTCTCTCATAGCTGCTGTTTGACCCCGAGGGCTCAGTTTGGTAGGTATCTTCTTCTATTAAATTGGCAATCTGTTCTCTAAAATGTAATAACAATTATGCTAGCTCATTGCATTAACATGAACAAGAAAATGTGGTTTGATGTGACAACCAGAGTTGAGTAGAGGAAATAAACATAACCGGGGGAACAACAAAGACAGGTGTTATATCCAACAGTGGGACATAAAACAATTAATACAAAGCTCGAGTTGAATTTAATAAGGAAATATAAAATACATTAGGGTAAGTAAAGGACACAGACAAACTAAATTAAAGGGAAGGGGGATTTTTGCATAGTTCTCCATAAGGAGAGCTTCACATAAATTAAAGTTCGCGTGTGTCGTATAGTATCGTACCTCACATGCACTTTAGGTTACCTACTGGTTCCACTCACGCCGGTAGATAGAGAACTGCTTCGTGGTTAAAAAGATAAGACCCTGCAATTTTGGTCTAGAGATTAAGGGACAGCAATATATTTTTATACAAAGCACGGCAAATGACTCAACATTACAACTGAAGAGTCCATATGCGAAGACAGCTAGTGCAGTTTAAGCACATTGCTCTAGCCACCTCCACCTTACCGGCTCAAATGGTGCTTTTTCACGTCTCTTTTGAAGGAACTCATGTAAGCCCATGTTATAGGAAGGAAAGCAATTTAAATAAGATTTCGTCGGTTTTGGAAAGTCTTGCTTTTTTGGCTGTAGTGATTACTAGTGATCCGATCAAAAGTATCAAAACCTAAATACGCCAGCATCAAAAATACGAAGAAGTTTCTCAATCCTTTTTTCTAATGGTTTGTTCTGCTTTCTTTTGCTCCAAGTACTTACGAACACTGAACAAAAATGTTGACAATATGATGGTGTTCAATAAATATCGTAATAGCGAGTGTCGTGGACAACACTGTGATTACCTTCGACGTACGATGTGAAATCTAGACTGACCGGTCGTCGTATTCTCTCCTCGCTAGGTTTAGACATGCGTAAGGTACCAGACACACGCGTAGAAAAAGTCCGCCGGCAAATATCTACGGTGCTCTGTCTAAATGGAAAATGATGAGTGAATTTTCCACTTTCAGAAGTCAACTTAATGAGGTAGGTTGGTATTTATTTACGTATAGGACTTATATCACTTAAAGTTTTGGATTTTCAGAAACCGATCACCGATAAAACCTTGATTTTGAGATGAAATAAAACACAATCGAAACGAAAATATGTAAAACACCGAGTTTTGTCAAAATCTGACTTGTTATTGCATATTTTTAGAAATTAGATATTGGTTTACTCACCCCGGTATGGGTCAACCAAAATTTATAATCTGGAGCTCCTTCGTGCTTCGGAAGGCACGTTAAGCCGTTGGTCTCGGTATTTTTTTATACAACTAGATGACAAACACGGTGACGGCCCACCTGGTGGACCTGGTGGTAAGCGATTACCGCCACCTATAGACACCTGCAATAACAAGGAGAAATCACTTTATATAGCAGGTGCGTTGTCATCCTGAGGCCTAAGATGAAATGACGTCCATGCCCAGGTTGTTACTGCAACCACTTTAACCCTCCAACCCGCATTGGGCCAGCGTGGTGGTGTTATGGCCCAAACTCCTCATGTGTTTCTTCTATGTTGGAAGGCCTGTGCTCAGCAGTGGGACGTACCTATATAGGCTGGTGATGATGATGATGACATGTTGCGTTGCTGCATGTTTGCTTGCTTGAATTCGGAATTGGGATGTTCGGAAACATAAGTAAACGACTGGTCGTCTGAGTGATCTGCACCTCTTAGCATATTTAAGGGCAAATGTTTGTATGATGAGTACGAGCATTTGTCACGAGTCATGGATTTTTTTTTTATTAATTTATTTATTAGGAACACAAACAGTGTATTGTACAAAATTCTTATCATCTAATCTATCTAATTTTATGTTTCTTCGGTGTATTTCCTATATCATTGAAAACGTTTCTCCGTTATCTAGTATCCATAACACAAGCTCATACTTTGGGCTAGATAATAGGTGTGAGTGTATGAATATTATGAATGAATATTATAATATACAGGGTGGTGACTACAAAACGACAATAAATTACAACATAGGTCATATTAGATCAAGAATATTTAACTTGCTAAATAATAAAATTCCCTCACTGTACTTTGTTAATGTTCTTCGTTTAGGTTATCTATATTTGTACAAACAAATTCTATGAACTTGCCGCAGCATAACTAATAAGTCCCATGACGAAACTTTTCTGTCGAAGTACAATTTATATCATTTTGATTCCGTTTAAATTACATAACTAAATGATTGTTATACCAATCCCATAAGCATAGAAGATAGTATAAATACTTAGATACATCACTTTTCTGCTGGCTGTACCTCACGTCTTTCAAAGTAAAGGATATCGAAGTAAGGACTTGGAATTCTTTTCGCCAGAACAATTGTGTTCCCTCCTTCCTATAACACGATTTCCTTCAAGAGAAGCGTGAAAAAGCATCTTTTGGGCCGGCAAGGTGGAGGCGGCTAGAGCAGTGTCTAAACTGCACTAGCTGACTTTGCATACAAGACTCTTCTTTTCGTTTCACGTCAGGTGGTGTTGGGTCGATTACCGTGGTGTATAAAAAACCGGTCAAGTGTGAGTCGCACTCGCGCACGAAGGGTTTCGTTCGTACCATTATCTATAAACAAGCGTCTATACCTGTTGCTATCAAAAATATCGAGCAAAAACTAGCAAAAAAAATCACATAAAAAAATACATCATCTGTGAAAATTTCAACTGTCTAACTATCACAGCTGATGAGATTCAGCCTGGTGACAGACGGACGGACGGACAGTGGAGTCTTAGTAATAGGGTCCCGTTTTACCCTTTGGGTACGGAACCCTAAAAAGTAACGTGAAGGACGTTACTTAAAGTAGTGCATTCTCGTTTAAGTGCCTGCAGTGTAATCACAGCCTAAGATGGATAGCTATCTCGTACTACTTGATACTAGTAATGGCACTTTAATTGACTGTTCACTATTCTGTTTACATTAGGTCACTGCCTAAGATAATATTGGCAACGTGAAATCGATGCAAGTCACAAGTATTTTAATTTGAGAAGTAACCACAAGCCAGACCCAACAGGTTTTCTATTTTTGACATAAAATTTATTTAAATGTTTTTAGATCGATGTAATTGTATTCCTTATTCATGTAGGTTTACATTTTATTTCTCTCGGACAAGTTTAAATTGTTTGTTATGTAAATAAACCTATGTATTTATATAAAAAAGCCCATGTAATAATAATATACAGATACAACTATTTTAAATAAGATTATTAGGTACACTATTTTAATTTTTAACCGCCTCTGTGGTCTAGTGGTTGAGACCACCTGCCTCAGATCTAGAAGTCCGGGGTTCGATTCCCGTGGGGGCAGAAATTTTCTGCTCGTTTTGGATGGTGGTAGGGCTTTTCTAAGTCCGCCTGGTTAGCTACCACCATCTTACCTAAGTCTGTCGCCATAACACCAATGTTTGCATTGTTGTGTTCCGGCAGTTGGAGGTAAGATAGCCAGTTCCTCTGTGGTTGAGGAATCCGAGTGTAGCTCGCTTCCATCGTCGGCCTTATCTTCACTTAACATCAGGTGAGATGAAGGCCAAGTTACCCAGTTAAGGTTAAAACAATACATATATTAAAAAAATTTGGTACCTAATACATAATATATTAATGTGAAGGTTATCTACACTTTATTATAGGTATTACCTACTAAGTATTTCACTCATTTTTTAAACCAACTGATTGTAGATTGTACACAAAACTATTTTCAAAATTTCGTTCACTTTTGCTGTGCCTACTAGTTAAGTATTAAAATTCTATTAGTTAGTAACTAAGTACTTAAATTCCTTGTATAAACTTTGCTGTCATTCATAAACAACGTTTTGCAATAATAATAGAAAACAATGCTATAATTCAATTATTACATAACTCGGTGCAACATTTACGTGGTAGTCACGAAGTGGTGATTATCGTCCAATTTCGCGACAAATTACTATCACTCAAAACACATTACGGCAAACCCTCACGTTTTGCTGGAGAAAAGGGAAAACTTTCAAAGTGAAAAGTTTGTAGTCACGTAAAGTTTATAAGAGCCTACTGGTTTTTTTTTACCATCAACATATCAGCCTATGAAGTCCACTGCTAAACAACGGCCTTCCCATCGATTTCCAAACGGATCGGTTTTAAATAAGTTGGTCTTTTTAACACGACTTTAAAAAAAGACCAGAAATATTATAAAAATACACACAATAATAATAATGATAAATGAAATAAATGACTTCTTGTTCCTTTTCTTATAAAATAATTGACCTAATTGTCACGAAAACATAGAATTCGAATGAAGTAATTAAGTACAGGTACCAACTTCCGTGCTTTTAGTGCAGATAAGATGAATGAATAAAGAAGAGTTTATTTTATTATTGACACATTATAGGTAAGTAGTTACGAGGGCTCACTGAAACTTTTTAGAACAATACAATTTAAAAAAAGGCCTACATTTTGAAAATGGAACTCTTTGCCAATATTATTGAGTATTTTTTTACATTCATTAGTCATTTGTTTTACGATTTAGGGGCAAATCGAAAATTATCTGATTACGTAGTGATTGTGTCCTCTTTGGTCTAAGTCACGTCAGCATGAATTCAACGCGAGAACATTATCGTACAATGATTTTTATGACTTTCGATGTCAATTAAGTTAACAAGATAGGTATGATAGACTTCGATTGGCCTTTCATCACATGATGAAGCCCCATCTCGTGCTACTGTTTACAAGTTGTTATTTGTCATTAAACCAGTTGGTTTAATGAGTTTATACGTGGTCGTAATTATCTTACCAAATCTCTGACAAAAGAGTGACCTAACAGAAGATTTGGACAAGCTTAAGCATCAGTACCTACCTATGAGTCAAATACACAAAATCCCCCATGAGCAGTTAGCGCTCAGGAAGCTTTGTGCCCAGTGATTACCTTATAATTTAACCGAGGCCCAAAAACTCCATCGTGATGATTGGAAATAGTTCAAAGATTTAATGATTATTTGGTAATTTCGAACACGTACTAAAATAAATTAAAGGACATGAAAACAATGCATTTTATTCATTTTAGACATCATGTTTCATAGTAACATTTACGGCGTAAGACCTACACAGTCGATATCTAAATAGAAATGTTGTTAGTTTTATTTTTCAAACGTCCTGGTTCGATTCCCGAGTAGGTGCATGTTTTTTTTTTAAATGAATGAATGCAGTTTTTCTTATTACTAAAATCGACGACATGGTTCCTAAGAAGAGATTTTGTATGTATTATAGTTTCAGACTTCCCATACTGACCGATCTAAATGTGCCACCCTGTATAGTAATACATAATTAAGTAGCTTTCCAACTGTTTGTAAAACGAGACCCGTATGCCACAAATATAATAACTGAGTCTGATTCTGATTAAGAATCCAAAAATTTTATTGTAAAATTATTTTGTATCCCACGCTACTTTATTACAATCGAGGCTTCTCTAGACAACGCATAAGTAGTATAAAGCCCGAGGTGTTAGAATAATTATTCTAAGCTCAAGGTTTATATATGATCTTTTACAAATACCGGTGATATGGTCCAAATCAAGGCTCGACCGAGAAATTGGTCTCGGTTCTCGGCTAAAAATGGCCGAGATTCCTGGCCATAATGGAGACATTTGTACGGTATAGGATTCACGTTCGTCGCTGAGTGTCAGTGCGGGAGTTAGCTGTCGATTGTGACATTATGCAAAAATCTTGCATATCAATATCAATCAATATTATGCAAAATTTCATTTTTTCACGATCTATCTATTCTCGGTCTCGGTTCACGGTCTCGGCCGAGAATTTACTTTATTCTCGGTCTTGGTCGGCCCTTAGTCCATGATAAAGTTTTCTCAAGCAGTGTTTTTAGCACAATTACTACGTAATTCGATAAACCACTGAATATTTTTACTGTCAAATCATATTTATTTCTCAAAATAAATTCAGAACATTGACAACACATCAAAAAAACACTCAATTTAAGCTATAGGTACAGTTGACAGCACATCAAGTGTAACAGTTGCAATACGAAAGCCGCCTTTATTACAAACAAAATATGGGCGGTGTCAAGGTCAAACTGTTACGCTTGATGTGCTGTCGACTGTACATTAGAAGCCATTATATGTGGCCAGTATATCTGACACCAACCTCTAACAGTCCAAAACCTTCAGATCAGCTGTGACCTATACTCAATTTGTTTTAGATGATTAACTACTCATTTGAATTAATTGAATTACTACGATTCGTCCGATAAATTACTACTCAACTACTGGCGAATATTTAATGGAAATATTTGGCTGAACAGTAATGAATTGCGATCATAAAACTTAATAGAATTTCTCTTCGCAATCTAATACAGAAACTCGCTGCCAGTTTTACAAGCTAAGTGAAAATCTTGCATAAATCAATTTACAACTAAGCTTTTTTAATTGTTGTTTATTTATATGCCTACTTTGAAGAATATAACAAGTATCTACCTAAATTAAGTTATTATTAGTCTACAAACCAAATTAAAAACTTGTGTGTTTGTTGAGGGATTTAATGACATATGGACTTTGTAGCAGCAAAATAAAATAATTATGTAAGTATGTCAAACAATGCAATTGATATTGTAAGTTGGGCCCTCGGCTTGTTTCTCATCTAGTGGTTTATGAAAAAAATAAAAATAAAGTTTATTATAAAGCCAAAAACTGATTATTAAAA
Source organism: Nymphula nitidulata (assembly GCA_947347705.1). Classification (NCBI taxonomy): domain Eukaryota; kingdom Metazoa; phylum Arthropoda; class Insecta; order Lepidoptera; family Crambidae; genus Nymphula; species Nymphula nitidulata. The sequence goes on along the minus strand of OX374625.1, from coordinate 19,634,296 downwards.
TGAAAAATTATAACTTTTCATTTTAATAATCAGATTTTTCAGCCAACCCACGGATGTGTTGGAACATGGTAACTTGTTCAGGTGGCAACACAAATCCGCATACAAGTCAGGAATTACTAGAAAAAATATACAGGCTGTTTGGTACAAATCAGAACAACCGGGTATCTACCCATATATAAATAGCCATGTACATACTATGGTGCTATCAAAAATTCCAAATTGTAAAATAAATTTCAAAGGAGATGTTCGATATTAGTACTTGAAAGCCCCCCACGATACATTATATATTATACGAAAGCTTATGCTCAGAGAATCTTGAATATACCATTTATTATTTTGTTACCCCAGCATTTTTGAGTAATTTTGAAAAGTGTATGCAATAAATCTAACCTTCGTATCTAAGTTTCTTTGATGAAATATAGTAAAAAAATAAATTAAAATCCTTATTATTCAGTCAGCAACAAGAGCAGAAACCATGTTCTTTTAGCACTTATTATAAAATATAATTGCAAAATCGTCGTAGGCTGAACCAAATCAACCCCTTGCCTAGTTATAAAAAAGACATTTGACAAGACAATAGACACGTTTTGTCCCTGTCTGACATTTGCCATTTTTTTATTCTGATTTTACATCTTTGAATAGCAATTTTAAAGTCGAAATTAAATGTTATTTTTTATATAAATGCAGGCATTTAAAATTTAACCCTTTGCATCATAATATTCTTAAAAATTACTTAACTCTACTTCTCATATATCTGTTGTCTTGGGGGGTAGCTGAGTATCAGCCCCCATACATTTTCAGAACATGTCCTTACTTACAAATATTTTGATCTGTCGAAAAAATGTATAAATAAATGTCAGAATAAATTATACAATTTTGAATTTTTCATAACATTCAAGTATTTATATGACAATGATAATGTATCCGTCCGGTAGATGCCCGCATCATGTAATATGTTGCCAAACACCCTGTACATATATTCAAATTTTTAATATAACTATAGCTATAAGGATATCTTTGTCAGCTATTTCTCCAGTATTCATAATTTAGGACGATTCTATTGAGGAAGATAAGTAATAGGGGTGAGTGCAAGAAAATTTAGAAATTCCAAAAAAAATGGTAGCAGTGTATTTATCTAACTTTTAAAGCTTAAATGTAATCCTGGAATAATACGAAGTCTTAAATTTTATAACTTTGCTCTTTATGACCCACTAAAATATTTGAAAAAATACGCGGGTATAGCTACTCATCAAGCTGGTCCCACAACTAGTAAATAATAAAAAAACAATATTCGCAACATTTGAACCTGCTAATGTTAAATTTTAAAAAAAAAATGCTACTTATTTAATAAAAATAAAATATTAAAATTGTTAAATATATACAAACCTTCATCATCGTTCTGCTGATCACCGCACACAGTCCTCAAACACTGGCCACAAAAAAAAACAATCGCACTTTCTCACGTGGTATCACACTCTGTCATTTCCATGCAGAATAAGTTGATGTGTTTACGAAATTGGAAATTAAAAAGTAAAAGTTCCTTTTTCAAAATGACAGCATCTAGCGTTGGACAGTGGTCAAGCAGCAATGAGAATTGAAATAGGTCATTGCGTGACTATATACGAGCCCCTCTATCGCTGCGTCTTGTGCTTCAACGGTTTTTACTGTAACCATTGGCTTGAAGAATATAAACAGCTTTTATCTTACAATTTACTCAATAGCCACAATTATTTGATTCTTAGTTTTATTCATAAACAACCACAAACCGTTATAGAAATTAAAGAATGATTTGAAAATGGAACAGTTGAAAGTGCCCGTGTCGGCAAGGCGTTGTTAATTGCAACTATTTGACTGACACATTATACCATGTGAATTTTTAAATTGCTGGTACAGTCGATCAAACATTAAGCGAGACGTCAAAATTGACTGTTATTTAATAGGACAAACGTCACTTAATATGGCTAAAACCCTAGAAGCGCAAACTACGTCATTTTGACGTGTCATCATCATCATCTTCATATCAGCCTATGATGTTCACTGCTGAACAAAGGGGACTTAACTCTATGCTATTATAAAATTATGAAATGACATATATATACACATACACACACATACATACACATACACACACATATGACATATGATATTGAACATGGTTCTATTTTTATGAGATATTTGAAATGAATGTTAAGTATCAAATTCATGTAGATTTTAAACAACTAGATAACAAGCAAGTATACAGCCCACCTGGTGGTAAGTGACTACCGTCTCACCTAAATACACCTGCAATAACAAGAAAAAAAATCACTTGGTATTGCAGGTGCGATGTCATCCTGGGGCCTAAGGTGAAATGCCTTCCATGCCCAATAATTCACTGTTACCTTTCCCTGAGTATAATATAGGTAGTTATAAAATGTTAATCCGTACCTAATAACTGGTTATCACTAAATCAATATGCATATTTTATATTAGATTTTAAAAATAGATAGATACTATAATACTGATAATGTCATAATACAGAAACGCAAAGATAAATAGGTATGATGTTCAATTAGTGAGAGCGGTTTTTAGCGTATTCACGAGTCAGCGACTCCTGCGCACGCGACCAAAGTGATAATTCGCATTTGTTGAGGCAAATCACATTTTTCTACTAGTTTTCCTAAAAGAATAACTGACGAGATTTAAATTTGATAGAACTAACTACTTACTTACTTGTAAATAAAGTAAACTTTAACAAAAGAAATATAAAAAAAAAACAAAATCAATTGGCGCGACACTGGGTGAGTCGTCCTTTAACCCTAATATTTAGGAAAACAAGATGCAAGTTTGTTGCCTGTAGCACACAATTAAATTGAAGCAAGTAATGGCTAACATAGTATATTGTGTTGCTTAGACAATGCAAGTCATTTCTTACTGAAATTTAATTGTATGCTGTAATTAATGCCTACCTAATAGTTTCTACATGGGAGAAACTCATGAGGATGTGCCCAGCAGTGGGACGTATACAGGTTGGTGATGATGTTGGCATAATTATTTCCGAAACTTATTTCCTTAGGACTCAGGACCTTAAATACTTTCAAAATTATAATTTATACTACCAATTAAGGACCAAATTATTGCATTTAAGTATGTCTCCGTCAATGTCTTATCTCTTCTTCTTCTTCTTTATTTAATGGCCTCTCGTTATTACGAATTTTGCCAATGTCAAGTAAAATTAATCTGCAAATAACTTGCGGCAACGATGTACGGTGATTGGGCAAGAAGAATTCTTTTTCCGAAGAAAATGTGGTCGCCGGCCCGATAAAACAAAATGGATGCTGTCAGATGGCTGTAGAAGCGCACAACCCGTTGATTTCACAGTCAGCCGACAACAACCTCTTATTTATCTCTTCTTCTTTATTTAATGGCCTCTCGTTATTACGAATTTTGCCAATGTCAAGTAAAATTAATCTGCAAATAACTTGCGGCAACGATGTACGGTGATTGGGCAAGAAGAATTCTTTTTCCGAAGAAAATGTGGTCGCCGGCCTAATAAAACAAAATGGATGCTGTCAGATGGCTGTAGAAGCGCACAACATGTCGATTTCACAGACAGCCGACAGGCGACAACAACCTCTTATATCTTTAATACGTGAAAAAATTCACACACGCCACGTCTGACAGCTGTCAAAATACACGCAACGTGATGTAACAATAATTATTACTTTTATAGTGAACTCATTTTCTTTGTTTAAAAAAATAACGACGTACCTGAGTACAGAAAAGTTTAAAATACCTGTCAAGCCACAGATTCCAGACACAATTGGTGTTTTCAATTATTATTTTTCTTGTTTGGATAACCAAAAAAAACATACAGACGAATTGATAACCTCCTCCTTTTTTTGAAGTCGGTTAACAAGATTAAAACATGAAAATAAAAATACTTTATACCTTCGTGTTTTATTCTTGTTTGGTTATACAGTAAATAAAATAAAAAAAAATAAGTAACCCCCGGCGTTATTATCCATCAATCACCATCTCATTGAGACTATTCTTGTGAGCCCAAACACACGATATCGACAGTAAGTTTCTGAAGAATTGAGTATCCCGCAGACTATCTGATGGTATGTACAGAATCAGGTAAAGATAAGCATGAAAGCAATACTACGGTAGTAACAGTCAACCAAATTTCAAATCAATTGAATCTGTGATAGTTAGTAAAACCCACGGAGTACTCTTTGGTAAAACCCTTTAAAAACCATCCTAATCACGTCAGCTTTATTGAAAAACTGAATCAAAATCGGTTCGTTCGTTTAGGAGTACGATGCCACAGACAGACACACAGAGAGACACATCAAAATTATAACACGCCAATTTTTTCATCGGGGGTTGAAAAGAATAAGTAAGGAAAATAAAAATACCTCCTTATAAAATTAAATAACTAGCGCCGTAATAGGACTTCTTTACGTGGAAAAGTATTTTTTTCAAATAATGTGCTCTCCATGTAGGCAGGTATGTTTCCAACAGTGGGATGTGTTTAGGCTATTGATGATGATAATGATTCCTCAAGGACAATTTTATGCAGCCTGGTATGAATCTATTGAATTGAATCCAACTAAATAAAAAGACAGGACATAGTGGTAGCGAGGTATGCACTCGAATTTTTAGTGGCCGACTGGCGCAGAGCCTCCACCTTATTACAGAAGATCGCAGCTAACTATCACTACTTTGTAGTGGTGTGGCCCTCTTGATAATTGCGGGGTAGGACGATTCGTGTCCTATACTGTCAACGTAAAGCTCTCTCTTGATTATTGCGAGGTAGAAGGATTTGTGTCCTATACTATCAAAATAACGTTTTCTCTTGATTATTGCAGGGTAGGAGGATTCGTGTCCTTCACTGTCAACATAACGTTCTCTCTTTATTATTGCGAGGTAGGATGATTCGTGTCCCATACTGTCAACATAACTCTCTCTCGTGATTATTGCAAGGTAGGAGGATTCGTGTCCTATGCTGTCAATATAACGCTTTCTCTTGATTATTGCAGGACAGGAGGATTCGTGACCTATAATGATTATTGAAAGGTAGGTAACGCGATAGTGCCCAAGGCTCGTCTAGCGGCTGTACAGGATGGTTATTTCTATGTGAAATAATATAACACTGGCTGCATTATTTCATGGAAATGTTATAAAACTAACAAAGATGTATTGGAAAGTTGCAAAATATTTCTTTGAATTAATATAGCCCATGTTTTAATTTATTGTCTTATTGTCGGACACCTGTATTCTACGGTAGCCGCTTAGCATCATTGCATCAGATGGACCGTACGTTTGTTTTTCGCTACCTTTTGGCACGAAAGCCTACGCGGGCCGAGTCCCGATCGACCGCTAGTAAAATGTAAATTTATTTGTTCGAATAATTGTCTAATAGCGATTACATGATAAATCCGCTCTTAAATACTCAGTTACTACACAGACTGGTCAGAGCAGGAAATCCCGAGCTACATTCCCTAGAATTCTCGTCCACCAACACATTTCCTAGGTAACTAATGTCAATATGAATAAAATTATATTCTGTTAACCACAGCTCTCCGATTACTGACCCTGGGTACTAATTAACTGTTCCAAAGCCTCAATCATGGACTGGAAAGCGTACGCAATGAGCCGCTACTAGGAAGCTGGTCTAATGGTACCATCGATTATCGCTTATGTAAACCTATGGCTTTTTGTCCACGCAAAAAGGTTCCGTTTCCGTAATCAGATGGTTGTTTTATTTTTATTATTTATAACTTGGTCACCTGTAGAAAGGGAAGCAATATAGGTAATTAATTTTAAAGGAGGCCGTGTACATCTTGACAGGTAATAAATTATTGAAACTCTTTCTCTTGTTGGAGAGGGAGACCCATATTCCAGGCCAGGCACTGGCTTTTACTCTTTTCTACAACTCTCCCCATTATTTCAAAATCTCTTTCTATGTTCTGTGGTTTTTGTCATCCCCGTGTTGTCTGACGTGTATACATAACGAAATCTAACTAATATCAGGCCGGTAACTAAACTGAGGAGTTGTTTTTTATACAACTAGATGACAAACAAGCTGACGACCTACCTTATGGTAAGCGGTTACCGCCGCCTATAGACAAATCAAATCAAATCAAATATTTTATTTTGCAAATATGGGTACATTGTTGATCTTACATATAATATAGCTACATTTGCCACATTTTACCTTTCGGCATGCAAAATTTAAACACTACAACTAATACTACTAATTTAAGTATTCATAATATAATAAAGCCAGACTCATACTACATATTCCATATCATGTCATACATTTGTAATTGTAAAACGATACCAAAATAATTCCATTGAAAAAAAAAATACATAAAACATCAATAATAATATCACAAAAATGTCAACATCATTAAAATTTGTCATTTAACTATTAGTCAATATGGTAATAAGCCTTTTTTAACAATAACTTTTTCAGTCTTTGTTGAAACACATTAATATTTTGACTGTGAATTATATTATTCGGCAGTTTGTTGTATATTCTCGACGACATACCAAATATGCTATTGTTGAACCTGCAATAACAAGGAAAAATCACTTGATATTGCAGGTGCGTTGTCATCCTGAGGCCTAAGATGAAATGCCGTCCATGCCCAGTAATTACACTGGCTAGCTTTCCCTTCAATCCGAAACATAGCGAACTGTTTCACGGCTAAAATGAAAAGATGCTGAAATGAAATGAATTGCCTGCCTCCACGGGATTTGAACCCCGGTCCTCTAGATCGAGGTAGGTTGTCTCAACCACTAGACCAATATAACTTAAACAAGAATAAAACATATTAATAGTGACTGTGTGCGATAGTGAGAGGCGAAATCAAATGACAATTGATTTCGAAGTGACTTGCTTATTTAGATGCAAGTTTCGTTAAAGAATAGGTGCCAAAAAAAAACGGCCCATGGTAGAACCTTATTAAAGTAAGGGAAATGATATACATAATTATATTATGCTATGGTCAAGTAAATAAAAATAAGTTTAATTTACTCCGATGAGTTGGGATTCGATTATAGATACACATTGTACAATATCGCCTCGAAGTTTGGTATCGCACACAGTTCTAAACACGCAACTTTGCCAACCAGTAACCTGACGGCTCGTCGGCTTGTTTCACGACGAAAATCGATTTCTTTTACTACCAATTTTACCAGATCATTAAGAGAATATTCTAAAAGTTTTTTAAAATTTTGTGTTCTATTCTTGACGTCCCTTACCAGCCTGCCCGCGTCTAAGCAACAATAATAGTTATTTGTTATGGAAGGCTGCAAATGTTTTTTTTGGCGCGAGTATTGAAACTTGAGCAAGCGAAGGATTCTAGGCTTGAGCCACGGACGCAGCGAGTGGTTTGAATATAGAATTCTGAGCGTAGCGAGGGCTTCAAAGGTACGAGAAGCAGAACCGCAGAATAAATTTGCTGCTGACTACACCTACATCTTTTCACCACACTGCAGCGAGGAAAATGAAAGGCGCAAAACAAGAGCTCAAATAATTTTATTTTTTGAAATGAAAAAAAAAGTAAAATTACTACAAAATATTACCAATATTTAAAAAGTTTTTTCCATGTAGCGTCACTTGTTATGCTGGCCAGTGCGAAAGTTCCAAAAATTTGGTGACATAAAAAAGTACTATTTTCAGTAGACTGGCGATTTAGAAAATTATTGAAAAGAATGGTTCGAATTTTAAAAACTCTAAATGCAATTTTTACCCCTGACGCAATTAAAAAAAAAACGTTGTTATAAGTTTGACGTATGTGTCTGTGGCATCGTAGCTCCTAAACGAATGGACCGACTTTGATTCTGTTTTTTTTGGTTCAAAGCTGACGTGATCAAGATGGTTCTTAGCTATAATTTATGAAAATCTGTTCGTTTGACAAATCAGCTCATTTCCTACTTGAAAAAAGGGTCTTACTAACTTTAATTGATCCGATTTATTTGAATTAGGTTTACTGTTACTTCGGTGGTTTTTTCTAGACATGAACCCGGGACGCCTGACCGAGTAAAAATAGTCGGTCGTCAAATAGTCTGCGGGATGCTCAATTCTTCAGAAACTTACACCTGATATAGAGTGTTTGGGCTCATAAGAATAGTCTCAACAAGATGGTGTTAGGTATAATTGTGAGAGTGCCAGGGATTACTTAAAATTTTCATTTTTATATTATACACTCATATTTCGAATGCTAAATAGAATCTTTCCAAGCATGTCATTTTAACCGCCTGTTTGGTCTAGTGGTTGAGACCACCTACCTTAGATCTAGAAGTTCGGGGTTCGATTCCCGTGGGGGCAGAAATTTTCTGCTTGCCTTGGTTGGTGGTAGGGCTTTTCTAAGTCCGCCTGGCTCTACCACCATCTTACCTAAGTCTCCCGCCATAACAATAATGTTAACAGCATTGTTGTGGTTGAGGAATCCGGGTGTAGCTCTCTTCAGTGCCTTATCTTCTCTTACCATCAGGCGAGATGAAGGTCATGAGTTACACCGTAAATATGTGAGCTACAAAATTCCTTATGTCGTGTCTTGTTTCTGAGTCTTCGCAAAATAAATAAAAGTGGGGATGGAAAAATTTTTGGGTGGAAAAGAGATTCTTCAAAAGTGTATGGTGACCCGGCCAGGTCAATATACACTGTACTAAAAATATGGGTCAAAATGTGCAAAACAGTGTTCAATTGTCCATTTTGTATCACAAAGATGCTTATCTTTATGATACAAGGTCTTCCAGAGGCTTGTTGTTGTTGGGGGGGGTTACAGTTGAAACCGGGAACGAAGGTAATAACTCTAGTCTCTGGTCCCAACTGGTAATGCAACCGCTTTAACCCACCAACCCGCATTGGGCCAGCGTGGTGGTGTTACGAGGCAAGCTCCTGATGTGTTTCTCCCATGTAGGAAGGCCTGGGGCCTTACCACCATCTTTATAAAAGCGATTCATATTCCGCTCGGTTCAGTATTGGTTCCTAAACTGCGTCGCTGTCATAGTCGTATATGGCGTCGTAGTACGAATTAAACGATTCTATTCAGTTTAGGTCCTAAATTGGATCGCGATAAAAGATGGTGGTACGGGTGCTGTGCCCAGCAGTGGAACGCTGGCTAATATTTGTTTTATAGTAGAGGCTGGTAATGATGAACCATTTATCGTCTGTGTACCTAAGCTTCAAACGAATCGAAGCATTTCGATCGTGGTTGCGTCTTGCGTCCATTTCTGAAATCCATATATTTTTATAAAAAGAGCTTTCAATTAATGCACAATATTATTGATGTTTTTATACGATTTACCACTGATCGAACGTTATTTTTCGATTGAAACTTACACAAGGGTACGAAGTCCCTAATTACGCATTTATTAAAAAAATCAAAATAGCTATACATAACTGTTGATGTAAACTGTAATGGTATATAAACTATTTTATTTAAAAAAAAACCTACTGGTGACCTGTTGATATTATTTTAATTGGCTTGTTTCATACCTATTAAATAGATGCGATTAAAAAAAAACACTCTAGCAGGTGACTATTTATCGCGAAGTAATCGCAAAGATACAAAAAGTAAAGACCAAATTGCTTAATAACTCTGCACCTTATTGGATATTTGTGTCTTTAAAACCCTTAGGCCCTTACCAACCCGCCTGCGCTCTAACACATAGAAAATATATTATTTCCGATATTTGGATACTTTGTATACAGTTTTAAAACGTATCGCCAAAAACTGAACTTTGCCAAAGGTTTAAGAAAAATAAAATATTATGACACATATCGTTTTCTTGTTTCTTTATTAAAATTTATGTCCTAATACCACGGTACTATCCTCATAATTTATTTACATATTTTTTACAATTCAAAGGATAATTATAAATAATTGAGCATTATTTTATTTACAACTACATACTGGAAGAACATACTAATTTACAATCAATTAAATTTAATAGGTTTTAATTAATTAGGTAAGTAGGTATTTTACATCCAATCTACATCAAGAGATTAGCTAGGGACGCATAAATAACGCGTAGATTATGAATTATCAACTTATTGTACATTTCAATTCAATATAATCTACAGATAAGTTTGGGGTTTTATTTTTTTACAATAATTTATACCTATTTTATTTACACACATACACAAATCATCAAAATGTCATTAACAATTTTACAAAATATTTTAGAGTTTCCAATGATTGTTTTCGTTGTATGTTTTTATCCATTATCGTTCGCTGAATATAAATATGTACTGTCTAAGTGTTCTTTTTTCTTAATAATCTATCTACATTAAATATCACCGAGTATTTATTACTCTACATTTTAACCGTAGTAGTGTTGTAGATCTTCTACGCCCAGCACTGCTCCGTGTAGCGGTACCTCTGTAAGATAAATATTTCAATGATTATTACGAATAATATCAAAATTAATGGAAAATCATCCTACATTAAGCTATATACAACAGGACACCGAATTTTGCACAAAATTTCCTTGCATAAAATATATATTTTGAGCTGTAGATTTTTAGAATCAAAATTTTAAAACAAATCATAATTTTTATAAATACAGTTTTGTAATTTTATTACATTAAAATATATACAAATCTATGGCCTTAACAACGAAACAAGGGAAGTAAGGGCTTGCTCTTGGTAAGCAATTACCATAGCTTAAGGACGATGACACGACGTCACAACAAAAAGTACTGGATTCTGAGTTGAGTATCAAAACTCAATCAATCTTACATATATTTTTTTCTGCGTAAAGTAATAATTATTTGTGGTGAATGAGATAAAGATTTAAAGGTCCTTTATAACTTCAAATTCTCAACTCATAAATCGGCCTGGTGGCGAGTCCAGAATAAACTCTACAAATATCTGCTAAAATTATTGTTGCTTTAATCTCTGAAGAAAAGGGGGTTAGTCTACGTTACTACGTAATTATTATAATGGAAATAATTAGACAACCTACAATTATTAGTACAGCCAGCAAAAGAAGTTGCTTAACATTTTACTTTTCATAGTAACACAGTAGCATTCTCTTGACACTGAATGACGTAGTGGGATATTGTTCTAAAGTGTTAATCGACTTTTGTTGCTGACCGTACGTACGCAAAAGAAAGGAAAAAATTGTTAAACTAACCACACATTTGTCTACAGTACTTATTTATCTACGGATTTACAATTACAGCTATGTACAAGTAAATACTAAATAGATTACAACTACATTACACTAAAATATGTTATTGTAGTTAAGAAGTAATAGTTTTTTTTAATAATAGGCGAAGAATGAGTAATTCCAAGAAGTATGTATCAGAACATCGGCTTTACATGCAAAGAAGAAATAAGTTTGTTAGTCAAGTCCAGTTTATAAGTCATTTAGTCTTGTTAACGCCCCGGGATATCGAGGACCCAAATGTATGTTTTTGTCTTACTCTCCCAATATCAGGAAGAAGCTTAGAGTGGGTCTTCGACTTGTTTTTGAAGGTTCATGAGTCAGTCTGGTCTTCAACCACCTACCTCAGTCAGTCAATAGTCAGTTCTGTTCAAACTTGAACGATCTTGTTGCCACGGAGTATGTATTTCACGTCAGTTCTTCTATTTGTTTCGCTCGACGCCGCCGTCGTCTTGGGGGTAGTGGTTGTGGAGGTACTACTAGGTTTGACTGTAGTAGTGGGATCAGGAAGAAGATCAGCAGGAAGAACCCCAATTTCGTTATCGCTTACAACAGGAGTAGGAAATAAACTAACTCGCCCCTTTTTTAACATCTCCTGATAATTTCCGAATCCGTTAAAGGTTGGAAGATCTTCAGAAGACCTTTGAACATTTTCGTTCATATAAACTGCTAGCTTCTTCAAATTGCGACTTATCTTTTCGATTTTATCTGCAGTCAAGCCTGATTTTTTACTGTGACTATATGGGACCTTGGATTGTTTGGACATGGCGTAAAACGGGGGTTGGGGGTGTCTCGGGTCGTAGTCCGGGTACGCTTCTGCTAATGCGGGTTCCCCATAGGAATCGACTGCGTCCCAAGCCATAGGTTTGAAGGGGGGAGCAGGTTGCGGTGGCGGGGGTGGTTGGAATGAGGTTACGTGGTCCTCGGTGTATTCTGGAGTGGCTTGGGAGAATACGTTTTTGATGGCACTATAAACTGTGTTTATAATAGACGGCGGCGGATCCAGTGGTGTATGACCAGCGCCTGTAGCATCGTGGGTCTCGCTCGGTGCTGTGTCGCCCAGTGGAGTCAGTATCACTACTCCGGCGTGTACTCCGTTCAGTTTACCCCGGCCTGTCTCAAAAAGTGTTAGTCAGTCACTAGTTGAGTCACTCACTTTGAAAAGTGCGAGAAATGAGGTCGCCCCATTTTTTTTCTCGACTGCAGCCCATCATTACACAGTGACTATTTATCATTATTGTGTATTACTTCATTATTGTGTGTTGTAATTAAAAACAATAAAATTCAATTCACTATTGCTTCGTAACTACTAGTACTAAATACTTTCGTAAGGCTTTCACTACCTACTCAATTTTAGATGACTTTAGGGAATACCTATTCTGCGAAAGTACACAGGAATATTCTTGTAGAGCGCTGTTAACAACGCCATCGTTCGGCACACTACAGAAGTACCTACCAACTGACGTGATGATGTGACTGTTTGGAGTTTCCCTGACCCACCGCAAGAGGCGCAACGAAACAACTATAAAAGCCAATGTCGGCCATGATCCCCCTTCATTCGCATCCTCTCAATATTCGATTTAATTAATTAATTTCATGTATTTAATATTAATAAACTGATTCGCTTAAATATATAAAAATAATCATTTTTGTACCCGGCTTTCACTCATTTGAAAAACCAGCTGAAGTATAGCAACACACAATACACAAGAATCAAACAATGGACCTTCGTCGCCGCATAGAAGTCGAAAGAAACACACGTGTGACCAGGTGGTATTCCCTCTTCTAAATATCCGTCAATTTGTACTAAAGCTGTGTTTTTTCTATAGATCGAACGGGCCTGGATCGCCCCAGAGAGCAACGTGGTGTTTACAGGAAAAACAGTGAGTACCTTAATTTTCTATAATCCGCCACAATGAGTATTGATAATATTTCTACACGTAGTAAATCGCCAATTCCCCAATTATATATTGAAGGAAACGACAATAGCATTCGAGAATTAACAAAGAAGCGCGGCTCAATTAAGGGTAGGTTGACATTATTTGTAAAATTTGTGACCGCTTTCGACGGAGCTCAATTAAGTGACAAGCAATTATCAGAAATTAAATTGCGTACTAATGTTACCAAATCATTTCTGAGCGAATTTAATGACATCCAAAGCTCAATAGAAGAATTAGTTTCTGATAGTGATCTTTCACAACAGTTAGAAATACGTGAATCTTTTGAATCTTCATATTACGAAATAATGGCAAGGGTTGATTGTTTGCTAAAAAGTTATAATGATTTCGATCAGACTATTGACAAGCCTAAATGTGTTCCGAATTCTTTAGTTAAACTTCCAACTATCTCACTACCCTCGTTTGACGGATCGTATGATAATTGGCTAGAGTTTAGAGACACCTACCTTTCTATGATTCATAATTCGAAACAGCTTGACGATATTCAACGATTCCATTATTTACGATCTTCGTTATTAGGTAACGCTGCTCAGGTTATTAAATCAATAGAATTCACGTCCGACAATTATAGCATAGCTTGGGACCTACTATATAATAGGTTTAATAACACTAAATTATTAGTGCATAATCATGTTAAAGCATTGTTTTGTATGCCTACGTTGACTAAAGAATCGTCGTTTCATATAAGGAAGTTAATAGACACTGTTTTAAAAAATATACGTGCCCTTAAGACGCTTGGAGAACCCACAGCGTCATGGGATACCCTCATAATTTATTTAATTGCAACAAAGCTCGATTCTATTGTAGAAAAGGAATGGGAAAATTATAAGGGTAATTTTGTGACTGAAATAAATAAAAAGGCAACGTTAGACGATCTCCTGAAGTTTTTAAGAAATAAAGCTGACACTTTAGAAATGATTAAGGCGCATAATTCCAACATTTCTAGCAGTAAAGTTACTAATGAATCTTTCAGGAAATTGTCTCAACAAAAGACCCAAAGTTTTGCTATTACACGTAATAATTCAAGTTCAAAATATACTTACACTTGCATACTATGCAAGTCAAATCATTCGCTTTACGCCTGTAATAAATTTTTAGATTTATCTGTCAAAGATAGGTTAGAATTCGTTAATAATAAAAAACTGTGCTTAAATTGTTTACGAGGTGGACACTCAGTATCAGATTGTCAATTCGGCCCCTGTAAACAATGCGATCAAAAGCACAATAGTTTACTACATAGTAATTTTCACACGTCAATACCGGTTGTTAATCATCGACCGGAATCGAACCCAATACCTTCGACCTCAGCTTTACATACAACTGAACAGTCACGCATTAATATTGATTGCATTCAGAATGTAGGTAGCACTAATAATATTCACGCTTTAGAAACGGTATTATTGTCTACGGCAATAGTCGAGGTAGCCGGTACCGACAATATTTATTATAAAGCACGCGCATTACTCGATAGTGGAAGTCAGCATTGCTTCATTACTGATACCCTATGTAACAAATTAAACGCTAAGTCCGTACAGTCCACTTACCAAATCGCGGGAATAGGGCAGTCAGTGACCCAATCGACAAAGTCATGTGAAATTAGGCTCAAGTCTCTTAATGAAGATTTTAGTATACGCCTTAAGTGTTTAGTTTTAAATCATATTACTACTACATTACCTCCAATTAGAATAAATAATTACTTATTAGATATACCCAAAAATATTGATCTTGCCGACCCAACTTTTTATGAGCCTTCAAAGATTGATTTACTAATTGGTGCAGACCATTTTTGGGAATTATTAATTGATGGTAAAATTCGTTTACCTAACGGCCCGCACTTACAAAATACAACACTAGGGTGGATTATTTCTGGTATGATTTACACCAAAAAATCATGCATCCCTGCAATTTCTAGTAGTTTTTCGCTTACAGTAAATTTAAATGACCAATTAAAGAAATTTTGGGAAATAGAAGAAATTTCTCTCTCAAATCAATGCAATCTTAGTAATGATGAACGCTTTTGTGAGCAATTGTTTATTGAAACAACTAAGCGAAAGGAGAAGGGCCGATTTTCGGTCCGCATTCCACTTAAGCAGTCATTAAACAAATTGGGTGACAGCTTCACTATTGCAAAAAATAGGTTTCTATCATTAGAGCGCAAACTTGCGCGATCTCCTGTCTATAAAAAAATGTATAGTGACTTTATGCATGAATACTTGAGCTTAGGACACATGACTCGTATTGAACATTACACGGATCCTTGTTATTTCTTATCACATCATGGAGTTTTACGAGAACAAAGTACTACGACCAAATTACGCGTAGTGTTTAATGCGAGTCAAAAAACATCATTTGGTATATCACTTAATGATATTCAGATGATTGGCCCGGCATTACAAAACGATTTATTTTCCATTCTCCTACGTTTTCGTCAGTACAAATACGTAGCATGTGCAGACATCGAAAAATTCTTTAGGCAAATAGAAGTTCAAGAAGATCAAAGAAACTTACAATTAATTTTATGGCGAAGTAATAGTTCAGAATCACTCGGTGTATACAGGCTTAATACCGTTACTTATGGCACGGCGTCAGCACCGTTCTTGAGCATGCGTTGTGTCAGGCAGTTAGGCTTAGATTGCGTCGACGACGAAGATGTATCACGCACTATATTGAATGACTTCTTCGTCGACGATTTATTAACAGGCCATGACTGCAGCCATAAGTTAATACGAATTTGTCAGGAAGTTACTAAAATCTGTATGTCCGGTTGTTTCCCACTGCGGAAGTGGACATTTAATTCACCTAATTTTCTGTCAGATTTTAGTAATGATCAGTCGAAAAATTTGACTATGGATGAAAACATGTCTAATAAAACTCTTGGTTTAGGATGGTACAATAAAAGCGACGAATTTCATTTTATTTCAGAATTAAATATGCAACAAAATATAAAAATCACTAAACGCTTAATTCTATCGGGTGTTTCTCAGATATACGACCCGTTAGGGTTATTGTCTCCAATTATTATAGTGGGCAAAATCTTATTGCAAAAGCTATGGCTTTGCAAACTGGATTGGGACGACATGGTTCCTAATGATGTACAGTTGAGCTGGAAAAAGTTTACTTCCTCTTTATGTTATTTACATAATATTCGTGTACCCCGATACATAATGAAGGACAGTGATTATACCCGAATAGAATTACATATATTTACAGACGCGAGTCAAGAGGCGTATGGAGCGTGCGCCTATGTTCGTGCTTGTTATGGCAATGACGTCACGGTTAGACTACTATGTTCAAAAAGTCGAGTTGCGCCCATTAAACCGGTTAGCATTCCGCGGTTGGAACTATGCGGTGCGCTTGTTGGTGCTAGGCTGCATGAAAAATTGGTTGAATCGTTAAGATTACAGTTCACTAAGACAATATTTTGGACTGATTCAAATATTGTTCTTGGCTGGTTAAGAATGTCTCCCCACCAGTTAAAACCTTTCGTTCAAAATCGTGTTGTTGAGATTAACGATTTAACCAATAATGCAGTTTGGTTACATGTTGGAACTAAAGATAATCCTGCTGATTTGGTCTCTCGCGGAACTAATGTTAGTGAGTTGCATTCTAATTCATTATGGTGGAATGGACCCGCATTTCTGTATAAAGATTATCTACCACAATGGTCGCAGAATCATGGTACAGTTTCCAAAAATTTGCCTGAACTTAAGCATTCCACAATTGCTATGCCAAGTACTGATATTTTTACGCTTAGTAATATTTTAGATTTTAATAGATTTTCTAAATTAAATAGGTTACAACGTGTATGTGCTTATATATTGAGATTTATACATAATACCCGAATTAAAACCAATGCCGAGCGGTATCTCGGACCGCTATCAGTGACTGAATTAGACAATGCTTTGTTGTATTTAACTAAACAATCGCAGTTACAATCATTTCATGATGAATATAATGCATTAGTTAATAGATTAAAATTAAGGTCTTGTCGCAATATTTCTAGTTTAAATATATTTTTAGATAATAACAATATTATAAGAGTAGGTGGTAGGTTAGTGAATTCAAATAGTATTGCATACAATAAAAAGCATCCTATTCTATTATGCAGTAGGAACTATTTTACCTGTCTAATATTTCATACGGAACACGTTAGATTGTTGCACGCGGGACCCCAGTTACTTTTATCGCACATTAGGGATAGCTGGTGGCCCTTGGGTGGAAGAAATTTAGCAAAGAAAGTCGTAAGACAATGTGTAAAATGCTGTCGTATGAAAAGTAAAGTTTATCAACCAATCATGGGTAATTTACCTAATGAACGCGTAGTTCCTGGGTTTCCATTTTCACGCTGTGGGGTGGATTACGCAGGCCCTTTATATATTTTGAATAGAAAAGGCAGGGGTGCTAAACTTGAAAAATGTTATTTATGTTTATTTGTTTGTTTTGCGACGCGTGCAATACATTTGGAACTTGTCACTAGTCTATCATCGGAAAGTTACATAATGGCTTTGAAAAGATTCATTTCCCGTAGAGGAAAACCTTCACAGATATTTTCAGATCACGGTAGAAACTTTGTGGGAGCCGCTAGAGAGTTGTCAGGATTTTTCCAAAATAATAGTCGATCAATCATTGATTATGCGTCTGATAATCACATTGAATTTAAATTTATACCACCTTACGCCCCTCATTTTGGCGGTTTGTGGGAAGCTGGGGTCAAATCTTGTAAGCATCACATTACTCGTATGATAGGCAATGTAAATTTAACTTATGAGGAATTCAATACAGCTTTGGTACAAATTGAAGCTGTCCTGAATTCCCGCCCTATGTATCCTCTGTCTTCAGATCCCAATGACTTTACCCCTCTTACCCCGGCACACTTTCTGATTGGTCGGCCACTAACAGCACCCGCAGAGAGGGAAATGATGACTTCTGCAGCACCAACCGCACTGACACGATACAGAAGAATCGAACTGCTGCGTCAAACATTTTGGAAGCGATGGTCGAGAGAATACTTGTCTGAACTTCAAAAACGCACTAAATGGAAGACTGGAAAGGAGGACGTCCAAGAAGGCGCTCTGGTAATTCTAAAGGAAGACCACTTACCACCGCTTAAGTGGCGTTTGGGCCGCATTGTATCTTTGTTCCCAGGAACGGACGGCGTGGCAAGAGTTGCTACAATTCAAACAGCATCAGGCATCGTGGAGCGAGCGTTCTCCAAGATCTGCCCACTACCAGTCACCCAGGACAAGCTGGATAGCAACCACACGCAGATGGACTCCGATAGCACTCACACTGTATCTCATTGAGAGCAATGCTCTCAAGGCCGCCGGGATGTTAACAACGCCATCGTTCGGCACACTACAGAAGTACCTACCAACTGACGTGATGATGTGACTGTTTGGAGTTTCCCTGACCCACCGCAAGAGGCGCAACGAAACAACTATAAAAGCCAATGTCGGCCATGATCCCCCTTCATTCGCATCCTCTCAATATTCGATTTAATTAATTAATTTCATGTATTTAATATTAATAAACTGATTCGCTTAAATATATAAAAATAATCATTTTTGTACCCGGCTTTCACTCATTTGAAAAACCAGCTGAAGTATAGCAACACACAATACACAAGAATCAAACAAGCGCCTCTCCTAGAAGTTTATCAAACATGGTATTAAAGAGTCAGTTAGTATTCTAGACATGTACCTGTAATGGGAATAAAAACGGTAAAAGCGATAACACTTATTCAGTAAATTTGTTATCGGTTTGAAAAATATTAATAAAAGCTATTACACCTTACATACATAATTTTTCTCGAAGGCTGATAACAAGATTCAAACTAGATACCAATAAAACTCTAATGTGATAAAAATAGATAAACATTTAGCTATTTATAGTCTTTATTTATGTTTGATTTTGTGGATTTATAACCCCTACTATATTGTAACAATTGCAACTATAGAAAGAAAACTATGAAAAAATTATATGCCCGAATCGATCCGGCGTCTTCTGGGGTCCGGTCAGACGCGATTACCTATTGATTAATTATGCAATTTATGGTCTTACTAATAACCAATATAAAAGCTATAAAAAGTTACTTAGTGTGTTAAGAAACATGGCACCTTCTAATGACATTTGGAATTCTAAAAAAGAGTTCTCCTGAGTATCTTCTCTTGTACACTGTACAGACGATAACACACCAAGGGGGTAACAGTTGCACTGCGAAAGCCGCCTGTATTATCAATTGATTAAAGGCGTTCTCAAGGTCTAACTGTTACGCTTGATGTGTTGTCGACTCTACATATAAAGTAAACTCAAAAGAGTAATCGAAGATTTTTTGCTCAATTCGAAAACTAGCAAATCCAAATAATTTTAGTGCTGGCATATTTATGTCAGTCATTATTAGTTACAAAAGTAACTTTTGTGCTCCATAGATATTAATAGCAAGAGTGGTTCAACAAGTTTTGTGAAAACTAAAGCTTAATTTATAAATAAATAGTAATTAGAGATTGCAAACCGCGTCCGGCCCGGCCGGGCCCGGTGCACTTTTAGACATCACTGGGTCCGGCCATTCAGGTACGAAAACTGCGGCACGGAAGCCCCAACTTGTAGAAAATAAGTGCATAAAGTGCTAAAAGAGCACCGGGCCCGGCTGGGTCCGGCCCGGCCGGGCCCAGTTTGCAATCTCTAATAATAATGCAACCATTCACTTTAGTCCTGCACTGCTAGAAATTTTTCGTCAAAAAACTATAATTTATTATTTTTACCGTCTTTGCCTTGTTGTAATTTAAAGTTCCCTGCACATGTGTTCCCTCCTTCCTATAACATGGGTTCCTTCAAAAGAGGTGTGAAAAAGCACCTTTCGGGCCGGCAAGGTGGAGGCGGCTAGAGCAGTGTCTGAACTGCACTAGCTGTCTTCGCATATGGATTCTTCTTACCGCTTCACATCAGGTGGTGTTGAATCATTTGTCGTGCTTTGTATAAAATAAAAGTTCGAAATGGATAGAAATTATCTTTTGCTTTGCAATATTTAGTTTAGTGCATTTCCATACAAAGGATTTTTTTCCGGTGGTATAAATAGGTAGATTTTTTTTTCTCATACAGTTTGAATAATGTATGTTATTTGTATCTTTGACTGACCACGTCATCATAGTTTATAATTGCGGAATCGACGCGTGCAACTGATATCAACTGGAAGCAGTAGCTACATCGGGCAAGGTAGTGGTAGATTATATATTCAAAGTATAAAATTTTAATTATAAATACTGTTTGTTATATAACACAAGGCACTAAGGTATGCGTTTTGACAGCGCCTTATACTTCCTATAGACAACGTACAATTCGTTCTTAGAATTATTGTTGTCAGTCTAGTCAGATCAGAAAAATGATTTCAATAGTTTTCGTCGTCGTCTTGAATCATAAATTCTTTATTTGGCTCAGTAACAACACCCACTTTATACTAGTAACTCTTATATTGATGTAATAAGTGTCATTATTACACATTCCCATTGACTTTTCCCATCCAATAACATTTGATAAACACCTCCTTTCACAGTGTTCGCTCCGGCCGAATGTCGGTCAATCGTTGCGTAACGAGCAGACTTCCTCAAAATAATAATGAACAACCAATAGGTATTACTAAAATAGGCTAGTGGCATCATAAAGTTACATGTCTATATTCTTCGCAACGTTTAATTACAGGCATCGATGGTTTTAAAAGATGTTTTTGCCAAAATTTCAAAGGTTTGTGGTAAAAAAATAGTATGATCCGGCTCAAAGAATAAATGAACCGTTTTCAAAGAAATAAGCTGGTTTTTAGTAGGGTATTTGAATTTCAACGTTAAACTTAGTCGTGGGGCAGTTTATTTTTCGCAAGTTATGGAAAAAGAAATACATAGATAGTAGCTTAACTTAGTGGCACAAATTAATGAATGCCTTAGAGAGCAGACTTGCACAGTGAAAACAAAAATAATTCTAGATCCATCAAGAAGTCCAGAAATGTAAGGGTAAGGGAGAAATATTTTTTCTCTTTGTATACTACTTTATTTAGAGGAAGTGGCTATATTTCTGAATCATAGCAGATATTGCATCACAGAAGTATTCATCCTGAATACAATGCGCGTACGCAACTCTTGAATAAATTATAAAATTTTCGGATTACAATGTGAACTTTATTTACATGTACATTATTGTAAAATAAAATTTGGGTCACATGCACATTATTTTCTCTGAGGAATAGTGTGACTGTTCCGAATGACGTAACATATTTTCTTATGAAGACGATGGCTTTTAGTTTCATCATTTTCGTGAGAATTTTTTTTAAGAATAAAACGGTTACATTAGAAGATTATGACCCGAAATTCAGTCAAAGTTCGACATTAACGGAGAAAGTTTATACTGCATTTTATGAAAGAAGAATGGCCCTTTTTCATATGCCAAAGGTAACTGCAAGCGTTGCCGAAGAGATGCAACAGTTTTTTCAAAAATGATGCATATTAATAGAATAGCAATACCAAACACTAAAGTTCAGTTTCATAACTTAGGTATTAGAGTCACGGGACGGGTTTTTCAATGAGTAATATCCTATCCCCGGTCCGATAGCTAAAATATGCGAAATGCATTAATAGGGGTTTTTTGTTAGATAACCGATATTTGCTGATATTTATTAAATTAATAATGTAACTTCGTCACTATAAATGTCGTTTAAATTTGTTTTGAATCCCCTTTTTTTGTTTCGTACTTAATGGCCCTATTTTTTAATGTTTTACAACAACTCTATTTGAGTACGAACTCTTGAGTTTTCTCAAGAGTAGAAGGCATTTCGAAGATCTGGTCTCCAATGTTGACGGGTGAAAGACCTAAATAACGTACACTGCTACGTAGGTATACATTTATTCTAATACTTTTTTTCAATTCAAAAGATTATTTAACTCAATCACATTGAAAGCAATATAAAAACTACATTCTCTAGTCTCTTTCTTTAATGTGATGGAAACAAAATAGTTCAGTTTTGTTTACTTGTCTATCAAACATTATATACGCTACACAATTATTTAAATTCGTAATTAATAGCTACAAAAATAAAGTATATAATAATAATACATAAAAGTGGAGTCTCTAACATCTTTATGAACCATCAATATTTTTTCTGTTTTATCTGTTGTCTGTTGTAGCATACAATTTATCTTAAAGCAGTAAAAGCATTCCGATCTGACATAGAACAAAAATAGCAGCTTAATAAAGAAAAAATCTTGGAAGGTTGAAAGGGTCGTTATGATGATTTCAAATAAACTGGGCAAAAATTAAAAAAAAAACTAATAATAAAATATAAATATTGTGTGAAATCTCTTGGATTGATTATTTTATTTTGTGGGTATAAGTAACTTCTGCTCTAAACGATCAAATACTCAGGTTGGCAATAAAACGTATTTCATATTGCTCTATTTCGTAGAGGGAAATATATATGCCATTCAGATTGATTACATCGTCAGCCAACGTAACTATACGATCTGCGATCCAGTAAGCAAACGCCGACTAATATCGCGTTTCCTTGACGCACTGCGCACACGCAAACATAATACGTACATCTTAAGGAGATAGCTGAACGACTGGAACGACCGGTCTTACTGATATAATATACTTTCACTTAGGGACCAGTAAGCGCAAAGGGTAAGTGCATTGTTTGGCAGGCTTCCGTGTAAACATTATGTCATTTTATTAGAACCCTTTCTGTAGTATCGATTGCGTTATCTGAGTGACCTAAATAAAATTCATCAATATCATTATTAGTACAAAAATAATACGCATTTAAATATAAAGCTTATGCGAAAAAAAACAACCGCTTTGATTTTTAATTACGATCTTTAAAGTTCAAGAATCGTATTTTGAATAAATAAAAAGTGTTGCCAAATCTTAATATGGACTAACAATGAAGAATACAATCCTAAGGAATTACAAGATATCTACATTCCACCAATACAAAAATGTCTTCTCGACGAAAACGTTAGTTTCCGTATAAAAGGGAAAGTAAACGAGTATGCAAATGGATTTGAGGGCTGTCAAAACAAAAATGCAGGACATGCTTTTAGGAGAAAATATGAAACAGAAAATCAAACACCTACCTAAGAAATTAATTCAGGCAACGAAGTAATGCACTATACTTTGAAGCTAAGATTTATAACAGGAATGATATAGGAATGCATAACTGTACACTATATTACTTACTTTTTGTATAAGAATTAGAAAATAAAGCTGCTATTTTCAGATGGATAAGGAATAAAAAAGAACAAAAAAATTGTAGTCTCATCGAAAGCATTGCAAAATAGGTTGAAATGAAGAACACGATCCAAAATTGGACTCAGGCAAAGGAGTTGTAGAAGAAGATTAAATGAATATTGACATCAAGGGAAAGTATCGAGAACATCGATATAGACGAGGCGTCTTACCAAATCTCGTTCACTAGATCATAGTAACGTTCCATTAACTCGAATGAGGGAACTGGTGGTGGTGGTGGATTTGTTATTACATCATTGACCACAGATGACATCACTATCAACTCTGAAAAATAAAATTGCATTAATGTTTTTCAATAAAACAATGGAAAATAAATGAGTTTTAAAATTTCACGAATTTATTATTTTCGGATGATTTCGGACGATAAAAAATTACCACAAATTAACGTATGAAGAACGTATGATTAACGTATTTACGTATGTCGTACGTAATATCTCAAAATATAGCTTAAAATATATTTAACGTAGATGATCAGCGCAGAAAGAAAGTGGCACGTTTTTCAAATTAAACTAATAAGTATATTGACTACACTTATGCTTGTTTTCACTAACATTTTCTTAGCTTTTAGAGTCTCTTAGCAATTTTTATTTCAGTCTATCTAAAGCAGATAGAAAGAGACAAATGTCGTTAAGCTAAGCCTAGAGAATGGTGAAAACAGACATTAGATGCGCACAAAATTTTAGTTGTTTCCCCTGTTGTGTTATTAACTTCAAATTAATGATTACTACCGATTATTTTGTATTCGAATAAAAATAAATCGATTAAGCGTATCCAATGTTACATAACGTTATACAAAGAGGTCTTTTTAATTTTTTTAACCATTTTTTAAATACCACAGTAAAGTCAAACCATAATTGACTTGTGGCCAGACTTACACTCGCATCATTGTGTAAGATCCGCGTACGTACAGGTGTTACGCTCAAAATTGTGACACTGAGAGACGTTTTATCTTTAGTTCCGGAGGCTTTAGGAACTTTGACCGCGATTGCACAAGACTCTTTTTTTTTTTTTTTTTTTTTTTTTTATACTAAGCACGACAAATGACTCAACACCACCTGATGTGAAGCAGTAAGAAGAGTCCATATGCGAAGACAGCTAGTGCAGTTCAGACACTGCTCTAGCTGCCTCCACCTTGCCGGCCCGAAAGGTGCTTTTTCACGCCTCTTTTGAAGGAACCCATGTTATAGGAAGGAGGGAACACATGTGCTGGCAAAGAATTCCAAGTTCTGGAAGTTCGACAAAGAAAAGAGCTACTAAATTTCTTTGTACGTGATGTTGCGGTAGAGACAGTGAATTGATGACTCCGAAGACCGGCACGCGTGCTCCTGAGTAGGAAGGGGGAAGGTGGGATAAGGTCAAATAGCTCTTCAGAACACTCTCCGTGATATAGCCGATAGAAGGCGCTAAGCGACGCAATGTCTCGACGCAATTGCAGAGGCTCAAGGTTGTTGGTGACCTCTACATCGCCAACGATACGGACAGCACGACGCTGCAATCTGTCCAGGGCATCGAGTAGGTACTTGGCGGAGCCATCCCACAAGTGCGAGCAATATTCCACGCAAGACCGGACCTGAGTTTTATACAGCAGGCATAATTGGTCAGGCGTGAAGAATCGACGCACCTTGTTCAGGACACCGAGCTTCCGTGAGGCTGTTTTTATCACGGTTTCGATGTAGTTCCTGGAATTCAGATCGCAACATATCTCCATACCTAGCAAGTTGAGGGAGCCCTGTGCCGAAAGAGTCGTGCCCTGAAGAGACGGAAGGGGAAGGAACGGCGACATTTTGGCTGTAAACGCGCACACCTGTGTTTTCTTAGCATTGAACTCAACAAGATTGTTAGATCCCCATTCAGATACGAGGTTCTCTTTTGTAACACTTGAACTAAAACCAGTTGCTAAGATGTGTTACATAGGAATAGACATTGTTTCCGACAGCTAATGGATTTTTGACTATGTAATGACTAGACATAATGTAAATGCATTGTATTTAGTGCTTGATACTAACTGTTACTTGATACTAAGTATTTTAAAACAAGTATATTTATTTATTTTATATTTAACAATGCTTGCTCACTACGACGTACAGACGACAACACATCAAATGTGACAGTGGCTCAACGAAAGCTGGATCGAATCCATTACGATTGGAGTACGAGTAAAGGCAGTCTCAAGGCCAAGCTGTTTCTCATTATATGCTGCCAACTGTACGTAGTGTACGTAATACCTTAAACGTATTATTTATTTTGCGATATTCCTTCATAAACTTCTTTTTATTGAAATAAAAAAACGTTGTCGACTACCCTACTATTTTTATGTAACTATTTGGCACTATCATCATTTTTATTATTATTGGTATTTTTCTCTCGATATAATACGTACGTACAGGATGTAAGGGGAACTCCCTTCAAAACGAAAGCTGATCTCAGTGCCAGCCCACCTTAAAATTATGACTTTTTGAAAACAAATCGTATCCCGGAACAATTCAACTGCTTCATATAAAAGTAACTACAAATACGTGTAGCTATTACAATTAAGCATGAAACAGCTGGTGTTTTTTTTATCACGATTTCAAATTCTTTTCAACAAGTTTTTTTTTATATATACTCTTTATTGCACTTTAAAATTACAAATAACAATTACTTAAACAGTAAGTTAGCAAGGGTGGACTTATCTCTATAAGAGATCTCTTCCAGCCAACCCATAAATGTGTGAGACATCACTTTGTGGAAGCAGGCAGCACCGAGTGCATCAAAAATATTAATTAAACAATATAGATTTTATTTGAATACTAATACATATTAAAAATAATAAACATATTACATATACATATCCTAGATATATATATATATATATAAATAAATTTTACCACTCAATCAAGAATACCGCCGACCTGATGGTTAGCGGTTACCGTAGCCTATGGACGCTTGCAACACCAGGAGCATCACTTGCGCATTGCCGACCCTGTAAAAAGCTTTTCACGCCTTTTTTGAGGTGTTCAGGGTTACCTGCCCTGCCATCTGCCTTCGTTTTCGGGAGCGTCTCCCTTACACCCGGTATTCACAGTTGTCACTGGACATTTCACAAGCCCTTGACGGGTTGGCTGGAGAAATTCAAGAGAGATAAGACTCATACAAACAGGAGTTAAAATAAACATTTAGCTATTGCTGTAATTTCTTCAAAACGAAAACCTTAGGTAATTTAGTATGATACCGAACTGAATAGAACTAGAAAAGTAACTTAATTTTGCATCTTTATGACTTACACAACACTTTATAGAGTGCTGACAAACTGGAAAAATTGTACGAAACATTACATAAAACCTCCACACATGTGCTGACAAAAAAGATTACTTAGCTGTATATTACAGGATCTATGTATGTAACTCAATAGTTTCATAGATACAGTGGTATGTTTGATGTGTAGCGACGCATCATACATAAGCGCTCCATAGATAGTCTATGGAATAGGTGACGTCACATGTTCCTATTTTACTGCAAAATGTATGGGCATATTGACAAAATTAATTTTATCTATGTAATATGTACGTTTTTATTCAAAGTTGTCATAATAATAGTTGTTTTAATTGATGTCAGGAATCTAATACCATTAACACTTTTGATAAATTTTGAAAAAAGTTTTGACCGCTTGTAATAAATTTTCTAAATCGTAAGTACAACTTCAAAATTATTCCACAACTTTTAAGTTTGAGTTGTTTTGATGGGTAAAAACAGCATATATTTTAGGAATTTGTGAAAAATAGCGCCATATTCAAACGTAGGCAGCATACCTATTACAACTATAAATGATTATAATACCTATATTATAATCAATTATAGTTGTTATAACTCTGTAACACCTATGTTACTGAATTCAGAATCGAAGTTTGGTATTCTATGCTTGCGGGGGTCGATATAGTAGAAAGTGCGCGTCTGTTGCTGACCGTACCTTTGAAGTGATGGTTTCCTCCAAAACGGTGATCGCCTTTTTAACAATGAGTCTGATTCTGAAGACACACTCTAATTCTATATTTAAGTGCAGTGCATCTCTTTCTCGCAATATGTAATAGGAAAAAGATTGCAAGAATTTGTTTAGAGCTGTCAATTAAATTTAGATAGATTTCAAAGAAACCATAGACAATTTTAGACGGCATGTACGGAGGTGCCTGTATTTTATCACGTACACTGCATTTTATCACGTTCAATAACGTCGAAAATTGAACGCACGTTTCTAAATGTATGACTGCCATCCTTTTCGAATTCATTTTGAGAGAAAGAAAAGCACTAAACTTAAATTTAGACTTAGCATGCATGTGTTCTCCAGAATTAGGGCCAATATCATTTCATTGTTATTGATCGGTGGGACATGCCACTAATTCAAAGGTGGGTCCAAGTCCACACAATAACATTGTTTGTGTGGATTGCTTTTTAGAATAAATCAAATTTTGTAGTTTTTACTAAGCCTAATCTAAGGCCATTGTAACGAATACTACTGGACTAAGCCTGAATTAAATAAACTAATAGTAACTAATAATAATTTTCTATGAAACCTTGAACTACGTCTTGAGCTTTTTACTAAAGAATCTTTATGCTATAACCTATATTTCAAGTATAATTTTAGAACCGTTGAAAAATAAAGACAGTTATGAGAGATAGGGCATAGTGGTATTACGAGTATCCACTCCAATTTCGGGCGCATGACGAGGGTAGCACCTCCTCTTTACCGAAGAGAAGATATAGCCAAACAACATGTAGTAGGTACATGTTGTAGTGTTAGTCCTATGCTGTCAACTAAGCGCATTGTCTACATTTCTCACAGGTTATGCATCACGTCAGTAGTTCCGAAGATGCTACGAGGCTCTATATGCTATGGTAACCGCTTACCATCTGGCATGCCACACACATGTTTGCCTCCCTTGTCGTAAAAAAGGGGGTTTGAAACAGACTCAGTGATTTTGCGCCCTAATGAATTAAACTGAAGTTCTTGAATTTTACAGGTGATAGTTTCACTAGTAGAGTTATTTATTTATGACACTTCAAATTTACACACATTACACACTTAGAGAATCAGAAAAAAGGAATATAATAGCAATAACAATACTATGTAAGCAATGCTTGCAAAATGGGCGGCCTTATCGCCTTAGTTAATTAGGCCCCAACTCAGGTTTAGAGCTATGTACGTCTATATCATTAGACACTGTTATCAAAAAATTAATAGCTATACAGCATACAACGACTCATTATAGGTGCACGCACACACACACGATTCCGGGGCGACGTTAAAGCAAATAAAAGTAATCTTTCCTTTATTTTGATTTAAAACCACTGTACCTACGTGCCTGTGTGTGCGTGTGCCTGCTTTAGTCCGTTCTATGGAGTCGTCCTTCTTTACCCAAAACTTTGTTTTGTACATTTTTTTTTGACTGTTTATGTCATTTTACATTCAATACCATGATAATTATTGTAAATGAAACAGTTGATGGTAAACAAACGAATTGAACATTAGGTTCCTTGTGAAACTTACCGTCTAAAGTTGCGGGGTATTTATGACCTGCGTAGCCAGTGGGTGCCGAGGGGCCGGTGTGGGCATAATGCGCGGGCGCAGTGGGCACGCCGTACCCGGTCGGGGCGCCGTACTCGACATGCGCAGGCGGCGGGGGCCCGTACACGACTGTCGCTGGAAGTAAAGTTGATATAAAATAAATACGTGGAACTCCAACAAAACATTTTTTTTTATACAACTAGACGACAAACAAGCTGACGGCCCACCAGATGGTAAGAAGTTATCGCCGCCTATAGACACCTGCAATAACAAGGGAAAATCACTTGATATTGCAGGTGCGTTGTCATCCTGGGTCAAAGATGAAATGCCGTCCATGCTCAGTAATTACACTGGCTACCTTTCCCTTCAATCCGAAACACAGCGAACTTTTCACGGCTGAAATGAGAAAGGCGGTGGTACCTACCCAGACGACCCTACATACAGGCCTACCACCTAGTTAAAACATTGCGGGAATAGGTGTTAAAAGTTAGAATGTCTAGCTTGATGAATATGTGAATAATTCTGAAACTAGAGGAGACAGTTTTAATTTTAATAGAGCAGATTTTGATGTGTGATAGAGGCAACGTGAGATTGTCACCATATCCGGAAACGGTAGAATTTGTATGCAATGGAAAAATAATCATAGTTTACCTAGAGTGCCTTGCAATTTAAAGACAAAAGACAATCAAAGCGTTCAAAGGAAAATCGTATAGTTAATTGCTAACCAAACAATGTCTTTTGTGTATTTACTGCATGTTTCGTATTTATGTTTGGTTTTTACACTAATAGATTTTTGACTGACTTTCGAGATATAACGTTAAATTCTTGAATTATTGACGCGTAAAGGGAGGGATAGACCTTACCTAGTTTCTTTTCATTCTACTCAGTGTTTTACTTCGCCGTTGTGCCTATTTTATTTGATAAAGCTTTTCAATCAGTTTTAAACGTTAATATTGATATTTTAAGGAATAAGTATAAAATTCTTTTATTTAATTACTTTTAGTAAGCTCGATTCTAGTTTTTTTAGTTTTCTATGCTTGTCTATTCTTTTGCCACAATGACTAGTTTTTAACAAACCATCAGCTCAGGTTAGGCCATGCTGAAATAACCCTTAAAACGTTAGAATAGAGCTGATTCATGTTACAGAATTTTGCTAAGCAATCGAGCTTAGCTTTATATACTTACTTATATTTCAAATACCAACAAAAGTTTGATCATAAATCACACAAATGGTTACGTGTCAGTGCATCATAATTTTCATTAGTGATTCGATTTGCAAATCAATGAGCTGTACGCAGCAATAAATAGTATTAGATTTAAGATATTATTATGATTCGACACGACTCAAGCCTTTCGAAAACATATTTCAGAGTAGAAATAGGTCACTATATAAATTTATTAAAAAAAAATAGAGCACACAAATTGAATTTGTGACAAAAAAATGATTTTAAAATGATACGCAGCAATTTCGTAAAAAAGCCTAAATTCTTTAAACTTAAACTCCAATTAACTGTGGAAAACATCAAATATTTGTAACAAGACGCTAACGCTACTGTTTTCTAATAAAACAGATGTTTGTGTGTACAAAAGAATTACTGCTAATGAACGTCGTAGGAGTTCACAACTTCACGGTTTGACGGTCGTAATCGCAGTTTGTGTAACACTATTTTATAGTCTGTGCACACCACATAAGACACTAATAAGCACGTCACTTTGGACGCTATTCGAAAAGTGCATATACATACCAGTTATTGTAGTTCAAATTTTGATAATAATTTTGCATGCGAAAGTATTTTTATTGAAGACTAGCTGCATCCGACTAAACTTCTGCTTATGACTTTGACATTATAAAACTCCTATTAAATAATTATTTTTATTTTTATGAGAGAGCATATTTTCAGATTGATTCCTTTAAAATTTTGTCGAAATCGATTATATAGTTTAGTTTTTAAATCTTAATAAGTAGAATAATTAAGTAGGTCTATTGCTTTCCTATGACCTTTTGGTGGTACGATAAGATAGTATAAAAAGTTATCACTAAAAATTGTAAAAAGAAAATAAGCAAAAATAAAAACTAACATCAAAACACTAAACAGGAAAAATCAATAAATTTAAGTAGGTTTAGGTACTTATCCACTAGAAATAAATTTTTAGGGTTCGTGCTAAGTTGTTTTCAGAAATAAGAGGAAGTGAAGCACCGACTCCTAAAACTACCTTAAGAGGACTTAAGTACCTACTCAAATTCAATTATGTTTCCTATTTAGTGTTTTAAAGACGTAATATTTTTAATCAAAAATAAATATTTTTGATTAAAAATTTTACGTAACCCACATTTACTATCTACTATCTACTACTTACATGACGGCTTCTTATGACTCAAAGCTGCAGAGCTGACTATCTTCTTGCCAAGGTTGCTCACAGCGTCTCCCTTCACAGAGATAACCTTCCCCAAGGTCGCAGCAAGAGCGCCACCGCCCTTGATCAGTTGTCCTTTCAGGATAGTGACTCCACCGGTAATAGCTTTGACAGCTTGGAACAGCGTGTACAGAATCGATTTCTTCAAGCCCCAGTAGTCATATTTTTCGTCATGATGCTGAAAATAAATAATAGTTCATATAACTGTCACATAATAGAGGTTATTAAAAAAAGAGCCTTGCCGAGGTTTTTATTAGTATCACGCGAGTGTTTTAATACCAAGCTATGTGCAGTAACATTATACACTACAATATACTCATACATTCAAATAAGTCACTACTAATAAAATACATTTTTATAAATTAATATTGTTTTATACACAGACGAAATGGCGCAAAATCTACATTCAATGCTCTGTGTTAACGCTAGGTTTTTCAGGTGTCAACTAATAACTCAATTTGGCTGTCTATACCACTTTTCCCAGAGGTTTGTCATTTTTAAGAAAAAAAATTGTAATATAATAAGTCAATCCGATGTTATAATGGTCATTATAAAAATACCGCTAAAATCTAGCTACTAAATACTACTAGCCAGCTAGCACGGGTTCCTTCAAAAAAGATGCTAAAAGACATTTTATAGGCAAGGAGGAGGAGGCTAAAACAGTGTTTTCGTACCACTTGCTCAAAAAAGTGACATTCTATGCCACAAAAAGCGAACATAACAAAAGTCATTTTTAATCTGTCAAAAACAGGGAAAGAAAATTGTACTGAATTTTATTTATCTTCTAGGGGGAGATTGTGATTTAAATTTGGAATACTTACCGAAATTTATACTGAACTACATCTGTGTTTACACCATTGAGTTTGTATATAAAGCATTATACATCTTTTTGAAAAAGGAATACGCATTTATTGTGCAGTTATGATTATTAAATAAAATTACGAAAATCGACTAGGCCGTATGAGCTTGATGCCTTTGCTTTTGCGACAAAAAAATATTAGTCTAGGAATTTGCCGCGTTTGTAACTCTCTCTATCAATAATTGGACCAATAATGTTTCAAATGATAACTTTTACTTTTAATTGTCATTATTTTTAATAAATGCTTATCTTTCCGGTGGTCCGGCTTTCTTAAATGAAAATGAAAATGAGTGTATAAATAAATGAATCTCGAGTCCTTCGTTACGCTCGCGATTTAAATCGTCACCCCCGTTAATAATCTACTATTTGACAGCTGGAAGTGGTAAGACTACTACTGTCTTAACAGAGAGTGTGTAGAGCCATTTGCCGTGCTTTGTATAGAAAAGTACCTCTTACACACAGACCAACACGGGGGAAACACTGAGGAGCTGCGGGCAATGACGTCACCACGCTGGTCCAATTCGGATTGGTGGATGAAGTTATCAGAGCAATAACCAGGGTTGCTCCAACACTTTGATACTTTTAAACTTATTTATTATTAAGCTGTACACAATTGTCATTAATTTCACCATCAAAGCGCTTATTATTCCACTAAAATAAAGAAAAATAATGTAAGCTTTGTCAGTAATACCGGTTCGTAAGAATATCCGTGCTCATCCCCGTGGCCACCGTTCTTGCTGGAGGCTGACGCGATCAGCGTGGCTACTCCCGCCGATGCTTGTCCCAGGAGGCCGACCTTGCTTTGGAGTCCAGATGATGCTTTGGACACCACAGAAGTCAGGGCCTGCGCTGATGATGACCGTTTTGTTCTGGGCAGAATAAAAACATTGTGGCTTTGGTTTCTGTTTGTGCAAGACTTGTAATAAACGAATCTTGGTTGTAAATATTAATTATATTAACTGAAAATAATATAAAAACACATTCTTCTCTATTAAAAGTATTCTGTGGTGCATACATACGTGAAATTATGCGAAAAAAAGCGAATGTATGTACAAACACTTTGTTAATCACAGATATTATTTTTTAACCGTCTTCTTTGATAAAGTTTAAGATAGTTTTTATAGAATGGCCTTGTCTAAAAACATCTATTAAGCTTGTTTTAGTTAAAACACTTTTAAACTTAACTTTTCTATTTCATTTGCCAGTAAGTAAGTGTAACAAAATATATTATAATAGTCTTTTGATTTAAATAATTTAAATAAATAAGGCCGATAGTGTGAGCAAACAATAATGCTCGTTTTCACTAACATTTGCTTTGTGTTAAGAGTCTCTTAGAAAGGAGATAGAAAGAGAGAAATTTCGTTAAAAGTCACCTTAGCCTTGTGAATAGTTCGTGTAAACGGACATAAGAGGGGTCAGTATAGGAAGATTTGAAATTTAAAACATATTAATAAGTAAATTTTATGGTAACATACAACGCTGTTGATCAAAAAAAACTATATTCAAATAATTTCAAAAATAACTCGCACACTATACACGAAAATTTTTGAAAGGAAAATGTCATGACAAAAAGTAACATAACGTTCAGCTACTTCTGTGGTCGACTGTACCTAATTAGCTTGTTCAGTGAGCTCCATTAGTTGAACTACTCACCTCATAATTTCTTCAGCTGCTAATCCCTCAGCGAGCCTCTCCAGCTGCTGGGGCGTCATTCTGCTGATTGCAGCCATGTCAATGATGTCCAGCGCCAAGGGGTATGGCTGATAGGGCTGCGGAGCTGGGGCAGCCATGACTATGGCCAAGCACACGATGCTGAACCAGATCTGACACAAAAGAAATAATGAACATGAGTAAAATATTGCATAAATTTGTTCAAGAGTCATGGATTACACTTAGTTTGTATATATTACAAATATTTACTATTCTATTACCTATATTTCTTTGTTATCTAGTAGTATCCATAACAATGAAAAAATCTAAGCTAGAATCAAAATAATGTATTTACGTAATAAATTAAGGTTCCCCTATTAATTTAATCATGCTTGTATTGCTTAATTTGGCCTAGATATTAGGTGTGAGTTTGAGAATATCAATATTACATTAATAATAATAATCTTGATCTTCATCAACAGCCATTATACGTCCCACTGCTGGGCACAGGTCTTCCTACATACGAGAAACACATGAGGAGCATGGGCCATAACACCACCACGCTGGCCCACTGCGGGTTGGTATCTTGATCTTACCACAAAGTAAATTACTCTGTGATCTCGCTGCCGATGGAGATCAAGATTTTCCAATGTTTTTTTTTCTAAAAATACCTACTATGTATAAAAAATATATAATTATATATCTTTAAAAATATAAGGAATATCTTTTTGATTAAATAATTTAAAAAATAATGCTGTTCTTAAATAAACGGTTGTTTAATCGGTAGTTAACGAAATAACTATTGGTACGAGGTTCAATTCCCACATGAGCCGAATTTCAATTACGCAAGTACGATCGAACTTAGATCTAAACATACGGTAGCGAGTCCAGCCAAGTGCAAAAAAATGAACTAGCAACGCGCGCGTGTAATATTACACAAACAATTTCGAGCTAAGTACAGTTTTGTCAACTCGTAAACTATGTAATCTACATACCTACATGAATACTAACTTTGTAACTTTGTAAAGTATTTCGAATTTCATTAATCTGTCAAGCGGCGTTATACCTCTAGAGGTCTATGATAATTGAAAAATCAATTGTGTTTGGAATCTGATGCTTGACGGGTTAATATTTCAATATTATTTTTGATGGAAATTGTATGTGTTCTGTTGGGAGTGATAGCAGGCGCCACTTGAGCCTTGGCAGTGAAAAGCGAAAGTTTTTACCGGCGTATGCGCAGTGACGTCATCAACCGACTACAACAAGCGGTTTCCGCTTTGCGGGCCTTAGAGATAGCGAATCGTTTCATTTATTTCCATAATATTATGTTACAGTAAATCGTGAATTTTCTATTAAACTTAATCCAGATCCCTGTATATAATTTTTATTGTAATTTGATTTCAAATATCCATAAAGTTCTAAAAATTTAAATACTCTATTTTATACTTTTTTTTTTACAAATAACATTTAAATCATCTATGCTAATTAAATTGATTTGATTGATATACAGGGCGGTGACGGCAATACGCAAATATATTAAAACATGGCTATTTATTTCAAAGTAATGTTTTGCAACTTGCAAAAACATCCTATTCATTTGATAATTTCATAACATTTCTATGAAAGACTGCAGCCAATGTTATATTATTTCATGGAAATGTCATGAAATTACCAAATGAATTAGATGTATCTATTTGAAAGTTGCAAAACATTTCTATGAACTAATTTAGCCCTTGTTTTAATTTATTGTCGTACTGTCGTCACTACCGTATATAAACTCTAAGAATCTTCCGCTTGCTTAGTGACCACCAACCACTTTATGTATAAGATCGTAAACTAAAGATTTTATTGTGTGCTAGACTATTGTGTTTCACACCCAACTTCTTATATGAATAACCAAACATTTTTACTATAGACACTTCACTTTCTAATAAAAACCAATCAAGTGCGTTATGGATAAAACTATGTTTGATTTTTTGCTATTCCAACGTTATTGTTTTTTAACCGAATCGAATCAATTCGACCAGTTTGCATGTAATATTGTCAGAACTGCCCAGTTTTTGTGTATACCAGCTTCATGGGTGCGGAATTTCATTAGTGTATATATGTATGTTTGTCAAAGCATTTTTCCAAAACCAAAAGTCAGATTGCAAAATTTTTTTTATACAACTAGATGATAAACAAGCTAACGGCCAGCCTGGTGGTAAGCGGTTACCGCCGCCTATAGACACTTGAAAAAAAATTACTTGATATTGCAGGTGAGTTGTCATCCTGAGGCCTACGATGATATGCCGTCCATGCCCAGTAATTACACTGGCTACCTTTCCCTTCAATCCGAAATACAGCGAACTGTTTCACGGCTGAAATTGCCATTTTTTGTTGGATTAGGTATAGTCCAATCATCAAAATCGGTTTAGCCGTTTTTGAGATGGAGAGTAAAGAGATAGCAGCCAGTAAGTAAACGTGTCGTTGGCTTAACAGGTAATTCTAAAACTGGTCATTATGCATGCAGCTAGACTCTAGCTAAATTTAAACAATCAAACTGACTTCAAAAATCCTTTGAAGAAAATAATAATAAAATTTCATAAAAAGGTGGAGCACCGACTCCAATACCTATTTATGAGATAAATACCTAACTTCAATTAAATTTTTCTTTTTTCGTCGGGGGTTATTGAAATAAGTACCGTACGCGCGTAGCCCTTGTATGTTCTCTACATTTACTATGTATCATTTTATGTTGTGTCTATGTTCATAAATTGCTATAAAAATAATAAATTAAAAAATCTGAATATTAAAATTATGATATTCTTATGATTTAAATAAAAATATAAGTTAGCTTATATTTTTAAATCATAAGAATATGATTAAGTGTTAGCTTAAGTGTTAGAAATGTAATCAAAATAGAGATTGGAATGCACTGGAGAATACTGAAGATATATTAGTACATACTCGTAGGTACTTTACATGAATCTCGTAATATTATATGGTTTTGAACGAACTGGAACAAAACAGCAGGCTTTATTTATTATCAATATTTTTAATTAATTAATACCCATCTCTATCCACCCTTTGCCCATCATATTATTTTTTTAAAGTTTTGTTAGCGTACCTAATTGGTGCAATATTGGAAGTAGTTTTGGTGCGTTTAAGTAAAAGTTGGTGCGCTTCGAGGATTCCTACCTCGTGACTGAAGCCTCCGTTTTAGCTCAGTAGGTGCATTCATGATAGAGTGGTTCGGCTATAATGTGACGTACAGACAGGTGAATGGACGGACGAACAGACGTGACGAAACTATTACTGCCGTATAATGAAATGTAATTCGTCCGATGCAAAAAACATGCTCCAGCGTTACCTAGTCTAAACCTTGAAAGATGCTTTACTTATTGAACTTTGGCTATGGCTGCTAAGGCCTTAAAAAGGACAGAATAACGAAAGAATCTGTTTCCTTACATATTTAGTTACAGCTTAGCAATCAAAAAATATCGCGAGTCTGAAAGTGTAATTGTTTTATAACCTCAAGTGTATCATGTGGGTGCTTCACTGAGTAAAATTTTGAATCATAAAAATACCTCTGACTTCAATGCGTCTATCACTGAATATTTTTTTGATTTACATTGTAACTTTAAGTCATTAGGATTTTTTAACACTTCATCAATAAAGAATTAATTAGTCACTGGACAACTGCATTAAGCAGGTGTATCCCAGTGGTAAGTATTGTGAATTTCGTGAACCAAACAATGTTACTAATTAAAGGCGGGAATCAAACATTCGGTTTTGAATGACGAATTTGTCTTAGCAATTGACGGGAATACTTACTGCATATTTCGCAGTTTATGCAGTAAGAAAAGAATCTGTAAATTACGTCTGTCATTTTATTGCTAAGCGCCTAATAATTTAATTATAGATTTTAAATTGCCTGTGCAAATCTGTGAAGTATGTAGTTACCTCGAACTTTTTTTTGGTAGAGGGATGTTTTTTCTCGACCACCCCATGATGTGAGGTGTTCAATTCGAAACATATTTAGGATAAATATATGAAAACTATCAGTTTTTTAAAAAAATATTTTGCCGTTATTTTAAACGAAATTAATATGTTCATAGTAGGTTAAATGTTAATTCAACTGGGTCAAGAAATTGATTTCATTACGTTAATCTTAATGAAAACTTAATTACCATACGTTAAAGTAGAATTAAAAATAAGTCGTCTGTGTTACTATGAGATAAGAAAGGAACATTAGTTATGAAACAAATGTTTATTTTATACACAATTGTATACTCAAAACCACTGGACTATGACATAAAAGCACATTACACAGTTGATTCTTTTTATAATCATTTTTCGTGATCGTTACGCATACTTTGTAGCAAATGAGTAGGCCAGCAGAAAAGAAAGTAATACTCAAAGTAGATATTTTAATAATGACTGTTATGCGACGTGACACAACACCGGTTTGAAGTTAAATCATAGGACAAGAAATGTTCTGTCGCAGACTATAATAAAATGATGTATTGTACAGTCGACAGCACATCAAGTGTAACAGATGCACTACGAAAGCCGCCTCTATTACGAACGCAGTAAGGGTGGTCTCAAGGTCAAACTGTTACGCTTGATGTGCTGTCGACTGTACAGTCAGAATTAAAAGTATCTATTTTTTTTATAAACAAACGAACGGTCAGCTTAATGGGAAACGGCTATCATATTTTCATTGAAACTTAGCAGCTTAACTTAATAACAATAACGCAATATAATAGGTATGTATATTTTTTTGTTTTTATACGACCGTCCATCTGGTGGTAAGCGGTTACCGCGGCCTATAGACACCTGCAAAAACAAGTGAAAACCACTTGATATTGCAGGGGCGTTGTCATCCATGCCCAGTGATTACACTGGCTACCTTTTCCTTCAATCCAAAACACAGCGAACTGTTTCACGGCTGAAATAAGAAAGGCGGTGGTGCCTACCCAGACCTTCATACGGGACTACCACCTAGAAAATATATTCATACACTACCACATATACTCATACACTCAAGCCTATCATCAAGCCCAAAGTAAGTATAACTAAGAGCTTGTGTTATGGATTCTTAATATCGGATAAATAATGATACTGGGGTGCGATTCTGTAACGAATCTCGCACCTCACTTCGCAAGTCACTTCGAATTCAACTGTCAAATATAGCAAAAAATGTATGATAATTTGCTCTATTTGACAGTTGAATTCGAAGTGACTTGCGAAGTGAGGTGCGAGTTTTGTTACAGAATCGACAGGCTGATATGCATATAAAAATTAGAAATACACTAAATAAACATACAAACAGATTCGTGAACAAATGTTTGTATACATGAAGTGCCAAATAAATCTGCTCCTACTGGGATTCAAACCCGGAACCCGTGACCGAGTAGCCTGTATAGCTAGGGCTACTGGTACACAATAGAAAAACTATTGTGTATATAAACCCTTGTTTATATAAACCTGTCTTTTGTAGGGGAGCTCACTGTAGGTAGGTACCAAGAACGCAAGGTAACTTCGAACGAAGTTTTTTTTTAAAAATTATTTTGATAGCATAAAAATAAAGACAACGTACCGTACTGGAAAGCGCACCATCAGTAGGACGGCGGCATCCCAATAGATGAACAAACCACCTGCGGGGCGACTGCCTTACTTTATAAGTATGAACATTGATATGGTTAATGACGACACATTGAAGTCAATTATGACATTCACTGACGTGTAAATGCCATAATTGAATTCCATATGACAATGTGACGTCACGAACAGTACTTATGTTCATACCAATAAAGTTACCGAGCTTGTTGGACGCAGGCTGCGCAGAACCTATCCATTTAGAGATAGATGGAGGAGGCCTTTGTTCAGGAGTGGACATCATAGGCTGATAATTGTGATGAAAGAATAAGGAGCCCATGCGCTGTGCCTAATATTGGATTAAGCATCCCTCTTAGCCGGCGAAGGTTTATATAATCTATCCTTTTTTTAGTTACTTATGTACGGCGCCGTTAAAAATTACTCCTACAAAAATTGGTTCAAAGTACTGTTACTTAAAAAAAATTGCAATCGATACGCAGAGCCGCATCCTCATTAGTAGCCTAATAGTATTAGCAAGATACATTTAGCAAGTGATTATCCAAAGACCTAAAGCAATTTGTGTCGCGTAGTCACTCGCGCGAGTAATAATGTGTTACAGGACACATCCGTAGTTACATTTTTAAAGGATTGATTACAATCGGATGCGTATTTTTTCAACGATCATTATTATGTTGAAATGCATTTTGTCATCTTTTTGCAATTCACATTCACGGGGTGGTGTTAATATTCAATATGTCCACATAAAACTTCGGAATATCGCAATGTTTGTAGAAAATTGTCATGTGCAAGTGACATTTTGATGGTGGCAGTTGTACTATTGTTGTGTTAATAAATTTGCGATGCGTTGCCAATTTTTACTGCAATAAATTCCTCCAATATTCGCAATCAAACTTTAGATGCTATTTGCATTTCATTGCACCGTAATAAAATATTAATGATGCATGATTGTTTAATTTTTTAACCGATGAAATGAAAAAGTGGTAGGCTGCCAAGTCGAACGTGTTGGTGTCTTATAAATAATGCTTCTTACAAAGTGATTTTGAAGCTGAAGATTTCTTCTGATAAATCCACCGCGTATGAAAATAGGTGATTATTGTTTGTTCGCACTTTTATTGAAATTTAATTTGATGATGTACAAATAAACTGATTGACTTTCTGAGAAAACTTAACTGATTTAAGCTTTATATAACTGTACCGAACTGTAGGTAATTATAATGTTATCAAAACGTATGTTTACAGTGGAAAATATTCTATTGGTAAAATTCTCATGGAAGCGAACTCCTTGGAATAAAAAAAATGATGCAATAAAAAGTTTCCTTCTCTGCTTCATTTTACCTAAGACTGCCTAAGAATAGCCTGCATAATGATTATTTATCTTGTAAATTACTGCTTGGTGGTCATTCCTGGTAGAAATTATAAAGAATGCGACCACTACCACACCCTGGTATTTTACGTGAAAGCACCTACTGCTATGATTTTTTGGAACAGAATGAAGAAATTTTAAGCGACTGGGCAGTTACAGGAAAACTTTCTTTGGTGACCTTTCTTGGGAAAAACATATTACCTACTTAGTTAATTTATTTATTGTCATGCGAGAATTATGCTAGAAATATAATTAATTTACTCCTAAGCACGAATAAGTTATTATAAATGTTACGACTCATAGTGGTACTTCTAAAAATCCTGTTACGCTGCAAAGATCATTTAAGACAGTCAGTCCCAAAAAAAGCTTTTTTTTAAGAAATACAAATAAAGAAAAACGATGAAAAATTGTATGCTCCAGGCGGGAATCGAACCTGCGTCTCCTGGGGTACGGCCCGACGCGTCTGGCGGCTAAAAGGTTTTTCTAATGAAAATTCGATAAGTGTAGTGGCTATTAGGCAACATAAGAGCAGTATTGAATCAAAAGTAAACTAGCACCGTATTTATTACGATATTTTCTTATAAAATGACACAACAATAACTTTTCTCATATTGTAGCCATGCACCATTTTTTAACGAAAGTCATAAGCTAGTAAAGTTGTGTCTGGACTGGAATAGTTCTAATGCAACGCAATGCAATGCTTTTATTTCCTAAATAAAAAAAAACAAAAAGAAAACCGAATATTACAGATTAAACAATATAAAGAAATAACGCGGTCGTGTGTATACTTTCTTAAGCGTCGGTTAGATTAGAAATTTCTCTGTCCACACTACAGCTTTAAGTTGCATTATATTATGGAATCACCTGCGAACAGAACACGTCGTCGGCGAAAGTATATGTCCACCAAAACCAATGAAAGTGGCATTTCTCGATTGCAGCCCGTTTACGGACGCGACCCCGTTTATGACGAGATGCGTGCGCGCAGGGTCACACATTACGATAATGGCTGGTACAATCGAGTTCACCACTGGAGATCGAAAGTTAATTTGGCCGCTTAACATTTGGTCGATAAAACCATTGGTTATTGTAAAACTGGTAGCATAAACAATTGACCTGAAGAGATTTGATCGAATGAACCATTGATATTTTTACCGATGACCGAATGAACGTATGACCGAAAAAACTCTATGCTACATCCACTTTTTTATGGAAGGACCAATCCTTTTGTCTGCAAATTGTTAAACGGCCAAATCAGTTTCGATCGTTTGGTTGTGATACAGTTGGTCAATCGTACTATTTGCTCATCAAAAACTACTGGCTAGGATTGTTTAAAAGTAACAAGTGTGACGCTTATGTTAAGCTTCAAGTGGTTTTTATTGTTTTTAGAGAAATGTACACCTACATCCACTTTTTTATGGAAGGACCAATCCTTTTGTCTGCAAATTGTTAAACGGCCAAATCAGTTTCGATCGTTTGGTTTTGGTACAGTTGGTCAATCGTACCATTTGCTCATCGAAAACTACTGGCTAGGATTGTTTAAAAGTAACAAGTGTGACGCTTATGTTAAGCTTCAAGTGGTTTTTATTGTTTTTAGAGAAATGTACACCTGGTAATCTAAATAATCAAAGCTAGTAAAGCTTTGATTATTTAAGATTACTAGGTGCAGGCTTACCACAAAAAGTTAGGGTTACAGCCATCAGATTGTGTGGTCAGATGGAAGGGATCGTATAGATAATTTCTACAATAGGTCCAAACTTTTTTCACGAGTCACGGATGTTTGTATGTATATTTAATATATTTCTAATATTAATGTATACATTAATATTAATATTTCTCTGATAATTAGTATCCATAAAACAAGCTCGTAATGATGCTTAATTTGGGCTAGATAATAGGTGTGAGTGTGATAATATTATTGTTATTATCATAGACAAACCTGGTCAAGCAACGGTAGGCACATTTATCAGGCAATTAATGTAGATCTTAGCATCTGTTTATTTGTAATAATATATTGTGATAATAAGAAAACATATTGCTATTTTACTTATGTCAAATTGTTTTATCTTAAATTTACGTGAGCACTTTACTTTATCATTATGTAATTTATGAAGTTTAGTTTTCATTTACCTACAAACATGACACAATTGATATTTTATTGTTGAGGAAACGCCAGACAGCCGTTTAATTTGATGTTGGGTTATTGTTTTATATGAAACATTTTGCCTACTTTACAGAGATCGCGATAGTGTAACACCAAATTAAACGCGAGTTAAAGCCGGACAAGTGGCTTTATTTTAAATGTTGCCATATACTCGTAGTTTACCTGTCTATGGTTAAATTACCTGATACTGAGTATTTTCTCAGTCATAGTCATTATTTAGAAAATAGATGTTTAGACTTAATCTTAAAAAAATAAAAATAAATAAAAATATATTTTTTTTAAATATTGTAACAAGGATTTGAAAATCATTATAATATTAAAAAAACAATTCTCGTTTATGTTTAAAGCCACTAAATCAAATTTTATATTAATATTATGTACCTATACCTATACTGTTCCTTCTTGTAAAACCAAATATTCTAAAACTATTCTAGTATTCTAATTCTGTTTAACACGTTTGTTCTTTATCAAATTTTATTAAGTTTTGATATTTTTTCTAAAACACTGTTAATAGTTTTGTCTTACCAATCAAACATAAATATATTACTTAGGTCTTGATAGTCATTTATTTTTATTAGTTAGTGTTTGTTAGAAGTTATATCTATTTGTTTTAAAAATAAATAAGTTTGTGTCTATTTTTGGACGTATTTCAAAGAAAAGTAAGTTCTTACACTACTTATTTAATATTTTTGGATTTGACATTCCGGTTGAGTAGGAGAAAATGCCTGAAAGCATTAAGTCCGCCTTAATAAATATATAAGTTACTTTAATAAGCGGTTTTGTTATAACGGATCTAACAAATAACTAACCTCCGCAAACAGTGTTTCCGTAATCCTAAGAATATATTTATGCAATAACCACCTTTATAACAACAATAATTTATATAAATTACTAAATAATGATTATATTTTAATAAGGAAACTTACAATTACTCGTCATCAGCGGCGGGGCAATGACACGATCCGGTTTCGCTAAAGGCTGAGGGACAGCTTTCTTTCCTTTCCATATTTAAGTCATCTTCCTTGGGTATAAGATTATCCAATGCATTGCAAATTTGCTTTGCGACAGCAAAAATAGATTTAAAAACGTATTTATCGTTGTTGGTTTTTTGTCTATATTCTTAAGCTTAATATGAAGCTTTTTATTTTTATATAAAAGTTTGAAAGATTAGAAACATTTCTAAACTATACTTCACCTAACTTTGCATAGGAATAAATGTATACAAACAAACCATTGTCATTTTTGTATGAGTGATGAGAAGGTAGAGAGTGAAAGGGACAAACGTATACAAAATGACATTTGATTTGTTATAAGTTATAACTTATTCTTTATCAAAGTGTAGAGGAAAATTCACGTCCTGGGGTCGTTTTGTTAGTTACGGACCGAACCCGCAACTAACAAAAAAGTTATTTTGAAT
The DNA here is from genome assembly GCA_947347705.1 of Nymphula nitidulata. Lineage (NCBI taxonomy): Eukaryota > Metazoa > Arthropoda > Insecta > Lepidoptera > Crambidae > Nymphula > Nymphula nitidulata. The sequence continues at coordinate 19,589,871 of OX374625.1, read as the reverse complement.
TTTTTTAGCCCGAAGATTTTTTGTGCGATGAGGGTCGCGTCTGATGGATGCCGACAGCGCATGGATCGGTTTGGAGATCCTTGGGGGAGCCTATGCCCAACAGTGGGCGTCTCTGGGTTGAAGTGAAAATGTGTGGCCCGTCCGATGGTAAGCGATTGTCGTAACCATAGACGTAGCACCTATGCTACGAGCGCCTATAGGCTATGGTTACAGCCTAACATCAGGCGGACCGTCCTCCTGTTGCCTCTCTAGTCATCATCATCATCATCATAACCACTGCAGGACACAGGCCTTCCTACTGGGAGAAACACATCAGGAGTTTGGGCCGTAGCACCACCACGCTAGTCCAATGCGGGTGGTGGGCTAAAGCGGTTGCAGAACAAACCAGGACAGGCAAAGAACGCAAGAGCTCGAGATTACAAATTTTTATTGACCCATCCCGGGATCGACCACAGCGAAAGTTGCTTAGTTTCCGTTATCGAAACCAGAGTGCTCAAACCACTACACCACCGAGCTCTACTCTAGCAGTATTAAATAAGAAGCAAAACAGTAATGAACCAGTTAACGAATGCGGGGATTTTCGATTTGGTAACATCCGATTGAAGAAACTTGCTGACTCATTACTTAGTTCCGCGAGTTCATTTTCACAAGGGTGTTGCAATCGATTCATCGTCTATAGAAAGAACTGGTGTTTCAACGTAAAGATATAGTAAACCAGATATATTTTAACAATACTTAGTTAAAATATAACCTTTGTCGAAAATTTTAAGAGATTTTGCAGAAAAACACACCAAAGGAATATTCCCGGTACTTACCTGATGTCAAACCGTTCCATTTAGAAGTCGATGGGGGAGGCATTTGTTCAGCAGTACCTAGACATCATAGGCTGGTATGATGATGATGATGATGATGATTTATTTCGCCTATTTTTTCAAACTTATATTTTTGCATATAATAGACGGTAGCTAATTTACAATATAAACCCATCAACACAAGAAACATTTTCAGTCTTTCCTTGACCGCTAAAGTTATCGAACGCGTATAAATAATGACCAACTAAACGCCAATTAAATCCGATAATTCGGTTTTATTTCAAATGTTTAGTAGGTAAACATTTAAGGCAGTGCTACTTTCATTTAAGCTTTAATACATGATGAAACTCAAGGTTTAGGGATAAGAAAACTTGTAGTGGTTGTAATTTTAATGTAATGAAATTCCGTAAAAGAATATTAATAGCGACACGTAATGATTCATTGTCATTTAGCATCCATAGGTAACACAACTATACATAATTCATAAGCTCTGATTAATATCAAATGCACGAGATACATTATCATATAAACATTAGTTATGTTGCATTCTAGATGAGTAATAAAATCAATCATACTGAACTTTATTGACCGACACCTATTACTTATACGTATGGGTAATTGTTTTATTTAGGTTTTGTTATTGTTCTTTGTATTTGAGGGTAGATGTGTAAAATTTTTAATAATACTATTTTTAGTAGTATTTGTATAATACTACTAAAAATAGTATTATTAAAAATTTTAAATTTTTTTTATGTACTTACACGAATAATGACATTAGAACTATATTCGGGATATCTACATCCTCATGTGTTTCTCGTGTGTAGAAAGGCCGGTGCCCAGCCGTGGGACGTAAGTATATAGGCTTGAGATGAATAATTATTATGATCTACCATGTAATTTGTTTGTCCGAAGTAGTATCATAGAGCAAACAACTGCGCTGAAATATCACGATATTTCAGCGCAGTTGTATTTGTTAAGATCACAAGAAGTCTGGAAATATCGGGAACTCATTACAAACAGATTACATGATAAATATCCCGAATATAATTTTATTCTCATTGTAATTGTAACATTGAAATTTAAAATTCATGGATTCTATATTAAAGATCACAATTTTGATCGCACGCTGTGCAATGCTGCTGTACAAAATATAAGGTTAGGTAGGTATATAATACTCAAACTCAGAAGTAGTTTAACACATTAGTACCTTAACTCACCAACTATAACGCCGATACAATAATAGTTGAATTCATACTATATGAACAACAGGCGGTATGACACGGTGTTCCTTGCTTGAACGCACAGTCGCGTCTGCTATGATATACACCTAAATATACACACTAAAGCTTCGAAATAAATTTAAATGAATTCTATCGCAGTAGCAATAAGGTGTTGTACAGTCGATACCACATCAAGCGTAACAGTTTGCCTTGAAACCGGCTTTATTCCGTTGGTAATAGAAGGGGCTTTCGTAGTACAACTGTTACACTTCATGTGCTGTCATTTGTACGTATACATACTTTTTAAGCCTATATTCCTACATCTTTTTAGACTTTTTAGCAAATTATAAAATAGCACCACCATTATAATTTCTAGCTTGGTTAAATACTAATGAGCAATTTAAATATCAGTGGGCATTACCAGATTCTGCGAATAATAAATTCAATTGTATTGATTTCATTAAATAACCATAATATTTCACAGTAAGCGGTATAGGTACATAACCATATTTCACTTATTGCTAAGGAAAAATCTAGATTGTTCTACGCACTAATAAATAGGCTAACAACCCTCTTAGATTACAAATAATGGTAAGATCCGGTTGTAACAACGTATTTTTTTTTAACTAGCGTTACGGCAAGATATGGTAGTAAGATAGGCGTTATCTAAATCTTAAAATTATGTTATATTGCTTTTAAATACTATGTTCTACACAGTTTTTGTCACGCAAATGTGCTTGTAATTAGTGAAGATTGTCGCCCATTTGAAATGAAACCTTGTTTTCATTAAGGATAAGGTTAGACTCAAATAGTTATAATGTTAATTAGGCTTTTATGCTCAATAAAATAAAAAGCTGGACCTGTAATTTAAAAATGTACGTGCTAGGGGTGCACGAACATTTTTAAATTTCGAATCGCCATCGTATTGATTAGTTACGTTAGCTTTTGTCAGGCTTTTGTTTGAAAATTTAAGCGTGCGTGAACCATACGATTATGATTCGAAATTTAAAAATGTTCATGCTAGGGGTACAGAACAAAGACATGCTGTCCTGTGACGAGAAGCTATAACAGGTAAAGGCTCCAACTACTGACCTACCGAGTAGTTTGGAAAACCCTTAGATAATTTCTATGATCTGAGGAAAAACCCTATAAACTTCTTCTCTATCTCTGTAACTTCTTTTTCTTCTCTCTTGCCTTATTCTCATTTATTTTCTTTATTTTCAATACTACTATTTATTTTTAACGTTATAAACTTACGTCTACATTCACAGTGTTCAAATTATTATGTTCCAAGAGATTCATGAGGTTCTCCCACGTCCTCTGCTTAGCACAATGCTAGGCAATTCCCAGGACACGTTTTTGTTTCATATTTTTATAGTGTGGACATTTTTGAAGATATATTTTAAAACTTATAATATAATGTAAAATGAAAATAGTTATTTGTTATAAATGAGAGCAAAGTTGCTTTTTAACCACGTGCTCAATTTTGATGACCGAGCTAGCGAAGGATTCTAAAATTGAATTACGATCGCAGCGAGTGATTAAAAAATTAGAATCCTGAGCGTTAGCGAGGAAATCAAAAGAGCACGAGGTGAAAAATCTTTGCACTCGAGTGCAACACGTAACTTTGCATCCCACCTCAACGAGGAAATGACTCAATGCAAAAAAAAAAACATTTGCGCATTTAATAGTTTCAGTCATTTCTGTTGGGATCAAATAAACTTCTTCGTGGCTAGAATCACTCATTTTAGGTTTTTTACTTGTTTTCAAGTTTCTTGTTTTAAACCTATGGTTTTAACAACTATGTCGTGAAAAGAAAATGGCGCGCGCAAAGCAATTTAAACAAAAAGTACATCAAGAATGAGCCGAGTCTGAGTTTTTAACAAGTTAAAAAAGGTTGTATGATAAATTCGGCACCATGAAGGTAGAAGTAAAGAAGAGGTTTAATGATTTTTTGAATGCACAAACTTAGTGCACACGATGTTCTAAATTCAATTTTACTTATTACGCGATTTTCGATTACGTTCCCTCTTAATTCAAAATTCAATTATGAACAATAGTGTCATATAATAATAACTATGTTTAATTCACACTGAATATGGTAGTCCAGCTTACATCCTGCCATACTTAAATAAAATAGTTCTTCGTACTATCCATTATTATTACATAAATATGTCGCTCCGCCACACCATAATACAGAGCGATCACAGTAATTTCCGCGTGTAGCCCACAGCCTGGCGTCACTTTCCAACGATATTGCCTATCAATGTCAAACGATGAGACAGATTGTTATAATACGACGTACAGACGACCGATTCAGAAAGCAAAACGGCTTCACTTTCATTCGAGACGTTCGATTACGTCGCTGTCGATGGCCTTCGACTCGTCGACAATGATGTAAAACGGAAGACAGCTATGTCCAAGTATTTGTTTGCCTTAAGCAATGAAGGTAGACATATTACCGTTTAAATTGCAGAGGAAAAATTATATATATATATATATATATATATATATATATATATATATATATATATATATATATATATATTAAATAGACAGTTATAGATAATCAGATCATTGTTACGAGTTGATGAAGGTGTTATCTAAAATCGTTGGATAGAAAACCTTTTGTTAAAGACTATAAGGCATAAAATGAGACTGTAATTTTTATGTACCTATGTTGAGTAGAATTCTAATATACATATTATTTTAAATATTTCTCCGTTATCTAGTACCCTTAGCACAAGGCTCTTAACTTTGGTCTAGATAATAGGCGTGAGTATATCAATCATATGATTATTATTATTTGTTGCACTAAAAGAAGTAAAATGAGGGAACTTCATACTAATGCTATTTTAAACTACCGGTAAAAGGTGTGTTTAATAAAATATAGTAACGGTGCAAGAGAAATGTATTTCATAACATACCGTAGTTTTAAGATTATTATTTGCTGAGAATAAATACGATTCTAATTAATACAGTGTAAACATAAAAATGCAATTGCCGTAATATAGGGTAAGTATTATTATTTGAATTTCATTCTTATGAAAGCGCAATGATCAAAGTTTAATTTTATTATGTATTTAAGAAACGTGATACATCTTTATTTATCTTTAGGTATCTTAGAGTAAATTTTAGTATGAACAGTTAAGTTATTAGCTAACTGAAAACGGGTTAAGATATGCAATGAAATTAAAATTTTGTAATACTATCCGTAAACGTTTCAAGTAACATCAAGTGAGCAGCTTCTTGCAAAAGCTTAAGTACATTCACTATTAAGCTAAAACAGATATCCACTTATAATAGTGATGTAACATCAAATTAGAATAAAGGACAGTATCATGAATTTTAGTCAAATCGTTTCTTATTGATTTGCCCTTCCCTCGTTCCCTTTCATTGCATTTGACACTTCTTGTTTTTGCTCAAAACAAGTAATAACTTGTCAATCAATATTAATGCTAATTAATTTAAATCAAACAAGGTTCTATTTGACCATATTGTATAATTGAAGTAGGCATAGGTGGCCTACTTATATAAGATCACGTTTAAATTAAACATTGAAAGTATTATATTTACATATTTACATAATAATCAAGGTGGTTTCCGGTCCACAATCAAATGCTTTTCTCAATGACCTTTAGTTTTAGATTTTCTGAATTTACATAAAAATTCTGAAAATTTCAATAATACGCACTTTTAACTAGATTAACATTGTATGAGGTGCTGCATAATTTAATGATTAAATACAGTTTACTGCAGTTAAGGTGTCAAAAACCAAAATATTAAATCCGAATAAAAAAATACTCACTTTTAACTAGATTAACATTGTATGAAGTGCTACATAATTTAATGATTAAATAAATTTTACTACAGTTAAATCCGAATAATAAAACAATTTATAAATTAATAAATTAGACTGTTGTACAACCAAACTATGCATATTTTTAAAAAATCCATTACAGATCCTTTTTACTTTCATTCTTATAGCTTAAATGAATTGTTTCAAACACTTTAAAAATCATAACTTAAATATAATACATTACATTATCACTTTAAAATTTCTGTATGACAGTTCCAAAATTACAAAATTAAGTCACGTATGACTACACGATTCTAATTATGAATCTAACCAAGATTTGTTATAGTTCAAGCAGATTTTCTCAGTAATTTATGGATGTTCGTAGATTACGCTTAGTTACCAAAATATAGGAGGATATGAAAAATAGTTTTGATTAGTAATTTTCACTAACCATTTTCGACAGCCGGGCACCTATCAATTTCTATTTCTTTCTACAGTTTTAAGTCGGTGTTTTTTCTGTCTACAAGAGACTAATATTTTGTAAACGGCTTCCTCTTTGGTCTTTCTTTTACTTCCTTACTCATTATTTAAGTTTACCGTTGGATCGGAAGTTATAAAAGTCTGTGTTCGGTCATTAGATACTGTTTTTGCAAGTTCAGTCCTATCCTCACTAAACTTATTAAGCGAAACGTGAAAGTAAAACTTGATAGTAATTTTATCGCTTGTTTAACGAATTTCTTATATAATGTTATCATATTAAATATTTTGGTGTCATGACATAGTTTATGATTAAGTCTTGTTTTTATCACATTCGTTTCTTCTATCAACTGTTAATTAGTTGTATGACACCTATGTAACTGAAATGTGAATGTATTCTAGTGTAGCGATTACAATAAACATTCAGTGCTTAAATGTAACTCCTAAAATTATAGTTTTAAAGTTTTTTAACAATTCTTTTCTTTTTTTTTCTTTTCAATTCTTTTGTTTCTTCAAATTTTTGCAATTTTTTATAGACAGCACGGCAAATCTTCACCTGATGAGAAACGGTAAGAAGAATCCATGTGCGAAGACAGCTAATGCAGCTCGATCGATCACTACTGATCTAGCCGCATCCACCTTGCCGACCCATTTGGTGCCTTTTCACGCCTCTTTTATTGGTAAAGAATTTCCAGTTTTGGAAGAACGACAGTGAATCGACTTACTAAATGTATTAGTGCGTGATGTTGGGGTGAAGACGGAAGGTAAATTGATGACTCCGCAGACCGGCACGTGTTCTGAGTAGGAAGTAGAAGGAAGTTTTAAGTTTTATGTGAGTAATTGACTTGTAAATTTCTGTCTTTTTGAAATGCAGCGTTGCTAATAATTTCTAAAATTTCAAAGTGTCAAAAGACAAAGTCAGATGATTGATTTTTCTTTTTGTCATGGTCATGGTATTGTTCGAAAGCCAATCAGTGTTGCTATTATTTTTGAGTGTCAAAAATGGAAGATTACGAAACATTTCACTAATGAGTATTACACTAATGTCTTAGTCCTTGCCTTGATGCACAATTTAAGTGCCAACCTAAACATTTACTAATTTATGCAACTATTGCCTAATAGACGTAGAGTGAATAAATAAAAAAAAATGAAAGTAACACTCCAAAATCAGAGCGTCAGCTTATTACGTATGTAGATGCGGCAACAGACCAGTGTGATAAGTGATCGATGTGCTTCAGTAAAAACAAACTATCGCTGTCCTCATTTTTTAGTATAGTAGAACTATTTTTTCCTTTCATATACTATAGCTTATCCAGCAATAAATGGCTTCCAGTATGCCAATATTATTACTCATTCGCACCCAGTAGATATATCAGCTAAATATTTGAAAACGAAAATCCTCAGGGTAGCCTGATTCCATAGAAGATGATCCGTGGTGGTGGATGTGAGGAAGTAACGCTCGCTGATGGGGCAACCTTCAAAGGGCAGTAGGAAATTGAAATATTTTTCGCGGACTACCAGACTCCGAAGTGAACATGGGCGTTTAACATTCTTATACACAACTGCAGCAACGCTGACCTTATTCAAAACCACACCAGTAGCTACATCTCGCCTAACACACCACAATGAAAAGATTAAAAACTGTTAGGAATAGAGTCACCAATATTTGACATAGTTGACTATTTTCCGGAACTATTAAATGCACCGTCGCCACTTCAATATACACGCACGAAGCTTAGTAACTAGTTTTTTTGTCTTACTTCCAAAACTTTGAGTTGTGTTCCAGGTTACGTGATCCCTCCTATTAATTGTTATAACATGGGTTCCCTCCTATTAATTGTTATGTTGTTATTAACCCATGTTGGGTTCCTTGAAATTGGCGAGAAAAGGCACCATTTAAGCCGGCAAGGTAAAGGCAACTAGCTCTTGGACTCTTCTCACCGCTTCACATCAGATGGTGTTGAGTCGTTTGCAGTGCTTTGCAGAAAGAAAAGTTGTAGTTATGGCTGCAGGTCGGAGCGGTAATTCATGATGGTGGTAGACAAACTCTACAGGAATCAACAGAGGAACTCTAGTTTCCATCTTTAATATTACGACTTTGGCGCCAGGTAGCAACCAGCCGCAAAAAATTAAACCTATGTAAATCATAAAGTACCCAAAACCAACCACACATCTTCACCAACCGAATATTCGATTGCTGAAGACATGCCAGCGGGCTGGAAAGAGACAAATAGTTCTAATTCTATTAAATTTGTCAATAACCTACATAAGTTTTAAATAAAATGGATATATTCATGTATAGGCGATGAAAGGTTGAAACAAAAAGACATGAAAATATCACGTAAGATTTTACTAGGGCGTATTAATAGAATTTCCCAACAACACAATATAATATCCAGAATATGCAGTCACTAAAGGAGCGAATGAATATTATATTTGTACGGTACGGCTATCTATTTGAATAATATTAACCCGTCAAGCATCAGAGTCCAGACACAATTGATTTTTCAATTGTCAAAGACCTTCAGAGGTATAACGCCACTTGACAGATTAGTGTAGTCTATTTGAACAACTTTATGTAGTTGCCTGAATTACAATTTAGGTACCTACCATTATTTATTTATATCTTTGTAAAATTAAATTGATCCAAATGAAATTTTCCAACTTTTATCCTTTAAAGTGCAAACTACATCCGGTGGTGTTCAATAATTTAAAAAAGAGTAATCATTTAAACAGAAATCAACAATTCAAAGGAAAACCAATAACCACATAGTACCTATTGTGGCTACCATTCGTTTCATATAGTTGGTTAACTGATCTAACTATAGGCCCAAGAGTTGATTGTAGACCAAAATTGTCATGTTTGCTTGTCTTAATTAGAGCTCCAACTAACAATTAAAACATCCATTACAGCCTGTTTCAAATACCTACATAATTGGTAGAAGTCTGTACGTCTTCAATTAAGTATTTTGCATTCACATTCGCATTTGATAATAGTTTCTGTTACAGTTCTGTCTTTATGTATATGTCTGTGTAATAATGACACTCTATTATTATTTAATAACATATTGACCACATTCAATTGTCAGTACATTCGTTGCTAGCCCGCCGGCGCTCACACTCTCAAATATGCATTTGCATTGCTAATGTTGTTGTTTTATTTTTATTCTATTTGTTTCTTGAGTCTATATTGATATCTGTATTACGCGAAGCGGTATCATTGATTCTTTTTATTTCTATTAGGTCTAGTTATGAAGAAAAATCAAGTAGCGTATTATTCCAAAATTATTTTTGTGTTAAAACTTTTTCTAACGAAATCTCCATTGCTCAATTCCAAAAAAGGTTTAACCTTTTTTTGAAAATTTAAGTTTCCATTGATTCAATTCTTATATTAATACGTTTGATTTGATAAGACAACGATATAATTGATATCTTTTCATAATAATCGAAGGTTGCATATAAAAACAAGAAACAATACCGGCCGTGTGAGCTTCACGTGAGGGACCTTTATATTCACACTTTTTTCGCAATAGTTATTGTATGCTAGTGAAAATCATTGTAGAGTTGATTTTTTTTTGTGAAAATTAACGTGTCTTGTGTATAACTACTAAAATATCTCGTATCAAATTAAATACAAATTTCAAAATAATTCCATATTGCAACACCTACTTAAACTCTACATTTTGTCAAAACAAGTTGTGTTTTGACAAAATTTAGAGTTTGAGTAGGTGACAAACTTATTTAGAAATCACCATTAATAGTAAATACCATACCTTCATGTTACGTATTCTCGTCATCCTTATGTTATTCCACGGCGAAAGTCACTTAGCACCTTCTACACTCTTCTGTCACTACACACTGAACACAAGTACTAAAGTGCGAAACAGACAACAGTTCGTTCCACAATATCGTCACAGCGGTCCTGTTTCAAAAGAAGGATCTGGCTTAAAAGGATTGTGTGCTTAAATTGGCGCTAAATCTAAATGTCAGATTTGAATTTCGAACGTTTTAATTTCTTTCGCGTGTGCACGTGCGCCAGTCGCGACGTCGCTTCACTCTCACCAACCGGCGGCTGTTGACTTTTCTTTTTATTTTAACTTACGATCCCCGCTCTTAGCGATTGTGTATTACCGCATAACATCTTGTTATCAAAACAAAATTTGGGACACTCGAATGTTGTACGGCACCTTGATTATTAAGATTTTTCTTTCATATTTTATGAAGCCATTTAAACTTAAAATCAATTAAAGTGTATTAGAGTAGGTGACCGTTTAATTCGAATATCTTTCACATGACTGAAAGAGAAGGATATGCAAGTTTGTGGATTGATGGTCTTAATATTCTCAACTGTCGGAAAGAATTCGAATTTCGGAAACTCTATACCTGTCACTTTTTATCGCGCTGCGTCAAAGCGAGACGGCATGTGACTTCTCGAATCGAATCCGTGATCCGACAGTTGAGAATAAGGGGGCTACCCTGCCACCTGCCTTCGTTTCCGAGAGCGTCCCCCTAACACCCCCTAGTTCAGTCTTCAACTATCTCCTTACCAAATTTCACCTAAATTGATAAAACTATATCGCCTTATATATTACATAGCTTTTTTTACACTCGCACCTATTATCTAGCCCAAAGTAAGCATCATTAAGAGCTTGTGTTATGGATTCTAGATAACGGATAAATATTGATAATAATATGTTAATTACGTAGTCTGCAGCCGGAGGATCCAAAAAAAGCAATTTTATTTTAATTGATTTAATTCTAAGGTAAAAAGATTACAATCTAATAACGTGATTATATACTAAATAAACATGTAAACATCCTGGACTCGTGATCAAAAGCTCGTATTCATCGTACAAACATTTGCTCCCACCGGGATTCGAACTCGGGACCCCCGAACGAGTAGCCTGTATAACAAGGGGCACAGACCACTCGGCCAGCCTATCGTCAAAAATAATAATATTATGGAACGATTTATTTAAGAACTATTATATAGGGGCCATCGTGGCACCGCCAGTGCGGATGTCCTTCCCAGGGTCTTAAACTTACCAAATTTCATCTAAACCGATGAAACCTTATTGTCTTACCTCTACATAGATTGATAGATCAATAAAAATTCTTTATTTTGCACATGACAAGCAATGGAATTGATTTTTTTTTTGTGACATTAAATGAATTCGTATCATCAAAACCTGTGAAAACGGTGCAAAAAATTATATATTTGTCACTTTAAACCTTCATTTCGACCTCTGCGTATTTATATAAGTAGTTTTAATAAGAAGGTATACTCGTGTATATTTATTTATAATATTTACATAAGTTAGTTATTGTCATAGGTACTTCGCCAACTTCCCTTTGATTGTTGTTGCAAGAAATGATTGTTGTTTATCCTGACCATCCTAAGCCACTGCTAAAACGAACGTAGTAAACATTGACATTAACACTAAAATAATATAATAATTCATTGATTTTTTTGTACCAAATTTTGAATGCCAGTTTCTGGTGACTGTGTCTTGTACACTTGTCTTATGTATTTATTTTACTTATTATGATCAATTGTACCTACCACATTCTCGCAAAATAAATATCTTGATTCTTGAAGGGCGAGATCTTGATAGTCTGTTGACTGTACTATGATAGTTCTTCGCAGTTTTTTAAATACAGCTATTGAGTATTTCGATATTATATCTTAGATCTTGCCGCCCTCACTGTAAGACTCTCAATGCTAATAGGGTACTTGAAAACTTTTTTCGTTCATATATAAGAAGTTATGAAGAAGATATTTTGTAAAAGAAATAGTATGTTTAAAATCAATAGTTTCACAGATACAGTGGTATGTTTGATGTGTAGCGACGCATTGTCCAAAAACGCTCCTTGAAAAATCTACGGAAAAGGTCGCGTCACGTGTTCCTTTCTAAAAAGAAATATTATATAATAATAACTATGTGTATGTTTTTATTCATATTTGTCATAATGATACTTGTTTTAATTGATGTGAGCAATCTAATCTAATATCATTAGCATTTTTGATGAATCTTGAAAGAAATAAATACCATTTGTTTAAATTTAATAAACCGACTTAAAAACATTTCATAACTTTTAAGTTTGAGTTGTTTTCATAAGTAAAAACCTTTTTTTTGAAACTTTTATTAAAATGCTCTAAAAAGAAGAAAATAAAATTTACCTTTAAAATTTTAACTATAAACTAATAACCTCATTATACACAATTTATATGATCATAAAAGCTTGTCGCTCAATTAAATAGGTACTAGTTTATATACACAAGTAAATCTGCGACAAGCTTTTATGATCATATAAATTGTGTATAATAAGGTTATTAGTTTATAGTTAAAATTCTAAAGGAAAATTTTATTTTCTTCTTTTGAGAGCATTTAAATAAAAGCTTTTTTTTAAAAAAAGTTTTTTTGCTTTTAATTTATTTGTACTTTTTAGGTATCGCTGGCTAGGTTTCTGAGTCTCGGCAAGCCCTTTCATTTGATACCCATATTGCATAAGTGCATAAAAAAAATAACTATTCCGCCATCTTGGATGTAAAAGCAGGAGACTATCTCACTTATCATTGTAATCCATCAATGGCATTTCATCTTTCATCTATTTTATTTCAATTACATATGATTATCTGACTTATGAATTATAATTGTATTTTTTTTTGTTTGAATTGCTATTATTATAACTTTTACATGTAATAAGTATGTGATAATTATAATTTTGATTAGTGTGTTGAATATTTTAACTATCTTATTTAAGAATATTGTCATTTGTATGCCGTAAGGCGAGATATAGTGATGCATGTATGTTATTTACAATCTATATGTTACACTCTTATATTTTTACAAATAAATGATTTTGATTTTGATTTTGATCTTAAGCCTCGGGATGACAACGCACCTGCAAAATCAAGTGATTTTTACTTGTTATTGCAGGTGTCTATAGGCGGCACTAGGAACAATAGGGTAAGAGTAACTGTCACCTGGTACTTGTTTACATGGAGAGGCAAAGGGTACGTGGTTATCTAGAGTCCCACATAACCTTGCATTGTTCCTTTTCCCAACAATGTAGGGTAGGCATAAAAGAATTTTTTCACAAAGGTGTGTATAGGCGGCGGTAACCGCTTACCATCAGGTGGGCCGTCATCTAGTTGTGTAAAAAAATTCCACCGAAAATTTTTATTTTCAGATTCAATAGGATCGGCTACCATTACTTAGCGCCAGCACTTCACTTCCTGTTTATCAGGTTGTTATTATAACATCCACATGGCCCGTCAAGTTCTCGTCGGAACATATAACATTCACAATCGCTCTACATACGAATGTTGTGGACCATTACTCCGGCTGGTTTATGACACTAGTGCTGACTTCCTGATGAAACCTTATATTATTACGAAAGCTCCTGTAGTAATAAAGTCTTTAAATATTTTAATATCATGGTAGTACTATATTTTCGTTTGGATATCAAGAATTATTCTTAATTTTTGATTTTAACATTATTATAAATGTTTGAAAAATTACTTAGTAATTAAAAAATAATAAAAGTAGAAAAATTTCACGTCCTGAGGCAGGAAGCGAACCCGCGACCTTTCGCAATCCGGGCGACTGCTCTGACCACTGAGCCACCCAGGACTTGGGATATCCCTATGAAATTCTTCTAGTCTATCTGTATTTGCGTTTTTGAGCTAACGTCCACCCTACAATGTCGAAATATTCTATTTCAACATCCTAAACGAGTATGAAACGAACGTGATGAACGTGAAATTTTTGTAGTTTTATTATATTTGAATTACTAAGTAATTTTTCAAACATTTATAATAATGTTAAAATCAAAAATGAAGAATATTTGAAAGCACTGCCCCAACTTAACCGAATCGTAGGTATTTGTAAAAATACTCGTTTCGGATGTTGAAATAGATAATTTCTGACGTTAATTGAATCCGCATCAATTTTTTTTCCAGTTAATATCCTAACTAATATTATAAATACAAAAGTGACCTATAAAGATACCTGCAATAACAAGGAAAAAATGTAAAATTGAAAATTTTAAGTATCCCCCGGCCTCATTAATCCCCTTGTTACGCGTACATTACCAACAATGTACAAGGAAAAAATATTCTTGTCATCAATCTAACATCATCTTATTGAGATTTTTCTTTTGAGCCTTAGCACGCTATATCTGTTGTAAGTTACTGCAGACTTTTTGATGGTAGGATCAGCTCAAGATTAGTATGTGTTGGGAATGTCACCTAAGTGACAGGACACCAAATTTCAAATCAATCGGATCTGTGAAAATAAGCTAGATAGTCATCAGTCGTCTGAACTGGTCTTCATAAATTATAGCTAAGAACCATCCTAGCCACGTCAGCATTCAAACATACAAATCAAAATCGATCCATTCGTATAGGAGCTACGATGCCACAGACAGATACACAGACAGACACGTCACACCTATAACAGCCCTCTTTTTTCGTCGAGGGGTTAAAAATCAGTTGTTAATGCGGTTGCGTTATCATCCCGAGGCCAAAGATGAAAATGTGCCGTCCATGCGCAGTAATTACACTGGTTTCCTTTACCTTCAATCGGAAACTCAGCGAACTGTTTCACGGCTGAAATAAGAAAGGCGGCGGTATCTACCCAGACGACCCTACATACGGGCCTACCACCTAGTAGTATATTACTTAAAGCACGGACATTTAGCTGCGGATTGTGCATTATATGCAAAAGTGGGTTTGTTGGTTTGTTTGTTACAATTTTACGCCTAAACCATTAAACTGATTTAGATCAATTTTGGTATGGAGGTAGTTTGAGATCCTGGAAAGAACTTAGGATAGTTTTTGGAGCAATAACCATTATCCACGCAGACAGTTGAAAAGCCTGGGAAGGGCATAGAATACATATTGAAGAGATGCGAGCGGAGCCTCGTGCAGCCACTAGTTACACTATACATTTTAAATTCAACTTGAAAGTTTTTTCAAGCTAGCTTACGGGCGACATTCGTATACTATTGCGACATTGGTAATTATAAGAATATTGCTCTAATTACATAAAATTATTACCCACGACAGTTGAATTATGTATGCTTACGTGAGGAATCCGGCTTATTTTACCAATCTTCAATACCACTTGCAAGGCCATCCCCATGTTATTGATGGCTAATTGAGTAAGTTCCTAATTAAACATTTTTTGATCCGGTTTGACTTTCAGATAATTTAAAAAATTATACCTTACGCAACTGTTCCACATATTTACTTGTCGACAACACTGTAACTAGAATAAGTGTTCATTAAAAATGGAAACTGGCTTACTTTTTTAAAATTTAGTCCTAATGCGTTCACTTTTGCTATAAATTAGTTTTAACGAACATTAGGAAATACATACACTGTAAATGGAACTAATAAAATGTGATAGGTATTAATGATATTTTATAATAAAATAATATGACCCGATTGAATTTGGCATTTAAAATTAGAAATTATGGTAAACGTAACGATTACCATTCTCTTTGAATAATGGCGCGACGTGATGGCGTTAGTGGAAAAACCGTTCAAACCCAAAAGTTTATTTAAAATAAAAACACGCTGTTTCATACAGGGGTATAGCTGGGGGTATGGTGGGTCTGTGATGGCCTCTTCATCACAGACCCACCATACCCCCAGCTATACCCCTGGGGGTAGGGTGGGACTGAACCATACCACCTTAGTGCTGTGCATTAAGTATATGTTTACAGGTTTTGTTTTTCCAAATATTACTATTAATAGCATCCCGGTCGTGTAGATATTATAATTCGTATGAAACAGCTAATTTGTTTTTCGTGATTTCAAATTAAGTTTCTAACAAGTCTACCTTCGTTTTCGAGAGCGTCCCCCTAACACCCTGTATTATTTCATACAAATGTCATGAAATTATCAAATAGTTTATTGTCATATTGTCGTCACCACCCTGTAGATGATCAAAGCTAAATAACGCTTCTTTGTAGTGTTGTGTTTCTGCGGTGCGTATGCGTAAGGTCACCAGAGAAGATTTAGAAAAAGTTATGTTCGGAGCAGGGGGACTTGTCTCCGTAATATGCTTTCTACTTATGACGCTTTCTATTGATTGTCAAAGCGTGGTAGCGCGTAAGTAGTGCCGAAGGTGCTACGAGCATTATAGGCTACGGTAACCGCTTACCAGGCGGACCGTATACATTTTTTTTATAAAACTAAACGAACAACAAGCTAAACAAGCTGACGGCCCACCTGATGGTAAGCTTACCACCAGGTGGGCCGACAGCTTGTTTGTCATCTAGTTGTATAAAAAAAAAAGCGGTTACCGCCGCCTATATTGCAGGTGCGTTGTCATCTTGAGGTCCAAGATGGCCTTCGATGCTCAGTAATTACACTGGCTACCTTTCCCTTCAATCCGAAACACAGCGAACTGTTTCACGGCTGAAATAAGAAAGGTCGTCTGGGTACGTACCACCGGTACCTACCCAGGCGACCTACTACATACGGGCCTACCACCTAGTAAACATCAATCAAGAAAATGTTTATTTTATTCCGTTTCTGTACTGTTTTTTTTTTATTTTCCGAGCATTGAAAGCATTTCTCCTTAGGCCTCAGGATGACAAAGAACCTGCAATAGCAAGCGAATTTTCTTTGCTGTTGCAGGTGTCTATTAGGCGGCGGTAATCGCTTAACACCAGGTGGGCTATCCGCTTGTTTGTCATCTAGTTGTGTAAAAAAATACATTTGTTTCAACAGAAAATAAAGTAAGTTTAGTAAAACTGCAACTATGTTTTCTTCACATATGCAATTTCACATTTCCTAACAAAATAACAAGCAATAGAACAAATAGCGAGTAATCCTCACAGCGCTTTAGAAAACATATCTCAACTTTATTGCTAAGGAACCGTAGACGTGAATAAAACGATAGTATTTTTTTTACTGTATTTGGTTTGGCACTCTCTGTAAATATTTTTATACGAAATACTTACGGCAAACGACTCCATTCCACCTGACGATAGTTAAGGTGCTGCCACACTGTTTTTCAAAATTGTTTACGAACATTTTCTCACACTAATACATTTACTAACAAATGTTAGGAATTGTTACATTCTGTTAGAAATTGCTAAATGTTTTAAGTGTCCACACTGATGGAAAATGTTTGCAAACATTTATAACATTTGAAATTATTTAAAAACATATCATTTGGCCTGGATTATATGTTTACAAACAAATGTTTTATATTGTTACAATTTGTTAACTAGTTTAAAAATGTTTACAACATTTTCTAACATTGTGATCGTATGTTTCTGAACAAATGTTTACCGACGTTTGTAAACATTTTTAAACAGCAGTGTGGCAGCACCTTCAAGGTGCTTAAAATGCTCTTCTCTCATTCTGTCATCGATCAGCTCTTTTTTCAAGTTAGTCAACATATACATAACAATATTAAAGACATATATTATAACTTTGAACTTTACATATAAAAGTAACTAATTGAACTTATCGATGGTCTATTGTCCACTACTTGAAAGTAATATTAATGTCTGTTAAGGTTCCTAATCGTCGAAAAAATTATAGAACCCTGGATTGCTCCAGGCCTCCTTAGTTGCATTCGCCACAAATATACTTTACACATAAAAAAACGCAAAAGTCACTAGACAATGAAATATTAAAATTAGTTGCCTAAAATATCGCAGCTCCTATAATAAACTACTGAAATAAAATTAAAACAGAATATTAAAAAACACATTATACAAAAATTACAATTGTAACCCCTTGTCTCTTTATAATTATTTATATAATACCATTTCATTGAGAGTATTCTCACGAGCCCGAACACGTTATATCTGCTGTGAGTTTCTGAAGAATTGAGCACCCCTTCAGACTGTTTGAAAGTACATGATCAACTCAAGGTTAGTGAAAGAAATACCAGCGAAACAACGAAACCAAATTTCAAATTGATTGGATCTGTTAAAATTGTAAGACCCTTTCGTCAAGTAGTGCAGTAGTAGTGTAGTAGTAAGATAGTCATCAAACGCCGAAACAGATCTTCATAAATTATAGCTAAGAACCATGTCGATCACGTTAGCTTTAAACCAAACAAAAACATATCAAAATCGGTCCATTCGTTTAGGAGCTACGATGCCACAGACAGACACGTCAACCATACAACACCGCTCTTTTTGAGTCAGGGGTAAAAATAAATAAAATTAAGCTGGTAATAGCAAACGCAATAATGTGTGACATTTTTGGTTGAGGTGGGCTTGACTGTCATGAACACTTGTAATTTACTCTCGAGATTGGGTGTCGTTTCCCTGTTGATTCAAAAATATAGAACAAAAAATCGTTATCCAGAGATGTAAAATTTAATTTAAAAAAAGAGACACATGTCAGATAAAGTACAAAACGTCTATGTCGTCTTTGTTTTGTTAAATATTTTTTAATAACTAGGCTAGATTTGGTTCAGCCTGCGACTGTTTTGCAATTATAATTTATTGCAAATGCTAGAAGAACACGGCTAGTTGATGTTTGCTCTTGTTTCTGACTAATAATAAGGATTTCAATTTATTTTTTACCATAATTCGTCAAAGAAACTTAGATGCAAAGCTTAGAATTCTTGCATACACTTTTCAAAATTACTCAAAAATGCCGGGGTATCAAAATGAAAAAATGGTATATTTAAGATACTCTAAGCATTTAAGCTTTCGCATAATATACATATAATTTATCGTGAGGGGTACCGAGTACCAATATCGAACATCTCCTTTCTCGAGTTTTCTTGAGTTCGAGACAGCTCGAGCAGAAACCCTAATCTTCACCAACCTGTATACGCCCCACTGCTGGGCACAGGCCTTCATGCCTACAGAAACACATGAGGAGTTTTTAGAATTTTTGTAATAAAAACCATATGAATACTATAACAATCACGAATAACTGTGGTAATCTGAATAGCCTTTTAATAACTATAAATAATTAAGGACAATATTCAGGTGAGGATGTATACAACCATATAATTCGTACTAATTATTGTTGGTAGAATACTAATTAAACTGCAATAATTTCCCATACGCATAATTTCCGCTGATAGCAACAAAATGACGTATCTGTACTGAAGCGTGCGGCATGCCTAAACATAATAATTTATACGACAATAAAAGTTTGCGGTACATTATGAGATTTGTAATGTGACACTCTTTTACCTTATTACATATCTATGACGTTTTCAGATGAATTTGACGCCAGTCTGCGTGCAAAGGACGCAATAGACATAGTTAATGTTGACAATTTAGCAAAGAAACAGTGCGTATACGCGGAAATTGAACAGACGCGTCAGTCAAATTGTCGCCTTAAACCAAGAGCTTTAGGCTCCGATTTTTAAAAATCCAAACTGTTATAGTTACAGAATACTTTTGCAAGGAGGATTTAGTGGCACCTTTGTCTCCACATTATAATGACATAATTCACCACATTCGCGCGCAATAACATAATTAAAGTACGTCAATAATCTTTTAACCAGCTGCTACTGTTACAGACATGTTGCCTCATATAAAGTGATAATATTACAAAGTGAAATTAACGCTGGTTTCAGAATGATGTGACAATTATTATGACTATAACCTGGTTGCTTAGAGTTAGTATTATTACAAAATGGCTGGTGGATAGAACGAATGGCTTTTCCACCCACTTCTAAAAAGGATGAGGTTCTCAATTCCACTTTTTGTGTGTATGTGACAAGATCTTTGTCAAATGATCCGATGTTGATACACATTTTTTGTTTGAAAGAATAAAAACTGATTGATCCAATATTATATTCTAGTGATCTGGTGACGATATTATTATTATTTGGAGAATTAACAAAACACTAAACAAGAAAAATTTAAGTACCTAGGTACCTACTTATCTCATAAAAATGTATTTTTTGGAGTTGGTGCTTAACTTTCTATTATTTCTAGAAACAACTTAGCACGAACTCCAAAAAATAGATACATTTTTGTTTTCGTTTTTAGTGTTTTGAAGTCAGTTTTAATTTTTATTAATTTTTTCTTTCACTTTTCACATTTTCTAAGGTCAAAGCTATATGGATGACCGTCGGCGTTATCGTCTACTGTCTCTTGTTATTTGGTTGGAGTACGTAATAGTTTTTCATATTATCGTATCGTAGGTAGGTACCACTGTATTATCTAACTCCAAACCGTTACGGAGTTTTACTTTCCATCATCAGTTCACTCGAATAACCCGATAAAATACAACTGTCGGTGTATACGTACCCATAATATTTAAAGAGTTATCTTCCAACTCCTTATCATTAAGAAGTTGTAGGATTTTCCATCACCAGCTTATCAACATGAGGTGATGACTATCAGAAGCAAATACTTGAATAGATTTAGAAAAAAATTATAACATGTAATACGTGCCTATAAAATTTGAAGTTTGCCCTAGATTTCCCTGGGATCCTATCATTAGGACCGCAACTTGGTGATAAGGAGTACTCTATCTATTAAACAAAGCATTTTGAAAATCGGTTCACAATTGACAGAGAAATCGGTGTATACAAAAAAATACATACTGTTTTTTTTGTGGATGCATTGTGTTCCTGAGGCCTAAGATCAAATGCCTTCCGTGCTCAGTAAAAACACTGGCGATCTTTCCCTTCAATCCGAAACACAGCAGTGGTACCTGCCCAGACCACCCTACGAACGTTAATATCAACGCTACATAAGATGTTTGGCATCTTCTAGCACCCAGAAAAAGTAACTGCATATAGCACGCAGAGCCGACGGCCGGGGGATCGTCAAAGTTCTATAATGGCGACCACGTACCGGAAAGCGCAAAGTAGGACGGCCTCTCACTAGATTGACAAACGACCTGGTCAGGATCGCAGGGAACCGATGGACGCACAGAACCATATTATTAGGAATTCGATGGGGAAGGCCTTTCATGATGAGGATGATGATGACATCAATTTCGGATCTCACATGAACAGTTAAAGTCATATTAAAATCAATCGCCGATTCATTAAAAAAAAACTCGATTGATGAGAATTAATTAAATCGAATTATAATACAATAACAGTCGAAAGCTGAATGAAAATTAATGAAAACTCCAAAAATAATGCACCATACGCCATCTACTGGAATTATCAGATCTACCATACATCGATAAGATGATTTTGTGTGCCCGTGTTTTAGTGAACCGTTTTTCATTGTTAGGAGTTGTTATTGACTCGCACTTGTCGTGGCAACAACATCTAAATTCGATAGCAAGCAGGCTTTGCAGTTTTTCATATGCGTTGCGTGAACTTAGAAAAAGCACAAAAGAGAAGTGCGCGCTCGTTGGATACCATAGCCATGCCGCGGCTTGGATACGGTACGGCGTCGTGCTCTGGGGCAACTCGACGGATGTGCCTGATGTGTTCATTTTGCAAAAGCGTTGGCAGGGCGGAGAGATACATGCAGAACGTTGTTCTTACAGTAACTTGTATGTATATATTTGAGCTCTGTAGACTTGTAAGAAAATATGCTCACTATTTCAATAGGATTGGTGATATACCGAGTCGATACGTCTCTCGCCGTGGAAATGATTTGGCCTTGCCCACGATCAATCTTGCGCTTTACCGAAATGGTTGTTATTTTATGGCTATCAAAGTCTATAATCATCTACCGAATTATCTGAAAGCCCTCCAAGGCAGTAAATTTGAGATCGAATTGAAAAGACTACTGATTTCAGAAAGTTTCTCTGATTTAAAAGAATATTTTTCCAAGAAATTGTGATCGGTTAGAAAAGAACACACAATAACTTTATGCTGTTGTAAATTGTAATTTAATTTATTTAATGATAATTGTAATTTTATTTATTTAATGATTAATTTAATTTTTTTAATGATAATTTTAATTTTATTTAATGATAATTTTAATTTTATTTATTTAATGATAATTTTAATTTTATTTATTTAATGATTATTTTAATTTTATTTAATGATAATTTTAATTTTATTCTTTATGACAATTTAATATTTTATATGATTGAATGAATATGAATTTTTTTTATGGTGACTTATTTGTTATGTATCGGTAAATTATGTTGAAAATGTATACTTTGAATATTCACAATACCTTTTATATGTGAATTTATAGCACCAATTGAAGATCTTGTTATTTACTATTATCATTGTGTACCTATTGTTACTTTATAGTGAATAAATGATATGAATATGATATGAATATATTGAAAGTAAATAATTATGCAATAAGGTTTTAGAAAATTCCCATCTCGCGTTATCTCGGGACTTCGGAACTTCATGCAATGGGAATGTGGAATTTCATAATTGATCAGTAACTGTGTTTATTAGGTTCTTACATTTATGGAACAGGAAAATATGTCCATATAAAAGAGCTCGCAATGTCCACTGTCGTCACACGCCAGTGGTATTTGATTGAGAACCAACGTTTCAGTCAAATAATATTTAATAATCAATAATTAGATCAAACTAATACGAATTTTAAATATTACCACTATAATGGCGTCAATCAACATTGTTTTTGCCATGGTAAATTATGTCATAATAATAATTAAATTGATTATATTTTCAACTGCACTTAAAACAGCTTACTAATCAAAGTGGTTTTTTTTAGATCATCTTGGCCGCCGTGGCAAACTCTAGTCCTGTATTCGGTAAATACCTATATTTTAACTTCGAAATAATTAATTTTGACACATTTTTGTTGATGGGAGAAAATTTAAGGCAATCTATACTTTGATCAACGGTTCTTTAAGTTTTGATTTCTTCTTTTACAGATTCTTCTTTTAAAATTCCTGACGAATGTGAGAATAAACAACTATGCGATGAATTACCGGAGAACTACCCCCACGATTACTTCAATGATTACGTTCGTTCTATGGTAAGTATATTAAAATTCTCGGTTCAACTAACATCAGGTTTTAAATTACATTTGTAATTTTAACATAAGACAAATTTCTACTCGTAATCTAAATAATTACCAGTAGAATGTCTAATGTTAGAAGATTAAGTTAGTATTGACTGTAAGATCATCTACGGAAAGCAAGTGCATATAAGCTCATGATATCTCAGACAACTGACTCATATCTTAATACTTTTCGTTGCAGCAAAACAAGGATTTCATGAGGACTCGTCAGTATGATGGGGAGCCACCAGAGAAGATTAATCTTGATGAAGAAAATTGCAGCACCAGAGAAGTAGTAAGTATCTCTAGCAGTGGACATATTAATTTTCTTCTATAAAAAACTTTCGTATGTGAACATCATCATCAGCCTATATACGTCCCACTACTGGGCACAGGTCTTCCTACATGGGAGAAATAGAGGGATTTATTATATTTTGAATAGGTGTCTAATTTAACTGATTATTTGAAACAGAATAACAACTAGGTATCCGCTTTTTTCAGATCATTCAACCGTACATTCTGAAGTCCAACACAACTGCAAAATTGGTGGTCCAGACCGAATACTACAAGCAAAAAGTGAAACAAACAGAATGCTTGTAAGTTTAATCTATTTGTTGATGTCGCTGATTATCTTTTTGAATTTATTTCAGTTTTGTAATTTACAAACTTAATTCCACAATATACTGTTGCTAACTTAAAGACAAACCGTGTGGAATAAGACATTATAAATTTAATATTACACAAAAAAACATAGTTTAGCAATTAAAAACGCTTAATTTTTGGCTGTTTCCAAACAGGCTCAAATTTCAAAGACAGTTTTGTAACTAATGTGTATTATTACTTTTACAGAAATATGGACCGTCAGTGTTTCGGCGATATTGTAAAGCTAGGATACAACGCAACGTGCACTCCCACCTATGGCACCCTAAAACTATACGTCTATAACACAGACACTCAAATTTTCGAATATGAAGCAGTCGTCATACCCGTGTGCTGCTATTGTAGTTTGAAAAGTACAATCTAAAGATTTGGATTTCTCCATGTTTCTTCAAGTTAGATCAACTTTTCAAAGTTGACTCTAGCGTGTCTATAAGTCGCAAAGTTATGGCAAATGTTTCAAATATGTATTTTCCAACTTGTAATTCGGATATGTAATTTTCCTGCTTTAACATATTTACCGAATATTTCAATGTTTACTGTGATTAAGTACACATTTAATTACAGGAAGAAACAGATTATATTAAGATAATCTTTAAAGTACCAACAGATACTATAAGTGATCATATTAGCCAGTTCATCGTAATGAGAGTTCCGAAAGCTTACCATAAATATTACCGATCACTGTACCAATAATCAGTTGACAATGACTGAGACGTGCTTAACAGTAATTACACTTGTCAAAGATTATTAATAATGTCCGCTGGTTCGGCCTATTTACTAACAATTTAATCTAAATGGTACCGACCATAACGCGATCTTTTAATTTATTTTATTTTTAATTCAGACTCTGAAACGAAGCTGGTCTTCAGTTTTAGATGTTAATGTAAATTAAAGACGACTGATATCGATTAAGTTCATTTTGTTACAATATAACAAAAACCGTGTTGATTTGTTATTCCATAAGAATATTTTACAATATATCACATGAGTATTTCAATAAAGTTTTTTATTTATTGAAATTTGTTAACCCGAATCCTGTACCTTTCGTTTTGGCTCCTTCTCTTCAATGACCTATTATATCACATCATTTATATCGAACAGCGTTCATGATTTACCAACTGCTCTTGTGAATGCATCAAATGAGACAAATAAAATAATTAACTTTTTAGTTCCGGCTCACGCCGTGCTCGTCGTTGAAACGCTAGTGTCACCAACGATTGTCAAACAAACAGCAAAAGGTCAGCGCTACTACAACCACGATTTTAAGGCTGCATTCATCAAGCAAATATTGTTACTAACCTTATTAACAAAATGTTGAATGTAGATGCATATGGATGAGAAATTAAAATAAATGAATCGTTATTATTTTTAGTATAACAGTTCAAGGTCAAACTGCTATGCTTACTGTGCCGTCAACGTTACTTTCACCGGCTTGCCGTTAAAATTAAAACGCGTCAAAAAACCACTAAAAACTTTTTGGGGCATATATGTACGTGATTTTTTTATTTCCTTATTTTTTTAACAATCAGTCTTCCGTGACGTTCATATTTTTTATGGACTTCCACAACTTTAGATTTTTACCTTCTTAATGGAAACTGTAATATTTTACCCCCTAAAATAAACATATTCAAAGCATATAAGATGTTAGTTCCTCATGGGTAATCCATAAAGTTTTTATCCTATTGTTTCGTACCAACCTGTCTGCGTCTCCGTAGCAACTCCGTAAAACCTACCATATCAGGCTCATGAGAACTTCACATATTTTTAACCGACTTCAAAAAAGAAGGAGGTTATATGTTCCGCTGTATGTATTTTTTTTTGTATGTATTTTCACCGATATCTCTGACAATTGTTAACCGATTTTCAAAATTCTTTTTTCATTCGATAGAGTATACTACGGCCCCCTTATTCTCAACTGTCGGAAAGAATTCGAATTTCGGAAACTCTATACCTGTCACTTTTTATCGCGCTGCGTCAAAGCGAGACGGCATGTGACTTTTCGAATCGAATCCGTGATCCGACAGTTGAGAATAAGGGGCAGAGGTGGTTCCATTGTCACCAAGTCAGGATCTGATGATTGGATCCCAGGGAAATCGAGGGCAAACCAAAATTTTTATAGGCACGTGTGACATGTTTTTTAATTCAACATTGTAAGAAATTCACATAGTCATCCCATGTCCTTGGTAGCTCAGGCGGTTAGAGCAGTCACGGATTGTGAAAGGTCGCGGATTCGGTCCCGGCCTAGAACATGATTTTTCTCTAGTTAGATATCTTTCTCAGTGTTTTAATTTTTAGTCAAGTCCGTCACGAACAATTATAATTATGCGCTGTCTTTCATTTAGACAATTCATGAGTCTTATTCCGAAGGTAAATATGGATGCCAATTTCCATTTCATAAGCTCACACGATTAATAAAATTTAGTTTCAGTGATCTCAGAATAAGAAAAAAAACTTATAATAATCAGGCAGTATATGTGCCGTTCTTGGTTCTGGCAAAACGTCATGTAAGATGAGGGCTGGGTTTTTTATTGTTTTTTTCCTAAAGAAAGGGGAAAGACGTTTTTCCCAGTGTGCAGAATAAAACCGGAATCATGTGCTGGAATTCGCATAGAATTCCGGTTATACTTTTCTTTGAATCCATTGCTTAGTCAAAAAAAATCATTTAAGGGGATACCTCGTGCTGCCTCGTGCACACTAGCGACACCAATTGATTGTTATTAATTATGTTGAATTAAGAACATAGTAAACAAACCCGCTTTAGAGAATTGCTAAAGAACGTTATTTGTAATTTTTAAAGATGTGTCTTGTATAAATTGTCTACGTTTAAGTAACCAATTTTTTTATTATTGTTAAAAGTGGCCACTTTAGGCAATAATGAAAAAATAGGTTACATGCAGAGGATTATTTTGTACCGAGCACATCTCAGAAAAATTACAAATACCATTCTTAAGTCATTCACTAAAGCATTTTTGTTTATTATGTTCTATATTCACCACAAATAATATAAATCAAGTGGTGTCGCTAGTGTCGTCGAGGTATCGCCTTAAAAGAAACCTGTGCGTCTTTTATCCTTAACCCGTATGTAGTGCTACAGGATACAATTATTATCTATTTTTCTATGTAGGAATTCAAGTAGGCTGTGCAGGCATCTATTTTACGATTAGCCTGTACCCCTAGTGTAAGTATCAATCAAATCAAATAGCCGTAAAATATAGGTGTTACAAAAATATCCATAAAGCAGAAAGGGTGTTCAATGGTTCATTGTGTAGAGTTCATTGCCAATATGTGACAACCGTAGTATAACATTATAACTTCATCACCAGCCTGCTTACGTCCCACTGCTGGGCACAGGCCTTCCTATATGGGAGAAACACATGAGGAGTTTGGGGCCATAACACCACTACGCTGGCCCAATGCGATTTAATGGGTTAAAGTAAAATTGTATGTAGGCACTTTTCACGCATTTTTTCCGGAAGAAAACTCAATTCTTTATTATTTACCGCTTTCTCTAACTCTTCCGGTATTAAAATGTCTTCGTCGCTGTTCTACTCTCTTTTATTGTACGATTTCCAACAATTTTATCAAAAACCAAAACCAAAATGATGAATAAATGATTGAATAGAAGAAAAATTATAAAAGTTTTTATACATGCACTTTTTGTGCTGGCCAGTGCGATTATTCTTAAAATGAGGTTGGCGCACTGGACATGTGCCTACCTACAAAAAGTATTAATGCATTTTAGTAGACAGGTGGTATATAAACTTATTGAATAGAAAGTTTCGTTCGAATTTTAAAAACTCTTTCCATGCTAGCGGATTAAATGCACTTCGCACTCATTTCGAATGATAAACAGATTCTTTCTTGTGGGGTGAAATGTTCGTTTTTCTTACCAGGCGAAATTAACTCCTACTATAGAAATCACAGATAGAGACATAAGACAGCTGATCACTAGAATTGTGACATTTTAACTATGAGTTTGAGATAAAGAATTTATTTTGCAACAGGTATATCTGCCCTTATTCCCAACTGTCGGAAAAAATTTGAATATCGGGAACTCAATACCTGTCATTTTTTGTCACGGTGCGTCAAAGCAGTACAGCATGTGGCTTTTCGAATCGAATCCATGATCCGATAATCTATACTTATATTATATAGCTGAAGAGTTTGTTTGTTCGTTTGTTTGGTTGAACGCGCTAATCTCAGGAACTACTGATTAAAATTGAAAAATTCTTTTTGTCTTGGATAGTCCATTTATCGAGGTAGATATTATAAAGGATATACAAAAACGGGGAAAAATATTTTTTTTCAGCGCTTTTGTTGCGTGCGCTACGTAAACTGTTAAAGTAACGCAAAAATCATGTGTCCAGGAATTGTTCTCCTTTACAAGTTCTCAAAAAGTCCGCGACAATAGGTATGTCTATCTTTTGAAATTGTCTCACTACAACCATTTTTTGATAATCAAGTTTGTTAAAAAATAATGCACTATCTGCGAAGGTGTTTTTGTAAACATGATATTATTCCTTATCAAAATAAATACATAATTCATCATAAGTATTCAAAATTAAACTAAATTT
Organism: Nymphula nitidulata; assembly: GCA_947347705.1. Lineage (NCBI taxonomy): Eukaryota > Metazoa > Arthropoda > Insecta > Lepidoptera > Crambidae > Nymphula > Nymphula nitidulata. Next base: position 19,561,415 of record OX374625.1, on the reverse strand, counting down.
TCCTTGACATTATTTGATTTCAATGGATAACTTAACAAAATAATGATCAAGTATACCTACCCTACCGTTGTTATTTTCCACTTATTTTCCGACATCCACGCGAACGAGGTCGCGGGCACAGCTAGTTGTGAATAACACTACTACTATTGAAATGTTGCGGGATTCAGTTCAATTGAAACATACACTAAAGGTAGTGAAGTGTGGTCGATGACCCTTTCATGGGTCCCGTGCTTGAGAACCAACGGCTGGTCAAGCATAAAATATTATTAAAGAAAACTGTGTTATGCGCGTACGGAGCAGTGTGACATGTGGCATAATTAATCAAGCATATGGCCCACCTGATGGTAAGCGGTTACAGTAGCATATGGACACTTGCAACAGCAGGGGGTATCACTTGCGCATTGCTGACTCATTAAAAACCTTTTCACGCCTTTTTTGAAGAACCCCACACTGTACTCATTCGAGAAAACCTCTGCAGGGCTCATTCCTCAACCTGAGGAGAAAGAGTGTCTGAAACCGTACAGTACGCGACCACTTTGGTTAGAATTTGTGAGGATGAACTCCCGGTGGCGGGCGGTGCGATGATAGAAAGAGGCCGTCGGCATCATGTCTAATATATTATGTATAGTTCATCAGAACCACACCCCGGGAAAGAGTTAAGAAAAATAAAATTTATAAACTAAAAATAATGGTCGGATTTCACCTTCTACGAAACCACGTGTTAAAATAAAAAATTTACAGCCACGCTGTTGAGTCTTTCATATTTATTGTTACGTATTATTAATTGTATTATTAGGTACGAAATACACAAATAGGGAAAATTAATTTGCTTTGATTTTCCTAGGAATTACAGTTTCCCTTGTATTATTTATAGCTAAGTAAATACATAACAATACATTACTGAGGCATGTCAACAAATTGATGAATGTTTAGGAATTAAGGATAGGTATGTTGTACAGTCGGCCGCATGTCAAGGTCAACACAAAAACTGAAAATTGAAAATATACGGAAAATATACGCTAGTGTTACCCTATGAAAACAATTGAAACTTAAAAGTTATGGTATATGGTTTAAATTGTACTATTTAAAAAATTTATAAAATTGTCTTTTTCAAACTTTATGTTATCATTACGCTATTATGTTGCTTACATCAATTAAAACTCATATCAATTGTTATGATAACTATGAATAAGAATATACAATAATGTAGTTATTATTAATTTTGTCAATATGCCCATACATTTTTTTGTTATTTTATATAGAGCGTTTTTAGACGATGCGCTGCAACTTATCAAAAATACCACTGTATCTGTAAAACTATTGATTTCAAATATACTAATTTTCTTTTGCAATATTTCCCTTACATTTTTCTGAACCCACGACCTTTCACAATCTTGGTGACTGCTCTAATCATCTGATCTTTTTCTAAGTACACTCAGGCTAAAAACCTGCTAATAAAACAAATAAAAATATTGTTTTGCAAAGTTGGTGTGAAATTAAGCGAAGAAAGCGCTACTCTGAATTAAAATCAGTGAATTTATGTTTTATTTATTTATTAATTTTAGTCTACTAAATTTTGGATTCAGGTCATGACTTTCTTTTTTACCCGACTACGGCAAAGCCACTTATTATTTCTCATTATGTGGAAAGATAATGGAATAAATTGGTTGTAGTTGTGAAATAAAAGCTATGGTGTTTTTTGTTCATTCAGTTTTATTAGTTGGTTAGAAAACCAACGTAAAAAAGCTGAATGAAAAATACCAATCGAAAATCGAAAATTTGCTGTGACAGATAGCAATCCGCAATGAAAATATCGCGCTCTTTTGTAAATTTTAATTCTAGGTATATGATCATAGTTTGATAAAAAAAACTATTGATAACATTTAAAAGATTTAAAAAATCAATACCAATAGTTGGATATTCCAGAACTTAAGACTTATGTCTAGTACTAACGCGCAATCAAAATCTAAAAATATTAATAAAATTGGCTACTAGATTATCATATGCAATGTAAGTTTAAAAAACATTCATTTACTTAGATTCTTTTAAATAATAATTTATTGAAAGACAATTTTAGCCAATTCCAATAGGATAGAAACTACAAAAAATCGGATTATTTCATGTTACACTTTGAAATACATTATTTTAATATCGATTACCTACTTAATTTAGTCCTAATTAACAATTTCCATTTAAATAAAAATAACAGAGACGATGACAAAAACTCCGAAAAAATTATTCATAGCAACTGTAATCTAAATCAGCTAAGAAATGACGCTGCTATTAAAAATATTAATAACTAAGAATTGGAAGAGTGAGCATTTAGACTAGAAAAAATTGTGTCCTCAGACGAGGACTGAAATGAAACCACGACTTTGAATTTCCTCTAGTCTATCTGTATTTGCGTTGCAATGCGAAATTTCGATTTTTCATTGCGAATATTTTTTCTTGTTTAAATACTTTTCCAATATTTTCAAACATTTATAAAATGTAAAAAAACATTGAAAGCGAATTGAGCTAAAATCTCCAAGTTTCGTTAAAACACAAAAGAGGAGTATTATGAGACTGGGCCAGTTGTCCCCTAGCCTGCTAATCCATAGACTTTCATAGACTTCTGACTGTTTTAAATGCTTTTAATTTGCGATTACGACAACAAATGACGTCACAATAAACTTAATTGTGTGTAGCTGTGTGGTAAATCTAGTCAAATATAAAATAGAATTAAGCCCCAACTAGGTCAACCATGTATTGGATCACCAGGGGACTAACCATGAGGTGTAGCATCCTTACAGTCATCATTGTATTCAATTTAGTGAACTAAAAAACCGACTTAATTATTTTAAGTATAAAGACGGTTTTCGATGTATCAAAGTTTGAATAAAAATTATATCAACCATAATTTAAATGTCACAAATAATTTATTCACTAATAAATTCATATCTACTGTGACCTGGATTTCGGATCATCATCATAAACAGGAGACAAGTTAATTATTGTTCGACAGTTTTCCCTTTAACAACATTTATTACTCATGACGTCACTGCCATGTCCATCACTTACTGAATATCAGTAGTGACGAAATTTCAATGATGTAATTTAATATGTTACGTTTACATTATCGCAGGATTGCATCATCGTGATGATCCGTTGCGGCTGTGGCGTTCAGGAACGACACTTCCTGGGAATACCGAAGTACTGATAATTTTATATATAAGTTTTCGCAGACACTTTGCGGTCATTGCAGCATGAGAGGTGGTCCCCGTCTGGTCAACTGTGCTTAATTAATTACAACTTCATAATCAAAATGCAGGGACGAGTGGTTTTAGTTTTTGTAAGTTCGTTTTTACTTTTATCTAAGGGTCAAATGTAATTGCTTTTTTTGTTTTCTTTATTTCATTGTAAAATATTCAAAAAGTTTTGTCATGCCGAATAGGACAAGCGTCAATTGATTAGATACTCTATGAAGATAGGAGAGAGTTTATTTTTATAGTATTCTTACTTATTGAAATAATACGTAGGAATTTTAAAAATATAATTCCGACAGTGAAGACCAAGAAATCTTTTTATTGATCTTAAATTTAGTTAGTTTGGTGATTATCTGCTGATGTTCCTATGTTATTTAAAATTAGTTGACTAAATTATTGAACAACTATTAAATAATTTTGAAATCAAAACAATACATTTCACAGGATGTAATATGGCACTGGCCGGGTTTGCCCAAACTCTTTAAAATTTAACAACATTTTTTCCTTTCAGACTGCATTTTGCGCAATCGCACACTGTCGAAATACGCCCCTCAAAAAAGGTAAAACTTAAACATAAAAAGACTACTGATATTATTGTAGGCACACTCACAATAATAGAAGAGGTTGAGGAAAACTTGATTTGTAGCTACATACAAGTTTATTACGCTTTAATATTTCTCAAAAAACTAAATGATGCTTATTATTATTTTAGCTGCAATGCCGCCAATTTGTGACGGTAAACTATATTGTTTCGAGAGGAGTGACGACTACCCAGAAGAGCTTATTGAGAAAATGATAAATAAGTTGGTGAGTAGCTGCTAATATTTAAAGGATAGTTATTATGTTAAGAGGAACAAACTAGGTTATACTTAGTCACTTCAAAACCGATGATAAGTTGTAAATAACCATAGGTACCATAAGTTAGACAGTGACGACCGGCTGATTGAGTGGTCCGCACCCCTTTCTAATGGTATACAGGCTACTCGATCAGGGGTCCCAGGTTCGAATCCCGGTAGGGGCAGATGTTTGTATAACCAGTACGAGCATTTGTTCGCGAGTCATGGGTGTTTGTATATTTATTTAGTATATTTCTAATATTGTCAATAAATTTATCCGTTATCTAGTAACCATAACACAAGCTCTTAATGATTGCTACTTTGCGCTACGTAATAGGAATGAATTTTATTCTTGTTCTTAATGTTTTTATATTACCGAAAGAAAGCATATCTTTGTTTACCATTATAAAATTGTGCTGTCTGTATCATGTTTTCTCTTGACACATTACGAAAGTTTGATACAACTTCTATAAAAAATCAAACAAAATAGGCAGTAGTTAATACATCCGACTGCTGGACAAAGACTTTTTCTCCTTATGAAAAGAAAAACTTGAAAAGTTTTGACTACTTATCATAATATTTCTAAGTTCTCTTTAAAATTGCTTCAATGTTGTAGACACTTTGAAAGATATCCTTTAAGAAACGAAATAGTTGATTAATATATTCAGACCTTGATGACAACCATGCAGTTTTATACTAAAAATCATTAATAGTGTAAGAGAAAATCTAAATATCTAATAATTCACAGGATCCGAAGGTAGTGGAGGGAAGCAACGAGATCGCTGATAGACAAGGCTTTGAAAAAGAGGACGATGATTGTGAAAGGCAAATAAATGTAAGTTTATTTTCAAAATATTTTCTGGTCATTCTATTAGAAATGCATTTTGATATGTCCCATCCATTTAAATGATTTAATAATTCCAGATAATTCCATTAACCTAAACATTTTACACGTTTTGTCTAACTTACCAAGATTTATGTTGAGTTTGTCTTATTACCATATTAATAATCTTATGCTCGTTTTCACTCTTAGCGATTTTTATCTCAGTCTATCTTTAGGGGAAAGAAAGAGACAAATGTCGTTAAGAGTCACCTAGCCTAGGGAATGGTTAGTGAAAACGGACATTATTGTGTTATCTTTTCTTATTGACGGATTATTACAATTTACACACAAAATCAATCTTTTTAAATTTCTTTTAATAACGGTAACTGCTGCACCGTCCATTACACTCTGAGCAATGTTTTATACAGTTAACATTGACCAATAAATTTGTTTATCCAATACTGAGTCAATGTTTACAGTTGAAGTCGTAATAACTACATCGATATTAACATTACCTAATTAGGTACCTGTATCATCTATGATTAGACTAATTGGAACTTTATTACCTTACAGTTTGAGCCTATTTACCATATTGTGGATAATGATGACCTCGTGCGACATGTCGTTCAATCTGATACTAGATTCCTGCAGAAGATCAGAACTGAATCTTGCATGTAAGTAGCAGACCAATTGTTTTTTAAAAATATATTTAAGTGCCTCTTGTAGTCATCTCAGTAGGTACCTCGAGGAATCGATGAGTTAAACTCTGTCCTAAGAACCACCACAGATACAGATCTATGGGATCCGAGTGTATCCCATACACATTATTAGAACGCAAATAACTTGTAGCAATAATTTCTTGCAGCATTTTTATTCGCGGACGATTAATTAATGAGATTTGGTATTAACGTCTGTAAACAAAGAATTGGGATTGACGTTTTTGTTTATTTCAGCACGAAAAGAATTTTTTATGTTTCTGTTGCCAATAAATCACCCATTTTCCAAACCATTACCCAAACCAGTCACTTTTGTCTATTTTTCTGTACTTCAAACTTAACTTTCATAAATTAGAAAACACGGTGGGCTTCTTCTTGTAAGCCTGCAAGATTGCTCACAAAATATATCATGGAGTATTATTTATATATAAATAGTATTGGTGGTGACGAGCTCACCTGCGTTCTTCTTGACTCGACAAGACGCACAGGACTTGGGTCTGGTTTCGCCATGGTCGATGCCAAATGCAGAAATTTGTTGTATTACGCTCCTTAAGGCTTCATTTCCTGCACCCAAATCGTTTTCACCAATCGCATTAGGCCGATGAGGCTACGTTATCACCCAAAACTCCTCGTATGTTTTTCCCATGTAGGAAGACTTTTGCCCAGCATGGGACATACCAATCCCTTGCTATTGGTAATGATGATGATAATAATTATTTTGTTTCCTTATTTCAGGAAACCAGGACGCATTGGAACGAGCAGTATCTTCATGCCCCACGAGCTGAACCAATGGGCCCTATCCTGTCAGGAGAAGAGAATCGAATATTGGTTCCTGGTCCTGTCAATGGATGGCACAAGATTTGAGAGCGTCCGGGTGAAGGGAGACCTGCCTATTTGCTGTTCATGCCGATTGCAAAATAACTTCAAGAAATAAAGTTACTCCGCTTGAAATGAAGGAGTACTGCATTAAAAATTACCTACCTATCAGACAATATATTTTTAGTAGTTATATATTTTCACGAGCCCAACACATCTGAAAAACCACATTACCAGATTAACCTCGCGTTGAATTAGATGTTTTGGTTTAACAGATACATGCTATGTCTAATACTTCAATTGTATTTCACGATTGCCATATTTTTTATTTATTTTGACACGACTTAAAATAATTGAGAGGTTATTAAATTTATAAAGCGCTTGAATATGCAACCTTATGTAGATTACATTATTATTATATACCTAAGTAACCGACAGACGTTTCGGTAACCTTACAGTGATCGTAGTCACGAGAAGTCTGAAGATGTCAGTTTGGGTTAAAAAATAAGTGAAACTAGTGAAAGATCTAACTAAACGCGAGTTAAATCTTTTACAATTTTTATTTTTAATATGTTTTGTAGGTAATTGGGAACAGAACTATCTACTTGTATTTTATATATTTATTCTATTAATTTTATAAATATATTATACATAATTTTTACTCATATTTATTGAAACAAAACACTGAATGTATGTACCCCTAATATACCCACTCACCCAATTTAGTCGTTGTGCATTTAAAATAAAAACCTGAAGAGGTTATGATCTGTGTCAGAATTATATTCGGGATATTATGTAATTTGTTTGTAACTCAATAGTAATACTTTATTTTAATTCAAATGTTTATAACCAATAAAGAATAAAGTGCTGTAGCATATGATCTCTTTTGTAAATAAACTAGTATTTAATTATCATGTATTTTAATTTATTTTTAAGTAGAATTAGTATTCGAACAACGTGTGATTGCAAAAAGTAAACAATGAGTTCTGATATAAATAAATAAAATGACTTTAAAATAATTATATATTTTTATTTAATGTCTTATGATTTGATTATGCCCTTACATCAATAAATGATTATGATTATAATCATCCTTGATAATAATTTTAATAAACTGACTAGGAGGACTTGATGATTGTCAATTTATATTCAAATTTATGTTATAATCCACTGAACTTCCAAGTGAATCGATAATTATATGATTTTCTTTGTTCGAATATAGTTTTGAATGAATCAAGTCATAGGGATCGAATTTCACACTTGGTAAGTTTGTTTAGGCATTATTAAATAAATTGACAGTAGGACTTTACAAAAAATGATTTAATACAATAAGAATCCATATCATTCTAAAAATGTATAGACTAGAAAAAAACAAATCCCGTGATTACGTTTTTTTAATGAAATAGCGCGACCGCTTAAATGCTTTAGTTTTAATATTGGTATTGACGTTAAGATCATAGAAACATGGTCTAAGGTTTTGACGTAAATTTATAATTTTGTAACGCATAAGAAAGCAATAATTGATGTCTGCCGGTGATTGTTATAAGTCTTTCTGCTTTTATACGTCTACCTTCAAAATGCCGAAATAATCCCGAATGAAGATTTTCACTAATACACCAACGATTTATCTCAAAAAACAGAATATTGTTAGTTTTGCTATAATATACCAGGACCAGGATGGGTATCTGAAGACTAAGGGGGATAAAGCGGTGCAAAACACCAATCCCGTTATTTTTCCTATCTTTACCAGCAATAATTGATGATGACACGTTGATAGCCCCCATAGTTAAAAGTAATCTCTAAAGAGTGTCAAGGGTTTCCCACCTACCTTCCAACTTAATTACAAGTAAATGTATGGACACCGTTTCGAAAACATTGGCTAGATCAAGAAAGAATCCTCAGGATTGTTTGCTCGAGCTCTTCCGTGATATATCAGTCAGTTAAATCATGCACCACATCTGCTGGAGTTAGTGTGAAGGACCTGAGACGGAGCCTAATCATAAACACACAGATACAGGGGTTGAGCTGTATATTCACATGAAAAACACGGAGATATAAAAAATACAACAAAAACGTAATGACACATAAAAACCAAGAGACAGTGAAAAAACAAGCGCGTAGCTTAGACAAAACAGAGTGAAAAAAAAAGGAAAATAATATTACTTTTTAAACGGCAAAATTCTTCTAGGCCTCTTTCGACATCCTCCGGCCGAAAAAACTAAAAGTAAACTCTCATTATTTACCACATAAACATTAGGTACTACGCGCCTGCTCGGCTAATAACTTCTAAAGGGTAAAGTCGTTGGATAGGCCTGACTAATGCTCCTTTGCTTGTACGCACTTTAGCCACCCTAACCCTGCCATCTCTACCAGGTATCAGTTCTAAAATCACAGCCAGGGGCCAGTGAAGACGCTTATCCGCATCATTGCCTACGAGAACTATGTCTCCTACCGCGGGTTGCCTATAATTAGATAGACTTTTCTTATTACGTCGCGAAAGGAAACCTAAATACTCTACTCGTAAACGCCTAATTAAATCAGCTCTAAGTTTCTTTATGTGCCGATACTGACGTCCCAGATCTTTCGCAGACCCTTCAATCTCTTCGTAGAGTACAACATGATTTTCGCTGCGAGGTGTCGACCAGAACATGGATGGCGTCAAAGGTCTAGGTTCTTTGACATCGTCCGAAACATAGGTAATCGGCCTAGAATTAACGACTGACTCACATTCATTCAGAATCGTCAGTAATTGCACATAATCCAAACACTCATTGCGTAACACTTTTCTTAGAACGCCCTTCACAACTCCAACTAATCTTTCAAAAAACCCTCCCCACCATGCCGCACTGGGTGGGTTAAAACGCCATTCTACTCTCAGCATTTTACTCGCCGACGTAAAATTCGTAGCATTATCGCTATAGACCATCTTCGGATTACCCCTCCGCGCCATAAAACGACGAAACGCCAAGAGGAAATCCTCAGCCGACAGCGACAACACCAACTCCAGATGCACAGCCCGATACACGGCACATGTAAACAGACAAATCCAGACCTTTCTCTTTTCTTTTAAGAATAAAGGTCCAGCATAGTCCACGCCAATAACTTCAAAAATGCCCATGGATGTATTTACTCTAGTCTCGGGTAACGTTGGTGCTGATTCATGAAAACTCTTTGCACTATATCTTTTGCAAATTGGACACCTATTGACAACATTGCGTACAGCTTTTCTGCCCTTCAAAAACCAATAATTTTCTCTCAACATATTTAGGAGAGTCTGAACACCAGCATGCAAGTTTCTTTTATGCTCATATTGTATCAAACGTGTAACTAAAACTTGATCAGATCGTAAAACAATAGGACAACGAAACGAATAATTATCATCTTTATTCATTAAGGGGCTCTGCAGTCTAATCACACCACTGTCCTCAAAAACATTAAAATCTTTCAAGCAGGAATCAGAAACTCCTAAAAACGTGTCACGTTGAAAAATCTTTAACAAGGTCACTTCTCCCTCTTGATATTCCGTACCTCCTATGTCACCACTACGGTGTTGTTTAGTTTTCCGACAATTATTTGTAAAACGCATAATCCATGCAACCATGCGCACGATCTTATTATAGTCGGAAAAGTATCGAGTGTACCAACATTGTTCCGCATTTACATCGGGACATATTATAGAAGCTGTCTTTAAGCCGCGACTTGGCGTCTCGGTTTTCCTTAGCTCTTTATTTACTTCTAATTCATCGACCGTGTAAGTATCCAATCTATTTGGCCAAACCTCTACAGCACTATACAACCAGTGTGGGCCTTCCCACCACTTCGACTGTACTAGCCACTCCACGTCGCAGCCACGTGAAGGCAAATCCGCCGGATTATCTGAGCCCGGAACAAAACTCCATTGCTCGGGTTTGGTGAGTTCCCTTATTTCTTGAACTCTATTCCATACAAACCTTGCCCATTGTCTGTTTCGTTGAATCCAAGAAAGTGCTACGGCCGAGTCACTCCAATAGAAAGTGGGGTACTTGTCTCCGTAATCTAGGGCCGTGGCAACCGATTTCATGAGTCTGGCTCCTATAAGAGCAGCGAGTAATTCAAGGCGTGGTATGGTAGCTTTCTTCTTAGACTTCGGTGCTACACGTGATTTAGCTTGGACGAAACGAACATTCACCCCAGCTAATGTCGCCACCCTCACGAATACAACTGCCGCATAAGCGTGCTGGCTAGCATCTACAAACACATGAAATGACACGTTACTATCATCGATTCCTATAAGACATCGTGGTATTCTTATTTGCCCTATAAATTTTAACTGAGAATACCATTCTAAAAACTTTCGTTTGTCTTCTTCGGAAATTTCAGCATCCCAATCATAACGTGCATTACATAAATCGCGTAGCATAAGCTTCGGCATTACCAGTATTGGACACACTACGCCAATGACATCGAATATTTTATGAGTTGTCGATAATATGAATCTTTTTGTGACTTTGGCCGGAAGAACACCCGTCTCTATGTCACCTAAAGACAGTGTATCTTGCTGTTTATCCCACCTTAAACCTAGCACGTGTGACTGGCGCGAAAAAATGTCCCTCGTACATTCCCAACACCTCAAATCAAACCCACCAGCTTTCATAACGGTTATGGCTTTATCACGAAAATAGTTTAATTCGTCAATGGTATTTACACTGGTGATGCTATTATCAACATAAAATGATCTGAGCAACTTACCGATAACTATCTTGCCTTCATCCGTGTCGACGACTTTCATGACCTTTGCTAAGTGACGCTCAATCGTAGCCTCTAATAAAAATGGGCTGCACGTTAATCCGAATACAACTCTACAGTGGCGATAAACCTGTAATTTGTTAGAATATTAATTTTCCCACCATAAAAATCTCAATACGTCCCTATCTCTAGGAGCTATGCTTATTTGTAAGAACGCTTTCCTAATATCCGAAATAACGCCTATTTCCTTTTCTCTAAAACGTAACAAAATATTGGGAACCAATTCTATCAAATTTGGACCTGTATGCAAGCATTGGTTTAAGGAAGGGAAACCTACGCTATGTGCGGATGCGTCAAACACAGGGCGAATAGGAGTTGTAGTACTACTAAGGCGAATAACATGTCTGTGTGGCAAGTAATGAGAGTTCACGTCATCATACTTACTAATAGGTACCTTCTCAATAATGCCTTCTGCTAACCATTCGTTAAAAACTTGACCATAAGCCTCAAAGTAGTTTTCCTGCTTTAACCTGTCTGTTACTTTTCCTAACCGCTTGTATGCTATCTCCCTATTACACGACAGAGGAGGATGATCTTCCTTCCACGGTAATAGAACTTCGTATCTGCCTTCTCTGTTAAGAATAGTTGTATCTAAAAAGAACTCTTTGACCTGTTTTACCTGCATTTCCTTCGATTTTCTCTCTATAGGATCCATAATGCCAAGAGTATCTAGTTTCCAAAGGTCAGAAACACGAGATTCATGAACAAACAAAGAAGTTACTAGTAATGTATCACTCCTCATAGATGAATTGCTACTTTTACCGACTAGGGTCCATCCCAACTTTGTTTCGATAGCTGCTGCACTAACATCTAGTTGCACAATATTTCGCGTCAACACTTTTGCAATCATATCCGACCCAATAAGTAAGCTTATCGGTTCATTTTTCTCTTCTATATCTGTCAAAATAATGTTCTGCCTTTTTAATTTTCGCAAAATACATTGGTCAATAATACACGGAATATCTGCACATATTTGTGCCTTGTCAAATACGTCTATGTCACACTTGAATGAAGTTGTCAGGTTCTCTACGGAAATAGAATATTTGTTATGGTTCTCCGGTGCCGATGTCGTACCACCAAAAAGTCCGTGTTGAATCATAATTTGACAGTCAGACTTGAAATTCATCTTACTAGCGACATCTTTCAATATGTATGAATGTTGAGAGCCGGAATCTATTATGCATCGGACAATCATTGTTTCATCTTTATTGCGTAATCTCACTCTCAGCGTTTGAAGAAACACATCTTGATGTACAGAAATATAAGCAGTGCTCTTCAATATGTCATCTTTTGGTGACGACGCAATAATTTTAGATGTCGATGGATTTGCAGCCTCTCTACACATTAACAATACGTGCTTCCTCCCGCACCAAGGACATCTCTTGTTGTTCCTGCACGTACGAAACCCGTGGCCAATCTTTAGACAGCGAAAGCAACCTCTTTTCTCTTTCACTGCACTTTGCCGCTCCTCCATACTCATTTTCTTAGCCTTTGAACATGCTGAACTGTCATGAATTTCATCGCAAAAAATACAAGTCATTTATTTCTTGTTATCTCCAACCATTAGACCTGATGCTGTCGGAATATTCTCTTCTATCTTGGCGCTCGCTTTCCTATTCTTATTCTCGGTATTACTGTTAAACTGCGTAAAACCGCGCGTGGCCATTGCTAATCTCTCTTCGTTCTCTGCTTCCGATCGGAGAAATTCCATTAGTTTACCCAAGCGATCATTCGGGTCAGATGTTTGTCCACATTGTCGTTGCCAAACTCTAAGTAAGTCTTCTGGTAGTGATGATTCAACAAGAGGATACAGCATGGGTGCACAAGCCTCTTTCGATACCTTCAACGAGTCCAGCGACCTTAAATGTGATTCTAGTTTATCATACAGTGATGTCACCTGGAACTTACTCTGAGACTTGCTAATGTTGCTCTCTACTACCAGTTGCAAAAGTCTTCTTGTGTACAATTCTACTAAAAGATCGGTTCTTCCGAATCTAGCTTGTAAACTTTCGATCGCCTTGTCATAATTTTCGCTCGTTGGTGGGAAACTGTTGAGTAGTTCGCTGGCTCTCGAACCAACCGTGACGCTTTGCAATAAATAATGGAATTTATCTTCCTTGGCTAGATCTTCATCTAAATGAATTTTCTTGAATTGGCTCCAGAATTTAAGCCAGTTTGCCAGATCACCATCAAATTTGAACAGCTCGATCTTCGGCAATCTAACCTTTTGTGCTGAGTTTCTCACTGCTGTTCCACCAGATATTACGTCGGATGACTCTGACTTTATAGCACACTTCGACATCTCTAGTTCTACTCGTATGAATTGAGTTTTGTAGCTTTCCACAGTTTCTAGCTCCAAAGCGATTTGTTCGTCTGTGGCGTCTTGTTCCATCAACTCTTCTAAAATTTTTTGATCGAAAATTAATATTTGCGAATTGTACTCTATAATCAACTTAAATAAGACCTCTGCTTCCTTCATTTGCTCGGTGGCTACGTGATCATAAAACTTCTTTACGTTTTTGGTGAACATTGCTCTAAACACACCCCTTCTCTTCGTGGTCTCCATATCGGTATCACTTGTTTTTTATTCACGTTGGGCGCCAGATGTGAAGGACCTGAGACGGAGCCTAATCATAAACACACAGATACAGGGGTTGAGCTGTATATTCACATGAAAAACACGGAGATATAAAAAATACAACAAAAACGTAATGACACATAAAAACCAAGAGACAGTGAAAAAACAAGCGCGTAGCTTAGACAAAACAGAGTGAAAAAAAAAGGAAAATAATATTACTTTTTAAACGGCAAAATTCTTCTAGGCCTCTTTCGACAGTTAGCTTGGCTTTAAAACCAAACAGAAATGGTGAAAGTTATTTTGGTCAAGGCAGTTTTTTAACCTTTTGTAAATATCTCATCTTTAAATATTTAAATTAATGGGACAGAAGATCTTCCTCTTCTGGATGCAAATAAAAGTATTAATAGTATTGATTTTTGTACATACATCGTAACGATATTTTTCAATAATATCGATTTATGTAGGGTAAGAAATATCTATTATTTCCCAATGGGCAATTCAGTACCTATTATATTAAACATTGACTTTTGTCAATTCTAAACTTGAAAAATTAAATTGATGATATTAAAGACTAGAAAATTTCTGTTCAAGGCGAAGAGAACTGAGCCCAGGGCCTACTTATAGGCCCTGGGCTCAGTTCTATGTTCAGTTCTCAGTCTTCTCTAAGATTCGTAATGGTGGGATACACGATGTGACATCGACGTCGCATATATCTAATGTAGTACCCTGAAATACATATCGAAAATCGATGTATCATCATCATCAGCCTATAAACGTCCCACTACTGGGCACAAGCCTTCCTACATGGGAGAAACAATGAGGAATTTGGGCCATAGCACCACCGCGCTGCTGGCCCAATGTGGGTTGGTGGGTTGAAGGGGTTAACGGCTAAGGGCTCCGTGATATGTGTATTATGTGTAAATCAGAGCTTTTTGAAGATACGTTTGGGGCTTTGTTTGTTTCGTTCCTTGTATGGCTTTATATATCTATATATTTTGTGTAAATACTTTCTCGCGTACGCAATTATGTGTTACAAGATAATTATTATTTCTTTATCATCATGAATTTTATAACAATGAATTACAAAATATATTGCTCAACTTTGAGCACATTACAAATATCTTTATAAATGTAATTCCCTAAGAGTCATGTTTAAGCTTAATAACGGGATGACACACATGACACACACAGACAGAAAACAATTTAAGAAATTCGTAGGTACTAATTATCTACGTAATTTTGTTTTATAAATTTTATTTACATAAAAAAAATTGAAAATTAAAAATAACACAAAAAATACAATGTGACTAAAATTATCTTTACACAATAAAGTAATGCGACAGATTTGAACCTACGATCTTTATCAATCTTGTATTTGTGAGAAAACTATGAATTTATTAGTTTTTATGCTTACGTCGTTATTTGGAAAGCGTTCAAATCTACATTACTTTGTTAAAAAAAACTCACTGCTCATGAAAATAAGTAAATTATGTTTATAAGACAATGATTCAAAAAGAAAATGAATTATCGAAATATAAAGAAATTCGGGGAAGTCGGTGTGCGTACTACATAATTTAAACTACATAGTAAAAAATAACTTCTGTATTTATTATTCAGGCACTAGGCAATGCAATGACGTAATAAACTAAAAAAAAGACGTAGATGCCACGTAAGGACAATTTAGTTACGCCATAACAATCGGATTGCGCACGTGCCTATACTGAGTCAAATTGATGGGATTCCCTCCAGGTATTTAATATCCACTTCCTGGCCGGATTTCGTTTATTAAATTTTATTTTTGTCGGCTTTCAGTAAGCTTAGAACCATTTCAGCAAAAAGCGTAAAATCTTCCTTCCTAAAAATCTTTTCTTCCTAAAAAGTCAGAAAGATTTAAATAAATAAGTATCTTAAAAAGGGGCAGCGGACAGTTGTCGAAAGAACCACTAATCGCAAAATTTTTAAACAGATGGAAAACAAAATGAATCAGAATACATAAATAAATAATTAATTTCCGATAGCAAAACTCTCTTTATTATATTATGTCACTGCTGTGTGTTATTTTGAGAAAGGTACTAATATCTATAAAAACTTGAGCAAGCGGTATTATGGATCTTGTCATAGAAATTTCAGATTTGTAATGATATAGATGAGTCACCGTTATCATAACTTAAAACTTTTACACTGAGCTTGATCTTACTCACCGCAGTTCAAGGTGGAAGTCATGGAGTAGAGATATACTATACGTGGAAGTGGTACCCCAGTCGAGCAGAAAATATCACTATGCCTTAACACTCATAAAGAGACACAATACTACAGAGAAAATGGAGGGAAAAATAAAACCGATAAACAGCACGGCTTCTCAAACAAACTCTAGTCCAAAATATTGGAATTGAACAAACCGATTCTAACAAAATTCTTGCCATGTATTCAGGGTGGTGCCGTCAATACGACAATAATTTAAAACATGGTCTATATTAGTTCATAGAAATGGTTTGCCACTTTCAAAAACATCTTATTCGTTTGATAATTTCATTACATTTATATGAAATAATGCAGCCAATGTTATATTATTTCATACAAATGTCATGAAATTTCAAAAAAAAATAGTAGGTTACAGCTAGTGCTCCGGTGGCGTAGTGGTAATCGCGTCTGGCCGGACCCCAGGAGACGCGGGTTTGATTTCTGCCTGGAGCATATAGTTTCATCGTTTTCTTTCTTTATTTGTAATTGTTACAATAAAGTAGTTATAAACGCACAAAATTAAACATTAAAATGTCATTATGATAATGTTTGTTAGTCTAATTCTATATATTTTAACCGATTCAAGCTTAGAACAATAAATAGTCACATGGGGTTAATTTAAAGCTCATTAGCTGATTGTCCAAATACAGGGGCAGCATATCGCCACCTCAGGTTACTCGTTCTTTTAGCTTTATGTGTTCTCAGATGACTTTGTCGACGTGTCCTTTAACATATCTTATTCGCAACAGCTACTGAACGTATTTATTAAAATTGCTATTAATAAGCACTAGGATGTCAATTATTAGATAATGTTATTAACATTCTTTTATGTGTTTCCATAGCGATATTTGATTATGTATGTATCTTTATTTGTACTATTATTAATATAAGGAAATGGATTCACTAAAGGAAAACATTACGCTATAATCTACGAACAACATTTTAGTCTAAATGTATCTAAGGTTGGAATAATAATAGCTAAGGCTATGTGTCGCTTTACCGCTTTATGATTCCTTCATAATTTTATTTATTGGTGTCACGTGTTTTGTTATTGAGTCAAATATAGAACCCACCTACCTACCTATCTATGACTCGTGAACAAATGTTTGTACTCAGCATACATACATCTACCCCTACCGGGATTCGAACCCGGGACACCCCGGGATCCCTGACCGAGTAGTCTGTATAGTTAAGGGTACTGAGCACTCGGCGAGCCGGTCGTTTCTATCGCTATCGCGAAGCGCAAAATGTATGGGGTTTGAAATAAGCCCTCGATCGTTTTTCGATCGCAAATGTCAAATCCCATACATTGTCTACTTAGCGATAGCGATTGTTAAAAGGCATCTTGTCTAGGCCCTCGGTACAAGATCCTCCGTATAATATCAGAGGATTCAAAGGGTTTGTTATTTATCAATTTTTTGTAGCATCATTCTTACAAATAAAATATCTTTATCTTCATCTTCATTTAGGTTAGAGACTACTGATTATCTTCATTACAAATAAAGTTATTCGATCGATCGATTAGTTAGGATCATTGATGCATTTTAAAAAACAAAATCTTTACATCATATATATATATATATGGTTTGATATATATATCAAATATATATATTTGTACATTTTTGAATGACCATATAACTACTAATAACTCAGTTACACATCAAGTCAGATTATGTTATATTAGTACCTTTCTAATACTACCTTATACATATCGGTATTATATCTACATTTATCCGTCATCTAGTATCTATAACACAAGCTCTCAATGCGGCTTTATTTGGAACTAATCCAGCACCTATCTGGTAAGTTAGTAAATAATTATGGTATATAAAAAAAATATCATTATGGTCTGATTTTATATACTTAATTTTGATTAGATATAAAAATATTGTGTTTTTATATTTCAAATAACATGAAAATTTTGGTAAATAAATAAGAATACTAGGTGGTAGATCCGTATACCCTACCGTATGTAGGGTCGTCTGGGTAGGTACGACCGCCTTTCTTATTTCAGCCGTGAAACAGTTCGCTGTATTTGGGATTAAAGGGAAAGTTAGCCAGTGTAACTACTGGGCATGGACGGCATTTCATCTTAGGATGACAACGCACCTGCAATATGAAGTGATTTTCCCTTGTTATTGCATTTAGACATAGGCGGCGGTAACCGCTTACCATCAGGTGGTCCGTCAGCTTGTTTGTCATCTGGTAGTATAAAAAAACTACTTAATGAAAAGATATTCTGAATAGATTTTACTATAGCTTTGAAAGCGCGCTCATACGCCCCAGTGTACGCGAGCATTCGTTGTAGAACCACAAAAGAATTACAATCTACTTCAAAGTGGTCAGTCTGGAACGAGTTCACGTTGTGGTCGCGCGTGTAGTGATAAGTTATAAGAAGATGGCTTCCGGAGTATTGTTTTTATTTGTAAGTACCGGATATAATTTTATATCTTTTCACATTTTAAAAGTCAATAAACTTAATGTCTTACATCATTTGGAATAAACATTTCATATCTTTTGTTAAGTTTGGAATTAAGGTGGAAGATAAATAGCTGATAATGAGAGGTATTTAAGTAATTATTTGTGTGAAAATATTACAATCTTCTTGTAGTTATCTAACAAAATAATCGGTGATATCCGTAAGTAATGTACCTACTGCTGTTCGATTGGGTTTCATATTTTCAGCAAGAAATAATTTTAAATTTAAATTTTTAATATCTTTTTATTGCCACAGATTCCAGACACGATTAGTTTTTATTTAACATTGCTGTGCGTCTAAATGCTTACATTTTTGTAACAATTACAAATAAAGAAATAAAACGATGAAAAAATTATATGCTCCAGGCGGGAATTCGCGTCTCCTGATGTCCGGCCAGACGGAGACGCGGGTTCGTTTCTGCCTGGAGCATCTAATTTTTCCATCGTTTTCTTTCTTTATTTGTAATTGTTAGAATATAGTTTTTATTTTTCTTAATACCTCCGGAGGTGTTACCCGACTTGACGAATTGATAGGCCGCCCGGCGTCTTCTCAACAATAGAAAACCTAAATACCTACCTTTATATAGTTCCTACCTACTAACTAAATAGTCTATCCACAAACTAACTAAATAGTTAATTTGTGCATAGGTAGCTACTTTTCAGATTTAGTTGTTATTACAACTTGCACTTGCACTTGGTTTTAAAATACTAATTGATTCTTATACCATACAATTTTGTTAATATTTAACTTTGACTGCGGTCTATAATAATGTCTTGAGATTTTATTAGGTATGGTCAGTTACAAAACTAGATTACCACATGCTCGTAGTAACGAAAAGCAGGTAAATATCAGAGAAAGCAGTGTATTATCCCACAACCCACAATGCAATAGATCCATCACTTTAAAGCGGTTCGAAATTTCGAGTTGACCTATTTGCATTGCTGACCTTACTTTGTAAAAGCTAGAAATTGCTTTAAATTTAAATTGTTATCAATTTATGGATTTGAATATAAACTATCTGTATATTATTATGGATATTGCAATCTACATCTAACGATTTTAAGTACCTACCTACTTTAATATCGTGCGTTAATTTAGCTTTTCTACGTTTTGTTCAGTTTCAGCCCGCTGCCATCTCCTTACATTAGTCTAACAAAAAATTATGTGTCTAGTTTGTGGGTACACACATCACAATTTAAAAAAAACGTTAGCATGCTATCTTAGAAGTGAAAGCTCAATGAATTCTCATCAACATACCACATACCTTTCGACTTGACAGCTGATATCCTCACGACCGGCTGTTTGCCACATATTTATAATCTCACGGTCAAATACGCCCTTCAAGTAAAACCAGCAATGACACAGAAAACAAGTACGTACAGTCGGCATCAGAATTATCTGTTGGACTACCACGAAACATTTTCCGAAATTTCGGAACGGAATGTAGCGTATTTCGTGATGTTATTCAGGTTGTTTGATAAATGGTATAACATGCGGGTACCTATCAAAAATAATATATTAATTTTGACAATTCGTATATACATATTTTCTTTTACTGAACGAACTATTTGTATGGAGAAGTTTGAAATTTGTTTTACCATTTAGAATTTTTGATAATACCTTAGTATAGTAAAAATGACTAACAACAAGGGTAGATGCCCACTTGTTATAGCATGTACTAAACATAAAAATATATTTACGTATAAAAAAATAGAATGTTGAAATAGAATATTTTGACTATTTTCGACACTGTAGGGTAAACGTTAGCTTATAGCGCGAATACAGATAGGTTAGAAGAATTTCACAGGGTTTTCCTAATTCCTGAGTAGCACAGATGGTTAGAGCACTCTCCCGGTTTGTGTAAGGTCGCGTGTTCAATTCCCGCCTCAGGGCATGAAATGTTTATAGTTTAAATATTTTTATAGTTTTGATATTTTTATAAGTAAATATATCGTATCATTTGTTTTTATTATCACTTAAATCTAAGAAGTGTAATGCGATTCTAAATCTGTAAAAACACGATTGCTTTTCTAAAGTATCATGTTATTTTGAGTACTCTTACGTAGATAATTCTACGGCTGACTGTACCTACGGTCATGCATGACACGGTATGACAAATATTCCTTTGTTACGATTTTATAACTAAAATACCTCTTATTAATTAGGTAAGTCAGGTTTTCCTTCTTTTTCTTTTTGTTTACGACTAGTTTTTTTTGTTGTGAGTACCTACTTCGTTTGAAAATAGGATGCAATGCAATACGCAGCTGCAGTTTTATATTAGCTTCGATAGATTATGTATGCAAAACTATCTGCGTACCATATTTTTTTTCAAGTAGATTGTATGTAGTTTAGTACTTTTAGTAATTCTTAATTTTATTTATAACATTATAATTAACAAGTGGCCACTTGTGGCTTCGGCTATTGACTGAGATGTCGGTTAACGTACCAAAAGATTGCTTATGTCCTTTCTTAAGATATGATCTATCTCTATGTCAAATTTTATCTAAATCTGTTCAGCGGCCTAAGAGTCAAAACGTAACAGACAGACAAACAGATTTTCTTTGCATTTATAATACTAGTATGATTGTTTGAAATTTGTAGGTTTTTAAAAAATAATAGGTAAGTATTTAAATATAAAATTGCCGTTTTTTTCAACGCCGTTTTTTTAAAATCATTTTAAATGAATGTCTACGTAAAATATAAAAGTTTATATTTAAAGTGCAGTATGCAAGCAGGATTTTACGAATGGAGTTACAATTTTTGGTTTAGAACCAGTTTAAAATGGGGGTCAATATGAACTTGTAGAATATGTAGCCGATTTCAATGTTTAGATTTGTCGTAAAATTATTTTAAAATTACCATTTTTCATTACATTCTTAGCAATGAATGTCTTAAATTATCCACAAAATTTCATGTCCTGGGGCGGAAAGCCGAAAACCGAACCAGAATTCGATTCGCAACAGCGGAATCGCAATGCTAGTTGACAGGCAAGTACTAGTTTTGCGAGCTTTCTCGCGATAAATGAAACAAGTATAGAGAAACAAGAAATATTATGGAGTTCAAAGTTAGATATTGACAAGTGAGCCACGACTTTCTAAGCAGAAAGCTTCTGTCTGACAGATAAGGATATTGTAGGTGATAACAACCAGTATTCTTTAATTCGTGTCACTAAAGTTTATCGAACCGTCCTTATTAATGTTAGCACAGCGTACTATTGTTTATTTATAATGTGATGTTAGCAATGAACCAAATTTTTAGATATAATTATTTTTATTAGGTGCAAGATTAATTAAATGGAGTGCGTACGTAATTAGAGTGACAAAGAAACAAATCATCAGTTCAGATTTTAAAATCATTAACTCCAAGTACACACGACAGCACATCAAGTGTAACTGTTGCACTACGAAAGTCGCCTCTATTACGAACGCAGTAAGGGCGGACTCGAGGTCAAACTGTTACGCTTGATGTGCTGTCGACTGTACATAGAAAAAATATCATTTACAAACATCGAGACAGCGCGAAGTGATTTCCTAAAGTAGTCGATTTAGACCTCTTGAGGTCGAAATCGTTTTCCCAGTGGTCAACTTAAACGAAATCTGATTTTGGGGGTCGACGAGGTCTATAAATCGACCCCTATCAATTAACACAAGTAGGAACTTAATCGAAACTTTTAAGATAGGTACTGTATAAGTTGTGATAGGTGTTATTGAGGTTCCCCCCTCGGGGGGCGTGAAGGGCCCGCCACCTAAGTGGGTAATTGCCGGTGGGGGACTGGAAGTAGAGGCTGTGCTGGTTTCCCAGTACCATGTGGTACAGTACCACATAAGACGACGAGGGAGTGCCGCTGGGTTGTTTTAGTGGGTAGACCCGGAAACCGTTCCCGGGGAGTACCACATACCCCTCCCGTCCCCCGACGGAAGGGCATGCGTAAGACGAATTAAAAAAAGAAGGCGTTAGTGAGTTTGGGGCCGTAGCCTGGCTAGAACAGCCCAGTACGGGCGCCAATGCACCGGCACGCCGACTTTAAAGAAGAAAGTCGGATTTGGGGCCCTTTACAGCCTCCTCACAAGACGGGACCGACACCGTCGGTTAACTGCCTTGCTGACGACGGTGAATGTTCGGGCCTACTCGTTACGTCGGTAGGAAGCAGAAAAGAGGTGCATCGCTGAGGGGTTTAGTGGTTAAGAGAGACACACACTCCCTAAGAGAGAGAGGAGGAAAGGCTAGAAGCGCTTCCCATCAGCATCACAAATTGTTATTAAGGTGTTAGTGGGAAGCTAGGAAGTATTATTGTAGTACTTTTAAAAACTCAACAGGTCGATAAGCGTGTAAAAGCAAACTAGAGATAGGATTTTGAGGTGTCAGTTCATTTTGGAAAGGGCATCTCTTGACCAAAATAGTGTGACAATACTAAGGGTAACAGTGTCATAATGTCTGTTTGTCATGTCTGAATTTACACAGGTTCCAAAAGTTGAATAACCAAGAAGACTTCGGCAGTAATCTTGGCATTATTCCTTATTTAGCAAAGTACCCACAAACAAGACAAAATAGGTTTTCTATTGTTGAGGAGATACTAGCTAGCTGGTAGACGAAAGGTTAAGCAACAGCGATACAAACGGGAAAACTGGTAAAAACCTGTACAAAATTCCCGTCTTCTTAACATGCGCGGGCGCAGCCAATATTATGAGCCTTACACCCAGTTGCACTGTGATGCATTCAACATACAAAATAGTTACGCTTAATCTATTTTTCCGCTACTTCTCAGCAGTGTACATATATTTTCAAATAGCTATTGACTATTAAACTAGTTATTGAAATCATCTTATCAACTGCCTATTCTAAAATATAAAAAATACCTTCTACAATGGCAGAAGACATTAGTTTTATTATAAAATCTAATATGTTTTTACGAAAATCTGCAAGTAACAAAGAACCGTTTTGAGATTATCTTACGTTACTTGTGAACCCAAAAATCGTGAATCAATTGTAATGCTCTATGTTCTCTGGAAACCCCCTTTTTCTGCTGATTCAGGTTCCATTACGCCTATGTAGTAACTAAAGACTTAATGTTTTTGCACAGGTTTCGCTGCAATGCATTTGGTACGCCAGTAGTGTTGGCACGAAACCGAAATGTAAGTAAAAAAAACAATTAAAATGACTTCTAAATCGTACAGAAACCTACTTACTAGCTTAAGAAAACTACTTTGGATCAAAATGAAATTTTTGAACAATATAATTATCTGTATTATAAATCTATTAGTTATTAATGTTGTAATACTATTACTACTGGGATTTAAAATAATGGATATAGCGTAACCGATGGCCACTTAAATGAAATGGACTAACGTAATGCTAAGTAATTATCAGTAAGACAATTTATGCACATATTGCATTTGTATTCTAACAGTTTAAGTATTCAAGTACCTATACCACAACAATCTTCAAACAAAACATTATAAACTATGAGAAACAAGATAGTCAATTTAAATAGTGTCTGAGAAGCCACTAAAATGTTGCAATATATATTAACTTATATGATTGCAGTTGACGATTCCAAAATCGTCTATCCTGGTCCCGTCAAAGATGTCACGGCCAATAGATATGGCTCTGTCGTAGACGAGGTTCCAGAGGATTGCAAAGATAAGCAGTACTGCACCATCAAGCCAAATGGATACCCTCAGGAGCGATTCAACAGTTTGTTTAAAGCCACGGTATGTAAGTTTATCTAGACTAGTGCATTACATCGCAAGCTTATATACGTCTCACTGCCGGGCACGGACCTTTCTACATAGGAGAAACACATAAAGGAGTTTGGGCCATAACACACAACGCTGGCTAATGCGGTTTGGTGGTTTAAAGCGGTTGCAGTAACAATCGGTACCATCGGCTTAACGTACCTTCCAAATCACGAAGGAGCACGAGATTACTTATTTTTGATAGACCCGTCTGGGATCGACCATGGTGAAAGTTGCTTGGTTTTCGTAATAGAAATCAGAGAGCTAAAGCTATCATTATAATAGGGTATAGGAATGGCCAATAGAATACTTACACCTTATCACTTACTAATACTAACCTATTGTATTAATAATTTATTATAATTATTAATTCGGAGCAATCCTTTAATCGTACGCCTTAATTTTTCCAGCAGTACCTAACACTGGCTTCACAACACAAATACTTAGTTATTATTAAATTAATTATAATAGTATCTACCTATCTTTTCGGCCGTTAAACTATTAAAACAATTCGCTGTGTTTCGGATTGAAGGGAAAGGTAGCCAGTGTAATTACTGGGTATGGACGGCATTTAATCTTAGACCTCAGGGTGACAATGCACGTGCAAAAGTGATTTATTCCTAGTCTCTAGATGTATAAAAAGTCTAAATCAAAATTCTTATCAATAATTTTATATGGGTTAAGCTATTTATGATAATCAAAATAATCATTTTACAAAACGTTCAAGAAAAGTATATTGTAAGTACTAAATTATTCAGACACGCATTACCCGAGACACGAAAAATGCAGAAAGCAATTCTACTATTGAAAAATTTCCTGAGCCACAAAAGAATGAAGTATCATTGATGAGTTCCTTACTTCTAAAATGAAGATAATCTCACCTGCTTTCATTCTAATGGCGCATGTAAATTATCTTTATTTAAGCTAAGGTTATTTTCACTAAACATTCGCAATCATCAATCAAGTTGGATCTTACGTCGAGTACTGTGAGCACCTCCTTGAATTGGTCCCTTAAATTATTGGTGTAGAGAAGATAACCTAGATTTATATTTTTCCCCCATAATCTATAATTTACTTGTATTCCAGGCACCCGTTGAGCAGCCTTCATTAGTCTTGATGGATATTAACGACCGTCAAGGAGATCCCGAGGAGGTAGACAACTGTGAAGCAATTGTTGAGGTTAGTAAATCAATCATTTTTATCGGTTACGAACATAATTATGATCAACGGAGACCTAGAAATAAACTAAGTAATTTGAAAATTCATGTAAAAATGTCCTTATCTCATTGAACATACGGTTGCCTTTCTATCGCACGACTACACAATGCGCCGGCGAACTGCTTGATGCGTTTTGAGAGCTACAATAAAAAAAACCTATTCGAAGCTTTGAAGACGAACTAAATAGTAAAAAACAAACCACAAAGACACAATATAGTTAGTTTTGATTCTAGAAAACATTCTTGAGGTAAGCAAAAGAATAATATGTGTGTTCACATATTCTTTCGCTTACAAATAAACATGTATAAAACGAAACTTCAAAAAACGTTTCATGGTAGGCCTTCTGATTACATTCAATTTTAAGTATCGTTAAAATTATTAAGGTTGATTTTTCATTGCTTCTCGAATCATTCTATTTAATGCCACTCAGGTGGTCTTCACTGAACCTTAAATGACAAATATAATAAAAACCAAATAAAAATCTTCTTTAATGAAAACTTAATTATCAATAGATAGAATAAGCTTCATTGTACACCATAAATTACAGATAAAAACATAATGTTGCCAATCAAGTGCCAACTTTTGTTGATCATCTGTATCCTGAATATTTATATTTTTGCAAAATTTATATTAGCTTTTCTTACTAATCATTAATAGCTAAAGTATTCTGGTTAGTTTTTTAAAAATTCGAACATTAACTTTAAATAATGTTTCAAAGGTTGTTTCGAGTCTATTCCTTCTTTTCAAGTTTTAAGTATCATTACTACATTTTTATGCCTTGTATCGGAAGAAATGCATAGGAAGTATCAAGGAAAAGTCACACAGGACTTGTGGGTTGATGACCTTAGTACAGTTGTCTTACTCCGATTATCTTATTCAGTAGCCATTTCTTACCTTCAACTTACCTGTCTATATATAGGATTACTTTGAATTCTTGTATTGTAGTTAACATAACAGTAAATTATTATATTATTTATTTAGGAACAATGTGACATACTAAAAACGTATTTATCTATTAGTTTAATCTGACAAGCGACGTTATACATCTACAAAAATCAATTGTGTCTGGAATCAATGCATGACGGGTTCGTTTAGGCGCTCTGTGACAACCTCTTGAAATGTAGGGGGCATGTATAACTAATTCTGTTTTTGACCACTTCTTGTAAATAAGCATCCTTGCTACTTATTTCAAAACAAAAGCAGACTCAGTATGCACACTTAAAATAAACACTATATATATAGATATAAAGACATAGCTTACAGTCTTTAATACAGTCAATAACAAAATATATGAACCAATAAAATAAAAAACTCATAACAGCAGCATTATTCAAATCGCCATTTCTTAATAATGTATATTGACCTCGATAGTGGTGTGAATTTACAAGATAAACAGATTTTGGTTACTCATCCATTCCAAATTTATCAGAAATTGACAAACATTTATGTTTTAAAATTAAAACTATCGGTATAAGCGTCATTGAGATGAATCTCTTTTAAATTTATGAACCTTGAGATGAAGTCACCATCTGTCCTTTTCGTATTGAAGTGCATTGAAACGAGTTCAATGAACTGAAATGATTTGAGTTTAGTAAATCTTTCAAATATTTAGTATAATGATTGTTAAATAAAATAAAATACATATTCTTGATTTGAAACCTCGAAAGAAATGAATAAAGAATTCTAAGTTATTCATTAGTAAAAGTTAAAGCTGTGTTAAACCTACCTACCTATTTATACCTTTTTATTTCATTACGCAGTCAAATTTTTTAACGCAAAATTTAACTTTTTAGTATTATTTATACGTTAATATTTACATAATAATCTAGTATCTACCCAGGGTAGGATTATTTTAAGCTGTATTGAAAATTAAATATTGTACTGTATTGAAAATTAAATGTTGCAGTATTGAAAATTAAATAACGCTCG
The DNA here is from genome assembly GCA_947347705.1 of Nymphula nitidulata. NCBI lineage: Eukaryota > Metazoa > Arthropoda > Insecta > Lepidoptera > Crambidae > Nymphula > Nymphula nitidulata. Next base: position 19,534,014 of record OX374625.1, on the reverse strand, counting down.
TAAGTGAGATTTAAAATCCGGCGATTACATTTAATAAATAAACATGCTATCTTACCATGAAATTGCTAATTTTAAAATCTTCATAAAAGTTATACTTACATAAGTATTTGAATTTGTACTTGCACTTGAGAGTCGGGCATTGACCGCATTGCCGCAAGCGGTCATTCAAGCCATTTTAGTTAAGACAGACTTGACATAATCAGTACACTAGGACCAAGTGTGCTCTTATCATGTTATAAATAGCGCACTAAAGAGAACTCGTGTCACGGGCAACAGATAATCCGAGACAGTGTACCTACTCAGGCGAAGGAGACGCCCAATCAATGGGCCTAATTCTGGGATCATACTTTAATTCTAAATTTAAGTACAGTATATCTCTTTCTCGCAATTAGTAATAGGAAAAGGATAGCAAGAATCTGTTTAGAGCTGTCACTTAAATTTAGATAGATTTCATAGAAACCGTCGACAATTTTAGACGGCATGTACGGAGGTGCTTCTTAAACACTGCATTTTATCACGTTCATTAAGGTCGAAAATTGAACGTACGTATCTAAATGTCAAATTATATGACAGCCATCCTTGTCGTATTCCCTTTGATAGAAAGAAATTCACTGAACTTAGCATGTGTTCACGAGAATTAGGGCCAATGTCGCTTCGTGCAAAACAACGCGACACCTTGTAGTATGCCTTTATTCTCGTAATTAAACGCGAGATAAATCCGATAGAGACGAATCCGATAAAGTGGTTTCATTTTAAATGTATAATGCTCGCGAAAATATAAGGCAATACTAGGTAAGTTACTTACCTTTTTTTACATATATGATACTATGTAAATGAAATTCAAACGTGGACCTTAAATCGCACATAGGCAAAATAAAATGTAAATCAGTAATATCTTAAAAAAATACCATGCCGTTTTACGCTGTGGACATTGTTTCAATGGTGGCATTTTTCTCCGAAAACCAACTGCCCCGAATTGAAAAAAAAAGCTTTACATAATATAAGGTGAAGGTGATCCAAATAAGTAGTGATCATAATTATTTTAATACATTTTTTCTAAAATGTCGGTACGTATATCTTATATTTCGTTACAAATTCCGCTCTAAGACGCCAAATAGGTCATGTTGCGTGACCGTTGTGACGTCGCCTGTTACCAAACTAAGATGCTATGGTGATTATGATGGTTTTCCTTTTGACAGCGCCTGATGCTAACTAACAACAACGAAATACAGTGAGATTGATGTTTGCTGTACAGATGAAAATCTTCTCGACATTCCTAATTATAAGTTGGCTGCACATTACTCAAGACAGAATAAGAAAAGAGGTGGAGCTTGTATTCTGGTAAAATCTGACATACAGTATACAGTTATAGAAGAAGTTTCAAAGAATTCCATACAGGGAATAATTGAATGTTGTGCTATAGAGTTAACGATTTATAGAGTAATTATATTGTGTGTTTATAGGATACCTAGACTGACAAATCTTGAAATTTTTTATAATAAGTTGGAAATAATACTAAATATCATATGTAAAAAACGCAATAAATATGTGTTTTTATGTGGAGATTTTAACATTGACGTGTTAAAGAGAAACAAGACTGCCTTAGAATTTGAAAACTTTCTCTTAGGATATAATCTTAAATTAGTATTAAAATCACCAACTAGATTGAGCAGCAATACATGCTTAGATAACTTTGCACATAACTTTTATCGGGGATGTAAATGTGAAGTCTTAGACCTAGCTCTCTCTGATCATACATCGCAAATTCTCAATATACCAGTAAAGAAATACGCGTTCTGCATAGAATGGAGTACAAAAAAACGGGACTATTCACTAGAAAATCTTAATAAATTCAAAAATTATATTCAAAATGTTTCTTTCTCTGACGTGTTTGAAACAAAAGATGCAAATGTTGCGTATGACAATTTTCTAGATCTTTTTCTATTGTTGTATAAATTATGCTTTCCTTATAAAATAATAAAGATTAAACTGAGAAAACAGGTTAAATGGATTACAAAAGGCTTAAAATTATGTAGTAAGAAACGTAGAAGGTTACTATGGCGTTACAAAATAAAATCTTCTGTTGAAAATAAGGATACGTTTGTAAATTACAACAAAATATACAAAAGAATTATAAAATTGACTCAAAAAACACAAAATGATTACTACATAAAAACATCTCAAAATAAGGTAAAAGCATCCTGGAACATTATAAATAATCATTATAGAGCCAAAGAACCAAAGCAAACTATATTAAAAATAAATAAAGATGACAGTACTTTAACAGATCCAAAAGATATTGCTAACGCATTTAATAATTATTTTATAGACCAAATTGAAACCACCTCACATTGTAATACAGAACTATATAAATTGGGTCACCAACCACAAACATTTTTTATGAATCCTGTAATATCGATTGATATTGTGAGATGTGCTAGATCTCTGAATAATACAAATAGTTGCGGATTTGATGAAGTTTCAACAAAGGTTGTTAAGCATGTAATTGATGTTATTTCACTGCCTTTAAGCCATATTTTTAACATTTGTATTTCAACTGGAATTTATCCAACAAGAATGAAAATTTGTGTAGTAAAGCCTCTGTATAAAAAAGGGGAAATAGAAAATATGCAAAACTATAGACCGGTTGCTTTGTTATCAATATTTTCGAAATTATTTGAAAAGCTTATTTACGATAGGCTCTACTCGTATCTGGAAAAATATAATATACTATGTGACGAACAAAAGGGATTTAGAAAAAAAAGAACTATAAATTTAGCAATCTATGACTTTATATTTACAATTTTGAATAATTTTGATAAAAAATATTTAATTTGCGCAATTTTCGCAGATATGACGAAGGCATTCGACTATGTTGATCACAGTATTTTGATGTCTAAATTAAATTTAATTGGCGTAAGAGGAAATATATTGGACTTAATTAAATCTTATTTGGTAAATAGAAAACAAGTTACAGAAATCACTAGAATTTGCTCAAAAACTAAAACAGAATTAAAATATTTATCAAATAAGCGAGTAGTTAAATATGGTGTACCTCAGGGGAGCGTTTTGGGACCTCTTTTGTTTTTTATTTATATCAATGACTTACCTAGACACATAAGACATCCAACGGTATTGTTTGCTGACGACAGCACTATTATCGTAAATTCTTTAGATAACAATAAACATGAAAGTAATATCAAAGAGGCTTTAAATGATCTAGTAAAATGGCTTGAAAATAACAATTTAAAAATAAATTTAAAAAAAAAACTAATACAATGCATTTCTCTAAAAAACCGCATGCCGCATCACTGCAAATAAATTATAAGGAAGCTGATATTTGTGTAACAAAAACATCAAAATTCTTGGGGCTGATTATAGATAAGAAGTTAACTTATAAACCACAAATTGAACAAATGTGCAAACGTTTAAATAAAAATGCATATGTGCTACACAATCTATCTAATGTAGTGAGTAAAGATGCTTGTCTTGTAGCTTATCATGGTTTAGTAGGCTCAACATTAAGATATGGAGTTATTTTTTGGGGCAACTCTACTGATAAACAAATATTATTTAGATCACAGAAACGTTGCATTCGAGCAATTTGTAAACTTAAAACTACAGACAGTTGTGTACCTTATTTTAAAACATTAAAAATTTTAACTTTGCCTTGTTTATATATTTTGGAAAATGCTGTATTTGTCAAAAGTAATATACACTTATTTCAAACTATATCCAGCGTCAGAAAACTACCAATTAGACAACAATACAAAAATAACCTATGTCTATACAAATGCAAAAGTGCAGTAGTATGTAAAAGTGTCCTTCGAATGGCTCCATGTATTTATAATAAAATTCCTAATAAAATAAAAGAACTTAATGTAAATCATTTCAAATCTAGATTGAAATCTTTGTTAATATAAAAATGCTATTATTCTGTAAATGAATTTTTGAATGACAAATTATAATTGATAATCAATGGAATACTATTAACTTATTTATTTAATATTAATCATTTTAAATGAAATCTTTGACATTACCTTAAGTTTTATCGCTATTTTTTTTGACATACCTACTGTAATTTTGGGACATTTAAATATTTATTATTATGATTTATTGTAAATTTAATTGAGTAATTTCTAACATGCGAATGTTTTGTTTTGCTTGACATTATTACTGTAGATTTTAAAATGACTTAAATGTATTTGTATGCCTATTTGGTGGAACATAATGAACATATTTATTATATTTGTAACATCTTTTGTACCTACTTATGTTTGAACAAATAAATTTTGATTGATTGATTGAAAACTAGAAAAATTAAAATTTAATTTAATTAATTATTATTATTATTATTATTTTTATTTAATTTTATTTATTTTAATTCCTTAATAATCAATAAACTATTGCGTTTTTTAGGATTTCCATTATGCGTTAAAATTATACTTTAATTTGAATACATTCAATATCCCTACTATGATTGTAGTACCAATAATGATTTTACGGGCATTTTTAATAATTTTAGTAGCTTCTTAACTTCTGTCAATCTATAGAAATCGTTACTCGTTTTGAATATTCCGATTGTAAGCTCATTCACTCGTCCACATAAAGCTACAAAACAGATCGCGTTGCAGATTTGTATTCAGGTTGCGATCTTTTGTAAGGTAGGTGCTTCCCCAGACAAGTACTCAAAATTCACGCAGTAAATAAGAGACACCGCACATATACAATTTCAAGTTGGCCAACTAAATCGCAGAATGTCTAATAGGCATAGAATCTTATTATAGCCCGCACATTATATCAACTAAGTTGGTCAGTCGCACGGTAAGATGCAGTGTGACCAGACCCGTGCGCGTGATTTCCCCACGCTTGGATTTTTGCCGACGGGCACGCAGCCGCCCAGTCGATCTCTGCATTCTTTACTTGTAACAAATGAAAAAATAGAACTGCTGATCGACGAAATCCAAAAAAGGCCAGCCCTTAAAAAACTAATCTGGGTAACATCTCAGTTTAGAATGTAAGGTATGATGTTTCCCACGCTCTAATTTGTCACTTAATATCGGATGCACCCTAAATGTTTTCTTCTGTTTTCGTCTTCTTTTTATTAATTTAAGAAGTGCGTTGTTTTTCCGCATTTTATCGCAGACTTCACCGCGCTAGCAACACTGTCCACCAACTAAGTCGGCGAAGTGTGTGGCCAATGAAAGCACCCAATTTAGTTGTTCGATAGTTGGCCAACTTGAAATTGTATATGTGCGGTGTCTCTAACTCTATGCCTTCAGATGTGTAACGTTTGGCCGAGAATATGGACTGGAGATGTACTTACATGCCTTCCGTATTATTGATTCTGGATGGCTCCATCTGGAATTAACCATGGGTTTATGTTCACTGTCTCAACCAAAGTGCTTGTCATTCTTCTCAATACTATGGCATATGAATCATCATCATCATCATCACCAGCCTATATTCGTCGCCAATGGGCACAAGCCTTCCTACATGAGAGAAACACACGAGGAGCTTGGGCCATAACACCACCACACTGGCCCAATGCGGGTTGGTACCCCGGTCCCGGTTGTCACTGCAACAGCTTTAACCCTAAAACGGTTGCAGTAACAACCGGGACCAACGGCTTAACGTGGCTTCGTTGGCTCGAGCATTAAAAATTTTGGTTGACCCATCCCAGGATCGACCATGGCAAAAGTTGCTTGGTTTTCGTAAACGAATCCAGAGCGCTCGAACCACTACGCCACCGAGATCCTTTATGAATAAGCATATTAATAATTGTAAAGTTTTTAATTCTGTGGATAGTGAATAATAATGGTGATACACAATGATGGTATGGTTCGCATTGGCCCGCTATCTCGCAGCTGATCTCTCTCATCTAAAGCCATAAACACTGTTTGCATTACGTAACGGATATAAAAAATATGCATAAATATGACTTCATCACTACTAATAATTTTATGCATGTCAAGTATTCTTGAATGAATATAAATAATATTTATTAAATATAAGTACATTTTAAACTTGAATTGTATTTCAAGCTTTTGTTTACACATTTTTTCAGCACTTTGCTAAACTTTATAAAATTAGAAATCATGATAATAATAATAAAACATTTGAAATAAAACCAATTTACCATCGGTGTAAATTAATCGAATCGTTAGGTGTATAATAAATATCTAATAATGTAACATCTAATTAAACGCGAGTCAAATCCGGTAAATTGGGTTTATTTCAAATGTGTAGTGCTCGCAAAAATGTAAGACAATACTATCATAAAACATAACCTTAGATCTGATGGACATCGAGCACGCACTCGCATTTCGAAATTTAATGAAAAAACCCAATTACTTTTAAGAAAATAGCAATATTATTTGTATTAAATAGAAACCAATAAATTAATCTGTGTGTCATTAATGTTATCTTATCTTAATCTTAAAAAACTTACAAAAATTCTTCACCTCATGGGTTATTATTTTATTATTTAATATGCATGACTGCATCAATCAGTATTATGTACATACTAAGAGACACATGTGCAGCTAACAACACAACAACTGCGACATTGGCACTGCTGAAACTGTTCTTACAACGATGACCGAAGTGCGATGGAAAATTATAACAATCATGCATGATACGACGTAGACAGTACAATTCACGGAAGATACAGACAAGGTTATGTATGACTGTCCTTGCAATAGTAAATTATGATTACAATTATACATATAGTAGATACCCAGTCATCAGTAAACATTTTTATCGGGTGCTGACTTCTGACGTTCCCAGATATTATTGGTAAAAGAAATGCTGAAAGGAAACACCAAACATTGCATAAATTTAACTTTGGAGCCTTAGACCATAAGATGGAGCAAAAATTTTTCTACAACAAAAAGAAAAATGCACGCAAGATGTGTCAAATAACTACAGTAACGTAAAAATAAGCCTGGGGAAAAGTTTCTTTGCATTTTATATGAAAACTCAAGACAATTTTTTTTAAAGTTTATTTACATTACTATGTGCACCATTTTATTTGATGACTTTTTGCCATCTTGTAGGTAGTGACATGATCCTGTTACTGTAAAACCTAACTTAGCACTGACTTACAAGAAATCTGAAGAGACCGAAACAGGTGGAAATCTGAAGGTGCATAATCAGGGCTACATGGCGGATGTATTAACACCTCATAACCAATTTCTCTTAATTTTTGGCGAGTGGCTAAAGTTGTGTGGATTAGCGTTATCGTGATGAAAAAACACACCCATTTTTGATCAATGCCGGCCGCTTTCTCTTAACTTCTTGCTTTAATCTCATCATTTGTTGGCAGTAGAGAACCAAATTGATGGTGTTGCCCTTCGGTAAAAGCTCCAGGCACCAGACACATAGCATTACCATATTGCGAGTTAACCCAGGCTTTGTCACAATCTGTGAAGCCTGACCGACCTTTGACGATGAGTACCTTTTCCGCACGTTCTTGTTGTACGTGATCCACTTTTCATCACCAGTTATCAATCTCTTCAAAAATGGTTAGATTTCAATATCGGCCTGAATAAAGAATCGAAAATGAGTACACAGCTCAATAAGGTTATATTGATGAGCTCGTGTGGCACCCAAATATCAAGCTTTTTTGCATATCTAGCTGTGTTACATATGGGACCCAAAGAACCGAGGAAGGTTAAGAGCGCAAACACGCTATATCTGCTGTACGTTTCTGTAGAGTTGAGCATCCAGCATACTCTATGGTGGTACAAGATAAGCTCAAGGTTAGCATGCTTTGGGAATACCACCAAAGTAAACCAAATTTCAAATCAATCGGATCTATAAAAGTTAGTAAAACCCTGCTGTCAAGAAATGAGCTGATACTCATCAAACTTCTGAACACATCTTCATAAATTATAGTTAAGAACCATCTCAAGCACGTCAGATATCAAACAAAAAACCGGATCAAAATCGGTCTATTCCTTCAGGAGCTACGATGACGACAGACAGAAACGTCAAACTTATAATTAGTTATAATATCCCTCTTTTTTCGTCGGGGGTTAATGAATGAAACAAAAGTGAATAAGAGTTTTAAAATTATATTTATCATACTAATTCAAGTGATGCCTTTGTCCAAGGACGTTTTCCTACGCTCGATATGATCATTATTACTAGGTCAGTGTTCCTTGACCCTAATGGTGTTCTCGACCAAACCAAATCACTATTTTTGATAGCATTTAGTTTTATTAGCACTTTTATTGGTAATGTATGCCTTGGAAGATGTTCTTCATCGGAATTTGTTTCGTAACTAATGATTTCATTGTCCAAAATCGAATATCGACTTTAGTCCAAACTATTCTCCGTCTTACTATTTTTTTAAGTCTCGACGAAAAAAGAGAGTGTTATAAGTTTGACGTGTTTGTCTGTGTATCTGTGTGTCTGTCTGTAGCATCGTAGCTCCAAAGCGAATGGACCGATTTTGATTAAGTTTTTTTGTTTGAAAGCTCACGTGACTGGGATGGTTCTTAGCTTTAATTTAAGAAGATCAGTTCAGGCGTTTGATGACTATCAGCTCATTTTCTACACGTTAAAAGGGTTTTACTAACTTTCACAGATCCGATTGATTTAAAATTTGGTGTACTATCTCTTTGGTGTCATTCCCATGACACATTAACCTTGAACTGATCCTATACCATCAAAAAGTCTGCGGTATCCCTAATTCTTCAGAAAATTACAGCAGATATAGCGCGTTTGGGCTCTTATGAATAGTCTCAATGAGATGGTGCTAGATGATTAATAAGGGCAGGGATAACTTAAAATTTTTAATTTTATATTTTACTATCGGAACTTCAGTATATCGTAGGTAATGATTTCTGAAATCGTAAGATCATTTAAATTTTGAGCCAATTTCAATACAAATAGCTGACGTTAAGTCCAAACAACTAATGAAACTAGGTATTATTATTATATTAAATAAGTAAATAAATAAAAAAAACAATGCTTCTGGAGAGTCTAACGTGGCTTGACAAAATAGGGTAGTTGACAACTTTTTTTTTAATTTCATAAATAAGAAGTTTATAACTCATTAAGAAATATTGCAAAAGAAATAGTATGTCTAAGATTAAAAGTTTCACAGATATAGTGGTATGTTTGATATGTTGCGGCGCGTCGTCCAAAAACGCTCCATAGAAAATCTACGGAACAGGTGACGTCATATGTTCCCATGTTACTGAGAAATGTATGGGCATACTGACAAAATTGATAATAACTATGTATTAAGTATGTTTTTATTAATAGTTGTCTTAATAATAGTTGTTTCAATCTAATATCATTAACATTTTTGATCTTACAAGCAATCTAATATCATTAACATTTTAGATAAATCTTGAAAAAAAAATAGGCAATATTTAAAATTTTTAAAACAGTACAACATCAACAATATTCCATATCTTTTAAGTTTGAATTGTTTTTATGGGTAACAGTAGCGTATATTTTCCGAATTTGTGAAAAATAGCGCCAAATTCAAACTTACGCAACATCCCAATTATAACGAAAAGGCTATCGCAAAATCGTGGTCATGCTAAGGTCATCGAAACATGGATATTCCTGAATTTTATCTTATCGTATAACACGGGCCTATTTCAGTGTTACAAAAAATATAATTATCGTGAACAGTCCTATTGCGGCGGTATTCAAAATCAACACCTATAACGGAGGCGTGAAAAGGCTTAAAAGGTTTTTACAGGGTTGGCAACACACAAGTGATACCCCTGGTGTTGCAAGCGTCCATAGGCTACGATAACCATTTACCATCAGGTGGGCCGTATGCTTGGTTTAAAATAGACATTTTTATTTTCGTGTTATAATCTTGTTTGGGTAACCGAACACCGTAGTGATTTGCGATTCTTTATTGAGACATAATAATTAATAAAACCAAAACGTTTTTGAAGACAATAATAAAACACGAAGAAACTAAATAACTCCGCAACAGGCGTTGATTTCGATTACCGTGGTAATAGGAGTATTTACGCTATCATCACCAGCCTATATACGTCCCACTGCTGGGCACAGGCCTTCCTACATGGGAGAAACACATGAGGAGTTTGGGCCACGCTGGCCCAATGTAAGTCGGTGCTGTTTACGTTAGTCCTACAAAATGTCAAATTTGTTCGTGACATATTAAACAATATTAAATTCTTGAAATGTTCATCATTACTTGTAAAGCATAATAACGGAATGTTTGGTACATATTATAACAAACACATAGTATACACTACGCACAACATAGTCGTTTAAATGCATTTGGTCAGAAATTTGGACTTTAGTTTACTACTTTACATTGTGACTATGTTAACATGAGTACCTATATGCCCGATTGTCATACTATGTACCAAACACCGTGTATAAATTTGCTGCAGTGGTTTTCCGTGGAGCCATTAGACGTGAATTTTAGATGGTTTTGAAACCGGTGATCCGAGATCAACAAGAACGGGAAAAAATAAGCTGTATCTTGCATTTCATGCGGCTAGGCTTTTGTATGGGTTCATATAATTCACGTTTTATTATAATATTGACTCTTTGGAGCTACGGAAGACCAGTCTGTGAGTGCTGTGCCCCTTGAAAAGATGCTGAGTGGCGACCATAAAAATGTTTCCCTATTTTTATCGACCACAATTTCATACGAAATGAGTGGTGATAAAACTGTATCTACTGCTAAAACTAACTGATGATGGAGTCCAACTGCAAACGGCCATACCTTTTGAAATATGCGTCAAAAATGAATTCCTTCTGTATTGCAGTTCGAGCCACTATACAAAGTTCGCTCTAAGAGAGGGGATTGGCGCACCGTGATCCAGGCTCCAGAAAAGAACTACGTCCAGTTGGTGCGCCTGGAGACGTGCAAGTGAGTACATCTTCTATAAGTATTTGACCGTTAAATACTAGAGGTAGTGCTGTATTGGTATTTTATACTTATACTAGAAATGAGATGATCTAAATTTGTTTGGATTCTCTTACTCCGTTACTCCCCAAAACAAACGTGATATGGGAAGAAAAAGTAGGTATATTTCAAGGAATATTACAAAACAAAAACCTGGGTTTTTTAAAAACTGGATAGATGGGCTCCTTCTGGGTAAACTCGCTACATTGCCCACCTCCTCGTAACGTCTCTCGGGGCAAGAATGAAAAGGATTTTACGGCCTGGCCACGGGAAATTCGCGGCGGCGAATTTTTGCGCCTTTATTCGCCTGATTGATAACCAGTGATCGGAATTGAGTAAGTATATTTATCTACAGTTTGTAGAACAGAGATAAAAATTGGAGACTTCGTTAAAATAATTTTTTTACCTTACCGATAATTTACCGGAATTTTAAGTACCTAAATTCAAACATCAAATTAATTAAATAGAAAGTTCTCCTGCGTGAATATACTTGCTTATAAAATTTTTCACATTTTTAATAACTTAAAAAAAAAAAGGTTTTCATTCGACTATTTTTCATCGTTTTCTTTTGTATGTTTGTTACGCGGTAAATATTAATAATAAGATGTTTAAATTCACGTAATTAAAGATCCGGTAAAAATACAAGTAAAAAAAATATTGCAGGGAAGTCTCCAATTTTCATCTCTGTTCTACAAACTGTAGGTAAATATACTCAGCCTATTCCGATCACTGTTGATAACAAATGTATGGCAATATACTAAGCATGCCACGCGTACTTAGCGGCGACCGGCGGCGTGCGGCGGGCAAATAATTCTACTAGTTATAGATGTATTGTAACTTTCAAAAGTGTAAGGGAACGCTTTCGTAGTACAAATGCTACACTTGATGTGCTGTCTTGTGTACATTATAATTGCATGAAACATTTTTAACTTACTTTGTTTTATTGCTCATAGGGGGGACAACCAGGAGTGTTTCACCATCTTCCCCAGTCTACCCGGTTACACAACCTTCTGCAAACAGAAGTACAGTACTTGGGAATTCGTGGTAGATGCCCAAGACGGTTCCGGAAAGACCGAGAAGATTCCAGTAGACTTGCCCACCTGCTGCTCTTGCCACTACAAACCCACATAACCAGTTGATCATCCAAGAAGTGGTGTGGTGGCGCAATGCGATCCATGGCAGAGTTTTGAGGAGTGAGCAATTTTGCAAAATAAATAGTTCCTCAAATAGTGACGTTTGTTAATGAAACCATTCATTGTCTACGTTTCAGTTGAATGTAGACTTTGAGGTTCGGTCTGATTTTCTTTGGAATTTCATAATTATTTCGTAGTAAAATAAGTTTAATATTATATCTTTAGTGTTTGGTATTTCTTGTGAAAAGCTTTAAGAGTTCAATACACAGATTTTTTTAAACTACTTATAGATCTATTATTATTGTAAGATTGCATTTCGTGATTAGAATTGCAAGAAAAATGGTAATTGAGCTGCAAAATACTAATTTGTACGAAGTTTAGATTGCTGTCAAACTTCAACGTCACAGCATTTTTACTCTGTCTTCATTTTCTATTTAAAATAGATTTAAAACGAACATTATTTCATAAACAAAAAGAAAAAAAAATATGTAAGCATCTACTTTTATCTAGTGATAAATATCATTGAATAACCTATAATTACCTATTTATCAACATTAGTTACAATAATTAACTAATTTCTAAGAAATCATTAATGACTGATCATAATCCTACTGATCTTTTTTGTTACTTTTAAAATGTGGCATAAAATAAATGAAAACCAAACTATGAACTTTAATATAGCTTTAGCGAATCAATTATGTGTGTGTATATATAAATTACAAAACTTATAATCTCTACCATCAAATGTTAAAATGATAATTAATATTTTAATTTATAAATTTGTACGTAGTTTTATAAAATATTTAATCAAATATTCATATTATCAAACACAAAGATAACAATTTATCAACCTATACCTAGAAACATTGTAAGCTAACTATAATTAATGTTAAAATTTTACCTGATGACGTCATGTTTTTTCGCATGAATAACGACTTTTACCTGTCTCGAAGACAGGATTTAAAAAGGCAAGTTAACCTAATTCTCAAATTAAGAATGAAGTGTAATAGAGTGTTGGAGTTAAGTGTGATAGGAGCGAGAATCGTCAGATACTGATACTCCTGTACTTATGTTCTGTATGTAGTGTAGCTAAACGAGTGGTTTAACCAAAACCGTACAAGAAAGATTCATACCCTTTTTAAAGAATTCACTCGATTGTTTTGTCATAAAAATAAATTCAGGGCTATCACGGTAAAATTACCACGTCATAATTTACTTCGATTCTTCGGGATCCTCCACTTCATCTTTGGACAGAAAAAACCTATAGAGTTCTGGCTTTGGATATATCCAAGAGACTCGTCCTTATTCTATGCAGGGCATTGCATTATCAAAAAATGTGTTCCATTGATTTCTGGTCCACACCACATTATCGACTAAATTGTGTTAGGGAATGTTGGATTTCACGATGTCAGGGCTGCAAATATTTCACGTAGTTATACGTGACACGTGACGTAGAGTTATCTAGTAGGGATTGTAGACTTTTGATCTTGTTGTAATACACTCAAATTTATACAAAAATCGTAGTAGAAAATAACTCAACTCGCTCCCTTGTAAGCTACGACTTTATATACTTAATCTCTACATGATCAAATTCACTTATTTCTGTTTACCTATCTATAAATTTACTTTATCTATTAATGTATTCTTTAATTTTTTATTACTAAGTACATACTAATTTTAAATCAGAAGCTAAAAGAGGTACTAATACATTTAAGTTGTAATTATCATTTTGTTAAATAGGAAAATCTAGACTTAGATGCTTTCAAAATCGACATATTTAATTACTTTTTGCGTTGAGCTTCTTCCAACAAGCGTATCGGATTGCTTATATCTTAATATTTAAAATTAATATTTTTTCTAATAATAATGCTGATAATAATATTTTTAATGTGAGCATAAATACTTAAGAAGTGTAAATGAATAATATTGGAATTATGTGCTGTGCTAGTGAATGTTTGTGATCTCTCTCTTTTGTTTTTTATTGTTATAATTAAAATTAATGAAATCCTGAAATTAATATGTAAGTTTGATATTGCTTACATTCAGTAAATAACAATTATGTTTAACCGAGTGAAAGAATGAGTACGTTATACCTTGCATTATAACGATAATATTGTGACTGATGAAGTGTTTCATTTCAAACCATATTATTATAGTGGATTATGGTGTACTAAAATATTACAGTGAGCAGCTTTGAGCCGACATTGAAGATAATAGGGGGTCAGTTTAAAATTAAGATAGATAATTAGTAGGCCAAGTTCATAATCCAAACATTGATCCCAAGATTCAACGCAATGCATTTTTTGAATAAGTAGGTAGGTATAATAAACAGAGTTGGCTATATCATAAAAAGGTATTTGTTAAATAATCTTAGTATACAAACTATTTTCTAGGAGCTCGGTGGCGTAGTAGTTTGAGAGTTCTGGTTTCGATTACGAAAACAAAGCAACTTTCGGCATGGTCGATCCCGGGATGGGTCGTGCAAAATTTAAATCTCGAGCTCCCCCGTGCTTCGAAAGGAACGTTAAACTATTAGTCCCGGTTGTTACTGCAACCGCTTTAAACCATGAACTCACATTGGGCCAACGTGTTGTTGTTATGGCCCAACCTCCTCATCTGTTTCTCCCATGCAGGAAAACCTGTGTTCGTGTACTCAGCAGTGGGACTAATATAGGTTGGTAATGATGACATAAAATATTTAGTATACGATTACAAATAAAGAAAGAAAACGATGAAAAAATATAATGCTCCAGGCGGGAATCTATCCCGCGTCTCCTGATATCCGGCTAGACGCGATTACCACCACGCCACCGGAGCACTATATAACCGGTATAACCGGCTAATTTCTTCACCTCTTTCTATCCTTCCTTTTTGACATTTTTATAGCAACGTTAAAGAGCATCAAAACCATTCAAAAATGTGATATTCAGTATAGTTCCAAAAAATAGCCACCAGCAATTCAAAGTCATTAAAAATAATAATGGCGGTTAATTATTTACTTGGCTTATATGTGTTCTATAAAAGCATTACTTCACGCAAATTTCCTCACTAAATGCTATAATTAAATTTAATTATTTCAGGGGCTTCGTTACACTAATCAATTTTAATTATATTTATAATTTACAATAATACATAATCTGTCAATGACATGAAAATGTGGCAATGAATATCGATAGTAATTGTGAATTGAATAATTTAACAAAATTAAAATAGACAACACTAAACGCTGCAAACAATATGTGCTAAAGGAATATGATAAAGGTATTTAGAAAAAGTGTCTAGACGAGAAAAAAGATATGATCTAGGGCGGGAAACGAACCCACTATCTTTCCCAATCCACGTGGCTACTAACTACTAAGCTACGGAAGACGTGAATCGCATTGGGCAAGTGGAGGCTCATCGAACTTGTTAAGCTTAAGTCTCAACCACTCGCAATATTGTAGTGAGTGTAACCGCACCATTGCAATAAATGGCTTCATTACATTCGAGAGCACATGAGCGATACTCTCAACATCCATTCTTCAGCTGCTGTGACCAAAAATAATGTCGGAGGTTGATGTTTGAAAACAGAGATTTTCTTTTGTGTGTAAGCACCTGGGGGGCTGGTAAGGGACAAACTGTTATAGTCAACAAGTGTTTATTCAATTCTGTTGCTGACCGTACAAGATTTCATCGACTAGGGGATTTATTTTCTGTACAACCCTAAGCGTATTAAAATGTAAATAAAAACGAAATTTGTCACGTAAATAACTACTAGAGAATAATGCGTCAGTTAAACGTAACATTCATATGGATCGTCTTGGTGAGTTTAATTTTATTTTTATAGTGGAAGTCTTCTTTGGGTTCAGAATCTTTTTAAAGGATTTTGTTCCACACATTTCTAATAATAAAAATGAACATCTCAACTTGAAAGTGATTGCTACCGCCATTTTGTAGTTAGTAAATAGGAGAAGCGGATCTAATAATGTACCCTGTGGGACACCTTCCTTCGTAAGTAAGGATCCAAAATAAATGTATTAATGAAAGTAATAGAACAATCTCTGTGTTATAACTTTGATAATAACAACGATATAAGGCATCAACCTCACTCGACCTATAAGTCGTTAATTCATAATAAGATTATCAAAAGCTTAAGCTAATTCAGTGTAAAACTATGATCCAATTTAATTCAATTTCTTCTTAGATGGCTTTCTGCTATAAATTAGCCAGTGTCAAGTTTCTGCGTATCTTTGTTATACTTATAACTACTCTGCTTAGAGTAAGTAGAAAGGCGTTGTGAAAACTATGATGTCTTTTGGATATTGTGATTAATTGTTTTTGTCTTCAATAACTTTTGTAAAGTGTTAAAAATTCCAATTACTCACAGCTTTTTCTGTCTCCAGATTACATATCAATCGATGTTGCACGCTAGCGGCATAGGTTTTAGTTATGATTGTAAGTAGACATTTCTTTCATTTCTTTCACTAATGTAGATTATTGAACTTATTAAGTATTAGTAAATTGAAGATAGTTGTAGGGATTAACAGTTAATAGTTTATAAGTTTAGCCTCTACTACATGAAAAAAAAACAACAGTTAGTACGCACAATTGGGTATAATATTTTTTCATGGTGAATATACCCCAGTCTGTGTAATAACTAATAAGAGTATATATTTTGTTTGAATAAGTTTAAGTAGGGACATCAAAATGGAATTTACTCATCCAAAATCTCTTAGAAGTTATTCTTACGACGTTTTTAAATTCGAATATCACGTATAAGAAAATGTTAAACAAAAATAAATAATATTATATTGAAAATTATCTGTCTAACACCGTCTCATTGAGACTTTTTATAAGAGCCCAAACACGCTATATATGCTGTAAGTTTCTGAAGAATTAGGGATCCCGCAGATTTTTTGATTGTATAGGATCAGACCAAGGTTAGTGACGTTAGTGTGTCATGGGAATGTCACCGAAGTGACAGTACACCAAATTTCAAATTAATCGGATCTGTGAAAGTTAGTAAAACCCTTTTATCATGTAGAAATCCTTTTAGCTGATAGTTATCAAACCCATTCTAGTCATGTTAGGGGCTACGATGCAACAGAAAGACACACAGATATACAGACAGACACGTCAAACTTATAACACCCCTCTTTTTTCGCCGGGGGCTAAAAATCTACCACCGCCGTTATAGGACCTTCTACCTTAATGGTAGTTTTACTTTTACTTGTGCGTAAAAAGAGTACCTACCATTAATGTTCTCAATACCTAGGCTGAATTTCCTAAAACTCCGTATGAAGTTGCCCGGTTGGTTTTTTAATTGTTATGTAGGTACTTCATAAGAATAACATCATCTTACAATCTTAAATTAGGTATCCATTGAAAAAATTAAAATACAACAGTTAAAGGCCAAGAGTAAAAAAATGTATTAGATATCAAATAAAATATTCATTACAGCTTCCATCAGGTTCCGAAACGATATGGTTGTCCCAGACGAATGTAAAAATATGAAATACTGTACCACCAAACCATTTAACTATCCTGAGGACAGATATGACAACTTGCTCCAAGATGTGGTATGTAAAATTATTACCTACAATGAAACTTGTTTTAGCAAAGAGTTTCAACATCTAACAAACAATACGGAGCCTATGCTTGAATAATCTAGGGATAAATTCTTAATTCTAATTGACGGTCGTCGGATCGATTGGTGCCCCTACCCTAGAGATGCCAAAATCTATTACCAGTCTACTACACTACTCTAGAGATCCCCAGTCTACTACAATACCCTATAGATCCCCAGTCTACTCAACCAAAGATTCAAACCAGAGGTTCGATTCCAGGTAGTAGCAGATTTTTGTGCGATGAATATGAACACTAAGTTCCATATCGGGTTATAAATAAACAAGCTTGACAAGATGTGTAAATTTTGCGCTTGATAATAAATTAACATACGAGCTTTCTAATATTTATAAATTAAACATATTCTCCTTTCCTATTGTCTAGTATCCATAATAAAAGCTTTTAATCATGATCAATTTAGTTAGATAATAGTTAATCTTCAATAAAGTTTTTTAAATTACAGATACCTATTGATGAACCAACATTAAATCCTATTGACATTTCACGTGCAGGACAAACCACTGATGACGCTGGATGTAAAATTAGCGTCGAAGTTAGTATAAATAGCAAAATGCATAGATTAAAATTGAACAGTTCGATTCTAGCGAGCTGATTCCTATTCAAAAGATTGTTCTATAGCAATAATAATTTTCATTACAGTTCGGTCCAATATATATGGTCCGCGTTTCGGGAAATGACTGGCGTAATGTGATCCAAGCCCCTGGCAAGAACTATCTCCAGAGGGTTCGAATGGAGAAATGCTTGTAAGTAGGTAGAGTTTGCTAGGATTAATTTGTGTTTTTTTATACCAATTAATGGCAAGCGGTTACCGTAGCTATAGTTACACTATCACCCGTTGCCGACACCGTAAAAACTTTTTCACGTCTATTTTTGAAGAATGATGCACTCAGTCGAGGAAACCTAGCGTACGAACTTTCTTTTAAGCCATACAGTGACCACTTTGTTTATAATGTGTGAGGATGAATCCCTGCCGGTGGCGAGCAGTGTGATGGTAGTAAGAGAATGAGCGCATCATTTCAAATCATTCCTCAGATGGAGCGGCCATTACTGAATTTGGAAGTATGAAAATTCGACCTATGTTACTTCTTCAGTATATCAGTATGGCGTACCTACAACAGTTTAAAATCACATAATACGTTAGTTCCAAAGTACATGGTATCGTGAAATTCCGTTACGTAATTGTTTCAAATAGGTTGCTAAAATTCGGGGGAAAAAAAATAAACCTAAGGCTTTTTTGTTTAGTTTTATAAACTGCAACTAAATTTAGACAAATGAAATGACACCTAGCGTGACAGACAGATTTATCTTAAAATTACCATGCCACGAATCCTTGGACATGCAATTAATTTCCTACCAGACTATTGAATACTAGACATATTTTGTTAAACTGAAAAAAAAAAAAACTGTGATTTTTCTAGTCTTGGAATGTGGGTGTGCTCTATGATAACTTTCATTCGAGAACGCTTTTATGTTCTTTTTTCTTTGCAGAGAAGACGAAGGCTGCTTTAAAGACAAAGCCAAACCGGTAGGCTACAAAGTCTACTGCAAACAACTGTACAATGCTTGGGATGTCTATGTAGAAGGAGCTAATGGAACACCTGAAAAGATACCAGTTGAGCTGCCTGCTTGCTGTGTATGCCGCTACCGACGAGAGGGTGGATACGATGTACTGCGAAGAAGAAGCAAACCGCTGAATGCAACTTTAAGTAGCAATTTCATAAATATCTAATTTTGCATGAACAGCTTATGTTTACAAAAGTGTATACATATTGTTCAGTTCTCAAGACGACAGCAAATCAAATGTTACAGTTGCACTAGATAGTCGCCTCTATTACTAACGGAATAAGGGCGGTCTCATGGTTACATTGCTATGCTTGATGTGCTGTCGATTGTACAAAGCATTGGTTAAATTTGATTCAGATGAAAATAAGATTGTGGCAGTTGCTAATAAAGGGTTCAATGTGTTTGATTAATAAATATGTTTAACAACAGAGTTTTTATTGTCTGAACCTAACTTAAGTTTTAACTATCAACGGGATGGTTTGAAATAGGATAAGATGACTGTAAGAAAATAATTTGAAGCACTGAATATAACACAGCTGAGATATGTGATCAATCAACAATAATGTCTAAATATTAGCCGTCAAAATTTTATAGTCACGTAAAAACCTAACAATATTTTTTTCATCCCCCCATCTCGGAAAGAGTATTTTTTCTCTTCAATATCTGAGTGCAAAAGCGGTTTTTTATCCGCTAGCTAAAAGATAAAGTAAAATTGAATTTAGAACATCGTGTGCACTAAGTTTGTGAATTCAAAACATCACTAAACCTATTTACTTCTACCTCGATGATGCTGTATTTATCATACAATCTTTTTTAACTAGTTTAAAACTCAGACTAGGCACCTTCTTGGTGTACTTTTTTTTTAATTGACTTTGCGCGTGCCATTTTCTTTTCACGGCATATTGTTAAAATGTTAAAAACTAGAAACTTGCAAACATGTGAAATACCTAAAATGAGTGATTCTAGCGACGAAGAAGTTTATTTGACGCCAACAGAATTGACTGAAACTGTGAATAATGCGCAAATGTTTCTTTTTTTTGTATTTAGTCATTTCCTCGCTGAGGTGGGATGAAAAGTTACGTGTTGCACTCGAGTGCAAAGATTTTTCACCTAGTGCTCTTTTGATTTCCTCGCTAGTTCGGTCATTAAATATGAGCACGCGGTTGAAAAGCAACTTTGACCTCTTGTATAACAAATAACTATTAATTCAAAAGAGCCACAAAATTATAAGTACCGCGGGGATAATACAATGCACTGCAACTGAGGTAGTATTATTAGGCGTCTTACCTACTTATATGATTAGGGTAACTGCCGAAACATCATCATCGTCACCAGCCTATATACATCCAACTAATGGGCAAAGGCCTTCCTACATGGGAGAAACACATGCGGAGTTTGGGCCATAACACCACCACGCTGGCCCAATTTGGTGGGTTAAAGCGGTTGCAAGAACAACCGGGACCAACGGCTTAACGTGCCCTCGCAGGCACGGAGGAGCTCGAGATAACAAACTTTGATTGACCCATCCCAGGATCCACCATGGCGAAAGTGGCTTTGTTTTTCGTATCGAAACCATAGTGCTCAAATCAATACGCCACCGAGCTGCCTAAAAATAAACATAAATAATTAGTGGGCGTGATAGCATTCGCTTTCTTCCGTACTAGAGCTGCTTGCAGACAGTCTCAAAGCTTTTAACTAATGCCGTCTAATTATACAGGATTGTGACGACAACACGACAATAAATTAAAACGTGGGCTAATATTAGTACCTAGAAATGTTTTGCAACTTTCAAACCCTTCTAATTCATTTGATAATTCCATGACATTTCTATGAAGTAATATAAAATTGGGTGCATTCTTTCATAGAAATGTTATATTTCGACTGAAATTTGTGGATTTTTGATTGAAGTGCATTACAAAGCAAAATAGTGCAATAGTACTATCGTTAAGGCAGCAGTAGATGTGCAATTAGCTCTAGACGAAACACTTTAACATTTTCTTTAAGAACGTAGTTGGGTGATAAGAGAGCTGGTAACTTAGGAAGCAATTGGTGGGTGATCAAATAGTCCTCACAGCCCAGTGTATAAGCTTTTACTGTAAGTACATTAGCGACAAACGAATGATACTGCGGTCTAGTAAAAACTATGAAAATCAGCACTCATTAGCTAGCAATGGCAGGGCTAGGATAAAATCTACTAGGTATAGTTACCTGCCTCCTTCTGCGAGACTGTGCTGACGCAGAAGGAGGTAGCGGAGAGGGAGCGGGAAGGGGATCCTCTTGCTGCCCCAATCCGGCGTAGGCGGGTGGGCGTGAGGAGACGGGCGGTGATCGCCCGTCTTCCTGCGCCCTAGGCGCGGCCGCGTGCGTGGGTGGCCCCCACGCATGCATTGAATAGGCCGCCACGTCTGGGATTACCCAAGTGACTCTGGGTAATCTCCATCGGCGCGAAACCTGGCCGCAAGGCCGGGTTGCCTGGGGGTGGACTAGTGAAATTGCTTCGGCAGAGCCTGGGCCGCCCCCGCGAAGGGCAGTGGAGTTACCGGGGAGTTTTAGTGGGTATTCCCAGTGTCATTTGGCGCTGGGCGACCCCCACACACGCCCGTCGCCTCGCTAGCGACGGGTAGGTCTGTAAACAGATTACTCCCCGTTAAAAATAAAATAAAATAAAAAAAGGTATAGTTACCTACTATCAACTTAAAAAAATTAAATTCCCATGCAAAACTAATAATATCGGGCTATGAATTATAATTATTTCAAGATAGTAACAGTTCAGTCAGTCATGTTACCCTACGATATAGGATCATAAATGAGGAACCATAAAAGAGGCAAAGTCCTGATAGACATTAGCGAATTAAAGTTGCAGCGGGCAGGGCACACAGCACGTAAAACGGACGGCTGTGATACATCAAACATCTTGCATGGTGACCATATAAGCGCAAAGTAGGTCGGCCTTCCACGAGATCCTTAATTCCCAAAGGGGTCTAGATGGACCCCCAGGGGTCCACGGGAGACTCGACGGGGGTCTACGTTGGCGTGACAAATAAACGCATTTCTTGTCGAGTTTTGGGAATATGGTAGAAATGTAGCTGCAGGGGGTCCACCGGATCCAGCTAAATTTTAAAAGTGGTCTATGAGAAAAATAGTCTGGGAACCTCCTAGATGGACAGATGACCTGTCAGGATGTCGGGGAGCCGTTGGACTCAGGCTGCGTAGAACCGATCCGCTTGGAAAATGATGGGGGAAGCCTTTGTTCAGCTGTAGACATCATAGGCTAATATGAAAAACAGGAAGACTAGAAGATATTCATACTACTTCTTCGTGTTATTAGAAATTACAATCTATCCTAAGAAATACATTTTTTTCTAATAACAAAAATTGAAAATTTTCTGTAGCATGGGGCGCTACCGTAAGTATTTCTAAATTGCTCAAACCTATGTTCTTAATATTAGTCCCACAACATGAATCTATCTACATAAATAAAAATAAATGTTTGTATGTTTGTGCCATTTGCCTTCCGAAACTATTGATCAGATTGTGATTAAACTTGGGAAGGGTATTCTGAGAATGCCCGCGAAAGACCTTTTATTTATTTCGAAACCTAACAGTTTTCTCTTTACTGGAATTGCAAAGCAAAAGATATTAATTTTCGTTTTCAGTCGGCTAATTCATTATTCTGTAATAATAAATTAGCCGACTGAAAACAAAAATTAATAACTTATCGATTCAAAACCTCTAAACACCATCAAATTAATAGTAAATTATGTTTCAAAACCTCATTAAATTTAAATACTTCAAGTAACTCAATCACAGGCGATTGCGGATTCAATATGTATATGTAAGTATGTGCTATGTTGTAATAACATGTATGGTCACGAACTTCAAAACACCTGAAAGCGTGGCTGAAATTTGGTGGTGACAAGTAGGCGAATATCACATTTTTTTTGTAATTCAAGTGAAAGAAAAACTTTTGGTGTAAAGCATAATTAAATATCCTAAGTATATTTAAAGAAAACTATATTTTGCTTCTAAAAGAACTCAGGATAAACGCAATAGTAAATTATGTAAATTTACTATTATTTCATTCTCTGAATATGAACAGGACACCTGTCATTCCTTAAAAATTTTAAAAGGTGTTTATTTTTTCGAATCAAGCATACGGCCTACCTGATGGAAAGCGGTTACCGTAGCCTATGGACGCTTTCAACACCAGGAGCACTTCTGCATTGCCGACCCTGTAAAACCTTTTCACCCCCTTTTTGAAGCTCTGCATAGCTCATTCCACAACCTGAGCGTACGCGGGACTAAGTTTCTCTGATACCGTACAGAACGCGATCGCTTTGGTTCCAATTTGTGAGGAGGAACTCCCTGGTGGTGGTGAGCGGTGCGATGAGAGAAAGGGATCATGTCAAATAATTTCTCAGAATACACCCCGTTATACAAACTGTAGAACACACCCAAGAAGACAAAATCTCTCCTTAGGCTTAAAGGTTTAATACCGGTTGTGAGCTCAGGATTGTCGACAATCAAAGTCAAATGGTCCAAGCTGATATCTAGGTGCTCCCGTCTATAAATGCAGCAGTTCTCTATATGGGACTTGAGACATAAACAGTAACACTTACTGCCCCGAAGTGAAATACCGCCGCGCTCTATTGAGCACACCAAGCTTCTTATATGCCAGCACTGCGGAACTGCTCGTCACTAGAGATATTAACACCAAGGATTCCAATAATCTTTGGGATGGAAAAGGGTTATGGATGGAAAGGGGGATGGAAAGAGGTGTGTTGGGAATGGTGGAGCCACAGCGAATGGGGTAATTATAGCGGTAATCGCGCAGACTTGTCTCTTAATGTGGTTAAATTGGACTTAGTTTAGTCGTCACCAATCGGACTCTGATTAGAGATTTCTCGATTTCACACACAAGTCGACAGCGACTTTCCTCCACCGACCAAAACCGAGGGCTAATAGCACGACCCGTCTCCATAAAAATACAGTCCGTCAATAAACAGCATATCAATGATATCATATGATATGCAGCAGGAACAATGTTGGAGACAGCACCGAGCCTTGCGGGAGTCCAGCGTTCTTGTACACACGACAGCACATCAAGTGTAACAGTTGCACAAACTATCCGAGCAACTGCCGTCAATGCCGAAATTCATTAGTTCAAAATTAAATAAATCTACTGCTTAATCGGTATTAAGCAGTAGATTTAATATAATGTATGTTTAAAGATCCCTTAATACCTTATGAATTTCTCTTGGGTTTCTTTAAGCTGTCTAATGGACAATGTTACGCGTTCATTCAATATTTATGTAATTCATTAGGTATATGAAATATGTAGCAGATAAGATTGTGTATGTGTTATCACAAGAAATGTGTCAGATTCTGAGTTTATAATTGAGAAGATAAGGTTATAAATTTTTATAGTGATCTGGTGAATAATAAATTTTATGGATAGTATCGAGACCAGAAACCTACAATACAAACACCTATTACAAGTACAGAATTCTTCCGTTCCCTTTTTATAAGAAATCTCTAAACCAGTAAGTAGTAGATGCAGGTATACCGAAAATAATAACACTGAAATGAAGATATTTACTAGATTACCATAAAAATACCGTACAGTAACTTAATAGACCGGAAAATTTTAGAATTTACCTTGAATTTATTACCAATTTTTTTGACTTTTTGTCATTTTATACACTTTTTGAATGAATCGGCGAATACCTACTTTTTATATTTCGTCACTTTTTCTTCAGTGATGATACGAATCATGTTTCACACACCGAAGAACTCTTTCGGATTCATACCAATGACATTTCTTTGGTGCTCTTCAAATAAACGTACCCAAACTTTTTGGTAACTTTATTACGTATCCATACAAGGAAGTAGGCCCGTAAAATAATAGGTATCTATTTTGAATTTTTAAATTTCACAACACAGCCTTTTCCTCATTAAAATACAATAATTTATCACCTACATGACGAATTTAGCTGCACTAATGAGTGTTATAGATTACTAATTACTATTTCTATAATTAATATTAGTTTTCACCATTATTTCCCATTCAACACACCTATGTACAGGAAGGTAGGTACTGTCGATAGAATTACGATAACTATTATCGATGTAGAACATGCTATAGAGTAAGATGGATGACCGACGTTCATATTCATTCATTCAAACTCTCAAGTCAAAAATATTGAAAATCAAAACTTTAAAAAACAATAGCTCTATAACCGAGATAGAGAACAATACTTATAATTTAGAACTAAATATAGTATATGTGTCTTATTTACTATTGATCTAAATTTTCTATTTATGCATATAATTAAACACTGTGTCTTCTTTTATTTTCCCGTATTCCTGTCGCAGGTCTGCTGGTAGTAGTCCGGTACGGCTAGGCGATTTTGAGGTGCTAAGTTTCAAAAATTCTAAAGTTTCTGAATTTTTGCAAGGGGATACACTTCTACCTAAAAAGCTTATATTTAATTTTTGTGTCAAATCTTGCTATTGCATTTTCTGTAATTTAATATTTTGTGACCTAAATGTTAAAATATAAATAAAACTGCCAAAAATAATTTAATGTGTCAAATGATACTAATATTGTGTGTAAAATAGCCTAGGCTGTGTGCAAACTAAGTGTGTGTCGTTTTCGTCCAGTGCAAATTGACAGGGGGCCCAATATATGTTAAAAGTGTCAAAAAAATATTATAGTTGATAAAACAAATACAACCTAACTCAGGGCACCTAATTATGAGCCTGACATGATTTTGTGCCAAACTAACCCATGGGTTATAAAGATATTTAATCATTTAGCTTTTCCAAGCCATAGCGGCTGTAAAAAAATATTAAAGTTATTAGAGTTTACACATTTAATATCATAAAAGCATAAAATATCTGCTATTAAATTTTGTGTCACTTTAATTCATGATATACTTAAAAAACATATTTAATTTCCTACATAAATATTAGTTCGCTCGCGCGTTGTGTACTGCACGGAGCATTTACACACGTTTGCAAAGAGTAGCAAGTAGGAACAGTCAACCGAAGGTCACGTTAACACAAACGACCGAATTAAGCTAAACGTTTTTGTACTTTAATCCGATTATGTTTAGATTGAAAATTGATTGGATTTTTTTTCTCATATTACGGTTAGCTGACCTGCTGTTGTTTTGTACAATGGACAGCACATCAAGCGTAACAGTATGACCTTGAGCTTGCAACACTTGATGTGCTGTCGTGTGTACATATAAGTAAGTGTCGTGTGTATAATGTATAAAGTAATTATACATAAAAATATACCTACTTATGATACGAAATTGTTATGTTCAGTACACTTATTACTGTCACAAGGATTGATAAATTTATACTTATATGTACACACGACAGCACATCAAATGTAACATTATTAATGGTAAGATCGGATAATCCGAAATAATTTCATATCCGTTTTAAAGCCGTACATAATTAAAAATTTAAGAGCATACTTTATTTGATAAATAAAACAAGTGCGGGTACCGCATGTTGTGAGAGAAATTATAAAATAATATATATAGGTAACCTTTTTTTCTTTTTTTTTACGGGAGGCAAAGACTAGTGCTTAGAAATATGGGCATCCCATTTCTCTGAAGCTGATTGAACAATTCTAGAGATAGCAGACTTATTAATAGACATAGTAGTAATATAACAATTATATCTCTAAAATCTTATTTAAATAAATAACCGTGCGGCGCGCTATTTCTTCCCTTGGGTGTCGTAAGAGGCGACTAAGGGATCTCTGAGCTATCAACTGCTCCACTGGTGGTAGGGTGTGAAAACCCTGGTTAGTGACCACCGTACGCAAGGCGCAAAACCCACCAAGTGACCACATGTGGCCGTGTTCCGGGATCAGTGGGCGTACAACCAGAGCTTGGGGAGACGATGCCGCGATGGATGCGGTCAATGATGGCTTCCGTCTGACTAGTGCCAGGTGGACTGCGTTGACCCGTCGGCCAGGGAGACCTGAAGAAACGGCTGTTCCGCTGGCCGCCCGTGGCACGGTACAGGGGCCCAAGCTATCCTAACCAGATCGTGAGGCTGCCCCATCATGCCTCGCATAGTCTCGGGGTAGTCCGTCGTGCCGGTTAGTGACCGGATGGTGGGGTTCCAGCGGCCATACCCGTGAGGATTCGGGGGCCCTTCCGTCTGGCGGGTCAGCGCTTCTCTGCTGTCGGCTGTTACCTGGCAAAACAGGCCTCACGATTTGACTGTCTATATCCATCCATGGCAGCGACAAGTAATGTGTATGGTCGTAGAGCGGTGCATGACCCCACTACAGCCACGCTGTTTGAGGTCGGGCTCACTAACTTCCGTGGGCTCCATGTAATCTCAATGTCGTCTACCAACATCTTGAGATGGCTCGGCCAGCGCTGCTTTTTTTGACGGAGACCCAAATACTCCGCCCGGCTGACACAAGGTATCTGGACTATCCCGGCTAGGCTCTTGAAGAGTCCTTCAAAACGAAGTCCGGGGTATGCTTGTTTGTCCGGGCGGATGTTTGCTGTCGCCATCTACGCCACGTGGAGGACCCTTTCTTTGTCATTCTCGGGGTGCACGTGGACAACTCGACTTTTTGAACACCTTAGTCGGGTGGCAGATGTTGCGCAGAACCAGTTTCCAACCGCAGAATTGGTGTTTTTGGGAGACTTCAATGCTCACCACGAGACGTGGTTATGTTTCCCCAAAACTGACCATGCTGGTAGAACTGCCCATGCGTTCGCTCTCACGCACGACCTGACTTAACTGGTTAACCAGCCCACCAGGATTCCAGATATTGTCGGTCACGCACCCTCTTTGTTGGACCTTCTGATGACGACTCGCCCGGAGGGATATCGGTTAGAGGTTCGAGCTCCCTTGGGATCATCGAGTCACTGCCTGATTTCTGCTGGGGTGCCACGGGCGTCGCCACCGTTATCTGCGGTGGCCAAGCGCCGCATCTGGCACTATGCGTCGGCAGATTAGGGCGGTATGTGGGATAACTTTGCATCTGTTCCTTGGAGGCAGCGCTGTTTCAGTGAGTCGAAGCCGAATGCTAGCGCTACTGCTGAGTGAGCTGGTGAGATAATGTTAGGGATGGAGTACTATATCTCTCACTCCGATCTGGTCAGTTAGGGCAGGCGTAACCACTAGTTCAATCGCGAGTGTGCCTTAGCTGTTGAGAACAAACAGTCGGCATACCGCGCTTGGATCAGGTCCAGTCAATGGGGATCCCAATATGTTAGTGAATACTGGTGTACCACAAGGCTCTGTTCCACTCTCTTTCTTCATATCAATGATATGCATTCATTGCTATGCGGATGACAGTACAGTGATTGGTGGATATTAAGGTCGCCCAGGGGCTGGGCGCATTGAAACCCAGACGGTGAGAATCAATCTTACCATTGAGCTCAACAGGCTGTTAAACCTCATATCTGAATGGGAATTTAACAATCTTGTTGAGTTCAATGCTAAGAAAACACAGGTGTGCGCGTTTACAGCCAAAAGATCGCCGTTCCTTCCCCTTCCGTCTCTTCAGGGCACTAACTACTCTTTCGGCACGGATCATAAATCAGAGGAAATATATCGAAACCGTGGTCAAAACAGCCTCACAGAAGCTAGGTGTCCTGAACAAAGTGCGTCGATTTTTCACACCTGACCAATTATGCCTGCTATACAAAACTCTGGTCCGGTCTTGCGTTGAATATTGCTCGCATCTGTGGGATGGCTCCGCCAAATACCTCCTCTATGCGCTGGACAGATTGCAGCGTCGTGCCGTTCGTATTATTGACCACGTAGAGGTCACGAACAGCCTAGAACCTCTACAACTCCGTCGTGTCGTGACATTGCATCATTAAGCGCCTTCTATCGGCTTTATCATGGAGAGTGTTCTGAGGCGCTTTTCGACCTTATCCCACCTTCCCATTTCCTACTCAGGAGCACGCGTGCCGGTCTTCGGAGTCATCAACCTAAACATCACGCACAAAGAAGTATAGTAACTCGTTTCTTTGTCGAACTTCCAAAACTTGGAGTTTTTGCCAGCACATGTGTTCCCTCCTTCCTATAACATGGGTAACTTCAAAAGAAGTGTTAAAAAAACCGGCAAGGTGGGGGCGGCTAGAACAGTTTGTTTTCAAACTGCACTAGCTGTCTCCGCACATGGACTTTTCTTACCGCTTCACATTATATGTGATGACTCATTTGCTGAGCTTTGTATATAAAAAGCGGTTTGGTGAGTTAAAGTAGTTGTGGTAACGACTGAGACCAACGGCTTAGCGTGCCTTCCAAAGCACGGGGGAGCTCGAGATTATAAATTATGATTGACCCATCTCGGGCGTGGCGAAAGTTGCTTTGTTTTTGCTATCGAAACTATAGCGTTCAAATCACTACGCCATCGCCACCGAGATACTCAAATCACTGTATAATTTAATTTAATTAAAATGAATTCATTATGATTTTGATTTGTTGGAAAAAAATATATAAATAATTTGTATTTACAGGGAAATTTTACCATGCATATAAATGTTATTTGAAAAATATTTATTTAATACATTGACACGATTTTGCACTATTATAAATTAATTCGGAAGTCACTTTCACACTCCATCGCTATAACACCAATGAAAATGTATTTTTTGTAATAATTAACTCACAATAGTATGCGCTCTTTAATCGAACAAATCACTCTGCTCTTAAAACATATAAAAAAATAGCGAATGTCGAAATGCCGAGGTCACCCATGGACATGGCATGGCATGGTCACACAGCCGCCCGGCTGTGTACTTCCTCGAGGTGTCGCCGCCGCCGATGGGCGGCGCGCTTCCAATTCATGAAGGCATGGGGGTAATGGTAATGTGTGTATATTTACGGGAGGCAATTAATGCGTTAATAAAATCCTTTCTTTTAATTTTACAGCTTTACCACCCAACATAAGCCCACAAATAAGACATTTTATATTAGTTACCATTTTCTATGCAATTATCACAAGTCACTACTCACAAACAAATTATAGCGCCTCGCTCCCGGTCGGCCGGCAGCCGGTTGCCGGAGCCAGTGAATACCTACGCGCTCCTTTGCCGCGCTGTGGCCGCGCTAGTGTTCTTCGCACAAAAATGTTGAAAACAATATAAATCAAAATCCCATGGATAAAAACGACACAAATTAAGCATAGAGCTTTCTTTTACCATAACATTAATAAAGACATAAACTCTAATAACTTGAATTTTCTTTTATGGCTATTACAGGGGGTGAAATAGGAAAAAAATTATAGTTCCGAATACCATGGATGAATATGACACAAAATGATTTAAACAATAGATACTAGAGTTAGAGAACTGTTATCACTTATTTCACCAACTTTAATATTTTTCTATAGCTATTACAGCGATAGGTAAGTATTTGGTTAAATCCAGTATTCTCATGGAGTGAGATGGCACAAAAAGCTTATGTATATCAGTAATGACTTTGTTATCATCATGGAAGTTAAATTTTCAACTCTAATTTTCTTTTTAACGAAATAATGCATAAAAAGACAAATACCTAAATTGTGACCTTAGCAACCATCAAAAATGACACAAAATCATGATTTGGGTTAGTCAAATAGTATACTAACTGTATGCAAAAAATCATAAACTTTAATATTTTTGGAACCTAAAAACCTAGCGGTACCGGACTATAGAGATTTCTTTAGAAATAAGCAGTGCCCTAGTACTCAACTGTGTTTTATGTATTCTTTTTTGAATCTTTTGTGTGTACACAAATAAATAAATAAATAAATAAAACTTGCCATGCATCTGCAAGTCAGGCTATTCTAAAAATATACTGGCGAAATTTTCGTAAAGTTTGATAATAAAGAAATTATTGTCTATTTTGGTTTGTATGAATACCCAAAAATTGCTCTTACTCGACTTTAATACAAATACAATTTTTTCTACAGAATTAGGGCCAGTATTAAAGTCGAGTCAAGTATTATCGTCAAGCTAGTTGTAAATTTAAGTTCAGTGCATATCTTTCTCTCAATAAGAATACAAAAGGTAGCAGTCATATAATTTGACATTTAAAAACGTGTGTTCAGTTTTCGACTTTATTGAAAGTGATAAAATTCAGTGTTAAGGAAGCACCTCTAGTGTACATGCCGTCTAAAATTGTATATGTTTTCTTTAAAATCTAAAAGAGATTTTTCATACCCGGCTATGTAAATGTAATTCGTTTTCATGCGTAGTTTGTTTGTATAAAAGTTTTAAATTTTCGGCGACTTCACCGTTATTCACTATGGCAATATGGCGAACGACATAGAAGTCCACTTAACCTAAATCATCCCAAGGGTTCATTGGCGACCCAAAATTAGTACCTACCTTAAACCATTTTTATAAATTTATGTATTGTAATAAATTATTCTGAGTGCATTATATTAGTTACATAGAAGTGTAACGTACTTTTATAAGTGATTTTAGCAATAAATCTGGTTTATAGAGCTCTTGAACTTTGTCATTCGCATTTGGCGACCCACTAAAAATACTTTCTTACCCCACTTTTTTTTAAATACAACATTTTTTCTGATAATCATGCCAATGTTTAGTAACATTTGTGAAAATCACAAATTTTCATGACATAAATAGTTACGGGCATATATGGGTCAACAAAGTGACATACGCGCCACGATAAACATTTGGCTATGTTGCAATTTTTTCTAAGAAAATCTCTGTTTTGTACCGCGCAATAAAGCAAATAAAAAGAAAATGGACAATTGAACACTGTTCTTCATATTTTTACCTATTTTCAGTATAGTGTACATAGACCTGCAGTGTGATTCACAAACAAATATTTTCGACATCGAGCTTGACGCCTGACATAGACGACGAGTTGTCATTGGTTTTGACGTTTGCGTACTGCGCTCCGCGAAAGCGTATTCACTAATCTCTACGTCGGTGTCATGGCTGTGTATGATTGTCTTTGTTTTGGTTATACGACATGAAGTCCAATCGATATTTTTAGATTTCGTTTTTTGTTGTGTTAAAATTGTATCGCAATGACTTCATTCAATATGTGATTGATTCTGACATAAAGGTAATAAAAATCAACAACTTTTTAGTTCCGATTCATGCCGTGCTCGTCGTCGGAACGCTGGTGTCGCCAACAGTTGTCAAATAAACGCCAAAAGGTATGACAGCGCTGCCGACAGCCACGAATCCATGGCTGCTGACTTAGAGAATCGCATAGCTGGCCGGGACTCCATACAGTTTTAAAACATCTCTTTTAGTTGAGTTCTAGAAAAATTTTGCTATCCTTATCCTTTAGCATGTTGCGCGACAGAGATATACTTAAATCTAGATTTAGAGTGCATCTTCAGAATTAGGCCCATTATTATCGAATATCGATATTAAGACACGACGCTCCGCAGCCCTATGCTGTGACCAAGTGCAAATAAAAAGAATATCGGTCATGTAAACTTCATAACTACGAGACCACAATGCCGTGGTCATACAAATCTATGCTATGGATCACCTTGGTAAGTTTAGTCATGTATTCTCAACAACTCGATCACGAAAAAAGTATATAAATGTCGTAGCGGTCAGGTTAAATTCGCCAGTTAATTGTATACCTATCGTTGATTAAACACCATTGGAGAAACCAAAAAAGATTTCTCTGGCACTTGTAATTCTCCTTGGGAAAGTCTAAAAAAAAATCTTACAAAGATAGACTAATTTATTTTAAAATGAGTTCACTATTTAAGAGAAGATGTCTCAGTGATGCTAAATTTATTAGTAAACTTCTTAATAATAAGTTAGATTGTCCACAGTTATTAAGTCTTCTTAACCTGCGTGTTCCTTCAGAATGCCGCGCAAGCCCATTACACTACTTTGTCCGCCACTTAGAACTTTCTTGGGAGCAAACTCTCCATATGTAAGATTTTGCAGAATCGTAAATGGTTTTAGTGATCAAATTGACGCTCATTTTGACACGCCAGGGAAACTGACTTCATCAATTTTTAAAAACTTGTCAGACTTTAATTTTAAGTATTAAGGAATTTTACCATAATTTATTACTATTTGTACAACTGATTTAAGTTAAGTACCTAGCTATATGTTAAAAGCCTCTCCACATAATTTAATTATTAAATATTTAATTATGAGTTTTTTTTCTCGCATGTGGTGTTTACCTTTAAGTAATTGTTGCACTTACCTATGTAATTGTGACATGTGTATTTTTGTCTTATAGTGTACACAATTGTTGGTGAACCAAATAAATAAATAAACGCCGGCATCCAATGAATCGGCTGAAGGAAAATTAGCCGAGTCATTTAGCGTAACGTTTAATTAGATATCTGAATGTTGTGTCAGCCATATGGTTAAATTAGCCATTCATTTCGACGCCTAGGCAGGTCGTTAAAAATCGAAGAGCTTTTGTGTGACTGTATGTGTAATTGGTAGGTTCAAGGTTATTTTTTATGACCACTCATAACCGAACTCATTTTGGTTATAAGTTGGTAGTTATAAAAATAACCTTGAACCTACCAACCATACGAAAACTCTTCAGTACAAGGCGATCCACCTAGGCATCAAATTGGGCGGACTTTCAATACGCCATGTTATTAAACGTTGAGTAATTCTAGTTCAATTAAGTAGCAGCCTAGGCATTTAATTGAATTCCGGCGATTAATCAACGGCCTAGGCATACAATTAAATGGCTAATTTTATATTGCACGTGCGTTGTCATCCTGAGGCTTAAGATGAATTGCCCGTCCATGCCCACTAATTACACTAGCTACCTTCAATCCCTTCAATCCGTTATTTCTTTCAAAGGCGTATTTGCATTTAGTAGGCATGTGATTTAATGTAACTATCGCTAATATTTAAACCTATTGTTTTAGATAACGTTGCAGTTATTCAAAAGTTGCACAGCTAAACGATGTAAGGATATTTTTTGATATTCTTAATTTTTGATTTTAACATTATTATAAATGTTTCAAAAATTACTTAGTAATTAAAATATAATAAAACTAGAAAAATTTCACGTCCTGAGGCAGGAATCGAACCCACGACCTTTCGCAATCCGGGCGACTGCTCTGACCACTGAGCCACCCAGGACTTGGGATATCCCTGTGAAATTCTTCTAGTCTATCTGTATTTGCGTTTATGAGCTAACTTCCACCCTACAATGTCGAAATATTCTATTTCAACATCCGAAACGAGTATTTTACAAATACCGACGAGCTAACGTCCACCCTACAATGTCGAAATATTCTATTTCAACATCCGAAACGAGTATTTTTACAAATACCGACGATTCGGTCAAGTTGGGGCAGTGCTTTCAAATATTCTTAATTTTTGATTTTAACATTATTATAAATGTTTCAAAAATTACTTAGTAATTAAAATATAATAAAACTAGAAAAATTTCACGTCCTGAGGCAGGAATCGAACCCACGACCTTTCGCAATCCGGGCGACTGCTCTGACCACTGAGCCACCCAGGACTTGGGATATCCCTGTGAAATTCTTCTAGTCTATCTGTATTTGCGTTTATGAGCTAACGTCCACCCTACAATGTCGAAATATTGTATTTCAACATCCGAAACGAGTATTTTTACAAATACCGACGATTCGGTCAAGTTGGGGCAGTGCTTTCAAATATTCTTAATTTTTGATTTTAACATTATTATAAATGTTTCAAAAATTACTTAGTAATTAAAATATAATAAAACTAGAAAAATTTCACGTCCTGAGGCAGGACGTTTATTATATTTTAATTACTAAGTAATTTTTCAAACATTTATAATAATGTTAAAATCAAAAATTAAGAATATTTGAAAGCACTGCCCCAACTTGACCGAATCGTCGGTATTTGTAATAATACTGGTTTCGGATGTTGAAATAAAATATTTCGACATTGTAGGGTGGACGTTAGCTCATAAACGCAAATAGATAGACTAGAAGAATTTCACAGGGATATCCCAAGTTCTGGGTGGCTCAGTGGTCAGAGCAGTCGCCCGGATTGCGAAAGGTCGTGGGTTCGATTCCTGCCTCAGGACGTGAAATTTTTCTAGTTTTATTATACTTTAATTACTAGATATTTTTTGAGTTTCAATACATACAGCTTATTGAGCGAAGCACGTGATTTTAAAGTTGTTTTTTATTACAAGGTCTATTTTTTATTTATTTTTTGAACTAAATGACAAACATGCTGACGTCCCACCTGATGGTTAGCAGTTACCAACGCCTATAAACGCCAATAACAAGGAAAAATCAATATATATAAACGAAAAATACCTACAGTTAAAATCAAAAATTTCGCCTAATTTTTAGCCCACTGTGGTGTCTAAATAGTGTTATGCTAACGATATAAAGAACTAATTCCACTAGTTACTACCAATAGTTAGTGGTTCAAAAACAAGATGGAGATGGCTAAAGTATGTTCATGCTGAAATTTCTGTGTTTTGAGTCATTTATCGTGCTTTGTAAAAGTCGGCCGTCACGACTTTACCTTTTAGTGTTACCTTTTTAAAAAGGTAGCGAATACACCTTCAAAATAGCCAGCAGTGGCACTAAACTACGGTGGGAATAACACGGCTAACGATAATACACTTATTGAATTACTCTACAGTAAGTACTTCTGAATAACTTGAATAAACTACAGAACAGCTGTGAGAGTAAGCTCTAAGTAAGGAGAGCACCCAATGGTGCTCTCCACGGCTAAAGTGAACGGTAGAGTGAACTGGCTACGACTCTACTTGTATCGAGTACTCGCCCGTTTTAATCAGTGCTCTACTCTACCAATGCTGTCTACATTGGTGTAGTTAGTACTCTACCGTGCTGCTATGACGCTTACTCTACCCGTGGCTGCACCCTTAAAAGATTTTTAGGATTCTTTTATACGTCAAATGTGTTAAACAAGGCCCACCTCGTAGTAAGCGGTTACTATAGTTTAGAGACGCTTCTGGCGCTTGAAGATTAAAAGGCTACTTACTGACCGTTTATTATTACAGACCGTAATAGTTCAAGACAAATCAGTTTCCGCGTCGATGATGACATACCAGAAGAGTGCAGAAACCAGCAGTATTGCACCATCAAACCTAATAACTACCCCCAACAGAGATTTGACGATATGTTCTTAAGCGTGGTATGTATATCCAGAATTATCTCTTATAACCGCATAATAAAGTCCAACAATCTGCAATGCATACACACATTCTGGACCGATTCAAATTAATCCGAAACTTGCTTGCTTGGATAAATATAAAAAATAACTGTATTTGGATGAACGGATCACATCAAATTAATTAAGTTTTTTGATCCTGATCCAAAGAGCTTAATGAGAGCACACAAGTATTATAGTTGTACTGCAAAATTATCTCTAATCCCGAAAAAGTTAAGTATGACCATTGATCAGATCCTATAAAAATAGATGGTACATGAATTCAATATTCTTCGTATGACTTATCCTTTAGGATAAGTCATACGAAGTCATACGGATCCTTTAGGATCCGGATCGGTCCAATGTGAATAATTGACGCTGTCGTGCAAAACTTATTGGAATCTCAAAAGCTTGGTTATCTACCATCTCTACAATATTCTTGTATTATTCCAGATACCTCTACATCAACCATCACTAGTTATACGTGATCCCGACGCAGATGTTGATCCAAATATTTTGGATGACGTGTGTGCTGCGCATCTACGCGTCAGTATTATTTTTACATTTTATAAACACCTAGATGACAAATAAGCTGACGGCCCGCCTGCTTGCGTAGCACAAGGAACAAGAGAAACTCGAGAAACGGTTTTGTCTACACCGCAATGTCATATTTTCTCGGGTTAAGACTCACAAAAATGACTTTACGGTGTAGACAAAACCAATTCTCGAGCTTCTCGTGTTCCTTGTGCTACGCGTTCTGGTGGTAAATGGCAACCGCCACCTATAGACACCTGGAATAAAATTTACCTTTTTACTTGAATATTAAATTATTTATTGCAGGACTCAGTATCGTAGAGCGCTCTGGTTTCGATTAAGGAAACAAAACAAATTTCCCCGTGGTCAATCCCGTGATGGGTCTATCAAAATTGTTATCTCGAGCTCCTCCGTGTTTCGGGAGGCACGTTAACCCGTTCGTCCCGGTTGTTACTGGAACCGCTTTAGCCCACCAACCCGCATTGGACCAGAGTGTGGTGGCCCAAACTTCTCCTGTGTTTCTCCCATGTAGGAAGGCCTGTGCCCAGCAGTGGGACGTACAATAGGCTAGTGATGATGATGATGTTGTTGTTTTATGACACTAAAAACCAAAATAGTTTCCGTTTGACAGGTAGGCATATTATATAGCGACGAGGTGATCTATAATTTGTCTTCGGCATATTCCCAAGGCACGGTCGCTTGTAAAAGGACAAATATTGCAAATTGCCCACGATAGATACTCCACTTAGATTCTTTTAATAATATATAGAATTGAGCTTTTTAATGTTTTGTGTAACTTAGCTTACCAATATTATATAAAACTATTAACTTACATTGCATTAAAAATTAAAAAGTTATGAAGAAGATTTATTTATCTATTATTTATTGCACAAAAAAGTACAAATGGCGAACTTAATGCTATACAGCATTCTCTCCTGGTCGACCAGTAACT
Organism: Nymphula nitidulata; assembly: GCA_947347705.1. Lineage (NCBI taxonomy): Eukaryota > Metazoa > Arthropoda > Insecta > Lepidoptera > Crambidae > Nymphula > Nymphula nitidulata. The sequence continues at coordinate 19,496,139 of OX374625.1, read as the reverse complement.
AGTAAGGAAGCAAAGATATAGAATCACGGTGCAATGATAATATAAGAATTCTCACACCACGAACCACCTCTTATATTCACAAAGTTTACTACCACTGGACTTGATTAGTCATTGATTAAAGTACTACTAAACACACTTATTTTTATTTTGTTATAGTATGTGACTTTATTCGCCGTAAAAGGGAAGCTGGCCGGCAATCCGCGCTGGTATTACGTGGTTCAGTCTCAACAAAAGAACTACCATCAAATGGTGCGAGTTGAGACGTGCAAGTGAGTTGACAAGCGCTTTCATTAATATTGGGAAACACATCACCGACCCAAATTGCTCTACAAAACTTCGGCCTTGAATAGTTCATACTTGTGGGATGACTACACTAAGACATCCTCGATGCGTTCAACAGATTGCTGTGTCGTGTTGTCCAAATCCATATGGGGATACAAGGGTCACAAACAGCCATATTGTGTGCTCTTCAATTGCGTCGCTTAGCGCCTGCTATCGGCTATATTGACCACCTTTTCCTACTCGGGAGCACGCGTAACGATGCTCGGAGTCATCAACTCGGTCTCCACCATAACAATAAGCAGAAAGAAATTAAGTAACTCGTTTCTTTGTAGTACTTCAAAATTTGAAATACTTTGCCAGCACATGTGTTCCCTCCTTCCATGGGTTTCCTCAAAAGAGAAGTGAAAAGGCACCTCTTAGGCTGGCAAGGTGAAGGCGGCTAAAACAGTATGTGTATACTGCACTCGCTGTCTTCGCATATGGACTCTTCTTACCGCTTCTCATTGGGTAATGTTGAGTCATTTACCGTGTTATTTATAAAAAAAAATCTTAAGTCTAGAAGTAGGTAAAGTCCTGCAATTTTAGTTAAAGGTCATTGTTGGCCAATCATAATAGACCTTCTTAGGCCCGGTGACCAAGGATGATAGCGGTGCCTGTCTGGTAACAACAATAACAGGTAAATCGCTAGCGCTACTATTATCTAATTAATGTATTTTCAGCTATCGTCAGCAGCGTTTGGTGTGTTCATCTTCAGACATAGTTGTCTTCTCCAAATTTCCATTTCTACCTGTCTGCTACCACAATACTCCAGTTTGCTCAAGCTTGCAGCTGGATATCATCTGTTCTCCTCTGTCGCCCTCTTCCACGAGTATGAGCGCGGGGTCGCCATTCCAGAATTATTCTTTTTAAACGACTGTTATTCTTTCTAGCTAAGTATATGACCCACCCATTTCCATTTGGTTTTTTACCTGATCCACTCATTTCCGATCCGTTCATGAGAGTTTTTAAATGTCTCTTGTCTCGTGTCGTGAAATTTACATGATAATTTTATAGACTCATCAATTATTATTTAGGTATTGCTAAGCGTATTGTGTTATATTTCAATATTATAAGAAATTACATTTGTAAATTTAGGTATAGAATAAAGTGCTAATTTACCATTACAAGAACAATAAAACTAATGAGTTTGTGATAGAGGTGTGGCATATCGGGAGAGATGTGTCCGAAGGAGCAGCAAGAAAGCAATTGAAAGAAGAATGTCGCAATAGTTGTGATAAAGCATATAAAATTTTCGAAATGTTTAACCTGGTTTAAGTGCAATGCATACCTTGCTTTAATGGTACTATTATTATTGTGCATGCATCTTATAAACTCCAGAGTTGTATGCACTCAGTATCTGAAACTTGTAAGGAGGTAAACAGTGTTTGTTTTTTTGATCATCGATGTACACTTTACCCGACTATTTGTTGCTTAAATAAAAAAATAAAATATTGATAGCTTATTGTTAAATCACCTCAGTTATTGCCCAGAGAAAACACGAAGGCCTATGCCCAGAAGTGGGACGTATATATACACAAAGCAGGATAAATGACGAGACACCATAAGAAGAGTCCAGGAGCGAAATCAGCTAGTGGAGCATAAACACACTGCTCTAGCTGCTTCCACCTTGCCAGCCCATAAGGTGGCTTGGTGATTGTGAATTCTACATAACTGTCTATCGTTTACAGGAGGCCAAATGGAGCGTGTTTCAGACTATTCGAAAACTCACCCTACACTGAATCTACCTGTGTACAACATTTCACCACTTGGGATTTTATCGTAGAGGACGTGCCAGGAAAAACGATGAAGCAGTCGATTCAGATAGCTAGTTGTTGCTCATGTGGGGAAAAAATTAGGCCGGTACCTTTCTTAGTCTAAAATAATCCACTATGGCTAAGCATTCATAATTAAAGGCCACATTGGTAAAGAGAGGTTATCCGGTTCTCCCTAGCAACGTTAGATATAATTTCACTTGGACTAACAATGTTTAGTAAAATTATTAATCGGTAAAATATTTAATCTAATTTTATTGTTTATTCAATATAAGTAATGTCGTTTTACAAAAGTTATGCGAAACAAAGAACTTGCGATCGATATTATTAGTACAAGTAGTACTTATGTTTCTATGGTTTTGTACCACTAAAACAGAAATTCTATGCTACGTCTATGTAAAAACAGTTTTATATGATTTGGTTCTACTACGTTACTCTTCTGTTTATCTTAACTTTGTAGCCTTATCTTTGTGTGATAAATATAATAAAATGTAACTTAGACTATCACGTTGTTTATTTTTTAATATTTTTCCGTAGCAGCGAACTTCGTATTGTTCTGACAATACACTGCTCCGATATGACATAAATCCGAAAAGTAAATTGAAAACCAATAGTAGGTATTTGTTTTGGTCATGTTGTAACCTAACCTATACGAACATAAGTTTTTTTTAAAAAGTCTCGGGAACTGTGCCCTTTCGGAGCAGTGTCTGTCGAACCCACGCGGGTCCGCCAGACACTGAAATAAAACCAGTTCCGACAATGCACTGATCCGATAGAATTATATAGCAAAGTCTTGTCGGAACTGGGTTTTTTCTTTATCTTTTTATTACTCATATGATTATCACACAATATCCTGAGAAACACTCGATTGGTTTCGGGATTCACAAGGAAATAACCATGGAAATTCCTAACTACAGTGAACGCTGACTTAGTAGTACGAATGAAGAATTTAAAATTTTGTAATAATAATTTTAAATTGTTTTAGGGAATGACAGTCACCTCATGCCCATACAAAATACATGACCATAGTTGGTTCATCTATGCATAGAGATGCATTAAGATTCCACACCTATCATGAAGTAGGTACTTTGAATAATTTTATAGGATCAATAGATTCTTGGAGAAGTTAGATCCAGGAAAAATATATCGATCACTGATGAATTAATGAATGAATAAATAATGGTATATTCGGCAAAAAAATGCCGCACAAAGAAAGTTAAAAATACCCATAAACAGTTTGAAGGCTAAATAGGTCCCCGCTCAGCTTTGCCGGGGCACAGAGTGCTTCGACGCTGGTTTTCTTCGGGTACCATATTAACATTGAGGATACCATAATTATTATTCAGACAGGCGACGTTTGTCAATGCGCAAACAATAAAGCTCTTGTTCTGCCCAGGATTGACGTAAATAAAAAATAAGTAAACACACAAATGCGATGTATACATACCTATTGAATAAAGGCAGGCATTATTTATACAGGTATAACTTAATACATGAATCATTTAAAAATAAAGTTGCTTTGAGTTAAACTTTGATCTGGTGGAGTGGTCAGTTCCTGTCTAAACCAAAGGTACCGGGATCGAATTCTGGGAGGGGCAGATGTTTGAATGATGATTACAAAAATATTTCATTCATGGGTGTTTGTTTACTTTTTTAAACGACAAGGATGGCAAGCAAGCGCACGGGCCGCTTGGTAAATGATTACCGTAGCCTGTAGACAGACGCTGTTAATACCTAGGGCACTGTTTACGCGTTGCTTACTCAGAGAAATTCAAGAAAAATCTTATGTTGACAGCATAGGCTAGGAGACTAGGCCACATTGGTAAAGATAACAGTACCCCTAGTACCCCTGTGCATAGCTCCAATGAGCTCATGTCGACTTGTTACTATTATTTAGTATAATTGGCTCTCTAATTATAGGCATAAAAATTATGTAAGGTCTTAAAATAACATCCCAAAATTTCGATTGAAATAATAGACGCGTAATAATCAAGATGCAGAACGTTATTAGTCGTAAATTATGTAACGGAAAATTGTTTATAATATACCTACTTAAGTTTTTAAATCCGTAAACTTGAAATACACACTTCACATCAAGTGGTGTTGAATCATTTCCGTGCTTTGTACTATAAAAAAATACAGAACAACTACACTCATGATTTTTAAAGCATACAAAGCTGCATGCAAGAATGCAAACATGCAAGCATGCACATCTTCTGTCACGGCTACGGCGCTGCTTATCGTCGCAGTTTTAAGGCTCACTTTCGCGGCGTACGTGAGACAATCTACTCCGCCGCACTAAGACCCCCATAACGGCTCTAAATTACACTTTAGGAATAGGGCAAACAAGACCACGTGGCGTCAGTTTTTCAGCAACAGGCTTTCGTCACTGAAACTTGTGTTCAAAATTTAAAGACGAAATATTAGAGATTTCATTAATCATGGCTTAAATAATTACGGTTAATTATTTCAAAAATACCAAAATTATGTCTTATGATATCAGGGATTTTTTAAATTATGTTTAATAATATTATGGTGCTGGATAACTATCCCTCACAAAAAATATGTAAAGAAAAAATATGAGATGTTAATGCTCCGCATTGGAATTGGATAATTATGCTTATGGTTATATTAGTTATGCCAAGTGTCTTTATGAGAAACAAAATTATGCGAAAAGAGACGTCCCTATTATTTTTATGTGTGATCTTCTGCAAGGTAAAGGTCGATCTCTCAAGATTCTCGAAATACCTCTCTTGTTTATTTTTTACCTTCTATCTGCACCTGGTATGCTTTGCAATGCCCATAAAGAAAAAACTATTAGGTTTTATAATCATCGTCATCATCATATCAGCTCAGAGACGCCCTCTGCAGAGCATTGGCTTCCCCAAGTCCACTTCGTCACAAGACCTTTCCACCGTTACTTTGTTACTAAAAATATTTAAAAAAAATGTTTTTACAATTCAGGAACCTTCGCCGGCGTCCTCAGCACACCCTACTATAGTCTCATCAAAATTTAATCATTGGTTTCGGAACACCTAAGGGACAAACAAACAAACTATGATTTTTATTTACATAAAAGATATTCAAAATATTTATTTAAGTAGATTTTGTAATTGTTATCTACATAGGCTACATTCTCTTGAAAAACCAACAACCAATTCTCTTAAAAAAGCGCAAAAAATACAAGGTATTTAAGGATCAGACGTAGATTAGAAAGTTTTAGATATTATCTGTAATTTCACTTCCTTCACACTTGCGCTACGCCTACGCTAATTTTCCATCGTACAGTAATCCAGTTTGTCTACTACGTTTCTCTAGTGATATCCAGGACAAATGTATTGAACTTGCGTCATATTTGCTACACTGATATTTGTTTATGTGATTTGACGTGTACCGTGTGCATTCACTAGGAGGTAGGCCCGTATTCTATGGCAGGGTCGTCTGGGTAGGTACCACCGCCTTTCTTATTTCAACCGTAAAATAGTTTGTTGTGTTTCGGATTAGGGAAAGGTAGCTAGTGTAATTACAAGGCATTTCATCTTAGACCTAAGAAAGGCAATGAAACTGCAATGCCAAGTTATTTTTCCTTGATAAAGCAGTGTATTTATACAACGGTGGGTACTTACCGACAGGCAGGCGGTCAAATTGCTTGTCATCTTGTAGATACACAAAAAAAATCCAACACAACCGATTATTGTTTTAATTTTCCACAGGATAGGCAACGCTTGAATACAGCCCCAGGTGCTACGAGCGTCTATAGGCTACGGTAACAACGCGTCAGCAGTGCCCAAGGTGCTACGAGCGCCTATAGGCTACGGTAACAACGCGTCAGCAGTGCCCAAGGTGCTACGAGCGTCTATAGGCTACGGTAACAGCACGTCAGCAGTGTTTAAAGGCTAAGGTAACAAAGCGTGAGTAGTGCCCAAGGTACTACAAGCGTCTATAGGCTACGGTAACAAAGGAGTAGTGCCCAAGGTGCTACGAACAAATATAGGCTACGCCAACCGCTTGCCATCAGAGAGTCGTATATTTGTTTCATACCCTTATCGAAAAAAAAATACATAATCTGCCTCTGGGTCGGGTCTTCTGGTGTAGTGGGCAGGTTTCCTTTGGTTGATGAAACCTAAAAAAAATAGTTTACTACCACTTAACCTGCTATCAGTCCCTTTTCAGTGAAAGGAGATTGACCAGGTTGGACCAAATGATGCCCAGATATGGGAATACTTTTATTTTTTTCCTTATATGAAGATATATTTTTAAAAAAATTTTAAAAAAAATCCACCAGTAAGTACCTACCTAAAAATTTATCTTTTATCTTTTGGTGCTTTAATTTTTGAAGTATATATATATATATATTGACGTTTACATTAAATATTATTATTATTATTATTATTTTATTTCGCGGGAAGCCAATGGATGCGGGCAGCACAGGACCGATCGGTTTGGAAATCCCTGGGGGAGGCTTATGCCCAGCAGTGGGCGTCTCTCGGCTGAAATGATGATGATGATGATTATTATTATTTTACTTATTCTACCTTCTAAGTCCAGTTTCGACCTCGCTAATCTCCTCGAAGCAAGTTTTTTTGTAAACTCTGTACGAAAATGACCCGATGACTGACTGACAGCTTTGTATAAGCGCTGTCTCGATTTTCGATTGGAAGGTAAGGTTTGTATAGGGAATAGCATGTTAGACTTTAGACGTACCATCCTTATATCAGGGGCATAAGCGCTAATATCGAACTCCAATGTTTACTGTGAACGCGCGGTTGACCTTACAACGAAATCACAGCGAGAGTTCAAAGAAATATAACGAATAATTAATGATTGATTGAATATATTTCATTGTTTATAATATACCATCTTTTATTTTTAAAAAAAGCAGTTGGTTATGATTTTCGTCAATGTAAAATCTATGAAACAGATTTTTTTTTCTCAATACTCCTCGGATAGATCCTGAAGCGCTTTGGGTTAAACACAAGTATTAGTCTAAGGAATATTATGCACTATGTTAGGGGCCCTTGGTGCAACGTCCATACAAAAATGGTCAATCTCCTTTCTTTTTTGGCTTGCGTCATTCCTGTCTTTTTTGGGGTAGAGTAAATAATTATGATCTATTTCACTATTCAATGTTTAGGGCAATGTTTTGCCTGGTCCTGGTGGGGAGCTGTTTGATGCAGGCTTCGTAGAAAGTTCGTAGGGGAGGCCACCCTAATCGATGGGGAGACTTTGTTCAGCAGTGGACATTACAAGCGGATTCGATGATGATGATTACATAAACACAAAACACAAAAAAAATACAATGACTCTACGTATTATAGAGTTTTGAGACTTAGTGATTGATGATTTCAATTTTAAAGGAATGCATTATAATTATCTAAATTAATAATTAAATTGTATATTTGTAGGTACTTTTTCCTTCCGTATCGATGACATGTCAACCAAAATTATCGTTAATATTACTTTTTTCGTGTATATTTTCCTAATTAAAACTGTAATAATTAGTGTGAAAACAGTATCAAATAATATTAATTAACGTTATTAATTTAATTATGCAATTTGATGGATGTGCATGGGTATTATCGATGAAATTTACAAAACACTATATATTTTCATACACCAAAATAATTATCTATCTCAAATTCATCAGTATCATTAACCGTTTGACCATGGATACTAGGTAGATAAATATTCATAATATATTATACAAAAAAAGCATTACTAAGATACTTGAATAAACATACCTATCAGCATCCAGAGTAGTGAACTAATGTTCGTGTTTATTATACAAATATCTGATCCTACCGGGATTTGAACCGAGGATCTCAGGGTTAGGAGACAGCGGTACTGACCACTCGACCAGCCGTCCGTCATAATTATGTGAACTATGAACTTGAAAGTGAATAAGTTTATTCGGAAATCGAATTGCAGTCCTTTAACTGACCATTTTGTAAGATCCCTCGCACTCCAAAGACTGTATGTAAGAGTTAATATTGAAGAGGAAAATACAAGGAAATCGGAGGTCGCTATAAAATTGTTATTGTGACGCTCACTAGCTCGGCGAGTGGCGCCGGCCAGTTGTCATCGGACCGTTTAAGGAGGCGCTAGCGTCCATCGATTATCGATATTTGTTGCGCCCCAACCCTACGTCATAGTGTAATTTAAATAAATAGGAGATTCGTCATGTAAACCACATTGGTTGACCACCACTTGGTCGTTCTCAGTGACGTTTTGTGATTATGTGCATAGAGTTAGAGGAGACATGATGACTTGGGCGTACATATTTCTCGTTTTGATCGTTTTGGTGAGTCCATGTGTTGTATAAATAGTCCTTACTGTGTCAAATCGAATATGTTTCCGTGTTTATATTCCGCGTTCGTTTCATTAAAAGTAAAAGTGGTTTGTCGCTTTCTTCGTCCGTCGTTCGCCGGCACGCGTCATATACAATACGACGCGCGTATGCTAAGTAGTTATTAAATTACCTACAGTTAAACTAGGTAACATTGACTGCGGTTGATCGGTGGCACGATAAACGGCAATATTATTGTTTTGTTCTATTTTACGATTGACATTGAAAAGTAGGAAAGTCTATTCAATTCAATTTAATTACACTTTATTTACTCGTTATTAAACAAACCGAGATAGGATTTCAATCTAGAGTATATTACAATACATTCTAATTATGATATTACATTATAATCTACCGACAGATACTTAATTATTCAAACGTAGTAAATAATTGAATAATACATTAATTATAATACCTGTCTTGTCGTGAATGGAATTTATTTATAGGAGACCAAAGTTGAATTTAGTCGATAGCTCATTTATAATTGTAAACTAATAATTACCGCCTGAGTCGTCTGGTAGAGTTGTCCCCTATGTATCAAATCAGAGGTCCCGAAATGCGTCGAATCCTCGTAGAGGCTTACATAATTATATTTGTACGACGAGAACGAATATTAGTTCACGAGTTTGTATGTTTATTTAGTATATTACCAATTTGTGTTTCTCTGTTATCTAGTATCCGTAGGTAACAAAAGCTCATAATGATGCTTAATTTTGGCTAGTTAATAGGTGTGAGTGTAAGAATATTTGTATCATTATGTTCTTGTACTGATATTGACTTATCTAATTACATAAATATCAACATTAATTAGTTTCTCTTAGTTATTTTATTGAAATAGAGTTGATAATAATCAAAATTTATGTGATAAGTTAAAAAAACTTGATAATTATAAATCAAACTGAAAATCCTTTATTGTAGTTGTACATGAAACAGATTCTAACACGATTCTGTAAGAATACTGCAATATATAATAATATCATATTTGATATAATTTGTGTCAGCTTCTAATTAAATAATTTTTCAATTTTTAGGCGTAACGTATAAGTATTTTTACGATACTAACAGTAATTTTAAAGAGTAAAACTACAGTTGAATTAAACTTGACAAAGGGGCTTTGATCTTGGATCGGGATGCAAAAGCCACAACCCTTCACGAACTGGGTAAGCTCCACCACTGAACCGGTGAGAATGGAGGTCCCTTTGAGTTTTTAAGTCATTGGTAGAGCAATAGAGTTTATAGCACATAAGCGTGACGTCGCTATCTTTTCTTAGCAGGACTTTTATTCTGACCTATTTTTTATGAAACATATTATTGTTTAGGTGAGTGGTCAAAAAGAAATACAGTACAGAGTAGAGACAGCGTAATCAAAAATAATTTACCTAACGTTAATAATCACAAAGGTACGTATGCGGTAGTATGGGGTGACGTTTATTACATAGCAACAACTACTTAACGTAAATATTTACTTTCTGTCCTTTCACGATCTTAGTCATTTACACTATAAGAATTTTCACAAGCCTTGAGCCTCTACAGTCGGCTGTACCATATTGTAACTTTGTAGAAAATCTCCACATTCCTACTCAAAAGCATTCGTAGGTCTGCATTTTCATCAGTTTCTGGTCTCCGTCTAAAAAAATGGTAAATGATGTCCTTACCGTACAGCCGACACTTGGATTTCCTTATAAGCACATGTGTTCCCTCCTTTATATTACATGGGTTCCCAGAAGAGGCGTGTATAGGTACTATAAGTAGCCAATAATAATTATATCGGATCGAATTTCGTTAGCAAGTGCCCGCGGTCCACTATTTGTGATCTTTCTGCGTTAGCGCATATCTTTCTGCGAGCATTTTCTTATTTATTGTTGAACAGCATGTGTTATAATATTAAGGTCTGTAGGTTTTTTTACCAAATAGAAGTCAGATACCGATTTTTAGAACTTTTTTAACAAGCTTCTAATTATGTTCAATTTGGGCTAGGTAATTGCCATGAGTGATTGTTTATTGTGCTGGCTACAACGCATCAAATCTTTACCCAAACAAACTTATTTGCTTGCAAACAAAGTTGCTACCTATAAAGCACCTACAGAGGACCAAAATTACTTTTTACATATCAGGAAATATGAAGTAAAAACCGGACCAATATCTCGTTTCCGATGTTACCTTTAACTGCATTTTGAGGTCGAAACGTAAAGTTCACAACAGAGACAGACTTTCTGATCCACGACAGTAACTTTAAAACTTTTAATACAACGCTTCATAATGATACTGCATGTAAAATTTGATCTTTACCTCATTACTGGGTAATATGTTAATTGAATAATGCAATCGATAGGTATGCACTCTTTAATTAATTTAGAACTCGTCGAAGCTTTATGTCGGAATAGGATTCTCCATCTATGCTACATAGGTTTCTTCTAGATTTCATTAGAGCGGGATTGAAAAGGGATCCATAATTCAATGGATCCTATAATAATTTACCTTGTTAACTGCTGTTAGCTAAATCGAGCCTTGCACTGAGTTTTTAGATCCATTGAGTAAAAAATCGTTAACAATGGTTAAATATTAGTAAAACGTGCAATTTGCTATTGGTTGTGATTCAACGAACCAAAAAGTATAAAAAGGTTTTAAATTATGGTATTTAATACCACCTCAATACCTCAAAAAAAAATAGTTTTCAGTAGGTAGAGTCCACGAATAAAAAAAAGTGTTTACTTGACAACTTAACTCAATTTCGATACCGTGATTCTCGCCATGAGATCTGATATAAAACTCTGAAAACGACAAGCTCCTAACCTTTAATAAAATACTTACTATTTATTCCTCGTATAGCAAGACTAAAAGTAAGTAAAAAAAAATTTTTTTTCACAAAACTAGATTGAAATTATTCACCAAATCGGTGAGACCTTGTTTTAGATATGATAATAATGTCCGTACAACATGAAACTGACTACGCACAAACTGATCTAGTGTTTTTCTTAAAAAAAAGAAACAAATACTCAATCACTCTTGACGTTTATGTGTGTGGAATTTATGTGTGAGTGTGTGTTAAAGTTATGAACTTTAGAATGGACGCTATTGGTCAGAAGACCAAACAAAACAAATATAAACAAACGCTTTAGCTTTCGTCTTGAGTGACCGATTCACTAGTTGTTCTATAAATAAATCATTGTTTTGTATCAAAACATATCTATAATAATTGTATGCAAAAACTATGTTTACCTATATCGCACATAATGACAGGCAACGTTCGTCATTATAACAAAAATTATTCAAAGCAAAAAATGACCCTGACTTTTTGTAAACATTGATTGCTAGTGAACCATTGTTAGGGTGATATAAAATACTAATCACTAGTATTTTCAATACTCTACCTCCTTTGCCGAACGCTAAGAGCCTATTTACCGGATCAAACATTCAAAGTAATTTTTTATTCAATTTTGTCTATATAACATTGGCTACTATAGATTGGTGGGTTAAAGCGTTTGCAGGAACAACCGGGACCAACGGCTTAACGTGCCTTCCGAAGCACGGAGGAGCTCGAGATAACAAACTTTGATTCACCCATCCCAGGATCGACCAACGCGAAAGTTGCTTTGTTTTTCGTATCGAAACCAGAGCGCTCAAACCAATACGCCACCGAGCTCCTCACAATACCTATGTATATAAATATAAATATTACAAATATACTAAATAAACATAATTAAACATCCATGACTCGAGAACCAATGCTCGTACCTACCTATCATACAAACATTTACTCTCACCGGGATTCGAACGCGGGACCCCCGACCGAGTAGACTGTATAGCAAGGGGCACAGACCACTCGGCCAGCCGATCGTCAACTATGAAATATGTATATATCTGTCGTGTCGTATGTATCTGTTTGTAACCGGTCGTGAAGTATGAATATATCTGTATTAAAAAAAAAACATTCTACGCCTCCTTACCGAAATAGGTATAGATATTAAAAAGAAATCACTAGCACTTATGGCAAAGTCCGAGTATTTTGGACTGTATTAGAGACTCCAGTGTATTGTGCACGAGTCTCTAAAGATAAGCGGGAATCGCCCTCAGGCTTGAAGGCTCACTGAGATTCTCGCTTCCTTCAAACGTCGGTGATGCTTTATAGACCCTCTACTGCCAGAAGTTATTCCAACAAAAGTTTGGTTTGAGCCACCAAAGTATTAACGTGTCTGTTGTTCCCAAGGAGAAGTTCATTCATTTCGATTGCCATATTGCCATAGCAAAAGTTGTTTGGTTTTCAAAATCGAAATCAGAGCGCTGAAGTCATTGCGTCAGTGACCTTTTTAATATTACAATCCAATATAAAATTAGGGTTTATATCCTTGCAAATTTACAAAAAAGAGAGACTAATTTAACGACGATTTTTTATGATTTTAATGTCGCAATCATGCATACTGTCCACTCCCGTGCGCAGGTGACCTAATCGTCTAAGTGGGTACAGTAGATGGAATGCTTACAACAATGCCTGCACGCAAAAACTATAAGCAACAGGTTTTAGGAAGGGAATATTATGATCGAGAGAGGCCATCTGTGGTCTACGACCTAGTAGTTCTTGAGACAATGCTAGTCCAAGAATCTAATTGATTCTGAAGTTTGGCATGTACACTCGGCAGGACATCAAGGTATAAGTACCATTTTGACATTGTGACCGTCCTTACTCCGTTCGTAATAGAGGCGGCTTTCGTAGTGCAACTGTTACACTTGATGTGTTGTCATCTGTACCTACATAACAGTACGTACGTCAGTCCCAAGAGGTATATACTAACTATCAGAAGCAGTTATTGCTATCTCAGTCCGAATTATGTAAAAAGGAGAAATCCACCACAGCGATTGTGTTAATTTTGCTTCAAACAGGAATTCAGGAAATGCTTCCTCCACCTTGTATAATATGGTTCTAAACCAAGAAAATTCATTGTCCTAACCGAAAGAAATTAACATTTCATTATAAAACGTTTTTCGGGTCCCTCGTTCCCTGTGCCACGCGTTGCCGACCCTGTCAAAACTTTTAACTCTTTGAAGAACATGCTGTACCTACTCGTTTGTGAAGATCTCCGCAGGGAATTCACTCCACAACGTCAGCGTGCGGGGTGGAAGTTTGTATGAAACTGCAATTCGTGATGATTTAAGTCCTAAGGTGTAAGCGGATAAATTCCCCTTCTTCCATTTTTTTGGTAGAGAGCGGTATATGATATGTGCCGTATTTAGGGGCCGAGTACATCATCATCACCAGCCTATATACGTCCCACTGCTGGGCACAGGCCTTCCTACATGGAAGAAACACATGAGGAGTTTGGGCCATAGCACCACCACGCTGGCCCAATGCAGGTTGGTGGGTTAAAGCGGTTACAGTAACAACCGGGGCCAACGGCTTAACGTGCCTTCCGAAGCACGGAGGAGTTCGAGATTATAAATTTTGGTTGACCCATCCCAGGGTCGACCATGGCGAAAGTTGCTTTGTTTTCGTATTCGAAACAAGAGCGCTGAAACCAATACGCCACCGAGCTCCTCAAGAGTGCATCATGTAAAATAAAAGTTACCAACAAAACTGTCCAATGGCCATTCTAATATGCCTAATTTATGATGACTAACAATTGTATTTTTTTTATAAAATTAATACTCTAAGTTCCTAGTGTTCGTAGAATAATTTAGGCACCTAATGTTTTATATTATTCACTTTAAGTCTTCATATTAATGACTTAAAATAATGTGGTCATCTCTATCTACTAAAACACTAATCCATTCATGAATTCCATATTTGTAGTCTTACATCATAAATAAAACCACGATGAAATTATGAAATAAACATAATTGACTCATGAACTCATTGCTCTGAGTAATTTTTATACTTAAAGCTTTGTCTTGTCGACAACAATGCTTTAAATAAAACAATAAAAGCATATTAAAGTACTGAATATCCAACATTTTTCTTATACACCTCAGCATAATAAAAATGAAATTGAGTTTAGGTTTTATCTGACATATTTTACACTCTCTTCGGCCGCCATATAATTTTCTATGAGGCTTTAAGAATCTAGAAAAATACTTTTCTAATTTTATAAACTCTTATAGAGTTTTGTCCTTTTGCATATCAATCCTAATCATTGACTCTTTAGTTCCAAAATAAAACAGGTCTTTAATTTAATTTTAGCTTAACTACATTAATCTAAGTAAACTAAGTACGTTCTTTTACTTTTCTCTCATCTTCCTTTAGTAAATATTAACGCAACAATATCGCAAATATAATGAACTGAGTATCATGCCTCATACTAAAATGTTATGGAGATATAGGTTTTTGCGATTGGTATATATACCAATTAGTATTGTTCCAAATCGACGTGGACTGTACTTTAAAGAATGAAAACTAATAATTAAAATATGATAATAATGTAATAAAATTGAAATATTTACAGAAACTTATAAAAAGCACCGCACTGACAACCAACCAAAAACAATAACCATGATAGAAAAGTCAACACTATATTTACAAATCTACGTCAAAGTGGTGTACGACCAGCCAGTTGCCAACATACCCACCCCTGGTGAGAAGCACCACTAGTTAGTGGCAACTGCCTGGTCAGCCGCGACCAGAGGTACCAGCTTTCTGACTGGCCTCTTCAAGATCCCGCCCCTAGTGGCTACGTCGGCGACCCGAACGACGTTGTCTTGACCAGGGTAGGTTCTGATTATACGGCCTAGCGGCCAAACGCCTCTTGGCAAAGTAGAATCTACTACGACCACTACATCTCCCTCTCTGACATTAGGGGCGGGATGGCTGCTGGACGGTCTCCTGATGAGGGTTGGTAAATATTCACGTAGCCATCTTGACCAAAAGTGGTCTGCTAATCTTAGCGCTTGTTTCCAATGCGTTCGACGTACCAGGTCACCGTCATCCAGCTCACCCGCGAGCCATTGGCTGTTTGAGGACGTGCCAAGAAGAAAGTTGAAGGGAGTGATAGCTTGCGGTGCGTCTTCAGAAGTACTCACATAAGTCAAAGGTCTGGAGTTACATATAGCTTCCGCTTCCAAAAGGAACGTCTGGAGTGTTTCCTCTTTAGGTGCACATTCCCGCAAGGTAGCTCTCAAAGCTGTTTTCACGCAGCGTACCATCCTTTCCGTAGCGCCAGCCATAAATGGTGCTGCTGGAGGTAGAAAAAGCCACTGAATTTTGTTAGTAGAAGCGAAGTCTTGCAAGGGCAATGCAAAAAGGGCAGCTAACTCTCGACTAGCTCCGACAAAGGCGGTTGCGTTGTCCGATATGATCTTCGCTGGACATCCTCGTCTTGCAATAAAGCGCCGGAGACTTAAAATTGCGGAGTCGGTTGAAAGGCTGAATACAACTTCCAGGTGCAAGGCTCGAGTGACAAGGCATGTGTAGAGTGCAACCCATCGCTTTTCACGTCTTCGCCCTATCGAAACTGTTATTGGACCAAAGTAATCGAGGCCAACATTTGTAAAAGGCCGAGTGTGGTGCTGCAACCTTTCTCCAGGCAGATCTCCAAACGGCGGCTGGATTGGTTGTTGCTTCCTACGTTTGCACTCATTGCACCCCTTGACTACTGCTTTGATGGCACGTCTACCTCTCAAGATCCAAAAACGTTGCCTTAGCTCATTGAACACGAGTTCATGAAATCCATGATTGGCCTTCTGGTGGAATTGTGCGACTAGAAGACGAACTACCTGGTGCCGATCGTCTAAGAGGATACGGGTTGTGGACGTCACTTCGTCGGTCGGCAGGTTCTTCACTCTTGAGTCCATCACCAGAAGACCGTCCTGCAGCCTTGGAGCGAGTGGCAACAAGCGGCTTGTCTTTGGTACGTTCGTAGAGTGCTTAAGAGCGGCAAGCTCGACCCCAAAACTGTGAAATTGAGAATTTGCAATTAATAACTTCTCAGCCAGGATTATGTCCGAGGCATGAATAGAAGCCGGAGGAAGGTTACTACTACATTGAAGTTTCGAATTTGGGTGTAAGGGTCCGAGTAAAAGCCGAAAAAGTCGTGCACTAACAATAGTACGAGCTGTGGCTCGTAGTAGCCGTAACCAATTGCTAAACCGATTAGGATCAGGTGTTATAGGTTGAATTTCACCACTGGTTTCGGTAATAACTCCCACCATTTCCTTTATGTCTGGAAGTGGAGTTCGTTCATCGCGATCGGGTTCTAGAGGCCATTCCTTGGGGTGTTTTAACAGGAAAGAAGGGCCTGTAAACCACCTGTCGGTCCAATTAGTTAGTCTTGTGGCATCATCAGCTATGTTCAAACTACTAGGGAGCCACCTCCAGTCACCACAACGAGAGGTTTCTAATATTTCGCCAATTCGATGTGCAACAAATGGTTTGTACCGGCGAGCATCTCCTCTTAACCACTTAAGCACTGTAGTGGAGTCTGTCCAATATGTAACTGAGGTCGGCCTAGTCCTGTGATGCTCAATGACAGTTTGTGCAAAGCGAGCTGATATAAGTGCAGCCTGTAGTTCTAACCGTGGAATGGTGCTTGGTTTGAGTGGGGTTACGCGGGCTTTACTGCCTATGAGACTCAATTTCACATGCCCGTCATTAAAAATGAAGCGCCAGAAGGCCACACAAGCGTACGCCTGCTCACTTGCATCAGAAAACATGTGTAATTGAGTCTCTGCGGGCTGTGCCTCATGTTGCAAGTAAGGTCTGACGATTCTAGTGTTCGAGAGTAGCTCAATTTCACTAACCCACTCAGCCCAAGCTTCAACGTATTTAGGTGGTAATTCGTCGTCCCATCCTAAACCTTCACGCCAAAGATCTTGTATAAGGATACGACCTTTTATTACAACCGGCGCAAGTAATCCAAGTGGATCATAAACTTTCATTATCCGTGATAGAATCACTCTCTTTGTGAGCTTATTCTCGCTGTCACTTTTAAAAAGTCCTGTACGAAAACCTAAAGTGTCATCTACAGGGTTCCACTTTATACCTAGCGCGCTAACGTCAGTCGGTAATGTGATCTCGGTTTTAGGGTTTGCCCATAAAACTTCAGGTATAGCCTCTAAAGCCCGCAAATCGTTGGTTAACCAAGACCTCATCTCAAAGCAGCAAGCTTTATGAATGTTAAAGACATCGGAAACAGTTTTCGATGCTTCAGAAATGTTATCAAAACTAGTGACATAGTCATCCATGTAATGGTTATGTATTATTTCATGTACTGCTTTGGGATGTGAACTTTGAAACTCTAAGGCATTTTTATTTTTTAGATACAGTGCCATGAACGGACTAGAAACTGCGCCAAAGATCATGGAGGACATTCTGTACTCCTTTATAGGCGGCGCACTGTACTTCAAATCGTTACAGTTGTGGTCGCGGCTGAGGTACCTAGCGTTAGTACAACCGGTACCATCATTAACAGTGATAGGATTAGATTCGGGCGAGCGCCATAAAAAACGTTGAGCGTCTTTGTCACTGTGTCTTATTTTAATTTGGGGAAACATCTCCCGAATATCTCCAGTCACTGCTATGCTACCTTCGCGAAACCTAAATAAAATACCAAGTAGAGGACGCAATAAGTCTGGTCCCGCAAGTAACATGCTGTTTAGACTGACCCCTTTTGTCACTGCGGCTGCATCGTGTACAACTCTCAACTTTTGTTTTTGAGGGTGGTATACGCCAAAATGAGGTAAATACCAACGAACGGAATCATTTAAAACATCATTATTACCTGCGTTATGATATGAAGAAGAAGGACATTCTTCTGCGTAACCTTTTTCTACAATGTTGTTTATGAAATTTTGATAAGCAAGCCTAAATTCCTTATTTTTAGCCATCTGACGTTCTAATGACTTAAAACGCGACAAAGCCTGTGAATAACTATCGGGAACGTAAGTAGGATGGGCCTGGCGCCACGGCAAGCCGACCTCAAAACGACCTGAAGGAAGACGACGGGCCGTAGCCTCGACAATATCAACGGCGCGTTGATCTTCTACGTTGTTTTTTGGGGGCAGTTTACAAATGCCTATAGCGTCAAGACGGTACTGTTCCCGTATAAGCGCTTCAACGGAGTCGTAGTCTGTGTCGGTAAAGTAGTTGACAAATTGAACGGGCTTACTTTTGCTAGATATACAACCGTGCAGCGACCAACCTAAAAGTGACCGTGTAGCTACGGGCTCTGATGATTTACCGACCAATACCTCTTGACTAATTGTCAGAAACCAATCCCCAGCACCGATGAGGATAGTTGGGGTGGCTTTATCTAACGTTAGGCTATCTGACAACTTAACTAAATGTTGGAATTTAAGTATATCACACTTATTAATGGTTTGTGGGCGCAGGGAAAGGTTGTTTATTGTTCTCGCATTCTCAATTAAAAACTCATCAGTCATGTTTCGTCCGCGAATATAAAAATTGGTATAACCGACAACTGTTTCCCTGCACATGCCACCAACACCGTCTATACGTATCGGTTCCCGGTGTGTCTCTTCAGCTCCTATTTTCTTTGCGACAGCAGCATCGATCAACGTTGTGGAACTGCCATCATCGAGGAGCGCGTATGTTTCGAATTCGCCTGTCGCACCCCGTACTACAACTGGGAGGACTCGTAGAAGAGCACGTGGTCTCTTGTACGATTGGGCCGTTTCTGAAACGTGACATGGCAAATGATCAGATTCTGATGATGGGGAAATTGAAGGTGAAGGCTGGGCAATGTTGTCAGTTGCGATTGTTGTGGCAGTAGTGAGATTTGGACCTGCGGATGTGGTAGTACTACTGTCGTGTAGTAGCGCATGATGACGTCGGATGCAACCATCTACACTACATGGCTTCGTACGGCAAGTGTTCCAAGTATGTGGGTTACTCTTGAGACAGCGATAACATAATTTATTCTCACGTACCCAGCGCCACTTATCGTCTACCGTTAGAGATTTGAAAACGTCACATGATGTTATTTTATGACCTTGTTTGCAATACATACAGTTTACAGTTTTACTGCTATTGGTAGCATGTACAGATGTATGTTTGACGTTGCTCTGCGGTCTTGTAACTGATGTTGAAGGAAATGATGTAAAATCTGGTATAAAAGTAAATTGTAACTGTCTGTCTGCCTCCCGGAGGAGAAAAGAGGACAGAATTTCAAATTTTGTACCGTCACCTTCATGTGTGTCTGCAGCGAAATCAGAAAATCTTGCTTTTGTCAAGTCATTTAATTTCAACAAAACACATTTAAAAATTTCAGGTGAGTGTAATAGATGTGTCTGTTTGAAAGCTTTTGCAGTAGCTATGCAATTACGTACCTTGTTCGCCAATGCATTTAATTGTTCAGCGTTACTGACTTTAGGGAACAAGCGGAGGGTGGAGATTTCTCGGACTGCGACGATTTCTGGACGAGCAAAAGTTTGCTCTAACGCTTGAAGCACCTCATCAGGGTTCTCCGCAGTGTGCAGCATCACCTCGACAGCTTCACGGGCCGGACCTCGTAAAGCATCGCTAAGGCGAGCTAAGTTTTGTTCACGTGATAACTGTAATTTAGATTTGTTGTAAATATTTCGAAAAGCTAGCCAATCTTTGTAATTGCCGGAGAAAACAGGTAGAGGATGTTTACTGGAACTTTGTGCTAGGTTAGCAATAGCTGAAGCTAGCTGAGTTACAACATCATTAGTTGAGTGCGCCTGGGGTGTCCGTAAGTAACCTGTTTGTGGGTGAGTGTCAATGTCGTTGAAGTGGGGTGCAGCTGCCTGCTGTGGCATTGGAAGGGTGTCCTCTTCAACTGTTGGCGCGGAAACTACGGGACAACGGCTATCCCGGACGTTCCTAACCCACGATTCGGTACGTGCAACACTGGCCTGACTCTGTGAGCATCCTGCGTCAATGGCGGCAAAAGCGGCTTGTAGCTCTATCTCTTCGACCTCTTTTTCTTTCTGAATTCGTTTTTGCTCCATCTCTTGCTCTCGATTCAATTGGCGACGCCGTAACTCTGCTTCGGCAGCGAGCTTACGCGCGACAACAGTTGACGAAGAACGGCGCGAGCTACGGTCGCTTTGATGCGATCGAGTTTGGCTGCGTGTGTCTAAATTATGGGATTCAGACTGCAACTGGAGATGTGGAGCGGGTGGTTCAAAATTTTGGTTCGTGATCGACGTAGGAGGAGGAGTCCCAGTACCCGAATGTGGCACAATGTGGGGCTCATCCGACGTCGATGGGTTGTCAGCGGGCACGCTAGATGGTTGAGATGACATGGCACGCGTTTTTACCATTATAATGAAACTAAAATAAATGTAAACCTGATGATAACAATATTAATAATATAATCGATGTACGAAAAATATGTGGATGAAAATTTAGACTTTGTAAAACTTACGATTAATAGGTATGATCGAAGGACCAATGTTCCAAATCGACGTGGACTGTACTTTAAAGAATGAAAACTAATAATTAAAATATGATAATAATGTAATAAAATTGAAATATTTACAGAAACTTATAAAAAGCACCGCACTGACAACCAACCAAAAACAATAACCATGATAGAAAAGTCAACACTATATTTACAAATCTACGTCAAAGTGGTGTACGACCAGCCAGTTGCCAACAAGTATATATATCCATATATGGATCTATATACCAATTGGTATATATATCCATATATGGATCCCTACAGCTAATGGAAAAGGAGATGTTTCATATCCGGCCAGGTATATGTAAAGAAAAAATTCTTAAATCCGGTAAAAATACAAATAATTCATTTTCATATATAGTTCGCTAGTACAAAATTCAGAATTATTCGTCGATTTTACTATTATTCAATATGGCAATAAGTCAAATTAACGTCACAAAAGTGACATAGGCGCCATGATGAATATTTGGCTGTGTTGCAAATTTTTCTATAAAAGTTCTTGTTTTCATCATATTAATTCTTATTTTTTAGTATAGTGTAGGTACATAGACCAGGTACATGGTCAGCTCTACATACATTTTTTAAACAACTCCTTTGTACTCAGTATGAAATATAAAAAACATCCAAATAAAAGCATAAACCTACTGACAGATACCATGTTTCGATTAGCAAAGTGTCTGCGAAAATGAATATGATATCGAAGCTTTAGTAAGATTTTACAACAAAAAAGTCTACTCTACTTTTTCACAACTCTCAAATCAAGGATTCGATTCTAAATGTCCCATCCCGTCTCGCTTTGCCGCGCGCTATAAAAGTGACAGGGTGGGCGTTCCCGATGTGAATAAGGGGGTAGGTAGAGCATCACGAACAAGTATTATCTAAGTGTTCTGTACTTCATAATTTCTAATTTGTAGTTCAATCCCAGCCTTCCCGGGAGTTTATTCAACAACAAAAACCTGTCTCCTACTTCACGATTTTACATTTAAAGTTATTATAATCAGGCCAAAAAGCTACAGGCTTTCTTGAACTACAAGAACTGGCTTACTTGGTCTACAAGTAAATGTACTGGTTTATGCGGACTGCAAATAGGTAATAATATGACTTGTACTACAAGTACAGTAGGAGAGCTTGGAGATAGACACTAGTTATCTTGACATTAGATTAAAACACTATTTCTGTAGCTAACAGCCTTACGTGTTATAAGAAGTAATTACAATCACATAACAAAACAATGAATACTGAAACTCATAAATTCTCAATAATATTGTAGATAATAACTTGATATTTATTCCACGTAAACCACTAAAAGGAAAAGGTTTTTACTGTGACGTCAAAGCTTATTTATAAGGCAACTAATTCAATTCAGTACCGGCTGTGAACGCATTAAAGTACACTGATAAAACACTATCAAGCTAAATTACGTAATTGTATTTTACAACCACACTGCCATACGTATTTCAACCTATATAACGTTTTCGGACCTATGAGAAATATACAGGCTGGATTTTTGAGACGGGACAGTAAGAGCATGTACCTTAACCGTTATAGTTACAGGAAAACGGTTCTAGGAGACCATTCATAACTTTTGAAGATATTCTGAAGGGCATTCACAGATTTTGGAAAGAATGTACAGTCCGAGAAAAATACGCTAACATAACAAAAAAAAAATTTTATGCCTTTCGATCTTATTTCATATGGGGATCAAAAGACTCTATGGGACCATTTAAGGGATAGGTAAAAAATTATCAAGAAATAATCATTATTAAAACTAGAAATGATCAAAACTTTTCCTATATATTTTGTAAGGAAAAAAGATAAATATTTCGAGTTTATTAACACGAAATATTCTTCATTGTCAAGCGATCCTATTTATTACTATGATCAAATTTGAGTACAGAAACTACGATAACTCACATCAGCGGCTTCACACGCAGGCGTAGTCTCCTACAAAATTAGAACTAAAAAAAATTGAATCATTTAAACATTTTTTAACACAAAAGCAATAATTATGTGATCTACGAAACAAGCTGCTCAAAGAATATTTCGAGTTGATTTATCCTTTATCCGTAGAAAATGTATAGCGAGTCATATTTTTTTTTTTGCTATTTTAGCATTTTGTCGCTGACTGTACATTCACAGATCTGTGAATCCACTTCAGGATATCTCAAAAAGATATGAATGGTCTCTTAGGACCGTTTTCCTGTAAATAAAATGGTTAAGGTACCTTTCCTTGCTGACCCGTTTCAAAAATCCATCCTGTATAGGCGACGACGATAGCCACTTACCACCAGATAGATCGTCAGCTTGCTTGTAGTCAAGGCGTATATAAAAAAATCTCAATATGAGTGTGTAGAGTGATATAAAAATTTAACGCACCTGCTGATTTTGCCTTGTTATTGAGGTGTCTATAGGCGGCGGTAACCGCTTACCATCAGGTGGGCCGTCATCTTGTTTGTCATCTAGTTGTATAAAAAAAAATATAAATTACAGCTAAGAACTAGGTATGTCGATCACGTCAGCTTTGAAACAAAAAAAACGAATCAAAATCGGTCCATTCATTTAGGAGCAACGATGCTACAGATAGACACGCAGATATACAAATAAACAGACAGACAATTCAAAATTATAACTCTTTTTGCGTTTTTTGCGTAGGGGATTGAAAATGAGGAAAAAGCGTTTTGTGATAATAAGACCAAAAAAAAATTTTACAGTCTAAGTTATCATGTGTCTACACATAGCGGGATCCCCATGTCTGAGAGACTTATATCGTCTTTTTGACTCGGCGTGCTTGTGTTATATCTGTACCTGTTTATTTAAAAGTGAAATATAAATAAATTTTCATCTAGGTATATATCTCATTTATTCATTACCATATCATTAATATAGCTTATGGCAGGGCGCACAAAAAACTTTACAGCGAGACCAGTTTATTGTATTCTTTATCTTCTATCTATTTCAGGCCACATCATCGGCTTATAGACAAATACACCACCCAAGTTACTACGCACAACATAACGAAAGGGAATATCGGAATTCAGAAGAAGACTTCAATAATTACTACAGTGTTGACAGAATGCAAAACGAGAGATCAATCCCGTTCGGTTCACCCATCCAGAGCGTAGACCACGACAGGCTCAGGCTGCCTAGTAATGGACCTGAGCCTAGGAATGCAAATACGTCGCATAGAGACAACCCCTTATTGAAGACACATGCTAGCATATCCAGTAGGAGAGGTGAGATTTGTTCTATGTTACTTTATCCCTACAATTATAATTTTGTATCTACCTGGTATCCCCATGAAAATGCTATGGTAGCCCCTCTGTAAGAAGATGCAATAATAAACACCATACTGACTTATATGTGATTATAAAAAATCCAACATTCACTGTCTCCACCTCAACATCAAGCACAAATAAGTTTAGTACCTAACTCGTTTCTTTGACTTACTTCCAAAGCTTCGAATCCTTTTTGC
Source organism: Nymphula nitidulata (assembly GCA_947347705.1). Taxonomy (NCBI): domain Eukaryota; kingdom Metazoa; phylum Arthropoda; class Insecta; order Lepidoptera; family Crambidae; genus Nymphula; species Nymphula nitidulata. The sequence goes on along the minus strand of OX374625.1, from coordinate 19,471,857 downwards.
CAGCACTGTGACGCGTAAAAAATACCTTTTGGGACGGCAATTTAGTGGCGGATAGAACAGTGTGTTTCAAACTGCATTAGCTATCTACGCATATATTATGGACTCTTCTTGTCGCTTCACATCAGGTGTTTTTGAGTCATTTACCGTGCTCTGTATAAAAAAAAACAAATAATCGTCTGTACTATATCATGTTTTGGATTCTACAGTCATAAACAAGCAGAGCCAAATTTCATCTAAATCAGTTTAGCAGTGTAGGAGTGAAATCGTAGCTGACAGTCATAGTTTATTCGCATTTATAATTAATATTTTTGGTATGGATATTATGTAAATGGTGGTGCCCAAGCATTGCAGCCATAAAGCGTAACATTAACTTTGCTATTAAAGGATTTTTCTGATATTGGGTACTCCACTTTAAGTGCCAGTGACAAGCTCTAATAAAAATTAGTGCCCCAAACTCAAATAATAATAAAAGGGGCTAAAATTTCAATTAACTATATTTGACTAAAGCCACAGATAAAGCAATAAAACCGTTTAAAAACACGACTGCATTGTGAAATAGGGAAATAGCTCTAACTAAATAATTAAAAATCCTATCCGAATCTTTTGACACGAACGATATAGTGAAAAACGAAACTACCAAGGGGGTTATTTCAATTTTTAAATTATGAGTTGCAATCAAAAGAATAGAGTTACCCAATAAATATCTATAATGTCACAAACCTCGCATTATTTTGATCCTTAACTTTGGAATACATTGATGCCTGTATGTATACCCGTTCTTCCCATAATTTTATCCCCATCATGGGGACAATAGAACGTCATAACATATTAGTAGGCCCTCAAATTGCTGCGCTGGAGGTAGTCTTTTGTTTTAATACGATATTTTATCACAAACGCAGTAGTATAATAAATTAATCAAACTATTGAATATGAAGACCTAAACATACTTATTTTATTTAATAAAACAGCTAGGGTCACGCATAATATTGATATGTAAGTACGTACTCATTACACGCACACGCATATATCTATTCATTATTTGATTTCCTTATTTGAGATATCAATGTTTACGTAATTACGTAAGATCATTGCACCTTACTCGTCTGACCATAACGTAGCAAAGAATAGGTTGGTATTTCATCGATAGTATTTGATATTAAAAGCTATCGACGAAAAGAGTATCTAATGCTTTACTACAGCCATAATATGATTTTTATTAAAGTGTACTTAATCTACTTTTTGGTGACTTCATGCTTGTTTCCACAAGGCAGTATCTAGGGTTCAATTTTAATTCTCGCTTAAATCTTCTCGCCTAAGCAGAATAATAATTCAATTGACTTTTTGTTGACATAATTTGGGGTTTCACAAGGAACTACATTAGGACTAAATGGAAATTGTATGGTATTTCAGATCAGGTCTCAAACGACTTTCGTCGGGCAAATATCAAATTCCATTATATAATTTCTGCTTAGCGATAGCGGTATCTTGTCAAGGGGCACTAAATATTACAAAAAACTTTTAACTTATGAGTCCCCTTTCTATTAATCGTTTTTTAGAATGCAGCTATATCCATCCTTATTTATTAACTATCGAAAAATCTCATATCCCAACTCGTTTTAACGCACCGCGATAATGATAAACATAGCGTTTCCGATATTCGGATGAATTTAACAGTTGTGAATAATAGTGACCATTGTCTCCAGGTCTAAAGTGTTCACTGAAAGTGTCCTGTCAAAAAACATTATGGTATTTATTTAACAACTTAGTTACACTGGTATAGCTATGTAGATTAACCGATAGAATTCTCTTAATTTTTGATTTTAACATTAATATAAATGTTTGAAAAATTACTTAGTAATTAAAATATAAAACTAGAAAAATTTCACGTCCTGAGGCGGGAATCGAACCCGCGGACGTGAAATTTTTCTAGTCTTATATTTTGATAGAATTCTGTTTTTTTCTTTACCTTCCACAAAAGAGGCATATTATAGCAATATGCCTCTTTTGTGGAAGGTAACCAGTAACTCTAGCACGAACACTTTTAAATTTCGAATTGCCATCGTATCGAGTACTTTACGCTAGCCTTTGTCTGGCTTTTCTTTGAAATATTAAGCGTGCGTGAACGATACGATTATGATTCGAAATTTAAAAATGTTCGTGCTAGGGGTACCGTTTATTTTAATTATTAACAGAAAAAGACTTGCTTTAGTAGTCATTAGATGCCAAACAGTACTGACATTATGCCCCTTAGTACTGGTGAGTACTAAGTTTAACGGGCTTATCGTAACAAAGTTAGTTGCAAAATTAGTGTCTAAGTACCGACGACTGCACGTCAAGTATAACAGTTGTACTACGAAAGCCGCCTCTATTACGAACGCAGTAAGGGTGGTCTCAAGGTCAAACTATTACGCTTCATGTGTCGACTGTACTTACATAGGTTTAACAGCAACCCATTAACATGTTAGACCTTGAATACAGGCTCAAAGTTACTATACATACATTAATATACGCAGTGATAACGATTACACTCGTTAGTTGGCACAGGGAATTTTATAGTTTTTGATAAAAGTGAATACTTTTTCACGTACATTTCCCATATTAATTATTAACCTCTAGCTTATGTAAACTCTAAAGGAAGCACGCTACAGAAGTAACTTATTAGTCTTATTAGAATCAATTTGTCCGGTTCCAATACTTTCGTCTTGAGAGTTTGTAAGAAAAGCCTTAACTCAAACGAAAATAAAAGGCCGCTGTAATTGTTGTATAGTACAAATAGTTACTATTAATTCCTTGACATGTGTCATAATTGTGTTACACTGTGTGTTATATGGAATAATAAAAATATATAGAATAGAAAAATTTCATGTCCTGAGGCGGGGATCGAATCCGCGACCTTTCGCAATCCGGGCGACTGCTCTATCCATCTGAGCTACCCATGACTTGGGGTAACCGTGTGAAATTCTTCTAGTCTATCTGTATTTGTCTATCTGTAGTTATAAGCTAACGTCAACCCTACAATGTCGAAATGTTCTATTTCAACATCCGAAACGAGTATTTTTACAAATAGGTACACCTACGATTCGGTTGAGTTGGGGCATTGCTTTCAAACATTTATAATAATGTTAAAATAAAAATTAACAATATGTGCTATACCTATGTGTTATAATTTTGACATACTGGCATTTTATGTTAACTGTATGTAAGTCGGCATGTACACACTTGCATGAATAAATTTAAAAATACAACCTGGACCAACGGCTTAATGTGTCTTCCGAAGCACGGAGGAGCTCAAGATTAGAAGTCGGTTGTTCCATTCCGGGATCGACCATGGCAAAAGTTTCTTTATTTTCTTAATCGAAATCAGATCACTACTCCACCGAGCTCCTCAAAACTTCACCAATAGAACAACATTAATAACATTATTTTGATACAAACAACATACTTATTACTAGTTAAAATATACATTTACATAGACATTAATGTAATTACTAATAACATTATTAGCTGATAAAAAACCACGTTATTTTTGACTACAGCATAAGCCGTAGCTATTAGTCTGACGTAACGAGGTAATAATCGAGGTAACGAGTAATAATCTCATTCAAAATAATGAGTCAATTACACCTTAAATGAGGAATATTTCCATGGAGACTACTTTTGTATAGTATTTTGTCATTGAATGGTCTTTGGTTTTATAACACGGACGACCGGCTGGCCGAGTGGTCTGTGCCCCTTGCTACTTGGTCGGGAGGTCCCGGGTTAAAATCCCGGTAGGAGCAAATGTTTGTATGATGAGTACGAGCATATATTGTTTACGAGTCATGGATGTTTACATGTTTATTTAGTATATTTCTAATATTTATATACATATTATCATCATTATTTATCCGTTTCCATAACACAAGCTCTGGATGATGCTAACTTTGGGCTAGATAATATGTGGTGCCAGTGTATGAATATTTAATTTCATAATAATATGCTAAACACACTACGCATAGCTACTCGTTCATAAATAAGCATAACTTTACAATGTTAAAAATAAAATAGAAAGTTCTGAGAAAACAGTCATTTAATTATTATGTAAGCCGTTCTGTTGACTATTGTTTTATATTTTATTTTTTTACGATTACCTACTGTTTTTAACCTATAAATATACCTACTCCGTTTCGACTCTCTACTTTATACCAATAGAATGTAGAGTCAATTTTTGAATCATCGATTATGAACATAAGATACGATTTAAAGAGCTCAATGGCGTAGTGCTTTGAGTGGTTTGGTTTCGAAAACAAAAACAAAGCAACTTTCGCCATGTTCGATCCCAGGGTGGGTCAATCAACCCTGGTACGTGCTTCAGAAGGCACGTTAATGCTGTTGGTTCCGGTTATTACTGCAACCGCTTTAACCCGCAATGGGCAAGCGTGATGGTGTTGTGGCCCCAGCTTTTCATGTGTATCTCGCATGTAGGAAGCCTGTGCCCAGCAGTGGGATGTATATAGGCTGGTGATGATGATGATGATGCGAATGTTAACTGATATCACGGTATAGGATATTATCTTTTTATTTGTCTGTCCTAGTACAATTTTTCACCATTTCGGGACGTATGGAAAATTGAAATTTTGCCTTTTTGAAGGATTGTGTGGATATAGTTTAGGTTTGTTATAATAGGTGACAACAAATTTGTAAGTCATATTAATTATAATCTTTCCTTTTTCAGGCAGCCCCTTCGATTCAGATAGTGTGGTATTCCCAGGACCTACGTCTAGACCCCATTTATTTATACCAGAGATCCCGGAGGATTGCGAAAGTATGGGAGTTTGCGAGAGCATACCGAACTATCCACATGACTTCGTCGACAATCTTATTTCAAAGGTTAGGATAACTGTTTTCTGAGCGGCCTGCTTCTGATCAGTAATTTACTAAATATATAAGGAGTTTCAAGCCAGCTTATGTGTAATTGTACAGTCATGAATCAGCAAAAAGAAGAGATTACTTCTGATATCCTATAACCCTTAAAGTTGCTACAACCCATCGCGAAATCATTTCGAATAGAGATCATCATCCGAAATGCTTCAATGTTTCGATACTTTGATCAGGGACAAAGAACAAATGATGAACCACATGAATTGCTATCAACAGCACAGTCGGTGACTGATCGGCCGTAGAAATTATTGTCAACTTACATGAATATTTTAGGCATATATTCCAAATTAAAAGGTTGATTCGATCGACAGCCAGCAAACGCATCGATCCATGTTTTGCCGTCCACACGCTTTTAGTCAATTGGTTTCTGAATCGGAACTACTAAGTTATAAGTGGGTACCCACCATTAATAATATTATAATTGAATGTTATTTTCCACAGACAATAAAGGATGCAACGTACAGATTCGAGTTGGATGAGGAGACACCTGAGATAGCTCAACGAACGGGACCAGAGGAAGAAAACATTGAGTTATGTCAACATAATGAAACAGTGAGTAATCAAATCATACACCAGAAACTATTCTAAGTTAGTACCGCAAATAAGCCGCTTAACCCATTTAATTGCTATCTAAATAGCTTACTGCATGGGAAAAAAGCTTATTCAAGTCAATATTGTAATTAATATATTTTAATTTAATCGGACTACGTACCTAAACGAAGAGAAGTACATAGGTAGCCCATTAGATAACTAGCGATTACTTGAGTCGCAACATCCAAAAAATGACACCAGGACTTTCAGTGTTAAATATTATTTACTTCATTTTAGAATAAAAAGAATGACAAGATTAAAATTAAAATTAAATTTCTCCTTTTAAAACTAATCCGGCGGTGGTGCGCGTCGGTATTAAAATTAAATAGGAGGCGGCTTGATGCTTAAGACTCCTTTGTAGAATCTCGCGTGACTACCAGATACCTACCATTCCAGTCCCATGTTGCAGATCTTGCAAGCAACGACTGACCTTCAAGCTGCTCAAAGTAGTCTCATTGAGTGGCTGCCAGTGCCTACAAGAGCGTGCTTTTGAGCTATTTTTTTTTGATAATTCAAAATTAACGGAATGTATCACTTTGAATTGAACATTTATCATTAACGTGAAAAGGAACTACCACTTAATTAAATATTTGTGTTTCCAGATAATTTATCCATCCGCAGCAAAAAATATTCAAGGCAATTGGGTGCTCGTAGTCAACAAGAAAAATGAGCCAGTGCAAGGTTTTAAAGCTGAAATCTGCAAGTAAGTAGCTATTATCATCATCAACAGCACATAATGTCCCACTGCTGGGCACAGGCCATCCTACGTGTAACACATGTGGAGTTTGGGCCATGATACCACCACGCTGGCTCAATGCGGATTTTTGGGTTAAAACGGTTGCAGTTACAACCGGGACCAACGGATTAACGTGCCTACCGTAACACGAAGAAGCTCGATACTACAAAATTAGTATATACCTACTGATTTTAACAGGCTTCACGCGACAGTTTACTAGGCTTACAAGGTGGTAGGCCCTTTCGTAGGCAATTCTGGGTAGGTTAGGTACCACCGCCACCGCCGTAAAACAATTCGAAAGGTAATCAGTGAAGATGACAACGCACCTGCAATATCAAGTGATTTTTTCCTTGTTATACAGAATTTTAGGGAAATGCTCTGAAAAATAAAGGCAGATGTCTGTGCTGGTGACCATATACATATCTGCTTTTTAAAAAAATGTTATTAAATGGTAAGACGAAGGTTCAGGATGATCAGCACTGCCAGCTGCCTTCGTTTTCGAATTTGTTCCTCTTACAGCTTGTGAAGGTGAAGGTAGTCACTTACCACCAGGTGGGCCGTCAGGTTGCTTATCATCTAGTTGTCTCGAAAAAAGTTTAATACCTACCTCTCTAGCTTGATGTTTCGACCTGCACTAGAACCGAGGTCTGGAGCGGACTGGAGTGCGGCGCCCGATCCATGTCGCCTGCAGAGTGAACTTGTCGACTGGTCGCGCCAAAATTATCACTAATTGAATGTAGTGCTACTTGATTGCAGTCTTCTCTATCTAATAATACCATAATCTGTTTCAGGAAAGTCAATCATCCCTGCTCAGACATCGCGTACTTTGATGACGACAAATACACAGCCACGTGCCACCAAAAAAGAGCTAACCGAATGATGTGGTCTCTAAACCGCAACGGTGAAATGGTTCTGGAAACCGTACCGTTGCCCACTTGCTGTACTTGCCTGGTGAAAATAATCAAGACGTAACTGACCACCACTAGGTGAGCTATAAGATTATTTTTGTATGGATCAAAATGGGGAATGACAACAATATGACATTAAATTAAAACATGTTCTATATACAAACGCGGGGTAACTCCGTACGTAGCCGTTCATGTCATGGTACAAAAGGATAAAGAGATCATGCTCAGTGTGCCTGTCATTGAACATGGGTCTGCCTGAAAGCCAGCGAAAACAGATTACCAGCTATCGTTCTCTATCATGATGAACAAAGCCTCATCCAAAATTTGGAATTACCTCTCTCTTCCCTACGGGTGGCAATCAACCCACTGACGAATGAATTTTCGACCTTTACCAGCCCACCGGTATATCGTATCATCATCATCATCATCATCATATCAGCCTATGATGTCCACTGCTGAACAAAGGCCTCTCCCATCGATTTCCAACTGGAACGGTTCTGTGTTAGCCATTTTGAGGGATTTTGCCATAATCACCACGCTTGGCAGGCGAGTTGGTGATCGCAGTGATTTTCCAGTACCCAGACGATGCTGCTGCTCGCAATCCGGGGAGGAAAATGAAAATGAAAATGAAAATATCTTTATTCAATTAGGCCCCCAAGAAGCACTTTCGAATCGTCAACAAAAAAACCCTTAAGTCTATCACATAAAAATAATATTATATAACTAACAATTCCATAATGTTTGTCTCTCTGTCTTATCTGCATCTACGTAAGCTAAGAATGTTATGTCAGTCTGTCTATCGGTCTGTCTGTCTGTCCGTCAGTCAGTCTGTCTGTCAGTCTGTCTGAATTTACACCGGTTCCAAAAGTTGAACTACCGAGAAGATTCCGGCAACAAACTCGTGTAGTCACTCTTTTCAATCATTAAAATACAATGTTTAATTACACAGTAATAGTATTTAGCAGCGCAGTGTCGCACAGAGTATAAAAAAGGTATATTAAAGTACCAATAAGTACCTAATGATAAGAATATTTACTGTATTTAAAGGCTGTCCGACAATGCACCATCACAATATAGGTATTACAATACACAAAGGTCAACAATTAATATACAAAGACCTAATAAAGCTAAACATCTTTCATTAATTTTAAACACTTGTCTGAGCACGTCATTACAATAATAATTGTATTATCCCTTGGTCGATTTTACGGGAAGAGATGGGGAGGTGCTATTCCCGGCACCACACGGGACATATCGTATACAAGAATAATATCTATTGTCTCTGATTCGTGGGAACCTACCTACTTCACAGTTACTCGCACGCACTCGCACACACTCGCACGCACTCGCACACACTCGCACGTTTTCGCGTGTATCAAAGCAATATTCCAAGATTTACTTGCTTGACTCGCCTCAGGTCAGGTAACATTAATTAATGCTCTTTTAATGCAATAATCATTAAAAGGGCTTTAAGGTGATGTATTTCTGTTCTATCGTGGGTAAAAAGTTCATCTGGGAAAACATACTCATTTGTTTATGATCGATACTGATAACTACTATCTATCTAGGTACGTAATGGGGAAACCTTAATAAAATAATAAGATTTACGCCCTGTTTGATCTGGTTGTTTATATCTTGCTCCTACATTACCTACATATAGTGTAAACGAGTACGATGAATCAATCAGATAGAGAAGCATTAATTATTAATTTATGTTGTATTAAATTTCAGGCTTAAACTCAGCTCAAGAAACATTCCACTTCGTAACAGTTTACGAATTACATATCAATAAAATAATATGAAAACCAAAATTCAGAGAAGATTCTGCCGTGCATGTGACGTCCTAATCTTAATAAAACTGGACCTACTCTACTCTAGTAAAGAGAACATTATTAGTCTTTATCTGACCAATGAGATTAATAGTTATTTAATTATACCTACATGTGGGCAAAAAAATCGACTCTTAATAAGGTGAAGCCGTTTGTTGTCCATCTTTTTTTGTTATTTTTTTCTACAGAAAAAAATATATAAGTAATGATAAAAAATACGATGCAAAGTCGTATATCTCTCTCTATTTATTATTGTATTTCGAATATGGATTTAATAAACTTGCACACGTTCGACGACATCAAGCCAAAAAATCGACTTAACAGTCGATTTTTTGGCTCAATGTAGTTTGCATTAAATATTGAACTATTATAATTATTATGTCGTTCTATTGATCCTAGAATAATTGTGTTTTAGTCATATTAAATTAAGTAAGTGGAGTTTCCTAACACCAATATGGATTGCCATCTGCGACATTTCATTAGTGTTGGTATGTATCGGGGTTTTAAATATTAACGAATTTCAATTGGAAATTTCGTATTCGGAATTCGCCCTGATGTCAGATGGTGATCCATTAATAGACGAGAAAGGGCTTAAAGCTCCTGAGGCACCGGAATGGAGGTGTAGGTAGAGCATCCTTTTCAGTATTGAATAAGGTAGATACATGAGTAATTGAAAGCAAGGAAGCTTTATACCGTAATTCTACAACAACCTACGTAATGGGAATATATTTTGTTACCTCTAAATTTTAAAGATTTTTCCTATTCGAAGACTTAACAAGAAATTTTATTCCGCAATTAGACGCTAAAACTCAGCTTTCAAATTATAAAAAAAATCTCATTTACACACTCACCGAATAAAAAGGTACAGTCACGATAGCTAAAATATATACACTTGTGTGCCTTATTCTCTTTGCAATAAGAGTCTCTGGCTGTCAAAAGTGTATAAATATAATAATTTAATTTTCCCATTTAATAGCTAGCTCACATGGCTAACAAATGGTTAGAAATGCTCAAAGCTTATGCTATCGATTACATATACATATAATAGGTAGTATTGTGTGTGTTATGTGCTTACCTATGAATCAAAGATTTCACAAGAACAATAAACCATTGATTTTCTCAAAACGATGCCTAATATGCAATTGCATTTTTAACTTACCTATAGCAAGGAATTTGGTCTATGCCTAAAGGTAGTAATATCAACCCTTTAATATTTACTTAGGAACTTATAGTCGTCAGCACAAAAAGCTTTGCAATTACACTGAAATGCGTTTAGTATCCAAAGGTTCTGTTTCATGTTCTGCCGACAGTACACCATTGTATAAAAATTTGGTTTAGATTAAGGTTTAGATTATAAAGTACTTGTGTAAATTAGAACTTGTTTTTATTTATTTATGAAACACTTTCCTAAAGCCTGAATCACACTGCTCCGCCGCAAAAATAATATACCTAGGTAGGTAGCAAAAAAACTGCTTATTTAGGACTTTGACTTATAATTTAGATATGCATTAGAATTTAGAACAAGCTGTTTAGCATTTATTTCGAATGTTAATTGTCATACAATATATGACCGACTTTAACTGCTACCATTGTTTCGCGGCGGAGGAGGTGTGATAAAGGCCTCTAACAAAAAATAAGTGGTATTCAGTTACCTACCTAGTAAAAAGATGCCATTTGAACATATCCAATAAAGTACCTTGTATATACATTTAGTACTTACCTAACTTACAATAACTGTTTGATTTACTGTCTTATCTTAACTATTTACAATAAACCAATTACATACAAAATGTTTAAAATAAAACATATAATTATAAATATTTTATTTTATTTTCCTGTTTTCCTTATTTAAAGTTATGTATGTTATTTCCAACTAGCAGCAAGAGCTATCCTTTAGTGCAGATTAATTAAAATTATTAAAAATATAGGGTTATAGGGTGATTCGATAGATTACTTTTAAAAGCATTTTTAAACTTCCAAAGGCCAGAAAAACTATTTTAATCACATTTTAATGTTTTCGATGCGCCTAAACGCTTACTTTATACAACAAACTTACAATTACATTTACTTACAATTACAAATAAATCTTTAGGATATTCTTTCGGATCACACTAGAGGTGTTAACTTCGATGAGTGGTGAGATAAACATTGGTTTAAAAATATTAAAAATGGGTAGAAAGCGGTGAAGAAATTAGTAGGTTATACCTAGTGCTCCGGTGTCTTAGTGGTAATCGCGTCTAGCCGTACATCAGGAGACTTGGGTTCGATTCCCGCCTGGAGCATAATATAATATTTTTTCTCGTTTTCTTTTATTTGTAACTGTTACAATAAAGTAGGCGTTTAAACGTATCAAAAACATTAAAATGTGAATAACTTTCAATATTTAAACCCTCCTTTCCCTCCTTATTGCATTATTTAATTTTATGACGTTAACGTGTTTTAAGGCGATATATTGAAATAAATCGCACCATTATAAGTAATGTCATACGTTGCTGAAAGGTCTTACGAATCTGAAAATCAAATATACGTTACTTCGTATCCTTATCTAGATACGAGTAGAACAAAAACACGATTAAAGGAATTTGCCGCGATACATTTTATTTCCGAAAAGACCTCGTATAAACAAGAAAACTTAAGATTATTGGTGAACGATAATTTGTATTCAATAGGAAATTACTCTAAATAGTAGATATCATTAATATTCAGAATCGTGTAGAAGCGTTTTTTTGTAGTCCATAAGGTTATTTTTTCATAAAATAATTTGTGTATTTCGTTTACTTTTCACGCGCGATCGCTGTTTTGTCTTTTTTCCTCCCGCTGAGTCAGCCATATCTCTATCCCTATCGATCTTGGCCGAAACGTTTCGATAGATCGCCTTAAATACGGAAAATGCGCACAATAAATAGATCGCAAACACGTTACGTACAGACGGCAGCACGTCAAAGGTTGCAGTTGTACCACGAAAGCTGCCTTTAGTACGAACGCAGTAAGGGTGGTCTCAAGGTCAAACTGTTACGCTTGATGTGCCATCGACTGTACTAAGATTTTTTTATTGATTTAAAGTTAAACAGTAGCTGAACTGAAATTCAGGCTCAGTATTTCTAATACCAATAGCGACTAGCACTCCCAGCAGCGTTATTCTAACAATCCGGTCGTCCAATCTGTGACGACCGGCTGGTCGAGCGAGCGGTCTGTACCCTTTGCTATGCAGGCTACTCGGTCAAGAGGTCCCGGGTTCAAATCCCGGTAGGAGCAAATGTATGTATGATGAGTACGAGCATTTGTTTACGAGTCATGGATGTTTATTTGTTTATTTAGTATATTTCTAATATAAATACATATAATTATCAATATTTATCCGTTATCTAGTATCCATAACACAAGCTCTTAATGATGCTTACTTTGGGCTAGATAATAGGTGTGAGTGTATGAATATTATTATTATTATTATCTACTAGGTGGTAGACCTGTATGTAGGGTCGTCTGGGTAGGTACCACCGCCTTTCTTATTTCAGCCGTGAAACAGTTCGCTGTGTTTCCGATTGAAGGGAAAGGTAGCCAGTGCAATTACTGGGCATGGACGGCATTTCATCTTAGGCCCCAGGATGACAACGCACCTGCAATATCAAGTGACTTTTCCTTGTTATTGCAGGTGTCTATAGGCGGCGGTAACCGCTTACCATCAGGTGGGCCGTCAGCTTGTTTGTCATCCAGTTGTATAAAAAAAAAAAAAAAAAATTATCCACACTTCCAGCCACAAACCAATTGTGTGTAGATGTTCTAAGACCTCCAAAATCTATGTACCTATAGTTTTTTGCTGGTGTACCACATTTCAATGCCTAGCTAATATTGGGAGAGTTAGGCGGCGCCAAATAAGATATCTATTAACGGTCTCCATAATGCTACCATGATTGGGTGAACCACGATAAATCCTGCCACCACTGTGACTTTTTAATATTTTATTTACTTGATGGCTGCCCCGATGAGGGAGCGCAACAGGCGTTAGAGGTGTGCCCTGCTTGCGTGAGTAGTTGTTGTGGGGAATGACCTCTCAATCTCAACCGTCGTCGCGAGTGTCAGGTCATGACAGGCTGTCCTCGCGTACTGTGATGAGGTGATGTGAAGGAAGGAGGATGCCAGTTCCGCAATCCGTGAAATCGGTAGTACGAACGAACAAAGAGGTGCATTGCTGAGGGGTTTAGTGGGTGAGAGCCCCACACACACCCCTCTCACCTCCTCGGGAGTCGGGAGTTGAGGAATAGGCTATGAGAGCTTCCCCTCATTGACAAAAAGGTTAAGTTAGTGTTCAGCATATTGATATACAGGGTGGTGCTGTCAATGCGACAGTAAATTTAAACATGGGCTTCAGTAATTCATAGAAATGGTTTGCCACTTCTAAAAACATTTTATTCATTTGATAATGTTGTCATGAAATGATCAAATGAATAAGAAGTTTTTGAAAGTGGCAAACCATTTCTATGAACTAATAATAGCCCATGTTTAATTTTTACTGTAGCATTGACAGCACCACCCTGTATATTCATAAGACAGTATGATTCCTAAATAATTAATTATTTTCCTCTATGGTGTATTATTTTCCTTTACGGTGGCCGGGCCACATATTGTTCTGTGGGGCGGGCATAGCTCAAGTTTATTTTTACTATCAACTTTAACCGTGACACAAATAAATCTTGACCGACGCCATTAGGCATATGTGCATGTGGTGGCCTCAAAATCCCAGAACAGATCATTAATTTACTACCTAGTCAAAATCTCCTTAATCAAAATAAATAAATAAAACAATTTACGCGAGCGAGCGGTTAAATAGTAATGTATGACTTTGACACTTTGACAGTGACAAGAGACAAGAGCGACAAGAGACTTTGGTTTGGATCGACTATCAAAACAAGATTTTTATTTTGATGATTAAAAAATGTGTCGTAGCGAACTTTGTGTTATAAAAGTGGGTGTTGTTTTATACAGGATGGTGCCGTCAATAAGACAATAAATTAAAACATGGGCTAAATTAGTTCATAGAAATGGCTTCCCGCTTTTAAAAACATCCTATTCTTTTGATAATTTAAGGACATTTCTATGAAATAATGCAGTCAATGTTATATAATTTCATACGAATGTCATGAAATTATCGAATGAATAAGCTGTTTTTAAAAGGGGCACACCATTTGTATGAACTAATATAGCCCATGTTTTAATTTATTGTCGTATTGACAGCACCACCCTGTATACAAAATGTTTGTGTTGACGTACAACTAAAAGGTTATTAGAATAAAAGTGATTATGGTGTAAAATACGATGAGAACTTTTTTGTGGTTATCCACCTCATCAATTAGCACATAAAGTGACTGTCATCATATATTTCGTGTCAAATACTCCCAAGAAGCATTGAAATGTGTTACGCCAGCATTTTAATGCAATAAAAGAAAAAATAAAGAAATACTATAGACATGGCTGTATGGGCATTAGTACCCTTTGCCTTCCCATTACATGGAGAATGAATGAAAAAAAAAAAAAGAAAATGTCTATATTTTCTCAAAAAGACTTCAAAGTCAGCTGTATTAAGTTATAAACAAATTGGTCCCTATTGTTTTGACTAGACATGGGTAACTCAACAAAAAACTATGAACCGCAGATCAGCTTACGGTTCACTTAAGTGAGCCGGACCTGCGAACCGGTTCACAAATCAGCTCACTAATGACCTGTAGATCTGCTTTGCGATTGACTTACAGAGTCGAATATTACCGAGTGCCGCCGCGCCGAGCCGACCGACACCGGAGCCGTTTCGCAGCTCGCGGTTCGTTCGCCGATAATAATACTCGCGTGTCTGTGACTCGATGAGACTGTGACTCTGTGGGTGAATATACCTAACCTAGTGAGCTATTTGTTTTGTCGTTGAGCTGCAGGTCAACGGTTCAAGTCAATTGATCTGAATTTTTGAACCGGTTCAGAGCTGAGTTACTCATGTCTAATCAAAAACAAAACGCAACTGCTTGTGTCATATAAAGAAAATGTTATAATGCTAATAAATCCAAGCAGGAAATCGCTAATTACTCTTTATTTATCTATTCTTCGACCGTGCTTTGTTTTATCACAGGCTAATATGTCATCTGGAAGTGTTGAGGCTGGTAAGCTAAATCCAAATACTACAATGTATAGGGTTGAATCAAAATAAGTTATTCTCATTGCGTGTCTACATAACATTATATGAAACAGTGTACAGTGTATTCTAAGGCTCTAATATCACAGTTAACGGCACAAAAAGACTACTCTTACTACCGCTGCCGCTGTTAGTCTGGTCATAGTCCGGCCGGCACATTTTCTAAACCCAATAAGAGACACATAAAAATAATGTTTTAATTTCACTGTTTAAAGTAAACAAGTACCAAACAGTTTCATATAACTTACTACGCCATTCACTGCCCACCCTAAAACTATTAAAGGGATTAAAAATCTGATTGATTGGTCAGTACCCCTGTTAACTAAACTAGCTTTTGAATTGGTGTTCCTTTTAAATATTTCAAGTGTTATTAAAGTCAAAACTTTTTATTGGCAACATCAAATTCAGTACTTATTAGAATTCAACCAGAACATAAAATTTAATATTTGTCCAAGTATTTGGTGGTTACAGTTGATGTTATTGTAGAACTTTAGAAAATGACAACTAAATGGACACTGTTGTATCTAAAAATTGATTTTAGTCTTACACACTTGACAAATTATTACATCAAAAGATTTTTTTTTTGTGCCAATACCGTTACTTGGTCAAGATATGGTTAAAGGTAATGAGCAGATACTATAGACCTAATAATTTTATGCAAATATTTTATTTTACAGATAAATTTTCTGTGGCTTATGTGACAGTTCCCAGCACAGATGTCGGCAAAACAATAGGTCATGGATTAGTTAAAAACAAGCTGGCAGCATGTGTTAATATAATACCACAAGTCACATCAATTTATGAATGGAAGAATGAAATTAATGAAGACAGTGAGGTATTTATTTATTTATTTAATTATTTGGCACGATAACAAAATACAAATCAAAACATATAATAACTTATTCCTACCTATAACACATTACTAAATTTGCATTTCAGTGACAACCGAGCACAACATTAATCAATAATTTCTCTTCAACTTCTTCAGATGTATGTATTCATTAACTAACCATTATGTTAATGCCTTCTTCTTTTTTATTTCAGGCACTTCTGATGATCAAAACAAGAACATCTCATGTCGATAAACTGACTGAGTTTGTCCGTTCCAACCATCCATATGAAGTGTGTGAAGTAATATCTCTTCCCATCAAGAATGGCAATCCACCTTATCTGAAATGGATTGGGGATACAGTCCCTGAGAACTAAACTATATGTGCAAAAGTTTTTAATTTATTGCTTAGTTCATAAGATGAATTAATGATTCTCATGAAACTGAAATGTGCTATAAATTCAAGCATTTATTGTGAAATAGCTAATGAGGATAAGATTAACGTGAAATGTTTAACAAGAATTATTCTAAGATTTAAATAACATTGACAATTGTAAATATAAATATTATTTTTATTTCAATTTATATAGTGGCCATCCATGGCATAGATGTAGGTAATTGGTTGCGCCAAAAGTTACCCATATCCTTCCATAGAATGTAACCTATTTCTTTGCCAAAGATAATATGTAAGTATCGGTTTCGAGATTTACACCCTTATACTAAAAAGTCACTATTTTAAGAGTTCATGTTTGTCTAGGTATACAACTTTAACCCCTGTGGAACCACACATTCCAGGCACAATCCCCCATAATATAAAACACGGTCTAAAGTTAGTCCTGGTCTAAAAGTAATACTGTCACTTATATTTCTTAAAAGAAAGACAGTGACAGCATAAGTAGCAGTACTAACTTTAGTCCGTGTTTTATAATATGAGGGAATAGGTTTTTTATTGATTTAATTCTCCTGGGAGTGTAACGAGGTGTAACAACTTAAAAGGGCCTTATTATATAAGAATGTTAGAAGTAAAAATTTAGCAGACAGAACTACTTATTAATTTAAAGCATTTAATTATAATTATTAGTTAGGACATTATATAAATAGTATTAGCCTTATCCTTATCCTTAATGTCTAAATTTAAATAATAAGACTGCTCTAATGTATATTCACCTTAAAGTGAAACAAAATAATTACTGTTTTTTTTTTTATATACAATTGGATGACACACAAGCTGACGGCCCCCACCCGATGGAAAGCGGCAACCGCCGCCTATAGACACCTGCAACAACAAGGAAAAATCACTTGATATTGCAGGTGCGTTGTCATCCTGGGGCCTTAGATCAAATGCCGTCCATGCCCAGTAATTACACTGGCTACCTTTCCCTTCAATCCGAAACACAGCGAACTGTTTCACGGCTGAAATAAGAAAGGCGGTGGTACCTACCCAGACGACCCTGCATACGGGCCTACACTGTATTTAAATGGTAGGTACTTTAGTATGTGTCTTCCGAATAAAGCACAGGATTTAAATAATACATATAGCGCCATCTTCACTTGAACGGTCGCACTGTCGCGTGACGACACAGCGGGTGTGCTTCTCGATTTAAAGGTTACTGTTGCGCACGCAAGATGTCAGTCATAGCGTAGCCGCCATAAGTTTTGGTCCTAGCCTCTAGATACGCGGCAGCGTGTCCGGCCAAGTTAAAAAAAAAGGAACTGGCAACGCGCCGCGCCCGTCGTGTGTAATGTGTAATAATAATAATAATATTTATACAGAGGGGGGGGGAGGGGGGGGCTGGGTTCATTTTTTAGTACAGGGAGGTGTCGTCAATACGACAATAAATTAAAAAATAGGCTATATTAATTCATAGAAATGCTTTGCCACTTTCAAAAACATCGTATTCGTTTGATAATTTCATGACATTTGTATGAACTTATATGTTTTTTAATTGTTTTTTTTTTGTATGAACTTGATATTTTATTAGGTGGTAGACCCGCCTAGGGTCGCCTGGGTAGGTACCACCGCCTTTCTTATTTCAGCCGTGAAACAGTTCGCTGTGTTTCGGATTGAAGGGAAAGGTAGCCAGTGTAATTACTGGGCATGGACGGCATTTCATCTTAGGCCTCAGGATGACAACGCACCTGCAATATCAAGTGCTTTTCCTTGTTATTGCAGGTGTCTATAGGCGGCGGTAACCGCTTACCACCAGGTGGGCCGTCAGCTTGTTTGTCATCTAGTTGTATAAAAAACAATGAAATAATATAACATTGGCTGCATTATTTCATAGAAATGTCATGAAATATATTATTATATATTACAAGAACCATTTTGAGGTACTTTTGACCCTTTTACAACTCTTAAACTATTTAATCTACATGTTTAAAGCCCCTTTGTTGGAATTAGCAATTCAGGTCGGGATGTTTAATAAATCAACTGATAACTGTTAAATTACTGTTTTATTAATCAGAGCACATTACTTACACATTGACAGCAGAGACCAAAGAGAATGAGAGAGTTAATACCATAGACTAACATAGATAGACAACTTTTTTAATATTCTAATACCACCTCTCAATTTTTAGTTGTTAAAATAATAATTGCTACTAAAAACATTTTTACATAAATGGCAACTCCTAAATATTACTTACTTCAAATATAACATCTTTCAAATTCAAAACTGACATCTGTCAACCTACTGTCAAACTAGACATATTTAAAAAATATAAACTGAAATTAACACTACTATAAAAAAAATATTAACTAACCTCTTAATGCTTATTAATAGATTACACTAATTAACTTGCAATCCAAACAATATTTTTTCTTTAAAATAATTAAATTTCACATTACACAAAGCTTTTGTAAAACAATCTGCAATATTTTCACTTGCTTGTATGTATTTAACACTTATTAACTTTTTTGTAATAATGTCTTTAATGAAATGCACTTTAATGTCTATGTGTTTCGATCTCTTTGTGTTTTCATAGTTTTCCATCATTTTTATAGCACTTATATTGTCACAATACATCACAACACTACACTTAGTATTAAAATCTTCATTTAGTCCTTTAACATATATAAGTTCTGTAACACACATTGCTGCGGCTATGTACTCAGCTTCCGCTGATGACAGTGCAACAACCTGCTGCTTCCTTGAATACCATGAGATAAGATTTGTGCCATGGTATAGTGCCATGCCACTGACACTTTTGCGGTCATGTTTATCACTTGCCCAATCACTATCTGAAAAACCTGAAATATTATTTGAAAAATCTTTGTTATAAATTAGTGTTGTACCTGATGTCTTTTTTAGATATTTTAGGATCCTTTTTCCAGCTGTCCACAACTCTTGAGTTGGTTTATCTAGACATCTGCTCAACATAGCAGTTGCATAACAAATATCTGGTCTTGTAACCATACTGAGGTAAGTCAAACAACCTACAAGCTCTCTGTAAGGTATGTTGGTGATTACTTTACTATTATTGTCATATCCTTGAAAACTTGTTTCCATGGGTGTGTCACATGGTTTACAATCTTGCATGTTAAATTTCTGTAATATTTTTATAATAAATTTTTCTTGAGATAACTTAATTGTGGTTTTATTTCTTGTTATGTCTATACCTAAAAAACTTGTTATTTTTCCTAAATCCTTTGCATTGAACTCTTTCTGTAATAACTGTACTTTATTTTCTATTTGATTTTGTGTTCCCATTAATAATATGTCGTCGACGAATAGTATAAGCCATATATTTTCTCCTGTATATAAACAAAAATCATTCTTTGATCTTCTTAAATTTATACTTTCACAAAACTGATTGAATTTCTGGTTCCAGCATCGTGGTGATTCTTTCAACCCATACAATGCTTTTCTCAATTTTAGCACTTTATTCTTGTCTTTTATTTTTACTCCTTCTGGTACTTCTATGTATGTATCTGTTTCTAGAGTTCCGTTTAAGAATGCTGTGGGAATATCTAGCTGTCTTACTTCCCAATCCTTCTTTACAGCATGCGATAGTCCTAATCTTACTGTTGTCATCTTGGCAACTGGCGCATAAATACTTGTCAGTGGATCCATGTCCTGTTGAAATCCACCATCTTGTTTTCTCCTGAAAATCCATTTTGTATCTATTGTTTTATGACCATGAGGTAGTTTACTTTCTTCCCATACTTCTAACATTTTTAATGAACTTATTTCCTTATTTATGGCTTCTTTCCACTTTCTATTTTTAATTGCTTCTGTATAAGTTTTAGGAACATCTTCTGTTATTAATGCGTATGCTACATACATTTCATAATCTGCAAATTTCTTTGGTAAAACTTTATGCCTTTTTCTTTTATCTTGATAAATTGTTTCCTGCGGTGACTCATATTCCTCGCTCGACTCATCACTTTCTGGATCTGAAGATTTCTCTGTTTCTTCTTCCTTTTGTTCTTTTTCTTCTATTTCTCTTTCTTCCTCTATGTGTATTTCTCTATTTTGAATATTTGTTTCTTCACTTTTGTACATAAAATCACTCTCATCAAAATGTACATCACGTGATATAATTATTTCATGTGTTATTGGGTCCCACAATCGATAACCATTACTTGTATATCCAACAAGTCTTACAGATTTACCTCTCTTTTCAAGTTTATTTCCTCTAGGTAAAATTGTGACCCATGCCTTGCAGCCAAAAATTCTCAAATTATCATAAGTTACTCTACCATAAAATTTATGTGCTGGTACATCTCCTCGCAAAGCTTTTGTAGGTGACCTATTAACTGTATAGGTAGCACATCTTATTGCTTCTCCCCACATACTTTTAGGTAGATTTGTTTCTGCTAGCATTGTTCTTAATTTATCCAGTAAGGTTCTGTTCATTCTTTCACAAATGGAGTTTTGTTGAGGAGTGTAACTGCATGTAGTTTCCTGTTTAATACCATTTTTATAATAGAAATTTCTTAATTCTTCATTCAAAAATTCTGTACCTTGATCTGATCTTACTCTTGACACCCTATTTCCATTATTTTTCATTCTTCTAATGTATTCCATAATGTGATACTTTGCTTTATCTTTACTTTTTAATAAATAAGTTTCTGTGAAATGAGAATAATCATCTATGATTGTCAAATAATATTTTTCACCTAAATCTGTACTTGGGTTTATAGGTCCTCCTATATCCACATATATTAGTTCTCCTATTCTATGACTTTTTGGATGCATCACTGTTTTGAATGGTACTCGAGTCGTTTTTCCTTCCATACAAGAATTACACTTCTGAGCTGATGTTGGCAAGCCAATCAATTTGAGACCTTGATGATTGAGATGATTCAATCGTCTATGCCATAGAACTCCTTTATCTGTTTCTGATGCTGTTAGTCCTCTTCCACATTTATTTATAAAGAATTTAATAATGAATAGTCCTGTATTGTATGATTTTCCAGTGACTTTCATATAATCATTGTATATTATTGCTTCATTTCTCTCAAAAGTTACTTTATAGCCTTTTGTGTTTATTCGTTTCACAGATAATAAATTATGAGATAATTTTTCTACTATTAGTGCTTCAATTGTAACTTCATTTCCAGTTTCTGTTAGTAAATTTAATAATCCTTTTTTATTTATTTTTATTATTTGTTGGTTCGCTACAATTATTTTTATTTCTGGAATTTCTTCTATTTTACTCATGTATTTTTCATATTTTTTATTTATCATGTTATGTGTAGCACCCGAATCTATTACAAAAGATATATCCTGTATGTCATTGGTTGACTGTTTTGTAACATATGCCTCTTCTTCGGCTATGAATGTAAATTTATCATCTTTTATTTGTTCACTCATATTTGCACTCTGTCTTTCATTGTGACTATGATACCGTTTACCTCTTGTACCTCTGCCTCTACCTCTGTATGTTTTATTATTATTATTGTAGCAATCTCTAGCGAAATGACCCATTCTTGAACACTTATGACATTTTATATTTGACATATTAAAAACATATTCTTCTTTAATATTTTTCCTCATATTTATTTCTTTATTTCTGTATTTTATTTCAGCATCTAACAATTTATTCTTTGTGAAATCTAAGGTTAACTCCAAGTTAGTTGTTTCTAAAGCTGTAATCATTTGTTCATAGGTACTTGGCAATGTTAACAATAAATGGCACACTTTATCTTGATCTGTAATTTTACTACCTGTTTCTTCGATTTCTCTAATTATTTTGTCAAATTTACTAAAATGTTCGCTGAGATCGTCAGTCTCCTTGCATTTCAAGCTTAATAATTTTCTTTTTAAATAAAGTACCGATATAGCACTTTTTCTCTCGAAAATCTTTTTTAAGTTTTCAAGCATTTCTTTACTTGTAGAACAGTCCCGAACATATTCTAAATACTTGTCGGAGAGGCTTTGAACGATTATACTTCGTGCCTTAGCGTCTTTGCTTTTTTCGACATACTCCTTATCTTGTTGAGTAGACTCTTTACAACCTTTTTCTTCTAGAATAATATTGATCCTAAATAGCCATGAACTGTAATTCTCGCCCGTAAATAAAGGTAACTGTGTGAGATTTGAAGACCACGCTGACGACGCCATTTTTTCTGCCATACTTACTTTCCTGCCACCACGCCGGTATTTTTACTAATGCCAATCTGGCTGAAAATAACATCCCCAAACCTGACCTGATAGCCTATCTGGGCCCATAACCTGTTGGAATTAGCAATTCAGGTCGGGATGTTTAATAAATCAACTGATAACTGTTAAATTACTGTTTTATTAATCAGAGCACATTACTTACACATTGACAGCAGAGACCAAAGAGAATGAGAGAGTTAATACCATAGACTAACATAGATAGACAACTTTTTTAATATTCTAATACCCTTAGCTTGTAAAGGATTTAAAATTTTATTAGTTATTAACGTAAGTATTAACGTTTAAAAACCGTCATTTTGGTGACTGACTGTTTCACTCGTCAAAAACCTTACCCACTTTAATATGACCTAAAAACTTGATATTTGGTACCAAAGTAGTTATGCATATACCTACAAAGGAAAAAAATCTGAAAACTCAAAATTATTGATTATTAGTAGGTATATCAATAACAACAATAAAAGTTAGGTCACAAATAACAAAACAATATGTTAATGATTAACAGGAATAATTTTGGACATAAAGTAGGTAATGGCATCCATTCTAAAACATAAATGTAAAATAAGAGCCAAGTTTAATATTGATTAACGCATCTTCACCGACCAAATAATCGAGATCTCTTAAGTTCTGTGTTCACTCGGGATGTATGTAATTGAAGCTCAAGATTTCACTTGGCTATTTTGACCAGAAAACCAAATATAGACCTTATCCCCCGTATTCATAAAAACAAGTGAAGTTATAAGAGGCTTATAAAGTGTTTTGTTTCTCTCACTCATATGAGAAAGAGAAAAGATAAAACATATTATAGCAGTGTTTTATCTAAAATAGGTTTATTGAGCGTTTATGAATATGGGCTAGTCCATTACAAACTAATTACTAACTTGTAAATATAATATAGCCAGCATGTAAAAAATGGCTAGTCCAATACAAACTAATTACTAACTTGTAAATATAATATAGCCAGCATGTAAAAAATGGCTAGTCCAATACAAACTAATTACTAACTTGTAAATATAATATAGCCAGCATGTAAAAAATGGCTAGTCCAATACAAACTAATTACTAACTTGTAAAAAATGGCCAGCCACGTCAAATCTTGAGCTTGAATTACATCCCGAGTGAACACAGAACTTGGCAGCCATATAGATCTCAAAGAACCCATATAGATATAGATCTCGAGAACGACATCGTGGACCTCTTCTTAACATCTCTTGTAGCAAGATGGGATCAAGAGAAAGCCCTTTTTCATAAATAAGATAAGCGGAGTACCGCTT
The DNA here is from genome assembly GCA_947347705.1 of Nymphula nitidulata. Lineage (NCBI taxonomy): Eukaryota > Metazoa > Arthropoda > Insecta > Lepidoptera > Crambidae > Nymphula > Nymphula nitidulata. The sequence goes on along the minus strand of OX374625.1, from coordinate 19,447,969 downwards.
ATCTTATTTATGAAAAAGGGCTTTCTACCGTTTATGTAAAGAGAGTTAGTAAACTCTCTTTATATAAGCGGTACTAACCTTTACAAATGGCAGGTCACACCAGCGAATGTCTACCTCACAGAATACTTTTACTCCGTCTACCTAAACAGGTCTAGTATCTACCTACACGCAGTATTCATAATAATAATATGTAAATATAGGTGCAGGCACCTACTGACAGAAAACAAATATTTCACAAGAAAAAAATTAAAATGAAATTTTTAAGTAACCCCTGGCGTTTTAATCATCTATATAACACCATCTCATTGAGATTATTCTTATAAGCCAAAACACGCTATATTTGCTGTAAGTCTCTGAAGAATTAAGCTTCCGCAGACTTTTTGATGGCATAGGATCAACTCAAGGTTAGTACTTATGTCATGGGAATGTCACCGAAGTGACAGTAGATACACCAAATTTCAAATCAATCGGATCTGTAAAAGGTAGTCAAATCACGTAGAAAATGAGCTGATAGTCATCAAATGCCTGAACTGATTGATCTTCATAAATTATAGCTAAGAACAATCCTAGTCACGTCAGCTTTCAAACAAAAAAAAAACCATATCAAAATCGGTCTATTCTTTCAGGAGCTACGATGTCACAGACAGACACACAGATAACAATAATAATAATCGTTTATTTGCATGAATACAATTGAGTTACATAGGGATCTGAATAATTATACTAGACATAGCATTCAGCCTGATAACAGGCGTGCATTAATTTGCTAATTTATTAAATAGTCAACATAATTATATTAATATCAAATCCAAAATCTTAATGTCATAAAATTTTTTTCAACACACTTCCTCATAAAGTGGCTCTAATCCCATGGCAATTAGGCACATAATGACACCTATAATCAAACTGTGACTTTTTCATTACTATTATTCACTAGTGAGTAATAGTTTTTTTTTTAATAATTAAAATTGCCAATATATATTTTTTTCTTTTTTTGTTGTTAAATCTCCCTGTAATGGGAAGGCAAAAAGAAATAATGCCCATACAGCCATGTCTGATGTGATTGAGTTTATGTCACTTATCTATATGTATATGTGTAAGTATATGTATTTTTTTGTATTTATGTATATGTGTAAGTATATGTAGTTTAAAATCCAAAGTCACGCCCAAGGCCCTATCATAATAACAGCGCTTCTGCGACGTTTTTTATAATGTCGCAAAAGTTTTATGCTGAGATAGGGCCTTGTTGACTGCACTTATTGTTAAGTATAAACTGTTTGTATTTGTCTATTTTTTTTTTATTTTTTTTTATTGTTTAAGCTTCTTGTTGTTGTTTGTTATGTGCATGTCAAATAAAAATATTTTTCTTTCTTTCTTTCTTTCTTTAATATTATTGGTTGAGTTACGCTTACATTTGCGCTAAAAAGCTATCCGCGAAAAGCCCAAAAAAAAGAAACCTCATTTTTTAGTCTATGGCCGATGCGCGCGCATAGGAAAACTGATTAATTTTTCCCGCCATTACGAAACATTTTTCACATCTCGTCTCGTTTTCTCTTTTGAAGTTATTTAGTTAGTTATTAATTAAGATGTCTGCAAATACAATTTATGAAGAAAATGATTTATGTTGTACACCGCCCGATATAAGATGTGAAGCCCAGAACGTTATGGAAAGTTTACTACCAGAAAACTCAAAGGAAAAATATCTATTAGCGTACCAAAATTTCATACAATGGCAGAACAACAAGAATACGCAGTCTTTTTCAGAAAATGTGTTCATGGCGTACTTTAAAGAATTATCTTCTAAGTACAAACCTAGCTCTTTGTGGTGTATTTACTCAATGTTAAAAAGTACAGTCCGAACAAAGAATGGAGTGGACTTAAAAACATACTCGAATTTGTCAGCTTATCTAAAGAGACTATCTGATGGATTTAGAAGCAAAAAATCAAAGGTTTTATCATCTGACGATATTGAAAAATTTATTAAAGATGCTCCAGATAACCAATATTTGGCTACAAAGGTTAGTTAAATTAATTTTAATTAAATATTTAATGGCAGCTTGTTGACTTTAATTATTGTTTCTTTTGTTTCAGGTTGCTTTAATATTTGGTGTAACTGGTGCCTGTAGGATACAAGAATTAACAAATATAACTGTAAAAGATATAGAAAACCATGGCCAGATGCTTTTGCATACGTAGAAGATTCCATACAAAACAAGAAGGAAATTTGTGCGAAAATCACAAAAAGAATTAAACTTGATTCTGAGACGCATCCTACTAGCGAAATACCAAGTACATCCAATGATTGGATTTCACCTACCTACACGAATAATGAACCATCACAAATAACAATAGAACATGAAAGTATTTCAGTAAATAATCTATCTGATGAGACCGCTATATCATCAAAAATAGTTAATTATAATTTTACTAACTGAACATTTACTAATTGTTTCTCTAAATAAACTTTTTATCTACTATGTAAAATGGTTTTTTATTTAAGCATTATTTTATTCAGAAGTGTGTTGAAAAACGTTGTATGATACACGTGTGTATTGATGATTACCGTCCTCGGCTCCTTAAGACCCTCGCCTGACGGCTCGGGCCTCAATGCGCCTCAGCGGTAATCACCAACATTACACACTTGTACCATAATGTACTATTACATTAATAATTGTCACCAAATTAAAGTTCTTAACAGTTAAATTTTCTATAATCATCACTTATTTAGATATTCCTTGACACTTTAAAAATATTTCTCCTTTAGCCAGTCACCGAGTACTTTTTTAAATTTATTGCCTTCCAAGGCTTTTATGTTTTCAGGCAATTTATTGTATAATATAATACACATGTTAAAGACATTGTGTTTATATATGTAAGTATGGCAAGGCGGTTGATGCAGTAGATATCGGTACTGTGCTCTGATTGGTCTAGAGTTAACGTCTACAAGTTTCTTAAAGTAGACAGGATGAAACTTTACGAAATTACATACGTCTCTAATATACATACTAGGCAAGGAGAGTATCCCTAACTGTCGAAAAAGAGACTGACAACTATCCTTAAACCAAGCATTGCATATCGCTCTTATGCATTTTTTTTTTTTGGATTTTAAATGCCCTGTCAATTTCTACCGAGTTTCCCCAGATAATCAACCCGTAGCTTAGTACGGACGATACATATTCGTAGTAAGCTGTTAGAGCTGCTTGTACGGACACATTTTCTCTTAACCGTTTCAAAGCGTAAACGTAACGATCAAGCTTATTACATACTAGGTCAATATGTCTTTTGCAATTTAAATGTTTATCAATGATTAGTCCTAAAAATTTAAATTAGTCGACTTTGTCAAAATCTATGTCATTATATTTTGTATTTAATTGTGATTCTTGAAAGTTATATGATATAAAATTCATGATTTTAGTCTTTAGTAAATTTATTTTTAGATTATTTAATGTCAAACATTGAACTATTTCTTTAAGAGCGATATTTATTTTATTATTGTTGGGTTCTCCTTTATTAAATTTTACGAGTAATGTAGTATCGTCTGCAAATAATATTGTTTTATGTGGCGTTATGTTTGGTAAATCGTTAATATATGTCAGGAATAATAACGGGGCGAGCACCCCACCTTGTGGCACCCCAGTTTCATTTAGTACATATGAAGATCTAAATTTTTTTCTTATGACTGTGCCTTTGTGATTAATCGTAGTTGAGATTTCAGTACATTGTTTACGATTGCTTAGATAATTTTTGATCCAATCATGAGCTTTTCCCCTTATACCATAATTATATAATTTTTGAAGCAGTTTCTGGTGGTCTACTAAATCAAATGCTTTAGTCATATCGAGGTATACTGACACTATTGATTCTTTATTATTTAAAGTTTCTGTAACGGTTTTCATTAAGACAAAGCATGCTAGGGCAGTAGAGCTTCCCTTTCGAAAACCGTATTGTTGTGGATGAAAAACTTGTGATTTAGTAAAAAAATCGTTTATTCTAATAAACATAGCTTTTACTAATATTTTTGAAATCATGGGAATAATTGTGATAGGTTTATAGTTGTTTGGGTCTGTCTTGTCTCCCTTTTTATATACCTAGTGGTTTGACTATAGATAACTTGAGTTCGTCTGGAAAGAGTCCTTGTTCAAATGTTAAGTTTATTATGTGAGAAATAGGATAACTCAAAGTTTTAGCAGTAAATTTTAATAATTTTGTGGTTATGCCATCATGACCAGCAGCTTTACTATTTCTCAGTGACATAACAATATTATAAATTTCACTGTCATTTACCGGATTTATGTACATTGTATTAGTATTAGTCTTAATTGTATTATGTGAATTGTCCGTATTTGTCACTTGATTATTAGAGGAGCCAATAAAATATTTATTAAATAAGTCAGAAATTTGCTGAGGGTCAGTATAAGTTTTATTATCATATTTTAAGCAAGTTATGTCATTTTTGGGTTGATTATTATTGGTCACTGATGAGATAGTGTTCCAAATGGCTTTTGAATTTTTCCCGTTAGCTTATATGTATTTGTCATTATTAATTTTTTGCGCAGTCAATATACATTTACTTAATATATAATTGTATTGTTGAACCTTTGCTTGTATATGTGTTTTTAGATCTAAATTTTGTCGTGAAATTCTTTTATATTTAAGATACATTTTACGCTTAGTTCGGCATGATTTTTTTAATCCCTTGGTTGTCCATTTTAATTTTGTAGCTTTATTGTTAATTTTTACCCTTATAGAGGCGAAACATAATTTATAAAATAAGCATACAGTGTCGTAAAAATATTTAAATGCTTCTATAGCATCATTGCTTCTCATAACTTCCGTAAAAGTAAGTGCTGATATACAATTTTTTTAATTTTTCAATGTTTTCTATACTATAGTCTCTCTTGTAGTCAAACCAGGTAGTCAACGATTTTAATTTATTAGTTTTTATGGTCAGAGTCTGCGCCGTGTCATGATCCGAAAGACCGAGGGACAGTATTTCCGACTTGATAAACGCAGACAGACACGTGAAACTTATGACACCTATCTTTTTATTCGGGAGTAAAAAATTTAAAAGGGCATAGTGGTATTCTCTACTTGAATTTTTGTGTGACTGGGGCAGCAACTTCGCCTGACAAAAATCCCAGCCAAAGAACATTACTTTGTAGTGTTGTGTTCCTCTGGTGAGTAAGGTCGCCAGAGCTCATCATCATAAACAAATGACAGTATTTATCACACTGCTACTACTGCGATACAGGCTGGTACACAACCAGGGAATTTTGGTTCATCATCATCACCAGCTCATACGCCCACGTCTGGGCACAGCCTTCCTACATGGGAGTAACACATGAGAAGATTGGGCCATAAAGCCACCACGCTGCTGGTCCGATGCCAGGCTGGCATTGGTGGGTTAAAACGGTCACAATAACAACCGCGACCAAAGGATAAACGTGTCGTCCGATCTTCCGAAGCATGGAGGAGCTCAAGATAACAAATTTTGATTGACCCATCGCGGAATCGACCGAGACAAAAGTTGCTTTGTCTCCGCTAGCGAAACCAGGAGTTATCAAACCACTACGCCACCGAGCTCCTCTTATTTCAAGTTTAGATAATCATGACAAAGTAGATAGTATTGAAATAACTTGACAAAAAGGCCTTACGAACTATAATAGATCCTATTGGTTTGAAATTTGGTTTACTGACTTCGGTCCTGTTTCAAAGACATGCTAACCTTGAGCTGATCCTGTACCCTCAAATAGTCTGCGGGATGCTCAATTCTTCAGAAACTTACAGCAAATGATATGGGGTACTTGGGTTGGGCTCATAAAAACATATACTTAAATGTTTTTATTCTATATTATCTAGCAAGATTTTTTTATTTGTGTTTGAAATTAGTCCTTCAGCCTTATACCTGGTGTATGGGGAACGCGTTCGAAAGCGAAGGCAGATCCTTCACGTTTTGTTTGTAGGGAACAGCAGATTTTTTCGTAATTTTTTTTAACAGTTGAATCTGCTATTCCGTACAAACAGATCGAGTAGGTGTGATAATTTAGTATGAAACGACTGTTCTTTTTTTGCTATTTCATTCATTTTTTAATAACTCGTGATCAGGGTCACCTGCAAAGCTATTATCTGCCTTTGTTCTCGAAAGCGTACCTAGTACCATTCTAAAAAGATGACAAACAAGCTGACGGCCCACCTGGTGGTAAGCGGTTACCGCCGCCTTTAGACACCTGCAATAACAACGAAAATCACTTGATATTGCAGGTGCGTTGTCATCCTGAGGTGGGCCTTGATGGGTAGGTAGGGTAGATGAAACGTCGTCCATGCCCAGTAATTACACTGGCTACCTTTTCCATCAATCCGAAACATAGCGAACTGTTTTACGGCTCAAATAAGAAAGGCGGTGGTACCTACCAAGACGACCCTACTACCTATTTACCTTTATTTTATTTATCTTTTTATCTAAAATAATTTAAGTATCAACAACAATAGAAGACCGTTAACTTATTTATATAAGTTAAACATATATATACCAATCATACCGGAGCTAAAAATATGTTGTACATATATACGTATCTTAAGTAAATAATGTAAATACAAGTATTGAAGTTTTGTAACACTATCATTTCAATTTAAATAGGTTCTTTCACTTAATAACATGCAGGCGCAGTGCCAATCAGATTATTCTGGCAACAAAACCTATTTTCCTATACACTACTTAAAGCAATCTCTCGTGTTATTTACAAAACAGTTGTAAGTTCGTTCGCATTTACTTAAATAATGAAATTCTTGTCCTTGACACTAGCTGTATTTTCTATGTATGCTTATTTCTTAATACATTCCTTAGCAGCAAGCGCCATCTAGAGAATTCTTACACATAAAACCTAAGCGAATTCTTATTCATATTTATATCATATTACGCAATAATCAAGTATCTCGGTTACCTACATATCTCATATCTTGCTCATAATAGGTTTATTAAAAAACATTACGTTAAAGTAATCCTTGTTCCCAACCAACCCATAAGTCAAGGAATGTAAAGAAAGTGTGTCACAGACGAAAATATTTTCAATAAAAGGCGTTCGCCGCGCGTCGTAGCCTCGCATCCCCAATTTCTACTCCCGACCAATCGTAGCGCACCCGTAGCCGTCTACGAGGTTCGTAGCGATCGCTGACGCAGTCACAGGGCGGCGTAGCGCTACGAGCTACGACCAACGCAGCACATTCTGAAATAAATAACCTATCGCGAAATCTCCGCATTCCTTGAAAAAATCTAAAAACGCAAGTATTAATTCGCCATAGTCTTGTGCACATCGAAAAATTGTGTATTCATTAAATCTGCTTTCATGGATATGGCTGCGGCGCGGGTCGCATCCTGCAGTGGAGTTGTGAGGCGTGAATTTATCCCAGGATGGGTCGCAAGTAAGTGAATCAGAGTTGGAGAAATTAAAGAAGAGAAGAGAAGCGAAGAAGGTAGCGCGTGTCAGCATGAGCGCAGCGGGTCGGTAGTGTAGGGGCGCTTGCGCGGATCGATCGGCGCGCGGCATCGACCGCGCGGGGCGGGGCCGGCGGCGGGGCGGGGAGGGGCGCGGGCGGTGAGCTCAGTCGCGCGCGGGACGGCGTGCGAGCGCGCGCACCGGTGCACGTGCATGGCGCGCTTGACTGGATGCCTCGCGCCCTCGGGGAATGGCTTCGTCCGAGGAAGAAGCGACTACCACGTCGATCCCTGAAGATGACTGCCTCAGTGTCCGAAAATGGTGGTGCTTCCTCCTGTCGTCGATCTTCACTTTCCTCGCGGGCCTTCTGGTGGTGCTGGTATGGCGCGCGTGCGCGTTCGTCTGCTGCCGCAAGGAGCCGGAGCTCGCGCCCAACGACCCCAAGCAGAAGGAGCAGAAGGCGGCGCGGCAGGGCAAACAGGAGTTCGAGGGCACCTTCATGACCGAGGCCAAGGACTGGGCCGGCGAGCTCATCTCCGGCCAGACCACCACCGGACGAATACTGGTCAGTACCACATCTATACTATTAACCCACGTCCCTCACTCCTATAAATTATCAAGTGTCGCCGTTTGATCGAAATGTTGGCGGTAATTTCATATATTTTTTACGTGGCGGAGTTCTTGGAATCTTCGTGACATACATACATTCTGAGATTTAGTAAAGTAGGTTAGCTTCTAATTCAATTGACTTAAAAGGTTTCCTCGCGACGCACCCCAGCCAGGCAATCTTGTTGAAACCAGTGTAAATACTTACCTACATGTAAACAGCGTATAGGCGTCTGACATTTTTAATAATTTTCATTCACATTTGGGGTAGTTTACATAATTCGTTGCACATAATTTCGCGTTATGTGACGTCAGTGTACCTACCCTCTTCTACCCTTTTGTATTAAATATTGGGATAGCCATGTTTTCTCTGGCCTGACGTCAACCCATACCAGTAGTAATAGGCATAATCCTCTCATATAAATGAACGTTTTGTTTTATGAATTCACAATACTTAGGTATAACTAGGTCTCTTTATTATCCTTATTATATGGCATCAAATTTGAAAAATGTAGGTAAAAGATTTACAGCAGAAAATACAAACAATATGGACTTACCTTCTATGTTGATCTAATTTTGTTCCACAAAAAAGTAACATGGTAAAATGTTAAACTTAAACTCCACAAACTTCATATAATATAATGATATTTTATTCATTTATTCTAAGGAAGAAAAACTTACATGAAAGTTTTACTAAATTTATAATTTGATAAACTATACACGTGTAGCTTTCAAGCAGCAATAATATTCTTTGACAACATTAGGTATACTTAAGTTCATGCTTTTGTTCAAACAAAGTGTTTAGAATATTCTTTCTCGCTGTGGTCGCTTATTCTTTTCTTTGTGTGTAAGGTTTACGTCAAAAACAACTGCGGCAAAAATGCTTTTCAATACTTTACAGAGGCTTATCAGAGGCGCTACGTAGGTTTTCATACCATTGACAGCTAAACACAGACGTGGTAGTAGCTTCTTAAAGCGTTAAAAATCAAATCTAGCGCTATGGGCTCATAACTTCTTAAGAAGTTGTAAGGAGATATATATTCCTTGTCCCATATAGCTTAGGAAGCATTCTGCAAATTTTTTTTGATAAGCAGTTACTTTCTATATCTGTAATCTGTAAACAAGCTCGAGTTTGTCAGGAACTTTTCAGTGGAATTAATTGTACCCGTAAGGGCATCCGGAGTGGGGTGTAGCAGTCAGATTAATATCCCGTATTCATTCTTCAGACGAACCTGTTTGATCTCAGTTTTCGTAAGAAACCCGTAGTACAGAATTAAAGAGAGCTGGTAGCAGGGAAAATCGGTTTATTGGTAAAATAATATATAAAAAAGACTGATACTAAACACAACAGAAACATCGAGCAGTGACAGCGGACCAACATCGAACAAAACCAATGACAACTTCTTAGAAAAACAATAAGAAAGGAAGCACTTAGCAGCCAGTTCGTAACATCTGCCACGAATTGAAATTTTAAACATTTTTATCATATTGAAAAATATAAATGGGACCAAAATGTGTCCTCTAGAAATAGAATGATTATCCAAAATCAAAGACTCCAGAAACTTTCTGTCCAATGATATGGTAAATATGAAATGTAAAAGCAGGGAATGCACAAAAGATCCCTGTAGGTCGAAGTGCAGTGTGAATTGGTCCTAGCTCCACCCACCGACCGTCTGTCCCTTCTGTAGGTGACTGAAGATAGGGTACACTTGAGCAATTACTATGTTTCGGCATTGTTTAAAAGCAAGTTTGTCCATCATAATTAGCAATTCTTGATAGTACTTGATATAAATTTTCTCCTCTGTATGCTCAGGTTGTAGAATGAACTCTCTGCGGAGGTTTTCTTGAACGAGTACAGCATAAGGTTCTTCGAAAAGGGCGCGTAAAAATTTAAGATCTTTGCCAACGCTCGGGTCATGGTGTTGCATACGTCCATAGGCTCCAGGGAATCTGCTTAGGTGAGCCGTAGCTTGATTGCATTGCATTACTACAAAATAGTACTTATTGTTGTGTCAGCACGCGTATTACGAACAACCTCTGAAAAGCTTGGGATTGTCTACCAAGAAATGGAACTTTTTTCGGGCTAAAGTAAGGCCGGTAGGTGGTAGGTAGGCCCATATGTAGGGTCGTCTGGGTAGATACCACCGCCTTTTTTATATCAACCGTGAAACAGTTCACTGTGTTTCGGATTGGAGGGAAAGGTAGCCAGTGTAATTACTGGGCATGGAAGGCATTTCATCCAAGGGGTCAGGATGACAACGAACCTGAGATATCAAATGATTTTTCCTTGTTATTGCAGTAACCGCTTACCACCTAGTGAGCCGTCAGCTTGTTTGTCATCTAGTTGTATACATTGTCTGCATTTCTATGTAGACAAACCTTGCCTAAGACCCTGATGCTGTACTGCACTAGCTGTCTTCGCATATGGACTCTTCTTACCGCTTCACATCAGGTGGTGTTGAGTCATTTGTCGTACTTTGTATATAAAAAAAAATGCGACGGGAGCAGGTCTCAATTCAGGTCTAAAAAATGCAGCCATAGTTCCACCATATCGTTAAATAAGTAACTTCTTTTGGCTCAACTCGCGTTTGAGGCATTGCGTTAAACTTTTCTGATTGTCGTACAGGATCCACATTTAAGTGTCAATTCAACAACTTGAGGCAAGCTTCGATGCGATTCTGGTTTTGCCTTTCAGTGAGTTCATTTCTTAAGGCATCCATTAATGTCAATGAATCTACGTCGCCTTTTGTTTAAGGCGGCAGCTATCTTATGGTATCCAATTTCCAAAAAGGAAGAGATCCAACCAAAACGTATAGTACAATCAGCATAAAAAACTATTTGGATCCCTTTTGCATTGAAAGAGAGCGAATGAATACTTAAATAATATTTCTGTTATCCATATTTAAGATTATGATAATTTGATGTACCATTGATATTATAACCTTTGCATCGTTTTGGTGCAATGAAGACTTTTGTATTCGATAATAACAACGATTTTTTATTTACATAGAGTATGCCGAGTCATTTGCCATCGATATACAAATTAACAATACGAATTAATCCACGACGTCATTAATTGATGACATAACAATTAAAATTTAATTGTGTTTGGCTTTGATGGGTTAATAGTTGAGCTGACCTAGCGAACCTCGTACCGCTTCAGAAGCAATAAAATTAAATCCTAATATCGCTATTAAAATTAAGGTTGGTGGTAGCAGGGTGAAATTTTATGGTGAGAGGTATTTATTGATGCCAAATCATAAAAATGACCAAAATATAAAAAAAAATTTTGGAGAGGGTATAAAATAAATGCCTACGAGCTATTTATCAATTGATAAAAATCGCTGGAACCGTTTTGGAGGAGTTCTATAACAAACTTTGTGCTACGAGTTTTTTTTTCAATAAGCTATTAGTCTTATTTAGTAATAAAGTGTCATAAATTCATAGCCCGTTCATGAAACGCCTGCATCCCATTGAATGCCTAGCCCGATAGTTAATTGAACTAGCTAGACTCACTTAACGTCTAACGACTTGACATATTGAATGGATCGTCTTGTAATGAAAAGTTTTGGTTTGATTGGTAAGTTCAAGGTTATTTTTTATGACCATTTATAACCGACATCATTTTGGTTCTAAGTGGCCATAAAAATAACCTTGAACCTACCAATCACTCAATCAATCACAAAAAAGCTCTTCGGTTTAAACGACCTGCCTAGGAGTCCAATTGAATGGCTAATTAAAACCAGATAGCTGACATGACGTTCAGCCATCCAAGTTGCGCTCAATGACTTGGCTAGATGTACTTCAGCCGTTAAATGAAATCACAGTCTTCTATAAAACTCTATAGCAAATTGTTCCAGCTCATAACCCTGCTTGTCTTTGTACTGAATAAACCATGAACTTAAAACCATGCTCATGAACTTAATCATTCACTGTACTATTTTACTCGCAGTGTGGGTCCCGCAAGGCCCCATACAATCTTTGGCGAAGATAATATTTCAATGAATAAGTAATCAGTTTCCTAGTACTACAGAGGCCAAGCCACCTTTGTACGGCTGTTTCTTACTAAATAACACTACCTGGTTAAATAAACAATGAGTTTCGTGGCGTCGTTTTTTACCTTTCGTCCGTACGAAGTTTCTGTGGATTATTTAATATTTGAGTTATAGGTATTAAAAACACTAAAATTGTTCATGTTTTCCTAAAATTTATTTTAACATAGTATATAATAGAAAAAAATCGAATCTAGACAGAAAAAGACACCTGGAACGTCCTTTGAGCCGGGTGACTGCTCTAACCACTGGACCCTATGAATTTCTTCTAATATTTATGTTTGTACGTTATATGCGTCGTCGTTATAGGTCATCTACCCTATAATAATCATCATCATCATCAACCTTTACTACTTGGCATAGGCGTCCTCCGAGGATCAATAAAAATACTATATATTTAAGTTACATAATTTTTCTTTCCCCCATCTCGGAAAGAGTATTATTGCTCTTCGATATCTGAGTGCAAAAACCGGTTTTATCCGCTAGAGGATAAAGTAAAATTGAATTTAGAACATCGTGTGCACTTTGTGAATTCAAAACATCATAAAACCTATTTACTTATACCTCCATGGTGCCGAATTTATCATACAACCTTTTTTAATTTGTTAAAAACTCAGACTCTGAACCTTTTTGGTGTAGTTTTTTTAGACCGATTTAGTCATTTCCTCGCCGAGGTGGGTTTGAAAAGTTACGTGTTGCATTCGAGTGCAAAGATTTTTCACCTCGTGCTCTTTTGATTTCCTCGCTAACGCTCAGGATTCTAAATTTTAGAATCCTTTGCTTGCTCGGTCATCAAAATTGTATAACAAATAACTATTAAACAAGTCATATCGACAACTACCTTCGTAATGTCGAAATTAACACATTTCAGCCGCCGATTTTCTTTACAAATGCCGACGGTTTATGCGTCGCTTTGAAATATTTTAACATTTACTAAATTATATTTATAAAAATGTCCAAACTAGAAAATCTTTTTGCCTAACATCAAGATAACCTTTTACACATAATCACGAAGAATATGTGATAATATATACCCACTGTTGATATTTCGGCTTTGGGAAAAACCAACCCGCTCCCATTTTTTTTAAGTAACAGTTTTAACCTAACGATTTTTTAAGACCTAACACTATAGTTTAAAATTGAATAATATTTTATTAACATGCTTGATTTTGTTCATAATATTATTTGGGTAGTACTTTTCTTAAATTATTAATAATCTAAAAGAAATATTTTCTCAGTGGTTTATGTAATAATAGGTTATTAATAAATATAAATTATATTAATTATTGAAAATATAAATTTCCTTTCTGTATATTAGTAACTACTAATAAAATAATTAGTATCTAGTTACTAATATACAGAAAGGAAACGATTTTATTTAATGACAAAAATATGTGACATAAATAGATACATAGGGGAGGTAGGGGAGGGACGGGCAGTCGGGAGACATGGGCACCCCCCTTTTATTCTGATCCGGTCACAGATATATATTTTTTTCTAATTTAATAATTTACTTTACCGACTGACACCACTGTTCATCCATAGAATATCTGTGATTTCTGTCAGTTGTTAAACACAGACACGTTTGAAGGTTATGGGCTCGTAAAAGTGAATATTTTGTTGTGGTTTCGGATCGTAATATAGAGACAGCTAACGAAAGGTATGTCTATTCTTTACTATATATCTATTGTATATTAACTAACTTATAAATTAATCTGAAAGTCACGCTTAAATACCTACATAAAAAAAATACCAGTAACTTATGTTGAAAATGTATACAGAGGGAGCAATGGGCATTCTGATGTGAGGGAGGTTTGGGCATGCCTAATGCCTCCTATACTAAACATATGTATCGTATATGTTGAGAATAGGAGGATTTTTTAAAATTCTTATTACCTGCTTTAATAAAACTATTTGAATTATTTTTAATTACAGAAAGATGTCGTTCAAATTCAAAAAGAAAGGTTTGCGACGGGAAATTCCTTAAGATTTGATATTACGAGCCATAGAAGAGGTATCAAAATGATCAAAAATAAAAACAACATATACGATACTGTTTTATTTGTTGTGAACTTTGATTTTTGGATACTATTATGGATATAAAGTGTTTTATAGGCCATGCCCAAGCCTCCCACAGGGTGTGTCCAAACCTCCCTACCATAGGGAGCATCGGGCACTTTTGACCAATATCTGAAATTATCTCTTAATGTTGAGACTGATTATAATTTTAAGAAAGTTATGTCTAAGATATCTAGCCAAATGTGTGTTGCAATAAGAATTGTCAATAAATGGTAATTATCTATAAAATCTGATTTTTGATGCATTAAATTGTGAAAAAGTGCCCGTCCCTCCCCTACCTCCCCTACAATAAAATAATTATATTAGGTATTTTTTATTAAATGATTAATAAATATAACTGCAATGTAATAATAATTTAAAATGCATAATGTGATGTTGTATGTATAATTAATAGAATAAGTACGTAGGTAAATTCTCACTTTACAGAAAATTAGAAATTAATTAAGTGTTAATAATTACAAATACCTAATTATATAATTATCATCCTCTCTTGTACTTTTGCAGTGCCCGACAGGGTGGGTCCGTAATGATCTTTATTGAATATAGTGTAAGATCTTTTGTTAACATTATGGTGTGCTAAAAGTATTGAGTATTGAAATTTGAAGTAAATTCCGTTGGTTAGAACTGTGACCTGAAAATAAAAACAGGCGAGTTCTCCCCCAAGCCGATATTCAGCCTCCTTATTACCTTTGCAATAAGTGTTAAAAACTGTCAAAAGTGGGTACATACTTACATATTATTGCTCGTGACAGTATCAAACATTAAGTATAGATAAACCTGTTAAGAAAATAAGTCCAATACGATTTTGAACTTTATTTCGAAACGGCAAGGTTCGCTCAGAAATGAGAACTGCCTACGCACCAAAACAAAACGCGACGCTTACCGCTCCCTGCCCTAGGTGGGCGACCTAAGCACGGTCTGCGCATCTCTAGGTGGCAGCTAGGGCTGCCTATCTATTATTAAATTAAAAAAGTGAGGTTACGTTTTACAGCTGCTGTTGAAAATTACAGCTATGTAAAAGTAACGCGTTAGAAAATTAAAAGATTACAATTTTAATTCTTATATAATTTCTGAAAATGTGGTTCTATCTATAGAAAAATTAGGTATATAGAATGTAAAAAATACCCATTTTACCCCTATTATCATGATATAATATAATAAGCCTTTAGTAGGTAGTGGAATTATTTTATAATGTTTTAATAGTAATATGCTAATTAAAAAAAACATAAAGTTACTTAACCCTTAACTGGTATCGTGGGGGGCACGCGGCCCCCACGCAAGAAGTTTTCTTCGTTTTGTAATAAACTAAGCATCATGAGTAGTCGCCATTTTAAGTATTCTTATTACGTCGCTATTCGCGGCGGATGCCGGACATTTGGCGCTGTATCACTAACTGGGACCCAGGTATGCACGTGTTGGGGTCCGCGCGACCCCCACGATACTAGTTACGTAAGTTTTTTTGCATAGTAATTTTTATATGTTTGTTATTTTTTACAGTTATTAATTCAAGATATCGCGGCTGCAAAATGCAATAATTGTTCACAATTCATTTGCAAAGTCCATAGTAGCACACAAACACCATTTGATAGTTGTCTACACTGAACAAAGTTGCATTTTAGTATTTTTGAACCTTAAGATTAGAAGTGATTTATTTCATGTTGATTTTTGTGAAATTTTGATAAGAGATTATAAAACGTTATTTGTTTTTTAGTTTACATATTATAGATTAAGTAAAATAATTAATTTTTGATTTTAACTTTTTAAACTATAATTTTCATTAATATTTGTAACGTAGAAAAAAATATTACCAAAATGTTGATACTATTTTGTGATCTCTTCTAGTATTGAAGTAAGAAGATTTATATTTATATAAACTATTTGATTACATAAAACAAGCCTATTATTTATTATTTCTGACCATTTATTGAAGTAGATAGTTAAAACTTACTTGCTAGAAGCAAACATACTATGGGGGCCGCACGGCCCCCATGATACCAGTTACGTATGTCAAATTTACGATATCAGTTAAGGGTTAAAGCTGTTTCCAGAAACAAAAGAAAAAGTGAGGCGCCGACTCCAAAATATACATTTTTAGGATATAAGTACCTAGGTACTTAATTTTTTTTTTTCCTTTTTAGTGTTTTGAAGTCGTTTTTTTTTAACAAAATATGTACACTTCAGAACTAAAAAGTCGGGCAGAGCCTGAGTTAGTTCATTAAATAAGATTTTTTTCCATCCATTCTAAGATAAGACATGATTAGTTACATCTTATCTTCTACCTATATCAAGGCTTTAAGTTGTCATGAAATATATTCTTGTTAAGATTTTAAAATGATAGGTGCCTAATAATAAATTAAGCAACTAAAGGATACCTACTATTTGGGCGACGGGAAGTATGAAACAGGCATTAGTCGCTCACTCGGTATTTTTGTTAGTGAGATCGACACGTAGTATATTACAACTTATAAATACAACCTATTTTAAAAGACCAAGAATAAAATAAGGCATTTCAGTTAAAATTTAAGGTTATGCGTCTGTGAACGAGTATCTTCCTGTTTAGATTTTAAAAGACCAAAGCTTGTTGGTTGGCAGCCCTACGCCGGCCAACCCTGACCTAGTTCCCGATATCGATGCAGCCAGCCCCGCGCCCCGCCCTAGTTCAAGTACATCATAGCATCTCCCTTTCGTTCACCATTGATTTGCTCCGTGACTGATTACACGCTCAACCTAAATTGAATATTTCCACAGCTCTGTGCAGGGGAAATTGAAAGCCTAACACTGTTGCCTTAGGTCTCAATTCCCATAAAGCCCCTTGGATTCACGTTTTTAATAATTTACGGCCGAATGGTGAAAAGCTGCTTAGTATTTATGGTGGTAAAATTACTTAGTAAAACGATTTTTCCGAAACAATGCTACGATTCAATCAATCCTAAAACAGTTAAGCTTTAAGCCCTGACAACGTGATTGGTTTCCTGTACCTACATACAATTTGAAAACGCTATGCGAATATGCTACACAATTGGAACTCTTCCCAACAAACTCTGCCGGGCATTTGATGAGGACCAGAAATAGATGAAACTTCTTTGATGTCCATATGATGCCATGGCTAGGATCAGTATTAGGCTCCTGTAAGTTGCATAAGACTGCAGGCTCTTTTCGCCCAAAAATATATTTTTGCTAATGGGAGCAATATTCGAGACACAGGAAGAGTAAAGGAAGTACAAAAGATCCGGAAGGGGCAAAGCGCATCGTGACATAGATAAGATAAGATAAGATGATCCTCTTAAGCCACTTTAAGTTAAGTGTACATTAAAGTAACTGGCAGTTAAGTCACTAATAGATACTTGGTTAAATTTTACTTCTGTCGAGTGGGCTAACCACAAGCCTTCAAGTATACTGCATACTAAAGTAGCTCACTTGTTCTGTAGCGATAATTAAAAACAAACTAATCAACATCCATTTGTAGATGATAAAAACGGCCCTTAACATTATTAATTCACTCACTAAACTGATGACGTGATCACATAAAATGTAGGCCATAAAGTCACATAATTTAACCGGCACATGAGCTGCGAAACTAAAATATTTACTGCCCTATTTTCTAATATGGCTATTTTAATGGGGTGTGAGACTGAGCGCTAGCAATAAAGATTTATCGAGCTGTAAATACGACCCACTTTGTATGCGAAGACTGTAGTACATTAACAGAAGAGGTATTTCCTGAAGAGCTTAGAGACTAGTCACGGAGAATCCACAAGTAAACAGAATAACCAACAATTATTAAAAGGCCATTTTAATCTAACCTAAGCCAGTAATGACTTAGGTGCCCAACAAAAATGGCTAAATACTCACCGAATTAATGATTTATAGAAGTTTTGATAGTTGTTTAGTTTTTTAGAGAGCACTTAGCCTTTTATTATCCCTGTTAACCCATCTTCCAAAATTTTATCAACATGAACAAAACTTTGAAAATTCGATTTTAATTGCAAACAATATGTTAAATCAAAATCAACGTTTTATTTCGAAATATGGTAATATTTAAAATTGAGACTATTTAAAAAAAAAATTACATACAATGGAAAATGGTACCTCCTCCTATTTTGGAGTCGGCTAAAGACTTACTAGGTGGTAGAACCACTTGTAGGGTCGTCTGGGGTAGTTGTTAGCTATGGTATCAGATACCATCCTGCTTGCAGGCCCGTCTAGGTTACCATCTTTCTTCAGCTACGAAGCAGTTTCGGTGTGAAGGGTACCTTCCCCTTACCAGAGTAATTTACTGCGCATAGTTAAGCATCGTAGGACTCCCGAGAGCATGTGATACTTAAAAACCTATTATGTCTACGAGTAGAATATGTGGCTTGATAGATATCTTATATATTATTTATCTTTTGTCTCCAAAACAATACAAATTTTTCAAACCCATGCCAATACTTACACCTCGATTCCTTGATAAAGCTGATGTCTTTAAAGGAAGGTTACCATCAGCTGTGTCATCTACTTGATTGACTTGACATTTTGTAAGGCGACACGTCTAGAACTCTTAAACCTACACGAACGCATAAACAAAGATGAAAGTTGATGAGTCTATAGATACAAACAATACGTAATATTAAAATACATAATCTTTGGTTGCCTGGTAGGGATTTTATGGCATAATTAGTGTGTTTTTATATCTCTTTATATCCCTGTGTTGTTTTTGTATCATAATAATATTACAAAGTTACTATCATCATCATCATATTACCATCGTTTGCATAAAATAATGTTAAAATTATCATGAAATCTTAAAAAATACATGAATAGAACCATAATTTACGAGAAGTTTAGTTAATACCTTCATACAGAAAAGATTCCTATATATTTCGTTGGTTTGGTTTTTGATGTCTTAGGCCTCGGCAACCGCTTACCACCAGGTGGGCCGTCAGCTTGTTTGTCATCTAGTTCTATAAAAAAAATATGTTGCTAAAATAATTTTTAAAGTGGCGGTAAACTATAAAAAATAAATCGCGTGTAGGTGGCAATTCTATTGCTTGATCTAATACAAAAACTGTTAGTGAATTTTTTTACATAATCTGTGCGTCATTCGCCTCAATAATTATGAGTCACCGAACAGATGATGAGCAGTCCATACATATTTTTTCTTTATTTTTTGATCACATACCCATCACTAAGTAGTTATCGTTACTAAACGTGCCAAATTTAGTAGTTTTATGCAAGAAATAATAACTCAACATGATATTTGATAAGAAGAATAACAACTTAATGTTTAAAGTATATAAGTATTTTTACCTTTGCTGCTGTTTACTGACACCAGCAAACCACAAGTAAATACAGACATGACACAATAGATTTTTAACTGTTGATGAGACACCAGCGGCCTGATGAGGGACAAAGAGTTCAATACGAGTTTTACTAGATGGTAGACCCGTATGTAGGGTCGTCTGGGTATGTACCACCGCCTTTCTTATTGGATTTGGATGGAAGGGAAAGGTAGCTAGTGGAATTACTGGGCATGGACGGCATTTCATCTTAGGCTTCAGGATGACAACGCACCTGCAATATCAAGTGATTTTCCCTTGTTATTGCAGGTGTCTATAGGCGGCAGTAACCGCTTGCCATCAGGTTGGCCGTCAGCTTGTTTGTCATCTAGTAGTATTAAAAAAAAGTATGATCGTTTTTTCGATACTTTGAGACGTAGTTGAAGTCTCTGACCCGGTTACTGCAACCCTCACTCACCTACACCACCGCCTCATTAAACGTTTTCCAATGCTTCGGACCTAAATTAAGTTTCGTGACACTAAAAAAGTTTGTTCGGGTTTCTATTCTTTTCTTTACCTTATTAATATTGTTTATTACACTAAATGAAAGGTTTATAGCCAAAACGATCCTCATAATAGCTTCATGTTTTGTTTTTCAATATTTCGTTTAATTTTGCTGGCCGATGGCTTTAATAATTACAAAATTAAAATTTTTAAGTAACCCCCAGCTTCATTACCTAATCACTTATCTAACACCATCTTACAGAGACTATTCATAAGAGCCCAAACACGCTATATCTGCTGTAAGTTTCTGAAGAATTAAGCATTTCGCAGACTTTTGATGGTATAGGATCAGCTCAAGGTTAGTATGTCATGGGAATGTCACCGAAGTGACAGTACACCAAATTTGAAATCAATCGGATCTGTAAAAGTTATTAACATCCTATTGTTATGTAGAAAAAAAAGCTGATGGTCATCAAACGCCTGAACTGATTTTCATAAATTATAGCTAAGAACCATCGTAGTCACATCAGCTTTCAAACAAACAAAAAAACCGAATCAAAATCGGTCCATTCGTATACTTAGGCGCTACGATGCCACAGACAGACACACAGATACACAGACAGTCACGTCAAACTTATAACACTCCTCATTTTTCGTCGGGGGTTAAAAAGAAAGACTATGTTCTTTTCACAACGTACTACAGCCTTCATTTCAATGTAACATTATTTTACTGTAGTTTTAAATAGTTTCTGCCCGGCCTCAATTACTTTAACACCTCCTAAGATATTGCATTTCGATATAAAATTACAGCATGTTGTATGACTATGTTAATAGGTACATTAGTTCTGTAGCAACACATTACTGTCACCAACTTGTTGTTGTAGTCGTGGCATGGAAGGCGAAAGCTCAAATTGTCAGGCTGGCCCAGCCACCACTAACTTGACAACTTTTTTTTTATTTCATAAATAAGAAGTTTATAACTTATAAAGAAATATTGCAAAAGAAATTATATGTCTAAGATCGATCGTTTCACAGGTATAGTGGTATGTTTGATGTGTGGCGGCGCATCGCCCAAAAACGCCCCATAGAAAATCTACGGAACAGGTGACGTCACATGTTCCCATATTACTGAGAAATGTATGGGCATATTGACAAAATTGATAATAACTATGTATTATGTAAGTTTTTATTAATAGTTGTCATAATAATTGTTGTTTTAATTGATGTCAGCAATCTAATACTATTAACATTTTTCGAAAAATTTGGAAAAAAAAAATTCAACTATTTTTTATTTTCAAAACAGTACAACTTCAACAATATTCCACATCTTTTAAGTTTGAATAGTTTTTATGGGTAACAGTAGCGTATATTTTCCGAATTTGTGAAAAATATCTCCCAATTCAAACTTAGGCAACATCCCAATACAGCGTTACTTTGAAGATGAAGGCGGTACATAATAAATCGTGAAAAGATTTAATCAAATCGTGTTTATTAAAGTCATGGGGCTGGGTCAGCCTGACGTAGGTACATAATTTTTCATGGTATATATAAAAGAAGGCAGCAGTGCCTTTTTTTTTACAGTTAGAAAATTTGCCAAAGTTCATGAAAATGTTGGGAGTTTCCTAGATTCGCATATTTTTTCCGTGTCTAAAAATAATTTACCGAATAATCTGTCTGTTTTGCAAAATAGTATGAATCAATACAAAAATGTTTTCCTTGCATGCGAGTCGTGATATTAACTAAACTGTAAGTGTTGTCTTATATTCTAAAGACAAAAAAGTCTAGACATCAACATGCAACACGTCGTAATTTTATGGTCCATACTCATTGGTAATACTAGGAAAGAACATAGGTAAGAATCGCGAGCTATGAATGATATTTTGCCGTATTTTGACATTGGAATAGGTGTAAAAATAATTAGAAATCTTCTACCTAAACTAGAAAAAAAACATATCCTAAGACGGGAACTGAACCCGCGGCCATTCACAATCCAGCTGACTACTCTGTTTACTGAACTACCGGGTACTTTTGGTTTTTTTTTCAGTTAAGATACTTCTCCATTCCATACCCAAACTTTTGACTTCTGAAATTGGTACGATTGGACCTACATAATGTCTTTCCGGGCGACCTTGTCTTAGCCTTCTCCACTCGTCTAGTATGAGTTTCACTGTAACTATTACAATGTTCCATTGATTTTACTTCAATCCACTATGCAAAGATGGTAAGATTGGTAAGGTTTTAAAGGAATTCTCGTTCACTTAACGGTTTTAATATTTCATAGTAAATGTGACATTTCGCTTCATTTGGTGGCGTGTAAGCTTTTTTAATAACACCCAGGTGTATCGCGTGACTACGACGTACGTAGTCGCATATATTTGTCACGTGATATTTGCTTAAGTATTTTAGCTTTTTAATTTGGTATGTTTAATGTTGTAAATAAAAAAAGGTTTTGATACAATCTGATATTTTGTAATTGGTAAAGCCGCAGTAAGACTCCCTGGAGGCTACCGCAATAATGTTTTATTTATTTTTTATTCGGGAAAACAACAGCATACAATCATAATTTACAATTAAATTAGTTAGTTTTCTTATAAAGCCAATAACATTTATCTAACACCATCTCATTGATACAAATTCTTATGAGCCTAAACATGCTATATCTGCTGTAAGTTTTTGAAGAATTAAGCATCCCGCAGACTTTTTGTATAGGATCAGCTCAAGGTTAGTATGTCATGGGAATGTTACCGAAGTGGCAGTACACCAAATTACAAATAAATCGGAACTCTGAAAGTTAGTGAAACACTTTTATCATGTAGAAAATGAGCTGATAGTCATCAAACGCCTGAACTGATCTTCATGAATTACAGCTAAGAACTAATCACTTCAGCTTTCAAACAAAAAGACAAATCAAAATCGGTCCATTCGTTAAGGAGCTACGATGCCACAGACAGACAGACAGACAGACACGTCTTACTTATAACACCCCTCTTTTTTCGTCGGGGGTTAAAAACAAATTCTGTTTGGATTTTGTGCCTTGACAGGTAGGTGGGTACAATCAGCATACATATTTTATGACATTACCAAGGCCGCCTACGACTCCACGTGGGGTCATTTTCGTGCCAAAAGATGACTTATGGTCCTTACTCAGAATGTAATCTATCTACCTATACATTGAATTTCATCTAAATCGGTTCAACGGGGTTGAGTAAATTTCAACCCTGACAGATTTCGATGTAAGTATTTCAGTGCACAGTGAAGGTCTGACCGAGATAAGCACAAAACTGTGACCCAAACGTCTGGGAAAGCTAGATATAGGCATTCGATATCCCACTCCAACCATAGCAATAACAGAAATAGAATGGAAGACCTACATTTCAAAAGTCAGTTGTTGCAGGCATTTATCCAAATTTGGAGTATTTTGTTCCCATTTCTGGAATAGAAATAGTCCGAACAAATTAGTCAGTCACAGACAGAAGTGCTATAATGGATTTATCATGTTGCCGATGAGAGAGCAGTTCCAAATTAGTCCGTTCTAGTTTTATGGCTCATCGGTTTTGATGATAGGTTTTGCCTGGCGATTCGTTCGGTTTTCCATGCTTTTAACTATTTCCACATTGGAAAGGTAGGCAGGGACATTAGTAAACACCTATAAAAATAAAATCATTATATAACCACAAAAGGTATGTACTGATTTCTCATCCTTACATGTCTTTCTAGTCCAAACATGTTTAACCCCGGACGTAAAAATGGAGGAGTGTTATAAGTTTGACGTGTCTGTCTATGGCATCTTAGCTCGTGAACGAATAAACCGATTTTATGATTCGATTTTTTGTTTGAAAGCTGACAGAACAAACTAAAGAATCACTCTGAGATGGTTGCCTGGTCACTCTGGCGTCATAGGTAACGAAAAGGCCGATGAATTAGCTAGAGCTGGGGCTCAGGGACGACAGATTGGACCGGAACCTTTCTGCGGAATCTCAAAGAACCAGGCCATGCACTATCTCAAAAGCAAGCTTATACAGGAGTCCTCCGAACAATGGCTAAAGACACCTGGTTTGATGCATTCAAAGTCTCTGAAACATGGCTACCATGCTAAACGAACTGAACAGCTGATAAAGCTCAGCAGGAGTAACGCGAGTGCCATGATTAGACCTTTGACAGTCCACTGACAAATGAACAGACACATATTCAACCTAAAATTAAGTGATTCAGATGTTTGCAGATTCTGTACACAGGAGCGCGAAACCCCATTGCACCTCCTATGCAACAGTGGACCTTTTATCCACAAACGAAGCCTTCATCTAGGGAGACACACTATTGACCCAACTGAAGTTGAGACCCTTGAGGTTGGGAAAATCCTAAAATTTATGGAAAGTGCCCAAATCAAGGCTTTATTATAAACTATTGGTGTGCAAGTCACAATAGATATTTTAGGTCGCAGTGACAAATCAGTCTTAACAAGACCGAAAAGCCTCAAATACAAGATAATGATAATAATAATAGATATTGTAACTTGAAACACTTAGTCAAAAGTTAATTTTAATTCCTAAAAATTCATATTTAGTGACCATTTTTGAGTTTTATAAAAGGTTTTGTCTCTCTCTCACTCGTATGAAAAATGAAAAGGCTAAAAAAACTGAAAAGGTTAAATTTAAGTAGGTACTTATCCCCTAGGAACATATTTTTGGAGTCGGTGCTTCAGCTATGGTTTCTGGAAACAACTTAGCACCAACTCCAAAAATATGTTCCCAGGGGATGAGTACCTACTAAAATTTTATTATTATATCCTTTTCCGTTTTTTGGAGTCGGTTTAATTTTTGTTTAAATTTTTGGTTTAGCAATTTTTAGTGATAAGTTTTGAAGGTCAAAGCTAGATGGGTGACCGTGAGCTTATATTGTTTTCTACTATCGTATCATTTCACTAAAAATTCATAGGAAAGCAAATATCCGCAACTTCGTATACGTAGACAACTTAATTTTTCAATTACGATTTTAATAAATAATTTATGGGACCAATTGGGAACTTATCCGCATCGAACAAAAAAAGAATCATCAATATCGGTTCACCCAGTCAAAAGTTCTGAGGTAACAAACATAAAAAAAACATACAGACGAATTGATAACCTCCTCCTTTTTTTGAAGGCGTTTAAAAAGAACAGCCTTCATATTTTCAACTGTTGAATCACGGATTCGATTCGAAAAGTAGCATCCCGTCTCGCTTAGCGGCACCGCGCTAAAAAGTAACGGTATAGATACGAATTTTCAATATTCGAATCTTTTCCGACAGTGGAGAATAATGTCCCCTTATTCTGTTTTGAGCGATTGCATTGTGCTAAGTTGGTCAACAAAGTTCTAAAAAAGCCCGCCAAAGTTATACGGAGGTCGATTTTCCTTTGAAGTAGAAGTTGAATTACTTCAGTACACAATGTTAACACAAAAGGAGTTGACTTTTTTGAAATCTTATAATATTTATGTTAGTACAGTGATAAACGCAATCCAAACAACATGTGTTCCCTCCTTCCTATAACATGGGTTCCATCTAAAGAGATGTGAAAACGCACCTCTTAGGCCGGCAAGGTGGAGGCGTCTAGAGCAGTGTCTAAACTGCGCTGGCTGTCTTCGCATATGGACTCTTCTTACCTAAACTCTTACTCTACTTATAATAAATAAATTATTAAATCTTATATACATAAAAATATGGCCGCTTAAGGCACAAACAGACAATGTTTGTGCCTTAAGCGGCTAGTAAAAAATAAATATATGTTTATTTCTTCACCATCACTGTTCTTAAAATTAAAACTAATTTAGAGGTTGACTTTTCTTTTAAGTGCTTTAATGCACTTGTGTTAGAAGAACTCACTCTTTTTCACTGGCTAGTGGTTTAAATACTTGAAGTTGAACTATTGATAGAATATTGTACGAAAGCCGAAACGTGAATGTAAACTAATTTCTCAGGAGAAATAAAATCGAAAACTGTCATGTCATCTTTCTCATTCTCTACTTTTGTAATAAGTATAATACGAAAGCAATTAAGAATGTTGGGTGTGCGTGTGAAATTTTTGTTTGTAAAGAGCGTACATCAAATTGGTTATATTTACATTGACTTACACACAAAATCAAAGAAAAAGGTACAAGTTAATAGCATTTATTTAATGCTATCAATTACATCCGCTATTCATCAATGAGGCCATCTATCACCAATTGGGGTTGAAATCGGAGAGGCCCAAACAAAGGCCTGAAAGTGGAGCCGAGCTATTAAACATTCCAACGAAAGCCTTTATTCAGTACGTAAATTGTTTTAGCCGCGAATTTGCGGCGTTTGTTCGAGATGTGAGCGCGAGCAGTGTTGGGACAGTTTTAATGAATAGTGGCGTTAAATTGCCATCTTTTTCACTTTCAATTTAAAAGCATTTTTATAGTTCTAATAAAACTTTACTCGTATAAATGTCTAGAAAAATATCTAGACTAGAAATAGATCATCTCCTGGGGCGGGAACCGAACCCGTGACCTTTCAGAATTCGTATCATCGCAAATGATTTAAGCCGACTTCAAAAACGAGGAGGTTCTCAATTCGGTTGGTATGTTTTTTTATTGCGATCAAACTCTATACAGGGTGGTGGCGACAATATGACTAAAACACGCTATATTAGTTCATAGAAAAGTTTGGCAATTTCCAAATACATCTTAATCATTTGATAATTTTATGACATTTCTATGAAATGATGCAGCCAACGAAATTATATAATACATTTCTATAAACCAATATACCTAGCCATGTTTGAATTTATTGTCGTATATTTTTCATTTAGCAATAGTGATAGCGATAAAGGAAATGTCATCTTTAAATGTTTGCTTGCATGACCAATACCTAAGCATGTATTAAAAATTTAAGCTCGGCCACACATACACCCTGTTGTCTTGATTCACAAAACTTCTTTAATTCACTGAAAAAAATGACAGCTAAAATTTTGACTCCCTGTAGCCCAAAAAGTGACTACATAACTTAGGGGAACACAACTTCCCAAAAATATATTTGCATAGAGACGGACTGCTTTGTTTCATCTAATAAACTGATATTACATCTTGCAAAATTTTTCTTAAAACTAATGTTAAAACTAAATTTTTTTTCAGTGCAGGCCATTACGTCCACTCCGACACAATTTGAAATAATTGTTCATGATGATGAAATCAAATGCCGCTAAAAACTCCAAAAAGTATACCTAACATACCTATTATTACTGGTCATCAGCAGCCTATATACGTCCAACTGCTGGGCACAGGCCTTTCTACATGGGAAAAACACATGAGTTTGGGCCATAACACCACCACGCTAGCCCAATGCGGGTTGGCGGTCTAAAGCGTTTGTAGTAACAATTGGGCCCAATGGTTAACGTGCTTCCGAAAGCACGTAGGAGCTCGAGATTATAAATTGACCCATCCCAGGATCGACCATGGCGAGAATTGCTTTGTTTTCGTAATCGAGACCAGAGTGCTTAAGCCAATACGCCACCGAGGTCCTCAATCTCCTCAATATTACTGGTCATTCATTTCTTTTTCATTTTATCACGCAATAGACAAGAATTTTTATAATAAGTACCTATTTTGGGCTGGCATTAGCGCAAAGGACACAAAAACCGCCTCGGTGCGGACCAGTAAAGGGCACAGCCATGCGTGAATATTTGAATACTCCCTAAAAATAGCTTTGTGAATATGGGGATCAGAATTGCCAAGTGCACAGTTTAAATTTTTAAACGTAGGTCAATGCTTAGGTATATTTGACCACTAGAGACTCCTGCATCTTTGACTGATTCGATGTCTGTTAACGGTCCAAAAATCATCCTGTGTCCTTCCCGGGGTCCCAAACTATCTCCATACCATATTTCATCTGAATCGGTACAGCGGTTTAAGCATAAAATGGTAACAGACAGGCAGAGTTACTTCTGCATTTATAAATATTAATATGAATGGAAATGAAATACCTTATCAAGTTACAAACACAAAACGTTACGTAACGCTGAAAATCTCTTTGTAAAAGTAAGAATAACAAAAAACCGGCCAAGTGCGGTTCGGACTCGCGCACGAAGGGTCCCGTATCATTATCAATAAACAAGCGTGTACCTGTTGCCATTATCAATGTCGAGCAAAATCAAGCAATAAAATCACGAGGGAGCCCCCGCAAATATTTTTTTAATCTGTTTTATTATAGCGACAACAGAAATACATAATCTGTGAAAATTTCAACTGTGGAACTATCACGTTTCATGAGATATAGCCTGGTGACAGACGGACGGACGGACAGACGGACAGTTGAGTCTTAGTAAAAGGGTCCCGTTTTACCCTTTGGGTACGGAACCCTAAAACGGAACCCTATGGAACAATTGCCTTAAACCTCAAACGCTAGATAATACGGTTGTTAAGATATTTTTCACTTTCTATCTTCTTTTTTTCCTAGAAAAAAAATCATGTCCTGAGGTGGGAACTAAACACGCGTCCTTTCAGAATCCACTGGTTTTACGTTATAAGCTAGCGACTATCTTCACAAAATGGAAATAGTTATTTGTTCAACAAGTGAGCAAAGTTGTTTTTAACCCCCGACAAAAAAGAGGGGTGTTATAAGTTTGACGTGTCTGTCTGTGTATTCGTGTATATGTGTGTCTGTCTGTGGCATCGTAGCGCCTAAACGAATGAACCGATTTTGATTCGTTTTTTTTTTAGTTTGAAAGCTGATGTGACTACGATGGTTCTTATCTATAATTTATGAAGATCAGTTCAGGCGTTTGATGACTGCCAGCTCATTTTCTACATTATTATAGGGTTTTACTAACTTTTACTTTTAGATCCGAATGATTTGGAATTTGGTGTACTGTCACTTCAGTGACATTCCCATGACATACTATCCTAGAGCTGATCCTATACCATCAAAAAGTCTGCGAAATGCTTAATTCTTCAGAACCTTACAGCAGATATAGCGTGTTTGGGCTCTAATAAATAGTTTCAATGAGATGGTGTTAGATACATGGTTAATACCGCCGGGACTTACTTAAAAATTTCAATTTTGTATTTTTCCTGCGAGTGCTGATTTTGAATGACGAACAAGCGAAGGTAGTGTCGCCTGTTTGTGTTACGCAATCTTAATGCTCTTACGACTTTAAGATTTTTTTTAATATAACTAAACTGCATGAATGATGTAGTTTCAGTTGGTAAGTTTTTTTTTTTGCGGACCTTGTTCAAACCTTGTTATGTTTAATAAATAAATAATTTTTTTTTACTATACATAAAAACCAGGCGGATTATTAAGAATTTACGAACATGGTTTAGATTTTTCTGAACTGCGCTGGCCTAGCATGCACCCAGGCCAGTAAAATACCGAAAAACAAAAATTAAAATTTTAAAAATTAATTAAAAAATTAAAAGTATGTTACTAGGGGATGAGTACCTACTTAAATTTAATTATTTTATCCTTTTCAGTTCTTTGAAGTCGGTTTTAATTTTTGTTTAAAATTTTTTTTCTCAATTTTTAGTGATAACTTTCTAAGGTCGAAGCTAGATGGGTGACCGTCAACTTATATTGTTTTCTACTATCGTATCGTTTCACTAAAAAGTCATAGGAAAGCAAAAATTCGCAATGTCGCATACGTAGACGACTTGACTTAATAATTTCAGTTTTTTTTTATTTAAAACCAAACTTCCCAACTGATTTTGAAAAAAAAATTGTGGGACCAAATGGCAGCTATTCCGCATCGAACAAAAAAAGAATCACGTAAATCGGATCAGTAATCTCGGCGTAATCGGTGTACATACAAAGAAAAAAAATATGTAGACGACTTACTAATTTCAGTTTTTTTTATTTATAAAAACCAAACTACCGAACTGATTTAGAGAAAAATTTTATGGGACGAAATGGCAGCTATTCCGCATCGAACAAAAAAGAATCACGTAAATCGGATCATTAATCTCGGCGCAATCGGTGTACATACATAGAAAAAAAAAACATACCGGCCGAATTGAGAACCTCCTCGTTTTTGAAGTCGGTTAAAAAAAAAATTATGCGCTGCGTAGTATTAAAATCCCGTGTTCGAAATTTAAATAAATTTTGGTCTAACGTGAGCAAAATGCAACCGTGCTGCGAATTTTTAGGCAGCAACAGCAACCTGTTCGTGCTGGAGTTGAAAATATTAAGGTGAATAGGTATTGAGGTCATTTTTGAGTAGGTACTTCGCTAATTCGGGATTCAAAGTGCAGTGATTCAGACACCTGCTGCAAAAATGACTGCTCACTTGAAAAAATAACTAAAATAACTATATCTACTCACGATTCCATTAAAAGTTGCAATAAAAATACGTAAAAAGTCTTAATGAAAAACAGAAAAAAGATTCTACAAAAACATGAACACCATTCTAAATTCAAAACTATCGTAAAAAAGTTACTTTCCAAAAACGTTTATCAAACTCAAAATATCTAATTTCCTTCGAAATTTAAACCGACAAAAACCATAACCATAACTGCCCTTTACAAACCCATTACTGAACTAACCCACAAACACGATTCAGCTAAATCATTCTGCTTGACGTTCTTGACGTGCCACCGTCCCGTCAGCGGCATGTCCTCAGCCGAGACAAAAACACCTCCTTGGCTAATCCCTGGAATATAGGTCAATGGGCGGGTTCTATCGATTGCCACCACTTGCACGGTCGCAGGAGCCCGTAGCTGCCGTGGCCTTCGTAGTAGCTATATACTTGTGTATTTATTTATTTAAACGTTAGAAAGCTTCGTAAGGAATTTCTGGTGCAGTGTAACATGCAAAGTAACATACTGCATTTATTATAAGTCTTACTACGAACCTTCAATTGCAACAAACTAGTTTAGATTATTGATCTTTTTTCTATTGCACAAAGAACATGCATATTGGTTTAAATGGCGGACTTATTGCTATACAGTATTCCTTCCCAGTCAGTATTATCGTCTTTAAGCCCGTCATGCATCACATTCCAGATACAATTAAATTTTTCTATTGTTATAGTCCTCCACAGGTAAGTAATATATAACGTCGCTTGACAGATTAAAACGAATAAAAACGCTTTGCAAAATTTATAATTGCTTCTATTTGTTAGGTATTAAGTTAAAGATACTAAATAAAGATTTTTTGTTTTCAAATTTCATTTTCATGATATCAAAGTTATGTGGCACAGAAATATTCAAACAGCGAAAGAAATATTACCAAATGAAATGGGGAAATTAAAATATCCTCATTCAAATATTTCCCCCAAGAAGCACTTTCGAATCGTCAAAAATCCCATTTGTATGACTGTCACAAGAGAAAATAGTGTTCACTTTTCGTCTGTCTTAACATACAAATAATTTAAAATTCATTAAAAATTATTGTAAAATCTGTTTATTCACATTGTATGTTACAACTTTTAATATTCCAACTACTTACGCCTAGATTACTCATTTTGTCCATGCGTCCATACTCTATACATATTGGTATCCACTGCTACCATTTGCTATTGTCACTATTGGGCGTCATTTTTAGGGCGTATTTTTACACAGCTTGTAAAAAAGAGCACCTTACTGAAATAAATCTCTATATTTTAAAAACTTGATAGCACAGATAATGTTATTATTGCTTCAGCGATATTTATTTGCTATTGAGATTAGGTACTAATATCCGTTTTCATTCCATTCCCTAGGCTTAGTAGGAGTCTTAACGACATTTGTCTACTTTAGATAGGCTGAGATAGAAATCACTAAGAGCCTCTTAGTGCTAAGCAAATTTTTGTGAAAACGAGCCTAAGGGCCGATGTTGAAAGATTTTCTATAGGTAGATTAACTGTCAACTTGTCAAAGTTATTCTCTGAATAAATCAAAACTGGAGATTGAAAAATCAGCCCTTAGATGAAAAATAATCTTACTTTGCACCCTTAATATCAAGTCTGCTTTAAAACTCCAGTTCTTTATCTTTATATAGCATAATCGGTGTGACGCAATATCTTTAAGTAGCTACAGGTACTTTCTTTGTCACGTCAAGAAAGACTTACGGAATCCTCGTCCGGTAAGTCTTAAGTCTTTTGTGGCCTTTGTTCCACGATTGATAATCTTCCCTGCCACTGGTGAGCATTTGTTGAGATGCAAATTACTGCTTTTAATATTTATGACTGGCCTAGGTTTCATTTTAGCTTTCTTCGTTTAGCTGGATTGAATTATAATTATAAAGTTGATAAATAAAATAGGAATGGAATAGTTACCCCGTAAATTGAGCTGCATATTACCATGAAGTGGAGGATCATGATCTTTCAAAAAGTTATGTAACTAATGCAATTTTTTTGAAAATTCTGTGCATAATAGTGACCGAAAAAACTATTATATATAAGTATTCAATACAGCTTAGACCACACTGTGAGTTTTTAGTTTTCTGAATTTTTTGGCAACATGAAAAAAACAAGTGCATAATATAATGAATGATTACATATAATGAATTTGTAGCTGGCTTGAACATGCTTGAAAGTTAACACGTAAAACCAATACTTACTAGAGATTCTCAAGATTGCTCAGACAAAACTTACTCCCAGTTCGCATTAAATATTTATTCCTAAAGTGTAAGCACTAAAGCTTATATGAAATTAAGTGCTCCGCTCCACCGTGGTAAACAAAGGACAAAACGAAATGACCCAGTCCATCTTGTGCTAATGACACGAAGTCGCTGCCGATAACGGCACGCTATTCATTAAACTGTGGAACCCGTGACAAATGACAGTGCAACTTCTGCAGGCTCCACCTCACAAACACGTCACTAGCAATTATGTGCAATATAAACTTTGTTAAGGGGCTACATAGTGGAAAATTACTATTAAAATGCTTCGACACGTAGGTACTTATGATAGAAAAATTTCAAAGTATTGAATATCAAATGTCCTTTACTAATAATCCAAAACTTTTTTTTCTCTTGAATATAAAATGTAACTTGGCATAACAGATAAAAAGGCATTTTTTTCTAAGTTGCGCCGTAAAGGCCATAGAAGGCTTTTTAACAGACTTCAAAAAAAGAAGGAGGTTATATGCTATTTAAAAGACAAATTGCTACATTGTTAGCATATAATATAAGGAACAAGGTTATGAATACCATAACTAAGAAAAATAAAAACAATACCATATTTTCTAATGAATTGGTCTCACCTAATATTAATTCATTATCTTTAAACTGAACCATAAGACAAAAGCTAAGCCTATGTTATTAAATATTGTGTACCAAAATTTACAAGGATTAGCTGGCAAAGAACTAGAACTTGAATTGTTTACAAAAAGTCAAGATATTCATGTGGTATGTTTAACTGAACACTGGCTAAAAGTTTTTGAATCGGTGTCTATTGACAATTTTCAGTTGTCAAGCAATTTTGTAAGGAAATCTGCAATTCATGGTGGCTCTTTAATACTTGTTAACAATAAAATGAAATGTAAAGAACGTAAAGATATCGTAGGTCTTTCAGTCGAGCGTATAATTGAATTGTCTTGTGTGGAATTAGAGAGTTATGTTATAGTATGTGTGTACAGACCACCTTCTGGAAATTATAACACATTTGAGTCCATAATGGAAGATGTACTCAAAAAAATAAGTAATAAAAGGAAACATATTATTATCTGTGGCGATTTTAACGTTAATTTGTTAGAGAGCACACCATCATGTACTCGTTTACTTTCCGTTTTTAAATCCTTTGACTTAGTTAATCAATTTCTAGAGCCTACTAGAATCACTTCCCACTCGGCCACCTGTCTTGATAATATTTTTTCAAATAAAGACCCTGTTTCAAAGTCTGTTATTACCAATCTTACGTCTGATCATTGTGGTTTGCTGATTGCTTTTGTTGATAATTTATTGATTGAACCAAAATATTTAACATATAGACCTATTACGAAGAGTCGTGAAGACATTTTTATGAATAAATTGGCTATAAGGGTAGCCACACTGCCACTCACACATTCCAGCCCGGACGATCAATATACTTATTTGTTTCATGTAATAAAAAATGAGTTCGAAAATACCTTCACAAAAAAGACAGTTAAATCTTCAAATAATAAAATGAAATTTGGTGACTGGGCTACAAAAGGTATATATAAAAGTAGAAATAAGATGTATGAATTATACGCACAAAAGAAATACAATCACAATAAGGACTTTCATGAGTATGTAAAGAAATATTCCAAGACTTTCAAAAAGATATGTAACCGCGCCAAAGCGATACACATCCGAGACAAAATTGAAAAATCTAATAACAAAACAAAAACTACATGGAATATAATAAACCGTGAAACTGGTAAAGTCAAGTCACAAAACACCACGTTCACAATAAATGTAGATAATCAAATTATTAATTCTGACCACGAAATAGCTAGCATATTTGAAGATTACTTTTCAAAAATACCTTCGATTACAACATCTAATTTAGATTCTTCTTCTCTTGAAGCAAGTTCCATCCTGAGGCATTGTGTGCCCGAGTGTAGCGAGACTTTCCAATTTACCCATGTTGTTCCTCAAAAAATCATTAAAATTTTTAAATCCCTAAAATTGAAAAATACAGGGGATTTATGGGATGTATCTGTAAAAATAGTTAAGAATATCATTGATATTATTGCCCCTTATCTCGCGCAAATTTTTAATAACTGTATAGATGAAAGTATTTTTCCTAATTTAATGAAATACAGTAAGATTATTCCGCTATTTAAATCAGGTGATAGAGAGGATCCTAGTAATTTTCGTCCAATTTCTATTTTACCAGCACTTAGTAAAATATTTGAAAAAATTATTTTGGAACAATTGATTAAGCATTTTAATTTAAATAATCTTTTCCATAGTGCGCAATATGGATTTACAAAGGGTCGTTCTACTACTGATGCTGGTGTAGCGCTGTTAAGGCACATATTTGATGCATGGGAGAGTTCACAAAATGCTATTGGTATATTCTGTGACTTATCAAAGGCATTTGACTGCGTTGACCATCAGACGCTAATTTTAAAATTACAACACTATGGGGTTACAAATTCAGCTCTGAAGTTAATCACATCTTACTTAAGTTCTAGAACTCAAATAGTTGACATCAATGGAACAAAATCTTCAGGGTCTTATGTCAAAATGGGAGTTCCACAGGGTTCAATTCTAGGGCCTTTTTTATTTTTAATATACGTAAACGACTTGCCTTTCTTTGCTAAGGAATTTTGTGAGATTGTGTTGTTTGCAGATGATACTTCTTTAATTTTTAAATGTGATAGAAATAAAGTTAACTTTGACGACGTAAACAATGCGCTATCTCAAGTAATGAATTGGTTTACTGTGAACAATTTACAACTGAATGCAAAGAAAACTAAATGTATTAAATTTATTTTACCTAATGTTAGGGAAGTGGATACAAACATTAAATTAAATAATCAGTCGCTAAATTTAATTCAATCCACCACGTTTTTAGGCATTACAATCGATGCGAAACTCCAGTGGAACCCTCACATCACAACACTTTGTAGTAGACTTAGCTCCGCGGCTTATGCTATTAGAAAAATAAGGCAATATACTGATATTGCCACGGCGCGCTTGGTTTACTTTAGTTACTTCCATAGTATTATGTCGTATGGTATTCTTCTGTGGGGTAAAGCAGCAGACATTGAAACAGTATTTATCTTGCAAAAACGTGCAATTAGAGCAATCTACTGCCTTGCTGCTCGAACATCTCTTAGAGACTTATTTAAAGAAATAGATATACTAACAGTGGCTTCTCAATATATTTATGCTTGCATAATTTTTGTACGTCAAAATTTAAATTCCTACTTAAGACACAGCGATGTACATGCATTAAATACAAGAAATAAAAATAAGTTGATCTTACCGTCTCTAAGACTGCATAAAGTTTTTAATACTTTTATGGGTCAAAGCATACTTTACTATAACAAGATTCCTAATAACGTACTAGACTTGCCATTTGACAAATTTAAAATTCACATTAAGAAAATTCTAATGTCCAAAGGTTACTATACTATTAACGATTATATAAATGACAAAAATGCTTGGTTGTAACTTATAATGTCATATAGTTATTTCCACCAATAGCATTTCATTGATTTTGTGGTTGCTGGAAGATGTCATGCTCTCTATAAGTTTCTGCGGTGGT
This sequence comes from Nymphula nitidulata, assembly GCA_947347705.1. Classification (NCBI taxonomy): domain Eukaryota; kingdom Metazoa; phylum Arthropoda; class Insecta; order Lepidoptera; family Crambidae; genus Nymphula; species Nymphula nitidulata. The sequence goes on along the minus strand of OX374625.1, from coordinate 19,411,886 downwards.
GGCGTCGTGTGCCGGGTCGCTCCGTTCCCTATAATATGGTTGAGCGGAGCGATGGCTGGCACATGCGTCATACTTGTGAACAGGTGCCACTAGTGGAAATGGTCATCTCTAAGCTTCCTTGATTTTGTAATCATTTACCTACATATTCATCAATAGTATCATTTTTGAGGGATTTTTGAGGTATATGGCATTATATGATATTATATATAAAACAATACAATTATTATTGTAATGACGTGGTCAGACAAGTGTTTAAAATTAATGAAAGATGATTGGCTTTATTAGGTTTTTGTATATTAATTGTTGACCTTTGTGTATTGTAATACCTATATTGTGAAGGTGCATTGTCGGACAGCCTTTGAATACAGTAAATATTCTTATCATTAGGTAATTATTGGTACTTTAATATACCTTTTTTATACTCTGTGCGACACTGCGCTGCTAAATACTATTACTGTGTAATTAAACATTGTAACTTAATGATTGAAAAGAGTGACTACACGAGTTTGTTGCCGGAATCTTCTCGGTAGTTCAACTTTTGGAACCGGTGTAAATTCAGACAGACTGACAGACAGACGGACCGACAGACAGACCGATAGACAGACTGACATAACATTCTTAGCTTACGTAGATGCAGATAAGACAGAGAGACAAACATTATGAAATTGTTAGTTAGTTAATATTATTTTTATGTGATAGACTTAAGGGTTTTTTTGTTGACGATTCAAAAGTGCTTCTTGGGGGCCTAATTGAATAAAAATATTTTCATTTTTTCATTTTCATTTTCATGCTCCAGTGTATGTACTTTTTCGTATGTATGTGCATCGATTTCTAGACCAATTGTGAACTGGTTTTTATATAATGTGAATTAGCTTTTATAATAAAGTATACTCCTGAGGTGGCCCCATTGTCACCAAGTCAGGATCTGATGATGGGATCCCAAGGAAATCGAGGGCAAACCTCAAATTTTATAGTTACGTATGACATGATTTACTTTTTTCCAAAGCTATTCAAGTATTTGATATTGTCAGTCACCATCTTATGTGGCTGAGCTGGTGATGGAAGGTACAACTCCTTAACGGTTAGGAGTTGGAAGATAATAAAAGGTAAAAAGTAATTAAATTTAATACCTACTTAGGTACCTACTTATCTCCTAAAAATGAATTTTTTGGAGTTGGTGCTGAGCTGTTACCATGACAATAGACAATAAAGCATTAACTCCAAAAAAAATTTTTTTTAGTGTTTTAAAGTCGGTTTTAAATTTGTAAAATAAATTTTATGTAAAGCTGTATACAGCAGCTGGGCTAGTAGCGTGGGCAAGTGGCCGTAGCCTATGGACCTTTGTAACACCAAGGGTAGGAGCAATAACATGTCATTGTACCCACATCTCGCTGGTTGTGATTCTTGTTGTCAACGGAAGAATACATGTAGCTCGTGAGTGTACTACTTACGCATTGCCAACTCTGTAGAAACCGAGAGGACTCGCTATATTGAAGATAAGTCCCCCAGCACCCGTAGCAGGGGCTTATGCCCACTTGTTAGGAGACAAAATGGTTTTTTATCTCCTTATTTTATAGGACGAAGAGAGAGACAAATTTTTGTCCTTTACCCAGGGAGTTGGCCATGCTAAGGGGACTGCTCCCAACACAACGGCCTCTCAATAAATAAACTGAACTTCTATAACCTTCAGCAGCGCTGTCGCTAAAACGTTAAAACCATTTTTTCTCTAATTGCTTCACTGGATTTCCGCCTTAATTGTGTTTGATATAAGACTCACATTTGAAACAAGGGATGTATAGACATTAATTCCTTAATTTCCCATCAAGGGAATGTAAAAAAATCACCGTCACTGGCATACGCCGGAATACTCTTTACATTACGGTCCGCTTGGCCCGCTGCCATTTCAGCTGTCCCATGCGTCGACCCGAAATTATTATTAAAGCATTATTTATAAAATTGTGTTTTGTTTTGAATCATATAGCACAACACGTGATTTCTGAATTAGATGAAGAGATTTGCCAGGTGTCCAAATTGAGCTATGAGCTTGTATGGAAAAATGATGTAATAATCCCGTTTCTTGTCATTTAATTTTCTTTTTGATAATATTAGACGATTATCCTCAAGAATAGACCATTCAGATACTGTAAATAATTAATTTTACTAAAATTTCATTAGTAGTAGTAGGTATTATTAAATAATTTGGTAAACGTCTCAGTTATATTTAGGATCCAAATTATATTTAATCAATGTCGCTATTTAAAGCTCATCTAGGTCAAGAATAAATAAACTACCAAATTGTTTTTATCGTTATTTAAAATAATGTAAGGAAAAGAAAAAAAAAACAAAAGAAAGGAAGGTAATTTTGTTTCATAAGCTTGCTTATGAAATGTAGATAAGTAAACAACAAAATTACCTTTCTTTCTTTACTGAAAACTCTATAACTGAAGACTGTATAAATTTTAAAAATAACGCAAATCCTTACCAAAATTACAAATATTTTTTACTCAGTTTAAGCATAGATCAATATGATTTACCAATAGCTATTGTTTACCTTCTCACTAATGTAATGAGCTAATTACTATTGGCCAGACACACCCGCGGTTTTTTTGGCAAATACTAAGGTTGATCACCTTCGGTGCAATGATGTCACTACTTTTGTTTAGAATGAACAATATTGGAGACGAAAGAAGTATTTAGGTCAGTTTGTTCTGAACAAAAATTGGCTTTAATACAACCGGTAGATGGAATACGGATGAAAGCCCAATGTGGGTACCCTCCCAGGTATTAAACTGTGTATGTATGAGTAGTATGAATGTCTCGTTAGTCGGTCGACGGCTCGCCACTCTTCCCAATACAATGGGCCCTCAATGAGTGAACTGAACTTCTGTGAAATTTTGCACTAAACCATCATATCGTGTTAAATCTTAAACAGCCCCATCGCTGGAAAATGCATATATTTTTTTGCATTTTCCAGCGATGAAGTTACTGAAAATAATAAACAAAACCCTTTGATTTAGACAAAAAACTTAGTATTTTTTTTTATTTTTTTAGTTATTGTGGTCTACCTAGAATACCGGGTCGTTAACAACGGTTAACGGTTTTTTTTCTTCTAATTTGTTCGCAAAAGGTTATGCTAATAATTGAACTTCAAATGTTTACCGTTGATCGCGCTAATAATTAAGAAACGGAGTCTAACAAACAAGTCCAAAAGGGACAAAAAGCAACCACCAAAAAACAAACAAGTTATTCCTTCACTTAATGTGTAGTATTATGGCTATTAAAGGTATTTTTACTATTACAAGGTGTGACTAAGCCATAAAACTACACATTAAGTGAAAGAATAACTTGTTTGTTTTTTGGTGGTTGGTTTTTGTCCCTTTTGGACTTCGTTCCTTAATTATTTGCGAGATGAACGGTAAACATTTGAGGTACAATTGTTAGCATAACCTTTTGCGAACAAATTAGAAGAAATAAACCATATTTTAACGACCCGGTATTCTAGATAGAGCACAATAACTAAAAAAAATCACAAAATTTTACCAAGTTTTTTGTCTAAATGAAGGGTTTTGTTTATTATTTTCAGTAACTTCTTAACAAATACCGTTTTAAATGCTAGTACATTTCAATATTTTTAAAATAAGGTCACTTTTGTGTACGTAGACAACATAAAATCATAAAACAACGAGTTTCAATACACTCGTAAAAGTACGAGAAAATTAATTTTAAAATGGCTCCAATTCATAGGGGTGAAGGTTGCGACCCCCCTTTGCATAGTTTTTTGTCGATAAAATTTAACATACAATACGTTACAATACGTTGGTAAAGTATCGATAGTCCGATCCCTAACACACTGTATAAAGGATAAAGAGACCAGTCTCAGTGCCTGGCATTGTACATTAGTCTCCGTTTCAGCCAGCAAAAAGAGATTATAGACTATCCTCTTTATAAGCTATATAGCCACTTGAAAACTAGCTTTTGTTTGCAGCAGCATGGTTTCTTGAAGGGTAGGTCCACTGTATCCAATCTCATACTCTTTACCAACTTTGTTTCGGAGACTATGGATCGTGGTGGTCAGGTTAATGCCATCGACACTGATTACAGTAAGGCGTTCGATCGAGTCGACCACAACATTCTATTACAGAATCTCCTACGTCTGGGAATAAGAGGTGACTTGTATAGATAGTTTTCCGCGTTTGTTCAGAATAGAACCAAAGCAGTGGTGCTCAATGGTGATACGTCAAATTGGTCTAGCATAACTTCTTGAGTTCCGCAAGGATCGCTGCTGGGACCCTTACTGTTTGTGGTTTTCATCAATGGTATTAGAAACTGTTTCCATCATACCCACTTCTTGCTCTTTGCCGATGATATGAAGATCCACAAGTCAGTAAGGTATCTATCAGGTGCCATGCCATGCTTTTGCAGGAGGATCTTACACGAGTGATTAACTATTGTAAGGTAAATAATCTGGATCTTAATATTTGTAAATGTATTGCAATAAGTTTCTGTCAAAAGCGGAATAAAACAATATACCTGCAATTTGTTCCATTGCTAACACGCTTTTACATCGTACGGATAGGATTCGGGATCTTGGTGTTCATCTAGATAGCCAGCTCTTTTACGATAATCATCTTGATGAAATAATGAAGAAGGCATCTTCATCCCTGGGTTTTATTATTTGTAATAGCAGTTGTTTCACTACAATGAAGCCGCTTAAAGTTCTCTATTGTGCGTTTGTCAGGAGCCAGCTTGAATATGCCTAGACTAGTGCGGAGTCCAAATTATGCGAATCATCGTCTCAGATTGGAAAGAATCCAAAAGAAGTTTACTAGGTTTTTAAGCTACAAATTCAAAATTCCGTATATGGACTACAAAGATCGTTGTATTCGATTCCATTTTCTTCCACTTGAGGTTCGTAGAAAGATAGCTGACTTGCGTTTCCTGTTGAAAATAGCTCAGTCTAAAGTTGACTGTCCTGAGCTTTTATCAAAATTAAATAAAATATTCCACCTCGTCATTGCCGCCCTAGAAGTCTACTTCACGTTCCATTCACACGTGTACGTACAGTGCATCATAGCAACTCTTACTTGATTCGAGTCGTTAAACAATTCAATGATATTTACAGGACACATTGCAACAACATCATAGATTTATTCTGTAGTAGTATAAGTAGTGTAAATAAAATTCTGGCAGGTGACTAATTGCTGTAGTATTTATTAATGTTGTATTTACCTACTATTGCTGTTTGTTAAAAAAGTTTATATAAGATTTTTTTTTTACAAGAATGTAAGAAACTTAGGATTTACACAGGTGAATCCTAAGTTTCTTACATTCTTGTAAAAAACAAGCCTCCACAAGTAGCACTGATAAAGATCAGTGCTACTTGTGGAGGTTTGTTACTGGATTCTTGTAATCTATTTTATTGTATATTTCTCTATGTGAGCTGTAAGCCTCCCAAATAAAATAAAATAAATAAGTAAACAAAATAATGTAGGCATGACATTTAACAAGCTTATAATCTGCTGACATTAATAAACATTCACGTAAGACACATGACTAATAATAAAACATGCTGGAACCTTAATTAATAGAAAAAAAAATACCAGGACATGATTTTTTTTATACAACTAGATGACAAACAAGCTGACGGCCCACATGATGGCAAGTGGCTACCGCTATAGACACTTGCAATGAGAAGGAAAAATTACTTGATATTTCAGGTGCGTTATCATCCTGAGGCCTAAGATGAAATGCCGTCCATGCCCAGTAATTACACTGGCTACCTTGCCGTGAAACAGTTCCCTGTGTTTCGGATTGAAGGGGCTCAATCCGAAAAACACGGAAATCACGGCTGAAATAAGAAAGGCGGTGGTACCTACCCAGACGACCCTACATACGGGCCTACCACCTAGTATTAAAAAAAAGAACTCTGACTTAATGTTTAGATAAGTGTATGTATACCTCAACAGTCACTTACCTATACCTCGAAAAATCGAAATAACTATAAATAGATGTCCTTCTTTCTTTGAAGCATTCGTCGTGTTTGCTCCGGGGATAATGACACTTACGTTAAACTCGCCAGCCTTCGGAGGATTCGGCTGACTAGAGGTGTGGGTCCCTAGCCCCTATATTTAAACTTTTAATTATTATTCGCGAATTCGGAAAATACAGGTTTCTAAAAATAAAACTGTAGCAGATCTGGAAAGGTTTAAATATTAATATCTATGGTCCAAGCATATTTAAGGAACCCATTTTGACAGCTTAGCTCTCTTTCCTGATCTGCTCGGCTTCAAATATACCTAGATTAAAAGGTGAACACTAAAAAATATCAGAAATATAGAACGCATTGACATCTCCGACTTCTGGTGGTTTCATTTCTACGCGACATTACAAAAATATCTTCTTTTGTTAATTAAAAAAAGAACCCGAGAGAAGATAAGATGACGTCGAAGATATAGCGAGCTTACCCACTTACCTATTTAATGAGTTTTGAAAGAATTCATGTTATCTGCGGTAGGGAACACAGAGGCCGGCAGAGCATTCCACTCCCTGGCCGTGCGGCATCCGTATTTTTATTAATACAGCATCTTTAAAAATTATACCTCCTCGTTTAGATTACCCCACCCTCCCCTATCAACAAAAACCTACCCAGTTAACGTCTCTTCTTCATTAATCTATTAACACTAATGACTGCGTACGCAGTGTAGGTACTTAATGGCTAACTATTGTGTGTAATACCTACTTAATGCCACAGAGGTAGCGGCATTGGCAGTATTTATTATGTGTAATACCTACTTAATACCACAGAGGTAGCGGCATTGGCACGGGTTGACACGACCGGCAGTATCGACCCGTACTTACCGTGTCTACGTTGTATATCACTTGTATTACGTCAGGCAGGTTTAAGCCCTGTATCCAAAATGAAGTATCGGTTAATTTTCTATCACTAAACTTAACTAGAATACCTATGAATTATTATATTCACACTTACACTCACACCTATTATTTATTAAGTTTGTGTAATAAAAACTAGATCGTTATCGAGTAACAATATAGATTATAATAAGGATGACTTGTGAACAAATGTGTGTCGGTTGTTTCTGCACATTGTGCCAGCGTGATGGTGTTATGGCCCAAACTCCTCGTTTGTTTCTCTCATTTAGGAAGGCCTGTGCCCAGCAGTGGGACGTTTATAGACCAATGATGGTATCTAGGTACTCATTATGATATGTTAAATATTATTTTATTTATTTAACAAACGGTCTTACTAATACAATATGATGTAATTTTACAATTTTAGACCTATAAACATCTGCCTCTACTGGGATTTGAACTCAGAACTTCTGATCAGTAGACTGGAAAAAACGCTTGCTACAATTAAAAGCTTATATCATCGTAAGCTTTCTGAGTTGAGTCCGATTAGTTGTCTATCAAAACTCAGATAACAGACACATACGTCATAAATATAATATCATCATCATCATATCAGCCTATGATGTCCACCGCTGAACAAAGGCCTCCCCCATCGATCTCCAAATAGAACGGTTTTGCGCAGCCTGCATCCAAAAGCTCCCCGCGACCCTGACCAGGTCGTCTGTCCATCTAGTGGGGGGCCGTCCTACTTTGCACTTTCCGGTACGCGGTCGCCACTCCAGAACCTTAACGCCCCACCGGCGGTCCGTTCTGCGTGCTATGTGCCCTGCCCACTGCCACTTCAATTTGCTAATTCTAAGAGCTATGTCAGTGACACTTGCAACCAGAAAGTGTTCTGTTATAGAATTGCAAGTTTAAATGAAACGAGGTACTTTATTTGTGCCTGATGTTGAGGTAGAGACAGTAAATTGATGACTTCGAAAACCTGCGCTCATACTTACTCCTGAACAGAAAGGGGAAAGGGGATAAGGTACTTGAGATTAACTTCTGTAGTAACTAGTACAAGTAAGTGGATAAGCTCTCGTAGTGGATAAGCTCTCGCTTCAGAACTATACAACACTATACACGACTGCAAATCATAAAAAACACATGGACTTTTTGGGTACCACAGAACGGTTTTTCAAGCCACACATTCCAGACAAAACAAAACCAAACACAGTAATTCACAATTCCCGTAGAGCACAAAATGAGTGTAAGTATATTCATATATTTTTTTTGTGGGTCTAATGAAAATGTGAAAGTTTTCATCAGTCTTTGAAAAGTTTACACGGAGTTAAAGTTAGCGATGTTTTCTTTTTTCAGAAATACATAGCTAATCAGAAATACTAATAAAAAAATCGAGTCAATGTGTAAAACTTTTTTCTTAAATAAATAACTAATAAGTACTTAATATTAATTTTTGTGGGTCTAATGAAAGTGTAAAAGTTTTTATCAATCTTTTCAAACATTACGCGGAGCTAAACATTGCGATACACAATTTTTTTTACTGTAATATTAGGTTGGGGAAAAAGTCTTTTCGCATTATAGTATGTATGAACTTGTAATGAAATCTCTTTGGCTGTACTGTTTGTATCTGGCTGGTTATGGTATCATTAAAAGTTTAGATTTTAAAAAAGATAATTCCAAATTAAAATTAGGAAAATGTGTGTTTTTCATTTGTTTTTCGTACTGTCAAGATGAGTGAATCTAATGAAGAAATTCGATACATTTTTAAATTTTACCACAAAAAAGGTAAAAATGCAACGCAAGCCGCGAAAAAAATTTGCGATGTTTAAGGTCGATTCCCACATATCAGACAAGCCTCAGTTCCGGCACAGATCCGGCACAGTTCCGTATCAGTGCTTCAGTGATTCAATTCACACATGTCAGTGCCCGCTCAGTTCACGGAGCTTCAGTGAAAACGTGTCCGTCGTCAATCGTGATTGTATTTCGTATCCATATACTTTGCATGAGATAAATCATCTCTAAATAGAGATAAAACTCTATATTCACGAACCAATTCTATTAATCGCTCGTCCTCTATTTTGTTTTTGTTGATGTCGGCGTCCGAGATCCGTCAGTGATCTGTCCGTGATCGGTCCGTCCGACAAAAAATATCGTTGTCGACGATACCTTCCGTGCCGGAACCACGCCGGAACGGACACTGAGAGCACTGAGCCGTCACTAAACGGACAAGTGGAGATACGTTCATAGATAATGTATGAAATAATATTTCGCACTGATACGGAACTGTGCCGGAACTGAGGCTTGTCTGATATGTGTGAATAGACCTTTATGGACCTAGTGCAGTGTCTGTGAGAGTAGCACAATTTGGTTTAAGCGTTTTCAATCCGGAAATTTTGATGTCAAAGATGCACGTCGCTCTGGTCGCCCTATTACGGATAAAATTGATGCCATTTTTGAAAAACTGGAGCAAGATCGGCATATCAGTAGTTACGACGTAGCTGAAGAACTGGGAATTAACCACAAAACAGTTTTGGCGCATTTAAAAAAAATGAGTACACAAAAAAGCTCGATATTTGGGTACCCCACGAGCTCACTGAAAGAAACCTAGTGAACCGTGTACTCATTTGTGATTCTTTATCACGACGTAATGAAACCGAACCATTTTTGAAGAAGCTGATAACTGGTGATGAAAAGTGGATCACGTACGACAAGAACGTGCGAAAAAGGTCCTGGTCAAAGGCCGGTCAGGCTTCACAGACTGCGGCGAAACCCGGGCTAGCTCGCAATAAGGTGATGCTGTGTGTGTGGTGGGATTGGAAGGGCATTATTCATTATGAGCTGTTACCACCAGGCAGGACCATCGATTCTAAACTTTACTACGAACAACGGATGACATTAAAGCAAGAAGTTGAGAGAAAGCGGCCAGAATCAATCAACAGAAGGAGTGTGGTTTTTCATCATGATAACGCTAAACCTCACACATCTTTAGCTACTCAGCAAAAATTAAGAGAGTTTGGCTTGGAGGTGTTAATGCATCCGCCGAGACCTTCAGATTTCCACCTGTTTCGCTCTCTTCAGAATTCTCTAGGCAGTGTCAGGTTAACATCACGAGAGGACTGCCAAAACCACTTGTCGCGGTATTTTGATCAGAAGCCCCAAAATTTCTATAGCAATGGGATCATGTCCCTACCTACAAGATGGCAAAAAGTTATCGAACAAAATGGTACCTACATACTTTAGTTAAATGTTAATAAACAATAATAAAAAATGTTTTGAATTTTCATAAAAAATGCGAAGAAACTTTTTCCCCAACCTATTACATATCCGGTGAGGAAACAAGTAGACTAAAAGGGCTAAACAATATTTTCTCCATCTTTTAGTTAACTTTTTCTACAGTTATTGATAACTTAATAATAAGATTTTTTGTGGTTTTTATCAATCTTTTTAAAAGTTTACGCGGGGTTCACCAGCTCGTTCGTTCATTCAAAGCTCGCAATGCATCGTTTTTCTGAAACACACTGAAATACACTGTGAGGAAAAACGATTTTTTAGACATACTTACGTCTTTTCAATATGATACAAAGTCCGACATTTCTTCTGTATTTATTTATTGAATTTACAGGGAACATGGGTTTATTATACATTGCATATTATGTTTAGCTGATTTTTTGCTCATCCTGAGCAACGCCTATGCCGGAACTATAAAATATCAAAGATCTTATGTCTCATTTAGAGATCACTCGATTTACGACATAATTACGTTTGACTTAAAATTCACACTCAGAGCAGCAATAAAGACGTCATTAGTCGTAAATAAATTAAACATTTTCGTGAATACTGGCTTCGCTTACGTCTTTTATTCTGTAGTGAATATAAATTTATATCTGTAGGTGTATTTCAGCTCGGGTTGTTGGATAATACTAAATGATTCATATTATTATTACACACATTTACATTTTGGATTTATTACAACTGTATGGATGTTTCGTCAACCCTGTGTCTTTATTCGTCTTAAAACAATTGTAATGGGAGAGGTCTTTGCTATACAATACATACTCTTATTATCGTAATAAATTACCAAGGCTTTCAAGCAATTCAATTCAGTGCGATTTCTTGAATAGAGCAGATACACCTTAGTAGAAACTACCAAATAAAAGCATTTCAAAAAGCGAAAGTTAAACTCAACGCAAGTGGCATCTTAGAAAAAAATTGTAAGTATTCTTAATTTTATTTTAACAGTTCAAAAAAATTGTGAGTAGTAAAATATCTAAGCTAGAAAAAAAATTATTTTCTAGAGCCGAACCCGCAACCTATCACAATATGGGTGACTGTTAGTATATAGCAGTCACCCAGATTGTGATAGGTGTAACCATACCTTAGCTACTAAGGAATTGAGATAACTCCATTAAATCTTCTAGTCTAGCTGTATTTACGTCATGAGCTACGTCTGCCCTCACAATGTCGAATTTTTCCTTTCCCTTACCCGAACGAATTTTTTTCGAACTATAAACAAATAATATTTAAAACCTTAGTGAATTTGCCAGTTCCTAGCTTTTGTCTCTAATCAGCAGAAAAAAATAAGGGAAAATGACGAATTGTTTCCCCTTATTTTACTTTTATTTCATAAAGGTTTTGTTAAATCTTTTGTCTCGATCACATGAGATCTAAATCCTATATGGTCAAACCAGGGGCCAATGAGACTTAAACTCATAGCCCCTGCTCCAAAAATGGATAGCAAACAACAAATATTACTACAATGTTAACATCGCGTCGATAGCAAACCTAAACAATTTCACGTGTTAGTCAATCTTTCTATCAACACTGATCTTAATGCTGTTGCAGTTTGTTTATACAGGGTGGTGCCGTCAATGCGACAATAAATTTAAACATGGGCTATATTAGTCCATAGAAATTGTTTGCCACTTTCAAAAATATCGTATTCATTTGGTAATTTCATGACATTTGTATGAAATAATACTGCCAACGTTACACTATTCCATACAAATGTCATGAAATTATCAAATGAATATCATATTTTTGAAAGTGGCAAACCATTTCTATGGACTAATAACTATATCCCATGTTTTAATTTATTGTCCTATTGACGACACCGTCCTGTATACGAGGCGACCTCGATAATATTCTAATTGGTAATATTTCCAAAAGGCATTTTTTTTATATTTTGAACTTTAATAATAAAGTTTTCCGGACATCCCAAACAACGAGTCTCAAATATTTTTCTGTGGAGAATTTGTAACTATTCCGACCACTGTGATATGTTTTTAAGTTATTAAACTAAGTTGGGGAGCTCGGTGGCGTATTGGTTTGAGTGCTCTGGTTTCGATACGAAAAACAAAGCAACTTTCGCCATAGTCGATCCTGGGATGGGTGCTTCGGAAGGCACGCTAAGCCGTTGGTGCCGGTTGTTCCTGCAACCGCTTTAACCCACCAGCGTGGTGGTGTTATGGCCCAATCGTGGGGACGACCGGGAATTAACCGTCCCATGTGGGAAGGCCTGTGCTCAGCAGTGGGACGTATATAGGCTGGTGATGATGATGATGAAACTAAGTTAAAAACAAAATACAGTTTTAATAAGCAATTTAATCAATTCCGCTTATTCGCAAGTACAAATTAAACTCAAGAAGAAACATTAAAATAAATATTTAAAGAAAAGATAGTAAAAAATTTACCATAGCATCATCAATTAACATATGAAGGACGGTCGGTCGGTGGGCATCCCTAGTGCGTGTTTTCCTGCCTAGCGGCCTTAGGAAGCTGACACCAGGACATGGCCTGAGATAAAATACTGCTTGTTTTCTGTGCCAGAGTCTAATAACTCACCACAGGCAACCAATTTCAGCTTTTTTATATTAAATATAAAAAAGCTATGTCACGGTAGCAAACCGCCTGATAGTAGGCGGTTGGTTACCGTAACTTATAGACGCTCGTATCGTATGTTGTTACGCCTATGGGTAGTTGTTAGGGAATTAAAATGAAATGAAGGAATTAAAATGGTATTACTCATCAATTGAAATTAATTAGAAAGATAGCTAGCTAGAAAGATAAACCGTTTATTTTTTTTCTTACACATATAATTTAACACAGTTACTCGTCCAAAAAAAAAGATAAAAGTTAAAATAAATCGCATGTACGCTACAGCAAGTAAGGCTCTAGCTTAGAATCGTGCTATTATTCTAATGGGTATTAATTTAAGAATAAACAACAAAATAGAAGAAACAGTTATTAAATAATATGTAAAGAAGAATAAAAATACAGCAATATCTCATAAATCCCAGAAAACAATCCCAGTTACGCAGACAATTAATGCCATTTGAGAATTAATCAATTGGTAAGTTATGTCGCATCTTCCAAACCAGAACTATGCTAAACCGTTCCATCCATGTGAGTGGGATATTTTTACCCGGCTATATTTACCCGACCGTGTCACATAGCACGGCATCGTCCGTGGACATATCGCGGACAGGCAAAAATAGACCTTATTTTCTAATGGTAAGTGTACGCAGCACTAAAACGACGTCCCAGTGAACTTTGATTGGGAATTTTATTAGCGAATTCGTGGTCGCCAATTTGTAACGGGAGGAAACGTGTAAACAGTTTTGGAATGTTTGGGAATCTGGGTGTCAACATAGAAGTACCTTTTAATGGGAAAAAGTACACTAACAACGTACGTGTCTACATGTTTTACAGGAAACCAAATATTGTTTTTAAGACGGGTTGGATTGAGAGTAAGGTCCCTACAGTGCAGCAATAAGTCAAGCTTCAAGCGTTTGATTGGTATTCCTTTTTTCCACTTAAACCCACGTGAATACCCCGGGAGGTCCATGAAAGTCACTGTTACAATTGGAACTCGGTGTGAACTTTTGGATCCCCTTAGCATGAAATATTTGAAGTCAACATCAAGGAATTTAAATTGTAACGGAAGTCTCTGTGGATTTAGGCTACTCAAAAGTGTTATTTCACTTATTTAACCATTATAGATAGGTACTTAAAAAGCTATTTTCAATGCATTTAGTTTAAACATTAAATAGTCCAATTCACCTAAAATTATTAAATTATTGACTCTAATGGTTCAAGAGGAATATAAATTTTACACTAATTCTTGGTAAGTGGTTCAAGTCCTATAGTGAGTATCCATGGACACCCCAGGGGTCCCAATAAGGGTTCAAATGGAAAGCAGGATTGGCATTGAATCTTATTACTTATCTGCTCAGCCGGAACAAAGAGCCTCCTCGGCTAGACATTTTACGATCTTTAGTTGGTTCGACACTAGTTTTCCATGCATTAGCTAAAACAAGAATTCAACACGAAAATAAAAATACCTCCATAATAGGCGTTATTTTGACTACCGCCGTAAAAGGACTGTTTACGTTACTGCAATATTTGCGATATTTAAGTAATAAAATACAGTATAACAAGTATAACCTCGTATTTCTGAGGTTCAAGCGAGCAAAAATACAACATAAAACGATTCATCTATAATTTTACCTGGGCACAGGTGGCACTCGCGAGCTGAGAGTTGAAGCTAAGGTTGTCTATTTATAATAAATTTATGAAAACTATGAATAACTATAGAATTTTTATTTTCAGAATATTACTACTCAATGTTATGTAGAATATTATGAAGAGATCAGATACTGTTTGCTAATAACATAAAACATTTAAACTTTAAAAGCAAACAGTAGCCCAATGGAGCATGGTATACTAGACACGCCTGCATTGGAAGACTTCGAAGTGTGTGGGCATCTTAATCGGTTGTCATAAGAGTCATTTTTTAATTAACATAATGTACAGTCAACAGAATGGTCTGTGAACAAAGTTACTGACGAACCAATGTATACTATAACTATTTAGTATCCTACGTTTCCCAAACATTGTAATAGAATTTAGATGAAGTAATAACAATAATAGATACAATCACGAGCAATAACAGGTATACTTACCCACTTTTCGCTGTTCAGCTTAGGTAGCTTAGTCAACCTTAGCCTATCTGTCTCTTTTTAGATTTCTAGACGCAGTTCTAAACTATTTAAGACCTCCAGTACAAAGACAAACATAAATTAATTGGTTAGGTTAGATAATAACTAAAATAATCAACGTGTGACTGCAGGAAAAATGCCACGTAAGCCAATTTAAGAAAATGGAAACATAATGAAGGAATAAAAGTGTTTTGAAGTCGGAGAAAAAGTTGACAACCCTATGAAAAATGGTAAAGCTAGCAGTATTCAGCTTCTGTGCGAAATGGTGCAAAGGCTGCTTGCTTTCATTTATGAATCACAGTGGACTGAAACCCGGAAGGTGAATATTTCTTTCTATGATCAAAATATGGGTCATACAAATAAAAGCTACTTACCATACAGGAGGTGCCGACAATACGACATTAAATTAATACATGGGCTATGGCTATTTATAGAAATGGTTTGCAACTTTCAAAAACACCTTATTAATTTGATAATTTCATGACATTTGTGTGAAATACTATAACATTGACTGAATTATTTTATAGAAATGTCAGAAATTATCAAATGAATAAGATGTTTTTGAAAATTTCTAACCATTTCTATGAACTAGTATAGCCAATATTTTAATTTATTGTGCGTCGGCACCACCGTATATATTTTTAAATTCATTATTATTTATTACGATTAAATCCTAATAGGCGTTTGTAGACCATAACACTTTTTACTTAAAGAATCTTAACTTGCAGTACTTTGGAGTACCTACCCACAAACCAGCCACAAAATGTTGAGGAATAGCAAGAATTTTTTATTTTGATTTAATATCAATGAAGGAAAGATTGATATTTAAAAGCTGATAAAACTTGTTGTGCTCTATCGCGGCATCAACCACACCGTGATGCTAAACAGAAGTGGTTCCTATACGAGTAAGATGCTCATGATGTAATTTGTACAAAACATTACATTTCAGGATTCGATATTTTACAAATTCAACTTTTAGCGAACTTTAAATTTTAGGAATTTTACAATGTGGTCCATTTTCCACAAGGACTACAACCGATTAGAAAGAAAGAAATGGAAATTATTCAGTGCATTATTCAAAGA
The DNA here is from genome assembly GCA_947347705.1 of Nymphula nitidulata. Taxonomy (NCBI): domain Eukaryota; kingdom Metazoa; phylum Arthropoda; class Insecta; order Lepidoptera; family Crambidae; genus Nymphula; species Nymphula nitidulata. The sequence goes on along the minus strand of OX374625.1, from coordinate 19,395,930 downwards.
ACAATAAATAATGAATGTGCAGTACTTAATTTACAACATAATCTATGTTGCACTGAAATAGGTAGTCAGATCAGCATATGCCAGACGCCATGCCATGCTTGATTACGATTTTCCACCCGTGGTGTATAAAAAAACATGTATCTGGGCAAGAATCACGCATAAAGCATTACTAAATTGTTACTTGGTTTTTCCGTCAGTAATTTGGAGATACAAACAATATCACTGGCTGTAAAAAGACATGTATCTACAGTCACTGAACATCAAGCGTATTACGTCAGTTCGAAAGTTATTCTTATTGCAATGGATTAAGGTGCTCACAAAAATGTCACAGTGTTTCGCTTTATCTTGTGTGTACGATGCCGGGGTGCGACAGCAGCTAGCAGCCTTCTATATAGAAGAAGCGAACTTTTATATCTCCTTCAATATATAAAGTTTTATAGTCTTCACTTTGTCGGAAGGTTCTTATTTTATTTCCCTGTTCAACCCCATAACGGCAGAATTCGACGTGTCCGTGCCTGCGCCAAGTTTGCGCAGGAAATAAAGAAAATCATATCGAGCCTTTGTCACGACTCACGACGAACTTTACGATAGGCCTCCGATACTCTCTTTAAAAAGCGATGTTTCCAGATATTTCTCTCTCAAAGGCGATATTTCCAGCGGGTACTTTTGGAAATTGTATTTTAAGTTTTTATCGCTGCAAAAGACTTGATCGATTCATTTTCAACTCTCCCTTTTACTGACATTGATTTTTTAAAAGTGAGTGAAGACGGCTGTCCAAAAAGAAGTAATTTAATTGATTTTCATTTTAAGTCATCTCCTTTTTTATGGTTGTCTGATAGAGATCGCTTCTAGTAATTAGACCGCCTATATTTTAGAATATCGTGTTTGTGTTATCTCTACATTATGTTAATGTACCAAATAAACAATTTCTATCAATCTCTCTATAGTAGTACTATATTATTTAAGATTTACAAACCTAATTCATCATCATCATCCGCTGAAACTTTTCCACTGTTGGACAAAGACCTCCCCTAAATATTTCCATGAAGATCGGTCCTACGCTGCTCATATCTAGTCACCATACCCTAATTACTCATGTGCAGTACAGCATATAATTTTTATTGTAGGTACTGTATGTTTCTAATTTTTTTCAAATTTTGAATCCAACTCCACTTTGATGTGGTTATGGTCATGTTGTTATTGCCAGTAACTAACACAGGATACATAGGCGACGTAATATTTTATTTTATTTTTACTAAGTTTATAAGTTGCATCCATTATCCGCCCAAGTTAAATTAGCAACTGTCAACCCACAAACCGTCATTGTTTCATCTTGTTTTATGCAAAGAATATATTAACTATTTGTTTTATCTTAGCTCTTGGCCTTCTTCTCACCTCGTGATAAGTGGTGATAAGGCCGAAGATGAAATCGAGCTAGTCCCGGATTCCTCAACCATAGAGGAACTGGCTATCATACCTCGAACTATCTGAGCTCTTAACCACTAGGAGAACCGGCTCTGATGTCATCACCATCCTAAATACGTCCTACTGCTGAGCACGGGCCTGCATGGAAGAAATGCATGAGGAGTTTGGGCCATAACACTACCACCCTGTCCCAAGGCGGTTCAAACCTTGTTAACATCTTTCAAATCATCAATGTGCAAAACTATTCGTTAATTCATGCCATAAACCTACCTAATAAATTAAATTTTCAATCATAGGCATCATTCATAAATGTGAGTAGGTACCTATAGTAGATAACTATTTTTTGTATTTTTATTCTGTTTTTTACAATAGGACATTCTGGAATATACCTACATAAGCAGCTAAATCGGAGCGATAACCCGTTATTTATAAACTACATGACTTTGACACTCCAATAGTAACACTAAAACTGTAACGTAACAAAAATTACACAGAACCAACATGTTTTCGTTCCGTTAATTAAAAATGTCAACGGAGCTATAAATAATAAGAGCATAGTGCCAAACAAAACCAAAATAGATGTAGAGTGCAACGTGTTAAGATCTTCTTACGAAGTTATGAACGTGATATATTTTTTTACGTGACTGTAATAAACAAATATTATGCCTTATTTTCTTTTCATGAATCTACGTTTGTGGAACAGGTCTTTCAGACCGAAAGCTAGTGTATAAACTTAAAAGAAATGAAAAGTTAACTTCGGGAACGTCGGGTTTATTATAATAATGTTACATCTTATTAAACGCGACTTAAATCCGGTAAATTGGTTTTATTTCAAATAAAACGTTATTCATTTTTCTGGTTGAGTGGTTGATATCATCCAGAAGTGTAGGAATCTGAAGCGGCAGTGGATCAGTCACACAAATCTGTTGCAGAACCGATGAGCGGAGTAAAAAGGTCAAAAGGTGCTCGAATGGAGACCATGTCTCGTCCTTCTGCTGATCGACAACCTAAAGAAGATAGCAGGTGGTGGTTAGATGAGAAACGCTGGGAATCGTGTGTTGTGGTGCAGCCTTGGGGAGACTTACGTCCAGCAGTAGACAGCAATAGGCTGATATACAGAGTGTTGTCGACAATGCGACAATAATTAAAACATGGGCTATATTACTTCAAAGAAATGGTTTGAAACTTTCAAAAACATCTTCTTCTTCTTCTTTAAATAATGGCTTCTCGATATTACGAATTTTGCCAATGTCAAGTAAAATAAATGTGCAAATAACTTGCGGCAACGTTGTACGGTGATTGGGCAAGACGAATTAGTTTTCCGAAGAAAACGTGGACGCCACGCCGGCCCAATAAAACAAAATGGATGCTGTCAGATGGCTGTGGATGCGCACAACTTGTCGATTTCACAACAACCCAAAAACATCTTATTCATTTGATATTTGCATTGGCTGCATCATTTTTGGCATTTGTATGAAATGCATTGGCTGCATTATTTCATAGAAATGTCATAAAATTATCAAATGAATAAGATGTTTTTGAAAGTTGCAATCCAATTAGAAAATATTCTATTTTTTCTGATATGCGGAAAAGAGAAAGCTTGGTAAGTAAGTGGTCTATTTTGATGGTGACTGGATATGCATGTTTCCCCCGGATGACAAATGTATGTTATATAAATAAAACGCGTTCTTAAGATGCGTACACAAATGTCTAGGATGCTTTCCTGTTAAAGAATTAATGGACGAGATTATTTATCTGAAGCATTTCTGGATGAATGAATTAGTTACATTTAGAAAATATCTGATATAATTCTGAATGTTTTGATGCAAATTTTGTTAATACGACAATAAATGAAAACATGAGCTATATTAGTTCATAGAAATGGTTTGCAACTATCAAAAACATCTTATTCATTTCATGATTGGGATGTTGCCTAAGTTTGAATATTGCACTATTTTTCACAAATTTGGAAGTTGTCCTGTTTTAAAATAAAAAAATGGTCACATTTTTTTCAAAATTTATCAAAAAATGTTACTGATATTAGATTGCTGAAATCAATTAAAACAACTATTATTATGACAAATATTAATAATTACATAGCTATTATTCATTTTGTCAGTTTGCCCATACATTTCTTAGTAATATGGGAACATGTGACGTCACCTGTTGCGCAGATTTTTTTTCTAATGTATAGCAGTCGGTGTCTCAGATGTTGGTCACACAAAAATCTCTCTGACCAACACTCATTCATTAGGAAGGTTTTCAGCAGCAACATACAATGAAATCCAATCGAAAGCTAGATTGATGTTCCCCACTGGTTCGCGTCTTTTCAGAAGCAGAGCATTTCTGCTATTTGATAATAGATTTTTCATGGTTATCTCGACAACATAAGTACTCCTTGTAAAAACATGCCAATAGATCTAAACCTGTCTTGAGCATGATTTTGTGATTTCAATGGAATGTTTTGTTGAGGAGTTTAGGAAAATTTGAGGAGTTTAGGAAAATAAATTCTACGGAAAAAATATTATTTTCATCCCCCCTTCTCGGAAAGAGTATTTTGGCTCTTCGATATCTGAGTGCAAAAGCCGTTTTCATCCGCTAGAGGATAAAGTAAAATTGAATTTAGAACATCGTGTGCACTAAGTTTACGAATTCCAAGCCTCTTTACTTCTACCTCCATGGTGCGGAATTTATCATACAACCTTTTTTAACTTGTTAAAAACTCAGACTCGGCACCTTCTTGCTAAACTTTTTGTTTAATTTGCTTTGCGCGCGCCATTTTCCTTTCACGACATATTTGTTAAAACCATAGGTTTAAAACAAGAAACTTGAAAAAAAGTAAAAAACCTAAAATGAGAGATTCTAGCGACGAAGAAGTTTATTTGACGCCAACAGAATTGACTGAAACTGTTAAATGCGCAAATGTTTTTTTTTTTGCATTTAGTCATTTCCTCATTGAGGTGGGATAAAAAGTTACGTGTTGCACTCGAGTGCAAAGATTTTTCACCTCGTGCTCTTTTGATTCCCTCCCTAACGCTCAGGATTCTAATTTTTGAATCACTCGCTGTGCTCGTGATTCAGTTTTAGAATCCTTCGCTTACTCGGTCATCAAAATTGAGCACGCGGTTAAAAAGCAACTTTGCACTCTTGTATAACAAATAACTATTCAATGTTACAATTATAACTGTTACGAACTCCTTGATGTCCATTTTTATACAGATAATACTTTTTGCAGTTATCTTTTACTTTGTTTTTATATTTTTTAGTGTTTAATGTTCTTAAGTTTCATATTTTAATAGTTGATTTTCCACAGCTTTTAATTACACATTTAGGAAACACGCCACTTGTTGACAGATTATCACTAACATAACATTCAATCAAATGTTTTCAATAATAAAAAATAAAAAAATATTTTTACAGACTAAAAAGGCGGTGGTTTCAATCCAGCTGTATATTTTTACGTATTTTACGCGGTATCTCCTTTAACAAAACCGCCATCAATTAATTACTTACTTTTTGATTATAAGTGCACCCTACCGGATTGGTTCCAAATTATTGTTATACAGATCTGATAAGGGCCTTCGAAAATGGAGATCGGAAGTCCTCAAGAAACAAAATTAAAGCGAAAAACAATAGTACGTATTCTAACAAGTGACATACAGATAGACAAGTCGATTACGCTAACAGTCAAACTTGTAGCTTGAAAATTAACTATGCATTTTGTCAAAAATAAGAAATAAAAATACCAAAACAAACAAAATAAAAAAGATGAAATGACTATAATGAAATCGACTTCCAAACACTACAAGGGCTCTAAAATACATTTTAAATAAAGATAATTTTAAATTTAAATATATAATAGTTAAATAACTACTTCAACACGTTTATATATTTATATTTTGTTTTGAAGTATGATTTTTATTTTCGTTTAAAATTTAATGTTTGCGAAATCTTTTCATACCCTGGAAATATGAATAATTTTACATTTCATTGTCCAATTATTTATTCAGGCGAACGTCCGAAAATCAAATTCATCTCGTGGAACGTCCGTAATTCGTCCGTAAGTCATTAATTTAACTGCTTCTGTAATTTAAAAACAAACATTTTGTTAAGTTTTATTTGGACTCTGCGCTTCTATTGATTTAACTGCGTAATTAAACAATTTATGATATGAAAATGTTAATGTAGGAAGTGCGTTGTCATGATTTTATGATTCATCTAAAATCAAAGTCGTTGCCATTTGGAAGTGAGAGAGTATATCAGGCATAAAGTTGAAGCACCATGTTGCATTGATAGATTTGATAGTACATAATGTGTTGACATAGATATTTGAAACTTGTACTTAGTAGATTTAGTAAAATTATAAGTATGTTATTTGGGTAAAATAAGAAAAATAACTAAAGCAACAAACGCTCTGAGTTACGCACAAAAATTGAAATGGAAGTGGGCAGGACATGTTGCGCGGCTAACAGATCATAGATGGACCAAACAAGTAACATTCTGGAACGGCCCACTAGGCAAAAGAACAAGAGGTAGACCTATTACAAGATGGGAAGATATTATAGCAATAGCTGGTCCAAACTGTAGACAAGCAGCTGAATACAGAGTCAAATGGGCATCACTGGAGGAGGCCTTCACCCATTATGGGGTTTCGGTAGATTAAATAAAATAAAATTAAGTAACAATAAATACTACAAAATGATACATAGGATACACAAAATATATATGTACATATATTTATAATAAAAACATATATAATAGGTTGGGGAAAAAGTTTCTTCGCATTTTTTAAGAAAATTCAAAACATCTTTTAATAAAGTTTATTTACATTTAACTAATGTATGTAGGTACCATTTTGTTAGATAACTTTTTGCCATCTTGTAGGTAGGGACATGATCCCATTGCTATAGAAATTTTGGGCCTTCTGATCAAAATACCGCGACAAGTGGTTTTGGCAGTCCTCTCGTGATGTTAACCTGACACTGCCTAGAGAATTCTGAAGAGAGCGAGGCAGGTGGAAATCTGAAAGTGCAAGGTGCAGGACTATACGGCGGATGCATTAATACCTCCCAGCCAAACTCTCTTAATTTTTGCTAAATGGCTAAAGATGTGTGAGGTCTAGCGTTATCATGAGGAAAAACCACACCACTTCTGTTCGTTAATTCCGGCCGCTTTCTCTCAACTTCTTGCTTTAATCTCATCAGTTGTTCGCAGTAGAGAGAATCGATGGTCCTGCCTGGTGGTAACAGCTTATAATGAATAATGCCCTTTCAATCCCACCACACACACAGCATCACCTTGTTGCGAGTTGACCCGGGTTTCGCCACAGTCTGTGAAGCCTGACCGGCCTTTGACCACGACCTTTTTCGCACGTGCTTGTCGTACGTGATCCACTTTTCATCACCAGTTATCAGCATCTTCAAAAATGGTTCGGTTTCATTTCGTCATAATAAAGAATCACAAATGAGTACACGGTTCATTTGGTGTCTTTCAGTGAGCTCGTGGGGTACCCAAATATCGAGCTTTTTCGTGTATACCCATTTTTTTTAAATGCGCGAAAACTGTTTTGTGGTCAATCCCCAGTTCTTCAGCTACGTCGTAACTACTGATATGCCGATCTTGCTCCAGTTTTTCAAAAATGGCATCAATTTTATCCGTAATAGGGCGACCAGAGCGACGTGCATCTTTGACATCAAAATTTCCGGATTGAAAACGCTTAAACCAAATTTGTGCTACTCTCACAGACACTGCACTAGGTCCATAAACATCGCAATTTTTTTCGCGGGGTGCGTTGCATTTTTACCATTTTTGTAGTAAAATTTTAAAATGTATCGAATTTCTTCATTAGATTCACTCATCTTGACAGTACGAAAAACAAATGAAAGACACACATTTTCCTAATTTGTATTTGGAATTATCTTTTTTAAAATCTAAACTTTTAATGATACCAAAACCAGCCAGATACAAATAGTAGGTACAGCCAAAGAGATTTTACTACAAGTTCATACATACTATAATCCGTAAAGACTTTTTCCCCAACCTAATATATAAAAAAATAAGCAAGAGAAATAAATAGCATAGAATTTACTAAACAAAACTAACACATACACAGACTTTAAGAAATGTAAATTTCCTGGAAATAAAAGGCTTTTTTATTATTTTTATTTTATTTGGGTGACACGTTTCAAATATCACGAATATAGCACTAATAAAACGAGCCGTGCGCAATATTGAAAGCACTTTATAAATGGACGAGGCAGACAGAGTTCGCTTACGACCACAGTCGACGCAACTTGTTCGATAAAATAAAGATACTCCTTATAGTATAGACGACGAGCATAGACTTTTATCAGAAGTAAAGCATCTTTCTCTAGAACTTCGCAAGTTTAACGGCTAAGAAAGAGCCATTTATCGAAGCAAATGGGTCATGAAATAAATATAAATAACGAGGCGACATCAAACGGAACGAATTAGCTTGTCACATAATTGGAGTGATCTGTTTCGAGAGCTGCCCGCGTAAATGCGACTTTGATCTGCGAACCGACACTGATGGCGCTAACGGGGTGCACTTGAAAAACGATATGCCAATTGGAAATGAATTGAAAACGAGAAATTTTAAATTCCACTTTTAAATGAATGGAATTTACCATATTTTCGTCGTCAATGTTCTCTGTGTGATAAAAAAACTCAACTACAAAAATGTCCTTATCTACTTCTGTCGTATCTGTTCTCTGTGTGATAAGAAAACTTAACTACAAAAATGTCCTGATGATATAAATGAACCTCGAAACGAAAGGGCAAAGGTCCTTTCGTTTCGAGGTTCATTTATGTCATCCTAATTATTTTCATTGCATATGAAGGAAAGACCATAATACAGCAAAGACATTTACATGAGATACAAAAAGGTACACAGACAGAACTAAGTAAGTATAGGTACATAATAATAAAAATCATGAAATTTTGCTTCTCGTCATGAAATTGCTATTACATGGCATGTTTATGAAGTAAAATTAAATTATATATTTTTTTGACAAAATAAAAATAAATATCTTACGTAGGTAATATAACTATGGGTATGTTTGTCACGAAACACTGAAACCAATGAATACTATCTACTACTTTAAAATATGACTATATTCAGAAAATCATACTCGAAAGTATAAATGCCTATGTTATGAATCTTTTGTTGCAAAATAGATCTTATAAATATATGCACTAAGAACTTGCTCGAATTCAGGCTAGGTACTTTTTGCATCAATTAAAATGCTCCTTATTTCGTGTCCGTAAAAGTAGGGCGGGTTTAACGCCGCGGGTTTAACGTTTGTTCCCGTGAAATTATGTCAAGTCACGGTTATCTCTGGGACGATCATCCTGCTAGGTTGGAGGAGCTTTTGAATTAATAATTTTAAAGGTTATCTGATATCGAATTTGTTTTCACCACGTGGGGTGATTTTTACAATAAGTCTATTAAAACAACATAGTTTTTCGTTGATGTTGTTTTAAGAGCTATTAAATAACTACTACAGAAAAAGCGCTGGTCAGGAATTTTTACCAACCACCTGGATTATGATAGGTTACCAACAGCCTTAGTTTCAAAGAATACTTCTAATCGTTTGCTTAAAGAATTTGCTTACTTCTAATCGTGTAAGGTGACAGCTCAGATGGACAGTATGGGAGAACCTTTAGAAATTACTTACATGAATTAAGTGAATTCATATTCATAGGTACTTGTCAAAATTACATGAATACATTATTTGAATGGCTTAATTTCGATAAGTCGATAATTAATGATTTTTCTGACACTCTGGTCGAATACTTTTAAAACAGACCTATTCTTTTTGACAAATCTTTATAGAAGGAAAAATATTTAGGCACGTCCTTACTCACGTGGTTTTAAATAACAAAAGGTTGGTTAACCATGAAATATGTTGTTGTTGTTGTTGTTTGAATGTTGAATGATGTTTGTGTCTGAATGATGTATGTACAATAAAGATTTATGAATAAATAAATAAAATAATGTTGAAGGAGTGAACAATATTCAGGCTTTCTTATTGTTAAAATACCTTCATTTAATATAAATTTGCCCTATACGTAAACCATAAAGTCTAAAATACAATACTTATAATTAATCTCATTGCCATTCCATTTACATTATGTAGATTCTTCGAAGCACTATATAATCGGTACGAAGCTAGAAAAGGTTGCATATTAGTTTTGTAAATTCCCGAATTTATAAGAAATTTCATTATTTATTTAGTGTTAGGCACATTGGCCCGGAAACCGCTTTGATCATTTCCTTTGGTTCAATGAATAATAGATAGCACGTAGTACCTACCATCAGCCTTCAAGCTAAGTCAAGGGTCCGGCCTTGCGCTGCCAACAGTATGCCAGTATAATTGGATATCAACCACTGTAACTTTAATCCCTTTAGCTTACTGCGTGCAGTTGAGACGCTCTAATCTAATATTACTTGAACGGACTAGTTCTCATAAATTGTGATCAACAGCTTTGCTTCAAAGATTATTCCAAGGAATATATTTAGGGAAGTTGCTAGATTGCCTTGAAATGAGATTTGCTGAACAACATAAAATATATCTATAAAAAAAACATGTTTTTATCTTTCAACGTTCGGTAGATATAGAAAAGTTTTATAGATAAAACATAAATTATTTCATTAGTTACTCTAAACATTCTTAATTTTTGATTTTAACATGAATAAATGTTTGAAAAATTACTTAGTAATTAAAATGTTAAACTAGAATTATTTTTTTAAATAGATTTTTTTTTATACCACTAAGGTGGCAATCAAGCATACGGCCCACCTGATGGTAAGCGGTTACCGTAGCCTATGGATGCTTGCCACACCAGGGGTATCACTTGCACGTTGCCGACCTTGAAATAGAACATTTCGACATTGTAGGGTGGACGTTAACACATAAACGCAAATACAGATAGACTAGAAGAATTTCACAGGGATATCCCAAGTCCTGGGTGGTTCAGTTGGTTAGAGCAGTCCCCCGGATTGCGAAAGGTCGCGGGTTCGATTCCCGCCTCAGAACGTGAAATTTTTCTAGTTTTCAATTTTAATTACTTAGTCTAAACATTTTACGTTCCACGTACAAAGTATATAGTGTATGGAGCCTCATTGAAATATGATTTCATGCTTAGAAATTTAATTGCGACTGTTTAGTTCCGAGTTTTTTAGTGTGATTCTCAAAGACTTTTCCTTTTATTGTTTTATAAAACTGGAAAGAAAAGCATCAAACATTTGAACAAGCAATATTTAACTCGGTAATTAATTTAACTTTAAGCGTTTTTCAATTCCAACTATAACTATCTGAGGGAGAAAAAATATTCCATTTAAGATTTCTCCTACCAAAAGTTTGTAAAAAAGGCAAACGTCTCTGACAACAAAACATCTTTTAACTTACCGTCTTTTAAGTTTCACTTGGCTGCTCGCCAACTTACACCAGCAGTTAAGTGGTAAGTTGATGCAATTTCCAGATTCACTTTTTTACGTTTAAAACCCTTGATCCAATAAAGGCTAAACCGGTTTAAAATATGTAGTTCCCCTGAAGCGGAATTTCCTTCACCCAGAATAGAAACAGGCGATGAAAAGTACCGAGAAAAAGAATTTAATTTAATCCTTATTAAAAGATTCCTACGGATCACATTGTGTTATTTAGGGTAATACGTTAAACTCCGAATGCTTCCAGCATTTTATTGGGTGTTATTAAAATCTTCTTGCTCTTTCTTCCGCTAAATGAATTGATATTATAATGTCATTGTGAATTACTAAAATATTTGGATCATTTTTATTAACAGAACTATTATTATATGTTAGATATACAGCTGTAACTGTTTTACAACTTTTTTGTAATTGTAATAGACTAATTAACCCGCCTCAAAAGAGGAGGTTTTAAATTCGGTAGATGTGTTTTTTAGAGTACTAACTCGTTGTACTAATTGATTTTTCCACCAAATTACTATAAAAAGAATACTGTAAGCATATTCCTCTACAAATTTTTCAGACTTATATCCCGTACCGGAACTTTTTCTCGTAAAGAATCGTAAAAAATAACCATGATTTTAGCTAATGAACTATCTTGACTTTGATGTTTCCATAAATAATCTCTTTATGTGCTACTCTAATTATACCATTAAGCAGATTGGTGCTCCTGCAATGATAAATGGATATCACGAGCATTATTCTGGTCTTTAGTATAGCTTTTGGTAACTGCAGAGCGTGTGGGTTTTCCTGTATCGAATATGATTCAACTGACATCATTGCGATAATAAAACATTCATGATCTGTTATAAAGTGACTCATGTTGCTAATTTGCTTATGCCGAAGCACGATGCATATTAGAGAAATACTTAAACTGATTTCATTACAAGATCGCGCTCAAGGATTTGTAATCGTGCAGATTTATTTAGTTCCAATAAAATATAATAAGGGATACTTCCTGAAAATATTTTGCTTAGTTCTCTGCTTTATGAATGACTGACTACAGGAAACATCATTGGATGCGACGGTATTTAAAGACATCGTCAAAAAAGCTCAATAGATCAATGCTCACCAAACTAATAAAACGATCCACAAAAATTCTGTAAACTATTGATTTGGTGATCATTTAGAAACTTTCGATGCTTAAACAGTTTCTCTGGTTGGTAATGTATGGAGCAAAACTGCAAAGGATAAAATTAAAGGTTGACTTAGAAATAGTATTGCATTTTAGCTTCAATTTATGCCATCCCATTTCACTAATCTAATAAGTATATACTACATCATAATTCTTCTAAACAAAAAACTGTGTTTTTACATTGTTTCCTACTTAGCTGATTGGACATTGCTTCTTTATTTTCAGGTAGTGTTGGTGTTCATCCTGAGTATAGCATCGCTCATCATTTACTTCATTGACGCGTCCAGGTAATACAATTTCTAATTCGATTTACATTTATTTCGATGCGTAGCTAACTAATTAATACCATATATCTTGTAATAATGCTGAAATCATAAGGAATACGTGAGTGAAACTCAAATAAATGTGATCCGACTGTCTTGCTGGATAGTATTAAATGTTTTAGCTTCATGTTTTACTTTATCAGCTGAACGGTGTATCATTAGAAATGGCTTGTCCGTGGTATGTCACCTAATTGTTGTTCGTTTTTCTATTTGAACAGTTTTTGAATAATTTAATTTCTGGTTTTCAGTGAAGAGGTGGAGCGATGCCAGAAATGGAGTGACAATATTACTCAGCAGATCGACCTTGCCTTTAACATATTTTTTATGGTCTACTTTTTTATACGAGTAAGTATTTTTATTCATCACTTTTAAAATATAAACGTTAATAAGTAAGTAATATAATTAATTCTTATTATGAATACTATTGAGTGTATCAAATCACTAGCTAAGGAAAAAACTGATGAAACTTTTAAATCTAGTATTTCTAATAGCAGAACTCCATATTTTACTTTAACTACCACTACATTAACAAAAATTAATATTTGAAATACAATCAACTTCAATTCAATTCCCACAATATTGAATTTTAATCTATGTTGTTTTCTATTCCAGTTTATAGCAGCTAGTGACAAACTATGGTTCATGCTCGAGATGTATTCATTTGTAGATTATTTCACGATACCCCCATCCTTTGTATCGATATACCTGGATAGAACGTGGATAGGTAAGTTCAATGTGTTTGTTTCATTTACATAGAAATATTTGACCCTTTTCTAATGTAATATTAAAGTGGAAAGTTTAATTGAATAAGCCATGATATTGATTTATTTACAAACTTTGGTCAACAATCATTATCAAAATCCAATAATAACATTAACAGAATTTGTATAAAAATTAAGCTATAGTAAGATGGTACGAAAATTTGTTTAAATGACAAATGCATGATGACTGAGAAAAGATAGCGCCCTTCTATTTTTTGGCTTCCTTTTCAAGCCTAAACTTTTTCAAATAATCGCACTTATCTCGTACTTACTCATCTTCATTATAAAAGAAATTAAGATGAACCTTCTTTGTTGCAGGGCTAAGGTTTCTTAGAGCTTTACGCTTAATGACCGTGCCTGATATTTTGCAGTACCTCAATATATTAAAGACATCGAGCTCAATTCGGTTGGCGCAATTAGTTTCTATATTTATATCAGTGTGGTTGACAGCCGCCGGTATTATTCATTTGGTAAGTTTATCGATTTGTATCAGTTAAAGACGACAGTTTAGTAATCGAGGATGTTTCACCAAGAGAGTTTCATATAAAAGCTTCTTACAACGTAGTTTTACAGCTCCACAAAATCTAACAAAAGTAGGGAGAGCCCGTGTTATCATTATAGAAAATGATAAAAAGCAGAATGCTCAGTGCCCTACAAAGATCGTAGGTCTCCTCAGCCATAAATAAGGCCTTATCTTTCATGTCGTACATAACCTCGTACAAAATTCCGCGCTCGGAATTACCCCACTCTCCCATAGACTTTATGCCAGATATTAAAAGCTTGTTCCAAAGAGCAATGGCATAGTCATTAAATCAATATTTTACATTTTCAGCTGGAAAATTCTGGTGACCCGTTAGAATTTGAAAATGCGCAGAAGCTTTCATATTGGACATGCGTATACTTTTTGATAGTCACCATGTCCACAGTAGGTTATGGTGACGTGTTCTGCCACACTGTCCTAGGCAGAACATTTTTAGTTTTTTTTCTCCTCGTCGGCTTGGTAAGTTTCATTTTAATTCTTAAACTAAACTTAACTATTAAAATTAATTTAAATGTCACTATGACAGGATCTTAATCGTATCATTGCAAGGAGGGGCAAGACTTAAATTTTAATGGGAAATGTAATTTAAAAGCCTGATGACCAACGTCATGATGCCAATTTTTAACAGTAGATACGGCTATTTCGAAATCGCCATGCTTGCGATTCCTTGCATAAATGCTAAACGAATAACAAAGCAAAAGGAAATATTAACAACAACTGGCCATCTAAATGGTTACATAATAGCTCACATGGGACTTGCTAGACAAGTGTACTGGATTATCGCACAGCTCGTTGAATGGTTGTAAGCCTGACTAGTGCACCATCTATGATAGAGCATGACATAAATGTTGGAAGCATTCGGGAAGCCGAGCGCCGCCTCCCCGCCAGGGGCCGCGGCTGCCGCATCCGCCCTTCACTGTGCCATCTCTCTCTCGGCCGCTTCAACTCTGTGGAGCTTTTCAACTATCGCCGAACACAAAATGAGCCTAATTTCGAGCGACTTATTGCATGGATGTATTTTGTTTTTCTTTTGCTTTGTTATGTGATACTCACCACGAATGTGCTGCCGGAGGTCTCTTACCGCGCTTAAGTGTTGGAGTGTATTGGGGACTGTGGTCCGCGACGAAATATGTAGTATTCCGTGTCCGGAGTGGAGGCGTCCCGCTGCCGACGGCGCCCCCCGCGCGCCGGCGTCCCGCGCCGCGTCCCACCCCTCCCACCTCGCGATCTTTGCATGCCGCACCTGTGCCTGGCTGTGTTCAGTTGCTCACATCACCGGTAGACACACACTTGTTCCTTTTATTTTTATTTCGCTCCGCTACCGGCTACACTTAAGAATTTGCCACCATAGTAATACCGAGACTCGAGGTGGACATTGTCGTGCACCACGCGATGGTGTTCGCGTGCGCCCAGACTCGATATTCGATCGACACCATGGTCTGTTGCAGGCAATGTTCGCTAGTAGCATTCCCGAAATTATAGAGCTGGTAGGAAGTAGGTCCAAGTACAGTGGCGAGCTGAAGCGTGAACATGGAAAAAGGTATCCGTTTGATATATAAATTGATCGCCGAAAGTGAAGGCGATTCATTTTGCGGTTCGTGCTAGGTGCACAGTACCCGTCGCCCTGGACAGGCCGGATCTGGATCGCCCGAGCTCTCGGGAACGATGTGAAATCATCACCTATAAGAAAGCTTGCTCAGTGCCGTCAGATGTATTGTGTCATCTACTCGTGTTCACTGCTTGGCCCCGCGCCCCACATGGCAGTGAGCCTTTCGCCCTCCGCTACAGAGGCACCACTAGCTTCCGAGCTGGGTATCTCTGTAGCGGCGGTGCGAGGGTCCACTAGGCCTGGGAGCGCGACGGCCTAGTAGTGTTCGCGCTCTACCAAGCGTCTATATCGAATGCCCCTCGTCTTAGTTTAGGAACCGGTGAAACCGATTTCTTTTTAAGTTCTGTTCATCGATTAGTTAGCGTATGTATCCTTAGGCTTTGCATGCACCCGGTCACGAGTCCCGTCACGGCTTGCGCCGGTCACAGCTCCCGCCGCTAGCGTAGCTCGGCACGGCACCCAAGTCCCGCACACCCACACAGCCACAGCCACCACGCAGACAGACGACACTCAAGCCACACAGCCTTGTGCGAGCGCGAGGGTACGCGGCCGCGGGCCGGGCGGGGCGGGCGCGCGGAGGGGCGGTCGCTCACCTCACGGTGTTTGCTGTGTATCGTAGGCTGTGTTCGCCAGCTGGATCCCCGAGATCACGGAGCTGGCGGCGCAGCGGAACAAATACGGCGGCCGGTACAACAAGGACGTCCGCCGCAGGTACCCTGCTCTCACGCCCCCGCTCCACGCGGCTTCCTGCCTTCCTACCTCTCACGGTTTCGATCTTGGTTGATTGAATGCGGAGTTTGCTAATGAAATTTATTAATCCTTCACTAGAATCGGTCTCTCGGTGCCGTGGCGCATGCTCGAAGAGTTAGCTCCCGGCGGCCGCGCCCCTCTCCCCGAACTAGAGAGACAGGCGCGCGGTCGACCGACGCACTACTACATGCCTTTTTTCGTAAATTTTACTCGAGATAAAGTTGAGCTTTTTAATCCTTCTAACGAGACTAGATCTGGAGAGAGCCGATGTAAAGTTTTGTAATGCTGTCGATGAAAGTAGTGTTTGGTTTGTTCGCTTGCACACGATGCCTGTCGCCACGCTGTAGCGCTAGCTCCGGCACCTCGCCAGAGTCCCGACGATCACACACAGCCAGTGCCCGCGCCCGCCCCGCCACCGGCCCGCGCCGCCGCGAGCCGCCTCCGCCGCGCAAGTGAGCCGCCCGCGGACTACCGCCGGCGGCTCCCTTCCGCCGCGGCCTTAACCACTCACCGGTCTTGAATGTGAATGTCTTGTTTTGTCTGTCGGCGTTTAGGCGATATTTGCCAGTTGTATCCCAGAGATAATTGACTTAATCGGCACTAGACCCAAGTATGGCGGCACCCTCAAGAATGAGCGGGGACGCAGGTGAGCCGCTGTCTTCACTCCGTTCCGTTGAATGTGTTCCGTGTTGTGAAATCTATATCTTCCTTTTCCTCTCTTAGCACGCTTCTGTGTTCTCACTTATCTTTGGCGGGACGCGAGTCCCGCGAATTGTTGTTTTTATGAGTCGATATTGATTGTAAATTATTACCTTTGAATTTTAATTCAGTTTAATAGTGAAAAGCAGATAGTGGCTAGTGTTATCGCTCGTCATTATATAGGTATCATGATTATGTTCTGTTAGTATACGTACGTAAAGGAATGTTAAAGTAAAGCTTAGTTACGGAAATTTAAATGTTGAGTGGTACCGTAGTGTGTTGTTCGAGTTCTGGTGTGCGAGGTGTCGACAGCCCTTCCTGGGGCCGAGCCGCGGCTTCCCCGCGGCCGCCCGGTGGGCTGTTGATGCGCCCGCACCTCCATACCGTTACCGTACCTTACCGTACCTAGTGAGTGCTCCGCTCGCCTCCCTTACTCCCTGCCTGCACGTCTACTGTAACTGTACTGTAACTCTTACTCTTAATGTTGACCCTCTTACTGTTTTGTAATCTGTAATGTATCTTTTGGATCGACCCCCTCGGTTATATTAGTGTAATGTATTTACGTTAAAATTCATAGAGCGTGGCAAGGCTGTGTGCATTGAGGACATTTAAACGCAAAATTAGTTTTTAGATTTCAACATATATATCATTTTTGACATGATTGACATCATCTTAGCAGTGATACACAAGTCATTCATACAAAATTGTTGGATTTATTGATTTGTAAATTTTTACAATATTTGCAATTGTCAATAAAAGGTAGACATTTTGTAATTTTTATAAATTGAAAAATGAAATCAGTTCCTTTGCCACACCTTAGAGAATATAGCTTGCATGATGTGCCTATTTATGATCAGGTTTTTCGTTTATGTTGACTTTCTTTTCTATTTTAATAAATTTTGGATGAGTTTAATTTGTTTATTTCTTACTCATTCTTGTGTTATTTTGTTTTAGTAACGACATTAACCTTCATCAATGTACCGACACTGTCGACTGTCTGTGATACCTCTACCACCTGTAATGAAAGAGCCTAACCCTCTTTGAGTTGAACTTATAAAGAATTGTTGTTACTGTACCTACTCCTAAAAAACTGTGTATTTTGCAACAATACCTTCATTTCTTGTATTAAATAAAGTACTATACTGAGACGCAAGCTTTTGAAGATATTTATATACAGTAAATCAAGTAAATTCAATCATCATACTTACCTAGCTACCGAGTTCAAACATAACGCTTTACATTACTACCAACAAGTATAACTGACTACATAATACCTACATTACTGTGTATAAGTATCTGACGTGATATGATTTTATAATATTTACACAAATACATGTCCTTACTAAACACAGTCACTGAACATATGTTATTTTTGCAATGAATGCTGTTTTATTTTGTTCGACTACGTGGATGCCATATTATTTCTACACTTCGTCATTGCAAGTGTTGCACCTTCCGATACCCCTGTTCCGTTGTGTACCATTATTATACTTACATTTTATTTTTGTTTATTTATTTTTTACTAGTGTGGTAGATAGATTTACACAAGTCCTGAACGAAACTGAGCTTTCTAGATAATCGTAAAACAGTTCATTTCTTTGTGGCTTACAGATTTTTTTTAGTTGCTACAAGAAAATTTATATCTTTACATTTAAGATAAACATGATCTTAAGCTTCATGAGTTTAAGCCACAAATTAATGAACTATTAATGTTTTATTTGTAAATTATGGAGGTCATCGAGCCCAACGTCTTTGCTTCAAAATTTTTTTCATTATTAACTCTCAATCTTTACATTTTCTATTACTTATAAACTTTATACCTCTTATAAAAAATCCTATTATTTTTAATTAATATAACTTGCGTTCTTTTAAAACTTTGAAAATCGGTTTGAAATTTAGACGTTGGGTACTTTGTAATGTAGATTTGTCACGCTTCTTCATGTCTCGTTTTGTTTAACTCTGCGAGACTTTCTATTTTATTATTACATGTATGTATATGTGGTCCCAGGTGTTAAACAAAACTTCAAATTGCTATACTTCTATTTTCTATCTTCTATTTGTAAGATACTTTAAGCTTAATGGGTATTCGCTTCGATTGAAATTTCAAGGCAATAATTAACTGTCAAGTGCTGCACTGCTTGCAATTTTAAAATCTCAATGATACTGCAGCAGAATGTCACTCTCCCTTTAATTCTCGCATAAATTTCTTGAGGCTTCAAAATACTGAGATTTGCTTCTGAGCTTAATTGGTTCCTTACAAACAGCTTTTTGTAGTAGCACCATTTGCATTATGATTCTTCTACGCGATATTATAATATATTCATACAATTTCAGGCATATTGTTGTGTGTGGACATATAACATACGAGTCAGTGAGCCATTTTTTAAAAGACTTCCTACATGAAGACAGAGAGGATGTGGACGTTGAGGTTGTTTTTTTACACAGGTTCGTATATTTTTTATTCCCAATAGCTAAATCATTCACGAAATCACAAGATTCATTGACACTTTTACATATTTTATCCATATTATTACGATTTTAAATTAGTTAATGCGGGTTATAAATTTTGTGTCATATAAAGATAGTTTTATCTGTGAATCACACACAAATAACACATATTGGATTTTCTATTGTATGTGAGCGCCGCTTGGCTGGTAAGGGACGAACGGTTATTATGTTCTATATTATTTAGACTCAAAACATCCCAAAAAAGCCTGTAATTAAATTTGTGTTAGAAGAAACGAAGCCACAAATCAAAAACGTCTACAAATAAAGCTCTAGCTTGTTTGGCCCATTCAAAAAGTTCCTAATATTTTTTTTGATTCCAATAAAGCTAGTATCTGATCATAAATACTTTGAACTACTACAGAAATAAATAGAATAAGAAGTAAATACTTTTTTCAATTAAGTACTCACCTCAAATATAATTAAGAAGTTACAAGGAGTGTAAATAAACCTCTACTTGTGGTGGTGTGTGATGACGATCCAACGACGCTTTCAGAAAAGAGCCTGACCTAGAGCTGGAAGGTCTCCTGAAGCGTCACTACACCACGGTCGAGTTTTTTCAGGGTACAATGATGAATGCCGTCGACCTTGAACGAGTCAAGGTTAGCGTAAGACGAATAGAGCAGGCATTAGATTATCGCACGGCCGTACTTATCATTCAAAAGCGTCTACGTGAACCAGTATTTTATTTGTTTATGTGCATAAAACAGATCTTTTTCTTCAGTAAAGATTCTGTTCCATAGTCACAGTAGGATTTTATCACTTTGGTAACTTTATCTTGTGGTTCTTTTGATGCAATCATTGCTTCTCACGGTGGGACGGTGGCGCCTGATATCAGGCGCCGCCGCTCCACCACACGACTGCGTATTTTGGTAAATAGCGTTGCATGGTACGATCGGGCCACGACTGTCGGCGGACTGTCCCTACCCGTAGTTAACTGAGCGTTGATGACAGGAAACCGCCAGACTTGGAGCTCGAAGGCCTGTTCAAGAGACACTTTACCACTGTGGAATTCTTTCAAGGCACCATTATGAACCCAATCGACCTACAGAGGGTAAAAGTAAGTAGAACGCGATTTTTTGGCCGTGGTGTCGATTTGAAGTTGTACAGACTGTCATTTCTATAGACGTAGAGCGATGCTCGTTCACTAACCTCTTCCGTGAAGGATTCTGTTGGAGCGATGTGAAGTTCCCTTCTGTATTTTGAGCGCTGTCTGTTCGTGCCTGTGCTAATGTGTGTGCGCCGGGCGAGCGCGCCCGCCCGCGTGTGCTCGGGGGCGCGTCCGCCCCGGCGGTGTGTCCCGGCCCCTTCGCCGCCCAGCGGCATCTCCTGTGTGTCACTGTCTGTACCAGTCGTTGGTGTTGTATGGCCTTCACGATACCTACTCTAAACAATCGATATCGATTGTACTGTACACTATCCATGAACATTGGCATTGATGGCTGCCGAAGAAAGAGTTTCCGTTTTGAAATTATTCAAATTTGTAGTTTCAAGTACAGTTGTCGATTGTCGATATTGTCGAGTGTTTAAGGTAAGTTCTATATGTGCATGGCTTCTGTTTTGGAATGTTCGCTTATGATGCATGATAGTAGTTTTCTTCTTACACCCACCTGCTTTTTCCTAAAATGAACACTGCGTAAGAATTTAAAAAAGTTTAATTTGATAAAAAAAAGCTTTATTGCAAATGTTATCTGAAGAAAATGGAGTACTCATTATATTTTTCGTAGTGATCATTTTCAACATAAATGTTTAGTTCTGTATATTCTCATGCTTTTCTAATTAAAATTAAATTAAATTCCTGTGTGTTCTACTTGAAAAAATATACTTGAACAAAAATGTAACCAATATAATTATCCAGTATTTGTCTTACTACTTATGCAAAAATCTTGTTAAAATAAATAAAAATGCATAAAATATTTATGAAACTTCTGTTCCAATGTAAGAGTAAAGTAAAAAAGTATCATATTATCTTATAAAAAGTATATTGTAGCAGAGAGTTGAAATGAAACAACCAGAAGTCGGAGATGTCGGAGACATCACACACCTCTCCTCATCAGAATTTATGTTTAGGTACACGAAGCAGACGCTTGTCTGGTGCTAGCGAATAAATACTGCCAGGATCCTGATGCAGAGGATGCCGCAAACATCATGAGGGTTATCTCCATCAAGAACTATTCAGACGACATCAGGGTCATCATTCAACTCATGCAGTACCATAATAAGGTCTTTTGTCTATCTTAAAGTTTACAGTAGGTACATAAATAAATTAAAACACATTTTAAATCTACACTTGCTAAGAATCCTAAGAATATTTTGATTGTGGTTATGTTCACTACACTGTTTACTATGGTTACTCTTCAAAATAACAGGAGATTAAGAACTGTACCTACAATATTCCAGGCCTATCTTCTAAACATTCCATCATGGGACTGGAAACAAGGTGACGACGTGATCTGCCTGGCGGAACTCAAGCTGGGTTTCATCGCGCAGAGTTGCCTTGCGCCCGGTTTCTCCACCATGATGGCCAACCTCTTCGCCATGAGGAGTTTCAAGACGGTCAGCTTTTTTTGCTTCATTTACTATATTACTCTCTTAATTTCTCTTAAAGCACATTCGAAAGCAGACTCTGCCAAAATCGTTACTGGTTAGGTGTTAAAATACAGAAATAAATAACTCCATTAACCGTTACATTGGAGTTTTAAAATCTTAAGCTTTGTCTGTCTAAGATATTAAGTAACCAGCATTTGACATTACAATATGATAATCAAAAGGTCAACGGCATTTACGAGTCAGCATTTCGAATGCGTTAGTTTTAACAATACGTATGCGGCATTTCCACAGTCACAAGACATGGCTATATGGACTAATGACTACATGCGAGGTACCGGAATGGAGATGTACACGGAGACATTGAGCAACACGTTTGTCGGACTGCCGTTCAGTATCGCCGCCGAGTAAGTCAGAGAGCCACACAGGACAGTGCTAACTACTGCTCAACACTGTACAAATCTGCGTCATCACGCCCCAGGACTTGGCGAATATCACTAACCGATTTATAAATAATCGCATAGCTTGTTCATCCTAGTATTTTCGTACAATTTTGTTTGCCAGCTTCGTCCGTGATTCGACCCGCGATGTTCCTTAAAGAACCCATTTCATAGATACTGCACTGAATAACTCAGTTATGGAGTAGAACTTGCTGGATATAGAGTAGAAATAACTGTTTGTAAAGATTTCTGTATTAATTAACTTAGAAAACAGGGTTGGCGATGGGCCACTGGAAGACACGAATGTTCCCGACGGCTGACTAACATGGCACGAGCTTGAGCGTCTCTTGTTGATTGATTGCAGTCCCCCGACACCCAAGCTTGGCAGAACGATTACCTGCAGGGTACCGGCTGCGAGATGTACACAGAGACACTGTCAACGTCTTTCACTGGGATGAGCTTCCCCCAAGCGAGCGAGTAAGATCCCATATCATTGGGCCCTATATCCCTGCACTGTAGACTGTGTGCCATGCTAGCAACTCAGTGTGCACTAATGTTCCTCAACCCTAGATTATATGGAGTAGGTTGAACTTTAACTACTTATAAAGTGTTTGGTTTTCAGAATGAGTTGTGCATGTTCACTGGGTAAATAATATTGAACGGTAAATAATATTGCACGTAGACTAGATTTTCAATATATGCATTTAAAATATATTATTTCAGTATATATTTGCAAATCACCCTTTGTGATTCAAGTTGACAAAGATCGTGATTTCTTTTGAACCATTCAGTCCGAATCATCTAATTAATCATGCAGTTTATTTACCTATCGAAAATATGTATTTATTTATTTTATTTTATTCACCACAATTTACCTACATAACACAACGAAGCTTTTGTTTTATTTTTAGCTAAGTCCACTATTTCTTCAGTGCAGTAAAGTTATATCACTTAATAGATATTGTTGGTAGCATTGTGGACAGGTACATTCTTAGAAGCTTAAAGTATAAATGTATCTATATGTATGTATGTACTATGTATTTCTAATCATGTTATATATAACTTACATAAAATTAGATGCTACAGGTATAGAGTGGGCAATATATTGAAAGTCACTGATCCTTCCTTTTGCTTGTCGTTTCCATGTTGTAAAATGCTTGTTAGTAAATTACACTACACATTTTGCACAACACATAACAACCACTGAAGTATTTATATAAAAGATAGGTACATGGTAATATTATTTATAATTAAGAAAAAATATTATAGGAATTAAAGTATGCTATACATCAAATTCGGCGCGTCTCAAAGAACTGGGGCGTCCAACAAAATCTAAATGACTAATTTAGAATTTGAAGTTTTGATAATTCTGTTCTAAAGAATGATTGATTACGATAAAAATCATGCCATTTTTTAACACTAAGCGTTCACATAGCAATACGTATAAAATACAATAGATGATATTACAATCATGTGGTCTACGTATCATCTCCAACATGCAGACTGATTGAAACTTTAGGTCACTTTTAGGTTTCAAGGTAGATTATGTTAGCATTTTTATATAGTTTTGAATTGGAACTGTTAAAGTTTTAAGAAAAAGACTTGAAAATAGAACTTTCTAAATTTAGTGACTGCTTACTAATAAAATGAACTAAGAAATGTGTGTACCTACAAGCACATAACCATTTGAGTTAAGTTATAGAAATTTGTGAGATTTGTTTGAATTGAATTCTGTCCTATCTTAATTTTTCGATTCATATAGCTTCTCGGGCAGAAAAAAAAACCAACACAATCAATAGGTTTTTTTAACCAAAATTTGGCCATAGACAACTACATTTAGCTGCTACTTTTGAATATCGTTAAAGAAAATAAGAAACATTATGAAAACTGTTTCATTTTTATTTGATTGCATGCTCTGAATAGAAATATGATAAAACTTATGAATGAAGCTCTGTGGTAATAGCCGCATTTGCATGCAACTTAACTTAAAAATATATGCATTTTTTACTGGATGCATAATTATAATGAGCAAGTTACGTATTTCGAAACATTGCTAATGATAAGATCTGAAAAAAAGAAAAATATAATGTCAAAAACATATCAATTACTCAATCCACATATTAGTGGACAAGAGAGTCAATGATGGCGTTGCCGAATTAAATCTTACTTAAACTTTGGTACATACTATTACTTCAGAGTTTCAATATAACGAGTTTACTAAAACAGATGTTATTATTTCTCGCAGGTTATGTTTCACGAAATTAAAGCTCTTGTTACTGGCCATCGAGATCAAGGGAGAAGAAGGCGCTGACAGCAAGATATCCATCAACCCCCGTAGTGCAAAGATCCACGCCAACACGCAAGGATTTTTCATAGCCCAGTCCGCGGACGAAGTTAAAAGGTATAACTTAAAATTAAAATTTTACAATCAGATAAGATTTTCAGATATAAAAAATGGTATTAGAACCTCACGAATCACTGTGGATGGTCTAAGCAACGTCTCATGACATCAGGTCATCAGTTCGAGCTAATGTTTTAAGTAATCGTTTGCTTTAAAGTGACAAGGGTTCCCTATTTCATGAATGATATTAGATATATCTGTTAATTTTTTCCTTTTTTTTTAGAGCTTGGTTCTACTGTAAAGCCTGTCACGAGGACATCAAGGACGAAACTCTCATCAAGAAGTGCAAATGCAAAAATTGTAAGATCAGTTTCATTACTCTATGAATATCAATGAAATACTATTAAAATAAGATACTTTAACAGCAATTTCTAATGATTTACATAATAAATAAGAAATTATATTAAATGTCGACGATTCTGTGACATTCTTTCTGGAAATAACTGAATGTTGTTACAATTCACGAGCTGTGTCCTATAATTATTTACTAGTCACATGTTTAACACAACCCTTTCTAAGTAAAGCAGATAACTTCTCACTTGTCACACTGTAGGTTTCCCAAGGACACGTTGACACAGCAAACTTTGCTATCGATTTCACACTGTGTACTTTCTATTTGTGAGACATTAATGAAATATTGTTCGGCTGGACTTTTAGTGACCGCGCAGCGGAAGGTCGGGGCCGACATAGGTAACTTGCACAACACCTAACCTCACAAATTGACGTTTTCCGATATTTATTTTCGTGTCTATATAATTTTGAGTTGCTTTAGTGGTGTTGCGTCCGTACCTCACAGACTGGATCGGCTGCAAAGCATTCTCTTGACCCGTGCTCGTTCACATCCTATAATTTAGCGATCATTGTGTATGTCCGCTCGTGAATATACGATGAAGCACTCCGACACTTCACCATTTTTCTATGCCTTTTGAAATATTTCTCGCTCTGTTCTGATTTGTATGGATATTGAGAGCATTTAGTGCATCATTCAATGCAAAATCACGATTTCATCACTGATCAGGTTATAATAAGGTCACGCTATTTTATCACTCTTCAAAGTTAATCAAAATTTTTTTTATATCGGTGCAATTATGAGACCAATTAAAATTGAAATGATGCACTTCAAAGCCCAGCACAGACAGTATATTGCATGTATACAAGTAAATAGTAGAACTAAATGGCAAAATGTAAATTGCACCGTCTCATTATCCCAAAACACTTAGATAATGTCTATGTACTTAATCCATGAAAGCATGTCTCAGAAAAAAGAGTGAAGAGAAAGTGTTTATAGAAATTGCCCATTGAAGAGTGAGCTTTGAAGAAACAAAGACTTTAGACAGCAGTTGAAGCTTGTCTGTGCTATTGAAAGTGACTAACGCAAGATTCAAGTAAACTAAAAACGACTGTCACTATTCATTATCTCATCATTCAAATATGGAAGGATCAAGTTCAAATCGTACCTAATAATCTAGTATAATAAATAATCTTTAGTTTTATTATTGAAGAATTTGATCCTACCCATAAAAAATAACATAACGATACCAAACTCATCAATGGAATAGGAGCGTACCTTCGTTTTTGTCAGCTTTTGGATTTTTACAGATGTCGGAATGATGATGATGCAGACTGGGATGGTGAAACAAAATCTTAATACATATCGGGGTTGTCTCGACGGTACGGACAGGAAATGCGAGCTATCCCATATTACCGTACCTCACAACACGTTTAGTTTGTTTGTAAACTAACCATCGCTCATGGACGATTATATACTGAGCTACAGTATACGCTAATACACAATTAAACGTCACACGCAGCTAGACTAGTGCCGCAAAGCTACGACACATAGCAAAATAACTATAAACTGGCTTACTTCACAATGACAGCCATTGTAATTCCAACACAGATCTGACCTTTAGGAAATGTGTTTATAGGTTCCAATCACCAACACGCTTGTACCCAGTGGTACTGCTCTAGAACAATAATTATAAAGCTTTTTAAAGTTGGAGCAACTGTAAAAAAGTAGTTTTTTGTTGGTGATTAGAATCGACCATGAGTTGCATCGGCCAGCGTATGTTACATGTTCTTAATCTAAGGGAAGAGTTCCTAAGCTTTGCATCTCTGTCAGCATAAGTACTTATTATTTGCGTTCCTTCTTTCACGCCCTCTAAATCAGGATGACTAAATTAGTTATTATACACCGATGAGCTAAACATTTTATTTCTCGGTTCAGTGGCTACATTCAGGAAAGGCGTACGAGCCGTCCAGATGGTTGGCCGGGCAAGTACGTAACTCATATTATACAATTCAGTGTAAATGTCAATGTGATGTTTTTATGATCGACATGTCCGGTGTGGGTGGGTCGGGTGAAGCCACCCCACATATAGCAGTCTCGTGTCCTGTAATCATTGTCTTGTCTACGTTTCTCTATGTGCATTATACAGCAGTTAGATGTTTGCCTCTCTATTAGCCGATATTATAACATCGAGAGACATTGTGATGTCGTTTATTTATTTTGGTGTTGTTTTTATTATATAATACTTAAAATATTTTTTTAGGAAGTATTTTGATCCCTGATTTCTGCATCGAATAGTCCCTCAGATATTGATGTTGTGTAATAGTGTTAATTAATTATTGATTTGTATTATGCTTACAAATTCAAAAGATTTTAATACCCTGCATAGGGGAACGTAAATTTGATTAGATCCCGCCTCGATAGAACCGTCTGGAGATGCAGTTATTGGCTACTGCATCCATCGACAACTTCGGTATATTACAATGCCTTTGTATTATATACTTGCAATTAAAATTACATTTGCCTATTATGATCCATTATAACGTTAGTACGCTCGGTTAGATCTTCAGAACAATCATTATTCATTTATCATTTCCCTTTATACATTAGTTTAATTCATTAAATGTAGGGTTTTAAATTCATTACAGATAATAAAACTTATATTTAGATTAGAACACAATGCTTGTTTAGTTTATTCAGTGTACATTATGTGTGTTAGCTTTTGATGTTTTGTTTGTTGCATGTGTATGTTGTAGCGTTAAACTGTACTAACTCCGAATTTGATTTGATAAAATATTGATTTTTCTTCACTAAGCTTTGGGTTTCAATTTCAAACATGCTATAAAATGCTTCCTTTTCTTCTATTCCATTAAATGCAATGCTTTTTGAAGTTGAAATCCAATGGCATATCAATGATTCATACTTATGATCATGAGTATTTGGTGATAATAGCCACACGCTGTAACTTTGCCAGTTTGTATTACTGTATTTATTCAGTGGTGTATCGGAATGCGAAATTGTGCTGATGTTTTCCAGATGACCACCATCCTCCCCCCACCTTCACGCCGCCAGAGTTGCCCAAGAAGGTCCATGTTCGAGGTACATCTCAGGCTCAAAGGACTGAGTGGTTTTTTTTATTTCCTTTTTAATCATCGGCCCACACTTCTTCATTGAACGACCAGCAATATGCTTCGTCCTTAGGTTACCAGAACGTATCATGCACTTAGATGCTTATCACGCATTTTCATAGCGAGCACTAAAACATAGTGGCTCTTGATTGCCACTGGAAAGTTTTGACTGCTTCAATCAGGCATGAACCCGGCGAAAATGTAGAAAACTTACCTATCGCTTCAGCGATTAAAAGTTTCAAAAGAATATGCCACTCACAGAACGTTTGTATCTATTCTACCTTCCAGAATTTTGGATAATCAATGCCTAGTTTTTGAGTTCCACTCGAAGCAAAAATCTTTTTATGTTCCTTTTGCATCATGATTTTCAATGATTTGAAAAATATACGGTTTCCATCGATCTGTGCTTCTTGGTAAACTCTAAAGCGGATATTTTATCATTTCTGGTTTGTACCCCTGCGCCGTGCCTTGCGACTACCTCATGGCATTGCATTTCTACGTTTGTCAACTATTGTATCCCTGAATGCTTGTTGGTACGCTTTTGTAGTAGAATTGAATGAAGAGCATCTACCTACCTATTTATAATTAAATGCTATGAAATTATGCAATTATTTATGAAAATGTGAAAACATATTTTGAAAGTGTTTAATTCACTCCTCTCACCAAATTGGCATACCTAGTAACTGAATATTAAACAGAAATTTATTTTTATAATGCATCCAGATTGGCTACCTGCAAGAATTAAGATCATACCAAAATTAGCATCCCAATCACCCTGCTTGTATTTCATAATCTATACAAATCTATATTCATCATAATTGCCTTCCAGGTGAAATTGCGAGAGAAAAAGGCGAAGATACTAGTTGTAAGTACTTATATGTGATTTCAAGAGAAGGCTTTTGAAAACCAATCTTTACCTACAAAAATATTAGATCTGCACAAACAAAACTAGTAAAACACAGATTTAGTAATTTGAGTCTGTTTGAACGTCACGCAAAACACTAACTCAATTTAGGTGCTTTTAATGATACGAACTTAAACCACGCCAATAAACGCCGCACTGTGAACACTGCCGGATTGCTCAACGTCTTTAATGTTACATATTATAATATAGGTACCTATACGAAAACCTGATACATCTTTCGTTTCACAGTAATAAACCGAAATCATCGGAACGCCGCGCCAAATACCCTCTTGTCTCCTATGGCGAATCAACTAATGAACACAACTACCACGAGACAGGTCAACAAGGTGAAACCTAATGTGAACAGAGCGCCTCCCGATACGTAAGTAACCTTAGATGTAATTTAAAAGAGATGATTGACTTCCTAACATAAACTTAAATTAAAAGTATAGCATGTTTACAAAAAAAAACTTGTGAAACTTAAAACAGTGTTCTAAAACTGTGGTGAATCAGAGATGAATTGCTTTTATATCTCAAATACGGGTCAACCAAAACAATGCTTCCGGAAGAAAAGCATCCTAAATATTGAACTTAGAGAATTTTACATGAAGTAACCATTTCTTTAGAAACAAAAATTACTGCGTTCAAAGATTTATAAAAAGTAAATTACCGGAGACGGGAATCTAGACCGGCCAAATGTAGAAAATAAACTTTCTGTATTTTTATGATAGGTAGGTACTGTACGATAGGGTCCATCATAAGGAACCAATGTCTCCAATAAACATTGCCTCTAAAATTTTAAGTTGACCTTAAAATCTTGTAAAAATTAGAAATGTGCGTGTCACTTTGCGTAGTATTGAAAATACTACTTACGCAATGAATTTATGAAAAGAATGAATGTTTGTATTGCGGCAGATGGTTTGCATCTTGAACAACTTATAAGCTAGTGATATTACTTTCATTTACACTAATTTAAATTGTATAGTACAAAATTGTTCTACTAAAAACAATTTATTTGACAATTTACGAACACATTTTACTTTTATTCTTTTTTGCCTTTTTGATTTTAGATGCAATGTTTTTTATACGAATAGATGACAAAGAAGCTGACGCGGTTACCGCCGCCTATAGACACCTGCAATAAAAACGAAAAATCTCTTGATATTGCAGGTGCTTTGTTATCCTAAGGCCTAAGCTGAAATGCTGTCCATGCCCAGTAATTACACTGGAAGCCTTTCCCTTCAATCTGAAACACGGCGAATTGTTTCACGGCTGAAATAAGAAAGGCGGGGGTACTTACCCAGACGACCCTAAATGCGGACCTTACCACCTAGTAACTAGTGTTTGCATAATAGAGAGATTTGTTCCATAATATTTATAATGGACCCTAAAGATCAGTATCATAAAAATACAGGATATTTATTTTCTACATTATGCGGGTTCGATTCCCGGCTCTGGTAAGTGGCTTTTAAGAACCTTTGAACGTGTTTCCTTCGAATAAAATCTGCTAACTTCAATATTTAAGATACTTTCCCTCCAGGGGGCATAGGTTTGGTTCACATGTACTTATACCAGTTGAGTAATTCTCAAATATGGATTATAAAATCAAAGTTCTAGAAACGTTGTCTAGATAAAATACATTTTAAATGCAATAAACAAAACATAATTATTAACTATTAGTAATCTGTGAGATGCCACTAAACAATTAGTAGACTTGCAAACTTTACTCTTCCGAATGAAATGAAAAACGAATTAAATCAAGTTTAGTAACATGCATTATTGAAACTCATTGCTACCGATATTTTGTGCCGAATGGGAATGAGTAGCAACATTAATTATTATTTTTATGTCATCTGTAAATCGGTTATTGATGTGTATTTTTTTATAAAATCCATACAAACCGATTTTCAGATTCCCTAAGTTATCTACCTACTTACTAAATTATGTACATAGATAACTTGTTATTATATTTAAAAATATTTACGTTTTCTGTTTAAACGCAAAGCTATATACCTAAACGATGTTAATATAAATTGTATAAGTACTTAAAATATACGGTGTGAGGGACACCCAAAGCGAAACCTGGAAGAAAATTGCATTTCTGACGGTATTCATAGTAATGGATTTAATTACTTAATCGTAATAATAAATGAAATATAAAAATCTAGTTCTGATCTTCAAAACGATAATGGTACCTAATAGTCTGGAACAAAATGGAAATAAAAAATCTTAAATAAAATGTAGTATAGTTTTATAAAACATACACAAAATTTTCAACATCCGTACCAAATATTTGATTTTAAACCATGATATAAATGAGGTATCTACAACTCCGGTGTCCCTCTCACGCTGTATGCTGTTACTTCTGTGTTTTATTTTCATTAATTTTATTATATTAACTGTCGCAGCTTGATAAATCTTCGATGTTTCGCTGTCACGGTCTTTTTGCACACTGTGCACTCAATACAAAACATTGATACCCTTACAGTATTTATCTGCTGCACATATATTTATTTTATCTTCTGATAGTTCTCTTGAATCATTAGAAACGAATCTTTGGCCCTGTGTTACAGGAATCCGCAGGATCAAGATACGAATTACCAGGCCTATCACCTTGCCTACGAAGTCAAAAAACTCATGTAATTCAAACAAAATTATATATCTGCTAGATAATTCTATTACCTATTGTAGTTTTGGACTAGCGCTGGAATTAGAAGATCAAATATTTTAATTTTTACAAAAATCAGTAAAAGAGTAAACATAACAATCTTCTTATTCCCAAAACTAATAATGAATTATAATATTTCTTTTTAATCTTGAAAAATCATTTATGTTCTGAATAGATTTTGTAACTATATAACGGTATTCAAACCTCGTTGTGATAACCCGAAAAATACGTTAACACGAGAGAATTTTTATTTTATTTCTTACTTCTTAACACTTTGCTTCATTATTATTTTAATAAAAAATGATTTAGTAATAAAAGAGTCGACATAAATTAAGTAGTGAAACATAATATTTGACTAACTAATTCCAGCTTATATTAAATTAAAATATTAATTATGATTGATCATAATAATGTAGTGGTAGTGCTTGCTTTCCAATTATAATTTACGAATGAAATAATATATTCTAATATTACGTTGCAAATTTAAGTACTACTATGCATTATATATAATTATTTATATAGCCAGTTTTATTATTAACACACCTCTTAGCTAGACTTTAGCATGATCACTATATATATTTTTATTGCACTGATAGATTATATAATATCGCAGACACTGCTTTAATATTGCCTGCATATAAATTGTATCTCCTCTTTGTAATAATAAAATTAATGAATCGTGAAGGAAGATAATAAAAGGCCAAAATAAACAAAAAAAAAGTGGAATTAAGTATCAACGCTCAAAATATTACTAAGCGTTGATAAAAGAAATTAAAAAGTATTATATTCGGTGCGAGGAAAGATAACCAATATGTACATAACACATATAAATAAAGAAACTAATAATAATTAAAAACATCTACCTACCTCTAATGTCTGACGATAGCAAAGGGGTAGCCTAGTTTAGCATAAATATCAGACTGTAGCTGATCTATCACTGATTTTCGAAGTACCTAATTGTACCGGCTAAAAAGTAATCATTATAACGAAGAGGAGTATATCAGTACTTTTATTATGTAATTTAAAATATAGCTATCTAAATATTTGAAACTCATTTCAATAATGCTACCTTCATTTATTAGAAAATATTTTTAACGTTAATCTATGAACTTTCACGGTGAATCGTCTATCAATGTACTTACTTACGCACTGAAATAGCGTTGAGGAAGGCTTCAATTGATTGAGTAATTATTCGTCTATACAGGCCCACGAGTAGGAGTAG
This sequence comes from Nymphula nitidulata, assembly GCA_947347705.1. NCBI lineage: Eukaryota > Metazoa > Arthropoda > Insecta > Lepidoptera > Crambidae > Nymphula > Nymphula nitidulata. The sequence goes on along the minus strand of OX374625.1, from coordinate 19,363,075 downwards.
TGGTGGCAACCAAAACAGCAACGGGGTGAGTCTGCCAGCGGGACTGGCGGACGACCAGTCGAAGGATTTCGACTTTGAAAAGACTGAAATGAAATACGACTCCACTGGTATGTTCCATTGGAGCCCCGCCAGAAATCTAGAGGATTGTATATTAGTGAGTATCTGTGTAGAGAAAATAATAAAGATAGATGTTACTATAATAACAATAATCATCATCACCTATTATCTAGCCCAAACTAAGCATCAACCCATTCGCTGCGGCAAACGCCGATCGACGTATTTCCATTTCACATCCTGGTGCAATATACGCCGATCAGCTCTAAGTGTTATAAATAAGCAAAAATTACTTTGCCAAATAAAATCATAAAAAATAATGCTATCAATATGTGTATGTCAGTTGACCACAGAATACTTTTACTCCAAGGAGCAGTTAACAGTACAACAGCCTTAAGATCGCCGTCAGGAAATGACAGTTATGAAAATATGACGAATTCGGTAAAAATGTACATTACAGACCCACGATTTTGGGGGTTGGGGGTCCTCTCTATCCCCTTGATATACATGACCGAACGTCAAAAAGTTACATTTTGTGCAATCTTCCCGAAAACCAACTAAATAATGTATTATACTATAGATATAAATATATATATATATATATATGTATATGTATGTATGTATATTCCTTAACTGCAAAACAAATTTCGTACTTCTGTTGTTTACTTAGGAATTGGGCATTAAAATTTACAAACATTATAACAACAATTTACACAAAATTTACATTACTCGGTGCAGAAAACGCGTATCGGCGTTTAATTCGTTATTTCCGTCTGTAAAACCCCTGTAAAGTCCCCCCCCCCACACAGCTTACACGAGCATTTTTTGTCACCGCATTGAATGTTTAATAGTAGATTATTAACCAAGGGGATAAAGCAGTGTCTTCTGTCGCGGGTGACGGTTTAAATCGCGAGCGTAACGAAGGACTCGAGGTTTACTCCCGAGCGTAGCGAGGGTGTTAAAAACTTAAATCACGATCGAAGCGAGGGATTTAAGACGAGTCCTGAGTGTAGCGAGGGATTTAAGTTCACCCAAGAATAAGACAGCTTTATCACTGAGGAAAATACTCTTCTTTTCGTACCATTTGCGAAAAAATTAACACAATAATAATATGAGATAAGCATTTATTAAAAATAATGACAATTAAAAGTAAAAGTTAACATTCGAAACATTGGTCCAATTATTGATAGAGAGAGTTACATTTTTGTGCGTATTCCTTTTTCAAAAAGATGTACCTATAATGCTTTATATACAAACTCAATGGTGTAAACACAGATGTAGTTCAGTATAAATTTCGGTAAGTATTCCAAATTTAAATCACATTCTCCCCCTAGAGGATGAATGAAATTCAGTACAATTTTCTTTCCCTGTTTTTAACAGATTAAAAATGACTATTGTTATGTTCGCTTTTTGTGGCATAGAATGTCATTTTTTTGAGCAAGTGGTACGAAAAAATACATATAGGTAGGTACTAAATGAATATACAAATATTCATGACTCGTAGTCAACATACAAACATTTGCCCCTACCGGGATTCGAAACCTTAACCCCTGACCAAGTTAGCCTTTATAGTAAGGGGTACAACCACCACTCGATGAGCCGGCCGTCGACCGGTCGAATATAATGATGATGAAGCATAAAGAAAGATAGACGCAGAAAAATGTAGTTCTAATCAAAGTTGGACATGTTGATCTTTCTATTCTTTCTATTAAAATAAAGCTTTACTTATGAATGTACAGATGAACATGTTATTCTTCTGAGTAAGCTGATTATAAACCAATATTTTTCATCACAGGACAGAAACCAAGCGGCAATGACGGTGCTGAACGGTCACGTAGTTGTGTGCCTGTTCGCGGACCCCGATTCCCCTTTAATAGGCCTTCGGAACCTTGTCATGCCGCTTAGAGCATCTAACTTTCACTACCACGAGCTGAAGCATGTGGTGATCGTGGGTAGCGTCGAATATATTAGAAGAGAATGGAAGATGCTGCAAAATCTTCCTAAGATATCAGTATTGAATGTAAGTTATCAACTTTACATTCTTTTCATTAATCTCACAACATTTTGATTTCTTTCTTAGTAGGTATTTAGTAGATACCCAATCTGAAATGGTACTGAGTTTGGAATTCGGTTACCAAAGCCGCTCGTAGAACCTTGGATACTGCTCACGCGTTTCCCACCTCGTAAATCAAAAGAACGTATTATGTTGCCAGCAAAGGAAACTGCAGAAATACGAACCTTGGAATGGACACGCTTTTTAATTTTCAGGGTTCACCGCTAAGCCGGGCCGACTTGCGTGCAGTAAATGTAAACCTCTGCGACATGTGCTGTATACTATCAGCGAAGGTGCCATCAAACGATGACCCAACGCTGGCGGACAAGGAAGCTATTCTGGCTTCGTTGAACATCAAAGCGATGACGTTCGACGACACGATAGGCGTGCTGAGCGGAGGAGTTGGGACAAACGGAACAACTGGAGCCACGCAGCCGCCACCGGGGCAAGCGCCCGCGCCAGTACTGCTGCAGCGGAGAGGGTCCGTGTATGGTGCTAATGTGCCTATGATTACTGGTACGCAATTATTACTCTGGCACAAACAATACCCAATCTGGTCTGTAAAGCTTTCAAAAACATGACTTCTTCAGGAATACAGTATTAGCACAAATAGTCGTGGTATAATTATGCACTTTCGTTAGGTAATCCATTTTCCCCTACTGAAATATTTTGCTACTCTAATCCTACAAAAGTTTCTATGTCCTCAATATTTTTTATACGAATAGGAAGACCTTAGTCATTAATTTTTCGAGATAAAGATTTAACGCTTTTTGGACTTTTCTAAATTTATAAAATAAACTTCACAGAACTAGTGAACGACAGCAACGTACAGTTCTTGGACCAGGATGACGACGACGATCCTGACACAGAGCTGTATCTGACACAGCCGTTCGCTTGCGGCACGGCCTTTGCTGTCAGTGTACTCGATTCCCTTATGTCCACCGTAAGTACATTGGATTGATCAATTTGGCTGCTTCAAAGTAGAATGTTTTCTATATAACACCAGCCATTACTATCATTATAATATAGTAACATAATGTTGGGCTCCATAATGAAATAATTATGTATTGTTTTAACTGCAGCTTATGATTCCAAACGACTATAACATTTTGCTAATTATTTTCTTACTGGTTCCAGACGTATTTCAACCAGAATGCCTTAACGCTGATCCGGTCACTGATCACGGGTGGCGCCACTCCTGAACTGGAGTTGATCCTCGCTGAGGGAGCTGGACTCCGAGGAGGATACTCCACGACTGAGAGTTTAGCAAATAGGTAATTTCGATTGTAATAATATGTATTGATGCAGCCTTTCATATTCCTCGTCGCACTATAGACTACAACAGAGGATTTATTACAAGATACATATTAACTTTTAATAGTTTGGTGGCGAAGGATGTTGACCCTTCTCTACCAAACTATTGAAAGTTTATGTCACGGCTGGTACTAAAGCCTGAGCAAAAGTTTGAAGTCGAGATTCTCCGTGCTTCTGAAGGCATAATAAACTTTTAATTCCGGTCTTTACTGCAATATTTTTAAAAATATGAAAAAAACGGTGCACATTGGTTGGACCAGCGTCCTGGTGCCCCGAGTAAGAAAAGCGGTTAAGCAATGAGATGTCCACTTTTACTCAATCTTACTGTGAGTGACAAGTGAATTTAATGAAAACTAAATGTAAATCCGGTTTCGCCAACAATAAACCGACAATTATCCGGAGAATTTTAGAAGTTCCATAACTTCCATAACAGTCGATTTTAAGTGTTGGTTTTCTGAAAGTGTCAGTGCTAATTATTTTCGCAGAGACCGGTGTAGAGTGGGTCAGATATCACTGTACGACGGTCCACTCGCGCAGTTCGGCGAGGCCGGCAAGTACGGAGACTTATTCGTGGCAGCGCTGCGCTCCTACGGCATGCTGTGCATCGGCCTCTACCGGTTTAGGGACACCTCCTCCTCGTGCGATGCTAGCAGCAAGCGATACGTCATCACAAACCCGCCTGATGACTTTAGCTTGCTGCCCACTGATCAGGTATATAATTATGTAACCTTCATAACTAATTCTCACTACAGAGGCATCCTTTGAAAGAATAGCCTGGAAACAAAGAACGTTAGGACTGCTCCAAGCATTATGGTCAGCTACGTAACCTGAGCTATCTCTCCCTGGCACATTGCCTACCTCGTAATCGCCTCTTCGAGGAGCTCTGCTGTTACTGAAAACACTGACGTAGAAACAAAAAAACTACGACAGTAGATACTGGGCCTAATTCTGGGAACACACTTTAATTCTAAATTTAAGAACAGTATATCTCTTTCTCGCAATAAGTAATAGAAAAAAGATAGCAAGAATCTGTTTAGAGCTGCCACTTAAATTTAGATAGATTTCATAGAAACCATAGACAATTTTAGACGGCATGTACGGAGGTGCCTCCTAAACACTGCATTTTATCACGTTCAATAAGAAAATTGAACGCACGTTTCTAAATGTCAAATTATATGACAGCTATCATTTTCGTATTCCTTTTGATAGAAAGAAATGCACTGAACTTAAATTTAGACTTAGCATGTGTTCACCAGAATTAGGGCCACTGTTATTTACCTTGCGTTCTAAAATGAAGGTAATACTTCCACCTCTTTTAGTATCTAATTTTTAGTTTTTAGACAAAGTAATTAATTTCACTTACAGGCAAATGATGAAACTGTACGAGCTTCCTATCGTACATAATATTTAGCTTAAAAATCATATGTTGCAATGCTCACGTTTTGTTAACGAATGTCATTTGTATTCCATGCAATTTTGTTATAATAATAAAATTAGTGATTATTTGGCACTCTAACTGAACGGTTTTATTTATTTATCATCGTTCTACCTCATCATTATCAGTTTCCTATATAGTGTAATACCCTTACACTGCATATAGGAACAGGCCCATCTTTTCCATTGGGCACTGTGGGCAAGTGCCCAGGGCCCCGCGATAAATGGCCCCAAGATCCCTTTTTGGAAATTAAGATTTTGATTATTTTTTTATGGAAATGTGAATGTATATATAGGTGTATTGTATAAAATAATTGAATTGATAAACTACTCTTTTTTTGAAGTCGGTTAAAATAATAAAGTGCCCAGAGCCCCCAAATGGTTAAAGACGGCTCTGTATAGGAAACAGGTACGATGGTAGATAGGTAGGTAGGTATAGGTAGAACGATGATCTATGATAAATAAAATCGTTCAGTTAGAGTGCCAAATAATCACTAAATTTATTATTATAACAAAATTGCACGGAATACTAATGACATACGTTAAAATTTATGTTAAATATTATGTACGATAGGAAGCTCGTACAGAAACAGTCCCTTAAAAATAAACATTGCCGCATTGACTCCCTCAGGTGTTCGTCCTAATGCAGTTCGACCCGGGCGTGGAGTACCGGTCCAACCGGCGCGCGGGCTCGGCGGCCGGCAGCAAGGACGACGCCTCCTGACTATTGCTGTGCAGCGCCCTCACCGACGGGCCCTACTCCTACATCTAGGCTGTAGGGTCCGTCGACACTCCACCGCACCTGACAATCCTACCCAACCAACCCCGTTACCAGATCTGACTTTGAACATTTTTGCACTGGTAACCCTTTTTCCTTTTATTGAGTTCCAAACAGACACCGCACTGCAAACACTAAACTGTCGCACTCTTCGATTTTCACTTCTAAAGACAACTAACGCGGTGGCTAATACAGGGTGTTCTAAATAGGCTGTTGTAAATATTGAACGTTTATGGTGTTAGGAAGGCTTTCGGTGTAACAAACATATTATTAGTGAGAAAGATTTTGATGTTGATGGTTCTAGAGACAAGTGTTTAGTTCACTCTGTATTATGCTTGTGAAATCCCTTAAGGCACACTGCACACAATGCTAAGGGTAGGCGCTCGTTTTATTTTACGTAACCAGATGTGTAACTAAAATAATGACGGAAATCATTTTTAATTTAAAGGAGATAAATGCTCAATATTAAAAGGAACCTTTTAAACTTTTAATTGCATGACCGACTAAGATTTCTTATAATTGGGTAAATTTCAAAATATTGCATAATCTTAAAGTGTATTAATAGTATATCCTTCTTTTAGATTATCCATTCCTTATTGAGTAGTTTTTGTCTCTTAACTCACGTATGTAAGGCACTGTATCTAAAGAGCTAAAATAGTCATATTTTAAGCATTTGAAATACTCATCGACTGATTGATAAGCACTTCATTGATCATTTTATATTATTTATAACCGACTATGTTAAGTTTTTTTTTATATAATTGAATTCACATTGAATTCATATCATTTTTATAGGCTTAAGTAAAGTTAATACTGTTAATTTATTTTTAAACATTTCTCTCTTTGCACGTATGGTAGTAGTCTGCATACAATGGTTATATTACTGTCTCTACTTTAATCTTTCTATTTCCTACATAGTAAATACACAGTAGTTTTAATCAATGTACTGATGTGATTTTTTTCCTAAAAATATAAAAGAACCAGGTCGGTACTTAATTTTTTTCATAGATTTTCATATCTTCACATGTTTCTTTGGTTACTTTTAGTTTTTACGTTATGTTTATTTTTTTAATAAAACATTTAAAACCTTTTTGTTTTTTTTTTCTTTTCTTTTTTATTTCAAAACTACATCCCATCTTTGGGAGGGGGATTGTCAAAGTGGACGTGAACTATGGCGCTGCACATTAAAAAAAATCTTATGAACTGAAACAAATTATACGAAAAAATGTCTAAAATGCCATTGCGTGTATGTTTGATCCAGAGAAGTTGGTTTTTTTGCGTGGGACACTGAGTGCAATGTGTATATTGCTGTAAATGTGTGATATTATTTTCGAAACGTCGTTGTTATTATTAAATAGGGCTTTTGAAGCCTGCGATGTATTTAGTGTTAACTCCGGGTGCTTTGACGATTGTGGACTCTTCATAGTTTACTACATTAATTGTATTAGATAAGACACTTTTGATCGACTGCATAACACCAGCAACAGGCCAGTTGGAACGCGCGACGAAACCAAATATAAACTGTGTGCAGTTGGTTAAAGGTCCATTTTAGAATTTACTAGATATTAGTCATACATTCGCCTCACGAGTATTAGTGATCATACCGCAGGATACCATTAAAAGGAACGCAGTATTTATTACTTAATTACAAGATGTTTGATGGAAGTACTGCTACAAGCCGCGAGTTAGCAAGCCTCTCTTGCACATTAGCACCAAACATTTATCTAATTCTTAAATGATTACCTCAATACTGATAGCTAGTAGAAAAGTTCGACGGAGTACATTTTAATTTATCAAACATCCTGTATATGCAGTATCATCCCCATTATTATTCATTCATCAGTCAGATAGAATAGGCAAAACCGGCCTTAATTACAACTAGGATAAGAAACCTGACCCTAGAGTACTGATTGCGTGGTCGGAACTTTCGCGAACAATTCAAAGCCAGCAACACAGAAGGTAGTTCGTATCGTATTCGTAAAGGAATTGAATGCAAACATACTGCCATATTTTTGTAAACAAAAATATCCATAATACAATACAACCACACCTTATTCAAAAGAGTACAAAATAACTGTGACCCAGAGTGAAATTGTATATGGATAATATAAAATATATTATGAAAGATATTGTAAAACTGAACTACCTATTTCTCGGATTGCACTTGACAATCTGCAATGCTCCAAGCCTAACTGCACTTGCGTAACTGAAATAAAATATCTTGTAGTGTCTCAATGTATCTTTTCCGCCTCTCCCTTCCCTGAAGGAATGATACACTTTTACGCCCATTTTAAGTACCAAAACAGTGCCAAAAATAGCTACCATAATAAATCAAATGAAGCAAGAACTGAAAATGACAAATGAAGAAAAGGAATTAAATAATTCAGTACTTGAAAATGGGTGCATAGTTTGCAATAAGTGTTTAAAACTCATCAATATTTTAAGTATTTAATTATCATTAGATAAATTATATAACAAGTTACACAAATTATTAAACATACCTAATATATGAAAATCAACACGATAAAGACGTTAAAATAGGAAGCAAGGATGCAGTTAAGTATGGATAATTATTAGTTTAAATTTCAGATATATTTATAATTTTATTTCAATAGACTCACGAATATGAACGCAATGAAAATGTAAAAATATTGAGATGGTTGTGCACGATAGATTATTTACGTAATTATAAAAAGTTAACTAATTGGTCTGTCCAAAAAATCTATTTAAACTAAAGGAAATTCTCACTAGGCTTATTTGGCCAAAGGTTTGCCAAGTTTAGGGCTGGCTATCTAGGGAGCTGACCACCTCAGGCCCGTAAATTATAATCTTTTAGTTGTAATTTGAGCTTGACATTTGGATAGTAGTGCATGCAGCGAAGCCCTAGACGCGTAGGCGCCGGCTGGCGTGCCGCCGACCAGTGAGCTACTTACCACTCAATTTTTTAAATTTTTAGCTAGAATGTTGTAAATAGTGAAATGTCATTTTGTATGTTACATAAGAATTTTTCAAAGTATCGTCTCCTTTTCATTAAAAATAGAAGGCTACGGTATTAAAAGTTTATATTCAAATACTATCGTGTGTAGTTTGTTGTGAATTAGGCTTCTATGTCACTGTATGCTAGTTAGGTATAGAGGTCGGATATCTCATTGTAAAAATGTAATATATTCGCTATTAATTTGGATTAAATATGAATGTTAAATAAGACTAATATTAAAATGATGATTTTTCCTTTAATATTTTTATACAGCATTACAAAATATTTAACGCAATTAAAAGTTTATAGAGGTGGGTCAGTGTGCATATTAAAATAGTGTTTAAATTTGTATAATCGCCTTAACGAGAGAGAATATAGCCCAGTCCTTCTGCGTGTGTTTGCTTGTGGTATAATGTTATCATTATTGTTTATAACGCAACGTGTATGAACTGTATGCATGTCACACGAATACCTTGTTGCTAGGTGACCTGGTTAGCCTGCGCGTACGCGCTTATTCTCGCGCACAATAGCGCCCGTTAGTTTTAAATCGTGTAAATTTATCATAAAACACGAGTGCAGCAGATAGGTTTTAATTAGTCTCGTTTTGCAGTCACTAGGTACTGTTATTTGAGACACGATACTATAACCTAAAGAGGTGATAAAACGCGAGACACATAAAAACGAGATGTTTCCAAAATGTATGGAGAGCTGGCCAGGTCTATGTACACTATACTGAAAATAGGTATAAATATGCAAAACAGTGTTCAGTTGTCCATTTTCTTTTTATTTGCTTCACTGCGTAGTAAAAAACAAGAATTTTCATAGAAAAAACTGCAACACAGCCCCAATATCCATCATGGCGTGTATGTCACTTTGGTGACATTTGGTTGACCTCTATTTCAGCCGCCATATTGCCATAGTGAATAACGGTGAAGTCGACGTAATATTTCAACTTTTGTACAAACAAACTATGCATGAAAACGTATTATTAGTATTTTTCCCGGATTCAGGAGATTTGACGTTATTTTTTGAGATACTGTACATATATACCTGGCCGGATATGAAACATCTCGTTACGTTATATCGGATGCATAATAACTAGGTATTATTGGATGTACCTAAGTACATTTATTCTGTCTTATTATGATAAATTTATCCACCACTGGGTGACGGTTATGAAATTAGGTACCTTTTATAAAGTTAAAGAAAGATTATTATACTGCACATACATATCTAATTAGACTAGAGGATGAATGGGAAAATAATAGACAAACTAAATAAAAGTAAAAAAAGGTAATTCTATCGTTATTCTATTAAATTAGGACACAAACAACTTTAAAGTTAACCTGCAATAGAGTGCTTAATCGGAGGAATATAATGGATATTAAAATTATTATAGTACAACATAAGCATACCGATAAAAAGCTTTGTATAACGGCATAGAGTCGAAAATATAATGATCCAAATATTAAATGTACCAACGACAGCACATCAAGTGTAACATTTGCACTACGAAAGCCGCCTCTATTACAAACGCAGCAAGGACGGTCTTAAGGTTAAACTGTTACGCTTGATGTGCTGTCGACTGTACAGTCACAAGCATTAATATCTACCCAATAAAATTGACTAACTTATGCATTTTAGACTCGAATGATTAAGGTCCCGATTTTTACGCTTGGTTCTTATTTATCGATTAATAAGTAACTATGTATTGTAACCGCTTTTTTGTTGGTTACTTTGGTCATAAGTAAGTACCTACTAAAAGTTAATTATTTGTTTTAATGAGTATGTATGTACTTACACACTTACAAACAAGAATACAGTACCTACACTTACTATAATAAGCATATTGTATTATACAATACTCTTTAAAAGTTGTTGTTTAAACAACACACTTCACTAGCGTATTGTTGTATAATTTATACAATACACTTCCCAAGTGATAAAAACTGAACGATGACTTTCAAACCTTTCATATCGTGACAACTAAGAATGGAACTTTTACTTACTCTATTTTATTTGAAAGAAATACAATATTTAGTGTCCTTTTTAGGAACCACTCTATAGTCTTAGTGGGTAAAACTAGCATTTACCTATGTTGTTCTTCATGTCAAATCATCAAAAATAAAATAAATGACAGCATGCTGTATTTACCTACTACATTATTGTCGTTTATGGAAATCTCCCCAACATAGATATTACAAAAGCTATCGGTAAAATATAGAATTAGAATGTTTTTTTTAAAAAAAAACGCAACATCCGTTCACCCAGTGGTCCCATCGAATTATTAAGCGCAAAAATATTTGAATGGTGTCTCAGTTCCTGAACTCTCAATTTCAACGACGAATATCTCTAACAATATTTATAGGGTGTACTAGATCGAACTACTAAGCTCACTAACGCCTACTTGCAAACCTAGTAATTCATGTTCAGTGTGCATTAAAGTCCTAGTATAAACAACATTGTTGACTATTGCTATTAGCTTGAGGTTGTTAAAATTTTTAGAACGGGAAGGTGGATTTTTCATGTAATATATACGTATATATAAATCTTTAACACTCTATAATACAAATGTTCGCTAGACCCTTTTTGTAAGCTGATTGCCATCTTATCGTGTTGTTACACACTAGTCCTCTCCTTATTAACGTAGTATCAATATATAATGATGGCTGTGAGGTAAATTATTGTAACAATTTAAATTTATATTGTGTAAATGAATTATTAAAAATAGTAAACCGAGGATCGCTCTGTCGCAACGACTGGTCAACTCTATACATTCTTATTGTCTTGGCGTTGTTTCTATACTTTCTAATACAATACAAGATAATTTTATATTGTTTGGGAATATTGAAATAGGTACATACCTACTTAATTTGTAAAATAGTAGATATCTACTTTTTTTGCTAATGCATAGTAAAATTGTTTTGATATTTAGAAAGATATAATTAAGAACAGTTTTATAGTTATTATAAGATATAAAAAGTTCAACAATGCCAAGACAAAATCAATTAATTTCGTCATTTTTTGCGCCGAAAATTGACATTTTATGCCATGGGTTGCCATAGTAATATTTTGTTTATAATTATATCAAATTTCGTTTGAAACACATCTAATTATGTACCTTAACATCAAAATTCTTATAATAAAAAAGTACCTACTTGCTTTAAAATATTCACCTTGTATTATTAATAGTAAAGTACAAGACTTTATATTTAAATTGGTAGTCAAAATTTTACTACTTAATTAGTGCAAAAGCGAAATAATGGCAACCCCACAAATCAAGCTCACAGCTTTCTCCGCAGTTGCTCAAGTTTTTCGACCCAATGTGACCACTAAACAGGTTTCACCGCTTCTAGTAAACCATTTACAGATTAAACGCCACCATATTCAAGTTAATATTACATTACCCTTGAAGCTTCCGAAGGTAGTTGACGACATGTTAAAGTATTTCTTCAAAGGAAACTACAATCACAAGTACACACTTCTATAATAATAAATGTATACTCTATGTAGTACTACGAGTAGGTATACTTTAGCATGTAACCAAAAGCACCTATACGAAAGGCCGCACAACGTGGGAAATGTAATGTTACCCGACTGTTCGAAATATATCACACCACGAGAACAAATTATTTAATATTGTTGATGTTGATTGTTAATAAAATGCAAATAATGTAAATATCAAAATAAATTCTGTATTTGTATTTGAATAGTTGTTTTACTGACGAACCATTAGCCATATTGTAGTTTGCTGCACAATCTCGAGTCGCATAGGATTTTTATGATTGGACCAGTTGGTCGACAAGTCTCCAAGATCAAGTGGCTCGATTTTCTTTGATATGGAATTAATTAGTGATACTACCCACAAACTACAGGTTATATACTGTTGAGGAGACACAGACAGACTGGTAAATGGCTAACGAAAAGTTACAGATACTAGGCACTAGCCCGCAGTTTGTTTTTTATTAAGATATCTATTTTTTTAAAACATAGTCATGTAAGTATATTTTGCTTTTTTATCATCCCCACTGGAGCAAATGTGTAAGATTGGCAGCCTCGGTTTTCTTGTCAGAAAGTTTGGCGCTATTTCCCTCCGTTCATTCGTATTCCTTTGATCCTTTCTATTCTAATCCAGCGGGGAATTCATTCTCTGGTCAAATTAGGCTACATAATTAGTGTGAAAATATTATTACATAAAATCTCACAAAGTTAATTGTGCAATATAAACTTAAAATGGATTCTAAGTTTATTGAAATCATTAAAACCAATTGAAAAACTTAGGAATTCCCAAAACCTTTTATTTCTTACTCTTCAATAACAGAATATCAATTTTCTGAGTTGTAGGTACTTCGTAAATGTAAGCGTTATTTAGGGAACCCAGCCCGTCGGAAGTTTTTACCAACATCTAGTTGTTACTAAGACGTTAGTAGTCTTTATAGGGCCTATTATTCGAGAGGGGTGTTATAAGTTTGAGGTGTCTGTCTGTATAACTGTGTATCTGTCTGTGGCATTGTAGTTCCTAAGCCATTAGACCGATTTTCATTTGTTTTGTTTTGTTTGAAATGTGGAGTGATTACGATGGTTCTTAGCTACCTATAATTTATCATGATCGGTTCAGGCGTTTGATGACTATCAGCTAATTTTCTACTTGAAAAAAGGGTTTTACTCACATTCATAGATCCGATTGATTAGAAATTTGGTGTACTGTCACTTCGGTGACATTCCCATGACATACAAAACCTTGAGCTGATCCTATGCCGTCAAAAAGTCTGCGAAATGCTTAATTCTCCAGAAACTTACAGTAGATATAGCGTGTTTGGGTTCAATAAGAACAGTCTCGATAAGATGGTGTTAGATAGATGTTTAATGCGGTCGGGGGTTGATAAAATTTTTAATTTTATATTTTTAACAGAGCTGAGTACCTACGCCGTTATAGGTAAATTAAAATTTATGAATGTCACCCTCTATAGACTTGGTTCCCAAAGTGGACCAGACAGACCCCCAGGGGTCCACGGGAGACTCAACGGGGGTCTACGTTGGCGTGTCAAAATACACAACATGGTAGAAATGTAACTGCAGGGGGTCCAGCGGAACCAGCTAAATTTTGAAAGCGGTCTTTGAGAAAAAAGTCTGGAAACCTCTGCGCTATAGCTACAACTGAGGGTACTAATAGAACGTAGCTAGAATAATTTCGTGGTAATTGTAAATAAAAATTCTATATAATATTTTAAGTACTGAAAATATATATTTCTCATTAACAACTTTAACAAATTGTACATATATTTATATTATTTATACACATATATTCATTTATACACAAAAAATATTTCCACATTGCATTCAAAATCTACCTGTTTAATTTTTTCGACTAGAATAATAATAATAGAAATAATAAATAAAGACACTATTGAGATCAATCATTTACACTATTTGGAACACCTTCCATAATGATCTAATTTAAAATATATTATTACCTAATAAAGTTCACGGAGCCTATAACATACCTATGACTGTTATTTGCGATGGTAAATTATTTTAGCGATAAAGTATCAAGTTTACTTAGTTACATCCAACTTTAAGAGCTCGGTGGCTTATTGGTTTCGTATTTTTATCTTATTCGTTTGATAATTTTATGACATTTGTATGAAATAATATCATAGAAATGTCATGAAATTACCAAATGAATAAAATGTTTTTGAAAGTGGCAAACCATTTGAACTAATATAGCCCATGTTTTAATTTACTATTATATTAACGGAACCGCCCTGTATAAACCTACATACTACTACATTTCGACAAAAACAGCTGCCTCCACATTATCCAAATGATCATAATTATTTAAATATGATGAAAGTCTAAATTTAGTCCTAAAATTTATACAAATTTAAGAATTAATTCGTGCACAATTTTTAATTGACAACATCGTGAAGATTAAAATCATTAGAGATTGGACGGTACAGTACAATTCTAATGTACCTAATCACACAAAATACTTTATACAAGTTAGTAAGCTCCGTCAACAACGAATACCCAATCAATCCCTGTTCTATAATCAAGCAACGTGGATAACAAAGTAACTAAAATGATTGCCACTTAGCAGGTAAATCATTTGCTTGTTCGACATTCTTCTAAAAAGCAAAGAGATTATAATAATATAAGGCACCAGTCTCGACTCGAGCGAAAACAAAAACAGCAGGAATAATTTGCACGACCAAAATGAATAAATTAATGAAATACATTATTTATGAAAGTAATTAACAGAACCTGAAACAATACTCTTGGAAGTATAGCATTAAAGTGATTGTTTTCATTAAAAATCAAGTGTGTTATAATAGTATTGTGAAACTGTTTTACTACGCCACTACGCTTCGGAGCTGGGCGACGCTTATTACTTACTGTCCCTAGTGATATAAAAAGAATGACAAAATATTCAGGTAATTATACCCTGTTAGACGTAATCCGAAAATCAGCGCGATAGGTTTAGGTACCTTCAGGCATACAAAATGTTTATTTGTGTGCTGGAGCCCTAAAACTTGCCTACTAATTCACTCTGACTCTGACTCAATTATGTTTACCCACCTTATCTAATTGATAAAAGCCCTTTGTGACACTCTTCTTGGTCTTCAACGTATGTTTTTTCCCCGAACCATTCGACACTACCTTCTTTCTCTCTTCCTCCAATAGCAGAGGTGGTAACGAAACTTTTCTTATATTGTATTGCTGACATAAACTGTGCGGCTGCTTCGAAAACTCATTTTGGAACTCAGGAGTATATAAGGGTTGTAGTCTGGTTGGATCTCTTTGCCTGGCTGTGACCACTCTACTGTTCATTAATTTATTACGTTCAGAAGCGCTAAACAGGACATTACCATAATTCCTAGTATCCAATGACACAAATGACTTGGCACTATTACGGTCACAGTTCACAGAAGAATCCGGCCTAGAAGATCTCATCCAACGAGAAGATGCCACCTCAGACCTTAAAATTGACGTGTTCTGCCTCTTTCTCTGTGAGGGACTTCTTATCTGTATTGGTGTGATTTGTAACAGCGAGCAAAATGTATCGGGCAAGTCAGTGTCTTCTGCATAAGCCGGGAGAAAAGATACCTTTTCGCGTGATAACCTCGGTTCGTAAAATTCTTCTGAGAAAGATACCCTGGGAGAATTTTGTGGTGTCACGTCAGAGCTGCTTTCTGAGAGGCGCTCTTCACTCTCACTGAACTGCTCGTAGTCACTGTAGTGTATAGCAATGACCTCATCATGCTCAATTTGTCTGTAACATACCCTCCTTTCTGGCAGCTGTATCGATTTACCGACAATCCTGAAAATCAATATAATATAAACTGTAGATTTTGAATGTCACAAGCAATTGTAACCAGAATTAGTGAATGTTTTATTAAGGGCGTCCTTGATTTACAAGGCCATTAGTTACATTGATTAGTCTAACACATGTTGTCTTCCCAACAAAGAAAAGCACATTACCTTCTTGAACCAAATGAAAAATGGCAATGGTGGATTAGTTTAGCTTCTCTCTCTTACAAATGATCAAAAAATTTGAAAGTGTCAAGGTCGTATTTAAAATAATCAATGTAGAGAATAGATTGCATAAAGAAAACAAAGTACTTTGTTTTCTTTATGCAATCTATTCTATTTTATTAAGAAATATGCTTATAAGAGCAAATAAACATTACTTTATGCTGGGTCATTTGTTTTGTGACCTAGACCTAGATATACACCTACACTATGCATGGGCCACGGGCCATGGGCACCATGGAATTACTGGGCATGGACGGCATTTCATCTTAGGCCCCAGGATGACAACGCACCTGCAATATGAAGTGACTTTTCCTTGTTATTGCAGGTGTCTATAGGCGGCGGTAACCGCTTACCATCAGGTGGGCCGTCAGCTTGTTTGTCATCAAGTTGTATAAAAAAAAAAAAAAAAAATTATCTAAAGAAAACTAATAAAAAACTAATTGTATTTTTTACTTTTGTTTTGTCTGGAATATGACCTAAATAAAGACTAAGGGGAGAGCTCGGTGGCGTAGTGGTTTGAGCGCTCTGGTTTCGATCACGAAAACAAAGCAACTTTCGCCATGGTTGGTCCCTGGATGGGTCAATCAAATTTATAATCTTGAGCTCCTCCGTGCTTCGGAAGGCACGTTAAGCCGTTGGTCCCGGTTGTTACTGCAACCGCTTTAACCCACCAACCCGCATTGGGCCAGCGTGGTGGTGTTATGGCCCAAACTCCTCATGTGTTTCTCCCATGTAGGAAGGCCTGTGCTCAGCAGTGGGACGTATATAGGCTGGTGATGATGATGATGATGATGATGATGATGATGAAAGACTAAGGAGTGAGAGATATATAAACTACCTACTACATTTAAAGCCGATAACAGCCTAATAAACAATAATTGAACATATTTCAGTTATAACTCTATTGAAATGTTTTGTTTGCAGAGTATGTGAATCGTGAATCTCCTCAGCCGAGATGGTATACAGTCTATCATCATATATAGAGAAACTGGAGAAACTGGGTGGTGAGGTAAAAAGCAACCCCAGTTTCTCATACTTCTTGTAAGGAAATGGATAGGTTTTCGTAATAGTTATCCTTAACCTGGTACGCCTTTCATGCAAATGTCTGATTGGTGCCTTTCTCCGCGACGCCACACTGGAAAGCCATGCATGTCACGCCACTTCTCATGAGGCTATGGGAAGTTGGACCACGACTCTGCCTGACCCGTCATCGAAACCCGAAGCCAAAGAAATCCAATTGTCGAACTTACCCACCGCAGCGGGCTTTGCAGGTGCAGGGCTCGCCCAGCGTCTAAATCTACCCACTAAAACTCCTGGATAACTACCGTGCCTTTCGCGGAGGTGATCTGGTGTCTGCGAAGCAAATTCACCAAATCACTCCCAGGTAATCCGGCCTTACTGCCCGGCTTCGCGCCGATAGAGATTGCCCAGAGTTACCATGGGCAATGGTAATGCTTGGCCTTTTGTTTTTGTTTTTGCTTGTCCTCCGCCCAAGGCCGGCCGCCTTGGGGGAGGCCAAGCAAAAACAAAAAACTTAGATGGAAATGGGTGGAACTCCAGATTATAAACTAAAAGTAAAAGAGGGAAAAAAGAAAGCGATGGACATTCCACCACCTCCCATGGCCATGAAAACTTCAGTTATAATGGCCTAATCGCGAGATATGCTACCACGCGCAGTGCTTGACTATCTTCAAATTCTTTTTACTCTTTGTTCTTGTCCCTATGTCGGTACTTCCCCTCTTCTAGGACTACGACGCCATAGTTATGGCTCCCGTAACGAGCTTCCGTAACGAGGTCCCGTAACGAACTCCCGTAACGAGCTCCCGTAACGTGCTCCCGTAACGAGCTCCCGTAACGTGCTCCCGTAACGAGCTCCCGTAACGTGCTCCCGTAACGAGCTCCCGTAACGTGCTCCCGTAACGAGCTACCGTAACGAACTCCAGTAACGAGCTCCAGTAACGAGCTCCCGTAACGAGCTCCAGTAACGAGCTC
Organism: Nymphula nitidulata; assembly: GCA_947347705.1. Taxonomy (NCBI): domain Eukaryota; kingdom Metazoa; phylum Arthropoda; class Insecta; order Lepidoptera; family Crambidae; genus Nymphula; species Nymphula nitidulata. The sequence continues at coordinate 19,344,937 of OX374625.1, read as the reverse complement.
CAGTAACGAGCTCCCGTAACGAGCTTACGTAACGAACTCCCGTTACCAGAACCCGTAAAGAGCTCCCGTAACGAGCTACCGTAACGAACTCCCGTAACGAGCTCCAGTAACGAGCTCCCGTAACGAGCTCCAGTAACGAGCTCCAGTAACAAGCTCCCGTAACGAGCTTACGTAACGAACTACCGTAACCAGAACCCGTAAAGAGCTCCCGTAACGAGCTACCGTAACGAACTCTCGTAACGAGCTCCAGTAACGAGCTCCAGTAACAAGCTCCCGTAACGAACTCCCGTAACCAGAACCCGTAAAGAGCTCCCGTAACGAACTCCCGTAACGAGCTCCAGTAACGAGATCCAGTAACAAGCTCCCGTAACGAACTCCCGTAACCAGAACCCGTAAAGAGCTCCCGTAAAGAGCTCCCGTAACGAACTCCCGTAACGAGCTCCAGTAACAAGCTCCCGTAACGAACTCCCGTAACCAGAACCCGTAAAGAGCTCCCGTAACGAACTCCCGTAACGAGCTCCCGTATCGAGCTCCTGTAAAGAGTTCCCATAACAAGCTCTTGTAATGAGCTCCCTGCACTTTGCCGTATTGCATTTAACATGCTTGTTGCATGTTAAGTTGACAATAAGGTCCAATGTTAAAACAAAGCTATCTGTAATTTTCGTTTTGATAGCCATGGTCATCCCTATTTGGGTAGTCCTCCAGAGAAGTCTACCAGATTCTCAATCCACCAGATTGTCAACTCAGCATGTTCGCAACTTACCAGATTTTGTACTATGAAACAGGAAATGTGACTATCACTGTGATAAGAAACATTATGCTCTATTAAGGCCCAGTGGTCTCACTGATTTCACCTACTGGTATGACCATAGTATACCACTTACGGTCATTTATAATAATTACGTAAATTAATATAACAGTAAAACAAGACCCCGAACAATTAATATAACATACCTGAGCTGAGGGTGTAATTCTCTCCACTGCTTGCACTCCTCAATAATTTGTGGTCGTGCAGACTTTTCCCCATCTTCGTCATAAAGAGTCCTTTCTATTATCTCCCACTCAGATGCCAAGGTCTTTGAAGCCTCTGCAGTACTCCTGCGTAAAGCCGACCCTGCACTGCTGTCACTTTCTTCACTTTGGAAATCTGGTGTGCCTGTAGGTATTATTTCAAGTTTTAATTCTAAAAAAGCAGGAAAATATTAATAAAATAAGAAATAACTAAAATAAAAAGGTTATATTAGAAAAATTTGGATGTAGGATGAAGTTTCTAGCTGCAAATCTGATTTGAAAAATTCTAACACAAATATGTAGAATGGATCTTCAGGGTGGGATTGGCGGGCAAAGCTGCGGGGGACAGCTAGTTCTAGACAAGTTTGATTAAATAAGATTTTTTTAAAAAACTTAACCCGTCTAGCATCAGATTTCAGAAACAATTGATTTCTCAATTGTCATAAACTTCCAGAGGTATATTGCCTCTTAACAGATGTTAATGTTATTACTTTTACAAGTAAAAGACTACCACTACGACTACTATTTGATTTTTAATTACAAGTAATTAAAAATCAAATAGTTAATTATGGTAAAAATTCATAAGTGTTCAAGACTTCACCTCATTGTATCAAATACATGTGTAAACAATACTGTTATTTCAAAATTATTAAGAATATTTGGACAGTAATTTCACAACCGACCGGCTAGCCGAGTGGTCTGTACCCCTTACTATACAGGCTACATGGTCAAGAGGTCCCGGGTTCGAATCCCGGTAGGAGCAAATGTTTGTATGATGAGTACGAGCATTTGTTTATGAGTCATGGCTGTTTAAGTTTATTTAGTATATTTCTAATACATATTTATATACATATTATTATCATTATTTCTCCATTATCTAGTATCCATAATGCAAGCTCTTAATGATGCTTACTTTGGGCTAGATAATAGGTGTGAGTGTATGATTATTATAATTATAATTTTATATTAGATTAAAATAATAAAAAATTGTGGAGTGCACACCTGTTTCACTTTCAGAAAAGAAGTCTGAAAATGGAGTCCCAGATCTCTCTCCACTGTCTCCACCAAAAGATTGAATATCAAAAGAATAGTTTAAATTTCTATTGACAAAGTTACTGGTGTTCGCAGACAACTTTGGTAATTCGGAACCTATACGGTAACCGAATTTCTGACCATTAATATTCGGTAAACAATCAACCAGTTTGTTAATATTTTTCTCCCGAGCAGATAAATAATTACGAGCCGACATAATCAGAATTATATCATTGCTTTTTAATTTCTTTTATATCCATTCTTAGCACGGAATTAATTTAATTATTTCGTTTCGAATAATCGTACGACCCGATGAATTCTTTTTGCGTTTGGGGAACGAATCACAGATCAGATAATAGTAGCGAACGAATACACAACGAATAACAACAAGAGTATTTGAGAAGTGTCAATCGTGTCAATGTCAGTCCAGTCACAGACACAGATTACTTTAAGATGTCACAGACACAGATTACTTTTTTTATTTTATTTTTATTGAAGCTTTGGCTGCTAGGGCCATTGGCTTAAGCAATGACATATTTACAATAGAAACTCATTAAAAATCAATTAAATAAATATCAAAGAAATGTAAATAACAAAAACAATAAACGAAACCTCAAATTCAATACTTAAAATCTAATTAAGTACATGACATTCAATTAGGTGAAATAAATCTAAATACAATTCATAATGGGCCAAATGTATTGACATAAAAGTTGTAAATGGCACTGTATGAGTCTGTATTTTTTAACAAAGTTTGAAGATCCTGTGGAAAGTTATTAAGTTGTAATAAATCTTTACATTCACAAAAATAAAAAGAAACACAGATTACTATAAAGTCACAGATGTCATGTCAGTCAAATGGGCTGCGGTCCAAAACTGCTAAAATTAACTATCAGCGCTATTAGCGCGTGAAAATCGTCCTCTTCGAATATAGCAACAAAAAAACAACAAACCTAACATTAAATGAAATTATTTACATTTTACTTACACTAAAAAGATACCCAAACAAAATTGTATAAACCAACTTTTGTCATTTATGTATTTATTATTTTGTAATAATATGTAGATATATGAGGTAATAGTGTTGATGTGACAATTGATTTTGGACCGGTTGACACGCTAAAACTTCGTTCCGGAATCGAGAGTACGCGATAGAAGCGGTTGTTTATACGGCGATTATAATCGCTAGCGCTGTTAGACTCTGGCCAGTGAATCGTGTCACTGGGAAAGAGCGGCAATTTTAAAAAATCTTTAGCTGTAAACACTTATTTCGCAAGGAATAAATAGTCTTGATACTTCGTTTTTTAAGTATGTAATAATTTATTTAAATGGATGCCTACCTTATTAAATACATAATATTCTAATTACTGTAGTTTTGTTTTGATTGACCCATCCTGGGATAGGCCATGGCGACAGTTGCATTGTTTCCGTAATCGAAACCCGAGTGTTCAACTTCAAACCACTAGGCCACCGAGCTCCCTCACGAGTATAATTTAAAGTTATTAGGGTTTTAAAAACCGTCGGGTATCAGATACTCTGCCACAATGACGTCGAGTAAAACCTATTTTAGCTTTAAACATTTTATACATGGTGAAACGCGCGTGCATTAGGAATGTTCTATATATATTTTTAAATAATTCAATAATAAAAACAACAAAACATTTATAATTTTAATACTATTTTAGATGTTCTAATGGTTCTTAAAACACAAGGTGATATATGCTTACGCAATAATCTGTTTCATAAACTTGAGTAGACCTATTATATCATGGGTATAATTAATAATAATAATAATAATAATAACGTTTATTCTCTCACCATAGTCAAAAAAATTACAAAGTAAAAAAAATATAACATAAATACATTGTGGGTAGGTTACACTAAAGTACACATTCATTTAATCACACAGTAAAGTTAATGCTATGCAGTAAATCAATAGTGAGTTTGAGGACTATGGCGGGCTAATACCTGAATTAGGATAAATCCTGTATTTCAGTTTATTAACCCTCCACCACATACAATGGTCTAGGCAAACGAACACTACTGTATTACCACTTATACCTATTAGGCTATATTTAGTAATATTATTATACTTAGTTTATAAGTTGACCGAATTCAAAGCAGTTGGTATTTCTGACATTCACAATACTAAAGTTATAATTAATCGTCTTATATTCGTATATATCTATTTATTATTACTGATACATATATATTTATTTAAAGTATCAACGTGTAGGCAATCCACTAAATTCAGGAATGAGAACTCTTTTGCAGGGCTCCCACTCATATTGGTTTTAAAAGGAGTCACATACTTCAGTATAAGTACTTGAGCGCATTATTTACAGATTTGTAGGATTTTCTCAGTGTCATGGTAGTTTAACATCTTTAGCTTACTCTTCAGACAAAATTTTAGAGTAGCTCTGTTCATTGAATAAATTACATCCAAGTCATTAAAGTTCCTATACAGAAACGGTCCTGTGTGAGTTATCTGACGTCTGGCAAATGTTGTGTTACTTGTGGGTACCTGCGTACGTACACGTCTTTTATGTTTAGGAAGTGTTGAAGGGTCAATCGTTTTGTGATGGCGAAGGATCGAATTATATATGAATAGCTGCCTAACAGTTAAAAGGTTAGCTTCTTCGTATAGTTTATCCGTTGGGTATCTCCTTGGTTTATTGCGCATGACCTTGATGACAGCCCTTTGTGCTCTTTCAAGCTCCAGAAGATGTGTTGCAGCAGCCCCACCCCAGATCGGTATGCAATAGGTTAGGAGAGATTGACCAAGGGCGTAATAGATTTTAGTAATGAGATCAGTATCAGCAGATTCTCTCAAGTTTTTAAAAACATGAAGTAGTTTCCGAAGTCTTTTGCTCAGAGCTGAAATATGCGGAACCCAGTTGAGATTTTCATCCATGATGACACCTAGATATTTATGCATTTTGGTTTGCGTTAAAGGAGGACAGTCGCAGGGAATTGCAGAGTTTCTGGTAACGGGGCAGCATGAGGTATGTGCTTTAATTGTGAAGTTAGGTGGCGGCGCTTTTGCGCTTGTAATTCTGAAGCAGATATATTTAGTTTTGGGAACATTAAGTGTTAAAAGGCTGTCGTCAAGCCATCGCATAACTTTTTTGAGACCCGCTTCTGCTGATCCTTGGACATTTAGCCATGTATCACCAGGGAAAACCAGGGCTGTGTCATCCGCGAATGCCAATATACTGCCATTATCCAACTTGAGTTTACAGAGGTTATTGGCGTAAACAAGAAAAAGTGTTGGGCCAAGGGTGCTTCCCTGCGGCACGCCGTAGCTTATAGGCTGGGCAGAGCTGGTGATATCCGCGACTTTGACAATTTGACTCCTGTTGGTTAAATAATTTCGAAACCATTGTAAGGCGGTGCCCCGTACTCCCAAATCCTCCAATTTGAGCAAGAGCAACGGAATGGATACGGTGTCAAATGCTTTTTTTAGGTCTAAGAATATAGCAAGACATCTTTCACTACTGTCAAGTGCTTTTGTTACTATCTTGGACAGGCTAGCAATAGCATCCTCGGTGTTTCGACCAGATCGGAATCCGTATTGATTTTCAGATAGGAGTCCCTTGCTCTCCAAGAAGCCAGTCAGTCTAATGTTAACAACTTTTTCAATAATTTTACTTATTGTGCTGAGTAGTGATATCGGCCGATAGTTTGACACCTTCTCCACTCCACCACCCTTGTATACAGGTACGACCACAGCTTTTTTTAAAATGTCAGGGAAGATTCCAGTTGAAATGCTGAGGTTACATAGGTGGGCTACGAGTGAACACATAACAGTATGAGAGTGTTTAAAAACAATGGTAGGAATGCAATCCATTCCAGGAGCACTATTTTTCTTGAGATTTAAAATTATTTTGTCTATTTCGATGTAGTCAGTTGGATACATACACATAGAATTAACGTTACTAGTAGTTGAGACATTTTTTAGTAATTTCGACTCATCAGATCCACTTTTGGATAGTACATCTGCCGCCAATTCTTTGCCAATAGATGTAAAGTAAGTATTTACCAAATCAAGAGACTTTACCGGTGAAGGTTTCAGTTGTAACAATGCATCAGCTTGGGTTTGATTACTTTTGATATTGCAGATTTCTCTAACAGTGTCCCATGTTCCTTTATTATTTTTGTAGTTTTGTCTGAATTTTTGTTTGTAGTAGTCAGTTTTTTGATCTTTTGCTATTTGGTTACAAAGGTTACGGTATTTTATAAATGATTTTTTTAAAATCATATCATTTGGATTCCTCCTAACTAGTAATTGCATACGGTTTCTTTTATGAAAGCACCTGACTATGCCTACTGTGATCCACGGTTTCAAGGGTCTGTTTCTTTTGGAATAGGTGACTTTATCAGAGTGAAGAACTATAAGATCTTGGAGAGTTTCAATCAAAGTGTTAGCAGCCAGGTCAGTATCATTAATTTCTAGGAAAAATTTCCAGTCTTTAGTATTAATTTCATCCACAAGTGCTTCATAGTTGATTTTAGTTCTGGTTATTGAAGAATGAGTTATTGACTTTGGAGCAAGCGAGCTTGTGATTGATAAGAACAGCGGGTAATGATCTGTTATGTCCGAAATTAAAACGTAGCCTTGAAATGATCCCACTAGTTTACACATGAAGTGATCAAGACAAGTGCGTCCATGAGTTGGAGTATCAACAGCAATTTGTAAACCGTGCGAGCCAATGATTTCTAAATAATCACTTACTGAAACATTATTTGTGTCTAAAGTATTAATGTTTATGTCTCCCGTAAGCACTATGTTTCTAGCTCTGGCAGTAGTTAAATATGTGTCCAAGGAATTAAGAAACGAAGTTGGATTATTGAAACAATAGGGGCGATAGATAGCCAGTATAGTCATATTACCTATTTTTGCTTCAAGGCAATTTGATTCTAGCAATTCTAATTCATTGACCGTGGCCTCAATCTCTTCCCTTATATAAATAATAACACCATCATTTTGATTAAATGATCTTTTACTAAAATAGAGTTTGAAACCATCAATGGTGGGAGGAACCGAGTTTTCGTTACACCAGCATTCAGACAGAACAATCGCATGGATCTGCGTCCTTAGCCCCGTCAAATAAATCAATAGATTATCAATGTTTTTGTTTACACTCCTAATGTTCAGCGAAATAATGTTGAATTTTTTGCTACACTTGGAGGCTGAGTTGTTAATATCTAAGGCCAGATCTTTGGGATCTCTGATAATTTTACATTTAGTGGAGCAAGACTCGTCTATTTCGTCAAATAGCTGAATACTACACATGTTGGAAGCAAGTTGTGAAAGTGACTTAGAGGAATTGTTTCATATTTGAACGGCATGTTAGTATTGAATTCGAATTGATTGGCTTGGATAATTGGTTGGTGGGTGGTTAGTATCTGTAGTGGAATTGTAATAGGCTTTGAATTGACGTGAACGGATAAATTGACTTTGTTTGTGTCGATTGTTATAGGTTTAGTGGTAAAGACCTTGTTGTTTCTATGAATATCTATGGTTTTATCAATTTTTGAATGCTTTGACTTAGTCAAGTAATTTTTATACATTATTAGATGGTAATTGACGTGATTTAGTCACTTATTTCTTAAAAGCTGTAGTTGGTCTTCACTTTTAACCAGGATATATGGCTCACCTTGTTGTTTTCGTAGGTAAACCAGTCCATTAGAGGTCCAACAGTAATCGTAGCCCATGGTCTTGCGAAACTCACGAGCCAGATAATATAAACGAGATGCTAGAGGCGTAAGGTGATCTGAAAGATATATTTCTGCCTTGGGTCCTTCTAATCCCAGGTGTGATGAGTTCAGTTGTTCAGTTTTGTACCGTATTGAGGCCAATTTATGGGTCTTCGCCGCTGATAGGAAATTTCCTTTTATGAGAGTAGAGGTAAATTCTGCAACTATCGTTGTATTAGATTGGTCTGGTTTGGCGGGCAGATGGTGGACGTCACGCAGTTCAGCAGTCTCCATTTTAATATCAAGAGTAGACGATAGCTTCTTTATCATGTTGAAAAGCTTCTCCTTAGTTTCAGCTTTCTGCCTAGGGACATTTCTGATCTGAATGCTTGTTTTACGAGATGATCTTTCCATTGCGTCAGTTTTCGCTTCCAAGCTTATGACCTGATTTTGAAGATGTTTTCGCTCTTGCTCCAAGCTCTCAATGGCAAGTGCAACATTATCCACCCTGGAGGTTACAAATTCAATTGATTTCTCTATGTCTTGGGTTTTAATAAATGTAGTTTCTGTTTGGGTTTTAATGTCAGATATGTGTTTTTCTAAAACATCCAGGCGTGAATTTTGTTGTGTTTGAAAGGCATTCAAGAAATCACGAAGTTCTTCCCGAATAATCGTACGAAGGTCCGACGTATCGGCTCCCATTTCCGTTGAGTCATCTGTCACCCTTCGCCGCTTACTTTCACGCTGGGTAACATGTGTAATTTCTTCCAAAGCTGCGGAGTATACGGCCATCTTGTCGACATCAGATTCCGACATACTGTGTGATTTGTTAAGTGGCGGAGAGCGTGGCAAATTGGGCATTGTACTGAGTGTCCCTACTTACGCTATTACTTCACTATGGTCAACGCGATGTCACGGTGTTGAAGTAGTGCGGTTTCCGGAGTTTGTTACTTGCTCGTCGACGTACGCACGACGACACTATTGTTCGGGATCACAGCGTAACTCGTAACTCGTATACCTCTTGAGTGTTTTAGACGCCTAGTACTTATCGAGACTTAGTAGCAAATATTCAAATATTATTTATTTAAAATTATATAAATTACTCTAACACGGGTTCACACGTCTTGTCGCTTTCGCGGTCCGAGGGGGAGAGGAAAATTCATGGATATATCATCCTTGGTTTTTAGCATTAATGAGTTAGACCATATGATAGACCAAGTATGGCTGTAGGTAGGCAAGCCATCACTACATTAAACAGTTTTTATACCAGCTTATTAATTAGCTTGCCTTAAAATATTCGAATTGTTGTATGATTTAGTGCTAAATAGAACTTCAAGTACTATTCCACTGGCCTATTCTCTATGTAAAAAGTAAAAGAAAAGTGTGATATTGAACTTCACGAAAATTTTATTATCATCATATCAGCTGACAAATGCCCACTACTGGGCATAGGTCGACGATACTTTAAAAATAAATAAATTATAAAAATAGTATCTTTCACTTAATTTGTTAACATCAATAATAGACTGGAAAAAATTAAATAAAATCTATACTACATGACACAAATCTTAATTTTAAATCTCAATTTTTTAAATCATAATGTTTACTTACTTCACTTTCTTAGGCTCTACTTATAACATACCTAATTGTAATGAATTACCAGCTATTCGCTTACTACTAGTCATTATAGACGCTTACAGGCTGACTATCAAAACAGGGAAAAAAGAGGATAAAAAGTAATGGGCGGGTATAAAATAAAATTTGAAAAAAGGCATATTTAATAAGTTGTTCAGGATGATTCATAATCAAAGTCAGATTCTAAATACATCTGTTGTCATGAACAAAGCACAATAACATTTGTATGGGTACTCTTGAAATGTTACATTATTTTCTATTAACCATTTCCGAATATCACCTTTGCTATTAGACATTGTGGGAGGTTTGTGGTAGTTTCACGTCATGGTAACTTGCATTGCATTATACATAAAAATTACAAATGGCTTTGTTAGAATAGGTAGATATTCCCTTATCCATTTCAATAAGTTTTATGCATTCATGTCACCATGGTAATCAGCTGATTTGGATTTTGCACTGAAAACTATTAAAGCACCAGGCAGAAAACTTTCTTCAGATCTTGCATGCAACATTTCGGGTTTCTCTAAGTTTTGAGTGAATTAATATTTTGAGTTTAAATTCTTCATATGCACTTTCTGAAAGTAACCGATAAAAATGAATATTATGAAATATTGGATTTTATTAGGTAGGTGATGTGGGCAGAAAACAGAAAAGTATCAAGCCATATCGCCCTGAAAACAATAAACTAACCTGTAGCGAACATATTTCCTCCAAATGTCGAATTTTCTCTACAGATTTCCGATTAAATTCACTATGTACATCTCTGTATTTATGTATCATATTGTATACAAGCTTTCGAGTAGTACTTTTTATTGATTTCGACATTATTTTAAAGTAAAACTACAAATTAAACTCAATAAAAGAATAAGAAATGAAACGTCAATATGGCATTTCAAGTGTTGCCATAAAAAAACTTCATTGAAAATACGAGTGACACGATACACTGGCCAGACTCTAGCACTGTAATCTATTTCGGACCGCAGCCGAAGTAAACGGTCTTTTATACGCAAACAGGTTACCCTATTGAAACGCATAACGTTTTTCGCCATAAACTGACAATTCATAATATTACTAGCCACTTGACCATAATAGTCACTTGCTATAAGCCATTAAAGAATAACTTCATGACGCATAATATCATATGGCTGAAACCTGTAAGGCATAATCTTAGAAAGGCATAATTTTGATAAGCATAAGTAATGAAAGGCATAATTTTTGATGGCCATAATATTCAGAAGACATAATACTCAAAAATAATATTTTTAATGAGAATAACCGGCAAAATCCCTAAACTACTAGGAAATAACACTTATTTACCATAATTTCAAAAAGCATAAATTTCTATGCATGAAATATATTTTTTTAATTATTGATTTGATTTTGATCGCATGCATGCAGGCAAGCAAGCAGCATGCATGCATGCAAGCATAATACCTAAACTCTTCTGCATGCACACAAGCATGCAAGCAGGCATGCAGCGTGCAATAGGTTCTGCTCTTCTCCGGCGCTGCGAGAAGTGCAGCCCTTCCGCCCTTGCGTAACGAGTCTCATCCGCCCAGGCGATCTTCCGCAGCTTCGTCTTTTCGGATCGCCATCTGCACTCCCTCCGCGCCTCTGGCTTTTAAATTACACTCTAGTATAGGGCAGCCTAGTACCACGGCGAAGGACCACGGCCAGTCGGGTTTATTGTAATTAATTTCGTTGTATATACCTTTATTTTTACTTTGAAATTTATACACAATTTTAGCATTAAAAATACTTCATTGTGTCGAATAAAAAAAAATACGTAGGTGTAGTGTAAGTAAATATGCATAGTAAAAGTAAACAATAAATTAATGGATATTTATAGATATGTTTTATAAAAGTATGGCTTTACTGAGTTATGCTTTATAAAAGTATGTCATACAAAATTATGAATATGGTCATTTATGCATAATTAAAATCTGCGTTTCAAAGTATGCTTTACAAGAATGTGGCAAATGAAAATATAGATTTATATGATTATGGGTTTTATTATTATGTCTTTCAATAAATGTGCGTTATTATGTTTATGCGTAATTATAAATTTGCTAAAAACTATTATGCTTTTTAATTTGTTTGCCATATGATGTATGTAAATTGAAATTATGACAATAAACATTATGCGTTTCAAAGTGTCACCACGCAAACATTACCAACGTTACGAACATTGCAAATGTATTGTGTATATCGCTCTTTATACATATCTATATCAAGGATGATATAAGTATTATATAAAACGTTTCATGAGCATTCAGTGGCACTAACTCTGGAGAACACATGCTAAGTTTAAATTTAAGTTCAGTCTGTTTATTTCTTTCAAAACGAATACGAAAAGGATGGCTGTAATATAAATTGACATTTAGAAGTTGCGTTCAATTTTCGACCTTATTGAACGTGCTAAAATACAGTGTTTAGGAGGCACCTCCGTACATGCCGTCTAAAATTGTCTATGGTTTCTTTGAAATCTATCTAAATTTAAGTAACAGCTCTAAACAGATTCTTGCTATCCTTTTCCTATTACATATTGCGAGAAAGAGATATACTGTACTTAAATTTAGAATTAAAGTTTGTTCCCAGAATTAGGCCCAATTTGTATCCAGCATTTGGGATAACCCTGTAAAATTCTTCTAGTCTATCTGTATTTGCGTTATAAAGTAACGTCTATCCTATAATGTCGAAATGTTCTATTTCAGCATCCGAAACGAGAATTTTTACAAATACCTAAGATTCGGTTAAGTTGGTTTCGTTTCGGGGTAGCTCAGATGGTTAGAGCAGTCGCTCAGATTCCGAAAGGTCGCGGATCCGATCTCCGCCTCAGGACGTGAAATTTCAAGTTTAGATATTTTTATAAGTAAATAATTTACTTTATTTGTTACAAATACTTCCTTTTACTTCTTTGATAAATTCACCATGGCGCCATCTGAGTCACAGATTAGAAAGAGTATGTCTAAAGATCTGAGTCTATGTCACTTTGGTGACTTTAGTTGACTTCTATGCAAGGAACTTATAACATAACTGGAATGCTCACGAAAAATTATCATGAAATGAATATTATAACTTAGCGTAATGGTTATAAGATCTATATTTGATTGTAATTTATCAAAAGAGGAAAACGTTCCGAGCAGGACAACGACATTATGGGAGTGTGTCCCTTTCTTGCAATTGCTAGTGTTAATAATTTAAAACAAATGTAGCTTTTATACTTTTCTGGTAACTCCCTCAATAAATTTTGGCTGATGAGTTAATTGTAATAAATAGGGGTCTAATTATAAACTAAGTAAATGTTTATATTTATATTGATTTGCTATGTTATTAAAAAAAGAAAAATTAAAAGAATAGTAGCAATCAGTAACAATTTATAAATTACGCATAGCAACAATTATGACGTTTCGATAAACAATATGGCATATTATCTAGATGTTCGTCTTTCCCGCCCAACCCCGCGGCTTTGGAAAACGAGATTTACATCAATCCTATGTACTCTTTTACCCAACATTGAAAATGAAAGTTGTACAACTTTCATTTTCAATGTAACGCTAATATAAATAAGTTAGAAGCATCACTGGTGGCCGGGCCAGCCTGACGTTTTCAGCCCGGCCCCTTCTACATCACCACTACTACAACAACTAGTGACAATTAATTGTTAGAGAACTAATGTACTACATAAAATACATACATTCAAGCCTTTATTTCATACTAAAATGCAATATCTTAGGAGATATCAAAGTAAGGTGGGGCCGGGCTGAAATTATTGAAATAGCTAATAACAATAAAAATACAAAACCTAAGAACCCATATTCTATGTGTGTGTGATCTCCCAGAGGTGCAGTATATATGTACAACTTTATTTTTAAGTTACATTATTTAAATATAAAAATATGAGCACTAGAAATTATTTCAGCCCGGCCCCCTACAATCGTTTATATATCTTTAGCTATTGCATCAATCTGCACAAAACGACAATGTGTGGACTCGTATACGGTAGTACTTTGATAAATTTTGGCTCATGAATTTACTAAGATTATATTCGACGAGATAATTAAAATCTAAGATAGTACTAGTGGAGTGACCATCAGGCACGTGCTAATTTCAGGACATTTTTTTAATGATCTAAGTAGATGATATACAAGTTAATGGCCCAGCTGGTGGTAAACAGTTTCCGCCACCTATAAACAGCTGCTTTAATAAGGAAAAATTACTTGATATTGCAGTTCGGTTGTTATCCTGAGGCCTAAGTTGAAATGCCGTACATGCCGTCTAATTACTTTATTGGCTATCTTTCCCTTCAATCCAAAACACAGCGAACTGTCTTAAGGCTGAAATAAGAAAAGCCTACCCAGACAACCCTACATATGGCCCTACCATCTAGGAAACATGTTTTTATTGAATGATACAATTTATAATTAGAGGATTTGTAACCGACTTCAAAAATGAAGAAGTTGCCAATTCGGTGGGTATGTTTTTTTTAATTATAAAGACTAGATTATAAAAGTAATGGCTACCTACTACTTATATGTATACCAAATATTAACCAATACTTTTATAAGTTATAATTTTTGAAGTACCTAATGAAAGACTGTGATTTAATAGATTATATGGAAGTTAATTAATAGGGTATTTAACAACATTTTATTGAATGTTTAATAGCATCTTAGTACTTTATATATGACCATGTTACCATAATTAGTTTTGTTTTATTTAAATCGTCATTTTTTAAAAATTGCAAATAATAAGACCAATATGACATAAAAATATGTGCTCTTCAAGTATTTTTGTAAATAAAAAAAATAAATCATATTTTTTAATTTAAGTGAAAATCCTACTTTTTTACTTGTTGTCAATATCCCTATTACGTATTAATAATTTTAAATACGAAGGTTGTTGATTTTTATAAATCTAAAAATGTTGTATTAATAAAAAAAAACTCTAATTATTACTTGTTTCATTCGATAAAACACATGTCCTGAAATTGACACGTGACTGATGGTCACTCCACTAGTACTATCTTAGATTTTAATTATCTCGTCGAATATAATCTTAGTAAATTCATGAGCCAAAATTTATCAAAGTACTACTGTATACGAGTCCACACATTGTCGTTTTGTGCAGATTGATGCAATAGCTAAAAAGATATAAACGATTGTAGGGGGCCGGGCTGAAATAATTTCTAGTGTTCATATTTTTATATTTAAATAATGTAACTTAAAAATAAAGTTGTACATATATACTGCACCTCTGGGAGATTACACACACATAGAATATGGGTTCTAAGGTTTTGTATTTTTATTGTTATTAGCTATTTCAATAATTTCAGCCCGGCCCCACCTTACTTTGATATCTCCTAAGATATTGCATTTTAGTATGAAATAAAGGCTTGAATGTATGTATTTTATGTAGTACAGTCGGCAGCACATCAAGCGTAACAGTATATATAACCCTAGTAAACGCTATGTATAGCTATTAGAAAGAAAGCACACCCTCTTCGCTATTGGTTCAACTTCAACCATCTTTTAGAATTTGACCAATAGCAGAGCTTGTCAGAATATTTCGAGCGTTTATTGGTTAAAATTGGTCGAATTGTTTGAGCTAACGCTATTTGTACGCGCAGTTTAGTCTAATTTCTATGACATCGCATTTTTTAAGTATGAAGTTTGGGCTCAAGTTTTGAAGAAATATTTTTTGTATCTGTGGTGTTTAAAAGTTGAGTATAGAAAAAGCTCGTCCATTTTGTATTGAGACCTGAATTGTATGGGGCTACCTAATAATAAGGGTTCAAACTATTGAATACGAAATAACAAAATCAACATTGACTTTTCTTGTTTAATTTATTTGTAGATAAATATTAGTTTCTTTGAAAAAAATATTTAAGTAATATACGAAATGGCCACCCACTTGGATGGAATGAAAATAAAATATAAGCACTACACAAATGGGTAGATAATTATATGAAAATCCGACCGAATATCGGTAAGTTAAAATTTTGTTCTACTGTTTTTAAGAGAACAGGACACACCAACCTATATTTTAAATAAACTGCACTTTTCTTCGTGTTTTTGAAATGACCGCCATGTGTATAAAAGTATTTTGCTTCATCTATTTTTTACCTATAAGAAACAGGTTTTGGTCAATGTCATTTAATTTTCTTCAACTTCTAACAAAATTAAAAGTATTTGGAGTATTTGGAGACTTCCTTGCTAAACTAATTAACTTATCAAGGTTGCATAACCTTGATAAGTTAATTAGTTTCATTATTTGGTATAAATATACCAACTAATCATATTAAATTATAATGTTTTTATACTATAATGTTTTGTAAAAACATCTGCTGCTAGCTGATATTCTGAAAGACTCAATCCAGTTTATTTATGAACAGGTTCACATAATAAAACAAATACTACTTTGCAGGTGGCGGACCATATATTTTTGGTCTTTATATATATGAGATGAAGATCCAGGCTGTTGGTAGAGGTTACAAGATAGTGTGTTGATGTGTGGTGTATTTGTTCACATAATTCTTGTTATTAGTGAATTCCATACCTATGTCAGTGAATTAAATAAGTAACCACAAACCAGGCAAGAGATATTCTATTGTTGAGTGGATGCCAGTGTCAAAATTTATTTAACTAAAAGCTTCAGACATAAATAATATTTTTACAAAAAGTATATATATGACCACCACATAGAGGTTAGGGTAAGTTTCAGTTTATAATTTAATGACTGATTTCGAAAAAAATGAAAGGTTATTGAAGATATTTTTTTAAGATACTTAGTTCAACATTTTGGCTTAGCAATAGTGAGCACTTTAAATCAATACATAAGCAACCAGAGACATAATTACATTAGTTTTTGTTTCCTGGGGTGATAAGATCAACAGGGCCTGGTAAAAATACTTATAACACCACCACATTACAAAGTGGATTAGGAAGAGTTGTCCCTATAGGTACCTATACCTAGCTCTGCCTGGACAACTGTAATATTCACATGTGCATAATTGTTCAGCGACAGCAGTGTTCCAAGTTCCTACATGATATTAGTGTAACTTTCATGACCTTTAAATTCAAATGCGTACAAGTAATAGTAAGGCTATCCAATTATCTATGTGATTTTTATGTTAAGAGATTGATATAATTTCAAAGAGCAATGGTGTTAATTCACCCAGAACATTATTTTCTTAGCCCAAATTATAATAAAATATAGTTACTTTTCTAAACCTAACAGTCTTCTAACATATTTTCTCCTATTACTTTTGTTGTTTAATATTATTTAAATTCACTTACTTCTCATTGCAACGGTTTTTTGATTTAGAATCATGTTCAAAATTTAATTTAAGCAATTTTATAGGTTAAGTACTTAGTAATATTTCTCACATCATAGGAATGGTTTTTAAATACCTGTCAAGTATCAGATTCCAGAGTTTCCTGACACAACTGATTTTTCAATTGTCTTAACACTCCAGAGGGATAATGCCGCTTGACAGATTAATCAATTACTAGCATGAAACAAAAATTTGCATAACTCTTCAATTAAAAGAGATTTCTGAAAGTTGTGATGTTCTACATATAATTTTGGATTTCATTGAATAATTATAGAAAAGAATAAGGGAGGTAAAATGGTGCTAAAAATACTAATATCTACCTACCTACCTACTTAACTGCATATTGTTAGCACCTAAGTTATTCATAATATTACCCTTTTTAGTTTTATAACCCCCAACCCTAAAAGAGGGGCATTTTATGTTTGATGTGTCTGTCTTTGTGGCTGTAAGTTTGTCTGTGCCATCGTAGCGAGCACTGACAGATTTTGATGCATTTTTTTTTTGTTAGAAAGTTAATGTGGTCAAGATGGTTCTTAGCTTTGAATTATGAAGATCTGTTCAGGCGTTTGATGATAATCTTTTACAGATCTGATTATTTTCAAATTTGGTGCACTCTTACTTTAGTGATATTTCAATAAGACGAGGCTGAGAGTTAATTACAAATTTATTTTAATATTGTTAACTTTTCAATAAACATGTTAAATCAATTTTGACTCTGTTTCTTATTTCTTACACATTCCCAATTAGACCTGATTGCTCTCAAATAAAGAATTTCTTATTTCTGTCAAGCCATGGATTGCAGAAACAATTGGTTTTTAGTTTTGTCCAAAAAAAAATGTATTCTTAAGTAATTTTACTGTCATCATCAATATCAGTTTATCTCAGAGAAGTAGATCCAAGTAGCAGTTTCAGAATGTCAATGAAGTATTTGGCTAAATCATGATGCAATTTGAATTGCAACTTATGACTTATAAAATTACTAATCCAAATGTTTTTACATTCAAGAGACAGCACTTCACCATTTCACCTGTAATTTCAGTTTTATAATGCTTCTTTTAGTTATTTATCACTATAATTTGAGATCAGTGTCATAGAAGAACTAGTAGCGACCAGTGTCTAGGAATTATTGTTGAGTCTCTTTGATTAGATACTCATTGAACAAACCTGTTAGCTTCTTAAACTAGTCATATTAACAACCTATAAAACTATATGCAGTTTTGGAATTTGTTATTATCACCTTGAATATCATAGCATTGCAGAATATTTTAAAACTAAGTGTTTCTGGTGTAAGTGAGGTCGCCAGAGCTCTTGGAGATACTAATAGTAATGATCCAGTGCTCATGGGGTGTAGCATCAGTCCGATCAGTCTACCTGTCTGTCTGTTTGTGTCTACTTAATAGCTTCTTTGCACCATCATCATCATCATCATCACCAGCCTATATACGTCCCACTGCTGGGCACAGGCCTTCTTACATGGGAGAAACACATGAGGAGTTTGGGCCATAACCCTACCACGCTGGCCCAATGCGGTTTGGTGGGTTAAAGCGGTTGCAGGAGCAACCGGGACCAACGGCTTAACATGCCTTCGAAGCACGGAGGAGCTCGAGATAACAAACTTTGATTTACCCATCCTAGGATCAACCATGGTGAAAGTGGCTTTGTTTTTCATATCGAAACCAAGCGCTCAAACCAATACGCCACCGAGCTCCTCCTCCTTAGCTTAAAAAACTTGTATTAAAATTTGAATCCACTACACTATTAATTCCCTACTATTATTTTATTTTAATTATTAATTTAAAAAACCCTACACATTATAATCATCACGTCAGTTAAGAGATACCTACTGCTGAGCATAAGCAATTGGGCAAGGACCTCCAAACCGATCGGTCCTGCACTGCCTAGACATGAGAATAATTTTCAATCTTTAAATTACAAATCGATCCTAAGTAGGTAAGTATGATTATCCTGAAAAAGACAACATAAAATTGTGTGAAAAATATTTCAACTAGAAAAAATGTCTGCCTCCCGCGCTCATAGCATGGCAAACTCCCGGGGAAACAATAAGATGGTCTCTCTCTCTTCGTCAGAGAGAAATAAAGAAATAAAACAATAAAACACATTTTGTCACTTAGTATGTGGACATAGGTGGTGGAACAAGATTTTGTCCACGGTCCGTTCTACCTTCTACGGGTGCTCGGCGGTCCGAACCCGTGACCTTTCACAATTCGAATGACTGCCCTAACCACTGAGCTATAGAGGATTTAACTGAATCCTATAAAGTTATTATAGATATTCCTTAGATTTATACAATTAATCTAAGTGATAATCTTTAAGTTTTTTAAAAGCGTTTACATATATGGCCAAAACTTAAAGACTAGGTAACTATACATTTTGAAATGTATTTAAACTATAACCCCCGACTTTACACAATTCTTTTACAAACTGACCTTCCTTCTATCCTTATCCTTAGACAGACCATCATAAGATATATTATCTCTAATCTATGATCTTATGACTCTAACTAACACAAATCAAAAAGTAATGTAATGTCACAGGCGAATTTGATACCCTACCTATTGATCTAAATATCATGAGCCATACCTTGATAATTAATAATCGACCTAAGGTATCTGATATAAGGTCGAGATTCCATTGAAGACGTAACCGCATTGCACCTTATATTATTATGTCGTATGGTAATTAACCTAAATAGAAAAGGGTAGCTCAAATTAAAATTGGTCTTTTTTACTAAGGATTTAGAACCTATTTAAGTATATTAGAAAAAAACAAATCACAAAGACCTATCTATCATACCTATGATACCTACTTCACATAATTGAAAATTTATTCAAGTATTAGTAGTTGATAGTTAGTGATTTACACTAACAAATCATTACAATTTTATACATTTACTAGTATACACAGCCATCACAACTCACATCCGAAATATAAAATGAGGCTACAATAATATGCGAATATTATCATTAGAATTTCGACTTTATCGTCATGTAGTAAAGCTTCAAAATTGCTTGCTTCACACATTACGGTGTCTTGTAAAATACAATAAATAAATTCGAAATTAAGTTACAAACAGCCCTGGTTGATTGGGTTACATACTCGTCTTCATTCTTGGGGAACCCAGTTCAAACCTCAATTATTCTTTGTTAAGAATTTATTTTTAACACTAAAATTCAATAAGATTTTGTGTGTTGTAGTTGTGTTAGGTCTAATATTACTTTTCTTCAAAATTGTTATTTCATATTCACATTTGAAGAGTAGAATGTTAGATCTTTAAAATAATTGTGAATGAGTAGTAGTTACAGGTATGATAATAGCTCGAGTTGAACGTTATAAATGTTTTGTTTTTGTTTTTTAACATTAAATAAATGTAGAAAAACAAACCAAAGTAAATGTTTATTTTCATTTCTCTCCATAACAATGGACCTTAATAATGACCCGACAATAGAAATATTTTTTTTAAGTTAATAACAATGAATAAATAATGAAGCCTCTATTTTAATAGGTTTAATATTAGTTGATTGAAATAACTAGGTACGCTGAGCCAATGATGTAAATAGGTAGCGTAAATAAAATATCATAACTAGCCATTATATGTAGAAAACTTTTTGTTTTAAATTAAAGCAATGGTCTTAGCCGTACTTTAATTTTAAATCAAGTTGAAACTACGAAGCGAAGAGAGTAGACCGCGTACGTAGCTAGCTGTAGCTATAGCTACCTATAAACCTACACATATTTAGTCGGAGGCTATATCGAAGAAATATAAATTTTAATAGTCGTCGCGCTCGCGTTCAAGGCCAACTGTGAGTATTGTAGGTACAGAGTACTTGAGAGAGAGACGTTAGAAAGAGGCGCTGAGAGACATATGTTTATCCTTTGCTCACAAATTTTCTGTGCGTTGCGCTCTAGGTTCAAGGACAAACTGTTACGCTTGACGTGCTGCCGACTGTACATTAGTTCTCTAACAATTAATTGTCACTAGTTGTTGTAGTAGTGGTGATGTAGAAGGGGCCGGGCTGAAAACGTCAGGCTGGCCCGGCCACCAGTGATGCTTCTAACTTATTTATATTAGCGTTACATTGAAAATGAAAGTTGTACATATGGTTGGGTAAAAGAGTACATAGGATTGATGTAAATCTCGTTTTCCAAAGCCGCGGGGTTGGGCGGGCCAGACGAACATTTATCTAGCGCGTTGAAGTCGTATTTCTGCACGTGGCATGCTTTTTATTTACATTTGAAGTTAAATTTTATAGTGAATAATAGTGAAAACTTATTGTGTAAAGTGGTGTACTAGTGAGGCGTTTGCTGGTAGCGGTATTTCATTTTTTGGGTGAGTTTTTATCTTTGTTTACATATTACATGTGTAGGGTAACAACAAATGAAATATTCTTGATGGACAATCACAATACATAGGTACATACAATAAACGGTAATCTAATTAATTCGCAAATAGATATTTTCGCTTAGCAGCAAAAACGATGGGTCACCCGTAATATTCATTAACTACTAAGTCCGTGTATATAGGTAGACAATACATGTTTATTGCACTAATAATAAATTTATTTATATAAATAAATTATTAATAGTCGAGTAGGCTGCCGTGTAAAGAAACAAATCCTAAATTTCATAAAGGAGTTTTGAAATTCTAAAATAAATTTAGATTAAATAGTAAGTAAACCTTTATACGGTTGTATTGCACTGTAAAAAAAAAAATCCTTATTGTTTTTTTTCAGTTTCCCAAAAAATTAACCCCTTTTGCAGCGGTGGCTGGAAGTTGTACCGGACGCTTAAGAAAAAATTTTCAAGAACTAGCTTCATATGCAGCTACCACTTTAAAAGTGTAGATATCATAATCCATAATATGAAAACTATACTGAAACCTGATTCCGTTCCATCTATTTCTCCTGTAAGTAATACTTTTAATAATTTAAATTTTAAGTATTCTAATTTGGTATTAAAATACAGAGACATTCTGTCCTAGATTTTTAAATCAGTTATACCAGCAGTTATCATACAAAACTGCAGCAACACAAAAATCATATTACTTTATTTTTAGGTTTCACCACTTTCACCAGATAAGCATGTCAAAGTTTTAAGCAACCTTGTTTTAAACCCAACTCAAAAAAACATTCATCAGTATGTTAATAAGGTAGTTTTTTACTATTTTCTTTCCTTGATATTGTTCTTGTGTTTCCCGTGGGTACCGTATCTTAAATAATTTAATTTGTTATTTTTTTACAGTCTGACAATCGTTCAAAATCTGTGAACATCGATATTTCTGAAAAAGAAAATTTGGAGCCAACTCCAGGACCCAGGACCATCAATGGAACCTCCATGGAAGAAATCTCGACAAGATGAACACTTGAAAAATCTTCAGTCCGAAATTAGCTTTCTATGCTTGTTACTAATTAATTTCTGATAGGCCTCGCTGCCACCCGGAGACCCATATACGGCGTCCATATGGGTCTCCGGTTCACAAGCCGCAGGAGAAAGTCGATGTTGTGGCAAGACTCCTTGCAGATAATACCCAAGTTTGTATCTACAACTGTTTGTAGTAAGTAACATACTAACGGCGGGCTTCAATATCGTAACAAACGAACAATCCCTTGCAGCACGGAAAAGTTTAGATAATTATATAAGTTATTAAAACCGGTCACTAAAGCAGGTTTTAGTTATAATTAAAGAAATGCTACTCGTCAACTTCATGTGTAACTTGAAAAATAAAACATCGTGTGCTACTCAATGGTTTCGTTTTATTTAAAATTCTAAAAATATCTTGCTATATTAGAAAAGGTAAACCGAGAGTTAGGTGTACAATGACGCCGTCTTGGTGAAGTGGTCAGTATGGCTGCCAACATATCAAGCGGTCCTGAGGGCCTAGACAAGATGCCAATCGATTATCGCTATCGCTTAGCGGAAAATGTATGGGATTTGACATAAGACATTGAACGACTTTCGATAGTTAGTGTCGAATCCTATACATTTTTCATTTAGCGATAGCGATACCGATTGTCAAATCGCATCTTGTCTAGGCCCTCTGATAGCGGCAAATGTTTATGTGATGAACACGAACATCTGTCAACGAGTCATGGTTGTTTATATGTATATTTAAATTTATTAACAAAATATCTATAATTATTATGTAAAATAATTCCGTTGTGTAGTATCCTTAACACAAGTTCTTAATGAAATTTACTTTGGGCTAGATAATTGGTGTGAGCGTGGAAATATATTATTATTAACAATAGGGAAAGAAGTGTATCCGAGTGCCTCAAATATCTCTTATTTGTATTGGACCAAATTTTCATAGCAAATTATGTTTGAATTTTGTTCTTTTGATTTGATAAATTTAATACATAGTAATTAAAATAGAATAAAACTAGAAAAATTTCACGTCCTGAGGCAGGAATCGATTCCGATTTATGATTCGAGAATTCGATTCCTGCCTCAGGACGTGAACATTTTTCTAGTTTTATTCTATTTAAAATTACTAAGTAATTTTTCAAACATTTATAATAATGTTGAAATCAAAAATTAAGGAAATTTAATACACTAAAAACAGACAGGTAAATGAAAACAAAATCTTTTTATTTAGAATATAATAACGAGATGTTCTTTGTTTTACGTTTTAATGTAAACATATTTAACATTTAATAAAAATGTCTTTATGTTATTCCTTTTTTTATGTAGGTATCTATGTAGTTATTCGTACATAATTTATTGAAGATTTAAGTTAATTGGCTTTAAATATATGAATAATTTTTAAATTATATGTATTCTATGCTCAATTAATTTTGTTTTAGACTCGACAATTACTTAAATATCAATCTTAATACAATTAAAATTGTCCCACTGTTCGAAGCTACTATATGGACACATTAGTAGAAAGAGACACACTCCTACTATGTCGCTTTACTCTTCGGAACGGTTTTTAGATTCCCGTCAGCATTCCAGTTAGGATATAAGTTCCTTGCTTCTATGTCACCCGCCATATTGCCATAGTAAATAACGGTGAAATCGACGAAAAATTTCAACTTTTGTTCACACAAACTATGGATAAAAACGAATTATTAGTATTTTTCGCGGATTCCGGAATTTTTCCTTATTTTTTGAGATTCTGTACATATACCTGGCCGGATATGAAACATCTCTTTTATGAAGTATTTGTAGCAAATAAAGTACTCTGACAAGTTTTATCAATTCAAAAATAAAATGTTTACATTTTAAAAGACTCAAAGTCATAACGTCAAAGACATCTGAGCACACACTACCCTACCACTACCCTACGGTCCTCAATGAATTTGCGAAGATAACGCGCTTGCAAAAGAATTGAATTGAAAGAGAATAATCTGACGGTATGACTTGAGTTACATATTGAAGTCGTGCTAACGATGCTCACGAAAAAAAAGTAGTGCAGTATGTGCGCTAATGTCAAATTTGACGTTATGACTTAGACTTTGTCATAAATGTTGTAAGAATTTTATTTTTGAATTGTTAAAAACTTGTTATCGTACTATTTTTGCTACAAATGCCTTTTGGGCCGGCAAGGTGGAGGCGGCTAGAACAGCGTCTATTCTGCACTAGCTGGCTTTGCATATGGACTCTCCTTAGCGCTTCACATCAAGTGGTGTCGGGCAAGGAGGAGCTATATCATGGAGATCAGTGAAACAACGCACAGTTGCGTTGTCTACCGCAGAAGCTGAGTATGTAGCACTATCAGAAGCTGCAAAAGAGGCTATCTTCTTACGAAGGCTCACAGAGGAGTTAGGTTATCATTCTAAACCTGTTACCCTGTATTCAGATAGTCAATCAGCTATAGCTATTGCACAAAACGCAGTGCAATATTAACACACCAAACACATTGATATTTGGCATCATTTTCTGAGATGTACTGTTGCAGATGGTGAAATAGAGCTCAAGTATAAGCAGACAGAGTATATGTTTGCAGATGTGCTCACGAAACCTTTGTTGCGAGGGAAGTTTGAGTTTTGTGTACAAGGCTTGGGTGTAAGAGTGAATGAAGTGTAAGGAAGCTGAGATTAAGGAGGAGTGTAAGAACAAAGAGGTTTTATACAGTTCTATATTCTTTATAATCATCAGCTTGTCACCTTTAAATTAAGAGTTGTGTCAAAACTTGATAGTTTTGTACATTGTTTTTTTCGCTTCGCTCTTTTGTATGTCATTGCTTATACGTAAATATATTTATCTTATATTTTTACTTTTGTGTTTCTCTGAAGTGCAATCAATCACAATTTGAGCGCGCTAATATCGCTGACAGTTACTTTTAGCGGTATTCGGACCGCAGCATAAATGGTTACTGTCAACTGTCAATGTCAAGTCAAGTCAGCTGCCAAATGCCATGAAATGAGAAATCTTTTGTGAGCAAAGTAAAATCGATTTCTGTTTCTTCCTTCCTTCACATCAGCTAACGTTGAGTAAATTCTCGTCGTCTTTAGACCATACGTTTCAGTTTTTATCAAAACTTGGAAAAAATGTCACAAGTTGATTCAAAAGGTGGTGATAAAGTTCAGGATGAGGTAACCTTTATAGGTTTTGTTTTACCGCTTCCAGATGATAAGTTAGCGTTAATAATATTGATGATGAAATTTTTCAGAAATTCGATTCGTAGTTATCATAGACTTATTTATTTATATTGCACACTAGGAAGATACTTTCAGGTTTTTATGTTGCAAGGTTTTATTTTTACGCATGCGGCATTTTGGTTTCATTTTGCAGTTAATAACTTACTTTTCTTTCTAAAACTTATTTTTTAATGTAATTAACTTATATGTATGTAATTACATTTGGTGTTAAGAAAATATATATAGTTAATTTCTATTAAATTACACTAAAAGATAATTATGAAATTTAAGTATTATATTTTAATGAATTAGGTACATTTCAATTGAACATTTTCATAAAATATATCATTTAAAATTGACGATATTTATTTTATCTGATATTATTTATTGAAATGTAATTCAAAGTTGTAGTTTAAAGTTAAGTACCTAACTATTAATGCAGTAAATGTATATTTTATTTATTTATTTAGAAGAAATTTTAAAATTTATTGATATATATTTTAAAAACCTTTTAGTAAGCAGAGCAATGTTTATATTGTTGTTTATAAATAAGATCAAGTACATACATGGTTTGATTATTATTATTTCACACTTCAACTAATGCTCCATTCAATTATTTCTAGAAAATTTTGATGCCCTACACATACATCCAACAAGTGCCAGGGAAACAAATTCGTACTAAGCTTACTTCAGCATTCAACTACTGGCTCAAAGTGTCAGATGAAAAACTGCATGCCATCGGAGAAATAGTCCAGATGCTTCACAACTCTAGCTTGTTGTAAGTCTTTATTTTTAATAAAATAAAATTCAGAGCAGTTGCCCGGATTTCGAAAGGTTGTGGGTTCGATTCCCGCCTCAGGATGTGAAAATTTTCTAGTTTTATATTTTAATTAATAAAATAATATTTATTTTATTTATATGTTTATAAAGGTGAGCTCACCTTTATAATAATATTATTATTATTATTATTATAAAGGTGAGCGAGCAAGTGAGGAGCTTGGTGGCATATTCGCTTCGGTTTTTTGGGCAAATTGGGCCAGCGTGGTGGTGTTATGGCCTAAACTCCTCATGTGTTTCTCCCATGTAGGAAGGCCTGTGCCCAGCAGTGGGACATATATAGACTGATGATGATGATGTATTTATAAATTCATGTACAGATGATAGCACATCAAGTGTAATAATGTGACCTTGAGACCACCCTTACACCTTTCATAATAGAGGCGGCTTTCGTAATGCAACTGTTACACTTGATGTGCTGTCATTTGTACACATAGAATTTTAAAAAAATGTACACAAATATAAGTACAAAGGCACTGCTTATTTCTAAAGAAATTTCTGCCAGCAGACCTGAACCTTGATTAATTTGAATTAATGTAGATCTAGTTATATGTGTCCACAGTGAGGGGACATCTGTCCATATCTATACTAGACTCTAAATAAAATATATATATATATATGTATAATTGAATAGAAACATATATGGATTGAAATTGACTAGTTCGCTTGCAGTGGGATGATATTATAGTATGCGTGCGGGTTGTGTGTGTGTTATATACAGGGCTACAGGAAAAGTCGACCTAGATCCGTTAAGGGCGTGTAGTACACATCATTTCTGAATGATTTCACTATTGACCCCCCATCCTAAACTTAACCGTTTTCGAGATATTCGTGTTTTAATTTTTTTTATGAAAATGCTCAATTTTTCGGCTATTCAATTGAATATTTTGAATTTTTTTGATTCTAATGATTATTTTTTCGGTTTTTTACATGAAAAATGAGATGGTTAATGACCTCAATGACTAAAATTGCACGTAAGTTAAGTAAATAGGTCATTGAAGACGATCAAAACTTAAGAAAAAAAGTACAAATTATAAAAAAATATTTTTCTTTTCTGGATATCTCAAAGAATTATCATGGCACTTGCTCTGCAGATGTGCTTAAAAACATCTACATTTTATCAGCTATCCAACGAGGTATAACAACCTAGGGTTGTATTTAAACTCATAGAATAAAACACAGTTGAAAAGGTTCAGGTAGTAGGTCTAACGGTGAAACTTAGTTTCTAAGGCTACATGGGGCAGTCAGAATAAATAGCGCTTATTTGATCTAATTAATTTGACTTAAGTTCAGCATCATCATTTCAGCCTACTGGCTTCCACTACTGAACGGCCTCCCTCGGCTAGGTACAATCTTCATGCATCCATCGATGTCCCGCTATCCTGACCTAGGAGATCATTCAGTAATTCACCTGATGTTTTTGAATAAAATTTTATAGTTCATGTTCTACGTGTTCACCTCTATTTCGCACACATTTTTTCATTCTTTCACGTAGTCCACTTTTCACTATACCAGTGGTTAATGTTCTTCTTATTTCGTTAGCAGCATTAATTATCCTTTCTTTGAAAACTTCCACTGACGATATGGGGTTGAGCTCACTGTAAACGAGGCTCTTCATGTGCCCCCATACATAAAAATCCATGGGGGTCAGGTCGGGACATCTGGCTGGCCAGGGTAAAGGCCCACCTCGTCCAATCCATTTGTTAGGATAGTTAGTGTCCAACCATTCCCTAACGCTTCTTCTGAAATGAACAGGGCAGCCATCATGTTGAAACCACATGTCCCGCAGTAATTGTAATGGGAGATCATCTAGTAGGTCACCTAAGTCACCTCTTAAGAAATTTTCATAAGTTTCACCATTGAGGTTGTCTGGAAGAAAGTAAGGCCCAATCAAATGGTTGGAAATGATGCCCATCCACACATTTACACTAAATCGTCGTTGTGACCCCTTTACTCTTTTCTTATTTGGATTGCCTCGTTCTTTAGAAGCCCAATGGTGTGCGTTATGGTAATTAGTAATCCCGTCCTTAACGAATTTGGATTCATCTGTCCACAATATTAATTTTAGGAAATTCGGGTCCTCGATATCTGCATTGAGCATGAATCTGCAGAAGTCCATGCGTCTCGCGGGATCTCCTTCTTCAATTACATGTACCGGCGTGTAGTGGTATGGATACAGGCCTGCCGTATGAACCGTAAACCACACTTTCCACTAACTTAGGCCCAGTTCACGGGCAACAATATTGGTCGAAGTGGTTGGGTCTCTTCTGAACCGTTCTACGATTTCGTTGTCTTGTTCCTCGTCGTCATCAATGACACGTGGTCTTCCTAAGTCCGTACGACGTCGCAAAACAGAGCCAGTTTCACGAAGTCGTCGGTAAACTCCGTCGAAAACGCTCACATCAGGTACTCGACGGTCGGGATAGCGTCGTATGTACTCAGTCCGAGCTTGTGCGGACACGCAATTGCAGTATCCGTAGCAGATAAACATATCCGCATATTCTTCGTTCGAGTATGTTGCCATTTTAAACAGACCAGTATCACAAGCACAAATCAGAGTCCAGTAAACAAGCACAGTAGTCACAGTTAGAAAAATCAGTCCAGAAACAAAGCCAATTCGAGTGGGAATCCGAAAGCACAATAATTCGCATCTACCATGGACGAATCGCATGAGCAGACTAAAATGGATGGCAAGCAACGACCAAATACAAAACAGTGGGCATGTTGTATCTCCAAACTTGTTTTTGCACATTATTTTTCTCACTCTCACCTGCATAAATCGTAAGTTGTCTCGCTCACACGCACCGGATTAACTTGAAGGACAATAGCCGAGGGACCCGTTAGACCTACTACCTGAACCTTTTCAACTATGTTTTTTTCTATGAGTTTAAATACAACCCTAGGTTGTTATACCTCGTTGGATAGCTGATAAAATGTAGATGTTTTTAGGCACATCTGCAGAGCAAGTGCCATAATAATTTTTTGAGCTATCCAGAAAAGAAAAATATTTTTTTATAATTTGTACTTATTTTCTTAAGTTTTGATCGTCTGCAATGACCTATTTACTTAACTTACATGCAATTTTAGTCATTGAGGTCATTAACCATCTCATTCTTCATGTAAAAAACCAAAAAAATAATCATTAGAATCAAAAAAAATCAAAATATTCAATTGAATAGCCGAAAAATTGGGCATTTTCATAAAAAAATTAAAACTCGAATATCTCGAAAACGGTTAAGTTTAGGATGGGGGGTTCCATAGTGAAATCATTCAGAAATGATGTGTACTACACGCCCTTAACGGATCTAGGTAGACTTTTCCTGTAACCCTGTATAACTATAGTGTGACATATATATTCGGAAAATAAAAGTGGCCTGAAAGGTGTCAAACTTTCAGAGGTAATTGTTGACTAGGTAAACAACCACAAATATAAATTTTATTTCGGTCTTCCAGTACACACTAAATAGTACTTATGAAAGTGAGGAAAGATTGTGTTCTTTGACGCTATTACTGACTTAAGGGTTGACAGAATGTAAAAGGGCTGGTAGCAGGGAAAATGGGTTTGTTGGTGAAGTAAACTGCATGAATGGTAAAGGAATAGGAGTAGAAAGCAGTCTCGTAAGGAAAGGGCGTCAGCAGGATGTGAGAAAGTAAAATGTTCCTTATAGGTAATTGAGATAGGATGGATCATGGAAATGTTTAAAAGGAGATGTGAAAGCCGAGTGCTCCTTTGAAGACAGATTGGAAGCCACTGTAATATTGAATTATTCGTTTAATACCCGAAAAAAGTGGATTATAGTATACGAAAAATTTTGAGATGAACTCATTGCACATAAATAATCTAACATGTTTACTACAGAATTAATCTCTTAGTCGATTAATTCGCCCCACAACAGGATCGACGACATTCAAGACAACTCGATCTTGCGGCGCGGGATCCCCGTAGCCCACTCCATCTACGGCGTGGCCAGCACCATCAACGCGGCCAATTTCGTCATGATCATCGCGCTTGAAAAAAGCCTCGAGTTGGGACATCCTTTGGTATGGCTTTTACAGATTTCTTTAATTAAATGTACTCAGACTACCAAGTTCTTAACTTTTGCTGCAGTTATTCGCGTCTGCCTCTTCTAAAGCCGGATTTACATTTGTCTGACGCCTTCTGAGGTGACGCGTCATAATCAGAATCGGTTTCATATCATTACTATGGTTAGATTTACATTAATCTGTCGTATCTGACGACACGGCACGATAGATTAATGTAAATGTAACGCGTCACGTCAGAAGGCGTCAGACAAATGTAAATCCGGCTTAAGTATTCGTCTGTAATTAAGAAGCGACTCAAGGAACTCTGTTAGCTTTCCAATATGTTTGTACCATTACCTACGTAGGTATCAATATACGTATTTTAATAATGTAGGTATACCATTACTTGTCGATGTACGTATTTTATTTTTCGTAGTTTTCTGTAAACTTTTTACTAGGTGCATGGCCCGTATGTAGGGTCGTCAGGGTACCACCGCCTTTCTTATTTCAGCCGTGAAACAGTTCGCTGTTTCGGATTGAAGGGTAAGGTAGCCAGTGTAATTAACTGGGCATGGACGTCATTTCATCTAAGTCCTTAGGATTACAACGCACCTGCAAAATCAAGTGATTTTTTTCTTGTTATTGCAGGTGTCTATAGGCGGCGGTAACCGTTTACCACCAGGTGGGCCGTCAGCTTGTTCAAGCACGAAAATAATGTAAATTTTTCAGTGATCCAAATTTAGAAATATGATAAATTTAAGAATGATATGATAGCTTTACTTAACAAACAGTAAAAAAATTGATACATACTTTCATATTTTTAGAAATTATGATTGACATGGAATAGTTACAATATCTTTATTAGTAATTAAGACTAAAGTTATATAAACAAGAGAGTAACGTTAGTCATCATTAAGCAAAAGGTCGCTGTATTAGTAATTATGTTTTCTAGAATTAAACATGTGCCTTTTTTATTAGCTATCATTGTACACTGTGTGATTTATATGAAACAATACAATACTATCGTTACTTCTA
The DNA here is from genome assembly GCA_947347705.1 of Nymphula nitidulata. Lineage (NCBI taxonomy): Eukaryota > Metazoa > Arthropoda > Insecta > Lepidoptera > Crambidae > Nymphula > Nymphula nitidulata. Next base: position 19,313,728 of record OX374625.1, on the reverse strand, counting down.
TTGAATCTTATCGTAACGGAAATTAATTACACGTTTTAATGCACGACAGTTGATACAATGTTTTATTTGTTTGATAGTTAAAAAGGTACCTACAGATATTATTCATAAAGAAATATCAAAATGAATAATTTATACTATAGAATAATAACTCGCGTTTTACTAAAAAAAAATACTTTACCAAAACTGTTTCCACAAAAAACCTAATGACTCAGTTTTCCTGTTTCTTCTATTGTTTCTGATTTACCCATACTAAAGAAACACAATAATGAACACAGGCGCGAAACGAAGTCGGCAGTGTGTGAACACGGCCTACTGAACTAACTATTTAAAGTTGATCACTATTCTTTATTTGTAATTGTTACAATAAAGTAGGCGTTTAAACGCATCAAAAAAAAAATGTAACTTCTTTAGTCTCAACGAAAATGTATTTAATTTTTTTCTTTTTTTACAGTCAAAAGTCATAAGAATAGGTAATAATAATATAATATAGTTTGCTTTTGGGTTAGAATTATGTTTTAAGATTTATTAATAGATTACGTTTTACGTACATCAAAGGCAGCAGCGTAGGTTAATGTTTTTATTTTATTGGAAACTTTTTCTAATTTGACACAGAATGTTAGGCACCATAAAATCGGACATTCGCTTATTATGTCTGATCAACTGTTTAGAGCTAATATTTACAAATATGATTAAAGCTCTCGTTTGAAAATTTACATAGATTTCGAGTAATTAATAAAAATTCAAAATTAGTAAATTTTGCCACTAGTGAAAAAAAATACTCAACTTACTCAAACTCTTATAAGCTTATAACATTTAATGTAGAAACGCTACACTATTTCGTAGAACTCTTAAAACTACACACAATAAGCGTTTAATATATGCTATAATATGCTTCGTAAATGCTAATGAATAAAAAAAATTCTCCATTAGGTACACACGTGTAAAAAAATGGACTATTTACATTAAAATATTTAAGAGGGCATTAAATTATTCGGCCTTTAATGTTGAAACGATATTCTTATTAATTTTAAAGAGTTTTTAGTAAACAGTCACATGTACCGAATTCAGAACAAACAATCTTGGTAAAGTGCAACTAGGATGATTATCATGATCAATTCTAATCATAATTCTGAGTAAATTGGACACCAGCCCCAATGGTCTATCCTGTCTCAGTTAAATGATCACGCACGAGTCTTTAAGATTGTCCTTTATGATAGCATTTTATTAATTACTATTAGTGCATTCCTTTAGATCTACATTCTAGATATATATTGTATTATAATGTCGCATCCGTCTGGTTAATTTAGCTATTCAATTGGACGCTTAGGCAGGTGTTTTAAATCGAAGAGCTTTTGTGTGACTGTTAGAGTGATTGGTAGATTAAAGTTTATTTTTTTATGACCACTTATAACCGAATTCCTTTTGGTATTCATAAAAAAAAACCTTAAACCTACCAATCACAGAAAAGCTCTTCAGTACAAGACTAGCCGCCTAGACATACAGGGCGGTGCTGTCAATATCTACGACAATAAATTAAAACATGGGCTAAGTATATTAGTTCACAGAAATGGTTTGCCACTTTCAAAAACATCTTATTCATTTCATAATTTCGTGACATTTCTATGAAATATTGCAGCCAATGCTATATTATTTCATACAAATGTCATGAAATTATTAAACCAATAAGATGTTTTTGAAAGTGGCAAACCATTTCTATTAACTAATATAGCCCATGTTTTTTATTGTCGTATTGACAGCCCCACCCTGTATATTTGAGCAGATTTTCAATACTTCATGTTGTTAAATAATTAACCATCGGCCTGGGCATTTAATTGGATGCCGGCGTTTAATCAATGGGCTAGGCCAATTAAGCGGCGAATTTAACCAAATGGTGCCGACGTACACACCTCCCTGTCGCCCTAAAGCAAACAAAGATGGCTGCCTACCATGTAGCACCCATTTCTCTTGCCACTATTTTTTAGTTCATCCTGCCATAATTGTGTAATGGGCTTCCAGTATACAGAACTGTCCTGTTTCCCCCTTTAAATATAAATTAAGTTCTAGAAACTTCATCAATTATTTATCTCATTACTTAAATTTGTATTTATTGACCTAACCACCGCGGTTGCGTTTCATTGTATACGTATTGGTAATTTCGTTTTTGTATATATTTTGTAGTACATATGTAATTTAAATAAACGGAGCGAAGTATTATTATGGTAATATAAATTTACGGCCACATGTCTTTTTAATTGCGATGTGGTAGGCCCGTTTGTAGGGTCGTCTGGGTAGGTACCACCGCCTTATTTCAGCCGTGAAACAGTTCGCTGTGTTTCTTGAAAGGAAAGGTATCCAGTGTAATTACTGGGCATGGACGGTATTCCATCTTAGGCCCCAGGATGACGCACCTGCAATATCAAGTAATTTTCACTTGTTATTGCAGGTGTCTATAGGCGGCGGTAACCGCTTACCGTCAGGTAGGCCGTCAGCTTGTTTGTCATCTTGTAGGAAAAAAAATGTAGGTATTATTCATTCCAGATATTAACTGTATTTATACCCCACGGCTGTTGGAAACGTCTAACGTATTGTTATAAGTATGCGAAGAAGTATTCATACTAAGTTGGCCCAGCAATATTGTTTTGCAAGCTAGTAGGTATGTTAACTGAAAGTGATATTACAGGCAACTGCGGTGTACACCGAACAGCTCTTGGAACTGCACAGAGGTCAAGGTATGGAAATCTATTGGAGGGACAACTTCCAGTGCCCTTCCGAGGAGGAGTACAAGCAGATGACTATTAAAAGTGAGCACTATTCTTCGTTTTGGTTAAAGTAGATAGTTTTAGTTGTACATATTATATGAGAAATTTAGCTATCCGATACATGTAAAACCTAAAATTTGCCTAGTTGCCGAGGGAACATGTGTCCCCCCCCCCCCCCCCATGTGAACCCCCCTTCCTAAGAGCTGCTATTCGATTCTCTAAAGTCAGCAGCCTTGAATTCGTGGCTGTCGGCAGCGCTGTCATACCTTTTGGCGTTTGTCTGAAAACCATTCAACAAGCGTTCACACGAGAACATTTTTTTTTGTCTCGTGCCTTTAAATCACTTACTGCGCTCAGTAGTCTAATTGTGAATCACTCGCTATGCTCGTAATTCAATTTTAGACTACTACGCTGGTTCGTGATTTAACATCAGCACTCGCTACAAAAAATAATTTTGCTCACTTGTTGAACAAATAACTATTAAATATCTAACCATAACAATATTATAAATATAATAATGTTTCCTAACAGAAACAGGTGGGCTGTTCATGCTGGCGATCCGGCTGATGCAGCTGTTCAGCGAGAATAAGTCCGACTTCAGCAAACTCGCTGCCATATTCGGCCTCTACTTCCAAATTAGGGACGACTACTGCAACCTTTGTTTGCAGGAGGTAAGACTTCATTGTTTTACCTAATACCTAACTTCCGAGACTGGAAACTAGCATCTTTCGTTGGTTCCTTTATTAGACAGTGTTTGGTACTGATCACTCGCCAGATACAAAAGCGTTTGTTACACTTAACCTGCAATTTGAATATGTTGTTGTTGCAGTATTCTGAGAACAAGAGCTACTGCGAAGACCTAACTGAAGGGAAGTTCAGTTTCCCCATCATCCACGCCATCAATCAGAAGGCTGACAACCAAGTACTCCGTATCCTTTGCAAAACAAAATTAGTGGTGTGGCGTGTAAATAGGCTACACCAGGCGGGAACGTAACCGTGAAAATTATTGTTTAGGATAAAATAAAAATACTGGGTAAAAGTCTCCAAAAACGTATGACTATAATAAAGAAAGAAAGAAAAATATTTTTATTGACAGACACCAAGCAAAGAAGCATACAACATAAAACTTAGACATTAAAAACTCAGAAAAGGTAGAAACATTAAAACAATTAACACATATCCGTAGGTGCCGTCAACAAGGCCCTATCTCAGCATATAGCTGTATATAATACCGAAAGAGCGCTACCAAAACACTCACCAACCTAAGTAATTTGCAGGAGGCACGTTCCTCAATTCGTATAGGCACTGCTGCAAACCATGCGGAAATCCAGCACGTACTTGAAGCCGCAGATAGGCTTCTCACGAACGCTCCAGTAAAGTTCTTATCGAATACACCAATATGTTCACGAGCTCTTTAAATAACAGCTAGCTAGCACAAACACTATAAGTATATGAGAACATAATTTATGTTCACAAATATATATTTTTTTTAAAATTCTTAAATTGTAAAGGGACTTTCAAACTTAGCTGTTTATGCCAGTCCCATCGTTACCTTATATTTATTTTGTACATACAATAATAAAGTTGACTTAACTAAGGAAACAATATCTTCATCACCATATTAAAAAGCATCCCAGCTTCATCGGATAAAGGACTGGCTAAGATGCTTTGAAATACACCTATATTGCTTCTATTCACATTAAGAGTCGACAAAACATAGCTTCTCTCAGCTTCATTCCTGGCACATTCCATTAACAAGTGTTGTATATCATTCACTTTTTCGCACGTCTCACAGTTAGGAGAGTTCCTTTTATATCTTATATTTCCTTTTATATTTTATATCTTATGAAGATAAGATACAAGAAATTGTTCAATGGAATGTGTCCGGAACGAAGTCTGTGTGTAATCACGATGAATTTACGTCTAATGTTACTATTAATGAACCAAGGTATTCGAGGAGGCTCACATTTCAATGGTTCTGTACCAAATACTTTTAAGCTTGGATCTTTCATTAAAATATTCTGACCAGGTCTGCTGACAGACCGTTCTGTATTTCCACAAAATTTCTGAATACATAGGTAGCATGAAAATTTCGTTACCTTGGGATAAACCTAGTTTAGCTAATCGATCAGCCTCCTCGTTACCCGTAATCCAACATGTGGTGTTTACAAATATAAACATACCTTTTCAAAACATAGTGATATTCATAACTTAAACACTAGATATAAAAATAAACTTGCTGTTCCAAGTTTTAGACTTCACAAGACAAGTCGCTCATTCAAAGGGGAAATGTATACACATTTATAACAAAGTCCCACCAAATGTAACTGAACTGCCTATTCACAAACTTAAGTTATATGTCAAACAAACTTAAATGAAAAAGAGCTAGGTACTATAAGGTCCAAGAATACTTAGATGATAAGAATCCATGAACACATTAAAATTTGAAATGTTTTATATGTTTATTTACGAGTATTGTGACTATTAACCTCTGAAACCTATATTGTGATTGTGCATTGTCAGATAGCTTAAAAATAACGATAATATTTTTGACATTGGGTACCTACTTTCTTGGTACGTTGACATACATTCTCTTCTAATTTTAATTTTTTTTTCGCTGGGCAGCACTGCACCGCTAAAAGTTATAATTTTTTAACTACAAACATTGTAATTTAATATTTGAAAAGAGTGACTACACGAGTTTGTAGCCGGAATCTTCTCGGTAGTTCAACTTTTGGAACCAGTGTAAATTCAGACATGACAGACGGGCAGAGACTATGACTTTGTTAGTCAATATATTATTTGTAATAGTTATAAAAATGTGTGTTTTTGTGTTTTTTGACAATTTAAAAGAGCTTCTTTAAATAATAAATAGGCCACATTTAGGTAAATTATATTTTTTCTTTCTTTCTTTCTACGTATCTATACCCCTTAACGATCGGGCCAGACATCCTCCGGCAGCGAACCCGCGACGTGGAGGTGAAGCGCTACTGCATCAGTCTGCTGGAGCGGCTCGGCAGCTTCACGCACACGCGGCTCATACTGAGCCAGCTCGACGCCGACGCCAGGGCCGAGGTACGTCCGCATCTATACTAATACTAATATTATATACAGAGTCTTTACAGAGCGCTTTTACGAGGCATTTGGCTTTCGTGTCTCCTGGCATATCACACCGTCGTCCGTACAATGAACGACTTAATTTTTTTAACTTAAAAAGCTTACATGATCGCCGCTCTATTTTGGATCTGCTTTTTCTTTTCAAATTGGTCAACGGTTTAGTGAAATGTGACCACCTGCCGGACAAAATTTCTTTAAATGTTCCGTATAGATATCCACTTAAACGATGTTCAAACTTGTTTCATGTACCACGGACGAGGACTAATTTTTGCTTACATCAACCGATGTCTAGAATGTGCATCAGTTACAATACTACTAACGCGAAAACATCTGATATCGACATATTTAACGATGATTATAGAATTTTTCGGCGAAAACTGCTCCAACACATTGGATGTGCAAAGATATAATAAATGTGTATATTTAAACATTATAATTATTATATAAAATAGTTTCCATTTTAAGTATATCCAAGATATTACAAATGTTGTGTATACCTATTATAGGCATTCATGTATGAACTATGCATTAGACAATAATTTAATAATAGGAAGTAAGTACATATTATGTTGTTGGTGTACCTTAATAAATAAATAAAGCTGAAGAGTTTCTTTGAACGCGCTAATCTCAGAAAAGACGGTTTCAGAGAGACTTTCTCCCGCGTACGCTCAAGTTGTGGAATGAGCTCCCTGCAGAGGTTTTCTCGAATGAGTACAGCATGGTGTTTCAAAAAAGGCGTGAAAAGGCTTTTACAGGTTCGGCAACGCGCAAGTGATACCCCTGGTGTTGCAGGCGTCCATAGGCTACGGTAAACTTAAACCAAAAAATTACTGACATGTTTAATATTGTTATTGAGTGGATGAATGACCATAACCTTGACTTAAACTTTTCAAAAACCAAATTAATCGAATTTAGACCCTATCAAAAAGCCCCATTGGACATTACCTATTATTATAATCAAACTAAACTCGAACGCGTTGATGCGTGTACATTACTCGGTGTTGAATTAGATTCTAATGTAAATTGGAAAAGCCACATAAATAAGGTCAAATCGAAATTATCGAGCTTCACTTATGCTCTTAGAGAGTTGAGACGGGCGACCGACCTCAACACAGCCCTAACCGCCTACTATGCATATGCATACTCATGGCTCAGATACGGCATTATTTTGTGGGGCAATAGTGTAAATGCGCAGGACCTATTTGTCTCCCAGAAGAAATGCATACGGATCCTATTTAATATCCAACAGCCTGAAAGTTGCCAACCATATTTTACAAACCAAAAAATTTTAACTCTTACCTCGATTTACGTATTAGAAGTATGCAAATTTGTAAGAAAGCATTCTAATTATTTTACAAAAAAAACAGATCAACTTCGACGCTTTCCAACCAGAAACGAGCATAAACTTATCCTGCCAAATTCTAAACTAAAATTGCATAGCACAAGTCCAAACGTAATGGCAGTCAAAATATATAATAAATTACCTGACAGATTAAAAGTAGAAAAAAAAGATACAGTTTTCCTAAATAATTTAAAAATGTTATTAATTGTTAAATGTTATTATAGTATTGACGAGTTTTTTAATGACAATAATATGTAATTAAAAGATATAAATTTATGTTTAGCCTTGAAATGATAATTTGACATTCTAATTAACTGATTGACATTATTATGACAAACTTAAAAATTTTCGTTATGATATTATTACTAAATATGACATTGTAGTAGATTACTTTGACTATCCTATGTGTATTCATAATGTTTGACATTAATGTAAATCAAGCAAAAATTGAAATATTATAAATAATTGTTAATTGCATGCGAATGTACCTATACTTATATTGCGGTACCCTTACAGGGTTCATGTTTGATACTGAAAATTATTTGTAAGAACATTTGTAAACAACATGAAAGCAATAAATGATTGATTGATTGATTGATTGATTAACCGCCTACCATCAGGTGGGCCGTATGCTTGATTGCCACCTTAGTGGTATAAAAAAACTACTGATTCAATTGAAATTCTTATCGTTTATCTCGGTTTGCAGGTAGCAGCGTTAGGCGGTAATCCTCTCCTAGAATCGCTGCTAGATGACCTGCTCAGTTGGAGGCGGGGTAAGGAGCACAACCACTCGCTGCCCAACAACATCTGAACGAAAAACTAGGGAATATATCTTTAGAGTACCTATTTGAATCGCTTGCGCATTGGAAACCAAAGAGTAGAGGTTTCCGAGCAGATTTACGAACTTTCTGAATGTAACTGCACCCTGAAATGTGTCCACGGAATTGTAACACTTAATACTTTGTGATAATAGTCAATATTGAAGTGATGCAGGAACACCGGTGTGTTAATAAGTGCTAATTTATTATTTAAACATGATGTTATTCTTGGACAGTGAAGAAATATCTAAATTTAGAGGCAAAATGTAGTTAAACGTAAACATTGACAGCTAACGCTTATGAGTTGCAAGCTATTTTCGTCTTTGTGACGGAAGCAATATGAATATGTAATATAAAACTAGTGATACAGTCATCTGATTGATACAATTTCTACATTTTCGTAACAAGGCAGAATCGATGTTATTATTTAAATGCTTGGATGCATCTCTTTCTTCAACTAAAAAACTAGTTAATGTTCGAATAGTGATAACAGAATTTCATTTAATAAACAATAAGATTTTGATTCACGTACTGGCGAAATATTTTTCTAAACATACATGGTGGTGCCGCTAATGTTATATTATTTCATACAAATGTCGTGAAGTTATCAAATGAATGAACTAATATAGCCCATGTTTTAATTTATTATGGTATTGGCGGCACCATTCTGTGTATATTTTCTAACCAAAATGATAACTATATACCTACCGTAATATCCATTTAATTGTCAGCAATATGAGTAATAAATCATAAATCAATATTTTGTCAGTTAAATATTCCGAACCTTAAAGCGTGGTTAAGACTTTAGACTAGCAAATTCTTGCTGCAAGTTTCGAGACAGAGCTATGCGTAAGAGGGAGAGGTAATTATTTTCCACTCGCTCGTGCATATAGCGCCGTCTCAAAACTCGCAACAAGAAGTTGCTAGTCTAAACCTCGCTTAGTATTTAATAAATGTAATGTTTCGTCAATCGTGCCTGCATTCAGAATGGGCGTATATAAAGATTAGCATGACCTCAAACTTGCATAATAATTAATAATAGAAAAATATATTTTTTATTTCAGTTTGATTTGTAGGCGCATTTTAATTAGTCCTCGCTTATATGATAATACTAAGTCAAAAATAAAAGCTTGATAGTAAATCTTCAGCTAAAACTTTATTCGGCAAAGTTAAGATTGTTTTATAATTTTCTTAGGCTGCATTTATTTGCCTTTGAAAATTAAAAGCGTGAGATGACCGACTGCTAGTTGCGATAATTCAATAAACATTGGATGATAAAACTATGATTAGTACATTACGTCATATTGTTCTTTGGCCTAATATGGACACAGGGGTTCCTAAATCTACATTAAAAATGATATGCTAATGTGGAGACACATTGTATTCGGCGCAACAAAATGTATTCGGCCTTCACTATAATTTAGCAGTCATAGCTGTGCACCGGAAATATACAAAAGCTATGACATCAAATGGGATTCCCATTCATTATGCATAATATAGGTCATTTAAGTATTTAATCATAACTTTAGTAAGAATAGTGATTTGTCCCAAAAAAGAACCGAAGAGCAGATATTTAGATTCAAATACACTAATAATTATAATCTAAGAAAGGTCATTCTTTGGGACTTAGCTATATTGTCCAAAGATGCTATATTATAATATTTTGCAGCCGAATCCCTGGTCTTTAGACCATCAAACTGAACATCTTTCACAGTGGAACCAACTCTGAATTCGCGAACAAATTAGCTGTTTCATACAAAAGTTCAATACCTCGGATGAAATTTAGGAAACAGCAATTTTTTTGAGTTTCTCCATAGTAAAAAAATAAAATAAATAATGACAGTTGTTCAGTATATTAACCGATTCAAGACCCGATGCGCGTACGCAATACGCGACACTTCACCTTGTTTTATGCTGCGCTAAGTTTAGGTATTTAGGCCACTTGTGGGCTTTGTTTAGGTATAAAATTTGTAGTAGCAGAATTATGGTTCATCGAGACTAGAGATCAAATATTCGGATGCATTTATAAGTTACAGCGCACGCTTCTTATGAGAATATATTTATGCCATACGTATTTTCGGACAAAAACTTTTTCAATAATATTGCAAACAAACAAACCCAATTCTACTAAGACTACATGCTTATGCAACTCAGGGTAGTCTAACTGTTATTGTTAAGTTAGAGCAATTTTAAGCTTTTCAAAAGCAAAAATCGCCAATGTTTTTTTTTCAACTCCAGTTGTATAAAAAAAAACCGCCAGCCCGCCGCCCGCCGCCGCTAGGCCGCTAGGTAGGCTAGGGCTAGGCAGGCCGGCCCACTGCCGCCTATAGCAATAACAAGGCAAAATCACTTGATATTGCAGGTGCGTTGTCATCCTGAGGCCTAAGATGAAATGCCGTCCATGCCCAGTAATTACACTGGCTACCTTACCCTTTAATCCGAAACACAGCGAACTGTTTCACGGCTAAAATAAGAAAGGCGGTGGTACCTACCCAGACGACCCTAATTACGGGCCTACCAACGAGTAAAAAAAATATTCTTTTATTGTCGTTAGGAAAGTATTCCTAAAATTCTCTGATAACTTTATAGGCTAGCCCGACATGCGCATGGAAAGTTTTGTTAGAGTCGCTATGTTCGTTATAAATGTTTTCGATTTGATAGTTTGTATGATAACCCGTATGGCATAAATATATTCTTATATGATGTTGGCTATTATGGAAAGCACTTTTGTAGCGATAACGGGATCAATAAAACGTTAATACTCCGTGAGAGCCTTGTTGCAGTGTAATAACGTTCCTTTTTGCTTTTTATTCTAAAAGGCCGCTTTCATAATATGTTTGCCATAAATTGACTCTAGGAAAATATGCATCATGTCTGGTCTTACTTATTATAACAGATGACTCCATATCACGCCGATAAAACTGTAACCTTTTGTACTCGCATTCGATTTTCGTAATTTAATCCAACAAACAGTAGTGTCCAAGCCAAGTGAAGTATGAGGAAACATCTCAGAATTTGCCTTTCGTTCTTAACTAACCCGCGGGCTCACACACAATATAAAACATATTGTGTCTGATGGATGCTTTAAACTAGAAAGCATTAAATTTTTATTTTGTATTTTGTAAGTCGTTTAAAATATTTTATAATTATTTATTACGAATAAAATATAAAGATTTGTTACTCTATCATGTTAATCTTAAAGCAACTTTATGGTTAGAGGTTAAAATATATTATTCGGTTTTGTAAATTTAATTGTCGTTCCAGGTGGTTACTTCATTAATCATTGTCTGGATTGTGTTCATTAATTTAAAGTAAAAACTTAATATGTTTTTTATTAATTAGGCACGCAGTGAAACTGTAATACACAATATGCGGAAGTAATTATTATTGTTTGTATATAATAGAAAATATGACGTGTTTACTATAGGTTACATTGTTATAGTTTAAATAATAATACAATCATATTTAAAAATATGAGCTATGAGCAGTATCTGTTACTGTATATGTCGCAGCCGTCTGGTTATATCAGCCGATTAACTGGACGCCTAGCCAATTGATTGAACGCCGGCATCCAGTCGAACGGCTTAAGCACAACTAGCCAAGTCATTGAGCGCAACGTTGAACCAGATGGCTGAACGGCATGTCAGCCGTTTAGTGTAAATTAGCCATTCAATTCGACGCCTAGGCAGGTCGTTTAAATCGAAGAGCTTTTGTGTGACTGTTTGAGTGATCGGTTGGTTCAAGGTTATTTTTTTAGGACCACTTAAAACCAAAACGATGTCGGTTATAATAAGTGGTCATAAAAAAATAACCTTGAACCTGCCAATCAAACAAAAACTTTTCAGTACAAGACGATCTATTCAATACGCCAAGTCGTTAAACGTTAAGTGAGTCTAGTTCAGTTATCTATCGGGCTAGGCATTCAATGGGATGCCGGCGTTTAATCCATCACAGAATTCGTCAGGTAAACTGAACGAACTCAGTAATAAGACTTCGTCGTTTTCAAAAAAATCGGCTGCCGATTTGTCTGATGGTTGGACTATTTTCATTGCTGCAATTTAATTAATGTCCTGGTGACTATATGAGTATGTGACGTAATTCGTCTTAATTAAAACTAAAATCTAGGAAATTAAATGCAGTATTGAAGTCGAATTTTATTTAGATAATAAGAATGAATGTGTTTGAGTTAAATAAGCTTGCAATATATTGGTATGGTAACTAAGGAAGGATTGATCTCTGGCACTGAAATGGTTTAATAATTAATGTTGATTTATTTTTGTAAATGATTTTTCAGGGTCAATTTATTATAATGCAAAAAAGAGAATTTATGTAACGAAACTGTAAAAAGCATTTTGAACAATATCATTATCAAAAAGAAAAATTCGCTTTACTTCGCTAGTATTCCGCCACAATTTAAATTGACCCTAATTTGTATTTTGTGATTTTCTTATGATAGTGACGTACTTACACCAAATATTTGCATGGCGAACCGAATAGGTATGAATGCCGCCATTTGAAAAAAGACTAACGCTTTATTTTGTCTTAAGATTTGAAATAAAATTATTTTTATTTGAAAATTCCAACTCGTTTTAAACAGACTCAATAGAAATTGTTTGCTCTTTTACTTCTTTGATTTTGCTTTTTGATAATAAAAAAAAAACAAAATCGACAATGGGGTTAATTATGTAGTAGTAATTATTAATTTTTACTAATTATTTTACCAACACACTAAGTTTAAAATTTTGCGCACTGCATCTCGTTCTCTCAGTATGAATGCATAAGGGACTGCTCTCGTAAATTCGATATTTGAAAAGATGTGTGCAGTTTTCGACTTGATTAAAATAAATTACCTACACGCTTTATATGGTTTCTTTATAAGGTGTTTGACAGTTCAAGTTATCTCTTCGCTTAAGCTTCCGGGGGTGTATTACGAGCTCTTTATTTCCATTCAGTTTAATGCCTGGTAAAATTTTGATACACAATCAACTCTATGACTCTGATAATTGAGACCGCTTTCTAATTGTGCTCTATAAATAGCCCTAGTTTGAACAACCCCTGGAAACTAAATAGCAACGGGACACCTACCCGGGAGGTGATGCCTGTCGATTATAAATCCTTCGTCCGCCCTTAACACTTGATGACTCATACGCCATTCATACTTGGGTTCTCGCCTCCTTCAAACTCCGGTTACTCTGCAAAGGCCATCTGCGGCTAACAGCAGTAGTCAGTCTCCAAAAAATTTTATAATAATTCAAATTTTTGCTACTTATCCTTTTCATATACATAGTGTGAGAAAGAGACCTTAAATTTACATTCAGCGCGTGTCTTTACAACCGGAGCCCAATTATAAGTTATTGTATTGGTATAATAATACTGTTTTACTCAGTAGTTACCCATTGCCAGGACGTTCTATCTGGTAGCTGCCGCTAGAAAACGTAATGATAGTATAATCCTATAGAACCTTTATACACACTACATAACATAGGTGCCATAAGTAGTTTTGTAATTATGATTACAAATTAATGTGAATATAAGCACGTCCCTTAACATCTCCATATTTAATAAGGTACATATTTAGGAAAATTATCTAGATTGGAAAAAGTTGTTCTGAGGCGGAAATAGGGTTGTCCCAAGTCGTCGGTAGCTCAGTGATTAGAATAGGCACCTTTTTTAGAGGACGCGAGTTCGGTTCCCGCCAAGGACACAACTTTTCTCGTCTACAATTTTTCTAAATATTTTGCAAACATTATGTTAAAAATTAAATAAATATTTATTAGATTTTCTGATTAGATGCACATGTACTTAGAAATTATCTCGCTTTTTAGAAACGATTAAAGGTTTTTTAAACTAAAAGTAAGCGTCAAATTATTTTCTTTTGGTATATAACAGTTATGTCAATCCTTTTTGTGATAATTCTCGAGCGGGACTCTGCGTCACGCTTTCTACCTTGTTAATATTAACAATGCAATGGTATTCCTCTGCAGAGATTACGTAAGACCTTATCATGTACTTAGATTTTAGGTAAACGATTTATCTTGTAGGTAGATCCTTTTTATGGGTTAATTTAATAGTCGATTTTGCTCAGATTTTTACATGCTATGCATTTTGGCTTAGCACCGCAATAGCGGTAAAAATCCGTGCGTTCATATATTTTTTATCCGCAGTGCGCTATGTTTACAGATTTTGTGATAGTACGGATATTTACCGCAGTGCGCGCTACGGGTGTATCCCACCTTATCCATTGCACATATCCATTGAAGAATAACAACACTTGCAACTAAAGAAAAATATGGAATATCAAAATTAAAAAAAAATCTAATTCTACATTTTCTTAGTCAAGTGACAGTCGATACTTTATGAACAGATTAGGTGGAATAATGCAATATGTAATTGTTAGCGTAAGAATATGGCTGGTTGCCTAAGCCAAAAGGCTCTGAACTGTTTTTAAAAATAGCTACATAGCATATGTTTTAACCCGCAATTCTGATATCAGCATTGCTGGTCAAAACATATATATGTCTCTCTGAATGTGTTATATATAGGTAGCAATTATCGAAGGAATGAATGTAGCAACTATAATCAACTGTGTAGCAATTCTTAAATATCACTATCAAAGCCTTTCGGCGTAGGCTATTTGTTTTATTTGTGATTGTCGTCAGTGGATAACGTGGAACATAATTAGAAAAAATCTTTTTTGCCACTAAATCAATTGAGTGTATCCATGGATAAAGTGCGATGCACCCCGCGATAGCACATGTGTACAGAATGTGCTGTGAATTGTACATAATTAATCAAGTTGTATTGTTTACATCGGGTCCATTGTTTGATTGACAAATAAAACAATTTTGTAACTATTATTTTGTTTTTGTCAATTTTTCTTTTTATCTATAATTCAGAGTTTAATGCGATATCGTGACTTGTCTTCCAGAATAGGACAATAATATTATATAATATGGTAGATTCAGAAGAAATTTTAGCCAGTGTTAATTAATATCTTAAAAAATAAAGCCTTGTGTGAGAATAGTCTTATTTTATTTACCTCAGTCAAAATACTGTTTAAGTTGTATTTACATTTTATAAATAAGTAAGTATATATTTGAAATGAAAGTCGAACTCGTTTATGTACTTTATTTATTTTTTTATTATACATTTGTCACAAACTACAGAACTGCGACTCTACTATTCAAGGTTTTCGATGGACCAAAATGCTCCTGAACCTAATATCAACATAAATAAATCTATTATTATAATAAAATTATAATTTATATTAAATGTTTATTTCATAAATCGAAAAGATAAAAGAATATTATACTTAAAAAAATCTAAAATCATATACAAATAATCTCTCTTATTGAAACTACAGACGAACAAAAATCGAAGCAGTATTTTTTAAATGGAAAAACATGATGTTTTATCACAATGTTATGGACACTTACTTCCCTCAGTAGATTCACCATCAAATATACATAAAGTTACATTAAAGGTAAGCAAATATTTTTTTAGTTTCAAGAAAGCAAAAGGTATAAAATTGAAGCTAATTTTATAAGACATTCTCGGCTCAGAGGACCTAGAAAGGATGCCTTTCGTTAACCACTGCCGCTAAGCGGAAAATGTATGGGATTTGACATAAGCCCTCGATTGTCTTTCGATCTCTTATGTCGAACCCCACAAATGTTCCATTTAGCGATAGCGATTGTCAAAAGGCATCTTGTATAGGTGGGCTGGTCTGGCCTTGATGTCGGCTAAAGGCACGGCGCAGTACTGTGTCGGTATAAACCTAGTGCTTTATTGAAAATTTAAAGTTAACGTTACTCTCCATTGACGCAGAACATGACTTCTCCTTCAAATTACACTTCTACATTATTTTAAAATGCTCATAGGCTAACTTTATGACATTGAAAAATTTCTCCCAAAAATATCTAATGCGATTAAAAACTAAAAATTTTAAAAATCTTTGTTTCATTTGAACGAAGGGAAAAAAATAATAAAAATTACTTATTTCATTATTAAAACATCTATAAATATTACACCTTACATTACTCAGTACATGTATTAATAATTTACTTAAATTATGTCCAACGACTAAGCGTCAAAACAAGAGAAGCATGTTATGCATTAATGGAATGTGCACATTTATAAAGTATATTACAATTTATTATAAGTAAAATTAATACGATTTCATTAGCACACTAGAATAAGAATTAATATAATTAAAACCGCGCTCAAATCACACATGCCGCGACAAGAATTGTGTTAAGGCTAAAATATCTAGACAGAATATTTCGATTACATATTTTGTTATAAGTTTCAATTTTAACAATAAGAAATAACGTATTCCACTATGTGAAACACGACATCTAATCGTAGATATAAGTTAAATTACACTTTAGAAATAGCAAATAAATTGATGGTCCTGCCACCTAACAAATAATATTATACTTTCAATAGATTGATACAATTCTCATCTTCACTAACACACTTCGTACATTCCGTTTACATTCGTACTTATATTGTTTGTGATTGTGTAATATTTAAATAACATCCAATGAAATGCTGTATCAGTAATCTGATTAAAACTTTTTCACGATAGTTAAAAGTAGCAAAGCAAAATATTTTGACTGTGACATTTTTTCAATAAAAAAGGAACGGGCGTATTCTATTGTTTTTAAAAATTGAGCTTACAAGTTAATATGAAGGTCTGAAATATGCTAAAGTGGCAAGCTTACCAGACATCTTATGCGTGAAAAACATGACGTGTGTTACACTTATCAATGTTTGAATAACAAGCTTTTGATGGAATTACAAAATCACTTATGGGGCAACACTGATAACTGTAACTCAACACTGATCCTGACTTGAGGCAAACTCAACTCAACGTTAGTTTAAACTTTATAGGACCAATAATAGAACTAGTTTTATTGCCCAATTTTATAAATGGTTTGTCAGTTCATTGACAACTGCAAACTTTATCAGCGCAGACGGTGGGTAGAAAGACGACAGTTTGTTAACGTCGTCAAAATTGCGCTTCGGTATTGGCAACCGTACAGTGCGACATAAAAAAGAAGAAAAGAAATGAGGGCGCTGGCGTCGCTTCTTCTGTCAACACTGACTACATGCAAACGCACGTGTATTATTACCATACTTATCAAATGTATTTCCTAGTTTTCCGTTTTCTAGTCTTTTACGTCACGCTGTAAGCAAAACTGAAAGACAAGGCGAGTCTTGTTATTTCGACATAGAATTTGTAGTTATCCGATTCGAGTTTATTCCGTCAGTCTAGGTTTGCCTCAAGCGTGGAGTCGCACTGTCCTATGAGTGGGCATCACAAAGCACATTACATAATCACAAAGCGTTGCGGGGGCGCCCGCTACGGGATCCAGCCGACCACGTAGCTGCGGCTGCGGGTGAACTGGGTGACTCGACGCACGCGCCCACCTGCGCAATAACATGTTGTTGAGAACCTTACGACTGACAGGAAGGTGGAAATTCTTGCTTCACTGAGAAAATTATAGTGATCTGAAGTTTTCTTTCCATGATTATAGTTAAAAGGCAAGCATTTGACTAGAATTTTAGATTAACGTGGATTATGGTGGTGGCAACACAAGACTGCCTAATGAAAAAAATATTGCAAGCAACATTTACCTGTTTGTCTACGCAGACACTCAGAGTTGTTGTCTGATATGAGATTGAGATGAATAATGATTTCAGCAAAGAGTTATCAAAGCAAATTTACTATCAAAGCTATATTGTTATTCCAAGAAATATATTTTCGTCATGATTCCAAAATTTCAAGTCATAACAAAGATCTCATTAGAAGGCAAAATGTGTTTAATCTCTTTCTCTCGGACGATGAGAGAGACAAACTTAGGTCCACTCCCCAGGGAGTATGCCATGCTACGGGAGCTGAGTTATTGGTTATCAGCGGCGAGAAGTTCGTTAAGATCTAACTAACTTCAAGAAGAAGTCTGGCTGATCTAAGATAAAATCAAAATTCTTCTACATTAATGTAAAAGGATTTTGAAATACTATTTTATCCGTCTTCAAAAAGTAGGTATTTTAATGAATTCGAAGTGACCATATGTTGATGACCGTCGGCGATCATCGGTAGTGAGACCTTATTTTTAAACGTTAGATAAAAGTAAGACCGGCTTTCGAATTTATGGCTTCTAAAAAAAGCTTGTGTAGCTTAACAAACAAAATCTAAGATTGTATATTGGAGACAAATAAACAGGATGTAGGTAAGCAGAAAGCTCTCGTAAACGAATGCAGATGGTGTTGCAGGTGCAGGTCATCCTAAACACGAATGGTCGACTTATGTAAACTTATGTATTACAATTTAGTATAAAACAGCTGAGGAGGTCGGTGGCGTAGTGGTTTGAGAGTTCTGGTTTCGTTTACGAGAACAAAGCAACTTTCGCCATGGTCGATTCTGGGATGGGGCAATCAAAATTTATAATCTCGAGCTCCTCCGTGCTTCGGAAAGCACGTTAAGCCGTTGGTCACGGTTGTTACTACAACCGCTTTAACCCACCAACCTGCATTGGGCCAGCGTGGTGGTGTTATCACCCAAGCTCCTCATGTGTTTCTCCCATGTAGGAAGGCCTGTGCCCAGCAGTGGGACGTTTAATAGGCCGGTGATGATAGTAAAACAGTTGATAAGTATATTTTTTCGCGATTTAAATTTTTTTGTAACAGGTCGTGTTTAAGGTGACCATCTGTCCGATCATGGATGCGATTCGAAAATTCATATGCCGTCTCGCTTTGACGCACCGTGATAAAAAATGACAGGTATAGTTTCCTTTGTATACGAGAGTGTTCTCCTTACATTCTGTATTATTAGTCTAAAATATAAAATCAGAAACGAAGTTAATACAACTGAACAACTTTCTTCATGGCACAGGCCTTGACACACGGGAGAAAAAAAGAAGAGTTAGCCCAAAATACTGCCACGCCAACCGGTTGCGAAGAAAAAGCGGTTGCAGTAACCACCGAGAGCTCTAATCGAAAACCTGGAACCAAATGGCCCGCCATACAAAACAACCCACAGCAGACCCATTACTCCCTAGAAAAAGTTGTTCAGTTCGTTCGTACATTAATAGAATTCTTTAAATACTTTCTAAATAACAGCATGTTGTAATATGTTTGAAAGCATCTTTACAATAAATTAATAAAGGCCAAAAAGTGTCCAATGTTAGAAATATCTATTACACCACTAAATAAATTATCTTAATCTAGATTCAAAATTCTTAGAATAGATATTCTGTTAGAGCAGTAAAAATAATAACGTAAAATTAATTATTAATAAACAAAAACAATTTATCTATAAATATAAAAAATAAGCACTAAGAAAAGCGAAGTTACAGCGTTGATCGAAATAAATACTTTATCTGGTCTCATCCGTTGAAGAATTACAAAATGGAAAGAGCTTAGAGGTGAATCATATGGGACAAGGAAAAATGGAATCACGATATGGCAACACATGCATTATGCAGTACAATTACGCGTTACATAATTTTGCAGTCTGCTATCCAACAAAATAATGTTACATTGCAGATATAACGCGTGTTCACAAATTCGAATAATATTTACAATTGAAAACTTTCAATCCGATAAATTACAATTATAAGTAATAGGCATTTATAATTGCAGCTATTCGAATGTTTCGAGGAGAATATACCCTGCGTAGTTGCTATATTAGCAGTTAAATTAATACTGCAAAGTTACCAATGCGTACTAAAATAATAATTGCTGAGGTAGACACGAATTATAATACTATTTATAATTCTGTTTAATTAGTTTGTGTTTGCTAGAAAGCTAAAGAATAAATGCAAGAGACAATCAGCCCCCTAACCGTAGCTCTTATAGTATTCTCAAAATCACGTTACTTCAAAGAAAAACCGTCCTTACATGGAAAGTAATTAGGTCGGTTTTTCAATGATACCAATTTGAATTTAAGAATGCTATAAAAGCTCATGGTAATACCACAGCCCATGTTCCATCCCATAACAATTTGACCAATCAGTAAGCTTTATGACCAATCATGAATGTGACAATGAATTTCGAATACGAATTTAGTTTCCACTTACCACACGCGATAGTTTAGGGCTCTAAGCGTTGTTCTGGCTCCGTCGCTGCTGGCGTACTGTAATGCACACACACGGACAAACGTCACGGGTTTGTATGTACATGCGGGTGTTACTGACATTCACACGGGCCTTGAATCGGGCAAAGGTGGAGTTGGAACTGCGCCAACGTTATTTGAAGAAACAGAATGGAATACTGGAGTTTATGAATGGTTCGTTCAATAGCTTTGTTTTTCCATTCTTTAAATGAGATTAGATTTCTTTTCTGTTTAACAAATCCTAACGACAATATTTACTTTGTTGATATAGAATTAAAAACCGTGAATTATACATTACAAAAAACTTTTTAGGCGTAGGCTAATTTTGATAGCCTAAGCCACCTTCTAAAAAGTTTCTAGTAATGTGAAACTCACGGTGTCCATAAAATGTTAAAAAGGCTAAGAAATCTAAACAATGTTTAATATGCGCCCACAGAGTACAGTGAATATCAGTAACCCGGACAAGGTACATTCGGATTTATAATCATACATAACATTATCAGGATCAAAAATCTTAATCTAAAGTAACACAAATTTTGCATACCGTCAGACATTTTTGAGCAATCATGCTATTATTATTATCATCAGTGGCTATTAGTAGACAAACGGACATTCTCAATGTTAGATTGACGTCGTCATGCTGGTGGAAGTTAAAAATAGTGTGCGTTTCGTTTCTTCACATATTAATAAAACTTCTGAAAATGAGCATTAAAACCTTAGTATTCTAACCTATATGTGATAGATTTTTTTTTTCATTTATACAATACTAAAAACATCACTATTAATATCGATGATTCATTGACCAAAGTACAACAGTGTCTACTTATGTTGACATTTTTAAACCTTGTAAGTTTTTGCTGAACTGACTAACGCACCTCGTTTGAGAAGGTTACAATAGTTCCCACCCTTTTACATTGACAAGAAAATGAACCACAGTGACGTACTGGCAACGCCAATGTCTCATATAGAGTGAGTAGATGCTAATTACTTATCGAAAGTTGTGCAATTTGGAACATCAGGTTCACCTTCAGTCTTTTAGATACTTATATTTGTTATTATCTGTTGTAATCTGTTGTCTGTAATTGTGCCTATGAATAATAAATACATAAAAGAAAACTTATCATTGTTCGTTTTGTTTGTGCGCTTCCAATTTGTTTGTTATTCTTATTAGAGTGATCAATCTAGTTAGGGGTGTATTCACACAATTAGAGCAGGCGATAAAAACACACGGTATGACTATCCTGTCTCAATTGGGACCCCTTTGGATGTTAAGCTGAAACTGTTGATTAGCTCAAGCCTATGCGCTGTGAAAAACCCGTTATTACCCGCCAAAAACTAAACAGCACGGCAAAGTGCGACGGCCATTTTTACAGCATTCGAGATAATAAAGGACTGTTACCGATGGTTGGGGCCGTCCTACACATTATCATTCGGTTCTACGCTCCCCTCTCCGCTAAAAATTAAATGGTTAACGGTTAAAACATTATAGAAACACGTGAAAACAATTAAGTGTTATTTGAACTGGACGTTCTTGGAATCTTCTAAGTAAGAATGAGAGCAGATTGAGACATATATTGACAGTTAAATTATTCAAAGATAGAGTAAAACTTGTTATTGTCCAAACGCGCCACTTAACAGGAAGTAAGTGACGCATTTTGTGTTCATTATTTTTAATATAAAAGGTGCAATTTTATGACATCACTATACTAAAAACTCCGCAGATGTAACTAACAACACAAAACTTCCAATCGACACTATTCCTAAGGCTTTACTTAAATGGTATATTTTTAATAAGGCCTTATTTTGATTTTGACCTAAGCTTTACTAAAATGTTTAGTGATATTGTCTACGGAATCTGAATCCAAACAGTTATAATGTCTAAAAGAACTTAATAAATGAAGAACAAGCTAATATGTCATTACTAGCTGCATCTACGGAGTATATATGATAAAACTGCACCAGTAAGTCAGTGTCGACACTCAAATCATTCGGCACTAAAAGCTCGAAGCGAAGTATGTTAACGCCGCCGTGCTAAAACTTGCCCTCTGGCGGGTCTGACCTTATTTGACTTTTGATTATTGGCTACGCGCCCCCTTTTGCAGGTTGTTAAAGAATCTGAACTGTAGTCGCAGCGTAAGGTCTTTCCGTACTGTAATGGAATAAGACAAATACTGTGACTGAGAACACAAATGTCACACGTGTTGAGTACTTTCCTGTGTGCGCAAACTTGAATAGGCTTCCGAATAAGGTTTTTGTTTAAAAGCAAACAATTTAAAAAGTTAATGATATAGGACCTTATTTCCAAGCCTTCTCCAAGTTTGCAGTTAAAATCTAAAACTACTACACAAGTATGGGGGCACGCGTGAGTGTGGGTGGATTTGCGCGTTACTCACGAGTGAGGGTTGGGGTTAACGTCGGGCCGCTGCGCCAGTACGAATTTGTCTATCCTCTCTACCTCTCCATTATCTGACGTCACCGCTTTCTCCACATCAACATCAGACACTGAAGTAGGCATTTCTGGTGTTTTTTCTACATCAACAGGTATTTCCCTTTCAACACCACTTGGTAACTCTGTAGTGCTTTCTTTAGCTGGTACGACGACGGTGTTTTCAACATTCTCCGTGATCACTTTGGGTCTCTCTTCATCATTAGTTGGTGTAACAGCTTCGGCGCTAGGCGGGGTCATATTGAAGAAGTCGTTGTCGATGCCGACCGCTGGCGGCCGGCCTCGAGGCAAGCGGAGGCTAAGCGACGCACTAGCTCGCTTTTGGATTCTACAAACTAATCACAATATTTCCTTTTTAGATTTCTGATTACACCAATTAAACTGGCCTAGATTAGTTGTCTCATACTGGCCTCTCAGTACTGTTGTCTCTGCAAGTTCTTACTCCAAGTAAGAGAGAGGTGTCAGTTAATCCAAGCAGTGGTTCTACGGTGACACGTTAATACAAGCTGAGGATGTTTGGATGTCTAACAAAACGCCTGATGCGTCATACATGCATGTGGGGCGTGGACGATTTATTAAGAAAATATCACGCGCTATTCCTTGGCCGTTTTCAATTAGTTTAGACAACTAAAATACATTAAATTTATATCTATCTATCTATCTATTTGATCCAATAATTCTTACAATCGGAAGTTTTCGAAATAGCTAAGACTTTGAAGTTATGAATAAAAAAGAAACAATAAACCTATATACATTATTAGTTTCACTTGTCATGTATGCAATCTCATGGTTATTAGACGCTTTGAGCACAAAATCCTTAACTGCTAATGTCAATAACATCAATAATATCATTAAGTCTTGATTAGCGCGTGATATTTATGTATTTTTGGGTTGCGCACGCCATAGTACAATGTATACGTTGTATTACTGTGTGAACGACGCGCGCCGCGACCCCGGGCCTCCATCTGCGTGCAACCGGCGCGTTAGTACAACGTCAAGTAAGTTGCGACTGCATGACCTTATAGAGTTGGTAATAAGACACATTTTAGAATAACAGCTATTGCGTTTTCATATAATTTACATTTTTATTATCCCTAATACAACCTTTGCTGTTGAGAAACTCACACAGTAATGGCAACAGAAATGGCCAAATATCCGGATAATTATTTTAATAATAATAATATTTGCAGTAGAAATTTCAGGTATTATAAAAGGCTTATATTGCCTGCGATTGGATGTTTGTCAAGGTATCTTCGAATATCATTATAAAACAATATATAATAATAGTTTTTATTATTTAAGTTGACTATCTAGGAACAATTTTAAATCTTTGTTACTTATGGAGGCTTGTTATTGGCTCTTATTAAGAAACTAATTTAATAATGTATTTTTTAAGCTGTCAGAATGCAACCTATCCCCAAAACATATGATACAGTCGCAGCTTACTTCGTTATCAATATATGATTATGAAGAAATGTCCATCTAATATGCATATTGAACTGTTTGCTGTGAACAATTGTGACATTCATGAGACTGTGTCTTTGATTCATCCAATGGTATCTTCTGGCTGCTGTGACGTGATTAAGCGTCCATTGCGATTGAGATTTTGATAAATGAATACCAACTATGCACATTATGATTAATATACAATAAAATTACAATCAATTTTAAAAGCTTTGAAGTGTAATTGAAAGTGAACCTTCTTGTAATAAAACTTATAAGATATTTTGTGTTATATCAATGAGAAACGATTGAGTGATAAAGAGTATCTTTTTCAAGAGAAGTAATAATTAAAAATAATACCATTCCTTTCTAAAAAAATATGAAACTGTAACAAGTTTACAATAAGTAGTAAACTTAAAACTTCTATTTTACTATTTCTGCCATTAGAAATAAGGTTTCAATTTCAATTACCAAAAAGAAAAACCATTGTAGACGTTGGACCTAAAGTATCGAGGTATTGTGTGTGATCCACATAAAATGGCAAATATGAAAGTTTCCAAAGTCTGCATTGGTTTTGAACTTATAGTTAAACTCATTACCATACTCAGAGCCGATATTTCAATTCCCGGTAAACATTGATCCACGGAATAAGTGACAAATTAACATCAAGCGTTTTTGCCTGAGAACATTATCTTAAAGAAAAAAACCCCGTGTTTTATTTTGGTAAATGTCAGTGCGCAAGCGCAACTTTTTACACAACTGGTAGACTGGTAAGGTCCATACACAGTCTGCCTTTCCCACTTTCAGGGTGTTTTGTAATCGTGGGTAATTTTTCAGTTTATCGAATCTCTTTGACGCCTAGATGACATGACATCATGCCATAGTAGTAACAATCATTCTCTGAATAAGTTATCATCTGAAGATTCCGAACAGAATACAGTCAAATAAAATTATTAGACCTTTGTTTTCAATGTATTAAGATGCACTATTTTTTATGTTTTTTTTTTACTTTAAGTCCTTTGTCCCTTGAATTTTGAAACTATATATAAAAAGTGCTGTTGCCTGTTGTCTCTATCCTCTTAATACTATGCAAAAAGAAAGCCGTGCCTTAAAATTAGATTTAAATTTGGATAACTGGTTTAGAATCAGCACAAATGTTAATTGTCTTGCGTCTTACAAGAATCAACAAATTATTCTAGACCATAATTATTATTGTTATTAAAATTCCCTTCAATATCTTTCACCCGTTTTGCGTTCTTCTTTTTTATAATATTTATATCACCTTAGGTTGCCTGGGAGATATTGCTTTTTAGCAATAAGGCCGCCTAATTGCACTGTTATTGTTTATTTTGTCTTTTGTGCGCAATAATATTTATTATTATTTATAACGTGCTTCATCCTTTAAGTCAACACAATTAAAGTGTTTTTGGTATGCTAAACGTTTCTAACAAACAATCTAAGCTTCGAAACTTTCCGTCAGCAACAATACATATAATACGACATTAAATAAAAACATGGGCTATATTAGGTCATAGAAATGTTTTGCAACATTCAAATACATCTTATTCATTTATAATTTCATAACATTTCTAGGAAATAATGCAGCAAATGTTCTATTTTAATGTATTTTCGTCACCAACCTGTAGATTCAGGACATTCATAATCACCATTGGATAAGCAAGCAGTGATTTAACTCTTTTGTTCGAATTAAAACTATAATTCGAAGGAACGTCACACTGTGCATACGCCGCATATACAAATGATCTTATCATTAAGTATCATGGTGTAGGCAACGGCGAAGAGTTTAAAGTCTAGCATTGACTTGTTCTTTTAAGCTATTCTGGTATTAATTCGTTAGTTTGAAGGTGTTTAAAGTCGTTTGTAGCTTCCTGATAAAATCTCATCAAGTGCTTATTTGAAGCTTCCAAAGTATATCCGTCTCTATTTTATATAAGTTAGAGCTGTTATTTCCGTCAATGTTATATCGTAGTAATCTATCATTATCGCGTTTGTTAAGTAGCTTTTATTGCTTTGTTGATTCTAATCTAGACAGCCTGAATACTGCAAAGGTACTCTAGTTCTCATGTCGGTGTTCTATCAAAGTATTCTAATACGTATGCGAATGTATTAAAGCTTTTATTTCCTTATCAACTCCTAAGCTACAAAGTCTAAATAAGCGTGATATTCCTAAGGTATTACTTATAGCTGTTATTTTGTATGTGTTTGAGTACTTTTTCCTATCAATGTTCTAACGTAGATTGTCTGATATGTATGCTCTCAATTTTAAGGCTTTTAATTTCTTTGGCGATTCCTAAACTCACATTGACACCGACAAGATATATCCTTAATCGTAGAACTAGTGCAGTCACGTGTAAAAAGAAGTATACACTCTAAAATATGTGTACAACACCTTATTACTACTGCAATAGTCCGCATACACCGTGTTCCTGAGGTTATACATTAACTTCGGCATGTTATTCAGACTATTAAGTTGATCATTTTTTACTATGGACACTTTTATGAATTCCAATTTCTTTAACATTTTTTATTTTCATACAATTACTCTTTACCTGAGCTGGCAACGTCGCATTTGAAACTTTGGTTCACATGTCCACATAAACTTTTCGAAACTTTTCTTGACGTCAACAATGTTTTTTAAAACATTGACTTTTGAAACTATGACATGAAGTTTGATAGTTTTGGTTGCACAAAGTGGCAACATCTCACAGACTCTTTCTCACTGCACAGCACAATTAAATTGGTTAAACTTAAATTACCAATAACTTAAAAACTATGCTTTTTAACCTACTACTTCCTTTGTACGATATGTTTAACAAGAGCTATATAAGTATTATTCAAAGGTAATGTATATCCTCAGGAACACGGTGTATACATATTTTGACTCTTTCACTTTACATACACATATTTTCAGACACGACTGCTCTTATTGCGTAGCGTTTAAGGTGTTTATTACTTTGACAGCTCCTAAGATACGCAACTCTATCTCTTGTAGCTTCTAGCCAAAGTATTCTAGCTCTTATGTCATGTGTATTAAGGCACTTACTCCTGTCGATGTTCCGTTGCAAGTGCGAGGCGACGCGATGGCGAGCATCGCTGTACTCGAGGTGGAGGCCGAGGCGGAGCAACGTAGGACTTTGTTCCACCAACGATGTGATCTCCATCTCGATCTTGTTGCCCAGCACTTGCGACCGCTGTGAATTCAACGGCGTTTATAAAATCTAGAGAATCTTCTTTAATTTTTTAATTTTATTTTAACGTTATCAAAAATGTTTGAAAAATATATATATTTATGAAAAATTTCACGTCCTAAGGCGGGGATCGAATCTGAGGTGGGGTGAGAGGTCGGGGGTACGATCCACGCCTCAGTACGTGAAATTTTTCTAGTTTAGATATTTTTATGAATCTAAAATCTTTTACATAATATGAACTTTTACAGGGGCTTGTTGACGCTGTTAGTAATTATTACTCTACCGCTAGTTCGGAATATTTTGCAATCTTTATGGAATTTGAATCTTCTGCAGCCTTTACGGAGGACAGCCAGCAAGAACATAATAATACAAGGTGGCTGTTTTGTACATCTTTTAAAGGAATAAATTGTTAGCGCCTCCTAGAAGCTTTATATTTCTTTTTCAATATTTGGTCCTTCGAGCCGGATCAAAGGACCAAATACTAGCGCGCTGGTTGGGTGAAAAGGTATCAAGATTCTAGAGCGACGTGACAGTGCGATTTCACGATTGCAGCTCACGTAGTAGAATCGGAGGAGCCCGAGATTGCCATTGGCGAGATTAACATTACCATAGAGACCATGGCGAAAGGTGCTTAGTTTCTGTAATCGAAATTAGAGCGGTTAGACCACTACCTTAATTTCTAAAAAAATAAAAAGCTTTAAAACCATATTATAGATGTAGAGTTATATACTAACCTGGTTAGAGGCGCGGAACTCCTCGACACTGTTGGTGGTTAGCAGCGACTTAACCAGAACCACGATGCCGGGCGGACTGATGAAATTCGTCTCTACGTTCACCACCCTAAGGGTGCTATTTGCTTGCAGCGCGTCGGCCAATAGCTGCGCCGTGCGGTCGTTGAGGCCGACGTTCACTAGAGATATTACTTCCAGGTGGGTGTTAGTCTTTAATGCTGCGAATAGTTTTTCGAATTTCTCGTCGCTTATGTTCTGTAAGAGATGAATAATCGATTAGGTCATTGTAGAGCAACAGAGTACTCTAGCATTGTAAAAAGTTTGTTTTAGTGATATTTCTTTGCATCGCCATGAACTATGTAAATAATTATCTTAATAACTTGGAAAAATACTTTTTTTTTTCATTTATTCATTAGAAATAGTCACAGTTCTCACAAAAACAATAGTAGCGCTAATAACCGCTGTAGTCTAGGACTGTGTCGCAGTTATTAACGCTCACCTCAAACATGAGAAACGTTTTAGACATAATAATTAGATAAACAAAACTAAACAATTCAAAAACACTTCCTTTCACAATCCCCTTGCTCGAATTGCTCTTCAGTATAATGAATTGGCAAGAAATTACTTAGAGATCGAAATCTTCACAGTACACCAAAACTAACTTTTTACATGAGTTCAAATCCCGGCAGGAACAAATGTTTGTATGATGAGTACGAACATTTGTTTACGAGTCATGGATGTTTACATGTTTATTTAGTATATTTCTAATATTTATATACATATTATTATCATTATTTCTCCGTTATCTAGTATCCATAACACAAGCTTTTAATGATGATTACTTTGGGCTAGATGTGAAAAAAAAAGATTATTATTATTATTATTATTATTATAAACATTTTCTCCTACCGGGATTCGAGCCCGGGACCTCTTGACAGAGTATCATCTGTGCCTCTAATGTAAGTTTCAATCGAATTGAAACGAAAACTTTCGTCTTCGTGCCAACTGTTAAATCGTAACAAAACTACAGCAGCGCCTCTATTGTGAATTATTGGAAACCACTTTTTTATATAGATTTTTGAGGTGAACACGACGATGATAGTTTTCGTTTTAGTTTTAACTTACACTCGGATACTTATTTTTAAGAGTGACAAAAAAAACTCTGAGATATATTAATATGAATATGTGCTAAGTATGTTTTAGAAAAGCGTCCAATATTACTACTGCGGTAACTGCTTGTCATAAGGCGGTGTGTGTTTAGCACCGTAGTAATAAAAAAATCACCTTAATATTATTCCAATTGAGATCAGTGAGTTTCTGGTCATTGTCTTGCACTCTTTTCACGGTGTCATCGGGGTCCGTGTCGTTGGGGGGGTCCATTGGGAAAATCTGAAATGAATATATTACAATAATTAACAAAATATTCTTAACTTTGACACTGTGAATGGAGAATTTAGCTTGAAAACGTAAAAACAGAAATATCTAAGAAGTCCTCGGCAACTCTGTGGTAAGAGCAGTCACCCATATTGTGAAAGGTCGCATCCCATTCTAGGACATATATTTTTTTAATCAGTATATTTTTTTAAATATCTTTATAAATAACATTTATAACAAAGTTTTCTGGCATACGTTCGTACCTATCTAGTGCCCGCGGCTCATTATCTGTAGTAGTCTGCGATGGTGCTTACCTTCCCTAGCTAGTGCTTGCGGCCCACTATCTGTATAGTAGTATATAAGCTTACATCTAAATTATAAGCTAACATCTAAATTGGAACGTTCGGAGACAGTTGGATTTCCTAAAGGAGCATGTGCGTTCATATTGAACTATTTGTTTACTTTTGATGGTGGAAAATTGGTCACCCATTGTCTATCATTTGGCAGGCTTAAATCATAAAGACTTACACACCTTTTGTTTGGTAGCTTTGGTGATGCCGTCCCAGCCGAGGCCCACGGGCTGCCCCTTGTTGAGCAGTGACGCGTGGTACTGGTCCTGGTTCATCATCGAGTGGAAGCCCAGGATGGCTGGAAGGACAATACCAAACATTGTTACTAACAGAAAATTATTTTATATCATAAATGACAGACACTTTCACCACTTGCTAGTGTAGAGTCAAATAATGATAGTTAGGCATCTGACTTTAACTTTAATAGATAGACATTTACAAAAACAGAACAGATGTAACAAACACAATATGCCAAACGCGGCCTTATAGCTAGAAACGATCGGAACCATCTCTTTTGTCTACCATACCATTGAGGTAAAAATAACTAAACTCCTACCTGACGTTTTTGAAAGTAAAGTAAATTAGCTGGAACGAATATTTCCACCGGACTTAACGCCGGCTTTTCTGTTCCCTTATTTTGACAGTCTTATATAATGATTACCTACCCAGTCAATTGCAAATTCACGGTTACTTTATTATAAAGTTTTTATGCCATCTTGTCTAGTAACGCAGCGAATAGCTGGCGGGCAAACAAATGTAAGCATAATTTGTCGATCTGACGCAAAAAAGGCAGGGAATCCCCTGTATAAACTGTTGTTATACAACAAAGGAACACGACTAGAAATAATTATGATGGTTATTGAGGTCTCTTATCCAGAGATACTCTTATTTGACGAATATTTCTTTTATCTAGAAATTTATGCACGTTATAATTAGAAGAGATTTAAAACAAAAAGTTTTTTCTCACACCGAACGCGGCAAATGACTCTCCACCACCCTCATGGTAAGCAGTAAGAACATTCATACTGCTCTAACCATCTCCATGAGGGAATACTTATGCTAGTAAAAAAATTCATATTTTGAATGTTCCGACAGAAAAAAAACTATTCACTAAAGAACAATCCCCTTCGATTGTCTATTTATTTCTAAAAACCTATCTTTTAACAAGCATGTTTGAAGTTGATTCTAATATTTTTATATATTTCTTGCGATTTTAAACACAATTAGCGTGTAGTTTCTTTGTGTACAGTAAAGTAGAGACAGTACTGACTAGAGCTTCTTATAAGTTTTATACAGTGATAGTTCTTTATTGTAAATATAATTTAATAACGTAGAAACAAATCACCGCGCAATTTAGTTGCATTACTCGGCCGATTGGGCGCACAGTAACATTTTTCCGTTTCAAATATATGTTTACAGCTGAACAAGATAATACTGGCCAGTTGCCAGAGCGTCATAAATTCCACGATTTGATAGTTATTACGGGAGACAATATTTTTCTTAATAGTTCGATACCGCAGGATCGTGACCTGATAGATTATGGGACGATTTTTTAATACTCTGATAACTTATACCCAAAGAATAACTTTAACAAGTTGACTAGTAGAAATTTAGAAAAAAACGGAAAAAATATTCGTGAAGCTTTGTAACATTAAACTAGCGGCAAAAAATCTTAATCCAAATGAATATGAAAACCAAATAGCTTTTAGTGAAACTTGTAAAGGCAAATATAACAGTAACAATAGAAAATATAAAATTAAAAATTTTAAGTAACTCCTGACCTTATTAATCATCTATCTAACACCATCTCATTCTACACATCACACGCTATATCTGCTGTACGTTTCTGGAGAATTAAGCATTCCGGAGTCTTTTTGATGGTATAGTATCAGCTCATGGTTAGTATGTCATGGGAATGTCACCGAACTGACACTACACCAAATTTCAAATCAACCGGATTCGTGAAAGTTAGTAAAACCAGGGGCGTAGTTACCGCCGTATCAGCCGTATCAATGATATGTATCAGAAAAAATCCTAAAATATTATTTCTAGAAAAAAAATGTGATCCTAAAGAAATCCACCGATCGGGGGCCCATAGGCTACCCAAAGGACCCTCATGTATGTTTTGCAAAAATTTAGTTTTCAAGAAAATAGCATTTTTTTGTCGATAGTAGGTACCCTAAATGTTGCAAACGTTTTAAAATTTCTCTTATCCTACAGACCCAATTTTTTTTGTGAATATTATTATCCTTACTAATATTATAAATGCGAAAGTAACTCTGTCTGTCTGTGTGTTACACAATCACGCCTAAACTACTGAACCGATTTAAATGAAATTTGGTACAGAGATAGTCTAGAGTCCGAGAAAGGACATAGGCTACTTTTTAATGCGATAAAAGGGCTGTGAGGGGTTGAAATAGGGGATGAAAGTTTGTATGGAAAAAGTCAATATTCCACGCGGACGAAGTCGCGGGCACAGCTAGTATTTTTTTTTTTTTTATACTAAGCACGACAAATGACTCAACACCACCTGATGTGAAGCAGTAAGAAGAGTCCATATGCGAAGACAGCTAGTGCAGTTCAGACACTGCTCTAGCTGCCTCCACCTTGCCGGCCCGAAAGGTGCTTTTTCACGCCTCTTTTGAAGGAACCCATGTTATAGGAAGGAGGGAACACATGTGCTGGCAAAGAATTCCAAGTTCTGGAAGTTCGACAAAGAAAAGAGCTACTAAATTTCTTTGTACGTGATGTTGAGGTGGAGACAGTGAATTGATGACTCCGAAGACCGGCACGCGTGCTCCTGAGTAGGAAGGGGGAAGGTGGGATAAGGTCAAATAGCTCTTCAGAACACGCTCCGTGATATAGCCGATAGAAGGCGCTAAGCGACGCAATGTCTCGACGCAATTGCAGAGGCTCAAGGTTGTTGGTGACCTCTACATCGCCAACGATACGGACAGCACGACGCTGCAATCTGTTCAGGGCATCGAGTAGGTACTTGGCGGAGCCATCCCACAAGTGCGAGCAATATTCCACGCAAGACCGGACCTGAGTTTTATACAGCAGGCATAATTGGTCAGGCGTGAAAAATCGACGCACCTTGTTCAGGACACCGAGCTTCCGTGAGGCTGTTTTTATCACGGTTTCGATGTAGTTCCTGGAATTCAGATCGCAACATATCTCTATACCTAGCAAGTTGAGGGAGCCCTGTGCCGAAAGAGTCGTGCCCTGAAGAGACGGAAGGGGAAGGAACGGCGACATTTTGGCTGTAAACGCGCACACCTGTGTTTTCTTAGCATTGAACTCAACAAGATTGTTAGATCCCCATTCAGATACGAGGTTCAACACCCTGTCGAGCTCAATGGTAAGATTCTCTCTCTCCCTCTCGGTTTCAGCGCGCCCAGCCCCTAGGCGACCGTAATATCCCCCATGCACTGTACTGTCATCTGCATAGCAATGAATGTTTCCTAACGGAATCATGTCATTGATATGAAGAAGAAAGAGTGTGGGGGATAGAACAGAGCCTTGTGGTACACCAGCATTCACTGACATGAACCGCGAAGCGCATCCATCTGCGAGGACACGGATTCTTCGCTCATGCAGGAAGCCGGCGATCCAGTTACAGAGCTGAGCGGGCAGACCGTATGCCGGGAGCTTGGAGAGAAGAGCCCTGTGCCAGACCCGATCGAACGCTTTGGCAATGTCAAGGCTAACTGCCAGTGACTCACCACGTTTGTCAATAGCTTCAACCCAGACATGCATTAAGTACGCTAGAAGATCACCCGTTGACCGGTTCGGCCGAAACCCGTACTGTCGATCATTAATTAACGAGTGATCTTCTAGGTATCGGATCAGCTGGTGGTTTAAGATCCGTTCCATGACCTTGCAAAGAACTGAGGTGACAGCTATCGGGCGGTAGTTAGCTGGGTCTGATCGGTCTCCCTTTTTGGGGACCGGTTGCACATTGGCCTCTCTCCAAGATTCCGGCACACACCCAGAAGAGAGAGAAAGACGGTATAGCCGCGTTAAGACAGGAGACAACTCCGCTGCGCAGTTTTTCAGTACTATCGCTGGAATGCCATCAGGCCCACTAGCCTTCCGGACGTCGATTGACTGAAGCTCCGCACGTACATCACATTGCCTAATACGTATATCGGGCATTGTGTGGCCACAGTGGGAGAGTTTTGGTGGCTGTAAGTTGCAGTCATCGATTCGGGAGTGAGCAGCAAAGAGTTTTACCAAGAGATCGGCTTTCTCTTGCGGCTTGTGAGCTAGCGAGCCGTCAGAACATCTCAACGGGGGCAGCGAGGGTTGACAAAAGTTGGATTGCACGGCTTTGGCCAGACGCCAGTAGCTACGGCTTCCCGTAGGATGCGTAAGAAGTTCTTGGCCAACTCGTGCAACGCGCTGTGCATCCGCTCTGATGAAGGCCCTTTTGCAGGACTTGGTGGCGTTGTTATATACTGCTTTCAGAATTTCTATTGAATAAAGATTCTAGATTCTATTGAATAAATCCGCTAATTTAATAATACAGTGTTTACTTCGGACTAATACACTCGGCGTCAGTGTGATGTCGCCGATGTGAAACTGATACTGAGCCCTTTTTTCCGTTCGAAGAGTGTACCAGCGCTTTATTGGTGTCTATATCCGGAGACATAGGTGCGGTAGACGACGCTGCACTTCGGAAAGAGACGACCGGTTCGTTGTGTCGAACTCTTTGAGAAATCGTTTCTCTAACACTGTTGAGTTTCAACAGCTCCAGGCAGTTCGCAGATGCACCGTGAGCGTCTCTTAAGTTATAAGAAGACTGAAGGAGAAGAAGATAGAGACCCACAGAACTGCTACACAGCCGACCGTCTGCCGGCAAAATAGAAAGTCGGCTTCTCCCGGACTGGAGGTGAGGTGTTCGCGGACAAGGGTCGCTGACTGCTCGCCGCTATGTCACAGAGATCCTGGAAGTGCATGTGGTCCCCTTTGCCGAATCTTTTGGCGAGGGGTTCACATTAATGCACGACAACGCTCGCGCTCGCGAAATGAGGACATCCGTAAGAGAACCAAAGTCACAGACATAGCTCTTAGGATTAGAAAATTGAAGTGGCAGTGGGCAGGGCACATAGCACGCAGAACGGACGGCCGGTGGGGCGTTAAGGTTCTGGAGTGGCGACCGCGTACCAGAAAGCGCAATGTACCCCAAGGCCTCCCACAAGATGGATAGACGACCTGGTCAGGGTCGCGGGGAGCCGATGCAGGGTGCGCAGAACCGTTCTATTTGGAGATCGATGGGGGAGGCCTTCGTTCAGCAGTGGACATCATAGGCTGGTATGATGATGATTATAATGAACGCTCGCGCTCACACTGCAGCCATCGTAAGCGAATTCTTGCAGAGGTCCCAAATCTCTGTGATCCGATAGAGCACCTCTGGGACCATCCATCACAGGAGCTCCAAGACGCGGTGATTAAAGAATGGGGGCTTATCCCTCAAGAAGAGCGTCTGAAGTTGGTGAGGTCCATGAGGGACCGTATGAAAGCCGTCATCAGGGCAGGGGGGGGGGGGGGTAATACTAGATTTTAAATTGATATTGTGACACTTATTGTACATTTTTCTTTGTAAATTATCTGTTGTTAATTTAGGACAATTAAGAATTTTTATTATTTTTTAAATTTAATGTTGTTTGTATAATTATAAATAATGTTAAATTAAATCTCATTGTTTTTTTTACTCCTTTTTGTTATCTTTCTAATGATACCCAACACTATTCTCTAAATAAGGTTTAAGAATTTTTAATGAAGATTTTTAAAAGGTGCGATTTTTTGACGCCGAGTGTAATTTCTGGGGAGAAATATAAACTTTTTTATTTAGATGATATTTATATTCTTATTTTAGGAGGTTTTCACTTCGAAAACGGGACATACTAAAAAGCATATCTATCTATTGGGACAATAACCTGCAAAAGTTTTTAGAGACTAAGTCAAAGGATTCTTGATACGGGGTCCCTCTAAAGCAAGCGACGCCACTGAGTGAAACCCTTTTATCTTGTAGAAAATGAGCTGATAGTCATTAAACGCCTGAACTGATCTTCATGAATTACAGCTAAGAACCATCCTAATCACGTCAGCTTTCAAACAAAAAAAAACAAAGCCTAATTGGTCTATTCTTTGGGAGCTACGATGCCATAGATAGATACGTCAAACTTATAACACCCCTCTTTTTTCGTCGGGACTCAAAACCGTCCTTATTATAACTGCATAAGGTACTGACCCGCCAAGTCGATGATCTCCTCCTGCGTGGCGCCAGTGAGCGCCTGCTCATACTCGTCGCCGAGGTCGATGGAGATCTGTTCCTCGGCGTCGCGCATTTTCTCCGGGATAGGGGGTGGGATCCACTGGAATTAAAATTAAATAAATGAATATTGATTACATAGTTTGTTTAGAATACTTATAAAACGAAAATATGCAGAATTATTTCTGAAATAGGCAATATCTATTTGGTGCCTTTCTTATTTCAGCCGTGAAACAGTTCGCTGTGTTTCGGATTGAAGGGAAAGATAGCCAGTGTAATTACTGGGCATTGACGGCATTTCATCTTAGGCCTTAGGATGACAACGCACCTTCAATATCAATTGATTTTCCTTTGTTATTGCGGCGGTAACCGCTTACCATCAGGTGGGCCGTCAGCGTGTTTGTCCGCCGACCGACCCCAAAATATTGAAATCGCAATACCTTTGTATTTGTATCTGTGTGTGCGTGGTACTGATTTAACCCGCTGAATGAAGCCAGTCTTCGGAACTTAACATTTTTAGACGATACCGCTCCAGCACAGTAATAGAACAATTTATTATTCAAACGTGGTCCTAAAGTCGTGCTCTGTAGATACATTTTCACTGTCAAGTTGTGTATTACAATACCTTTATTGTGAGTGGACATTGTCAGACTGCTTGAAAATTAAGTTTATACTTTTGTCATTGGGTACTTTGTTGGTACGTTGATATGCCTTCTGTTAATTTTTTTTCTCTCTGTGCGACACTGCACTGGTAAAATTTATCATTATGCACAAACATTGTAACTCAATATATTTGAAAAGAGTGACTACACGAGTTTGTTGCTGATATGCGTCTCGGTAGTTTAATCTTTGGAAACGGTAAATATTCAGTCACATCACAACAGACAGACACTATGATGTTGTTAGTTAATATTTATTTTGTGATAGTCATACCAATGGGATTTTTAACGATTCGAAAGTGCTTTTTGGTGAAAATACTATTTGAATAAACATATTTCCATTTCATTCCAGTCCATTAGCAGGACGCCTTTGCCACTGGTTGTTTTGTCATTATAAAGTATATCCACGGAACTTAAGAATGTAGTCTTAAAGTCTTCAGTTAGATTTATATTTTTGTTAGGTTGCGTTCTGTGCTCGTATAAGTGAGACTTTTATATCTAATGTAGTGTGTAAAGCTATTTGCTGAACTCGTTATAAAATATAACTAAACTATTCTTAATTTTTGATTTTAACATTATTATAAATGTTTGAAAGTCGCCCGGATTGCGAAAGGTCGCGGGTTCGATTCCTGCCTCAGGACGTGAAATTTTTCTAGTTTTATTCTATTTTAATTACTAAGTAATTTTTCAAACATTTATAATAATGTTAAAATCAAAAATTAAGAATATTTGAAAGCATTGCCCCAACTTAACCGAATCGTCGGTATTTGTAAAAATACTCGTTTCGGATGTTGAAATAGAATATTTCGACATTGTAGGGTGGACGTTAGCTCATAAACGCAAATACAGATAGACTAGAAGAATTTCACAGGGATATCCCAAGTCCTGGGTGGCTCAGCGGTCAGAGCAGTCGCCCGGATTGCGAAAGGTCGCGGGTTCGATTCCTGCCTCAGGACGTGAAATTTTTCTAGTTTTATTCTATTTTAATTACTAAATAACTAAACTAAATTAATGTTCTACCTTTTTGCCTCGTACAACTCCTGCTACGAACGGCTTCACCTCTGGCCGGTCAGGCGTCTCCAGCGCCTGTTTGTTGATGTGTTCTATCAGCTTCTTGCGGTTCAAGGGCCCCGTGGGGTCCTTCTCACACGCGTAATTGTTACGTAGGGACGGGGGTAAGCAGTTGTCCTGAAATATTTGCAAAATGCCTATATCAGAGATATTGTAGGTATACATTAATGTGAAATTCAAACTGAAACAATTTGGATTCTTATTTTATTATTTTAAATATTTTATTAAAAATATTTCGAAAAATGTTCAGACTAGAAAAAATATAATCGAAATAACCACAAAAACACTTTGATAAAAACTAAGTTATGAGGGCACTGCATGCTGAAAAACAAGTTACCCTCCACTAGGTCAGACAGGGAAGACTATTTTATATCATTTAACCAATTTAATATAATCCCTATAAAAGGAAAGAAAGTTTTACTTGTCATGTGTGCATAACTAAATAATATTAATTTAGTAATTTATGTCCACATTACCTTACCTAATATATCTACAGGTAAATAGGGACTATTTCCTCACTACTCCCACATAGTACACGGTAAACAAAATAAAGCGAAGCAGTCACATGCTCAAATTGTATGTTAATTGCATTGCTGATGAAACACAATATGTTACCTATCATAATTGGTACAATTTTTAATGATGTAATAATAACATTTTGTATAGTACTGACAGCATATTACAAATTTGT
This sequence comes from Nymphula nitidulata, assembly GCA_947347705.1. Lineage (NCBI taxonomy): Eukaryota > Metazoa > Arthropoda > Insecta > Lepidoptera > Crambidae > Nymphula > Nymphula nitidulata. The sequence goes on along the minus strand of OX374625.1, from coordinate 19,275,320 downwards.
ACTGATTACTGTTATTAGCGTAAAACAATAACAAAATAAAATATGAGAAATAAATCACTAACGAGCTTTTGAGTAAACTTAAGCTATAGGTCCAGTCGACAGCACATCAAGCTTAACAGTTTTACCTGCTGAGACCGCCTTTACGCTGTTCGTAATAAAGGCGGCTTTCGAAGTGACAATGTAACAATCGACATGCTGCAGTTTGTACATTTAAAATATATACGACAGCACGTCAAGTGTTGCACTACTAAAGTCATGAAATGAATGGAGTGAAGCGGTCTTGAGGTTAAACTGTTACGCTTGATGTGTTGTCGTGTCGACTGTAAATATTTGTTTATGTAAAATATTGCAATTAATTAATATTTTTAGAATGATAATTTAGGCTTAATTTTCTTATTTTGGTAAATACAAAAGAAAATTTGTAGTGACTGATTTAAAAAGTAGTTATTGATTAAGATAATTCATTGAAACCAAGTGAAATGTTAAAAGAAATAAAATAAAAGAGCCATACTTATTAAACATCTGTATAAATAAATATATAGTAGGTACTCTTTAAACAGATTATAGCTATGGCGCCTGATAACATAACTCAAGACCTACTTAACATTGCATTATAAATTGATAACATGTTGGACTCTAGGTATATTAAATCTAGATAGGAGATATTGATAAACATAGTAATTAGTTTAAAATATCAATAACAAGATCTTTTCGACACTTGGAAGCAACTTGTGTAATTAGGACTCTAACATGGGATGAATAAAAGTTAAAATAAAATATAAATATAAATTATGTTGTAAAATAATGGAAAAAACAAAATTATTACCTATACTATTATATTTCATAAATTTATACTCGCCAGTAGTATTTAATTGGATGTTATTGTTTTTTGAACATAGCATTATTATAGTAAATATGTATTATCAGATTAAAATCTATTTTAAATTAATATTATACACATTACTTATATAACTCAATATAATACATTATATTAAATTAATACATTTATGGCATTGTTAATTTAGTCTGCTAAATCTATCAGATGTGCAAATTTTTAAGAAAAGCAGTTTATGTAACTGAATGCAAATGTTGACCTCGTAGTAGTTAGTTGTTGAAACAGATAACTATGTAGATTACATTGATGTTGCATATTATTATTGGAGCATGACAATGGTAAGTATACTGAAGCAAAAGCACATTCATATATGTGTACTTACTTATGTTACTTATCTAAAAATTCTAAAATGATAATCTTGTTAGACTTTTCTACCAAAAGAACATTAGTATTATCACATGAAACAAGATTTATATAGACTTTTTAAATTTCATATCCCTTATTTTCTTTACAATAAGAGGCACTGTAAAAATTGTCAGATGTATATAGGTATACAAAACTTTTTGCATGTGAAGAACTGAAAAGGGGGACTAAAATAACAATTTCAGTTATACAGTACAGTAATTGTTAGAAGGACATAGATATAGGATAATTCTTTTTATCACACCAAGTAGCTAGTAAACAAGTGACAGTGTGACTCAAATGACTAGTTTACAAATAAAGTACCCGTAAGTAAACACAAATGTGAAAGGAAATCGCTTTGATAAATAAAAAGCTTATTTTTTATCATATTATTATTATAAGTACCTGTAAGTATAATAATTATTCAGAACATTCTTATTGGTTCTAACAAAAACTAAAATAAGGATAAGGATTTAGTGGTTGCCTGAATACTCCAGTCAAAAATATTCACATTTTATTCTATAGATCGAGCAATGGTGTATTGAACAAGGAGCTGGTGACACTTGACTTATCTCTCTGTCCTTGTGCAAAGTTTAGTGCTAAGTTGCTGTACCAAACTTCAGAGAAAAGATTAAGCTACTGATAGCCAATGCTAAAATAATCACGTGCTACATTCTCAGTGATGACATGCAGTAAAATTAGTGTTCTAATCATTCACTTGTTATATTACTTGGTGCTAATACGTAAGTGGTTAAGATCTTCAATATAACTATAATTTTACTGTCATGCCCATAATATTTTTAGTAAGCAACTTGTTATATTTATGAAAGAATTATCTGGTTATACAGTTACTAAATACAACTGAAATAATACTAAGTAATATTCCACAGAAAATATTCAAGGTGAGTCTTTGTTGAAACTGAATGTGAAGTACTTACATCACAACAAACAAGTCTAGTTGGGTGACCTTAGTAGACTGATGATGTCCATTATTTTACCAGTTAAATTACTCTGACATACAAAGACATGCATAAGATATTTCTATGGTAATGTACTAAAAATGTCAAGTGTTTGCTTAACATTGTCCTAGTAATATCTAGTTTATGGTAATATTAAAGCAAGTTCAGTAACAGTGAGTAATAATAAAATTTACATTCTTTCAAGTTATTGTTACAGTTTCAATATTGAAATTTACATTCTTTGAAGTTATAGTCACAGTTATTTTATTTCTATTAAGTCTATTTAGTAGAGAAAACCAACCAAAAAGTTTTCTGATACAGTAATTTGCAATAATTGCCTAAACAGTCTTAGGAGCATATAATATGAACCTACCAATTTGAAATAATAAATTCTATCTGATGTAGAAAAAAACATTTTAAAAAATTATGTGCTCATGTTGGAACTGAAACCAGTATTAAGGATGCAATGAATAGTACTTTAGCGAATATGACTATAAAATTAATATTTGTCTAATAAAAATAAAAAACAATTCAATAAAAATATACCTATACATGTACCAAATTGTTATGTTCAGGTAATAATTAAAATTAAGAACAGAGTGAATGATTCTAGATATTTTTCTAAAAATTATGATGTTAAAATAAAATTAAGTAAATATTAAAATTCTACAAAAAGTGAAGAAAATATTTGTGAACATAATCAATTTTTTTGATTGGGAGAACTATGTTCACACAATAGGTAAAACATATCTTTATTTTTGCATACTAGGTATATGAATTGATGCATCAAAGCCCCAATTGCATAAATTTTTATATAGTTTTTTCTTTTTTTATGATTTTTACTTCATTCAAAATTACATATTGTTATAGGTTTTAAAATTTTTACAGTCACATTTTTGAAACCAGAAGCTTTTTAGTAAGTTACATGAAATTGTGGTATACAAAATACATATTTAAAACTTGTCGATACTTTAATTATTAATAGTGTTAAATTAATAACATCTTACTATAACATGAATCTTAACAAAAAGAAAAAAATCAAAGGAGTTTGATTATTTTAAAAGAGATATGAGATATTAACGTTGAGATAGATATTGCAGATTATTACAGTAGTGACATAATCCTGAGATTGTAAATGACCCTGACTAATACAGTTTTGTTTGTTTCACGAATACTTTACAAGGCTTTCTCTAGGACAGGATTTATTAAATTTAACATCAAACAAACCAATTAGCATTGTATAAAATGTATAATCTGAATCAACTTTATTATTACCAGAACTCTGACCAACTAGACTTACTCTTGTTATACTATAAACACTTCTAGATACTATGTTAAGTTCAATCAAAGTACCTATTTGGTGTTTCAACTCTTTAACACAATTTTATATGTATATCATAAATCACAGCTTTGCCTATGTGGAAGCTTGTAATTAGCTTTTAAACAAACATTAATTTATATAACATTGTAAATAAAACTGTTAGATTACTAAACAAAATGAAACAAGAAACTGCAGAACCAATTTAAATTGAGATATTTTGAGTCCTTAAATTGAATTCTTAATGGGATATCATTTTGTAAACAATTAAAGAAGATGAAGTACTCTATAATGAGGTGCCTACGTATTATCTACTTACATTTCTGTAAGTAAACTGTAAAATTATGAAGAAAATTTTTATTATAATTTTTTAGGTTAGTTACTAAATTATTCTGATTTGGGTGTTGCTTGAAACTAAATCAAGGGCTTTAAATTAATTTTAAAAAGACATGCAAATAACTCACATCTGGGTCCACATCCTTGGCTAACATGTTAAGTTCCTCCTGAGTGAGCTTCGACAGCAGCTCGTCCACGTCCACTTCATCGTATGACGAGAGTTCCCGTCCATACAGCTTAGCTGGCGTCGTCATCGTCGTCGTTTTTGTCGTCGACGACTTCTAAAATCACAAAACACTAGCACTTAACAATTTTTCCAAACGTCTTTACGAGTGTTCCTAAGTGTAATCGTAATCTATTTACACCAAAATTACAGACAATAAAGTAAACATTTTGCTTAAAATAACAGATCTTAAAATATGAATAAAACGTAGGTAAGAGAAATTTAGCTGTTATTATCAATTTTTTGACAATCAAGTATCGGCGTTTACCACACCCACAGTAATTAATTGGCGACTTGACTGTACACTATTTCGAGGTGATTTATTACGCGGAGTAAAAAAATAACCGTATCTATAAATCAAATGAATTTGTTGTCATGATCTTACTTCAGATAAATATCACAAAATAATTTCAAGAAAACAGCGTAACAATTTAACAAACGTCACGAAAGGCACTCACAAATGACAACTACAAACTGAGACGACAGACAGACAAAGATAGCAAAACCTTTACCGTATATGGAGTAAAAGAGATAGCGTATGATAGAGAGGGGACTGGTGAATAGTCAGACGGCGGAAAGGCAAAGTGGGTAAAATAAACCGGTTTCTTATCGAGGTAAGAGATAAACAATATTATTTAAAGCATTGTTGCAGGTTTTTGTACCAATGTTGTCAAAGCCTTGAAGTTACGCGATATACCTACATTCTAAATTTTTTTTTAAGTATAAGCATGGAACTTAAATCATCCTTGGTTTAAGTAAATACAATCAACTAAACAATTCATCTATGCATTGGGTATTACCCAATCAATACAATTATGCATCTATGGGGGATTTCCTGCTTAGGAATAGACTGGTTAAAATGAGATTTTTATTTCACATAAATTGGAACACAGTACCATCCCATCACACATCTGAGAAGTTGGAACTTATGAACAATTTTTGGGACACGGTCTAAAATTGTATGGAAGGAGGTACTAAAAATCCGGCAGCTAAGAATTTTTTACAGCATGGAGTGTAAATTACTGTAGACCACCCGTAAAACATTACACTATTAATATATCCCGTTTTGTTATAATTGATAGGTAATTAATTAATGCTGATAGGTTTGACAACTTCAATGAGGTATATTTTTTTTTAAATAATTTTCTTTATTTTCATGTCAGGGACCATGGATCGTGCTGTGGTGCTGTCGAACTCAGCTGTCGAAAAATTAACCAATAAGGTTTTTTTTCGGTTTTAAAATCGCCTCATTTTGATACTGATACGAGTCGATAAATCTGATGCAGTAGTGATATCTGGTGCAGAAGTTATAAATGAACACCTCCTAAATAACTTAAATTGTAGTTAATGTTTCATCGATTTTATCAGATGTAAATACTTACATAATTAATCGAAAATAAGTAGATATCAAATTACGACGTAGTTATAGGTAGGTACTGTTAAAATAGTGAAAAAAGAATTGATTTAAGCCAAAAAGTACCGAGTTAAGTAGTACATATTTTGAAAAATGTATGGCGGTGTATACTGTGACGTCAAAGTCTATATCGGATCTCTTTGTATTTAGCACAACTTGAAGTGGTGTAAGTTGTAATTCGAGTATTAATCAAAAAATTTCTTAAATTATTTTAGTTTTGTAAATTGTTAAACCACAGTACCTATTAATTTTAAAATCATATGAAAAATTTGTGCAATTTTCTATTGATTCCAGAAAAACCCTTTAGCCATATTCGTAACTAGAGTTTGATAACCGGCTTTGTAAAGAAACTTTTTTCACTGTTTTCACTGAATAACAAACTCTTGTAGGCTTTTCTACATTCTCTTAACTCTACATCTAATTAAACGCGTGTTAAATCCCATAAAGTGGTTTTATTTCAAATGTATAGTGCTAGCGAAAATAAAGACAATACTTCGTAACTATACAGAGTTATGAAAGTCTTACGAAATGTGGAAAAGGCTTCGTGAAACAAAATCTCTTTACGGAGCCGGCTTAGACCTTGTTCTATGGTCTATTGCAGCCGGTTATCAAAGTTATCCAACTATAGTTACGAATATGGCTAAAAGGTTGGAAAAGCCTATAAAAAGTTTATTATAAGCGTCTTCAAGAATCAGTAGGCAATACTTATTCATATTTTTTCATGTGCTCTTAAAATTAATACTAGCTATACATTTGCCTCTATACAGTTACTCTATGGAGAATTGGAGACGCTTTCAGTGCTGTCTCCCAGCTCCCATGATCTGCACCCGTAACACCATCTTTTATCGCGATCCAGTTTAGGACCTAAACTGAGTAGAATCGTTAATTCGTACTACGACGCTATCTACGACTATGACAGCGACGGAGTTTAGGAACCAATACTGAACCGAGCGGAATATGAATCACTTTTATAAAGATGGTGGTAAGGCCCCTGAGCCTACATAGAAAATTTACCTAATATCGACGACCTACTAAATTATGAATATAATTATAGTTTTTATGTTACCCATGATTTTGCCATTTAAATCATTTCATATGATAGTGTAGAATGCCAATCAAACAAAATAATATACCTACTTACATCTTACATGACATTTTCAGGTACTTGGTAACCACAGAACATAGATAGAGGTGTTCTGTATGGAGGTAACTGTTGCTCTATATAAGGACGATTACGCAATGGACTATTTCGTGGCTCGCCTACCTAATGCCTCGCTGTTATTGAACCGGTGACCTTTTTAATAATAGCGTTGATATAATGGCAACCATTGTAACTGTACTGTTATGTTAGCAGCGACCTAGCATGAACACATTTATTAGTGTTCAAATGTCAAATTGTAACGCCTAAATCTCATAAAGGTACCTACACAATATTAACGCTGTCTTTAATAATATTTTGATTTACACTATTTTAGTGTTTTACACATTAAAACTGCCTGGGCTCGAGGAAGTAACTTAAAGGCTGTTAGAGATCGACCACCAATTCATATAGGTATTAAATTTGTGTGGCGAATTTTAACATTGGTTTAAAACGTGAAAGAAACGGGCACCTATAACTGCTATCTCTATTTACAATTGACTACATGCAATATTTTCTCGTAGATAAGCTGTGTGCCGTGCTATTGTGTGCGTTAAGCATTACTACCAATATGCTGTCTATATAATATTTTGATTTACACTAGTCCTTTACACATTCAAATGCTACAATGACAGACGACAAGCACGTCAAGTGTAACAGTTGTGCTATGAAAGCAGACTCTATTACGAACGCAGTAAGGGTGGTCTCAAGGTCAAACTGTTATGCTTGATGTGCTGTCGACTGTACTGTCAACAACAAAGTTGATAAACAGTTGCCTACGTTTGAATATCAATTTTTCTCAAATTCTGTAAATATACGCTGTTTTTACTCTTAAAAACAACTCAAACTTGAAAGTTATGGAATTATTGTTAAAGTTTCAAAATTCATCAAAAATATTAACGATATTAAACTGCATACATATTACCTACATAGTTATTATTATTGATTTTGTCAATATGCCAATACATTTTTAGTAATCTAAGAACATGTGAAAAAAAAAATTACGTATTGAACCATTTTAAAACCCTAGAGTCCTGGAAAGGAATTTATTCATGCCCATCAAAAAAGTTTTAAGTTGTCATAGAGTTACATCCAACGGAACTGAAAAGCTGCCTTGCAAGGTTACATTAACGTTAAATTAAAGTTGTAAAGGTTATAGTTGGGTTCTGTGTAAAAAGATCAGAAGGTTCTTGCTTTAGCTATAAGTTTTGCTGTAGCTTAGTAAGGTTCTAAAACGAGGGGCCCTTTTTGCACCCAGACTAGGGTTAATTTAACGTTTTTGCGTATGACTTACGAGAAAATACCTTAGAAGCGTTCAGAAACTTTTAAAAATCTTTATAAAACCTTAAATATTACTTAAGGTAGAGCAGGCTTATGTGTGTTGTCAATTGTATATATATTGCAAGGACATAAAACCATAGCGTAAACGCTTTACTGTAAGTAGCCCATACAAGGTGTTACAAAATAACCCAAAGAATTTAAATTGTATATCTTTATCTTTATTTTTATTGCAAGTCACTACATGTTTTAATTGTAACACTAATACATAGTATTGTCTGTGCATGTAAGTAACACCCTGTAGGGGCGTAGCAATTTATTAGCTTACATAAATTAACTTATGCTAATAATTATATTTAACATATTAAAACCTTAACTATTATCACTACAATCATTTAAATAAGTAACATTATAAACTAAATATTAATTATTATTTTTATAGGTATGTTAGTAATTACAACATAATTATATTTTTAATCATGCTCATGTATAGTGTATTATTTATGACATTTTTTCGTATAATTATTACCTTTATATTATTTTTATTATTCTCTCATTTCAAATATAGGTAACTAATAATTAAAATGTCCCAACTCTAGTGAGTAACACGTTGGTTGTTTAACGTTCGTAGCACGTAGACAATATGTACCTAAATTACTCACATGTTGCCTACCCTCTAAAAATCAAGAGAAAGCTCTATGTTGACAGTATTGAAGACGAGCCCCTTAGCTCCGGCGGCCTTACTCACTACAGGGACTGCAACACTAACATAGACTAGCGTTGTTTAGCTTCGATCCGTTATTGTCTGTTACCCCTGTGAAGCGCTAAAATTTAGTGGAAATTTATTGTTGCCTATTTTATTTTATTGTAAAGTCGTATTTTTAAAATACTACTTTATACTACTTCTCATACATAAAGTTTAATTAACTGGGAACCTAATGGTCAAAGCTGGGAACAATATTTAAAATTTAAGACAACACTAGGTACAACAGTTCCGAGGTCTCTCCCAGTGCTCATCAACAGCAGTATTAAATACTATCATTATCATATCAATCGGTACCATCAGGAATTGTATTCTTCTTGATCCTACTAAAAAATACTTTTTACTAATGTTCATCTGAATTGATAGTGTGGTAGTTGCGTCAGTAGGACTGAAGCGTAACGCATTTCCCACATATGATTTTAAATGGTTCTGGTCTGGACTCTGGTAGAATCATTATTTGATTGATTTTTTTTTGTGTTACTTCTGTAGAAGGTTATTTGTTAAAAATCTTGCACATAAATCATAAAAAAATGGATAAAGCTTTCAAGAATTACTTTTGAATTTGATTTATACGAGGTGGTGCTGTCAATGCGACAATAAATTTAAACATGGGCTATCATAGAAATGGTTTGCCACTTTCAAAAACATCTTATTCATTTGATAATTTCATGACATTTCTATGAAATAATACAACATTGGCTGCATAATTTCATACAAATATCATGAAATTATCAAATGAATACGATATTTTTGAAAGTGGCAAACTATTTCTATAGACTAACATAGCCCATGTTTAAATTTATTGTCGCATTGACGGCACCATCCTGTATATATTACTCTTTTAAATTAAATATTTATAAATCATCAAAATGTACAAAAAACTTGACCCAGAAACTATTCTGGGTCAAGTTCTAATTCCATCATTACATCGTTTTATCGTTTGGTCAACGACCTCTTTTTTCTTTTTTTGAATAATAAAAAGACAACTCGTAAACAAAAAAAACTGCGCAAGACATTGTCATTTTGACGGTAGCCGCACGATTGTGCTTTCGCCTTTAGATTCGTTTCGCCAAATGAAAGTTTTAGCGAAAAAAAATGTCCTTGCCATTCGGACCGCCCCAAGCCGTTTCGCCTCTTATAAGGGGCATGAGATTTGCTCTGCTGATCGCTGGATTTGTTTACGCCCAAGGCAAACAGGCACTCTATAATTCCATGGAGGCATCTTTCCAAGAGGATCAGGCCAAAAAGAAAGTTATTCGTGACAGAGAAATGGCCATATTGAGGGCGAAAATTGCAGCCGAAGAGGGAGAAGCCGTACGTCTACTCGAATCTGGAAAATTATTTGATACAGGTACCTAAACCTTGAAATACACCCATAGCATACGAATTACAGATTAAAATATACTATTATTTCCACTCTATGGTTGATCTTACTCCCCTGTACATCAGTGGCAACGATAGGCGAAAGAAGGTTCAATTGGTGGTTTTTGTGTGATTCATTGTAAAAAAATGTTCACCTACAGATGCTGGTACTCCCATAAACGATGGAGGTGACAACTAATGCAAGTAACTGAGAATCAAGCTCTTACAACTTTAATAAAAAAAAAATATCAGAAATATACAGTAAAGTATAAATTATTATGTTTTTGTCTAATATCTAATAGCTCGAAAGTTATTCTCTCGAAGCCAATCGTGATCGTGAGATTCAGGATTTTAGACTTAAATCGAATTTAGAGGCCCCTGACTCGTAAGCTTTCTAAAAGACTCTAGATTTCTAGATAGATACATATTTACATAAAGCACATAATATATGGTAACAATGTAGGTAACGTTGCCATCTATTCCATTACTTCCATTCCGCTGATATTAGGTGATTATAGAATTTCATATCTAATACCGCATGGTGTGTAACATAATTCGACAAAATGTAAAAGGTAATAGGTTTAACAGGAGTATTGTGCATGTCCTAAGAGTAACGCTTTCGTAGTCAATTTTCTTTGAGAAACTGCATGGAAAACATTAAACTAAGTATAGGAAGGTTTTTAGGTGTATTTTCACATTATATTCAGTTAATATGAAATTATTCAAGGTGTGCATGTAAGTATATCAAATTGGCAGAAAGGATCACAACCTTGGAATACGAGTATCCTGATTTTATTTGCGATCGTAAATGTTCTTGATGTTGAATATAGTCCATTTATCGGAGAATTAAATAAGCAATAACATTTAAAATTTTGCAAAAACAGGAAAAAAATATCCCTTTTTTTTTCGTTGCGTGCGCTGCGTAAACGGTTATGCTACGGCTACATTATCGCGATAACGCGAAGATGTCGCGACAGGTGTGGCCAAAGAATTCGTCCTATCGCGAATCAACAACTCACAACGAAGTTTTATCGCGACAACGCGAACACAAATCTTCGCGATTAAGTGTGGCCCCACCATTAGAGATACACAAAAATCACATATGCCGGAACTATTCTCTTTTAAAATTTCTAAAAAAAGTCTTCGAAATATTTATTTATTTATTTATTCATCTATGATAAAAAAATATACTTATGCTCCAAATTTTTTTATTCATCGTTATCTTTCTTTATTTGTATTGTTACAATAAAGTAGGCATTTAAACACATCAAAAACATTAAAATGTGAATGTTTTTAATGTCATACATACAAAATGACTCTGATGTCTAATGAATGACATTGACCAAATTGATGAATCATCTTGTCAACATCTTAATTTATAATCTTCAGTAGCCGTTTAGTTTTTCGTGTTAATGGTTTAATTTGGGGAAGGACTATTACAGAAGATCGCATTTAAATAATACACTACTTTATAGTGTTCCAGCTTCCAGCGGTGAGTAAGATCGCCAGGATCACGGAGTACTTTTTTCCAGAATTCATTGACGAAATCTTCTGGGACTTATTGTCACTTATCGCTATCTCTTGATTTATGTAGAGTATGCAAAGCGCTTCGCGTTCCTTGGTGTTACAAACTCATTTAAGTAGGCTTCGGTAACCGCTTACCAACGTGCGAGTCTTTTGCTTACTATATTAATAATAATATTAGGTATTATACAAATAATAGAAAAAAGTGCTCTGTGATTCTGGTGATCTTAATCACCGCTGGAAGCTGGTAGTAGTGTGTTATTTAAGTGCAATTTCTGTAATAGTACTTCCCCAAATGGACAAATGTTAAATGAGGAGATATTCAAGTGGCAACGTTAAAGTAATAATACTTTGCCTAAGTGTCTACCATACTTAGGTAAAGTATTATTACTTTACCTAAGTATTTTCCACTTTGCGACTTTGAATACCTTGTGTTATATGAATACACTCTGGTACTTTCCACATGGAACAGTCTCCAAGTCATACGTTAACTGTCATACGATTTTAAGTAAATAGCCCAAGTTATATTATTATCACGGCATTTGCATAAACAACAATAGCCATCGGAATAATCGACTATATAACATGGACTTTCTAAAGACTTGAAAGTAAGAAAAAGCTTTTCACTTTTCTCATCGTGGTAAAATATCATCATGCTTTCATGGCATTGTTGCATGGACGTTAAAACAATGACACCTCGTTTATACTGGTAGAAGGTAGGTACCTATAGATTATCTAGATACTTATTTAGGTGGTTTGGTTTAGTTAGTAAGCTAAGTCTGTAAGTTCGAATTTGACTATATGATTTTATCTGAAATCTACACTGTTTGTTTGATTGCGTAATAAGCCAATTGGATTTTGGGAACTGCTAGTTTTGTTGCATACTAGGTACTTTATCGTCTGCACGTCTACTTATAAGGTATAACATATTATGTATTTTGCATGTGTATATGTAATCATTTCATATATACTTATATTTATACAAGGTGTTTGGTACATGGTACAACAAGCGGCACCTACCCATGTTAACATAGTCATATAAATACTATATAGCGTTATCAAAAAAGCGTTAAATACTATAGCGTTAACATGGGTAGGTGCCCGCTTGTTATACCATGTACCAAACACCCTGTATATTTTCACAGTCGATATTTATCATAGTGTAAAGTTAACTAGGTACTGTGTTTGTTGTTTCTTAGTTACAATAAAGATAGTTAATTACTCCATGGTGGATAACTTCACGACTAAACTCAAATGTTTTCTCAAATAACATTCACTTAATCTTGCATTTTTTATCCAGCCCAAATTATGTGGTATTATGTGTAATGCATAATAGATAATGGAGGAAATACAAACATGACATGACTACGGAAAAATGTTCGTACAACCACCAGCCCTACGAAATATATAAACCTTTTTTTATCTGATTTGTTATCTACCCCATTTTTTCTTTTTTCTTAAACCAGGAGAAATCCATTGACGGACCTTCCCGCCACATGTGCGGGGCACATCCAGCGTCTAAATTGACCCTGGGAATACCCGCTAAAACTCCTGGATAACTTCCGTGCCTTTAGCGGAAGTGGTCTGGGGTCTGCAAAGCAAATTCACCAGACCAGCCCCTACCGAGTTTCGAGACCAGGACCTCTGGCTTAGTAGACAGGGCTTGTACACATAAGGTGTCATTGGTGTGGTTTTCTACTTACTTTCTATGGTCTAAGATAAGTTAATATCTCAAATAGAATTCAGTTTCCTGGCAATCACTTTTTATCTAAGTAAGCAATATCAACCGGTTTTTTAAAGAAAAAGAAAGTACTGGTAACGATTACTTACAAGTTTATGTTAGTTATGCAACTGGCTTTCAATCACTTACTTGCGATCAAATAATGCGTGTTATATGTATAAACACAAAAAGGTTTAAATAATTATTATTAGTCAAAATCGTAGGTAAGTAGGTACTTACTTTTTTTTTTTTTTTTTATATACTACTAGATGACAAACAAGCTGACGGCCCACCTGATGGTAAGCGGTTACCGCCGCCTATAGACACCTGCAATAACAAGGGAAAATCACTTGATATTGCAGGTGCGTTGTCATCCTGGGGCCTAAGATGAAATGCCGTCCATGCCCAGAAATTACACTGGCTACCCTTACTTATAGTTTTTTAAGCTATTTACGGCTATATGAATAATTTACGGTTATTTGACGTAGCCATAGCCATGGCCACAGCTACTACGAAATAGTTCTATGACTTTATATTATTGCTCAACAAAACAGGACATTCCCTGGGCTTATGTGACACTTGACTCTGGGTAATCTCCATCGGCGCGAAACCTAGCCGCAATGCCGGGTTGCCTGGTGGTTAGACATGAGTAACTCAGCTCTGAACCGGTTCAAAAGTTCAGATCAATTGACTTGAACCGTTGACCTGCAGCTCAACGACAAAACAAACAGCTCACGTCTCACTCGCTAGGTTAGGTATATTCACCCACAGAGTCACAGTCTCACCGAGTCACAGACGCGCGAGTATTATTATCGGCGAACGAACCGCGAGCTGCGAAACGGCTCCGGTGTCGGTCGGCTCGGCGCGGCGGCACTCGGTAATATTCGACTCTGTAAGCCGCTCGCAAAGCAGATCTACAAACGTTCAGCTCAGTACACTCAGTAGTGAGCTGATCTGTGAGCCGGTTCGCAGGTCCGGCTCACTTAAGTGAACCGTGACCTGATCTGTGGTTCATAGTTTTTTGTTGAGTTACCCATGTCTACTGGTGGTGGTCTGGTAAAATTGCTTCGGCCGAGCCTAGGCCATCCCCGCGAAGGGCAGTGGAGTTACCGGGGAGTATTAGTGGGTATTCCCAGAGTCATTTAGTGCTGAGCGATCCCCACACGCCCGTCGTCGCCTCGCCAGCGACGGGTAGGCTGTACACAGATTTCTCCCCGTAAAAATAATAACGACATGTGTTCTAAGAGAATCCAAATGTTAGTGAAAACGAGCGTAAGAACGAGCATCTTGAAAATATCTAACGCTAACTTACATACAAATAAGGGTGCTGTAGCGCGATTGAAGGGATATCAATAAACTATTAATGTTTCACAATGATAATTTTTTTTTATTTTCTTGAAAATGTAAATGTTTCACAATTTCTACTCTTTTCCGAAAAATTACGAAAAATACTTTTATATAACTTGGTTTTCAATTTATAAGATAAATATATTCAGAATAATATTCAGAATAGATACTTACTTATTAATTAAAAACACTAGATTTTTATATAGTTACTAGCTAGCTACACCTGGCATGCTTTGCAATCCCCTTAAAGAGAAAACTGTTAGGTTTTATATCATCATATCAGATCGGCCTAGAGACGCCCACTTCTAGGAATAGGCCTCTCACAAGGTTTTATAATATATTTTTTAATCCAGGAACTTTTGCGTCCCTAGAACAACCGACCAAAGTTTCATCACAATGGTTTTGGCACAGATCAGATAAATAATTAATGTTTCTGAGCGCGTAGAGGACAAACATACAAACTTTGATTTATATTTACTCTTATAGAAGATGGATAATTATGGGAATTGATGAAATCGGTTTTGTGTAAAACATAAATATGTTATGAGTATGTGGAAAAACGAGTACCTTAGGTATCTTTCTATTGGTGTCCATTTATGTTATACCAACCTATCGAATTTAACATGCAGTTTTGAGATTTTACCTGATATAAATAAAAAAAAGAAAACTTACTTTGTACTTTGAATAAATTTAAAGAAAGTTTAGTAGTGCGAAGAAAATATTATTTATTAACGGAAAACTCCTTATAAAGTGACTCCAAAATTATTTAATTTCTCTAAAAAAATATGGATAAAATGAGAAAATTTCACGACTCACTAAATCACTCTCTGAACTCAAAGTTTTGCTGGTGGAAACCATAGTTTTGTATTAAGCTCGCCTGTTTACCTATATCATATTTTATTTTATAAAATTTGTGTTTAATTAATTTATTCGCAATCTCGATCAATGTGATATAAATTTGAAAAGAAGTTCCTTTAATATTTTGTGTATTAATTCATGAAGTCATCAGATAACGTTAAAATAATTTCATAAATTACTATCTACTAGAAGCTAGGAGATCAATTCGCCCACAAGTTTTCTTGTTTCCAAGCATGAGCTCATGTAGATTACTCAGAGTTGTATTGACCGATCTAAACTCAAGAGCAAATTAATGTTTTGTATCGCACCGTCTAACCAACGTAGTTTAGTACCCGCTTTGTATAAAAAACACTCAAATGCACTCCACAGGTAATAATTTCCAGTTTCCATATTAAGAGGTGAAGCTAAACTCGGTATGGCTGGCAGGTCCTAAAATAATCAGCAATTAAATTAAAATTCCGTTATAGTGTCGCACCCACGAAGTCCCGTGTCCATATTTGATACCCGTTCGACTTGTTTATTTTTTGTCGCACTTTCTCATGAGATATCTCTGTAGTCACACTAATCCGAGCACTTACTTCGTTATTCTAGAATCGTTCTACCGAAAGTGAGATGTAGAGATTCGTTTGCTAGCGGAATATAAATGTAAAGACTGATACGTGCTGGCAACATTGTTTCCAATTTCCAACAAAGGCCACTTTCCCCTGATAACTTGACTTTAAAATATATTAGTTGGTATATTCATCAACTAAGTATAGCAATTTGTTTTTTTTAATTTATACCAAAATTAAAACGCAGCAATGTAATTTTCGGTCAGTCTGACCGTCACTGTCACAGTCACAAACAGTGACAGTGTTTTTCGATAGATATACTTCCGCTGGCCTGGCCGTCAAAAATATCTTATCTTAGACGTGGTGACATTAACATAATTATTCAAATAGCTTTTCGAAAAAAATTAGCAAATCGCATACATTTTCCGGTGGCTGATTTCCTAACTCTAACATTTACGTTGGAAAATTTAACACTCAGTGTATATCCATCGCTAGCCAAGCAAGGCCCGTCACAACGACATGTAACAGGGGCTTTACCACCATCTTTATAAAAGCGATTCATATTCCGCTTAGTTCAGTATTGGTT
This sequence comes from Nymphula nitidulata, assembly GCA_947347705.1. Classification (NCBI taxonomy): domain Eukaryota; kingdom Metazoa; phylum Arthropoda; class Insecta; order Lepidoptera; family Crambidae; genus Nymphula; species Nymphula nitidulata. The sequence goes on along the minus strand of OX374625.1, from coordinate 19,258,706 downwards.
CCTAAACTGCATCGCTGTCATAGTCGTAGATAGCGTCGTAGTACGAATTAACGATTCTACTCAGTTTAGGTCCTAAACTTGATTGCGATAAAAGATGGTGCAGCAGGGGATATAAATTTGGAAGAGATTGTGACAGCCTAATGTGAACCTTGTTTCTATGACCTGAGGGTTAGAACATAGCAAGACAATAGCGAAAAACACTGATATAGAGTAGTATACACTAAGTAGAGTTAAGTTATTGAAACAATCCCTATTATTAATATTATAAATGCGACAGCAACTCTGTCTGTCACGTTTTCACTCCGAAACAGCTGAACAGATTTAGATGTAATTTGGCATGGACATAGATTATATTCTAAGAAAGGATATAGGCTACCTTTTGATGCAAAAACCGACATCCAAACGGGCATAGCTGCGGGTGGCTCCTTCCTATTACGTAATAATATACATAGTACTGCACCCGGCAACAGCAAGCAGTAATTCCTATAATACGAAGCTTACGGTTCCAGAGAACGGTCACAATCTTTCAACTTCCACTGCCTGCGCCCGCGCAGTCCCGTTACATAACCGGTTCGTGGATACAGTACAATACCTTTTATTATTGCAGTTTTTAGGGCGCAAAAAATTATATAAATCGCTGACTGATTATATCTTGAATGATGCAACTTTTTATACAGAACAAGAGTTCAATTACCGCCTGGTAATAAACTAATCATATTGTATCACAAAGCGTAACACTGAGATAAAGGTAGGTACTCTATTCATCGAAGCAAAAGACAAAAGTAAACAATGGTTACCAAATAAAAAAAGGAGGTTCTATGTTCCACTGTATGTATTTTTATTATGTATGTTCACTGATTGTTTTTTAAAATTATTTTTTATGCGATAGAATAGAGTATACTCCTGAGATTGGCCCATTGTTACCAAGTCAGGATCTGATGATGGAATCTCAGGGAAATCGAGGGCAAACCTCAAATATTATAGTCACGTATGACATGTTTTACCTTTTTCCAAAGCCATTCAAGTATTTTCTTCTGTTAGTCATCATCTTATGTTGATGAGCTGGTGATGGAAGGTACAACTCCTTAACGGTTAGGAGTTGGAAGATAATTCTTTAAATATTATATAGATATGTATTGACATATTGTATTCTATCATGTTATTCGGGTAAACTGATGATGGAAGGTAAAACACCGTAACGGTTTGTAGTTAGATTATACTTTATCAGTAGTACGTATAATAATTTGAAACAATATTATTTATTTCAACCAAAGACTGAGGGTCAGACAAGTCGATAGAGCTGTGGTCACCATCTAGCTTTGACCTTAGGAAATCACTTAAAAATGTGATTAAAAGATTTAAACAAAAATAAAACCGACTTCAAAACACTAAAAAGAAAAATAATTTTAAATATAAGCTGGTACTTATCTCCTAAAAAATGTATTTTTTGGAGTTGGAGCTTAGCTGTTTCCAGAAACAATAAACAAAAAGTGTACTTAAATTTAATTTTTTTTTTTCTTTTTAGTGTTTCTTACTGTGTAAAATCATAAAATTCTTAGCCTGGTGAGCTAAGCTATATCGATTCAAAAGATAAAACAATATATTTTTCTTCTTTTGGTAAAATTTTTAGGAAAAAATTATAAATTATTTTGAACATGTTTAGAAAGTTTTAAAATGATTTAAAATAGGTATTATTGTTTTACAAGGAACATGGATTAAATACACACGCTTCGGCGAGAAATGAAAAGCTCTTTTCTTAAATACCACTGTAAAATATCAAACTCTGCTTGGTCATAAAAAAATAACCAGGAGCCCACTAGTAATGCCATTATTTGTATTGAATTATTTCAACTGGTATTTGTTACGAAAACTTCGTCAGAGAAGCGTTTCACACTATTTTTAATCACCAGTGTAGGTACAGACGACAGCATATCGAGTGTAACTGTTGTACTACGAAAGCCGCCTCTATTACGAACCGTGTAAGAGCGGTCTCAAGGTCAAACTGTTACGCTTGATGTCCAGTCGACTGTACAATGTAATAATTATTACCACCAACACCAATATTGATTTATGTAAGCTGGGATTTTAGGGTTTACCTCTGATTTTCGATTTTCAGCTGACAGTCGTTTGTTTAACGCGAAATTTCTTCTTTACGGGTAGTATGATTTTAACTCTTATCTGTTTATACTAAAGTGCTTATAAACAAAGCGTGCTTTGAAAAGGGTGACTACATGAGTTTGTTGCCGGAATCTTCTCGGTAGTTCAACTATTAGAACCGGTGTAAATTCAGACAGACTGACATATAGACAGACAGACTGACTGACTGACTGACACAGACTGTCAGGCTGACAGACGGACCGAGACAGACAGACCGATAGACAGACTGATATTATAACATTGTTAGCTTACGTAGATCCAGACAAGACAGAAAGACAAACATTATGACATTGTTAGTTGATATTATTTTATTTGTTAGACATAAGGGTTTTTGACGATTCGAAAGTGCTTCTTGGGGGGCCTAGTTGAATAAAGATATTTTTATTAAAAAAAAAAACTATATGCAGATAATATTCCTAATACCTACATATATCATAGATTTTATACATGTGAATTGGTGTTGTTACGAGGATTACGACCGATATTGCGATTCGTTTAGTAAAAATTTTACGGCTCATACGAAGTCGTAAAGCTATTTTTATTTACTGGCAACATGTGTTGTATTGTAGTTATTCGTTATTTTACCTAAGTATCTATGAATAGTTTCTTAATAATGTATTTTACCGGTTCCATAATAATTTATGTAGAAAAAATGGGGTTACGCAGGGGTCGTGTTATACCTCCATCGTCTACATCGTCACCCGGTGTGGTAGGGATATCCGATGTTCTTGCGAGATATCCTTAACCCTTTGTGGTGGCCTGCTGAGGCCAGCTGCAAGCGAACACGCGGACGACTACCAAGTTCCCTGTGTGGTCGCGTCGCTTGGCAGCGAGGCAGGAAGTACTGATGGTTTTTAGTGAGTATGCCAGTCGGAGAGTCTCACATAACCCAACTGTGGCCCTTTATCGAAGCTGGGTAGCTATTAAAGCTTTTCCATAAAAAAAACGGGTCGTATTATACGGGTTACTGTTTTGAAAATAAAATAGAATAAAGTAAAATAATGTTCCAGCAAAAAAATAATAATCTCAAGACGTTTCTTTTTTCGCTATTTATTTTTTACCAGAAAAGTCATTATTACAAGTATGTAACTAAGAGTGCTTATGTCGCACGGTTTTTCATACAAACTTTGGAAACAAACAAACCGCTTACAATAACCCTTTGAATTGCAAGTCACGCTAGTCGAAAACTTTATCACAGATTTTTTGAAAAACAGTATGAGTAAGAGGAATTTTTCGCTTTTCATACAAACCAAAATCGCCAAGAATTCCTTTATTATTAGACTTTTCTAAACGTCATCTGATAACTTTTACTTGCTTATTATGCATGACAAACTTTTATAATGCTCATGTTATTGTGGCTCGTGCAGTAGTGTTGCCATATTCATGTAAGTTGTAAAAATATTTGTCTTTGTCAACTCCCATGGAATTTGTTCACGCTAGGCGGCTTACAAAGATTACATATAAAATAATCAATAAAACTTTTTGTCATTTCATGTTATTTTTTTTGTAATATTATAGACATGAATAGGAAATTCTTTATTGTTAACACACACAACTCTACATTTTTTTGAAAATCATGAATATCGCCATTTTTTATAAGACTATAAAAAGTCTATACTCGAATAGCCCACTATAATAGTAGGTTCATCGGCAGGTACGGGGTTATTCATTATTTCCATCACAAATCAAAAATAAATTAAAATAATAGTACATTTTCCACCTCGTATATTTGCTACTCACACCGCCATATTGGAAAAATGCCGCCTAAAGGCATTTTTTTACAAGGTAGCAAAGTCGAAATTCGGAAAGAGCACATTAAAATCTATAAACTTACCAATTTTGAAAACTCCTGGTTAACTTTTCAGGTAAAACTACCAAATTACTGGTTGAGTTAAGATTGGGACTAACCACACCGTCCACACCCGTCGCTAGAAGCAACTAACAGGGTTCCTATTACAAACACGTATCGCTTAATTTCTAGCAGACCACCCTCCCCCATTAGCGGCTGTAGCCTGTCTCTTACTTATGTCTCTATTACTCTTTTTAACTGACTTGAAACAAAAAATCAGGTTCTATGTTCATATTCTCTGTGAATTATTAACCGATTTTTAAAAATTCTTTTTTATTCGATAGAGTTTACTCCTGAGGTGGTGTCACTAAGTCAGGTTCTGATGATGGGATCCGGGGGCAAACCTCAAACTTTAAAGGGAAGGAATGACATGTTTTACTTTTTCCAAAGCTATTCAAGTGCCAAGTCATTCTACCGCTTACCATCAGGTGGGCCGTCAGCTTGTTTGTCATCTAGTAGTATAAAAAAAAAAAGTATTTGCTTCTGTTAGTCATCATCTTATGTTGATAAGCCTGTGATGGAAGGTACAACTCGTTAACTGTTAGGAGTTGAAAGATAATTCTTTTAATTTTATAGTTACGTATAGACCAATAGTTGTATTCTATCGGGTAATTGTGGTAAACTGATGATGGAGGGTAAAACTCCATTACTGTTTGGAGTTCGATAATACTTTATCAGGGGTACGATACGATAATATGAAACTATATTATGTATTTCAACCAAAGACTGAGAGGTGGACAAGTCGATAGTGCTGACGGTCACCCAACTAGCGTTGACCTTAGGAAATCACTTAAAAATGTAAAAAAAATAGCAATAATAAAACCGACTTCAAAACTCTAAATAATTACAAAATTTAAAATTTTAAGTAGCCCCCGGCGTTATTCATCATCGATCTAACACCATCTCATTAAGACTATTCATAAGAGTCTAAACACGCTATATCTGCTGTAAGTTTCTGAAGAATTAAGAATTTCGCAGACTTTTTGATGGTATAGGATCAGCTCAAGGTTGGTATGTCATGGGAATGTCACCGAAGTGACAGTACACCAAATTTGAAATCAATCGGAACTGTAAAAGTTAGTAAAATCCTATTATCATGTAGAAAATGAAGTGATGAACATCAAACGCCTGAACTGATCATTATAAATTATAGCTAAGAACCATCGTAGTCACATCAGCTTTCAAACAAAAAAAACAGAATCAAAATCGGTCCATTCGTTTAGGCGCTACGATGCCACAGACAGACACACAGATACACCGATACACAGATACACAGACAGACACGTCAAACTTATAACACCCCTCTTTTTCGTCAGGGGTTAAAAAGGAGATAAGCACCTAAGTGCTTTAATTTAATTATTTTTTCTTTTTTAGTGTTTTGAAGTCGGTTTTATTTTTCTCAATTTTGAAGAGAAAAACTTGGTCAAGATATTGCCTACGCACTTTACAACTGCTCATAAGGAAGTATTTCAGCACCCGTACCACCATTATTTATCGCGATCCAGTTTAGGACCTAAACTGAGTAGAATCGTTAGTTCGTACTACGACGCTATCTACGACTATGACAGCGATGCAATTTAGGAACCAATACTGAACCGAGCGGAATATGAATCACTTTAACAAAGATGGTGGTAAGGCCCCAGGCGCCCATCGTAGGAGCTAAGTTGTTTAGCTTTTGTACTTTGTTAGGATAAGTAATATATGAAAAGTTTCCTGCAAAGATACTTTTAGTTAGCAACAACTAAAACTGTTTAAATAGGAATTCAATGGTGCAGAACGGGAAACATAGAACAAGTGTAATTTCTTACTAATATTGTATCAGCTCTTAATTCCTACATGACTTATTATTATTCAATTTAATTTTAAAATAAAATTTAAAAAAGGATAAAATTTATCCTGCTACCTTTCTGTTTGTATGAGCTAATTTACTAACGGCCACTAGAACCTAAATTAACACTTGGATAGTTGTTCAATTACTTACTAAAATGGTGTGGAAATTTCTGTTAGGTGTTACTTATTGATCGCCATTAATTAGAGCAGGGTCTGCAATCCGCATAGCGAATCGTATCGATGAAACGAAACGCATCAATGCGATTTACGATCGTCACGCTCTCGACTTATTTTACTATCGGAAATCGGAAGTGAACTATTAAGCTCGTTCTACAATTGAGTAGGCGTGTAAAAGGTGTACAATTTGATTACAGATTACAGTTTATTGAATAAAATGGTCTATTTATGCGCAATAATTTAAAATGATAAAGAAGTTTTCAGATGAAGTTGTCATAGATCGCGAATTCACATCCCACCCCAGGAAACGTATATTTTACTCTAAACATTTCATTAATATAGTCAAATATTGACCTACTTGAATATTATAATAATATCTAAGAAAACATAAAGCGAAAACAATCAAAACTCTCCATCTAAAGCTTAAAGCTCCTACTTCATCTACTTATCATAAACAATTTTCACAGAAAACAATCTTTTCGATCATAATCGTGGTCTAAAACCTGTACTCTAAGTATTTTTAATCTGAACTTCATATCTTATAACAAAAATAAAATAATAACTCTATTATGCACTCGACGATTGGCAATAAGATTTTACAGCGATTCAACATCGCACGCAGCGCTCCACTTTATATAATGGTACTCATTGCGAGAATTCAGATGACGGAGACTTCGGAGTCAGCTGATCTAGGCGCCACCTGGGCCTTACCACCATCTTTATAAAAGCGATTCATAATCCGCTCGGGTCAGTATTGGTTCCTAAACTGCATCGCTGTCATAGTGGTAGATAGCGTCGTAGTACGAATTAACGATTCTACTCAGTTTAGGTCTTAAACTGGATTGCGATAAAAGATGGTGGAACGGGTGCACTTCATAGAAATAACGAGATATGTTACGGGGACATGGCGCATGAGTTCATGACATGTCCAAACCGAAATATCGGCCTCTGACGGGGTGTTAGTTGTAACTTAGCCTTCTTTCTATGATCTGAGGGCGCCACATAGCCATAGTCCAGTGATGCAATATTATAATTGATATGGAATTCGTGTTTAAAATTAAAAGGTTTAAATTACGCCATTTTAGCTGCAGTACTTTGCACTGTTACATTACAAGATTAAATATCTATCTATGACTTTAATGAAGACTCTCAGCTCGCAATTGGATTAGTCTTAAACTATTCCCTTTAAAAGAACGAACAGCAAAAGCCCAAACTTCTCATGTGAAAGATTTTAACTCTAAAGATTGCATAGCAAATGCTTTATGTTCATAATAATAATCATCGCCGTTTAATATACTACTACTACTACTACTACCTACAAAACTGCATATACATAACGACGTTTGTTATGGAAATTCATTATAAATCTTAGTCTTGAACACTTCATGTAACTATTTATATCTACTGGCGATTCAGATATGAAATAAATAAATTTGTGTGTACATTCCTTTGTGCGATATGCGACAAGGTCGCGAGATACGCCCACTAGTTCAATATTTTGCTTCGCTTCCTAGCTTCCTACATCTAAATTGAGTGGGGCCAGGTTTTTTATTATATTTATTATTTATCTCTTAATAAGTCTTTTTCTATAATAAATGTTATTTCATCTTTACATAAATAATAAAAATAAGAACCACTAACTTTCATAAATTTAATTAGATTAATTGAATAATCATTTTAAATACAGAAATCAACATGTCATATATTCAGTAAAAAAAGTATCGGGAATGGATAATTTATTTATGGTTCCAAATTCATTTTTTTTTTGTTATTGTTAGATTGGCACAACTGTTTTCCATTTTGGCGCGGAGTCTAAGTTGCAAGTTCTGTTTTTTATATTAAATACAGTGTTGTTTTTAGTTATATCATATCTAGTGTGTATTGCTAATTTCATAATGGACAAAAACATCGAACAAAGAGTTTGTCTTAAATTTTGCATCGCCAATGGAATTTCGTGTTCGGAGTCTACTTTATCAAAAACACATGCTTATGAGTGGTATAAAGCGTTCAAAAGCGGTCGAGAAAATCTTCTAACACAGAAATTTGCCTCGCTCTGGTAGGCCATCAACGTCTGGAACTGAAGTTAACATCGCAAAAGTGAAGGAAATAAGTAGTGACTGAAAATCCTCATTTAACTTTGAGAGAGAGCCGGCGAACTTTCTTTATCTCACGAGTCGATCCGTACCATTTTAAATAATCTATGAAGCATGTTGCTGCTCGGCTAGTCCCAAAAGACCTGAATTTTCTCCAAAAACTCAATCGCATGAGAGTCGCTGGGGAAATGCTAGAACGAGTCAATTCCAACATTTCCGACCCAAAATTTATGAAACGCGTTGTTACTGGTAACGAGACGTGGGTTTACGAGTTTAATATGAAAACTAGTCAACAAACTTCGGAGTGGAAACAGAAAAAACAGAGAACAGAACGGAACACCCTACAAAAGTTTCAATTACAACATAATCTAATATCATGTACCAAATAATCATCCTTGCTAATATCAATGGTTTCGGTACGCATAGGGGACAAACACACAAACATTGATTTTTATTTATAGAAATAGATTTATAATATGTATAATTACCTAAGTATATGATTTTAAAGTTTTCTTTACTTTACCTACCACTGTCATTGATTTTAGTAAACTCCTAATAATACTAATAGATTATCAAGTGAATATGGTTGTTTGGTAAAGAACTTCTAGCGACAAGACCGCCTTTTTGGCAAACTGTTTCTTTTATATTTGTGTATAAATAAAGAATTTCTATTCATCTATGTATAGTTTTCAGATCAAAGAAATTATAGATTCCATTCAAAGTATTAGGTGTGCTAAATATAGATTCAATTCAAATAGCACAGTTTACGTTCATACGATGGGTTGAAAATGTTTACAGAAGTTTTTCTTGTAGTAGTTTATTTCTGTCTTATTCCAAGAATGTTCTTGTTCGATGATAAGGGCTATTCGTATGCTTTGTAGCCGAAATTCTTGACACAAGACAATATAAAATAACCACGACGCTTTAGGGGTTGCTTAAACCGCAATTTCATTGACGCCTAACGCGAAGTAACAACACAAGTCGTAAAACTTCAAAAAACTTTAAATACAAATAAAAACTGACTTCAAAACCTAAGAAGCGGAGCAATGCGTGGTAAACACACACAAAACAAACAAAAAAACAGCTCTAATAGTTTATCAAGTGATTTTTTTACAATTTCTATATCAAATAAATAACAGATCAAACTTAAACTACTAATATTCACGAAGAGTGTTTTCACAATGATAGCGAGTGTATCTAATTAGAGCTTTACAAGCGTTCCCTCTTTGTTTTCGTCCGAGACTCCGAGCCATTCTACCGTGGGAGTGCGGAGGTTTCGTTACGCTAGTTGACTCGTTCTTTTGGCTGAACATATCTACACCTGACCACACAATATATCTTATTTAATTATTTGTTCTGTAATAAAAAGATAACAAACCCAGTGGTTGTCTTATTTTTAAAACTAAAATTAGGAGGTCAACTACGCTATCTCCTATCGGTCCCTTACTTATACTATTTCTGATTAGAATTTGAGCTTAAGCCGGTGTACAAAAAAGAAACAAAAGAAATCCCCCTTCGGACCGTTTCGTAGCCAGCCCCCTTATTCTCAACTGTCGGTTCGAGCCAAGGATAATTAAAACACTTTGAAATAACGTAAAGATAGATTGATTTACTGAGTCTTTCTACAAGAATTGAAACAACTAATATTAAGTAGCTATATAAGTTGTAGCTGTAGCGTAGCTTGGCGAACTGGCGAGCGGTCCGGTGCCCGCTTGCGGGCTTCCTCGCCCCTCTCACCCTCAAACCGCAGTGTACTGTTATCCGGCGTGGACATCTTGCGCCCCCGTTGAAAGCTTATTTTGAGCTTTCAACCACTATAGAAGCTGAAGGTTCAAACGTCTTATTCGCAGAAGTTGAAGGCACAGAGCAGTGTGTATAACGGTCTATTAAATTTGATTCATTGATAATGTTGCTCGGATAACGGGAATCTTCTAATTCGTCATCAAATAATGGGCAAACTCTGCTTGTTGCTCGTCTTACAAGACCCTTAGCGGTTCTGTATTCAGCCACGCGAGTGATGCCATCATTCCCAGGGTACATCTTAGCAACTCTTCCTAAGCGCCATTTAAGAGGCGGAAGGTGGTCTTCCTTCAACACGACCAAATCACCAACACGAAGTTCACGTTGCTGTGTTCTCCATTTGGCTCGTTGCTGTAGCTCACATAAAAACTCCTTGCTCCAGCGTTCCCAGAAATGTTGACGAATATGCTCTAAGCGTTCGTATCTGGCTAAGCGGCTCACACTTCGATCTAGAAGACTCGGGCTTGGTAGGGAAGTCAAGGCTCGTCCAACCAAAAAGTGACCCGGAGTTAGGGGATTCAGATCATTAGGATCTGACGATAATTGTGTGAGTGGACGCGAATTTAAAATTGCTTCAATCTGAGTAAACAGTGTCGACAATTCCTCGAATGTTAAATGACTACTCCCGAGGATACGTTTTATGTGGTGTTTTGCAGATTTCACGCCAGCTTCCCAAAGGCCGCCAAAATTAGGAGAATATGCAGGAGAAAACATAAATTTGATACCGTCACTAGCCGCGTAGTCAGTTATACTAGAATGGTTTGACTTTAGGAAAGAACCTATTTCGTTACTGGCTCCAACAAAGTTGGTGCCGTTATCACAAAATACTACACTGGGTTTCCCTCTGCGAGATATGAACCGTCTAAGAGACAAAATAAATGTATCCTTTGTTAAATCACTGGCCACCTCCAAATGCACCGCCTTAGTGGCGAAACAAATAAATATGCAAAGATAGCATTTTGTGATTTTACAACCACGTCCTTTTCTGTCCGTGATAAAAAATGGGCCAGCAAAGTCAGTACCACATGCCTGAAATGGGAAACCTGGAGTCACTCTTTCCACGGGTAAGTTACCCATTAAGGGATTCTTAAATTTAGCCTTCATTTTTTTACAAATCATGCAACTATTTACCGTGCTTCTTGCTATAACTCTGCCTCTAATAGGCCAAAATCTATCGCGAATTGAGTTTAGAAGTGCTTGTGGACCGCAATGTAAAAGTCTGCTATGTTCATAATTAAACAACAATCTAGTGAAAGCTTGAGACGGATGCAATAGGGCAGGATGTTTCTTTTCAAATGGAATTGAAGCCTGCTGCAATCGTCCACCAACACGCAGGATACCCTCTTCATCTAGAAATGGGGTAAGAGGTATTATAGAAGAATTTGAAGGTAAGTTCTGATTTTTACATAATATTTTAATATCTTCAGCAAATGATTCAGCTTGAGATTGTTTAATTAATATTTTTAAAGCAGAATCCAGTTCGGTAACAGTTAAAATACCTGTAGTTTTAGTTTTAGACCGTTTTAAATTGTTAATAAATCGCTGAATATATGCAACAACTCTTTGAACTCTTTTTAAACTTGAGTACTTTTCAATATTAATTACGCTATCGACCTTGTGCCTGCTAATGTAGGATTTTATTATAGGACCCTCACATTTTTTATTAATTATTTTATTTTTTGTTTCAGGTAGATCTGCAGAACTTACGACGGAATTCGGCCAAATAGAGGATTTTTCCATAAGGAACGGAGGACCTTGCCACCACAGCGATGAAGCTTGAACTTGCGTAGGGTCTACGCCTCTAGAGGCCAAATCGGCTGGATTTTGAATTCCCGGAACATGGTTCCAATTATCAATAGATGTCAGTTCCTGGATTTCACTGATCCTGTTAGCTACAAAAGTTTTTAGATTACGAGAATTACATGTAAGCCAACCTAACACAATTAAAGAGTCAGTCCAATAATGTATTTTGTTTATTTTACATCTCAATATTTTAGTTATTCTATGACATAGTCTTGCTGACAAAAGAGCTCCACAGAGCTCCATACGAGGAATAGTTATTTGCTTAATAGGTGCTACCTTAGTTTTAGCACATAAAAGCCTCACTAAAATCTTCCCTGATCTATCTACAGAACGTAGATAAGTGCAAGTTGCATAAGCATGTTCTGAAGCATCAGAAAATGCATGCAATTCAATTTTTTGTGAATCGTCTATCAAAACACACCTAGGAATTTGCAACGCAGCTAATACATGCAAACCAGTGGCAAATTTTAGCCATTGATTTTGAATATCTATCGGAACAGCGTCATCCCATCCCAGATTGCATTCAAGCCATAATTTCTGCAAAATTATTTTAGGAACTATCGTGCACAATGACAGTAGTCCAAGAGGATCGAATAGCTTGGATGAATTCGATAGTATACTTCTTTTTGTAACCTTCAAGTCAATATTTACCCCCACTGGAAATTGGAATTTATCCAAAGATGGATGCCAAATCAGTCCCAGAGTCGAAGAAGTAGAAGTGACATCAAATACCTTTGGAGATGGTATGCAATCGCTCCCCTTAAAAATAATTGGAGCATTAGTACGATATTTTCTAAGAGGCAAACATGCTGAATTTAATGTCTTTGTTACTGCTGAACAGATATATGATAAACGTTCTATCGAATCACTTCCAGATAAAAAATCATCCATATAGAAATCATGTTTGATTATTTCAGATATGGACCGATCAGTACATTCGTCAGCCAATTTTAAAAGACATCTTGTACTTAAAAATGGCGCTGCGGCAGTTCCATACGTAACTGTATTTAACTTATATATTTTTATTTGTTGCTCAGGGCTATCACGCCACAATATAAGCTGGAAGTGTCTCTGGGATGAAGTGATTAAAATTTGTCTATAGCATTTTTCTATGTCTGCGGACACCACGTAGCGATATTGTCTGAATCGGAGTAGAATCGAAAACAAATCATCTTGAACTCTAGGGCCTACACACTGAATATCATTTAAAGACCTACCAGTTGTTGTCTTCGCCGAAGCGTCGAATACGACGCGCAACTTAGTAGTTTCACTTTTTTCTCTAAGTACCGCGTGATGTGGAAGAAAATAACTACATGTTGGAAGCGACTCAGTATTAAGAACCTGACTCATATGCCCTAGTTGTTCATATTCATGAATAAAATTGCTATATAATTCATATAAATTAGGATTCTTTATAAAACGTTTTTCAAGATTAAGAAATCTTTTCTTAGCTTGGAAGAAAGAATCACCGAGTATATCTGGGGACTCTCGAAAAGGCATTTCAACAATAAATCGCCCTGATACATCCTGGATAGTAGTATTTACAAAATTGTCTTCACAAAACTGCTCTTCAATAGAAAGTTGTTTTTTTTGTAATATCAATTGTTTCAAGTTCCCAAAATCTAGTAAGATCATTTCTTATTTCCTGACTAAAATTGCAATGAATAGGCCTACATGCATTGGTTGTACCAACCGGTCCGGCAACAATCCAACCCAGCATTGAATCTAGCAAAATTGGTTTATTTGGTCCTAAGCCAATTTTGCTGACTCCTATGATATCCCAAAAGATATCTGCACCAAGGAGCAAGTCTACTTCACGCGGATCAGTAAATTTAGGATCTGCAAGCTTGAGGTGAGTTGGAATATCGAGATGAATAGAAATCTTGGCATTTGGTAATTTATCGGTTATTTTAGGAATAATCAAGCAGTGAATTGTAGCCTTAAATAATTTACTAAGAGAGTGAATTTCGATATCACAGTGCTCTAAAAGTTTGAATGATTCATTATTTATACCTATGATACGACGGGGAACAGTAGCCTCTGAGCTGCAAATGCCAATTTTTCTTTTTGCTGTTTCAGTCAAAAAAGATGATTGGCTCCCGCTATCTAATAAAGCTCGCAATTCAAAAGATTTATTATTTCTTTTATTTGTTACACGCACCAATGCTGTTGACAATAGTACTTGGTTTGATGCAACTGCAGACATAGAAAGGTATGCTCCTTCCTCTGACTGATTATGTGAAGTAGGTGAGTTCATAGCAGGATCGGATTGACCATCCTCAAAACTGTCAGTAGTAGAAGTGGTAGGCATGGTCTTAACACTAGTATTGGTATCCTGTGAACTTCGCCTGTGGAGCAACGTGTTATGTTTCTTTTTGCATATGCGACAATAACCAAAGCGACAAGTACGAGCCGGATGACCTGGCCGTAGACAATTATTGCAAAGAGTAAACCTAGTTACAATATGATGGCGCTCATCCATAGACATCCCTTTGAATTTCGGGCATTCGTATAAAAAGTGATTCTGTTCACAAACAGCACATAAATTTGATAAAGATTCTGATGCTTCAGAAAGAACCTTAAAAGATTTTAACTTTGTGTTTGAGTTCACTGTATTCGTATTATTAGAGTAATAAGATGAACGGCGTTCAGTTCTATGAGAATATACACTTTGCAGCACATCCGCGCGGTTGCGCAAAAATTCAAAAAACTCATCTAATTTAGGAGACACGTTCAAACCATTTCGATGTTCTTCCCATTTCTTAGCAGTGTTGGCATCTAACTTTGTTGACATCATATAAATAATTAAAGTGTCTATAGTAGGTTCTTTAATTGACTCAAGTGCACGTAAATTTTTTGTAACAGTATCAATCAAAAATCTTATGGCTCTGTCGGATTCTTTGGTAAGTGGCTCAATAGAAAACAAAGCCTTTAAATGATGATTTACTAATAATCGCTTATTATCGAATCTCTCGCAGAGCAAATCCCATGCTATAGGATAATTAGTAGAAGATATGGACAACGACTTAACCATGGTAAGCGCGGACCCCTCCAAACATGAACGCAAATAGTGGAACTTTGTTACGTCATCAATGGTGTCATTTTCATGGATAAGCGATTTAAAGGTATCACGAAACTCTAACCACTTATTGTGACTTCCGTCAAAAGGTTGAAGTTTTATAGTAGGCAATTTTACGTTACGTGTTTGATTCGAATGGCAAGAGCCACAATTAGAATGATTTAAAATGCTATCATTTAATTTAGTTTTTTCCGATGCCGAAATAATTTGTTTAGCTTGAGCTATCAAACAAAAAAATTGATTTTCCATCAATTCTCGATTGGTCATTTGTTCTTCAGAACTGTCCAATTCTTCTATTTGAGACTGAATTTCTTCGAATGTAGAAAAGGTAACTTCTAATCTATTAATGCGAGACGATAACTCACTCAATTGTAAATCTGTAATGTCCATTGAAGACGCAATTAATAAAGGATCTAAATGTTTTTTAAACAACGTTAAGCGTTGCCTAATAGTACCCCTCTGACGTACTAACGCCTTAACATCTTTACCTTCTCCTTGCATAGTTAATTCAAAATAATAATAAAAAAACAAAAAAAAAAAAAAACGATTAAAATAGTAGGTATAGGTATACCTACTATTTTACACACCAGATAGGTCCGCACTACCAGATCAAAACAATGCAGAGCAGCAATAAAATAGAATAGTCAAACCTCATACGCGGTAAGAGCTACCGCGCCTTCAATCCGATGCAAGTGACGGTAGCAAACCGGTTTCATAAGAGACAGGCGGCTAGTTATCGCGCCTGTGAGCATAGGCGCAGCGGGCAGCGGCGCGGGGATGTGGCGGCGGAAGCAAGCGGGCAAAGCGGCAAGCAAACACGAATGACTTGTTTGCGCGTGTCAGATGTTATCACCCTGTAATTCCAAATCCGATCGGACGATCGGAAGAATTCTTATTAACTATGAAATGAAAACAATTATGCGCGTTTTTTTCTTTAAATTATGTTTATCTTTTGATACGTAGTTACCTATTTAAAGGCGCAAGAATAAGAATGCACCATAAACTATTAATAAGTACAATTGTTTAAAGTATAAAAAAATACAATGCTATTTACATTTAAAAAGTAAAATATAACGCTGATGTATTATTCT
This sequence comes from Nymphula nitidulata, assembly GCA_947347705.1. NCBI lineage: Eukaryota > Metazoa > Arthropoda > Insecta > Lepidoptera > Crambidae > Nymphula > Nymphula nitidulata. The sequence continues at coordinate 19,242,827 of OX374625.1, read as the reverse complement.
TATTCACTGTAATTACAATAGTAAGCAGCGTAACGGAATTGTTTCAGAAATCGTTAGAAGGTAGATAGAATTAAGTTCGATATTACACCGACACTATCGACACAGATTGAAGCACAAACAATAAAATTGCACGAAAATTAATAATAAGGAACAAGCTCACTTTTTGTTTTTTCAAGCTATGCACTGTAGAATGCTGTGCTCTTTGTTTGAATAGGTAATGTGACCACTTGCGTCCTTGCGACTGTAGAATTGCGCAATCTTCGTTTGTTCGACACCAAATTCCGTGGAGCGTCGATGTCCTGTCACGGTCGCCAATTCCTTGTTCGAGCCAAGGATAATTAAAACACTTTGAAATAACGTAAAGATAGATTGATTTACTGAGTCTTTCTACAAGAATTGAAACAACTAATATTAAGTAGCTATATAAGTTGTAGCTGTAGCGTAGCTTGGCGAACTGGCGAGCGGTCCGGTGCCCGCTTGCGGGCTTCCTCGCCCCTCTCACCCTCAAACCGCAGTGTACTGTTATCCGGCGTGGACAGATTCGATTCGAAAAGTCACATGCCGTCTCGCTTTGACGCAGCGCGATAAAAAGTGACAGGTATAGAGTTTCCGAAATTCGAATTCTTTCCGACAGTTGAGAATAAGGGGGCAGCTTTCAGAGCCAACTACCGTTTGGGAATTTATATTCGCTCCAAACCCGAATCCACGGTCGTTGTAAGTGTAAATTCCTAGTCAAAAGTAGCAATATACCTAATGTAACATAATTTTACAGTTTATAAACTAACTACTAGTACAGTACAGACGTTATCATTATCATACAACCACATTTTGAAACAAATAAGTAGTAGTTTTATTTTGCTTAATAGTAAGTAGGTATACTTTTTTTTTTAATGTTTCTGTAAAATAGGGACAACTTTTTTTGTGTCATAAATAAGTAGTATACCTATAACTGATAAAGAAATATTGCATAAGAAATAGTATGTCTAAGATCAATAGTTTCACCGATATAGTGGTTTGTTTGGTGTGTTGCGGCGCATCTTCCAAAAACACTCCATAGTAAATCTACGGAAACGTATGTTTTTATTCATAGTGGCCACAATAAAAGTTGTTTTAATTGATGTAGGCAATCTAATATCATGAACATTTTTGTTAAATTATGGAAAAAAACCCTTTTATGATTTTTCTAAAGAATACAACTTCAACAATATTCCATATACTTAGTTATTTTTAGTTTGAAAGTAACGTATATTTTACGATTTTTTGAATATAATAGCGTCATATTCAAACTTAGGCAACATCCCAATTACGATCAATATTATTATTAGGTAAGTACTTATATATTAAACTACATATTAATATTGTAACATCAAATTCAATGCAGTATGTATAGTACTGTGTATTCATAAGCGCATAAGATGCTGACTGAGTAGTTCTTATTAAGCCTTTTCAATCCAACATTTGGACCGACGATCTGGTGAAGGCCGCGGGAAGCTGATGGATGCGGACAGCGCAGAACCGATCGGTATAGAGATCTTTGGGGGAAGCCTATGCCCAGCAGTGGGCGTCTCTCGGCTGAAATGATGATGATGATGATGAATCCAACATTTTGCATAATGTGTCCAATCTGCCTAAAATTTATATGTTAATATTGTTTTTTCCAATTTCTAATATTTGCATTATTTATTCTTTAAAACAAACAAATTTTACGTCTCAAACATCTACGCGATTAATGAAAGGTACTCCAATAATATTAATGAGTAGGTAGTTATTTGTTACTCTCAAACTCTTGAAGTTGTTTCTTGCTTTGATTTTTAAAGTAAGTTTCAGACTTCTAAAAATATAACACTTACTTGATTTTTTATACGAGAATTAAGATCAAAATATTTCTGTAAAACATGTCCATTGAGTTTGTCGTAAGTTATTAGCGTAAATTAAGTGTGTTTATAAATGTTTGTACAAAATATGAGTGCTGATGTGGAAAATACAGATTTAGACCAGGGTTTGTGATCGTGACGTCGGCGTTACTCGCGGAACGGCTCTGCGCAGTATCAGATCAACTCTTGAGCAGGCCTTACTATAAGTTAGTTCGTATAGCATTTTTAAATTTAGCTTACTTCAAAAGGACTGCTTTTTGATTGGCTGTAACCATGCTTTGGTGCTAGAACTTTTATGCTGGAACCTGTAACCCTAATATGAACTATAAAAAGTTGAGGACTGAAACATTAAAAACTTAAAGTATTTATAAAGAATTACAATTATTGCAGATAACTTATTAATTACACCACATTGTTCTCTACTGGTTCAAACAAAAGTTCCAAGAACAAAAGGATTTTCATGGTTTCGTGTTTTATATTTCAAAGTAACATTCGTGTCAGAGAAGATCGTAGAAGTAAAGTTCTTCTTATATCGTCATAAATTTTGGAAAAAATTAACCATTCCTAATAAAATTTTCTATACCGTCAACAATATTCCATAAGTTTAAAGTTTCAATTATTTTTATGGGTAACCTTAGCGTATATTCTCCGAATTTGTGAAAAATAGCGCCACATTCAAACTGAGGCAACATTCTTTTTGACACAATCAATATCCATTCAGATCGACACAATCATTGACAGGTATACATAGGTATTGGTAGTTGGTGCTGACTATACTTCTTCTTCTTCTTTATTTAATGGCCTCTCGTTATTACGAATTTTGCCAATGTCAAGTAAAATTAATCTGCAAATAACTTGCGGCAACGACGTACGGTGATTGGGCAAGACGAACTCGTTTTCCAAAGACATTGTGGTCGCCGCCGCCGGCCCGATAAAACAAAATGAATGCTGTCAGATGGCTGTGGATGCGCACAACCTGTCGATTTCACAGTCAGCCGACAACAACCCTGACTGTACATAAAGAATCCTTACGTTGATGTAATATTATATAGTTATTTGTTTAAAGACAAATCGAGAAGCGGAGATAAAGCTAAAGTTCCTAAAGCTTTGTATTTTTTCATTTTTGAAAATGAGTTTTTGCCACTTTTTACACATTGGCAATTTCTCAGATATTAGCTATTTTAATGGCCGTCTGCATGGTCGAGCGGTCACTACCCCTTCTTACTGCCTTCCTTTGTCAATATTACAAGTCAACATTGTTTAGTGTCCATGTCCACGCCGCGGTATGTGCGTCATCATCATCACCAGCCCATATACGTCCCACTGCTGGGCACAGGCCTTCTTACATGGGAGAAATAATTGAGAAGTTTGGGCCCTAACACCACCCACCACGCGAGCTTAATGCGGGTTAAAGCGAACAACCGGGACCAACGGTTTAACGTGCCTTCCGATGCACAGAGGAGCTCGAGATAACAAACTTTGATGGACCCATCCCAGGATCGACTATGGCGAAAGTTGCTTTGTTTTTCGTATCGAAACCAGAGCGCTCAAACCAAAACGCCACCGAGCTGCTCTATCCGGTATGTGCGTGATTCACAGATAATTTTACTAAGTTTAGATGACGCCTAGGTATTCTGAACTACAATCCCAAAATCATAGAATTATTGTTTTGGCCAGTTCGTGTATAACAGGCTCAATAATTATATTATAAAGGCTCTGTAATTATATTATAAAGACTCTGTAATTATATCATAAAGACCCTGTAATTATATTATAAAGACTCTGTAATATGCTACGATGTCAATAATGATATTAAAGACTCTACATGCTACGATCCTCGTAGCATTCAGAGTCTTTATAATTATTATGTTTGTGTTGACGTGTGGTTGTCGTTTTGTTTTGATTAATACCTAGTATGTTTTCATTTGAAAACTTTACTCTTAGCTGTCCAGCTTTTAATTTTACTCCCTACATTATGCATAGTAGGTAACAAATATCATTTTGTGTCCTCGTTCACAATATTGGTTGTTGCTATGTATGTTTTATGCTAAGATTAGGTCGATATAAAACTATAATCTAATGGAGCTTCACGTCTAAGCGGACCTTGAACCTCGTCACGGTTCAAAGTTCTAGATACGATTCCTGTAAAATTCTAGTGTGCTTGCATCTATAAATAGAGGTTACGTCGCCTTTTCGCATAGATCTCCAATGAAATGTTATGACAATAATAATTTTGGTCACGTCACGTCATGCTCACGTGCTCGTTACGTTTCTATCATCAAACAAACGTAAATTCGACCTTTCCTCGGCAACGTGAGTCATTTCTTCCGGACCCTTACTGCGCTTTCTATTTAAAAATCAACCTTGCTTTAGTTTTATTTTTAAACGCATTGCTTTTATTTGATTTCCAAAAATGTACCTATCTCGCTGAGGCAGAGCTGTAGAATCTATTTTGGAATATCTTGTACGCAACTCAGAAAAGTATTATCTCTTTGCGTACTCGCTGAAGGAATACAGACTTTATTGTTACGAACCTAAGGTTTTTTTCCGTCTGAAAACATTAGTAAACCTAAATTTAATTTACTGTTTGGGAGACCACGATAGAGACCATTTTCAATTTATGAACAGTAAGACAACACAGACAGTATTTTCTGTAAGGATTTAAAGTTGCTTCAACTATTTTTTTTAGTATCTGTTGCGCTACTTTATATTGTAAAAATTATTGCTGATACACAGATGACTTTATATCGTATTATTATACGTACCTAAGTCTTTAAGTTTCAAACAAAAAGGTACCGTAAAAGTACCTATCAGAAAAAAATTGGATTTCGGATTTAAAAATAGAATCAGTAGATCGATATGTTATAATTTAATTTGATTAAGTAATGTAGGTACTTAACTGACAAGTTTTTGAATTTGACCTGCAGACGTGCGTGTAGGTACTAAACACGAAATAGATAAAATAGGTACTAAGTCATTGACTACATTCTACCTATTTAAGCATGATTCATATCATAAGTTTTAGAAAACAATAGCGTATGTTTTCTTTGAATCTTCAAAAAGTTCATTGGCCTAACTAAACAGTCCATCCACATTGATAAATAATTATTTATTAATGAAAATCTACTTTTTTTTGTTTATTTCAGATTTGTGTCAATTGGTTATCACCTTTCCCTTACCTGGTATCAACCCCTTTATATCGCTAAATAGGGACTACTACAGTATAGAAGTAGCGTCTTTATAACTTATGAGGTCCTTCCTAGTACGTTAATTTGCCTCAGAATCACTGACCCTAAGTTAATAGTACAGTTTATTTTATAAAATTCATTAGAAGTGTTGGTAAAGTCCACAGAACAGTTCAATCCGTGATGAAGTCAACCAACACATTACACACGTCACCTAAGCCTCTTTTATGTTTGTTAATGTCACTTTACTCATCATGATGAAGGCCAAGAGTTACCCTTTGTAGTATAATAAAAAAATAAAACCATCTCGAAGCATGTTTATAAAAAAAGAAGAAATTAAAGTATCCAGCGCTTATCTGGCGAAATGACGGCTTCGGGATAAATCCATATATTTTTGAGGAGTTATTTGAATTTAAGGATTTTGATTTCATGTTTTTGTTAGTTTACATGCCAATTCGGGTGAAGTGTTTCTTCACTAATGTTACGAAGCTCTATTGTAACCATATTTGAAGAAAATAAAAATATTGTATCTCTTTGTAACACAAAATCTTTCCTCTGTGGTATTTTTTTTCCATACATTTATTATTCAAGTCTTGTAAATTCTTTCAAATTGACGAAATCAAAATAAACGTTTATAAAATAAAATGTCCGTTTGAGAAGCAATCCGGAATACTCTCAGTATTGTAGTCATCATTATCTTTGGCGTTTTATGCTATAACTAAGTACTTTAGTATCAGGTACTTGGCTCGGAAGTCGTGTGTTGGTTGACTTGAGACTGAAGGCAATTAGCACTTTCTGTCAGCTGTCATCGAGCTGAGCACGATGAAACGGGGTTTGCAATAAGATATTGACAACATTACTATTGTCTAATTTTGTAACATTCACGTTTTGTGTGAAATTGTTTTGGACAAGACTAAAATTTCATAGATTGGCCCGTATGTTAGCCGCTTTAATAAAACCAGTGTCGATATAAATCCGTTGATATCCCTTTAATACCTAGGCTAGGTTACTAGTGCAATTTGTATTTTTAGTTGCTTAACAGTACATATTATTTCAATTAAACCAACATTACACCATCTGCAATTTTTATACTAATAGATGAATGTTCTGTTATAGATCCAAGTTATGTTTCCTAAGAATTTATAAAATTCAACATTACGTAATGTGGTTGATTCTGGCAGAATGAAATGACATTAGAGTGATGAAACATAATTTTTTTAAACAATTGTTATAGTATTACGCAAATCGTCTATATTAGGTAGATCCTATCCATCCTACCAGACATATCCATATTAGAAAAGAATTACTAATTTAATGAACATTGATGGAAGGCTATACTTGGTAGCTAACTCAGATGGTTACAGCCTTAGTTACAGCAGTCACCAGATAGGTAGTGGGTTCAGTCCCCGCCAGAGGACATGTTTTTTTTTCGTTTAAATGCGTTTCGAATATTTTCAAACATACATTATATATAATGTTAATATAAAGTTAATAAAATTAAAAATAGATATATCTACCTGTGTTTCTATTCCTGCACATGATTACATATTAAACTAATTATATTTTTAATACTCACTACAATCAGGTAGGTAATTGATCATTCATATTTTTATCATTTTGTGCACAGCAAGAAATATAAATTAAAGATAAGATAGGTAAATAGTAGTAAATTTGGATATAATTCACTCAATAAGGTCTGTTTGTACTCACGTGAATTAAGCAATTCAGTGTTATTTCAATCGAATCGAAACGATAACGATTATTGTCGTGTTCACCTGTCAGACCCATATAAAAAGTGGTTTCCAATAATTCACAACTGGGCACAGACCAGCACGCCAAGTTTGTGGTATATTGAATGATCTGAGTAATGTATTTCGTTTCTTGCCAGCCCGCCGGCGCTCACACACAATTGAAAATATTGCGTGTGATATGTGTGCACCTCTGGCAGAGATGGAACTATGGAAGCGTGAGTAGAAAGTCTATTCAGCAACAGAAGAACAACGTCACAGAACACATGACAACGCTATCGTTATCAACAAACAATTCAGCACCGGGTCGACAACCTCTCTGGGGCGGTGAGCCGGTATTACTTTGACGAATATTTTTGTTTCCATTGCTAACGTTAGTGGCGAATTTGTCGATATGAAAGCTGCGTGGATTTGGCTCTGTGCCAGCTAGCGCAGAGTTCAAATACAGGCCGTAAGCAGACAAAGATGCTTTTTTACCTAAACAATGGGAGGTGATGCCTATTCAGAACATAATCGCAGAAAATTATATGTTATATCAGTCTATTAAAGTCTCACTAGAATAAATTGACGTCTGGACTCCAGCACGAACACTTTTAAATTTCAAATCAACATAGTTACGTTAGCTTTTGTCTGACTTTTGTTTGAAAGTTTAAGCGTGCGTTACGATTACGATTCGAAATTTAAAAATGTTCGTGCTAGGGGTACAGAACCCATGACTAGATGGCGCAGGTTTTTTAAAATGCTGATCACAAGCTTTCGGGTAAAATTTTATAGACAAACTAAAGAAAGAAAAAAAAGAAGAATTATGAAATATGGTGATTTCAGGTGATATTTATGATATAAGCCCGTTGATTTGTGATACGCCCTTAGATTTTCTTCTATGTTCTGAGGATACGCCTAAGCTTTGGAATTTATATTTTACGCACAACAATGAAAATGAAATAATTTTAGAGTATTTTCATTGAACATCGTAATCAATTTATCAATTTATTTTAATGAAAACATTGAAAAACTATTCGTTCAAATCTCCATTCCTGTAAGATTTCAGGGACCTTAAAATATCATCTATTCTATAGCATTCTTAAATTCAATCTGCTTGAAAAAACCTACCTAATTGTTAGCATTGCATTAGTGCAGTTTTTGGTTGAACATAATTTTAAGGTATTATATGTGGCATTATTTTGTAGGGAAACAGCACAAATCCTCAAAAGATACTTTTTAATAAATTCTCCTATTCAATATCTCCACTGATAGGGATACTTGGAGATTTTTCAAACTATCGCTACCGACATATGGAACCATCGGCTCCGTATCTCCCTACCTCTGGTAGGGCTGGTTGATTTTTTTTCTCCATTTATATCAGTAGGGATGAACAAGGTTTCAATGTACTCATATCCTTTAAATAAGACCTTATCCTGAGGTAATGGTGGAAGGGCCATTTGTTTCCCGTGTTAAAAAACTATATTTTTTTCCATTAACTAACATCAGAAATGCTTAACGCCACACTCTACATTTTTGCCGGCAAGCTCTGTCAAATTGTGCAATAGTATTTATTCCGCATTTTTTGTTATATCTAGATGACAAGCAAGCGTCTATATCTATAGAACTGCATTAACAAGCAAGAACTCACTAGGTATTTATTGCAGATGCGTTGTCATCGCGAGGCCTAAGATGAAATGCCATGGAAGGCATTAATTAGACTGGCTACCTACCTTTCCCTTCAATCCGAAACACAGCGAACTGCTCTACAGCCGAAATGATGGAAGATAAAGGCAGTGGTAGATACACAGATGAGTTACATACGGGCCTGGGATTTAGTAAAAAAAGCACATACCCAGTTTTTCAACATAAGACAGTATTTATATATTTCTAATCCTATTCGATCTGGAATACCACTACGCTGGCCTTACCTCTATTCTGACTTACATTCTGATTTACATTACATTGTTACGCATGTAACAAATTACATTGTTACATGCCTATAACAATGTAATGCAATAATTTCCATTTGGATTTCAAGAATACCTCCTATGCACTAGGCTGACTAGCTAGGCTAATAATATATTTTGCATTAACAACGTCGTTACGTTCAGTAAAGTAGAAACATGCTGGAGTTAATATCAACGTGTGAGGTTCGCAGAAACACGAATAGCGGAAAATAATATAATTCATACAATATGCACACTATTTCGTATAATGTAGGTAAGTCTAAAATAAATTAGAATTAAACTTTATTGTTAGTCGTGTTTCATTAAAAAAAACCTGTTCCGAGGACTAGAGGTCCCGAGTCCGAATCCCGCTAGAGTCACATGCCTTTATGATAAATAAAACACCTAGCGGGATTCAACCCATGATGTTCGTACGTTCTTAGTTCTAATATTTATTTAGATACATATGATAATCACGAAAAACAAAACAACTTTCGTCATGGTCGATCCTGGGATGGGTCAATCAAAGTTAGTTTATCTAGAGCTCCTCCATGCTTCGGAAGGCACGTTGAGCCATTGGTCCAATTGATGGTGGTTGGTTGTTCCTGAACCGCTTTAACCCACCAACCCGCATTGGGCCAGCGTGGTGCATGGTGGTATGGCCCAAACTCCTCGTGTGTTTCTCCCACGTAGGAAGGCCAGCAGTGGGAAGCGTAGGAAGGCCGCTCAGGATTCTAATTTTTGAATCACTCGCTGCGATGAGATGCGATGCTTGATGCGGTGCTTCGCTTGCTCGGTCATCAAAATTAAGCATGCGGTTAAAAAGCAACTTTGCACTCTTGTATAACAAATAACTAAAGTTCAAAAGATTTTCTTTCGAAGATACTCCGAAAATGTATTATGTGGGGCCTAGTACTTGAACTATTTTCAATACTAGAGATTTATAAAAAGAAGAACATTCATATTGATTTTTTTAAAATAATTATAAATCCCTGCATATTACAAAAATAATATTGAATAAATATGAGTATCAGCTTGCAATTGTATCACCGCCTAGCCGTGTATTAAAAGAATAAACCTATTTCTGGTCTTCTATCAACTGCGATCTCCTTTGTGTGGAGATTAAAGTCTATAGAAGACTTACAATAAACTTGCTAGAATTCAGTCGTCACCAATTATCAAAACAAGGTTCATTATTTAATGTTTGATAGAGGAAAAGCCACACGAGCGTACAGTAATGCTCGTTTTCACTAATATTTGCTTAGCGTTAAGAGTCTCTTAGCGATTTTTATCTCAGTCTATCTAAAAGAGATAGAAAGAGACAAAATTAAATGTCGTTAGGAGTCACCTAAGCCTAGGGAATGGTCAGTGAAAACGGACATAAGTTGGTGAACCTCGCGTTTATCACTACACAATACACGTTTTCTAAAAAATGACTTCAATGTCGAAGAACTGAGGTACAGTCAAGATCTAAAGTGACTAAAGGTGTTAAGAATCATTTACTTTCGGCTCTAACTTTCCTAGCAAATGGCAAACGTATGTATCAAAAAGAAAACTCGTACCACTCACAAAGTAAGAGGTAAGAGTGTTCGAAGGGAAATTACTTACATGATGTATTTAGTAATATAGTAACACGAGTAAAAGTCCGTTTCCTTTCGTGATGAGTGGTTACTTCGTAACTGGCCTATTAGAAATCGAACCTGTAGTACGAGCTGATTCTCTGGGTAAATAAAGTTTGACATTAGTGCGAGCTGGATCTTTGATGAACGAAAGACATTACAACCTAGGTTTATCTATGATTGAAAATCGGAAAAAATGGGTTTTTCGGGTTCTATTCTATTGTGGAAATGTGTAGATGGAAACCCTTAACTACTCGTATGTCAAGTTAAAATGTAAAGTAATGTCGTTCGATAGATCCATGCTTCTGCACGCGTAGCATGACAAACGCCTCGGGGAGTGGACAAATATCGTTTCTTTATTTGTCCAATACAAAGAAAGAGATTTAACGCAATTTGACTTCTAATAAGTGGACATAAAGGTGGAGAGTGTCCACAGCCCTGCTGCTAGTGCTGGTTTCGCTGATGAGGGTGGCAAAAACACGAAGTATTTATGTCAATTAATGATTAACCCTTTGAAGCCCGATAAACCAGACACAATTAAATTTTAATTATTATGGCAGCTTAGTTGCCGTCTGGGCATTGAAGGATTAATATGTCAAAGCGGAATGCACCACCAACCCGCAGCGTGGTGGTGTTAAAGTGAGCCCAAGCTCCTCATGTGTGTCTCCCATGTAGGAAGGCCGGTGCCTAGAGGTGCGACGTATATAGACTAGACTAATAATGTGTGATGTGGGATAAAGTTCAATGGTGAGGAGAGGTTGCTATTTAGGTAGCTGAAAAATTCACTGATTTAAATCTTACAACTTGTGATTCTTGCTGACGCTGCAACGGCATTTAAGTAATAAACACATGGTTAACAATAATCAAATGTTAATTATGATCTAAAAAAACTAGTTTTAGTATTAATAATAAGTTTTCAATCTATTAGGTTACTTTTTTTCAATCCTCGTTATTTACTTTGAGAGAAATACTTTGACAACTTGACACGTACCTAATCTTTAGAAATTCTGCAAATATTAGTCTCTGGATAGTATTATCTAGAGTCTAATATTAGAAAGAAGAGGAGAGTATATATGAGAAATTAGTATTCCTTTCTCAATGGTTATTTACGAAATAAATTACGCTGACAATAGAAGAACACATTAGTTATAAATAAATAAAATAGTTTATTTACCAGTAAAGTTTACATCTACAGTTATGTATAGCTATTTTGATTTTTTTAATAAATGCGTAAGCAATATCAGAAACTTCTGCTTTCTAAACTAGGGCAATCCTGTATCTTAGTCGGCAGCGATTCCTCCTACCATTATTAGCTACCAATCATCAGTAGTTAGCTTGCTGCGATATAATAACATATAACAAGCAATAAACTTAATCTAAACAACTAGTAAAATATATCTAACTGTAATCACATAAAATAGGTGGATAAAGTGTGCGCAAACATGTCTCTTTCTCTTTCCTTCTCTCATGCTCAATTTGTGTGTGTGTATGTGTGTGTGTGTGTTTGTGTGAGAGTGGTGTGTGTGTGTGATGTGAGTATGTGTGGTGTGTGTGTGAGAGTGTATATGAGTGTCTGCGTATGTGTACTAAGCTATCTTATTTACTTGCTTATTAAAAATCTTTATTCATACAAATAATATTATTTAAGCAATCTCTCTGTCTCAATATAATTTTGTGTGCGGAGGAACTTCTCAGTTGCTATCTTTAGTTCATGTTTAGTTTTAGAGTATATTTGGATGGATTTGTTGATTCTATTATAAAGTTTGGAACCGAGAGCATTATATTTCTGTTTTGCCCAAACTGTGCGGCACTTCACCTGGGGGCATACTCTTAGGGCACATTGTCGTCTTGTTGCGGTTTGGTGATCTTGTACCAGTGTTGAGTGCCTGCGGATCACCATTCGAAGTATGGCAAGTTGTCTAACTGTGAGGACTTCACAATCGGCGTAGAGTGTAGCTGTCGGGAAAGTACGTTTCCTACGACAAATATGATTTGATTATATTAATCAAAGTAAATTTGATAAAATTAATTATACAGACAATAAATAGGAGACTAGTTAACTTCATTTGGACTAAAACGAAACTTTTATTTTATTCAAACGTGTAATTTTAACTATTACCATTGTTTCTTTTAATCTTTCGTCTTTTTCAGCACAACGTGGTCGCTAATACACTTATTTGGTCCATGGCTTATACAGGTGTGGTCAATGCGACAATAAATTAAAACATGGGCTATATTAGTTCATAGAAATGGTTTGCCACTTTCAAAAACATCTTTGAAAAACATCGTTTTTGAAACGACCACGTTGTGCTGAAAAAGACGAAAGATGTCTCAGCCCTCTGGTTAAATCAGCCACCCAATTGAACGGCTAGCCCGTTGATTGAACGGCATCCAATCAAACGGATGAAGTACAACTAGCCAAGTCATTGAGCGCAACGTTTAACCAAATAGCTGAACGTCATGTCAGCCGTTTAAATTAGCCATTTAATTGGACGCCTAGGCAGCTCGTTTAACTCGAAGAGCTTTTTTGTGACTGTTTGAGTGATTGGTATGCTCAAGGCCATTTTGTTATGACCACTTAGAATCAAAAACCGACATTCGGTTATAAATGGTCATAAAAAAATAACATTGAACCTAAGAATCAACCCAAAACTTTTCAGTACAAGACGATCCATTCAATACGCCATGTCGTTAAACGTTAAGTGAGTCTAGTTCAATTAACGATCGGGCTAGGCATTCCATTGGATGCCGGCGTTTAATCAACGGGCTAGCCGTCCAATTGGGTGGCTGATTTAAACAGACGGCTGCGACATATAGAATAGAAGAAGAATAAAACTTTATACAACGGCTCCCTTGAATAATCAGAAACTTCAGAATGTCACGGTTCTTGAAAATGAAAAAGTGGACAGACGAAATTGTCATTGTGTCATAATTTTATCTCTGTCTAGTATTCGGAGTTGATTGCCAATTTTCAGGCGACGAAAGCAAGACTGCGTATATGACTACAAGAAAATTATATCTACTCCCCGTGCAGTAGAGTTTGTCTTTTTCTTCTTCCGAGAGAAAGAAAGAAATAAAATACATTTTGTCTTCTAACAATTCAATAATCCACTTTACTAAGTGGTATTAGGCCTGTATGTAGAGTCATCTGGGTAGGTACCACTACCTTTTTTATTTCAGCCGTGAAACAGTTCGCTGTGTTTCTGATCGAAGGGAATAGTATTTAGTGAAATTACTGGCTATGGAGGACATTTCATCGTAGGCGTCAGGATTGCAACGCACCTGCAGTACCAAGTGTTTTTTTCCTTGTTATGGTGTCTATAGGCGGCGGTAACGGCTTACCACCAGGTGGAAACAGCCCATGCCCAAACTGATGGCTCAACCGTCGACCGTCGTTCGCTGCGCATCGTTTTTGTTAACATCTTAATATTTGAAAGTGTATAAAATAAAAAAGTGCAAATATGGTTTAGTGTACAGTAAAGTACAGTACATGAACAATAAAGAAAATTTAAAAACATGTCATATTTTTGTTATTCTAAAGACTCCACTAAGTGTGTAGTTTTAATAAGTATAGAATTAACTACTTTAAATTAATGTAGTACAGACCTACTTATGTAAATTGTAGTGGTGGAACAAAACGTATTAGTATTTACCTATAAGTTTTTTAATAAGTTGCATAGAATAGGTAGATATTTACTTATTATAATATAGCTATTATAAAAGAAATAGCATTTTTACAATATTATTAATACTGTTTAATAGATTTAACAAAAAACAGTGCAACTTTATTTTCGGCTACGTGTTACCCTAAGTGTAAGCTCGTTCTCACTGACATTTGCTTAGCAGAGTCTCTTAGCGATTTTCAACTCAGTCTATCTGAAGGAGATAAAAGGAGATAAATGTCGATAATGCAATAAAGAAATATTTCTTTTTTTGAGCTACAGGTAGTGGAAAGTTCAGTTCTTATTTATTTTCAGTGGACCCAAGGTGCTACGAGGCTCTACGACCGTTTGCTACAGCGCGCAGCGATAATGTTCTTCTATTTTTATTACATATTGTGGAGTATAATGCTCTTTTAAACCGACTTAAAAAAAGGAGGAGGTTATCAATTCGACTGTATGTTTTTTGTTTAATGCGGAATAGTTTCCATTTGATCCCATAAAAATTTTAAGAAAATCCATTGGGTAGTTTGGTTTTTAAATATAAAAAAACTGGACAAATTAACTCGTCTACGTATGCGAAATTGCGGATTTTTGCTTTCCTATGAATTTTTAGTGAAATGATTCGATAGTAGGAAACAATATAAGCTCACGATGACCCATCTAGCTTTGACCTTAAAAAGTTTTAACTAAAATATGTGAAAAAAAAATTAAACAAATTAAAACTGACTCCTAAAAACTGAAAAGGATAAAATAATTAAATTTTAGTAGGTACTCATCCCCTAGGAACATATTTTTATCCTTTTCAGTTATTTGGAGTCGGTTTTAATTTTTGTTTATTTTTTCTTTGTATTAATATTTCCATGTCCTTAAGGAACCTCAATCCGGTGTGCCTACTAACTATATCACCTTTAAGTAATCATGTGTCAAGCCAAAAATAAATAAATGTTCATTACTTAGCTGTTATCTGCAATTTAACAATAATAACATTGTCGCAAGGAAGCTTGAACCAATAAATTAGCATTTGAACCGATTCGAATGAATCACGCGGAGTACCCGCCATGTTTTATTCGGCAAACAATGTTTTGGAATGGGTCTCCCGATTTAGACGCTGCTTAGAAATGATTTCGGTATAACAATATTGTTATTGAGCGCCTATTTCATTATTACGTTGCTGTAGATCAGTACCCTGGTATACTGTCGTTATTTTACTTTGGAATCAAAAAAAATTTCGAAGTACCGTCTTTCGAAGTATTGGTTGTCGAAGTTCTTTCCTGATGGCTTCATCAGGAGTCGATACGATACTCCTTCTCAAGAAGTCAAGCTGGTAATGAATGACATAAAATTTTTGAAAAATAAAAAACCCTGACTTTATCACACAAATTAAAAACTTGTAGGTGCTGTAAAGGAGCTCGGTGGTGGAGAAGCTCGGTCAGTGGCGTAGTGTCTTGAGCGCTCTGGTTTCGATTTCGAAAACGAAGCAACTTTCGCCATGGTCGATCCCGGGATGGGTCAGTTACAATTAGTAATCTTGAGCTCTCCCGTGCTTCCAAGGCACGTTAAGCCGATGGTCGCGGTTGTTTTGCAATCGCTTTAATCCACCAACCCGAATAGGGCCAAAGTGGTGATGTTATGGCCCAAAACTGCTCGTGTTTTTCCCTTGTAGGAAGGCCTGTGCCTTGAAAGATTACGGACATTGAATATCGATAGCTTTTCAAATAATATAATCATTATTACCTATATCACAGATGCCTATATTATCAATACTTTCTTTTTGGCATTTTATGTTTTTATTATTTTGTTTTATGGTTTTTTCGTTGTCCATATTTTTTAAAGATATCCATGGGTACCTTAATGGGTGGTATGTATAAGTAAAGTCAAATTTAAAAATATTTTTACTTATGTATCTCAAAAGTTTTATTTTTACAATATTTTATACTACTACTGAGAATAAAGAAACCTGAATTGTCTTCACAAATTTTACAAAAAAAAATAGCGAATTAGTACCTTAGGTAGTCATTGTTATTCCAAACGCGTTTGGTTGGCTCATAGGTAAGCAAATTCACACGTTTCACAATTGATTAATTCAATTCCCATAACAGATGAATATTAAAAATTGGTCAGCTTTTGGCTTTTACTTTTGGTTTTTCACTATAGTGAATCGAACAAAGAAGCGAGACTAATATCAATTTCTTATGGTTATTACCTGCACCAACGATTCAGTGGAGATGGGCATTCTACATTCAAGCAACATTAATATGAGGCTATTGTGAGAAAGACAAAGGACTATGCATTCGTTACCTACAGGTTTATTTTGGACTCTATTTTCTTAAGAATAAGGCATCCAGCATGATGGCATGCCTCGTGTATGCATTATGCCTGTTTCGCTGAAAGCTGCCTTGAAGTTCGACACGACTTTATATCACGCCTCTAATAGTCACGACAGTTTGTTGTTAGTAGGAATTGTGAAATTGTAATGTACTTTGATAAGTACAGACAACTACATATCAAACATAGTATTTCGTACTTTGTTCGTTTGCACTGCAGTTAGTATATCGTAATTAGACTGGTTTAGGGGTAATTTTTATTTTTACACAAAAGGAAACTTGGGAAATTACACATGCCTATGTAATTAAAAGAGCACTACCTTTCTAATTGATTGTGTGTATGTATGTTTGTATGTATGTTTTATAGTATTATGTATGTATGTGTGTGTGTATTATTTTATGTGTATATTATGTAATAAATGTATAATGTTATTTAGGGATATAAGTATTTATTAGGTATATATTATTTCTTTTATATTATGTAAATTTAAAATAGAACCGTTAATAGCAATGTACAGCATTTTAGTTAGTATGATTAGTATTATGTTATTTCAGCATGTATTCGAGTGTGCATATAAAGTAGTGTAGGATAATTGTGTAATGGAAAATTAAAACATTTTAGTTATATACCTAGTAGCATAGTATGAAATTAATGCAGCATAAGTATAATGTTGTTATACCCTTGCAGGGTTCATGTGTTGGAATATAATTTTCATTTGTAACAACTACAATGTAAACCACATGTTTAAGCAATAAACTATTTGATTTGATTTGATTTTTTCTTCTTACACATTATACCCGCTTGTACGTAATGTTTTAGATGTCTTTTAGAAATAAGCTTACCCTTGCACATGTGTTTCATTATGTTGAATTTTATGTGTTCTATGTGTGCTATAAAGGATATAATAA
This sequence comes from Nymphula nitidulata, assembly GCA_947347705.1. NCBI lineage: Eukaryota > Metazoa > Arthropoda > Insecta > Lepidoptera > Crambidae > Nymphula > Nymphula nitidulata. Next base: position 19,225,578 of record OX374625.1, on the reverse strand, counting down.
TATCTTAACCAATTTATTTTGTCACAAATTTTTGACTTTTGCTGTGGTTCATTTTGACTATCACAACTCGGAAAACATACTATAGTATTAGACATAAATGTGATAGTAGGTAATTAGTACTTTTCATGAATTTCTTACTTGCTTACATATGCTCATTTGTTTGTGCATATATCAATGGCTATATCCCTGACTATATCGTTGGTTGAGGAGCTCGGTGGCGTAGTGGTTTGAGAGCTCTGGTTTCGATTACGAAAACAAAACAACTTTCGCTATGGTCAATCCTGGGATGGGTCAATCAAAGTTTGTTATCTCGAGCTTCTTCGTGCTTAGGAAGGCACGTTAAGCCGTTGGTCCCGGTTATAACTGTAACTGCTTTAACCAACTAACCCGCATTGGGCCAGCGTGGTGGTGCTATAGCTCAAACTCCTCATGTTTCTCCCATGTTGGAATCCTGTGCCCAGCAGTGGGACGTATATAGGCTGGTGATGTCATATCGTTACCTTATAAGGTCAAACTGAATAGGAATTATTTTCTTAGGATGGGTGTCTCAGGTCTTTGTCGTCTTTGGTAGATCAGTGGTTAGAGCAGTGACCCAGATTTTGAAACATACAGATAAAGAACATTTCTTTTTTCTAGTTTTAGAAGCGTCTTTCGCGCATTTGTTTTTGTCATATTATCTATAGCACCTTTTATAATACAAGCTCTTAACGATGCTTAATTTGGGATAGATAGTAGCAGATAGTAGTATATATGGCGGGGGTGACAGTGTGAATATAGCTATTTTTTTTATTCGAGCATAAAGTTTGGCGTATCTCTAATGAATGACGTATTTTCACATGATGTGCATGTTACGTTGAGCCGAGACACAAGATACTTTTATTTTTCGCGCCAACAAAATCATGACAAAATAACATTAGTCTTCACAATTAACAGAATAAATTTAGCAGGAGTTAATTAAGTCACGCGTCAAGACAGAATCGTTACAACTTTACTGAAACGCATTATTTGATGTCTCGAACAAATTTTATATCTGTATTGGAATCACGGTAACATGATTTTATGTGTGTTTGTATGTTTAAATAGACTTGGTGATTGGTTGGCAAAGAATTTATGTTTGTGTTTGTGCATTAGTAAAAAGGTCGCTTCTACCTCCAGCATGTAGAGTATTTCTTTATTTTTATATTACTTTGATTTAGTAACGTCATTTCATATGAAGCATAATATGACATAATACGAAATATTTAAGTACAGTGTGAACGAAAAATGTTTTCAAAGATTACAAAACTGCTCTATCGTAGGATGTGTAATATATTTTTACACACGGATCTGGTGCGTCATTTGATTAATAAAAGAGTTGACAGCTGATGGCTCCAGCCACCAGTCGCCTTCACCTTGACGCGAGCTCTGTCTCGTGTCACCAGCGCTCTCTCTACGACGCCCGTGACACTTACCGGACCTCGCCAAAATAAACACCTCCAACATTGATACACGAGCAATAAAAATATCCTAGTCACCGCGGCAAAGGCATGATTTACGTAAAGCCATTGCTATATTTACCGATTCAGTACCGACTAAATAAGACAGTTCAGAAATACACAATTCAAGTCATGATCAAGGACGCTCCATGGAGTTGTGATGCCTTACCGGCACTGAACGAGTCTTGGTCCGCGTCGTGGTGATGGTCTCCACGGTCTCCGTCGTTTCGACCATATCCTCTTCCTCTCCTTTGTTGTTCCATGATCCAAAGAACTCCGTCATGGTTCACAGATTTCGCAACCACTGCACAGAACACATTCACTGCACTTGACCTCACGTGTCGCTACCACACTCGTTAGTAAAACTTTTTAAAATTCCTTATCGAGCAGTCGTTCGTTACTGGCGGGCGGTCCACCCATTGCAGCCAGGATCACGAGCCGATATTCATTCGCTGATTATTTTATACTAGTCCCGCGGAACCGCTGCGCCGTGAAGGCGGCCAGAGCTGGTCTTGTATAAAATCCTACTGGAAAACTGAAATAACTGCGGCGAACAAAAAGCACCGGCCAAATCATTTCACGTGCGGGAGTATTATTAGTTGGACGATCTAGCCGAAAGAGCTAAGTGTCGCTGCGGCCTTTTACACGAATAAACCACATTGATATTGTTATTTTCCGCGTTTATAATTTGCTTGGCGAGTTTACTTTTCCATTTCGTTTGACGGGAGATTTGAACGCGTTAATTTATTAGGACGTAAATGGCTCCTTACTGTCACCCCCGAATGCTTTGTTTGAGATCAAGTGAACAGTTAGTTCTGACGACTAAGAGGGGATCTGCCGATTCTGATACTAACGTATTGATGTTGCTTTTGATTAGACAGTTTTGTTAGCGGCAGAATGTGATACGCATAATTATGAGAATTGGCTCAATTTCAGCATTTTTTATTATAATCTAAATCAACGGCCACTATTTTTGTAACAGGGGACAGAGTCATGGTTCTTTAAAATTAGTACTTTAAATCAGATAAATTGCTCTGCCCAAACAGTCATCTGTCCAGTGTTAGCCTGTTACACAACAAGTTTATTAAACAAGTAGTACAAAATGTTTAGTAGCTAGCTATAAATTATATTGCTAATGCGACCATAATATAATCAATTAGAATTTTTATGTGGGTAAATGAATGTCTATTGCTATCTTCATTAATATTCAAGCAGTTTCCTTCACGACTGGTAATTAAAACTTCATGCTTACATACTACTGTTGCAGCTTCATAATTTTCGTTACATTCTTGTTTGTTTCCTATAGCGACTCTGGTTTAAGTTTAGGAAAATTTAGTATAGGAAAACCAGTGGAATCAACTTCTGGTTTCCTACACAATTACAATTGGTACAATTATTTGTTTCACATACGGCTTAAGAATGAACTGTCTAAGAATGCAAAAAAATCTATAAACCTGACAACAGTGTTGTATGCAGCCGTCCGTCCAGAGCCGCCGTCGGCGTAGGCGCTGACAGCTCCTCCACTTAATATAAATACGCGGCTCTTCTAACAGCCGCGATAAATCCGGGCCACACCTCGACTGATTATCGACCAACAAACTATTTTAAAGAGCAATCGATAGAGTCCCTAATCGTGTGTATACCCATGATTCCGAATATAAAATTACAAAAACGCACCTTGTTGCATTACAGTCGAATTGATCTTAACATTTACAAAAGTCTCCGTTTTTAATGTTTTATGCAAATTCTCTTCATGACTGAACTATTGGTAATTGATCGAGTTGTGTTTCATATACGTGACCATATTGTAAACGAGATCGTAAAAAATGGTGATTTGTTCAGTCTTTAGAATATTGAGTTTACAAGATTCGTGTCTGACACCTACGCGTCGACGACGAAACAACTCGGTTGTCTTTCGTGAGAAGTATTTGTGACGTCACGTCGCATCAACAATCTTTATGGTCGCATTATGATAATTAGTTTGAAGTTTATGTTTTTTACGATTGTGGTAGAAAACTTATGCAAGCCACTACTTATTGTAATGATAAGTTTTTCTCACGTGCGTTTTGTGTTGTTTGGACTTTCGGAGTGAACAACACAAATACGGCCTTGCTTATAATAATTTAAACTGAGTATTTTTTAGAACACTGTTTAATCTTGCTTTTTTCTTCTCACTCATATGCGCAATGAAAATGACAAATTTAATATTTGACGGAGATTTAACTAAAAAATGAGAACTTCTTAGGTCATTTTGAACAAGTTCTATTATCAACTTTCGTGATGAAACTACTGAGTTTTTTTCAGACTTTTCCATTTTTAGGTACAATGGAACTACAGCAAAAGAAAAATTTTGAAAATATTGTTTTTTTATTATTTTTAATCTTCTAATTTTTTAATTTTCCTCACTCAGCCTGCCATTCATTAGTAAAATTTCCATTTAATTAAATAATCACAACTTATAACTTCACGCATAGAGGAAACATTACGACACCTAAACACGATTCTAAAGGGTCCTACTCATGGGGTCTTAATCCTTATATAGGTAAGCTTTATAATTCTAAGAGGTAGGCATTGTTTTGTGACGCGTGACAACATTTTGAATTCAAACAAAAGTCCTGTTCCATACTGGAACAGATTTTGTTTTATTTCTATATTTTTCTTATGACAACACAATTGGAATATTGATTTTATCTTTATGTGGGTAAGGCGATTTTTATTGTATCGTTCTGGAAGCTTCCATCATCCGTGGTTGGTGGCAGCTCTTGTGCGCGCTATACGGCGCCAACGGACAGTACACTTCATATACTACTACCGGCACATACGCAGCTCTCAAATCGTTTTGCCTTTAAATTCTATCATCTCAAAAAGTGAGGACTCTTTCCTACTGGTGATATCTGGACCTGTGACCTGTGGACTCTTATGTGCGATACCTTTGCTGGTAACAGTGCGTGACAAGCCCGTCTGCATTTCTTTGCCTAGCCCTCGGACCCCGTGGCGGTGGAAGGAACGATCGCGGTAAGTCGCCCGACCCCAGCTTAATATCATACATAAATTCTTTGATCCGTTCGAACCGGATTGATATCTTCCAGTTGTGTTGTCTTTTAACAGTATTACGTACTTAGTTTCCACACGCATTCTCAAAGTCAACATCTTTGCTACGCAAAATGTCTGAAGAGGAATCGCCGTGTGAACAAGACTTATTCGAAAGGGAACTCATTTTAGATGAACTTAAACGTAGTTTACAGTTCGCAGCTACAGACGAACAACAGTTTCGCTCGCGAACTAGTGATTTAGCTTCTCATCAACGTAAATTTAACAAAATTCAAACGAAAATTGAAAAGACCCTCATCAAATTAAAATGTTTTAACAAAGAGGAACAGATTAAAATTCGTAACGATTTTAATGATTTATACTACGCAATCGTAACTCATTTAAATAAAATAAAGAAAGGGGATGAGGAGCAAAGACGCATGAGTCGATCTTTTGCATCTCCTATTGTTCAGTCTCACAGTACTAAAAACCTACCTACTTTGCCTTTGCCAAGTTTTCACGGCGATCCTACGGATTGGCCTTCATATTTCGATTTATTTCGTTCATTAGTTCACTTCAACAGTGCCTACACAGATGCAGAGAAATTTAGGTACTTGTTACTTACAGTACATAAGGAACCACATAATTTAATAAAATCAATTCCGATTACTGACGAGAACTATTCGGTAGCTATAGACATATTAGTTTCTCGCTATGAAAACAAACGAGTTATTGCTTCCAAACACCTCGATAGAATTCTTGATATTGAGCCGTGTTCCGATAAATCCACTCATAGTATTCGACAATTGCTAAATATCTATCAAGAAAATATAAAAGCACTTGAAATTATGCACTTTCCCGTAGAACAATGGAGTTTTTTACTACTGAGTATTTTATTACGTAAAATACCGATAAGCACTCGAAAACATTTCGAAAGATCACTGACAAATTCATCCATCATTCCCGATGTTAATCAGTTGATTTCTTTCCTAGAACGGGAAATTTCCGCTGAAGAAATTATAAATTCCACCAGCGGACAGTCCTCTAAAACTATATTTTCAAATACGGGTGTCCGTAAAAATAATAACATAAGTAGTTCGTCACCCGTGCAACGTTCGCTTCGTTCATTTGCGGCTAATGTTACTTCGACTGTTAGTCCGCCAAGCAATAATCGACCTTACGATCATGGTGCAATAAAGCATAAGTTGGGTTGTTTGTGTTGTGATGCTCAACATTCATTGACTAAATGTTCTCGATTCTTGAATTTATCTCCACAAGAAAGATATTCATTAATACGAAATAAAAATATTTGTTACAATTGTTTACACTTTGGGCATGATGTGAATCAGTGTAATTCTAGTTTTGTTTGTCGTACATGTCATAAACGACATCATAGTTTAATTCATTTTTCAAGTCAAACATTACCGGTCACTGTCTCCCATAAAATATCAGCGCATAATGCTGTCTCACTCCCACCTACGGCGGAGACGGACACAGCTACTTCGAATGACTCACAGCGCGCAGTAGCCGCTAGTGATCACGTGGTTCACAATTGTTACGCGTCCAATGCTCCGTTGGTTTGTAAAACCACAGTTCTTTTATCCACGGCACTCGTCGATGTATGCGTAGACGCCTCGAAACTATCGACGGTTCGTTGCGTTATAGATACGGGAAGCCAGGCCAGTTTTATCACTGAAGCGTGCGCCCAACGCTTAGGCATGGCGCGTAAGCATGCCAATATTCCAGTGTACGGTATAGGCGGCACTGAAACGGTGCGTCCTAAAGGGTTTGTATCTTTCAGTGTCACCCCAAAAAACAAGCATCAACCATCAATACCAGTTAACGCTTTAATATTAACAAAATTAATGTCACAGGTGCCCAGTGTACCATTACCGTATACAGGATGGTCACATTTAAATAATCTTAGTTTGGCAGATCCGAATTTCCATACTCCACAACCAGTGGAAATGTTATTAGGTGCAGACGTACTATCCCAGGTACTGTTAGGTAACGTAGTTACGGGTTCTCCTGGTTCTCCGCTGGCTGTAAATAGTATTTTCGGCTATTTATTGTTGGGAAAACTCGAGATTAACCCTAGTCCGCCTTCACTTCAAGTGTGTTACAGCTCATTTGATAATGAGAATCTTCAGAGGTTTTGGGAACTTGAGTCTATGCCTGAGAAGCGGAGTTACACTCCGGAAGAAGAATTATGCGAATCCTTTTTTCGAAAGACGCATACCCGGGATAAAACGGGACGATATGTGGTAGCTCTGCCATTCAAACCGGACGCTCCGCGACTCGGCGAGTCACGACAAATCGCCCTTTCCCGCTTTCATAAGCTTGAGTATCGACTCGAACGAAACCCAAGGCTCAAAGCTGACTATCATGCCTGTCTCCAGGAGTATGTAGATATGAAACACATGGAGCCCGTTGATAGCAAGACAGCTGTAGGTTCGAGTTATTACATCCCGCACCACTGCGTGGTCAGGGAATCAAGTGAAACGACTCGCACTCGTGTAGTTTACGACGCCGGGTGTAAGACGTCTAGTGGTTACTCACTAAACGACGTTTTGCTTACAGGTCCCAAGCTTCACCTGGACATAGTAGACGTCCTTTTGAAATTTAGAGTCCATGCTATAGCATTTACTGCTGATATTAAGCAGATGTTTAGAAATATAATTATCCGGGAGTCAGATAGGGACTTTCAACGAATCTTGTGGCGCCAGTCGCCAGAGGACCCCATTCGCGACTATCGTCTTAACACAGTCACGTTTGGTATGAGCTCGTCACCTTATCTCGCTTTGCGTACTATTCAGCAGTTAGCCCATGATGAATCCGAGCGATTTAAGCTTGCTTCAGCCATTTTATTAAATGACGTGTTCGTGGATGACGTCATTTCTGGTGGGTCATCGGTTGCTAGTGCTCTCGAGCTACAGCAGGAGTTGATCCAAATTTGTCAAACAGCTGGATTTGAGTTGCGTAAATGGCACAGCAATTCACCAGCGATACTCGCTGTACTGTCGCCAGACTCTCATGGTGAGCGGCCCGAGGTAGTCCCGTTCGCTGAAATGGAGAATGACAAGAAGGTTAAGGTTCTCGGACTCCAGTGGAACCCTGGAGACGACTCCTTTAACTTCAAGGTTCAAGTCACTTCTAGTACATGTACTAAACGAGCTATTCTCTCCGAGATAGCTAAGATTTACGACCCGTTAGGTTTTCTATCACCCGTGACCTTGCATGCCAAACATTTGATCCAACTTTTGTGGATGGCCAATGTTGACTGGGACGAAGCTCCGCCCGTGGACATTACCAACTCATGGATGTCTTTTATTAACGAGTTAACGCTCTTATCAAACGTAACATTCCCACGTTACATTTTCCCTGAATCAAAATTGATTCAGTTTCATGGCTTTTCAGACGCCTCAGAGAAGGCGTTCGCGGCCAGTGTTTATATATGCCTTACGGGTAATGACAGTCGCGTTCGCACTTTTCTAGTTATGGCGAAAACTCGTGTAGCCCCACTTCGAGTACGCCTGACTATTCCACGTCTCGAATTAATGGCAGCTCAATTATTATCCAAGCTATTAGAAAAGGTAATACTTACCTATGGCAATCGTGTAAGCTGCGATCAGGTTTATGCGTGGTCCGATGCATCCATAGTGTTAGCGTGGCTACGTTCTCCACCGCACGAATGGAAAACTTTTATATCTAACCGCACTAGTGATATTCTCTCTCGCGTTCCCGCCAGTCGTTGGCGGCACGTTCCGTCGGCAGATAACCCTGCTGACGCTGCTTCACGAGGCATGCTTCCTGCCACATTTGTGAAGCATGATTTATGGTTTAAGGGTCCCACCTGGCTTTGTCAAGACCAAGATTCCTGGCCTGTACTAAAGTCTGATTTCAATACTGACGAGGAAAGGCGAAGTATGCCTATACATTCCAACATAACTTCAATAACTCCTATAGTGGAGGACCCAGAAATTATTTCTAGATTTTCCAGCTTAGGAAAACTTGTTCGTGTCACATCACTAATATTTAGATTTTATCATAGTTGTAAAAGAAATAACAAATCGTATCCATACTATATTACAGTCCCGGAATACAATTTTGCGTTGAACAGACTTATTTATTTAGTTCAACAGTATGTCTTTAGTGACGACATTAAAAATATTTCACGAGGTAATTTTCCCTCAAACAGATTACGTCGATTAACGCCATTTCTGGATGAAAATCAATTATTACGTGTAGGTGGCCGAATTCATAAATCACTTTTACCGTATGATTCCAAACACCAAATTATTTTACCTAAAAAACACGCATTAACCAATCTTATTATTGATGACGCGCATCTAAGCCATTTACACGCCGGGCCTCAGAGTGTACAATATTTATTATTACAGCGATATTGGATCTTATCTAGTCGTGATATCGTCCGTCAGCGCATACATCGCTGCGTTCCTTGCTTCCGCGCGCGTCCTGTCCGGAATCAGCCGCGCATGGCACCGTTGCCGGCCACTCGTATACGACCTGCGCGACCTTTCGTAAAGACCGCTGTGGACTACGCTGGTCCCTTTTATGTGCGCGCTAATAAGGTGCGTAATGCGAAAGTAGTCAAGTGCTACGTTTCAGTTTTCGTCTGTATGAGCGTTAAGGCTATACACTTAGAGCTTGTGTCGGAGCTTTCCACAGAAGCCTTTCTAGCAGCCTTGCGACGCTTCACGTCCCGTCGAGGCTTATGTACTGACATATTTTCGGATTGTGGAAAGAACTTAGTTGGTTGTAACAACTATCTTAAGGAGTTGTATACATTCTTACGCACTGACTCTGTGCAGTGTGATTTAAATAAACAAGCGCTTCAACAAGGCTTAACGTGGCACTTTCAGCCGCCATATGCAAGTCATTTCGGTGGACTATTCGAAGCCGGTGTCAAAAGCTTTAAGCACCATTTACACCGTGTAATTGGCACTCGTACTCAAACCTACGATGAGATGCATACTCTTCTATGTCAGATAGAAGCCGTATTAAACTCGCGCCCGCTGTGTGCGATGAGCACATCCTCATCAGACCCACTTCCTTTGACTCCGTCACATTTTTTAATTGGAGAGCCCATAACAGCCTTGCCTGATGTCTCCTTGATAGATGAGAATCCTAACCGTCTTACTCGTTGGCGTTGGATTCAACAATCGGTTCAACATTTTTGGAAAAGGTGGAGTAAGGAGTACCTCCATGAAATCCAACAGAGTCAAAAGTGGCTTCAAGATCGCGGTTCTCCCATTCGTGAGGGCACTGTTGTAGTGGTTAGCGATGATAACCTTCCGCCACTGCAGTGGAAACTTGCGCGCGTCCAAGCTTTACATCCCGGCTCTGATAACGTAACCCGCGTTGTAACTTTAAGGATAGGTAACACTTTATTTAAGCGGCCTGTTGTCAAGGTGTGCCCGCTGCCGTTAGAATAGTAGCAAAAATCATTACGCTTTAATCTTAGTACTTACTTAGTTATATTTTTTTCTCTTTAAAGTTCATAGTTTTCATTTGATGTTAAAGGCACCTACGTTCCTTTAAGGTGAGCGGCATGTTCCATACTGGAACAGATTTTGTTTTATTTCTATATTTTTCTTATGACAACACAATTGGAATATTGATTTTATCTTTATGTGGGTAAGGCGATTTTTATTGTATCGTTCTGGAAGCTTCCATCATCCGTGGTTGGTGGCAGCTCTTGTGCGCGCTATACGGCGCCAACGGACAGTACACTTCATATACTACTACCGGCACATACGCAGCTCTCAAATCGTTTTGCCTTTAAATTCTATCATCTCAAAAAGTGAGGACTCTTTCCTACTGGTGATATCTGGACCTGTGACCTGTGGACTCTTATGTGCGATACCTTTGCTGGTAACAGTGCGTGACAAGCCCGTCTGCATTTCTTTGCCTAGCCCTCGGACCCCGTGGCGGTGGAAGGAACGATCGCGGTAAGTCGCCCGACCCCAGCTTAATATCATACAAGTCCCATTATAATTATACCTACTACAAATCCAAGGTAGCAACCCTACGCAACGCATCCGACACTTGATTGTCATTATCATAGCAAATTCTTACTGTAATTTAGTTTGCCAAGTCCTGGAAAATTGGTGTAATACACATCAGTCAAGAGTTTTCATGTCTTGTTTTTTATTGTCTCATTCATAAGGTCTGAATTTGTTTGAAGTCTATGATTTCTTAAACTAAAATTACCTTCTCATCTCACATGACTCTTGATTCATTCGTAGTTTCTCCGTTTTGTTAGATTTTCCTGGCCCAAGGTGACTTACCTGCAATAAACAATAAAATTAAATACCGGATACGAATGATAAAGGGATTTTGTTGTGACAGAAATAGTTGTGACGGACATACATGCGAGTATGCGCGGGCGCAATTTCCGCGCTCCTGTCATTGGCCGAGGATGAATGTTAGGGCCACTGTCTCTAGCTCCTATTTATGGCTAATTAGCGCTTTAGCACGCTCGACAATGTATGATATGAATTCATTAAATACAATTTGTTGAAAAATCGTGCAAAATTATTTACGCCGCAGTATTCATTTCTATTTATATACTTCACTGTCAGTATATTACAAAATTGTAGAAAGCAAAACAGATATGATAGCTCGATTTTCACGGCATGCTGAAATCAATGATATCATTCGTCGAGCTCTTGCTACTTCCGGAACCCCTGCTGCTCTGGAGCCTAACGGTTTAGCGCTCGAAGATGGGAAGAGTCCTGACGGCATGACTCTTGTGCCTTGGAAAATGGGTAGGTCTTTGGTGTGGGACGCAACTTGTGTCGACACCTTAGCCATGTCCCATCTTCCAAGTACCTCGTTGACACCAGGATCCCCTGCTGCTTCCGCTGAATCTCTTAAACGGCGCAAATATGCTGGCTTATCTAGAGATTACATATTTGAGGCGTTTGGAGTTGAGACATTGGGACCTTGGGGTCCAGGTGTTCACCGACTGTTTAGGGACATTGCAGATCGTTTGTGTGAAACTTTAAGTGACAATAAGGCTGGTATGTATTTCGCACAAAGAATAAGCCTCGCGCAATTCAGCGAGGTAATGCGACCAGTCTTATTGGTACACTTCCTTTTTCAGAAGATTTAGGTGGTGTTCTTTATTTGTAACTATAAGTTCGGTTAATTTTAGTTTAATTAAAGGCATAAGTTTTTTTATTATTTTTATTTCTGTAATAATTTTAAGTGTTTTTTATGTTTTGTGTGTGTTAATTAATTACAAATTAATTTTTCGCTAATTTTCCAATTACAGAATAAATTTTAATATTTTTCGCAAAACAGATATTCTTAATTTTGATTTTAACATTATTATAAATGTTTGAAAAATTATTTACTAATAAAAATCTATTTACTTATAAAAATCTATTTAAACTAGAAAAATGTTTCTAGTTTATATAGATTTTTATTAGTAAATAATTTTTCAAACATTTATAATAATGTTGAAACGTCATTACAAACATCATTTCTTGCGTCACCGTCCGTCGTCGCTTCTTTTCCACAGCTAAAGCATTAGATAGTCTAAGCGGAGGTAGGGTTAAATTATAACTCGAAAGAACACAATTTGAGTTTACTTAATTAAAACTTTTTTGCTTTCTTAATGTTATAGGAGAAAGTCAAATATTTTAGTGAATAATGTTTTGGTAAGTCGCCAAAGATTGTACCGATTATCATTTATCATTTTAATATTCTATTATAGGTAATATAGTACATATTTTATGAGTACAATGCGCGATAAGTTTTTTCGTCTAAGCTTTTGTCTCTAGTATCCCTTTTTGAAAAGGGTATCATTTAAAGCTATTGCCAATTTAATTAGTTTTGTGTTTTGCAAAATAGTAAATTTGTCACCAAAATGAGATACTTAAAGGGTCAAGTACCAAATAAATGTTTTTTTATGTATTATAATAGGTTTGTCCTAATAAGTATTTAAGCAAACTAATTTAAAGAGATCGCCAATAAGTCATATAGTATGCCATTATGTCACTAGAAAATTTCATAGTTCATAAAAAAAAATTACCAACTAATAGATGCCATAGATTTATTTCACTTTTATAACTTTCATCGAATGAACTGTAGACCAATGCACGTTTGACCAAACAAGAAAAAAAAATGACCACGAAATCTAAGGCGATCGCTATGCGATTTCGTTGTAATTTTTTTTTTCTAACCTACCACTACCTACCTTTTCTAGCCTACCACAGCCGTGTCTGACAGCTCTGTCTGATCTGATCTCGTATAGGTACCTACCTAGATTTCGTGGTTATTTGGTTTTTCTTTTTTGGTCAAACGTGCATTGGTCTACAGTTAATTCGATGAAAATTATAAAAGTGAAAAAAATATTTGGTAAAATGTTTTTCGGAAACATGAATGTCACCAATTTGTCTCCGCCTCTTTGAACATATTTTTAATAAAATAATAAATTGATGTATTAAATTGGTAACGAATACAATTATTTTATTAAATGAACGAAATAAAATGTAACTACTGTATTGGTGACAAAATAACAAATAAAAAGGAGTCGCAGTCAGGGATCGATAATCGATTTATTTGGTGACAGATCTACCATTCTGAGCACAAAGCTATTATTTAAGTAATAAAACTATTATTATAAGAACGAAGTTTATATTCATCTCATGCACTTCAATTTTACTGGTAATCCATCTCTTATTTTACACATATTATATTAACATTAATTTGATAATTCATACCTGGGAACACTTTTTGTTTATCTGAGAACGAAAATATTTCGTGGCGATAGATCTATTTATTATGTGATACAACTTGATGACAAATATAAATTTTGGTGACAAAAAATATAATCCCCTTTTTAAAATGTATATGTGCAGACGACAGCACATCAAGCGTAACAGTTTGACCTTGAGACCGCTCCTACTACGTTCGTAATAGAGGCGGCTTTCGTAGTGCAACTGTTAGACTTGATGTGCTGTCGACTGTACACGTAATATTTTTATCAATGGAAAAGGCAAAGAATAATTTTACAAAGGTACTGCTTAGGTTACTTTTGGCTTGGGTGTGCTTATGTAGTCAAGAGACAACGATTTTTATTATTTTTAACAATGCCGCGCTAAATCATTCAAATAAAACTTTAAAAGAATCTCTTACAAACTAGCATTTTAGTAATTTTAATTGAAACCGTATCGTTTTTGTGCTTATGCAATGTCAACACGCAACGTGCTTTTTACGAATCGGAATTATTATTCATGATGTTTCTTGTTGCGCTCTGATGATCTCTACGCATACTAGGTAAATCAAAGTGCACTAATCTGTGAAGTAGCCATATCATCATCATCAATTTTAACAAGACGTTGCGGTTGTTTTATGAGAGTCGAGTCATACCACTCAGCGCTTAATAAGTTTGGATTTGGAAGTAATCTATTTGGTATTCAACAAAACAATCTCAAGCTCAGGAAGGTCCAGCAATTTATTGATGGAGTTTGCAGATCATATGAAAAATGAGTTTGTGAAAGTCTAATTGAGAGTCTATTACTAATTCTACATCACGAATGTCTCTTACCCTTTCCATTAGTACGTCATACAGATTATAAACGTTATTAAAACGTTTTCGTGTACAAGTTATCATTTTACATTTATCACCTGCCTGCTCCATTCAGCCACAACGTCGATATCCGTCTGTAGGGCTTTAGAATCTTCTAAATACAACAATTCCAGTCATTTGGCAGATCATCGACGAAGATGAGAAAGAGCATTGGTCCCAGGGTACTACCTTGGCTTACACCGGATCTTCTGCAGTAATTGTCGGATACAAAACCATCCACCCTTATGAACTGACTCTGATTGCGCAGGTAGCTGGTAAAAAATAGGAGTTTGGTTATAATTCCCAATAGCGCCAACTTTTGCAATAAAACATCATAGTCTACTAGGTCGAATGCTTATCTAAAATCAAAGTAGGCAGTATCCACCTGCCTACCAGCGTCCATTTCTGCATAAACATAATCCACATGAGCCACGAGATTAGAAGTAGTTAAACGAGCCCAACGGAATCCGTGTTGACAGTAATGCAAAGAATTTCGAATCTGCTTATTAATTAGGCAACTCAATATTGTCTCGAAGATTTAGGCGAAGACTGGTAGAACTGCAATTGGTCTAAAGCTTGAAACTTGTTTCCGGCGTCACTCTTTGGAACTGGGGTCACTCTTGTTAATTTCCATACCTCAAGATACGCCGAGAGATTCAAGGTAAGGTTAACAAGAAACAATAAAGGCGTCACGATATATACCATAACGACCAGCATCCTTAGGAGTTATAGTTATAGAAAATTCTTCCACTGAGGGGGCTCATTCAGGGCGCACAATCTCGGCCAGCTCACGATTAGGGCTTGTAATATTCGTCCATTTTTACTATTCGAATATTTCGAATTGTCCCAAAACTATTATTCGAATTATTCGAATATAACGTATTTTTCGAATACTTTTATACAAGGAACAAAATACATCATCATCACTTCAATAAAGCACATAATTTGTTGATTTTATAAAGATCACTGACATCAAAGTAGAATATCAATGATTTGAAAAGAAAAACTACGTTTTTTAAATATTTATTTACCATTTTTATCATCATCAGTCCACTGCTGGACATCTGGCTCGACCACTTGGCTCGATCTTTGGCTAGCCTGATACAGTTACTGCCAGCCACTAGCAAAGCCGCCCCGCTGCCACTTCTGCTTATACATTCGTAGGCTGTTAATTCGCTGCTGTCAATTCTCTGCCGGATCACTTCATTGTGAATTCGATCCCTTAGCGAAACTCCGAGCAAAGCTCTCTCCATAGATCGCGGAGCGACTTAAAACAGCTGCCACACCACAGCACCATATGCCATAACGGGAAGGACGCACTGACTTATGCTTTAGGCTTTGTGGGATTGCCGATAAAAAAAAACTCGACGCAGTTTGCCGAAAGCTGCCCAGTCCGGACAATTCCTTTTATTGGTCTCCACTTTGAAATGTTTTTAACTCAGGTATGGCCAGTTTGTTATAATTTTATCAAAGTTCATCCGGAGACTGATGCGTTGGGATAAGACAGCTAGGTCGTGCAATATCTGTTGTAGATCCTGCAGCGTTCCTGCTATAACGACGATATCATCTGCAAATCTCTCTTGCCATTAATGTTGATACCCCTTCCGTTCCAATTCAGTATCTTGAACATAATAATATCCTATAATGCATTTGTGAACAATTTGGGGGATATGACGTCTTTTTCTCACATATCGGAAATGTGTAACTCTGCTGGTTCTGTACTTGGATGGTTACAGTCTTTGCATCGTGAAAGCATTTCATCACTTAGATATATCAACTTGGCATCGCAGCAAAGATTCTAGAACTGCCCACGTCTTAATGGAATCAAAAGCCCGACGCACTATGTAAATGATCTATGGTGCCGATATATTGTTCTGGGGACTGGAATTCTTGGAGTCTTTGCGCAAGTCTATTCGATAGAACTCTAGAAAATAGCTTGTAGTGGTGGCGGAGGCGTAAAATTGGACAGTAATTCTTCAGCAGCGTCTTGTCGCCTTTTTTAAGGAGAGGGCGACCACACTCCTTTCCCACGCGTCTAGAGTTCTCCTATAAAAGAAGATAGAATCAAACATTTTTAGAGTTCCTTCAGCTGTGCTCACCCACCAACTTTGAAATTCCATCGTGATTTCATCCTCTCCAGTGGTTTTTCCCTTTTTAGCTGTCTAAGACCGATCTCAATTTCGTCTAGTCTTACTTCTGGGTTTTCGGCAGCCCCTCAGTGAAGTGGCGTATTAGTGTTGATCTAGTAGAATTATTATTTTTTAATCAGGTCAAGATGCATGCGAAGGGTATAATTTACTATGGAAGTTTTCAATTTTCGAAAGAATCCCCGGCCTATATTCAATACAACAATGTTCCCACTAGTAGTGGTGAACTTCGTCAGATGGTCTCCCTACTCCCTAAGGACTGGACGAACACTTTTGACCCCATTTCCTGCTCAATTGCTCTTTCTATGGAGCGAGTATTAGCATTTCGGAAGTCATGTCGAACCAGTTGCTATATTTCCTGATGCTCTGACGAAGTAAGAGATGGATATTGACGTCGTTGCTGCTTGAATTTAGAAGTTTCTTTTAAATCTTTCGTGTAATAAATGTGTTTCTTTTGAAACTGACAAAAAGAAAATTAAATCAACTTTTATTTTACAGTTCTCTTCTAATTAACTGAAAATGCAATGCTTCGTCGCCTACTTCTACGCGTGTAATCTTTTTTTTTCGTTTTTGGTAATTTTTTTCATAGTTATGCTGATTGTTATTATGAAATATCAGTGTTCGAAAAATTCGGAATATTCGAATACTACTCCCAATAATATTCGAATAGTAAATAGGGCGAATATTCGAATAATACGAATATTCGTATGTTCAAATACCAAGCCCTACTCACGATGTACTGCTAACAGTACTCTTCCTCTGTAGTTCTCTACTGAACTGTACGAGAATAATCTTTATCACGAAGCCTGACCAAGTATCTGTCATCAAAAAGTTCGCCATCTGAGATATCACTAATGAACCAGGTTTTTGTGACTGAGACCACATCATAGTGATTCAACAATAAATTATGCTTAGACATATGTTTTAGTGTGCAAGCCTCGAATATTCTGATATTAAATATTAAGATAACTTTAAGCCTAAGGGTCAATATTTATTTATCTTTATATTTATATTTCAAATTATAACATTGGACGAGCTCGCTAGCGTCGTGGATACAGCGCTTTGACTTAATTTGAATCCGAAAACAAAGCAACATTCGCCATGGTCGATTCCGGATGAGTCAATGAACCAATAATCCGTGCATTGGGCCAGCAGCGTGGTGGTGCTATGACCCAAAACTCCTCGTGTGTTTTTCCCATGTGAGATGTAGCTAATGCCAACAAAAAGTAGAAATGCTTCAACAAAGCTATCAATGCAACTTGTGAATCGCTAGTTCATGAAAATAGGAGGTACATACAATATCACATTATGCGAAAATTAATGTCCTTGGCTATATAGCACGTTCAGGGCGGGCTTTTGGCACTACACGGCGTACGTAGATGACTCATTTCAAATGTTCAATATATTCAGACAGAACTTCATATCAAGTAATCTTGGAACTTTACGATTGGTGCTCTTAAAGAGATAATATGTCCAATTACATAATTCATTTAAATTTTCCTCATAATATTTTCGAAATAGATCAATCAATCACATATAAATTTATTGAACAACACAAACTGAAAGTTTTATAAAATCAAAAACTAAGCAATCTAACAAGTTACAAGTTTTATTATATCATTTCGGAATACCGCCCCTTCACATCAATATATCGCTCCCTCTGATGTAACCACTTTGAGGCCTTTTGAAACGCAGCCACTGCTTCCTCGGCTTCCATAAAACGTGTTCCTCCAAGTTTTATTTTATTTTCTGGAATAAATAAAAATCGCAAGGTCGGGGCTAAGTACGGGGTGTCCCATAAGTCCCTTGAACTGAAAAAAATTAATAAAAATAAAACTATCTACAGTATGAAATTTATTTTTATTGCTTAGTGATCTACATTAAAGGGGAATTATTTTTTAAATATCACTTCATGCAAATGTTCTCCATTTCGTTCTTGGCATACCTGTAAACGATGACTAAAATTTTCTATCACTGCGCGGCAAGTAAGCTCTGAAATGCTTGAGATTTCTCGTCGGATATTTTCTTTTAGTTCATCAATTGATCGCTACTGGAGTAGCGAAAACCCACGACGTAAACATCAAAGGCCCTTACATAGCCCTAAAGTTACAGTTTGGGCGGCTATGTCAGCGCATGGCATCATAGGCCCATACTTTTTTGAGAACAATCATGGTCGCGCGGTTACTGTTACTTCGGAGCGGTATGTGGCAATGATCGAGGACTTTTTTACACCACAGCTGCATAATTTTCCAGGTTTCAATACCCGGACCTGGTTTTAACAGGATGGCGCAACTGCCCATACATCTAACACAGCTATGCCCGTCGTTCGTCAACTTTTCCCTAACAAAATGATATCTCGAAGAGGAAACATCCCGTGGCCGCCACGAAGTCCTGATCTGAGTCCAATGGACTTTTTCTTATGGGGTTACCTTAAGAATAAAGTTTACGAAACAAACCCGCAATCAATTGATGAACTAAAAGAAAATATCCGACGAGAAATCTCAAGCATTTCAGAGCTTACTTGCCGCGCAGTGATAGAAAATTTTAGTCATCGTTTACAGGTATGCCAAGAACGAAATGGAGAACATTTGGATGAAGTGATTTTTAAAAAATAATCCCCCTTTAATGTAGATCACTAAGCAATAAAAATAAATTTCATACTGTAGATAGTTTTATTTTTATAAATTTTTTTCAGTTCAAGGGACTTATGGGACACCCTGTATAAGGCAGGTGACAATTTTATGTCTGACGTCGCCATATAGTCGATCATTCGCCTAGCGATATGTGCGACGCAGCGTTTTGATCCTACTGCGAGGTCATTTCTCCCAACCTTTTTCCAAGACAAGTGGCAAACAATTGTTAGTGTACCACTCTGTAGTGACTGTTTTTTGAACCTCTAAATCAATTATCGCGTAATGATCTGTCCTTCCGAAGAACGAGGCCACCGTCATTTTTCCCACACTTTGTTTCCTCTTCACTTTAGTTGGCAAACGAAACATCCACTGAGCAGTCTGTGTTTTGGTTTCGGGATCATAACAGTAAATCCAGCTTGTGTCACCCTTATGTATGTCGAACACAGCATTTGAGTCACCTCCGTTAAATCTTTGAAACATTACACGGCACCAATCAACACGACGGAGTTTTTGGGCCTTGGTCAAATTATAAGGTATACACCGGACACAAAACTTTCTGTCCGCTAAGTTTTCATGGAGGAACTTGTGGACTTGACTCATAACAATACCTAAGCTTGTCCGAATCTGCTCTATTCGCCGCACAATACTGATGCTACGAGTATCTTAAGTCGTCGCAGTAGAAGGCCATCCCTCATGCAGATCATCGGTAAGTTAGTGCGACCACATTTAAACTCATTTTTTTTTTACCAGTTGTAGGTAAACAGCGTCACGAGATGGGGCTTCATCATGAAAGGCCAATCGAAGTATATCATAATAACCATGATCATAACTTTCTTGTTGACTTAAATGACGTGACCGTGACGCACGCAAATTTCAATTTGCCGCGAAATCGTAAAACTTAATTCAAATTTCAAAAAACTTTATTTGCCAGAATACAGGTGTATTTATAATTGTTACATTACAATAATAATATGTTCCAGCCTATTCTACAAATTTTTAGTCCTTCATAAAACAATGATTTTATAATACCTACACAGTTAATTAATATTATTCTATTAGTAGGTTTTATAACTGAATGCGTAAAAATGCGTATCTTACATAGATTCCATTTTATATTTCATGAGAAATTAATGTAGGTAATACACACTCAATAATATTGGCAAAGAGTTCCATTTCTTTAAAACTCGCTCACGAGGGGCGCTGTGTAAACACTTTGTATACCTACGTTTAATAAATGTCTTAGCAAATAATTTATAGTGGTAGATATCTGTGAATCGATATTGGGTGTTTTCAAGAAAAACAAATTGTTAATTGTATTTTTTTTATACAACTAGATGACAAACAAGCTGACGGCCCACTCGATGGTTAGTGGTTACCGCCGCCTATAGACACCTGCAATAACAAGGAAAAATCACTTGATATTGCAGGTGCGTTGTCATCCTGAGGACTAAGATGAAATGCCGTCATCCCCAGTAATTACACTAGCTACCTTAAAATTGTAACTGTATTATTAACTTGAACCTCAGTTGTGGGCCGGCTGTAAATATATTAAATAAAGCAATGGATAGGTGTAGGATATTAATATATGCGTGTAAAACGTTTCAGAGGTTCGAGGCGTGCTTCATAGATGGCGCAGTGAACTACTAACACTACTTTATCTACACACATAATATTTCTTATGTTCGAATGTACATACAACACAAACCGACCACCACCGTCGCTCGGCTAGCGGGGCAAGACTGACTCAATCCGAACTTAATAATATAGAACAATGGATAACATGCTACCTGACACCCCTACATTTCTAATCTATGTCCATATGGCATAAATAAATTAATCTATGAGTTCGCCTCGCGTAATGATGGTACCCTACTTAAGGCCTTTCATATCAACGAATTTGAGAGAAAATGAAAAAAAAAACATGAGGATAAACCCTTCGCAATCGGAAGCTATAAAATCATTGCGGTATGGTACCCGGTATCTTTGAAGTTAAAAGCATTGATAAAATGGTTGAAACCATTCAGAATTTAGTCCACCATTGCAAGAAAAGGTGATAAAATACAATACAAGGGTAGGCGAACTATTTTATATCTAGAACAGCGGCATAATTATTTTGATTTCCCTATTATTCATAAATATACAACCTATTGTCAGTTTGAAGGTATTTTTAAAAAATCTTAGCTAATTACTAATAGGTCTAAACTCCCAAACAATCAATTTAAATAATATTTTTCTTGTTATGTAAACTGTAAACATAGTCACCAATGCACTAAACTGAGAGTTGCCTATGTAACTAAAGTACTCTGTGACTGAGCGAAAGCTGAATTTATTCCCCGACAGCTGCGCAAGAGTGACGCGGTTATGTTTATGAGAACGATGTAGGTTAATGCAGCCAGCGACATCTATCCCGCGGGTTAGGAACTACCGTTTCCGTTCAGCTTACAAGAAAATCTTTTGCGAAACCGCATTCACATTAATGTATTACCGAGTAAGATCCATTATCGCCTGGCGATTTATTCATCGATAGCCAAAGTTTCAACAATCCGTCAGCTATATTTAGCATTTGACGTACTGCTTCGGTTAAACGCCTACGAATAGGTAACTACAGATTTAGATATCGTACCTATTAGGCCGTACTATACTATGATGATACTATGATGCAATTAGAAGATCTCAGTTAAGTCATTGCTAAAAGGTATCAGGACACTTGCGCGAAAGACACTTGCGCGAAAGACATTTGCGCGAAAGACATTTGCGCGAAGGACACTTGCGCGAAGCCATTTGCGCAAAAAACCATTTCGCAAAAAGACATATGCGCGAAAAGCTATTTGCGCGAAGGGACATTTGCGCGAAAAGCCATTTGCGCGAATGGACAGATGCGCGATAGGACATTTGGGCGAAATGACGTTTGCGCTAATGGACACTTGCGCGAAAAGACGTTTGCGCGAAAAAATGGATTCTATGGTTCTATGTTATTTTTTAACAAACACTTTATTTCTTTACAAAAAGCAATACATAAATCTACTTAGGCAAGCATCTACTGTAGAAAGGTTGTTGAATATAGATTAGTGAGAATTATGATTGAAAAATAACTCAAGTAAGTTCGTAGTTAGGTTCGGTATATTATATTGTGAAGTGTCCAAAAACCAGATACTTAATAGTTTTATACAGGGTGTAAGGGGTACGCTCCCGATAACGAAGGCAGATGGCAGCACTGGTGACCTCAGGGTCACCAGTAGCAACTTGTGTCCAGTAAGACCCTGGGTTACTACCCAGGGTCTTACTGAGCACGAGTTGCTAAAGAAAAAATAAGAAATCGCGACTTAAATCAGCTGTTCTTTCTATACTAAATTGTAATATCTACACGACCTGTTAGTATGGAACAGAATCATTTTAAATCTTTGTCATCTGCCTTCTTTTTCGAGAGCGCTCCCCTTGCATCCTGCTGTTTAAGAGATGAAAGGTTTGCTGTGATTATTAGTGTGAGAATCAAATTGATACTGTCAATTTTGATAGAGCAGGTCGTTGTAATAAATATAGCATAATCATCTTGTCTGATGCATGCCAATTACTGAAGTACAGCAATAAATCAATGTTAATATGGACTGTTATTTAATCGGATGTAACTATAAGATTTATATAGATAGTATTTTCTGTTACATAAATAATTAGACACACAAAAGAGATATATAATACGATAGCTGGACATCCACTAAACTCCAATAAACTTTCCACTTTAACTCCAAGATACTTTTTAGTAGATATTTTTTTAACTCTAATTAAAATTAAATGCCTTAAATCATCGTGGTAACTAAGTGGAAGTAACCCATTGATAGAATCTAAACTATCTACACTTTTAAATAACAATCTAATAAATACAATTATAATAATACCAAATAAAGAGAGGTAGGGAATAAAAGAGCTATTCAGTTGTTATGTGAGGAAACTCTTTTAATTAAATAAACAAGAACAGTTATTGATTCGCGCTCAGTTACAACTAAGTATTAATTCGCCTAAAATTGCCTGACATTGTCTGCTAATTGTTATTTTCGTTTTTCATTTGTGTGGTGGGTATAGTAAAGTGTTAAAGAAATAAATCAATCAATAAAATAATGAGTGATTGTTTTAACAGGTAGATACATATCTAATATAAGTAGTCCGTAATTGCATCGGCATTAAGAAACAATCTACCATTGAACCAATTGGATGGTTTGCAAAATAACGAGTGAACCCGCTACGGTCTACTGCTTGACAGAATTAAGTAAAAACATGAACTAATATTCAAGAGAAAGTATTAGACATAAGTAAAGTACGTTTTTTTTCGTAGAAAAAACAATAATCTGAACTTGGTCGGTACGTATGTATGTTTCAATCGAATCGAAACGTAACTTAACTTTTGGTTCTATCTTTGCATATTCGTAAGGGGGCAAATTGTCAATACAAGAAATAAAAACTGACTTCAAATCCCGAAAAAGGGGGGAAAAAATTGGAGTTTTTTAATTTAATGAAGCCAGTTTTTATTCTTGTTTATTTTTTTGCAATTTTTAGTGATAACTTTCTAAGATCAAAGCGTGGGTGGGTCATTATATATTGTTTCCTACAATCGTATCGTACCACTATAAAAAGTCACAAAAAAGAAAAAATTCGCAATTTCGCATACATAACTAAGACTTGGTACCTAACTCTTCCGTTATTTTGATTTAAAAACCAAACTAACTACTCCATTGATTTTGAATAAAAGCCTATAGAACCAATATGTAATCTGTAAGCATACTTTTTCAATTAAAAAATATATTTCCCATTCCAAATAACTAATATAAATAATAAAAAAATACAGCCGAATTTGTTACCTCTTCCTCTTTTTTGGAAGTCGGTTAAAAATACTTCCAATTTCCAAGTTAAATTATTAACGTTGCAATCATAATATTAAGAGTATTATGTACATGTTGGTGTACTTATGTAACCCAAAAAAATCGATAACAGACTTTTAATGCCGTTAGGTGCTGTATTTTGTAATCTATTGAATGGAAAAAAACTTATTAATTAATATGCATTTTAGATCCTAAGTAAATACACAAAAACACTGAAAATATTGACATTAATAAATATAATCAACAAAATATAATCGGTTTTTCCTTGCTCCTGTAAAATTATTGAAATATTACAGGAGCAAAATAAAATTGATTAGTTTTGAATTACGAATTCGAAGTTACGAATTCTGATATAAACCGTCGACAAATATGGGTTCACTGTGCCAAGGTCTTCGTTTAAGTATAGCAACTAGGAAGGAATGATGGCGCCAAGGGTAGATACTTTATTATGTGCGTATTGCGTATGATATTTGTGTAACGATACTATGTAGTTTAAGTCTTGCCAACTCTATGAACTAAAGTATCTCTACACATTTGATTTGATGTCAGACGCAACTTCAAAGGGATTTCGGATTTATTTAGCACTCGTGAGATTAATCAACATTGTCATTAATATCTTTACTGAGTATTTGTCACCAGTTCTTTATATTCAATGACTACAATACCACTAACGTGGCCACCAACGCCGAGCTTTTCTCGTTTATTTTAAACAGAAGAAATTTTATTAAAATAAATTCAGTAGTTAGGTTTTTAAATCAAAATACACTTCTAGCGTTGAACTTTAATACTTATCACTAAATATTGTAAAGAAAAAAATTAAATAAAAATAAAAATTTAAGAAGGTAAAAAAGTACATAATTTTCTCATAAATAGGTGTGTTTTGAAGCCGGTGCTTAGCAGCTTAGAACCAACATCAAATAAATTAGTGTTTTGAAGTCGATTTTTATTTTTATTTACAAAATGTTATTTTACGTATATTTATTAAATTATCACCCCGCACGTACGCTTTGCGCGACATCGCTACGAAAATGAACATTAATGTCTTGTTCTTGTTGAAGATTTTGTGTGTAAATAGGAAATCAATGCAATGTTCAATACTCAAAGCTTTTCAATAGAATTGCTTTCAATTTGGTTGAACCTTGTAATATCGGCATAAGTGTATATTACGGGCGGCTTTAGAAGTTTGTTCACCATGAATAATTACATAACGCCCGTTTCAAGTGTTTTAATAATTGTGTTGTTATATGTATTTACTTTAACATTTTTAAATATAAATCAAGTAATGAAAAAAAACTAACAGTCACAAAACGATTTTTGTTCTACCACGGCCATGTTCGAGCAGTAAGTAGTTATTCTATGATCGAGCTTCTGTAAAAAAGCTCTTCTCTCACTGTGTGCGTCAAGTTGCCCGTAACATATAGGTACTTAATAAAAAAAGTATATATTATAAGTTTGAACTTTACATATAAAAGTAACTAATTGAACTTATCGATGGTCTATTGTCTACTTATAAATAAATGCAAGCATTAGGGCTGCGCGTGCGTTGAACTGAACGTCATAAATAAAAATGTTTCGTAACGCGCATGCGTGCACTGTTTCGCGCCAGCGACTTGCACTTCACGGGTTTGATTATTATTATGTCTTCAATTATTTCTTCATATAAAACTAGAACAATTTAAAATTTTGTTTAAACACTGTGAAGACTTTGTGCTTTCGCGTTGCAATTTGAACCTATTGTATTTGTATCTCAATAAATATTGTATAGATATTATAGTATTAGATAGTGAAAAGTTTTCCAAATTATCGCCGAAAATAGGCGAGTTTCGTTACATGCATTCTATTTATATGCTTATTAAAGAACCGTATTCTTTTGATAATAATAATAATAATAATTTCCTTTATTTATCTCTCACAATGGTAGCTTATATACAGGATGGTGACGACAATACAACAACAAATTAAAACATGGGCTATATTAGTTCATAGAAATGTTTTGCAACTTTCAAATACAATTTATTCATTTGATAATTTTTAACATTTCTATGAAATAATGCAGCCAATGTATGTAACGTCTTCTACGACCTTACCACCTACCTTACCTTATTCTTAACTGTCGGATCACGGATTCGATCCAAAAAGTCACATCTCGCCACGCTTTGACGCACCGCGATATACCTTAGGCGATAAACCCGCCTCTCTATCTCTCAAACTGCATGCTGGCAAAAGCTCTAATGCTAAGCTCGCCTTCGTATGAAGCAAATTCTGTGTACCTATGTGATTTGTAAAATTTATTTTTGTACTTACAAAGGATAAACAAATAAAGAAGTACGATGAAACATAAATAAGTGCAGAAAAAAATATTTAAGTTTATTGTTTTCAATTAAAACGATACTGGTTACAAATTTTAAACTTCTTTTTTGGACCATTAGTAAAATGCTAACCTCTCGATATTAAAATAAGTTTATTTTAAACTAATCCAAAGTCTATAAAACGCCGTCGCATATAGATACTAGAGCGTTTCGTAAACATACTTCTTTATTATTAAAGATATCGCGTGGGCGTCGTGGCGTCCCATATTTATTATTTAATTGGTGCACTTGTTACATTATGAAAGACGATGAGAATAGATGACAAACTAGATACATTATTGCAATTTAATGGTTAATGCTGTCGTATATAAAAAAGATTTATTCGTCATCTTGACGTAGAACTATTTTGCATGTACCCTCTTTGTCAACTTCATAAAAGGTATTTTATTACTGTTAAATTATATACCCTTAGCATTATTACGAAATTGCAATGGCAAAAGATAGTCAGTCAGAAGGCGAAACGACAGTAATTTTGTTAGTTATAATAATAAGTCGCTTTTTTACATTGCATCGTGTTATTTACGTTGCATTCAGTTTCACACATTAAACGCAGTTTGAGTTAAACCACCGCAAAACATATCGTGTAGTCTGGCATTAGGCTTATTGGAAATTTGATATTTAAAGACCATGAAGCACCCACATAGCTTGTGTGCGAGCCTGTGCGAAAGAGTCAAAAGAAAGCTCTAAATATCCTTTTTATAAGTTCAACTAAAATATCCACCAACCCGCTTTGAGCAAGCGTCGTGGGGTTATGACCCAAACTCCTCATGCTTATCTCATGTAGAAATGCCTGTGCCCAGTAGTGGACGTATTAACAGGCTGGTGATGATGACATACAAATTACATTTAAATTTAATTTGTTTTTTTTTTAATATATTGTTCTGAATAATGCTGTGGCGCGATGCACAGTCTTTCTCCCACGTTTAAGGTGTCCACGAAAGACCATCGTCGTGGCGTAGATATAAGACGCCCAACATATGCTGAGTTGGGCTCCTGTTCAGTACCGCAATGCAATTTATATAAGTTAAGGTTTTTTTTGTTTGTATCGCACTTTGTAACATTGTATTCTTGTATCGTGTGGGGGTAATATTACAAATATTTCTAATGAACTCATAGCATCAACTAATGACGTCTTTGACATTCTGGGCACGTTGGCCGACCAGTGGGAGTAGTGGGACACACCGCTACTACTGCTGCTGCGCCGCTGGGTGCATCTACATGTCCCAGTTTATCGATATCAATACATATAGCCATAGGCATAGACCAAATAATATAGCACAGGAGCCACATCTGAAGCCCAAAGTATAAAATAGTTGATTCGATAGTTGAGTCGGCTTTATTATAGACTAGAATTAGATTTTTATGCTAAACACAATTTTGCATGGATAAAGAAATAAGTGTGTAATAAGTGATGATTATTATTATTTTGACACAAGGTAGGTAAAGCTGATAGGTACTGAAACTTTTATTAAATCCAATTCATTATGTAATTATTTATTAAGTACATTATGTGATATCTGTGATAATGATAAATCAGTGCATGTAGGATTTTCTTAATTTAAAAAAACCATATGATTTAAAAAAGATAACATATGTCCTATAGCAGTTCCCATATCATCGGTTAATGGGCAGAGTTATCAACACATCACTATAGTTTTACGTGCTAACTGTCATCTAGAATGATTAATAGTATGGTTAACGATTTACCGGTATTGTGACAACACCTATACCTACTTAATATAGAATGGGAACAGAGTTAATTTTCTGGACTTTTATTTTTACATACAGGATGGTGCTCACAGTACGACAGTAAATCATTAAAACATGGACTATATTAGGATATAAAAATGGTTTACCACTTTCAAAACCATCTTATTCATTTGATAATTTCATGAAATTTCTATGAAATAATGCAGCCAATTTTATATCAAATGTCTTGAAATTATCAAACGCATATTATTCGTTTTTGAAAGAGGTAATCCATTTCTATGAAATAATATAGCCCATGTTTTAATTTATTGTAGTTGTGATTGAAGTATTGACGGCACCACTCTGTATAAGAATTTAATTTACTGCAATTTCTCATACAAAGATCTCGAGAACCTTTTGGCTTAAATCAATTCTGTTTTTACTATAAGCAGTATAATTTTACGTATTTTTATTTATTTACCAAACCAGTATATTTCTCCAACATCAAAATCTACAATAACTTTCTCAACAGGGTAAAAATTGGTATCGACAGTAAGCCACAGCCATAAATGATCTCAAAATAATTGCAATTTAGCAAAGAAACCCATTTTTCAGATACATATTTCATCGCTTCATACTGTTTATAAATAAATATTTCGTTTTACAATCCGTCTGGAAGATTTTCAGTTGTTTTACGAAGCTCTCATAGTCCATTGACCGTCCTGACTCACCGCAGACTGCATTTGGGTTGGTCGTAAAGCGAATACTACCTTTCTCTTTCTATTGAATAATTCTTTTTTCGCAAATCAAACCCCTCTTTTATTTATAAGTAGTTAAGTGTAAAATATTTGTAAATATTTAATAATAATTTGAGTATTTGAAAACAAGGTGGCAAGAAATCGGGTTTTTCTCATAATAATTAAAACTTAGTTTAACTTAACTACATTTGAAACATACACTATGATACTAGTGTTAGATTTAGTTATTACGTATAAATATTTAAAAATTTAATAAAGAATTACTTTTTTGCTCCTAAATTTCTAATATCTCTACATAATAAAATTTTAAGTAGGCAGTTGGAAAGGTAAAAAAGAATGAAATAGATAAATAAGATACGGGTAATTAATCTATGAAATACCGTCACATCGTTACAATAGAATTTCTATTGTGTGTGAGCGCTGCCGAGCTGGCAAGGAACGAAAGGGTCAAACATATTTTCTGTTTAACCAATGTTAAAGATTAACTAATATAACAGGCTAGGTAGAGTTACAGAATAACAAATAAGTAGTCTAAGTCAACTAAGAATGAAAAACCTGGGTCTAAAAGCAAAAATAATCATTGCAAGTTGGGCAACATGAAAGTATACTATTTATATCATAGCGATATATTTTCAGCTCGCATTAATCGCATTTATTAGCAGTCACATACTGTTGTCTGTTATTCAATAAATAAATTTAATGTGAGCACCTAACCCTTCGTATATCATCACTAGACAATCTGTCGCATGCCTTAGAAGTAATCCTTTGTATAAATTACAAATATAAATAAACTATCTATAAATAAAATATCGTTAAAGGGATCCTCTACACGTGAATCATACGCGTGCCAGACGAGCTCTATTTTCATCGTAGGGACTTCAGTTTAACGTATCGATTTGGTAAATCCTATTAAATTAAGAAATTGGATTCAGGTACCGTCAGCAGCTTCGCATAAGCCTTTGTCTGTGAAACAGCCAAAGTATAGGTTCAGTAGCTTTTTTATGTTTAACGGAAAGTTAAGGAAGAATCCTTAATTTTTTTGGATCCTATCATGTCTCACGTCGGCGTCATTCGGTAAAAGTGATTGATGACACATACTTGGCTGATTAGCTGCACCATTATTCATTTTCTTATTTTCGAATTGACGCTTTTATATGGTTGGTATTGGGGTTCCTTCCTCCCTCATCCCTGCGGTAACCGCTTACCATCAGGTGGGCCGTCAGCTTGTTTGTCATCTAGTAATAATAATAATAATAATCAAAAAAGATTCTCCTTCTTATTACCATCAAGCCAAAATTTAGCTTGTTGTCTAGTATCCATCCATAGGATTGATAAAACATAACTGAGCAATATAGCCCGCTCAGCTCTGCAACTGGATCGCCGGCTTCCTGCATGAGCGGAGAATCCGTGTCCTCGTTGATTGATGCACTTCCCCGAAGCGTTCATGTCAGTAAATGCTGGTGTATTACAAGCCTCTTTTCCGACTCTATCACTGTTCATGCAGTTATATTGTGGAACTCTCTGCTTCCTCTGGTACGTAACTATCTGTCAATTTCTTTATTTTAAAGGAGCACTATCTCTCCTTATCCAATTCTTAAATATATGAATGTTCAAGTACGTTGCGCTCAAGTATTTTATGCTTTTATGTTAACGACTTTAAGTTACCATATTTTTGTCTATCCTAAAGCAATTACTTAAACAGTAGAATCCTTTCATAATAATTGGAAACACTAGTATCTAACCTATCAATGGTATGTCAATTTCTTGTCGGTCTTAATTGACGATACATCAGTTAGTTTGTTTATCTTGCTTTCGGTCGCCACAACAAAAGTTTTGTTGAGTGATTTTAAAGGAATTTTGTATCATTTTGCGTTCATTGATTAATTATTTAGTAAATATAATGTTTGAATTAGAGTTTTAAGTCAGGAAAGTTGTTATTTAAAAGTGGTTAGGTTAAATGTTACCATTGTTGTTTATTTTTATGTTCCGTAACATAAAAGTGATGTAAAGCCTAATGCACATTTGGAACTGTAAAAGAACTGAGACCGAATAATTTGTGTGGTTTTGTAAGGAAAAGTGTCATAAAATAGGGTTATCAAATATTTTTCGTTTAAATTATTGAATTGTTAATATTTTTTGCACACTAATTGTTTCTTCATCAAACAACAATCGTTTATGCTAATGAGTCATTATTGGATTCGATTGGACAGAATTTTGGTTCCTTGTACACCAAGTACAGCTCGCGCTAAACAAGTACGTTGCGCATCTGCCAGCAGCTACCGTCCATATCGCGTTGTTCGGTCGTTCCGTATTTTATTAGTGCGCAGTGAATCGACTCGTGTTCAGAGTGAACAAGAAGTTTGGCGCGAGCTCTACCAACCTATAACTTTTAATATGAAGCAAATAATTTTAGATATTTTTTAATCTGGAGAGAGGTAAAAAGTTATCATTTTGATTCTTCACATTATTCAAATTTCAAACAAAAGTGCGTTTTATTGAAGTTATGAGGATGTATTTATTTTCCAAAACACTGATGAATGATTCCCTATTGTAAACATGCCCTTAGGAACTTTTAAGTTACTTTTATGGTATGTGAGGCCAATTTGACGGCCTTACCCAGGTGCTAAATAAATATATACACATCTATGACTTGTAAACATAATGTTTGTACCTACTACTCATCATAAAAATATAAAAACATTTCCCCCTACCGGAATTCGAATCCGAGTATTTGACTGCGATGATTTCAAAGGTGGTAGTGCAGTCCTGTAAATTCGAGTGGAAATACAGCTCTATACCCAGGTAGGGCTCTTGATATATTTATAATTTTTACTAATTCATTCATACGCACAAAATGTTCAAACATTATCATCTCATGCGATATCGCAATTAGTTATGACTACTTATGACCTACATTGAAATTAAACTTTTATATAAATATTTACAATAACTCCGTACGTCGTCCCAGTTTTACAACGAGAACTAATATTAGTTTATTAGTTTCCCTTGCTAGATTTAGAGTACGCTATTGCTATTTTTTCACAGGCAGTCTAACGACTAAATTATTTTTAAACTGCATAGACTTGTATACGTTTAAGGAAAGGAAGTTGAGCTATTTCGACGTTAGCGTTACTGCGTGTCAATGACCTTTGTGGTCAAGTGTGAGCCGCAATTCCTGGTGATATATAAACATTACAGCCGCTTGCCAGAACCAGGTGAGATCTTTCTGGTGATATATGACATGTTTGAGGAAAACAAAGTAATTAACGTTTCATTGCTGTGAAACTTAAAATGCGTATAATTATTAATACCACAGAAATGAAAATCAACTGTTGATATACTCCAATAAAAGTAACGAAATCTTTTAAAATATAAAAAAAAACCATTTGAAAGATAAATTATATGAACAATATGGGTTGAACTGATAATAATTCGTGATCGGTATTTTCTTTATTGTTTATTTTTTAATTATGACATTACTTAACTAACTTACGACTCTTTAAGCTTAACCCCCTAAGAACGCTATAAAATAAAAGTTTTAAAAATGTTAAATGCTTACAATTAATTCAGTAAAAATTAATGATAATGATTAAGTGTATGTTTGAGTGATAGAATATAAATTGTTAAATCTAAATCAATAACTAGGCTTTGTATTGTCAAAGGTTATCTAAATGATTTTGTTTTCGGATTAGGACACGAAAGCTCGGTAGAGATACCGAGCTTCGTAACGAAACGAGCTTTTGATACGTTTCGATCCTATTAGCGTTCAACTATCAAAAACACATGGAAACTTCTGTTCTGTTTAATTGGAAACTACTTTTCTACAGCTGAACGCAATCGAGATCTAAACTTTAGATTCGACAAAAAAATAATCAATAGAAATAGAATGAAGGGCTCATTTCAAATACATCCAAGTTATTTAAAAAACCCGACTGTAATGCTTCAATAAAAGCAGTTGGACAGTCATTACTATCATTACATAAAGCGGACAAGTCTATCATTTTATGTTAACGTACTTACGCACATTAATTCTATATGAAAATTGTAATAATCGTGTGAAATACAAGACACAATGTGACTATGTGACCACTGCCACGGGACAAAGACGGTTCTCAGAATTCAAGTTGTGTGCTTTTTTAGTACCTACTTCACCTAATTGGACAAATTCCACTTTAAACGGCAACTCACAGTTTATTCTCTGTCTTTTGGATACAAAAATGTATTTGTGCAAAATATTTAAAAAAACTACTTTTATTATATGTTGGTACTTCACAGATTCATTTTTATTTAGTAGAAAATAAACTTTTAAAGTAAGTATATAGTTACGGTACACTCGAAAACAAGAACTATCCAATTTTGGCAAAAAAATATTTAGCAATGACGCAAATTGTTTCTGTATAACCTAGATTCAGAAGTTACATCATATAAGTAGTTATTTTTTACTTTATTTATTTAAATTTCTTTTGTAAACGATTTCATATGCCAGTCGCATTGTGACTAGAAAGTTATATGAACACATAATCGAATCTTCGATTCGGCAAGACAGGGATAGAAATATGACTTACTCAGCGGGAGGAAAATAAGACAAAAGACAAAATCGATCATCATCATCATCATCATTTCAGCCGAGAGACGCCCACTGCTGGGCATAAGCCTCCCTAAATCGCGATCGTGTGTGTGTAAAGTAAGCGAAAATACACAAATTATTTTATTAAAAAGTAACTGTAAGGATTACAAAAAAAAGCTTCTCACAATAGTGAATATTAATGATATCTGTTATTTAAAGTAATTTCCTATTGAATACAATTAATCGTTTACCAATAATCTTCAGTTATTTTTAAGAAGTATTTTCGGAAATAAAATGTACTAGGCCAAAATCGTTTCAACGTGTTATGGTTACACGTGTTTATGTAGATAAAGATATGAAAAAATGTATAATATCTGACTTTTAGATCCATGAGATCTTTACTGGACCTATGACATTACATATTTATTTATTTAAACTTTAATTGTAAAAAATGAGTTACAATTTGGCGGACTTAATGCCATTAGGCATTCTCTACCAGTCAATCGGAAAGTTGAGTCCAAAATAATTAAATAGTTAACGCAAAAACAACTGTTTTGAAAATTTTAATATACAATAACAATGAATACACTGCATAATAATAATAAAAAAATATTGCATACATATAAATTTTTTTTTTCAGTGTATCACCTTATGCTTTCAGCTTTATAGGTCAACACTTTAATCTAAATCAAAACTTTAAGGAGTCTTCGATTAATTATTATTAAGTTAATTCTCAAAGCACTAGGCTTCTGCAGTACCAATCTAAATTGGATGCAGTAATTCAGAGAGGGGTTTTTAAGGGCATTTAATAAAGTGGTTTTAAATTTTTATTAAATGATTTGAAAATTATGTACACTTCCACAATTTGTGTGCCACAAGTATCTGCAGTGATAAAAAAAATGTGGAATTATTGAAATAAATTACTATTAATTTTATTGTGACCGTCATTAAATCAAAGTTGCCAAACTCTCCCTAGTGTTTTACCCGCAATTTGATGTAAAAGGACAAAAAAAAACAGAACTGGTCGGACTATGGTTTCTATAATATTCCGTTTGTTTGCCCGAAATGTTTTTATAAACAAAACCGATGGCAATGTTACATTTTGAAAAAAAAAATATTTATACTAGGTGGTAGGCCCGTATGTAGGGTCGTCTGGGTAGGTACCACCGCCTTTCTTATTTCAGCCGTGAAACAGTTCGCTGTGTGGGCGTGGACGGCATTTCATCTAAGGCCCCAGGATGGCAACGCACTTGCAATATCAAGTCATTTTTCCTTGTTATTGCAGGTGTCTATAGACGGCGGTAACCGCTTACCAACAGGTGGGCCGTCAGCTTGTTTGTCATCTAGTTGTATAAATAATAATAAGTTTTATTATTACAATAAACAAACGTGAAACTTTTTGTAGAGACATTAGGTACATTGAGTCCCGAGTCCTGAGTCGTGGTGGAAATATTTACACGCTCACAACTTCCCACGTGAGTCTGTCTATTTGACACATTTTTTTACATTTAGTATATTTTTAGGTAACAATATACTCATTATTTTTCACCTTTCTGCCTCTAGATTATTCTATGTCCACTTTGAATAAAGGCAAAATACCGTTATGGTAATGTAAACTATATTTATAAATAAGTACTTTAATAATTTGTCTAGTAGGAATAACGTCAAAAATAACTAATCTTTGTGCGCTCAGTTAACTACTAGTAATGTCAATAAAAATATTTAATAAACTGCCTAAAAATATAAAGGAAGAAGTTAAAGACAAACGATTCGTAAAAATTATAATAGAACTATCAGCTACAAAATCACATTACACATTAAATGAATATTTAAATGAAAAAGTATACCTAATACTTATATTACTTAACAGATAAATAGTATGAAGAATATACCTAAATTATACTTAAGTATTCATAAATTCATCCTCCCTCCTAACTTGTCGTGTCCGACAGGGTCCAAAATGATCTGTAAAATTTCATTTCCAACACCATGTATAACATTTTGGCGTACAATAAATGATTATAATTAAGATTACTAATATCATATTATACCAACAGTGAGTAAAACTCAAAAGTAGAGGAGACACGCACGACACCGATGTTTAAACATCCACCATCTTGAAGTATCGGCCATAACGAATTAATTTATAATATAGTATATACCGTTACCAACCTTGTTCTGTCTTTTATACTTTTAACGAATTTCATCATAAAGCCAAGCAATTTCTTTAAAACGAAAAGGTTAACGAAAATTGTTATGGGTAATTGGCGTAAAGTATGGCAGTTTTTATAAATCCATTTCCGAGTTTATGAGCCATTGACGGAAACGAATATTCACTGCTTTGATATTTCGGCTAACGGTGTTCGCTCAATCGAATCGTGATTATCTTTGGGAACTGTGTAGCCAAGCCAAGAAAAAGAAAGTGTTATTAAAAGAGTTGAGGGCAAAGTTTTTCCGTTTTTGCGGACAGTTTTTAAAGAAAATCAGGAGTAAAAAGGCAGGTAGTAAAGATATCTTAATCTCCTGTAGTTTTTAATGTAATTTTAATGTCTGCTAATATTCCTTTGTTTTTTCTTTATTCTAGATTTTTTTTTAAATTCCCGAAAGAATCAGAATAAGATT
Organism: Nymphula nitidulata; assembly: GCA_947347705.1. NCBI lineage: Eukaryota > Metazoa > Arthropoda > Insecta > Lepidoptera > Crambidae > Nymphula > Nymphula nitidulata. The sequence goes on along the minus strand of OX374625.1, from coordinate 19,189,816 downwards.
CAGAGTTAAGTTTTCAGATGATTTTGAAATTTCTGTCCGAGTAAAATTTTTGGTGGACACAAACTAAGAAAATGGCTGCTTTGGGATTGGGTTTTTAAAAAATAGAACACGCACTTACGGTAGTCTTATAGTAACTTCACAAATAAATACAATCTAACTAAAAAGTGAGCAATATCGTCTAAATTCGTTACTTACTTGTGTTAACCCATAAAACTCTACCAAATGGAGCTGAAATCGTAAAATGCTTCCAATGGTCGGTACACAAAGTCAATGTTCTTACTTTACAAGCAATCTGTGATAATCAAATTGAAATATGCAATGTAAGTATTGAGCTACAAGAATTTTGTGAAAATGATGCCAAATCACAGCATACTCCCCATTACCGATTTGGCCAAGCGTGGGCAGACATCAGACAATGCGACAAATGTTAAGCATTATACGATCCAGCGGGTATTATGATGTTAAAATATTAATATTTCATTGTTATTCAATTTAGTATTAGCAGAACCAAATGCGCAATTTCTCCCGTTACGAATATTTATAAGTTTGAAATATGGCAAACAAAACAATTTTATTCATAGTAAACTAATCCCCAAAACACAGCATTAACTTATTCTAAAGAATATGTTAATTATGAGTTTTATTGATGCAATAGTATAGCTATCTGTTTTACTTTATAACGCTCTAATATAAGGAAAAAGAAATAAAATAAAAAATAGTTTCACGTTCAATTTGCATTAACAGAGATAGTGCAGATTGGAAGGTGGTCGTCTGAAACTTCCCTTTCCCCAATGTTGGGTGCCTCAATAGGAATTTTTACGACATAAATAGACGCTTTGGTAGGTATACCTTCGCCTGACTCGTCTGATATAAACTATCAGACAATCGACAATGCGCCAGGCATTACCTCGACATTGGCGCGCGCTCTATTTCTGCGCGCGCGCACCTCGCTCGTTTTTCATTTTGCGCGTCGCGCACACGAGGTTTCCATAAACAACGCTCCGTTGTCATTAATGGATCGAGTACTATTATTGCAATTTTAATGTGTTTTATTAAAATTACCCACCCTATTTCCTACAGTTAACAAACTCAGTTTGTATACAAAACATGGGCTATATTAGTTCATAGAAATGTTTTGCAACTTTTAAATACATCTTATTCATTTGATAATTTCATAGCATTTCTATGAAATAGGTTAACATTGGCTGCCTTCTATTAATAGTTTGTTTAGACCGTAACAACGAACAATCCGCCTTATTACAAGCGTGGTCTAAAGATAGACCAGGGATTAGGCCTAATGCCGTCTCTTTCTGTCTTTATTAACAAACAAGAGTCAGGTTCAGTTTTATACCATAAACCAATTCTCTCTCTTACCCGTGAAGAGACGAAAAGCTAAAGGGAAAAGGTTAGCAGGTTTTCTTTGGACAGTAGATATTTCAAATATATTCTAATGTATAGGTAATGTAAGTATTGTCATTATTATATCTATATTATATTGTAAAATTTGTACCTATGATGAATGGTATCTAGTAAAACCTAAACCCTCCCGTCCCGGCAGTCTATAACAATTGAAAAATTAGTTAGGTACGTCTGGAACTCGATGCTTGACTTGTTAGAAAAGATTCACCAATAGGCAGGGTGTTCTGGGACCACGTGATTTTTAATGTCTAGATATCTTTATAAATATTTTAAACACTTATAACAACGTTGAAATAAAAATTAAGAAAATGTCAAACATGATTATTTCTTTATATTATTTAAAAAATACTGCACTGTTAATTAGGAAAGTACCGATACGTTTTATTTCAAATTGTATTTAGAAACTGAAATAAGCTTTCTCGTCCGAGAGATGACATTGAATGTGGCTCGGAGTCAAAGAACCTATAGAGAATTTAATGACAGTAATGTTTACACTATTTGTACTGAGTAAGTACCTATATTCAGTGAGAAATAAAATTATCATTTTTGCGTATTGAATCACCAATGTAGGCAGTTTGTTAGAAAATATTTTATTTGCATACTTCATAGGATGTACCTATAAATTATATCACAAAATTATGGAAAACCCCATGTAAAATATCTATACAGACATAGTACTTGTTGAAAACTTGCCATGCTCGGCTCGCCTATCGACAAAGATGCTTTTCCTATACAATAATAATTAAAAGGCAAATTAAAATCTACCTACTTATATATCTGAAAATAAAATACAATTTTAAAATTGAGAAGAGAAAATGACCTTTTTTTAGAAAATTTACATTATGTACCTAGTGTGTAGGGAAAACAGACTAACCCATTCTCATAATTGCGTGTGCATAATAATAATGACGTGACAATAAAAATACAATGCAATAGATTGCATATTAGATGCTTTATTTGAGCTAGATAATTTAGTTAGTATCGTGAGAATATTTTAGTATCATTACTTACTATTGATATTAATTTTATCTTAAAGATCTCATATCCTGTTCATGATTACGCGAAATCTGAAGTTTATAAACGTTATATTTCATCTTTTCAAAATAAAGAAAATCAGTACGACCTCGACATGTTAATTTTCGTTATTTCAGCACTAATAGCATTCAGTTTAATTTATGTTCTTCAAAATTACGTCGTTTTACAACTATTAAACAAATTGGAGCTCTACAATGTATCGGTTGTAAAAGGAAGCGCTGAAAAGTGGTGTCCCATTAAAGTCTTTGTAAGTTTGTTTGTGTACATACTACAACAAGAGAGGTACAGTCACGGCTAAAAAGATGAATAAATACATTTAAGGCTTAAAAATATGTACACCATATTTGTACTACGAGAGAGTCGATTTCTACATATTTTGAAGCTTTGATAGGCTTTGATATATAATCCCGGGAAATCCTGGTCTCGAAAGTTTTATTAACACATTTATGAGTACCGTAATTACCAAAATTCCCGGAAATCCCGGTTCCAAGTCCAGTACCGGAAAACTAGTCCCGGTTCTTGAAATGGTACCGGTACTGTACTCCCTCTTGGTACATATTTTCAGGAGTGATCGTACTGTGTAGTAGAATAAGATTTTTATTATTGTAACTTATTAAATTTGTAAGCCAAAGCTTTTTTGCCCTTTGTAAGGTTGTGTAACTTGTAACTGCAAATACCACTCCAATGGTTATTGGAGTGGTATTTGCAGTTACATATTTTGCCAACAGTCCCTCAGTCATCAGCGCCATCGCCGTTCGTAAATCAAAATTGAGATGCATTTAAACCGAATCGGTCAGTAGCCATTTATTACAGTCAACGGTGAGCGCAGATTAATCGGGCGCTACGTGTCGCAGAACAAAACAAGTGGCGAAAACACAACGCAGTCAGATTCAGATGTCTGGACATGGATAGAGCTGTGTAGTCCAGGAAATGGAATATAGATCTCAAATCAAACTAGTTCTTTTAGCGGTATCGATAAACAGTATTAAGATGTTACAGTATTGTGTCTTTTGTTAAATCTATAGACTAATAATACCTAATAAACGAAAAGAAATTGAGTTACTACTTATACATAGGCACTTCTTTACATTATTATCCTTTTAATTTTACAGATATTTAGAAAAGTCACAGATAACATTGTGAAATTAGTAAATTATAGCCAATTAATACTCGTGTGTTTTGGACGCATTGATGTAGGTAAAGCTGCCCTAACAATTCTGGGGAATCGATATGGGAAACATGTTATCTAACCTAACGTTGCAAGGGACATAATTATCGCCGTGTTAGATGTTTCCGTGCGAGACACAGTCAGAAATAAAGACACCCCTAGTTGAACTAAACTTTCTTACATCACAGATTGGTGATTTTACATTAGCTTAAAGGAGTCATAGAATAAGTTAAAGTGGCACTTTGGGTAGGGCACATAGCACGCAAAACGGACGGCGATAGAACATAAAAGTTCCAGAAAGCGCAATGTGGCGACGCGATATTAAAAATATTGACTCTCAATTTAAAGCCCGACATAATAATGATTCATCATTATTAATCAATACCTTAAACACGTCTCACTGGACACAGGAATGTATTTCACATGAGGAGTATAATAACACCACCATAATAATTATGTCCATAGATATGTTAAGTCTATCATCCATCACAGAATACAAAACAGGTCTTTTATCGAGAAATAGGTTCATGTCTCGCATTTACTTCGTGTATCTTCTGATATATAATTTTTATTATCTTTAACACATTGAGAAAATTCTAAATAATGTCATATTGTAGTAAATAAATTGTTGTAATGTCTTGCAAAGGAGAGGTAGGTCTTCTACTGCTTTGATAACAAATAAACATTTGCGTATATTTTGTTTAAAGCGACATTTGGTGCATACTTATTCATTATTAATATTTAGCGAAAACAACAAAGACCCACCCACTAAAACAATCTTATTTGCATTCCGCTCGATCCCGTTGGAGAACTAAAATGCCCAACACTAATAGCCGACTGTATTCGCTCGTTAATTCGCCGCCAACGATTTGTCCGTCCAGTTTTAATTATATCCGCTGCGTTCCATTTTCACATCGCAACCACCGTTCGTGCTTCCGCGAACATACGCTGACCCCATGGCGGCATCGGCTGTCGAACTGTCGAACGCATGATCAACGCACACGCAGCGATTTATAAAACCTGCATCGTCTACGCCAATTTGCGACCGACAGACTGGAAACGCGGTGCATTGAAACTTGGGAGAAACTGGCGAAAAATAAACGAATTTAAGTAGGACAGAGCGACCGTCTAGGTTTTTTATTAGTGGCCGATGAATATCTATCGGCTTTACCAGCGCCATTCATTTTTACTTTCGATTGACGAATGATCAAGAACTTCGTTTGTTCTCAAGGCATCGCAATCATTCCTCCTCTTAATCGTTTTTTGTTAGAGATTAAATTTGTGGAACGTAAAATCGATTGAGGAGTGGCCTTTGTAGAATGCAGTGTTTGGTGGAAAAGGCAACAGGTTTTTAAAAGGATTTCGTCAATCAATTTAGCAGCTTACTACAACAGCATTGGGTCTTCATTCCCACAAACACATGTTACATTTGCGACGCGAGCTTTTGACGTGACACCTCGCAGATTCGATAGCATTTTGTTGTTGCTCTAAAGCGTGTTTTATTCCCGAATTAACGCGTTGCTGGAGCGCGATCAAACGAACGGGATGTTCCGCACTCGTCAATTAGGCAAAATCGCACATTTGGCAATGTTCCCGACCAGTTGTTCCACTCCGGGGGATATTCGAGTTCGGTTCGCGGAACTTGCTGCGAACGCACGCCCTTATATGGCGATTAGGTTGCATTGGCCAATATCTCGTTGTGGACTAAAAAACTAACACTCGCAAGTCGCAACCGAACGAGTTTGAAACGCTCGAATGCAATTAAATTCCTCTATATTGCAAAATAACTTTAAAGATACTTAAATAGCAAATACAAACACCATTACAAAGGCGGACCAAGTTATCATGAAAATTATATCTTATTACCAGCGCATAAAGTGCAATTGAAAGCTTTCGGAAATATTGACAAACATTTGGACTGTGTCGTTGTCTTCTCATCTCAATTTGAATCACTGCTCCACATTACTCACGCATGTAAATAACATCAACAGCATGTACAGACGACAGCAGATCAAGTGTAATAGTTGCACTACGAATGCCGCCTCTATTACGAACGTAATAAGAGCGGTCTCAAGGTCAAACTGTTACGCTTGATGTGCTGTCTACTGTAGGTATCTACGTCATATTGGAAATCTTGAAGTATTCGCAGTTTTCAACAAGTATATTGAGCCTGTATCTGGCTGCCACGCGCTTGCCCAATCATTATAATAATTAACTTTGTAGTAAATAGTTATGTACCTACATAAAAAGAGTATACAGAGTCTAATTGACTAATTGAGTCACCGACCCCAATCTGCGGAAGCCAAACATATGTACAGACATTCAAGTGAAGTCATCAACCGTTAATAATGTATTTTTTAAAACGCTCTCGGTATCGATTGCGAAAAGAAAACGAGATCGCTAATTCACTGCGTAAATTTTTCTTTGGTTAGAAAAATTGTTTTAAGTAATAAGAAAACTTAACCTCATTTAGATTTTACTAATCTACTTTGAAAACTCACTACTTTTGTACTCACCTAAATAGTTATTTCTAATTATTTAGGTACTTACAACATGAAATTTATTTATATTAGCTTAATTAAAAGTAGATAAGAACTTAATTTCCCACTCGAAAATTTAGTCTTATCTTTTTAGAATTTCATAATAAAGCATTTTCTAATCTGTTAAAGCAATTCTGACAAAAAGGTACGTAGGAGTCCCCACAAAATGTTTCGTGGTTCGGCCGAATACTATAAGTGAAAAGCAAGATAGATACTTAAATTTTGACCGTCTATATAATGTCAGTCAAAATTTTCAAACTATTGAAAAAAATACTACATTTTTAAAAAAATCTCATACAAGGTGGCACCGTCGATACGACATTAAATTAAAACATGGGCTATATTATTTCATAGAAGTGGTTTGCCACTTTCAAAAACATCTTATTCGTTTGTTAATCTCATGACATTTCTATGAGATAATGCAGCCAATGTTATATTATTTCATACAAATGTCATAATATGACATTAATAATCAATATTTTTTTTAAAGAAAAAATATTAGTACGGTGCAGCGAAGCAAAGTAATCATAGTAAACAAACCTTGACCATGAGGGAATAGCATCTATGCGTGGATCTGCACCGACTAGGTACTTAGATACATACGTAGGTTGATACTATTCTTATACTGGTTAGATTCACTAAACTGATTCCTTGTCATGAAGTCAGAAATAATATTTGGCTTGGCAATACAAAGGCACGGAGTGATGTTGTACTTTTGTCCGCGCTCGCGCAAAATGAATTGACACTCTCACGTATTTGAAATGATTTTCTCTAGCAACGTTCGTTTATGGGTTTAGTCACGAGCAATAAAATATAGCTAGTTTTGACATTTTAACATCCTTAATAACAAACAATATTTCTAATCTCGAGCTCCTCCGTACTTTGGCAGGCACGTTATTGTTGGTTCCGGTTCTTACTGCAACCGCTCTAAACTACCAATTCTCATTGGGCCAGCGTGGTGGTGTTATGGCCCAAGCTCCACATGTGTATCGCCCATGTAGGAAGGTATTTGTCCAGCAGTGGGACTTGGTTTGTACCTATGTGTGGAGCTCGATCGCGACGCAGTGGTTAGAGCGCTCTGTTGTCTATCTATTACGAAAATGAAACAGCACATGTTTTGAAATGGTAATCCCGGATGAGTCGATCAAAATTTGTAGCGGGCTCCTCTGTGCTTCGGAAGGCTGCTACTGCAACCGCTCGCATTAGACACAAAATTCCTTAAGTGTTTCTCCCATAACGGCCTGTGCCCAGCAGTGGGACGTATAATAGGCTGGTGGTGATGATGATGATTTTCTTTGTAATAAGATTCATGTACTCTCAAATCGTGTACTTAAATATTGCTCGTGACGTACAATTAGCGACATAGAGGCCGGAACGCCTTTGTTGCTCTTGATCCAAATGCGGCAAAACTGACCGTGGTAGGCCGGACTGATTGGAACACAGGTCCAGGGCTAATATAATATTCTATTGGTAGATTAACTATTAAAAACAACTAGAAGATTTTATCTTCTTTTTTTTTAAATGTAGAAGAACTTTGTTTTTCTAACGCGCCCATAATAATAAATGCCTCCATTCAATTGTACGACCGAATCGAAAATTCAATAAAAAATTCCTCCATTTTCAAATTCCAATTTTTTATTGAATTTTACCCGCAAAGCGCCACTAAATCGACTACGCACGTAGTCGGGTCAACGATGTAGAGATCTAACCCAGAAGGTGCCTATTTAATCCAACTCTGAAGGAACTCAGGTTATAAGTAGTGCATTCCACTCTCTGGCCTTGAGCATTACAAAAGGGTGATCCGTTGAACTGGCTCTACTTTGTGGTAAAGAGACACGCCTGTGTTTTAGAGGCATTGACCAATACCAGGAAGCTGTGATCCTAGTACATCTACTCTCTATTTAACGAACAAAATGTCCACGGGCAGCAATTTTTTGCTCTTTGGCCCACGTTGCTAATAAAACATTGCCGAGTTCCAGCTAATAGGAGAAGGAGGACATAGCTGATCTGCCAGGAAAAATGGCGGAAACGTACTTAAGCACGGTTAAGTTGCAGTAAAGGCATAATACTCAAAATACGAAACAGCATCGCAACACTTCAACTCGAACAAACTGCAAATCCCGAAAATATAAGTCCCGCTTAAATAAGGAGTGATCAGTTTGACATTTTCCAATACAGTTTTGACTATAATGTCTGTTACATTTATTAATATAAATAAATAATTAATTAATCCTAAATATATTACAACGTGACATTAGAAAAAAAAAAAAAAAAAAAAGAACTTACAAATAATAAACACCCCCTAAATCTTGCGAAACAGGAAGTGTACCAACAAGGCTGGTCGCATTACCTCGCTGAATTGCGATGCTTAATCTTTGTGCGAAATATATACCAGCCTTATTGTCACCTAAAGTTTCACAAAGACGACCTGCAATGTCCCGAAAAAGTCGATGAGCTCGTGGCCCCCAAGGTCCCAAAGTCTCGACCCCAAATGGCTCAAATATGTAGTCCCCAGATAAACCAGCATATTTGCGCTGTTTGAGGGATTCAGCAGAAGCAGCAGCTGATCCTGGTGTCGATGAAGTATTTGAAAGATGGGACATGGCTAAGGTGTCGACACAAGTAGCGTCCCACACCAAAGACTTACCCATCTTCCAAGGAACAAGAGTCATTCCGTCAGGCCTCTTCCCATCATCGCGTGCTAAACCATTAGGCTCCAGAGCAGCGGGAGCCCCGGAGGTAGCAAGAGCCCGACGAATGATATCATTTATATCGGCATGCCTCGTAAACCGACCTGCACTTCTTGCACAAGAGAGGCCATGGTGACCAAGATCATCGACCATAGCACCACAACGGCAACGGTGAGGGACATTGCAGATGGTTCCTAAACGCAAGCTGGTAGCAATACGAAATGCAGTGCGATCAAGAAGTGTACCTAAATTAGACGAAGGCAAAGCCTGTAGCCATAAACCAGATTCCCACTGTCTCACAGCCAAGAGACGGGCCCGATCCGCTGAACTGGTTGACGTGTTTAAAAGATTATCCCGCACCAATTCGCAGAGAGGCCCATCCCATTGTTTCTGGGAGCAGGGGGAAATAGGGAAGTCTGAGTTAGGGCAGGCCACTGACCAGCTAGATTTGGCTTCGGTCAAGTAGGACACTTCAGAAGTAATTAAACATTCACTCAAGATTTTTTCAACTAAAGGACGCGTACTATAGATGGAGGATAAAAAGGCCGGTAAAGAAACACTTGATATTTTTCTTATACCTAAACCACCGAAACGTATTGGTAATGAAGCTTGTGACCAAGAACGGTCACAAAGATTAATATTTAGCACTGTTGAAAGAGTTTCTCTCATTTTTCCATCTAGTTCCGAAAGAAGGTCAGGAAATTTCCAAAGTTGACAAGAACGAAGAGTATACATAAATTTTGGAACAAAAAGGCAATAGCGGAGAATTACATATGCCATATGAGTATTAATTTTGAGAAGCCGGTCACATAAATCCTTGAAGGTTAGAATTTTATCATTTACAAAAAAAGGTACAGAATCGTCTAAAATGGGTGAACCGAGAAGACGGAGCGATTTCTTATCAACAGTCGTAATATTAGGAGCCAAAGAATTAAATTTAGAAATGATTTCGTCCCGATGCAAGCAAGTGATTTTATCTGAAATAAATAATTCACACTTCGAGAAATTTAAATCGAGACCTATCGAATGAAAATCTTGAATGAGTGTACGCAAATCGCCAAGAACTGAATCAGTACAGCCACCTAAGGTACCATCGTCAAGATACCATACGTTTAATTTTGAATTTAGTTTTTGGAGAATAGGATGAATAGCTAAACTGAAAATGGCTGGACCGAGGGGATCACCTTGCTGACAGCCTACAGAAGAAGAGATCAAGTTACCTCTGTATTGTAGGTTAGAAGGACAACTATAGCATTGCCAAAGAAAACCGTATAAAGATGGTGTTTTACATCGCACTTGATTCAATAGAGCAGCCCTGTCCACAGAATTAAAAGCGTTTTTAACGTCCACCTTAAGGACAACCTCCCCGCACTCATTGTCCAAGAAAGTGCGCAGAGCGTGTACAGCAGCCTCACAACCACCCCTCGAACCAAAACCTAGTTGAGTTGGCTGAAAATAATCTGAGAGGCTTTCTGTCACCGCTCTGCAACAGGTTTTAGCGACAAGGCGACGGTAACACGTACCGACCGCAATTGGCCTAATTCCACCATCTTTTTTCTTAAGTGCGCAAAGGTTGGCCCCATAGAGGACGCTAATGATATCAGGATTAACATTACCTTTCAGCATAAGGTTACCAAGCACAGTCAGCTCCTTCAACAACGACTCACCAGCCTCACCGCAGCCAACAGAAGTTAAATCTTTTAAATGCTGAGGCGTGAGGCCGTCGAGACCACCAGCAGAGCCGCTGTTAAAGGAATTGATCGCCAAGCGAATCACATCACTGGAGACCTGAAGAAAATTATCACTATTGCAAGGTTGTTCGGGCAAAATAAGGGTAGTAGATGAATTTGGGTGCTTGCTTTTCAATGTAGACAGAGTGTCGGCAGAATCTGGTGCTATAGAGTCACTTGAAAACAGAAGGCGAGTGGCACCCTTGATATCACCATCATTGATCTTATTTTCTACTGATTTGTATAAATTATGATTAAAAATAGTATGTGAATGAATGGGATCTTTAGGCGGTAGGCTACTGGATACACAGTTTTCTTTGATGCGTGAAGTAAGTGATGCACGGCTGGATGGATTTTTAACGACATGCAGCACACGGAATGGGAAAGTAAGAAGATGCTCCCAGGCAGATTTTGAATTTTCTGAGACGGTAGCACGTATCTCTTCTGCAAGTTTCCTCGCAACCGAGATGCGCGCACCACGAGGAACACGCTTTAAAATGGGAGTTGAAAATTTATATTTTGAAAGAGTTTCCGAAAACGTAATGGGTGCGATAGCGGGAGCATCATAGTTTATGGATGGGGCAGAGCAGACGAAAACACTCTGATCCTGAGGTTTGTGGCATTTACCACGGTGAATGTTTAAGCCTCTCTGGCCCTTAAAAAAGCGAGGCTGAACACAAAGATGACACTGTACAAGGCTGTTTTCAAGAGACTCTAGTGGCTGACTAATATTATGACGCACTGCAGTCACGTTTTGCATTTATAAATATTTACAATAATTACCTATATTATTATTTAAAACTTAATAACACTTTAAACTAAAAAGTAAAAAATAAATAAACAATAAATGACACTTATAAAACAATAAACAGTAAACACACGATGACGGACGGTGGGATTGGCGAACAGAGATGTCAATGAAGTGCACGCCGAATAATTAGTAGCTGCTATTGGGTACTTGGAGACATCACCAGGGCAATGTAATGCGTCGTCCCGGCAACCGAAAGTGGCCTTTTAGACAATGACACTGCGGAAAATCAGCTTTCCCGAAAACTTTAGGGCTTCGCAGACGAGATAGAGACTACAGCACTGCGCACACTTGTGCGACTAAACTGATAACCAACCAATACTTTTAACGCTTTCACTCCCAAAAAGACTTTGTTATTAAATTTTAAAACATTTTCTAAATTGGGGACATAGTGCAATCGTCATTTGACATTAATTGTAATTATTAATAATATAATATAACTATAATATAACTATAATAACTATAACTTATTATAACTATAATTGAAATATCAGGACCTCAAATTAATAAAACGTCTGACCATACGGCCAAAGTATCTACACCCATAAAAAATACTTATCTAAAAAACAAATCAGTGAAAATATATTTTGTGAGTATAAACAAAATCACGACAGATATTTTATAATGTTTAGTAATATTATTAAACATTATAAAAGGCAATCAAAACATTCTTGAAATCATCATTATCATCAATGATTTCAGCCGAATGACCTCCACTGCTAGACAAAGTCCTCACCTAAAGATTTTCACGGCGATCGGTCCTGCGCCATGTGCGGTCATGACAATGTGCGTAATTCGTGTAATACATAAACACAATAAAGAAAACTAAGAAATGTACTTAGCACCACTGCAGAAACGTTAGCATTACCTAGAAAAAAAGAAAAAAAAGTTAAAAAAGATCTATTTAATAAAATAAACATGCAATAAATTACTGATGACGGTTACAAATTTAAAATTACATGTTTTATTTAGCTTTTTATTTATTTAAAAAACGAAATCAAATAATAAAAACATCAAATCAAAAATAAAATCAAATTTTAATCAATTATTTGTAGACAAATATGCGTTTTCTTTCAGTTAAATATGGCTTTGCCGTAGCCCCATTATATCGTGATAAAAATGAAAATGATTTGCAGTAAGCATACTTAAATCAATTTATGTAACGAACTATTTAAAAAGAATACATACTATACCTATTATATTATTTCGTAAGTAATTTATTTCTAAAAATTGGTTATTTAAATAATTCAATAGATACTATTATATTTTTGATAATAATTTTATAGTGTGTCATAAATTGTTAACATATTTGTAAATATGACTTGCCTATTGTACCGTCAGTGCTGTGTCTAATACGGTAGAAATAAATATGTGAATTTGAATCTAATAATCATTATCACTGCGACATATTCATAATACATAGTGAAAAAATCGAAACCAACTTGCACAAAACTTTTATTTCAAATAAATTGAAGTTTTTAAAGGTGTTATTTTTTATGTAAGTACATACTGGAAAAATAAGTAGGTTGTCATAATTTTGCGCTTAGTCATTTTCTTTTCTATTCTATTTTAACATTTACACAACAAAGAATCTTTATATTTTCTCTATTCCGGATTCCTTTGAGTCGCATTAAGTCTCGCAAATGTTATATGATCTTTAAATACAATGAAGTTATAGGTAAAAAGAGATATATTGGAGATCTTTCTGCATCCATTAATGTGACATTAATTCAGAAACGTGGCCCTTTGTTTGTTACAAGGTGACAGTTCTAAGCAAACCTGAAAGCTCACTAAATGCAAGTAAGAACATAGCTAAAATTATCACAAAGGGGCTTTCCGTGTTTTAAGTATTCTGTCTGCGTAGGTACTTAGGTATTTCCTCGTATTTCTGCGACGGATTCTGATGAAAGAGTTCTGAAATATTCCTTGCCATTTTTTGTTATACAAAGCACGCACGAGAAATGACTCAACACCACCTGATGTGAAGCGGTAAGAAGAGTCCATATGCGAAGACAGCTAGTGTAGTTCAGACACTGCTCTAGCCGCCTCCACCTTGCCGGACCGAAAGGTGCTTTTTCACGCCCATTTGCAAGCCGAAATAAATTCTTTATAGTAAGAAATAGAAATAAAGAAAGAAATCGATGAATAAAAAACACTCACACCGAATAAAACAGTTAAATGTGATTATAAAAAATATAAAAATAAAAATTTTTAGTCTCTTAATCATCTATGTAACACCATCTAATTGAGACTTTTCATAAGACCCAAACACGTTATATCTGCTGTAAGTTTTTGAAGAATTAGTAGACTTTTTGATGGTATGGGATCAGCTCAAGGTTACTGTGTCATGGGAATGTCACCGAAGTGACAGTGCATAAAATTTGAAATCAACCGGATCAGTGAAAGTTAGTAAAACCCTTTTATCATGTAGAAAATGAGCTGATACTCATCAAACGGCTGAACTGATCTAGAAAAATTATAGCTAAGAACCATCCTAGTCACGTCAGCTTTCGAACGAATCAAAATCGGTCTACTCCTTTAGGAGCTACAATGCCACAGACAGACACGTCAAACTTAAAATACCGCTCTTTTTTCGTCGGGGTTTAAAATTGGTTGTCTCATCTTTACAGAAAGTTTAAAAATGCTTGTAAAAGTATTCTTTTAGATCAATTGGGGTGTAAGCTTCAATGAGTGGTGAGATAAACGTTGTTATAAAAACGTTTTAAAAAAAGGGTAGAAAGCGGTGAGGAATTTGGTAGATTACAAATTACAAAAAGAGTGTTCAGGTGGCGTAGCGGTTATCGCGTCTAGCGTGACCCTAGGAGACGCGGGTTCGATTCCGGCCTGGAGCCTATATACAGTTTTTTCATTATTTCCTTTTTTTATTTTATTTCTTGAATTGTGAAATGCTTTATTTTCAATTATGCAGTAAAAATCAAACGTAAAGAACTTTTGCTTCTTAGATATTAGGTATAATAATAATTACAATTAACATCCATAATAAACTGTTTACAGGAAAAGCGGGATACATTTATGCGTGTTTTCGCCGAACTTTCACTGCTCGTATTTTTTTTAAATCTAAATGTTTTTATGAACAAGAATGTCTTGTACGACAGATGTTTTGGCGGCCATCAAACAAGTGATGGCTTAATTTTTATGAAAATTTAAATTATGATACCCAATATACACCCACATGACTAAAATCAAGGATATATGTATATGCTATTAACAAAAATGGTGTATGAATTTATCAAGTTGTGCTAATTATTATATGAAAAAACAAAATCGTTCAAGCAGAATATTGTGATGATATTTGGAGCTCAAAATTATTCAAGTAATTATAATTTCTAATGATTTACTTTCATTTTTGGGTAATTTAGAATTCCGCAGGCTGTTTGCCACCGCCAGCTAGACTTAAGGCGGGATTTGGCCCTTTTACAGAGATACGCTTTTATAGTATTTTTGAGAATACGTTTTGAGATTTAAAATTTTGGAAATCCAACATTTAAAGAATTCAACATTATGTTCCGGAAGGCAACATACTCGGTATAACATACCATACCTACCCATGTTAACATAGTTATATGTACCTATAATGTACCTATAATAAGTAAGGTGTTATGAAAAGTTCAAAATTATAAAATAATTTTCAAATTTCCCATACATGATGGTACTAGCAAATACCCGTAGGTAGGTCTACTGGTAGCCCCGTAGGCCTACCTACGGGGCTACTAGGTCATCTGGGTAGGCACCACCGCCTTTCTTATTTCAGCCGTAAAGCAGTTCGCTGTGTTTCGGATTGAAGGGAAAGGTAACCAGTGTAATTACTAAACATGGAAGGCATTTCACCTTAGGTCTCATAATGACAACGCACCTGCAATACCAAGTGATGTTTACCTTGTTATTGCAGTGTCTATAGGCGACGGTAACCACTTACCACCAGGTGTGCTTTCAGCTTGTTTGTTGCATAAAAAAAACATTTTATTTAAATGACCGAACAATTTGTATGAATAAATATTTAGTTAGGTAAGTCATCATCATCATCACCAGCCTATATACGTCCCACTGCTGGGCACATGCCTTCTTACATGGGAGAAATACATGAGGAGTTTGGGCGATAACACCACCACGCTGGCAATGCGAGTTGGTGGGTTAAAGCGATTGCAGCAACAACCGGGACCAACGGCTCAGCGTGCCTTCCGAAGCACGGAGGAGCTCGAGATAACAAACTTTGATTGACCCATCTGGGATGGATCGACCATGGCGAAAGCTGCTTTGTTTTTCGTATCGAAACCAGAGCGCTCAAACCAATACGTCGCCGAGCTCCTCATTAGGTAAGTATATTGGTATAATTACTTTCCGCTATGTTAGTAGGTATAAAGATCCAATTAGTAATTAAAATAGAATAAAACTAGAAAAATTTCACGTCCTGAGGCAGGAATCGATCCCGCGACCTTTCGCAATCCGGGCGACTGCTCTGACCACTGAGCCACCCAGGACTTGGGATATCCCTGTGAAATTCTTCTAGTCTATCTTGTATTTGCGTTTATGAGCTAACGTAATTAAGAAGATCCAATTAGATATAACAAACGTCAATAATGATTAATAAGCTCATACTTTGCAACAATATTTTTCATAACAAAATCTTGAAAAAGACTTGGTCCTACAATAAATCTATTTTAAGTTGCGGCATGAATACATCATCAATAGGTACTTTAGTCTATGTACATACGTCGCGATCCGGGGCTTTTCCCCTATAATAATACCATCTATAGTAGAAAATTATAGGAAACCAACACCATACGTAATTCTTGTATGGCTTCTGAAGCACGTAAAAATAAATCCAATTTTGAATGTAGGTATAAAGCAGGGTGCGTAATCGTTGTTTTCCTGAACTTTCAGCGGATGTTTTCAATTTTTGATAGGTACCACATCAACGTGTTTTTCCTCGTTATGTTAAAATTGGTGTATGACTGACTGAGAAAAAGCAAAACTCAAATCTACAAGATATCACTTTTAAAATTTTTAATTAAGATATTGTAGTTTAAAGTATACTTTTATTACTAAATATCTCACCTTGGATGACTTTAACTACCAAAATCAATTGAAATTAGAGTAAATGTTACCTACACTAAATAAAAAATATCATATTTTAATTAACATTTACTTATTTTAAATATGTAATTACCCAACTATAACGACTTAATTTTTTTTACGATCAGTTTTTTTTAAATATTTATTGGCATTGGATACAAGTCCTTAAATCAGTAACATTGCCCTTCAATGCCCAGACGGCAATTTAAGTTGCCATAACAATTAAAAATTAATTGTATCTGGTTTATCGCTAATTGAAAAAAAGATTATTGTTATTAGTATCGGGCTTTAAAGGGTTAAGTATTTAAAATATGTATATAAATTTCATAGATTTAATTTTACGCAGAAAAAGTTCTGTCGTTGCATTGCAACACCACAAGATAGAATCTCACCACTTTCCATCAGGTGGGCCGTATGCTTGATTGCTACCTTAGTAGTATAAAAAAAAGAATCTTTTGTACTTAATATATTCAATAGGTTTTATCAGAGGTGTTTGGCATGTCATGAAGTACAGTTATAGCTAATGCACAAGCCGTTGGAAATTTTACTCGGATCCGAATATGTTTAGACCGTTCTGTTATGTAATACCCATGGGTAAAGGCCTTCCTAATTATAATTTAAAGTTCTCACGACGAATTAGACTTAATTGGTTAAATATAAAAAAAAAAAACAAGTTTTGAAATAATTCAATGAGAGCAGAAGATAGGTAGGTCGGTCGAGTATACCTACCTAATTTCTACGGTACAAATTATCGATAACGTATTAATCTCGTTTTAGATTTTTTCATTTTGGAATGCTATTAGGTATAAATAAGATTTTTGTTGATTTGGAACGTGTCAAAATAAATAATAAATTTAACGTTGTACCTTATTGCTATGATCTGAGGTGTAGGAGTAGGTATATACCTATACATTATATTATGGTATTACCTACATACCTATATGAGTAGGTAATAAATAGAACGTTTGGAATTTTCACTTTCAATACAAATTTTAAAGTTATACCACCACTGATTGCGATGACATGATCCTGAAAATTGCTCATTCACGCATTACTGAGTGATCAAAGTCAGTCTACAAAGTATTAATAAAGTCACAAAACAAGCATGATGCAGTCCGCATCAAAAGCACATAGTAAGTTACTCTGTGATAATAGTAGGTAATTGACAAACTTCTATTATGAAATTAATATTTTTTTTATACAACTAGAAGACAAGCAAGCTGAACTATCGCCTATATCCTATAAACACCTGCAACAACAAGGAAACACTTGGTACAACAGCCCTTTCATACTGAGACCTAAGGTGTAATTAATGGCTTTTCACCCATTGCGGATTAAATTAAGGATTTTCCAACCATTCGCACAAAGCATTTCGCCAAGTCCTTTCTAATGCGAACTGCCAAGGAGTGGAACTCTCTGCCTGCCCATCTGTTTCCCGAAACCTACAATTTGGACTTTTTGGACGTTTTTAAGGCTAGAGTGAGGCACAAAAGATCCCAATGGGTCGAGGTGCACTATGACTTCGTCTTGGCCCCACGATAAGATAAGGTTTGAGTGAATAGGCACATTCTAGGCAAACATACACCATCGTAGGCAACATCCTGATGTTAAGTAATTGCCTACTATTTTAATGTTTTTGTTTGCCTTTAATCCTTTTATCATACAAAAATATGCCGAAACAAAAACATAGCGAACTGTTTCACGGCTGAAATAGGAAAGAACTGTATGTAGGGTCGTCTGGGATCAACCATGGCGAAAGTGTTCGTAATCTAGATAGGAAAAATAATATTATGTATTCAGATTCCTACCACAACTATTTTGTGATTTTTTTAATTGACTGCGTATTTCGCATTTTGGCACATCTACGATGTGTTGTGACTAGGCTTCTAAGAAACGTGATTATGCGACCAGGGTCTGTCTAATTAGAGTGCAGATAAATTAAATCTGGCCTGTGAGTAAATTACATGATTTTCGTGGAAATATCATTATCTTTTCGTAATTAGCACAGGGTATAGACGATTGCAAACCAATAAACAACCATATTTATGGGAGACGTGACAATAGAAGTAACTTACCAGAAGAATACAGAAAATAGTAGCCAAGTGAAAATTTTTGAGTATTTAAGGGAAGGCAACGTATGAGTTAGTATATCCTGCAAGAATCATCTATTCTTACCTACCTATATACCTGGGGTAAATGGTAAATGGATGGGTAAATGTAGGTAGTGCTGGTGACCGACGACATGGTGAAAAATAATTTTTAAATCGCGAAATGAAATCAGCTGTTTACTCAATTCTAATACGAGTAGGTAATACAAATGACGTGTTTGTATTAGTGTTTGTATAGATTTTTTCGCGATTTTAAATTTACATTTTAACAAGTCGGGTTGAGGATAAAACCGCCCCCGTCTGCTCAACTGTCGGAAAAGGTCCGATTATCTGAAACTCTATACTTCTCCCTTTCTATCGCAGTGCGTCAAAGCGAGACGGCATGTGACTTTTCGAATCGAATCTGTCATCTGACAGTTCAGAATAAGGGAGCAGCACTGCCATCTGCCTTCGTTTTCGAAAGCACACCCCTTACACCCTGTAGAGGCTACTCTACGGCATACCTACGTACGTAGCTACGGCTTATAAATGCTTGTTGGAAGCGGTTACCGTAGCCGCTACGGTAATTGCTTACTACCAGGTTTTGTGTTTGTTTGTCATTCTTATTGTTCATAAAAAAGTCAACGGTTTGTTTAATTTGTTTTCCCTTTCGACGGCAGTTTAAGATAATCATTTAATTTAGGCTTATGTTCCAAAACGTGATCGGAATAGTAATACCTACTTTAGTTGGCTTAAAAGTAGGTAGGTAGTGCGGTAAAAAAGTTGTTTCAAAAATCCAGGAGGCCCGGTCCAGTAGGTACCTACACTATACTAAAAATAGGCAAAAACATGCAGAACAGTTTGTAATTGTGCATTTTCTTTGTTTCGTGGTACAAAACAAGAATTTTTATAGAAAATAACTGCAACACAGCCAAATATGGCGGCTAGCCTATGTCGCTTTGGTAAAGTTTAGTTGACTTCTACTCAGAACATTATGAGGACTTCTACGTCGCCCGTCAAATTGAATTGTAGTGAAATCAACGAATCGTGCTGAATTTGGTTCAAGTGAACTACATACAGGGTGGTACCGTCAAGCCGTCAATACGACAATAATTTAAAACATGGGCTATATTAGTTCATAGAAATGGTTTGCCACTTTTAAAAAACATCATTTGATAATTTCAGACATTTGTATAAAATAATATAACATTGGCTGCATTATTTCATAGAAATTTCCAGAAATTATCAAATGAATAAGATGTTTTCTAATGATTTGATAATTTATTAATAGAAGGCAGTCAATGTTAACCTATTTCATAGAAATGCCATGAAATTATCAAATGAATAAGATGTTTTAGAA
This sequence comes from Nymphula nitidulata, assembly GCA_947347705.1. NCBI lineage: Eukaryota > Metazoa > Arthropoda > Insecta > Lepidoptera > Crambidae > Nymphula > Nymphula nitidulata. The sequence continues at coordinate 19,169,885 of OX374625.1, read as the reverse complement.
TGTTGCAAAACATTTCTATGAATTAATATAGCCCATGTTTTAAATTATTGTCGTATTGACGGCACCATCCTGTATACATGAAAACGAATTGTTAGTATTTTTCCCGGATTCAGAAGATTTTTCCTGATTTTTTGAGATAGCGTACGTACATATACCTGGCCGGGTATGAAACATCTCCTTTTACCAAAATATTTTCATCTTTTTAGCGCTTTAAACGCGTTTTACATTAGGATTTTGTGTATAGTAAACACACAACATTGACAGGTCCATTTAATAGCACATTACGACCTTTAATGTTTGTGAAAACATCAGAATGATTGCCAAAAAGATTGTCTCAAATATTTTCCGTGACGCTTGGCATACAAGAGCAAAGATATGAACAAACAAACTGGGAATAACTAAAAGATATTAATTTGCATTTTCCAATTTAATACTCTCACTGTGGCGTGTTACCAAGTATTCGATTATGGATTATTATCTAAAAAATTAATAAATGATATTGTGTTGACTATCAATCACTGGAATCAGAATGCGGAACTAAGTAATATCTTAGAAGCCATTATTTTTGCAGTTAAATATCACTTTATTAGCCGCATAACGCAATATCCCGTTATTCTACAATAAACATAACATAGGTACTATACCACAGATTAGACAATAAACTATATTTTGGGTCCAAATGTTAAGCCAAAGACATACTTAAACAAAGCGATGCCAGCGCCATCGCCGGTGGAAATTTATAACTACGTAAATCGTTATACCTTCTTTAGTACATTTTCACTTTCAAATGTTTTATTGTCATCAAGAGTCACATTAATTATTATTTTTTTCTAAATTAAACGCGATTTTACCCCAAAAACAACTGTAAGCTTCTAAACGCAAGTGGTCCAGACGCACACATAAATGCTCGCATTCGTATTGTGAATAAACATCGTAATGTAGCAGATAAACTAGGATGGGAGCCAAGACGAAAATATGCCACGGCGCGTTTTTCCATTGGATTTTGCGCTTTGGAAACGGGCAGTAGTCGCGACGGACATCATTGTTAATTCACAGATGGAATGTGATAAGTCCGCTACTACTTGTCACATAATGTTCAATTCTCTATAATGTAATTAGGTAACGTAGCGCAGTCCCGTCCTGTCACGCTCTGAAAGCTTTGCAGTACAAGCGGGCGACATCGACATGCGACGCCAGCAGTAAGATGCGTTGATTTGTAAAAAGTTTGATACATATTGATATGACGCATTGAGCTATGTATTTATGTAGGAATGCGTTTATTTTCATGTTATGTTTCCAAGTGTACTTTGAAAGTTGTCGTAGCAAATGTGTACCTAAAGGTTTGATTGAACTGATCCATCGAGTGTCTGTTGTGTGTCTTGTGTGTGTCTCGCCAGGTCGCACGTGTGTTCATAGCGCACAGGTCGTTGCACACGCGTCAAGGTAGATACGGCAATTTTCATTCAGTTCCCCGATCTATTTACATCGACACAAATTATTATCAAGTGGCACAATGCGCGCGCACTTCCTCCACACTGACGTAGGTACGCGGGACCTTCGCGAGCCGCAGTACCGGGGGCGAACCACTCGATCTTTACGACCCGGCTCCCTAATATTCCCGGAATACTTTGATGATCCGGTAACTTTACGTCTGTCAACGGTAGCCAGTCAAAAGAGAAAAACTAATTTTGTTGTAGAGTGTACAGTTCCGGGGAGCGGCCCGCGCCGTGTGTTCCGTGCAACGGTTCAGGACGATGTTTACTCCCGTGTTCACTGTCAAACGTGTTATCTGTTATGTGAGCAGGTGGCGTCGGCGCGTGTGCCGGCGGCTATATTTGTGGCGCGCGGGCGGCGTTACATAAACTGTCGTGTGCGATCCTCACCTCCTCTATCTTGAGGCTGGTGCGGACCACCTTGCGGGTGACCGCGCTCTCGTAAGTCTCCTCGATAGTCTCCGCCATGGTTGTGTAGCGCGAGCGCAGCGGGCGACGCGCGCGATAGTTGCGCCGGTACTGAACGTCCGCTGGTTATTTTTAGTCTGGCGGCGTGGTGCGAGCTGAGTACACTGGACGGGAATCGGGGTAGCGGCGAGACATTCGTCTGCTGCTGACAGCAAGGGTTGCTGGGACGGCTCCGACCTCGCTAAGGCCGTTAACACACAATCGGCAGCCAGCCGTATATTGATCATATATAGCTATAGGTAATCCACTCAGAACATTTCAGACGTCGGTCTTCTGGCCTGTCTGTTAAAGTGGATCTGATTTTTCCACTCAAAACACCTAAGAATTTATTCTACAAATAGCCCACAAAGCTTAGGCAGTCTTAAATTATTATTCTAGAAGCTATAGGTCCAATTCGCAGCGGCATACTCTATCGCAATACTGACTTTAACTACAAAAGCTGCCAAGAAATAATGTATTTAACGATATCCACGTCAGGTCGGGTAGGTTGCAGTCACGTCCGTGTGACATAGTCCAAAGCATTGACAGTGGCCTTGCCTCGCAGAAGACATTGCATAGCTCCGAGCACATTCACTCTTCCAGCGTCTACGCGGTGATTGATGACTACGGTTTTTTAAATCATCAGAATTAATGTTATGTCATCACTACTTAATGTACCCACCTATAGTTGAATGTTTTAACCGACTTCAAAAACGAGGAGGTTCTAAATTCGGTTGGTATGTTTTTTTTCTATGTACCTATGTACACCGATTACGCCGAGATTTCTGATCCGATTTACGTGATTCTTTGGTTCGATGCGGAATAGTTGTCATTTGGTCCCATAAAAATTATTTTAAAATCAGTTGGGTAGGTTTGTTTTTAAATAAAAAAAACTGAAATGAGAAAGTCATCTGCGTATGCGAAATTTTGGATTTTTCTTTCCTATGACTTTTTAGTGAAACGATACGATAGTAGGAAGCAATGTAAGCTGACGGTCACCTATCTAGCTTTGAACTTAGCAAGTTATCACTAAAAATTGTTAAAAAAAACTTCTAGACAAAAATATAACCGACTTCAAAAAACTGAAAAGGATAAAATAATTACATTTAAGTAGATACTCATCACTTAAAAACGTATTTTTTGGAGTTGGTGCTAAGTTGTTTCCAGAAATAATAGAAAGCGAAGCACCGACTACAAAAAATATGTTTCTAGGTGATGAGTACCTAGGTACTTAAATTTAATTATTTTATCCTTTTCATTTATTTGAAGTCGGTTTTTTGTGAACCTTTTCGCAACTGGGCAAAATACACTGTATGCAATAATTCAAGTCTGCACGACTTAGATTGTGACGTACGGAGGCTCAGTATGTTCGATACAAAGAACATTCTGCGCATAAGAGTTTGCCACTGTTCAGAAAATAACAATATGATGGGTTTTTTAGGGTTATGTGACTAAAATGAGAGAAACGACTCTCTAGTTATAATATAGACAGTTCTTGTGTCTATGCGTACTCGTAAGATTTTTACACGCAGCCTATAGCAATATTTCAGTGCTTCAGTAGTTCATCTCGTGGTATACTTCATGAGACACGTTGCATTATTACTCACGGAATAGATAAAATATTAGTAGGATTAGTAAGTTGAAGTGGCAGTGGGTAGGGCACATAGCACGCAGAGCAGACGGCCGGTGGGGCGTTAAAGTTCTAGAATGGCGACCACGTACCGGAAAGCGGAAAGTAGGACGGCCTCCCACTAGATGGACCGACGACCTGGTCAGGGTCGCGGGGAGCCGTTGGATGCAGGCTGCGCAGAACCGTTCTATTTGGAAATCGATGGGGGAGGCCTTTGTTCAGCAGTGGACATCATAGGGTGATATGATATGATGAGATAAAATATTATAGGTCCACCATCTTTTTTAACTGTTCTGTGCATTTATTCGTGAACTTGCAAAATACCAATTCGGAGCAGTTTGTTCTCAGAGCAATCGTTTGATCAAGTGAATTGGCTGCGAATCAAAGTCGATTAATTTTATATTAATGGTCTTTTAGCTATTTTCACATTAAAAATTATTTGGGCGCTAGTAAACAAGTCTAAGACGTCATTAAATACACGAGTATTGTTTAGGATGATCAATATTTGTCTGTGGAGATCAGAAAATGAATGTTATTGCTGGAAGCCTCAAGTGTTTCTTTCTTATATTACATTCTATTACGATGACGTAGTAGGAATCTCAGCGGGACTTTTGTTTTTTTTTATTGACAGCCGTTTAGTAGAGTTGTACAGAACCCCTGTCTTTGAACCAGTTTCATATTTTTTATTATATTATATGAGCCTTTATTGCCAACTCAGATACAATGTTTGATTCAAACTATGTATACATATACATATTACACATCGGTCCTCGGATTGACGGAGTGTCCTTTCGACACAAAGGCCTCCTCCAGCTTTTTCCAGTCTTCTCTTATCAATGCAGTTCTATGCCACAAAGGTTGGTTCATATACTTGTACCTATTTAATTTGTTCACGAGTCATACATGTTTGTATGATGTTTACTTTGTATTTTTGTACAGGTAAGCAGGTATTTATAGATATGTATTTTAGACCTGTCCCACTGTTGATGAGGACTGAAGACCATACATTATTAATATCCGCCAGTACGTAATTTTCATTATCAAATGTGTACTTTGTATTTCGCTCGCTAGAGCGCGCTCTCAACTAGATTAGTGTACGCTAGTTCGTGCAAACTCCGCGAGGTTGCGCTGCTGAAAATAGCACGTCAGACGTCACACTAGTTTGCAATATTGTATTTTCAGATCTTTCAGTATCGTCCCCACCTAGTGCCTATAATAGACCGCTAGAGAGGCGCCACTGCTACTCTATATTTAGTCCCTTCGTTCACCGCAGTGAGGCGTTACGAGCGATCTATCTCTGCCACGCCACGCCCAGATGGCATGATAAAATGACATGCACAATAATAGGCCACATTATTAAATACATGTCGACTAACTAGAAAATTCCCAGAATGTATTTAGTAGAAGGTGAGTCATAAAATAAATAATAAATAGAATCCACACCAGATTTATGCAAATAGTTTTGGATATTAGAATCTACACCGAATGTATGCAAATAGTTTTAGATATTAGAATCTAGACCAAATGTATGCAAATACTTTTAGAAATTAAAATCTACAGCAAATGTGTGCAAATAGTGTTAGATATTATACGAAATGTATTTACAAGCGCCAATCTATACGAAATGTACCTATGCAAGTCGTTTAGATGTCTTCCACTTGGCGATACTTCGCATATATTCACCCGTGAGAACTTATAAAAAATACATAAAATAAATAATAATTAGAATCCACACCAGATTTATGCAAATAGTTTTGGATATTAGAATCTACACCAAATGTATGCTAATAGTTTTAGATAATTAAATCTACACCAAATGAATGCAAATAGTTTTGGATATATATATTCAGCATGTTTAGTAATGACACGAATTACTGACTGGCGTCCTATTTTTAACTGACTTCAAAAAAAGGAGAAGGTTCTCAATTCGAATACTATAGTTTTTTTATGTTTGTTACGCGATCATTCCGCCAATTATGAATTGATTTTGATGATTCTTATGTTTTTGGTAGCTTTTATATCAGAGATGGTCCTATATAAAATTTATCGAAATCGACTTAATAGTTTGGTCTCAAAATCCCAATAACTAGAATAATTTTATTAACTGATAAATGTAAGCGAAATTGCGGATTTTGGCTTTCTTGTGACTTTTCAGTACCTACTGCTTATAATAATTCTATTTACGTTGGAATACTGCCAGGTTGGTCCATGGTCACCCATCTGTCTTTGACCTTAGAAACTTTACCCTAAACTTGTGAAAAAAAAAATTCAACAAAAATAATAACCGACTTCAAACACTAAAAAAACATACAGTTGAATTGATATACTCCTCCTTTTTTGAAGTCGGTTAAGGAAAAAAAATACATTTATGTAGGTAGGTAGGTACTTACTTTATGATAATAAAAATAAAATTGAAAATTTAAAGTAACCCCTAGCGACATTAAGCATCTATCTAAAATTATCTCATTGAGACTTTTCATATGAGCCCAAACACGCTATATCTGCTCTAAGTTTCTGAAGAATTAAGCATTCCGCAGACTATTTGATGGTACAGGATCAGCTCAAGGTTAGCATGTCTTGAAAAAACCGCTGAAGTAACAGTAAACCAAATTGAAATCAATCGGATCTGTGAAAGTTAGAAAAATCCTTTTGTCAAGTAGGTAATGAGCTGATAGTCGTCAAAACATTTCTTAGACTGCACTTGTTTGGGATTTCTCTGGGTGTTGTATATTGAGAATCTAGCATATGCGAATATTTCAATTTTAGTTATAAGAAATGAATAAAGTTATTAAGAAATAAATAAAGTTATAAAGTTGTAATATATTGCAAACTGCTCTTCGCGGTCTTGCACGCCCGCCGACGATGTGTCTTAGCCGAAGCAAAACCTTAGATAGAGACATTACTGAGAGATGTGATCTTAAGGAAAAATACATTTATCTATTGAAAATAGACATGTTCGGAATAGATGCTTAATCTTTATCAGATTTTTATTAATTTATTGAGGGTAGCATTAGCTCTCGGCAGTCGAGTTGTCATTGTTGAACAGTCCAGTCGGTGTATGTTAGCTCTCGGTTCGGTTCCGTGCTAGATTTATAATGACTTCGGATTTTGAGTATCTACGGGAAATATAGTGTTATTCTATATATCGACGTCGGATAACGTATTTGCTTGCTTGTATTTGCTTTGCTTGCTACGTATCGTAGGATCATGATATTAAAAACGTATTTTTATTTTTTCTTGTTTTATACATTAACGATAAGGATATCCTTTTAAGTCTATTATTACCAGTGTTTTTGTGGCTTACAGCAATCGAGTTTTTTTTACAGACCTATAAAACGCAGTAACCACAAGAACTTTCTATGGCATCAAAATATTTCTATTATTTTGAGAACTCTAAAATGTTGTGACACAGTTGTTTTTTTTTTAGAAAACTTAATGTAAGCCTCAGTAAAGAATTATCTTGCATTGATGGTATTGCTTTAAGTGAATGGAGTGGGTAAAAAGTTCTATAGCTCCCCGCGACCCTGACCAGGTCGTCTGTCCATCTAGCGGGAGGCCGACCTACTTTGCGCTTTCCGGCACGTGGTCGCCATTCTAGAACTTTAACGCCCCATTGGTCGTCCGTTCTGCGTGCTATGTGCCCTGCCCACTGCCACTTCAATTTGCTAATCCTATGAGCTATGTCAGTGACTTTGGTTCTCTTACAGATATCCTTATTTCTGATTCTATCTCGCAGAGAAACACCCAACATAGCTCGTTCCTTAGCTCGTTGTGCGCAGCTCTCCCTGTGGTTCCGCTGCCAAATTGCCCACTCTCAGCTCATGTTCGCTCCGTTTGCCCAGCCTTGCATTGAAATCCCCCATAACAACAGTGAAATGAGTTTTGAAAGTACAGATGGCTCTAGATATCTCCTCATACATACTTTCCACCTCATCATCCGGATGTGTCGAAGTCGGCGCGTACACCTGTATCTGTGACCTTCAGCGAATACTGTTTGGTGATTCTGAGTATAAAGTATACTACCCTCGCTGACACACTCCGAATTGTCACAATATTGTTAATGAGGCACTTGCAGACGAGAAACCCAACACCACGCTAGGAAAGATGGTCACCCTCCCGGTGATAGAGCAAGTTACCGGATTTGAGTTTACCATGAGGTTGCCATAATCACCACGCTTGGCAGGCGGGTTAGTGATCGCAGTGATTCGCTAGTACCCAGAAAACGCTGTTGTCGTCATCTGGGGAAGATTATCCCTAAGTCGGCTCTTACGACACCCACGGGAATAGATGGGGAGGTGCTATTGTAGCCCGGCACCACACGGGCCACGTACGTTCTATAGTTGTATGCATGCTGTCCACTGGCATGTATGTATGACCTGGGATTAGGTAATTTTACTCATTCCGCCAAAATGGCGTAAGCCTCAGTTTGAAATTTTTGCTGACCGCAAGAATGGCGTATGCAACAAATGCATCAAAAATACTAATTTTTGGTAGGCTTACAGCAAAGAAAACACCAGTATTGTTCAAAATACTTACGGAGTAAGTGATTTTTTTTTCATCGTAGAAATACGAGACCCAGACCCAACGACGCAGTATTTTTTTCTGATAAAAATGATGTAAAAAACGTATTTTCGATTTTTTGCGGCTTACAGCAAAATAATACGTTTTCCTACGTCGATATAAATATATGTATTGTATCATTATATACATAAAACCAACAAACATAAGTGTGTGCCTACGGAAGATGAAGAACGGGGCGCCCCAGATGAATTGTGCAAGTAATGATCTACACCAAGGTATTTATTAAATCTATTTATCCTATATTTCATTATCAGGGCTTTAGGTATTTTATTTGTAGAAGCTCCGTGTAATCGCGGACAGACATTACTCAGGCAAATAATTAAATACAACATCCATTTCATAATTTTATTCTCATTAGGTACGCAAACACGCATTATTACAATACTCAGTGTTATAAATAGAATCCATAATAAATAATACCTAGCACTAATGATGAAGGATTTGGAGAAACATTTTTACATATCATACCTTCTTTATACATACATTACAATACATAGGTAACATTTCTAGATCTCGGTTGATATCACTTGCTCTTGCGCTAATACTTAAAAAAATATTTCACCTTTGTGCTCTGGGCGTCAGCCTTACTCCACATGACTGAAAAAAAAACACATCAGTCAATAAGATAAACACCTTTTTTACCTATATCACCAACAAAGAAATTTGCAAAACAAATCGTTAATGAAAATATTCTTAATTTTTATCTATATCTATCTTTTATCAAGTACCGGTAATTTTTTTCTCGTCTTGAATGAAGCCGATTTTTCGAGTTCGATAAAGTTCGAGCAGAAACCGCATGTCTTCCTGACCTACAAGGTTATGTCTATATCTTCGAATGAAGCAACTCATATAATAATGATCGAACTTCACTTGGTAAGTTCGTGTAGTCATTATATTATATTTCAATGCTTCATTCTTCATATATAGACATAACAATGTAGGTAAGGAAGACTTGGGCTTTCTGCTGGAGCTTTATCGAACTCAAGAAATCTAGAAAAATTGGCTTCATTCAAGACGTGAAAGAAATGAACGATAAAAGATAGATATAGATAAAAATTAAGAATATTTTCATTATTTTCTCAACCGTAAACTCATTTTTTAATAAATTTATGATTTGAATTGCAACAATAGCGTGTATTTTCTGAATAATTATGGGAAAAATTGTAAACAAATGAAGGTTTTTTATTTGTTTCTTTTTTTGTTTAGTTTACCCAATAAAAGGGACGGCAAATGGCTATGCACGTTTGGTGCATTTTCTATACTTCTGGGGAGTTACTGCATTGAAATGTAGGTGCAACACTTTTCAATGCATCTTGGGGGACTTTGGTGCCAAATATGCTGTACATAATATAGATTGCGTCTTTAGAACTAGCGCCAGTTTTGACTCAGACACAATAGATCTAATTCTTAAGACGCACTTTAAATCTAAATTTACTACAATATATTTCTATCTCGCAATATGTAATAGTAAAAAAGCAAGTTTTTTTAAACTGTCAACTAAATTTATATATGTATATTTTAAAGAAACCATAAATAATTTCGGACGATACGTACGGAGGTGATTCCTAAACATTGCATATCATCGCGGTTGTTTTCATTAAGGTTGAAAATTTAACACACGTTTCTAAAAGTCCAATTTTTGACAGCTATCCTTTTTGTGTTCATATTGAGTGAACAAGATGCACTGAACTTAAATTTAGATTTAGGAGTGTGTTCTACAGAATCATGGCCGTTATTGTTATATAAATCTCGACCGACGCCTTTAAATAGCGGCAAAAATCCGTCTGTTTTTTGTTAGTTATACTTACATGATGCGCATGGTGTTGGTGAAGCCGGAGCCCTGCTTCCAACCGGTGACGACGACCACGGAGTCCCCGGTGCGTAGGAAGCCGCGCGCGCGACCGAACTGGAGCCCGTACTGCACGCGGTTGTCCACGTCCTTCAGCCAGTCACCGGCCGCCGGCTCTGAGGACCGACCACGGGCGTTACACACTACGCTGCCACGAGACTACGCTAACTGGAGCCCGTACTGCACGCGGTTGTCCACGTCCTTCAGCCAGTCACCGGCCGCCGGCTCTGAGGACCGACCACGGGAGTTACACACTACGCTGCCACGAGACTACGCTAACTGGAGCCCGTACTGCACGCGGTTGTCCACGTCCTTCAGCCAGTCACCGGCCGCCGGCTCTGAGGACCGACCACGGGCGTTACACACTACGCTGCCACGAGACTACGCTAACTGGAGCCCGTACTGCACGCGGTTGTCCACGTCCTTCAGCCAGTCACCGGCCGCCGGCTCTGAGGACCGACCACGGGAGTTACACACTACGCTGCCACGAGACTACGCTAACTGGAGCCCGTACTGCACGCGGTTGTCCACGTCCTTCAGCCAGTCACCGGCCGCCGGCTCTGAGGACCGACCACGGGCGTTACACACTACGCTGCCACGAGACTACGCTAACTGGAGCCCGTACTGCACGCGGTTGTCCACGTCCTTCAGCCAGTCACCGGCCGCCGGCTCTGAGGACCGACCACGGGAGTTACACACTACGCTGCCACGAGACTACGCTAACTGGAGCCCGTACTGCACGCGGTTGTCCACGTCCTTCAGCCAGTCACCGGCCGCCGGCTCTGAGGACCGACCACGGGAGTTACACACTACGCTGCCACGAGACTACGCTAACTGGAGCCCGTACTGCACGCGGTTGTCCACGTCCTTCAGCCAGTCACCGGCCGCCGGCTCTGAGGACCGACCACGGGCGTTACACACTACGCTGCCACGAGACTACGCTAACTGGAGCCCGTACTGCACGCGGTTGTCCACGTCCTTCAGCCAGTCGCCGGCCGCCGGCTCTGAGGACCGACCACGGGCGTTACACACTACGCTGCCACGAGACTACGCTAACTGGAGCCCGTACTGCACGCGGTTGTCCACGTCCTTCAGCCAGTCACCGGCCGCCGGCTCTGAGGACCGACCACGGGAGTTACACACTACGCTGCCACGAGACTACGCTAACTGGAGCCCGTACTGCACGCGGTTGTCCACGTCCTTCAGCCAGTCACCGGCCGCCGGCTCTGAGGACCGACCACGGGCGTTACACACTACGCTGCCACGAGACTACGCTAACTGGAGCCCGTACTGCACGCGGTTGTCCACGTCCTTCAGCCAGTCACCGGCCGCCGGCTCTGAGGAACCAGCTTGCTTTGTGTTTCTACATTTGGTCTCATAGTGAAAGTTGTTCATATTCATAGCTAGAACACAATATGAAAATTTTGCTCAAGCTTCAAAAGTATCCCAGTATGTTACCCTGGTACACGATGGGCAGCGCGGCCGGTACTTGCTGAGCTACTACCAACATATGTTACCCTGGTACACGATGGGCAGCGCGGCCGGTACTTGCTGAGCTACTACCAACATATGTTACCCTGGTACACGATGGGCAGCGCGGCCGGTACTTGCTGAGCTACTACCAACATATGTTACCCTGGTACACGATGGGCAGCGCGGCCGGTACTTGCTGAGCTACTACCAACATATGTTACCCTGGTACACGATGGGCAGCGCGGCCGGTACTTGCTGAGCTACTACCAACATATGTTACCCTGGTACACGATGGGCAGCACGGCGCGGTACAGGTGCGCCTGGCGGGCCGTCCGCGCGTGCCGCGTCACGGCGATGACGGGGCAGCGCGGCCGGTACTTGCTGAGCTACTACCAACATATGTTACCCTGGTACACGATGGGCAGCGCGGCCGGTACTTGCTGAGCTACTACCAACATATGTTACCCTGGTACACGATGGGCAGCACGGCGCGGTACAGGTGCGCCTGGCGGGCCGTCCGCGCGTGCCGCGTCACGGCGATGACGGGGCAGCGCGGCCGGTACTTGCTGAGCAGGTGCGCCGAGCGGCCGCTGGTGGTGATCACCACGATGGCCGACGCCACGCAGATGGTGGACGCCTCCACCGCCGCGATCGCCACCGCGTGCGCCTGCTCGATCGTCGCCTTCACCTGCCACCGACACCACTTATACCTCATTGCAATGACACAGGGGGGAGGAGGAAGCTACTTTATAAAATGACGCGTAATATAATAATAATATTCATACACTTGGGCTGAATAGCCTGTAGTTTAAGTTCAAATTGCTATAGAGGGTGGGGCTTCTCTCTAAAATGACACATGGGCTAATCTCTAAGTTAATACCTCATTCTCACTAAAATGAGACAGAAGGGCGGCTACTGTCCTAAATGACACATGGGCTACTCTCTAAGTTACTCTCTGAAGAAGTGGCTACTCTCTGAAGAAGCTTTTCTCTAAAATGAGACAAAATGGCGCCTACTGTCCCAAATGATACACGGGCTACTCTCTAAGTTAATACCTCATTCAAATAGCTATAGGGGGAAGGGCTATTCTCTAAAATGACACATGGGCTCATCTCTAAGTTATTCTCTGAAGAAGGGGCTACTCTCTGAAGAAGCTTCTCTCTAAAATGAGACAAAAAGGCGGCTACTGTCCTAAATGACACATGGGCTCATCTCTAAGTTAATACCTCATTCGAATATCAACAGAGGAGAAAGGCTACTCTCTAAAATAACACATGGGCTAATCTCTTAAGTTAATACATTCAAATGTCAACAGGGGAGAGTGACTACTCTCTGAAAAAGCTTCTCACTAAAATGTGACAGAAAGGCGGCTACTGTCCTAAACGACACATGGGCTACTCGTCTAAGTTAATCCCTCATTCAAATGTCAACAGGGGGAACGGGATACTCTTGAAAATGGCACATAGGCTACTCAAGTTAATACCTCATTCATATAACAGGGGGGAGGGGCTACTCTGTAAAATAACACAGCTGGGGGAGTTGGGTCACTCTCTAAAATTACACCACACGAAGATCCCCTCCGCCTGAGGGGATTCCAAATTCCAAAAGTTGGTAAACCAAGTTCATTCTGAAGCCGGAGATTGTAATGGCAAATGGTTAATAGTTTGAGTAAGTAAAAACTTCATGAAAATACGGATTCATTCTTAACACCCCACAGACAGGTGAACACGAATATATTGAATCGGAACCAAATACACCAAACGCACACACTTATTTCCAGCTACCAATTTTGAAGTTATAAAAGCGTATCAATGCCTTAGATTTAGTTTTACTCGGCGTATACTATAAGGTGTATCAGAATTAACCAAAAAAATAAGAAATTCTTTATCGAAAACTCAAAATGAAAATGTCACTACTCTAGTGATCGGCTGTGAATGTCAGTCAACCTAAAATTACGAGGCCGATTACTAGAGTAGTGACTATTCAATTTTGAGTTTTCGACCAAAAATATTTTTTTTGGGCTAGTTCTGATACACCTTGTATATTCTTAATTTTTGATTTTAACATTATTATAAATGTTTGAAAAATTAATTAGTAATTAAAATATAATAAAACTAGAACAATTTCACGTCCTGAGGCAGGAATCGAACCCGCGACCTTTCGCAATCCGGGCGACTGCTCTGACCACTGAGCCACCCAGGACTTGGGATATCCCTGTGAAATTCTTCTAGTCTATCTGTATTTGCGCTTATGAGCTAACGTCCACCCTACAATGTCGAAATATTCTATTTCAACATCCGAAACGAGTATTTTTACAAATACCTACGATTCGGTTAAGTTGGGGCCGTGCTTTCAAATATTCTTAATTTTTGATTTCAACATTATTATAAATATTTGAAAAATTACTTAGTAATTAAAATATAATAAAACTAGAAAAAGGACGCCTCAGGACGTGAAATTTTTCTAGTTTTATTATATTTTAACACCTTGTATAATTAGGGGCATTACCTCTCCAACAAGGTCGATGAAGTGCTGCTTATGCCAGATAGCAGCTTCGGCCTCCTTGCAGATATTGGCCATGGTGAGCACGCACTCCAGAGGGTAATCCCCCTTGGCCGTCTCTCCCGAGAGCATCACGCAGTCGGCTCCGTCCAAGATGGCGTTGGCCACGTCAGAGGTCTCGGCGCGGGTGGGCCGCGGCTTCTTCACCATGGATTCCAGCATTTGGGTGGCGCAGATTACTGGTTTGCCTACCTGCAAGTAATAGTTATTTTTTATACAAGAGTGGCTTTTTAACCGCGTGCTCAATTTTGATGACCGAGCAAGAGAAGGATTCAAAAATTAGAATCCTGAGCGTTAGCGAGGGAATCAAGCACGAGGTGAAAAATCTTTGCACTCGAGTGCAACACGTAACTTTTCATCCCACCTCAACGAGGAAATGACTAAATGGAAAAAAAACTTTTGCGCATTATTAACAGTTTCATTCAATTCTGTTGGCGTCAAATAAACTTCTTCATCGCTAGAATTTTAGGTTTGTTACTTGTTTCCAAGTTTCTTGTTTTAAACCTATGGTTTTAACAATTATGTCGTGAAATGAAAATGGCGCGCGCAAAGCAATTTAAACAAAAAGTACACCAAGAAGGTGCCGAGTCTGAGTTTTTAACAAGTTAAAAAAGGTTGTATGATAAATTCGGCACGATGAAGATAGAAGTAAAGAGGTTTAATGATGTTTTGAATTTACAAACGTAGTGCACACGATGTTCTAAATTCAATTTTACTTTATCCTCTAGCGGATAGAAACGGCTTTTGCACTCAGATATCCAAGAGCAAAAGTACTCTTTCCGAGATGGGGGGATGAAAGTAAGTTTATAATCTAGTATGCTTTAGTGCTATAGATACTATTTTATTAGTGCAATTTGCGAATTATCTAGACTACAAAATCTAATGACTCCAGGGGTCGGAATTAGGTAGAGTTATTTATGTACTTGCATCGAAATGTTGATATGAATATGGATATTCCCGGGATTTCTAATGGACCTCCGATGTCATTGATATAAATTTGGCAACGTCGCGCCTGCAGTGGTTTAAATTGTGTAAAAGTAAATAACTTTTTTATATAATAAATCACGGGATTTTTCTGCTATTTCAAATTCATCTCGGGATTTCAGGCATATCCACTTTCTTCTTTCGCTGTATGAAATCAGTGTAAGTACATAAATAACTCTACCTAATTCCGACCTCTGCTAATGTCTAACTAAAATGTGTTTGGCGGGTAATAATAAATGAAATAATGTTGTAAAATTAAAGTGTATCCTAAATAATAAAGTATGTCTTAAAACATGTCGGTACATCATTTCAAAAAATTCATCAACAAAAAAAACTCTATTATTGTAGTAGGATGTATCTAACAGTAAATTATAAGTTAACTTAATTTTGCCCCTCCATTTTAAGATACAATTACGAAAGTAACTGTCTGAAGTTGACTGACCGAAGAAGCGATTTCATTGAAATTTGGCATAGACAGATAACATCCAGAGAAAGGGCAATAGGTTCCCTTTAGCACTATAGCCGACATCCACGAGTGCGGATTTTATCTTGCAAAATCTCGCGGACGATTCTTATTCTATTATATTCTATGACTTACTCTGTTGCAGCGCGCGATCATGGTCTTCTGGGCGAGGAACACTTTTTCTGGTGGGATTTCAATACCGAGGTCACCACGGGCCACCATGATACCATCGGATGCCTGCAATAATCACCACAGTGGCGGTCAAGTTTTCATTCATATCAATATAAAATATAGTCCTCTATAATTTAAGTTACCATGTTTACAGTACTTTAGAATAAATATTGTGGGTCGGCAACAATCTTATTACACATTATTACAAAAATCGCGAACAAAAGGTATTTAGGTCCTAATCCAATGTACTTAATTACTCACAATTTCAACTTTATCTCAAACAATTAAAGGTCATATCATTTTAAAAACAGCGAACAGTTGCAAACCGTGCGAGTGCCGCTACAAAAGAGTCAGCACGACTAAGGATTGAACGCTGAGAAGTCGTTGGCCATTGTTTTTTGGAATTATATAGAGCTGTGAAGTCGCCAATAGTGTTATGCTTTTCAAAGAAAGATTAAAACATAAGGGCAATTTCGTAAGAGCAGCTCTATATTATTATACTGCCTCAGTGCTATGCGATGTTTGCCGATTCACAGTATTTATTCTGAAGTACTGTCCTGTACTTTAATGATCAAACTATTTTTTTACTTTGGTAAATACAGGATGTAAGGGGATCAGCTGAGCTGCTCATCCCTAACGTTAAACTGACTTGTTAAAAAACGAAGACAGTGCTGGTCGTCCTTTACGCGACTTGTTAAAAAACGAAGGCTGGTGGCAGTGCTGGTCGTCCCTAACGCGACTTGTTAAAAAACGAAGGCTGATGGCAGTGCTGCTCGACCCTAACGCGACTTGTTAAAGACGAAGGCTGATGGTAGTGCCGGTCGTCCCTAACGCGACTTGTTAAAATAAAGAAGGCTTATGGCAGTGCTCCTCATCCCTAACGCGACTAGTTAAAAAAACTAAGGCTGATGGCACTGCTCCTCATCCCTAACGCGACTTGTTAAATAAAACAAAGGCTGATGGCAGTGCCGGTCGTCCCTAACGCGACTTGTTAAAATAACGAAGGCTTATGGCAGTGCTCCTCATCCCTAACGCGACTAGTTAAAAAAACTAAGGCTGATGGCACTGCTCCTCATCCCTAACGCGACTTGTAAAATAAAACAAAGGCTGATGGCAGTGCCGCTCATCCCTAACGCGATTTGTTAAAAAAATGAAGGCTGATGGCAATGCTCCTCATCCCTAACGCGACTTGTTTAAAAAACGAAGGCTGACGGCAGTGCCGCTCATCCCTAACGCGACTTGTTAAAAAAATGAAGGCTGATGGCACTGCTCCTTATCCCTAACGCGACTTGTTAAAAAAACGAAGACTAATGGCAGTGCTGGTCATCCCTAACGTGACTTGTTAAAAAGTGAAGGCTGATGGCAGTGCAGCTCATCAGTAACGCGACTTGTTAAAAAAATTGAAATCGCGAAAAAAAATCAGCTGTGTAAGGGTATTTAGGTGTGCGTCTTGTTCCTAAACTACCCTTAATATTTAAAGGAGTGAAATAAACAAGACACGTTCACCGGGTAGCTCCGTATATTTGAACTGACTCTAGCAATAGCAATGCCATTTGCCTTCATTTTGAGGTTTTTGAGGGGCAAAACAATACTCTAGTTATTAGCAAATAAAAATTGTATTTGTATTACTAGTATGTATTACTTACCGCAATGATCTCGTCAAGGTTGACCATGCCTTGGTGGTTCTCGATCTTGGAGATGATTTTGATGTTCTTGCCTTTCTCGCCGAGGATAGCTCGGATCTCTTGAAGGGCGGCTCCATTGCGGATAAACGAAGCGAAAATCATGTCCACCTGGGAAATGAGTTGCCAATATATTTTAGCAATGTAATAAGTGTGGCTCGGTGGCGTAATGGCTCGAGCGCTCTGCTTTTGTTTTATAAAACAAAAAAAAAAGATTCGACATGGTCGATCCCGGTATGGGTCAATCTACATTTGTAATCTCCAGCTCTTCTATGCTTCGGAAGGCACGTTAAGCCGTTGGTCTCGGTTGTTACTGTACCCGTCTCAACCCACCAACGTGCATTGGGCCAGCGTGGTCATGTTATGATCCAAACTCCTCATGCGTTTCTCCCATATAGAAAGGTATGTGCCCAGCAATGGGACATAAATAGGCTGGTGTTGGGTTTAACGCTCGACCGAGACGCGACGGTGAGCGCTGACAACAATCGAATATTAAAGGGAGCGCCTCCGTACACGCCTTCTTAAATTGTCTATGACTTTTTTGCAGTCCCAATTTAAGTTATTTGACAGCTCTACTTCTTACTATCTTTGTCCTTTACGTAATGAGAGAAAAAGATATGCTGTACTCCAATTTAAATTTAGTTACTGTGTTGCAAGTTCAGTGCATCTCGTCATGTCATTCTGAACTTAAGAAGGACAGCTGTCATGATATATATGCATGATTTGACTACAGTCTATATTTGACATTTAGAAAGGTGAGTTCAATTTTGGACCATAACGAACGTGACATAATGCAAGTTTTGGACAGTAACTCCTTACATGCCTTCTAAAATTGTCTATGGTTTCTATGCTATCAGAATTTCAAATAAATGAATTTCAAATACATGAGATTTATGAGGCGTTATGGTCGAACTTTAAACTAATAACATAAAGACAAAAACATAATTTTCACTAATATCATTCATTAGGTGTTCTTTTGTAACTTTGTCTGTTTTGATAGGTAAAAACAATAATTAAATATTATGTCTAATATTATTTTTTATTATTATTTTATTAGGAACTACAGACGACAGCACATCCAAGTGTAACAGTTGCACTACAAAAGCTGACTCTATTACGAACGCAGAAGGTGGTCTCAAGGTCAAACTGTTACGCTTGATGTGCTGTCGACTGCACAATCTATTAAATTGTTTATTGCAATATTCAAGACCACTATTTGAAGTGTTCATATCGGTCAAGACGATCTCATCAACAGTCCTCTGATAAGAAAGGAATACCTACCTCATAGCCATAAAAAGTATACTTTATCTGCATAAAGATAAGCTTTATTTTTCCTGTGTTTATTGACGGAACAAGTGGTTTTATCTTGCCTCCATTAAGTTGACGAAAACACGAATGAAACGTATTCATCATCATCATCATTTCAGATGAAAGACGCCGACTGCTGGACAAAGGCCTCCCCTAAATATGTCCACGACGACTGTTATTCCACCTGCGACCTTCACAAGGTCGTCGGTCCATATCAAATGTTCTGCAGTGGTCACCACGGCAGAATCTTTCCGCCCCAACGGCTATCGGTTCTGCGTTTTGTGTTTGTTACGTAATGTGTCCTGCCCACTGGCACTTAAGTTTCGCAACTAATAATTACTGAGCTAACTTGTAATTACTGGGCATGGACGGCATTTCATCTTGGGCCTCAGGATGACAACGCACCTGCAATGTCAAGTGATTTTTCCTTGTTATTGCAGGTGTCTATAGGCGGCGGTAACCGCTTACCATCAGGTGGGCCGTCAGCTTGTTTGTCAGCTAGTTTGTATATAAAAATAGAAAAAACTCTTTGGACTATGTCGATGACTTTAGTTTTCCTCATCGTTTGTTTTATTAAAAAGTTTGGACAAGTGTATGAAATCATGCAGCTTTTGCGTGATCGTGGTTTTTTTATAGGCTAATCTATAATTTTTATAGCGTTGTACACGCAGCGGTGAATGATAGTTTAAGAATATGTAAATACAACATAACTAATCATTAACGAATTTTCTTAAGTATTGATCATATATGTAACGTGATTTACCTACTTCAAATACTTCGAATATTTAGTCCGCCATTGTGGACGAGTTGCACATTGACAAGTTGACTTGTTCAGTAGAATATGGATTCAAGCAATCTTGGGGCTTTACAAAATGTCTCTATTGGTCTTGTTTAATTATCTATTATAGTTAAAGTTATCACGCCTTCTGTACAGAGGTTATAAAGTTTAGAGATTTCGAGACTTATTTAATAAAGTGCTTAATTGAACTTTACCAAGTTCAGGATTTCACAATCCATGAAATATCTATAAAAAAATTACTTACATCTTGTTCAACGCCGAAGAGCAAATCGGACTTATCCTTCTCGGAGACAGCGGGGAGGTCGACTGGAAGACCGGGCAGGTTCACTCCTTTCCTTGAGCCAAGAGTGCCTGGAAAAAATCATATCCATAAACGATCAATAAATCTATTTTAGCCGACTAAAAAAAAGGAGGAGGTTCATGTTCTATCGTATTTCTTTTTTGTATATATGTTCACCGATGTGAACCTATTCCGCAGCTTCGGCTTTTTGGACCAGCCTCAGCCACTCTAGCCCCCTTATTTACAACTGTCGGAAAAGATTCGAATTTCGGAATCTCTATACCCGTCACTTTTTATCACGGTGCGTCAAAGCGAGACGGCATGTGACTTTTTGAATCGAAGCCGTGATCCGACAGTTTCTGAATAAGGGGGCAGCTCGCCCGGGTGCCTGAGATTCGCTACAGAGGGCGAGGGCTGCACTCCCTCCGCGCCTCCGGACTTTAAATTACACTCTAGTATTGGGCAGACTAGTACCACGGCGAAGAACCACAGCCAGTCGGGTTTAATATAATTAATTTCGTATTAATATCGAAATTTATACAAAGTTTTAGCATTAAAAATACTTCATTGTGCCTAATAAAAAAAAATTACGTAGGTATAAGTAAATATGCATATTAAAAGTAAACAATAAATTTATGGATAACTAGAGATGTGTTATAAACGTATGGCTTTACTGAGTTATGCTTTATGTAAGTATGACAAACAAAATTATGAATATGGTCATTTATGCATAATTAAAATCTGCGTTTCAAAGTATGCTTTATAAAAATATGGCAAATGAAAATATAGATTTCTATGATTATGGGTTTTATTATTATGTCTTTCAACAAATCTGCGTTATTATGTTTATGCGTAATTTTAACTTTGCTTAAAACTTTTATGCTTTTTAATTTGTATGCCATATGATGTATGTCAATTGAAATTATCACAATAAACATTATGCGTTTCAAAGTTTCACCTTGGATTGTGTAATCTGATCCTAAACAACTTACCTCCATTCTCAATAGTGCAAACCAGCCCATCAGTGTTGGCAGACTGACAGATGACAGAAATAAGCCCGTCGTCGATGAAGATCCTGTTGCCTGGCTTCACCACGTTGGTGATGTTCTTATAGTCCACGAACACGACGCTCGCGTTGCCCTTCTCTTGGAACGAGGGGTCTGTGGTCAGGGTGATGGTGGCCCCTTTCTTCAGTTCCACTTCTGCGGAGCCACCCTAAGGACGAATTTAAAATTAAAGTGACATTGAAGAGGCGGGTTGCAAACTCACGACCTTTTACAATCTCTGTGCTCTAACCCAGATATCAGACACAATAGATTTTATATTGTGTGCGAACCACATAGTTTTATGCGCCGTCTCTCTTTTAACTCTCCTGGTACTACATCAAGGCCTATACCAAAACCACTAGTAAAATCTTCATAGTCGCAGCGGTTTTACTCAGACGCACACAGATACCACGCGTAACTGTTGCGCCCACGCACACGAACTTTAATTGAACTATTATCTCAGTGCAGTAAGCATAGCCTGCGCAAGTCGACGCCGCGGGTGAGAAGAGGAAACTGAGATTGGTGCGGGATGGAGGGATGGCCGTTTTAATTGTTTATTAGGCACTAGCTGTGCCCGCGACTTCGTTCGCGTGGATGTCGGAAAATAACAACGGTGGGGTAGGTAGGCTAAGGACAGACAGACAGACCGATAGACAGACTGACATAACATTCTTAGCTTACGTAGATGCAGATAAGACAGAGAGACAAACATTATGAAATTGTTAGTTAGTTAATATTATTTTTATGTGATAGACTTAAGGGTTTTTTTGTTGACGATTCAAAAGTGCTTCTTGGGGGCCTAATTGAATAAAGATATTTTCATTTTCATTTTCATTTTCAAGGATTTAAATCATGTTTGTAAAACACTCTTAATTTTGATTATAATTATAAATGTTTGAAAAATTATTTACTAATAAAAATGTTTACATACATTTTTATTACTTTTATAAAACACCTTTGCAAGGCATTGATCGCCCCGCCCGCGCCCTCGAAAATCATAAATGCGTGCATTATAAATTTAAAACTATGATATCTCTTAAGATATTCATTGAAATCAAAAAATGTCAAAAACAATTTTGCTCAAAATTAAATACTTCTGCCCGGCTAGCATGACCACCGCTTTGAATTGTCAAAAATCATTGGATATAACCGCTATCTTGAAATTTTATCGAAACTGAGAACATGTTTAAATACAATACAAGTTCGCAGTTTTGATAAAATTTACGATGGCGCTTATAACAAATGATTTTTGACAGTTCAAAGCGATAAATGGCTTTATCATATCGCGTTTTGGTGGTTCGTGGTGGTGAATAATGTATTTATTTCGATAAGGAATAATATCATGTTTACAAAAAACCGTTCGCAGATAGTACATTATTTTAGAACAAATTTGATTACCAAAAAATGGTTCTAGAGAGTCAATTTCAAAGAAAGACATATGCTGTCGCGGACTTTTTTTAGAACTTTTAAAGGGGAATAATTCCTGTACCTATACATGATTTATAGGAAAATTTAACCGTTTACGCAGAGCACGCAAAGAAAGCTCTGAAAAGGAATATTTTTTTCCTGTTTCTGCAACACTTTTAATAAATGCTCAGCTCCTATTGGTGGTAGCGTGATGTTATGTAGCCTATATAATACCTTGATAAATGGATTGTCCAACACAAAAAGATTTTTAAAATTTAAATCAGTAGTTCCTGAGATTAGCGCGTTCAACCAAACAAACAAACTGTTCAGCTTTATAATATTATAGTATAGATTCAACGCTTAAATAGACGAGGTTTTTTAAGCGAACATACGAGTTTAGGCCACGCTTTTGATACGCGTACTCTGCGCTTTTACTGTAGCACACTTGAGGTTCGTATTGATACTACCGCGCGATTGTAGCGCTTGTATTTGTACAGACGAGAGCACACAAGTGTAACAGTTGCACTACGAAAGCCGCCTTTATTTCGAACGGCATAAGGGCGTTCTCAAGGTCAAACTGTTACGCTTGATGTGCTGTCGACTGTATTAACCTGTGATTAGGCTCTTATTTTGTCGGAAGTAGGCCGGTGAAATTGCTTCGGCAGAGCCCAGTGCCCTCGAAGGGCAGTGGAATTACCGGGGAGTTTTAGTAGGTATCCCCAGTACCGTTACGATTATCGGTCAACTGGGCGACCCCCATACAAGACCGTCGCTAAGCCACCAGAGGGTACTCATATTGTAACTTCATTCTTGGCCAAAGATGGGGAGGTTACTTACCCCCTCCAAAAGTCCCGTCCTGATCTCGGGGCCTTTAGTGTCCAAAGCGATGGCGAGCGAGAAAGGCATGCCAATTTTGGCGCTGTAGTTCTTCTCGGCCTCCCGGCAGTTCTTGATGGTCTCCGCGTGGTACTCGTGCGAGCCGTGGGAGAAGTTCATTCGGGCCACGTTCATGCCTGTCTCCATCATTTTCTCGAGCATGGCTACATCTCTGGAAGCGGGCCCTGTGTGCATTTATGTGAACAAATTAATATTAGCTTCTTCGCGTTTTACTGTTAATGAGGCTATAAAAATACGTTCGTCTTAAAACTAAAATTAAGTTATCCTCTTCTGCTCCAGCTGTGAATAACATTGTCATCAGGATTGGACTACACAATCTTCTATGATAAGTACTACCAATACCAAAATAACTGTAGTACCTGTAGTACGTTTTACGATGCGAAGTGGCACCTCAATCTAAACATACTGACATCATAAAAAGTTTACAAGTCAAAATTCTAATATCAAAGGAGTATGATGTTATGTGAAGAGCAGTGCCTTGTGACACAAGCATTTTATGTTTAAAAGGAGACTAGTTACTTGCTAATATAAAATGATATTTGAAGCCAAATATTTTATTATGTTTACGTTTTTTTTTAAAGTAGTTGTCATTACTTCAGGCACTGCTGTCGTGCTCGTACGACTTCGCAGCTAAACGCAATAGCGATCAAAACTTTTTGATTCGATTGAATCCTACACCGGGGGTAATGAAAGTAACTATTTTCCAGTCTAGTGGCGCGAACAACCTTTTTCGTTGGCTTTCACGGCAGATGTCAGGCTAGTCATTCATCCGTGGGTCTCTGAGCCCCCAGTTGGCTACCCTAAGAGCCCATTCACACGAGGTTTTCAATGGAGCAGGCGATGCTCGTTCGTATCGATACAAACGCAAATGAAACACATTGCGAACGCACGCTGTGCATTACACACGTGAATAAAGTGGCGCCTGTGTTTGTATTAACAATATATTATTATTTATATATTAAACGCGTAGAGTGCATGCGTATCTAAAGCGCGTGTTTGAAAAAAGTATGAATAGGCCCTTACACCTAACACCCATAAAAACATCTGCGTACCAATGGTTTCCTTTTATGTAGCACAAATGGGTGTGAACGCTTGAACTTACCAATAGTGCAGATGATTCCTGAAAGCCTCACGTACGAAGCCTTGGAGTCGATGTCCAGAGCGCACATATGCTGCAGTTGGGTGCCAGCATTGGCGGCAACCAGCTGCATTGATGGCTTGTCTGCAGATCCGCTCTAAGCAAACACAAAAATATATTACAATCTCATGGAGGTGCATTTAAAAGTTGTAACAATAATTTCTAGGAAATAGGTAAGTATGGTTATTGTAAACTGTATAATAAAACCAAATAATCAGAAATATAAATCGGGAATAAAAAAAATCATAACACTTAGGGTGGTGGGTTGCACAACATGAAATACAATAAATATAAAATTAAAATTTTAAGTAATCCCCGGCCTCATTGTCGTTATATATCTAGCACCTTCTCATTGGGACTATTCTTAGGAGCCCAAACATGCTATATCTGCGGCAAATTTCTGAGGAATTAAACATCCCGCAGAATATTTGATGCTAAAGCATCTACTAAATGTTAGCATGTGTTGTAACAGTACACCAAATTTTGAATCAATTGAATCTGTGAGAGTCAGTGAGTCCAGTAGGAAATTAGCTGATTATCATCCAACGCCTGAACAGATCTTCATAAATTATAGCTGAGAATCATCTCAATCTGAACAAAGAAAAACATAATCAAAATAGGTCTATTTGACTAGGAGCTAAAGCCACAGAGAGAAAATAGCACAAAACTTTTTTTTGAAACTTTTTTAAACTAAATACTAACAAAAATCTCTGTAAAGTAATAAGTTTGGGAAATAAAAGGCTTTATTATTATTAATGCCACAGACAGACATACAAATACACAGACACGTCAGTCAAACTTATATAACACCCTTCTTTTACCATCGGGGGTTAAAATTAAAAACTAAACAATTACAGTTATGGTATGAATTTTGAGTTATTTAATTTCCAAGCTTTCGAATTGAACTTTGAAATAGAATCCAATCATTCACTTATGTTATTTTTATTTAATTTACCAATAAAATGTAGGTATTCTAAATTGTGGTGCAAAGCACAAAATTAGATAAGATTAGAATAGTGAATAATTGTGAAATAGAACAACCACAAAAACATGATACTCCTTTCAACCACAAGTATTTTTAAATTAGTATGTAAACATTTTTTTTAAATAACCTGATTTGGCTAACAAATTGGTCATACAAAAGTAGGTACATAAAGTATGTGGCAAAGTGGCAAGTAACTTAAGCATAATGCACACCATCATGTCTTGCATAGTAGCAATTTTACATATCAAAATCTAATAATCCTAAATTAATATTAATCTTTGCAAGCATATTGTCTAAGCTACATCTATAATATGTAATAAATAGGCAGATTTTTTTAAATCATGATGGTAGCTGGTTGATGGATTGTCTTTGAAATAGAACACTGTACTCTATTCTTACATACAATAATAATTTTATTTCAGTAAGATGATTACTAAACTTAAGTAACTAGCGGAAAGTTGGGAACATTATCATCTCAACAGTCAAAGTACCTATACATTACACAAATAATCATGTTTAAATGTCACAACAGATCACCCAAGCATACAGTGCAATAGAGTGAGCAATGTGAATTAATGAGCTTGACATTGAGTTCTAGTTAGTACCTAGAGAAGTAAACTCACATACAGAAATACAGCGAAAATATTGTTTAGTCACAGGGTTTGAGTTTCCAGATAAGATGTTTGAAAAATGTCATTGCACTTTGGCTTTTTCTCCAATACTACTAAAATAAAATTTCCATGAAGTCTTTAGAATTTAATTTCGATTTTCAAGTGTAGTCACGAAAAGAGCCCTTTATGGTTGGTAGATTATATTAGATTGTTCTAGATTAAATGGATCCATCATTATTTTGATGTTATGAACAATGATTCCAGTTATCTTATCTAGTGTACTTCCATTGCAAAGATTTTTATTACCATTTTGTTTCACCCATTTTATTTTTTACTAAAATAGAAATTATTTAAAGAAACTTCATCTGGCTGCCTGATGTAATTAGTTTAATATTATATTACTAAGTACCACTACACTACAACAAACATATTATTTAACATTAAATATGTTTTAATAGGTACCTAGAGCATATTTTTTATCCTTTATAAGCTTATTATTTATTCCGCAGGTAACTCAGAGATAAAAGGTAGGTGTACCTAACTCAAAATAAATATTTTATAACTTTTCGTAACAAAATAAATAAATCTAATTTCTTATAATTCTTTTAAGATAGAAAATAAGCCACTTATCATCTATATTTCTTTATTTTATACTGTTATTGACAAAATTATTATTATTTGTAAGTAGGTACCTAACTAGGTACCTCTACTGTAATTTTTAATAACAAAATGACAGTGTAAAAATTTAAAATTTACTTCCCATTATGACAACAGGTAATTTTTACGTAAATAGGTTTGTAGAAAATTTAGAAAGCACACTGATAAATTAACCTTCAGAATGTGATTACTGTAGAACCGGCGTGAAAAAAATAAAGGCGTCAAGGTAATATTTTTACGCGAATCTAATAGCTCACGTAACAATCTGTTCGACCAAAATAGACGCAGCATACCTCAGTTTTCCCATCGTAGACTGTGGACCAAACCATGTTGACTCTATGCTGATATAAAAATCTTTTACGGCAATCCACGAGAGTTAGAACAAGCGCCTGTGATCTTGAACTGCCCTTTGGAAAAATGCTCCCCGCAACGAAGTCTATTGGACTTGCGTATAGTACGGGGAGATAGAAACGCGTGTGGCGCGCGCAGCGTAACGTCGCACCAGCGGGGTGAGTGTAACCGCAGAAACCAAAATATACAACAATCTCACAATCACAATGTTCGCCACATAAAATCAGCTAGCATTAAGCACAAATATATGGTATATTATGCAGATGCAGTTCATTGCAATCTATCAAAATAACATCTAGTTAGCGTAGTTCTAAATATAAACTTTTGATAAGTTGCCAATTCTTCCTGTAACTACCTGTTTATGGGATATCCATTTCTATTTTATAGAGAAGTACACAAAAGTTTTAAAAAATATGTAGTGATTGTTTAAGCATCTTCAATTAACTTTTTCGCGCAAAGTTTGACATTACATTTGACACATCATGTGACCAACTTTATTTAAATTTGCACTTCCGGTATTTCTGAACCTTCATTTCCTTATCCGTTAATAAATTAAAAAACATAGATTATAAACATTTTCATCAAAATAGCATAATTAAAAAAATACCATACATACTCTTACAGTCACAATCATTGGCTTCATTGAATTATTTTCTAAGATGCTAATAAAACTCTTACACGCATATTATATAAATGCAAAGGATTAGCAAAAAAAATTTGAATTCCATCAAAACTCTTTATTAGATATACACAACTAGTAAGTCACATGTAATAAGAAGTTTGCAAGGATGGACTTATCTCTAGTATAGATCTCTTCCAGCCAACCCATGGATGAGTGAGATTTTTTTTTTCATTTATTATTTTCACCATATTAACTAGAATTTGTATAGCGTGTTCTATCCTCGTTTACATCAAAATTTTAGTATAAAGAATACTAAGTATTTTACCTTTTATTTACGCATGAAAAAATTAAGTAACCTATTTATTTTTGTAATCTCAATAACATTGACAAGAGACGGACGATCTTAATTCCTAAGGTATTCTCTATCGTTCGTAAAAGACCTACCTACTATCCCATCTATTTTCGTAGACTATCACCTGTCTGAACAGTATTCTTGAAATGGTCTTAGTTCTATAACGTGTAATTTATTTAATATTTCTAAAATGAATGATAACAATGTACAGTAGAATATTAATATTAATGAATAAAATTTTTTTTTTCATTAAGAAACATTTTATTAAACAATTATAATTATAGGATTGTGGCTTAGCCGGTAGAAGCTTGACAAACAAATTAATATCCAATATTTTCATCATGCAACTTATTAATGTCAAGAAGAAAATACTGGATTAAATAATAAACATACATAATATTACTCTTTACTTTACACCAGATTACAATTTCTGGTAAATAAAAGACAAAAAAATATATCATAGAAATGATTTTCCATATTCTTTTAAAAGTACCTAAAAGGAAGAACCTACTAAATTTTCAAAGGATAATAAATATATTAAACTTTAAATCAAAATTGTACATATTATATCACAGTCTTTAAGTTATTTTAAGCTTGCTTAGCTTCGACATCATTGCTTTGAATTTAAGAAATTTGGAGGTTATGTTATTTTTAAACAAAGTGAAGTCGTGTTGTTACATTACAATTATAAATCTCTAGGTTATAACAGTTTCAAATTATTATTAAATAGATATACTACTTCATTTTGTGCAATGCCGCATCACCACAATTTTCATAAATGCGTCTTGTAACAGCGAAATTTAGAGTTATTTGCTAATTTTTAATATACATAACTGTCTATTGAAATTATGAAGTTTATTACAGGCATGGTAAAGATCAGAATGTAAATTAATAATCTTAGCTATATACACATACATAACATGATTTACGCTTACGAAGAGCAAGGAGGCTTAGAAAAGACAAATATTTAATTTACCCATACTTGTTTATTACAAGTAACTATGATATGATATTTCTATACTCACATTTGACATTTCGATATTATTTTGCTAGTTTCCGTTTATTTGATAAAAATGTTACTACGAAAGTTTCAACTACAAAGTAGTTTGACAGCTGTGCATGGAATACTTCTAAAGGTCAACGCAATGTCAGCGGCCAGGTATGTGGTAAGCTACTGTCAGCTAAGTGCCCCTTTTTAGCTAACTTGGTTTTACATGAAATTCTATATATTTTTATTATATTTTTTTATTTATCTTTCTTAAACTTATTTAGGATCTAATTGCTTCGTATATTCTAAAAGTTACAAAATGTTTACTAATCTCTGTGACGGATGTGGTGTTCTTTTTTTAATAATTGCTACAACATTTCAAATAAACAATTCTAACAAAATATAATTGAATGTTCCTACTAATAACGTTTAATCATCATAACTGCATTACTGCAGTAGTGTCATGATGATAAAATGTTATTAAACT
Source organism: Nymphula nitidulata (assembly GCA_947347705.1). Classification (NCBI taxonomy): domain Eukaryota; kingdom Metazoa; phylum Arthropoda; class Insecta; order Lepidoptera; family Crambidae; genus Nymphula; species Nymphula nitidulata. The sequence goes on along the minus strand of OX374625.1, from coordinate 19,140,622 downwards.
CATAAAATACTTATTGATAGGTCATTGTCACAGATTAAAAAACGAAATCCGAATTGAAAATATTCTTGTATATTTAACGCCACGAAAATATAATATAGGTAGTTTACTTACGTTATATCTATTCCTTGTCTCGATTGCCTTCATTGTTAAATTTTATTATCACAATTTTAAACTTAACTAACACGTCTCTGTCACGCCTGTTCCACAACGGGAGTGAAAGAGATCAATTTGTCCGGTCACAGAAGGTCTTATCATTTTCAAATCAGTATACTTAAATACTTACTTATCCTATTTATCTCTCATCGAACGGTTCATTTGTCATTCATTATACAGCATTTAATAATAACAAATATAAATTACCTCATACTTCATAATGTATAATATGTTTTAGTAATTTTATAAACAAATATTGGAAACGAAACATTTTCCAATTATTATTATTTTTCAATCAAAGTAGGATAAAAGTAGAGTTTTATGAAATAGAAGAAAGTTGTTTATTTTGATTCTGCTACCATTTCCAACGACCTGTCCGCATTAGAGCAGCAGCAAAATTATCCAACGAAGCTTGAAATATGTTTTCCGCTGGATAGTTTTTATGGCATGCATGCATGCCGCTTGCATGTTCTTAAAAAAAACATATTAAATACAATGTAACAACAATACAATTTATTAAATTAAACTATATAAAAACTATTAAATTATATAGGTATCTAATATATTAAATGTCTTCTATTTTTTGTTAGGATGTAAATAATGTGTAATGTATTAGATAAATTTTTATTTATTTAAATCAATTCTAAAAAAAACTTTTTTGCATACAAATTTATGCTTTTTGAAATTATGGTAAATAAGTGTAATTCCTTAGGAGTTTAGACAGTTTACCGGTTATTCTTATTAAATAATATATGCTTTTTGAATATTATGTCTTTTGAATATTATGGCCAACAAAAATTATGCCTTTTATTACTTATGCTTATCAAAATTATGCCTTACAGGTTTCAGCCATATGATATTATGCGTCATGAAGTTATGCTATAATAGCTTATGGCAATTGACTATTATGGCCAGTAATATTATGAATTGTCAGTTTATGGCGAAAAACGTTATGCGTTTCAATAGGTAACCGTGAAAAAATCCTCATTTAAGAACATTTGTCAAAAAAATAGGTCCAAATTAAATGTCAATTTTATTTTCTGTAGCCTTCCTTTGTTTAGTTTTAAAATTTCTTCTTATTTTTTTAATTAACATTATTAGAAATGTTTGAACAAATTATTTACTAATAAAAATCGAAACTAGAAAAATTTCACGTCCTGAGGCGGGGATCGATTCCGCAATATTTCTAGTTTAGATTTTTATTAGTAAATAAATTTTTCAAACATTTATAATAATGTTAAATAAACATTAAGAATATTTGAAAGCAATGCCCCAACTTAACCGAATCTTAGGTATTTGTAAAAATACTCGTTTCGGATGTTGAAATAGAATATTTCGATATTGTAGGGTAGACATTAGCTTATAACGCAAATACAGATAGACTAGAAGAATTTCACAGGGTTCACCCAAGTCCTCGACTTGAAATTTTTCTAGTTTAGATTTTATTTTGTTAAAATTTCTTGTTTTCTTGTCTTGCTTATAATTATTGCTGTTCTTAGAGCTTTTCCTCCGTTTTCCCTTTCCTTTCCAACATCCATTTGTTATGTTCAATTTTTAGTTATATTTATATAGGTATACTTTTTTTGTGTCAGTCATTCCACACGCAAAGTAGCATCATGGAGCCTGTAATCACACCAAAACTCTTACCACGGGTAAAATAATTCCCGTGATACCTTCCAGGTACTATCACAGGGACCATGGGCAAAAAAGGTTCAGTACAAGACGGTCCTAGGCGTCCAATTGAGGTGACTTTTTACGCCAAGTTATCAAACGTTGATGGATTCTACTTCAATTTACTATGGACATTTATTTTGGCATTTATTTGGATGCCAGCTAATCAATGGCCTAGGCATCCTCTATAGTGGCTAATAACTGCTTTGACAACATAGTGATTATAGGTATTCTCTTTGACATTAGACATTAGAAAAAAAGTTGTTTGAAACCAAGTTTCCGACTAATGTAAATCGAAATATTTAACATGGAATAAATAAAACATTATCTATATTCACTTCATGTTTATTATCCAAATCCAATTTACAATGAAAATGAACGATAATAACATTTTGTCCGATAATAATTAAACATAAAAACCGTACATCTACTGACAAGAATTTCACCTTTTTTAAAGGTATCTGGAATGGCATCTGCAACAAATCACTTACAGCTTTTTTACATCTAGTGTTATTCCGATTAATTAAGAAAAGAGTACAGTAGAATTTACGTAACAAGATTATCACGTTTTTTGTGCATAGTGCGTTTTTATACTTAAATAAAAAATTCCAAAGTAAAAGTACAATTAATTAAATAATTCCCGCTAAAAATAAAATAAGTACCATTTCTGTAATTATAGATCAAGCATGTTCAAAGAATTATAATATAGATTCACTTAAAAATTTACACTTAGCCGGTGCGCAACAGAATAATGGCTAATGTTTATAAAATCGAGCAAGAATCTTTATAATTAAAATAATATTTATAAATAATCAATAAGATTTTTCTTTCTGTCAAGTAGAAAAATATTGTGTTGAGGTCTTTTACAACATAGACTATACTTAAATAATAATAAATTCTTACTTGTATAGTATTAAAACTGTAAAGAAAGCAGTCATATTTTATAGCAAGCAGTATTGATTTAGTTTTATTCACCCTGCTAATCCAAACAACGTTACTACACTGTTTTTGTTTCTATAATTTAATGATTGTAGCAGATGTCGCAAAGATTAACATAGGATAGAAGATATCGCATAAAATTTGTAAAAATTTTAGTGTTTTAACTTTCAGAAAAATATTTTTATGTCATTGGTCGATAACGTCGTAATTAGATTGAGAAATCATTCGAAAAACAGACAATACTTTAGGCCAGTACATATATTTCAATTTACGCCACAATATAGATATTTCATAATATATTATTTTACGCAGATAACAGACTTAAGGTCAAATATACAATGAGTGTACAATGAAAGGTATATTCAAACTATTTCGAGTCCATATTGTCAGATCGTAACAAGTGAAAATATCGTGTATGCATATAATTTACAATATAATATTTCGATCATCACTATATACTAAATTTTATATATTTTAGCTACATTCATAATATCACGTCAGGCCGACACTCATTATTGGTTTGTGCCTACAATCTAATCATCTTTTCTTTTAGCGACTATATAACATAATAATACAATGACAGTCCTGCATCACTAATTTTTAATTCAATTTAACTCACAACTTTCAATTAAGCTGCGATACTATTTTAAAACTGGAATTACTACAGAATAATTATACACAATGATTAAATTAGGGACTTTAACAGGGATATTATAAACTAATTGTGTTAACAATGTGATATCTTTTCATTTTTACAATTTTTCTTATTATTAAAGAACAGAGAAAGATTGACAACATTTGAAAGTTAAAATTTACATAAAATTTTGAACACATTGTATTTCATATAAGACCATTTTGGAATAGTATCTTCAGAATAGGAACTGCTGCCTCATTTATAACACAAATTTCACAAGCTAGTTAATATTTTATCAGCAATAGCAAATATGTATGTATTTCTTTACATCAATCTTCAGTACGATATTTTGAAATGATTACAAAAAATGATAGTAAAACTCCTAGCACAGTTAAAACATATACTTTATGCTTGTTTTGTGAAGTCACAAGAGCACTGAATGAAGCTAATAGCTTTATTGCTATAATAATCACATAATTAGTTAATAACTTTAAAAATATATTGTATACATTTATAGCTAGCGATATCATAAACAGCAATGAACAAATGCTACAGACAGCATTCTTTTAATTTAAATTGATTTAGGATTTAGATCCTCAAATGTTAATGCATTTTATGGACAATAAAATTACATGCATGTTTCCTTATTAAAACTACCCCTCATTAATATTATTAATGTGGGATGTGAAACTGGTTTTATTAAATTAATTATTGCTATCACTTGAGCAGACTTGATTATATTTTAAATCTTCGTCTTGTAGCAGCAGTCAAGTTGATAAGGCTCATTTTGGTGTGAGCGTTAGCATAACTATGATTTAATAAGGCTTCCGCCGAATAGAGTGCGAGCAACAGTACCATCCAAACTACCTACGCCATTGGCTGTCAGCTGTTTGAGGTAAACTTATAGTCATCGTATACAACTAAGCACAACAGTGCCATCTTAAAGGCAGGGTACAAGATGAATACCTGTGTTCACTAAGTTCCACTCACGAATCCTCATTTGAAAATTTGTCATAGACAAGCTAGCGTAGAGCAGGTAGAAACTGAGGCGATAGAGTAGACACCGTAGCTTGAAGGCAAATACACAAGCACTTTACTAGCCAACATCACTTTTCACGTAGAAGAGGTAGCACTGCACTAGCCAACGTCACTTTTCACATAGAACAGGAGGTAGGGTGTTGAGGTGGGCCGTGCTTTGGTGTCCGAGGAGAGTAGGTCCTAGAACTCCTTGTTGGAGATGGGCTTGACGAGTTCGTCGTCGCAAGCCAACCAGCAGGGCTCGCTTCTCGGGCAGGGGAGGCAGCAGTCTCTGGCCGCACAGGCCGGGGAAGGCCGCGGCCTGCTGAACAGAGCTCGCATGAAGTTTGGGCCCGCGGCGATGCTGGCCGCTGCGCCCGCGCCGGTTCGTTTACAGCGGGATCCGACGGGGCTGTCACAGAGCAGGTAGAAACTGAGGCGGTAGAGTAGACACTTTGTAGCTTGAAGGCGAAAACACGAGCACTGCACTAGCCAACGTCACTTTTCACGTAGAACAGGAGGTAGCACTGCACTAGCCAACGTCACTTTTCACGTAGAAGAGGAGGTAGGGTGTTGAGGTGGGCCGTGCTTTGGGGTCCGAAGAGAGTAGGTCCTCGAACTCCTCGTCGGAGATGGGCTTGACGAGCTCGTCGTCGCAGGCCAACCAGCAGGGCTCACTTCTAGGGCGGGGGAGGCAGCAATCTCTGGCCGCGCAGGCCGGGGAAGGCCTCGGCCTGCTGAACAGAGCTCGCATGAAGCTCGGGCCCGCGGCGTCGCTGGCCGCTGCGCCCGCGCCGGTTCGTTCACAGCGGGAGCCGACGGGGCTGTCCCGCGCGTAAGCCACGTAGTGACCGCCCGATAGCGTCTGCCCTAGGTGCATTATCACTCCCCAGAGAACGTACCTGCAAGTTGGGAAACATAGCTCTATAATTTGCCCGAGACCTGTGTTAGAATCTAATGTGGTATACTTGTAAGTACCTGTGTTAGGATCTTATGTGGTATACTTGTTAGTACCTGTGTTAGGATCGTATGTGGTATACTTGTAAGTACCTGTGCTAGGATCTTATGTGGTATACTTGTAAGTAGCTGTGTTAGGATCTCATGTGGTATACTTGTAAGTACCTGTGTTAGGATCGTACGTGGTATACTTGTAAGTACCTGTGTTAGGATCTTATGTGGTATACTTGTAAGTAGCTGTGTTAGGATTTCATGTGGTATACTTGTAAGTACCTGTGTTAGGATCGTACGTGGTCTACTTGTACCTGTGTTAGGATCTTGTGTGGTATACTTGTAAGTACCTGTGTTAGGATCTTAAGTGGTAAACTTGTAAGTACCTGTGTTAGGATCTTAAGTGGTAAACTTGTAAGTACCTGTGTTAGGATCGTATGTGGTATACTTGTAAGTACCTGTGTTAGGATCTTATGTGGTATACTTGTACATGTGTTAGGATCTATGTGGTATACTTGTAAGTACCTGTGTTAGGATCGTATGCGGTATACTTGTACCTGTGTTAGGATCGTATGCGGTATACTTGTACCTGTGTTAGGATCGTATGTGGTATACGTTAGTACCTGTGTTATGATCGTATGTGGTATATTTGTACCTGTGTTATGTGGTATACTTGTAAGTGCCTGTGTTAGGATCTTGTGTGGTTTACTTGTAAGTAGCTGTGTTAGGGTCATGTGTGGTATATTTGTACCTGTGTTGGGGCTGTTGGTCGGGCGGCCTTTTGGCGCAGGGCTCACAAAAGCAGGGCATAAGCTGCGGCGTGGGCGCGTGGCGGGTGATCTTCTCCATGCCGCCGCTGAACCGCTTCAGCTGAAGCACTAGCAGTCGTGGAAGCCGCGAGTACGCCACGGTACGCCGCGCCTCGTTGTAGCGGAGGCAACGCTCGCACCAATACTGCGTCATCACATAGTAATTTAGGCCATTTTTAACGTGAATCCATACTAATTTAATATTTGTAACTGTCTGTCCATGGACCGATTTAAATAAAATTAGGTATGGAGGTAGTTTGAGATAAGGACATAGGATATTTTTGGAGCGTTAACAGACATGCATGCGGGCGGACCCGCCGTCGGTCGCTTCCATAGTGGGAGGTGATTCAGAAAACTGATAACAAGAGGGATACAGTTTGGTGTTGCAGCCACATTATTTTCATCTACATCCAAAATTTTATTACACCACTTAATAGTTAAAGGCTCAAAGAATTCATTCATAATATTGATATTTCATGTTTCATACATATGTATTCCGTAAAACTCACGACTTTGTCCAGGACACAGCTACATTCCAATTTATTAGTTTGTGTCCACGATTAAATAATTTCAAATTCAAATACTTTATTTGTAAACATAGGTCATAACCAGGTCATATGGATAAATTATGTGTCTCGCCAAGATTAGGAGACATAGGTACAAATACTTTAATATTAGATAGTCAAAAGCAACTTTATCTGCTAAGTTTTTACTCTAAGCGGCTGAATTAGATGAAATTTGACTGGAGATAGATCACATCGTAAGAAATGAAATAGACTATCTTTTAGGGTGACCACTAGTATTATTTAATTTATTTATTATAAGAACAAAAAATATAATAAAATGTGTGGTTTATTCGAAACAAGCCAATTTCTGCCAACCTTGACTTAAATTTATGCGGAGCTAACCTTAATAGTTTAAGAATTCAATTAATAATAATAATAATAATATTCATACACTCACCCCTATTATCTAGCCCAGTGGTGGGCAAACTTTTTTAATGAGGGGCCACAAAGATTAAGAAATTCTAGAGGAGGGCCAGAATTATAGAAATAATGCATTTTGTGTTAAAGCTTTTAATCATAATATTATAAAAACATTACAGCATTAGGTACACACAAATGTTACAAATCTCCTTTCACCTTAAATAATCACCAAATATAAATCACCTAAAAAATAATTATTTTAACTTTTATCCGAAGGCCCTGCCATGCTAGGCGTATGAGACATATGGAATTGTTTTTGATTTTCCATAATATTTTCGAAAGCAGGTTCCAGCTGTGACGAAGCAACTTTCAGCAGTGCGAAAAGGCAATCATGGCAATCAGGCATCAGGCAATCGGTTTCTGATTGAGTTTTTCCGCAATTTCATAGTCGAAAAAGTTTGTTCGCACACATAAGACGACGCAAACATCGCCATAATTTTCTGGGCGTGAGCAATCATCTTTGGGAATTCAGATTTCGGCAGTGCTCTATAAAAATCTAGTTTTGTGGAATTCAAGAACAATTGCTTTAAATGGGTACTGCACTGCATTTCAATAATTTCCAACTGCAATTCTGCAGATACATTTTCCGGATCAACATTAAAAGGCATCGAGAAAACATCTAGCGCTGATTGAATCTTCTTAAAATCTTGAAACCTAGTTTCAAATTCTGTGAGAAGTTTTTTCAACGCCTGACTGAATTCTTTTAGTTTGTTCTCACTCACTGGTGACATGGATTTTAAACGCGGAAAGTGTGTTAAATCGTTCTTTGCCATGCAGTTATGAAACAGAAAAAGCTGAGTTTTAAATGATTTCAGACAACCCCAAGTTTCATCTATAAATTGGTTCTTTCCTTGCAATTTTTTATTTAATTTGTTATAGTGTTCGAGCAAATCGGTAAAAAATGCAAAGTCGGTACGCCAATCTTTGTCTTCGAAGATTTGGAAATCAGACCATTTCTCTGTTTTATTCTATAAGAAGCCCTTCGGAAAATTCGTTATAAATCATTTGCCCCGTCGTTTGTCCTTTCATCGATTGCAAACAAGCTAGCTATTCAGTAATATTAAATTCGTCGTCAACGCCTCTAATGAAGATTAATAATTGAGCAGTGTCACTTCTATCCGTACTTTCATCCATCGTCACGGAAAAATATTTAAAGTTTTCTATACGCAGCCTAAATTGAGTCGACAAGTTTGATGCAATGGCATCAATTCGCGTTGTAACTGTTTTTCGTGATAAGCTGACAGACTCAAACTCTTTCATTTTTTCTGGACATAAAATTTTACTAATACTCACCATACAATCTTTTACAAATTCTCCTTCCGAGTATGGTTTGTTATTTTTGGCTATTTTATAAGCCACAACATATCCAGCCAGTGTAGAAGACTTTTGAGCAGTGGTTTGCTTAATAAACATATTCCGTTGAGCAGATATTGCTTTTTTTAGGTTTTCCGCATTTACCTTTTTTTCTGCGTCATTCATCAAAGCATATTTGGTTTTCGAATGCTTGGTGTTAAAGTGACGAGCAAGGTTAAAATCCTTAAATACCGCCACTGCTTCATTACAAATAAGACATACTGGCTTACCGTTGTATTCCGTAAAAAAGTATTTCCAAGCCCACTCTTCTTTAAACAGACGACACTCGGAATCGACTTTTCGTTTTTTATACGCCATTATCCCAAAAGCGCAGCTTATTTTTTCAAACGATGGTGAAAGTAAAGCGTTACGCGAACAAGCAAGAACAAGAGATAAAATTTAAACAAAGTAAACGTAAAACGTGCGGATCAGTCAGTGACAGCTGGCGACTGGCGAGTAGTGGCGTGGCGATGGCGATGGCGACTGAGTTCACTCGCCCCCGCCGCCCGCGCCTCTCATTTCACCCGCTTTGCGCCCCGTATTACGCAACACATGAACTACGCGGCTAGTTTAGCTTCACTTTATAGTTCTCGACCGTCAAAACGTAATTATAGCGGGCCATATACTATCCATGTCGATGGACTTTCGGCGGGCCGGATTATACACTTTCGCGGGCCGGAGTTGGCCCGCGGGCCGTACTTTGCCCATCACTGATCTAGCCCAAAGTAAGCATCATTATGAGCTTGTATTATGGATTCTCGATCTATGTATATAAATATTAGAAATATACTAAATAAACATATAAATAAATAGACATCCATGACTCGTGAACAAATGTTCGTATTCATCATACAAACATTTGCCCCTACATTTGGACCTCTTGATCGAGCAGCCCGTATCAAGGGGTACAGACCACTCGACCAGGCGGTCGGTAATTACTTACATATTTTGAATTATTATTATACAGTGTGTTCTGAAATTTGGAAATAAATTTTAAGGCTACCTTATTCTGGTCTCGCAGGTACTCGCTGGAGAGGTAGGCGGCCCTGAACGGCTTGTCGGCGACCCTATATACACGTGTACCACCTAGTGAACTAACAAAATGTATATATTTTGTATGGCTACCTTATTCTGGTCTCGCAGGTACTCGCTGGAGAGGCAGGCGGCCCTGAACGGCTCGTCGGCGACCCTATATACGCGTGTACCACCTAGTGAACTAACAAAATGTATATATTTTGTATGGCTACCTTATTCTGGTCTCGCAGGTACTCGCTGGAGAGGCAGGCGGCCCTGAACGGCTCGTCGGCGACCCTATATACGCGTGTACCACCTAGTGAACTAACAAAATGTATATATTTTGTATGGCTACCTTATTCTGGTCTCGCAGGTACTCGCTGGAGAGGCAGGCGGCCCTGAACGGCTCGTCGGCGACCCTATATACGCGTGTACCACCTAGTGAACTAACAAAATGTATATATTTTGTATGGCTACCTTATTCTGGTCTCGCAGGTACTCGCTGGAGAGGCAGGCGGCCCTGAACGGCTCGTCGGCGGCCCTATATACGCGTGTACCACCTAGTGAACTAACAAAATGTATATATTTTGTATGGCTACCTTATTCTGGTCTCGCAGGTACTCGCTGGAGAGGCAGGCGGCCCTGAACGGCTCGTCGGCGACCCTATATACGCGTGTACCACCTAGTGAACTAACAAAATGTATATATTTTGTATGGCTACCTTATTCTGGTCTCGCAGGTACTCGCTGGAGAGGCAGGCGGCCCTGAACGGCTCGTCGGCGGCCCTATATACGCGTGTACCACCTAGTGAACTAACAAAATGTATATATTTTGTATGGCTACCTTATTCTGGTCTCGCAGGTACTCGCTGGAGAGGCAGGCGGCCCTGAACGGCTCGTCGGCGGCCCTATATACGCGTGTACCACCTAGTGAACTAACAAAATGTATATATTTTGTATGGCTACCTTATTCTGGTCTCGCAGGTACTCGCTGGAGAGGCAGGCGGCCCTGAACGGCTCGTCGGCGACCCTATATACGCGTGTACCACCTAGTGAACTAACAAAATGTATATATTTTGTATGGCTACCTTATTCTGGTCTCGCAGGTACTCGCTGGAGAGGCAGGCGGCCCTGAACGGCTCGTCGGCGACCCTATATACGCGTGTACCACCTAGTGAACTAACAAAATGTATATATTTTGTATGGCTACCTTATTCTGGTCTCGCAGGTACTCGCTGGAGAGGCAGGCGGCCCTGAACGGCTCGTCGGCGGGCTCGTCGCCGCCCACGGGCACGCACAGCTCGCACACCGCCTGCGCCTTCTCCGTCACCGCCTCGCATTCCAAGCACATCGTGCGGACTACCATCGTGCCTACGATACCAATAAAATAAAATATGATATCAGAATTTCAAGTAACCCCCGGCCTCATTGAACATCTATCTGACACAATATCATTGATAATATTCTTATGAGCCCAAATACGCTACTTCAGTTGGAAAAACGTGAATAAAACGATGTTCCTCAAGATGAAGTCAAAAATCGTGTATTAATATTTTCACACAGTGTCATAACAACAAAACCGTTACCATAGCGATTACTTTCCAACACCGGCCCTTAAACGATATGGTAGTACACATTACACTGATTGTACTTTAGTTAGGCCAAAGCCTTTAACACATTTAGTATGACTATCTAAACTTAAAGCCTTAGTCAATACGTCTGCAATCATTTTGTCAGTGGAAAGATATTGTAATTGAACCACGCTCTGCTACCAAGTTGGAAAAACGTGAATAAAACGATGTTCCTCAAGATGAAGTCAAAAATCGTGTATTAATATTTTCACTCATAGTCATAACAACAAAACCGTTACCATAGCGATTACTTTCCAACACCGCCCCTTAAACGATATGGTAGTACACATTACACTGATTGTACTTTAGTTAGGCCAAAGCCTTTAACACATTTAGTATGACTATCTAAACTTAAAGCCTTAGTCAATACGTCTGCAATCATTTTGTCAGTGGAAAGATATTGTAATTGAACCACGCTCTGCTACCAAGTTGGAAAAACGTGAATAAAACGATGTTCCTCAAGATAAAGTCAAAAATCGTGTAATAATATTTTCACACAGTGTCATAACAACAAAACCGTTACCATAGCGATTACTTTCCAACAACTTCTGCTAGCCTACACATTTTTTTTTATGATTGCGTGTTAATAACTATGTATTATATTTACTTTTTATGTTATATAGTCCAAACCAACTATAATAACAGCTAAGCAGCTGCATCTGCATAATCAAGCGATTATATATAGAAATATTGTGGTTTGTATAACGGGGCGTGTTCTGAGGAATTATTTGACATGATGCCCACGGCTTCTTTCTATCATCGCACCGCTCGCCACCGGCAGGGAGTTCATTCTCACAAATTGGAACCAAAGTGGTCGCGTACTGTACGGTTTCAGAGAGACTTTCTCCCGCGTACGCTCAAGTTGTGGAATGAGCTCCCTGCAGAGGTTTTCTCGAATCAGTACAGCAAGGGGTTCTTCAAAAAAGGCGTGAAAAGGTTTTTACAGGGTCGGCAACGCGCAAGTGATACCCCTGGTGTTGCAGGCGTCCATAGGCTACGGTAACCGCTTACCATCAGGTGGGCCGTATGCTTGATTGCTTGAAAAAGTGATTTGTACTATAATTTTATTTTATTTGCTTACCCATATCCATACATATTATAATACACACGTCAAACATGATGTGCGGTAAGCTAATTGCTAAATGAATTATGATTAAAGTAAGTTAGAAATAAAAAGGGACAATATGCCAAAGGGACATTTTGCGAAGTGGACATTCTGCGAAAGTGATGTTTTGCGAGACATTCTGAGAAAAGGATATTTTGCAAAAGAGAACTTTTGCGATCAGTGGACATTTTGAGAAGTGGACTGCGTCAGAGCCCTGTAAGTTTCTGAAGAATTGAGCGTCCCGCAGACTATTTGATGGTACAGGATCATCTCAGAAATACCACTGAAGTAAACCAAATTTCAAATCGAGTCAATCTGTGAAAGTTATAAGACCCTTTTGTCATAGTTGATAGACATCAAACACCTGAACAGCTCTTCATAAATCATAGCTAAGTACCATCTCGATCACGTCAGCTTTAAAACTAAAAAGCCCGAATCAAAGTCGGTCCAATCGGGTCAACGATGGGTATAGGAGCTACGACGTCACAGACAGACACTCAGAGAGACACGTCAAACTTTTTTTGCGTCACGGGTTAAGAAATAGCCATTTATTCCGAGTAAAGAACTTTACACCGTGTATGTAGTATATCCGGCTCACCTCCATTTTTAGGTCTACACATAGAACTACAACATAGCCATTCAAAATTAAAATTCCAACCTATATCAAGTTGGAATTTGAAATCCCATATTATACCCACTCCTCTGAACATTGGAGATTCTACAATCGAATTTGTCGACCAGTATGTATGGGACACCTGGGAGATATCTGGGACAAATAGTCCAGCTTGATAAATCCAATTTCGAACAAGTGGTCACTCGTCTCGAATAAAAGCGTTCGGCATATCTTTATGACCCGAATACCGCAGTCTCAAGACGGACGACCAGTGTGTTGCCAGTAACATACAGCGCTGAGACGTGATCGCTCATGATGAGTCTGGAGTAAGTGCTTAGGTTGCATATTATATTTTTCTCTTTACTTTCCTTTCTACCATAGTAATAATGTATACATGTATGTATATAATAGCCCTATAATATTTTTATATATCATGCTTTTCTTTACCCTAAGGCCTGTTAGAGATTGCTACCACAGCAATAGGGCGCCTTTTTCATGTTTTTCTTATCTGTACTTTTCCTTCTTGTCTTTGTGCAATAATGTATCTACCTATGTATTAATACAAGATAAGTGTACGTTACCTTCAAAATCTTCGGCAACAAAGTCCCATCCCGGCCTGGACCGCTCGTCCCGCTCAGGGTCTGGTGTGGGGGCCTTCTCTTCCGTGGGGGAGTTCTTCTTCTCGTTGGTGAACACCTCCTTGCGCTTCTTCCACGACTTGCGCAAATTGCCCAGCGATGATTTAGAGTCGCCGTCGATGCTTGGCTGCCTACCGATGCCGTTGCTGTTGAAATAATAAAAAAAAATAATACAGATTTGTTTGGTACAATATTGAACTTTACTCCCTCAAGCGGCGTTATGCCTACAGATGGCTATGACAATTGAAAAATCAGTTGTGTCTTGAATCTGATGTTTGACGGTTAATCATATAAAATAATGATTCCTTTTCTTTTGAAATGTTATAAGCACCTCCAAATATCGATTGAATTTTATTTTTAGACAACTCTACAAATATCAAATTTAAATTGTCACCCTTCTCTGGAAAAGAGTATAGTATATTTTTTTACCACTCATTTAAAGTGTAGTATTACATGCCTCTCTGTGGTAGCTCTAGAGAAGAGGTTCCCGGACTTTTTCTCATAGACCACTTTCACAATTTAGCTGGTTCTGGTGGGCCCCCTGCACTGCAGCTATATAGCTGTAGCGGGTCCACCGGTAGAAATGTTTCTATCATATTCCCAAAATTTGATAAAAAATGTGTTTTTTTGACCGTAGACCCCCTTCAAGTCTCCCGTGGACCACTGGGGCTCCACCTGGACCACTTTGGGAACTAAGGCTGTAGAGTAAATTTCAATCGGATTTAGCTTCAATCCAATTGAAATTTACGTTTGTCGTCGTGATAACTTTCTAATCGTTTCAAAACGGCAGAAGCGCCTCTATTGTAAATTATTTGAGTTTTCATAAGGATTTGATAGGATTCGATTGAAACTTGGACACTGGGGGTACTTTTGTAATATTACCTTTCACCATTTTCATGCAATTGTAGCCTAGAGGCGCGCAAGCTGAGCGCTCTGCATGTTTCTCTGATGTTATCGAGTAAACATACAAGCAACTCGTGGGCATCTTGTTGTCGGTTGCCTGAAAAAAGCAGTTAAAAAAATATGTAAAGAAATATTTTCAACTACAAAAGAGGCGGCGAAAGGAGGGGTAATTTTTCGAAATAATGGGAAGATGAATGGGAAAATAATGGAATGATAAATAAAAATCAATGTCTGTATATTTGCCCCCTATGAGCTCCCAACCCATTGATTAGATTGTGATGAAACTTTGGTAGGGTTTTTTGGGACCCTGTCAGGGTTCCTGGATTACAAAAGACTTTTATTTTTATGTTTTTATTATAAAACTTAACAGTTTTCGCTGTGCAGGCATTGCAAAGCATGCCAGGTGTAGCTAGGTTTAAATAAAATTAAGAATATATTGCTTTCTCTTAATTTTCACTGGGTGGTAGGCCTGTATGTAGGGTCGTCTTGGTAGGTACCACCGCCTTTCTTATTTCAGCCGTGAAACTATCAGCTGTGTTTTGGATTGAAGGGAAGGTAGCCAGTGTAATTACTAGGCATTGACGGCATTTCATCTTAGGCCTCAAGATGACCTGCAAAATCAAGTGATTTTCCCTTGTTATTGCAGGTGGCTATAGGCGGCGGTAACCGCTTACCATCAGGTGGGCCGTCAGCTTGTTAGTCATCTAGTTGTATAAAAAAAAAGTTTAATCAATGCATGTGTCTATGGGTTAGATCAGAGTAATCACTATTATGAGGACCACAATATGAATGTTTGCAGTCTTTGTTGCACTTTAAACCTTTTTGACTTTATACTAGTAGTGGCCCCTCCGGCTCCATGTAATCCATCTTGTAATCCATATTCCATATGTTTACACTGCGTTTAAGAAGTGAAAACGTATGGAATATGGAAGTATGAATAAAATTCAATGGCCAGTTCGAAGTATGTTGTACAGATGACAGCACATTAAGTGTAACAGTTGTACTACCAAAACTGCTTCAGAACATTATATTTTACCTTCAAAAGTAGAGTTTACGTCCCTCAGTGCTGCCAGAAAAGCATCTGCAGCATATGGTTCAGGACTGGCATCTGCATTATTGCTGTTCAGACACTTGCTCTCTGCGGCGCGGAGGTTGAAGTATGTTTCATGCAGTCTTTCTGTCGCTACCTAATGATAGGATTATTGCAAATGTTATAATGTCTATGTTTCATTATAGAAGTATATATGTTTCTAATTATTTATATTTTATTTTATTTTTAGTCAATTTATATTTGTCCACAAACTGTGTCTACATTAATTGTAACTAACATAAGCAGTGCCTTTGTACAAAGATTATTTATAAATTGTTTTTTTTTTATATAGTGTGTGTACATAAAGCTTTGAATAAATAAATCATTTTTTTTTTCTTTACACTTTACACAGTTACGAGTAATTATATGTAACTATCAACAGCACCCATAAGATGAATTTTAAAATATATTAGTTTTATATTAAATAATGAGGATTTTTAAGAAATTCCTGCTATAATCCAACAGTAGTGCAAGCTTGGACGTCTTATTAAACAATTAATGATGTTTTAACTCAACAGAAACCATTTCAGCTACTTGTAATGTCAAAATGTGTATAATAGAAGCTCTTATGCTGGGTTTTTAAACCTCAAAATTTTTTCATGCTTGCATTTCTGTTGTGACAATCCTATTAATATGTATAGTAAAAAATAATTTTTCAAGAAAAGTCAACAAAAATAAGTTTAGTGAAGTATTGATTACCTGTATTTTACTCTTCCCTGAGCTGTTGTCTGATTGGCCAAGAGACAGTAAGTCTTTGCTACTCCAAGATCTGGCTCCAGATGAAGCTAGGCCAGCTGCACTGCGGCCAAGGGATGAACTTTTCATGCGTATGCTGCCAAGTTTCTGTTCGACACTGGCCAGATCCGAGACAAGATGGTGGAGGTTGTGAAGAAATCGAGGTGCATATCTGAATAATTATTTTGCAATATTAAGTTTTTAAATTACAAATTCAGGAAAATATTTTCATATTAACTATTCATATGATGCCTAGTGCAAATTTTTCCCTACTGGATAATAAACTCACTGATAAAATAATAACAATATCATTTTATTGGTGACCAAATACAGACTTAATGGATTTTTAATTTTGCTCGAAATAAACTTGAATATACCCATGTACAAAAAATTTGTTTTTGGTGTCAGTAAAATCACAATTCTGATATACCTATACATATTAAAAAGGTCTAAGGATTAGTATAACAACTCGGCAGGACTGATACATAGAACTGACTGCAAGGCCTCAGCAGTCACAATTTTAAAACTCTAATGAGTACATGTTGTTTACACTTGTTTGATTATTATGATTCATCTTTGATGTATGGATGTACTCAGTAGCATGTCAATTCTTAAGATTGTAGGTACTGTTTCTTTAGTTATCATCAGTAAAATAGTTCAGTCTGTCAGTTGTTGAATTTATATTACATTATTTTTAAGTTACAAAAGTCTTAACAAACTGTACCGTAAAGTGTATAAAACACAGTTAAGGAAACAGGTGTTTCCCAAGTTGGAGAGTGTGGCAACGGGTGTTTTCCTCTGTGGCGCTCCATACTGGTTGTCCGATTGGTGGTGGCCATTCAACATGGCAGGGTTGTCAGATTTGGACTCTAATATTATCGGGTCTGATTCAAGTTTCCGCTCTGCAACATGACATATTGTAGTGTAAATAAAGTATACAATATTTATGAAACTTATTTTAAAAGTTCGGGTCTTTGATATATTAGTTTTAAGAGAAACAACAGAATAAAATTCATTATATTCCTGATGATCTTCCAATGAGACAAAATAGATAAAATTTTACAAAGTTAAGCTTAGTTGCTTGGTTTTTGTTAGTTGTTGTTTTTGGATTTAAATTAATTTTATAGACAGTAAGATAAAAAAAAATATCCACACACACATTTGAACTAGATTTTTATCATAAGTAGGTTATCAAAACTTCAAACCGTAACAAACACCTTTAGTGTTTATGAACATATCTGATAATATGTAACTCCAATACATTTAATATAATAAAGGTAGTAAACTATTGGCCCTAATTCTGGCGAACACATGCTAAGTTTAAATTAAAGTTCAGTCTATTTCTTTCTCTCAAAATGAAAAAGAAAAGGATGGCAGTCATATTAATTGACATTTATAAAGGTGCGTTCAATTTTCGACCTTATTAAAGGTGCTAAAATGCAGTGTTTAGGAGGCACCTCCGTACATGCCGTCTAAAATTGTCTATGGTTTCTTTGAAATCTATCTAAATTTAAGTGACAGCTCTAAACAGATTCTTGCTATCTTTTTCCTATTACTTATTGCAAGAAAGAGATATACTGTACTTAAATTAAGAATTAAAGTGTGTTCCCAGAATTAGGCCCATTGTTGTCAACTGGTTTTTATTTAAAATCTTTATTTTTTATTTCAAATTTGGAATTTTGGGGTTGCAGGGGGTTGACTCCAATACATTTAATATAATAAAGATAATAAACTAATGTTGTAAACTGGTTTTAATTTAAAATCTTTATTTTTTATTTAAAATTTGGAATTTTGGGGTTGCAGGGGTTTGATATCATAGTATGTGTGCCGGTTGTGTGTGGTTTAGCTGTAGTGTGTGGTACGATATGGAATAGCATGGCAAAAAAAATATTTTAATTTAATCAGAAAATAAAAGTGGTCAAAAGTGACAAGGAACACAACCATTCTTTATTTTATTTCATACTTTCGGAAAATTAGATTGAATTTTGACGTTGAAAAGAACAAGTTTCAACATTTAAATAGAATATTGAAACGAATGATATACTTGCTCTGTGATGTAAGAGAATTCAGTTCGTTAGATAGTCCTCTAGGAAAATCAAGTGAGATTCATACATACCTAATGGCTTTGACAATTCACTCTCAGAGAGAGGTTTAAGTTTCTTAGCGGCACTTAAGGTATTAAAGTAGGTTCCTTGAAGTGGCCTTTTCACAGCCTTATTTTCTTTATTGCTGTTGGAGTTTCTAAACGGAACACAATTTTCTTTAAAGTCACCGAGTTTCGTACTGTCGTTATTCACACATAGAGCATTATTTCTGTTAAGCGATAGTGAATATCTAGTTTTCTCGATTCCCTTTTTCGTTTCAGACACAGAGTTAACTGGCATCTTCAGAATACCTGCAAATAATCATGTAATAAAATAAAATAGTGAAGCTACTTCATGGTAACTTTCCAAAGACATAATGTCAAGGATGTCAGTGATACTATCATATTTTTTTAAGGTTTACTTACGGATTTTTCTTTATTATGTACATTGACTTACATTATATAGTAAGACAACGCTTGATTATCTAAATTTTATTATTTAGACTGAAATTTCGCAAAAATTAACCGCGAAGAATCTTTTGGTGAATAGACAGCCATATTGGAATCACAGATTAGAAAGAAGAGAGAGTATGTCTGTCTATTGGATTTTTTTTTTGTTAAATTCCCCCTATAAAGAGAAGGCAAAGAGTACTACAGCCCATACAGCCATATCTTTAGTATATTTTTTTTCTTCATTTATTGCATTAAAATGCCGGGGCGTAACACATTTTAATTCATCTTGGGAGTATTTGACGCGAAATATATGATGACAGTCTCCATATGATGGTATTTGATGAGGTGGATAACCACGAAAAAGTTGTCATCGTCATTCACACCGTAATCAATCACTTTTATTCTAATAATCTTTTATTTAAAGGAAAAGCTTGTAAAATAGAGGGAACGCCGGTACATTTTAAATCCAAGTGAAGACTTTGGCCCGCTTTAATGCGTAGGTAATTCCGTCGACAGCACGTTAATAGTAGATGCGCGTTCATTGTGACCACTTACTACTACCTACCATATTATCATTAACATCATCATACCAACCTCTGATGTCCACTACTGAACAAAGGCCTTCCCCACCGATTTCCAAATGAAATGGTTCTTGGCAGCTGCATCCAACGGCTCCCCGCGACTCTGACCAGGTCTTCTGTCCATCTAGCTAGTGGGAGGCCGTCCTTCTTTGCACTTCCCGGTATGTGGTCGCCATTTTAAAACTTGAACGCCCAACCAGCCGTCTGTTCAGCGTGCTATGTGCCCTGCCCACGCTACTTCAATTTGCTAATCCTATGAGCTGTCAGTGACTTACCATACCATACAAATTTTTATAACGGCAGTCATCAGGTAGGCCATTTTACACGTAATGGTATAAAAACCAGTTTTATTGACCCAGAGCGATGCGTCACGTAGTTTATTTCCATTTAAAAGTAATTTTGAACCCTGTTCTCGTTTGATCCGTCGCTTCGATTGTGCAATATCGCGCTGTGCCATAAACAAAACAGCTTGAAAATAACATCACACCTTTTCACATCGCGCATTTTTTGATAAAGATATGTACAGTCGGCAGCACATCAAGCGTAACAGTATATATAACCCTAGTAAACGCTATGTATAGCTATTAGAAAGAAAGCACACCCTCTTCGCTATTGGTTCAACTCTGTTCAACTTCAACCATCTTTTAGAATTTGACCAATAGCAGAGCTTGTCAGAATGCTTCGAGCGTTTATTGGTTAAAATTGGTCGAATTGTTTGAGCTAACGCTATTTGTACGCAGAGTTTAGTCTAATTTCTATGACATCGCATTTTTTAAGTATGAAGTTGGGGCTCAAGTTTAGAAGTTTTTTTTTTGTATCTGTGGTATTTAAAAGTTGAGTGTAGAAAAATCTCGTCCATTTTGTATTGAGACCTAAATTGTATGGGGCGACCTAATATTAAGGGTTCAAACTATTGAATACGAAATCACAAAATCAACTTTGACTGCTTGTTTACTTTATTTGTAGATAAATGTTAGTTTCTTTGAAAAAAATATCCAAGTAAAGTAATATACGAAATGGCCACGCACTTGAATGGAATAAAAATAAAATAGTAGCACTACACAAATAGGTAGATAATATGAAAAACCGACCGAATATCGGTAAGTTAAAACGCCTACTTTTGTTCTACTGTTTTTAAGAGAACAGGGACATACCAACCTATATTTTAAATAAACTGCGCTTTTCTTCGTGTTTTTGTATGTAAACATTCAAATGAACGCCATATAAGTGTATGAAAGTATTTTGCTTCATTTATTTTTTACCTCTAGGTATACGAAACAGGTTTTGGTCAATGTCATTTGATTTTCTTCAACTTCTAAGTTTCTAACAAAATGAAAAGTATTTGGTTAGGTTAGGAGACTTCCTTGCTAAACAAATTAACCTAGCAAGGTTACTTAGGTTACTTAGTTTGATTATTTGGTATACATAAACCAACTAATCATATTTGTAAAATGATTCCAGCTACTATTGTTTTGTAATTAAAAACATCTTTATATTAAGTAGCTGAAAGACTCAATCCAGTTCATTTATGAACAGGTTAATAAAACAAATATTACTTTGCAGGTGGCGGGCAGACCATATATTTTTGGTTTTTAAATATGAGATGAAGATCCAGGCTGTTTAAGAGGCTACAAGATAGTGTGTTGATGTGTGGTGTATTTGTTCACATAATTCTTGTTATTAGTGAATTCTATACCTATGTCTGTGAAATAACTAAGTAGGTAACCACAAACCAGACAAGAGATATTGTTGAGTGGATGCCAGTGTCAATATTTATGGAATTTTATTAGATATTAACCTGTCAAGCATGAGATTCCAGACACAATTGATTCTTCCATTTTCATCGCCCCCGGTGGTATATCGCCGCTTGACAGATATTAAAAGCTACAGACATAAATATTTTTTTTACAAAAAGTATATAAATGACCACCACATAGAGGTTAGGGTAAGTTTCAGTTTATAATTTTATGACTGACTTCAAAAAAAATGTAAAGTTATTGAAGATATTTTTTTTTAGATACTTAGTTCAACATTTTGGCTTAGCAATAGTGAGCACTTTAAATCAATACACAAGCAACCAGAGACATAATTACATTAGTTTTTGTTTCCTGGGGTGATAAGATCAACAGGGCCTGGTAAAAATACTACTAACACCACCACATTACAAAGTAGGTTAGGAAGAGTTGTCCCTATAGGTTCCTTTACCTAGCTCTGCCTGGACAACTGTAATATTCACACGTGCATAATTGTTCAGCAACAGCAGTTTTCCAAGTTCCTACATGATATTAGTGTAACTGTCATGACCTGTAAATTCAAATGCTTACCATTAACAGTAATAGTAATAATTGGATAGCCATCCAATTATCTATGTGATTTTTATGATAAGAAATTGATATAATTTCAAAGAGCAATGGTGTTAATTCACCCAAATCATTATTTTCTTAGCCCAAATTATAATAAAATATAGATTCTAAACCTAACAGTCTTCTAACATATTTTCTCCTATTACTATTGTTGTTTATTATTATTTAAATTCAAGATGAAAAACCTTACTTCTCATTGCAATGGTTATTTGATTTAGAATGGTGTTCAAAATTTAATAATACATCTTAGGCAATTTTATAGGTTAGGTAGTAATATTTCTCACATCATAGGAATGGTTTTTCTATACCTGTCAAGTATCAGATTCCAGACACAACTGATTTTTCAATTGTTGTAACCATCCAGAGGGATAATGCCGTTTGACAGATTAATAAATTACTAGCATAAAACAAAAAAATGTTTAACTCTACTAGTAAAAGAGAGATTTCTAAAAGTTATTTTGGATTTCATTAAATAATTATAGAAAAGAATAAGGGAGGAAAAATGGTGCTAAAAATACTAATATCTACCTACCTACCTACTTAACTGCATATTGTTATAATTAATTCCATTTAAATATTAGGCACCTAAGTTATTCATAAAATTACCCTAGGCCTACAGATTAGTTTTTATTTTTTATAGCCCCCGACCCTAAAAGAGGGGTGTTTTATGTGTCTGTCTTTGTATCTGTAAGTTTGTCTGTGCCATCGTCAGCCATGCAATTTTTTTTGTAAGAAAGGTAATGTGGTTGAGATGGTTCTTGACTTTGAATTATGAAGATATGTTCAGGCGTTTGATGATAATCTTTCACAGATTCGATTATTTTGAAATTTGGTGTACTCTTACTTTAGTGATATTTCAAAGACAAGGCTGAGGGTTAATTAAAATTATAATTTAATATTGTTAAATTTTAAATAAACATGTTAAATCAATTTTGACTCTTTCTTATTTCTTACACATTCCCAATTAGACCTGATTGCTCTCAAATAAAGAATTTCTTTTATCTGTCAAATCATGGATTGCAAAAACAATTGGTTTTTAGTTTTGTCCAAAAAAAAATGTATTTTTAAGTAATTTTATTGTCATGATTCAACCCTCACTTGTACTGAGGTTAAAAGAGTTCACCTCAGAGAAGTAGACCGAAGTAGCAGTTTCAGAATGTTAATGGAGTGTTTGGCTGAATAATGATGCAATTTGAATTGCAATAATACACTTATGGCTTATAAAATTACTAATCCAAATGTTTTTACATTCAAGAGACAGCACTTCCCCATTTCACCTGTAATTTCAGTTTTGTTATTACTACTTTTAGTTATTTATCTTAACACAATAATTTGACACCAGTGGCACAGATGAACTAGTAGCGACCAGTGTCTAGGAATTGTCAACAAAGCTGTTAGCTTCTTAAACTAGTCATATTAACAACCTCGCCAGAGCCTCGCCTCGTGAGGTCGCCAGAGCTCTTGGAGATATACTTATGGTAGCCTGGTACTTCAGACTGGAAATATACATTTATTAAGTGTCAATAGATGAAATGAATTAACGGACTGAAAAACTTTCTCCAGTGCTCATGGGGTGTAGCATCAGTCCGATCAGTCTACCTGTCTGTCTGTGTGTGTCGACTTAATATCTTGTTTGCACTCTTAGCTTAAAAAACTTGTATTAAAATTTGAATCCAACTTCTATTAATTCCCTACTATTATTTTATTTCAATTAATTTTAAAATCCCTACACATAATCATCATGTCAGATAAGAGATACCCACCGCTGAGCTTAAGCAATTGGGCAAGGACCTCCAAACCGATCGGTCTTGCACTGCCTACACATGAGAATAATTTTGAATCTTAAAATTACAAATCGATCCTAAGTAGGTAAGTATGATGATCTTGAAAAAGACTGAACATTTTTTGTTAGAAAAGTACCTAGGTATAATGGTGTGAAAAATGTTTCAACTAGAAAAAAATGTTCTCAGCGCTCATAGCATGGCGAACTCCCGGGAGGAGTGAATAAAAGATCTCTCTTCGTCAGAGAGAATTATATAAATAAAACACATTAATTTGTCTCATAATATGTGGACAGGTGGTGGTGGAGAGAGATTTTGTCCACGGACCGTTCTACCTTCTACGAGTGCTCGTGGGTCCGAACCCGCGACCTTACCACTGAGCTATAGAGGATTTAACTGAATCCTATAAAGTTATTAAAGATATTCCTTAGATTTATACACAATTAATCTAAGTGATAATCTTTTGAGTTTTTTAGAAGCGTTTACTTAGATGGCCATAACTTAGACTAGTATATAACTATAAATTTTGAAATGTATTTAAACTATAATCCCCGACTTTACACAATCCTTTCACAAATCCTAACCTAACCTGAGACCATCCATAAACTCTACTAAAACACAAATCAAAAAGTAATGGCGAATTTGATGCCTACCTATTGATAAAAATATCATGAGCCATACCTTGGTAATTAATAATCGACCTAAAGTATCAGATATAAAGTCGAAATTCCATTGAAAACGTAACCGCATTGCATCATATAATATTATGTCGTATGGTAATTTACCTAGATAGAAAAGGGTAGCTCAAATTAAAATTGGTCTTTTTACTGTATTTAGAATCTACCCAAGTAAGTATATTAGTAAAAAACAAAGCACAAAGACCTATCTACCACATTGATCTACCATACCTATGATACCTACTTCACATAATTGAAAATTATCCAATTAAGTAAGTATTAGTTTTTTGATAGTTAGTGATTTACACCAACAAATCATTACAATTTTATACATTTACTAGTATACACAGCCATCATAGCTCACAGCCGAAATATAAAATGAAGCTACAATCATTATAATTTCAACTTTAAAGTGATGTAATAAGCTTCAAAATTGCTTACGTCACACATCACTGGGTCTAGTAAAATACAATGAATAAATTCGAAAAGAAATTATCAACACCCGTGGTCGATAGCGTTACATGCTCGTCTTCACTCTTGGGGAACCTGGTTCAAATCTCAGAAATTACATTTTTATGTCAATTTATTTTAACACTAAAATTCACGAAGATTTTGTGTGAGGTCTATTTTCTTCAAAATTGTTATATCGTATTCTATTCACATTTGTAGAGTAGAATGTTAGGTCTTTAAAATATTGTGAATGAGTAGTAGTTACAGGTATGATAGGAGGTGGTGAACTTTATAAATGTTTAGTAATTAGAATATAAAATTAGAAAAATTTCAGGTCCTGAGGCACGAGTCGAACCGGCGACCTTTCGCAATCCGGGCGACTGCTCTGCTGACCACTGAGCCACCCAGGACTTGGGATATCCCTGTGAAAATACAGATGGACTAATACTTAATGTATTAGTCCATCTGTATTTGCGTTCATGAGCTAACGTCCACCCTACAATGTCGAAATATTCTATTTTTATTTTCTATTCTGTTTTTAATTACTTACTAAGTAATTTTTCAAACATTTATAATAATGTCAAAATCAAAAATTAAGGTTATAAATGTTTTTATTTGTTTTATTAACATTAAATAAATGTAGAAAAATAAACCTAAGTGTTTACTTAGGTTTATTTTAATTTCTCTCCATAACAATGGACCATAATAATGACCTGACAATAGAAATATATTTTTAAGTTAATAACAATGAATAAATAAGGAAGCCTGTATTTTAATAGGTATAATAATAGTTGATTGAAATAATTAAGTACGCTGAGCATTATTGATAAATAGGTAGCGTAAATAAAATATCATAACTAGCCATTATAATATGTAGAAAACTTTTTGTTTTAAATTAATGCAATGGTCTTAGCCGTACTTTAATTTTAAATCAAGTTGAAACAACGAAGCGAAGAGAGTAGGCCGCGTACGTAGCTAGCTGTAGCTATAGCTACCTATAAACCTACACATATTTAGTCGGAGGCTATAACGAAGAAATACTTTTAATAGTCGCCGCGATCACGTTCAAGGCCATCTGCGAGTATTGTAGGTACAGAGTACTTGAGAGAGAGACGTTAGATAGAGGCGCTGAGAGACATATGTTTATCCTTTGCGCACAAATTTTCTGTGCGTTGCGCTCTAGGTTCAAGGACAAACTGTTACGCTTGACGTGCTGCCGACTGTACCTCCCACCCTGTCACTGTATTTTTATACTCCGGTAAGTACGAAAACTTACGTATTATTTAAGTTTAAAAAATAAATGCGGAACCCGAGGTGTATTTTTTCAAATGGCGGTGAATTCTGCTGCAAGTCTAGTATTTTCAAAAACTAAGCGGTAGCAGATGAGTGCTTAGTTAGATTAGTGCAATTTGATTTTACATACTCTATTTATTTAATGGTGTTTAGGTAATATGCGAAATCGATACTAATAGCAATTTATTGCTTAAAAATAATAAACAACACCTAAACAAAAAGATAAATAATTGTTATAAAAATTTAAAAATAAATGATTATTTCAATAAAATTATTATTACTTGTCATCGTATTAGAAATTAAGGCATCGTACTATAAATTTTATCGGCAAAGAAAGTTTTTTGCATCTCTTATTGCTTAAAAATAATAAACAACACCTAAACAAAAAGATAAATAATTGTTATAAAAATTTAAAAATAAATGATTATTTCAATAAAATTATTATTACTTGTCATCGTATTAGAAATTAAGGCATCGTACTATAAATTTTATCGGCAAAGAAAGTTTTTTGCATCTCAGAAGGAATTGACGGTACTAATAGTTTGCATATTCTAGTCTTTGGAAATATAGTCTATTAATTTGATGTTTTTAGGTTGAATTGAATGACATTCACAGCCGATCACTAGAGTAGTGACATTTTCATTTTGAGTTTTCGATGAAGAATTTCTTTTTTTTGGGTACTTCTGATACACCGTGTATAACTGTGTAAAAAAATATTACTTTATTATACCTACTCTGGTTTTTCGAAATATTATTGGTGGCGATTCTGTTGTATGTACCATTCTCTAAAATAAACTAACCTAAGAAATCTCTAATTTTAATTTAGTTTAGTCATTTGCTATTCTGTTGCCACGTCTAGTTCATCTTAGTAATAGGAATTATTGTTTTCTTCCATGAAATTAAATATGTCGATTGATTTTCAACATTGTAAGTTTGTAACTTACCTTTAATATTATGTTTTTACATTAATTTGTAATAATAACTACCTAAATATTAAATCTATAATAAGAAAACGCCTGTTAGATAACATTGCTCATAAGTATATAGGTGGGTATTATATTATTATTGGGAGATAGATCACAGTAATCATATCATGTTTGCATCTACATAATCATCATTTCAGCCGAGAGACGCCCACTGTTGGGCATAAGCCTCCCACTGGGATCTCCAAACCGATCGGTCCTGCGCTGCCCGCATCCATCGGCTTCCTGCGACCCTCACCAGATCGTCGGTCCACCTTGTGGGGGGGCTACCTAAGTGATCACTGGCAACACACAAGAATTAAAGACTTTCGTCTTGAGACACTGCGGTAGTTAGGCCGAGAATATGCTGCGAAGCTTCCCGAACGCTGCCCAGCCCAGTTGGATCCGTCGATTAACCTCTTTCTGGAAGTTGGACTTACCAAGTTGGACAGTTTGTCCCAGGTAAACATATTCGTTAACAGCTTCCAGTGTAGAGCTTTCAACCTTCACAGGAGTGGGTATAACATGGGACTTTGACATAATTTTAGTCTTATCCATGTTAATTTTAAGACCCACTTTTTGCGAGACTCTACAGAGGTCGTCGAGCATTGTGCTTAATTCCTCCAGGGTCTTAGCTATGACTACGATATCATCAGCAAAACGAAAGTGCGTCATGTACTCGCTGTTAATGTTGATGTGATACCAAGTCCTCTCCAGTCCAAAAGCTTAAACATATTCCCCAACGCGGCTGTGAACAGTTTCGGCGAAATAACATCGCCCTGTCTCACACCTCGCTGAAGTCGTATTGGTTTCGAGTTTTGACCCTGGAGGCGGACTGACATAGTGGCGTTTGCGTACAGTGATTGCAGCACTTCGATGTATCGATAGTCAATTTGGCACCTCTGGAGTGACTGTAGCATGGCCCAGGTCTCAATAGAATCGAAGGCTTTCTCATAGTCTACGAACGCTAAGCATAATGGCAGGTTGTACTCTTCGGTCTTCTGTATAACCTGTCGCAGCGTATGTATGTGGTCTATGGTACTAAAGCCTTTTCGGAATCCGGCTTGTTCGGGAGGCTGGAAGTCGTCAAACCCGCGTGCGAAACGATTCGTTATAACTCTCAAAAACAGCTTGTAAACATGACTCAGGAGCGTGATGGGTCTGTAGTACTTCAATTCTGTCCGATCACCCTTTTTGAAGAAGGGTGCCACCACGCCCCTGTGCCATGCTTTCGGCGTTTACCCTTGAGCATGATGGAGTTACACATATGTCCACCTGCTTTCAGAAGCTCTGCTGTAGCTCCATCGTTGCCCGGTGCCTTGTTGTTCACGAGCTGTTTGAGAGCTACACTAATCTCGTATAGGATGACAACCAGGATATCTTCTGCGTAGTATCGGGTTAATTTGGCTTTTGGATCGGTGGCCTAAGTGACAGGTTTGCGTGATGTCGCGTAAAGCTGTCCGTAGAAGTTTTCAATCTGGGCCAAAAGCTCAGGTCGTGACGTAATGAGTCTGCCGTCCTCCGTCTTCAGCTTCGTCAGAAAACTTTGTCTAAGCGAAAAATCTCTTGCGTACACTTTAGAGCCTTGGTTCCGATCGAGCTTCGAAAAAAAATCATATTTCTATACACGCCAGAACAATTTTACACAGTTGCAATGAATGACAAAGTTAGTGGCGAGAAATATAATGTCATAGAGATGGATCAGTCTGACTTTGTCGACGTATAAATGCTTATTGAAGGCCAAAATTGGACGCATGACTCGAAGGGAAATAAAATATTGTGGTCCATTATGGAAACAGTCGCGTGTCATACTCAAGAGGGAATACTGAAGTTAAAATACAGTTTTGAAGATTATTATATTATTGAGTTACACACTCGTAATCTACCAACCATATTTCTGTTGGAGGAGCTTCACAAACACTACATGCTGCTGCTACTCCTACTGCTGAAATTCCAAACGTTTCCGAGCTGCAGAACTTACAGTCAACCATTATCTGTGCCTAAAGCCTTGCATGCAGACTTGTTAAGTCTTTGTAAAAATCATTATTATTCCACGCCACTGCCATGATTTTTATGAAGCTTTGGTATGCGAAACTATGAGGATGTGGAAGCAGGACATCATTCCCAAGAAGACACACCATTTCCTGATAAATAATGTTATTGCTCGTTTATACCTTTAAAGATTGTGATTTGTTTTCTGGTTTCATTTACATAGATAGACTATAATAATAATGAAGAAGGTTAAAGTTAAATTCATACAATTTTCATTAACTACATTCTAGTTCGTAGAAACGTTTTAATAATGTGAAGACTAACTTATTGTTTTGATAAATAATAGGTATATTAGTAATGGTAAGTGCGTTATTATAACTTATAATAAATAATGTAGTGTCGACTTTTTCTTATGACTTTATTATAAAAAAAAGACTAAGTAAAACATTGTGTGTAATAATAATATTTTTTTCGTTAATAAATAAACACATTGATTTTGTGGATTGCAGAAATTTTCCTTTTTTTACATTGCCTTAGATAAATACATGGCTAACAATAAAATACCTAAAACATTATTTATACATAAAAATAAATAATGAACAGATAACCAAGCATAATATAATAGGTACTAATATGATTATTTACTAAGAAATTGCACTACAATATTCATTATATTTTCTCTGATGCTCTAATTTTTTAATCATTTCAATACAACCATATTCATACGATGCATACAGCATTCGCGGTTAAATTTTCCAAGTCGATCATTGAATTCTTGTAACATCATTGCAAAATGCTATTACTGTATGCGCCATACATCCTTTAGATCAATGCACAACGCTGCAATATACTATTGCTGTTTGATTTATTTCGCACTTTTTACCGGAATAAAACCTCAATGGAGCCTTATGGAAACCACTTTCAATTTATGAAGTGGCAATATGTATTTTTACGATTTTTTTGGTATTTGCTAAGTACTAATAATCTTATGTACACTTTATGTCACTTCAGCAAAAAATAACGCATTGTTTGATATACACACCGTTATGATACGCCTCGGAGTTTAGTAATTATTCAAGATTTTCACTAAATCTTTTTTCCTGTAAAATTGTGTTTTGTCGATTGCGGCTTTGTTCCAATAACCCATCGAAATGTAATGGCAGCACAGGCACTTACGTGTTTTAAAAGAAAGGCCTTGAATCCAAAATTACGACTGTTTTCTATATTAATAAAAAATAACACAATAGTGGACCCAAAGTATGCCTATTGTAAGAATATATATTTTATTCCAAAATATTATGTCAAGATGCAGGCACTTTGAGTGGCAAACAAGCATACGGCCCGCTTGGTGGTAAACGGTTCGCCATACCTTATAGACGCTGTTACCACCATGGGCAATACTCATATGAGCAGTCATATAGTATATTATTATACTAATATTGATTAGGATATGAGCAGTCCCCCTACTCCCAAAACAATCCCATCATAAATAACGTTTTCTAAATGAGTTTATTGTAACTGAAAACTTCTGTAAAGTGGAGGGGCTTCCCCAGTCGGGCGGTCGAAACTCGAGGCGTAAAATACATGATAATGTAGTTTAGATACTGTAGGTACCTCTCTTCCCTTTTCTACTTTTTGAAAGATTAGAGAGTAGTAGATAGAGTTCTGAGTTGTATGTATTCTAACATTTGTAACAGCTAACTGCGTCTTAGTGTATCTAGGTACAATAGAGCTCTGCGGTCGCACTCCGTAGATGCCTGTGTGCTGTGTGACCGGACGCGTTCTGGCTTAAATTGGTTCCGGGCCAATATTGACGAGGGCGTTACCGCTCAATTTGCAGCTCTGTTACCGCGCCGAAGCCGCCACTCCCGGCGCACTGGGGTTGGTAAACATTGGCACCTCTATCCAAATTATTAAATGGACTTAGCTTATTTGGCGCTCTGGTTATTAAAATGATCATTCAGACAGAACATTACGGTGCTTTACATCCATTCTAATGTTATAATTATGAGAGTCTGATACGTTTTGACTCCTAAGCCGCTGCGCTGAACCTATTTAAATCGGCATAAAGATAGCTTACACCCTGAGAAAGAACAAAGACTACCTTATTGGGGAGATAATTGACGTCCACGCAGGCAGAGCAGCAGATAAGTTAAAATCGTTTGAGTTACAGAAATCATCATCGTCATCTACGTCAGAGTCACCTTTGCTCACACTACTGAAGTATTTATATTGAAATGTCCTAAAGTCCCCGCTTTTAAGTTAGTCTGAGCATGGACCATTGGTCTGAGTAATAATTTTCTATTCTAACAGCAACATCAATGTCAGTATTGAATATAGCCCTATTTTCCACAAATTCGGTAAATATACGCTACTGTTCCCTATAAAATATGGAACATTGTTGAAATTGTACGGTTATGAAAATTTATAAAACGGTTATTAAAAAAAAATAGATTGCTTCCATCAATTAAAATATCTATTAGGTATTATGACAACTATGAATAATAACATAAATTTATACATAGTCGTTATTAATTTTCTTAATATTCCCACACATTTTTAGTGACATGTGACGTCATCTGCTCAGCAGATTTTATATGGAGCGTTTTTAGACTCTGCGCTGCATTCAACACATCAAACATAAGTACCACTGCATCTGTGAAACTATTGATTTTAAATATACTATTCCTTTTAAATATTTCTTAATGCGTTGTATACTTCTTATTTATGAAATTAAAAAAAATATATTTCAATACCTAAGTGAGTTACTCGTGGGAGGTCCCTTCAAACTTCAAACCTTTTAAATACTTTAGTCCTTTAGTATAATGTCAAAATCACAGCGTCTATTTCGTTCATTTCAGTAGCGATCATTATTGTATAAGCGCAATATTCAGTGCCGATAAACTACTGAGTTCGACTACCTTAAAACTTAGGTACATTGGTTAATACTTCAGTATTTTTGTAGTAACTGAGCACAAATAATCTGGGAGATTAGGTGGGTAAATGAATGCTATTAATTGAACTCAGACAAGTAGGTGAGAAAAACAGCTAGATTGAACAAAAAATCATGAAAGAAAATAAATTGGTGGTCCTAACCTAGCTCTTTGTTATTCTATACTAAAAAAGTTAAATTAACTTTAGTACAAATAGATTTCTAAGTTTTGTCACCCTTTTAAATATCCATTAAAGCTTTCTTCGTGGGCTATGTAAATGAATTAGGTTATATTTTTTGTTTGCTGTCGGTTTCAGTTCACATGATTTCATTTAATTTCATAAGTAAAGCTTGTTGCAATAATTAATATTTGGAGAGGGGGAAACATTTGACAAAAGCAAATTATGGACAGAAAAACAAAACTTTTGGACAAATGCCAGCGACTTCATCCGCGTGAATGTAGGTTCTGGTTCGGGAGGAAATATAGCCTATGTGCTATTGCTATTCCACACTATAATCTCTTTAAGTAGGTATATTATTATAGTAGTATTTTCATTACCGAGGCCGAGTGGTCTGTGCCCCTTGCTATACAGGCTACTCGGTCGGGGGTCCCGGGTTCGAATCCCGGTGGTATGATCTGAAGTCTGATGATGAGTCCGTTTCTATAATGAGTACGAGCATTTGTTCACGAGTCATGGATATGTTAATTTAGTGTATACATACATATTATTATCAATATTCCTGGGTTATCTAGATTCCATAACACAAGCTCCTAATGATGCTTACTTTGGGCTAGATAATGGGTGTGAGTGTATGATGAGCTTTATAAGCGACACTAAATTTGCATGGGTCTTGCCATTCTTCTCTCATAAATACATTCAGCCCTTCTGGCGTGATCGAGTAACAAATTCTAAGTAAGTACTTTCGCATTCCCAATAAACTTGGCTGAAATTTGAGGGGTTAAAACCGTCCAATGCCATGCCACATGTGTCAATTAAACACGGCGAGGGGCTAATTTCCTTAGCTAGGTGCCGGCGATCGTTTTACGTGACGTGGATTATGTGCAATGATGGAGCTGACCGATTTTGATGATTGATTGGAGAATTTCTAGGCCAGTGCTGAGAGTCACTTTATTTATGCACACAAATGACAAATAAAATAATCATTCATCTCAGTCGAAGACGTCCACTGC
Source organism: Nymphula nitidulata (assembly GCA_947347705.1). Taxonomy (NCBI): domain Eukaryota; kingdom Metazoa; phylum Arthropoda; class Insecta; order Lepidoptera; family Crambidae; genus Nymphula; species Nymphula nitidulata. The sequence continues at coordinate 19,107,625 of OX374625.1, read as the reverse complement.
TGGATTAAGGCCTCCTCTAAAGATGTTTTTCATACATCATCATCATCATTTCAGCCGAGAGACGCCCACGGCTGGGCATAAACCTCCCCCAGGGATCTCCAAACCGATCGGTCCTGCGCTGCCCGCATCCATCGGCTTCCCGCGACCCTCACCAGATCGTAGGTCCACCTTGTGAGGGGCCTTCCAACGCTGCGTCTCCCGGTACGCGGCCGCCACTCGAGGACCTATCCGCCCCAACGGCCGTCAGTCCTCCTTGCAATATCGCCTGCCCACTTCCACTCGAGGTTCGCAATTCTTCGGGCTATGTCGGTGACCTTAGTTCTCCTGCGGTTTTTTATACAAGTAGATGACAAACAAGCTGACGGCCCAACTGGCGGTAAGCGGTTACCGTCGCCTATAGAGACCAACAATAACAAGGAAAAATCACTTGGTATTGCAGGTGTCATCGTGAAGGTGAAATGCCTTCCCTGCCAAGTAATTACGCTGGCTACCTTTCCCTTCAATCCGAAACAGTGATTTCCAAGACGATCGGACATGCTAGGGCATGGGCACCTAGGGCCTAGGTATACCTACTTTATCATCATTGTCTGCTCACATTCAGCGGCTACCTGCTAAATAATACCCACATTAAATTACCACCATTAAAACACCATTGACTAATATGACATTTGTGGTCCCTCGTTCCTATTATAAAAATAATATTCATGCACTCACATCTATTATCTAGCCAAAAGCATCATTAAGAGCTTACATTCGACTCTGTCGCTTGTAGGAGCCCGACTGAGCAGTGCGGGAAGCAGTAAAGATGTCGTTTATAATTGGTAATACTTATTAATACGTCACAATGTTCCTACGAAAATTGACAATTTAGCTCTGACAAACCTTTCTGACGTAATATTTGATGCCTGGAGGAATGGAGGTACATCAAATAAGGTATCTAACGATGATCATCATCACCATCACCAGCCCATATACGTCCACTGCTGGGCACAGGCCTTCCTACATGGGAGAAACACATAAGGATTTTGGGCCACAACACCAGCACGCTGGCTCAATGCGGGAAGGTGGGTTAAAGCGGTTGCAGGAACAACCGGGACCAACGGCTTAACGTGCCTTCTGAACCACGGAGGAGCTCGAGATAACAAACTTTGATTGACCCTTCCCAGGATCGACCATAGCGAAAGTTGCTTTGTTTTTCGTATGGAAACCAGAAAGCTCAAACCAATACGCCACCGAGCTCCTCCGATATCGATCAATATTGTTTATTTTAAAAGTTTGTTTCGTACAAGTAAAATCCTTCTAAAACATTTTTTACATTTTTAGACAAAAAGGCAGCTCGAAAAATCCAATTCGATTTGAAATTGAGTACCTAACGTTTTTAAAAAGTCGTTAAACGTTGAGTCTAATTCTAATAACTATCGGAGTAGGCATTCAATTTGATGGCCGTGTTTGAAAAACGGGCTAGGCATCCAATTAAGCGGCGAATTTGACAAGGGCCCTAATTCTCTTATTTTAAACAAAGCGCTATCCTATTGTTATTCCACTGTTATTCTATTGAGACACATGTAAGCAAATGTACCAAAGGAGGTGTCTCTGCACAATGGCGTATCAGTAGTAGTTAAATGGTAAAAATGCTATCACGACGTTATTGATAGAAATGCCAAACTGTTTAAATAATTAGTAGAATACGTTATTATGAAGCCACTGACAAGACATCGGCCACCAACTTATAGTAGAGTACCAACTGATTCAATAACGGTGGAGTAGTAATTCAGTGGTAAGCCATTGGAACGTGATTGATTAAAAGAATACGAAATAACAAAAATTGTACCATTAAGACACTATTGTTATTATATTGCGATAGTTGTAAATTAGCAGACTTAGGCCCCAGATGTTGGCGACATATACACTAAAGCGAACTATGTTCTTTATTGCTTTTTTAATTTCCACGACGACGCTCTAAGCCGTATGTCTTGTTTCATAGTACTTCACACTATTTGTAAGGGCTGCAAGTTGGATCGCAGTTATTAAATTTTGTCCGCCTGATCTCCCAGATCTAATAACTTTGTGAATCGACGGTATTAAAGGTAATATTTCTAATCTATTGATAAAATCCCTGGAAAACTCCATAGGGATCAGTAATTCTCAAAGTTTAATATTACTGGCAACGCCATAATAGGTAGTAGAAAAATATAAATTAGCCGTTCTTAGTTTCAATAATAAAATTAACAAAACTGTGATGATAAGTATTGCCTCCTTATTGTCTCCTTTCGAAATGAAACGTTTTATTTCAAAAGCATTAGTATTTTCCATTCGAAATTAGTAGCGCCCGACTAGAGCACACTTCCACCATGAAGATCGCAGCCATTAACTGTTCTGTGGTAAGTAAGATTACCAGAGCTTAACACGGAAGTCTGGTGTTTGGATCAGAGGTTGGATCACTGGTCGCCATCACCTCTTTATTTCACAGCCCCAAGTCGTTTGGATAGGTACCACCGCTTCTTATTTTAGCCGTAAAACAGTTTTTCTGTGTTCCAGATTGAAGGGAAAGGTAGCCAGTGAATAACTGGGCATGGAAGGTATTTCAACTTGGCCACAGGATGACATTGCACCTGCACTTGTAATACCAAGTAATTTTCTCCATATTATTGCAGGTGTCTAAAGGCGACGGTAGCCACTTAACACCAGCTGGGCCGTCAGTTTGCTTGTCATCTAGTTGTGTCAAAATAAATAAATTCATGATTAAGAAAAACCCAATCTATACGCTCGAACACAAAAAGTTTGCGGCATATTTTTTCTGAGACTGTTTAACTGAAATGGGCTCAAATGCTTTTTAACAAAATCCAATTTCGCGTAAATTGGTCGAGAATCAGATTGAGACAGGATCTGTTTCATTAATATCTTTATCATTTAAGTTACAAGTAAGTTGTGGAAGTTTACAAAAGCTTCTCAAGCTTTCACAAGGAAAAGATTTATTGTGCTAGTTAATATTCAATTCATTAGGCAATTTATGAAATGCAAAACAGATTTTTCGTTGGAAAGGTAACGTAGGTTCCTTGTCTGTTTCTTCACAATTTCATTCAACATTTTAATGTTTTTGATGCATTTAAACGCCTACTGATATGAGTAGTGAGATAAACGTTACTATAAGAACGTTAATAAAAGGGTAGAAAGCGATGAAGAAATTAGTAAGTTAAATCTAGTGCTCCGGTGGAGTAGTAGTAATCGCGTCTGGCCGGACATCAGGCGACGCGGGATCGATTCTCGCCTGGAGCATATAAATTTTTCATCGTTTTATTATAATTTTAGTCGTAATTTGTCAAGCGGCGTTATCCCTCCGGACGGCTATGACAATTGGAAAATCAATTGGGTCTGTAATAAACGTGCAATGCCGCCAGGGCAGACCAGCCCCCTTATTCCAAACCGTCGGAAAATACTCCAATTTCGGAAACTCCATACCTGTCATTTTTATCGCTATGCGTCAAAGCGAGATGGCATGTGACTTTTCGAATCGAATCCGTGATCCGACAGTTGAGAATAAGGGGGCAGGCGTTTGATGACTTACAGCTCATTTTCTATTCTACATTCAAAACTGTCGGAAAATTTTCGAATTTGTCACTTTTTTATCGCTATATGTCAAAGCGAGACGGTATGTGACTCTTCGGTTCGAATCAGTTGAGAATAAGGGGGCAGGGCCTGCTCTATACCTTTCAACAAGAACTATTTTCCTAAGTTGAGTCCTCATTTAAATAGATCGGGCAGCTATCTTCAATAATTTTAAAATTTAAGATTAAAATGTTTTTAATGATCTAAGCATAGAGGAGCTCGGTGGTGTAACTAGTGAAGTAAAAAGCATCTTTCGCCATGGTCGGTACCAGGATGGGTCAGCAAAAATCTTATTATCTCAAGCTCCTCCGTGCTTTGGAAGGTACGTTAAACCGCTATGGTCCCGGTTGTTATTCCAACTGCTTTATCCCATCAACCCGCAATGGGCCGCGTCATGGTTTTATGGCCCAAACTCCTCATGCGTTTCTTCCGTGTAGGAAGGCCTGTTATCAGCAGGTGAGCCGTATATAATATAGGCAGGTTATGATAATGATGATGTTGTTTTTGTAACTTCTTCGTTTGGAGCAAGGAGCTCTACCACTCGCCTTCTCTCTCCCGACATCCACTCTACTGTACCGACTACTCGACCCGTGATGGCCAATAGAGTGAAACTTCGTTAGCGTCATAATGGCTGGTCGCCTACGACGCACGCATTTGAGAGTATATCTAAAAATTGCTCACTAATTGCTTATATTTGCTACATTTCTTCAAAAATTGCTTCATATGATACATGCAGAGAAAAAAGCATATTTTTTTGACCAGCCATTCTGACGTCAGAATTGCTGGTCGCCTCCTCGTTGAGCACGAAGGACGTTTCATTTCGAAACGTTCATTGTATCATAAGAAGATTCTTCTTTAGACGATTTTTACAGGAATATAAATTTATGCGCCGTTTCCTGGTGGCCATACTAATTTGTCCTATCAGTATGACCACGAGGATATACATGTCCTCGTGGTCATACTCACTTTTCTGAACCTCCTGTAAGAAAAACAAATGCCAGCCGAAATGCAAATAAAAATGACGAGCTAGAAATAACTAGACAGGACTTATAAATAACTGTATTAGATTATCAATATTGGCTGTTGATGAATGAGAAATTGCGTAATTAGTTCACGCAGCGACCAAGAGTTATGCAAGGAACTTGAAACCTCTAAGATATAAATTAAATAATATAAGGTTATAATAGCAGTATGCCCACTTTATTATAAGTGCGTTCTTAGAATAGCAAGTTGCCTACAAAGTGTAAAATAAAAAACTGAAGTCATTATTATTTTCTGAAGTTATTCTTTTTTTTTATAATTGTTTCTAATTAAACTAAGATAACTACAATGCGACAAGAAGTAATTCAGTCCGTGGATTCATTTGATCCGTTTTGATAACTAATAAATGTATATTTCCAATGTCAAGTATCAGGCTATCATAAGTATATCAGAGGTTATTGATTGTACCCCTACGATTATTATATAAATAAAATTAACAGTATGCTAAACATCTCCTACGTAGATATGGCAGCCTGGTACTTCAGGGGATGATCCAGCTACATACATACGATATTTCGATTGAGTGAAATATTCTAAATTAATGACAATACTTCCTTAAATAGCTGTCATAAATTATACATATTTAAAATGATTACTCCTCTGACTCTTGTGTTATATTATGAAGCCAACTCGCAAAAATGTTTTTATACATACAGGAGGAAGGAAAGACCTTTTTTCTAAAAATACGTGTTACAGTATGACTAGGAGTACATGTATATCCTCGTGGTCATATTGATATGACAAATTAGTATGACCACCAGGAAACGGCGAATTTATGTATAGACAGTTAATCTGCCGAGGCTGGTAGAGTGCTTACTGGGAGCAATAAGCCGGTTGCTTTTACCACTAATTATGTCAGTGTACCTACACCTGGCTTTAGAAGTACTTTAGTATTTGAAAAATATAGAGCTCACGGCTTAGCTCAATATTTTCCTGGCCATTTTTTTATAAGATATAATTTTTGGCGCTATTATTTTCTTAAAATTTAGTAAACAAACGTAAGGTACGATTAGAGTTTATTTAATTTGACTAGCTTAATATAAGATCGGGCGTAGGTTTGTATAGCTAAACTTCCACTAATTGCAGCTAAGGAAGAACGTACCGAATGCAAAATAAAACTAAACATAAAGTTATTTGAGTTCTTTATTAATTATTCACATACATATTTCTTATCTACTTAGAGGTATTTAACAATCATTAGATATGAATATTGAAATTCTGAAATTCACATAAAAATGTTATGTACATCTGCAATTCAGCATGCCATATTACATATACATAGACAATATAATACATTTAATGTTTGTTGCAAACATGATAGTGTATAATATAACTATTTACAATTTACTTTCAAAACATACCTAACAATTTACTTTTCATATTGGAAAAGTTGTGGAAAAGCTCATGTAAATCTCGATTCAATAAACTTAAATAAAATTATACTACACTGATCAGAGAAAAAACCAATACCTTGATAATACGTCATATACAAATATTTTCTTTGAATGACTATTTATAATAAATTATATTTACATACAGCCATAATAATATAGACTATTCCTATTTGTGCTTTTAAGTTAGTCTGGATTAATATTTCATTAATCTTTGGTGATGTTTATTTTTATCCATTCGTCTATTCCCACGTCTCCTCAATAACAGAAAACCAATTGTGAGAAAACTAATTTTGGGGTAGGAATTCATAAATTAATAGAAAATAGGTACCTAAAATGAGAAAAATTGATAATTTTAATTTTACAAAATTATATACAATTTAATGGACAGTTTCCGATTTGGTCCACAGGCAAAGAAATTAAATACCTACTTAAAACTCTGACTTAGTTTAGGCCGTATACACTTAAAATACACTTTATCATGTTGGACATGATTGTGCATTTTAAATTATAAATCATCGTTATAATATACTAATAAATACACTGTTTTTGGGTTTGAGTATTTTAAAATTAAACTCGCAACGGTAAATGTTCATGATTGGTCAGTTTCAACCTCAGATCATAGAATTAAGGTTTCAACCAATCAGTTCAAGCGTAGAGATCTTGTGGAGTGCGCGGGGCGCACGGGAGCCTTGTCTCACGTCATATCCACGTGCGCTCTACGCCGGGCGCGTCATTCGCCCCGCAGTCGTGGTGCGGTCCGGACGCGCCTCGACGTTGTCAGGCGCTGCTTACCAACGTATTATTGTACGTGCTGTGCATTGACATGCGAATAGTACCTGCGAAAGAGTAATACCGTCAACACCCAATCTTTTATTAGAAGACGTCAGCATGCCCCTGATCAAATAAGGATTTCTATATTCGTACAGTGCGTGTTAGTTAAGCGGGCGGACGAGGAATGGATGGAGGTAACATACACAACGGTTTAACTACTCGAGTGATGACCAGCTTAACTACAAAACTTCGTGAAAGCCAATCCAGCCAGATACTGACACGATACGAAAAATTAAAATTACCAATAGACACTTCCCCCTATTTGCGTATTTTATTTGCATGCAGCAAGTGGGGGGAGCCGGGCGGCTTTTTGGATTTTGAAGATTTGGTTGGCACCTTGTATATACCTAAGGAGAAGAACATTACACGCGTTTATAAATTGCTTTAGTTTATTTAAGTTCTCTTCTAACAAAAATCGAGATAATTTAACTTGCTGTTTTATAAGTCAGCTTATTTGTATTCAATTTGATTACTAAGAATGCCCTTTGTGAAATTTACTTATTTATTTTTCAATTTCAGCAACCAACATTAGTACGGGACACAATAAACATATTCACTACTTAGATATGAAAGGTGGGTACAGACAAGTAACGTGAGGTACGTGATTCAGGCAATCTTAAAAATGCTTGTCTTTATAATACTTCACACATATTAATAACACTGAAATCAGTGTGAACAACTTACTGAAGGAGTTGGGCTACTCCTTTAGTAACAACTTACTAAAGGAGTAGCCCAACTCCTTGAGTATATGAGTAGCTCCACTTCATCAAGTGGAGCTACTCAGCCTCATCAGAGAATATGTAATTGATCACATATTCTCTAATGAGGCTAAGTAGCTCCACTTCAGCTCCACTCTATCTTGTCCATTGTTTAAACAATGAATTAGATCTGAGATCATCGAGGAAAAAAGTTATTATTTTAGTAGGTACGTATGTTGATGTTATTGTCATTTGAAAGACAACAGAAGAGCCTCAAGGAGACCAGAGAGTTATTTACGCTAGATGTATTCAAATCACATGTCTCACGTTTGCGTCAGCGCATTCAGGATGTGAAGGGGCCACTTACTCGTACCGTTCTTCCTACTTGGCGATAGTGAGCGCAAGGACCTGTCGAGACGATCAGGTCCGAATGGTCTGTGTCGGCTGAGTCTACTGCCTCCAAAAGCTCCGCAGCACCAGAAGAACTGTTTGAAGCCACGTCGGAATCTGCATCGTCGAGACAAAAAAGCACTAAATAAAAAGCCTATGAGTTTTTGTTTTACCTACTTCCATTATTTTTGTGCATTCATTGTAAGAAGATAGAAAATTTGAATATTAAGACTATTAATGAAATAAGCATTTGACATAATTATATAGAAAGCAAAGGTTTGTATTCAATACCTTTTATTAATTTGAGTTTACGAAATAGTTCGCTAATTAAAGTGCTGTTTGTGAAAACTTTATTTCAATTTGTAGCGCAAATGAAAATGTATTTTTGAGTGGTAGCACGAAACAGTATTTGTTTTATCCTCTATTTGGATTACGAGCTATGCTTCACTGACAATACGCCAACTTTAAGCAAATACTCGCGGAACATATTATAATTAAATTGATAGTGAACTTTTAATGAAGTAGGTACATTTCGTTAACCATCTGCTAAACAAAATTTTTGAACACAAATTACATTACATGGAGGGAACGAAACTAATCAGAGGTATTAGACGTGGCAACCCAGACTAATTTATACGGTGGACCAAATAAATTCTTGAATGCAACAAACATTTGTTTAGTTAGCTCCAAAAGGATATGAACGATTTTGATCTCTACCACATTAACATAAGAGACGGAGTTTATACCTACTTTATTTTGGTTGATCGTACACGACGTTTGTAAAGTTTGTATCTTTATGCTATAGGATCAGGACAAATATTATCAAAATTACGTTATTTTGTTTGAAGTTACTTAATGGTTTTAAAGTATGTCTTGTAATACATTTACTGTGAGATATATCCCCAATATCCCCATCCATACAAATCAAACCTGTGCCAAGTATCTTACTTGATTAATTTGATGTTAATAGTTTCACAAGAAAATAACTGTTAGTAGGTATCATCTGAAATGACCCCTCAAATTTCCCAAAGACTGAACGGAACCGCAAAAAGTGTATCGTATTACATTTTCCCTAACCGATGAGATGTCTAGTTGCGTGAAATAGCCATGTTCCTGATTGATTAACATTATGAACGATGGGTTTCTGCTACGAGAACTTTGCAATATTTCTTGGACTAAAATATTGATAAAAGTTTATGGGATAAAGTACCGTTTTATTTTAATTTATAATTCTTTTTTTTAAATTAACATTTCTTTTTCAAAAATGTTCACCTCTGGAACGTGGTTGACTTCAGATGGCTTTTGATGGATAGCATTATTGATAGCCGAGCCGCTGTTAGAAATACGCTCATCTCCAGAAGAGAAGGAGATACATAACTTACTAGTGGAAAAAGCAAAGATTTAAGAAAAGGAATAAAGTCTATCTTACTTGGAGTTCATCCAACAGTAAATGATGGGGTTGTACATGGAGTTGCTCATGGCGAGCCAGTAGATGCCGAGGTAGATCTCTTGGATGTGGTCGTAGTTTACCACGTCGGGATAGTAGGACGTCACCAAGAAGTACACGTGGAACGGCAACCAGCACACCGCAAATATTACCACCACCACTATCATCATTTTCACCACCTAAATACAATTGGATTTTATGAGAATGGTGCCAACCAAGCCTGCGAGAAAGAAAGCAGTTACCATAGACTAAAACAATACTTTTTGTTTAGTAGGTACTGTCTTTGACTTAGCTTAGTTTGACTTACTTAATCATCTACATTATCCTTACGTGACATTTTCATATTGTAAGTAATATTGGGTTATTTTATTCTTACTGAGAGAAAAGTTGTGATAGTAATAAAAAATCTTCTTCAGGTCACCATCCTTATAAATTCTTAATGACTGTGAAGATTTTTGAATACCAATCCTGTTTTCTAATGATGTAACTACACATGATCTAAGCTTTTAAATGCCAAGAGGTTTGGAATGATCGTAGTCGCTGTTTTAATATACACCAGATAATTCGTAGTCAATCGACTGAGAAGAATAAACTTGTAGCTAGCTACATAGATGATATTGTTCTTTTTGTTAATAAATATCTATCGACTCACCCGTCGTTTGCTTTTGACATTGTCGAGCTGCCTCTGAGTGCACTCCCCGATGGACTGAGAGCCCCACAGCTCAATGCCCACCCTTGAGTAGGTGTATGACATTGACATGATTGGCAGGAAGTACGTCAGCACCATGAAGGCCACGTTGTAACTGTAATATATTGAAAACTCACTGTTAGGCATAAGCTTTAATAATTATTTATTACATATATCTGGATCTCCCTGGAGAACGTCTTATAGGTGCGCGAAAATCAATAGCGCGTAATTATAGTATATTTTTGGCGTAATTTCTTATACCTTTTACTAGTTCCAGTTGTAAAAGATTCCATTCTCATAAAACTAATAACCTCTAAGTATCCTAGACAATTTAATTTCTCCCGATATCTATATAATTCTAAATACCAGCTATTTAGTTAATATCAGTTCTGGCACTCGCCGGCTGCTACGCGGTAAGCACGCTCGTCATCTTATGAATTTACGTTTGACCCTCCCATCGGTCGCTTCTCGTAACTTGGCCTCAAAAAATTGAAAAGTAGAAACTTTTCAATTTGTGAAAAAAGAGGGTCACTGATTTGTTTGCAGGAGGAGATTGATACTTGCTCAATCTCCTCCTGCAAACAAATCAGTGGTTAAATCGACGAGGTTATTTCGGGTAAATGTATACTATCTGATGATTGATAGAGGTGAAGGTGAGGTGAGTTGTGTATATTTTTATCAGTTTGTTTCTTGCAGCTTCAAGGAATGTGTCTATGTCTAGGTAATTTGTATTTAAATTTCCTGAAAGTATGTTCATGTCAAGCTGATCCGTAATATCATTGTGTTACTTAGAACTCAGGATAATAATGAATTTTGGAATTTATGTTAGCAGTGCCCGCCATGATGCTATTATCTGCTAATTGAAAAACAAAACCTCTGTTGAAACTTTTGTCAACGAAACTGACGATCTTGGTTTGGTACAAATGTGGAGTAAAATGTTTTTGGTAAAACCTGACCGCATTTGGTGTACGCTAAGGAATGCAAATGGCCGGTATATTTCGAACTATATTGTATTGCGCTATTCCAGAGGAGTCGCAGCTGTAGATTAGCGTTATGTGAATAAGTTACAAGTTCCGCATCTTATTTGATTCTTCGAAGGAATGGAATTCTTTGCATGCATCTGGTTCTTCGCAACATATACCTAAAGAATTGTCTCGTGAATTCCTGTAACGAAATAGAATTGTTTTGCATATTCTATTTGAATTGCATACAAAGTCACATTGTTGTTTGGAACTGCCTGAATATGTATTATATTATGGTCAGGTGTGGTGTAGAGTAACGTTTATTTGTGTCTATCAAAAAGTTATGTAATTGCAAATCAGCATTGCCGATTTTCAATTGGCGACATAATCGGCTATTGAAAACTCAATACTAATAAAACAAACTTATATAAGTTATTTTAATTACTATTTTTCGTGCCGAAACATTTATTTTGGTTTATAATATTTTCTATATGCTGCTTGTACTTAGGTGTAATTAATGTAGGTACTGAAGGTAAAAAAAATATAATTGGTGTTCTTTTTATGTAAGTAAAAATACAAAATTAAAAATTTTAAGTAACCCCCGGCGTCATTATACATCTATCTAACACCATCTCATTGAGACTATTCATAAGAGCTCAAACACGCTATATCTGCTGTAAGTTTCTGAAGAATTGAGCATTTCGCAGACTTTTTGATGGTATAGGATCAGCTCAGGGATAGTATGTCATGGGAATGTCACCGAAGTGACAGTACACGTTTCAAATCAATCGGATCTGTAAAAGTTAGTAAAACCCTATTATCATGTACAAAATGAGCTGAGTCATCAAACGTTTAAACAGATCTTCATAAATTATAGCTAGAAACCATCCTAATCAAGTCAGCTTTCAAACAAAAAAAACGAATCAAAATCGGTCCATTCGTTTAGGCGCCATACGATGCCACAGACAGACACACTAATACACAGACAGACACGTCAAACTTATAACACCCCTCTTTTTTCGTCGGGGGCTAAAAAGATTAATCAATCATACTACATAAGCTTTTAGTAATTTTGTGTCGATTTTTGAAATAAAATATGAAAAATTGAGTAGTAGATATTGACATTAATTACTGAACTAATGAAAATGGTCTTTTTAGTTTTTGAACAGTTATCCCTTATGGTTCGAACTTCCCTGGCAATCTATTATCTATTTATCATTATGTAGTTGAATAATGATTAAGTTAATTTTATGAACAGCCTTTGAAATTTATAAGTGTGTATTTTGAATGTTTTTTTAACTATTTAAAGTTACTAATAGATATGTAAATATAAACTATGCAATTTTTTAAACATATTTTTTATAAAGTAACAGTGGAATACTTGTACCCTTAAAATGTAGTCTCGGGGTAAAGACAGCTTAAATTTTATTGCGATTTTTAATTTCGGATCTAATAATAGTACGAGCCACAAATAACCTCGCCACGCTATTAGCTGATTTATTTTTATTGGCTTTCCTAATACTAAATGAATTTAATTAGGTAAAAGCTCTTGCAACAAAAGGTTCTTAATGTGATTTAAGATTGAAGTTACTTGATTGATGGTTGTAAGCCAAATGAATGTTTTTTTGTGGAGTACAAATGATTCATTTTAGAAACTCAAGTTGGATATTGAAATAGGTTTTATTTAGGTAATATTTAATTAATATTTTTAAAATAAAATATTTTTTAACGCAGATGATTTAGTATTGTCTTATATTTTCGCGAGCACTTTTGCAATAACATCCGATTTATCTCGTGTTTAATTAGATCTAATTACAACTAAGTGACTTCTATAATAATAATGTAACATCTTTAGTCCTCCCGTGTTCATGATCGCTGTAAAGTAATGGAAACGTCGAGTTGTCGGGAATAAAAAAATAATAATGTAACTAAACGCGAGCTAAATCCTGTAAAGTGTTATAAGTATACCAAAAGAAGATTATTTGCACCTTTGATTTAAAGTTATCATGCAGTAAGGACGAGATTATGCATATCACATCAAGCGTAACAGTTTGACCTTGAGACCGCCCTTACTGCGCTCGTAATAGAGGCGGCTTTCGTAGTGCAACTGTTACCCTTGATGTGCTGTCGTGTGTACATACAATATGCTAGCAACGAGAAGAATCCCCTGTAGTCCTTTTTTCTATTTATGACTGTCGTAAAATTTCACTAAGGTTTGTTCTTGGGTCTATTATCGATCCATTGGCGAAGTTCTTCTAAAGAAGCTCAGAGGTATATTGTAAGATAAATATACGAGATTTAAGTAATATTATCATAAAGTAGGCAAGGTAGTAGAAGCTGCTGGCAGAAAATACGATGATTCTGAGCTTTTTAACCCCCGACGAAAATAGAGCGGTGTTATAAGTTTGACGTGTCTGTCTGTGTATCTGTGTGTTTGTCTGTAGCATTGTTGCACATAAACGAATGGACCGATTTTGATTTGTTTTTTTTGTATGAAAGCTGACTTGATTAGGGTGGTTTCTAGCTATAATTTATAAAGATCAGGTGAGGCATTTGATTACTCTCAGCTCCTTTTCTACATGATAAAAGGGTTTTATTAACTTTCACAGATCCGAATGATTTGAAGTTTAGTGTATTGTCACTTCGTTGACATTTCCATGACATACTAACCTTGAGCTGATCCTAAACCATCAAAAAGTCTGCGGAATGTTTAATTCTTCAGAAAATTACAGCGGATATAGCGTGTTTGGGTACATAAGAATAGTGTCAATGAGATGGTGCTAGATAGAGGATTATGAGGCCGGGGGTTAGTTAAAATTTTTAATCTTATATTTTGCAGTAAGCGTTTGCAGCAACTTAAAAGATAAGACATGGTGGTATTTATCTTACAGAAGATCGCACCTAAGTATTACTGCTTTGTAGTATTACGTTCCTCCGGGTCACCAGATCTCATTTTTTTTTTTATACAACTAGATGACAAACAAGCTGACGGCCCACCTGGTGGTAAGCAGTTACCGCCGCCTATAGACACCTGCAATAACAAAGAAAAGCACTTGATATTGCAGGTGCGTTGTCATCCTGAGGCCTAAGATGAAATGCCGTCCATGCCCAGTAATTACACTGGCTACCTTTCCCTTCAATCCGAAACACAGCGAACTGTTTCACGGCTGAAATAAGAAAGGCGGTGGTACCTACCCAGGCGACCCTACATATGGGTCTACCATCTATCATTTCAGAAAGTGTTATGTTGGGAGTAGGGGGAAAACTCTCCTATACTGTCAACGTAAGGTTTTCTTTTAATTTTTACAGTGTGGTGGGTGGGATATGGTCTATACCGCCAATACGGACAGCAGGGCGCGGCAACATGTCCAGTTTATAGACGAAATAGGTACATGCTAATTCGTCTATATACCGTAAAACGGGGTAAATTGGTCCAATCTTCAGTTTTAACTTTGATTTTAACCTTCTTCCGTAACGCATACGGTTTTTCAAGGTATCCTAATTTATGTATGGTAAGCTCTTTTAGATGTTAGGTAGCTTCAGTTTCCTAAATTATTGTTAAATTTTGAGAAATTCAACAAAAACCCTGTTGGTTTCCAATTTACCCCTGATGGGGTTATTAGGTTCAACAGAGAGGTTAATTGGAATTTTTACTAGGGCTGTCACTCAGTCTATGCGTATAAAGTACCTACCTACCTACCTAACTTTGAATCTTTAATTAAAGGGTAGTTAAGCATAAAAACATTAGTAAGATCATTATTACTTTTATTGTAGGTAACTAAGAACAAAAATATCGCTTTGGCTATCTAAACTATATGTCATTATTAAATGTTTACCTTATCATGTATCATATATTTGAATAAAAATAATATAATCTGCCTGAATTATGAGTGTAATAAAAGAAACAAACAATAAGAAATAGTTAACTAATATTTAGGTTTATGCCTGAGGTTCTACTTCCAGACTTCTACTTTTAGAAGTAATTAATAGTCGGTGGCTAAATAAAATAAAGTTTTTATTGCTCAGTTTCATTTAATTAAGTTTTGTTAAAATTTGTATATCAGTTTATATAAAAGTGTAAATCTGTAATTGTAACTATAAATAAATGTCATAGTTTCAATTATAAAATACAATTTGATTCATTTATGCAGAATTATTATCTAGGTCATAGTTACTAGGTTTAACATTATTTATAGAATACCCACATATTTACTTTAATTCATTACATTATTAAGATTTTGGTTTTTGAAAACCCTATTTATGAATTCCAATTTACCTCATATTCAAACCAAATAACCCCCATGTCGTTCCAATTATACCTGTTCTTATGTCAATTTCCCCCATTCGCGTTCCTATTATCTCCAAAAAAACCTAAAAACTAGTGTTCGACTAAAAATAAGATTAATCAATGAAAATTCGCAGATATTTATTAACCTTCACGTTTATTCAAAGCACAATCTACTATTCTGATCAAATTACGTCGATTTCAACACTTACTATAAATATAAATAGTCAAAAACCTAAAGTTAAAATGAACAATTTATACGTGTCCGCGACGACCTCACTTTCAACGTATTTTTTTTAGTGAAAACTGATTGGCTGGCGTAAATGCACAGTGCTGCCAGTAGCAAAATATATTCAATCGTTCGGAAATAAAAAAAGTGTAGATCTCTCTTAAATTCAAATGTCTTTATAAGAACGGTTTAGAAATGCAGACTTTTGTTCCATTTTACCCCGCCGTTCCTATTTTCCCCGTTTTACGGTACTGGATCCAACTGCCGTCCAAGTGCGAGCAATTTTCTCGCAAGACCGGACCTGAGTTTTGTAAAGCCAGCAAAGTTTTTTTTGACCAACAGACAACAAACTTATGTCAAGCGCAAAATTTTTCTGAAAGAGATAGTTGAGCTTGAGATAGGGGAACTTAAAATTTCCAGCCAAAGTACAGTATATTTTCTTTACTAATTGAGTGGAAATTGAAAAAGTTCTATTCTAAGGCAATGTCTATTTTAACAGAAATTTTTTATCTTTAAATTAAGGAAAGTTTGAAAATATTATCAGGTAAGATAATTTTGAAACTTTCTAAGGTACCTATTTTAAAAGTTTGAATTTTGAGTATTCAATTTCCTGGTTGAATGAAATGCCATAAAAATTTAACGGGAAGGGCACTTTTTTATAGACATTGGAATTTAGTAGATTAATGTTTGCAAGTTTATATACACAGTAGATTTTTTTTAATTCGCTTTGTGGTGCCTGGTTGTCACACCAGAAATATCTAATTCATGGGTTGTCTGGAAGAGATCTCTTTTAGAGATAAGCCCACCCTGGCAAATTTTTTATTACTAAGTAAGTAATTATGTTTAAAGCGCAATAAAGAGTATAACGAAGGTGAGATATATGTATGTTGTCTAGAAAACTTTATAAATTAATAAATGAAAGAACGCCAACGAGAACATTAGCAATTATTTTTTCGCAGAAAGGAGATGTTTCATATCCGGTAAGGTATATGTACACTATCTTAAAAAATCATAAAAAATCTCCTCAATACGCGAAAAATACTAATAATTCGTTTTCATGCATGGTTTGTTTGTAGAAAAGTTGAAATTTTACGTCGACTTCACCGTTATTCACTATGGCAATATAGCTGACGACATAGAAGTCAACTAAACGTCACCAAAGCGACATAAACGCCATGATGAATATTTGGCTTGAGCACATATTTTTTGAATGCCCAAGGTTACAGTTCTCCCTTTATGATAGAATTCCTCCTAATATTCCTCGTCCTTCTGATTTTAAATCGCTATTATCATACGTATTTACTCCCTTTATAAATATCCTGACCAAATTTATTTTAGCTAACAAAATTAAATTATAAGTTATTAATCCTTCTGCATATAATTATCCTAACTTACTGTAGTTATGTAGATTCCTATATTCATAACGAGGTGGTGGTATATGTTTGTGATGTGTTTTCTATTTCAGACTTTGGGAAAACTTCAATAGTACATGATAACTATAATTATAACGTGTATCTGTCATAAACTCGACACTGGCAGAATTCGTCTCAACGAGAAGCCATAAAATTAAAAGAAGAAGAAGAAGTTATTTCTATAAAAATTCTTGTTTTGTACCACGCAACAAAGCAAATAAAAACAAAATGGACAATGGAACACTCTTTTGTATATTTTTACCTATTTTTTTAGTTTAGTGTACATAGACCTGGCCGGGTCTCCATACATTTTTAAAACATGTTTTAGAGACAATGCCTCTCACGCCCAGTAATAATACAATAATAATAAACTTAAATTAGAAATGATACGGCTGAATACTCAAATGTCATTTAAATTTTAAGTCCAGTTTAAATTAAATGGTGCTCAATTTGATGTTTGTAGCAATGACTTTCTATACAGAGTGGAGCTGTCAATGCGACTATAAATTAAAACATGAGCTATATTAGTTCATAGAAATGGTTTGCCACTTTCAAAAACATCTTATTCATTTGATAATTTCTGGATATTTCTATGAACTAATGCAGCCAATGTTATTATTATTCAAATGTCATGAAATTATTAAACGTAAGTATAAGATGTTTTTGAAAGTGGCGAACGATTTTTATGAACTAATATAGCCCATGTTTTAATTTATTGTCGCATTGACAGCACCACCCTGTATACAATGTCGTTAGATTACCAACATCAATTTTTTACTTTGACAATATTTGAGATTGTTTACTTCGTACGGATTTTTCACAAAAACTTTCAAGTCGAAGAGCAAAGTGCTTCTAATATGACTTTACACGCTTAAGCAATTTAGCTTTCTCTAAAGTCAGCAACTTAGAAAAATAAATTCGTAGCTGCCGGTAGCGCTGTCATACCTTTTGGGCATTTGTTTGACAACCATTTGAGAACCGTTGGTGACACTACCGTGCCGACGACGAGCACGGCGTGAGCCGGAACTAAAAAGTTGTTTATTTTCTTAAGGCGCTCTTTTCCCGTTTTGAACATTTTCGATTGCTTGTACCACCACGAATATAAAACATTCAATTCTGAAATTCTTATATAATATAGTTGACCGTATTATCTATTAGTTGTAAAGACAGAAACATGATTGGTAATACTTCACTCGATAGAAAAAAAATTCAAAGATTGCTCTGCTCAACATTTTAAAAGTCATTTAAGTCAGATAATACATTACTAAATGACGTAAAAAATATACAAATTGATGTAACTTTTCATCATCTATAAAATGATAATAACGGATTTTTTTACGTCATACATTTTTATTACGATGTAGGCAAAAAACCTATAAAATTCAAATTACGGGGAGTGATCATGACGCTCCGCTGTTACTTCAGTACCCGTCGAGAGCTTCCCGAGTAAGGTCACGTCGCTTTATGCTCCGCAGATCCCGCACGATACGAATACACACTTGTATTTGAATATGTGTAAATATAAAATAGGTTAGGTTTTTTTAAGTTTGATTAGGTTTATTTTAGTTTGTTTAGGTTTGTTTTAGTTAGTTTTAGTTGGTAAATAATAAGGTTCTAATTAAAATGGGAAACAAAAATAATAAATCAAATTTTAATAAGACCCATAGAAAAATGTTGCAATATAAATGGTAAGTACTACCTTTCTAACATATTTGTTCAGTTCATAAACCACCCACTAAATGATGCTTAGGATGTACACGATGTACTGTTTGTTCCTAGTTATATAGTCTCACAATATAACAAGGGACAGTATGATTTCAAAGCCAGTTATATAGGTAATGAATTAGAAATTTATTGTTATCCAATTAACGAAATTTATAAATAATATATATTATAAATTTTATAAGTTTCATCTTATATGTATATAAAATTCTCGACTCACAGTTTTAGTTACCATACTCCTCCGAAACGGCTTGACCGATGATCATGAAATTTTATATTCATTCAGTAGGTCTGAGAATCGGCTATTATCTATTTTTTTGATATTTTGTTTTTTATGGCAAGACAACGTTTGCCTGGTCAGCTTGTGATTATCTAAATATTTCGTAGGACGCTTTTTGTACCACAGTGTAATTGCACAGAACAGTATAACTTCAAAACCGGTTCTGAAATAATTCTGAAAATTTTATTGTTTTTTTTTCGTTTATATAAGTTTAGTTCTAATTTAATCATATATGTTTTAATTTAATTTTTCAAACATTTATAATAATGTTAAAATCAAAAATTAAGAACATATATGTTTTATAAACGCTGGCCTATTTTTTAGTGCTTTTATGCGCCAGAAAAGAAATTCGAGTGTTGTGGTCTCAGGGGTTATAAATAGCTCTGCACCAACCTATCAAAGTGAAAAGTAAGTATATGTATGTATAAAACACATTGGACCTAATTCTGGAGGAACACTCTTAAGTTTAAATTTAAGTACAATCTATCTCTTTCTTACAATATGTAATAAGAAAGAGATAGCAATATTTTGTTTAGAGCTGTCATCTAAATTCAGACAGATTTCATACGAACCATAGACCATTATTTTAGACGGCATGTATGGAGGTGCCTCCTAAATACTGCATTTTATCACGTTCAATAAGGTCGAAAATTGAATGTATGTTTCTAAATGTCAAATTTTAAGTCGGCAATACTTTTCGTATTCAAATTGAGAGAAAGAGGTAGACTGAACTTAAATTTAATCTTAGCATGTGCTCTCCAGAATTAGGGCCATTATTTCTTTAGATCGTTATTTAAAATTAAATATTTTTTTAAAAATTTGCATTCATATGCAGGTTAATAATAATATTATTTTACTTATACCAATTATTTAGATCCAAATAAGTATCATCAGTCCGTGATGACGTCATTGTGATTTTATTTGGTTACAAAAGTTACCAAGGACTGTCGGTCAGGGACCAAGAAAAAAAAGAATTTTTATACAGGTGGTGCCGTCAATATGACAATAAATTAAAACATAGGCTATATTAGTTCATTGAAATCGTTGACCACTTTCAAAAACATCTTATTCGTTTGATAATTTCAAGACATTTCTATGAAATAATGCAGTCAATGTTATATTATTTCACACAAATGTCATAAAATTATCAAACGAATACGATGTTTCTGAAAGTGGCAAACCGTTTCTAAGAACTAATATAGCCCATGTTTTAATTTATTGTCGTATTGATGGCACCACCCTGTATACAACTTTAAACAACGTGTTAGGGGGTCGCTCTCGAAAACGAAGACAGGTGGCAGTGCTGGTCACCCATAACACGATTTGTTAGAAAATACCATTTGAAATCGCGAAAAAAAAACCAGCTGTTCCATACAAACAGGTCCATACAAATAAAACTAACACTATTTCTATTTAGATATCGATTGTGTAGGTCTTAAGCAGTAAACGTTAAAACTGCTTAAGACCTACACAATCGATATTTAAATAGAAATAGTGTTAGTTTAATTTTTCAAAACGTCCGGGGTTGATTCCCGAGCCGAGTAGGAACATGTTTTTTTTAAATGTGTGAATGCATTTGAAATAAAACCAATTAAACCACGTAAATTGGTTTTATTTCTTATGTGTAGTGCTCGTGAAAATGTAAGACAATACTATGAATGCAGTTTTTTCTAAAATTAAATTACTTAAATCGACGACATGGTTCATAAGAAGAGATTTTCGCATGTCTTATAGACTTTCCCATACTGACCGATCTAAATGTGCCAGTATGTAGGGTATCTATGATAATACCTACAATTAGTGTAAGTATTTTTTTATTGGATGTGTGTGTTTCGTTAATCTTTCTTTTTAATGCTCGTTTTTTTTTCATTTCTTTTACTTTTCCTGTAGGAGTTGCGTTTAGAAAAGCTTTTTGCAATTTAGAAATAGATGATTCATCGTTGAAAGAGACAACAGCTGATGAGCATCTTGCTTGATAACCTCGTCTTTGTGTGAAGTTGACTCGTTTACCGCCTACAAATTTAGCAACAACACTGCTGAAGCGCTCTACAGTATTTGTATCAACGTTTTCAATCAAACTACGAGATTGAGCCGCAACAATAGCAATAATCGCATTTATTCCAAATAAAAACGTCGAATTCCTAATCCAGTTGAAACAATTGTTTTCATTTTTATCTTTGTCACAAAAGTAATTTTTGCACAATTTATGTGTGAGGGACCGGCCTGACTAGATAGTCGGGGACAAAGATCCCTTGCATTCGATAGAGTAGGGGGTGGACTTGCCGAGGAGGTGTGACGAAATGAGAAGGCCCGTTGTGGATGGTGATGTTCTATCCAGTTCTTTGAAGAGCAGGGAGAGGTGTTCAGAGTGGTACCAAGAGTGATCATAATCGACCGATTTCTAGTTTATCTATATTCGATTTTTACCTATTGCAACTATGGACGTCCTTCGTGAGGGGATTTGTCACTCAATGAAAGAAACTAAATATTAATATCTTTATTCATGAAAAGGTATGTACAGGTTATCTAAATATTACAAATTTATATACCTACGAAATAATAATAAAAATATATCTCAACCTATTTACAAAATAAAATATTAACTAACTAGATGAAATATAACACTTAGACTATCTTATTACGAACACTATTTACAACACATAACACACTATAGGACATAACGAAACGAGTTACCTAATTAGATGAATTATAACACTTTAACTGTCTTATCGCGAATAACACTTTAACTATCTTGTCGCGAATATTAATGTCCCCATAGGCATGAGCCAACGAATTACAAATGTTTTCATGTAATAAGGATTTTTTTTTGATTTTTTGTTAACCATCCACAACGGGCCTTCTCATTTCATCACACCTCCTCGGCAAGTCCACCCCCTACCCTATCGAGTGCAAGGGATCTTTGTCCACGACTATCTAGTCACACCGGTCCCGCACACATAAATTGTGCAAAAAATACTTTTGTGACAAAGATAAAAATGAAAACAATTGTTTCAACTGGATTAGGAATTCGACGTTTATATTTCGAATAAATGTGATTATTGCTATTGTTGCGGCTAAATCTTGTAGTTTGATTCAAAACGTTGATAAAAATACTGTAGAGCGCTTCAACAGTGTTGTTACTAAATTTGTAGGCTGTAAACGAGTCAACTTCACACAAAGAAGAGAGTATCAAGCAAGATGCTCATCAGCGGTTGTCTTTTTCAACGATGAATCATCTATTACCAAATTGCAAAAAGCTTTTGTAAACGTAAGTCCTACAAAAGTAAAGGAAATGAAAAAAAAACGAGCATTAAAAAGAAAGATTAACAAAACACACACACCCAATAAAAAAATACTTACACTAATTGTAGGTAACATCATAGATACCCTACATACAGGGTGGCTCATTTAGATCGGTCAATATGAGAAAGTCTAAAATTATAAGACATGCGAAAATCTCTTCTTAGGAACCATGTCGTCGATTTTAGTAATTTGATTTTAGGAAAAACTGCATTCATAAATAGTATCGTCTTAGTACATTTTCGCGAGCACTACACATTTAAAATAAAACCAATTTACCTGGTTAATTGGTTTTATATCAAATGCATTCATAATATTAAAAAAAACATGTAGCTTTTTTGCGGCTGGAATATGAAGGGGTATTTGGGACTCCCAGGCTCTAACGGCCGCCACCGCCCGTTCCCGTGGTCAGGCCGTAAGGTGCAAGTACTACCCCTACCCATATAAAATACATATTTTTTTTGTCAAGTTAAACGGTTTCATTATGTAGCTATTGTAGCGAACGCTAGGAAATATAATTAGGTCCTAGGTCATTACAATACACACCGCTGTCTTCATCAATCCAGGGCATTGATCAGACTCAAAAATAAAATCGTAAGACGTAGCGCGACTTGAGAAAATATATAAATAGCATTTATGATAATACTAGTATCTTACCGCGGCTCCAACTCGGTTATCGTTTCAAAAAAGTATCCTACATCACTTTTACAGTCTCAAACTATCTCCTTACCAAATTTCATCTGAATCGGTTACCTAAGTGGTTTAGGCGTGAATGCGTAACATAACATACAAACAAACTCATTTTCACTATTTCAATATTACAGTTAGGATGAGCGGTTGACTGTTGATACAAATTTTTACAGCTGACCATCTGGTGGACCGTATGATCATGAAAAAAGTTAGTACCTATCTAAATAATCTATAACGTAATACCATAATGTTACTGTATGCAATTTTACTATGGCACATTGTACCGCTTGGACCGGGCGGCCGCGGCCGACGCGGTGTCATCTCGCGCGCGTCGGATTTGCTTACGTTACGCTACTTATTGGCGGGGGCTGAGGAAGCATTTTTACCTACGACTGCTCGGAATACCTCGCCTTAAGTAATAGTCAATATAATATTGAATGAAGTCATTGCGATACATTTTAAACACCAGAAAAAAAAATATTGAAAAATATTGATTGTGCTTCATGTTGTCCAAAACAGCGACTAACATACACAGCAAAGAGATCGACGTATAGATGAATATACGTCACTATAGTGAATAGTGAAACGTACTAAAGAAGCCGTGCGAAGATGAGCTCATAAAGTGTTTTAGTTTAGAAGCATCGAGTATTCGGCCGCTAGGGACATAAATCTGACCGAAAAACTTGCTCTAAGGAAAACCAACCAAAGTGCTCTCTTAATTAATTGTTCACTAATGTATGGAAGCCGACACTTACAAGTCTTACCTTGATTCTTAGGCCCAGTTTAGTAGATCGTTTTGTAAAGCGTTTATTGCCACTGAGAATTATTATTTTATGGAGACGTATGCTGTGCTTTGGCACGGGCTAAATATCAGATTCATAGTTATCCCTGTTAAAGGTCTAGCCATTAAGTTTTACAGCGTTCTTAATATTAGCTAAGTAATTTCAAAATTTGGTATAACCTTTTCTAAAATTCGTTGTATTTCAGTACCTAAAATGAATTTAAGGAATGATTTAAAGGCTCATAAAAGGTCCTGGCATAGTCTGAAATGGAAGATGTGTATACCTACTACGAGTATATCCACGGGGTTAGAAATACCTACGAATAGTAATAGGTAACTGGTGAATCGCATTTTTATTGAATGCAATAAACTTTTATGGGTTTGGGATTTTATAACAACGGGGAGCATTGGTCAAAATAAAGACATATATGGATTTGGATTCCATTTATTTACTGGAATGTCAGATGTGATCATATTATTGACTATTTATTTAAAAAAATTACAGCGTATGCCTACAGTAATTTTCAAAAGTAGGGCCAGTAACTTAATGATGCAAATGTTATTGAAAGTAATCTGGAATAAAAGAAAATGTCAGACATATTATTAAAAGCCATTCAGAGCTTATGTGTACCATTTTCACTATTTATTTATTTTTAACTCGACAGTTTACTAAAATGACGTAACAAATACGAAGCTACCTACAGACCTTAGGTAGCCAAAGCTATAAAATGCGATAAAAGATCTCGAGAAATGAGTGTTCATGTTCGGCGATAAAATGACATAAGACCCTAATAAACTGACATTAGAGCGATGATAAAACGTTTCATTTTAGGTAAATATTTCAGTGAACACCTAATTCTAATTGAAGTAAATACATCTACCAATATTGAGGTAATTCGTTTCGTTTTTTATCTAAAGTTTTATGAGCATGCATTTTCAAAGGATATCACTGTAGGGAAACGAAACGAATCGGTTCTTGCGGTTTTGCTGAGTAGTTAAAAATAATTGTCGACGTCGCACGTTCCAAGCTTATCTACACCTGTTTCCTTTGCCGACATTAAATTATAGTCACAGTCACAACAATACATTGTGACTGGGCGAATTAGCAATTCTAAATAAGATTAACCGTAAAAACATTTTATTTTCTTACGGTACATATGGTGCCTATACATTTTTATAACGACTAGGCGTCGTTGTTGTGGTGAAATTCTATGTCAGCAGCGCAATAGCTTCTATGGCTGTCATCGCCATCATACCAGCCCATTATATCCACTGCTGCACCAAAGCATTCCCCAACAATTTGAGGGTGGTTAATGTAACAAAGAATCCCTGATTCATTTTATCAGTTTTGTACGTATGTACCTACTCGTAACAAATTACGATAGTAAGTAAAAATTTCGAATTGTAATATTTAATTAATTGCTTCACAATCTTGTAAACTAAATTACACAAAAAACACGGTGAAGCAATTGAATAACTACTTATTACAATTACAAAATTTTCACGAACGATCTTTGTTACGCACAGTGGCAAACAAGCACACATAATACATACTTAATGTGTTATTTAATGATATTCATATCGATGTCTTAAAAAAATATTGTGTCAATGAGATATCTCAGGGGTCAGAATAGGTTAAATGCGCTTGCGACGACTGCTGCATTTCTGTCCTGCTGTCGTTGCGACAGTAGGAGCAGATCTCTCACTGCTGACCCTGGTTAAAGCCATGGTCGCCAGCGCGACGTCTTGGGACGCGATTACCTCCTTATGTGAGCATGTAATGCGTCAAAAGGTGGCCGCGGAGCGCGCCTGCCCGCCTAGCATGACCACCGAAACGCGATATGATACGATATGATAAAGCTATTTATCGCTTCGAACTGTCAAAAATCTTGAAATTTTATCGAAACTGCGAACATGTATATATACAATACAAGTTCGCAGTTTTGATAAAATTTCAAGATGGCGGTTATATCTAATGATTTTTGACAGTTCGAAGCGATAAATAGCTTTATCATATCGCGTTTCGGTGGTCATGCTAGGCGGGCTGGGAGGAGAAACCTTCCGCAGATCCGTTCCGCAGGAGGCGTACGGGCCGGCGGAGATGCCACCATGCACTTCTCCAGCCACTGTAATCGAGGGTGTCGGCGATGGAATGGGGCTCCATCGTCGAAACGATTCTCCCGGTGTTGAAGGTGATATACCCCAATGTGTTCTCGGGATATCTCCTACCATATGTAGGGGTCTATTATAAGGCCTGCTATATACGGTTCATACGGACGACTACAAAGTTTCCCGCGTGAACACCGTCAGTTTATAGGTAGACTGCAACGCAGTAATCCGACATAACCCAGATGTGGCTCCCTATCACAGATGGATAGATCTAAAAGCTTTCTGACGAGTTTTTAAGTAGATTCGTAGATCATAACATAAAGAAACGTAAAATTTCTACTTTTATAATATTATTTTAATTACTAAGTAATTTTTCAAACATTTATGATAATGTTAAAATCAAAAATTAAGAATATAGTGAAACGTATTAATTTTAAACATGTCATTATAATACAATGAAAGCATTGTATTACGAAAACTTAAAAAGTAATTGTCATTCACTCGCTACGCAAACATAATAAAGTAAGTATAATAAAATCAAATAACTGTTACGTATACATAATAAAGACTAATCGAGGAAAATAATCCTGTGTTACTCCTGACTTAGTTATTATTTAACTAGGTGAAAAAACATATTTTAAATAATTCTGCGATTCCTAGGAGTAAAAGAAATAAACACATACTTCTTAACTCTACCTATTGTGATTGTGATTCCTGGATTTCATGGATACTTACCCGTATTCTAGATTCGACCTCGTCGTGATGCCGTCGGGCCAGTCAGAGAAGCAGACGCGTCTGCAAACACACAAAATACATTATGTAAAATAAAGAAAAAAAATGCAATCGAGGTATACAAGGTGGTGCTGTCAATGCGACAATAAATATTATATTAGTTCATAATAAATGGTTTGCCACTTTCAAAAACATCTTATTCATTTGATAATTTCATGACATTTGTATGGAGTAATATAACATTGGCTGCATTTTTTCATAGAAATGTCCAGAAATTATCAAATGAATAAGATGTTTTTCAACGGAGGAGCTCAAGATTATAAATTTGATTGACCCATCCCGGCACCGACCACGGCGAAAGTTGCTTTTTTCGTGATCAAAACCAGAGCGCTCTAACCACTACGCCCCCGAGCTCCTCCGAAAAAAAAGAAGTCAGTAAAATAGAAAGTCTGGAAAATTTCAAAATTAATTTTACAATTTTGACGTTTTAATAACACCGTAGCAGCGGCGAACGTAGAGAGCCTAGAAGCATAACTTCATACAAAACTCGTCGCATAATGGGTACCCTCGGCGGCTAGAAGAGCACGTCGGATAAAATCGGCTAATGTCGAAATTGTATAGCGCCCTCTCGGTCTTCTGATTACACGCGACGGACAGGTCATATATGCACGATGTAACCATGCATTTTTTTAACGACTTTAATAATTATATATCGTCATTTTTAATAAATATAGTATCGTTGTAAATCGGTCTACTTATTTAATTTTAGAGTTGGGACGAAAAATACTGATTTAATAAACAGTCAATTTAACGTAACGTCTTAATTATCTATTTTTGATGATCAGAAATGAAATGGGTTCGCTTCATTCATTTAAGTAAAAAAAATCTAAATATCTTTCATGATATTATTTATTTGTATTAAGGACATAAGAAAAAAATTATCAACACTTTACCGGATTTAACTTGCGTTTAATTAGATGTCCAATTATGATTTTTATACCCAATGTTTCGATTACTTTATAGCGATCAAGGTCACGGGAAGAGTGAAGTAAAGATGTCAGTTGTCTTTCATAAGTTTAATATTAACTACCGTCATATTTTTTATAGATATATTTTGAGTGTTCCGATTCACGCCATGGAGCTTACAGTGTCCGAAGGTCGGGAAGAGTAAATACGGGCTTGAGACTTTGTAATTCTCATGATAAGATCCCAAGCTGGTGTGGTCCAACTATCTTCTCTGTTGAAATTATGATGTTGTTTTATTTCAATAACCTCACGAAACTATCTTGCTGTTTACAACTTTACTTACTACGACTTATTCTTAACAGTTTAAAATAGATACCTATACTATTTCCAGATCATTTTGTAAATAAGTAAATTATTAAAGTAATAATTAAACATACACATTTTAAAATAATAACGCTGAAATTTATTTAGAAATGTGTTGAAAGTGGCATCATAATATAAGGAACTGTGGCAAAATATCCATAAATTGGAGGTTTGGTTATCATTCTTTCAAAAATCATATAAGGCAACGCTGTATAAGGCCATAATTGCTTATTAGGAGGTAAATTAACTAATTAACATACACAATAACAATAAGTTGTCATAAAAGTTTGCAGAGTTAAAAGTTCAGTTGAAAATAAACAAATACTGTCACACACAAATGACTGCATAACATCATCCACTCGTGTATTTGTTCAAATTGTCCACAAATATTGGCCCAACATGGCGGACAATATTATTGTATAGATTTGACTCGATTATAAAGGTTTAGGAGAGACTTACATGTAAAATTTGATTCCAGTGCTCTTATTATGTTCACCTACGCGACTGACACACCATTTTTCTCCACTTTTGGACATATTTACTGATATTTTATTGTTTTTTACGAGTACATCACCGTGACGCAGTCAACGACAGACTAAATCACGGCGCGGAGTCCGATTTAAGCCCCGCCCACTTTGGAGTCTCTTTCGGAGTGTCATTTTGGATGGGCTAGTTACTCGTCTATGTTATTATCGGTCGCCGCATAGCAGGCCCCCGTCACTCTCGAAATGCAGCGTTAAAAGTAGCGGCCGCTAAGTGGAAATCTGGCGATCCGACCGGCAGTGGGTGGGCCGCCGCAAGCGAGACTGAACGCACGCACTTAGAACGTTTCCCGCGCAAAACGCAACGATACTCACGGGCTCACGGCTCACGGTTAATTTGTAGCGGAGTTATTTTAAAACTATGATATTTTTTAAGATATCCATTGAAATCAATTAATGTCAAGTACAATTTTGTTCACAATTAAATACTGGTGGTGAATAATGCATTTATTTTGAAAAGGAACAATATCATGTTTATAAAAACACCTTCGCAGATAGTGCATTATTTTAGAATAAATTTGGTAACCAAAAAATAGTTAAAGTGAGCCAATTTTGAAAGATACACATATATGCTGTCGCGGACTTTTTTTTAGAACTTTTAAAGGAGAACAATTCTTACTTACATGATTTTAGCGTAACTTTAACCATTTGCGCAGCGCACGCAACTAAAGCTCTGAAAATGAATATTTTTCCCCCGTTTCTGAAATATTTTTCATTGATGCTCATCTGCTATTAGTCGTAGCGTGATGTTATATAGCCTATATTTTCTAACCATATTTTTTAGCTATAGCTATATTCTAGCTATATTTTTGAGCCTATAGTTATATACCTTAATAAATGGACTATCGAACACAAAAATAATTTTTCAATATGAATCAGGAGTTCCTGAGATTAGCGCGTTCAACCAAACAAACACACAAAGAAACCCTTCAGCTTTATAATATTAGTATGGATTTAAGAGGTAAATACGACGATAATACTAAACGATGAACCTTATATGGACGATACCAGACTGTACATTCATTTTAAATCGTACAATAAAAAATCTTTGTTTTACGGAGGGCTGAAAGTCCCGCTGGAGGCTTTTATCAATTACGTGGATGAATTAGAAGAAATATATTTTTTAAAATTTTTGATGAAGTCTTTACGAACCAGCCGGGAAGCACTTCAATGAATATACTACAAGAAATTGATTTTATCCCACCTTGTCCCTGTTTTCCAATAGATTACTTTGTTAAAGTTATTTTATGCGATTTAGAATATTAACGAATGAATACAAAGATGGAAAAAAAACATTGATCATTTTATAAAATTAAATCACATTTAATTGACTGGCTTTCTTTGCATTCACTTCATTGCATTAGATGTATGAATAAAAAAAAATAAGTATTACTTCAGTCATTTAATTTAATTTATGGTCGTGGCATAACCCTTACGTTTTCGCTCGATGACGCAATCACGCGGTGTACGCGGGATTCTCGACTCTCGGCAAGCGTTTGTAGAGTATATTTCTTCTCGCGTCGTCTAAAATGGCTAATAATAATAATGCTAGTAGGCTAATATAACGAAATTTTTTCACCATTTGTATTAGAGTGAAGTATCTGTCCTGTTATTAATCTGTGACCATAGTATTAGTACCTATTATTATGACTATGTGAACATGGGTTATGTTAATTGTGCCCGCTTGTTATAACACCTTTTTCAAAAAATGAATCGCTTTTATTTTGGTCACGTCATAACTTTAGAACGACTTCACCGATTTCATTCATCTTTTTTTTAGTTTTTTTTTACTTTGTAGAAGGTTCTGACGGAAAGAAAAATTAAGAAAATTTCTCAGTAAATTGGATAATTTCAGAAAACCTAATACTTCGAGCGTTTAATACTATCATCATTTTTGATAAATTTTGGAAAAAAAATATACCTACCAATTTTATAAATATTCTAAACAGTATAACTTCAACAATATTCCAAATCTTTTAAGTTTGATATGTTTTTATGGGTAACAGGAGCGTATATTTTCCGAATTTGTGAAAAGTAGCGGTGATGATCGTGCTAGTTTCGTTTCGATTGAAAGTTACACTAGGGGTAAGGTACAGACCAGAAGGAGGCCGCGGAACGGGTCCGCGAAGAAGACCTCCTTGCGGACCCGATTTGAAAGAAGAGATCGGGCCGGAGAAGGCGGCTTCACGACCAGATTTACTTCCCCGTTAATTAGAGTGGATATGGAATATCACAATCGTAAATCGATTACAGAAGCTAAAATATAATTCCTGTTATTACCTCAATTGGGACAATTGATAATTCGAGCAGAACGTCTCATTGCGAATGGTACAAATTAAATTTGCTTTTGAGACAGTATTGAGATCTGTGTAGAGCACTTACATAGACCTCGTGTCTCGATAAGCCTTGGAGGCTTTGGGGGCTTTGGGTAATTGACCGCCCTCAATAGCACGGGTATAGGCCTTGGCCGGAATTGGTTTGAAGGAGAAAATTTATTAATATTAAAAATATCTTCCAATTTAGGATGGTTTTATTAATAAGTTCTCATAATATTATGACATCCACAAAAATGAAGTTTAGGTAAAATAGATTAGTTTTGAAAAGAAATAAGATCAAACGATACGAATCAATAAACTATTTTATGATTAATTATGGGACAAATTTTTGTACATTCATGTGTTGTATGAAAATGTATGTGTCGCCGCCGCGCCGTCTGGTTAAATTAGCCGCTTAACTGGACGGCTAGCCCGTTAATTGAACGTCGGCATCCAATCAAATGGATGAAGTACAAATGGCTGAAAGTCATGTCAGCCGTCTGGTTAAAATTAGCCATTCAATTGGTTTGAGTGATTGGTAGGTTCAATGCAATTTTTTTATGACCACTTAGAACGAAAACGATGTCGCTTAATATGTGGTCATAAAAAATAACCTAGAACCTACCAATCCAAGCAAAATTGTTCAGTACAAGACGATCCTTTCAATACGCCAAATCCTTAAATATTAAGTGAGTATAGTTCAATTAATTACCAGGCTAGGCATTCAATTGGATGCCGGCGTTTAATCAACGGACTAGGCATCCAGTTAAGCAGCTGATTTAACCAGACGGCAGCGACACATACATTTTCTTTGATTATTGTACAGTCTATATTTGAAGTAGTGCCTAGATCTACTGATGTTATCTTTTTATACAATTTCTTTTTTTATACTATTTGTTGCCAGTTATCAACAAGTTAACTTTCTCATCATAGAGAACCAAGTGTTTTTGAATACCTACTTCACAAATCAGAAAACGTTTCGTCAGAATCTTTCACCGAGTAACGATTCGCCGACAGAACGTTATTCGCCGACAGAAGTACGTAAGCGGGAGTCGTGTAAAAAAAAAAATAACCACGAAATGTAAGGCGATCGCGGTGAAACTGCCCGATGACGAAAAGTTTTGTCGGCGTAGGGTCAAATGGCGAAATGACTGTCGGAGATACGTTGTGCAGCCAAATTTTGACAGTGGTCTATGAGAAAAATGTCTGAAAATCTCTGCTATTGTTATTATTCTACCATGTATTATTACCACAGAGGAAAGTATTACCACATCACTAAATCAGCACCATGTATGTAAGTTACATTATTTAAGGGTAAGTATTGTTTTTTACAAAGTAAGTGGATCGTTCCGTAAAAAATTTCAGAAGTGCATTAACTTTTGCACACAAACAGCGGCGAGGCGGGGCGGGTCGTTCAAGTTTCGGATTTCAAGTAAGTAACTTAATGTGAGTTTGATTCTCTTTTCAAACAATAATTTGATGTAATACCTTTTAAAGAGATTTAACGAAAAGTTGGGCGATTCTGTGGCCACTTGGAAGTAACTTTCTAATAATTCGATGATGAACGACGCATTTTTTTTTCTTTTACGAACCCAATAATATGACTATAATGCTGTCCTATCAGTAGTAGATTAGTGTATGGCGATATCTGAAAGACATCATCAAGGGTCTGGCGGAAACATTTATACAAACGACAATGGGTGGGTATTAGATAATGTCTCAGGGAAATAGCTTCATTATGATGTAGATATTTCTAAAGGTATATAAATTCGGACCGTGATATAAAATGAACGTTTATTATTGATATAAGGATTATTAACGTAAACAAGTCCTCATATTTTTGATAATTTTTTGATTTTTAATTTTGATTTTAACATTATTATATATTGTCCCCGCCTCAGGACGTAAAAAAAAATTCTATTATAGTTATATCTTAATTAGTAAACACTAAACAGTGCTATTACAGCGGTAGCCTATTATTCATATAGGTATTTCAATTTCGTGTTTTATTTAGTAATGTACAAACCTCGAGGCGTCGAGTTCTACTTTTGAAGCCTCGAGGCGGATTGGCAGGACTCAGTGAGCTCGGTAGGCTCCTAGATCCGAGCCTAACCGAGATACGAACTCTCTGAGCTACGCCTCGAGGCTTCAAAAGAGTTCGAGCCTTCAAAAGTGCTCGAACCTATTAAAAGAGCTCAAGCTTTAAAAAAAACTAGAGCCTTCATAAGAGCTCGAGTCATAAAATGAACGTGAGCCTTCAATAAAAGCTCAAATTTATGTTTAAGCAGACGAGGGCGCGGGGAAACTAGGCTTTTTAAATATTATTACGTGTTTTATTATAATAATAAAACGATTATAGCAATTAGGTACGACTATAGCGCTCAGTAATCGACCTTCACGATTTCGATTACGATTAATCGTGAAATGTCGATATTCGTCGAATACGGTTTCAAAGTCTTAATCGACCGACTTTTAAAAGGAGAATTTTTCAATTCCAGTGGTATGTTTTTTTATCATTATTTACTTACCTCTTCGTCCCATCAGGTAGGATGTCGATGTCTGTAGTGAAGTATATCAGGTTGGGACTGCTGAGTAACGAGCTGCCGGCCCAGATGGCGGCCGCAATGCCCAGCGTCGCCCGTTTGCCCAGCCGTGGCCTTAGCGGGCTCATTATCGCCACGTACCTGATAGGAATATGTTAATTTAATTACTTATTAAGATTCTTTACAATTTAAAAGAGGTAGGGTGTTGTGGTATTTATCACTGGAACTTTGAGTGCCCGATTGTTTTAATACCTCCAACTTATAGCAGCTAAATAACACTGGTTTGTAGTGTTGTGTTCCTGCGGCGAGTAAGGTCGCCAGAGCTCTACCCATTATCTGCGGCAAACGCCGATCGGCGTTAAACGTAGTACGCTGATAACTTTGCCAAATAAAATCAAATAGTGCTTTCAATATGTTATGTTATTTGACAGCACAACAGCCATATGATCGCCGTTTCAGGAAATGACACTTTTGAAAATATGACGAATTCCTATTTAGGTGCGGAAAACACCTAATGCCGTTTTCCAGATTTTGTCAACCAATGGTTTCATTTTATAAATTCTTTGAATTATATTACATATTTTGTAATTGAAAAATTTATTACGTTAGTTATATTAATTGTAGCCTAGGTTTTTATAAAAATCTGCAAACAAAAAGTGGTATTTCGCTTGTCATATAGTAAAAAACAAAGGCTCTGCTGATAACGCGCTCAGTTCTTGGTCAATGTAAAGAAGTAAATTAAACTATTTATAAAAAATACTATTACAATAACATAAGGAAACTGCCAGAAAACAAAAAAAAAAAATTTTTCACCTACTGATCGGCGTTCTATCTGAAAAACGGTTCGCACCCAGCTAATTAATACGAGCAATTTTTGCCGCCGCATTGAATGGGTTGAGAAAGTTGGGAGCAGGGCGACTCGTCTCCTATGCTGTTAACCAGCCGTTTTCTCTTGATTTCTTTATGGTACGGTTTTTAACCGACTTCGAAAACGATGAGGTTCTCGATTCGGCAGGTATGTTTTTTTATTTTTTATTTTAATTTTATAGGTTTTATGAAAACAATTTTTTTTTAATTATCCAGGGACTTCTTCATGGACGTCCCCTGAAAAGCCAACCAACTATAATATAATTATAAGTTTTAATTAACTATTAGTTTCATTACAATGTAATCAATGGTTTCGGAGCCCATAGGACATAGGGAACCAAACAAACAAACATAAATTTTTATGTATAAAGATTAGGCAGCGCGTGAGCTGAGTAGCGTTTATAGGCAACGCGGCAATAATTTAACACCCTTATCGTGCAAAAAAGAGTAGGTACCTAATTATTGTAAGAATGATCTTCATAGTAATTGGACCTCATTTTTTAATTAAGGAAATAACTTTTTACGTCATTGTAAGTATTTTTGAATTTATAAGATTCAATCATTGGATATCAAAATTTATGGAGATTTACATTTTTATTTATTAATAAGTCAGAACTCCGCTCATGTTATCCTGATTTAGCTACTCGAAACCCTGCCTAACTTTATTTTAAGCCTGTCCAACATTACAACATACAACATCACTTTTTGTATGCTCTGTGGTTTCAACCCGAAATATCAACATAATAAACTCTCGCAACAAAAGGACCTTCGTTACGACACATCACATACTGAGTGATGCTCTTTTCTATTTAAAGCAACATCTCGTAGTAGAAAATGAGCCGGTTACTCGCGAGTACTTAAGACTAGTTTAATCCAGTTTTCCGACTAACTTTATCGATATGATTCTATCTAATAATGTTTTATAAATTCGTGTTTTCTCATTTTGAAAACAAGAACATTAGTAAAAGTGTCCTGGGAGGGAAAACTGGGGTAATTTTTAGTAGGACATGTCTATTTTATCATTGAGACCACCTAGCTTAGAACTAGAGCCAATTCCAAGAAATGAATTTTTTCGGAACTATCTTAGTTGCGTTTGTTGTAAGTTATATGTATAATATACAAAATACCTCATTACGTGTAGACGTTTTATTTGCTCAAATTTCAAATTGTAATGCAATCCGTCTTTAAGAGTCGAGCCGAGATTGGCTTTTCGTTCTCGGCCTAGACCGAAACCGAGAATAAAATAAAAAGGTCGAGACCGAGAATCGAGACCGAGAATGGAAAAATCGTGAATAAAAATGAAAATGTGCTAATTTGTTAATGTTCTTGTTGATAAATTATGCCAAATTAACGCAGTCGGAATTTTGACCAATCACAATCAACAGCTCATTCACGCACTGACACCCAGCTAGGATTGTGGACCGCGTGATTAATTTCAATCCTGTACAGACGACAGTATATCAAGTGTAACAGTTGCTCTAGGAAAGCCGCCTCTATTGCGAACGGAGCAAGGGCGGTCTCAAGGTCAAACTGTTACTCTTGATGTGCTATCGATTGTACAACCGTTTCGGTAATGGCCATTTTTAGCTAAGAGCCGAGACCAAGTTCTCGGTTGGATTTCTAGCCGAGAATGCCGAGATCCAGATCTCGGTGGAGCCTTATCAGTCTTGGTCAAGGTGGATATTACTAGATCCGAATAAGAATCGGACGGGACTTAGCCACAATATTGAAATAAAAAATATCCTACCTTAAAATAATGACCAGAAATAAACTATTTTTTGAATTTTAAAAATAAGTATAGATGCAAATATATAATTTCCAGATTACACGTTCTGCAAGTTCTCTACCGAATAGTCCTTATTAAAATATGGCTGTCAGTAGGTACGCAACAGCCGTGGTTATGTCGTTTTGTTTTGATCCAGTTATCCTCTATTGTGAAGCATTTGATACCATAAAAAAGAAACAAACTTTATCATCATCATCATGATTCAATTTAGTTTACATTTCGTAATGGAGTTATCTCCATCTCTTTTCTTATGAAAAGGAAGGAATAGAAAATTAGATTAAATTTTCAGGCACGGTTGGGCATCCTTATTGACCCGTAATTTTCGTATAGATTATTATAGCTTCAAAATTAAAAAGGCATTACTAATGCCTTATCACTAAAAGCTATAAAGAAAACATCCATGGCCGTGTTATCAAGTAAAACTTAGCATTTCTTACTAACCTGTCTATGCTTATGGCCATCAAAGTGAATACTGATGCAGATATGCTAAGCACTGCGATGAACTGGCAGAACTTGCAGTAAAAGTGTCCGAAGGGCCAGTCCGAGTACAGCATGTATGTGAAGTTGAAGGTCACGTTCAGCGTCGACACCATTGCGTCCGCCACCGACAGGTTCACTAAACAAATAAGTTCTATAAAATAATCCCGCATTGACTTCAACTGCCTTTATACGTCTCTGCTGGGCACAGGCTTTCCTAGATAGGAGAAACACACAAGGAGTTTGGCCCTCAACACCACCACGCAAGCCCAATACGGGTTGGTGAGTTAAAGCGGCTCAGTAATAACCGGGGTTAACGGCTTGACGTGACTTTTGAAGCATGGAGGAGCTTAGGGATGATTGATATCAGAAAAACATCGATGTCATATTCGAAAGCCCAACAACGATATTCGATATTTATCACAAACCGAACATCGATGTTGGGTAACATCGATGATTTTTGTACTGATAATTAACAAACAACAAAATAAAATACAGTAAAATCGTTTTAAATTTATTAAGAAACAGAACAAATTATTGCATATTCCAATATTTTTTATCAAGTGACTGAAGGAAAAGTAATTTTGATAAAGAAGAACCTTTTAATCTGCCTGGGTATTCAATCTTGATGCAAAAGTACGAGCATTGCATCTTGCAAGTCACTAGTTTATACACAAGTTCAGAGATGGCTCTTCTGTCCTCGCATTCATTGGCTGTCCCGTTTAGAGTTGCCAGTCAAGATACCCACTTGTTATTGTGAAATTTTGTTTCAAATCTACGTACTCATGTATTATTTTAGGTGACTAAAATATATCTTTTATTTATGTGCATTAGAATAAAACATAGAAATACATTCGTATTACGTCAAATATTTTATGAAAACCTAATAAGTTATAAAGATTTATTTAATTTACAAGCAATGGTTAGTAGTACAAGAACAAGAAATTGACTGGTATCACTAAAACCATGTACAAAAATGCTATCCCATATTTTGTTCCCAAAACCCAAAACAAATATGGTCGTCGTAGTCACTAGAGTGACTCTTGTATATTTAAAGTTTTTTAAATTTTGAGTTTATTACTCTTTCCTAATTTTGTTGAGTCGGGGCTGTCTCCACCGGTTTTATTAACATTCAACTAGTATGTCATCACATTTCAAACAATTGTGTGTTGAGTTGAGACAGGACTGTGAAAATAGAAATATTTGTGAAGCGAGATATTTTATAGTGTTTTTGAGACAAGACAGGACTCGGTTGTATGGTGTTGAGTGTGTTTAAAGTATTGTAAAAGGAGGAAAATATAAATCATTTCTTTTTCGAAAAATAAATAGTTCTTATTTCATAGATAATTTTAAGGTTATTGTGTCGGTGTTGATACTAGTTTTCATCAGTTGCCTTTTGATTTACTAACTTGAATGTAATAAATACACTCTACAACTAAATACAATATTACTGATGAAAAACAGTGTCAATACTGTCAATTCAGAAAATAAACAATACTTTCATTAGGTATAGGTACCTATTTACATAGTGCAACACATACACACACTCACGCATACATAGATACAAGTAGAGAATAAATAAACCGTACTGTTTACCACACATTCTCCTCGCAGCGCTAGTGTAGCAGTGCTCGTTTTACGGCTAAGATTGACCTCTATTTCCAGTATTCAAAGTACTCTGTGCTTTCGTTTTGTGCGTTGCATTGGTGGTAGTGAGTGAGTTAATATCGATGATGGATTCCGTTAACATCGATGTTACGATATTTTTCGTGTAGTATCATCGATGTTTTTGTTTTCAACATCGATGATCATCGAACATCGATGATTATTGAGGATGTACGTGTATGTCTTTTTAATTTGCCTTAGGGCTGATTTTTCAATTCCCAGATAACATTTATCCAGAGAATAACTTTGACAAGTTGACAGTTAGTCCATAGAAAATCTGTCAAAACGTCAAAATTATTCTCTAGTTAAAAAATATCTGAGGATTGAAAAATTAGCCCTTAGTATTTTAAATAGGACTCAGAATAGGTATTAGTAGAGATGAAAGATAAAAAATAGGACGAACGAATAAGTTTTTAATACAGTGTGCATGGGGTTTCGAATGAATGATTACTGTCGATACATCCTTCACTACAAACAATTTACTGACTTGTGAACTTTTATTGGAATTAGACATTACTTTCAGACTTATACTCGGGATATTTACCATGTAATTTCATTGAAAAGAGTTCCGCCATGCATGCGCCAAGATCACGAAAAATAAGGATGCTCTCCACGGGTATTAGACAAGATGCCATTCGATAATCGCTATCGCTATCGCCAAGCGGAAAATGTATGGGATTTGACATAAGACATGGAACGACATATGATAGTTAATGTCTTTGATATGATAATTAAGGCATCTTGTCTAGGCACTCAGGTCGAGTAATCTACCAGTTTTTTTTATTCAAAGCACGGTGACTCAACACCACCTGATGTGAAGCGGTAAGAAGAGTCCATGTTCTAGCCGCCTCCACCTTACGAATGCTCTCAGCAGGTGATTATTGTTTTTTTCTCTATCATAAAAGACTGCAATAAAAATTGAAGATTTATAGACGATTTTCTGCTGTTGACAGCTTTATTATCAAACACACAGAAAAGTGGTTGGAAACATAACAAAAGCTTTTTGTTAAATTTTTCATCTTTCTATTTGTTCAGTGACATTAATTGTATTAAATGTCATCAAAATTACTGCGGCGGTAACGTCATTATAGGTAGGTACCTACGTAGTACTCTGTCGGTACGGTCGACCACAGAAGTAGCTGAATACTTTAGTACCATGTCACGATAACTATGGCGTTAATTAATGTAGTAATAACTATTAAGTAGGTACAAGCTCAGTAGTCGGTGTGACAAGGTAATGAAGTGTTAAGCTACTTCTGTGGTCGACTGTACATATTTTGTAGTATTACGTACAATAGTACCTATAGCTTTAGTCATTTTAAATTTGAGATTTCCTGAATAGTGTTGTACTACTGTGTGTGATACTTGGACGGTATCAATGAAGACGCTCATAATTAGATTATAGAAATTAACGAAATAGTATTCATTTATGTTTCGAAAGGAAATTTACTTATGAATTATTGAATTAATCGAATGAGAGGCGAATGAAACAAAATATCAATATATGTAGTGTAAAAAAATCGATATAACGTTACATCAATATTTTTTAAACGATTACAAAAAAAGGAGGTTGACAATTTGACTCATATGTATCTAATATGGTCAAAATTGCACAGTTTTTTAGTCTAAATCAG
Source organism: Nymphula nitidulata (assembly GCA_947347705.1). Classification (NCBI taxonomy): domain Eukaryota; kingdom Metazoa; phylum Arthropoda; class Insecta; order Lepidoptera; family Crambidae; genus Nymphula; species Nymphula nitidulata. Next base: position 19,067,870 of record OX374625.1, on the reverse strand, counting down.
CTTTTAAATATGGGTGTCAAATTTCATTAGTGTATGTATGTCACGCGCCCTCCTCCCTAATGATTGTCCCGTCTGCGCCCTTTGATATTGTAAATGTCTCTTGCCTTGGATATCATAAATACGTGCGTGGTACTTGATCATTATTTTGTTGCGAAGTTATTTTAAAGATATCTTTTAAGATATTCATTGAAATCTAATGATGTCAGGAACAATTTTGTTCAAAATTAAATACTTATGATGAATAATAAGTTTATTTTGTTATGGAACAGTATCACGTTTAAAAAAATACTTTATTTTAGAACAAATTTGATGGTAAATTTTATTACCAAAAAAGGTTATAGTGAGTCTACAGTAAAAGGTAGACATATCAGACATATTCCGTCGCGGACTTTTTTTAGAACTTTTAAAGGAGAACAATTCCGGCATAAATTATTTTTGATTTTTTAAAGCTCTGAAAAGGAATATTTTTTTCTCGTTTTTGCAATATTTTTCATTGATGCTCAGTTTTTATTAGTCATAGTATAATGCTATACAGAATGGTGCCGTCAATACGACAATAAATTAAAACATGGGCTATATTAGTTCATAAAAATGGTTTACCACTTACAAAAACATCGTATTCATTTTAAAATTTTGTAACATTTCTATGAAATGATGCAGCCAATGTTATACTATTTCATACAAATGTTATGAAATTATCAAATGAAGAAAATGTTTTTGAACGTTGCAATGCGTTTCTATGAACTAATATAGCCCATGTTTTAATTTATGGTCGTAATTTGACGGTACCACCCTGTATAGCCCTTAAAATTCCTCGATAAATATATGGACTATTCAACACAAAAATGGACAATTAAACACTTTTCTGCATATTTTTACCTTTTTTTTAGTAAGTATATTGTACATAGAGCTGGCCGGGTCTCCATACATTTTTGAAACATTTCTTTTGATTGTAATGTCAACAAAACAGCAGTGGATTGGCAGAAGAATGTTGTCAATTACAATTCAAGATTGAATGGGTCTTGAAGTAAATTCGTTTCTCCATTTCGTATCTTATTCTAATGAAAGAGGAAGCCAGCATAATTTAGTTACAGAAAACGTTACTCAGTATGACAGAATAGGTGCTATAGCTACCTGCTCCTTTCTTTAATTTGATAACATTTCCATTGAAATCAACAAATTGTCTCCTTTGTTTACAAGTTTTCTTCGTACTTATTTAATATGTACACTATCACTTCATTCATTTGGTCTAGATACAATTAAGTATTTAATTAGTTTGGAATGTCGCTAAGAAACTTATTGTTTTGTTTTTATGACTTGTGATAACCTCAGCAAATAGCATTATTTTCTATTCAAAGCGTGTAGGTGCTTCGTAAGTTACAGAAGATCGCAGACCATTATCACTTTCTCTTACTGTTGTATTTCTGATGTGTCTACACCCAGCGGGTTCCCATGTTTAAATGTCCAAATGCCAAAAAAAAGTAAAGTAAGTGTAAGTTCCAAAAAGTGTCCAAATTCTGTTTTCAGCATAATTCAGTAGAACATATCCAGATCTAATTCTCTGTATCACTCATAAGTCTCCGCAGACATGGGATCCCGCTGGGTGTAGACTTTCTATCTATGATCTGAGGTGTAGATACATGTATTTCTGTGGTGAGTACGATCGTCAGACCTCATTGCGGAAGAATTGTGTTGGGAGAAGGGGATTTCCTTAGGGTTAAATTTCCTGAATTTCGCTATCAACTTAAAGTTACCTCTTGATTTTATAGATTGAGTGCACGACGGTCTATGCACTATGGTAACAGCTTACACCTAGTGTAAGTTTCCATCGAATTGAAACGAAAACGTTCGTCGTCGTGATAACTGTCAAATTGTATGAAGACGGCAGCAGCGCCTCTGTACCCCTAGAACGCCATTTTTAAATTTCTAATCGTAATCCTATCGTTCAGGCATGCTCAAAATTTCAAACAAAAGCCAGACAAAAGCTAACGTACTCGTAACTACTCGATACGATGGCGATTCTAAATTTAAAAGTGTTCGTGCTAGAGGTACAGGTGATGCCGTCAATACGACAATAAATATCGATACATGGGCTATATAAGTTCTCATAGAAATTGTTTTACCACTTTCAAAAACATCTTATTCATTGGATAATTTTACAACATTTTCATGAAATAATATAATATTGGCTGCATTATTTCATAGAAATGTCATGAAATTATCAAGATAATGAATAAGATGTTTTTGAAAGTGGGAAACTCTTTCTATGAACTAATAAAAAGCCCATGTTTTAATTTATTCTCGTATTGACGGCACCATTCTGTGTATGGATTAGAGATCGATGATCGTTTTCGTCTCTTGCTCGTTTGCAACCCTTAGGTATTGTATAAAATAATCTTAGAGATTTAGCGATTGATACCAAAAGAGGAGTAATCTTCAATATTTTTTATATGTATACCTACGTCATATATTAGCCCACCGGACGGTTCACACAATACAAAACCTACTGTTTGTTGTTTTTGTGTAGCTGCCTCACAGATTAATTTAATAAGTTCTTATAATTATACTAGGTAAGTATATGATATACCTACAATACTTACAATTTTGTTGTTTCAATAGCTTGTCTAACAGAAACATATTTTAAACAAGCCATTGTTGTAATGAGCTGTCAATTTGCTATGGCGTCGGTCACATAAAGGTTCGATTTATTAAGGTTTTGGGTTCCAAAAGCCATCGATGTGATGAACATTTTATTTCGTAAGTTATTGATGTAAAAGGTTCTACGTACGTAATAATAATAATGAAATAAATATTTTAACTATAAAATATTAATCAAAATAATGAAATTAACATTGACAATATTAGCCGTGAAACAGTTCGCTGTGTTTCGGATTGAAGGGAAAGGTAGCCAGTGTAATTACTGGGCATGGACGGCATTTCATCTTAGGCCCCAGGATGACAACGCACCTGCAATATCAAGTGATTTTTGCTTGTTATTGCAGGTGTCTATAGGCGGCGGTTACCGCTTTCCATCAGGTGGGCCGTCAGCTTGTTTGTCATCCAGTTGTATAATAAAAAAAAAAATTAGGCTTAGGCACATATTTATTACTAATAATAATTGCAAGTATTCCTCCTCTCCGTTATTATTGTGCACGATAGGGTCCATAGTGATTCTTACTGTGTAACCTAACATCTATTGTAAATACCTATGAAATGCAATAAACGATTGAGTATTGAGTACGTCGTGACCTTCAACATGGTGGCGTTCGATGTAGCCGCACCCTATATCCTGTATATTTACATGCTAATTGTTTTACAAACAAGTAGAATACGCAATAATTAGTAATAAACAGGGCATTTTTCTTAGCACATTATTGTTAGTGTTTAAGTAAGTACATTTTTAGATTCATATTTCGATGTGCTCCGCTCTAAGTAATAATTAATCTTACAAATTAGGTATTTATATTCAAAGTTCTTCTGGTTTTCTACCCTACTATTGTTGAATAATTTAAATTAGTAATCAGATAAGTACTGATTTGTAATAAAAATTAGGTACTAACTATTTTATTTAAAAATTACTCCTAAGTAAGTACCTATTCAAGTTAATCCGTTGATAGAGCTGAAGTATATCAGCTCGGTGGCGCATGGAGCTCGGTGGCGTATTGGTTTGAGCGCTCTGGTTTCGATACGAAAAACTAAGCAACTCTCGCCATGGTTGGTCTCCTCATATTTTTCTTCCATGTAGGAAGGCCTGTACCCAGCAGTGCGTCGTATATAGGCTAGTGATGACGATGATGATGATATCAGTTTGATAAGCGCTCCCAATGCAAGTTTGTGCATCATTCACCCCAGGAGATTATTATACTTGCAACGAAATCTTTGTCCTTTCTTTAGTATTTTGAAAGTTATGCATTTCAGTTTTTTAGTCTTTTAAAGCCGTTCAGCAGCCCTCTAACAACATAGCCGCTGGAGTGAGGAATGTCTTTCCAGTTTTGATTTACGATTACAAAAGACATTCACTTTTTAAAATGTGCACTTCGTAAAACTGAAGTCACCAGTTTTAAACCACCTTTTGCTGTTTAAGTTTTGAAAATATTTAAAGAGCATCATTATTTCAGCCGAAAGACGTCCACTGTGGGAACTCCAACGCCAGCAAATCTACAGACCGCCATTGCGGCACCAAACAGGACTGAGTTACTATTATTATTATTGCAATCACATCCCCTAACCATCCTCACTCATGAACATTATTGTTCTTACCTAGTGTATAGGTACGTAGGTACAAATATTTGCCCCTACCGGGATTCAAACACGAGATCTCTAGTTTATTTGACAAAGTGCTGCCAATCGACACTACGGCCTTCTAAAAGCAGTAATATTGTGATAATGTAAGTAAAAATTTCATTGTATAAAACAGAATTTCAGTGCTTTTTCATTCGATGGATAAAAAAAGGCTTACGTCTAAAAGATACCACCAAAATTATAACAACGTTCTTTTAGCTTTACTTTTCATCTAATTTGACCTTTATAGAATCATCCTATTATTTTCTTATAGGATTGGAATGAATGAAAGGAATAAAGACAGTAAATTTAAATTTACTTTCAGATAATTTTCTGCGGGATCAGCACCATTAGCTATTCCAATCAAATTAGCAGCTAGCGTAGGTACAATCTTTGTACAAAATATTCTTTCGTTTTAAAAAGCATTGGTATTTTTTTACATAAAAATGAACTCGTCATAACGACTCCGGTGTACGTGACTGGATTGTCCTTTATTTGGTTTCCGTTTACTCCGCTGGCCCCCGTGATAACAATAGAACTTAATTGCGTCATTCTATAGAAAAAAATGAGCATCGCCACAATTTGGTGCTCCAGCGAAAATAGGAAATTTGGTGCTCAGCGAAAACGGGATATGTCCCGTACGAGTAACTGTGTGTATTAAGTACGTTGTCAAGTATTGTTTTTATAGGTTTACACGACCAAGTTTACTTTGGGCGTCTCGTAAGTTTGTATTTAAATGCTTAATTTAATTTAAGGACAAGTGAGTCTCTATCGCGCACCGAAGGTAGCGTACAAACTTTCTGTAGGTACACTAAAAAAAGGCTGCTTATGTAACAGAACTTTCGATTGTAACTTAACATAGCGACTACTTACCTAGCTTTGTTGTTAAAAATACACTATCTCTTACCATCAGGCAGAATGTAAGCTAGTTTGCTGCCATTGCCGTAAAAATCGGTGTCTATAGGCGGCGGTTACCGCTTTCCATCAGGTGGGCCGTCAGCTTGTTTGCCATCCAGTTGTATAAAATAATATACTTAATAATAATAAAATATGAATCTAACTAACATACACATAACCATAAAATTGAATTTGTTGATGATGAAATGTTGGGGCCTGCAACAATTAAAACTAAAACAAGTGGCTTAAAAGCAAGAATTTCAAAAGCTTATTTTTATTATGTCACTTGTTAATCTACAATATATTATTACACGTAGACTGTAAATCACAGGCTTCAACACGGCATGTTCAATTCAGATTAAATGCGCCTGATAGCAGTAAAATAACTTTCAACAGCACGGTGGAACAATCGCCTATACTCAGACTTTGTGGTAGTTTCGGACAGTTTCAAGGATTAAGCACAGTTTGTAGGTTTGATTTTGAATGTGCTTACAGCCGGTTGTAATATTCTATCTCTACAGAGATAGGTATAACACAGTTGAGTCAGACAATCACTTACTGCTCAAACTTTGAGTAATCAAAAGATGCCAAAAAAAGCCAACGAAACATCGAGTAGGTAGGTACTCACTTACACCTAAAAAGAGAATATAATTGAAACTGTTACCTAGCTCTTAAAATTGTATGAATAATAAATACGGCCAGACTACGGACTTCGCTAGGGACGCGTGATGTTTGATCAGATTTAAAAATCAATTAAGTACATTCGTATGATCATGACTGACCGGTCATTCATACCGTCCACCAATTAGTATTAACGAAAAATTGTCGCAATCGGTGGAACGAACCCGAGATAATTTTATTGATCTAGCTAGATGACAGAAAGCTATTAATATGGGTGGGATCCTTGAATAACCTATAAGAAACAGAAGAGCGATTGCTATTTATCATGACATCTATTGACCTATTGAATTGTAAGCTATATAGGAGCTTACTCGCTAGCATAGTCAAATCAAAAAGTGATAAATACAAATGCACCTTGGTTTATCTAAAAATGATGAAATACACAATTTATTACCTATCTGAAAGCGCCAACTATCTAAAATCGAAGGCCACAAAGCAAAACACAAAAGCGTTTGGATGATCCACCCAAGCCCGCTGATTGCCAAGTTGATAGAGTTGATCCAATGATCAATGGTCAAGTCAAGGGATTAAAAAGTTTCCACCTAAGAGTGATGTTTTCCTTCTTATTGCAGGTGTCTTCACAGGGGATCGTAGCTGTTTATCACCAGGTGGGCCGCTAGCTACTTAGTCTTGTCATCTAATTTTACAAAAAGACCTTCTAAAAGTATAGAATAGAATAGAATAGAATAAACTTTATTTGCTTCAAATGTGGTTACAATAGGTCTTATGGGTAATGTTATACAATAGGTTTCTTCACATTTCACCAGACTTGGCATGCAAAATATAAAATATACTTAGGCATAGGTACACTATTTTTTGGCTTTACGGACAACGACAACACATAAAATCAGAGTTTATTTTTATAATCAAAAAACTCCTTTACAGAATAGAAAGACTTTTCCTGGAGCCATTTCGTTAAATTTCTCTTAAATAATTGGTTTGGCAGTAGTTTCATATCACTGGGTACAGAGTTGTAGATTTTCACGCACATAGCGTCACATTGTCGAAGATAATAGCTTAAATGTGGATAATTATTATAATCTAATTTATTGGGATAACGAGTGCTTCTACAGCTAATGCTATTTATTGTTTTAAAAAGATAAATATTACACTTTACAAAATTGGCTACTTCAAGAATGTACATACAAGGAAGGGTTAAAATGCCCAATGATTTGAATAAAGGTTTACAAGAGGAGGTATGTAGTAGGAGGTATAGCACTCACCACACCCAACACAAAGCCAATTGTAGTACTACAAATTCGCTTAATGACATTGGCGATCAATTGCAAATGGTATAAGAAATAGAGAAAAGTATAAAAGCAATTAAAGTATCTTTTGCCCTCTACCGTACCAGTCAAGTCCTTCCTTACCTAGAAAGTAGTTTGTAACGCTTCTCATCCTCTTGTTGGCCAGTACTATCCACACGACGACCAGGTTGCCCACTGTGGCCACCACAACCATTCCGGCGAAGAGAACTGTCCACAGCAACTGCCGCCACCATGGCAGGATGAATGACTGGTAACCCTGTTGTCAAAACAAATTAAGTGATTATCCAAAGAGCAAGCAGTTCCTATTTGTAAAATCAAAGGGTCAGCAAAAGATATCTCAAAAGATAAGATAGCGATTTGCCAATCACGAGGCGCGGGGAGTTGTTAAACCGAGTCAAGCCTGAAGGTTCTTCCAAATGTTGGTGAAAAAATTTTTCAAATCCCTTGAGTAGGTCGAAAATTAATTCCGACATACAAACTTACAAACTTTACCTATAGAAGGGCGAGCTTACCAAGACTTCGCTTATTCAATCTATTCTTTAGGAATCCAACGTCCAAAGCAGGAGGGAACGCGAAGTAAAATGCGAGGCTGGCATCATGGTTCATCTCCCTGGCTACAAAAGATGAAGCTAAGCGTTTCGTGATAACGTGTTTACATAAAACGACTAGGTGAATCGGCAAAATGACATAACTATTCAGGTTGCAACTTTCGCCATGGTCGATCCCAGGATGGGTCAACCAAATTTTATAATCTCGAGCTCCTCCGTGCTTCGGAAGGCTTGTTGAGCCGTTGGTTCCGGTTGTAATTGCAACCACTTTAACCTACCAACCCGCATTGGGCCAGCGTGGATAGCGTGGTGGTGTAATGACCCAAGCTCCTTATGTGTTTCTCCCATGTAGGAAGGCCTGTGCCCAGCAGTGGGACGTTTATAGGCTGGTGATGATGATTCAGGTTGAGTCGAGAAGCACCTACACCTTAAAGAATATCGTTTAAAAGACCACTTATTTTTCTTCAGAGAAAGAGTAAGTGTTACGTTGACAATAGAAGACTGTTCTCTAAGGTAACGCAAATATTCTTTGTTATACATAATTCCTATTTACATGGTCTCAAAAGAGTGTGTCTTTCTATTATATCCATATTTCGTAGATTAGTAACCACTTATCACCAGGCAAGACGTATAAGATAATACTAGAGGCCGACCACGTGAATGACGTAATCGCGTTAAATGGCTGCCACCATCTTACCCAAGTCCGCCGCCATAACAATAATGTTAACAGCATTGTTGTGTTACGGTAGTTGGAGGTAAAATAGCCAGTTGCTCTGTGGTTGAGGAATCCGGCTGTAACACGCTTCCATCTTTGGCCGTATCATTACTTACCATCACGTGACAATACCATCAAGTAAAATGAAGGCCAAAAGTTACCTCGTTCGGAATGAAAAAGGGGTTGCATATGTCCTTTCACGGGATATATGTTCTTTTTTTATATAATCTATGTCCATGCCAAATTTATCTATATCAGTTCAGCGGCTTAGACAGACATAGTAACTTTCCTATAAATTAATATAATGTGATGTAGTTGCTTATTTATATTTTTAAACCTCGACGAATAAAATGTTATTCAGGCGATAACAAATCATCTATTTCATACAAATTGTAATATTTACACGACCTATTTGTATGGAACAGCTGAATAATTTTCCCCGATTTCAATTCTATTTTTTAGCAAGTCGTGCTTAGTGTGACCAGCACTGTCATCTGCCTTCGTTATCAAGAGCGTCCCCCTAACACCCTGTATGTTTGACGTGTCTGCTGTGTGGTGTATCTGTGTATGTATGTGTGTCTATCTGTGTCATCGTAGCTCCTAAGCGAACAGACCGATTTTGATTAGTTCTTGTTTAAAACCTGACGTGATCAGGATGGTTCTTAGCTATAATTTATGAAGATCATTTAAGGCGTTTAATGACTATCAGCTTATATCCGAAAAATTTACAAATATTAGAAGACAAGATAACAAAAAGCAGAAAACAAATACGAAAAGCTAAGAACAATAGTTGGAGAGAGTTTTGTAGTAGTTTAGATGAGTGCATGTCGGTTTCTGATGTTTGGCGTAAAATGCGATGGTATAAAGGTCATCGTCAAGCGAAGCTTTCAGCACCGGATGACAAGAAAAATGAATTGCTCCTTTCACTTACTCCAGATACCGTTGTAAATTGTCCACCAAATTTTGAGTCAAGCAACAGTGAGCTTGCATCTAACTTGACCCTACAAGAGCTAGATATTTTATTGAAAAAGAAAGATACCTCACCGGGCATCGATGGGATTACTTATTCAATGATTTATAACTTGCCTAAGTCCGGTAAACAATTTCTTCTAGATATTTTTAACGCCATATTTAGATTGGGTGTTATACCAAATCAGTGGCGCTACATATTAATAGTACCTATACCGAAAGCACAGAATGGAATGCAGTCTGAAATCAAATTGAGACCCATATCACTTATATCCTGTTTGTGTAAAATATTTCATAACATAATAAATAAGAGACTAGAATGGTTTATTGAAAAACATAAAATTCTATCACATAAAACGTGCGGTTTTAGGAGATCTCAATCTTGTTAGATTTGTGACGTATATACAGTTCGGTTTTACCAAAAACTCTCCAACTGCCTCCTGTTTCCTGGATATCGAAAACGCATACAACAATGTGTTAGTAGAAAAAGTTACAAGCATACTAGATGAGCTAGGCGTATATATCTGGTCCTTTTTAAGTGACAGACGGCTGATGATCAAAAGTGACAAGGATGGTTCAACTCCTGAGATAAGATATACTAATAGAGGACTCGCGCAAGGAGATCCTATGTCTCCATTGCTGTTCAATATAACTACTTCCAATATATGTCATCAAATCACTAACGTTATTATATCACAATATGCTGATGATTTGATGATGATGATTGATGATGATTGATGATGATACATCAGTCATAAAAATCTGAATCAATGCGAGATTGAATTACAAACAGCAGTTAACGCTTTGATAAAGTTATTTGATAATATTGGTCTACAGCTATCGGCAGACAAATCAAAGATATGTATATTTAGTAGAGGTTTTAGACGAAAACAACTTAAAATTAATGTTAATAATAAGATATTAGTTACAACAGATAGCATAAAGTATCTGGGAATAACTTTTGATAGGTCGCTACGATGGGGTAAGCACATTAATGAAATTGTACAAAGGACCTCAAAGTTCTTAAATTTATTCAAAGTGTTAGCAGGTTCTGGTTGGGATATTCACCCTAAACATATGCGGTCGCTATATATTTCATTAATTAGAAGTCGTCTTGATTTCGGATGTTTTTTATATGGTAATTCAGCAAAAACTAATTTAGTCAAACTTGATCGCATCCAAAACTAAGCCCTAAGAGTGATCGGGGGATTTATAAGAAGTACACCAATTCAAGTTATGGAATGTGAAGTAAGCATACCACCGTTATTTTTGAGGAGGTTATATATTGCATATAAGTACTGTATAAAAAGCATGTCTATAACGAACAATATAACTGTTAAAATATTGAAGGACATTGGCCAAACTAGTGGTAATTATTATTGGCATAGGGTTAAAAAACCGTTGCTCTTATCTGTCTATCACGAGTGTAAAAATTATAATATCCATAACTCAAATCCTATTGAAATGTTTACATTAAATACCTGGGTGAGCAACATACAATTAAACGAAATTATAAACTCTAAATTGGATTGTATTAAAGAAGCAAAGAAAAATAAAGACATGTATATTAAGTATGAAGTAGTTGAAGAATTATACTTGAAATACCCTGGTTGGGCTAAGGTTTTCACGGATGGTTCAAAGAATAATTCTGGTCTTGGAGCCGCATACTACGAACCAGCTAAAAACAAATCTAGCATGTGTAAAGTTAACGTGAAAGTATCAATCATGACGATGGAACTCATTGCAATATTAGAAGCTCTTAAATACATAGAAAGTCAATGTGATGAAAATTATGTCATACTCACGGACAGTAAAAGCGCTTTACAACATTTGGCTCGGTGTGCCTCTGGATACAGCAGAGGTTTCCCGATAGCCTATGATGTTTTAAGAGTCATAGATACTATGAATTATACTCGAATTTCCAAACTGAGTTTGCAATGGGTTCCATCACACATTGTTTTAAAGGGTAACGAGGAGGCTGACAGGTTAGCAAAGTTAGCTTCGTTTTCTGGATTGACTTATCCTATTACACCTTTTTATACGGAATTACTCACTGATTTTAAAAATATATGCTACGAGAAATTCAAAGAATATTTCGACGAAAGAAGCAAAGAAAAAGGAATTTGGTTCAAGACAATACAATGCCAGGCTCCTCGAATACCATGGTTTTATAATAACAAATATAATAGAAAACATATTGTAATGTTACACAGATTGCGGTCTGGACATTATCCGTCAAATAAATTTGCATTTTTAATGAGACAGGTCAATAGTCCTAACTGCGATATTTGTGACAACATAGATGATGTCCAACACATGCTGACAGAGTGTGTAAAATATAGGAGCAGGAGGGACTCGGTGGTGCAGAGATATAACATTAATCAATGGGATAAAGGAGCCTTTATAGGTATATTGTCAGAACCATCTTCTGAAGCTGCAAAATATTTAAGTGATATATTTTTGCACCATTGACTCTTCCCGTTCCCGCTGTGCGGCAATATGATACCAAATAGCTCATTAGGTTACGATGGGGCTGACATGCCTAATACTGGTCAAAAGCCCCTAAATAAAATTTAGATAATAAAAAAAAAAGCTTATATCCTACTTGACAAAAGGGTTTTTCTAACTTGCACAGATCTGATTGATTTGAAATTTGGTTTACTTTTACTTCGGTGATGTTTCCAAGAGATGAAGACCTTAAATCGATCCTGTACCATCAAATAGTCTACGGGATGCTCAATTCTTCAGGTACTTAGGTACAGAAAATATAGCGTGTTTGGGCTCATAAGAATAGTCTCAATAAGATGATGTTAGATAGACGTTTACGAAAGCCGGGGGCGACTAAAAATTTTGAATTTTATAATATACAGGGTGGTGCCGTCAATGCGACAATAAATTTAAACATGGGCTATACTAATTATATTATTAATTAAATGCTGCCAACGTTACACTATTCCATACAAATGTCATGAAATTATCAAATGAATACGATATTTTTGAAAGTGGCAAACCATTTCTGTGGACTAATAATATAGCCCATGTTTAAATTTATTATCGCATTGACGGCACCATCCTGTAGATTAAAATATATATGCGTTTGTCTTTGAGCCGGTAGTTTGTACGCATTCTTTGCAAAGGACAAATCGATACATAATATTGTCTAGAAAGAAAACCTTTAAACTTTTTCTTTTAATTATGCTTCATAATAAACCTAGTATAAGTAGATACAAAGGAATCTCAAGGAGAGTTAAGTTCACCATTTATCACAGGGGAAGAAATCGTCTATAAATCATATTACTTATCATTAATAATAATGATTTACAGCTTGGTCGCTTGAATTTGTGACGTTTAGGCTTCGTTAGGGGTGGCGTGATGACACTAATATGAAGAATGGCGAAATGATTTCACAAATATAAGGGATAATCAGTTATTATGGCATTCATCGTTGGATGTACAGTCGACAGCACATCAACCATTACAGTTTGACCTTGAGACCGCCCTTACTACGTTCGTAATAGAGACGGCATTCGTAGTGCATCTCTTAAATTTGATTTGCTGTCATCTGTACTTATTAGTACTATTAATAGCTTGTGTTATGGATACTACTCAGAACAATAATTGTTCTGCGGATACTAAAAGATAACGGAAAACATCTTTAATATTAGAATCTCCATTAAAAATATACAAACATAAATATATAAAAAACCATAACCCGAGAGCAAATATTAGTGTTTATCACACAAGCATCTGCTCTAGCTTGGACTCGAACCCGTGACCCTTGGCCGTCAAAGAATAGGTTACAATTTTAAACATTTAAGTATGTAATGACGATGGATATAACGTACCTATATAGTCTCATGTTTGTAATGAGTAGTAAACTTTTATGGAAATAATTTTAATACAGATATCTCAATACGCGCTAAAATTACTGTCGCAGATGATTTTAATACTTGCTACTAAATTGTTCCAAAAATAAATAAAGCAGTTAATATAACAATAACAAATTTATCTAAAGAAAAGCCCCACTATTCTGCTATCATATTTTGATTTGAAACAAATTAGAAATGCTTTAGTTACAATGTTTCATATTCTGCCAACTCAGCGCAATTGAAACGTAGCCGAAACGCGTCAGTTTGGTTTTCTACTAACAAACACGTAACGCAAACCGTGCGGTTCAGTCATTGTTTTGCATTCTGCAAAATATTTGACATTTGTGGCAGTCGAAACGCATCGATATATCTTTGGTTAAACTGTCAAAGGTTAACAACTGTCAACTCATTATGATATACTATATTTGTTTCTAGCAACATTGCTAACGATCATCCAGCCAAAATTATATCAACCGAGAGCGTTTCGGTTTTTAAGCAATGTTAGTGGAATACCCTTTTGTTTGTTTTACAACCGCATTGAAATGAAATGAAATGAAAATATCTTTATTCAATTAGGCTCCCCAAGAACACTTTCTAATCGTCAAAAAACCCTTATGTCTATCATATAAAATAATATTGACTAACAATGTCATAATGTTGGTCTCTCTGTCTTGTCTGGGTCTCGGTCTGTCTGTTGATCTTTCGGTCGATCTGTCAGTTGATCTGTCTTTCGGTCCGTCTGACATTCAGACAGTCTGTGTCTGTCAGTCTGTCTGTCTGTCTGTCTGTCTGTCTGTCTGAATATAGCAGAATTGACCCACTGTAGGTAAACAGTTAACCTAAAAAGAAGCAAACTTATGAATAAAACACAGTTCCGGTTACACAAGATTTAAGCAAACTGTTACGCCTGATGTACTGTCGACTTTACATTGATTATTCTGGCCCGTAGGTATTACCGACGAACTTAGCACTATCCAATTCGTAATAGTTCAATCAATTTAACGTTTGGTCACATTTACAGAGACGATCAATAATATAACCATTACAAAGTTTGTCTTTTCCATAAAGTGGTTAAGTTTTCGTCGATTAATGGTGGAAGGCTTACAAAAGACCCATGTCAAAATATAGTAAAAGAACTATAAACTAAAAAACGTTGAATGCAGACTGCGCAAAATAGAGGGCCTTTGTTTAGCAGTGGACTTCATAGGTTCATTTATAAATGAAAAAATCTGTCAACTTATAAAACCGACGTACTCGTACGTCGTGCTACGACGAGAAGAAACGCGTAAAATACCACTATAATAATAAGTTGGGGAAAAAGTTTCTTCGCATTTTTTAAGAAAATTCAAAACATTTTTTAATATAGTTTATTTAGATTTAACTAAAGTATGTAAGTACCATTTTGTTCGATAACTTTTTGCCATCTTGTTGGTAGGGACATGATCCCATTTCTATAAAAATTTTGGGGCTTTTGATCAAAATACCGCAACGAGTGGTTTTGGCAGTCCTCTCGTGATGTTAACCTGACACTGCCTAGAGAATTCTGAAGAGAGCGAAACAGGTGGAAATCTGAAGGTGCAAGGTCAGGACTATACGGCAGCTGCATTAACACCTCCCAGCCAAACTCTCTTAATTTTTGCTGAGTGGCTAAAGATGTGTGAGGTCTAGCGTTATCATGATGAAAAACCAGACCCCTTCTGTTGATTAATTCCGGCCGCTTTCTCTCAACTTCTTGCTTTAATCTCATCAGTTGTTCGCAGTAAAGTTCCGAATCGATAGTCCTGCCTGGTGGTAACAGCTCATAATGAATAATGCCCTTCCAATCCCACCACACACACAGCATCACCTTGTTGCGAGTTAACCCGGGTTTCGCCACAGTCTGTGAAGCCTGACCGGCCTTTGACCACGACCTTTTTCCACTTTTCATCACCAGTTATCAGCTTCTTCAAAAATGGTTCGGTATCATTACGTCGTAATAAAGAATCACAAATGAGTACACGGTTCATTAGGTTTCTTTCAGTGAGCTCGTGGGGTACCCAAACAGCTTTTTTGTGCACCCATTTTTTTTAAAATGCGCCAAAACTGTTTTGTGGTCAATTCCCAGTTCTTCAGCTACGTCGTAACTACTGATATGCCGATCTTGCTCCAGTTTTTCAAAAATGGCATCAATTTTATTCGTAATAGGGCGACCAGAGCGACGTGCATCTTTGACATCAAAATTTCCGGATTGAAAACGCTTAAACCAAATTTGTGCTACTCTCACAGACACTGCACTCCATAAACATCGCAAATTTTGTTCGCGGCTTGCGTTGCATTTTTACCTTTTTCGTAGTAAAATTTTAAAATGTATCGCATTGCTTTAATAGATTCACACATCTTGACAGTACGAAAAACAAATGAAAAACACACATTTTCCTAATTTGAATTTGGAATTATCTTTTTTAAAATCTAAACTTTTAATGATACCAAAACCAGCCAGATACAAATAGTACAGCCAAAGAGATTTTATTACAAGTTCATACATACTATATTGCGAAAAGACTTTTTCCCCAACCTAATATGTTGTGTGCGTACCTATATATGGTTTTTAGTTTTTTTAACCCCCGAAGAAAACAGAGCGGTGTTATAAGTTAAGTATGTATGTATCTGTGTGTCCATTTGAGTGTCTGTCTATGGCATCGTAGCTCCGATTTTAAAAATAATTAGACTGGTTATAAGCTATAAATTATGAAGATCAGTACAGGCGGTTGATGACTATCAGCTCATTTTCTACATGATAATAGGGTTTTAATAACTTTTCACACATCCGATTGATTTCAAAATTTGGTGTTCTGGCACTTTAGTGACATTCCCATGACATACTAACCTTGAGCTAATCCTATATCATTAGTTAGTCTGCGAGATGCTTAATTCTTCAGTGACTTACAGCAGATATAGCGCGTTTGGGCTCGTAAGAATAGTCTCAACGAGATGGTGTTATATAGATGATTAATGAGGCCGGGAATTACTTAAAAATTTCATTTTTATATTTTTTATACTTTTTTTTATTATTTTTAATTTAATAGTGTAGTTAGTAGCGTAAATTTACATTGTACCTTTTTTTTTGTCGGAGAGAAATCTGATTACAGATCTACTCGTCGCTGGCTAGACGACGAGCGTGTGTGGGAATCGCCCAGTGCTAATAAAACTGGGAATACCCACTAAAACTCCCCGGTAACTCCACTGGCCTTTGCGGGGGTAGCCTAGTTGGGCAATCCCAGACGTGGCGGCCTGTGCAATGCGTGCGTGGGGGCCACCCACGTACGCGGCCGGGCTTAGGGCGCAGGTAGACGGGCAATCACCGCCCGCCTCCTCACGCCCACCCGCCTACGCCGGATAGGGGCGGCCAGAGGATCCTGTTCCCGCTCCCTCTCCACTGCCTCCTTCTGCGTCAGCACAGTCTCGCAAAAAAAGGCTACAGCCTCCCATATCCTCTCGCTACCAACCATGGCTCTAACCATGGTTGGCAGCGAGAGGTGACCGCCACCGAGCGCCGCATGAAGTTCGCGGCGCTCGTGTCGCCAGGCCGGACACTCCACAAGGGTGTGTTTGGCCGTATCGTCGGGGGAGTCGCAGTGATGACACCGCGGCGCCTTCTCCCGACGAGCGATACGGTACAGGTAGTGGCCGAAGCTACCATGAAATTAACATTGTACCTACACCCTAAAAGCTATTTACAAGCTACCACAAATATAATACAGCAAGCTGTTATGGTATATAACAAACAACACCAACAATACTACACGCGATAAGAGAAAATTAAAAATATTTTAAATAAAATAAAATGATCGGAATATTAGTAAGCGCTATTTTTAATAGCTGCCGATAAGGTTATTATCGGGACCCCTTAATACTCTTTCCTTTATAATACCCTTCTTATATTAATTAGACTGTCGTAGGATACATCAAAGTCATCGCTAGCGTTAGTAAGGCTTCACTTGCTTTAATGAGAAAGTACTGTGTCTATAATATTTGGTTACAGGATTATTATTATGTTTGTATAACTTTAATAACTATAGCCCCAAGCGACTGTAATCATAATAATACGAGTCTATGATGTCCACTGCTGAACAAAGGCTTCCCCCATCGATTTCCAAACGGAACGGTTATGTGCCGCCTGCATCCAACGGGTCCCGCGACCCTGACCAGCCCCCTTATTCTCAATTGTCGGATCACGGATTCAATTCGAAAAGTCACATGCCGTCTCGTTTTGACGCACTGCGATAAAAAGTGACAGGTATGGAGTTTCCGAAATTCGAATACTTTCCGACAGTTGAGAATAAGGGGGCTGGACATATGTCATATCTAGTAGGAGGCCGTCCTACTTTACGCTTTCCGGTCATGGTCGCCATGTTAGAACTTGAACGTTATGTGCCCTACAAGTCAATGCTGCGATTTTTTTTTTCTTAAACGGAACGGCAGCGGTTCGGTATCAGCCGCCTATAGACACCTGCAATAACAAGGGAAAATCACTTGATATTGCAGGTGCGTTGTCATCCTGAGGCCTTAGATGAAATGCCGTCCATGCCCAGTAATTACACTGGCTACCTTCAAGAATCCGAAACATAGCGAAGTGTTTCACGGCTGAAATGAGAAAGGCGGTGGTACCTATACAGACGACCCTACATATACGGGCCTACCACCTAGTAAAATGTGTTTGTTTTTTTTTATACCACTAAGGTGGCAATCAAGCATACGCCCCACCTGATGGTAATCGGTTACCGTAGCCTATGGACGCTTGCTACACCAGGGGTATCACTTGCGCATTGCTGACCCTGTAAAAACCTTCTCACGCCTTTTTTGGAGAACCCCATGCTGTACTCATTCGAGAAAACCTCTGCTCATTCCACAACTTGAGCGTACGCGGGAGAAAGTTTCTCTCAATAATACAATAGCAGATTGGGGGGCTGCCACTTCAACTTGCTAATCCTATGAGCCATGTCAGTGACTTTGGTTCTCTTACGGTTATGGTTTTGTTTTAATTAATTTTTTCTCAGATATCTTATCGAAATGTGGTAGTCTATTTTACCGCCTCTGTGATCTTGTGGTTGAGACTACCTTCCTTAGATCTAGAGGCCCGGGGTGCGATTCCCGTGTGGGCAGAAATTTTCTGCTCGGTTTGTTTGCTCCATCTTACCTAAGTCTGTCGCCATGACAATAATATTATCAGCATTATTGTGTTCCGGCAGTTAGATGTAAGAAAACCAGTTCCTCTGTGGTTGAGGAATCCGGGTGTAACTCGCTTCTATCGTCTCGGCCCGATCTTCACTTAAGAAAGATGAAATGAGATCAAATCAAATCAAATTGTTTATTGCTCCATAATGTACATACAGATGGTAAAATATTATAGTAGGTAGGTAACAATTATGGGCCTTATGAGGCATTGCAAACATTTTATAAATACAATAGGACGACGCTGTTTAACTCTAATTACATAATACTTTTCCTCTATATAATTACCGCCGGTTATTATATTTACCGCCAAGAGCGCCAAGAGAAGCCAAGAGTTACCCCGTTAAGGTTAAAAAAAATATATAAAATTATAATAGACCCATAGGTGTCCCGTACACCCGCTATCGTAACGTTATAGAACAACATAATCTTACTATGTACACAGCTTTTCTAAAGAGGTACGTAAAGCTTATTTCTATGAACTGAGGTAAAGGTAGGTACTCGTACATATACCGTACCAAATATCTGCAAATAAAATTAAGCTGTTCTCAGAAGTACACCCGCGATCCTGCCGCTCACTGAAAATATAGACATTGAGTATAGACAATCGTGAATACTTTAAAATGATCACAAGGAGATTTGAGTACAGCGCTATAAGGGTGGCTTTTGATATACCTATACATCAAAAGCTATTTGATTTTCAAAAGCATTCAATACTTACTTTTAAATAAGCAGCAGACCGTGTTTAATTAATTTCCGTCAAAAGGATTCTGGAGTATTAAAATAAGTGGCTTATTGTGGATGGATAGACCAAGAATGAAAATTACTATGTCGGAATCAAACTTGTAAGGACTCACAAATAATAGTATTGGAGGTTAAATATTAGAGCTCAGAGTCGGAGTCAGTATCATAGGTTTATAATAAATTCATCGCTAGAGTGTATAAACTTTGTAACGAGGTGCTATTTGTATATCGGTGCTAATTTTATAAATGCGAAAGTAATTCTCTTTGTCTTTATGCTGTCGTTTTCACTGATAAGCTGCTTAAATTTGGCGTGGAGATAGATAACATCTCGGGATAGGACATAGGCTACTTTATGGCGCGATAACCAACTGTCAACTTGGCTTTAGTTGGTAAAGTCTAATAAATTTTATAAAATTGGCACAATTATACCTTTAGTTATTTAGACATTAATTTAATCACTTCAAGTCTTCAAGTGCATTTTTAAAGGAATTGCCAACGGTCGATTTTGGACTGCCTACTTAGAAGAAAGAAGATCAGAGGAAGAGAAATTAGAAGTACTCTTCATAAATTGATTTTAGTAATCAATTGCTACTCAATTGGCGAATTTGTAAAATATAAAACTATATATATACATATATTAAATTATTTCCTTAACAAATTTTACATGCTGTAGTGTAGTGTGTTTAAGTAGGTCAAATAGCTGATTAAATGTTGTAATTCTTACCACCCTTGTTATACCCTATTTATTGCAAATAAAGACTCCATTACTCAACCGCTAAGTAAGTTAGACACAAAGGCAAATATTTGAGGTGTTTTATGGAAACTTTCCTGAGAACTACTACCTATAAACCTCAGACTGAGGTAAGCAGCGATAAAAAGAGGACCTGCGCGAAGTCACGACAAAGCGACCTTTTAATAAAACATTCCCGAGCTGACTTAATCAGCTCTCAACAAGATTCTCTAGCTAGATACTAGCTACCTCAGGATTTGTAGGTACATGAGATTCTTACGTGCCAAGGTGATAACATTTTCTGTTCATAGGAGATAGTAAAAGCCAGATCATGAGAACCATTTTTCGTGCAGTTATTTTTATAAGTATCCACGTACCCAAAACATTCACGGTTCAAAATATGGAATGTCAATTTTAATAAATGTCAATATAACATTAAATTCAACTTTTAAGCAGTGTTATATTGTCGCTATGGACTATGCACTTTTGGGCTCTTTTATGACTTCCATGTTGCCATTTTATACAATACAAATTTTATTTCGTTATGTTTTTGCAATAAAATATAAGAGTTTTGTGTTGAACGGAAACCCGGAATTGTTATTCAGTACATTATTGTCTACAATCTGAAATGGTGCTCATTAGTCAAATCTTTACCATCACCTTTGATGTGGGCCATGAGAAAACATAAATTATACCGGGTGTAAGGGGAACGCTCTTGAAATCAAAGTCTATGGACAGCTGTTGACCCTCAAGCCTCAACACAACCTGTCGAAAAAAACTCGCGAAAATAAACCAGCTTTCCTAATTTTTTTATACAACTAGATGACAAACAAGCTGACGGCCCACCTGGTGGTGAGTAGCTGACGCCGCCCAAAGACTAAAATAACAAGGAATAACCACTTAGTATTGCTGGTGCGTTGACATCCTGAGGCCTAAGATGAAATGCGTGAAATGCTGCCCAGTAATTACACTGGCTACCTTTCCTTTCAATCCGAAATACAGCGAACTGTTTCACGGCTGAAATAAGAAAGGCGGCGATACCTACCCAGACGACTCTACTTACATACCGGCCTACCATCTAGAGTATTTTCATGCCAATTTGTAATACCTATACGACCTGCTTATATTTAAAAGCTGTATTTTTCGCGATTTTAGTTTTTTTCAACAAGTGTTATGGATCATTAGCCTTCGTTTTCGAGAATTTTCCCTTTACACACTTTGAGTTTTGAGTTTCAGAGTTTTCATGGATTAAGATCACAAGCGTTAATATTTTTATTAATCTTTTTAAAAGATAATAAAATACAATCGACTAACTAAAGTCAAAAGACATTTATTTACATAAGAAAAGATGAGTCTTTTTAAACGTATGACCTTTTAATTATTCAAGTGTCAGGACGCTTGAATAATTGTAATGTCTTGGGGGAAACTTTTATAGTTTTACGTAGAGAAAGGATCATCACATCATCATCACCAGCATATATACGTCCCACTGCTGGGCACAGGCCTTCCTACATTGGAGAAGCCCTTACACCACTACGCTGGCCCAATGCGGGTTGAAGCGGTTTCGGTAACAACCGGGACCAACGGCTTAACGTGCCTTCCGAAGCACGGAGGAGCTCGAGATTTAAAATTTTTGATTGACCCATCCCGGTACCGACCATGGCGAAAGTTGCTTTGTTTTCGTAAACGAAACCAGAGCGCTCAAACCACTACGCCACCGCGCTCCGAGAGAAAGAATACCTGTGACGTTTTCGGTGAATATCTACGGCTCTTTATTGGTTCAAAAAAATTTCAAAGCAATCAAATAAAAAAAGAAGGAAGTTTACACACAATACATTTTATTAGTCTAGAAGCTTAGTTAAGAATAAACAGCGTCTTATTATTTTTCCTTTTCAGTGTTTTATGACTATACATAACTTCTTACAAAGTTTTCTAATTTTGGTGATTTAGCGAGCATAGCTGTCAAGACCCGCAACCTTTGGGGTTATTTCATTTTCGCTTTTCATTTTTCACATCCTTTTTGCTTAATTTCTTATACCTTTGTCCTTTAC
The DNA here is from genome assembly GCA_947347705.1 of Nymphula nitidulata. Classification (NCBI taxonomy): domain Eukaryota; kingdom Metazoa; phylum Arthropoda; class Insecta; order Lepidoptera; family Crambidae; genus Nymphula; species Nymphula nitidulata. Next base: position 19,045,906 of record OX374625.1, on the reverse strand, counting down.
CAGCTCTACTTGTAAAGTTATACTAGGTGTCTTCGCTTATGGAGTCCATTTTTCGGTAATCATCAAGTTTCATCAGGTCTCCTTCCTATAACATGGGTTCCTTCAAAAGAGGCATGAGAAGACACCTTAAAGGCCAGCGAGGTGGAGGCGGCCAGTGTGTTCGTATATGAACTCTTCTTACCGCTCCAAATGTGGTGGTGTTGAGTGTGAGTTATATTAATAGAAGTGCAACTTCTATTTACATTGTTAGATAGATGCAACTACATATATGCAACATTTACTTGGTCCTTCGAGCCGGATCCGCAAATGTTAAGTCGGGGTTACCATTGTACCTATTATTAGGGTTTGTTTGTTAAGATTGAAAATCAAACCAAATGAAAATTGTTTTTTTGTAACAGTTCATTTATATTTAAAGCAAGACTTATGTATTTCTATGTAAATCTTCGTTAGCGTGATTCAGATAACTACAATCGCCAACTAGTATAAAACATAGGAGCTAACACTGTAAACGTAGTTGCGCCTGTAACACATTATGCCGTGTTTTATATTTAAAAAAGTAATGTGGAGTGGAGATGTTTGCCGTACTACTTGTGGGGGGTTTTTACAATAAATACCTGTGTGTTATTGTGTGTGCTGTTGAAGTATCTGTCATTTCCCTCGTCGTAGAAGGTAACGAGGAAGTTGTGTTGATCCTCTGAGTAGCCCGTGGACAGGTTTGACGCCACCGTCGGAACAAGTTCGTCCAGCATGGTAGCATGGGCGACACCTGGTGACAACGACGAGAAACATGTTTGAGAAACTTTTTACACGGGAAACATTATTATTAAACTGATTTTTTATGTATCAAGGACTTCACACAAGAATACGGACAACCTGATGGCAGGCGGTTACGAAATGAATGAATTATTTATTTACATACAACATGGACATGGTACATAATAAAAGTCTTTTGAGATTATATTATAACACCAAGATTTTTGTCAGGATACAACATATAAAATTTATTTGAGTTGCAAATAATTCAAATTTAAAGAATTTGTTCTCAAAAAAAGATTACAAAATCCACTTACATGAGAACAAAATTATACTAATTATTCTTAAAACTAGGTAGCGGTTACATTTAACAATCTTTAAGGAATATAATTTAGACATAATTATACAATAAACTTTTTCAATTAATGAATTAGGACAATAGATAACCATATCTTATATCTCGGCGAATTGGTGGTTCTCTAGAATATAATTATACAATTTAGACTTAAAACTGTTTAAGTAGTCTCTGTTATAAAAACGCGAACCCTCAAAGGTAGTGCTTTTTTTCCTAAGTTCGTACGTGTCTTTGGCAAGATGAGCACAAGCTAGCATTTTAAACACATTAAAATTTACTCATTTAAATTGACAATTTATAAAAATTTTATATATACATTTGTGGTTAAAGAAGAATGTTTATTTGTCATTAGAATTACAAATTCACTTACTGAGAAACTTAAATTATTTCAACATAAAAAAAGAAGAAGCACACGAACAATTAATATTCGATACAATATTTATATAAAACTAATGTCGGTAGTTTTACAAAACGGTACGACCAGCGGCGGATGAACAAGTTAACAATGAATGCGAACATGGATGCACGATTCGGTTTAGAGTACTAGATGCGGCAATGACATATTCCAAAAAAGCAATTAATATTCTTCTAGGTTATTTGTTTTTACGAGATTGCAATTATTTATTGTTTTAGGTTTTTTTATATATTCTTAGCCACTTTAGTAATAAACTACTGTATTATAAGGTTTCTACTTTCAATATAAATGATATGTTCCTTATTTATCGTTTATTTTACTTTGATAACGATTATTATTACTTATTTATTCATTAAATTTCTATAAGTATTTTTTCTGTGATGTTAAATTTATTTCCTTTGTAACATATATTTTAAGCAATCGTTTGTAAGATGTCATTGATTTATCGTTTTTTATCGATTCCGGCAATTTATTATAAAGTAATACTCCATCATATTGTATATTTTTATTGCCATAATTTGTTCTATGCTGGCGGCTGACAAGATTATTGACATTACGTAATTTTATTTTTTGAATTTGGCGTTTTTTGGTAAAAGTTATATTTGTATTTATTTCACCATTTAATATTTTGCGAATTAATATACATGTTGCGTATACATACGTTTGATATAAACTCATTAGCCCAGTTTCTTGGTATATTTTACTGGTTGAAGTGCGAAAGTGGTATTTAAAAAGAATTTTAACAAGTTTGTTTTGAGCGGTTTGTATTGGTTTTAGGTTAGTTTTCGATGCATTTCCCCAAATTTCAATTAAGTAATCGATATGAGGTTTAATAAGTGAATTGTATATTAGAAAACATATTTTTCTGGGTAGACACTTCACAATATTATAAAGTGAGCCTGACAATGATACCAACTTAGATTTAATTTTTTCTAATTGAGGTTTCCAATTTAACTGACTATCAAAGATAATTCCAAGGTATTTTTCCTGTGATTTCCTTTTAATTTGCTCATTGTTAATAAAAAGTTGTAAATTGTCATCGAGTTTTTTGTTTTTAGCTGAAAAGATTACAAAATTTGTTTTACTTGAATTTAATGTGAGAAGATTATATTTAAACCAATCGTTTAATTTATTTAAATCATTTTGAGCCAGAGTTATAATACTACGTAGTGATAGGCCATAATAAAAAATACTGGTGTCATCTGCGTATAAAGTAACGTCACCCGTTAGGTTGGTTTTGTATATATCGTTGATATATATTAAGAACAAAAGCGGCCCTAAGATTGAGCCCTGCGGAACACCACAAGTAATCAATTCAGGGTCACTTTGACAGTTACCAATCCTGACAACCTGTCGACGACTCGATAGATAAGATTTAAGCACTTTGTGCGCATTTCCCCTTATACCTGTGCTGTACAATTTTTCCAGTAGTAGTTCGTGAGACACTGTGTCAAAAGCTTTTTTCAAGTCAATGAAGATTCCGAGTACTATTTGTTTTTTGTCTATATTATCCTTTATTTTTGTTACAAGGTCTATAGTGGCTGATAGTGTGCCAGTTTTTCGTCTAAACCCATATTGATTTTTGTAGAAAAAGTTTTTGGAATTTAAGAATGTTTCTAGACGTGACTGTATAATTTTTTCGTAAATTTTTGACATTACTGGAAGAACAGATATTGGTCGATAATTACAAGGATCTAGTTTTGTTCCCGATTTATGGATTGGAGTTACTTTGGCAATTTTTAGTCTTTCTGGGAAGATACCTTCCTCGAAGGATTTGTTTATGACGGATACGAGTATAGTGGCTATCAAGTTTTTTATACATTTAATTGATTTAGTACTTATAGAGTCAATGCCGCAACTGGTATTAGAGTCTAAATTGTCTATAATTTTAACTATTTCACTCGATGTTACTGGTATTAGTTCGTTTAACTCTGTTGCTTGCGATGGGCCTTCGTCTTGTACTTGAATACTACTTCGCTTGTGGTATTTGGCGGGAATTTCATTTGCAAGTATAGTACCTATTGTTGAAAAATAATTATTGAATTCTTCGCAAATCTGTTTTTTATCTGTGATAATTTTTGATTTTACTTCAAGTTTATCTGGTTCCGAAGCATTTTTTATTTTGTTATTTGCCAAATCACCAATTAAAGTCCACATTTTCTTAGGGTCTTTTGTAGTCTCTTCAAATTTTTTAAAATAATAAGTAGTCTTGGCTTTCTGTATCATACTTGCCGTATCAGTTTTTACCCTTTTAAAATGTTCCTCAATAGTTTTGTTACTTTTGTCTTTTATGTAACAATGCCATAATTGGTTTCTCTTTTCTATGTTTTTTATTATGTCGTTATTAATCCAATCTTGCCGAGGGGGATTTAAAATTTTTGTTTTTACGACTTTGCTTTGGTATAAGCAGTTCTTTAGTATGTTCTCTATGTCTCCGTAAGAGTTTTGATCTTGGTAGTTCATTTGTTTTGAAAAATGATCATATAGCACATTATAGTCAGTTTTTGTATATTGGACTCTTTTCAATGGTGGAATTTGGGACATCATTGCTTCGAAGTAAATGTGTTTGTGGTCTGACATAGCCGAATTTATTATAGCTAAGTGGAAATTGCAGCTTTTGACATTTGAGCATACGTGATCCAATATAGTTTTTGTTGTTGGGGTTTACATTTCATTAAAAAAATCGATAATCGTGTCGAAATACATAGTTCTCAACCAGCCATATGTGGAAAGTGAAAAGTTTTTAATAGAAATTCACTTATCACAAAAAGGCTACGTATTGAATAATTTTCATAGCCATTATAAAACAATTTTACTGAAAAGTTTATAGTTGGTTTTCAAGGAAACTTGAGACTATTATGGTGCAGTTGACCACAGAAGTAGCTGAACACTTCAGTACCATGTCACACCGATCTTGTGCACGTACTTTATAGTTGCTACCGTACTATATTGACGCTAGAGTCGTTGTGACATGGTACTAAAGTGTTCAGCTACTTCTGTAGTCGACCGTACCTTATACGAGTACCTTTTTGTAGGTAAACGTCTTAGTATCTTTGACGACCGGCTGGCCGAGTGGTCTGTACCCCAGGCTACACGGTCAAGAGGTCCCGGGTTCGAATCCCGGTAGGAACAAATGTTTGTATGTAGAGTACGAGCATTTGTTTACGAGTCATGGATGTTTATATGTTTATTTAGTATATTTCTAATATTTAAATACATATTATTATCATTATTTCTCCGTTATTTAGTATCCATAACACAAGCTCTTAATGATGCTTACTTTGGGCTAGATAATAGGTGCAAGTGTAAAAAAAAACATTAAAACCAGTGCGAGTAAAAAGTCTATCTGAAATATCGAAGACGAACGAAACAATTGTAACGATTTTGAAAATTTTGTTTTATTTCTATCATTGTTAAAATCAAGATACAATTTATAATGTTTTTTGTTGCTGTTACTGTTTGACAGTATATTCATTTATATTAAATCAATTCAATATCTCATAAATTATTTTAAAATTATAACTGTTTTTATAGTTACTTTTATTGTATTCATTTATTTAAAAAAAAATATTGCCACAATGTTAGGCGATCGATTAGCTAAAGAAATTTTCGTTAATATTTTTTTCAGTTTAACAGAGATGTGATATTCTTAATTTTTGATTTTAACATTATTATAAATGTAACGTAATGTACGTATAAATATAATGTATTTGCTTTTTTCTAGTTTTATATTTTAATTACTAAGAGATGTCATACTTTCTAGCGGTGACATGACGTTGTACGAGGTTCATTCTTAATGTTCGAAATTTGTACGAGATTGTACGCTATAAATAGAAAAATGTACGTTAAAGAATTAAGAGAAAACAACAATCAACATGTCACCGCTAAGAAGTATCCTTCCTAGTGGGCGCATAGCAGTATAAGCTAAGTTATAAGTGACGAGGAATAAATCTTGTTTTATTGCACCGTCCTGGATTGGTTGATTTCATCGCACAATGAATTAAACACAAAGTTAATTTTAAGTTTTGTTTCGATTTTGACCTTTCATTTTGAACAAAAGAGTACATTTGTGGGTTTAACGAAGTTATTTGTACATTTGTAAGTTAAACGTAGGAATTTGAGTTGTCATGACAATTCAAATTCCTTCGTCGAATCGCCAAATGTACAATTCCAGAATTACCAACCAAAATGGAACAAAAAGGACCAACATTACGTGTTTCGTGCCATGGGACGAAACGGTTTAGTAAATTTCGGAAAAGGTTTCATGGGAGTTTTTGGTTTAATGGCTTGTCATGCTGTCCGAAGCACACAGGAATTTGATTAAACTATTTTACGAAATAATTATTTTATTCAGTTACCCGTCCGAAGCTGACCGCAGCAATCATTACTTGATTTTGAACACACTACCTTTACTTCTGTACTAATGTGAAATTCCATAAAAAAACTTTTATAAAGAACTTCGCACTAGCTAAATAAGAGGCTAGTTGAGAGATGATGTAGAGCTCTGTGGTGTAGGTAGTAGTTTGAGCGCTCTGGTTTCGATTACAAAAACAAAGCAACTTTCATTATGGTCGATCCTAGGATGGGTCAGGGAAAATTTTTAATTTTACTGTCCTCTGTGCTTTGGAAGGTACGTTAAGCCGTTGGTCCCGGTTGTGACTACAACCACTTTTACCTGCCAAACTTCATCGGGCCAGCGTGGTGGGGTTTAGGCCAAACTCCACAGATGTTTTTCTCCCACTTAGGCAGCCCTGTGCCTAGTAGTGAGACGTATAAAGACTGGTGATGACGTCTATATTTTAATTTAATGAAATCACTTAGCACGAAAAGCTAAAACATTAATGGAGTCCGAGCACCATTGTGCATGGCCATTGCCGGCACACAAAAGGCTTAATTGCCAAATATTGGCAATTTAGCCTTTTGTAATAGGTTAATTATGTGAATAAAACCCACTGCTACAGTATATCGCGGTCGTAAATCGGCTTTATTAGTGAAAATAGAAAATAACTCAACCCGTGGAAAGAGAACATATTATTACTGACGGTTATATTTTAATTAGGTTCCGTTACTATATAAACCAGTCGCTGGTCAATTCCTATTATCGGAAAAAAGAAAAAGTCCTATTATTGGAAATAAAGCAACGCGGATCCTGTAATGGTATCTGGTGAAGATGATAGGAGAATGACACCTTGTGTGTGCAGTGGTAAAAAGGTAGTAGGTAATCTTGAATATAATTAAGATGACTTTTGTTATCAGACAGTCATTATGGTATTTGAATTAGAATTATTTACGGGATATTTACCATGTAATTTTATAGTTGTGAGTTCCCGATATTTCGGCACAGTTGCATGCGCCATGATCACGGGTAGACTGCTGAAGCTGCGAGTAGAAGTCAACTTCATTGCGGGCAGATATATCGATCTACCCTCTTTCGTTGACGCTTGCTACGATCGATGCCCCTACCACTGGGCTCAGTCTCACTACTAACACAAACTGGTTCCCGACCGACACACAACACTCACAGTATCGACTCGCTAAATATCTCGGTAATATATCCCGTAAATAATTCTAATTCAAATGTTAATAACCATGAAAGTAAAAAAGTTCTAAATATGGTATTTTTACGACAATGCACCTTGCGTGGTGGCCGTATCCGTAAATGTAGAATTCCGAGATAGACCGAATACTAGACAAGGACAGAAGAAGAATCTTCTGGAAAGTAGCGACAGAGACAGCATTATACATTATACTTACCATATAAGGAACATTCTAGTATATTCGTTTAAATGCAGACCATTGTGAAAGCTTTCATAATCGCCTAGTTGCATTGCTCTCCAGTCATTACGCATAGTGTTGAATTGCGAAACCCTCAGTTTGAAGCTCAGCCCTCTTATTCTCAACTGTCGGAAAGAATTCGAATTTCGGAAACTCTATGCCTGTCACTTTTTATCGCGCTGCGTCAAAGAGAGACAGCATGTGACTTTTCGAATCGAATCCGTGATCCGTCAGTTGAGAATAAGGGGGCAGGTCATATGTGATCGTTTTAGTGACTTATTCTTTTGATTGTTTTGTGTTCTGTGAACTGAGTTACTGTATTGTAATGAACGTGATGATAGCCCGTAACAGTAGGTACCTATGTATGAATTTCCAACTAAATTTAGCTCAGTCTTCGAACAGATATAAAAATGAATGTTATTTAAATCTGACATCATAATTTTATACTATAATACAAAGAAAGAAAACGATGAAGAAATTGTATGCTCCAGGCGGGAATCGAACCCGCTTCTCCTGGGGTTTGCCCAGGCGCGATAACCGCTACGCTACTGGAGCACCAGATGTAACCTTCCAAATTATATACTGCTTTCTATTTTTTTAACGTTTAATTTAATCATAAAATTATAATAAATGATTGAAACATTTAAAAAAAATATCTCAACAACAAAAACGGGTTCTCCCAAGTCTTCGGTAGTTCAGTGGCAGTAGTCAAGTATAGACCACTAAAAGATACATAATACATAACCCACGATAATTAGATATAAGCTAAGACGTAAAAAAATCTTGAATGGAAATGCGAACATTTCTTCTAAATGATTCAATACAGACATTATGAGTGGTAGATTATATTAATCTACTTCAGCATTGAACGAATGTGACAAAACCTACATTTTAGGATATATGTAGCTGGACGTGACACTTTAGACGATAATGAAATGACCGGGCGTGTCTGTAGCCTAATATGCGTAGACAAACAAGGTCAACAGTAAGCTGTTTGGTCTGAATGCGACGTTGTATTTGTTTGGACATTTTATACCTACTGAATGACTAAGACCTAAGAAAAATTGAGGAGCTCGGGTCAATTCTGCTATTTATTTTCCTAAGCGGATCGGCTGCGGTTCGGTATCGTTACCAATGCGGTTGTAATACAAAAAGGTATTCCATTAACATTGCTTATAAAGCCGGAATGCTAACGAAACGCTCTCGGTTGGTTCAACTTCGGCTCGATAATTGTTAGCAATATTGCAAGAAACAAATATATTTTGGCTTAGTGACTAGACATTTGTTAATTTTGGACAGTTCGAACAAAGAACTATCGGTGCGTTTCGGCTGCCACAAATGTTAAATATTTAGCAGAATAGGAAACAATGATTGAACCGAACGGTTGGCGTTACGTGTTTGTTAGTAGAATACCAAACTGATGCGTTTCGGCTACGTTTCGATTGCGTTGAGATAGCAGAATACAAAAACGTTGTAACTTAAGCGTTTCAGATCAATATACAATAGCAGAATTGGGAGGCTGGTGGCGTGAGGAGCTCGGTGTCGTAGTGGTTTGAGCGCTTTGGTTGCGATTACGAAAACAAAGCAACTTTCGCCATGGTCGATCCCAGGATGGGTCAATCAAAATTTGTTATCTCGAGCTCCTCCGTGCTTCGGAAGGCACGTTAAGCCGTTGGACCCGGTTGTTACTGCAACCGCTTTAACACACCAACCCGCATTGGGCCAGCGTGGTGGTGTTATGACCCAAACTCTTCATGTAGGAAGGCCTGTGCCCAGCAGTGGGACTTATATAGCTGGTGATGATGAAGAAAAATAGACACAAGAACACTTTAATTCTTCGTTATTCATTGAACCAATGGCAGTTCATAGATTAGTCAGGAACATTTGCACAGGAGCTACATTTTAACCGACTTTAAAAAAGGAAGACGTTCTCAATTCGAGGATTTTTTTTGTTTTTTTATATGTTAGTTAGGTATGTTATCTCGTATATCCTTCAATGTAGAAACGTGTAGTTAAACACACTTTGTAGGTGGGTTGATATAAAAAATACCTAAATACGTTAGCAATACAATTTTTGGCTTTGACAATACGTTAAATATTTTAGGCCTTAAATATAACCTTAAATATAAAAGCGATTATTCAGCTGCTAATGGCATAGACAACAAAAGGATTTAACTTTTTGGTGCAGGGCGCCCTTGGAATTTATCCCACTACGTTTAAATGTATCCATTTCGTGTAAGGCTTAGGGTATTAATCTGTCATGGTGTGCTGTTCACGTGCCGAAAAGCCTATTTTAGTGTGATACGTGCGAAGAATAAGAATTGTTAGAAACTTGTCCGAAATAATAGAATATTACTTTATTTGACATAAACACAATAACAAAATATAAAGCAAACAATAAACATATTTTTGTATAGGCATGTATGGACGTGTGTGCGATGTGTAAAATAAAGTATATATGAATATCAAAAGGGTAGCTCGGTGGCGAAGTTGTTTGAGCGCTCTGGTTTCGATTACGGAAACAAAGCAACTTTCGCAGTGGTCGATCCCGGGATGGGTCAATCAAAATTTGTAATCTCAGGCTATTCCGTGCTTCAGAAGACATGTTATGGTGTTGGCATATTTGTAACTGCAACTGCTTTAACCGACCAACCCGAATTGGGCCGGCGTAGTTGTGTTTTGGCCCAAATTCCTCATGTGTTTCTCCCAATTCTTTCCTTTCTACCTTGGGACGTATTTAGGCTGGCTATGATACCCGGCGCATTTATAATGTGCTGGAGTCAATCATCATCATCATCACCAGCCTATATACGTCCCACTGCTGGGCACAGGCCTTCCTACATGGCAGAAACACATGAGGAGTTTGGGCCATAACACCACCACGCTGGCCCAGTGCGGGTTTGTGAGTTAAAGCGGTTGCAGTAACAACCGGGACCAACGGCTTAACGTGCCTTCCGAAGCACGGAGGAGCTCAAGATTATAAATTTGATTGACCCATCCAGGAACCAACCATGGCGAAAGTTGCTTTGTTTTCGTGATCAAAACCAGAGTGCTCAAACCACTACGCCACCGAGCTCCTCAATATGGAGTTGGAGCTGGAGCTGGAGTCAATATGTGACATTAATACGTACCTAAATAATGTAAAAATAAAACATACTTTGTGTATTATTTCGCCCAAAAACTGTCACAGTTGTAAGTTCATTGACCAAAACATACTACTAAGCTATTCTTAATTTTATTTTTAACATAATTAAAAATGTTTGAAAGATATATTTACTTAAAAATATCTAATGATCGGATGTTGAAATAAAATATTTGGACGTTTGAACGACGTATACCCATACGTTAGCATATATCGCAAATACATACTTACCGCTAAAAAAACCCCATTCGCTGTGTCTCCACAATTTCTTGACACACCCTTTTCCATCTCTAAGAGTATCGGGATCCTTGGTGTCAATATCTCTAGTGACGTGCAGTTCCGCGGACAATTAGAAGATAAAGTCAAGCTGGCACCTAAGAAACTTGGTGTACTCAATAAAGCGCGGCGGTACTTCTCTTCGGGGCAAAGACTGTTACTGTATAAGTCTCAAGTCAGGCCCCATATGGAATACTGCTGCCACCTATGGGTGCGAGCACCTAGATACCAGCTTGGACCGTTTGACGCAGTTCAAAGACGCGCTATGAGAATTGTCGACGATCCCGAACTCACAAGCGGTATTGAACCCTTAAGCCTAAGGAGAGATTTTACTTCCTTATGTGTGTGTGTTCTACCGGTTGTATAACGGAGTGTGTTCTGAGGAATTATTTGACATGATGCCCACGGCCTCTTTCTACCATCGCACCGCTCGCCATCGGCAGGGAATTCATCCTCACACGTTTTTGGTGAAAAATGGTGTCGTACTGTGCGGTTTCAGAGAAACTTTCTCCCGCGTACGCTCAGGTTGTAGAATGAGCTCCCTGCAGAGGTTTTCTCGAACGAGTACAGCATGGGGTTCTTCAAAAAGGGTTTGATAAAGTTTTACAGGGTCGGCAACGCGCAAGTGATACCCCTGGTGTTGCAAGCGTCCATAGGCTACGGTAACCGCTTACCATCAGGTGGGCCGTATGCTTGATTGCCACCTTAGTGGTATAAAAAAAAAATACAGATAGACTCAAAGAATTTCACAGGGTTATCTCGAGTCCTTGGTAGCTCAGGTGGTTAAGCAGTCACCCGGATTGTGAAAGGCTGCGGGTTCGATCCTCGCTCTAGCACGTGAAATTTTTCTAGTTTAGATATTTTTTCAGAGTTTTCGTTAAAGAAAATACTTATTTAAGTTCATACTAAGAAGTATCGCTCTTCTCCAAGAACTTTAGTTCTTCAGTAAGGTGGAGGTGCCAAGTTAGACAAGACTCCAGATTCAAGCAGTAAATAGCACTATGCTGTACCTCTCTTAAAGCTCTACAACCTAGTAGAAAGCTTAGCTTAAATTTGTGTGTGTTTTTTATATAATAAAATACGGTACGAACTATATAGTTCTATAAAATATATTTTGGAAACAAAGAAAATTCGGTAGGTAAGTAGTTACTGTAAAGAAAAAAAAAGCGTTCCGGAAAGTACTCCGTCTTGAGCCGAAGTCGCGTGTTCAAGCGTTTCGTATTATAACAATTAAGTTTGTTGTTTTACATAATTCTTCCATTAGGTACCTCTTCGAACCTTGTACTATTTGTTTCGCTCGATAACATTTGTTGTAATTTCATGTATACAAGGTAAGAGAGTTATTTGAATTTCATAATTCAATGTCAGCTTAAATATACGAGAATGGTATAATGAAATGACATGAACAATTACGACACGAAAGCTTGACTGAAAATATAATGTTGAGAGTAGAGATATTGATAAATGAAAATACATTTACAACATTATCTGTAAAGTATTTTGTTCTCGTACTCTTATGTAGGTAGGTAGCAAAATACATTACAAATAAGAAAAAAAAATATTTATCAGTCTTTTTATATCTTAGCACGTTTCCTGTGCACGAGGTAGACACACAGGTAATCAAATTTATTATGTATGCACACGGAGAATGGGTGGAATAGTTTTTTTTATAGTGTTTATGAATAGGTTATTAAACAAGTTGGAAGCGGAAGGTTTAGGTTTTTGTAGACACACCTGAAGAAAATTTTTAATATCTAGAAATAAATAAAATAATAATTCATTATGTGAAGGGCCGGATTAGACGATTAATTGTAAACGTATCAAATCTCTGAATAAATTTCAATAAAACATTGGCAGGAAAATTATTTATTGTAAAGAAATTATATTAATAGATACCTATATAAGTTCGGCCCTAGCACCACCATGCCGGCCATAGGCATGCGGGTTGGTATGTGAAAGCGATGTAGAAAGCGTCGAGGTCAAACGGCTTAGTGTGTCTTCCAAATTACTGAGCAGTTCCAGATTACAAATCCAGATGGACACGCCCGGGACTTATCTAAAAATCTAAATGAATGGTTATTTAGAAGAAGTAGAAGTTTCATTTCCAGCCAGGTATATGTACGTACACTATCTCGAAAAACCAGGAAGAATCATCTGAATCCGGGAAATATACTAATAATTCGTTTTCATGCAGTTAGTACAAAAATTGTCATTTTTCGTCGATTTCACCGTTATTAAATATGGCAATATGGCGGGCGACATAGAAGCCCGCCAAAGTGACATAGGCGCCATGATGAATATTTGACTGTGTTGCAGTTTTTTCCATAAAAAATCTTGTTTTGTACCACGCAACAAGCAAATAAAAAGAAAACAGACAATTGGGATGTTGCCTAAGTTTGAATTTGGCGCTATTTTTCACAAATTCGGAAAATATACGCTACTGTTACCCATAAAAACAATTCAAACTTAAAAGATATGAAATATTGTTGAAGTTGTACTTTTGAAAGTTAAAATAATGGTAATTTTTTTTTTTCTAAATTTATCAAAAATGATAATGATATTAGATTGCTGACATCAATTAAAACAACTATTATCAAGACAACTATTAATAAAGACATACACAATACATAGTTATTATCAATTTTGTCTGTTTGCCCAATACATTTCTTAGTAACACGGGAACATGTGACGTCTCCTGTTCCGTAGATTTTCTATGGAGCGTTTTTGGACGATCTACCGCAACACAACAAACATACCATACTATTTCTTTTGCAATATTTCTTTACAAGTTATAAACTTCTTATTTATGAAATAAAAAAAAAGCTGTCTACTACCCTATTGAACACTGTTTTGCGTATTTTTACCTATTTTTGAGTATACTGTACATGAACTGACCGGGTCTGCATACTTTTTTGGAGCATCTCTTTTGAAGAATTTCGAGCGAACGTTGTTTTCGTAATCGAAACATGTCGAAACCAAAAGAGCTCACCTAATAACCTTGGCCAGCCCGTACAGCAGAAGCGCACAGAAAACCGTACAGAAAAGCTGAAGATCGTGTTTTGTGGCGCAGCCTTGGGGAGGCTTACGTCCAGCAGTGGACTGCAATAGGGTAATATGATGATGATGACAGCAGAAGCGATAAAAACCTTCGCAAGTAATGTGTGACATTAATTAAGTTTTTAAATTACATTATATACATTAAAAACTACTATTATTATTATTTTTATCATTTTTTATATTTGCATGCTGTAGTTATATTGATTGATTCTAAAGGATTAATTGTTCTGCGTGCATAGAGAGAACTATTGCATTTATCTTTTAGGTTCACATGAATAGTTCTTTCTTCTACACAGAAAGTATTTATTTACACGAAATAAACGGTCTTTTTAAATTTCATTTATTACTAACTTTTATTTTTATTTGTATGTGGAATTCTGTCAAGAGGCATTGTTCACTGCCCCAAGGAAAATGAGTTTTTATTGAACATTACTTTTGTTGAAGCCCTGTAATACTTTTGTAATTTCTTTCAGATGCGTATTCACTGAAGTGTGCGTCTTTTGAAGATCCCGCAAATTGGAGTTTATATACGTTAATATGTATAATAAGTTTATTTGTTGAAGAGTGAAATATTCTGATGATTGTTGCATAATTTGCTTTTGAGTTTGTGTTCTCTCATTACCATCATCATCATCACCAGCCTTTATACGTCCCACTGCTGGGAACAGGCCTTCCTACATAGGAGAAACACATAAGGAGTTTGAGCCACAACACACACAGGCGTGCTTATTTACTGGTAAACGAAGTCCCCTTCATCAGGCTCCTACTTTCCGGAGTGTGACCTTGACGTTGACAGACCAGCTGCACCTCCTTGGTATGAAAATGGCCCTAATTCTGGAGAACACATGCTAAGTCTAAATTTAAGTTCAGTGCATCTCTTTCTCTCAAAATGAATACGAAAAGGATGGCTGTCATATAATTTGACATTTAGAAACGTGCGATCAATTTTCGACCTTATTGAACGCGATAAAATGCAGTGTTTAGAGGGCACCTCCGTACATGCCGTCTAAAATTGTCTATGGTTTCTTTGAAATCTATCTAAATTTAAGTGACAGCTCTAAACAGATTCTTGCTATCTTTTTCCTATGACTTATTGCGAGAAAGAGATATACTGTACTTTAATTAAGAATTAAAGTGTGTTCCCAGAATTAGGCCCATTGTCAGCAAATTTGAACTTTGGCCAGTAAATTGAGTCTGTTACAGCAACTGCAGTAAATAAGCTTGGTATCCTCTCCAGGGATGGACGGTACTTCACACCGGGACAGCTGCTGTTACTGTTAAGAGCGCATGTCCGGCCATGTATGGAGTACTGTTGTCACCTTCGGGATGGTTCTGCTGAATACCAGCTAGCTGCTTTAGACTCTATTGAAAACCGAGCCAGGACTCGTTGGCGATCCAAAACTTGTCCAGGTACAGATAAACGAGCAACATCGCCGGAAAGTTGCTCGTTTATCTGTTTTTTATAGGTTACACTTCGGTGCGTGTGTAACCGGCTGCATGATTGGATTCCACTTGCCTCTTTCCATCTTCGAGGATCCAGGCGTCGATTGGCGTATCACCCTTACGTTGTTGATGTTCCATTTATCCGCACAAAACGCTTCGCCAATACTTTTATAATGCGAACAGTAAAGGAATGGAATTCCCTGCCTCCTGATGTTTTCCCCGAGCGATACAACTTGGAGCTCTTCAAGGCCAGAGTGAATAGGAAATTTCTAGGTGAGCACGTAACACCGTCGATCACATCGTCACTTAACATCAGGTGAGACTATGGTCAAGTGCCTCAGGCCACGTATGAAAAAAAACACAACCACGCTGGCCTAATGCTGGTTAGTGAGTTAAAGCGGTTGCAGAACAACCGGAAACATCGGCTTAACGTGCCTTTCGAAGCACGTAGGAGCTCTAAATTATAAAGTTTGATTGACCCATCCCGAGACCGACCATGGCAAAAGTTGCTTTGTTGGTGCGTACCTTATATATTTTTTTTAATCTCAGTGAAAATAATTC
Source organism: Nymphula nitidulata (assembly GCA_947347705.1). Taxonomy (NCBI): domain Eukaryota; kingdom Metazoa; phylum Arthropoda; class Insecta; order Lepidoptera; family Crambidae; genus Nymphula; species Nymphula nitidulata. The sequence goes on along the minus strand of OX374625.1, from coordinate 19,030,129 downwards.
AATGGTAAAGAAACCCATTGTTGTTAAAGTAGATAACTAGATAAGTTACAAATTTTTAAACTACTATCGCGATATAAAGTTTCTTCTTCTACATAAAGGTTCTTTATAACAGTTGTGCAAAGCAATTAAAATGGCACAAAAAGAGCATGGATTTCGTCAATTTAACCATGGTCGGATAGACAGCTCCAGATATCTATCACCTACCTACTTAATCGTAATCTAATCAATCATAATTCGACAGGCAAGATTAATGACATTAGATGGAAGTTTCGATCGATTTTTAAATGTTTTAGTCAATTAAGTACTTTCTTGATTTCAGTAAATTAGGTAAGTGATACTAATATGTTGGTTTCAAGACATTTCCGCCTTAAATTACAAAAGTGCAGGTCGAAGCAAAGTTTTAAGTGGTAATTGAGTTTCAATAAGCGCTACATAATGAACAAAATCTACAAAAATAGCAGTTTGTTCATAGGAGGAAGTAGTTTGTGAAATTATTGGTTATATTTATTTAGGGTCTATTTCACTCATTGGGTACATTCTGAATTATGCTCATTGGCACTCACAGCGCTGTGAGCGCACTAAAAGTCATTCCATTTCGTGCTACGTACACTGCTCCACGAACTGCTGTGACGTCATCAATGGCGTCACTAATAGTGCTCATAGTGCTCCAAAAAAAAAACGTCAGCATTGTGTGTGAGCACAAACGTCAATGTCAGTAGTAAACAATTCTGCATTAATAAGTAGGTAGGTAGTGAGAATAAAGATCAAAGAACAACGTTTACACAATTAATCACAATCAATTTTTAGGTTATGTTTTGATGTCAGATGTCAGTTCCGCCCTTGAGCGCACACTGCTACAGCGCTTTTGGCGTGATATAGTTTTCGAAGGTTTAAAACGATATCGCCGTTAGCGTTGTGAGCGCGAATATTGAATCGGATCGAGCGTGGGCACTGTAATCAACCACAGTTAGCAGCATAGACTAGAAATAATATGTGAGCAGTGTTCGATTAAAACGAAATGCAGCCCTAGACATCGTACCTCTATGGAGCATAAACATTTAAATTTCTAATCTTATTCGTATTGCAAGAGACATCCTTACAGGGACATTTTTGAATGAAATTCGTCACATAATAAGATCATTATTTATTGGTATTCAGTTTTACTGATTTAAATTCACTTTTCTTACAAAATCGTTTCAATTACCCCTAAAAACAACATTGTGCACTGTTGCTTAGCGGCAATTCTTTAAAACAGGTACAGTCGACAGCACATCAAGTTTCACCTAGAGACCGCCTTTACGGCGTTTGTAATAGAGGCGGCTTTCTGTCACACTTGATGTGTTGTCGTCTGTGCATTATATTTTGGAATTCTGAGCAAACACGAGGATTACTCCCATTTGTATATTTACAGTAACAGAATAAAACATGAAAGAGAAGCATAGGTTGATGTTTTGTGCTTTGGCCTTGGGATGACACTTGTTTGTTTCAAGTGTCAGTTTAAAAATGAAATCGTTTTCAAGAACTTTTTTAGGTGACAGGTGAAATAAGTCTAGAAGTCAGTCACACATGAATTAATAAATACAGTGTGTTGCCAGAACCAAAAATTAAATCCTTTTTTTATGTAAGTATTTATTTTATATGGCACTTCCTAAGCTTTATTTCCAGTCATCTTGAGCACCTCCGTGTTCCCGGTCGTTCCTGCTATGGGTTCATTGGGCCAGCGTGTTGCTGTCATAAAACTCTACATGTGTTTCTGCCATGTAAGAAGGCCTGTGCCCAGCAGTGGGACATGTAAATGTAGTTGAAAATGAAGATGGCACTGCTAGAGAACAAAATATATATAGCGTTATAGGTAAACATAGCTTTTTTGTTAACGAAAAAAACGATTGCCAGTTGCCACTAGAGGTAGGGGATAGTGGGTGTTTACTACTCGACTACTGATCTCATGACTAGGGTAGCACCTTCAGCATACAGAAGGTTCCAGCGGTGAGTTTCCCTCATGTGTTACCAACATAGTTTTTTTTTATACTACTCGATGACAAACAAGCTGACGGCCCACCTGCTGGTAAGCGGTTACCGCCGCCTATAGACACCTGCAATAACAAGGAAATATCACTTGATATTGCACGTGCGTTTTCATCCTGGGGCCTAAGATGAAATGCCGTCCATGCCCAGAAATTACACTGGCTACCTTTCCCTTCAATCCGAAACATAGCGAACTATTTCACGGCTGAAATAAGAAAGGCGGTGGTACCTACCCAGACAACCCTACATACGGGCCTACCACCTAGTAAAACTAGTGATATGCATGGACTAGAGATATATGTGCTATGTATGTCATTTCTCTTGATTTTTACAATATGCGTCACTGGCCAAGCTATGCGATTCTCTAAAGTCAGCAGCCTTGAATCCGTGGCTTTTAGCAGCGCTGTCAGAGCTTTTAGCGTTTGTTTGACACCCGTTGGCGACACTAGCGTTTCGACGACGAGCACGGCGTAAGACGGAACTAAAAAGTTGTATTTCATATCTTTATGAAAAGGTAATCAAATATTGAATTAAGTCATTGCGATACATTTTAAACACACGAAAAAAGAAATCGATTAATATCGATTGTACTTCATGTCGTTTATCCAAAATAGTGACAAACATACACTAGCTAAGAAATCGATGTAGAGGTTAGTGAATACGCGTGAACACGCAGCGCTGTGCTCAAACGTCAAAATCAATGGCGGCTCGTCGTCTTGTCAGTCGTCAAGCTCGATATCGAATATTTCTGTTAGTGAATCTCACTGAAGTAATCTCACGTGTGTCTAGTCTAGCTATAGTAGCCGCTTACCATCAGGCGGATCGTACGCTCGTTTGCCAACTGAAAAATGAAGCCCACACGTTTTACGATTTATATTCGTCTGGATTTTCGGCGTTGCGTCTGTATTGTGACACATTTAAATGTATCATGCCAGTTTCGACCGCAAAGGCTTAATGACGGGCTTTATGTTGGGAGTTTTAATGCACCATGGGAGTGTTGACCGCAAAGGCGTAATGGCGGCCTTTATGGTGGGAGTCCTATGTGGTGGCTTACTCACCATAAGGTCTCTATATGTTTCACATTACGCATTTCACACAGGGGTAGTGAATATTTGGCAGATACGATAATTTAATTAGAATCTAAGTTTTGTATTCATAAAAGAATGAAAAGACATTCGTCTCTTAAAGCATAACTTTTGAATTTGTCGTATGCCACTTGTAAAATGATTCTATTTTCTATGAGTGAAATTGGCATGGTTTTAACTGATAGGAATGAGAGGTAGCCTTCCTTAAGTAATGACCTTAAGAATTGATCATGATTCTCTTTACCAAGATGCACCAATTCTGTTGAAAGTATTTGAATATCTTTCTTTAGGCTTTGCAGTTGTTTCGTTGAGTTTTAATTTTTTATTCGTACGTTTTCAAACCTACTGGATACGATCTAATGAGTCCATTTTATGAGTTCATTCCTCTTGGCTTAGATAAAATGCACAACTATATTTCTACATGGCTCATGAAGGAAATGCGCGCCTTTTGATGTACATGCACAGCCTACACTAAATGATGAGTGGGACAGATGAAGCGCACATAGGGCCGCTTCCTGGGGGTTGCTAGGGCTCGCCCAGAGCTCGCCTTGCGTTGAGCAGTACGCGAGCCAGTCAACCTCATCAATCATCATCATCATCATTGGGCAAGACTGCTCGCAGCTTTTCAAGTCTTGGAGCCTTCGCTGTCCATCACGTCACTAAACGGAAGGTTCTTCGCGGCGCTTCAGGAGCGTCACGTGAGTTTGAACGACTCCGTGCATAGGCTGCGCTTCGGAAACTGCTTTGCGGATACCGAAGGTTTTTGTCTGTGCAATACAGGACCAGGTCAGTATGTCCCGTAACTACCGGAAGTATATCCTGAAGGATGGGATTAAGGACTAATGTAGAACCTTTCTCCAGCCCGGAGAGTCACTCATGCATATTACATCCGGGTGGCCTGTACTGGACAATATCGAAAATTTGCACATAACCAAACAGCCCAAATACTCCATCTTGAAGTGGCCTTCAAGTGCGGCTTCATAGGTGAAAAGGTACTATAAGTACTCGCCGGAGTCGGTGTCCGAAAACGACCGCGCTCGTTTGTATTGGGACCGGTCCATCATTACGGACAGGGCGGTTTCAGCTAACAAGCCTGATATCATACTGGTGGACCAGGTAGAGTCACGTGTGTTCTTAGTGTACGTCACTATCCCTTTCGATGAAAAGCTCGTGAAAGCTGAATATGACAAAAAGATAAAGTATCTGAGACTGGCACACGAGGTTACCGATTTTTGAAGAGTGTCGTCCACTGAGATACTATTCATAGTCTCAGCAACGCTCTCACCGCAGACATCTCAAGAGATAGGGACTGTTTCAAATTATATGACTGTGGTTGGTTTTTCCTTAGTAGGTATGTTGTGTCTTTAATATAGCTATTAGTCTGCCCGCTCTAATTGTATTACTTTATATGTGTAGATTTAACTGTCAAGATAATATAAAGTAAGTAGTAGTGCCCAGGATATATACAGTGTGTTCCAAATGTCCGGAATAAAATTCAAGGGGATGGTTGTGTTCCCAATCAAGAGTGGGTAACTCTTGACATGTATGATGTAAGTTTGACATCTTTCTAGGCACTTTTATTTTCTGATTAAATTAATAAGATTGTCCTCGTGACATCCCTAAAAATGCGTACTATTGCGTAGCGTACTACACACTACAGTTATACCACACACACATACACACTCAGAACCCGCGCACATACTACGGTGTCGACCTACCAAAACCCCAGAATTCGAAATTTTATTTGGGAAATCTGTAACACCTGGTATAATATGAGATTTAATACTTCTTTCTTCTTTCAATAGAGATTCTTCAAGACTTTAAAAAGCTTACATATGATTACGATATTTGTATCCTAGTCAATTATAATAAATTCCGATATTTAAAAAAAAAACGCTAAGTAAGTATAATGTAGCGCTTTTTTATAGAAAGTACCTAAACATCGTTAGGGATTCTCACAAGATATGACTATAATGACTAAAGTAATATTATCTCACAAGATATGACTATAATGACTATAGTATATACGGGCTAGGTGTAACTAAAATGCTTATTCGATTAAGAGATCATTTTTATTAAAAACACAGTACAATTAACATAAACACTAATTAATCTCATAACGCACCGAAAAACTCGCACTGATATCGCTTCAAAGTAATCTCTTCGCAATTCCAAATATAAATTAAAAGTGCCTATATAGCCGCCGAATACTATTAGATATTTCTCGAAGCTTCCATAACATTATTTCGTTTAATCCAGAATGCTAGAATGTTCTTTATTATGGAATAATATGCTGCGACACAAGTGCTTATATAGCCGGCGAATACTACTAGACAATTATCGAAGTTTCTTTGTCTGTTCTTGAGCACGCTGTCTTTTCGCGACCGTTCCAGAAGGTTCTTCTTCTGCCCTTGTCTAGCATTAGCTCTATCTCACTCACTCTTATGGAATTTTACATATGGGCGTTAAATAGCCATAAGGGGTTAAAATGGTGGCATCGGATTAGTCTCTAAGTCCGTGAAAATTCACTTCAAAGTTGCGCATTGTATACACAAATACAGCTTGTATTATTACAACATCTAATAGGGTTGTATAAAGGAGTTTAAACCTGGAAAGAAATTAGAAACAGTAAACTACAAAATATTTACAACAAAATACTTTTTATTATAAACCACGATTAAAAGTGATAGCCATTGCTTTTAATGCATAGCTAGACTTTCCGGCTGAAGAACATAATTTCGAAGAATTGGAAATATACATTTTTAATATCTTTAGTTTACGTCAATCAGCATCAAAAGAAATGATGGACTAAGTAACCAGCTTTCCAGAGGTAAGAGGTTCCTAAGAATGCTTCTAAATCTTCAGATGGTACCTTCCAAATCTTTATAGACACTCATAATAACGAATGCGGCCAATTCCTGTGTAGTCACAGCTTTTTGTTTTTGCCAAAACAATACCATTTTGTACGCGTACAGACCGAAACGTCACTATACCGACATCTGGGTTAACTAGTATTTAGCTTCGCTCAAATTGTCTATATAAATTATCCGAAACATTACCGAAGGTGGCGTTTCTTCCTAAGGGTGCAATTTGCTTAAACCTGCCTTTGCCCTTGTCACTGAGTAATGTTCGGCGAATTCTCACCAAAAGGGTCGCTGTAAATAATGCCATAACATATCCAGAATATATTTTCAGTTATGTTTATTTTTCTTTCACTCTACGGAGGTGTTTATTGTAAAAATAGCACTGAATATTTATGAAATGTTACTGTATAGAAATCGTTATATCCTATACATATTGGGGGCAACACACGAATGAAAATGAGATTTTGTGCTGCAACGTCTGGAAGACACTTAAACTAAAGAAAACACCAAAGGTACTCACGTCCTGGCTCCAAAAGGTGGTTCAATTGCCGGCCTGACGCCAGCAGTGTGACGGCAACAAACACTATTGAGTGTTGTGAAAGTTCTAGTAGGTAAGATATTTGACGAACACAAAACACATATGAAATCTTATGGTATCAGTTCAAAATAGTTCACAAAACCATGAAAACGATGACTTCAGCTTCTCGCGCGACCGTTCGTTTTTTTTAGCGAAGTTCTCAAGGCAATATTCAGTTCCGAACTGTCATTACTGTCTAGCCGCTTTGGATTTTCTCCGCTAGGTGGCCCACGGCTTCCCATTGGATAGGCCGTGTGAGCATTGAGAATCAGTGCTCTGCCATTGGTGGATTTCAAAGTAGAAGTGCTACCAGACTTTGCGAATGTTCTAAACCAAGTGGTGCATGGCGCGAAACTCAAACAATGAAAATGGTAACGAAACATTCCGCCCACCAAAATAAACTTGTGTATTTTCTAATTTAATCAAAAAGAAGCGTATAATAAGAATAAGACTATAATTACGAACTTAAACTAATGGATATGGTTGACTTAACAATCATCGCTTAATCAGAATTGATAGGTAGAGGACAAAGTTTAACTAATGGTCTCGTGAAGCGAGAACCATCAACAGTACGAATAGTGGCTATACGAATTATTCCGTCTGAGCTAGGATGCAGCTTTTCAACGCGAGCTAAAGGCCAATGTAAGGGCATTGTATTTTCGAGCTTCAGAATATCGATAGATCCTTCGTTCAATGGCTTCGAGTGTTTGGTCCACTTTGCCCGCACGGTTAACGATTGTAAATACTCATGCTTCCAACGATTCCAAAAATCTTGTTGGAAACGCTGGATCAGTTGCCAACGACCCAATCGACTAATATTGAGATTACGGTAATCTTCGTCGGGGACGGATGTCAACGGTTCTAGTGTGAGGAAATGACCAGGTGTTAAAACACTTAGATCGTTGGGGTCTGAACTCAACGGGCAAAGTGGTCGCGAATTTAACATTGACTCGATTTGAATTAAAAGAGTAGTTAGCTCTTCAAATGTAAGAGACTGCTCTCCGACGATTCGGTAGAGATGAGACTTAACCGCCTTTATTTGAATCTCCCACACTCCACCGAAGTGGGGACTGGCAGGAGGATTAAAACGAAACTCAATTTGTTGAGATTGAGCCGCGCCATGCATGAAATGATTGAATTGATTACTTGCGCCTACGTAATTAGTACCGCAGTCAGAGTGAATAATGCTAACCCTACCACGACGGCCAACAAACCGACGCAATGCAGCGATAAAAGCATCTGACGAGAGGTCTGAAACTGTTTCCAAGTGGCAAGCCTTGGTTGCAAGACATACAAAGAGGCAGAGGTAAGCTTTTCCTATCTTGGCACCTCGGTGCTTTCCTAGTTTGATACGGAAAGGGCCTCCGTAGTCTGTACCAACGACCGAAAATGGTTTTACTTGATTAACGCGCACAGCTGGTAAATCGCTCATGAACGGCTCAAGGGGAACTGGGTTCGCTTTATAGCACTGAACACATTTTGACAAGCAGTGACGAATGGCACGTTTTGGGGACAAAATCCAAAACTGTTGCGTTAAAAGATATTGCATCGTGTTCACACCGGGATGACAATTTTCACGATGAAAGGCCTCGATGATAAGGTAAGTTAACTTAGAATCGCGAGGAATCAACGCAGGGTGCTTGTGTTCAAATTCAAGCCCTGAACGAGCCAAACGACCGCCCACCCTGAGGATTCCTTGAGAATCGAGAAAAGGATTTAACTTCCTCATTTGTTTTTGAAGTAACTGTCCTTCATGTAATTGACGAATTTCCTTTTCGAAGTGATGTGATTGGACGTGTTTAACAATAAGCATTAATGCTTCATGAAGCTGCAAACGAGTATGAAAAATGTTTGAACAACGAATACGCTTGGATCGAAGATAATTGATATATTTTAACCACCAACACACAAGACGCTGAATTTTACGAATAGAAGAATAACGACTAATTAGTGTATCCACGATTGACACTTGAGTGTCACTCATTGAGAATAAAACCTGCGGACTTTTCATCTCCTCGCACAATACACCCTCGTCAGCAGAACCATATTGCTGAGGCCAGCAATCTGAAGATTGAGACAGCCAAGGGGGCCCCGCCCACCATAAATTATTATTAATAAGATCGGAAGGAAGCTGCCCACGAGATGCGACATCCGCGGGGTTATGTTCAGATCTTACATGACCCCAGCGAACATTTGGAATGACAGCATGAACGTGTGAAACTCTATTCGCAACGAAGGTTTTCCATTGTGAAGGATGAGAGCGAAGCCAAGCAAGCACGATTGTTGAATCAGACCAAGCAAATACATCAGTGCAATTAAAGACAGGTAAGTAAAGATCTGTTACAAATTTCAGCAAATCTGCAAGTAAAACGGCAGCACACAACTCGAGACGAGGAAGCGAAGTTGACTTAGTTGGAGCAACGCGGGCTTTTGAGCATATGAATGAAACCTGGCTTTCACCGTCTGGTTTTATCACTCGTAAGTACACAACGGCGCCATACCCAGTTTCTGAACTATCGGAGAAGCCGTGGAGTTCACAAGAAACGATCTTAGGCGTGGATACGAAACGAGGAACTCTTAGCGACTCCAACAAAGGCAGTTGCTCAAGATAGCGAGTCCAGAAAAGAATAACATCTTGAGGGGGCTCTTCATCCCAACCTATGCCAAGGAGCCAAAGCCGCTGCACTAACGCTTTGGCAACCAAGGTTAGCGGGGATAGAAACCCCAATGGGTCGAATACTCGAGCCAACTCACTCAAAATGTTTCTCTTCGAGCATCTCTTGTTTTGTGGTTTAACAGAGAAAAGAAAAGAATCAGAACGGAAATCCCATCCTAAGCCTAAGACCTTTACAGTTTGACAGTCGTCATCCTCTATTGAAACCGGACCTGTAAGGCAGTGTTCCACTGGCAAGTCCGATAGAAGTTCAGGGTAATTGCTAGCCCATTTACGCAGCTCAAAGTTTCCTTTTTTGAGAAGCGAAATGACCTCAGACTTAGCATGTTGAGCCTTAACTAGACTCTCATAACTAACCACTAAATCGTCGATATACGTGTTAGTAGACAAAATTTGACTTGCAAGGGGGAAATCACGACCTTCATCCGATATTAACTGCTTTATGGTACGGCATGCGAGAAAGGGAGCTGACGATACGCCGTACGTTACGGTATTTAGTCGATATTCACGAATGGGTTGATTTGTGTCAAAACGCCAAAAAATGCGCTGATAATCTCTATCAACTTCTTTAACCAATATACATCTATACATCTGTCGCATGTCAGCCATAAAAACAACAGGGTGAATTCTAAAGTTCACTAGGATCGCGACAATGTTTGTTTGTAGCTTGGGGCCAATGAGTAAAGAATCGTTTAATGAAATACCCCGAGCATCCTTGGCAGAGGCGTTGAACACAACTCGAAGCTTGGTTGTGGCGCTATCGGGACGTACTACGCAATGATGTGGTATGAAATACCTACCGGTATTCAAACTATCATTGTCCACAAGAGTCATATGACCACTGTCTAAGTAATCTTGCATGAAGCTACGATATTGCTCATACAAACCGGAATCTTTAAGAAGTCTCCGCTCAATGGAGTGGAAACAACGCAAAGCTATGGCACGTGATCCCGGAAATGAATGTACCTTCACTTCATCTTTGAAGGGTAGGGTAACGATATATCTCCCGGTCGAATCTCTCGAATGTGTATTGACGAAAATTTGCTCACATCTATCTTCATCGGGAGTTAGACTTGATAATTGAGAACTGTTAAATGATTCCAGCTCCCAAAGCTTTTTAACTTCTTTAAGAAGAAGATCATCTTGATTTATGAAGAATGATTGAAACAACTCATCTTTACAACCCACGTTTCCCATAAGAAGCCACCCGAACACGGACTTAAGAGCTGAAGGTTGATTAGGTTCTCCTTCTACTACACCAGGCAGCAAAAGAGAGGCGAAGACTTCAGCACCAAGGAGAAGGTCAATGGGACCGGGCTTATGACAATCTGGGTCTGCTAAATTCAAGTTGCGGACATGATGCCATGAGCATTTATCAAGACGAGTAAATGGCATCCGGCCGCAAATGCTAGACAACGTTAACGCGTTTATAGAGAAGAGTTTCTGATCATTAGTGCCAATTTCAAGCTTAGCAGAACCTGACACCGACGTAGAGGATTGACCTAAGCCATGAACACGATGAGTAGTCGGTGTATGATTCAAACCTAAGCATTGAAGAGCACGCTCAGTTATGAAGTGCGCTTGACTTCCCGAGTCGATCAGAGCACGAAATGATTTAAAATTGCCAGCAGAATCGCGAACTTGAACGTAAGCGGTTGATAGCATTACCACAGAACGGTCACCAAGGCTAGTTAGTACTCGCACTTGGTTTGATGAATGGTTACTTGAAACGTTTGGACTAGAAGGAGCAACCGGTAACGGAGAGGGCTCCTCAGCGTGGAGGAGAGTATGATGACGGTGATGACATAAACGACATTTGAAAATCGATTTACAATCGTGTACGGTATGAGAAGGTCGCAAACAATTGAAGCACCGGCGATTAGTTTTTACAAACTCGATTCGTTCAGGGACGGATAACTGTTCAAACTTTTTACAAAGAGAGACAGAGTGATTTTCTGAACAAAACAAGCATTTTACGATTGCAGATGTCGGTGCGGTCGAGGCTGAAGAAGAGGCTGAAGTCTTGTTGTCGGACAAAGGTTTCCTGTTGGCGTCAGAAAGAAATACTAACGAGGTTTTTTTATTAGATTTATTGTGTGAAATATTGGAATTAGACTTAAATGAATTAGCTTTATCGATAAGTCGTCCTTTATCAGGATTTCCACGATCATGGGAAGAAAAGTGAACATCACGAACTAACGCTTCACATTTTGCGTATAAAAATGATTTTAAAGCTTGGAAACTCGGTAATTCGGTAGCGGAGTGACTTTGTTCAAAGGCACAACGAGTAGAGGTGTCTAGCTTAGATAAAATCAAATAGCAGAGAACAAAGTCCCAATGATCAGTAGGAAGGTTAAGTCCCTTTAAAATATTTAAGTTTTCATTAAAAAGGTCCAAAACACGACGAAATTCTAAGGGAGAACTCGGTTTGAAATTAATATTTAGTATTTCTTTCCAGCACGTAAAGGCTAATTCACGCTTATCGCGATATCTTGTAGTCAAAGTTTCGTATGCTTCGCGATAGAAAACACCCTGTATAGGATAAGTACGAATAAGACCTAGGGCGTCCCCACTTAGACTAGAAACGAGATAATGCATACGCTCCGTATCCGACAACGACTTGTTATTGTGAACTAATGAATTAAAAATATCGTAGAATTCGGGCCAATATTTAATTTGACCAGAAAACGTAGGAAGCTGAATTTTTGGTAATTTAACGTTTTGTATAGAAGAACTATCATGAACATTTTCTAGCGATTGATTTGACTGACCATTTGACGGGACCAGCTGTCTATGTATTGTGGCGATTTCAAAATAAATATCGTCAAACTCGGAACGAATTTGGTCTTCCTTTTCCTCTAGGGAGGGATCATCGACCACGCATAAAATATCCGAGTGAGATTCCTCAAAGCTTTCGACCACTTTTATAAGTGTCGAGTAATGAGACATAAATCGATCAAAATACGAAATATCCGATTTCGCCAACAACGCAACATCGAAAATCTTTTTTACTCGATTAAACGCCAATGTACGTTTACGACGCAAAGCCGATAAATCGTGGATAGTCGGCCCATCATCAATCGCCAAAGATTTTGAAGAACGTCTTTTCGAAGAAATTTCATGCTTAGAACGGCGTCTTGCATTAAACGACATTTCAAATTTGTCTAAGAAACAATTAATAAAAGCTTTTAGCGTCTATCGATATGCAAATAGTAGATTTACACTAATTAAGTGTAAACAAATCACGTAACGGTAAAAAAAAAAATCGACAGAATATCTCGTATATGCCAATCTAAAATAGAACAATATTACCCGATCAATTTAAAATGTTCGAATTTTAACCTTATTGCTATATTCTAGTGAACAAACAACACTCCTCAATTTGGCCGTGTTTTTTTTTACGACACTATATTCTGTAATTTATCGAGTAATAAGTTTCCAATATATTAATAAGATAATAGTAAATAAGTTACGTAAATGAACTATAACGAAATATTGATATGCTTCTTACAATTAATAATTTTACTTAACAATATTTTTGATAAATAAATGGGAGGTAAGTAGCGAAAATGTTTCGTAACCAGTTCTATTTTTAGACTAAGTTATTGAAAATGCTTTACAATAATGAAAAAATTAATTTTATGAAATGTTATGAGATTAATTGGAAATTCGCTATGAATCCCGGGTTTCGGCACCAAAAAATATGTATAGAAATCGTTATATCCTATATTGGGGGCAACACACGAATGAAAATGAGATTTTGTGCTGCAACGTCTGGAAGACACTTAAACTAAAGAAAACACCAAAGGTACTCACGTCCTGGCTCCAAAAGGTGGTTCAATTGCCGGCCTGACGCCAGCAGTGTGACGGCAACAAACACTATTGAGTGTTGTGAAAGTTCTAGTAGGTAAGATATTTGACGAACACAAAACACATATGAAATCTTATGGTATCAGTTCAAAATAGTTCACAAAACCATGAAAACGATGACTTCAGCTTCTCGCGCGACCGTTCGTTTTTTTTAGCGAAGTTCTCAAGGCAATATTCAGTTCCGAACTGTCATTACTGTCTAGCCGCTTTGGATTTTCTCCGCTAGGTGGCCCACGGCTTCCCATTGGATAGGCCGTGTGAGCATTGAGAATCAGTGCTCTGCCATTGGTGGATTTCAAAGTAGAAGTGCTACCAGACTTTGCGAATGTTCTAAACCAAGTGGTGCATGGCGCGAAACTCAAACAATGAAAATGGTAACGAAACAGTTACTAAGAAATCATTTCCGCAGTGTCATAAAACACATTAGGTATAAGGGGAGACGAGCATATGACGAGGAAGGTTATATATATAGTGTGTGACAAAAGTACGAAATAAAATTCAAGGAGACTTATTTCTGAATGTTTGAGACCTTTCCAACCACTTTTATTAACCCCCGACGAAGAGGAGTGTTATAAGTTTGACGTGTCTGCTGTGTATCTGTGTGTTTGTCTGTGGCATTGTAGCTCCTAAACGAATGGACCGATTTTGATTCAGTTTTTTTTTGTTTGAAAGCTGATGTGATTAGGATGGTTCTCAGCTATAATTTATGATTTGCGTTTGATGCCTATCAGCTCATTTTCTGCATGATAAAAGCGTTTTGCTAACTTTTACAGATCCGATTGATTTGAAATTTGGTGTACCGTCACTTCGGTGACATTCCCATGACATATTAACCTTGAACTGATCCTATACCATCAAAAAGGGATCCCTAATTCTTCATAAACTAACAGCAGATATAGCGTGTTTGGGCTCTTATGAATAGTCTCAATGAGATGGTGTTAGATAAGTAGATGATTAATAAACTTAAAATTTTCAATTTTATTTTCGGATTAAATTAACATTTAATTAGGCGCGTGGGGTCTCCGCAAACCCAAGTGATCTTCAGTTGCAAATATTTTTTTTAGTTATTAACGCCAGCAAGCCGAAAGATCTGGTAACTTCCTAGCTGGTTAGCCCCTCCCACCTCAGTATCGCTACGCAGCGGAAGTGGTAAGATGTGGTTGTACGACAGTGCTTGGGGTCGCTGCGACCCCGCGCGACCAACAGTATAGTTGAAATTTAGGTTAATTAATACTATTCAATATATTGTGATCATTTGTGTACTTAAACAGTTATATTGTAAGAAAATAAAAAACAGAGTTTTGTTGTATTTTTATATGGCAATTATATTTTGTGGGTTTTTCATACCCATATGCTATAAGTATAGCATATATTTAAATATATTTACAATGCAGCCAATATTATATTATTTCATACAAATGTCATGAAATTATCAAATGAATTAGATGTTTTTTAAAGTGGCAAAAGTTTCTATGAACTAATAAAGCCCATGTTTCAATAGATTAACGTATTGACGGCACCACTCTGTATACTTACTGACTAAAGGTGTTTTATCTTTTTAGGTATAAAGCATGTGACTTTTTCTTTCCTTTGCTCAAACTTTTCATTTTAGAAGTAAGATTTTTTTTTTCAATTTTTAGTGATAACTTTAAAGGTTAGCGGGGTGCTAACCTTTAAAGCAAAGCTAGAGGGGTGACTTGATATTGTTTTCTACTATCGTATCATTTCACTAAAAATTCGTAGGAAAGCAAAAATCCGCAATTTCGCATACGTAGACGACTTACTCATTCCAGTTATTTTGATTTAAAAACCAAACTATCCAAAAGATTTAAAAAAAAAAAATATAAGACCAAATGGGAACTATTACGCATCGATCAAAAAAAGGATCATGAATATCGGTTCACCCAGTCTAAAGTTCTGAGGTAACAAATATAAAAAAATACAGTTGAATTGTGATAACTTCCTCCTTTTTTTGAAGTCGGTTAAAATAGAATATTTTTTAACTATTTTAAAGAATGAGGTTCTAAATAAAACACAGACATTAAGTCTTTCGCCAGTGCTAAAGCGATTCAGCATGATACTAAAAACGGTAATCTGAAACTATGTACAGCTAGCATAAAAGATGTTCCATATTTGTGAGACGTAAAATTCACCTGAAACTTACTTTCGGTTATTATCTGGTTAATGTGTTTCAATTATCCGGTTAGTATTAGAACCAGAAATATCTATAAGGGTAAGACAGAAGAAA
This sequence comes from Nymphula nitidulata, assembly GCA_947347705.1. NCBI lineage: Eukaryota > Metazoa > Arthropoda > Insecta > Lepidoptera > Crambidae > Nymphula > Nymphula nitidulata. The sequence continues at coordinate 19,014,786 of OX374625.1, read as the reverse complement.
ATAATAGGTACTTAACTTTAATTTGTTGTACCCAAGAATAGTAAATTAATTTAAATTAGACTAATTTAAAAGTTGAAGTATTTCGAAAATACTCCAACCTTTAAATTAGTTCAATTTATATCCCTTAATTATAAAATTCATGAAAATATGCCAAAATTATGTTGCTCGATGAAAATTCACAATACCTTGACGAGGCTTATTTGTCACACCTAAAGAACTGTAAATAATTATTGTTGCAAAGGAGATGTTTCATTTTCGGCTATAAACATGTACAGTTCATTAAAAAATGACAAAAATTAATTAACACCACTACAAATTATTTTGCGTGATATTTTCCGCCGTTAAACCACGCACAAGAATATTTTAATGCATCCATAAAAACCAAATTAAGACAAAATCTCTATTATCTGTGGCCATACTTTTAAAACGTTTGGGGAAAGCGTTCGTTTTTAGTCTAGGATTATGGAATTATAGACTCAGTAGTCTGATAGATAGATCAATAAGGTTTTTTGTTTCTTCTGTATATTTTGAGTGGTATAATAATAGAAGTGTAACGTTATAGTGTTGCCATTATATTGATAATTATAAAACTGTCACTTATCATCAGAAAGTGTAATGTACGGGCAAACAACAAAAAAAATATGAAAATGAATTAAATATTATGTTTTATTTCCATTTCCCTAACTTAAAAACCACTGTAAATCCTCATAGCCGGGACTCCATATAAACCTGAAACATCTCCTTTCTATGGTAGGGAAATAAGAACTATTAATGAGAATATGCGATTAGTAATTTTCGGGTACTTACTTTTATGTTGAATGTAATACTTCAAATACTAAGTGTAAGAAGTTGTTTCAAATTGACTTTTATTTCAAACAACAAAGTGTCTCCTCCGACCTGCAAATCGTTCTCGTACCGATTCTGATAAATAAAAATGATTCTTATTCCTCTTTCTAGAATATGTACAAAACTGTAGAATGTTTAGTATTAGAATTGAGAAGACCATCAAACATAATTGGTTAACCGAGCCAAATAAAAAAACTGTAAAGTTTTTTAATCAAGCACCGTTGCTGGCCTTACTAGACGCTGACAAATGGCGTGGCCACTCTGAGTCCTGTCATAAAAACTATGTCCTGCTTTAAAGAGCCACTCCGTATTTGTTCCAGTTTACGACGAATATAATTGAATGTTCCTCTGTGGTTGCACAAAAACCATTACTTTTAGCACGTTTTGGACATTTACTGCTCACTAATAAAAGTTACTACAACATAGGTACGTTCCCTGCTAAAGTTTTATTGTTATAACCGCTGGGAATGTGTGATAGGAACCTCCAATCTCAACGCAATTTAACACCTTATAAAATGTTTATAGATTTATATATGTTTACAATTACGCCTTCTTAATAAACTTTTATAACATTAATAGGATGAATGCCGAATTGCACTCGATATTAAATAAATGAAGAAGCACCAAACAAGAATCAAATAAGTAGAAATGTAAAAATGTGTGATAAATTTTCAACGTCAATTCGTAAATCAATTTAGTTACGGTTAACAATCTTAGTTACGGGTATTAATATTTTCATCATTTCACGCTCCTTTGTGAGTGAGTACATTGTACTATGTATAACTGTCTTCAGACGCCTGAGGGTATTCTGCGGCTTGACAGAATATCCACCCTAAGACTGTAAGAACTCTAAGAAGGAATTCTACGAAAAGGCTGATTCTAAAATAAGAGGTTTAAAATTTAATGGATCTAGAACATCGGTGAGGATGTGACTCTTGTACAGATGACAGCACATCGAGCGTAACAGTTGCACTACGAAAATCGTCTCTACATTGAACGGAATAAGGGCGGTCTCTGTACATTGAAGCTTAGGTCAATGAGATTCCCCCAAAATAAAATAAGGAACAATAATCTTAGGCATGTTTATAGACGCCGTTTAGTTAAGCCCACTTCCAGCATTTATCATTTTATATTTGAAGCACTATTTATATTCTTGGATTAAAAAAGAAACATATTATCTTCTAGCGCAAAATTTAAGCGCTGTATTCTCGTTTCAATCCCGTAGGTATGTAAGATTTATAGTCCCCACCTAAAAGAAGCAACAGTGAAGATTGCACCACAGTAATTAATCTTCCTTCCAACACTCGCTTCGATTTCACGCTTCGACAGAACCGTGACTTAGTGCTTTTTGTTTGGTATCATATCCATTTAAAGTACATGTTAAAACCATTAGAATTCTGTTTAGTTTTAGCGCTCTACAGTTTTAGCTGGTAATAATTTATTTACCTTTGTTTAAATTGTTATCAATTGTATATTTTATCAGTTATCATAAAGCCTAGCAGACATTAATTTATGGGCCGACAAAAGTACTCTTGATACCACATTATACTTATGTCCGTTTTTACTAACCATACCTTAGTCTGAGGTGGCTTTAATTGACATTTGTCTCTTTCTATCTCCTGTAGATAGACTGAGCTAAAAACAACGCTAAGCAAATATTAGTGAAAACGAGCATAAGACTCAGTTTTTGATTATTACCAAAAATAATAGTCACCAAAGGGGTAGTAACTAGCGATATACGTCTCGATCAATTAGGGGTTGGTCTTGGACTGTCTAGAACACAATTTCATTTTTTTTTGTCAAATTGTGTTCTAGACAGTCCAAAACCAACCCTTCTCTAGCTGCAATTATAAGTTTTTAATCGCAAAAGAAGATTAAACTACGATGTAGCGATTTTTGGAATTTTCCCTTACATATTATTATCCTGTAAGTTTTTTTTGTACCTCTAAGGTGGCAATCAAGCTTACGGCCCACCTGATGGTAAGCAGTTTCCGTTGCCTATGGACGGTTGCAACACCAGGGGATCAAAGATCATGCTTCTTTACTGAAATTCGATCAACAGGAAGTATTATCATACTTTCTGGTGATCTAGGATCACGAATTTCACTACTGTAAGCTATATTTATAGGCCCCAGGCTTTGGTTTCTTTCTTGATTGATCCAAGAATTCAAGGGGCCGTAGACCTATGTATTTGATATTAATTTCAATTCGATATCTCTACAATTTTCCGAGATAAGGGCCTTGTTGACAGACAGACGGATAAACAGACGAAGTAATCCGATAGAACAGTAAAAAAATTTGTTTACATTAACTTTCAATAAGATAGTCATGAGGAGCTCAGGTATTGGTTTGAGCGCTCTGCCCCCTTATTCTCAACTGTCGGATCACGGATTCGATTCGACAAGTCACATGCCGTCTCGCTTTGACGCAGCGCGATGAAAAGTGACAGGCATAGAGTTTCCGAAATTCGAATTCTTTCCGACAGTTGAAAATAAGGGGGCTGGTTTCGATACGAAAAACAAAGCAACTTTCGCCATGGTCGATCCTGGGATGGGTCAATCAAAGTTTGTTATCTCGAGCTCCTCCGTGCTTCGGAAGGCACGTTAAGCCGTTGGTCCCGGTTGTTCCTGCAACCGTTTCAACCCACCAACCCGCATTGGGCCAGCGTGGTGGTGTTATGGCCCAAACTCCTAATGTGTTTCTCCCATGTAGAAAGACCTGTGCCCAGCAGTGGGACGTATATAGGCTGGTGATGATGAAGATCGTTTCCCAGAACATTCATTATTTTTGGAGTAACATTAAATAGGTATGACAACTTATTTCACCAACTTCCCTTAATAGCACAAAGCCTTCGGAACAAATTCCGTTTGACGACAATAGCTTAGGCAGAACCTTTATTACATCTCATCCAATACGCCTTGAAATACCACCCTGCATAGAAAATTCCCAACAATAACACGGTGTTATTGTCCAGGATAATCTTCGACAAGCCTTATTTTAAAATAGCCTGGAATGCTTAGCGAATTTGGTAATCATTCTGTACATTTAAATCAAGGAACCGTTCAGTAGATCATAAGTAAAACGGAATTCAAGGTAAGAAAGGATATATTCATATTTATTGTTAAAGATTCCCTTATTTTTTTATTCATAAAATTAAGTTTAGTCATGTTTTACCTAATACCACGATGAAGGTCGCCACAACTTCGTTATGACAAAAGATTAATCAATAGTCGATAAATATTTATTTTCAACAAGGATAGCGCACATTTAATCTATTCTAGATAAAATGGCCTCTCCCTCAAATCAATTTCACTATTTAATGTTTTCTGAGGGTACCTATTTATTTCAAAAAATGGTATTCATCTCGTTCGCCGTTTGGTGCGATGACATGGATTGTAAAAACTCACGTCTTCGTTGCCGCCAATATTCGAATCGCTCGTTATAACTAACTTAAATGAATTAATTAAAGCAAAGTAATTTAATCTGTTGATAGAGCTCGCAGATTTAATCGAAAAATCGGGAAAAGGTATGTTAACTGAGCGGGGTCCCTCATGGCTAGGTAAGGTGTTGAACACAAGATTAGTTCTTATGTGTTCTAGCACTAGCATTTATTTGGCTTTTTAAGGAAAATTGTCTATTAACATGTAGTCACAGTGTGGAGACGTCGCAGCCATCTGGTTAAATTAGCCGCATAACTGGATGCCACCCAATGGATGATCCTTTCAATACGCCAAGTCTTTAAACGTTAGGTAAGTCTAGTTCAATTAACTATCGGTCTAGGCATTCAATTGGATGCTGGCGTTCAATCAACGGGCTAGGCATCCAGTAAAGCGGCTAATTTAACCAGACGGCTGCGACAGAGATATGGTGATGCGGAATATTAGGCGAATGGGGATTAAAGAGTATAAGATCAAGCTAGGAAAATAATAAGGTCTACGATTCAATATACAACTATGTTTATCTGCAGCCGTGTGTAGAGGATAAGCTACTTAGGTATATCTTGTGTATCATAATGCCCATTAACGTAAATAGCTTGCAAAAGTTCACATTTTATTTCAATACTACGTTTTTAACAAAGTGTCTTGTGACTTGCTCTTGTGAGTTTAGTATTATCATATACAGGGTGGTGCTGTCAATGCGACAATAAATTTAAACATGGGCTATATTAGTCCATAGAAATGGTATGCCACCTTCAAAAATATCGTATTAAGTTGATATTCATGACATTTGTATGGAATAGTGTAACGTTGGCGGCATTATTTCATACAAATGTCATGAAATTATCAAATGAATACGATATTTTTGAAAGTGGCAAAGTATTTCCATGGATTAATACAGCCAATGTTTAAATTTACTGTCGCATTGACGGCAGAACCCTGTAAGTACTAGAGGCCACACGCGGCTTAGCTCACTTGGACTTTTGGCCTATCTTTTCTTTTCAGTAGTTTCGACTGGGCATTGATGAGGAAGTCACCCAGCTTATTTAAATTGAATGTTACCGTAAAAGCTGATTTTTTTCTTGCTTAAATACATTATTATGTAAATATTTAAGAGACGTATAGGTACAGACAACAGCACATCAAGTGTAACAGTTGCACTACGAATGCCGCCTCTATTACGAACGCAGTAAGGGCGATCTCAAGGTTTGTAATTGTTTAACTGTTACGCTTGATGTGCTGTCGACTGTACCTAATGTTTATTATTAAGGGCCTACGTTTTCTTTGCTTATTAAATCAGCCATGTTAGTTTAGCAAACCACTCGAGCACATAAAACTCTAGAACGTTAATGAAACGACAACAAAACTAGATAGAATTAATTTCAAAGTCAAATACATTTGTTAGCAATCAAATAATTCTACGAATCCGATTAGCACCCTAAACTTTGCAACGGTTAAATCATCAAAGTCAAAATCTGTGGATTATCTCTGCTTGTAAGGAATTTAAAAGTTAACCTTACATTGGTAAGACCCCGTCGTATCGTCGCAGATTTGACAGTAATTTGATGACTTCATAATAAATTTCTCGATGTGTAATCGGAGCATAATCCTCTTAAAGGTTAAAGCAATTATGATGACAAATCTGTTCGAATTCAATAACCACAGGCGGTTGTTTAGTTTGCTCATCCGAAATATTTTGCTGTCTTACAATTTGGCAGCATTTTATTTCAAATTTGAATTTTTTGTGTAATTAGTTTGTCTATATTAATTTTGTACGTTTTTATTTTAACTTTTAACCTGTCAAGACACATATTCCAGACAAAATAGGTTTTTAATGTCACATTATACTCCCAAAAGTCTTACGCGACTTAGTTAATCAATTGAGAAAAAAAAATGGGCTAGAAAACGTCCACTGTCATCATCATAGGTATTAGCCGAGAGACACCCATTGCTGGTCACAGGCTTCCCCCAAGGATCTCCAAATGGATCAGTCCTGCGCTGCCGCTTCCATCGGCTTTACCTCACCAGATTATTGGTCCACATTGTGAGAGGTCTTCCAACGTTGCGTCTCCTGGTACGCGGCTATCGCTCATTGTAAGCGGTCACGTCTCGATTCCGTACTTATGTCATCACTGGCAATACACACCAATTTTAAGACTTTCGTCTTGAAACACTGCGGGAGCTGTGCCAAGAATATGCTGCGAAGCTTACTGAACGCTGCCCAGTCGAGTTGGATCCGTAGATTGACCTCCACTGCCATATGTCACCATAATTCGCAAGTTAGAAACCTGGTTAGTTTTAATAAGTTCACATGGGTAGATACTTATGTTTAGCCTTTACCCATAGCCACTTAATTAATCATCATCATCATCACCAGCCTATACAGGTCTTCCTATATGGGTACTCATGAGGAGTATAAGGCCATAACACTACCTTGCTATTCCAATGAGACTTGGTAGGTTATAGCGGCTATCGAGATTGAAAATTTTGATTGACCCATCCCGGGATCGACCATGGTGGAAGTTGCTTTGTTTTCGTAATCACAACCAGAGCGGTCAACCCACTGCACCACCGAGCTCCAACCACTACTGCTACTAAACACATATTAGACATTATTATTATATCGTTGAACATAAAGCTGAAAACGTACACATTTGTAATTCTACACTAATCTTTTCAATTTATTCATATTCCGTAAATCTGGAAATAGAATGATGTTTTCAGCATTTTCTGTAAGACATTAGCCTTAACCTTTAAGCTATAATCTGAATAGATACTATCTTCACAGGCGCCAGATCTTCTGACGTAATGGTTTACATAGTTATAAATTTCTATAATGAAAGGTCTAGATGCCGTACGCTATGATTAGGTACGCTTGTCTGCATTACGCGTAATTTGGGGCACGTGCCTTCGCGTGTAACGAATGACGCAAGCGTTTGTTTAATTAAGGTTATTTATGGATAAATGTGAAAAAGCAGTTAATATTCAGGTAATCGTGCAACATTTGGGTATAATTTGAGTAAAATATCTAATTATAATATTTATAATTTAAGTAAAAGATTTTATGTGATAATTTGATTATAAAAAAAGTTTATTTATAACAAAAGACGTAATATAAAGCCAGTTTCAAGGATTTAACTCGCGTTCAATTAGATGACTAACCAAAGGAAGTTTTTAATTAGATGCCCAACAAAAATTTCCAAACATTTAATTAACCAAAAAAAGCCAATCATCTACATTACTTGTAAGAATTTGTTTTATTGAACGTTCACTTCTACGAACTTTTTCTACGGCTACGAGTTCGTCTACAGCTACAACTTTCCGTGCTACGATTTACAGCTACGATTCTGTCTACAGCTCGCTCATCGCAACGAGACGAGAGTTCTTCTTCTCTTCGCTTACAGTGATATTATATGTCATGTATTCCACTGCGATGACATTGCGATTTTTGTAACGGATACGATTTTGTCTACAGCGGCACCGAGACTCACAACAGCGATGTTTTGGCCTGCAGTCACAACTTAATGTGTTTTGAATACAACTTGTACAATAACTAAAATGGCTAAAATACTGTTTACGGTTCTGTACCTAACCGAAGGGGTTCTGCCCTATCATTTATTTATTTAAATAGATTTTTAAATACTACTTGACGCTACAATTTGATATGCTTCGAGGATTGCTTTATAAAAAATCCGTCATTCTAAAAATTCAGCGACTAAGATATTATTATGAACTATGCTAATAATAAAAAAAAACTTATCTTTATAACGCCAACATAATAGTAAGTTACAAACCTTAAAAAAAAATTAATAAACACCACCTAAATCTTGCGAAACTGAAAGTGTACCAATAAGGCTGGTCGCATTACCTCGCTGAATTGCGAGGCTGAATCTTTGTGCGAAATACATACTAGCCTTATTGTCACTTAAGTTTCACATAAACGATCTGTAATGTCCCTAAATAGACGGTGTGCTTCTGGACCCCAAGGCCCTAAAAACAAATGACGCAAATACGTAATCCTCAGATAAACCAGCATATTGTAGCAGCAGCCAATCCTGGAAAAAAAAAATTTTTTTGTCTTCTGTAATTTTTTAAGTAAGAGAAATAGATAACAAATTACTGAAAAAATACTTGAGAAAGTTAGGATTATTGATAAATCAAAGCTATTTTATCAATAATCCTAACTTTCTCAAGCTAGCTATTTTCTAGAAGTCTTTCCGAAAATAAAATGTATCGAGTCGAAGTCTTTTAATCATGTTTTTGGTTCTAGACGTGTCTAGATAAAGATATGGAGAAGTGTTTAAATTATTTTGAGATCCGTAAGATCTATCGGCGACTAATGATATACATTTTAAAGTGCGCACGTTTCAATGTAGCGCAGCAGTTAATTAATTAATTAATTTACGTAAAGGTACAACTACAGAACACAATTCAATACATTCTTATAACAAATAATGATATTATTAAACATGTTTAAATTGCACTCCAATGAGTGCTGTATGTACACAGAGTGGACATAAAAACGAAGAAGAAACAAAAAATAAAGAAACAATAATGAGACAGTTGAATATTACATTTTTTTTTTTTTATACTACTAGATGTCAAACAAGCTGACGGCCCACCTGATGGTAAGCGGTTACCGCCGCCTATAGACACCTGCAATAACAAGGAAAAATCACTTGAGATTGCAGGTGCGTTGTCATCCTGGGGCCTAAGATGAAATGCCGTCCATGCCAGGTAATCACACTGGCTACCTTTCCGTTCAATCCGAAACACAGCGAACAGTTTCACGGCTGAAATAAGAAAGGCGGTGGTACCTACCCAGACGACCCTACATACGGGTCTACCACCTAGTAAACACACAGTACATAAACTATTTATCCATTTTAGTTTCAAACAGAAGATGTAACATACAGCTGTTTTATTGCTTTACAAAATGAGTATGAACTCTGAGAGAATATATCCAAACCATCGATATTACCATTATATGACCTACATATTCGAAAAAGTAGACTATTATATATGACGTTGTTATTGTAACTTATGGTATTACTACCGCTAGTCTTAAATGACAGATGGCCTAACAAATCCGTGGCATCCCACCGATTATTAATGATAATTAATGAGTTAAAAAATAAAGCTGTCAGAATTGTAAACTACTTCAGATAGATAGACTTATTTATAAACCTTAACACCGCTTAAACATGTCTTATTTCGATCATTTAATTGAGTTAAATAATAATAAATATAATTATATATTTATCAGAATATACAGTCTGTTGCAAAAGTCAAGAGTTACTTCTGAAAGTTTACATTTCAGACTTCTTTTATTTTCCAATTAGTTTTTTATTTTATTTATTCACACACTCACACCTATTATCTAGCCCAAAGTAAGCATCCTTAAGCGCTTGTGTTATGGATACTAGATAACGGATAAATATTGATAATAATAGCTATATAAATATTAGAAATCTCGTACTCATCATATAAACATTTGTTCCGACCGGGATTCGAACCCGGGACCCCTTGACCGAGTAGCCTGCATAGCAAGGGGTACAGACCGCTCGACCAGCCGGTCGTCGATTGTCCTGCTCATGCGTACTATTGCGTATCGTAGGACCCACCACAGTTCTACCACACATACACTCACAAGCCGCGCACATTCTACCATATCGACCCCCCCCCCCCCCCACAACTCCAGAATTCTAAATTTTATTTTTATAAATTTGTGTAACACCCGGTATTTATCAACAATATAACTAAAAAGCAACTTTCGCCATGGTCGATCCTGGGATGGGTCAATCAAAGTCTGTTATTTCGAGCTCCTCCGTGCTTCGAAAGGCACGTTAAGCCGTTGGCCCGGTTGTTCCTGCAACCGTTTTAACCCAATAACCCGCATTGCGCCAGCGTAGAGGTGTAATGGCCCAAGCTCCTCATGTGTTTCTCCCATGTAGGAAGGCCTGTGCCCAGCAGTGGGACGTATATAGGCTGATGATGATGATGAAGTACAACAGTTTGTATATACATCATTATTAACGATAACGGGGATAAAAAAATAGGAGGTTATTACTTCGGTTGTTACTCCGTGATTTATAAGCCAATTTTAAAAAGTTTCTACAATTAGAAGAGTAAATTACATTTTAATACCTACTTGCCAGATAAAATAATATTATGATCAATTATCTAGCAAAGATAAAATTTTCAACATCTTGCCTGTTAAAAATTTACCAAGCCAACAGAAATTCTAGCTTGATCAGAGAATGATTTCTTCTTGGAAAGTTTAATTGAAATTTCATTGTTGTCTAAGTATAGAAAATATTTGATGATAAGGAAAATAGAATTTTCATTAAATTTCAAAAGCATTAATAAGGTAGATTGTAACACAAACATTTACTCCTATCGGAACACCAAACTGCGACATCCGGCCGGTTGATATTCCTACAATCTGTAGCCATAATATATGAGCTAGAATATTCAGTATATGAAACAGATCTTGTTTGATGTTAGTAAAGTAATAAAACACGATTCGACGTCCATTTATTTGGATTAAGTAACTCAAAATGACTGTGATCTCTATATCATGATGAATTTAGTTTTAATTTCAGTCAACGGTAGTTTAGTTTGTGGGAATGGAAGGAATGGAAGGCCTATGCCCAGCAGTGGGCCGTATATAGGCTGGTGACGATGATGATGATAACTAAAATAGACTTAACAAGCGTTTATAAGCCGACAATGATTTAATTTTGTTATAGAAATCACTACTACTTTTTCTTTATCAACATAATTAGTTCCACGATCTTTGTTTTTTAAACGTTTTATGGTTAAAGCATTTCAAAAAGTATTATATCGACAGTGTTATGAATAGCTTATATCCCTACTCGTAATTAATAGTGCTTGAACTGCCTATATATAAGGTAATATATAAGAATCCACCTGACAAGTTACACACTCCAGACATACCAGTAATAGGTTTTTAAATTGTCATACACTCTCTGGAGTCTTAGCGAAGCTTAACCGAGTTATGCCTTAAAGCACTTCGCACACCGTTACAATAAATGTAATGTCTATTTATGTAACCATTTCTGAAGTGTTAACGGTTATTTTCAAATCAATTTGTAAAGCTTTTAAACCCTTATTCAGATGTTACCTGTACCTAAGCACTGTAAGCAATGATATAAAATATGTATAATCTCAAATATACTTAGTTCAAGGACTTTACTTTTGTAATTACATAAATTAATTAATAAATTAGATAAATCAATGTTTTGAATAACTTGTTCTGATTACAATCTTATCTGATAAAATCTATTCGACAATAAAGCTCTTAAATTAAATTATAAATGAAAAGCTTTTTAGTTCCAAATATCGTAATTTTGGAAAGACGTCTCTTTGAGGTCTAAGTTACTTGTTCATTTGTTTACTGAAGGTTTGATTATTAAGCCTATTTACTAAATCCCTCTCTGCTACTGATTTCCCCAGTGACCAGAATTAATAGGGGTCTGACTAGACCCTAACGAACGGTTTTAAAAACGGCTTTTCGTAATGTGTTCTCGCTAAATCTGCTTTTGATTTTGTGATGTACGGCTTATTTATGCTCCTGTAGGTTTGGGTAAGTAGCCTAATGTGGGTAATTTTCTATTAGTGTATGCAAACTGGTTAGCTAGGTTTATGTCGGGAAAGATTAGATTTCTGTATGTGTGAATGACGAAAAGGAAAAAGAATTTCGGAACACGTAATTCTTTAGAAACTTCGTTCATTAAAAAGAATTACATTCGTTCAAAAATTCAAATGTTCTCTCAATTCCAATTATAAGCAAGGCTACGTTATTTTTAAGATTTATCAGGACTACTTAACTGAGGTTTTATAATAAATTACCAAGCTATATCTTTAAACAGTATTGTTTATATGAACAATGACACCAGGGTTTTCAAAATTCAATTCTCTATTTCATTAAAAATGTACAAAATAAATAAACAAATTGCATGAAAAAAGATAGAATGACAGAATAAAACAAAAAGCAATAATTCTTCCTCTTCTAAAATATTCAGCGACATTTGTCGCTTATAGATATACAAAGGAGGCCGTATGTTGCCTTCCACTACGTGACTTCTTTTATAGGTTCACGCGTATTTTATTTTTTAAACAAACCTAAATAAAGATGGCAAAGAAGCATACGGCCCGTGACCTGTACACCCTTGTAAGTCTTGTAACACCAAATATACTGCTACCAATACCAACCGAACATTAATAAGTCTATGTTTTCTGGATAGCTTCCTGTAAGGTGTCGTTCCTAACTCAGTAATTGCTACACTTTTTGGTATGCTATACAGGATACAGATGTGACGTCTCAGAGCGAGGGAAAAAGATAACAATTGAATAGCGCACGCGCACGTAACGTAGGGGAAAAAATATATCTTTTGTTAAAAAACTGAATGATTTATGATAAAACTCTTTAGATCATACGTCTAATACTTTATTTCCTTTCTACTAAACTTATTTTGGGCTTTTACTAATAGTGTGTTTGATTATATAACAAAAAAATATTTGGATTTTTTTTATCGAGAAAATGATGTTAAATGTTAAAAAAAAAGAGAATTTATCCTTAAAAATCTAAACATTTGCGAAGTAACGCCTTAAACTGTGAACTTAATTATACGTGAGATTACATACAGTTTGGGACTGTTTTAATTTAAGTTTCAGTTTCCGCTTAAAAGTTGGTCTCCCGGCGGCGCTTGGTCGATTAAAGTTTAAATTTTTAAATTTATGGTTTACTTTTAACTTTGCCCTTTGTAAAAGTAAAAGTAAAGTACCTCTTGCATGAGAATGGAGTCTAAAGTTTTTATTTCCATTGTGTGAAGTAAAATCGTTTTCCTCGTTGTCTGCCTAAGTATAAAATTATTACGAGATCAAAGCTGTTTTTAACCTTGTTGCTAATATAGTAAAGCACTGTCTCATATTTTATCTCAAGGTGAAAAAATTTAATAGATAGGGTCTATACAATTTAAACTCCGTGAAAAAAAACTTACGCAGTATTTTCTTTTAACTGAGTTTTAATGTGTTTTTGTTTAATTTATCAGTGAAGTTCTTATCGGTACTTGTTTTTTGAGAGTGAGAAAATAATTCATCATCCCAATCTGCGGTTGCGAGGGCTGTGCGTAACTCGAGAAACAAACAACGAAATACGACCCGTGAATCCCTTTACCATCTTTACGGCTGCCTGATTTTAAGCGGCGCAGATTACGTTTAAGACAGGCACTGGTCGCCATGTTATCGGCCATATTGAAATTTTTATATGGCAGCGGCAATCTGTAGAATCTGGTATTCTATACAACACCTTAGCAGTCTTGGCAAAACGTATAGGTAATGTATAAAATATTATTCATTTTATACATTGCTTGGGTATTGTATGGAATACCTGAATTATACAGATTGCCGGTAACATACCGCGGGCAACACAGATAACGGTAACCTGTAGCCTTACTGTAGTACGAGTATGTAAAGTATTCTTAAAATCTTCGTACTTCAAGATTTGGTTCATAGAAAAACCTTTAAAGGCTTTTCTATCAACCAATTTTGTAGTAACGTGACACTATTAGGTATTCGCGAGTTGCTTACATTGTTGCCCTAGTCAATATACATTTTCATAGGCAGTAAAATAAAGTCTTTTATGGAAAGCAACACTCATAATGAAATCTGAACACACATTTAGGTCTGAACTCTTCTAACGTGATCAATTAAACTTTAGGCAACTTTATAATTTGGGTGTACCGGTTGAATTAATAATATTTTCAACACCCAGTTGTGTGACGCGTTTAAAATGAGCTTTCAAAGAGTGAGGAAGTAAAATACGAAAAGTTTGCTGAAAGGTGAAAAAAATAAGGAGCAGTTTTGATAAATAAACTTTTAATGGACAATTTACACAATAATTTAGACTTTGATTCATCTTCAAGTATTTAGATCAGCAGCTAATATAATTTCTTTAATAATATAATTTTTTCTTTTCCTGCCTCAGGACGTGAAATTTTTCTAGTTTTATTCTATTTTAATTACTAAATAATTTTCTTATTTTTTTATTTTAACATTGTTATAAATGTTTGAAAAATTACTTAGTAATTAAAATATAAAACTAGAAAAAATTCTCGTCCTGAGGCGGGAATCTAACCCGCGACCTTTCGCAATCCTTTCGCTTTTCGCTTTCGCAATTTAGAGCAGTCGCCCGGATTGCGAAAGGTCGCGGGTTCGATTCCCGCCTCAGGACGTGAAAAATTTCTAGTTTTATATTTTAATTACTAATATAATTTTGTTTGTTTTGGTAAGCAAAGTTATAGTTTGTGGAAAGACGGTTTCGCGATAAAGTATTACATGCCTTAGTATTAGTTATTACATGTAAAGCATACATATTTATAAAGTTCAAATCTTTAGTAGTCAGTTGCTGCTGTTACGTACGCGTGAGTTAATGTACAAAAGACAGCACATCAAGGGTAACAGTTGGACTACGAAAGCCGCTTCTATTACGAACGCAGCAAGGGCGGTTTCAAGGTCAAACTGTTACGCTTGATGTGGTGTCAACTGTACTAAAATAATATGGTGCTACGAACGTCCATCGCATTATATCATTGGGAAAATGTTTGTTTCATTTTTAACTCACGCATATTATTTAAACTTTATTATGTGCTTGTGATGTGATATTATATTAATATTGGAAACCACACCTGATTTAGTGAAACATTTGTAATCAAAATATATTTTTATCTAACAAAAACATGACCAGTAAGTAGGTTTTATTTCCATTTAGGTAATTGTTCCTATTACCACAATATGAAAACGGTATTTATAAAATTGAATTGAAAATAAGGATGTTGCGAGATTTCTTGTGTAGGTATCCAAAATCATGTTCTATAGTTTATTTGGAACCATCCACTGTATCGTATCCAAACCAACAAAACAAGACAGAAGAGAGAATTGTAATAGTTGAGACTAATGCTCGTTTTCTACAACTTAGCTTAGCGTTAAGAGTCTCTTAGCGAATAGGAAGGCCTAGGATTCATGAGAATAAGACTATTCAGTGAAAGACTAACCATTCGGTTAGTGATAACGGACATAAGCATATCCCGCCTCCTAGTATAAACAAGGAATTGGGTAAAAAGTTCTGGTATGCTGCTGACAACTATTGTCTCACGAGGCTGTTTTATTTGCAAAATAAATCGTTATGATTTTGGCATTGCGGATTCAAGGCACATGATTTCTTCCCCTGTTCGTACTATGCGTTGCACAAAGATTGGCATTTTTTTACATATCCTGCTTTTGCTTGTTGCTTGAATAAATCAGCGTTATATCATACCATCCCACCTTTACAGGATTGCGCTGACAACTTTATCCCCATTTCTGATCTTATAAACTCAACATGAAAGAAAATTACCGGATTTGGCCCAGAAGTTACTAACGATGAGAGGAAAACTTAAAGAAAACAATAGAAGTACTGTGGAAATTCGGCAGGTTTTTCCTTCACTTTAATTTATATACTTATAAAAAACATAAATAAAGATATAGCAACCAAGAAAGTATACGCACGCAAGATTCAGCTCTACCTTTTCCGGCGGTACGAAAATCCACGAATAAATACTATTTTTGTAAGTAAAAATATTATGTTTTCCATGTCAACATTGTTGTTGATCACATGCCGAAGTCACATTGTGAACAATTTTTGACTGAATACTAGGCAGTTTCCCAAATGAAATCAGAATAAAATGATAATTATTCGTATAGTGCAAATATCAATAGAACCCACTAAGTATGTGGTAATAACAATATTTATGATTTTGACTATGACAATATTTATGCTCCCAGACTCCAGAGTGTGAGATCAAGATACGAACACTTTTAAATTTCGAATCGAGTAGTTACGTTAGTTTTTGTCTGGTTTTTGTTTGAAATTTGACACCACAAAATCCCGCTAAACACTCCATACATTTAACCGTATTTGGCGGGTTACCCGATTTGAGCTATATTACCCTATATGGAGCGGACTGAATTAAAAACAACTACCATTTTATTTGTAGTCAAAACCTTTATTATGATTAACTGTCTCTATTCTTTAAAATATCACAATTGAACGCATTGAGAACTTCCAGCGATAGTGAGACACAAACGACACATAAAGGCGACTAATAAAACGCAATGGGCGGTTCTATTCTAAGCCCCTTAGAGGTAATCTATATTTGTGTAAGTCTTAGGAAGATAACCTTTAACCGTTGCGAATCTAAAAATATTGCACTAACTAATAGCTTTAGGATTATTATCCTACCCACCTGGAATCACAAGGGAAAATCACTTGATATTGCAGGTGCGTTGTCATCCGGAGGTCTAAGATGAAATACCGTCCATGCCCAGTAATTACACTGACTACCTTTCCCTTCAATCCGAAAAACAGTTGTTACAGTGAACTGTGATAACAGTGAACTTGTATATTTTGTATTTTTTTTCAAGTCACCAATTTTAGTTATGAGAACAACAATGACTCATTTTCTGAGTGCATTTTAGATGTACAATTTTTATATTTACATTGGTTATTTTGATTAGACTATGTTTTTTTAGAAAATTAAATATGTAGTCGTTTAGATTGAAATATTCAGAAAAAATTAAACAGTCTTGCGCTCTAAATCGCGATGGTTAAATACCACGATACTCTCTCTATCTCTCACTTCGTTTCCATAAACAAATGCTGAGTTAAGCTCCATTTGTTTAAACAGTACTTTTAACCACGTTTATCTTTAATATTACAGCTTGAAGTGTTCACATGTAATTAAATTTATTAGTGACCGCTCCACAGTGATAAGTAAGTGATTGCCGTAATAACACTTCACTACCCTTTTTCATTTTACCGTCAGTGAGGCGCGAAATGGTGACTAGTACCAGATAAAGGTTTGATCAAGAGCGTTTATATAAACTGTAGAAAACATTGGCTTCGATATAATAATAGCTTCGAAGTTTTTCTCCGAATAAGCAAATGACGATTTTATTTTGAGACAAATACAACGCCAACGACGCGACGATGCTACGTAAATTTAATTGAGATAATTTTGAATTTAGCTACTAACTTTGAAAGGGAGAATTGAAATGGAATGAAAACGAGGAACTGTAGATTATTTTTATGATTCTTTTTGAATGTTTTTGATTGTAAAATTAGGAAGGGTATTTGCTAAAAAGATTTCAAGCCAGCCTTATTTATTTTATGAAGACAAAGTTCGTCGTCAGAGGAGACATCTTTTTAGTACTCTCGTGATAAGTAAAGAGCCACATGACTTCTTGCCAAGTATTGGTGGCAACCCATAAGAGTAAGAGTCAGAGCTGGATAGCGTATTGGTTTATTTACAAGCCTAGAGCAGGCCATACACGCTACGGTATACCTGACAAGTTTTTCTGTACAGTACAATTGTACAGGCAAACCTGATTTTGTACGTACAGGCTTGGAAACCTGCACAGCTGTGCGACATACACGCTCATTACCGTTAGCACGAATACTTTTAAATTTTGATTCGCTATCGTAACGAGTAGTTACGTTAGTTTTTGTCTGGCTTTTGTTTGAAATTTTAAGGGTGCGTGAACGATACGATAACGATTCGAAATTTAAAAATGTTCGTGCTAGGGGTACAGGTTCATATGTACCGTTAAACTTTACAGGCGAGCATTTATACCCTCAACAATCCCTTAACCCTAGCCCTCAACAATGTGGGTATAGTTCAAATCATCCTGCATACTCCTACTTGTAATGTAGCCTTGAAACTATGTACCCTAGTCAATCACTGTCAGTAAATATTACATTAGCTACTATGGGATTGATATGTTAAAAAACAAAAGTCCCTAAATAAATAAAGAGAAAAAAAAGATTAACTGTGGTCAATTCCTTGACGTTTTGATTGACAGTGGCGTAAGTATTACTTTAGTTAAAGATAATTTGAACAAAATATGAAATATTATTCAGGCAATTTGTTATAAAGTAGCATAATTACTAGCGGCATTATGCCTGGTGAATGTCCGTTGTTATTTGCGAAGAAATAAATTAATTCCATATTTCTGAGAAATCGCGACTCGACTTTCAATTAATGGGGAATCGCGAATGGGTGCTAGAAGGTGCGTTCCAGTTTGATTGTAGGTTTTTATCGCTCTCGTTCAGTAGGTAAAGGTTGATGCAATCTGTAGGGCTACTGCCAGATTTCTACATTTGAAGGACTATTTCCGGATTCCGAAATTTGTTGTAACATTACTTCCGGTTTTTAACATTTGAAGAGTTATTTTTGGATTCAGAAATATGGGACTCTTTTTCGGATGATGATGGGTAGCATGATGGGTTTCAAGTCTGTTCATCGTACATATCGATGTTGCTGTTTATCGCTTTAAAATAAATAAGAAAATAATATTCATACTCTTACACCTATTATCTAGCCCAAAGTAAGCATCATTAAGAGATTGTGTTATGGATACTTTTTAATAATATGAATGTAAATATTACAAAAATACTAAATAAACATATAAACATCCATGACTGGTGAAAAAATCAAACATTTGCAACCACCAGGATTCGAACCCGGGACCGCCGACTGAGTAGCCTGTATAGCAAGGGGCACATACCACTCGGCCAGCTGGTTGTCAAAATACAAATATCTTAAGTGTTATGATACCATACTTTATTTAATACATAGGTTAGGGTTCATTAAGCCGCCGTCTTAAAAGGCCTGCTCCTTCTTTGTTAAGTAGTTTCAAAATATTGGTAGCACTTCGCCTACTACGGGTTGCTTAAGATATTAGTAGTTAATAAAGTTAAACCTAATTCTGAAATCAACTGTGGTGATTTTATTAACAAAATAGTCTGAAGTTTTACCAGTGGAAAATTTCGAAAAACGTACAAACAACTCTCATTTATATAAAAAAGAAGTGGTGAGATAACCCCTTTAACTTTTACTTATTTATCGTCCGATCTTGTTTTTAGCAATAAATAACCGAGCATAGGGACTTTACACCAATACTATTACATGAACGTAATTCGGAAACGAAAATTAATGCAATAGATCAAGTCTGAGAAACGCTTTTTTATTTGGAGAATGAAGTTTTGACGCGGGTATATTTATGGCGAATCGTAAATATGCCATGGTTAGCACTGTAAAAAAGTTTTAAGCCTAAGTTAAATATAACGATTGCGATGGAGAGTTAAAATGAAACAAGAGCAAAAAGTCACAATATAGTCTATGATGTCTACTCCTGAACAAAAAAAAATTTATGAGGATCTTCAATTTTTTTTCAGTGTTCGTTTTTTAAACGTACACTTAAAAAATTACTACTGAACTTTCGAATACCTACCCCATCTAGTAAGGTAACGCTGCCTTTCCAATTTGAGTTGAAAACAGTTCGCCGTGTTTCGGTTTCAGCGGCTTTCCCGGGATAGGCACAATAGCCAGGCTAGGATAGGCTGATGATGATGATATCGAGAATAAAGCTGTTGATTTCCATACATAATTATCTGCAACATGGTCACTGACATTTTGAAAGAAGAATTTGTTAGACAAATATAAAAACTTCTTATTAAATAATAGGTTGGGGAAAAAAGTTTCTTCGCATTTTTTAAGAAAATTCAAAACATTTTTTAATATAGTTTATTTACATTTAACTAAAGTATGTAGGTACCATTTTGTTCGATAGCTTTTTGCCATCTTGTAGGTAGGGACATGATCCCATTGCTATAGAAATTTTGGGGCTTCTGATCAAAATACCGCGACAAGTGGTTTTGGCAGTCCTCTCGTGATGTTAACCTGACACTGCCTAGAGAATTCTGAAGAGAGCGAAGCAGGTGAAAATCTGAAGGTGCAAGGTCAGGACTATACGGCGGATGTATTAACACCTCCCAGCCAAACTCTCATAATTTTTGCTGAGTGGCTAATGATCAGCTTCTTCAAAAATGGTTCGGTTTCATTACGTCGTAATAAAGAATCACAAATGAGTACACGGTTCATTAGGTTTCTATCAGTGAGCTCGTGGGGTACCCAAATATCGAGCTTTTTTGTGTACCCATTTTTTTTAAATGCGCCAAAACTGTTTTGTGGTCAATTCCCAGTTCTTCAGCTACGTCGTAACTACTGATATGCCGATCTTGCTCCAGTTTTTCAAAAATGGCATCAATTTTATCCGTAATAAGGCGACCAGAGCGACGTGCATCTTTGACATCAAAATTTCCGGATTGAAAACGCTTAAACCAAATTTGTGCTACTCTCACAGACAACGCAAGCCGCGAAAAAAATTTGCAATGTTTATGGACACATTGCAAATTTTTTTCGCGGCTTGCGTTGCATTTTTACATTTTTTGTAGTAAAATTTTAAAATGTATCGAATTTCTTCATTAGATTCACTCATCATGACAGTACGAAAAACAAATGAAAAACACACATTTTCCTAATTTGAATTTGGAATTATCTTTTTTAAAAGACTTTTTCCCCAACCTAATATTTATGAATTGTGGTTATTTTGACAGTTTGAAAGTTTTTTGTCAACTAGATGACAAACAAGCTAAAGGCTTACCTGTTGGTGGTATTAAAACGAGAAACGAAAATTTATTTATTCATGCTGTAAATTCATTAATCTGTCAAGCGGCCTTATATTTGTGGAGGTCTATGACGATTGAAAAATCAATTGTGTCTGGAATATCAGATTCCAAACACAATTGACGGGTAAAAGCGATTTCTTCGTCGAATAGGTACTTATAAAATATTCTGTTTGTTCTATGGAAATGCCACTAATCGTTTTATTCTGAGATAGGTATATCGGGAAGAGGTATGCGTGGTATTAAAGGCAGTATTCTTGCGTAGTATATATAACGTGGACAAAGCCTTTATGCGACGTTTGTTATTGCCGACGTCGTTGTAAAGATATAGAAATATATATGAATGCGGCGGAAAAATATTAATATCGGCGCCAACAACGCTTTGTTTGAGGAAACTCTTAAGGGATATTCCTCCATACTACAGAAGACTGTTGTTTAGTGTTTGTTCTTAAGGTAAGATGGTCATCTTGAGGGAAAGGATTATTGAAATATATTCAATAAGGCGACAGTACACCCAAAAATGGGTTAAGCAGAATACCAGCGTTTTGCGTTACACAAGAAGTGTTTTGCGTTAGCATGAAGGTCACAAGCACCCATGAGTCTTTACAATTGCTTTGCTCAGCCTTCGAAGGGCTTTTTGAAGTTATCTACCTTTTTTCACACTATCACGAATACACCGCACCTCTATATAGGGACAAATAAGGACATGGTAAAGTTTTGGACTAGCTCATGAGCACCATTTCAGATTGTGGAAAATTATGTATTGAATAATATGGTTTCCATCAAATAACATAAAACTCTATCATTAAATTGCAAAAAAAAATACTAAATAAAATCTGTGTTGTCCAACATAGAAATCATAAAAGTGCCCAAAAGTGCACAGTTCTTCGCCACAATAACACTGTTAAGAAATTGTCTTTAATGTCATATTGACATTTATTTAAATTGTCATTCCGTATTGTCAACCGTTAATATTTTAATATTGTTTGACCCTCGCTATGAAGCAATAAAACAACAATATTCAACGTAAAGTCGTAAAAACTAAATTGCATTTAATTTTCTTCAAAATGGCGACCGCTGTGATGCTTTTGAGCAAATTAAAATAGTTTTTTTCCGCTTTTGTCAGTCAAGATGTATGGAAATGATAAGGTATAATGGATTATTACAAAAACTAAATGTACAAAAATGGTGCTCATGAGCTGGCCCTAATCCCATAGATACTTTTACTATCTCCTTTGTAACTTTCAAAGTATGGAACTGTCTGCCAGCGTGAATTTTTCCGCCTTCCTGCGACATGAGCTTCTGCATTTAGTTACCTATTTCTATTTATTCAGCAATTATTGTTTTAATAAAGAAAAATAGGATGCGAGTAGGCCTTTAAGCAGAGCGTAGAACATGTGTTACATTGTCAGATATATTTAAAGCCACTATATTGACTTTAGTTAATTACAAAAGACGATGTCCCACACAGCGGACGTAACGAATGATAACTCGGAATTCTCTGAGCGTAGAGATACATCAGTGTCACGAAATTAGCGGGGAATTGTCAAAATAAGGCAGCGGCCACAGTGACGTTCGCCTAGCGGTGCGCTCGTTATATTTATCGAGCCGAGTAAAACTCCCGGGAGCCTACCAAGTGTGTCTGGAATACTTTGCTGTCACCACGAATTTATTTTTAACCGACTTCAAAAACGAGGAGGTTCTCAATTCGATTGGTATATATTTTTTTCTATGTATGTATATCGATTACGCCGAGATTTATCATCCGATTTACGTGATACTTTTTTGGTTCGGTGCGGAATAGTTGCCATTTGGTCCCATAAAAATTATTTAAAATCGATTCGGTAGTTTGGTTTTTCAATCAAAAAAAACTGGAATGAGTAAGTCGTCTATGTAAGCGAAATTGCGGATTTTTGCTTACCTATGGCTTTTTAGTGAAACGATACGATAGTAGAAAACAATATGTGCTGACGGTCATGACCTTAAAAAGTTATCGCTAAAAATTGTGAGAAAAATTGAACAAAAATTAAAACCGACTTCAAAATACTGAAAAGGTTAAAATATTTAAATAAGCACCATTCCAATGTAATTCCATAGGTAAAAGTGGGTAATGAGACTTTAAATCTTTACTTTCCGTGCTCGTTTAAAACCGTGTAACGGCAAATTAATGATTCTCGTCTCATACATTAGCCTTATATTAGTTTGTAAAGGACATTTTTTTCCCATGCACGGATAGTATAGTAAACACATAGCAAACGTAAAATCAACAAATACTTTTTAAAACTAAATTTTAGAACTAACAGCTTTTATCACACGAATCGACGCGAAGTGACAATCGTTTTACCAATTTTCGAGCTGATACCATTCCACGAAATCACCAGATAATATCATTAAGTATTTATGTTATGGATACTAGATGACGGACAAAGCAGCGGCGCTCGTCGCCTATACTGTCAACATAACCGAACAACTTTTGAATATTACAGGGTAGGCATAACGCTTAGGCACAAGGTGCTACGAGCGTCTATAGGCTACGATAACCGCTAATCATTAGGCGGGCCGTAGGCTTGTTGGCCACCTTTGTCGTATAAAAATGTCCCGTTAAATTGTACGTTGCAACATTCCACGTGCAGTTCATCTGAGGTGATCGCATTTGGAGTACGTAAACAAGTTGGAAAGTAAACAAAATCCATCTCTGGCATCCAGCCAACTTTTCACACTTATCTAATAATAATTCTGATGTATTTATTAGCGGTTTGCTATTTATTAGCTGCACGGGAAATGTTATATATTATAATGTTTATGTAAACAATAGAGTTGCACTTATATTACACTGTGACTGCTCGCGTAGATGTCGATTATCGCGGCAAAAGGTAGTTTTTGTCCTTTATAAGAATGTAATTTATCTTCGTGGCAAGTTTTATCCAAATGAGTTCAGTGGTTAAGGAGTGGAAACGTAACAAACAGACAGACTAACAGACAGATAGAGTTACTTTTGTATTTATTAATATGTCTGTGAGATCTGTTATTTGCGCATATTTTTTTCAATCTACTTGTTGAACGACCAAAGCAATATCCCATTCGTCGTTCATCGAAATATTTATGGCTTGTTTCTCTCTGTTCGCCGAAATTCGGATCAGTGGCGAACGCTACGCTCAATATTTACCGTAGTATTTGAACCGTAATCCTGAATCACGATTTTTATTGAATGGGTAGACGGTGAAGTGTAGTGTAATCACATATCGTGGCACAAATTCCTTTGGAAATTCAATCGAATTGATAAACGTTGAGTGTGTAGAGTTCCCCTTTGCTTTTGGTTTTGATATTTTGTTATTTTGTAGAGAAATAACAATATTACAGACTTTTTGGATAACGCTGACTGGCAGACGGAAGATTTATTATTGATTTGTCTGATTTTTTTACTTGACTAGTGTCGCAAATAAGCGTACGATCGGCCTGATAGCTCGCGGTTACTGTAGCCTATAGACGCTCGTAGCACCTTGAGCACTAATCACGCGTTATTACCGTAGCCTATAGACGCTCGTAGCACCTTGGGCACTACTCACACGTTGTTAGCGTATCCCACTAAAGATGCTCGTAGCACCTTGGATACTAATTACGCATTGTTAGTGTATCCTAAAGATGCTCGTAGCACCTTGGTTACTAATCACGCGTTATAACCGTAGCCTATAGACGCTCGTAGCACCTTGGGCACTACTCACACGTTGTTAGCGTATCCTAATAAAGATGCTCGTAGCACCTTGGTTACTAATCACGCGTTATAACCGTAGCCTATAGACACTCGTAGCACCTTGGGCACTACTTACGCGTTGTTAAAGAAATCTTATCGTATTACAACCATTTATCTGTACCAAAATCACAAAAATATTAATTTACTTGACAACATTAAAAATTCCAACTGGCAACGTAATAATCAATTTTACAAATTGTTCAAATTTTTATAACTGCTTTAACAAGTGATTAAAGATTTATTCGTTTAAGAAAGTCCGAGTTTTATTTATTTCGTCGTAAATATATTATGTTTTAGAACGTGGTATGACATACGTGCGCTTTGATAATTACAGCCTCTGCTTTCTTGCAGCAATATCGCCTCGACTGTAATTTTTAACTTACCGCACTTATATCATAATGTACTATTAGTTAATTTATTTTATTTTTAATACTATAACAAATATTTGAAAGATTAGAAGCGTATCTAAGCCAGAAAAAATCATGCCGGAGGCTGGGTCCGAACCCGCGACCGTTCATAATCCGGGTGACTGCTCAGTTGGTCGGCTACCGAGAACTAGGGATAAGCCTATGAATTTCTTTTATTTCATCTATTTTTGCGTTACAAGGTGCTTCTGATATTTTCATAAAGAGAGACTTAGCTGTTTATCTTACTGTGGGGTCATGACTAAGTCACAGTGCGCTTTGACCCATCATGATCTTTTGTGCCTCCCCAGCGCTTCCTTTTCCAGTGTCGAGAATATAGATGCCATTGGCCTTTCTATATCTTTAGCTAACTGTACTGGTAAGATTTGCTTCACAGTAAAATGTACTTAACATTAATTACTAAATGTCAAGTCCATATAGACATTGACGTCAAGATATTAAAAACATTTATTATTCATGGAACATAATATGAAGACTGCGGTTCTGTTTTAATTTGTCTCAGGAATCTGTGTTATTTTGACAAATGATTTGCCTTAATTCAAAGTGATAACGCTGATGAAGTCAAGTCTGACTACGCATTTTCTAGGCATTTCCGCGAGAGGTTGTTTAAATATCGTAGAGACCCAATTGCACAATGGTAATCGCCTGTATTTCCAACAGAGTAAGGGTCATCTCAAGGTCTAACTGTTCTACTGATGTGCTGTTGAATATAGGGCAATATCTTTTGATAGGTGCTGATGTATGTGAGCGC
Source organism: Nymphula nitidulata (assembly GCA_947347705.1). NCBI lineage: Eukaryota > Metazoa > Arthropoda > Insecta > Lepidoptera > Crambidae > Nymphula > Nymphula nitidulata. Next base: position 18,988,988 of record OX374625.1, on the reverse strand, counting down.
GTGACACTTTAAACTCGACTTGAATCTCCAAATTCTATATACAGGATGGTGACGGTAAAACGAAAATTAATAAAATTTATATGGGCATCGCAACTTTCAAATACATCTTATTCATTTGATGTCATGACGTTTCTATGAAATCTTGTATATAAAATTCTTGTGTCACATATTTAGTTACCATACTCCTCCGAAACGGCTTGACCGATTTTCATGAAATTTTATATGTATATTCAGTAGGTCTGAGAATCGGCTACTATCTATTTTTTTGGACAAGTTTTTTTTTTATGGGATAACAACGTTTGCCGGGACAGCTAGGAATTTTATATGTATATTCGGTAGGTCTGAGAATCGGCTACTATCTATATTTTTTTAGACATTTTTTTTGTGGCAAAAAAACGTTTGCGGGGTCAGCTAGTAATATATATAACAATTAAAAAATGATTGTCCCATTGTCATCATCATTCTGTGTAACTACACAGTCACTTGACAGGACAGCATACGCGTCGAGGTAGATTATAAGTTTTATTTGAATCAAATTAGTACAGCAGCTCGGAGGAGCTCGGTGGCGTAGTGGTTTGAACGCTCTGGTTTCGATTACGGAAACAAAGCAACTTTCGACATGGTCGATCCTGGGATGGGTCAATTCGGAAGGCACGTTAAGCCGTTGGTCCCGGTTGTTCCTGCCACCGCTTTAACCCACCAACCCGCATTGGGCCAGCGTGGTGGTGTTATGGCCCAAACTCCTCGTGTGTTTCTCCCATGTAGAAAGGCATAAGCCGTTTATAGGCTGGTGATGATGATGATGATGATGAAGTACAACAGTTTATATATACATCATTATTAACGATAACGGGCCTTAAAAAAAGGAGGAGGTTATTACTTCGACTGTATGTTTGTTACTGAACTCCGTGATTTATATGCCGATTTTAAGAAACTTTCTTCAATCGGAAGAGTTAATTACATTTAAATACTTGCCAGATAAAATATTATTATGATCAATAATCTAGCAAAGACAACATTTTCAACATGTTGCCTGTTAAAAATTTACCAAGCCCACAGAAATTCTAACTTGATCAGAGATGGATTTCTTCTTGGAAAGTTTAATTAAAATTTCATTGTTGTCTAAGTATAGAAAATATTTGATGATAAGGAAAATTGAATTTTCATTAAATTTCAATAGCATCAATAAGGTAGATTGTAACACAAACATTTACTCCTATCGGAACACCAAACTGAGACATCCGGCCGGTTGATATTCCTACAATCTTTAGCCATAATATATGAGCTACAATATTCAGTATATGAAACGGATCTTGCTTGATGTGAGTAAAGTAATAAAACACGATCCGACGTCCATTAATTTGGATTAAGTAACTCAAAAGGACTGTGATCTCTATATCATGATAAATTGAGTTTTAATTTCAGTATACAGTAGTTTACGTTGTGGTTGCCAAGTTTGTGGACATTTAACATTAATTTTGCCGCCGACTCTTAGTTTAAAGCATTGGACGGGTAACACGTAGTGTAAATGTCGCAGCCGTCTGGTTAAATCAGGCGCTTAACTAGACGGCTAGCCCGTTGATTGAATGCCGGCATCCAATCAAACGGCTGAAGTACAACTAGCCAAGTCATTGAGCGCAACGTTTAACCAGATGGCTGAACGTCATGTCAGCCGTCTGGTTTAAATTAGTCATCCAATTGGACGCCTAGGCAGGACATTTAAATCGAAAAGCTTTTGTGTGACTGTTTAAGTGATTGGTAGGTTCAAGGTTATTTTTTATGACTACTTAGAACCTAAACGATGTCGGTTATATTTGGTCATAAAACTATCGGGCTAGGAATTCAATTGTATGCCGGCGTTTAATCAACGGGCTAGCCGTCCAGTTAAGCGGCTGATTTAACTAGACGGCGGCGACATTAATACGAAATAAAGCGCGATATAGGTACCTTATGATTAATAGAATATAGCGTCAGTGTTTATGGTTAGTTGTACTCTTTTTCTCGGAGGTGTAAAATTGACAAGAGAGGACACCCTATCTACGTTCCATTCAAGTGCAGCGATCGCGCTGCACTTCCTCAGTCGCTAGTTAGCGTTGCTCTAAAGAACAAAATGCGTAAGCGCTATGAAAATCACGGTGCTTACAAGTTACAAGCTTTTGCGAAAAAACAACACCAACTACAAGATCTATATCTTGTAGTTAGTTGCACTGCTATGTTAACTCCTGTACTGCTATGTGATTCTCTAAAGTCAGCAGCCTTGAATTCGTGCTTGTGGCAGCGCTGTCATACCTTTTAGCTTTTGTATGACAACTGTTAGCGACACTAGCACTTCGACGATGAACACGGCGAGAGTCGGAACTAAAAGGTCGCTTTTTTTAAAGCTCTCTATAAAAAAATCAATCAAGTATTGAAAGAAGTTATTATGATATATTTTAAATACAAAAAAACCCTAAATCGAAAAATACCGATTGTACTTCATGTCGTATATTCAAAACAGCGACAAAAATACACAGCCAAGAGATCGAAGTAGAGATTAGTAAACAGGAAAAGCGCAGCGCTGTGCGCAAACGTCAAAATCAATGGCAGCTCGTCGTACTGTCAGTCGTCAAGCTCGATGTCGAATATTTCTGATAAGTATTATGTGGGTTTGGTTTGACTTTTCTAAATGGATTATGACTTTAGCATGTGATTGCTTCTCTACACTTTTTAACTGATTTAGATGCAAATATTTGAGAATTTCGGCCGTTGGCATCGGCCTTTTGACTTTTGACCTCCACATCATCTCGGGAGACATTTTTATGTCAAAATCTTTGTTATACGGCAAATGTAAATGAAATAAGAGCTTCTTTTACGACTTGGTGTGCTGATTTATTTTCTCTTTATCGTGTTGGAAATTTATTATTACCTACGTGTTTTTATTGCTTGTTATCGTCCATGTTATCAATGTTGTACACTGATATTTATATTTTTAACCGTTGATAAAGTATATATTTAAAACTGAAACCTAAAAATAGATTTGTCATATTTTGTTTAACTGGAAATTTGTTATTTGCTTTTGAATTAATCTTATCTCCTTAGGAACCTAGAACCGTTGATTTTGTTGTACCTAATGTATTATTTACAAAATTTATGAAATTGTTGTCAAATTGTCAAATTGGCGCCTATAAATCTCTAAAAAAGATTAAGGTATAGTAGGATGGATCTTGGAGAGAGATAGCACTGAGATAAATATTAAACCTAACCTTCCGCTAACTTTAGAATGACCAAGATTTGCGGAGGTGTAATTACAGTTTATTTGATGTAACGGTGAATCTCTATGCAACTTTATGTTTGGCTAGGTGTCACTCTAAGTTATGTTTTCACTTTTTTTTATGCTATAGGTAGTCGAAAGTTCAGTTGTCCTTTTTTTGAGTGCGCAGATATAAACCACACCTCGTAGTGTTGTGTTCTGGAACGGGTAAGATCGCCGCAACTTCTCGATAAAGCGTTATATCAGAAGGTAGGGGGAGTTTTCTCTTATGTTGTCCACATAAAGCTTCCTCATTATTTTTATAGATTAGACAATGTGTGAGAACCTCATACTTGGTGTGACAAGCGTTAAGGCATCAGGAGGGCCGTATGCTTGTTTGTCAACCTTGGATAATGTCGCCGCCATCTCTTTAAATTCGCCGCTTAATTGGATGCCTAGCCCGTTGATAAAACGCCGGCATCCAATGAAATACCCAGGCAGATAGATATTTAATTGAACTAGATTCACTCAATGCTTAACAACATGACGTATTGAAAGTCAGCTTAATTAGATGCCTAGGCGGATTGTCTCGATTGAACAGATTGGTATGATTGGTAGGCTCAAGGTTATTTTTTTATACTTTTATATACCTATATACTTATAATTTCAGTTATAAGTGGTCATAAAAACCTTGAACCTACCAATCACTCAAGCAGTCACACAAAAGCTCTTTGATTTAAACAACCGGCCTAGGTGTTCAATTGAATGGCTAATTTAACTAGACGGTTGACATGACGTTCAGTCATCTAGTTAAACGTTGCGCTTAATGACTTGGCTAGTTGTCCTTCAGCCGCTTCATTGGATGACGGCGTTTAATCAACAGCCTAGGCGGGCTTGGGCTTTGATTTGACGATCGACACCAACATGAACTTAACTATCCTAATCTTTATTCATTTCACGCTGCTAAAGTTTTTTTAACATTTTTCAGTATGGCAACTTAAATAAGACAAAGTTTTGTAAATTAAGCTACTTCACTTTACTGCTAATTGGGTTACACTTTGGACACTTCAAAAATGACCACGCTGCTACTTTTTAAGGGTTCGGAAAATCCTTTTGTCGTGAAAATTAGGAAGACTCAGTCTACTCAGGTCTGATACAGTTTTTAATTTAATAAAGTGCCGACGAGATTTTCAAATTCATAACTAAGACCAAGTGTTTTTTCTCCTATTATTGCAAGTGTCTATAGGCGATAATAGCTAGTTTTTTTAATATACAAAGCACGACTAATGACTCAACACCACCTGATGTGAAGCGGTTAGAAGAGTCCATATGCGAAGACAACTAGTGCAGTTCAGACACTGCTCTAGCCGCCTCCACCTTGCCGGCCCTAACGGTGCTTTTACACGCCTCTTTTGAAGGATCTCAAGTTATACAAAGAAGGGAACACATGTGCTGGCAAAGAGCATATATTTTTTCATCGTTTTCTTTCTTTATTTGTAATAGATTCATATCATAAAATTATTGGCAATAACTCTAGAATTAAGAGAATTGTTATTATTTGAACAAATACTATGGATGAATGACATATTATGAGTATGACATATTATTATTTAATACATATGATACTGGGCTTTGAACCTGGGATCTCTCGTTTTGTAGACTACCTTACAACTAACGACTCGATCAGATGGTTGTTTAAATGGATTTACTCTATAAATCCTTTAAAATAAGAAATCTACATCTTATCATTGTTTCGCAACACGTATCACCGGATACGCAAGCAATATAGCCAAACCGCGAACGACTATCGGGGAAGATGTCGCTCATGTGACTCATGTCACACGTCTTATAAAAGTTATGTAATATTCTATTGAGCAAAGTGGGGGATAATAAATAATATCTATACCGTGATACCTTTTGCTCAATATTGATGTAGGTTTTATGATACTCTATGCATAATTCATTGGTTGTTCCTAACATTATTGGTTGGTGTGACCTGAATGAGTATATTACGTGCGGTAGTAACATAATTTTTTTACAATATAATCTCTTTGTATTGTGTTTTGCTTACGTCACAATCAGTGTCCAGTCAGTTGTATTGTTTTCATAACTGTGTTTTTTGACATTGGGTACCTACTTTCTTGGAACGTTGATATACCTTCTCTTCTAATTTTAAAAATTTTTTTAAAGCATTTTTTTCAAGCGAAAAAAAATGATTAAATTATTGCTAAAATTTATATTTTTTTAAACTACAAACATTGTAATTTAATATTTGAAAAGAGTGACTACACGAGTTTGTTGACGGAATCTTCTCGGTAGTTCAACTTTTGGAACCGGTGTAAATTCAGACATGACAGATAGACAGGGACTATGACGTTGTTAGTAATTTATTTTTTGTGGTAGTTATAGAAATGTGTTTTTTGACTATTAAAAAGTGCTTCTTTGTAGTCTATTTAAATAAAATATTTTTTTTATTTTTGTTTTCCTTAATTAGTATCGCTTGAGAGCTAAGTAAGCCCCAATTAAATACTATTGTCATGCCCTACAGGGCCCACAATGTTCCAAAAAGTTTTGTAACACCTTGATTTACTTGTGGAGAGCAATAAAATAAATAAATAAAAAATAGATAAAATAATAATATATTTTTTTGAATTTACCCTAATTGACAAAATTACGCGTAATCTAAAATGTTCCCTCAAATCCGACTAAATAAATAGGTATTTAAGAGAGGTAGGGCTTAGCTGTATTAAACAATCCCCCGTAAAGAAGATCGCAGTTGAATAGCACTCCTTTATAGTGATGTATTTCTTCGGTGAGTTGGAAGCAGCGGGGCTTGTCTCCTACGAGTACTTATGCTGTCAAAATAACGCTTTCTCTCGATATTCACGGGTAGACAACGCGTGAGTAGCGCCAAAGGTGCTACGATTGTTTACAAGTATACAACCTTTTTTTAAGCATAAACTAAAATATCGGTCTAGTCAATCACTTTAAACAGCGAAATACGATAATCGAAAACAAATTGACTTCACAGCAGTTAACAAAATAAGTCTTATTCATTAATTTAAATTGTTAATGATAGAACCAGTAGTAATAAAACGATCTAATTTCCACAAGGGGACAGCGCGACTATATAGTCTATTTTTTAAAAGCTTTTATTTATCTTGCTTAAGTTCGGGTGGAATCTTGCTACTCGATTTTGAAGCAGATATCTTCAACAGATTGAGTTGATTTTTTTTTATTCTTAAGGCAACAGAAGCCGCTTATTATCTGGTGGGCCGTTACGTACGCTTGTTTGCTACTCTTGTCTTATAAAAATATATTGTTCAGAACACTCGAACGCATTGGCAAAGGTTGAACTCTAACAATTTAGCTAAGAATTAGGGTTTTTCTATCGAATTCCTAACCATGAGCTAAGTTTTATGGCCTACTTACTGCACCTGGTATGCTTTGCAATGCCTTTAAATATAAAAGTGTTAGATTTTTTAATAAAATAAAAAGTTTTTTTTAAATTTCGAATCGTATTGTTCACGCACGCTTAAAATTTCAATCAAAAGCTAACGCAACTACTCGATACGATAGAGATTCGAAATTTAAAATTTTTCATGGTAGGGTAACAGAAACTAGTGTCTCTAGAACACCCTACCAAAGTTTCATCACAATCTGATCAATAGTTTCGGAGCGCACAGGGGACAAACATACAAACATTGATGTTTATTTATTTAGATAGATGACGAAAGAAAAAAGTATGATGCTGAAAAGTTGTGTAACCTTTTTCATTACTCGGGGTATATGGCCCGTTTACTTGCGCCAAAGATGGCCCTCGTGAAACGTTTGAATTGAGAGGTCGTCGTTTGGGTTGAGAGAAGGTCTTTTGAAGTCTTTAAATAGAATCGTGTGGTGATTGTGTTTTTTTGCGTTAGATAACATTTTCTTTGATTGGGGTTTCTTTTAATATTTTTGAGTATAATTGTTTTTGTCGTTTTTTATTCTCGACTTATTGTTGGGCGAAGTAATCGCGGGACTTAAATTTTCATTTCAAAATTACTTACATGCAACCTAAGAATGATAATTTTAATAAAATGTTTAGGTCATCAGAATTAGTTTGTTAGTTTTGTATTTTTCTATGTCCTAGAACAATTGGCGTTGGACTGTTATGGATTCTGATATATTTTTTATTAGACATCGGAAGGACATTACACACACTATGCTTGCTTAAGTGACGAATGGATTTACTATCTACGTATTAACAAAATATTTTTAGCATTACTTGATTTATTCAAAATGTAATCAAAAATGCATTATTGTTCTGACAGGTTTTATTCTGTTAATAATAGAAGCGTTTTTGCCACTTAACATTCAAATTTTCACGGAGAATAACTGAGTTATCGAGGACGTGTTTCTCGTGTCAAATTACAGGCACGAATTACATCACGACCATCGAGTTTGACGGTCCCATCGAATACCCGAGAATATTTGGTATTTTATAGTAGATACCGGTATTGGGTGACCAGATCAATAGCAAAATTGAGCTTATCCTTCAATCGGTAAGTTGAAGGAATACAATAATTCTGTTATTTGTTTGTGACCTTCAGAAATGTTTTGGACAAGGTAAAAATATACCTCATGTATTTATCTCATGTAGGAAGGAGTGGGACGTTTATAAACTGTTGATGATAGTAAAAACCGACTTCAAAAAACTGACAAGGATAAAATAATTAAATTTAAGTAGGTATGGTGTGTAGGTAGGTATGGTAGGTAAGGACAGGTATAGAGTTTCCGAAATTCGAATTCTTTCCGACAGTTGAGAATAAGGGTGTAGATCATAGAAGTCACAGACCTCTTGGCCAGTCGGTCGTCGTCATGTTACTACTTCGGGTCGATTATGTTACTACTTTTTTTCATTAAAAATAGCAAACCTATTGCAAAAGTGTTTCAAGCAGCCAAATTAAGTTACAAGTTGACACTTGAAAAACCTACTCGACACTTATGTATTTATGAATATCAACTATTATACAGGTGGTGCTGTCAATGCGACAATAAATTAAAACATGGGCTATATTAGTTCACTAAAATGGTTTGCCACTTTCAAAAACATGTTATTCGTTTGATAATTTCATGACATTTGTATGGAATAATATAACATTGGCTGCATTATTTCATAGAAATGCCCAGAAATTATCAAATGAATAAGATGTTTTTGAAAGTGGCAAACCATTTTTATGAACTTATATAGCCCATGTTTTAATTTATTGTCGCATTGACAGCACCACCCTATATAAAATTCTCGTATCACAAATTTAGTTACCATACTCCTCCGAAACGGTTTGACCGATTTTCATGAAATTTTATATATATTCATTCAGTAGATCTGAGAATCGGCTACAATTTTTTTTTTGTTTTTATGGCAAAATAACGTTTGCGGGGTCAGCTAGTAAATTTATAAATATGTCTGATGTTAGTAGTGACTTATTTGTATGAGTGTAGATAAATTAGTGTATGTAACTGCACATAACTAGGTATTGAAACTCTCGCGTGATACTTTTAAAAACTCGCTTAGACTCGTATTATAAACACCCGCTCGTGTTTAATAACATTACAGAAACGACTATTTGCATTTTGCATGGTTTGTAGTAACCTCACAAATTAGACTTACACAATAATACGATTAAATAATCGTTTATCAAGGATATGGTTCAGAGTCACTTAAAGAGTAATGGAACGAACTATGTTATATTGATATTGTTATGTTTCCCTATGTGATAGAATAAAAAAATATAAATACCGCAGCAAAACTAAAGTCACTAACTGATCATAGGATTTGCAAGTTTAGGATGTAATGGACGTATAGCACGAAAAGCAGATGGCCGTTAAGGCATAAAAGGACTAGCATTCCTAGCAACGATAGGTTGCGCACTACCGTTCCATTTAGGAATCGATGGGAGGCCGTTGCTAAGCAGTGGACATCGTGTCTTAAGTAAGTAGTCTTTACAGCGCTCTTTATTTCTCATAAAAGTTACGGTCTTAGGAATAAGATATCCTTCAGTTTGTATTGTGTTAAATCTAAAATCTCCATCGAAGCGACGTACACAGAGGATGAGCGTCGCGGAAATCAGGATGATCGGAAGTAGCAGACGCACGTACACTGCAGGCTTTGAGTACGTGACACTACTTAGAGCCACCACGGAATGTTGATGTTGATTTGTAGTCTCGTGTCGTGCCAACATGAGATGAAGTCCACATTCTATATCAGTAAGATCTTATAATTTTGACTTTAAACTTTATACGTATTTTTTATTTTAATTTGGAGCCATTATCATATTTGTTTCAAATTCGTTATGAGAAAAAGTATATCTGAAAATGCGAAAATTCGACGAAGAAATTCTTTACGTGTTGTTGACCGAGAAATCTATCTACTTCCAAATCAGCTCTTCAGGCTCCTCAGAGCTGACTTATTATTTTAATTTACGTAGTAATTTTGAAACCACCATTAGGATGTAATACGCTCTCTTTGACATATTTTGGACGCTCTTTCTTTTTTATGTTTTTAAATAAGTCAAGCGTCAGAATACCCTCAGCGTCTTATAACAATTAATAATCAACTCAAAATGTCTCTCTATGCCGCTTCATATCAGTCATTTGCCGTGCATTGTATAATTTTTTTAAGAATATATCGTCTTACTATATTTCTGTGCATCCCATTCCAGTGCGTTAAATAAAAATGCCATTAGCTTCCCATTTCCATGGGGCCAGAAAAGTATATCCTTCAGCATTGAATATAGGTTATTTCTAGTTCGAAAGTAGTAACCACACTGTCATTAATATCATTTATGTCAGTCATCACATGATATGCAAAGGAAGTAACAAAAATACCAAAGGTTGCCGAAAATGGCCTAATTAGTTATTGGTGTTTAAAAGACTAAAATGAATTTTGGCGTATTAAAGCTTAATTGTAAGTTACCAGCGCGTTAGGTTGCTGCGTTTAATTTACAATGTACTTGCTACTTTAATTAACTATTGTTGTTTAGGTATGTAAAATTTACTTTGCTCTGTTTGGAGTTGGTACATTGCATCAGGGATCATCTTGAAGGGTTAAGTAGCCGATGTCGATCCCAGAGGATATGCCGATATATTCAAACTCAAGCTTCGGAATTCCAAAACCTTATTTTAGGAGCGTTATGAATCATGGGTAAGGATTAACTTTAAATTCCTATGATTTTGAGTGGCGGCATGGACCGGTGGTCGACACGAGTGTCAGGACTCTACTATTTTTTCTCGATGACCGGCTGGACGAGTGGTCTGTGCTTTACAGACAGCTTGGTCGGGGGTCGCGGGTTTGAATCCTGGTGGGGGCAAATGTTTGTATGATGAGTACAAGCATTATTTTCGAGAATATACTAAATAAACATATGTTTTTTATGTTTATTTAGTATATTTCTAATAAAATAATAATTATTATTATTTGAATGGCGAATCATCGAATCCTAGCGATGGAAGATTATGGTTACGTCAGCTCAGTTTTGTCATAGGTCGTTTTCCTGGGTGATCATATGAATTCAAACAGTTTTGCAATTCCAATGGAATTTTAATCGTAACATATTTTTTCACTTAATTTTATTTACCTACTTATTACATTTCAGACGAAACATTTGCAATTATCAGGGTATTGTAAACACAAAACCATAACGTGTTTAATAGGCGACAAAAACTTTAAGGAACAAAGATGTCAGTAAAGGAATGCTATTTAGATATCATTTTGCTTATAAAATCACACTGAATCCTGTGTCAAATGAACCGTGAGTGGTGAATGGGAGTTTGCGATCTATCATTCATTCCTCGTCGGTCGTTTGTAACGGAGATACTGTCAATCAGTGTCTGTACGAACGTCGATAAGAACTAGACCAAAATAAGAGGGGTGCGATTTGTAAATGTTATGTTTAAACCTTTTGTCTCTTACGTATGCTTACGTCATCGTCTCCTCAAGAATATAAAATCTAATGTGTTTGGTTTTTAGATACATCACAAATTAAGTACCTATTAATTTGGCAAGTTAATAGAACCATGAGGTAGATGACAGGTGCGATGATGGGAGCTGACAGGTTGAAAGCCCGGCTCGTGGTGGTGATGGCTATTAAAACGAGACGAAACTGTGGGTAGACTGGCAGTTTTTAGCCGGAAAGTTGCATATGATCCACGAACAGCCTCTACGTATCCGGAGGCAGTCAAAGGTTTTATATTCAACAAAAATTTTAAACAAAAATTAAAACCGACTTCAAAAAACTGAAAAGGATAAAATAATTAAATTTAAGTAAGTATTCATCCCCTAGAAACATATTTTTGGAGTCGGTGCTTCACTTTCTATTGTTTTTGAAACCACTTAGCACCAACTCCAAAAATATGTTTCTAGGGGATGAATACCTACTTAAATTTAATTATTTTATCCTTTTCAGTTTTTTGAAGTCGGTTTTAATTTTTGTTTAAAATTTTTTTTTCACAATTTTTAGTGATAACTTTCTACGGTTAAAGCTAGATGGGTGACTGTCAAATTATATTGTTTCCTACTATCGTATCGTTTCACTAAAAAGTCATTGGAAAAGCAAAAATTCGCAATTACGCTTATGTAGACGACTTCATAATTTCAGTTTTTTTATATTTAAAACCAAAGTACCCAACTGTTTTTGAAAAAAAATTTATGGGACCAAATGGCAGCTATTCCGCATCGAACAAAAAAAGAATCACGTAAATCGAATCAGTAATCTCGGCGTAATCGGTGTACATACATAGAAAAAAAAAAAAAAAACATACCGGCCGAATTGAGAACCTCCTCGTTTTTGAAGTCGGTTAAAAAGAAGTTTACTAGCGATCCTTATTTAGTTTTTGATACATATTATTACTAATTATACTATAACTTCTCTTGGAAGAGATGTCTTAGACACAAATTTAGTACTTCCTACTAAATTTGTATCACTTTTATTTGCACAGGAATAATTTTGAATAAGGTTACTTACTAAAAAAGATTTTTAGTACTTAACAAGATTGAATATTATTCTTGTTCTGTAAGGGCTATGCAATCCTATAGTATTTAACTATCATCTTCGATATTAAAACGATAAAACCTATTGTTGTCAAAAGTTTTCATTTTATTATTCTTATTTTTTTCAGGTATGATAGAGTAGATAAAGTCTACCTATTCGCTATTGTGCGAATGAAAGTCTTTCTACTAACCTTGTAGTATAAGAATAGTCATATATATTATATACCTAAGATATTTATTTATATATCAAAAGTGGTCATTAACTTTCAACTGTACGCTAAAAGTATTTGGTTAAACCAAGCACGCGTTCCAAACAATTTTATTTTTAAAGGCGAAATTTAATATTTCTTTCAGCTCACCGTATTCCCTGATTGTTTATGTATCGAATGTTTGTTTAAAAAATCTGTAATCCAAACAGTGTACACCATATGATTATCGTTTGAAGATGTTAAAAATTATCCCATATCATACGTTTTAACGATACAGTTAGGCAAATATAAATTTATTTTTTCAGTTACCCACAAAAATATACGTAGGGGTATGATTAGTTTTCTAAAATTTTATTGCCATTAGCTATTTTGGTCAAGTTCCAAAAATGTAAGGTCAAATCATAAACATAAGAATAATTGACTTCTACGTGTTAAAAATATCATACAAATGATAATACGCCCATGGACATCTTTACTATTAGCAGTTGATTACTGAGACACGCGTCAGAATCAATGAGAAAGCAGTGAATATGTCGCAGCCGTCTGGTTAAATCAGCCGCTTAACTGGACGCCTAGCCCGTTGATTGAACGCCGGCATCCAATCAAACAGCTGAAGTACAAATAGCCAAGTCATTGAGCGCAACATTTAACCAGATGGCTGAACGTAATGTCAGCCGTCTGTTTTAAATTACCCATTCAATTGGACGTCTGGGCGGGTCGTTTAAATCCAAGAGCTTATGTGTGACTGTTTGAGTGATTGGTAGGTTCAAGGATTTTTTTTATGACCACTTAGAACCAAAAAACGAGAAACAAAAGAGAACAAAAGAACCAAAACGATGTCGGTTATAAGTATTCATAAAAAATAACCTTGAACCTACCAATCAAACCAAAACTTTTCAGTACAAGGCGATTCATTCAATACGCGAAGTCGTTAAACGTTAAGTGAGTCTAGTTCAATTAACTATCGGGCTAGGCATTCAATTGGATGCCGGCGTTTAATCAACGGGCTAGGCATCCAGTTAAACGGCGAATTTAACCAGATGGCGGGACAGATATACGAGTAGCGTTCGTTGATAGTCGGTTATAGTTACGGTGAGGTGTAACTATAACCCTAGTGTAAGTTTCAAACGAAACGAAACGAAAACGATCATCGTCGTATTCACCTCTCAAATCCACATATATCCAATATCCAATTATGCCTGCTTTACAAAACTCAGGTACGGTCTCGCATGGAATATTGCTCGCACTGGTGGGATGTATCCGCCAAGTACCTACTCGATACCCTGGACAGATTGCAGCGTCGTGCTATCCGTATCGTTGGCGATGGTCACGAACAACCTTGAGCCTCTGCAATTGCGTCGAGACATTGCGTCGCTTAGCGCCTTCTATCGGTTTTATCACGGAGAGTGCACTGAAGAGCTTTTTTGTCCTTATCTCACCTTCTCCTTTCCTACTCAGGACCACGCGTACTGGTCTTCGGAGTCATCAATTTACAGACTGCACCTCAAAATCACGCCAAAGAAATTTAATACCTCGTTTCTTTGTCGTACTTTCAGAACTTGGAATTCATTGCCAGCACATGTGTTCCCTTCTTCCTATACCATGGGTTCCTTCAAAAGAGGCGTGAGAAAGCACCTTTTGGGCCGGCAAGGTAGAGGCGGCTAGAGCACTGCTTGAACTGCACTAGCTGTCTTCGCATGTGGACTCTTCTTACCACTTTACATCAGGTGGTGTTGAGTCATTTGTCGTGCTTTGTATACAAAAAATAAATAAAAAAAAGTGGTTTCCAATAATTTTCAACAGAATCGCTGCTGCCGTGGTCATACGATTTGACAGTTATAACGACGACGAACTTCTTTCGTTTCATTTCGATGGAAACTTACATTAGGGGCACTGGGTGTGCTCCATCGTCTGCATCGACGTCCTGGCGTGGTAGGGATATCCAAAGTTCTTCTGGGATATCCCTAACCCATAGTGACTGTGGTGGTCTGTTGAGGCCAGCTGTAAGCGGCCACGCGGATGACTACCAAGTCCCCGTGTGGTCGCGTCGCTAGGCAGTGAGGTGGGTAGAACTGATGGTTTTTAGTGAGTATGCCAGTCGGAGAGTCTCACATAACCCAACCGTGGCCCCTTATCACAGCTGGGTAGCTATAAAGCTCCAGGGGAATCGATATTTCAAACAATAGTTTCCTACTGAGCAGACGCTGCCTCGGATATCAAGCACGAGTGGTAATAAACCATTAATTATCACGGAGTCATTGACGTGAATTTTAAATGCCGATTGAATTTAAATCGTCAACCGTAATAAGGTATGTTGAATCACACTTAATTGCGGCAGTGGTTTGAGCTTCAGTCATCATTTTGTATGTGATAATTAGTTAAAAAGATCAAAGGGATTGTTGTATTAACTTTATTGTTTATGACGGTTTTTGATCCAAAACGTAAATTATATCCTTCCCGAGACTCAAATTATATTCATACCAAAGGAGATGGTAAAGTTTTTGGCTGGCTCATGGATTTCAGATTGTAGACAATAATGTACTGACTTACATGATTTCCACTTAATAACACAAAACGCTTTTATTCTATTCCAAAAAAATAACAAATTAAAATAAGTATTTGTATCAAAGGGTAACAAAAAAGTCATAAAAGAGTTCAAAAGCGCAGATTCGATAGCCACAATTATTATTTAAAAGATTAAAGTCAAATTTTTTGACTTAATTCTGTCAAGCGGCGTTATACCTCTGGAGTTGTATGACTGGAATATGGTGCTTGATGTCATATTTACATTATTAAAATTCCGATACCTAACCACTATGCTACCGGAGCACTAGATGTAGCCTACCAATTTCCTCACCGCTTTCTACTCTTTTTTACAATGTTTATCTCACCACTCATTGAAGTTAACCTCAATTCATCTGAAATAATACTTCTACAAGCATTTTTAAACTTCCGGTAAAGATGAGAAAGCCATTTTAATCACAAATAAATGTTTGATTTTTCTTTATTGTATTTCTTACAATAACGTAGGCGTTATAAACGCACAAAAAAAATGTTTTCGCCCGTTGAAAACGTGTATACAGTTGATGGCGATTAAGTCCCGTGCGGAGCTGCCGTACCTGCCCCCTTATTCAGAAACTGTCGGATCACAGATTCGATTCGAAAAGTCACATGCCATCTCGCTTTGTCGTGCCGTGATAAAAAGTGACGGGTATGGAGATTCCGAAATTGGAATCTTTTCCGACAGTTGTGAATAAGGGGTCTGGTGAAGGCGCTGACGGCAGGCGGCGCGGACGGCGCGGTGGACACGCCTCTGAGGAATCCTAGTGATTTGAGGGATTTTTTCGTTATCAAAGATGCAAAGACATTTTATGTATAAAAAAGTGATAACAACATCAATTATTATCGTCAGCGTATGTACGTCCCTCTGCTGGACACAGGCCTTGGGAGATACACAAAGGAGAACACCAATCTCAAGATCAAAAACTATACTTTATAACTTGCTAATAAGGATAGGCAGAAGCTAGCAAATAAGAGAAACATAGCAATAAAGACGCTCATTTCCCGAGAAAAACGAAAGTCTCAAAGATAAAACATTGAAAGCGAATTCTTTGCTTTGAACATTGAAGTAGACTTGGGAGAACTCCTGTGTAAGCACTTCTAATTGGTATCGAAACTTAAAGACAGCGTTCTCCGCCACTTTTCCAATAATGAGACTTGTTTTACAGAAGTTCAGGGCTTTCCAATTAATGTAATGGGAAATGCTTGTCGATGAAATGGAACTTGTGACGTTACATCCGCTTTCAGGTCTGTTTGTAGTTCAATGCCAGTGCATTACAAACAGCACTGAAAGTGGTAACTCAAATAGTGTTTAGTTACGGAAATGAATAAAGGCGAATATGAAACGTAAGTATTTTGTCAGATAGGTCGTTTTGTACTGAAATAATTACAACGGTTTTAACCAGGTTCCTGAGACAAAAAGAGTTGACGATATGGATCTCTGCGTACCTGTTACTTTTTTTAAATCTTTTATTGAATTTGGGAACTTTAGTCCCATCGTAGCTTATACTAGAAACAATTTGAAGTAAATAGAGTTACTTGGACTTTCGACAATCATTGACGAGTCACCAATACTACTTATATTGCAAAGGAATTTAGATGCATCTGATGTAAGGTCTCCCAAAATAGTTTGAAATACTCCTACATTAGGTGTTCTTATATTTAGTTGACTCGTCAATAACTGTCGCTTTCGTTGGTTTTTCACACATTCTTTCAACAAGTGTTGCATATCCTCCAATAATCCCAGTTTATGGCAGACTTCAGAAGTATGTGTTTCTCTCCAAACCAAACGACAGAAGCTAATAACAAATACTTTACCTTAAAATTTGTAAGTAATCAAGTAGTGATAGTTTAACCGATCTAATACTCGTTTTTGTCATAATCAATATTTTAAATAATAACATACCCAAAGAAATATTTTATTCATTTTATTGCAATACTGTATAATTTTGTCCATTTAACCGTTTTTATACCTATTTGTGAAAAAACATTTGAAACACTCTAACCTTTATTTCTGGTGCAAATGACCCCATATAAAAAGAATCCTGGGGCATTTCCGGTTCGAGCCGCCCCAGTATAAAATAATTCTCACCGTGGTGCGAGTGCGACACGCCCCAAGACCTGGCTTTGCGTATAACACGACACGACAGATCCGTCTACAATCCTCCGCAGTCGCATATGAACAGACGGCTGTGAATTCATATGAACTCCTTTTGCAGAGTTCGTCCGTTAGAATTCCGTCGGACCGTGGTCGCATCGGTGTGTGTGAAGCTTTAGTCAGCTGGCCATCTCTGCACATTCAAAGTTACTACTAGTACTAAACTATGAACAGATGAATCGCAAACTGGGTCAAAAGTTTGCTTTTGTGGCGAAATTGGCTCAAATGTGCCAAACTTAAGTACACGATAGCCATATAATACCGTCTCTTATTTTATGAGTCTTCCTCAAATCACTGGGACGGAAAATACTTCGACTAAACTTAGTCGTACAATTTAACAATGAAAATGAAAATATCTTTATTCAATTAGGCCCCCCAAGAAGCACTTCAGAATCGTCAAAAAAACCCTCATGTCTATCACATAAAATAATATTAACTAACTAACAATTTCATAATGTTTGTTTCTCTGTCTCATCTGGATATACGTAAGCTAAAAATGTTACAATGTCAGTCTGTCTATCGGTCTGTCTGTCCATCTGTCTGTCGGTCCGTCTGTCCGTCAGTCAGTCTGTCTGTCTGTCTGTCTGTCAGTCAGTCTGTCTGTCTTTCTGTCTGTCAGTCTGTCTGAATTTACACCGGTTCCAAAAGTTGAACTATCGAGAAGACTGAGACGATCTCTAAATAACCGAAACAATTCGACCTTCTAAACGCAAGAGCCTGTCTTTGGTCTTTAAAATTGCATACAAAATAAGACAGTGCAACTTATAAAACTAATAAACAAGAACTATTTATGAGTTAACGGGGCGCAGTCCGATCCAATGGCAAATCATAAATTTGATGAACGAAGTCGGCGTAGTTCAATATTTCTGGAATGTTCTTTGAAGAGTCCTGCGAGAGAGGAATGAATGCAATATGCGAAGAAAGTTCATATAACAAAGTGCGGACATTGTTTATTGAGTGCAGATAGTTGAGAAATATGAGAATATTTTTATATACCTAGTCGTGTGTATGTGAACCTACATCTGGTCTTCCTAATAACCAATTTATAAGCCTTGTACAGTTTCGGTTTTGTTTTGATTGTTTTTCGCACCTATCGCTATTATAAATTTTAGTAAACAACCCATACAAGGTTGTCCGGTAGAGATCGCTTTTAGCGATAAGACAGCCTTTTTTGGCATATTGTGTTTATTTTATCTTTGTGATGTTTGTTGTGTAAATGTGAAAAATTAAGAATTTCTTAAGTATCTACACAGTATTTTATTTATTTATTTAACAATCTATGTACACACAACAGAAACCAACAATGAAAATACAAACCAAGACAACAGAACAGAGTACAAAGGAACTGCTAATTCCTAAAAGAAATCTCTTCCAGCAACCCTACAACGAGGAGAATTTTAAGAAGGTAGAAATAATGTGGTTGTCAGTTTTGTTACCTTCTTTCTTACAAAATTTTAAATTTTAAAATTTTAAAGTAAGAAAAGAAAGGCAGGGTGGTATTCAAAACTGTCTCACTCTAATATTAAGCACGGACCTGCTGTAGAAGTTCCACAGAAGATCGCAGTTAAACAACACTAATTTGTGTTGTGTGTTTCTGTGGTGAGTAAGGTCGCCAGAACTAATTTAGTAATTGTTATTGTTTTGTTATATTGCAAGCGGTGGACTTGTCTCCTATGCTGTCAACTTAATGCTTTCTGTGAGTACCAAGATGCTACGAGATTCTATAGGCTACGGTAACTTAGACGGGCCGCAGCCTCACGCTTGCTTGCAGCCCTTGTCGTGTAAAATAAGTTAGACCGCTTGGCAGTTTGGACCATACCGGCCAAGTGCGAGTTAGACTCGCGCACAAAGGGTTCCGTACCATTATCTATAAACAAGCGTCTACCTGTTGCTGTTATCAATATCGAGCAAAAACATGCAACATAACCATGTTTGTTGTATGGGAGCCCCGGTAAATATTTATTCTATTCTGTTTATTAGTATTTGTTGTAATAGCGGCAACAGAAATACATCATCTGTGAAAATTTCAACTGTCTAACTATCACGGTTCATGAGATACAGCCTGCTGACAGACGGTTGGACTTACAGCGGAGTCTTAGTAATAGGGTCCCGTTTTACCCTTTGGGTACAGTACCCTAAAATAATAAGTCTTGCGAGATTTCATAACTGATCGAAACGCGGCTGTAAGTATAATATAATCACTGATGTTTTTAAAGTTTATTTTAGTTACTCAATCTATACCTAGAATAATCTGTAAGAAATAGCGAGTCGGCTAATACGAGTAATACGAAATAGGATTAAATTATTTCTGTCTCAAATAAGTAGCGATACGTGATTGAATGACAAACGTAGTAAATTTATCTGACATTCAATCCGACAGTGAAAAATATATTGAACAAATATGCCCCGGGCGGAATTCTAGACGGCGAATTTTTGTACAAACACACATTTGCATGAAAGATGATAAAATACATTAAATACAAACCAATCAGGCTAGCTTTACGTTGATGAAAGAGTTATATCTTCTATTAATCAGACAGACGGCTTCTAAGTATCTGGGTATTAAGATTCTGTCTAATTAATACTGCTTCGGTACTATCCAATGTGGTGTGATTCTTTAACTAACAATCAACAGGATAGTCTTAAAATAACTGATTTATATTTTCTGGGCTATTGTGATTATTATACAATCACATAGATATCAATTCACCCGGTGACAATTTGGTAAAGTGTTCTTGTCTTTCTTTTTTAGATTTTTAAACAAAAATCTAAACTATACAGTAATATACAGGGGAGGATTTATCTCTATCAGAAATCTTTTACAGCCAACCCGTCCAGCCAGTAATTGTTGGACTTAAAAAATCAGTCCTATTTTTTTTTAAAAAAACCACGGTTTTTAAGTAATAACGGACCTCAGTCCTCATTATATTTTAATTACTAAGTAATTTTTCAAACATTTATAATAATGTCAAAATCAAAAATTAAGAGGACCTCAGTCCGTTAATAACAAAGGGATGTTTAGGGGAGAGTAACCCATAGTGGATACTTTTGACCTAAAATTAAAAAACACAGATCCCTTTAAAGTTGGAAAAACCTAATCTGACGTAGGCGATAGCCGCTGGTATTATAGCTACAATGTATAGAGTATTTATGACTCTTACTATTTTACAACAAAAAAAATACTGAAAGTTTATCCTTCGGTCCGATTTACGCCACCAGTATCTTAAATTGTACCAAAGGGGTGCCAAAATTGTACCAAAGGAAAGCTTATCATGAAAATAAAACGATTGTTTTAGTTTAAGTTTTTGTAATAAGCTGTTTTTTTATAGTGTTATTTTATAATTTTAGTTAAGAAGTTATATTAATGATCGGCGTTAAAATATGGAAACTATACATAAATGTATTTTGGTACTTGGCACCTACTGTGTGGATATTTAATTTTGTAAAACTGTCTTTGCAAATGGACTCTTTTTACCACTTCACATCAGGTGGTGTTTCAGTTGCCGTACTTTGTATGAAAAAAAAACTAATTTTACAGCATAGGTCTTCTTAATTTTTGATTTTAACATTATTATAAATGTTTGAAAAATTACTTAGTAATTAAAATATAATAAAACTAGAAAAATTTCACGTCCTGATGCAGGAATCGAACCCGCGACCTTTCGCAATCCGGGCGACTGCTCTCACCACTGAGCCACCCAGGTCTTGGGATATCTCTGTGAAATTCTTCTAGTCTATCTGTATTTGCGTTTATGAGCTAACGTCCACCCTACAATGTCGAAATATTCTATTTCAACATCCGAAACGAGTATTTTTACAAATACCGACGATTCGGTTAAGTTACATACACACATACACAGTTACATGCACTGCCCCAACTTAACCGAATCGTCGGTATTTGTAAAAATACTCGTTTCGGATGTTGAAATAGAATATTTCGACATTGTAGGGTGGACGTTAGCTCATAAACGCAAATACAGATAGACTAGAAGAATTTCACAGGGATATCCCAAGTCCTGGGTGGCTCAGTGGTCAGAGCAGTCGCCCGGATTGCGAAAGGTCGCGGTTTCGATTCCTGCCTCAGGACGTGAAATTTTTCTAGTTTTATATTATATTTTAATTACTAAGCATAGGTCTTAATGATAAACAATGATAAATAATTCTTTATGATCACAGGTATAAAAATGTTACACGGAGAAAAAAAATGTTATTCTCACTATGATCTACCATAATAGGCATACGAACATTCTTAATAAACAGTAAGTAGGTTAATATAAGTTAAGAGGCTGATAAACGCCAACGACCTTGAGAAAATGAATTTCGAGGCCCCGCCCACTAATATTTCCGATAACGTGGCTCCACAGTGCTACACCGACAAGCCGCGTAACTACTACAACCTCAAAAGCGCCAAGCTAAAAAAATGCCACTAGATGGCGTGCTCCACATGCTTTATTCCATAGACCATTATAAAAATAGAAATGAACAATAAAAAACTAAACACTTTTATAAAAAATATGTGGTATTTTTAAATTAATGGTAAATATTTTACACGGTTAATATGCTTATTTATACTAACAAATTTTATTAAGGAACCTATTATGAAATCGAAACATGAAAATCAGGGATGCAATTACAAAAGACAAATCATAATAGTTTTGACATACGTATTTTCATGTCAGCTGTTCTATAAATTAGAGCTCGACTTGAATAAATTTTGGTTTTGAAACGCCCTGTAAATTTTTAAGTGCATGGATAGCCCAATCCGACACTATGAGAAATAGCGAAAAGTACTCAAAGGACTCTTGAAAACGTAAAAGAAAACTAAACTGCATCATTGGAAGTTAACAAAATATTCCTAGCCAGGAATCAAAACTATTGTTTAAAAAAAAACTCACATGGTGTATTACACCATTCGATTAGATTCCAAATTACAAAATTCAAGTTTCAAGTAGGTTTTGCTTTTATAAATTATGCTACAAAGTACGAAGCAGTATGCAAAAAGTTACTAGTAATCAACGAAACGTCGAACCAAATGTAAATTATTGGCACGATGTTATTAAAACGTAAAGTGGATTACTCGCACTTGTTTACATTTTATTTCTTTTGCACTGTGGCCTTGAACATTACTTAAAAACATGTAGCAGTTTATAAAAATCCAACATTTCCCTTCCGTTTTCCATATGTAATATCTTCCCGGAAATTATTGTTCCTTGTATACCGCGATACTATCGAATCGTGTAATGATAGTGTTTTCTTTTTTCAAAATCTACGGGTTCTATTTCTACCTTAATTTTTGATTACTCAAAAAACTAATGCTGCAGTTTTAGTTTTTATCGAAATCGGTCCCGATACTCTTTTGAGTACTTTTCGCTATTTCTATTTGGAATTCGGAATCCATAATAATTTTTTTTTTATCTAAATCGTTTAAGCAGCTTAGGTGTTAAAATGTAACACACAGAAAGACACAGTTACTTTCGCAATTATAAGAGTAAGAGTATGGATGTGTCATCTCATCACAGTAAAAATAATGTCCGTTCGAAGTAATAGAAAGATTAATCAAGTAAGTATTATTTTTTTTTAGTTAAGAGCGTTTACGCTGCAAGGCTTTCAATACAAACTTAATTTTATAACAAAAAGTGAATGCCGTAACATTTCAATTATTACTTCAATGTCGGAAAGGTATTAATGATATAGAACTGACTACAACAGCTTTTTAGTCATCACAGGAATGCGATGATTGATGATATATTAAAATGTGTGCTGTTTAATATTTATTCATGTTTCGATTCAGAGTTTTGTCGATAAAATAATAATAATATTATGAAATATACTTTCTAAGAAACGTATGAAACTTTATTCGATTGTATCAAACTGTAATGATTGGTTATTAGGTTAATCAAGAAATTTAGTTATTAAAATTCTGGAATAGTAATCTTTGAAATGATATACGAAATTGAAAAATTATGTGTTTTAATAAATACTCACCTGAAACAGTCTAGAGTATATTGAAATTTGGAACATGTTAGATTTTTTTATAGATTTCTTTCTGTGTGTTAGGTATGTGATTATCTTTATTTATGTGCCAGCGTTCATGTTATATTTACCTCAAGATCTGAAGGTCTGATACGGATTTTTTTCATTTATTGAAGACTATATGTTTTGAAGACTACCTATATGTTTCGGTGGCGTAGTAGATTGAACTCTCTGGTTTCAACTACGAAAACAAAGCATCTTTCGCCATCGCAAAAAAAAGTTATCAACTATCCTATTGCTGAGAGCTAATTTGTGCTACAATAATATAGTGGAAAGAGGACATATTTGAATCATGCATAGTTTGCCGGTACAAAAGGGCCGGCCGGCCAACACCGTGGACTGGAATGGACAATTGAACACCGTTCTGCAATTTTTTACCTATTTTTCAGTAAACTGTGTATAGACCTGGCCGGGTCTACATACATT
This sequence comes from Nymphula nitidulata, assembly GCA_947347705.1. Lineage (NCBI taxonomy): Eukaryota > Metazoa > Arthropoda > Insecta > Lepidoptera > Crambidae > Nymphula > Nymphula nitidulata. The sequence goes on along the minus strand of OX374625.1, from coordinate 18,965,343 downwards.
TTTGAAACATCTCTTTTATAGCATATGATAAAAGTTCTGGTTTTAAAATTTACATATAAAAAGCTAATTTAGTGTTGTATGCATTTAATAATCTAAAATTAACTGTGCCTGTTGTTACTTCATGAATCACATTTTGTAACCGGAAAAACTAATATTAAAAAGAACAGAAACGAACCATTCGATATCTTGATTATTTTTAAGACTGCCGGGTCTGACAATTACGTAGGTCTATGAAATAAACGAAACTTATTTTGTGGTTCTATAAAAAAACTTTGTTGAAATTATCCATCTTTGTATTATGTAATACATATAAATACATAAGTTTTTTTTTACTTTCCTTATTCATTATTAGATAAACAAAGAATAATAAAAAAATAAAAAATATCAATAAAGATTTAATAAAGAATGAAAGAATAAGAAACATGAACAAAAAGGACTGAATATAAACATACATAAAAATAATAATAAAAAAACAAAAGTAAAAAAAAAATTGATACTAAAAATATTTTTTGTATTTATAGTTTAATCGTTTTTTATATTTATATTTTTTTACTTTCATATTTCATATCCAAAAAACAAATAAGAAATAAAAAATACAAATTATAAAAAAAAAAATTGTGAACCATTGAAGGATTGAACCCATACCTCTCGGATAGTAAGTCGAACATCTCAACCCCTACACAATCGCGACAGAGTCATTTATTTCGAAATTAACTATCCAAATTATACAATATACTTATACATTTCCCTTCAAGTAAAAATAAACTTACTTTACAACTTCCATTTGTGACTGTGAATCTGAATAAGTACAACTTTCGAGATGATTATGGAGTTTTTGATAGTTCATAAAATTAGCTATCTAAAGATAAAATAATCAGGTTATTATTGTGTTATTTACCCCTATACGAGTGGTTTTTGACTCTTTTTAGACTTTTTTCTTGGTTTTCCATAGTCCAAAATAATATTTATAAAATAAAATTTTTATTTCATAAATAATATTATTAATGAAATAAAATTTTCACAATAAAAATTCACGAAATTATTGACTCATTTTTGTCTATCTACTATAATACACTCACATTATCACATAGTAATCATTAAAACCTAAAATATAATTGTCTATTTGATATTTGCAAATTAAAACAGACGCAGACTGATATTATTAAGAACCGCGAGCAAAGAAGCGACACAGGTTCACCTAGCAGCACGCCTCGGCGATCACTGTCGTTTCCTCTACAAACGAAAGAGAAGAATGGATAATGACGCGAGTCGCTATTGAAATCGGCTGAAGAATTCAGAATAAGTTTATTTACTAAAAAACTAGCTACTTATTTGAAATTGTAAAACATCAATATTATAAAATTTAATATAACAAGTTTGTTTCCTGAAAATCAGAAAAAAACCTTTGACATATTATAACGCCGAATTTGTTCTGAAAGCTGATTTTGATGGGTGACTTTGGCATTTTTTTTATACAAAGATTTTGATTATAGTGTGTTTTGGGGACATGCATATTATCAGAAATATGTCCAAGAGTAACATATATTTTTTTCACTGCGTTTATTTCAACAGATTGTGCTAAAAAAAGTTTTAACACATATAATGCCGCTCTAACAAATGAACAAAAAAAAATTTTTTTTTTTTGTAAAATACGTCTATTGAGTATGAGCAATATCTTATAAACTATTTTCGTTACATTTTGCATATTATAATAGTAAAATAAATAAATAAATAATAATCATCTACCATATATGGCTGACGCGGCGCCACTGTAACAAAATTTTCAATGGGGCCGCGTCAACCATTTTGTCAGCCATTTTATTTCAAAAGCGCGCGAAACGAGAATCTCGCTCGGCGCCCGCGGCGCCATTTGATTTTATTGCGGTGTGTGTTTGCCCCCCGCGCGTCAGTTGTCGCTGTGCATCGAAGGAGACTGCAGTAAATAGTTGTTCAGTTAGTGATTTAGCAAGTTATACAATACTGATCTGTGATTTTCAAAACAAAATGGAAGATTTTGATGATGATTTGGACTATGAACTTTCGCAATTAGATTTATCAGAGTGTTATCAAGAATGTAACACTTTATCGATTAGTGATGCTCCACAAGTATTTGACGTTGATCTTGACGATACAGTATCAATTGCACGGACCAAAAATCATCACCGATGGCAGATTTTATCCGATAGTGAAGATGATCAGATTACCATACTACCGACCTCACGAAATACAGAAGTATGGTTCAATCCGTTGGGTAAGCAACCAAGCATTATTCCATATACTGAATGTCCTGGGCTTAAGCCATTTTCATTGCGATCCAGTATGAGTGCAGCTAAACCAGCAGAATTTTATTCATTGTTAGTACCTGATAGTATATTCGAGTACATAGCCGAAGAAACAAATCTATTTGCTTTACAAACTTTGAACAAAAGTGCCACAAAATCATACCGAATGCAGAAATGGATACCCACAGATTGCCATGAAATTAAACGTTTCTTTGGCATTTTGATTTGGATGGGGATAGTGAAACTACCCCAACTATCTTTGTACTGGAGCACTAACAAATGTTTTGAACAACAATTTGTTAAGTCCATTATGAGTCGAAATCGATTTGAACTCATTTTGAGGATGTTGCACTTTGCCAATAATGAAATAAATCACAATAAAGACGACCGATTGTTTAAAGTTAGACATTTATTGGACATGCTGAATGCTAATTTTAAATATCATTATACACCCAATCAGGAAATATGTGTTGATGAAAGTCTAATCCCATTTCGTGGCCGCGTTATTTTTAGGCAATACAATAAAAATAAGCGACACAAATATGGAATAAAACTGTTCAAGCTGTGCTCAAATCCAGGATACACTGTAAAAGTGCAAGTTTATGTTGGCAAAAATTATGATAGTGTGAATACTACACCGACTAATGTTGTCCTTACCTTATGTGACGATTATCTAAATAAAGGACATACGGTTTGCACAGATAATTGGTATACCAGTTTGGATCTGGCACGAAAACTACTAGCAGGACAAACTCACCTCATAGGCACACTTAGAAAAAATAGACGAGGATTACCTCAAACAGTTGTCCAAACCAAACTGAAGACAGGAGAATTCTCTGCTCAAGAAAGTGACGACGGAATAACGATTATGAAGTGGAAAGACAAGCGGGATGTACTGCTGCTGTCTACCAAGCACTCCGTAAGTTTCAAAAGAATAACTAAAAAAGGAAAAGAAAAAATAAAACCGAAGATTGTGGTAGATTATAACCTTGCAAAATCAGCGGTTGATCTCTCAGACCAAATGTCCTCTTACACGACCCCTCTTCGGAAGACAACGAAATGGCCCAAGAGATTGGCGATGGAGCTATTACTGAATACAGCGATTGTAAATTCATATATTTTATATAAATTAACAACCAAGAAGAAGCTCAGTGTCGTCCAGTTTAGAACCGCGTTAGTTGACTACCTCGTAAAGACAGGAGTCTCGGAAAGTAGTGCCTCCGCTAGACCTAGGCGAGTAAAGCATGAATTGAAGAAAAGACAAGGGTTGGCCTCTGCATGTCGTAAATATTGTGTTAGGTGTTATAAAGAAAACTGTGCCCAATTCGGACGAGTTCATGCTCGAAATAAAACCAAAAGAGTGGTAACATATTGCGGAGATTGCCCGAATGAGCCGCACTATTGTATCAACTGTTTCAATTTAGACCATAGATATGTTTGAGTTTAAACATGTTTGAACATAATAATTGATGTATCTACATTTGATTTATATGAATAAAAGATATTAAAACTTTATCTGTACGTTTCATTTGCATAATCAACTATTTTTCTCATCACTCTTTTGTTTTTTAAATTTCCACTTACAGACTTCATATTTTTCAAAATGTAAGAAAAAGTATCGATGCCATCACTATAGTTATAATTTACCAGGCCTTGTCAACCATAGTACGTACAGTTTAACATGAATAACGTGGCTGACGACGAAATATCGCACTTTCAAAACAAGCATATTCCGTCAGCCACATATGGCTGACACGGCTCAATTGGTTTGGAAAATGTCAGCCATATGTGGCTGACAAGGCATTATATGTGTTAAGTAAGGCTCAATTAGCAATTATCAGCCTCTTAATAAATTAATTTATGATTTAGCTATAAATTTATGCTTACAATCATCAAATTTTATCACATAATTAATTTTCAATTTATTTCTAGTAATCTTATTGAACTCAGGAACACGACACTACAAAGAAGTATTCTTTGGTTAAGAACTTCTTTATGGTGAAGGTGCTTCCCTCTGGATAAGATATTTGCACAGGTTATATGCTGCGGGCAAATTTTTGATCTTGCGTCAATTGTGACGCGATCTGTCGAAGTTGTCAGTATATTTACAGCTGCCATAGAAGGTACTTACTTATATAGAGTGGTGCCGTCAATACGACAAGAAATTAAAATATAGGCTATATTAGTTCATAGAAATGGTTTGCCACTTTCTAAAACTTCTTATTCATTTGATAATTTCATGACATTTCTATGAAATAATGCAGCCAATGTTAGATTATTTCATACAAAGTCATAAAATTATCAAATGAATAAGATGTTTTTGAAAGTGGCAAACCATTTCTATGAATTGATATAGCCTACATTTCAAATTATTGTCGTATTGACGGCACCATCCTTTATATCATTAACACAATGTAATCGATTCTTAATTTAGAAGTGACCATGACAATGTCAAAGCAAACTTCCAGTATAAATCTTCCACGAGTCCACGTCACATTCCGTGTTTTCCTTTTATTTAATCAAGCCAAACACAGATAAATCGTTTCAGGGACTCATCCATCACTCACACGTGTGCAAACACGCAGATGTCCAAGACCCGGAACATATAAATATATTATTTATCCTATCGCAGTTCTGCTGATACATATTTCGTAAGATAAAAGCAGTGCCACTCACTAAAAAATTAAACTGACATACAATTTCGGTTTCATTTCCTTAATCACAGTTTAAACCCAACCTGCAGATCTACCTCGGAGCAGTATCTTGTTTTACGCTCCTACATTTTGGGTAAGTTGCCGCCCAAGCCTCCTTTCTTGCCACCTAATATTCTGTACTCAATTGTCTTCTATGTTTATGTTTACTTCCTACACGCATAGCATGATGAACACATAAATTTAACTCGGGTTAGAGTGTGCGAGTTGAAATCTCAAACCAAGAAAAATAAAATGATTTCTGAGCATAGAAGATCGTAGTCAAGTAATTAAAATTCAAATTAATCTCTTTCACGTGGCATTCTTCGTTATTGGCAAACTTAAAAAATCTTCAGGTCTTTATTTAAATTATTAATTGAAAGACAAATTAACACTTAATGTGTTTATTAATTAAAATTAACCGAACTTATAAATAAAAAACACCACAAAACCTTGTGAAAAAGGAAGTGTATCAATAAGACTGGTTGCATTACTTTACTGAAGACAAATAACTGCTGGATGACAAAGTAACTTCTATGACATATTGTACTTGTCCTTTTTCATTACTTAACTACATTGAAAAAAACTTTGTTCACTACAAAACAGCAGCAACTAGGCAACGGAAGTTGTATGAGGGCGAGTAATTAAGGTAAAAGTACACTATGAGTTTCGTTGCTAGTTCTTTAGCAAACACTGCAAATAAAAAGAGTCTAGGCTCTAATTAGGATGTCGCAGATCTTAAAATAGTAAATTACAGAGCTCATTAGGAAATAACTAGTACTAGTATACATATACATTGGAAATTAAGGATAATGTGAATGAATTCTTTATACTAGCTTTCGGTAATAAAATTTTGGTAGCGGGTTATTCGAATTCTTTCAAAGAGTCACTCTTTACACGTTCATTGCCAATCACGCGACGTCGCGAGAAGTGTCCAAACAGTTTTGTATAAAAAGTATTGCGTCGGCCAGCGCGTAATCGCAGTTGTGCTGTTTATGGGCCTCTAGAGAAAGGATTGAGCTATCACAAAGTGGGCGTGGTCATTAAGGATCATGCCATGGTTCTAGTGTTACGTAATTGGTTTATATGAGCCACAAGTAGAAAACTCCAATTTTAGCTTTGGCATTTAATGTGTTAATAGTCTGAGAGAATTCATTACAAACGAACCCGCTTGTATAAAAGACTTTGTTGAAGAAATATGGTTAGCAATTTGATGTAAACAAAAGGCAAGAAAGTAAGGATTAGATCTATGATCATAGAATCAAATATTTGTTATTAACGACAAAACAAAATATAAATCAGGTATTGATCAATTTGTGCAAATCCAAATATTTTTCATATTCACATAAACACCTAACGCAAAACTGTCAAGAATAAGACGAAAATAAAATTCACAGGGAGGAAATCTGAGAAATATCACTACCGTAAATATAAAATACCAGGAATAAGGTCAGCAATAAGTGTGATATGTAGGTGAACGTATGAGTGACGTGAACGAAATTACCTGCACAGATAGACACTTAAGTTATATCGAGATCCATTTTATGTTCACTACAAAATAAAGTATCTACTGACGAATCTGGGAGAAGATAGTTTTCAGAACACTGATAAAAGATGATGTAAACTAATAAAACGAATCAAAGTCACAGAGTTAGTTAATAATCGTTATGTAGTAATACAATAACACTTGAGAGTGAGTAAGTACTATTTGGAAATGTAAATATCAATAATACCTAAAAGTATTGTAAGACATGTCGGGTCTTAGAGGGACGCAGATGACAGTTTTGGTGACCCTCAACATGAGGTGGGGAAAAAATCGAAATTGCGAAAAAGCCAGCTATTTCAACAAATTGTATTTATAACCCACACGGCTACATAGTTTTAGATGGCAAAATTTTTTTTTTCGTGATTTATAGTACTTTTTTATTTTATACAAATTGTATTTAGTATGACCTGCACTGCTATATGCCTTCGTTTTTAAGAGCGTCCCCCTTACACCCTGTATAGGTATCACAAAAATACTCATGGAATTAAATGGTAAGCAGTAATATTAGCTAACAATCCCTATTTAATTGCTAGATATCTATTTCGCTAATGAAAGAAAATCGGTAACTCTGTTTGACTGCCTGCTCTATCACTGAATACTCAATACTTAGTCATAAGAAGAGCTCGGTGGTGTAGTAGTTTAAGCGCTCTGGTTTCTATAACAAAAACAAAGCAACTTTCGCTATAGTCGATCTTGGGATGGGTCAATCAAAAATTTTAAATCTCGAGCTCCTGCGTACTTCGGAAGGCGCGTTAAGTCGTTGGTTCCAGTTGTTACTGCAACCGCTTTAAGCCCACCAATCCGCATTGGACCAGCGTGGTGGTGTTATAGCCCAAACTCCTCATGTGTTTCTCCCATGTAGGAAGGCCTGTGGCCAGCAGTGGGACGTATATAGGCTGGTGAAGATGATGATGAAAAGTCTTTATCTACTATTTACCGCGATAAGCAAAGTCCACATAAGCATAGCCCCGGGCAGTCACTAGTAAGTAGCTAAAATTCAAAATTCTGCATGGACGAAATCACACGCTCGATTCAATTTTCGCTCGATTCAATTTTGTCTAAACTCAGTTGATGAGTTGACATTCCGGATAATCGGACTAATTATCATTCCTCGTGTGCACAGTTGACGTATGGAATGCGATGTGGCAAATGTGTTTCATAGCAGGTACAGCACAAAGTCCAACTACCGGTGAACGGACAACTCTATTCAAAATGAGACTGAAACTAGGTACTGCGCTACCTCGCTCCATCGCCGATCTCATCGTACCTTGTTGGGCAGTTTGATTTACTTACTACATCTTAGCAATTTCAAAAAAAGTGTTCCCCCCATGTTCATGTGTATAACATGGCGTCCTTCAAGAGACGCGTGAAAAAACACCTTTTGGCCCGGCAAGGTGTAGGCGGCTAGAGCAGTGTCTAAACTGCACTAGCTGTCTTCGCATATGGACTCTCCTTACCGCTTCACATCAGGTGGTGTTGGGTCAATTGCCGCGATTTGTATAAAAAAAATCCTAGTCAGTTACTCGCACGGAGGTGGCAACCTAAAAGCATTACCTTATAAAAGACGTCTTACATAATTAAGATAATAATATTGAATATTGTGCGTGTTGCCAATCAGAGGGCCTAGACAAGATGCCTTTCGATAATCGCTATCGCTAAGAGGAAAATGTATGGGATTTGACATAAGCCCTCGATTGAGGTGCGATCTAAAATGTCAAATCCCATACATTTTGCATTTAGAGATAGCGATTGTCAAATGGCATCTTGTCTAGGCCCTCAGAACTGAATAAGTTTTTTTTGCAGAATTTCGGTTGGTAATACAGTATTGACGTGGTAATAAATAAAATATATAGAGTTCTGAAGTAAACGGTGTATATTGATAAAACAACAAAAAGGGATGTGACACACAGATGACTCACGTCATATTTAAATTAGTATAGCGTCAGGGTGTTCTTATTATATAAAAACCAAGAAGGTTTAACACCCCCCTGTAATAGGAGCACCCTGTATATACGCTATATACAATTACCTATAAATGACATATCAAAAAAAACAAACCTATACACTTGACTGACACTAACAACTAACAATGACCAACATCAATATAACATAACACACCTAATTATAAACTAACTTAATACACAACAAATATCTACAATTAAATAAAGACAAAAAACTTAACCTAACCCTAAAGAACTAGAACATTTAACATGTTTAATTTTCGCTAAAGGTTTGGTAAGTATGTCGGCAACCATGTCTTGTGTAGATACGAATTTGAGATGAATGTCATTGTGTGTAAGCGTGTCTCTAATGAAATGGTGTTTGATGTCGATATGTTTTGTGCGTGCGTGAAAGGTGTCATTATGTGCAAGTTTGATGGAGCTCTGACTGTCTGTGTGTAAAGTGATGGGATGAGTGATGGCGAACACTTCGGTAATTAGTGTTCTTAAATGTATAGCCTCTTTGCAGGCTTCTGACAATGCCATATATTCGGCTTCAGTTGTCGAAAGTGCAACAGTGCGCTGCTTGCGAGATTCCCATGAGATGGGGGCTCCACTCATAACAAAAACGAAGCCGGTGAATGAGCGGCGGTCGACAAGATTGTTCCCGTAGTCAGCATCAGCATAACCAATTGGATATGTTTGACTACTGTGCCTGAATTGAAGTCTCAAGTCTTTTGTGCCTTTTAGGTACCTCAGGACTCGCTTAGCGGCTTTCCAGTGCACCTCCCCGTTTTGCAGAATTTCGGTTGGAAACACAGTATTGACGTGGTAATAAATAAAATATATAGAGTTCTGAAGTAAACGGTGTATATTGATAAAACAACAAAAAGGGATGTGACACACAGATGACTCACGTCATATTTAAATTAGTATAGCGTCAGGGTGTTCTTATTATATAAAAACCAAGAAGGTTTAACAGTTTTAACTGTCATGAATTAACTGTTATTACCAGTGGATAACATCTACAGTGCAGAGTTGTCGTGACGTCATAACGCGTAATCAACAGCGTAGAAAATTGACTGCTAGAAATAGGTAAATATGGAGGTATATAGGGATATAGGATATAGGGATGTAATAGAGGTTGTGATATATTATATTTGAAGCATCAAATGACGTGAAAGCTAAATAAAATATTTGCACTTCTGTAAAATTTTGCTTTGTAAATCTTTTGCAACGAACTTTTGGTACGCATTGACTACTTGTGGTTACTTTTGGCTTGCGGTATTGTAGCACTATGACTGATAAATCAGATTTTTGTGTTTTTTTACCAATTTTTGTTACAAATATACCTTGCCTCTACTTACAAGACATAATGTTTCTCATAATGCGGCTCGGGAGTCTGTTATTTTCTTTACTCTAATGGTGCTACTTACTTTTGTGCCGCATTTTTCTTTTGTTTTGTTGTAAAATGTGCCATTAACCGTAATCAAACACCTACTGCTATATACTATAGCTATCTAATTGTGTCATGCTCATTAACGTAGAAATATATCATATACCTAATATTCACGGACTCACTAATTAAAAAGGTAATCAAATAACTACAATGAGAACAAAAGGAAAAGAAGGAAGTAGAGTAATTCTCTTAAATTCAAAGTAATCTGTAGTAAAAAAATTGTATTTCACTTAAAAGCAAATGAATATTATTGTCTCTTTGTAAGCATTTCTTAGAGAAAATTTTACCAGACGAAGCGCCTAATTAAGACGAGATTTCTCATAATTATTCATTGCGATATTTTAAATGAACTTTATTTTTTATTTAGATCATAACGAAGTTATTTGATGTTTACCAATGAAAGTAACAAAACAAAAAAATAATTCCCTCTGATTATGTTCCAAGCAAAATTGTTGAGTAAATGTCCCCATTTCGCGGCGTCGCCGCGCCGTTTTTATTAAATGGATTGGACATTTTAATTAAAATTTCGAGTAATAAATGTTAAAAATTTTCTTAAGTAAATTGTAAGAAGTTGTCATCGAATTTATTTTGGAATGATTGCGTTATTTTTACGTGAAGCTTTGACGAATCACCCAGCTGGGTTTTAATTGGGAAGTTTTTGTTTGTTTATAACCGCTGGCAGCGAGCTCAGAAAGTTTGAAAGGATTATAAAGCTGAATATATATTTACTTAACGTGCCTAAAAGCTTACTTAAGTAGCTCTTATTTCTTGGCGTTTATTTTTATGATGAAGATTGTCAAACAAGAGGTCCACCCGATGTTATATACTTAAGTGGTAATAATGGCATAGTATAATTATTATGTCGAAGTCTGAACATTAAAATGGGCTCATAAAGAAAGTTTGAGTGATTTATAGGCTGATCATATAAAACCAGAATAAAATATTGGCTTTGAAAAGAGAGGATATAATTTAGTCCACATTTATTGTACTGTCTTTCGAGCAAATGTAATTTTTATGTATTTATATTAGGTAATAACTTATTAGGCGTCTATCTTTCCTTATTAATATAAGTATAAACGGATAAGTACCGGACTTAAAATACAGATTTAAATAAATGAACGAATACCTTTTACCGAAATTACACATTTTATAATTTCATAGCGAATATTTTTGTTGCAGTGGATTTTTTTTCAAATTACGAATCAATAGATGGGTAAACCTTAAAAGCAGCAGATTCTTCAAATGACAAATTCTTTAAATGCTCAAAGTTTAAGCCGTCACGTCGTGTTCCTAGAGAGCCGGTCTAGTGAATTATTCATTTATATGCCTGAGTAAGTATTACCTATATTTTATGACGAATCCCGCCAAGGTCCTCTAGTGCATATAAAAACTTTTTTTCCATACAAACAAGCTAAAAATAAAATACCCGCCTAATGGTAAGCCGTTCACGTCGCCGCTCGCTGCTAATACAATACTTAGACGTGGCCGGGCTGATAGATTCTTTTTTATAATCTTAGCTAGGTCGCTCTTGGATTTTATCTTACCTGATGGTAGGAGAAGATAAGGCCGACGGTGGCAGCGAGCCACACCCAGATTCTTCAACCACAGAGGAACTGGCTGTCTTACCTCTAACAGCCGGAACACCAATGCTGTCAACATTATTGTTATGGCGGAGGACTTGGTGGTAACTAGCCATTCGGACTTAGACAACCTCTATCACCAACCGAGCAGAAAATTGACCCCATGGAAATCGAACCCTGGACCTCTAGATCTGTGGTAGATTGTCACAACCACTAGACCACAGAGGCGGTTAAAAACTTCTTGTAACATTACTCACGTTGGCTAATCTTTGGAAATAAAAAGAAAGCGTTAGATTGACAGCATATGAAATAAAGTCTGCTTCCGACACAAGGTTTTCTCACTGAACTCTGTCGACTTCACACACCATAGGAACACAACAATATGGTGTCTATTGGGTGTGTTGTTCTGCACCCACAGCACGGGCTGTGGACAATCTCTCCACCACTTATGTCCACTAAAACAAAATGTGTTTTTTCTTTCTGTTGCACGCAGAGAGAGATAAACTTTCGTCCACTCCCCAAGAAGCTTGGCATGCTATGGGGTCACAAATCCCGTGTAGGCGCTTGCCCAGCTGAGCTCTTTAACATCATACCCTCGCTATACTCTCAGTACTCTCAACTCAACCAACATTAGTTGAATGTTGATTGTGCTTCAACATTCAACTAATGTTGAAGCACAATCACGCACACTTTTTGTGTTTTAGTTCTATAAAATGCTTTAAAATCAAAAGTTAGCAAAGAAACATCATAACATCTTTTAAGATCTCTTTAATTATATACTCCAAAAATCAAGGGAAGTCTTATGATTATTCAATTCTTTTCCATTTTGCTAAAGGCCTAACTCCTACTTTGCTATAGAATAGTCTTTATTAGCATGCTCATAGAGTTCACGCTGGAGCAAAAAATGGAAACAAAATTTTATAGTCCTCCCCAGCCCTTTCCCTTTTAAGAGCGGACTAAATAGGATGAATAATTATTGCTGTCACCAGTTTACATCTCTACGCAAAACTTCAGCTCAGCAGCTATAAAGATGAATCCACAAAACAATAATCAGGCGAAACAGGAAGCAATATTTTAAAGGCTTACCGGAATTCTCCACTCGCATTCAAAGGCGCTAGTAGCTGGCGAAGATTCTCAACATTATAAGAGCTCGCAGCCAAATAGCATTATTTTTTTGTAGAGGTTTTTGTCAAAAGGTCGTCAGAGGTTTTCGTGAAATAGCTGCATTGCAGTGACACACAGAACAAATATGAATTATATTAAGTATACATTTTGGTTTGTTTTGTATCTGCATAAGTATATGGCGTCAAAATTTTGTTGATGTCGCAGCCGTCTGGTTAAATCAGCCGCTTAACTGGACGCCTAGCCAGTTGGATGAACGCCGGCATCCAATTAAACGGCTGAAGTACAACTAGGCAACTCATTGAGCGCAACGTCTCAACGTATGTCAGCCGTCTGGTTTAAATTAGCCATTCAATTGGACGCCTAGGTGGGTCGTTTAAATCGAAGAGCTCTTTTGTGATTGTTTGAGTGATTGGTAAGTTCAAGGTTTTTTTACCATGACCATTTAAAACCAAAACGATGTCGGTTGTAAGTGTTCATTAAAAAAAACCTTGAACCTACCAATCAAACCAAAACTTTTCAGTACAAAAGGCTCCATTCATTACGCCAAGCGAAGTCATTGAACGTTAAGTGAGTCAAGTTCAATTAACTATCGGGCTAGGAATGCAATTGGATGCCGGCGTTTAATCAACGGGCTAGCCATCCAGTTGAGCGGCCGATTTAACCAGACGGCAGCGACATTGACACCACGTCCTGGTCAACTCCCTAGTGTTATATTCTCTTTGCTCAAGCCCTAGCGACTCCGTTGCGTCAAATCATATAAAAAAATACAACAGCACGTCTATTGTGAATGTTGTCATAATTTACAGTTGGGAGTTCTGTGCTCGAAGTTGTTGACGAGTACGTCTACCTCGGACAACTGGTCCAGCTAGGTAAGTCCAACTTCAACAAAGTGGTAAATCGACGAATCCAACTCGGATGGGCAGCGTTCGGGAAATTGCGTAAAATCTTCTCGTCCAAAATTTCTGTGTCTAAAGTCTACGACCCAACTTATACTATAAATGCGAAAGTGAGTTAGTTTGTTTGTTACGCTTTCACGCCGAAACCTCTAAACCGATTAAGATAAAATTTGGTATGGAGATAGTTTGAAAACTCGGGAAGATCAAAGGATACATACTTTTTGAAACGATAACCGACACCGAATATGATCCACGCGCAAGCAAATCTATATTCTTCACTCGACTAGCAACCCTGGGTCACCGAATACCAGGGTATATTTTGCCTGTAGCAATATTTGATAGTGGTAAATACCTACCTCGTTGGGATAAAAATATCTTGGACTCAAAAATCAGAAAAGGGCAAACAGTAAACAACAGCACACAACGTAAGTCAACAAACAATGTGGGATTTAGATAAGTCAACGGTCGACTTTAGGGGCTTAGGCAAAACGAACTCTAAAAGGATAAAATAAAATAACATTTATCTCAATCTTATTACGAGGAAACCGTCAAGGCTGTTATTGAGTATCAAATTCTAATGTTTATATTGCATCCTACGATACCTTTAGGTATATTACTAGGGTAGTTGACATCCTTTTTTTATTTTATAAATAAGGAGCACCTCATTTCCTTGAAATTCAGAAAGAAATATTTGTTTCAAAATAAATGGGTTTGTTAAAGATCAACAGTTTTATAGATACAGTGACATGTTTTATGTCAAAAAAAAATCCTTATAAAAGCTACGCAACAGTCAATCCTGCGTCAGACAAGAAAATCTTACGTCACAAGTTGATGAATTACTAAGAAATGTTTGATTGCGTATTGACAAAATTAATTTCTTAACATAAGTTGTTTAATAGATGTGAGTAATCTAGTAACATAAATATTATTGATGAATTTTGAATTTTTTTCATACAAAGCACGGCAAATGACTCACCACCTGATGTGATGCGGTAAGAAGAGCCCATATGAGAAGACAGCTAGTGTAGTTTGAAAAACACTGTTCCAGCCGCCTCCACCTTGCCGGCCCATAAGGTGCCTTTCCACTCTCTTTCGAAGGAACCTATGTTCAAGAAAGGAGGGAGCACGTGTGACGGCAAAGAAATCCAAGTTTTGAAAGCACCTACGACAAAGAATTTCCGGTAACAATGGCATATATTTTGTGAAGATGTGAAAAATTTAATTTTCTATTATAAAGATTGTTATTATTATTATAAATTTATTAATACTTTTATTTAATTACTTAGTAGTTTTAATATTGATTTCATTGCTAAGTTGTAAAAAGTTAGCTTGTCTAACGCATTAATGAAATATCTGTGTAACTATAGTTCTAAGTTGTTCATAAACAAATATGTAAATCATTAAAAATCCTCCGACCATTCTCTATTAATGTGTTTTATATTTCATGGTCATCTGATGTTCGTGATGACTTCACGTCCCGTAAAATAACCGTTGAGTAAATTAAATCATGACATTGTTCCCGTCGCAAGCTCCATTAATGAGTGCTACGTCTCGCGACATGAGGAAATTTTAGCTTTTATTAGACGGCAAGGATAAACATTGTTGACATCATTAAGACATTACAGGTTGATGCTATTCGGGTGTTAGCTGTGCGTAACCTTATTTTCTTAACTTTTCTCTAATCATAAAGTTAATGTAACTGTCACATAACTTTATACCATGAAACGTGCAGTTACATATACTACTATATCTACACTCATAAATTCATTCAAATAAGTCACTACTAGCATCAGATATTTTTTAAATTGATATTGTTTTATATACAGACAACATAGCGCCAAATCTACATTGAATCTGGGTTAGCTCTGCCCATGCATAATATCGTTTATTCTGTATGGTGTCAATTAGGTTTTTCAAGTGTCAAATAGTAACTCAAATTGGCTATCTGAAACCCCAAAAGTTTGTTATTTTGTACGAAATAAAGATTTAATATAATGGGTGAAACCGATGCCGTAACAGGTAAGTTTTAAATTTTCAATGAAAATATATTATGTAGTTAAACATAACTCAACGTAAGATCGTAACTCGAATTTTGGAACGTAAGTGTAGAAAATATAAAATTGAAAGTTTTAATTAACCCCCGGCCTCATTAATCATTTATCTAACACCATCTCGTTGACACTATTCTTATGAGCCTAAACACGCTATATCTGCTGTAAATTTCTGAAGAATTAAGCATTTCGCAGACTTTTTAATGGTATAGGATCAGCTCAAGGATAGTAATGTCATGGGAAAGTCACCGAAGTGACAGTACACCAAATTGCAAATCAATCGGATTTGTGAAAGTTAGTATCTAATAATTTATCACGTAGAAAATGAACAGACACACAGATACACAGACAGACACGTCAAACTTAAAACACCACTCTTTTTTTGTCGGGAGGATAAAATCAGTTTTAATTATCAGAAGAATAAAATGTTGCACTTCCACCTTACAGCAGATCGCAACATAATAACACTACTTTGTAGTACATATTGTGTTCCTGCGGTGAGTAAGGTCGCCAGAGCTTCCTGTCGTCTCCTATACTATTACCATCACGCTTTGTTTTGATTTTCGTAGGGTATAGGCAGCGCGTGAGGAGTTCCCAAGGCGCTACGAGTGTCTATAGGCTAAGGGACCGCACGTTTGTTTGCCATCTTTGTCGTAAAAATCATATAAAATTGAAAAATTTAAGTAACGCCCGGCATCATTAATCGTTTGATAATTTCTTGACATTTGTATGAAATAATATAGCATTGGCTGCATGATTTCATAGAAATGTCATGAAATTATCAAACGAATAAGATGTTTTCGAAAGTGGCAAACCACTATATGAACTAATATAGCCTATGTTTTAATTTATTGTCGTATTGACGACACCTCCCTGTATTTGCTGTAAGTTTCTGAAGAATAGAGCGTCCCGCAGACTATTTGATGGTACAGGATCAGCTCAAGGTTAGCATGTCTTAAAAAATCAACGAAGTAACAGTAAATCAAATTTCAAATCAATCGGATCTGCGGAAGTTAGTAAAACCCTTTTGTCACGTAGGAAATGAGCTTACAGTCAAAAAATGCCAGATCTTCATAAATTAATATCTTCATAGATCTAAGAACACGTCAGCTTTAAAAAAAAAACGATTCAAAATTGATCCATTCGTTTAGGAGCTACGATGCCACAAACAGACACACAGATACACAGACACGTCAACCTTATAACACCCCTCTTTTTTCGTTGGGGGTTAAAAATGCTATGTTTATGACATCAATTATTGTCATTTCGTTCCACCTAGAAAAGCAATATCGCTTTCGAACATGCTATGGAGGCAAAGACAATTTTATAAAAAAATATTTACAAAATAGTTTATTTCGTGATTTTTACTTCCGGTTGTACAAACAATGCACAACTCAATATTCAGTCCTAATCTATTTCGACCGTTCTCCCTAATGATCATCGCGTGGTGCTAGTGATAACGTATGTTCAAAACGTTTTTTTCATATAAAAGCTTTGCGCTTTTACAAGGCGGCAGCGTGAATGAATTCTTAATGAGGAGACTGAGAGAAGAATCAATTATATGACAGGAAAAAAATGTAGCACGTTAAGGCATTTGATATGATAGAGAAATTTCGACCGCATTACCATCATTGAAGAAACATTTTCCGGCGGCAATGTAGTCAGAGACGCAGATTAAGGCGAGGTTCGAAAACGTAAAGCTTATAAAAGCTTAGTTTGAATATCTATAATTTGTTTTTGAATTTGTAGTAGGTACTAAAATTATGTACATAATTCAAGGCGCTGTTTAAGCGTGAACATTCAAGTGAATTTGAGAGGCTCTTCAACGTCAAACTTGGACATCTTTATAAAGTTCACAAATTGTTTACAAGACATGGTGCGCAGAGACAATATTACACACACAAAGTTATGTTGTAAACTCGACTTTATTTAACTTAGTTCATAATTAACAGAGGTTTAAAGTACCAGACTATAAGTATGCGACAAGAATTTTCAGGAGTTTAATAATGTGTGCGGTTTAAATATTTTTTCATAATAAATACATACTGTACTTCTAGCACGAACACTTTTAAATTTCGAATCGCCATCGTATTTTGAAATTTTATTGTTTGAAATTTTAAGCGTGATTGAACAATACAATTAATATAATAAAACTAGAAAATTTTCACGTCCTGAGGCAGGAATCGAACCTTTCGCAATCCGGGCGACTGCTCTGACCACTGAGCCACCCAGGACTTGGGATATCCCTGTGAAATTCTTCTAGTCTATCTGTATTTGCGTTTATGAGCTAACGTCCGCCCTACAATGTCGAAATATTCTATTTCAACATCCGAAACGAGTATTTTTACAAATACCGACGATTCGGTTAAGTTGGGGCAGTGCTTTCAAATATTCTTAATTTTTGATTTTAACATTATTATAAATGTTTGAAAAATTACTTAGTAATTAAAATATAATAATGTTAAAATCAAAAATTCACAATATACAATTAAGATTCGAAATTTAAAAATGTTCCAGTACTATACTAGGTACGTATAGTAATACCAGTACCCCTAGCACGAAAATTTTTAAAAACAAATGTGGATGAAAAGCAAGCAAGCAATAACTACGGTGGCTATGTGCCACCATAGGCAGTTGCTCCACCAGTACGCCTACCACTCGAGTCGCTAACTTTTTTAATATTTTGAATATTATTTGAGACCAATAAAACACGATTTAATAATTTTGCTTCGATAGAAAAAAAATCACAAAATTAGCTCTTCCTGTTTGTTTTCCTTTGTTTTTCAATATATTAAATTATAGTAAAGTTTTATTCTATTGATCACAATACATTTGGTGGGCTTAATTTTTATACAAAAAATAATCTATATCCCTAAAATAAATACGAAAACGTATGATTTATATAGACGACAGCTCATCAAGTATAATAGTTGCACTATGAAAGCCGCCCCTTTTACGAATATAGTAAGGGTCTCAGGTCAAACTTTTACGCTTGATATGTTGTTGACTGTACCATGATTCGCGTGCGAGAACGAAGAGTGTGTTTGATCGATAGCATTAAAAATAAATGTTAAGTGTACATGAATTCTGGACTTAGCGTTTAACTTCTGACTTTTGGGCTATTCAGAAATATATATTAACTAGAAAAAACATTTATTATAGAGTTACAAATAAAATTAGGCCTATTCAGTAATCTACGAAAGTTACACAAAGAAAAAGTTGCTATTAAAATACATTTCTTTTGTCATACTTCATTCACAACGAACTCTTTTATATCTAAAAGATTTGCAATCGCAAAATAATAGCCGTGATCGTAATCAAAGGAAATTACTTAAAATAATTTTCCTTTGCTCTGCGACGTTTGGTTACCCTTCTGTCACAATTCGTCGTAAATCGTTATGTTGTAATACGGTAATAACACTATCTTTAGTTCAATCTTATAGCGTCATTACGTGTTTTATAGTTTCGTCTAGCTCAAAGTTCTTTGCTTACAATTATTAGGGACCTTACGTTACACCTTTATGAGCGTTATATTTTGTGGTTGTGTTTTATTTTATAGAAAAGTAAGAATAAAGTAGATTTTGATAGGTTCTAACGTTTTGGAATGTCGTCATGGAAATAACACCTTTTAACTATTCATCTATTACATGACACTATCGTATCGTTTGTCGGGAGTCGCGACTGAAAGATGTCATGTCATAGCCACACATTTTGTTTAAGTAGCGTTCAGGCTTTGTTTGTGGCAGCTGTGTTGAACAGTCGAAAGTAAATCTGCAATTGGAATAGAGTACAGAGAGTACAAACACACCTAATTAGATACTGATTAAAATGCGAACATTAATTGAAAATAAAATTCAAATAGCCAACTGCCGCCATGATTTCTAAAAAGGTTCAGACATTTCAGTTCAAAATGATAAGCGGATTTTTTTTTATACAGTTAGGTAATCAGGTACAGTGTTGAAGTAATTATAAACATTTAATTAAATTAACTTTGGATAGTAATTAGTTCATTGTGTTCTGGAATAAGAGTTGTGGTAATGGATGAGCGATATCAAACTTCTAGGGCTTAAATTAGGAAAGTACTATTTGACACATACTAGATCTAGTTATTATTCTTAATTTTTGATTGAAAATTGAAAAGTTATTTTTCACGTCCTGAGGCGGGGACCGCCGTGAAATTTTTCTAGTTTAGATACATTTTTATTAGTAGATCTAGTTATATCTGTCGTGCTTTTTATGTACCTATACAAGTATGTAGTGAGACTATTTATTAGTAATAAATATGTGCTCGAGTTAAACGGACGTTTCATTAACATAGCTCCAGATATAGCGACTCTGCCGCTTATCCGGGCTATGATTAGTTGAAAGAGTGCCGAAGCCAGCCATGTGAGCGGACGCGTAGTAGAAAATTGTTAATTAAATAATACATAAGTTCAAACTTAGCTTCGAAATAAACAACATCTATATCTTGTGGAACAGGTCGTAAACGCCGGTCGCATTACCTTAATAAACGGTGAAGCTGATTCTATAAACGTATAATTAAAATTAGGCATATTCTATGAATGTATATCTATATCTAAAAGAAGGTCCCAATTCACATAATTTGAAACCCCACGTCTGCCATCTACCTACGTTTTCGAGAACGTTCCCCGTAGATCTCTCTCTCTCTCTCGCCGTCATCTGGTTAAATTCGCCACTTAGTTGCCGGTGTTTAATCACCTAGCCCGTTGATTAAACACTGGCATCCAATTAAATGCCTAGGCCGATGGTGAATTGAATTAGACTTACTCAACGTTTCACAACATGACGTGTGTCCGCTGGATGCCTAGGTGGATCATCTTGTACTGAAGAGTTTTGGTGTGATCAGTATGATCAAGGTTTTTTTAACCACTTACAACCTGAACGGGTTCAGTTATAACAGGTCATAAAAAATAACCTTGAGCCTAGCAATCACTTAAACAGTCACACAAAATCTTTTCGATTTAAGTATACGGCCTGCCTAGGAGTCCAATTGAATGGCTAATTTAACCAGGCGGCTGACATGACTTTCAGCCATCTGGTTAAACGTTCCGCTCAATGACTTGGCTAGTTGTCCTTCAGCTGTTTCATTGGATGCTGGCGTTCAATCAACGGGTTAGGCGTCCAGTTAAGCGGCTAATTTAACCAGACGGCTGCGACATATCCACAAGGTATATTATTTTAACTCAGTCGGTGATTCTACACAGATGGATCGTTTCAGCGTAGGAAATTGCCTATCGAATAGTCACTACTGTAATGGTTATTTCCACAGTCGTGGAACTAAACAGTTGCAACGTTTATAGTCGTTACGTTCCACAGTCGACTTCAATGATGATTGCATTCTGCTACTTTGTCTAAAGGTTTCCCATTCGCAATCAAAGTTTGTTGAAATAAATGAAAATTTAAGCGTGTAAGGACTGAGTAATTAATAATAATTGCCAAGGAAAAGTATCTATCTCAGACCAAATGAGGGAAATTTAGAGAAAGGTACATAATAAGCTATCAAAATAAAAATATGATCGATTCAGAGCCGCATTGCGTCGTCATACTCTTCAACAAATATTAGAATAGTTTATGGTTGGACAAGGAAAACCATAAAACTAAATTATAACAAACAAGCTATGTGTCTACTTTAGAAGAAAGACATGCATACAATCACCGACTTTTCTGGAGCCTTATGAACTAGTACTATTTTAAGTATTTTTAAGGTTAAGCCATAATAAGCCATGTCATCACTATTATTATAATCATTTAAGCCGCGAGTCGCCCACTGCTGGGCATAAGCCTCTCCCGAAGATCTCCAAACCGATCGGTCCCGCGCTGCGCGCATTCATCGGCTTCACGCGACTCTCAGTAGATCGTTGGTCCACATGTCTCTCGGTACGCCGCGGCCACTCGAATACTTTTCTGCCCCACCGTCCATCAGTTCTCCTTGTTTTGTGATCTACCCACTGCCAGTTGGCTCGCAATTCTTTGGTCTATGTGAGTCATGTTAACGCTCGAAAATAGCGGTGAAACTAAGTACGACATGCTTATTCTTATTAGACTTTCGTACCTTACCAGATCCCCTGCGGAAAACTTTGGGAAAACATTCGAAAATTGGAAACTAAACTTACCGGGATATGCGAGTCGCATCGAGACCGAGCTGTAAAGGGGGCGAAAACCTAATGGCGTCTCAATTTTGTGAGTACCTAATTATTTTCATAAAATTGCATTGGTATTTTATTTATCTTTATATAAACTTAAATATCTGTTTGTCTACCCACACTATAATGTTTTCTAAAATAAAGCGAGTTTTTGCCACGAAATTCAAATCTATTGTATAATAAGTACTAATGTAATTCAATTAAAGTGAGCTGTCAACTAATAAAAATCTCTTTTCTAAAAAATTCAATTCGAAAGTAATTAATTCTCAAGATGATTTCTGAGGTTTTTTTTTCATAGATTGCAAAGTTAATTAAATTTTAAATTGAACTCAACGATGTAAATTGTTGAATATGAACTGGATTGCTAATAGACTATGCACGTACCAATTTTGTACCTTTCTACATTTTTATTTATGTGCTGAGTGGATTAGTAATTTATTTATATATAATTGTGATACCAACATGGTTAACCACAGATAATTTTCAGTAATTTGAATGCTATTGTAAAAATGTCTCTCGCTCAACTTATGTAAGTGAGTGCTTTTAGTACTTATGTAAGTGACTGTCTAAAGTTACTTTTCATTGAACGCACTGGAGTCGTGGCTTGAGCGTTTCGATTACAAGAACAAAGCAATTTTCACCATGGTTAATTCCGGATGTGTGTGTCAAATTTGTAATTTCGAGCTGTTTCAGAGTAGCTTAGTTGAAGCAATATGCACCTTAAGTTGTGGCATACCAACAAACTAGACATAATAGGCATTCTATTGGCGAGTTATTGAAGTATTGAAAAAAAGAGAATGAAGAAAGAAACGAATATTACTAATAATTACCATACTGCCAGAGTAATGAACGTTATTGGAGATCAAAGATAGACGCTCTCGTAGCAGCTTTGGCACAACTCACGCTTAGCCAACCCTGTAAAAATGAAGAAAAAGCATCATGTTGACAGCAAGGGAGAAAAAATGTTCCCCTGCTCCCAAGATAATGATTCCATAGCGAGCTCTGGCGACCTTAGGAAGCCTTTAAATAAGGGGCACAAGGAAGCATTGCAGTGTGCTAATTTTCATACTATCATGCGTGACAGTTACGGTATTAGCGTTGCTACTGCACTTCCAGTTATTGATTTTTTTAATACAAAGCACGGCAAATGACTCAAACGGTTCTAGCTGGCCCATAAGGTACCTTTTCACGCCTCTTTTGAAAGAACCCAGAAAGAAGAAGAAGGAGGAACGGGAGGGGAGGGTCTTTTATTCAGAGACAACGGACAAACAGACAGACATTATAATATGGTTAGTTAATGTAAACTCATATATATCAGACATACATTATGAAGTTTGTAGTTATAACACTAATTTTTGTGAATCACACAAATGGGATTTTAATGATTTGAAAATGCTTATTAGTGGGCTTAATGGAATAAAGTTATTTTCGTGTGTTTCTACCATGTATAAAGGCCTGCTAATTTTTATAATGTTTAATAGTAAGCTATCTGTGGCATAAGGAAGTAAATTCAACATAAATCCCTTTACGGCAGTACCTACTCGCACTAAAGTATTTATGTCCGCTTTTGTAAGCATACCTTCGCACATTTTATTGTCACGACGGTCCGTGACGAAGTCAGCGCTTTAGTTATCGTTAACTGATCTGTATTCATAGATATTATAGAATAAAATTGAAAATTAGAAACGTCGTTATTTCGAAATTTTATCGCTGTATGTTCGCCACATAACATCAACACTAAGCTTGCCTCGGTATCAGCCTAGAATATGGACTGTTTAATTATTTCTATTTTGGTGGTAGTTTTAGCATAAAAATTTAAATTAAGAGGTTCCCTAAGACTTATTGCCTATTATAAGCATCGCGAAACTTTAACACTAGCGAGATCCTAAAAACTCTCCAACGAATCAGCTGGTTGAAAGTGCAAACCCAGTGCTTCTAATATTAAAGTAATAAAATAAAAAAGTCCTCCTTTAAAATAACAAAATACGCACGTTTCTCCGACTTCCTCACTTAGTTCTAACTAAAACAATGAAAGAACAGTAACTAATCTACATTTAATCTCGAAGTGTCTGTGTTCTCTTATGGAAAAGGTCGATTTTACAATTCTTGGAGTCTCCCGGGGCGTAATTTCACTTGCATGCTGTCATAATGTCACCTGCATGCATTATGGAATTGCATCGATGTGGAATAAGCAAGGAGTTTTCCACTGTCAGGCTGTTTGTATTATCGTAGCTGTTAATACGTCAATGAGATGGATTCTACAGTGTAAAGTCAGCAGCACATCAAATGTAACATTTGCACTACGAAAGCCACCTCTATTAAGGACGCAGCAAGGTTGGTCTCAAGGTCATTTGAAAAGAATAATATTACTGCAACGCGTGTCGCGTTGTCTTCGCAAACTACTGTAGTCGTTTTCTAGGATAGCCAGTTCTCAGCTTGCGTAGAATAAATTGTGTCCCCGAAAGAATAAAAAAAGGAAAGAAAGGCTTAGATATCGTTTTCTAGAAAAAGAAAGAAACAGAAAACAGGTATTGGGGAGCCAGACTAAGAAAGAGCCACCCACAGATCATTGCAGTTAGATGACAACCGTGCTGTTCCTACGTCGTCAATATAAGGTCTCCGTTTGATTTGTGGTAAGAAATAACCGTTTAGCAGCAGATGAGCCACACGCTGAGTTACTGCTAAGTTGGCAACTAAGCGAACAGCCCGCTAGATGGTTTAAGCCGGGGCTCGACCGCGAAATGAACGAGGTCATTAATGAGTCCTCCTAACTCGCAACGATAATTTTCATAGTTGAGGCTCGACCGCGAAAGAGGTTAGCGGAGCGGTGTAACTATAAAAATTATCGTTGCGAGTTAGGAGGACTCATTAATGACCTCGTTCATTTCGCGGTCGAGCCCCGGCTTTAAGCGGTCGCCGTAGCGTAAAGAGGCTCGTATAACACCTTCGGGGCTACTCGCGCGCTGCCTACCGTTCATAAATCAAGAGAAACCGGTACCATCCGGTGGGCGGTATGCTTGATTGCCACCTTAGTAGTATAAAAAAAAGAAATCGTTGTTGACAGCATAGGAGATGAGTCCTGGCGACCTTACATACCGCAGGAGTTACCGACCGACCTTACATACCTTACAAACACAGGACTGCAAAGTGTTATTTAGCTGCTAAAATCTATGAAGTGGAGGTACTAGTCCAGTCAGGCCACAGAACATAGAGAGTAGTTCTTATGTTCTGTGAGTCAGGCCCTCGAAATTACTGTTGAAACTACCACCATTGCCCTACGTTTCAAATAACAAACATTTTTGCCAATTGTATTGCTTTCTTTCTTTTTATTGTTGTTTTTTATGTATACAGTATACTTATGTCACATTGTCTATTAAAAAATATTTGATTGATTAATTTTTAAATAAGTTCAAAACATCTTTGCCTTATCCCATTTCTGTTTATGAAGTATAAAGCAGAAAGTGACAGCATCAGCACCCCTAGCACGATCATTTTAAATTTCGAATCATAATCGTATCGTTCACGCACGCTTCAAATTTTAAACAAAACCCAGACAAAAGCTAACGTAACTACTCCATACGATGGCGATTCGAAATTTAAAAGTGTTCGTGCTAGGGGTACAGTACAGGATATAACTTAGACTTCAATTTGTAATAAATTGGTTTAGGCTAACATTTTGAAATGACCTTCCTATATGAAAAACAAACAATCACACAGGATGATAGGTTAAAATAGTCTATAAGCTACGTTGTCTTATTCAGTTCACTCGATTACGGCGCTACATTTGACATGGCACACCAAAGGCTTTGTTAGCTGGATGTCCTTCAGTTGAGAAGTTCTAAATTGAGTGGAAAATCACAAAGATAAGATATATTGAAGTGCTTGTTCGTTCTGTTTTTCTGTTGTTATCATGTAATACTACCAGCAGCTATGCGGTGAAGATCATTGCACAATGCATAATATATGTAGTTGTTTAGATACGATAATATTCGTAGGGTGGCTCACAGAACATCTCTTGGACCCCCAAGAGATTTTCTCTAAGCCAACAAAAAAGTAGCTTTGTTTAATTTTTTGGAGCTATGTATTTAGACCACTCGAATATTTATAGTTCTTTTTGGAATCTGTATTACATTTTGCATGAAGATTTTCCGATGGACACTGCTGAAAAATAAGCTACTATTTTACTTACATTGGTACAACAACATCAACTCTGCGTTTCGACGAACATTTTTTGTTTACTGCACCGATGACGTCAGATGAGGCTTGCCTCATAAAAAAGAGCCCTTGCTATTGCTTATTATTGTTATTGCAACATTTTGACAAAGAGTGGCCTACACATTTTTTGAAATAAAACCGCTTTCCCGTATTTAGCATGCGTTTAATTAAATGTTAAATTATTATTTTAAATTTTTACAACATTTGTTTCCGTAGACCATTTACTAACACCTCCTCTAAGTTTTAGTATTAACAACTTAGGTAGTAGGCTCCTATGTAGGGTCGTTTAGGTAGGTAGGCCTTTCTTATTTCAGCCATAAAAGTGTTCTCTATGTTTCGGATTGAAGGAAAAAGTAACTAGTGTAATTACTGGGCATAGAAGGCATTTCCTTTAAGGCCTCAGGATGACAACGCACCTGCAATACCAAATTATTTTTCCCTTGTTATTGCAGGTCTATAGGCGCCGGTTACTGCTTACCACCAGGTGCGCTATCAACTTGTTTGTCATCTAGTTGTATAAAAAATCTATTATGTTTCATTGTATCTGTTATTAAAATAGTTAAAGAATTTTAATTTCTCGTTTTATTTTATTTATCCGTAAATAAGACGTGATCATATGACAGGGGAATCCTTCCTCTGTGGTTGAGGTATCCGGGCATCTTATCTTATCTTTTTTTGTTTTTTATTATTTATTTATTTAGGACAATCAACAAAACAAACACTAAAACATGGTATGGAGTTTAAAGCTTAAGAGTACATGAGCTAAGTGCTGTCTTAATTATAGATTGCCACGGCATGCATAGTGGACTTAAAACATAACTAATATAATAATATATAGTGCAAACTCACTCTAATTGAACAAAAAAGCAGTTCCTAAAATTTGACATTCATTCATCCTGAATATAAAATTAGCGTTAAATTATTAACTTTCAATAGATTCTAAGGACTGTACAACTTGGCGTTTAAATATTTGTGCCTTATTAATGAAAATGTCAATGTCGCCTTTTTTTTTGGTGCCATCTTATCATTGTTATGGTGCCGCGACTACGACACGATGCACTTCGACACAGAACTATATCCGAGTTAATGCGCGGTGAGCTCAGAGCCTTGTTCATTGCACATATAATGATTGCATATGCCTCCGCCTGGAAATCAGTAGCAACCTTGCCCATGCTTTGGTATAGTTGAGTGTCTTTTTTATAGACCCCAGCACCTGTTCCAGAGTCCATCTGTGATTTTTTTTTCACACACCTATTATCTAGCCCAAAGTAAGCATCATTAAGAGCTTGTGTTATGGATACTAGATAACGGATAAATATTGATAATAATATGTTTATAAATATTAGAAATATACTTAATAAATATATAAACATCCATGACTCGTAAACAAATGTTCGTACTCATCATACAAACATTGCTCCTACCGGGATTCGAACCCGGGACCTCTTGACCGAGTAGCCTGCATAGTAAGGGGTACAGACCGCTTGACCAGCCGATTCATCAGTGAACAGGCAAAGCTCGCGTCCACCTTCAGCCTCATCATCAGGTGAGAAGAAGGCCAAGAGCTACCCCGTTCAGAATAATAAAGAAAATTTCTGATGGTTCTGATGCTGCTGGCATTGAGAGTGCTTCCATCATCTCATTACTCTATCCACACGGTTTAAAGTAACAAGCTGAAGCTGACAGCTTATTACGTCAGGTTGTTATTGAAGGTGGGTGCTTCCTACGTCGTTTGTTATTAGAGGGTGTCAAAACGTAATTACTTTTCTCGTGTAGAAAACGGAAGGAGATAGAACAACGCAATTATTTATTTTATTATTTTTAAGTTAAGAGATACTTAAATAAGACGGTAGGCATTTACTCAGACAGATTATAACCAAACATCGCTTTGTTATCAATTACCCTGCTGCACAATCATTGTGACTTAATCTACAATAAAAACATTGAATGAAAAATTCGTAAATAGCACTGTTTACGAATTTTTGTACCTCACATTGTTGACCGTTTAGTTTATTAGTTCAATTAAGTTCATTGTGTAGTGTACTAAATAAAAAAAAATAACTTTCTTTCGTTCTATCTTTACATTTTTGAATTAAACCACTTTAAGTAAGTACTTACTAGATTGAGCTCACGTTTAATTTTATGATACAATGCTATATTAGTTGAAGTATCAAATATTTTGCTGGCAATGAGGCTAGGTAATGGATCGTCACTTAACAGTCGATTCAAGTGATATTCAAAAACTGTTTTCCAAATAAACATTGTATGTTTGCTGTGTATTTTACACTTGACATATTCATCCAGCCAGAATACAGCTGAACTAGAACAAGTTGAAAGAGCGGCCAATTTAAATATTGAGGTAATCCACAATCAGCTTTTACAGAGCAGGTGGAACTGACATTTCAATCCTTTGTGAGACTAATGGATATGTCCAAAAGGACGATGCCTAGATAAATAAATCTTCTCCACTAAAATTAATACACGGAAGGACATTAAAGTCACTAAGACTGGAAGCTATTTACTGTCATAAAACAAAAGTAGATTTGAGCGAAGTTAATGAAAATTTAAGTGAAAAGAGTTTATTTGTCCATGAGATTAAAACTTGATATTCAACGCCTTTTTCTAGAAAAAGGAATATAGTTTTAATAATCTACATCGGCTTTTATAGAAACAATCAATCATTTCCCTCGAGATACTTAAAAAACTCCCATGATGGTTTTATTTCAAATGTGTTGTGCTCGCGAAAATATAAGACAATACTAAACTCCTATAATTTTAACATTTTGATTTTTGTTATCAAAATTTTCCTCAGCGATTATGTATTTACCAATCGACTTAGAGATCCTTGGGAGAGGCCTATGCCCAGCGTCTCTCGGCTAAGGATTAATAACTGAGGATTATTTCTTAGAATTTGTTATTTGAAAAAATACAGGGAAGTCAGTGTTAATTTACTGAAATGAGGCCTGCATCCGCACCTCGTTACCACCACCAAACAGCAGTTTTGGTTGGTGCTTAGCGCTTTTGCGCACGGCTAGAGAGTCGAAAGCACTGCCGGACTCGGTGTTTACTACTGCTTACAACCTGATTTCCCTTCAAAGCTGGATTAAATAGGCACCTTCTGGGTGAGCTCACTACACTATCGGCCTCCTCTTAATTTCTCTCGGAGCAAGAGTGGAATCAACAACAAGCCCATTTTAAACAAAAAAGTAACAGCAATGGCTGTTTTTCCGAAATATCTCAATACTGTCTCTCATATAAAATAAATTGGAGTGCAAATATATTAGTATTTATAACTTTAACCATAGGAATATTTTTCCTATCGATTGGGATATAATATTATTGCATAAATAATAATGATTTAAACTGATTATTGCAGCTCATCAACTTTTGCAATATTTAAAGCTGCACTGCCAGCATATACTATGGGAAAAATTATTTAAAACTACTATTCAATTATTAAAAAAAAATTCTAGACCAAAATTAAGTTTTGAATGAAACAGAAATACGGGAATTGCTTTCCCGTATTTCTGTTTTATTCAAAACTTAGTTTGTTGGTTGGAAAAACAAGACAATATCTAATCGTATAACGTTTCACAAAGTAAAGCTTTTCAAGTCGATAATATCGTAGTATGAATAAAGATTATAAATATATAAAATAAATGAGCGTAGTGATCAATATCAATGTATTTTAAGGGAGTTCCTCTGGGAAATTAAAACAACAAACCATTTTTTGTAATTTAATCGCGTGCCATGTGTCCGTGTGACGACGGTGCGAATTTTCTGATTCGTTGGACATTTTTCCACGTTAAGTAATCTTTATGTTTGAAATAAGAGCGATTTCAGATTAGCGTTTTATACGCGCGTATAAGTTCGTTTTTGGAAGCGCATGTAGGTGCGTATAGGCGCGCCTTTTGGCACACGCTCAACTCGTACGACCAGTGACGCGCTTCTAAGCTCGTATAGGCACGAGTAACGCAAATAGTAATGTTTATTCGTCAGAATTCATGTTGATACTGACACGACACTACTACCGGTTCGAGCGAACACGCCGAAATATGTGCCCGTTTACGCGAGTCCGGTTTTTTGAAGCGCGTAATGTAGCGCGCGTGTAAGCGCGTATGCTGAAACGACCGTATACGCGCAGAAAAATACGCTAATCTGCTTCAATTTCTATTGTCTCTGGAAACAGCTTAGCACCAACTCCAAAAAATACATTTTTGGTGGAAAGTAACTAGGTACTGAAATTTAATTATTTTTTCCTTTTTAGTGTTTTGAAGTCGGTTTTATTTTTGTTAAAAAATATTTTTTTTCACATTTTTAAGTGATTTCCAAAGGTCAAAGCAAGATGGGTGACCGTCAGCACTATCGACTTGTCTGTCTCTCAGTCTTTGGTTAAAATACATAGTGAAAGAATTATCTTCTAACTCCTAACCGTTAAGGAGTTGTACCTTCCATCATCAGCTCATCAACATGAGATGATGACTAACAGAAGCAAAAACTTGATTAGCTTTGGAAAAAAGTATAACATGTCATACGTGCCAATAAAATTTGAGGTTTGCCCTCGATTTCCCTGGGATCCCATCATCAGATCCTGACTTGGTGACAATGGGACCACCGCTGGAGTATACTCTATCGAATAAAAAAAGAATTTTGAAAATCGGTCCACAATTGACGGCGAAATCGGTGAACATACATACAAAAAAAACATACAGTGGAACATATAACCTCCTTCTTTTTTGAAGTCGGTTAAAAATGATTAGAACTTTCTCTCAACTAGTTATAATTCTCAAGGTTAAAATGTTAAATAATCATTAATGTGATTATGAAAAGCTGTAATATTTGTGTAGCGGCTACGTCATGGTGCTACATAGGCAGTTAGTATCGAGTGACCGCGAAACGGTTGATCAATGGGAAGTACTTACGTTGGCATGGAGTGACGGAGCTGAAACACGACACAGAAACGTTATTAGTACATAATGCAAATTCCTGAATCACGCTTACGAAGTTTCTGAACTTTATCTGTATAATAAAACTAGTTATTGCAGCAAATACAAAACAAAAGTAAATTTTTACAATAGTATGAACGGGAGGAGTTTTCTCTATAAAAGATCTCTTTCAGCCAACCCCACATGGATGGGGTGTGACTAGACATGGGTAACTCAACAAAAAACAATGAACCGCAGATCAGCTCACGGTTCACTTAAGTGAGCCGGACCTGCGAACCGGCTCACAGATCAGCTCACTACTGAGCTGTAGATCTGCTTTACGAGCGACTTACAGAGTCGAATATTACCGAATGCCGTCGCGCCGAGCCGACCGACATCGGAGCCGTTTCGCATCTCGCGGTTCGTTCGCAGCTAATAATACTCGCGTGTCTGTGACTCGGTGAGACTGTGACTCTGTGGGTGAATATACCTAACCTAGCGAGTGAGCCTTGAGCTGTTTGTTTTGTCGTTGAGCTGCAGGTCAACGGTTCAAGTCAATTGATCTGAATTTTTGAATCGGTTCAGAGCTGAGTTACTCATGTCTAGGTGTGACGGTGTGAGTAATAATGTCCTATCAGAAATAGGTCTATAAATAAATAAGATATATCCGTTTTTTTCCAATGCCGTCTTTTTCCAAATCATTTCTAATGTATGCCATTTTATTTTCAGTGTTTCAATTTTTTTCAAGTGAGTTTGACCATTGATTATTAGATCATTATCGCTCTTTTAGTGACCTTCAGAAAATATTAAAAAGTAGTAAGTATCTAATAAGTATCACATTGGCATACTGACAGAGAATGTAATTTGAAAACCGATAACCATATTTAGACCGCAATTGTAGTACCTACCTACAGTTTTTTTTACTTATGAGTGGTTTTGTGATTTGTGATATCAATATTTTAGACGCTTTCAGACTGCATCTATGAATATTAACTTTATATTCGAAGTTGGATGTCCTTATTTTTTTTTTTTTGCGGTATTAATAATCTTTGAGAAGTTTGAATGATAATATTCTAAAGTTACGATATAATATTATATTTTGTGTATGTATATTATGTTTAAGAATGAGATTGCGTTACTAAAATTCTTCATTACAAAGATATTATAAATACATCTAGTTAAAATCTTCTATATCGTGTAGATCATTCACTAGGAGGCTACAGGTGCTGTTAAATTAAGTGATCGTATCACTGTGAGATATGGCGCAAAGTTTGGATGATGGATGTAAACTATTGCTGTTGTGTTATAGCTAAAGGGACTCGAGGCTTTATGGGGCTCTTGAAGCGTAGTTTCAAATAAACGTCGGTGTATAGTAATAAATATTACATTTTACGGCATATAGTTAGTTGTAATACTGAAAATGGCAGCGATATACCTACGATATTTTGATCAAAACAAAAACCTAAAGTTCTTGCAAAGGTAAAACTAGGCGTTTACAGACACCGGATAAAAGTGTGACGTCGCTAGGGTTTCTGCTTGAGCTTTCCCGAAATCGAGAAAACTTGAGAAGTTTGCCTTCATTCGGAGCGAGAAATAAATGACCGGAACTCGAGAATTCTTGAGTTCCAAGTTTGAATTGCGTCAGGTACGCCGTGCGACTATTTAGAAGTTTAATTGTAATAAAAGAATTTAATGTTTTAGAATAAACAGGGAAACGTACTTACATCCAATCTCGAGAGTTTATTCCAGGCGCTCATGATAGTCAAATCCACCTCGACCGAAAATGGAGATTTTCAAGCCTAGCTGGAAATTTTTTCACAGAAATAAGAAATCGACTGTCAGACGAATATTCTTGAAATCCTATCGTCTAAAACAAATATAATAATATGCTTGCTTATTATTTAATAGTTTGACATTGCTCCTAGACTTCTAGGTCTAGTCTAGGGATACTTAGTCAACTTCCAAGTTCTGATTTGATTCGTAAGAAATGATCTCAATCTAATATAATAAATATTGGCATGTAATTAATGGAACTTCTAATAATTATCAATATTGTCCTCTAAAAATCGGACCTGCCTTCTAAATTAATTAGTCAGCCACAATTCATGCGCTTCTAACAATTGCTATATTAGCCGCAAATATCATTGATTTAAGCTTCTATAAATATAACTTAGTACGAGCACCTAAATTTATGACATATATTCAAGCAATAGCATCCAAAAAATCTGCAAATTTTCACCAAAAAAATACTGTTATTGACATCTAATTTTATAACTTAGTGTGATTAAAAATTAAATTATCGGTTGATCATTAAATATAGCTACATAAACTTGCCATCTTTGGGGTAGGGGCGGGGTAAGGTGGGTTGTCTGTCTATTGTTTGCCCGAAGATTATATGCAATACTACTCATATGCCCGAATCTCATTCGCCCGAATGTTTTGTTTACCATAAAAGACATGTGACATACTCTTATTTACCCGAACATTAGATTCCATAATGATACTAATGCCATACGTATTGTTATCCATTTTATTAATTGCAATAGGTAATATTATTTAACAGAATATTTCAACGCCATACTATATTGTTTTCGAATCTAATCTAATCGAAATCTAAGCTATGCATTTGCTCATGATATTTCACTATAATCGATCCAAGTCGCTTCCGTACAAATTTAACCTAACGCCTTTGTCGTAAAAAGCGATTGGCTTTCTAGCACTTCGCCGGCCGCTACCGCGGCACGCGCGATTCGCGCGCTCGGCTCGTGCGTTGTCTTTCATTTTCAAACCTAACCTAAACCTATTGTTTGTTTAGTTTAAACGGACCTAACCTAAACCTATTGATTGTTTATTTTAAACCGTTTTTTTTCTAGAAGCAATGTGGATGGCAAATGATGTTATGGCATGTGATAATTACGGCTTTCAATGATTATAACAAATGATGTTATGGAAATTGACTTTATGGGAAACAAAGTTTCTAACACGTGACTAATATGGTAAACAATGAGTATCCGCTGCGGCCATCTCACTCGCGCTAAACAGATCGTGCAGTGTCTATTTTCATTATTATAGAATATTAAGTATTATTTTTGATGCTAAATTATAAAATATGATGTTCTTAGTTGAAGCTTAAACGATGGTTTTTTTGAGGAACCTATATTGAATGTGTAAAATTTTAAATGTGGGCGAGTTACAAGTTCCATGGCTGAGTCATTAAATTAGGTGCTTAGGTATAAATTAGTGAGACAAGTTGAAATAATTGTTGTTCATAATTTGGTGCCTTTTTGGGAATATTTAGATGGCATTCTAAAGAAGGCGAGTTATTTTATTAGGAGCTTTATCATTTTCCCGTGGCTTAGTTATTAATATTGAGGTTGGTGGCCGTGTCCAACAAAAAATTTTGCGGCTCGATTTATTATATCTCATAAATATTTAAGCTACTGCTATTGTAACTACTAGTCAGTCAGTAGAAAGAGTATTTTATTTACTTTTCACGTCATTGATTTTCTTTAAAAAATAATTTTACTTTTTCTGGTGTTTCTTTATTTGCAGTCTTTTATTGTTACTACTCATTATTAACTACACGCGTGTAGCACGGGGTTTTGGAGATTGCTTGATTGATGAAAAACGTCATTATTTTGATATTCACACGCTAAAATAAGCCGTGTAGTCATAAGTGTCAACAGTCATGCGATTTACATCTATACACATAGTAATCGGCTTCTTTCAGTTTCATCATCATCATCGCAGCCTACTATATACGTCCCACTGCTGGGCACAGGCCTTCCTACATGGGACAAATACATGAGGAGTTTGGGTCATAACACCACCACGCTGGCCCAATGCGGCTTGGTGGATTGAAGCGGTTCATAGGAGTTCAAGATTAGAAATTTTGGTTGACCCATCCCGGGATCGACCATGGCGAAAGTTGCTTTGTTTTCGTAATCGTAAACCAGAGCGCTCAAACCATCGAGCTCCTCAGCTTTTAGCTTAGTAGATTTTAATTTGTGTTCCTTTCCTTACTTGAATAAGAGAGGTACAGAATAAAAATATCACAGATTAAAAATTGGGCTTTTCAAATAAATCGCAACCAATTTCT
Source organism: Nymphula nitidulata (assembly GCA_947347705.1). NCBI lineage: Eukaryota > Metazoa > Arthropoda > Insecta > Lepidoptera > Crambidae > Nymphula > Nymphula nitidulata. Next base: position 18,930,371 of record OX374625.1, on the reverse strand, counting down.
ACGGTTTTCACAAAAAGACTCGAGACCCGAGCAAACTCGAATATTCTCAGAGCTCGAAAAAAAATATGCCGAGTAATTATGACGTCACAGAATAACAAGAGTACGTGTCGAAAATGTGGCTACAGTCGACAGCACATCAGTTTGTATTTTTATATTTTGTAACAAACATATCTAGTTGCATATTAAGTGTGGCTGTTTTTATGAATAAGTATTATTATTATCTGTAACAATTGCTCTGCAATCACTCCTCTAAAAGAAAATTAAAATCAAAACAGTAATCGTTTTTAATATCTAATGTGATTAATTTACCTACCTTATTGGTATACCTTCTTGTTGGAGGGATCAAGACAGCTTGGGAAACAACTTACCTGAAAGCAGAAATAATAAAAAATTTGCAGAACAAAGATATTTCTCGATTTTCTTTCTTCATATTTCTTGTTCTTATATGTGGAATTATCAACATTGTTATAACAAAGACAAAATCAATAATTGTAACATAATTAGGTTACTTTACACCTATTGAACATTAATTCTAAACCATGTTTGTGAATCTAACGGTGGGCTTTGTCCGTAGAATGACAGGTGAGAAATTCAGAACGGTTTCTTAATGATAAAATCGTTTGAAAAAAAAAACCTACAAGGTCAGTAAACATGACACCTTGCCATAAATAAATAAAAAAGTTCACTAAACAAACAAGTTAAACTAAAAACAGATAAAACTTTTGTAATATCTTCCATCACAAAAATGAGAGAAGTGTAATAAAATAATATTGTCACGACGGTGTAGTGGCCTTACCTAACTTAGAACTCAATTTTCGCTTCGCTGGTTTAGAGACTTTTTCAGAAAGCGGTAATGCGTTGCTAGTCCAATCTAGAGAGAGATCTACCATTTACCAAAGAATCAAAGTTCTAACCTACATACCATCGTTTTCGGTCGTCTGCAGCAAGTTTCAGCAAACGACGCTACTATTTCCTGAAAACCATTTCACAGGCTATTTCAGAAACCCTTATGGCCATTTCTCACTCACATGTAAAATGTCATAAGAGTGAGTGAGATAAAAGACAATAGACTAGTTCAGAAGAAAACTTCTGGAAAGTAGGTAGTGAAAGAGACAGTATTCAATATTTAATGGACTTTCTGGCATTTTATTTTAAAGGACAAGCGTTGTAAAAGCACTTTGTCAACTAATATAAGCGCTCGAGTCACGGCACATAGAATTCAGTTTTGTTTTGGGTTGCGAAGCAATAACTACGAATCGATACCAGTGCGAAGTCTCGATACCAGTGCAAAGTGTTCAGTGCGATTGTTAGTGTCACGTCATACAGTGTTGTATACATACAGTGTTGTATATTAGGTGACTTATTCCTTGTGACTTTTGGTGATAAGTGAACTGTGTTACTGGGCCTAATTCTGGCGAACACATGCTAAGATTAAATTTAAGTTCAGTCTACCTCTTTCTCTCAATATGAATACGAAAAGAATCGCTGTCATAAAATTTGACATTTAGAAACATGCATTCAATTTTCGACCTTATTGAACGTGATAAAATGCAGTGTTCAGGAGGCACCGTACATGCCGTCTAAAATTGTCTATGGTTCTTATGAAATCTGTCTAAATTTACATGACAGCTCTAAACAAATTCTTGCTATCTCATTCTTATTACATTGCGAGAATGAGATATACTGTACTTAAATTTAAAATTTAAACTTAGAGTGTGCCTCCAGAATTAGGCCCACTGTGTTGTTATAAACGTGATCTCTCAATAAAATTGGCATTTTAAGCACCCCTAGCCTACATAGCACTTTAATATTATTATATTGCCCTAGCCAGTAATGATATTGACACTAAAAGGGCTGAATAGAATCGGCACATTCTATTCAGCCCTTTTAGTGTCAGGGGGGTGCTCTAGAAAAGGCATATGGCTGAGCTGGTCACCTAAACACGACTTCTTAGAAAATAAAATTGAAACCGCGAGAAAAAAATCAGCTGTTCTATACAAACCAGTTGTGTAGATATTACAGTTTGTATGAAACAACTGTTTTTTTTTTCGTTTAGGGTGACCAGTACTACCATGTGGCTTCGTTTTCGAGAGCGCCCCCTTAACACCCTGTATAATTTCCAAAATTTTATATACTGGTGTCAGAGCCACTAATGGCGGGAAAACCAATCAATTTTATTCACAAATCGGGGCTCCCCGCAGCATGTCATTTTCTTGAACCATGATAAAATGGCAGCCATTTATAATTTAAGTTACTGATACACGGATGCATGTGTTTATTTAACAATATACTATACCCACGTAAAGGTCCTAAAATCATAAAAGAGGTCTCGTTTGATTATCAATAAAGCTATGTTGAATATTTAAGCGATTAGTGATTGATAAAAAAAAATTAAAAAAAAGTATTTTAGTGTTTTAAAATCAAGATTATACCCTTAATCTACAATCAAAATATTGTCTAGATCTCGATTATAGGTTGACCTACAATATATTTTAAATATTATCAATGACACCTTTCGTGATATTAGTTGAATTTAGTAGGTTGACGAACCACTGTGGCTGCATAAGCTCGGTATCTTTAATTTTGCCGTGGTATTTGCAGGCAGTCATCTATGATCTGAGGTCTTCCAGCTCGAGACCGATAAACCTCACCTGCTGTTTCTTACGGAGACGCAAATCCGATGTCCGACTGACGCAGCTTATTTGCATTACCCAGGTTACACCCTGGAGCACAATTTTAAACCACGCGCTGGTACCTGCGTGTATGCTCGCGACGACATCTGCTGCCGACGCCTCCGTAACCTTGAGGATCCCAGTTTCTCTGCAATATGGGTTCTGGTGAACACCGGTATAGAGCAAATGCTCTATGCCAGTGTTTACCGGTCGCACGAGAGAGTTCTCGGCGAAACGGAGTCCATTACATCTGACTCCGACTTTCCGAAATGTCTCCGTTCCGGTTAACGACCATCTGGACCTCTTGGGTCTAGATATCTCTGCCAATTTCAATTTCGGTCGCTACATCGAATCCATTGCTGAAACTGCAGCCAAAAAACTTGGCATTCTTTCAAAGGTGAAACGATATTTTACATTTGAGCAGCTCCTAAGCCTTTATCTAGCCCAAGTACGCTCCTGCATGGAGTACTGTTGTCACCTTTGGGACGGATCTGCACGTTATCAGTTAGATGCACTGGATTCGGTGGAGCACCGAGCGAGGCGACTCATCGGCAGTGAAGCACTCGCTGAGGCTAATCTCCAGAGCCTTGACCACCGAAGGCGTGTAGCTTGCCTCTCGGTCTTTTATCGGTTGCATTTCGGAGAGTGTGCGGAGGTTCTTCATAATTTGATCCCCCCAACCCCTTTCCACCACCGAACGACCAGGCGCGGCGAAGGCTTTCACCCTTACGTTGTGGATATACCTCCCATCCGCACGAAGCGCTTTGCTTCCTCTTTCATTATACGGACAGCTAAGGAGTGGAACTCGTTGCCAAGGTCTGTTTTCCCGGATCAATATAATCTGGATATATTTAAAGCCAGAGTGAACAAGCATCTTCTAGGCGAGCGTGTACCATCTTAGGCCTCATCTTTAGGTGAGATTGTGGCCAAACGTTCTATCATTCATAAAAAAAGAAAAAAGTTTTGCTTAATATGCTAAAGATTAGCTGGTTTTCGGCTAAGTACATTCGTGAAAAAGAGCACGGAATGTGCCGAAGCCATATGTATTTTTTTTTAATTTTTGCCTAACAAATCTAAGTACAAACTAAATTCTGTGTGTAAAAATCGCACAACCTCTAACCAATCCTAAAACACTATTCCACTTTTGAAATTCACAGTCATGTCTTTCATGTTTTTCTCATGAAAGGAAATTTAAAAAGCTTAATTTAATTAGCCTGACTTTGTAGATTCAAATAAAAACGTTGTCTTTTGTTTTCCATTTCAGCTTTTGTTTTCGGTAAAAATCATAGGTCTACCACTTTCAATTAACTGACAAGAAAATAAAACAAATATAACCGCCCTAGACATTCTCATAAACCGTGTACCTGACAACGGGTCTTAATCAGCTTTAGAAAGATGATTTAAACGGAACGGAACCAAGTGTCACGTTCAAATAGAAAGAAAAACCAATTAACTTTGGGAACAGCGTTCCGTTCTAACTACAAACAGCTCTGTTAATTTTGTATATTGACACTGGGGTTGTCCGTTGACATGGACGATTTTCAGAATCGCCCATGCTTTGTACTGGTAAAGGCAGAGTATTAGTTTGAAGCCCAATCTTAAGAAACTAGCGAAGGTCCACGAATCATCTAGATAGGTATCATGTAACTGATCTTTATAGAAGAGCGATTGTAGGTAATACAGCACCGTTGTTATCTGTCAAGCGGCATTATCCCTCCGGATTGAAAAATCCATTGTGACTGGAATCCGATGCCTGACGGGTTAAGCAATAATAACATTTAGTTTTTAGTTTTCAAATTATTTATCGAGAAATCGTCAGTTATTGGAAAATACTACCAACCGTATTACCCATTTTTTTTTTTGTCATCAAAAACTTTGAAAAACATATAAGTTTTTTATTTATTATAGGAACGTATATCTATGTTTTTTATTCTGTCGTTGATGTACAGTTACCAATATTGAGTATCTTTTTAAATTATTTAGGTAATATGTTACTTCATTTTAACAAGGGTCTGACAAGAGTTGAGCCGGTGGTAGTTATGTTACGGCAGGCAACTGTTGCGCACGGAGATGTGAACTTGACCAATACTACAACTATTTGACATAGAAAATTTATGAGAGATAGATTAGGCTATCGGGCTTAAGCAATATGCTGCTTTTGAAGGTAATATTATTATTTGATATCCGGGATATAAATTATTCTTAGATTTTACTGCTAATATTATCCTAAACCACTACAAAATATATATTTTTTTTTTATACAAACACGGCAAATGACCCAACACCACCTGATGTGAAGCGGTAAGAAGAGTCCATATGCGAAGACAGCTAGCGCAGATTGAAACACACTGTTCTAGCCGCCAACACCTGAAGTTGATTTCCTACACGGATGAAAGCATTGTAGGGGCTTTAAGACAAGCACAACTGTTACCTTAGCCTCTGTCAATGCTGGAAAAGCATCGGCGTTGTTTCAGTACATAGTCCCTGCCTTCACCAATTTTACCATCCTCAGTCAAGGATTCACTTTGATGCAGGAAATGCGTAAAAGCATTTCAAACTAATCAAAAAAGGACCCTAACTAAGAACTAACTGAACAAACAGCGCCATAGTACAGACAGCAATAAAAGTCGATTAACAGATTCTGAATAATAAATGGCTAACCCGAAAACTAATCTTGATAGTCGTGGGATAATTCACTGCTATTTGTTTAATTATTTATTCCTACGTACCCTAAATTGATCATGTATTTAATAGGGTACCTATTTGACATTTTTTTTATTTCATAATAAGTAGTATGTCAATAAGAGGAGCTCAGTGACGTAGTGGTTGGAACGCTCTAGTTTTGATTGAGAAAACAAAGCAACTTTTGCCATGGTCCATCTCATGATGGGTCAACTAAAATTTCTAATCTCGGGCTCCTTCGTGCTTCGGAAGGCACGTTAAGCCGGTAGTGCCGGTAAGTGCCGGTTGTTGCTGCAACCACTTTAACCCACCAACCCGCACTGGGCCCGTGTCGTGGTGTTATGGCCCAAACTCCTCATGTGTGTCTCCTATGAAGATACTGCCTGTACTCAGCAGTACGAAGTTTGTAGGCTGGAGATGATGATGATGTCAATAAGAGTTTGGTTGGTGGTAGGGCTTTTAGAAGTCCGCCTGGCTACCTACCACCATCTTACCTAAGTCTGCCGCCATAGCAATAATGATAACAGCATTGTTGTGTTCCGGTAGTTGGAGGTAAGATAGCCACTTCCTCTGTTGTTGAGGAATCCAGGTGTAGCTTGCTTCCATCGTATGCCTTATCTTACTTACCATCAGGTGAGATGAAGGTCGAGAGTTACCCCGTTAAGTTTTTTTTTTAAAGAAATATAAATATTATATATTGGCAGATTCGGCAGTAAATTGGTTATCATATACAGCGATTTGTTGGAGGAGCTGTTACAAGTTGTTGAAAAAGTCTCCATAGAAAGTTATGGTGAATTGTGACGTTACATGACAGCAATGGCTACCAATAACATATAACTACTCTTTACATAACAACATACCTACTTGCAACGCTCGAAATATCATTTTTGTGTGAACTTATTAAACATACTTTCCAATACTATTAATGCCATACTTCAAAATTATCTAATATTATCTTTTACAACCCATAACACAAAAAGTAAATAAGTCTGGCCTGGCATATACTTGTACTTGTAGTGCTTTGTTACAAACTCAATATACCTATGCTCGTTTCTATCACTACTTATCCATGATTTTTGACATTTACTTAACAAGAAAATAGAAAGGCCTTATAAATTTATTCATCTTGTTCTGTGCACTATTAAAAGGACTTGTACAGGCCAGTACTATACTGGCCCATCGAAATGGATAGTAGACTTTATGTGATAAAAAATTACATTGACAACACTAGCCCTCGACTAGTGTTGAGTTACAGGACCCCGAACTATGTAAATTGCATTTATTACAAATAAACAATAACAAGCAAAAACTTACTATAAAATTTCAAAACATCTACGCAGCATTAATAAACATTTTGACAGTTTTTTGACTTTTTGAGTCGCTTACAATTTAAACCTGATATTGTGCTTACCGTACGCTGGATTAATGAATTTTCGAATGAAACTTATACAGAACTACTTAAACCAGAATGATAGTATAGTAATCTACTCACGGTCGAATCTTAACATCTGTTTAATAGAACTATAATGGGTATTGGGAACAAAAGGGGCTCTTTCACTTTGTCAAAATAGTGCTTTCTCTTTATTTAACATGATAGGCAATGCGTGAATACTCAAAGTGCTACGAGCGTCTACGGTGAGCCGCTGACCTTGCGCATGATTCCATCCTTGTCGTATAAATAACTGTGAAATAAAAGTAAATTAATTCATTCGTCAATCGACTTTTGTTGCTGACCATATGTCCTGCAGGCATCTACGGTATTGCTCAACTAGAACTACGGGATAAGCTGTGAGTTTGCATAGTTTGCGAAATTGGAACAATTGACGATCGCAGTTTTATGGAACTAAGGACCAGAACAGATTTAAACAGAGGGTTGCAATGTGTGTCTATTTCCACAGTCCATGTTGTCCATGTTGTACTTGATTAGAAGGAATTCAATATTATAAGTTCACATTACAAGTTGTTATTAATACTTAGATTGGGTCTTTGAAATTCGTCTGTTTGTTTGTAAAACGGAATAGTAAGTAGTAAGGTAAGTAGGGCCAGTACGATAAGTAGGTAGTAGGGTAGTTTACTAGCTGGTAGGCCCGTATGTAGGGTCGTCTGGGTAGGTACCATCGCCTTTCTTATTTCGACCGGGAATCAGTTCGCTGTGTTTCGGATTGAAGGGAAAGGTAACCGGTGTAATTAGTGGGCATGGAAGGCACTTCAACTTAGGCCTCAGGATGACAACTTACCTGCAATACCAAGTGGTGTTGTCTTGTTATTGCAGGTGTTTAAAGGCGGCGGTAACCACTAACCACCAGGTGAGCCGCCTGCTTGTTTGTCATCTAGTTGTATAAATAAACCATCTTTTATTTTTATCTATACAACAAATTTTGTTTAATCTCTTGTAAAATACTTTGTTATTCAGTGGTCTCTAACATATTTAAAACAAGAACAGAACAGTAGTAGAGAAAACTGGATTATATCCTTATTAAAAATTCTGAACATTCGCCTTAATTTGGTCTGAAACTTTGGCAAGCGTTTTGTGGCAGATCTGTAGACTACAGGCTGAAATCACTGTTGGCCGGCAAGTGCCGTGTATTGGATGGTGATTGGACTTGTTATTTTTAATTAAGAGATAAATGTTTGCAAAAAATATTATCTATATCTGACAGTACGCAAATTTCACCTTCTGATTAAAGATTAGCGACTCCATACAAAATGTATGGAGACCCAGCGAAGTCTATGTAAGTAGGTACACTATATTTTTTTTAATTTGCCCAGTTTCGTCTTTCATAACAAGAATTAAAAAATTAAAAAAATGTAACACAGCCAAAGTAATGTTCGTCATGGTGCTTATGTCACTATAGTGATATTTAGTTGACTTCTATATCGCCCGCCGTTTGTACTAGGAGGTAGGACCGTTCGGAGGCGGATACCTCTCGCTGCCGACCATGGTTCAAGCCATGGTCGGTAGCGACAGGATATGGGAGGCTGCCGCCTCCTTCTGCGAGGCTGTACTCTCGCAGAAGGAGGCAGCGGAGAGGGAGCGGGAGGATGATCCTTAGGCCGCTCTCCTCCGGCGCAGACGGTTGGTTGGTCGTAAGACGCGGCCTGCGTGTGCGAGGGTAGGCTCCTTGCACATGCATTGCACAGACCCGTCACGTCTGGGTTGCCCCAGGTTTCCCCCGGGAAACCCCATTTGGCGCTGTCGCCACTCTAGAGTCGGCTTAGGTCGGGACCGGACGCGGCTATGGCCGCGGACTGGCTCTGGTCGGTTCTAGGGTCGGGCTGCCCGGAGGCGGCTCGGTGAAATGCTTCGGCAAACCCCGGGTCATCTCCATTATGGGCATGGGGAAACCGGAGTGGTTTAGCAGGTATTCCCAGTGCCGCTTTGATCAGGCGATGGGCGACCCCTGCGAAAAAAAGGTGGTACCTAGGGCTGTATGGTAGGGTCATCTGTTTAGGTACCACCTCCTCTCTTTGTACCACTGCCTTCCTTATTGCGTTTACGTGTTGTCCCTCTATTCTCAAATCACTAATAAAACAACTCACAGCTTCGAATTCCGGTAGGAGCAGTTGTTTCTATAATGAGGAACATTTTGTACTGAAACTTTATGTTTATCAATTTTAATTAGTGGTCCACCTAGGTCCTGGACCCTGGACCCAGCCAAGAGGGGGGGGGGGGGGGGGGGGGGAGATTCATGACATTGGGAGTTCTGTTCTCGAAGTTGTTGACGAGTACGTCTACCTCGGACAAATGGTCCAGCTGGGTAGGTCCAACTTTGAGAAAGAGGTCAATCGACGAATCCAACTCGGTTGGGCAGCATTCGGGATTGCGTAAGATCTTCTCGTCCCAAATTCCTCTGTGCTTGAAGTCGAAAGTCTTCGACCAGTGTGTGTGTTGCCAGTGATGACATACGGCTGTGAAACGTGGTCGCTCACTAAGGGCCTTCAGGCGTTCTGCGCAAGTTCGCAGTCGCACAACGAGCTGTGGAACGACCTAACTATGTTAGGTGTTTCTCTGCGAGATGGAATCAGAAATGAGGGCATCCGTAAGAGAACCAAAGTCACTGACATAGCTCTTAGGATTAGCAAATTGAAGTGGCAGTGGGCAGGGCACATAGCACGCAAAACGGACGGCCGGTGGGGCATTAAGGTTCTGGAGTGGCGACCGCGTACCGGAAAGCGCAAAGTAGGACGGTCTCCCACTAGATGGACAGACGACCTGGTCAGGGTCGCGGGGAGCCGTTGGATGCAGGCTGCGCAGAATCGTTTTAATTGGAGATCGATGGGGGAGGCCTTTGTTCAGCAGTGGACATCATAGGCTGATATGATGATGATGATGAACAGATTTTTCCTGATGTTTTGAGATAGTGTACATATAAATACACCTGGTCGGATATGAAATATATCCATTAGTGATATAATAATTTAAAACCAAAACAAACCATTTTTAATTAGTTTTTAGAAGAATAACGTAAATGAACTAGTGTCAATCAAACCAACCAGCAACTACACTTATTCACTGGACTTAGTAGAAAAATCCAGTGAGGTGCCATATTTATTATCTTTCACGAACGCGGCTCTCTCGCTTAGAGGTATGAACCGGTATATCATAAGCAATGCAAGTTTTTACGAGTTCAAATTCATACGTATGTGGATGTACGAAAGGTCGCGCGTTTACCAGAGGCATCAGCAAGTAATAAACCAAACAAAATATTGGCGACGTACACTCGAATCCGAGTGTGCGGCGACAGTTGCAGCGCATACCTCCACTCGGATCCGAGTATTCGGCAGTAAATGTGTTGATTTATAATTATAAAATTGAGAGACTAAGTAGATAGATAAATAGAACGAAAAGCTTCTAATCCTCATTCAAGGTTTCCTTCAGTCGATAGTACGTATGAAACTTCAAATGGCGCTCTGCCACTCCAGCAAATAGATCAAATATCAGTCGTCCTATTCCGGGGTTTATACAGGCCGATGTTTTAAGCGATTTCTACTGAAACACTTAGTACGACCTTAGAAGTAACTTCTGTACCTCTAGCACGAACAGTTTTAAATTTCGAATCGCCATCGCATCGAGTAGTTACGTTAGTTTTTCTCTGGCTTTTGTTTGAGATTTCATGCGTGCGTGAACGATACGATTACGATTCGATATTTAAAAATTTTTGTGCTAGGGGTACTGACTTTTGATCGTAGAGTGAGCGTGAAAAGTAGCAAGTCTGCGGCTGTGTTGCATAGGCAGGCATCCACGGTATTCACCATAAATGTTGTATGTAGGTATAATCTGTTCAATATTTATCTACAAATTGAAATATTCACTAACGATATTATATTATTTGGTTTTATAACTTGTCGAACGACGTAAATTGGCCTGTGTCGGACTCTTACCCCCTAACTCTGTGGTTTCGAAATTAGTTAACCCTATGTAATAGTTTACTCGATAATGGATGGTTTTCAACTAGTATGAACCAACAAAGATGTTACTTCTAATTAATACCTATCCTTCATGTGTGTTTGAAGGATGGTTATGTAAATACGTAGAGATTGGAAATGCTGTAATTAAAGTTACGCTAATATTCATTTCTATACGCAATGTAAATAAATCAAATTAAATCATCTGCCCGTCAGGCTGATTCACACCACAACCGTACTACAAACGTATCAGAGGAACTAATTAGTAGTCAACAAGGAACCCATATTTTTCCCGTGTCCGTCCGTCTGTCCAGAGACTGATATAGCTTTTTTCATACAACTGATAACAAACAAGCCGACGGTCCACCTGGTGGAAAGAGGTAACCGGTGCCTATAGACACCTGGATTAACAAGGAAAATGTCACTTGGTATCATCCTGAAGCCTAATATGATTCCTGCCATTTGCGATGTATCAAGGTTTAAGTATTAGGTTGGGGAAAAAGTCTTTTCGCATTATAGTATGTATGAACTTGTAATAAAATCTCTTTGGCTGTACTATTTGTATCTGGCAGGTTTTGGTATCATTAAAAGTTTAGATCTTAAAAAAGATAATTCCAAATTCAAATTAGGAAAATGTGTGTTTTTCATTTGTTTTTCGTACTGTCAAAATGAGTGAATCTAATGAAGAAAATCGATACATTTTAAAATTTTACTACAAAAAAGGTAAAAATGCAATGCAAGCCGCGAAAAAAATTTGAGATGTTTATGGACCTAGTGCAGTGCAGTGTCTGTAAGACTAGCACAAATTTGGTTTCAGCGTTTTCAATCCGGAAATTTTGATGTCAAAGATGCACGTCGCTCTGGTCGCACTATTACGGATAAAACTGATGCTATTTTTTAAAAACTGGAGCAAGATCGGCATATCAGTAGTTACGACGTAGCTGAAGAACTGGGAATTGACCACAAAACAGTTTTGGCGCATTAAAAAAAAATGGGTACACAAAAAAGCTCGATATTTGGGTACCCTACGAGCTCACTGAAAGAAATGTAATGAACCGTGTACTCATTTGCGATTCATTATTACGACGTAATGAAACCGAACCATTTTTGAAGAAGCTGATAACTGGTGATGAAAAGTGGATCACGTACGACAAGAACGTGCGAAAAAGGTCGTGGTCAAAGGCCGGTCGGGCTTCACAGACTGTGGCGAAACCCGGGTTAACTCACAACAAGGTGATGCTGTGTGTGTGGTGGGATTGGAAGGGCATTATTCATTATGAGCTGTTACCACCAGGCAGGAACATCGATTCTGAACTCTACTACGAACAACTGATGAGATTAAAGCAAGAAGTTGAGAGAAAGCGGCCGGAATTAATCAACAGAAGGGGTGTGGTTTTTCATCATGATAACGCTAGACCTCACACATCTTTAGCCGCTCAGCAAAAATTAAGAGAGTTTGGCTGGGAGGTGTTAATGCATCCGCCGTATAGTCCTGACCTTGCACCTTCAGATTTCCACCTGTTTCGCTCTCTTCAGAATTCTCTAGGCAGTGTCAGGTTAACATCACGAGAGGACTGCTAAAACCACTTGTCGCGGTATTTTGATCAGAAGTCCCAAAATTTCTATAGCAATGGGATCATGTCCCTTCCTACAAGATGGCAAAAAGTTATCGAACAACGGTACCTACATACTTTAGTTAAATGTAAATAAACTATATTAAAAATGTTTTGAATTTTCTTAAAAAATGCGAAGAAACTTTTTCCCCAGCTTATTATTTGCGGCTTGGCTGACCGTACTAATTATAGTATATGATTTAAAATTCGTTTTAGCTAAAACAAAACTGATTATAATTTTAGCTCCGGCTTAGCGCTGTTTTGTTACGGAAGCCAAATTGTAAAGCTGAATAGTAGCTCGTAGTCCCGGGTGGTCGCCAAAATAAACAAACAACGGTGGTTTAAAAATGTTTGAAGGATTATGTGTTGTGGTTCGTGTTAATAGTATCTAGTTAAAGAAAAACAGAACATGTTACGACTCCCTGAGAAACTATTAATTTCAAATAAATATTTACAATGAAAAGTGATAGTTAACAGAAATCGATATATTGATTAATTATAAAAGAATTCTTTATAAACAGCCTACACTTATACGTCCCGATGCTGGACACAGGCCTACCTACACGGAAAAAGCGTTGAGGAAAAGCGGAAAAGAGGAAAATCGGGAACAGCGGGTTGGTGGGTGAAAGCGGTGCAACCAAGATCAACAATGAAGAATGAAATTGATGCCGATGAAATTCGTCGTCGTCTTTCAATTGATTGTTCAGTTAGGATATTTCAACAAGCATAGCATAAAACAACTAAGATTGCAATTTTGTGGGTAAGGTCAAATCTCTAATTAAATCTGTCAAGCGGCGTTATCCCTTCGGAGGGAAATGGCAATTTAAAATAAATTGTGCCTGTATTATGCTTGACGGATTATCAAGAGAACAATTATTGAGTTTTGTTAACAATTTTACTGAATAATTTGAGTATATCTTTGTTTAGCAATAACTAGTTGTATTTAGATCTTAGACTTAATTTAGATAAATTATAATGTAAGTAAATCTGTGTATTCCGCCCGCCTACTGAAAAAAGATATGTAAATCTAAATATAAATTTCTTTGGCTACAGACAGTGCTCAGGAATAGGCGTATATACCCTATTTTGCATATTTTACTTAAACTAACACGAGAAAATATTATGGCTAGATAGAAATAATTTAAAAATTAATTTAAACAAGTCTAACATTATGCATTTCAGACAACGCTCTCAAAATAATTTTGACTTTAATGTCGAGTACAATACTAATATAATTAATAATGTTGAATCCACAAAATTTCTTGGTATTATTATAGACAGACAATTAAATTGGAAATCACATATTGAACATATGAGTAAGCGAATCAGTAAATCGACATATGCTCTCTATAGAAATGAAAATGATGAACTGAAATGGTCGTTCGCAACAGACGCGATGACAGTAGACTTTGTCTTAGAACTGGACGAACTGCTCTTATGCGAAAAAGTGTATTCTGTATGGCTCCAATAATATATAACAGGCTTCCCAAGTCACTGAAGGAACTAAATCTAGAAAGATTTAAGAAAAAGATTCGAAGTTTACTAGCGGACAAATGTTACTACCACATAAGCGAGTTTTTTATGGATTTATTATAAATTTTAATTGAAATTCTAATAATTGACCTACAAATAAGAAAATTTGACATTCCATTGATTCTCAACTAATTAATAAGATATTGACATAATTTGTATTTGTATTATATTATCTATATTGTACTGATTATAATTTTTTGATAATTTATTTCGCCTTAATTATGATTACAAAATCATAATTTCATTTAATTTGTACGCTTAATAAAGCATAACATGTTTTAAGGACTCCATTCACTTATAGAACATCTTGCATGACAATGTTAACACATGTTACACAAATAAACGATCTTTATCTTTATCTTATCTTTATCTAAAAATTGTTATGCTTAGCAGATTTACAATTATCATTGTCACCTCCTAGGCAATATGTTATCTCAAATAACAAAAAAATCCTAAAAAGTAGTAACTAAGTCTCCTTCATATTTTCAAGCTATAATGTTTAGGAATTTGTATAAATCTTAAGACCTCACCGATACCTACAAATATTATTTTGAAGCGTACATTAGGTAAATATTAATAATAACAGTTAGTTTCACAATTCCTGAATATTCCCGCTGACGAACAATGCAAGGAGCGCTCGGGATTTGCAATCTGATAGTAAGTTGTGATTCAATACACAGACCGGCGACAATGGCCAACTGGGAAAGCTAGCCACCATCCGTTGCATAGTAACGGATGTTTATCTCTCTCTCTTGGCTAGAATTGGTACAATTTTGTTGCAACGTAATTCATACAATTAGGAAGTGACGTAGTTCATATACCGCAGGAGTGCTCAATTTGTCGTTTGCCAATATTCTTGACTTTGACAATACTTAAAATATTTGAAAGGGTCAAAAGGATCAGGGGTTTGTAAGGCCATTAAGAAGCCTGTAAGTATTTGGTTGATAATAAAGCAAAAGATTTTATCTTAAAGTAGACAATACACAAATAAATAGCAGTCTTTCCTTCATAGAAAAACACAATACTGTACTTCTGCAATCCAATAAAACTCCCAAATATTCCTTTGAAATTGAATTACAGTTCCAAAGAGATCATTATGTTAACATCCTTTCTTCAGAAGTTTCTGTTTGTAACAGTTGGGGTGCGAAACTACAAAGCCGATTTATATTCAATTTCTTGGTGGGCCGGCAACACACAAAACCATTCATTATTGCGAAAATTTCACTCCAGCAAACTTGCAAGCCAACCTGGTGTAAATGTAAATTGTTTCAAGTTTGTATCAATAAACAAAATATTTATAGTACCTATCCGACATTGTTTAAATGTAAATCAGCGATGTATGATTTAATAAACACAGTTTTTATAGTGCTGCTTGGGTTATTCACGGAAGCATACTTATAGTAAAGCGTAGACAGAGGCCAATAGGATCACAGAGCGAATCGTGTAAAATAAGATTAAGTTATTGCGATTGGTCATAGATCTCACACTTTTTACTTTGTTCCCATTTCCTCGCTTGTCTGATCAGCAGCACTGGTTTTATTATATTGTGGGTCATTGCCAACGATCTCAGATCTTTTAGTCCCACAAGTTTTGACCCACATCCACCAGATTACCCATATGACCCGATTTTAGTGCCACAAAGTTTGACGAAGTATCGTGGGTATATTGGCGAAGACTGCACCTGCTGTCTTCGCACCAATTTCAAGGTCCGCGCTTTAGATTATTGATTTATTTTTTAAGAGGCATTTACCTTATTTCAATATTATGTTTAAAGAATTTTATTTCTCATAAAAACACACGGTTCACTTAAAATGAGACATAAAATTATCATAAAATTTAAAAAAATGACGAAAAATCTTTTAAATATTTAAAAGCTTTTCCGTCAATTTTTAGCCATTTTATCCGAGATCTGCTCTGATCCGCCAATACTGTTTTGAAGTAAGCACATCGGATATTCTTATCCATATAAAAAGGAGGAAGTTGCGAAATTGGTAAGGACTTTTTTTCAGCGATTTCGCAACTTCCTCCATTGTTGATGTTTTAATGATACTGACCGTCAAAAGACTATCAGAAATGGCCTCTGGAATAAATTTAATTAGGAATACAGGAAGATGGTAAATCTGAAACAAATAATCAATAGTACTAACTTCATTCATAAGCCGTTTATTTGAACATCTGTTGCAAATCAGGAAGGTCCAGTGCGCTCTCCTATAAGTGTATTTGTTTATAGAGCCCGCATGTTAACAATATTGAATGCGAGCAAGTGGTGGATTCTTTAAAACAAACAGCAGTATTTGACTATCATCTGCGCGTCCTTCAATTGATATGTTGGGATGAGTCGAGCTAAGTGTGTAATTATTATTTTATGTGGATATAAAAATGAGGAGAGTGTTCAGTAAATTAATTGCCCCAGTAAAGGATAATTCCCTCTCTGTCAGAGTTATGGTAACTTCGGTAACAAACATTCAAAGATTTAAAAAAAAATTTTTTTTTCCAAAAACTATACTAATATTGTGGCTTTATAATAGAGAAACAAAAAATCTTACACTCACATCTCCCCTTACCGGGAAACGAACTCGGGACTTCTGGTTCAGTAGACCACCCCAACAGCTGACTTAAATGAATAACATTAACAAAATTAATTTTGGATAACATTACTGTGTCCCACCACGGCACGTACGCTATCTAATCGTTAAGTGTCGTATCGAGTAAAATATATTACGTTAGTTTTTGTATGAAACTCCGAGCACGAATCAATTACGATATAATTACGGTACGAAATAACTATTACACAGATGTCGCAGCAGACTAGCAGCTGGTATATGAGTTAAATATTTAACAAAGGTAAATAAAAGATCTGAAAAACGAAATATATTTTATATCCAAAAGCATCTACTTTTTAACCGACTTCAAAAACGAGGAGGTTCTCAATTCGGCCGGTATGTTTTTTTTTCTATGTATGTACACCGATTACGCCGAGATTAGTGGTCCGATTTACGTGATTCTTTTTTTGTTCGATGCGGAATAGCTGCCATTTGGTCCCATAAAATTTTTTTCAAAAACAGTTGGGTACTTTGGTTTAAAATTAAAAATAAACTGAAATTATGAAATCGTCTACATAAGCGAAATTGCGAATTTTTGCTTTTCCAATGACTTTTTAGTGAAACGATACGATAGTAGGAAACAATATAAGTTGACGGTCACCCATCTAGCTTTGACCGTAGAAAGTTATCACTAAAAATTGTTAAAAAAGACTCCAAAAATATGTTTCTAGGGGATGAATCCCTACTTAAATTTAATTATTTCATCCTTTTCAGTTTTTTGAAGTCGGTTTTAATTTTTGTTTAAATTTTTTTTTTCACAATTTTTGTTTTCACGCAGTAATAATGCGTAGAGAGAATTATTCAAAACTTTGTTGGTCCTTTAATCATTCTGGCATTGCAGAAACCTACATGCAACCTATAATGACAGTAACGTCGTTTTTATGTGTCAATTAAAATTTATTCTCTGAGTATGTAGGTAAGTAATGAATTCTGGTTTTTATTTAAACAAAGTAGATAGTTACCAATTTATGTATCTGTTACGTATTGTGAATAAACTCGACTATACTCTTATCGTACAGGCATCAGGAGCTTCGTAGCCAATCAAACAAAATCAGCGCAAAATAGTTTTTGTGTTGACCGTAGGTTCTCACGCCATTACGCCGTTAAAGCAAATTTATTGCAGGACTCGATAAATTCAGTGTTCTACATCTACATCTTTGATATAAGAAAAATTGAAATTAATTCGCAGTGTTTCGCTGTGTTTCGGGTTGAAGGGGAAGGCAGCCAGTGTAATTACTAGGCATGTACGTCATTCTTAGGCCTCAGGATGCAATGTTAAGTGATTTTTCTTTGTCATTATAGGTGTCTATAGGCGGCGGTAACCGCTTACCACCAGACAGGCCGTCAACTATTTTTCATCTAGTTCTATAAATAATAATAATACTTACCGACGGAATTGTAATTGTATGTCTACCCTACCAGATTTTATATTTAAAAAATGATATTATCAAGTTTTGTTATAATCAAAAAAATTAAATTTATCTAAGACCACTTTATGGGGTGGAGGGCTGTTAACCTGAGATACAGGAAACATCCTAGTTGAGGTATCAACCCACCATAGTGCCCTTTTTTAATATTTAAGTACATACCTATTTGTCATTTGTAATAGTAAGAAATAAATGATTATTATTATTATTACATAAAACATTGCAATAACATAACAACAATAGGTACACTGCTTCATTTTTCAGTTTTCTGCTTAGTTCTAAGTCATTAATATATTGAGCTATTGTATATTATAAATTGTTCGTGTCAATTGTAGAAAAATATATTATAAATTGTTCGTGTCAATTGTGTCAATTGTTAGAAAATAAACAATTTTAAAATATTAAGCTATTGAATAGAAAAGAGATGTTCCAAAAAAATGTAGGTCTATGGACAAAACACTGAAAAATAGGTAAAAATATACAGACAGTGTTCAATTGTCCGTTTTCTGTTTATTTGCTCTTTTGCGTATTTTTTTAGAAAAAACTGCAACACAGCCAAATATTCATCATGTTGCATATGTCACTTTGATGACGTTTAGTTGACTTCTATGTTGCCCGCCATATTGCCATATTGAATAACGGTGAAATCAACGAAAATTTTTGCCTTTGGACAAACAAACTATGCATGAAAATGAATTATTAGTATTTTTCCCGGATACAGGAGATTTTTCCTGATTTTTGGAGATAGTGTATTTATACCTGGCCTTATATGAAACATCTCCTTTACCAACTTTAAAATCCATGTTCTATGTGAAATCAAATACTAATTTTTAATTCTAATTTAAACATTACAGTGCTTTCACAGGCCTCGTGTATCACAGGAAATGTGCATTATAAGATCTTTGTCATTTGTAACGACATGAACAATAACAACAATTTGAACTTCCTCCTTCCTACTCAGGAGCACGCGTGCCGGTCTTCGGAGTCATCAATTCACTGTCTGTCTCCACCTCAACATCACGTACAAAGAAATTTAGTAGCTCGTTTTTTTGTCGTACATCAAGACCTTGGAATTCTTTGCCGGCTGTTCCCTCCTTCCTATAACATGGATTCCTAAAAAAGAGGCGCGAAAAAGCACCTTTCGGGCCGGCAAGGCGGAGGCGGCTAGAGCAGTGTCCGAATAGCTGTCTTCGCATATGGACTCTTCTTACCGCTTCACATCAGGTGGTGTTGAGTCATTAGTCGTGCTTTGTAAGGAAATTCAAAATAGCTCAGCTTGCCCGTAGAGTCTTTAATATAAATAATCGTTAAATCGTTAAGACTTTACTAGTTTTACGACACAGACATTATACAGTGATAAGGGTTCGCAGTTAATAACTTAATAACGTTAATTAAAACTAAATAGCTTCGTCCCTGGTGACGTGTGTCGTCAATGTGCGCCCAAAATTGAATGACGATATTAACTTGCCCTGAAATTCGTAGTAAACTACATACTTACATGTTTTGTGTGCCTAATAAATTAATTTATCAGAGTGTGGCGCTGTACTTTAAATATGGAAAAAATGTTAGGTGCTTATTGCGGAGTAAGTATGCAGACGTAGAATAGTTTTTCACCCTTATGTTGTGGATATTTCGACTTGGCTTTGGTACAAAGCATTTCGCCAAGTCCTTTCTAATGCGAACTGCCAAGGAGTGGAACCTACAATTTGAACGTCTTTAAGGCTAGAGATAATTAAATCAGGTAAACATGTATTATCGTAAGGCTTGTCATTTATTAACATCCGGTGTGTTTGTAGTCAAATGTTTGCCTATTAACCGAGAAAAAATGCATAATACATACAGGAACATTTTTATTTTTGAGATAGTAAACATTCTTTACTTTAATTAGTACATAATTTGAATTATGTGAGCATGAGTTAGCTAGTTAAATCCATAGGTACTAATATTATAAATAACAATGTCTGTTTGTCTGTTACGTTTTCACTCCTAAGCCGCTGAACCGATTTAGATGCAATTTGGCATGCAGATAGAACACATCTTGAGAAAGGACATTAGCTACTTTTTGGCGCAACAACCGATACTCTTTCATGCGGGTGGAGCCGCAAGCGGCCAACAGTCCTTTTTTTTTCATTCAAATCCATTGACGGACCTACCCGCCACTAGCGAAGTAGCAGGCGTGTGTGGGGCTCGCCCAGCTTTCAAATCAACGCTGGGAATACCCGCTAAAACTCCTGCATAACTCCCCTGCCTTTCGCGGAGGTGGTCTGGGGTCTGCGAAGCAAATTCACCAGACCACCCCCAGGCAACCCGGCCTTATGGCCCGGTTTTGCGCCGATGGAGATTGCCCAGAGTTACCATGGGCAATCTCAGACGTGGCGGCCTTTGTATTGCGCGCGTGAAAGCCACCCGACGCGCGCGGCCGCACCTAGGGCGCAGGCAGACGGGCAGAAGAAGGCGACACCTTCCCATACCCTCTCACTGTCAACCATAGTTCGCACCATAGTTGACAATGACCGGGCACCGCACTTAGCTCGTGCCGCTCGTGTCGCCAGGCCGGGCACTCGGCACCGGGCAGGCGGTATCGTCGGGGGAGTCGCAGTGCTGACACTGCGGTGTCTCCTCCCGACGGGCCACACGGTACAGATAAGTAGTGACCGAAGCAACCGTGTCCGGTCAGTATCTGTACCATGCGGTAGGTGAGGCTCACATAACCCAACTGTGGCCCTTTATCGCAGCTGGGTAGCTATAAAAGCTTTTCCATCAAAAAAAAAAAGGTGAGGCTGCCGTGTTGGCGCCCAACCCACTCCTCCAACAGGCGGCCACTAGTCCTAACTAATCAATACTTATATTCTAAATGCGAAAGTAACTCTGTCTGTCTATTTGTTACCTTTTCACGCCTCAACTGCTGAATTGATTTAGATGAAATTTGGTATTAAAATAATTTGAGACCCTGTGAAAGACATAGGGTACTTTTTGGAGCGATTTACTAATATTATAGTAAAATTAGCTCTACTGTATGTTCAGTACCTATATATTTCAACGCCTCTATTGTCTAGTGGTTGCGACCACCCACTTCTATAGGTCCAGTATGCGATTCTCTAAAGCCAGCAGCCTTTGAATTCCTAGTTGTGGAAGCACTGTCATACCTTTAAACGTTTGTTTGACAAGCATTTGACAACCGTTAGTAAAACTAGAGTTTCGACGACGAGCACAGCGTGAGCCGGAACTAAAAAGTTGTTTTTTTATCTGTATGTAAAAGTCAATCAAATATTGAATGAAGTCATTACGATACATTTTAAACACAAGAAAAACTCGAAAAATATCTATTGTACTTCACTTCGAATATCTTAAATAGAGACAAACATACACAGCCAGGATATCGACGTAGAGTTGAAGTGAATACGATTATGTGCAGCGCTGTGCTCAAACGTCAAAATCAATGGCTCGACGTCAAGTTCGATGTCAAATGTTTCTGTTAGTGCACACTGCGTCATCTGTCGCAGCAGAGGGCCACGATGCCGGTACTCTGCGGATGCTTGAGAAAATCGGCAAAGGAACGCTGAAAATCCAGCAATGTTTAAAATTTCAGACACAATGAATTTTAAACGCTTTTACGGTTCCGTAACGACTTAATCTTTCAACGATACCATACGATACGGTGTAGGCGGTTGTGCTAATATTTATAAATTTTAATAGAAGCATGCTTTATTTATTACAATTGCCTACTTATTATGTTTTCTTACGTCCAGCTCAAGGCATTTGAAGTAAAATGATCTGTTTTTCACAAACTATATTTAGTATAGACAAAGATCGCAATAAACAAAAGTTGTTTAATATTATGAAATATGATTCTCATTACAATCTAACCAAAATCATCATACCCTTTTCATTTACCAACCTGACAAGCCACAGATTCCAAACACAATAAGTTTTTATATTATATTGTGCTATTGATTAATAAAAAAATTTAAACAAAAATTAAAACCGACTTCAAAAAACTGAAAAGGATAAAATAATTAAATTTAAGTAGGTATTCATCCCCTTGAAACATATTTTTGGAGTCGGTGCTTCACTTTCTATTGTTTTTGGAAACCACTTAGCACCAACTCCAAAAATATGTTTCTAGGGGATGAATGAACCTACTTAAATTTAATTATTTTATCCTTTTCAGTTTTTTGAAGTCGGTTTTAATTTTAGTTTAAAATTTTTTTTTCACAATTTTTAGTGGTAACCTTCTACGGTCGAAGCTAGATGGGTGACCGTCAACTTATATTATTTCCTACTATCGTATCGTTTCACTAAAAAGTCATTTGAAAAGCAAAAATTCGCAATTTCGCATATGTAGACGACTTAATAATTTAAGTTTTTTTAAATTTAAAACCAAAGTACCCAACTGTTTTTGAAAAAAATTTTTAGGGACCAAATGGCATCTATTCCGCATCGAACAAAAAAAGAATCACGTAAATCGGATCAGTAATCTCGGCGTAATCGGTGTACATACATAGAAAAAAAAAAAAAAAAACATACCGGCCGAATTGAGAACCTCCTCGTTTTTGAAGTCGGTTGAAAATAAGCATTTTTCTCCATTTGGTTTGTGACTCACAGGCAAGGCCACTTTGATATGTGGATACCATATGCAACTCCTTAAATATATGAATTTTAATTTAAAAAAATAATATGTCATCTATCCAAGCTCAAATGGTTTAGCAGTCCGTGTCCAACAAGGTTCTCTCCTGACACGGGTACATAAATGGAATACACGATTGTGATATGAATAATAAAAAACCAGGCCAACCACTGGTAGCTATAAACAATGTCAAATCCGACAAGATTTGATACATTTTACGTGTAGTCAGCTTCAAAATGTTGCATACAGGTCAAAATCGTTTGCATCTTTTTGGGGGGCTCTGTAATTAAAATTTCATTATTTTTCCTATTTTATTCTCCACGCAAAGTTTTATTTGCCGTTTTTTTTACTTTGAATTAATATTATTTTATATTTTGTAGATTTAGCAGCGGTCGTGAATGTGAAGATTTTATTTTAAATAGAAACAATCCGAATTAAGCTTCTCCTTTTTGAAGTGAGTTCAAAATGGCTTTGGAGTTATATTTCTCTCTTCCGGTATTTAGCATTTTGAGTATTGTATTTATTTACTTACGTAACACCATTAGCAGTTTGTAATTTGTCATACTTATTATTAGTCTACGTTTTAACATAAGTAATCTTAAAAACACCTTAAAACATAAAAATAACTACACTACAAATCGACTGATAAAACATTCTTTAAATAAATTTATCTGTACGAGTTTGTTCTGTCAGTAATCCGTAATCCATCACGATTAAGATCTGCTACTGAGTGAAGTTGATAAAGAAATAGTGAAGGTCGTCCAAAAAAAAGATAAAAGATATCAACTTTATTTAACGGGTGATTTTCAAACCAGTAAAAGAGAATTTTACTTTCTGTTACACACGATTTACTAATCTTGTGCTGTAATCTGTCAAGCGGCTTCATACCTCTGGAGGTCTATGACAATTGAAAAATCAGGTGTGTCTGGATTGTGATGGTTGACGGGCTTGCTTAACGGTTTGACTAAATAGCGAATAAAACATAGCATCTAAAAAAAATGGGCTACTAAAATCTGTTCTGCATATTTTTGATATTTTTTAGTATAGTGTTTATTTTACTGGTCGGCTCACCATACATTTTGGGACATCGCTTTACCTACTTACTGCATTGATGATAAACTAGTAGTGTTCCCAACTCGACACTATACATATGTCATTACGTATATGATGATTGATATATATATATATTTATATATTGCGTTCATTGTGCAGGCAACAGAGGAATCCAGGAAAGCCCTTTATATTTTATTAGCTTTCCATATTCTGTGGTTTTCTGTGGAGACAGGATATGCACAATTGCTAAACTACTTTTTACGTAGCAAGAGAGGTTTTAGAAAAAATATTATAGTCATCAAAATGATATATTTATTAAAGGAAGATGTCTATGATGTTTTGTAGTTACGACGATAACAACCTTTCTTTCTAGTTTCGCAGCAAAGAAATTTGCATTTGGACTCCGAAATGATATCAACTGAAAGCTTCTGTCTACAATATACTTGAGAATTATTTTAGTTTATGGCCCAATTGCCAGACAAACCTTTGATGCAATAAAAAGTATAAACATAAAAGAGTCGGAGCTAAGTGAAACATTTTGTTGCTCATAAATATAACCAAGAAACAGGAGAGCTTCTAATAATACTACTCGTATATTGACGTCAATGTCAAAGTCATTCGGTTTAACCACCTAATATTAGGTACTCACAAGCGTAATCAAACGACGACAAGGTCAGATAATTGGATATATGAATTATATTACTTTAGTGAGAATGAACAACTTCACTTGAAACCATATTTTTTTGTCAAACGTGCATCATTGGTGTACAGTTCATTCGATGAAAATTATAAAATTAAAAACAAATCTATGGGATCTATTAGTTGGTAAGATGCTTTTTGGAAACATGTTCGGGACTCTATCTATCTACCCATGCTCACCACAAAAAAAATAGGTTTTACTTTTTTGATAATAAGCAGACCTGCATTCAAACTATTTCAAACGCGTCGATAAGGGGGTTTTAACGGTAAGGCTTTTTAGTGGTTTAGTCACGCACACTAACACGCGTGTGCCATAATTTCTGCAATAAGAGTCACTGACTGTCAAAAATACTCTTGACCGTTCGAAAATGAGTTACAATTTTAAAATTTCCTGGGCAAAATGCCGAAAAAGCCAGTCGTCATGCCAGTTACGTTTGAAATTTCATTGTTCAAGCTTCGACACTATGCTTTGACGAACATTGTTGACATTTCATTTGCTAAGTGCCGATGACTTCACATTAAAAGTAAACACAGACGACATAAAAAGAGAAGCCTTTCTTTTTATGACGTCAGCAGTTCAGCCTATTTCTGTTCCCTGCTGAAAATAGGTCTGAAAACGGCGAGTTCTTAGAAAATTTGATTTTATCGCAAGCGATTACCGAAATGAAATTGAGAATATTGTAAATGCATCTTTTTAAGTCCAAACAATTTCACAGCTTTTCTAAGAAAATTTTCAGTTGTGCTCTTTTTTTCATCGTCGTTTCACTTTAGTACAAATAAAAAAGAAACAACTGTTAAATTAAATATGATATTTCTTTTCGTTACACAGAGTAAAACACCGATCTTAATAAATATAAATTCCTGTCAAGAAACGTCATATTGTGTCCAATTTGATTTTGGATTGGCGCCATATAGTTATTTCACCCCATCTTTTCTTCTCCACATTCATTCTCATCACCTTGGTGCTTGGAGCTGTCGAGGGACAAATTTTTATCCAGCTATGATGCGTAATGGCACAAAGCTTCCACGAGCTTAATAATATCTCTATATATAAAAATGACATGTCTCAAGACAAAAATCTTTATTTCATGTGTGTTGACATTTCTATGAATTATATATATAAATACTGATATTATTTCATACAAATGACATAAAATTATCAAATGAATAAGATGCATTCGAAAGCTGTAAAACATTACTATGAACTAATACAGCCCAAGTTTTAACTTATTGTTGTCCCCACTTTATATGCTTGCCTTACTGCTTATTAATCTAGTAGCACAGCATAAAGAGATATAGCTAATAGATTAATTGAACAATAAGAAAGGGCTGAAGATTTATTTATCTATAACTTTATTGTACATACATCAACCACATTGACAAAATGCAATGCACTTAGTTTAAACAACGTACAAAGGGCGACCTTATCGCTAAAAGCGATCTCTTCCAGGCAACCTTAGGATGGAAAGGATTTGTGTAAGCTTCAAATTATGAAGATATACATTAATAGCCTCTTTTTTAAGCGTAAGTTTTTGTTACTTTGATCGAAACACTAAATTATAGCTGTGGTAGGTCGCCGAATTAAAATAGAAAGCAAATAGTTAAGTAAAAGTAGCTAGATCTCTTTACAGAAGAGAGAACCGACTAAAATCATTATCTATCTGGCACCTTCTCATTGAGGTCATTCTTGTAAGCCCAAACACTCTATATCTACTGTAAGTTTCTGAAGAATGAAGCATTCCGCAGATTATTTAACTAAAGGTTGGCATGTCTTTGAAATTTCACTTAAGTAACAGCAAATACACCAATTTTAAATCATCGGAGCTGTCATAGTTATTATAAGCCTTTAGTAAAGTAGGAAAAGAGCTGATTATCATCAAACGCCTGAACAGATCTTCATAAATTATAGCTAAGAACCATCTTGATGACGTGAGATATTAAACAAAAAAAAGGAATTAAAATCGGTCTATTCTATAGCTACGATGACAGACATACACACAGATACGTCAAACAGTTTTTTAATCAGGGCTGAAAAATACAAGCTAACGCGTTAGTTGTAGTTTGTGTAGTATGTAAAACAGCATTTAGAATGTAATTCGTTTCTTACGAGTGTTTAGTAAACAAGCGAATTATCCGGAAGCAGCGTTAACGCACGCACCTGATTTTTGTGCACGCGAGCACACGAATGACAAAATAAACTGCACAAACATCGGGCTTGCAGCCTTCATCGTCTACACACAGCCTAATGTTTGATGTATCACTAAAGTGAGCAAAGATTAGACATGTGTAAGTAATGCGCGTAATATCACAAATGAGATATCACTCAAACGCGTGATGTAACATTACGCATCACTCCGAGAAATCAAGTATCACTTTAAACATCACGCGAAATAACATTACACTAGCTCCGAGCGCGAGGGAAAGGGACCGACGACCGACCGAAGCTGTGATGTTTATGTTTCAACTAGCGCGCGTTGCGTACGCATCGCACGATACGCAGCATCACATCTGTTCGGGTGATGTTTCGAGTGATGTGATATCTCAGTGTAATATACGTTGCGTGCGCATCTCACTATACGCAGCATCACATCTGTTCGGGTGATGTTTCGAGTGATGTGATATCTCAGTGTAATATACGTTGCGTGCGCATCTCACGATACGCAGCATCACATCTGTTCGGGTGATGTTTCGAGTGATGTGATATCTCAGTGTAATATACGTTGCGTGCGCATCTCACGATACGCAGCATCTCATCTGTTCGGGTGATGTTTCGAGTGATGTGATATCTCAGTGTAATATACGTTGCGTGCGCATCACACGATACGCAGCATCTCATCTGTTCGGGTGATGTTTCGAGTGATGTGATATCTCAGTGTAATATACGTTGCGTGCGCATCTCACTATACGCAGCATCTCATCTGTTCGGGTGATGTTTCGAGTGATGTGATATCTCAGTGTAATATACGTTGCGTGCGCATCACACGATACGCAGCATCTCATCTGTTCGGGTGATGTTTCGAGTGATGTGATATCTCAGTGTAATATACGTTGCGTGCGCATCTCACTATACGCAGCATCACATCTGTTCGGGTGATGTTTCGAGTGATGTGATATCTCAGTGTAATATACGTTGCGTGCGCATCTCACGATACACAGCATCACATCTGTTCGGGTGATGTTTCGAGTGATGTGATATCTCAGTGTAATATACGTTGCGTGCGCATCACACGATACGCAGCATCTCATCTGTTCGGGTGATGTTTCGAGTGATGTGATATCTCAGTGTAATATACGTTGCGTGCGCATCTCACGATACGCAGCATCACATCTGTTCGGGTGATGTTTCGAGTGATGTGATATCTCAGTGTAATATACGTTGCGTGCGCATCACACGATACGCAGCATCTCATCTGTTCGGGTGATGTTTCGAGTGATGTGATATCTCAGTGTAATATACGTTGCGTGCGCATCTCACTATACGCAGCATCACATCTGTTCGGGTGATGTTTCGAGTGATGTGATATCTCAGTGTAATATACGTTGCGTGCGCATCACACGATACGCAGCATCTCATCTGTTCGGGTGATGTTTCGAGTGATGTGATATCTCAGTGTAATATACGTTGCGTGCGCATCTCACTATACGCAGCATCACATCTGTTCGGGTGATGTTTCGAGTGATGTGATATCTCAGTGTAATATACGTTGCGTGCGCATCTCACTATACGCAGCATCACATCTGTTCGGGTGATGTTTCGAGTGATGTGATATCTCAGTGTAATATACGTTGCGTGCGCATCTCACTATACGCAGCATCACATCTGTTCGGGTGATGTTTCGAGTGATGTGATATCTCAGTGTAATATACGTTGCGTGCGCATCTCACGATACGCAGCATCACATCTGTTCGGGTGATGTTACGAGTGATGTGATATCTCAGTGTAATATACGTTGCTTGCGCATCGCACGATACGCAGCATCTCATCTGTTCGGGTGATGTTACGAGTGATGTGATATCTCAGTGTAATATACGTTGCTTGCGCATCGCACGATACGCAGCATCTCATCTGTTCGGGTGATGTTTAGAGTGATGTGATATCTCAGTGTAATAAGTAATAGCTGTGACCATGTGATGTTTCATCTAGCGCGCGTTGCGTGCGCATCGCACGATACACAGCATCTCATCTGTTCGCGTGATGTGATATCACAGTGTAATATTACGTTTTCGTAAAAGTGATGTGATATAGCATTACTTTTTGAAGCACTGTTTTGCGCATGTCTGCGATAATAGGGAAGCGTTTAGCGCTGACGTGGCTGAGAATAAGATCTTTCTGCTACCAATACAACACATCCTCCAGGTTTTTCGCAAATACCGCAACAAATGAGATTGAAAGGTGAAGTGTTAGCTGGAATGAGTACTATTTTTTTATACTACTAGATGACAAACAAGCTGATAGCCCACCTGGTGGTAAGCGGTTACTGCCGCCTATAGACACCTGCAATAACAAGGAAACAATCACTTATTATTTCAGGTGCGTTATCACCCTGAGGCCTAAGATGAATTGCCGTCCATGCCCAGTAATTACACTGGCTACTTCAATCCGAAACACACCCAACTGTATCAGTCACGGCTGAAATAAGAAAGGCGGTGGTGCCTACCCAGACGACCCGTCATACGGGCTTACCACCTAGTAAAAGTAAGGATATAGTATTTTGTTATATTACATACAATATAGAGAAAAATAAAACTTTCTTCAGTTCACTGCAGCAAAATCTACTTAAAGACACTGAGTTTAAATTTATGGAATCGTAAGCTACGGTTAGTTTACTTTTATATCCATGGAACGATATTAAGATGGTATATTTTCTAAGTTTGTCATGCTATATGTGGATTAATTATTTCTTTCATATTCGAAACAAAAACGGCTTAAAACGACTGACGAGCATATTTTTTAAAATAAATCGAGTCATTAATCTACGTCACTGAACCTCCAATCCCGATTTTCTCATATATCTCATATATCGACTGATCATTAACGGAAGCGCGTACCTTGCTGACATGTCTACGACACCAAAAGATGTACAATAACGAGGACTAAGATGTTTACACTTTTGACATCGCGTATGCCTTATTCTCTTTGAAATAGGAGTCACTGACTGTCAAAAATGTATACATCTGTAACGTGGTACTATAAAATTGTGATGTTATACCACCTCAATCCTCCTTACAAATTTCCTGGATATATTTAAAGCAACATAAATTCAAAATTCGAATTCATAGTTTGGCGCTTGATTCGGTTTCATCTTTCAAAATTATTATATTCCTGACCGTGAGAGTAGACGTATTTCCGTCCTTACCAGTGTCTCGCTCTCGGCGCCTAGTATTAGCTTGGGCGATATTTTATTATTATTACAGTAACAGTATTATTATTCCCGATTGGATATTGAATTAATTTAAGTCTACTTTTAATCTCAAGGCACTTTTGTAAGTACCTTATTTTTATAAGCATTTCAGTGTTTTTTCCACTGCTTTTTAAGTGTTCAGTTTTTAAGTTTATTTACCTATCTTGTTACAGTGTGCTTTTATTCAACAATTTAAAATTGTATACTTCAAAGTGAGGTATTCCGATGTCTTATTTATTGAACCCTCCCAAACACACATACGTTACACATCTTAGTGCTCGTGACTGTATTTACCTACCTATTTACTGAGTCAAAGGCGGTTGAAGTCTACTACTTATTCATTACACACGATCGGTATCCCCCTCCTCCGCCTCCCCAGCAAGGCAGCTGTGCGGATAAGCAAGCAAGCGTGCAGCATTTAAGCAAACATGCAGCATGCACGCAACATGTAGTTTGGTTCAATAAATATGCATGCAGAATAACTATCAATTTTTTTAACTTCAGTAGCACAGAATTAGTAGTAGTTGCATCACCTACAATAACATAGTTGCGGCCAAATAATATTTGGGAAAATGTTGTATGCTGAAGTGAAAGAATGGCAAATAAATCATCTGTGCAAAAAAGTGCAAAAGACACTTCGGTCAATAGTAATAGTTATTTTTAAAATCGGTGAAACGTAGTACTTATGTCAATTTAAAAGGTCTAAATAACATATGACAAACAATACATTATAGCAAAACGGGCAAGTATCGGTTCCCGTTTCTTGGTACTATTTGTTATAAAGAAGATTTATATCTAATTTTCGTTGTTTAGTTTTTGTACAAGGCACCAGGGTTTAATAGATTAAAAAGAAACAAAATACGATTTGTAGCCATTGGATGACAACGCACCTACAACACAGACATGATTTGTTAATTAGATTTGCGGCCTTACCGCCTATCTCAAAGGTGAGCAATATAGCTATAGTATTATCCAATCTTTCGTTGTATTCAAAATTGTCTTTGCCTTCATAGTATGTGCGAAAGCGATATTGCTTTTGTAGGTGGAACGAAATGACAATATGTAACTCCCGACGAAAAAAGAGGGGTGATAAGTTTGACGTGTCTGTCTGTGTATCTGTGTGTCGGTCTGTAGTGTCGTAGGTCCTAAACGACTAGACCGATTTTGATTCGATTTTTTTTGTTCAAAGGCTAACGTGACTAGGGTGGTTCTTAGCTATAATTTATAAAGATCAATTCAGGCGTTTGATGACTCTCAGCTCATTTTCTACATGATAAAATGGTTTTACTTACTTTCACAGATCCCATAGATTTGCAATTTGGTTTACTGTCACTTCGGTGACATTGAGCTGAGCCTATACCATCAAAAAGTCAGCGGGATCCTTAATTCTTCAAAAACTACAGCAGATACAGCGTTTTTGGGCTCTTATGAAATGTCTCAATAAGATGGTGTTAGATAGATGATAAATAAGGCCGGGGGTTTCTATTTTTTTTTATATTTTATATTATGCTTATCATGAAAGCAATTCATTCAAGCGGTACTGCCGCGGTAGTTTTGAAATGCAAAATAAACAGGCTACAAAAAGTTATAAATTCCGTATACCACACTTGTTTAAGTATCGTATCTATACGCAACTTATAAATTCTGTTATCCTTATGTCGTTTACCAGCCCAGTATCTAGTCCCTTGTCTGGATTGTGGATAGGTATAAGATAAATTACGCGATGCCCACTTGCATGCCTCTTATCAAAGGACACACTTAATTATGGACACGATGTGTGTAACGTATTCCTAATTTAAAGGTTTAATGAAAACTTTATTTTCATTTCAATGAAATTAAATAATACTCATAAAATTAAAGGATAATAATATAAAACAGACCTCAATTTCCAAAACACGAAATTTCCATTTATAATGTTTAATATATTATGAAAAAATAAGCGTTCACAGATTGGCCTACATTTAAAATATTAAGGCATGCTTTCTGCAAGTCTGTCGGCAGTAAAATTTATGAGTAGGTAGTTATATTATACTAGTTCATTTGTGTGTATTTTTTTTTTGGAGCGGGGACATCAATCCAAGGCAACCTTACCTTGACTTGGTGCACCCTGC
This sequence comes from Nymphula nitidulata, assembly GCA_947347705.1. NCBI lineage: Eukaryota > Metazoa > Arthropoda > Insecta > Lepidoptera > Crambidae > Nymphula > Nymphula nitidulata. The sequence continues at coordinate 18,898,543 of OX374625.1, read as the reverse complement.
CGATCATCAACGTGGCTTTAGCGCTCCCCACCAACCCTCACTATCCCGATGAACTGCGTTAGAGATAGGACTTGGTATCAACCTTTGTTTTACTGATGATATCATGGTGAGTCATGGCGAAGTCTTGAGCATAATGCTCGACAACCTTTTCAGAGTCTCCCAACAAGTTTTAAATAATAAATAATTTAAACATATTTTAAAAGTTATACGTTGGTACAAAACACGTACATATTGGACACGAAGGTGTAAATAGATAATGATAAACAAAATTTTCTTATTATTTTCACATATAAGTAGAAAAGCAGACGTTATCTTAAGAGAACGATATTAATCAAGGTTCGAATTGTGGCAAATCAAACAGATATCATATCAGAAAATTGTTCAGATGTATGATTAGAAGGGGAACACAAAATGTTTGCAGGTAACACCTTATTTATATCATCACAATACACTACTCATTACGCGCTAACAATACGTATTATTCATCTATAAATGAGATGATCTCCAATAGCCGGAAAATCTCGATAGAAAAGGAAGAAGTTACTAATGAAGCTATACGTGTAAATATGTTGCTTTTAGGGATCGGCGAGCACTGGATTTTTGTTATAATAAAGAAACAGTACTATTTCTTACATAGACTGTAAGTAGGTAAGACAGATAACTTACTTGGGTTGTAATACTCTGCCCGCAATTTGCAGTAATATTTTCACTTTGTTGAAAAATTTGGTAACTATACGATATGGTATTATCGATTTCTGCACTGAGTATGTAATGTCATCATAATTTCCCGGGAAAGTGTTTCGTATGGCAGCGGGAGGACTGCCTCTAATGATGTTTGCGCAACGCAATTATGTCTGTCATCTTGTTTAATGAGCATATTATTATCTCGTCCTCGTATATTTCTGACCTCGACAGAACCTCCCGACAGGTGGGTCTGAAAATGAACATGGACAAGACAAAGGTTATGTCTAATACCCATGTCGCACCTATACCAGTTACAGTTGGGAGTTCTGTTCTCAAAGTTGTTGACGAGTACGTTTACCTCGGACAAATGATCCAGTTAGGTTAGGTCAGGTTAAGTTGGACCTCCAACTTCGAAAAGGAGGTAAATCGACGAATCCAACTCGGATGGGCAGCGTTCGGAAAATTGCGTAAGATCTTCTTGTCCGTAATTCCGCAGTGCTTGAAGTCGAAAGTTTTCGACCAGTGTGTGTTGCCAGTGATGACATACGGCTATGAAACGTGGTCGCTCACTAAAGGACTTTTGTGCAAGTTCGCAGTCGCACAACGAGCTATGGAACGAGCTATCTTAGGTGTTTCTTTGCGAGATAGAATCCGAAATGAGGACATAGGATTAGCAAATTGAAGTGACAGTGGGCAGGGCACATAGCACGCAGAATGGACGGCCGGTGGGGCGTTAAAGTCCTAGAATGGCGACCACGTACCGGAAAGCGCAAAGTAGGAAGACCTCCCACTAGATGGACAGACGACCTGGTCAGGGTCGCGGGGAGCCGTTGGATGCAGGCTGCGCAGAACCGTTTTATTTGGAGATTAATGGGGGAGGCCGTTGTTCAGCGGTGGACATCATACGCTGGTATGATGTGGATGATGACACAATGGTGAAGAAGACGTGTTACGTTGGTAACAGGGGGATATTCCAATGACGCTGTCAGCGAATTCCATAAAAGGACCGATCACACCCAAGTGAATCTTATAACTGCATAAAGGCTACGGTAGCTAAGTAAGTATTTATGTACATTTGGAATGATCTTAGTTTACTCCGTAAATAAATCCTTTGACTCTACCCATACAATGTTTAGACCCCCACAACACATAATTATCGACACCCCCACGATATGTCGTGGGGTCTAAAAATTGTATGGGTATTTCATACATATAAATATTTTACTAACTGTTTCTGATGTAAGTGGCATATCATCTTTAAACTGAAGTAGTACTTACGACAGCACATCAAGTGTAACAGCTGCACTACGAGAGCCGCCTCTATTCCGGACGCAGTAATGGCGGTCTCAAGATCAAACTGTTACGTTTGATGTGATGTCCCTTGTACATAGTATTTTCTTACTTACCTCTTGAAAAGATGCGCTAATTATCTACCAGATATTTAACTGTTGAGTTATTTATCATTTGATTTATATGTATTGAGTTCTGCGAACTGTTAGGCCGCTCTAAATCCATACATTAGGTATTAAGAAATCAAAAGTACCTCAGTCTGTCTATTCACTCTTAACCCTAGATAGCTAACCTTCTGGTGTACCCTTTTTAAGCTAACCATCCGCCGTAACGACGAGTATTTTTCATAAGATATATACTTGATAGATCTTTTAATGTTTATTATAGTTGATTGAAAGGCTAACTAATAAAAATACATTTTATAAATCAACTTTATTTATTACGTTATAAAATTACGGCAACTTTACTTAGACCTCTAAAAATAAAAATTTTCTCATACAGATAATTTTTCATACAAAATCAACAAAAAAAAAAGGAAAACACTCAGTATTTTGGTGTTACATGCCACATTAGAATATAAAACATTATTACAATATAAAATAACCTACTTTTCTTGCGAACATATGACACAATAAACAACCTTAGGTTTACCACATACTGCGATCTTCCCTCGAAACGACGGAAAACGGCTACGTATCTCAAAAACCTTATCACTTATCGGTTCGGTGTGTGCGCCACGAAAAAGGCCTCACCGGCGTCTTAGTTAACTAGCCGAACTACTCTATTCGGATGCATCGTTAAAAAGATACAGCGATATTACTTTGCGCTGCCCGTCGATACGACGGAGGTTAGCTATCTAGGGTTAAACTGCTGAACCGATTTAGATGAAATTTGCTATAACTATATATTATATCTCGAGGAAAGACATAGGCTTCCTTTTGGTGCGAAGACATCCACACGCGCTGAGTCGCGGGCGGACACTAGTAGGTAATGTAGCTACAGATTAGATAATAGTTAAAGTTATGAATGATAAGTATAATTATTATTATAATGTCGTACAGAGTAAATTACAACTTTACTTTCAAAACTCCTTCTAATTCTACTCAGTGGTTGCTATATGACCTATAAATAAAATGTTATGAATTATTAAAATACTTTTTACTCATATTACTAGGAGTGGCCGGCAAATTCGTCGCGGCTCTAAAGTACGCACCCTCTGTTAGGGGTGTTTTTCCTAGAAATGAAAATGAAGGTTTTTCACATATACTTATCAATTATTGTAAATCAAAAACCGATGAAAAGTAAATTCATTTGAAACGCCGCACTATTAGATTACTCACTTTAAACGTAACAACTATTATTTATCATTCCAACTTTGTACCAATTACAAAGGTATGATTAATTTTGTCCACTTCCGGACGTTTGACGTCACTATTCGGCATAAATTTTTACCGTTTGCAAAAAAGATGATACTTAATCGACGAGTTTTTTTTAGATATTTTAAGAGCGTTTACGCTGCACGTCTTTGCATACAAGCTGAAAGCTTAAAATAACTCTAATAAGACTTTAGATGCTTATGCAATGCAGGCTTGTCTAAATAGTTATCAGTGGATTTTCCAAAAACAGTCTTATTGTAGGAAATTAAAGCTTTTCATAAAAACCAAAAATTAAATAATAATAACTTTTTAGGCTAGTTTCGACTTGCTAATGCATAGAAAGCTTTGTGAAAATGTGTATGGAAAGCCGTGTGGCGTAAATGCTCTTACTCATAAGTATATCTCTGTCAAACGTAGATAGACATCTTTTATTTTGGTGATTGAATAAGAATATCTACTACTAGGTTGATTGCATTTAATTATTCAAACACAATAATTAAACACATTAGGGGTCACGGTGGTTTATCTTTAGTACCATAGTTAGTCCATGGTATATCGATAGTCTTCGTTTTATAATAACGATTTTGTTTGGTCCTCGTTTAAACCCAGTTTAGTCCTAATACTAAAGTTAGTCCTCGTTTTGTAATAAGACGGATTATGTTTACACCTCTCCAACAAGAAAAGGGTGCTTGCAGGCCATCGACACTACCTACTAAATGAATTTTCTCGAACATGCATGAAACATTTTCCAAGGAGGTAATTAATCAAAAGTGGGTTTTTGGCGGGATTTGGTGGTGCCAGTCTAAATTTTATTACAATAATTAATAATTGTGTCGAAAACAACTTTGTGTTATAAAATTGGTGTAGTTTTATAAACCAAGTGTTTGTGTTGTACGTATAACTAAAATATTATTAGGATAGAAGTGATTATGGTGTGAAAGACGCTGAGATTTTTTTTTGTGTTATCCTCACCAAATAGCACCATATGGAGACTGTCATCATATATTTCGCGTCAAAATCTCCCCAAAATGCATTGAAATGTGTAACACCACCATTCCAATGAAATAAATGAAGATATAAAGAAATACTGTCTGGGTCCCTTTACATTCCCATTACAGGGAGAATGAACCAAAAAAAGAAAATTAATCGAAGGTTTCATTAAAATTTCGAACTGGTTTGCAAATAGAAAGCTGTACTAAGGGGGGTTACAGCGTTCTATTTGTAAACCAGCACGAACATTTTTTTAAATTTCGAATCGTTCACTCACGCTTAAAATTTCAAACAAAAGCCAGACAAAAGCGAACGTAACTACTCGATACGATGGCGATTCGAAACTTAAAAGTGTTTGTGCTAGAGGAAGGTTCTGTTTATATTTCAAACATTGTAAATTTAATAACAGTATTTTCAAATAAAAAGTGCTGTTTAGGTACTACTTAGTTTTTATTTCCGCGCATTATTTGAGATAAGTTTGCCTTTGCCACATGTAAGGTGTAAATTCAGACATGACAGACGGAGAGACTTGACGTTGTTAGTTACTATATTTTTTGTAATAGTTATAAGAATGTGTTTGACGATTTAAAAGTGCTTCTTTGTGGCCTATTTAAATAAAATATTTTTTCTTTCTTTCTTTCTTTCTTTCCACAACTAGGCATTGAAGGACTTACGTATATATGTTACCACATTTAGTTACACGTTCGTCCATCAATACCTCTTTTGCTGGCTGCAGTAAGGTACTATATTTAAGTACGTATTTTGTACAAACATATTAAATTATTCATTATTTAATACTTGTTGGAAGACTCTACAGAAGTTGTCGAGCATTATGATCAAGTCCTCGCCATGACTACGATATCATCAGTAAAACGAAGGTGCGTTTATGTTGATACCAAGTCCTATATCCAAAGCAGTTCATTGGGATTCATTTTTCTTAGAGGGACTTTTGGGCCGTCTCCCACCATGCTAGCCCAGTACCTACGGGTTGGTGGGGAGCGCTAAAGCCTGGTCTTACCTTACTGTAATTAAAATATGAAATAAGCTGTACACTTCGTTAAATATGTCAAAGCAAAAGAATTAAGTGCTTCAATTGCAAAATGGAATGGCAGCCATATTATAAGAGAAAGACGTGAGAGTTATACAAACGAAAGAAATATATAAATGTTGTATACCTACAGAATCCCAAGGGTTATCTTAATTAATTTGTGAGATACACGAATTACAATTACTTATAATAAATAGTCGTGTGTGTCTAAATGATTAATAGTCTGTACTTTCTACGAAAGTTATGTTTTTCAATCTGTACTTATCTCGCGCGGTTTTTGCCTCTCAAATTGACAACATGTTTTAATAATTGCTATTGAAAATGAATACATAACAATCATCCCAGTGTTTCAAGTAAATTAAAATTCCTGATTAGATATCTCAGACTAGCGACCCGCCCCGGCTTTGCACGGATGCAATGCTTATGTAAATATTGTGCATTTATTATACACATAAACCTTCCTTAAGAATCACTCTATCTATTAAAAAAAAACTGCATCACAATCCGTTGCGTAGTTTTAAATATCTAAGCATACATAGGGACAGACAGACGGCGGATAGCGACTTTGTTTTATACTATGTAGTGATGATGACACCCAATATTTTTTTGCGACAGTGGACTCTATTTTAAAACTTACCACCAGGTGGGCCGTCAGCTTGTTTGTCATCTAGTTGTATAAAAAAATAAGAGCTTGGGCCACAGAAAAATTCTAAACTAAAAAATTAAAAGTTTTCTATTCAAAATATTTTTAACAGTTATTATTAAAATTATTGTTAAATTGCCATTATTGTTAAAATTATTTAATTTCTAAGAGGTAGTAAAATTAAAATAGCTCCAAAATCTGTTACTTCAAAGTATTCCGTTGGATGGAACATACAAAAAATGCAATAACACTCGAAAAATTAAAGAAAATATTTTTCTGTGTATTTACGTAAACTTCTTAAAGTTTCTGCATTTAAAGCAATATCACACTTTTACTTGTACAATTTGATGATAAATTTAATTCTTTATTAAAAATATACATATATATTAAATTTACCAGCGCAGTAATAACCATCAGTGGACTTCGCATCCTGCATTTAAAAGTGTTACTTAAATATTTTGATATATAAAATGGCTTACACACAATCAAATATATATCAGAGATTTAAAAATAATATCTTCCTGTTGTTTGCCACAGATGCAAACATGGTCCCGTTATAAATGTCATTTTTGCAGATTGATAATTCAGCTTGAAACGATATTTTACGCTCAAATACCACTGTCTTTATTACCGGTTATAATGTTCACTTTCGCCATAGTAGCGCTATTATAACCGCCTCCTATCTCTTCTTCTAATTCTTAACTCACTTGTCTTTGTAGAGTCCTAGTCTGTAAAAAATTCTGCCCAATCCGGGGGTATAGTGGGGCTATAGCATGCTATAACTCTTGTGCTAGCACTTTATTATAACTTCATGATAAATTCGGCGTTTTAAGGCATGTCCTATAGCTCTTATCTTAGCGCCTAAATGTTAGTTGGGTAGGTACTTAAAATAAATTACTTTTTGAAAACACCTGCAATAAATTTTTGCTAAAACTTTGAATTGAAATGAATTGGCTGCTCTATAAAATTTTGGACAGAAAATGATCGTGCTATTGTTGCACCGCTTCGCTTTCAATTTCATGATTTACATGTTGCTGTTAATATTTATCGTCACTTCCATGCAGGTATACATTTCAAGCTTTCAAATACTGAAATAAAAGCGCGAGAGATTTACGTTTTCAAAACTACTGCGTTGGTATTAAATAAGTTATTGGTATTAGGTAAAGTAAGAAACTAAAAAGATCTCTAATGAAAAATTGTATACTGATATACAATAAACAATCACAAATTCCTATAATGTAAGTCCAGGAAAATGTTTTTATTTATTTTACGGTTTGTGAATAATCTATCAAAATTAAATATAAATATTCCACCTCGTCATTGCCGTCCAAGAAGTCTACTTCACGTTCCATTCTCACGTACAGTGCATCATAGCAACGCTTATTTGATTCGAGTCGTTAGACAATTTAATGATGTTTGCAGGGAAGATTGCAACAACAACATAGATTTATTCTGTAGTAGTATAAGTAGTGTTAATAAAATGCTGGCAGGTGACTAAATGCTGTATAATTTATTATTGTGTATTTTTAGCATTGTTAATTAAAAAAAAAGGTATATTGTAGTAATGTAAGAACTTAGGATTTAATTATCAGTGCTACTTGTGGAGGCTTGTTACTGGCTTCTTGCAATGTATTTTTTGGTATATTTCTTTAAGTAAGCTGTAAGCCCCCCAAATAAAATAAAATAAAATAAAAATAATAATACGTTTAGATTTTTAAACAAAAATGTCAACTCATTCATGTTTAATAATAAAAACGTATTACTTATATTACTAGATTTCACCTTTTAGATTATATCAATATACCTTAACCGTTATAATTTCTGTGAAACGCTTTTACGATGTCCTGAACTGCATTCAGAGATTTTGGAAGAAATGTACAGTCAGTGAAAAAAATATAAAATACCAAAAATATTTTTTATGCCTATCGATCCGCTATGGGAGCATTTAAGATAAGAGTACTAGAAATAACAGAAATTTCCAAAAACTTTTTTCCATACATTTTGTACGGAAAAACGATAAATCAACTCGAAATATTTGACGACCGGCTGGCTGAGTGGTCTGCTATACAGGCTACTCGGTCAAGAGGTCCCGGGTTCGAATCCCGGTAGGAGCAAATGTTTGTATGATGAGTACGAGCATTTGTTTACGAGTCATGGATGCTTATATGTTTATTTGGTATATTGCTAATATTTATATTCATATTATTATCATTATTTCTCCGTTATCTAGTATCCATAACACAAGCTCATAATGATTCTCACTTTGGGCTAGATAATAGGTGTGAGTGCATAAAAAAAAGTAGGTACTATTATTAGTTTTCAGCAAAAAGTATTAGAACTTTAAAAATAATAATAAGAATGCATAACATTCATCACTTTTTATTGCCGTCGTTATGACAATGAAATGCAACTAAACTGTGGAATATAACATAAACAAACCAGACATTTATAAAGTAAAAAGAAATAATATTTTCATTTTTACCTAACATTAAGAAAGCTTACCAAAAATTACTACTTATCAAAAATTAGACAATTTAGAGTTGATGAAAAATTTAAAAGGCGAGCTGAGACGCGACGGATCAAAGCGACGAAGATAAGCTTCTATTTAATTCAAACCATAAAATATGGACGCCTTAAGCTGGGTTGCTCTTTATCGGAAGAATATCGGTGTTATTTTATGATGGTAATTTATAATGTATCGCTTGTTATTGCGTTCATTATTATAACATTAACTGATCCCGAAATAATACTCTCCCATTTAGCTTTACTTAAAGGATATTTAATTAATAATTGCGAAAACAAGCAAGCGTATTGAGTTCTAAAAGGAAAATTAATTCAATTGTAAAGAAGTCAAAACAAAGATAATGGATTCGATATTTATAAACGTTAATTACTTATCATTTCGTTTCTGAAATCATTAGTCAAAATCGTGAAAAAGTAGAACAACATTACGAGCACTCAATGTTTGTTTTTGTTAAGATTTCTTGTTAGTCTTTAAATAAAATATATCTAGATATTCTCATATGTATAATAAAAGCGAAACTGATGCTTGCTAGCATTGTTTACCTTTTTTTGTGATCATTAGTTCACAGTATCTATTGAAGATTAAGACTTAGAGGAGAAGTAGATAAAAGCTACGTCATAATTGAAAAGCTTCTACTACCATGTATATGAGTTTGATTCATAATCGTAAACTGAACAATTTTACGGACTGGCACGACCACTTTATAGTGCTTCATAGTTCACTTCTTCGTTAATCCACTGCTTTCAACGTAGCCATATTTTGGCTGAAATAATAACCGCTATCTCTTCTTTCAATTTGATGTCACTTATTTTCCGGTGTCGGTTTTAAAAAAGAAGTTCTCAATTTAAACGCATTTTTGTGTTGGCTACCGCTGTAAAATCTAATTGTACTTATTCTATTGTTTTAAATTCGAAGTAGGTTTTCAAATGTGAACATTTATTGACATTGTTTGTAACACACATAATAAAAATGAAATTTTTTAAAAAACCAACCTGGTGCATAATAATCAATTGGGAGTGTTTCGCGGGAGTTCGTGGTGTCAGTCAAGATTTTTATTACAATAATTAAAAATTGTATCTGAGCGAAGTTTGTATCAAAGTGGTTATGGTGTGAAAGACGTTGAGAACTTTTTCGTGGTTATCCACCTCATCAAATAGCATTAAATTTTATTGGAGACTGTCATAATATATTTCGCGTCAAATTCTCCCAAGATGCATTGAAATGTGTAACATCAGCTTTTCAATGCAATAAATGAAGAAATAAAGAAATAATTAAGACATAGCAAGAGAAAATGACGAAAAAAATAAATCATTATAGCATCGGTTATAATATATATTACCAATTTGTTCTAAAAAAAATGAAATTTTGTTTGTGTCAACACAAACAAACATCATATTGAAAATATCAATTTCTAACAATGTCTGATGTTTAGTAGGATGAATGAAGCAGTGTAGGTAATGTAGTTTTTTTTTATACAACTTGATGACAAACAAGCTGACGGCCCACCTGATGGTGAGTGGTTACCGCCGCCTATAGACACCTGCAATAACAAGAAAAAATCACTTGATATTGCAGATGCGTTATCATCTTGAGGCCTAAGATGAAATGCCGTAATGCCCAGTAATTACACTGGCAAAGTAGTGTTTGAAACTGTACATAAATAGGCAAGTATTAAAACACTCGTGTAATACTTTGAGGCACACAATCGAATTTTAATACCCCTCACTAAGCAGCAGACAGTTTCATAAGCTACTGTTTTCTGTTGGAAGGATATACTCGTAATATTAAGAAATTGATGCGACATTAATACTGAAGATTTTCGGAGATAAAGAACGGACTTCCCAAGCAAACTGTGAAATGATAGTAAAAAAATATAGGTACTCGTAGATAATGATATGTATTTCAACCAGCTATTGACAGACAAACAAGTAAATAACGCAAAATGTCACCCATCAAACGTTGACAGTATAAATTTATCACGTAACATTGTGACAAATTAAATTACCGATATCAAGGTAAGTCACTTTATTAAAAAAAAACAAAGAAAATATGTAAGAGCATTATACCAACTTGATCTTCAGGCTTCCCTTCAAAAGAAAAGTTCAAAGAGATAAACATTTTAACAGTCATCATCATCATCAGATTATATACGTCCCACTGTTTCATGTAATAAAAAATGAGTTCGAAAATACCTTCACAAAAAAGACAGTTAAATCTTCAAATAATAAAATGAAATTTGGTGACTGGGCTACAAAAAGTATATATAAAAGTAGAAATAAGATGTATGAATTATACGCACAAAAGAAATACAATCACAATAAGGACTTTCATGAGTATGTAAAGAAATATTCCAAGACTTTCAAAAAGATATGTAACCGCGCCAAATCGATACACATCCGAGACAAAATTGAAAAATCTAATAACAAAACAAAAACTACATGGAATATAATAAACCGTGAAACTGGTAAAGTCAAATCACAAAACACCACGTTCACAATAAATGTAGATAATCAAATTATTAATTCTGACCACGAAATAGCTAGCATATTTGAAGAGTACTTTTCAAAAATACCTTTGATTACAACATCTCATTTAGATTCTTCTTCTCTTGAAGCAAGTTCCATCCTGAGGCATTGTGTGCCCGAGTGTAGCGAGACTATCCAATTTACCCATGCTGTTCCTCAAAAAATCATTAAAATTTTTAAATCCCTAAAATTGAAAAATACAGGTGATTTATGGGATGTATCTGTGAAAATAGTTAAGAATATCATTGATATTATTGCCCCTTATCTCGCGCAAATTTGTAATAACTGTATAGATGAAAGTATTTTTCCTAATTTAATGAAATACAGTAAGATTATTCCGCTATTTAAATCAGGTGATAGAGAGGATCCTAGTAATTTTCGTCCAATTTCTATTTTACCAGCACTTAGTAAAATATTTGAAAAAATTATTTTGGAACAATTGATTAAGCATTTTAATTTAAATAATCTTTTCCATAGTGCGCAATATGGATTTACAAAGGGTCGTTCTACTACTGATGCTGGTGTAGCTCTGTTAAGGCACATATTTGATGCATGGGAGAGTTCACAAAATGCTGTTGGTATATTCTGTGACTTATCAAAGGCATTTGACTGCGTTGACCATCAGACGCTAATTTTAAAATTACAACACTATGGGGTTACAAATTCAGCTCTAAAGTTAATCACATCTTACTTAAGTTCTAGAACTCAAATAGTTGACATCAATGGAACAAAATCTTCAGGGTCTTATGTCAAAACGGGAGTTCCACAGGGTTCAATTCTAGGGCCTTTTTTATTTTTAATATACGTAAACAACTTGCCTTTCTTTGCTAAGGAATTTTGTGAGATTGTGTTGTTTGCAGATGATACTTCTTTAATTTTTAAATGTGATAGAAATAAAGTTAACTTTGACGACGTAAACAATGCGCTATCTCAAGTAATGAATTGGTTTACTGTGAACAATTTACAACTGAATGCAAAGAAAACTAAATGTATTAAATTTATTTTACCTAATGTTAAGGAAGTGGATACAAACATTAAATTAAATGATCAGTCGCTAAATTTAATTCAATCCACCACGTTTTTAGGCATTACAATCGATGCGAAACTCTAGTGGAACCCTCACATCACAACACTTTGTAGTAGACTTAGCTCCGCGGCTTATGCTATTAGAAAAATAAGGCAATATACAGATATTGCCACGGCGCGCTTGGTTTACTTTAGTTACTTCCATAGTATTATGTCGTATGGTATTCTTCTGTGGGGTAAAGCAGCATACATTGAAACAGTATTTATCTTGCAAAAACGTGCAATTAGAGCAATCTACTGCCTTGCTGCTCGAACATCTCTTAGAGACTTATTTAAAGAAATAGATATACTAACAGTGGCTTCTCAATATATTTATGCTTGCATAATTTTTGTACGTCAAAATTTAAATTCCTACTTAAGACACAGCGATGTACATGCATTAAATACAAGAAATAAAAATAAGTTGATCTTACCATCTCTAAGACTGCATAAAGTTTTTAATACTTTTATGGGTCAAAGCATACTTTACTATAACAAGATTCCTAATAACATACTAGACTTGCCATTTGACAAATTTAAAATTCACATTAAGAAAATTCTAATGTCCAAAGGTTACTATACTATTAACGATTGTAATGTAACTTAGAATGTCATATAGTTATTTCCACCAATAGCATTTCATTGATTTTGTGGTTGCTGGAAGATGTCATGCTCTCTATAAGTTTCTGCGGTGGTGGCGTCGTGTGCCGGGTCGCTCCGTTCCCTATGATATGGTTAAGCGGAGCGATGGCTGGCACATGCGTCATACTTGTGAACAGGTGCCACTAGTGGAAATGGTCATCTCTAAGCTTCCTTGATTTTGTAATAATTTACCTACATATTCATCAATAGTATAATTTTTGAGGGATTTTTGAGGTATATGGCATTATAGGATATTATATATAAAACAATACAATTATTATTGTAATGACGTGCTCAGACAAGTGTTTAAAATTAATGAAAGATGTTTAGCTTTATTAGGTCTTTGTATATTAATTGTTGACCTTTGTGTATTGTAATACCTATATTGTGATGGTGCATTGTCGGACAGCCTTTAAATACAGTAAATATTCTTATCATTAGGTACTTATTGGTACTTTAATATACCTTTTTTATACTCTGTGCGACACTGCGCTACTAAATACTATTACTGTGTAATTAAACATTGTAACTTAATGATTGAAAAGAGTGACTACACGAGTTTGTTGCCGGAATCTTCTCGGTAGTTCAACTTTTGGAACCGGTGTAAATTCAGACAGACTGACAGACAGACTGACTGACAGACAGACTGACTGACGGACAGACAGACAGACTGACTGACGGACCGACGGACCGACAGACAGACCGATAGACAGACTGACATAACATTCTTAGCTTACGTAGATACAGACAAGACAGAGAGACAAACATTATGAAATTGTTAGTTAGTTAATATTATTTTTATGTGATAGACTTAAGGGTTTTTTTGTTGACGATTCGAAAGTGCTCTTTGGGGGCCTAATTGAATAAAAATATTTTCATTTTCATTTTCATTTTCACTGCTGGGCACAGGCCTTCCTACATGGGAGAAACACATGAGGAGTTTGGGCGATAACACCAGCACGCTGGCCCAATGCGGGTTGGTGGGTTAAAGCAGTTGCAGTAACAACCGGGACCAACGGCTTAACGTGCCTTCCGAAGCACGGAGGACCTCAAGATTATAAATTTGATTTACCCATCTCGGGACCGACCTTGGCGAAAGTTGCTTTGTTTTCGTAATCGAAACCAGAGCGATCAAACCACTACGCCACCGAGCTCCTCACCTCAGTTTAACAGTACTTAAGTGTAATCTAATGTATGTATGAAGAACATTACACAATTTTACAAAAATGCGATACTCATAATATAAATACAAGGAAGAAACATAATCTTGTTGCACTTACTCGTCTCCAAATAACAAACGATTCTTTGTTATATATTCTACAGGACAATTTAATTCTACGCTTTTACATAAGATTCCAATCTTCATATTAGAGACTTACCCATTATAACTACAATACAATATGTACAATAAAGGCAAGACTGGCGTTAAAAAGCCTTACTTTAAACTAACTGATAATCTAAGTGATATAAATAATAAAGCGTCAGCTATTATAATGAAACTTAAGGCGATATATTGAAAAAAATTGCACTTTTATAAGTAATGTTATACGTTGCTGAAAGACCTTACGAATCTAAAAATCAAACATACGTTACTTCATATCCTTATCTAGATACGTGTAGAACGAAAACACGATTAAAGGAATTTGGCTCGATACATTTTATTTCCGAAAAGACCTCTTATAAACAAGAAAACTTAAGATTATTGGTGAACGATAATTTGTATTCAATAGGAAATTACTTTAAATAGTAGTTATCATTAATATTCAGAATCGTGTAGAAGCGTTTTTTTGTATTCCATAAGGTTATTTTTTAATAAAATAATTTGTATATTTCGTTTACTTTTCACGCGCGATCGCTGTTTTGTCTTTTTTCCTCCCGCTGAGTCAGCCATATCTCTATCCCTATCGGTCTTGGCCGAAACAACGTTTCGATAGATCGCCTTAATAGCAAATTCATAATTTGTAAATGTCATTACAAACATTTCTAAGCTGGAAAAGTTTCTAGCGCCGCTTTTTATCCACAGCTAGTGTTCGGCGAAGCGGTGGTAAATCTAATACGATTTAAAAGAACTTTTTTGTATCACCGAAATTTTTGTATCATCGAAATACCTTTTAAATAAAAAATCTAAATTAAAATAGTCATTTTAATTTTGAAATACATATCGAAGCACCTTTTAAATAAAAAATCTAAATTATAGTCATTTTAATTTTGATTTTTTATTTAAAAGGTGTTTCGATTTAAAATAACGCAGTCTATTTTAATTCTGATTTTTTGAAGGTATTTTGAATAGGTTTTTGATGGAATTTTGAAGGTTCATGCTAATAAGATGTTTCCAGCAGGTACCCCTAGCACGAACATTTTAAAACGAATCGCAATCGTATCGTTCACGCACTCTTAAAATTTCAAACAAAAGCCGGACAAAAGCTAACGTAACTACTCGATACGATGGCGATTCGAAATTTAAAAGTGTTCGTGGTAGAGGTAGGCCCTTTTTAAGCCAATTCAGTGTTATAAAGTCGGTTTTCATTTTTTTCTCATATTTAAGGCTACCAACTACCAGTAAAACAAGTCCCAAGTTTGAATGAAAACTTACGCCATGCAAACTCAATTTATTTAATTTAGTGATTATAGCTTTAAGACTCCCGGGATCTTAATATGACAACCAAAAACCCATTGAGTCTGGAACGTTTATAATAGAGAAATACGTCCTTAAAGAGAAAAACAAGCTTCAGAGCTGATGGCAAGCTTCCACAGGCAATAGATTGGCATTTTAAGAATTCGAAATTGCCTCATCACTTTTCTGGAGTTCATCATTGCATATGTCGAAAAATGGGACACACATTAAGAGTGATGAAAAATTGCAAAAACCTCACAAAGTGGAAAGTTTACGGACCAAAGCATCAAAGGGAGGAACTCATCTCGCGCATAAAGCCTTCGGGGGTTTCATTTTCGTCACCTATCTTTGTTTGCGTGTTTGTTCCAACAACGGAAATGAATGGGATACGCATTTCCTTAGGCTAATGTAGTTACCTACTTATTCAGAGGAGCTATTAACGTATTTTTATTCAAGGTAAATTTGATAAAATCATACATGGATACTCAATCTGAAGGATTTCTCGTGAAAACGTTAAATTCGTTTCTAAAAGAATATTTACTATGTAAAAGGAATGTAAACATGCTTTTATGATATAAGTAATGTTATTACTGCTGATACAATATTTGCAAAAAATTTGATATTTAAGTACTTTATAAAATTAACTTTTTACATTGCTTCCGAGGGTGGAAGGTTCTTTACTTAGGAAGGTTTAGATAATTTAATTATACTCCGTTCAATTTTTTTATAAACTACTATAATAACACAATAATAATCATAATAATAATCATAATTTTAAAGACGTAGGCTATAGCAGCATTTTATTACTCGAAAATGGGGATAATTCCTAAGTTTGAATATGGCGTTATTTTCACAAATTCGGAAAATATACGCTACTGTTACCTATTAAAACCATTCAAACTTAAAAAATATGGAATATTCTTAATTTTTGATATTAACATTATTATAAATGTTTTAAAAATTACTTAGTAATTAAAATAATCTAAAACTAGAAAAATTTCACGTCCTGAGGCAGGAATCGAACCCGCGACCTTTCGCAATCCGGGCGACTGCTCTGACCACTGAGCCACCCAGGACTTGGGATATCCCTGTGAAATTCTTCTAGTCTATCTGTATTTGCGTTTATGAGCTAACGTCCACCCTACAATGTCGAAATATTCTATTTCAACATCCGAAACGAGTTTTCGTAATTTTTCTAGTTTTATATTATTTTAATTACTAAATATGGAATGTTGTTAAAATTGTATAGTTTAAAAAAATTATTTAAATGCTCCATGTTTTAAGCGGGTTAGCGGGCCGTCCACTTGTTCGTCACTCTTGTCGAATATAAAAAAGCTTTAGAGATATAAAATAGTTTGTTAGTTTAGTTAAGACTGACAATTTTTAAAATTAGTTATAAGCTTTACAACTAATATTAATTTTAAGTGTCGGTGATCGGTGATCGCGTCCTTCTCGGGGTTTCAAACTATTGCTATACCTTTCATATAAATCGGTGTAACGGTTTCAGCGTGAAAAGGTAACAGACAGTCAGACAGAGTTGCTTTCGCTTATACATATAATATGAGTTTGGATAGTGTTGTTATAAACAAATATAATAGGTGTAGGTCTCATCACGGTGTACAAGTAGTATAAACGAACCAAGTACAATAAACGATCGCACCGAGCATCCGCCTCATGACAGCTTCCGTTCTGGAAATTTCGAACTCGAACTCGAATCATCAGAAACGAATGCTACCGTAATGATAAAAAATACCCAAATTTCTACCTAAAGGAACAGCTAAGCTAACAGCGGAGTTTAAAGAAATAATAAATATTATTTATTGCACAGAATTGAGAAAAATAAATATTTCTATCAACTTTAAAGCAATAAACCCAAGTGTACTAATAAGGTCGCATTCACTCGCTGATTGCGAAGCTTAATTTTTGTGTGAAAAACATATCAGCCTTATTATTACTTTAAGCTTAACATAGACTATCTGCAGTGTCCCTGAACAGTCGATGTGCTCCTGCCCCCTTATTCTCAACTGTCGGATCACGCATTCGATTCGTAAAGTCACATGCCGTCTCGCTTTGACGCCGCGCGATAAAAAGTGACAGGTATAGAGTTTCCGAAATTCGAATTCTTTCCGACAGTTGAGAATAAGGGGGCTGGAGCCCAAGATCCCAATATCTCAAACCCAAACGGCTCAAATACTCAGAGGTTATCCTCACCCAGATAAGCCTGCATATTTGCGCCGTTTGAGGGATTCAGTTAAAGTAGGCCTTTCTGCTAAAAATCAAACAGGTCCTTTGACATAAAGTAAACCAAACAATGAAAAGGAAAAATAAATTCGATCGATAACATATAAAATACTTTTCCAACTACCTACTTAGTTACTTTTTTAATGTTCCTCAGGTAGCCATTAATAATAAAATTGACGGTGACCGATATCACAGTTATTACACGAACTGTTTACTTCAAATATTATCTAGGTAGGTACTCTTTTGCAGTTCTTGAAGATGCCACATCTCAGATGATTTTACAGTCTATATACTGCATGCAGCTCGTCAGACTAATCCTGCTTCGGTTTTGTTCCATATTGTGGTCCAATATAGTAAGATCTATTAAGTTGGCATGGTGCTTCCAATTGCTTGAAATTATTGAAAAGTCGACTAAGGGCGAATATCACTATTAATTTAAAGGACATATTCGATATTGGTACTTGAATGCCCCCCAAGATAAACTATGTATTATATAATAGCTTATACTCAGTGAATCTTCAATAAACCCCATTTTTATTTTTAAACTCCAGCATTCTTGGGTAATTTTGAAAAGTGCATGCAAGAAACGTCTGTCGTGCACGTCTATCAGTAAGAGATTAAGTATTAATATGAGAGTTGAAATAGTGTTGAGAGTGCAGGGGGGCAGCGGTAACCACTTACCATCAGGCGAAGCTTATGTTCTAGATAGATAGATAGATAGATAGATAAAAGATTTATTTTCATTTCTTCATCACACACAAATACAGTTTGAATTTCAACAAAACAGTTCTCAAGTAAATAAAGAAACATAACCATTTGTCATAAGCAAATCCATACGACCTTGTTTTTAAGCAATAAGTGTATTTGAGAACAACCATAAATTTATTGTAGACAACGTTATGCAGATAGTTTTTCATATTGGACAAAGTAATGTTATGTTTCCTCCTTTATTTCAATGAAGATATACAGCTCGTTTCTGTGTATTATTATTTATTTTTTCTTGACTAAATCATAGTATAGTCGACCACAGAAGTAGCTTAACATTTTAGTACCATGTCACTCCGACTATTGCGCTTGTACTTAATAGTTGCTAGTTGCTACCGTACATAGGTATTGTGACATGGTACTAATGTGTTCATCAGCTACTTCTATGGTCGGCCGTACCTACCTACAATTGGCAGAGGTAAAACTATACCTACAGTATCCTCTCCCAGTTTATAACCATGCAATGATAAATGCGAATGACAAAGAAATAAAGTAATATACAATACAAATTATCATAAATAGGTAACTATGTAAGACACTAGTATTAAATTTATGTCAGTCCGTCTCTTTGTGTGAAAAAAAGAGAAAATATGAGAAATTTGGTAGCCCGCAAAGATAATATCGAAAACTGAACCCATCTCAATAAATGTCAACTTATTGGACCTTTGCCCTTTCCAATATAATGTTTTTTTTTTGCCTATGGAGAGAAAGAGTTTTGTACAGTAATTTCAGTGAGTGCAGCCCAAAATAAATTGTGTCCATAATATTACTGGCTTTAATAAATAGAAATACTAAGTTTATCTCGTCAGAACTCGCGCTAGCGAATAAGTTTTCGAAAAAAAAACAAGCAAATAATAAAATAATCATACTCTTTTGCTTTTCAACCAACTTGAAAAATGAGTAGCTTCTCAAATTCACCATAGTTTTGTTCAATATTTATGGATTATTAGATGCAGTTTGTCTGAAAGCGTTGTTGTCACAGTGAATAACAGATGTTTTTAATATCATACATGGCCTACTTTTTCAATTTTTGTCTCTAATAATTTAACCTTTAAAGTTACGTTTGAATATGACACTAATGTTTTCACAAATTCAATCAAAGCGATTGGGATGTTGTCTAAGTTTGAATAGCTATATTTCACAAATTCGGAAAATATACGCCATTTTCACATAAAAAAACAATTCAAACTTAAAAGATATTGAATATTGCTGAAGTTATTATACTGTTTAGAAAATTTATAATATTGGTAATTTTTTTTTCCAATATTTATCAAAATTTTTGATGGTATTAGGATGCTCATATCAATTTATACAACTATTATTTGATCATATTGAATAAAAACATACATATTACATAATTATTATTGATTTTGTCAATATGGCCATACATTTTGTAGTAATAAAGGAACATGTGACGTCACCTGTTCCGTGTATTTTCTATGGAGCGTTTTTGGACGATGCGCCTCTACACATCAAACTTACTACTGTATCTGTGAAACTATTGATCTTAAACATACTGTTGCTTTTGCAATATTTCTTCATTAGTTATAAACTTCTTAGTCATGAAATAAAAAAAAAGTTGTCAAGTATACTATTGCCACAACACCTCTGGAGGTCTTACGCGGCTTGACAAATTACTTATACTACTTTATAAGCAGCCCTTGAAATCAGCCCTAAGAATCAGTGCCTCAGGGTTATGTTTTAAGGTAACTTTATAACTAGAGTTTAAGTGTTACATGCAAAAAACTTTTTTTTAATGAAGTCCTAAATAAAATCCAACTAAAATAATGTATATGATTTTTACTATTTTCTTCTTCTTTTATACATTTCTTCGTGTGAGAAATAATTAACCGTCTTTCATCAAACTTTGATTGTTTTGAAGTTAATAATCTTGCCTAAGTAAACAGTTCAGCCCATTAATTGTTTCGTTAATACCTAAATCATCTTACTGTAAGAACGCATATTATCTGGAATAGTTGGGAGTGCTTGGGGAATACCATTTTCAGCATTAAATCTAGGGAAACTGCACAATAGTTAGGTAAATAAGATTTCAACCACTTATCATAAACAAGGAGATAGAGCACGGTTATAATAACATTTTAGGCTCCAGTCCTCCCAAATGTAATGTTTTCTTTCTCCTATTTCTTGTATATTTTTTTTCCATGCTTTCTCCATTTATATGTCCTATTAATGATATCTGATTCTAAATCAGTTATAAGTATAGAGACATGTAACGTTCTGGTGGGAAAATAAACTATTATTATTATTTCGGAAACACATCTCAATGAGCCCTGGTGATCTAGCTCACCGCTGGAACAATACAGTGTAAAGTTATTTCGCTGCGATCTTCTTTATGCTTCAATATTTTCAAATCTTGGAACGGTGGAGGCGGCTAGAATTGTGTGTTCAAACTTCACTGATGTCTCACATCAAGTGATGTAGAGTCATTTGTCATGCTTCGTATAGAAGAGTGACTAAAAAGTTTTGATTCACTGCTACATTTGTAATGTACATTTAAAGTTTCAGAGAATCGCAATTTATAAGTACTTTAAAAAAATATTGTTATAACTATTTAGCGTGCAGCTCTGTTCTTGACAATTTGTAAATAGTAGTGATATAAGGGCTGAGGAGCTCGGTGGTGTGTTGGTTTGAGTGCTCCGGTTTCGATACGAAAAACAAAGCAACTTTCGCCACGGTCGATCCTGGGATGGGTCAATCAAAGTTTATTATCTCGAGCTCCTCCGTGCTTCGGAAGGCACGTTAAGCCGTCGGTCCCGGTTGCTCCTGCAACCGCTTTAACCCACCTTGGGCTAGCGAGGTGATGCTATGGCCCAAACTCCTCATGTTTTTCTCCCATGTAGGAAGGCCTGTATCCAGCAGTGGGACGTATATATGCTGGTGATGATGATGAGTGATGTAGGGGCCATACAGCGGTCAGATGCTGCACTCCTTGTCCTGTCTACTATTTCCTGCTCTAGGGCTTCAATTATAAAGTGCTAACGGAATGCTTAGGTAGTTGGGCGGCATTAGAACTGTACTAATACTAAGTGTTATGATCTTCAACTATTACCTTGAACCTATTTTTTTATTATTTGACAACTGTGGCCAAATAGGGTACCGTACGCCTGATGGTGAGCCAGCCTTGTTGAATAAAAAAAAATTTCATATGTTGATTAAAAAGATGTAAATATTTTAAGAGAAATAGGCCTAGGTAAACTGCTTAGAAAAATTCGTTTTTAAATGTTAAAAATTATGTAGCCTAGAAATAATTTAGGCCCTGTGACCGTAGTATAAGTTTCAATCGAATTATAATGAAAATGTTCGTCGTCGTGACAACTGCCAAATCGTATGGAAACGCTAGCAGCGTCTCTGTATGGATCTGAGCTGAGAGGTGAACACGACAGTGATCGTTTTTGTTTCGATTCGATTGAAACTTACACACAAGAGCTCGTAAGTACTGGGGGCGGGATGCCAACTCACGGAAACATAATTATATACCTACTAGTAGGTCACGCAGTTGACGACATTCACTAAGCTAGATCGAAATGCCTTTGACTTCGTTTGTTACAATTTTAAGCAAATGATTATGGCTAATGATAAGCAATAACTTTAGCCAGGTAAGCATAGATACAGAAGAATATAGATACAGGGATAGGGGAATTGTGGGTCAAAAATGACCATTCGAAAGAGATTTTCGATTGCCCTGATAACAGAATTACTGGGCATGGACGGCATTTTACCTTAGGCCTCAGTGTCATCACAGCGCAACTGCAATATCAAGTGATTTTTCCTCGTTTTTGCAGGTGTCTATAGGCGGCGGTGACTGCTTACCACCAGGTGGGCCGTCAGCTTGTTTGTCATCAAGTTGTATAAAAAAAACAGTTATTACCAGCGTATTACCCAGTAGAGATCAAGAACCGAGTTTCTAGCTAAAGAAGTAGCATTAAATATGTAGGCGTAGTCACGGGTAGGTACGTACCCACTTTTGACAGATATTGACTCTTATTCCAAAAGTAATACGGGTGCTAAAATGATAAAACTATTATTGCTCGTGACTCTACTACCTCATATTTTTACTTCCTGCAGGAACACGTGAGAGGGAAGGGTTAGAAATGCCAATGAATATGTACAAAGGGAAAGTTAGTATAAGGTTGTTGCTTACTTTACATATTGAAATTTCTTTTACACCATACAAAGGACCCGACATAAAGGTATGCTAAATTCTGATACTGCTGAGATGACATTACTTAAAGGAGTTTGCTGGCCTAGTATTAAGCGCAATAATTTCTAATACGAAAACAAACCAATTGGCTTTCAGGTGGTATAAAAAAATATTTTTTATACCCATTGGTTGATGGTAGGGCGTTTCTAAGTCCGCCTGGCCAGCTACCACCATCTTACCTAAGTTTGCCGCCATAACAACAATGTTAACAGCATTGTTGTGTTGCGGCAGTTCGAGGTAATATAGTTCCTCTGTGGTTGAGGAATGCGTGTAGCTCACTTCCATCGTCGGCCTTATCTTACTTACCATCAGGCGAGATGAAGGAGAAGAGTTACCCCGTTAAGGTTTAAAAAAATCAGGGAGTCGAACAAGCACACAGCCCTCCTAATGGTAAGCGGTTACTGTAGCCTGTAGACGCTCGTAGCAATCGGGCACTATTCACGCTCTGCCTCCTTATCAAAATCACGAGGAAAAGTAAGAGACGAGTCCCCCTGCTCCCGACATGATGCTTACTCAATGAAATATGGCGACTTGAATCCACTATTGCAACAACATTACCAAAAATATATAAATACCACTATGCCTCACCTCTCTCCAAACCTGTTTTTTGAAATCTCAACCTTATTCCAATTGATCTAACTTCAGTAAATCTACAATATTTACTAAGTCGATATTCATATAGCGGCTACGTTTAGCGCTACTAGACAGCTAGTATCGAGTATCCGAGAAACGGTTGATCAGGGAAAAGTGCAATGTAAACACAGAGCCGTGATACGACACAGTAACGTCGAAGTACTTAATGCGTGGGAAAACCGGCTTAACGGAATATCTTCCCTTTTCGCTGAAGATGTGACGAACCCAACCACACCCCACAGTGGTGGCCACCACATTGGACAAGCCTTCGACAACAAGGACTGCATCTAAGGTATCTCTAACTCAGAAAAAGAATCGCCTGCAATCAGCTAATAACAAGTTCGGTTACCATACGAATTAACTATCGGCATACGCATTTAATTGCATGCCGGCGTTTAATCAAAGGACTAGACATCCTAACCTGATGGCGGCGACATAGGTATATAACAATATGCAGCGATAAAACTTACAGATTGAACTGAAGTATAATGTAGGTCGGTATAACCTTGCAGATTGTACTCGTAACATTTTTGTTTGTGGTTAAACAAAAATGTTGCTAAAAAATTAAACAAATAAATAGGTATATTCAAACGTAGACTAAGGTACAATATATTTTTTTACAGATGTGCAAGCGCATTGTAATTATGTCAACGCAACACTGCCGGCGCCAGAATTCCCCTTAGTTTACCTATGTAATATAGCACTAACCTCCAAAAAACTTATCAAGGATCGAAAATTACGTGCATAGTGCACGTAATTTTAGCCGCGACACAAAAGGTGCATGAAGGACACAGAGAAAAGTTTTTTTTTCTTAGTGTATATAATTTGTGTACGATAGCACGATGTGTACGGTAGCATACGCGTGCTACTACAAGTAAATAATTGTAATCTCCAAGCGAAAGCTTGAAGCTAGAAGTTTAATACCGTTGGATGCAGGCTGCGCAACATCAGTTTCGTTTGGATATCGATGGAGAAGGCCATAGTTTAGCAGTGGACATCATAGGCTGTTGTGACGATGATGTTACAAAAAACTTTTTGAATTGAGAATTAAGTTCGGTTAAAAATCATGTCAAACATATTGAGAATTGAGTTCGGTTAAAAATCATGTCGAACCAATGCAAGGGCCCAAATGATTACCGGGTGGTGTTAAGCTCCGCCCAAGCTATATGAGGAGCTTGGGCAGAGTTCAAAATATTTTCTCAAATTCCTCAACAATATAAAAAAATAAAATTATATCTGTGAAACTTCGTAAACTTCTTCTACGTTTATTCATGAATGTCAAATTATAAACGGCACGGAAAAATATTTAACTTCACAGAATGAATATGGCATAAAAAGTTCTGTAAATATTACATGCTTAATTTAAACGTATTCATTCTGCAAAGAATCTTAGAAATTAATTTTTATGTACATTTTTATTCACATTAATACTAACACGTGTTTTCTTATCAGGGCAAAATGACAACCATTTAAATTGACATTTTTACTTCAAACAAATGTTAAGATTAAAAAGAATTCTAATAAAAAAGATGATAATAGTATGAAATTTGTTGAGTAGGTATTTTATACTTCCATTAGGAATGCTCGACTACAAAAAAAAAATATAATGAATTTTTTTTTTTTTTTTTTTTTTTTTTATACAAAGCACGGCAATTGACCCAACACCACCTGATGTGAAGCGGTAAGGAGAGTCCATATGCGAAGACAGCTAGTGCAGAAACGGATAATGCACTAGCTGCCTCCACCTTGCCGGCCCAAAAGGTGCTTTTTCACGCCTCTCTTGAAGGACCCCATGTTATAGGAAGGAGGAAACACATGCGCTGGCAAAGAATTCCAAGTTCTGGAAGTACGACAAAGAAACGAAGAACTAAATTTCTTAGTGCGTGATGTTGAGGTGGAGACAGTAAATGGATGACTCCGAAGACCAGCACGCGTGCTCCTGAGCAGAAAGGGGGAAGGTGGGATAAGGTCGAAAAGCTCTTCAGAGCACTCTCCGTGATAAAGCCGATAAAAGGCGCTAAGCGACGCAATGTCCCGACGCAATTGTAGAGGCTCAAGTTTGTTCGTGACCTCTACATCGCCAATGATACGGACAGCACGACGCTGCAATCTGTCCAGTGCATCGAGGAGGTACTTGGCGGAGCCATCCCATAAGTGCGAGCAATATTCCACGCAAGACCGGACCTGAGTTTTGTACAGCAGGCATAGCTGGTCAGGCGTGAAAAATCGACGCACCTTGTTCAGGACACCGAGCTTCCGTGAGGCTGTTTTTATCACGGTTTCGATGTAGTTTCTAGAATTGAGATCGCAGCATATCTCCATACCGAGTAAGTTCAAGGAGGCCTGTGCCGAAAGAGTAGTACCCTGAAGAGAGGGAAGGGGAAGGAACGGCGACATTTTGGCTGTAAACGCACACACCTGTGTTTTCTTAGCATTGAACTCAACAAGATTGTTAGATCCCCATTCAGATACGAGGTTCAACATCCTGTTGAGCTCAATAGTAAGATTCTCCCTCTCTTTCTCGGTTTCAGCGCGCCCAGCCCCTGGGCGACCGTAATATCCCCCATGCACTGTACTGTCATCCGCATAACAATGAATGCTGCCTAATGGAAGCATATCATTGATATGAAGAAGAAAGAGTGTGGGGGATAAAACAGAGCCTTGTGGTACACCAGCATTCACAGACATGAACCGCGAAGCGCATCCATCTGCGAGGACGCGTATTCTCCGCTCATGTAGGAAGCCGGCGATCCAGTTGCAGAGCTGATCGGGCAGACCGTATGCCGGGAGCTTGGAGAGAAGAGCCTTGTGCCAGACCCGATCAAAAGCTTTGGCAATGTCAAGGCTAACAGCCAGTGACTCACCACGTTTATCAATAGCTTCACCCCAGACATGCATTAAGTACGCTAGAAGATCACCCGTTGACCGTTTCGGCCGAAACCCGTACTGTCGATCATTAATTAATGAGTGACCTTCTAGGTATCGGATCAGCTGGTTATTTATGATCCGCTCCATGACCTTGCAAAGAACTGAGGTGACAGCTATTGGGCGGTAGTTTGCTGGGTCTGATCGGTCTCCCTTTTTGGGGACCGGTTGCACATTGGCCTCTCTCCAAGATTCAGGCACACACCCAGAAGAGAGAGAAAGGCGGTATAGCCGGGTTAAGATGGGAGACAACTCCGCTGCGCATTTATTTAGTACTATCGCTGGGATGCCATCAGGTCCACTAGCTTTCCGGACGTCGATTGACTGCAGCTCCGCACGTACATCACATTGCCTGATACGGATATCGGGCATTGTGTGGCCACAGTGGGAGAGTGTTGGTGGCTGTGAGTTGCAGTCATCGATTCGGGAATGAGCAGCAAAGAGTTTTACCAAAAGATCGGCTTTCTCTTGCGGCTTGTGAGCTAGCGAGCCGTCAGAACATCTCAACGGGGGCAGCGAGGGTTGACAGAAGTTGGACTGCACGGCTTTGGCCAGACGCCAGTAGCTACGGCTTCCCGTAGGATGCGTGAGTAGTTCTTGGCCAACTCGTGCAACGCGCTGTGCATCAGCTCTGATGAGTGCCCTCTTGCAGGACTTGGTGGCGTTGTTATAAGCTGCTTTCAGCGAGTCAATGTTAGGATCTCCGCAAGCTCGACCCCTGATCCAAGCGCGGTATGCCGACTGTCTGTTCTCAACAGCTATGGCACACTCCCGGTTGAACCAGAGGTTACGCCTACCCCTACTGATGAGATCGGAGTGAGGGATATAGTACTCCATCCCTAACATGATCTCATCAGCAACAGCAGTAGCGCTAGCGCTCGGGTCCAGCTCACTGAAGCAGCGCTGCCTCCAAGGGACAGATGCGAAGTAATCCCGCATACCATCCCAATCTGCCGACGCATAGTGCCAGATGCGGCGTTTGGCAACCATAGGTACCGGTGGCGACGCCCGTGGCACCCCAGCGGATATCAGGCAGTGATCCGATGTTCCCAAAGGAGCACGAACCTCTAGCCGATATCCGTCCGGACGAGACGTCAGCAGAAGGTCCAACAATGAGGGCGCGTGACCGACAATGTCTGGAATCCTGGTGGGCTGGTTTACCAGTTGTGTCAGGTCGTGCGTGAGAGCGAAAGCATGGGCAGTTCTACCAGCATGGTCAGTTTTAGAGGAACTTAACCACGACTCGTGGTGAGCATTAAAGTCCCCTAAAAACACCAATTCCGCGGTTGGATACTGCTCCAGCGCAACATCTGCCACCCGACTAAGATGTTCGAAAAGTCGAGTTGTCTCCATGTCACCGCTGTGAGATCTATACAGGCACACGTAGACACGGCTATGTGTGCCCAGGTCCACATGCACCCCAAGAATCGAGTAGGAAGGGTCCTCCAAGCAGCGCAGACGGCGACAGCAAACATCCGCCCGGACAAACAAGCATACCCCGGCCTTCGCTTTAAAGGACTCCTCAAGAGCGTAGCCGGGGTAATCCAAGTAGCTAGTGTCAGCCGGGCGAAGTATTTGTGTCTCCGTCAAAAACAGCATAGCCGGTCGAGCCGTCTCGAGATGTTGGTGGACGGCATTGAGGTTAGCATGGAGCCCACGGATGTTAGTGAGCCCGACCTCAAACAGCGTGGTTGTGGTGGGGGTGTGCACCGCTGATCGACCGTTCATGTTCTTGAGCGCTGCCATAGAATATGATGTAAGGAGGAGAGGCGTGAATTGAGGGAACGTTGCCGCGATATAGACGGTCAAAGCGTGAGGCCTGTTTCCCCAGTTAACAGCCGACAGAAGAGAAGCGAAATTGATAAATGAAATATAATATAAAAATATAAAGAATTGATAGTATTTGTCAAGTTGCGATAATAGGCATAGTGCGATCTTATGTATGAAGGTTCCATAAAGTTGGCATGGCTGAAAAGGACCATTTAATTTGTGAAACAGTTATCTCTCCTTCATGGTCAAATAACTGTGGGTCATTTTTTGGAAATTCGTAGATAAAAATGAGATCGTCTTATTTCGAGTTTAAACTGTACATAATGTTTTCTGATAGGGGCAAAAATAATAAAATTTGAAATATGTATATCTTCTTTTAATGTGCAGTCTTCAATATCACTGCAGTACACATATTTCTCATCATTTTTATAAGAATAAAACAAAGCTTTCCTAATAATTTATCGCTTGAACTACGAACTTTCTCGTACAAACTTTAAAAAAAGAGTTCGACTCGATAATGAAATGCTATAGCTGCAGATGAAATTTCCAGAAAGGAATTACAAATCATAAATTTAGGAACTGGAAATTTAATTATCATTTGATGTAATTTTTCGTACCTTACCAACCCGCCGGCGGCAGCGCTCACGTTTAAAAGAACACCTATTTCATCTTCAATTCGGCTTGAAGATAATCCTGGATTAATTCTGATGTCGTCTCTTTCCGTTTTTGTTAACGAAAATGAGACAGCCTTAGTTTGAAGGTCTGTCTAATTTTACACTATGATTGGCAATAAGGCGAATTATGTCTTATATGTGGTGGGTTACTTGACAAATGACATAGCTGAACGTGCAGACAAAGTAGTTTTATTAACAAGTTCCTGGCTTCCATTGGTCCTAGTTACTCCAACCACTGTCACCCACTAACCTTCATCAGGCCAGCGTGGTGTTATAAAGCACAGACTCATAATGTTATGACTCGAATTTTTTTTTTACAATTCTAATTACATTCTTCTTGATATTCAATTTATGATGAGCATCTTTCTATCTATCTATCCACATATAAATTATAATTAGTACTTTTGTGCTTTTTATTCCATAACTTTCTAACCATGTTGTAGATAGTAGAAATTTTGTTATTTTAGTCAAAATATTGTTCTGACAGTCTGTCTTAATGTAACTTTACACCGAAATAGTTAAGAAAAAAACCAGAACATGGTGGAAATCTGATTGTAAGAGATCAAGGCTATGTTATTATGATGGATGCATCAATATTCCGTCGCCAAATTCTCTCAAGATTATTTTTTCTTCAGTGACTAAGCATCTGTCTAGTCATATCATGATGAAAGGCGTCACGCTTTCTGTAGGTACATCGATTCCAGCCGTTAGGTATTAACGCCTTGCTAAAATCTCATAAGCTGTTGGCAGTAGAGATTAGAATCGATAGTTTTACCCAACAGTTTGAGCTCTAGGTAACGGTAAAATTTTATTTGCGGATTGTGTCACATTTTTCTTCACCAGCACATGCTTAAGAAACACGGATCATTCAAAAGTGGCGCGAAAAGGCATATTATGGACCAGCAAGGTAGTGGCGGCTAGGGCAGGATGTTTGATTGTAATAGCTGTCTTTTCAATATATACTCCTCTTACAGCTAAGTATCAAGTAATGAAGAATCATTGGCTTTACATGCTAAAAGAAATCCAAGGCTTACGTCAAGACAAACCCATATTACGTCCCGAAATGGTATGAACAGAATCCTTACAGTTTCATCATGTCTGTTCTCCCGTCTGTTTTTCATTTTTAGTGATACTGTCGCATTGACCAACAAAGTTTTAATCATGTCATCCGAGTTGTCAAAACCAAAAGACTTTTTCAGTTGGAATCAACGATTTATAAAAGGGAAGAAAAGCTCGCACTAATAGCTGGTTACATACACAAACAGAAGTAAGCTTGTCAAAGTTGATCTCCAGCATTTTTTATTAATTCGCCTAATTAAAATAAGAGCGATTAATTAGAACCTAAACTGCGAAGGGCCTATCTTTATGTGGATAAAGGATGAAAGGTTAAAAGAGGTAAGTCAATCTTTTTCCGGAAAGCACGATATCATTTTTTAAGTAATCCGTTCAATAAAGTAATTGAAAATTATTCATCAGTAAATACATGTTGGATTTTTTCTGTATTTACATTTTATTACACTTATTAATTTTTAGCTGTTCATTCATGTTAAGTAAGACAAAAAACAAATGAACAATAATAATATGATAAGTGAAACAATACATTTAGTAAGTTTCTTTTTCTCTTAGCACTCAGAACACTATATATATTTTCTTCATGAATTATTTATTCTTAAGGTTACAGCAACGAATAGTTGGAAACGTACATATACAAGGAAATATTGTTCCTGAGTGTACCATATGTCTTGATCATTTGTTTTTTTTTATAAATACAAAGAAGGTACCTACTTTTTTCATAAATACGGTCACCATAAACTTAAAATATAGTAAAATTACTAAAAACTCACCTCAAAAGCAGTAGAGTAATATCGATGTCGATTAACTAAAACCCATCAGAATTTAAAAATAGTAATTCCACTTATGTTAAGCACTTGCGCTATGTTAAAAAAAAGTTCACTTTTTACATAATCCCATTTTTAATTGTTCACTGATTGAAATTAATCTTACAACAATTATTTATTTATTAGCGAATTCTGTAATCTTAACACCAATAACTTCCACTGCGTTCTAAAATCACCACCAAAAGTTTTCCAAACTTATTTTATCTGTGTACAAAATGTCTAAACACCTTAGAAAAAAGAACTCGCGATCAGAAACGAAGATTGAAATAAAATAAAAACTAGTTCTAATTTCTTTTTTATTGTTACGCAGGAGTTTGGTATAGTAGTTAATTTTCCGCGGCACGAGCGAAAGGAGAATGCGCGGTTCAGCCGTGCTCGTGAGCGAGCCGTCGTTGTCATACTGCTGGCCCTAGCGACGCTCGACGCTTGTGAAATTCAGATACGAATTTCCTGATTCGCGTTAAGTCGAACTTGAAAATGTTATCAGAAGTGACATGACAAGTACGATGAAAGTTTACTAAAGATACTTATGATAGTAATATGAAGAAATACAGGTTAAATAGGTTCTTGTAATGTGTTAGTATAAAGGTGCTGCCACACTGCTGTTAAAAATGTTTACTAACATTTCCTAACACTAATACATTTACTAACAAATGTTAGGAATTGTTACATTCTGTTAGGAATTGTTAAATGTTTTTAACAAACATTTATAACATTTGAAAAATCGCGTTACTGTTAAAAAATATTTACTTACATTTTCTAACACTAATATTAGGTTAGGGAAAAAGTCTTTTCGCATTATAGTATGTATGAACTTGTTGTAATAAAATCTCTTTGGCTGTACTATTTGTATTTGACTGGTTTTGGTATCATTAAAAGTTTAGATTTTAAAAAGGATAATTCCAAATTCAAATTAGGAAAATGTGTGTTTTTCATTTGTTTTTCGTACTGTCAAGATGAGTGAATCTAATGAAGAAATTCGATACATTATAAAATTTTACTACAAAAAAGGTAAAAATACAACGCAAGCCGCGAAAAAAATTTGCGATCGCACGTCGCTCTGGTCGCCCTATTACGGATAAAATTGATGCCATTTTTTAAAAACTGGAGGCAGATTGGCATATCAGTAGTTACGACGTAGCTGAAGAACTGGGAATTGACCACAAAACAGTTTTGGCGCATTTAAAAAAAATGGGTACACAAAAAAGCTGGGGGTACCCAAATATTTGGGTACCCCACGAGCTCACTGAAAGAAACCTAATGAACCGTGTACTCATTTGTGATTCTTTATTACGACGTAATAAAACCGAACCATTTTTGAAGAAGCTGATAACTGGTGATGAAAAGTGGATCACGTACGACAAGAATGTGCGAAAAAGGTCGTGGTCAAAGGACGGTCAGGCTTCACAGACTGTGGCGAAACGAGTTTCGCACACACACAGCATCAACAAGGTGATGCTGTGTGGATTTGAAGGGCAGTATTCATTATGAGCTGTTACCACCAGGCACGACAATTGATTCTGAACTCTACTGCGAACAACTGATGAAATTAAAGCAAGAAGTTGAGAGAAAGCGGCCGGAAGTAATCAACAGAAGTGGTGTGGGTTTTCATCATGATAACGCTAGACCTCACACATCTTTAGCCACTTAGCAAAAATTAAGAGAGTTTGGCTGGGAGGTATTAATGCATCCGCGGTATAGTCGTGACCTTGCACCTTCAGATTTCCACCTCTTTCGCTCTCTTCAGTATTCTCTAGGCAGTGTCAGGTTAACATCACGAGAGGACTGCCAAAACCACTTGTCGCGGTATTTTGATCAGAAGCCCCAAAATTTCTATAGCAATGGGATCATGTTATGGCAAATCATGGCAAAAAGTTATCGAACAAAATGGTACCTACATACTTTAGTTAAATGTAAATAAACTATATTAAAAAATGTTTTGATTTTCTTAAAAAATGCGAAGAAACTTTTTCCCCAACCTATTACATTGTGCCGAAGCAAGCGTGGCGGTGTTATGGCCCAAGCTCCTCATGCGTTTCTCCCATGTAGGAAGGCCTGTGCCCAGCAGTGGGACGTATATAGGCTGATGATGATGAATTAGTAAACATTTTTGAACTAAGTAATTAAAATATAAAACTAGAATAATTTCACGTCCTGAGACGGGAATCGAACCCGCGACCATGCGACAAAAAAACAAAAATAATAACAAGATGCTGCTTTGTGTCGTTATTTGAATTTTATATACTAGTCTTAAAAAATTGTTAGATTAGATTAGAACTCTGACCTAAAAACAAAATAATAAAAGGGGCGTATACTTTCAAGTTCCGTACATCGCGATACTAAACATTCACAATCAAGTTATTCGTCATAGCAATAGTTTCTAAATCACGTAAATCGAACTTAGAAACTTTCTGAAAACAGTAACATTATAGTTTGAATTTAGAATTTCAGTATAACACTCGGCCTACGCAGGAAGTATTTCACTTGAATGGTAAACACTGAAGTTATCAAATGAGTTTTTCAATATAGTAGAAAAAAATGATTTGTCGGGAACTAGGTCTTACGATTGCGGTCTAAAAAATGTTTATCACTTTTCAAATTAGGTTCTCTGTTACACTGTGTGCAGTAAAGGCTAAAATGCTAAGTCTAGGTACTTTTAATATTTGTGAAGCAATCTATTCATTCAAAGAGTCTTGATGCCTTTTTGATGATGAAACTCATTTCTTAATTTGAAAATTGGAACAACATTTAAAATGTAATGTTTCTTGTTTAACAGACAATATTTGTAGTTTTTAACAAAAAAGGTTTTCCACATAACCATCCTATTGCGACCGACTTTCGTGTGTGAAAAAATCTATGCCATAAGTCAAATCAAATTATATCATCGACCCTGTGACACAGATTTGTGCATGCAATTATAAACACTAAGGTGGTAAACATCTTTAGACCGCGATTGTATATCAGGAACGATAAATAAAAATATGTAGTTGGCTGTATTATGAAAATAAAGGTATTAAGTACAATATAAATTCGTGTTTTTTCACTAATCATAAACAAATACGTAAGTAGTTTTAGTCGAACACAGTTTTAGTTAATTTAGAGCCGTTTAAGCTACAGCAGCTTCTTCGGATCTAAAGTGATAGATAGAAAGACCGTATTTACGTTATGCTTCGGTAAAATGTTCTTTAATTGTCAAAATTTTTATTTTGAACAAGGATTTATTTGCTGTCCTTTATTTCCAAATTCAATGGTGCGTCCTATTCTGATTTTTATTGTGTAGTACAGTCGACAGCAGATCAAGCGTAACAGTTTGACCTTAAGACCGCCGTTACTACGTTCGTAATAGAGGCGGCTTTCGTAGTGCAACTGTTACACTTGTCGTGTTGTCGTCTGTACGTTAGCGTACACGTAAAAAGACTTTCAAAGCTAGTTAAGCTTAACGAGAGGTAGGACCGTATACCTATTACTCAAACATTGAGCCTTACATAGGCCCGCAGCTAAGTAGCACTAAGTACTTGTAGTGTTGTGTTCCTTGGGTCAGTAAGGTCGCCTCAGCTTATTGGTAAAGCGTTCAATCATTCATCGCCAGCCTATATACGTCCCACTGCTGGGCTCAGGCACTCCTACACATGAGGAGTTTAAATGAGAGAAAGCGTTATGATATATAATAATAACTAGCTGTGCCCGCGACCTCGTCCGCGTGGAATATTGACTTTTTCCATACAAACTTTCATCCCCTATTTTATCCCCTTGGGGGTAGAATTAATCAAAATCCTTTCTTAGCGGATGCCTACGTCATAACATCTACCTGCATGC
This sequence comes from Nymphula nitidulata, assembly GCA_947347705.1. Lineage (NCBI taxonomy): Eukaryota > Metazoa > Arthropoda > Insecta > Lepidoptera > Crambidae > Nymphula > Nymphula nitidulata. The sequence goes on along the minus strand of OX374625.1, from coordinate 18,864,198 downwards.
CAAATTTCAGCTCGATCCGTCCCGTGGTTTGGGCTGTGCGTTGATAGATCACTATGTCAGTCAGTCAGTCACCTTTGAGTCATATATATTTAGATATTATTATTATTTTTTATACAACTGGATGACAGACAAGCTGACGGCCTACCTGATAGAAAGCGGTAACCGCCGCCTATAGACACCTGCAATAACAAGGAAAAATCACTTGATATTGCTTAATAAATCTCTATTGTACCAAGAACAAGTCACAACAGTCAATTGTAGCCCTGACTCCTAAACTAGAATGATCTGTATTTCAGGAGCCAGTTTCTTCCCAATAAAGTTCACAATATTATAATCCTTATGTAATTAAATATAATTTTTTGAGGAATCATCTCCTATTCTATCCTCTATCCTATAGAACCTATTGATTTACTAATGCTTGAGTAGGTGCTACGGTGTCTATAGGCTACGGTAACCGCTTGCTCCATCAGGCGGAATGTAGGTACCCTTGATTACCATATAAAAAGGGGTAAGCACGGATATGTACGTACATATCAGAAGTCCAAATGCACCTTCGCACTCAATAGTAATTTTTTTTTTTAATATTTAAGGGGTAACTCTTGACCTTTATCTCACCTGATGGTAAATGAAAATAAGGCCGACGATGGAAGCGACCTACACCCGGATTCCTCAACCATAGAGGAACTGGCTATCTTACCTCTAATTAACGGAACACAACAATGCCGTTAACATTATTGCTATGGCGGCAGACTTAGGTAAGATGGTGGTAGCTATAGCCAAGCGGACTTAGAAAAGCCCTACCACCAACCAAACCGAGCAGAAAAATTCAGCCCCCTCGGGAACCGAACCCCGGACCTCTAGATCTGAGTTCGGTGGTCTCAACCACTAGACCACAGAGGCGTTTAAAATATTGTTTAATATAAACTTAATTTTAGGTTTTTAAATATGAAATTGCTGTTTTTTTCCAATGCAGTTTTGTAAATCATTTTAAAAGAATGTCTACCTAAAATATACCTAACAGCTTATATTCAAAGTATTTTTTTTTTAATTATTTTCTATAATTTAAAAATTGATTATTTTTCACTGCATTTACCTACTTATCAATGAATGTCTTAAATTATCCACAAAATTTCAAAGAAATGGGTCAAAAAATTTATAAATTTCAAATACTTAACAAAAATATATTAGGGAGCTTCCAGTTCGCAAAAAAATATTACCTACATATAAAACGCCTGCGCGAAGTTAGCACCCCATTTTTGTAAATCCAAAAATCTAAAAGTTGTTCCAGGTTGTGCCGGAGTTGTGCTACATTGTGCCGTAAAAATAAAATTGATTCAAAAGTACTTTGGCGGCAAATCGAAAAAAAATTTTTTTTTACCTAGTACCCCATTTGTTGAAAAATGAACTTTAAAAGGTTGTTTCGGGTTGTGCTAGTAGTGCTAAACTTTGTTCCAGAAGAAGAAATCTCTATCTCTTAACGACGCGCAAAATGAAAAAATAAGAATTTTTGCTGGCACCCCATTTGTTGAAAATTGAACTTTTAAAGGTTGTTCCAGGTTGTGCTAGTTGTTATAAACATTGTCCTAGAAGATAAAATCTCTGTCTCCAATAACGACGCAAAAAATAAAAAATAAAAGATTTTTTGGTGGCAACCCATTTGTTGAAAATTGAACTTTATAGGTTAGGACTTGCAACAACTTTTAGATTTTTGAATTTCCAAAAAGGTGGTGCTAACTTCACGCAGGCATACAAAAGCAGGCAATTTCGTACAATATAGACTTAATATATGGTCTTGCCCTGGTTTCCTTAATGAAAAAATCTAAATTTGAAAATAAAATGTCGCAACAACAGCCAGGAATGGTATTCTACTTTCAAAATGAAAACGATACAATTGCTATTGAAGTGACGTCCATTACGACGGTTGTAAAAAGTGACAATAGAAATAATCAAGCAAGAGGAATAAACGCAATACGTTTTCGTAACACGAGTGAATGAGCACAGCGAGCGGCCAACGAGAGATGAATTATCATAATTGTACTCTTATCTAAAGGGCAACATAAAACGTGATAAAACGCTCGGAAAAGGTATACGCCTCTTTTGTGTAGTCAGTAAATACTGTGGCACACACAAGAAAACACAGACACAGTGCTCGCAACGCAAAGAAAACAGTACCTCTAGCACGAACACTTTTAAATTTCGAATCGCCATCGTATCGAGTAGTTACGTTAGCTTTTGTAACTGGCTTTTGTTTGAAATTTTAAGCGTGAGTGAACGATACGATTACGATTCGAAATTTAAAAATGTTGGTGCTAGGGGTACAGTTTGTGCCTCTTCTAATTATTTAAAAATAAATTTATTGGAGTCGGCTTAGTAAAAAGGTTGGAAATCAGGCGTCATTTAATGGCGTCGGTCGATATTTTAATTCGCAATGGTTGTTATTAGTGTCGGAGTGGATCCTGCAAACTGTCATCACAAACACGGTTGGGGAAAAACTTTCTTCATTAGATTCACTCATCTTGACAGTACGAAAAACAAATGAAAAACACACATTTTCCTAATTTGAATTTGGAATTGTCTTTTTTAAAATCTAAACTTTTAATGATACCAAAACTAGCCAGATACAAATAGTACAGCCAAAGAGATTCAGAGAGTTCATACATACTATAATGCGAAAAGACTTTTTACCCAACCTAATGGCGCCAAATGGTCGCAAATGCATTCAAATGTATTACGTCTGCATTTCAATGCAATAACTGCAGAAATAATTAAAATACATAAAATAAAATACTGGCCTAAAAGCTCGAAGCCAACTAAAGCAAACAGTCACTAGTTAAAAAATTTGGCGCCTTTTAATGACATCGGTCGAGATTTTTTTTTTTGCTAAATATGTTCTCAAATTGTTGTAAGTAATCTAAAGAGTCCAGTCGCTCCACTTTGATTCTTATTTTGAAAATAATTGTAAAAAGTTTTTCCCTTATTTTACGACGAAATAAAAAAGAAGGATGTTATGAAGTCAGCGCGTTGGTATACTTATTATATTTTTGTATGTAAGGCCACGCTTAACATTTTTCTGATCACTTTTAGGTCCGTGCAGTCCATTACCCAACTCGTGTATTACAGCAAAGTTGAAAGGTATACTAGCTGGGAATGTGTGCAGGTTGCCATAGTAACGCTTCTTATATCACTACTGCACCTGTGAGTCGGTCAATGAAGCGAATTACTGACGCGACTTGCGAGAGCAGATATCGATGTCCCGCCGACATTGAGCCGAAGAGTGCGGGTGTCGCTCACGTATCGACACAGTATTACTACAGTCCTCTGAATGTCACAAGAGATTTTATCACATTTTAATATTTTTGATAATATACGCTCCAGGAGAGAATAGAGCCCGCGTCTCCTGATGTCCGGCCAGATGTGATTTCCAATACGCCACCGAAGCACTAGGTATAACCTGCTAATTTCTTCAACGCTTTATATCCTTCTTCTTAACGTTTTTATAAATTAGGCGTTTAAACGCATCAAAAACATTAAGTTAAGATTAAAATAGCGTAAAAGTATTCTTTCAGATCACTAGAGGTGTTAACTTCAATGAGTGGTGAGATAAACGTTACTATAAAAACGTTTAGAAGATGATGATGATGATGACCTATTAAGAAATATTTTTTTTGAAACGCTCCAACACTAAAACCCGTTCAAAGGATACCTTTTCAGTTCCGTTTTGTAAATCTAAGTACTTTTAGAACCGTTTTTAGCCCTTGACGAAAAAAGAGGCGTGTTATAAGTTTGAAGTGCCTGTCTTTTTGTTTGAAAGTTGATGTGACTACGATGGTTCTTAGCTATAATTTATGAAGATCAGTTCAGGCGTTTCATGACTATCAGCTCATTTTCTACATGATAATAGGGTTTTACTTACTTTTACAGATCTGAATGATTTGAAATTTGGTGTACTGTCACTTCGGTGACATTCCCATGACATACTATCCTTGAGCTGATCCTATACCATCAAAAGTCTGCGAAATGCTTAATTCTTCAGAAAATTACAGCAGATATAGCGTGTTTGGGCTCTTATGAATAGTCTCAATGAGATGGTGTTAGATAGATGATTATTGACGCCGGGGGTTACTTAAAATTTTTAATTTTGTATTTATATATTGCGTGCTTGTTCTACCTATAACAATAGTTATGATATTTTCCATGCCACTTTTACAGGCATTCAAACAAAAACATATACTTAACGTAGGTTTTATTGTTATAAGTATGTTGTATTGTTTAACTTTGTACAGTATTATTTGTGTGTATTTATTTGTTCTAGTAAACGATATATTTTGTGTCCGTTTAGGTAGACGTATTTCAACGAAATGCAATAGCTATAAGAAGAAACTTTGTTGGCATTTTGTAAAGTTCAAATTTGTATTTTTTTGTGTTTTAATGTATTGCTGTATGTTTTCCTTACGTCTAAATAAATAAATTATTAAACTTTTTGTATTCATATTGAGAAAACCCGATGCACTGAAATTAAATTTAGATTTAGCGTGTTTTCTACAGAATATGAGAAGTAAAAACTGAATCTGCACCTTCCTCATTTACCCCCGACGAAAAAAGAGGGTGTTATAAGTTTGACGTGTCTATCTGTGTATCTGTGTGTCAGTCTGTGGCATCGTAGCACCTAAACGAATGGACCGATTTTGATTCGGTTTTTTTGTTGGAAAGCTGATGTGACTACGATGGTTCTTAGCTATAATTTTTGAAGATCAGTTTAGGTGTTTGATGACCATCAGCTTATTTTCTACATGATAATAGGATTAAAAGTATGCAAAATGCTTAATTCTTCGGAAACTTACAGCAGATATAGCGTGTTTGGGCTCTTATGAATAATCTTAATGAGATGGTGTCAGATAGATGATTAATGACGACGCGGGTTACTTAAAATTTTTAATTTTGCAATTATTTAAGTATGCTTTGGCGATCTTACCCATTGCAGCAACACAACTCTATAAGGAGTACTAGTTTTTAAATATGACATCCATGTTTGACGATGCGTTGACCAGTTACATACTCCAATGTAATTTTCTTATATACAGCCTGTAAATGAAATGTCAATACGACAATAAATTAAAACATGGGCTATATTAGTTCATAGAAATATTTTGCAACTTTTAAATACATTTGAATAATATTAATGATAATAAGATTGATGATTTCAGGACGTTTCTAGGAACTAATATAACATTAGCTTCATTATTTCATAGAATTGTCATTAAATTATCAAAGGAATAAGATGTAATTGAAAGCAGAAAACATTTCTATGAACTAATATAGCCCATGTTTTAATTTATTGTCGTATTGTCGACGCTACCCGGTATAATCATAATCATTTATTCCACGCAGGTACCTACCACCTAGTATAGATGTTCACATAGGTATTAGTTAGTATGTGCTCTATGTCCCAGCGATAGGCGTACAGAATACAATACCTACTTATTTAATTTTTTATCGTTCATTTCTAAGCAATGTTCGAATGGTAATAAACCATCCGCTATCTATGACTATTGATTTGTGAAGTGTCCACAAACCAGACACAATAAATTTTCAATTGCTGAGGAGGAGCCAACACAGTTCTGACTCGAAAGCAGTACCCGTACAGTCGACCACAGAAGTAGCTGAACACTTTAGTACCATGTCACACCGATCTTGTGCACGTACTTTATAGTTGCTACCGTACTATATTGACGCTAGAGTCGTTGTGACATGGTGCTAAAGTGTTCAGCTACTTCTGTGGTCGACCGTACGTACGTTGTCGAATAAAGATGAGCTTTGAAGCGCGACCGTCTGCACTTCCAACGCTCATCCATTACTTCCCGTACATTTCTTGATCCCATTTTATTATCGCCTTCATTACTTACGTAATAACAGCGGCACGTCGTCTGCGAAATGAAAAGTTTATCGATGCGAAAATAATTGGTTCCTACATAGCTAGTAAATTCACTTGATTTGACACGTATGCGATATTATGTATGAATTACAAAATATTTGTTTCACCTGCATATTAGAAATGTAGTATGCTTATTTATTTTTATTTTTTATACAACTAGATGACAAACAAGCTGACGGCCCACCTGATGGTAAGTGGTTACCGCCGCCTATAGACACCTGCAATAGCAAGGAAAAATCACTTGATATTGCAGGTGCGTTGTCATCCTGGGGCCTAAGATGAAATGCCGTCCATGCCCAGTAATTACACTGGCTACCTTTCCCTTCAATCCGAAACACAGCGAACTGTTTTACGGCTGAAATAAGAAAGGCGGTGGTACCTATCCAGACGACCCTACATACGGGCCTACCACCTAGTAATAAAATGTGTAATGTTTACAAAAATAAAATTTGCCTACATATTGCCAAACTATGGCTATGCCTACACAAGAATAATATTGTACTCATCTATCTTACTATTGTTGCATATAATTATCAATATCTATCTCTTTTTTTAAGTGTACATGTGATAATAAGCTTTTTTAACCTTATTTCAGTACCTTTAGATAACTTTCTAAGTATAAGCAGCTTAATTCGTAGTTGAAAACACTGTTGATTGACTAATTTATGCCCTTTGATTCATTATGTAATGGGTCTATATCGGGTCGCCTAATTTTTAACCGACTTCAAAAACGAGGAGGTTCTCAATTCGGCCGGTATGTTTTTTTTTTCTATGTATGTACACCGATTACGCCGAGATTAGTGATCCGATTTACGTGATTCTTTTTTTGTTCGATGCGGAATAGCTGCCATTTGGTCCCATAAAAATTTTTTCAAAAACAGTTGGGTACTTTGGTTTTAAATTTAAAAAAACTGAAATTATGAAATCGTCTACATAAGCGAAATTGCGAATTTTTGCTTTTCCAATGACTTTTTAGTGAAACGATACGATAGTAGGAAACAATATAAGTTGACGGTCACCCATCTAGCTTCGACCGTAGAAAGTTATGACTAAAAATTGTGAAAAAAAAATTTGAAACAAAAATTAAAACCGACTTCAAAAAACTGAAAAGGATAAAATAATTAAATTTAAGTAGGTATTCATCCCCTAGAAACATATTTTGGAGTTGGTGCTAAGTGCTTCACTTTCTATTGTTTTGTGGAAACCACTTAGCTTAGGAAACAATATAAGTTGACGGTCACCCATCTAGCTTCGACCGTAGAAAGTTATGACTAAAAATTGTGAAAAAAAAATTTGAAACAAAAATTAAAACCGACTTCAAAAAACTTAAAAGGATGAAATAATTAAATTTAAGTAGGTATTCATCCCCTAGAAACATATTTTTGGAGTTGGTGCTAAGTGGTTTCCAAAAACAATAGAAAGTAAAGCAATGCTTGCAATAGAAAGTAAGCTTGGCCAATAATTTGTATTTGTTGCAAATTGATTTAATAAAACATATTATTATGTAGGTGCTCGAACAAAAAGAAGATGTTTTTCCTTTTAATTATTAATATTTATTAATACTAACGTAGAATGCAGGTAGGCATGCAGCATGCAAGCAGGTATGCCATGCAAACAGGCTTGCAGCATAAAAGCAGACATACAGCATGCGAGCAGGCATGCAGCATGCAGCATGCATGGCTTCTGTCACGGCTCCGGCGCTGCGGGGCTCCGGCGGACTCACGCGACCTTATCGTCGCAGATGGTTTTCGCCCACCACCTGCTCCTCAGCTCGCGGGCCGCCGCCACCCTCCGCGCCTTCGCGAGCTTAAATTACACTCTAGGGGTAGGGCAGACAAAACTACGTGGTGACGGATTTGCAGCGATTCGCTTCTGTCAATTTATTTATTCAATAATTTTTTTTTGTATTAGGCTGATAAATTTTTGGCAGATTTAATATTAGATATGCTTAAATTAGAGCTTTATTATGCGAAATCTTCGTAATGCCAAAATAACGTTATGCCAATATATTTTAGGGTATTTTACATTATAGATCCAAAAATTAGGGTTTTCAATTCTTAGACCAAATTATAATGGTGGCAAAGCGAAATAATTGTTCGCTTTAAGTTTAGGCCAATACTGTTTGGCCATGTAATATTAGGACTAAAATTTTTAGGCGAACCGAAGGGCACCCTTATGTAATTTTATTAAAGTTTGCAAAGCTTCTAAAAACTTGAACTTAGTTAGAAATATTGTGCATAATTCTCTCGACAAAATAAAACTAACTTGCTGATGTATCCAAAACCGAAAACATATTTGGTATGCGACCAACATCATTCAGTTGAATTCTGCGGACGGCCTACTGATTGTATAAGGCAAGACATAAAAAAAAACACTTTGTTCGTCACTCTTATTCCACTCACAATAATAATTACGATCAGCGAGAAGTGGATACAAGTTATTGCTCGTTACCGTACCCACAAACCACAATATAATTTAGACGTATAGTGGTAGTTTTTAAAAAAGAAATCCTAAAAAACATAATACTTTATTGTATTATTAGGGAATTTAAATAATATTAAATGAAATAAATGCAATTTAACCACTCTCAGGTGACGTGACAACGAACACCAAACTCAGTGTATGACGTCACCTGTTGTTAGCATCAGATGCCGTCAAAATGAAAACCGTCTAAATCACTATAGCAACCTATCAGGGTTTGGTAACAGGTGACGTCACAGCGGCCACGTGACATGTATTGAAGTTTTGGTGCGAAATTTAAACGGAATTTATGATACATAATTTTTAAGACATTAGTGGTATTAAAATAATTATAAAAACTTTTTCAGGCTATAATAGATACTTATACACGTTTTGAATTACGAAATGTTGGGCTGATGAAGGAGTAAAGGTTCGTACTTTGTGCATCTCTCTTGTTCGTTAGTTTTTTTATGGGTGATGATTCTTAGGGGAAATTAAGTGTGTAAAAAAAATAACCTATCCATACTTTTTTCAGACTGTATCTAACTAGAAAAAATACGTCTGTAACGAATTCGTAAAGAATTCTTTAATATGATAAAATGAAAAATTTTACTCAGTAGCATATTGACATATTATTTTTATAAAGAACATTCCTCTTTCAAAGTATTAATTTTTACATTTTTTATATTCTTTACTAGGTGGTAGGCCCGTAAGTAGGGTCGTCTGGGTAGGTACCACCGCTTTTCTTATTTCAGCCGTGAAACAGTTCGCTGTATTTCGGAATTAGGGGAAAGTTAACCAGTGTAATTACTGGGCATGGACGGCATATCATCTCAGGCCTCAGGATGACAAGGCACGTGCAATATCAAGTGACTTTTCCTTGTTATTGCAGGTCTATCGGCGGTGGTAACCGTTTACCATCAGGTGGGCCGTCAGCTTGTTTGTCATCTAGTTGTATATAAAAATCTTTCAAGAGTTACAAGCAACGGAGCAGTGAGTATTCATGAAACTCTGAAAAGTCTGAAAGCAAACTGCATGTTTTTTATGTTTTAAAAAACATGCAGTTTGCTTTCAGATTTTATCACAAAATTATATTGCTACGGTTTAAGGGCAGTATCTCACTAGTGAGGTTACATTATAAAACTATTGCAAGAACTTATTGGCAATTACCGTTCCTCCTTCACTTGTATTAACAATTACTGCTTACTTACCAGATTCTTCTTATATTTTATTTGGTAGCTATTTCCATGCCGAATTTTATTAAAGTCGGTTCAGTAATAGATGCCAATTTATAAATTCTTAGTTATTATTTTATCAAGTGATATTTTACCGTTTGGACCGATTTTCTAAATCTTATTTTCTGGATATTTTTTATTTAAGGATAGGAAAGTTGACGACATCTTATAAGTTAATTAAAAATGGTGTGAAACTCTTATTAATTTACTCCATTCGAGTGACTAATTTTTACGAAATCATTATCAGAGAGTTCCGGGACTATTTTAAACATGAAATATACGAATGATAACTCTTACAATGAACATTATATTCTTAATTTACTTTCGATTGATTCCTTTTTCGTCGTATTCCTGATTAGACATATTCTTGTTTCGGCACATTTCTGTTTGGACGTATTCCGTTTTCGGCACATTTTTGTTTCGTCATAAATCACTATAATATAACAAATTAAATCGATCCTAGGTATCGTTTTTTTATTTATTTTCATGACATACATATACAGAGTGGATTTTTAAGACGGACAGAGGACTCTTAAGACGTAGGTATGGCGAAAAATCCCGGGGGCGATACTTTGGCCAAATAGTGGTAGGCGCTTTTGCGACTCCTCGCCACTTCATTCACACATGAACCTCTTAGGGGTTCAGGTTTTCAGCGATAAATAGCTTTCAAGGCCCGTCAAACGCGGCTCTTACGATCTTTCCTGTGCTGCCTATGGGGCATGTTATTACAAGCTGGCTCAGATCAGTGGCGCGACGGGTCTAGCGGCTGCTGTATTGCGGCCATGGAGCAGGCTTCGGCCACCGTTAGGCAAACCGTAATCTCGTGTATGTGTCGTTGATCATGTCTAGCTCGCCTTAATTAGCCGGCTCTGCGAGGAGACAACCTCTACAAATATCCTCAAGTCCCCGTAGCTGGGAACGTGGCTACGGGGGGCCTTCGGGTGGTGGATGGAGTACGATCTAGCAGCTTGCGCCAACCCTAGGGTACCTCCCGCCCCCCCAGGTTTGCTAAAGTTACCCGGGTGCATGGGGCACCACTCGGGTGGACCGGATAATTCCCTCAATCAAAAAGCCCCCCCTCACCTATGAGTAAAAATGTTGTAAGGAAGAACTGCTTTGGTTATGAAGGAGTAAGCTCAAAAAAGGATGTGGAGAAAGCTGTCTGCCCGCAAAAAGGTACCTCAGTAGTGGATTTGGAAGACGTCTTTCTAAAAAAAGGGAAAGCGTCCCGTCGCAAGGTGGGCAGAACAGTGAGAGAGGAAGAGTTGATATCGGATTCATCCGTTGAAAGCTCGGGGACGCTCCGATTACCGACTCGTAGTGTAGCATCCAATGCGTCGAAATTGTGGCGCTAGCAATTACAGGTTAGGGAGAACAGGACAGCTTCGCTTATGACTCTGCATCGAGGATCGAATAGCTATGGTCTGCACCCTGGGAAAGAGGAGGCTAAAGACTAAAGCCGACGATTAGGTACGCCAGCCCAGCCGCGACAAGAACGACATTTTTAGAAACCCAAGAGGATGAGGGCCAGGCTAAAGCTGAGTTGTAGATCGCTGAGTCCGCTACTATAGCGGGACAGCAGAAAGTGGGACGTCTAAGCGCAAAGTATGCGTCAAACTACGTGGCTGACGAGGAGATGGAAACGGAGTCCCTCAAGTCTCAAATCACAAGCGATACAATATTGATGGTGGCGGACCGCTCCCGAAATTTGAAGGGGTGTTCGTCAAGGCGTTGCGGGATTTCGCGGATTCAAGCAGCTAGGCGCTACTAGAGCTTGCGCAGCGGACTATTAATGAGGAGACTACCAAGCTGCGGGCTGAGACCGTCATGCTGCAGTCGGAGAACCGGCGGCTCGAGGCAAGACTGGATCATGTCTGCAAGGATATGCAAGAGCTGCGCGGTCGGCTAGATGCACTTGGGCATACCCCGGTAATTGTTTCCCCGGCAGACAATCCGGACGTGGAGATTGTGACTCCGCAATCTCCAAGCACTCGCTCTACAATATCAAAACTGCCTGTCCATCGGGAAGAAAATACACCTGGTGAGCAACCGAAACTGATACCGTCTGACTGGCCATCCTATCAGAAGATGATGAGAGACATCATGGTTCAGGTGGGTAGCATGGTAATTGTTCGGTTGGAAGGGCTGGACAAAGAGGAGCGCATGCTACCAGCGAAAAAGTTGCGGCCGTCGCTTGCGGCAGATAGGAAACGCGAGAAATAGATGCAGTCCACCGCGGGCCCCAGAGGCATATTCAAGACTGTAGATCTCCCTGCTGCTAAATCCCTGAAGACGAAAGTTGGGAAGGCCGGAATGAGTGGAAACCTGGATGGTGCCAAGCAGCCGTCACTCGTAGCGAATCCTAGCCCATTTCCGCTCCGCATGGCCAATGAAAGACTTTTGGTCAACGGCAGTCAAGCTAGAAGAGAAAAAAATGACACAGTTACTCCACCGACTTCCTCGCTGAATAACTTACTAAAAGCGGCTCCCAAGTGGAAGCCCAACACGCACAGGTCTCCACAATCCACAGCAGTTGTGATCACACTTCAGCCGGGGGCGGCGGAGAGGGGCCTGACCTACGGAAAGATTTTAGGTGAGGGCAAGACGCGACTAGATCTGGAGTCAATGGGGATCCCAGAAGTAACGTGCCACAAGACGGCGACAGGAAGGCATCTCTTTGAGATTCCAGGAGCAGCTTCTGCGGAGCAGGCTTATGCACTTGCAACTCAAATGAGGTGAATGTTTCCTGAAGAGGACATTCGAGTTTCCACGCCCACCAAAACCACGAATCTGCGGATATCATTGGTCCACAGATCAGCTTACTCTTCCTGACGCCTTTCAATGAAAGTCCAAAATAACATTCCGTGTGTTTTTACAACTCAGAATTTTTCCAGACCAGCAGACGGAGTAACTTGTAAGTAAGTGATCCGGAAAAATTCTGGGTACGAGCTTTTGTTTACTTCGCTAATAGAAAGAGACAAAATTGTTTTGGGTATTCTTGTTGATTGAACTGGTGATAGCGGCAGTAAGCGGTAATGGGGTGAACTAAAAACTTCGTCTGCTTTTATTAGAAGAAAAGTGTTTTTTATCGAAATGCAAGCACACGTTGTACTGAACTAATACTGTGATAATTAATTATTGCGAACGTAATTTTATCTATAAGGCTTAGCAACATATTTTCCTATAGAATGGGTAACTTATATCTCTATTATATACCTGGTCTATAAGAAAATATGTTACAAGACAACATATTTATTACAATAAAATAGGTGGCCGATCAGGCCAATGCGGGAATAGGAAAATAATATCTACTTGACGACATGAAGCACTATCCAGCGTTTCAAGATTCGCTGAGTCCCTTCGGTCAGCTACATTATGATGATGCTATTATTGTTGATGCACAGTGTGGCGTCACTTGCTGAGTTTTGTATGAGAAAAATAAAAAAAAACTTTGAAATTGCAGTTATTTTTAGGTGGATTACTAAGAACCATTGGATTGAACAGCTGCTGCTGAATAATTAAAAAGTTGTTCCAAATTATTAGAAAAGTTCGTTGTAGATATAAATCATAAATTATGGAAAAGTCAAGACAATTTATGTTGTGCAGTTTTGCTTAGCTTACATATACTTACCGATACTTTGCATAAATTAAGCGAATGCCTCTGGCACTCTGCCAGGCAGTCTTTTAACTGAATAAGAAAGGCCAACGGAATAGGACATGTCACATAACTAAACCACAAAAGTTTATCTGTGCATCTACAGAAGAAAATGGATTATCCACTTACGAATTTTTGTTGTTGTTCTAAATTGCAGTCAGAACAACAAAGATAAAACCTAAGAGAGTGAAAAAATAATCTGTGAGTAGAACTCTCGTTCTATTGCAAATTGTATTTCTGAGGATCGAAATAAAATGAAACATGCAATTTAATTAAAACGTTTTTACACTTTTTTCTACATTTAATTATCTTATTTTCTTTCTTTCTATAATTGAAATATCACCTAACAGTTACTTTTTATATTTAACTAGTTGCCCGGATTCGCGCGGGTGATATAGGAACCTAATAAAATTTAACTATTTATTTACGGTTTCCATTATCAGTTTGTTCGAGTGTTTAGTCAAAATATTTAAGTTCTCCTGAGAGAGAACTATATTTTGACAAAACACTAAAAATGAACCGCCGAAATGTATACAATACCTATGTGAATTGCTTCCAAACGACTGCACCAAGTTGGATGGTAAAATTATTTTTATGTTGTGTTCGTTATTGTTAGGAAGCACATCATTGTCTTACTAACTTACTTACTTTTTATGGTAAGAGACGGTTGGTAGGCCCGTATGTAGAGTCGTCTGGGTAGATAAGTACCACCGCCATTTAGCCGTGAAACAGTTCGCTGTGTTTCGGATTGAAAGGAAAGGTAGTGAGTGTAATTACTGGGCATGGACGCGTTTCATCTTAGGCCTCAGGATGACAATGCACCTGCAATATCAAGTGATTGTCCCTTGTTATTGCAGGTGTCTATAGGTAACCTCTTACCAACAGGTGGACCGTGAGCTTGTTTATCCTCTAGTTGTATAAAATAGAGATTTTACAAGTTATCCTTTTATACAAGCCAATTGTAGTTTAAATAAAGGCCTTAGAATCATAGATAATTTGCGGTTAGTTTATGTAAAATTATTAAACTGGCAATTCAATCGTATTTATATGTCAGTATCAATTAATTTAGCTTATACAAACGCCACATAGTTGTGTAAATGTGTATTAATTTCGTAATTAACCACTATTCACTCAACCGCTACAGCGAGCGTGACCAAGATCGTCAATCACAAAATATTATGTTGTTGGTATAATTTATAATTGATGGTTTTAATTGCGCTTGATAACCTAAAAAAATAATATAAACTTTTTACTACAAAAGTTTCCTATGACTTCTATGACGGATGATTTCTATGAAACAATGCAGCTAATTTTAAAGCAAAACCTACAGATGTCATGAAATTATCAAATAAGTAAGTTTTTTTTTTAAAGTGGCAACCATTGCTGAGAACTAATATAGCCCATGTTTCAAATTATTGTCGTACTGACGGCACGGCCGGTATATGGCCTGTATGCTAGCATGCAAAGGGCAAGTCATCCTAGCCCTGTAGGTATTTCTTAGGCTAGATACCTATAACGTTACGCTTATTATTATGCTACTATAAAGAATAATAAAGAATATAAATAAAGAATTGGGCAAGTTTCACACTGGGCGATAGTCTAAATTCGTCGGTCTAAAATATATTGATTATAAGCTAACGGAAAATAATGAGATAAGGCGATACAATGGAAAATATCTCAGTTTCATATGTAATGCCATAGGTCACTGAAAGATCTTACGGATCTGAAAATCAGATACACATATCCATGTATTTACCTAGACACGTGTACAGCCAAAACACGATTAAAGAACTTTGCCTCGATACATATTATTTCCGAAAAGGCATCTTAAAAATAAGAAAACTTAAGATTGTTGGTAAACGATAATTTGTATTCAATGTGAAATTACCTTTTTTTACTCCCGGGAACAATGGTAGATTAAATGTACGACCATTGCCAAAAAAAATTGATTTCTAAATATAGGTAAATTGTTTCCACTTTATTTGACTTCAGTTCTTTATTCGGTAGTTGAAAGAAAAGCAGATTATGAACCTTGCGAAAGTAACGTTTATAATTGCACTCGTATTCTAGAGCCCTCGCTAAAGCTCGGGCTACAAACTAACACTCGATGCAATTTTAAGTCACTTTTTGCTCAATGCAATAATTAATATTCACAATTGTGTAGAAGCGTTTTTTTATCCTTATAGCTATTGTTTAGTAAAATAATTTGTGCATTTTCGCTTTTTTATATGGTTTGTTGATGATCACAATTTTTCGACAGCTTATAGGAGAGAGTGAACGGAGAGTTTTGAACGCGGAGTAACTCTGAACGAAGACCTCTATCTATATCTTTAAAAAAAAGATAAATAGCCCATGCTCAGTGTCATTGGACTTGTATCTCTCTCTCTCTCTCAAGTGCTTCTTTGTGGCCTATTTAAATAAAATATTTTTTCTTTCTTTCAACCGGCAGAAAGAGACCATTAACTATCCTTTTCTATTATGAGACCTGGTTAAAAAGTAACCGTGTTTTGAATCAACCTACTCTCCTAAAATCTATACTAATAATATAAAGCTGGAGATTTTGTTTGTTTTGTTGAAAGCGCTTATCTCTAACTACTGATTCAAATTGAAAAAATATTTTCCTCGATAAATGGACTATCCAAGTCCATTTTGTCGTAGAAGCCTACCTATACTAATATTATAAATCTGAAAAGTTTGTTTGTTTGGTTGAACGCGCTAATTTCAGGAACTACTGATTAAAATTGTAAAATTGATTTTGTGTTGAAAGTCCATTTATCGAGGAATACTATAAGCTAACATCACGCTACGATAAATAGGAGCGGAAATCAATGAAAAGTGTTGTAAAAACGGGGAAAAATATTTTTTTTTCAGAGCTTTCGTTGCGTGCGCTGCGTAAACGGTTATACATAGTTACGCAAAAATCATGTATGCCGGAATTGTACTCCTTATATAATTTTAAAAAATTCCGCGGCAGCATTATGTTAATCTATGGAGACTGACTCACTATAACCAGTTTTGGGAAAATTTGTTCTAAAATAAAAAAAATATATGTGATGGTGTTTAGGTCAACATGATATAATTCTTTAATCAAAATAAATACAGTTATTCAATTTCGTACAAAATTGTTCATAACATTATTTGATTCCCATGAATATATTAAAAGGTATCATAGTTTTAAATGAAATAGCTCCGCAACAAAATAATGATCAAGGACTTTGCACGAATTTATGATATCCAAGGCGGGCCGGGCGCGGGCGGGGCGATCCATGGATTAACTGCGAAGGTCTTTTTATAAACATGATTGAAATCCTCAACCAAATAAATGCTCAAGAAAAAACATATAACCTAACCTACCTACCGTACGACATGTTGTTATTTTCCGACATCCACGCGAGCGAACCTGCGGGCACAGTTAGTATACAATAAAAGTAACAATGCTCGTGATATATACAATAGAATCTTGGTTATATTTTGAAGGTTCAGGGTTCAAATCTATTTGTAATATAACAAACATATATTACAAATAGATTCCATTTTAAATCCAAATGAAGCTTGTATTATTTATTCCTCGTTGATTTTGTTTAAAAACACATTATAAGCTTTTGTTGTTGTCTATACTCGAGACACCTTTCACGTTCTAAAATTAATTGATTTCACATTTGGTTGTTTGTCGACCTCTTACCGGTTCAGAGACCCCTTTCACGTTGTGGTTCTCCAATAGACCTCATCGTAGTTCGCTTTCTATTGTCAACATGCCGTGACAAACGGTACCTACTAAATTATCCATGAAGGTAGGTAGGATAAATAAATTGTCCGTCGCTACATCAACGCAAGGCTTTTGAATATTTCGTATCACATATTCATTACCTGAAAGATTCTAAGATGACTTCTGGTTTTGATACATCAATGCAGTAACTTAAGCCATTTTTAACCCCCGACGAAAAAAGAGGGGTGTTATAAGTTTGACGTGTCTGTCTGTGGCATGGTAGCGCCGAAACGAATGGACCGATTTGGATTCGGTTTTTTTTTGTTTGAAAGCTGTTGTGACTACGATGGTTCTTAGCTATAATTTATGAAGATTAGTTTAGAAGTTTGATGACTATCAGCTCATTTTCTACTTGATAATAGGATTTTAATAACTTTTACATATCCGATTGATTTCAAATTTGGTGTACTGTCACTTCGGTGGCATTTCCATGACATATTAACTTTGAGCTAATCCTATACCATCAAAATGTCTGTGAAATGCTTAATTCTTCAGAAAATTACAGCAGATATAGCGTGTTTGGGCTCTTATGTATAGTCTTAATGAGATGGTGTGAGATATATGATTAATGACGCCGGGGGCTACTTAAAATTTTTAATGTTTTAATTATTAAAACCAAAAACCCTTAAAATGATATTATACCCTTTTTGCTTTGACAGGCCACTGCAAACTGAACAGACACTTATTCAACCAAAAACTAAGTGATTCGGATGTTTGCAGATTCTGTGCACAGGTGCGAGAAACCCCAATGCACCTCCTTTGCAACTGTGGACCTTTTATCCACAAACGAAGCCTTCATCTGGGGAGACACATTATTGACCCAAATGAAATTAAGACCCTCGAGGTTGGGAAAATCCTAAAATTTATGGAAAGTGCCCAAATCAAGGCATTACTATAAACTATTGGCGGCAAGTCACAATAGATCTTTTAGGTCGCAGTGATAAATCGGTCTCAACAAGACCGAAAAGCCCCAAATACAAATAATAATAATAACATAAGCCATTTTTAAAACCAAATACCTTAAAAATATTATTATACCCTTTGGTTTTGAATTTAGTATATACGACAAAAATATCGTATTCATTTGATAATTTTATGACATTTGTATGGAATAGTGTAACGTTGGCAGCATTATTTCATACAAAGGTCATGAAATTATCAATTGAATACGAAATTTTTGAAAGTGGCAAACCATTTCTATGGACTAATATAGCCCATTTTTAAATTTATTGTCGCATTGACGGCACCACTCTGTATACAGATTTTTGTAATTTTCCATAAAGATGCAGTATCATACATTCTTCATTTCTGTCACTTACATACAAAATGGAAGAAAGAAAAGCTATTGACTTTCATTCTTATACAAGCTTCTCTAAACAGGGCGGTGCTGTCAATGCGACAATAAATTCACACATGGGCTATATTACTTCATAGAAATGGTTTTCCACTTTTAACAACATTTTACTCATTTGATAATTTCATGACATTTGTATGAAATAGTTTAACTTTGGCTGCATTATTTCATAGAAATGTCATGAAATTATCAAATAAATAACATGATTTTGAAAGTGGCAAACCATATTTATAAACTAATATAGCCCATGTTTGGATTTATTGTCGCATTGACAGCACCATCCTGTATACTTATTTGTCATCATTATGACCTTCTTACATAAACATCGCAAGTATCACAAACAAATTTGAAAACGGAGCACAAAAACAAATGACGCTATTTCCTTGCCGAGATGGGATTACATTTATTTTTTAAATCCTTTTTCTCATTCAACATGTAACTACGAAGTTTATGACGCAAATATTTGGCTTTGTTCCAAATTTATCTGTTGCTACTATCAAGGAGTTTAATTTTCTTCCCATTTTCATTTGTTTAACTTAAGCTATAAAGTGTCTAGTAACGGTCTATATTTAGATGGATTGTTTTTTTATTGTTTACTTGTTCTCGGGATTTTGTAAATAGTTCTTTTAAGATAGAAATAATACTGTTTAGATAACCAAACAAGAATGAAACATGAAAATAAAAATACCTCCGTATTAGGGGTTAATATTAACTGCCGCCGTAATAAGACTGTTTACAGTATACATAAAAATTAAAAATATAAAAGGTATAATATGAGCATACCTGCAACCCGCAACTTTATAGGTAAATACCGTCTTTAGATGATTTTGAAGGAACTCATACTTATTTAATATGATAAGTTTTGGGTGTACGACAAAGAAACGAGTTGTTAAACTTGTCTGTGAATTTAAGGTGGACACAATGAAATGATGGCTCTATAGTAGGAAGGGTCTATCTAATTTTGGCTTTGGGTTTTTGTACGGCTAATATGTGGTCTACAATATCTTCTAGCGATAAGACCACCTCTTGGCATATTGTGTATATTTCATCTCTCTGCTGTATAAGTAAAAGTGCAATATTAGAATTATTTCTGTCTATCTATGCAATATCGCTCGCGTCGTAAATCGAAATTGGAAAAAGTACCTTGTAACAAACTTTTATTTTTAAATAACTATCACTATATCACAACAGTCTTTATTACTTTCAGTATCATCTCTTAAAAACTATGCAGATCTTAAAAAGACATTTACACAACAAAGGTGCAGCTAAAAGTCCGTTTGAATTAGTGATGTCTGGAAACAAAGACGGTGTCTCTTTAGTTCTCATTTTGATCCAACTGAGCATCAGATAAATTCCATTCTAAAAATAGTGAATCCAAAGTAAAATCCACCAGACATTGTGTTATACAGACGTGGAACGACTTTCGATAGGACGCTACAAGTTTTCGAACTTAGCGGGAAATTCACAAGAAACATTTGGCATTATTACCTTTTCATGGCGCTCCTTTTTGTTGAACTATTATTTTATTTTCCTTTTTTCAAATATTGACAATATGTAGTATAATAAAGTAAATTACATTGTAATCATATGTTTTAACTTTATCTGTATCTTAGAACCGCCTTTTCTCTAGTTATAGCTACTTTTTTATGTAAATAAAAACTATTTTTTTTTTCATACCACTAAGATAGCAATCTAGCGTAAGGCCCAACTATAATCAGTTACCGTAGCCTATGGACGCTCGAAACAACAGCCGATCCTATAAAAAAAAATTTCGCTGCTTAAAGTACTCGTACGAGAAAACCTCAGAAGAAAGTTCAATCCAGAACTTCAGTGTACGCGGGAGTAAATTTCTCTGAAACCTTAAAGTATGCGACTACTTTAGTTCCATCGTTTATTTTTTTATATTTATTACTAAATCACAAAGACTTATTGCATGTAATCTAAACTGGTTTTAATTATGAGCATTAGGTTAGGATGCTCATAATAGGAGAAATGTTTTACACCTGGCCAGGAACAGGTACATTTTCTCAAGAATACAGGAAAAAGCTCCTGAAAATAATAATAAAATAAAACGTTTTCATGTATAGTGCACTTGTACCAAATTCAAATTTATTCGTCGATTTCACCATTATTCAATATGATAATACGGCAGTATCATCACCTATATACGTCCCACTGCTGGGTACAGGCCTTCCTACATGGGAGAAACACATACGGCAGTATAGTGTATATAGATCTAGTCTCCATTAATTTTTGAAACAGCTCCTTTGGAAGGTAGTTAAGTTTTCGTTTTTTTTTTCATTCAGTTCTGTAATCGAGGTAATCTAATGTAAATCTTCGTGTAAGTCTTTCAAAAATCTTTATGCTTCACCCTCGATGAGAAAAGACGGTGTTATAAGTTTGACGTGTCTGTCAAGTGTAATATGTGTGTGTGTGTGTGTGTGGCATCGTAGCTACTAAAGGACTTAAACGAACGGACTGATTTTGATTCGGCCTTTTTTTGTTAGAAAGCTGACGTGATTGAGATGGTTCTTAGCTATAATTCATGAAGATCTGATCAGGCCTTTGGTGACTATCAGCTTATTACCTACTTGACAAAAGGGCCTTACTAACTTTCACAGATCCGATTGATTTGAAATTTGATTACTTTACGGTGGTATTTCCAAGACATGATAAACTTCCAGCTGACCCTGTACCATCGAATAGTCTTCGGGAGGCTGTATTCTTTAAAAACTTAAATCATATGTGTTTTATAAGAATAGTCTCAATGAGATGGTGTTAAATAAATGAGGCCGAGGGTTACCTTAACTTTTTAATTTTATATACATACTATCAATCAAATGAAATGAACGATTTCCCAAAGTTTAAATAGGTAAGCAGGTGTATGTTTATAGCGGCCCTAGCTCTTTCGTGACCTAATGAATTCAAATGTCTCTGTATTTCAATAATCATGAAAATTAAGGCGGCGGTAACCGCTTACCATCAGGAAAAATATTGATAGCGATCATAGATACTTTTTGGATAGTTCAATCACCAAAAGGTAATGCTAACCCAAGATGTAGTCAAACAAACTTCGATGACAAGACACTAAGCTTTGCTACCGAAGACTTAATTTGGATGATTCTGAAACTCTCCAGAGTACCTATGGGTATGACTAGATAGGTTACCCACGAGCTCTCCAACAACTGAAAGCAAAACATGTCCGAACAATTCTGCTTGAATAAAATTTACTTAAAATAATGTACACACGACAGCACATCAAGTGTAACAGTTGCACTAAAAAGCTGCCTCTATTACAAGCCCAATAAGGATGACGTTAAGGTCCATCTGTTACGCTTGAGGTGCTGTCGACTGTACAAACCCTTGCATAAATTTCATTCATTTCATTTCATTTGTCGTTGATACCTATATTGTAACGGTCTGCTTTGACGGCAAACATATGCTGAAGTCTTGTGCCAGGCAGTGAGACAAATATATTAGCTGTGATGATGTTGAAGTTTATCATCGTATCAGCCGAGATACGCCCATTGCTGGGATCCTGGGAGGCCTCCCAAGGATCTCCAAAATGATCGTTCTCGATCTGTTGAAGTTGCTACTTTTATAAGATGGATAACAATTTTTTTTATACTAGGTACTAGATGACAAACAAGTTGACGGCCCACCTGATGGTAAGCGGTTCATCATCACCAGCCTATATACGTCCCACTGCTGGGCACAGGCCTTCCTACATGGGAGAAACACATGAGGAGCTTGGGCATAACACCACCACGCTGGCCCAATGCGGGTTGGCGGGTTAAAGTGGTTGCAGGAACAACCGGGACCAACGGCTTAACGTGCCCTCTGAAGCACAGAGGAGCTCGAATTTGGAAATTTTGGTTGACCCATCCCAGGACCGACCATGGCGAAAGTTGCTTTGTTTTCATAAACGAAATCAGAGCGCTCAAACCACTACGCCACCGAGCTCCTCGCTCCTGGTAAGCGGTTACCGCCGCCTAAAAATCACATGATATTTTGCAGGTGCATTGTCATCCTGAGGCCTAAGATGAAATGCCGTCCATGCCCAGTAATTACACAAAAATCCTCAACGTCTTTTTCCCCAAGTTAAAGATTATTTAGTATGTTCTCCATTTTGCTCGTCAATACAGACACATTGTTAGTGAAACATGAGCTCAGGTGAGTTGCGACACCGGATTTTACAAAGTATTTCGCTCGAGACGAGGACTTATCTGCATTTCAACTGGTAAAGTTTACCGGTATCAAGCGCAGACGAATTAAGCCGGAACGGATTATTTTAATAAATGAGAGGCGCAATTGAACCCATTTAGCTTATTACGTCATATGCATGATTAGCGACGTAAGGAATTACAACTAAAACTGTATTAAGTACCTAAATGATGGAATTAGATTGCTTGTGTAGAAACATCTCATTAACATTTGAATAAGAGGGATAACAGTCACTTTTTTCACATACAAGTACATGAATGTATTTACATCTGACATAAGCTGTTGCACGGCGGTTTATCATTTAGTACTACAGTATTGAGAGGTTTATATACTCATTATCGTCATCACCAGGCTATATACATCCCACTGCTGGGCACAGGCATCCTTAAATGTGAAAAACACATGAGAAGTTTAAGTCGAAACACCACCACGCTGGCCCAATGCGGATTGGTGGGTTGCAGTGACAACTGGGACCAACGGCCTAACGTGTTTTCCGAAGCACAGAGGAGCTCGAAATCACAAATTTCACTGACCCATATCGGGATCGACCACGGCGTAAGTTGCTTTATTTTCGTGATCGAGACCAGAGCATTTAAACCACTTCACCACTCGAGTTTTTTATACTACTTATATTACATTTAATCCGTCAAGCATCAGATATCAGATTCCAGATTTTTCAATTGTCAGCCCTCTGGAGGGATAACGCCGCGTGACAGATGACAATCAAAATATCGTAGCCATATTTGTCTCCTAACAAAACGTTTCCTTGACGAGTTCCAGCGACCTTATTCACAACGGTACAGAGTAATGTAATAACATTATTACCTCACCCCTTATGGTCCCTTATGCCCTCACCTTTACTTATATACAGGATGGTGCCGGGAATACGACAATAAATTGAAACATGGGCTATATTAGTTCCCAGAAATGGTTTGCTGGTTTGGTTCAAAGAACTTATATGTATAGTCCATATTTCAGTTTATTTTCGCATTGACGGCACCACCCTGTTTAAGCAAACCCTTGAACATAATTAATAGGTTTATATTCGTGTTTATCATACAAACATCTGCCTCGGCCGCGACTCAAACCTGCGAACCCGGTATAGTATGAGAAAGAAGAAAGAAAGAAAAAATATTTTATTTAAATAGGCCACAAAGAAGCACTTTCAAATCGTCAAAAAACACATTCTTATAACTATTACAAAAAATATATTAACTAACAACGTCAAGTCTCTCCGTCTGTCATGTCTGAATTTACACCGGTTCCAAAAGTTGAACTACCGAGAAGATTCCGACAACAAACTCGTGTAGTCACTCTTTTCAAATATTAAATTACAATGTTTGTAGTTACAAAAATTTAACCTTAAGCAGTGCAATGCCGTCCAGCGAAAAAAAAAATGAAAATTAGAAGAGAAGGTAAGTCAACGTACCAAGAAAGGTACCCAATGTCAAAAATAAAATCGTTATTTTCAGGCTATCTGACAGTGCACAATCACAGTATAGGTTACAGAGGTTAATAGTCACCATAGTTATGGCATAAAATTTTAAAAAATGACCCGAGTCTTTATGGAGATTCGTGTTTGTAAAGCGGTGATTTTAAAATTACGATGCATCATAGCAGCCATAGTAAAACGGTCCCACTATAGTTATTTGTTGTTTATTATCTCACCTATTCCCATCTTCCCGTCCTAGTTTCCACAGACTCTACTTTCCCAGGCCTTCCGTTTGTCCATTCTCATTACAAGCGTAGTTATAAACTTCCCTCGACTATGTTTCGTAATGTAGTTAAGGCAATAACTGGGAGAGCAATTTGTGTAATTTATTTGTAAATGTCGAGACTCACGAATTTTGGATGTTATTATACAAGACCGCGTGTATCTAGATTATATTTCACTCTTTGCCCAATTATATTATTTGTCAATTTTTATTTATTTCATAGATAAGAAGTTTAGAACTTGTATAAAAATTTTGCTATAGGTATAGTATGTTTAAAACCAATAGTTTCACAGACACAGTTGTATGTTTGATATGTTGCAGCGCATCGTCTGAAAACGCTTCATATACATTATAATCATATAATACATTATAATCTGCGGAACAGATGGCGTCACATGTTGCTAAAATTATAAAAAAATGTATGTGCATACTGACAAAATTGATAATATCTATATAATATGTATGTTTTTATTTATTGTTGTCATAATAATAGTTGTTTAGGTTAATTGATGTAAACAATCTAATAGCATTATAATAATGATAAAATTTGGAAAAGAATGTCAATTTTTATTAGTTTTCTAAGCCGTACAATTCCAACAATACCTATTCATAAACTTTTAAGTTTAAGTTATTTTTATGGATAACAATAGCGCATATTTCTCGAATTTTTGAAAAATACCTACTGGACTACAAGGAAAAATCAACTACAAAAAAAAGGCAATATCCAGTGAATTTTCCTTGTAATTGCAGGCGTCTATAGGCGGCGGTAACCGCTAACCACCAGTTGCCCCGTCAGCTTGTTTGTCGTCTAGCTATAGAAAAAAATAGCGCCACATTCAAACTCGGGCAACATCTCTCATATATGTACTGGATCTCTAATAAATCTTAGTTTCATTTCTTCTTTTTATATCATAGCTTATTTTGAACTCATTTTAATTTGAGACTCGCGAGCACTGTCGTGCTAATTTGTATTACTCATTATGCCATGCATTGTTCACCGTTCCATTCCAAGAGCGGCATTACTTTATCACAGATTAATGAGATTTTCTGTCGGGAATATTTCATTAAGCTGTATATGCCAAACCACTACCTTGACCTCATTTGACAAAAGGAGCTTCTCATTCCACTTTACTATAATTATAAGTATTAACATGTAATTATTCCACCAGAACACAAACGACTTTTACTAATATAAAAGATGGTTTTCGGTTTTAGGTGACAATATTGTTAGACAACTGGACTGACACAGATTTGTAATAATTTGAATTACACGGACTTGGAATGGTCTCCTTACCTAAGTCTGCCTTCAGTATTTTAACTTTCTCCGAGTTCCTCCGATATGTAACTACATAAATATTACAACTATACAAAATAAATGATCAAACATTCTTAACTCGTGAACAAATGGTTTACCTCTTCATCCAAACATAAACTCGAAACCTTTGGCTTAGTAGACAGTAATAGTTCAAACATAAAACAAACAAAGTCTACATTTATAACGACTTTACTAAGGACCATTGAAAATAATAGACGAAGTGAGTTAGGGAATCGCTTGTGTAAATTCACCCCACGGTACAAACATTAATTACATTCTAACGAACATTATCAAAAATACGCTAGAAAATGAGCTCGCAAGGGACCTTAGGCTTTGTCCTTTGTTATTTTTTTTATATTCAATATTTAAATAAAATCACTGAAATTAATTTCAAACTGCAACTTTGTCAAATACTTATTTGACAATATGCTGACCAGAGCATCTCAATAAATATTGAATGTCTGTTAGTAAACACTATAAATGTTCAATTAAATGAAATTACTTTGAGTCTTTTGTCATATTAAATGAAAAATAAAAGGATCTGAAGATCTAATAAATCACTCAGGTACTTTCTTATGAGAAAAAAGAAAATTAATCTTAAGATTTATCCTGTTCTTTGATCATTATAATAATTAGCTCCGGTAACAAATTTTGTTTGTCAAATGACAACAAAAATGGCACGGACGTTATGATTACATTCTTATAAAATATGAAATTGAAGGTAAGTACAAAATTAATATTATAAATTGCTAAGTTTACGTTCTTTTTAGCGTTGTGTGGTGTAAATGTGTTGTATT
The DNA here is from genome assembly GCA_947347705.1 of Nymphula nitidulata. Classification (NCBI taxonomy): domain Eukaryota; kingdom Metazoa; phylum Arthropoda; class Insecta; order Lepidoptera; family Crambidae; genus Nymphula; species Nymphula nitidulata. The sequence continues at coordinate 18,837,745 of OX374625.1, read as the reverse complement.
TATATTGTTTAATTAAATAATTAGAGAACATGAACTTGTATTGAATAGGTATATTTGACAAGCAAAAAACAAAGGACAAACAAACTGACATACAACATTATACAAGAATATAACCTTCTTACAATGCCAGTATCTGATAGTAGGTTCATGGTATGATCTACAGATTAATATTACAACACCCCCACCTTAATCTGTAGTTACACACACATTCGGTACATTAAACTCACTATACAATCTATATCTCAAACAACACACAGTATATTAGAATTCACGAACACTCAGAACAAATTAAAAGTTAAGTGAACAAAATTGAATAAGAAACAAATACACTATGCAGCAATGTACAGGCATAAAGACACAGAAATAACAAAGTTAATCCGTAAGCCCCATTCCCATGACAAAATTCATTAACTTAGAGCGACATAGACCCTTTGTTAAAGCATCTGCAATCATTTGATCAGATTGTAAATAAGACAAACTTATAACTTTATTTTCAACCAATTCTCGGACGAAATGGTGTCGGACATCAATATGTTTCGTCCTATTATGATGGACGGGATTGGTCGCTAACTTTAGCGCACTTTGGTTATCGTTGTGTAACACCACTGCAGAATATTCGCCCGAAACTTCTCGAATGAATTGACGTAGGAACACTGCTTCCTTTCCCGCAGAAGACAAGGCCATATATTCTGCCTCGGTTGAGGACAACGCGACTGTAGGCTGTTTCTTACACTCCCATGATATAGGCGCATTAGAATATTTAAATAAAAACCCAGTGTAAGAACGCCTATCTTTACTATTCCCCCAATCAGCATCAACAAAACCATGCAACTTGTCATTTGTCCGTTTGTAACATAAACTAAAGTCTATAGTATGGTTTAAATACTGCAGAACTCGTTTAGCTGCTGACCAGTGGACTTTTGTTGGACACTTGTTAAACTGGCTTAAATAGCTGACAGAGAACGCAATATCGGGACGTGTGCTAACGGCAACGTACATAAGGCAACCGATCAGCCTCTGGTACGGCACGTCAACAACGGACCCCTGCTCTTGATTTTCAAAAATATTAAGACCGCACTCGATAGGTGTAGTGGCCCCTTTACAGTCCTCCATATTGAACCTTTTTAGAACATCTAAAATATAATGTCTTTGATTGACCCTAATGTCACCACTAGTATTGTCTTTTGATATATTCAGCCCAAGACAATATTTCAAAGTGCCTAGGTCTTTGACACCAAAGTGTCGTTCTAAGCCTTCTATGAGATGCTTCAACTGATAATCATCCTTGAAAACCAGAATCAGGTCATCAACGTACACTGCTAATATACAAAAATTATCAGAATCCTTATTTATATACACACAAGGTTCAGATTTCGACCTTACATAATTCAGCTTGACAAGAACCTGATGTAATTTTTTATTCCAAGCTCTTGCAGCCTGTTTTAAGCCATAGAGTGACTTATTCAACTTACACACCTTTGACTCCTGTCCTTTTACAGTCAGTCCTTCAGGTTGCTCCATGTAAACGGTCTCATCTAAGTGACCATTCAGAAAAGCTGTATCTATGTCCAAATGATGCATTTTCAAATTTTCTTTAGCAGCTAACGCTATTAATGTTCGAATAGAACAGTTTCGAACAACGGGAGAAAAGGTTTCCTCATAGTCAATTCCATAACTTTGTCGAAAACCTTTCGCAACTAAACGCACTTTAAAGCGACTAATCTGTCCCTCTGAATTACGTTTAATCTTAAAAACCCATTTGCATGGAATAACTTTTTGTCCTGTATTCTCTACTAAATCCCAAGTATTATTTTTAATAAGAGAATTGTATTCTTCTTGCATTGCCCTTAACCACTGCGCTTTATTCGGGCTATCAAGAACATCGGCATAACTCACCGGCTCGTCATCGAATACAACGTCATCGCAATTAGTAGTATGGCAATATCTTACCTCCTTTCTTTTCCGTAAATTGTACCTAGGTTCGCTTATAGCAGTACTCGTAGAAGCCTGAGCATCCTCATAGCACAATGATGGCTCTACGGCAGAAACAGAAGGAACAGGATCTGAATCGTAGAAAATATCACCATCGATCTCACCCATTCTCTCCTCTGTCATCGAAAGTGGCTGATGAGTATTCTGAAAATCACGACTATTAAGAACAGTGGACTGTAACTCTTTATTCACTTCACCATTCGAAAAACATTTTTCAAGAAATACTACATCCCGACCCTTAATTAGTTTTCTAATGTTCAAAGGATCCCTAAACCGATAAGTATTTACATCTGTACAATAACCTACGAAAATATATTGCTTAGCTTTAGCATCTAATTTCTTTCTCTCACAAGAAGGAATATGAACGTAAGCACGGCAACCAAAAATACGCAAATGTGAAAGATTTGGTTTCACACCATACCATCGCTCGTACGGAGTTAAATTATTTAGAGCTCTATGAGGGCATCTATTTTTAATATACACTGAAGTACGATAAGCCTCCTCCCAAAAACCTTTCTTTAGGCCTGAATCACGAAGCATACAACGTGCTTTTTCGCTTATAGAACGATTAGTTCTTTCCGCTACACCATTTGAGGAAGGACTATGTGGTACGGTTGTCTGATGTTCAATGCCTTGAGAAACCAAATAAGACTTGAACTCATTATTGACATATTCGGTACCATTATCAGTTCGCAAAATCTTAATTTTACACGATGTCTGTCGTTCGACCTCAGTTTGAAATTCTGTAAATTTCTTTTTGACTTCGGTCTTAGACTTAACAAAATACACAAATATCATTCTAGAAAAATCATCTATGAAAGTAAGCATATATTTGTTACCTTCTAAAGAAGTAACTTCAAGTGGACCACAAAGATCTGAGTGTATCAACTCCAACTTAGTCGTAGCCTTTTTATACTGTACAGTTTTGAAAGATTTCCTAGTTTGTTTACCTTCAACGCACGAAGTACAAGGACTACTGTCTAGAGAAGAATAATTAATACCTGAAGCCATTCCATTCTTCAATTTTTCGAGATTGAATCTGCATAAATGTCCCAACCGACGATGCCAGATACTAGACTTCTCATCAACATCGACATCTTGACTAGTCGACGTCATTGTCGATGTCATAGCTTGTATCGTATGTGGAGGAACCTTAAACTTGTAAAGCCCATTAGAAAAAGTAGCAAACCCAAACTTTGTACCTGAAATTTTAATATCAGTATGCCTGTACAAAGTACAACCTTTTTCATTAAAAACAACAGTAACACCCTTGTCGACGGCCTTCTTTACAGAGATAAGGTTGGTACTTAAATTAGGTATATACAACACATCCCTAATACTAGTTATCTTAGAGTCCCTACACTTAGGTAAAAACACATCACCAACACCAGCGGAACACAGACGTTTGTTATCAGCCAAAGTGACTTCTTTGTCTACTAGTGGTCGATAATTTGATAGCCAACTGCGGTTACAAGTCATGTGCATTGACGCGCCAGAGTCAATATACCAATCATTGGCATTCAACGTCATGCCAGTGCTCAAAGCTGATAAAAGAGATGAATCGGTAGTCTTATTGTTCTTCCTTTTAGCTTTGCTTTTCCTCTTATGAGGACACTGTGGACTCTTATGACCCGGCTCCTTACAATTAAAGCAAATTATCGTTTGACCTTTTTGACTTTTATTATAAGTACTATGAGAACTAGAACTAGACAGAGCAGACTCGCGAGATTCTCGTTTTTCCATCTCATTCAATAGCTTAGTCTTAACTAAATCTGAAGTTATCTCTACGTTTGAGCTTTCAAGAGCCATTACAAGAGGATCAAAATCTGTAGTGAGACCTCCAAGTAATATTGCACCAATAGATAAATCATCAATTTTCTTACCGATATCAGCCAAATCCTGAACGGTTGTCATAACGGCATTTATATAATCCTCGATAGACGAAAAATCAGTCAATTGATAGCGGTATAGTTTCCGTTCAAGAGACAGCTTGCGTCCCATACCATTGTCTTCGTATGCTTTAGACAACGTGTCCCAAACCTGTTTAGCTGTTTCGCAACTGCGAGCATGTGTAATGGCACCACCGTCCAGCGTAAGACATATTTTGGTCATCGCTTTCAGATCACGCTATTGTCGTACTGACTCTGTTGTAGTATCATCTTCAGGATAACCAACTACAGCGTTCCATAAATTCTCGTGTAGAAGATACATTCGCATCTTGAATTTCCATTGCGAGTAAGAACTTTTATCTGTCAATGGTTTTATACTTACAAAAGATGACGAACTTTCTCGAGACATATTATTATTATCACCTCGTTCACTAGTCATTATTATTTAATCACTATTTATAAATTAAACGAATGGATATATTGGGTGTACTGGGCCCATAACCTGTTGTATTTATATTGTTTAATTAAATAATTAGAGAACATGAACTTGTATTGAATAGGTATATTTGACAAGCAAAAAACAAAGGACAAACAAACTGACATACAACATTATACAAGAATATAACCTTCTTACAATGCCAGTATCTGATAGTAGGTTCATGGTATGATCTACAGATTAATATTACAACAAAATGAAATTAATTTGTTTGCATTACCAGGTTTAACTCAGACCAAATATGTCGTAAAGTAGAGGACAAAATTTATTCAGGTTAGGAAAGGATCACTATTGCAATCCTAATTAAACAAAGTCAAGGGACTGAATATACTTAAATACTGATCAAAAACCTTTACAGGGCAAAGTACATAAATATTTATAACATTTGCTGACATGCTTTGCTCCCAAAATGCTTATGTTTTTGAAATTGAATCAAAAGTAAATATTGCATAAAGTAGACATATCTGATAATTTTACTTTAGTGGGACTGAACAATAATATTATTTATCAATCAAAATATAATAAAACTAGAAAAATTTCACGTCCTGAGGCAGGAATCGAACCCGCAACCTTTCGCAATCCGGGTGACTGCTCTGACCACTGAGCCACCCAGGACTTGGCTTGGATATCCCTGTGAAATTCTTCTAGTCTATCTGTATTCAGTCGCCCGGATTGCGAAAGGTCGCGGGTTCGATTCCTGCCTCAGGATGTGAAATGTTTCTAGTTTTATTATATTTTGATTGCTAAGTAATTTTTCAAACATTTATAATAATGTTAAAAACAAAAATTAAGAATATTATTTATCTCCATGAAATCTTTAAAAATACTAAACTTTGAAATAATGGACCAAGTTTTATCTTTCAATTAGAACGCGGTTTTCTGCTGATCTCAAACAGAATATTTAACGCAAAATGACGACTGGGGTATTAACGATATTAACGATGGGCATGTCTTGATAGCAAATAGCTTTATAAGCTTAACGTGCTCTCCCAAATCTAACGAGGAGGTGGAAGCCTGTATAAACTTCGACCCTAGGGATTGAACCCGATTAAGTAGGGGCATCTTCAACAATGATATCTTGTAATTAAGATCTACGGTCTCTGGTAACCGCTTTTGGTGTTGCGATGAAAACTCTACACCAAAACTGATCATGAATTTTTATGCCTATGCCGTCAGAGGAACCTAAATCCGACATGACTGTATTTGGTTCTACCACTAATTTCGTTCGTTTGGAGGTGCTCGGTGACGTAGTAGCTCTCTGGTTTCGATTACGGAAACAAATCAACTTTCGCATGGTCGATCCCGGGATGGGTCAATCAAAAATTTGTAATCTCGAGCTCCTTCGTGCTTCGGAAGGCACGTTAGGCCGTTGGCCCCGGTTGTTACTACAACTGCTTCAACCCGCATTGGGCCAGCGTGGTGGATGGCCCAAACTCCTCATGTGTTTCTCCCATGTAGGAAGGCCTGTGCCCAGCAGTGGGACGTATATGTATAGGCTGGTGAAGATGACTAATTTCACTGTGCCAATCATTACTAGATACACCGATTTCACAAAATTGCGATTCTAAATCCAGCAATCATCCTCCTACTTGACTCTTTGCGAAGAGTTCAAGAGTGGACCTCAGACATTCACGCTTTTCTTGAGAGTGACAGTTTCGCGTGAATGTATGAGGGGCTTTGAGCGCTTCGGTTTCGATTACGAAAACAAAGCAACTTTCCCTATGGCCGATCCCGGGATGGGTCAATCAAAATTCGTAATTTCTAGCTCCTCCGTGCTTCGTAAAGCACGTAAAGCCGTTAGTCCTGGTTGTCACTTCAACCTCTTTAGTCCCTACCCCGCATTGGGCCAGCGTAGTGGTGTTAGAGTCCAAACTCCAAGTGTGTTTTTCACCCATGTAGGAAGGTCTGTGCCCAGCTGTGGGACGTTTAAAGGCTTTAAAATCAAGATAAGTACTAATTGAATCTATAATTAGGATACCCTTATAAGCCTTCCAGTAATATAAAGCTTGATAATACCCAATAAAGGTTACCTTTAACTGTCAAGCTAAAATTATGTGACGAAAATATGTTACTTTTTATACTTCCCAGTATTAAAATAACTACTTTAATACTTCCCAATAAATCTATAAATCCCTTACATGAAATAGATATCCTATTTGCAATTCCTTTTATCATTAAGTATAAAGATTGCGCGTGATTTCTGCGTGGAACATGTCATTGATTAAAACTTGACTTGCCTACATATCAAATAACAAGATCCATTATGATTGCCTTGTTCCAATAACAAGATCTATTATGATTGCTTCGGTCATGTTTTGTGAGATAAAAATTTGTTCTCGCATATTGACAGATTATATTTAAACGGAGTTATTGTACCTACATTAATGTTTAGAAAAAAAAAAATAACTCAAGAATTATTTCGAGTATAAAAGCTAATTGTTTCGATTAATTCAAATATATTTCTGATTTTATAAATGTTCGAATATTCTATATAAATTAGCAATTAAGTATACAGGGCGATGTCGACAACACGACAGTAAATTAAAACATAGGCTGTATTGGTTCATAGAAATGTTTTGCAACAACATATTTTTAACATATATCATAACATTTTATGTTACCTGTCTTCCCCTTGTCAATAAGCAAATTGTGCTATAAACTTTTTGCTTATCTACCTCTTTTTATTGATGAATATTCGTAGGTATATATTGAATGCTCAATAAGTATTCCCTCTCGTATAGAACGTGATTCAAATTTATGCACCCACGCACACATCCGTAATCCAATCGTAGGTTTTAACGTCACGTATTCCTGCTCCGCATGTTTAGAAGCTTTATGAATAACACACATTAGTCAGATGCATACAGCATACAGCACTTGTAGCATGAAAAATCCGCCTATTTTCTTAAATTAGCAAAACAACGACTGTTGGTTTTGCAAGCAGAAATTCTCCCACGTTTTAGGTAGTTATCTGAAGTTCTGCCATCTTATTCAATTCTTTTTTGGGGGAGGCCTATGCCCAGCAGTGGGCGTCTCTCGACTGATATGATGATGCTGATGATGATGATTTATTTCTGAAACAGGAGCACTAAGTACTGCCTGAAGGTGGACAGAATGTAATAGGGCTGGTAGCAGGGAAACTGGGTTTATAGGTAAAATAATATAAAAATCAAACTGATACAAAATACTAGCAGAAAAACCGAGCAGTGATGGTCAACTGACGCCGAACTAAGCTGATAACATTTTCTTCAGAAAATCAACCAACAAGGGCGTACTAAGCAGCCAGTTCGCAACAAGAGGATAAATGTAGGAATCCTATCAAAAGTGCATAGTTATATTGTAAGTTACTAAAAGTTTTTAAGAATTACTAAATAATAATAATAATAATACTAAAATCGTTTATTTTTCTCATCACAATATAGGTAACATAGTTTTTAAAATATAAAAGTTACAGTACATTTCCACCTAGTAGTGGGAGAACTGGTGCCCGAAATAGGTTTATGAGATAAACCTGTGATACAGGTCACCAGACCACTCCCTTCGGATTTTATGGGGGTGATGATGCAAAATTTCATGATAAGAACATTTACAAAAAAGTGGATGACCAAATAGAACTATTGTTGCAGAAGGTGTATTGCAGGTGTGTAGGTATAGTATGGAGGATGAATATATACCTTTTTTAATAATAATTATACATACATTGCTTCATACACATAATGTGAATGTGTGAAAAGTGTGTGTGTGTGTGTGTGTGTGTGTGTGTGTGTGTGTGTGTGTGTGTGTGTGTGTGTGTGTGTGTGTGTGCGCTGTGTCTATCACAACAATATTCCATCAAATAAAGTAATACTTTACTAGAATATTTGTGTTGTTTTCACAACACGCTGTACTACTTAGCCCTCTTCACAAAGCAACGTCACTTACCTTCTCAACGGCGCGAACGTTGCCTAGAATCTGAAAAGATTACATTGCAACCTTGTATCGCTGTATAAGTGTTCTGCCAATTTTAACATTAATTCCATCTACGGCTAGTACCTAGTGTTGCTGTCAGAACATTTAAGTGAATGGGATTACGATGACAACCGTTTAGAAAATAAGTAGAGGGGGGCAATATTTATTCTGTCTAACTGTGCTTTTAAAATTCAAACATTTTCTGAATCACGTACCTAATACTAATATATGGATATTAGTAGTACTACAGTAGTTCAACGTTAATCAAATAATATTGACAATTAAGTGTACATTGTCTTGAAGATGTATAATTTAATAAGAAGTAGGCATAGGTAAGTAGGTGATTGCGAGCTGTGGTTGAACAAGGTGATTTACGAGGCATCCAGTCTCCTTGGCTCATTCACCTCCTTACAAACGAGGTGCCTGATTTAGAACCAGATTAATGGTAAATTTTATTACTTAAGTAATGAAATAAATAAAATGACTTAAATTGTTAAAAAACTGGCGTATTGGCACAACCACTGTCGAAAATTGACGTTTATCATCCACCTATGGATGTAACACTATCCGACTTATATTTATTACCATTTAAAGCCAAAAATGTGTCCCGTTTCAGCTTTCGGAAAGGTAATTACGATAAAATTAATATATTTTTTAATTCGGTTGACTGGGAGACTTTTCTTGAAGCTGATACTGTGGATATTGCGGTGGAGAGATTTTATGAGAAAATATATGAATGTTTTGAACTTTATATTCCTAAAACAGCTAATAACAGCTCTTATCCTCAGTGGTATAGTAAAGCTTTAATAAAAATTTCTAAAGAAAAAATGAGAGCCCACAAGAAATGGTTGAAATATGGAAACCCACGTGATCGAGATGAATTCACGCTTCTTAGAGCACGGCAGCGAAGAATACAGTCACAGTGTTTTGATCGTTTTTCGAATAATGCGGAGAAGTATATTAGGAACACACCGAAGTATTTTTGGAAATACGTAAAATCAAAAAAAGGTAATAACAATTACCCTCAAAACTTTACTCTTGGTTCACAGTCTTACAATGACGGCGAAGAGATATGTCTTGCTTTTAGTAAATTTTTTCATAACGTTTTCTCCGTACCGACTACATCTGATAGTTTGGCTTTCTTAAATACTGGCTATGAGGCTATAGAAACATTATCTTACATTGATGTAAATCTTCAGAGTATTAAGACTCTTCTCAAATCATTAGATTTCAACAAGGGACCTGGTTGCGATGGTGTGCCTCCAGTGTTTCTTGGCTCTTGTGCGGACAGTATAGCAGTTCCAATTGTAATACTGTTTAGACGTTCTTTAAGGGAAAGCGTATTCCCCGGTATATGGAAAAGGGCGCATGTTATTCCTGTACACAAAAAGGGCTCAAGAAATAAAATTGACAACTATCGGCCAATTTCAATTTTAAATACGTTATCAAAATTGTTTGAAAGATTAATCTTCAAAAATATGTACCCAATTATTGCCAATGGGATTCCATCTGAACAGCATGGTTTCCTAAGTCGCCGTTCCACAACAACAAATTTGGCTTGTTTTAGTGAATTTGTAATTAGGAACATGGAGAAGGGTGGTCAAGTGGACGTGATATATACGGATTTTCAGAAAGCATTCGACCGTGTGGACCACAATGTCCTTCTATTCAAACTAGCATTGTTGGGCATACACGGGGACTTGCTGAGATGGGTTAAATCATATCTCACTAATCGCTCTCAAGCCGTTGTCTTAGGAGGTTATAGATCCGATTATATCAGCATATCATCCGGTGTTCCCCAGGGATCGCACCTTGGACCTCTTTTTTGGAATGCTTATATTTTTGGCATAGGCTTATCCCTAAAGAATTCCCAACACCTATTGTATGCCGACGACAAAAAAATTTTCATGCGTATTGAATCGCACGATGACTGCTTACTGTTACAAAATGATTTAAATGCTTTGATGGAATATTATAAGGAAAATAAAATTACACTTAGTTTGGGGAAATGTCAATGTATAACTTTTACTCGGAAACCAAAACCAATTATTAATGAATATAAATTTAATGGTGTTCCAATTGAGAGGGTCGAGGTGGTTCGAGATCTTGGAGTTTTACTGGATTCAAAAATGAGTATGACTTCTCATATTGATGATATAATCAGTAGATCTTTTCGCAATTTGGGTTTTGTCATGAGAACGTGTCAACCTTTTAAAAGTCTCTTAAGTTACAAAATTGTCTATAATGCCTACGTTAGAAGTATTTTAGAATATGCCAGCCCTATTTGGTGTCCGAATTATGCTGTTCATAATAATCGTATAGAGCGTATACAGGAAAAGTTCTTAGAACATCTTAATTACAAATTTCGTCGAGTGGCTTCTGCATACACTGATAATTGTCGCAATTATAACTTGCTAACTTTAGAGGAACGCCGTAAGATGATGGACCTGAGTGTGCTACATGACCTATTAAGTGGTCGTGTGAACTGTTCCGAACTTCTAGCCGGTCTGTCACTTTGTACGCCCCGCCACCGTTCCAGACACACTCCTTTATTTTATGTTCCCTCTCATTACTAACGCGTTTATCGCGTACGTACAATGATTATTTCAGCTCTGTTGACCCTTTCCATTGTAGTAAATCATCATTTCGAGATAAGGCCACTGCAGTTTTATTTTTTTCAAAGTCCCAAACCTAATTGCAACCCCAAGTGTAACACAACTTTTGAATAACAAACACCCTATGCCAAGGAACTGAATGTGACCTCACCATAGTTCGTTGATAAGTTCGTCGGATAAAAGAAACTCACTTGGTCTCTAATAGACATAATAATTAAAGTATGTACATATTTTTAGATGCGTATTAAATAATGTAATAGAGTTAGTTGAAATATGGATATGTATATGTGTGTGTATGTGTGTATATGTGTAAGTATGTGTATGTGTATGTAGGTATATATATGTATGTGTGTGTGTAATTATACTTAATTATTTATTACGTACTAATACGATATTTATCATTTAACATTTACTTTACAGTGTGTGGTAAAATGAAATAACTTTCTCCATCCCCTTTATGTTTATATTGATATAAATAAAGTAGGTAAGTAACTTTTTGCACGGGGATGAATGCTCTCAACATAATTTTTTCCTGGTAAACTGTGGATAACTTTAACTGGCTTATAAGTGGATTTGTAAGTTGTGTTTTATAATATGGAAATGCTGTTGTTATCCCTAATAAATAAATAAATAAAAAAGGTTATGTTATTCTTAACATCCACATTAACTCTCACCAAGCCTGGGTGTAACCACTTGATCACAAAAAATCAAAGTAGAAAAACAAATAGTCCAATCCAATGTCGTACGGATATTAATTTTGTTAAATAACCAGGGTGGCACATTTAGATCGGTCAGTATGGGAAAGTCTGAAACTATAAGACATACGAAAATCTCTTCTTAGGAACCATGTCATTGATTTTAGTAAAAAAAATAAAATTGCATTTATACATTTAAAAAAAAAACGTGTGCTCATCTCGGAAATCGGAACCTGGACTTTTCGAAAAATAAAACTAACACTATTTCTGTTTAGATAATTATCGACTGTGTATGTCTTAAGCAGTAAACGTTACTATGAAACATTATGTCTAAAATGAATAAAATGCATTGCTTTCATATCCTATAATTTAGTTTAGTACGTGTTCGACATTACCACCATTTTTTCCTGACATGGTTCCTAAGAAGAGATTTTCGTATGTCTTCAGACTTTCCCATACTGACCGATTTAAATGTACCACCCATACGTAGTATCTGTCGGATAGGTACCTAATTAAGTATCATCTATTCGGCAGTTTAGCGTTGATAATCCGTCATAATTTACCGTTAAATAGAGATAAGTCCTGACTTACATACTACTATATACAGGGTGGTGCCGTCAATACGACAATAAATTAAAACATGGGCTTTCTTTCATAGAAATGGTTTGCCACTTTCAGAAACATCTTTCCATTTGGTAATTTCATAACATTTCTATGAAATAATAGCCAATGTTATATTATTTCATAGAAATGTCATGAAATTACCATATTTATAAGATGTTTTGAAAGTGGCAAACCATTTCTATGAACTAATATAGCCCATCTTTCAATTTATTTTTGTATTGATGGCACCAACCTGTATATTTACTTTTGTTCTGTATTTATTAAATAGTACAGCTTAACCAAACATAAACTTATTACATATAAATAATATTAAACAAATAAACCTAAGTGCTACATAAAACCGAAAACGGATTATTTCGTTAACAATTAAGTAAATAACCAGTTAATGCTTATTGTTGCATTTATTTGCTTAGAAAACAATAATAATAATAATGGTAGCTTGTTATTGTAAGAAATACAAACAAAGAAAACGATGTAACAATTGTATGCTCCAGACGGGAATCGCACCCGGACATACAATAAAGTAGGCGATATAAACGCTCAAAGTCATAAATGTAGCTAGTTATGATATCATAAGCAAAACTGTCCCACTTGGCCTGTCTTTGCGCTAATTTTATAAGTAGGTAGTGCCATTTGGAAGATTACACCTCTTAGTAAAATAAATTTTCACCAAGTTAGTAAGAGATTTGCAGAGGGTAACCTTGCGTGATTTACGCGACGCCCGCCCGTTGAAATTCGCCGTATTTCTTTAAAGGAGACACTTATTTTGTACTGGGCTGAACAGGTTTTTTATATAGGTAATAAAGGTGAAAAACTAGCATACTACTATTCCGGTAGGGAGTGGTTAACGTAGCACAAGAAAATAAACAGGAATTTTGTACTTTAAGCGTAAAATTGCCTTAACGACTGCCGGTTGAATTAACTGGTTGATTGGATGCCTAGGCCGTTCACCAAACGCCGGCATTCAATTAAATATCTAGGCCGAAAGTTAATTGAACTAGAATCTCTCTATGTTTTACAACTTGGTTTTACCCTTTGAAGCAAATTAAAACAATTAAATTTTAATTGTTATGGCAACTTAAGTTGCCGTCCGGTCATTTGGACACCTAGGCGGATATTTGTAGAGTTAATGTTTTTTTACGACCACTTATTACCAAAATCAAATCGGCTTAAAGTGGTTATAGCACACAAGAACAAGTCACATAACAACTCTTGTTGGTAGATGATCTGCCTAGGCGTCCAAATAACTAGAAAATTTAACCAAATGGCTGACACGGAGTTCAGCCATCTAGTTGAACGTTGCGTTCAATGACTTGGCTAGTTAACCTTTAGCCATTTTATTGGAGGCCGACGTTTAATTAACGACCTAGCGTCCAATCGACTTGCTAATTTATCCACATAGCGCGATATATACAATGTTGCAACCAAATGTTTAGTTCTTTGATCGATTTTAGAGTTCCATCTGTCAAGCGGCGTTATCACTCCGGAGGGCTATAACAATTGAAAAATCAATGTTGTCTGGAATCTGAATCTTGATGGGTTAACAAAACAATGAAACCGATAGTTTCCCGTTTCAATTAAATGTAATGAAATATAAAACCTAACCCGTCGCAAGTTAAATTACCTATTATTTCCCTATTCCAAATTCCTGCTCTATGGGTAGGATTCATATTCAGGCAAGCACGCAGTGCAAACCACATCCGATATTAATATTCAGCACTCATAGAACACTCTCCTGGCGTATGTTGAATGAAAGGGGTTTTGGAATTGTGATATAGGTTAAGCCGGTTGAAAAATAGCTCAAATTCAAAGCTCTGATAAATTCAGAATCTCCTGTCTCAATAAACTTTAATTATTTATATTATAACATCACAATAGATGTTTCAATGATATTTCTTATTAGGTATATCTTGACTGGTAAATATTATGTTCTGGGGCAATGACCAAACCCACGACCAGGCACGATCCGGGTGTTCTGACCAATCAAATCAATCAGTCAGATATGTGAAAGTTAGTAGGTGGTTGGCCCGTATGTAGGGTCGTCTGGGTAGGTACCACCGCCTTTCTTATTTCAGCCGTGAAACTGTTCGCTGTGTTTCGGATTGAAGGAAAAGGTAGCCAGTGTAATTACTGGGCATGGACGGCATTTGTGATTTTCCCTTGTTATTGCAGGTTTCTATAGGCGGCGGTAACCGCTTACCACCAGGTGGGCCGTCAGCTTGTTTGTCATCTAGTTGTATAAAGAAAAAAAAAGTTAGTGAGACCCTTTTGTCAAGTAGGCAATTTTCATAAATTATAGCTAAGAACCATCTTGATTACGAAAGCTTTCAAACAAAAAAAAACTGAACTATAATCACACAGATACAAAGACAGACACGTCAAACTTATAACTTTTTTCGGGGGTTGGAAACAGTCAACCACACCAAGATTGGATTTCAAATCATAAACTCCTGTAATCCATAGTGAATCGTACTGTAAAGTTTGACAGACATTTCTTCGGCAGACAGAATTTAACATAATTGTTCACCTTCGATTGGTTTAGAATGGTCGTCCTTTAGGTGCTTCGTTTTTTTTTCCCAAAGAAAAGCTTACCTGGGTGATAGCGGTTAATGACACAGTCTGCTGAAAATAATTTACATTCTATACAATCTTTTAAAACTATGTACTTAGTTTTTCAAATTCATTTAAAAATTGCAGTATTTGTAAGCAATTTCAGAATTCGGCTTAACATTTGCTTACTCCAGATTGGCAAATATCATAGGCACATAGTTGCTAGGTTTTGGGGAAGGAGGCCTATGCCCAGCATTGGGCGTTTCTCGGCTGATTTGATGGTGATGAAAGGTTTCCTTGAGGAACGCGAGCCCCATTTCTTCTGAAAGGGCCCAAAGAAAATTGTGTAATTGTAATAAATGTGATGCTACGTAACCGGTAGTCTGGGGGGCAGAACACTCGTCACCCTTGCTCAAAACCATAATACCGGGGTGTACACTTACGTCACACGGAGCTAAATTGCACGTTAGAAATCATTTCAGCCGAGAGAGAGACGCCCACTGCTGGGCATAGGCCTCCCCCAAAGATCTCCATACCGATCGGTTCTGCGCTGTCCGCATCCATGGGCTTCCCGCGACCATCACCAGATCGTCGGTCCACCTTGTGGGAGGCCTACCAACGCTGCGTCTCCCGGTACGCGGCCGGCACTCGAGGACCTTTCCGCCCCAACGGCCGTCAGTCCTTCTTGCAATGTGGCCTGCCCACTGCCACTTGAGGTTCGCAATTCTTCGGGCTATGTCGGTAACCTTAGTTCTCCTGCGGATCTCATCATTTCTGATTCGATCACGCAGAGAAACCCCGAGCATAGCCCTCTCCATTGCCCTTTGGGTGACATTGAGCCTTCTTACTAGGCCCATTGTAAGCGGCCACGTCTCAGTTCCGTAAGTCATCACTGGCAACACACACGAATTAAAGACTTTCGTCTTGAGACACTGCGGTAGTTGGGCCGAGAATATGCTGCGAAGCTTCCCGAACGCTGCCCAGCCGAATTGGATCCGTCGATTGACCTCTTTCTGGAAGTTGGACTTACCAAGTTGGACTATTTGTCCCAGGTAAACATATTCGTCAACAACTTCCAGTGTAGAGCTTCCAACCTTTACAGGAGTGGGTACGACATGGGAATTCGACATTATTTTCGTTTTATCCATGTTCATTTTAAGACCCACTTGTTGGGAGACTCTACAGAGGTCGTCGAGCATTGTGCCCAAGTCTTCCAGGTTTTTAGCCATGACTACGATATCATCCGCAAAACGAAGGTGAGTCATGTACTCGCCGTTTATGTTGATGCCAAGTCCTCTCCAGTCCAAAAGCTTAAACACATCCTCCAACGCGGCAGTGAACAGTTTCGGCGATATAACATCGCCCTGTCTCACACCTCGCTGAAGACGTATTGGTTCCGAGTTTTGGTCCTGAAGGCGGACTGACATAGTGGCGTTTTCGTACAGTGACTGCAGCACTTGGATGTATCGATAGTCAATTTGGCATCTCTGGAGTGACTGAAGCACGGCCCAGGTCTCGACAGAATCGAAGGCTTTCTCATAGTCCACGAACGCTAAGCATAATGGCAGGTTGTAGTCTTCGGTCTTCTGTATAACCTGCCGCAGCGTATGTATATGGTCTATGGTACTAAAGCCTTTTCGGAATCCGGCTTGTTCGGGAGACTGGAAGTCGTCGAACCTGCGTGCGAGACGATTCGTTATAACTCTCGAAAACAACTTGTAAACATGACTCAGGAGCGTGATGGGTCTATAATTCTTCAATTGTAGACCCATCGTTAGAAATGTCTAAACCTAATAATCAAACAAACAAACTAACTCAGCAAGTGTCCCTTACAGCACCTGAATAGCAGCGAAGGGAGGAGCGCTCCCTCGAGGTTTGAAACTAGTCAAGGTCCTTCGATGGACCCTGACTAGATAGTCAGGCTCCATCGGGTTCCTTGGAGATCCTAGGAACACTTGCTCACAACACAGAGGATCACACAAATATCACACGGAGCACAGGGGGCCCTATTTAGGCTACCAAGACACCTGATTAGATAACAATAGCTTCGCAAGCTGAATGCTCACTGTCACCGACCTCTCAATACGCGTGTTGCTATGCGACTCATCAATCGGAAGGGAATCCGGCGCGGGCCCTTAGATATCCGAACAGTATGTAATTTACCCTTGGTAATAACTGTTTGAATGAACTTGATCAGTCGGTCGGATCCAAGCTTAAGCAGGAAACGTCTCTCTCTTGAACATTTAGTTCAACTACAAACTATAGAACTTCGGTTCTGTTCGAACTAATTTGCTCATCACGTCTCAATGGTTGATAATGTTTGAGAAACAATTTAAAATCAGTTTAATCATTAGCTTTCGAATACTATGCGCATTTACACAATTTCGTCTACAACTGAGAGAAATCTTTTGATTCTTAAGATATTTTGTTTTATTAGAAACTCTTCAAGATACCTTAATCTTATAATTATTACTGCTTTGGTTCATAAAATCTGTACCTCAAAAACATAACACTGTAACTCGGTTTTTTACGATTTTCTGCTTTTTACACAATGGTAGACTTGGAGATGGTATTGGACTTGCTCTATTGAAGCATAAGACTATATTTTCACAAATAACACTACAAGACGGAATTCAGGAATTGCATTTAACTGTAAGAGTAACAATGTATTCATAATCACCAGCCTATATACGTCCCACTGCTGGGCACGGGCCTTCTTACATGGGAAAAACACATGAAGAGTTTGGCCCATAACACCAACACGCTGGCCCAATGCGGGTTGGTGGGTTAGAGCGGTTGCAGGAACAGCCGGGACCAACGGCTTAACGTGTCTTCCGAAGCACGGAGGAGCTCGAGATTATAAATTTGATTGACCCATCCCGGGACCGACCATGGCGAAAGTTGCTTTGTTTTCGTAATCGAAACCAGAGCGCTGAAACCACTACGCCACCGTGCTCCTCAAATGAGCTCAACAATGTGTTCCGAAGCATTAAATAGTAAACTTAAATACAGTAAACTGGATCTACACACACAATGGACGATAGCAGGATTAAACTTTTTACTTCTCTCGGAGCAAGACTGGGATCAAGAATGAACCCATTTATAATTTTCTAAAGTCTTCCATCGAATTTAAAAGTGATTTTATTGTATGTATTAAGTTACATTAATCTGTAACGGCTTTTACAATTATTGCAGGTTCATATATGTGCGGAGTAACGTTGTCCTGAATCAATACTTCTTCAGTTGCAGTTAGTAGCATATAACTGTATGTGCCATATTTTTTTGTGTTTTTTGAAATATAGCCTGATTTAATGAAAAATATGATCTCAAACTATATCAACCAAAGTAAAGAATTGTTTTTCTTAGACAATTTCAACGTTTTTTAATTAAACCGGTCGTTGTAGTAATATGCGTAATTGAAGTTTCCACACGGTATATTTTTGACACAAAATTGTATCTTCTTTAAAATTAGGAAATGTGCTTAATTTTTTATTTTAACATTCCACGAAAGGTCGCGGGTTCGATTCCTGCCTCAGGACGTGAAATTTTTCTAGTTTTATTATATTTTAATAATTAAGAAATGTGAGTTACAGCTTTATGCTTATGAGGTACAGAAATAAAAACACTTCAATAACACGATATAATACGACGGATTTATAAAGTAGATAAGTGACCCGGCAAACAATTAGGTATATTTTGCGAGTGTACCTTTAAATTAACGACCTTGTCTGCGGTAGGTACTGCAAACGCGGTGAGGAAGCGTTTTCTAAAATATAGCATTTTATGGTATCCCATTCATTTCACTGGAAACGGCTTCCTGGGAGAGTGATGATGTTTCTTGCTCCATTTTTCCTGCTTTCGTCGCGTTTCCCCAGATTTGACATTTTTGCTGTTTTTTGTTTCTTTAATCTACAAAAGCAAAGTTATGTAGTTGGCGCGAGTTGTGACTCTTGGAATCGATTTTAATATTTTGAAGCTTCTCATAATACTGAAAATTTTTTTTAGCAAGTTCAAAAATTGAAAATCAAAAATTTGTTTATTTTCTATACAAGATTGTTTTACATGTTTTGGGCTCTCTTCTGTTAAGTTTTTGAAACCTGTAGTAGAAGAGTCCCCTCTTCACTGTGGAACATAAACTATTACCAAATTAATTATGTCTAAGTACAATGTAGGTATACACGTATATTACACGTTGGATAAGTATAATCAACTTTCAATTATTTTTTTTAATGAGTAAGTATTTAGGTACTTTCCAAAAAAGTTTTTTTACACGACAAGGTTGGCAAATAAGCGCACGGCCAGCCTGGTGGTAAGTGGTTACCGTAAACTCTCGTATCACCTTGTGGACATTTACTCACACTTTGACTACCCTCTAAAATCAAGAGCAAACGCTATGTTGATAGGATGGGAGACGAGACTTATAAATTTATATAGCCATGTGATTTTTAAGTAAAATAAGTTAGAAATATAATGTTATGAGATCTTGTTTAAATAGAAACATGATTCGCAAACATTTTTGGGCCAGCCAAGTAAAGACGCTTTGAATAAATTGTATTTTTTTTTCTTTATTTGGGAAACAAACAATACAGCAAATCTTATAAAACTAGCTCTAACAAAATACATAAGATCAGTGATGTTTCCACATATAGCAAAGTTCAAATAAACTTAGATAAAAGTTTGTACGATATTTACAATCTACTTACGGATTTAAATCTACAGTAGGTGCTACAATATTTCTAATTGGTTTTCTAAAAGAGTTCCTAGAATGCGTAAACATATCAATTTGCGTAAATTTCTTATAATGAGTAAAGCAAGAACGATATACAAAAGAGTTGTAATTATAACATTCAATAATAATAATAATATTCATACACTCACACCTATTATCTAGCTAGCCCAAAGTAAGCATCATTAAGAGCTTGTGTTATAGATAGGTACTAAATAACGGAGAAATAATGATGATAATATGTATGTAAATATTAGAAATATAGGTACTAATTATACGTTTAAACATCCATGACTCATGAACAAATGCTCATACTTTTGGGCGGTTAAGCTGTTTAACCGCCTAGTAGATATTGAAGGTGCAATAGAAATAATAACACAGTATTGTTGATTAAGAAACGCGAAAGCAGATAGGCGTAGCTTATTAAATGAAGCGACCTGCGCTCCGCAACGAGGTCAGTTCGGCACTGGTGACGGGTATAGATCTAATCTACGAGCCACGCGGGCTGCGCAGGATAACGGGATCCTAAACAATAGCGATCTGTACGGCAACAACTACAGCGCGGGCGCGATAACTATAAAATATATCGCGCTATATTGAGATCGACCTGTGTCGTCTGTTGGTAATGGTAAATATTAATATATGTGTACTTAATATATAATGTAATGTTTTAATATGTAAATGTATTATATACTATACTATACATGCATGAGTGTGGTTATATATTGTAATAATTATCTTTGATATTATAATAAATACTAGTGTAGTAAATATATATTATTATTTGCATACCTATTATATGTATTATTCATGTATTTATTTATATTATTAATATAACCTGTGAGTAGGCCACATACTCATCATACAAACATTTGCTCCTACCAGGATTTGAACCTGGGACCGACCAAGTAGCCAGCCGGTCGACTGGCCGAGTGGTCTGTGACCCTTTCCAACTACCTATGCTGTATTTGTAAATAATAGTATTCTATAAAAACAAAATTAACCGAAATGCCCAGTAAACTGATCTATTATTCTGTCAAGCGGCGTTAAACCTCTGGAGGTCTATGAAAATCAATTGTATCTGGAATCTGATGTTTAACGGGTTATTAATAGGTACAATCGTTTCTGTGTGATGTCAAAATTCCCCTTACACTAAATAATAAATGAATAATTAGAGTTCAACAACAGTACAAAACGATTTTATTTTTATCATAAAATATAGTCATTGTAATTAAAAATAATGAACGAATAAGTTGCTATAGTGATCTTTGTTCTTTATGAATAAAATATTTTGTGCGATATTTTAAGAGCCTTTGTTTTGTTTGTTCTGTAGTCAAAAATGTTTCGACAAAGAAAATTACGCTCTGAAATTCCACAAAAGATGTAAAATAAATTGTAAATTTGGACCATAATGAAGATCGACTGAATGGATTTGAATTTATTTTATTTATGTAGGTATTCAAGTAAGTAATATTTTGTTTTTCATACAATTAAGTAGGAATGTTTTTTTATACACATTTCATAATTTAGATTGAAAGAATCTTCTCTTCACGACGACGCTTTAATAATCAAAATGCAGAATGGTAATATTTACAATATTGTGTGGCCGAAAATTAAATTTTGGATAAACATAATTAATGCATACCATACTACACAGCTAATAACAAATTAACGAAGAATTTCTCAAAGCATATTTTTTTTTTTATACAACTAGATGACAAACAAGCTGACGGCCCACCTGAAGATATTAATACATTAACAGCAAGCGTGCAAGCAAGTAAGCCGGCATGCCAGCAAGCAAGCATGCACTGCTTCTGTCACGGCTACAGCACTGCGAGGCTCTGATGGTTTTAAGGTACGCCGCAGTGGCTGAAACTGGCTGGCGAAGCCGGCCAGCAAAGCCGAAGCTGCGGCGACCACCTGCTCCTCAACGCGCGAACCACCTCGCCCTTCCGCGCCTTCGCAGCTCTAAATTACACTCTAGGGGTACGTGGACTACATGGACAAGACGACGTTGTGTCGGCTATTAAGCAATTCGTTTTCGTCATTAAAGTCTGCGTATAAAATTAAAAATATAAACCGGCAACATGTTGAATTCTTTTTTTTTTTTTTATACAAAGCACGACTAATGACTTAACACCACCTGATGTGAAGCAGTAAGAAGAGTCCATATGCGAAGACAGCTAGTGCAGTTCAGACACTGCTCTAGCTGCCTCCACCTTGCCGGCCCGAAAGGTGCTTTTTCACGCCTCTTTTGAAGGAACCCATGTTATAGGAAGGAGGGAACACATGTGCTGGCAAAGAATTCCAAGTTCTGGAAGTTCGACAAAGAAAAGACCTACTAAATTTCTTTGTACGTGATGTTGAGGTGGAGACAGTGAATTGATGACTCCGAAGACCGGCACGCGTGCTCCTGAGTAGGAAGGGGGAAGGTGGGATAAGGTCAAATAGCTCTTCAGAACACTCTCCGTGATATAGCCGATAAAAGGCGCTAAGCGACGCAATGTCTCGACGCAATTGCAGAGGCTCAAGGTTGTTGGTGACCTCTACATCGCCAACGATACGGACAGCACGACGCTGCAATCTGTCCAGGGCATCGAGTAGGTACTTGGCGGAGCCATCCCACAAGTGCGAGCAATATTCCACGCAAGACCGGACCTGAGTTTTATATAGCAGGCATAATTGGTCAGGCGTGAAAAATCGACGCACCTCGATCGCTTCTCATCGCAATTCCTTTAGATTGGCTGCTAAATTCTATTGAAAATAAATTAAGCGGTTACAAAATAATCAAAAAAGTATATCGCAAGGAGGCAAAAACCTTTAATTAAATAAAGTCTCACTTGGTATTTGTTGGAAACCGTGCAGGTTCTTCGTTGAGGAAAGCGGTCGATATTTACTACTTCAATTAAGAATATTTGTGATGTTCATTTCGTTCAATTGCACGTCTCATAACACCGTACTTACAATGTTTCATGTGGCTATAACCTAACCACTATCCTATTACGTGGCATTTGAGGGAAATGTAAAAATTTCCTTTGTTCTGGGGACAAACTGAATCTATCTTTTTCTGAATCTTTTCTTTACTCTTGACGACCGGATGGCCGAGTGGTCTGTACCCCAGGCTACTCGGTCAAGAGGTCCCGGGTTCAAATCCCGGTAGGAACAAATGTTTGTATGATGAGTACGAACATTTGTTTACGAGTCATGGATGTTTATATGTTTATTTAGTATATTTCTAATATTTATATACATATTATTATCATTATTTCTCCGTTATCTAGTATCCATAACACAAGCTCTTAATGATGCTTACTTTGGGCTAGGTAATAGGTGTGAGTGTATAAATATTATATTATATTATATTTCTGATACAGCCACGTTAGATTTACTATGAATTAATAAAATTAATTTAATGAACATTTTTACTTATGACATCTCCAAAAGAGAAAGGCAGTGGTTATGTATACCACTTACTAGGTATTTAGTTCAATAAAGTTAATTAAGTAATTACCTATCTAGATAATACGAAGACAAACAGTATTCCCGTATATTATAATATAAATTAAAATTTTTGAGTATTTTGTCAAAACATTGAAGATCTCCCCCATTAGTTTCTGTCTCACTCACTTTTTACATCTCATACTAAGAGATTTTAAAAACTGTTTCGTACGATTATTTTTATTTTCTTATTCGAGCCGACTTTATTTGATTTGTATGGATCGCGTTAAATAAAACAACGGTTGCTTTAGTTATAAAATCTTTTACTTTTTAATATAAAACCCTTGTCCTGTGATCTATATCCACAACACAAGCTATTATTGATGCTTACTTTGGGCTAGATAATAGGTGTTGGTGTATGAATATTATTTCAATTTCAACTTTATTGCCACAATGGTCTTAAGGCCTAAAAAATTTATTTTGTCTGTACATCATGGACTCTGTCGGGCACAACAATTAGAAAGGAGGAGGATATTGTGTCATTGAATTTATTACTTTTCATATTACTATCTTTTAATTAATTATGATGCAGTCTAGTCGTTCGGTTAGTTATACGCGTCCATTTCGGCGATTCGTTTTTATGTTAGCCTATAGATAGATTTAGTTGATTAATATTGTAGTACGATATGATGATAACTCCACAAATATTTGTGCATTCAGGCCAACAGTCTCTCTCATTCGTGAATCATTTTAATTACTGATTTCATTTTTAAATACTTCATTCGTAATTGAAATTTAAATTATTCATATTCATAATTAATTATTATAAGCTTTTATTTTATTTTAACTGTGGTGATTAAGAATTTAAATGTTGACCTAGCTACTAGCTATATTAATTGTAACATTTGTATGCCAATAAGGCTGATCACAGCTTGCACTGTATTTACTTGACATCTTAATTTTACCTGTGTATCACAAATAAATAAATGATTATGATTATGATTATGCAATATAATAGATATAATATCAAACTTAATTGCAACACAATTGATGTTTATTAAAAGCCTAAATAAATTAATAAATAGATCCTATTTGAAATATTAATCATTTCAGAGTTGTTTGTTTAACACAACTAGATGACAAACAATGTGCGGTGATTATCACTCCGAGTGATAATCGCCGCAATAACAAGAAAAAAAATACTCGGTTTTGTCATCCTAAGGCCTAAGATGAAATGACTTCCAAGCCCAGCAATTTCACTGGCTACCTTCGCCTTCAACCCGAAACACAGCGAACTGTATAAATGGAAAGTGAGTTCCTATAATTCTATTAAAATAGCAAATTGCTATTATTTATGTTGACATTGTGTTCCAGCTACTAATAGTTAATTAACATAACAAATATTCACATCTTTGTTAATGAAGTCGAAACACAAATCATGATAATTATCTTTGTATTGTTTTTGTTTTGTTTGTTTGGTTATTATATTTGTTGGCACGTAGAGCAGACGGGTGGTGGGGCGTGGAAATTCTGAATAGTGACCACGTACCGGAAAGCGCAAAGTAGGATGGCTTCCCACTAGATGGACAGACGACCTGGTGAGGGTGGCGGGAAGCCGTTGGATGTAGGCTGCGCAGAACCGTTCTATTTGGAAATCGATGAGGGAGGCCTTTGTTCAGGAGTAGACATCATAAGCTGAAATGATGATGATATTATGTTATAAGTACCTACATTCTTTAAATAAATGGTGATACTTACTCTCCAACTTTACCTTAGGCACCATTCCTGTGCTATTATAATACGTGAAGGGACTTTCCAAAAAAGTCTTATTGATAAGGTTAGATTGAATACCTATTATAACCAAAATCGTAAAGTGCTGTGCGGAACTGGCTGGTGAGGTTAGTAGGCGAATAAAAAAATATTTATTGTATGTAAAAACTAACAATTAATAAATTAAATTTTATACTTTAATCTTATCTTCTTTCCAGCCTCCCCGCAAGATGGGAGCAATAACGGCCAGACTGCCTCTTGTCAGACGGTCGCAATGTCTACGGGCTACATCGGCGGGCTGAAAGAAGGGAGAAGTACATCGCAGATGGGTTCCATGAGTGAGACGCCATAAGCAAATACCCTCTTCTCTTCTCCGGGAGTAAGAATATGGGTTAGAAGAGCTTCCCATTAGCGACAAAAAATCTATGAATAAAACATAACATCACAGGCCTAACTTGAGAATAAACGAAAACCACCTTGAATGTTGCCAGATCATGTTGGACTCGTGTTTTAGTTTGATAAATAAGAAAACATCAATAGGTAGCGAGATTTATTTCAAACATCTCATTTGAATAGCACACTAGAAGAGTGCTCTGAAATCCCTGAGAATTTCCTCTTCAAGATTTGTCAAGATTCAAAGCGAATTAGAATCAGACTAATATCAAGTACTCTTCAAGAGGTCTTTACCTTTCGTAGCAGCTGTTGTGTATGTATAGTCGTTGTTTTAAAAAGGGGATCTTAACTTGTACTCAGTAACCGCCCATGTGTAAGACCTAATTTAATTAAATGTAAGAGACAATTAGTTCGGAGACACGATTGTGCTTCGAAACGGGCACGAGTCAAGATATTTGGACCGAGAATGTGAAGCAGCATCACAATAAATGTAAACTGCTTAAACTAGAATACAATGTCTTAATTAATAATAATATTTACATAATACTAAAATTATTTAGTTTACTATAAGAAAAATGAAGATGAAAAATATAATAAAAACTGTTTTTGTAACATGGTGCTAAATACAGGGTGGTGATGAGAATACGACAGAAAATTTTAGATTAAGTATATAATAATGTTAATAATCACTCATTTTAAACATTTTCAACATGCTGTAACTGGTAATACACTATCACTGCGAGGTAGAAGACCACTAAAGTAAATGTTCACATTTATTTTATATATTTTATGGGCTATGACCATTTTTATCAGATCCATCCTATAGGTAATTAATATTTATAATAACTTCCACTCGATTTTATATCGCTTAACCAGGGTAGCATCATCGTTCTATTTTATTTTTTAATTTAAAATTAATCCAAATATATTTTTATTTAATATGATACACTCAACAGACATAGACACCGCATGACTAAAATTCATCTTCATTTATTCGCTACTAAGGCACAAAAATACAGTAGGATTAATTGTACAAATTTACTTTCACAGGGCTTTGTGAGTTTTATATATGTATTTAATGCAGTAAGTGCTTGATTATGTTAAGTCAATGAAAATGTCATAAAATCAATTAAAATTTGTAACAAATATTTATCAATTATATATTTCACGGTTATTAAATAGTCTAAGTAAAACACAAGTGCGTACAAATAATCTATTAAAATTACTTATCCAGCCTAGAATATCAATTGTGTGGGTATGTTGTTCAAAATGGAAAACACAACGTCACGGATTTTCTCCACAAAACAATTATTTAAAAACAAAAGTTTTTGTCATTTAACAGACTGTACATTATTTACTGCTTTTCAAACTAAATTACTTAATATTAAGGACCGCAAGGCGGATATTTCGTTGCTTAATTAAAGTCGGTTGTAGTTTCCCCAAAATTATTAATGGCTTCCTCTCAGATTGCAGGAGCTATTATGATTTGTACCTAGTTGCATAGATCTAGTTTAATTGTTTCTGTGGTATGAAGCCAATTAATTGAAATCAGTGTGTTATTAAAATGAACTGAATTTAGAAATTACTGGGTATGACGAAATTCATTTAGTGAGGTGTACCAAGTACCGTATTTGGTATACCAAGAGATAGATACCTTCACGCCTGAAAATATGTATTCATTTAAGGCTTCTCATTCAAGAATTTCTTAATTATAAATGGTTAAGTATGTAGGTACTATGGTATAGTATAGGCTATGTTAGGGGGTTCTCTGCGAGATAGAATCAGAAATGAGGACACCCGTAAGAAAACCAAAGTCACTGACATAGCTCATAGGATTGGCAAATTGAAGTGGTAGTGGGCAGGGCACATAGTACAGACGACCTGGTGGTTGCGGGGAGCCGTTGGATGCAGGCTGCGCTCAACCGTTTTATTTGGATATCGATGGGGGATGGATTTGTTCAGCAGTGGACTTCATAGGCTAGTATGATATTGCATGTATTGTAATTTTATATTTGCATGCTAAAATCAGTCTCTGAATAAGCACAATTTAAAATTGGATGGGATCGTCACATCTCCAGTGTACGTTATCGAATGGCAATTAGTTTTTTGCCCTTTCTTTTCTTTTCAAAAATATGTATACAATACCTTTTTGCTGCTACAATCAAGTTTTGAAGCTTAGAGTGTTCACACGTTTTCCATCATGACTATACCTACATTGACATCAGTTGCGTGTGGTGCCGCAACCCGGCCACAGTCGATTTTGTTATATCTAGACGTATCAATTTAAAGTTCGTTTATTGTTCTTGCAGTACTTGTGACTAGATTTAATTGTACCACAAACATATTCGCCTAAAAACCACTTTTTGTGGACAACACGCCATGCTTGTGCCCTTGCTTAAAAAAAGTTTGCAATAATGTTTAGACTAGGCAAATCGATGTTCTTTTTGAAACCTCGACATTTTTAGATTTTTAGTCTACTCTACCTACTCTAATAGCGAAAGTACCAAGCACTTGGAAAATTGTAATTACTTCCAGACGTTATGTTTTACTTCATAAACTAACATCTAACTTTATTAGAATGTTGAAAAAAAATTATTTTATCATCCGAACTTTCTTCTAAACTAAATTAAAGAGTTATTTTACCAAAAATTAAAATTGTCTATAATTTACGAAAAAATGAACTGTAAATGTTTGAGCGGGTAAAACAAATGTTAGCATCAAGTTTAATAAAATTGAGTTCTTAAAAAATCTTTTATTTTTTCACAGTATTATTCAGCTGTCTAATTATCTTAGACAAAATTAAAAGTATTCCAAATATAATCGCATTAAGTTATAAAAGTTTATTACAATGTTAATTTCTGTTTTCACTCCCCTTTAGTATTAAAAATTCGATTGAGAACCGAAATTTATTTCACTTTTGAGTATCAAACTGATACTTAAAAGTAAAATAAACTACGGAAGTAAACAAAAATCACATTAACGAATTTTATGGCATTAATTTAAAAAGCGAACTCTTTGAAGGAAATTGAAAATAAGCCTAGCTACTAATCGCTACTAAAATTATTATTAGACTACGAATTCACAAATAAAATACATCTTTAATGCCAACACTACTAGTTAATATAACACTAATAGCTGTATAAAGACGACAGGCACTTCTTTCAGCTCTAGGCGTATATCGGACCCTACACTATTGAGTCCCACAGTGAACGCTTTCAAGCGGCACCCGCATTCGTTTACCGACAATAATAAACCAATTGTACTTCGCGTAGCCTCAGGATTAGCATAATAAATAAATTTATGTACTCAGGTACTTATCTCCAAAAACTGTATTTTTGGAGTCGATGCTTCACTTTCTATTGTTTCTGGAAACAGCTTAGCACCAACTTAATTTACCTAATTATTTTTTCCTTTTATTGTTTTGAAGTCGGTTTTTTTTGTGAAATTCTAAGGTCAAAGCTAGATGGGTGACCGTCAGCACTATCGACTTCTCTATCTCTCAGTTTTTGGTGGAAATACATATTATTGTATCATACCACTGATAAAGCATTATCTAACTCCAAACCGTTACGGAGTTTTACCTTCCATTATCAGTTCACCAGAATAACCTGATAGAATGCAACTATCGGTCTTTCCGTACCTATATTATTTAAAAAAATTATCTTCCAACTACTAACCGTTAAGGAGTTGTGCCTTCCACCACCAGCTCATCAACATGGGATGATGACTAACAGAAACAAATACTTGAACAGCCTTAGAGAAAAGTATACCATGTCATACGTGCCTATGAAATTTGAGGTTTGGCCTCGATGTCTCTGGGATCCCATCATCAGACCCTGACTTAGTGTCAATGGGACCACCTCAGAGGTAAACTCTAGGTACCGAATAAAAAATAATTTTGAAAATTTGTTCCAAATCGAAGAAGAAATCGGTGAACATACATCCAAAAAAAAATTCATGCAGTGGAACACAAAACCTCCTTCTTTTTTGAAATCGGTTAAAACTATTCTCACGTTAACACCAATTATTTATCCCAAATATGAGATCAGTGCGCTTATCTCATTCAGAACACGAACATCTCCCCTTCCAAGATTCAAACCCGGCACCTACCGCTCAGTGCAAGTTGTCTATCACCTCACCGATTGATCGTCAAAGCTGCTGACGAATATTTTGCTGATAAAATACTTATCGTCGGTGAGCGTGCAAGACCGCGTAAGAGCAGTTTTCAATACCGCGTATGCGCTTTTTGTTTATTTCACAGGATGGAAGAAAAAAGGTAATATCTTGGATATTTCCACACATTTCTTTGATTGAACTTGTTTGGGATTTCTCAGGGTGTTGTTTAATGAGAATCTAGCATAAGCGAATCAGCGATAATAGCCTACTGACGTGATATTTCAATTTTTCGTTTTTTGCAAACTGCTCGTTAGCGGTCTTGCTCGCTCACCGACGTTATATCTCTTCCCTTGAAATACCTGCGTATGTGGGTTGTGAACTTGCCCTTATTATACTGAGGCAGAAGATTTCTTAATAAAAACTTTGTCCTGAAGCAAACAAGTAATCATATCTTTTATTCACAGTTTTACTTCCACTTCATGTTACATTGCCGAAATAGCTTCCTCACTATTACTCGCTGATGCCAAATATCTGAACTTCAAGATAACAAATGATTTAAATCTTAGTACGATAAACGAAACTCGTTATCCGATCAAAACTCGTGTTTCCGTAATACGTGTTCTGAACCCGTATTCGCATACATATTATAAGCTTAAGGGAATGTATCTACAAAATGCTTTACAGTGGCGGTATGCCTTCAAATATGCTCGTTTTTTGTAGAATAATATTAATATTTAACAATAAATAAGTGTGTGGGAAGACGTGTGATCTTGATTTAATAACTAGCTGTGCCCGCGACTTCGTCCGCGTGGAATATTGACTATTTCCATACAAACTTTCATCCTCTATTTCAACCTCTTACAGCCCTTTTTCCGCATCGAAAAGTAACGTATGTCCTTTCTCGGACTCTAGACTATCTCTGTACGAAATTCCATTGAAATCTGCCCAGTAGTTTAGGCGTGATTGCGTAACACACAGACAAACAGGTTTACTTTCGCATATATAATATTAATAAGTAAGGAAGGATAAGTATAAGGATTAGTCGACAATGCTCATCGAGAAGCTTTCAATATAACGCTTGCCCTTTGATTTTTATGTACAGCGACAGCACACCAAGCGGTGAACAGTTTGATTTAAGGCGGCTTTCGTAGTGTGCTTTTTGTAGTTGTCTGTACCAATTGGAACATGTACATCATGGAACGAGTCGCCCTGCCAATTTCAAAATTTTTTCGCTTGAAAGTTAAAACTGGCCACTTTAGCAGACCCCAACCCCTAAATGGTTGACCAATCGGAAATCCTCATTTTTTTGTAAAAGGTTATTGCTTTTCATTGTTTTAAAAAAACTTCTGGTCGCAAAGACATTTTGGGACCAGCTATGCGATTCTCTAAAGTCAGCAGCCATGGATTCGTGGCTGTCGGCAGCGCTGTCATACCTTTTGACGTTTGTTTGACAACCGTTGGCGACACCAGCGTTCCTACGACGAGCACGGCGTGAACCGGAACTAAAAAGTGGTTTATTTTTATATCATAATGTAAAAAATCAATCAAATAATGAATTAAGTCATTGCGATACAATTTTAACACAACAAAAAAGAAATCAAAAAATATCGATTATACTTCATTTCGTTTAACCAAAACAGAGACAATCATACACAGCCAAGAGACCGACGTAGAGATTAGTGAATACGTTTTTGCGCAGCGCAGTGCGGAGACGTCAAAACCAATGGCAGTTCGTCGTCTTTGTCAGACGTCAAGTTCGATGTCGAATATCTTTGTTTGTGAATCACACTGCAGATGTCTTTTTGACCCGCACCGGCTATGATTGTCATAAGTATTTACTTAAAAAATAAGTATTATCTTTTGTTTTATTTTTTATATTTCCATTCTTTTCAATCGACACAAAAATTTCAAGACACCTCAAATTCTGTTGGTGGATGATACCCCGAGTAGGCGGCAGGAAGTTCCTGACCATTGCGTATAAAAATGATCCTTAATGTAGTTAGCTGGCTTATTATCTGATGGTACCATCAAAGAATAAGCTACACTACCACCCTAATGGAAATGGGCATTGAAGCTCAACAACTGCGTAAACGCAAAGTGCGGGGTCTACCACAAGATGTCCATAATCTGGTCAATGCTGTGGGGAGCTGATGGATGCAGGCTGCACAGATTTATTCCATTTGAAAATCAACGGTAGATAGCAATGTTCTAGATACATCATAGGCTGATTTGTTATGTATCAACTGCCATCTTACAAAATAGTAATGATGCAATTAAGCTAGCAGCCTAAACATTACAATTAAAGTTATAATCAGAAGATTCGGAAAATTGGTTTCCATAAGCATTGACAATATTATAGCCACTAGGGCATTATAGATGCTGAGTTTCGTTTTGAAGAATATCAAAGATTACAAAAAGACTTTCACGAAAATCCATTGATTTAATGGTCTATCGTGTTTGGAATACTGAAGGCGAATTTTGTTTTTCACATCAAACGCAGAGAACGAATACAAAAGAGGTTTTAATGTTATCTATCTTATCGATCCATTAAAACTATTAAAGTTGTCACCTTTTTAATTGTATAGATTAGGATACTACAAGAAGGAGGATGTGGAGGATCAAAGACACATTTCATATCAAATGTTGAGTGTGGTCCCCAATCAAGAAACTTGAAACACGAATAATTGCATCCCGAAATCAGGCCACAACGAAAATAGTAAACGCGAAAAATGCTTACTTTTACAATGAAATAACGCTACCACGAATCAATACGTTATGGATGTAATTAGTAATTTTTCAAGTTTCGTGATTGGGTACCACACTCTGAAATGTTTTGCGAAAATAGTTGACAGTTAATTAGTTTGTCTTTAGTTCAGTCTAGAAATCTAAATGTACCAATAATGTCTTCTCATCTCTAACAGAATTGTCCCACTTTGTAAAATAGTTTAAGTTTTAAGTCCAGTGAACATTCCGTGGCAATATATCATCAAGAGCAGTTGCTTATGTAATCCTATACTATAAACTCTATACCATTTACCGTTATCATGAATCTTTGTAATCCTAAAAAGGTAGTAAAAATTTTTCAACAATAAACAAAAACAGAATTCAAAACACTAAAACGGCAAAAAATAATGAAATTTACGCTCCTGACTTCTTATTATTAAAGTATATTTTGGAGTCCGTCCTTTTTATTGTTTTTGGAAACAGCTTAGCACCAACCAGGAAAAAAATACCTACTATAAATTAGATGAGTAAATTTTATTTTTTGCCTTTTTAGTGTTTTGAAGTCAGTTTAATCTTTGTTGAAATTATAGTCTATTATAGCTGTTTTTTGTGATAAATTTCTAAGGTCAAAACTAGACTTATCATCGATTTCTCTATTTCTCAGTGTCTAGTGGAAATACATACCTACAGATACTGTTTCAGAACTTTGTTTGTTGCAGTCGAATTGATAACTTCCTCCTTTTTCAAAATCCCTTAAAAATATGCATCCTTTAATTTCACTGTCACATTATTTCGAGATAGCCTTTCCCATTCAGTACACGATCGCTTCCCATATTGTAACGTGATAAATCGCTTGCAAATTTATTGGGAACATTTTTTATGGAAAAGAGTAATATGGAAGGTCTGATATCCGTGCTTTACCTCAATTTTTTCAGCAAAATTTCATTGCCAGACTCATTTTTCCCTAAGGTTATTTAGCATACATGGTTGATTGTATGTTAATTCTACAGTTAAGCTTGAGTAGATACATTTCAAAAATGTATGCATTTTAATGTGTGTAAAAACGCAGTATTTTTTATTTGTTCTTTAGTCTTTCAACATACTTGAGGTGCTCGGCGGCGTAGTGGCTCGAGCGCTTTGGTTTTGGTTACGAAACAAAGCAACTTTTGCCATGGTCGATACCAGATGGGTCAAACAAAATTTGTAATCTCGAGCTCCTCCATACTTTAGGAGGCACGTTATGCTGTTGGTCACGGGTGTTACTGCAACCGCTTTAACCCACCAACCCGCATTGGGCCATCGTGGTGGTGTTATGGCCCAAACTTCTCATGTGTTTCTCCCATGTAGAAAGGTCTGTGCCCAGCAGTAGGACGAACATAGGCTGATGATGAAGAAGTCATACTTGAATGCGTATTTTCATTTGCCATCGCACTATAAAAAATTAGAAAGCACCAAAAAATTATATTTAAATGTTATATACGTATTAAAATATTGACACTTGATACACCTAATATGAGATGTCTTTAAATCAAAAGAGGCGACTGGGGAGAAAGGTTATTACACACGTACAGTATTACCATTTTTATTACACAAGAGTAAAAAACGACCTTAAAATTCACACATAAGCTTTTTTATTTGCTGTATGTGCGATAAAAGGGAGAAGCGTTTAAAAGCTTTTTACCATAAAGTTTCTTGTACAAAATAAAGAGATATTGCGAATTGCGCTTTAGAAAAAGTTCTTTACAGTGTTACTCAACACAACAAGCCGTACTACCGTAGCCTATGAATGCTCTATAGGGGAATCACTCGCGCGTTACGGTTCCTTGGACACGATTTAGGAGGTCAGTTAATGCATAGTAAAAAAACAAAAGTACGCTGACGCGGACCTCCTACGAGCGAATATAGCCTACTCATGTAAGGTTGTCGCTTTTAATTTATTTATCATCATCATATCAGCCTATAAAGTCCACTGATGAATAAAGGCCTTCCCTATCGATCTCGAAATAGATCGGTTTTGCACAGTCTGCATCCAACGGCTCCCAGCGACCCTGCCCAGGTCGTCTGTCCATCTTGTGGAGGGCCGTCTTACTTTTCGCTTTCCAGTACGTGGCCACCATGCTAGAACTTTAACACCCCATCGGCCATCAGTTCTACTTGCTACGTGTATGCTAGTGCCCAACCCACTGCCACTTCAACTTGATAATCCTATGAGCTACGTCAGTGACTTGAGTTCTCTTACGGATGTCCTCATTTCTGATTCTATCTCGAAAGGAAACGCCTACCTTAGCTCGCTTCATAACTCGTTAGGTGACTGTAAACTTATACAGAAGACTCTTAGTAAGCGACCACGTTTCACAGCAGTATGTCATCACTGGCAATACACACTGGTTGAAGAATTTCGACTTGAGGCACTGTTGAATTTAAGCGAAAATATCTCACGCAATTTCCCGGACGCTGCCCATCTGAGTTGGATTCGTCGTTTTACCTCTTTCTCAAAGTCGGCCCTACTTAGCTAGACCATTTGTCCGATGTAAACCTACACGTCAACAACTTCGAGAATAGAGCACCCAACTGTAACTGGTGTAGTTGCGACATGGATAAAGGACATAATTTTTTGTCTTGTTCATTCTTAGACCCACCCGTTGATATTTTTTGTCTAGGTCTCCAAGCATTATGCTTAATTCCACCAGGGATTCTGACATGACTACCATATCGTCGGCAAATCAAAGATAAGTGATGCACACGCCGTTAATGTTGATGCCGAGTCCTGTCCAGTCCAGTAGTTTGAAAACATATTTCAACGCAGCGGTAAGCAGTTTCGGAGATATTACATCTCTATGTCTTACCCCTCCCTGGAGGGCCTTTTTGTAGTCCACAAACGCCAAGCGAAGTGGTCGGTTATACTCCTCGGTCTTCTGTTTAACCTGCCGCAGCATATGTATGTGGGGTCTACGGTACTGAAACCTTTACGGAAACCGGTTTAAGTCTATTCGATTGTCACTAATGTGGGATAAATAAAATATTAAGTTTATTTACAATGCAGGGTCGGCAGAGCATCGGGGTTCCATCAAACAAAGTATGTTATTGATGTTTCACGATTGGTGAAGATCCTGTAAAAAGAAATCCTTTGATTGCGACTAGTACTGAAGCCTTGTTTGTTGAGGCTCATTGAAGCGTAAAAGCAAAATATATCCACACATCCGCAGCCAAGTATATTACAATATTTTATTTTTCTATATAAAACCATATCCATTTTTGAGTTAGAATAATAAAATAGGAACATGTTGCGATGAAACATGGGCTTTACGAAGCAGGCAGCCTCGATTGTCGCACCTTTAGCATCTATCTCTAGTTTATATTTAGCATTGATATGTATTATTATTTTGTACGTGCGGCGATGCATTGGTACGGACGCACTTACAAACAAACCGAGATCGGTACGAACCTATACATATATGTATGTAGTCTACTTTTGACATTTAGCTATGGCTAAGTGGGATAGTTTCAGACCACCATGACCTTTCTCTAAGCATGAAAACGACAATATTCCTAATTGAATTGTTACTTGACTTCAAGCGTAATTAAAGCGGAAGCGTGACACAGGACTCATTTTGGAGTAGAATTCAAATACGTAGGGTGCACTAAAATTCATTAAAGCTAAGCGGGAATATGCAAATTCAAT
Source organism: Nymphula nitidulata (assembly GCA_947347705.1). Taxonomy (NCBI): domain Eukaryota; kingdom Metazoa; phylum Arthropoda; class Insecta; order Lepidoptera; family Crambidae; genus Nymphula; species Nymphula nitidulata. The sequence continues at coordinate 18,802,087 of OX374625.1, read as the reverse complement.
TTTGACTAGTCATAGACATAGTGTTTTTTTTATTAATTGCGGTATTGTTTAATGCGATCCATGCATTCAGCCTATAAACTTATTATACATATACCTTGTCAGGCATAGCAATTAGGACAGAAGAGTATGTATATTTTAAATGTTATATTTATTATTGAAAATCGGGCGATTATAATTATTTGTATGTCTTAAATTGCATTTGATTATTATAAAAAAGTAAATTTAAGACATTTATTATTATTCGTTAGTTGATAAGGAGTAATAAAATTAATTAATTTAATCATTTTTCCAACAGCCTATTATTTCTGGTAACTTGTTTTGGTATATTATTCAAATAGACATCGGGGATGGACTGAAAGAATGTTATAGTTGGCAACAATGTCGCAGAAAATACTTTTATGGTAGATTTTCTCGTTTCGAGTATAAATTGGGGTACTTCCTAACAAATTTAGAATATGTTTCCAAGATGGAAATACATGGAAGGGAGAGCATTTTGTGTTTGCCCTATAGTACATAGTACTGTTAGGTCAGTATGCGGCAGGGTTACAAAATACAAATTGAGTCCTTAAGGAACTCATGGCTACTGAAAGCCCGATAGACTTTCTATTCAATGAGCTTTATATCCTAACTTTAGTGCAATAATAAGTATGTCCGTGTCGATCTTAACTTAACACGCGCAGGAAGGGTTCCGTACAAATTTTGTATGTATGTGGGTAGTTCGTAAAATAAGTAACATTAAAGGATAAACTTAAATTTGTATTGATACCCTACGGTCAATCCTCCCACGGCAAACAAAAATATTATTTATATTCTTGTGACTAGATATAACTACAGCTAGATGAATTTCGGATATTTTCCTTTACTTTTGCGTTCAGACCTTGCTTCTGTTACATGTCAGTCCCAAACAGCTCTTCCGGCTTCCCTATCTGGAATGGACTGCATGTTTACTCATTTCCTGCGAAAAAAGGCGGAAACTATTTGATTATAATTTTTTCAGGTCACAATTTTCTCCTTAATCGTGTTACGCCATTACGGTACAAGCCTTTTTTATAATTACTCTTAGCTATGTATCCTACAACAAAAGCCAGTAATTTGTTTGTCAAGTTATTTTGACAAGGTACTTGTTGAATGTTTCATTTAATTTTAAAACATGTGAAGACTTCTAAGCTCGCATTACCTACAGTCAATTCACTTTAGTAACAGAACTCTCTGTTCATCAATTTTCTGTCTACGTTAGCGATAAGAGATACCTATCTATGTCTTTCAATTGTTAATTGTTGCTAGTTGTTACAATAAGTGTCACTATGAAAACGGTATTTCCAAGGCGTAGACTGCATCCAACGGCTCCCCGCTGCCCTCGGCGCCCGCCTGCATGGATATCGGTTAGCGGACCAAAAAGTATCCTTTGTCCTTTCCAGCGCTTCAAACTATCTCCTTACCAAATTTCAGGTGGTTCAACGGTGTAAGCGTAAAGAGGTAGCAGACAGACAGACACTTTCTCGACCCGACGACGACCTCGGCCACGACCTTGCCGCTACTAGCGGCAGCTTAGAGCGGTGGCGGTGGCAGCTTAGAGCAAATGTTCTAAAATGTTAGCAGCGCGCCACGACCCGCCGCTGTCAGCAGCAACGGCAGCGGTCTTCTGCAGAGCGGCGCGCGGCAAGGCGAGCGGCGAGAACAAATGTATGGCACCTATAGTGTCATGCCACGACTCAGCGGCGGTTTTCTAAACAAATTATTTCAGACGATTTTGGAGCGGTTTTGTAGCGCTGAGTAATCCGTCAAGAGTGGTTATCCCTTCGGAGGACTATGACAATTGAAAAATCAATAGTGTCTGGAATCTAATGCTTGGCGGGTTAAATTCACAAAGAAGAAAACAGTGATAGTATACTATTAATTATCTTTCAGATCATCTCTAACTCACTATTTTAATTTTGAATCCGACGTGTTTTTTATACGACTAAGTAGATATGACAAACAAGCTGATGACCCACCTGGTGGTAAGCGGTTACCGCCGCCTATAGACACCTGCAATAACAAAGAAAAATCACTTTGTTTTGCAGGCGCGTTGTCATCCTAGGGCCTCAGCTGAATTGCCGATGCCCAGTAATGCCAGCCCAGCCTAGAAATGCATGCCCAGTGTTCTAATACTAATACTAATAATTGCAAAGTATTTTAACTAAAACGGAACAATAATCACAAATATTCTTAATTTTTGATTTTAACATTATTATCAATGTTTGAAAAATTACTTAGTAATTAAAATAGAATAAAACTAGAAAAATTTCACGTCCTGAGGCAGGAAGGAAATATTTGAAAGCACTGCCCCAACTTAACCGAATCGTCGGTATTTGTAAAAATACTCGTTTCGGATGATGAAATAGAATATTTCGACATTGTAGGGTGGACGTTAGCTCATAAACGCAAGTACAGATGGACTAGAAGAATTTTACAGAGATATCCCAAGTCCTGGGTGGCTTAGTGGTCAGAGCAGTCGCCCGGATTGCGAAAGGTCGCGGGTTCGATTCCTGCCTCAGGACGTGAAATTTTTCTAGTTTTATTCTATTTTAATTACTAAATTATCACAAAGTATATCGTGTCGCCTACACTAATGTAAACAAATACTCGAAAAATGTATGAAAAATTACGATATTTTCGTCTCGCCAAATCGTGCATCACTGACGGTACCACTTATTTTGTAACTTTATGTCAGTGTAAAGAAAAATTTTGTCGCAGTACAAGTGATACAGGCGTATAATTTCTCCACGTGACCGATATCATATCTTTTGAGTTAATCACTCCCGAATTTAAAAAAAAATCTAAATACGTCCACATCGATCGTTGCCGCTAAACGCTACTGAGCGGTCGTGGTATGGTCACCGCTCGCCGCTTAGACCATAGTCGCCTCTCGCCGCTATAAGTCGTGTACGGGCTGAGTTAGAGTTAGAGTTAGAGTTAAAAATCGTCTGCTTGAACTACATTGTAAAAAAAATGTGCATTTTTTATTTAAGACTCTGAACGAAAGGGTAAATCATAAGAATAGGTTCCTCTAAAATAAAATTATTATTTTTATGAGTGGCCAAAAAGAATCACCACTTATTGCCTGTTCTGAAGAGGGAACATATACTACAAACTACTACAAAATTTCTCCACATATCGCCCCGATTTCAAAACCATTTGAACGTAAGTAGTCTCAAATAAACACCAAATTTGTCACAAAAATATTAATAAAACCTTTTTATTAATTTATTCCTTTTTAAATCACAAACAGATGAAGGCAATCACGCTTTGCTTGGATGTTTTATTGCCGTAGGTAATCATTTCGTTGAAAGACACTTATTTTCTCAAAACGAGACATCTTTTTAGTTATTTAAATCCGAAGACGTAATTTGAAATTCAGATCCAATGACGAGAACCAATTGACTGAAATTTTTATAACGGCGTTGTTCACCGTGTTTAATGGGAATTTTAACTAAAACGGAACAGGGCACGGCGGGAATCGTCAAATATTTAAATAAAGTTGACGTTCCGCATTTTCCGTAGGGACATGGTCGAAAAATTAATTATAACAGGCCTGCGTTTGATTAGTGCAAGATAATATTACACAAAGTGACTGTAACTGTATTATTAGACGAATATTGTAACGTTTAAGTTGAAAATATAATTTACTACTTCCCCGCCCGGCTTCACATGAATGGTGTACCTACATACAAAAACTTTAAACAAAAAATAAAACCGGAGTCGGTGCTTCCCTATTTATGGTTTCTGGAAACAACTTAGCACCAACTCCACAAATATGTTCCTAGGGGATGAGTGCCTACTTACTAAAATTTAATTATTTTATCCTTTTCAGTTTTTTGGAGTCGGTTTTATTTTCAGTTTAAATTTTTTTTTACAATTTTTAGTGATAACTTTTGAACGTCAAAACTAGATGGGTGACCGTGAGCTTATATTGTTTTCTACTATCGTATTATTTCACTAAAAATTCATAGGAAAGGAAATATCCGCAACTTCGGATATGTCGACGACTTAATTTTTCCAGTTTTTTTTATTTAAAAACCAAACTACCCAATGGATTTCCAAAAATTTTTATGGGACCAAATGGGAACTATTCCGCATCGAACAAAAAAAGAATCATCAATATCGGTTTACCCAGTCAAAAGTTCTGAGGTAACAAACATAAAAAAAACATACAGACGAGTTGATAACCTCCTCCTTTTTTTGAAGTCGGCTAAAAAATTAGACAAATTCAACTCTTTATTTGCGGTCTTAGTAATCATTTGAGTTTTTCATAGATATACTAAATAATCTTCGCTGTCTTCTCTCTCACTCACTTTTCTTAGTATGAGACTTTTCTTATGATTTTTTAATTATTTTATTTTATAGGAACCTTGCTCTGACAATAACGACCACAACAAAAAAAGATTTATCCAATTTGTTGGAGTCGTTCATAAGTACTCGCGTACATACATTTCGGCGATTCATTTTTATTTTATAGATTCAATGAACTTAAAAGCTAAGCTTATATTTCGATAGCGAAGTGCAAATAAAAACCTTCTACCTAACTAGCAGGGACGAAATTTTACTTAACATAGCTGATTTAGTTAGAAGCTATTTCTACTTTTATTTTTTCCAGTTGCTATTGACTCAAAAATTATGGCAAGACACGCGTAAATCGACACTAAAGCCACTTATAACAGATATAAGAAAGTAAATTTCTGAAAATATTAAAGATAGGAGCAATAGTGGAAATCGAGTTCTATGGCAACCTCCCGGTACTGACTAAAATAAACGACTTGGTTTAACATTACATCTCAAAAATATTTTGTGTAACTACGTTGCGAAACTTTCAACTTTAATGTTTTTGATAAGTTAAAAATGGACCTGTACCCCTAGCTCTCGAAATTTAAAAATGTTCGTACTAGGGGTACTGTACCCCTAGCGCGAACACTTTTAAATTTCGAATCACAATCCTCTCGAGTTACGTTAGCTTTTGTCTGGCTTTTGTTTGAAATTTTAAGCGTGCGCGAACTATACGATTACGATTCGAAATTTAAAAATGTTTGGGGCACTAATGAAGTCAGCCGCAAGCGGCCACGTGGACGACTACCAAGTTCCCAGTGTGGTTGCATCGCTAGGCACCGAGGGAGGAAGAACTGATGGTTTTTAGTTTGCCAGTTGGAGAGTCTCACATAACCAGGGTATTCAATCTTTGATGCAAAAGTACGAGCATTGCATCTTGCAAGTCACTAGTTTATACAAAAGTTCAGAGATGGCTCTTCTGTCCTCGCATTCATTGGCTGTCCCGTTTAGAGTTGCCAGTCAAAATACCCACTTGTTATTGTGAAATTTTGTTTCAAATCTACGTAGTCATGTATTATTTTAGGTGACTAAAATATATCTTTTATTTATGTGCATTAGAATTAAACATAGAAATACATTAGTATTACGTCAAATATTTTATGAAAACCTAATAAGTTATAAAAATTTATTTAATTTACAAGCAATGGTTAGTAGTACAAGAACAAGAAATTGACTGGTATCACTAAAACTATGTACAAAAAAGCTATCATTTTGTACCCAAAACAAAACAAATATGGTCGTCGTAGTCGCTAGAGTGACTCTTGTTTATTTAAAGTTTTTTAAATTTTTAGTTTATTACTCTTTCGTAATTTTGTTGAGTCGGGGCTGTCTCCACCGGTTTTAATAAGATTCAACTAGTATGTCATCACATTTCAAACAATTGTGTGTTGAGTTGTGTCAGGACTGTGAAAATAGAAATATTTGTGAAGCGTGATATTTTATAGTGTTTTTGAGACAGGACAGGACTCGGTTGTATGGTGTTGAGTGTGTTTAAAGTATTGTAAAAGAAAGAAAATATAAATCATTCCTTTTTCGAAAATAATAATAAGAACTATTTATTCTTATTTCATAGATAGTTTTAAGGTTATTGTGTCGGTGTTGATACTAGTTTTCATCAGTTGCCTTTTGATTTACTAACTTGAATGTAATAAATACACTCTGCAACTAAATACAATATTACTGATGAAAAACAGTGTCAATACTGTCAATTCAGAAAATAAACAATACTTTCATTAGGTATAGGTACCCCTTGCTATACGGGCTGCTCGATCAAGCGGTCCCGGGTTCGAATCCCGGTGCTAAATGTTTGTATGATGAATACAAGCATTTTTTCACGAGTCATGGATGTTTATATGTTTATTTAGTTAATTTACATACATATTATTATCAATATTTATCCGTTATCTAGAATCCATAACACAAGCTCTTAGGGATGCTTACTTTGTGCTAGATAATAGGTGTGAGGGTATGAATATTATTATTATTATTACTTCACTTAGCTAGAAGTAGACTAGAACATTCCTACATGCGACAGCATATGTGGCGGTTGTCACACGGTACTTGATTAGCTTTCGAACATTGCTTAGTTACCGCACAGAGAGAAGACTAGAATAACTAATTTCGTCATCCTGTTCTGTACTAAATACGTTCACTCTGTTAATATCACGTGCGACATTCAGACGAAGTATTCGCCTTATCTTTGCATATGTCGAGAGGTCGCAAAGTAATGCCATTGAAAACCATAGCAAATAAAGTAGAAAGAATTAGTCTCATTTTTATTTCTCTAACGCAAACAACAATAGCTCAATTAGAAAATATAATATCATTGAATCATACATATGTAGACGCCTGGCAAACTGATAGGTATACTTTGAATATGTTTTTCTAGAATTTTAATTCGCTTGTACCACACTGTCATCGTTGTTATAAACATAATTTCTCTGGTATTTAAAGATATTTAAGTCAAACAAAAATGTGATATTGAGGTGGGAAATAATATTTAAAAATAGGTACGCACTAAAACTACATGTGTTTGTTACAGAAGTGTAAAGTGACTGAATTTTGTTCACACCGCGGAATATGAACAAGGCACTGGTATTCTGCTAGAACCCGAGGGCTGCTTGCTTTTAAAATGTAACAGACAACATTCCATTTGTAGCATTAGTAGGTCATCTGCCGTCGTTGCACTACTAAGCCGATGACGCTGCCGTGTGACGCGTGGTTCCGAAGTCAACTCGAGCGTTTCAAAGGAGATATCCCTTAAATGTATGAACACCCGGCGAGTTCTATGTACACAATACTAAAAATAGGCAAAAATATGCGGAATAGTGTGCAAATTGTTCATTTCTTTTTAATTTGCTTTTTTTCCTTTTAATTTGCTTGAAACTGCAACATAGCCAAATATTCTTCACAATCACAGCGCCTATGTCACTATAGTGACGTTTAGTTGACCTTTATGTCGCCCGCCATATTGCCTTCCTAACTAATATTATAATTGCGAAAGTGACTTTGTTCCGTTGTTTGTTACGCTTTCAAGCCTAAGCGAAAAAACCGATTAAGATGAAATTTAGTATGGAGGTAGTTTGAGATCCTGGAAAGGATATAGAATGCTTTTGGAGCGATCACCGATATCCACGCAGGCGATGCCGCGGGCGGCCACTAGTATTGAATAATGGCGAAATTGACTAATCATTTAAAACTTTGTACAAATAAACTATAAATGAAAACGAATTGTTAGCATTTTCCCCGAATTCAGAAGATTTTTCCAGATTTTTTTTAATAGTGTTCACATACCTGGCCGAATATGAAACATCTACTTTGAGTCGAAAACAGCTCTGTGCCCTACCAATCTGACTTTATTAAAATCATAGGCTATCTAATTTACCGGTATTTAGTACAGACGACAATACATCAATCGTAACAGTTGCACTACGAAAGTCGTCTCTATTACGAACGGAATAAGGGCGGTCTCAAGGTCAAACTGTTACGCTTGATGTGCTGTCGACTGTACATTCACTGGCATAACACATTTTACTATGCAATAGGAGACTCGTTGAAGTCCTGGGCGTCTGTAGTATTCTATCGTACTCGTGATATTGGCATCCTCTGAAATTTCTGCTTAGTGTCAGGCTCCTAGAGAATGTTAAGCAGCATTCAGATATTTCGCAGGAAGTATTAAAATGAAAACGTCGTGGAATTTTCGTCGAAAGAATGCTTGCGATTTGTCTGTGCGGCCATGTAGTCTATTTTATATCTGCCAAAAGTAATCAAACCCTATATACCTACGTATGTATTTTGATGTAAAATGTGTTTAATTTATTGCAGCTTAAAAACATTTGTAATTCTCAACTTTATGACATTATTTTTCTCAATTTCCATATCTATGTTGACCCATGTTGAAATATTAAGTAAAACAAATCATCCTGGATTAACTATAGCAAGACGTCACGTTTACAGCATTGGTCCTAGATTATACATTAAAATAAATAAAATTGAAACTTTAGAGAAGACGTCAATGGATATTAACTCATACATACAACTCACACACACACACGCACACGCACACACACACACACACACACACACACACACACACACACACACACACACACACACACACATACACACACACACACACACACACACATACACACACACACACACATACACACACACACACACATACACACACACACACACATACACACACACACACACACATTGATTAAAGGAACTTATAACTTAATTTGTAGGATTAAGAATGTATATCACAGTGTATCCTGGAGGCGCTAATGACTGCGACTAAGTTGTGTAAACTAATGCGGCCATGAACGATTACTGTTTTGTTATTGCACCTACTTGTTTCCAACCAATACCTATTTGACCAACCCGCATTGGGCCAGCGTGGTGGAGTTATGGCCCAAAACTACTCATGTGTTTCTGCCATGTAGGAATGCCTGTGCCCAGCAGTGGGACGTATATAGGCTGGTGATTTGACTTGTAATGTATTATTATTCGCTTCTATATAGTTATAGCATGTTGTTTAGCTTTTAAAATCAATTTAATTCATTCAAATTACATTGTAAATAATGCAGTAAGCTTTGCTAATAACATAAAATTGATTTGAGATCGAAGTACAGATGACAGCACATCAATGGTAACAGCTGCACTACGAAAGAAACCTTATTACGAACGGAGTAAGGGTGCGGCCTCAATGTCGAATTGTCCTCTCCACAATACTTAGGTACGCGTCCGCGTATTATAATTTGCATGATCCGTTCGAAATCAGTGCGACTTATTTTCCAGTCTAAGGAAGCGACTAAACAACATAATTAATAAAACATAACAGCGCAGCAACTCAAGATTATGTAAATAATACATTAGTTCTCTAAATCACGTCACAAAAATTCCGTCCAGTATCTAATAAAACGGAAAACACATCATACGCCTCCAATCTCTTATCCACGAGAAAATGGACGTTATTGCCTAGCAAAAAGTATTCCATAAATGTTCGTCCATTATTCATGAATCCTAAACCTAGAGCGCAAAAATTGGAGGCTTTTTCATTCTCCTATGAGCTATGTATAATTGTTTGAACATGATATACATGGATGAGAGGACAATTCTTTGAAAAGTTTTTGACTTTTATTTCATAATGCCGAGGCTGTTTTCATTAAAGATATGTAAGATAGGAATTGAAATCAGCGTCATTAGTTTTATACCAAGATCAATAGATAATTATGTGAAAATACCACCACCTTACCTAAGTCTGCCGCCATAGCAATAATGTTAACGGCATTGTCGTGTTCCGGCAGTTAGAGGCAATATAGGCAGTTACTCTGTGGTTCTTCGACCTTATCATAGCTTATCATCAGGAGACATGGAGGCCAAGAGGTAAGTACTAAAAAGAAACCTTTACGATTCTGTGGAATATAAGTGTGTATATTCCACAGAATGAAGTGAAAAGCACTTCCCGGAAAAAACTACAGTAAAAGGAAAATAGTCAATAATACTTTTGACGTTTCAGTTTGCAGTCACAATCTGTCACAACCTACTATTTATTGTTGTAGGGGGAAATTATTGTTTAAACTGCACCTAATTAATAATAATTTTGCATCTTGAAGCTTTAACCACGAGATCACAAATTTTTACAAACCACGACGCTACCGAGCTCCGCCCAAACAAATATATTATTATTTAAATAGCGACAAAAATATTTGCTAATTCAATAGTTTGCCTTTATCAAAGAAGAATTTGTTAGAACTTGTACAGACGATAGCACATCAAGGGTCACAGTTGCACTACGAAAGCCACCTCTATTACGAACGGAATAAGGGCAGTCTCAAGATCAAACTGTTACGCTTGATGTGCTGTCGACTGTACATACAACCGCTAAAGAAGGTCGTGTGTTGATTAGTCGATTTCTAGTTGCTTTGAAAATGAAACATTTTCGACCAATACGTTCATTAGTGAAACAATTGATTTGTCGACACACCAAGACCCAAGGTAGACCCAAATAACGGACGGTGTTTGTGTGTCACGTCAATGGAAGCCATCAATACGATTTTCCTTGAACCTTTTCACAAAATCACGAGGCGAGTTCTACGGGTGTCTGTATAAAGATAAATATATGCCTGCATTAGTTGTATATGGTTTCACCGGAGGAATTATTTCAAGCAATAACGATCAAATCCCAAAATCGAGTAATTTTCTTTTATACAAGTGTGTCAAACAAACGCACAACCTGCGTAACGTTTATGGAGTACCGTAGCGTGTATTTTTTTATTCAAGACATACCATTGCATTGAACTTACAATTTGTTTTATATTTGGTTCAAAAATTTCGTCTTTATTTTTCGTGATTATTTCACAGGCGGACGTACGTACAACGATGAGGGCTTCATTCGGCCCACTTCCCGACGGTTTTTCAACTCTGCTATAGCCGCCCGTAGCTCGTAGTAGCGTAGAGCAGTGTTCCTCGTAGCACGTAGATTTTGTTCCTCGTCGCACGTAGTATAGATTCCTCGTAGCACATGACGCTACAAAGAACACGACTACAAAGTTGTTTTTTCCCGATGTCGACCTGAAAAACAGAATGTAATAATTTAAAACTTGATAAAATAATTGTGTAATTTTTAAAAAAATGTATTTAATAATTTATACTATGAACTTATTTGAAGCGTCATTAGCTGTATATTTATTACGAAAATACATTTAATTACTTTATTATGTGTTTAAAGTTAAGCAGCGTACATCGTTGTGTTTGTTCGTACTCTTTTTGCTACAATTTCCGAGTATACAGTGACCCAATATAGATTTAAAAAAATACTCCTGCATCTTCGTGTTGTATTGTCAGGTACTGTATAAGGATAACCATCAATGTAAAACATTAAGGTAAAAATAACAATCATTATTTGTACCTTACTTAGAATTCTGTTTATTTGGAGTAAATTTCGGTGTAATGCTTGAGTTTATTTTCCGAGATATCACATCTTATTGAAACTATATTGTTTGATCATTCAATTGAAGTTCGAAACGGATCGCCATTTGATCATTACTCTGATTTGAGTTTCTTTGAAACTCTATCCTATTATAATTAAGTTTCGAATTATTTTATTTTAGAAGTTGTTTATTTCTGCTGACTATGATCGTTTATATCTACAGACATCGAGCGTGCCAGACACTTACCGTGTCAGACAAAATAATATTCTCCTATGACTGTGTCAGAAATATGGTGGGAATGTAGATGTATATGAGTAACAATTCAAGTACATGGAACAAATAAAATCAAAGTATAAAGGAAAACTCATTTATTTGACAGTGATCACTATTTAATAAAGCATAAATGCATTTTTATGTTATTCAATAGTAACTTACACGGAAATTATCAGATATTTAGCAATATCACAGAATAAATACCATTTTCACTTTACAAAGCTATAGAAAGGAAACCATATAATTTATATTGAAAGAAAAAGATTATCATCCTCAATCACATTGAAATAACACCTTTCAATGAGTTTTACTATGTGAGCCGATACAAACACAACCGGAGCCCACTGAGCCCCGGGAGGATGCAACCTCCAACCCCTCCATCCTCATCCTTTCGCCACCTTTTTAATGTATAAGCTAACAATATTCTTACTGTATTATATTCACATTTTAAACAAAACACAAGTAATACTTAACTGGCGCTGTGCTCGGTCCGAGGGCGCGACAAAGAATGACCTAACTAGGCCGGAGCTCACGCTTTTATAAACAGTGACAAACAAGTCGCGTCATCGAACGATCCCAGACCACGTGTACAAAATTGAAACAACTCTTTTCTTTATACAAGTAATTTGAGACATGAAAATGTATTATTACTTATAGATTAAACATTCTAACAATTAAATTGTTTTTGTCTTATTTAACAAACAAAAGTGGCGTGATCCACCGGAAGTCTGCGTTTTTAAAATGTTACAATAATATACAGAAACATTTTAATTATAACTAAATACTAAATTTAATTATTAAATCGACTATTTCATGATTATTTATTATGATTAATCCATATTAATAATAATGTTTATTTTCTATTAGTTGGCGCGGTTTCCTTACCGGAAACCGTATCTTTCAATTTACAATAATTTGTAGTAATATCAGATATACCAACAAGACACATTAAATTATTCGTTTATTATTTATTTAAGTTATTATTACTGATTGCAATGTTTTTAATACTCTATAACAGTAACAATTTCTACTAAACAAAGATGGCGCGATGTCCTTACCGGAAATCGATCTTAGTTACATTTTACAATAATTTGTTGAAATAGTAAATTTCATAAACATTTGTTTTATTATAATTTATTGCTTTCTTTTATATTATTAACAATTAGATAGTAATTTATAGGTAAGTATTTTAAACAATGTTTATTTTCTGTCACGGCCATACTGACAGTACTTCGTCCCCGAAGTACTCTAAATTAATCTCCAACTAATTTCTCTTTTGATTCCGATTACTATGGGATTATTTGTATATGTCATGTGTTCTCCGGCTACTGACCCCATCACTCGCTGACAATGAAGCCAGGACAGTGCCAACACTAGACGTCACAGCGATCATCTTTATACGTTTGTCCTTGACCCGCTTTCTGTCAAGCTAGTCTAAACGTTACAAGATATCCTGGTCAACTGCCCCATGATACCTGACCCCATCACCCACTGAAGTGAAGCCAGGCCGGTACCAGGCAGATGGCCAGCCAGTGTGTTGTTCATTGTTATACATATATGACCCATTCACAATCAAAATCAAAATTACACATAAGCATTATTGTTTAAGACTTCTTCAACAACAATGTTCTCGTCTACCCATTCCCCTGGCCAATATCTTATTTTATCTTATGAAATGAAAATATCTTTATTCAATTAGGCCCCCCAAAAAGCACTTTCGAATTGTCAAAAAAAACCCTTATGTCTATCACACAAAACAATATTAACTAACAATGTCACAATGTTGGTCTCTCTGTCTTGTCTGGGTCTCTGTAAACAATGTTATAATGTCAGTCTGTCTATCGGTCTGTCTGTCTGAATTTACACCTATCAATAAATGAAGATGACTAAACCCTTTAGTTTCTTGTTTTAAGAGATTGTCGACTTTTCCATAAACCGTTCGGCCAATCAGACTTTAGACTTTCTTTTTATTATTATTATTATTTAATATGTGGGTACTTAAAAGTAAATGAAAAATTGATTAGGCGACGGAGAATGATCACCGTAGCCTTGCCCCACAAAAAAAAATGATCAGTATCGATTATTGTTTAAAGAAACGGTTTTCGAGATATTCTCGTAAAACAAAACTGGAAATAAAACGAGAATTTTATTGTCTGCCAAAATGCATTATGTATTTTTCTTTATTAAACTTGTTGTTGATATAATTATCTGTGTTTAATTATTACTCATGATTGAAAATAAATACCTATAAATACTGTTTCAAAACATAAACCATATTTGTTTTCTGTAAAACAAAAAGCTATTGCCAACAGATGTCTGTTGACACAATATTACAATTCCGGAAAAATACATTTTTTTTTCTATGTTAATTTTACTGCGAAATACAACTTTAGCTTTAACTTATCGCAATAGTATTTCTATTTTAGGGTATTATTGGAAAATATTCCTTTGTTGGACGTCTTGCTTGGGCTGGGGCAAAAACCATCATCCTCCTTTGGGAGTATTGTAAATAAAAAAAGTAAGGGATGACACTACAAAATTAGAAAATTAAGTGTAGGTAGATATTAAAAACAAAAAAGTACTGTAACATTCAAACGTTTTACGAGTAATCGTTGTCATTTAACGATTTTAATTATTTAACGTCTACAAATACAGAAAGAAACCACCATACAATCGGCAGGAATTCAATAATTAAGAAACCTATTACTATTCATAAGCCGCAGAAGCAAAACATAGATATGAGATTTAACACCATTTCACTATTAAAAAACTTCTTTTTACATACTGAAAAACGTCGCAAAGTTCATCCTCGAGCATAAGTGGGTACTATAACTCTGGGCATCGCTTCGCAGAGTCACACACAATATCTCACAGGAATTGAAACGCCTTACGCTTCTACCGTCGCAAAGGTGGTCGTCGAGCATAAGTGGGTACTTATGCTTGATTTTCCCTGACTCTGGGCATCGCTTCGCAGAGTCACAACATCTCACAGGAATTGAAACTCCTTACGCTGTTATTCTGGAAAATACGTACAATTTTTTTTTAAGAAAGCCTGGGCTATCCCACTTCTGATGTCAGAAATATGGTGGGAATGTAGATGTATATGAGTAACAATTCAAGTACATGGAACAAATAAAATCAAAGTATAAAGGAAAACTCATTTATTTGACAGTGATCACTATTTAATAAAGCATAAATGCATTTTTATGTTATTCAATAGTAACTTACACGGAAATTATCAGATATTTAGCAATATCACAGAATAAATACCATTTTCACTTTACAAAGCTATAGAAAGGAAACCATATAATTTATATTGAAAGAAAAAGATTATCATCCTCAATCACATTGAAATAACACCTTTCAATGAGTTTTACTATGTGAGCCGATACAAACACAACCGGAGCCCACTGAGCCCCGGGAGGATGCAACCTCCAACCCCTCCATCCTCATCCTTTCGCCACCTTTTTAATGTATAAGCTAACAATATTCTTACTGTATTATATTCACATTTTAAACAAAACACAAGTAATACTTAACTGGCGCTGTGCTCGGTCCGAGGGCGCGACAAAGAATGACCTAACTAGGCCGGAGCTCACGCTTTTATAAACAGTGACAAACAAGTCGCGTCATCGAACGATCCCAGACCACGTGTACAAAATTGAAACAACTCTTTTCTTTATACAAGTAATTTGAGACATGAAAATGTATTATTACTTATAGATTAAACATTCTAACAATTAAATTGTTTTTGTCTTATTTAACAAACAAAAGTGGCGTGATCCACCGGAAGTCTGCGTTTTTAAAATGTTACAATAATATACAGAAACATTTTAATTATAACTAAATACTAAATTTAATTATTAAATCGACTATTTCATGATTATTTATTATGATTAATCCATATTAATAATAATGTTTATTTTCTATTAGTTGGCGCGGTTTCCTTACCGGAAACCGTATCTTTCAATTTACAATAATTTGTAGTAATATCAGATATACCAACAAGACACATTAAATTATTCGTTTATTATTTATTTAAGTTATTATTACTGATTGCAATGTTTTTAATACTCTATAACAGTAACAATTTCTACTAAACAAAGATGGCGCGATGTCCTTACCGGAAATCGATCTTAGTTACATTTTACAATAATTTGTTGAAATAGTAAATTTCATAAACATTTGTTTTATTATAATTTATTGCTTTCTTTTATATTATTAACAATTAGATAGTAATTTATAGGTAAGTATTTTAAACAATGTTTATTTTCTGTCAACTGCATAGAATATAATTTTGTCATTAGGTACTTCGTGATACGTTAATATACCTATTTTTTATACTCTGTGCGAGACTGCACTGCTAAATACTATTACTACGTAACTAAACATTGTAACATAATAATTGAAAAGAGTGACTACACTAGTTAGTTGCTGGAATCTTCTCGGTAGTCCAACTTTCGAAACCGGTCATTACATTGTTAGCTTACGTAAATCCAGACAAGACAGAAAGACAAACATTATGACATTGTTAGTTAATATTATTTTATGTGATAGACATAAGGGTTTTTTGACGATTCGAAAGTGCTTCTTGGGGGGCCTAATTGAATAAAGATATTTTCATTTCATTTCATAACTGAGGGGAAGCTCTACCAGCCTATCTTCCCTCTGCCTGGGGGGAAGACTCACCCACTAAACCCCTCAGCGACGCACCTCTTTACTGCTTCCTACCGCCACAACAGGTTGGCCCGAAGACATTCGCCGTCGTCAGATAACTATTTACACCTACCGTAAGAGCGGTTTCGCCCTACGTCCGATCCGAATCCGAACCCGTGAAAATATGGTCCGTAATAGCCGTAGAACTATTTCTACGGTAATTTACTCACTAGATCCGATCTCCGCTCCTGAATTGATTAGATTTGTATCGGAAATCGGAGTAGTCCGTAAGCAATATCGGAATTCGGTCTAAGTTTTCTAGACCAATATTTTCACGGGTTCGGATCGGACACAGGGCGAAACTGCTCTAACACTACCGCGCAGACACGGAAAGGCAGCCCGGCTATTGGCGAAAGTTTGCGGCTCGTGTCTGTGCGTGTCTATGGGTATCTGTCGGGCAGTATGAATAGACCTTAGGAACCGTACAGATATTTTTTGTTGATTTGTATGTAACGTAACTATTACATCTGTTGGTGTCGGGTATGGCACGTGTCTGGCACGCTCGATGTATATAGACATAAACGGAGCTTTATACGGATTTTATTAAAAGCCATTTGCAAATGGGAATTTCTGTGTCTCGTACAATTCTCGTAGAATTTTTGTTTAATTGATCATAACTGTTTTGCTTAATGTTGGTGGTTATCTTTTCTTTCTGCTAATATAAGAAGATGGCATGATGATGTAAAAAGATATTTTAAAGTATTTTAGTTTTGAATTCCAAAAGTCTTCATATTCAACGTCCGTATATTTTTAAGCTACATTAAAAATATACGGACGGATACATAATAATAATAATATTCATACACTCACACCTATTATCTAGCCCAAAGTAAGCAACATTAAGAGCTTGTGTTATGGATACTAGATAACGGATAAATATTGATAATAATATGTATATAAATATTAGTAATTTACTAAATAAACATATAAACATCCATGACTCGAAAACAAATGCGCGTACTCATCATACAAACATTTGCTCCTAACAAGATTCGAACCCGGGGCCTCTTGACCGAGTAGCCTGCATAGCAAGGGGTACAGACCGCTCGACCAGCCGGTCGTCAAAATCCATGTCTATGGATAATACTAATATAATCCTTGTAGCTTAAAATTATATGGGCGTTTATTAAATGTACATCTAAATGACTCTCACCTTTTTAAGTGATTGGCCATAAGCATAGTACCTACTTAAATATATTTTAAACAATAGAACTGCCTCATAAATCATTTAAATAAATATTGTTAATTACGTAAGTAGAAAGTCAATCAAAATAGTGTTCAGACGGCAATTTATCAAAATATTGTGAATTGTAATGATCAGTTAATTACCAACTATTAGTTAATGACTAATGACTGTCAATATGCTGTAAAAGAGCAACAATGCTGCTAATCTATGTAAGGTAGTACACATTTAGTATGCAAGACTCAATGATGACGGACTGTAACGCAGCTTATAAACTAAATAGTGAGGGTGAAGAAATCCAGTGGCACAGTCAATTTGACAATGATTTGTGTGAAGTGGCTGATGCATACGATGAAGGAGAAGCTGAAGTTATAAATAGAATCAGTGATGTGGGAACAATAAAAGAGTTCTTCGAAGAAAATAAAAGAAGTGAGGAAGATATTATTTGGGATAGCGAATATGACAGCTGCATCTGTGATTTAGCGGATACTGCTGAACGTGAATATTTAAAAAGTTTGTAAGTAGAATTTGATTTCTAATCTCATTTTAACATTTACATGGGATATGTAATATGTCGTAATGTCGTAATGATGACTCTGCTATTCAAAACTTCTATTCAAATTTGCAGACACTTTTTTTACTAAATTTGGGTAAATCTGTTATCCACTACAAATATTAACTTTGCTTTATCATCATCATCATACCAGCCTATCATGTCCACTGCTGAACAAAAGCATCCCCCATCGTATTCCAAAGCACCCCGCGACCCTGACCAGTCCCCTTATCCACAACTGTCGGAAAATAATCGAGTTTAGGAATCTATATACCTGTCACTTTTTATCACGGTGCGTCAAACCGAGATGGCATGTGACTTTTCGAATCAAATCCGTGATCCGACAGTTTCTGAATAAGGGGGCAGGCCGTCTGCCGGTCTAGTGGGAGGCCGTCTGTCCGTATAGTGGGAGGCCGTCTTACTTTTCGCTTTCCGGTGCGTGGTCGCCATTCAAGAACTTAACTTTGCTTATCTTCAGAAAATTTCGGCAGGTTTATTTCCTAGTGTTTTAGTTCGGAATTTTGTTGCAAGCTTTACTAAGTTTACCGTTTGAACCCTCATTGTACAAATAGACTCGTATTTCACTGTCACTGTCCTTAAAGATATCCACAAAATTAATTAAGCCACTTGAAAACTACATTTGTATGATGTTTTATTTCATATTAAATTAGGAAAATATATTACACAGGTGATTAAATTATAAATATTATTGTTTATTTGTCCACAGAAAAAACTTGAACCCAGATAGACTTACGAGAAGTGTATCTGAAACTGTACACGAAGATCAAGGATCGCCTTCTAAAAGTAAAGTTGTGAAGAGAAGGCGTGCTCAACGTGCAAGTGTCCCTGGACCAACTCCAATTGTATCACCAGAAAAAGTGAACTGTAATATTTGCAACGTCTTAGTAAATAAAAGATACTTTAGTCACCACGCAAGGAGCGCTTTACACAAAAATAACTTGATAACTACTCCTGCTGGTGTATCTGTGATAAAATTATACTTTTAAATGCGACTATCTCAATGTTTTCGAGATTGTATCTAGTAACGTCTAAAATTTCTGAGAGCAACGCACGTTGGAAATAAAACCACTTTACCGAATTTACATGCGATGTTACAATATTTATTTTAAGTCCGACGTAGTAAATTTACAAACTAAACAAAAGCACTTGTTCGGTCTTCCCAAGACTACAATTTCAATAATAGAAACGATGTTTGTCTTGTATTCAATTCATTTTTAAATCGCAATGTTGCCTTGTTATTTTTCTCCGTTCTTGTCATTTCTTATTTAGTTTTTATGGATCCTTATAAAAAAAAAATGAAATTATATTGTAGAGTGTGAATAAATCCAATAAAACTGAGCAATAATATTTAAAATCTTTTTAATCGATGGTTAAGTAAACCCATAACATTAAAATAAATAAAAAATAAATGCCATGTTTAATATCATTACGTTTAACATAAAGGTAAGTCTTGCTAAAAAGTCACACCATTCAAGCTCGTGCTTTCTGAAGCTATTCTGTAAAATTGGTTAATAAAAGGAAAAGTTTATATTAACATTAAAATTTACTCTTGACACATCCTAAAGTTTACTTAGTAACGTTGCTTTTTATTAATAATTAAAAGTCCATGCAGCTTAAAAAAGATAAAAATGTGGCAAAATTCGAACTCCTCGGATTCCATCCTCTGTATTAAATTTTCATGATGAATTAAGAAAACACGTCAAAAATATTATCTGTATTAGATACTTAAGTATATTCACAATCTAAATAAATGCAGACAAAGGATTTAAATAAAGGTATCGGTATAAACAAACTTGTTCACAAGATGTAGCTAATATGTTCTATAAATATAGTATAACAGCAATAGTTTGGAAGAAATCAATCTAACTGCTTTTGGTTCGGTATTACCCTACTAATAAAGTTACTTTACTAACTTAGAGAAATTCGAAAGTTGGTTACTTTATGCATTTTTTTCAGTGTGTATATTTGATAAAGTCCACTGCAAATGAATGGCAGACTATTCCAATTCACAATATAAAGCCACTTACAAAATTAGTATTATTTGCTAGCGAGCTTCTGTAAACTGG
This sequence comes from Nymphula nitidulata, assembly GCA_947347705.1. Lineage (NCBI taxonomy): Eukaryota > Metazoa > Arthropoda > Insecta > Lepidoptera > Crambidae > Nymphula > Nymphula nitidulata. Next base: position 18,781,972 of record OX374625.1, on the reverse strand, counting down.
AAGTCCTTCCCAAGTCAGGTGTTCTAAATTTAAGTGGAAAACGCCACTGAGCCAAACAATATACAGTGTGTTACAAAAGTTCGAAATAAAATTCAAGCGGATGGTTGTATTCCTTGTCAAGTTACCTCTGAAAGTTTTATATCTTTCTGACCAATTTTATTTTTCGATTAAAAAATGAAAACTTTGTCCTGCTCGTGACAACCAGAAAAAATGCGTACTAATGCGTATCGTACGACACACTACAGTTATACCACACACACACACACAACCTACACACACACTACAATATCCACCCCTGCAACCCCGGAACCCGCTCTGAAGAGCTTCTCGACCTTATCCCACCTTCCCCCTTTCTGCTCAGGAGCACGCGTGCCGGTCTTCGGAGTCATCAATTCACTGTCTCCACCACACCACGCACAAAGAATTTTAGTGCCTCGTTTCTTTGTCGTACTTCCAGAACTTGGAATTCTTTTTCTGCACATGTGTTCTATCTTTCCTATAACATGGGGTCCTTCAAGAGAGGCGTGAAAAAGCACCTTTTGGGCCGGCAAGGTGGAGGTGGCTAGTGCAATGTCTATTGCACTAGCTGTCTTCGCATATGGACTCTCCTTACCGCTTCACATCAGGTGGTTTTGGGTTCAGTGCCGTGCTTTGTATAAGAAAAGAAGAATTCAGGGTGAATTTTTCCTCTGTTCCCGTTGAGTTACACTATTTTGTGTTACACTGTGGACGACCGAATGCGATACTATGATTAATAGAAAAAAGTACTCAAAGGAGTATCAAGCCCGATTTTGAAGAAAACTCAAACTTCATATTTGGTTTTTTGAAAAGCAATATTCCTACCCAGGAATCGAAAAGAATCATATCTACTCTGTATTATTACACTATTTGATAGTGTCGCTAGTAAGGAACGAATTGTGGGAAGTACTGAAACAAGTACGTACTTACCTTAATTGTTCAAAATGATGACCATCGTTGTTTTCAATACAAAGCTGGATTTGTTCGATTCCTGATAATACAGATTTTAAAAAAATCTAATGATGCAGTTTTAGTTTTCATCAACACTGAACTCGAGACTCCCATGACTTTTTGCTATTCCTCATAGTTTCGAATTTGGCCATCCACGACGCCCACTTGAAAAATTCACCCTGTATACACTGAGCTCTACCCCTTTCGTATTTTACTTACTTAATGAAAATTTGAACTGCTCTGGAGACTTAGTTGACCAGTAAATGTCGGAATGTTATTGGTAGCGTAAACTCACAAAATAAGGGAAGTAGGTAACACAAATGTAGATTGAATGGAATTTTTATGGATAAGTTTGTGATGAATTAATACCACATTAATATAACTTTACCAGGTGACTGGACAAGTAACTTCGAATTGAATATTTGCACATGGAGGCACACACAGGCACGTTTACACATCCATGCACACAAAACACACTACTCAAAGGACACACACATACACACAACATCAAGCGACTTATAAAACTTATAAAATTGCTATTATTGATTTTAATTAAATTGATATTATAATTCAATTATTTCTATTGTAATAATCTATTTATGCAACTACCCACTTAATAATGTTATTATTATGTCTAGTAACATAATGAGTTTCTGTTATTGGCTTATGTAGGTACTGTTTAATCATAATTGTGTAATATAATATTTGTATGCTGTAGAAACTTTGTTGAATAAATAAAATAAAATGAATACGGACTAGTTACAAACGTATTACAATTCACCTTGTTTAATCAAATTTTGCAAGGAACAGTAGTTTGATTAAAGTATCTTCGATGAGCTCGGTGGCGTATTGGTTTGAGCGCTCTGGTTTCAAATACGAAAACAAAGCAACTTTCGCCATGGTCGACCCTGGGATGGGTCAACCAAAATTTATAATCTTGAGCTCCTCCGTGCTTCGGAAGGCACGTTAAGCCGTTGGTCCCGGTTGTTACTACAACCGCTTTAACCCACCAACCCGCATTGGGCCAGCGTGGTGGTGTTATGGCCCAAACTCCTCATGTGTTTCTTCCATGTAGGAAGGCCTGTGCCCAGCAGTGGGACGATTATAGGCTGGTGATGATGATCTTCGATGAAAAATTATCACTAGCAAAAAAATAGCAACTGATAGCAGTCGAGGGAATCCTGTTACGACAAGCGTTAGTAGAAAGTATGGTAAGGCTATAATTATAAATTTTGATGTCTTAAACATTAGCGTCCATAGGCTACGGTAACCGGATAGCATCAGGTGGGCCATTAAGTACGTATCCTTAATTGCCAACTTAATAGTATAAAAAGTGTTATTTTGTAAACTGTAATAAATAACATACCTACTACATAGTAATTAAAATACAATAAAACTAGAAAAATTTCACGTCCTGAGGCAGGAATCGAACCCGCAAACTTTCGCAATTCGGGCGACTGCTCTGACCACTGAGCCACCCAGAACTTGGAATATCCCTGTGAAATTCTTCTAGTCTCTTTTTTTATTTGTGTTTATGAGCTAACGTCCACCCTACAATGTCGAAATATTCCATTTCAACATCCGAAACGAGTATTTTTACAAATACCTACGATTCTGCTAAGTTGGGGCAGTCGCCCGGATTGCGAAAGGTCGCGGGTTCGATTCCTGCCTCAGGACGTGAAATTTTTCTAGTTTTATTGTATTTTAATTACTGAGTAATTTTTCAGACATTTATAATAATGTTAAAATCAAAAATTAAGAATACCTACTACAATTTATTTTATTGGACATGTTAAAATATTATTTTTTTAGACGTAGTTATTTGTAGGAATAAAGGTGTCAGACTCCGCTTTTAGGTATATTTATTTCCATTTTATCCAACATAGCCCATTATACAATGTACGGTAAGCTAATGTACACTATTATCTACTCGGAATAAGCAAGTCTACATCTAGTCACCAAAGTTTTCGCCCCTCGGCCATCTCATAAAGAGTTCAATACTTTTTACTTACCTTCAGGCGGCGGCATTGAACATGAATGACACGACAAAACACTCCCGTTTTGTAGACTCTCGATTTATTTTTGAGGACCGTAAATTCTTGATGAAAACATCTTTAGTATGAAAAACCACTGGTTCTAAGTAGTCTTGTAATTCGCGAGTTAAAATATTTTAGAATCAAACAGTTTTTTTCAAGCAAGATTTTACCAAAGCGGTCAAGTCAGCGGTCTGCGGAGGTTTGCTCAAACGAGTACAGAATGAGGTCCTTCAAAAAGAGCGCGAGAATGTTTTACAATGTTGACAACTGATCATACCCTTGGTTTTCGCGTTCTTAAGCTAAAGCTACCATATGGACTTATATGATTATTATAAGATGGACTACTGTATGCTTGATTGCGATTGCGACCTTAGGGTATAAAAAAAGTAATTTTACCGATTAATCTATAATTGTAGAAGCAACTAGTAGTGGTGTAAGTAGTATTTTTTTAAAATATAAATCGTATTCTGAACTTGTACTTAATAAAATTACGATTGTGTACGATAGTGGCCGCATTAGTTATGATCTGTGTCGCAGACATTATCGCCCACTACTAAAGTAAGTGAAGCAAAAGTTCCAAAATAAAAAATTATGTATCTTCCATCTTAAAGCATAACAAAAAAGTTTACTGTGTTTATGAAAAAGAAAAATACATATACTTACATTGTTTATAAGAGAGTATAAAAACTGAAGTGGGTTGGGGAATTTATTCCCCAACCAAATAAAAGGGAAAATAATAATAAATAACAGGTAGTGAGCGTGAATACAAATATTTATCGGAGACTGGGAGATCACGAGCTCACAAGTATTGAACCCTTAAAAGTCAAAGAGGAGATTTTGCCTCCTTATGTGTTCAATCGTTTTTATAGCGAAATGGTTCTGAGGAATTATTTTACCACGACCTCACAACGCTCGCCACCGGCAGGGATTTCATAATTGTCATATAATAATAATAATAAACCATTTTTGCGTGTTCATTTTAAACTAGTTTCACCATCATCAGTTCAGTTGAAAGACTCCACTGCAAAAAAAATAACCCACAAATATAAACAGCTTTTAACCAATCTCAGTCTGAAGAAAAGAAGTATGTTGCTTAGACTTAGGTCCTCTAAGCCTAAACAACTTATTTGTTAGATATGTTACTATGTTTGTTGGACTCTCTTACCCTTTTGGTGTGTTCATTTGTATTATATACAAGGTGTATCAGAATTACCCATATTTTTTTTATAGAAAACTCAAAATGAAAATGTCACTACCACTAGGTTGTACTCTATTAATTTTAGGTTGAATGACATTCACAGCCGATTACTAGAGAAGTGATATTTTCATTTTGAGTTTTCGATAAAGAATTTCTTTTTTCTGGATAATTTTGATACATCTTGTATATTACAGATTTAAGTCATTGATTAAAGTTATCTTTTCTCTTCATCATCGTCGTCATGGCAACCTTTATGATATTCATTTCTAAACATAGGGCTCTTCCAAAAACTTCAATTTACGTAGGTCTTACGCCCTCTGCATCCAGTTGTAGGTACTCTGTTGTAATAAAGATTTATTGTTTCTATTTATTGACATTATATTAGTTTGCCGTATTATTTCTACTCACATTATACTTTGACATACTAATATGATTTTTGATAAACATTTGTTAAATCTAAGTACTTATAAATTATCTTTAATTTATTCACTAAGATTACTTAGTTTTTCAAAATTTATTATTTATATTTCATTGCGGTACTAATATTATATTCCCACTATTTTAGTTTTCCATATTTTATAGCATGTGTGTTTTAACTATTTTCATTATTGATTATTACTAACACTGAAAATGAATTTGATCTGTTTTTAAGAACAAGTTGTTCGTAAAAGTTTTAGTACGAAATACTTTTACTTAATATTCACGTTTATCGAGCCATAAAAGTACCTTTAGTTTTTTAGGATCTTCTTAATTTCGTCAACGGTCGCCTCAACTGTCAAGCACTCATTTTAGATTTTAACAACAAAGACATGAGGCAAATATTAAGTAAACATATAAAAGACTAAAAACAAAATACACCAAAGAGTCCCGAACAGGCCCGTTAAGTGATTTACATTGAAAGTAGAGTAAATTTTGAATAAGGAACGGTCTTGCTTTCATTGTAATATTATTTTCGGGTATTAATCTTAGAACCTTTGTACAACGTTTCATGAGAAAATGTTTTAGGTAAAAAATGAAACATAATTTAATCCGTCGAGTATGTGATGGAGTGTGGCATACCTTTCCCGTCTGTTATTTAATGCGTATATTTTTCTATTAATCTTTTCAAGTATGTAGTAAGTGAAGACAATAACAGTGACGTCATTGTAGTCTTTTTGTGGCCAAAAGTGCGTACAAACTAATGTGGGTATTTTTATAACTGCTTATTTTGGTAATTGCTTGTAACTTTAAAGTGGAAAAGAGGGAAGTAAGTGAAGAAAGACTATTTGTGACCCGAATTATTTATTTTTTCGGTACCCGACCGATTTCTGCCCTTTTAAATACCGATATTTATGGTACCTGAAAAATTATATATGAAGGACTCCATAATTTAAATGATACCATTGTTAAAGGGCACCCGTAATAAAGGTAGCTTAATTTTTAGGTTTCATAGTAAATAAATATTTGGTTGGTGGGTTTAAAACGGTTTTTGTAAATATTTGGTTTGGTTTTTGACGTAACGTTGCCAGCTTGTGCGATCAGTATCCGATTAAACAAAAGGATACTTAGAAAAAATCAACTAAAAAAGAAAAATAGAAACCTTTTTTCTTTCAAATAAGGAAATACTATAGATACCCGATCTTTTAAGGTGTAACCGCTGCCGCAATTTTTTTCATATCGCTATAACTTACCGAATTTGGGTACCGTTAATAATGATATCCAAATTTTGTTTTAGCGGTTTTACATTTCCTGGTTACAAACTTAAATTAGTGCGAGGTACAAAAATGGCGAAGTATCGAAGTGCACTGAGACGTCGATATAGCCTCAAGATAAGATAAGATTAGATAGCGATAAAGGATAAAATGTGCTACTATTAGTTTTAACCGACTTCAAAAAAGAAGGAGGTTATATATCCACTGTATGTATTTGTTTTATTGAAGGTTCACCGATTTTTCTGTCAATTGTGAACCGATTTATAAAATTCTTTTTTTATTCGATAGAGTATACTCCAGTGGTGGTCCCATTGTCACCAAGTCAGGATTTGATGATGGGATCCCAGGAAAATCGAAGCAAACCTTAAATTTTATTGGCACGTATGACATATTTTACATTTTTTCAAAGCTATTCAAGTATTTGCTTCTGTTAGTCATAATCTCATGTTAATGAGCTGATGATGGAAGGCACAACTCCTTAACGGTTAAGAGTTAGAAGATAATTCTTTCACTATGTATTTTAACCAAAGACTGAGAGACAGACAAGTCGATAGTGCTGACGGTCACCCATCTTGCTTTGACCTTAGGAAATCACTTAAAAATGTGAAAAAAATCAATTTCGGTACCGAGGTACTTACCTCCTAAAATGTATTTTTTGGAGTTGGTGCTAAGCTGTTTCCAGAGACAATAGAAAGTGAAGCACCATCTCCAAAAAACACATTTTAGGAGGTAAGTACCTCGGTACCGAAATTTAATTATTTTTTCCTTTTTAGTGGTTTGAAGTCGGTTTTACTTTAGTTAAAAAATATTTTTATGAAGACGATTTTGTTCAACTGCATTTCAATTCATACTTATTATAAATGCGAAAGTTACCAATCTTTCTTTCGGTTATTCCTACCCTGCTGAACCGATTTTGATTACATAAATATAAATTATATCCTAACAAAGGACATAGATATGCTACTTTTAGAGCCGCCGGCAACCACTTGTTTATTAAATTTATGTTAAATTTTGCCAAATGTCATATAAATTTTATTGATAGGTATTTAGTCCACTGGCAGGATTACAGCTGGTGCGTGTATGGGTTACAGGAAAAGTCGACCTAAATCCGTTAGGGCGTGTAGTTGGCATCGTTTCTTACTGTTAATGTATTTTGTTAATGTACTTACAATATAGTTATTGAGGTCTTATGGCATTTTATCTTACGTGTAAAAAACAAATAATAATATGAATGAGCCTCACAAATTTAAAAGTAAGTAGTTAACCAAAAAAAACGTTTTTTTTTTTAAAAAAAAACAAGTTTGAGGTAGGAAGTTCCATGGTCGAATCAGTCAGAACCGATGCAAACTACACGCCCTTAACAGATCTAGGTCTTCTTTTCCTGAAACCTTGATACCGTCCCATTGGTAGAATAACGTTAAATCTGCAAAATCTAAATTTATCAGTACAGCGTGATGAAGTTCAACTCGTAAATATTTGCTCAAAAATTGGATATATCAAGAACTAACCATTCCATTTTCTTTATAGGAAGTCAAGAAGATCGTACCGTTTCATTTTTTTATTGTTTTTTATGGATATTTTATTTTAAATGGATATGGAATACATTAAATTAATATTTATTCTACACTTTTCTGTTTTTTATTGTATTTTAGCTGCCAAACCATACCAAATCTAGAATCTTATAGTTCTTTACGCGTACAACATTGATTTACTTAGAAAATACATTGCTTCGTAAGTGTTCTTTATATACGTATCATGTTGTGAAACTCAGTAATTGGCTAAGATTATATATAGTTAAGTTGTATTAAGCATTATTGTCAAAAATGCTGTAAAGTTTCCTAGTAAACGAATAAATAAATAGTTACTCTTGATTAATTTTATAAACACATGCGAAAGAAGATAGTGTGTCCTATGTGTGCATGAAACTTAAAATGACCAATAAGAGCCACTGAATTATTTTTTATGTTAACATGGACCAGGGTTCGACAAAAACGATCACGCTGCATTTCCGCATGCATCAATGCCAGATTGATCGATATACCGCTGCCCAGAGGCTTGGTGCGTTGAGACCGAGAGAGTAAGAATAAATCTTACAAACGAGGAGCTCGGTGGCGTAGGAAGAGCTCGGTAAATCTGTCACCATGATCGATCCCGGAATGAGTCAATCAAAATTTGTAGCTCCTCCGTGCTTTGGTGCATAATATAATATGTCTTATATTAAGCCGTTGGCCCCAGTTATAACTGCAACTTCTTTAACTTGTGTTATGGCTCAAACTCCTCGTATGTTTCTCCCATGTAGAAAGACTTGTGCCTAGCAGTGGGACGTGTTTAGGTTGGTGATAACAGAATGTAGGACCTTATGATTATCTACATGGTGATTTAATAACCCCGTTGAGTTCTGTTACAAGAACACTCAGGTATGCGCGCTTACCGTGAAAACGTCACCGTTCCTTCTTCTTCCCTCTCTTCAGGGCACAACATCGGCGGTTCAGAGCACCATCACCTTACTTGGCATAGCGAAAAGCTACCATCGAATCCCATGAACTACATCCAAACGGTGATCAAAATAGCTTGAAGAAGCTCCGTGTCCTGCATAAGAGTTTTCACGCCTTGCCAATTATGTTTGCTGTATAAATCTCAGATCCGGTATTGCGCGGAATATTGCTCGAACTTTTGGGATGGCTTGCCTAAGTACCTCCTAGAGCTGCTGGACAGTTTGCAGCGTCGTGCAGTCCGTATCATTCGTGATGCAGAGGTCACAAACAACCTTAGAGTCTCTGCAATTGCGTCGAGACAATGAGGACATTGGGGCGTTTAGCGCCTTTTATCGGATGGACCAAAGATAGTGATTCCCATAGCTTTTTGACCTTATTCCACCTTGCACAAATAATTTAGTTACTCGTCTCTTTGTCATACATCCAAAACTTGCAACTCCCTACGTCCTTCCTGTAACATGAATTCATTCATTTATATATTTACAATAACCAAGATTAAAACACTATTGTATCTATATCAATATCATATCCATACACCTAATCGGTATTAACTTAATATTATAATTTAAATTAATGACTGTCTGCGGTTGAGATTGTTCACTGAGGGGAACTTAGCACTGTCTTTGCTAACTAGTTCTATTCCTCCACTACGTGGTTAGACATGAATTGTTTCCTAGGATTGCTTGTTGTTGGCAGTTTGACTAGTTAAAGCGAGTGTCCCCTGAGAGATTTGATTTGCTGGGTAAAATTTAATAATATTTAGGATGAATGAAATTAATTTACTTGAAGCGAGTAAATCAATCCTCCGCCTCTATACCTCTGGTGGTATTGTTTGAGATGACCTACTTCAGATCTAGCAGTTCGATTCCCGAAGAGGCAGAAATTTTTTGCTCGGTTTGGTTGGTGGTAAGGGCTTATCTTACCTAAGTCTGCCGCCATAACAATAATGTTAATAGCATTGTTCTGTTCCGGCAGTTAGAGGTAAGATAGCCAGTTCCTCTGTGGTTGAGAAATCGGGGTGTAGCTAGCTTCCATCTTCGGCCTTGTCGTCACTTACTATCAGGTCAGATAAAGGCCAAGAGCACGGCAAGCAGTATTCTCTCATCATACAAACGGTCGGTTCACGAGTCATGCCTACGCGCGTTGGGGTTCGGTAGCCATTCGGTACACAACAGCCACGGATACACCCGCCAGTGACGAACGAACGACGTGATGCGTTTGTAAGCAGTAACTATACAATTTGTGAATATTTTATTGTAATAAGTGCAAGTACTTACTTTACATGGATAGTAGTAGTGGTTTCAGCGCTCTGGTTGCGTTTAAGAAAACAAAGCAACTTTCGCCGTGGTCTATCCTGGGATGGGTCAACCATAATTTCTAATCTCGAGCTACTCCGTGCTTCGGAAGGCACGTTATTCCTGTTTTTTTTTATATACAAAGCACGGCAATTGACCCAACACCACCTGATGTGAAGCGGTAAGGAGAGTCCATATGCGAAGACAGCTAGTGCAGAAACGGACAATGCACTAGCTGCCTCCACCTTGCCGGCCCAAAAGGTGCTTTTTCACGCCTCTCTTGAAGGACCCCATGTTATAGGGAGGAGGGAACACATGCGCTGGCAAAGAATTCCAAGTTCTGGAAGTACGACAAAGAAACGAAGAACTAAATTTCTTTGTGCGTGATGTTGAGGTGGAGACAGTAAATGGAGGACTCCAAAGACCAGCACACGTGCTCCTGAGCAGAAAGGGGAAAGGTGGGAGAAGGTCGAAAAGCTCTTCAGAGCACTCTCCGTGATAAAGCCGATAAAAGGCGCTAAGCGACGCAATGTCTCGACGCAATTGTAGAAGCTCAAGTTTGTTCGTGACCTCTACATCGCCAATGATACGGACAGCACGACGCTGCAATCTGTCCAGTGCATCGAGGAGGTTCTTGGCGGAGCCATCCCATAAGTGCGAGCAATATTCCACGCAAGACCGGACCTGAGTTTTGTACAGCAGGCATAGCTGGTCAGGCGTGAAAAATCGACGCACCTTGTTCAGGACACCGAGCTTCCGTGAGGCTGTTTTGATCACGGTTTCGATGTAGTTTCTAGAATTGAGATCGCAGCATATCTCCATACCGAGCAAGTTCAAGGAGGCCTGTGCCGAAAGAGTAGTGCCCTGAAGAGAGGGAAGGGGAAGGAACGGCTAAATTTTGGCTGTAAACGCACACACCTGTGTTGTTGTTACTGCAACCGCTTTGTTACAAACCAGCATTGGGCCAGCGTGGTGGTGTTATGGCCCAAGCTCCTGTGTTTTTCCCATGTAGGAAGGCCAGTGCCCAGCAGTGGGACGTATATAGGCTGGTGATGATGATGACTTACTTTACATGGCAAAAAGTAATTATAGACTATATTGAGCTGTTTTTGGCTGCTTGCATTCTTTAATAACGCACCTAGAGATAACATTTTTAGGTTAAGACTAACATAGTATTATATATATACCTACTACTACATAATTTGTATCTTTCTTTAATAGGTAGGTATTTTGCTTTTCCCACCTCGTAAAAAACCTGGACTATTTTTTTGAGATTGATTTACATACTTGGATTAATAAATAAATAATGGCTATAGAAAGTGACACACGAGTAGGGTTGCCAGATGGTATCCAAAAGGAGGACATGTCCTCCTTTTCCATGTTTTGTCCTCCCGTCCTCCCTTACCTCCTTTTTGCTAAACATCGGGCGTGACTTACTCAGTGGAGCAAAGAGAGGAATAGACAAAGTATGCAGTCAGTTAAATCTTTAATTCTCACTCAATACAACTTCAAAGATATGACATGTGAAGATTTTCATAATTATTTGGTAAAAAACCAAGAACTCCTTTCCATAATTGGCTGCTCAGCTAAATATGATTAAAATAAAGTAGAATAATATTAAAAAATCGTTTATCTTCTGAATGTCCTCCTTTTTTATAGAAAATTCTCAAAAAATTTATCAAATTATCATCTGGCAACCCTACACACGAGGGGCCTACCAAAGCTTGCGACAAAAACCAAATCAGTAGGTAATTTCCCAGGTTAGGTACTTAGATCTAATATTGAAATAGATGAAATGTCATTAAAAATGACCAAGAAAGTAATAAAATAATAGTTGGTACCTTCTGCTACCAACACCTAGTAAAATTAAATTAATTGTGAGATAGACCTAGAGGTTGTGATTGATGTGGGTAGCGCACATGCGATATATTTTTTATACATCGAAGTGACTAGCAAGCTGACGGCCAACCTGATGGTAAGCGGTTACCGCCGCCTATAGACACTTGCAATAAAAGGGAAAATCGATAAAAAAAATGATTTTATTTGGCTTGTGATTGAAAAACAGAAAGACTAGAATAAATCAAAGTGTTATCCCAAGGTTACTAACTTTTCCTAGTTTAAGATATTTTTCATTGAACTGTTTTGGCAACTCGGACGTGTACTTTTTCGAACATTGTTCTTTCTTAAAATGAGGATGCTAAATCTAAAATGCACTTAATAATTCACCAACCTCCGACTTATGCTGAGTGGATTCCTTTTCAGTGACATATTCATCTATTTTTTAACCGACTTCAAAAACGAGGAGGTTCTCAATTCGGCCGGTATGTTTTTTTTTGTTCAAATGTTTTGTATTCGGCTTCTGTAGTCATAATTATGTTACTGAATAAATTCTTTCATTTCATTTTTTAAATTTCTTACTAATTTCTCTCTCCAAACAATCTTTTTATAAAATTTAAAAAATATTAAAAAATAATTTAGGCTGCAAGTGTTAGCTATTATAAAAATAAACCGCTCTACGAGAAACCCAAACTGTGCTACAGTCGTAGACGATGCTACGTAGAGTCGTAGACTCGTAGTAGAGTTCCAATAAATCGAGCTGCTACCGTTCGCGTTATTCGTAGCAGTGCCATTGTCACGTACACCTTTGAATGCCAGATAAATTGTATTTTATTTACCGTCTTCGGTGCTTTTTCACTTTTTCAAGAGTTTTATTTCTCAAGTAAAATACTTAATGTGAAAACAGAATGTTGCAAGAAATTTAAACTTACTTAAAGGTTTTTCATGCGAATGTTTGCTATTGGTTGTCATTTTCTAAAACTAAAATTAAGTATCTCATTTTTTTAGTTCATTCTCCCTGTAATGGGAAGGCAAAGGGAACTGATGCCCATACAACCATGTCTTTAGTCTTATTTTATTTATAGCATTGAAATGCTGCTGTTATACATTTCAATGCATCTTGGAAGAATTTGACGCGAAATGATGACAGTCTCCATATGATGCTATTTGTTGAGGTCTTTCACACCATAAACACTTTTATTCTAATAATCTTTTAATTGTACGCGTTGGCGTACAACTAAAAGCCGACAACCGCCGAAAGCCGAATTGGTGTACTTTTATAAACCAAGTGTTTGTGTTGACAAACACTTGGTTTATAAAAGTACACCAATTTTATAACACAAAGTTCGCTCCGACACAATTTTTAATTATTGTAATAAAAATCTTGATTGACATTGACACCACTAAATCCGTATCTGCCTCTCTTCTATTCTACTGGAACAACAAAAAAAGATAGAATGACTTTTTGAAATGTCGAGTTACTTGCCACTTACCCGAACCATATACTTTAGACTTATTTTAATCCGTATTGACTGTTTTAAAAGGGTTGACATTTACTAAAATTGCCATATTTGATACGTCAAATGACGTCACCAGTCAACTGTTATTTTCTGGTCGAATTGTAATGAAAGAGTAGACTGAACATAAATTAATGTCGGAAAGTTTTAAGTCTTTGTTCATAATTATAACAAAAGCTTTATGGATTCCAAAATAATTTAAATTGGAGTTGAGACATTGGGGTCTTGGGGTCCAGGAGAACACCAACTGATTAGAGACTTTCCAGATCGTATATATGAAAATTTAAGTGGCAATAATAAGGCTGGTATGTATCTAGCACAAAGAATAAGCCTCGCAATTCAGCGAGGTAATGGGACCAGTCTTATTGGTACGCTTCCTTTTTCATAAGATTTAGGAGGTGTTTTTTATTTATAAGTTCGGTTAATTTTAATGAAGTTTGTGAATTGTTTTATAAAATAAATTTTATTAAAGAAATAACCCTACTATATCAAAATTATATTTATTAGGAGCATCTATGATGTGATAGCTTAAAACGTTCTAATTGGACTACTCACGACATTTAAAGAAGTACAATTTTAAATCATTTTTTTAATAAATTGTCATGAAAGTATTTTTTTTTAGATTCTATTAATCTTATATCAAATTCTTAGAAGCATAGATCATTCCACCGTCCTAGATAAAACTAATCGTAGATACATTCAGAAATTTATTAGTAAGATTTTCCGTTTCAAATGCGACTTACTCTTCATTGTCTTATCGAAACACGTACAACGTCAATACGTTGTTTAGTTCAATTTACTTAGCGTCGAAAGAAAACTGTTATTTAACTCCTGATCGATGAAGATAAGTCTTGAAGTTTCTCCGTATCACATCAGACAGATATAAATGGTCAGTCGCTTTTACACTTAGAATCGTCTTGATCGGGTCTTGGCTGGCATTTGGCATTTTATAATTCAAATTGTTCCTATTGTAGCTGTTTATACGATCAAAAAATAAATGAACTAAAGAAATTCATGTCCTGTGGCAGGAACCAAATTCGTTATCGGACATAATCCTAGTGTCTGCTGTCACCACTGAGCTACCAAGGGATATTTACCACCACCACCAAGGAAGGATAGATACCAATTTGGGATAATCCTGCAATTTTCTCCTAGTCTATCTGTATTAAAATTTGTGTTATAACGTTTCGCCTCGCAATGACGAAATGTTCTATATAAGGAAAATTTATTGTTTATAGATATTTTAAACATCACATGTTTTAATTGCGAGAAAAACTCTGTGTGTCTGTATATCTGTCTGTTACCTTTTCACGCTTAAGCCGCTGAACCGATTTAGATCAGATTTGTATGGAGATAGTTTGAGGCCCTGGAAAAAAATAGGGTTTGTTGGGTTTTTTGATAAAACCACTTGACCATGAAATTTTTTGGTGTGTATCCCTTTAACCCAGATAACCTGAATCTTTTTTTTCCTTCAAAGTTTTCAAAATTCACAAATCTCTATAAAAACATTGTACTAAATATAAAAAAAATACAAAAAAAAATATCTTGACGGTGGAAACTTCGGAAAATTATGATCGTTATAACAAACGCTAGTAAAATACGCTGCCATAAAGTGCGCTATAATATTGAGTTACATACACGTTAGCGCTAAAATAAGAAGAATGATCAAAACTGAGAGTCAAAATAATTTAACAATTTTTTTGTTTTTTTTTTAAACCATATTTTTATTTCGCCTTTATGGTAGATGGTTGATCAACTTATATTTTTTTTTTGTTGTGAAAAACGTTTTATTTTATTTATTTGTACCTAGTACTTTTAGAGCAACTAATAACGTGCCAGTTGCATACCATTTGCTTATAAAACTGATATAGATATGTGTCGAGCTTGGTTTCTTGTAAAGCCTTGTTTGAAGATAATGGGCATTTGGATGATATGTTTTCTCGAACGGTTTCAGCGTGGCTTTGAACCCACTTTCTACGAGCTTCTCAAGCAGGGGCATAGACCTAAAAGTATGAAAATAGAGATGAAATGCAGCATTCTCGTCTATTTTCCTTAAAACGTCTGAAAATTGTAAAAACACACTTGCGCCTTGCTCCAGCTGAATGAAACCACACATAATGTATGACCCCATCCAGGTTTGACTACAGATTGACCGTCCGTAAGATTCGGTGGCTCTAAAATTTTATTTACCAAATCTGTCAAAAAACCTCGCTATTAGTTTTGACCAGTGTCTATCGTGGCATCCTCAAGTTGAGCCTGTCAGGAACATGGTGTTTTCTGCATACAATTCAGTCAGTCATCTTCGAAATTTATCGCCCATTAATAGCAAAGTCGCTTTGGCACAGTCACTCCTGCTCTCTATACTGGATTATGCTGACGCCTATTATGATGGTCTATCGGAGGAATTCCTTGCTAAGCTTGAGCGTCTGCAGAATGTTTGCATAAGGTTTATTGTTAATTTCAGAAAATATGACTATGTTTCGACGGGACTTACACGTCCTAACACTTCTTTACACTGTTTCTACCGCTCCATTACACCTTAAAAATGGTTTTTCCGTTCCTCTTCCTTAGTTTTCCCTCCGCGTCCTTGATCTAATCTAACTTTAGACATTTCTACTTACTCCACTAATTTCCTCTCCTATCCCTTTCCATGCATGCCGTTTGCCTGAGGAATTATCTGCCAGATTGTATCAGAGGAGCTCGCACATTGAATTCTTTTAAACATCAAGTTCATAATTATTTCTTACATTTATTCTGTTAGCTATATATTTATAATTATTTTGCAGCATTTGGTAACATATTATGTAATGTTTCTTGCTATTACTTCCTTCGGTACATACATATAAGTTTTTTTTTCTTCAATATCTTGCACCCTTTCTGCGTTCGTCATCTTTATAATATTTTTACCACCTTCGGTTGACTGCTTATTTGTAACTTGTTATGGTTTATTTTGTTTGTTGTGTGCAGTAAAGAATATTTATTATTATTATTAACAAATGAATTCAATAAACACATTCGTAACGAATTCTTACAATGAAATCAATGAACAATTTCGTAACGAGTTCTTTCTTCTTTCTAGACTTTATATTGATGATAACTACTGAAGATAGACCCCTTTCAAAGAGTAATACTTCTGCACCTGCGGCTCCTCGTTTGATTAGGTCATTGATCTCAATCTTGTGTCTGATTGCGTCTCAAGAATATTTACTTGAAACTTGAAAATTCGATACTGAAATAGAATACATTACAAGTTAATAAAATTGTTTCCAACCACTTTTCTATTTAAAAGTAAGCAAGAGCAATGTACATCAGTATAAAAATGGCAACAACAAAAAAATAGGTTGCAAATGAAAATGCCTTCAAACGAAGTGAAGAGGAACCTTTTAGGCCAGCAGGGTTGGGTCATCTGGGGCAGTACGATTCATATTACACTAGCTGTCTCCACATTTACTACACTTTCCGCTTAGCACAGCCTTATTTGCTAATCAAATGACAAGTGCCAGTGGATAAAATATTCGGTGTTTTTACGTACATTGACGTTTCACAACAAAACGTTTCTTTATAAACAGCAATGCATATAAAAAGTAATATTACTTTAAGAGACGATACCTATGTGCCGTTACATAAAATATTAAGCGAATAAGGCAGCAGGTGAAGTGAACTTATTTGTGGGGCCTTGTATAAAAAAGAACCATATAGAATATTCTCATCCTCAATGACTAAGAAAATTTTACAAGTTGAGCGCTCAAGATTCTAGAGGTTAAAAGTCTGACACTAAATTATAATTAATCACCTCATAAATGTAATATGTACCTATCAGAAATCATAATATAATATTGTTAGTAAAAGTGTGGCAAGTTATTTGTTAGGCACTTGGCGCAGAGCGAGAACTAGCCACGGACAATCACAAATGAGTCACGCAGGGCCACTTCGCCAGTTCGAGAGATTTAACGGACAGAGACTTATAAATGATGTCGCAGGAAAACGTACTTACTGAAATTGTAGCATTTGTTAACTTACTTATAAGAAAGACATTTCAGAAAATATGTGAAGTTATAAAACCATATACCTACTATATCTGAAGGTAGTAAGATCTCTGTGGACTAGCACTCTCATTTTGCAATAATAATAAGGTAACGATCTTATTATTGCAAGATGTGAGTTTGACATTTTTGTATTCTGTGATTTATGAATAGACATAAATCACAGAATAGAATGACCACCGAGCCTTCAAATTGTAGAATTGGAAGAGCTCTATGGCGTAGTGGTTAGAGCGCTCTAATTTCGATTACAGAAACAAAGCAATTTTTGTCATGGTCGATCCCGGGATGAGTCAAACAATATTTGTTATCTCGAGCCGTTGGTCTCAGTTGTAACTTCAACTGGTTTAATCCACTAACCTGCATTGGGCTAGCGTGCTGGTACCATGTCTATACAGCGCTAGATGTTTCTTTTTACATTGTGATTCCAATGAGCTGATTCATTTAGGTATAGTGCTTCAATTCGTCGTCCGACGTCCTTATGAGTTTTCTGACTAATCCCGCCTTCCCTCTTCTTTGACAGGAGAGCACGTAATGGTTTTTGGAGTCATCCATACACTTTATCTCTAAGTCCAATTTATACTTACCTATAGTTTTTATTTTCATGGTCAAAACCCTTTGAATCTTTGTGCGGTTTTCTTGAAACACCATATAGTAAAATCTACAACAAATCAAGACAAAATGACGACCAAAACTATAATAATCTAGACGTAAATTCAACAGCTACCACAGACAGATATTCAATTAATCTCTGATACCTTTTTAATACCATGCCTGTTACAAAAAGTAATAAATTTTGTGGAAATCGCATATCCTAAGACTAACGACTTTAATTTATTATCTTTGCAAAGAAAACCAGTTTCTACATTATTCTATTATAAATCAAGACTGTATTTGCATTATGAAAAACGCTTTTGTGTGTTTATTTTATAGACTGATAAACAATAAACATAACACGAAAACAAAAATAAGTGATCTACATGGACTTAGAATTTTATAACTTCATTCTGTCAAATCACTAAAGTAAAAATAAATTGTTTGATCAAAGACGACAGTTTCGGTTCAAATTTACAATGATTAAACACACTAATTAGAGCAAGTTTCCCGATAAGTGCCCTGTGGGTATTTCATCTGTTACTTTGATTTGCCCGCCAAGCATCAGTTTCCAGACACAATTGATTGTTCAATTGTCATAGACCTCCAGAGGTATAACGCCACTTGACAGAATAAGCAAAGAACGAAAATAAGAACTACTTTTTTGGTAAAATTACATAGACGGTAACCAAACAATACTTTAACCGACAAATTTAATTTACTTCTAATTAAAGTACATTATTTGATTAAAAAAAAGTAAACCATACAGTGATCAGTTTCATTTCATCGATCCAACAAATTAAATAGTAAATAGAGATTACAGCGCAGATTGTGGTAGGTACAATCATTAGCAAAAATTAGTGATCAATTTCATCCTCATTGTTTTTGTAATAAAAGTCATGAACAATGACAATCACTTAAGTTTCCCCATAACTGGATTAGATGTGATGGTAGCATTAATTTGATTGACTTCTGTAGATATGATACAAAATAAATTGAACTACGAGTAAATACAACGCCGGCGCAGCCCCTTTCCGGCTTCGACGTCGATTCTCTGTTTTCATTCAATTAAACTCGTTTTACCAAGACATTAAGCAAACATTCCTGAGGATTGGCAATTTAACAAAACATCGAGCCGTACCCAAAAATTAGTTTCTTTTTATTATAAATTTATTCCTTTTTTGTTTCAAATTGTGTTTTACCTCGACATGAAACTTATACTATACCTAAGTACCAATCCTTTGAAAAGCTATTCGGTCATGTGGGCATGCCGTCTGGGCAATCAATGGTGTATGTTTTTTTTTAATTTTGTAGTCAATAGGTATTATTGAAACTAGGCTTAGGCACTTGGGGTTGGGGACATTATTTGTAAGCTGTTTAATGACCTACGCGTATTCTCAGGCTGGTGGGCTAATTTGTTGATTTTAGTCGTTTAATAGTTAGGTTAATTTAAATTAACGAATTGAAATTATTGGCAATATTTACAAATGTACATACCTGTTGTCTAGTCCAAATAAAGCATCAGGCTGCTGTCTTTAAAAAATATCAAATAGCATCTTTGATGCTATAAGTCCCTACATTTTCAAAATACAGTACCAAAGCACACATTACAAAGAAAACTGTCGCTTGGCTGCGGTTTTACTTAATGCTCAAAAGACTAGCGGCTCTAAATTCCTGGCAACAGTTCCCCTTTGAACGACCTCTCTTAATGTGATAAAGTTCCAAAAATTAGCAAGTTCAGTAGTCTCTTAACAAAATTGAACCTTAACGTATTGAATTTCAAGAATCTCGAGAACTTTGTTCGACGGAGTACACATTCAACAATGTTTCAAGTAAAGAAAAACATACCAACCAAATTGAGGACCACCTCGTTTTTGAAGTCGGTGAAAAACATTATAAATGGTGTCGTCATTAAAATTTCGTAAAAGGTACATTCTCTTGTTTTTTGACATTCACTTGTTTTTGTAGTATGTAATGTTTTGTGACATTTAGCTATTATAACTATACTCATTTGTTTTACTTCAATATTCATATCACGAGATATAAAAATGGATAGTCTTGTGGGGCCCACCAGACATTGGGTGTTTGATGACATAATTGTACTCGAAAACCTACTTGTGAGTCTAATTAGTGGTTGTAAAGACTAAGGAACCTATACAAAGTTTCAGAATTTTTCATTATGATGATCACAATATCACATTTTTACGCTAGGCTTTCCTGTGTTTTAGTGAAAGTGTATCTTTTTAGGATTCAGTTGTCAACAATACATATATGAGCATGCTAAGATTCGCTTGAAAAATATTAATAATAACAATTAAAACTTAAGCTTTAAAGTGCTTACTTATTATAAGGAATTTCTATCTAATACGCAAATGTTTACCAGCCAATAAGCTGTAATCAAAATAAAAATAAGAGCCGTTTTACGTGACGTGTTACGCAAGGTATTAAATAAGTCGCAATTCCCTCTTCACTCTTATCTTCTTCAAGAGACACAATACGGCATTGACGAACCGAACAAAAAGCTTTCAATAAATCGCTGATCCGTACGCGTGACAGGAAAATCAAATAAGAAAAATGTTGTTCAGAAAATCGTATCCCATCCAATTCACCTTCTTATCCGACTGTGAAGGAGCAATTTTCAGTGCTAGTGTACCGGAAGCGGACAGGTGCATCTCGAGAGTGCATTTCTACGAGAATAGTACATCAATTTCACTAGCGTTCGGAAAGTATGTTTGGTCGTATGCCATTTTGAGTTTCTTTTCTCCGCGAATTTGTCTTTCAAATGGTGTTTGATCTTCATATGTTATACTGTCAAACCAGGATTAATCTATACCATGGTTCCTTTTTCAATAGACAACTTTACTAATGGCAACGTTGTCCATGGACCTGAGCATATTTTTAAATCAATAAAATGTCATGTGTGTACGAGTGTCAACTGTGTAACAATCCCTCAAAAAATAAGGAACAAAAGTGCTCAATCTTTATAAATAGTTCAGCCTGTTGTACATAAATTATTGGCAATATACCTACACACGACAGAATAATAAGTGTAACAGTGGTACTACGAAAGCCGTCTCTATTACGAACGCAGTAAGGGCGGTCTCAAGGTCAAACTGTTACGCTTGATGTGCTGTCGACTGAACATATACAATAACTAAAAATTTTGTAATAACATTCAATCAAAATAATTTTTTTTTTAACAAAAATAAAACCGACTTCAAAACACTAGAAAGGAAAAAATAATTAAATTTCAGTATCTTGGTACCTACTTACCTACTGAAATGTATTTTTTGAAGTTGGTGCTTCACTTTCTATTGTCTCTGGAAAAATACTTTTTTGGCGGTAAGAAGGTACCTAGATACTGAAATTTAATTATTTTTTCCTTTCTAGAGATTTGAAGTCGATTTTGTTTTTGTTAAAATTTTTTTTTACATTTTTAAGTGATTTTCTAAGGTCAAAGCAAGATGGGTGACCGTCAGCACTAACGACTTGTCTGTCTCTTAGTCCTTGGTTGAAATACACAGTGAAAGAATTATCTTCTAACTCCTAACCGTTAAAGAGTTGTACCTTCTATTATCAGCTCATCAACATGAGATGATGACAAACATGAGCAAATACTTGAATAGCTTTAGAGTTACCTATAAAAATTTTGGTTTGCCATCGATTTCCCTGGGATCCCATCATCAGATCCTGACTTGGTGACAATGGGACCACCTCTGAAGTATACTCTATCGAATGCAAAAAGAATTTTGAAAATCGGTTCACAATTGATAGAGAAATCGGTCAACATACATACAAAAAAAATACATACAGTGGAACATATAACCTCCTTTTTTGAAGTCGGTTAAAAAGCATAGTTAGCAAAAACAATTAAGGCCATATCTAAGACAATTAATTATTAGGTGATCGTACCTATAAACCTACTAAAAAAATAACTTAGCTTGTAATAAAAATAACCTAATTTATAATAACGTTTTTTTTTTTTTTTAGACACACACCTATTACCTAGCCCAAAGTAAGCATCATTAAGAGCTTGTGTTATGGATACTAGATAACGGAGAAATAATGATAATAATATGAATATAAATATTAGAAATATACTAAATAAACATATAAACATCCATGACTCGTAAACAAATGCCCGTACTCATCATACAAACATTTGTTCCTACCGGGATTCGAACCCTCTTGACCGAGTAGCCTGGGGTACAGACCACTCGGCCAGTCGTCGTCATAACGTTTAATTAAAATTAAGAAAAGATGAACGTAGTTTTTTAAACGTTACTTACGTATGGATTTTCTTATATTATCGCGAGACGATATTACAGCGAAGCTGTGCGAGGTCACGGGAAGACAGACGTCAATTGTCATGTCCGTTGTAGTGGAAAATTATAACGTAACATGAAATTAAACGCGAATGAGATCGTACAAAGAGGTTCTATAATATTTAATATTATTTATTTATTCAATCACACTGACCCACTTCAATATACCTACTTACCCTATTTTAGGTATTCGATAAACAAATATTATTAATACTCAATAATAAGTACAAAGACAGAAGGGGCTAGCTGATCGCAGCAATTTGTAATAAAGAAATAAAAAATAAATTTAACAAAGAGTTTAATAGGAAATTTGCAGCTCTTAACCGATTGTATTCTTACGACTCGGTGTCGTTTTTCTTTGTATCCTGTTTACTTCCCTTAATGTACCGTCTAAACATTTCTAATCCGTCGGGCGTCTGGCTTAAATTCTATGTTCATTATTTAATTTAGTCGATGTTCAAATAGTTTACAATCACGATTATTTGACGTAATGCCCACGGCCTTTTTCTACTTCGCACCGCTTGCCATCAGGAAGTTCATGCCCACACGTTGCAACCAAAGTGCTCCATTTTCAACTTCAAATCAAGTTAAAAAAACATACTACTACTTCATTTACACATATCTATAGGTATGATAAGTAGTAAGTTACAAAGTCTTTACAGGGCTGTCGCAGTTTCTCGATGCAATATTATTTTGTAAATTTAACGCAAAACCATTACATTCTGTCCAAAATTGTTACGTAGGCATGTTTTGATATCGGAATTAATTATTAACAATGTTTCAGCATAATTCTAATTATAAAATAGACGTCTTAGTGTAATAGGAGAGTTTCTCTACCTCCAAAAGCTTCAAATGACGTTGGTAGAAAGTTTTAGGCATACTTACCTATGTACAATATACAAAGGCGTCTAAGTGTCCTCGTAAGGGTCAAAATATTGAGGGCAAGTGGACGAGAGGTCAAGCGTGCGTTTATATCATACACAATAATATCCAATTGTATCCCAGAAATAACGATTGACACTTTCGGTATCTTTGAGATATTTTTATTATACGAGATCCGACGTTTTTTGATAATATTATGATAATGAGTTATTTAAGGTTGTTCTGTTCTGTATCATATGGTATGTAGAGATGTATATATGAATATACCGACATTTCATGAGTAAAAGTTGTTTCGAAGGCAATGTAATTTTCTTGGGACTGTCAAGCTAATGAAGTATTGAATCAAATTTCGAATAAACGGTATCCTCGTATAGACTGTTTTATTATATATTTCGTGTATTAAAAATGTATAAAATATTTACATTTATAAACGTATGTGCTCTTTGGTCTATATGCTGTTATGAGATTAGCGATTATCTTAGATGCTTGTTCTTATAATAAAAACAATTAGAATTATTTGTCCAATTAAAATTTTCCACTATATCAGGTGTTCTAGTTTATCTCAATAATAAGTAAATTTGCCAATTTATACGTATGATAGGTACTAGACATAGTCGAAAAGGGACAAAGTCGCTCCGATACATTCATCATCATCATCATATCAGCCGAGAGGCGCCCACTGCTGGGCATAGGCCGATACATTACGTTGATTAAATTAATAAGTGGTTTGGCGAGGCAAGGCAATAATTTTCAATTACTTTCGAATTTCCATACAATCTTCTGATGTTTTACTTTCCATAATTAAAATTGATTTATCACTGTCATTATAACTCGGTATCAATTTGGCCGCTACATTTTCATTGATCCGTGTATTCTTTTAAACTCCGAGATCCATGAGTAACAAAGAGCCGTGGTTTGCGTGCAGTCTACGCCTCCACAGTACAGAAGATTGCAGCCACAGATTAGAAAGAGTATGTCTAAAGATCGCAGCTTCGTATTTGTGTGGTCCAGCTGTGAGTAGGTGATCAGCGGTGCTCTTATTTTTTAAAACAAAGGCAACGCGTGAGTAGAGCCCAAGACGCTCGTAGCACAATAAATGTGCTTCGAAAGCCTATGATTATGTACACCACCGGGCAATCATCAGGCGTAGGTTAGGTATGCTTGTTTAGTTTAATTGTTATTAAAAAAAACACTAAAGATAATAGAAAATCCGAATCCGCGTCCAGTTTACGTGCTATTTTCAGAGTTCACGGACCGGAAATGGAGCAGAAAATTTAGATACGGAATCCTATCATCATATGGCGATAAATCTTTTTAATTAAGTATTAAAAGTAAATCATCAAAAGATTTTATGGAAATTCGGAAGTAGTCAAAAATTATCGTCTTACTTTCTTCAATTATAACCCATAAATGTGTGAGACAATAAGTAGTATGCTGGCAACACGAAGTGCATTTGAAATATCAAAACATAGAACTTAAATCTTTTGCTTCCTGCTTTTAAAGTCAGCCAGATAAAAATACAGAACTTTCAGTCAAGTGTTTTTATTTATGTGAATAAAATTTTGTAAACATTTAAACCCCGTTATACCTCATAGAGTTACTAGAAATACATATCTACACTAGCATACGAATTCGGATGGATTATGCGTTAACCGGATTAGGATGCATGCGGGTAACGGGAAAGCATTAACGTAATGGGCTATCTGATCTCTGATATTGGACCGAATTTATAAACAATTTTATCTGACCGATAATGGTTGACCGACATTTTTGCTATTTGTATTGTTTGCCATATTTTTAGGCCATCAAAATATCATTTTACATAAGTATCATTTCACCGAACTACGTTTCACCGATTTTCAAAATATCTTTTTACTATTTTCCGAAGTCTTTTGAACTTTTTTCATTTGCCAGATGATTCATTTTCCGTACTTTCACTGCAGCAAAACAACTTTTTACCGAATATTATTTGGCCAGAACTATGTTATTGTAGGTAATTCATCTGCTACTAAATTGAAAAAATGAGTGTTGACAGGTACTACAAACTACAGAATCAAACAAAATATTTTCTTGCTTTAATTAGGGATTGGAAATAGTGTGCTCAAATTTTTCATTTCAACAAACAAAATGAAAAATTACTTAGTAATTAAAATAGAATAAAACTCAAAAAAATTTCACGTCCGGAGGCAGGAATCGAAATACTCGTTTCGGATGTTGAAATAGAATATTTCGACATTGTAGGGTGGACGTTAGCTCATAAACGCAAATACAGATAGACTAGAAGAATTTCACAGGGATATCCCAAGTCCTGGGTGGCTTAGTGGTCAGAGCAGTCGCCCGGATTGCGAAAGATCGCGGGTTCGATTCCTGCCTCAGGACGTGAAATTTTTCTAGTTTTATTCTATTTTAATTACTAAGTAATTTTTTTAAACATTTATCTCTCCGCCCCAATGATCGTCAGTCCTCCTTGCAATGATATACCCTTGATATAGTAACTAGTAGAATTTATTTACAATAGTAGAAAAGATCAAACGGCACTTTCGATGGTTTTATATATTTGAAAAATGAATATTGAGAGGACAAGTAAGTATAAATAGTAATGACATAAAATATACTTATGGGCGCTTCACAGTAATGTCTACGTAGTCGTATACGTTGGAATGGGAGTTATTGTTATATATCGTTATATTGTTCTTTACTCACATATTGAGAAATAAACATAAATTGAGAACATAACCGTTCTATGCCTTAGGACTCTTAACAAAAGCTTCCAAGAAAAAAAGGTTCGTGAAAGAATACTTCACAGTAATATAAAAAGGTCTTTTCAAGTAGGTTAATGTAACTTTAACGTGCTATTCCAAACATAAACTTTCAAAATTAACTTCTGATTTCTTTTTCGTTTATCGGGGTGGCAATTTAATATGAAAGAATTCGTGAGTAGAAAGAAACCAGTCGTTTATCTATATGGGCCTTTTGTGAATTGCAACGTTCCTTTCTTTTTCTGTTACAAATTGTATTTTATAAGAGTGCTTGGTAGTATGAACTCGCAGTATATCGATAGTTTCTGGACGCAGTACACTCGTTCCCTCTTTTTCTGGGCCTGCCAAAGCACTACGAGATGTACCTAATTCTGCGATTGAACAAAGCCCTGAGTTGTGGTGAGTGGTAGAATTTAAAGGAAGGACTATTCTTACATAATCTTCTGTATTATATTC
This sequence comes from Nymphula nitidulata, assembly GCA_947347705.1. Classification (NCBI taxonomy): domain Eukaryota; kingdom Metazoa; phylum Arthropoda; class Insecta; order Lepidoptera; family Crambidae; genus Nymphula; species Nymphula nitidulata. Next base: position 18,755,879 of record OX374625.1, on the reverse strand, counting down.
AATAATCATTGATGTATTTATTGTCACTTTATCAATGTACTAATAAAAGATTAGAATAAGTCTAATCCACGACTTAATAAAACAATAACTATTTACTAGTAGCAAATCTCTTCTTATCGCATTAATTTCCTAGCAGTTTACTTTCTTTCTTTTCAGTGCCTCTTGTTTGTATTGTATTAAATGTAAAAAAATGGAAATTAATATTCTCTAGCGTAAAAACGTATCATGTTCAAAATAGTTTTTCTTAAAGTAATTCTTACCGCTCATTTTTCCTTGTGATGGGTTAAGACGATTTTTCTTTCTAACCCAGAGGGATAAAAATGAAAATAAAAAATGTGGAGCCATTAAAGATAGTTTTACTTACTTGAACAAACAAGAAACATAAAAAATAGCAAGATGGATACAACAGCGTAACTTATGGCATGGGTTATAAATTTTTAAGAAATAACAAGCAGAAAATCTATCTTTAAATATTGCTGTGTAATACCTTAGGGCAAGTGAGACCGTAAATTGACGTATTGAGATAGTTTTAGTTAATTTTTTTTATTTTAATTGGAGAATGTATTGGGGCTTAAGACTGTATTGTACTACATATTGTGCAATGAAGATTAAATTAATAAATTTATTCTCTGTTGCAACTGACTTAAGAGCTACTGGCGAAAGATACGTTTATTCCGGAATAACTGGAGTCAGTAACACATAAAAAGTTACAACACAATGAGTATCTTCACCTATCAATAACGTCTACTATCTATCAAAGTAACTCACAACACCTTACAGTAGTCAAACAGTTTTCCAAAGGGCACAGCTTTATGCTTTGCTCGATGCGCCATAGTTAGGTCTGCAAGCGACGGGATGTAGCTCTAAATAAAATATATATCGTCGGCAGTACACCCAAGCGTTGGAAGGATATCTTGCATTTACTCGGGATATCTCGGGACTCGCCTAGGCAGGCGACCGCAGCGTGTGTATATACGGACGACCACGCAGTTCCCATCTACACGAAAAATTCCGACATTTGAAGTGTGTAGGGTAAATAAATAATTTTATAGGCAGGCATGCCAGAACTCGGAGAGTCCAACATTTAATCCCGTTGTGGCCAGACATCGCTCCGGAGTAGATATAAAATATTTTCTGTCCCAACAAAGAAGTTTTTAAGGTGATACATTGAAAAATTCGCACTTTTATGTATGTTTTTTTTATCTGATTCCTCAACCACAGAGGAACTGGCTATGATCTGAGGCCGGAACACAACAATCCCGTAACATTGTTGCTATGGCGGCAGACTTAGGTAAGATGGTGGTAGCTAGCTAGCTAGCCAGGTGGACTGAGAAAAGCTCTACCACAAACCAAATCAAGCAGAAAATTTCTGCCCCCACGGGAATCGAACCCCGGATCTCTAGATCTGAGGCAGGTGGTCTCAACCACAAGACCACAGAGGCGGTTAAGTATGTGTAATCTTACGGATCTGAGAATCAGATAGATATACGTTACTTTAACTATTATATTATCTCGTTACCTTATATCTTTATTTAGATATATGTAGAACGAAAACACGTTAAAAGGATTTTGCCTCGATAAGTATATTGCATTTCTGAAAAGACCTCTTAAAAATATGAAAACATAAGATTATTAGTAAACTATATTTTGTATTCATTGGGAAGTTACTTTGAATTGGTAGATATCATTAATATTTAGAATCATATAGAAGCGTTTCTTTTAATCCATAAGGTTATTTTTTAATAAAATAATTTGCGTATTTTCGCTTACTTTACACGCGCGATCACTATTTTGTCTCATTTCCTCCCGCCGAATCAGTCATATTTCTGTCCCTATCTGTCTCGGCCGAAACAACATTTCGATCGTTCGTCTTATATGCTATTCAGAGACAGTTATGCTGTTACGTAGTAAGGCTATAAAAAATTACCGAGTTCCGAAATTTTCAATTATTTATTCCTTATCCATACCTTTTACTCTCGTCGTTACTATTTTATAAGTCGTACAATTAAATACTTTTGGCTGTAACAAAATTAAATATAATCAAACTCTTACCAAAAAGGTTTCACAGCAAACTGAAAGTTTCGTTTGCGTGACGTCACAACTCGTGTCGGAAGCGTGTTTGTGTCAGGCTGTAAATCAAAACGGAAGTGACGTTGTCCACAATGCATAGCCACAATCCATGCTACTACGCAGGCGATATTACGTTATATGAATAAGAAGTGTGCAAATGACATTTTGAAACATTTTGAATTAACCGCCTCTGAGGTCTAGTGGTTGAGACCACCTACCTCAGATCTAGAGGTCCGGGGTTCGATTCCCGTGGGGGCAGAAATTTTCTGCTCGGTTTGGTCAGTGGCTTTTCTAAGTCGTCCTGGCTAGCTACCACCATCTTACCTAAGTCTGCCGCCATAGCAATAATGTTAACGGCATCGTTGTGTTCTGGCAGTTAGAGGTAAGATAGCCAGTTCCTCTGTGGTTGAGGAATCCGGGTGTAGCTCGCTTCCATCGTCCGCCTTATCTTGACTTACCATCAGGTAAGATGAAGGAGTTACCCTGTTAAGATTAAAAAAAAATAAAAAAATGAGAAATAGTTGAATGCAGAACGGATGTTGTTGATGCAGATGTTGAGTTGTTATTGTTGTTGATAGTTGATGTTGTTGTTGTTGTTGTTGTTGATGATCTTGTGCAGGGTAAACGTTGTGTTATATTCTCCTTGGGGCAGGGAATTGAACCATTCGTTCAAATCGAACTACAAAAAAAGTTAATGCACCTCGGGTAATAAAATGGGCTCTCCAGAGAATAAACTCCGCCTGCTATTGGTAAAATTTATTTTCCTCTATGCTCTGCCTTCGGAAGATAAGAATATACATAATAAGTACTTACATAAGTATGGCTTGCATAAAAATTGACGTATAATTAATTTAAGTATTGAATAAATGTCATGATTCTAATAATCGCATTCTATATACGTAACTAAAATTGCTATCCATACTAATAGTATAAATGCGAAAGTGTGCCTGTCGTTACCTCTTCACGCATAAACCGCTGAGCCGATTTAGATGAAATTTTGTATAGAGGTAGTTTGAGTCTCGGGAAATCGGGAAAGGACGTAAAATATGTAGTTTTTATCTCAGAAAAAGGATATCCACCTGAATAACTTTGATAAAACAATAATGAAAGAGTGATACAAAAACATGAAAATAATAAAAACATTAATAATAATAAAATAATAATATCCTTAACATGGTTCTCATGTTTTTGCAAAATCACCTCTTGAAAGAGAGAAATTTATAAACAATATTTAAAATTTTACACCCTTTTCGCTTTACGGGTATTTTTGTAGCACCTTGTTTGGACTAAATAAACATAGAAACATCCATGACTAATGAACAAATGCTCGCACTCATCATACCAACATCTACCCCTACCGGGATTCGAACCCAAGACCCCTGACCAAGTAGCCTGTATAGTAAAAGGTACTGTTGCTGATGAGATCGCTGGTGTGAGGAATAGGTAAAGAAAAGCGTGATATTCGTGTTCTTTTTTGCTCTTCTCAATAGCCAAAGTGTGTATGTATCTTTTTGCCTACCGGCAATTTAACCTATTCCACATAAGTAACACAGTCGCTATTTGGGGAAAATATATTTAATTAATAAAGACACGAAAGACAATATTTGAAGCTCAGACATAGTACAAAAAGGTAAATGGTTTTGGTATCTTATCTTATAGTGGGGCCATGACTAAGTCACAGTGCACTTCGACCCATTGGGATCTTTTGTGCCTCCCCTGCGTTTACTCTTCCTGTGTCCAGAATATAGATGCCATTAGCCTTACTATATCTTTAGGCAGAAAGAGCCTGTAGTCTTCTGTCTTTGGATATGCCACTTCCAGAAGACTCATTCTGGTTCTAGCCAGGGCATCACAATGACACAAGAGATGCATTATTGATTCCTGGCATTCACCACATGCTCGACAAAGTTGTGTTGGGGAGAGTTGCATTTTATGTAGCATGTGGTTAGTAGCAAAATGCCCTGTGAGCGCCCCAATCAAGAAGCGAGCTTTTGTTCTACCGTTTGCATAGATGTATTTACTCCATCCTCCTACCTCCTCCCCTAGGAAGGATTTGGAGTGTTTTAATCCCGGTATTTTATTCCACTCAGATTTATGTCTGCTTTTGACATGCTCTTTAATGGCTGTGTTTATGAAACTTTGTGAAGGTGCTAGAAAGGGCTCGGGACCTGCGTAAGTGTTTTCCGAGCCCTTCCAAATACCAAATGGTTTTCGTAAATATCTGTATTATACATTGTAGTCCCATTTATATACCCAATTACTTAATTATGAGAACAATCAACCCATTTCAAGAGCACTCGTAAGTAACGCGGCCCAATGATTTGCCATAAATTAACATTAAGTCAAGTTGGTTGATTCCACAATAGCGACACAAATGCATAATATAATTAGATTTATTAGTGCATAAAATTAATAAAAGTGTCTTATTCTACCCGCAGTGTGGCCGTCGGCAACTGGTACAGTCCACTCGAGCAGCCGGTCGTCAGAGCAATATATTATGCTAGTTATAAAAGCTTTAATAACTACAAGTACTTGTTTTACGTTCGGTACGGTATAATTTATGCGCAGCGCCAAAGAACGGCGATCGTAAAAGTCAATGAACCAGGATGATGATCCGAACATAATAATAGAAAAAAAATCGAACGTGGCTAATGGATAGATTGCATAATTAATTTCGTAAAAGATGGTTTTATGATATCAAGTAAGCCAGACAGTTTTTCAGGGCTATTACTTGGGTGCTTAAAAAATATATGGTGTCCTAAGTAATATATACTATCTGATGTTTGTACGATATTTTTTCACGAGTCAGGGATGTTTGTTTGTGTAGCCATTTAATATCCATAAATAAAGCTTAATTAGGGCCAGATTGGTAGGACTTTTCTTAATCAGTCTAAATATAAACATTTATTAATTGTTTTATTAAGATTAGAATTTATTGTTTTAAGATATATTTTTTTTATGATTATTATACCGACCACCACCATACTTAAGTCTGCCGCCATAACACTAATATTCACAGCGTTGTTGTGTTCCAGCAGTTGAAGGAAGATATCTAGTTCCTCTGTGGTTGAAAAATGTGTGTGTATACATCAAGTCAGGACAAAGTTAAGATTGAAATGTAATACTTAACGACTATATTAATTTATTAAGTTTTAGTATTATTCACTATAACAAAATCCTAATTTTTGGCTGACTTCGAAAAAGGAGAAAATTCTAACTCTACTGTTTTGAATGGAAATACCTACTACCGGATGGGTCCCGGAGGTTCCTTATCTCCGGAAGTCTTAGCCGTCGGAAGACCAAAGATAGTTAAAACAATTCACTAGGCGCATATAATCTAATCTCTGTAAATACATTTAGTCTTTGTAGAAAACAAGAATCTAAAGTATACCTACTTGTTCCAATAAGAAGGAAACTACGATATGAAAATTACATCGTTCGGATTTTGCACACTTGAGACGACATGACTGATGTCAGATTTATGCAGACACAATAAAGTTTCCCCCTGCATGCAGGAGTACGAATGCATAGTGACAAGAAAGTAACTATTTTCATTTTTCTTTGCTCAATGGTGGCACGAATGTGTTGAAATATGCAAATTGAATTACAATGGAACCAATGTTTGCCTCTGCATACTTTATGAATACCTGGGCACTGGTCATTGGAAGAACAATTTGTTTATTCGTTTTATGCCATAAATAAAGTAAAATGACAACGTAGCAATTTCGTTGGGAATACGGAAATAAATTGATAAATATTCGAGATTTATCAATGCTTGTATTTTTTTCAGTTAAAGCCAAATAGAAAATTGTTAATACACTCATCTTATATGTCTGATCGACCTCCTCGAGCTTAATGATTCTCTTGATCTAACTCTGAAAATTTGAACATTATCTCAACCACTATTGCCGATTCTAGATAATATCAATTACATTAATCTGAACGCAAACTGAATATCAATAGATATCTATCGTTACAGCCAAGTACGAACAAAGTTTTAGATCTCAGCAGACATTTGCAGAATCCGGAGTAAAATGAGTTATTGTTACTCTAACAACTTGGATAAAACATTCAGTCATACTCCCGGTTATTTTATGCGTCTTAACGGCTGCTTTTGCTTTTATGTATGTTTAGATTGACGAGCCACTTTTCGCATCTTAAAAGGTTTAATATAGTTATTTAACAGTAGATTAAAAAATAATGTAGACCCGATCCAACTGGTATTTGAAAAACACAGGTGGTAGACCCGTATGTAGGGTCGTCTGGGTAGGTACCACCGCCTTTCTTATTTTTAGCCGTGAAACAGTTCGCTGTGTTTCGGATTGAAGGGAATGGTAGCCAGTGTAATTTCTGGGCATGGACGGCATTTCATCTTAGGCCCCAGGATGACAACGCACCTGCAATATCAAGTGATTTTTCCTCGTTATTGCAGGTGTCTATAGGCGGCGGTAACCGCTTACTATCAGATGGGCCGTCAGTTTGTTTGTCATGTAGTAGTATAAAAAAATAACACAGGAACAAATTATTTGTTTTATGATCTACCAACTAGGCAATATAAAGACGGGCTTGCTTTACAAAAAAGGTAACAAATCCGTACCAACAGTCATTACATCCTTAATAATATTAAAAATGTGAAAGTAGCTCTGTTTAATTAATAATAAAAATATACACTTACACCTATTATCTAGCCCAAAGTAAGCATCATTAAGAGCTTGTGTTACGGATACCAGATAACGGAGAAATAATGATAAAAATATGTATATAAATATTAGAAATATACTAAATAAACATATAAACATCCATCATCATCACCATCATCACCAGCCTATATACGTCCCACTGCTGGGCACAGGCCTTCCTACATGGCAGAAACACATGAGGAGTTTGGGCCATAACACCACCACGCTGGCCCAATGCGGGTTGGTGGGTTAAAGCGGTTGCAGTAACAACCGGGACCAACGGCTTAACGTGCCTTCCGAAGCACGGAGGAGCTCAAGATTATAAATTTGATTGACCCATCCAGGGACCAACCATGGCGAAAGTTGCTTTGTTTTCGTGATCGAAACCAGAGCGCTCAAACCACTACGCCACCGAGCTCCTCAAACATCCATGACTAGTATACAAATGCTCGTACTCATCATACAAACATTTGTTCCTACCGGGATTCGAACCCGGGACCTCTTCACCGAGTAGCCTGGGGTACAGATTACTCGGCCAGCCGGTCGTCATTGTCTGTCTGTTACGCCAGCCAATTGTCTGTCTGTTACGTTTTTACGCTTGACCCGCCAAACCGATTTAGTTGAAATTTTATACAGATTTAGATGATATTTTGAGAAAGGACATAAGGAACCTTTGAGTGGCCAATAGCTCATATAAAATTGTAGATTATAATAATACATAAGCTAAGAAGTCATCATCACAAAACACTCATTATGGCCTTGGCACCAGAATTGGTATGTGCGGTGAAATACCAGAAACAATCCGTATGGTTAAGCTCCACGTGATAATAATATAGCTGAAGACTTCACCCCGATCCGACCCACTTACCAGAAATATGTTATACGTACGCTTTCCCAAAGTGGTAAAGAAATCGGCGTAAAACATTTGATGCTTAGCCGAATTTCAAAAACTACTTTTACATCATTTAAAAAAAGAATAAATTAATAATAATATAAAATTTTGTAATGTGTAGAGAGCAAGTACACACGACAACACGTCAAGTGTAAGAGTTGCACTACGAAAGCCGCCTCTATTACGACCACATTAAGGGCGGGATCAAGGTCAAACTGTTTCGGTTGATGTGCTGTCGACTGTACAAGTATAAACTCAGTTAATATTCCTTGAACTTCAAGTAATATTTCATCGTTCTGTTTTTATAGGAAATCAACTTTATCGACTTCATAAAAACGCCGATATTAAGAAGCCAGGTGATAAAATTTGGCGGTTTAACACAAAATGAGTTAATAAGAAAATTCTTTTATATTAGCTATCTCTAGTGTGTTTAATAAAGTAGCATTTACGTTTCTACAAGTATTTGATCAGATGTAATATTATCGAATGACTTACCTAAGTACTTAAGTTTTGACGAGACCTTTATATGTATACAACTAGCTGTGCCCGCGACTTCGTTCGCGTGGATGTCAGAAAAAACAACATGTCGTACGTAGGTTACATAGATCGCCCTGCCTGCGCCCGCCCGCCTTGGAACTCATAAATGCGTGCACGGTACTTAATCATTATTTTGTTGTGGAGTTATTTTAAAACAATGATGTCTCTTAAGATATTCATTGAAATCAAACAATGTCAAAAACAATTTTGTTTAAAATTAAATACTTGTGGTGAATAATGTATTTATTTTGATAAGGAATAATATCATGTTTACAAAAACACCGTCGCAGATAGTGCATTATTTTAGAACAAATTTGATTACGAAAAAATTATTATTGTGAGTCAATTTCAAAAGATATACATATGCTTTCGCTGACTTTTTTTAGAACTTTTAAATGAGAACAATACCTAACTGTTTACATGAGGTTTGCGTAACTAGCGTTACGTTCTATTTTCCGACATCCACGCGAGCGAAGTCGCGGGCACAGCTAGTATGAAATAAGCGGCGTAACAATTTTACGATTTCATGTTAGAATCTAATGCGATCACTCGGAATGCTTTCGAATCAATAAAGTTCAGAACTGCCTCTATGTTCTGTGTATACATACCGAATCTGTACAAGATACGCATATATATCTATAGGATTTAAGATTCAGGTCCGATCTTGGGTCGGCGTGTAAGAATGCCAATTAATTTACAATACTTTTGTATTCCTGGGCGTTCCTAGTGTTTCAGAATACCCAAAAGTAGTTTCATAAACCCAAAATTTTCGATTAACAGTAATGTAAGTCCCATTACCATTTTAACGACCGGCTGGCCGAGTGGTCTGTACCCCAGGCTACTCGGTCAAGAGGTCCCGGGTTCGAATCCCGGTAGGAACAAATGTTTTTATGATGAGTACGAGCATTTGTTTACGAGTCATGGATGTTTATATTTTTATTTAGTATATTTCTAATATTTATATACATATTATTATCATTATTTCTCCGTTATCTAGTATCCATAACACAAGCTCTTAATGATGCTTACTTTGGGCTACATAATAGGTGTGAGTGTATAAATATTATATTATATTATTATTATATTTACAAAAGAAGATTATTACTTCGATATCTGTTGGCAATTAATGACATTCATTGTCAGGTGACCTTTACACAATTTTATTATGAAAAGCTTTGGGGTGTTACCTAACCTCGATGTTAGATGTCGTGAATTCGTAATAAAGTCGAAATATTAAAACACTGAATTTGCTGTTAAGGCGACGATAAAGTCATTTTATTCAAGTAAGAAGTAGCTGAAGAAACATGTCAATTTTTCAAAGTGCTATTAGTTTACGAAAACGGGCGAAAAATAAATAAATAACCTTTTTATGTCTTCTGTGCCAATTCGAGGCTACCGTGTTATTGTTGTTAAAAAAAGTATATGTGCTTACAGAAACAACTTCCTTTCAGAGGCGAAAAAGTTTGAATAGGTTTTTTACCCTTGCAGCTTAATAACAAGATAAACTTCCGGCCATAATCGGATGGGCGGCATCGCCGGACAGGGAACAGCTGTGTGAATTATAACCGAAAGGGTTGTTTCTAGCAGGGCTTAATAACTTTTGGATAACAGTTTTAAAAACAAATTGATGTTGCTACCCTAGGCCTAAAAAAAAGATCCATGCGTCTATAGGGATATGTGAATCTGTCAAGATATTAGCTTACCCAGGAGTTTCTCAGACCATTTTCTAAATTAAACTGGTTCCCCTACAGCTACAATTCTACCATATTCCCAAAACTTGACAAAAAATGTGTTTTTTTTTGTCACGACAACGTAGACCCCCGTCGAGTCACCCGTGGACCCCTGGGGATTCCTTGAAATTTTGATATTTTTATTTTCATGTCATTTTGTGGGCATCCTCAATGATTTTTAAGCGATTATTGTTACTGGTAGCCGATGCCCTTTCAAGAATCACCGAAGGTTTGTGAATACGAGATGAAAAAGGTATATCAATTAGAAAACCATTAGAAAATGAAAATGAAAATATCTTTATTCAATTAGGCCCCCAAGAAGCACTTTTGAATCGTCAACAAAAAAACCCTTAAGTCTATCACATAAAAATAATATTAACTAACTAACAATTTCATAATGTTTGTCTCTCTGTCTTATCTGGATCTACGTAAGCTAAGAATGTTATGTCAGTCTGTCTATCGGTCTGTCTGTCGGTCCGTCTGTCCGTCAGTCAGTCTGTCTGTCTGTCCGTCAGTCAGTCTGTCTGTCAGTCTGTCTGAATTTACACCGGTTCCAAAAGTTGAACTACCGAGAAGATTCCGGCAACAAACTCGTGTAGTCACTCTTTTCAATCATTAAGTTACAATGTTTAATTACACAGTAATAGTATTTAGCAGCGCAGTGTCGCACAGAGTATAAAAAAGGTATATTAAAGTACCAATAAGTACCTAATGATAAGAATATTTACTGTATTTAAAGGCTGTCCGACAATGCACCATCACAATATAGGTATTACAATACACAAAGGTCAACAATTAATATACAAAGACCTAATAAAGCTAAACATCTTTCATTAATTTTAAACACTTGTCTGAGCACGTCATTACAATAATAATTCTATTGTTTTATATATAATATCCTATAATGCCATATACCTCAAAAATCCCTCAAAAATGATACTATTGATGAATATGTAGGTAAATTATTACAAAATCAAGGAAGCTTAGAGATGACCATTTCCACTAGTGGCACCTGTTCACAAGTATGACGCATGTGCCAGCCATCGCTCCGCTCAACCATATCATAGGGAACGGAGCGACCCGGCACACGACGCCACCACCGCAGAAACTTATAGAGAGCATGACATCTTCCAGCAACCACAAAATCAATGAAATGCTATTGGTGGAAATAACTATATGACATTATAAGTTACAACCAAGCATTTTTGTCATTTATATAATCGTTAATAGTATAGTAACCTTTGGACATTAGAATTTTCTTAATGTGAATTTTAAATTTGTCAAATGGCAAGTCTAGTACGTTATTAGGAATCTTGTTATAGTAAAGTATGCTTTGACCCATAAAAGTATTAAAAACTTTATGCAGTCTTAGAGACGGTAAGATCAACTTATTTTTATTTCTTGTATTTAATGCATGTACATCGCTGTGTCTTAAGTAGGAATTTAAATTTTGACGTACAAAAATTATGCAAGCATAAATATATTGAGAAGCCACTGTTAGTATATCTATTTCTTTAAATAAGTCTCTAAGAGATGTTCGAGCAGCAAGGCAGTAGATTGCTCTAATTGCACGTTTTTGCAAGATAAATACTGTTTCAATGTCTGCTGCTTTACCCCACAGAAGAATACCATACGACATAATACTATGGAAGTAACTAAAGTAAACCAAGCGCGCCGTGGCAATATCAGTATATTGCCTTATTTTTCTAATAGCATAAGCCGCGGAGCTAAGTCTACTACAAAGTGTTGTGATGTGAGGGTTCCACTGGAGTTTCGCATCGATTGTAATGCCTAAAAACGTGGTGGATTGAATTAAATTTAGCGACTGATTATTTAATTTAATGTTTGTATCCACTTCCCTAACATTAGGTAAAATAAATTTAATACATTTAGTTTTCTTTGCATTCAGTTGTAAATTGTTCACAGTAAACCAATTCATTACTTGAGATAGCGCATTGTTTACGTCGTCAAAGATAACTTTATTTCTATCACATTTAAAAATTAAAGAAGTATCATCTGCAAACAACACAATCTCACAAAATTCCTTAGCAAAGAAAGGCAAGTCGTTTACGTATATTAAAAATAAAAAAGGCCCTAGAATTGAACCCTGTGGAACTCCCATTTTGACATAAGACCCTGAAGATTTTGTTCCATTGATGTCAACTATTTGAGTTCTAGAACTTAAGTAAGATGTGATTAACTTCAGAGCTGAATTTGTAACCCCATAGTGTTGTAATTTTAAAATTAGCGTCTGATGGTCAACGCAGTCAAATGCCTTTGATAAGTCACAGAATATACCAATAGCATTTTGTGAACTCTCCCATGCATCAAATATGTGCCTTAACAGCGCTACACCAGCATCAGTAGTAGAACGACCCTTTGTAAATCCATATTGCGCACTATGGAAAAGATTATTTAAATTAAAATGCTTAATCAATTGTTCCAAAATAATTTTTTCAAATATTTTACTAAGTGCTGGTAAAATAGAAATTGGACGAAAATTACTAGGATCCTCTCTATCACCTGATTTAAATAGCGGAATAATCTTACTGTATTTCATTAAATTAGGAAAAATACTTTCATCTATACAGTTATTAAAAATTTGCGCGAGATAAGGGGCAATAATATCAATGATATTCTTAACTATTTTTACAGATACATCCCATAAATCCCCTGTATTTTTCAATTTTAGGGATTTAAAAATTTTAATGATTTTTTGAGGAACAACATGGGTAAATTGGAAAGTCTCGCTACACTCGGGCACACAATGCCTCAAGATGGAACTTGCTTCAAGAGAAGAAGAATCTAAATGAGATGTTGTAATCGAAGGTATTTTTGAAAAGTAATCTTCAAATATGCTAGCTATTTCGTGGTCAGAATTAATAATTTGATTATCTACATTTATTCTGAACGTGGTGTTTTGTGACTTGACTTTACCAGTTTCACGGTTTATTATATTCCATGTAGTTTTTGTTTTGTTATTAGATTTTTCAATTTTGTCTCGGATGTGTATCGCTTTGGCGCGGTTACATATCTTTTTGAAAGTCTTGGAATATTTCTTTACATACTCATGAAAGTCCTTATTGTGATTGTATTTCTTTTGTGCGTATAATTCATACATCTTATTTCTACTTTTATATATACCTTTTGTAGCCCAGTCACCAAATTTAATTTTATTATTTAAAGATTTAACTGTCTTTTTTGTGAAGGTATTTTCGAACTCATTTTTTATTACATGAAACAAATAAGTATATTGATCGTCCGGGCTGGAATGTGTGAGTGGCAGTGTGGCTACCTTTATAGCCAATTTATTCATAAAAATGTCTTCACGACTCTTCGTAATAGGTCTATATGTTAAATATTTTGGTTCAATCAATAAGTTATCAACAAAAGCAATCAGCAAACCACAATGATCAGACGTAAGATTGGTAATAACAGACTTTGAAACAGGGTCTTTATTTGAAAAAATATTATCAAGACAGGTGGCCGAGTGGGAAGTGATTCTAGTAGGCTCTAGAAATTGATTAACTAAGTCAAAGGATTTAAAAACGGAAAGTAAACGAGTACATGATGGTGTGCTCTCTAACAAATTAACGTTAAAATCGCCACAGATAATAATATGTTTCCTTTTATTACTTATTTTTTTGAGTACATCTTCCATTATGGACTCAAATGTGTTATAATTTCCAGAAGGTGGTCTGTACACACATACTATAACATAACTCTCTAATTCCACACAAGACAATTCAATTATACGCTCGACTGAAAGACCTACGATATCTTTACGTTCTTTACATTTCATTTTATTGTTAACAAGTATTAAAGAGCCACCATGAATTGCAGATTTCCTTACAAAATTGCTTGACAACTGAAAATTGTCAATAGACACCGATTCAAAAACTTTTAGCCAGTGTTCAGTTAAACATACCACATGAATATCTTGACTTTTTGTAAACAATTCAAGTTCTAGTTCTTTGCCAGCTAATCCTTGTAAATTTTGGTACACAATATTTAATAACATAGGCTTAGCTTTTGTCTTATGGTTCAGTTTAAAGATAATGAATTAATATTAGGTGAGACCAATTCATTAGAAAATATGGTATTGTTTTTATTTTTCTTAGTTATGGTATTCATAACCTTGTTCCTTATATTATATGCTAACAATGTAGCAATTTGTCTTTTAAATCTAGGTGACAGATACAATGTATCTCTGGTCAGTGTAAAGTTAGTAACAAATTTGTTACAATCAAAAAATAAAAGCGCGTCACTATGACGACACGTCAAATTGTACATATTATGTTCATTCAAATAATGAATTTGTTTGTTATAATTAAAATCCATATTTGTAGCATACGGAAATGCACACAGAGTAATTTTACAATTTTTTTTGCTATTTAATTCTAATAGCTTGGTTATACACCTTGTTATGTGATTTTTCCTAACTCCTGAACTATCACCACACAGAATAATTAAGTTGCTATCACTTTTTAAATTTTCACACGTAGTAACATTATTTATAATATTTTCAAAGTGGAGCCCAGGGGAACAATTATTAAACACAATTTGATCTGTTTGATCTAAAAGTAAGTGCCCTAGCCCTTGTCCTAATTTATCAGAAAAAATATAAGTGTACTCTGTACTTTGTGTCATCTTAGTTTTTATAGTGTTTGAGCATTCTAATACTGGCGGCACAGGCAAAAATTCACTTTGAATTGGCTGCAAAGGAACTGGTTCATTGTTTGTTAATATTCTACTATGATTACTGTTATTGTTACTAGAACATGAGCAATGTTTATTTGTTAAAGAAGCATATCTCTCTGTACTGTAGTTACACAAGTCAATCATATCATGCCTTGCAGAGATTTGATATTCAATCATATTTTTATACATGTTAAGTTGATCATTAAACATGTCCTTTAGTGAATGCTTCAAATGCATTAATCTATTTTCTAATAATTTGGTTGTGCAATCGTGTGAGGAATGATTTTGTTGAACTTTATTACTAAATGACTTTAATTTATTTATCAGTAATATACGTTCTTTTCTCAATAATAAATGCTTCTTGAAGTGATTTTGCCTTTTAATTAATCTATTAGTTTTTTTTATGAATTTATTAATACGAAAATATTTTTTAAATTTATTGTTACTCATTGACAAATGTTGTGTAGACGCCAGTTCCTTGCACAGTGAGTTTACATTAACTGTGTTATCACTGAGTAGACCCGAATCACAATTGACTAACTCACTAAACAGACTCTGGGAAGCATCACTTTCTGAAACCTTGCTATTATTTTCTAATATTAGCACAGTCTTGTGCGCCTCTGATAAACTTACTTCTAGGTCATTGATGCGACTCAGTGCCCGCTCGTGAGTGTCATTGCATTCTTTAAAAGAACTTATTTTATCCTGCAAGTGGACACATTGATCAGCAATTTCTGAATATTTTATGTGAAGCTCGGCCAGTTCACTCTTAAGTTCCGAGTTTTTTCTTATAATTGCTTGTATCTCTTGCTCGCTGTCTTCTCGTTCCTGCAGCAGCTTGTCATTGAGCTCCTGAGCCCTTTTGAGATCCAACAGCACCTGCTTCAGCTTCATCTCGGTGTCCTTAGCAGTTGCTTTGCGGGTCAGCATTTTAATGTTAGTTGGCACAACTGAAGCTAGAAATTAATAAAAGATTAAATTAAAATAAGAACTTATTAAAATCTCAAAAAATACCTAAAATTACAAATACTATTGAATATTACTGAACAGACTAAATAACACTAAATATAAATATATATTTTATATTGTACCAAACAAACTTTGCTTGTCAACTTACATGGAGTTGTGATACCTATTTATAGCAATCTAATCTATCAAATTTGAGAAGTGGGTATTTTAGAAAACTTAAAATAAAGTTAAAAACTTAGAGTTGAAGCAGTGAAAGTGGACTGATATATTTCTTGTTGTTATTGTGAATTAAAAACAATAGAAACAATACTCCCCAGTTAAAAGTTTCAGCTTTTTTTTTCTAGTTGTTGATACCAGAATACAACACACCGGCAGCAACCTTAACAGATACTTCTATGACAGTGTATATTTGTACTGGTATGGCTTATAAGTGGTAGATTGGTTAGTCTGTTGCTTCCCACTGGTGCACTGAAAATAATTTAATGAAAGTATGAGATATTATACTAATAAGACTAACCATTTATCAACGATTGGCAAGAGCAATTATATATACTATGACTTGTTGATTGTACAAAGGTTATGGTCAGGGGATTAAGTAGGTAGTCAATGTATATGTACTTTAATGATTTGCACTGCACTTCAGATAGCAAAATAGATTAGGAATGTTTGTAAATGTAATGAATTGGACTACTAAACTAACATAAATAAAATGTTGTGCTCTGTTTTCAAAATGTGAGTAAAACAATTGCGTTGCAACGATTAAATCAAACAAAATTTAATTATGACAGTTACAATTTTGCAACCGTCACTATGAAATTCAAACTTTATGATATCAAAGAAAACCATGAAAAATGGTGATTAAATGTTTTGTAATGAGAAAATAGGTGACAAATACTACTCCCCCGGTTTTAAGTCCAAGTCGTAGAAGCAGAATCCAATATAGTCAGTCTGACAACCGACCGGCTATGTCGAAAATAATAATCTTTATTTCTCGATATTTACACTGAATATCGATTCACTAATAATACAGCACTGTATTTGTATAATTCACCACTGTTTAATCACTTCAATGCTTGTTAAAAACCGTAATTATTATTTATTTTCACATATTTTATTAGCAGCTGTTTTCTAGACATCTGGCTGCTAATGTTGCCAGAGCAAAAAAAAAAGGCGGATCCACCTCGGTTACCACCAACTTGTTGAGCTTTCTACTGTTTCTTACCATTAATTAATTTGCGTACAGGTGTTGAGGAGGTCGGTAGTGGTTTAAGCGCTCTGGTTTCGATTACAAAAACTAAACAACTTTCGCCATGGTCGATCCCGGATGGGTAAAACAAATTTGTAATCTTGACCTTCTCCGTGCTGAGGCACGTCAAGCTGTTGGTCCCGGTTGTTACTGCAACCACTTTAACCTACAAACCTGTATTGGGCCAGCGTAGTGGTGTAATGGCCAAAACTCCTAATGTGTTTTTCCCATGTAGTAAGGCCTGTGCCCAGCAGTAGGACATAGGCCAATGATAATGATGAATTCGCGTAAATTAATCAATATTTTTTCCTTTACGTCGATTACCAATCTGCCGGTGCTCACACAATAATAATGTATCGTGTATTTGTGTCCAATACCTCCTAATTCATAATTAGTATAATAGTATCTCACAGATTAATTACTTCCATCACCAATAACCTGAAAGGCATATGTCAAATTACAGTTAAATTGAAACAGATTAATCAGAATCTAATGAGAATTATGTCTGAATCTGACATTGGCACTAATTATCTTATTAATACATAAGACCCTAATACTGTTCTATACTCTATGTTACTAGAAATATTTAAGATAGGTACACTACTTATAATATATTAACGTACAGGAAAGGTCACCCGACATTAAGAAAAACCATACTTAAACGTACCAGAATGCTAATAAATAATAAAAAAAAAGTATACTCCGAAGAATATGTTTCATATCCGGCCAAACACCTATAAGTACACACGACACAATGTCAAGTATAACAGTTGCACTACGAAAGCCGCCTCTATTATAAACGCAGTAAGGGCGGTCTCAAAGTCAAACTGTTACGCTTGATGTGCTGTCGACTGTACACTTATATGAAGAGCTTTTGTATGACTGTTGTGTGATTGGTAGGCTGAAGGTAATTTTTTAATAACCGCTTCTAACCGAAATCGTGTTGATTATTATAATTTAAAAAAATAACCTTAAGCCCGCATCACACCAAAACTTTCCAGCACGTCCAATTGGGATGTTGCCTAAGTTTCAATATGGCGTTATTTTTCACAAATTCGGAAAAAATATGCTTGCTAGCGTTATACCCATAAAAATTAATTTAAATTTAAAAGATATGGAATATTGTTGAAGTTGTACTGTTTTGAAAATTTAAAAAATGGTCATATTTTTTTCTAAATTTATCAAAATTTTTAATGATTTAAATTGCTGAAATCAATTAAAACAGCTATTATTATGACAACGATTAATAAAAACATAACTTTATCATCTTCAGCCTATATACGTCCCACTGCTGGGCACAGGACTTCCCACAGAACATTCTGTGGGCCTTCCTACATGGGAGAAACACATGAGGAGATTGGGTCATAACACCACCACGCTGGTCCAATGCGCGTTGGTGGGTTAAAGAGGTTGCAGTAACAACCGGGACCAACAGCTTAACGTTCGTTCCGAAGCACGGAGGTGCTGAGGTGAGGAGATCATACATTTGATTGACCCATCCTGGGGCCAACCATGGCGAAAGTTGCTTTGTTTTTGTAATCGAAACCGGAGCGCTGAAATCACTACGCCACCGAGCTCCTCAAAAAAAATACTTAATACATAGTATTATTATTTTGGTCAGTATGTTTGTATATTACTAAGAAATGTATGGGGCATTTTTTTAGTAACATGGATACTTACACCAAGTTGTTAAATGTTGAGCGATTCTAGTTCAATCAACTATCGGCCTAGGCATTTAATTGGATGCCGGCATTTTATGAACTGCCTAAGTATCTAAATAAATCGCTAATTTAACCATATGACTGTATAATTAAAATTAAAAACTTGAAAAAGTTACTTTTCTTTATTATTTTAATCTAATAGGCATCTTTTTCAGCTTAGATTCTATCAGCTCGAATTTTATTTGTTTGTAATAGTAATAGCAATCGATAGTCATTGAATTTCATTGAATTTCAACTATAATAGTACATCACTAGTACTTTACTATTTCACGTCTGCAAAGGAGACTTTGTAATTGTAATGAAGTATAGGTATTATTATATACCTAGTTCTTTAACACACCTTTTAAATAAACTTAATATGACTCTAAGTATGGATACGATTGGACATGGCATCCTTCTATTTTATGAGAAGAATTCAATCACAAAAATTGCAATGAATAAATTTAACATAAATTCAAAAATTCTAATACAAATGTAATTTTTTTAAAGGAGTTTTCTGATTGTCAAATATCAAAACAATTGAAGCAGAACATTACTTAACTACAAACAACGATAGAATTACAAATCTTAATTGCCACTAACATCTTAATTTACATCATAACTGACAACATTAACGAGATAATCTACAGATTGACTGGTTAATGTTCATTTTAATGACTTGGAGTTTAATGTCGAACAATAGAACATAATAACGTTTTCATATCTTCTTAATGGTACCGCGATAGCATTTTATATTTTATTACGTTTAATATTTGTTCCCTTAATATTGGTTGGAAACAGCCCAGCCAACCCCAAAACATAAAGACCTATAAATTAAATAAGTATGTAAAATGAAGTGTAACAGTTGAACTACGAAAGCCGCCTCTATCGCGAACGCAGGAAGGGCGGTCTCAAGGTCAAACTGTTACGCTTCATGTGCTATCGACTGTACCTACTTAATTTTAATTACTTTTTCTTTTAAGTGCTTTGAAGTCTGCTTTAGTTTTGTTCAATATTTTTCATTAAAAAAACAAATGATGGTAAACTAGTGACAAAAATGATAGAAAACCGTCAGCTATACAAGGTGTTTGGTACATGGTTTAACAAGCGGGCACCTACCCATGTTAACATAGTCATATAAATAATATGGCGTTATCAAAAATTCAAAATAATAAAATTTATTTTAAACTTTATACAAAAAGTTCGGTCAGTAAAACAAAATGTATCGGAAATTTCAAAATTAATTTTACAACAAACACTCTGTATATTGAGTTTTCTCCTAGTCAATCGCTGGTTGAAATTTATATTGTTTATTACAGTTAGCACGCACTGGTGGCTTTGTTCAGGGTGACTGTTTCGTCATTCTCATGAAGTTCATGGATATGTATGGAGAAGAGAAGCGCGCACGCTACGAGACGTCACAGCTGGGTGACATTTGTGTCTTCTCCATACAGATCCATGGTAACATACATCCAAACAAAACAACATACATCAAAACAAAACTCCATACAGATCCATGGTAACATACATCAAAACATCCAACAAAAACAAATCCTTCCTTTTTTGAAGTTCGTTAAAGATGAAATAAAATACTTCTTTGCGTACCCTCCTTCTTTGGAGTTCGTTGAAAATGAAATAAAATACTTCTTAACGTAATTTCTGAGGTGTCTCAAACCCCTTATCCACCGTCAAGCCAATATTAAATACTCCATAACATTCTCAGCGAGATTCCTTCCTTAGGACAAAACTTTTTGGCTATTAAAATTGACTAACGACACCAGTAACTACGTGCTTTGAAAGTTAGTCATTATGCAATAGTTTTACGAAAATGAAGACAGGCAAAATTTATTCATGCTATATTAGTACGACAGGCACGAGTTCGTGGTTTGATTTTCAAAGCTGACCAGCTTTGAGAGTGGTGGCATTATGGCTTCGTTAGTAACATTTCCATTTGTAATTTAAATTTATATTGACATTTGCTGCTGCCTCTCTTTCTGTAAACTAGATAAGAAGTTCCGAGCTTAATAGGACAGGCAGTAAAACTACTTTGGATTAGTAACCAAAGCAACAATCTCTTTAGAGTACTTAGATATCAGTAAGAGATATTAGGAACTTGATTTATTTTTGTATTTTTATTTGTTGTCTGTTGCTCATTTTATTGGTATTTATTTTATTATATTATATTCTTTATGTATGAAACAGGGTAAAAAAATTTGAAAATTATAATTTACCCCAGAAATTTACCTTTTGATAGTATCAAACATCCTTTACAATAATTAATAATAATAATAATATTTATACACTCACACCTATTATCTAGCCCAAAGTAAGCATCATTAAGAGCTTGTGTTATGGATACTAGATATCGGAGAAATAATGATAATAATATGTATATAAATATTAGAAATATACTAAATAAACATATTTAAACATCCATGACTCGTAAACAAATGTTCGTACTCATCATACAAACATTTGTTCCTACCGGGATTCGAACCCGGGACCTCTTGACCGAGTAGCCTGGGGTACAGACCACTCGGCCAGGCGGTCGTCTAATAATTGGAGACCAATAGAACCAGACACACCAGGTTTTATTTGTGATCATACCATTCTAATGTTGATGTTTTAGTACCTTTTTTTACGAGAAGAAATCTGATTACAGACCTACCCGCTGCTGGCTACGCGACGGGCGTGTGTGGGAGTCGTCCAGAGCTAGCAACACTAGAAATACCCACTTAAACTCCCCAGTTACTTCACTGCCCTTCGCGGAGGTAGCCTGGGCTCTGCCGAAGCAATTTCACCAGCCCACCCCCAAATTGAATTTTCAGTACCTAGAATGTTTAATAGAAACAGAAGAAAGTAAAAAAATAACGATTTTATAGAAAAAACTTCCCTTTTTTTATATGTTACATCACTAACGTCAGCTATCGTGCGTAGTCTTATGAAATTAAAATATTGAATTGCGCATTGACCTGAATAATTAATTACTTCAAAAGCGTAACGTATGCTTTGGACTAAGTAGGTATTTAGACGCTGTCCACAACACCAGTTGTGGAAACACAACAACCTAAGTAGCAACGATTGTAAATTTACAATACTTTCGACGCAATATTGAGAACAGATATAAAAATAATAAACCTCTTTATTGATATAGCTCAAAAACATTTTTACCGAATGAATTCCGACTTAACAAGATTGTGTCGAAACAAGTCGAAAGCACTTATAACCCATTCCGCTTTCATTACGGTAGGGCAATAATGAAATTTGTCAAGTCGGACGCGCGTCGGCGCGTCGTGCCGACATCGTCACGTGTGGCAGAGATGTGGGCCTATCTCATTGAAGAGAATCACACAATGTTGTTTATTCTGTATTAAACATAGTAAACATACAATATATTTAACAAATACTTTAAAAGAACCTCGTTTATTTGATGTATTTCTCCCATGTCGGAAGAGGGACCTAACAGGATGGTGCCGTCAATACAACAATAAATTATTATTGAAACATGGGCTTTATATAGATATAATTCACAGAAATGGTTTGCCACAAAGTTTGGCACCACCAGGTATAGGATGGTACTGCGATGATGACTTTAAAAGAAGCCCAATGTCTTTTAGTTTTAATTAAGTAGCACATCATCAAAAAGGCAGACAGTAACTAGTGTTGCCTCTATAATTTGAAGAAATTGTCTTGACTTAGCTATACTTCTTGGTTAGGGCCAAGAATATGCATCAGTGATTTAGTAAAATATCCAAGAAAGTCTAATTCTTGTTGTTTTTATTTATAGACAACACTTGGTTTTAACACTTTTAACATTAGTATACAAATAAAGAAACGTGAGTCGATTTCGACATGATATGTTTTTTTTATAATTTCGAAATGGCATACCATAATGTATACCGCGTTACCACTAACGTTACTTTTTTTAAGAGCGCGACCACTGCAGGGTTAGTTATAAACACCTACTTAAACTAACTCCAGTTTTTAGGTTTTTATTTTTGAACACATAGTGGATTTTATAGTTAAAGTGAAACTCAAAATAATTCAGCACAGTACTGATAAGTATATTGACCCTAGATCGCTCGTCGCGGCGAGGCGAGGCCGTTTCCGCCGTCTCGTCTCAACAAATACTTTTCTATTGTGTCTAGCTTGTGGTTACTTTGCAAATTTCAAGTAGTTTATGTCAGTTTGACCAAAATAGCTTACTTGTACTTGAGACTATCCGTCAAAGTAACTTTTAGAGTGAAATAACTTAACTAACCTGACAGCAGCCGTAATCTTTTTCGTCTTACTATATTCAATTTCAAATATTAGAACGCCATAACCAATTCAGAAGAAAACTACGAGTAAACTACACTACGAGGAAACTTATTGTACTCGTAAGCAACGTAATAAGATTAGGACGACGCGAAACGTAATTAATAATGATATTCTCAGACATACACCAATCAGGCTCATATTAAGCATCATCACTCGTGCTTTGATTTCTAGGATTACGGAGAAATATTCACGGTGAATTAAACTTATAAATATACCTATAATATAATTATGAATATCCATAAAGTGTAAATAAAGGTCCATGTACTCATCAAATAAACATCTGTTAAATAGACCGTTAAAGCGGTTGCATGCCAAATTTTTATCTTAAATTGCTCTTGGTATTTTTTATTTATTTAGGTAGTTCATTTTATTTTAAGCTGTGTGCTATTTGATATAGGTATATTGGGACGAATCTATGGAATATGAACTAATAGTATATATATTATTATATATGATTAGATATCTGAATGAAATATTTTTGAGTAAGTTGCAATATTTTTTTGGCTTAAGAATATAAATCAACCTGCTTTTCACTGTGAAAAGCAGGTTGAAACCTGATAATATATTTTTTTATTCCGGACTACTTTAACAGACTATATCTCTGTTGAGAATTTGTGCCTAAAAGACAAATAGAGTACTTACATAATAAAATCGTAATGCTATTTTAGCTAAGGAACCACAAAATGGTTATATTTTCTATGATATTATCTTTGATAGTTAGTAAATTCCTTTGTTACACGGTTTTTCAATCTATCTTAAATTCCATTAGAATAGTAAAATCCGTGTCAGTGACAAAGTGAAACGCTGCGGATTCTGTCCCCACCCAAGGCCATGATTTTTAATTATTTTCTAACCTTTTAAACATTAATCATAAAATAAAAATAAAAATTAAGAATTAATCCATCATTTAAATGAATAAATATTATACAAGACAAACCCAAAGCCATCACTAGATATTTAATTTTGCCGACGCGCGTCACCCCGAATCACACAGCGACATAGGACTGAAAGTAATTAATCAAATTAAAAGCTTCTCTTATTAATTATGTTAATATTATAAATTATCATGCAATCTAGAAATAAGGAATAACTGAGTTTAAAGTTATAAATAATAAAATGAAACGTGTAAATCATTCCTAACAAGAATGAATGTAAAATATAGTCTGTACCTTATAGCTAAGTATAGTTAAGATGAAAAATATAAATACTATAATATGCTTATTTTTTGACTTTAACATTATTATAAATGTTTGAAAAATGCCCCAATGTTTGAAGCACTGCCCCAACTTAACCGAATCGTAGGTATTTGTAAAAATACTCGTTTCGGATGTTGAAATAGAATATTTCGACATTGTAGGGTGGACGTTAGCTCATAAACGCAAATACAGATAGAGTAGAAGAATTTCACAGGGATATCCCAAGTCCTGGGTGGCTCAGTGGTCAGAGCAGTCGCCCGGATTGCGAATGGTCGCGGGTTCGATTCCTGCCTCAGGACGTGAAATTTTTCCAGTTTTATTATATTTTAATTACTATAATATGCTATAATATACAGGATGGTGCCGTCAATACGACAATAAATTGAAACGTGGACATAGAAATGGTTTGCCACTTTCAAAAACATCATATTCATTTGATTATTTTATAACATTTGTATGAAATAATATAACATGGGTCTAGGTTTCTAGGGGTTGAAATGAAACAATATATTGATAAATTAATTAATTAATAAACTTGTAAGTATTCAGTAGAATCCATTTTTATTAATCTTTTATTGAAACCCAAAATTGAAACAGTTAAATCTGGTAAAAAATATTTTTTACTTTAATTTTAGTAGAAGGAATTATTTTTAAGGGTTGAAAATTTACAATTCATAAATATATTATATATAATGAGCACTAAACAATTCTTTTTTGCGTTAATGTGCGATTTCACATGACAGAGAAAGATTCCATTGATACAATGCTTAAATTAGCATTTTATTCAATTTTTCACATAAGTTGTTGATTTTACTCGTAAAACGCAAGAAGCGCAATTCCGCACAGTGTCACTTTTGAAGATAAGAGTAAAACAAGCCTGCTCCCTAAATTTCAGAAAAATCGATGACGGTTGAAAAATTTCGGAAGTAATAGCTTATTTTTATCTTCATTGACTATACTATGATTATGATGGACTCTATCAATCGGCCAGTAACATAAAAATACAGGAGTTTATGTTTTACATTTGGCGGGTTCGATTGCCGGCTGTGGCAAGTGACTTTTAATTAACTCTTGAGTGCAATTTATATTATCTTTAAAATTAATGGAAAGTTTCTATCCATTTTTTTGTAACTTCACTATTTAATTACATTAATATTATTTATTTGTAATGTTATTTATATCCTATCATCGTTTTTCCTTTATTTATTTTTATCCTTTTCATATTTATGTTATTTGGTTCACTCTGTGTCTTGGCTTGTTTTGTGGAGCTGTCCACATATACGATCGATGGTTACAAACTTTTTAACTATGTGACAATAACAAAAAGTTGTGAAACGTGGTATAGACGAGAGTCATCCAACGATGAAAAAACATCACAAAACACATCAAAATGCAGTCTTGCGCGTACGTATAATAATATGGGGTTAATTTAAATTTTGTAGCCGATATATCTACACATTTTCAAAGGTAGGTTAGACCTAATTGATAAATTGAAACTCTTTCAAAAAAATGGTCGCCGTCGGAAATTATTTAGTCAAGTACATTTGCCGAATTTATTAAACGAAGTGCTCTTTTGACTATTTGCACTTGTTTCCGCTGGTTTGCACACATCATTTGAAATGTTAGTTTTATTATTTACAAAGAAGTATAAAGAGTGGTACTTATGTAAGGTCAATCAGGTAACCTTTTCGGTTTGGAAGATTAAACCTTAATGACCCATGTCATTAAGGTTTAATCTTCATTGCATTCTATTCTTTGACTGCAACAATAAAGTTGAGTCGAGAAAGATAGTGCAAAAATAATAGTCATAAACATAAATATATTATTAACAATAACATGTGAATACATATAAATACTTATTAGAAAATAAACATACATTATTTATAAGAATTTAAGCTTTAGATAAATATTTTATTAAATACATAAACAATGAGGATGAATCGAGACTCGAAAAAGAAACTGCGAACTGACCGCTCGAATACTAAATTTATTTATTTAATTAGATATAATTCTTATATAAGACTTGAATTATAGAAAATTATATAGCTAAATGACTGAACATTATAGATTTCTTCAATAACATCAATCAGTTTCGTGTGAAATTAAAAGTAAACGCATCACATGTTCACAAATATACGGAACACTTTTTTTCTTGTTGTCAGAATATTCTCACGATATAATCTACTAGAACAATGATAAGTGCATCTTTTCCAGCTAATTTTGGACGAACACTATTCATAACTCGTATTGCTAACAATTCGTGTTTCGACGTTCATCATATTCCACCACACGTCCCGCTTTTGCAATGGGCATACCATTATAGCGAGATTGAATGGGACACCTCAAAACAATTAATTTAGTACTGGGGACTAACATTAGCTCCCGTTTGTGAATTTGCATACAGTATTAGGAATAGCTAAGTACTGTGGTTGGATTTGAATTGATTTAGATTCTATAGTAAAATGTTGACATTTTAATGAATTCATTCTTCACTTTTATAGATAAAGAGTACCTTAAAGTCTTGGTTACCTCGTCTACTTGACACTTCACATATTATTATGATGGTAAAAATGCCCTTTTGTTATCATTTTATTCGAAAGGTCGTGGCTTTGCTTCCTTTTCTCAGAGAAGATATTTTTGAGAAATAATTCAGTACTTTGAGTATCACTTTCTAATTGAGAAGCCTAATTTACACAGTTTCATTTAGCTTCTTGTTCCCCATCTAAAGCTCGTTTAATTAGAATCTTACTAACAAAGAAACATTTCTTTCAAATGTCCACCAAGTCCTTTTAACTCTATTGAAAAGATTATTTTTATCTAAAACTCATTATTTATAATCCAAATCGCAATGAACTTGAGCCAATTATTATGTTACCTCAATAAAAAAAGATACATAATTCAAAATTTTAAACCCGCTACAGAATATAAGTCTTACATACATCGTATTAGTCACCGTGATTGAAACAGTTTAACAGTAAATTTGACAAATTGTAACTTCCATGACACTTTATTTTTATTACGAAACCCATTAAGGACTATGAGCTATCGATTTGATGACTTTCTTTCGCCGTTCAGTATATCTCTATAACATTAAAACACGCTGCTCGGTAACATTTCGCAATAGAATAGATTTGGGATGCGATACTACGAGTGTTGTTCTCACACGTAGAGCTTCGGAAGATAAAGCTGCGACTTGATAGGAAAGTTTGATACAAACAACCTGGAGAACGGAAACTAGAAGGTAACAGTAAAGAGATTGTGACAAAAACTGTCAAACTGATTAGAAATACCGCGACATTTATTAGAAATAACGATTCTTGACGAAACTCAATGAAATAGTTATTGTTATTGCAGTTTTCTTTATGGAAAACACCCTTAAGCTTATAAGGATATTCTAGAAATACAAAACAGACCTCTCATCTTACCTTATCTTATCACATCGGATCTTATCTTATCATTACAGCGGGACCCTGACACCAGGTGGATCTTATATTAAGCTGCCTAACTATAACTCTAGGCTAGGCTGAGAAAAAGATAATGAGAAAGCGCATAAAGACTACTAGCATTGGATATAAACTAGGTAGATACCAGAAGACTTATTCCTCTATGAAAGATTTTATTGATTTTCACCTTTCCTCACACGTGTTCAATAAAATATTAGGAAAATTCTTTGATGGGCAAAAATATTAAACGCGAGTAAATAGGCAATGCAACTATTTAGCAATATTATTCTCCCTTAATCTACACAAAGGTGACTTAAAGCAGGGAATCGTCATTATAAATAGGTACCTATTACATTAAATATTATATTCTGGGAAGAATGTATTATTTATTGTAAAGGACATAGGGGTATCAAGATAGGGAGGGTAGTAATTCATAACGTTTTTGTAAATGGCAAATTTTTAACTGCTAGCTGAAAAGGAGACTTATTTATTACCAAATTCATATTGATTTCAGATTCCTTAATTTCTTTATCCTTTCCCATCATGCTATAAACAGATTCGTGTATAACAGATTCGTTCGGAGTTACACCGCGTTCGTGATTACCCCACTTTATGCTTTGTTTTATTCGCAATAATTACTTGTTTATTCGGACTGTTTAAACAAAATACATAATTTTACTCAGTGTTTGATTTAGTTCAAATAGTAATAAAAATTGCATTAAAAAGATTACTGGGTTATTTATAAAAAGTAACTTTTACCATTTCCCGCATAAAATATTTTTCTAATTAAGCGTATTGCTTTGAAACGCAAGGTCACTGCTGTTAAATTCCGTTATTATCTAATTAGGAACTAGCACAGAATTCTCGTTTTTAAACATATAAAGATTTATAATGGCTTATTACTGAGCTTTTTACGCAAAGAATCAAGACCGCTCATGAATTTCATTAGTCCATTAATGAAAAACAAAATTGTAGGGGTTTAAATAAATTTTATAGAGTAGCATGTAAAAGTAGGCTCATGTGTACTTAATAAATTGTTAAACAAATATATAGTAAGTACATGGTGTGTTCCTTTGGTTCTTTGGGTCCAAATAGGTCCCCTCAAGAAGCACTTTCAAAATGCCAAAAATCCTATTTGTATGACTATCACATAAAATAGTGATAACTAACAATTTCAGGAGCAATAGGGAGCGATAGATTGGTCGAATTTTCATTGGAATATTGGTCGGGTGACTGTATGTAAGCTGGTTTTAGTCGGTCTATGCTTACTGTTACTGGTTTACCTTTAATTTCCAATTTGAAAATTTTATGGCCTCGGTCCAATACTTTATACGGCCCAGTATATGCTGGTTGTAAGCTACCACGTACAGTATCGTCTCGTAAAAATACGTGAGAGCTGGTAGATAAATCTTTGTAAATGAAGATTTTACCAGTGGAGTGCCGAGAAGCTGGAGTATACTGTAAATTATTCGCGAATGATGAAAAGTCAGTAATGTCAGTTGTGGTATTTAAACTACTGTGAAAAAACTCACCGGGAAGTCTTAGAGGTTCGCCGTAAACAATTTCGGCTGACGAACTATCCAAGTCTTCCTTGAAGGTGCTTCGGATTCCTAAAAGAACTAGTGGAAGAGATTCCGTCCAGTTCATGTTTGCGTGACAAGTAAAGTGTCTGTCTGTCTGTCTGTCATGTTAATTTACTTTAACTAATAAATGACATAATGTCTATCGTGTCTGAATTTCCACCAGTTCCAAAAGTTGAACTACCAAGAAGATTCCGGCAAAAAAATCGTGTAGCCACTCTTATTCAAATATTTATTTACATAAAGATAACATCAAGCAGTGCAATGCCGCACAGAGAAACAAAAAATAAAAAAATAGAAGTGAAGGTATATCAACGTAACAACAAAGTACTTAAGTACTTACCGAATGACAAAAGTATTAACTTTATTTAAAAGCAGTCCGACACACAAAATTAAGTACTATACAGCGACAACGCACCTGCAATCTCAAGTGATTTTTCCTTGTTATTGCAGGTGTATATAGGCGGCGGTAACCGCTTACCATCAGGTGGGCCGTCAGCTTGTTTGTCATCTAGTTGTATATATAAAAAAAAATAGGAATTATAATACACAAAATCATAATACTCGTTAGTAAACATATAAATACCTCATCATCATCATCATCACCAGCCTATATACGTCCTACTGCTGGGCACAGGCCTTCCTACATGGAAGAAACACATGAGGAGTTTGGGCCATACAGCAACCACGCTGGCCCAATGCGGGTTGGTGGGTTAAAGCGGTTGTAGTAACAACCAGGAACAACGGCTTAACGTGCCTTCCGAAGCACGGAGGAGCTCGAGATTATAAATTTTGGTTGACCCATCCCAGGGTCGACCATGGCGAAAGTTGCTTTGTTTTCGTATTCGAAAAAAGAGCGCTCAAACCAATACGCCACCGAGCTCCTCAACCAATACGCCACCGAGCTCCTCATAAATACCTAATTGAAATTTTATTGTGTCCACGCATTCTTATCATCGAAATATTCTTGAACCCTATAGTAGACTTTTTTCACTCAAGTTCGTTTAATACAAAGCTTAAGTTTGTGAAATGGCGGTTCAGTTACATTTGGTGGGATTTAATTACAAACCACCGGCAGTCACACAAAATAGAAAATGTGTAATGTGATTACTTGTTTGGTAAGGTTACCAAACAAGTAATCACTGAGAAAAAAAAGGAAAAACAAATAAGTATTCTATCACTTTAATATTACACTTAGTTATGCATTTACATATTACGTATTTTAATTGATTCCACTGATTTAACCAATCTTATTACTCTAGTCTAAAGAACGTCATAGTAATTATATGCAATATCTATTGCAAAAAATACATCCTGATCAAACATATATTTACGCCATAATTATTTCCATCCCGAGTCCATATTTCTCATCAAAAACGCAACTCATATCAAAATATTTTAAGGCTATATGGATACATTGTGATCTATACTGATTAATATCCAAAGGTTAACATATCTTCATCTATTCTTGACTTCATATAAGATGAATTTATCCGTCTAAATTCAGGGCTCAGGTAATATCAGCCCGTCCACTGGGCGAGTATATCAATCAAGTGCCCGAGTATATTTGTGGTGAACATAAATCAGGCTTACTCAGCGTCTATGCGGAATTATTTTTATATGAATTAGCTTATAAATTGAATAAAGTCCGTGTCAATAGAACAATGAGAGAAGAGTGAAGGTGCAGAAAGGCTCTCCAAAGGAGGCCTAGTATCTTCAAACATAATTTCGAACGTCGTCGCTCTAAGTGCTGACGACTTGATGATTTTCAAGTATCGGTCTATCCACATGGCTGACAGACGGATGACGAGCTAGTGGCGGTTGGATGAGAAATGCATGCGATACAACACTATCTAGTTTAGGGATGGCGAACCAATGGCATGCGTGCCACTAATGACACGCGACACAATATTTTAAGCACCAGACACATTTACTTAATTGTTTGAGAAACTGGCTCATGCTATTTTAACTATATTTTCGTCATTTTCAGAGAAGAATAACATCAAAGACTCGGTTAGAAACCGTTTGACAGATGACTCCAGTTCAGCATGCATTCTACTAAAAGTAACATCTTACAACCCTAACATTTGTTATTTGTCATCTAATCTGCAACAACAGTAGTCACACTAATTTTACTTTAGTTTAAATTACGTACAATCGAAACATTGCAAAATGTTCCAATTTTTCTGTAGTAAAGTTTTAAGTTGATAGTATTTATTGCTATTATTTTCCCAATAACCACAAAGTCAAAATTATTTGATGGCCCGTCTATGACCTCATTAAACATTTCTTTGTAAAAATGGCACGTTGATACGTACAGGACTACAGGTTCGCCATCCCTGATCTAGAGAAAACCCCTTCCAGTAGAGATTGCCACAGGCTGATAAGATGATGAGTCCACATTCTTCTTGATAATTGAAAACTATATTAGTTACTATTTATGCTATGGGGCTATTCAGCCTCGTGTGAAACTGCTCTCACTGCGATCTGGAAGATTTATATGACCCACAACCAATAGGTAATAGTAAATCCAAAACCTTGCACTACCTGTTTCTTTTAATTTCAAAATCTCCCCAGCCGTATGTGTTACAAATTTATTTGGGTGGATTTAGTGTATACCCAGATCTAGGTTTCACTTTTGAATGTGAGGTCCAAAATCATACAAGAGATAATGTTTCACGCACTTATCAGCTCCTGCCTATACAGACAAAGTAATAACTACTTATACAACATTAACAATTTATTACATTACTACCATAAGCTTAGATCGATAAACTGGAAAGCGTTACTTTCATCAAATATGCCAATTAACTCGGAATAATCCTACAGCCAATAAATTGAAAAGAATCAATTCATCGAAGTGAGACCGATGGATAATCAGGAAGTTCGATTCCGATGGTATTAATTAAAACAGGCTGAATTTCATTTCAATAATCCTGCATCAGGAATACGAGCCAATGAATTCCAAAAGTTTCGAAACTGCTGCTGAATAATGCTTGAAACGAAAAAGTTAATGAAAAGCATTCTTTTACGTAATTTTACAAATATAATTAAGAAAAGAAATTATAATTATTATTTTTTTTCCATTTGTAGTTTTAAAGATTGGTTTCAATATTTATTACAGACTAACAGTACCAGTGAGATATGTCCATGAAAACGATTCTAAATATTGGTGTTAAAGAGAGAGACTGTGGAGATAGAGAGAGAAAGAGAAGAGATCGGATGAGGTTGGGTAGCTTCAGAGACCGCCTACATTCAAACTGAAAAACTTTAGTTACCTCCTTATGCTATTTAGTATACAAATCAATATGAGGGAGCATCTTTCTCCCGAATCAGAAGCATTCGCTTGTATATGATAGCCAAGCTGACGGTCCTGGGGTAAGTGACTACAGTTGTCTAAGGTCACCTGCAATAATACCACTTGGTATTGCAAGGTGAAATGCAGTGCGCAATCTGAAATATTTATCTGTAACTTTTCCGATTAAAAGGTATTTACAATCAAGGCATTAAACAGGCTTTAGGGCTAACTGTGAACTCTTTAAAGGACTTCTAAATGACATGTCCATGTTTTCAAAGGCATTTGTGTCTCGCAGTGGGATGCTTATTGCTTAATTATGATCATCTGAAACGTTATGTTTAAATAAATAGTATCCAAAGAAAGTAATTATTCTATTTTCCTGTCCTTGTTATTTTTTATTTTATTACTTTCAGATTGACTTGCAATTGCTACTCAATTACTTGAAAAGTTGATTGAAACATCAATAAAAACACTATGCCACTTCGTCAGAAGTAAATCGTTTGAGAGAACGTCTCCAATCCATCAAGTTCCCTGTGCACGCTTGATTAATAAAATTGTGAAATTTGCGAAAACGGCCGGACTATTTTTTTCTTTGCTATTTTTACCCTGTAAACATCTAGCGACAGCATAGATACAAATCGCTTTGCTTCCGATACAACAAACGATTCCTTGATAAGCTCTGGTTGTTTTCATCGCGATTAAGTATTCGAACCATCGCTCCCTTGAGTCCGGTCACCAAACTATACAGATAAATAAATTCACTAATAAGGTGGCAATCTAGCATATGACCCATCTGATGTTAAGCTGTTACCGTAACGTATTAACATTCGTAGCACCTTGGACACTACTCACGCGTGGCTACCCTGCAAAATCAGAACAAATCTTTGTGTTGACAGCAAGGAAAACTTATCCCCTTCTCCCAATACAAAGCTCTCTCGATGAGCTCTGGCAACCTTACGCAACGCACCAACACTATAAAGAAGAATTATTTAGCTATGATATTCTGTAAGGTGGAGATGCTTTAATCTGTCAAGCGGCGTTATCCCTCCGGAGGGCTATGACATTTGAAAAATCAATTGTGTCTGGAATCTGATGATTGACGGGTTTAAGCCCCAGTAAGGCACCCCTAAATCAAAACCAAGTGTTATTTTCTTAAAAAATAATTTAAATATATGTTATCTAATAAAAATAAATTATTTCTACGCTCTACCATTGGATTGTAGTCGGTGCTTCTCTAAGAAGTTGCCTGATGTAGCCAAGAAAAAAGTTTCTAAATCCAAAAATATGTCGGAACCCTTATACAGAATATGAATGCAATTCAAGGCCATAGAAAGTGGGCTGTACTGATCTACGCATCTGGGGATGTAGAACAAGGGACGGCTAAGTGGTTTTAGGAGGTATTTTTGGGTCTTGGGAAGGTGGAATGGGATTTGTGCGAGGACGAAAGGATTGACGGCTGAATCGCGCAATAACCTATAAATGTATTTTAGTAATAAGAAGTTATGCCTCACTCCAAAAACCAATATCACAGAACCATACCCAGAATGATAGTGGTGAGACGTAAGACTTGTCGGTAATACCTGAGTTTTTGTACGTATCTAGGTCCACAATCCCACAGTTCACGCTCCACTGTATAAAATATAGTAACTATTGTACTATACAAGGTGTATCAGAATTACCCAAAAAAAAGAAATTATTTCTCGAAAACTCAAAATGAAAATATCACTACTCTAGTGAGTGGCATTCAACCTAAAATTACTAGGGTACAACTTACCTAGTACATTCAACCTAAAATTCCTAGAGTAGTGACATTTTCATTTTGAGTTTTCGATTAAGAATTCCTTTTTTTGGGTAATTCTGATACACCTTGTATAGCTACCACAAGCTTAAATCTATGAGCTGGTAAGTTGTCATTATAACCCCTTGTATACGATGCATTTGTTTTAACTTCAGAAAAGTGGGACAACTAATTATATTTTATACAAATGCTCCTCCTCATGACTGTAAATACTGAAAGAGCGACATACATTGTGTTCAAGCATCTTTAGGTTACGGTAGCATCTTACAATCAGGCTGGACGTATTCTTGCTTGAAAATATATTCGAACACACAGCATTGGCTATTATAAATATAATAACATAGCATTGTCTATGTGTTAGTTTAATTAATAATTGAAATACTGAAAAATATCTGAGTGACCCAAAGGAAGCGATTCAGCATTATGATGAGAAGGAATTGAATAATGAATTGTAACATCAAAATCGTAATAAATAAAGAAACTCTAGTTTACTTATATCGTTACATACCTTTACCAGGAAAGATTTAATCAAGATAAGAAAAACATTGTGATCTGAATGACTTGCTAAATACCGTGAACAATAAAATTCGTAGGGACTGTCTTTATTAACATTGGAATAACAAATCACACGCAATCACGTAGCCAATCAAAGCCTCGGCTACAATGAACATTCTTGCGGTGGCGTCTAAAGCAAAATGATGTGAACGTTATGTCTCATATATCAATGCGATAGGGATCAAAATCACTTAAATCCTTTTGACGCTGACAGATAAGGGTGTTAAAACAAAGTACGAACTCTCTAAAGGTCAATTCGTGAGATAGTATGTGCATACCTATAGATATTTAATTACAAATGCTCACAGTGAAAGCTAAAATGGCCAAGCTAATTGCTAAAATATAATTACAAGTTGATGACTATACCCACTAAATTAAAGAGAATAGGTGGTAGACCCGTATGTAGGGTCGTCTGGGTAGGTACCACCGCCTTTCTTATTTCAGCCGTGAAACAGTTCGCTGTGCTTCGGATTGAAGGGAAAGGTAGCCAGTGTAATAACTGGGCATGGACGGCATTTCATCTTAGGCCCCAGAGTGACAACGCACCTGCAATTTCAAATGATTTTTCCTTGTTATTGCAGGTGTCTATAGGCGGCGGTAGTCCCTAACCATCAGGTGGGCCGTCAGCTTGTTTGTCATCTGGTCGTATAAAAAAAATGCATGTATATTTTTTTGGATCCGCAGCGACTTTGCTAAGTAGAGCAAAGCGGGTTAAATCATATTGAGTCAAGTGTGTATCTATAAACAAGCGTCTACCTGTTGCCGTTATCAATATCGAGCAAAAACAAGCAAAAAAAACACGTTTGTTGTATGAGATCCCTCATAAATATTTATTTATGCTGTTTATTAGTATTTGTTGTTATAGCGGCAACAGAAATACATATCACGGTTCATGAGACAGACGGACGGCCTGGTGACAGACGGACGGACGGAGAACGGGGTCTTAGTAATAGTCCCGTTTTACCCTTCGGGTACGGAACCCTAACAAAAATGTCTTTCATGTTTTAATAATCGGAAATTATATTCACCCAATAACAGAATAATTATGCTTAGGTATTATGTACTTGGGTGATTCCCATAGATAGACAATCTCGTGTTAGCATTAGGGAGTCCAATTCATCTGTTTTCTTTCCGTAAACGTGTGTAAAAGATGACAGCAAATGTTTGTTTTTGCTTACACTCGAGCAAACTATACGCAGTAGATGAGTGATTCCCTAAAAGTAACGTGTGGGTTAGCAGTAATACATGTGTACGGGGTTATTGCATGTGGCGATAGGGTAAAGCGATGCTCTCTTCTAACGCGACTACAAGTGTCCATTAAATTGCGCTACGGCAATTGCTTTGAAGCAAGTAAACTTAATACAGTACTAAACAAAGAAATAAATTGAAAATTTTTGGTAACCTCCGACCTCATTAATCCTCTATCTAACACCATATCATTGAGAATTCTTATATGAGCCCAAATACGCTATACCTGCTGTAAGTTTCTGAAGAATTGAGCAGCACGCAGACTATTTGATGATACAGGATCAGCTCCAGGCTAGCATGTCTTGGAAATACCACCGAAGTAACAGTAAATCAAGTCAATCGGATCAGATCTGTGAAAGTTAGCAAAACCCTTTTTTCAAGTAGAAAATCAGCTAATAGTCATCAAACGACTAAACTGATCTTCATAAATGATATCTAAGAACCATCCTGGTCATGACAGGTTTTAAACAAAAAAACCGAATCAAAATCGGTTCGTTTAGAAGCTACGATGCCACAGACAGATACAAGGATATCTGTCTATCACAGACACACAGATACACAGACACACAATACACAGACACAGATACACAGACTGACACGTCAAACATCTTTTTTGGTCGGGGGTTAGTGATTCCATTCGACCACGTGATGATAGCTTGTTTCGAAAGGCTCTTGACTCATTCACATATGAGGTACGACCTTAACAAATCTCTCTGTAAATGTTGAGTTTTATCAGATACGTTTGTATTATTCTTCTCGTGAGCACTATTTAAATAAGATTACTCCCTCTGCGTGTTTAGTCCGCATAAAACAATACAAAGAAATACGGTAAAGAAAAGGTTATACCAAAGGAATTTCATGTGTGAAATAAAATTTAATGCGTCGGTAAACTTGACTTTGTGTTTAGGTCAGACAGTTAGCCGGAATCATTGTAAGTAAATCCGACATAAATCACTCTGTGTTCTAGACAAAACGCTTAATTATTTTTTTTGCATTTGTGCTTTTATTTGATGATTTTTTTGAGTTTCATCCGAAAGACATCCATAACTGGACAAAGGCTTAAAAAAATTTGTCTATCTAAATTAATAAGACAGATTCTAACTATTACTTCGCAATTAAGGTCGAGTAATCAGTACCCAATTGCTGGGCAATGGAGCGAGCAATGCTCGGAGTTTCTCTTAGGGATCGAATTTAAACCCTTTTGCAGATCTTGAAGGCATTATTATAGGCAGCTTTTAGCGAGATGGTTTTAGGATCTCTACAAACTCGACCCCAGTGCGCGATATGTCTACTGCTTATTCTCAATAGCTAAGGCACACTCACGATAAAAACCAGCAGTTACGCCTTCCTCTACAGACGAGATACGAGTGGAGGCTGTAGTCCCTCTGATATCGTTGGCGATAGTATCATCCTTTCCATCTGCTGTTTGCCAATGTCACAGATGTATCCATCTCTAACTAACATAAAACTTTGTGGAGACATAGAATCTGGTGACCCAATATTAAAATGATAACACATAAAAGTTACACACATTACATACCACGTTACTTCGTACACGTTACACGACACGACACTTTCGTTTTACGTTATTTCGTTATGGTAGTACTTCACGCTCGCACGAGGCGCTCGGACGAGGAATCGGCGAATGATGCCGAAGTGAGTGGTAGGTACCCCTCTTCACGCTCGGTTAGCTCATTTTCCGCCGAACCGTTCATCAAGATGTAGATTGAAAAAATCGCTGCGGCAACGCCTTTGTGCGCGCTTGCTTACTTACATATGTGCGTACCTATTGTACAAAAAAACGGTGGAGGAAAAGGAGATGGTTGATGCTTACTGTGCACAAAAACAGAACTTTAATATTTTTTCTTAAGGCTATTTGAATGAGGTACCTAACAGATTTTTGTTATATAACCAAAATTCAAAAAAAAATGGTAATTTTACTCTGAACACTGAACTGAACCACGCGAGAGTGTAGAGGCCCCGCTCGCGCTCGCCACCACTCGCCTCCACTCGGCGAGCGTGAAGTACGAGCATTACATTTATCATATTTTGGAAAAAGTGTACTATGTTACAAACCAGACACAATAAATATTCTATTGTTGAAGAAGGCGTAATGGTAAAGGTCGAAAGTTTAGAGGGATATAAAATTATAGCATTATTCGTTACGCAACCCTAAACACATATTGACAAATACAAGTCATACTAATGGCGATATATCCAGATTAGAAAAAGTCATGTTCTAAGGCGGGAACAGAATTAATCCGCGACCTTTGACTAGGGAATGCCCTATAAATTTATTCTCATCAATTATGTTTTTACGTTATTATCAAATACCTACAAAGCATGTTAATTTCGCCACGGTCAAAGCCGGGATGGGGCAATCAATATTTGTAGTCTCGAGCTTCTCCGTGCTTCGGAAGGCACGTTAAGCCGTTGGTCCCGGTTGTTAATGCAACCACTTTAACCAACCCACCAACCTGGCCAACCATTGGGCCAGCGTGGTGGTGATGTTATGGCCCAAGATCCTCGTGTGTTTCTCCCATGTAGGAAAGTCAGTGCCTAGCAGTGGGACGTTTATAGGCTGGTGATGATGATGATGATTAAATACAATACAAAAAAACTGTTATTACGAGTATTAACTTTTACTTACGTTAGATTTTGTCTGACACATCCTTGTAATAAAGTCGTCCGATTTCAAAGAAAAGGGGTCGCAACAGCAGTTTATAAGATAGTACAGTAGGTTAAGATTTTAGATATACTAGTTCAAAACTCAACATCGAAGCCTAGATTTATCTTGAGCTTGAGTTCTCAACGGCTTTGCGAATGTACTACCAAGCGAGTTCCCCGTAATCCTAGGACTCCCAGTCCGAACCCAGAAACTGTTTTTAAGTAGTCTTGGAGATTTAAAGGTATAATTTCAGAACGTGACTTCGAAATTAGTTTAGGTCTAGTGCTTTCAATTCAAAGGGAGTTTGCAATATGGAGGAGGATAAGTAAGTAACCGATAACGGATATTGCCGCACATAGGTAGAACACCAATTAAGAAAATTTTGTTCAAGATGGAAAGATTGTTGTATCCTTATATCTCTGAGTAGTAGTAGTAGTCTGCCTTGTTGCATACCTCGCCTAGCAACCTCACGGGGCCTACTATCTATCTATGAGTAGTTTACGTCAGTGCATACCTCCCTTAGCAAGCGCATGCGGCCCACTATCTTCAAGTATTCTGCCTTTGCGCATATTTTGCCCAGCAGGAGGCCCACTATCAGCGATAGGCGCATACCTCCCCTGGCAAGAGCACGCGGTCCATTATCTTTAAGTAAGTAATCTGCGTATGCGCTTCTTTCAGTCCGTGCTTTTATTTAAATCTCCAAAGGTAAACTTTAACCATAGTTTAATTACACTACATGTCTACATCTTGGGGGGCCAAGAAGCACTTTCAAATCGTCAAAAAAAACCCTTATGTCCATTACATAAAAATAATATTAACTAACTAATAATTTTATAATGTTTGTCTCTCTGTCTCTGATGCAACGTAAGAGTTATAACATCATGTATCCTGATTATAAAACTTAATAACCGTTTTTGTTAAATTCGTCTAATAATATTCAGCGACTATTATTAGTGTAGCCATCTAAGTGTCTTTTGATTAGAATTTAACATTCACATAACTTTTTCTTATTTTTGTCGTGTGGGCGACCTCCGCAAATCGACATCTAATTCACCCGTTTTGCGTCGGAGGGTGAATGACCACATTTTTAGTTTCGCAGTACCTTGACCTTGCTAAAAACCTCTCTAAAGCTTTCCATTAAGTTTGTTTAATAACAGTAAGTGTTACCATCACTAATATGTCTGTGAGTGTTGCTTAATTTTATTATACAAAGGCAACTTTAACTAGCTAACGATTTGTTTGTTCTGCTATAGCCAATCCACGTCCACGTTAATACCAAACATATTAAATTTTATAACTTATGTTCTATTGTTCCGACAATTTTTATATTAAGACCAAATATTTTGGTCACCAAATTCTTTATGTATTTGAATTTTCCATGACGTGATAGATACTTTTTCAGCAAGATATTAAATCCATTTGGCAATATCCCCGGTACATAATGCCTAGAGCCGCATTTTCAATATGACTATTCGCGGTTCTTATTTGATCTCTGAATGATATATTTCGATATCTGGGGGAAAATAGTTAAAGGAAAACAGACAGATTGAAGGGTACAGTTTTAATATTGTGGTTGCGTTGGTGTAAAAAGTTAATATTAAAATGTTACCTATATCTTAACTAAGACTTAGTATTAGTACGCAGAGCTTAGACAATGTATTTCTCTCTTTAAGTTTATTATAAAAATTATGCATTACACGCTACTAATGTGATTGTAGTTTAGTGTTATAAGAGCATATTTACAAAACGTTTTTATGTTCTACCTCTTCTATGCCTTATCTTTATCTTTGGTTTAACTTGTAATTCACTAAGATCACAAAATGAAACGTAGAAGAGCATTTATCTTAATGTAAATGCAATCGAAGCTTCAGGATTAACTTGACTGACAGTTGGTGGCTGGGAAAGCTAGAAAGTACGGCGGGAATCCTGCTATTGAGTCTATCCAATAAATAAATTTTATACAGTTTAATTGTTCAATGTTTAATTTTGTTCAATGTTCAATTTTGTTCAATGTTGAAAGATATTAATTAATTTTGGAAACTATTTATAACATTTTTACGTATAATGGACCCTATTGTACGTAACGTTTTTTAAGTGTTTTTTTTTTAAATTTTGTTCTATTAGTTTGCTCATATTAAATGTACCTAACAACTTTTTATGAGCATGAATTATATAGATATCAATATTTTTTTCCGTTCGCCTATAGATATTCGGTGGCCATTAGTCAGGTGTGACGTCACTATTCCGCATCATTTTCTATAGAGCGTTTTTTTGACAACTTGTAACCGGACTTCAAACAACAGGATGACACTATTGATTGCATATATAGGTACTTGTGTGCAATATTCACCCACTAGCAAACTAAATAGTTTGCAATAAAAAAAGTTGGAACTGCCAATATTATAACCGCAAATTATATGACATGGGACGTCGAACCCTTACAGTTACAAAACGCAAGCGTTATAAAACATCTTAAGCTGGAATACTAGGTATATTTTTCTGATGCGAGCTACAATTTTATGCTTAAAGTGACTTATGTTGAAACATCCGGTCCAATCCGGTACGGTCTTGCGTGGGATATTGCTCACACTTGTGGGATGGCTCCGCCAAGTACCTCCTCAATGCACTGTACTGATTGCAGCGTCGTGCTGTCCGTTTCATTGGCGATCTAGAGGTCACGAAAAACCTTGAGCCTCTGCATTTGCAGACATTGTGTCGTTTAGCGCCTTTTATCGGCTATAACACGGAGAGTGTTCTGAAGAGCTTTTCGACCTTATCCCACCGTCCTCCTTCCTGCTCAGGAGCACACGTGCCGGTCTTCGGAGTCATCAATTCACTGTCTCCACCTCAAAATCACTCACAAAAAAATTAAGTGTCTCGTTTCTTCATCGTACTTCCAGAACTTGGATATCTTTGCCAGCACATGTGTTCCCGCCTACCTATAACATGGGTTCCTTCAAGAGTGGCGTGAAACAGCACCTTTTGGGCGGACAAGGTGGAGGCGGCTAGAGCAGTGTCTAAACTGCACTAGCTGTTTTCGCATATGAACCTCTTCTTACCGCTTTATATCAGATGGTGTTTGGTCGATTCCCGTGCTTCGTATAAAAAACATAATATAATTAAGCAGACAATAATATGAACAGCCTAAGCCAGCAAGTTCAATAAACCACAGTCTAACTAACACCATGCATTAGAATCATAAATGGTATGAAGTCAAAACCGCACAGCGACAGTAATTCAAAATACTTAAACGTTTACCTATTGTCTTAATGAATTCCATGAAACAACGTGTTTCTAAAACGATTATGCGTTATATATACATTAGTTAGACATCGCAATACGTCCATTAACAAGGAGGAGACCTGTTACCCGTCAATTAATTTCAGTTAAATCGATTAAACCATTTCAACCCTTCAAGGGTCGGTTTATTACTAAATTTTCGCTCAAGGCAGTTACTGGCATGTTAGGCAATATTATGTTACATGACAACATCCTTAGTATATCGATTACAGCGTGCTCTCGCTTAATTTGTACAATATTTGTATTATTGCAAGTATGTAACATAAGCTAAATTGTAATTCGACAGTTCAAATTACAATTTTGCTTATTTTCGTGCCCGTGCACGTAACGTCCAACTTAAGATTTGGATTCATCAACAGCCTATACTTATATGTCCTTTTATGGGGCACGGGCCTTCCAACATTTAAAAAACACATGAGGAGTTTGGGTCATTGCACCACTATCATTATTGGTGACTCAATAACTTCAAAATGGGCCGGGTTTTGGCAATGGGCGAGTATTCCAATGCTATAGACCTTAGACTGCGGTAGCCGGCAGGCCGTTATAGAAAGACTTGTTTTCTATCCTTGTATAAAATAACCTCACGTCTATCGAGGCTGTTCAAGTTTTCAATCAAGTGAAAGGGAAGCACCACTAACTAAAACTTTCGAGGGCACTGGCCGGTCACGCTTAGAACGTGCCGAGAAAAAGATGCTAGAAGACAAATAAAAAATCCAATTAATTGAAAACGCACAATTACTTGCGAGTCTTGAGGCTTTTCATATTAAAATTACAAATAGCCTTATGAAAATTTTCGTTATATTATTTGAGCCATTCTATAATTTTTCATGAATATATTTTATGAAGGGAGGATGGGATTCTTCCGATAGCGGAGTAATTTTCGACGAGGCTATGTACATTATGCACTAAAAAAAAAATTTGCCAAACTCTTTCGGTTACATTAGTTATTACCGTAAGTTAGCGAGACGTAATAATAGTTAATTTGATTTAACAAAACGGTTTATGGTGATCAATGCAACTTTATCTGTGGCTAGGTGTTATCATCAGATATGTAGTCACTTTTTAAGCTTCAGGTAATCGAAAGTTTAGTTGTCATTTTTCTCAATGTGATGGAAAAGGATAGTTGATAATCTCTTTCAGCTAGAGAACTATATGAGAACGACAAACAAAATGGCGACAATCGTTGCGGCGACAAACAATATATGACGACCGACTGGTCGAGTGGTCTGTGCCCCTTGCTTTACAGGCTACTCGGTCAAAGATTTTTGTTCATCAGTCATGGACGTTAATATGTTTATTTAGTATATTTCTAATATTTATATATATATTATTATATATCATTCTTTCTCCGTTATCTTAGATCCATAACACTAGCTCTTAATTATGCTTACTTTAGGCCAGTTAATAGGTGTGACTGTATTAAAAAGAAGAAAAAAAATATGGCGTCGGCATGTTATGACACCAAACGTTACAGCGATGGCATGTTGCGCTTTTCTAAGTCCACCTATCCAGCTATGTTATGTTCCGCCAGTTGGACGAAAGGTAACTAGCCTAGTTCCTCTATGGTTGAGGAATTCTGTGCAACTCGCTTCCATCTTTGGCCTTATCACCACTTACCATCAGGTGAGTAGACGGACCAAACTACCCCGTACAGAGTTAAAAAGACTATGAAATTTAATAAAACTTTAAGATGACCCTTTCCAACATTTTAAAGAAGTAAACAATAGATATGCCCCATAATTCTACGTAAACATTTTAATTGATGAATAATTAAATAATGTTAAAATTACTGGATATGTACCGTCGACAGCACATCAATCTAAGTTTGACCTTGAGAACGCCTTTATTACGTTCGTAATAGAGGCGCCTTTCGTCGTGCAACTGTTTCATTTGATGTGCTGTCATCTGTACTACCGTTTGCTCACATGGTGGTTCAAGTCCTTTACTTTGAATCATGAAAACAAAGCAACATCTGCTGCGGCTGATTATCGGATAAAACACATTACTTCTATACCCAATATGGATCTGCTCATAAGATCTATAGAGAAGGAAGCAAGTTTTCTGTGCACAGAAAAATAATAAGCGTTATTGTTATCAGCATCATTTTATACCATTGGCAGATAGCATAAAATAGTCTGCATATATATGAATTGCCACGAACAGATTCCGATTAGAGTGACAAAATGTCACTCGTCAGAAAAAGTTCCATACTTTTCCTTTGTGTTATTTATGAGTCCCATTTAACTTCGTTCTGAATTCATTCAGTATCGTTTGTATATCGCGATGTCTGAAATGAGGTTTTTACTATTGCAATTTCCTTTTGAAAATTACTGATTAACCTTGACTTTGGATACATTAATAATAACTGTGGAAAAATATTAATAATCATTTCTATGGACTAATATAGCCCATGTTTAAATTTATTGTCGCATTGACGGCACCACCCTGTATATTATATTTTTATGTAAATCACAATGTTGTTGCTAACAAAACTTTAATATTGTTATCAAAATTAATTAAAGATTCCTCTAATTAATTTTG
This sequence comes from Nymphula nitidulata, assembly GCA_947347705.1. Classification (NCBI taxonomy): domain Eukaryota; kingdom Metazoa; phylum Arthropoda; class Insecta; order Lepidoptera; family Crambidae; genus Nymphula; species Nymphula nitidulata. Next base: position 18,711,408 of record OX374625.1, on the reverse strand, counting down.
GTCACATTGAATCTTGTTCACATTGTTACCATTGACGTCTAAAGGCAATAGTAGCAAAATTGCTACGCGCGCCTACATGCAATCGTAGCAATATTGCTATGTGCGTCTACAAACAATGGTAGCAATTGCGCTACGTGCGTCTACAGACAATCGTAGCAATGGCGCTACGAGCCTCTCAGGTATCGCGAGAGAAGTGCCCAATGGCGCCCAACTCACGCGATACCTATGCCACAGGAGTAGGGAAGCGTGTCAGCGACGGCGTGCTTACGCTGGTGCGTTGGCCCAGTGAGCGGGCTCTCGGGCGACGGGCTGGGGAACCTGTTGCTTGAGTTTTCGGCCCCATGCTGAGTTAGCGACGTCATATGGGTGCCCCGTTATGGCGTCACGGTGTAGTTTCTCGTCGGTCATTGGGTCGGGTCCTCACAACGGACACTCGCGGGTCAGAGAATTAAAGGATCAAGGGAAACTGTCACCTTATTCTCTGTCAAGCAGGAGGTAGGAGCACGGGGGTCGTTTTAGTGGGTAGTTTCGGCCTCTATCATCTTCGGTCAAAGAGCCCCACATATCCCTGCATCGTTCATCGCCCCACGATGCAGGCCAGGCGTAAAAGCCTTTTTTCCCCCAAAAAAAATAAATAAAAAAAAAAAGGAGTAGGGAAGCGTACAGAGTATGAGCGCTAAAAAAGCGGCCAAAATGTTAACCTATTCTCGTAGGGTTGGCACAGGAGTATCGCAATCCTCGATGCCTCGTGTGGCGCTGCTCCAGCACTCCTCCTTACAACGGATGAGGCAGGGGAGATAGCGGTGGACGGGGGGCCTAACTTGGGCCAGCGGACCAGTTTGGTCATGGGATGGCAGGCCTCTAAGGCCGTGGGTCGCAATTGACCACGTTGGTGGTGGCGAGTTGCCTCCAGCGCTGTGCGCGTAGCTATTAGCCCCTTTTAGGTCGATGGATGGCTGGCCTCCAAGGCCAGCGGGCCGCTTAATGCGGCTGCGTAGGACACGCCAGTTCCTTGAGAGTGGGCCGCAAGCTCCACTTACTCTTCGAACTGCCTAACTCGTCGCGGTCCTACCTTAGGACCAGTGGACCCCCTCCGAGGAGGAGGGTCGTGGTATGGCAGGCCTACTAGGCTTGCGGGGGACTGCAGCGAGGGGTGGGACCCTTGCTGCCCTGTACGTCCCATCGTAGGGGGAAAGTACCCCATCCCTCCGGGGAGTGGCAGTGGCTAGAGATGGTCAAGCTGCGGGGCCGGATGCGGACGACTACCAAGTTCCCTGGATCCGGTCCTCCTGACGGGAGAAGGACGGTTTTTAGTGAGTAGGGCCGTTGCATCATTATCTTTACGGCGGAGGAGTCCCACACAACCTCGGAGCCACCCACAGGCACCGGGGTATGCATTAAGCAATTTCTGTTTGAAAAAAAAATGGAGTCTAATTGATTTGAAATTTTGTGTACTGTCACTTCGGTGACATTCCCATGACATACTAACCCTGAGCTGGTTCTGCACCATTAAATAGTCTGCGGGATGCTCAATTCTTCAGAAGCTTACAGCAGATACAGCGTGTTTGGGCTCATAAGAATAGTCTCAATGAGATGGTGTTAGATCATTAATGAGACCGAGGGTAACTTAAAATGTTCAATTTTATATTATGATGATAATACATTATGGTGTTATAGTATTGTCACGGTTACGTTCGGTTACATAGTATTGTCACGGGTACAAGATAATAATAATTAAATACATTCATTGTGTTTTCCTATTCGTCTAACAATTAAAGATTATTTTCGTATCTAATTACACCAAAAATATTCAATTTCCAACGGAATCCTTCTCCATGACGGAATCCTACTTCATGGCCAGGATCTTAACTACTATAAAACAAATTCAATTAGCTCCGAAGCCATAGTGAATTTAATTTGTAGAAGTGAGCTCCTCGCAAGGGCGAAGTTATAAAATTTACTTGAATCCGACCTAAGGACAATTAATTGAAATGCCACTCATCAACCAAACCGCTAACGTTTGTCTAAACGAAAACTTTTGTATAAATACTATGTCGAGGCGTTATATCATTACTATTCATTAGTCCTGCCAAGGGGCCGAAATACCGCTTTAATTTTGATAAAGATTGTTTAAATTAAACAAAATATTCATCATCATCATCATCATTTTCGCCGAAAGACGCTCAGTACTGGGTATAAGTATCCCCCCGGGATCTCCAAACCGATCGGTCCTGCACTGCCCGCATATGTATTATTAGTATTTTGATTCCACAAGTAAGTAATAGATAGTAACAATGAAACTTCTGAAGGCAACTTATAGGTAAATAAATAAACTAAACATGTTTCTGTGTCAACAAAGGCGATAGCACTCAAACTATCAGTCAATATTATGCTTCCATTTCGTATGTTTTGCGTTTTTTATTGGTATTTGTACTATATCATAGGCGTAGCGTAGTGCAAAAAGGGACTCCAATACTTATGTATACACGACAGCACAGCAAGTGTAACAGTTGCACTACGAAAGCCACCTCTATTACGATCGTATTTAGGGCGGTTTCAAAGTCAAACTGTTTTTTATATATACAAAGCACGACAAATGACTCAACACCACCTGATGTGAAGCGGTAAGAAGAGTCCATATGCGCAGACAGCTAGTGCAGTTCAGACACTGCTCTAGCCGTCCCGACCTTGCCAGCCCGAAAGTTGTTTTTCACGCCTCTTTTGAAGGTTATAGGAAGGAGGGAACACATGTGCTAGCAAGTAATTCCAAGTTCTGGAAGTACGACAAGAAGACGAGCTACTAAATTTCTTTGTTCGTGATGTTGAGGTGGAGACAGTGAATTGATGACTCCGAAGACCGGCACGCGTGCTCCTGAGTAGGAAGGGGGAAGGTCAAATAGCTCTTCAGAGCACTCTCCGTGATATAGCCGATGGAAGGCGCTAAGCGACGAATTGCAGAGGCTCAAGGTTGTTCGTGACATCTACATCGCCAAAGATATGGACAGCACGACACTGCAATCTGTCCAGGGCATCGAGTAGGTACTTGGCGGAGCCATCCCACAAGTGCGAGCAGTATTCCACGCAAGACGCCTGACCAATGGCGTCAGGCGTGAATCGACGCACCTCGTTCGCTTGTGTTACGCTTGATGTACTGTCCACTGTACGATTGGGGTCTAAAAATGTTTATCAGTCATTCAAATTAGATTCTCCGTCACACAGTGTGCAGTAAAGGCTAAAATGCTAAGTCTAGATATTTATTACTTTTAATATTTGTGAAGCAATCTAATCACTAAGAGTGTTAAGACTTTTTGCTGATCAAACTCATGTCTTAATTTGAAACGTCATTTAAAATGAATTGTTATAGTATTTAGACAGCAATTGTACAGACAAGAACTAAAATCTTTTTCTAATCTGTGATAAAACGGCTTATGTTTAACTGAGCATCAATACTAACCTAACCCTAACCAACGAAAATACTAAGTGAGCGACTAAAAATCTGATTTCGGTGACAAATTGTTGAATAGTCGCTAAAATAGATTTTTAGACTCCTACTTATTATTTTTACTTTGCTCAGTTTATTATATAACAACTAATACACCTTATTCATTTAATTATATCATGACATTTCTATAAAGTAATATAAATTTATTGTGTGGTCGTATTGTTGTAAATCAAAATATCTAATCATAAAAATTTAGAAAGTATGTACACTAAATTTTTTTAAATAATGGTGTAAGTTTTTTCTTCAGATTTTATTTTTCTATTAAATTCTTTTCTTCAAAATTAGTAATAACTTTCTAATGTGAACCGGCAAGAAACCTAACCGTCACCATATAATGTTTCTTGCTATAAAAAATCACAGGAAAGCAAAAATCCGCAATTTCGCATGTAACTGATTACTTAATTATACCAGTTTTTTTTATTTAAAAACCAGACTACTGAATTCATCTTATTCATTCCATAAGAAGATAGTTGTTGGCAGTTAAGGTAAACGTCCCAATACTCGTCGGAAATTGAACTTGGCTGACTTTGACGACTTGTCACACAAACATCATTGCTCTTACGAAGTTGTAGTTACACCATGAGGTACAGAATTTATTCCTCTATTAGACATAATGATTCGTTTAATAAAGAAGAATAAGGAAAAAATCAAATAAATAATAAATTGAAGAAACACCCATTTGTACCAGTATTCGACAGATATGTCCTAATTATCGGCAAATGGTACCAAAACTCGACACATTTTAAGCATAATGTAATTTGAACCGTTTTTATGTATATTTAAGGTTCATAATGATTTTATTTCGTAATTGAATATCCTTAGACGTTGTTTTCACGGTGTTTGTAGTCGCTGTGTTTCGAATTAAAGGGAAAGTTAGAAGTATAATTACAGGGCATCAAAGGCATTTCATTTTAGGCCACAGCATGTCGGGGGTGGGCTAGTGAATTGCTTCGGCAGAGCCTAGGATACCCACGCGAAGGGCAGTGGACTTACTGCAGTGCTTAAGTGTGTTTAGCATCATCAGCGCTGAGCGACCTCAACACATGGAACAGGCGAAGTCTGTTATTAGATTTCTCCCCGAAAAAAAGGAGTAAGCATGACAACGTACCAATACCAGGTGATTTTTCCCTTGTTATTACAAGTGTCTATAAACGACGGTGGCAAGTTGTATATAAAAAATCACACATTGGTATAGATGCAGTAAAGTCTACCATAACTGAGTTAGATAAACTGCTCCTAAAACTGGAGAGCAGGAAGTACTGGACCAATGGAGGACTGGTGGACTGGAGAAGGCAGCAGAAATCTGCAGAGTGGGAATTTCGTCGTACTTGTTATGACTAATGGAGCCAAAACGAGGACCTTCATTGCGCTTAGCAAATCTCTCTATTGCTTGCTGAGCGACATGAAGTTCCACGTTATCAATTCAATGGTGGAAATATTGCTATTCGCCTAAAGATCTAAGCAGTTGACATTGGATAGATGACGGTTACACTCTCGTACAACTGATGATCGGTGAAGTAAGTAGGTCTCGAATGGAGACCACGTTTCAGCAAACGTAGTGTAAGGTATCCCCTGCCAGGTGGACAGAAGGTGGTGGATGGATCCTCTTCGAAGACGAAGAGGGCCGCATCCTGTCATGGACAATAGCGGCAGGTGTGCCCTAGGGCCCACGTAGTAGGCCCATTACTAAGCTACATACGTCTGGGTTCTATGCGGCGCGCTTTTGCCGCAGATGGATGTCGTCTACTTAGCGGATGACACGCTGGTCGTAACAAGGGCACGTGAATGGGAGAAGCGGTTCACCATGCGTTGGTCGGCACGACCGTAGGCGTCCAGCGCATCGTTGTGCCGTCGATTTTACCTCGGGGTGGTAAAGTGTATGGTACTGTATGGAACTACGATGTGGGCAGAGTGCCTCTCCCTCCGCGCACGGGCCCTCTTGCGGCAGCCGCAGAGGGTCATCGCGATCCGTGCTATGTGGACTTACCTCAAAGTTAGTCGATGCCCAGATTGATGCCCGGGTGCTGGCCAGAGTGCATCAACACCGCAAACACGGTAGCAGCAAGAGAGCGGGGGGAGCGATCTGACCTCGATGAAGCGAGGTAGATCCGCACCCTGGTGTAGAGGGAGACTCTGTGCTAATGGGACGAGGCTCGTGTCACTCCAACAACCAGCTACCGGATGATTGATTCGCCCGATATTGGAGGAGTAGGTTGAGCGCCGGCTGGGCAGCCTCACTGACAGCATTATACAGTTACTGACGAGAAATGCGGATGATTGATTCGCCCGATATTGGAGGAGTAGGTTGAGCGCCGGCTGGGCAGCCTCACTGACAGCATTATACAGTTACTGACGAGAAATTGCTTTGGTCACTAACTGTACCGTATCGCCCGTCAGAAGGAAACGCCGCATTGTCATCACTGCGATTCCCCCGAACGATACGGCCGAGCACAATCTTGTGAAGTGTCCGGCTTGATGACACGAGCGCCGCCAACTTCGTGCGGCCCTCGGTCGCGGTCTTTCCTCACTGCCAACCATGGTAAGGGCCATGCCACATTCTGCGAGACTGTGCACGCATAACACAGGCTGCCACGGTTTGAATTATCCTAGTGACTCTGGGTCTCCCAACGGTGCGAAACCTTAGCCGTAGGCAAGTTGCCTGGTGGTGGGCTGGTGAAATTGCTTTAGTAGAATCTAGGCTACCCCCGCGAAGGGCAATGGAGTAACCGGGGAGTTTTAGTGGGTAGATGTTCCCAGTGTCATTAGCGCTGGGCCTAGCCAGCGGCGGATAAGTCTGTATTCAGATTACTCCCCGAAAAAAAAGGATAAAGATCCCCACGGGCTGGCAATGGTGGAGGCGCCTAGAATTGAATGTTTATGCTCCACTAGCTGTCTCAGCATATGGACTCTTCTATCGATTTTTATCAGGTGGTTTTGAATCATTTGATATGCCGAAGAAAGGTTTGTGCCCTGAAGAGAGGGAAGGGGACATTTTGGCTACAAACAAGCACTCCTGTGTTTTTTAACTCAACAAGAATAATAGATCCCCATTCAAGTATAAGGTTCAACACCCTGTTGAGCTGAATGCTAAGTTTCATTCTTCTCCTCTCGGTTTTAATGCAACTGACTCCTGGGCGGTCATAATATTTCTCATGCACTGTACTGTTATCCGCATGGCAATGAATGTTTCCTAAAAGAAGCATAATATGTAATTGTTATGCAAAACTTAGAGTGAGGGGAATAGGAAGGAGACCAGCGGTACATTGATAAGCGTTCACTGATAAGAATTATCTGCGAGGACATGGATTCGACGCCCATGCAGGAAGCCAGCGATGCAGTTGCATAGCTGAGTGTAAAGAGGCTTGTACCTTACCCGATCAAAGGCTTTGGCAATGTCAAGGATAACAGCCACTGGCTGACTACGTTTGTTAATAGCTGCACTCCAGAGCCGCATTAAATACGCTAGAAGATCACCCATTGTCTGTTTTATCCAAAAGAAACCCGTATTACAGATCATTAATTGACAAACTTTTTTTTTTCTAGGTATTTAAGATTCATTCCTTGATCTTGCAAAAAATTTAGTTGTCAGCTGTTAGAAGAGCAAAAGAAAGACGATATAGCTGTGTTAAAATGGGAGAACTGCTAGCAAGGGCAGTTCAGACCACTGCGCATTTTTTGAGAACTATCGCTGCGATGCCATCAGGTCCACTAGCTTTTCAAACGTCAATTGACATATTTTTTGGCAGTGGTATAGAGGTGGTGGCTATGAATTTCAGTCATCGATTTGAGAGTGAGCTGAGTGAGCAGCAAAGAATTTTATCAAAAGATCCGCTTTATCTTGCGGCTTATGAGCTAGCGTTTAGTCAGAACATCTTAACAGGGGCAGCGAGAGTTGGTAGAAGTTGAACTGCATGGCTTTAGATAAACGACAGTAGCAACTGCTTTCTTTCTGTGGGATTCGATGCGTAAGTAATTATTGCTCAACTCGTGAAATACGCTGTGCAAGCACTCTGATGAAGGCCATTTTTGCAGGACTTGAAAGCATTGTTTACACTGAGTCAATATCTGAATCCCGACAAGCTCGGCCTCTGATCCAAGCATGGAATGTCGATTATTTTGCCTCAACATCTAAGAGACACTCGCGAATAAACCAGTTACGCCTACCTTTCCTGAGGAGATCGGATGCGGGATGTGTAGTATCTCATTTCTAATAAGGCGACGATGACACCTCGTCGGTTATTAACCTGTGGTCCGATGTTTCCAATGCAGCTCAGACTTCTATCCGATATACAGCCAGGCAAGTTCTCAGCAGATGGTCCCGCGCTTACGACAATATCTGGCATCCTGGTGGGCTGGTTAACCAGTTGAGTTAGGTGACGCGTGATAGCGAAAGATTGGGCTGCTCTACCAGCATGGTCTGTTTTAGAGAAACTTAACCACAACTCGTAGTGAGCACTGAAGTCCCCCAAAAATACCAATTCCGCGGTTGATAACTGCTCCTGCGTGACATTTGCCTTCTGACTAAAATGTTCAAATAGTCGATTTGTCTTCATGTCACCGTCGTGGGATCTGGTCCACGTGCACCCCAAGTCACGCGGTCTCAAACCTGCACGACGGACCACTCCAAGATATTGCGTCATATGGTGGAGAGAGAGCTCCACGAGCTGTTTAGGTTAAATTGGGCCCCTATAGTGTGCTTTCAGCAGACAGTGGAGCAGCTGTTTCTTGGGGTCTTCCTGCAGGCGACTCAATGCATTCCACCTGGCACTGTCAGACGGAAGGCATCACTGACCGCATGCATTGCGGCAAGGTCTCTTCAAACTTTGGTTTTACCCTATGCGTATGGTGGTCACCAAGAAGATGGTGTTCAGACCCTACCACTACCAGTGAAGCAGTTGATAGCTTAGTCGCCCCTTGCGAGAGCCACGGGAATAAACGGGGCTTGGAATTAAAGAGTATATGTGTACTCATATATGTAAATAAATATACCTAGTCTTACGCGCGTCTACATACGCGACATGGTTCTAGGTGCTATCTTCATCTCCCGAAATAAAATCGTTTGATTTCGGACAGGATTTCTTCGAATTCTTTCCCTTACTGCTTTGACCACCTTTTCGCACGAACACTACGTGGACGGCCAGATCTTTTTCTGTCACAAATAGAGGAGGTCTCATTGTACCTATTAATAGCCCAATACACAAACATTTTATTAATACCAAGCGTATGGAGAGTTTTAAAAATTGCATATGGCTCCATACCTACTTTGTGTAATGCTATCACAGCGATTCGGTTCTCTTTATCACCCCACTCCATTTTAATATCGCAAAATATTGTACAATGTGTTGGCGCCAAAATGAGAAAACTCAATGAACAATCATATAAAAAATGACAGATTCCAAATTCAAACGTAATATTTATTTATTTTTAATTGTAACAGTATTTATGGCCAGACTAAATATATACCGCCAAGGAATCATATTTCTCTCTAGGAATTTGCACGAGATACTATCTTACGACCTTAGCTTTATGAAGATAAAGGCGAAATTTAACGAAATGGCGGTAATTGGTGCAGGTTTCCACGCTAGGCCCAGTAACCGTCAATTATTGACGAGGATTGGGTCACTGAGGGATTTTTAGGTACCAATAAATGTCACACAGGTAAATACCACAAAATAAATAAAAAATATTAATTGAAAGGTTAAAATTCATTAGATACTTCACTTGACTACATTAAGAAATAATCACTATCATCGAACTGTCGATTAATTCTGCAAGATTTGGAATCTAATGTACTGTACTAGAGTTCACTTTCAGTACCTAAACTAGCAAAAAACATCAAAATTTGGGAGTGTTATACTTTGATGCAATTTTTTTCCGTCGCCATTTCTTTTTTAATTAACTGTTGTGGTTCTGATTTTGTAGTATATAACAATGATTACGGTGCCATAGAAAGTTCTTACATTGCCACGGGAGAAAAAGAAATATTCGTTATTTTTTATAAACTGACGGGTACCGGGACACTGTCGACATTACCAGCGTTTACCTTAGTGCTAACCAGTTTCCAGAAAATATTTTCTAACTTTTGAATTTTTGTAGATCTTTTGAAGCACCGACTCCTACATTTTTATGAAAGAAATACCTTTTTTTTCTTTTTGCTGTTCTGAAGTCGATTTTTTTTTAACGTAATAAATATAAAAGCAATATTTGTACTACAAAATTACTAAAGATTACAAATCGAAAGAGGAGGAACTAAGATTTCGTGAAAGTCCCTAGGAATGAAGAGGGTCGCTGTCGATTTACAAGTTCCTATTTTGGGTTGACATTTGTAATAACCTGTGATTTATAAATATTGGTCTTTACACTACAATAAAATATGAATACTTACCACTCATACTCACAATAGTGACGATTTTATTCTAACACTAAAGCTATCTGCTTCTCTTTCATTCTAATTCAATAGGAAAAGGATAGAACATTGACTTATTAGTTTAAAAAGAATCTTACACACATCAAAAACACACACAAACATGACACACATCAATTACGCACATCAAGTTAGTTCACGCCCAGCTGATGCATACTTACACTTCTTTGACACATAACTTAATCTGCATGTTTGAAGTGCGATATAATGAGACTAAATTTCTTTGATGAAGAAAGATGAAAATTTGATGAAAATTTGATATCAAATGTCATTTTTTATACAAATTGTTGTATTTTATTCAAAGTAATAACGGAATTAAAATTTATTTCTGTCCCTGCACCACATAATCAGTAACAATGACATAAGTAATTCTCGTGGCATTCTAGGGAACAGAATTTGTTTTGTAAGAGCATGAACTAACCCAATGAACTAATATAATTAAAAAGGACTTCACGTTATTCCAAATATTCAAGAATTTCACTTTAAAATACTGTCTCCGTATCGCGACACCACCCCACATATTGAGTTTCGAAGCGAAACTTAATTTTACTTGCTCCTGCCTCACGCGCACATTTTCCAATATTAGATCCATCGCATTATTAAGGACCTAGCTATCGAACATTTTTTACATTCAAACGATATTGTTTTAACACAACCTACTCATCGGAATGGTTAAACAAGGTATTTGGTACATGATGGTATAAGAAACGGGCATCTACCCACGTTAGTAAAGTCATACAAATACTATAGTGTCATTAAAAATTATAAAATTAATTTTGGAATTTCCCATACATTTTGTATAAAGAATTTTATAATTTATTTTTCAATTTTTGATATTCATAGTAGGTATGTATATGACAATGTTATCACGGGTAGTTGCCCGCTTGTTGGATGTAGGCTACGCAGAACCGATCCATTTAAAAATCGATCGGGATGCCTTTGTTCAGCAGTGGACATAATGTCTCATATGATGATCATGATGATCATTTATTAAAGATAATCAATTCAACGGAACCAAACAAAAAAGGAACTAAAGTAAGGAAGAAAGTTACGGTTATGCTGCGTCTACACTACCGTGATATGGCAATAATTATGGCCATAATTGAAACCACAACTTGGTGTAGCCACGAGTTTATGGCCATAATTTTAGAATGCCAATTAATATGGCATATGGCGCTAGTCAATACTTAGCTTCGGCAGCGGTCTATTTTCGCATGTCGCAGAAAATTACCGCGGTAAGTAAAGCGCAACGTAGTGCAACAGGAGTTTATCCAGTTTATCGGAAGCGCACGTGTCGGCCGACATTGATTTTTTGAATGAAAGGGCGGTCAAGTTTTGAAATTATTCTAATTCAAGCCAAGTCTATGGGACAACAGTCTGAAGAATCATGGTAATTGTTCACCATCTTCTTTTAATCTTGGTTTAGCTTTATTAAAATGTAAAAGATAAATTCCGCTGAAGCATCAACGTTCATCCAACCAACCATCCAACGTTCAACGAACATCATCTTGAAAAAATATGTTTTTACCGCATAGTTCATTGGCATATCAAGGTAAACTGTAGTGTAGCCACATCACTTGAGGCAGTTATTTAGAGGCGGTAATGAAATTATGGCGGCACAATTATGGCGGTAACAGGCAGTGGACGGTAACGGTAGTGTAGTCGCAGCATTACATTTACAGAACAGTTAAAAATACAAAAATACAATTAATTGTTTGTTTAAAATGTACCTACGTGATTCCTAGATATTTATTTTTGAACACGAACCTAAATTATCTACTTAAATTTATAAACAACAATCAATGCAGGAAATAACCATGAAGCCGTTACTGATAAAGCGATTCTATTAAATTCAATATTCCACAAAACAGCATTGAAAATCCCAAAGCATTTTACATAAATCAAAGAAAATGGTAAGAAGGCAAGCACGTTTCGTGCGGGGGTTTATGACATCGAAAAATGTGCGTAGCTGATAGATGTGTTCCGTGAAAAATATGTACAGTCAAGAACAAAATATTCAATACCTGTTTTCATAAATTATGAACCTTACTCGTGCTAGTTTGTAAGCAATAAGAGTAACTGTCCAGTGTAAGTATACTTATTTTAAAATGGCTTGTATTAAACTGAGCATAATAATAACATAACCTAACCAACGTATATACTAAGTGAACGACAAATTGTCCAAAATAGATTTTTTAGTCGCTTACTTAGTATTTTTAATTTGCTCAGTTTATTTTATTCCTTTATGAATTGACCGAACTCGTAATACCTAATAGATTTTGAATCAACCTCCTCTTATTCATTCGTTTGTTGTATAAGAGTTATTGCAGAGGACTTACTGTTCAGTTTGTATGTGATTCTACTTATAAGTTTAGTGGTGAATTTCAACCAAGATACTTCTCTGCTTTTCTCTGCAAATTAATTTTATGTGGTTAGAAAAGCCAGAACAGACATTAAAAAGAACTGTATATTTTTAATGTGTTGTCTACGTCCTTAATAATTATTTAAACATGATCTGAATCTGAGTCTTTTCATTTTCGCTACTAAAACTACCTATAACTATTTATAGGTAGGTCTATACCTGGTATGTGCATATATGCCATTTAAAACCTTCATGTTGTGTGCCTTACGAGACATACTGAACGATGTATGTAGGTATAATTTCTAGTGACCAATTACAATACAACTAAATGGTCGAAAGATGAAACAAAAAGGCGCACCGTTATACTTACCCAATACAACTTATATCAGTGGTAGTTAAATGGCTATCAGATTGTAATACTTATTAAAAAATTTAAAAGCCTTTGTAAAATTAAGGTCCCTTTCAAAAATTGTGTTCTGTAATTTACACCAAGGGTTTTTTTCCAAATATCACCTGTCAAGTGTCGGGGACAATCGACAGGAATCGGAATGATAGGGAAAAAATAGCCCCGTCAGGCCTATAAATGCATAATCTAATATTTCTCACTGTCACACGTCACTCACTGTTTCGACAGTGCGCAACGTTGATATTGCTCGGGTATAGTGACACACGTTGTCGTTTTTTTTACTTACTTATCCGACATAGGAGACAATATGACGGTATTATCGCAAATACGTCGAATATCATTTGTGTTTAAAATTGTACTTATGTCATTATTTATACAACTTACCACGTGCCGAAGCTTCATCACATTTTGCAGGCGCAAGCTTATCGCGTAAAAAACAGACGCGTCTAACCACACGACATATTAGGTTAAACGACATATTATTAAAGTGCAATATGTAATCAGTACTTTCAAAAGTAGAACTTTTTTTTCTTCTATTAATTTGTAAATTATTTCGTAGTGAAAAAAACAATAGAAAGAGCAATGCGTAAACGATCAAAATGAAAAATAAATACTTTTAGAATAAAAGTAAGTAATAATAAAATACTCGTAAAACGACCAAAAATCTTTTGGTCCTAAACCCCAATATTGCTAAGCCTCGGCCCACATCCACAAATCCACAATGGCGTTGTGCATGGATGGTGGTCGATCAGGGTTAGGGATGTGACGAACGTTTAAGTTCAGGATAGTAGAAGGATCAGGATGCCAACAAAAGTACAAGGACTCGTTTTAAGATTGATGAACAGAGACAGCCTTTATATCCGTGTGGGGTGTCGCGGAATGTGGTGATGCTATAAGATCACTAAAGGTAGAGGCCACCTTTCCTAAGCTCTCCAAGGCCTTTTTCCTATAGTTTCAAAGTGCAAAGTGTCCTTATCTTGTGGGTTGCCGGTTGGTTGCAGCTTGCACAGCCCGATCAGTGTATCTGTGTACAGACGTGTGGACCAACCGTAGGATTAGAGGGGTGGGTTAACTTACCTATGCACATATATTTTACTGGTCTTGGCGTCGAGGGGTCCTCTTCGTGATGAAAGAGTTCGCCCGCCGCCGTCGTGGACGAATACCAGTTTCCCACGGCAGGTGCCAGCATACAGCAAGTCAGATCCGCAGTGGCTTTGTGGGTAGAACGAGACAGGTCTCAAACAAGCATCCAGATAGCTCATGAGTCCCACATATCCCTTCCAACTTTCCCCATAGATATAACAATTAAGGAAGGCCGTTTGCTTGTTTATCATCCTATTGTGTACAAATATTATTAATACATTTTAACAAGAAATCTACCACTGCTTAAGAATATGGCTTAGTCGTCCATTTTTACCGACCAAAGAAATGCAATAACCTTTGAGTCTCTTTGTACTGTAGTCCTCAAGTGTGCTTAGTTAATTCATAATTTCAAATCTAATATCACATTGCTGAGGGGTTTCTTTGTGATATTATTATCTACATACCTAATTCAAAAATATTGAGGTTAATTGAATAGAAATGTTTATTAAATATGATTAATTAGATAACATTATTTGGAACTTATCAAAAAGTTTATTACGTTGCTAATTGTTTTGTTCAGAAAAAAATATAATTTCTATTAAGTAGGCGTCTAACTTTTCAGCGTCAACTGTAAAAAATAATATATACGTACTTGTCCATTACATTTAAAAACTTAATAAAAAGATTTTTAGAAGAAAACGTCATCGACCATTACTTTTAAGTTATGGAACACCTCTTGTCCCAAATCTGAACGAATAATTTAAGCTCGATAAAAGTATAGATCATTGAATAAATCGGCTGTAACTTACCCTGAAAAGGCAAAGTCCCACCTCGATAAGTTATAACGCGAATTATTCATCTCTGCTTCACGCCGCACCCGAGGGAAACAAATTATTTCTGTCGTTCAAGAACTTAGCACTTTGCACCTTATTAGTTTCAAAGGGAGCTCTCTATTAAAGTTTAATTGCTATGGGAAATAGATCGTTAAGGAAACAATTCAGTTAGTAATGTTTAGTGCGGCATTTCCTGTGTGATGAGCAAATAAAATGTTGGATGAACAAAGTTTTACAAACAGTTATTTGCTTTTCCTTCGATATTGACGGATGGACATTAAAGTTGAAAGTTTTTAGTTAGAGGAGAGTGGGGTAACTCCGAACGAGGTTGCTTTTATAATGCATGATAATAAAGGTTAAAGAGAGTGGGATAGATATATCAATCCGCAGTACGGGGAAGAAGACAATAGACTAGCTCGCGTATATGTATTCAGTGCGTAAGTATACTATAATAATGTGACAAATTGGAAAATATTTATTGTTTAAAAACAAACCGATTTAAAAAAAACTCTTTTTTTTTAATGAACAATTACTCAAATAGTCTATTTCCTTAAAACTTCTATGGGTTTTAAATATTTATCCGTTAGTAACAAGAAAAAAACCGATCTACAAGGATCATTATTAGATATTTTTCATAAAAAGAAAATTGTACCCAATAATGCTTTAGCTTTAGCTAAACTAGCTTTAGTACCTAACATATTTATTGATTACTCTACTCGCTACATATTTGAAAACAATAAAAAAATTAAGTACCTATATGAACAATGGTGCCTATTATATCTTTATTAAAAATGAAAATGTTTGCTTCGTATCATAAAAAAGAAAATAAGTATGATACGTTGCGTGGACTTTCTAACAATGCAATGGTTCAAGAGGACTACTTGTACTACTTAAATCCTTTCTAATATTGTTAAATACTTTCCATGTTTCGTAACTTAGTGACGTAACAGTTTGCGCCTGTATATTATAAGAAAAATATAGCAACTTTTTTATATTCAGTGGTAAAGCGCCAACGTGCCCTGGGGGCTTTTGTTGAGAGACTGGGTGGCTCTAGACCTTACTGTAAACATTAATTGTGCTGCATTTTGTGGAGAGACTGGGTGGCTCTAGAGCTTACTGTAAACATTTATTGTGCTGCATTTTGTGGAGAGACTGGGTGACTCTAGACCTTACTGTAAACATTTATTGTGCTGCATTTTGTGGAGAGACTGGGTGGCTCTAGACCTTACTGTAAACATTTATTGTGCTGCATTTTGTAGAGAGACTGGGTGACTCTAGACCTTACTGTAAACATTTATTGTGATACATTTTGTGGAGAGACTGGGTGGCTCTAGACCTTACTGTAAACATTTATTGTGCTGCATTTTGTGGAGAGACTGGGTGGCCCTAGACCTTACTGTAAACATTTATTGTGCTGCATTTTGTGGAGAGACTGGGTGACTCTAGACCTTACTGTAAACATTTATTGTGATACATTTTGTGGAGAGACTGGGTGGCTCTAGATCTTACTGTAAACATTTATTGTTCTGCATTTTACCCATGGCTCGCTAACCTGGTTAAACTTAGTTGTATAATTTAAGTATATTTTGACCAGGAATAGGAAAGAGTGGGGTAATGACGTACTGTTACACTGAGCAATAAGTTTAACTTAAAAAAAGTTTTTGGCCACAGAGCTTATTTTATATTTTATAATCTAAAGTTTATAATTTTCTTTTAGCACTACCACTACCTATTTCTTTTATTAGAGTCGAGTGAAAACAGCGCGTCAAGGAGGCCTGATTTCATAGCTTTCTTGCTGAAACCAACCGGTAAGCAGAAACCAGATCAGTGGTTGAGCCAATTGAACACCAATTGATCGAATCGAACAGTGACTGACGAACATAGTAAAAAATGCGAGTTTTAATACAATAATATTGCTGATTACAAAAATCACTAATGAAATAATGCATATGTGTGTGTAAAGTTAATTATCCCTAACTGCAACATAAGTGTCGTGTATGGGGTGTAACAGTACGCAGGGTAACTCCGCGTACTTAAGAAGCTGTTCGTTCAATCATCATGATAGAAAAGGCTAAAACAGAAACAGCACAAAAAAAATTTTACCTTTCTTTTCTAAACATGCTATACGGCCTCAATCAAAATTACCCCGAGTTCTAATTACCCCACACTCGGCTACATATTCCTCCTGAAACGTGAAATATAATATATACTATTATGTATTTGTTGTGTAAACATTATTTGATTTTCTCTTGCTTGGGGATTCATGTCGTCCGCTATAATTTGCATAGTCTAGTTCACGCTTATAAGCAGGACCTGATACACACTACATAGTAAATACAAATGAAGTTATTCCAACGGATATTGCGAAGATTTGACTATTTCTTCATTTGATCGGGATAGCAATAAAGCGTAGTAAAGCCCGCCTGATGGTAGGTAAGGTTGCCGTAGCCGGCTAAAAATGCTTAAATCACATATCAAAAGAACTGTAAAATACCAATGCCCGGACATACATCTCGAAAATATAGTCTCTGTTACTAAAGAACTCTAAAAACGGAGTTTTAAGTATATTGGGGTAAGTTTACAAAATAACACGTAACAGCAACATTGAACTGTATTTTAGGGAAAAAACAAATTTTGTAATGTTGGTCCTCGGTAATCTATATCTGTGAGCCAGCTGTCGCCCGACCCTTGCAGCCTCAGCCAGATTATACAAAGAACTTTAAGGTCAAACCTTGTTCGAAGTACAATTTGAACCGGAATGCTAGATCGATAAATGTTTCTACATTGGATAATTTTGTTTCAATAGGATCATCGATGGACTATATTCTCCTACGGGACATTGCCTATTTAATTTGTATTGTTTAATACTTTAACTGCCCGTGCCCTATATAGGTATATAAGGTATACTTATATAATAGGTAGGGCATTGTGAAGTTAGTTATGGCGTCCGCGTCAGTAAACTTTATGTGGGACACTTTTGGAAAGGACATAGCGTAGCATAGCATAGCGTATTTAATTTTAGCTGGACGTGTAGATTACGAATTGCGTATCAAAATTGTGTAAGAATCTCATGGAGCTATTTACATAACATTTATCTGCTTAATCGAAGCAAAAGAGTGGACGTCACGAGTATCACTTGACCAAATCAAATGACATTGCTTCAGTGCTACTATTGTCTGGTATGCCATCACCTCTGCAGCTGACTAATATTAGACCTTTTTTTGTCGGGGAGAAATCTGTTTACAGTCCTACCCGCCGCTGGCTAGGCGACGGGCGTGTGTGGGGGTTGCCCAGTGATAAAGACACTGGGAATATCCACTAAAACTTCCCGATAACTCCACTGCCCTTCGCAGGGGTAGCCTAGGCTCTGCCGAAGCAATTTCACCAGCCTACCCCCAGACTAATATTAGACCTAGGGTTAACATGGGCTACTTCACAAAAGGCGTGGAAAGGCACCTTAAGGACCGGCTAGGTGGAGGCGACTAAAGCAGTGTGTTTCAAGCTGCAGTAGCTGTCTTCGCATATGGACTCTTCACATCAGGTGGTGTTCTTCACAAAAGGCTTTCTTACAAATATAATTACAAAATTAAAAGTTTTAAGTAACCCCCGGCGTCATTAATCATCTATCTAACACCGTCTCATTAAGACTATTCATAAGAGCCCAAACACGCTATATCTGCTGTAAGTTTCTGAAGAATTAAGCATTTCGCAAACTTTTTGATGGTATAGGATCAGCTCAAAGTTAGTATATCATGGGAATGTCACCGAAGTGACAGTACACCAAATTTGAAATCTATCGGATCTGTAAAAGTTAGTAAAATCCTATTATCATGTATAAAATGAGCTGATAGTCATCAAACGCCTGAACTGATCTTCATAAATTATAGCTAAGAACCATCGTAGTCACATCAGCTTTCAAACAAAAAAAACGAATCATAATCGGTCCAATCATTTAGGCGCTACGATGCCACAGACAGACACACAGATACACAGACAGACACGTCAAACTTATAACACCCCTCTTTTTTCGTCGGGGGTTAAAAAGAGGCAAGGCATATCGTAGTGGTAGTCCAGAATGGAATATTGCACTCGAATTTAGAGACCAGTACCTCTAGCACGAACACTTTTAAATTTGGAATCGCATAGTTACGTCTTTTGTTTGAAATTTTAAGCGAGTGTGAACGATACGATTACGATTCGAAATTCAAAAATGTTCCTACTCTCTCAGTACCCCTACTGAAGAGCGCAGCCGAGGATAAGGCTGCCGAAGCTTTTCGAGGAAGTATTACCTCCTATGTTGGGAGCAGGGGTATTTGTCTCCAATGCAGTGAACAAAAAAAAATACTATTCCTCCTGATTTTACAGAATATTTTATAAACAGAGTTTAATGGCTCTGGTTCCAAGACCCTTTAAGCCAGACGTAAAAGTATCTTCTGTGTTTTTTCATTTTTTGCACTGAGTTGTAATAAGTGTAACCCATTTCAATGCATCTTGGGTAAGTTTGGCGCCATATATATGATGATGGTCTCCATGGTGCTACTTTTATGAGGTAGATAACCACGATAGAAATTTCAATGATTTTTCACACCATAATTACGTTCATTAGAATGATCTTCTAATGCACTTCAACACAAACACTTGCTTCATAAAACTGCACCAATTTTATAGCACAATGCTTGCTCCGACACAGTTTTGTAATTATTGTAATAAAAATATTGATTGCTACCATCGCATCCCGCCAAAAACCCTTTTTGGTTTAAAGAACTTTATTCTTAAGAAATTTACATTTCACTTATAATGAGATACAGATACAGTTATGTATACCTCACCCAGAGAGAATGGCTGAGGTACTAGCTAAAGTAAAATTTTATATTTAATCTCTGTACTCTCTACGATATGCATATATGTAATAATACTCTCACAGCTCTTCATATCTTGCTGTAGACCCTCTTTAGCTGTGCTCCCTTAAACAATATTGTCTTTTCTCGTATTAAGTTCTTGTCGTAATTAATTAAAGTTTGTTTTCTTTTCAAAGATTATGTGTATTCTTTTTTCATAAAGTATATTACAGGCGACTATAGATAGACTATGGTAACCGCTTACCATCAAGTAGGCCGTATGCTGGTGTGCCACCCTTGAATTTATAAAGTATCTACCTATGAATAAATCATAATACGGAAATATCTTCGATTATTCATGTTGAATAGGAATATCAATTTGTCTTAAAAGATTTAATACCCTATACCTACTTCAAGACATAAAGGCAGAAAATGTAATAAATTTTCACGCCAAGACGTATTCGAGTAAATTGAATGGCGTCCTTAGTTTTGCTCTTAGAATTGCTCTAGTATTAGTGAAACAAGATGTATAGAATTGACCCTTATCTTGTGGTTGAACAGATCTTAATACGCACACCATTAACTGTTGAGTTGTGCGTTTAAAGCAACCACAAATGAACAAATAACTATTATTAATATTATTATGTATTTGTTGTATAAACGTTATTTGGTTTTCACTAGCTTAGGGATTCGAGTCGTCCGCTTTAATTTGCATAATCTAGTGCTTGCCTTTATACAGGAATGCGGAAGATGCACACTGTATAGTCAATACGAATAAAATTATCCCATCGGATGCTGCGAAGTTTTGACTACTTTTTCATAAGACAGAGAAAGCCTGCCTGATGGTAGATAAGGTGCCGTAGCCTATAGATACTTAAACCATTAAATAAAATGACTGGAAGATACAAATAGACGAACAGGCTGGGGAAATATAAGTCTCTGTTACTAAAGAACCCTTAAATTGGAGTTCAAAGTATATTGGGGTAAGGTTGAGAGTTACTCTCATTATTACAATTATGCGGATAAATTGAATGGTTGGTTGCCCAGTTCTCGAATAGTTATTACGATCTACACTGGAAAAAACTTACTTAATGAAACTGAACTTTTAACTTCCTGTAAATTGAAAAAGTGACTACATAAATAAGCTAATGCCTAGCTTAACGTAAAGGTGAAGAAATACTTACATTAGTCTTGTAAAATTAAATAGGTAGACTTAATTTTAAAAAGGCTGCCAAATTTTGGTCATAGCTAGTGTAAGCGAAGCGTTTGATCAAATAGTAACAAGTAGTAATAGTAGATCAAATTTACTGTATTTAAAGGCTGTCCGACGATGCACCATCACAATATAGGTATTACAATAGAATACACAAAGGTCAACAATTAATATACAAAGACCTTTTTTTTTTTTTTAACGGGGAGAAATCTGTTTACAGACCTACCCGTCGCTAGCGAGGCGACGGGCGTGTGTGGGGGTCGCCCAGCGCCAAATGACACTGGGAATACCCACTAAAACTCCCCGGTAACTCCACTGCCCTTCGCGGGGGCGGCCCAGGCTCTGCCGAAGCAATTTCACTAGTCCACCCCCAGGCAATATACAAAGACCTAATAAAGCTAAACATCTTTCATTAATTATAAACACTTGTCTGACCACGTCATTACAATAATAATTGTATTGTTTTATATATAATATCCTATAATGCCATATACCTCAAAAATCCCTCAAAAATGATACTATTGATGAATATGTATGTAAATTATTACAAAATCAAGGAAGCTTAGAGATGACCATTTCCACTAGTGGCACCTGTTCACAAGTATGACGCATGTGCCAGCCATCGCTCCGCTGAACCATATTATAGGGAACGGAGCGACGGATTGTTTTTGTGGCTAAGATAAAATAAATTAGTTTTCAGCTTTAATGGTAGCCTTTTGTGCCATTGAAGCTAAAAACCGATGATTAATTGTAACTAATCAGCTAGAACAGCTAAGATAGAATTAATTAATTATAAGCTAGAGGAGCTCGGTAGCTCTGGTTTCTATACGAAAAAAAAAATTGGGCCATGGTCGATCCTGGGATGGGTCAATCAAAGTTTGTTATCTCGAGCTCCTCCGTGCTTCGGAAGGCTCGTTAAGCCGTTGGTCCCGGTTCTTCCTGCAACCGCTTTAACCCACCAACCCGCATTGGGCCAGCGTGGTAGTGTTATGGCTCAAACTACTCATGTGTTTCTCCCATACAGGAAGGCCTGTGCCCAGCAGTGGGACGTATATAGGCTGGTAATGATGAATTAGCTAGAATAATTTTGCTTTTGTCATACTCACAAACACTCAGAATACATTACTTATTCCAGTCTCGCTATATTAAATTAGTCGTTTTTTCAGCTAAGACAGTATATCTAAATCACAACCAGAAATGAAAACGGTAATTAAAAATCGGATGAATATTTGATTGTAAAGGAAAATGTTTTCACAGTGCAACTAGGCACATTTAATGTGCTTTCAACCGTACAAAAGGAAGAATAAGCTAAGAATATTTATAATCATGAGTCAAATGAATGTAGAACAAAAATATTATTTTGTTAATCTACGTAAGACTGCCTGCAGCACATTACAAATAAATTAAAAATCCATTGTGTCTGGAAAGTGTGATGGCGAGACAAGACGCCGTACCCGGAGAATAAAATAACAATTACAAAAATGCTACTTTTCAGGAAAAATTAAAAACATGTTTTTGTCTTTTGCTCCTTAAATACTGGACGCAGGCTTATGATTGATAGCTTTGAATAAAGGTTATTTTTTGTATGTTAAACATGATTAAGCGAAACATGCCTGATTATTAAAATACAGATAGTATTCAGGAAATAAAATAATAATCAAAATAAGTCGTTGTTTTTGGTCTATAATATCCATTATCATTTTATTCTTCATACAGCATGACGCGAGTCAAATATTGCACACGTTACTTGTCATTTTCTTAAAATTTTATCCTCGTAATTTAAGGCTTGTGTTAAATCTATGAATACTATTAAAACTTTTTATAGCTTCGTAAAATAACTCTACAAAATTCCAAAAAAAATTGAGATGATGTACCCACAGATCCCAAAAGTGGCATGACACTAAAATGTAAGATATTGGCAGTTTCCATTTTATTCTGCGGGGACGGCGATTAGAGACATTATTTCATGCCATAGACCGTTTAAAATTAATTAGGTATGTCTGGTAGGTATGTTGGGTCTTAAAAACTACTACGATTCAGCAAATTATTCTCTGCAATAAAATCACGCCGAAGTATTTTGATGACTAACAAATCGTTTCTAAAAGTTACCAAGATTTCCCGGTTGCCCTTAGCTTTTATTGCATAGTTAGTTTAATTTTTTATTAAATCTGGCTGATACTAAAATTTTCCACGACACCATAAAATTGAAGCTAACATTATTACTTTGCACGCAAAATTTCTTCGCAGCACATAACTACAATTCCCTTTTTAAGCAGCATATTTTATAGCTCTTTGTTGCAATCTTTGCTTGCGAAAATTGTTCAACCTACGAGAAAATTGAAAACTCCGATTTCACACAAATTTATTACTCGGAACGCGGAAGATGCTCGATACCAATAATCACTACAACTCCGTCATGACAATGGCTTTTTTGGACGAAAATGATTGCAAATAAACGTCCGCGTGATGGCAGTTAACCGGTATCTGTAAACGCGGTAGTACTTAGGTACCACAGAGGAAAGCTGTATTGTTACGGGCTAGGTGTAACTAAAATGCCGATTGAGAGATCTCATTTATTACAAATACAGAAACACATTTACATGTTTTATTTCATGGTAACAATTATAAAAAAGAACGCATAACGCATCAAAAACATTAAATTGAGATTTTTATTTTATGCGTACCTATATTTGTATTTCTTACAACAAAGAAACAATTTACGTTTAACACAAGTTGATTAAAACAAAATGTCATTAAAACGTTACTGAAATAATTACGTCACTTAGCTGAAAAATTCTCACTGATATCGCTTCAAAGTAATCGCTTCGTAATTCCACGTAGATAGAACTGAGTACCTGTGCCGCGCCGCGACAAAAGTGCTTCCGCCGAATACTTCTAGATAGATCTCGAAGCTTCTACAATATTACTTCGTTTGATCAAGAACGCTAGAATGTTCCTCATATGAAATAACATGCTATCTCTCTCACTACTTTCTGGAAGTTTCTTTGTCTGTTCTAATGTAGTATAGTGCGCTTTAGCTTAGTATAGTACCAGAAGTTTCTTCTTCTGTCCTTGTCTAGCATTAGCTCTATCTCACTCACTCTTATGGAATTTTACATTATGGAAGTCAAATAGCCATAGGGATTCCTGAAAGTGCCTGAAAAGGGGTGGAAATGGTGGCATCGGATTAGTTGGCTCCTGTAATGATCTAAAACGCATTTTAGCCAGATGAAAACGTCACTAAGTCCGCGAAAATTGACTTCACGTTAGGTACATCGCCGTAACTCAGTAATATGTCTGTGGGCAATACTTTCTAATCTGTGGCATACGCTGTAAAATCAAGATTTTAAATAAAATAAATGTATCATGATGATATATCTATGGACCTTTGAAGTCTGAAATAAATGCAATTACCTATTAATACTGCATTAAGATATTATTTTATAAAAGGTTGATTTATTTTACATTTTTTTTAATAATGAAAAGTCATATTCATATTAACATTTCATGACCGCACAAGATAAACTAAATATTTTGGACATGGCAGCATAATTTATTTGAAATCATAAATATTTAATACTTACAGCTTTTCAATAGATTTCACTTTGTCGTTACAAATAGAACACTGAAAGTAGTACTTATACCTATGTGCTCCAATTTTCCTTTCAAATGGAGAAACAGTTTTCTTTACCTATACGTAGGTACTTCCAGAGAAATAACAATTAGAGTTTCTTTGTATTGATAATAATCTTAAAAATACATACATCTTTGTTAGAAAATATAAAATTAATTTTTTTAAGCAACTCCTGGCCTCATTAATCATCTATCTAACACCATCTCAGTTCGGTACAAACTCACCCATATCGATCATTTGTAAGTTATATAATATGAATAGTAATAATATAGATGTACCTACATGCAGATAGTCTATCTCAGTTTTTGAAAAAAAAAAATATCAAATAGTATTTTATTTTGTTTAACCGCTATTTAATAAACCTATCCAAAAATTATCAATACCTAACTGTTAAAATTAGGGTGAAAAACGGCTTTCGCCATAATTTGAATGAGGTGTTTACCTATAAGTGGCTATGCATTAAGCTTAAGACAAATATTTAATGTAACTACTTAGTTACTAAGTATCAATGTAATAGCTGTTGACAAACCAAATAAATAAAATTAAAAATTAAAAAATCTCATTGAGACTATTCTTATGAGCCCAAACACACTATATCTGCTGTAAGTTTCTAAAGAATTTAGGCATCCCGCAGACTTTTTGATGGTATAGGATCAGCTCAAGGTTAGTATGTCAGTGAAGTGACAGTACACCAAATTTCAAATCAATCGGATATATCAAAGTTAGTAAAATCATTTTATCATGTAGAAAATGAGCTGATAGTCTTCAAACGCCTGAACTGATCTTCATAAATTTTAGCTAAGAACCATCTTAGTCACGTTAACTTTCAAACAAAAAAAAAACATACCAAAATCGGTCCATTCGTTTAGGATACACAGACAGACACGTTAAACTTATAACACCCCTATTTCTTCGACGAGGGTTAAAAATAAATATAAAAGCAACCGTGATAAGGTACCTACGTCCATTATTGGAAGGCATGGTGCGTGATCAAGAACTTTTAAGCCCCAAAGGCCTATTCAACTTGGTAATATGCATTCCGCAGCAATATGTCAGTGACTTTAGCTCTCCTACGGATATCCTGTACTTAGTAGGAAAACACTTACTATGGCTCACTCCATAACACGTAAGTAGAGTGATTATTTACATAGGCAACAAGGAAACACAACGAAACATGTGGAATTGTATTTTACTTGCTTAGCAAAATGTTGGACAGCAACTGCTCAATATATTTCACTTCGAACTTGATATCAACCTTATTGTGTTAGGTTTCTTTTTTATACAACTAGATGACAAATAACATGACGGCCGACTTGGTGGTAAGCGGTTACCGCCGCCTATAGACACCTGCAATAACAAGGAAAAATCACTTGATATTGCAGGTGCGTTGTCATCCTGAGGCCTAAGATTAAATGTACCCACCTAGTTAGTAGGTATATAGATAGTAAGTATATGAAGAGCATATTTTGCAGTGCAACTTTAAGTGTGAGGGAAAGCTTATTAGGTATCATTACGAACACAAGTAGTACACCTACATTCCAGGGACCCGGATTCTTCTACGCGTTAAAAGGTAAGTAAGTTAGTATATTAAGTATATTTTTAATTGTAAAACATAATTATATTTAAATATAATTATATTTAAATATAATTATATTTAAATTGCGTTGTCGAAAATTAACCGAAAATTCAACATTTTCAGTTTTTAATTTTCGGTTACTGCAAGTTTTTTGCATTATGTGCGCTATTTTATCTATGAATAAAATCAGAAACGCTTAGCAACCGTCAATTATGTTTAAATAACAAATAGTGGGTTAACAATTAGTTTGGGTTGCAATAACGAATACAAACATTATGCGTAGTTATTGCGTATTGATTAGGCCCTACTGGGTTATGTAAATAAAAGGAGTGGACTGTATAATATAGGCAGGCTTTACTACTGTCACAATACAATATGATATATATATCAAGGGACACCCAATGCTTATAATGCCGCGAAGCTAAGTGCGTGTAGAATGGGAACCCGGACCCGCGCGATGTGTCCCCTCCGCCGCACCGCCGCGGTCACCGCTGAAGGTCGAGCGTCGATGATGCGGCTAATGCGCCGACATGCTCCCCGGGTTGAAGTCTCTTCAATCAATTGGTAGAGGACAGATGCAGTTGAAGGCGCGTCGAACTGTGCCCTTCTTGGTCTTGATTTCGGCGACCCGCGTGACACCGTCCACACCAGGATAGGTCTGTATAACTCGCCCCATACACCACATCAACGGTGGCGTAGTTCGGTCTTTGATGAGAACGAGTGACCCAATTGCCACTTCACCTGTAGATGATAACCACTTGGTCTTTGTCTGAAGCAGAGAAATGTATTCATTATGAAATCGGCTCCAGAAATGCTGCTTGATATGCTGAGTCCTTCTCCAACGGTCCAAGCGGGAGATGTTGATGTCGGTCACCTGGGGATGTGGCACAGATAAGAGTGGTCGTCCAATTAAGAAGTGTGCGGGAGTAAGAGCCGAAAAATCATTAGGGTCTGAACTGATAGGAGTGAGAGGACGGGAATTTAGAACCGCCTCAATTTGACTTAGACATGTAGACATTTCCTCATAATTAAAGTGGACAAGATGTAATATCCTTTTTAAGTGATGCTTACATGATTTAACAGCTGCTTCTGCTAGGGAATTAAAATGGGGAGAATAGGCAGGTGTAAAAATAAACTCAATGCCCTCCTGCGCCATCTCAGATGCAACACTAGACTCTAAGAGGAACCTTTGCATTTCGTTTGATGCACCGACAAAGTTTGTCCCGTTATCGGACGTGATGCTTCGAGGCTTACCTCGACGCGCCACGAACCGATTTAATGCAGCTATGTAAGCTTCGGTAGTGAGGTCCGTAACGAGCTCCAAATGTACAGCTTTAACTGCGGAACATACAAAAATGCACAAATACGATTTTGAAAGCTTACATCCACGACCTCTTCGATCAGCTATAAGTACTGGCCCTGCGTAATCGACATAACAATTATAAAATGGGAATTCAAGACACGTCCTTGAATTAGGTAGCTGTCCCATAATAGGTTGCACATTCTGAGCTCGATGCCTGACACATGTAGTACATTTATTAACTACTACTTTTGATAAGTTTCTACCTTTAAGAGGCCAATAAATTTGTCGTAAGCTTGACAGTAATAATTGGGGGCCGGCGTGTAATAATTTTTTATGTTGCATTTGAAATATAAGTTTAGTCAAAGCGTGTTTACTACAAATAACGATTGGGTGTTTTATGTTAAAATCATAGGGGGAATTAGAAAGCCTCCCGCCCACGCGAATAAGATTTTGATCGTCTATAAAGGGTGTTAAAGAAAGCAATCTACTTTTGCGAGGCAATTTTTTGTTAGTTTTAAGTATGCTGTACTCTTCTGAGAACATCTGAATTTGAGCACAATGTAAAATGTAGTTTAATGAATTTTTTAGCTCTGTAGTAGAGAGATAGCCACACAATTTATTATTTTTGTTATTTAAGTTATATAAATATCTTTTTAAGTAAGCAACTACTCTTTGTAATTTTGTGAAACTAGAATATTTTTCTATCAAATTTTGCACTACTAAATGGTTAGTAAGCGAAAGATAGCTACTAGTATCGCTACTATGACTGTTATTAAAGTGAGTAACTACTTCAGTGAGATCCTGCTTCACGGTGTTAGGCATTTTGGGCCATTCATTTTTACTAGACAATAAAAATGAAGGTCCTGACCACCATAGGCGAGTAGTGCCTATGACATCGGCCCCAAGACCCCGTGAAACCAGATCGGCTGGGTTTTCCTTCGACGGTACGTAGCTCCAGGTATGACCACAAGTACTTTCTTGAATTTCATGTACTCTATTTCGTACAAAAGGCTTTAATTGAGCTGTCGGAGTCGAAAGCCAACCCAAAACGATTGTGGAGTCACACCAGAATCTACAAGTATCTATATGTAAAGTAAGCGAGTCTAGAACCTTGGTACACAGTCTTGCACCCAATAAAGCTCCGCAAAGCTCGAGCCGTGGCATGGTAGTTGGTTTGATAGGTGCCACACGGTTCTTAGATGTAAGTAGCTGCACGTGAACTGACCCTGATGAGTCACAAGAACGAACGTATAAACACGCCCCGTACGCTCTTTCGGATGCGTCTGTAAACACATGAATTTCATGATTAATAGAATGTTCACATGATATCCAACGAGGTATTGATAATTTGTTAAGACACTTTAAAGTGTTTTCGAATGATAACCAAAATTGTTTTATTTGAATAGATACTTTTTGATCCCAGTCATATTTTTCTATCCATAACTGTTGCATAATTATTTTGGCTTCTACAACGCACGGACCGACAAGACCAAGAGGATCAAAAATTTGACTTAAGACTGACAAGATATGGCGTTTTGTGATATTAGTAGTAAATTTAATATTTATCATATAATTCAATGTATCTGTGTGACATACCCAGTTCAACCCTAGTGTTTTTGGTTGAGGGTTGCCTTGAGCTTGTTCTGAAAAATTTAAATTATTTGTTATATTTGTGCTATTCATTTGAGATAAAATTTGCGAGTTGTTAGACCGCCACTTTCGTAGATTGAAATTGGCCGAAACGAGTATAGATTGTACCTTTTTGGCTACCTCTATGGTCTCCTCGATCGTGCTTCCACCGCCCAAATAGTCGTCGACGTAGAAGTTATGTGAAATAGCAAATTTAACACGATCGTCTTGAGCTTCGTTGGCCAATATACTCAAACATTTGGTTGCTAAGTAAGGAGCTGAGGCAGTGCCGTATGTAACGGTGTTTAATGTATATGTACTAAGAGGGTCTTTAGGATTGTAACGAAAGATTATTTGTTGTAAATGACGTTGAGTAGTATTTATTTCAATGGCTCTATACATCTTTTCGACGTCGCTAGAGATAACATACTTATACTGACGAAATCGAATTAAAATTGACAGTAAATCGTCTTGAACTACTGGGCCAATCATTTGAAGGTCGTTTAGAGACAAGCCAGAAGTAGTTAGAGCAGATGCATCAAATACTACCCTTAATTTAGTGGTTGAACTAGACTCCCTGATGACTCCATGATGAGGAATAAAATAATTGACTTTTGAGTCATCGGGTGAACATATCGGCTCAGTGTTTTTTGACATATGACCTAATTTTTCATATTCCTGCATAAAGTCTAAATACCTAGATTTAAATAGAGGATCTCTCTGAAAACGACGTTCGAGAGATAAAAAACGATTTTTTGCAGTACTGTAAGATTGCCCTAAGACACTTGGGTCTTTCTTAAGAGGCATTGTGACTACAAACCTACCATCCTCTTTTCGGATAGTGTTTTGAAAAAAGTGTTTTTCGCATGTCTTCTCCTCAAGTGACAAAGAATGATGTACTGGGACATGGTCGAGCTCCCAAAACTGAGTTAGATCGGGAATTGTACTCGAAAAGTTACATATAGGTGAAGACGTGTTGTTACGATTACGTGAAACGCAACCTGACACTAACCAGCCAAGTTTCGTCTCACACAAACTAGGAAGCTTTTTACCTAATTTAATGGAATTAGTACCTAACACGCTCCAAAATACCTCGGCCCCTACCAGAATGTCTATTAACGACGGAATATTGAACGTTGGATCGGCTAGCTTAAGACCTGGTGGGATAGGAACGTGTGAGATGCTTACAAAAGATGTGGGTAAAAGCTTTGTTATCTCAGGCATAATGTGGCATTCTATATCCATTGCGTACGCACAGCATAAAGACTCGATTGTGAGATTGCAAGACTGTGTACTAGTAGATACATGACTGTTGATACCTGTGACCCTGGTGCTCGTACCGTGTCGTGATAAACCCAGCTTCTCACACAAGCTCTGAGTTACGAAATTGGCTGTACTACCGTTGTCCAGTAGTAGTCGAGCTGTGTACTTCTTACCCGACGCGCTGACGACGTTCACCATCGCTGTGGACAGTAATATATGCGCAGAAGTAGCAAGCTGCATGGCATTGGCAGATAAAGTAACATCTTCTGATGTAGAAGGCAAAACATTTACAAGTGGAGCGGGATTCTGTTCTAAATGCAATAAGGTGTTGTGCTTATGATGACAGTACTTACAGTGCGTAAGTCTGCAGTTTTTTACACTGTGACCTAAGCGTAAACAATTTAAGCAAACTTTAAGATCCTTTGCCTTTTGTATTCTATTTTCAATTGCTAATTTTCTAAAGGATTCGCATGTGAATAAGGAATGTGCTTGTGAGCAAAGCGGGCAAATGTATGAATTTTTATTGCTATTTAATGACTTAGTAAATTTATTATTTTGTTGTTTATTTTTGTAATTTTTTGTGTAATGACTATTATTTAAAGCAACTATTGAATTATTAAAAGACTGCTGATTTGATTCTACTGATTCTAATAAGTCCGCTTTCCTGCTAACAAAAGTGCAAAATTGCAATAAAGTGGGATCTTCAGTTAAATTATTGCGATACTCCTCCCAGTGACGACTTGTAACTAAATCCAATTTTTTAACCAATATAAATATTAGAAGAGTATCCCAATAATTAGTAGGCTGTTTTAAAGTAGTGAGCGCCCGTACATTTTTATTCGTTATGTCTACTAAGTTACGAAGGGAACAACTTGACTCTTTTGCTATGGGCTCAATGTCAAAAAGTGCCTGGACATGATTGTTAATTAAGAGACGATTGTTGTTGTATCTTTCACACAATAAGTCCCATGCAATTTTATAATTATCTTCCTTGAAATCAATGTTCTTAATAATGATGGCTGCTGATCCCTGGAGTGAAGCCCTTAAATAATGAAATTTATTCATATCATCGATGGAACCGTTATTATGAATTAATGATATGAAAGTGTCTCGAAACTCGAGCCAGTACTGATAACTTCCATCGAAACTAGGTAAATTAATTTTCGGTAAACGAACAAAATTATTTTTATTTTGTGCACCTGAGTAATAGTTTCCGGAACTCGATACGGAACCTTCGTTCTTGGAAGTGGTCCCGAGTAAGCTGCGCGCGAGCGCCAGAAGCTCGAAGTACATGGTCTCGAACTCCTCGCGCTCAACCAACATAGTATCGGAGTCTTCCGTCAATACCTCGATCTCCGTCTGTAATGTATCAAAATCCGCATATAAGCATTCAAATTTATTAAAGCGCTCGCCTAAGTCCAAGCGTTGCAACTGAGAAAGGCTTGAATTACCTTTTAATAAATTTAAATAGTTGTTAAAAATTGTAAGCTTAGATTTCATAGAACTGCGTTTTTTATTTAAAGTTTTAATTTTATCGGCCATTATTTCGTTATTAAATTATTATTCAATGTGAAAATAAAATAAATTAAGAAAATTATAAAACAAGCGGACCTAATAAAGCGCGAAGAATAATTGTATGTAGGTAATTAGGTCAGGAATGCGCACAAAAAATAAGGTGCGCTGGCACAAGTCGGCAGGTAGCAGAATCGTATTACGTAATTGTGTAACTCACGATCGCGAGAATCGTATGCAAAATACCCGCTTAGCTATAAAGTTGTGCACGAAATTTATTAACTATTTGCAAAAAAAAATGTAAGCGATAAATGCTATTATTACTGGCCAGTGCAATTTAAGAAACAATTAGGAGTAATAAAATAATGGGTAATTATTTAAGACACTGATTTTATAATCGGCTAAAAGGTGTAAATTGGGAAAAATTGGAACGAACTCACTGTTTATCTATGTATGTATACAAATCCCAAAATCAAGTGACTTCAGCTTCTTCGACTTCTGTAGTAGCTTGGTGATGATCCCACGTCGGCACGGTCAAAGTCCACACTTGCGATGGAGTGCGCCGACGAATATACGGTGTATGCGACAAGTCGTTCTCGGCGAGAAATTAATTTAAAAGGACCAATGATTAGGCCCTACTGGGTTATGTAAATAAAAGGAGTGGACTGTATAATATAGGCAGGCTTTACTACTGTCACAATACAATATGATATATATATCAAGGGACACCCAATGCTTATAATGCCGCGAAGCTAAGTGCGTGTAGAATGGGAACCCGGACCCGCGCGATGTGTCCCCTCCGCCGCACCGCCGCGGTCACCGCTGAAGGTCGAGCGTCGATGATGCGGCTAATGCGCCGACAGGTTGCAATAACGAATACAAACATTATGCGTAGTTATCCGCAGGCAATAGTATGTATGGAAATCTATTATTCTTGAATCAGTGATGTCATAGTGTCATTATCCTTACGAACTTTACTAATTAAACAAACAATAGACTAAAGAAACCTAAAAGGAACATTACAATCCAGTGAAATTGTAAAACTTGATAATAAAGTTTAACCCGGCGTAAAAATGTGTACACTTTCAACACAGTTGTTCGAGCAATCAAGAATAAGAGCGCAATAAATAAGATATAAACCGAGCTATGCGGAGGTATCTACGTTTATTTTTCAATAATGATAAAATTTGTTCTGAAAGAGTTTCCTTATAAATTAGTATCATCAACCAATATCCCCCTTAGGTATAACATAAGGTTAACCAAAATCCCCCTTAGGGGATTTGTAGAGCGATTTTCCGGAGACCAGCCAAGAGCGGATTTGCCTCGTACGGCAATCAGCTGTTGACTGGCCAAACACACGGACCGAACCTATGTTACAATTGTAGCTATCTCATTATGATCCAACCTGATCTTTGTATGATTTATTATTATTTATTTGGGGCAAAAAAAGTAGATACAATGTATATTACACATTACTTTACTTAAATTATAAGTAAGTTATTATTGCGCTACCATTTAACAACATAATTATAGATACATAAAATATTTACATAAAGGGTTTTCCAATAAGAGGTGTTATTTTGATATTCAAAGAAAAATACCATTTTTTAATATAAATGATCGGATGTTTATTTCATTATAAAGAGGAAGGTATGCCGTTAATAGTGGAAAATAACATCAGGAAAATGACCACCACGACCACGCTTACAGGACCATACCCTTTTCATGAAATTTTCCGTAACTAAATCGCAAAATGGCTGCCCTACGTCCTCGATAGCCTCACGAATTCCATCTTTGAGGTCTTGAATCGACGCTGGGCTGTTGGCGTAGATCTTCTCTTTCACGTGGCCCCAAAGGAAGAAGTCGCAAGGTGTTAAACCACACCTCTTCGTAAGTACGTACTTGAAATGCATTTGGATAAAACAGCCTACCTAGTACATACCAGGCAGGTACGGAGGCAGGCTAAAAATAAAATAAAATAAAGCTAGAATGATTGCTGCCTACCTAACTTAATTATAGAATAAAACATAATACATAAAATAAATAAATAAAATATAACCATGAGTAACTCCCCAGGGATAGCTATAATCTTTAATTTTAAGATTTTTTTATATCTCGGGTAATATTGTTTTGTACGTGTACATTAAGTGAAATAAACAGATTTAAATTTAAAATATATTTTTTAGGCAGGTTATATTTAGTTCTTTCCAGACATGCATTGTACTTATTAAATATTCGACAATCATTGATGACGAAAGAATTATCAATAATGGACTTCACCTAAAGAGTGAATCTTAATGGTATAGAACTTCCACTATCCCAACAGACGGACGTATTGAGCCTTTGTCTAAAAGTCATATAGATGTAAAAAGGGGTTTCGATCTTCGGGATCTTCACCAAGACCAAATTAATATTGTGCCAAAATTGAATAGTTTTACTAATTCAAACTTTCAGGGATGAAGCTTAGGTTTAATTAACCGTTTGATTTGAAAGCGGTTGAGTCGCAGATATCCTTATCATTCGTTGAATGTAAACGAATTATTTATATCCAAATTGAATCGCTCAACTGTCAAAATTTGCAATTAAGTTTGCAAGTAAATTATTTGTTGAAGCTTATTATTTAAAGACAAATAGATAAGTACTCATTATTGTGCCTTTTGCGAATATTATACTATCCATTTCCTTGAAGTAAAATAATCATGGCTGATTGGACGCAGTCTTGTTTCTCTACCAGAAATGACAATTCTGATTTTGGCTTGACCAAACTGGAGCTTTTGTTCACTTCTAACGAGCCAAATGCAACTCAGTATATGGGATATCATGGTCGTCACCATAACCTCTCCTGAACTACCGATGCGCGATCCAGTTTAAGAACCAAAATTGAAATGCCTTGCGTTTGAATCCTTAACTAATAAAAAACAAGTCACATTATTTTAAGTTTACGTATTCGGTAACGGAACTTGAAAAATCTATCTTGCTCACACATTATAGCATGTGAGCGAGTACCTACAATAGTTCCACGTAATTTTCATTTCCATTCTTTATTCATCCAGCTTATAAGCATTCCATGCACGTCTCCGGAAGGGGCCAGGTGCGACCCCGTGATAGGAAATTAGACACCGTCGAAGCTGTGGAGCTTTGCTTTTCGTAACACGTGTACGTTCGAGCCGTATTTCATCAAAGCATTTTCTCTATTAGTTCGAGATTATTGTTATATAGCTCAAAGGCATACTAATATTTATTATTTAATCTAGGCGAAAAGGACAGTAATCTGAAATTGGTTTTTAAATAAGAGTCTAGAAACCAATTTAGAAGTTTTGTACAGAATGCAGAAAAATTTGCAACTTTTGGGATCAGAAAAGAAAAGAAAAATTTCATATTTTGGACATGGGTTTAAAGGGGACGCTCTCGAATACGAAGGCAGGTGGCAATGCTGGTCACCCTAAACACGAACTTGTTAAAAATTAAATTTGATATCGCGAATAAATCAGCTGTTTCATACAAATTGTGATATCTACACGGCCAGTTTGTATGAAGCACATACTTTTTTTTCGTGATATTAAAATTATTTTTAATAAATCGTGTTTAAAGTCACGTGAGCGTCCCCCTAACACTCTGTATATACTGTAACAATAAATATCAAATTCTAAGAAAAATACTAGAAAGAAAAATGGAGGGACAAAGAAGTAGACAAAGAAGGAAGCTAATTTAGATAGACAGTATTAAAAGCTGAACAAATATTAATAATGCTGCCAATCTGAGCAGAATGGCACAGGAAAATGGGAATGAGTTCCGAGAGACGGTTGCCGGCATAAAAGTCAAAAGTCTAAACTATTTTATTGTATCATGTGGTACAAAAGGTGTTACATAAAATAGATTCCAACATGACCCTGCAACGGCACTACAGTGATAATACAATGCGAAATCCAATATCCATAGCCGCTTAAATCTATTGACAATTAAATAATTTATATTAAAACCTTCATTTTCCTCGAGATTCATCGTAAAACTCCTGCATACTATAAAGAGCTTTACCTATCAAATAGTTTTTTAATCCTATTTAAAATATATACAATTTTTTTTTCAGCCATTATGTGTTTTGGTAGTCGATTATAATATAAATACAGAAGAGAAGATTTTTCGAAAATCCGACTAACAGCAGTAATTAAGCTTTTGGTCCTATTAATTTTTAATCATATTTTCTTAGTTGTGAATATTTGAAACATCAAATTTTCACCACATTAAGAGATTTTCCTATTTCCAATTGATTTTAGGAGTAGACCTATTTCCAATTGATTTATGAGATCTTTAAATCTAAGCACTATTAAAAGGTCATTGCCTATTAAAGATTAAAGATGACTAACAAAAAGACAGCCCAGCACTACGTATTAACAAGATAGTAACTCCAGTGCCGAAACAAAAAATTGAAAAAAGAAATAAATAAAATAAATGGTAGCGACGACAGTAATATCGAGATAGCTAGATTAAATCTAGATAGCTAAAAACAAGTCATAGAAAAAGTAAAATTAACTTCTATTGACACTATTCAAGAATTCGTTTCTATGATTAGTTTGTGAAGTAGATAGATAGATAGATATAACATTTATTTAATTCTTCATCGCACACTTATAACAAAATTACATAAGAACATGAAACAAACGAATAGGTAGGTACACAAAAAACGATTATCACATGGGTGTGTTGCGGAATTTAAAAGGGTCGCAGCTCAGTGACTGATTCTCACTCAAACCACGGGATCTGAGTAAGGCACCGATATTCTGCTACAACCCAAGGGCTTATTCACAGATAAATGATAAGTACCGCGTCAAATAACCATCATAAGTGGACGAAAGACATTGTAATATTTTAGGCACCGATATGTAAGTAATACTTGCTTTTAAGGCTATCCGCTCACATCAGACAAATTAGTGAACAAATTTGAGCCAGCGAAAATGAGATTTTAATTGTATATGGAGTGTATCATCAGAATTAGGTCCATTATTGATATAATACAATATATCAATAATGGGCCTAATTCTGATGATACACTCTAAATTTAAGTACAGTTATAGTCAATATGTAATAGGAAAAAGATAGCAAGAGTTCGATAGCTGTTATATTATATACCTACAATTTTTGACAGCATGTACGAAGATGGTTCCTAAACACTGCATTTTATCACGTTCAATAAAGTCGAAAATTGAACATATTTTTCTAAATGTTAAATTATATGACAGCCATCCCTTTTGTGTTCATATTAAAAGAAAGAAATGCACTGAACTTAAATTTTGATATAGCATGTGTTCTCCAGAATTAGGGCCAATGATAGTTGGCGAAAAATGGATCATTCGGAAACGTATTCAAATTCATAAATATTTATTTGCCAGAATACAGCCATTAATACATATTTGCCAGAATACGTATGAGCTTGTGTTCTTGCTAGTGTTGCTAGTGAATACGGACATTGTACATTGAGTCGGTCACATACTCCGCGACAAAAGTCGCCTACAAAAAGTCTGAAGTGAGCGGGCAGCCAATGTGAAGGCTTAATTTAGAGACCGGCGATAGAGTTAACGGCATCGGCAATCAGCAACGGTGCCATGTTCACCGTGATCGTGTCACCCGCCGCTGTCGCCTGTCACGTGGTTGATAGTACGATACCGATCGACACGGCGGCGGCGGCGGCACATATAAGTATCTCTAGTCTGTGGGCGGCTTATTGAACCCTGTAAATTTCAATTGAACCGAAATGTATCGATAGTTGTTTCGTTACGCTGTCAAATCTTATGGAACGACAGCAGCTATGTTGCGAAGTATGGAAAACTACTTCTTGAACAGGTTGTAAGGAGAACGCTCTCGAACGTAAGCAGATAACTCAGTTGAGCTGCTGGTGATCTTATACACAACTTGTTAAAAAAATGAATTCGCAAAAAAATAGCTGTTCCATACAAACAGGTCGTGTAGGCAATTGGAATGTTGCCTAAGTTTGAATATGGCCCTATTTAAATATTATATAATAAACCATATTGAAACTTACGGCCTGGCCACGGAACGGGCGGCGGCGGCGGCGGCAAAGTCTGAGGGTGTTGCTTCGTAGGCGGCTTTCTATTATGTGCTGTCGTCTGTAGATGCCTCGGTAGTGACTTCAAAGTTTGTTTCAACGAAAACCCATCTAATATTATAAATTAGATGCGAAACTTATTCTACTTTCACACTTTAAATACTCGCATTAGTACCTACGTACCGTCGGTAGGCGTGCAAGACCGCACAAGAGGCGGCAAGAGCAGTTTGTAAATACCGCGTATCAGGTTTTTCTGCATAGAACAAGAGGAACAAAAAAACTTAATATCTTGGATATTTCTCCACATTACTTTGGCTGAATTTGTTTGGTATTTCTCTGGGTGTTGTTTAATGAGAATTTAGTATAAGCGAATCAGCGCTAGGAAGCCGCCGCGCCGGTGCGATATTTCAGTTTTGTAATTACGTAAGTGCAGTTTGCAATACCGCGTAATTACGCGGTATTGCAAACTGCACTTATGCGGTCTCGCTATGGAAGTATGGATTTGGTTCATTAAAAACACGATCAAATCATTTTCATTCTAAGTACAGCGTTTCGTTGTAGATAACCCCTTATACTGTTCGTGGTTGTAACAGATGGACAGTCTACTTCGTTTTCACTCCTAAGCCGCTAAACCGATGTAGATGAAATTAGCGATACAGATAGATTTCACTTTATACTTTCATGGTTATTAACATTTGAATTAGAATTATTTACGGGATATTTACCATGTAATTTTATAGTTGGGAGTTCCCGATATTTCGGCGCAGTTGCATGCGCCATGATCACGGGTAGACTGCTGAAGCTGCGAGTAGAAGTCAACTTCATTGCGGGCAGATATATCGATCTACCCTCTTTCGTTGACGCTTGCTACGATCGATGCCCCTACCATTGGACTCAGTCTCACTACTAACACAAACTGGTTCCCGACACACAACACTCACAGTATCGACTCGCGGCACTGATACGGGACGCTTTTTTCCACACAAACGTAACACAGGATTCCAGACACTCGACAGCTGAAACCCGTCTTCTCGATTATAATTACTGTATTTTGTAATTTCTATCGCTTCACGAACCAAACGTGAACTCCCAACTATAAAATTACATGGTAAATATCCCGTATATAACTCTAATTCAAAAGATAGATTTCATCCTGAAAATAAACTTCCTTTTGGAATCTAACTAACATCCATGCGGGTAGCCGCTAGTGTTGTTATAAGTAATTATAATGTATTAAATGAGCTATAGGAGGAGCTCGGTGGCGTAATGGTTTGAGCGCTCTGGTTTCGATACGAAAAACAAAGCAACTTTCGCCATGGTTGATCCTGGGATGGGTCAATCAGGCCCAAACTCCTCATGTGTTTCTCCCATGTAGGAAGGCCTGTGCCCAGCAGTGGGACGTATATAGGCTGGTGATGAAATGAGCTATAAGGGCATTGGGGTAAAGCCCTCTACTACTCCATATCTGATATTTAATCTGTGTTAATTTTTCAAATGTATTTTTTGTTTGTACTGTTACAATTGTTTATTATTTTTTGTAACTAAGCTTCAATATTTACAAATTGTATAGGTACTACTAACCGTAGACCCTGCCAGAATACCAGCGCCACAGTGACGTTTGTCGCTCACATAACTGTTAATAATAATATGTTGTTCTTCATTTTTTATTTCTTTTTATTACTATTATTATTATTATTATTTATATTCATATATTTGCCTTTATTTGTTAGCCAATAAACGCTTTCTTTCTTTCATTCATTATTAGCGATGGAGGATCGTCTTCCAAAGAAGAGCCAAAAAGTTTCTTTTGCCGAGAGAGAAGCCTCTGGAGGAGATGTCTATGATAACTAGATACTAAATAGTCTAAAGGATTTATGGCACTGAGAAACAGCAAAGTTTTTGGTCTTTAGTCTACAATGCATCAATCATTCTTACGGTTAATTACTTAGAATTATTTTCTCAGTAGATTCGTGTGCTTCCAAAACCTAAAGATAAAGTTGGACTCTTCGTAATGTTTAAATCCAAATTAGATTTTATATATTAATTATAATTATCTATAATTGTAACCCTTTGTCTCTAATCAAGGACGAGATTTTCGTTTCCCTCAAAAAAAATCACCCAGTTAACTCGATAGAATACAACTATCGGTTTATGTGTAGCTATAATATTTAAAGAATATCCTTCCAACTCCTAACCTTTAAGAAGTGGTACCTTCCATCACCAACAGTAGCAAATACTTAAATAACTTTAGAAAAAAATAAAACTTGTAAGTAATACGTGCCTTTAAAATTCGAGATTTGCCCTCAATTTCCCTGGAATCCCAACACCAGATCCTGACTTGGTGACAATAGAACCACTCCAGGAGTATACTCTATTAGATAAAAAAAAAGAATAAATGAAAAAATATTCTTTATTGCACACAAGAGACAAATTAAAACGGATGATCGGATGATTTAATAAATTTTGAAAACGGTTCACAATTTAAAGAGAAAGCGGTGAACATACATGCAAAAAAATACATACAGTGGAACATAGAACTGCCTCCTTTTTTTAAAGTCGGTTGAAAATTTAATGACAGTTTATACAATTTAGTGAGTAGGTAAGCTTACGAAATAGTTTTGCAAAATTGAAGTTTTGTCTGACAATTTGTACTTAAGTAATGTAAAACGCGCGACAATAAACGTTTCTTCCAGAGACAGACCGAAATGTACTGTAAATTAATGGACTGAAAAGGATTGAATACGACGACGAATCGCATTAAAAACTTCCATTAGTAATGACTAAAATGTGGTCTGGCTGTTTCTTTGAATACCTAGGTATATCCAAACAAGTTTTTACCTTTCTTTTTGTCGACACGTTTTGATATTTGATGTCAAGCATGAGATTCCAGACACAATTGATTTTTTAATTGTCATAGCGCTCCGGAGGGATAACGTCGCTTGAGGGATTAATATATTTAAACATTAAAGTGTGCTTATTATAATATCAAACAAAAATTAAATGATATAATATTAATTTTGTTAATTACTAGCTACAAAATAATTTTGTATTATTC
The DNA here is from genome assembly GCA_947347705.1 of Nymphula nitidulata. Taxonomy (NCBI): domain Eukaryota; kingdom Metazoa; phylum Arthropoda; class Insecta; order Lepidoptera; family Crambidae; genus Nymphula; species Nymphula nitidulata. Next base: position 18,670,714 of record OX374625.1, on the reverse strand, counting down.
TAGTGTAAAAATACTTTAAAATAATAAAACTATTGTAGTTCATAAGAATAATACATAATTATTTAATACCTAGTAATTAACAAAATTAATTATCATTATCATACATTAATAACCCGATTTTTACTATGTATATAGGTAAGTGATTAAGTAAGTCACAAGGTGCCTCTTCTTTTCGATTAGGTATACTTTTCAGTGGTGAGGTAGAGTTGTAGGTATTACGAAACACGTCTAGAGAGGTTTAGGTAAGTAAACCGCAACACGGTGTCCCTGAATTGAGAGCACATGCGCGACACTGTTCCAATTGCTTACTAATCACCAGCCATGGTATTCTGTAGCGAAACTCGCATCTCACTCCACAAGTCACTTCGATTTCATCTGTCAAAATGTATGAAATTTGCTTTATTTGATAGTTATATTCGAAGTGACTTGCGAGGTGAGGTACGAGTTTCCTTACAGAGTAGCACAGCAGAGGTCGGAATTAGGTAAAGTTATTTATGTACCTACACTGATTTCATACAGCGAAAGATGAAAGTGGATATGCCTCAATTCCCGAGATTAATTTTAAAGAGAAGAAAAATCCCGTGATTAATCAAATAAAAAAGTTATTTACTTTTACTGAATTTAAACCACTGCACGAGCGACGTTGCCAAATTTACATCAACGACATCGGATGTACGAAGTTGCAAAATTTGAAATACCGGGAAGAGCCATATTAATATCAACATTTCGATGCAAGTACTACATAAATAAATCTACCTAATTCCGACCTTTGCTAATCACGTATCTTCGTAATTCTAAGTCATCGTAATTATTTAAGTATTATATTATAAGTAAGGTATTAATAAATCTACTCTCAACCGAGAACAACGTGTGGTCTTTCCTCTCCTCCACTATCATCATAGTTCAGAGTATCCCTAAAAGTAGGGATGAACTTAGAAAACTTAGACAACATAAAAATCTACAGAGACGACTTAAATTTCTCTACTCAATAGCTCAAAGTCCAAAGTCAAAGCAACAATCCCCAACCCAAGATTGCTAAACTATGTTACGTAATTTAATATTTAGGAGCCTGCAAAGAAGAAAGTCGTTATGAAACTCTCGTTTTAAGAGTTCCGTAAGGGCAAAACGGGACCCTATTACCAAGACTCCGCTGTCCGTCTGTCACCAGGCTGTGTCTCATGAACCGTGATGGTTAGACAGTTGAAATTTTCACAGATGATGTATTTCTGTTGCCGCTTTAACAAATACTAATAAACAGAATAAAATAAATATTTAAGAGGGCTCACATACAACAAACGTGATTTTTTTGCTTGTTTATGCTCGATATTGATAACGGCAACAGGTAGACGCTTGTTTATAGATAATGGTACGGAACCCTTCGTGCGCGAGTCCGACTTGCACTTGGCCGGTTTTGTAATATATTGTAATATTGCAATATCCAATATGATTGAGTCTCTCATAATCTTTCAACGTGGGCAAATTAATACAAGTTCTGACTTTTGCAAGTTTCGCTATAACATTATAATTACGTGCTTACCTACTACCTAATAGATTACCAGTTTTCACAAATATTCTTATACAGAATTGAATAACACATTGCATAAAATAATTGCAGGCATAACAAATAAATCTACGTAGATAATTAGATTTGCCAACGATTTATATTCTGATGAGGTCCTCGGGCCCAATTCGAAAAACGTGGCACGGTTCCCCTGTGTCTCATAAATGTTTCTGTTACTTAAAATCACCGATGAAAACGCTGTTTTAGCGCCTCTAAGGGTAAAAACTTAAAATTCGAACGAAATAATTAAATAAGTTTTATTAATAAGATTTTTTTTAAATAAGTTTTGTAAAAAGATATAATTAACATTAACCTGTCAAGCTACACATTTCAGTCTTAGACGGCTTAACAAATTAAACACTTCTCATCAGGTTGAGTTGAGTCACTTGCCGTGTTTTATATAAGAAATAAGAGAGTTGCGCCTCAAGCGATTCTCTTATTTTTATATAAAACGTAAGAGAGTTGCTGTTCAAGCGATTTACTTATTTCATATAAAAAAGAGAGTTGCGGCTCAAACAATTCTCTTTTTTTTGTATAAAAATAAGAGAGTTGTGGCTCAAGCAATTCTCCCAAGCAAAACTCGGCAAGTAACTCAACCCAACCTGATGAGAAGTGACAATAAGAGTTCATATGCGAAGTCAGCTGGTGCAGCATGAACATACTGCTCAACGCGCCTCCACCTTGCTGGCCCAAAGGTGTACCTTTCTAGATCTCATTTGCGGGAACTTAGTTATATCATAGACCAAATATTTAGGAAGTAGGATTAGTAGGAAGCACATGTGCTAGTGAAGAATTCGTAGATTTGGAAGTACGTACGACAAAGAAATTAGTAAAAAAATATATTTGTGCGTGATGTTATGGCAGAAACAGTGATTTGATGATTTTTGTTGTGTCGCTTAGCGCCTTCTATCGGCTATATAACGGAGAGTGCTCTGAAGAGCTATTTGACGTTATCCCACCTTCCCCCTTCCTACTCAGGAGTACGCGTGCCTGTCTTCGGAGTCATCAATTCACTGTCTCCACCTCAACATCACGTACAAAGAAATTTAGTAGCTCTTTTATTTGTCGAACTTCCAGAACTTGGAATTCTTTGCCAGCACATGTGTTCCCTCCTTCCTATAACAGGGGTTTCTTCAAAAGAGGCGTGAAAAAGCACCTTTCGGGCGTGCAAGGTAGAGGCGTTTAGAGCAGTGTCTGAACTGCCCTAGCTGTCTTCGCATATGGACTCTTCTTACCGGTTCACATCAGAGTTGAGTCATTTGTCGTGCTTTGTATAAAAAAATGCAAACGCCTTTGTTTTCTTAGCACTAAACTCAATAAGATTATTAGATCCCTATTTAGATACAAGATTACATACCCTATTGAATAATAAGTTTATAAGTTTTTTATTTCAACAGTTTGGTATCAACAATGTATTGAACTGCTCCCAAATTAGGTTGCCCTGTGTTATGGGAGACGAATGGTAAGATTGTATCGTGCTCTTCGGTTACAATACGTCCATAATACCACCGGCGCCCTGTTCTGTCTAAAAGTTTTTTAATGAAAGTATAATTATCATTGATACGGAGAAGAAAGAGTGTGAGTTACAGAACGGAACTATAAGAGCAACAGCGTTCACTGACATGAACCGCAAATGGCATATTTATGCTTTATCACGGATCCTCTTCTCTTATAGAGAGCCGGCTCTCCAGTTAAATAGCTGAGCTAATAATAGCCATGTACAAGACCTGATAAAAGGCTTCGCAATGTCGAGAATAACAGCCGCTGACCACGTCTGTCAATAGCTTCACCCTGAAATGCATTAATTACGCTAGTAGATTACCGGTTCACCGCCTCGTCCGAAACCCGTATTAGCGATCATTAATTTAATCAATAATAGTACAAGCAGGATCCATTTAGGTAGTAAAATAAAGTAAGAACACTCTTATCTAGTAAGTGTCAGTTAGGGTCAGCTTATGGGAAACGGTGTGCCGGACGGAGCGTCTCGGCCGACTGAGCGTATAAATTGGTTGGTGGGGAGAAAATTACTAGTTACTAAGTGCTCTTGCTCTTGATACTTATGAAAGATTTTGTACCGGGGATGTCGATTATGATTTATTATAATTGATCATGCACATAAGAAAGTTTTAACTCATAGATCAGCAGCCTTTTTAGGAGAAGAAAATCTCCAAAATCAAACTATTCGCTGAGCACAAGTTTAAGTTGTTAAGTATGTAATTCCATTATTTTATTCGCCAGTTTTTGACTCGACTACTACTACTTTGATTTTTACCTTCATGGTTGCTCAACGATAATAGCTCAGTGAAAGAGCATTTGCATCGGAAATTAATAAACCGACCCGGGTCTGTTCTTGGGTCTACCGATAGCTTCGAATTCGATTCATAGTTCTTGAAATAGCTTCGGATTATTACACCCTTTAACCTTTAACGGCAACGAGAGAAGATTATGGGTATAGTAGTTTTGTAGTTAGAATTACCAAATAACAAGAACATTTTGCCATGCTCTTGGAATACCTTAACTTCTTGAAGGAAAGCTATTTGCCTTCCGCACTGCCATTGAATCATAATACCCTAGGTTTTTCTTGCAATGTTGGAAGCGTATTTCCAAATTTAAAATTAAGGTTGTTTTCGCTTAGCCTATCCTGTACAAAGAATAAAACAAACAAAAAATAACTGTTTTCTGTGCAGCACTACCCTGTGCCAGTGCAATATAGAGATACCTTTAACATATCAAGTCTATACCTATATTGGGTGGACGTACAGGCGGATATATTTATACATATATGATAGTTTATTTGAATGTAGACTCATTTAGGTAGTATTTGAGCGAAACTTCATACGAACCTACTATTAATTATTTCAATTAACAAACAACTGGCAAGAGGCACCCAGAGCTTAATAACCTTAGTTATACGAAAGGACGGCTACAAGTTATATGTTCACCATCATTAGGCAGATATTCCAGCAGTCATTACATACTCGACGAGTATTTCAAGAGGCGCAAGTTTATACACTTCTCGTTCCTACAAACTCATTAAACTGGCATATTTCGATGTAATTTGACTAATTCCGGAACCATTGTGGAGCGGAGTCATAATGCGGAACTACTTATTATATCTACATTAAAAGAGATGTTTCAAAAATGTATGGAGACACGGCTAGGTCTATGTACAGTATTCTGAGAAAACAGTGTTCGATTTTCCATTTTCTTTTTATTTGCTTTGTTGCGTGGTACAAAACAAGAATTTTAAAAGAAAAAACTGCAATACAGCCAAAATTTGTACATGCAAATCAAAGTAATAATTACTGTCAAAGGATTCCTCTAACTAAATAATGAAAAAAAAAATCATCAACACGTGTAAGTAGGTACCTAGTACAACTTCACGTAATTATACACGTATTTAGGCAGCTTTTACAAAATTTATCTAACTTTGGTAGTCGTGGTGCTACCGATTGCTTGAAACAATCGAATATTTAACTAAGGGCGATAGTAGGCATCGTGCTACAAAATCTTTGAAGAAAGGTCTGCTTATCTTAAAAAGGTTTGAAAAATAGATAAGTAGGTGCAAACAAGGGACATATTATATACAACGTCTATCTGGTGGGATACCACAAGTAGCTCTGGCATTCTTTGTATTAGATCGTTAGCGACAGTATCTTATTATACCTAAGTATACTGACTGACTCGCCATGGTGCCAGTGTAACTACATACTTAGGTACCCCACAGCACATCAATCAAATAGTAAGCTTATTGCCCGGCTACAATATATGACAATAGCGCTGACGGTAGGTAGTATTGTCCCAAAAGATGTTATTAGTCCATAAGGAAATAATTAGATTATTTTGCCAATAACTTGTTTTGGGATAATGGTACCGTGTACGTGTACCTATCCTCATGCCCGCAATATTGACACATCAAGATACATATGTTTTCTTTTTACTGTAATTATCTATGTGCTTCAAGTTGTAATCTTCATATTTGAAATCTCAATGAAAACGAATTTTGACAACGCTAAAAAATAGTCATGAAATAATCATAAATTTGAACATGAGATTAGAAAAATGAGAAAAACTGGCTAGCTTACACTCATAGATAATATAAGTAATAGATTATCATATTAGTTTCAAGTTGACAAGTTTAAGTTTTACAATTTATCAAAATGACAAAATAACTATTTTTGTGTTCATAGTTATGTGTTTTTTTTTCTATTAAATTTGTATTTTAAGACTTAACTGAATCTCATATCCAATTGCATGTTTGAGTAAACTCTCATTATTCAAAAAAGTACCAGGAGACCAGACATGAATAGGAGGTTCTGGTTGTAAAAATGGAAAAAAAAGTTTTGTTTGATAACTGGTTATGAAACAGTGAAAAAAAATCCATATTCATAACTGGTTATGAAATCTTGGTTATGAACGTGGATGAAAGGAAATATTCCGCTTAACAATCGAAAGCTTGCAAATACGTACATAACTTGTTAAAAAATCTCAGTACACATATGTTTATGTCACATCAATTAGTTTTGATCACAATAGGGTAGTTGACAACTTTTTTTTATTTCATAAATAAGAATTTTATAACTCATAAAGAAATATTTCAAAAGAAATAGTATGTCTAACATCAATAGTTTCACAGATATAGTGGTATGTTTGATATGTTGCGGCGCAACGTCCAAAAACGCTCCATAGAAAATCTACGGAACAGGTGACGTCACATGTTCCCATATTACTAAGAAATGTATGAGCGAAATTTTTGAAAAAAAAATGACATTTTTTTTACTTTTCAAAACAGTACAATTTGAACAATATTCCATATCTTTTAAGTTTGAATTGTTTTTATGGGTAACATTAGCGTATATTTTTCGTATTTGTGAGAAATAGCGCCATATTCAAACTTAGGCAACATCCCAATTATCATATATTAGTTAGTTCAATATCTGTTGGTGTTGGATTAGTTCATTCAGTTTATGTTTCTAGAAAATTTCAATAGATGGCGCTGGTAGGTTGAGTGCATTCTAAAATCACAAAATCAATAAACGAATGGGACACCAACAATATCAACAACTTTTAATTACTTACATCGAATAAAAGTATAGTACTAATTAAATTAAGTACCTATTAAAGTGTAAACAACCATAATATCTTGTCATTGTCTCAAAAACTTACTACCACTAATTGTTATACTAGCGGTCGCCCGAGGCTCCGCACGCGTGACCTACAGGTTTTTCCGTAATTTTATATAGCCTTTTGCGATACATGGGCTATCCAATACAAATCATAGTTTTTCCGTAACTTTATCCGTTTACGCAGTGCACGTACATAATGGAAGCTCACTTAAGGAATGTTTTCCCCGTACTAATTTGTACTATTTTTTACACATTATGATAATAGAACATTTCTGTGATTATACCAATGAAACAACTGTGATTATTATGTTTAAAACTAGTTTTAGTAGTAAGTAGCACAGTCTATATAAATTTCATACAGTCAGCCAACGGGCACGTCTAGACAGAGCAATCGTGAGGGGTACGCGGGGTGAGAGGGGGCGGTAGCGAGACCGACATTCATACACTCACTTGGGACATGCCGGTCAGGAGTGTCACATTTTAATAAGCTTTTTTCCTTGTTATTGCAGGTAGGTGCCTATAGGCGACGACAACCACTTACCGACACCAGGTGGTCACCTAGTTGCATAAAATTACTACCTATGCTGAGAGAGACTGCATATCATCATCTCAACTTGTCTCGTATCATTTTCATAGTTTTCGGGGGTCCCGATTTAGAATACAACATCTATTTTGAGATCCAAGATGGCGGACGCGGTTTTTTTATAAAAAATCATTGTGGGTATCATTTTTGTGGTTTTCGAGGGTTCCAATTCTGAATACAACATCAATTTCAAAATCCAAGATAGCTGACGCGATTTTTTTATAAAAAAATAATATGGGTACTGTTTGGGCTTGGGCCAATGAATGAAAAATGCAATATTGCTTGCAAACTGGTTTTATCAAAATTAATTACAATATTTTAGATTGATTTATTGAGAGAGACGTCCGACCCGTGGCTCGGTATAGAAAAAGAGAGGGGGCGTAGGGATGGGACGCGCTGCCTTGAACCATCGAGCTAGTGATGCGCTCGAACATCCTCCCGGGCCCTGGAACTGGCAGGCTCCACTTCGTCTGCAGGCTCAAGCAGTGGGCACAAATGCGTGACAGCTCGTCGACATGAGCTGCTCGCAGTCTTGACTTCGGCGACGCGAGCTACCCCGTCCTTGCCTGGGAACAAAAGAGTTATTCTTCCCAACTTCCACTGCATAGGTGGGGTGTTGACTTCCTTATCAGTACAAGATCGCCGGTCTGTATTGGTTTGCAGGGACGGCGCCACTTGGTTTTCTGTTGTAGCTCGGCTATGTACTCTTGTTGCCACCGATTCCAGAAGTGCTGCCGGATGCTTTCTAATCGCTGGAACCGATTCAATCTATTACATTCAATTATGTTTGGTGATGGCAGTGATGTCAAAGCTCGTCCAATTAAGAAGTGCCCCGGTGTCAAAGAATGGAAGTCATCAGGAGAAGAAGACAAGGGATATAGCGGTCTGCTATTCAGGATAGCTTCTATTTGACTGAATAAAGTTGCCAATTCCTCAAATGTCAAATGACAATTACCTAGTATTCTTTTTAAATGAAATTTGGCTGACTTCACGCCAGCTTCCCATAACCCACCGAAGTGCGGAGCGTATGCCGGTTGAAATTTAAAATGGATGCCCTCTTCTGAAGAGAAGCTCCCTATGCCATCAGCATGTGATGATAAGAAATCCTTGATTTCTTTTGAAGCAGCTACAAAGTTGCGACCGTTGTCACAAAATATTTCTAACGGCTTCCCTCTGCGAGAAATAAAACGACGTAAGCTTAGGATGAATGCGTCCTTAGACAGCTCACTTACAGCTTCTAAGTGAAGACACTTATATCTGAGACAGACAAAAAGACACAAATAGCACTTCGTTATCTTACAACCTCTGCCCTTTCTATCTGTTATGAGAAAGGGTCCGGCGAAATCGACACCAGTACTAACGAAGGGGAAATCAGGATCTACACGTTGTGCAGGTAACATACCCATGATAGGAGACTGTGTGCGACCACTCGCCCGTCTACATGTTACGCATTGTCTTGCCACAGTACGCGCCAGATCTCTGCCACCTATAGGCCAAACAAGGTCTCTCACTGACGAGAGCAACAGCTGAGGACCAGCGTGAGCAAGACGTAAGTGCTCCTGTTGAAATAATAACTTAGTAAGCTTATGTTTAGCATGTAACAATATTGGGTGCCGTTTATTGAATGAATAGGAAGAAAGTTCTAATCGACCTCCTACTCTTAAAACGTTATTATCATCTAGAAATGGACTTAAAGGGAGTATATGGTTCCTTATAGGTAGATAATTATTATTTTGAAGAATAGCTATTTCATTTGAGAAAGTTTCTATTTGCGATAATTTCGCCAATACTTGAAATGAGTTACTGAGTTCGTCAGGCTGCAAGATTCCAATTTTTTTATTACAACTATGTCTACAGTTATGTATAAAACGCAGTGAATATGCCATTGAATGTTGTAGAAATTTGAGTTTTGAATAACGAATAAAATCAATTAATGTATTTTTGTTTTCATCTTGACAATTATTTATTACATTTATATTTACTTTTACTTCTGGCAATGTTTCTGGGATACTAGACCTAAATATAGGCCACGAAGATTCTGTCTGCAATAAGAAGTTAGGGCCGTTCCACCACAGCTGCAAATTATTTATTTTGCTAGGATTTATGCCCCGTGAGGCGAGGTCAGCTGGATTCAGTGTGGTGGGGACGTGACGCCAACTCGAATCAGCTGTCAATTCTAAAATGGTGCCAACTCGGTTTGCCACAAAAGTTTTTAACTTGTCGTATCTAGTACGTAGCCATGCCAGCACAATAGATGAATCAGTCCAAAATACCTTCCGTGTAATCACACATCGCAGTGCGCGACACACGGCCGCCGCGAGTTGAGCGCCAAGGTGACACGCGCATAACTCGAGCCGAGGGATAGTGGTAGGTTTGGCTGGGGCTACCCGAGCCTTAGCGCACAGTAACCGAACTAAGACATCACCCTGCACGTTTGTTGACCTGAGATAAATACATGCTGCATAAGCGTAATTCGATGCGTCACAGAAACAGTGTAGTTCTATACCGTTTGATGGCTTGCAGAGTACATGTCTAGGAATATTTAAAGTCTGCAAATAAGTAAGATTATTACTAAATGATCTCCATGATTCGCTTATGTCGTGAGAGACTGGCTCATCCCAATCTACTTTTGCTAGCCATAGTTTTTGAATAAGAACCTTTGGAGTAATAGTAATTAAACTTAATAACCCTAATGGGTCAAATATTTTACAAGAATCTGATAAGATAGTTCGCTTTGTAGGAATTACATTCTTTATTTTATAATTTGTGGGAAAATTAATATAGTCTAACACCGATATGCAGAGACGTTTCCTCGAAACCGCCTCCACTCGACCTTAGTCGAAGTCACCTCAAGGAAATCTTAAAAACATCCTTGAAATCGGTATGTTCAGTTACGGCTTCATCCTCCAGCGAGGAAACTCCAGTAAAGTCGAGTTGTGGTTGAGTGAAGGAATGACGTCATGAAATTTCTTATTATTATATTGGCAAAGTGTAGAGAATATGTTTATGGTTCACTTTTTTCATCTGTGGGATGTCGTCTTCCTCTGAGATTGTGTTCTGCTTCTGTGAGGTATCTTTCAGTTCTGTCATTCAACTCAACTGTCGACTGCAATGATTTATTTTAATTTATTTGATTTCATTCGTTTTTCGCGTTCAGTATGAAAATTATTATGGCCGGGAGGCAAGTTTTTAGTGAAATGGTAAAGGCGTGCTTGAGGGAATTTATCATAAAGTATAAATTAAACACCACTGTCGGTTGACATAATTATATTTGCATCACAATATCTAGGTAAATTAATAAAGGTGTATCTAGCACATATACTCACTTGAAAGTTAGTCAATAAAATCATAGAAATCAGTCATTATGCTAATAAAACTTGAAATAACCTCAGAAATAACGTGAAAAGCACTGTTAACAACCTTTGAGGAGACCCCAAGGTAGATCGCGACGTACCTTGAGTTTGACAGTTCATTACTCGACTCAACTGAGGAATTTGCTCAAGTCGAGGATAGTTTTTTGAATTCTGCATACCGATTTTATCCTTGAGGCTGAGTCGAGTCACAGTCGAGTGGAGGAAATCTCGAGGAGCCGACTGTGCATATGGGTGTAAGTTAGGGTTCCATCCCACACCTAGGGTATGTGAAGATGAGCTTAGCACGAGATCACGTTGTGATTCTTGTGCATTGATAATCAAACTAGGCAAATTTGATCGATATTTACGCAAGTTGAAACAACCAGTTGCTAAAGTGCGCTCTATTAATGATTTTATTTTTAATATCTCATGCTGGCTATCGCTGCCAGTCAATAAATCGTCTACTAGGAAATCATTTTGAATTATTTCCTTAATTTTTGGGTCACAACATTCTTCTCCCAGCTGCCACAAACATCGAGTGCTTAAAAAACTGGACGAAGAGTACCCGTAAGTAACAGTGTTTAACTTAAAAGACTCTAATTGATCTGTATTATTTTTTCGCCATAGTATCATTTGCAGCTTACGATCACTGTCCTGCATTTCAACACATCTATACATCTTCTCCACGTCACCTGAGAGAACGAATGTGTATTGACGAAATCTAAGTAAAATATTAAATAAAGTATCTTGTATTTGTGGACCAACCATCTGTAAATCGTTTATCGAATAACCAGACGTGGTCTTAGAACTACCATTGAATACTACTCGCAGCTTAGTTGACTCGCTAGACAATTTCAAGACTGCGTGGTGAGGAATAAAGTAAGATTGATTGGGAATCAAAATATTAGACTTAGACAAATGCCCTAAACTATGATATTCTTCTATGAATTGTGAGTACATTTTTTTTAATTCTGTGTTTTTAGCAAAACGTTTTTCCAATGATAGAAATTGCCTCTTAGCTATTTGGAAAGAGCTACCTAAACAGTCTGGTTCTGCTAAGAGAGGTAACCTTACACAAAACCTACCGTGTTGATTGCGATAAGTGTTGGATACAAAGTGTTGTTCACATTTAGTTTCCTCACAAGTACGTTTACTTATAGACTGAGGTATTTGTTCTAATTCCCAAAACTTAGACAAATTATCGTTCAAAGTTTTGTTTGAAATTATATCGCTATTTGAAGTATTGATTAACACATGATTGCATTGAGAATAATTATTATTTAGTTTACCTCTTGAATAAAATGGGCCTGCTATTATCCAACCAAGCTTAGACTTATGCATGATAGGTTGATTCGGACCAAGGTATATCTGCTCAGACTCAATTAAGCTCCAAAACAAATCCGCGCCTATTAACATATCGATAGGAGCGGACTGATTAAAAGTAGGGTCTGCAAGCTTGATGTGATGAGGTAATTTAAATTGAGAAATGTTTATTGTATGACTTGGCAAATTATTTGAAATTTTTGTCAATACAATACACGACATAGTTTTTCCAAATTTACTATGGTTGGATTTAATTTTTAAAAGACAACGTTCCGTCGCTGTTATAGTGGACTCATTACATATACCTACAATCTCGACACTGGTTGGCTGAGGAGTCAATTGCAGATTATTTTTTAACCTACTTGTAATTAAAGAAGATTGACTCCCGCTGTCTAGCAGGGCTCGAATTGTGAGGCGTTTTTTTGTAGTTGGGTTGTACACATCAATCATCGCGGTGGATAACAGTATATTGTTATTGGCAGTGACTGACATACTAATGATATTCTTATCTGACTCTGGCTCAGCCTGAGAGTCAGACGTTAATGTAGAAATATTGACATTGGACGTACTTACAGCCTGAGAAGATTCCCTATGCAACAACCTATTGTGCATGCGTTTACAAAGGGCACAGGGACCAAGTCTACATTGACGAGAGGAATGACCCTTACGTAAACAGTTGTGGCATAACTTGAGCTGCATCACATCAGACAATCTATCTTCAATAGATTTGGCGAGAAACGAGGCGCAGTCGTACAGCCGATGGCTGCCGTTGCACAGGACACACGCTGCCGCAGAAGTACCAGAACCAGCTGAAATTAGCATAGACCTGGCGTGAGGTTTTTCATGCTTACGAAAGGAAGAGCCTTGAAATTCAAATTTATTTTGATTTTGAGTTTTATTACTATTGATCGATTCTAATACATCTGCCCTATTTTTAAGAAACTTAAAGAAATAGTCTAATGATGGGGATTTTTCAAAATTACTCCTAGTTTCCTCTCATTTAACGATAGTGCTATTGTCAAGTTTCGCTGCTATTAGGTGAATAATTAGGGTGTCCCAAAACTCTGTCTTCTCACCAAGTGAATTTAGAGCTCGCAAATTTTTTGATACATGGTCAACAATAAATCTTAACCCTTTAGATGAGTCTCGCAATATGGGTTGAAAATTGAGTAAAGAATTCAAATGGTTTTTAATTAACTGCCTCTCGTTGTTGTATCTCTCACAGAGTAGACGCCATGCTTCCTTATAATTATCGGTGCTGACTTCAAGATTGCTAATGACACGAGAAGCCTCCCCCTCAAGATAAGAGTTTAAGTAGTGAAACTTATGAATTGCTTCGATTCCTTCATTGTTATGAATTAGGGACATAAATGTGTCTCGAAACTCAATCCATTTAAAATAAGATCCATCAAAGTTCGCTATCTTTATAGTGGGCAATTTAAAGCTAACATTGTTTCTATTATTATTATTACAATTATGAGTGCAGCCAGATTCGCTGGATATAGATCGATGTTTATTAGTTGTGTTGTTAACAGAGTTGTGCTTGTCCAGAAATATGCGAGTTTTTGCGAATAAGGACGAAAATTCAGTTTCTATGTTATCTCGATTGTCAATCTCATCATCCAATTGAGATGAATTAAGTAGTTCAATTTGTGTCTGTAATTCATCAAAATGAGTAGACAAGTCGTGCAACTTGTCATGCCTTTGCATCAATTGGTACAACTCAATTTGTGACACTATTTCTAGAGAACACAACTCATTCAACTTATTTTTTTTTGTATTTCGTTAAACGACCTTTGATTGAACTTCGTTTTATCGTTAAATCTTTTAAATTACTATTATCAATTGTAATATGTGGAAAATTCACATTTAATTTTTCCAATGGCGACTTTGGAGCAATATCACTATTTCTTGACATATTTGCAATCAAAGTTTCAATACTCGGCAAAAAATAAAATTGTTATGAATAGGAAATGAACTTTTAAGAAAAATACTAAAATATACGATACGTAAATTGTTCTCCGGGCTACGCTCCGACGTACGAGAAATGAGGTCAAGGGCAGCTAGCGGTCACGCCCGTGCGGCTCGGCGTCGGTCGTCGCCGAGCTCGATCTCGAACTTGCGCACACGCACCGTGAACACTAAAATGTTGGAAATGCAAATTAATAATAATATTCAAAAAATCCTTTAATTAAGGGGCGCGCGTCCTTACGCAAAATCGATGTATTATGTTGTAAAAGGATACTTAGATTATTGATTTTCAAACTATTACACTAATTATATTATATTTATTGAAACGACAAAATTAAAAATCAATTCAAACCTTAAGAATAGGTAATCTATTGCAATAGCAATGGGAGGACGATATAAATTTAAGTAGGGTAGTTATGAAAAGAATTGCGCTTGAATATTTCTAAGCGATTTCTTCGTACTAGTCAATGAATTACTTTATGCATAAAATTTTAACTACATTTAGTTACTTAATTGACATTCGAAACTGACTTGGCAACTGTATCCGGTTATAGAAGGGAATTGTAACGGTATTAGGCAGTATGAATGAAGGGATAATATAACATAATGAATGGGCACTTCTCTGATGGAATGGCAGGGCTGCGGCGCTAATCCTCAGTTGATGTTGATGGTTGAGCTGGCCGGCTTGCTTCAATCAGGGAGTGTCGCTTCTTGGGCGTCGGGTAGGACGTCTTCTGGTTGTGGTGAAAATTCAAATGGCTTGTCTGCAATCGGAATTGGTGTAGCTGCATTTGAATAACATCGGGTCGGACGTCTCTCTATTGTGGTGAAATTTCAAACGGCTGGCTGCAATCGAACGTTGTCGTGGCTGCATTTGAATCAAATCGGGTAGAATGTCTTCTTGCTGCGATGAGATTTGAAATGGCTGGCTGCAATCGTACGTTGGTGTGGCTGCATTTGAATCACGTCGGGGTCACCATGTTTGGGCTTGGGCCAATGAATGAAAAATGCAATATTGCTTGCAAACTGGTTTTATAAAAATTAATTACAATATTTTAGATTGATTTATTGAGAGAGACGTCCGACCCGTGGCTCGGTATAGAAAAAGAGAGGGGGCGTAGGGATGGGACGCGCTGCCTTGAACCATCGAGCTAGTGATGCGCTCGAACAGGTACCCCACATTGTTTTTTAATATAAAATGAGTTTTTATAAAAAAATCGAGTCCGCCATCTTGAATTTTAAAATTGATGTTATAATCAGAATCTGTACGCCCGAAAACCCAGAAAATGATACCCATTTTAATTTTATATGAAAAAAAGCGCGTCCGCCATTTGGTATCTCGAAATAGATGTTGTAGTCAGAATCGGGACCCCCGAAAACAAAGAATATGATACCCATATCAATTTTTTTTAAATAAGTGCGTCCGCCATCTTGGATCTGGCAATTGATGTTGTATTTAAAATCGGGATCCCAGAAAACTACGAAAATAATACCCGTATTGATTTTTTTATAAAAAATTTTCGTCCGCCATCTTGGATTTTCGAATGAAGTATTCAGAATGAAGACCCCCGAAACCCACAAAAATTATAGCCCTTTAGAATTTATATAAAAAAGTTGCGTCCGCCGCCGTCCGAACCAAGACGGCGCGCTGTCTTGTGGTAGTAGTAAGTTTTTGAGACAATTGACAAGATATTAAGATTGTTTAATATATATTCTTTATTGCACTTTAGACATTATACATAAATTTGAAATTTACAATTTGTGAGCAAGGGTGGACTTATCTCTATTAGAGATCTCTTCCAGTCAGCCCAATGTGGTAAAATAATTTAGTAATTAGAGTGAGTGACAAAAAAGCGCAAACCATAGAAAAAAAAAAATAATAATAATATATATGTAATAAATATAAATACACCTAATATTATATATACACTATAAATATAAATATACTTACATACATACCAATAATCAATATGAAATTGTGTGAAGTAACAAATAAAAAATAAATAAAAACATATAGTTACAAATCTTGAGACAAAGTGCTCCTTGACTCGCACTTTGAAAGAAGTAATAGAAGGACTATCTTGAATAACAGTTGGAAGCCCATTCCACAGATGTGCGGCGCGGAAAGAGAAGGAATTAAGGAAAAAGTGAGTGTTGCTTCTAGGTAGCTCAAGCATCTTGGTGATACAAGGCCTCCTAGAGCGAGAAGGGGGAGGTAACAGTTGAAAGCGGGAACGAAGGTATGAAGGGGATTTGGGGTCATTAAGGATTTTAAAAAGAAAAGAAAGTATATGCACATTACGGCGATGTCGTATGGGAAGCCACTTTAACTGCGTGCGAAATTCGGACACATGGTCATATTTCCGCAACCCAAAAATGAAGCGAATGGCTAAATTTTGGAGGCGTTCTAATTTATTCAGCAGCTCTTCAGTTAGGTCTAAGTAACAGACGTCGGCGTAGTCGAGGATAGGAAGTAAGATAGATTGCGCAAGCATAATTTTAGTTTTGAAGGGAAGGAAATATTGTAGGCGCTTGAGGGAGTGAAAAGAGTAGTTTATCCGTCTACTGATCTCGCCGACGTGAGACGACCAGGATTGGTTGCAATCCATGATTACACCGAGGTTTTTAACTTTTTCAGTATAAGCAATAGAAGTGCCGTTATACGTAACTGTCGGCACCAAGCTCCAGTCCAACTTGCTTCTCAGTTTAGAGCTACCAAGAATCATGGCCTGAGATTTACTTGGATTACCAACGAGACCAATGGATTCAGACCATACCTTAATAGCCAAAAGATCATGGTTCAAGGCATCGACAGCAACCCCCGCCTCGGAAACCCCAAAGTGCCTGTAGATCGGAAGGTCATCAGCGTATAAATGAAAAGAAGAAGATATAGAAGATGAAATTTTATTGATAAAGATGGAGAATAGTATTGGAGAAAGTACACCCCCTTGGGGCACACCAGCAGATAAGTGAGACCAATCAGAGGCGGCATCGTGATATTTCACACACTGCTGACGATCATAAAGATATGAGCGAAACCAATTAATTACTGGATTAGAGATGTTAATTGAGCGAAGAGTACCGAGGAGTAAGTCAAAATCAACACAGTTAAATGCGCTACTGAAATCCAGCAAGACAATCGCTGTGAGTTTGGTGTTATCCATAGCACCCCGAATGTCCTCCGTAATATTCAGTAGCGCACCCACCGTGCTGTGGGAGGATCGAAAGCCAGACTGAAAAGGACACAGAAGAGTGTTGGATAAAAGAAAGGAGTACAGTTGTTTGTGAACCACAGATTCAAGGACCTTGGATAGGATTGGGAGTATGGAAATAGGACGGTATTCTGAGAAAGTAGACGGGTTCGAGGTTTTTGGCTCTTTTTTTTGGCACAGGTTTTCTTCCACGATGCTGGAAAGACATTGTGTGTCAAAGAAAAATTAATTATGTGAGTGATGACGGGTACAATGCCCTCCAACAAGGGAAGGATCATGTCAAGACTAAGACCATCACTTCCAATAGCCTTGGTGGTAATAGATTTGATACTCTTGGTAACGTCATTTATGGAAACTTCGCTAAAAGAGAAAGAGGGACAGTCAGGTGGTATAAGATTTGATAGGAAAGAGAGAGAAACAGACTTTGTTGATGTGTCCAAGATGACAGGGGGAGTGGAGAAATAAAGATTTAGAGCATTCAGATCTACAGCACCTTCAGCTGTTTCCTTTTGTTTGCCCACACCCAATGTATTAAGGAAGCTCCAAACGTGATTCCGGCTAATGCTTTCTATTTTGGAATGAATATATTTGCGTTTTGCATCCCTACACATCCTGTTACAAATATTGCGTAATCTTTTGTACGCGTCCAAGTTTACACTTTAATAGGTACTTAATTTAATTAGTATTATACTTTTACTCGATGTAAGTAATTGGTGGTAGACCTGTATGTAGGGTCGTCTGGGCAGGTACCACCGCCTTTCTTATTTCAGCCGTGAAACAGTTCGCTGTGTTTCGGATTGAAGGGAAAGGTAGTTAGCCAGTGCAATTACTGGGCATGGACGGCATTTCATCTTAGGCCCCAGGATGACAACGCACCTGCAATATCAAGTGACTTTTCCTTGTTATTGCAGGTGTCTATAGGCGGCGGTAACCGCTTACCATCAGGTGGGCCGTCAGCTTGTTTGTCATCCAGTTGTATAAAAATAAAAATAAAAAAAGTTGTTGATATTGTTGGTGTCTCATTCGTTTATTGAATTTGTGATTTTAGAAAATGCACTCAACCTACCAGCGCCATCTATTGAAATTTTCTAGAAACATAAACTGAATGAACTAATCCAACACCAACAGATATTGAACTAACTATGATAATTGCGATTAAAACTAATTGCTGTGATATAAACATATATTTACTGAGATTTAAACAAGTTATGTACGTAATTGCAAGCTTTCGATTGTAATAAATAAGGATACAAATTATAAATGTTTGTTTTTTTGTTTAATTATAACAGCTGCCTTGGAAACGCCTAATTGGACGTAATATTACATATTAAGCGGAATATTTCACAATAACATCAAATGTAGTAACAAATTTTTTACACGACTGTACATCCATCGAAATGTAGGGAAAATAAAAACTTTTTATTTTCAAATTAAATCAGCTCAACCTTTAAATCGAAAATTGAAGGCGTTCCGGAGAAATTTGAAGTTTTCAAATGTTCAAGTCATAATCCTCACCAGGGTACCTTTATATCTCTGGAATATTTTATCGACCATTTCTGAGATTTGGCATGTCGTTGTGACTATTTCATGACTATTTTTTGGAACCTAAACCAATTCGATAGACTTTACCGTTTGCTTGCACCAGAAGTGAGGATTACAGCTTGACGTTCAAGCCATAATCCTCACTAACCTATAGCTATAACGTCGAAACTATAATGCGACTATTTTTTTTACATGTATGACTATTTATGACTATTTCATGACTATTTTTTAGCGTTGTCAAAATTCGTTTTCATTGAGATTTCAAATATGAGGATTACAGCTTGAAGCACACATATTACCTTTATATTATTCATTCATATTCAACGAAATATCGATGGTAAATGGGTAGTTTTATTCAATTCGGTGTGCGTTAGCCATTTCTCCAATTAGTTTTTTTTTAATTATACTTTTTTGAATCAGTTCTTTTGAAAATTAGTTTTTCTACTAATTAGTCCTTCTGAGAATCAGCCATTTCGCGAATAAGTCCTTCCGAAATTTTAATATGTCAAGTTACGTGATCCCTCTGGACGTCTATTACCATTGAAAAATCAATTGTGCAAATACCATAGACTAGAGATATATGTAAATACTATAGAAATTATCCCATGTAGTAACATTGTCTGCCACCAAAGTTATATAGGTAAGGTACTGATATCTAAAATAGTGCTCCTATTATTTTGCGCCACAAGTTTGCTATGCTATAACTTAATTATTAACTTCAGGCAAATTACACCAACAAATTAACAATTTATCTATTAAAACTTTTTTTTTCATCTTTTTTATTTTTCAATTTATATCTCTCTTTAGATGCTTAAGTATGTCATCAGAGATTCAGCTAAATGCGTCACCGCACCGCCTTAATAATACTATTTATTGCTTAACATCCATACTTTTATTAATATTGAAAGGCAACGAGAAGTGAAAAAGAGCGAAAAACGTCTTTAAATAACGACCCTCTTTTACGTGTCATAAAGATAATTTTATTTGGAAAGGCTAAGGGAAAAGGTAGCGATTTGTTAGGGAGGTCTGTGTTCTGTTATGTTCCATTAAATACTTCCTCCTTTACAGCGAGATCGATAGGAATAAGTATTAATATAATAAAAATACGATGGGATGAACAATGACGCTACAGAACAATGAACACTGACGCTAGTGACAGTAGCGTCAGTGTTCATTGTTCTGTAGCGTCATTAACATGCAACGGCAATAACATGAGTTCAAATTCCATATCCAATAATTATATTTTCTTGCGATATGTTTTTTTTTTTTTTTTTGTATTGTTACAAGAGTTTGGCTAAGCTTATAGTACTTGGTTATGCATTATATAATTGTATTCAAAATAAATTACCTATTCTGAATACAATAATAATAATAAAAATATGAAGTAAAATATACATATTTACATATCAGTCGTGATGAGCAGTCGCCCGGATTGTGAATGAAAGGTCGCGGGTTCGATCCCCACCTCAGGACGTAAAACTTTTCTAGTTTACATATTTTTATATGTACCTAGGTAACTACTTAAATATATTTTTCAAACATTTATAATAATGTTAAAATAAAATTAAAGCATATTTGAAGTAAAATAGCATATGATATCTTACCGTAGAAACTATTAACCTTTCGCCCTTGCCAGTCTGCCATCGGCCTCAAACACAATAGAAAACCTACTGTATCTCTCACACACAGAGTAGGTAATTAGGACAGCAATTGAAGTATGTACTTACGCAAAAGAAAATACGTACTTATATATGTATAATGCTGCAATTATTAACATCTTCTCCGAGAGAGACTCCTTGGAGTAAAAGTATACTGTGGGGAGAGATTGCTGTAGAATATCTAACCCTATTAGAGTAATCCATATCACTTAATGTATCAAATGTATTTTGCGATTAGAATGTCATCATAACAGACCCTCAATAATATGTTATTTTTAACCAACTTCAAAAAAGAAGAAGGTTATACCTACTGTAGTATATTTTTTCATGTTTTTACCTCAGAACTCCGGCATAACAGATTAATTAAAAAGTATGCTTTCAGATTAGTCCCACCCATAGTATCAAAACAACTTAACTTAATAATTTCTGGAAAAAACTCCAAAAAATACATTTTTAGGAGCAGAAATACATTTTTTGGCAGGTTTGGATTAGTACCTAGGTACTTACTTATTAGGTATTTATTTATTTTTTCTATTTAATTTTTTAGTATTTTAAAGGCGGTTTTATTTAAGTATTTTTTTTTACATTTTAAGTGATTTCCTAAGGTCAAAGCTAGATGAGTGACCGTCAGCACTATCTACTTGTCTGTCTCTCAGTCTTTGGTTGAAATACATAATATTGTTTCATATTACGGTATCGTACCACTGATAAAGTACCTACCTATTATCTAAATCCAAGCCTTTTACCTTCCATCATCGGTTCGCCCGAATAACCCGATAGAATACAACTATTTGTCTATACGGACCCATAATATAAAAAGAATTATCTTCCAACTTCTAACGGACAAGGAGTTGTACCTTCCATCACCAGATTCACCAGCTCAGCAACGTGAGATGTGACTAACAGAAGCAAATACTTGAAGAGATTTGGAAAAAAAGTGAAACATGTCATACGTGCCTATAAAATTTGAGGTTTACCCTCCATTTGGGTAAACCACAAATTTTATAGGCACGTATGGGATCCTGGGATCCCATCATCAGATTCTGGCTTGGTGAAAATGGAACTACCTTAGGAGTATACTTTATCTAATAAAAAATAAAATTTAAAAAATCTGTTCACAATTGAAAGCGTAATCGGTGAATATACATACAAAAAAAATACATACAGTGGAAAAATCGGTTCAGAATCGACGGAGAAATCGGTGATTATACAAAATAAAATACATACAGCGGAACATATTATAACCTCTTCCTTTTTTGAAATTGGTTAAAAATATAGCCCCCTTCTTTTTTAAAGTCGCTTAAAAATCAATTGGTTAGTTTAGTTTTGAAGTCAAAATAACTGGCATAATAAAGTCGTCAAGGTATGGGAAATTGTGGATTATTGCTTTCCTGTGACTTTTAAGTGCTACCTACGATACAATTAAGTAGGAAACAATTTATGCTGACGGTCACCCATCTAGCTTTGACCTAAGAAAGTCATCACCAAAAATTGTGTATAAAATTTCTTTGGCGGGGCCTCTTCAAGCATCGTCGTGTCTCAGTGTGATTTGACCCTTAATTACTTATGAAAATAGTTATTTAAATACTCAATTATCTTTTTATTTTTAATTATTCTTATACTGTGATGTTTACCATTACGTGTACCGGTCTTTGAACTCATCAATTCACTGTATCCACCTTAACATCAGGCACAAAGAAATTCAGACTCCGTAACATGAGAACGAAAAATAAAACGGCGACAATCGTTGCGGCGACAGAGGCGACAATCGTTATGGCGACAGTACTATGCGGCGACAAATGGTCACAGTTATACCCATTTTTGTGATAACCTAGCTTAGGCTATATTTTTGATGACCCAATAGAAATAAAAAAATAATTTATGTTAGATTAGAAATGTGACCGGAAATATTAAAAATAAAGTTTATAATTTTGACTATGGTTGTTTCGTCGCCGCAACGTGCTGTGGCTGTAGTGTTTGTCGCAGGGACGTGCTGTCGTCATAGCATTTATCGCCATAACATTTGTCGCCTAAATGTGATTGTCGCGGTTTTGTTTGTCACTCTCATGTTACGGAGTCAGAAATTCCGTTACTCGTTTCTTTGTATTACTTCCAAAACTCAAATTTGAAAAATTGAAAATGGCTGGCAAGGGGGAGGCGGCTGTCTTCGCAGATGGACTCTTCTTACTTACCTACTGCTTTACATCTGATGGTGTTGAGTCATTTGCCGTGCTTTGTAAATAAAAAAAGGTAAACCTACCTACACTATTGAATCTCACGTGACCGTGCATGCCTACACGACTGCTTATAATGGGTTACTACATTTAGCATCAACAAACGATATTGTGATCATGTATACAATCCATCATAAGTTTGTACGAAAGGCTGCGGGAAGTATACGTCAAAAAACCACTTATTTTGAACAATAGCATCCCATTTCCGTGGCGTGGCCCAGCAGCGTGTCGTTCGTCACCATGTCACTAGAATATTTAGCCTTTGTAACGATTTACCTAAATTGCGGTCATTTTTTATCCACTTACAACGAACTGTAAAGAGCAACAATGAAGTAAATGTTTATGTAACTAAGTATTACAGACAAATTAAATATGTATGTCTACTTTACTATGGGAACTTATGTCGTAGCAGAAAATTACGACGCTCTGGTATTCTGCGAATGCCTTTTATTGATAGAAAAATAGTAGGTTCACATAGCATAGCACTAAGCTCACATACAACTTTAACTAAAATAATGCAAAACACAAAAATTTTAAAGGAAGCACATTAGCAATAAATTGAATAATAAATTAGCACTAAATTAGTATAACAATGAAATATTATTTATTTATTTTGATCACACACCCGGACATGGCAATTTAAACACATGAATTCATTACGATGATAAGTATAACACATACATATACCTACCTACCATATACATACAAGTCATTTCTGTAGTTTCTATTCATTGTATTTGAACGTTCAATAAAAATCTCTTGTAGTTAATCTTAGGAGCTAATCGTCTCGGAATTTCTAATTGGCGGAGGGATGTTATTCCAACATTTTGTTGCAGAATATCTAAAGCTACCACGGAATGCAGCAATAACAAACTTAGGACATGTCAAGCGCAATGCAATTCTCGGGTGTCGTTTTGTCACATTTAACTTACGGAAGAGATATTATGATTAATCACACCGAATAATAAACTTGCGAAATGCAAGGTGCGCCTTGATTTCGTGTTCATGAAATAATTTTTATTGAGTTATAGTGTTATTATGAGCTCTACGGGGTAGAAAAACAGAACCTGGAACAAACATTTTGAACGCTTTGGATAATCTTTTCAGTGCGATTTTACAAACATTCCCTTAATACAGTATCACCATAATTCAGTTTGGATAATATTAAAGACTCGCACAAGTGTATGCGTATATTCACATTTATGTATTGGCGAATTCGATTCAAGACCTTCAACCGGTAATAACAACCTTTTACTGTTTCAGCCACATGTCTCTCGAATTTCAGTTTACCGTCCATCAAAACACCGAGATTGGGTGATTTGGCACTTGCTCCATTATATCACTTATAATCCTTAATTCTGATTTTAAGCTATTTATATTCATTATCTGATTCTTCGCACCCAGAAACATAAACTTAGATTTAAGCGGATTCAAAAACAGACCGTTTCTCTCAGGCCACATATCTGTTTGTGAAGTCATTAATAATGTTTTCTACTGGCGTTTTAGTCTCACAAGGATTTCATGTTTTATAGATTTGCAGGTCATCAGCATATATATGAAATTCACAACTATTGATACAATTCTGCAAATTAGCAGCATACAGTATAAATAGAATCGCACCCAATATTGTGCCCTGTGGGACTCCCTGGTTTACTGGAACTAAAGCCGAATATTTTTTAAATCAGTCTGATAAAGAATCAAACTGCATGGTCGATTTGGTCGAAAAAAAAATAATCTAACAAAATTCATGACACCTCTATGGTGGTCGAGACCATATACCTAACTTAAATCTAGACGTCCGGGGTTCAATTCCCTGTGGGCGCAGAAATTTTCTGCTCGGCTTGGTTGGTGGTAGGGCTTTTTCTAAGTCCACCTGGCTAGCTACCACTATCTTACCTAAGTCTGCCACCATGTCTTACACCATGACACTAATGTTAACATTAGTGTCATGGTGGCAGACTTAGGTATGTTCCTCTATTTAGAAATCCGGGTGTAGCTTGCTGCCAACTTCAGCTTCATGATCTTTTACCATCAGGTGAGATAAAAGCCAAAAGCTACCCCGTTAAGAATTTATAAAATTATCAAGTCAGATGAAGGCCTAGAACTACCTGGTAAGAAGTAAAATAAAAAGAAAATATGACAACCAATAATACTAGCTATAGTGAAGTGAATGGTCTAGCTATAAAACTGGCCTGGAAACACCGAATAGAGAGAGAAGTATGACGAAAACTTAAAGAGTCTTTGAGATAGTTTGTTTTACTTAAGGTAAGATATGAGACCTGAAACCAAAGACAACTGATTTTGATTTTACAAAGTGATTAACGATCATCGAAGCAATGCGGAGATTATGCTCCATAGAGGAATATAATGTTATGCTCCTAAGCCATTATAGCGACATTCACCGTAGCGAGACTCGACGTAAAAAGAGCCGACGCAGAGGGAATATTGCATATTTATGATAGAATCAGAGAATAATTATGAATACCTAATGATGAAGTAGATAAAAAGTAATTAACAAAAATCAAACTGTCTGTATATCTACCACTACTGGAAAGAAAAAAATAATTAAACTGAGAAGGTATTTTTTGGAGCCGGTGTTTCAATTTCAATACCAAATCAAGTCACTCAAAATGATTCGCACAAAAATCCTTTAGTAATGGTATAACATCCAAAATTGAGGGATTTGGGACTTGCTAATGGTGATTTTATTTAAAATAAAGGTGTTATAAAAAAATGGTGTAGTCATATTTTATGGGCTTATTCTAAAGGGACATGTCAATCTGGTTTGTAAGAGGTTGGATCGGTATAGGTACATAAGCATTGAAACGCTTGAGACTACCAATGTTCACACTGTTCCATATTACGTTATCTGTGTTGATTGAAGATAATTTTGTATCTGTGACATGAACAATATCACATTAGTTAGTTGACTGCAACAATATTAAATCATATAAAACCAATCACAAATGGCCTTTTATCATCGGTTATCCTAATACAAAACATGGTGTCAGAAGTAAACAAAAACTCAGTTTGGAAAACCATCGTATGTCAACAATACTGGGGAAAAATACAAGGTGTGGGTAACCTACAAGTAGGTAAAAGTTAGTGCGTAGAAGATAAAGATGGAGGGCCTAAAACCACCTTCCACACTGATATTGACAGGAGAAGGTAATAATTGGGTGAAATTTAAACAACAATTTAAATTTTATCTAGAAGCTAGTGGGTTGGCAGACGCCAAAGATAGTAGGAAAATTGCTATATTGCTTAATTTGGCGGGAGAAGAAACACTAGAAATTTATAATGCCAGTGAAAAACCCATAACTTCTCTGGAGCAACTTATAAAATTTATTGATGAGTATGTGGAACCAAGAGAGAGCATTATTATCAATAGCTTTAAATTCTTTCAAACTAAACAAGAAGAAATGGAACCATTTGAGAAATTTTTACTACGTCTTAAAGAAAATGCCAAACGTTGTAAGTTTAATGACCAGGAAAATAGGCTTGTACGAGACATAATTGTAATTGGACTTTGGGATAAAGCTCTTCAAGAGAGGTTACTAAGAGAAGGAAACATGGAACTTGAGCAGGTCATAAAAGTATGCAGAGCTGCAGAAGCAGGGAGAAATAGAGCAAGTGAAATGAAAATTAAACAAGAAATTGACAGTTTGAAAAATAAAGAACAAATAGAAAACAAGGAAGTGAATAATGTTGGAATAAATAAAGATTGTCAACAAGAAAATAATACTCAGGCAAGGAAGTTTAGAGAGGCGCGGAGACAAGAGAGTAAATATACAAGTGGACTGATCAGCTTCATAAATAATTGTGATAGGTGCGGAAATAATCATGCAGTGAGAAAGTGTCCGGCCTATGGGAAAAAATGTAGTGCGTGTGGAAATTATAATCATTATGCAGCCAAATGTAGAAAAGGCAATATAAACAAAAGGAAGATATATGGAGTTGTGGAAGAATTGGACTGTAAATTTAGTGACTCATCATTGTGCATGGACAGTATTAGATATAAAATAAATGAGTTATCAGTATCACAGTGGAAAGAAAAATTAAATATATTAGGGCTAGATATAATGTTCAAGCTTGATACAGGAGCAGAGTGTAACACATTACCCTTACACATATTTAACAAAATGAATTGTAATCATAATTTAACATTACAGAATACTAAAACTACACTAATTGTTTATAATGGAGATAAAATTGACACTAAAGGCAGCATAGAATTAAATTGTAAAGTTAAAAACAAGTGTGTAGTGTTAAAATTCAATGTAATAGACTTACCTGTGCAACCAGTTTTAGGACTAAATGACTGTATAAAGTTAAATTTGGTTAAAAGGGTTGATAGTATATTGTCTGAGAAACAACAGTTTATTAACAACAATATAGATATATTTTCTGGGTTGGGAAATATTGGTACATATAAAATATATTACATGATAGTGCTGAGCCAGTAATTAAGCCTATAAGGAGAGTGCCTCAAGCTATTACAGATAAGTTAAAAGCTACTTTGGATAGCTATGAGAAAAGACAAATTATAGAAAAAGTAAACAGACCTACAAAATGGTGTAACAATTTAGTAATTGTGGAAAAACCAGATAAGAGTCTAAGATTGTGTTTAGATCCTAAAGAACTTAATAAAAACATAATTAGAGAGAGATATTTAATACCATCACCAGAAGAAATATATAGTAATTTATCAGGTAAAAAAGTTTTTAGTGTATTTGATATGAAAGATGGATTTTTCCAGTTAGTATTAGATGATAAGGAAAATGTTTGTACTTTTGGCACACCATATGGTAGGTATAGATTCAAAAGAATGCCCTTTGGTATATCTTCAGCTCCTGAAGTTTTTCAAAAAATTAACAATAATATTTTTAGTGACATAGGGTAAAAGCACCTGTTAGCCGGCCACTACCATTTATCGGCCTTTTCGCACATTATTTTGAATATTAACCTTCTATTCTACAAATCTTTTAAAATTCCCGCGCCATTAGATCCGGAAGAACTTGACGATTTATTACGTAACGGCTTAACCTTGTACTGTGCACACTGTGCTGTCAGTCCCTATTTGAAAAATGAGTGTGCGAACGTGTGTCAAAATAGAGAGAAATATTAGTACATGGATTGACTTTCAAGGAAAATTTTAATATGATATTGTTGATCAATTGTCAATTGGTTTGGTTTTGCGCACATGTAACATCTTAAATTTTAATATCCAAGCACTAAAACGCATAATATCTTAATTGTTTACGATATTTTTGATGGCCGGGGAACACGTTACTGTTACATCTAAAATTTAGTTATCGGCATATGGCCGATAACTGGTATTTTTTACTCTATTTTTATTTTTAATATATATAGGGAATCTTAAATACACTAACATGTTGCCTGTATATTTACGAACAGTTGGATTTTAGTAACATTATAACCAGATTTCGGCCGCTATAAAGTTACATAATTTATAAACTGTAATCATTAGTAATATCGATATTTTAGTAGCCGATATCTAGTTCAAATTACACCTCTTTTCGGCCATAGTAAAATACAGACGGCCGATAACTAGTAAAAATAAATCTAGTTTTCGGCCATAGGAAATAATGAACGGATTATATCATAACTGTTGCAGAAGTAAACAATCAACCAAATATTTGTAATAAGCTCGATGCCATTCAATCTGAAACATTGCACTCAAATAATAATCACGACCACAATATCTTAAATGCTCGTTCAGATGTTTTACCGGTAGAAAAACAAACATGCTTTAAAGAATCTGACACAAAAATAAGGGACTATTGTAACTCAAGGTAATTCATTAAAAAGTTACACAAATTTAGAAAGTTTTGCTTCTACTATGTTGAAATGTGACATTTTTAAGGAAATTGAAAATAAAGAAAATAATTTAATAGAAAAGCAAAGAACACTATCTACAGATTCCTCAAAAACAACATGTCAGGAAAAATCAAGAAACATAAATACATTAGAAGATAACATTTTTAAGGAAATTGAAAATGAAGAAAATAATTTAATAGAAGAGCAAACAATAATATCTACAGATTCCTCAAAGATGACATGTCAAGAAAAATTAAGAAAGAAAAATGCATTAGAAGATAAATGTAACATATTAAAAGAATCAACTTTAGCTACTGACGTTGATGCTTATGATAGAGAGGATCCATTTAAAAAACATTTGAAATTTCCTGTTGTTCTCACAAAAACGAAAGAAGTTCTAAATCAAGTCATTTTCCAAGTGCTATAGCGTCTAAAGCTTGGAAACAATATCACCAGAACAAAGAAAAAGAGAAACAGGATAAGGAAAATTAGATAAAAAAACGTAAACTAGAAAGGGAGCTAAAGAAAAAGGAACCTTCTCAAAAAAAGAAGAAGCTTATTAAAAAGAGTACCACTACAAATAAAAAGAAACCTGAAGAAACTCAAAGCCATTTCGAAAAGGTTCGTGTGACATTGACCTTATTAGTGAAACTGAAGAAGAGGGAGAAAAGAACATAGGCTGTGTTTATTGTATTTGATGGTATCACCTAAAATGCACGAAACTGAAGGATTTGTCTTACATTCAAGCAGCAACTGCACAATATGAATCTGAGTTGTGTGAAACTACTAAAATTGCTAGGAGAGATATTTTGATGCCATTTAATAAAACCACTGGCTGATTAAATTGTTAATTGTTAAAAAAATGTGATGATTAATAGCCTCTTATTATAACTTGTTATAATTATGTGTTAATTACTTAAAATAATGAATGAGAGTTGTGATAAACTGCTAAAATTACAAGGAGAAAAATTTTGAAGACATTTTATGACAATACTGAATGATTAAATTGTTAATTATTAAAACACTGTGATCATGGATAGTTCCTTTATTGTTATTTGTTATAATTATGTGTTAATTACATAAAATAATAAATTGTTAATTCTAATCAAGAGTCCTTGTTTCCCTGTTATTCTAATTTCAACCCTATGTGCTCGTAGTTGAAAGTTATTTTTCTACTGTGAATTAAGTGGCCGATAACCGGTACACTGATGGTCGACATCTGAGTCAAAAGGCCGATAACCAGTGTTTTCGCTTGTTTTGCATTAAAGAATTTTTTGTAAATTACCTATTAAAGATTCGTCTATAAACATTTTTTTTTATGAAATTAGGACTTTTGTAAAATATTATTAATAAATTAGAAAGAAGTGTTTTCATATAAAATTATAATGAAAATGAAGTGGCAAGTCAACGAGTCGCTTAAGTGGTCGATAACCGGTGACTTTACCCTACAAGGTGTATATATTTATTATGATGACATAATTTTGGCCTCTAACAATGAAAAAGAACATGATTTACTTTTAAAGAAATTTATTAATAGAGCAAGAGAATACAATGTAAAATTTAATATGAAAAAATTACAATATAAACTAGATCATGTCAAATATGTTGGTTTAATAATCTCTGAAAAGGGAATTAAAATAGATCCGTCACATGTGGAAGCAATTTTACATCTAAATATACCGAAAAATGTAAAACAATTGCAAAAATTTTTAGGAATGTGTAATTACCTAAGCAAATTTATTTGTAATTATACAAAATCTTCTGAGCCCTTGAGGCAACTTCTCAAAAAAGATGTATTATGGAAATGGCAACATGAGCATACTAATGCATTTGAGGAACTAAAATCTAAATTAAGTAGTGCACCTACATTGTCAATTTTAAGTAAAAATGGTAGTGTTACTTTGCAAACAGATAGTTCTAACTTAGGAATGGGAGCATGTTTGTTGCAAAATGGGAAACCTATCTCATTTTATTCTAGATGCTATACTGAATGTCAAATAAGATGGGCTCCTATTGAAAAAGAGTTATTTGCAATCTGTGCATCGTTAGAAAAATACCATCAGTTTGTATATGGTCGCCAAGTACTTATAGAAACCGACCACAAGCCACTTGTGAATATTATCAATAAAGATGTTAATAAAATTAGTGCTAGATTACAGCGCATGGTACTTAGACTTTTAAAGTATAATATTGAAATTCAATATGTACCTGGTAGCAAGATGTATATAGCTGATTATTTATCAAGAAATTTTATTACTAATAATGCTAAAGTAGAGCCAACAATGAAAGAATTAGTACACTGTATAGAACATGATCTACCTTTATCAGAGAAGAGAATTAAAAACTTACAAGTAGAGTCAAAAAATGATAAGGACATGGTAGAATTTCAGTTGTGGTATAACACAAAATGGCCTAAGACAGATAAGAACCTAAATAACACAGATTTAAAACAATATTTTAAGTTAAGGTTTGATTTACATTTTAAAGATAGTATATTATATTATCAAGATAGAATTGTTATTCCTAAGAACTTAAGGTTAGAAATGTTACAAATTTTACATAATAAGTGTCATTCTGGTATAGTAAAAACAAAAATAAAGGCCAGAAAAACTATGTATTGGCCCGGTATGTCTAAAGACATAGAAAAGTACATTATAAATTGCAATGTTTGTGAAAAATTTAAGGCGTCCAATACAAAACAAACTCTAATGTCTCATGATATTCCGTCTTTGCCATTTCATAAGATAGGTATGGATATTTGTTATTTTCAAGGCAAGGATTACTTAGTAGTTGTAGACTACTACTCAAAATGGATTGATGTAAAATTGATAAAAAATAAATCAGCTGATTGTATAATTAAAAAATTAAAAAACATTTTTTCTGTACATGGCATACCTAAATTAATAATGTGTGACAATATGCCGTTTAATAGCTTTTCATTTAGAAAGTTTACAGACTCATTTGATATTAAATTAATAACATCTAGCCCTCGCTATCCTCAGTCAAATGGGCTCAGTGAAAAGGCAGTAGGCATAGTGAAAATGATAATGAAAAAATGTGTAGAGAGCAAGACTGATTTTAATATGGCTATGCTTCAGTATAGAACTTCTCCAGTGTCAGGTACTGAATATAGTCCTGCAGAGCTTCTTATGTCAAGAATGCTAAGAACAGAATTGCCATGTACACAAAAAATATTAGAACCACACATTATAAATAATATTAAACAGAAATTTCTGCAAAATAATGTTAAAAGTCAGAGTTGGTACGATAAAACTGCTAAATCTAGAAAAACATTGTCTGTGGGTGATACTATAAGATATCAAAGTAGACCAGAGAAATTATGGGTTCCAGGGAAAATTGTAGGGTATGCAGGACCTAGGTCATACAATATTAAAAAGGAAGATGGGAGTATTATAAGAAGAAATGAAAAACATGTTAACCATAGTAATAGCAAATTTATTGTCAAAAATAACTATGATAATGTATTTTGTAAAGGTGGACATTTGACAGAAGACACGACCGACAACGATACAGTTACCGAGAACGTTGTGAGACACAATATAGATTTAGATAACAGTGTTAAGGGTATCACTAGGAGGGGTCGTATCATCAAAACTCCATCTCATTTTAAGGATTTTTTAATATATTAAATATTGTGTGTACCAACTTAAAAGTGGGGGATGTTCCATATTACGTTATCTGTGTTGATTGAAGATAATTTTGTATCTGTGACATGAACAATATCACATTAGTTAGTTGACTGCAACAATATTAAATCATATAAAACCAATCACAAATGGCCTTTTATCATCGGTTATCCTAATACAAAACACACACACAGAGGCTACTGTCATTACGTATCGTCTGGGCTTAGTTAAGGATTGATAATATAGGAAAACTTAGTTGATGAAGATAGAGTAATTACCCTTTGAAGCCCGATAAACCAGACACAATTGAATTTCAATTGTCATGTCAACTTAAGTTGCCGTCTGGGCATTAAAGGCTAATCCAAAAAAATGCATGAAGGCCATTTGCAACATTTGGTTTACAGATCTTTGTCAACCATTGTTATCGAGTTAGGTATTCTTTCCTTGCCCTGGATGTTGTACATGGGATGTCAGGAAAACTCAAAGGAATGAACAACCAAGATGGCAGCGGCGCTGGCGGCCACAAAATTGCCTTGGTTAGTTATTTTGTAAAGACGTAAAGACTCATACTCATCCGAGCTACTTTATCCCTTAGTTACTCGTGATAAAATACATAATTATGTAGGTATGTACTCGCCTGGAAGCTGGAAATAGATACATATACGATTAATCTGTGATAAAATGAGCAATTTAATGATCAAGTAGGTAAAAAAAATGGACTTTATGTTTTTTTGTGGGTTTTTTTTTTGGAATTCTCCCTATAAAGGGAAAGCAAAGGGATCTAATGCCCATACTGCCACGTCTTCAGTATTTCTTTACTTCTGCTTTTATTGCATTAAAATGCTGGCGTAACACATTTCAATGCTTCTTAGGAGTATTTGACAGGAAATATATGATGACAGTCACTTTATGTGCTACTTGATGAGGTGGGATAGCCACAAAAAAGTTTTCATCGTATTTCACACCATAATGACTTTAATTCTAATAAATTTTAAGTTGCACGTCAACAGAAACACTAGAATAATAAAACTACGCCACTTTTTTAACCCAATTGTTCGCTCCGACACAATTTTTAATTATTGTAATAAAAATCTTCACTGTCGCCACAAAACCCCGCCAAATATCCCTTTTTTTTGGTTCATTCAGCCTGTAATGGGAAGTCGAAGGGAACTAATGCCCTTACAGCCATTTCTTAAGTACCTATTTCTTTATTTCGTGCATTGAAATGCTGGTGTTACACATTTCAATGTACCTTGGGAGAATTTGACGCAAAATATATGATGACAGTCTTTATATGGTGCTATTTATATCGAATTATATCGAATGTGCAGAGCTTAGAACGATAAGGCGGGTGATTTGGACATATTTTCCCAGAGTTTTTATTCATATATCAAAGCTGTAAAACATTGCGATTGAGTGCCAAGCTACTACTGTTAATAATGTCACTAGATAATTAAAATAAGTTACTTATAAGCCAAATGATTACTTCTTTGTCTTATTTAATAAGGACTGTGCCAAGTTAATTCTTAAGCCAGTTTAAGTGGAGCTGTTGTTTTTGTATATTTTGTTTAAAGTAAATGCTGTGCGCAGCAGTTATCGGAATTCAATTTTAATGTAATATCTAAAGTCGAATTTTTAATTAGACGAAGTCAACTGACAGCGGCGAATGTCACTTTGTGAAATAATGTTGCCATCTACAATGTAATAGTGATGCGTTCAGTATTCGTTCATTCACAGGAATGAATGATGATATAAATAAGTACATTGTTAATCATAACATACTATACGAAAAAAAAAACTATAATCAGAAAGTAGGTAATTATAATAACTTTTTTTACTACCTATTTTAATTAAGTCACCGACAGCGACAGTAATGATTTTATATCTAATGAAGATGAATAAAAACAATTGTAATAAGCGTAGTTTTTTTTTTATTTTCAATATGACTGTTATACAGGGTGGTGTTGTCAATACGACAATCAACTAAAACATGGGCTATTACTGTATATTACTTCATAGAAATGGTTTGCCACTTTCAAAAACATGTTAATCATTCGATAATGTCATGACATTTGTATGAAATAATATAAAATTGGCTGCAATATTTAATAGAAATGTTGAAACATGAAATTATCACATGACTAGGATTCAAACCCGGTACATATCGGCAGTACTCACTGGCTACCTACGCTACTTTGTTACAAACATGTTATTAGGATAACAATTTTATACCTAATATGATTGTTTCATTCATTCTCTTTGCTACAACACTATTTTTGTTTCATCAAAACCTGACAGCCCAGTAAACGTCAGTTGACTTCGTCTAATTTAAAATTCGACTTTAAAGTAAGATATATGAAACGATGTTTTAAATTGTGTTCTGTAGCAGTGCCTTTTAAATAAATAAATAACTAAATTTGATGACGTAGATAACCACAAAAAGGTTCTCATCTCCTTTTGCACCCATAATCACTTTTATTCAAATAAACTTTTAGCTGCATCAACACAAATACTTCGTTTATTATAAAACTACACCAATTTTATAACACAAACTTTACTCTGACACAATTTTTAATAATTGTAATAAAAATCTTGAGTGATACCACCAAATCCCGCCAAATACCTTATTGGTATTTGGTGGGATTTTACTTTATTTTAAATTTAAATCAACATAGCTTTTGACGAATAAGGCTAAATTTTTCTAAACTCTAGTATGTAAGACCATGTAAACCTCCCATGTATTCATGCGAATAAACGATGATTATTATTATACTGCTGATTAAAGTTATTATATGAAATCAAAAACTGCCGGATATCGATACTAGTTACTCAGAATCTATCCTTGGGGGAAACTTTGTTTATTTCCGAACGAACACGAATTGTCACTTTCTTGACAATGACGTTGACACTGACAGCTAAGGTTTGTCATTTTTCCAGTTTCATGATTTGAACAATTTGTCTTTAATTTTAATTTGTTGTGCTAACTCTGAGTATAATAAATCCACTATATTGTTTGTTGAAATGTCGGCAGAAAATTCACCAGTGAAGCCTTCAAGTTCTTTAAGTGCAATAGTAACTCTTGATGATTTTGAGAACCAAGTCTGTTGTTTTTGTATGCAACGCCTACTTTCACTATATCAAACGCCGAAAAAATTGAATTTATTGCTTTAATTTTAGGATACACTGCTGAAACATGTTGATATATCTATTGTGGAGTCGGAAAAACGCGCCAATGGCACTCTTCACGTCAGGGATCATTACACGGTATATCTAATCGATCTAAAGTAAGTGCATAATTTTAATATTTCCTGCCAGAATGACACAATTCTTAGTACCAAATTAGTTTTGCTTTGTGCTTAGAATCTATAAAATGAATCATCATGACTGCAACTGTGTTTTTTGATCTAAATAAATTCCTACCTTCACTTTTGCTTAAAAGTAAAATTTCTATTTGTTTTGCGTCTAATCTTAGACTTTTTATTGCGTAGATAATAATGATGGATATCAACGTATCATAAAATGTCAATTATTACTATAACTGATAATAATAAAAAACAAAACTCTTTTTCTAGAGTGACTGATACAGATTACAAACTGGTTCAAACTAAGATAAGTACTATATGGAGACGTTACACAGAATTTGAACAAATACATGACTATCTTCAAGTTACATACCCACATGTAGTTATACCTCCATTACCTGAGAAAAGGGTAAGTATGGTTTGCTTTTATTTTTTAGGATTGCCAAATAGCATTAGTCAGGTTGTAACATAAAAAATGTTTAATTTCAAAAAGATCATGTCCTGAACTAACTAAATAAACAGAACTAGATAGCTGGATTAAATTCTGTTAAGTACCAAAATAATTCTTAAAATCTGATTGTATTAATTTTGCTTGTAATTTAATTACATATTTACAATCAGGTTCTCTATGCATGGCGCAAGTCAGACACAACCGACCCAGAGTTTGTGGAGCGCAGAAGAGCGGGTCTTGAAAACTTTTTGATGCGGGTAGCCTCACACCCTCGGTTGTGCTTTGATGACCAATTCATTAACTTCCTGCAACAAGAACATGGCTGGCGGGAAACTATTACAGACAGTGGTAACTTTTTATTATAGATTAACATAATACACAATTCTTGTTTGAATAAAATCAATAGCTATGAGTAGAGTAAGTTTGTGATGAGCCTAATAATATTCTTTGTGTTACTCACAATACAATGTCATATGCAAATGATTGTATAATAAGTATTTTCTTTTGTCTAGGTTACAGATTACAAGCAGAAAATAAAATTAAATCATTGTCAGTATCTATTAGACTGAGAAAACCTGATCCAGAGATAGAAAGTGTAAAAAATTATGGAAAACAATTGGAAACTAATTTAGGAAACTTTTTGTATTCAAGGTTTGTAATTTCAATTTTGGTTTTATGAGTGTGGGGACCCTGTTCACACATATTTCACCGCATTTCATTTCACTTCATTTTTCCATGTTTCATTAAATCTTTATGTAAATATATTTTCTTATTATATTGTAATCCCGCCTTCATGGTGTAGGCCTCTATGGCACCCCGGAGTTAGCGAGCACGGCCGACGATAGACTTCTTGGCATAGCTGTCTGGTTGCCATGGTTACGGATGGACTGTTATTTTGGTTAGAACAATTTTATTACTTTCGTCGCGTGTAACATATTATTATTATTTAGTTTTCTTTTATTTTCCGTGCCTTGTAAATATTACCTATATCTTCTGACTGTCCTGATTAATGTAGTAAGGTGATCTGTTGTAAATATTTCCCAATAAACCCTTTTACATTCATTGGTGTAACTGTACTTCATGCATCATCGCCCCTACCTATAACTGGTGACCCCGACTGAAGGCGCTTACAGGAGATATTGGCATCTAAACCGCAAGTACTTACCACCTTACTTTTAACATGAGCGATAGCGATTCGGCTAAAGCGGTAGCGTCAGACAATGGCGGAGCACATACGGCGCCGACGAATGGTTGTAATACACAGTCGGAACACGTTTCCACGGCGATGACGTCCGATATTTTTCGCGTTGGCGTTAGAGTTCCTCCGTTTTGGCCCGAGGAACCTGAGATATGGTTTGCTCAGATTGAGGGGCAATTTGCGATATCTAATATTACTACGGACTCGACAAAATTTTTCTACGTGATTGGTAATTTGGATGCACAGTATTCGAAAGAAGTTAAGGATATCATTACCAATCCGCCGCAGACCGGCAAGTATGATAAGCTGAAGCAAGAACTCATCAAACGCTTGTCGGC
Source organism: Nymphula nitidulata (assembly GCA_947347705.1). Classification (NCBI taxonomy): domain Eukaryota; kingdom Metazoa; phylum Arthropoda; class Insecta; order Lepidoptera; family Crambidae; genus Nymphula; species Nymphula nitidulata. The sequence continues at coordinate 18,633,374 of OX374625.1, read as the reverse complement.
ATCACGTGAGAAGAAGGTTCATCAGCTACTTATGCATGAGGAATTAGGTAATCGCAAGCCTTCTCAATTTTTACGTCATCTTCAGAGCTTAGCCGGACCATCTGTTCCTGACGATTTTCTTCGAACGATTTGGAGTAGCCGACTTCCGAGCAATATCCAGACACTGATTGCATCTCAACAGGACAGCTCTCTGGAAGCACTCGCCGATCTTGCAGACAGGGTGCAGGATATTGTCGCGCCCGCGCTACAAGTGGCTGCCGCGTCCGCACCTGGCTACAGCATGCAGTCCATGGCTCTGGAAATTGCCGAGCTTAAAGAAGCTGTCAAGAGCTTAACGATGCAGCTGAACAGGCAGTCGCGTCCTCAGAGCCGTTGCAGCAGCCAAGAGCGTCAGCGATCATCGTCCCGTTCTACACGTTCTGCACGTTCCGCATCTCATCACCGAAGGTATCCGCTTTGTTGGTACCATAGTAAGTTCGGAGACAAAGCTCAGAAGTGTTTAAAACCATGCGACTTCCATAAAACGGGAAACGGTCAAGGCAGTCTGTAATGGCGACGAACGGCTGCCCAACTTTCAATGGTCGCCTATTCGTCACAGACAACAGCTCGAAGCTACAATTTTAAGTAGACACTGGGAGCGACGTTTGCGTTTTCCCTCGAGCTGCGCTACGTGAACGACGGGCGAAGACGGATTATCAGTTATCTGCAGCCAACGGTAGTGTGATCGACACTTATGGTTTTTTGGAGCTTAAGCTGAATTTAGGACTACGCCGAAACTTTCCGTGGTCTTTTATTGTTGCTGATGTCGTGAAAGCGATAATTGGTGTTGACTTTCTGAGTCATTACAAACTAGTGGTTGATATACATAACAAACGTTTAATAGACAATACAACTCGTTTGTCTTCTGCCGCTTGCATCGCTAACTCACCTAACATTTGTTCAGTAAAAATACCTTTTGGCACTTCGCGTTATCATGATATTCTTTCAAAATTCCCGGAAATCGTCAAACCCGCTGGTACTCCGCGTTTTCATGCTCATAACACTGTTCATTTCATTCGAACCACATCCGGCCCACCAATCACTTGTTCTCCACGCAGGTTAGCCCCGGACAAGCTCAAAATAGCTAGGCAGGAGTTCGAGCTGATGCTGAGCAATGGTACTGCGCGTCTGAAATCTGAAAGTCCTTGGTCTTCGCCGCTGCACTTGGTACCTAAAAAAGATAATGGCTGGCGTCCGTGCGGAGATTTTCGACTTCTCAACTCCCGGACGATCCCAGACCGGTATCCCATCAAACATATACAGGATTTTTCTCACTGTATTGCCGGTTCTACTATCTTTTCGACCATAGATCTTTTAAAGGCCTACAACCAGATCCCTGTTCATGAGGCTGATATACAGAAAACGGCAATAACAACTCCGTTTGGTTTGTTTGAGTTCCCATATATGACCTTTGGTCTAAGGAACGCAGGCCAAACGTTCCAGAGGTTTGTAGATGAGGTCACTCGAGGTTTAGACTTCTGCTATTGTTATTTAGATGACTTTTTGGTGTTTTCCAAGACTCCAGCTGAACACGAAGTCCATTTGCACCAGCTGTTCACAAGATTGAATAAGTACGGGGTTGTCTTGAATACTTCCAAATGCCTTTTCGGTGTTACTGAAGTTAATTTTCTAGGCTACCGAGTCTCTGCTTCGGGAACCAAACCTTTGGAGTCGAAGGTCGAGGCTATCAGGAATTTCTCTCAGCCTAGAACTGTCAGAGAGCTTAGACGTTTTTTAGGCATGCTGAATTTTTATAGGAGGTTTATACCCAATGCCGCAAAAATTCAAGCGCCCCTTAACGCTCTGCTCGCCGGCTCTGTCAAAGCTTCTCATCCAGTTGACTTAACTGGTGATGCTCTCGCGGCCTTCCATCTCAGCAAAGACAGTCTCTGCAACGCAGCTTTATTAGCGCATCCCGATTGCCAAGTCAAGCTCGCCCTTGTCGCGGATGCATCAGATTTAGCATTGGGCGCTGTACTACAGCAGTTCAAAGAAGGGGACTGGCAACCTTTGGCATTCTTTTCTAGAAAATTGAGCCCTTCTCAACAGAAGTACTCGCCTTACGATCGGGAGTTACTCGCGATTTATGAAGGTATCAAGTACTTTAGGCATATGTTGGAGGCTCGTCATTTTACAGTCTACACCGACCACAAGCCATTGTGTCACGCTTTCCGCGAGGGTAAGAACAACTGTTCACCACGACAATATAGGCATCTGGATCTAATTGCACAATTTACGACCGATATTCAACACATATCGGGTAAAAGCAATGTGGTTGCCGATACTTTGTCCCGTGTCGAGGAGTTGCAGTGTCCGGTTGATTTCAAACTGTTGGCTGAGTCTCAGGACTCAGATCCAGAGCTTTTGCGGCTTCTCAACAGCGAAACGTCCTTGCAACTCGCGAAAGTTCCATTGCCGGGTAGCCCCACCGAACTTTATTGTGACATCGGTACTGGCTCACCGAGGCCTTTTGTAACTTCTGCTTTGCGTAAGCAGGTTTTTGATTGTTTGCACGGTCTAAGTCACCCTGGCGCTAATGCCACTTCAAAGTTAGTGTCTACACGTTTTGTGTGGCCGGGAATCAGAAAAGACTGCCGCATTTGGTCTAAAACTTGTTTAGCTTGTCAACGTGCGAAAGTCAGCCGTCATGTTGCAGCTCCTTTGGGTACTTTCCAGTTACCGCAAGCTCGTTTTATGTACGTACACATTGACATTGTCGGCCCATTACCGTTGTCACAAGGTTTTCGCTACTGCTTGACGGCAATAGACCGATTCAGTAGGTGGCCCGAAGTCATTCCCATTGCTGACATTACGGCAGAAACAGTAGGCCGAGCATTATTAACAGGTTGGATCGCAAGGTTTGGTCGCCCCGTTGACATTATAACCGACCGTGGGCGGCAATTTGAATCCGCGTTATTCCAATTTCTATCCAGAATAATCGGGTTCAAACACCGTCGCACTACTGCTTACCACCCGGCATGTAACGGCTTGGTGGAAAGGTTCCATCGACAGTTAAAGGCTGCAATCAAATGCCACGCTGATGTAAACTGGACGGAATCTTTGCCGTTGGTTCTGTTGGGGATTAGAAGCGCATTTAAAGAAGATTTGCAATCTTCGTCCGCTGAACTTGTTTATGGGGAACCCTTAAGATTACCCGGGGAGTTCTTCGAGGGTAGTGTTCAGGGTACAACAGATGTGTCTGATTTCTCTGCCCGTTTACGGATATTCGCTGAAAAGTTACAGCCTGTTCCTACCTCTCATCATAGCACTGGTAAGGTCTTTGTTTTCAAGGATCTTAAGTCCTCCAGTCACGTATTTCTCCGGGAGGACGCGTTGCGAGGATCTCTGGCTCCAACTTACTCTGGTCCTCATCTAGTGGTCAGCAGAGGAGAGAAAGTTTATAAGTTGCTGGTCAAAGGCAAACCAGTTACTGTATCTGTCGATCGCCTCAAGCCAGCTTACATACTTTCCAACGATAGTGGCTTGACTCCGCAGGTCCAGTCAGGTTCATCGACGGGTGACGGTGACAAAGCATCTAAGTCCACACGGTCTGGTCGACATGTGCGTTTCCCAGATTACTATCGCCCGTAGTGACGGTCTCTGGAGGGGAGTGATGTGGGGACCCTGTTCACACATATTTCACCGCATTTCATTTCACTTCATTTTTCCATGTTTCATTAAATCTTTATGTAAATATATTTTCTTATTATATTGTAATCCCGCCTTCATGGTGTAGGCCTCTATGGCACCCCGGAGTTAGCGAGCACGGCCGACGATAGACTTCTTGGCATAGCTGTCTGGTTGCCATGGTTACGGATGGACTGTTATTTTGGTTAGAACAATTTTATTACTTTCGTCGCGTGTAACATATTATTATTATTTAGTTTTCTTTTATTTTCCGTGCCTTGTAAATATTACCTATATCTTCTGACTGTCCTGATTAATGTAGTAAGGCGATCTGTTGTAAATATTTCCCAATAAACCCTTTTACATTCATTGGTGTAACTGTACTTCATGCATCATCGCCCCTACCTATATGAGTAACTAGCTTCTGCCAGAAAAAATTTAGAATGGAAGAAATAAATATTTAAATTAAGTTTATATTTAAAAAAATATGTATTTGATATATATTTTATAAAAATTAAGTTTACCAATTCTAATGGTGAATATTTATAAACCTCCTATGATTAGAACTAGGATTTTTTATAGTAATAATTGATTTATAAATAAAACCAACATTCATAAAAGTAGCACAAAAACATATACCTACTTGTTTATTACATTCCAATAAAATAAATTCAGAGCATAAAATTGCTTGTTTATATTAAAGTCATAAGGGCTGCTAATTTGCAGTAACTTTGACTTTTTTTAATGACTGTTTGCAAATTTTAATTTCAGATCTAAAATAATGGAGAAAAATTATGCCTTATGCAAACTTCACGCAAACTATGGCAAGTTATTTAGTGAATGGAGTGTCATAGAGAAGGAAATGGGTGATGGCCTACAGAAAGCGGGACATTATTTTGGTATGTAAAACATTAACTTGAATTTAAAGAAAACAAAATTTATAATCTTAAGCTACTCTATGGTTTCGAAGTAAAGTCTTTTCATCACGTCACGGTTGCTACTGCAACCTTTTTCACCCTAACTAACCCACATGGGGCTCGTTAGTGTAGCCCCCATCCCTCATCTGTTATGTAGAAACAACTCTGAACAGCAGTGGGATGTATTACATGTAAGCTATAATGATGAAATTGGTAAATGTATACTTTATTATACTATTTATAGATTCAATAGCAGACAGCATAGATTCTGTGGCAGAAGACGAGGAGCAGTTAGCTGATCAGCTCAAGGAGTACTTATTTTACGCCAACGCACTGCAGCAGCTCTGCAATAACCACGAGGCTTTGCAGAGAGCCCTGGAAAATGCACATGATACCTTTAATAATAGGTGAGTGAAGTTAATGTTTTAAATGACCTCACAAACTTCGTTTTTAAATCTTTTGACTTGTAACAACCTCTAAAAGTTACAATATCATAGTCAGTTACAGTAATAAATTTTAAATGATATGCTAAATATCACTTAAAATTTGTTTTGAATTCAGCACCATATTAGAAGTGGTTTTTTCTAAATTATTACAGATATTTTGAAAAATATCATAAGTAAAATAATCACTAATACACTATTATTACACTATAAAATCAAAATCAAAAATATATTTATTCAAGTAGGCTCCTAAGAAGTTCTTTCGAATCGTCAAAAATCACAAATTATGTATATCTATTTAAGAAATGATCTCACAATGTCATATTGTATATCTGTCTGTCATGTCTAAATTTATACCGGTTCCAAAAGTTGAACTACCGAGAAGAATCCGGCAACAAACTCGTGTAGTCACTCTTTTCATAAAATGAAGTCACAATTGTTGTGGTTACATTATTTAAATATATTACTGGGCAGTACCATACAGAAAAAAAATAGTAAAAGTATATCAAGTTAGAAACGATATACAAACTTAATAACAAAAGTATTAACTTTATTTTAAGGCTGTCCGACAATGCATAGTCAAAACACAATACATATTATAAAATTAAATAAATTAAATATTATCAAATTGGCATATCTCGTGAAAATTGGAGTACAGTTTCTTTCCACACAAATTTCCACAAAAATTTTATACAGTTGTAAATGTATTGGGATGGTACAGTAAGTATTTTGATTTCTTTAAACAATTCCCGAAGTGAATACTATCAATCACCAAAATGCTGAGAGATACGTTATTGAAAAATAATTGCCAGTTACAAAAATAAAAATAATAATTACTTATTACCACAAAATTAACACCGATTTTATTTAGATTAAGAGGAATATTTTTCAAGACATTTACTTGCCAAAAATTATTTACAGCACTAAAATTTATGAAAATAATTTTATTTATGTGATTTCTTCCAGAATAACGGAACGCAACCGCGCTGCGGCAGGCAAGTCCGGCATAATGTCCCGTCTGTTCGGCACCACTGACCCCGACATAGTGCGGGACCAGACCACACGCGCGCTGGACCAGAAAATACTCACCGATAAGGAGAACATTGAGCGAGCGCGACGGGACCTTGAGTGAGTACCGACTTACTGAGCAACATTGATTTTTTGTGTAGGAAAGTTTATTATAACACTAGCTGTGCCCGAGACTTCGTTGGCGTGGATGTCGGAAAATAACATTCTTGATATTTGATTTCCAAAAAATGGTTATAGTGATTCAATTTCAAAAGATAGACATATACTGTCGCGGACTTTTTTTTATAACTTTTAAAGGAGCACAATTCTTACATACATGATTTTTGCGTAACTTTATCCGTTTACGCAGCGCACGCAACAAAAGCTCTGAAAAGGAATATTTTTTCCCCGTTTTCACAACATTTTTCATTGATGCTCAGCTGCTAGTAATCGTAGCGTGATGTTATATAGCCTATCTATATAATACTTCGATAAATGGAATACCCAACACAAGAAGGATTTTTCAATTTGAATTAGTAGTTCCTGAGATTAGCGTGTTCAACCAAACAAACAAAAAAGCTTTATAATATAAGTATAGATAAATTTTTCGCTTAATGATCGTAAGGCGTGGAAGTGAATTGCTGAAAGACGATACATTACACCATAATGCTACAAACAAGATTTTATGGCTTGTGCTAACAATGACATCCCTATAGACCCTGTTGATTACAGCAAAAAGAGGAGTATATGTGTATCCTACACATTAGGTAATTAAATTTATAAACAATGATTTTAAAAGTAAAAACTTATAATATCTATTGCATAAATATATTGACACATAGTGGCGAAACAAACATTTAAAAGTTGGAAAAAATGATTAGGCTGCTTCTTCCCCACAGCTAAAATTAATATTTGTCGATGTGGAGGTAGTTTAACTCTACCTCCGCATCGCCTAAAAGAATTTATTTTGAGTCCAAAAAAATAAAAAGTTTTTTACTATTGTTGAAGTGCAATATGTTTTTTCGTACCACCTGCTCAAAAATTACAAATTCTGTGTCAAGTAAACTCCACAAGAAGTTTGCACGACAATGCCATATTACATATCATGCAAACCTTACGTAAAGCAAGTCATTAAAGCCCTTGGCTTTAGCCGGGGTGTAATGTTGCACTGAATCTCATTATAACCCGCTGGGTTATAATGAGTTTCACTTTTCATAGTTCTTATTGTAATGGCCTTAAAGTCTAATTTCGTAGTCATAGATCCACTAATACTCGAAGGGCGGGGCCCGGCCGGCGCCGCGTCGAACTTATTTGAAAATCGAACGTAATTTGAAAATCGAACTTTTTCTAAAATCGCGCTGGCCACGACGGCAAGCTGAATGATAGTGTTGGGTAGGACACGGTTTGAAAATGAGTTTGTAAGAGTAGCCTCTTTTTTCTACTGAGCCAGTACAACGTCCCACTTCAAATGAGGCGAGGCGTTCATAAGCTCGGCAGTACATTTGAAGCGATGAGTACAAATGTAACATTTGAAGCGTATTGTGTATTTGTGTGGCTCGGTAACAATAAAATGTAATGCCTCGCTCGCGTTCGTCTCTCTCAGTCTCAGTTCTTTCGGTGAGTGAGTGAGTGAGTAAACGCGAATACCGCGACATAAAATGTGAAGTAGTACATTTTAAAATTGTGAGCCACTCTTACAATGTGACGTCATGTCCCGTACAAATGTAATGCCTCTTGTAAGTCCTACTAATGGAACACATTTGAAATTAAACAAAAGCCACGAGTATTGTAAGATGCTGCAATAATATACGTAATAACTGCAAAGATTTTATGAAAATAATAGGTTGGGGAAAAAGTTTCTTCGCATTTTTTAATAAAATTCAAATCATTTTTTTAATATAGTTTATTTACATTTAACTAATGTATGTAGGTACCATTTTGTTCGATAACTTTTTGCCATCTTGTAGGTAAGGACATGATCCCATTGCTATAGAAATTTTGGGGCTTCTGATCAAAATACCGCGACAAGTGGTTTTGGCAGTCCTCTCGTGATGTTAACCTGACACTGTCTAGAGAATTCTGAAGAGAGCGAAACAGGTAGAAATCTGAAGGTGCAAGGTCAGGACTATACGGCGGATGCAATAACACCTCCTAGCCAAACTCTCTTAATTTTTGCTGAGTGGCTAAAGATGTGTGAGGTCTAGCGTTATCATGATAAAAAACCACACCCCTTCTGTTGATTAATGCCGGCCGCTTTCTCTCAACTTCTTGCTTTAATCTCATCAGTTGTTCGCAGTAGAGTTCAGAATCGATGGTTCTGCCTGGTGATAATAGCTCATAGTGAATAATGCCCTTCCAATCCCACCACACCCACAGCATCACCTTGTAGCGAGTTAACCCGGGATTCGCCACAGTCTGTAAAGCCTGCCCGGCCTTTGACCACGACCTTTTTCGCACGTTCTTGTCGTAGGTGATCCACTTTTCATCACCATTTATCAGCTTCTTCAAAAATGGTTCGGTTTAATTACGTCGTAATAAAGAATCACAAATGAGTACACGGCTCATTAGGTTTCTTTCAGTGAGCTCGTGGGGTACCCAAATATCGAGATTTTTTGTGTACCCATTTTTTTTAATGCGCCAAAACTGTTTTGTTGTCAATCAGTTCTTCAGCTACGTCGTAACTACTGATATGCCGATCTTGCTCTAGTTTTTCAAAAATGGCATCAATTTTATCCGTAATAGGGCGACCAGAGCGACGTGCATCTATGACATCAAATTTTCCAGATTGAAAACGCTACTCTCACAGACACTGCACTAGGTCCATAAACATCGCAATTTTTTTTCGCGGCTTGCGTTGCATTGTTACCTTTTTTGTAGTAAAATTTTAAAATGTATCGAATTTCTTCATTAGATTCACTCATCTTGACAGTACGAAAAACAAATGAAAAACACACATTTTCCTAATTTGAATTTGGAATTATCTTTTTTAAAATCTAAACTTTTAATGATACCAAAACCAGCCAGATACAAATAGTACAGCCAAAGAGATTTTATTACATACATACTATAATGCGAAAAGACTTTTTCCCCAACCTAATATATCAAAATAGAAGAAAAGTTCCGTTAAAATGTCGAGTGACGAAAGTGATTTAACTCCCGAGTCCATTAAATTGTATGCCATAAGCATTGTTCATAATCTACTCCCAGATAAGTCAAAGGAAAAATACCTGAAAGCCTACAACGATTTCGACAAAACTGCAAAAGGTGCAAAGTCTGTTTATGAATCAGTGCTTCTGAACATCAATTTTCACTTTCAATTTTAATTTACTATAATAAAACGCTGTTTTAAGTAGCCTTGCTCTTTTATTGTCTCGCAAAAGCACTGCACTCTGGACTCTTTCTTTAGTTCTCTATGGTTAACTCCCTAACCTACCAAGTTAGGGAGTTAACCATAGAGTCCTTCGTTGCGCTCGTAATTCAAGTCTGCTCCCGTGACATAACACACTGCTTTATTCCCTTGGTATATAGGTAATCTACTATTTTATAATTTCAGAGAATTCACGAAAAAAGCGTCGGTAGAAATAGAACATTTTCAAAAACAGAAGGACAAAGATCTCCATGAATCACTCGTCAGCTTCATCACGTTACAAGTGAAGTCGGCAAAGAAGGTTCGTATTTAAACCTTGTTTTCAAATAACAAACTTTGATTGACCCATCCCAGGGTCGACCATGGCGAAAGTTGCTTTGTTTTCGTATCGAAACCAGAGCGCTCAAACCAATACGCCACCGAGCTCCTCCTAAAGTTCTATAGGATTAATAAATATACGATAATTCATTATTTTATTTTTATAATTTGATACCTTAGTAGTGTTATTGTAAATGCTGGAAAGTTACCTAGACAGAAATTAGCCATGTCATTTTCATTGACCGATCTGGGACCGACCATGGCGTAACTTGCATTGTTTTCGTAATCATAACACCGAGCTCCTTGAACGTAAATAGGTTTTTTCTTAAAGCAGGAAGTACTCATTGACGAGTATTTGTGTTAATGGAATGATGTTTACATTAATACCGTTTATTTAATTCACAAAAAATCCGACTCCAGATCCGAATTTTCTTGAAGTTTTATTTAAACCGTATTATGCCAGCTCCCCAACTTTAAGTATCGTTGCACCTGATTTTCCGTTCTCTTTGTAAAATTTAAAACGGTAACCGCTTATAATTGCGAGGGTGCCAGACAAGCTTACGGCTTGCCTGTGTAATTAATATTACGAAAAATGTTTACATTTTAATAAGCCTTTATGCTAAATATGATATAGACATGGTAAATATTCCAAATATACCTAATTTGTTTGCAATAAGCTCCGATATTTCTTCTTAATTCTGACCGAATGTCTGACCATAAAAGTATAAAGTGCTATTTTTCGTAATGTCTTTTAACCATAAGTCTTTATAACAATTTTTAATTATTAGACGCCCAGACGTCATAGATGTATGACATAGACAATTGAAATTTAATTGTGTCTGGTATACTTATTTATTTCAGAATCTGCAAGCGTGGACACAAATCAGGGAATGCCTCCAAAACATGCCGTGAGCTTACTTACACGTCTGATACCAAATTTACCTCTTCAAATGTATATATCCTACACTTTTGTATAACACTTTTTAAGTAGATTTTCAAACACTTTTCTATGATAAGCGATGGCGCAATACTCTAACTAACATTATCTCGTGTCTGATAATAAAATCAAACTTATATTTAATTTTCGTACTATGTAGATAACTTGTATAGAATATCAAATATTTTTTTTTAATATGCTACCGTTAAGACTAACACAAAATGCCGATCTTTGTATTCAGTAAAGAATAATGGAACCTATTCGATCGCAATAAAGTTCAAATTTGATTAGTACTCTTATTGGAAAACAAGAGTAGGAAAGTTAAGTAATTATTTCAATGTTCATGTGCTATTTTTTAATAGAATTGCGGCTTAGAGCACTTGATATCTCTGAGCAAGGCTGGTGTGACATTTTCTAAACAAGGTAATCTCTACCTTACAACGATCGGAATACGGTACAGTCTTGCTCGCAAATGCCAGTAGGTGTTTTAGAAAATTTTATCACCTCAAGGAGCCTGCTTGTGATTTCTCTTACATATTATGTGAGTATCTCATGAATGCGGGTTCGAAAAGTGATGTATTATTTTAAATTGTTTAATGTTATTTTATCATTGCTACTTATAAAATAAAAAACTTTAAAATATTTATTAAACGAAATAACATTTTATAATGATTTTTGGCTGTGATAGTCCAAGCCCAAGTAGTAGAGAAACATTGGTTAAGCATTGGTTGTATAACTTATATGCAGCTCATTAAAATGTCTGTATTTTTTTTAAAATACGTGCGCAATATTTTTAGTACTGTCTATCTTTAAGCTCGGTAACATATGTAGTTCCAATAAACTCCCGGGAGTCTTATGACAATTAAAAATCAATCGTGTCTGGAATGTGTTTCTAGACAAGTTAAATAAGTGATTTCGAAATTAAGAGTGGTGATAGCCAAATCATATTACCTGTTGTACTAACCCAAATTCCAGATTCTACGTTGAGTCCATTTTTGGTGGCACTTGCAGATTTTAAAAAAGATATGGAAAGAAATTATATGTATAATGCGTACTTTTTTGAGTTCTTAGAAATACCTATAAATGTATAAAAAATATTATCATCAATAGCAACATAAATAAAGCTTTATAAAGTAAGGTGTATTATTCAGTATTTTTGAAATAAACTAACACCAGTCATCCAACTTTATTTGTTCTAAATAAGGTCGAAATTACTCTATAGAGTATTTATTTAGTCAAAAAAATGTAAACGTAAAGACTCTTTTGTAAATTTCAATATTCCGAAAACCGCCTAAAATATATTTATTAGTATCTTATTATTATGTCAAATAGTATCAACGCTAGATATAAAAATACCGTGTCTTAATGTATAAAATTATAATACATTTTAAAATATTAGCTTACTCTCTTTTAAATTATTTAAATAAACTTGTAAAAGACATAGCGCGTGCCTCATATCTATTTATTGTAAGATAGAATAAAGTATAGAGATTTCCCTTTAATATAAATTAATTATAATATTGTATAATAATTTTTTATTTAGCATACAATGTCACAAATAAATCCATCAATTTTGTTAGTGCGAGGTCTAAGTAAAATTGCGTGTAACTATCACTTATTTTATTTATCCTCAATAACATCAAAGACTGCGCAAAAACGTGGTTAGACGAAAGCCGGGAAAACTAAAACGAATAAGGCCTGACGCCTTGTAGTAGATGTTAAAATATCTCTTACTATATGTAATTTCTTTAACAATCAGTGTCTGAAATAGAGGCTTATATAATTTTACATAAGGTTGCAAGATATAAATATATCATCTCATGGTGCTATTATTATCGGACGTAGATCACCATCTAATCGTACACCATCGTGTATAGGCTTCTTGTACTTTTTGATACAACGTGTTTAAAAATATTACGCGTACTTTCAGTATTTGCATAATGAAACTTAGTGTCCACTTTCTTATGTAATTACATGGAATGTGTATTTTAAATTTTGTTATGACAAAGTACATATATAAATAAAATATTAACCAAATAAACAGTGGAACACTATCATTGTAATATTATTTTTCTTTAGCAGTTTTACGATTAACACACTGAACCAATTCTCTTTTTAACATCCAACATTTTCAGAGGCTTATTGATAATCAACCTCATTGTATAGATATTATTATAGATATGTAAGTTATAAAAATATTAAAAAATTTGTTGCGATGTGTTCAGAGATTTTTTTTTCAGTCATTTGTAAGTAGAGTGCTATTATTTATTGTAAACTGTTATGATAACGTAGTTCTTAATTAACATAATGAAGCTATAAAAATGTTGATAACTCATGTTTTTTTTAATGTAATTTAATTAGTGATGAAGCAAATGAATAACTCTTTGTATAATAAAATTTAAAATATTTTCGGGTTAAATGACATTTCTACAAATTTAAATGGCTTAGAGCAAAGGATCCGAGTGATTCTGCCTATCACTATAACTTTGTTTTGACACTCGGGACAAGAGATTTTTTGGCTATGTATTTAGTTTTTTGTTTTCTTTTTTGTCATGCAACATATTATTATGTCAAAGTAAATAATGTTGCTTACATAAATTGTTAGAAATATTTGTCAAATTTAATAAGCTTCTAATACTCAACTGTGATTTTAAGACCAACACGATACATAGCTAGATTTTGTATTATTACGTGTGTATATGCTATCAATTTTATTTAGCTAATTCACCATAGATACGTTTAGTTAAACATGTTGTTTATTTATGTTTACATTGTAAAGATTGTAGTTTCAAATAAAACATTGATATTTTGTAACTGCTTTTTTATTGTATTATGTTCTTGCGTTTAGGGGGGGAGGGGGGGGAGTGAATCTAGGGGGTTCTGATTTATCACTGCGACCTGAAAGATCTATTTTGACTTGCCGCCAATAGTTTAAAGTAAAGCCTTAATTTTGACACTCCATAAATTTTAGGATTTTCCCAACCTAACCTCAAGGGTCTTAATATCATTTTACAATATTAATAATATTTTAGACCATTTTACGCACCTAAACCAGTTGAATGTTGTATTGAAAAAAATGGTGGTAATTTCGAACACTTACTAAAATAAATGAAAGGATATGAAAACAATGCATTTTATTCATTTTTGACATCATGTTTCATATTAACGTTTACTGCTTAAGACCTACACAATCGATATCTAAATAGAAATAGTGTTAGTTTTATTTTTCATAACGTCCGGGTTCGATTCCCGAGCTGAGTAGACGTTTTTTTTAAATGTATGAATGCAGTTTTTATTATTACTAAAATCGATGACATGGTTCCTAAGAAGAGATTTTCGCATGTCTTATAGTTTCAGACTTTTCCATACTGACCGATCTAAATGTGCCATCCTGAATAGTGGGTAAGTTTGTCAATAGGATTTAAAAAAATGGATTGGTATGACATTATACATACCTACATGCAGGGGATATTTGTGTATCTACTTATTACTATGTGCAGTTCTCCGTTTAATAAAATTTAGTAGGTATCCACAACACAAGTGCAATTATGAAAATCTGTGTAGTAATGTTATACCTACGGCAAAATAAAGGAAAAGGTTTTTTTTTCTAGTTTAAATACTTTTGTAATATTGTTTTCAAACAATTACACCGGTGGAGCGACAGCCTAACTTTATTGGTATGGTTTATGATAGTCACATTATAAGGTATGAATTTAATTATGACATTCACTGGCATGTGAATATCATACCTACTTACTGACAATTATGACATTTACTGATGTGTGATTGTCATATTTGAATTCAGTATGACAATGTGACGTCATAAATAATATTTATGTTCATACCAATAAAGTTCGCCCCGCCGATGGTAACAATTAAACGACATTAAATTAGGAATTGGCTGCATTATTTTATAGAATTGTTATGAAAATATCAAATAAAAAAGATGTATTTCATAGTCTTTGTTTTAATTTAATGTCTTATTGTCTTTACCACCCGGTATAATGTTAAAAAATAAAATTAAGAATATTTCAAGCAATGCCCAACTTAACCAGTCAAGCATGAGTTTCCAGACACAATTGATTTTTCAATTGTCAAAGCCCTCCCGTGGTATAACACCGCTGACTGAATCCTAGGTATTTGAAAATTACTGAAACTTATTACTTGATTACTTGTTTAGGTGTTGAAATAGAATGTTTCGTAATTGTAGGTTGACGACAGCTTAAAACGTAAATAAAGATGGACTGGGTCAGTCCCCGCGTGAGGACATAATTTTTTCTAGTTTAAATAAGTTTTTTAAAAGGAGTGAGCTTATTTTAATAAAATACTATTTTATTGTTAACTGCTGCCTATTGTTTTTAATTCACAGCTGAATTCTATGTTTCAAGGATTGCAATACGTTCAGAAATGTAAGATTATAGATTACAGGTTATTTTATAATATTAACAACACACCGAATGGCAACATAATAGCTTAGTACCTAGACTCGTGGCGTTTTTAGCGAGGGATGTCAGAAAGAAGTAAGGAGTAGAAAAAGAGAAAAACTGTGAAAAGTGTTCAATGAACAATTATTTTTCATACAACTAGATGACAAACAAGCTGACGGCCCACCTGATGGTAAGCAGTTGCCGCCGCCGATAGACACCTGCAATAACAAGGGAAAATCACTTCATATTGCAGGTGCGTAGTCATCCTGATGCCTAAGAAGAAATGCCGTCCATGCCCAGTAATTACACTGGCTACCTTTACCTACCTACCAATTACACAACTAACAAAAACAACAATGCAAACGTAAGCCAAAAGCGGACGTAACGTAAGACTTCAACAGAACACAAAAAAGATACAAAATCCGGAACATTTGTATCACGCACTCAACCTAAGCAGAACTAGCAAAAAGTAGCTTTACAAAACTAACATATAGCAACATAGTTCTAGTGTGTCCGTCATCATCGGTTGGCGGTCATCTGTCATATTGACACTGTCACACGCCACCGCTAATTGCCGAGCAATGAAACAATCATCGATTTATTGATCTCATATGTACACAACATTCTTACACCGACAACTTTTAACGTACAATAAAATGATATATTTACTTTTTTTTCATATTGTAATAAATGTTTAGAAGACATCCAGCAATATATTGGCCCAGAAAAATTCCAGTCCTTAGGCGGGAACCGACCCCTCGACCTTTCACAATCCGCTCGACTGGTATTAGGATAGAGAGCTTAGGATAAATAAGTACTCGTTCGGGTCTTGAAATATAATAATTTACTAGGTGGTTTTTACTAGTTGGTAGACCCGTATGTAGGGTCGTCTGGGTAGACGACAGCTTAAAACCACCGCCTTTCTTATTTCAGCAATGAAACAGTTCGCTGTTTTTCGCATTGACGGGAAAGGTAGCCAGTGTAATTACTGGGCATG
The DNA here is from genome assembly GCA_947347705.1 of Nymphula nitidulata. Lineage (NCBI taxonomy): Eukaryota > Metazoa > Arthropoda > Insecta > Lepidoptera > Crambidae > Nymphula > Nymphula nitidulata. The sequence continues at coordinate 18,617,294 of OX374625.1, read as the reverse complement.
GAAGGCATTTCATCTTAGGCCTCAGGATGACACCGCACCTGCAATACCAAGTTATTTTTTCCTCGTTATTGCAGGTGTCTATAGGCGGTGGTAACCGCTTACCACCAGGTGGGCCGTCAGCGTGTTTGTCATCTAGTTGTATAAAAAAAATTAACATCGTAAAGTAAGTAATAACGTAAGTGCCAAATAATTATGTCAAATTAATATTTTAGTAACAGCCCTACATGATGATCGACATTAAAGTATGGAGGGAACACTGCTTCCCGTTCTTTGCTGAAGCAGATTTAAACAGCATCTGGAGTTCAGCTGGCAAGTTAGACGCAAAATAAATCTTCAGCAAGTAGGTACCTAAGTACTATGCCGTCGTGAGCACCGGTCAAATCTTGAAATTTCAACAAGGTTAGGTTTTTTAATTTCTCGAAATTATCTTCTCTCGGAGCCCGATTTTTTTTTAATTTAATTTTGCATTACATGAAAAGTTTACAAATAAATTAATAAGAATTTGTTTAAAATTTAAATAGAAATGTACTTAGCCTTTGCTAAATTGTAGTTTTTAAATATCTTAGAAAAATATTTTAACTGGAAAAAATCATATCCTATGGCGGGCACCGAATCCGCGACCTTTCACGATCCGGGTCACTGCTCTCACCATCTGAACTATCAAGGACTTGGGATATTCCTATGAATATAATATTCAACGGACATGATTTTTTTCCAGTTTAGATTTTTAAAACCTATTTAGTTTTTATTTGCGTTAATTACGTAGCTTCTATAACAAAATAATTTATGAAAGCTTCGATCATTTAACAATAAACAAAAATTATTTTTCACAAATGAAACTAAACAATAAAAAAGCTAAACAGAAATATTGACCATCCCTGTTGAACATCAATAATTCGGTGAACCATAGTCGACATTGAATCGATGGGAAGTAGGTCATTCATATAAACAACGTCGTTACCGGCACACCTGTGCACCGGACTAATACTATCACTTGACTAACTAAAACTATTACTAAAAAACCAATTGCTAAAACTAAGAAGCGCAATGAAGCATCAGCATGTGGGTGTGGACTATTGGGCGATGGGCAAGGCAATGTTCGTGTACATCGCGCTGACTGGGTTGTGCTGGCTGATGCTGAGGCTGTTCAATGCGGTGTTCATGCTGCCCAGGAGGCTACGGGCACAGCAGCAGACCATACAGAATACGCTGCAGGAGCTTCAGGTAAAGTTGTAGCTCCTGTCGATTAGTCATTTACTGAGTTAGTAGAGCGGGTAGAGCAAAGGGTAGAGTGAACTGGCTACAACTCTACCAGTTTCGAGTACTCTACCAGTTTAAGTTAGACTCTACTCTAACAATGCTGTCTACATCGGTATAGTTAGTAGGTACTCTACCGTGCTACTATGACATTTACTCAATCCGTGGACAGCATCCTTAAGCGACTCTTTTACACAACTAGATGACAGATGGCAAATAAACTGACTGCCCATTTGGAGCTATGTAGCTATTCTACCTTCCATCTCATAAAGAGACCTGTATTAACATGGAAAACTTCACATGATAATGCAGATGCGTTACTTACTTCGTTGCCCAATATTTATAGTTTTCTAGTGAGACTTAAGTAGTCATAAAAATTTAAGACAGTTGTCCTGTTTAAAATGTCATGGTTTGTATATTTGAATATAGCTGTTCGCCTTTTTTCTGCCAATGTATATAATATCATATTATGTAAGTAAATGGCGTATAATATCATATAAAGTATTCTATTCTATTCTATTAATTTAAATGGAGCTCCATATGACCTCTTACGTGGCATAATATTATGCTATTTTTCGACGGCGGATGGGCCCGATATTACGTAGTATTGAGCCATGGCCCGTGGGAGATCATAGGTTGAGTGGTTTGTTCCTGTTCGCCTTTCTAATACGTCATGTAAAGAGGCGAACAGCTCCATTTATGGCACACAAGCGTTGCTCTTGTACATTACTCTTATTATTACAGTACTCGTAGCACTTGGGCATTGCTGACGCGCTGCTTATGTCAGTTTTCCCTAACCATTCCCTAGGCTTAGGTGACTCTTAACGACATTTGTCTCTTTCTATCTCCTTTAGATAGATTGAGATAAAAATCGCTAAGGTACTCTTAAATGCTAAGCAAATGTTAGTAAAAACGAGCATTAATCCGTAAAATTAATGTATCGCCTTAAGCTGCCATCTACTTTAATGTGGAAGTGTTGCCTAGTAGGCCTACAATACGAAAAGAAAATAACAATATACCGGTTAGAAAAATTAGAAACATCAATACATAGGCACGTTCCCACCTGGAAATGGGTCGCTCATGTCCTTATTTCTATGATCTGAGGTCGTGTCCCAGTGTTGAAACATGTAAACTTGGTGGATATTCGCTAAAAATAACAAGTGCCTATGCCTAACCACCTACATTGCTGATTCACACTACAATAAATCGAAACGTTTCATTGTAAAACATCAATTGTACGCAAAACCGCAAATATTTTATCGTTTGTCGTTTGAGTTAGCATATAAGGGGGCGGATCACATAAAACATGGCTAGATTAGCAGTCGTCCACACGCCATTTTCGAAATGAAATCGACGACATCGTCAAGAAATAGGAACTGGGATTTTAATCGTCCAACGATGAATAAATGTCACAACAGATGGGTCTTACTAGACGCCGTGTCTGTAGACCGAGTGCTTAGACTGAGTGATTAAAATAAATATTTTACCAGGTAAGTCTCTACCTATGCTTAGATGCTAGGTCACTGGCCTTCACTAAAGAAGGTTTTAAAATATCATCAACGCAATGGTTATCTATCTATTTCTTCTTTTAAACCCCCGACAAAAAAGGGTGTTCTAAGTTGGACGTGTCTGTCTGTGTATCGTGTATCTGTGTGTCTGTCTTTGTCACCGTAGCTCCTAAACAAAAGGACTGATTTTGATTAAGTTTTGTTTGTTTGAAAGCTGACGTGACTAGGATGGTTCTAAGGCTAAGCTATAATTTATGAAAATCAGTTCAGGCGTTTGATGATTAACAGCTCATTTTCTACATGATAAAATGGTTTTACTAACTTTGATAGATCCGATTGATTTGAAATTTGGTGTACTGCCACTTCACTGACATACTAACCTTGAGCTGATCCTATACCATCAAAAAGTCTGCGGGATCCTAAATTCTTCAGAAATTTACAGCGGATATAGCTTGAAAGGGTTCTTATGAATAGTCTCAATTGGATGGTGTTAGATAGATGATTAATAAGGGGTAACTTAAATTTTTCTTTTTCATATTTTTTATTGACTTTCTACAGTCTCGAGCAATAATTCATAGGTACCTACCTACTCTCTGTTAACATTAGCGACCTTATTACATTCGTAAAAAGAGTCACGAACCGTTTAAAGTTGATACATACTTGTAATTATCTGTGACTGTACACGCTGAAGTTTGTCTAAAGCTAAAAAACTATGTTTTTCTTCTTCATAACTAACGTCACACATAAAGTCCCCATTCAGACCGCTGACGTGGCTCGTTATCCGTCAGAATCAACACGATCGTATACCTACCGACTATACAGAACTAGATACAGAGCTTTGAACCGACCTTATGCAGTGGTAATAGAAGTCATTTTAGTGGCGCAACAGTTATTAGTAGGTACTGGTTACACCTGATTCGTTGTCTGCTGTATGTGGCTAATGTAGAATTTATTTCTTAATGATTATTTTTAATCATTATTTATATATTGGATGAAAAGTGAAAACTAATAAAAACACAGTGAAATTAGAATTTTCTTGTTTATTCTAAATGACATAAAGGATAGTCAGCATCTAATTAACAAAGAATTGATTGAATTAAAAAAGAAATTAGAATAGTTACATAATTTAGTGAATATTTTTTAAAATATAATTCTTAAGCCATTGTTTTGATTTTCCAGAAGCGTTTCCCAGATCTAAACATAACAGAAGATGACTTAAAGAACGCTGAAAAGGAGCTAGAGGAATTCGTAAAAGAGGAGGAGAGGGAGAAAGAAGATAAAGAAGCGGGAAAAGAAGAGCCGCAGATAGAAGATAAAAAAACCATTTAGCAACGTAACAGAATATTTATAAAACGCACTTAATCTTGAACGCACATTAATGGTCTTATCTAGTCAATATATTTTTGGTACGTAAATAAATATTAGGAACACGACGCAATCATATCTTATCTCTTTTTATACTCGTAATACTTACTCAAACAAAATTCTTCAAATTGCAAACATATTGAAACTAGCTTATGCCCGCGGCTCTACTCGCATGGCTGGCATTTTTTTTAATGGGCTTGCCTGTGATCCCAATCTTGCTCCGAGAAAAGTTTTTATAGAGCTTACTCAGAAGGTGCCTATTTAAGGTACTTTTAAAGGAACTCAGGTTATAAGCAGTAAGCGTAAATGATTACTGTGTACCTACAATATTATTCTTGTTATTAGTAACTACACTGTTTTATGTACCTATCTTAAAAGGTTTAGCCAGTGTAAGCCATGTAGGTAGATATCTAAGCGCTCGAAAACAATGGCGAAACTATGTTTCACTAAAACTCTCATTGCACCGCTTTTCATATCTTAGAATGATGGATGATACATTATAGCCTAAAACCTTAAAGTGCCAATAGGTTTCTACACTAAATTGGTTCTTTACTTGTCTCAGTGATTTTGTTACGGTAATATTACAAGTGCAAGAAATTCATCTCTGTAAAATTAAAACGCAACATCTGCCTGCTTGCATTTTACGCTTTATAACTTGCGAACCACAAAATGTATTTCGATACGGATTTTACTGGTTGAATCCGTTCAAAATCTTCTCCGAAGATTGAAGATTTTTAAGCGCTTCTCCAGTTTCGAATCAGACCATTTCCCAGCCTTTAGAAATATTCACCTGTTAGACTGTAGGTTGCAGGGGTGTATTACAATATTATCTTAGTTTTTTAGTTTCATAATGATTTTAAAAAATAGGGGATGTTATCTGAGGAGAAACCCCATACTTTTGCACCAAATATAAAAACTAAATGCGGGTAATAGTTTTGGTAACGTTTTTCAATCCTGACATTGTACCTACTCGTCAATAACTTTATTATTATTATTTGCTTCTTTTACTTTAAAATTTCATCATTGTATGCACTCCGATTTGCCCCAACACAAGCTAGCTACATAACTTCTGTTGAGCATGCAGGGGTGCACTAAAATCTCAAGGGTCCGAGCCAGCGAGGGTGCGAGTTAAGGCCATTAGTCCCCCAAAAGGCCGATAGATGGCGACCGCTTGAGAAAAGCTCGCCTAACCGGCCGAGGCGTGGTAGCTTTCACCCCATCTCTATCGATCCACCGACAAAAGTAAATACGCGACATGTGTATTTCTTTATACTGTGATAAGTAAATATTCCACGCGATAGCTTATCGAGTCGGTAAACGTTAAAACAATGCTGATCAGTTGTACGCGTGCATCGTCAAGTGTCACCCGTGTTCGCTAGTGGTTGTGTGAGCTGTGATTAACAAATGCATGTGATATTTGCACCGCCAAGATGACCAGATCTTCGTACAGGCCGCTCATACCCCGATCCTCGAATCATTCGTTGGAAAACAGGGAAATGGGGTGAGTATTACCTTGGACACCGGTCTCTTGACTTAAACTATGCCTAACTAGTCAATATCAATAATTTTCAAAACTGTCAAAATGTCGCCACCTCGGAATATGTATTAGATTTATCAATAACAATTTCATGAAATGATAAATAAGCCACAAAAACAGAAGGTTTATTACATGAATACAGGACTGAAATAATTTACGCTAAAACATCATTAAATAAACATGAAAAAACACACTGCTTTTTCTACAGCACAATGCGAAGTTTCGGAATTTCCTAAATCTATTTATGTAATTTATTTTGAACCTTATAATGATGGTTGTAAACGCTATAACCTACTTCGCAGTCTCTACTCTCTTCATTTCCTATAAGAACTTAGTAGGTGCTTAGTTGCTCAATACGCAATTATTATTTAGTGTTGACCTTTGATTTGTTTTGATAATAGATACTGTATTTTTTACATATTTTTAATCATTTTCATGTCAAATAATAATTAGTTATTATGATTGATTCAAGGAAACATTAGCAAATGAAAAGCTAACCTGTCATATTTACGTTAGGTTATTGTATCGATTTTTGGGTACTTCAATTTAGTCAAGAAATATTTAAATTAAATTTCTCAAACGTAATGATGCAATACAACTTCGTCAGATCAGACAGACAAAGACTATCTGGCAGCAAAGATGATATTGGTCTTTGCTGTCACTAATTAGGTAAAATCAACCTAGAGCGTATTCGACGACCATTAATTTTTACAGGGCAACCTCAGGCAATTACGGACAAAGACATATGTGGAGTTTATTGTAAGAAATACAAATAAAGAAAGAAAACGATAAAAAAATGTCTGCTCCAGGCGGGAATCAGAGCCACCGGAGCACTAGATGTAACCTACCAATTTCTTCCCCGCTTAATTTCTAACCTTTTTTAACGTTTTATAGCAACATTTAATCTGTGCAGTTTTTACGTCTCTGAGCAAAACTTTAGGTCACCTAGTGTCAAGATGATGGAACACAATTGAACGGTTGATAGGTAAACTTACACCGCCAAACGTGGTTGATAGTGAGATCATGTACTCTTTGAGTGAGACCTGGCTGGCTGAGACAAGAGTGGGAAACAAGCGTTCGGTCTACGTAGTGGTAAGCGGTTACCGTAGCATATAGACTTAATGACTCAACCCCACCTGAAGGGGTAACGAAAGTCCCCATGAAGACGGCTAGTGCAGCTTTAAACACACCTTACCGGGCCCATAACGTGCCTTTTCACGCCTCTTTCGAAGGAACCCATGTTAAAGGAGGGAGGTAACACATGCGCTGGCAAAGAATTCCAAGTTTTGGAAGTACGACAGAGAAACGAGTTACAAACTTCTTTGTGCGTGATGTTGAGGTGGAGACAGTGAATTGATGACTCCGAAGACCGGAACGTGTGCTTCTGAGTAGGAAGGGAGAAGGTGTGATAGTGTCTGAAAGTTCTTCAGAGCACTTTGGGCACTGTTAGCTATGGAGACCAGTACCCCTATTTCCAATTTAACGCTCCCTCAGTGAGCTCTGGCGATCTTATTCTAGAACGTAGTATTTTTAATTGCAATCTTCTGTAAGATGTAAGTGCGCCCTATTGAGGTACAGTCAGCAAAAGAAGTCGATAAAACTTTAGTACCTACCTTGTCACATTATCATATTAGCATACTATACGCTGGCCCAATGTGGTACAATAGCGTAGTGGTGTTATGTCTCCCAAGCTCCTCACGTGCTTCTCCTATGTAGGAAGGTCTGTGGCCAGCAGTCGGACGTATATTATAGACTGGTAATGAATGATGATTAAGATTCGGTGCCGGGAGTCTTACGCTGCTTTAACGCATCTCTGCTTCTTTGATAAACTTCTATCTATACTATTCGTTAAGCTTAATGCCGTCTCTATCTATCTTTATCAACAAGAATTTAGACAGCCTCAGTTTCCTGGTCTATTTTTAACCCATTTTGGAAATGGAAATTAACCAGCCTAAACCATCTGCTTTACAAAAAAATGACAAATTACGTGAACTGTCGTAAATATATTCTTCTCTGTTTCGGTTAGAGTGAAAGTGGGCCACTGAACTTGATTTTATGATAACAACTGCGCTGAGACATTGCGTCGCTTAGCGCCTATTATCGGCTATATCACGGAGAGTGCTCTGAAGAGCTTTTTGACCTTATCTCAGCTTCCCCCTTCCTGTTCAGAGGCACGCGTGCCGGTCTTCGGAGTCATCAATTTACTGTCTCCACCTCAACATCACGCACAAAGAAATTTAGTGCCTCCTTTTTCTTGTCGTAGTTACTTCCGAAACTTGGAATTCTTTGCCAGCATATGTGTTCTCTCCTTCCTTTAACATTAGACTTAACTTAATCAAAAGAGGTGTGAAAATGCACCTTTTGGGCCGGCAAGGTGGAACCGGCTAGAGCAGTGTGTAAACTGCACTAGCTGTCTTCGCATATGGACTCTTCTTACCGCATCACATCAGGTGGTGTCGGGTCAATTGCCGTGCTTTGTTTAAAAAAAACAGAATAACACTCTTAACGATTACCGACCTTACGCTCTGTTAATAGAAGCTGTTTTTGCAGTGAAAATATCTGTTTTCCTTCGCTATGTTCAGTACGTAGTTTCCTCTACACAATTAAGATTAATTGTTTTCACAATATTGGTTCACTTCGCATACACGAACACCTATTGTTATCAACGTTATCAAACAGACGCTACACAGAGGCTTGAAAAGATATGAACCTAACATACACAATTCATATTTATACATCATCAGACATCAAATATATTGCTTAACGAGAAGTCTTACAGGTTGTGGTTATTTATTTTAATCTTTAGTTAAACAGGTTGCCGTCAGTTTATATTTATACAAATGGCCGGCTTCGGTTCCACCCGCGTCGGTTATCGCGCCAAAAGATGGGCTATGTTGTTTCATAGGATAAAAATCTATTTCTATGCCATATTTTATCTAAGTCAGTTCAGCGACAGACAGACAGAGGTACTTTCGCAATAATAATATTAAAACATTCAAACAACACTCAAACATTCGTTTCATTACAAACAGGCCGCCATTTTTACAACAATCAACTACTGTATCAGAGAACATCTCTACAATACCTAAGCCAGTAACATAGATATTCGAATTGCGCCAGCACATCAGTGGCAAATGGCTCACATGATTAAAAGTCATAGAATACCACAGTCCCACGTGTTTGTTAAAAAAAATGTACCCCAATATGGGTCAAAATTGACCCGAAGGCCGTATGAAGGTTATTGAGGCCGGGTGGTACTTAAGTTTTCAATTTTATATTATATTATTGTTTGGTGTTGCATTATCACAGTAAAACTTGTCAAAATTAGGGGAAATTTGGTATTTCTTTTATGTTAGTCTACCATAGGAGAAAATTTATCCCGATTTTTCTGTTGGTCCAATATTGACGACCGGCTGGCCGAGTGGTCTGTGCCCCTTGCTATACAGGCTACTTGGTAGGGAGGTCCCGGGTTCAAATCCCGGTAGGAGCAAATGTTTGTATGATGAGTACGAGCATTTGTTCACGAGTCATGGATGTTTATATGTTTATTTAGTATATTTCTAATATTTATATACATATTATTATCAATATTTATCCGTTATCTAGTATCCATAATACAAGCTCATAATGATGCTTACTTTGGGTTAGATAATAGGGGTGAGTGTATCAATATTATTATAATATTCTTACGATTTACATATTGACATTGAAAAATACCGCTCTTAAATATATGTGTTATTCCATTTATAGCATACCTTAAATAAAGACTAATTAGTGATCGAAATGATTGTCGGCAGCTGAATTTGCTCTACACCCTGTAGAGAATGTCTATGGGGTACCTAGAAGAGGAAAGAGAATCCAAATGCCAAAGGCATTCCTACCTGCAACAAGCCTATAAATAATTGGTTTTTGTTTATGGTATAATATAATACTAGCTGCAACCGACATGCTTTTGCAATGCCAGTAAAGAGAAAAGTTAGATTTTATAACAAAAAAGTTTTGATATCGTCTACACTTTTTCAAAATTAAGTAAATTACACCACAAACATACAAACATTTAATTTAATTTATATAGATTTGTTAGTTTGACAAGCCATGAATCTGTGGCTACAAGATACAAAATACAATTCAATTCCAGACGATTTTGAAGTGTCATAAGACCTCTGAAGGACTAATAAAAAACGTATAAAATTACTAAAACACGCTCGGGTTATTTTGTGTGGTCTGTTACTTATCACTTATATTGGCATGGCTCGCGGACCACTTGAAATGCTTCCAAGGACCACTAGTGGTCCGCGGACCACCAGTTAAGAACCGCTGGGTTAAATGAATAAAGTTTGAGAAAATTGAGAAAAATACATATAATATATGTACAGCAGTTGCTTTATGAGCAGAAATTTAATTAATTCGTCTAATTTGATCAAAGATAGATAGAAAAATTATATTGAATTAGTAGAATACCTACATACCTACATACATACCATAGGCTGTCATCATAAAACATTCTGAGTCTTTTCCACGTCCGCCCATGTTGGCACAAGCAGGCTATGGTAATTGCCTACCATCAAGCAAGACGTATGCTTGTTTGTATTGGAAAACGACTTGTTTGTACGTTCAGCTACAACAGTCGTTGCACATGATTAATAAACACGGACGACGTTCAGAAGTGGATCAATTTCATCATGACATAATGGCGGTAAAACTCAATTTAGCGCAGCTTCGTCACGGCTAGCACATCTCCGCGCCACTCCGCTGCGGATGTCACTACTGGACCGGAAAATAGGTACCTATGTGCTTGCATAAAACAAAATATATGCCGTAATTTTCTAGGGCATTTTTTTTTAATTCATCTCGCTGTAATGAGAAGGCAAAGGGTACTAATGCCCATACAGCCATATCTTCAGTATTTGTTATTTCTTCATTTGTTGCATTAAAATGCTAGCGTAACACATTTTAATGCATCTTGGTACTCCCAACGTGACACGAATATATGATGACAGTCTCCATTTGTTTGATTTTTTTTTCTTGTGTCATTCTTGCATCAATGCAAAGACAATCTTAAATTCTTAAATCTTGATATTTACCACTCGAATCTTGAGTACCCCATTTGGGTAGCAACTTAACAGAAATCTACCTATATCTATTTCTACCTATTTCTAGGTGGATTCGAGTACTAAGTGGTACTCTTTTGCAGGGTTTAAATGTGTAGGGACTTTCCCCGTTTCAGCCGTGTAGCAGTTCGCTGTGTTTTGGTAGAAAAAGGCAGCCAGTGTAGTTACAGGACGAGGTATGGGCGGCAGAAACATTCAATATCAAGTGATTTCCTTATATCGTAGGGAATATAAAAAAAATATTTGACTAAATTACTATTTACCATTTTGTTTATCCTTAAATTAGTCCTAGTTTTTGTTTCTGTCATGCATAGGTACTTACATTTATTATCTTGAAACGTTTTTATCAAGCTATGAAATAAGTAGTTCTTTGTAAAATAAGGTATCGGGTAACAATTATATTTAACTCGCCGGTTCGCAGAACTCGCGTGAGTAAAGAAAGCAACACACAACATCTAATTACACGCGCTCAACTGGCGTTATCTGTGAATACAGCTTTACCGTTTGTAAATAATCTGCTGTGAGAACAGTGATTAGTAACAATGTTTAATTTCTACTGTACAACACGAGCCTTACATATTTGGTCATCAACAAGAATTCACGTCTTTATAATCCATACGTTATATGCGAAAGTGTCTGTCTCTATGTCTGTATGTTACCTCTTCACGCTTAAACCGCTTAACCAATTTAGATGAAATGTAATATAGAGACAGTTTGAATCCAGGAAAAGGTCATAGGATAGTTTTTATTTCAAGTATCGTTCTTTTTTTTTTTTTTTAATAATATTTATACACTCACACCTATTATCTAGCCCAAAGTAAGCATCATTAAGAGCTTGTGTTATGGATACTAGATAACGGAGAAATAATGATAATAATATGTATATAAATATTAGAAATATACTAAATAAACATATAAACATCCATGACTCGTAAACAAATGTTCGTACTCATCATACAAACATTTGTTCCTACCGGGATTCGAACCCGGGACCTCTTGACCGAGTAGCCTGGGGTACAGACCACTCGGCCAGGCGGTCGTCCTTTTAGGGAGTGAAAAGGGGGAATGTAAGTTTCTATGGGGAATCAAAAACTGCTAAACTGATTTACATGAAATTTTGTACGGAGACAGTTTGAGACCCTTTAACATGTAAACTGGACTGACATACAACTGGATGACAAACAAGCTGACGGCCCACCTAATGGAAAGTGGTAACCGCCGCCTATAGACACCTGCAATAACAAGGAAAAATTACTTGATATTGCAGGTGCGTTGTCATCCTGGGGCCTAAGATGAAATGCCGTCCATGCCCAGTAATTACACTGGCTACCTTTCCCTTCAATCCGAAACACAGCGAACTGCTTCACGGCTGAAATAAGAAAGGCGGTGGTACCTACCCAGACGACCCTGCATCTACCACCTAGTAAATAATTATTATAAGGCAGGTAAAGCACACAACTTTTAATCGAGGGAGAGCTTGGTGGCGTAGTGGTTTGAGCGCGCTGGTTTCAATTACGAAAACAAAGCAACTTTCGCCATGATCAATCCCGGGATGGGTCAACCAAAATTTCTAATCTCGAGCTCCTCCGAGCTTGGGAAGGCACGTGCGTCGTTGGTCCCGGTTGTTACTGCAACCGCTTTAATCCACCAACCCGCATTGGGCTAGCATGGTGGTGTTATGGCCCAAACCCCTCATGTGTTTCTTCCATGTAGGAAGGCCTGTGCCCAGCAGTGGGAGTTTACAGGCTGGTGATGATGATGATGAAGTAAAGCACAATGGTGTTAACCGCTCTTTGTAGTGCTTGACTGAGGTATCACTCCCTTTTTTTTCAAACAACTAGATGACAAACAAGCTGACGGCTCACCTTGCAAAAGATCACATAAGAAGAAACGGAAGCCTTATGTTTGGAGAAAAGGTCTCGTCTTCTAAGCTGTCAAAGTAACGTTTCTCTCGATTAGACATATACGACAGCGTGTGAGTGGTGTCGTATAAAATAAAAATTACGTCTTTTTATACGTTAAGAATTAAGATATGATACCGATAGGAATAGAGATATGGATATGACTGACGTCAGAGGAAGGAAAAAAGACAAAATAGCAATGGCGCGTGTGAAGTAAGCGAAATTACACGAATGATTTTATTAAAAGATACCTAACTGTAAAAATTGCAAAAAAACGCTGCTCCACGATTGTAAAAATTAGTTTTATCTACTATTTAAAGTAATTGGCTATTGAATATAAATTATCGTTCACCAACTAATTTTTGCGGTCTTTTCTGAAATAAAATGTACCGAGGCAAAAATTTTTAATCGTGTTTTGGTTCTACACGTCTTTGGATAAAGATATGAAGAAATGTCTAAGTAATCCGTAAAATCTTACAGCGATTAAAAAGGCGGCATTAAAAATTAGATTATTAATATAGTTAATAGTGAAATACAATACAATACAAACTAATCAATTTACGTTTTGGAGACTCGTACCTAAATAACGTCTATTTTAATCAATTTATTAATTACAAACATCAGTTCAAAAATATACAAGGTTTTAAGTTTTTACTTATTATAGTATACATATTACCTATTATCTAGATATAGATAATGGATATAACTAAATGGCACCATTTAATTAAAAGGCACAGTAAAAACGTGTAAGCGTTATTTTTTGTAAGACGTCAATTTCAATAGAATTAAAAAATATTTTACATGTTATACTTAGCTAAAAACTTTGATGATTGTTGAGTAAGCTGACGTTGAACTGTTGAGTAATTAGGCACATCAACTGTCAAGAACTCTATTAAATCTGCAGTAATAAATGCTGCTAAAATAAATTATCGTTTCATCAATCAAAATTCAAGCATAATATTCCTACACTCACACAAAGTATGTATAAGTTGAGCTGAAATGAAAAAACAGAAAAAAAACATCTAAACTAGAAAAAAAATATGGCCTGGGCGGAAACAAAACCCGCGACCTTTTACAATCCGGTTATCTGCTGTAACCACTGAGCAACCAAGGACCAACCGAACTCTAACTCGTAAATAACTCTAAAATTCAAAGTTAACATATTTATTATACTTAATTCGTTACGCTATTGTATAGAATACGCATTGTAAGCAATTTCTTTACGTCATCGGACTAAGTCCATACGTAACATTCCATAATTCCGTATGAAAACGACACAAAGGGCTACGTCACAAAGCATACTGCTTTGGTTATTGTTGTAATTCGAGTTATTAATGATACATGTGTTAGCAACACTAATTTTGTTCTGTTAAATATGTAAAAAATTGAGGACTAAGCAATCTGAACGAAGTTTTAAAGTAAGGATTGGTTGTATGGTTCATACTTTTGCCTGAAAAAAAACTACGAAACGACGACTACAGACTACGACGCGCGGAGTATGATTACGAGGATTCAGCAAATAAGAAAAAGAATAGTTGAACTGATACAAAACACGGAAGATCAGTTAATTATGTAACTGTTAATTAGAGATATGAAAAAGCAAATAAAGTAATAAGTCACGGAGGTTGTATTTTATTATGTCAGTATTAGCCCACTCTTGCACATATGTACAATAATTTTGTGTCTTCAAAATTTTAAACCGACTTCAAAAAACTGAAAAGGTTAAAGTAATTAAATTTAAGTAGGTATTCATCCCATAGAAACATATTTTTGGAGTCAGTGCTTCACTTTCTATTGTTTTTGGAAACCACTTAGCACCAACTCCAAAAATATGTTTCTACAGGATGAATAGCTACTTAAATTTAATTATTTTATCCATTTCAGTTTTATGAAGTCGGTTTTAATTTTTGTTGAAAATTTTTTTTTTCACAATTTTAGTGGTAGCTTTCTACGGTCGAAGCTAGATGGGTGACCGTAAACTTAGATTGTTTCCTACTTTCGTATCGTTTCACTAAAAAGTCATTTGAAAAGCAAAAATTCGCAATTACGCATATGTAGACGACTTAATAATTTAAGTTTTTTTAATTTAAAACCGAAGTGTCCAACTGTTTCTGAAAAAATTTTTATGGGACGAAATGGCAGCTATTCCGCATCGAACAAAAAAAGAATCACGTAAATCGGATCAGTAATCTCGGCGTAATCGGTGTACATACATAGAAAAAAAAAACATACCGGCCGAATTGAGAACCTCGTCCTTTTTGAAATCGGTTACAAACTAAGGGGTCCATTCTCAAAGTGCATATTCATATTGATCTAGCGGCCTCTGTTTAAATTAACAGAGCAATTTATAAATTAGTTAGAGGACTGTTTCTCTTCAGCATAGGTAGTTACGTAACAAAATAAAGACTCAGTTTGGTAAGTAATATTAGGGAAGTTATACTGTCCTTCTTTAAAAAATGAAATAAAAACTTTATTTTAAAAATGAATTTAGATTATTTAGCAGTAACAGTTGCTTATAATTTTTTCTCACCAAATCCTTCAATTGCAGATTTTTTTAATGTAATATTTTAATGGACAAGATTGCGTGAAGCATAAGTACCCATAGTCCGTCAACGATTTACTCTACAAGAAAGGTCATATTAGAAATTACAACAGGAAAATTCATAATTATCTTTGTAATGTACATACTTATGTGAAAGGAAAAACTAAAATATAGACGATGAAATAACCGCATAGGTAAACTTTTTATAGCAGTTTTTATACCACCGCAGCGACGGACTTTGCGGTGCCTCATATTATATATCATGAATGAATATTTGAAGACATTTTAGTTTGAATAACTTCTTAGTTACAAAACACGTATTTATTATTCATATATTCTCACCTATTATCTAGCCCAAATGACTATCATCAAGAGCTTGTGTTATGGATACTAGATAACTAATGGATAATAAGAATATAAATCCATGATTCGTGAATAAATGTTTATACCGCCCATCTGCCCATACCGAGATTTGAACACGGGACTTCAGGAGTAGGGTACTGACCTCTCAAATTAATATTTCATCAATAAACCAAGGACTGTTTTTTCAATGAAAGCAGAATAAACAACTGCATGAATAATGCTATGTAAAACAATATAACGGAATGAATAACAATATAAATAATGTGCATAAGTAATATCACTGCAAAAGGAACGACCATGAAAACGATTGTAAGTAGCGGATAATGCATCGCTCCGTCAATGATAATAGCGCACTAACCAGTAGAATTAGATTTACGACATAATTATATGCTAAAGTACACACGAAAACACATAAAATGTAACAGTTTCACTACGAAAGCCGCCTCTATCACGAGCGCAGTAAGGGCGGTCTCAAGGTCAAACTGTTACGCTTGATGTTCTGTCGACTGTACAGGCACGCGTGTTCAAATAGCTATAGGTATATGTTAATGTTTACCGCAATCATTTAATTCGCAATGTTTTTTTTAAATTTATATGTCGTAGCTGAACGTGAGATAACCGCATTACAATAATGTCTATAATATTATAGACATTATTGTATTAATACGGCGTATTATACAATATGGCTGCGACATCAATATCCAATAAATATATAATAAAATGTTTATTATTCATAAATCATCATTATGGGCTTATGTTATGGATACTAGATAATAGAAAACATACCTATTTAATATTAAGTATATAATTTTGATATTAAAAATACATTGAAGTACTAACAGCAATAAAGCGAAAACAAATATGCATATTAAACAAAAACTTTTGCCCCGGCCGGGATTCTAATACGGGACTCCTAGCCGAGTAGCCTGTAGATAGAGGTAGGTATTCCGCCAGCCGGTGGGTCGTCCAAATATCAAGACGAATAAAAGTAAAAAAATCTCATTTTCAAATACGATATAATTAGGTACTTTTATTTTCTTATTCGTTTAACGAAATAATTGGAAACTATTAACTAACAGTTTCCAATTAAACTAGTAAAGTGAAACTCATTAACACCAACCAGCGGTTATGACTTTACAAAGTACTGCAACCCCAAACACATATTTCCTATTATACTTAGCTCGACAAAATATTTCTCCAATAGGAGCGGAAATACAAATTGAAATTTTAACCCAGTTATGTTGAATTATATCCCACATGACGACCAAAATCGCAAATTAAGGTAAAGGCGTTTGTACAATAAACGATGAGTTAGACGTTTTAGGTTTCCATATGCACGCTTTATAAATTACGCTTCAACGACATTGGCAGAATGCCGCAGAAGCGCTATTATTCTGGCAGGGACTAGGCGAAGACGTGTTGCATGTAAATAGTAGTAATAGTAATAATATAGTAACTAAACATACGCAGACAAATACATATATACCTACACACAGAGATATATGGAATCAAATTAACAAAAACAAAAACTAAAAATATCAGAAATTGCTGTATGGGCTTGATTCTTTGCCCTCCCTTAATCTTATTACGACTAAAAGACAATAAACTATAGAATGCAAATCAATAGCAAAAAGCAGTGTAAAATCTGCAACAAACAAAGGCAATTGGATTTAATTGGCCATTAAATAAAATACCTAGTTATTAGAAATAGTGAGATACACCCGGAATCCCACCTACACTAATGCAGTACTATATAATGAAAATATCTTTAATCAATTAGGTCCCCCAAGAAACACTTTTGAATCGTCAAAAATCCGTTTTGTATATCACAAAAAATAATATTACTAACAATGTCATACCATTTGTCTCTGTCTGTCTGACATGTTATAGATGATAGAAATAGTGGGATACACCCTAGAATCCCACCAACAGGTGAGGCTTCAAATCTCTGAAACAACTACATCCAGAAAGTTCTAAAATTCTCTAACCAATATTTAGAATTACTTAGACCTTGGGTGGACATGGGCGAGCGGAGCCGTGATTAGTCTTGGAAATTTTTTATTAGTATTTTTGGTACAGATCTAGAGGGTCCTTGGGGCCAGAATCAGGAGCCATATCAATAATCTGTTTAAACAGCATTCTTATGTCCCGGCAGTTGGAAGTAAGATAGCCAGTTCATCTGTGGATATTGTAGAGTTTATAAACGTCTCTCAATGTATAGGTAAAAGGTATCGTGGAAGTAATACTACTTCTCTTACTACAAAGTGTATCAAATCCGGGTCACGTATTGCACGGCCAGCTTGAGTTCACTGAGCTTTCCATTTCCCGGTACATTAGGGGATTACATGTGAACCGAGTTTCAACCGCAAGAGGTCATAGACGCTGCTTTTCTGTATATGACTTTGATAAATAGGATGGAGATACATGAACTGGTTTTCAGTCAGTGGATTAAACTCTTGATGTGTAGATACAATATATCACACCACACACAATATATTTTTTCTCCGTAAAATATTACTTGAAACACTCATTTAATAAGATTAAAAAGGTTTTATTACTTTCTGATGGATTTTACTTTATACCGCATGTTATATAATTCCGAAATAAAATTTAGAATTCTGGATTGTATCTGTGGGTATAACTGTAGTGTGTGGTGTCGTGCGATACGCATTAATACTTTTTAGGGTTGTCACGATGAGATGTGACAATGTTTTTATTAATTTAATCGGAGAATAAAACATGTCTGAAAGGTGGCAAACCGCCTCCGTGGTCTAGTGGTTGAGACCACCTACCTGAGATCTAGAGGTTCGGGGTTCGATTTCCCTGGGGACAGAAATTTTCTGCTCGGTTGGTTGGTGGCAGGGCTTTTCTAAGTCGGCCTGGCTAGCTATCACCATCTTACCTAAGTCTGCCGCCATAACAATAATGTTAACAGCGTTGTTGTGTTCCGGCAGTTAGAGGTAAGATAGCCAATTCCTCTGTGGTTGAGGGTGTAACTCGCTTCCATCTTTGGCCTTATCTTCACTTACCATCAGGTGAGACGAAGGCCAAGAGTTATCCCGTTAGAATAATAAAAAAAACCTTCAGGAACTCAACCACCTCCTTAAATTTTAATTCGGACTTTTGAAACCCACTATATTTATTTGTTCTATTAACTTAGTCTTCACATATACTTACTTATAATTCTTATTGTATTGTGTGGGACCATCAAGTCTTTAATTCCCTCTTTCCCGCAAAGTGCCTATTCAAAAAATCCATTCGTAGCCTTCAAGGTACAACTCAGCAGATACTTGTAAAGGTTGTATCTTAAACTTGGACCTTATAAAATAGTAACACATTGTAGGAATAAAAATATCAGCAACATAATAATAAGTACCGAACTGATCTGCTACTAGTAGTAGTATATTTACGTTGGGGTTAATTTTATTACTATTTTCTTAATAATATTAAGATAAGATATGTATTTCATTTCTTCCTTACTATAGGATCTTATGCATTATAATTACTTAAGATAAAACACAATTATTTATCTTAGGAAAGATCCCAAAGTGTGAGAGGCTAGGGCCTGAGATAGGTTTATGAAAAAACCTTTGTTACAGGTCACACATGTAAGTTTATAATAATATAATATTAAATACGTTAGCCGTTATCTCATACCTATCATCTAGCCCAAAGTAAGCATCATTAGGTAAGAGCTTGTATCATGGATTCAGATAACGGAAAACATAAGTATAAATAAGTAGGTATATAAATATAAAAACTACGATAAGCACGATTTTGCTCCCGAGGGAGCAAAATCGTGCTTATCGTACATTGCCCCGATCGAGACTCTACCCCGAAACTCGTGGCCGAGAAGCCTGCAACTAGGGGTGGGTACTGATCATTAGTCAGCGAGTCGATGAAAACAACTGTCATGGTTTGACATAGAGAAAAAAAATATTAATTCGTAAAAGTGGGCGACAAGAAAATACTAGAATGAGTAAACAAGTGATAAGAAATAATTATACTCCTTATCAAACAGGAATCAACGAATTTTGTTACACCGCATCATTAGTAAACTGGGACTCGTAAACACACAACTCTGAACCAAATAATCACGATAATCAGCCACCTTTGACAATAATCACTAGCACTGACCTTAATGGCACCCAGTTTTTGGGTCAGTCTATTTGACAAAATAAAAGTAGGTACATAAATAACTATTTTGTTTTCAAAATCATTCCTACATGCATTCCTATGATATTACGAGTTGTCTTTAGAGCTGTTGTTGAATTATTGTAGTTTATTAAGCACACGTGATGGTAACCGGAGGAGCTCGGTGGCGTATTGGTTTGAGCGCTCTGGTTTCGAATACGAAAACAAAGCAACTTTCGCCATGGTCGACCCTGGGATGGGTCAACCAAAATTTATAATCTCGAGTTCCTCCGTGCTTCGGAAGGCACGTTAAGCCGTTGGTCCCGGTTGTTACTACAACCGCTTTAACCCACCAACCCGCATTGGGCCACCGTGGTGGTGTTATGGCCCAAACTCCTCATGTGTTTCTTCCATGTAGGAAGGCCTGTGCCCAGCAGTGGGACGTATATAGGCTGGTGATGATGGTAATCGGTAGTCCCTTATTACGTCCACATGATTAGGAATCTATCAACACAAAGCTTCATAGGTGAACTATACCAATTGATGTATATGAAAGAAAAAAGGCATGACATTAAGTGCACAGTGATGTTAAATCAATGTATCATTACGTTTGATTAGTCCCTTATCCACAGCGCTGCTTGATTCACCAGCAATTCATAAATTAAAAATTTTCATGTGTCGCTCGCTTATATAATACACCTTGAATCGGTGGCAGAGTAAAAATGACTACTGAAGTAACTTCTGTTGGCAACACCAACATTAATATGTAAGAAACAGCAATTGTGTTGTTTCCTCTCTCTTCACCGACAGTGCTAACAAGAATACACGTTTTAAGTGCTCTCCAGTAATTTGGCCTTTTAATTTATATTTTATCACCGCTGCCCTTCAAGACCATCACCAACAGCTCGACTAACAACATCTACAACTCTCAAATAACTTCAAGTTTTTTTTACCTAATAATTCTTAATTTTATTTCGAAATTTTAATAAATGTTTGAAAGTATAAGAAAAGTTTATAAACTAGAAAAAATTCAAGTCCTCAGGCGGGGTCTGAACCCGCTACCTTTCACGATTCGGGTGACTGATCCGGGTGGCAATAATTTTTCTAGTTACTAGTAGGTACTTTATAAATAATTAACAGTGTAGGTAACCCTACATTTTCTATTTACGTAAGCCCATGTCAGAGTTGAAATGCGTCACAATTAAGTTTAGGTTTGATAAACGTTTGAACCGAAGGATAGCGAGCGAGTTCAACACATGAGGTGTCTGAGCCGATGTGAACGACTTGTTTATGTAGACACGGGCAAATCCTATCTCTTTAATGTTTTCTTGTATAATAAGCCGTTTCTAAGTTACATGATACGTTGACACATTGACTCTATTTAATATGCAGTAGCTTATTGTTCTTACAAAGTAATGGACTTTTATTTAAATAGCTTGCATTAAATTTCCATAGAATTGCATATATATTAAAATTCCTTTTGTATTTCAAAATTGAAATTTTATTATTTTTAAGAAAAAAGTAAAAGCTCCTTATTGACAAATGTTATTATATTATTAACAATTTTTTACTGTCTGTTTTAACATTTGAAGCCATTGTAATATTTATTTATTATTTATTTTGATTATCAAATTCATTGTGTTATGTTTCCGGCATTTAAATTTATATTTAGAAATGATAATATTATTATTGGTACGCCAGATTTGTTATATGTATACCTACACCTACTTAAATTTGTAAGATTTCCAATTATTCAATTTTCAATTTAAAAACTATTTTAGAAAATTTTTACGCCCAATGAAGCAGGCCATGTTAAAACAATTTGCATCAAAATATATATAAATATTTACCATTTATGTAAATCTACGCAGGGGTGTCTTTCATATTTTTTTATACACATTTTTTTTCACAACCAGGCGGTTGCCTGATGGTAAACAGTTACCGTAGACAGACTCGCTGCCCACCCTGCAAAAAGCAAGAGGTATTCATGGCAACTTTAAGACTTCAGTGTTGAACTAGTAAATAAATTCTACTCTTCTTTAAAGATTTGCTTAAATTAAACCATTTCCTTTCTTTGCAAAATAATTAAAGAATACTTCTATAGTATTCAAGATAGAAAAGGAACAGAGGAAGCGCCAAGACAGCAATAGACCAGTCACTCTGCTCGCACAACATAACCCTGCCTTAATTAGCTCTGACTACCTTATTATTTTGTCTCTTAGTTCCCCTTAAATCTAAGAGCTTCTGTCACTTCTGAATTCAGCTGTCAAAACCATATAAAGCATTTTCATTTCAAATACTTCACAATATTATAGGTTTCCTATATGAACTCCTTATTTATCAGTTCGATAATACTAATGAGGATAAATGTATGTTAGAGCTTAATAAAATTCAAAAAGTTTTTTATACAACTAGATGACAAACAAGCTGACGGCCCACCTGGTAGTAAGTGGTTACTGTCATCGATATATATCTGCAATATTAAATTAAAAACATGGCTCATTGAAAAGTGTTTTTACACAATTCAAGAGTTTCTAAATAATGGTAATACATGGATTTTATAGATTTTTTTTTCTTTCCAAAGGCATTTATTATAATGCAAAATGACATGTTCAATACTGTTGTGAGTGTTGTATAAACTTGGACTAAGTAAATTTATCATAAAATGACATTTCTTAATAAAACAAGGACATTTCATTGTTTATTGTATTCTTTTGATGAACATTGATTAATATATAATTGACATTACCTAATTAAAACAAGGACATTATTTTTTTGTATTATTTTGATAGACATTGACATCTTTATTCTCATGATTGTAATTATATATTGTATTGTAATTAATTTATCCATTTATGAATCTAATTTAAATTAAATATTGTGATTATTATTATTATTATTACCTCCAATTAAATTTTGCATGCTGAACATTCAGCGAAACATGTAACTTATATAATTTTTTAAAATATATTCTGTACCATGTTTCCTGAAAATAAATAATTTCAATTTCAATAACAACGAAAAAATCACTCGGTATTGTAGGTGCGTTATCATCATGAGGCCTAAGATGAAATGGCGTCCATGCCCAGTAATTACTCTGACTATCTTTCCCTTCAATCTGAAACATAGGGAACTATTTTACGGTTGAAATAAGAAAGGCCGTTGTACCTACCCAGACGACCCTACATACGGGCCTACCACCTGGTAAATTATTATATTTCAAGACCCAAACGAGTATTTATCTTAAGCTCCCTATCCTAAGACCAGTCGACAATTTTTTTCAGCCCATGACATCCACTGTTGAATAATATAATAATGCATAATATAATTCCGTTATTGTCACTACGTAAAATTTTAATTTTACATACTAAGTATTTTGTGTAAATAGATTTAATGAAGTGCGGTGGATTTATGTGAACAAATATAAATAAATCAATCAATCGGTGCAAAACCGTTACGCCTGGGAATTAATTACACAAATAAAATTATCGAATATTTTCAAATTATGTACCCATGATTAAAAATACACATGCTATCATATATGGTAAAACCGGCGACTGCATTAAACGGTATGTATTTGCAATATAAATAGTATGGTATTCAATAATAAAAACAAATAGGTATGTTATCACTAAATATTATTAAAACTAATCGTGTGGTCACTTTTCCATTGTTTGAGTCACATTCCACTCATACTAACTAAATAACAATAAACGATACTGATTTCACTAGTATTAACGTCGCAAAAGTTTTATGCTGAGATAGGGCCTTGTTGACTGCACTTATTGTTAAGTCTGAACTGTTTGTACTTGTCGATTTTTCTGTTTATTGTTTAAGCATCATGTTGTATATATGTTTTGTGCATATCAATAAAAATATTTTTCTTCTTTTCTTTCTTTCTTCTATTAGCATTGTTCAATCAGATGGGAAAAATATTTAATCATCAAAATTTAAATACAAACGCAGTGCATTTTAGAACCTTTTTTTTATTTATACGACAACAGCACCAACAGTAACAGTAACTACTTTGTGTGGCGTTGAATTAATTTATTTATTTCTTTCTTTCTAACAAACTACGACCCGCCTACTGCTGGCATCCGGTTACCGTAGCCCACAGACGCTTGCAATTACAGGGCACGAGACCAAAATCAATAGATATACAAAGTCCTCCAACTCCCAACGCATTGCACCCTCAGTAAGCTCCGCCAACCTTACGACCTGGCTACGGAATATTCGCGCTTCTATTTATTTATTTATTTATTTATTCTTTATTGCACAAAATAAAGTACAAATGGCGGACTTAATGCTATACAGCATTCTCTCCCAGTCGACCAGTAAGGGGGTAAAGATATACAATATCGGTGCAATGAAAATTTATGATTAAGAAATTAAAATAATAATAATAACGCTCTAAAAAAATTTAAAACAGTGAATAAAAATAATATACAATACATTCTAATACCATACATAGATAATAATACCAAAAAATATATACAAAAAAAAATAAACTTACAATCCTACATATATATAATATAATAATAATAAGATGTCAGGCGTTAAGAGAGCTGAGATAATGGTCACGCACTAGTCCCTTGAACGCCAATTTATTAGGAGCCTTCCGTACGTTCAGCGGCAGGTCATTCCAAAGACGAATAGCTGTCAGCGTGAATGAATTTGATACGAAGCCGGAGTGATGGAGAGGAACTTCGAGAATAAGGTTGCTAGAAGAGCGTAGGTTAAGAAGGTGAGAAGAACCCAGAAATTGAAATCTGGATTTCAGATAGTCTGGGGCAAATGGATCGAAAAGTATACTAAAAAGTGTACAAACAACTCTCAGGTTTCTACGCTTACGAATAGGAAGCCATTTGAGTTGCTTGCGATACTGAGAAATATGGTCAAATTTACGAAGCCCAAAGATAAATCTTATACCATAGTTTAGAAGTCGATCCAACCTATCGAGAAGATCACAGTTAGCGTCAGTATAGCACACATCAGCGTAATCTAAAATAGGCAGAATAAGGGCTTGGACTAACATAATTTTAGTACTGGAAGGGAGAAAGTTTTTGAGTCTGTAAAGGGACCTGAGCGTGTTATTCACCCGGCAAGAGACAGACTTGACCTGTACCTGCCAATTGAGTGCCTTATCAATATTTAGCCCTAAATTCTTTACCTCTGAAAGGTATGGTATTACGTTCCCATTGTAAGATAGCGGGCTGATAGTAGTTGTGTCAATACGCGCCAGCTGCCGCGGACTCCCGATGACAATAGCTTGACACTTACTGGGATTTACAGCGATACCATACCCTTCAGACCACACACCGATATTTCGCAAATCGTTATTAAGTCGCGTAATAGCTCCATCTAAATTAGACACGTCGCCCTGAACATATAGTTGCAGATCGTCAGCATATAGATGGTAAGAGGACTGAATGGTGGACGTAATAGAATTTATAAATAAAGAAAAAAGAAGAGGCGAAAGAATTCCGCCCTGAGGGACACCAGCAACCAAGTTACACCACTCGGAAAGAGATTGATCAATACGGACTGCTTGCTGGCGTCCACGGAGATAAGAACTAAACCAAGCTATCACTGATGAAGAGAATCCCAAGTTAGACATGATACCAAGAAGGATGTCATGATCAACAGCGTTAAAAGCGTTAGAGAAATCGATAAGAACTAACACTGTTAGCAGTGACTCCTCCATGCCATCACGAATGTCATCCAGAACTTTTATAAGAGCGGTGGTCGTACTATGGCCAGAGCGAAAACCAGATTGGTATGGGCATAGAAGATGGTTAGCAACGACAAAAGATGAAATTTGTTTGAGTACAGCAGCTTCTAAAATTTTAAATAAAAATGGTAAAATAGAGATGGGTCTAAAGTCTGAGAGAGTACTGGGATTCGAAGTTTTAGGGAGTGGTATCGTAAAGGCTTTACCCCAACAGGAAGGAAAAACGCCACATGAGAGAGAGAAGTTCTATTCGCCCGAATGAAAACAAATGTCTGGAAAATGTACTAAGCAGGCCACGGTCGCCGCCGCCGCCCGTTCCCGTGCCCAGGCCGTTACTCACTGGAGGAATGCCTTTCGTGTTTGTTATACCTCTGTATTTTTTTTGTAAATATGCAAAATAAAGAATCTTCATCTATTTATTTTATAAAACAATCTTATTACGATCATCTGTAAGATGAAGGTGTTTCCACAGTCAGATGATCGAGATTCTAATAGAAGATAGACCTCCAGAGATATAACGTCGCTTGACAGATTAATAAAAATGTTATCAGTATTTCAAATGTTATAGATATGTAAAATAATTATTATTCCCATCAAACAAACCATCCAAAATTTTAAATATCTACGGAGAGCTACGACTAACTTCGTAACGCGCTACGTCGTAGACGAAGACATATTACGTAACACGTAGAACCAATCTGGCCCCCAATAATGCGAATGTCGGAGTCAAGAGTATTGTGTGACAAACAATACTCTACAACATTATAGTTAGTAACAATCGTAGCTAACATAATAGATTTTCTATACTTTATGAGCACGGGGTGAGCTGACAAGAGACGTAGTCATAGTGAAATTATGCATTTATTTTAAATTGTTCTTGTTATTATCTACAAAACTTTAAGTGTATAAAGAGAGTGTGTTCTGTATTTAGTTCTGTGTTGTGTTCTGTGTTCTGTGTTGTTCTGTATTTGTTTTGTTGTGTCTTATCTGTATTAAGTATAGGTATATTTATTTTATGTAATTATGTATAAATTTGTTTTTTTTTTCTAATGTTATTATTCCCTTTCTTGCACCCACTCTCTTTATTTCCTTCTGTATTATTTCCTTTCACTCCAGGTTGCCTGGAAGAGATTGCTGCTTAGCAATTAGGCCGCCAATTGTATTGCTTATCTTACTTTTATTGTTTTGTTGATATGTAAGTGTCCTATTGTGCAATAAAGAATATTTGATTGATTGAAGAAATAAATTTAATTGTGCCAAAAACACTTTTTTTTAATTCACTTAGTATACTTTTTATTGTGTTCGTCAATTTTTATCATGTAAAATGCAATCTATTAAAGATTGTAAGTATTTAGTATCAATTGTGCGTTCAGCCTGCCGGGTCTGTACAGCAAACTATATGTCCACGAACCCCGTATGTCGGCCAATAACTTTGTGCTACTGTTAGGTAGCCATTGATTCTAGCACACGATGCATTGAAATTATGCTTTGAATCCTTAGTTTCCAAAGTGGTCCAGGTGACCCCCGGGGTTCCACGAGAGTTTGCGACGAGCGTCTACGTTGGCATGACAAAAAAACACAAAAAAACACATTTTTTTTTGTCTAGTTTTGGGAATATGGTAGAAATGTAGCTGCAGGGGTTCTGCCGGAACCAGTCATTAAAGTGGTATATGAGAAAAAAGTCTGGGAACGAGGCTTTTGCAGCAAACCAAATGAACGGTCTAGTGTCCACTAGGCTCGAACCGAGTCATTTATGCACCTATCAAGCTGCGTCGATTAACTTGCCGTACCGATATACGCACCGCGTTGCTAATCGATTCGACTCAGCCCGGCGAGCCTAGTCTGCGCTAGCCTTTATAACAACGAACTCTATTCATTAGAATTGTTGTGTTCCGGCAGTTGGAGTAAGATAGCCAGTTCCTCTGTGGTTGAGGAATCCGAGTGTAACTTGCTTCCATCGTCGGCCTTATCTTCACTTACCATCAGATGAGCTGGAGGCCAAGAGTTACCACGTTAAGATAAAAAAAATATCAGTCTTTGGCAGTGCGTTGCTGTCCGACTGACTATTCATACATTTAACTTAAAACTTTTTCTCATCTCCGACTGGTAAACTACTTATTCGCATTTGAACTTAGAAGAGTTAAGTGTTGAAGTTCCCACAAGTTATCAAGCGTACCCGGAGTCGGTTCAGTCAACAGAAACTGTTCGAAACAAACTAGGTCAGGTTTTAAGACGCGTTTTGACTTGACGACAAAGAAGTATGCAAAAGTAGTCCACATCCCACAACTGAATCATACTAGGTGTTAATAGATGTGTTTGATTGAGACCCAAATGAACAACAACCAAAAAAATACACCACCAGCAAAATAAAATCGTCTGGAATGGAAAGATGTTAGAGTTTTTACTCGGTAAGTCTGTGGGTCTGCCACACATAATGATCGCAACGCAAGATGTCTTGCGCGTACAATATAATAACACCTTCAGGATGTTGTTGGGACTGCCGCGTTGTTGAACCTCGTCTGAGATATTCTTAATTTTTGATTTTAACATTATTATAAATGTTTGAAAAATTACTTAGTAATTAAAATAGAATAAAACTAGAAAAATTTCACGTCCTGAGGCAGGAATCGAACCCGCGACCTTTCGCAATCCGGGCGACTGCTCTGACCACTGAGCCACCCAGGACTTGGGATATCCCTGTGAAATTCTTCTAGTCTATCTGTATTTGCGTTTATGAGCTAACGTCCACCCTACAATGTCGAAATATTCTATTTCAACATCCGAAACGAGTATTTTTACAAATACCGACGATTCGGTTAAGTTGGGGCAGTGCTTTCAAATATTCTTAATTTTTGATTTTAACATTATTATAAATGTTTGAAAAATTACTTAGTAATTAAAATAGAATAAAACTAGAAAAATTTCACGTCCTGAGGCAGGAATCGAACCCGCGACCTTTCGCAATCCGGGCGACTGCTCTGACCACTGAGCCACCCAGGACTTGGGATATCCCTGTGAAATTCTTCTAGTCTATCTGTATTTGCGTTTATGAGCTAACGTCCACCCTACAATGTCGAAATATTCTATTTCAACATCCGAAACGAGTATTCGAATTTCACAGGGATATCCCAAGTCCTGGGTGGCTCAGTGGTCAGAGCAGTCGCCCGGATTGCGAAAGGTCGCGGGTTCGATTCCTGCCTCAGGACGTGAAATTTTTTCTAGTTTTATTCTATTTTAATTACTAAGTAATTTTTCAAACATTTATAATAATGTTAAAATCAAAAATTAAGAATATTTGAAAGCACTGCCCCAACTTAACCGAATCGTCGGTATTTGTAAAAATACTCGTTTCGGATGTTGAAATAGAATATTTCGACATTGTAGGGTGGACGTTAGCTCATAAACGCAAATACAGATAGACTCGTCTGAGATGTTTGTGAAAAATAAGTATGATTGTTTCCATACCGTCGTGCCAAAAAAAAACTGCATCACAGATTAACAGATTACGTGACGGTCAAAAGAGTCTCCTGCAGGCGGTGGTCGAGAGGTATACTTTTTTTTCGCTGAAGGGAAGTTCTGCCAGCCTCCCTCTCCTTGGATAAGAGAGTGGGAGGGGGGAGAAGGAGCTCTCACCCAGTTAACACCTGAGCGATGCACCACTTCCGGTATTGCCGGAAGCCTTGCAGTCGCTACATCGATTTTTGGTCGAAATTTTAATAGTATAAATAAAGCCCTGATTAAGCATCATTAAGACGACCGCCTGGTCGAGTGGTCTGTACCCCAGGCTACTTGGGCAAGAGGTCCCGGGTTCGAATCCCGGTAGGAACAAATGTTTGTATGATGAGTACGAACATTTGTTTACGAGTCATGGATGTTTATATGTTTATTTAGTATATTTCTAATATTTATATACATATTATTATCATTATTTATCCGTTATCTAGTATCCATAACACAAGCTCTTAATGATGCTTAGTTTGGGCTAGATAATAGGTGTGAGTGTATAAATATTATTATTATTATTATTAAGAGCTTGTATGGATGGATCATAGATGAAGGAGAAGTATTTATAAAAAGTAATTCCTAGAAATATCCTTAACTAAACAGATAAACATACATGTTTCGTGTGCAAATATCCCCACATATCGTACAAATATAGATATTATTTTAGGCTCGAAAATAAAAAGGCAATAGTCCTACTTCATGTCTCTGAAATTGGACCATATTGCTTCTTATGCTTGGCTATTTCATTATTTCTATAAAACTGTTTTTTTTTTAACTTTATTAACGAAATATAAAGAAAGACATTGTGATATATCACGCTTTATAAAAACCCCATATCTGATCCACGAATAGGTCAGATGACCATACCATCTTACATCAGCATGTGTATACGAGTACATAGATTGGTTTTCTTGCTAATGTATGACTCCGGCCCTGGGCAATGCGCCGACATATTAAGTCAGAAATTACATCACGAGACGGTGAAAACCTACCCGAAACTCTAACCCAAAAACCAAATATAAGTATTAATTAACGTGTAACGTATTCTTGAAATATTCGGTGAATCAAACCAAAAATAGCTTTTCAATGATGAACTCATTTAAAAGTTTTAATAGGGCCCATATTTTCTGAATTTCTAGAAGGGGAACTCTCAATCTACCTACATAATTCATGGCTCGTTTAATATGTATAAAATAAAACAGGTTTCTTATTTTTTTCATAAAACTCTTCTAGTAGAAAAATTTTACCTGTTAGGTATAATACTTTTCTGTAGCATAATGAATAGACGATTTATTTTCTAGCATGATTTATTGCAATTAGTCCTATAATATTTGAATTCCATAAAAACTTGGAATGGTGCCCTAATTTGATAACAAATGATATCATATAACAAAACGCGTTTATCGAATTGATTACTTCCGATAGCTAACAATCATTATTAACTTTGATTCCTGTATATCAGACTTGAATATTCAGCTATGATTAACTGATGTTGCCATGACCACGTGACAAGGTGATTCAACCTTTTGGTAAATTTTGTGCCTTAAGTCATGCCACTCTACCGATATAAGCGCTTTCTTCTCAATAGACTATGATTCCTCCTGGCAAACACAAAAATACAAACAATAGTTTTCCATACATTATAATAATTGGCCATGGTTACATGACATATAAATAAAATTCGTGTTTAATCTTGTCCATTTTTCATTGTAGATAAAAAGGAAAATTTGACTAAGCTTCATATATTTAACTTATGAGTAAGATTAAATATGAAAGGTATCATTAGGCGGACATTTCTTCTAATATTGACTATTCTCTTAGCTGCGGCAGCTTCTCAAAAGCCTGTCCTACTCTCAGAGGGCACTACGGCACAGGCTCAAGGTCATTTTTTGTTATTCTAAACGGAATCTCGAGTACCCTCAAGGGCTTACGGATCTCCGAATAATCTGGGAGAGTTTCACATTTCAGGTGCTTCGTGAGATAAGAAATTGGCCCTGAAAATCTTGCAGATTATAAAGAGATACCTTTACCTTGTTACAAAAAAGTTCTATGCGACTTTAAATAATTCCATTGAATAATAGAACCCTTGCACTCGTGTGATAGTAGCTCTTATATAAAGGGTTTGTTTTGGCAGACACAATGGTGCCACTGCCAGTTTGAATCAGTTTTATTTGTGCGACTACAATAACTATAATAGCAGATACAGATACAAAATTTTCAATATTTTTACGAGACTGATATTTTTTCGCACTACCAATTTATTATTGCTAATACATTACAATTGGTTTATATATGTTATTAACAGACCCCGCAAACGATGTTTTGCCATAAAAAAATGTCCGAAAAAAAATTATAGTAGTCGATTCTCAGACCTACTGAATATACATATAAATATCCCAGCTGTCCCGGCAAACGTTGTTTTGCCTTTATAAAAAAAAAATTGGACAAAAACAAAAAAAAATAGTAGCCGATTCTCAGAAATACTTAATATAAGTACAAATAAAATTTCACGAAAATCTATGGTAACTAAATTTGTGAGTCGAGAATTTTATATACAAGATTTCGATATTGACTAGGTAGACTTTATATTATAATACAATAACAGAGAGGCTATAGGAAATTTATAGGGTTATCTCAACTGTTCAGTAGCTCTCAATGGTTAGAGCAGTCACCCGGATTGTGGTGGCGGTTTTGGTTCCCGTATAGCGGTCTGTACCCCTTGCTATACAGGCTACTCGGTCAAGAGGTCCCGGGTTCGAATCCCGGTCGGAGCAAATGTTTGTATGATGAGTACGAGCATTTGTTTACGAGTCATGGATGTTTATATGTTTATTTAGTATATTTCTAATATTTATATACATATTATTAACAATATTTATCCGTTATCTAGTATCCATAACACAAGCTCTTAATGATGTTTACTTTGGGCTAGATAATAGGTGTGAGTGTATGAATATTATTAATAACAATGTGTTATTTTCCATGTTAACATTAAGGTAATTGACAACTCTTTTTAACCGACTTCAAAAATGAGGAGTTTCTCAATTTGGTTGGTATGTTTTTTTCTTCTATGTATTACACCGATTACGCCGAGATTTCTGATACGATTTACGTGATTATTTTTTTGTTCGATGCGATATAGTTGCCATTTGCTCCCATATTTTTTTTAAATCGATTGGGTAATTTGGTTTTAAATCAAAATAACCTGGAATGAGTAAATCGTCAACGTATGAGAAATTGCGGATTTTTGCTTTCCTATAACTTTTTTAGTGAAACGATACGATAGTAGGAATATGCTGACAGTCACCCATCTAGCTTTGACCTTTATAATTAAATATAAAAATTGTAAAAAAAAAAACTGACCTCAAAAAACTGAAAACGATAAATTAAATTGAAGTAGGTACTCATCCCCTAGAAACCTATTTTTTGGAGTGATTTCAAGTTTCAAGTCGATTTTAATTTTTGTTTAATTTTTTTTATAAATACTAAATAAATATATGTAAAGAAATGATTGGTTTATGATTGTTATAAGGTAATGTGTGTGTGTGTGTGTGTAGTACGAATTTTTTAGGGTTTTCACGAGCAATTATGTCCTTGTTTTCATTAATTTATTCGGAAAATAAAAGTGTTAAACTTTCAGAGATTACACTTTAGGATCTGAACCACCTGTCTTAATGTTATTTCAGAATTTTGTAGCACACTGTATGTCCAATATTATTAAATATTTTCATCGTAATTTTTACTTGTACTAAGTATTTGGTAGGCCCATATGTAGGGTCGTCTGGGTAGGTACCACCGCCTTTCTTATTTCAGCCGTGAAACAGTTCGCTGTGTTTCGGATTGAAGGGAAAGGTAGCCAGTGTAATTACTGGGCATGGACGGCATTTCATCTTAGGCCCCAGGATGACAACGCACCTTCAATATCAAGTGATTTTTCCTTGTTATTGCAGGTGTCTATAGGCGGCGGTAACCACTTACCATCAGGTGGGCCGTCAGCTTGTTTGTCATCTAGTTGTATATAAAAAAAATGTACTTACCATGTTTAGTATCACTAAGATAATCTATTAAGTATTTAAGTTATTAATAATAATAATAATAATAATAATATTTATACACTCACACCTATTATCTAGCCCAAAGTAAGCTTCATTAAGAGCTTGTGTTATGGATACTAGACAACGGAGAAATAATGATAATAATATGTATATAAATATTAGAAATATACTAAATAAAGCTATAAACATCCATGACTCGTAAACAAATGTTCGTACTCATCATACAAACATTTGTTCCTACCGGGATTCGAACCCGGGACCTCTTGACCGAGTAGCCTGGGGTACAGACCACTCGGCCAGGCGGTCGTCGCAGTTATTGTTAGCTTTCCTACACAGCTTTAATGTATTATGTTCTGGCAGCATTATAGCTATTAGAATAAACATTTCAATTTTAATATTTCAATGCTGCCAATACGAGAGCTCATTAGCACTCTACAACGTGTGCATAAAACATTACGTAGCTCAATGTTAATTAATGTCACTCTCGTGTGTCGCTGCAAATTAATGATTAACATGTTGTGTACAGACGGCAGCAGACGGCAACAGTTTGATCTTGAGGCCGCCTTTATTGCGTTTGTAATAAAGGCGGCTTTCGTAGTGCAACTGTTACACTTGATGTGGTGCCGATTGTACAAACCGTTTGAAGGCGAAGAGTTTTGTTCATCAATCGTTAATTATTGTAATAAATTGGTAACGTTTTAGCCATTTTTAGGACGGTTAAGTACTCTCATTTAAATTTAACTAATACAGAAAGTACCTATTGGATAAATTTTAATGATACAGTTGCAGATGTTTGTATTTTATGATAATATAGAGGCATATTGCATATAGAATTAGTATTAAATCTTTGCGACACA
The DNA here is from genome assembly GCA_947347705.1 of Nymphula nitidulata. Classification (NCBI taxonomy): domain Eukaryota; kingdom Metazoa; phylum Arthropoda; class Insecta; order Lepidoptera; family Crambidae; genus Nymphula; species Nymphula nitidulata. The sequence goes on along the minus strand of OX374625.1, from coordinate 18,583,429 downwards.
TTTTGAGATTTCGATGGTGCTATACAGGGCGGTGACTGCAATACGGCAATAATTACGGCAATTATTTTATTATATTTTAATTACTAAGTAATTTTTCAAACATTTATAATAATGTTAAAATCAAAAATTAAGAATATACGGCAATAAATTAAAACATGAGGTATACATATTAGTTCATATTAGAAAGGGTTTGCCACTTTCAAAAACTTCTTATTCATTTGATAATTTCATGACATTTCTATGAAATAATGCACTCAATGTTATATTATTTTATACAAAATGTCATGAAATTATCAAATGAATAAGATGTTTTTGAAAGTGGCAAATTCTTTGAACTAATAATATAGCCCATGTTCAATTTACTATTGTATTGGCACCACCCTGTGAAATATAATTATGAGAGTTTTATATTCATAAATTCTCACCAGGGTTGATAGAAGTGAACTTACTAATAATCCTTATAGTAACTATGTAATGAATATAGGTACAAGTACAATGATTATATTAATAAGATCCTTAAAATTTATTGTAATATAAATTTTTGGTCTCTGAGAACGTTGTATAATCCGGAATATTCTATACCTGTCTCTCTTTTTCGCGATGCCTCAAATTGAGACGAGATGTTACTATTCGAATCTGTGATACGAAAACCATGTGTGAATGGGTGCGATCCTATATTCTTTTGCCTCACCACTTTATCTATTTATGTAACAGAATACATATAGTCGTGCAATCGAACCCGCATCAGCGAGTATCTGTCGCGTCCAGACACGTGGAAATGTGTAATGTATTAGTGTCACGCTAATTCTTTCTTTGTATATGCAAACAGCGGAAAGGAGTAATCCCACAAATGTACGGAAATCTGGCCAGATGTGTACACTATCCTAAATAAAAACAGGACAAGTGCGAGTTGGACTCGCCTACCTAGGGTTCCGTACAAATTTGTAGGTACATATGTATTTGACGGTTTAAAGGCTAAACTAAACTGAATTTGATCTTTGTTTATTTAACCCGTCAAGCATCAGATTCCAGACACAATAGATTTTTCAATTCCCATAGACCTCCAGAGGTAAACGGCGCTTGACAGATTAATATCATATACAGGGTGGTGCCGTCAATGCGACAATAAATTTAAACATGGGCTATATAAGTCCATAAAAATGGCTTGCCACTTTCAAAAATATCGTATTCATTTGATAATTTCATGACATTTGTATGGAATAGTGTAACATTGGCAGCATTATTTCATACAAATGTCATGAAATTATCAAATGAATACGATATTTTTGAAAGTGGCAAACCATTTCTATAGACTAATATAGCCCATGTTTAAATTTATTTTCGCATTGACGGCACCACCCTGTATATTAATATCAAAAAAAGAGTATAATACTACTAGGTACAAGTCGATGCCTCCACGCATGCCCTAGATAAAAGGTCTTGACACACTGACGGACAACAAAGTGATCCTAAAAGAGTTCCTTTTTTTCCTTTTGAGGTAAGAAACACTAAAAATAGGCAAACATTGCAGAACAGTTTTCAACTGACTATTGGCCTTTTTATTTGCTTTGTTTTGCGGTACAAAATACAAGAATTAGCCAAATATTCATCATGGCACTTATGACACTTTGGTCACGTTTAGTTGCCTTCTATGTCATATTGAATAGTGATGAAATTGGTTGTACAAGAAACACAGCGTGAAAACAAATTATAGTACTTTTCCCGAATTCAGATTTTCTCTGATTTTTTGCATATACCTCACCGGATGTGAAACATCTACTAGGTGGTAGGCCCGTATGTATATAGGGTCGTCTACCACCGTACAGGTAGGTACCACCGCCTTTCTTATTTCAGCCGTGAAACAGTTCGATGTGTTTCGGATTGAAGGGAATGGTAGCCAGTGTAATTACTGGGCATTGACGGCATTTCTTCTTAGGCCTCAGGATGATAACGCACCTGCAATATCAAGTGATTTTCCCTTGTTATTGCAGGTGTCTATAGGCAGCGGTAGCCGGTTACCGTCAGGTGGTTTGTCATCTAGTTGTATTAAAAAACTCTATTAAGGGTTCGCACTAATAAAAGTAAATATGCTGGAATCTGTCCTACCAATATATGAGTCTGTATTAGTATGCGGTGTGCCGTTCCGCCGCCATCTGGGTTTAATGGGAATTGAAATTATACTGCAACACGGCCCTGCCGCAGCTGCGTAATGCAGGGAGCAGTAGCACAGTGTACTTAATTAGATTCATAATGCACATAAAAAATGTTTACTAGGTAAAAATGCCAGTACTACGATTCTTTTTAAAATAATATAAAATTGCAAATTTTCCTTTTTTACTGTAAAAAGTTAAGTAAAAAAGTGTTACTAATCAGTAATTTTTTTCAGTAATTTTGTAACAGTGTAACACAAAATGGTGTAGCTCAACGGGAACAAAGGCAAATATTCAGTAGCCCCCGATCTCACACTATCTCACTGAGAATATTCTTATGAGCCTAAACACGCAAAATGTAAGTTTCTGAAGAATTGAGCATCCCGCGGTCTATTTGATAGTACACATGACTAACCACCGAAGTAACAGTAAACTAAATTTTAAAACAATTGGATGAGCTGATAATCATCAAACGCCTGAACAGACCTTCATAATTTATAGCTAAGTACCATCTCGATCGCGTCAGCTTTCAAACAAAAAACCGAATCAAAATCGGTCTATTCGTTTAGCAGCTACGATGCCACAAACAGACACAACACAAATACAGGCAGACACGTCAAACTAATAGAACGTAGGGTGAAAAGAGGGAATTTCATTTTGTAAATAGAAATATTTGTGTTGAACTAGTTTACCGCTTGAACGTCCAAAAGGCCTCGTTGCTGTCTTCGCATATTAGCTCCTCTTACCGCATAACGAATGAGTATTTTATTTTATTTTTTATACTACAAGGTTAGCAAACAAGCAAACGACCGAGCTGGTGAAAAGCGGTTACTAACCACACATTGTCTACCGTGTAAATATAAGAGGAACCATCATATTAACATCAGAGACGGTTTCAAGATAGGTAGGACATAGTAGATGTTTACTATTCGAATTTTGAGCGCCTGAACCTCCACCTATCAGAAGCTCCCTGCTATGAAACTGGAGTGAATAAGTTCGCCTGGGCTCATTGAGAAATCGTCATGTCAGGAGCAGGGGAACTCGTTTTTTAAGTTCCTCTGCTCTTGACATGACGATTTACCGTTTACCATCTTAAGGACCGTTCGCGTGTTTGCCTCTATTGGCGTTTAAAAAAACAAGTGAATACAGGTCTCCTTATTCATAGTTCTATATTTAATTTCTTTTTTTCTACAGAAAGTGCAAAAATCATAGTATGACTACGAGAACATGTTTAGCCTCGTCGCATACTGGTGACCAACTATTATGACCTTGAGGAAACAGCGGAAGAAACGACTAATTAAATACTTAGTAATTTAATTAGTAATTGCTAATTAATTTATCAGTTCTACTAGTAGCACTTTGACATTAAGATAAGACTTATACACAGCTATTTGTTTGAACTTCAATAGCATAATAGCTTTGAAGATTAGTTTCCATTATACACCCTGTATACTGGGTGGTGCCGTCAATACGACAATAACTTAAAACATGGGCTATATTAATTCATAAAAATGGTTTGCCACTTTCAAAAACATCTTATTCATGTGATGATTTCACGACATTTGTATGAAATAATATAACATTGGCTGCATTATTTCATAGAAATATCATTGAGTTATCAAATGAATAAGATGTTTTTGAAAGTGCCAAACCATTTCTATGCACTAATATAGCCCATGTTTTAATTTATTGTCATATTAGAGATACGACCAACAACCACCCTGTATATATCTAACTACTATAGGTAGGTAGATATATACAGATATATACATTTATAGATAACACTTTCAGAATTTGTGCCAAAAGCTCTCAGCTTAAGAGCCCTCACTGCTGAAGCTGATTAAGGGTTACAAACTGCAACGGAAACGGCTTCTGTTACGTTAAAACATATTTTTAGACGTTACACTGTATGCAAAATACAACTTCACATTGAAAAGTTGTACGGTCTTGGACGTGTCTAATAATAAAACCACTGACTGAAAGTAATATCTTCGATTTATTTTCCCGTCAGCAGTCCAGTCGTTTGCGTGTCAGTTGTCAATTGTCCTATCCAAATCATGGTCTGTCAGTCACGTCAAGTTTAACTTATGTCTTTGTCTCGCAAGGAGGCTGGACGCCGCGACATTCCCACCCCCAGTATCAGAAAGATGATACTTAAGATTGGGAGCCAACGTCCAGTCTGCAGAGCTTCGTCGCAGGTCGGGTGTAAAGTCCATGTGAAGTCTGCACGTCAGCTACTCGTACCTGGCGGTCCTTGCCGGGATACACTCTAACGATGCGGCCTCGTGGCCACTGGCCCCTCGGTAGCTGGTCATCCGCTATAACTACGACGTCACCGAGAGCCAGGGGCGTAGCGTTGTTGTGAAACCACTTGTCACGTCGGGTCAGGGTAGGCAGGTACTCTTTTACCCAGCGTTTCCACGTGAGGTCAGCGAGCCTTTGTGACTCCCGCCAGGAACGACGCAGTAGGTCTCCGTCATTAAATTGTCCGAACGGTCTGTCAATAATCTTAATGTCAATCGTCAGGAAGTCGTTTGGGGTCAAGGGTAAGTCGTCCTCGCTGTCGAGAGGAACATACGTCAAGGGTCGGCCGTTAATAAAACTCTCCGTCTCAGCCGTAAAGCGTAAGTAGGATCTGCTCATGTGGCACCTTTTCTTTCAGCGTCACACGCAGGGCTGTCTTGACACTACGTACGAGTCTTTCCCAGCAGCCCCCCATGTGAGGGGCGCTCGGGGGTATGAACCTCCAGTCAATATTTCTAGTGCTTCCGAAACGAAGCAGCTCGTTGCGATCCATATTAGAGACAGCTTGTCGTATCTCCCGATCAGCGCCGCGAAACGTAGTTGCGTTGTCGCTGTAGAGTACTGATGGGCAGCCACGTCGAGCTATAAATCGCCGAAGGCTTAGCAGGGCGGAGCTGGTGGTCAAGTCGCTCACAAGGTCTAAGTACACGGCACGCACGGTCAAGCAGGTATACAGGGCTCCCCACCTCTTCTCCTGCCTACGCCCCACCTTTACCAGCATAGGGCCGAAGTAGTCTAGACCGGTAAAATAGAAGGGTCGATGGCCTTCTTGAACTCTGAAGTCTGGCAGTGCGCCCATGATAGGCGGCGTCGACCTGGCGCGGCTTATCTTGCATACGCGACAGTCGTGCCAGTTTCGCTTTACAGCATTCCGTCCGTTTAGAACCCAAAATCGTTTACGCACTTCGTTGAGAACTCTCTCACGCCCGGCATGTGCCGAGTCTTCATGGAGACGTTGGAGTAGAAGTCTGGTATAGGCATCAGTCGGATGCAAGATGATAGGATGCTTCGTGTCGCCGTCAACGTTAGCTGCATCAATCCTTCCTCCAACACGAAGAACGCCCTGTCGGTCTAGAAACGGGTTAAGCTGGCGTAAGGCGCTCGACTTGTCTACGTGGCCAATGCTTTTTATAGAGGCAATGTCAGCAGGGAATGACCGTATTTGGCTCTCCCTTATGCATAAGGTCTCTCCGCTTACGACTTCAAGGGCGGAGAGTTCTCCACGGGGCCAGTCGCGGCTTTTCAGTTTGAAGTTGCTTACTGCGCGCAGAAACCACGATGTGCTGCGTACAAGCCGCCAGTATTTAGAGAACCGCTTCACATCCGGCAGGTCTCGTGCGGTTCTGACGCTCAGTGCGAGAACAGTTTTCTCTGTGTCGTCGGGATTTAGGTAAGTATCATCTACTTTTCCTAGTTCATCTGGCCATTGGTTGTCAGGCAGCGAGAGAAAGCTCGGTCCGTCTAGCCACTTCTTGCTTTCTGTGTTGGCGCAGTCGCGAGTGGAGTCGTCGGCAGCGTTTAGGTGAGAAGGGACCCACCTCCACTGGCTGATGTCTGTTAGCTCGGCTATTTCGCTGACGCGATGTGCAACGAAGGGCTTGAATCGGCCCGAGTCTGACCGCAACCAGCTCAAGACGGTCCTTCAGTCAGTCCATAAGATGATCTGTGATATAACGGGTATATCGCTCTCGCGTATTGTTTTTGATAGCCTGGCACCCATGACGGCGGCTTGCAACTCTAGTCGAGGTATGCTCATTATCCTCAACGGTGCGACTCGAGCTCTCGCCATCAAAAAGGCGGTGTGCCAATTGCCGTTCTTTTCTAGCGACCGTAGGTATGCGACACTCGCAAACGCCTTGGAGCTCGCGTCACAAAAGACGTGAAGCTCAGCCAACTCGTCGTAGGTATCGGTCAGAACCCAACGTGGTATTTTAATATCATTAACTGTCTGCAGTTCTGTGAGCCACATCTGCCAAGATGTAAAATGGTGAGTTTCGATTTCGTCGTCCCAGCCAATTTTACTGCGCCAGATGTCTTGCAGTAGTATGCGGGCTTTGACGGTAACGTACAGAAGGAAACCGAGAGGGTCAAAGACGGACATAGTTATTCTTAATACTTCCCGCTTCGTAGGTCTTTTAAAGCCGGTCTTTAGATCATCTGAAATGTTTGAGAGGTTCAGGGTAAAAATGAGATTGTCGTCGTCTGGCCTCCATTTGACACCCAACACTCGCTCAACTAAGGAATCCTTGCTGTCAGTGATGACTTTGACAGCCGACGCAGAAAGTCTTTGTTGAGGTATACATTCCAGCAGACGCTTGGAATTTGAAACGAAATTTCAAATATGAAACCCGCCAGACTCATGGATGTCGATGACGTCACGTACAAGCTGAATCAAGTCGTCTTCTTGATTAAGCGAGTAAATGAAGTCGTCGACGTAGTGGTGGTCGATAATAGCTTTGCAAGCATGTGGCTTATCAGTCTCATATCTGCGAGCGTTCAGATTTTTTACATACTGTGAGGAAGAAGGTGAACATACAGCGCCAAAGGTCATAACATTCATAACATATTCGCCGTCTTCCCACAGCAGTCGCTGCGCTTGCCTGTCTTCGGGGCTAATGAGAATTCTGTGGAACATCTCCTGTATGTCACCTGTCACGGCAACTTTGCCCTTTCGGAAGCCCAAAAGGACACGTGGCAGTGACGTCAAGAGGTCGGGCCCTGTCATGAGAAAATCGTTCAGAGATTTTCCGTCTGATTTTGCAGCGCAGTCTAAGACGAGGCGCAGCTTGGGCTTATTTGGATTATAGACGGCAAAATGTGGTAGCCACCAGGTTTTGTTTGTCCGAACTACGGCGTCTGCAGGGTTCAGTCTCGAAACATAACCCTTTGATACGTTGTCCGAAAACCTTTCAACATACTTAGTTGCGAAATCAGTCGACTTACGCATTTTGCCTTGAATACTACGAAAGCGTTTCCTGGCCTGCGGTAGGCTGACTGGAAGCTCAGCGTCGTCAGACTTCCATAGCAAGCCTGTCTCGTACCGGCCTTCTGGTAGCAGTTTCGTCGTTCGCTCCATTACCTGCAGAGCGAGCTGATCCATCTGCGTTTGCCATGGCCATTGCTCTCGATTGACTTCTTGTATTCACCATGGACTAGTTCTGTTCACTCGAAGGACCACTTGTACGGTCTTGGACGTGTCTAATAATAAAACCACTGACTGAAAGTAATATCTTCGATTTATTTTCCCGTCAGCAGTCCAGTCGTTTGCGTGTCAGTTGTCAATTGTCCTATCCAAATCATGGTCTGTCAGTCACGTCAAGGTTAACTTATGTCTTTGTCTCGCAAGGAGGCTGGACGCCGCGACAAAAGTCAATAACCTTTTCGAATATTTCAAAACGATAGCTTAACTTTTTAACCATGAAAAGAACTGTGATTTTGTTTGATATGTATGTACTTTACAGATAAGTGACAAATTATAACAGCGCTAAACCAAACGTACTTTAAAAATCTTTTATGTTTCACTTACCAATATATGTAGATACCTTATCACCTAAAATTTACGTACTTATAGGTTTGATATTTATATAGATAACATTCTTAGAAATTTAATTAAGAAATAAACAACTTGCATCTTGCATCCATTTCTCCAGAAATTTTGTAAAATGTTACGTAATATCCCAACAGACATTAATTCTAAATATTGAAATAAACTAGCTTGTTTGAATTTAAGTCTCGGCAAAGCTATTACTTTCAGTGAATTTAAAACTGAGCTAGGAAAGTTTTAACTGGTGTACATATTGATTGCAGTTGAATTTAAGCTCAAGGATGCGACGCAGCCCTGGCCCATTTTCTGGCAGAAGCAGAAGCCACAATGCAATATGGCCGGCCTTAATTCATGTACTGTCAACCGCAAGCACACTCCTTCGCACACAAACCTGATACAAATTAATAATGTCTGTAACATACCTATACATTCTGTTAGGGATGTTTGAATTCACAAAATTGAATCACATGCTCTCTGAAATCACGTAAAATTATCAGTTGTATCATACAACACCGTAATTTAATGCTAATCGCCTCCAGAGTATCCCTAATCGACCGGCAACGCTACGGTAACCGCTTGCCAATCAGGTGGGCCATATGCTTGATTGCCAACTTAGTAGTATAAAAAAAGGCATCACGTCCCGGGGAGGTGTTAGAGTCTCCTGTATACTTAATAACTAAATTACATATTTGTATATTAACTATACTGTAGTCTCAAAAGTCATAATCGAATACCGCACCACTTAAAATTCCGTCCGACGTATCCAAACAAAACACCTAGTTTAAATCGCAGGATGATAACAAGATGCTTTGACTAATAAACGGGGAATTCGGCTGACATCCGGCAGTGCATGTTTAAAATAGTTTGATTTAGGTAGTCTAGCCCCTCACCGTTACATGTAATAGGTAATATCCACCGTATATTAAATTTTAGCTCATAGAATAACAGTCTTTTTGTAAATAGTTTTTAGGTCAGTCTTTCGGTGTGGTTAGAACAATATTACCATTAGTCCTTTAATTGCCCGCCGCCGTGGCGGGCTCTCCCACACAAAAAATGGTCTGATATGAGAGTGCTTCTCAAATTACGTGTTCATGTAATAGCCTTAGACACATAGGTAATAAGCAATTTACAAGCGACGCGCGAATCATACAGCTATTATTACAAGAGTTCTAGGCTGCAGTGACTGGTCACCATCAGGTGCGCCGTATGCTTTTTTTATAAAAAGCAGCAAATGACTCAACACCACCTGATGTGAAGCGGTAAGAAGAGTCTATAAGCCGAAACAGCTAGTGCAGATTAAAACATACTGTTCGAGCCGCCTTCACTATACCGGCCCTTCAGGTGCTATTTCATGCCTCTTTAGAAGTAACCCATATTAAAGGAAGTAAACAAATGTACTGGCACAAAATTCCAAGTTTAGGAATTGAGACAACGAAACGAGTTACTAAACTTGTTTGTGCGTGATGTTGAGGTGGAGACAGTAAATTGACGACTCCGAATACCGACACGCGTGCTCCTGAGTAGGAAGGGGGAAGGTGGGATAAGCTCTTCATGGAATGAAGGAAATAGTGGTTGTTTACGAATTAGAACATTACAAATAAAAAGTTTGTAGATAGGTACAGACGGCAACACATTAAGTTTAACAGAGGCTCTATGAAAGCCGCCTCTATTACGAACGGAGTAAGGGCGGTCTCAAGGACTGTTACGCTTGACGTCTTACGTCGACTGTACATGATTGAATAATCACGCTAATTTATGATTATGACTATTCCTGGAACTTCATCTCCTTTACTTTTTTTGAATATTTTTTATTTGATATGATATTTATTTTATAAACTTAAACATGGCATGCACTTTGACATGGTTTCTTTACAGAAAACAGTTTATTTAACTACGAGTTTAAATAAACTGTTTTCTGTAAAGAAACCATGTCAATCAATTTCAATGAATTTGATAAACATATCATATTTTTATTTTTGCTATCAAAAAAACAAATACGTATTTTCCTACGTCTGTTCCCGTGACCTCAGCCAAATAAATGCGCGTATAATCCCATAGTGCCTATAGCATTGCGTAATTTTTTGTGCAACTGGCATCGTGCCAAGGGTGCAGCTGAACTGAAGCGACAACCGAGAGCCAAGCCGCAACACAAGACTATGTTGAATTGTTGGTACCTTGGGGTAAAGCTTCCCGCAGCCATAACTGGGACGTTATGTAATCCTCTTTACAATATTTTTTTAAGAATAACATGTTTAAGTTTTAATTTAAAACAAAAACCAACATCGGTAACTAAAAAAATAAAATTAAGTTTCATTTCATTTAAATGTTTGATTTTGTGCATTTATAACGCGTACTTTAATGTAGAAAATACAAATAAAGAAAGAAAACGATGATAAAATTGTATGCTCGTAAATTTTGTCGAAACTGCGAACATGTATATATACAATAAAAGTTCGCAGTTTCGATAAAATTTCAAGATGGCGGTTATATTCAATGATTTTTGACAGTTCAAAGCGATAAATGGCTTTATCACATCGCGCTTCGGTGGTCATGCTAGGCAGGCAGGCGGGAATCCAACCCGCGGGGTCCGGCCAGACGCGATAGCCGCTACATCACCGGAGCACTAGGTGTAACCTACCAATTTCTTCACCGCTTTCTACTTTCGACGTTTTTATAGCAAACGTTTATCTCACCACTCATTGAAATTTACACCTAATAGCATTTTTTTCTCTTCAAGGTATTTTTAATCAATCACTTATTTTTAATCAATCACAACTAGATAACAAGCAAGCTGCCGGCCCACCTGGTGGTAAGTGGCTATTGTCGCTAATAGACACAAGCAGAAAAATCACTTGATAATGCAGGTGCGTTGTCATCTTTTTTTTTATTTTTTTTATTTGGAACAAACAGTTATACATGCTTAAAACATTCATATTAAATATTGACTTATTTGCGAACCTAAAGTTCCCAGTATAAATATTTTTACTTGAAATTTCTTAACCTGAGTGAACATTTGGTAAGAAATTGACATATCTCTCTCTATCTATAGTAAACAAAACTATATACTACATACTGTATTGGAAAAGAAAGAAATAACATTAATATGTATTCGAAAAGTTACACAATGAATTGAAAATGACTATAAATTTGAGTTGTGTCATGTGATATGCTTATTTGTTTTACTTTAGAAATAAAAATGAATTGGAATACAATATTGTTTTATCTTTTCCAAAAATTCAGGTTCTCCCAATTATCAGCAACTCAACTCAAACACTGCCCAAAACATCAACAGCAGTTACTTATGGTGTCTTATGAACTAACTATTTATTTAAAAAATACCTATCTAGAATAGATTTCAACACAAAAGACAAATTAACAAAAAAGATAATGTTTTATGAAGATAAAAATTATTATTTTTTAAAAAAAGGAAAAACTTTTATTTATCCGTGATGTGTAATAGCTAATAGTTCAGTGATGTGGCTTATATAGGCAGATAATGTGGAATTAAATCTTGAGGCCTAAGATGAAATAATGAATTCATTTCTGTTGTTTCGGGAAAGAGCTTGGCACCAACTCCAAACAATAATACCTATTTAAATTATGTAACTACCACAAACGCTTCTCTCAATAAGTATTTTTAGTATTGTCAGTGTCAAAAGTTTGCATGGGAAATGTCAATTTGGGCACTCCACCTGTCAAGCCACAGATTCACAACAACACAACTGGTTTTAAGCTGTCATAAGCCCGCCGAGGGTATTCTGCGGCTTGAAAGATATGTGACTAAGCCGAGTGTGTTAAAGATATAGGTCGCGCCAAACATCTAGTTCCTCCTGAAGTTGTATGGCGCAGTATCACGGAGCTGCCCTCAGATACTGTCCTGTTTCGCCGTTCCATATTAGCGCGCAGTGAATAGACCGATTCTAACACTAGCCGTTCGTCACTTACCAGCCCACCGGAGTTTTTATGCAATGGTAAATCTATTGTGTTTGTCACAGATTACGTAACATAACATAAAAATCCATTTCATCTTTTCGCGCTCAAATTCGAGCAGGAAATAGCAGTATAACGATCCATAATGAAGATAATACTAAATAAAGCGATTTCATGATCATCATCCACAACAACAGAGCGAAACAAGTTGATTGTCGTCATTATGGTAATAAACATACTCTACCAGTACCTAATTGCCGTCCTGTCTACTAGCCCCCTTATTCTCAACTGTCGGAAAGGATTCGAATATCGAAAAACTATGGTTTTTCGATATTAGAGATAATGTCGGAAACTATCACTTTCATTGCGGTGCGTTAAAGCGAGACGGGACTTTTCGAATCGAATCCGTGATCCGACAATTGAGAATGAGGAAGCAGTAGTACCCCTAGTGTGAGTTTTAATCGAATCGAAACAAAAACGATCATCATCGTGTTCACCTCTCAAATACACATAATTAGGCGTTTCCAATAATTCACAAGGAGCTACTGACGTTTTCATACAATTTGACAGTTCTCACCTCAACGAACGTTTTCGTTTCAATTCGTATGAATCAGACAGACTGCACCGCAGCAACCGCACGTAGTCGATATATTCAACTGCATGCAGTTGTACGTTTGACTTCGTTCAGTCATGATATCAATTTTACGCGGTCGCGGTCGTGTGAAGTCGATATTAAGAGACACCGCACATATACAATTTCAAGTTGGCCAACTATCAAACAACTAAATTGCGTGCTTTCATAGGCCGCACACTTCGTCGACTTAGTTGGTGGACAATGTTGCTAGCGCGGTGGATTCTGCGATAAAATGCGGAAAAACAACGCACTTCTTAACTTAATAAAAAGAAGACGAAAACAAAACAAAACATTTAGGGTGCATCCGATATTAAGTGACAGATTAGAGCGTGGGAAACATCATACCTAACATTCTAAACTGAGATGTTACCCAGATAAGTTTTTTAAGGGCTTGCCTTTTTTGGACTTCGTCGATCAGCAGTTTTATTTTTTCATTTGTTACAAGAAGAGAATGCAGAGATCGACTGGCTGCGGCGGCTGCGTGACCGTCGGCAAAAATCCAAGCGTGGGGAAATCAGCGCACGGGTCTGGTCACACTTCATCTTACCGTGCGACTGACCAACTAAGTTGTTATAGTGTGCGGGCTATCGGCTGATAGTTGGCCAACTATTTAGTTAAACGACTTAGTTGATATAATGAACGGGCTATCATAAGATTCTATGCCTATTAGACATTCTGCGATTTAGTTGGCCAACTTGAAATTGTATATGTGCGGTGGCTCTAACTGCACACAGTCGTGACTTCAACTTTACGCGGTATATAAAAACCTGTACTGGCTGACTGGAAGGAACAGCAAGTCCACAGATAATAAACTCCTAATCTACAAGACCGTCCTAAAACCCTTGTGGATGTATGGCTTACCACTTTGGGGCAGCGCAAGCAACTCCAACATATTGATCCTGCAGAGAATGCAAAATGTTATCCTAAGATCACTGGCCGACGTGCCTTGGTTTATTACCAATCACGAGATTCATCAACACCTGGAAATGAATACCGTAAGGGAAGAGATCCAGAGTGTAACAAATAAATACAAGGATAGGCTGGAGGGACACCTGAATGAACTTGCTGCCAGACTTACAACTCGCAGTTACAGGAAGCGTCTTAAAAGGAAAGACATCCTATAACTTGGAAAGTGACTGTAATGTGGAGTAGATGCCCTCGTTGGAGGACACACTCGAATGAAATTACAACATCCTTCAAAAAATCTGCTCATAGTATTAAGCTGATCGCAGATATATATATATAAATAAATAAAAAAATAAAAATAAAACTTTACGCGGTCGGCCAGTTGTGTAGTATCGACGCACGCTGTCCATCGCTAACCGCATACAGTTAGTGCGCAGTTGATGCTGGTGCAGAACGCACGTCGTAGGTTGCGAAAGTTTAAATAAAAATGGATTTCGATACCGACTTGTTTATTTCTTTAATTAAAAGTAAAGTCAGCATTTGGCATTACAAAAGTCAAGAATATAGTGACAAAATAAGGCGTGATTGGGCCTCTATATGCGAATTAATGGTACCAAATTTTGCAGATAAAAATAACAAGGCAAAAAATGCTATTGGTAAGTTTACAATTTTATATTATCTTTTCATTATAAAATATTCTGTGATAATACTAAACAATGTTAATAATCGGTATGTAGCATAGATGAACAAAAAAAGTCGAACGGATTCTTGCTAACAAAACATTGTCCGGTTTTTTTATAGGGTGTAACAAAATTAACGCGATAAACGATGGCCAATGCAGGTACTGACTCTAAATATAATATTTCATAAAAAAAATTGTCTAGAAAATCTCGTTTTCGAGAAAAATAAGTATTTTAACAAATTAAATTTGAGAATTACAGACTTTTATGTTTCGTTTTAACCTTTTGACGAATGAAAACAAAACGGCAACGTTGCGTCGTTGCCGATACGTACCATCATGAAACGTTAACTCGCATATTATTGCTATCTCTTTCTAACTTTGATATCTCTTTCTATCTTTTCTATCTCTTTCTAATTTTTGCTATCTTTTCCTCTCTTTCTATCTTATTAATATCAAAGAAGTATAGAAAAAACCCTTTTATCCCCTCTCACTGCATACTTCGCCTCCGCGGTGGCCATGACGTAGTTAGTAAATACGTAGTATTAATAATAGTACATAGTAAAGCAGCTGGTAAAAGGATTAGTGCAATAAAGTTGTAACTTATAAAAGCATAAATTGGTAAATAATTATTAGTGAAAAAATATTTAATTTTATTAAAGTTTGTTTTTCTCCCCTGGACAAGTACATTCCATACATAAACCCTGCAAAGTTTGTCGCGTTAATTTTGTTACATCTATATAGTAACCATAGACTAAATACCTATAATTATGTTGCCATGGAAGACTGCCTTCATTACTCATGAAATAATCTGCAAATTTGCTTCTGATGGAATCTGCTGGCGTTATATTTTGGTGCACACATATAGCCAATACAAGTAAAGAAAAATAATTTTTATAATTGTAGTACGAAGATCCACTCTTGGTTGGTTTAAAAAGTCTTATGTGTTTACCGTCAACGGCACCAATGCAATTTGGGAACTGAGCGCGTATTTTAAACCCATTAGCGACATCCATCCTAACGTCTTCCGTTTGGTCTTCTAAAAATGAGTTTTTCATGACATTCCAAATTTGTTCGCACACACTTCTCTTACAATTCCAATTATTGTTGAAATTCCCCTTCTGTACGATTACTGAAGATCTTGAAACGAGCATCCAGTTGCTAGATACCTGGAATCAAACAAGCTCAATCAATCATTATTAATTTTTAAAATTGTGAACACTTACTGTGAATAATCAAAATATAAATGTGTTTACAACATTTATTTCTTTTTATCACGTTTTTTATTTATTTACAGCAATTGAACTACAGGGCAGGTGGAAGGTGTTACGAGATGGTTTTATGAGAAGTGTAAAAAATCAAAATAAGAAAAGTGGATCAGCTTCTACTACAACGAAACTGTATACATATCATGAACAATTATTATTTTTAAAAGATATAATGACAGATAAAGGCAAGCGTGGTTCAGGCGGCGCAGAGACTTCCAATGAACAAAGTGAAATTTCACCTGTTAAGATTCGTACAAAAAAACCAAAACGAGATGCTTATTAGCGACCGTCAATACGGCTTTCGCCACAGTCGCTCGACGGGTGATCTTCTAGTGTATCTCACGCACCGTTGGTCTCTTGCCATTGAGAGTCATGGTGAGGCATTGGCAGTTAGCCTAGATGTAGCGAAGGCGTTCGATCGGGTCTGGCACAGGGGTCTTCTTTCGAAGTTACCATCTTACGGGCTGCCTGAGGGGTTGTGCAAATGGGTCGCTAGCTTTTTGTCCAGCAGATGCATAAGAGTCGTTGACGGCAGTTGCTCGGATAGCATGGACATTAACGCTGGCGTCCCGCAAGGCTCGGTGCTGTCTCCAACATTGTTCCTGCTGCATATCAATGATATGCTGTCTATTGACGGACTGCATTGTTATGCAGATGACAGTACTGGTGACGCTTACTATACGAGTCGTGCTAATACCCCTCGGTCTACAGTGGAGGAAAGTCGCGGTCGACTTGTGTCTGAAATCGAGAGATCTCTAATCAGAGTTTCCGATTGGGGACGACTAAACTTAGTCCAATTCAACCCCACTAAGACACAAGTCTGCGCGTTCACCGCTAAAAAAACCCCATTCACTGTAGCTCCACAATTCCTCGACACACCGCTTTCCATCTCTACGAGTATCGGGATCCTTGGTGTTGATATCTCTAGCGACGTGCAGTTCCGCAGTCATTTGGAGGATAAAGTCAAGCTGGCATCCAGGAAGCTTGGTGTGCTCAATGGAGCGCGGCGGTATTTCACTTCGGGGCAAAGACTGTTACTGTATAAGTCTCAAGTCAGGCCCCATATGGAGTACTGCTGCCATTTATGGGCGGGAGCGCCTAGATACCAGCTTGGACCATTTGACGTGCTCCAAAGACGCGCTATGAGAATTGTCGACGATCCTGAGCTCACAAGCGGTATTGAACCTTTAAGCCTAAGGAGAGATTTTGCCTCCTTGTGTGTGTTCTACCGTTTGTATAACGGGGCGTGTTCTGAGGAATTATTTGACATGATGCCCACGGCTTCTTTCTATCATCGCACCGCTCGCCATCGGCAGGGAGTTCATCCTCACAAATTGGAACAAAGTGGTCGCGTACTGTACGGTTTCAGAGAAACTTTCTCCCGCGTACGCTCAAGTTGTGAAATGAGCTCCCTGCAGAGGTTTTCTCGAATGAGTACAGCATGGGGTTCTTCAAAAAAGGCGTGAAAAGGTTTTTACAGGGTCGGCAACGCGCAAGTGATACCCCTGGTGTTGCAAGCGTCCATAGGCTACGGTAACCGCTTACCATCAGGTGGGCCGTATGCTTGATTGCCACCTTAGTGGTATAAAAAAAAAAAAAATAAAAAAAAAAAAAAAAAAAGATGCAAAGGAAACATCATCTGACGATATATTAATAGAAAGCTTGAGTAATAAAGTGATCGAAAAATTAAGTAGTGACGAAAATGATTCCGATAAACAATTCCTATTATGTCTGGTGAATGAATTCAAAACGATACCTGCTGAACATAAACGAGAAGCGAAAAGTGACATTATAAATGTAATTAGATATTACAAAAATAAAACTTCACATCAGTACGAAACTGGAGGAAATCAGTCTTCGCACGCAGACTATTTCAAAGGATACACTACTGCTACACAATATTCGAGAACCATGGCAACTAACTCAACACAATTAAAAGATTCCAATGATAATAGTTTGCAAGAAATAGGAAATACACACCACCCATACGACCAAAAATCTCCTCGCCAGAGTATTTCATCACCCCAAATATATACAGAAAGCATACTTGGCAATATTTCTAATTAGAACTAAGAGAGAAAGCGCAATTAGCATAAGAACTTGTAAATATGTTACCTAAAAAGACTGAAAGACTGTGTCACAAAGAATAATATAAGTATTTAAAAGAAGTGATTTTGAATTGAAACCGTGTTTTAAAAATTTGTGTAGTCGTGCCTAGTTAGAAATTATAAATAGCAATGAATACAGATCAATATATACTTAAAAAGACTATTACAAAGCATAATTGAAGAATAAAAAAATATTAAAAACGAGTTTTTTTTAAGAATATTCTAAATTTATTCCTATGCCTTTCACTGTAGACGGGCTGATGAGGTGAAGTTATCACACCAATACTAGAGATGAATGTTTTTGATTTTGTTATCATTGTTATACTTCATCATAATCCTATTATCAGTCCAAAGAAGTCCAGTGCTGACCTCCCCCAACGAACGCCACAACAACCGGTCCTAAGCCGCACCGCCCGCAACCATCGCGATAAATCATTATACTTATTATGTGACCAAGAAATTAGAAATAAAATAAATTCGAATTCACATGGAAAGTCTTACCTAATGGTGATTGCAATTATCTCTTCAGCTGAAATACTCTTCCGCATGATATTGTTTTGTTTGATACGACACCGATTCTTTTAGTATATCGTTTAATTGATCAAATGCAGCAATTGACATTATAAAGTAGTTGTAAAATTTTGCTTCATCATGTCTTAATTTCGGATACAGTATGAAAAAATCACCTTCTGTATGACAAAATAATAGCAAAGGATCAATCCACACTCGCGCTGCACTTTGCAGTTTTTAAATTCGATTACATCGCTGCCGGCGGCGGCGCTGTAATATATTAATAAGAGAAGTGACATCTGTGCTTCCATTTCGACGTTAACTTTTACACTGAACTCCTGGGCTAGAATCGTGGCGTCATCTGTGCAAAGGCAGATCCGACTGCAGATAACTGCACGCAGTTGAATATAGCGACTGCGTGCGGTTGCTGCGATGCAGTCCGTCTGAGGGCAGCCTAAGGGTAACAGTATCTACTTACCGCCATGCAAGTCTCATTACGATTGCGTTCTGCTATCAAAAGGACAGCAAATAATTTTGTGAAGTATAAGAGACAATAAGAGACAAGTTAAGGCGTCGGTCCCGGGTGGTCATCAACCCGCATTAGGCCAGCGTGGTGGTTATAAAGTTTTATGGCCCAAACTCTTCATGTGTTTCTCCCATGTAGGGAATGTCTGTGCCCAGCAGTGGGACGTACAGGCTGGTGATGATGAAGAGAAAAGTAAGGTCGCCATATCTAATTAACTAGTCAAGCATCAGATCCCAGACACAATTGATTTTTCAATTGTCATATATGTACCTCGAAAGGTATAGCGCCGCGTGACAGATTATGACAGCGTTAGGAACAGGAGATTTATGTCCTATGCTGTGAACATATCGTATTCTCTTGTATTTACAGATTTATTTATTTATATTTATTAAATTACATAATGCATTCGTTGCTAAATGCGTTTACGGTATCCGCTTTAACATCAGCCGGTCGTATATGCTTGTCTGCCACTCGTGTTCCATAAAAACACTGTGGATAAATGAACAACTGTGGATGGTGGAACGCACCTATATTCCATAACTGTTGGAAAACAGTCTTAGTGCTGGTCGGAGTCATCAATTCGCTTACTCGATCTGAGAACTCGAGAAAGAAGTTTAGTAACTCGTTTCTTTATCGTACTTCCAAATTAGAATTCTTTGCCGGCGCATGTTTTCCCTCCTTCCTTTAACATGACTTCCTTCAAAAGTGACAGGAATAGAGATTTCAATTTTTTTTTCATACAAAGCACGACAAATGACTCAACATTACCTACTTGATGTGAAGCGGTAATAGGAAACCAAATGCGAAGACAGCTCTAGCTTGAATATACTGTTCTAACCGCCTCCACCTTGCCGGCCTATAAGCTGCATTTTCACGCCTCTTTTGAAGGAACACATGGTATAGGAAGGAGGGAACACATGTCTGGCAATGGATTCCAAGTTTTGGAATTGTATGACATAGAAATGAGATACTAAACTTCTTTGTGCGTGATGTTAAGATGGAGACAGTTTTGTTTTTGTTTTCATATCGAATCTTTGTTCCGTCGACAGTCGTGAAGTGCTGAGCTTTGAGATTTTCCGCCTATTTTGTAAACCAGTCTCCAACTTTGTTATTCACCTTTACATTGAATTGAATTCAAATAGATTGTATACGAGATGAATCAAGAACTTTTCCTTGATATTTACGAAAGCTCTCGTGAATTTCCCGGAAATCGCGATTTGGTTATACGACAGTTCAGCGTTACAGTGAATGTCCCACATTTGGCTCGCTACCAACTCTCAAAGCCATAATCGTTCTGTGAATCACTGAATCTTTGCACTTCATTGGGTTCATTTGTAGTCATCATAGTTGATAGTATTATCTTTTCCTCAATACTCAATAATCAACAACATGGTATTCTTACATAATATCAGTAACAGAAACAGTTATTCGCAGTCATATTCTTTTTTGTTTACAAACAAAATCATCAAATCATTTTGTAAGACAGACAATCCAGAAGTTATTTTTCTTATAAATAGAAATTTAGGAATATTTCTTGTTACTAACAAGTAGGTGTCTATAAATATTAGTTACTAAGACTTCCCAATTACTTTCCTATTCACGAAAATTAATATACAAACAGTTCCTCTCTATAATAATGTTCTGAAAGATTACTTTACTTTTCTTATCGTAGTTTCCATTAATTGAAGTGAATGAATTCCACAACAACCGCGCTATAGGCGATAAGAACATTAGTTAGGGCCATAAAATATCGGGGATTCTAGATCAGGAAAGGAAATATAACTTACCTACTTCAATCTGCGTTAGAAAGAGAAATAAGCAAAGTTATCGATGTAGATAGTATGCTTGTCTCTTTCTCATACAAAAGGCACGTTTCAGAAAAAGTTACTAAAATGTATGTTAACATAATTTTGTAAATTTCAATACTTATATTATTAATGCGAAAATAACTCTCTGTTTGTCTGTTACATTTTCACTTCTACACCGCTGAATTGATTTAGATAAAATTTATCATGGAGATGGATTACATCTTAAGAAAGGTACCTTTTGGCGTAACAGCCGACATCCACGCAGGGGGCCACTAGTAAACTATAAGAAAATTATTTTTTATTTTGTATCTACTGATTATCATGATTTTTAAAAGTATCATTTTTAGTTTCCTTTAAATAAATCATGTTCTACAATTTACCTTACATTTGTACCTTAACTTGAAAAAATACTACTCGATTTTATTTAAGACTACATTAAAATGGGGCATTTGCTCAATCATGATTTAGAATTTATATTGTAACTGTAATAATATACGACTTAGATAACAATGCCCAGTAACTACACTATACTAACTGTGTTTTGGATTAAAGGTAAAGGTAGCCGGCCACCTTTACCTTTAATCGGAAACACAGCACACTGTTTTAAGGACGAAATAAGAAAGGCGATGATACCTACCCAGACGACCCTACACAGGCCTCCCACCTGGTGATGTATTTCAAGTTTGATACTAATCTAAATGCACTTATCTATAAATAGAATACGTTGAAATCCGTTTGAATTCAGGAACTGTGTCTGATCCACTTCCACTGTCTTCCACGGAGTTCCACGCCCACGCAGTTAATGTAAATATAGAAGTAAACTAAAAATAACTAATGGCTTAATAAATCAGTTTTTCCTGAAACAAAGAAACGCTGCTCTTTAACAAAGTGAACAATCTGTTATCAACTCGGTATTAATACTCCAGTTCCTACCATTAAATAAGTTTACGTCATATTTCAAATTTGAAATTTCTTGTAAGTGATACTGCGTAATCCATTGGTCGGCTTCGACGAACAGTTTGTTTAAAATAAATAAAGAATTACCGCTATTTACAACTTTTGATCAATCCTAAGAAAACTTCGAAATCGTGCAATGTTTTTATAAAAAACCCGGAGTATAAAGTGTGTTATCGCATTTCATTGAAATAGTGCAGGAAGAAGGAACGGCCGTAGGGAAGCTTAGCAAAATCTTCAAAGGATAAGCAATCATCATCAAAACTCGAGCATCATCATTTTTGCATTTAATTATTTCTACTTTGTGATGTTGTATTCCTGCGGTGAATAAGCTTGCCAGATCTTGCTGAAAGGGAGTTATGTTGGGAACAGAGGGATTCTTCTCCAACGCTATCCATATAAGTTATACGTTTTCCTGGATTTCACAGAGAAGGCAACGCGCTCCGAGCATCTTTAGAGAGTATGTCTGTCGCCGCCATCTGGTTGAATTCACCGCTTAATTGGTTCTAAGTGGTTTTGGTTATAAGTGGTCATAAAAAAATAACCTTGAACCTACCAATCACTCAAACAGTCACACAAAAGCTCTTCGATTTAAACGACCTGCGCAACTTTTAACCAGATGGCTGAACATATTGGTTCAGCCATCTGGTTAACAAATGCGCTCAAGGACTTGGCTAGATGTCCGTCAGCCGTTTTATTGGATGCCATCGTTCAATCAACGGGCTGGGCGTCCATTAAGTGGCTGATTTCACCGGGCAGCTGCGACTAAAGGCTGCGATAACCTCATAACATCAGGCAGGCCGTACGCTTGTCCGACACACTTATAGTATAAAAAAAAACGAATTTTTGCTTATCTTCACGCTTTTAATCAGTAAATATTGATAATATACTCAATTTATTGAAGTACGTTAGATTATGGATAGATAATACTTAGAAATAATATTTACTCCTAAAACAATGTAAGATAATTTTTCTAACTTTTTTTATTCTCAACGGGGTAGTTCTTGGCCTTCATTACACGTGGCTAGCTAGAGTGGAACTAGCTATCTTACCTCCACGTATAGGAACTGAACGGTGGTAAGATGGTGGTAGCTAGCCAGGCGGACTTGAAAATCCCTACACCCAACCTAATCGAGCAGAGAAGTTCTGCCCCCACAGGGAATTGAACCCTCGAACCCGGCCCTCTAGATCCGAGGAAAGTCATCTCGACCACTAGACACCTTTTGTCTCTTACTATACCGCCGGCGTCTCTTCATAAAAATAGTATCTATTGTGTCAGTTTATGGGCACTTAATAAATTAACATGAATTTGAATTGCTGATGAGGCGAAGCCAACGGAAATTATATTTAAAAGTAAAAAGAAAACTTAAGAAAACTTCATAATTACCTAAACAAGAATAAATAACCTAAATGAAGGTGAAGCTCGAATTGGGAACAGCTAAAGACATTTCCATTTGAACGAATTCGCGTCGCCAGACATTAATAAGTATGAAATGCGGCTACTGTAGTATCTTGACCTCTGAATCCACTCTGTCTAATGAACCACGCAGTGACCTGACAGCAACCTTTATTATTTTTATGTCCAAATTTGTCAACATCTAATTACTGGTCATGGAAGGCATTTCCATAGTGTGGTATTCTCTTTGGGCATTTCATCTCAGGTTTCAGGGTGACAACGCACCTGCAATACCAAGTGATTTATCCATTTTAGTGCAGGTGACTTTATGTGACGATAGCCACTTACCAAAAGGTGGGCTGTCAGCTTCCTTGTCATCTAGTTTTGTGACGTAGTGGTGATATAGGAGGGTCCAATAAATAAACCACCGGAATACGTCACTGTATAGTAGGAATATTCAAATTGTGAAATTAAGGCACACTGTAACAAGATAAAATAAACTTAACAACTGAACACTGTTTACACTGAAATACCAAAATAGGAATACACTGAAATGAAGCGCCAAAGTATGAATTTTAATTTTGAAATAATAATACTTTAAATTTCTAAATTAAAGGGAAACGAGGTGCTATAACATCGCAGTGTCATAGTACCACGTTACAGTTTTATATGAGAAAAATCTTCTAGACTCTTGGCCTTTTGAAATTGGACAAATATTATCACAACATTAAATAAATACCTACTGACGATTTCTTGGTGGTCTAGGGGACAATAAGAGAATCAACCGAGGAGAATTTATACCGAGAAATTATTTATACCGAAAGTTACGATTATTGACAAGAAAGAGGGAGGTTCTGAATACGACGAGTTTTTTTATTAAGTTAGCTCTTGTTTCCTGGAACATTATATGATATGAAGTGATGCACCAACTCGAAAACATTTTAGTTAAGTACCTTAATTTAATTATTACTTACCTTTTTGATGTTCTGAATTTCATTCCAAAACATGGAATTCTTAATCACACATGTGTGCTTCCTAATTATGGCATACGTTCTTTGCCGTTCATACATAAGGGTGAAAATAAGTCAGCCAGCCAACCGGGAAGGTGAAACACAATGAAACTGAAATCAAAAGAAAAAAAATAAACTAACGAGGAAATTGTTAAGCGCTGTTTTTAATTGGCAATGAAACAAAAGGCAAGAAGCATTGATGGCTAAGGTTTTTAATATTTATTTTAGAATAATCATAAGTAGGTACACAGATATTTGAGAAGTACTAGAGTATGCAATTATTTCTAAATTTAAGCATTTTAAATTATGGTTTTTTTTAAATATATTTTTGTATGCAGTTTATTATTAGGTTATGAGTACTCAAAAATAATCAAAACCTAACAAAACAGTAAAAGTAAGTTCATTCATTTTCATCATGACCTGCCTATATACATCCCACTGCTGGGCACAGACCTTCCTACATGGGAGAAACACCTGAGGAGTTTGGGCCATAAACCACCACGCTGGCCCAATGCGAGTTGGTGGGTTAAAAGCGGTTGCAGGAACAACCGGGACCAACGGCTTAACGTGCCTTCCGAAGCACGGGGGAGCTCGAGATAACAAACTTTGATTGACCCATCCCAGGATCGACCATGGCGAAAGTTGCTTTGTATTTCGTATCGAAACCAGAGCGCTCAAACCATTACGCTCCTCTTATAGTAAAAGTAAGTTATCAGCTGTAAATAAGCCGATTTTACTAATGTGCTGTAGCGAAATAAATCTAATTAGTCGCAATTTCCTTGATTGGCCAGTTATAAGGTTTCTAATGTAAATGTTTCTGAAAGTCCAACACAGATAACAATAGTAATTATTAATTACTCATAATTTTTATTTGAAACTGCGCAAATCAATTGCAATTTAAGATTTCATTGGCTACTCTTTATATAGGTATCATCATCATCATACCAGCCTATGATGTCCACTGCTGAACAATGGTATAGAAGGTAATAATTATTGCTAAGCAATTAAAACAGTTCTTATTTTTATCCAGCTTATAAAATACCCACAAAGACTCCCACAATAAGAATTGGACATGTCACTAATTATGACAAATTTGCAATTCGTGTCGCGAATCCCGACAAAATAGACGAAGCCCTTTTTGTCTAGACCTCGTAATTTGTTTGGTTGCCGCCTAATCTCCTGATTTGTTGATTTATATAGGTCCCTACTCCTACTCTCTTCCTAGCAATAACCTTCAAGAAGTCATTCAACTTGAGCTCCCACACAATACAACGATTCTGAATTCAATAATCACTAAATCTGAAGCTGTAATCTTAAATTATATATTTCATACAATTCGTCGAAGCGTTGGTGTATTTGATTGTTTTAAAATTTTATTAAATATGTTTCATCCCTAATCATGAAACAAGTCCTGCAGCTTGAGGGAACATCACATGTAACTTAAAATGACTACAAAAACGAAAATAAGAAATAAAAAGGTTTAAAAACAATAAAATTTGGAATGAATCAGAAATTGTAAACTGCTCAGTGTTCTTTATTTTACTATGAGACACATATTTTTAGCATCGACACAGTTATTTATTTTAGGACCTATTACAAAATGAGTGGTTGTATAAAAATTTGAATGAGTCATTTTCAACATTCCAGTCTAAAACAGAATGTGATTTTAACTGATTCAATCTTTGCAATGAAATTTATATGCATCATCTTATCGAAATAATTATTGCAATATATTTGTTTATTTGTATTATAGTGAAAATTATTTATACTTTCTCAAATATATATGTATGAAGAATTTCATATTCGGCTCTAATATTTTTTATTGTTAACGGGGTGACTCTGGACTTCGTACCTGATAGCTCGTGATGATAAGGCCTAAAATGGAAACGAGCTACACCCGGATTCCTCAACCACAGAGGAACTGGCTATCTTACCTATAGCTGCCGAAACACAACAATGCTGGTAACATTATTGCTATGGCGACAGACTTAGTTAAGACGGTGTTAGCTAGACAGGCGGACTTAAAAAATCCGTATACCACCAACCAAACCGAGCAAAACTTTATGAACCGAACGAATCGAACCCCAGAACTCTAGATCTGTGGTAGGTGGTCACAACCAGTAGACCACAGAGGCGGTAAAACAAAGGAAAAATTATAATTTATGAAGACATCAAATGTGTGAATTATATTATAATCATTAAATAAAATTCATGATTCAGTTCCAGAAATGGTCACCTATTTGGTGCACAGATTAATTATATAATATTGTGTAGTTTGGTAACTATAAATAATTGAAATTAGTATATAAAACAAATGTTCACCGATACTATCACGACAATACAACATTATTTTTTATTTGTCATTCTTCATTTAATTTTTTATATATAAATGTATTCCCTCCTTCCTATGACATGGGTTACTTATAAAAAGAGGCGTGAAAAACACCTTAGGGCCGGCAATGTGGAGACGGCTAGAGCAGAGTCTTCGCATATGGACTCTTCACCGCTTCACATCAGGGGCCTTACCACCATCTTTATAAAAGCGATTCATATTCCGCTCGGTTCAGTATTGGTTCCTAAACTGCATCGCTGTCATAGTCGTAGACAGCGTTGTAGGTAGTACGAATTAACGATTCTACTCAGTTTAGGTCCTAAACTGGATAGCGATAAACGATAAGAAAAAGATATTGGTGTTTAGAGTTATACCAAAATAGAATGAGTCAAACGAGAAAAATGTTAGTGAAAATATCGTGACGAAAACAATAAAGCTGTGCCTACAGTCAAGAAAGATCGATTGCTCTGTTTGATAAATGATTGAATAACAATGTCATACGACATACATACTGACTAGTACTGACAGTTAAATAGAAATATATTTACATAATTTATAAAAAGGAAGATCAACTGAGCGATGTGTTATCTGAGGGAAAGTGGCCTAAAATGTACTCTATGAATGGCCCTACCTACATGCTTCATTGAGACTTGTACGTAATATATCGAAGTACACCCACCTATGTATACGCTAATGTTCTCTAGAAACTGATGGGCAAGAAGTCTTGCGCATTGGTTGACGTATTGTTTTGACGTATCTAAATTTTATTATAACCAATACCATAAACATCTACTGACATTTTTTGGTTAGGTACTAGATTCTATTTGACATAATCATCTCTATGACGCAGCCTTAGAATAATAACGATAAGGACGCAGCAAAGGTAAGCCAACTAAGTACCTATAGCTAATTTCAAAGGAACGGGCGAATAAATAACTGTAAGAGAATTCGTAATTTCCGCAAATATAGGAAAAATAAAATTTAAGCCACACCGCCGCGGATGACTGCATTTTGCTCAATTTCGCGGCGTAATGAGATACTTCCGAGACCGGGAGCTGGCGTCAGGAATAAATCGGAAAGACGGGAATCTCGTTGCGGGAATTTAAAGGGAAACGACAAGACGACAAGAATTCTCAATTGCGAAAACATCCGCCAGCGAAACCAAGAGCTTAAGCGCTCGCTCAGAAAACGCGGCTACTTTAAAACGTTACTGGGTGAAAATTCTGAAGCCAACCTTTAACAACATAAGCCATTTAAGTATCAACCTCCTTAACCGTTTTTTAAGCTTACAAATCGGAAATTCAGCTGTTTTACTTATTTCTTTTATCCGAAGTTTGTAGGCTAGGATAAATTGCCAAGTCGAGTTTACGCGCAACTAAGGTTAACAATTGCCGATCGCGGAAGTGTACTCGGACTTTAAATATTGAGCGAATGTTTGAATTACCCATTTTAGTAACAGGTTCTGTGTCGTATTTATGACATTTTACTTCGCTTGTAACTCACTATCGAGGGCTTATTGTCGAAAAGGAGGTATGTAAACATATTTCAGAAATAAATCAAAACCAAATAGATAGAACGTACGCAATAAATTTCACTGAGCGTTTCGTTGGGTGCTGCATCGACCGGAGCCGTGCCCGCCTGTCACCTAAGTCCTGACGTCCTACAAGCAACAAAGAAAAGCAAACATTGACTTATTTTAATTGATAACAAACTTCGTCTTTTATTGTAATTCTTTAATAATATTTAAATAACATTATCTTTATTATGCCTTGGAAGCAACAAAGAATTATACTACTTAAAGCGTTTATTCTTATGGTAATTTGGGGGTTTCAAGGATTTATAAAGTAAACGAGGAGATTTTATAAGAATAATATTAAGGATGACCGCCTTTTTTGGCATTTTGTGTTTGTTTTATCATTGTAATGTTTATGTTATTTTGTAAAATAAAGAATTTCTATCTATCTACATAATGATGTTACGGAATATATAAATAAATAAAAAACATTTCAATTGATAGACGCAGTAAAGTGTTTTTAAATTAGCTTAGGCTCGAGTACAGTATCAAATAATGAAAATATTACTAAAAGTCTACAACATATTCACTTCCATCTTTGACGTCGTGGTCATAGAAAGAAGAAACCTTATTAAATAGGTATAGTAACCATGCTACTTTACACTGACACACCTATTAATTGGTCCAAATTATCAATCAT
The DNA here is from genome assembly GCA_947347705.1 of Nymphula nitidulata. NCBI lineage: Eukaryota > Metazoa > Arthropoda > Insecta > Lepidoptera > Crambidae > Nymphula > Nymphula nitidulata. The sequence goes on along the minus strand of OX374625.1, from coordinate 18,555,157 downwards.
TAAGATGTGTTGATACTAGGTGACGGACCAATATACACAATAAAAAGCCAACTGAGCTGTTGCTGAGCCACATTAACCACATAATTAATAATCTAAAAAACTTCAACAATACCTAAGTAAATAAAACCCGAACAAGACAAACAAACACAGAATAGACGCCATATTGTATTTCATCACACACAAACATACACACGCACGCACACACACACTTACACACACACACAAATACGCGCACACACATACGCACACACACGCATTAACTTATTTATTTACCAACATTCAATAATAATAAAACATAATCATAACTAAACTAATTTCATATCTGCAATACCAAATCAAAACAAACGATACCACCTTTAAAAACAAGCTAATATAGACAGGTGTAGTCCGATAGCACCTGTTTATATAAAAAGCATACATAAGCTTAACTTAAAAAAAAACCCCGAGACTTCTGATTGAGGTCTGTCTTAGTAGACTGAGGTATTGACCACTGAAATCATCAGATGCCGCCAAATTTTTATTCCATATTTTTATCGTTCTTGAAAGTTGTTTTCATTTCTATACAATAATTTTGGATCTTTGATATCGGAATCTGAATGATGAATATAAAAGTACTTAAGCTAAATAAAATGTACAAAAATTGATTCTTTGAATAATAAATGTTTATCTTGGTATTGATTTTCCAAGTGTTATACACTTTTTCCAGGCCTCTGTCCAGCAGTGGACGTGTTTCGGCTGAAATGTTGATGATGATGTGACACTAGACAGAAGCTAAAGAGTTTATCCATGTAACGACTCCATCTAAAAAACCGCGCACACGCGATAATAATCTATAGAAAACATCTCTTACAATATAATTGCTCAGTTTCATTCGTGAGAAACATAAAAAACAATAAATCTAAAACGATTGTATCTGCCACATAGAGTATACCAACAAAAAAATTCTAACAGCATTTCGATAAAATATGCAGTTTTTTAACATATATTTATAACATGAAACAATAGGAAAACCTGAGTCAATTATTATAAATAAATATTAATTATGCGATAATATTTTACAACGAATGTATAAACATTCGTTTGTTCGCTTTTGTTTTACATGTCTATATTTATGACTACTATTATTAGGCTCAAATAAGCAAATTTCCAATCGGCCATAATTGATGTGAGGTCATATTATGATATGTTTACACATATATGGCTTCATTTAACTGCATTTTTACATTTACGACACGTAGATGGCTTGTCTTTGTCTGACGATAAAAAAAATTATCATTCAAAATTATTAAAAAAAATTGTATCGAATTGCATTAGAAAGGAAATATTTCATATCCGACCAAGTATCTCAAAAAATCAGGTAAGATCTCCTGAATCCGCATACAATACTAATAATTCGTTTTCACTCATAGATTTTTGTACAAAAGTTTTATATTTTCGTCTATTTCACAGTTATTCACTATGGCAATATGGCGGGCGACAAAGAAGTCAAACTTTAACGTCACTAATGATGAATATTTGGCTGTGTTGCAGTTCTTTTTCTAAAAAATTCTTGTTTTGTACCACGCAACAAAGCGAATACAAATAAAACGGACAATTGATCACAGTTCTATACATTTTTACCTATTTTTCAGGATAGTGTACATAGACCTGGCCGGGTCTCCATATATTTTTAAAACACCTCTTTTCGTGAGGTTTTGTAAAAAAAGTATTGCAAAAAACGATTGAATGGTGTGAAAAGCCGTTAAGAATTTTATCGTGATTGTCCGTATTGTCTAAGTATCATCTCATGGAGACTCATCAAATATTTAGTGTCAAATTCTCCCAAGAGGCATTGTAATGTGGTTGTAAAACATTTCAATGCAAGAAATAGCAACAAAAATAATATTACACTATACCTGACCGCCCGCGTCTCCACCTGCGTGGACCACATCCACGCTATCGCTCTCAAAATTTTGTCCTTCCCAGGGTCTCAAACTATCTTCCATCTTTATCGTTTCAGCGGTTTACAAGCGTAAAAAGGTGACAGACATACAGAGATACTTTTGCTTTATAATATTAGCAGATAATATTTCGTGATATTAGTATGGATATTGATACGTCGCTCCCTTCTGTTTATTTGTACCTCTCCAGGAATCCAATTTATGTAGGAATTCGTTGAATTGGTAAATTGATTTTTGATTTCATTGAAGTAAGTATTTCAATAACATTCTAGAGGCAACCAAATAAACCCTGCCAATATTTGTTATATTTATATGAAATTACTTTATTGCAAATTCTACGAAATCATCCGCGGGTTTCTTATTGATAATGTTCCTCGTGCAACAACAGAATTCTCCGTAATAAAATATTGCAATGAAACTTAGTAACAGTTAATAATAGGCATCAGCTTAGTAAAATAAGGCCTCAAAAGATAAAATTATAAGGTGCTATTTCACCAAAGTAAAATATTTTTTTTCCAGGATAAAGGTAAAATAAAAATGTGCAAAAAAATTTTTTTTATCCAAAATAAAACCGACTTCAAAACACTAAAATGGAAAAAATAAATTAATTTCAGTACCTAGGTATGTACCTACTTACCTCTAGAAATGTATTTTTTTGAGTTTGTGCTTCACTTTCTATTGTCTCTAGAAACAGCTTAGCACCAACTCTAAAAAATACATTTCAAGAGGTAAGTAGGTACCTAGGTACTGAAATTTAATTATTTTTTCCTTTTTAGTGTTTTGAAGTCGTTTTTATTTTTGTTAAAAAAAATTTTTTTCGCATTTTTAAGTGATTTCCTAAGGTCAAAGCAAAATGGGTGACCGTCAGCACTACCGACTTGTCTGTCTCCCATTCCATTTTGAAATACACAGTGAAAGAATTATCTTCTAAATCCTAACCGTTAAGGAGTTGTACCTTCCATCATCAGCTCATCAACATGAGATGATGACTAACAGAAGCAAATACTTGAATAGCATTGAAAAAAAATTAAATCATGTCACACGTGCCTACAAAAATTTTGGTTTGTCCGCGATTTCCGTGGGATCCCATCATTAGATCCTGTCTTGGTGACAATCGGGCAACCATTGGAGTATACTCTATTGAATGAATAAATAGCTTTGAAAATCCGTTCACAATTAACAGAGGAATCGGTGAACATACATACAAAAAAAATATACATACAGTAGAACATATAACCTCCTTCTTTTTTGAAGTCGGTTAATTATTATCAATGGCAGACGCAGCGTTGGTAGGCCTCCCACAAGGTGGACCGACGATCTGGTGAGGGTCGCGGGAAGCCGATGGATGCGGACAGCGCAGAACCGATCGGTATGGAGATCTTTGGGGGAGGCCTATGCCCAGCAGTGGGCGTCTCTCGGCTGAAATGATGATGATGATGAATTATTATCAATATCATCAATAACCAAATTTTAATTTCACCAACTTTTTTTAATCGTTTCATTTTTACCCTTCGTAACTTAAATCATGTGCAGTCGATAGCACATCAAGCATAATAGTTTGACCTTGAGCCCGCCTTACTCCGTAATGGAGGCGGCTTCGTTACACTTGATGTGCTGTCTACTGTACTATTTATTTTTCTTATTGAGAAAATACTATCAAAATAAAGCACATTTCTAGTCCGTTGCATACAGATTTCCAGTTCTCCAATCATATTAGCTGAAATGTAGTTTGAATAAAAATAACTTTAATATACCTATGCAATTAGATAACAATCAAGCTAACCAAAGAGTACATTTTTTATACGGGTGAAGCTAACGGACTACCTGTTGGTAAGTGGTTACCGCAGCCTATAGACCTGCAATAACAAGGAAAACATCACTTATTATCGCAGATCCGATACCACCCCAAAGCCTAAGGTGATATGCCGTCCATGCCCAGTATAATTACTGGGCATCGACGGCATATCGCAGTGTAATACACTGGCTACCTTTCCCTTCAATCCGAAACACAGCGAACTGATTTACGGCTGAAAGAAGAAAGGCGGTGGGACCTACCAAGATGACTCTACATACGGTCCTACCACCTAGTAAAACTCTACCAATCTTACGTCGATATTTCCAAAAATTTTCGTTAGGGTGCCAATGTTAATATTTCGACATTGTTAAGGTAGAGTTTTTGGCTTGTTACGCAAATACAAAGACTTAAAGAAATTCATTCAGTCACTCGGAATACTAGGACATTTTACTAATTAATAAACCTTTTGAGCAGTAGGTATCTAACCGGTATTTGATAATTTCCAGTTGAGCTGCAACTCTAATTTCAATTAGCCTTTGAGGTAACTCCAAACCTACTCGGAACACTAAAAACTTTGTCCACACTTCGGCATTTCAACTGTTAACCTCCATCACGTCACTGTGTGATCAAGGTGTGTCTAAACTCAGCAATTTACCGGTGACCATACAGTACTCGAAACCACAATAATGTGAATGCAACACAAACCCAACGGCTTTTCAAAGCCTAGATAGACTAAATTTAACCACATTTATGTAGCACAAAGCGCTGAGCTATTTTTCTTCTTTTAATCTGGCTACTACGACAGAATAATGTATAGATAGGATGGGCTATACATTAACACTACGAAAATATATTTAAAATATACAGTGGGTTTAGTGAAGGCTGATTTTGACGATGATGACGTCAAATTTATAGCCTCTAATTGTACAAAAGTGCTTAACCGCAAAGTACCTATAATTATTACCAATTCAGCACTAAAATGCCAGAATAATGAGGTAGGTATTTATTTATTTATTTATTTATATTTCTTCTTCTTCCGTACGGGCGATTTCCGAGTTTTCACTCTTGGGCCTGTATTACATCGGAGGGTGTGGACTGGCTTAGTAGGCCATCCTGGCTCTTCCAGGAAATCGCGCCAGCACCTTGATGGCGCCGAACGCTTCTACCCACTACCCAGAGATCGGGAAGCTACCCGGATATCCTAAGTAGTTAGCCCGGTAGTTTGTCTCTCCGCTGCATTCTAGCAAAATGTCAGAGCTTTTTATTTAGCTTCCACGCAGGCTCTACGCTGACGACCTAGATTGAAAATACGTCTGTTAAAATTGCTGTAACCAGTTAACGCGACCGGTATTTGACAGAGTCTAAGTCTAATAATGAGGTTTAAGAACTACTACTCGAAATAGATTTATGGTTAAATCTTAATTCAAGTAGTAGGTACATCTCTTTCCCTCTATGAATGGAAAAATCTAAAAAATAATTTCACGTTAGAGAGCTGTAAACTTATAACATAACTTATTTTAACCGTCTCTGTAGTCTAGCGGTTGAGACCACCGAACTCAGATCTAGAGGTCCGGGGTTCGATTCCCGTGGGGGCAGAAATTTTCTGCTCGGTTTGGTTGGTGGTAGGACTTTACTAAGTCCACCTGGCTAGCTACCACTATCTTACCCAAGTCTGCCGCCAATGCAATAATTTTAACGGCATTGTTGTGTTCCGGCAGTCAGAGGTAAGATAGCCAATTTCTCTGTGGTTGAGTGAGGAATCCGGGTATAGCTCGCTTCCATCGTCGGCCTTAACTTCACTTACCATCAGGTGAGATGAAGGTCAAGAGTTAAACCGTTCAGATAAAAAAAAAACTTAGTTTTATAACCAAACTATGTTTAAACAGCGCCATAGATTTGTTCGTTACTATTTACGTTGAAAATTACTCAACATTCCCTCTGAATTAGATGTTTATAGAACACATGTGCTGCTGACACGTGCCATTCGATCTCCCCAGTACGTGTCACGATGTCTCTGTCGTTGACAAAGAACAATAACCTTTGAACAAAACGCTAACACAATAAATATGGAATTTTTCCATAAATCCACAAAGAGAAAAGAGTCCACATGTACAGTTGGCCCCACATCAAGCATAACAGGTCAGAAAATTCTCTTATTACAACGAATTAAGGTACTTGATCTGCCATAGTGTGAACATACAAGTTCAATATTTATATATAATAATAGTGTGAATATTTGCAACTTATACCTAGCAACAATAGCATGTGCCTAGATAAACTATTGCGATATGACGGCCTCAATAAAAAAAGTATCTTAAAGTTAAAAACGTCGCTCTACAAAGTGCTCTACTTAAATCAAACTAACTAAAACTCAGATAAAAAGTACCTGTATGGTAATAAAATTGCTTCCGATTTTATTAAAAATCACGTATTTTGTAATATAGACTACACATTCTAAGTAAATCTTTATGTCAAAGGCTGATAGTAGAATTTGGCCCATTGCTGTACTTCGGAAGATCGCATCGTCTAGTATTGAAGACTATTTGTATGATTATTATGGCTTAAGGCTTTTTTTTATAACACGATCGACGATTTTTTTTTCTATTTTACTATAGATGACAAACAAGCTGACGGCTCACCTGATGGCAAACGGTTACCGCCGCCTACAGACACCTGCAATAACAAGGTAAAATCACGTGATAGCTGCGGATCCTGAGGTCTAAGATGAAATGCCGTCCATGCCCAGTAATTACAGTGGCTACCCTTCGCTTCAATCCGAAGCACAGCGAACTGTTTCACGGCTGAAATAAGAAAAGCGGTGTTACCTACTCACACGACCGTACATACGGGCTTACCCCCTAGTAAAGGATTTTCGATTTTCGAACGATTTCATGGCCAAGGGGTAATATACCTTGCACGCATAAGCTCGAGATTATAAATTAGATTGACCCATCCCGGGGTACATCATGGCGAAAATAGCATAGAAAATAGAAAATAGCGCTCCTCAACATCATTATCATCACACTATACTATATCGGTATGCGCTCGGGAGGAGCTCAGTGGCGTAGTGGTTTCAGCGGCTCTGGTTTCGATCACGAAAACAAAGCAACTTTCGCCATGGTTGGTCCCTGGATGGGTCAATCAAATTTAGTATCTTGAGCTCCTCCGTGCTTCGGTAGGCACGTTAAGCCATTGGTCCCGGTTGTTACTGCAACCGCTTTAACCCACCAACCAGCATTTGGCCAGCGTGGTGGTGTTATGGCCCAAACTCCTCATGTGTTTCTGCCATGTAGGAAGGCCTGTGCCCAGCAGTGGGACGTATATAGGCTGGTGATGATGATACTATATCGGTAAAGCTGGAACGGTGAAGATTGGCAAATGTTTGAGTCAAAAACACGAACATTATTTGAGTACGAGTCATGCCAATTTGGTTTATTTAAGTATACTAATATACTAAGTTATTGGTCCCAAATTAAGCAACAACAAGAGCTTGTGTTATAGATACTAAATAACGTAGAAATATAGACAATAATACGTAAGTATACCACATTACATGTGTACCACATAAATGTACTACATAAATGTACTAAATAAACATGCAGACATCCATGACACGTGAATTAAAATTTGATTGGTATTATTAAAGTGGACGGTATAAATTACCACTATAAGCTATCATTTTATTGTCAGAAAAACCCTTTATGGATACCCTGGCGTGATAAGGGGCGACATCAGGAATTATGTCGGACTCCTGCATGATGAGCAGCACCATACCGACTAAAAACCTGACAGTATTCCGGATACACTATACAGTAATCGTTCCCATGGTTCTCCAACATCCGCCGTTTCTGACCACTACTCCTCCGAAGAATGTTCCCAGGATACCAATATACAATACCTCTCATAATTGATGTGATGTCAATGTACGAACAAAGGCAAAATTAATATTCCTTGAATCCTGTAAAAGAGCTTTATGTAACAGATATTATTTTTGCTAAAACTTATCCAAAAACAAGATCACAATCAATCATCTATCAAAATAACAAAGAAAAATCCTTTAAGCTTCACCTTGTCCTACGACAGCAAATATGCAAGTACACTTATCGAAAACTGTGAATTATCATTTATTTTGCTTTGGAAATTGCATTGCGTAGCACGCTAATAATTAAAACACAATATATATTTTGAAATTCTAATACGTATATAGCTATCTGATTTAAACCTGTATAAACCAATAAAAAATAGTATTTTATTAGAATAATATACTATATTATAATTGCATGAATTAATCTTTGTAAAATGTAATTGTTTATTAGGAAATAAAGGGTCTATAATAATAATAATGCTTTGGAAAATGTTTCTTTACATTCCATTTAATAACAGGACATGGTTGTTTTGTATCAATTTATGTATATTTCTCATATTTGTACGGTAATAGTAATTAGTAATGTTTATGTTAGTCGTTTAATGTTAGCACGAGCTCTTAATGATGCTTAATTTGGACTCGTAATTGGCGTTAGTGTAAAAGTATATTTACATTCGAAATGGCGTCATTGCCCACGAAATATTCGAAATTTGTCTATTCTTCGGAGATCTAGCTATACACTTTTAAAATAAAGTTAACTATAGAAATAAACATCACGTATTGACACCTTTAATGTATCTTCTTAATTTAATTTTAAAGTTTATTTTAATATAATAAATGTTTTAAAGATACTGAGAATAATATGTAGTTAGAGTAGAAATATTCATCTTGCCTAGACTAGAAAAATTCATCTGCCTAAAGACATGAAATTTCCTAGGCTACACATTTGTCTAAATAACTAAGTATAGTGTTTTAGAATAGGTAATAATAATTATTAATGTTGGTGAGGAGTGAGGACACTTTTTACGTCTATATTCTTAGACTTAAACTTTGATTTTAAAAAGATAAATGTTCTTGTACAGATGAGTACTTTAATATGTATCCATTTCAAAGTTAGAAAACAATGTATCCATTGTTGAAGTTGAAGTATCCAGTGATTTTTGCTTGCTTATACTCGATATTGATAACGGCAACAGGTAGACGCTTGTTGATAGAAAATGGTACGGAACCCTTCGTGCGCGAGTCCGAAGCGCACTTGGCCGGTTTTTTTTTACCGCGTAATAAATTAAACTTATTTAGCAGGTATACCTCAGTCTAAACAAGTATTGCGAAATTGAAATATTCCATCAAACGAGTACTTATTGCAACTATGTAGGTGGTCTATACCCATAAATAGATCTATAATGCGATCTTTGCGAAATTAATGCCCTACCATACCTGTTTGATTTAAGGACATGGAGCCCATAATTTGTGACTGCATAATTTTGATATCATCATTATTCATTTTTATCGCTCATCTACACAGTAAATAAACATCATTAATATACTACTAAATTAAACGAAACAAAAAAAAATCTCTCTAGTTAGAGTAATTAGAAAGAGGTTGTTTTGATAACGGTATTAGTGGTAAATAAATTAACTGCGAAGTATTATTTAATTCTAAAGTAAAGACTTTATATAATAGTTCAATTAGAAAACAATACAGGACTCATTTTGATTATCTTGTTACATAAGACACTTTCAGTTTTTAATTTAAAATTTTCTAAAGAAATGTTTATTAAAGTGTATTGCGTCAATCATCCTTTTTTATCTCTTTCTTAACTCTTCTTAGGTTTCGAAATAATATTGATATTATTGATACTTTAATATACAACAGCTACTGATCTTTTGTTTTTATTTAAGCTGTTATTTTGTTTTTTTTAACACTCAAAAATGGTCCATAACATTAATTAGGTACTCTCCAAGTCATGAAAACAAATAATTGCTATCTTAAACTTAAAAATAATTTCCATAAATAAATAAATGAGTTTTGGTAGTATTTATAATAGAGTAATGTTATATTTTCAATATTTACATTATCCGAACCAGTTAAGCGTAGGTAGGACTTGTCTAACGACTTTCCCTTTTAACTGGAAATAGTATCTAAAGGTATGTTATGTTTGTCCACAGGTAAGTTCTCAAGAAGCTGATTCGACTCTAGTATGATAACAAGGACGTTGACTTCAAGAAGAACAACAATGAAAGTAGTCCACTACTCGTACTCCTCTATAATCTCGCTCGATAATCTTAAAGTAATTTTGTCGGGTTCACCCCACAAATCGATGGGACTCGACCGACTTACATGCACCTCATTACTAAATCATAAAGCAGCGGCGACACTGACCGCATTTCCTAGCGGCGCAGCCTGCAGCATCCAACTGGGGAAATGCGCCTACTTTCTTTTCCACTGCATCTAGTGAGTTACAATCACCGCACGATTTGAATAGTAACAAATTTGAGATTTTTCTAAAGCAACATGAACCCTGCGCACCATGAAAAAGAGTAGAATTCGGTTCGTAGCATTTCCATTTAAGCCGTATACACACTGCAAAGCATCCCGTTTATTTTTCCGTGGTGAGATGGGTATAGGCGGTGTCGGTTAGTCGTACGAGGCGCGCGGCGCGAGCGAGTCGTGCCGGTTGGTGCTAGTTCATTTGTGCTAAGTTTTTTGGAACATGTGGAGTGCTTGACTCGGAGATGACCGGTGAAATTTGCTGCAACCACAAATGGTATGCGTTTGTTGGTGCATGTAGCTGAGAAGGAGCGATGCACTTGCGTGCGCTGCTCTCGCTCGAGCGGACTACCGGCATGAAGGGTCAACCGGTTTGGTGAGATCACTTGCCGATCTGCACTATAGAATAGAAAGCCCTATTTGATTATTTAGAATCCTTATAATTTTCAAAAGAATATATTCCATGACTCATCTGTTCAAAACATACTTCATGGACACGTCAACAGATCAGTTGTGTAAACGACTAAATAGCAATTTTAATAATTTATCGACAATATAATTTACTATTATCATTTGATTAAGTAAGTCTTTTTGGCTCCCAAATGTTAATGAGTTATTAAAAGTAATTTTGACGTGTTCATGAAAAAGTAGTCGATTTTAAAATTGAAATAAATATTGCCGGTTGAAAGTGTTCTAATTGTAATGCAATGTGCGACACATCAACAAACATCCGATTTATATGCACGAGACGGCGTGGTCGCACTCGCTTACCGAAGAGATTTGAAGTCGACCAAAGTTATATAATACCTGCTTAATAGTTAATATTTCATACCTATCTAGTATTTATTTATTTATGAATTCATGTATACACACACACAATATTAAAAAAGAAACAATTAAAATTTAATAAGTAGTATAAACCAACCCGTCAATATTTGAACTAGTATCAGTATCATGTAAATGGAAGGCTGCAGCTATGGAAACATCTATCATCAATATTCTAAGTTATCATACTTCAACGAAACATATAATCAAATAATGTTTTTATACGTATTAATTTTTAAGCCGTCCATCAAATGGAAACATTTATATGTCCAAAAAAAGTTCGATTGTTTGAAGTCAAATGGGCTATTCCTGCGACATTAACAATTTATGGACACTTCTTTTGATTAGTAAAATAATTAAGCATTCTTAATTATAATGACAGTTTTTTTATAGCACCAATTAAGGGTAAATACACTGGCATGAACAACCCCCTTTTTTATATTTTGAAATGATCTAAAACTTTTCTTTGTATTAGAATTTACAAGCCACGAAAATAGACATACAAAGTCATTTATAATTCTTATTAGTATTTCTTTATTTTTATTGTGTGTCTGTCTGTGGCATCGTAGCTCCGAAACGAATGGATCGATTTGATTCCTTTTTTTTTGTAAGCTTACTTGTTCAGGATGGTTCTTAGCTATAATTTATGAAGATCTGTTTAAGCGTTTGATGACTATCAACTCATTTCCTACTTGACAAAAAGGTTTTACTAACTTTCTTAGTTCCGATTGATTTGAAATTTGGTTTACTATTACTTCGATGATTTTTCCAAGACATGCTAACCTTGAGCTGATCCTGTACCATCAAATAGTCTGCGGGACGCTCAATTCTTTAGAAAATTGCAGCAGATATAGTGTGTTTGGTCTCATAAGAATAGTCTCAATGAGATGATTTTAGTTAGATGATTGATAACGCCGGGGGTTACTGACAATTTTCAATTTTATATTATTGGTTTTGATGCTTAAATAGTAAAATACTCGATCTATATTTAATATTATAAATGCGAAAGTAACTCTGCTTTTACCTATATAATAAAATTTGTCTGTGTACCTTCAAATAGTCTGCGGGATGCTCAATTCTTCAGAAACTTACAGCAGATATAGTGTGTTTGGGCTCATTAGAATAGTCTCAATGAGAAGATTTTAGTTAGATGATTGATAACGCCGGGGGTTGCTGACAATTTTCAATTTTATATTATTGGTTTTGATGCTTAAATAGTAAAATACTCGATCTATATTTAATATTATAAATGCGAAAGTAACTCTGCTTTTACCTATATAATAAAATTTGTCATGAAGATAGATCACAACATAAGTTAGGACTTAAGCTACTTTTTAGCACGACCACGGACATCCACGCGAGTGGAATCGTGAGCCCACTAGTTCTCAATATATTTATCCCACTCCATAATGTAGATGTCGCATTTCGTTAGAACATAATAGAGTCGGCAATAGAATCTAGATAGACATACGCAGGGCATTTAATCAAGATAAAGGTTAATTATCACTTTACTTAGACAGGCGGGAGTTTTAGTAGGGACTCTAACAACCTTTGGTCGAAGAGCCACAAATGGAGACATAGCCAAACTTATTCCCGCATCATTCTTCTCCCCATAATGTAGAGCAGGTATATGTCCTCCTCAAATCAAATCTTTTATTTGCATGAGTACCTGTCGGACACGGCAATATAGGAGAGAGGACGACTTATTTGTTTAATGATATAAATTATTATTTATGTTGTGATTAGGATTATGTAATTGTTTGAAAAAAATATATACAAATACGAGTATACTTCTATGATTATGTAAATAAAAATCCATATCCGTACATCATAAACAAAACTTAAAAACTAAACTTGTGCAGTTTTTCATAAAATAACAATCCCTCCGTTTGTCACAAGATTTTCTTACTATTTTTATATCAACAAAGCTAAAATATTGCACAGAGGTGTGAATTAATAACCCATGTTATGTGAATTATTATCTTTAAATAGTTCTTTAATATTTTAAACTTTGCCAGCCTACCGTCGATGCACGTCCACTCAACAATAGAATATCTGTGTGTGGCTTGTGAGCACGTCACATAATAAACAATACGTAACCAACCTGTTGTTTAAATTTCAATCAAATTGACATAAACTAACAGAGGTCAAGCAATGAATATAAAATTATGACTACCCTTAGTAATTTACGATCACGAAATATAAGAAAACTGAGACGCAGAATCATTTGCACGCTTTTTACATATCTTTTAGTCTTAAAAAATATTATTAATTTATTATTTTATCAAAAATCTCCTTTTACTTCTGAATTCAAAATTGTATAAAGTTATTATTTAGCATAGCATATGCGAAGTAGTAACTTCGTTATGTTGGGAGATAAGATTAGTTCTGTTTATATCATTTAGCATCTATTCGCTCATCAATAAAAAATCTACGAAAGAATCAAGATTATTTTTATAAAATCGACTTCATTATCCTAGAGTTCATATTTCCAGATTATGAAAATAATCTTGTGTCTAAAGTATACATATAATAGCTTTAAATGGGATAGCTTTATTTATTATTCACACACAATACATTTCTGATATTTCTCGTATCTTTGCTATTATCCTTTTTAGCTGACTATGTTTTTTTTCCGTCCACAATAACTCTAGAGAGTCGGAGTTATGAATACACAGAGGCGTTTACAGCATCAAAATCATAGTGATTACGAACATTTTCTTTGAGTCTGACATCCGAACGACATTCAAACTAACCGCAATTCTTGGCAGACTTACTATGATTTCTTTTGTACCGCCAATATCACATCTAGTATAACAGTTTCACTGCAAAATCTGTTCTTATTTCAACAGAATGAGGTCGGTGATTAATAGCAAATGTGTTGTACAAAGTGTACTGTATACTATACGGTTATGACACCGCTAGACTTTTGACAAACGTCCATTTGAAAAATCTCGTTGCATTTTCGCGTCATACTTTGGAAATGATACAAATGGTTGGGAATGTGACATTCGTCTAAAAAACGGAAACGTCAAAATAGCGCCTGAAATCGGACACAGAACACGTTGAGATGTATTTCCGTTAAACTAAAATAACGTGTCTTTCTGCGTTTCTTGCAACCAAGTTCGTGACATAGTATACCACAAGGGAGAAGTATGTTCAATACTCAATCATTTATTGCAACCATAATGCAGTACATAGGTGTTACAAATAATTATACAGGTCACTGTCGGGCATCGCAATGGGTAGAGGAGAGGACGACGTCTTACTCATTTAACAACTAGACTTTAAACTGATTTATGTGTACTTACATTTGTGTATAACAGTTAACAGATAAATAAAATAGATACTCTTAAACTTTTATATTTTAATTAATTTTGTCGTTTAGGTACTTTTGGAGATTATAATAATAGCATTTATGTAATAAAATTTAAGCGTTATATGAATATTTTATAGTGTTTTTCTTGACGCAGGTTATCTGGTAGTTTGTTATAGATCTGGATAGACATATTATAGTAAGAGCTGTGCCATTCAGGACTCAGGAGACAGTATATCTACGTATCTACGTATATACGTACGTATATAATCTACGTATTTCTTGGCTGAATATTTCGCTCCTTACCAGCCCGCCGGCGCTCATACTCAACTGAAAACCTCCTGTGTTTTAAAAGTCGAAGTAACAAACTTACAATCCATCCAATTGACACCCGAAAAACAATTACAGTCAATAGATACTATGGTATAATTTACATTGGAAGGATTCAAAGAAAAAAATATTGTAGTTCTTTGACCCGTATTGTCTCCCAGCAATGGCTAATGAAAATAACGATATTTAGTAAAATCGGAAGTACTTAAATGTTTTTATGTTAATCGTTTATTGTTTTTTTTTAATATCAATACTACATTCTACATACCTATAACGTGAAATGTGGGTAGGTATAGTTTATTCTTCACAAGCCTCTTAGTAAGAAAAACCTAAACCTACTTACTGTTACGTATTATTACGTATTAATGCGAAAGTAGCTCTGTCTGTCTGTCTGTTACGTTTGCACTCCAAAGTCACTGAACCGCGATTTAGAGGAAACATAGCAAAGGTAGATTAACTTCATCCTAGACTACTCGAACATACATCCTAACTAATATTACACATAACCCATGAAATGATTTTCCACTTTCAAAAACATCGTATTCGTTTGATAATTTCATGACATTTCTATGAAATATCATACAAATGTCATGAAATTATCAAATATCATAGAAATGTCATGAAATTATCAAATAAATAAGATGTTTTTGATAGTGGCAAACCATTTCTATGGACTATTATAGCCCATGTTTTTATTTATTGTCGTACTAACGGCACCACTCTGTATAATCCAGATTTAATATTTTTCAAGCTACCAACTCAACAAGATAAGACTATTACTTTTAGTTTTATTTAATTATTTCTTTGTTGGGAATTAGGATGGTAGGTATGAAGTAATAAAGATTGACCATTCTTTGCGGGTTAACAAATGCGCTAGATAATTAAAAATAAGTGTTGAGTAAGTACCTACATAACTTGATCAGTTGTTGTTTTCCAAAAAATTATCGAATGTTTGTTACACCTTCCCGCCTAGCATGTCAACCGAAACGCGATATGATACGATATGATAAAGCTATTTATCGCTTCAAACTGTCAAAAATCATTGGATATAACCGCCATCTTGAAATTTTATCGAAACTGCGAACTTGTATTGTATATATACATGTTCGCAGTTTCGATAAAATTTCAAGATAGTGGTTATATCCAATGATTTTTGACAGTTCGAAGCGATAAATATCTTTATCATATCGCGTTTCGGTGGTCATGCTAGGCGGGCTGAATGCCTAAACCACTGAATCGATTGAAATGATATTTGGTATAGAGATAGTTTGAACCCCTGAGAAGAACATACGATACTTTCTGGAGCGATAATCGATACCCACGCGGGTGCAGCCGCGGCTGTTTGCTAGTATGTTATAAACTTTACTTTTAAGTAATAAAATTGAAGCAGTCTGTTTTCATTACTGTCGGTATCGACCTAACAACAAATATTGTGAATCTAAGTTTATTACTTCTGCTCGCCGAAATAGGTTGAGCAAACTATCTCTTGTACATTTTGTTGATAAAGCCAAATTGAGTGATCCAAGTTATTTAGCCACTATTATTATACGCCATTATTACTCCGTTGCTATAGTAACCAAGACAATTAACTCCGGAAACTTAACGTTTGAGCTACGTTTTACTCACAAAATGTGATTATTTGAAGCATGACATTACAATGTAGATAATTCTGTTTCCTTCTGTAGTATGATTTTAAAATTCAGATAAAATAATAGTAGCACCATTAACTTAGATACTGCGTACTAGAACAGACCTTGCGAAGAGAATTCTTGCTAAAACTTCTTAGGTTTATCTGCCTATTTCAAAAACATTGAGTGGAGATAGTAATTGGCACGGCAATGTTATTATAAAAAACATATTTAGGCTATGTACTTACTAACAATAATAACATAGTTAAAAAAGTTGCAAATAACACCAATCTTACTAACAGACTAAGTAATATACTTTAAGAACCATGCTTGAAATGTTTTTTTTAAGTTGATTTGGGAACGTGGCATCTGGCATTTCATATGATATATTTGTTTGACAGTTGATATATTTGTTTGACGATTGATAGCTATGTCAAGTGACTTACTAACTTGAGTGCTGACATCTCAAGTAAAATCTACTCTTCGCACTGATGCCATGGCGTAGGCGTTTATCTGAATCAGCATTGTGTTAAATTGTATAGAACGCGCTGTATCGAGTTTTTTCAGGACAATATACTACTTTTGTTACCTGCTATGTATGTACAGCTGATTGAAAAAAGTTGGAAAATAAAATGCATAGAAATTATAAAACACTAGTGGCCTCGCGGCTTTACCCACCTAGATTTTGGTTATCGCTCCGAAAGTAATCTGATTTCCTTCCCAGGTCTAAAACTATCTCTACAACAAATTTTCATCTAAATCGATTAAGCAATTGAAGCGTGTAAATGTAACAGACAGACAGATAAACAGTGCTACTTTCGCATTTAAAATATTCTTATGGATACCAAGGTATATAATTTAGTTGGTACAAACGGGTTGGCGTAGCACGATCTGTAATTGTCAGTTGTCAGTTAACTATACAAAAAACAAATCGAAGAAAAACCTTCCCGTAACGAAATTACATATCGTGGCATTTATATTAATGAATTTATTTATATACTTCGACGTTTTTTCATTGAAATAACGTGAAATGCCAGTGACGCGCTTATAGCTTTGTTTTCCAATGTAATTTAATTAATAATGAATGTTACATATTGGTGTAATTTGACTAAAAGCAGGACATTAGGTTCAAAGGAATCACTTTGTTTTATTGGATTTCTACTAGCTATTATTAGTCTCGTGCAATTTTAATGATCACCATCCAAAACTCTGAGGTTTATTACTCATAGCTGCAAATTACATAATTTTTTTACACTAGTGGCCGCCGGCGTATTTTTCAGGGTGTAATCTCCATGCCAATTTTCATTTAAATCGGTTCAGGCGTTGTTTCGGTTTCAGCTAAAATAATCCTTCGCCACACAACTAATATAAAACGGTTCATACTATTCTCCATTTGCGATAGCAATCAATAAATTCACATAGAGTTTATTGCAAATCAATTTACCTATTTTATACCAATATCTCGCTCCTATATACCACAAAAACAAAACAAAAAGTTATAGTGTTTGATGTCAAAATATAAACCCAATCCTTCTTTTGATAAAATCCATTTTAAATTGACTAGCTTTACAATGTGGTCCCAGTTCTCGCATTATGAGACCGGGGCTGCTCTTGGTTCCCATTGTCATGGTCCACTGATCTTGTCTATTGTTGTTTATTTTCACATTGTTTACAGGTCTTCCACACCGAGTAATCTATGGTATAAAGAACAGAAAAATGACAAAAGACTTTATGCGTCTTTATATTTCTCTTAAGAGAGTTCACGGGTAGAGTCAACGGTACTACTCTACCACTAATACTCTACCAATGCTGTCTACGTTGGTATAGTAACTATATGCTGTCTACTTTGGTATAGTAACTATACCAATGTAGACAGCATTGTCTCATCATTGTATTATGGTAGAGTACTAACTATGTTATAGTTAGCACCCTACCATGCTACCTACTCTACCGATTATTATGCCCGTGGAGAGCACCCTTAATTTATGTTGTACCATTCTTAGATGCTTATTGAGAAAGTATAATATTATCATAAATTATGGTCATAAATAAAATATTCTGAAATATACACTATTTAAGATATTTTTACAACATTTTTACAACAGGTAGGCTTATTTTTTTATCTGCACCACCTCATGTCATAATTTAAAATAACATAGCTTACATATTGCATGTCATAACGTGCCAATGACCTTTGGATGAGAAAACATACTATTGCTATGTAGTAACCGTAATGAGTCCCTAGTAAAATAAGATTCAAGATGCTAAAAACAAAGAAAAGGAAGACTATTACATGATAAAATAATATTAACATGTCTATAATTTTAAAATTAATAGTAGGATAATTAATTAGGTCTGAAATTAAATTGAAATCATTTTTATTTTCATAAATTTAAAGTAATGTATACTTTGTTATACCTACCATAGCCATCTGGACAACTTTGCTGATTTATTTTTTTTAGTTCCACTAATATTCATCGCCATACAAATGAGTCATTGGCATATTATAGTATCTCGTAAATGTTTGCATAGCCGGCACCTTATCCGATCGAAAGATACAGTTATTTCTCTAGTGTATGTGAACGAAAGAAACGAGTTTAATGGGTCAAATCGAATCTATTGCTCTAACGTTCATTGTGCGGATATGATTCTTTGCTAATTGTACAGTTAGTGAATAAGTGATTCTAAAATTAACTGTAAATACAAATTTTGGAATGAATACTACAAAAGAAATACTAATACTATAAAAATAAATTTACTATTCCAAAGAAATTTTATACATTATTATAATTGTATGTCTCTCAATTTGTAACTCTACAATTAAGTTTCTAAGTACCGCGTTTTCTCGGTTACTCTTCAACTAAGTAATCAATGCTTTGTTTAATTCATTATCTTAATATATTCAACACAATTGTCGCGGGTGAAAATTAATAGATAATGTTAGAACAGTACGTACTTACTTACTAAAAATAGTCAAGGAAAGCTTTAAAGAAACATGTACACGCAGCCTGCTATTTCCACGTAGCCCAACATTTGGGACTGACATTGTAAATATATTATTATAATGTCACCGGAGACACCTGCCCCTCTGGATATGGTGCTATTGAAATTCAATTTACTTGGACACCTGCTCCTGCCGTACAATATCACTTCAATACGAACGCAGCATTTATAAAATGTTACAAATACGTAAATAGTTCAATAATATCATCAAGATAGATGTTGTGTATTCGATATTTATGTTATTTGTTTTTGGTTTAAAAAACTTGTCTTGCTATTTTTAATTATATAAAAAAAATTAAAACGCATCAACAACTTTTAAAAGCTAGGTGCAAAGTCATACTAGGCATGTAAATGCAACAGAAAATTATGTTCCGTGCAAGACTTTATCCGTCAAGGTCAAAGCTCGACAGCATTCAGAGTCGATACATTATTATTACCGTTAGCAAAAAAGCCAACAAATATTCATATTCAGAAGAAAATCACACCCTAATTACGTCCCTGTCTCGTGAAAAGCTCATGTAATGAATTCAATTGTTATCTGTCTTTTAAGGAGACGGCAACCACCGAGAAAAATGAACCTGGAATTTATTTTTTAAAATCTATGAAGCAGGAAGGTTCAATGAACTGGCTTTTTGTGTTGTACAAAATCTCGTTGCGTTTTTATAGCCGCTGGCTTTATTAAAGAGCTAACAAGAATATTCCAAGACGCCGCTTATTACCGTTACCGTAGATATTCATTTAGAATATCTATCGCTAAATGACCTCGTTTGGGTGTCTGTCATAATTTTAAAAGGTGATTAACTGTGGAATGGAGTCAGGGTACTCGTAATTTAGATTTTAAGCCGTGAAAGCTGGTCTTAGGGGCTTGATGAATTGTCTGGTCTCTATTACGAATCGCGATGTTTGGGTAACTGTGTGTTATGTAAGAGTGAGGCAACGACGCATTCTGCCCACAATGGTCTGAGAAGTCCAGGAACTGGCTTGTGTCACGCGACGCAGCCGTTCTGCTTAGCCGGTTCTGCCTTTGAGATAAGCATTATCGCAAAATTTAAATGCTTTTATATTAAACAGAGTTTAATTTTAACTTAACCTAAGACTATTTTGCAGACACATGCATAAAAATTTGCAAGTAGTGGTAAGAGATCCCTGTAATAAACTAGAGATCTCAGGTTCGAATCCCAATTCAGCTAGATTAGGACCAGTCGTGATTATTGTTTTACGGTATCTAGAAATTAATGAAGCTTTATTGGTGCCGGATATTTGGTGTGAATGGAAGGCAGTTATATTATTTATACGGAAATGAAAAATAGGTATTTATTATCACAGTGTCATCAGATGAACTATAAATTCAATCTGGACGGGCGACAAGAATGTCTCAACTTTTCCAAGTGGAAATGACAGCCAGACCAAACAGTCGCCATAGCTTGCTAACGTGAAACGTATTTCGAAACGTAGGGAATTGGAACAGGCAGTTTACTATATTAGATAAAGCAATATTTTAAATGTTAGTGTTAGAACATAAACTTGGTTTATTTATTAGGGATAACAACAGCATTTATACTGTATAAAATCACAACACTAGAATCCACTTATAAGCCCTTCGGGTTAACTGTGGATAACTTTCCACAGTTAACCCGAAAAAAATATGTTGCGAACATTATTTCCCGCACAAAAAAGTAATTACTTAATTTAACATTAAAACAAACATAATTTTACTTAAAATTTATCGGTTGATACATATTTTTAAGTGATCTTCATCTCCGTACAGTTTCCGTACCTTTGAATTAGTATCTTTTGATTTGTTGAAATTACGCAATTCCAATTTAGAGCGTATTGAACTAGTTCTATTTTAAATATTTAACGCGTTTTATTTATGGAGGACAGCCTATTGCGATTGAATTAATTCGCAAAACCCTAAAACCCTTCCCAAAAAAACATTTGCACCTTGCGTCGAGATATGCCTTACAAATTCCAACTCAGGTACCTTATTCAGGTAAAAAAATACAACAGAATTACATCTGCCTCGTATGTAAGCTTAATTGTGATGGTTCAAATTTAAACGACAACTCAGCAATAATTAAATCCATAACTTGACAAAGTTAAGGAAATAAATATAAAAGATAGTAACGTTATGAAAACATTCAACTATTATAACTTCATTATTTTAATTGTTGACTACAGGTAGGTATTTTTGTTATATTGAAAACGGAAAGTTATGAAGTAGCCTGTTCACATCCATTGATTTTAAGACCCAGCTATTATTAGTCGTTAAATTTATCCACTAATAAACTGACCTACTGACCGGCTATTTTACAGTAACGTGCATTTAATATGTATCCACTATAGACAATCAATGATTCTTATAACAAAGAGAATAAGGTACCCGAGATGTCATGTATTTTGATTGAAAGCATTATTATCATCATGTCGAACTTTCGTCTGTAATACAGGCAATTAAAGTACAGTTTCCTATCGAAACTATTTTGTACTTAAGGTAGTTTAAAATTAAAGTACACAGCAAAAATTATTTACGATCGCATGTTGAGCGCACAACTTGCCCTTAGCAGTAAGCAACATGAACTTCGCATTGCGGCTGTGTTTACAAGTTCAAAGCCGTTTGCATGAGCAAACTATCTTTCATGGGTATCTATTTCTTCACAAGCAACCATTACTTAGATGAGATACCATTTACAAAACTGCTATTAAAAATAAAAGAAAAGAAAAGTTAGTAACGGAAACCCCATATTTTTAAATGTAAAAATAAATGTAACATATTTAAATTATTTAAGAGTACAACACTTGATCTTTGTTTTAAAGCATTTAACTTACATGTGTACTTAGTAAAAACTGTTAATGTAAGTGAATGTAATAATGAATAAATAATTAAATATTCACATATTTTATTTTGCACATAAATAAAACAATACCAGCCTGTTCAAATTATGCCGCTCGGATATAAGTACCTATATTATGTACATACCACCTTTCAAGAAAATATTTTCATTGTGAAATAAACTCCTGTACGGTATCTATTTAATTCAAACCATGGCCGATATCAAATACAAGTATGTTTTAATCTGTTCAGCGGCGTTATACATCTGGAGATCTATGACAATTAAAAAATCAATTGTGTCTTTAATCTGATGCTTGACGGGTAAAAAAATTAAATAACATAATTTACAAAAGGCAACATACAAAGCGTGTGTAACGTTAAAATAAAAATAGTTTCTCGTCAATGTCGCAAAGTTTCCTGTGCGTCAGCTGCGTTTTGAAGAAAATTATAATTTGTAAAGATTCTCATACATTGTTGGGACTGTTTATTACTAAATGACTACATGCGGGTAGAAGCTGTAAGCGAAGCTATCAAACCCCACTCAATTGCAGCCCGCATAGTATGGTGTGATTATTAGCATCTCTTTCATTGTTAATACTAGTGGCCGCTTGCAGCTTCGTCCGCATGGTTAATATCGCGCTAAAAGGTTGTCCATGCCCTTTCTCAAGATGTAATCTGTCTCCATGGCAAGTTTCATCTAAATTGGTTCAGCGGCTTAAGAGTGAAAACGTAAGAGACAAGACAGACAGTTATTTTCGCAATTATAGTATTAGTATCTGTATGGTCTCAAACTCCTTCGACATGTTTCCACAAAAAAATTTTAAAACAAAATTTTTATTTTATTACGTCTTCAAAAAACAGAAAATGATAAAATAATTAAATTGAAGTAGGTACATATCCCCTAGAAACATATGTTTTGGAGTCGGTGCTTCTCTATTGTTTCTGGAAACAACTTAGTTTCTTGAAATCCGTTTTTAATTTTTGTTTAATTTTTTTTCTTAATTTTTAGTGGTAACTTTCTAGGGTCAATGCTAGAAGGATGGTAAAAAGTCATAAGAAAGCAAATATCCGTAATTTCGCATACGTTATTTAAAAACCAAACAACCCAATCGATTTTTTTAAAAATTAGGGGACCAAATGGCAACTATTTCACATCGAACAAAAAAGAATCAAGTAAATCGGATCAGAAATCTCGGAAAATCGGTGCACGCACATAGAAAAAAAACCATACCAACTGAATTGAGAACCTCCTCGTTTTTGAAGTCGGTTAAAAATAAACGTTAGGCTAGTTAGCACTTAAGTTAGTACTTTTTTTATACGACTAAGTGGCAATCAACCATACGGCCCACCTGATGGTAAGTGGTTCCGTTACCACTGCATGTTTTAGCTAATTAGAGTGCAATTAATTGGCTTTTGCTCCCTCGGATAGTGGTTTGAGCGCTCTAGTTTAAATGACGCAAAGCAAATTTGGCCATATTTAATCCCGGACGGATCAATTAAAATTTCTATCCATGCTTCAAAGGCATTAAGTGGTTGGTCGAAAATATTCTCTCAAAAACCCGCTCTCGGCCAGTTTTGTGGTGTCATGATGCCAAAGCTTCTCATGTGTTTCTCCCAAATAAGAAAGCATGTACTCGCAGAAACGTATATAGGCTCTGATGACGCGTTATCTTTAGTTTATATGGTTTAGAAGATAAGGTTGATATAAACCCATACATTATTTAGTATTATATTGATATTTATTAAGGAAATGGGAAATTTAAATTAATAATAAATGTTTAGTGAATATTGATGTCATCTTAAAATATTTTTTGAATTTAATTTTTGTTTATATTTTGACTGCCTCGAATATGCAGAGGTCTCTGTCATCCCAAGAGGAGCTGCTGTTGCTGAGCTTATTTACTTAACTTCTTCTATTAATTCATTTACCTACGTATACACAAAAGAATCAACAGAGAATACATAAACACAGTTGAGTACAAGGGCACTGCTTCTTTTTTATTGAAATAAATAAATGAATTTCTTCTTTCAAATTAATCGTTATAATATTGCTTCGCTTCGGTTTATGAATCGAACCGAAACATAAAGTATAAGTCGATATCTATGCAATTTATTCTATAATGAAAACATGCACAAACAAATGCCTAGTCACAATAATGTAATCGACCCGTCATTATAATCATGAACATAACTCAGAATCAATCTGTTTTAATGAAATAGATAATATTATTCAACATAATTATGTTCGTACTAATTTTAATAGATTACGCTCGAAAACTGAACTAACCTAATGAGATTTAAAAATCAAACTTTCTTCAGAAAGTAGGTATAAAATATATTCATTCCTTTATTCCTTGAAGAGAAGCAGGTGAATAAGTATCTTGCGATAAAAATAGACCAGAAAATGGAGCTAACGATACGAGTAGGATAGGAAATAAAAACACTATTTAAGAGAAAATAGACGGAGATGTGGAAATCATTTTATATATTTCCAACGAATAGTATTGTGCAAGCTGATTCTAATGCTTATGTGCCAAAAGTCTATGATAAAGTGCGCATCCCGGGGGAAATTTCGCTATTCGAACGGAAAGTTGTTAGCAGTAAATAAAATATCCGACAACTTTTTATTAGTTCCCTTTTGAAAGGCAAAGAGTTGTGCATACAACATTCTGCAGCAGAAATTAAAGTACTGTTTAGTGAAAGTTTTAGTGTAATAAGATTTTCTATGTCAGGACAGTATTTTATTGTAAAACCCATGCTATTTCTTATCAATATCACTTTTATGTCTCGATCGGTGTGATAAAGTATCCATATTGTTCACAACAAAGGGATTGTAAAGTTTGTATTGTGGTAGGGCATAGTGGTACTTTTATACCCACTCGTATTTTGAGCAAATAAAATTGAAGGGGGATTACCTCTACCGTACAAAAGACCACAGCTAAATAACGCTACTTTTCATAATGTTCTGTTCTCTTGACTCTCGCTTTGTCTTGATTTTTACAAGGTACAAACAACAACGCGTGCGTAGTACCCAAGGTGCTACGAGCACTTAGCAGAAATTTTCAACATGGTCGAATTCGATCCTTTCCAACGAAAACTGATTTTGGGGTCGACTATTAACTACGTCTATTAACTAACACAAGTTCTTATTTGAAACTTTTAAGATAGTGCATAAATAGTACCTACGTGTGTTTACATACCAACTTGATATAAGAATGACTAATATTTAAGTTGGATGTACCATTGTTGTAGCACCTAAAGTGTAACAGTTTGACCTTGAGACTGCCCTTACTGCATTCGCAATAGAGGCGGCTTTCGTAGTGCAACTGCTACACTTGATGTGCTGTCGTCTGTACTTAAAAACTCAAACAGGTCGATAGGCATTCACAAGCACTCTAGAGACAGGATTTTTTGTTAAATTCTCCCTATAAAGAGAAGGCAAAGGGTCTTAATGCCCATGCAGCCATGTCTTTAGTATTTTTTTTTTCATTTATTGCATTAAATGCTACATTTTAATGCACCTTGGGAGTAATTGACGCGAAATATATGATGACAGTCTCCATATGATGCTACTTGATGAGGTGGATAACCACACCGACACAATATTTAATTATTGTAATAAAAATCTTGACCGACCCCCCTTGACAAAACCCCGCCAAACATTCTTGTTTTTTTAAAATTTGAATATTGTAAGAGGTAGTTGTTTTGGAAAAGGTGTTAAAAAGAGTTTCTCTTTCTGAGGGATCTCTGATCTTTATGCTACGATAACCGCTTACCGTCCCTCGCATCGTTTTCTTCTGTTTTTGTAGAAAAAATATCACATTCCTATCTAGATTATAGTGATAAAGTTAATAAATTGCAGTTAAAGCAAAAGATTTGTATCATTACTTTCAACCAAGACCTATCTATTATCCCCTGATTTCGAATTTCTTCGTACAAAATGTTTTTATAAAGCAATGGTATCTAATTGATTTCTCAAATCGTGACTTGACTCGCGAAGGTCGGGGCGGCTGGTGCCACAACCCTGACCTTCGAGGCCTCCGTTCACGCAACCCGGTTAATTTCTGCCACTGTCTTCATATCTCTACTCCAATATAACACGCCAATGATGTACGAAAGCTGCATTACGGATTTATATCACGAAAGTTGTATCGCACAAAAGTCTTTCTTCACTCTGAATTCTCTACTTCTCATTTTCGTCAGCTTCCAAAGGTTTGAAGCCTGTGTAAATTATCCATACAAATATAATACATGCTAAAGTAACTCTGTTTATCTGTTTTTCACGCTTAAACCAATGAACGAATTGATTAAATTTGCGTTGGAAATAGATTAACATCAAAAAAGGACACTAGACTAACTTTTGACATGATACCCCTCTCATATTTAAAGTTGACCGGAAAAAAAATTGTTTTGTCGATGTAAACAGGGCACTTTCGAGGGTCTTAGATTGATTTACTTTGAATAATTTACAATTGAATACATAGAAGACCAAGTGTGTAAAATTCTCTCTACCTAATGTGAATAATGTTCAAACCTTTTTAAAAATGAATAATGAAGAGCTTGAATTAGTTAACACTACTGTATTTTCAGGCATACCGTTAGATTCTAAGCTACAGTGGTTTGGTCATATAGAAACTCTTGCAGGAAAGCTTAGCTCAGCTGCTTATGCTGTTAGAAAAATTAGAAACCTAACTGATGTTGACACAGCTCGACTGGTGTATTTCAGTTATTTTCATAGTGTCATGTCTTACGGTATTTTGCTGTGGGGTAAAGCAGCCGATATTCAAACTATATTTTTCCTACAAAAACGTGCAATAAGATCTATTTACAAGTTAGGCTCTAGAGATTCCCTTCGTGAATTGTTTAAAGAAATAAAAATACTTACTGTACCTTCCCAATACATTTACAGCTGTATAATTTATATTTATCAGAACAAATACACTTTTGAAAAAAACAGTGACACTCATAATACGTATAAATACTAGAAATAAGAATAAGTTAGCTATTTTAAGTTATAGACTAAAAAAAACACGCAATTCTTTTATTGGGCAAGGTATACGCTTTCATAAAATTCCCGAAGCAATTACTAATTTACCACTACATAAATTTAAATTATTAGTCAAAAACACCTTGCAAACTAAAGGTTATTACACTATTAATGATTATGTGAATGACAAATTTGTGTGGAAAGAAACTGTACTCCAATTTTCACGAGATATGCCAATTTGATAATATAAAATATTTAATTTATTTAATTTTATAATATGTATTGTGTTGTTGTGACTGTGCATTGTCGGACAGCCTTAAAATAAAGTTAATACTTTTGTTATTAAGTTTGTATATCGTTTCTAACTAGATATACTTTTACTGTTTTTTTTTCTGTATGGCACTGCACAGCAAAATATTTAAATAATGTAACCACAACAATTGTGACTTCATATTTTGAAAAGAGTGACTACACGAGTTTGTTGCCGGAGTCTTCTCGGTAGTTCAACTTTTGGAACCTCTTAGGAGCCTACTTGAATAAATATATTTTTGATTTTGATTTTGATTTTAACGCGAATAATCGATATCCACGCAAGTAGAGCCTAGTGAGCATTGTAATGAAAATCGGCAAAAATATCTATATACTATCTAAGTATGTTATTAAGCTCACAATAATGCAGAAATTTGTTGAAAACTAAATACCGACACGGGATTCACAGTAAACAGATAATCACAAGAATAACATAATCACAAGATAATATGAACAATAGACAATATATATGTACACACGACAGCACATCAAGTGTAGCTGTTGCACTACGAAAGCCGCCTCTATTACTCACACGGGCGGTCTTAAGGTCAAACTGTTATGCTTGATGTGCTGTCAACTGTACCATCGCGCTGGATGAGGAGTGCGAAATAACTTGTAGAAATATTTTCGATGCGAAAATAGTTTTGTTATCCGTTTACTCGAACCATTGGCCACTTGACGAAAACAAAGATATCTTCAATGCAGATCTATTTAGGTTAGCGGTATTCCAGATGTAGGTACAGGTGGGGCGCCCGCAGCTGTCTCGAGCTCCAGTATGAAGGAGGTTGAGGCCGCATCTGCTAAATTGGGGACATCCAGTGCTAAATTAGATTCATTCTATATACTTGCATTATATACGCTAGCTATTTTTGTATGGAATTACGAGAAAATAACCGAACATAAATTACTTAATGAATTGCAATCTATCGGCCTATAAAAATTGACTCCTTGGATCATCCTCGGATTGGCTATTACGTTTATGTCTTGTTTTTACGCATATTGAATATCACATGTGAAAATTCGACAAAACATAGGTAAGTAGATTAATAATTTTCGAGACTTCCGAGGAACATCCAAAAAAAGTTAAATAAATAAGGCAGTTTATAAAAAGCAAAACTTTCATTGACGAAATCATTTTCGAAATATTTAAGAAAACAAAGGAATTACAGGATTCTTTTTATGAATATCTTTTAATCATACTTCTAAGCAAATAATAAAATCTGCAGTTTCCACAGACTAAAGATTATTGTAGCTACAAACCTATATTCGCCACGGGTACGTTTCACATCTTTTCAATTTTAAGTTTCCGTCCATGTTTATGGCGTGCTTTTACTTTCTATGGGTGTTACTTTTCATAATTATTTACCTAAATAAAAATGTAAAAATGAGATTATTTAATCAAGGTAAGGCAGATACAGTTTTTTCTTAATTTTCATTCATATCTTCAGCAAGCCTTTGAGCGAGTTGTTTTGTTTTCCACTGGAGTTAATACTCATTATTCTTTATTTGCCATATAAAAACAAACGTGAATTATATTTATTACCACGAACCCACCTAATGATTCGACCCAAAATCGATTATTGGCGCATAAAACCGTTACCTGAATCGTATACAGCTTGATTCATCGCCGAGCACTCCTGTAACTAGATATTATCACGAACCCTGGCCCGAAACTGCTGATAGCTGAATGAGTAAGCTATTTGAAGTATTAATGGTCCGTCGGAGAAACATGAGATTTGGGTACTATGAGTGTTTTTAGTTAGTTTTTGAAAATCAGCAAAAACAGCTTTTTACTATAGAGATATGTTTTATGCTTACAACAATGCACAAATATACCATCAACCAAATAATATAAGTGTCCTTGTTTGTTCATTATTTAACTATGACAATACCCAATTACACCCCTACTAACCCATAATTCAATAGTAAGAAAAATTTCATTTATTTATTTTAGTCTAATATTTTTAAATGCGTCGTTTCCCCTCTATTTTGTATTTTTATTATTCTTCTAAGTGACTCGGTGCTGGGAAGACATAAAATTTTCTGATATAGAGGAGGAGTTGGGTATGTATTATACCGCTATACCTCTGATATATACCTCTGTGTTAAGCAAAATAAATTGAGGACGATTGTAATATAAGGTCTTGAACTTAGTGACTATATATTACAGTGGCCTCGCTGTGAAACCTAGACCCTGCACTTGCGGGGCTGCAAAGCACATAATGAACGGCATAATACCTCAACAGTTAGGCCATTAACTCAATTAAGAACGTTTCAAATTGGATTCTCATTTGTTCCACTTCAGATAACTGTTCCAATCGTGTAAGCCATGTAAGTTCGTCAGCTCCAGTTTCGGAGACTTCCATTTTACATCATTATAAAACATGTGCTTATAATCTGTTGTATCTATTACTTTGTGAAAGTAATCAATCAGTAAAAGTGGCAGGTTATTTTCTGAGGGCTTTATTAACCATTAATAATAGTAATATTCATACACTCACACCTTTTATCTAGCCCAAAGTAAGCATCATTAAGAGCTTGTGTAATGGATACCAGATAACGAATAAATATTGATAACCATTATATATAAGCTTTGATAGTTACACGGTTGGGTTCCCGCCCCAGGTTATGACTTTTTTAGTCTAGATAAATTTTCTAGATGTCCTATTACGATACGACTGAATGACTACCGTAGGTCAAGTCTTGACTCAAGTTTAAAATTTCCTTTCAATTATGGATGCTAATTTACGTATTTAGGTGGCCAATTCCATTAGATAACAAACCACATAATAACTACGAGAGACGTAAGTAATCTCACATTATGTACAGCGTTTACGTTACGGCCAATAATTAACCGGAAGTGCCCATTAAAGCGGGATGAGCGGCCATTCGCAAGCCGGTGATGTCAGTTGATGCAAACCCTTCATACAGAATAATCTTCACAATATGTGCTTACCTACTGAGAAATATTCTCATTTTTTCCATAATAAGTATTGGAAACACTCTTAGTTATGTTGGCTATACTTTTTGTCGAGTAAACTAAAATATTAATACAATAGAAACAGAGTAGAGAAAATATAATTCTACCATAAATCTTAGGTTCGTATACGTTGAAAAGTAATGTCTACTATTTAGAATAGCACAATTTCATTCAGAAAAGAACACCAGAACATCAGAAAAGAACATAATCCTAAACTTACAAATATTTAGATCAGTCTTACCTATAGGCGCTGAATATAAATAAAACTTTTTCATTTGATTTAATAATATGAGGAGAGAAAAAAACATGAACAAACAGTTTGAAATTAAACCACCTATCGGATTTAACTCGCGATTAATTAGATGTAACATTAGTTAACTTATAAATCTAACATAGAAACTGACGCCTTCAGTCTTACCGTAGTTCTCGGTAGTTCAACTTTTGGAACCGGTGTAAATTCAGACATGACAGACGAAGAGACTTGACGTTGTTAGTTAATATATTTTTTGTAATAGTTATAAGAATGTGTTTGACGATTTAAAAGTGCTTCTTTGTGGCCTATTTAAATAAAATATTTTTTCTTTCTTTCTTTCTTTCGTGACCACGATTGCTGCGTACAGTAAGTAATCCAAACGTCGGGTTGACAATAATAATCTAGCATCTAATTTTACGCGAATCAGTCATAATCCCTTTATTAAAGGAGATGTTTCTTATTCGGCCAGGTAAATGAACAGTATCTTAAAAAATCTGGAAAAATCTCCTGATTCCGTGAAAAATACTAATAATTCGTTTCCATGTACAATTTGTTTGTAAAAAAGTTTCACCGTTATTCAGTATGTAAATATGGCGTCGACATAGAAGTCAAACTAAACGTCACGTTTCCGGGAGCACTGCACACATTTGAAATAAAACCACTTTATTGGATTTAACTCGCGTCTAATTAGATGTTACATTATTATTTTGCACCCGAAGTTTTGATTGCTTTGCAGCTTTGCTTTATTTAAACGAATATTTAAACACATTTCATTCCCAGAATAAGGTTATAAAAATGTGTAGCCAAGCGTTTCATGTTTATGTTTTAACTAAATATACATTTGGAATCGCTTTTAGAGCGTCAGCCGATCAGATTGGTCTAAATCGAACATTCTACTATAAATAGATTTTACGTATTATAATTGGAACTATCGATTTATTTGCACCATCTATCTGTCTTACGCATTGAAATAAAAACTGTTGTTCAAAGATATATAGGTACGTTATATAAGATAATAAGAAATTTTATATTATTACGTTTTTTATGAATATTTCATAATGTTTAGGAATCATTAATTTAACGATTGCTTATACGTTAAGTTTTTAAAATGTCCTATTTGAAGAAAAAAATAAATTATGCAAAATACATATTTTGACGAATATAAATATGAACGTTTACAGATTACTTACTTATTGTTAATAAATTATTTATGTCGTGTCTTTCAAATATAATAGTCTGCGGCTGCGTGACTCCTTGTCAACACTTAACACGTATTCGCATGCTATTTAGGCGTGTGATTGTTAGGCCAAATGACAAAATTGATGACGCAGGAAAAGGTTAACAGTTTTTGGGCAGTGGTATCTAAAAATGATAATTTGCGCAGGCGTAGAGACCCTGTCAAATTTAGAAGTTTGACGGCCGGGTGATCGAGTGGTCAGTACCCCATTCTACTAGACATCTTGGGTTCGAATTCCGGTACGAAAACAAGCTACTCACGCTTAATTTTAGCGAAAAAAGCTAAACGGTCACAACGGATAAAAAATATCTTATAAATCAACAGAAACTTTAACAGTCTTTCTTTTCATTTATTTTTTATACAAAGAGCTCCTAATTCTGTTCACAATCAATGGTCGACAAATATTTACCGTTGGATTTGTTTACCAACCGTTCCGTCCGTTCCTGTTCTCCCTAGGCCGGCTCCCACGTAAAATGTTCCAAATTCCCTCCCTGGATTACCCTACATTTCTTTATCGACCTTCCGTTTCATCATGCAATAAAACGTAATATCGTGAATTGAAGATCAAACCGAGTAGATCCTTTTTATTAAAGTGAAACATGCGGAACGAGAGCATGATTCAATTTGCCGTGTAATTGTACTGAGATTTCCAAAATAAATTGTCTTTGTATGTGGATGTTAAAACATTTTGAAACTAAGTATATTTTAACTCAAGCATACACCCAGATTTTCAACGTTCACCTCAGGTAGGCATCTACTTAACTGTAGTATCAAGAACAGACCACCCATTACCTCTAAAGCAATGTTACTTCGTTTCATTACGAAATTTGACTTAAAATTGTCTGAAGTCCCTTGTAAGAATAATAAAAAACCTTGACCGTACTTAAAGCCTGCCATTTTACGATTTATCTATCAAATCTCATGACGAAAATAGCGCGTCAATGACGGGATATAACAAATTAACTTTGATATCAAGCTAAGCTTGATGTTACTTGGAATCCGTAGCTCTGTTAAATTTTGCTTTGACACGGGCTTCACTTGCGATAGGATTGCAGCATATGGGGGTCGTTCTAGTTGTAGGTACACATAATCTGTGCTTATAGCCCGCGGCACAGGCAGCTGAAGCTTTGCTTCAAATCATGACTATAATGATGTTATAAAACACATAGATGTTTTATTTTAGCAAAAAAATTAAGCAGACATCTTAAGACCAAATTATAACCGTCACTTTTTTTATTGACAATGACGAGAATTTTTGATGGGTACAATCTCGCTTTACAGAACACTTGCATAAATTATAAATAATATTTTACTACGCATTATGTTACTTATAATTTCTTTATCAAATTCTGCACTTTGTACCACAATCCAGACACGTTTGGCTACTACTACAAGTCATTATCACTGTAATACCTACGTCACTCTGGCACAAGGCGCATTTCGAAGTGCGAGTATTCGTATTGCTAATTTTAGTACAACCAACCCTATAATGCTTCGCATGTTATGTCGTATTATCCTACTTAAATAGAACATCTGAAAGAGTCAGCCGTCACAGTTTAGAATCAATACACTCATAAAAATGTGTCTTAATTTTGTATATCGCAAACTTTTTTGTCGCATATTTTTGTTGAAAAGGTTCATGGAAATTTAATCAGAAGACGAAATATTGTATTTAGCACAAATCTATACAAATTTCTGACATTGAAACTATTAAACATTCAACATTATTATCAAAATAACTTAAAATCAAAATACCTATTTGTCCTCTTTCTTAAAATAAAGGTATTTGAAGAAATATGTTAAGGAAACCATTTCCTGAAAAGTTGTATCTTTCTTCATAATATACGGGAAAACAATGTAGAGGCAACTTTTTTTATATAAAGCACGGCAAATGACTCACCACCACATGATGAGAAGAGTCCAGAATTATGCGAAGACTCTGACACTGTTGTAGTTTCCATCTTAATCAGCATATTTCATTCTGCACTAGCTTCCTTCGCGCATTGACTTCCTTACCTTATGATGTCCTTAAAATTTGAGTCCTTTTATGGATTCAATCACGTTTCTCTCTACCCATAACTACAACTTACGAAAATGCTTAATTTTTCAACAAATTCGCTGGTCTAAATATTTACACCAAAAAACTAAATCACGACCGATATATTTTATGAAAACACTTTTATTATGACTAACAGAGAAACAGATTTTATAATACAGCTTCCTTTTTGCAAATTAATTAAAATATCATTTCTTGTCTTATGAAATTCATTACATTAGATATAAGTGCACCATAAAAATGCATTCATAAATATTTACACCTCCAATTTATTCATCTTACAACATAATAACAGTTTTAATATTGAATATTCAGTTCATCGAGGGAATTATAAATTGTCTTACCTAGATATTGGAATAACTAAAATTTATTTATAAATCAGACATAAAAAAACATAAACACATTAAACGTGTTAGTTCATTCATAGGTACGTAAGTATGTACACATTTTGTCATTTTAATTGCAATTTCGGCTTCTAAGGCATAGCTAGTTATATCGGCTGCCATCCTTAAAGTTTCTTCTTTTAGTAGCACCAAGTTGTTCCTGATTTTGACCAACTCGCGGGGAGTTGGAGAAGATACTTACTACTAATGTATATAAAATGTTTAGGTTAATTACGTTTGTAACAAATATTTATATAGTTATAGATCAAAATTTGTCAAAGGAATATACAGTTCACATTTGTGTTTTCGATACAAATAATAAGTAGGTGCTACGTCAGAAATTTTAGATATCGCCAGTGGGAACACTACAGTCTACAGTACTTAACAGTTTTATGAGACTCTTAATTGGTTCACCGTAAGCTTCGCCTTGTGTAATGTGTATAGGATAATAAAATGAAAATTATGGGTTTTAAAACGCCTTGCCATAATACCGAACGCTTAAAGTTGGTTACATCACGAATTGTATAAAAATATCGATAAACCTGACTGATCGACACAACAATATACTGGTAGCGACTTAAAAATATTCATAAATTTTCGATTTGTACTCGCTTTTTTTACTTTTATTTTATTATTTGAAATGGTATTCTTTTTAAAATTAATTTAACAAAGATGATACTCGCATAAAGACATTTCTATCATAAATACTATACTGACTGATAAAATAATTCATTCGGTGTTATTGTTTGTAATGGCGATGGCCTGGAGAATCCTAAAATCAGTTGCTCCTTTTATTATATACTCGATTATTTCATATCGACGTATTTTATGAGTGCAAAGACTGCTATAAAATTAATTAAAGGTATCCCATAAAAATAAAATTGAAAATTGAAAATAAATCTAATAGCCTTATTGCAGACCATGAATTAGTAAAATATGGAGAAGACATCTCATTGTAATTATAGCTTCGCGATTATCACGATAGAGTATAAATGCTATATCGTGAAGCTGTATTTACTTATATTTTATCCATTTAATTAAGAGACTTCTATAAATATATGTAAACCCACCTCTGATGATGATTTATGAATCAAACAAAACTGTGACACCAGTATAACATTTTTCATTTGTATAAAAAAAAATTTAACCAATTCAGCGTGCTTATCTAAAAAAACTTCAGCTAATCCTCCTACTACGTATTATATGACCTATCAGTAATATAAAATTAGGCTTACCGCGAATTGTGTGTGTAGGTATGTGAACTTTTTTTGGATCAACAACTATCTGGCTACCTAACCTTATCCCGTTTC
Organism: Nymphula nitidulata; assembly: GCA_947347705.1. Taxonomy (NCBI): domain Eukaryota; kingdom Metazoa; phylum Arthropoda; class Insecta; order Lepidoptera; family Crambidae; genus Nymphula; species Nymphula nitidulata. The sequence goes on along the minus strand of OX374625.1, from coordinate 18,519,616 downwards.
TTTCGTCTCAATATCCGTTGGAGAGGAATGTTCTGCTTTATCTATTGCTGAAGTAATCAAGTTAAAAAAATGAAAAATTGAAATTAAGAATATTAGAAAGCACTGGGCCAACTTAACCGAATCGTAGCTAGGTATTTGTAAAAATACTTGTTTCGGATGTTGAAATAGAATATTACGACATTGTAGGGTGGGCGTTAGCTCATAAACGCAAATAAAAATAGACTAGAAGAATTTCACAGGGATATCCCAAGTCCTGGGTGGCTCAGTGGTCAGAGCAGTCGCCCGGATTGCTAAAGGTCGCGGGTTCGATTCCTGCCTCAGGACGTGAAATTTTTCTAGTTTTATTGTATTTTAATTACTTATCAAGTTAAAATAGTCAGGGTCCAAAAATTTTTATTCGGAAGTCTTTTTGTGGGTGGACAGAAAATCTTATTTCGTAAAGGAAATGTTATCGAACTTGTAAGATGACATGTCATACATAAAAAATAATGGAACCCGAATTGACTCACTAATGAATAATCTAATAATGTTTAAAACTTATTGAAAGAAATTAACATTAAATGATAGCTTTAATAACGTAAAGATGCATTACAAGACAACAAAAACTTCTTATTCATTACTCTCAATAGTAGGTAGCTTCGATAAAACGACACCAAAGAACTAGCTGTTTTCACGACAAAAATTATTCACTGAGCAATAAACTTTCCTGACGGGTCAATTAATCTGAAGGCAATGTCAAGGTGATTTGACTATTAGCGGATGATTTGAGATATCGCATAAATAATTTCAAACTGCTGTACCTGACCTACTGTTATTATAAACATAGCTAATTATAATATTCAACATTTTGATTACGAAATAGTAATGGACGACCGGCTGGTCGAACGGTCTGTACCCCTTGCTATGCAGGCTACTCGGTCAAGAGGTCCCGGGTTCGAATCCCGGTAGAAGCAAATGTTTGTATGATGAGTACGAGCATTTGTTTACGAGTCATATATATACATAATAGTCAATATGTATATACATATTATTATCAATATTTCTCCGTTATCTAGTATCCATAACACAAGCTCTTAATGATGCTTACTTTGGGCTAGATAATAGGTGTAAATGTATGATTATTAAAAAAAAATGCAAAAACGGAAAAGGCGTGATCGATAGAATCAAATTACATTATGGCTTCAAAATTAAGTAAAAAAAAAGTTACAAAAAGAAAGGATATCTATTAAACTGATTCTTCCTAACATAACCTAAGTAAATATAAACTAAAAAAATTCAAACGATGATGATTATGTTATATTGAATATAATTGACAATCGAGCAAAATAAAACCGAAAAAATAACTTTGTAATCAACTGAACAACACTTTTTTCTATTGATAAAATTTTAAAAAATAGTTCGTGTAGTCTATAAATAGTTCTATCAATATTTTGAATAATAAAATACGACATGATTGAGGTATAGCTAGCTAGGTCAGATTAAATCCTAACCAAAATTTATGCTTGCGTAACTAAAGCCAACTGTCTTAGTCACACAATCTTAAAAGTGAAAGTTTATTATTAACTATTATTATTCAAACCATTTTACTTGTCTTGTTTTGGTTTAAATCAATCATGATAAAGATAACACCACATTTTTTATTAGTAGCATCTAAAATAAGCGACAAGTCGAGACGAGACGTCCAGACAGCTGAACAAATGATATTATACACCATAACATAGCTTCCGTGCGCACGAGTGGATTCAGAACGGGACCAAGAGGACAGTGACCTCTCCCGGAGTCAACACAGCCATATCCGAGACACCACTCTATAAAATAGATGCTCACTTGTCATTATGACTCAACAATGATGTTAGAAAACATATACAAACATGTTGATGTGGTATTTCTAAATAAAAGTGGAGATTTATATGACGCTTCTCACATTTTTCCCCAAATGTTACACTCTTTACCGTGCTTTACAAACATTTAAGACACTCTAACTTGAGTAGAAATTACAACTATTCCCTTCCCCTCTTAAAGCGCTTTCGTTTAGTTGAACTCCATCCAAAATACGTCACTATTGTTTGAAGCCAAAAAGCGACGTCGCAAACAGATATTGAAAAGTTACAAAACGTGGCACTATTTCCACGTATATTTAGAATGCTCACAAAAAAACGTAAGTGGTGTAAGTTGAACAATTTTTCATTTAATATTTTAAAAGGAGCGCGATGTGCTTAGTTCAAAGGGCAATTAAAACTACTCTGTCAAATGGGGCTAATTGATTATACTCCTGTAAATTTCAAAATCTTAACCGTTTGTAAATCCTCCGGGAATTCTTGCTCTTGGAAAACCTGGCAAGACACCGTTAGTAGTCATCAACTTCTTTATATCGTAAAAAATGTGTTATTTTTCATGTTAGATATTTTTTTGTAACTTATACAATTTATCACATTCGTAAAAAGGTCGCTCGCTGCATTTTAACCTCTTCGGACCAACAAATCAAAATTTGAAAAGTGAAAGTACATAAAACCATCTATACTTACAATAAAAGATATAGAATCTAATTTAAGAGTATAATAAATTTCCAATAGATAAGTAATTTATCTTGAAACTTAACTTGTCTGCAGATTATAAGGTTCGTTGCAATTTATAAACGCATTAAGTAGGTATTAGCGGTACTTGACTAAGCTAAGGACCAATAAAAAGGTCATTATCCTGTCATTCATTGTGATGGGGTTTTCAACCTCAAAAATTCGAAAATAAGCTTCGTAATAAAATTAAAGGGAGCATATTAATGAAGCAAGTATATCTACATAGCTTCAAACTTTTTTAACAAAAAGTAGAATCATCTTTCTTAGGGATCATCCGTTCTACCAAATTCTCGAACCGCACTTTTAAAGAATTATTGAAGAGTGTGGAAGTAAGATGTTCAGCAGTTTTTAACTTTTTATGCAAAGATCTTTTTACGAAGTGTGAAACATTATATCCCATTGTAATATTATGTTTGTAATCATAGTACCTAGTGATTTACTTTCATGCGTCTATAGGTTGCGGGTTCGAATCCCGCCCCAGGACCTTCCTTTTTCTAAACTTGCTATTTTTGTATACCGTTGCACAAAGACACCTGCAATAAGAAGGAAAAAAAATAATAATTAAATAATAAAAACCGACTTTAAAACACTAAAAAGGAAAAAATAATTTAATTTAATCAGGTACTTATTTCATAAAAGTATTTTTTTTAAGTTGGTGCTAAAGTGTTTCCAGAAACAATAGAAAGTTTAATGAAAAATTTCAGAATACCTATACTTTATTACATATTCAAAATCGTAATATTGCTACTTTATGCATAATTTTACTGATTTATGCGTAAATCAGTAAACACGTCATAACGATTACCAGTCAATTGATATATTTTGTTCACTTGTTTTATTCGCTTTCGATAAATATTAAAACGTCTGCTAGATTCTAATTTAATAAAGTCATATGTCTGAGCTACTCTGAACATTTCACATTCTTAAAGCTATTTAAATAAATATGTGCAGTAAGTCACTGACCCCAAAATGGATTTTCAATTTTACACTTTGCAATCTATTACGTGTTCGTACGATTTAATTTAAATTCATAAATTTAGATTAAAAGCAGCAAAGTAGTTACTCTGATTTGGCTAAGCTAATATCGCTGTGGTCATTAATTTTTATTAATCAAGGTATCTCTTTTAAAATATAAGTACTCTACTTTTACTACTGTCCATAGGCTATGGTAAGCGCTTGCCAGGGCAGGTTTATATGTAGGTATTAATTAAGTTTACGAAACTGTTACCTACCTGCAAGTAAAAGATTTTTTCGTTATTACATTTGTTTATTAATATTAACATTTGACAGCCCCCTTTTGTAGACCCTGTCTACTGTACCGAGGGTCCTGGGTTCGAATATCGTTAGGGGTGGATGTTTGTATAATAAATACGAACATTTGTCGACGAGGCATGTATTTAGTATATTTCAAATATTTATATACTTATTTTATATCTTTATTTTGCCGTTATCTAGTTGCTATATGATACACAAGCTCATAATGATGCTTTATTTGGGCTAGATAATAGCTGTCAGTGTAAGAATATTATTATTTAAACTTAATCGCACGTCAAAAAAATATTTGTAAAATTAATGTAATTTGATTCTTATTCATAATTATTGTCATTTACTAACATTAGAATTATGACCATTGTTACTAATACTTTAGTGGATTGTTAATCTAAATTAAAAAGTATTATTATTATTATAAAGAAAGATACACTGGGCATTTTACTGGTCAGCTAAAGAGTTGAGTCCAGAAAAATTAAATAGATACCTTGTTAAAAGTAAATGAAAAATCATATAAATATTTACAATTATAATATTGAAACATTTTTATTTTATTACTTTAATAATTGATTAAGTTTCATTGTTTAAACATACTCAATCTTTTATTACAACTGTTTACAAATAAATAAATAAAACCATGCCATAAACATAATGTGTTTATAAACATAATGTGTTTCTATAATTGGCTCATGTCTAGGTAATACTCATTTGTATTATATGTATAAAAATGCTGTTGAAACATTGTTTAATAAATAAATAAATAAAATAAATAAATAAAATAAATAAATAAAACCATGCCTAAATATTATTATTTTTTATAACAAATCGATCAATATACCACTAAAATCAAAGCGAAAGAGTATCGTAATAAGTAATAACTCACTAGCGCAAAATGGACAGGTACCTAACATATTTGGTCTTTTTCATTAAGTCAAAATTATAGGAATAAACCAACGAAATCTCTGGATAGTTTCCCATTGATATGCCATCGTATGCGTACTGCGACTTTACATAAAAATATCTTTACATAATGTCAAAATAATTTTTATTTTATTCTTTTTTTAAACTATTTTTTTCCCCGAAAAAAGTAACTGAGCTTTATTTTCACATTTTCCAAACCGAATTCTTAATTTTATTTTTGGCGTCATAATAAATGTCTAATAGATATTTTAAAAAATCATGTTCTAGGCGGGAACCATATTACGAAACTCAATGGAAAACTCAATTGCCATAATTTTCAGTGCTAAATGAATTATGTTCATGACATCGTCAGACTGTCAAGTCAACTAGCTCTATATTCCGACAGATCCTGGTGCATCGGCTTCAGTTACCAATGTAACAGTACATATATTTATATTCATTCGCTACTAAACTACGTAAAAGAAATCGTAAACTGATCATCTGCCGTTCTCTGTTTACGCATATGCATGACCAACATCCTATTCCTGCTCCGAATTGAAATAACCTTGTTTTCTTAAAGTAATATTATGCTGGTATTATTTATCATTCCAGTGGTATATCTACCTAAACTGTTAATTTTAACGTATACACTAGAAGATATTAATAGGCTCATTCCAAGTCTTCGGTAGTTCAGTGGCCACCTCGATTGTGAAAGTTCGCAGGATTCTCGCCCCAGGGCATGAATTAGATCCAGTGGTTTCCAGAGATATTATTTCTATAGACTGCAGTAACCGTTTATCAGCAGGTGGGCCGTCAGTCTGTTTGTCATAGTTGTATAAAAAAATATGTCTAGTTAAATATTTTTAACCTTTATTTAATTCCCTTATAAAGGTTAAAATTTGACATGTCACATCACATCTCATCATCAAGAGACTTAATAATGTGTTTAAGTATCAAGAGTTAAACTTCTATAAGGAACTCGACAAATGTAGAGTCTTCTTTATTTTTAAACAAAAATGGACAGCTCAATTATGTTCTACTCACCCTTTGCAACATTTTATAACAGAATAAAGTACCTATTAGGTGTAATGACTATGTCATTATACGTTTGTTGATTATACAGTGCGATGTGTTCCGAAAGTGAGACATAAAATTTAAGAGGGTGGTTGTGTTCCTTGTTAATATTTACCTCTGACATTTCAGACCACTGTTTTTGATTAAATTAATAAAGACATTGAAAAAAAGTGACAACCTTAAAAATTCCTAATAGTACGACACACTACAGTTACACCACCACATACTATGATATCGACCAGTCACAACCCCAGAATTCTAAATTTTATTACGGAATTCTATAACACGCGGTATATTTTACTATGTGGTAGACCCATATGTAGGGTCGCCTGGGTAGGTACCACCGCCTTTCTTATTTCAGCCGTGAAACAGTTCGCTGTGTTTCGGATTGAAGGGAAAGGTAGCCAGTGTAATTACTGGGCATGGACGGCATTTCATCTTAGGCCTCAGGATGACAACGCACCTGCAATATCAAGTGCTTTTCCTTGTTATTGCAGGTGTCTATAGGCGGCGGTAAACGCTTACCACCAGGTGGGCTGTCAGCTTGTTTGTCATCTAGTTGTATATAAAAAAAAATTATCAAAGTTGAATTATGCTGTTTCGTAATACTCATTCGTTGTTGAGAAATACCCAATACATTGTACTATATCGAGGATACAAGTTTTTTTTATGTAAAGCTCAGCAAATGACTCAACACCACCTGATGAAGCAGTAAGAAGAGTCCATATGCGGAGACAGCTAGTGCAGCTTAAAGCAACACTGTTCTAGCCGCCTCCACCTTACTGGCCCATAAGGTGCCTTTCACGCCTCTTTTAAAGGAACCCATGTTATAGGAAGAAGGGATCACATGTGCTGGCAAAGAATTCCAAGTAATTAAAATATAATAAAACTAGAAAAATTTCACGTCCTGAGGCAGGAATCGAACCCGCGACCTTTCGCAATCCGGGCGACTGCTCTGACCACTGAGCCACCCAGGACTTGGGATATCCCTGTGAAATTCTTCTAGTCAATGTACTAGTACAATGTCGAAATATTCTAGTTCAACATCCGAAACGAGTATTTTTACAAATACCGACGATTCGGTTAAGTTGGGGCAGTGCTTTCAAATATTCTTAATTTTGATTTTAACATTATTAGAAATGTTTGAAAAATTACTTAGTAATTAAAATATAATAAAACTAGAAAAATTTCACGTCCTCAGGCAGGAATCGAACCCGCGACCGCGAAACATTTATAATAATGTTAATATCAAAAATTAAGAATAAAGAATTCCAAGTTTTGGAAGTCCGACAAAGTTGAAATGCGGTGACATTTGGGTGTACTGGATGAACTAGATGCTTACTTAGGGTTACTTAGGATTACGTTGATATTAATCAATCAATCTTATACGTTTTATTGAACAAAAGTTACAAAGGCGAGGTAACACCGAACGAAGCCGTTTATTATTATAGATCCTTTTCTTCTACTAAACATTCATAATTTTTTCATTCATTCATTCATTATTAGAGCCCATGCTCTGTGCCTGGCATTGAATAAAGGGTGTATCTATTGTTCTACCATGATATACACAGTCTCCTACAAAATTACTCCGTGTTCTTAGTCACCCCTATTAAACAGCGCAACAACAAAATAAAAACAAGATAGAATTCGTTTTAGCTCTTCTCTTGGAGCTAGTTAACAGATGTAGCAGCACTTAAGGGTGCTGCCCACGGGTAGGACAAATGTAGAGTGAACTGGCTACTACTCTACCAGTATCGAGTACTCTCCCAGTTTTAGTTAGTACTCTAATCTCCCAATGCTGTCTACATTGGTATAGTTAGTTGTATAGCTAGTACTCTACCATGCCACTATGCCATTTACTCTACCCCTGGACAACACGCTTTAGTCCTTTATCTCTAAACGGTCCTTCTTTCTTATTTATTCAGAAAATTTCTCTTCGTCTTTGTTACTCATGTTAGACATGGTTTATCTTTTCTATTTTTTCAGTTTACATTTCCACATAACGTGTAATAGTGTTTTAATTTGCTAAGCCGCGTATTTAACACTTCCGGGAGTATATGACAGAAAAACAATTGTGTCTAGAATGTGTGGCTTGATAGGTTACTATCATCATCACCAACCTATATACGTCCCACTGCTGGGCTGAATTCTTCCTACGTGGGAGAAACACAGGAGGAGTTCAGGCCATATTTTTTTTTATACCACAAAGGTGGCAATCAAGCATACGGCCCACCTGATGGTAAGCGGATACCGTAGCCTATTGACGCTTGCAACACCAGGGGTATCACTTGCGCGTTGCCGACCCTGTAAAAACCATTACCACAACGGTACTTAAAACGGAAAAAATATGGCGAAAGTTGCTTTATTTTCGTAATCGAAACCAGACCAGCCCCCTTATTCACAACTGTCGGAAAAGATTCGAATTTCGGAAACTCTATGCCTGTCACTTTTATCGGTATGCGTCAAGGCGAGACGGCATGTGTATTTTCAAATCGAATTCGTGATCCGACAGTTTCTGAATAAGGGGGCTGAACTTTGAAACGACTACGCCACCGTTAGTAAAGTACAACTTTTTTTTTACACGGTACTCAAATAGAAGACAAAGAAAAGGCCAATTTCCAACTTTTGATTTATTGTAATTATAAAAACTTCCCCAATATTTCGTATGGTTTATGTAGTCAGTATTTAGTATCGCTGCGTCTACGCTACTAAAAATAAACGTAGCTACATCGCAGTAAAAAACGAAACTTTGATAATAAATTATTACCTACGTATAGCTATTTATTTACTGAAATGTCGTAAACTCTCAATGTCGTAATGTCGACCCTCTCGTATCCATTGATGAATATCACCCTGCGTTAGAAATGACAGTCATGCTGCCTTACGGAACATTGCCACTACCAGCCACGTCACCTCCTTTTTGTCGTCCGGGAGCTAGTCCAAATTGGAACTGGCATAAGGCTGACTTCCAAGGACTGTATGCTGCTTTGGCTAAAATTCATTGGTCCGATCTATTAACTACAATTGACGTACACTCAGCTATAGAATTATTCTATGTTAAATTGTACGACTGCATAAGTTTGTTTGTACCTATTAAAATTGGTTTTACTGATAACAAAAAGTACGTATACCCAAAGTGGTATACTGCTGAAATAATACGTTATATAAAAAACAAACACTATAATCTAAAAAAGTATAAGCTAGAGGGTAAGGAATTCAACAGAGAGTTATTTAAATACTATAGGTGGCATACGAAAATACTAATCGACAACGCATATCAGCAGCATCTTAAATTAATACAAAAGAATATAAGAGACGATCCGGTAAAATTTTGGGAATTTGTTAGTGATAGGAAGAGAGGAAAGCGACAGGTGGATCATTACACATATCGTGGTGACGAGGTGACTGGTCAAGCTGCAGCAGACGCTTTTGCCAGTTACTTTGGGTCAGTGTTCCATAACCAAATACCGGTATTAGATCCCATTAATGCTGCCCAGGCGGATTATACGAGCATTGATGCCACGTCCATTTCCGTCATAGCGGTTGATGTAGTTGATTTGAGAACGGCAGTAAAACGCCTTAAGCCGCGTTCTACTAGTGGTCCGGATGGAATCCCTGTATTTTTGGCCAGGGATTGCATGTCAAGTTTTGAGCTACCTCTTTTATACATTTTCAATCTCTGTCTACATCTTTCTAAATATCCAGAGCAGTGGAAGTTGTCGCGTGTCACACCGGTTTCAAAAGGGGATGCCGGGATAGATGTTGCTGCTTTTAGACCTATAGCAGTACTTTCGGTCTTCGCTAAAATCTTTGAGGCAATTTTGAATCAGAGAATTGGCAAGCAAGTTAATCATCTATTGCATTGTAGTCAGCATGGTTTTCGCAAAGGTCGTTCTACCACCACAAACCTTGTAACACACGTTGATTACATACATGCTGAAATGGATGCTGGCCGGCAGGTCGATGCTACCTATTTTGATTTTAAGAAAGCTTTCGATCTGGTAGATAATGACATACTTTTACAAAAATTAGCAATTTTAGGCTTTACACCCAAACTGCTCCAGTTTTTCTCCAGTTACCTCGATAATCGACGACAATTTGTCAGAGCGCATGGTTACGAGTCTAATTATTACTACACCAGATCGGGTGTAAGTCAAGGTAGTACCCTAGGGCCGACACTATTCCTGATCTTCATAAATGACCTACCAGAGCAGGTCTGTTCTGCTAAGTGTCTTTTATTCGCAGATGACTTGAAGTTATGTTTAGGCATAGACAATGTATTAGACATTGTTGCTCTGCAAAGAGATATTGACGCAGTATCTGAATGGAGTAGTCGGAATCGTCTTCCGTTTAACAATAACAAATGTAAAATGATTACTTTCTCTCGTAAGCGTAATATTGTAAAAAGGACCTATAAATTATTTGACACTCCGCTACAAAGAGTTGGCGATATTCGTGACCTAGGCCTAATGTTAGATTCTAAATTGGACTTCCATAATCATGTGACAACAATCTGTAAGAAGGCTAGTAAAGTATTAGGTTTTGTGATGAGGACTGCTGGTCAGTTTGATGATTTGGGGGTGGCAAGGGTACTGTATAACGCGTATGTCCGTAGCAGACTTGAATTTGGAGCTGTTATATGGGATCCTTATGAGAACAAATATGTCCTTATGGTGGAAAGGATCCAGCGTAAGTTTGCTCGCTGGCTGTATAAGAAACAATACGGTTATTACCCCTATCTATATCCCTCCTTGTTTGTTTCTGGTATGGTAGATATGGAGACTCTTGAGTGTAGAAGGTTAATGCTACTTGTTAGGCATTATCTATCTGTAATCCACCATAGGGTAGATAGCCCAGTGGAACGGGTGGGCCTATTGGTTCCCAGCTATATCCCTTGCGATGGGGAGGGGTCTGTGGCACCTCGTCGACGGCCGCGTTTGCTGGTTCGACCTAGTTCACGCACCAGGTTTGGGGCGTATGCGCCTACTACACGCGCACTTACGCTGCTAGGGGACATTCTCGCTCGGCACGCTGATATTGACATCTTTGCTGACCGCCTCGGAGATCTATATAATAAAATCCATAAGACCTTAATTGACGTTTTAAAACTCAAATGACTATTAAATTGTTTTTTTTTCTTAATAATTGTTAATTTGTGTGTTTGACATTTTAATTGTGTTGTTTTTATTTTTATTTTTATTTTTATTGGTATAGTTGACATTATTTTATTCTGTTTGACATTTTGACATGGTATAATTTGACTTATTTTTTATTTTTTTGTATTTTAAATTTTGATATAATCTTAATAATTGTAATTTAATGTATATATCTAATGAAATGCTAGATTGATCATCTATTAACCCTAACTTGTTAGCGCTTGGACCTGTCTGTAAGCTTTCAAGTACTTTTTATAAATAAATAAATAAATAAATAAAGCGAAATTCATTACATAACAAATATAAGAGAAATGACCATTTCTCCAGATTTTCAATTTATCAAGCGATTGCTACAAATATTCTGTTTTTTTCTTTTTATGTCATACGTAACGGTGTTGATTACCGTAACAAATTGTCTCAAAGACACTATTGACCTTGAAATGGAAAACGAAAACAATTCACTGACTGGATGACCAATTCCAAACGGTAAGCAGGAAATAGCTAATACAAACACTACTTTACATCATTGTATTTGTGCTAGGTCTGGTTATGGAAATTATGTTTATTTTACCATACAAATACTATGACTGAAACTTAAAAATGGATAACTGTCAAAATTTAACATTATTGCACATAAATGGACAGTTAAATGTTAAATTTGAATAAACACGATTCCAAAAAAAAACATATGACTTTACCGTTTCGCCGACAGATCGAAAGCCCTTTCCTTAAATACCAGACAAAATATCCAACTCTGTTTGGTCACACAAAAAAACTCCATGAACCCACTAGTAATGCCATTATTTCAATTGTATTTGTGGAATGGATTTAGACTGTGTCGACGACGAAAAATTCGTCGGCAAAGCGTTTCACACCGGGAGATTACAATTTACGCTTTTATATCGCCATACTCTCATAACAAAAAATTTTGTGTATTTTTTTCACTTGAAGATTCACAAACGTATACTATGCATAGCCTTCTAAGTACGCATTTGCAAACCCAAACGCTTGTCACATTTTTTTGGATCTTATTACAGGATCTTTGATTCTGGATATCTTAAAACCTTCCTTATTGCGACTGAATAAGATTTAAACAAAATGAGCTTGTAGCTGTCGACTCAAAAGCTTTGGAAGAAATAACAAAACATTTCGAACACCCTGGAAAACTGTCTTCTTCTGTAGCTAGATATAAACACACAAGAACAGCCGTCCATAACTAATAAGTACATTGTTATATAGAGATGTGTCGATTGACAGAGCCTGGTGATTCTTACGGATTCTTTGAATTTTTGGTACTGAAAACATTATTCTTTCACTCATGAACTTACGTATTATATTAAACGTGTAACCTTATTCAAATTATACGTTGCGTATAATTAATAATGTTAATTGATTAACTAACATTCATAAATATCGGTCCTATTTATTAACTAATTAACGGTTTTAATGATCCACTTGACTTCACTTTAACTCTTTAAATAAGTTAGGTTAATGAAACTTTTTTCAATTTACCAATACGATATGTTTTTAGCATTCCAAATTTTTTTTAAAACTCATCATTAGCCCTAGTATTTTTGTGAAATAATTTTAAATTGCGCTGAATTTAAATTTTCATACTTCGAAATTCAATTTAACCCGAAAACCTCCAAAAAAACTTCTAAACTCCTAAAAAACATTAAAATTCATTCAAATTTTGAAACTGTCTTTTTCTTTTGTTTCGAGTTTAGGATATGCGATTCATCATGAACAAACATTCTAGCGTTTGTCTGAGCGCAATCCTGCTCACACAGGATACTCTCGTTCTCCAGCCATCATCACCAATTGTGGGGGCCGGCAGCTATTTCGAGCTTCAGGACGGCTAATGACAGAAAATTGCCCCCCGCGATTACGAGAATAAACCACTACAAATAGAACGTCGCGTGTGACAGACACCGGATAGTTAATACGAACCTCCCATATTATATTCGAGTACCAAGTACCTGCCAACGCAACGTACGAATAAAGAAATCATCAATAGCCGTGCGTGGACTACTAATATAGTAGGATTATTTGTATTAACATACCTTCGACATGTACGTACTTCAAAGCATAATCATCATATTGAATTGGCTATGATGATTTATTAAAGGCTTCATTCGAACCTACGTGCACATAGCATTTATTTTAAAACATTTTTAAATTTAGTTATTTTTCATAACTAACATTGTAAGTTGTTACTCATAGGTTATATGCAATATTGCTAATCTTATTGATCGCCATGCAGCCTATCAAATGTCTAGTTACAACATAAAAAACAAAAACACAATAAACACACAAAAACATTCTAGTTTTGGACACAAATACAAAAATTACGCTAAGTCTATACATGTCTTTAACTGTTTTCATACTCTTACTGGTACAAAAAGATAACAATATTTTTAAACGATAACCAAAAATAATACCGAGTTACCTTGTCACAATATCTGAGCATTCAACTTATTCATACTCATGATGAAATTAATATATCACTACGACGACAACCTTTCTGATGTAGCTATAAGCCTGAAGTGAAATTCCTGAAAGACAGTCCAGAAATAAACGAAAAAAACTAAGGAACGTGTCTCCAATGCCTGCTGTCTTAAGCAATAAATCATGCTCTTTGTCAACACATTTTTGTCTTTCGTTTTTGAAAAATGCCCTCGGATAAATTAAATTCATTTTAGGTTAGGGTTCAGCAAGGGAAAATTATACTTCTCTGAACAAGCGCCAATGTCATAAAAAAATATCGCTTATTGTAAAATGCCATAATATTACCCAACAAAAAGTTTTATGCAATTTGAAGCTTGGCTCTGCTTGGCTCCCTTTAAAATTTTAAGTAAAACATACCTACCTTTCCCAATTCACTGCAGCAATGTGAAAATCTGACAAAATTAAGTTTTGTGCCTGTCCTATCAATTAAATGTTGATTATAACCACTTGTAATATATTGCAATATCTTTGAGACTGACCGGATATTTGACTGTCATTTTACGATTAAGAGTTTGCAATCAAATAATAGATATTGAGGAGTGGTTTTCTGCAATAGACTATCTATACTATAACAACCAATTTTGCTGTGGGTCAGCGGATCGGAAGCGGCGAGTAGCCAGTGGCAGCGAAGCGGATCAACCGTTACGTTCCGCCTATTCTTCTGAACCACCAAAGTGAATTACTAATATACAATACAGAAGGCTACCTCAATGCTGTTCAGTATTCTGTTTGTAGTATCGGAAACATACAAAGTGTTATGTCACAAACTTGCGACGATTCTTCGCAAATGTAAAATATTACGTGCATTGTCACGCAATAGTTTTTTAAACTGAAACTAGAGTAATTTATATAACTCAAATATTTAATATATTTCATTTAAAACATAAACCCTCTGGCCTTCTCAATTATTATGTTACTCCAATTGAAAACGACCTATCAACCAATCACGCGCCTCTTGATAGTGACCCGACATTTTCCCATGCTCCATTCAAAAGGCATTAACAATGACGTTGGGAGTTAATACCTATTTTTTTTTTGCAGTTAAACAATGTGGAACTAGTAAGATAATAACTTGTCTTGATCCATTTAATGTGTTTAATAATATCAAATAATAATAAATTATCACACTCACACCAATCATCTAGCTTAAATCAAACATGCTATGGAGTATGGATACTATATAACGGAGGAAATTATATAATTTGAAAGAAGCCGCTTAATTTAGCTTAGAAATAATATTGGATTATGAGTGCAATGTTTGATTAATAAATAATATTCCTGTATTTTACATTTTACGAACACTTTAAACCAAGCAAATTATAAGAATTGACTTTTGAAAGTTATAAGCAGATATTATAATTACTTTTATTTAATTGACGCAGATCTTTTTCAAACTGAAAATATCGGCAAGAAACTCAACGATGCTTAATATTTGAGTGTACGTTAATGCATGCATAATAAATATTTTTTATAAATTATTATGTCGTATTTAGAAGTATGGACTATAGGCTTTCTGGATTTATAGTAATGGACTTACACTTATTTATTTGAGTGCAAGGTAGAGTACTAATACATTTTAATTATTATATAGTTTTTATTATATTTTTATTTACATATTATGTATACATTAACCCTCCAACCCGCATTGGGCCCGCGCAGCGTGGTGGTATTATGGCCCAAGCTCCTCATGATGATGTTGTATTATTTTTTATTTATAAGTGTGTATTTATAAATAATCTACGGTAAAAATATTTTTATGAAAATTTTTACATATTTTAAAATATTGTTGTCATACAGCATAAACAAAAAATGCAATATAATTGTAAATGTAATTAATATTTGTCTGTGCCGCGGTCTCTTCCCGCATAATTATGCTAACTATCGCTTAATAATTTAAGTTTTTTATCCTTAACGGGTAGCTTTTGGCTTTCATTTCACCTGATAGTAAGTAATCATAAGGCCGAAGATGAAAGCGAGCTACTCCCCGATCGATTAACCACAGAGGAACTGGCTATCTTACCTCCAACTGCCGGAACACAATAATGCTGTTAACATAATTCAGGTATTTTAGATAGTAAAAACAAATGCATTTAAAGGCGATATTAATAATCATACTGCTTACTTCAAATTGCAGTTGAAATAAATCAAAGCTATCCATAAAATTTCTTGCATATAAACCTTTTTTAAATTAACTTTTGGCCTCTTGATCCCGTGCAACTTGTAAATCAAAATAATTCATTTTTATGAGCTCCACAGAGAGTCAATAACTTTAAAACAAAACGTAAAACAAGGTGTTCTCCCCGCTAATTACATTTGATTGTAGCTTTAATTCCACTGATTTCATGTCATGAATCGGTAATTTATTTTATTCACAATAATTGATGAAGCATACTAGCAGTTACATGTTACCATATTTTTTTAACGGCTAAGCGGATCGGTAGAGTATTTATTTCTTTCACGTTGTATCTTTAACTGTCATCCTTGGACCAACAAAAAATTATTTTTCGAATTTTATAAGAGAAAAAAATAAAGAAAATGGAAGTTTTTAAATGATTTTTTTCACATCTAATACAATACCGCTGTAATCCCAAAGGGTTTGGTTTTCAAAGCAAATCGGAGAAAGGGTGAGCCAGGTGGGCTTTCTTTGTCTGCTTGGACTGGTAAGCATTCGGACTTGAAACCTAAAACAAAATATAATTGCAATCATGCTGAAAAAATGGGTGAACATAAAACTATATGAAAAGAAATGTCTTCTTTTTAAAAAATCTAATTACTTATTGTTATACGTTTCCTTAGCAAAACCTAAAACAAAGCTACTCAAACATTACAAATTCAAATTAAATGAGCACAAATACTTGCGGGCTTAATTGTGTTCATCCTATCCGAAGTCAGAGAACAATGCCGCAGGAAGCTTTCGTAATAATATGACACTTCCGTACCTTCCACGTCAGTTCGGCGGACACTTTTAAAATTTTAAATGTGTTCCATTGTTCTGTAGTATAATTAAGTCCATTCATAAGTGAATAAGTGAGATGAACAAGATGTATTGTAATGTCTCAATTAAGTAGGCCTGCACGACACATTTTTTTTAAATTCCAATTGTCTGTGACGACTAGAAAAAACCTTCGTGGGACGCTCGTGATAAAAGCTATTTTGCGCTAGTGTAAAACTTTTTCTTAGGCTATTGACAGTAATCACATCGATACAGTTGCTATTGTAACATAAAATTATTTTTTTCAAATTAATTTCAGTGATGCTTATCGATAACTTTTAAAATTTTCATAAGAAAGAAGAAACATAGCATATAAGTTTGACACCAAGAAAGAGTCACAAGCCGACATTGAACCCTGCAGATCGGATCAATTACATCCAATTGGCAACTGTGAAAAGTGCAGAAGTATTTATAACTGTCACTTGTGATGCTTATAAAGTCATCAAGCCACGGCGACCCATCAAACTAATCAGACGACCTTATTTTCGTTTGTCCTACTTTATGAGTACCTTGTCATACAATCGATATTCAGTTTATAAGTACTCGGGGGTATTTTAATTAATTACTGTTTCATTATTGAAATAATGCAATTTGTCAGTGTCAAAGTGGATAAGTACGATATTAGGAATGAACGAATGAATGGTAATGTGTGTATTAAGTTCCTATCACTATAGGGTTTCTAGTTCTACTCATCTGTTTACATCAGCTAATGATTCACCGAAAATAATATAAAATAAAATGTTACTCTCACAAAATATAAATAACGTTGAGATCTGTCAGTAGTTAAATTATCATTCCATAGTTCCCAACACACACACTTCGTACTTACATCGCGATTACATCTACAGCGTACATAAATAAACAGTGGCAGTGGAACAGTGGCAGTGGAACGTATTAGGCTGGTGATGATGATGACATCATCACCAGCCTAATACGTTCCACTGCCAGGCACAGGCCTTCTTACATGGGATAAACACATGAGGATTTTGGGCCATAACCCTCATAACCCTTACCACCACGCTGGCCCAATGCGCGTTGGTAAGTTATAGCGATTGCAGTAAAAACCGGGACGAACGGCTTAAAGTGCCTTCTGAAGCACGGAGGAGCTTGAGTTAGAAATTTTGGTCGACCCATCCCGGGATCAACCTTGGCAGACGTTGCTTTGTTATCGTAATTGAAACTAAAGTGCTCAAACCACTACACCGAACTTCTCAACTAAATATACATAGGTAAGTAATCAACGAATAAATGATTTCATTGATTGATTGATTATTAAGAACATTATTACAAATGCATTAAAGCAAAAAAAAAATGCATAAAGATTTTCATATGTTAACGAAATTGTGTGGTGGTACTTATTATCTAAAAATATACTATTGTTACGCCTACATGACTTATGTGTTTAGCTAACATAAAAAGAAATTATCGTGGTACAGATTTTCGGATTTTTCGTTTTAAAGCAGCTAATGATATTTAAATATCGTTAAAATGAATCTGCGTATTTACTCATGTTTTAATAAGTAGGTAATGAATAAAACTGTACACGTATATCAAATTAATATACAACACGTAATGCAGGATGACAACGTAAACGTTTTTATCATTTTAAATTAGTTTTTAACATAAATATAAGCATGTGCTATGGATGCACTAGATAACGTAACATGTAACATTGCATTTTTACTACATAAATAAATGTTAGAAACACCCCCATCATTGACATGCATCTCTTACTTCCTTGGCGTTATATGTATTTATAGTATTATTTCATTATTAACATTTAAACTATCCAAATGCTATTTAGATCTCAATGTATATTTCATATTGACTACATTCTAATTATAATTTTATACTCTTTGGTAACAAAGTGAGAAAGTAATTGGCTGATGTTTTTTTTTATATATACAACTGGATGACAAACAAGCTTATATACTTATCTTACTAAATAAGAGTTTTAGCACTGTAAGCTGTGGATTTTTGTAAAGTAAATAAATATGTATACTAATTCAGCATACACAAATCTATGACTCGTGAACAAATGTCCATACTCATCATACAAATATCGTATCTACTACTGAACCTCGAACCCGCGAGATCGCTGGTTTTATAGTCGTACACAGAAGTGCAGACCACTTGACCGTGTGGACGCCGAAATATAATGCATTTACTTGTATTACCTATTATCTTTTTTATTCTAACTATCATGTTTATTTATTATAAATTTTTTTAACATTGTTTATAAATATTTGTCACCCTGATAGTGGAAGGTCGCGGGTTCGATCTCCGCTTGAGGACGTGAATTTTTTCTAGTTTAGATATAACATACCGTCAGCAGTTAAGGCGTTTGTTATTACTAATTTTGTCACGTTTCTTTGATAAGAAACACATTTTCTAGGTTTCAATATATTTGATATGGCAAAATTAATTATTCCGTAGCACCAACAGTAATTAATGATAACACTGTTTTTTTTTTAGTGTACACTTCATTAATGGCAAAGTTTAATAAACTGTGCCATGTGCCAGAGATACTATGTTATGAATGACTTAATGACACATGAACCACATTAATCTGAAAAGGTTAGTGGGTAAACGATTAACGAGAAGTATAGATGTGAAACTTTTAAAATAATTAAATTGGAATAGCTTGTGCTGGCTGAGGGTACAGCTTTGAAATGTCATTTACTGGGAGGAATTACTATAGTAACGAATAAATGATTTGATTGATTGATTGATTATTAAGAACATTATTACAAATGTATTAAAGCAAAAAAAATGCATAAAGATTTTCATATGTTAACGAAATTGTGTGGTGGTACTTATTATAGGGTTACTAGAGGGTTCAGGTAATATTGTATCTAACGTTTATAATAATAATAACATTTAACATATACAGGCTGGTGCTGTCAATACGACAATAAATTAAAACATGAGCTATATATAGTAATGGTTTGCCACTTTCAAAAACTTCTTATTTATTTGATAATTTTATGACATTTGTATAAAATGATATAATTCATTATTTATTTATTATTTATTAATGCATTTATTTATTTATTAATGCATTATTTCATAGTGATGTCATGAAATTATCAAACGAATAAGACGCTTTTGAAAGTGGGAAACCATTTCTATGAACTAATATAGGTCATTTTTTAATTTATTATCGTGTTGACGGCACCACCCTGTATAGTAATAGCTGAAAAAAATTAAAAAAAAACAATTTCTCAATATACTCTACAAGTCCTAAGAATCCATATGTAGCCTCAATAGAAAACCTTAGTAGAGCACGGTAGAGCGATATTATTAGTATGAGATCAATAGAATTCCTTATACTTGTATCAGAAAATATCGCATTAGAGGTATTGTACAGCGTATAGGTAATATTAAACTAAGCTGTAGTTGTTTTTTATTCTTTATTTGTTATATTAATCATATCTACATTTATTTTAGATATATGATCAACACAATCTCATTTCCAACTACTTACAATTGCCGCATACGTTTTGTGAAAGAAAAGGATAGAGTATTTATCAATACATTATATTAATTGACCCTTATCATTACCACCCGCCGCGCCGAAACTTACATACACAATAGGAAATCTATTGTATCTATATACCTATGTGGTACTTCACAGATTACGTGATAGTTGGCGGCAGTAGGTAGGTACCTACCTACCTATACTACAATACATTGCGATACTAAAAATACACTTCACTTGCACGTGTCTCGATTAATCCGATAGTATCAGGCGTCAATATACTGTCACAGTAAATTGTAACCAGTCCTAAGCTTTAATTTACATTTGTGATTAGCGTAATTAGATGTTAGTTTTTGGCAAGAATGCAATTTTATAGCACTTGATACTAATTATAATATCCAACATCTAAAGCTTTCTATTTACTAAGTTCTTTTAAATCCATCGCCGCTTCGACGAATAATGGATCTGTGAAGAAGCAGCGGCACATGAAAATTCACCAACAGGCTCAATTTTAATATTTCCAATTAGGTACTTGATAAAAAAAGAAAACAGCAAATGGTCGTGGATTTGCTGTTTTCTTTCTTATCTCCCGTGTGAAGATATTAAGTGTTTTTTATATTTAATATTTTCATGATGATTAATTTATTTGATTTTTATTTTTTATTTAGATAAGTTGAAGAAAACAATATTGTATTTCAACATTATTAACATTCTGGAATAGTTGATTAAAATTAACAACTTATATTCACGACTTTGTTTATTTTTGGGAGCAGAGTCACGTGTTCAATCTCCGACTAATTGGAAAGGATGTCCGTAAATACTGAAATAGGTATTATTACCACTTAAGTATAATCTTAGCCGACAATAGCAGAGATTCGCTCACGTGTCAGGCAGGGAGCTGTGTATTTTGTTCACGTTTTATTCGCAGCACACAGGTGACCGGAGCCTCATTAACGAGTCCGTTCGATAATATCTACGCGCAGATTACTAGTCTTTGGTTTGTAAAATCTTTGGCTTTGGATAGTGATTCATATACTACTTCATTGAATCACTACTTTAAATGGGTATATTATTACGTACACGAATATTCGTGCAACAAATAGTCGTATAAACGAATACATTAGCATATAATTTTGAGCACCTTGAAAGCGCAGTTAATTCCGATGCTGACTGTTTTCTCATATTTATTTCACCCTTAAATAACTAATGTTTTTGATAAACTTCAGTACAGACCTTCAGTCATAAAATTTCAATCGGTGACTGACCTTCTTTAGTTTTAAAGCTTTTTTTTCACAATGTTTAGTGATAACTTTCTAAGGTCAAAACTAGATGGGTGACCGTCAGCATACCTATATTGTTTCCTACTATCGTATCGTTTCACTAAAAAGCCATAGGAAAGCCAAAGTCCGCAATTTCACATAAGTACATAGCCGACTTACTCATTCCAATTATTTTGATTTAAAAACATATGTTTGTGATGTACACCGTATGTGTTAAAACATACCGGGTACATACATAGGAAAAAAAAACATGCCAACCGAATTGAGAACCTCTTCGTTTTAGAAGTCGGTTAATAAACCATTAACAAAGGCTGATTAGCTATCAGCAACACTATTCACGTTAAATTTCTGATATGTTTAGTTTTGATGTTAAGAATAAAACTAGCTAAGAATAAAATACTTTATCAGAAAACTTTCCCGCTGACGCAAATGTTTTTTCGCTGCATTTATAGGTAGATGAACGCTTTAGGTACAGGCCGTTTGAGGTAAGGTGATCTGTAAGTTGTTACTAAGGTTACTCCTTAGATATTACAGTAACTTATAGTCAAAACGGGTAAATAGCTCTGCATTTTATGAGCTCGTAATCTTAGCCTTAGCCGTAGACAAAATTGCAAAAAGATACAATATTAGGTATATTTGACAACTCCGCAAACAATTCAGTAATACCTACGGGTTTACGATTTTTTTATATAACTTCATGACTAACAAGCTGATGGCCCACCTGGTGGTGAGTGGTAACCGCCGCCTATAGACACCTGCAATTACAACGATAAAATCACTTGGTATTGCAGGTGCATTGTCATTCTAAGGCTGGCTAACTTTCCCCTTAATCTGAAATACAGCGAACTGTTTCACGGTTGAAATAAGAAAGGCGGTGGTACCCAGACGACCCTACACTATAATTTTACTATACTTCTTTTTAGCTGTGTTAACTGCTTCAACTGAAATTCATAATGCCAAAAGCTATAAAGCTGTTAACGTTGGCATTATATGTATAATTACTAAAGACAATTTCAATGTCATGCTGAGGCTTACCCCAAAATATCTGTACCATGAAGAGGATGACCCTTCAAGGCTGTGCCAAGATAATATTGGCTGCTCGCGACGAGCGTGTCATTTTTGCAATTAGCCGTGTAAATAATCTCTCTGTACACTCGGACACAGTAAAGCTCTAATGTCCGAAGAATAAAAGCTCGATGTTTCTTAATACTAAAACTTCTTGTTAAATACAGGAAGATGGCTACAATACGACAATAAATTATAACATGGACTATAATTTAGTCCATAGAAAATGGTTTGCAACTTTCAAAAACATCTTACTAACAACATCTTACTATTAATTTGATAATTTCAGGACATTTATATGAAATAATTTATCATTTGGCTGCATTATTTCATGGAAATGTCATAAAATTATGAAAATAATAAATTTTTGAAATATATTTAGAAAATGAAATTTTATAAGATGTTTACAATTACCGACAAATGTTTGACACAAAAGAGTAATGCCTTCTTCATAGACTACTTAGAGATATAAAATCCTTTGCTTTGACTTCTTGGGAAACAGTTGTATACATTTTCCCCATACCTACTTACTGTATATTATAAGATGATGTCATGTTAATGTTACTCGTGCATTAAAATTTAAGCACTTACTCGGACTATATCTAATCCTCAAGTATGATAAATATAAAGAGGGTCATGTTTCAGTTTTCTCGTAACCATGTAGCTGATATTTGAACTAAGTGGCGGATAAATTAAACGTAATTTAGAATTGTTATTTACCAAGCATGCTATTTATAGCGGTCTCTATTGCAGTATCAAATACAATAGCTGAATAAATGTATCTTACCTATATTATGTATCAAAGTTCAATAGTTAAAAGTTCAATTTTTGACTGTGTTGTAAGTAAATTAAATGAATATAATACAGAAAAAATATTAGGTACTATGAATTCCATAATTAGCCTTCCAACTACAAATGCCATAAGTTTTTCTATTTTAATTCATATTTATTGGCACTCATAGCAGAGTTACAACAGTTGAAACAATAGTAAAGTACAAATCATTGTCCTAACAAACAATAAATTCAAAAGAATGTGTAAACAAACTGCAGGTTCGACATGCGGGTAGTTATTTAAACACCCTTTTTAAGAATTATTCCCTCTGCGTCGACTATCTTTACGTCGAGTCTCGCCACGGTGACTCTTGTCTCGATACGTCATTTCCCATTACGTCGCATCTCACGAGACGTCGAGTACAGCTTGCAAACCAAGACGCAGTTGAAAATAATTGGTTTTGTGGACAGCTTAAGCTGAACATCCTCTAGTTGCTTTCTTTTCTTATTTCTTCACTTTTAGATTGTTCTATTGTTAAAACTGTCTTAGGAACGTTTTTTTTATATATTCACTGATAGAGTTCATTGTGAGAAAAAATTTAAGTAGACTTAACTGAATCAAAAAAAAAACATAATTCATTTTCTGTGTTTTTTACATGTTTATTACAAGTTTTGAACAATAGATAATGAAAATAACGCCCTCATCTATCCTAGTCTGTACCTAACATGTATTTGTCTTTGTCTACAGGACGACGTCGCCCCCCGGCGAGCCGCTGGTGCGGGCGCCGGTGGGGAAGCCCCGGTGTCCTCCAGCCATCTCCCGGCTGAGGGTCGAGAAGGTGGAGGGCGGGCTAGCTGTGGCCGGCGTAGTAGTCGCTGCCAACTGCCAGATAGTACTGCCCATTTTCGGGTTTCTTTTCATGCTCGTAGGCTGTGTACTCACTGGTAAGTCAAACTTCAAACCCAATAAATAATCACCCAAATTTTTTTGCAACTACATATCCAACATAAAACAGCTATAACACTTACATTTGTTACAATGAAACCGTGCACAAAATGCGTTACTACAATAAAAATATTGCCTTTAAAAAAGTATATTCACTTGCATCACAATAAAATCAGTATGTGTACTTATAAGTACCTAATTGCCATAATTGGGTACCAAGTTTAGTGTATACTATAAAATAAAAACACACAGATTACAAATTAAAAAACTAGGTACTTATTAAATTTGTATTTTATAAAAAGTTAAGGAAAAATCGGAGACGGATCTGAATTGATTTGTAAATAAAGTACCCAACGTTTTTACGTGGTTTTTACAATCACACGTCGTCTAATATTATATATGGCTGAAGCTATCCGAATATAACATTATAGGTTTATTTCAACTAAGTAGGTAAGTACTTACTTCGTTTAGTTCCTATGCTGTTGTTTCCATTTAAACCCAGTCATGTCTTAATCCGCCAAGTGGCGTTATCCCACCGGAGGACTATTACAATTGAAAAATTTTGCCTGGAATTTGATGCTTAAGGGGTTAAAAGCCTTATAGCCGTTAAAAGTCTTATGATCAGACAATAAGACATATTCGTCTTTGGTTCATCGTTCATATTCGTTAAGAAATTGATTATTCAATATTTTGCACCTGATGGTAACTGATGATAAGGCTAAAGATAGAAGATAGCTACACCCGGATTCCTCGACCACAGAGGTACTGGCTATCTTACCTCCAACTGCCGGAACACAATTACTGTTAACATTAGCTAGCCAGGTGGACTTACAAATGCCCTACCAACAACCAAACCGAGCAAAAAAATTATACTCTTACGGGAATTGAACCCCGTACCTCAAGGTCTGAGGTAGGTGGTCTCAACCTAAACCACTAGACCTCAGAAAAAAATCATAAAGTTCTACACATCATCGGTAGCTCAGTGCTAGAGTCAATCGGATCGTAAAAGGTCCCGGGTCCACATCCCACCCGAGTACCTGTCTTTTCTAGTCTAGAAATTTATCATGATAACATAATTAAACTAATTTTCCCGTCATCTATTCCAGCGGCATCGTACCGTGGTTGTGGGGAGAATGAGGAGCCGGACCACTATGCCGCTCGGATCGCGTTCACCGGCAACTCACGGGTGCTCGGCCCCATCTGTATCGTCGCCGGGGCCCTAATGACTCTCGCTGGTGAGTACCTACACTATATGACAGGAACAATTTCAAAATAATTCCGCATTTTCAAAGGTGCCGTTCCGTATTTACAAAGGTAAGTAATAGGTTACCTACACAAGTAAATACAATAGGTGCCTATTCTATCCATTGTTTATTTTGGAGCGGACTTCTGTTTTGGTATGCTTTAATCGTATTGATCGCTGTTGAGGATACTAATGACCATGAGATTAGGTAAATAATAGGTGCACAGCGTAATCCCCATTGAATCTTCAAGATATTCTTCTAAAAAAGTAGTCAATATTAATAAACTTTAGAAATCTCAAGCCAAGGAAAATGAAATCAAATAATTAACAAACTAATTTTCCAAATGTTAACATCCGGACGAAGATAATTATGTTTAATTAACAATACGTGTTTCAAATACTTTAATTTGAATTTATCTACGCATAGAGCCAAATCAAAGATCAAAGAATATAATGCCAAAGCGTTAAACTTTTAAAAATCACTTGTCAAGTAGTAATAAAATACTTTTTAAACCTTGCCATTAACAATGGATTCTTGTAACATAAAATTACATCAATATATCACTTCTGTGCATCAAATGTTTACCGAAGCAATTTTCTTAATAGTTACACCCGGACAGAGATTTTTATGTTTAGTTCCATCGTTCACGGTTTGTGATTATGGTTATTCTGTTTATGGTTTGATCGCGTAATTTTGCACATGCCATAATATAGAAAATCCATAATACATGAGGCAAGAAATAACACGCGAGAGAAACTTTAACACAGATACGCGCGTGTATGTTCAAGCGTACCTATGGTGGATGATTCCATGTATCAGTAGCTATCTTATACTAAGTAGGTATTAAACTAAAATTTAAAAATGTGACCTGCTTAAAAGTACAGGTGCAACATAAGACTAAACACTCAAAACACTAAAGTACAGTGAAAAGCAAAAAACGGGTGAACAATATAACAATAATATTCTAAGATTTGTTCATCCCATTCAATAAGCGCTAATTGGACATAAGTGCGAGCAGAGTAGGTTTTTCTGTATGAGACTTTTTTACCGGAAAGTAATGAGTTTTGAATTTGGAACATAATCGAGTTTGCATTCAAATCAAAAAATAGTTACGAGTTTTGAATTTGGAACATTAGGCAGGCGGCGCGTAGGCGGGCGGGTAAAAGAAAACCTTGTACGTTTTCGGCTGTTTATTGTCCCGGATTATTTAAACACTATTTTAGTTTTTTATTTACATTACATAGCTCTAATTTGATAAGTACTTATTATTTTAATTACCTTAAACGCCTCTTATTTCTTTTCTCTTAAATGGGATGAAAAACAGAGTGTATCACACGGCCGCAAAATTAATTTTGCCTCGGGCGACGTGTATTGTCTATTCTAGAATCCTTCGCTTAACTCTCGATTCAAATAGCGCCCTCGCCGTAAAAATATTACTTTGCTCCCTTGTGATACCATCTACGATCCTCTTTTTTGTTCACTATTTTTCTACGGTAAATAAGCATGCAAATTATTTGTACATCTTATAAAAGTTTTATAATGATACAAAGTCATATACAAGACACCTTAGATACGTATAGAGTAGATACATATACAGAGTGGAGCCGTCAATACGACAATAAATTGACACAGGGTCTATACCTACTAATTCATAGAAATGATTTGTCTTTTTCAAAAACATCTTATTCATTTGATAATTTCATGATATTTGTATGAGATAGTATAAAAGTGACTGCATTATTTCATAGAAATGTCATGATAAGATGTTTTTGAAAGTGGCAAACCATTTCTGTGAACTAATATGGCCCATGTTTTAATTTATTGTCGTATTGACGGCACCACCCTGTATAAGCAAAAGAGTAGAATAGGAAATCAAGAAATAACAATAAGTCATTTAAGCTAGTGCCAGCTTTATTCTTTTATAACAAAGATTACCTTTAAAATGAATCTAGGTAGGTACATGTACTAAGTATGTTATTTACAATTGAAAACGGTTTTAGCAATGTTAGCATTAAATCTCACTTATATCAATGTCATTTCCGCGCTTGAAGGATTCAAATGCTATCTACGTAGTTCTTACTACCTCCTAACTTGTGGTTTTTCAGGTATCGTCCTATGCATGCTGATGCGGGCAGCGCAGCGGCGGCAGCGCCGGCTGGCGTTCCACTGCCCCATCCACGGAGACTTCTATCCCCTCAGCCCGCAGAATACCAGAAAATATTCTCGTAAGTTTTCTGTCAGCTCGAAGAGCTCTGTGGCGTATGGTGAGCACTCTGGTTTCGATTACGAAAAAAAAATACTTTCGCCATGGCTGATCCCGGGATGGGTCAATCAAAATTTTTAATCTCCAGCCCATCAACGGCTTAAAGAGTCTGTGGTTGACCGATTATTACTGCAACTGCTTCAACCCACTGCTTCTACCCGCATTGGGCCAGCGTCGGTGGTGTTATGACCCAAACTCTTCATGTGTTTCGCCCATAAGACCTGTGCCCGGCATTGGGTCTGAGTATAGGCTGGTAATGATAAAGTTTAAAGTCAAGTCATTTTCAGTCTGGTTTCTTTTTAAGATGAAAGTCATGTTCATCTTTGAATATCTTCTATGAGATGTCCTAAAGTCATACTTCTAAGATATTAGGTATGTGATATTAAAACGAGTCAAAAGTTTTTAAAGCACAAAACTTTTTATTTCTTTGTTTGAGACTGCGAAGAACTAACAAGTATAAGAAAACTCGAAACTCTTAATTTACGCTATGCCATACCAATAGTGTTGATTATTGTAAACTCACCATATCTTCCTGAAAAGATTGTGTCTATTGTGTTTCCGTTTCTTTAATTTACACTGTGTTTATTGCTATCACTGCTACGCTACTACATTTCAGTAAATGTTTTCTTAATTGCAGGCAGCCCCAGCGGCCTATGGCGCTGGCTACTTGGCTGGCTAGGCATGGGCGATGAGGGCGAAGCGCCTCGCTGCCCGCGCTCCACCGAGCCTGCGTCGCCGGCACGCGCCGACGCGCCCTGCCCGCCGCCATTGCCCTTCCTTGTGCCATCCGATTCCGTTGTGTAAGTTTGCTCCTAGGGTCACTAATCCTTCAGATTAGAACTTGTAATTATGGACAAAATAAACAACTTTGATAAATCTTTAGTTTTCTTTTTAATCTATTGTTGTTGTAGTCATTTTATACATTTTACTATAATTATATGCATAAGCAGTTCCATATTTTCAAATTACAATTTAGATAAAAATGTATAGCCAAAATGTGAAAATTTATCTTGTTGTTACAGAGGAATGGCTGCAGTTTTGGGTGCCCCGCTCAGCCCTGAGCAAACCTTTGGGTCCATCAAATCTTTAGCGATATCTCGAGAAGTAGCTAGCTTCCCACTGTCACGCTCTCCCACCCCTCCACCTTTGAGGTAATAAATAATTTAATGAATACTTATGGAAGTTTATGAAAAAATAAGCATAATTTTGTCTTTCAAAACTACTTTAAATCTGTTTAAAACCCACCTATCCTGCCTCGAAACTGTTTACAGCTCAAGTAGATCCGGGTCTCTGCTCCCCTAATATATTTTTTAATTCTATCTATTAAGGGGCTTTATAAAATCAATAGCCAGACTCTGACTCTCTGAACACTGATTCCTAATGATATAATCTGTTACAGTTGTCCACCGTTCAAAGAAGAGTCAAAACGTATGGAGGACAACATCCCTAACGCGATAACGCGTCCTGACTTCGACTGCGGTACTCCCGCCTGCAACTACAGAGTAGTCGAATGCAAAATAACGACTACCGACGAAATATCTCGAAGTACACCAAAAGTAGAACCTGTCGTGCAAAAGAGTTCAGAAAAAAATGACAATAGACCACTGAGATCAAACTCGGTCTCCATCACTATACCTGACGAAGGCAAAGGTTAATCCAAAGGAAAGTGATCATTAGACATTTAGAAAAATAATGTTCAAATGAAGTGATTGATGCGCTGTTAGAAATTCGTGGCGCAAGAATGTGAACAGACTTTTTTGTTGGATTTATTAAGATTTCGAACACTAAAATTTATCTAACTATCTTGTATTGAAGTACCTACGGCGAATTCACTACAAAGCGCTTCGATAATTTTGATATTATCTGCTCAAACAATCACAAACGTCTTCCGCTGGCGCTCACTTATTCAAACACCTAGCGAAATTTAAATTTAAAGATTGATTTTAGTGGATTTACTACTTTCCTATTAATTTCTTGAAGTTTGGTCGTCTTCAGCTGATGGTGCAATATTATTTCAAACTTACTTCAATGCTTAATTCGCGGTGGTTCTTGGCAATAAAGTGCGCCAACGTTAGTGTGAGTTCGTGAGAAATATTTATTTGGATCGTATTGTTTAAAGAAATGAGTTTAAATTAATTTATTTTATGGATTCCAACAATCTTGTTAAAGGCATTTGTTTTGTAGGTAAATGTTTATTCGGGAAATCGTAATGCGCATATATGCATTCTAGTCGTTTGGTTTGTAGCAAATTGGTTTATTAGTAAACTGACATTTTTACTCATAAGCGTGGTAGAATCGAAAGTTGTAATAATATTGGCTCAGTAGGATTATTGTTCCTCATTATATTAATGACGCATGTAAGAAGTTGTCCATTACAATCATTTGTACGTTAAGTGTATATTTGTTACATAAGCCTACATTTAAAGCACATACCTACACTACCTAGTTGTAGTTCCGAATGTGATATATTTTTGGTTATTTTATCATTTTGACGTCTGTTAGTGATACAAGTATCATCACATTTCACTATAGGTTCAGCTATCGTAGATACTTAATATGTATATCACTAATCTGTGGGTTCAGCTTAAATGTCTTATGATTCTGTTATGGCTTCTGAAACACTCCACAAAAAATACTAACCTAGCTCTTTAAATTGTCTAGTGTATCTTTCTATAAAAAAAGGAACAATCTTTATGAAATTAAAATATAATTTTAACGAAGTGTTCAGAATCGACGGCAATATCAATAGATACATAATGAACCCATAATTTTATAATCATACTCATTGCCTAAGTACCTACCTATCTTGGCGCTGGAAATATTACTACGTTACCTAGCAGCTTCTTAACTTTGTCTTAACTTTGTGATCCGTTATGAATTAATTCCATTAAGTCTTGAGCAATTAAGATAGGTAGGTACCTTCATATGTCACATTAGCATTCCGCCGTTAGTCATGTCTATTCACCGAACACTTGTTTCACTATCATTAATCTCATTTATTATCATTATTTTGGTGCAGAAGCCAAAAGAAGTTGCCAAAATAAAGAAATCATGACGTCCGAGAGTAGAATATGTTTATTAGCTTTCTTTTTTAACACATTCAAAAAATTTGTGCTCAGAAAAGACAATTTAATAAGCAAGGTGTAAGTAAGTTGTAGTCCGTGTGTATTTAGAATATTGATAGGTACTAGGTTAGACGTACATTATCAATTTTTAAGTTTGTGATGAAGGCATTTATTGGCCAAGTTATTTGAAATTGTAAGGAATGTAATTTTTTATAATCCGTAGTTAAGTGCCACGCCTAAATAATCTATTATGTAAATTAAATTTAAGCTTATTTAATATTGTTATAGTTTTAAGGACAAATGAAAATACAGATTTGAGATAAATTTCTAGTTTTTGTTGTATAACAGACTAGCTCCCGCTCGCGGCTTCGCCCGCGTAGGCTGTAAGGGACAAACTGAATTTTTTTAGAAACAAACTTTTTAAGCGAATTTATTCCCTCTCAAATGAATAATTAAAGCGAAATCCCAAACAAACTAATAAGGACGAAGTTCTCCGTAAACTTGTCCTGAGGTTGTGAGCAAGGGCGGATCCAGTTTTGGCGCCAGGGTATGTACAGGGTACTCGTGATACTGGATACAGTATCACGAGTATGTGACCCCCCCACATACTCGTGATCAAGTCACAAGAAGTTATAGTCACGTAGATACGCCAGTTTTCACTGTGTTAATTTATCTAAGATTTAGGTCTGGAGAGCCTTGCCCCGTGTCGGATCCATTGTGGGATTGCCTGTCGCGTTGAATGTTTTCCAGTGAGCATCCAACGTGAGGGGCGGTTCCGCTATGGCTCCGGCCGGCGCATCCTGGGCAATAGCGAGCAATCCCCATAGAGCCGTAGGTATATTGGTTTTTTTAACCTTAACGGGATAACTCTTGGACTTCATCTCACCTGATGGTAAGTGGAGATAAGGCCGACGATGGAAGCGAGTTACACCCGGATTTCTGAACCACAGAGGAACTGGCTATCTTGCCTCTAATTGCCGGAACACAACAATGCTGTTAACATTATTGTCATGGCGGCAGACATAGGTTAAATGGTGGTAGCTAGCCAGGCGGACTTAGAAAAGCCCTACCACCAACCAAACCAAACAGAAAATTTCTGCCCCCACGGGAAGCGAACCCCGGAGCTCTAGATCTGAAGCAGGTGGTCTCAACAACTAGACCACATAAGCGGTTAAAATATTGAGGGGTTATAATATTGATCGTGATTGTCTAATCTCCAGACAGATGGAGGTGGGTTAAAATATTGAGGTGGTTATAATATTGATCGTGATTGTCTAATCTCCAGACAGATGGAGGTGGGTAAGCCTTTGTGGGTTCCTGCCGGGTGGGATGAGTGTCCTGCGATTCTTGCCCTACCTTAAGAAAGGCTCTTTTCAGGGCCAGTGGACCCGTTTGTGGGTCGGAGGATGACTGACCTCTAAGGTTAGCGGCGGTTGGAGAACGCCCTATGGGGTGGGATGGTGCATGTCCCCGGTATGCTCAGGCAAACCAGTCTCTAGGCTGGGTAAGTTGGGTCTTCCATTAAGCCTTTTCTCCTCCGAATCCCCCCGGACCAAAAGGTCGCGGCGGTTTGTTTGTCCTAAGTGTCCGGGTGTCATGTCCTGTCAAGGGCGAATCAGTCTCTAGGCTGGGACGGGTAGGGGCACCAGTGTTTTGGGAGCGCTGGGTGAGCAACCCCGGTTGAATTATCCCGGGCCACTGCTTACTTATGTTAGTCGTCCCATGTTGACATGGGGCGACTAACATAAGTAAGGTGTACCTCTAAATCCCGTCACCTTCCGAATCCACGGGCTGAAAATCGCTCGAGTTGTCCGTTTGGGATGGTATTTCCAGACAGGCGGGGTATGGTGACCTTCAAGGTCACGGCCCAGCTGCGGCATGATGGTGAAGGGCAAAGCCCGGATGGGCAACGCTGGGAAGAGGTTTACGTAGTCACTCTTCCAGCTCCTAAGTCCTCTACTCATCAGCCTAGGCCCCGCCCACATCTGTCTAGCAGGTCAAACGCAGTGGACACTTCAGGGTCGGTGAATGGCTGGCCTCCTAGGTGGGCGACGACACTGGACTGATCGCGGCTAGGTGGCACTGGGCTAGAACCGTATGAGACCTTACTCCTCCGTGTCCCTCGTTGTCGAGTGGCGTGTGAGGTGCTGGGGTGGACCAGTCGTGAAAAGGGCAACACTGGGCAGGTGCCCCTCTGAGTCTCAACCCTATATGACATTATTGGTCGCCCCAGCCAGTCCCTTACTCCCTAACGTCCCCAACGTTGGATGGCTAGCTTTAAAGGCCGGCAGGAAGAAAGATGGCGGATTGTACATTCGCAAGGGTGTGGGCGCCAATAGGACTGGATCAGGCAGAAGGCCTTGAATTCCAGGTCCAAGTGGCGTCTGGCGCCTCGTGTGACGCCGCTCCCAGCATTCCTAAGTGGCAGAGGAAGCAGTTTGGTTTTAAGGGCCCACTTGGGCCAGTAAAACGTCTTTGATGGTCGTGGTATGGCAGATCTCCAAGGTCTGCAGATAGCGGACGGCGGCCTGCCTTGTGTGGGCTGCTTGTGGCGCTCAGCGCCTTTGCTGAAGCCCCATTCAGGGGCAGCAGACCCTTCAGGGTCGGTGGATGGCTGGCCTTCAAATCCGGTGGGCGGCTTTATGTGGCCCTGTTGGGTACGCTAGATTGTCGGTACTAGGCGGGGTACAAGCACTATTAGTGAATAGTGCCTCCGTCATAGCCGGCAAATCTGAGCACTAACGCCCCGCGGTCCATTCTCAGGACCAGCGGACACCCCTCTAGTCGTGGGATAGCAAGCATTCTAGGCTTGCGGAGGACAGTGGCAAGAGGTGGGCCCCTCAACCTCATGCGGGAGGAAAGCATACCAAACAATATTCATTTTAAATCGTACAATAAAAATTCTTCGTTTTACGGAGGGCCGAAAGTCCCGCCGGAGGCTTTTATCAATTACGTGAAAAAATTAGAAAAAACATTTTTGAAAAATTTGATAAACACTTAACGAACCGGCCAGAAAGCACTTGAATGAATACTCTAACAAAACTCACAGCGTGTGTAAAAGAGACAACCAGAAGTGAATAATAATTATGAAATATTGTTTATAACGAATCTATACTCGAGTTCTCTAACTATCTTCAAGGTCGCCGGCAGCGTATCAAATGTGATGATCAGTTAACAGACTGGTGTCACCTCACTGCAGGTGTACCGCAAGGCGGTGTCCTCTCTCCACTTCTTTTTTCGATTTTTATTAATGAGTTAACTAAAGTAATTTCTCCTCCTTACCACCTGTATGCAGATGATTTGCAAATATATAGGCATTTTAAACTGGATTGCATCAATGTCGCTATAGATGCTATCAATGAGGACCTTCTGGCAGTGAGATCGTGGGCTGAATCATTTGGTTTGTTGGTTAACCCTAGCAAGTCGCAGGCTATCATTATTGGTAGCAATAGAATGTACAGTAGCCTCGACATTAACAACATCCCGAAAGTTTTATATGACAGTGCTGTTTTACCTTTTACGGATAAAACCAAGGATTTGGGTCTAACCGTCGACTGCACATTGTCATGGTCTGCACATATTAATGAAGTCAGTCGACGTATGCATTATTCCTACCACTCTCTCAGGTGTCTTCAGTATTTCTTACCTTTTAAAACTAAAATTATGCTTGCTCAGTCACTGCTACTCCCAATTCTGGACTACACCGATGTGTGTTATTTGGATGCTACAGAGGCGCTGCTCAATAAGCTGGAGCGTCTTCAGAATCTGGCTATTCGGTTCATCTTCGGCTTGAAAAAGTTTGATCATGTTTCTGAATACCGCTCGGAGTTGAAGTGGCTCCCTATTCGGCAGCGTCGCAATGTGCACATCCTCTGCTTGTTGTATAAAATCCTTAACATTCCTCAGTTTCCTAATTATCTCCGTGTCCGTTTCCAGTATCTACCTCCCAGTTCCCGTCCTAAGCGTTCTTGTGTCACAAATACCCTTGTCCATCCTCCCTCTAATTCCAAATTTTTTAATAGTTCTTTCACTGTGCGTGCTACTCGTCTTTGGAATGGATTACCGAGAGAGATTCGTGAGAGTTCATCAGTAACAACTTTCAAACAGAAATTAAAAGAGCACTACCTTTCGAATTGATTGTGTGTGAGTATTATG
The DNA here is from genome assembly GCA_947347705.1 of Nymphula nitidulata. NCBI lineage: Eukaryota > Metazoa > Arthropoda > Insecta > Lepidoptera > Crambidae > Nymphula > Nymphula nitidulata. The sequence goes on along the minus strand of OX374625.1, from coordinate 18,484,874 downwards.
TATATGTGTATTATTTTATGTACATATTGTGTATTGTATTATTAAGGTAGTATTTATTATATGTATATTGTTATTTAATATATTAGTATTTATCAGGTATCATTTGTTAGGTGTGATATTTAGTTTTTTTTTCTCGTACACATTATTCCCGCTTATATGTAATGTTTTACTAAGGCTAGGGTTGGCTGGAAGAGATCTCTTTTAGAGATAAGTTCACCCTTGTACATGTGTTTTAATTATGTTTAATTTTATGTGTTTTAAGTGTACAATAAAGGATATATACTTAACGCGCTACCGCACGCCTGCAGTGCCACTCTGTGCGTCATGCTGTGTAGGATTTCCGAAGAGCGTTGTAAGAATCTAACTCTCATGGCTAGAGACTAAAAGATAGTAAGACTCCTTCTCTTTTCTTTCTTTTATTATACAATTTTACGACAAGGAAGATGGCGGTCCACCTAGTGGTCACTTACCACTAGGTGGACCGCTTGTCGGACGCCGCGGACTTGCTTGTCTACCGTCGCCTGTAGACATGTCCATTATCAAGGAAAAAATCGCTAGGTATTGCAGAAGCGTTGTCATCCTGAGACCTAAGATGAAATGCCTTCCATGCCCAGCAATTAGACTGCCTACCTTTTTTTACATTCCGAAACACAGTGAAATAGGAAGCCGAACCTCCCCAGGATTTCCCAGGAAGTGCGATGCCTACATGTCGATTAGAAATCCGCCAGCTGCGATTCGTAAGCACTTTAGGACTCACCAAGGTTCTCGCTTCCTTAAAAATGGGTTGTATGGGTGGGTAGAATCAGCCCTTAAAATATGACTGCACCTTTTTGTAACACCTTGTATAGACTTTAACGTTACAGTACACGTCCCCCACATTTTTCACATAAAAAGTTGTTTTAGAAAGAAACAGGTATAGGTACCTATTACAGTAATTTGAATAAAATAATTCAGATATACAAGTATAGGAACCTACCTTATGTTTTTCATGGACATTCCACAGTTCGCTAGTAGGAGAGGTAGGTAGGGTAGGTAGGTGTGTACAATAAAAGCGGCCACCATACTACACTCGGCGTCAAAAAAAAACCGCACCTTTTAAAAATCTTCTTCAAAAATTCTTAAACCTTATGTATAGGATAGTGTTGGGTATCATTAGAAAGGTAACAAAAAGGAGTAATAATAAACTTTCAAAAAACAATTTACTTTAACTTTTTGTTTAATTATAATTATACAAACAACATTAAAATTAAAAAATAATAAAAATCCTTTATTAAGTCCTAATTAACAACAGATAATTTACAAAAAAAATGTACAAAAAGTGTCTTAAAATTAACTTAAAATCTAGTATTCTTAATTTTTGATTTTAACGTTATTATAACTAAATGTTTAAAAAAATATTCACTTTTTTCTAGTTTACATATATATTAATTAGTAAATAATTATTCTTAATTTTTGATTTTAACATTAATATAAATGTTTGAAAAATTACTTGGTAATTAAAATATAATAAAACTAGAAAAAAAAAGGGGCCCGGTCGCGGGTTCGATTCCTGCCTCAGGACGTGAAATTTTTCTAGTTTTATTATATTTTAATTAGTAAATAATTTTTCAAACATTTACCTATAATAATGTTAAAATCAAAAATTAAGAATATTTGAAAGCAATGCCCCAACTTAACCAAATCGTAGGTATTTGTAAAAATATTAGTTTCGGATGTTAAAATAGAACATTTCGACATTGTAGGGTGGACATTCGCTCATAACGCAAATACAGATAGACTAGTAGAATTTCACAGGGGTATCCCAAATCCTGGGTAGCTCACATGGTTAGAGCAGTCGCCCGGATTGCGGAAGGTCGCGGGTTCGTTCCCCGCCTCCGGACGTGAAATTTTCTAGTTTAGATATATTTTAATTTTGTTCAATAATCTAGTGTTACTCCCCTTGGCCTGATGACGGCTTCCAATACGGTCCCTCATGGATCTCACCAACTTCAGGAGCTCTTCTTGAGGGATAAGCCCCCAACTTCAATCACCGCGTTTTGGAGCTCCTGTAGGGCCGAAGGAGCTGGATCCCGAGACCGAACCTTACGTTTAAGATGGTCCCAGAGGTGCTCTATCGGATTCAGGTCCTGACTTCTCGCTGGCCACTGCATCACAGAGATTTGGGACCTCTGCAAGAAGTCGCTCACGATGGCTGCAGTGTGAGCGCAAGCGTTGTCGTGCATTAATGAGAATCCCTCGCAAAAGATTCGGCAAAGGAGACCACATGCACTTCCAGGATCTCTGTGACATAGCGACCCTTGTCCGCGAGCACCTCTAGTCTGGGAGACGCAAACAAGGTCGGTTTTGCCGGTAGCCAACATACCGCCCCAGAACATGCAGGATCCGCCCCCATATTCCACCGTCTACTGGATGCAGGCTTGGGCGAAACGTTAACCCTGCCTCCAGTATACTCTTCTCCGTTGGTCGTTGCAGAAAAGACACAGTCGCGTCTCGTCTGAGAAGAGAACAGCTCTCCACTGCTCAAGGGTCTTATCGACGTGGTCACGAGCAAACTGCGAGCGGGCTCGCCGATGCGCTGCAGTCAATTTCGGACCCGTAGCAGCTGTGGGCCGCTAACTTTATATTATTCTATCAGTCTTCTTCTAACCGTAGAGACGCTTACGGTGCGTTTCTCAAAGAGTTAGACACAACGAACCGGTTGTCTCTTTCCGAAGTGCAGCGACGTCTACCGGACCCATGTCTCCGGATACAGCCAACAGTCTCTATTAAGCGCTGGTAAACTCTTCGAACGGAAAAACGGCTCAGGTTCAGTTGCCGGGCGACATCACAGTGCCGCATCCCTGATTGCAGTAGTTCAACCACTTGAGCGGCTTCATCAGCTGTCGTATCCATCTTCGAGGTGCTTTTTCTTCAGTAAAATCTGTGCGTGTTCCTCTGCAACGGTTGAATAGCGAATGACCCACATTGACCCCGTGGCGACCGTTTAATACCCACAAAGGAAGCGCAACTTAGCGACTTTCACAGGTAGCAAAATTTGCATCGAATTTTTGTGACACTTATTTGTTGCATTAGGTTTTATTTGATAATGAAAAGTAATGTTTTTTATGACATTAATTTAGTAACCTTTTAAATAAAATCATAATTAATGCGACTGCATGTGCGTAACAAGAGTTAATGACATTTGAAGGTGATTTTCTAAGAGGTGCGATTTTTTTGACGCCGAGTGTAATATGAGCACAGATTATAATAGTTATCAACTATAGTTATAAAATGGTACGGTCAGAAACAAAAGTCGATTAACACTTTAGTACTATGTCACATAAAGTTCATTGTATTCGTGCAAACTATCAAGAATGAAGAATATGAAATTAAGCTATTGTGAAAAGCTGTAAAGTGTTAATCGATTTCTGTTGCTGACTGTACTATAGTGTTATTAATCTACTTTTGCTCCTGCCTGACTGATTTATTGTTTTTAAGTGTGAGATAAACCGAAGCCCTGACTAACTTGTTGATCAAACCTTCAGTGCAAGAACTTTTAGCCAATACCGACTGTTGTTATTAACCGACTTCAAAAAAGGAGGAGGTTATCAATTTGTCTGTATGTTTTTTTTATTTTTTTATGTTTGTTACCTCAGAACTTTTGACTGGGTGAACCGATATTGATGATTCTTTTTTTGTTCGCTGCAGAATAGTTCCCATTTGGTCCCATAAATTTTTTTTGAATATCCATTGGGTAGTTTGATTTTTTAATAAAAAAAACTGGAAATATTAAGTCGTCTACGTATGCGAAGTTGCGGATATTTGCTTTTCTATGAATTTTTTTCTAAGGCCAGACAGTAAGTACATACCTACTTAGCATAAAGTACATTAAATATTTAGGTTTACATAGGTACCTAGACTTTTTCACAGTCGTCAAAAGCAGTCACATTATGATACGGCACGGGTTAGGTCCTCACCCCCCTCTTTTCTAGCCAAGATATTTTCATTTTTATATTTTTAAAAATAAAATTACGAAAATAGCTGCTCCATTTATCTCTTTCGTATGTATTATATTCGAAAGGTAAATTTTTAAAGATTTACATTCCAGTAGTTAGTGGTTTGGGGCCCAGTTTTGTTGCGAACTGCGCCAAATACTTTAATTTTTAGAAAATAACAGGCAAAGGGTGAAGCCCATATCACTATGTCTGGCGTATTTTATTATTTTTGCAGCTATTGCACTGAAATGCAGGTATAACGTATTTTGATTCATCTTGAGAGAGCTCATCACCAAACATAAGATGAGATTACAGTGTTCATGATACTACTTTGACAAGTCGGATAACCACGTTATAATTCTAAACCTCTTTCAAACCAAGAGAACGTTTATCACAATCATAGTCAACCAACACTAGGTTTATTTGATCAATTGACCAACAGCAACAGAGACACTTGTTTTGTTTCCCAATACAATACAATTTTCCAATTATAATTAAACATGCTTGAAACATGTATGAAACAAACGAAACGAAATGAAACAAACTTGACGTGGTTTCATTAAATGGCGCGAAATATCCGACACTAAATAGCAATTTTATTGTTTTACTAATTATGAAAGCTAAAGAAAAAGTAGGCGGCTAGTTACCAAAAATATTATCACTGCTGCGCAACAACTGAAGGGACATTTCGGACTGCATCTAGACATAGTTATTTTTAACACTGGCATGTTTCATTTTCTTTGTGACGCGAATGGAACTGGCAGGCAGCCATCTTGAATAAAATTTCATGATGGCATACTAGTGTCTTTACAATTTCCAAATAAAAAGTGAATGTATTTTAATCAAATTAAATTAACCATAAAAAAAATTATTAATTATAAGTTCAAATTATTCGTTTTTACATCGATAATGAGATAGTAAATTTTAAAAAGATCACCAATAAAACAAATCAGCTGTTATCCGTCAATCGATGTCAACAAAATTACATAATTTTGTTTAGAAAAACAGTGCAGTATTCGTTTTTGAGTGACATTTTAAAATTATTAAACATGCAGTTTCAATCTTAAGTTTTGTTTTACAAATTAATTAATGTAGAACTGTTAAAACGGCTCACAAACAAAGACTACTTTGTGATTTTCTGTATGATGTAGCTCAACACAATATTTTGTAGTTATGGATCATAACAATCTAATAGAGTGTGGTGGATTCTATTTCATACATAATTTTGACTCGGGAAATCTTGGGCACGTCGAGAGGGTTCCTACGGAGCTTATAGGTAAGTCTCACAAATTTTATTCAGTAAATACAAAGTCCAATGTCGTGGTTTCACTTCCACAGTTGCCAATAAGATTGGCCTTTTCATAGTCTTAATAATTAATTGCCCTTACAAATGGGCACTTAAATGCGTAGGTGCGGATAACAGTGTTCTATACTGCACTCTAAATTAACTAACCTCTGCATGACTCAAAAATTAACTGATAAAATTGGATTAAAAATAAGAAAAAAAATCCATTAGAAATAAAATACGGTCATAGTGAGAATGACTTATTGGTTTGTTATCAGCTTACTTGTTTTGAGAGGTACTAAAATTATTACAGTAAAATATATGTATATTACACTGTAGAATAAATCTTCATGAGAATAAACTTTATTTTATAATACATTTCTTTCAATTATTGAAGTAAACACACATTACTGTTATGAAAAATACCTTTTACTGCGAAACCTACCTAAAAGTTTTACATTTTTAAATGTGTCAACAAGAAATGTCAAAAAAAAGGTTCATTGTAGAGATGCACCGAATGTTTGGCCGAATATTTGTATTCGATTTTAATGTTTGTATTTGACAGAATTTTCGGTTGATTTGCAGAATGATTACCAAATATCTAAATTATTATTAATATTTTAAACATAACATTTTCATTTAATAGTATGTATAATTATTTCTTAAATAAGTATGGTTTATTCTGAGAACTGTACAACGTTTTTGTAAATTAAAGAAACACTACTTTGTGTAACAATTACTGAAATTTTAATCTAATAAGTTTTTTTTAAAGAAATAATATTAGGAGATAAATTAAACTACTATGAAATTAACAACTTTATGAGCACGGCACTAAGTAACACCAACTTTTCATTCAGAAAATAAATATTTTTTTTAGAAAACAAAAAATACTGTCTTTAGAAATCAACATAAGTAGTAAAAATGTTCAATCAAATTAAGGTTTCCTTTTAATAAATGTCAATTGTAAGGTAAATAATAATCTATGAAAACAACAATAATAAAAAATACATTGTGTGAAAAACATTAATTCACAAAAAATACTTATTTTTGAAATAGAAACTTTAGGAATCAACATTAAGTAATTACCTGTTTATTGTATAAAATTGAACTGAATGATTTAGCAGAATATTCGGTTCGGTACATTTTGAACTGAATATTCAGCCGAACATTCGTATTCAGTTGAACCCACATTTGGCGCATCCTTAATACATTGTGTACCTTATTTTTTAGAATTATCATTTTTAATAATCATCAGAATCTAATTAAACATTTCTCTTCAGTTCTAAATTAAATCCACCTTCTGGCTGCAATACTGTGGTTTATTCTACAGAACAAACACAAAAACATTTTCTGTTATTAAATAGATTTTATGTTCAAGAAGTTCTTTTCTGCTACTAGTTTCAAACAAGCAACACATGTCTGAATTAACACTATTATATTAACACTTTCACTACCAGCAAAAGTGTTAATATCCAAAGAAAGAGAATCTTTAGTCATCAGTGGCAGCAACATTGTCACTGGTCTTTATTACTGTATATTCTTGTGTTACTTTCAGCTCCAAGTTTGAATCACAAAACAAATGCAACAGAGACACCGGACTATGAATTCAACCTATGGACTCGACCAGACTGTGCGGGCACAGAGTTTGAGAATGGCAATAGGACATGGTTCTATTTTGGGATGCAGGCCAGCGAGCCTAATGTGTTGGTAAGGAAAAGACAAAAAGCTCAAACAGGTCCTCTAGTTGGTTACACACAGTATTTATTTTTATTTAAATAAATATATTTTTGCTGTTAATAAAACCCTTTAATAATTGATGTAAGTTATTAGGCATTTCATAAAATAATTGGTACAAAATGTTGTTGTGTTGTTTTATGTATTAAAGTACTTCTATTTTCCACCAAAGGTGCGGCTAAATCTAATAAACCTTAACAAGCAGGGTAAGATGTATAACCAAGGCATGGCCCCTGTAACTCGGACACTGCCAGGGAAGCCCCAGTGGGAAAGGATTCGAGATCGCCCTGTACATTCGGTGGGAGTTCTTTATATTCTATAATTTTGGAACATTGAACTATTATTTACAAATTTCTTGTCTTCTCACATTAGAAAATTATTTCAGACTGATGACAACACCTTCACGCTTACTTTCAAGTACCGCACGGCAGAGAATTTAAAGGCGACAACATTCTTTGCATTTACATACCCTTTCTCGTTTGCGGAACTTCAAATTGCTCTCAACTCAATAGATATGAAAATGCTTCCCCTGCCACCTCCACAATCTCAAGATGATATTTATTACTACAGGGAATGTCTTATTTACTCTCTTGAAGGTAAGTAAAACTATTGAATTTCTGTCCAATTACAAGACAACTTAGAAGATTTGTATTAAACAAAATAGGTACCTACCTTTTAGCTACCTGTATACAATTAATACAAAATAATATAATACATTGCAATGTCCCATTTTTAAGTATTATGTATTGTTACTTGGTTGGCCTTTGCACTACGCATACATTAAACAAAGTTATATTTTTTTGTTTCAAAGGGCGACGGGTAGACTTATTAACGATATCTTCACACCATGGAATTACCAACGAAAGGGAGGAAAGGCTAAAGAACCTATTTCCAGATAAAGAAGAAAGGCCTTTTAAGTTTCAGAATAAAAAAGTGAGTTTACTAACATGTTAACATAAATCTCTTAACAATGTCTCATGATAACAAATGTAACTCACAATTTGTAATGTCTGGTGTACATTAAAATCATATTCTATGTTACTGCGTCCGAACCAGGTGATCTTCATATCTGCACGGGTCCATCCAGGCGAAACACCGTCAAGCTTCGTATTCAATGGATTTCTCAACCTGCTGCTGAACGGAAGTGACCCCATCGCTACCCAGCTTCGCAAGTTATATGTATTCAAGATGATCCCGTTCCTCAACCCTGATGGAGTCGCGCGAGGTCATTACCGGACAGACACGCGAGGGGTCAATTTGAACAGGGTCTATTTAAACCCGTCGCTGCTTTACCACCCTTCAGTATTTGCATCAAGAGCTTTAATCAGGTAATTCTGTAAAATAAAATAGTCATTTTTTACAATAAACCTGCCTAACTTCAATTCAAAGAAATCACTTAATACCTACTTTAATTTTGAGCAAGCAGGTCCTGATTACCTACCAACTAAATATTGTCTCCATAGGAAAAAAGCGTGGTGATGTTCAAGGAGTATGTACTCTGACAAATATTAGTGTCATATTCATTATGTGTACTTAATATCAATATGCTAGTTCTTTTTTGTCCATAAAAATGTCGTTGAATACATAGGCCCCTCTATAACCATATGTTCTTTTTGTTGAGTTTAAGCTTTTCTATACCCGAACAACATGAAACAATTTTTTTTTTTTTTTTTTTATACAAAGCACGACAAATGACTCAACACCACCTGATGTGAAGCGGTAAGAAGAGTCCATATGCGAAGACAGCTAGTGCAGTTCAGACACTGCTCTAGCCGCCTCCACCTTGCCGGCCCGAAAGGTGCTTTTTCACGCCTCTTTTGAAGGAACCCATGTTATAGGAAGGAGGGAACACATGTGCTGGCAAAGAATTCCAAGTTCTGGAAGTTCGACAAAGAAAAGAGCTACTAAATTTCTTTGTACGTGATGTTGAGGTGGAGACAGTGAATTGATGACTCCGAAGACCGGCACGCGTGCTCCTGAGTAGGAATGGGGAAGGTGGGATAAGGTCAAATAGCTCCTCAGAACACTCTCCGTGATATAGCCGATAGAAGGCGCTAAGCGACGCAATGTCTCGACGCAATTGCAGAGGCTCAAGGTTGTTGGTGACCTCTACATCGCCAATGATACGGACAGCACGACGCTGCAATCTGTCCAGGGCATCGAGAAGGTACTTGGCGGAGCCATCCCACAAGTGCGAGCAATATTCCACGCAAGACCGGACCTGAGTTTTATAGAGCAGTCATAATTGGTCAGGCGTGAAAAATCGACGCACCTTGTTCAGGACACCGAGCTTCCGTGAGGCTGTTTTTATCACGGTTTCGATGTAGTTCCTGGAATTCAGATCGCAACATATCTCCATGCCTAGCAAATTTAGGGAGCCCTGTGCCGAAAGAGTCGTGCCCTGAAGAGACGGAAGGGGAAGGAACGGCGACATTTTAGCCGTAAACGCGCACACCTGTGTTTTCTTAGCATTGAACTCAACAAGATTGTTAGATCCCCATTCAGATACGAGGTTCAACACCCTGTCGAGCTCAATGGTAAGATTCTCTCTCTCCCTCTCGGTTTCAGCGCGCCCAGCCCCTAGGCGACCGTAATATCCCCCATGCACTGTACTGTCATCTGCATAGCAATGAATGTTTCCTAACGGAATCATGTCATTGATATGAAGAAGAAAGAGTATGGGGGATAGAACAGAGCCTTGTGGTACACCAGCATTCACTGACATGAACCGCGAAGCGTATCCATCTGCGAGGACACGGATTCTTCGCTCATGCAGGAAGCCGGCAATCCAGTTACAGAGCTGAGCGGGCAGACCGTATGCCGGGAGCTTGGAGAGAAGAGCCCTGTGCCAGACCCGATCGAACGCTTTGGCAATGTCAAGGCTAACTGCCACTGACTCACCACGTTTGTCAATAGCTTCACCCCAGACATGCATTAAGTACGCTAGAAGATCACCCGTTGACCGTTTCGGCCAAAACCCGTACTGTCGATCATTAATTAATGAGTGATCTTCTAGGTATCGGATCAGCTGGTGGTTTAAGATCCGTTCCATGACCTTGCAAAGAACTGAGGTGACAGCTATCGGGCGGTAGTTAGCTGGGTCTGATCGGTCTCTCTTTTTGGGGACCGGTTGCACATTGGCCTCTCTCCAAGATTCCGGCACACACCCAGAAGAGAGAGAAAGACGGTATAGCCGCGTTAAGACAGGAGACAACTCCGCTGCGCAGTTTTTTAGTACTATCGCTGGAATGCCATCAGGTCCACTAGCTATCCGGACGTCGATTGACTGAAGCTCCGCACGTACATCACATTGCCTAATACGAATATCGGGCATTGTGTGGCCACAGTGGGAGAGTGTTGGTGGCTGTAAGTTGCAGTCATCGATTCGGGAGTGAGCAGCAAAGAGTTTTACCAAGAGATCGGCTTTCTCTTGCGGCTTGTGAGCTAGCGAGCCGTCAGAACATCTCAACGGGGGCAGCGAGGGTTGACAGAAGTTGGATTGCACGGCTTTGGCCAGACGCCAGTAGCTACGGCTTCCCGTAGGATGCGTAAGAAGTTCTTGGCCAACTCGTGCAACGCGCTGTGCATCCGCTCTGATGAAGGCCCTTTTGCAGGACTTGGTGGCGTTGTTATAGACTGCTTTCAGTGATTCAATGTTGGGATCCCCGCAAGCTCGGCCCCTGATCCAAGCGCGGTATGCCGACTGTCTGTTTTCAACAGCTAAGGCACAATCGCGGTTGAACCAGAGGTTACGCCTACCCCTACTGATGAGATCGGAGTGAGGGATATAGTACTCCATCCCTAACATGATCTCATCAGCAACAGCAGTAGCGCTAGCGTTCGGGTCCAGCTCACTGAAGCAGCGCTGCCTCCAAGGGACAGATGCGAAGTAATCCCGCATACCGTCCCAATCTGCCGACGCATAGTGCCAGATGCGGCGTTTGGCAACCATAGGTACCGGTGGCGACGCACGTGGCACCCCAGCGGATATCAGGCAGTGATCCGATGTTCCCAAAGGAGCACGAACCTCTAGCTGATATCCATCCGGACGAGTCGTCAGCAGAAGGTCCAACAATGAGGGCGCGTGACCGACAATGTCTGGAATCCTGGTGGGCTGGTTTACCAGTTGGGTCAGGTCATGCGTGAGAGCGAAAGCGTGGGCAGTTCTACCAGCATGGTCAGTTTTAGAGGAACTTAACCACAACTCGTGGTGAGCATTGAAGTCCCCTAAAAACACCAATTCCGCGGTTGGAAACTGCTCCTGCGCAACATCTGCCACCCGACTAAGATGTTCGAAAAGTCGAGTTGTCTCCATGTCACCGCTGTGGGATCTATAAAGGCACACGTAGATACGGCAATGTGTGCCCAGGTCCACATGCACCCCAAGAATAGAGTAGGAAGGGTCCTCCAAACAGCGCAGACGGCGACAGCAAACATCCACCCGGACAAACAAGCATACCCCGGCCTTCGCTTTGAAGGACTCTTCAAGAACGTAGCCGGGGTAATCCAAGTAGCTAGTGTCTGCCGGGCGGAGTATTTGCGTCTCCGTCAAAAACAGCATTTCGGGTCGAGCCGTCTCGAGATGTTGGTGGACGGCATTGAGGTTAGCATGGAGCCCACGGATGTTAGTGAGCCCGACCTCAAACAGCGTGGTTGTGGTGGGGGTGTGCACCGCTGAACGACCGGAAATGTTTCTGAGCGCTGCCATAGTAGATGATGAAGGAGGAGAGGCGTGAATTGGGGGGACGTTGCCGCGATATATACGGTCAAAGCGTGAGGCCTGTTTCCCCAGGTAATAGCCGACAGCAGAGAAGCGCTGACCCGCCGACCGGAAGGGCCCCCGAACCCCCCCGGGAATGGCCGCCGGGACCCCACCGGCACGACGGACCACCCCAAGATTATGCGTGGCATGATAGGGCAGCCTCACGAACTGGTTAGGTTCGCTTGGGCCCCTGTACTGTACCACGAGCGGCGAGCGGAACAGCCGTTTCTTCGGGTCTCCCTGGTCGACGGGTCAACGCAGTCCACCTGGCTCTGGTTAGACGGAAGCCGTCACTGACCGCATCCATCGCCGCAACGTCTCCCCAAGCTCTGGTTGTACGCTGACTGATCCCGGAACGCGACCACAAGTGGTCACTTGGTGGGTTTTACGCCATGCGTACGGTGGTCACTAACCAGACGGGTGTTCAGACCCTACCACCAGTCGAGCAGTTGGTAGCTCGGTAATCCCTTAGTCGCCTCTTACGACACCCACGGGAAGAAGATATAGCTATATAAAATATACTTATTAAGACACAGTGTAATCATAATTTTCCACTATATACGTATTTTATGAGGCTTTGTTCTAGGTAAGCGTGATTTATATGTACTGTAGTTTGCAGATAAACTTTAGCGTACATAGTTGCCTTGTAAAATAAATACTAGAACAACGTTCCATAGCGAATAGCCAGTAACAGAAATATGTAGGTATACAATTTTGATACTTCATGATCCTTAGTAAAATGGCAGTAAGGCTTAGAATTAAAGAAAAATGTATGCTATTTTTTTTTTTCGGCGATTGTACAGCAAACAAAGTAAGAACAATAACTTTGCATCCGAATTACCCTAGAGACACATTAAGTAAGACTTCCAAGATTAACTATGCAAATATAGCGTGTCTGTGACTCGCAAATACAGACTTTACAGAAATTTTAAAATCATCAAAGCTAGTATACTAAAATTTTTGTTTCGTGGAAAGCAAATTACGATATATAATGCACTGTTACCAATTAACTTGAATATAATGTAAGGATATAATTTTAAAACCTCGGTATTCAGTACACAATAGTAGAACCAAAAAAGATGTAAATATACTAAAGTACCAAAACGACGGAAAGAGACTTCATAGACAATTTCTTATTTTTTTTTCTAACGTTTATAATCCAAACTATAAAAGATTCGTGTCCTGAAGGGGTAAGCGATCCCGCAACCTTTCACAATCCGGGTTACTTCTCTTACCACTGAGCTACCAAGGACTTGGGGTAACCCTATGATACTGCCGCGGAACATGTTTTTTTTTTAGTTTAGATATATTTTTATTTTTTTGCAATCGTCTGTTGGGGGTCAACAGATTAATGTATTATAGTTGTATCAATGAACATCCTTTATAGATTTATAATTGGTAAGTTTTAAATTTGTGAAGCCGCGTAAGATTCATAATTATGACAATAAGGCCGGCTTGGTGGAGGGGGCTAGAACAGTATGTTTCAAGCTGCACTAGCTGTCTTCGCATAAATACTTACTGCTTCACATGAGGTGGTGTTGAGTCATTTGTCGTGCATTGTATAAAAAATTGGCTTGACACGTTAAAGATATTGTTCTGATCAATTTTATCAATTGCCCCAGGTATTATCACTTCGGCTGTGAAAAAGAAGACAACTATGACGATAACAAAAGCTTCACGTCTCGAAGCATACAGAACATAAGCGAGAGTGCAGAGGTAGGTAAAACAATATTCTGTAAAAGAAATGTTCCAAAAGGTGGCGAAGCTAAACAAAACGTGGACGTCGAAGACACCAGCTTTGCGAGGCCTCTTTAATTTTCCGGTCAGAAAAAAAACTGGGTTGAATTATTGTTTATATCGTGATTTTCCCTCTTACTTAGGTAGGCAGATATTTTATTAATATTCAGTCACTAACTTTAGTGGACCAAGTTTAGAGAGCCTAATATAGTTAAATATGATATCCTAGATACCTACCTAGTTATTTCTATTGTTAAATAAAGTTGAATCCGAAAGTGTAAAGACCTATTTAAATATTAATAACTTCAAAATATAAAATAAGTATTAAAGTATTATAAAGTATAGAGTTTTTTTGTGACCTAGTTGGAAAAAAATTGTATATTGCCAGTTTTGATGCACAATTTACTGATATTTATACTTAAGTTGGTAAGCGTTACCTATCCATTAAAATAATATTCATTAAAATTAATTGACGTGAATAGTACGCAGAATATTTATTGTGCATAACTATTTAGTTACATTACACACTCGTTACACAAAAAACATGTTACAGTTATTATTTTACTATGTTTGTGCCAAACGATAACCCTCAAGTAAGCTATGCCATGCTATGCTATATTCGCGAGCATGCATCTCTTGAAAAATTCATTTCAATTCAATTCAATCATTTCAACCGCCTCTGTGGTCTAGTGGTTGAGACCCCTCTGCTCGGTTTGGTTGGCGCTAGGGCTTTCTAAATCCGCCTGGCTCACTATCACCATCTTACCTAAGCCTGCCAGCATAATAATAATGATAACAGCATTGTTGTGTTCCTAGTGTGCTAGACACTTAAAAGTTATTAAATTTATTTTGATATTTACATTGTAAAAATGGTTCATTTATCATCATCCATATTTTACTCAACAGCTACTAGACCCGAAGAAGAAGAAATCGTCAAGCACTAGTTACAAGAGCGAGTATAAACGAGATAAATCCACTAAGTCTATGACGGGGAACAAGTCGTCTACCACCATCAAGCAACCCTCGACAGACAGCTCCAAGAAGGATAATAAAAGTATAGGCGGTGAGGCGGCACACTTGGCCGACCAGGTGAAACTTTATGTTCATTGCTAAACTTCTTTTTTTTTGTATAACCTAATTAATAGTGGTATACTGGAAAGTCGATATGCAAAAGTAGACGATAAGGATAAGAATGAAAAATGTCGTGGTTTTCACAAGTCTCAGGCACATGTCTTATACCTAGCGCAGACCTGTGCCTGAGGAGGCGCGGCGAAGAGACTGAGAAGAGATCAATTCAAACTAAACCTTATTTTAAAAGTCTTACGGTTAAAAATGGCATACAAAAGATATTGGAGAACCGTCGCGACTACCATTTTAAATCGTATGTCAAATAAAATAATGTTTATTTTCAATTAATACCTTCTCATTCTCTTGCAGCGTAGACTAAAAATGCGCCTGAATAAAAATTTATATATTTCCTAAACGTATACCTGAAAAGTGTCTAAGCTATGCTGTGCTAAGTGTCTTCATAGCACTTGCATGCAATGGCCTAGCCTTTAGAAAAAAGGTATGGCACCATTTTATAATGCAGTCCTCTAAAAACAATACTTTTTAACGTCTTTCACATATTTTTTGAAATGTTTTTCAACATCTTTTAATTATAATTTTAAATAATCATAATTTCTATCCTAGTATGTATCTTTAATTTTTCAACACCACTTTAACATACAAGCGTGTTGGCGATTTACTGATTTATCAAGCTATACTTTCCATAATTAATTTTTGAAATACCACGGTCTGTGATCCACAGAAGCTTATCAGTTTATTGGTAAAGCCACTCGATGTAAATTACAAAGCCGGCTTTGCGAACACCTAATTACGTTGATCAATCACCTTGAACTTCTTGCCAAAGTCAAAACAAGCTTTATCATTATGAATGGACTATGTACGGTCAGAAACAAAAGTCCATTAACACATTGGAATGGAGATAGTAAAAGTTTATATGAGATTTGGCCTGTTCATGAGCACCATTTCTCTTACCTTATCATTTCGATAAATCTTGACTGGCAGAAGCGGTAAAAAAATATATTTTAATTTGCTGAAAAACATCACAGAGGTAGCCATATTCAAGAAAACAAAATGTCAAAGCAATAATACTATTTAGTTTTTACGAGTTTACCTTAAATATTTTCGTTTTATTTCTTCATAGCCAGGGTCAAACAATTTTGAAAAACAACAGAGACACTCCAAAACATCACTGTTAAAAATACGGAATGACAAAGTCAACTTTTTGACAACGTTGCTGTGGCTACGGACTATGCAGTTTTGGGCACTTTTATGACTTCTATGTTGCCAGTTTATACAATTCTTATGTAATTTCGTTTTCGCTATCTTTTCAATAAAATAATAAAGTTTTGTGTTACTGAATTGATCTCTGGCGTTTTGTAAAGTCTTTTATTTAATTATTATGCTTTTCGGCTTTTGTTGCTGACCTTACGTAGAGTAGTATTTGACGCCTTTAAGTGTATCTTTTTATTTTGAAATTGTTCTCTTCAGAACGGTTTTAATTTTAAAATGCATTATTTTAATTGTGGCAGGTTTGCGACATGAAATTGCAAGAAATGCCGTCCCAAACATCAGACCCATCCTCCAAACCTTCGAACACAAACACTAATGTTATAGACTCGTCTCTTTTAAATGACAACGTTCTCCGCTCATGCCTCGGCTCAAACGTGCACCTCAGCACCAGCGAGGAGCTCAACTTTCAAGGTTCTAACCCACTGCGGCCGCTACGGGATACGCTCAAGAACAGCATCAGCCTATTGATGGAGTCAAACTCCTCTGTAACTGGGTTAGTCATTTGTATAGAGTATAATTTAGTCGGGCAAGCCAATAAGCCTTCTTGAGTCAAAAATAACGTTGATTTTTGGCGCTAGTCCTTCGAGCCGGATTTGAAACCTTTATGAACCTACAACTTTATTAACTGAAGAGATGAAGCAATACAAGTAAATTAATGCAAATCAATGTCATGGCTTCACTAGAAAAGCAGCATATAACCTTTAAGTAGCCGACAGCCATTTTAAAAGAATATTCTTCCCTTGTAGTGACAGTTCTATGACCGATAAGGATTCCCGAATCTCCAACGTCCGTATGGGCTGGTGCCAGGAATGCAGGCGCGCCGTCAACCGATTGGAAGACACAATGCCCGGCATCACCGCCATGGTTCCTGGATACAGCGTCTCAATGGTCAGTGATTCTCTCTAACAGACCTTAATAGTCGTAGTAATAGGGAGATCGGTTCTGTAGTGGTTTGAGCGTAGTTCAATCCTGGATGGGTCGAACAAAATTTGGAACCTTTTGTTACTGCAAGCGCTTCCACCCACCAACCCGCATTGGGCCAGTGTGGTGGTGTGATGGCCCAAGCTTCTTGTGTATTTCCTGTGTAGAAAGGCCTGTGCCCAGCAGTGGGACGTATATAGGCTGGTGATATCAAATAGTCGTAACTAAACCATTTTACTTCAGTAAATCTGAAAACATTTGACCTCTAGCTTTTTGCGGAAAACATGGAGTTCCTACAAAATGTGAAACGTCAAACAGTTTCTCATACCGCAATGGTAAATAGGGGATAATTAGAAATAAATAATGTTTGCAGCTCAGTGGAATCAATTAAAGATTGGTGAACTGGCAACTAAACGGCATCATTCGTCGTTATCTAGTTTTGGTAACTTTCTGCAGTTTATGGCTTTAGACTTTGAAAAAGCAGTAAGAAGAATCATTCGGGTATCCACCACAAATAATTATCTGCTTTTTCCGTTGGTGTTTTGATCTTCGGACATGATTAAACAGCCTCAGTAACTCGTAGATTAGACATATACTAGCGCTTTAATTAATAATTTGTTACTCTCAATAGTTACGGCCAGGGGTCCACCAAACCATTGACGAGTACAGGCGGCATCAGAAACACCAAATTGAAGAACAGGAACGCTTAGTACGTGTTAATGTCCATATCTGATACAATTCATCATAGGGTAGATTTATTTTGATTGAAGACTCTACCTACAACTACTTGATCTGCGTGTGTTAAACTACTGATGCCTAAGGATCAATACAGACGAGAGATTTTCAACTTATCTAATTTGAAAATACTGTGTGCGCTTTGCTACCTTCCCAGTTATTCAGAAAATGTATGAGTATTACTGCCTTAAAATATCAACTGAACCAACATGAATAGGATGCTCCTCAAACTTTAGCTTTTTTGTCTGGTCATTTATAATAATATAATAATTCATTTATTTCAGATTTCCATCCATAAGCGTTTACATTAACATTATTTTATTAATTATGTTAGTAACAATATTAACTTAAAGTATGTTAGATGGTTAGTAACAGGAATAAAATTTTGATATGTAATTATAATAAATGTCATAAATATTAAGAGTCATAGACGGTCTACTAGTAATTTATAAGTAAATGTTATAATAATGTCACTAAATATACAAAAAAAAATAAAAAAATATTATAAAAAATGAATTTTGAAATTGAATTTAAAATTTTTTATGGTCAATAACTAATATAAATAACTAAAATAATTAAAACTCGATTTTTTTTTTTTTTTTTACACAAACTTCAGTCACTACCACCTTTATCCTGCACTGCAGCAGACATGCCTGCTGCTGCAGTGCCGTATGTAGGGACAGTCGAGTCTTTGGGAGATCATTGCCAGTACTGCATTGGAGAACCGAAAACTAAAGTGCTGAAATATCTTGGTGGGATAAAAGTTCGACGTATAATTTTATTCATCTACCCCATAGATTTGTTAAAACAAACTAATAACAAGCTCATCAAAATCCCTGTCCACGACAAAATCCAATAAAATAATAATTTTTTGCATTATTTACGATTCGTAGAACAGGAAATAAGTTATTGGGGTTGATAATTTATGATGTTGATAAACAACATCTATTACTGCATAGTTATTCATTGAAATCTTTGTGGTGCGGGTTATTTATTGTTTTAATTTGTAATTTTAAAAATTAATTTCATCTACATTCTTATTTCAGATGCAAGAAGAGGAGACTGAAGATAAGGATGCAGTTTATTTTTGCACTAATTGTTTCAAGAAATACGTTATAACAGATTCCAACGAAGAAGTGGTGAGTATATCACGCTATATAAATAACACAACAAGTACTAAGTATTCACTAATTAAGAATACCCAACAACATCTATAGAATTACACCTAAAAGTAAAAGGGCATTAAACACACGCCAATTTTATACTCCGCCATAGGACTTTATGGACGTCAATAGGTCATGTATATGTCGCCGCCATCTGGTTAAATTCGTCGCTTAAAGGGATGCCTAGCCCGTTGATTATACGCCGCCATCCAATTGAATGCCTAGCCCGATAGTTAATTGAACTAGATTCACTTAACGTTTAACGACTTGGGGTATTGAATGGATCGTCTTGTACTGAAAAGTTTTGGTTTGATTGGTAGGTTCAAGGTTATTTTTTAGGACCTCTTATAACGGACATCGTTTTGGTTCTAAGTGATTATAAAAAATAACCTTGAACCTACCAATGACTCAAATACTCACACATATAAACTCTTCGATTTAAACGACGCCCTAGGCGTCTAATCCAATGGCTAATTTAAACCAGACAGCTGACATGACGTACCTACAACCATCTGGTTGAACGTTGCTCTCAATGGCTTGGCTAGTGGTACTTCAGCCGTTTGATTGGATGCTGGCATTCAATCAACTTGCTAGGCATCCAATTAAGCGGCTGATCTAACCAGACGGCTGCGACATATTTATTTATTTATCAAACAATGTTTCAACAGCATTTTTATACATATAATACAAATTATTATTACCTAGACATGAGCCAATTATAGAAACACATTACGCTTATAACAATGGTAGTTTTTATGGTAAATAGTTGAATAACACACATAACATATTACAATTAAAAATATAAATACATAATAATTATTAAAAAAAAACAACAGTTGGTAGGTATACACTTACAAGAGAAGAAACTTAGTAAGCTTATGATTATAAGACCATGAATACAGTGTAATTTAGAGTGAGTGTTGAGTGTTGTGTGTGTGTACGCGCGTGTTAAAATGCGTGGAACAAAAGTGCTGCTTAAGGATGGTTTACAATGTACTCTTTATTAGTTAGCTATTATATATTAATTATTTGACATAATGTTTAATACTTACCTATAATTTTTGATTACCCAATTATTTAATATTGGTTATTATTTAACTATTTCATATACATATACATATTTCATTATAGTATTTTTTTAAACTACTTATAAAGAAAATGTTGTCTGTTTAAGTGGATACAAAACAAAACCTTGAACTTACCAATCGCACTAAAACTCTTTGTACCTACTGGACGCCGAAGTAGATTGTCTAGGTGTCTAATTAACTGGCTAGTGTAACCAGATGGCTGCTATAAAATTATATATCATAATATAGAATGAATAACAATAAAACACCTCTTTGATTTTACTACGACTCACCTCTGTGTGTGAATGCTTAACAAAATGCTTCAAATACTCATTGCTGACAGCAAATCTTGGTATTTCATTTTTGTAAATAGGTTATATATACAATGCTATTGACAAAATAAGTTTTGATTATATCGCTTTGTAACGCAATCTTTTTCATAAAGGCATATGGGGTAGTGTCTACTGCAAGCGTGGCGGTGTCTGCCGGGGACAGCGGCGAGCCACACCAGGCGCCGCCGCCTCCTACATTGCCTCCGGTATGTTTATCTTTTTATTTTATTTTTTTGTTCATTCTCCTATAAAGGGAAGGCAAAGGGAACTAATGGCCATTATTATTTTATTGCATTAAAATGCTGGCGTAACACATTTCAATGCTTCTTGGGAGTATTTGGCACGAAATATATTACAACAGACACTTTATGTGCTACTTGATGAGGTGGATAACCACAAAGAAGTTTTTATCGTCTTTCACACAATATTCACTTTATTCTAACAATCTTTTAGTTGCACGTCAACACAAACACTTGGTTTAGAAAAACAACACCACTTTTAAAACACAAAGTTCGCTCCGACACAATTTTTAATTATCGTAATTAAAATCTTGACACCACAAAATCCCGCCAAACACTTTTTATCTTTTTATGTTAAAGGAAAGGCAAAGGGAAATGAACCCCATACAGCTGTGTTATTTTTTCCATTTACTAAAACATTTTAATGTATCGTGCAAAGTGCTAGAAAATAATATAGGCATACATGTCGACGTATTATGTGTACAATGATTCAATGTAAACTACTATAAGTAAAAGTTATTGGACTGAAATAGCCTGAGTACAGTTTACAGGATTCTGACACTTAAGTTGTAAAATACTTCTTATGAAAAGCGCATAAGGTGCCTTGTTGCTTAAAGCTTTGTCTGTTGAATACATCGTAGTGATGTCACGGCTATTGAATAATTTCCATAGCTGTCACCGCCTCAAAAAGAAGAAATTAAGCCGAAGTCCCCGGTGACGAAGCTAAAGAAGAAGTCTCCTCCCCCCGCGCCCGCGGCGGTGCGCGCGCCTCCCAAAGAACCGGAGTCAGGCCTCTATCTCTACGTCGACTTACATGGACACGCCTCTAAGAAAGGTATGCCATGAGGAGCTATATTTTATTCATTTATGGACACTAGTGTACACATGCATTAAAACATTTGCAAAATAAAACAGAATTAATCCCATGATGCATACACTTATAATAGTGACATTAGTATATGCTGGAGCTACTGATTGGTATAAATATCTCAATATATTTTCTCTAAATCCGACACGAGTCATGAAAGATGCCCAACTTCCCTCACTCCGTACAGAACTGTCTCTGTTTTAAATAGATAAGGGCATGTGAGCTCAGATTGGGTCACGTCGTGGGACCGCAAGGAAGTTTGGTTTTTAGATGGCGAGGAATGTTATATTGAACTATAGTAAAAGGTCCAAATTCTAATTACACTAGCTCATCGTCAACTTCTGGACACGGGCCTTCTTACCATATCCGTGTTATACATTTATTAATTCGATAATTGATTCAAGTATGTTTTTGTGTCAGGCATATTCATGTACGGCAATCATTTCGACGACGCGGAGAGCTCGGTGGAGTGCATGCTGCTCCCGCGTATCATGTCTCTAAACAACCTGCACTTTCACTTCTCGTCCTGCAACTTCACCGAGAGAAATATGTACCTGAAGTGAGTATTAATACTATATCAAACATATATTTCATTATACAAATACATTATTTATATATACTTTTGTTTTAGGAATTACCGTATTTATTTTTACGTAGTTTTTATTTTACTGCTGTAGGTACTAAACTTAGGTAGCTATAGTTTTTTAATAAACGTTTGCAAAAAACAAAAAGCATTTAGTGATATTCTATATTTATACAAATGGCTTTGCGAGTTCAGTGGAGTAACCCATATTATAATTTATTTATACGATCTATGTATTTATTATTAGGAAGAACTGCTTACGAAACAAATGGATAGCCCTCAGGTAAAAACGCTAGAAGACATTCCAATAATAAGAAGAGAAGATTCTCATGTAGATGAAGTCACTCATGTGCATGTCCAGTGAATGAACCGGGAAACAGTCGCCTTGTCTGGGCTGAGTTAATTTTATAAAAACATTTAAATGTATTGATTTATCTGCTCTCATCGGCACGAATGATTAAATTCTTCTACAAATGCACGAATCTAAGACTAACTAATGAACGTAACAAACAAACACTTAAATACCAATAAACTTGTGTGAGACACAATTTGAGACAGTAATTAGATAACGTCGATTTCAGCTTCAGTAGTCTCATTCAAGAGTGCATGCATTAATGCTAGGGAGTTGAAGATGTGTCTAAAAAACTAGTGGATTTTGTGGACTTAAAAAAATACCTAAATGTTTGACTTGCGTACGCAGACTGAAAGGGAAATTGGATGCCTTCTTGCAATTAATGCATCAAGATCTAACATGTCAACTACTTATAAATGCTTGGCATCGATAATAGGTAATTTAGAATAATATAACACGTTTTGTGCTCATAATTAAGGGGCAGATGATACCAACTGGGCCTAAGATAATTTCAGTTTCGACAGCAATTTTACCTGTTTTCTAAGTAATCTGTAGCACGAAATTATGAGCAACGCGCAACGACATCATTGCGCGTTGCTCTTTATTTTCTTAGAAAAAAATTAATCTAATATATAAAATTCTCGTGTCACAAACTTAGTTACCTTACTCCTCCGAAACGGCTTGACCGATTTTCATGAAATTTTATGTGTATATTCAGTAAGTCTGAGAATCGGCTACTATCCTTTTTTTTTATGGCATAACAACGTTTGCGGGGTCAGCCAGCAGACTATAAAACAGTCATGTCCAACATCTGTAGCACAGGCTGTGGACAATATATCTATGCCCTCTTATTAGCAGACAAAATACGTTTTGTCTCTTTCGTTCGTTCGACGAAGACAGAGTCAAAACTTTGTCTACTCCCCCAATTCCGTGGGCATAGAGTGGTCCACGGCCCGTGCTACGGGTGCGCATGGCTGTTTTCTAGTCTGTATGTTTTTCTAAAAACTAAACTTCCTAAGGGACCGTCGCGACGGCATGTCTCGCGAAGGCTCCGGGCGGGTGGCGGTCCTCAAGGCCACTGGCCTCGTCCGCTCGTACACGCTCGAGTGTAACTACAACACCGGGCGGCTGGTGAACGTCCTGCCGCCGACCGCGCGAGACCCCCCGCAAGCCGCCGTCGCTGCGCCCGCGCCGCCCAAGTACACGCCGCACATATTCGAAGAGGTAAACCCGTTCCAGGTCGGTGTACGTTGTCTACGTTGAGTCGTTGCTCGTATCGTGGGGACGTTTTAGCTGGGGGCAGCGAGGCTTCAAAGCCGTGAGCATCTTTTCAGACGGGCCTGTACTCGGGTTTCTACGCATTTCGTTAGGCACGCAGTTTGTCACACGGCACTTTGTCACCGTCATTTCTTCCGTGTCTATTTTATATCTTCATATCATTCGAATTTGACTATCATTTGCCCAAAAGGCATAACAGCCTAAATCAGGTTGACAGTGGCCCTGATCCTGAAGGCACACTCTAAGTTTAAATTTAAGAACAGTATAACTCTTTCTCGCAATATATACCAAAAAAAAGATACCAAGAATTCGTTTAGAGCTGTCAACTAAATTTAGACAGATTTCAAAGTAACCATAGACAATTTTAGACGGAATGTAGTTACGGAGGTGCCTTCTAAACACTGCATTTTACCACGTTCAATAAGGTCGAAAATTAAACGCACGTTTCCAAATGTCAATTATATGACAGCCATCCTTTTCGTATTCAAATTGAGAGAAAGAAATGCACTGAACTTAAATTTAGACTTAGCATGTGTTCTCCAGAATTAGGGCCAGTGACACCTTTGGTTTTGCAATTATTTTCGATGTCGGTTTTAAATGCTTAAGTGTTTATATGGTGTGATGCTAAAATGTCCTTATGATACGAGATTGAGAATGTAATATTTGATGCGCTACATGTTGAAGATTTCATCTACTTAGTAGGCCCATCGTAGTTAGAAGGGGAGCTGTGTCTATCCCAGAGGCGAAACTCCTCTGGCTGGTGGCGTTCAGCATTCATCAAATACAGATAATAAACTAGAATCTCTAGAACAATAGTCATTTTTGTGCCAGAGATGAGAAAATAATTTGGTCATTTTCATCAGGACACCAGAGGACCTAGACATTTTACAATCGCTGTCACTATCGCTAATTAGAAAATGTATAGGATTTGACATTTACTATCGAAAGTTGATCGAGGGCTTTTGTCAAATCCTACACATTTCCGCTCAGCAATAGCGATGGCGATTATCGAAAGGTATCTTGTCTAGGCCTTCAGGATGTAAGTTTGATTTCTATATAAAATCATTTTTCCTGGAATACAACTTTGCATCTTTTTATTCGCCTGCCTTATAAGTAACACTGGCCACTAATGAGTTTAAAAATAAAGATTTATCATAAATCACAAGGATTCGCCGTTTATGCAGCGCCTTAATTACGTAGGATTTTATTTAGAGTAGCAGTTCACTCCTTCGGACTCCATTGAGCAAGCTTTTGCCCTCAAACTTTTTGAAATATAATCGTTTAGACCCTTTCATATATTTTTATCTAAAAGTCCACAGAAAAACCCCTTTTTGTGGTCATTAGACAGATAATGGGGAATATGCATCATTTTTTAGGTTTCAAAAGTAGTTCTACAGAGTTGCAATTTACGAAACTGAAAGAATTTTAAAAGTTATTGAATTTCTGACTTAAAACCACATAAAGTTGCGTGTGTGACATACCACATAAAGACAAGGAGGTGTCCGATATAAACTTATCACACACCCGCCATACATATCTCTTAATAAAATTCTCGTGTCACAAATTTAGTTACCATACTCTTTCGAAACGGCTTGACCGATTATCATGAAATTTTATATGTATATTCAGTATCTATTTTTTTTTTAACATAATTTTTTTTTATGGCAAAACAACGTTTGCGGGGTCAGCTAGTTTCATATAAAAATTTGTAGACAGGAATACTGCAATTTCTTATTCAAATATCTCTTTTATTATTAACATTATAATTTTACTTATTTCCTCATATATGTACTAAATCAGTATATTTTTTTATGCATATTCCCTATTTAACAGGAAAGAAGTTATGCTTAAGTGTAGAACCGGGTTTTAGCGGTACTATTAAAATCTTATTATTGTATTAATCTGGGCTTTGTAAAATAGTGTAAACTAAACGTGCTCTGTGAGACGTAAGTTTTAAATTGAATTAAATAGTTTTTATCTTCCCTTTTTTGGATACAAGTCTTTGATTAAAAATGACTCTTGTTCTTTTAGGAGACAGCTGAATGTCAAAATGTTAACTACTTATGCTCCTTTTACACTAACATTTGATTAGTGTTAAGAGTCTCTTAGTGATTGCTATCTCAGTCTATCTAAAGGAGATAGAAAGAGACAAATTTCGTTCAGAGTCACCTAACCCCAGGGAATAATCGTTATTGAAAACGGACATTAGTTTTCAATTTGACATTTGCCGTTAAATATGCTCTTAGAACAATTTCACAAATTAATTGAAATATAATACTAATATTTAAGCCCTGACATTTGGCAGTTATTGGAGTGTTGCCAACAGAGAAAAAATATTTCTATTTTGTATAAAATCTTATCCGGATGAAAAGAAAGTGATAATGAAAATATTTTCATCACAGGAGTTTTGACGTATTTTACTTTTATCTTTTGATGTTGGCCTATTTTAGCTTATAATTTCCAAGGGATTTCTATCAATGTCAAGATTATGTATGAGTTTTTTATTTTTATTTTGATGTGAACCGTACACTGCTTAACTACTTATTTGGCTGGAATAATGTAGAAAGTATACATAACGTTCAAAAAAATCAAATATCAAAAGCTACGCTAAACACGTTTCAGATAAAACACTGTCACGCAAAGAACTCTGATGGTTTCGAAGACATAGACCCTATGCAGGTTTGTCTGCCTAAAACTTAATATTATCATGTAAATAAATATATTACGTTATGTAGTTCCTAGCAATTTTAAACCTTTATGCTTTTTGCACTCGACTCTACGACTCACATTGCAAACTAAGACTACAAAAAGAACACTTCTTGTAAAGAATTATCCGGGTTTTTTGAGCTGACGACGGTTTCATACTCGTATACCACATCTCGTAGGGTAATCTCGAAATCACGGAAAATGGCTAAATGTTGTCTTTCTTGCTGTGAACTAATCGACCTACCGAAGTAAGTTCTAGATTATATTTTAATAACCGCATAAAATTGAAACCTACTGAAATAGGTATTGTATATTCGACATTTCGCCATTTTCCGTAATTATGTAATTATTCTATGACATTCATTAATAATAAGTGCTTAAATAATAAAATTTGTCTAATTTAACAAAGGATGGCGTTTGTGAGGACACCACATCTACTCGAATCACTAGTTTAAAACCTTCCGCTTTATTTTTAATAATTATAAGGCTGAGAACGTGCTGAAATATAGGACTTAGCTCGTCGACATCATCATTCTACAACAAGAACCTTATAAGCTGGAAGAACAATCATGCACATTCACATAATTTATTTGTTTGATCACCATTTGATCAATTTGCAGTAGGTATTAAATTCTGATTATAAATAACATTGCTCAGTTACATGCCCTACACTGGCGCTTAACAATTATTAAAAAGTCCTTGAGTGTTTTGCGGCCACGAAATTACTTTTCGCTTTATGGGATGTTGACTGATGATTTTGCTTGCTTACCTTTTTATAAAACGATGTTAAACAGAACCTTTTTCGAATCCCATCCTTTGTTTACACTTCAATAAAGGTTGCACTTAAAATTATTTGTTTGTGATAAGCCATTGCACTAGTTGGTGAATGGTGCGAGTGGTGCTGAATTTGCTGTATTTTGTAATGTAGTCTTTAAAAATAGTATAATATTTTAATTTTCAAGTACATCAATGGTTTCATTGTTTTACTGAGTTGCGATAAGACAGGCTTGAACAGGTTGGAATTGTAACTTTTCAACGTATCATATTCCATTTTTTAATTTTCACATCGAAACTATTGTAAAACACGGCAATACTTTCTACAACCGAACCAGCACCGCTTCTCCCTCAACCCCAGCCTCCAGGAGACTTTGAAAAGACTTTCGTAATAACGCATGCGCGTGCGCAGGTGGGCCGTTCTCTGGGTGCGTCGATCCTGGACCTGACGGGGCAGCACCCCAACTCCCGCATCCCCTGCTCGGAGCACCGTAACCTCGCAGCCGTGCGCGACTGGCTCAGGGCTCACTCGCGCACCATGAGGCCGCAGGTAAATATATAATTAATGCCCATATACTTCAGCTAACTTAGCTGAATAACAAATGTAAACAAACAACGATCATTTTTATATGTTATATTCTTCTTCTTATTCTTTTCTAAGTGGCAACGTGTTATCTTGGAAAAGGATAACAATTCCGCCAGCACAGTGCTTTGACCGAGCATGTGAAAATGTGGCAGTAGTAGAGATGCACTTAATTTGTAGAACCGATGTGACAACTTGGGTTAGTAGTGGGAGTAAAGAAACAATAAAGACAGGTGTTGTAAACCACAATGGGGAATAAATCATTGAATATATACCTATAATTAGGATTATAATTTTATGTGATTTATATGTTATATGAGTGATGAGCAAGAAAGGTAGCGAGTGAAAAGGGACAAACCTATACAAAATGACATTTGGTTTGTTCACATTTATTATTTATCTAAGTTGGCTCAAGTATAGTGACAAACATGTGCAGTAAAGGTCGAGTAACAAACAGCGGGTCTGACGGCACACAAATCTAAATCTAAGTGCAGTATATCTCTTTATCTCAATAGGTATAGGAAAAAGAAATATATTATAAAGAAACCATAGACAATTTAAGAGGGTGTGTAGGGAGGTCCCTAAAACCTGCATTTTATCACTTTCTTCTTTTAGGTCTATAATTTAAAGAACTTTTTAATTGTCAAATTATATAACACCCGTACTTTTTGTATTTATATTGAGAGAACGAGGTGCAATGAACTAAAAATTTAGATTTTTCGTGTTTTCTACAGATTTAGGCCCAGTAATAAATTAATACTAGCAATAGCGTGCACCAATAGACCTGCATAACTAAATGAGAATGACTCAAAATTTTTAGTCTAATTTTTGTGCTCACGAAACAAATGGCAATACTGTGGCAACACCATTGCCATTTGAAAAAACTATAACACGGCCAATTATTCATCATGGCGCGTATGTCACTTTGGTGACGTTTAGTTCACTTCTGTCGCCCGCCATATTGCCATAGTTAATAAAGGTGAAATCGACGAACAATTTCAACTTTTGTACAAACAATCTATGCATGAAAACCATTTATTAGTATTTTTCACGGATTCATGAGATTTTTCCTGATTTTTTGAGATACTTGAAATGAAACATCTCTTTTCCACATATAAGTCAGCGGCTTTCCTCGCATTCACTTCATTGCATTATACATATAATTTTAGTTTTAGCTCAGCCATTTTGTTTAATTTATGTGCTTTGTACAACCCTAACGTTTTCGCTTGATACCTCATCATCAATTCAAAACTCACGGGACACGGGAATCTCTATTCTCGGCGCGCATTCGTGAAGTACGTTTCTTCTTGCGGCGTCTTTTGTAGCCTAATTTAACATAGGTATGTTAGCTTTTTTATAGGAATGATGTATCTATCACGTAGTAACTATTATCTAATCTGTGCCCCTGTCTCAGTCTCAGCAGTAATGATTTGACAAAAAGCGGTGTTTGAAATTTTATAAATAAATAATATGAATGACGTTGAAAAATCTTGACGCTAGTAGTTTGCGCTTACTTTGGTACTTAAGTATTTGTTTATGAATAATAAAATATTTTGGCATAAATAAATTACTTACATGTACACATACAGACCATACTTTAAGAGAATTGCATTGCATCACAAAATGGCGCCGGCTCATTCATATCCTTATTTTGATAGCATAGTAAAGGTGGTGGTGAACTACATAGTGTTATAGAAATGCTGGCCTCGAAAATGGGTAGCTTAATAGGTGCAGAAGTGGTGTAAAATTTCCGATTTTTTTTTTATTAGAAGTGAGTACGGTGCAAGATGACAGTTGGTTGAGGCGTCATTCAGCCTACTGGGCACTGGCAGCGACCACCAAAGCCAAACCACCGGAAATGCCCCGCCTTATCGTTTAGCAACTCCTAAGGGTCATTTGTAGGGTATTGAGGATAAGCCTACGAAACACCGACTTCCCAGTGCTGATGGGTAATTATGAGAAAATATTTTTTTATGATAAGTTATCAGGGTGCTAAACAAGCAAACAAACAAGCCTGATGATAAACGATAATCGTAGCCTGTAGAGTATACTTTCATAATACCGTGGTTATCACTCGCGCGTTACTCGCCCTACTTATTAAAAATTAGGAGTGTGCGCTGTGTTGGCTGCTTACGGGACAAATGTCGCTGCTCCCAAGCCCGTAAAACTAACTGAAAATCTTTTGAAAAAACTGACAACCAACAAGCTGACGATCACCTTTTATTTTTTCTGCCACCGGTCGATTTAGATTTATGGAAAGTCATAATTAACTCATAGGCATTTCTGCGTAGATATAAGTATCTGTGATATTGGAAGGTAAAAATAATGGGTTAGGAAAACTTTGATAATATGATTCCTAATTCCAAACCTAAGTGACCAAAGACGTTGCCCTTTACCTGCAATACCAAGTGGTGTTAGGCGATAGGCGACGGGTAGCCCTTTCTACCAACCCCATCAGTCGCTTACTCAAATGACAAGTGTCGATGGATAAAGTCTTCAGTGTTTTTAAATATTGATGTTTCACAACGAAACATTTCGTTTCAATGTAACTGTCACCTAATTAGCCGCCTAATTGAACGCCTAGTCCGTTGATTAAACGCCGGCATCCAATGAAACAGCTGAGGGACAACTAGGCAAGTCATTGAGCGCAACGTTTAACCAGACGGTTGAACGTCATGCCAGCCGTCTGGTTGAATTAACCCATTCAATTGGTCGCCTAGGCAGGTAGTTTAAATCGAAGAGCTTTTGTCTTTGAGTGATTAGTAGGTTTAAGGTTATTTTTTTATCTTCTTCTTCTTCTAGTGCCTCTCCGATGAACGAAGGTTGACAGTCAGCTCAGCATATTTTTCTTTGTCCTTCGCAAGATGGATAAGTTCTGCAGCGCTTGATATTCCGGTCCACTCGCGTAGGTTTCTCAACCAAGACTTCTTCCTGCGGCCGATACCACGCTTGCCAATTACTTTGCCCATCATTATAAGTTGCAAGAGGGCATATCTTTCGTGTCTTATCACATACCCCAGATACGCAACCCTCCTTACTCTGATGGTATCCCAAAGTTCGGGTTTCATACCTACACGCCGCAGGATGTCATCGTTTTTAACCCTCTGAGTCCAACTAACTTTTAACATTCGCCTATAGGCCTACATTTCGAATGCTTATACGTTTCCTGAGTTCAATTTTGATTGTCTAAGACTCGCATCCGTATAGAAGTATTGGCCAGATATAATATTTTTTTATAACCACATATAACCCAAACGATGTCAGTTATGAGTGGTCATTAAAAAAATAACCAAAACTCTTCGTTACAAGACTATCCTTTTAATAGTTTTAATACGCCACGTTGTTAAACGTTATGTGAGTCTAGTTCAATTAACTATGGGCTTAGCCATTTGATTGGATGGCCGCGACATATACATATAGAAATTATAGGTGAGGGTAGGCATCGGCACTTGTCATTTTAGCTAAAAACCCCTTAGTTGGGCTGTGGGCTATCCTCAGCTAGCTTGTCATCTAGTTGTATGAAAAAACTTAATAGTTTTGTTCATCAAAAACAGACCTCAACTTGATAATAATAAGCTCTGTGTTTCAATGAACCTAGTTATGGAAAACTTACACAAGACCAGCCATTTACCATAACTTCATGGAGCATTCTTATATAACCATAAATTAATTTGCTATTTGTATTTTTTTTTACATTAGCATTCTTTATTTCTTTGGTTTTTTTATTTTTTTTTTCTTATATCTTTGTTCAGTCACAAAAATTTGGTGCATCTAAAAACCGTCAATTTAATGAAAGAACTAGGTATTTACAGGACACAAAGGACTGGATATCGCGTTTTAGTCACTCCCGTTATTATTTCGCCCAAAGCCACAGTTATAAGAATTGGTCGCGTACGTCAACGGTTTATTTTACATAATTATTATAGCGTTTATGACATAAAATCCCTTATTGTATTATGTGAGTCATTCTCATTGATAAAATAATTTTAATTCATGCAATTTATGAAATTATGTAAAGCTAAAATATTTATATAATATTCGTTAGCTTTGCACGAATATTATATAAATATTTTAGCTTCACATATTATAAAATTATGTTACGAGCGGACCCGGTTATGAAGACACACAGCACACACAAAATCTTTTTAAATTCAGTGTTCCTGTCTTTCTTTTATTGGAACTGTCAAAATTTTACAGCATTTAAGACATTTAGACAGCATTATAGGAACCATTGACAATTTTAGAATACATGTAGAGAGGGTTTCACGATCATTTATTTTTCATTTTTCATTTATTTATTTTACACCTGGAAGAGGGTGTCTTACGCGGCTTGATTTGGTTATCTATTTAATCCTTGTACATTTTTTAAAAACTTGTTACATACTATTATTACTATTATCCAATTTCTAGTTCTGCAGAAGTAGAACATTTTCAAATATAGAACTGCAAGCCTTGTCGAGTTACTTTTCAAATATCGTCGTTTCATAGCGTTTTGTCGGGTTTTTTTTTTATTAATTTGTTAATCGTACTCAAACCTATGCAATCGGGGGAGGAAGTATCCTAAATATTGAAGTATTATACTCACAGGAAACAGCCCTTTATATTTAGAAATAACAATAACTGCATTTATTAAAAGTCACTTACCTGAGCCGGGAATCGAACCCTCCAAAGCAACCGATCGTTAGGGTCCATCATAAATCATAATAAACATATATATCTCTAAAAACCGTTGCCTCTAAAATCAAAAGGCAATAAGGAAATAGTAACAGTAAACACAAATAAACCTACGCGTGATCCAAGTACCTAATTCCATAAAAACTTAATAAACAAATTTATATCAGAAGCAATTAGATTGTATCGATACAAGGAAATTAACACGGCTAGTTATTTGTCGCCAATCTAAAATAAGAATTCTGGAGTTGTTCCAATAGCTAGTGGCAGCAGAGACGACTAAGCACCAATTTAGTGCTTCGTCGTGTCTCATGAAACCTTTCATATTGTAAAATTTTATGGTCTTCCCAAAATTTTACATACATGTTTATTAAAGAGAATTAGTTCCTTAAGATGGACCCTATCGATCGGTTTCACAATAATACAGAATGTCCATTTTCTACATTTGGTGGGTTCGATTCCTGTGAAAAGTGCTGCTCTTAAATTTAGATTTAGTGTGCACTTCAAAATCAGGCCCTAACCAAAAACTTAAAATTCGTTAATTGAAATTAAAAATGTGATTTTAATTTAGTATTTTGTAACTTGTAGTTAATACAGAGGTACCTACTTGATAGGCACACACTTCTTCAACTTACATCTTCACATACTTTATAATGACTCGTCTTTAATTTTCAGTGCTAAACTGCTAATAAATCGAATACCAGCCTAATACCTAGTACTTTATTATTGGGGTAAGAAAAGTCAAGAGTGAATCGTGTTGTCCGAGCTCAGCCTAATAACACCATATCTACATATTAGTTAATACTAAAACCAAGTCGGTCTGAGTTACATAGTGAATCACAAACAGAATTGTCGTTGTTTTGATCAGTATTTAAATTATAGAGACTGTTAGTGACATGTTTATTCGTTTGCAGCTCACGATGTCAAGGTTGCGACCGAAGACTGCGTCGCCGACGCGCGTGCCGCTGTACGCCCGCTCCAAAGGGAAAGTGACGGACGAGCGCAAGGAGAACACGTACGCGGGCGCTAAGACGGACACCGAGCGGAAACGCTCGCCGCCAGTGCTGGCGCCGCGCTCCGGCCACGACATCATCAACATGAACGTGAAGTTCGCCAAGAAGAACGAGCCGGTCAAGACGCCCTCGCGCACCAGGTACCTCAGCGAGAACGAGCCGAAGCCGAAGACGCTGTCCACGAAGCGGCGGAACATACTGGCGATACGGAAGCCGAACTCGAGCAAGGCGCAGGTGAGTGTCAAGGCGAAGATTAGCAGGCGGTCGGCGGACGACGCGGAGAGTCCGCGGCCGTCGATGGTCTCCGCTAAGTTGAGCAAGCGGAGTTTCTCGCGGTCGATCAGAGGGGTCGGCAGTCGGTCTGGGGGCCGATGCCGGGTTATGGCGTCGTCGTCGTCGGAGGAGGTGGCGGGCTGGGAGGAGGTGCAAGGCGGCACGGCGTTGGCTGCGCAGGCGCCGCATCCCGACTCCTTGCCTACTGCGCCCGCGCCGGTGGCAGGAAAACGCCGCCCCTTCCCCAACCCGTCGCCCTCGCACCTCAAGAAGATCCGCCTAAAGACGGGCTTGTAGCGCAAGCCGCGCGCCCGCCCCGCCCCGAGCCACGCCCAACCGGTGATCCCTTCAACTCCAGTCTAATCACCGGTGTAGAGTCGAAAATCGTAGCATCCGCCGCCGCAACTAGTTTACCATTGTACAGTCAGCATCAAAAGTAGCTTAACACTTTAGCACTTTTTCATAATAACATATTGGCATACGCTTGACACTTTCTATGAACGTGAATGACGTAGTGTAACATGGTACTAAAGTGTTAAGCGACTTCTGATGCTGACCGTACCTTTCCAATTAAAATTATATTGCGAATCGAGAATGCTCGATCTGTCGCTGTTGCCATTACATTTTTTTATTCTGCTGCTAGATTATCTTAGTTGTGTTTCAAAATATTTTAAATAGATCGGCAAAAGACTAGGACGTGAGATATTCTATTTAAAAATTTTATATGTTAAAAAAATTTGTGATTCTGTGAATATCTATACTATTGTTAAAAAAATTATTGTGTTCTATAAGCATAATTTTTGTGAAATTTTGTAACAAATCTCGTACATAGTTATTATGTTCCTGGGTTTTACTCACTGATAAATAAATAAGAGGGAATTTTAATGATATACTTTTATGCTTTAAAAGACATTATGTATAGGATATACTTTAGAAATTGTGGTAAATTGTAAAGTGTAGCCAGACATCTAGTGTTATAGCGGGCTCAAGGAGCAGTGTTTTCAAACTATTGATCTCATTTATAAAATTTATCGAATAACCGGTTAAGTCCGCGTGCTCGGTTTCGATCACAGATTTCTGTATTCATTCACTCTTCTAACACCAAATAGCTGGTATTACAAAAACTGGAAACAGAAATTTTGAGTACAGAAACAAT
This sequence comes from Nymphula nitidulata, assembly GCA_947347705.1. Classification (NCBI taxonomy): domain Eukaryota; kingdom Metazoa; phylum Arthropoda; class Insecta; order Lepidoptera; family Crambidae; genus Nymphula; species Nymphula nitidulata. The sequence continues at coordinate 18,450,310 of OX374625.1, read as the reverse complement.
TCGTGTGATATCATAACTGTTATATAATATAGGGGTTCTTTTATAGATTTAATATTTACTCTGTTAACTTCACAGATATAGTTTTAAGTGATCACTAACGTTCTGTGAACTGTCTTCACTAAACACCCATCAGAGTGCAATAATTTTATATAGATGTGACATGTGTTTTGTATTGTAACATGGTTTTATATCAAATTTAATGTATCACAAAACTATAGATACCTACCTATGTACTTTGAAAATTTTTGATGTTGTGTGTATAATAAGATGTGTTTATCTTAGAGAAGCATAGTATGTATATTCTAAAATAGTAAGTATTTATTTATCTGAAAATATTAATATATGATTAAACAAAAACATAAGTATTAAATTTCTTTTACTATTGTCCTTCCAAATCTCAGTGTAAACTGGCGTCCCAAGACCTCTCAGTAGGTTTACTGAGAGATCACCAATAAACACCAATGATAGGGTAACTTAACTGGAAGTTTAAAAATATTTGTAAAAATATTCTTTTGGCTCATCAGAGGGTGTTAACTTCATGGTAAGATAAACGTTGCTATAAAAACGTTGGGAAAGTAAAGAAAGCGGTGAAGAAATTAGTATGCTATACCTAGTGCTCCGGTGGCGTAGTGGTAATAGCGTCTGGCCGGAAATCAGGAGACGCGGGTTCGAGTCCCGCCAGGGTAGTTGACAACTTTTTTATTTCATAAATAAGTTTATAACTCATGAAGAAATATTGCAGAAGAAATACTATATTTAAGATCAATAGTTTCAGAGATACAGTGGTATGTTTGATGTGTAGCGACGCATCGTCCAAAAACACTCCATAGAAAATCTATACGTAGGTAACAGCCGTAACAGGGTGACGTCACATGTTCCTATATTACTAAAAAATGTTTGACAAAATCAATATGTAATATGTATGTTTTTATTCAAAGTGGTCATAATAATAGTTGTTTATTTATGTGAGCAATCTAATACCATCAACATTTTTGATATTTTGAAAAAAAAATTGACCAATTTTAAAAATTTTCCAAACAGTATAACTGTTGAAGTTATACTGTTTAGAAAATATTCGATATTGTTGAAGTTATACTATTTATTTATTGATGAACATTATCACAATGGTATTGTTCACATATGGAAACATGCATACACATAAATGGATGCATGGAACACACATATGGATGCATGGAAGACTCCGTGAAGACAAAACTGGCTCGGTTCGGTAGAATATGAAAGCACAGAAATGCTAGTCAGAATAGGATACAACCACTGCTTTAGCGCCACTGCCATACTTCTGTTAGAAAAGTCAGAAATAAAATTGAAAGAGGTTGTTAGATTATTCCTTGGGTAGATTGTTCCTTGTCAAAAGTTATCTCTGAAAGTTTGACACCAGAATTCCAAATATTATTTCTTAATTCTAAAATATCCCTGGCGCCGCCCAAATTATGAATGTCCTCTTTCGGCGTCCATCCTCTCGCAAAATGGAGATTTCTGGCATAGAGTTAGTGCACCGGGGGATGAAGGCAATGCAAGCACCTCCGTCGTTCAAATTCGTGTTCCAGGCAAAGAAAAGTGTGGGCTGGTGCATTCCAGCCATCCTAGCTCCCCCAGAAGACACCCAGCCTCCGAATCAAGCCTAAACTCTCCAAAAGCCTGCTACAGCCAAGTAGACCTAGTCTCTGTCAACTAACCGGTCACAGCAATTTTAAACAGCATCTTTTCAATAATAGGTGTCACAAACAGTCCTTTGTGCAAGGCATGCATGGAGGTCGGGGAAACAGCCGCTCACGTAACGTATCTCCGGGTACCCTCTAGGTGTTTGGCGACGTCAAATTTTTTGTATTGAATAGTAGCCTGACATCACCTAAAAGAAATGTATACTTAAAATCTTACATATACATTTTACAATATGTATCACAAGACTTTTCTATAGTAACCATTTATTGCTGCACTTATCTGGATCTGCATTAATATTAATAAAAGACAAAAATACCATAAACTTATTTATTAAGCCCACAGTGTACTTAAAACTAACAGATTACAGCCTGCGACCTCGTCGACCACCCTTCCTGCGTGTGGAGTCTGAGGGTACTGGAGTGACATCCTCAATGCGGCCAATCTTCATGCTGGAGCGAGCCAAGGCACGGAGTGCTGACTGGGCCCCTGGTCCAGGTGTCTTTGTTTTGTTGCCACCAGTGGCACGGAGCTTAATGTGTAGGGCAGTAATGCCTAGAGTCTTGCACTTTTCAGCTACATCCTAAAATAAAAAAAAGGTAATTATATACAAGAATTTTACATGTTACAGTGGTAAAATGTTGTGTAGGTTTACAAGTTTCACAAAATACTACTTCACAATGTTCCAGAAAATGTCTTCTATCTAATCATTGTGATATAAAACTTCTTGTTTGTAAAATCCCTTGGAACTTCTTGTTCGTAATTGTTAAAATTGTATTGGGTTATAGCATTTATCTGACCTAAGGAATTTAACTACTCTACAAATAAATTTGCAATTATAGATAGTAAATATTTGCTAATAGATTTAGGAGAGCAGCACTGAAAGTTTGTTTGTGATCTTTTTTTTTGAGAACTGTTTCAGAAAAAAATAAGATTAAATTTTTTAAATGAAACTACCAGTATTGTTAAGTATGTATTACATTCATTTATCATTTGTTTCATGATTTGGCGGTAAATTAAAAATTGTCTGAGTAATGTCAGCATGAATAAAGTGTGAGAAATTTTTCATGCAATGATTTTTTATGACTTTTGATGTCATTTAAGTCAACAAGAAAGTTATGATAGACTTTGATTGGTCTTTCATGATGAAACCCCATCTCCTGCCATCAGTATGGGTTAAGTGCAAAAAATCCTACATGAACAGTTAGCGGTGAGGAAACTTCGTGCCTGAGGGATACCTCAAAATTTGACCAAGGTTCAAATACTTCGTAATGTTCATTGGTGCCGTGAAATGGTTCAAAGATTTAATGGAGGAGACGAAAGTTGTATTTACAGTTATGATCCTGGAACCAAGAGTTGGTCAGTGGATCTTTCCTTCTGAGGAGTTGCCAACTAAACTAAAGGGAGTATGAAGCATGATTTTTATTTATTCTTGAAAATAGAAGCAAATACTTTGAGGAAAATATTTTATGGACACTGAGGAAAAGCTGGCTGCGTTACAAAATGCTGTCAAAGAGACCTCTTAGGAAGAGTGGTCAAGTGCTTTTCTCAGCGGTTCCATCAGAGGCAGTGATGTATTGATGTGAATTGACACTACTTAGAAAAGATATGATTAAACTAATAACTAATGATATTATAAATGTGAAACTGAGTTTGTTTGTTACAATTTTACACATAAACCACCAAACCGATTTAGGTGAAATTTGGTATGGTGTTAGTTTGAGAACCTGGGAAGAACATAGGATACTTTTATTGGAGTGATAACTGACATCCACACGGGAGGAACCAAAGGGAAAAGCTAGTCCAATATAAATTTAGATAGCTTTTATTCTCCAAGTTGTTAATTAACCATAAATATTATCACCATTGAAGGCCCTAAAATCCATATTATTAACACTAAAAATGGAATATAAGTCAGATTCACATTACACATTTTAGAAATAAATTGTAAACTTTTCTTGTATTTTATTACTTGTGATAAAAATACACAGGCCTTCTATGCATTTTTCATATTTATACACTTGGAAAGCAATGAACTATCAAAGTTAAACTGGCTTATTTCCATCAAAACATGACCACAAATTTATTGTTTATCAATTTCAATGTGGTATAAATATATTACCTGAGCGGCCAACATAGCAGCATAGGGAGAAGCTTCATCGCGATCCGCCTTCACTTTCATGCCACCAGTAACCCTGGCGATGGTTTCCCGACCAGACAAGTCAGTGACATGTACGAATGTGTCGTTGAAAGAAGCGAAGATATGTGCGACTCCAAATACAGTCTCACCGACCAAGTGTTGAGGACCAAGAGTCACTTGGACCTCTTCTTTTGCTACTTTGTTTTTTCTTGGTGCCATGGTTTGGCCTGAAAATGAGAACCACTGGTATAGCACTAATGTAACCTTAAAATATCAAAGTAATCGCTACACCTTCTAACGGCTAATTCATTCAGTAATTGTGTGAGATGTTGTATTTTAGGCAAATTACAATATTTTGTCAAATAACACAATGAATTCAATATAAAATAACAATTTTCTATGTAAAATAGAAAATACCTCTGGTTTTTGAAAGCTGTCAAAAACTGGAAAGAAATGTTCAATTCCAGAGTTGCCATATAAAATAACACATGTGTCAATTAATTGTCAAAACAAATATTCAACACAGATGTAGTCCTACCGGCAAAATATTTTGTAGCTACCGGTAAATAGCGACAGCAACACGGATGTTTTTTCAGGGTAATGCGTGCTTGGCATTTTAAAAAGAAAGATTAATACCCTTTTTATACACTTAAAAAAAACTGATTGAGGGCCTAGATCTAATCCGATACTTCCTAATTCATTAAGCGATAGCAATACTGGGAAGTGCAGTATTATCTCTTTCCCGCAATAAGAATTAAGCACACAAACATCACCATGATCAATAATTGCCAATTATTGATTATGGTGATGTGTGCTGTACTAATTTATCTCAAGAGTTGTTGAATAAATTGGATCGTCTTCTTAATAACTGTATTAGGTTTATTTATGGTCTACGCAAATACGACCATATTTCTTTATTTCGTTCCCAATTGAAATGGCTACCCATTCGTGAGCGTAGATATATCCCTATTTTGTGCACTCTTTATAGCGTATTATTTGCTCCCAGTTATCCTTCCTACTTAAAAGAACGCTTCCAGTTTTTGCATCACTCCCATGAACGCTCGCTTCGATCTAACAACCATCTTGCCCTGCTGTTCCCTTCTTTTCACTCTGGCTTCATGTCGGACTCATTTATTGTTGACTGGTAGAGAATGCCATCAAGCGTTAAGTCCGCCATTTGTACATTTTGTTTTATTGTGCAATAAAGTTTAAATAAATAAATTAAGGCCATTGCCCTAAATTCTTAAGAACATATGCTAAGAGACACCGCACATATACAATATCAAGTTGGCCAACTAAATCGCAGAATGTCTAATAGGCATAGAATCTTATGATAGCCCGCACATTATATCCAACTAAGTCGTTCAACTAAATAGTTGGCCAACTATCGGCCGATAGTTAGCCAACTACGGTAAGATGCAGTATGACCAGACCCGTGCGCGTGATTTCCTCACGCATGGATTTTTTCCGACGGGCACGCAACCGCCCAGTCGATCTCTGCATTCTTTACTTGTAACAAATGATAAAATAGAACTGCTGCCCCCTTATTCTCAACTGTCGGAAAATATTCGCATTTCGGAAAGTCTATACCTGTCACTTTTTATTGCGGTGCGTCAAAGCAAGACGGCATGTGACTTTTCGAATCGAATCCGAAAATTGAGAATAAGGAGTCTGATCGACGAAGTCCAAAAAAGGCCCCTTAAAAAACTTATCTGGGTAACATCTAAGCTTAGAATGTAAGGTATGATGTTTCCTACGCTCTAATCTGTCACTTAATATCGGATGCACCCTAAGTGTATTGTTCTGTTTTAGTCTTCTTTTTATTAATTTAAAAAGTAGTGCGTTGTTGTTCCGCATTTTATCGCAGACTTCACCGCGCTAGCAACACTGTCCACCAACTAAGTCGGCGAAGTGCCGCACACTTATGAAAGCACGCAATTTAGTTGTATGAGTTGGCCAACTTGAAATTGTATATGTTCGGTATCTCAAAGTCTAAATTAAAGTTCTATTCTATTCTATTTTTTATTTATGGCTATATGTCTAGCTTGACAATTCCGCGTATATTATCTCTAATCTATGATTCCGCCAGTGTCGAGTTTGGAGAAAACACGGTGATTGATGACTATGGTCGGTTTGAGGACACGTGGTCGTTTGGGCAACCTGACGGCAAAATAAAATAATATGGGAGGGTATTGTTAGTATGGTTAAAGGGTATGAATGTAAGGACAAAGTACGACTACGATTTATATTAATTAATTATTAGGGTAGTGGGAAACATTGACGCAATTTATTATAAAAATAGCGGGTAAAGCGGTTCAATTATTTATTTATAGTTTGATTTTGTATTTTTTGATATAAATTGATAAGCTATTAATGATTTCTTAATTAATAACTTAAAGTAAAAAGTTTATATTTGAGGGAAGAGGTATATTAACTGGCAAATAGTTGTAAGTGAGGTGTCTATGCCTAAAGCAATTTAAGGATATATGTTCAACGGAACTAAAAGTTCAGCCCCCTTATTCTCAACTGCCGGATCACGGATTCGATTCGTAAAGTCACATGCCGTCTCGCTTTGACGCCGCGCGATAAAAAGTGACAGGTATAGAGTTTCCGAAATTCGAATTCTTTCCGACAGTTGAGAATAAGGGGGCAGAAAGTTCGGAAATTAAAGTTCAGTGCATCTCTTTCTCTCAATAAAAGTACGAAAAGAATGGCTGTCACATAATTTGACATTTAGTAACCTGCGTTCAATTCGTTCAATTTTGGACCTTACTGAACGTGATAAAATGCAGTATATAAGAATTACATGAGGAGCTCGGTGGCGTAGTGGTTTGAGCGCTCTGGTTTCGATCACGAAAACAAAGCAACTTTAGCTATGGTTGGTCCCTGGATGGGTCAATCAAATTTATAATCTTGAGCTCCTCCGTGCTTCGGAAGGCACGTTAAGCCGTTGGTCCCGGTTGTTACTGCAACCGCTTTAACCCACCAACCCGCACTGGGCCAGCGTGGTGGTGTTATGGCCCAAACTCCTTATGTGTTTCTGCCATGTAGGAAGGCCTGTACCCAGCAGTGGGACGTATATAGTCTGGTGATGATGAAGAATTACATGCCGTATAAATCTTTCTATAGTTTCTTTGAAGAGATATACTGTTATTACAAGATTTAGAGTGTGTCTTCAGAATTAGGCCCAGTGATTATCGAAAGGTATTTTACCTAAGGGGGCAGCCCGCCTAGCATGACCACCGAAACGCGATATGATAAAGCTATTTATCGCTTCGAACTGATAAAAATTTTGAAATTTTATCGAAACTGCGAACATGTATATATACAATACAAGTTCGCAGTTTCTTCAGTTATCTAATGATTTTTGACAGTTCGAAGCGATAAATAGCTTTATCATATCGTATCATATCGCGTTTCGGTGGTCATGCTAGGCGGGCTGCTACCCTAAACAGGCCTTTTGAATAACTGAGCAGAAATTAAATGATATTTGACATTTACGCTAGAAATTAATTGAAAACTAATAGGGGGCTAAATTGAAAATCCCTTATTTTTTCATTTATGTGCTATGAGTGGTGAATATATTAAAAGGCATCTTGTCAATGCATTAAATAAGCATACCTAAATAAGAAATAAATAAATGCAATAACTGCAGAAATATAAGAGGTAACATCCGTGCAAACACACTAAAAAAGACTCGAAGCTTTAGAAAAATACAGTGAATACCCATTTTTGTAAAACAACAAGAGGGTTTGTTTTTCCGATAAAATAAATGTGCAGTGCTAGTGAACGCAATACATAAAATGCTACATTCGTGTTCTACTGAACGCATCCATTTCTCTGACAACTTCCGGAAGTCGCGTACGTCATTGCCAACAAATTCATATTTCCATCGCATAAAAATTGCATGTAAAAATCGTCGATTTAAACGACGTAACATATTGCAAATAAGTGCGAAACATTGTGATAAAGTTCTCCTAGTATTAGTTAATATAGTTCAATTTAATAAGTGAGTATTGTAATCGCTATTTGACGTAAATTAGCGTCCAAAGTTTCAAGAGCCCAAATGACGTTTTGTCATACATGTTACTCAATTCAATATCGCATTCCTCTTACATTTTTGATACAATATAACCAGTTTAAAAGTGCGTAATCGTTTACTAAAGCTGAGTCTCTCTTATGTAATTTTCAGTTAATACTACGCAATTAAAATCAGTGCGTTTTGCAAGTCATTACAGATGTGCAAATTCTTTGTGAAAAAGACAAGAGTTGAGTGAAAAGTGTAATCATTTGACTGATTTGTGCTTTACAGATTCAATATGTTCATCTTGGACTGGTTTACAGGCGTACTTGGATTTTTGGGTAAGATAATTGGAAACAAAAGAACCAATTTTATTTGGACTTTACTAAACCAGGCATTATGTTCAAATATACGATAGATGTGTACAAAACATAATATTATTTAATATAAAGTCCATAAAGTAAAAGCATGAACTTAAATTATAATTAAACACTTGATCTACAGGTTTGTGGAAGAAATCGGGTAAACTTCTATTCCTGGGTCTGGATAATGCTGGTAAAACTACACTCCTTCACATGCTAAAGGATGACAGATTAGCACAGCATGTGCCAACATTGCATCCCAGTGAGTACTCTTTATTTTTTATGTTATTATTAACAATACTCAAGATGACTGAGATTTGTTAAATCAGCTTTAACTTCTCCACCCTTACCGGCTTACTGAAGTCTACACCATAATAGAATATCTATTGTTTCTAGGTTGTGGGAACTTTACTATATTAATAACAATTAAAATAAGAATATGAAAGGATTTAAAATGCTTTCCAGTAATATGTAATTGTATGAATACCATTTCAATATCAGCCATTTCAATACAGTTTACTATTTAATTTAGAGGTTTTTTGTATTTAGTTATGATATTATGATTACTAATCTGTAATTTATTATAAAATAAATAAAATGTTGCAAACCTAAAGGTACCAAATAAAAAAAAAGATTATTTTTATTATTACGTAGTCTCCGACTGTAACACTTGGTAACTTAAAAAAATATCAATAAAGTGCTACTTATTCTTTGTTCTAAGTAAAAGAGAATAAAATCTCATAAATATATTTTCACATAATATATCTTAGCTTTCTTTGCTACCATCTATTGCATACTTAGTTTCTAGAATTATTTAAATAAGTTTATAATTATTTAATATGAAATTAATGATAGTTGGGTGTTTATAATTCTAGTGAAGCACCTTGATCTTATCTAACCTTGTTGTGGGGTCATGAGCAAGTCACAGTGTACTTCAACACAGATGCCATTAGCCTTACTATATCTTTGGGCAGAAAGAACCTGTAGTTGTCTTGCTTTTGCTTTGGATTTCCAGAAGGCTCATTCTGGCTTCAAAATGGCATCAATTAGCCAGGGCATCAAAATGACACAAGAGATGCGTCATTGATTCCTGGTGCTCACCACATGCTCGACAATGTTGTGTTAGAGAGAATCGCATCTTCTGCTCCACTCTTTACTAGGTGGTAGGCCCATATGTAGGGTCGTCTCGTTAGGTACCACCGCCTTTCTTATTTTAGCTGTGAAACAGTTTGCTGGCTTTCAGATTGAAGGGAAAGGTAGCCAGTGCAATTACTGGGCATGGAAGGCATTTCATTTTAGGCCTCAGGATGACAACGCACCTGTAATACCAAATGATTTTTCCTTGTTATTGCAGGTGTCTATAGGCGGCGTTTACCACTTACCACCAGGTGGGTCGTCAGCCTGTTTGTCATTTAGTCATATAAAAAAAACCTTAAAGATGTCAACCAAATGACACTACTTTTAGGTGTTGTTTCTGCATAGAGTTGGGTCACCACAGCTCATTCAAGAAACATTGTGTTGGGACCCAGTGGCATTATCTCCATTCCTGACGAAATAATGATTCCTCTTAATTTTAAGTGGGTAGTCCACCCACATTTAGAAACCTAAACATTTTATAGGATTTTATAGGCTATGGTAACTGCTTCCCACCAGGCAAACTGTATGCTTATGTGCCACCTGCTAGTACAGAAGAGTATCTTAAAGCTCAGAAATAAATGTTTGGCTATTTATTTAAAAAGTAGATTCCTATTCTGCCTCCATTGAGCCAAGCAATGACAAAAAAAGATATCAGTTTTTCTTAAATTTGAAGTGTATATTGAAAAGAAGCTATATTTTTAGAAATACTACTCTATGTGTTATATTTATTTTATAAGAATATAGGTACTTACTTATTAATATCATAATTTTCCAACAATAAATATGAAAGGCTCATTATTTTATTATAGTGCAATTTTACATAATATATTCCATGATCTTAAAACATACTAAAAATCCCTACCCTGTGTACCGATGTAATTATAGCATAACATTCTGTACGCAGCATCTGAAGAGCTATCTATAGGCAGTATGCGGTTCACGACGTTCGATCTGGGCGGGCATCAACAGGCGCGGCGCGTGTGGCGCGACTATTTCCCCGCTGTGGACGCCATCGTTTTCCTGGTGGACGCGTGGGACCGCGCGAGGCTGCCCGAGTCCAAGGCCGAGCTGGACTCGCTTCTCACCGACGAGACCCTTAGCAACTGCCCCGTGCTCATACTAGGCAACAAAATCGACAAACCCGCGGCAGCGAGCGAAGACGAGCTGCGTCAGTTCTTCAATCTTTATCAGCAAACCACTGGAAAGGTTAGTCTTAAAACATTTGTACAAACACCATAAATATCTTTGAATTCAGTAAAATATTGACAAACATGTTTTATGAACTTATTTTTCTTTATTTGCTTATTTGGAATCTGCATTGAATACGTATATTTATAGTCGTCTTTATACAAATTCTACTGAAACGTATTACTAATTAATATCTTTCAAATATTCTTTACTTTTGATTTTAACATTATTAATATATATATATATTATATTATAAATGTTTGAAAAATTATTTACTAATAAAAATCTAAACTAGAAAATTTTCCTGTACTGGGGCGGGGATCGAACCCGCGACCTTCCGCAATCCGGATGACAGCTAACCATCGGAGCTACCCAGGACATGGGATATCCCTGTGAAATTCTTCTAGTCTATCTTTATTTGCGTTATGAGCTAACATCCACTCTACAAAAAAGCAAGCAATGCCCCAACTTAACCGAATCGTAGGTATTTATAAAAATACTCGTTTCGGATGTTGAAATAGAACATTTCGACATTGTAGGGTGGACGTTAGCTCATAACGCAAATACAGATAGACTAGAAGAATTTTACAGAGTTCTCCCAAGGCCTAGGTAGCTCAGATGGTTAGAACAGTCGCCCAGATTTAGAAAGGATGCTGGTTCGATCCCTGCCTCAGCACGTGAAATTTTTCTAGTTTAGATATTTTTATTAGTAACTAGCTGTGCCCGCGACTTCGTCCTTGTGGAATATTGACTTTTTCCATACAAACTTTCATCCCCTATTTCAACCTCTTACAGCCCTTTTTTCGCATTAAAAATTAGTCTGTGTCCTTTCTCGGACTCTAGACTATCTCTGTACCAAATTCCATTTAAATCGGTCCAGTAGTTTAGGCGTGATTGCGTAACACACAGACAGACAGAGTGACTTTCGTATTTATAATATTAGTAAGGAAGTAAGGATTAATGTCTGTCAAAATTTTTCAGGGCAAAGTGTCCAGGTCGGAGTTGCCGGGGCGGCCGCTGGAGTTGTTCATGTGCTCGGTGCTGAAGCGCCAGGGCTACGGCGAGGGCTTCCGCTGGCTCGCGCAGTACATAGACTGAGCGCCGGGACAACGCGCTGCACACTCGTATGCCTGCATATTATGTATTAACGTAGCTGCCCCTTCGTTTCTTCATGTTTTGGTTTGTATAAACCTATTTCTTTGTTAAAGTCATTCTGCTACCTTTACTGTCTTCACCTACATATATTAAAGTCACATCTATATTTATCAATATTTTAATATGATGATGCAGCTACGTTAATAGATATTCTGGTCAAAATGCATTCAAAGCAGCCTTAACTCGCTTACTAGTAATGTGTAGTACTATTTACATCCAAACTTACATAACGGTGTTGACTTGAAACTACGAGTCTATTGATAGCAATAATTTATTAGTTGTACCTGTACCACTACTACTTATTTTATATAGGGAAATATTTTTGAAGGTAAAAGAAAAATGTTTTATGTAAGTACCTAAGTAGGGGTAATTTCTACAAAGGTGGACTTTAGACAACCACCGCATCTTGGTGAATCAAACAGAACTATGTTATTTGCTTATAAGTATATCTCACCTGTTAATAAAACAACAGACAGTGAGAGTCCATGTGTCGTACTTATACTATATATCAATGACAAAGTACAAAGTAATCTTTAACATAATGTAAAGTAATCTTCCAAACACCTCATTGAGCCAAGCATTACTAGTTTGCGAGATATTAACGCAGTCAATAATATCTCAGCTACAAATAGCTACTAGCTGTAATAATCAGTGACATTTGTTTGGCTGTAAAATACCATAAACCATTTTTATTTTACGTAAAGCTAAAGAATATTAATTTGGGGTACATTCTCAACTATGTTCTTTAGGTTTGTAAAACCGTATAAATTTGTGTCTATATTAAGGTAATGGTGCAAAGCATTGATTTTGGTATTATGTATAGTTTTCATCGCCAATATTATATAGTTAGTACTTCTCAAACAAAGCTACTTTTAATTTGTGTGAGCGACATTTAATTCTCATTAATTACAATAATTATGATTTCATTTATCGAATCATGTTACAGTTAAAAGATGTATGTTTATTATAATTATATTGTTCTCATTCCAACTTTATTGAGTGATAATATAATATTATAGCATATGTATTAAATAGTGCTCATTGCGTTGTATATTTCTCAAAAGGGACAGGTGTTATATTTTTGTAAATTATTTCCTTATTGATTTTAATCACGGTTCCACGGATTGTTCAATGTAACACTACACATGGGACGGCTCGTCGTAAAGGATAGTACCTACAGTACTATCAATACAATGTCAGAATCAATCAGATAAGTGTTGGATATCCACCCAAAAAACTAATATTCGATTTACTGTCTTAGTGATATTCTTATGTATTTATCGATATCGTAATTATTTATGAAAACAATTAGCCCACGATTAAACGTGAGCTAAAATGTACTTGGCGTACATTACTGAAAATAAAATTAAACTTGAAATAATTAAATGTTTTTTGTGTAAATACCGAGTGATCACAAGCGCGAGTATCAGAGTTCATGTAGCACAAACGTGAGTGCCCCAAATACTTAATCATCACATGATTACGGGCATGTAACCCAGATATAAATAATGACTTGACGTAATGTAGGTTCTTTACTGCGCTATATTATAAAGTGGACTATTATTGACAAGCCGTTTCCATAATTTATTGCGATCAACGTCTGCTGGCTCCCCAGCTTCCCTAGACAATGTTATTTTGGTAATATTATTTGCAGTTTAAGTAAACAAAAACAATATTTGTAATAAAATTTATATGAAATACAATTGCGTTTTATTTATTATTATCAGATAAAAAATTAACAGGGGCGGGAATCGAACGGCCTTGTACAATCAGGATTTAAGGATAAATAAAACTATGAATTTCTTCTAGTCATCTGTTTTTGCGTTGTAAGCTTCGCAATGTCGAACCTTTCCCACCCGAACGACTATTTTTCAGATATGTACGATTCCATTTTTGTAAAGAGCGGCAAGGTGACAGATCGGAGTTCGCTCTCTTTGCGATGTTGCATAGGTATCAAAACATTCGTGTCCCGAGAGGATCTGCGCTGCTACCGCGCAGCGCAGAGAGAGATCCCCCCCCCCCCCCCCCCCCCTGTCCCTTCAAACATCAAGCACTGGTCACAAAGCCGCAACGGTGTGGTGTCCCTGGGATTGTCCAACCTCTCTAACCATTTGAGGAAGCAACTTCCTGGGCTTCGCCCCGCCATAGTTCCACCTTTTGAGATTATGAGTATAGCCTACGGCAACTAATTACCAATACAGAGGGCCTAGGCAAGATGTCTTTCGATAATAGCTATCGCTAAGCGGAAAATGTATGGGATTTGACATAAATCCTCTATCGTTTCTCGAGGGTAAATGTCAAATCCAATACATTTTCCATTTAACGATAGCGAATTGTCAATTCCATTCTGAGGGCCTAGACAAGATGCCTTTCGATAATCGCTATCGCTAAGAGAAAAATGTATGTGATTTGACATAAGCCCTCGATTGAGTTTCGATGTAAAATGTCGAATCCCATACATTTCCATTTAGCGATAGAGATTGTCAAATGGCATCTTGTCTAGGCCCTCTGAATGGAATTGACAATTCGCTATCGATTCGATATTCAATAAGTTTGTTCTTCGGCGTATTGTACAGTCGACAGCACATCAAGCGTAACAGTTTGACCTTGAGACCGCCCTTACTACGTTCGTTATAGAGGCTGCATTCGTAGTGCAACTTTTACACGTAATGTGCTGTCGTCTGTACCATCTCCCTGAATACTAAGAATGGTCGATTCTGGATTACACTTAGGCCCAGGATTTTAATCTGTAGTTAAATTCGTTACCCAATTGGTTAATCTGCAAAAATATAATAAGCAATGATATTATGCTTTTGTTAAGTAGGTACGGATCAAAAACAGCCGTATTAATCTTTCGCTATAAAGGAATAGAAAAAAAAACTGTCAAAAAAACTATAACTTTATGGTTTACTATAGGGATGTATGTAACTGACCGTGTAAGGTCATTCGACAGTAACTATTGATAAAAATAGAGCCATCATAAAAGCTTTCAATAAGACTGATCCAAAACCCTCTGGCCACGTGGTCCTACTGCCTTTGTCCTACCGATCGAACCACATGAACTTTATTTTCCGGCTGGTTCGATTAAATAATCGGACCATAGAAACTGTCGTTTTCGTAGACCACGTAGTCCCACCAATCGGATCATCACGTTAACTTTTGATGTCCTGTGGGTTCGATTAACTAATCGGACTATTGGAACTGACTTTTTCTTAGTCCACGTAGTCCTACCAATCGGACCACGCGTTCTAGACATGAGTAATGTGACCTGCATAATGCGTATTACGTAACTTTCTTAGGAAATAATATAAAGACAATGTTAAATGTTAATGTGAACAGATATCTGTCACGGACATTATTCTTGCTTTTGTTGCGAGAGATTGAAAGATTTATTATCAATATACACTTTATTGTCTGGTCGGACAAAGCGTGGATCCAGATAATAATGAACCAGAATTATTATACTTTAAACGCAATGGTAAAGTGAATAATACTTCAACTGCGAAAATAATTTTGACCTATGTATTTATTAAGGATATTTGTTATTCAGGCATTGACCTGTTAAACAACGTTGAACTACTTGATAAAGCATTATTAAATTGAGTACAGTAAATATCACTGACCCTAGTTTCGTACAAAAACAAAAAGCGTTCGTTCGTAACTGGTTTCTTATAAGAACAAAACAGTTTACGTTCGCAACCGGTTTCGAACAAGGCTGAAAAAGTTTTTTGTCACTCCTGGTTACGAAGCTCCTGTTACCTACACGGCCGAAGGTATTTTTTAAAACCCATTGATCTATATATGGGAATTAATGTACAGCCGGCAGCACATCAAGCGTAACAGTATATATAACCCTAGTGAACGCTATGTACAGCTATTAGAAAGAAAGCACACCCTCTTCGCTTTTGGTTCAACTTCGACTATCTTTGAGAATTCTTTCATCATGGCGGCTATGTCACTTTGGTGACGTTTAGTTGGTTTTTATGTCCCCCGCCATATTGCCATGCCATTAGTATTTTTCCCGGATTCAGAAGATTTTTCATGATTTTTGAAATAGTGTACCTACATATAGTTGGCCGGTTATGAAACATCTCCTTTAGCCTTATAAAATGATAAACTTTTGAGAGGTGAATAATTGAGCTACATTAAAAATGAGTTCATGTGGTCTGATCGGTAGGACGAAGCGGAATTGCAGTTCCTGGTAGTCCTATTAATCGAACCAAGCGGAAAAAAGTGCATGTGGTCTGATCGGTAGGACGGAGCGGAATTGCAGTTCCTGGTAGTCCTATTAATTGAACCGACCGAAAAAAGTTCATGTGGTCCGATCGGTAGAACAAAGGCAGAAGGACCACGTGG
Organism: Nymphula nitidulata; assembly: GCA_947347705.1. Classification (NCBI taxonomy): domain Eukaryota; kingdom Metazoa; phylum Arthropoda; class Insecta; order Lepidoptera; family Crambidae; genus Nymphula; species Nymphula nitidulata. The sequence goes on along the minus strand of OX374625.1, from coordinate 18,434,271 downwards.
CCACAGGGACCCAAAACGTAATTAAGGCAGTTAGAATAAAACAAACTACTTTTTACTAATTAAATTTTAATGATAGGAAAATAATGTAATAAAAATACTAATGTATAGATAGAACATTCTAAATTAATAATTTTACAAACAACATGGTCAAAAATTCCTTTTGTGAAAATAATATTGAGTCAATTACAGTTCCATTTGTACGGGAATGTTTCAAATAAATAAGTTGATAGGACAGCAATGTCAAAATTAACTTCATAAAGCTATTGATCATAATATGGTGTAATATGTATGGTTCGCGCCTGCCAATGGTTATTATTTACAATCTGCACGTTTATGATATTGCACAATAACACTTAAAATTAAATATAATATTGCATGAATTCATAACATTGGTAGATGGCAACCTGTATTAAAAATAAAGAAATTCCTTGTGCTATCAAAAGTACCCACATTTCAATTCAATAACACCTAATACATTTCTCTACAACCAGATCTTACAGGCTTCCTACATTCTTGATACATTCTTCTATTAAATATAATTTAATATAACTCGGATACATGCAAGTATTACACAGTTCATATCGACTCGGGCTCCCTTAAAATGGCCTTACTATAATAACACGCGACATTATGTGAAGTAATATCACATTTTGGACTATTTAGTTTATTTAATAAATTACTCTAACTAAATATCGTTTACGACTTCTCACTCTTAGGACATAATTATTGACGGTAGGGAATTTCTATGGAGTTTCAATGACTTGAACTGTTGCAATAGTAGAGTTATTGGCATGTGATGAGATGAGTAATGTTTTAAGGCCTATTTTTACGATGAAAATTTCTTGCTAGTAGCGTACAATTAAATTGAGTCAAGAATTAACGTCCATAGTCTAATATGTTGTTTAGTTAGACTATGCAAGTCATGTCGTGCTTCAATTTAATTGTATGCTGCAGGCAAGAAATTGTATCGCGTAAATGGGCCTTTAGTTAGGTGAGCTGGAGGCGGCACGAGACCGCACAGCTTGGTGTTTGTCGACCGAAGGCGCGCTGTGGTGTTCCGCAGATCTAACCTAGTAATTACTAATACACACGTACAAAATGGGTCAGGCACAACGTGGCATTAAGTGTGTTCTCATTGCTATACATCTACACGTACTAAATGCAAACTCATCTATTTGGTAACTTACGCTAATTCATCACTGTTGAGATTTTCATTAATATGCGATATGATATACTGTACATATATCATATCAAATATAAATTAAAATGTAACGATTATTGAAAAAATAGGAATAGTCTAAAGAATGAAATATATTACATCAATAATTAAAATGTCAAGAAAAAAACAGCAAAGAACGTCCACGTTAAAATACATCAAAATATAAATTAAAAACTTACATTACATTAAACCGGAAAAACTGTCACGTCTAAAATATTAATATTCAGTAACAACAATGATTTATATATACTCCAATATTATTTACAAATGTGTTCAAATTCGCTTAATTAATATGTTCACTAAATAGAAATAGAAAAATTACTGTAAAATGGGAACTATCGGTAAAACTCTTGATATTGTCTTATAGATAGATGATCACACGTCAGCTATAAAGGTCCGTCCACTAATGTTAGTTGATCACTTTGGTACATTCACTAGGTAGTCTCGGCTCCGCGCCTAGTTCATCCACTTGCGGCAGTTGGGCGCGCCGCACATGCACATTATTTTGTGTGCGTCGTCTTCTATGTCAAATTTGTAATCATATGCCAGCTGTGAAACATTTTTTTTTAAATTTTATAAATAACGAATGTAGGTATTATTATTACTATTGCACATCAGTATCTGTTGAGTTATTAAAAGGCGAGATAAGACCGGTCAGAGTTTTTCTCAGTGACAAAGAAACGCCCTAAGTGTACATGAAAAAGGAATATGATTACTGCCACAAATAATTACGAACTAATATTTCAAATAGTGATGCGTAGGTATACATGAAAAGCTTCACAATTTTAAGTAAAAAATATAATCTGTATATTTTTTGTTATTTTTACCTCTTGGTTAAAAGTTACCAAGTATTCTAGTTGCACATATCGACTAGTTACTAAGTTACATGCCAATACCTTTAAACATGGACAAAATTTTACACAAAGTAAAAAAAATACAGGAACCTTAGTCCTAAATATTACGCGTTAGATCAAAAAAGTTTTAACTGTTGTAACTCTTAATTTTTGATTTTAACATTATTATAAATGTTTGAAAAATTACTTAGTAATTAAAATGTAATAAAACTAGAAAAATTTCACGTCCTGAGGCAGGAACTGAGGAGGTCTCTGTTTTGTGTGCCAAAAAATTTTAAACAAAAATTAAAACCGACTTCAAAAAACTGAAAAGGATGAAATAATAATGAAATAGTCGGTGCTTTACTTTCTATTGTTTTTGGAAACCACTTAGCACCAACTCCAAAAATATGTTTCTAGGGGATGAATACTACTTAAATTTGATTATTTCATCCTTTTCAGTTTTTTGAACTCGGTTTTAATTTTTGTTTAAAATTTTTTTTTCACAATTTTTAGTGATAACTTTCTACGGCCGAAGCTAGATGGGTGACCGTCAACTTATATTGTTTCCTACTATCGTATCGTTTCACTAAAAAGTCATTGGAAAAGCAAAAATTCGCAATTTCGCTTATGTAGACGATTTCATAATTTCAGTTTTTTTTAATTTAAAACCAAAGTACCCAACTGTTTTTGAAAAAAATTTTGTGGGACCAAATGGCAGCTATTCCGCATCGAACAAAAAAAGAATCACGTAAATCGGATCAGTAATCTCGGCGTAATCGGTGTACATACATAGAATAAAAAAAAATAAAAAAAAACATACCGCCCGAATTGAGAACCTCCTCGTTTTTGAAGTCGGTTAATTATTAAGATAGCTAAATTTATATTTTGGCATCATCAAAATACTCGACAATCGACCTTAAAGTTGTAGATGTAAGAAAGTCAATTTATATATTATCCTTTATTCATAACAACATGACGTCACTTTACAATGAAGTACTTGGTTAGATTTCTTAATAGGCATATAACTATTATTTTTAACAACAATTACAAACTACACCGGGTTTTACAGAATTCAAAAATAAAATATGGGGTAGCGGGAGGTCGATATCGTAGTATGTGCGCAAGTTGTGTATGTATGTGTGTGTGGTCTAACTGTAGTGTGTCGTACCATACGCAATAGTACGCGTTAAAAGGTGTCACACTTTCAGAGGTAACTCTTGACAAGAAACACAACCACTCCCTTAATCCGTAAAGCGGCGTTATCCCACCGGAGGGCTATGACAATTGAAAAATCAATTGTGTCTGCAATCTGAAGTTTGGGGGATAAAATTTTATTTCTGACTTTTGTAACACAAAGTTCAAGCTGGTAAAATGAAAAATGTCACAAAAAACGAAAAACGCGTATTAAACTGGAGCTCCAAGAGTGTGGAGCAAAGGTTACCTCCTCGCCGCGCGCGATGCGCCGCTTGGCGAAGATGATGATGCGCAGGTGGCGGTCCACCTCGACGGTCTCGGCGACGCAGTTGGGCTGGCACGAGTGGTTGATGTACCGCGCCAGCCCGCCGCTCAGCGTCGCGTCCACCACGCGCCGCTCGTCCAGACGGAACATGTAGATGCCGCGGTTCTGAACAATTTTTTTTTTTTTTTTTATACAACTAGATGACAACCAAGCTGACGGCCCACCTGGTGGTAAGCGGTTACCGCCGCCTATAGACACCTGCAATAACAAGGAAAAGCACTTGATATTGCAGGTGCGTTGTCATCCTGAGGCCTAAGATGAAATGCCGTCCATGCCCAGTAATTACACTGGCTACCTTTCCCTTCAATCCGAAACACAGCGAACTATTTCACGGCTGAAATAAGAAAGGCGGTGGTACCTACCCAGGCGACCCTACATATGGGTCTACCACCTAGTAATACACCACAACTCTAATATCACTGCTGAAACTAGGTGGTATGTCCTCTGGATAGGTACAACCGCCTTTCTTATTTCGGCCGTAAAGCAGTTCGCTGTGTTTCGGATTGAAGGGAAGGTAGCCAGTGTAATGACAACCTGCAATATCAAGTGATGTTTTCCTTGTTATTGCAGGTGTCTATAGGAGACGGTAACCGCTTACCATCAGGTGGGCCATCAGCTTGTTCGTTAGTTGTATAAAAAAATACCTAAGTAGTCACGAGCACTAAGATGACACTTTTCGTGTGCTTTTTCTCTGCAATAAGAGTCACTAACTGGTCTGGCAGAATTGTTATCACATACTTAAGATAAACATATGGCCATTATTATCCACAAGTTGTACTATGTCCTGTCCAAAATTAATTTTAAAAAAATGGCGGCCACGGATGTAATCCTCATAAATCGTTAGGTTACATAAAATACAAACACAAAATATAGAGTGCAAAAATCTCGTAAAGTGTCACGTTTCCAAGTTATGTGCTGTCAGATACCGCTTTTTGCCCGTAGTACGATTTAGTTGTCCGATCATCTGGACTAAGTAAAAAATATTTTCTATAATTATACACGGTAAAAATTATAGAAAGGTGTGACCACTTTAAAAAACAAATATTTTACCTTCTGATTTTAGTGTTTAAATATAGGAATAAACTCAGAAAAATATAAATAGCTCTAAGATTTAATTGGTTAATAATAATTTATATATTTTAAGTTAGCGTTAGAGTGGCTTCTTGCCTACGCCGCAAGGCTCTGAAAATATATTCAAAAATTGCAATTATGTAGCAATTTTTGAATTGTGAATTATCTTCAAATAAAAGTATCAAGCATGGCCGCCATTTTGAAAAAAAAAAACAAAATGCCTGGGACATTCTTCATACAAAAATACTCAAACCCCTTTCCAAACACTATTATGAAACAGATTAATCTATTTAACATTCTCCTTGTCAAGTGTCTTATTATGTCTACTCTAGTCTCAACTACGTATTTAATTTTATAGATTCCTATCGTTTTGTAAACTTAGATGTGGTGTTAATTTACTCACGTTGCTGACTGTACCAAGCCCTATTAAAATAAACATACTATAATAATCTTGACATAATTAAAAGATAAAAGTAAAACAATTTAATTTCTTTAGCTTTCAATGTCCAAAAATCTTAAACAAGCTGATAATTCCTCTACGGCAACTAGTAAGGTTTTAAAAGTATAGGTTTCAACCCGCCGGCCGCCACCGGTAGGCTCTCACACAATATAAATCATATTGTTTGATTCATACAGAAACACATGGAACTGCAAGCGTGTATAACACAGTAAAATCTAGCTAGTTTCATGGAAGCTAAGATAAGCTAACGATGATAACGCATCTGCAATATCAAGTGATTTTTCCTTATTATTGCAGGTGTGTATAGGCGGCGGTAACCGCTTACCACCAGGTAGGCCGTCAGCTTGTTTGTCATCTAGTTGTATAAAAAAAAGCTAGTGATAAAGTAAAGAAATATTAATTTAGCAAATAACTCACCTTAGCCTCATATTTCTTTTCCCTTATCTCCGACAGTTCGGAACGGATAATTTCTCCAATATATTCGATGACCATAGTATGTTTCTCTATATCTCGAGCCGCGTACAATCCTAAACCTTGAATTTTAGATCTGAAATAATATAATTCTTACAATGTTATAAAAGAACATAAACGTTATTCAATTTCGATTCGATTAAAGATAGGTATTTAAAGAGGTATTCTGTAAACAATTTTGATTAGATTTACAAGTTGTCAAAATATGTGTATTTTTTTGTGTATACGAATGACTTTCAAGTGTGATGGATGAATAATTGTCCTAGGTCCAACATCTTCAATAGGCGGAGATTACACCTTTATTACACTTTAAGAAATTAACAAGTTTAATCATAATTGTTATTATGGGATCATTAACCCCTATAATTTTTTGGATTTCATATACTCTACCTTAATAATCATTCTGGTATTAGCTAGGGCAGTGGTCGGCAAACTTATTAGCCAAAGAGCCAAATATGAACATTACAACAATAATAAAAAAATAGGGAGCCAAATCTGCTTGTTTACTAAACTTTTATTACACTAAATAAGTAGTACACTAAATGAAACTAAATTTCATACTTATTATATTTATTACTGTGAACAATGTGCTTGTATCTCCTTGGAAAGTTTGAGTAAGTGAGGTTTGTATGTTGTTTTTAATTTTAGGCATGATTCCAAGTACTCATCAATAACACTTTTTTCTTACCAAGTTTTTTTTAAATGAAAATATTATTGCGCCTTCCGTGGATATTTGTGCCAGAGTCGCACTTAAGGAGCCAAAGAGCCACATGCGGCTCTGGAGCCGCACTTTGCCTACCACTGAGCTAGGGTAATACAGTAGGAAAGTTCACAGAAACCCTTCACGCAATACTGTTTTAGATTTAATAAATATATTAATTTTTTAACATAATATATAGTTTTCTTTATTAAAAAGTTAGAACCTTTGTGATATAAGTTTAAATAACTGAAATAAAATTGTATTTAGCCTAGGTGAGTTCCCAAATCATTTATAATGGTTAGTTTATTTAATCAAGTTTGTTTTTTGTCATTAATTATGTAATATATTGGTTGTAGATAATCATCATCATTTCAGCCGAGAGACGCCCACTGCTGGGCATAGACCTCCCCCAAAGATCTCTATACCGATCGGTTCTGCTCTGTCCGCATCCATCGGCTTCCCGCAACCCTCACCCTTGTAGATAATGTTTATAGTATAATTGGGCCCGTGCAGTGGGTTCGAATGGTCACCCAGTGCATTGGGGCAACGTGGACTAACATAGGTACAGCTTGCGTTAAACTTCTAGTTTGCTCTGAACACGAGTCGATTTACTGCGCACTAAGTAAAGTAAGTAGCGGCAGATCCGCAATGAAATGAAATGAAGAATATCTTTATTCAATTTGGTCGACAAAAGTCCCATATACATGTCTAATACAAAAAAATAGTGTCAACTAACAGGTGACGTCACAGCGGTCAACGGTGACGTATTGGCGTTTTGAAGCGCAATTTGAAACGGAATTTAATATATATATATTTTAAAACGTAAGTCGTATTAAAATAATTATGACATTTCGGGTTATAACAGGTACTTATACACGATATGAAACACTTTCCCAATATTTGTGAACATCCCTATTTACGTTTATATAGCGCGAAACAAGTTCTGAGCGAACTAGATGCTTGACGCGAGACAAATGATGTACAATCGTGGTCTAAAAAATTTTATCAGTTTTCAAATTTAGATTATCTGTCACACTGTGTGGAGTAAAAGCTAAAATGGTAAGTTTAAATACTTATTACTTTTTAATATTTTAATAGATGCTTCACAAATATTAAAAAGTAATAAGTACTTTTTAATATTTGTGAAGCATCTATTCACTGAAACAGTATGTTAATGAAATGCCATTCACAAAGCAGAAAAAGTATGTTAATGACTTTTCAATAATCAAACTCATTTCTTGATTTAAACATTGACACATTCGAAATGAAATGCATGTGTTACAATCACATTAAACAAAAATATAAGGATTGAAATAATAAACAAAATAGATTGTTTGTTGCTCAGAACAATAACTAAAGCATCATATTACGACCGATTTTCTTGTGTGAAAAAATTTATGCTCTATGTTTAATCAAATTATATCATCGACCCTGTGACACAGATTTGTGAAAGCAATCATAAACCTTAAGGTGTGCTGTGCGTGTGTTGTATGCATGTGTGTGGTCTGACCTGGCGAGGTAGACGTTGTTCCGCCACTCGAGCTTCATCTTCTTGTACTGGCTGCTCTTGGTGTGCACGAACTGCTTGGAGTAGGGGCAGGCGGGGTGGTCGGGCGCGGGCGCGGGCGAGGCGGGCAGCAGCGAGCGCGCCGGCCGCCGCCACGCGCCGCCGCCGCGGCCGCGCGCCTCGCCCCGCGCGCACCCCGACGGGTTCACCGCCAGCCCGCCCTCCAGCAGCGCCGACCGCCCGAACTTGAACCGGTAGTCCGTCAGCGTCTCCACGCCTGCCCACACAACGCCACCTTATCTCACCGCACTACTCCCTCCTACACTTTTACGTAAGCTAGTTTCTCTATTACATTGACAGTTTATTTTCGCTAAGCTCTATTGCACTTTTCTTTAATCCTATGAACAATGAAATAATCACAGAATATTATTTGGAATGATTTACCGCTTCTATTCTATGAGGTTTCGACAGCTACTGGATGATTGTGATGTGATATGCCCTCTGCTAATCGTGATGCAAGCCTATAAATGAGATGACAGAACCCCTAATATTAGCCTAAGTTTGACTTGAACAGCGGCAGGGACGACTGACCTGGTAAGCTCTCCAGTACTCTGACGACGGCGGGCTCGGTTAGACCGAACAAGTCTTCACCGGTCACATAATTTGGCCATAGTTTCAGTACTCCATCTTCCCTGCGATTATCTCGTAACGCCGCTACCGCATCTAAAATCTACAAAGGCGAGAGATCGAATAAAATTAATTTATGTGTAAGTTGCTTTAATTTAATTTCAAGTAGGCAAACATGGAGGTAGAGTAGAAGCGTGGAGGTGGTATGTCGGTACCGTGGCCCAGGCGGCGCGCGGCGTGGCGGCGGCGAGCTCGGTGCGCGGCTCGTCCTGCGCGCGCACGTGGAAGCGAGGCCGGCCTTCCTCCTCGGAGATCCAGCACAGGTAACGACAGCGGCTGTTGGCGCGGCACATCGACCAGTAGAACCGGACCTACACAATATTATATTCATCTTTCCGGTTCTTCACGTGGGTAAACACAAACTTTTTGAATCATAATTATATAATTTGTGCACAAATTATAAACCATAATACAATTGGCTTAATTCTGAAGACACTCTAAATCTTAATTTTAGTACAGTACAGTATATCTATTTATCCCAATATGTTGTAGGAAAAAGGTAGCAAGAATTTGATTAGAGCTGTCAACTAAATTTATATAAAAATTCACGTTCAATTAGGTCCAAAATTGAACGCACGTTTCTAAATATCAAATTATATGACAGCTATTCTTTTCGTATTCATATTGAGAGAAAGAGATGCAGTGATCCTAAATATACCCTTAGTTCCCAAAGTGGTCTAGGTTAGGATAAAGTGGTCACGGGAGACTCGATAGGGGTCTATGTTGGCGTGACAAAAATCTCATTTTTTGTAAAATTTTGGGAATTTAGTAGAAATGTAGCTGCAGGGGACCCCCTGCAACTACGTTATTTACTTCAGGAAGTATTCAGTGACGCTGAAACAAAGACTCGAAAATTTAGCTATGTTTAAAAAAACACCATTAAATCAAATGATATAGTTTTTGTACAGAAGTGTATCAGTTGCACTAGGAAAGCAGCGATCTATTACGAAAGGAGTAAGGTTAAACTCTAGGTTAACTGTTACGCTTGTTGTGCTGCCGACTGTACATTGTTAGATTACAATGGCCCTAATTCTGGAGAACACATGCATAGTCTAAATCAGAGATTCCCAGACAGACCAGAACCAACTAAATTTTGAAAGTGGTCTATCCTCATAGACCACTTTCAAAATTTAGTTGGTTCCGTCTATCCTCATAGCAGCACAACAAGCGTAACAGTTAACCTAGAGTTTAACCTTACTCTTTTCGTAATAGATCGCTGCTTTCGTAGTGCAACTGATACACTTCTGTACAAAAACTATATCATTTGATTTAATGGTCTTTTTTTAAACATAGCTAAATTTTCGAGTCTTTGTTTCAGCGTCACTGAATACTTCCTGAAGTAAATAAGAGCTATTTGACCTTATCCCACCTTCCCCCTTCCTATTCAGGAGCACGCGTGCCGGTCTTCGGAGTCATCAATTCACTGTCTCCACCTCAACATCACGCACAAAGAAAATTAGTAGCTCTTTTCTTTGTCGTACTTCCAGAACTTGGAATTTTTTGCCAGCACATGTGTTCCCTCCTCCCTATAACATGGGTTCCTTCAAAAGAGGCGTGAAAAAGCACTTTCCGGGCCAGCAAGGTGGAGGCGGCTAGAGCAGTGTCTGAATTGCACTAACTCTTCTTACTGCTTTACATCAGGTGGTGTTGAGTCATTTGTCGTGCTTTGTATAAAAAAGGGGGTGTTTGGCGGGTTTTAATGGCGTCGGTCAAGATTTTTATTAATTAAAAATTGTGTCGGAGCGAACTTTGTATCATAAAAGTGGTGTAGTTTTATATACAAAGTGTTTGTGTTGACGTACTACTAAAGGGTTATTAGAATAAAAGTGATTATTAAAATATAATAAAACTAGAAAAATTTCACGTCCTGAGGCAGGAATCGAACCCGCGACCTTTCGCAATCCGGGCGACTGCTCTGACCACTGAGCCACCCAGGACTTGGGATATCCCTGTGAAATTCTTCTAGTCTATCCGTATTTGCGTTTATAAGCTAACGTCCACCCTACAATGTCGAAATATTCTATTTCAACATCCGAAACGAGTATTTTTACAAATACCGACGATTCGGTTAAGTTGGGGCAGTGCTTTCAAATATTCTTAATTTTTTTTGATTTTATCATTATTATAAATGTTTGAAAAATTACTTAGTAATTAAAATATAATAAAACTAGAAAAATTTCACGTCCTGAGGCAGGAATCGAACCCGCGACCTTTCGCAATCCGGGCGACTGCTCTGACCACTGAGCCACCCAGGACTTGGGATATCCCTGTGAAATTCTTCTAGTCTATCCGTATTTGCGTTTATAAGCTAACGTCCACCCTACAATGTCGAAATATTCTATTTCAACATCCGAAACGAGTATTTTTACAAATACCGACGATTCGGTTAAGTTGGGGCAGTGCTTTCAAATATTCTTAATTTTTTTGATTTTAACATTATTATAAATGTTTGAAAAATTACTTAGTAATTAAAATATAATAAAACTAGAAAAATTTCACGTCCTGAGGCAGGAATCGAACCCGCGACCTTTCGCAATCCGGGCGACTGCTCTGACCACTGAGCCACCCAGGACTTGGGATATCCCTGTGAAATTCTTCTAGTCTATCCGTATTTGCGTTTATAAGCTAACGTCCACCCTACAATGTCGAAATATTCTATTTCAACATCCGAAACGATTTTTTCGATTTTTTATTATATTTTAATTACTAAGTAATTTTTCAAACATTTATAATAATGTTAAAATCAAAAAAAATAATAATAAAAGTGATTATTGTGTGAAATACGATGAGAACCTCATCAAGTAGCACATAAAGTGACTGTCATCATATACTTCGTGTCAAATACTCCCAAGAAGCGTTGAAATGTGTTACAATGTATTTTAATGCAATAAATGAAGAAATAAATAATTACTGAAGACATGGCTGTATGGGCATTAGTTCCCTTTGCCTTCCCTTTATAGGGAGAATTAAAAAAGAATGTTGTCGGTCACTCACGATCTTATACCCGATGGGGTATATGTAGTTGGGCGTGTGGAAGGCGGCGAGCTGATGCGGTAGAAGGTGCCCGGGGCTGAGGAAGATGAGCCCGCCGACGCGGATCAGGTGGTTGGTGTCCGAGTGCAGCATCACCGACGCGACCTGACGCTGCTCGTCGCGCGACACGTACACGCGGCGTTGAACGCTCAGCGTTGTTAGCTCGTTGTCTTTCTCATTCTGGTACAAATACTGTGAAAATTAGCTCCTGGCCTTTATGACGGATTTCGTTATGGTCCACTGAACATTCTAATTTTAATTATTTTTCTCGCTGGGCGGCACTGCACTGCTAAAAGTTATATTTTTTAACTACAAACATTGTAATTTAATATTTGAAAAGAGTGACTACACGAGTTTGTTGCCGGAGTCTTCTCGGTAGTTCAACTTTTGGAACCGGTGTAAATTCAGACATGACAGACAGAGGGAGACTATGATGTTGTTAGTTAATATATTTTTGTGATAGTTGTAAAAATTAGTTTTTTTGACGATTTAAAAGTGCTTCTTTGTGGCCTTTTTAAATAAAATATTTTTTCTTTTCTTCCCTCTTTCATTAATTTTGGGTCAACTGTGAATTGAGAATTATAATATTGTTTTTGCAAACTGTTCCTTTATCATTCAGTTACCAATATTCCCTGTGCTGTGTATCTTCCTACTAATGTATATAACAGTAATCAGTCTTGTTAACATAAGTTGAGTCTTGTTATAAGACAATCTGTCAGTTTAGTGCCGACTAAACAGAAAGTAAACTAGCTTTAGTGGTTTTATAACAAATATATAATCATCATATAGATATGATATCACATTGTATTATTATAATGATTCAGATTTTTAGATATGTTACTTCTTAGTAATGTATATGTCGCAGCCGTCTGGTTAAATTAGCCACTGAATTAGACGCCTAGGCCGTTGATTAAACGCCGGCATCCAATGAAACGGATGGAACGGACGTCTGAAAGACAACTAACCAAGTCATTGAGCGTAACGTTAAACCAGATGGCTGAACGTCGTGTCAGCCGTCTGGTTAAATTAGCAATTCAATTGGACGCTCAAATCAAAGAACTTTTGTGTAATTGATAGTTTCAAGATTATTTTTTATGACTAGTTATAAGTGAAAACGTTTTTGTTATATGTGGTCATAAAAAAAATAACCTTGAACCTACCAATCACACCAAAACACTTCAGTACAATCAATCTAGGCATCTAATTGAGAGGACTTTTAATACACCAAGTTGTTAAGGGTTGAGTAAGTCTAGTTTAATTAACTATCGACCTAGGCGTTTAATTGGATACCGGCGTTGATTAAACGGCCTAGGCATCCAATCAAGTGCCTAATGTAACCAGATGGCGGCGACTCTTACATGTTATTTATTTATTTATTTATTAAAACCAAAACAAAAACTAGATTGAAACAATTTAGTAGCATAGGTACCTTAGGGGCGTGTGAGGCGCAGAAGGCGGTCTTGTTCTTGTAGAAGACGCAGCTGTCCTTGACGGCGCAGCCCAGGTGGTAGACGCTGCCGCAGCGCACCTTTAAACATTGTTATAAAATATTGTGACTTAATAATTGAAACGAGTTTGTTGCCGGAATCTTCTCGGTAGTTCAACTTTTGGAACCGGTGTAAATTCAGACAGACTGACAGACAGACAGACTGACTGACGGACAGATGGACCGACAGACAGATCGACAGACAGACCGATAGACAGACTGACATTATAACATTGTTAGCTTACGTAGATCCGGATAAGACAGAGAGAAACACTATGAAATTGTTAGTTAGTTAATATTATTTTATGTGATAGACATAAGGGTTTTTTTTGACGATTCGAAAGTGCTTCTTGGGGTGCCTAATTGAATAAAGATATTTTTATTTTTATTTTCACCTTGAAGCAGCGTACGGTGGCGCCGAGTCGGCGGCACACCGCGCACGTCGCGCTCGACCCGTTGGCCAGCGCCGTCTCCACGTTCATGAGCGCCCCGCTCACAGTCTCGTAAACACCCTCCGACCACAACGCGCAGTTCAAATGCACCCATCTGTCCACGTCACAGTTCAACAACCTAGACACACCGTCGGCCACCCCGTCCCCTTGGATACCGCACAACTCACACTTTCGCGTATCCTCGTTCGTCACCGGCATTATAGCCACACCGGTCCGGAAAACTAATTCGGTCAACTCCCTATCTGTCGGCCGCTTGTATTTAGCGGGCGGCCCTATACAACCCGGGGACCACAATTTGTACCTGATCCCTCTATATTTGTCCGGTTCCGCGCTTTGATTGCTCTTCTCGTCCTGCTCTACGCTCTTCAGGTCCTCGTCAAGAGCGCTCACGTCATCGCCCACCTCTTTCATGAGTTCGTCATTATCTAGAGAGTCCATAAAAGATAGGTCCATCTTCTCATCTTTAATATCGGGCTTGATGTCCAAGTCGTCCGTTTCCATACTCTCCGTGGATGCAGTATCAAAGTCATCCCGATCTTTAGATAGATTTGTTTCGACATCTGATTTATTATCTTCTTTGACAGTGGTTTTAGATTTTCCGTCGAGAATAATGTTAGTTGGCCGCCAAGCGAATCTCTGATAACACTGTGTGCTGCAGAAATATAGTTCTGAATCACTATCACACAAGATTTCTTCTGCATTGCCTTTGTTAGCCGAAAGTAATGGGAATTCAGATGCTTTCGCTCGTACCACTGAATCTAAGATGACAACATCACAGTGGCGACAGAATTTTGCTGCTCCGTTGAGTATACTCTGAATGTCAATAGGTGTGCCTTCCTTCCCATCTTTACCCTTTGACCTATATAACCCTAATTTATGTGATGGTGGTGTGGCAGTTCTTTCTACTATTTGATACGAAGTCGGTGGGGGTATATGTAAAATTCCAGCAAGCTCCTTCAACACACCGAGTATATCTTCCGCGGCGCCTGATGTCAATGTAAGCGTCACGGTGACATTTTCGTTACTTTCCGTGCTACCAGGTGAATCCACCATTTTGTTCTTTACTACTGAGTCCGTATCGAGACACTTGAGTGGTTTTTGTATTTCTTCTTCCTCTTTGACTTGATACAGGGACACAGGTTTAACTCTGATCGGCACTGGCGCTATTATAGATATCGCAGGTGACACGCGACCAGATGCTGAGTCACTATCTTCGTCTTCTTCTTCATCTTCAATCAGTTTGAGCCCAGGGAACCTGTTAGCAGGTTCAATATCAAAGCATTCGGGACTAGAACAGCTAACAATGCTATCTGGTGTATCAGTGTCTCTTTCTTTGCAAATAAAGTCTTGTTTTTTATCTTCTGGGTCTTCGTCAAACATAATTGGTTGGAACTCCTGGTCGTAAAATCCTCTTTGTGTTGATGCAGCAGGTTTCTCGGGAAGTGGTTCTTCATCACCAAATGGTTTTGTGTTATAATAGTCTCCCACATTTGGTATTTTCGCATTTCCAAAGTCGCCTAATAAATCACCTTTCAGAATGTCATAGTCTTTATTCTTTAGTTTAGTTAGGTCTCCAGAACCAAACAGAGGACACACAGCAAAATTCGTGGTTAAAGCGGGTTCCTGAATTTGCATTTGTGGGAGCAAACGTAACTGAGCCATCAAGTTGTCAATAAAAGTATCATAATCTTCCTCATACCGAGACCCTTTCCGAGGCCTCTTTTTTGCGTTAGCAGCACTCAAGTTGTTTTCTGCCGCCGCTTTCATATTCATTTGCATTTGCTTACGCTTCTTTTGTTGATACTCTCGACGTTTTCGTTTCTTTGCTTCAGATGGTGTTTCTGGAGCGTTTAATTCTGATGTGGTATCCATATTCACGCTCTCAGGGAATTCCTCTTTCATTGGTTGGTCAAGCTTTCCTTGGTCTGATGCAGTGGATACGCCAGATGTAGCGGACTGTTGAGAACTTTCATCTAAGAGCTCCTTTTTGACATCTAAGGGAGTAAAGGGCCTACTATGAACGGGACTCTGTTGTGGTGGAGCGATCTCTTTTTTTATCGCATGTTGAAGCTGCTGATTCTCTATACTCATTGGATACATCGGCATAGTTTTCATTGTTGGCGAACTTTCAGGTAAAGGCGTAGTTTCTTCTTTGGTCATAATTTTCATAGGTGGTTGCTTTCTCACATCCATTAAAGATTGTGTAGAAGTGTGGATTAAAGGCGATATTGACGATGTAGGAATCGAGGTCTGAATAGGTCTCGATGTGAAAGGCGAATTGACTGTTGTCATAATATGGCGTGGTGAATTTTTTGGTATTTCAACTTCTTGTGTGAGGCCTAAAGTTGGCGGAGGGATGGCCGGGCGAGCGAGCTGCGCCTCCAGCGATGGGATCGTGCCCAGAGCCGGCGCGGTTCGCTGGATAGTCATCGTCCTCTGCGGCACCACGTTGGCCGAAGTGGTTGTCGTCTGTAAGAGCTGCTTCAGTAGTACATTTTGGGATTCATCATGCCTCTGATTCGCCGTAGTTTGCGTTAAGATTTTACTGTTAACGGAATCGGTGTTAGCCATAGACGCTATAGGTTCGTCTGTTTCCATCGGCTCCGATTTAACGACGACGGCCTCCACACTGTGCCTCTTAGTTGGTTGTATGTGGCCAACTATAACTTCACTTTTCGGTTCATCCGTCGATTTTGACCTCTTTAGTGGGGACGTAAGCTGAGTATGGAGTAATTTAGAGGAAGTAATGAAATTTATCGAACCCGTACTTGTTTTAGCCTGCATTTGCCCTAGTCCCGGACTTACTATGCTGTGTGTTCTGACTGTAACGTTAGGTGGGGGTTCCTTGCTACCTATAAGAGGTCTGGAGGTCATCACTAGTGCCGGCGGTTGACTAGAACTAATGCTTTGTTGGTTAAAAGTTAAATTAGTTGCATTTATTTGTTTGCTCGGTTGCAGCAAGGTGTGCCCTAGTATACTTGTAGGCAAGGCTTGTCCTTTCTGGTAACCACTCACGCTAGTTGTTATTGTGGAGTTGTTACTGGAATGTACTATAGATAGCGGAGTACTGCTATGAATTTTTGAGAGAGCCGGCATTTGTATAATTTGTGAAGCCACTGACGTATTATTTGAATCATCAAGCGTGCTGAATGTCTGATTTGTTAGTAAAGGGGACTGTGCTGGCGATTTCATCATAGAGTTTTGAATGCCGACGGGTGATTTTAGTGGCAATACAGTAGGAGATTTTCTAAGTTGAGCCATTGAAGACAAAGTATTTAGGCGAGAGGCGACGACTTGAGCAGGGTTCATGGACATGGCGTCGGAACAAGGCGCGGATGTAATCGGTTTCTCAATTCTTTGTACCGGCGATGCCCTAGAGGCAGCTACCTCTACCTTCGACGATGGCAACAAATTCTCGAAATTTACTTGTGTAGGTGTGGTTGCATCGTTACCCTTTCTCATCACACCGGTAACCGTCTGAGTATCTACTTTTGAAGTATTGGTATTCAGAGACGACATAATAGTTCTAAGCTGCTGTGATACATTGGCCATATTAGATGTCAATTCTGCTGGTTGTGACAGTGGCGATAACTGTGGCACAGTTGCTGATTGAAGGTTCATCCTTTCCGGGTCTCTTTTTGGAAATGGCGTGGTTTCTTGAGTCTCTTTATTATCATTTTTTACAGCGATGTTTACACTAGGATTAGGAGGCTTATGACTAGGCTGCTTCATTCCATAAGTTTTAGTTTCATCAGTAATATTTTCAAGCATGCATAACATATCTTCAAATGATTCTACATGCTTTTGATTTCCTTCCACTGTTTCTGAATGTTCCTGCATAGTAATATCGTTTAAATATCTTTCTTGAGACGGGGTTGGCGAAGGTATCGATATTTGTACCGATTCCTGTGCCATGTCAGGTGTTATCTGCATGTTTGAATCTATCACCTGATTAGCGATAGCTTTTATAGTTTTAACTACATTTTCATCAGACTTATTTTCAGCAGGTGGTGGAAGGTTTTGAGGAGTGGGATCCGTCGATATGGTTTTATTGTAAGATAATAGCAAATTACTTGGAATATTATCTTCTGGTTTATCTTCGTCGTCGCCTTCCATGATGTTATCAGGAATCTTTTCCGGTACTGGATCTGGGCTTTTAATATCTGCCTTTCCCAACAACAGGGGCGTACGGTCTGTAATGCACAGAGTGTGTGGGAGTTCAGTTTGCTGGCTTATTTCAGTTTCTATGTCAATATCTTTATTTGTTTCTTTAATAATGGGAGCCGGCCGATGATCATGCGACAAATGAGAAGGTATATTCATTAAATGATGAGACGACGATGGTGTCGTCGAAATGGGGTTGTGTAAGTCTTTGTCGCAGTTATTCTCCGAGGATACGGTACTATCCGGTGAAGCCGCCTCATCCTGGAATATTTTTGCAGGCAAGGTGGCGTCGTGGGTGACTGATAAACTCGAGAGCTTTGTATTTGATAAAGAAAGCGCCATCGGCTTCTCAATAGTTTTAACTATCTTTTGTTTGACCTGATGTTGCGTCAAAATCGAAACGGGGACCCGCGAAGTGCTGGCGCCTGCATTGGACGTGGCCAGCGTGATAACGGGATTCACATTAGCCACTTTCGGCACGTTCGACGATATCACACTTATAACCGGGCTGATGGGCTTCGAGAGATGCGGCGTCGACATGTTGATCGTGAGCGGCGAGTTCGTGATATTGAGGGGCACCTTCTTTAACTGCGGCTTGCCGCCGCCTCCGATGGGTACCGATAGACTCTTGAGCACCGGCACCGAAATGGTCTGGTTGGCGATAGAGACTGAAGCGACGGTGGCCTGAGACACTTCATTGAGGATCTTGGCGTTGGAGTGCTGCGAGAGCACGGCGGCGCTCAACACGGGCAGCCGCGAGCCCGGAGCCGGGTTCACTAGCTTGTACTGCTGCACGCTGCCCGACTGCTTGCCGGTGGAGAGGCTGATGACGGCGACGGTCTTGGTGGCGGTCTCGGTGCGCGTGGGTCGTTCGACCGGCGGCTCCTCCTCCTCGTCCTCGGGCTTGCCGCCGTCGATCAACTCCTCGAAGTCCTCCTCTGTAGCGATACGCTCCTCGGGAGAAACGGCGTCCGGTTCGACGAGAACAATGTCATCGTCGTCGAGGTGCTCAACGAGGTCTTCGGAGTCGTCATCGGGGGCGGGATCGTCGTCGTCGGGTTCGGGGGCGTAGAGGACGTAGCCGCGGGCGTCATCGCTGACGGGCGCGGAGGCGTGGGGAGGCGGAGGGGGGCGCGGGCGCGGCGGGGTGCGGCGCTTGAGGATGGAGACTTTGGCGAGGTGGTGGGAGCGGGCGTCCTTGGGGGGCCAGACGGGCGCGCCGCCCATGAGGCCGGGGCGGCGGTAGCGGTAGCCGGGCGGGAAGGGCGCGGCGTGGTGCAGGCCGCCGCCGTGGTCGGGCGGCGCGGGCCCGTGCGCGGGCGGGGCGGGCGACGCGGCGGGCGACGCGTGCGGCGTGGGCGTGCGCGCCACGTGCGGCGAGCGCGCCACCGACGGCGACGACGGCGCGCCGCCCATCGGGCTGTACTGCTGGCGCTGCAGCATCTGTTGGCGCTACAAGCAACATGCACGCGCTTGATAACAAATATCCCTATCCGATGCAGTCGCAAATGGTGCACACTTGCGCTACTTTTAGCATCGATACAGTCGCGATGCTGTTGCGATGCAGAAGCTGGCCATTGAACTGTAGCGATGCAGTATCGATGCAATCTGTTCATTGCTGGTGTCGCGCGTGTGTATCGATGCTAACGCGCAACTGTATCGATACTAACGCGCGACAGCATCGATGTAAAAATCTGTTCATTGCTGGTGTCGCGATGCCGTCGCGCGTTTTTGAAACGCGCGACTGCATCGATGCTAAAAATCGCAGTGTCTAAAGGGGCTTATAAGTCCGGGGACACTTTAGATTTTAGCCTTTACCGCATACTATTCTCAAAATAATTTACAAAGAATTATTTTATTTTATTGTAATATCATTGCAATAATATAACAATTACGTTTCTCGAAATCTAAATAAAAATCTCGGTTTATTAAAAAAACAATTGATAAATATAGTATTTCAAAAAACGCAATGTATGGAACGGAATTTATTTTATTCTAGGGATTGACACAATTTAATCGAACATATTTGGAGATGTTTCTATGTGGCCATCTTGTCATATAAAAAAATATAAATTATCGATTCCATTTCTATTGAAAATGTTATCCATTCATACTCTGAAATACCAAAATTTAAACTGTTACAAGACTCATTTTATGTGAAATGGACTGTAGTGACCCTATTTAACTTATTTCTCTAGTCGAATTGTGATAACAATGTTTTTGGAAAAAGTTATGAATAGTACTGGGAAACAGAGTTACACATACATAATTCATTGTTTGCTATTATATGCTTGTGTCTAACGAATGATGCCGTCGCGGGAACAACAGGCCTTAGTATAAGAAAATATGAATAATGTACAAAAAGAAATGGAACCAGAAAATAGTTATGCCGGCGGAATCATATATCTATGCTTTGAACAAAACATTTTCTCTGTTTCTTTACGAGGTTGACTAGGCTAGAGGCCTGTTTTAACGAAAACCACTTATATGTCACAAACTTTCCTAAAATTGTACACCAAACGTATGAATATGTGAACGTCAAAAGTGTCTTTTGTAAATATAGATTACTTACTGCTAATTCCGATGAATGGCTGCCCGGTGACGGCAGAGGTTGAGGACTACCTAGAGGTGACGTCTGTTGTCGCCCCCCGAAAGGTACGCCCACTCTCATTCCTATACATAAAAAAATGAAATGTTAACCAAAAAAAATATTATCTAGTTCAAAATATCAATTTCATTAATTATTTTTTTACATACCTTGTTGGTGATGTGGAGGTCTAGCAAATCTTGTCGGTAACGGTGAGCATCCTGGCGCTGGACGAGGAAATCGGCCCGTTGTATAATCAACCTTACAACAAAAAGTTTAATATCAGGACACTGATATCGATGTTTATGATAAAGTAATCTTACCACCACGTGGTAAAAGATACATACATTCTGCAATTGTGGTGAATGTGACGAGACAGGACTCTGAATTTGTGCCTGTTGATAAATCTGAAAGAAGAAATGAAACTTGCATGAAATTTCAATTCGTAATTAAATTTATTTAAAAGAATGTGATATTTTAACAACTCACCAGCGGACTGCGACTCGGCGTAGGCAATTGTGGACTAGTTCTCTGTGCTTGAAATTGCTGTAGAAAATGTTGCGGTGACATTGACGACTGCATGGGCGACTGCTGCGTGTGCATCGGCGACTGTTGCGTGTGCATCGGCGACTGTTGCAAATGTAACGGCGACTGTTGCGAGTGCATCGGGCTCTGCTGAGGATGCATCGGCGAGTGCTGCGTCGACATTTGGTTCTGTTGCACGTGAAGCGGCGACTGCTGATGCATAGGACTTTGCTGCGAATGCATGGGCGACTGTTGTGGATGCATCGGCGATTGTTGCGGATGCATAGGAGACTGCTGCTGATGCATCGGTGCCTGCTGAGGATGCATCGGCGATTGCTGCGGATGCATCGGAGATTGTTGAGGCAAGTTCGTCTGGTGAACGTGCATCGGGGACTGTTGGGAATGGAGCGGCGACTGTTGAGTGTGATGCGGGGATTGCGTCGATTGATGCAAAGGCGATTGGGACGTGTGGTGTAAGGGCGACTGCTGCGAATGTAAAGGTGACTGCATCGGAGAGGTGAGGTGGTGCAGAGGAGACTGGGGGGCCAGTGAATGCAGCGGGGACTGCGAGTGGGGAGACTGGACGTGCAGCGGCGACATGGCGGGCCGCGAGCCGGGCGCGCGCGGCTGCTGATTGGCTGCTTGCATTGCGGTCCTCACGCCCGTCATTTGTTGTTGACCGAATTGCACTATGCCGCCTACTGACTGGGGTCTCTCTTGAACGCCAGACAATTGTCTCACTAGCTGCTGTTGCGGCGCTCCGGCTTGTTCAATTACTAAAGTGCGCCCGCCCTGTAGAATTCTTCCTTGAGCGTTCAGAGGCGACGTCACCAGTCCTATTCTCTGCTGAGTCATCGGTTGGCCGTCCGATCCTAGAACCGTCTGCTGAGTTCGGATCAGCGTCTGCTGTTGTTGAAGCGTAGCACCCTGGAGACCTAATTGCATCGGTCGGTTGATGGTAGTCTGTTGTTGCATCTGCGGCGACTGGCCAATATTTTGATTCTGAGTGAACACAGTCTGGTTTGTTGTTATCTGCTGCTGATTGATTACATTCTGTTGAACTAGCTGTGGATTCTGTTGTCGCTGTTTTGTTTCATATTCCTGTGAACAAACATAGGTTGTAGATTACATAGCATTCTATTTGAAAATACGCATAATTAAACGCTGCTAATATTGGTACCTGTATAAGCATCGTATGTTGGCGAGCCTGCTTGCGGGCAGCGTCCAGATGTTTCTGAAGGGCCTGTTGTTCGGTGGACACGCGCTGGAGTTCGGCAGCGTCGTTCGGCTGCAGTTCGTTGCCAGACTTGCGGAGTTGCCTCTGCTTGCTGTTCAGCGACTGCAAATCGATAATTCGTAGTAAGAATACGGTACGAGAAAGCTGCGTACAGAAGCGGCCTGGGGTTCCTGAAAGAGTGTTGCGAGTACTGCGGGAGGAGAACCGCGCTACCACTACAAGCGCACGAACACGAAAGCACTACGACTCACCTTGCGAATCTTGCGCAGCTTCTGCACCTCGACCTCGTAGTAGGTCTGCTGATCGGCAGCGAAGGCGGCGAACTGCTTGAGCCACTGCTCGTAGAGCAGGCGCGCGTGGTGGTCGGCCTCGGTGAGCGCGCGGTCGGGCGGCGCGGGCGGCTGCGGCGGCGGCGCGGCGCCGTACAGCGGCAGCGATGGCGTGGCGGGCGCGCTCACGGCCGCGGCGCCCCACTCGCCGCCCGACGGCCCCACGCCAGCGCTTACGCCTACGCCCACGCCAACGCCTGCGCCTGCGCCCACGCCCTCTCGCTCCTGCTCGCGCTTCTCCTGCTCCAGGAGCTCCTCCAGAAGCAACGGTTGCTCCTGGTTTACGTTCTGACGGTTAAATTGGGTGTTTGACGGGTTAATCAGATTGTATTTCTATTATTTATCGAGACGAGGTTGCAAGGTTTTGGGGGTCTTATGAGTCATCAACAATTTTGGACGCTAATTTCAGTTATTAAATACAAATAATCTGTAATTCAAAAATAATGTTGCAAAATCATAGGTGTCAAGTACCCAATTTAGCCACTGGAACCCGGCACTGTTTACATGTTACATGGTGTACGATCGATCACTCGATTTTAATCGGTGAAACGTTACAGTATATTAATGTTAAATAAACCTTGTACCTGTCTCATCTCGATGGATATTTTTAAGTTACTTAACGATATCTTGGAGAACATTTTAGACATGAGAAAGAAAAATCAGGCGAAAGTAAATCATTTTTTAAGTAGTGTGCGAGACCGAACATAGCGTTTCAATAGAAACAATAGATTTAATATGTGACGATGGAAGGCTAAAGAATAACTAATAGATACGTGCAAAATCTAATTATTTCTAAACAAAAAACGTTGAGGTGACGCTTTTCATGTAAACTACATGTAGTGCTAAATGCCATATTCTACAGACATAAATACCAATAAACATTTAATTTTTATGCTATTGAAAAATATTCTACATTTCGTTAAATTAAAAATATGTTCAAGATTATGTTCTAAGCAGAGTAAAGATAATGCTATCGCCACTTAAAATTTCCTAAAAGCTGGAACTGATTGCAGTATTCGGTGATTCATGATATGTAGAAGTATTCTAAAATTGTAAATCTACTACTATTTTTAGTAAGTATTACCAAATTGATGTTCAGCAAAAGGGTAATTTTTGTCTCCACCACTATTGCTTTGTATTATAATAATTATAATTTTGTAGATACTGTGAATAATGAATGACCCGTACAAATTATCTAATATTTTCTATTCTCGACTGTTCTATTAATACTCTTAATTTTAATACCTATACATAAAACAACATGAGTAAGTAAGCCACTTAATAACGTCACTCCATTGTCAAGTTTATTTGCAGTTTTTACCTATCCAAAGAAGCAATAAACTAAAAATGAAGCCCATAACCTTATGAGGCAATATATCACAATGTAGATTTAATATTTATCTTCTAACCGTATTCGATGCCAGCGGTTAAAAAGTAGCTATTGATATCGTCACTCATGTGCTCTCAGGTGACTAATATATCCAATTTGTGGCTAAAATAGTTTCCGGTGCCAGCGGCTGAAAAGTGGCTATTGATATCGTCATTCTTGCGCTCTAAGGTGACTAATGTATCAAATTTTGGGCTAAATTAGTTATCGGTGCCAGTGACTGAAAAGTGGCTATTGATATCGTCACTCATGTGCTGTCATGTGACTAATGTATCCAATTGTGGCCTTAATCAGTTTCCAGTGCCAGCGGATGAAAAGTGGCTATTGATATCGTCACTCATGTGCTCTTAGGTGACTAATTGTATCAATTTTTTGGCTAAATTAGCTTTCGGTGACAGCGGCTTAAAAGTGGCTATTGATATCGTCACTCATGTACTCTCAGGTTACTAATTGTATCTATGTTTTGGCTAAATTAGCTTTCGGTGCCAGCGGCTGAAAAGTGGCTATTGATTTCGTCACTCATGTGCTCTCATGTGACTAATGTATTCAATTGTTGCCTCAATCAGTTTTCGGTTCCAGCGGCTGAAAAGTGGCTTTTGATATCCACACTCGCGTGCTCCCCGGTGACTAATGTAGCCAAGTGTTGGGCGAAATTAGTTACCTGAGATACTCACTACAAGTTAGCATCTCTTCGAAAAAAGTCATAATTTATGGGCAGTGGGTGGTCGGGTCTTTACCATTTCGCGCTTAATTTGTTAAGGCGCGTAAGAATTTGATCAACAATAAACTTCAAATAAAGCCCATCGGAGTAACGTAATTAGGGGGCAGCCCTCATTTAATTTACCTATAAATTTCGTGTACATTATGTATTAATAATAGGTTCCCAAATATAGGGTTGAAATTTATTACTAGTCATTTCATAGCCATTGTAGTACGAATCGTAAGGATCTCCACCACCATGATGAACAAGATGAGACAGGCAGTACTCTTACATTAAAATAATAATAATAAAAATATACAGTATTTTTGTTAAAAATATTCTTTATTCGTTTTAGTGCTAGTACAATGTTAGCTATAGTAAGTTAGTGTAGTAGTGTTAGGAAGGATGCTGAAAAGGTTCAATTGTTAGTCAGTAGACATGCGTGCGAAGCAAGCAAAGTAATAAGCAGTGACAGACACGTAAGATGGTTAGTGGTTCTGTGGTGAAGGGCCTACAGACTGGACAGTTGTAGAAAGGATGAGAGGTAGGCGGGTAATGGAAAATATACTCTATTTTTATAGGGCGCTGAGAATAATTTTGATTCATAAAATAAGTCAACAAAATTAATAAATAAGGCAATGTGATTTGTTGGTTTATACTGACCAACAAAGACGTAGAGTTATAGTACTAGATTTTATCGCCAGTATCTGCGCCTTTATGTGTCTTAAAATCACGGATTGATTTTTATGTTTGTCATTTTTTATTATAGGCAAATTGTTAACAATTGCCAATTTATTGTTTGTTAAAAATAGAAACACGACTTTTATTACGTGCGACCAGAGTTAGGTAAAGACGTTATCCCAGTACTATACAGTATAAAACACAGAGTATAATAAGTATAGTAAATAAAGTGTAAATTCCTAAAAACTTACATTGAACTTGTTTTGAAGGGTTTGTATGAAAAAAAAATCTTTTCAGATACATTTTAAATGTAAGTTAGACCCAAAGATTTCAATTTACACTGTTTATGTTTCACTACTCTAAATAAGAAACAAAAACTGTGATCATACATAGAGACTCAGAGATCTCTGCAAGGTGAAGACAACAAGTTAGAAACACCAGAAAATTTTAATTAATAGAGTACATATCGTAATATGGAAGCTTTAGGTGTCGGGGTGCAGGCTTTCTATGTACTAATGAAAAGGGGAGGCTGCATTCTGGGGAGACTTGAATCAATCTTTGTTACCCTTTTCCTGCATATTCACAAAATTCATTTTATGTGCTGCTCAGAATGCCACCTAAGGATATTTAGGAATCAAAACTTGAATGGTATAGCGTTATAAATCTTTAGTAAATACATATTCACAACACGTATATTTTCTTAGTTGTAAGTACTAAGTTTATTTAGGCACAAAAGTCCAATTTAAAAACAATTTTTTTGAAACATACTTTATATTTAAATTTATACAAGCGCACTTATAGTGAATGTGACTTGAATTTTAAATCAATCTCTCAATGTATAGTTTATAGTGCGAGTTTTATCTACGCATACAATTAATATGATGTTTTATATCGCTATCCAAGGATGAAGGATTCGGTCGGATCCAATATATTCGGTGTAGGAGAGTATAGGAGGGAGATAGTGATGTCTGACCTGCAGCAGTAGCGGTCGGCGGTGCAGCCAGTCGCCCCACGCGTCCGCCGCGTCAAAGGCCTGCTCGCCAACAACCATCAATCACCGACATGCAAACAACACGCCTGTACTCCGCCGTCAACATCCAACCTACCTACTGCCGACCAGATCGCGTACGAGCCATTCTATTGTTAATTGAGTAATTTAAAAATTGTGTAAATGGCACTCGTACGAATCTGACCACATATCCATGCAATATTAGTCTTAGTTTACCGCGGATGAAACAAGCGAACTTGTATGATACATATGAACGTACCACCACCAAAATAGACGGATTAATATTGCCATGGTTATGGTTAATAATATAAACTTCACATTGTCTGCGATGCGATAAAAATACGTAAGCATTTATACGACGTTAATTACTGGTCCACGTTTAGGGACGGACTCTTGCTCGTCTCGAAAATATGGACCTAAAGCTTTACTGCATACACTTAAAGCTGAGAATGCGCTTTGAACAATTTCCAACGTCAATGCGGATTCTTACAACAACAAAAAAAAACACGAAGATCAACAATACTGCATGCACGACAATGTATTCAAAAATTCTCCAAGACGAATTAATAAGAGAGTAATATTTTAAAATTGATGATTGTAAATTTAATTAGTATGATTACTTATATTATTTTATGCAATATCTTTACTTAATATGACAGTTGCTTCACAGTTGACATACTTAGTCGTAATAATAAAATGGCGTGTAATGTGTGCATCCTTTAACTTACGCTGCGGTGGCGCACTAATCAAACGAAACAAAAAAAAAATACCTAACTTACCTATCAAATTATCTAATAAGAGAGAGGTAATTATTAACGCGGTGTAATTTTGAATGAGTCCGTGTACAGCCGAAACCGAAGAACCGAACCCGTAAATACTTTTTTATTGTTAATTTTATTTTTATGTCTGCCAAAATCTGACAATCTCACATAGTGAGTCAATCATGTTTGACCATGTTAGCGTTATAAATTCAATTATTTTTGTGTATAGTTTGAGCACTATAGGTCTGCAACATTTAATAACTGTTTGTTTACATCTCGTGTTCTTTGTAAATGATTGTTAGATGACAAAATAATTGAAAAACAAAAATATTTTGACGTCTTATACAAGAAAGATAAGAACAGAACTCCCCAAAACAACAGTAATGAAGCCAAAGCAACCTCCAAAAAAATACATGTCAGCTTAATTAGATTTTTTTCAAGATAATATTTATTATTTTAAGCCTCGTAACATAGAATTCCCTTTACTATCAAATTGTAAAATAATATTCTAAATTAAAAACCAAACGTATGTGTCACCGCAACGTAGTAATTTAATGATTGCGCCATTTTGTATTTGTGTGTGTGTGTATGTGTAAGAGAGCGGGGGTGGGGGCGGGTGGTAAATGGTACCTGCGGATAGGGCGGCGGCGGCTGCGCGGGCGGCGCGTGTGGCGGCGCGTGCGGCGGCGCGTGCTGCGGCTGTGCGGGCGGCGCAGCGGCGCGCATCGTGCCGGGGTAGGGCGGCGGCGGCGGCGCGCGCCCGCCCACGCCCACTGTCACGCCCGCTGTAGTTATACCACACTATTTTTAGACGCGAAATCACGTACATTGTGTTTTTTTAAAAACATCTTCCTATAAAAGGAAGGCAAAGGGAACTAATGCCCATACAGCTATGTCTTCAGTATTTCTTTATTTATTGCATTCAAATGCTGGTGTTACACATTTTAAAGCATCTGAGGAGTATTTGACGCGAAATATATGATGACAGTCTCCTTATGATGCTACTTGATGAGGTGGATAACCACAAAAAAGTTCTCATCGTCTTTCACACCATAATCACTTTTATTCTAATAATCTTTTAGTTGTACGTCGACACAAACACTTGTTTTATAAAACTACACTTTTTATAACTTTTATACACTTTTATAACACAAAGTTCAATCAGACACAATTTTTAATTTTTATAATAAAAATCTTGACTGATACCACAAAATCCCGCCAAACACCTGGTGTTTTTACATATTTCGTTTTACGGCTCTGGTTTCAAGACAATTTAAGCCAGCCATTAATGTTTTTTTATTTTATTTCTTCATTTAATTGCATTGAAATGCTAGTGTTATACATTTCAATGCATCTTAGAAGCGTTTGACGCGAAGGTCGATAACCACGATAAAATTCTTAACGTCTTTCACACCATAATCACTTTTATTACAATGAACTTCCAATTGCACGTCAACACAAACATTTTTATAGCACAATGTTCGCTCAGACACAATTTTTAACTATTGTAATAAAAATCTTAACTGACACCACCAAATCCCGCCAAACACTCCGTACTTTGTTTGGCAGAAATTGTTTAAAATTATTATTTTACTCAGTATTCTAATATTAATCATTGCATTATATCTTGCGATAAATTCGTGTTAGATTCAGGGTATAGTAGAACAATGGTGTGGTCAAACCCTGCGGGTGTACCCGTCCAGCCCCACCAGCCTGCGGCGGGGCGGCGGTGGAGGTACGCGAGTCCTGCGGGTGTACAGTCAAGCTACACCAGCT
Organism: Nymphula nitidulata; assembly: GCA_947347705.1. Classification (NCBI taxonomy): domain Eukaryota; kingdom Metazoa; phylum Arthropoda; class Insecta; order Lepidoptera; family Crambidae; genus Nymphula; species Nymphula nitidulata. Next base: position 18,405,674 of record OX374625.1, on the reverse strand, counting down.
TGCGGCGGGCCGGCGGTCGAGGCGGGTGTACCGTTGGCGTCTGCGGGCTAACCGTCGGTGTGGCATGGTTGAATGCTTGTTCGTTCCCGTGTCGCCCCAAAATGACGGAGAAGGGTTTCCTCGATGTTTTTTAGACGTTAGGACGAGCTTTTTTGTCCGGGAGCCCCACATAATATAGGGTCCCCCCGGGCTCAGCGATAGGCGTATCGCCTTCCTCCCGCGTTATACGCGTTATAAGCGCGGTGTGTACCGTTGGCGTGGGGCAGCGTGGCGAGCGCGACGGTGCGGTCGTGGCGCACGACGCCCACGGCCCCGTCCAGCCCCACCAGCCGCGTGCCCGGCGCGATGCTGCGCCCCGCCGCCAGCGCCGCGTTCACCTGCGCCGTCATCGCGTTCACGATGCTCTGGGTGTGCGCGTTCGTCGCCGCGCCCTGCACATACAAATTCACATCGGTAAGCTGAATTTTGTAAATAAAAATCCGGCCTGTTTAATGTCTAAGTAAGCGGTAGCGAGTATTAGAGATTCCCCAATTTCCAATTAGATTACACCACTAATCATCCGCTACATTACAGTATCAATTATTGTTTTACTGATACACTTATTATGCTTTCAATATTACCATATCTTTTAAAAAAAATCCCACAAACACTAATGTAAAAAGAGCAAATTTAGAGTCATAAACAATTACGGTCTTATCAATAAAAAAATCTAAGATGATGCTCTGAATAGCTAATTTATGTTTATTCATATTTATATGTGATATTCAGCCTGTGTTAGTATACGAATTGTCGTACAATTTTCATATAGACAATAAAATATCGATAAGGAGGCGTTTGCATACGGCCTAATTCCAGTGTAATTTTATTTCTTGTGAACAAATAATAAATCAGTGTATTTTTAGCAGTCACTCAAACTGGTCGTTTTTTTTACACCTTTCACTCGACCTCTCAACATCATTCACACTCTCCCAGCAAAGCAGTCATAGGATCCAAACCCTCAGCATTTGTTAGTGTTGGAGTTACGCGCAACAGTTAGAACAAGACAACACAGATTATCTAATCCGAGGATGATCCAAGGAGTGCAATTGTTATTCATAAGGCCATCAATGCTTGGTGGTAAAGTTGTACGGACCTGCGTGAAGTGCATGTGTTGCTGCTGCGTGAACTGCACCTGCGGCCGCGGCGGCTGCTGGCCCAGCGGCTGCGGCTGCCCGAACTGGCCGCCGCGCTGGATGCCCTGCCACACACGCTACAATCAACTATATTACACCCTTGCCATTGGACGACCGGCTGGGCGAGCGGTCTGCACCCCTTGCTATACGGGCTACTCGAATCCCGGTAGGAGCAAATGTTCGTATGATGAGTACGAGCATTTGTTTACGAGTCCTGGATGTTTATATGTTTATTTAGTATATTTTTAATATTTGTATATTTATATATTATTATCATAATTTCTCGGTTATCTAGTATCCATTACACAATCTCTTAATGATGCTTACTTTGGGCTAGATAACAGGTGTGTAAAAAAAATTTAATACGTTATAAACAGCGATGGAATGGCCATTTATCGCCTCGAAACAATCTCAGTTTTGCACTCCCGCCATTGATTCGAGAGCACCGACATGGACTCGTAAAGGTCTCTAGCCGCAGGCGCACAGTCTATGCTTACAATACGTGTGCGCACACAAACGCTGCGCTTGTTGTGTTTGTTTGAGTAAAACCGTTTCGACTGTATTAAGATTTTACGAGTGTCGACATTCGTAAAATCTGTGCCCTTGCGAAGGTTGCTACATGACTACTCGTAGTCACTAATAGATATTTTGGTGTCTCAAGGCCTTACAAATCACAGTGTTTTATCTCTTTTGTTCTAATTTAAAATGTCGTTCTAACGAACATGACAATACAATGCTTATATTTTTATTTAATTTATTATAAAACGTAAGAAATATTTGAAAGATGCTACATAACTAGACTGTTTGCTAGATGTTTACAGTAAGCCCTTATCAATTCAACCAAGCAGTGGGCCTTCCTGGATAACTCTCGTGCCTTTCGCGGAGGTGGTCTGGGGTCTGCGAAGCAAATTCACCAGACCACCCCCAGGCGACCCGGCCTTACGGCCTGGTTCTGCGCCGATGGAGATTGCCCAAAGTTACATTGAGCAATCTCAGACGTGGCGGTCTTGGTATTGCGCACGTGGGAACTACCGGACGCACGCGACCGCACTTAGGGCGCAGGCAGACGGGCGACCGCCGCCCCCCTTCTCGCGCCCACCCGTCTACGCCGGAGAGGGGCGGCCAGAGGATCTTCTTCCCGTCCCCTCTCCGATGCCTCCTTTTGCGTGAGAACTCTCTCGCAGAAGGAGGCGACAGCCTCCCATACTCGAGAGAGTATGGTTCAATGAGAATTGAACCAAGCAGTAGGCATGATTATTATTACAGCATATAATTAATCTATATTTATGTTCATGTTTATCATTTAATTAATCTATATTTATGTTCATGTTTATCTTCTTATGTCAATATGAATACAAAAAGGACGGCTGTCATATAATTTGCTATTTAGAAAGATATGTTCATTTTCGATGTCATTAAACGTGATAAATGCTGGGTTTTAGGAAGCATCTCCCTACACGCCTACTAAAATTGTATGTGATTTCTTTAATCTATTATCTAAAAAAATACTTGCTTGCTTTAAAGTAATCCAAAACTTCGCGTATAAAATAATAATGTGAGATCTAGTAGGGTAGTTTTTTTTATCATAAATAAAAAGTATATAACTCATAAAGAAATATTGGATAAGAAGAAGTATGCCTAAGATCCGTAGTTTCACAGATCCTATCGAGACAGAGATATACTGTAATAAAATTTAGATATAGAATGTGTCTTCAGAATAAGGGCCTGTACTAATTAGATAAAATAATAATACCTGTACGACGGCCTGCGCGCGCTGGTGGGCGAACAGGTGCGGCGGCCGCTGCGGGGACGGCGCGCCGCGCCACGCCTCGCCTTTGTCCTCGCCCTCCAGCTTTACCTCCGACTTGATCGCTTGCATTGCCGACTGGATACACACGGTATAGTATTGAGCAATGTACAGCGGAAGCGAGTTGAAAAAATACTACATTTTATGTCTGATCTTGTATGCAATAAGAAATTAGACGAAGAAAAACAAAAATTAAAACCGACTTCAAAAAACTGAAAAGGATAAAATAATTAAATTTAAGTAGGTATTCATCCCCTATAAACATATTTTTGGAGTCGGTGCTTTACTTTCTATTGTTTTTGGAAACCACTTAGCACCAACTCCAAAAATATGTTTATAGGGGATGAATACCTACTTAAATTTAATTATTTTATCCTTTTCAGTTTTTTGAAGTCGGTTTTAATTTTTGTTTAAAATTTTTTTTTCACAATTTTTAGTGGTAACTTTCTACGGTCGAAGCTAGATGGGTGATCGGTAAACTTCGCAATTTCGCATATGTAGACGACTTCATGATTTAAGTTTTTTTAAATTTAAAATCAAAGTACCTAACTGTTTTTGAAAAAATTTTTATGGGACCAAATGGCAGCTATTACGCGTCGAACAACAAAAGAATCACGTAAATCGGATCAGTAATCTCGGCGTAATCGGTGTACATACATAGAAAAAAAAAAAAAAAAAAAAACATACCGGCCGAATTGAGAACCTCCTCGTTTTTGAAGTCGGTTAAAAACAGAGCTCTAGGCCAGACAATAATTGAAAGGGAATCTGTTTCGCATGAGCTTACTCTATCCATACTAAAGTAACTCTTTCTGTCGCTTACGCCCTGAGAAATCATTTAGGCTACCTGATGTCGCGTTAACCGACATTCACGAAGGCGGAATACACCAACAATCCTCTAGCATCAGCTAAACAATCGTTAACATCAGTTACTTCATAGTTTTTAATCTTATTCCCTAATTAGACCAAAACATGACCAATTTTATGTGTTTAAGTAGTTCAAACCTAAAACAGGAGTAGTTGACTACTGCATGTTGTACTCAGCTCTAGGAGGAATCTTTATAAATATTGTTATAATAATCAGTTATAATAACAGACTACGTCAAATATTATTGATTATTTGATTGGAACCAATTTTATAAGCGATTATTTGGTTTACAGTTAAAAAAGGCGTGAGGAGTCAAATTCATAAAAATGTAAAATTTAGTTATTATGATCTAATAAAAATCAATATGCTCCTTAAATGTTTGCGTCGACAATGTACGAGACAGCTCGGACTTGCCTTGTCTATCCGAGTAGTATTAAGATAACCTATAGATATAGAGTTCAATTTCGTGTTGAGATCAAAAACCACTTTCAAACCTGTAATGCCATCTGTTGGTTAGTCGTGATGACTCTCTGCACGCCGTCGGAGAACATCTGCGCGACGCTAGTAACAGGGGCGCCCTCAGACTTTACTTCAGGGTTTTCAGACTTCACTTCACCCAATTCAGACTTCACATCGGACTTTGTCAATTCTATATTTTTCACAGCCTTCTGTAGTTCCGTATCCATTTTGGTATCAGGTTTTTGCTCAGATTCATCTCTGTAAATAAAAAATAGATATGTCAATAGATAACACTAGAAGCGACATACAGACTACAAATTATTTTTTGTTTTATAAAACATTTTGTTAGGTCATAACACATACTACAGTAGATATGGGACTATTTCACAAGGAACACCAAACCTCTATTAAGGTATTTTAAGAATTATTGTACTCACTCAGGGTCTCTTTTGGCGTGCCTCTCGGGCATGCCGTCGTCAGCCAGCTCAAGGCCATCAAGGATGTGTTCCGCATCATTCAGAGCGGCCAACTCAGGATCTGCATATTCCAGAATATTAAACTGTTCCCCGATTTCCGCGGTCAAGGATTCCAAAAGTTCCTCATCGTCTTCACCACCAAGACCCGTTAGTATGTCAACCTGAATATCAAAGATTTATTTAGACAAACTAGCTATTTACGAGGAAAATTGTATACAAAATACTACAATACTTACTTCACCAATGTTCCCAGTATCCTGTTCCAATTTGTCCATGTCTCCCATGTCCATTTCGTCAGTGCCATGGTCATGTCCTGAGTCCTGCTTATTTTCTCCTCCAGGATCTACAAAATACATGCCAAAAATATGAATGCATATATCTTTTCCACTCACACCAATTTTCTAAGTAGGTACCATCGACAATGTTCGTGTTTATAAAACAAATATTTGCCCAAACCGCTCAAAAATCAAAATGCTCGATAGTACGCAACGGCTAGATTGTATCAATATTAATAGTGTCGCCCTCGTAGTAATGTTGAAAGTGCTTTAAATAGCTAATGTAATTTAAAAGAGAGATCTCCTTATACTAAAGCTAGATAATAGCGAACTTCCAAATAATATACTCCACACTAAAAACCATCTGATGATGCCTTCAATCAGATTGTAGAACGATTGTGGAGATTGCAATGTGAAGTGTAACAACTTACTGCCGGAGTGAGAAATGATATTCTGCTTCTGAGCCATGGCCTGCTGCTGTTGCGCAACTTGATTTGCAGCATTTTGATGCATTTGAGCATTTTCTGCAGCTACTAAGCGTTGTTGCATTAATACTGTAAAGAAAAAAAAGTGCAATTAAATCACGCAATAGTAAACAATAATCGTTGACAATTAGTGTAGCCTTACATTGATGATCCGGTCTTTGCCCGGGCGCCAATGGAGTCCTCGGCCGCAAGCCTACAGGCAGGGGATGTCTGAACTGCTGCTGCCCTTCTGCGTTTACGCCTTGAATAGTACCGTCCTCGCTGGCGGCTTCTAGGAAATGATTGAAATAATTATCTTCTCAATTCTTGATAGAACGTCATATTTAAATATTAAAGTGTTTTGCTTTTGTATTCATGTTCTATCCTGTCAAGCAAAACATTTTTGACAAAATGTTTTTTTATTTTATTGTAATAGGCTTCTAGGGGTGTTGCTGCGGCTTTAAATACAGATTAAATTATATTTATGCTTTATGCTATTTATGTTTGAGCACTTACAGTAGGTATTTTTATAATTAAATAATAAAGGTAACTCACGCGGCGGCCACATCTTCTCCGGGTGTCGCTGCAACAAGTCTCGCAGCTGTCGGTTGATGTCGTCGTTGTTGCCATAGTGCAGAGGGAAGCGCTGCGCGGGGAAGGCGCTGCGGGGCGCCTCGGCCGCGGGCCCCGGGAACACGGTGCCCGGCGCGCCGCCCCCGGGGCCCGCGGGGCCCGCCACGGGGGACCCCGCCGGGGACCCGCTGCCATCCGGCGCCCGCAGCCTCTGGATGGCTGCTTTCGAAATACAATTGCATTCAGAAACGACTTCCTAGCATGAACATTCGATTAGTGCTCCACGCTAGAACGACTAATATTTAAAGTTGAGTATAAAATCAACCAACATGAAAGTGGCAAACGTGTATATGGCCCGCTGTATGGCAAGCAGCAACCGTAGACTAATAGAGCCTAGTGCAGGGATGGCGAACCACTGGCACGCGTGCCATTAATGGCACGCAACACAATATTTTGGGCACGTCACTGATCATAAAATTCATTATTCACTACGAAAAACAGTGTGAAGTAGATATAATATGATGGGCGAACGCGAATGATCCCTCCCTATGTTAATTATTTAGATAGTATTTATTAGTATTATTATACCAATAATCACAAAGTAAAAATTGATTTGATGGCACGTCTATGACCTAATTAAACATTTCCTTACAAAAATGGCACGCTGATACGTAAAGGTTCGCCATCCCTGGCCTAGTGAAACTAACAGCATGGGTATATAACTTGGATTGTATCAAGGACTCATTCTGTTACCACTATAGGAATAGATCCCGACACAACTCGTTGGCACTTCTGGTAATCTAGTTCTAAGCATTTTAAAATGTCTGCGATATCTTTTTAGGCTACTTAAATGTAATGATGTTACTAGTTATAATAATATGCTGCCACTTTTCTATTTTTAATAACATATGTACCGTCCTTAACATTAATCAAAACAGTCTTATCACGCTACTAAAACCGATTTAAGATTTCAACCGTAAAATAGTTCGCCGTGTTTCGGTTTGAAGGGACAGGTAGCCAGTGTACAGCCATAGAGGGCATTTCATCTTAGGCCTCAGGACGACAACGCACCTACAATACCAAGTGATTTTTCCTTGTTATTGTAGCAGCAGGCGGGCCATCAGCTTACTTGTTATCTAGCAGTATAAAAAAGATCTACAACTATAATAAAAACTACATAGTAAATGGTTATCCTAAGCATATTATACCTGATATTGTACCTTGCATCCGCTGGTCGTGTATGATCTGCTGCTGCTGCTGTGTTTGCTGCTGCCGCTGCTGCTGTAGGTGCTTCCATTGGCGCTCTTGCTCGGCCTCGCGGGCGCTCCGCTGCTGCCCGCAGGACCGATCCTGCTCCTATATACGTTACGATCACGTTACGATTCTTACTAAATCATTTCTTTATTGTGTAAAATATATTGGCTTCTTTGTACTGTTATACGAAAAAAATAAGTATACTGGTTGTTTTGAACTTTGAACATAGTAAAAAGGACAGACTGTAAGGGGAACGCTGTCGTAAACAAAAATATTCTGCTTATTCTGCTGGTGCCTCTTCATTACTGAAGGTCGGCCGCTAGCTTCGCAAACCTTCGGAAGTTACTCAGCATTTCCTGCGCCCCAGGCGACGCTTTCTGTCATCTTTTCATCACCTATCGTATCTTAGCACGTGCCCGAGGTATTTAATCTTGAGCTTTTTGATGGAATGTATGAACTTGGATTTTTTGATACTGATTTTTTATTACTTAAGAGTTCCCAAAGTTAGATATTAAATGGCTTCTTGAACCCGCTTTGAACATAATCCACGTTATTATAAAATGCGGAGTAAAGTTAGACCTGTCTTAAAACTGATGTTTTCTCCATTTTTCTTCTAACGCGTAAAAGTGACGGCAACACCTTTAAGCTAGGTTTTAAGACTCAAATAAGTCTAAATAAAAGTTCACAGCTCGGGTGGTTTTTGTTTTTATTGGTTGTTATTTGTGTAAGCGAACCAAAAAATTATAGTGACGATTTGTTGCTGGTAGAAAACTCTAAAGTTATCATTTTTTTATTCCTAACGCGCTAGCTCTTGGCTTTTGTCTCACCAAATGATAAAGTGATGATAAAGTTGAAGATGGAAGCGAGCCGGATTCCTCAACAACAGAGGAACTGGCTTTCTTACCTCCAAATGCCGGAACACAACAATGCTGTTAACATGGCTGGAATATATAACTGGAGGAAATTCAATCCTGGACGTCTAGATCTTAGTTTCAACTACATGCGAAAACACACAACAACAGCCCTGTCTTTTGACAACAGAGTCTGTCACAGTTATTTATAGTAACTAATCCAAGAAATGTTTACATGTTTTAAAATATTTATGTAATATTTTTTTTATTTTATGTCATCATCATCACCAGCCTATGTACGTCCCGCTGCTGTGCCTTAATACATGGGACAATTACTTAAGACGACTTTTATTCTTTTTGTCGCCAAAACTATATAAAAAACAAGTTTTAATTGCAATTAAAATAACATATACTACTCATGGGTAGTACAATATCTGACAACCGACGCCTAAGTAGCGGTTGTTTTCACTTAAAAAAGCAAGATAAACTATTAATTTTATATGTAATATTTCAACGTGACCTCGACACTATTTACGATGTTGATTGTTCTTAGGAAATTTTTGTGAGACAAGATTTTAGATTTAATAGTGACGACTATTAAAAATTAGACGACATCTCCAGCAAACATATGTCATGCTGGGATTAAAAAATGATTTTTAGTAGGCATTTTAAACTGTGAGGCGACTCACACAGATATCAGGCACAATAGGAATTCTGTATGTGTGAGTAGACCGGATCTCTCAGTAAGGGTCAAAAAGTTAAGGTGCGTCATATTTTTTCATCTCTAATTCGATACTAATTTTATTTCTTATTCCTTATCAATTTGTGTAGCAAAAAAGCCAATATATTATGGTTTCAATAATTTCCTAGTATGCATGCTCTAACTTTTCAAGCACTAACAAAAACCATTTTAAATTAGACTTCTAAAGTTGCAAAGTTGCTTTATTGTACTAAACTCAATTTATTTATATTAACAAAATAAATATATAGGATGTTACAAGTTGCGATTATATTATGTAATAGTAAAATTTATATATTTAATCTTAGATGATACATAATTTTTCTTCAAACAGAAATAGATATTTCAAATAATATGAAGGTCTGTAACTTATAAAATTGTGCTTTACATACTTAAGTGCAAGTGTGGGTTATGTAACGACACCTATGGTCATTTCATAAAATTATAAAACAATACTATATTATTATAAACGTTAATAAAAATGATGCTCAACTAATTGAAATATAAGTATATACATTTTACTGTCCACCATCACATACTGTTACGATACATGCACTTGATTTGTTATATTATATTATACATTAAACTTATAAACAATGTCTTTATTAAAATACTCATTGAGTTACTAATCACATGTATATTTAAATTAGGGTATACGTAAATAACTTTAATGAAATATTTAAAATTATATGTGATATTGTTAAATCAAAATGTGTTAATATTTTACAACATACCGTGATAAGGTTATTATAATAATAATAACATAATATTTTGCGTTCTAAAGTTTTAAATATATTTAGATACAATACAGATCCAGTAATTGCAATTTTATAGGTTAAAACCATGACATAAAAGATGAATATTATTTACTCATCTTCCTGAAACTTAATTATGTTAAGAATATCTGTAACCTTAAGACTAACATGTAAAGCTGTGTACACACGAGCATAACATTGCAAATGAACCAACTACATCAATTTATGTTAGAACTGTTAGCACGTCACAACCAGCCATCACCGCGTCGAATGTTAAAGCCAACACTACCAAGGCAAAGCGTCAAATAATAAAAAATAAAACAACATTACGGAAACAGAGGACACGAGTCCGGGAGGCGCATCAGTACAATTCGAAAGACCTCGATAAAAAGAAGCTAAAAGAAAACGAAAAATAATCACACAGCTTACAACGCCATCGAACAGCCAAAATTTTGTTGGGTGATTACAAATTTAGACGAAGTTATGGGAACGCGGAGGGCCGCGGAGTCGCGCGATCACCCAACAACCAGTCGAACGGGACTCGCGTACACACCGCGCACTGGTACTCGGCTCGCCTTACAGCAATAGCAAGTATCCAATTTGTTACCAACAAACTTTTCGTTGGTCTAATAAGTCGTAGATGGACTTGAAATATGTTTCATGTAATTATTGTTCGATAGACACATTCCTGAATGAGGAATAGTTTGCATTTTTTTTTATTAAACAGGTTATATTTTGCACATGATCAATAAAAAAATTAAATTAAGTTATTTGAAATAGGATTCGAACCCATTTCAACGTCAGTCGTAAACTCTCAAATAGCTTTAACGCTGTAATATTTTTAGCAAAGGGCAAAATAAGAATATGTACGATTGTACGCAACAGTGACTTGGGGGACGGGGGAGGTTGTTGCGGGCGGTGTGTAGGCGAGCGTCGCGGGGTGGTGCGAGGTGCGAGGTGCGAGGTGCGCGGGTACCGTGGGGCGTGCGGGGTCGTGCGCGAGGCGCGGCAGCGTGCGCATGATCTCGGAGGGGGTGAGCACGCGGATGTGCGCGTCCGCCTCCAGGAGCCCGGCCGCCGTGACCGTGACGTTGGGCGCGCGCACCGGCCCGGCCGCCGCCGCCGCCGCCGCCGCGCCGGCGCCGGGCGCGGGCGCGCTGGCCGCCGGCACCGCGGGGCTCGGCGCCGGCGGCGGCGGCGCCCCGCTGCTGCTGTCCGCCTCGCCCGGCGCCGCGCCCGCGCCGCTGCTCGTGCTCTGTCGCGCCCCAACCGATTACTTAGTAACGCTCACGGCCGTACAACACATTGCCAAACACGATCTGACGACCTTAGCATCTCGCCTCATCTAATTCAAATATTCGCCTGACCCGTAGATCACGACTGAACTTTGCGACGATTTACAAATTGTTACACTCAATTTTAAAAAAATAACACCATGTGACACAATTACAACAGAACTTAACGACACAAAAACATTAGCATCGATCTATAAATAACCTTCTGATCTCTGAACATTAAATTGACTCCATATTCCATTATAATAATTTTTGACGAAACAACACCAAGAGATCTAGTGCGACAGCGTGCTCGAAACCGTCGACCTCGTCTCGTGCGTGTTAGCGTGACTTTATGGCGCATGATAATCCTGAATGGGTGTGACTAGCGGATATGTTCTAATCAAATTATCTAAGCTGTTCAGAGTGAACTCCTTGTACGATATTTCATTTACATAAAAATAATGTTTAATTTATTTCTCAGGAGTAAACAATTACGGAATCCACTCCAAAATTACAGGGAGTGTAGAGACACAAAGGAATAAACACAGTGGTAGGTGAGTTGGGTTAGCACACACCACATTTGGCAAACATAGGTGGGCTTACCTGTTGAGCCTTCTTCATACGTATGGCGCTTCTGTTGTCTCGTGCCCGCTGAAGGTACGGCGCCTTCTGTTCGGAAGGTAGCGCTCGCCATTTCTTCAAAATCTGCTTGCATCTATCCACCCAACTTGGAAATTCCGTCTTCCATTCCGGGTGGTTCGTGTTGGCGTATAATACCGCTGATATAGTAGCTGCTGAACCTAAGCCTGGATTGAAGAAAAAATTATACCTAATATACAAAATTATTCTTTACGCAAGAGACTGCAATTCATTCTGAAAGATTCTACAACCAAGGTAATAATAAGTTTCCGGAATTTTGGTAGTGGTTGGTCGATTATCGAAATGTAACAATTAAATGTATGTATGTTTTTATAGTTGAGCCAAGTTACATAAAGAATAATTGTAAGCAAACCAAATGTCATTTTGTATAGGTTTCTCCTTTTCACTTGGTATCTTTCTTGCTCATCACTGATACAAAAATGATAGTGGGCCTGATTCTAAAGACACACTCTAAGTTTAAATTTAAGTACAGCATATCCCTTTCTCGCAATATGTGATAGAAAAAGATAGCATAAATTCGTTTAGAGCTGTCAACAAAATTTAGACAGATTGCAAAATAAACAATAGACAGTTTTAGACGGGATGTACGGAGGTGCCTTCTAAACACTGCATTTTACCACGTTCAATAAGGTCGAAAATTAAACGCGCGTTTCTAAATGTCAAATTATATGACAGCCATCCTTTTCCTATTCATATTGATAGAAAGAAATGCACTGAACTTAAATTTAGACATAGCATGTATTCTCCAGAATTAGGGCCAGTGATGTCATTAAATAATGTTTCTATCTTAGTTAGCTACAGTATAGAGGTGTTATTCAAATTGAGAATGGTTGCGGTATAGGTAGTGTTGTCATGTGAGTGCGGTGTGCGTATACTGACTCTCATCAGCGCGCATCTTGTCTGCGCTGCGCTGGTTGTAGGAGGGCGGGGCGTGGGGCGGGGCGTGCGGCGGGGCGGGCGCGGGCGCCGCGTCCGCCCACGAGCCGCCCGCCGCCGCGCCGCCCTCCGCCACGAGCGGGCTCAGCGCGCTGTTACTGCTGCACACAAACAATAATAATAATTGTTTATTTTCCCACCAGAATGTTACATGTCTCTATACTTATAACTGATCTAAATCAGTGACATCATTAATATAACAAATGAATGGAGAAAGTATAAAAAAATACAAGAAATAGGAGAAAGAACACGTAACATTTGGGAGGACTGGAGTATTTCAGGACTCCAGGGTCTCCCACCCAGGCCATGTGCCATTACAATAACAAATGTTTACAGATTAACACTTAAACTACAGTAACAAAATATAAAGTATACGATACTTATCCATTGCAACGTATTAGACTTTATTAGAGTAGATAAAAACACTCTTATGCTCGTTTTCACTAACATTTGATTATAAGAGTCGCTAAGCGATTTTTATCTCAGTTTATCTAAAGGAGATATAAAGAGACGAATGTCATTAAGAGTCACGGAGAGTTAAGGCGAAAATCGACATCAGGCCCCAATCGTTAATTGGGATGTTGCTATTTTTCACAAATTCGAATGGATTTTACGGATAACAGTAATGGTTTTTTATGGTTGATTTTTATGGTTTAAACCATTCAAACTTAAAAGATATTAAATATAGTTGAAGTTGTACTGATATGAAAATTAAAAAAAAACGTTTTTTTTTTCTAAAATTTATCATAAAAGTTTGTGATATTAGATTGCTGACATCAATTAAAACAACTATTATTATGACAACTATTAATAGAAAAAATACTCAATACATAGTTATTATCTATTTTGTCAGTATGCCCATACATTTTTTGTGACATTCACACATGTGACGTCACCTGTACCGTAGATTTTCTATGGAGCGTTTTTAGACGATGCGCCGCAACACATCAAACATACCAGTATATCTGTGAAACTATTGATTTTAGACATACTATTTTTTTTGCAATACATATTTCGTTATGAGGTATAAACTTCTTATTTATGAAAAAAAAAAGTTGTCAAATACCCTATTTACAACGTATTTACCAAGCACAACCAAAACTGTTGGGCACAATTTGTATGGCGGTTTTTGACAGCATTCAGATCCAAAGACGTTACTATGGGAACCATTATTTGTGCGAACGTGTTTTCTACTGTTCGACAAACATTTTTGAAGTTTATTTCAAACGTTTGTAACGCTTACAAAAAAAACCATTGTGGGGAACAGGATCGCGCTCAATCTAAGCTGATTCGGCTATCGACTCCAAATTTTTGGACAGCTTCACCATTGAAACAAATCTTACTTAAATATAAACAAATGGTTAAGCAATTTATAACGCGAAGATTTCTTACCTGTTTCCATATTCATTATGGTAGGGGGAGGTATATTCCATTGGGCTCTGTAGCTGTTGCCGCTGCTGCGAGTACGAGGGGCCCCCCATTGAGTTGACGTACGATACAGACGACTCCTGAGACTCCTGCGTACAATAAGAAAATATTATACACGCTGAAATTTTACAAAATCTAAATTCTACAGAGACTTCGAATCAGTAGTAATAATACCTTGCGAACGCGGGCGGCTCGGACGACTGGCCGCTCGTTTATCAATCACATCTAGTGAGTTACTATTATTTCTCACGCTGTCGAATTGATATTTAATATTATTATTTAAGCTTAACTATGTTTTGTAAGAACTGAGTAAATCGTCCTGCCCCGGAAAGACAACCATTGAAATTTTAGCATGTAAGTATACTAAAGTCAAAAACAAAACAAATGAATATTCTATTTTATTCTATTCCTATGAATGGCAAATGGGTGGTATTCCATACAGGTGTCATCTGAGATTTATTGATTGTTAGATATGTATGCAGTTCTGATAACCCATTGAAAATACAATAGATGTTAGATAGACTACAAAGTTTAATTTACTAGTGAAATACTCTTAATATTATTTACCTGGGAGTCGTCTGTGAGCACGCCCTTAAATATCTCGTCGACGTCGTTGCTATCCATGTCGGGCAGCGAGTCACGCACCATCGCGTCCAAGTTGACGCCCAGCAGCGACAAGTCGTCTTTAGGCGATATCGTAGACGCTTGCGACGATCCACCTGTTTCTATCATAGTACAGATTTATTTATGCAAGATAAGATTCGATTACAGTATATTACACAAGGTGTCACAAAAAAGTGTAGTCATATATTTAGGGCTTATCGTACCCATCAATAGAAACAACTTTTACTATGAGGACAACTAAGAAATTGCGAAAAAAAATCAGCTATTCCATACTTTGCGTCGTGTAGGTATTGAACCTTATTTAGGAACATCTTTTTTAAAATCAATAAATCAATAAACAGGTCGAATTTGTACTTGTTCATTTGACTACGAAAACTACAGGAAAGCAAATGAAGTTGCAGGTATTCACTAATAAAAAAAATAAAAAAAAGTATCATACCACTGCTAACATTCTCAATCTTGGTGCTATGTACAGTGGGTATACTCTCAGTGGCCACAGTGGGCGGTTGTTCATTCTCTGGCGGTTGCGGACCAAGTATTGCATTTTTTAATGCCGTCGAGTCTTCCGTATGCTTTAAGTTACCATCATCGTTCTCTGTCTTGACCTTCACTGTACCATCTGGATTAGTACTTGTAGAGTCATCTTTCTCTTCTTTAGGTTTTAATGTCTTCAAAATTTCTATCTCATCCTGTAGAAATAAATGTTAATAAAGCTATATTCTTATTGATATTTCTTATTAACAATTTTATACATTTTTGTTACAATTTTAATTTAAAAAATTGAAAGAAACAATACAATAAGAATTTTAAAATTGAATAATAGTAATCACATACCGTATTTAATGTAATTACAATAGATAGGTCATTGTCATTGAATGCATTTAGCGTAGTTAGGAAATCTTCTTCATCTGAGTCCGAGTTATCGAGGTCTAGCTTGAAGTCTCGTAGCTCGCGGTACCCTTCAGGAGTGCCACCGCGGATTGAACCGCCAGGACTTTCTGATGGATTACCTAGAATAAGACAATCGGTTTTTAACTAGTACAGAAAAAGACTGATCGAGCTGAAATCTGGTTTAAACCATAATAAACTTCATTAATATCTGATATTTATTTCTGTTACGCTGCCAGATTACTTACCGGTAGAACTAACTGCTTGTTTGCTAGGCTCCAGCAGCTCTTTACCAAAGAATGCTTCTTGCATGTATGACGGAAACTGCTCCATGAGTTTAGAACGTGGCTTCCGCCGAGGCTTACGTTTATTACCAGGCGATTCTAAAGACAAGCAAAGATCATTTTATTTAATTAAGCTTCTTACCAAATCAACATCTAATAAGACAATTCGACCAGTGTTTCTTTTATTCATATTAATTTCTTCTTACCCCCAGATAGTTGTGTTCCATCGCCGTCCTTCTCATCCTCGGCCTGAGCTTTCAGCGTGGCCTGCCTCTGCCTCACAACGAACCCCCCAATGCCGAGCTTATTCAGGTTCCTCTGCCTCTTCCGTCGTAATATAGTCATCCCGGCGTCATTGGTGCATATTGTGAAGCCTTCAGGGGGCGGGCCATCGGCAGCTACATTCCATAATATACCTTCTTTTAAATTGGCGCTGGTTAGGAGACCTAAATGTGAAAAAGACGTCAGAATGAAGTTGCAATTTTAAAGGGATACGCTATAAAGATTATCAATACAATTTAATGGTGATTAATGCATAAATATTAGGATTAAATTATCTTATAACGTCCAGCTTCACCAAAATTTTATTAAAATAACTAATCTAATAATTAAAGTAAAAATTATGAAAAACAATTTTTGATTGAATTTAATAAATACCTGGTTCGTCTTTCACTTCAGCGGTGCTATCCGGCTTCGAGTCGTCGCCCATCTCGACGTCTGCGTTCTGAACCACTGTTTCAATAGATGCCATTATTTCTAATCCAACATGACAGCGTCAAACACAAAAAAGTCATGTTAGAATATTGCTGACACTTAATATTAAACTTAGTTGAGATGAAATTGATGGAAATGCAGAGAGAAAGAACCCATGATTATTATGAAATTCAATATTGAAGGAGAGAAAGTAATTATCAACCAAAAAACCCCAAAAAAACACACACTCATCGATGTTTTCTTTTTGATTAAGCTTACAAGCCTTGGAAGATTGTATAAGCCATTGAATAATTGTGAAAACTCGTTAGAAGATTGTGAAAAGGGGTTGACAGATTGTGAAAAGTATTTGGAAGAATGTGAAAAGCTGTAGAAAGATTGTGATAACTTATTGGAAGATTGTGAAAAGCTGTTGACAGACTGTGGAAAGTGTTGGAAGATTGTGAAAAGCCGTTAAAAGATTGTGAAAACTCATTGGAAGATTGTGAAAAGGGGTTGAAAGATTGTGAAAAGTATTTGGAAGAATGTGAAAAGCCGTTGAAAGATTGTGGAAAGACATTGGAAGATTGTGAAAAGGTATTAGAAGATTGTGTGTGTGTGTGAAAAGCCCTTGGAATACTATTAGAAAGTTAAATTAAATTGACTAATAGTGTGCAGTATTCAGTCTCAGTACAGTTTGGTTCAAATAAATATTTGCTAAAATAAGTAGAATTTCTCACCGGCATCTTTCTCAGAGTTGTCATTCTTGAAGCGCCTCTTGCGCCTAGTATGCGTGATGCCGAGGTCCGCCTCGAGCTGTTTGATGTAATGGGCGCCGCGCTGGGAGAGGCAGATGTCGTCGACGTAGTACTCGCCGCCCAGCCCTAGGGACTGCGGCGTCGGGCGAGGCGCGGCCCGCGGCGGGGGCGGCGGCGCCTCGATGGCCCGCGCCAGGTGAGGTGGAGGGACCTCGCGGCCGCGGCATACTATGCATTTGTATCTGTACAGACGGGTGGCGGTTATATTTATTGATAAATTTAAAGATTTATTTAAGTTGTCATACGGAAAAGTATTTCTAATATTTGTGAAAACGACTGCTGGGAGGCTAATTGCTCAAGCCGGGGCCGCACTGCCAATGCAACCGCAACAATATGAACATAAAAAATTCGCTGCGGCTACCGACATATATTCATAAGAGTTTTTAGTTTGTTTTCATTGAAATTAGCAGTGCGGCCTCGGCCCCTGATTGTTGTAGGCAGGTATAGTCTTTCATATCTCATGAATTCGGAGACAGTTTTTATCAATTTTACTTCTCGAAAATAGTATATGTTAATTGTAAAAATTTGAAGTGTCACAGGACTAATAAGATTTGAAAAAGACTGAAAGAGTTCCACCCTCCTCTGTCCTACTCCCCGAGGGCGGGATAACACAGTAGGCGTCTCTCCTATCGAATATTTTTTTTTTATACATATAGATGACAAACAAGTTGACGGCCCACCTGGTGGTAAGCAGATACCGCCGCCTATAGACACCTGCAAAAACAAGGAAAAAAACTAGATATTGCAGGTGTTTTGTCATCCTGAGGCCTAAGATGAAATGCCGTCCATATCCAGTAATTACACTGGCTACCTTCAATCCGAAACACAGCGAACTGTTTCACGGCTGGAATAAGAAAGGCGGTGGTACCTACCCAGGTGACCCTACATATGGGTCTACCACCTATACTCCAGCCAAATCCGATGACGAATAAATGTAAACAAACCAATTTAGGGTCATCCCAACTGAGGTTACATTTTTTTTTCTGAGGGTCGTATTTCTGACTAGATTACTGCACATTATTTAATAATACATTAAGTAATATATTTTTTCTGCAATATATCACTAGAAACACTCGCAAAACGTTAATATTTTAGTTATAAAACGAAAAAATAATTATAGGATAAATTATTTTAAGTAGACAGCCCTATAACCAAAAAGAACTCAGGTATTATGAACATTTTCGCACTTTTATACCAACCTTCCAACTGAAGTAGTTAATAAGGTAATAATGCATAGATAATTATTATGTAAATGTTTCTGTTTGTATCTTAATATTATAGGTTTAATAAAATACTAAATGCAATAGTATTAACCAAGTACAATTGTTAAATCAGCCTTTTTTAATAAATAAATGATTAAATCCTTAAATAAATCTATTTTTTATTATTTCAAAGCAATGAGTATTACCCTTGACTTAAAAAGAAAACATTATAATTAACCAATAAACACATTGCTAAAATTTTTATAAAAATTGTATACTGTTGTTTGATAGAAAAAGGTTGTTTGTTATTATATGCCTGTCAGTGGTTGCTAGGCAACGTTTTGTTATTAAACATTCTTCATCGGATTTGGCTAGTTATAGTAAAAAATGGTAGGTAGTTATTGTGTAGTGAATGTGTAAAGAGGTACCCTGAACGGCAGCAGGTGTCGGCGTCGGCCTCGCTGCGGATGGCGTCGCAGGCGGCGTGCAGCCAACGCCGGCACGCCTCGCACTGGATGATCAGCTCCCCGTCCGAGTACGGCTCCGAGCACGCGCAGCACATCACTAGCGACGCGCACGGCGCGCACTCTGCACAACCACCACACACTCATTGTTACTAGCCCCTAACCACAAACTTGACATAGTTGTCAGTATTGTCTTATAATTTGGCGTGCACTACACATTTGGAAATAAAACCACTTTACCGGGTTTTCCTCGCGTTTAATCTGTCAAGCGTCGTTATGTTATCCCAGTGGCGGGCTATGACAATTGAAAAATCAATTGTGTCTGGAATCTGATCCTACACGGGTTAATTAGATGCTACATGAATATTTTATACATGACGTTTCAATTACTTTACAGTGATCGAGTTCACGGGAGGACTGAAGATATCAGCTGTCTTTGATAAGTTTTCAAGATAACTACCGTGACTTTGTGTTATGTTTTGAGTGGTCCGATTCACTCGTATCAGTTCGTGTCAGTTTTTTGGAGTGCACTGACCGGTGTAGTTGTCGCACCAGGCCAGCGTGTCGCGCGTGCCGCACACGAGGCAGCGTGTGAGTACATGTGCACTGACCGGTGTAGTTGTCGCACCAGGCCAGCGTGTCGCGCGTGCCGCACACGAGGCAGCGTGTGAGTACATGTGAACTGACCGGTGTAGTTGTCGCACCAGGCCAGCGTGTCGCGCGTGCCGCACACGAGGCAGCGTGTGAGTACATGTGCACTGACCGGTGTAGTTGTCGCACCAGGCCAGCGTGTCGCGCGTGCCGCACACGAGGCAGCGTGTGAGTACATGTGCACTGACCGGTGTAGTTGTCGCACCAGGCCAGCGTGTCGCGCGTGCCGCACACGAGGCAGCGTGTGAGTACATGTGCACTGACCGGTGTAGTTGTCGCACCAGGCCAGCGTGTCGCGCGTGCCGCACACGAGGCAGCGTGTGAGTACATGTGCACTGACCGGTGTAGTTGTCGCACCAGGCCAGCGTGTCGCGCGTGCGGCACACGAGGCAGCGTGTGAGTACATGTGCACTGACCGGTGTAGTTGTCGCACCAGGCCAGCGTGTCGCGCGTGCCGCACACGAGGCAGCGTGTGAGTACATGTGCACTGACCGGTGTAGTTGTCGCACCAGGCCAGCGTGTCGCGCGTGCGGCACACGAGGCAGCGTGTGAGTACATGTGCACTGACCGGTGTAGTTGTCGCACCAGGCCAGCGTGTCGCGCGTGCGGCACACGAGGCAGCGTGTGAGTACATGTGCACTGACCGGTGTAGTTGTCGCACCAGGCCAGCGTGTCGCGCGTGCCGCACACGAGGCAGCGGCGGCAGCGCTCACAGCGCCAGGGCCCGCGCGGCACCTCGCCCAGCGGCGGGCGCGCGCAGTACGTGTGCCACGTCGTGTCGCAGTCGTCGCACAGCAGCAGCAGCGTCTCGTCGCCGCGGCTGCCGCACCCCTCGCACACGGTGCAGTCCAGGCATCGCCAGCCCATCGTCACTATTACTTGAGATACCTGGGCCGTGGACAAAAGCATGTGTTGTAGTGTATTATTAAATGGCTCATGTCTGGGTAATAGGGATGTTGACTGTATTCAAATTAAAATATAGTTTTGACGCTTAGTGCTAGTTTTTATAATAAAACTCTTTAAAAATAAAGTTAATTGTAATATTACGGAATTTAAATAATATTTAATAAATAAAATGCAATTAAATCACTCTCACGTGACAAAAGACACCAAGCACGGTGTATGACGTCACTTGTTGTAAGCATTAGACTCTGACACAAAGCAAACCATCTAAATCAGCATAGCAAGGGCACGTGATATGTAATGGCGTTTTGGAGCGAAATTCGAAACTCAATTTAAGATACATGATTTTCAGAATATTAATGGTATTAAAATAATTATGATAACTATTTCCAGCTATATTAGATACACTTTCCCAAAAGTCAACATCCTTATTCTATATTATGTTGTATGTATGTATAAAGAATATAAAGTATTGTATTGTATTGTATTTAACTGAACATCATACTAACAGAATCTAACCAACAAAAATACTAAGTGAGTTCTGTCGACATCTTTACGTACTTAATTTCTTATAATCCTTAAATAAATATGTCAGCTGGTACAAAATAGTTTTATTTAATCGATATCTTGTATAATTACCTTAATATTAACACAATAAGGATGGTAAGTCTGCCCGCACTGAGCGCAAGCAATAAGGCACCCCTCAGAGTCAGTTCCTACAGCACCGCACATTACGCACAAATCTTGCGTCAGTACGAATTTGTCCTTACTTGAACACAATACTAATTTATTCTCCATTCCTGAAAAAATTAAAACGATATAACCTAGCTGGGTATTTTTTTTAAAATCTAGTTTTTGTTGCTGTAAATACCTGGATCGTCTTCTGAAGTCTTATTATCAGGCGCCTGTGGCCTCTGCAACCCGAGACCTGGCACTCCAAACACACCCCTCATTTTGGGCTTAGAACCTCTTTTCCTCCCAAACTCTAGCACCGATCTTTGCCGTTTCTTGAAGCCCAGTTTGCATGCTGGTGGAAATCCGCCTTTTAACTTGTAGCCACCTATTTTCTTCTTAGCTATTTTTGATGACACGGAAAATGGTTTGCCTTTACCTAAGCCTACATCCGACTGAAAAAAACAGAATTACTATGCTTTATTAAAATATTTAAAATGTACATGTTATTATAATGAATATTCCAATGGTGTGTGAAAGGTCAAATCACAAACTATAAGAAATATTGAAAAATACTCAATAGTCTTGGAACTGATGTTCATAAACAGTACCTCTTTACATTTTCCCTCAAATGTCATTTCTATAGTCAATGAACGTGAATGTGATTTTGTGTCTACTTCCCTTTGCGTTCCTATTTAATAACTTAACTGTCATGTTGACATTTTACACGGATTGGCATACAGCCGACCTCTACCTCGACGAAGCAAGTCGAAGTTTTAAAAGATGATAATCCTAATTAATCCGAGGCAAATGTCTTCGTTTTAACGCAACAATGTAGTGCGAAATGACACCCAATTTTTTTTAGCTTTATGCTCGTGCATTCTTATGGGATTCTCATATAAAGTTGACAAGGATCAGCAGTGTGATTCACTACAAGAAAAACGTCAAAAGTCGAGCTTTTGACGATTTTGACGTTTGAGCACAGCGCTGCGCGTCAGCATATTCACTAATCTCTATGTCGATCTCTTGGCTGTGTATGCTTATCGCTATTTTGGATATACGAAATTAAGTACTATCGATATTTGTCGATTTCGTTTTTCGCAATTACTTCATTAAATATTTGACTGACTCTTACATAAAGATCTAAAAATAAACAACTTTTTAGTTCCAGCTCACGCCGTGCTCGTCGTCGGAACGCTTGTGTCACCAAAGGCTGTCAAATGGTTGTCAAACAAACGCCAAAAAGTATGACAGCGTTGCCGACAGCCATGTAAAGCTGCTGACTTTAGAAATCGCATAACTGTACTTAACATCCCAAAGCCATTAATATTTTTATATAATTGTATTTGACGTCAAAAGAACCCTAAATTAATATTATTAAATTATATATATTATTACAGTATCAATCAATTCGTTAAACCTTACTAAATAACATTTCCATTTAGTTTCGGATTTGACCATTCACACCCACAAAAAAATCAAAGAAAAAACATGTGTATAGTTATAATATTTCAATATTATTACAAAGTTTTACCTTAATTGTTTCAAGAGCAAGTGGATCTTGCTCTTGTTGCGAATTCTCATCACCGAACGATGAATCTTGAGACGTAGACGCAGTATTATCCTCGTCGAAAGCTGCATAAAAAAATATAATTTATAAAATTCACACAATATTTATTTATAAAATCCACTCAATATTTTATGTCAGAGATGAAAAGTTTAATAATAATAACATGACTTACATCCTGACTTGATACCAACTAACGGCATTTGGGTCTTGCATATTGGGCAGTTGTAATCATACGCTGGATTTAGTTCCTTCTTTTGTTTGTACTGCTGCGGATCTGCGTCGGGATCGCACATTCCGTGGACATACCTATAATGTATTTCAAAGTATAGTTCCCGCTACTAGTAGAAGTACCACATTATTAAGTAATCTCATTTCTATCATCATCTTGTTATTGGCAAAATAAATAGGTAAGTGTCATGTTCGAATCAGTATATAAAATTGAACGAAAATTGTTATATCTATTTGGAAGAAGATTAATATGTTGAAGAAAAACTAAATTATAATAATTATAGTTTCATTACCAATATATATGGTAATCGCTAGTGTTGGTAAGGTGTTAGACAATTCTTTGAAAAATTATATTAATTAAAATTAAAAGGAAATAACTGCCGCTCAGTGAGCTAGCTTTGGCATGACTGTGTAAAGAGTGCAGAGTGCAGAGTGTTAAGTGTATTGCATGTTGTGTGAACTGTGCAGAGTGTGTTGAAGTGTATTAGCATGACTGTGAACGGTGCAGAGTGTATTCATGACTGTGTGAACAGTGCAGATAGTATTGAAGTTTATTAGAATGAATTAGAGTTATATTCGGGATATTAACCATGTAATTTCTTTGTTACAAGTTCTCGATATTCAAAATCAAATACAAATGAAAAACCGAATTCAAATGTTATGACCATGAAAGTATAAAGTGTTTATTAGGATGATAGTGAGAATGGCGCAGTGTATAGTAGTGTATTAGCATGACATTGTAAACAGTGCAGGGTGTGTTGAAGTGTATTAGTATGACTGTGTGACCACCAGTGCAGTGGGTTGAAGTGTATTATAGTAATATTCAAATCTCATGAGTCCGGTGACTCTTTAGATTTTTACTACATGTAAAAATTATTTTCGTGAAAATTTGAACTGTCACAGGACTCAGGTTTAGTAAAATGGACTACACTCGTAGCATGGCTAGGTGAACGGTGCAGTGTGTTGAAGTGTGTGGGGTACCTCTTGCAGAGCGTGCAGCGGATCATGTCGCGGTAGGCGGCGGCGCGGTATGCGCGGCGGCACAGCGGGCAGCAGGAGCCCTTGTTCCGCTGCTGGTAGCAGCTGTCGCACACCGTGTAGTGCGCGTGCCAGCGCGACGACGGGCCCGCGCCCGGCGAGCGCGCGCCGCAGTCAGAGCACACGCGGCAGCACTACCGACCGTTACACACTTTGTATATCTATCTGATACGACGAAAAAAATGAAGCAAATAGACGCTTCATTTTACATCGTCAAATTATTTTTAGATTCAAAATTCAATGACATTCCTTTTGAGATAAAATGTATCAAAACTGTTTATGTGTGTATAACCTCTGATAACACTTTTAAAAGGCATTGAATAGACACCTACAATATCATGGAATTAATGGTATTGGCGATGCGTTGTCATCCTGAGGCCTAATATGAAATGCCTTCTATGTACAGTAACACAGGCTACTTTTCCCTTTAATCCAAAAAACAGCAAACTGTTTTACGGCCAAAATAGGAAAGGCGATGGCACATACCTTCCCTGACGACTCTACGTACGGGACTACTACCTATTAAATAAACTTTAAAGTAATTGGTATATAGTGGAAAATGTTTACAATGTTGAAAATATGTTATGTATCTGGTCTAGCTGTGCGGTTTTGATTGAGAGAACTAGATGACAAACAAGCTGACGGCCTACCTGAAGGTAAGCGGTAACCTATAGACACCTGCAATAACAACGGAAAATCACTTGATATTGCAGGTGCGTAGTCATCCTGAGGCCTATGATGAAATGCCGTCCATGCCCAGTAATTAGCCTGGCTACCTTTCCCTTCAATCCGTAACACAGCGAACTGTTTCACGGCTGAAATAAGAAAGGCCCAAATACCTACCCAGACGACCCTACATACGGGCCTACCACCTAGTAATATATTTGGATGTGGAATCAATTGGGACTGATTGGTGTTAGCATCCATACCTTACACTTCCAGCCGTACTTGGGCACGGTAGCCATGACCGGCCGCAGGCAGGTGGCGTGGTAGAGCTTGTCGCAGTGCTCGCAGGCGACGGCGCGCGCGTCCGCCGGCGACGCCTCGCCGCGGCACACCTGGCACACGCGGCACATGCGGCACGACCAGCCCGACCGTACGCCTGACCAAACCAACAATACTGTGGGTCAATTCTGCTCTTTATTCTCCTAAACAAATCGGCTGCGGTTCGGTATCGTTACCAATGCGGTTGTAATACAAAAAGGTATTCCACTATCATTGCTTATAAAGCCGGAACGCTAACGAAACGCTCTCGGATGGTTCAACTTTGGCTCGATAATTGTTAGCAATATTGCAAGAAACAAATATATTTTGGCTTAGTGTTTTTTTTTTTTTATACAAAGCACGGCAATTGACCCAACACCACCTGATATGAAGCGGTAAGGAGAGTCCATATGCGAAGACAGCTAGTGCAGAAACGGACAATGCACTAGCTGCCTCCACCTTGCCGGCCCAAAAGGTGCTTTTTCACGCCTCTCTTGAAGGACCCCATGTTATAGGAAGGAGGAAACACATGCGCTGGCAAAAAATTCCAAGTTCTGGAAGTACGACAAAGAAGCGAAGAACTAAATTTCTTTGTGCGTGATGTTGAGGTGGAGACAGTAAATGGATGACTTCGAAGACCAGCACGCGTGCTCCTGAGCAGAAAGGGGGAAGGTGGGATAAGGTCGAAAAGCTCTTCAGAGCACTCTCCGTGATAAAGCCGATAAAAGGCGTTAAGCGACGCAATGTCTCGACGCAATTGTAGAGGCTCAAGTTTGTTCGTGACCTCTACTTCGCCAATGATACGGACAGCACGACGCTGCAATCTGTCCAGTGCATCGAGGAGGTACTTGGCGGAGCCATCCCATAAGTGCGAGCAATATTCCACGCAAGATCGGACCTGAGTTTTGTACAGCAGGCATAGCTGGTCGGGCGTGAAAAATCGACGCACCTTGTTCAGGACACCGAGCTTCCGTGAGCCTGTTTTGATCATGGTTTCGATGTAGTTTCTGGAATTGAGATCGCAGCATATCTCCATGCCGAGCAAGTGTAAGGAGCCCTGTGCCGAAAGAGTAGTGCCCTGAAGAGAGGGAAGGGGAAGGAACGGTGACATTTTGGCTGTAAACGCACACACCTGTGTTTTCTTAGCATTGAACTAAACAAGATTGTTATATTCCCATTCAGATACGAGGTTCAACACCCTGTTGAGCTCAATAGTAAGATTCTCCTGTGTAAAATAGTATGTGTATAATAATAAGTAAAATACAATAGCAGAATTGGGGGGCTGCATACATACGGGTTCCACTTACCATTTTACTATTGATTTAAAAATCCTTGGCAAATAATCACTAAATTAAAAAATCCTTTAATGACGATCATTTTCAGCAATTTTTAAAGTAAAAAAGTTTAAAATGCGTTTTTTTAATCTGTTGAAATTAAATGAGTAACCGCGATAGTGCCGTAGTGACAAATACGCGCCGGGCATTCTTATTAAAGTAGAAAGAAAGGTGGTTGCCTGCATTTTAGTTTTAGAGAATAGGATGATTTGATATGCTTATTGGACCCATAAATAAGTGGTATATTTAAAGTAGATAGAACAGTATAAACATAATCTTTGAAATAAAAAATACATTGGAAATGTTGCTGCATATATTTTTACTGCCACTAATATGACAGTACAGATATAGTGAATAATATGTTATCGAGTGCAGACCACAGGGAGAAAGTCGAACCTATTAAGCTTTTGATAAAACAAGATACCGTATGTACTGATGCAAATGTAACTGACATTAAAATTTGTAATAATTACTTTACTAACATAAACACGTATCCTATTAAATAATGCAAGCTTTAAAAAATGTTATTCACATACCCGGTAACTGCGCAAGGCCAACACAAGTGCCGTGGTAATGCGCGCCACAGGTCACGCAAGTCATCAAGTTTGCTATATCACCAATGGTCCTACACGTTCGACACTCAATATCTGCCGTACCTAACATAACAAATATGATATTTTAAAAAAAACAGAATTTGAAATAAAATAACTTCTTATTAATAACTCTCATACTTACAAACAAGTGGAATTTGATACAAATGATCCTTGCAGAATGAAGAATTGGTCTGAAAGTCCATGTAACCTCCAGAGGCGAGGACACAGGGCAGATGAAAGTACTTACTGCAGCTCATCTATTGAAATAAAACTTTGGTTAAACCTGTGCTCAATAAGTGTTCAATAAAATTAAAACTTTTATAATTTACAAAAAATGCTCCATACTTTACAAGGGATGCTAGCTCCATATCTCATACAAAAAGCACACTTCCTTGACAAAGCAACAGTCACAATTCCCTTGACCCGCGCTTCTTCTAATTGCTCTTTTTCCTCTTCAGAATTGGAAGCTGCAGCCACTTGATCTTGAAATGGTGGGCTGAATTTCAGGCAACATCGGTGGAGATAGAACGCACCAACAGTTACTACCCCTGTTAGTTCTAATACATCCACATGTCCAATTATTGATAGTTCGTCAGTATGTTCCAAGTTGTATATAGGAGTTCTGAAATAAATAAATACAAATCATTGTGGATAAGATAGTTATTAATTTTATTATAATAATATGTGAATACCTACATTTTTAAATATAATAATTATTAAATATACTAAAAATTCTAATAACTATATCTTTTTACCATATGTAGGTAGGATTGCTGTTGAAAATTAAAATTATTTTAAGCCCAAGCTTCATACATTTTGTAGTCCTTTCCTTTCTTAAATAAAAGAAATGTGTTCACTGTTATTAACTTACTTGCATTTGTTGAAAGCTTTTTGTCGCCTACTCAAGGGTAATGCTGTTTGTGGTTGATTAGTATCCATGAGTTCA
Source organism: Nymphula nitidulata (assembly GCA_947347705.1). Taxonomy (NCBI): domain Eukaryota; kingdom Metazoa; phylum Arthropoda; class Insecta; order Lepidoptera; family Crambidae; genus Nymphula; species Nymphula nitidulata. Next base: position 18,377,794 of record OX374625.1, on the reverse strand, counting down.
GGGGGTGGGGATGCCAGTCCAGGTGGCACTGGGGTTGTGGGCGTGCTGGTGGGCGTTGGTACGCTCGTGGGGGTGGCGCCTCCGGAATTAGAAACACCAGGAGTGGTATTGCCATCTCCATCGCCAATGTTACAGAGAATCTGCCTCATTTCCCCTTGGCCAAGTTGACTCTTCTCACTCAAGTTACAAAGTGCACACACCTTCCCTGGCCTAAAACACTTTTCTGTTAAATCTAGTTTCTACATGAATAATACAAAAAAAATACAAATTTTCAACCACTTATGCTTTTTTAACGGTGAACGATGCGGGTTAGGGCCAAACGGCGATAATTCGGTCGACCACAGAAGTAGCTGAACACTTTAGTACTATGTCGCCACGACTCTAGCGTCAATATAGTTCGGTAGCAACTATAAAGTACGTGCACAAGATCGGTGTGACATGGTACTAAAGTGTTCAGCTACTTCTGTGGTCGACTGTACCTTTGGCTACAGTTACCAGTTAGTTAAAAGTCTGAATGCTAGTTCACCACCCCAATTTATGAGAGAGTCCTTGTTTAATTAGCAGTGAGTAATTACCACTTTTCTGGTGTATAAGGTGGTTCTTCAGGAGCTGGCATGGTGAAATCATCTTCATCCATAACATCATCAAGTGAGTCATCACGACTACTTCGGTGTCGTTTTGCGCCTCTTACAGACCCAGGATTTCTATACCTAAAAGAGCATTAGTGATGTTAAATAATATGTTAATATGTATATTGATATTAACACTATTATGTTGCAGTACCTATACTATACAAAAAAGTTCTTTGTAAATTTACCTTCTGACAATTTTGCCCTCTTTGACCAATTTGGGGCCTTCTTTACGTGGTCTTCCAGGACCACGTCGAGCGGACGTAAAGAAGGGTCGGGCGTAAGGCTGATGGTGAAAAAAAGTTGGCTGTGAGACCACACCATGTGGAGATGCCGGCTCCTCTCCACGCGGCGACGAAGCACATGAAGTTGGTGTTGATCCTGGACCTGTATAGAAATCTATCTTATTTGGTTAAAATTTAATTAAACAGGAAAAGTAAACTTTCAGTAAGACTTGTTACAATTTTCAGCTATAATAACAGGTAAGCTAAACGGGTAATTTTTTTTACTATACAAATAAATTAAAAACAATATACAATTTTTAAAATCAATTATTGAACATGGGGATGTAGAAAACTCAGCTCAGCCTTTCTAGTTCTATTATGCTCACAGAACACTTTTACTCATTATGCTACTTTTTGGCTAAGCTATGGTTTCGGAATCAAGTCTATTCTTGTCCATGTCTATGTTCCTGATGCCTCTATAATACCGGCACTTTTAATAGGTGACGGTATTGGATCGATCTGCGATTGATCCTCATTGTCTCCATTATTTTTCATTTTCCTTTTGTTTTGCCTTAGGCTTTATCATCACACAATGCATTTGATTGATATTTCTCTATCAACTAGTATATATCTCTTTGAATCTATCTTAACATTTAATTACACGTTCGTATAATGCCACAAACTTATCTGAAACGGTGGTCAAATTGGAACTTAGCGGTCATTTTCAAAAGTCATTCTACTGTCAAGTCTGTTATTGCGTATGACGCTTGGTGTTTGTAAATTTGTCTTTTGATTAAAGGTATCTACATAATTAATTTCCAAAGATAGGTATAACAAATGATGCGAGAAATACAATTTTAAAAGTGTTATCATTCATGCAGGAAGAAATCGCCTCCAAGTACCATTAATACCATTTAAAAAGTTGTATGAACATTGCTGCTGCCACCTGATGAGTGTTGCGAGGTGTTGCTATGAATCGCTCATTATCTCTATTGAGTTTATTTATTTGCGGCCGATTAGTTTTATTGATTTTGAGATTGCAAAGGTCTAAGTGTAGTTTCGTAAAATAAACAAGCAATCTGTTTGCTCATTTGCCTTTTTCGTACTTATACGAAAACAAATGGTCTTCAAAATACTAAAAAGGAAAAATATTAATATTAATTTAAGTACCTCGGTACATAAGTACCGAGGTACTTAAGTTAGGTACGATCATAGATAATACGATACTTAGGTACGATCACCATCAACTTCTCATATTCAAACTATAACACTAATGGTTATTGCTTGCAGTGACAAATAACCAGTTTACAGAGAATCATGGTTTGTTGGAGCAACCATGCAGCTATGTGACAAATAGAAGAGATATTTTTCATACGTTTCGTGAATTCGAGTCGGATCACACAGTTGTAACTGCAGATGGCTGTTCTAAGTAGTAACGGAACTATGGTTGTAGAGTCGAATGTCAATGGCTAAAAATGGAAAATTATTCTAGAAGATGTGTGGCTAGTACTATCACTCACAAAAAACTTGTTCTCAACCCTGACTGCCCAAGATAAGATGCAGAACAGTATTTTTAGGTCTACTGCTAAACAGTGCTAACTTGAATTAGACGGCATCCCTGTAGTGGTTAGAACAAGAGACCTTCAAAGAGGACTTTACAAGCAAAATCTACAAACAAGCACTCCAAAGAAGAAGACTTTAGAAGTAAATATTCTCTCAAGTAATTCCAACATCTATTATGAATGTCATTCAGCTCTATTATGAATGTTTTGCACACCAAGATAAGAGGCATTTGCAACAACTTGTCAAAAGAGAACTGGGTTTAGACCTAGCATTGGATGAAACAAAATGTGTGCATATAGTAGTGCTAGTTGTATAAAAAAAAACGAATATGGAAAAGCACACTGGCTGAAATTTAGGACAAGACAAAGAGCAACTAAGCCCGGTGAGTTAATGTACGCCGATGTATGTGGACCCACTTTCCTCCAAGCGGATCAAAATCTAGACACTTTATGGCATTCAAAGACGTTTACTCAGGTTACCGCCACGGTTAATTCTTATGACAGAAATCCGAAGTCAAAGACAAGTTGATTCAAATGCTCAATGAATCTCAGACTGCCGGACATGTGGTAAAAACGTTGTTATTATGTGAAAATGAAGCAGTCATAAGAATTCTGAGAAACCGCGGCATACCACAGAGACTAACAATGCCAGAACAAAACATGTGTAGCGAGCGAGAAAATCGTACTCTAGTCGAAGCGGCGTGGTCAATGTTGCACGGCAGAGAGGAGTTACCACAATTTCTATGGACTGAACTTATAAATACTGCCGCGTATGTGCTAAATCGCACTGGAACTACCAGACAGAAAAACAAAGTGCCATTCGAGTTTTGGTATGGTAAGAAGCGAAAGATTAGTCACATGCGTATAATTGGTAGTGAGTGCTATGCCCGCATACCTAAACAGAAGCGACAGAAGTTGTGTAAAAAAGCAATGAAAGGGAAACTCCGCGCGCTACGCAAACGGCGATGGTTATCGCATCTGGACTCCCAGTGGAACTATCAGATCCAGAGACATCACTTTTGAAACTGATATTGAATAAAAAATTTCAACTTCAATTACCAATAAGCCTTCTGATGTAGAGGGATATCATCATAGGGTAGACAATGAGGGAAATATTATCGATCCAAGTGATGTACCCGATACGGAAAACGAACTTGCTCTAGAGGGAGAACTGGAAGAAGAAGAGATAGGATCAAGCTCGTTAAGAAGAGTTTCAAGACGCCGTGGAATCTCCCATAGTTCAAGAAATGATATAGCATCACTTGAAGAGAATGTGTGGGATTTTTGTTACCCAGAGATTGGAAAGCATTACCATACAAATGGGTATTTCGTATCAAAAGAAATCTAGATGGTTCAATTGAGAAATATAAAGCTTGCCTAGTAGTAAAAGGTTTCAAACTGTGCAAGGGCATCAATTACGTAGAGACTTATAGCCCAGTAGCAAGATTAGCTACAATACAATATGGTTTTAACAGTATTTTTTGTGCTGATTATGGTAAAAATAGTGAAAAAATTCTATCACCCCTAGATAAGTCACAAATTTCAGTTGAAATTTTCGCTTGCTTGGAAACAAAAAAGACCCAAACTACAAAACTTTGGTTGCTGAATTGTTTACAAAACTACAAAATGTTGGGCGGCAAAATGAGTGTCAAGTCCATTTCCTTCACTCACATCTGGACTACTTTCCAGAAAATCTTGGAAGTAAGGAACAAGGAGAATGTTTCCATCAAGATATAAAAGAAATGGAGCGCAGATACTAAGGTCAATGGAATGTCAACATGATGGCAGACTACTATTGAATGTTAAAAAGAGAAAATTCACAAGAACACAGCCAAAATAGTGCCAAAAGAAGCTTTGATGAAAAAGAAAACATTTTTACAAAGTCATAATAACTTTGCAACACATGTGTATCACTAATAAACTTATTTTAGCTAGGTATTGTTGTTCTTTTTGCTTTTTATGTTAAAATAATAAAAAGAAATCAACAATTTTCCGTTTTTTGTACTTTTTTCAAATACTTTAACTTTATTTTGTAGGCAAACCTTACGTGATAGAAAAAAACCAATGTCATTTTTGAAATCAGCGCAAAATACGACATAAAGACAAGTTAACAAAATCAAATCAATTTTTTAAAAAGTTTTTTTTGCAGACCTGTGTAACCTGAAGGGTTTAAAGACAGTAAAAAAAAGTATGTTAACTGAAAAGAAGCCTCTATGGTCTAAAACAGGCACCAAGATGCTGAAACTATAAATTTCATCAGGTTTTACTGAAGTTAGACTTTAAGCAAAGTACTGCTAATCCATGTTTATATACAAAGAAGAAAGAAAGTAGGGAATAAGAAAATCCTGCTAACTATTATGTTGATGAGGATCTAATTGCTGCTTCAAATCAAGAGATTATTAATGTCTTTTTGAGAAGCTTAAAAGAACACATTGAGACCACATCAAAGCCTGCCTCTTTTTACCTTGGTATGCAAATCAATCAGCTTAAAGATGGATCGATACTGATACAGAATCTTACACAATGAAGATCCTAGATAAATTTGGGATGAGGAACTGTATTTGCAATGCCTATGGACAAAGTAGTTTCCGATTTGCAAGGAGTCTTGAGGCGAATCCTAATAAAAACAATCAGTTCCCATACCAAGAGGGGGTTGAAGCACTAGCTTACCTAATGGTTGCCACCCAACCAAAAATTGCTTAAGCTGTGGGTGTAGTATCAAAAAAGCTAGAGAACCCAACAAAGAGAATTATTCTGTATTTGAAAAGTACTTTTCAATTGGTATATTTTATGGTCACCATGATGCAAAAGTAATTTGTTGCTATGGACAAGGTGCAGTGACATGATTGAGTCAGCATCAAGTCTCTGTAGCCATATCAACTCTGTAGTTGACTCGGTAGTCTGAAATAGTGGCTGTTAGCTAGGCTGCGCATGAAGACATCTAGCTGAACAGGATATTCCACAACCTCATAACAATGAAACAGATACCATTGTTATCAGTAGATAATGAAGCTGCAGAAATACTAGCTCTGTCATGTCAAAGACACGGCCCGCGGGCCGCATCTGGCCCCCAGACCGTATCAATATGGCCCGGGATCGCAATTTGCCACAAAACGAAGAATCATGTTTTTAGACTTCACACAATTCCTCTACGGAAGTTTTTAAATTTTTTAATTTGAATCTGGCCCGCCTACACATACTAAATTTATATGCCCCTTTGCTCATAATCCAGAATTCGACAAACGTATGAAGAATATTAGACTCCGCCACTTCTTTGTGAGAGAGGCTGTTCATAATGGTGACTTAGAAGTGATGCATGTCAGCTCCAAGGATCAACTTGCCAACATAATGATGAAACCTGTGCCAAGACCTAGATTCAAAAAGCTACAAGCAGCATTAGGGAGTGTTAAATGAGGTTCAATGCTAGACATTTGAATTTATAGTTTGTAAGAATTGACATGTAGACATGTGTTGCTTAGTAACATATATCTAAAAAAATAAAAAAAATGTATATGTTGTTGTTGTTGTATGCATGTGTTGTATGTATGTATGTGTATGTATGTGTGTATCATTAAAGTCCATTATGGTAAATTATGTTATTCCTATGATTTTAGTTTTTCCATCCACAGCCTCTGAGTTAACAATTTAATATTTCAATATGCAGTGCCATTCTTTTGTAATCCCTATAAGTAATTTGTTGAGTGTTTCATTACCTTAAATGTTTAATAAGAGCCGCTGCTAACGAGTATACCCTTACTCAGAAAAACAGGGAAACATACTCAAATATATATAATTTTACTTTGGAGTTCTATCATGATGCTGTGACCATCAAATAAAACATTAGTGTTTGAGTCTTGGAATTATAATTAATTTCTGAATACACAGAAAAATTATCAAATTGAGTCAATATGCAATAGGCATGTTATTTTGCAAATTTTATTATAGATCATAACAAAACAATATCAGTATGTGCAAGTAAGACATGTTTTCAGGAAAAGCACATCACATTATGGAAAACAGTAAATAATAAAAACATAGAAAAGTACCTGAGGACGGCGGCGCTTCGCCTTCTTCTTCGGATCCATCGTCACCTAATATTTCCACATCCAAAACACCCTCGTCCGGTACGTCCATCTATAACATTTTCATTGACACTTAGTACATAGTAATTAGTGTTTCAGCGTTGCACTAAGGTTCTGATGAAATTATTTACAATACAACATCGAAGTAATGTAAATGAAGACCGCCATAGTGAACGACAAGTGGATTCATTAAACTTTGTAACTTACCGCAAGTGTTTGCGATGGAGACTAGACGAGTTGACTTCACGAAAAGACCCAAATTACAGAACAAAAACTCATTATTTTGATTAATTTTAAAAGAGAACACAAAAACATAAGAAAATAAGGCTACATTCGCTGACTGCGAACGAAGCGTAGCCACAGATTAGTGCAATAAAGTCAGGGTATTCAATCTTGATGCAAAAGTACGAGCATTGCTTCTTGCAAGTCACTAGTTTATACACAAGTTCAGAGATGGCTCTTCTGTCCTCGGATTCATTGGCTGTCCTGTTTAGAGTTGCCAGTCAAGATACCCACTTGTTATTGTGAAATTTTGTTTCAAATCTACGTACTCATGTATTATTTTAGGTGACTTAAATATATCTTTTATTTATGTGCATTAGAATAAAACATAGAAATACATTAGTATTACGTCAAATATTTTATGAAAACCTAATAAGTTATAAAGATTTATTTAATTTACAAGCAATGGTTAGTAGTACAAGGTATCACTAAAACTATGTATAAAAATGCTATCATTTTGTACCCAAAACAAATATGGTCGTCGTAGTCGCTAGAGTGACTCTTGTTTATATAAAGTTTTTTAAATTTTTAGTTTATTACTCTTTCGTAATTTTCTTGAGTCAGGGCTTTCTCCAACGGTTTTAATAAGATTCAACTAGTATGTCATCACATTTCAAACAATTGTGTGTTGAGTTGAGACAGGACTGTGAAAATAGAAATATTTGTGGAGCGAGATATTTCATAGTGTTTTTGAGACAGGACAGGACTCGGTTGTATGGTGTTGAGTTGAGTGTGTTTAAAGTATTGCAAAAGGAAGAAAATATAAATCTTTAGTTCGAAAAATAAATAGTTCTTATTTTATAGATAATTTTAAGGTTATTGTGCCGGTGTTGATACTAGTTTTCATCAGTTGCCTTTTGATTTACTAATTTGAATGTAATGAATACACTCTACAACTAAATACAATATTACTGATGAAAAACAGTGTCAATACTGTCAATTCAGAAAATAAACAAATCTTTCATTAGGTATAGGTACCTATTTACATAGTGCAACACATACATACACTCACGCACACATAGATACAAGTAGAGAATAAATAAACAGTACTGGTTACTACGGATTCTCCTCGCAGCGCTAGTCACAGATCAGATAATAGTGCGCTAGTGTAGCAGTGCTCGTTTTACGGCTAAGATTGACCTCTATTTCCAGTAATCAAAGTACTCTGTGAATAAAGTATCAGCCAATGAGGAAGGCGTAGCGCACATCATCTATAGTTGCTATGTGCACAGATTACACTATAATGTTCGTTCTTATTTGCTCTGAGGTTCGTTCCAAGGGCGTCTTTGATGATCAGTGCTGCCATTTACACGGCAATTTGAGCAATGGGACTTTTGAGCAATAAAACACGGTACACGGCAGTATATTCATTGCAGTGTTCTAAAACACGGCAATCCAATGGTTACTATTTTTTTCCAATTCTGACACATAACGCACATCACTAGACTACACTAGACGTAGTTATGGCTCTATGAGGCTGAGCGGGAAAATCCCGACGCGCAATTTGATTGACATAGATTCGCACAATTTCATTGTTTATGGTATTCATTTCATTCAATTTTTTTTTGAAAAATTCAATACATGAAATACTGCAACTGCTGTTTATTTACTTTATTAAGTGTGGTGTATCAGTAAAGTATTAGAAATCTGACGTATTAATTTAAAATTTTAAAAAAAAGAACAAAAATTAAAACTTTATAGGTATCTATGGTTTCTGGAAACAACTTAGAGCCACCGCACATATACAAATTCAAGTTGGCCAACTAAATCGCTGAATGTCTAATAGGCATAGAATCTTATGATAGCCCGCACATTATATCAACTAAGTCGTTCAACTAAATAGTTGGCGAACTATCGGCCGATAGTCCGCAGACTATAACAACTTAGTTGGTCAGTCGCACGCGTCTGTGGTCGCACGGTAAGATGCAGTGTGACCAGACCCGTAGGCGTGATTTCCCCACGCTTGGATTTTTGCTGACGGGCACGCAGCCGCCCAGTCGATCTCTGCATTCTCTACGATGATGAAAAAATAGAACTGCTGATCGACGAAATCCAAAAAAGGCCAGCCTTTAAAAAACTTATCTGGGTAACATCTCAGTTTAGAATGTAAGGTATGATGTTTCCCACGCTCTAATCTGTCACTTAATATCGGATGCACCTTAAATGTTTTGTTCTGTTTTCGTCTTCTTTTTATCAATTTCAGAAGTAGTGCGTTGTTTTTCCGCATTTTATCGCAGACTTCACCGCGCTAGCAACACTGTCCACCAACTAAAGGTCTATTCACACATATCAGACAAGCCTCAGTTCCGGCACAGATCCGGCACAGTTCCGTATCAGTGCGAAATATTATTTCATACATTATCTATAAACGTATCTCCACTTGTCCGTTCAGTGACGGCTCAGTGCTCTCAGTGTCCGTTCCGGCGTGGTTCCGGCACCGGCAAGCACGGAAGGTATCGTCGACAACGATATTTTTTGTCGGACGGACCGATCACTGACGGATCTCGGACACCGACAACAACAAAAACAAAATAGAGGACGAGCGATTAATAGAATTGGTTCGTGAAAATAGAGTTCTATCTCTATTTAGAGATGATTTATCTCATGCAAAGTATATGGATACGAAATACAATCACGATTGACGACGGACACGTTTTCACTGAAGCTCCGTGAACTGAGCGGGCACTGACATGTGTGAATTGAATCACTGACGCAACACTGAAGCACTGATACGGAACTGTGCCGGATCTGTGCCGGAACTGAGGCTTGTCTAATATGTGGGAATCGACCTTAAAGGTCTATTCACACATATCAGAGAAGCCACAGTTCCGGCACAGTTCCGTATCAGTACGAAATATTATTTCATACATTATCTATGAACGTATCTCCACTTGTCCGTGTCAGTGACAGCTCAGTGCTCTCAGTGTCCGTTCCGGCGTGGTTCCGGCACCGGCAAGCACGGAAGGTATCGTCGACAACGATATTTTTTGCCGGACGGACCTATCACGGACAGATCACTGACGGATCTCGGACGCCGACATCAACAAAAACAAAATAGAGGACGAGCGATTAATAGAATTGGTTCGTGAAAATAGAGTTTTATCTCTATTTAGAGATGATTTATCTCATGCAAAGTATATGGATACGAAATACAATCACGATTGACGACGGACACGTTTTCACTGAAGCTCCGTGAACTGAGCGGGCACTGACATGTGTGAATTGAATCACTGACGCAACACTGAAGCACTGATACGGAACTGTGCCGGATCTGTGCCGGAACTGAGGCTTGTCTAATATGTGGGAATCGACCTTAAAGGTCTATTCACACATATCAGAGAAGCCACAGTTCCGGCACAGTTCCGTATCAGTGCGAAATATTATTTCATACATTATCTATGAACGTATCTCCACTTGTCCGTGTCAGTGACAGCTCAGTGCTCTCAGTGTCCGTTCCGGCGTGGTTCCGGCACCGGCAAGCACGGAAGGTATCGTCGACAACGATATTTTTTGCCGGACGGACCTATCACGGACAGATCACTGACGGATCTCGGACGCCGACATCAACAAAAACAAAATAGAGGATGAGCGATTAATAGAATTGGTTCGTGAAAATAGAGTTTTATCTCTATTTAGAGATGATTTATCTCATGCAAAGTATATGGATACGAAATACAATCACGATTGACGACGGGCACGTTTTCACTGAAGCTCCGTGAACTGAGCGGGCACTGTGTGGTAGACTCTGGCCAATGAATCGTGTCACTCGTATTTTCAATGAAGTTTTTTTAGGGCAACACTCGAAATGTCATATTGACGTTTCATTTCTCATTCTTGTATTGAGTTTATTTTGTAGTTTTACTGTAAAATAATGTCAAATACAATAAAAAGTACTATTCGAAAGCTTGTATACACTATGATACATAAATACAAAGATATATAAAGTGAATTTAATCGGAAATCTGAAGAGAAAATTCGACATTTGGAGGAAATACTTTCGCTACAGGTTAGTTTATTGTTTTCAGGGCGTTATGGCTTGATACTTTTCTGGTTTCTGCCCACATCACCTACCTAATAAAATCCAATATTATATAATATTCATGTTTATCGGTTATTTTCAGAAAGTGTATATGAAGAATTAAATCTCAAAATATTAATTCACTGAAAACTTAGAGAAGCCTGAAATGTTGCATGCAAGATCTGAAGAAGGTTTTCTGCCTGGTGCTTTAATAGTTTTCAGTGCAAAATCAAAATCAGCTGATTACCATGGCGACATGAATGCATGAAACTTCTTGAAATGGATAAGGGAATATCTACATAGCCTAACAAAGCCATGTGTAATTTTTATGTATAATGCAATGCAAGTTACCCTGTGAAACTAACAAACAAACCTCCCACAGTGTCTAATAGCAAAGGTGATATTTGGAAATGGTTAATAGAAAATAATGTTTCATTCCAAGAGTACCCGTACAAATGTTATTGTGCTTTGTTCATGACAACAGATGTATTTAGATTCTGACTTTGATTATGAATCATCCTGAACAACTTATTAAATATGCCTTATTTCAAATTTTATTTTATTTTATACCCGCCCATTACTTTTTATCCTCTTTTTTCCCCTGTTTTGATATTCAACCTGTAAGCGTCTATAATGACTAGTAGTAAGTAAATAGCTGGTAATTAATTACAATTAGGTATGCTATTCGACGAGCTCGGTGGCGTATTGGTTTGAGCGCTCTGGTTTCGATACGAAAAACAAAGCAACTTTCGCCATGGACGATCCTGGGATGGGTCATGGATGAATCAAAGTTTGTGCTCATCAAATCTATTTTATCTATACCAAGGATGATATATCCATGATCTATACCCATAATATATTAAGTCTACTCAAGTATAAGAAAAAGATATCACCTTGTGTTTTAATAACCATTAGAACATCTAAAAGAGTATTAAAATTATAAATGTTTATTTGTTTTTATTATTGAATTCTTTTTTTTTTAAATAGAACATTCCTAATGCACGCGCGTTTTACCATGTATAAAATGCTTAAAGCTAAAATAGGTTTCACTCGGCGTCATTGTGGCCGAGTATCTGATACCCGACGGTTTTTAAAACCCTAATAACTTTAAATACTCGTGAAGGAGCTCGGTGGCCTAGTGGTTTGAGCACTCTGGTTTCGATTACGGAAACAATTCAACTGTCGCCATGGCCTATCCCAGGATGGGTCAATCAAAACAGTTTTGTTTTAGAATAGTAATTAGAATATTATGTATTTAATAAGGTAGGCATCCGTTTAAATAAATTATTTATATACTTAAAAAAACGAAGTATCAAGACTATTTATTCCTTGCGAAATAAGTGTTTACAGCTAAAGATTTTTTAAAATAGGGTAGTTGACAACTTTTTTTTTATTTCATAAATAAGAAGTTTATAACTCATAAAGAAATATTGCAAAAGAAATAGTGTGTCTAAGATCAATAGTTTCACAGATATAGTGGTATGTTTGATGTGTGGCGGCGCATCGTCCAAAAACGCTCCATAGAAAATCTACGGAACAGGTGACGTCACATATTCCCATATTACTAAGAAATGTATGGGCATACTGACAAAATTGATAATAACTATGTATTATGTATATTTTTATCAATAGTTGTCATAATAATAGTTGTATTGATTGATGTCCGCATTCTATTATCATAATTATTTATGATAAATTTTGAATAAAAAATATGTCAATTATTTTAATTTTCAAAACAGTACAACTTCAACAATATTCTATATCTTTTAAGTTTGAATTGTTTTTATGGGTAAAAGTAACATATATTTTCCGAATGTGTGAAAAATAGCGCTAAATTCAAACTTAGGCAACATCCCAATTGCCGCTCTTTCTCAGTGACACGATTCACTGGCCAGAGTCTATATCTGACTCTTTGGAGTTTTACGTGTCTTTGACATTCTACTTCACCATTAACTCAGTTACTATAGAAACAAACAATCCATTGCTATTATTGCTAAATGTATCGTTTATTTTGTTTATTAAAACGTTTACTCTAAGGTTTGTCTTATTTAACAATTTAATAAACAAAATATATCAAAGTAAATTTCGAATATATAATGGAAAAATATCTGAAGCCGGAACGTCTGGACATCGACCCATGCAGCGGGTCTGCTAATGAAGAATGGGTGCATTGGAAGCGTACATTTGAAAGTTTCCTCAAGGCGTCGGAATCGGAAAAGGTAGATGCTTCATGGAAACTAGATTTACTTATTAACTACGTGTCGCCGAAAGTTTATGTGTATATAAGCGAATGTACCGATTTTTCTCAGGCTTTATTCTTATTAGATAAGCTTTTCACAAAGCCAAAGAATATCATTTATGCCAGACACGCGCTTGCTACTAGAAAACAACAAGCCCATGAATCGATTGACAATTATCTTCAATCCTTGAAACAGCGTTCCAAAGATTGTGATTTCAAAGATGTGTGTGCTGAAAAGAATAGAGATGACAATATTAGAGATGCTTTTATTTCGGGCATGAAATCTACAAAAATAAGACAGCGTCTGCTTGAAAATTTAACGCTTACGTTAGATGAGGCTTACAATCAAGCTCTATCATTAGAAATGGCTGAAATAAATTGCAATAGCTATAATAATGATCAAACTATAAATGCTATTCAGAAGAACGATGTGCTACTGTTCTTAACAGCTCTGAGAAACTCAAATACTTTCATGAATCACTGTGTCATCCAGGAGTGACTCGGATGGCACATTGGCTAAGAGCAAAAAACTATGCTTACTCTTTAGAGGACATAAGAAACATGATTCGATCTTGTCGCCTTTGCTCAGAAATTAAGCCGAGATTCCTAAAACCTGCTAGACCTGGACCACATATTATAAAGGCTACAATGCCTTTCGAGAGATTGAGCATAGATTTTAAGGGGCCATTACCCACAAATACAAGAAACAGATATTTGCTCACTGTGATTGATGAATACACGCGATTTCCATTCGCATTTCCCTGTCCAGATATGACATCAGGCACGGTTATCAAACATCTTAATGATCTTTTTATGCTTTTTGGGATGCCTGCTTATATACATTCCGACAGAGGCACTTCATTTCTTTCTGACGAAGTCAGAGATTTTTTATTAAAACGTGGTGTTGCAACAAGCTGAACTACTCCTTATAACCCAGAAGGGAATGGTCAAGTAGAAAGGTTTAATTCTACCCTCTGGAAAACAATACAATTGGCGTTACAATCTAGGAACTTACCTGTCGAAAGCTGGGAGCTAGTCTTACCACAAGCATTGCACGCGATTCGTTCATTACTATGTACGGCTATCAATTGCACGCCGCACGAGAGGATGTTCACGCATTCACGAAGATCTGTTAATGGAGATACCGTACCGACTTGACTACTTAATTCAGATCAGGTGCTTGTGAAGAAATTTAATCGAGCAAACAAATACCAACCCCTTGTAGAGGAAGGGGAGCTTCTCCATGTTAATCCAGATTATTCTTACATCCGCTTGCCAGATGGTAGAGAAACCACCATATCGAATAAACATTTAGCGCCCTTGAATCAAAGTAGTGGGAGTAATGGAGCCGACATAGAGTCCATGGTTAACGACATGGTGGAGTTAGAGATACTGCAGGACAATAATACACCAGGTTCCAGAAACTCCGCTCAGAAAAGTTTGGTATCCATTTACTATAATGTGCAAACATACCAATTACTCTGCGTAATGACCGTAAATTTTCAGGTGGTGGTAAATCAAGAAGAGGGCGAAGGCGCTCGGCGTCTGGCTTAACAACGTGGTTTCTTATACTATATCCTAGAATATTGATACCAGTTAATGAAAATTTACTTTTCTCTTTGTTAAGCGAAAGACCATATTTCCTAACTGCAGCTAAAAAATTCCGAAGATTTTCGTCATGTTCAGCTTTCGTCTTTCCGCACACCGTGATGTCATCGAGATAAGCATATGTGCCTTCTAGTTTCTCGGTGCGGATGACCCAATCAATTGTCCGCTGAAAACTAGAGACGCCATTTGTCACTCCAAATGGTATTCGGCGAAATTGATAAAGATTACCTGCTGCTTCAAACGCTGTGTAATGTTTTTCTTTTGATAAAATAGGTACTTGATGATATGCACTTTGTAGGTCTATAGTGCTGAATACAGCGTATTTAGATATCTTCGAAACAACTTCTTCAATGTTCGGTAGTGGATAGGCATCTAATTGCGTATATCTATTAACTGTCTGTGAATAATCGATGACGAGACGTTTTCTGTGACTAACATTCTTTGTAATCAATACCTGTGCGCGCCACGGTGAAGAACTGGGCTCTATGATACCATCGGATAACAGCTTTCTTATCTCATCCTCTATGAACTTATTGTCCTCCTCACTGTGCCGGCGGGACTTAATTGCGATTGGCTTGCAATCAAAGCTGATATTTGCGAATAACGGAACAGCTGGAACTAGAGCCGCAGCAACGTTACAGACTCTCATTGGTTCTTTTGACCCACCAAACGAAAATTCTAATGTTGAATGTTTTTCCAATACATCATGACCAATAATAAGATCAGCACATAAGTTCTTCACGATTAGGAGTGTGAGATCGTTGTAGTTATGGTTTCCTATTTGTGCCGAAACCAGAGTCTGACCTTGAACTTGATAGGATAGACTTGCAGCCGCCATGGTAATGGTTTGAAGGCAAGGGCGTTTCTTTAATCCACAAAGTCCGAATAATGTTTCATCGATGAAACTAATCGAACTGCCTGTGTCTATTAAGGCTTCTGCACGGATTCCTTTTGCCTTCCTTTTCCTTGCCAGATGGTAGAGAAACCACCATATCGAATAAACATTTAGCGCCCTTGAATCAAAGTAGTGGGAGTAATGGAGCCGACATAGAGTCCATGGTTAACGACATGGTGGAGTTAGAGATACTGCAGGACAATAATACACCAGGTTCCAGAAACTCCGCAACTGAGTCAAATATTGCAGCGGAGGATCGCTGTTCACCTCATTCAGAAGACTTAACTCCTCCCGTAACTCAATCTCCTACAACTCGAGACCACGAGATCACACAACCTTTAAGAAGGTCCTCACGAGAGCGCCGTCCTCCGAAGCATCTGAGCGATTACGTCACATCTTAGCACGAGGGAAGAATGTGGTATATCTGACTCTTTAGAGTTTTACGTGTCTTTGACATTCTACTTCACCATTAACTCAGTTACTATAGAAACAAATAATCCATTGCTATTATTGCTAAATGTATCTTTTATTTTGTTTATTAAAACCTTTACTCTAAGGTTTGTCTTATTTAACACACTGATATGTGTGAATTGAATCACTGACGCAACACTGAAGCACTGATACGGAACTGTGCCGGATCTGTGCCGGAACTGTGGCTTCACTGATATGTGGGAATCGACCTTTAAGCAGAGATTAATAACAGGACATATACTTCACTCTAATACAAATGGTGAAATAATTTCGTTATATTAGCCTACTAGGATTATTATTATTAGCCATTTTAGACGATGCAAGAAGAAATATACTCTACCAACGCGTGCCGAGATTCGAGAATCCCGCGGACACCGCGTGATTACGTCATCGAGCGAAAACGTAAGGGTTGTGCCACGACCATAAATTAAATAAAATGACTGAAGAACTATTTTTTATTTATTTATACATCTAATGCAATGAAGTGAATGCAAAGAAAGCCGGTGAATTAAATGTGATTTAATTTTATAAAAAGATCATTGTTTTTTTTTTCATCTTTGTATTCATTCGTTAATATTATAAATCGTGTAAATAAATTTTACTAGTAATCCTTTGGAAAACAGAGGCAAGGTAGAATAAAATCAATTTCTTGTAGTATATTCATTGAAGTGCTTCCCGGCTGGTTCGTAAAAAATTTATCAAAAATTTTCAAAAATGTTGTTTCTAATTTTTCCACGTAATTGATAAAAGCCTCCGGCGGGACTTTCAGCCCTCCGTAAAACAAAGAATTTTTATTGTACTATTTAAAATGAATGTATAGTCTGGTATCGTCCATATTAGGTTCATCGTTTAGTAGAGAATTAAAGACGCCACAGTTATGTTTCTTGCCACATTTATATAGTAAGTTTTCCGCTACATAAGTTAATGCATTTTTTGCCAGTAAGTCAAAACTGTAGTCGACATTTAGAGCTACTTCTGAACTGCACTTGCACGTTTTAGTGGAACGTGCAACTAGCACTCCCCCGAATCGTATTTGTAAATCGAGCTCCATAACAGTAGCACCCTTAGATTATTATTAATCTATGCCCCTAGTGGAAGGTTAAATCGAAACGAAATCGATTATCGTCGTATTCACCTCTTAAATCCATACTAATATTATAAAGCTGAAGGGTTTCTTTGTGTGTTTGTTTGGTTGAACGCGCTAATCTCAGGAACTACTGATTCATATTGAAAAATTCTTTTTGTGTTGGATAGTCCATTTATCGAGGTATTATATAGGCTATGTAACATCACGCTACGACTAATAGCAGATGACCATCAATGAAAAATATTGCAGAAACGGGGGAAAAATATTCCTTTTCAGAGCTTTAGTTGCGTGCGCTGCGCAAATGGTTAAAGTTACGCAAAAATCATGTAAGTAAGAATTGTTCGCCTTTAAAAGTCTAAAAAAAAAGTCCGCGACAGCATATGTCTATCTTTCAAAATTGGCTCACTATAACTATTTTTTGGTAACCAAATTTATTCTAAAATAATGCACTTATCTGCGAAGGTGTTTTTATAAACATGATATTGTTCCTTTTCAAAATAAATGCATTATTCACCACAAGTATTTAATTGTGAACAAAATTGTACCTTACATTATTTGATTTCAATGGATATCTTAAATAATATCATAGTTTTAAAATAACTCCGCTACAAAGTAACCGTGAGCCGTGAGTATCGTTGCGTTTTGCGCGGGAAACATTCAATGGGCGTGCATTCGATCCACAGATTCGATCACGGTTGCGGCGGTCCACTGCCGGTCGGATCGCCAGATTTCCACTTAGCGGCCGGCACTTTTAACGCTGCATTTCGAGAGTGACGGGGGCCTGCTTTAAGGTCTATTCCCACATATCAGTGAAGTCCGCTCAGTTCACGGAGCTTCAGTGAAAACGTGTCCGTCGTCAATCGTGATTGTATTTCGTATCCATATACTTCATCTCTAAATAGAGATAAAACTCTATTTTCACGAACCAATTCTATTAATCGCTCGTCCTCTATTATGTTTTTGTTGATGTCGGCGTCCGAGATCCGTCAGTGATCGGTCCGTCCGACAAAAAATATCGTTGTCGACGATACCTTCCGTGCTTGCCGGTGGCGGAACCACGCCGGAACGGACACTGAGAGCACTGAGCCGTCACTGAACAGACAAGTGGAGATACGTTCATAGATAATGTATGAAATAATATTTCGCACTGATACGGAACTGTGCCGGATCTGTGCCGGAACTGTGGCTTGTCTGATATGTGTGAATAGACCTTAAGTCGGCGAAGTGTGCGGCCAAAGAGAATATAAAACGTTAGTACACACCTACACACTACACATGAACGCACATGAATGAACGAAAGTGTGGTCCGAATTGATTGCACGCATACAGAGCACATAGCACCGTATTCAATTCAGCCCAAGGCATTTTCACTGTTTGATTTGCGTATTATGGACCGTAACGATTGTGTGCTAATGATGACGTGACTATCGTTCTCTTGAACTTTATTTATACTACCCATCACTTCTGGAACTCCTGTAAAACCAGTGATAAACAAACCGTCACACTTTACATAGATTTGTAACTCCCAAGTTGCTCTAGTGTACAATGACATACTTTTTGATATCTATTTTTGTATTTATATTGCTGGGCATTCATGGACAGTCATCCTTATTTGAAAGTGACTCCTGCTATTCTTTTGGAAGTGGAAATGTTTTCCCCGGCGGCGCAAGAAAAATAGATCACAAATTGCAGTTTACTAAAGCACTGAGTATGTGCATCCCAAAAAAAGTCCCAAGTTTAAACAGAACTTTTCATAGTTTTGAAAAATATTTACTAATTTATTTGTTGTGTGTGTTTAGTTTCAAAGCCGGCACCAGAGTGGGAGGCTACAGCAGTAATTAATGGAGAGTTTAAACAACTCTCACTGTCAAGTTTCAGAGGAAAATATTTGGTATTCTTCTTTTACCCACTTGATTTGTAAGTATTGTCTAAATATGTTGTAAAATACCGATATCTATCATAACCTCTTCTTTCTGTCTGTAATTTTTACAATTAATATTTAACTAAAATGAAAAAAACTTTAACATTTCGTCAGTCAGATCAGAACATCGTCTTAAATAGATGGGAGAACAAATATTTGTGGTAGCATGATTTCCTGATGGAGTAATTCAGTTTCCCTGGTTTATTGTTATTTTATTAACAGATGTTAAAATCTGATGAACCAGCTATTACGAAATAAATATAGCAAACATAGTTTTAATATGTATGGCACTAAAATTATTAAATGATAATGTCGCACAGTCAAGTTGAAAATATTGGAAAAATAATTATGAACCTAAACAGATTTTTCGAAAAACAGTAATATAGTTACGGATGGGTAAGCACTTTAGTTTTACTAATGCCAAAGTAAATACTCAGTAGAAACGAATTATTCACTTAAGTTTTTACTTTTTACTCAGTATTTATGTTTTACTAACAAAAACTTAATTACCTATTGTTTATTTTATGATATTTATGTAAAATTATACATTGTATAATGCACGGGCTATTTATTTCTATTTAAAAACTAACAATGACATTTCAAGATATGTTTTTGCAGGACTTTCACTTTTAATTTTAAATATTTGTACTTATTGAAAATTTCAAACTTTGAAGCATGACAACTCGCATAGATAAAACATTGGGTCGCTGACAGTTCTTCTTCTTTGTTGTGCTGGTGGTTACTGGAGCCATCCAAACTACTCCAAGAAGTCATCCAGCACCTTAACATTGCCGAGCACCTCCCGGAGGCTACCTGGGTTGCCCAGGTACAGGTAGTCTGCTTCATAGTCTTCATAGAGGACTGTCCGTGATAACTAAGTTAAATAGGTGTCTGTTAAGATTGCTATGACCAGTCAACACGTCCATAATGAGTAGTAGACTTGATCTGCTAAGCTGAATGAGAGTCTTGGAGAGGCAAGAGTTAACTTGGGGTAGAGCAAGCTTTGCCCGTCTACAATCCTGCAGACTGTTCCAGTGGTTTATGAGAAGGCTGTGTGTATGTTCGCATACTATACCATTAAACCAGCCATAGGGAAGAGGTATGATTGGTTCCGGGCCAATCGGTTTTCTATCAAATTCTCTTCTTTCTTTCTCTTCTTTCGAGTTCATCACAGACTGTTATAGATTCCTAGAATAAGTATTAATTTGCGTCTAGTAAGTGTGCAGTCCCTGTAATCGAAATGCAGTCTATTTTTTGCGATAAAGACACTACTGTTGTAAAACAGTTCACAATGAACCCAACATCAAACGCGACCTCCTGTTAAAAGACTTTCCCATTATGTCATTTTCCCGAAACTATTCTTGAATGCATTGAATTCGTCAAGACATTTGAATGGGACTGACTAAGCATCAACATTGATGACCCCTTAGCTTCGCTGACGATATAGTTTTAACAACATAACCACAGCAAGATTTCCAAAAAATGCTATAAAAACTCAGGATGAAGTTGGTCTATAATGTAATAAATAAAACTAATTTTTACAAATAAATATTTGTGGTTTAGTAAGAGTTAAACAGACACAGGTATTTGTTCATTAATACACTGATTTGAATATGGAGGTGCCTTATTATTTGTATTTAAATAATAAACTACCTCTCATTATTAGTACTAGATAAAATTATAAAAAATAAGAAAAATCTGGCTACCAGGTTCTGGTTTGAAATTGGAATCGAAAGAACTGGTTCCTATAATATGACCTGTTCTCAATGCCCTAGTTACACGTGATCCTGGTATATGGGGATACTAGGATCCCAGTATTGGAAGCTCTATACCGAAACCCAATGCCTAGATGATTTACCTGGGCGTAAGACCCCCCGCCGCCGATCCGCGAATCAAAAGTAGAAAAGAAAGTTCTGCTTTAGGAAACTAAAATTTAAAAAAAAATATCTAAATGCGCATTAGATGATAGAAGAAATTAATGAAGAACAAGTGGGACGATAAATCTCTCAAAAAAGAGGAAAGGAACTATGTTAAGAAAAATTCTGAACTTAGTTTTTTTGGCTGGCTAAAAAAGTGAATATAAAGGCCCGTCTTTGGATTTATTTTCTATAGAGAAAATTATTACCATGCATGTATTGGCTTTTGTTAAATACTTTATTGATTAGCCAAGTCATATTTGAAAACCAGAACAACAGTACCTACTAGGAATAAAATAGGTATAAAAAATTTCAAGTCAAACGTTTTCATTGAAAAGAAATATAATACTGATGTAGATAGTGACAGCGGGGAAGTCTGTCTATGGGGCAAGTCCAAATAGGCAACTAAAATACAATTTGCTTAATTGATTTGAAGTTTCATTTTGGCTATTTCTTATAGGCAGCCACAAATGCCACAATGCAATTTGAAATCATTTTATTTGATTGATTTCAAGTTAACATTTTTGCTACCTTTACAGACTTGACTTTGGGGAAGTCTTGTGTATGGGTAATTCCTTTCAATGTGGACTGCCAATTGCTACTTGGCTATGTCGGCGACCATATTTCTCCTGCGGATCTTTCATCTTTAATTCGATAATAATAATAATATTCATACACTCCCACCTATTATCTAGCCCAAAGTAAGCATCTTTAAGAGCTTGTGTAATGGATACTAGATAACGGAAAATTAATAGTTATAATATGTATATAAATATTATATTAGAAATATACTAAATAAACATATAAACATTCATGACTCGTAAACAAATGCTCGTACTCATCATACAAACATTTGCTCCTACCGGGATTCGAACCCGGGACGTCTTGACTGAGTAGCCTGTATTACAAGGGGTACACACCACTCGGCCAGCCGGCCGTCAATGACGCAGAGGAACCCAGATCATAGCATAGCATAACCCTCTCTATTTAAGCGGTCACGTTTCGGTCCCGTGTGTCACTCAACACACACGACATCACTGGCAACACACACGACTCAAAGACTTTCGTCTTGAGACACTGCGGAAGTTAAGCCGAGAATATTCCGCAAGGCTTCCCAAACAGTGCCGAGCCGAGTTGGATCCGTCGATTGACCTCTTTCGGGAAGTTGGACTACCAAGTTGGACTATTTGCCCCGGGAAAATATATTACAGGAGTGGGTACGACATGGGAATACGACATAATTTTCGTCTCGCCCATGTTCATTTTAAGACCCACTTATTGGAAGACTCTACAGTACAGAGGTCGTCGAGCATTGTGCCTATGTCTTCCAGGGTCTTAGCCACGACTAAGATATCATCAGCAAAACGAAGGTGAGTCATATACTCGCTGTTTATGTTGTGGCCAAGTTCTCTCCAGTCCAAAAGCTCCAACGCGGCTGTGAACAGTTTCGGCGATATAACCTCTCTGGAGTCGTATCCGACTGGCATAGTGGCGTTTTCATACAGTGATTGCAGCACCTGGATGTACCGATAGTCAATTTGGCATCTCTGGAGTGAATAAAACACAGCCCAGGTCTCAACAGAATCGAAGGTTTTCTCATAGTTCAGAAAAGCTAAGCATAATACTCTTCAGTCTCCTGTATAACTTGCATCAGCATATATATGTGGTCTATGCTACTATAGCCTTTGATCCGTAAATAGCTTCATAAAAATAAATCTATAAAGTACGATTTTTTGACGTTTATTTTCCATACTGACGATACTTGGCGCGACGATGAATGCAGATCCTATATACACCTACTTCGCCCGTGACTTTACTCTTTGGACGGCACTGAGCTGAGAGCGTGCTGAGAGCTCCTGTGGTTACCCACACATTCGCAGCGTGCTTGTACACTTGGTTTCCACTAGTGAACCGCGAATCGCTTCGTGAAATAGAAGTACTGTAACAACCTAAATAACGAGGAAGAATGTGGGTTGATGATTTAATAGATAGCAGCAAAAGACTGGATGCCCCAAGGAAAAGTCAGAAAAGCATGGAAGATGTTAGAAGCTTTCATCAAAAAAAGGGTCCAAATCTTCAAAGTAACTAACAATACCTAACTACTATAAATAAAACCACATAAATAAAATATAATTATTAAAATCATACTAACATTTGAAATGCGAGGTATTGTTATTCAAAAATAAATAGCCTTTTTTATATATATCACTTTTTTAAACCACTGAGGTGGCAAACAAGCATACGGCCCACCTGATGGTAAGCGGTTACCGTAGCCTATGGACACTTGCAACACCAGGGGTATCACTTGCGCGTTGCCGACCCATATTTAATAAATATATTTAAATATTTAAATTACACACAAATCTGACAAACAAATTATAATGACGTTATAAGTTACGTAGGTACGGGATTTCCCCAAAATTTATTTAGTACCTAATACATTTATTGTTTCCCTTGCAGCACTTTTGTGTGTCCTACAGAAATATTAGCATTTTCGGAAAGACTAGATGAATTTAAGAAGATTAACACAGAGGTTGTAGCTTGTTCTGTGGATTCACATTTCACTCATCTTGCATGGATTAATACTCCGCGGAAAGAAGGTGGCTTAGGCAAGATTAAAATACCGCTCATTAGTGATTTAACTCATTCAATTGCAAAGGATTATGGAGTGTTTTTAGAAGATGTTGGTCATACATTAAGAGGATTATTTATTATTGATGACAAAGGAATTCTGAGACAAATAACTATGAATGATTTACCTGTTGGTCGTTCAGTTGATGAAACTCTTAGATTAGTACAAGCATTCCAGTATACTGATAATCACGGAGAAGTATGTCCTGCCGGTTGGAAACCCGGCCAAGATACGGTAAGAATTATTTCTCATTAAAAGATTTTCCGCAAAATGAAAAAATGATATTCAAAATTGTAAATACTTATTTCTTAAATCTAATACATATATTTAAATGTATATTCTATTTCAGATTATTCCCAACCCAGATGAAAAGAAAAAGTATTTTGAAAAAGTATCTCCAAAGTAAAATATTTATTAGATCTTAGTTCATTCTAAAATAACATAATGCTCAGAACATGCGTAAATTCGTTAATTTAAAATAACATAATTAATGGCAAATTGTAAAAAATGAAATTAATTACGTATATTTTTTTTTTATTATATTCCGTTCCTTAATTAATATTTGTCATATAATTATGTTACTAATTTATACAATACAGACTATTTTTTCAGTAAATAGGCGAAATAATTAACTTACTACTTAAAAATAGTTGACCAAGGTACCAATTAGGAACCTCTACGGAAAAAATCAGTTCTTACCAGATTACAAGATAATGAACACGTCTCAAAATAGAATATATTTCTTCGATGAGGTTTTTTTTACATTTTCTTATTTTTATACCAGGCGTTTACATGATAAATATTCTCTCAGAAAAAAAACGAACCCCATTAGTCAACCTTTAGTGGATAAAGGAGATGTTTCATATCCGGCAGATATCACACTATCTCAAAAATCAGAAAAATCTCCTGAATCCGGGAAAAAAACTAATTATTCTTTTTATGCATGGTTTGCTTCTACATAATTTTCATCAATTTCACCGTTATTAGCAATAGAGGCAATATAGCGGGTGGCATAGAACTCAACTAAACATCACCAAAGTTACATAAGCGCCATGATGAATATTTGTCTGTGTTGCAGTTTTTACTACAAAAATTTTTGTTTTGTACCACGCAACAAAGCAAATAAAAAAAAAATCGATAATTGAACACTGTTCTGCATATTTTTACTTATTTTTCAGTATAGTGTACACACGACAGCACATCAAGCGTAAAAGTTTGACCTTGAGTTCGTAATAGAGGCTTTCGTAGTGCAATTTGACTTGTTACACTTGATGTGCTGTCGTCTGTACATAGACCTAGCCGGGTCTCCGTACATTTTTGGAATATGCCTTTTTAAAATAAACTAAAAACGGCGCGGGGCGCTTCTTTCCTCCTTATTCTCAACTGTCGGAAACGATTCGAAAATCGGAAACTATAACTATCACTTTTTATCGCGGTGCGTCAAAGCGAGACGGGATGTGATTTTTCGAATCGAATACGTGATACGACAGTTGAAAATAATGGGGCTGATAGGCCTCTTGGTCAACTGTTTAAAAAAATATATCCAAGACTTGGACGACCGACGTACCTATCTCTGTGTAAAGAAAAGCTGTAGATATTAACATGTTCTTTTCAATATCCTAGTATTTGAAACTTAAAATGAATAATATTTATACACCTTACGCCCTGCCCACTGCACATACAAGAGTTCATTTCCATAAGTTTTTAAGTGCATGTTTCTGTATTTTTACATTAGACTTTTTGAAGCATTTTAAATCCCACAAAATTAAGGTAACCTAAGTAAGACTGATTGAATTTATGGCAAGATACTTCATGTAGTTACCTATATAATTATTTTGTATTTAACTTTAATTTTGTATAAATGTTTAGTTTCTGAATATTTGTTTTATTTTGGTAAATAAGTCCCAATAATAATTGTTCGGTTGTTTTGCTACTAATAAAGCAGCACATCAAGCGTAACAGTTTTTATTACAATAAATAACAATTGACTGAGCGCATTTTGTGTACTTTTATAAACCTAGTGATTGTGTTGACGTACAATGAATAAATAATTTCATCTCTTTCTACCTTTCTGTCTGTTGCGTCTTGAACAGGCAGTTAAGTGTTGCTGTTTGTACAGTCAACAGCACATCAAGCGTAACAGTTTGACCTTGAGACCGCCCTTACTCCGTTCTTAATAGAGGCGTCTTTCGTAGAGCAACTGTTACACTTGATTTACTGTCGTGTGTATAACTAAAAGATTATAATAAAAGTGATTATGGTAATTAAAATATAATAAAACTAGAAAAATTTCACGTCCTGAGGCAGGAATCAAACCCGCGACCTTTTTAAGTTGTTCAACATCCGAAACGAGTATAGAACAACTGCCCCAACTTAACGGAATCGTCGGTATTTTTAAAAATACTCGTTTCGGATGTTGAAATAGAATATTTCGACATTGTAGGGTGGACCTTAGCTCATAAACGCAAATACAGATAGACTAGAAGAATTTCACAGGGATATCCCAAGTCCTGGGTGGCTCAGTGGTCAGAGCAGTCGCCCGGATTGCGAAAGGTCGCGGTTTCGATTCCTGCCTCAGGACGTGAAATTTTTCTAGTTTTATTATATTTTAATTACTTAGTAATTTTTCAAATATAATAATTTTAAAATCAAAAATTAAGAATAGTGATTATGGTGTGAAAAACGTTGAGATTTTTTTTGTGGCTATCCACCTCATCAAATAGCATAATATGAAGATTATCATCATATATTTAGCGTCAAATTCTCTAGAGGTACATTGAAATGTGTAATACTATAACTAGGACTTCAATGCAACAAGTGAAAAAATAAATACTGAGGACATGGTTGTATGAGCATTAGTACCCTTTGCCTTCCCCTACAGCCATAGAACCACAAAAAAGTTCTCAACATCTGTCGCACCATAATTGGGCCTTATTCTGGCGGCACACTCTAAGTTTAAAAAGTACAGTATATCTCTTTCTCGCAGTATGTAATAAGAAAAAGATGGCAAGAATTCGTTTAGACCTAAATTTAGAGAGATTTCAAAGGAACCATAGACAATTTTAGACTTCATGTATGGAGGTGCCTCCTAAACACTGCATTTTAACACGTTCCATAAGGTCGAAAATTGAATGCATGTTTCTAAACACTGCATTTTAACACGTTTAATAAGGTCGAAAATTGAATGGATGTTTCTAAATGTCAAATTATATGACAGAGATCCTTTTCGTATTCATATTGAGAAAACGAGATAGACTGAACTTAAATTTAAACCAAGCATGTGTTCTCCAGAATTAGGCCCAATAATCACTTACAATCTAAAAAAATTTTAGTTGTTCGTCAACACAAACACTTGGTTTATAAAACTAAACCAATTTTAAAACACAGTTCGCTCCGACACAACTTCTTTATTGGTAATATACAGGGTAACAGAAAAAGTCGTACAGAATATTAAAGGACGTTATTATCCAAGTCATTTGTGATGGAATTGATCCTGTAATATGGTATCCGAAATTTAACCGAGGAGATATTGGATTTTAGAGATATTTTTTAAAATTTATTCTTTATTTTTTGCCTTTTTTTATCGTTTTTTTTTTTGTGTTGCATGCAGCTAAGGTCCAGTTTTTTTATGTGCCCAGTTACAAGACATGTCAATGAATAAAAGTGATAAACAAAAACTGAACCTACTACTAACAGCTTAATAAAACTGCTCGACAACGGTTGAAATTAAATAATTTTCAGTGTTTTTAAATTTGAAGATCTTTTTTTTAAAAAAAAAATGCATGGAACTTATTCTGCAAGTAATTTTTAAAAACTTCTACGTCTTTTTTGTCTTACCGGCAGGCAAACCCTCAACTGCAACCAGGCCCACTATTTGTAATATACGCTCCTCAATTGCAATTAAGGGCAATATGTGACTTGGCCTACCACCAGTTTTAGCTGCACTACGCCTTACATTTGCACCTTTTGCCTTGGTTTTGGCTTTCAACTCAATCCAATACTAGAACAGGGGGAAAAATAAATATAGTAAATAAACCATTGTAAGTATACTTACAAATTAAAAATATTTAATTGCTGAGATTAAATAATAACTGTAAAAAAAATTAAATCAATGAGATTAAAAGTTGCCATAGTTATAAAAGGTAAGAATTATAATTTCTATCTATATCAAAATATAAGATAGAAATTATAATTATAATGCGATATTTTACTCTGCGCCATTGGTCACCAGTTTTGGACACTCCATTTGCTACAGCATTTAATTTTATGGCCAAGGCATCCCAAGGGCCTGTGGCCCCCGGGAACATCTCCCCAAGGCAATATCCAAGTTCTCTTCTGCAAAAGATATTAGGATCTCCAATTGCTTTGGGGATTTTTTTCTGGCTGGTGGCATTCTGAAACATCATGTAAAAATTATACTATGTGCTTGGATTACAGAAAATCACTTTCTTTTAAGTCAACAAATTATTATTTTTCATTTATATAACTTTGGACAATATTTACATCATAACTAAAAAAATAAATATGTTACACATACCTTAGAAGTTATCAGTAATAATATTGAAAACCGTCCGTTTTTAAACGTCTGCTGGCGTACTGTGAATTCACAAGAGTTAAAACTGCGTAAAAATACATTCTCAAGTGGAAAGAGTTCTTTTTTTATATTTCAAGTCGTTGTTAATTGTTCAACAATTCAAAATATGCGCCACACTAAACATTGACAACATAAGTGGCTAACCCCGCAAAACGATAGTTTTACGTAGCCATGTATTTATATATCAAAATCCCAGGTAACCAAGCCTCTTAAAATTATTTGTATAATACCAGTGTTGTGAGATAAACATGTCGATATTTATTACACACACTGTATGTAAGATTTTCTTTTATGCACCGAGAGGTCACGTGATCCAGCCCTCATTTTTTTTTGTTTGTGCATCTGCCTGCCACAACAAGGGTTATAAAGGTAGGGAAACGGGTAGGAAATCTGAAAGGTGTAATATGGGACACAATTTACAAAAAATCGGATCAGGAAAGTAATACAAGTAACATGAAAGTAGGTAATATATAAAAAATATATGTAAAATATATGTATTCATAGATAGAATATAATAAAATATTAAGA
The DNA here is from genome assembly GCA_947347705.1 of Nymphula nitidulata. NCBI lineage: Eukaryota > Metazoa > Arthropoda > Insecta > Lepidoptera > Crambidae > Nymphula > Nymphula nitidulata. The sequence continues at coordinate 18,349,106 of OX374625.1, read as the reverse complement.
AAGTCGATGAGATATTAAGAAAGTCAAATGATTTCTTAGTAGACGTAGGCAACAAAAATCTGTAATCAAAACAAAACCAAAACGAAAAAAAAAACACCACTACATCAGCACCACGAGCACCACAGGTAGTTGCTTAGATTTTAAATGGAAAAAAAGTATATCTTTGTAAAACAGTAGCACAGGTTAATAAATAAAGTAATCTGTGGTAGTAAAATTTAATTATATAGAAGTTTAAATATTTTCAAAATAATGCTAAAATTATTAATTTCAATGCTTTGATAATTCCACTGGGTTATCAGAGACTGACTGTCCACTAACTGAATTTACTAAAGAACCTTTGAAAGCAGCGTTGGACGGTAAAGACAATGTCTGCAGGAGATTGAGAAAGAGAATTAATAAGAAATATTATTAGATCGCGAGTCGTGAAATTTTCAAGAGCGTTGTAATCATAAGCACCTCCAACGGATGGTAAAGGAATATCATATTCTTTAGTCATCTTAGAATGACCTACTTTATCATATCCCTCACTAAGCTTCACTTTGGTTTAGCAAAAACAGTTTTTTTTATAAGATTTAATAAAATTGTCATCATTTGTATTCATCATATCAGCCGAGAGACGCCCACTGCTGGGCATAGGCCTCCCCCAAGGATCTCCAAACCGATCGGTCCTGCGCTGCCCTCATCCAACGGCTTCCCGCGACCCTTACCAGATCATCGGTCCACCTTGTGGGGGGCCTACTAACGCTGCGTCTCCCGGTGCGCGGCCGCCATTCGAGGACCTTTCCGCCCCAACGGCCGTTAGTCCTCCTCGCAATGTGACCTGCCCACTGCCACTTTAGAGTCGCAATTCTTTGGGCTATGTCAGCAACCTTAGTTCTCCTGCGGATCTCATCATTTCTGATTCGATCACGCAGAGAAACACCAAGCATAGCCCTCTCCATTGCTCTTTGGGTGACTTTGAGCCTTTGTATAAGGCCCATTGTAAGCGGCCACGTCTCGGTTCCGTACGTCATCACTGGCAACACACACGAATTAAAGACTTTCGTCTTGAGACACTGCGGTAGTTGTGCCGAGAATATGCTGCGTAGCTTCCCGAACGCTGCCCAGCCGAGTTGGATCCGTCGATTGACCTCTTTCTGGAAGTTGGACCTACCAAGTTGGACTATTTGTCCCAGGTAAATGTATTTGTCAACAAATTCCAGTGTAGAGCTTCCAACCTTCACAGGAGTGGGTACGACATGAGAATTCGACATAATCTTTGTCTTATCCATGTTCATTTTAAGACGCACTTGTTGGGAGACTCTACAGAGGTCGTCGAGCATTGTACAGTCGACAGCACATCAAGCTTAACAGTTTGACCTTGAGACCGCCCTTACTGCGTTCGTAATAGAGGCGGCTTTCGTAGTGCAACTGTTACACTTGATGTGCTGTCGACTGTACCCAAGTCTTCCAGGTTTTTAGCCATGACTACGATATCATCAGCAAAACGAAAGTGAGTCATGTACTCGCCGTTTATGTTGCCAAGTCCCCTCCAGTCCAAAAGCTTAAAAACATCCTCCAACGCGGCAGTAAACAGTTTCGGAGATATAACATCGCCCTGTCTCACACCCCGCTGAAGTGGTATTGGTTTCGAGTATTGGTCCTGGAGGCGGACTGACATAGTGGCGTTTTCGTACAGTGACTGCAGCACTTGGATGTACCGATAGTCTATTTGGCATCTCTGGAGCGACTGAAGCACGGCCCAGGTCTCGACAGAATCGAAGGCTTTCTCATAGTCCACAAACGCTAAGCATAATGGCAGGTTGTACTCTTCGGTCTTCTGTATAACCTGCCGCAGCGTATGTATGTGGTCTATGGTACTAAAGCCTTTTCGGCCGCAATGTCCGTGTGTTATAAGTTGCCAGGGCCAAGGTCGTCTGACAGGATATCTTCACCACCCGGGGATTCTTGGCACCCCTGGTCCCGGCGCCTCGCCAACGTCCGTCACCGCCGGCACGGCCTCCGGTACCGCCGGGCACTTGGGGCCTTGTGTCGTTCTGTGAGTTCATGTTTGGGGGGGTTGTGGTCCGTCTCCCACCACGCTGGCCCAGTGCGGGTTGGTGGGGAGCGCCAGAGCCTCGTCTGTATATCATCATTTGTATTACTATTATCAAAATTAGACAATAGGCCTGCAGCCCCCTTATTCTCAATTGTCGGATCACGGATTCGTTTCGAAAAGTCACATGCCGTCTCGCTTTAACTCACCGCGATAAAAAGTGACAGGTATAGAGTTTTCGAAATTCGAATATTTTCCGACAGTTGAGAATAAGGGGGCTGGTATGGTCATAAAATCTTAAAATAAGTCGGAGCGATATTTGTGTTATAAAGTGGTGTAATTTTATAAAACAAGTGTTTGAGTTGACGTACAGCAACAATCTTAACTAACCGTTCGAGACGCAACAGACAGAAAGGTAGAAAGAGATGAAATTATGATTAATGTACTGAATCATAGAAAGAAAGACAGAGGTGAAATTATGATTTATGAACTGAATCATAATTTCATCCCTTTCTGTCTGTTGCGTCTCGAACGAGTAGATATGAGTGTGACTATTTACATACAGCTGAAATATTATTAGAATAAAAGTGATTATGGTGTGAAAGACGATGAGAACTTTTTTGTGGTTATCCACTTCATCGAGTACGATCGAGTAGCATCATATGGAGATTGTCATCATATATTTTGCGTCAAATACTCCTAAGATGCATTGAAATGTGTAACACCAACATTGAAATAAATAAAGAAATACTGAAGACATGGCTGTATGGGCATTAGTTCCCTTTGCCTTTCCATTACTGGGAGAATTGAGCAAAAAAACGGTTTTGGCGGGTTTTAATGGCGTCAGTCAAGATTTTTATTTTAATAGTTAAAAATTGTGTCGGAGCGAACTTTGTGTTATTGTTCGCGCTTTGACATCGCGCATTCACAAGAAGACGGGTCCTGCGGCGGGGAGCTGGAGGGGGCGTCGCGTGGTGATACGACGAGCGACTGTGACGGACAGATGCCCACTAGCAGCGGCATTATTACTACCCAATATATAATATTTAATCATATATTTCAATATTAATGTTTTTGAATAGATAAAGAAATCATCAAAAACTAAAATAGATAAATAAGTTATAAAAGGGGTGTTGTTTTATATACAAAGTGTTTGTGTTGTCATACTAAAAGGTTGTTAGAATAAAATTGATTATGGTGTGAAATACGATGAGAACTTTTTCGTGGTTATCCACCTCATCAAGTAGCACATAAGGATACTGTCGTCATATATTTCGCGTCAAATACTCCCAAGATGCATTGAAATGCGTTTATCACCAGCATTTCAATGCAATAAATGAAGAAATAAGAAATACTGGCCCTAATTCTGGTGAACACAAGCTAAGTCTAAATTTAAGTTCAGTGCATTTCTTTCTATCAAAAGGAATACGAAAAGGATAGCTGTCATAAAATTTGACATTTAGAAATGTGCATTCAATTTTCGACCTTATTGAACGTGATAAATGCAGTGTTTAGGGGAGGCACGTCCGTACATGCCGTCTAAAATTGTCTATGGTTTCTATGAAATCTATCTAAATTTAACTGACAGCTCTAAACAGAATCTTGCTATCTTTTTTCCACAGATCAGATAATAGTAGCAAGCTACAGATGCGACAGTCACCGATAGTGACTTTTCGACTTAGTTCCAAGTGTTCTGTTTTGGCGCTGCAGTCGCCGGTTAGAGAACAGATTATTAATGGTTAAGGAGATATATGTGTAGTTCACAGACGATATAGTGATGCTACGCATCAGACGAACATCTCGCATACAGATAATTGTACCACAAAATAAAGCTGTCAATACTGAAATGATACATGACAGCTTCTTTTTTTTTTAATGTGAAACTAATGAGGCATTAGTCACTTTTATATACAGCCATAATATTTATTGCAGTGCAGTTTGTATTATAGGAAACCATTTATTTATGTAGCTAAATTTAATAAATGAAACAATTTATTTATTTATTCAATGATTTATTTTTTAATATCTTTTATGTTTTAACAAAGCCTTAGCCTAAAGTGTAGGCAAACTTTCATCATCTAGTCTAGAAATATCAGTTCACATAACAATTTTATTTATTGTATTGCACCAATTAAAGACTTACAACATTAAAGAAATGTTAAGAAAACAATGCAAGACACTTTCTTTATGGGCTTCACATTTTAAGAAACTAAATGAGTATTTGGATAAAATAATATCTTTTAGGTTTTTTATAACATTCTTTTGATGTCTACTTTCCTCCAAATACTCATTTGTCTCTTTTACAATTTTCCAAAATAACTAGAAAAATAGAAAAATTTCACGTCCTGAGGCTGGCCAAGTCCTGGGTGGCTCAGTGGTTAGAGCAGACACTCGGATTGCGAAAGATCGCGGGTTCGTTTCCCGCCTCAGGATGTGAAATTTTTCAAGTTTTATATTATTTTAATTACTAAGTAATTTTTTAAACATTTCTAATAATGTTAAAATCAAAAATTAAGAATAAATAATTATATTTCAATTTACCAATAATTATATCTCACATGTATTACAAACTTTGAACAAAAATATATTGGAATTGTTATATTGAAAATGTTGTTTCACATAATATTTAATTTGAAACCTGGGTTTGATGCTACAGGTCCTTGTTCCTGTACATTTATTGCTGACATTAATGTATTCACAGGTATCTCCCGTAGTGCTGAAGAATCAGACTCGCAATAATTATGGTCTACAAGTCTGCCGGAAATAGTTGTGCTTTTGATAAGCATTCTCTGTAACAGTTTAAAATTAGTCTAAGCTGTATATTTTAGCTAATCCACGAAATATATTTATAGGTAATTATTTTATTTTTATGCAGACAGATCTGTCTGGATAGGTAACAGATAACCATCAAGTGTTTTAATGTCATTGTTTGCTAGGTAAAAAGTGTTCCATTATCGATATAAATGATAAAACTGATTAATTATTTAATTTTTAGTTCCGTATAATGTTTATGTAAAGTTATATCAAATTGCAAATCTATCTTTATTTATAGTTTCTTACCGGTAACCTTTAACTGCATGGACGGTATGCCAGTGGAAATATCTTCATTTGTAAACTAAGTTGGATATGCAGTAGCCAGTAAGCGATTCTTTGGCGTGATAAATCGTTTCTCAAAGTGCTTATGGCTCACTGTAACCACTTCTTGATTCTTTTTTCATTTGTTTCCGGGAAACGGTGAAGATAAACGTCCTGTCGTATACTATTACACCCATTAACAGAGCAGAAATAATACATTTTGCACAATGTCAATAGGTACCGCAGATATTACAGATAATTGTGGAGATATGGTCGAAAATTAATAAACTAAAAAGCACACTCAAACCAAACACAAAAATTGTAATGGCGTCTCCCGTCAGTCTGTCACTGGTTGACGGAGGTGAGGCGGGAGGAGGGAGGGGGGGTGTTATCTGTCATTTAATGATGTAGGGCCTCTTTCCATAGAGAACAAATACGAGTGCGTTACCCCAGCAAGAAAATATTTGCTAGGTGACATTGAGTTATGCCAATAATTAGAGTGTAATGTGGTGTAAATGTGACCCAAATAAAAAATTTGTGTGTGCTGTAGTTTTGGAGAAAAAGCAAAAAAACCGTTCCTGCTGGAGTAACGCTGTTCCAGCAGGAAGATTCTAAACGAATAATCTGAGGGAAAAGTAAAGTACATGAGCAGGTAGGTTATATTTGTGCATGAATGTGCGCCAAAAATGAGATTTGTGCGTCTTAAGGTTTTAGAGATATACGGTTTCCTGCTGGAGTAACGTTTTGCAGAATCCGGTATCTCGGAAACCTTTGATTGTGCGCACGTAAAATAAATGTATTTCAGTAGCTGTTGATTTGTGCGTATTTGTGAATCAATAAGTTATTAAAATATATTTATCGTTTTAAAGTAATCATACATTTCTTAAATATCAATAAAAAATTCTAGCGCTTAAATGAGCAAACGTATAAGCCAACTGAAAATGGAATTCGCTTCTTCTTGTTAGTCTTCTTGTCCACAAAAAGTTTCAAAACTAAATATACACACGTTTTTGAATAATTTAACTTTAATTCAAAACTGAAAATGCCATAACTCCAACTTCAAATTACAAGAACCAGTATTAACCAAATACAATTTGGTAGTAACACACAATTAGAGTATTTCGTGAAATATAAATGCTGAAAATTTCAGCTTCATATGTCTCGTATTAATGTAGATATAAACAAAAAACCAAAATAACCACTAGATTACCGATAATCCGACAGAATTCAAATGACCACTAAAAAGCGACCGTTTCATACATATTGATGACCTTCATAAATTGGCTCACAAACACGTGTGAACATTTGGTTCCTGGGTACACTGAAGCACAAAACTGTTAGAGAAAGTTATTAAAATGCATTTTAGTTCATATAAAAAGTACTTTACATATGCTGGTATGTGACAATGGCCCTAATTCTGGAGAATACATGCTAAGTCTAAATTTAAGTTCAGTCCATTTCTTTCTCTCGAAATGAATACGAAAAGGATGGCTGTCATATAATTTGACATTTAATTTAGAAACGTGCGTTCAATTTTCGACCTTATTGAACGTGATAAAATGCAGTGTTTAGGAGGCACCTCCGTACATGCCGTCGAAAATTGTCTATGGTTCCTTTGAAATCTGTCTAAATTTAATTGCCAGCTCTAAACGAGTTCTTGCTATCTAAAGTAAGTCCGAGTTCACGCTTCTGCCCCCTTATTCTCAACTGTCGGATCACGAATTCGATTCGAAAAGTCACATGCCGTCTCGCTTTGACGCATAGCGATAAAAAGTGACAGGTACCTATAGAGTTTCCGAAATTCGAATATTTTCCGACAGTTGAGAATAAGGGGGCAGGTCGTATGAATACCTAGTCAATGTAATTGTATGGCAGCAGCAAGGCGGATTACTACATCAGTCATCCATCCAGGGTTGAGATGCCATTTTCATGATATAAATCACATCGAGTAACTACTGGGAGGCTGTTTCATAGACCTTTTCTCAGTCACAACATAAGTAATTATATGTAAATATAAGTACCTACCACATGCTGGTAATACAGAAACTTTTAATAAATACAGTACTTGTTTCAAAGATACTCTTATTTATTATTATACCTACCATGCTCGTAAATTATTTGGAGTTGGTGCCGCCTGAGCTGTTTTTACAAAGCGGACTCTCGCTGCAGGGTTGACGCGCGGGAAGGCGTGCGGGAAGGCGAGCGGCGAGAACAAATGTATGGCGGATGAAGTGCAATCATGCTTAAGACTCAACAGCGGCTGCGGCGACTCAGCGGCGACTTATAAACAAAATATTTTAGACGATTTTGGAGCGGTTTTGTTATACAGGGTGGTGCCGTCAATGCGACAATAAATTTAAACATGGGCTATATTAGTCCATAGAAATGGTTTGCCACTTTCAAAAATGTCGTATTCAATTCATAATTTCATGACCTTTGTATGAAATAATGCTGCCAACGTTACACTATTCCATACAAATGTCATGAAATTATCAAAATGAATACGAAATTTTTGAAAGTGGCATACCATTTCTATGGACTAATATAGCCTATATTTAAATTTATTGTCGCATTGACGGCACCACCCTGTATTGAATATATTCACTGTGAAGAAAAGAGGGAATTATCTTTCAGATCTAACCCAATCTGACCTAACTTATATCTTGTCGCCTACTAATGTAAAAACACGAAAGTGTAAAAAAAATATAATTACGAAATATTCGATTCGCCAAATTATAGCTACCACTACTGAGTTTAAAAAAAATGTCTTACTACGTCCATCTCCATCGTTGCCGCTAAACGTTACTGACTGACCCTACTGGATTGGACGTCGTCGGTCGCCCCTACCCAATAGTCATAGCCAGGCCGTAAATGTTTTTCTTTAAAAAAAAAATTTAAATTTGGGTTCTATTAATACTAATTATAGGTGGGGCTTAAAACACCCCTCTGTAACAATTAATAAATATAATCGAAGCACATTATCAATATTTAATAAATACATTTTGTTTTTTTTTTACAACTATATGACAAATAACTACAGTTAATTTTAAAATAAGGATAGGTACCTACTGAACATAATGCACTACTAAAACAATACGATTGCCTGTAAACGTTATGAACGCGATTGTATGGAGAATAGAATAATATAATGCTGTTCTTTCAAAGAGGTCCTCAAAATGTATGAAACGGTCGCTTTTTAGTGGTCATTTGAATTCTGTCGGATTATCGGTAATCTAGTGGTTATTTTGGTTTTTTGTTTATATCTACATTAATACGAGACATATGAAGCTGAAATTTTCAGCATTTATATTTCACGAAATACTCTAATTGTGTGTTACTACCAAATTGTATTTGGTTAATACTGGTTCTTGTAATTTGAAGTTGGAGTTATGGCATTTTCAGTTTTGAATTAAAGTTAAATTATTCAAAAACGTGTGTATATTTAGTTTTGAAACTTTTTGTGGACAAGAAGATTAACAAGAAGAAGCGAATTCCATTTTCAGTTGGCTTATACGTTTGCTCATTTAAGCGCTAGAATTTATTATTGTTATTTAAGAAATGTATGATTACTTTAAAACGATAAATATATTTTAATAACTTATTGATTCACAAATACGCACAAATCAACAGCTACTGAAATACATTTATTTTACGTGCGCACAATCAAAGGTTTCCGAGATACCGGATTCTGCAAAACGTTACTCCAGCAGGAAACCGTATATCTCTAAAACCTTAAGACGCACAAATCTCATTTTTGGCGCACATTCATGCACAAATATAACCTACCTGCTCATGTACTTTACTTTTCCCTCAGATTATTCGTTTAGAATCTTCCTGCTGGAACAGCGTTACTCCAGCAGGAACGGTTTTTTTGCTTTTTCTCCAAAACTACAGCACGCACAAATTTTTTATTTGGGTCACATTTACACCACATTACACTCTAATTATTGGCATAACTCAATGTCACCTAGCAAATATTTTCTTGCTGGGGTAACGCACTCAACAAATACGTTGTATGGGAGATTACCGCCCGTGGTGTAGTTATATAACTATATGACTAGTGATGTTCCTTTCTATTAATTACTAGTGATGTTCTTTTTCTTATCGATAAATAGTATGTGGAGGTATTAATTAATGGAAAAGTATTTTATTTACAGGATTACAAATAATAAAACAAAAATTCAATGTTTTATTTACATAATCATGTTTAATCTAAAGTATTCTTGCAAGAGTTTACGTGCTTTTATAAGGCTTATGAGGCTGAATCATCAGCACTTTTTGCTTCAATCTGTGTGGCATATTTGGTATAAGTCTGTTTCTTTGATCTTAACTTTTTCTTCCTTGCGAAATCTGTAAAAAAATAATATGTCTTGTACATTAAAAAAACAAAGAGGAATTTTTTTCAAGTAACTACTGAATATGCAAAGATTTGCCACTTTTATCAAATAATATATTAGTCAAATACATGTGACGACCCGCTGCTTGTAGTGGTCTTTACCCGTTACCATACAGGCTATTCATTTAGGGGTTCCGGCTTGGAATCTAGGTAGGGGCAGATGTTTGTATGATTGGTATGAAGTATGAACATTAGTTCACAAGTCATGGATGTTTGCATGTTTATTTACTATATATTTCTGATACTTAATACATAATAATATTTCTCTGGTATCTAGAATCCATAACAGAAGCTCTTTATTCTTATTTTAGAGTAGATAATGTGTGAGTGTATGAATATTATATATGTAGTTATATTTTATACATTTTAACAAAAAATATGAATGAGAAAGTGTGATTCTTTTTTTGTTACGTTTTCACACCTAAACCAATAAACTCATTTAGATGTAATCTGGTATGGAGATAAATGATATAGGATACTTTATGAAGTGATAACTAGCAGATGTTAGTAATCGCTCCATAAAGTCATATTATATTTGTATAAGATTATAAAAATATCACAAGTATACACATACCTCTTAGCTTCTGCATGACATTCTTCAAAAATTTGTATAATTTGTAATATCATCGGTCATCACATCAGACTTAGGACCAGATATGGAGCTTGATGGCTGATCTTATCTTAAATCTGAAAAAAATAAAGAATAAAAACATGTTAAATTGTAAGTAAGTACATAAGTGTTCTCTAGTCTCCGCAAAGCTGATGTCCAGCCGTATGAAAATAAACAATGAATAATGTTTATAAATGAAATGAAAAATAACAATATTTTTATTATACTTATAATACATTCCTTTGCTTTCTGTAACTGCAGATGCAACAATCGGAGAAGAAATAAGAGTTGTCCATGAAATCCTTCAATTGAACATCTGAAAATTTGTGCATTTAAGTTTTATTTACTCCAAAAGTATTTTATTTTTACTAAAGTACATAATTTTTTTTTTCTATTTTACTATAACATAGAAGCACAAGAAAGATGACTGTACAATAATGACTCACCTGCTGTATTTTAAGAGGCACACCGTGAGTTATTTCTTCTTGTAGGTAAGTACGGCTTGGAGTGAAGTGACACAGGGTTCGAACTTTATTTCTCATAAGTAGTTAGTTATTCTTCGGTGAATCAAATGATGAGGGAATTCGATGGTACTACGTATGACATCCACAAATTTCTATGTTCATCGTTCTTGTGAAACTAAAAAGTCGGTCGGACTCACTTGTTGCATTGCAATTGTGATTGTGAGTATTGTGACCGACCACCTACCACATTTTACTCATGAGAATAATACCGAATATCACATGTACAGTCAATATTGTCACAAACCAGAAAGGAGAAATTCACTGAAATGCGCGGAAATATCATATTATAAGGATTTGATGACCGAAATACACTTGAGAAAATAGAAATTTAAATTTTAAACTACATTCGGAAGAATGACAAGAATTACAAAACAAACAAACATGGCAGCTATCAAAATGGCGTCTTAAGATGGCGGCCCCACTTAGCGACTGCAGCGCCAAAACGGTACACTTGGAACTAAAGCTGTCAAAAGCTGTCACTAGCCAGGCACAAAAAACGTAACACCAATTATCCGAATTTATTTCTTTTGATAAATATTGGCTCCACAAATCTTATCCATGTTTATTTAACAGTTTCCTTAAGTTCATCAGACTTCCCTGCCCAGTATATCAATGTACCATAAACCCCCTATTTGAGACCTCTTTTCGTTCACTTATTTATCAACCAGACATTGTCCTGGATCTGGGTATCTGTAAGGGTAGTCCTGATGCGGAAACTCGTTTACAATCAATCATTAATAAAAAATGGAATGATTGGCTTGTGATTTATACCGATGCCTCAAAGTTGTCTGACGACGAATGCGTAGGCTGTGCTGTTTGGATTCCAAAATATAAAATAATTTTAAATTTTAAATGCCCTCCCGTATCCTCTGTTTTCACTGGAGAAGCCACAGCTATTCTTGAGGCTCTTTTGTATGTCGAGTCTCATAAGCTCGATAAAACAATTATTTTGTCGGATTCCAAGAGCTGCCTTGAGGCAATCCTATCTAACCCCCTACGTAGTGGTTCCAAATTTCCAGTGATTTTAAAGATCAGGAGTATACTCTACCAATGCCATCTTCATGGCATAAAAATATCGTTGGCCTGGATACCGTCACACTCAGGCATACTTGGTAATGAGATCTTATTGCAAAGGATGCCACTATTCTTGGCTGCCTTAATAACTTTAAAGCCTTTTCTCAGGACCTAATCTCTTTGGCAAAGCGACAGCTGATGTTTTCTTGGGACGCGCAGTGGAAATTGTCTAGCCGTGGTGTAGGAAAGCATTATGCGGATATACAAAACTCCATTCCTGTTAAACCATGGTTTTTTAAATACAAACAGGCTTCAAAATCTTGCACTTCTACCATATGTCGCTTAAGGCTAGGTCATGCTTGCACTCCTGTACATTTGGCCAAAATCAGGGTTAAGGATAGCTCATTATGCGAGTGCGGTTTGGACGAAGGATCCACTGACCACATATTTTTCGAATGCCCCAAGAACCCTACATCCCTATACAATGTTCTTCCCAGTGATATCCCTAAACCCATTAATTTTAAATCTCTCCTGTGTTACGTAAACACTCCATTTATTAATGTTCTATGTGATTACATAACAAAAACTAACATAAGATTATAAGTATTTGTTTGTCTGGCCTAACATACTAACAAGTGTATATATATTTGTGTCCGTCTCTTTTTCAGAAATTTCAACAGCCACTCGGTTTAACACTTTGGTTAGCCTTTTTATGTACGCATTGTACTTTCACAATCCGTAATAAATAAGCAGAGTCAGTGGCCATCGACATATGGGATAAATCACAAGAATTAGATCTGAGCTAAAAACTGGATTCTGGCGAAATCAAAGACAACGCCATCAACCAAAAAGAAGAAGAAGCTTTTTTCTATTACTTACTGCGAGAAAGATATATACTGTACTTTTTAGAATTAAAGTATGTTCCCAGATTACAGTTACAGATAACTTATATTTAGAGCCACCGCACATATACAATTTCAAATCGTACAACTAAATCGCAGAATGTCTAATAGGCATAGAATCTTATGATAGCCCGCACATTATATCAACTAAGTCGTTCAACTAAATAGTTGATCAACTATCGGCCGATAGCCCGCACACTATAACAACTTAGTTGGTCAGTCGCACGGCAAGATGCAGTATGACCAGACCCGTGCGTGTGATTTCCCCACGCTTGGATTTTTGCTGACGGGCGCGCAGCCGCCCAGTCGATCTCTGCATTCTCTACTTACTTGTAACAAATGAAAAAATAGAACTGCTGATCGACGAAGTCCAAAAAAGGCCAGCCCTTAAAAACCTTATTAATAAAAGAAATAAAAGAAGTAGTGCGTTCTTTTTCCGCATTTTCTCGCAGACGTCACCGCGCTAGCAACACTGTCCACCAACTAAGTCGACGAAGTGGGCGGCCTATGAAAGCACGCAATTTAGTTGTACGATTTGAAATTGTATATGTGCGGTGTATTGTATGTGATCTGTGACTGTGACATACTCTTTTTAATCTGTGCATTGACATTCCTTTATTTCCTTTTGTAAAAGTTATTAAAATATAATTTTGAAGGTATGTTTTATATTTTTTATCCACTTTGTTTTGTTCCACTCTTTTTGTTTAGAATCTTTCTGTAGTTAGTGTTACGGGGTGGTGCTGTCAATAAGACAATAAATTAATACATAGTTTAAAGAAATTATTTGCCACTTTCAAAAACATCTTGTTCATTTGATAATTTCATGACATTTGTTTGCATAAGTTCTTCTTCTTCTTCTATGAATAATGGCAATGTCTTAGAATAATAACGATATCGTTATTATTCTAAGGGCAATGTGTTTATCTTTACGATAACAATTCTGCTATGCCAGCCCAGAGTTTTGACCAAGCATGTGTATTGGAAAATATTATAATTTGCTGTAAAACAAGTCTATTGTGATTGTGATGACCTCGGTTATTATATTTGGGTTACTCAGTAGGGTATTTGTAAAAGACAAACATTTTATAATAGTGACTACGTGTGAATGAATTTTAAATATGATGCGGTGCTTGTCAGGTGTTTGGTGGAGGGCTCACTCATCCTTCTATACTTAGATTAAATACAACGCAAAATATATCACGCTTAGCCATATCTGGTAATCTGAACCGGCAGACAACCTCAAAAAAATATTTTCTTAATAAAACATTTTTTTTTTCTTATAAACTAAACTTAAATAAAAGTTACATAAAAAATGTTTATTTATGTATTTTTATTATCGAAATAAAATTTCAAAGAAAAAAAAATTTTCCACATCGGGATTCGAACATGGTTTTCTTGTTTTAGAACGCAGGATGTCTTGCTAATGTACCATCTAACCATTGATAATAATGATGAATTAGCGCTACCATTTCTACTTCAGTAATTTAATAATAATAAAGCTTTATTTCTAAAATCAATACATTTATCATTTCATTTAGTAGTGTTAGTTAGTGACTCTGTAGAAGGTTATGTTAGTAGGTTAGTTATTTTAATTGATTTGATCCCTTTGTAGGGTAAAAGCTTCCAAGCTTTTCCAACTATCTCTATTTTGTCCCAATGTCATCCAGCTTTGGCCAGCTTATTTTGTTATATCGGCCCATCTTTTTATTGGTCTTCCCACTTTTCTTTTTCCCACTGGGCCTTTCCACAATGTTAATTGTTTTGTCCATCTTTTGCTCTGGTGACATGTCCTGCCCATCTCTTTAGATGACCGGCTGGTCGAACGGTCAGTACCTCTTGCTATGCAGGCTACTCGGTGAAGACGTCCCGGGTTCGAATCCGGATAGGAGCAAATGTTTGTATGATGAGTACGAGCATTTGTTTACGAGTCATGGATGTTTATATGTTTATTTAGTATATTTCTAATATTCATATACATATTATTATCAATATTTATCCGTTATCTAGTATCCATAACACAAGCTCTTAATGTTGCTAACTTTGGGCTAGATAATAGGTGTGAGTGTATGAATATTATTATTATTATCTCCATTTTTGTTTTTAGGCTTATTGTAGAACGTCTGTAAGCTTTGTTTGTTTTCTTATACATATATGTGCTTCTTATTTTCTGTATTCTCCTAATATATAGTAAACTGCTTTCCATAGCATGCTGGGTGGTAACAATCTTATTTCTAATTTTGTCTGTATATACCCATGTTTGACACCCATATGTTAAACTGGGTAGTATGGTGTTTTCCATCACAGTTCTTTTATGATTTAGGTTGTAGTCACCTTTTAGTATCTCCTTTTGCGACCAATATTTGTTCCAGGAGAAAGCTACTCTGCGGCTTACTTCGTTTTCATTGCTTTTGTTACTAAAGGAGACTAATTTTCCGAGGTATACATAGTCTTCTACGTAACTTATCTGGTTATTATCTACATATATTTGTCGCTGTCTGCTGTTTGTCATTATCTTCGTCTTTGTCTTGTTCATCTGTAGCCCAATTTTGTTACTTTCCTTATTTAGATCGTTCATCATTTTTGCTAGTGTAGTAGGTGATTCAGCTATGAGAACTATGTTATCTGCAAACCTCAAGTGGGTAAGGTGGTGAGTTTTTATTCTTATGCCATAGTTCATTTTGTTCCAATTATTTTTTTTGAAAATACTTTCGAGCACAGCTATGAAGATTTTAGGAGATAATGGATCACCTTGTCGGACACCTCTTTTTATTGGAAATACCTCTCCCTTGCATTCTAGCTTTACTCTACTCATACATTTTCAATATAAGTTCTTTATTATATTGATGTACTGTTGGTTTATGTTGCATGTGTTGAGGGCCTCCCATATTGAGTTATGAGTAATGCTGTCAAAGGCCTTTTCGAAGTCAACAAAAGCTAAGTATAACAGATGGTTATGTTCTTTGTACTTTTCCAATATTTGTTCTATTGCATGAATATGGTCTATAGTTGAGAACCCTTTGCGAAAGCCGGCTTGTTCGATTGGCTGGTTCTTGTCTATTTTTGGGGATATACGGGCTAAGAGTATGGAGCTAAAAAGTTTGTACTTGATTCCTTTTTTGTAAATTAATATAATATCTGAATTACACCATTGTTTCGGCACTGTTTCAGAGTCAAGCACCATGTTAAATAGTAATGTTAGATAAGGCACCATTACTATAGCTCCTATTTTTAGAATTTTATTGCTAATATTGTCAGGCCCTAGGCTTTTTTCGTTTTTTAACTTTAGGATGTGTCGTAATATTTCTTCAGTCTCAAAATAGGCTGGTATGTCATTGTTACGAGTAGGTGTTTGCTGTGTAGTCTGTTCTAGACAGTTTGTTGTAGATTTCCTTATAAAATTCAGTAGCATGTGTCAATATTTCTTGTCTAGTTCTTGCTTCTTTTCCTTGTTTTTCTAGCTTTTGAATCCAATTTGTATGTGTCTTAAGTTCTTTGAATGCCTTTTTTGAGCTTTTATGTCTAATTAAGTTTTTCTCTATGATATATATTCTATAGTTGTTGTACCCCATCCTTATCATTTTATTAGTTTTCTTGAATAGATGTTTTAGTTCTGTTTTCATTTCTGTAGTTTTGTTTTTCATTGCTACTAGATCTGTTCGTCGCTTTATAAGATGTATTGTCTCTTCGTATAATATTCTCTTTCCTCTATAGCCTTTATTTTCTTTAATTGAGGTTGTTTTTAGGGTGTCCATTATCGCATGTTCTAGGGCGTCGTATAACGTTTGTACGCTTTCATATTTTTTCGGCTTCATGTCTATGAGCTCAAGATTCTGTCCCAGTTTTTCTATAAACGTTTTTATCTCTTTGTCAATGCTTGATAATTTGGGAAAGTTATTGAAGTTTTTTCTATTGAGTTTGGGCTTTGGGTGATCTTAACATAAAAGAAGCTCTGACGAGTCTATGATCAGTTGAAAAATTTACGTTGCTAAGAACTTCTATGTTTGATATTAATTTAGGGGAGTTGCTCATTATGTAGTCTATTTCATTTTTTGTTTGGTGGTTAGGTGAAATCCACGTCCATTTGCGGCTTTGTTTTTTATTAAAGTAAGTATTCAATATTGTAAGTTTGTATTCAAAAGCAAACTGAATCAATTTTTCCCCTCTTGCATTTCTTTCTCCATATCCGTATTTCCCCATTATAAGTCTTTCATGGTTTCCCTATTTTGGCGTTAAATTCACCCATGACTATTAGAGTTTTGTCGGCAATTTCGTGTGCATTTTTCAAGTCTTCATAAAACTTATATAGGGTATTATCATTTGCACTTTCTGTAGGTGCATAAGCTTGTATGAGAGATATTTTTAATTCGTCAAATTGTAGTCATAATAAAGATACTCTTTCTAATATGCCTGTAAAGCTAATGATGTTGGATTTATATTGTTTCTTTATAATAAAGCCTACTCCGTACAGACCCAATGTTTCACTTAAGTAACAGAGAATGTAGTTTGAGTGTTCCTCTATTTCACATCCTTGTTTTCTAACTTCAGCTAGCCCGATTATGTCATAGTTGATCCTTTCTAGGGCATGTGTTAATTCGATTAACCGTTTCACATTTGATTGTGAGCGTATATTGTAAGTACATATCTTTAATACTTTGTGTTTATTCTATTGGAAATGTGTATTTATAGTTGGCAAATCACTGTTTTTTTTTTTTATACAACTAGATGACAAACAAGCTGACGGCCCACCTGCTGGTAAGTGGTTACCGCCGCCTATAGACACCTGCAATAACAAGGAAAAATCACTTGATATTGCAGGTGCGTTGTCATCCTGGGGCCTTAGATGAAATGCCGTCCATGCCCAGTAATTACACTGGCTACCTTTCCCTTCAATCCGAAACACTCACAATCACTTGTTCTATTCTGAGAATTTTTATTGAATGGAGGGTAGCAGTCGTCTTCCCCCACGGTGACTAGCCGGGTTGGGGTGCGGTAGATTTTTGGTTGGTGTGGTGTTAGTTGCTATTGCCTACTGGTTCCGGGTAGCGAGTTTATTCTTGGGCGTGTCCAATAATATATGGAGTTAGTTTTGTTTATTTTATTGCGAGCTCGTCGACCACTTTCTTCATTGTAATTGGACTGTGTTGGTGTTTTTGATGGAGATCTTTTCCTTTTTTCGTTACCTTAGTTTTGGTTAGCATTATTTTTTATTATCAGTTTATCATATGTAATTATGGCAAAGTTTCCTTTTTCTATTCCTTTCTTATTTGTAGAACTTCTTTAGGAAAGTCTTCTGTAACATAAGTTTTTTTAGGAAACATTTTATTCCTTTTTAGGATGTCCATCCTCCTCCAAGCCAATGTGAGTTTAATAAGAATTGGTCTCTTTTTTTTCTCTGTTTTAGATTAGGTAATCTATGAACTTCACAGATCTCCCATTTATCAAAGTTTTCTATGTCTCCTTGTTTGCTTACATAATTTAGGCTGTTTAGGACTAGATCTAATAGTTCTCGGTTGTCGTTTTCAGTTTCCTCTAGTCCATGTAATATGATGTTATTTTTTCGGCTATCTTTTTCAAGCAGTTGTATTTAACTTTTCAATGCGTTAATTCGGTTTTTAGTTTAAGATTTTCTTCTATTAGCGGTTTAACTATTGTTTCTATTTTTAAATTCATATTTTCCGTAAAAGTTTTCCCTAAAGCTGCTGTTTGTTCTTTAAATACCTTTTTGGTCTCGTTCATATTCATGGTCATTTGTTCATTGATTTTTTCTAATAGTACTTTCATTTGTTCCTCCATTTTAATTAAATATATAGATTTTTTTTTCTTATAAATATTTTCTTCTTCACGTAGAAAGGAACGTGAAACGAAACGTAATATTCGTGAACGCAGCCTTAATTATAGTTGACACTTCTGACAACGTCAGTTTGCAATGACAGCTGTCACTATGAGAAATTCGTTGAATGAAATTTTTTATAACCTCCAATTAGATTAGCACTTTTCACTTTTTAAAATCTTAACACTTGACGAGTTTATGCTGTGATTATTTATTGTTTACGTAGATCTTGAGTACTTTCGTGTTTTTCACACTTTATTTGTTTTTAACACTATTATTTTAAGTTGAAGTAATTGAAGTTGAAGTAAGTACACGGGAGCACCTTATATACGTAGTTAGCTGTCAAGCACCGGAACCGGAATCCACTTCAGTAATTTACTCAACTAAAATATTTATAATGGTAATTTATTGAAAAATACTGTATAAAAATATATCGTTAAAATAATGAACACCATAATCTCATCAAAAAATTTAAATGTCATGAAAAATTCAAAACTGACAGGAACTGCTGACTGCCTAGGTTCAAATCCCTATACATAGGTCGCTACTTTAACTAAGTAAGTAATCAATAATTTGGGCAAGATATTATATTATAAGTTGTAGTAAGAATATCACTAACGACATAGTGAAAAAATATCAAAGTTACTTAATATTGATTAAAAATTGAAGTAACTATTTTTTCTCAGTTTAATGAATAACATAAATGTCATTTAAGTATTAAATATTTTTTGTTGTTATTTTTCGAAGTTACTACTTTTTATAAGGTTACAGAGTCATCTATCGACTTTGGCCTGAATTTCTAACCTATTATAAGCCGACCAAATTAAATATCAGTTAAATGAATGGTCCTAGTCGATACTTCAATGTTAACTGCAATTGGTCGTATATGATATGGTTATTTTAGTATGAAGTTATAACACCGTGTATTACTGCTCGCTGAGGATAATGTCAGGTGCCATGAAGTCACCACCAATAAATGCCATGCAAGTTGAGTGCTCCGAACTTCCTCTCGCTTTGAGAAGACAGCTTCTAAGTGACAAATTTGTATTCAAAACCTACCAATTTGCAAATCACCCTTTTTCATAAACTAAAGAATTTAGAAGAACATGTTAGGTTGAATTGATATTGGACACATAAACCTCCTCTTTGCCTGTGGGTATTACTAAAAATGACTTAGCTGCAAATTACATATTTAATTTTATATGAGAGGAATATTTTAATAACTGTAATTTTAAACTCTTAATTTTTGATTTTAACATTATTATAAATGTTATGTTGTTGTTTTGTTCTGTAGTTGTTGTGTGTTTATTTACTATTTAATTTTATATTTACTGATGCTTCTAAATTATCCAATTTGAAAATGTTGGCCTAGAGGTATTCCATAAGCAGTACAATATTATATCTACAGACAATTAAATTACCGCCGGAGTCATCTGTTTTTACGGGAGAATATTTTGGTATTCTTAAGACATTAGAATATATTTTATTGACAAAGTTCCGAAAGACAGTGATTTTTTCAGATTCTAAAAGTTCTCTTCAAACTATTCATAAATATCCATTCTGTCTAAAACCTTGTTATCCTGTTGTGCATGTATCCGGACAAAGCTTTGTGAATGCCAGTCCTTGGGTTACGCAGTAAAATTAGCATGGATACCTAGTCATTGCGGTGTAAGTGACAATGAAAAAGCTGATCTGTTAGCTAAAGAAGCAGTGAGATTTGGAGATATTTATCCTTTTACTAACTATTATCATGACTTCATAGTCTTAGTGTCTTTGCCCAAATTATACCTTGAAGACTCTTGGTATAATTATTGTTCACAGAGCAGTACGTTAAAAGGGAAAACTAATTATAAAGTACAACCATTTATAACTATCTATTTCTATTTATTAATTACTATTGCACTTATTGAGAATTCTACCTTATTTTTTACGAAATTAATTTTGTTTACATTTACTAAACGATATGTCTGGAACGTGAAGTTGGATGCGGTTTACTGTTTTAAATATTATCTTTATATAAAAAAGAGTATACATTATTTAACAAGTCATTTCCCCCCATACTTATTTTTATGGCTTAAATTACTTTTGTTTTTATGCCGCCGTAGTTGTGCATTTATGATAATCTGGGATTGGCTTAATGATCGGGTTAAACTAATTTTCTTTACAATATTTCTAGATTTATTCAATAATAGTACTTTTGGTCGCCGTTAAGTCGTTAAATATTTATTATCAAAATGTTCGCGGACTGCGAACCAAAACAAATATATTCTATAGAAATTTATCTAAAACAAACTATGATATTATTGCTTTAACTGAAACTTGGCTGGTTGAAGATATATTGAATTCCGAGCTGTTCGACGATAGATATCTCGTTTTTAGGCGAGATAGGGACTATGTAGGTACAGCACAATCTCGTGGTGGCGGAGTTATGATTGCTGTTCGTCGCGACTTATCAGTTTCTGAAAATATTTGTTGGCAGACAAGCGCAGAAGATATGTGGATATCGCTAATACTCAAAAACTCTAATAGGTCTACCTATAAGATTCATTTGTGCACCGTGTACCTCTGCGAACAAATCAAGGCTATACATTTTCAAATCAACTTTATATTTATCTAGACAAACTATATGATCTAGTCAGTAGCCACCCATCAGATGGTTTCATCGTACTCGGTGACTTTAATATGAGTGCCATTTCATGGAATTTATCGGATAATGGTCTTGTACCCATCACCCCAACAAATAATTTATTTAAATATTTAATAGATACATTGAATTTATGCAACCTGCAACAATTTAATTCAACTATGAACAAGTTTGATAACATACTTGATTTGGTTCTTTGTAATGATTCTATCTCTGTCTCGGCTTGTTTGGATTCCTTGGTACCAGAGGACGACTATCATCCATCGTTAGGTATTCAAATAGATTTCATTCAGCTTCAGCCCCTTAAGGTCCCCTCGCGTATTGTTTACCGTTATAGTAGTGGTAATTATGACCAGATTTTATCTGATTTCTCGACTATAGATTGGAATGATTTACTTAAGCAGGGTACTTTGGAGGAAGCACTTGGTTTGTTCTATTCGATTTTGATTAAAATTAGAGATTTACATATTCCTAAGCGGTTAGTCAAACCTTCCCGATACCCGAGGTGGTATAACTCGGCACTTATTAAAATCATTAAGGAAAAATATAAATACTTGTCCAAATACAAAGTCTACGGTAACATTTCTGACCTTACATCGTACCGATTACTTCGTGATCGAGTAAATAAAGTTGAACAAACATGTTATAAGGCGTACATGGCTACTGTTGAGACATCAATTACTGACAACCCAAAAGTATTCTGGTCCTTTGTCAAAGAAAGACGAAATAATAGTAATTATCCATCGAGTATGTCTTATAACGGGACAAGAAGTGATGATGGCCAGGGTATCAGCGATTTATTTGCTACCTATTTTAATTCGACGTTTCTTAAATCATCGATTCACTCCAACACTTCTGATCAAACAGTTAATGATGTCATCTGTGATGGTATCTTAAGTACAATTTATATTGATCAAGATGACGTAAAGAAGCATCTTAAATCTCTTGACTTAAATAAATCGGCTGGTCCTGACGCTCTTCCCGCTATGTTCTTGGTGAGGTGTGCTGACGCACTAGCGGAGCCTATAGCGCTGCTTTTTAGACGATCAATTGCTGAAGGTGTATTTCCATTATGCTGGAAATCCGCATTTGTGTCTCCTATCCACAAAAAGGGTCATAGGGATGAGGTGGAGAATTACCGTCCAATATCCAAGCTCTGTCTTCTTGCGAAAATACTCGAACGAATAGTTTATGGTCAACTATATAGCCACTTGAAAACCAGCTTTTGTCATCAGCAGCATGGTTTCTTGAAGGGTAGGTCTACTATATCCAATCTCATACTCTTTACCAACTTTGTTTCGGAGACTATGGATGGCGGTGGTCAGGTTGATGCCATCTACGCTGATTACAGTAAGGCATTCGATCGGGTCGACCACAACATTCTATTACAGAAACTCCTTCGTTTGGGAATAAGAGGTGATTTGTATAGATGGTTTTCCTCGTATGTTCAGAATCGAACCCAGGCAGTGGTGCTCAATGGTTATACGTCAGCTTGGTCTACCATACCTTCTGGAGTTCCACAGGGATCGCTGTTGGGTCCCTTGCTGTTTGTGGTTTTCATCAATGATATTAGAAACTGTTTTCATCATTCCCGCTTCCTGCTCTTTGCAGATGACATGAAAATCTACAGGTCGGTAAGGGATCTATCAGATGCCATGCTTTTGCAGGAGGATCTTACAAGAGTGACTAACTATTGTAAGGCAAATAATCTGGATCTTAATATTAGTAAATGTATTGCAATAAGTTTCTGTCGAAAGCGGAACAAAACAACATACAATTATGCCATTGCGAACTCGTTTTTGCATCGTGCGGACAGGATTCGAGATCTTGGTGTTCATCTAGATAGCCAGCTCTCTTACGATAATCATCTTGATGAAATAATAAAGAAGGCATCCTCGTCCCTGGGTTTTATTATTCGTAATAGCAGTTGTTTCACTACAATGAAGCCGCTTAAAGTTCTCTATTGTGCGTTTGTCAGGAGCCAGCTTGAATATGCCAGTCTAGTGTGGAGTCCAAATTATGTGAATCATCGTCTCAGATTGGAAAGAATCCAAAAGAAATTCACTAGGTTTTTAAGTTTTAAATTCAAAATTCCGTATATGGACTACAAAGATCGTTGTATTCGATTCCATTTTATTCCACTTGAGGTTCGTAGAAAGATAGCTGACATGCGTTTCTTGTTGAGAATAGCTCAGTCCAAAGTTGACTGTCCTGAACTTTTATCAAAATTAAATATAAATATTCCGCCTCTTCATTGCCGTCCAAGAAGTCTACTTCACGTTCCATTCTCACGTACAGTGCATCATAGCAACTCTTATTTGATTCGAGTCGTTAGACAATTTAATGATGTTTGCAGGGAAGATTGCAACAACAACATAGATTTATTCTGTAGTAGTATAAGTAGTGTTAATAAAATGCTGGCAGGTGACTAAATGCTGTATAATTTATTATTGTGTATTTATTATAGCATTGTTTAAAAAAAAAAAAATGTAAGTATATTTTAGTAATGTAAGAACTTAGGATTTAATTATCAGTGCTACTTGTGGAGGCTTGTTACTGGCTTCTTGCAATGTATTTTTTTTTGTATATTTCTTCATGTAAGCTGTAAGCCCCCCAAATAAAATAAAATAAATAAAATAAAATAACGTGGAAACCTTGGTTTCGTAACTTAAAATGCAATAGATCTTGTACTAGCATTATTTTGCGAATGCGTCTGGGTCATGTATGCACTCCTGCCCATTTGGCAAAATTACATATTGTAGCCGACAATCTGTGTGATTGAGGGGATAATATTGGGCATTTGGGCCACATATTTTGCTCTTGTACTTTACATGACCGTTCCTCGTTCCTTGATTCCTTAATTAAGTTACGTGTTCCATTGGTATTTATTTTAAAGTCTTATCATCGTTTATCCTATCCTGTCCCATAATAATATTATTATTTAATATTCCTTCGTATTTGCTTATATACACACCTATTAACTACTTACGTATCTTATAACAAATCAAATTCCTCTGATCCTCTATTCCAAATTCCGCTTTCCGTTTTCATTAATTCTATTTTCCAACCTTTTCACTGGCAAATAGTTAATGCTCAATAGAGTAGCAATAACCAATGGGAAAAAAGATCTTTTTGAAAGTGGGAAACCATTTCTATGAACTAAAATAGCCCATGGTTTAATTTATTGTCTTATTGACTAATATGGTATATGGTATATGGTGGATGCGATGCTATTTAGTATAGTGGTTGATGGGGCGAAACTCCTTACCTAATTAGATGCGTAATTTATATTTGCTTTTGTCGACCTGTAGTTTTGTAGTTTGCGTAGCCAAAAGATTTAATTATTCTTTTTGTGTAATTACATTTTGATCGTCATTCCATCACATCGTTAAAAAAGCAAAATACTTTAACCATCATTAACTGCAAAGTAGTCTTTTGGGAGTAGTTATCCTAAGAAGTAGTTAACTTCATCAGTCCCTTACCGTCATTCCGTCATAAATTTGTAGTGAGGGAGTGAAGGGGAGGAGTGAATAGGGTCAAATAAGGCCAAGAAAAAAGAGGGTAGGCGAAGACTCACTTTCATTTTTTAAATATCCTTATAAAACAAGTTTTATGGAGTACTAATTGGTATTTAGTTACAATTTGATTAAATCAGTACTTAGACCATTAGAACAAGATAGACAGAAAGTTTCTAGACAGCGAGTAAAGCCGCTCAAACTCATCTGAAACGGGAAAGCTACCTGATTCGAGTCGCAGTGTGACGGCGTATAAAGTATATGTATATATCATTTGGAATGGTCACCGCAAGGCGTCATATTTTTTCCTTTTAAGACATCCTGTGTCGTAAAAACATCTAAAAACTGTTCTGAATAACAGAAGAAAGGTAGAGCTATCTCATTTCACAGATATGTTAATTAAGACTACCAATTTGAAATTGTTTTCAAAGATATTAGAATTATGTCAACACAGACTGTCTGACAGATAGACCGACCGACAGACAAACCGACAGACATACTGACATTATAACATTGTTAGCTTACGTAAATCCAGACAAGACAGTGAGACAAACATTGTTAGTTAATATTATTTTATGTGATAGACATAAGGGATTTTTGACGATTCGAAAGTGCTTCTTGGGGCCCTAACTGAATAAAGATATTTTCATTTTCATGTGAATTTGGAACACATAACCTCAATATAGGCAGTCAGTGTGGCTTTTGTAGTAATGTGATCTTCCTGTTACACATATTAAATTTAATATTTTTAATTTTAAATAAGTTTACATTCTTAATTTTTGATTTTAACATTATTATAAATGTTTGAAAAATTACTTAGTAATTAAAATAGAATAAAACTAGAAAAATTTCACGTCCTGAGGCAGGAATCGAACCCGCGACCTTTCGCAATCCGGGCGACTGCTCTGACCACTGAGCCACCCAGGACTTGGGATATCCCTGTGAAATTCTTCTAGTCTATCTTGTATTTGCGTTTATGAGCTAACGTCCACCCTACAATGTCGAAATATTCTATTTCAACATCCGAAACGAGTATTTTTACAAATACCGACGAATCGGTTAAGTTGGGGCAGTGCTTTCAAATATTCTTAATTTTTGATTTTAACATTATTATAAATGTTTGAAAAATTACTTAGTAATTAAAATAGAATAAAACTAGAAAAATTTCACGTCCTGAGGCAGGAATCGAACCCGCGACCTTTCGCAATCCGGGCGACTGCTCTGACCACTGAGCCACCCAGGACTTGGGATATCCCTGTGAAATTCTTCTAGTCTATCTTGTATTTGCGTTTATGAGCTAACGTCCACCCTACAATGTCGAAATATTCTATTTCAACATCCGAAACGAGTATTTTTACAAATACCGACGAATCGGTTAAGTTGGGGCAGTGCTTTCAAATATTCTTAATTTTTGATTTTAACATTATTATAAATGTTTGAAAAATTACTTAGTAATTAAAATAGAATAAAACTAGAAAAATTTCACGTCCTGAGGCAGGAATCGAACCCGCGACCTTTCGCAGTCCGGGCGACTGCTCTGACCACTGAGCCACCCAGGACTTGGGATATCCCTGTGAAATTCTTCTAGTCTATCTTGTATTTGCGTTTATGAGCTAACGTCCACCCTACAATGTCGAAATATTCTATTTCAACATCCGAAACGAGTATTTTTACAAATACCGACGAATCGGTTAAGTTGGGGCAGTGCTTTCAAATATTCTTAATTTTTGATTTTAACATTATTATAAATGTTTGAAAAATTACTTAGTAATTAAAATAGAATAAAACTAGAAAAATTTCACAATACAAATTCACATTTCAAAATACTCGTTTCGGATGTTGAAATAGAATATTTCGACATTGTAGGGTGGACGTTAGCTCATAAACGCAAATACAAGATAGACTAGAAGAATTTCACAGGGATATCCCAAGTCCTGGGTGGCTCAGTGGTCAGAGCAGTCGCCCGGATTGCGAAAGGTCGCGGGTTCGATTCCTGCCTCAGGACGTGAAATTTTTCTAGTTTTATTCTATTTTAATTACTAAGTAATTTTTCAAACATTTATAATAATGTTAAAATCAAAAATTAAGAATATTTGAAAGCACTGCCCCAACTTAACCGATTCGTCGGTATTTGTAAAAATACTCGTTTCGGATGTTGAAATAGAATATTTCGACATTGTAGGGTGGACGTTAGCTCATAAACGCAAATACAAGATAGACTAGAAGAATTTCACAGGGATATCCCAAGTCCTGGGTGGCTCAGTGGTCAGAGCAGTCGCCCGGATTGCGAAAGGTCGCGGGTTCGATTCCTGCCTCAGGACGTGAAATTTTTCTAGTTTTATTCTATTTTAATTACTAAGTAATTTTTCAAACATTTATAATAATGTTAAAATCAAAAATTAAGAATATTTGAAAGCACTGCCCCAACTTAACCGATTCGTCGGTATTTGTAAAAATACTCGTTTCGGATGTTGAAATAGAATATTTCGACATTGTAGGGTGGACGTTAGCTCATAAACGCAAATACAAGATAGACTAGAAGAATTTCACAGGGATATCCCAAGTCCTGGGTGGCTCAGTGGTCAGAGCAGTCGCCCGGATTGCGAAAGGTCGCGGGTTCGATTCCTGCCTCAGGACGTGAAATTTTTCTAGTTTTATTCTATTTTAATTACTAAGTAATTTTTCAAACATTTATAATAATGTTAAAATCAAAAATTAAGAATATTTGAAAGCACTGCCCCAACTTAACCGATTCGTCGGTATTTGTAAAAATACTCGTTTCGGATGTTGAAATAGAATATTTCGACATTGTAGGGTGGACGTTAGCTCATAAACGCAAATACAAGATAGACTAGAAGAATTTCACAGGGATATCCCAAGTCCTGGGTGGCTCAGTGGTCAGAGCAGTCGCCCGGATTGCGAAAGGTCGCGGGTTCGATTCCTGCCTCAGGACGTGAAATTTTTCTAGTTTTATTCTATTTTAATTACTAAGTTTACATTGTATGTACTGTGATTCAAAACTACAACAATAAAACAAATGCATAGTATGAAGTACCTATACTCACTCAACCACATCTCGATAAGTGATGAAACAACCATTACTTAGCGATTGAAATAATATGTCATTATAAAGAAATATTGAAGAAGCAATTGTATATCTGTAGTAAGCAAGTAAATAGTTTTTTAGTTATAGATAATGTTTAGAAACCTACTAAAAGCTGCTAAAAACGTTATAACGAAAA
Organism: Nymphula nitidulata; assembly: GCA_947347705.1. Taxonomy (NCBI): domain Eukaryota; kingdom Metazoa; phylum Arthropoda; class Insecta; order Lepidoptera; family Crambidae; genus Nymphula; species Nymphula nitidulata. The sequence goes on along the minus strand of OX374625.1, from coordinate 18,321,319 downwards.
ATAATGCTAAATAGTGACGTCAGACGATTCATAAATAAAACCACAAAAAATATTTGGAATAATTATGTTTGGAGTTTAAATAAATAGTCGAGAATTAAAACATTTAGTTACTATCATAAAAATTGAAAAAAACGGTACATTCCAATTTAATTACCAAAACTCGGGGCAAACAGACAAAAAATTGCAACGCTAAACACATGATAATGTAGGCACTATATGGTAAGCGAGCACCAGCCTAAAGGGGGCACCCCGCTCTAAAGTCAAAATTTTAAACTAACCGCCGTGTTGTGACCTATGTATGTTACCCCCCTTCCCGCCCCAGGCTGCGACAGCCGTGAGCGCCATCTCCGAGTGATAACATAGCGTGTTTGTAACAAAAACAGAAATCGTCATTTTTATACAAAAAGAAGAAGGTACGTACATTGTGTTTTGTTAATAAGTGAGTAAGGTATGTTAATGTCGATATGTGCCTAGTGTATTGTGTCCATTTGACTATATTAAAATGATATTTGCATTAAAAAATATTATCAAAAATTGTAGGTTATGTTTTACGAAACATGCGAGTGACGCAAAAGGCAAAGCGGGCAGGGCAAAGCGAGCATGCCCGCTATGCCCACTACATAAAGGCATATCAAAATGTTAACTTGTTTCATATTCATTTCTTTAATTGTAGTTATCGTGTAAGTATCAAGTTTTTATTACTTGACTTTTCAGATGGTGAATAAATATAAAGGAAAATCATTTTACAAAAACAAGCTATAAAATCTACCTACAAGTACCAGAGATATAAAGTCTACCATTTTAACTGACGAAGTTGCTCCTATTCCTGACACGAGGATACAAAAAACTCCAACGACACCTACTAAAAGCGTCCCCTTGGATAACATACGTGATACTGTCCCTACAATCGATTTAGATTTTGATTCGAGTATGAGCACATCACACGTCAGTCCTCTGGCGATTAGACTATACTTACATTACTCTTTGGATTAGACACTACCTCAAATCCTATGATCTGAGATAGTGTCCTCAGATCATATGATCTGACACTACTAAACTACCAAAAGTTAAAATTAAAAAAAATACAAATATTCAGAAAAATGGATCAGATTTTTATTAAGTGTGGCAAATTAATTGTTTTTATGATAGACGATGTTGATTATGTTTAGGGTTTAATTACGAGAAAAATATCTGTTGTTTTTGCTTTAAACAAAGTGTGATTCCTGTGATGTGTTTTAATAAAGTTGTTGTAGTAGTTTTAATAAGTAGTGGTCAACTATTTCTAAGATAATAATTAAAAGTTAATGTATGCTGACTTTGCCCTCTGCGTGCCCGCTTTAGCCCCCCCCCCCCCCCCTCCGGGTAAAGCGAGCACTTGTAAGGGTTTCATATTTGGGTTTCTATTTGATATTCTTAAGACAAATGAATACTTAGAAAATATAATATCAAAGTACTTTAAATTTGTTATTTGATCACGATTAAAGTTAATTAAATTTTACATATTCGTACTGGTTTTTTTTTACTTTTCCTTACCGTGCTCGCTTTGGGCCCCCTTCCCCTACGTTTTTGTAGCTCACGCACGCACAAAGAGCGAAAAATTGGCTTCACTTGATTGCTCTAAACCGTTAGTTCCCAAAGTGGTCCAGGACCCCCAGGGTCCACGGAAGACTCGACGGGGGTCTACGTTGGCTTTCCAAAAAAAAATATTTTTGTTGAGTTTTGGGAATATGGTAGAAATGTATCTTCAGGGGGTCCACCGGAATCGGCTAAATTTTGAAAGTGGTCTCTAAGAAAAAAGTCTGGGAACCTCTGCTCTAAACGTTCTGTCTATATTGTTTTTATGGTCTAAGCATTAGTTCTACGATATCTAAAAATATATGGAGACCCGGACAGGTCTATGTACACTTATACTGAAAAATATGCACAACAGTGTTCAATTTGGATGTTGCCTAAGTTTGAATATGGCGCCGTATTTCACAAATTCGGGAAATATACGTTTCGCTTTAAATAAATTTCAGCTTTTGGTACAAACAAGCTATGCATGAAAACGAATTACATTTAAGTATTTTTCCTGGATTTAGAAGATTATCCCGGATTTTTTGAGATAGTGTAGGTACATATAACTGGCCGGTTGTGAAACATCTCCTTTATTTTAATATTTTTTGACAGTTTATATTTACGAATTTCGGGATTTCAAGAGAATTATCCAAGTATATTTTGTAGTAATATTAAGAATCATTGTAATCTGGAATATTTAATAAATTTTGGTATGGTTACCACTACATCTCGCATGGTGCTAGTTATATTTTCAGGTTATTTATGGTGTTGGAAATGTCTTCGATGTGTACATTCATGATGTATCGAACAATTTCTATGTATGTGTCAAGAGCAACAGTGCCAAATCAAATATTACACTCTTTGGTGCAGCCAGCAATAATAAGTACTTTTAATTTGATTGGGTATCACCCACATTGGCGTGTTAAATACGCTGACTAGACACAAACATGAGTGAGTTTATCAGATTAACTCTTTGGTGGCCCTTTAAAGCCTTACCCTTGTCACATTTGCGAGCCAGATCAAAGCAAAGTGAGATAGCATCGGCCTTGCCATTAATAGCATCAAAAATAGTTGTGAGTACACTATATACCTACTACTGTTTTACTCTTAAGTGCTATTAACACGCTTTTATTTTTTATTTTGGTTTCGTTTCTTGCGTCTTCGAACTGTTATACATAGTGTAAGTTTCAATCGAATTGAAACGAAAACGTTCGTCGTCGTGACAACTGCCAAATCGTATAGAAATGGCAGCGACGCCTCTGTTGTAAGTTATTGGAAACCACTTTTTTATATGGATCTGAGACGTAAACACGACCATGATCGTTATCGTTTCGAATCGATTAAAACTTACTCTAGGAGTAGCCGTCAAGTATCAGATTCTAGACACAGTGAGCTCGCTGCGTTCGGTCTGACTTTAAACTCGCCAGTGTGACAAGACAAAGCACTAGTTAACTTTAATTAAATTAAATAACGACAGCCACGTTTTTTGGCACGTCACTGGTAGTCACATTCCAATCACCATGTTGGTGCCGTAATCAGTGTATGTATGAGACGCAACCATCTAGTTAAGGCTTTAATTAGCCAGACCGAGGCGAATACTGCGCGGGACACAGGACGCGAATCGACGCGATTCGCTCGCTCGCTCGCTTAGCCACCCAAATTGACGCAAATTCCCGCGCTTCATTATTTTAATTTTTCAGTAGGAATGGATCGCGTCTTCCACTCCGATCAACTGAACGAATCAACTAGTTGATCAGAGTGGAAGTCAATTCAGGCATAATGTTCCTATGGGATTTTTTTTTTTTTTTTTTTTTTTTATTTGGGTCAAAAAACAGTAGATACAATGTACATTACATATTAACAGAAAATATAAGTAAGTTATTATTGCACTACCAGCATCATTAACCACATATTACTAAATACATATTAGTATCTCTTTCTGACACTTAGAAAGCGGTGGTGTATATTCTTAAACCAACAAATACAATAAGAATACATAGTTTTACTTTACACTAAAAAATTAAAATAAAACTTTACTCTAACATCTTTATATTTTCCATTATTTGCTTTTTATATGCGCCAATATGTGTGTCCATTAAATCAATAGATTTGAAATTTTTATTATATGATTCAAGAATTCTATTCAGAGGTGAACGCCTACCTGCGTTAGTGCGACATAAGGCAGTAGCAAACAATGGTGTTAGAATGCGACAGTGTACCCTATACGGGACTCTAAAACATAGTTTATTATGAAGTTCAATGCAATCATATTTGCAGTGATATAGGTCATATAGAAACATTGCTTCTAGTTGCATACGTCTATGTCTTAATGTAATTAGGTTATATTTATTAAGTAGTAGATCATACGGCATATACGAGTATCTATGAAAACATCTATAATACATGCTTTTCAAAAATTGTTTCTGTACAGACTCAAGTGCATCGATATATTTATTATAGAATGGGTTCCATACAGGCACAGCATATTCAAGTTGCGAACGAATCAGGGACCTAAACAAAGAAATATAAGTAGTAGGCTTCGTGAACCTAATACTAGCACGCATCGCAAAACCATACATCTTGTAGGCCTTACTAATAATATTATCAACATGCAAATTGAGGTGGAGTTGACTATCTAGAGTTACACCCAGATCTCTAATATGATCCACAGACTCAATATCAATTCCACCTAGCCTATAGGGGCAATTTCCAGGTATTCTTTTTTTCGTAAAAGTGATTGTCTTACATTTACTTAAGCTAAGACTTAATTTATTTTGTTCACAATAATCAGAAAACATATCTAAATCTTTTTGGAATTTTTCATGATCTTCGACATTATTTATAATTTGAAAAACCTTAAGGTCATCCGCATATAATAAATAGTTACAAAATTTGAAGCACTTATGAATATCGTTAATAAATATAATAAATAACAAAGGACCTAAAATTGAGCCCTGGGGGACACCAGAGCTAATAAACACTAGATCTGACTCATAGCCTTTAATGACCACTTTTTGTGTACGGTTAGTTATATATGATTTAAACCAGCGCCACAGGTTTCCACGAATACCATTAAAAGCAAGTTTTTCCAAAAGTAATTTATGATCAACCCTATCGAACGCCTTTTTGAAGTCCGTATACACACTATCTGTACGCTTATTTGCGTCAATGGCTTCAAAAAGGAAGGAAGTATATATAAGAAGGTTTGTGGTTGTAGATCGTCTCTGCACAAAACCATGCTGCTGTGTGATAATTGTGTTATGTAGTGCCGGATAAATAATATTATGTACCAGCCTTTCAAATGTTTTAGCCAGAACTGAGAGTATAGAGATTGGTCGATAGTTTTCCACATCCCTTTTAGAGCCTCCCTTATGAACTGGTATGATTCGAGCTCTCTTCCAAGCACAAGGGAAAACTCCCTCCTCTAGACAACAATTGAAAACGTAATGCAATGGATACCACACAGTACTAACAGTAGATTTAAAAAATATTGGTGGAATATTATCTACGCCAGCACCTTTAGAAACATCAAGTGATTTCAGCTCTTTGATAATTGATTCCTTTGTGATGTGCAAACTACATATATGCAATGGTGAGTCGGTGTTAATATCAGGGATATCAATCACATCATAATTGGGATCAACATTAGATGGCTCGTACACTGAATGGAAAAAGCTTGAGAATAAATTACAAGTGCTAAGTGGATCATTCGAATTTATATTTTTATATGAAACTGAGGTTGGTAAACCCGAATTTGATTTCTGATTCTTATAGTATTTCCAAAAATATTTGACATTATTACCAATGCTATCCTCCACAGATTTCATATAACGGGTATAGCATTTCTTTGATTGAATTTTAAATCTGTCTCTAAGAATTTTAAAACTTTGATAATCTGAAATATTTTGGTATTTTTTCCATTTGATCCAAGCTTGTTTTTTGTTTTTAAATATGTGAGTCAGCGCCGGGGAGAACCATATTGGGAACTGAGTCGTTTTCACCACCTTAGTCGGTACTAGTTTTTTTATTATCGAATAAAGTATTTCATACAAAATTTTTACAGCATCTTCTGCAGATTTACCATGTAACAGTTCTGTCCAGTTAATTTTATTGATTTCTATATTAATTTGTTTATAATCTGCATTTTTAAAATTGTATTGAGTAAGTGGCTTTCTAGTAACAAACCTAAAAGAAATACTAATGGGCACCAGAACATAAAAAGGTGGATGATGCTCATCTATAGGCACAAGAGAGTTTGATACAGGAAACGTTTTACAGTCACCAATACTGCTAAAAAATAAGTCCAATATTCGACCATTTTTATTTTTTAAACCATTAAATTGAAAACAATTTAATAAAGATATAAAGTTAATTATGTGTTTGATAGTTAGTGAGTGAGTTGAATGTATAACAGGCTCTAAATGAGTACCGCAATCTGTCCATTCAATATTAGGCAAGTTGTAATCTCCCACCAATATAAAACAGCTCACTTCTTTTGACTGTAGAACTTTGGACATGTAGTCAATAAAATAAGTATATTCATTTAAGTGTAAGTTCGGTGGTATATAAGTAGCACCAATCAGGCAACAGTAATCACGCGCGCGCAGTTCTATTAGTACGTGGTCTATAAGTGGTGAGGAGTGGGTGACGTCGCGAGGTATAGCACCCAGCTCATGACGTACCGCCACTAGGACGCCGCCGCCATCTCGCCGGCCGCTGCCCGCGCGGTCCCGGTCACACCTATACACACAATATCGAGAATCTATATACTCACTGTCCAATATATCCTCATGTAGCCAAGTCTCAGTTAAGACAATCACATCGTAATTGTTTTGTAAAATATTAACAAAGATAGTGTTTAATTTAGTTCTTAGCCCACGGCAGTTTTGATAATATACTGATAATATGTGACTACTCATTTAAAGTAATATAAATCTGTAAATAATATTCACTAAAAGGTACATTAGGAAGATATTTTATTTTAGAAGATGCATAGGCCAGCAATAATACCCTGTAAACAACAAGTTTCATTATGCATGCATAAGTATAGAAAGTCCAATGCTGAAGCTGTGTCTGTATGGAAATAGTAATAGCACAAAAACAAAAATAAATTATAATTATGATAATAGGTTTTTTACTAATTTGAGTCTTACATTCTGAGTTTGACATAAAGTGTATATATATTTTCTGGTAAAAACATAGACATGTGTACAATAAAAATAAGTAAGCCATATGATACCCGCAGAAATCCACAAAACAAATATATATATTTATATAGTCTTTAAATTGATACATAACAACAACGTAATATTCACTTAATTTTTGAAATATCGTTACACGATCGGATAGCAAAAATCGGAGAAGTATCTGATTTTCGGACCAATATGTTTCCATGTTTAATCCATACATATTTATATTCAAATTTTTTTGCAGCATCTCGGCATTGCCGAAATAAGATTTTATTGTTAAGGGTCAAGTGTTCATTAATATATAAAGTGTGTGGGGTACCCGTTACAGATAACTTATTAGAATCTAGTCCTTTCACAGAACGATATGCCGATATTAGGTTATCTCGTTGAAGCCGTGTAGTAAACTTCACAATCACATTCTTGGGTTGGCTGTTTTTTCGGTCAGCATGAGGCACACGATGAGCGGATACAATATCTGATGTCCGTATAGGGCATTTAATTTCGCTTCCAAGGCACTCCAATATTCTCAACAGGTTTTCTCCACGCCGTTCCGGTAGATTAGAAATCTCAATATTATTTTGTCTAGCCTGCTGTTCCATGGAGTTAATTTTATGTTCCAATATTTGAACCTGACTTTCTAACTCCTTACTTTTATTGGCATTATCTTCAATAGTCTTAATTTTCTGTTCCATTACCTCTTGTGTTTTGGAGAAAAAACTAAGCGAGTCTTCAATCTCCGTCAGCCGTGAGTTGGTGCCAATCAATGATTTCTTTACTTCAATATTATCCTCACTTAATTTTTGCAAAGTGCAGTTTATGGTGGATAAGCTTGCAGTAACCTGCGACAGAGCAGTATTCACTGCAGTTGTTATGCAGTCTGTCATATTTTGTTTAAAAATCAACATCTGTTGCTCAAACTTACGCTCGAGGATACCTTCAATACTGTCTGTGTTATATAAATCTTCAGGCTGTTTACGTTTGCGAAAATTCACATATTTATTTTCCGTTTCCATAGATGTAGGTAAATCCGGATTTGATGGGTATTTATTCGGCGGTGTATGCTGCGTCGACATCACTCTGGTCTTTGTTAAGTCTGAGTAGTTTAAATAACACTTATCGCGTAACGTAGAACGAGTAGGTAGCCAAATAGTTGGAGGACGAAACAATAGCAACGTAAGTATTTTATTTTAAAACCAGTTTAGCACCATTTGCACACTTATGACATTAATTATATAGTGACTAATAATATCAGGACACAATTTATTATTATTTATTATTATTATAATTAAGATAATTCCACTACACATAGATTATACTGTTAGTAGGTACACGTAAGTACATTGATTCTTTAAAGTAAACGCGGTAACACCACCGCTGTCGACAAGAGCCATACGGTGAATGAACTGATCAACTGAGGTGAGGAATCAACTAGTTGCTTAGATACATTTCTCACTAAATTTTCTTTCCTTTTTGTTCCTATCGAATCAATTTTAATTTGAAAAAATATAAGTTTATGTTGAGTTAACATAAACTTTTTGCCTAATAGGTCTTATATCATTCGATTAAGTTGTGTAGGTAGTAATAAATAAGAAGAATAATATTTTCTTCAAAGAATAACTATCATGGATAAAAAAATACGCCTGCTATTATGACCGTTACCTTGAAATTGAAACTTATCGTGTAACTCGAGCGTTCATATTCCGATGGGCATCGCTCATTCGAAATGCGGCAAGTCGAGAGCCGATACTCCTGCGGAGTGACACCCCTTGTTCGGGGTAAGGTCATATAGGATCTTATTTTCCTTTACTTTTTTTCAAAATAATTCTATGTTCAACGGCGTTTTGATAGATCGCGCACGATCCCGTGTATTTGTAACTGGCGCGAATTTGAACACGTTCACGCAAGTTCGCTCAGTTTGCGCGAGTGAACCGGGTCCCGCGCGGAATCTCCTCATTCCTGGCTGAAGCTTAAAACAGCCAGTCATCTGGCCGCCTAGGCCTTTCATTCTTGTGTGCCGTGCTTTAAACTATTTGTTATGAATTCTCTGAATAAATTATTATTCAAAGCTGGCATCCAATTCAATGGCTGAAGGACAATTAGCCAAGTAATTGAGAGTCACGTTTAACCAGATGGCTGAACGTCGTCTCAGCCATTGGTTAAATTAGCCATTGAATTAGACGCCTAGGCAGATAGTCTAGTACGAAAAGTTTTTGTGTGTCTGTGTGATTTGACCTAACCTACCGCTAGAGGTTTTTTTATAACCACTTAAAACTGAAATCATTTTGGTTTTAAATTCTCAGAATTAAACTCTTCAGAACAAATGATCCGCCTAGGCGTCTAATTTAGATGCTATGCGATTTTCTAAAGTTAGCACTTGAATTAGTGGTTGTGGTGTGGCGGCTGCCATACATTTTGGCGTTTGTTTGACAGCCATTGGACAATAATTGGCGACACTAGCGTTTCAACGACGAGCACAGCGTGAGCCGGAACTAAAAAGATGTTTATTTTTGTCTTCATGTAAAAGTCCAATCAAATATTAAATGAAATTATTATGTATGATATTATATATTATGTATGATGAAACACAAGAAAAAGTATAAAAAATATTGATTGTACTTCATATCATATCTCTAAAACAGCAAAAACATACACAGCTAAGAAATGGACGTAATTTCAGTTGTGGTCAATACGCTTTCGCGCGGCCAGGCTCTCGAAATGCAGCTACAGCTAAAGGCTTTGCCAAGCAGAACGCGCTATAGCGTCGCGCTACAGCGTCGGTATTAGCCGTCAAACAGAACGCCGGGCGTTGCGTACTGCTAGCGCCAGCGCTGTTTGACAGCTAATACCGTTCATAGTACAACAAAATTCGACGCATCGCGGCGTCAGATAGCGCTCTGACGCGCGCTAAGTACGCGTTCTGTCTGGAAGAGCCTTCAGTGGATCGCAAACGAGCCGACCCACGGAGGGACACGCTCCATACAAGGGCGGTCATAAATAGTTAAAGTCCTGTTACTATCAATACATTGTATTATTTTAGTGACTTATAGTTGTAAAAGTGTTTTAGGAACATTAAAATGAAAGAAGTACATGTATTTACGGAATAAAAAACGTTTACTTCAGTAAAAAACAAATATAAACAATAACATACTTTTACCTAAATTTATCATGAACAAACACTTAAAAATTGGAATGTAAAACATATATTTTAAATAAAATAAGAGTCAAAACATTGATAACATTATTTAATTATAATAAAATAATAGAAATAAATAAATTAAAATTAATTAAATACAAAAAAAACAAAACAACTAACAAAATACAAATAAATTATTCTTATTCTAACAATATTAAACATGTAACAATTCTATTACACTTTGTGACAGAGTATTTTTCTTTTTAGGGGGAAGTTTCCGAAGACTTGTAATATAAGGATCTGAATGTAATAATAGTCGTTGTATTAAATCTTGATTGGTAACTTCACGTGACATTTTTCGAGTGTGACTTCGTCTATAAATTTTGATATACTTATTTGTCGCTTCAGCAGCTTCTTCGGAAAGTTCTCCTATAGATAACAATGCATAACTTATAATATCTGATCCATGTACGAGCACCTTGTGGACAGAAGCAGGAAGACTATACCACGGATATTCCTCGACCAGGCTGTATGCTGTTTGTAATGCATAGTCTTTAAACTTGCATTCATTAATTTTATGTCCAGAAGATAACGTTTGTAATATTACACAACAACGATCTATGAGATCCTTATTCAAACCTGTAATTTCAGCAGATACAGCTGATTCCAAAAAAAACTTCCTGGCCGTGTTTCCGTCGTTAGACGTCCCGCTTCCACCACTACGCGGCTTGTCAACTATTAAACCTAATCGTTCCCTAAACTGGGACTGTACATATTGTTTTTTATTTGATAACAATTGTTTATCACTATCTAGCCTAACTTGCCATTTTTTTATGTCTAATCTATATGAAAGATGAATAAAATATTCGAAGAAACGTATCCAAGAATGTAGTGGTGATAATCCAAATTGGTATCTACTCTCTATTACAGGTTTTTGTAAACATTCGTCTATTTTATTCATCTCTTTAGGGGTAGCATTACATATATAACATCTACTTGTAGATGTTTCACTTAAAGCACTACAAATTTTACCATCTACCATTGAAAGCTGCAACTTATGAGAAACGACCAATTCACGATTGTCGATCTGAATAAAAGTAGGTTGCAAACTTTCAATTTTATCCTTAAAATAAGCTTCCTCTTGCAAAGACACTGCTGTGCTTTCTTTCAAAAATTGAAATCGAATAGGACGGCAGTACCTAGTGGAAGAGGGTCGGGGATTTTTCCATAAAATTTTACAATTATCTTCAGCTAATTTTACAATAATTTGAAGGGGTACATAAGATGTTACAAACAAACTACTATCTTCTAAAGTTGAATCTGAAAAAAATTGTTTGTATTCACTATGTCCAGTGCTGCCATCGAATCCCCATTTCCCAAGTAAAGAGATATTAGACAAACAATCATCAGGAATCTGATCTAAGACCTCTTTTTGAGATTCAAGGATTCGAGAAGCTGTGTGATCAAAAAGACTTTGTAATTCAACTTCAGCTGAAGACTCGGAAACAGTTATATTAGAAGGGTAACATCTCTGTTTCGCTTTAGTAATTTGTTGGTAACATGGTAATACATTAGGAGAAATCTTACTATTAACAAAGTTTTTAATTAATAAATACTGATGTTTTGTCAACTGAGCATCAGTCACAAGTGACAAGACATCATCAGTGCTAACTCTAGATATACACGAATCGAATGAACAGTCTGAAACATCAAGCAATGCACTCACAGTAGAATCATCAGACTTTGACAAATCAGCTACTCTCCGACGTTTAGTCCTTTTACTACATTGCGTAAAAGGTTTTCGAGGACGACCACGTGAATGACACGGCGACGTTTCAGACGGAGTACATTGCTTATTATTTTTCACAAGTTGAATTTTTTCAATAACATTAAACCAATCGGAATTCTTATATAAAAGCTTGGTTTTATCCCTATTACATTTTTTCCAGAATCGAGCAATAGCTTTACATAAATTATTAACAATTTTCTCTAAATAATGAATATCAATGTTCTCAGCATCGTTCAGAGTAGTCAACAAACTTTGTAGGACTTGACGACACTTTTCCGAGTCATTATCGGTATTGACAGTTAGCCATATTTCAAGAATATGCATTCTTGAAAACGAGCATATATATAAATTACCTAAAACAAAAAAAAAACGGTTAAAATTCAGTCACAAAACCTACACAAAGCACTAAGACTAAATAAACTAATTTCGTAGCAAATGCTACGAGATAATCTGGCAACCGTAGCACCCTTGTCATCGCCAAAAGGGCAGATAAGGGCAGCCAAGTTTTAATTTTCCTAAGATAAGAAAGTCTAAAGATTATGGTGCAATATACCTCCATAGTCGGAGCGAGTGGGAACATATTTAAAAGTTTATTCAAACTTTGAATATTAAAATATAATACTCCAAGAAAAGTCGCCTCGTAGCAATGACATACTAAAGAAAATATATACTAAGATACAATTAAAATAAAAATATTAATTATTACATACCCTGTTCTTGGATATCCATTTCAGAAAAAACTCACACAGCACTCACAGGTCCCGCAATGACAACAAATGACGTCACGCTTTTTAATGACTCACTGATAACAGTATTTACGATTGGCGATGCGCTCTCTTTGAATGCACAATAGATAATGAAGGCGCACTCTAATTACTGACCTATTTATAGTTTCAGAAGGTACCGCAACTATCCAATGTAACGACAAGGAATAAAATGTAAAACAAGAAAGCAGGTTTTTAAGATTTATGACCTATGGATGTCCCACAGTGCGACCCGACCGGCAGTCTGTGGGCTGCCGGGCGCTGCCGCACGCGAGACCGAACGCACGCACGTTGAACGTTTCCCGCGCAAAACGTAACGATGCTCACGGTTACGTATTTAACCTTTGGTCTACCATGCCGATATTAAGTCATCGCGCTTTATAAAATTCTTGACGATATTTAATTATTGTTAAGTTGAATGTTGTAGCCAAAGACAAATAAAAATACTTATCTATGTTATGTCAAGATTTTTAAAAAAAGGGAATCAAGTTTTTATTTACACGACGACTTAATCCATACTTACTCGTTAGAATTTTTTTTCAGCTGTCAAACAATAGGGGGAAATAAAAACCCTACACCTATACACAGCGCTTAGCAGTTTATGAGAGAATTCTCTAAACTTTTTCTCAGCAATATGATGAATGATGATTCGCTGCAGTAATTGCCGAGAAGACATTATTTGCGAACTACTTTAGACTATTTGTATTCAAATAAAAATTAAAACCGACTTCAAAAAACTGAAAAGGATAAAATAATTAAAATTGAGTAGGTACTCATCCCCTAGAAACATATTTTTGGAGTCGGTGCTTCCCTTTCTATTGTTTTTGGAAACCACTTAGCACCAACTCCAAAAATATGTTTCTAGGGGATGAGTACCTACTCAATTTTAATTATTTTATCCTTTTCAGTTTTTTGAAGACGGTTTTAATTTTTGTTTAAATTTTTTTTTTACAATTTTTAGTGATAACTTTCTAAGGTCGAAGCAAGATGGGTGACCGTCAATTTATATTGTTTCCTACTATCGAATCGTTTCACTAAAAAGTCATAGGAAAGCAAAAATTCCCAATTTCGCATACGTAGACGACTTAATGATTTCAGTTTTTTTTTTATTTAAAATCAAACTGCCTAACTGATTTTGAAAAAATTTTCATGGGACCAAATGGTAGCTATTCCACATCTAACAAAAAAAGAATCACGTAAATCGGATCGGTAATCTCGGCGTAATCGGTGCACATACAAAGAAAAAAATACGTAGACGACTTAGTAATTTCATTTTATTTTATTTATAAAAACCAAACTACCGAACTGATTGTGAAAAAATTTTTATGGGACCAAATGGCAGCTATTCCGCATCGAACAAAAAAAGAATCATGTAAATCGGATCAGTAGTCTCGGCGTAATCGGTGTACATACATAGAAAAAAAAAAACATACCGGCCGAATTGAGAACCTCCTCGTTTTTGAAGTCGGTTAAAAATATAGTTAACTATAAGTTTCCATGAATGTTAATTGGATATTTAAATGTGGTAACTAGCTAGTTTATAGCTAGTTAGTTTATTGTTGCTATTTGTTTGTGTGGGATAATAACACTGATTAAGCTATCCTAAAAAAACAAATAAACAATAAAAATTCTTCAGTTTATACGGAGGGCTGAAAGACCCACCGGAGAATTTTATTAATTATGTGAAAGAATTCGTTTTTTTTTGAATAATTTTGATAAAGTCTCAATGAACCGGCCGAGAAGCACTTTAATGATTTTACTACACAAAAATAATTTTATTCCACCTTGCCCCTGTTTTTAAAAAGATTACTTATCAAAATTAATTACACGATTCAAAATATTTTCTACAATAAAATTTAGTAATTTAATACAGAGATGGAAAAAACATGTAAGTATCATTATTTTTATATAATGATAGCATTGATAGCACATTTAAATGACCGGCTTTCTTCGCATTCACTTTATTGCATTATACAGGATGGTGCCATCAATGCGACAATAAATTTAAACTTGGGCTATATTAGTCCATAGAAATGGTTTGAAATAATGCTGCCAACGTTACACTATTCCATACAAATGTCATGAAATTATCAAATGAATACGATATTTTTGAAAGAGGCAAACCATTTCTATGGACTAATATAGCCCATGTTTAAATTTATTGTCGCATTGACGGCACCACCCTGTATGTAAAATATTACTTCAGTCATTTACTTTAATTTATGTTTTTAGTACTCGGGATTTTTAACTCTCGGCACGCATTTGGAGAGTATGTTTCTTTTCACAGCGTCTAAAATGGGGCTAGTAATAATAATAATCCTAGTAGGCTATTAAAATGATATTATTTCAGCTTTTGTATTGGAGTGATGTATCTGTTAACTATTATCTAATCTGTGGCTAAGCGCTGTGCTCAAACGTCAAAATCAATGGCGGCTCGACGTCAAGCTCGATATATTAATAGTGAATCATACTGCTGATTTTCAATACGTCAAAATGTTAAACGTTGAATGATTCTAGACATTCTAGTTCAATTAACTATAGGCCTAGGCATTTTTATGGTTGCCAGCGTTTAATGAACGGCTTAGGCGTCCAATTAACTGGCTAATTTTACCAGATGGCTGCTACACATGTGTTTGACTAGCCATTGTGGCGTTGCCTATTTATTAAAATTTGTTATTGTTTTCATGTTTTATTAAAATGTAGTAGGTAAGTAATTAATTATTCCACATTAAATTACACTTCCGGTTGACGGGCGTACGTTGCCGTTGGCAACAGGGCGAAACATTTTGTCGGTTTGTGTCCGAATCCGAAGTTAAAAATAAAATCTTAACTTTAATTTTAGTCTATCACTGGAGGTCCATTGGAGGTCTGGTACTCATTTGGCCAATTGACGACATATGGCCGAGAAAAAAACTGTTTTTTCCTGAAATTGATTGTACCAAACAATTGAGCAAAAATGTATTTATTACCGTGTTGATTGAATGAAGCTATTCTATCGTTTGTCGAATAGACCTGCGGCCGAAAAAATGATATTATTACTGTAGCTTATACTGTTAATGTCAGATCATTGATGTTATAATTGATTACGCGTGCGTCAGAAAGTGCTGGCTACTGAAGCTGCAATACAGGAGATGACAGAACGTAAAAGAGGCTCTCTTTGTACGTTTACTGTTATAATTTATCGTGTTCCCGAGTCTACCTCTGATAAACCAGCGATAGGAGCAATAGAGATGAGTATAGGCAGATTATTGGTAATGAGACGATTAAGTTAGCCGCGATTACAAAAAGCTTTCCGTCTCGGCGCACATAGGCGTGATACTGGCGGCTCTCCACGCTTTTCACAAGTAATTATGAGAAACAGATGTTATATTATTGAAACCCAAACAGGGTTTCAATAATATAACATCTGTTTCTCATTATAACAAACTACTACATAATAACAAAACTAAGTTGCAAAATCCGTCATCAATCAAAGCAGATCAAACTTCCAACGCAGTAAGAATATCTGACACTCTTCCGCGATGAACTTAAGAAACGCGCAACCATGGAGAAATACATAGTATCAATTATGTTCAAGCCCCTTTATTCTCACTGTCGGATCACGGATTCGATTCGAAAAGTCACATGCCGTCTCGCTTTGACGCAGCACGATGCAAAGTGACAGGTTTAGAGATTCCGATATTCGAATCCTTTCCGACAGTTGAGAATAAGGGGGCAGGGTCTAAGATTGTCAGCAAAAAAAATATATAGTAAGCAAAAACAATTTATCTTACGCAACAACTTACATCAAATAAACACTCAAGCAACCAAACTAGGACTACGTAACCCATATTCATTACTGTAACAAGTTTACTATAAATAAGCAATCAATAAATTTTTATGAAATTACTGGACACCCACAATACTTAACTTCGGCGGAGTCCAAGTGGTCTCTCCATCATGAAAAAAAAATCAAAAAAATAGGTATCCAATATACCTATTTTTTTTATACAACTGCTTGTAACATGTAAAAGAAATCACTTGGATTTGCAGGTGCGTTGTCTTGTCTGTCATCCTGAGGCCTAAGATGAAATGCCTTCCATACTCAGCAATTAATTACACTGGGTACCTTTCCCTTTCGACTTCTATGTTCGGAAGAAACAAATAAAAAGCAATTTTTCTGAGTGCGTGGGTTGTTGTATTCTATTTCCTTATTTCGTCACAATAGGTACCAGATTTTTGTTTGTGGATTTGTTATATTTGACAAGTTTTGGAGTAAATTTCATATAGGTGAGACCGGGACCGGGAGCTTAAAGCGCACTGACTGAGCGACCATTCCAATGTTGTAACGTGACGTCACAGCACAACAGCAAGCGGCGACATCAAGTGCACGCCTAACTAATCTATTAACATATAAATTAAATATCTCGCCAACTGTTCGCCTTATCAAAACAAAAGTTTTTTTGTTATAATAGAAAGTAGCACTATAAGGTAAAAATCACAATTTGGTTATATTGTCAATTATAGAATGACCAGTTGTTTTCTTGGCCTTTTGTCAAGCGGCCAAATGAATTTTGACCTCCAATGGTAAACTCATAATTTCAGTATGGTTGTACCCACTTAGGTAGTACTTATTTTCTTATCTGAAATTTCGAAAGGGAAGAGCCATAGCATAGCGTGTCTAATTTTGTACAGTTACAACGGATGCTTGATAACTGCTGTTCACAAGTACTAAACATACGCACTGACGTTAGGGCCTTGTTTGCGGTAAACGTTGTAGGCGCCCCGTCGACATTTAACGCTAACAAACAAGGCCCCAACGGCGGCGCTACGGCTGGCACGCCCGTCAGCGACACATTAACTTAACCGACCGACGGTTGGCCACCACGCTCCCACCAAGGTCATGTTGTTGGTTGGAGCCAGTTGCCGGCTGGCGAGCAACCGTGTATTTTTGTTTGTTTTTATTTGTCTATAAAATGTATCAAACATTAAACTATATATTCAGGTCACAAAGCATCACATCCTGTAGTACTACTTATAAGGAACATTTCAATTGAAAATACAATTTTCAACAAAATGGTGGACCCAAAGAGAGTAATTACTTATGAAGACATGCTGAAAGTTATTCATCAACCAGAAAAAGTAATCATTGATGTGCGCAATCCTGACGAAGTCAACGCCACTGGGAAAATACCATCAAGTATTAACATTCCACGTAATGAATTATGTTCATTTTATTTTATTCCACGTAATGTATCTGTTGTGTGATCACTGTTATAGACACCGCACATATTATTCTGAGATTTAGTTGGCCAACTTGAAATTGAAATTTCAAGTTGGCCAACTATCGAACAACTAAATTGCGTGCTTTCATAGGCCGCACACTTCGCCGACTTAGTTGGTGGACAGTGTTGCTAGCGCGGTGAAGTCTGCGATAAAATGCGGAAAAACAACGCACTACTTCTGAAATTGATAAAAAGAAGACGAAAACAAAACAAAACATTTAGGGTGCATCCGATATTAAGTGACAGATTAGATCGTGGGAAACATCATACCTTACATTCTAAACTGAGATGTTACCCAGATAAGTTTTTTAAAGGCTGGCCTTTTTTGGATTTCGTCGATCAGCAGTTCTATTTTTTCATTTGTTACAAGAAGAGAATGCAGAGATCGACTGGCTGCGGCGGCTGCGTGCCCGTCGGCAAAAATCCAAGCGTGGGGAAATCACGCGCACGGGTCTGGTCACACTGCATCTTACCGTGCGACTGACGTCCTGGATGTTTATATGTTTATTTAGTATATTTTTAATATTTATATATTATTATCATAACTTCTCGGTTATCTAGTATCCATTACACAAGCTCTTAATGATGCTTACTTTGGGCTAGATAATAGGTGTGAGTGTATGAATATTATTTAAAAATAAAATAAATAAATATATGTATAAGCATATGTAAAGAAAATGTCAAAGCAATAAAATTAAGTAACTATTTATAAAGGATAGTAACTAACATTATAAAAATATAAAATATTAAAAATATTCTTATTAAAATAAAAATATTAATATTGAATATTCAATCGTTTAATTTAATAAAAAATCATAAATGTCAAATTAAAACAATAAAAAGATATCACAAATGTGAAATTAAAATTAAAACAAAAATCATACATTTCTAATTTTAATTAAAGTACAGTCATTAGTAGAGTCGTGCTTAGTATGAGCAGCTCATCCTAAGCACTACTCTACTACGGACTTATAAAAAAAACGCGAAAAATTAAATCAGCTGTCCATACAAACAGGTCGTTCATGTATTACAATTTGTATGAAACATTTTTTTCGCGATTTCATTTTTTCCCCATTAAGTCGTGGTTTGGGTCACCACAGTCACCAGCCCTACCATCTGCCTTCGTTTTCGAGAACGTTTCCCTGACCCCCGCGGGGCGGCCACATATGTTTAATGGTATGAACAATGAACATTGGTATTTTTTATGACGTTATGACGTCACATTACCATAAACAAGAGGTGCCCAGACTTTTTTCTCATATACCACTTTCAAAATTTAGCTGGTTCCGGTGGACCCCCGCTGCAGCTACGTTTCTACCATATTCCCAAAACTCGTCAAAAAATGTGTTTTTGTCACGCTAACTTAGACCCGACCTGTTGTGTGGTCATGTGCTGCCCGCATCTATCGGCTTCCTGCGACCCTCATCAGACCGTCGGTCCACCTTTTGGGAAGTCTACCAACGCTGTACGGGGCCAGCACTCAAGGACTTTTCCACTCCAACGGCCGTCAGACCTCCTTACAATGTGGCCTACACACTGCCACTTGAGGCAGATTCTATAGGTTGTTGGTGACCTTAGTTCTCATCATCTTAAATCTTATCATTTCCGATTCGACCACACAGAGAAATCCTATGCATATCCCTCTCCATTGGCCTTTGGGTGACTTTGAGCCTTCTTATGAGGCCCACTATAAGCGGCTACATCTCAGTTCTCAGTTGGGCCGAGAATACTGCGAAGCTTCCCAGCCGAGTTGTATTATTGATTGTTCTCTTCCTGAAAGTTGTATTTACCAAGTTGGACTATTTGTTCCAGTTAAATATCAACAACTTCCAATAAAGAGCTTCTAACCTTAGCAGAAGTGAGTACGGACATGGGAATTCAACGCAATTTTCGTCAAAATCAAAATCAATCAAAATCTGTGAACGGTTTCGGCTTCGAGTTTTGGTCCTGCCCCCTTATTCTCAACTGTCGGAAAGAATTCGAATTTCGGAAACTCTATACCTGTCACTTTTTATCGCGCTGCGTTAAAGCAAGACGGCATGTGACTTTTCGAATCGAATCCGTGATCCGACAGTTGAGAATAAGGGGGCTGGAGGCGAACTGAAATAGTGGCATTAATGTTTGGCATCTCTTCAGTAACTGTAGCACAGTCGCGTCGAGGTCTCAACAAACGCTAAGTATAATGGCATATTGTACCGTCGGTCTTCTGTATAACCTGCCGCAGTATATGTATGTGGTCTATGGTACTAAAGCCTTTTCGGAATCCGGTTTGTTCGGGAGGTTGGAGAAGTTGAGTGCCTGCGTGCGAGACAATTCGTTATTATAACTCTCGGTAACAGCTTATAAATATGACTCAGTAAAATGATGGGTCTGTAGTGGTCTGTAGTTCTTCAATTGGGTCTTGACACCCTTTTTGAAGAAAAGTGTCGTCACGCCCCTGTGTAATGCCTTTGGCGTATTACCCTCGAGCATGATTAAGTTAAAACCTCTGAAGAGCTTTCAGGATTGCTCGTCCACCTGATTTCAAAAGCTCTGCAGTAACTCCATTGTTATTTTGAGCTCTTTTGAGAGCTACACTAATCTTGTACAGGGTGACACAGGGTCTGTATAAATTTCGGGTTAATTTGGCTCTTGGATCGGTGTCCTGAGTGACAGGTGTGCGTGATGTTGCTTAGAAC
The DNA here is from genome assembly GCA_947347705.1 of Nymphula nitidulata. Classification (NCBI taxonomy): domain Eukaryota; kingdom Metazoa; phylum Arthropoda; class Insecta; order Lepidoptera; family Crambidae; genus Nymphula; species Nymphula nitidulata. The sequence goes on along the minus strand of OX374625.1, from coordinate 18,300,945 downwards.
TGTCCGTATTAGTTTTCTATCTCGGCCAAAAGCTCAGGGTCCTGATGTAATGAATCTTTCATCGTTCAGCATCATCAGCAAATTTTGTCCAAGCGATTGATCTCGGCTAACGGTTTGGAGTCTTTGTTCGTCAGCAAATTTTGTCCACTAAATCTCCATATAATCGGCTAGCATTTGACCACGGTAGTTTCGGATTCCAGCTCCAAATTACCCCACTTAAAACTCATCATCGCCACATTTGTCCAACCTTGCGTTGAAGTCTCCCATAAGACAGATGTAGTGAGTTTTGGCAGTATGTATAGTTCGAGTGATGTCCTTATACATTACTTCCACTTCCTCGTTGGGGCAAGACGACGTCGGGGCGTATACCTTGTACGACCTTCATCGAATACTGTTTGGTGGTACTGGGTATAAGGTATGCTACCCTATTCGACACACTTCCGATCCGTACCGCGTTGTTCACGAGAGACTTGTAGACAATAAACCCGACACCACCTTCAGACAGATCTTTGCGCGCGCGGAGATAGAGCAGGTTGCCGGATTTAAGGTCTATCATATCCTTGCCCTCTCGCCGGACTTCAGGTAGTCCCATTATACATTCAGCGAATCCTACTAAATTCCTCCTCTAGAGCAGCAGCTTCTCGGTCCGCAATGTGCGTGTGTTGTAAGTTTCCAGGGCCAAGGTCGTATGACGGAATGTTGTCTCCACCCGGTAATTTCTTGGCACCCCTGGTCCCGGCGCCTCGCCAACGCCCGTTGCCGCCAGCACGGCTTACGGTACCGCCAAGACGACTTCTCGTGCCTGGGTTATAGAGATTCATTTATTGGGGAGTTTAGTTCCTCATTTATTTTAGAAATCATTTATTTCCTTATCAAATAAAAACTTTTGCCCGCAGTGAATACAGTGCAAGATGCATTAACATCCATGTCTGCCGATGAGTTCGAAAAACATTACCAGAGACGTAAACCATCTTCTTCAGATCAACTCATATTTTACTGTCAAGCTGGCCGTAGATCATCAGAAGCTTTAGACAAAGCCTTAAAACTTGGATACTCTAAGTAAGTACCTATAGTAATTATCATTGTAAGTACTATTTATTTAAGACAGTTCAGTTATTCCGGAAATCCAACCGGGGTGGATTAACGGAATAACTCCAGTTGTGGCCTTATAATTATTATGAATGATTTATAATTTCCGAAAATTTTAATTATTGTAACTATATTGTCAAGGGCACGGTATTAAACAGACGAGGATTCATTTATCGTCCATACGGTCACATAATTGTCTTCAAGTATGTTATTATATCCCTGTTTCCTTATGCCATATTTTAATGTCACCTGAGAATCTGGGGTCTTGATAAACTAGGCGTCGCGTCGTAGTTTTAGGTAGGGAGTTACAGTCTGAGAATTTAAATATTTAGCAGGTGAACGAGTATTCGCTTAAATATTTAGTCGTATAAAAACGGCTGGAATTTTCCAAGTTGGCTGGAAGAGATTGCTGCTTTTTAATGTTGTTAATTCGGTATGTGTGTGTCCTACTATGCAATTATAGTATTTGATTGATTGATTATAATAAGACAAAATAAAAAGATATTTAACTTGCTAAGCGCGGTCACACACCTACCGGTTCTTGCATTCTACCTAGAAAGGATCATAAAACCGGAAGGCAAGAATGCAATACAAAATGTACTACCCGTCACACACCTACTGGTGAAAAACGGAAAGAACGCCCGGTAAGCAAGCCACCGGCCGACGTCACCAGTTGTGAGCGGCGCCCGGTAAGAAAGAGGCGGGCGTTATGTACAAGCTCCGTATATCGTCATACACACATACACAGACACAGCCCGTTTTCAACGCGGCGCCGTCCGCCGGCAACTTTTAACCGACATCGTAAAAAGGAGGAAGTTATATTGTATAATTAATATTAATATACACTGTATTTAATTTTTTTTGTTCATCGTTTTCTCTGTCAAATGTGAACCGATTTTCAAAATTCTTTTTTTATTCGATAGAGTATCCTTTGAGATAGTCCTACTGTCACCAAGTCAGGATCTGATGATGGGATCCCAGGGAAATAGAGGGCAAACCTCAAATTTTGTAGGTACGTATTACATGTTTTACTTTTCTCCAAAGCTATTCAAGTATTTGCTACTGTCAGTCACTGGCCCTAATTCTGGCGAACACATGCTAAGTTTAAATTTAAGTTCAGTCTATTTCTTTCTCTCAAAATGAAAAAGAAAAGGATTGCTGTCATATAAATTGACATTTAGAAAGGTGCGTTCAATTTTCGACCATATTGAACGTGCTAAAATGCAGTGTTTAGGAGGCACCTCCGTACATGCCGTCTAAAATTGTCTATGTTTCTTTGAAATCTATCTAAATTTAAGTGACAGCTCTAAACAGATTCTTGCTATCTTTTTCCTATTACTTATTGCGAGAAAGAGATATACTGTACTTAAATTTAGAATTAAAGTGTGTTCCCAAAATTAGGCCCACTATCTTATGTTGATGAGCTGGTGATGGAAGGTACAACTTCTTAACACTAAGGAGTTGAAAGATAATTCTTTAAATATTATAGGTACGTATTGACCAATATTTGTATTCTATCGGGTATTTCGGTTAAACTGATGATGGAAGGTAAACTCCGTAACGGTTTAGAGTTAGATAATTATTTATCAGTGGCGATACGATAATATGAAACAATATTATGTATATCAACCAAAGACTGGGAGACATATAAGTCGATAGTGCTGACGGTCTTTGCAGCTTTGACCTTAGGAAATATTTTAAAAATGTAAAATATTTAACAATAATAAAACCGACTTCAAAACACTAAAAATGCAATAATATAATTTTTAAATTTAAGTACCTAGTACTTATCTCCTAAAAATGTTTTTTTAGAGTTGGTGCTAAGCGGTTTCCAGAAACAATAGAAAGTGAAGCACCAACTCCAAAATATACATCTAAGATGGCGGACGGACGCAACTTAAATAAAAAAATCAATATGGCTATTATTTTCGTGGTTTTCGGGGGTCCCGATTTTAAATACAACATCCATTTCCAGATCCAAGATGGCGGACGCATTTTTTTATATAAAATCAATAAGGGTATCATTTTCGTGGTTTTCAGGGGTCCTCATTCTGAATACAACATAAATTTTAAGATCTAAGATGGCGGACGCAACTTTAAATAAAAAAACCAATATCGGTATCATTTTCTTAGTTTTTGGGGGTCCCGATTCTAAATACAACACTAATTTTCAAGATCCGAGATGGCGGGCGCAACTTTAAATAAAAAAATCAATATGGGTATCATTTTCGTGGTTTTCGGAGGTCCCGATTCTGAATACAACACGAATTTCATGATCCAAGATGGCGGACGCAACTTTTGACGCAAAATGGGTATCATTTTCTTAGTTTTTAGGGGTCCCGATTCTAAATACAACACTAATTTCAAGATCCGAGATGGCAGGCGCAACTTTAAATTTAAAAAATCAATATGGGTATCATTTTCGTGTTTTCATAATCAGGACCCCCAAAAGTTAAGAAAATGATACCCATATCGATTATTTATTAAAAAGGTGCGTCCGCCAGCTTGGATCTTGAAATTGGTGTTGTATTCAAAATCGTGACCCCGAGAACCACAAATATGATACCCATATTGATTTTTCATAAAAAAAAAGTTGTGTCCGCCATCTTGGATCTTATAATTGGTGTTGTATTCAGAATCGGGACCCCCAAAAACCACGAAAATGATACCCATATTGATTTTTTATAAAAAAAGTTGCGTCCGCCATCTTGGATACTTGAATCTTGAAATTGATGTTGTAATCAGAATCAGGACCGCTGAAAACGACGAAAATGATACCCATATCGATTGTATAATAAAAAGCCGCGTCCGCCATTTTGGCTCCCGAAATAGTCGTATACCCACGGAATTGGGACCCCGAATGCCGCGAAAATTACACTCTCGAAACGTTATGTTTAAGGAGTAAACTCCAAAAATAAAAAAAATGTGACAACACATTGAGACAACACAAATGTGAAATCACATTTTTTTTTGTCGGCTCATGGATCGCAAATTCAAAGGCGTTGGCCCACTGGTTGTAGTTACACTGTGCCAATACGTTGTACGTTCATATTAGTTAGACTGGTTGTAGTTACACTGTGCCAATACGTTGTACGTTCATATTACTGACTGTGGTGTGTGTGTGACGATGAGCCCGTTTTTATGATCCTTTCAAGGTAGAACGCCGGAACCGGTAGGTGTGGGCCCGCGCTAAACAATTAAATTCTCCGACTGTAGATACATACATGTTGGTTTTTATCAAGGCATTTATTTTAGGCAAGGCAAGGCATTAGGCCTCTGCCTCGAAACTTGCGGGCAGCGGGGCGGCGGCGGCGGCGGCGCGGGCAGCAGTTTTCGAAACCAGCGGGCAGATCGCGCGGCACTATAGCGGCGTAGTGTTGTATTCGTGGTTGTTTCGTCGAGATATTTGTTTGTATTCGCGAACGAAATGTCTGAACAACGGCGACAACATCTTTTTGATTCTTTATTCCTAACGCTCGATTTATTGTGGGCAAAAGAAGTGAATCCCTACTATAGGGCAAGAAAAATAAAAGGAGAGTTTTATCGAAATTATGAAGAAGATGGTTCACATCTTTGCTACTCAATATCGGTGTCCTCTAAAAAATTGCTTAAATAATTATTTGCTCTAGCACGTCCGAAGACATTATGATACGTCACAAAAATAAATTGCACAACATTACAATACAGACTACAGACGCGCGGGCGGTCACCGCTCGACCACGCTCGACTGGAGTGCACCGCTCGTAGCCCGCCGCCGCGCCGCTGTTTTCGAGGGGCGGTCCATTTGATTTTAGAGACACCGCACATATACAATTTCAAGTTGGCCAACTATCGAACAACTAAATTGCGTGCTTTCATAGGCCGCACACTTTGTCGACTAAGTTGGTGGACAGTGTTGCTAGCGTGGTGAAGTCTGCGATAAAATGCGGAAAATCAACGCACTACTTCTGAAATTGATAAAAAAATGACGAAAACAGAACAAAATATTTAGGGTGCATCCGATATTAAGTGACAGATTAGAGCGTGGGAAACATCATACCTTACATTCTTAACTGAGATGTTACCCAGATAAGTTTTTTAAGGGCTTGCCTTTTTTGGACTTCGTCGATCAGCAGTTCTACAGGGTGAGTAATATTGAACTTTCCGGTTTTGGAAGGGCGTTGCACGAAGAAGGGGAGGAGCAGAAGGGTGGGGATGGCGTCATTAGACGCGCCATGACATGCAGTTTTAGTGTGAGCAATGGCTTGGTCGGGACAACATCGTGCGTTCGTAGTTGAAGAGTTTATTAAAAATGGCGGCTCCGTGATCACAACACAGCGTGCGTTCCGATTACACATGCTTGAAACTTTTCTGAAACCGAAATTGGAGGAATTAACGCAGAATCATGACAACGATAACATCTGGTTCCAACAAGATGGTGCTACAGCCCATACATCCAGGCGTTCAATGGAAATCCTGCGACAAATGTTTCCCGGTCATCTCATTTCTTTGCGAGGTGACGTTGGGTGGCCGCCGAGATCACCTGATTTAACCCCCTGCGATTTTTTTCTCTGGGGTTACCTGAAGGAAAAGGTCTACACGCATCGTCCCCGAACCATCGATGAACTGAAGGCTGCAATCACGGAAGAAATCAATGCTATTCCGCTGAATATCACTCGACGAGTAATTGACAACTTCCGGGAAAGGCTTTAGCAGTGTGTGGACAATGGAGGTAGACATTTACAGGATATCATTTTTAAAACCAACTAAATTAAAACTGCATGTTATGTACTTTCAAACAATAAAATAATTTTTACTGCATGTCGCTTTGTTTTTAATACACACCTTATTGAAATCGGAAAGTTCAATCTGACTCACCCTGTATTTTTTCGTTTGTTACAAGAAGAGAATGCAGATATCGACTGGCTGCGGCGGCTGCGTGCCCGTTGGCAAAAATCCAAGCGTGGGGAAATCACGCGCACGGGTCTGGTCACACTGCATCTTACCGTGCGACTGACCAACTAAGTTGTTATAGTGTGCGGGCTATCGGCCGATAGTTCGCCAACTATTTAGTTGAACGACTTAGTTGATATAATGTGTGGGCTATCATAAGGTTCTATGCCTATTAGACATACTGCGATTTAGTTTGCCAACTTGAAATTGTATATGTGCGGTGGCTCTTACGCATAAGATCCTGCCGCTCCCGCGCCGCCACCCCGCTGCCCGCAAGATTAGAGGCAGAGGCCTTATTGTCAGCGCAGAGTGAACATGCAAATCTTCCTCACTAACATTTTTAAAAACCTGTTCTACCATACATAGGTACACTTAGAATAATTTGTTAAAAATCCTTAACTTTGGGAAGGATTTGTAAATTCTTCAAATGAGCTATAAGATCTCTTGTACGGGCCGCAAATCTACGTGTGTTTTGCTTGTTTTTCGTGTAGAGGTTAATATATTGAGATAAAAGTAAAGAGAAACTATCACATACAAAAGTCATGTTCCAGTTTGAAACGATAGGAATAGGGTGTAGTTTTTTCGTGACCAAAGGGGGACTATTCCCAACTGCCCCAAAAATGATGCCCCCGATCGGGGGAAGATGCAGAGTTTCTTTCATCTCCCCCGAAATTAAATTCGAGGGAAGATGAAACGAAAATTCTTGCCTTCCCCCAATCGGGGGAATCCATTCGGGGGAAATTGAGAATAGACGCCAAATCACGCATTTTGTTCTAGCAACACTAACAAGAGACTTAAAAAAGTGTAGTGCGATTGCCTCACTTACTTAAACGGAACATAGTGGTAATGGGTGTTTGCCGTCTTCTCTATACTTTACGCCCAAATGGGGCGTTTTTAATTAATTATTATATATATACACAACTCATTGTATAATGTTGTTAATTCACTAATTTCGCTTACTTTTTTCAGCTCCAAAACTTATCTTGGAAGTTGGAATGACTGGTCTAGTAGGCAAAAGTGATGCCCTGCACCCGTACCACCATCTTTTATTGCGATCCAGTTTAGGACCTAAACTCGAGTAGAATCGTTAATTCGTTCTACGACGCTATCTACGACTATGACAGCGATGCAGTTTAGGAACCACTACTGAACCGAGCGGAAAACGAATCTCTTTTATAAAGATGGTGGTAAGGCCCCTGCACTGTTTCATAATATTTATATATTACAATTGTGTTATACATTAAAAATATATAAAAGATTTTAAATTACACACTGAAAAATAAACATGTTTCTTTATTACCATATATTTTTAAATTAACATCAAATATTATTTTCATCAAACTTAGAAACGTTTTACTCACTATTGTTAAATCTAACAAAAGAATAGCAAATATTGAGTAAGCATCCCAGGATCTATCAGGACTTTGACTTTAACACCCAATCTGTCCAGCTTCCGAGGTAATTCTTCACTCTGTAAAACCATTTTAATAGACTTTAATTATCTTGTCCACTAATTATTTATGGGTCAGCAGAAAATTTTATGTCCCACCAACCTATTATAGGTCACTAGGCACTTTTCTGTTTAGCTTGTTAGAAGGCTGTGAAAGGTTATATTAAATATAATCTTAGAGGCTCTTTTGCAATCTGCTTCACTACAACTTATAAACTTGGTGTTTTTAGTGAAATGTAATTGTTTCACTTACTGTTTGTAGCCCAGGTTCAATGCATTTTGTTGAGCCATTCCAGATCTTTTACCAATCATACAATAGAATATTATTGGACAATCTTCAGATGGTTTTGATCTTTTGTATGTTTTTTGAAATTCAGTTTCTGTCATAGTGCCTAGAACTTTTGCAACATCTCCTACTGCAATGACCATTTGTTGATAATATACATGATTAATGTTCTGGTTTATTAGAATCAAACCAGAACTGATTGAAATTGGTATAGAAGATATATTATAACAAAAAATAATAAACTGATTGAAATTGGTATAGAAGATATATTAAAACAAAAAATAATAAAGTTATAATGCTAAAAATCATGCTTGATATAAAATTGAAAACAAAAATTAAATAGAGTTTTAGATCATGATACCTAGTAGCTATTGCAGTACCTATGTAAAGCAAAATTGCTATGTTACGCTTTATTCAACTCACGCGGAATGTTGATACTGTTGGGAATCATGCCATGTTCTTTAATTTCATCATGTTCTCTTACATCTATTATTAAAATATCGTTATTTAGAGTGGCACTCTTAATTTCTTCATATGTGATGGTCATATTTTCTGGTGTAAGTTGTACAGAATACAATCGGCTTTGGAAAATGGGCGTATTAAGATAAGCGACATTTCCTATAAATAAACAGGACACAAGATAATACAAGATAAATTGTCGTTATGTTTGGTGATAAACTAAGTTATCTTACTTACTACATGACATAACATTTTGTTTTGATGTCTTCGATAGTAATATTCTAAGGCTCGGGTTTGCTATATTTTTAAAAAATCTAAGTAACATTTCTGACAAGTCAGTACAACTAATCGGGAATATTTACAATATTATTTCTGTACTGACAAGATTTTCAGTACAGAATCAAATCAATTGACGCACAGACAGAAATCAGAATCACAGAATACTTTTACTACAAAGAGCACTTTACCACCGATTAAAAACACAGATTAGAAAGAGTAAAAAGAGTATGGACTTTTATCAGGGTATTCAATCTTGTAGACATGTGTAAGTCACAGATTAGAAAGAGTATGTCTAAAGGTGTAAGTAATGCGCGTAATATCACAAATGTGATATCACTCAAACGCGTGATGTTACATTACGCATGACTCCGAGAAATCAAGTATCACTTTAAACATCACGCGAAATAACATTACACTAGCTCGTAGCTCGACCGCGAGCGAGAGGGACCGACGACCGACCGAAGCTGTGATGTGTTGTTTCATCTAGCGCGTGTTGCATTTACATCTGTTCGGGTGATGTTTCGAGTGATGTGATATCTCAGTGTAATATACGTTGCGTGCGCATCGCACGATACGCAGCATCTCATCTGTTCGGGTGATGTTTCAAGTGATGTAATATCTCAGTGTAATATGTTGCGTGCGCATCGCACGATACGCAGCATCTCATCTGGTCGAGTGATGTGATATCTCAGTGTAATAAGTAATAGCTGTGACCATGTGATGTTTCATCTAGCACGCGTTGCGTGCGCATCGCACGATACGCAGCATCTTATCTGTTCGCGTGATGTGATATCACAGTGTAATATTACGTTTTCGTAAAAGTGATGTGATATAGCATTACTTTTTGAAGCACTGTTTCGCGCATGTCTACAGCGCACGATACGCAGCATCTCATCTGTTCGCGTGATGTTTCGAGTGATGTGATATCACGGTGTAATATTACGTTTTCGTAAAAGTGGTGTGATATAGCATTACTTTTTGAAGCACTGTTTCGCGCATGTCTACAATCTTGATGCAAAAGTAAGAGCATTGCATCTTGCAAGTCACTAGTTTATACACAAGTTCAGAGATGGCTCTTCTGTGCTCGCATTCATTGGCTGTCCCGTTTAGAGTTGCCAGTCAAGATACCCACTTGTTATTGTGAAAATGTTTCAAATCTACGTACTCATGTATTATTTTAGGTGACTAAAATATATCTTTTATTTATGTGCATTAGAATTAAACATAGAAATACATTAGTATTATGTCAAATATTTTATGAAAACCTAATAAGTTATAAAGATTTATTTAATTTACAAGAAATGGTTAGTAGTACAAGAAAAAGAAATTGACTGGTATCACTAAAACTATGTACAAAAATGCTATCATTTTGTACCCAAAACCCAAAACAAATAATGGTCGTCGTAGTCGCTAGAGTTACTCTTGTTTATTTAAAGTTTTTTAAATTTTTAGTTTATTACTCTTTCTTAATTTTGTTGAGTCGGGGCTTTCTCCACCGGTTTTAATAAGATTCAACTAGTATGTCATCACATTTCAAGCAATTTTGTGTTGAGTTGAGATAGGACTGTGAAAATAAAAATATTTGTGAAGCCAGATATTTTAGTGTTTTTGAGACAAGACAGGACTCGGTTGTATGGTGTTGAGTGGTGTTTAAAGTATTGTAAAAGGAAGAAAATATAAATCATTTCTTTTTCGAAAAATAAATAGTTCTTATTTCATAGATAATTTTAAGGTTATTGTGTCGGTGTTGATACTAGTTTTCATCAGTTGTCTTTTGATTTACTAACTTGAATGTAATATACCTCTACAACTAAATACAATATTACTGATGAAAAACAGTGTCAATACTGTAAATTCAGAAAATAAACAATACTTTCATTAGGTATAGGTACCTATTTACATAGTGCAACACATACATACATACACTCACGCACACATAGATACAAGTAAAGAATAAATAAACCGTACTGTTTCCTACGGATTCTCCTCGCAGCGCTAGTGTAGCAGTGCTCGTTTTACAGCTAAGATTGACCTCTATTTCCAGTATTCAAAGTACTATGTGACTTTTATTTACTCCAACCAAGGAGAAGAATGCCAGCCAACTTCATACAATACAAGGCGGTGTCGAAACACGACTACTAGCGCCACTTGTGGGACCCACCGAAAACTTTTCAGTATCGCGGATTAGCGCGAAATATAAAAGTGACATTTGCTTCGATTCTTCATATAAGGGGAAGGCAAAGGGAATTAATGCCCATAATTTAAAAGTAAAATCCTTTTTGTTTACTGTATTTAAATAAAAACTGTTATATATAATTTTTGATTAAGGTGGACATACATTTACAGTTATTTTAAAAAAATGGCAATTTCATATTTATAGACCTATTCAACAAAATTATTGTTACTTATAAGTAATGTTATCTTATCATATATTTATTTATGGTTAATTGATTTTGTTGGATTACATATGCTACACAACATCACGCTACCACTAATAGGAGCTGAGCATCAATTAAAAGTGTTGCAAAAACGGGGTAAAAATAGTCCGATTCAGAGCTTTTGTTGCGTGCGCTGCGTAAACAGTTAAAGTAACGTATAAATCATGTATGCAGGAATTGTTCTCCTTTTAAAGTTCTAAAAAAAAAGTCTGCAAACAGCATATTTCTATTCTTTGAAATTGTCATTTTTTAATAATCAATTTTTTTCTAAAATTATGTATCTGCGAAGGTGTTTTTGTAAACATTATATTATTCCTTATAGAAATAAATACATTATTCAACACAAGTATTTAATTTTGAGCAAAATTGTGCTAACATCATTTGATTTCAATGAATATCATATGAGATATCATTGTTTTAAAATATCATATCATGCACGCATTTATGATTTTCAAAGCGGGCGGGCGCGGGTGGGGCGATCAATGCATTAATTGCAAAGTTGTTTTATAAACATGATTTAAATCCTTAGCCTACCAACCCCACCGTTGCTATTTTCCTACATGCACGCAAACAAAGTCGCGGGCACAGCTAGTACCCCCTAAAATAATTGCATAATCTATACAGGCAAGTAGTTGATGCAGTCAGGGAATTATATTTTAAGCAGGTTGACGAATATTCATAATTTAGTGAAATAATGGCTCTAATTCTGGAGAACACATGTTAAATCTAAATTCAAGTTCACTTCTTTCTCTCAAAACGAACTTAAATTTCGAATTAGAAATTCAGAAATTTTCCCTATAAAAAGGGCAAGTTGATATTTTGGAGATTTTTTTATACAAGATGATAAACAAGCTGACGGCGCACCCGGTGGTAAGTGGTTACCGTCGCCTATAGACACCTGCACCAAAAGAAATAATATGAGAAAAATGAGAATGACCTAACCGACCCGTTACCATCTACAATACGGCGTTCGGAACAGTCACTCTATGAGTGATCTTCTAATATACTTCACACACCATTGGGCCCTTCCCTTGCCATTAAAAGTCAAGGTTGTTAGTCTAAATGTAGCAAAGTGCGCTGAGAACTTCTTTAGAAGTTACCAACTTATGAGCTGCCTGACGGCTTGTACAAATGGGTCGCTAGCTTTTTGTGCAGCAGATGCATAAGAGCCGTTGAGGGCAGTTGCTCGGCTAGCATGGATATTAATGCTGGCCTCCCGCAAGACTCGGTGCTGTCTCCAACAGTTTCTGATACATATCAATGATAAGCTGACTATTGACAGACTGCATTGTAATGCGGATGAAAGTACTAGAGACACCTAGTATGCGGTTCATGCCAATATCCCTAATAAGAATTTTGCCCCATTAACTGTGGCTCCACATTTTCTTAGCACACCCTTTACATGTCTAAGAGTATCGGGACTTCGGGATATCCCTAGTGACGTTCAGTTCAGCAGCCATTTAGAGGATAAAGTCAGGCTGGCATCCAAGAAGCTTGGTGTGGTATATGTAAAGTCACAAGTTAGGCCCCATATGAAATAGGAGACTACGGAGCTGGTTAGAGAGGGGTCGCCCCGAGCTGACCCGATAAGTCGCAGACGGCCACGGGAAAGAAGAAGGCGTTACGTCCACTTGCTTCTCCTGTTGTAGTGGTGCCTTAGGTGGATGGTCAGGGGGCCTCACCGTCGAATAACACATTCCGTCAAATATGAAAAGAGTGGAGCTGGAAGAAGCTCGTAGTTGTGCGGGCTGACCGTCGGCGTGGCAGGGTTGACTGCTTGCTCGTTCCCATATCTTGCCATAATGATGTAAGAGGGTTTTAGCGGTGGATTTTAGTAGGACGGACTTTTTTGTCCGGGACGCACACATAATCGCCGCTGGGCTCAGTGGCCTTAACCTGTAACCACCTCCCCGCGTTAAAAAAAGGCTCCATATGAAATACTGCTGCCACCTATGGGCGGGAACACCTAGATACTCACTAGGACAATAACAATAGATAGGTTCAATGACGCGGTATGAGAATTGTCAATGATCTATGAGCTCACGAGAAATATTGGACCCTTAAGCCTAAGGAGAGATTTTGCCTCCTTTGGTGCATTCTACTGTTTGTATAACGAGTTGTGTTCTAAGGAATTATTCGATATGATGGCCATGGCCTCTTTCTGTAGTCGCACCGCTCGCCATTAGTAGGGAATTTTATCCTTACACGTTTGAACCAAAGTCGTCGCGAACTGTACAGTTTCAGAGAAACTTTCTCCCGCGTACGCTGCTCGTGTTGTGGAATGAGCTCCCTGCAGAGGTTTTCTCGAAAAAGTACAATCGCCTTTCTTATTTCAGGCGTGAAACAGTTCGCTGTTTTTCGGATTGAAAGAAAATGTAGCCAGTGTAATTACTGGGCATGGAAGGTATTTGATCTTAGGCCTCCGGATGAAAACGCACCTGCAATAATAAGTGATTTTTTTTCTTGTTGATGCAGGTGTCTATAGGCGGCGGTAACCACTTACCAACAGGTGGGCCGTCAGCTTGTTTGTTATTTTCTTCAAAAAAAGCTTGAAAAGGTTTTTACAGGGTCGACACCCTGTAAAAACCTTTTCAAGCTTTTTTAACGCGAAATAGACTACGCGGTGACCGCTTACAATCAGGTGATCCGTGATCCGTATGCTTGATTGCCACCTCAGTAAGTTAGTAATATAAAAAAGAATTGAAGGAGTACACAGTCAAGACTCAAGAGCATGATTGTAATAAGATCAGTTCAAAAGTTCAATGTGTATCTTCAGAAGCTCTTGACATTTATTAAAATATTAGAAATATCGAACAAAAAGAATTTACAACAGTTAATAAAAACATAAGCTTCGGGGTTTGTCCTTAATTTACTCGACCACATTATTATGAAATTCTTGTAAGTTTTATTAACCGACTTCAAAAATGAGGAGGTTCTCAATTCGGCCGGGTTTTTTTGTTTGTTCTATGTATGTACACCGATTACACCGAGACTACTGAACCGATTTACGTGATTATTTTTTTGTTCGATGCGAAATAGCTGCCATTTGGTCCTATAAAATTTTTTTCTAAATCAGTTGGGTAGTTTGGTTTTTAAATTAAAAAAAACTGAAATTATTAAGTCTTCTACGTATGCGAAATTGGCGGATTTTTGTTTTCTTATGACTTTTTAGTGAAACGATGCGATAGTAGGAAACAATATAAGTTGACGGTCACCCATCTAGCTTCGACCTTAGAAAGTTATCACTAATAATTGTGAAAAAAAAATTTGTAACAAAAATTAAAACCGACTTCAAAAAACTGAAAAGGTTACCAAAAATAATTAAAATTAAGTAGGTACTCATCCCCTAGAAACATATTTTTTGGAGTCGGTGCTAAGTTGTTTCCAAAAACAATAAAAAGTGAAGCACCGACTCCAAAAAATATGTTTCTAGGGGATGAGTACCTACTTAATAGTATTGTCTTACATTTTCGCGAGCACTACACATTTGAAATAAAACCAATTTACCGGATTTAACTCGCGTTTAATTAGAGTTAAATCCGGTAAATTGGTTTTATTTCAAATACCTACTTAATTTTAATTATTTTAGGTAACCTTTTCAGTTTTTTGAAGTTGGTTTTAATTTTTGTTTAAATTTTTTTTCTAAAACTATCTACAAAATGTTACTCTATCATACTTAGCGAATTCGTTGGAGTTTTGTTGGCTACATTTTTTGATTTTGGATCTCTAGGGGGGGGGGGCAGCTGCCCCCCTGCTGTGTAGGCCGCACACTTCGCCGACTTAGTTGGTGGACAGTGTTGCTAGCGCGGTGAAGTCTGCGATAAAATGCGGGAAAACAACGCACTTCTTAAATTAATAAAAAGAAGACGAAAACAGAGCAAAACATTTAGGGTGCATCCGATATTAATTGACAGATTAGAGCGTGGGAAACATCATACCTTACATTCTAAACTGAGATGTTACCCAGATAAGTTTTTTAAGGCCTGGGGCCCTAGACAAGATGCTTTTCGATAATCGCTATCGCTATCGCTAAGCGGAAAATGTATGGGATTTAACATAAGCGATAGCGGTTGCGATTGTCAAACGGCATCTTGTCTAGGCCCTCTGGCCTTTTTTGAACTTCGTCGATCAGCAGTTCTATTTTTTCATTTGTTACAAGTAGAGAATGCAGTGATCGACTAAGCGGCTGCGTACCCGTCGGCAAAAATCCAAGCGTGGGGAAATCACGCGCATGGGTCTGGCCATACTGCATCATACCGTGCGACTGACCAACTAAGTTGTAATAGTCTGCGGACTATCAGCCGATAGTTGGCCAACTATTTAGTTGAACCACTTAGTTGATATAATGTGCGGGCTACGGCGAACGTAGAGAGCCTAGAAGCATAACTTCATACAAAACTCGTCGCAAAATAGGTACCCTCGGCGGCTAGAAGAGCACGTCGGATAAAATCGGCTAATATCGAAATTGTATAGCGCCCTCTCGGTCTTCTGATTTACACGCGCCGGACGGGTCATATATGCAGGATGTAACCATGCAAATTTTTTTAACGACTAATAATTATATATCGGCATTTTTAATAAATATAGTAACGTTGTAAATCGGTAAACTTATTCAATTTTAGAGTTGAGATCAGAAATCAGAAATGAAATGGGTTCGCTTCATTATTTAAATAAAAAATTGAATTATCTGTCATGATATTATTTACTTGTATTAAGGACATAAGAAAAAAATTAAATTGTCATCAAGTGGTTTTATTTCTTGAAATAAAACCACTTTACCGGATTTAACTTGCGTTTAATTAGATGTCACATTATGATTTTTTATACCCAATGTTTCGATTACTTTATAGCGATCAAGGTCACGAGAAGACTGAAGTAAAGATGTCAGTTGTCTTTGATAAGTTTAGCATTAAATACCGTCATATTTTTTATAGTTATATTTTGAGTGTTCCGATTCACGCCATGGAGCTTGCAGTGTCCGAAGGTCGGGAAGAGTAAATACGGGCTTGAGACTTTGTAATTCTCATGATAAGATCCCAAGCTGGTGTGGTCCAACTATTGAAATTATGATATTGTTTTATTTCAACAACCTCACGAAATTATCTTGCAGTTTACAACTTTACTTACTACGACTTATCCTTAACAGTTCAAAATAGATACCTATACTATTTCCAGATCATTTTGTAAATAAGTAAATTATTAAAGTAATAATTAAACATACACATGTTAAAATAATAATGCTTAAATTTATTGAGAAATGTGTTGAAACTGGCATCATATTGTAAGGAACTGTGGCAAAATATCCATAAATTGGAGGTTTGTTTATCATTCTTACAAAAATCATATAAGGCAACGCTGTATAAAGCAACGCTGTATAAAGCCATAATTACCTATTAGTAGGTAAATTAACTATTAAACATACACAATTACAATAATTCGTCATTAAACTTTGCAGAGTTAAAAGTTGAGTTGAAAATAAATAAATACTGTCACACACAGATGACTGCATAACATCATCCACTCGTGTATTTGATCAAATTCTCCACAAATATTGGGTCAACATGGCGGCCAATATTATTGTTTATATTTGACTCTATTATAAAGGTTTAGGAGAGACTTACATGTAAAATTTGATTCCAATGCTCTTATTATGTTCACCTACGCGGCTGACACCATTTTACTTCACTTTTGGACATATTTACTGAGATTTTATTGTTTTTTTACGAGTACATCACCGTGACGCAGTCAATGACAAACTAAATCATTGCGCGGAGTCCGATTTAAGCCCCGCCCACTTTGGAGTCTCTTTCGGGGTGTCATTTTGGATGGGCTAGTTACTCGTCTATGTTATTATCGGTCGCCGGCGGGCTATCATAAGATTCTATGCCTATTAGACATTCAGCGATTTAGTTAGCCAACTTGAAATTGTATATGTGCGGTGTCTCTTAGTGGTTCGATAGTTGGCCAACTTGAAATTGTATATGTGCGATGTCTCTAAGACGGATTGCTTGGCGCAAACTGGCTTCAAAGGTACTTGCTAATAACGTCACAGAAAAGAATTGCCAAAATAAGTACTAAACAAGTAATATTTATCCCTCTTTTCAAATGCAACATTTGTTTGGTTAAAAAGAAACAACATGACGTTTGACGTTTTTATGTCGATACGATAGATATTTCTATAATCACGATTTGTATAGACATACATTACTCTTTGTGTATAGAGTATAGAACATTATAGCATCTCCATATGATCCTTCCTCTATGTATGTATCTGACAGATATAATCATAGATAGAGACGTAATGTATTTTAATTATTATTTTATTTTGATTAATACATACAAATAGTGATCTGTGTTACAAATTGAATACCTACCCCATTGACATTGATTCGTGCATTTTTTATTATTAAAATACACTACCTACGTTAGTGAAAATCTAAATGTATAATCTTGCTTCTTTTTAATATGGTTTATTTCCAATTAAAGTTGTATTATTAGTTGTAATTTTTCTTTCAGATAGCATGAACGTAAAGTATTTGGGTTCATTTATTTCGTGTAGGGTTAGTCTAAATCTTAGTGCGATACATTTTCATGACTAAAGTTGTCATCTTACTTACTCACCATGGGTTCCATGCGGCCGACGGGAAGATTCCTTTCCTTTGCCAACAATATCCAGAGAACACAGAAACAAACTGGTAAGATCGTCTACTTCATACACATTTTATAAGTCAACAGGTGTATCACAGTCACTTTAATGAATTCATTTGTTGTGCTATATATTAAAAAAAGTCATACATAATAATAAAAAATATAGACCAAGATAAACTAGCACTGCCCCGAATCTTATTCGTAAATCGAGCTCCAAAACAGTAGTACCCCTAGTCTATCATTAATCTGTGCCCCTGTAGTCCCTGTAGTGTAAGGTTCAATCAAAATGGAAACTATCATCGTCGTATTCACCTCTTAAATCCATATATAAAATGTAGTTTGCCATAATTTACAACAGAATTAAGTATTACAATTTACATAGAGTTATCACAAAGACGGACATTTTCGTTTCAATTCAATGGAAACACTTATACTAGGGGCACAGGTTGTTGGCCCTCCGCGTTATAAGTATAAGTAGCTATAAGTACATGGCAGTCTTGCTCGATGTGATGGAATCACAGATCACAATAATCCAGTGGTGCTGCCATAGTTGGAAAAAGACGAGATACAATGGAAAGGGAGACAACATAGAAGTGAATTTACAGTCGACAGCACATCAAGCATAACAGTTTGACCTTAAGACCGCCCTTACTGCGTTTGTAATAGAGACACCTTGTGTAGTGCAACTGTTTCCCTAGACATGCTGTCGTCTGTACCATGAGTACCTTTTGCTCTTATTTATACAGGTTGGTGCTGTCAATGCGACAGTAAATCAAAACATGGGCTTTAATAGTTCGTAGAAATGGTTTGCCACTTTCAAAAACATCTTATTAGTTTGATAATTTCATGACATTTGTATGGAATAATATAACATTGGCTGCATTATTTCATAGAAATGTCCAATCGAAATCTCTGCAGCAGAGGGAAGTATTTCTCTTTTATTCATATAAGTTTGTCTCACTACATTAGGGTATACTTACTACCATAGGTTATTCTACCTGGAGGACAGAATAATATTTTTTTGGAAAGGTACTTTAAAGTAGTTAGACTTTTACAGCTTGAAATTCCTTGATGCTAGAGTACATATTCATATAATTTAAAGCCGACACGAGATTAATAAATATCCTGTGGTGTTGTTATTTATAAGAAATCAATGTTATACTTATTGAATTTTAAGTATAAGACAATTTAAATGTTAAAGAAACAAAAAAATCGTCGTTTGCTGATTGTTTGTGGGTGTAAGGGCCTGGCCATGAACTCACCGCATGCGCGCCCTGCGTCTCGCGAATCGGCAACCACTGCGCTCTGTCTCGATGCTCTAGAAGGGTATAATGTAATAATATAAATAAACAATTAAAACTTCTAATGCATATAATGTAATTTACCTCTCCTTATCTTTCTAAAATAAAGATAAATTTGTATTTGTCTGGCTAGAACATTCAACAACTTCACAATAATTAACCATCATCAAGAATTTTATATTATTCATATACAGGGTGAAAAAAATCTATGGGTTCTGGAGGGGAAATACTTTAAATCCTTTAGCTAGCTAATTTTACTGAAATGAATGCGGTCGTCGCAGTTCGATGCAGTGGTCGCGTACTATACGGTTTCAGAGAAACTTTCTCCCGCGTACGCTCAGATTGTGGAATCCTACAGAGGATTTCTCGAACGATTACGGCATCGGGTTCTTCAAAAAAGGTGTGAAAAAGTTTTTATAAGTCGGCAACGCGCAAGTGATACCCCTTTCCCCCCAATTCTGCTATTGTATTTTGATCTAAAACGAATCGGAAACGCTTAAGTTACAACGTTTTTGTATTCTGCTAACTCAACACAATCGAAACATAAGCGAAACGCATCAGTTTGGTATTCTACTAACAAACACGTAACGCGAAAGGTTCGGTTCCATCATCGTTTCGTATTCTGCACAGATTTAATAGTGATGCAAGCATGTATTCTGCTAAATATTTAACATTTGTGGCAGCCGAAACGCATCGATAGTTCTTTGTTCGAACTGTCCAAATAAGCCAAAATATATTTCTTTCTTGCAATATTGCTAACAATTATCGAGCCTAAGTTGAACCAACCGAGAGCGTTTCGTTAGCGTACCTTTTTGTATTACAACCGCATTGGTAACGATACCGAACCGCAGCCGATCCGTTTAGATAAATTAAAAAGCAGAATTGACCCACTGGTGTTACGAGCATCAATAGGCTACGGTACCCGCTTACCATTGCATTTTCCTTGTGTATATGTATCACGTATTGGGATGTGTCTGATACACTGTTCTGCCAATAGGTACTAAAATGCGACTAGGTGTATGAACTTGGTCACCTCTCGCTACCAACCATGGTAAGAGCCATGGTTGGTAGCGAGAGGGTATGGGAGGCTGTCGCCTCCTTCTGCGAGACTGTGCTCACGCAGAAGGAGGCAGCGGAGAGGGTGCGGGAGGAGGATGCTCTAGCCGCCCCTATCCGGCGTAGACGGGTGGGTGTGAGGAGACGGGCGGTGAGTGCCCGTCTTCCTGCGCCCTAAGCGCGGCCGCGTGCGTGGTTGGCTCCCACGCACGCATTGCACAAGCCGCGACGTCTGGGATTACCCAAGTGACTCTGGGTAATCTCCATCGGCGCGAAACCTGGCCACAAGTTCAGGTTGCC
This sequence comes from Nymphula nitidulata, assembly GCA_947347705.1. Lineage (NCBI taxonomy): Eukaryota > Metazoa > Arthropoda > Insecta > Lepidoptera > Crambidae > Nymphula > Nymphula nitidulata. Next base: position 18,280,707 of record OX374625.1, on the reverse strand, counting down.
TGGGGGTGGGCTGGTGAAATTGCTTTGGCAGAGCCCAGGCTACCCCCGCGAAGGGCATTGGAGTTACCGGTGAGTTTTAGTGGGTATTTCCAGTGCTGCTAGCGCTGGACGACCCCCACACACGCCCGTCGCTTAGCCAGCGGCGGGTAGGTCTGTAATCGGATTTCTCCCCGTAAAAAAAAAAGGTGTATGAACTTCAGATGAAGTGCTTGGTAAGGGTTGAGAAATGTGGGTTTACGACCGCGATCTTCATAGCCTATTGACGCTGGGCCGTATGCTTGATTGTCACTTGCCAACTTAGTGGTATAAAAAATAATATAATAATTTCATTCATTTCATTTATACTTAGAAAATTATTATTATACAATATTTAGGTAAAGATTATAAAATAAAAGGAATAGGAAATTAAATGTATAAATGTCACTTAATTTCCAGTGCCTAGTGGATTTCCACAAAGTTTGTCTGGTAGTGAAACAGATGTGTCTACATCAAATGAGAACTTGTCTAGAGAAGAACGGTATGTTGTGCGCCATACAGCTCGAGTAGAACCACAAGGGCAAGAAAACCATAGTGAGAGCAATAATAGAAATTCATTGAAGGTAATTTTTAATGTAAAAAAATATTGATTGTTTAATTTATGCACATATGACCTATAAAATACACAATAAAAACATTGGAATTCTCTTATTTTGAGTAAAAAGCTATATTTAGAAATTTGATCATTTTCAGGAAAGTCTTCCTGGCAGTAATCGAAATTCCCTCAAAGATTCAGTTGGTGGTGGAAATAGTAATAGAAGTTCTTTAGATGTATCTTCATCATCATACAACACTCTGATTATACATAACCAGGATGACTCGTGGCCTCCTCGACCTACCCCGATTCGGTAAAGTATTTTTGTTGTAATATTAATTTTTAGCTACAAAGAATCAAAGTATGGACTTCTTAACAAATTGTGTCAGGAGCATGCGGTATGAACTTTCATCGTCATAATAAGCTTTTGCTGCAATTTAGAATGAAAAATCAGAAAATAACTTACTAATAACTTAATATTTACTATGAATAAAACGCTTTCTTGTATTATCATCTTATCATAATAAAAAAATTAAATGATCGAAGTCGGGGGAATAAAATTCTTTATAACAAAGTCGGATATAATGACTTCGCTTAAAGTGATATGTCGCTTAATATGATAATAAAATATGGCCAGTTATAATGACCGACATTATTCATAACACCTTCTGCCGTGTCCGACGTTCGGGGCGTGCGCAGCACATGGTTTGTTTTTGTTTTTTGAGTCTCAGTGAGTAATTGATAGTTGAAGGTTACGCATTGTTAGTTAGTGATTTGTGAAAAAAAAACATCTCAGCGTCATCATAAAGCATTTAGGTACCTACCTATCAAGATCGATACGATCAAGGACAAAGGTGCAATGATATGCAGATTAGAAAATAGAGAATCAAACTCATCTCTCGCAAAGGAATTTGGGCTAAGATTAAGCAATTGTTTGATTCATTATTTAATTTCTACCAAATGCTATGTATGTCATTTCCCTTCAATGTCATTATAAACGGATTCCTTTTAATTTTGTTTCAATACAAATACTTATAGTATTTTACACGTATAATCATAAAATGACAAAGTTTTGGTTCTATAGATGAGGGTACGGTCTATAGCAAAAGTAAGTAATCACTTTTGACATTTTATTACTCATATTACAAAAGATATGAGCTTTCTTGAGGATTGAGGATTATGAGTTGTTTGAAGCGATGACTTACTTTTTCTGATGACTACACACATATTTGTTTAATAATAAAATAAAATAAAAATAATTTGCAATAGCCTCTCGTAAGCCCGCTTTATTCAAAAGTTTACTACTGAGTTTATTATTTTAGCGAACATGAACGAACTGGAAGTGAAGTGAAGCACCCTACTACTCAATCTTCTCCATATCATACTCTGAAAAAGAGTGAAATTGGAAAGAAACCCAGTGGTATTCCACTGCCGAAAGTACACAAGGAACAAGCCCTTACTACTACTGCCAATTACATCGACATTGGTGGGCAGAGAATATATACTAGTCCCCCCGAGCATGGTGTTCAGGTATTTGTATATTTTATTTCGTAAAATCATGTTTTACTATATTTCTATAAAAACACTGGTTTTATATTTTATTTTCATATGTATTCTAGGAAATAACAGAAATCCCCGACGATTTTCTTAACCAGTCGTCAGTGCTGAAACACCTAGCCAAGGAAGTAGCTCAGTCGCCGACCCCGCGAGGCCCTACGCCGTCCTCGTCGCCCGGCGCCCCCTCTACGCCTAGGGACGAGGGCCGTAAAACCAAAGGCAAAGGCTGTAAGGCTAAGCTTAGCAAAGAGAAACTCAACTTATCCAGGTCGCAGCCAGATTTAACTAGGTAAAGTATATTTAACATGGTCACATCAGAATATTAAAAAAAAACTATCTAAACTAGAAAAATTTCACGTCCTGAGGCGTGGATCGACGTGAAATTTTTCGAGATAGATTTTTATTAGTAAATAATTTTTCAAACAGTTATAATAATGTTAAAATCAAAATTAAGAATACATCAGAAAACTTCAAGAATTATTTATACCTCGGACTTGTTTTGAAAAGGCTGTTGTTGCGAATAGCTAACTGTTGTTAACTACCGTCATTTAGTGACACCGAACCAAATCAAACTGAAACCAAACTGACGCCGTGAACTCCGTATGCGTGAATAGGACCGCTCAAAATATAACACCAAGTGACGGTAGTTAAACTAAAATCTGTCAAAAATAACTGACATCTTCAATCTTCCTGTGACCACTATAGCTGTAAAGTAATCTAAACGTCGGGGTTTACAATTTATAATATGTAACACCTTTTAAATGTAAGTTAAATCTGTTGTAAGTTTAAATTCAGACACACACACACACACACATGCACACAAATTGAAAAGTACTACGTTGAAGTGTTTTATCTAGCATAGATTTGATTAGCGTTTTCATGTAGGACCGAGAATGTATTATGTGGTTAGTGTGGGAGTGCGCGCGGTGCCGGGCGGTTCGGAGTCGAGCGGTTGGTGCAGTGGCGGCGAGGGCTCGGAGGAGCCGGATGATGCCTTCGCAGCCGTGCTGGACGCGCTCGCCGCCGAGAACCACCAGCTCAAGCGGCAGCTCGCCGACGCATGCGAGCGCGTCTCCAAGACCACCAAGGTCAGACTACTCGTTGTAAGCGCTCCCTCTTACCTCACCACTCCTATAATGTCAGAACCACCAGCTAAAACTGCAGCTCACCGACGCCTGATAGCGCGTCTCCAAGACCACCAAGGTCAGACTACTCGTTGTAAGCGCTCCCTGTTACCTCACCACTCCCATAATGCCAGAACCACCAGCTCAAGCGGCAGCTCACCGACGCCTGCGAGCGCGTCTCCAAAACCACCAAGGTCAGACTACTCGTTGTAAGCGCTCCCTTTTACCTCACCACTCCTATAATGTTAGAACCACCAGCTTAAACTGCAGCTCACCGACGCCTGATAGCGCGTCTCCAAGACCACCAAGGTCAGACTACTCGTTGTAAGCGCTCCCTGTTACCTCACCACTCCCATAATGCCAGAACCACCAGCTCAAGCGGCAGCTCACCGACGCCTGCGAGCGCGTCTCCAAAACCACCAAGGTCAGACTACTCGTTGTAAGCACTCCCTCTTACCTCTCCACTCATATGATGTCAGAACCACCTGCTTAAACTGCAGCTCACCGACCCCTGCGAGTGCGTCTCCAAGACCACCAAGGTCAGACTACTCGTTGTAAGCGCTCCCTCTTACCTCACCACTCCCATAATGCCAGAACCACCAGCTCAATCGGCTGCTCGCCGACGCATGCGAGCGCGTCTCCAAGACTACCAAGGTCAGACTACTCGTTGTAAGCGCTCCCTCTTACCTCACCACTCCTATAATGTCAGAACCATCAGCTAAAACTGCAGCTCACCGACGCCTGATAGCGCGTCTCCAAGACCACCAAGGTCAGACTACTCGTTGTAAGCGCTCCCTGTTACCTCACCACTCCTATAATGTCAGAACCATCAGCTAAAACTGCAGCTCACCGACGCCTGATAGCGCGTCTCCAAGACCACCAAGGTCAGACTACTCGTTGTAAGCGCTCCCTGTTACCTCACCACTCCTATAATGTCAGAACCACCAGCTTAAACTGCAGCTCACCGACGCCTGCGAGTGCGTCTCCAAGACCACAAAGGTCAGACTACTCGTTGTAAGTGCTCCCTCTTACCTCACCACTCCCATAATGCCAGAACCACTAGCTCAAGCGGCAGCTCACCGACGCCTGCGAGCGCGTCTATGTTTCAATTGAGTGCAATATTCTAGTTTAATAATAATATATAGAAAAAAATGTTATTGCTCCCATTTTAAAAATTTGACTCCTTAGAATCCATTACTATAAAATGGTCACTGTGTGCGTCTGGCTAATATGGGACAAATAAGGACTAAATTCAAATGTAAAACCGATCAAATATTGGCCTTAACTGTGTATAACACACGCTAAATCTATATTTAAGTTCAGTGCATCTTAGTAATTAAAATAATAAAAAACTAGAAAAAATTCACGTCCTGAGGCGGGAATCGAACCCGCCATCTTTCGCAATCCGGGCGACTGCTCTAACCACTGACCCACCCAGGACTTGGGATATCCCTGTGAAATTCTTCTAGTCTATCTGATTTGCGTTTATGAGCTAATGTCTACCCTACAATGTCGAAATGTTCAGCGTGTGCGTGTGTGTGTGTGTGTGTATGTTGTGTTCAGTGCATCTCTTATCACAATATGGATATCATATAATTTGACATTTAGAAACGATACAAGATAAGACTTAAACGTTATGCTAGAAAGAGATGTTCTGAACTTAAATTTAGATTTTGAGTGTGTTGCAGAATTAGGCCCAATATTGTAACGGTGGTTAGCCACTAGATTACTTAATTTTTAAACATGTGACAGTTGGAAGAGGAAGTGGAAAAAGTCCGTACAGCACACGAGGAACTAGTCCGGTCATGCGAACGCCGCGAGCGCTTGGAGCGGGCGGCGCGTGTTCGGCTGCAGGCAGACTGCCGCCGGCTCCAAGACCTCAACCGCGCGCTCAAGCAACAGGTAATGTGCGGTCACGAGCTATAATTTATACACACTTGACGGATCTGTACAGTACTTTTATCTCAGCGACGAGCAGTGAGCACCGCTTTAGTTGTGGTAACCAAATACAGATATGTACAAATATTTTTTCTTTGCTAATAAATAGGGTACAGGGTGTGGTGTTAATTTTACATTTTTTCATGCTTTAACCTATTTAGCCATATATAAATTGCATGCAAATATTTAGAGTACGTAATTGATTACATCATCAAATTTTATTTAAGTTCCATAATGTGTAAACCCTGCCAAGTCACACATTTATAACAATGGGTTTTTAATTCTCATAAGCTGAATCAAACTGACGAACTTCAAACAACCCGTTCTATTTGTTGACGACATAGCTAACCTCGGAAATACAACTTTTTACAACACTAAAATTCTAGTGAAATGTGATTTTTTTAACTATTTTCCTACGTCAACGCAAAACAAAAAAATCAGTGTAGATTAGCAAATTCAGTGCAATTGCTTGCAATATTTAGGAAACCTTAAAATAAAAGAAAGAAAAAAGAAAAATATTTTATTTAAATAGGCCACAAAGAAGCACTTTTAAATCTACAATAATTACAAAATTAAAAATTTTTAGTAACCCCCGGCGTCATTAATCATCTATCTAACACCATCTCATTAAGACTTCATAAGAGCCCAAACACGCTATATCTGCTGTAAGTTTCTGATGAATTAAGCATTTCGCAGACTTTTTGATGGTATTGGATCAGCTCAAAGTTAGTGTGTCATGGCAATGTCACCGAAGTGTCAGTACACCAAATTTGAAATCAATTAGATCTGAAAATGTTAGTAAAATCCTATTATCATGTAGAAAATGAGCTGATAGTCATCAAACGCCTGAACTGATCTTCATAAATTATAGCTAAAAACCATGGTAGTCACGTCAGCTTTTTTTTTTTTTTATACAAAGCACGACAATTGACCCAACACCACCTGATGTGAAGCGGTAAGGAGAGTCCATATGCGAAGACAGCTAGTCCAGAATAGACATTGCACTAGCCGCCTCCACCTTGCCGGCCCAAAAGGTGCTTTTTCACGCCTCTCTTGAAGGACCCCATGTTATAGGATGGAGGGAACACCTGTGCTGGCAAAGAGTTCCAAGTTCTGGAAGTACGACAAAGAAACGAGGCACTAAATTTCTTTGTGCGTGATGTTGAAGTGGAGACAGTGAATGGATGACTCCGAAGACCGGCACGCGTGCTCCTGAGCAGGAAGGGGGAAGGTGGGATAAGGTCGAAAAGCTCCTCAGAGCACTCTCCGTGATAAAGCCGATAAAAGGCGCTAAGCGACGCAATATCTCGACGCAATTGTAGAGGCTCCAGGTTGTTCGTGACCTCTACATCGCCAATGATACGGACAGCACGACGCTGCAATCTGTCCAGTGCATCGAGGAGGTACTTGGCGGAGCCATCCCACAAGTGCGAGCAATATTCCACGCAAGACCGGACCTGAGTTTTGTAAAGCAGGCATAGCTGGTCAGGCGTGAAAAATCGACGCACCTTGTTCAGGACACCGAGCTTCCGTGAGGCTATTTTGATCACAGTTTCGATGTAGCTCCTGGAATTCAGATCGCAGCAAATCTCCATTCCGAGCAAGTTCAAGGAGCCCTGTGCCGAAAGAGTAGTGCCCTGAAGAGAGGGAAGGGGAAGAAACGGCGACATTTTGGCTGTAAACGCGCACACCTGAGTTTTCTTAGCATTGAACTCAACAAGATTGTTAGAGCCCCATTCAGAAATAACGTTCAACGCCCTGTTGAGCTCAATAGTAAGATTCTCCCTCTCCCTCCGGGTTTCAGCGCGCCCAGCCCCTGGGCGACCGTGATATCCCCCATGCACTGTACTGTCGTCCGCATAGCAATGAATGTTTCCTAATGGAAGCATGTCATTGATATGAAGAAGAAAGAGTGTGGGGGATAAAACAGAGCCTTGTGGTACACCAGCCTTCACTGACACGAACCGCGAAGCGCATCCATCTACGAGGACGCGGATTCTCCGCTCGTGTAGGAAGCCGGCGATCCAGTTGCAGAGCTGAGCGGGCAGACCGTATGCCGGGAGCTTGGAGAGAAGAGCCCTGTGCCAGACCCGATCAAACGCTTTGGCAATATCAAGGCTAACAGCCACTGATTCACCACGTTTGTCAATAGCTTCACCCCAGACATGCATTAAGTACGCTAGAAGATCACCCGTTGACCGTTTCGGCCGAAACCCGTACTGACGATCACTAATTAATGAGTGAACTTCTAGGTATCGGATCAGCTGGTTGTTAACGATCCGTTCCATGACCTTGCAAAGAACTGAGGTGACAGCTATTGGGCGGTAGTTAGCTGGGTCTGATCGGTCTCCTTTTTTGGGGACCGGTTGCACATTGGCCTCTCTCCAAGATTCCGGCACACACCCCGAAGAGAGAGAAAGACGGTATAGCCGCGTTAAGACGGGAGACAACTCCGCTGCGCAGTTTTTCAGTACTATCGCTGGGATGCCATCAGGTCCACTAGCTTTCCGGACGTCGATTGACTGAAGCTCCGCACGTACATCACATTGCCTGATACGGATATCGGGCATTGTGTGGCCACAGTGGGAGAGTGTTGGTGGCTGTGAGTTGCAGTCATCGATTCGGGAGTGAGCAGCAAAGAGTTTTACCAAGAGATCGGCTTTCTCTTGCGGCTTGTGAGCTAGTGAGCCGTCAAAACATCTCAACGGGGGCAGCGAGGGTTGACAGAAGTTGGACTGCACGGCTTTGGCCAGACGCCAGTAGCTACGGCTTCCCGTAGGATGCGTGAGTAGTTCTTGGCCAACCCGTGCAACGCGCTGTGCATCCGCTCTGATGAATGCCCTTTTGCAGGACTTGGTGGCGTTGTTATAAGCTGCTTTCAGCGAGTCAATGTAGGGATCCCCGCAAGCTCGACCCCTGATCCAAGCGCGGTATGCCGACTGTCTGTTCTCAACAGCTTTGGCACACTCGCGGTTGAACCAGAGGTTACGCCTACCCCTACTGACGAGATCGGAGTGAGGGATATAGTACTCCATCCCTAACATGATCTCGTCAGCAACAGCAGTAGCGCTAGCGTTCGGGTCCACCTCGCTGAAACAGCGCTGCCTCCAAGGGACAGATGCAAAGTAATCCCGCATACCGTCCCAATCTGCTGACGCATAGTGCCAGATTCGGCGTTTGGCAACCATAGGTACCGGTGGCGACGCCCGTGGCACCCCAGCAGATATCAGGCAGTGATCCGATGTTCCTAAAGGAGCACGAACCTCTATCCGATATCCATCCGGGCGAGACGTCAACAGAAGGTCCAACAATGAGGGCGCGTGACCGACAATGTCTGGAATCCTGGTGGGCTGGTTTACCAGTTGGGTCAGGTCGTGCGTGAGAGCGAAAGCGTGGGCAGTTCTTCCAGCATGGTCAGTTTTAGAGGAACTTAACCACGACTCGTGGTGAGCATTGAAGTCCCCTAAAAACACCAATTCCGCGGTTGGAAACTGCTCCTGCGCAACATCTGCCACCCGACTAAGATGTTCGAAAAGTCGAGTTGTCTCCATGTCACCGCTGTGGGATCTATACAGGCACACGTATACACGGCAATGTGTGCCCAGGTCCACATGCACCCCAAGGATGGAGTAGGTAGGGTCCTCCAAGCAGCGTAGACGGCGACAGCAAACGTCCGCCCGGACAAACAAGCAAACCCCGGCCTTCGCTTTGAATGACTCTTCAAGAGCGTAGCCGGGGTAATCCAAGTAGCTTGAATCAGCCGGGCGGAGTATTTGCGTCTCCGTCAAAAACAGCATTGCTGGCCGAGCCGTCTCGAGATGTTGGTGGACGGCATTGAGGTTAGCATGGAGCCCACGGATGTTAGTGAGCCCGACCTCAAACAGCGTGGTTGTGGTGGGGGTGTGCACCGCTGATCGACCATTCATGTTATTGAGCGCTGCCATAGAGAATGATGGAAGGAGGAGAGGCGTGAATTGAGGGGACGATGTCGCGATGTAGACGGTCAAAGCGTGAGGCCTGTTTCCCCAGTTAACAGCCGACAGCAGATAAGCGCTGACCCGCCGAACGGAAGGGCCCCCGAACCCCCCCGGGAATGGCCGCCGGGACCCCACCACCCGGTCACCAACCGGCACGACGGACCACCCCAAGATTATGCGTGGCATGATGGGGCAGCCTCACGAACTGGTTAGGTTCGCTTGGGCCCCTGTACTGTACCACGGGCGGCCAGCGGAATAGCCGTTTCTTCGGGTCTCCCTGGTCGGCGGGTCAACGCAGTCCACCTGGCTCTGGTTAGACGGAAGCCGTCACTGACCGAATCCATCGCCGCATCGTCCCCCCAAGCTCTGGTTGTACGCTGACTGATCCCGGAACGCGACCACAAAAACGGAATCTAAATCGGTCCATTCGTTTAGGCGCTACGATGCCACAGACAGACACACAGATACACCGATACACAGACAGACACGTCAAACTTATAACACCCCTCTTTTTTCGTCGGGGGCTAAAAACCAAATTTTTATAACTATCACAATAAATATATTAACTAACAAACTCATAGACTGTCTGTCTGTCTGTCATGTCTGAATTTACACCGATTCCAAAAGTTGAACTAACGAAATTGCTCGGTCCTCAACACTGCTATTGGGTATTCTGTGACTGCTGTTCGTCGTCTATGACCATGCATGTGTAATGAGGTCTGCGTACGAATCAGTACAATCATTTTTATGGATTTAATTGAATATGCCGGTCAAGCTTAGTGTACTAAGATCAGTTGGTATTTACACTTTTATGAGAAATGAAGATATATTATGCTGGACTGGTTTATTTCCTTTCCGTAATCTAAAACTACAATGTTTAATTTTCAGGTCGATTTACTATCACAGGGTGTACGCACTGAAGGCGATAGCAATGCGGAAGCGTTACGCAAGGAGTTGCAAAACAGAGAGATGCTCATCGCACAGCTTATAACACAAAGTAAGTTTTAACCTTAATTTTTTTTATACGAGTTTTTATTTGTAAACTACAAGTAATCTATTGTGCTTGCCAAAAAGTCATGTTTAAAAATATCTCGGGCCTTTTGGTCCTTCGAATCAAATCAATCTATGGATAAAAAAATATGACCAGCACGATACTTCAATAAAACATGCCGTATCGTGCTGGTCATAATTTTTTTAGACACTTATTATCTAGTCCAAAGTAAGCATCATTAAGTTCTTGTGTGATACTAGATAACGGAGAAATATTGATAATAATATGTACCTATATAAATATTAGAAATAAACTAAATACACATACAAACATACAAGACTCGTGAACAAATGCTCGTTCTCATCATACAAACATTTGCTCCTACTGGGATTTGAACCCGGGACCCCTGACCGAGTATAATATCCGCATTTCATTTTGCATGTAATTGCGCTTCACATGTCAGACTCAAACTTGTCCTATTTTATCGCGACAACCGCAGTTCGCGTTTTATATGAGTGGTGATTATAAGAGCATTTCCGTTGTATGACTTTTCATACAAACGAGATGTTTTATATTCGGCCAGGTATACGTACAGTATAGTATTTGAATAAATCAGTAAAAACCTCCGGATTCCGCCAAAAATACTAATAATTTGTTTTCTACATAATTTCAAATTTTTCGTCGATTGCACCGTTATTCACTACGGCAATATGGCGGGCGGAATAGAAGTCAACTAAACGTCACCAAAGTGACATACGCGCCATGATGTATATTTGGCTATGTTGCAGTTTTTTCTGTAAAAAATATTGTTTTGTACCACGCAGCAAAGCAAACAACAAGAAAATAGACAATTGAACATTGTTCTGCACATTTTTACCTATTCTTCAGTATAGTGTATAAAGACCTGGCCGGCGGGTCTCCATACATTTTTGGAACATCTCTTTTCAAGTCGAAATAATATATGATCAAACGAACTTACCAAGTGAAGTTCGATCCATATTATATGAGTTGCTTCATTCGAAGATATAGACATAACCAGGTAGTCCTCTTATCCTACAAGGCAACGTCGCTTATTAAGAGTATTTAAACTGATTTCCGGTCCGTGCCGGAAATATGAGTATTTAAAAATTTCTTATTTTTACACACAGGAAATAAGGAAATTTACAATTTTAAAAGTACATTTTTGACTAGCCGTTACTCGTTACCCGCGCTCCGAAGTCACCTCATTTTTTCAGAGAGCCTAAGCAAAACTCTCTGGGTAATTTAGGGTGGGGCGGGTGTCTATATCTTCGAATGAAGCAACTCATATAATATGGATCGAACTTCACTTGGTAAGTTCGTTTGATCATATATTATATTTCGTTGCTTCATTCGAAGATATAGACATAACCAGGTAGATGTTCAGAGACGTCAATGAAAGAGTTTTGCTATATTCTTATTATCAAGATAAGGAATTTGTTAAATAAAGTTAATACGTATATTTAATTAAACTACATTTAATCAAATCAATGTTCTATTACTCATATTGGCTACCGCGAAACATTCACTGGGACGCCCGCCTTGGCGTTGACGGATGACGTCACTGGTAAAGGACCGCCTCGGCGGCGGAAGACTTCACTAAGACACCGGTCTCGTCGGTGGCCGTTGACGACACTGGTAAAGGCCCGCCTCGGCTGCGGCTGACGCCAGTAAGACGCCCGCCTCGGCGGTGGCAGTTGACTTCGCTGGTAAAGGCACGCCTCGGTGGCAGTGACGTCACTGAGACGCCCTGCCTCGGTGGCGGCAGACATGGCGGCTGCTATGAGCGCCGAACATTGCAGCGTCAACGCCGCACTCGCCAGGGCGTATTTGATCCAACGGCCAATGCAACGGCAAGTGGCAGCTTTGTGTGCTTGTCTGGAATAAACATATTTTTTTAATTACATTTGACCTCAACTTTGAGTTTATCTGTTCCTTGAAAGAATTCTTAAAGGGTCCTAATCCTTTAAAGTTTTAGCCGAGCATACGGGGCTTTTCTTTACAAATAAATTTAACCCCTATAGGTTTTAAAGAAGTTGACTTTCAATATAATATATGAAAAGTTTGTAATTTATGTGCCGTGCACAAAATTTTATATTTGGGTACCTGTGTTACTTTTTTTTTTTTTACAATATCCTTAATTATATTTTAGTGATAGTATATTTTGTTAGAATAGTTTGTGATCTATTAAAGAAACAGTATGTGTCTCAGGTGTGGTACCTATCTTTCAATGTGTACGGTCGGTTAAAAATATTGGAACCGCATGGTCGGAATGAGTATGGAGCAAAAGGGGCACTATGGATCCAGGCCAGTCCTGGATCCATAGTGCCCAGTCTACAAAATTATCATTACAACTTAAAAGAGACATGATACTGTCTGTGTGTGCGGCCTGCCGGGACAACTGTAAGCCGGCCCGGTGCTTGCTCTACAGGCCTGAGTCAACAAACACTCATTATTTTCACAGTCAGAAGCATTTTGTTCGGCAATGTAATCCAAGAATGTAAGGGAATATTTTAAATTCCCGATGATTTATCAGCTATGATTTTCTCTATACTTTGATCCGTGAAGGGGCAGGCCTCCTTCGGGTACTCGATTTTTTGTACTTTCGTTTGAAAATCCTCTCGAGACAATTCCAGTTCTGAATTATGTCTTCCACATTCAAAGACTGCCTCAGTGTTATCCTAAGTGATAAAGTAAGATGCGAACAACTAGATGTTATGCTCTTTACCATTGCTAATTAATTATTTGTAAATATTGGTACCCTCACACCTATTATCTAGCCCAAAGTAAGCATCATTAAGAGCTTGTGTTAAGGATACTAGATAACGGAGAAATAATAATATGTAAATAAATATTAAATATTAGAAATATACTAAATGGGTTGGCTGGAAGAGATCTCTTTTAGAGATAAGTCCATCCATGTAAACTTCCTATTACATGTAACTTACTGTGTAAGTACATCTAAAGTGCAATAAATAGTATTTATTATATAAATAAACATAAAAATTGCTAAATAAACATTAACTATTTAAATTGCGTGAAATAGCTGTGGCGGTATTATCGATACGTAATAGTATAGCAGTGATTTTTATTTACATAGAAAGATATCAAAATTAGAAAAATTTCACATCCTGGGGCGGGAACATAGATATGGATATTATCTGTTTTTCACACATTTATAATTATGTTAAAAAAATTAAGAATAGTTATTTTACGTTTAAATTTAGTACCGAAAGACACTGCTAACAGCTCTAAATGATTTACGTGAAACGCTTACTTATTCAGTACCTATCTTTCCAAAGTCTATTCGCAATAAGCTTGTGACACCATTCCTCAGCCTGAGCGTGATGTGTCAGTAAAAAACATGTAATTCTTAATAAGTTTTTGTATCATAATTTGACTAATATTTATGACCTAGCTTTAAGACATTTATAATATAATACAACATGAGGCGACAGAGAATATGAATATTTTTAAGAGCTGAATGTTTTAGTCTCTCGAAACTTTTTATATAAAACCATCCGTTATCGTATGGCAGAGCAGGCTGCGCCAAGTGCGCGAATATACGAATAGCACACACGGGCAATTTTTTATTGACCAGCTGTGTTACATATAGTATTGAGTTTCTATCCGGATAGTGACAATGTCATGTCTACAAGTGTCAATGACAAAACCTTACAAATTACAAATGTGTTGCGGTTGTATGTCCCTTTTATCGTTAGTTATCATGAAACTAGACATTCTAGGACTTGGTACAGTGTAGCGTACATTTTTTACGCATTCTTCGAAATCGGTCCCTATACACAAAATAACATCTAGATAGATGACAGAGGTAAATCCGCGTGAATGGAAAAGAATAATCAATTCTGTCCTTACTTTTCAAAATATTCTTGGACCTATCGATAATCCGTGATGTATTCCGTTAAAATCATACGTGAGAATTCGCGATATTCCTTTTCTTATGGCAAATATTAAATATTTTGCGATGGTGTTTTGCTATCAATACATAAAAGATATGATTTTTCTAGTCAATCACTGCTTGAAAACCGGTTTGGTTTTTGTTTCGGTCTGTGGTCCGCCATTTTTAAAATGTGACAACTTTACAAATTTGATAAAACTCTTTGTTTAGGACAAATTTAACAATTTTTTGTTCGGGGACGGTGCCAAGAATATGTTCGAAATGTACTGATTATCACGGGACTCGCATAGCGATATCGTCCCCAATGTTACAGTTCATAAGCTACCTGCATCAGCTCCGTTTCCAACGGACTACATTTTGGTGTCGAAAATTGTTCGACTCGTGTCGACAAAGGTATAGGGACTCGTCGCGAATTCACTCTAGTACTTGTGTATTGAGTGAATGTTGCCCAGCAATAGTAAAATACATATTATCAATTTGGCGGCGTGTACCTGCGGTAGCGTCGCTGCTGGGCACGTGGCTGGCGGGCAGCGAGCCGGCGCGTGTGGCGGCGGGCGGCGGCCGCGGCGGCTGTGGCGGCGGCTCGGCCCTGGTCGTGCCCCCCCCCCCCCCCCCCCGGTCGCTTCGGACCGGTTAGGGCAGAAGTTTATTGAAACCTGGGGGCAGATATGGCAGTTATTGACGAGTTTTTTATTTTCAATTATTATGGTTTGGTTCTATGACCTTCGAGATATTGTTGGGTTTCGTTTTTCTTTATACCATAGTATATACTATGGTATTAACCAAAAGCAGTGACAGCCATCTTGACATAAAATCTGGTTTAATAAGTATTGGGTCAATACTGCGAAATTTTGAGGAGCGCTTAGGTTTCGATTATGAAAACAAAGCAACTTTCGCCAAAGTCGATGCTGGGAGGGGCCAATCAAAAGTTTGTAATCTAGTACCTCCGTGCTTCGGAGGCACGTTAAGCCGTTGGTCCCGGTGGTTCCTGCGACCGCTTGAAACCACCAACCCGCCATGGGTCAGTGTGACAAACTCCTCATGTGTGGGAAGGCCCGTGTCCAGCAGGGGGGCGTATGTAGGCTGATGATGACTGTAGCATCACGGCCGCGGAGAGCCTGCCAGGTTGGCCGGGCTTAGATGAGGCACGTGGTCCTCCGCCCCGGCGGCTGTGACTCTGGCTCGGACGGCTGCGGCCGCGTGGCTAGCCCGGGCGACCGGCCGCGTGGATAGCTCGGGCGACCTCGACCGCGTGGCTGGCTCAGGCGACCGGCGGATGGCGTGGATGGCTCGGGCGACCGGCCGCGTGGCCGAGGTGAGGTCGGCGGTCTCGTCGGCCCCACGAGGCTCGGCATCCACGGCGGGTGGGCATCCACGGCGGGTGGGCATCCACGGCGTGTGGGCATCCACGGCGTGTGGGCATCCAAGGCTGGTGGGCATCCAAGGCTGGTGGGCATCCACGGCAGGTGGGCATCCACGGCGGGTGGGCACCCACGGTGGGTGGGCACGGATGGTCTGGGCCATCAAATGATCGACTCACGGTCGAGCCTCGAATTTGACTCACGGCCAACTTTCGAGGTCTTATTGTTTCGAATAAACCGAAGTTTAGTCGTAGGAAAAAAGGCCACATTAAGTTGATATACTCACTCGTTTTTCCTAAGTCGGGGGTATCTGAATACACTATGACTCGGCGACGCTTTGGCGGCAGCTTATTCTTCAATCTTCCGATTCTTCCTCAATCTTCCTCGTAGTATTACTATACTCTCTTCTTTTTTCTATTAGATATTATCACAACTTGGTACGTTTGAGTACAAGGAATTAAAAATTTAAAAATAACTCACTAAAAAACTAATATTTGATACGCAAGAGAGAGGGTACGAACGTTGCCTCGCTTGACAAAAGAATGAGGTGATTTCGGAGCGCGGCGTAACGAGTAACGGCTAGTCAAAAATGTACTTTTAAAATTGTAAATTTCCTTATTTCCTGTGTGTAAAAATAAGAAATTTTTAAATACTCATATTTCCGGCACGGACCGGAAATCAGTTTAAATACTCTTAATAAGCGACGTTGCCTTGTAGGATAAGAGGACTACCTGGTTATATCTATATCTTCGAATGAAGCAACGAAATATAATTGGAAACGAACAAACCGATTCTCATAAGACTTTACATGCTTATTGTCAGGATAGGCTAAATAATTGTCAGAGGGTTTTTCGAAAAACACTATTATAGTTGAGTCAGAGCAATCTTTAGCTTTTCATACAATACTAACCATAAATGGCGGATAATTTACTACTAGACTTTTTGAAAAATCCTTCGATATCTTTTTAGATTAGCAAGATTTGTTAGAATCGGTCGGTTCGTTTAAAATATTTTCGACTTGGACTTTGTATGAAAAGTCGTGCAGCGTAAACGCTTTTAACGCGAGCTGGTTTGTGTGTAGACAAGGAGCTGGCGTGCGCCAAGGAGCGGCAAGAGATCGAGATGGCGGCGCAGCGGGCCACGCTGCAGGAACAGCGGACGCACATCGACATCCTCGACACCGCGCTCACCAACGCCCAGGCCAACGTCGTGCGGCTCGAGGACGAGGTGAGCCTCTAGGCT
Organism: Nymphula nitidulata; assembly: GCA_947347705.1. NCBI lineage: Eukaryota > Metazoa > Arthropoda > Insecta > Lepidoptera > Crambidae > Nymphula > Nymphula nitidulata. The sequence goes on along the minus strand of OX374625.1, from coordinate 18,264,009 downwards.
AGACTCACTCCTCTCACTTGCCACTCCTCTTATGCAATGGGCGCTTTTATAATTTGTAACGCGACGATATTATCGTGGACGGCCACGCCACAACGATAACACAGGGAAGTAAATTGTATGAAAATATATGAAGACGCTTTTAAATTTCCGTCAACGGTAACAATTTAACGTTCACGTCCGCGTCATAACGTTACGATAACGTGGCACACCAAACTTCCGTCTGAAAACGTCGCGATATTTTTGCCATGTAGTGCGTAGCTACAAGGATTAATTGATGTGTGAGTGAGTTCATGTGCTCGCGCTCTCACGCCCGGCCTCGTGCATTCCTGTCACAACACTCGTACAACCCGATCGTGCTGTTATTTCAAATGATCTTTGTGACTTTGTTTTACTAAAACGTTCCTTCCAAATATTTTACTTTTAGTAGTGGGTGCTGCCAATATCTTCTTATTATTTGTCTTTTTTTGCGTCTTAAATACAATAGGTATAATAGCCGTACTATAGAGACCATGGCGTCCGCACTCTTTTGTAATTCTGCACAAATGGCGTCAAACGTCCACGGTATATGAATAAATAAAAATATAGCAATTACTGATGCAATTAATTTGGTAACAGTGCCGGCACGCGAGCGGCTACGTGGAGCGCGTGATGGGGCTACAACGGGCGCTCGCCTCGCTGCAGCAGGCGTCCGACCGCCGCGAGCACACCGAGCGGAAGCTACGCGCGCAGCTCGAGAAGGAGCTCCAGACACTTAGGTACGTCACCCGCCCCCGACACCTACGTAGAGCACACCGAGCGGAAGCTACGCGCGCAGCTCGAGAAGGAGCTCCAGACACTTAGGTACGTCACCCGCCCCCGACACCTACGTAGAGCACACCGAGCGGAAGCTACGCGCGCAGCTCGAGAAGGAGCTCCAGACGCTCAGGTACGTCACCCGCCCCCGACACACCTACGTAGAGCACACCGAGCGGAAGCTCCGCGCGCAGCTCGAGAAGGAGCTCCAGACACTCAGGTACGTCACCCGCCCCCGACACACCTACGTAGAGCACACCGAGCGGAAGCTACGCGCGCAGCTCGAGAAGGAGCTCCAGACACTTAGGTACGTCACCCGCCCCCGACACACCTACGTAGAGCACACCGAGCGGAAGCTACGCGCGCAGCTCGAGAAGGAGCTCCAGACACTTAGGTACGTCACCCGCCCCCGACACACCTACGTAGAGCACACCGAGCGGAAGCTCCGCGCGCAGCTCGAGAAGGAGCTCCAGACACTCAGGTACGTCACCCGCCCCCGACACACCTACGTAGAGCACACCGAGCGGAAGCTACGCGCGCAGCTCGAGAAGGAGCTCCAGACACTCAGGTACGTCACCCGCCCCCGACACACCTACGTAGAGCACACCGAGCGGAAGCTCCGCGCGCAGCTCGAGAAGGAGCTCCAGACACTCAGGTACGTCACCCGCCCCCGACACACCTACGTAGAGCACACCGAGCGGAAGCTACGCGCGCAGCTCGAGAAGGAGCTCCAGACACTTAGGTACGTCACCCGCCCCCGACACACCTACGTATAGTGGTGAGCTGCAACGGGTTTCTCCAATCTCTTTTATTCATCACTATTCTGCTCTGCCATCTGTTCGATACTTTTGACGGATGTCATAGTTCATCTTTCAGGTGGTAGACTTCTTTCGGGGTTCATTATATCTTGTCGGTGTAAAATACTAGGGAATGTAACCATACCCATGGAGTATACAGGGTTTCTTAGTAAACTATAATTATTTTAAACTGGCAAGCCAATACAATGGACTGCTTCATCTTGTTAGATTTCGTTGTCTTCCTTTAAGATGCTTGTTAGAAATTTGATTCTTATGATTTTACGATATCATGTTTCTTGTTGTGGTTAAGACATAATTTTGTATTTTTAACAGACTTCAAAAGTGGCGGAGATTCTCAATTCTATGATCGACCTTTTAGTCAAAGTTATAGCTCTTAAGTTACTCCTGAGATATAATTATTGAACAGATTACAATCCTGCTGTCATTTACATTTAGTGTGTATGTTCGCAGGAAACGCGAGTGCAAGTGCGGCGAGTGCGGCGGCGCGGGCGGCGGCGGGGCGGGGGCGGGCGGCGCGGGCGCGGGCGCGGAGGCGGAGCTGCGGCGGCAGCTGCGCGAGCGGGACGAGCGGCTGCTGGCGCTCGAGGGGGAGTGCGCCAAGTGGGAGCAACGCTACCTCGAGGAGGCCGCGCTGCGACAGGCCGCCGTGTCCGCCGCCTCCATACCCAAGTACTGTACCACCCCCCTACCACCTCGCGGGGCCGCCGTGTCCGCCGCCTCCATACCCAAGTACTGTACCACCCCCCTACCACCTCGCGGGGCCGCCGTGTCCGCCGCCTCCATACCCAAGTACTGTACCACCCCCCTACCACCTCGCGGGGCCGCCGTGTCCGCCGCCTCCATACCCAAGTACTGTACCACCCCCCTACCACCTCGCGGGGCCGCCGTGTCCGCCGCCTCCATACCCAAGTACTGTACCACCCCCCTACCACCTCGCGGGGCCGCCGTGTCCGCCGCCTCCATACCCAAGTACTGTACCACCCCCCTACCACCTCGCGGGGCCGCCGTGTCCGCCGCCTCCATACCCAAGTACTGTACCACCCCCCTACCACCTCGCGGGGCCGCCGTGTCCGCCGCCTCCATACCCAAGTACTGTACCACCCCCCTACCACCTCGCGGGGCCGCCGTGTCCGCCGCCTCCATACCCAAGTACTGTACCACCCCCCTACCACCTCGCGAAGGCCCAAATACGCCTGCTGTACGCTGCACACGTAGGCCGCACACTGCTCACTGCACACTACTCTCTGCTAACAGCAATCACTGCAGTCTGCTCCCTACAAGATACTACCATACACTGATCACTTAAAGAATAAAATACTAAACACTGTTTACAAGTGTGTGCCTACTTCATTTTTAGAAATAAAATACGGAACACTGCTCATTGCACACTGTTCACTGCACTAATGTCAGAATTTTATAACAGTCCTAAACGTAGTGTTTACAATTACATTTGATCAGTTATTGACGTACTGTATCAATCGGGCTGCATATTTTCTTCAAATGCTCACTGTTCGCTGCTCATTGCATACTGCACACAACAGACGCCATGATCTGATCCTATACCAAAGGTAACCACTCGTAAAAGCATCAATCAGTTCAGCGGTTTCACTCAGACGCCCACAGATGAAGCGCAACTGTTTGCGTCTAGAGTCCTCGGCAGCGCTCTCGAATCGATGGCGGGAGCATGCGAGGTTGGGGATCTGACATTGGTGCTGGGCGGAGAGTGGAAATTCTAACTGTTTATTACGTATTCTATTTTTACGGATGTTTTCATAACCGCCTCTGTGGTCTAGTGGCTGAGACCGCCTGCCTCAGATCTAGAGGTCTGTGGTTCTATTCCCGTGGGGGCAGAAATTTTCTGCTTGGTTTGGTTGGTAATAGGGCTTTTCTAAGTCCGCCTGGCTAGCTACCACCATCTGACCTAAGTCTGCCACCATAACAATAATGTTAACAGTATTGTTGTGTTCCGGCAGTTAGAGGTGAGATAGCCAGTTCCTTTAAGGTTGAGAAATCCGGATGTAACTCGCTTCCATCCTCGTCCTTATCTTCACTTACCATCAGGTGAGATGAAGGCCAAGAGTTAACCCGTTAAGGTTAAAAAAATGCACGTACAATCCTAAGAATCGTGGACCACTATTCTGAACAGCAATAGAAATAATAAATTAAGCTACCCCAGTGAAATTGCAATAGAAATCAAAATTGTGTCATTTGAAAAAAAAACTGTTTTAATTAAAAATAAAATAATGTAAATTGAATCGTCTATCTTTCACAGAGACGCAAAAATAGCAGCGCTAGAGAAAACTTCGGCAGAATCCGAGAGATTGATGGCGGAAGCGCGCAGCGAGAAGATCAGGCACATGGACGAGTTACACTTGGCGCAAAAGAAGGTCGCTGATCTAGAGAGCAGGTAAAGTTTTGAATGGTTAAATGAAAAAATTACTTCAACTTCTGTGCGAAAATGGTGTAGATTTGTGAAACAACTGTTTGTGTTGACGACCAATATGGAAAATCATCATAATAAACATTAACTTGGTTTGAAAGACGTTGAGCATTTATCGTGGTTACCCCTCATTGAAGTAAGATCAATGCAATGTTAGAAAATATGGACTACTATAATATGAAAAACTGGATTAAAAAGTCTCGAAACCAGAGACGTTAAAAATTTGTAAAACAAAGGAAGACATGTGGGACGTATACTAAATAGGTTAGACTATTGTTTATGTGAATGAATGAATGCTAATGTAATCTGTATATTTGACATTTAAGGGTGAAGGAGCTAGAGTCAAAGGTAGCAGAGCGTGACGCCATGATCAAGGTGCTCCAGAAGCACACAAGTTCCGCCTACGACAGCGGTGCCTCACTGCGGAACAACTCGAGCCGCGAGGAGCTTGGTAATTCTTCCTATTCCTTCCTTATGGTCCACACAAAGTCAAGCCTAATGCGCTTCAGAATCAGCGACAATGCTATTAATCATCTTTTGCTTTGATACTTACATCGGAATGGCTTAGTTTTAATAAATGTTATTACATTGCAGTGGGTCTGTCGTCGGGCGCGTCGTTCTCGTCGGCTGAGGGCGTGGCCGGCGCTCGCTACCGGCATCTGGCGCGACGGAACTACTCCCCGCACAACGACAACTCTAGCGGTAATACTGGCTCCTGCCACCGGCATTATGCGAAGGCCTGCCACGTAGACGATACCGACACCTAGGCGACGGAACTACTCCCCGCACAACGACAACTCTAGTGGTAATACTGACTCCTGCCATCGGCATTACGCGTAGGCCTGCCACGTTGACAATACCGACACCTAGGCGATGGAACTACTCCCCGCACAATGACAACTCCATCGGTAATACTGACTCCTGCCACCGGCATAACACGTAGGCCTGCCACGTTGACGATACCGACACCTAGGCGATGGAACTACTCCCCGCACAATGACAACACCAGCGGTAATACTGGCTCCCGCCACCGGCATTACACGTAGGCCTGCCACGTTGACGATACCGACACCTAGGCGATGGAACTACTCCCCGCACAATGACAACACCAGCGGTAATACTGGCTCCCGCCACCGGCATTACACGTAGGCCTGCCACGTTGACAATACCGACACCTAGGCGACGGAGCTACTCCCCGCACAACGACAACTCCATCGGTAATACTGACTCCTGCCACCGGCATTATACGTAGGCCTGCCACGTTGACGATACCGACACCTAGGCGATGGAACTACTCCCCGCACAATGACAACACCAGCGGTAATACTGACTCCCGCCACCGGCATTACACGTAGGCCTGCCACGTTGACAATACCGATACCTAGGCGACGGAGCTACTCCCCGCAACTATGACAACTCCATCGGTAATACTGACTCCTGCCACCGGCATAACACGTAGGCCTGCCACGTTGACGATACCGACACCTAGGCGATGGAACTACTCCCCGCACAATGACAACTCCAGCGGTAATACTGGATCCTGTCACCGGCATTACACGTAGGCCTGCCACGTTGACAATACCGATACCTAGGCGACGGAACTACTCCCCGCAACTACGACAACTCCATCGGTAATACTGACTCCTGTCACCGGCATAACACGTAGGCCTGCCACGTTGACGATACCGACACCTAGGCGATGGAACTACTCCCCGCACAATGACAACTCCAGCGGTAATACTGGATCCTGTCACCGGCATTACACGTAGGCCTGCCACGTTGACAATACCGATACCTAGGCGACGGAGCTACTCCCCGCAACTACGACAACTCCATCGGTAATACTGACTCCTGCCACCGGCATTACACGTAGGCCTGCCACGTTGACAATACCGACACCTAGGCGACGGAACTCCGAACTACTACTCTTCCCACCACAACTGCAGCAGTAACACTGGAACTACTTTCCTACCACGATAGCTCCAGAGGCAACACTGGCACCTGCCACCGGAATTACACATAGGCCTGCCATAGATGTTACTGGCTCCTGGGCAACGGAACTACTCTACACTACGAAAACTCCAGCGGTAACACCAAAGTAAATAAAGAAATGTACGTCGACTCCGGCCCCTTTTTTTGAACCATACTAGCTTAGGGATTTGCAGGTTTGCCATTTTAATAAGGAATGAAATATGAAGATTTGTTATACCAAATCACGTCTCATTTTTGTTAAATTAACTTCCAAATTCAACAGTGAAAAACTATGTTTCATTTTCACTTCCAAAAAATCTGTTACTAGTTTGTTTGGCGTGGGCAGGCAGCCTAACTCGTGAAGTCGAGTCGCTGATGAAACGATTAATCGAGTATTATCCAGGTTTATTAGAAAAATATCTAGATTATTAATAACTATTGCATTTAAAACATACTCCCATGTTTGTGTTTGAAAAACGTATCGTAATAAATAATCATCTTTATTCTCTTCACAGTATAATATGTTTTAAAATTATAGTATTTTCATTTACATACAGGGCGTCCCACGGCCATGCCACACTGAGGGAAAGTATATTAAATATTGAACGTAGGATATTTTACTAAAAGAAGACATAGTTTTATTTTTAATAATAAGTAGAACTGCATTCACAGATTTTTTAAAAATCGCCTACCTCAACCGGGAATCGAACCCGCCAAATGTGATAGAAAAATTACATGTATTTTATAATAGCGTTTGAAAGGGCTACTCATGAGCATTATTTTTTCCTAAATAGCCTAGCATATTAAATGAAACTAAGATCATAAAATTTTTCATTTTATTAAAAAAAAAAATTAATTTATCTGTAATCTGTAAATAATATAGGATGTTTGAAATAATACGTCTAAGTTCATTTTGTAACTCCTGCACACTGTTGTACCGGCTCCTGTAAACTAAATCTTTTACATAACCCCATAAAAAAAAATCAAGTGGGGTTAGATCTGGGGATCTCGGTGGCCATCTAATTTGTCCAAAAGTGCCGATCCAGGAAGGAAAATATTCATTAAGAAACTCGGCTGTTCTCCTACTGTTATGAGCCGGAGCCCCATCTTGCTGGAATATGAGATTTCGTCGATCTGCATCAGGAAGATTATTAATCTCATTTCTTAAAATCTCAAGTATTTCTAGATATCTTTCCGTGTTCAGAGTTCCTTCGTAAAAATGTATTAAGAGAACCCGGTTACTTACAATCCCACACCAACAGTTGAAAGAAAAACGCACTTGATCATTAGTCTCGCGGATTCGTAAGGGATTCTGTCTGGACCAAATGCGATTATTACGCCGGTTGTACATACCGTTGTTACTAAAGTTTGACTCGTCTGACCAAATAATGGTGTTCAAAAAATTTTGATCCTCAAGGATGAGTCTCTCGATATGTTGGCAGAAATTAAATCGTCTTTCAGCATCTCCCGGCCGTAATTTTTGCACTAATCGCCCTTCAACATAACTTTTAAACTTGTAGTTTTCCAGAACGCGATGTATTCTACTCTTTGAAAGTCCAATTTCTTCTTCACCTTCCCTCACTGAACTTTTCGGGTACGCTTCAAAGTAAATCAGAATGTTGAGTTCATCATCGCTGACGTTTATTATCTGCTGCTGTGGTTGCTGTAAGCGATGATCAAAACGTCCTAAATTTGTTAAATTATCCACCATTCTTTTCAACACATATCGAGATGGTGTGCGTCTATCGGGATATATTTCGCGGTACCACCGCAAAGCTAATGAAATGTCTTTGTGATTTAAAAAGTATGCTTCTATTAAATCCAAATTATTTTGGTACGCCATGGTAAGTAAATTAACACAAAAATTGCTAATAAACGAAAATAAAACTCACAATAAACAAAAGAACAGACGCTTGAAAATTTACGTGTTCCATTTCCGAATTATTTATTTTTACTAATATCAGCCAGTTGCATGGTAATTGTGAGCTCATGAAGAAATGCATACAAGTACCTACTACACTTCATGTATCGCTTTATTATTATCATGTACTTACACCACGGAAATCTCGTATCTCAAGTGGGTAGGTCTTTGGAATGATAATGTTAATTGTTGGAAGCATGGTGAAGTCAAAAGAAATTTCTCTGAACAAAATTTTAAATAAAATGAAAAATTTTATGATCTTAGTTTCATTTAATATGCTAGGTTATTTAGGAAAAAATAATGCTTATGAGTAGCCCTTTCAAACGCTATTATAAAATACAAGTAATTTTTCTATTACATTTGGCGGGTTCGATTCCCGGTTGAGGTAGGCGATTTTTAAAAAATCTGTGAATGCAGTTCTACTTATTATTAAAAATAAAACGATGTCTTCTTTTAGTAAAATATCCTACGTTCAATATTTAATATACTTTCCCTCCATGTGGCATGGCCGTGGGACGCCCTGTATACAAGGTGGTGCCGTCAATGCGACAATAAATACAAACATGGGCTATATTAGTCCATAGAAATAGTTTGCCACTGACAAAAATATCGTATTCATTTGATAATTTCATGACATTTGTATGGAATAGTGTAACGTTGGCAGCATTATTTCATACAAATGGTCATGAAATTATCAAATGAATACGATAGTTTTGAAAGTGGCAAACCATTTCTATGGACTAATATAGCCCATGTTTAAATTTATTGTCTCATTGACAGCACCACCCTGTATATCTATTTTGACTGTTGATTGTTGTGAAGACCTGTAGCCTGTCATAATATCAGTAGTATAAGCACTTGATCGAGTCGTACGGTGTTCCAGGGTGCGGGTTCGACAGCACGTCGCTCCGGTTGGAAGAGCAGCTGGCGGCGCTAGAGTGCCGCCTCGAGCGTCCGCCCGTGCCCGCTGTGAGTTACCTGCCCGACCACCACTACTACTGACCGAACCACCACTGCTATTGACCGAGCCACACTACCATTGCCACTACTACTGACCGAACCCCACTGCTACTGAACGATCCACACTATCGCCGCCGCTACTACTGACCGAACCACACTACCACCACCACTATAAATGATACTGACCGAGCCACACTACAACTAACCGAACCACACTGCTACGGACCGGTCCACACTACCACCGCCACTACTACTGACCGAACTACACTACCACCGCCACTACTACTGACCGAACCACACTACCACCGCCACTACTACTGACCGAGCCACACTACCGCCGCCGCTACTACTGACCGAGCCACACTACCACCACCACTATTACGGACCGGTCCACACTACAACTAACCGAACCACACTGCTACGGACCGGTCCACACTACCACCGCCACTACTACTGACCGAGCCACACCACCGCCGCCGCTACTACTGACCGAGCCACACTACCGCCGCCGCTACTACTGACCGAGCCACACTACCACCACCACTATTACTGACCGAACCACACTACAACTAACCGAACCACACTGCTACGGACCGGTCCACACTACCACTGCCACTACTACTGACCGAGCCACACTACCACCGCCACTACTACTGACCGAGCCACACTACCACCACCACTATTACGGACCGGTCCACACTACAACTAACCGAACCACACTGCTACGGACCGGTCCACACTACCACTGCCACTACTACTGACCGAACCACACTACCACCGCCACTACTACTGACCGAGCCACACTACCGCCGCCGCTACTACTGACCGAGCCACACTACCACCACCACTATTACTGACCGAACCACACTACAACTAACCAAACCACACTGCTACGGACCGGTCCACACTACCACCGCCACTACTACTGACCGAACCACACTACCACCGCCACTACCACTGACCGAATCGCCATTGCTACACACTGCTATTGACCGAACCACACTACCACCGCCACTACTACTGACCGAACCACCACTGCTCTTGACCGATCCACACTATCACCGAGACTACAACTGACAGAACCACCACTACTACTGACCCTACTACCATTACTATAGGTTCCGGAAAACATCTTGGCCATTTTTACAGATGAAAAAACCTGCGCAGAAATGTTTTTTGTCTGTGGAAATGGTAAACATGTTTGCCGCGACTTATACTGACTGTACTACCACTACTACTGATCGAGTCATAACTACCGCCATGACTGCTACTGACACTGAGCATATTAAGCTCATTCCCAATAAACATGTTGGCGACATCTGGTGACGACTAGATAACATAACGTTGTTTTGTTATGACATAAGTCACGCGTGCAAAATAACTTAGGGCAAACCATGCTATCGCGAATTTTTCTCATTAAATTTTCTAGTAGGTACATTGTTTTGATGTTATCTCATAAATTTTAGGCAGTGAAGACCACGTAAACGCTTAAAAGCAGACAAGCATCACGAAAATTCTCATTGCACCGCTCCCTTTGGTCATAGCGTGATGATACATCACCTAAAACCTTCCTGTAAAAATCCTGTTCCTTGTAACAAAAACCGCGTTAAAATTTGTGTAGTGCCTCTCAAGTAATAAGCATACAAACAGACTGATAGACATGGAATTTTATATGTATAGAGATATTGAAAATTAAATATGTTGTGCACTGAATGAGAAAGTTAATACTTATATGACGATTAGTGCACCTAGTTCCCAGTGGCAGTTTTACGTCAGTAAGGCGATAATCGCGTCTACGTTCAGCTGTTAAATCGTATAAAAACGACAACAGCGCCTCTATTATTAAGTATTGGAAACTACTTTTTATTATGGAGTCTATACAACGTGGTTGTCACTCTTGACGTAAAACTAAACGAAATGATTCTCCGATATTTCTCGATATTTTTAACTTAATTACACGAAGACTTTTACACTCGTACACGATTCGACTTTAAATATCGATCGAGCGTTTGACATCATCAGACATTCCGTTATTCATTATTCCGTTTCCTCTCAACATTCCTTCATTCATGTACAAACAGTAAATCACAACAACGCTTATTGTTTTGTGTGTGTGATTTTAGAATGTTTTTGAAGTGAATATTTATCTAACATTAAGCTTCCTAACCAAACAGTTCGTGTTGTCCGAAATATCATCGCGTAATAAAATAATATACAATTGTACCAGTCAGGTTACTGAGTAATAAGAAGCGCGACACTCATTTAGAGATATATTTTGATACATATTTTGTATGAATAAAGTTATTTGTAAAGTAGTGCCTTTATGGTGATTTTTTATAAATAATATAATTGAAAAACAGTGATGGTGCCAATAATTGTAACATTAGTCTATATTGTAAGAATCTCTTTTATGATATTTTTATTGTTGCATTCTCCACTAGTAGCGAAACTAGTCTATATGAGATCGAAATTTAATACATAATTATTCCGTTTTATTGAATCGTTTGTATATAAAATAAAATTCTTTAAAATCACAATACTTATCATAATTTAGTGTAATACTAAAAATAATCTATCTATTTTTTCCTGTAATTAATATATAATTTAACAGAGGCATTGGTCACAAAAATATGCCAAAGTTAGATTTATAAAGCTTTTTGTACAGTGTTAAATTAACGTCATAACGTTGAATATGTGTACTACAGAGGACTGAGTGTTTACAAGGACACACATATCGTAAGACTTTGTCGTAGAACACGTAATAATTACCTTTGATTACTGGACCTTCTATGAAATATAATGAATTCTTAATATAATAATTGTTGAATGTTGACACACCTAGACTTTTGTGCCTATATATTGAATATATACTATACAGACTGTTAGCGGGACGCTCTCGAAAACGAAGGCAGGTGGCAGTGCTGGTCACCCTACTCACGACTTGTTAAAAATTAATTTCAAATCTCAAAAAAAACAGCTGTTTCACACAAACTTGTCGTGTGAGTCTTACAACTGGTATGAAACAGCAGTTTTGTTTTCAACGTATTGAGGGTTACCACCACTGCCACCTGCCTTCGTTTTCGAGAGCTTTCCCCTCACACCCTGTATATAAAGATAAATTTATAAAAATGTATATAAATCGTATGATAATCGCGGAATCCGGATTCTCGCAAAATTGCGGATGATGCCGAAGTGAAAAAAAAGTATTTTTTTTTCACTTTGGCATCATTCGGAATTTTGTGATAAAAAATGTTTAATAATGATGTCAATTAAACGAATATTCAACATTTCATCTTCTGGGTCGCGATTATCCTAAGGCATATGTACAGTCGACAGCGCATCTAGCGTAACAGTTTGACCTTGACACTGCCCTTATTCCGTTCGTAATAAAGGCCTTCCGTAGTGCAACTATTACAACCGATGTGCTGTCGCCTGTAGCTATATAAATTGGTACCTGGTCCAATACTTTCTACATGAAAAATATTATTAAATTATACATCTTTTCCAAATCATTTTTTTAATGAAATCGTACGACATGTTTCTGGACATTACTACGACATTCGTGTTCTAGTGAATACCCAGTGTCACTATTATTTAGTCATTGCTTAGGTATATTATATTTCTCTATTTATTTCTTAGATTAAGATAATTATGACTTTGAAAGACAGTACTGTTCAAACAGTACTGAGGGCCTAGACAAGACGCCTTTTGACAATCGCTACCGCTATCGCTAAATAGAAAATGTATGGGATTTGGCATTTACAATCGAAAGTCAATCGAGAGTTTATGTCAAATCCCATACATTTTCCGTTTAGCGATAGCGATTATCGAAAGGCATCTTGTCTAGGCCCTCTGAAAGGATAAGTAAGCGTGTTGTAACTAGAACCAGTGCCTTTTAGTATTTCTATGGTACATTGGATTTAGGCATTGTATTTGTGTGTTGTTATTTGCCTGTTTTACATTACTACTAATAACTAAAATAAAGGTTTTCTTAAATTTAATGTCACCTTTACAATAAACGTAATAAAAGCACATTCAGACCTAATGCAACACGGATAGTAAAGTATGGCGGCCGCCAAACTGATAGCCATTTCAATATTATATTGCTTTGAAAGCCATATTGCTCTCACAGGCGGGCAGTACTAAATTACAATGCGACGTCAAAATAATATCAATTTTCAAACCAATTCATTTAGGCGGTCGCCTCGCTGGTAAATCTTAAGGGCTGACCCACAGCGAGGTACGGGTGCGGTGCGGGGCGGGATGATTTTGTAATGTCAGAATTCTTGTTTACCCAGTAGGGGACAAAAATTATTTTTAAAAATTTTCCATTACAAAATTATCCCGCCCCGCACCGCGTTCTGTACCCAGTCCTTTGCTCTTTCATGTTTCGTCCTGTTTGAATGTGCTCTTCTGACGACGAGGCTTGGCTTTATTAAATAAGACCTGAATAAATGTGAACAGATATTTTTATAAGATGTATTTGTAATGTAATAATTTTAGAGGTGGCATGTTTAGAATAAATATAATATTTTGTTTGTTGTAGTTTTAATGCTTGTCCTAACCCTAACCGTGTACGCAAGAACGATAGATAGGTACCCACCCCGACTATGGTAATAGGCTATAAAATGTTGTTGTGACATATTAGTTTATTTTTTCCAATTCAACGTCGGTTGAACTAAATAACAGTTTTTTTTTGTTTTTGTTTGGAGTGCTCCGCCAATAACCCGATGACTTACATTGTAATCTAGGTACTTTAACTAGAACACTCAAATAGTGGCACAAATTTGAATATTTATACATTTGAATCGCTTTCACCTACAAGTATGCTTTGTGACTTAATACTACCTATTTTAGCATTTTAGTTGGCCAGGAATTTGTAATCAAGTCACAAGTCTGTAAATAGTAAGCTATGTATGATATTTTATTTTCACTAAAAACTTAAACACTATGAAAGTTAAATAAACAACATTTCGCCTGAAATAAGGCGCATATACACAGCTGTGAGTTTCTTCTGAGTGTGGCGAAGGGAGCGGTTCCGTACTAAGGTAAAGTTTACTGAATAAATACAGACCAACGTAAGTATTGCTTTTTGTGTAAGTTCATTAAACTTAAATAACAAAATTTAGTCGTCGCTGAACACCTGTTTTACATTAAACTGGATTAGGTGGTTTTCGTAGCTGCAAACTGATATTGTAAGTCTGCGGAATCATCTAAAATAAATAATTAATAGACTTCACTAGATACTGAAAAGCAACATGCCTCAGAATTCCAACAAGACCCAGAATGTCTGACAATTCCATTGGACTGAATAGAAAACTAACCGTCGCATCCTCGTATGAATACGCCTAAGTCTGCAATTAACATCCGTTATTTTAAAATTTCTGACCGATATAACTACTTATAACTTAAAATTGTATCATCTACAGTTAACATTTTTATATGTCTTATGTTATTGATGACAATGCGGGCAAAGTCCGAAAAATATTCAAAAGCCAAAGTACCGATTGTGATAAAAACCAAAATTGTATGATTAGATTTTGTAATATCTGAAAAAAAAAACAGACAATAATGGCCCCTTATTGTGGAGAACACATGCTAAGTCTAAATTTAAGTTTAGTGCATTTCATTCCCTCAATGGCCCTAATTCTGGGAAACACATGCGAGAAAGAGATATACTGTACTTAATTTAGAATTAAAGTGTGTTCCCAGAATTAGGCCGAATATGATCACGAAAAGATGGCTGTCCTAAGATTTGACATTTAGAAACGTGCGTTTTTTCGACCTTATTGAACGTGATAAAATACAGTTTAGAAGGCACCTCCGTACATGCCGTCTAAAATTGTCTATGGTTCCTTTGCAATCTGTCTAAATTTAATTGACAGCTCTAAACGAGTTCTTGCTATCTTTTTCCAATTACACGATGCGAGAAAGAGATACACTGAACTTAAATTTACACTTAGAGTGAGCCTAATTCTGGGAACACACTTTAATTCTAAATTTAAGTACAGTATATCTCTTTCTCGCAATAAGTAATAGGAAAAAGATAGCAATAATCTGTTTAGAGCTGTCACTTAAATTTAGATAGATTTTAAAGAAACCATAGACAATTTCAGACGGCATATACGGAGGTGCCTCCTAAACACTGCATTTTAGCACGTTCAATAAGGTCGAAAATTGAATGCACGTTTCTAAATGTCAAATTATATGACAGCCATCCTTTTCGTATTCCTTTTGATAGAAAGAAATGCACTGAACTTAAATTTAGACTTAGCATGTGTTTACCAGAATTAGGGCCATTGTGTCTTCAGAATTAGGCCCAATGGTAAAAGTTTTAGATTTGTCCATCCATAAACTTGAAAAATACAGCCAGTATACCGTATACCTACAGTACAGTATACCTATCTAGGTATGTTGTTCTTTACTACTATAGCCTAGTTAAATAATGATCGTAAGTCCACTGCACTGAGGCCTGTTGCAGCGTGGGTTGTGCTGTTTCCCCGGTCTGGGCGCGAGCGGGGCCCGCGGGCGCGGGGAGGAAGCGCTACTGCTTGAGCGGGCGGGGCGAGGCGCTCAGCAAGGCCGCTCCTCGAGCCTGCCGCCGCCGCCCTCCGCCCTCCCGCGCCCGCCGCGGAAGCCGTCCGCCAGGAATGCGCGCTACGATCGCTTGGGCCACAATGATGCTCGAAAGGTAACAACATAGACAGTATATTGGTTAAATATTAACTACGAAGCAAATATGTTCATCTAGGCTTACTGGGTTGTTTGAATATATCCATGTATTCATTAGCTAAAGTGCAAGCTAAACAGGTTTAATTCATGGTACTTTACTAGAAATATATAACCTATTGGGTAGAATTGAGAGTGTGAGTTTAACTTTTCTTTCATGCAAAAACTTTGAAAGCTTGTGATAGGGGCCCACATCTGTATTGCTGTCTACCAATCAAAACTAAAGTGTACTCCTCTTGCTGTATTGTATTGTATAACATGGCCACACGAGAAACTTTGGATAATAGGCCCATTCCATCGCCGAAACCCCCGACTACAGGTGCTCTGCCGAAGCAATTTCACCAGCCCAGCCCCAGGCAACCCGGCCTTATGGCCAGGTTTTGCGCCATTGGAGATTTCCCAGAGTTACTTGGCAATCTCAGACTTGGCGGCCTGTGCAATGCGTACGTGGGACATCTTTAAAACCCTGCAATATTTTTTCACCTCGACTTTTGACCAAGGGGAAACCATGTGGAGCACTTGAACACGAGTTCCAGAATGAGTCTTAAGATGTTAGGTATAAGTACCCTAATCTTATCTTATTGTGGAGCCATTGAAGTCTTTGATGCTTCCCGTGCTTTTACGCCTCCTGTGTCCAGAATATAGATGCCTTAAGCCTTTACTATATTTTTGGTGAGAAAGAGCCTGTAGTCCTCTGGTTTTTAGATATTCCACTCCCAGAAGGCTTATTCTGGTTCTAGTCAGGGCATTACAGTGACACAAGAGATGCGTCATTAGTTCCTGGCATTCGCCACATGCTCGACAAAGTTGTGTTCCCCAACACAACTTTGTGTAGCATGCGGTATTAGCGAAATGCCCTGTGAGCGCCCCAATTAAGAAGCGAGTTTGTGTTTTACCGTTTGCATAATATTTATTTGCTTCTTCCTGCTTCCTCCTCCCCTAGGACGTACTTGGAGTATTTATATCTCGGTATTTTATGCCATTCAGCCTGTGGCTGTTATTGACGTGCTCTATAATGGCCGTGTTTATAAAATTCTGTGAAAGTGCTAGAAAGGTATCAGGACCCACGTTAGTGTTTTCTGAGCCCTTCCTTGCCAAATCATCAGTCTTCTCATTGCTCATCACACTCACATGGTCGGGCACCCAAATCGAGCTTCATAGGTTTGGTATATCAAGCTTGTTTAGAGCCTGTTCGGACGGCGTCCACAACTAGATCTGAGCTGAGGAGCGGTGAGTCAAATGCCTTAAGAGCTGCTTGGCTGTCACTAAAAAAGTATATATTTTTATTCTTAGTTAGCTGTTCTACACTGTTCATTACACGTAGGATAATTGCATACTTCTCCTCCTGGAATACAGTTTTTATCCATGCTTCAATATAGTTGTATATCATTATTATTATAGACACGAGCACCTGTACCCGAGTCCATCTTGGATCCGTCCGTGAACCAAATCAGACTATTCTTCTCAGAGGATGGTGGTCTACATTTCCATTCCTCTCTGGTGGGAATGTTAATTCTGAATTTATTGTCGAATATGAATTTGGGACATTTTTATCACATCCCATTTCCATATACCCGTCTAGGACAGATGCTCCTGCCCTTTTCATTGCCTTTGCAACGCCTTCATCGATGCCGTTGGGGTGGTTCTTAATGCTCCAATGATTGCTAGACATGCAGTTCTCTGCAACAATTTTTCATCAGTTTGCAAGTTACCAGCCTTGTACAAATAAATTATTTTTATCTTTATCTCTGTTCAAGACCAACAGACGATACTGCCATAAGTTAATAGAGGCCGCACCATGGTTGTATAAATCCACTGTATTATCTATGGTTTCAGACCCCATGTCTTACCATAAATGGAGCGACACATCCCAAAGACTCTTTGAGCTTTTGTCATAGCTCCGCGGATTACTGGACTAATAGTACAGTCGACAGCACATTAAGCGAAACAGTTTGACATTGACAGACGACCGGGCGGATTTGGAGTAAGCCCTTACTGCGTTCGTAATAGAGGCGGCTTTCTTAGTGCCACTGTTACACTTGACGTGCTGTCTGTACATTGAGTGCAAGACGCATATCAACTTAGGTGTCCGACCGTACGTAGGGTGTGTACACATGGCTATGTTTGACGCTCTGATTGTTGGGACCGAATAAATTCTGTGGTGATGTTTAATTTAAACGTACCTTTTACTTAAATATTTGGCGATTATACGTCATATCAAACTGTCACAACTCGTTCTCTAGTAGGTAGGTTATATTCGTTGGTACCTCTATTGTTCCATTGATCACATAATTAATGAGGTTTGCAAATTAGTATTGAAAATGATCACGCACCTGCTTCAATAAACTATGTACTTACCTACAGTGGCGTAGCTTGCTTTAGAGGGGCCCCGTATCAAAAATTTTTTGGGGGCCCTATGATAATTACACAAAGTGTCGGGTTTCATGTCTAAATGAAGACCATCAATGACCCTCCATTGGCTCATGGCTTTTTGAGAAAACATTTTTTTTGGACGTTTGAATAATAATTATTTTTTGTCTGCTTTATCTATTTCGAAAACTTGTTTACTTAATGGATCAATAACCTAAAAACCGGCTACGTTAAGTGAATATACCTAATTATGAGATTTTATTAATTTAAAATGGGTCGGATTCCGAAATTAAAATTTAAATATTTGTTAAAATTTTTAACACTTATTAAGAATCTTTTCACTTATTAACAACAGATAATTTACAAAGAAAAATGTACAAAAAGTGTCTTAAAATCAATTTAAAATCTAGTATTACAGTTACAGTAAATTCAATAATAATAATAATCACAAAAAAAATAGGCCTGTAGGATAAGAGAAATTTTAAAACGTTTACAACATTTAGGGTATCTACTATCAACAAAAAAAAAGGTTTTTTCTTGAAAACTAAATTTTTGAAAAACATACACGAGGGTCCTTTGGGTACCCCATCGGTGGTGGTTACCCCGTAACCCGGGGGCCCCGTATCATTGATACGGCTCATACGGCGGTAGCTACGCCCCTGTTACCTACTTATTCATCGGAGCCATTGACCTTATCTCCTTCATGTCTAGACATTCCCACTTTATGTTTTTCATGTGTACCTATTTGAGTATTGGTTGAACTTATAACAAATTCTCGGTTAGCAAGTAGATTTATATGAAGAGTTCGGTGGCGCAGTAGTTCGAGTGCTTAGGGACAGGTTTTGATTACGAAAACAAAGCAACTTTCGCCATGGTCGATCTCGGATGGGTCAAACAAAATTTGTAATCTCAAACTCCTCTGTCCTTCGGATGTTATTAAGCTGGTTGGTCCCAGTTGTTACTGCAATCGCTTTCCTCCCCCAACCCGTATTGATCCCGCGTAGTGGTGTTATGGCCAGCACTGGCCTTCCTACTTGGAAGAAACACACTAATGTAGGAAGGCCAGTGCTCAGCAGTGGGACGTATACAGGATGAATTTTTCATGTTGTGGGCGTAGAAGGCCAAATCCGAAACTATGAGAAAGAGCAAAAAGAACTCAGGAGTCTCAGGCCCGATTTTTGGTCCCGGTTGCTACTGCAACCGCTTGAACCCACCAACCCGCATTGAGCTAGCACAAGCCTTCCTACATGGCAGAAACCCACTCAGTGCTCAGGAGTGGGACATATATGTATAGGCTGGTGATGATAATGATGAAGAATATAATATAATGAATATACCTACGGCAGGTTTCAATTCTAATCTATTTCTAATCAATCCACACAAAAAATAAAAGCTTAGGCACTTCAAGTTTTGTTGCCTAGTATTTGTTAAATAAAATAACAAAGGTTGCTTGGAAGGCCATCTCTATACCTATGTGGTTAGAATATTTGATACCGGACGTTATAGGTATACCGTTAACCTCCTGTCCCTTACCAGCCAGCCCGCGCTTACACACAATAGAAAACCTATGTTTGATATGTGGATATCAACTTCACAGATTAATTAATTCTTAGCAGCCTGCCGGTGCCGACGTCTCCTCTAAGTAGGAAACCTAATGCGTGTGGTTTGTGGGTACGGTCGACCACAGAAGTACCTGAACACTTTAGTACCATGTCACAATAACAACAATACAACAACCATGCCATACAACATGGCATCAATATTAGTACGGTAGCACTATTAAGTACGAGCGCAATAGTCGGTGCGACATGGTATTATACTAAAGTGTTAAGCTACCTCTGTGGTCGACTGCAACTACGTTCTTCACTAACCATATGTGATAAACTAACGGCCGAATACCCAAAATCTAAGAAGCTTGCCGGATGCCAATACTTTTTTACTTTCGAGCCAGATTCCCGACACAAATCACAATTTGGTTTTTAATGGTCATAAGACTTACGCTTCTCCGGGAGTCTTACGCAGCTTGACAAATTTAAATATTTATAAGAGTCTCTAATCTAAGAAGTGTTTGGGCAATAACCTATACAATGTTTGAGTATTCGGCCGTAATATTACTAGCTGCATAGCCAATTAGGTGTTTTATTAATTCAGAAAGGTACCAGAAACAATATTATTAAAAGCTCTTACAGGATTCCGATGGGTCTGGGTCCATCGCATCGAGTGCGTCTCGTAGCTCTCCCCTGCCCTACGACACGGTCCGGAAGCTGCCATCGGTACCGACGTCAGCGTCACTGCCCGCGGCCGAGTCCCGAGAGTCCCTAGTCCGCCCCAGAGACTCGAGTCTCCCTTCACCCTCCAAACTTGCTGTGTACGCCGCTGCTAGGAGACGATCTGCGGAATCAGCGAAGGATAATAAAAGAGGACATCACTATCGAATCCAGTTTTAGCGCATAAAATAACGATTTAAGATAGTGATATTATATCGTTTTAAACAAAGATCTGTGGCTGTATAGGAGGAATATGGTTTTGAGAAAACTTAAAATATTGTAAAATGATTGCTTTATAGTCTGACATATTTATGTTTTAGATGTACAGTCAAAGACATAAGTCGCAAAACAAAATAAAGCTACAAAATTAACTGTACACAAGAACTTTCCCTTTGTTAATATACAAAGGTATGTTCAAAACTCCTTGTTCGTCATAAAATTTCAAAAGTCACTAAACACAACCATCACTTATTAACATCAAAAGTCGCTGGACACTAAAACTCGATGAAATAATCCAAAAGTCACCGTACGCTAAAATTCCACAAAGAAGTGCAAAAGTAGCTGGACACTTGAACTAGATGAAATAAACCAAAAGTCACTGTACGCTCAAATTCCACGAAGAAGTTCAAAATTAGCTGGACACTATTTCGACACTTTGATAATTAATATTATGTTTCCTATTTTATTTACAAATGCATTGCATTAAATCAATTGACTAATAAGCACATGATTTATACCTATATGGGTATAAATCATGTGCTTATTAGACAATTCGAACACACACTCCAAAAAAAAAAAATTGGCTACTTCGCAATGATACATATCTACTAATGATTTGCACATGTTCAAACACTAAATATTTTACATCTTTGATTATTTTTTTAATTGAAAAATGATACTTTATTTTGAAGTTAGAAAGGAAAAAGTGGGGTGCTTAATACTTTTGGGCAAGGCTGTATTCATCATAAATATGTGTTTAGGAATGTCTGTCTCTAATATAAGTTACGTTTTGTTCATACCACAATGACTTTATCTTTCATTAAGCCTGCTGACAAATTTTATGACATGTAAAATTTAAATTAAGAATCAATTATTTAAGAAAATAAAGGCCGTTTATCGCAGAGGAAAAGTGGCAAGGAGTATAGACTACGCCTGCATCAGACATAGAATAAACTCCGCATATATAATTATAATTTATATAATATATTATGATAATTATTATAGTATAATATATTATATTATAATATATAATATATAATTATATATATATTAATATTGGAGCGAAAGAAATTGAAAAACTTAGCAAATATCATGCATTAAAAACAGAAATCACCCGATTATGGAAAACATCCACTCAAGTCATACCCATTGTAGTAGGTTCAACAGGCGTCATAGCAAAAAGTCTTTCAAGATATTGCAATAAATTAAACTCACACATCAACATTAACATCATACAAAAACAAGCAGCCATTCACTCTGTCACTATAGTCAGTAAAGTTTTAGGAGATACAGTTTTTGTCACTGGGGCATCTGAGCCACCCTTTCGCTGAAGGTCTCGGGGCGGGGGCTCAGAAATACCGAGCAATTAGCTCGAGAAAAGAAAACCTTCTTTGAACAAAATAATATAATTATATACAAGTAGAGAATCAACGCTTTAGTCAAGTACTATTCCTACTAACTAGAGTTTAATTTAAAAAAAAATGTGATAGATCAAGTATCGTGATAACGATAACAATGACATCAAAACAGACGGGAGAGCATCAGCCAAGTTGAAAAAGAGTCGGTGTCAGCCTATCGGTCATTGTATATTCCGCTATTCCGACCTAATTAAATTAAATCTCTATTTAATTTTTTTTTGTCAATCTTATGCGAATAAGATAAAAAAAATGGCACTACAATGACATCATTCCCAAAACGAAAGAGCGAAACATGGGCACTCTTTTCAGTGATTGTCTTTGCTCAAAATTCAAAAATGACTCAAGTCGGCACTGTCTGTTCAGCAACATTAGGAACTTTATAGTGTGCAGGTGTTTTGTAAGTATGTGTTTATGGACTTTCGTTGCCATCAATAACAAATTATGTAGATTTATGAAATCCAGCAACTTTTGATAAAATATTGTTTACTAACTTTTGACATTCTTCAATGTACACAGAGATTTGATCAACAATTTGTTCAGTGACATATGAAACTTTACATTGTGCAGGTGTTTTGAAAATTTGGATCTGTTCATCAACTTTTGTCTTCGACTGTACTTATAAATAATTAATGAAGGGAATTTTACCTACTTATCATTGTGATTATCATCTAGGCACCGCTAAAGAACGTGACAGGTCAAACTCATCTTATGGGAAAAAGTTGTGAATGAAATGTCAAGTAGTATATCTAGTCTTTTATTATCGACACATCGAACAATAAAATTTTGTGTTATGTCTTAAGTGAATATTTAATCTGTGTTAAAGTGTGCATAATTAATTTTAGCAACAATACCTACACATCTTACGTTATTTGTACCAACCCGCAATCTAATGTGTGCTGTGGTTTTATCTGTGTTTGAATTAATCAAGCTCGGATGTAGGTAGGTACTCCGTTTGTGATGGTGATAGTGACAGAAATTGATAAATGTAGGCGGTTATAACTTTCTTAGTTAAGTATTCCACTCACAAGGAACTAGTCAAAGTTATGAAAACCTTTAAATCGGATTTTTTTCCACAAAACATCGTTTCGGATTACGACAGAGACAGAAGACCAACACCCCTATTCACAGCTGATAGAAAACAGTCAATTAGCGCAAGCTCTGTCACTTTCGTCACAGATTAGAAATATTTTCTACGTAACTTTCGTGTCTTGTGTATTCCGTCAGCTATGTACTTGTGAATAAGGGTGCAAGATGGGAGACGGTCCGGGTCCACTACTTTAGGCTTTTTGTCTGTTTTCGTTCTGTACTTACACCTACCCCCTTATTCTCAACTGTCGGAAAGTATTCGAATTTCGGAAACTCTATACCTGTCACTTTTTGTCGCGATGCGTCAAAGCGAGACGGCATGTGACTTTTCGAATCGAATCCGTGATCCGACAATTGAGAATAAGGGGGCTGGTGTAAGTTTCAATCGAATCGAAACGTGTTGATCCTGCCTGACTGCGTTAAGCTGTCAAATCGTATGATCACGACAGCAGCGCCTCTGTTGTGAAGTATTGGACTACTTTTTACATATTTATTTGACAGTTTAACGCAAAAAAGTGGCGTTTTCGGGGTTTTTCCGGTCTCCTATCTTTGTCGTGACACGAACCTTAAATGGTTTTTTTTTTAGTCCGTCCCTTTATAAAGATTAATTAAATTCGATATTACGTTGTATGGATGTATTATTAGGTAGATATCGATATATCGTAGTATTGTAATCTATTGTTAATGCATTTATTTAACTACAATACGTTGTATTAAATGCGCGTGGATACTGTGGCTAGGTCATACCCGTTTACTGTCTTCAAGTCAATATGTTTTATGTTTGTGCACACACGGTGTTTGTCAAATATAGCTCAAGTGCAGCTCAAGTATTAATCCGTACCTACCTACCTATCTATTTGAAGCGATCTCCATTTTCGACCTATCGTAATTTTAATAGGTACTAGTTATGACACTTGTTTAATCTTTTGAAGCTCGACGATCGTTGCATCTGTTTCGTGATGAAATTGTTTGTATCACGGTGATGTCGAGTTGGCTAAGTGTGACTTATCAATATTCACTCATGCGCTTTGTAGAAAATTAGGATTTATGAGCATTTTGATAATGCTCATAATAACAATTATTTGTGAACACCTGTTTATTTATTAACCTCTGCGTAGGTATGTTTTATGTTTTACTTATCTACCATCACACGCCTTTTTAACCTTATTTGAATAAATGCGCAGAGACTACTATAGGTAAGTATATCCAATCTCCAGTAAAATAAAACCAGCCTTACCTATAGTCATTGTAAAGAAAAGGGAAGATAGGTAGATACGCGATATGCCTAAACATTTCATATTCTGTGATTTTATTCGTCGAAAACTGGGCTGCGTCTCTGCGTGCACTACAAACAGACAAGAACGCACAGCGGCACACATGACACAGTAGAAGAATATACGCATATATAGACGACCGGCTGGCCGAGTGGTCTGTACCCCAGGCTACTCGGTCAAGAGGTCCCGGGTTCGAATCCCGGTAGGAACAAATGTTTGTATGATGAGTACGAGCATTTGTTTACGAGTCATGGATGTTTATATGTTTAATTAGTATATTTCTAATATTTATATACATATTATTATCATTATTTATCCGTTATCTAGTATTCATAACACAAGCTCTTAATGATGCTTACTTTGGGCTAGATAATAGGTGTGAGTGTATAAATATTATTATTATTATTATAGGTAACACCGGCACAGATTAGATCACGGTAACAGAGATATTACAGCTATTAGTTATACCACAGACGACTAAGACTAAGATAGCAATGATAAAATAATTTTGAATATTTCTAAACGTGGCTAAACAGTGATGGCTGGTGTATTTTTTTATGAATATGTTGTCTTGAGAAATGAAAATTAATTTACATAAGCTTAAAAAGTGATCCCACTTACTTTTTCAACTACAACGATTTCAATAAAATTTTCGCCCGTTACTACGAGACGCATCAGACGCCCTATTCAATAGTACCTACTTCAGCTAGATGTAGTTTCGCCGGTAGGTACCTACTCTAAAATATACACGAGGATACCGCATCTTCCCTTTTTTGCTTGATCAATGCCTATAGGTACCTAGTTTAATGTATAAATATTTTTTGCAATGTGTATGGTGTGTCTATAGATAATGTCGTTGTCGTTTGTCGTTGCTTTTTGCATTAATTAAGTTCTTACTTATATAATACTGTACTTATATAATGATGTATCTAGTTAATGACAAATTATTGTTGTTTTTTGTAAGCATTTGTTAGGGTTGGTTTGAAGTAGGATAACTTTAAAATCGAAATTATAGTCAGACTGTTAACAAAAAAGCCAGCCGGGAAATACCTACTTCAATAAATTAAAAACTTAATACTATAAAAGTTTATTTTTCAGATAAAAGCGCCTATTTTTTTTCAGGAAGCCATAATGATACCCAGTTTAATAAAATTGTTTCATGTTTATAGTGTTACACAAAATTACAGAGAAATTGCCATTTTAAATAAATTTATATGTTTAGTTTATTTAAGTACGAGACTTAAATGCCCGCCCATGTTCAGTGACCGATTTTGTCGGCGAAAAAAAAAAAGAGTTCAATTAAGTATTCAATCAAACGCACATGTAGGTACTACGAATAAATAATCAGCACCTCCCGACTGAAGTGTGACAAGTAGATACTCTGTGGAAGTGTCGGAAAATGTAATGTCTGGGTAGGTTTTAGATAATACTAGCGACCCGCCCCGACTTTACACGGGTGCAATGCTTATGTAAATATTATGCATGTATTATACATATAAACCTTCCTTAAGAATCACTCTATCTATTAAAAAAAACCGCATCAAAATCCGTTGCGTAGTTTTAAAGATCTAAGCATACATAGGGACAGACAGACGGCGGCTAGCGACTTTGTTTTATACTATGTAGTGATGTATTTAGGTGCCTACTCAGGGGTAGTAAGCCACGTGTAATTGCTAAGGAATGCAGCTAAATTACGAATTAAACTTAATTCAGTTCTGTATTGCATTGCTTCTTGTAATGGCTGATTTACACTTGCATTAGTACAGTAGCGAGTTAACTTGCGGTCTTGGCGAGTTAAGTTCTTAACATTGTTTGGACAGGATTTAAGACAGGAATTAAGTACAAAGAATAGAATGATGTTCTATTTTTTCGGCAAGTTAAGTGCAAGTGCACCCCGTCCGTGCGTCTTCCTCACCCCTCACACGTAATGTTTCGTTATGCGTCGAGAGCTATAAAACTTATAGAATATAATGCTTGATCCTTTATAATAAAAAAGCCAAGTCTAATTAGCTTAAAAAATATTTTTTTTTTTACTTCATTTTATTTATTTATTTATTCTTTACTTCTACCTCCATGGTGCCGAATTTATCATACAACCTTTTTTAACTTGTTAAAAACTCAGACTTGGCACCTTCTTGGTTTAAATTGGCTTTGCGCGCGCAATTTTCTCTTCACGACATATTTGATAAAATCAAGATACTTGAAAGCAAGTAAAAAACCTAAAATGAGTGATTCTAGCGACGAAGAAGTTTATTTGACGGCAACAGAATTGACTGAAACTGTTAATAATGCGCAAATGTTTTTTTGCGTTTAGTCATTTCCTCGTTGAGGTGGGATGAAAAGTTACGTGTTGCACTCGAGTGCTAAGATTTTTCACCTCGTGCTCTTTTGATTCCCTCGCTAACGCTCAGAATTTTAGAATCCTTCGCTTGCTCGGTCATCAAAATTTAGCACGTGGTTAAAAAGCAACTTTGCACTCTTGTATAACAAATAACTATTAAATGGTAATGGTAGTAGGTACCTATTAGCAAAGAATATATCCACTAACGCGAAAAGAAACGACACATAAACATGTGTGCTCGTAATCGGGATTTGCGATAACTGAAAACAAAATTTTAAACAAAAATTAAAACCGACTTCAAAAAACTGAAAAGGATAAAATAATTAAATTTAAGTAGGTATTCATCCCCTAGAAACATATTTTTCGAGTCGGTGCTTCACTTTCTATTGTTTTTGGAAACCACTTAGCACCAACTCCAAAAATATGTTTCTAGGGGATGAATACCTACTTAAATTTAATTATTTTATCCTTTTCAGTTTTTTGAAGTCGGTTTTAATTTTTGTTTAAAATTTTTTTTTCACAATTTTTAGTGATAACTTTCTACGGTCAAAGCTAGATGGGTGACCGTCAAATTATATTGTTTCCTACTATCGTATCGTTTCACTAAAAAGTCATTGGAAAAGCAAAAATTCGCAATTACGCATATGTAGACGACTTCATAATTTCAGTTTTTTTATATTTAAAACCAAAGTACCCAACTGTTTTTGAAAAAATTTTTATGGGACCAAATGGCAGCTATTCCGCATCGAACAAAAAAAGAATCACGTAAATCGGATCAGTAATCTCGGCGTAATCGGTGTACATACATAGAAAAAAAAAAAAAAAAACATTCCGGCCGAATTGAGAACCTCCTCGTTTTTGAAGTCGGTTAAAAATAGTTAATAATAAAAGCTTCTTCTCTCTTTGCCTAGCGAACCAGAAAAGTACCTAGTTACCAGAATTACCGAATTACCTAATTACCAGAAAAATGCTGCTTCATAGGCATTTCTCATTTAAGGCAAACAGCTTTTTAGGCAAATCCCATGTTTAGGTATAACACCTTTATTGGCATCTTGCGTTTAAGGTAACTCGATCAAAAGGGCAGTATAGGCTTACAATGTCAAAGTGAAAGCTCACATCATAGACTAGAGACGCTCACATTATTGTATGGAATAGTTTTATGTATCGCATACATTTGCGAAGTAAGAGAAAAGTGACTATTTTGAAATAGCAGTAAGCAAGTAATACTTACTAGCTAGTATCTAGTATCAAGGCACTAAGAATATACCTACGAATAAACAGCATGCGGAGCATATTAAAATTAGCTATTTTTAATTAATTATTTTCTTGTCATCTATTACACGTAGAGAAGACCAGCCCCCTTAAAGGTCTATTCGCACATATCAGTGAAGCCACAGTTCCGGCACAGTTCCGTATCAGTGCTTCAGTGTTGCGTCAGTGATTCAATTCACACATGTCAGTGCCCGCTCAGTTCACGGAGCTTCAGTGAAAACGTGTCCGTCGTTAATCGTGATTGTATTTCGTATCCATATACTTTGCATGAGATAAATCATATAAAACTCTATTTTCACGAACCAATTCTATTAATCGCTCGTCCTCTATTTTGTTTTTGTTGATGCCGGCGTCCGTGATCCGTCAGTGATCTGTCCGTGATCGGTCCGTCCGGCAAAAAATATCGTTGTCGACGATACCTTCCGTGCTTGGCGGTGCCGGCACGGACACTGAGAGCTCTGAGCCGTCACTGACACGGACAAGTGGAGATACGTTCATATATAATGTATGAAATAATATTTCGCACTGATACGGAACTGTGCCGGAATTGTGGCTTCACTGATATGTGTGAATAGACCTTTATTCTCAATTGTCGGATCACGGATTCGATTCGAAAAGTCACATTCCGTCTCGTTTTGACGCACTGCGATAAAAAGTGACAGGTGTAGAGTTTCCGAAATTCGAATACTTTCCGACAGTTGAGAATAAGGGGGCTGCACCAGAGTAAATTCCATTATATTATGCCAGCACTATATCTACTAGATAATGATACAGAAGGCCTTTCTTCTTGCGGGAAATGCCGACAAATCGTTTACTAGACAATGTAGCGCTAGGGTTGTCAAAAATAAATAATATTTGGTAATTTACGTACTTAATTGGGTGTTTCCACTTTCGGGCAACTCTGTATCCACAAACATTTCACTTTGTAAATTAATTAATATTTTATTTTTAAGACCGCTAAGTAATAGTTCAAAGGGAGTTTAATGTACTACTTACACTTTGTTTAAAATAGTAATTTTAAAAAAAATAGTATTTTGTTTAAAATTGTACTTTGAAATCCTTTCCTATTGACCCAAAACGTCAGGCATTTTTGTGTTTAGGCCTCCATAGTCTATATTCCGAAAAACGATTAAGTAAAATATAACTTGCATTTCCTTTACGGCTATTTAATATTATAAGATTTAGTCCACATTACATCAATTTATTATAATTTCTCAAGTAAAATTAGTGTCCACAACTCTAATCATCAGACCCTAGCTGTTTAGGATTTTCAAATTTTGTAACTAGATCCAGGATTCTTTGCGGGAGTCCCCTGAACACCCCACCAAATTTTCATAACAATCTGATAAATCAATGGTTTCGCAACGCTTAGACACGGTAGCATAGAGAACAAACACACAAACATTGATTTTTATTTATATACAGAATGGTGCCGTCAATACGACAATAAATAAAAACATGGGCTATATTAGTTCATAGAAATGGTTTGCCACGTTGAGAAACATCGTTTTCATTTGATAATTTCATTTCATGTCATTTCTGTGAAATAATGCAGCCAATGTTATTTCATACAAATGTCATGAAATCATCAAATGAATAAGATGTCTTTGAAAGTGGCAAACCAAAATTTCTATGATGTAATACAGACCATGGTTCAATTTATTGTCGTATTCACGGCACCAATCTGTATAACATCCAAGTTTTAGATATCTACGCCAGGGTAATGGTAATGTTATAAACATTACCGTGCCTGCGCTCTTACGTGCATCGTGCGTCTGTTATCAAACAGTTGCATACTAAAATGAGCGTACACATAAACAGGCAACCGTAGGTGATAAATCGATTCCTCTTGACCTAAATCCAGCGGGTCAAAGCCACGTCGTTGTCGCGCCGTGTCGACCGGAATAACAACCTCATCTTTGGCTTTATTTTGCTCCGTGCTTTGTAGGTGCAAGTTGCCTTTCATTTTTTTGTTAATTCTTAGTGTGAAAAAATTTTTTCTTTGCTTTATCTTATCTATCACCTATTAAAAAAGCAATAATAGAATAGGTAATTTTATTAACTTGTGTAAACTTTTCAGGAAGGTATACTTATGTGCGATATGTAATATAACTAAGTAGTACTACACTATAAACTATGTATAAACCGCATTATCTTAACTGATATTATGAATGCGAAAGGAGTTTGTTCGTTTGTTACGCTTTCACGCCTAAACCACTAAATCGATTGAGATGGAATTTGGTATGGAGATAGTTTGAGACCCTGGAAAGGACAGATACTTTCTGGGGCGATAACCGACATCCAAGCGAGTGGCCGCTCTAGTGCTAGATAAATGAAAATGCACATTAATTTTATTGAAAGTCATGGTCGCCAGGAGTGCATTTTCAGTCTGTCTAACATAAATACGATTATTATTATAATAGTAAAACGGAATAAATCTAAAAGCATAGGTGAAGAATTTATAATTCCCCACAAGAAAATTACCGTGAAAATAAATTAACTTGGATTGGGTACGGTAAATCTCAATAATAAAATAAGAACCTATAATTACCTTCTGAACAAATTGGATTTCCTACAGGAACTACATCTGGTTGCGGATCGTATGAACAAATATAGTGGACTGATTTATTGGATAAGTAGGTACCTACCTACACGCCGGATATCCTCTCCTGATATATCCGCAAGATACTTATATTTCCAGTATTATTATCACCAATCACCATAATGGCAATGGATGCGATCGCTTATTTTATCCTTGTACCCAAATGTAATTATGAATCTTGTGATACACAATACTCACGCCACAGGCAACTTTAAAATACATGATTAATTTTGTGATACAAAGTCATGTTGCATAGCGATACTTTAAAAATAATAATTCTATTAAATTTAATATGTGAAACGTCACATATTTTTCAATATTTTGTAACTCTGGGGGACTTTCTTGAGCTGCTTTGTCTCTGAACTGCTAAAGTAAGTATACCTATTAGATATGTGTCGAAGCGGTAGTCAATAATATTATTCTTCTTCTATAATATTGGGCCCATTCTAGACATAGGACGTCCAAATTCCTTCAGCTGACGGTTTTACACTTTCAGCATCCCGCAGCCCGCTTGCTTGCCGAAAGTCTTATTAGAATCGGTTTCTGCTTTGGCTGTATATTACACTACCATTGCCTATGTTGATCTGACATAAGTAATTTCTCTTTAGATGTTACTTCCTCACGGCCGGTATGAGTGTGTATTTGTTGATTGTGTTCTCGTTGCGTTGTTTTACTAAATCTATTGTAATCCTAATTAATAGTTATCATTATTAGCTGTACTATATTTTGCAAATAAAGCGACAGCAATAATCACAACCGAAAGTGTATTTTATCATTTCAATCAAATCATAACCTTGTCAATACGTATTCTGTGGTCTTAATATAATACTCACCCACCGCTGCCCTTCTACACCCTGCAACAGTTTCCAATACTTTCGACTTGAAAGTTTGTAATTTGTATGAAAAATTGTAAGGCGTAAACCCTCTCCATCTTTCCCTTTTTCGCACGCAAGTGATTCTTGTGACTTTAGTTAGGGTGTTTCGATGTCTTTGTGCTGTTTTTTTTACTAAAATGCGTGTTCGTTGCTAAGGTGTCTCTTTTAAATAGTAATATAAAGTAAAGTATATAAGCATTTATGAGCACGGGCTTCATTTCGCTTCAACCAATGTTTTCCAATTCCAAATAATATTATTATGACGATTTACGAACTCAGTATAAAACGGAGTATTTAGGAATCATTTTAAAGTTTAAGTAGTAGTCCATTATGTAGGGGCAGTTTTAGGGTAATTCTCTTAATCCGTGCACTTTGGAGCAAAATCGTTTTTTTTTTAAATTATGATTTTTGATAAATTTTATCAAAATATACTAATTCCTTTACTAATTTGGCCAATTTATAGGCAATTTAATCCATAAATTTAGGAGCTATGATGCTTTGAAATTTTATTTTGAGACGGTAATGATTTAATGTTGGATGGTAATGATAAAAGTGCTGACGGTAGTTATTAATGGATAATGGTAATGATTACAAGCCATGTAGTGGTATTCAAGACTTTTTATAACTTGTGGAGAATTAACTTTTAAAATTTGGTATAGCAAAGGAGCTTTATAAATAGGTTGGTATACGTATGTTTTTTAAATTAATTACAATTTAATTACTTTTAATTCTACCAAAAAAAAATATACCTACAGAATGGTGCCGTCAATACGACAAAATAGAAATGGTTTGCCACTTTCAGAAACATCGTATTAGTTTGATAATTTCATGACATTTGTTTTAAGTAATATAACATTGGCTGCATTATTTCATAGAAATGTCATATAATTGTCAAACGAGTAAGATGATTTTGAAAGTTTCAATCCATTTGTATGTAATATAGCCTACGTTTTAATTTATTGTCGCATTGACGGCACCATCCTTTAAATATATATTTAATAAAGTATAGTAATTAAAATATAATAAAACTAGAAAAATTATACGTCCTGAGGCAGGAATCGAACCCGCGACCTTTCGCAAACCGGGCGACTGCTCTGACCACTGAGCCACCCAGGACTTGGGATATCCCTGTGAATCGCTTTCAAATATTCTTAATTTTTGATTTCAAAAAAAAAAAAAAAAAGAATATTTGAAAGCACTGCCTCAACTTAACCGAATCGTCGGTATTTGTAAAAATACTCGTTTCGGATGTTGAAATAGAATATTTCGACATTGTAAGGTGGACGTTAGCTCATAAACGCAATTACAGATAGACTAGAAGAATTTCACAGGGATATCCCAAGTCCTGGGTGGCTCAGTGGTCAGAGCAGTCGTCCGGATTGCGAAAGATCGCGGGTTCGATTCCTGCCTCAGGACGTGAAATTTTTCTAGTTTTATTATATTTTAATTACTAAGTAATTTTTCAAACATTTATAATAATGTTAAAATCAAAAATTAAGAATATTTGAAAGCACTGCCCCAGTCGTCGGTATTTGTAAAAATACTCGTTTCGGATGTTGAAATAGAATATTTCGACATTGTAGGGTGGACGTTAGCTCATAAACGCAAATACAGATAGACTAGAAGAATTTAACAGGGATATCCCAAGTCCTGGGTGGCTCAGTGGTCAGAGCAGTCGCTCGGATTGCGAAAGGTCGCGGGTTCGATTCCTGCCCTCAGGACGTGAAGTTTTTCTAGTTTTATTATATTTTAATTACTAAGTAATTTTTCAAACATTTATAATAATGTAAAAACAAAAATTAAGAATAATAATAAAGTATATTATTATAATATTATTTCTTTAATTTCTCGCAATCGTAACGAAACCTGTGTTACCCGTGTAAAACACTCAACTTGGTTTCTTTTTACAGATCGTCGTAGTTCGTCGGAAATTATGATATTTTCGTAATTTTCGTAGTCGAATCTCACGACTTGTATACTGTCAGTAAGTTACTTGCAAGTGAGTTATCATCGTATCACAATTATTTTAGGCCAATTTTTATAATCTTTGATTTGTTGGATTTAAGTTCTCCCTGAATAGCAGAATAAGTGCTAAAACATCGATTTTCTTTCGAGAATCAGAGACACGACATTTTGTATGGATTTTGCATTTTTATTGTTATCTAGAGTGGGGATTGAGCGATTTTGATTATTATTTTTGTTTGTCTCGGCCACGACAAGTTTCCTCTCGTATTGGGAGTTTGGGAGAACATAGTGATAGTATGATTAGAATAGAGTATAGAGGTGACAAACTCGAAATGTTTTAGTAATTAAAATAGAATAAAACTAGAAAAATTTCACGTCCTGAGGCAGGAATCGAACCTGCGACCTTTCGCAATCCGGGCGACTGCTCTGACCACTGAGCCACCCAGGACTTGGGATATCCCTGTGAAATTCTTCTAGTCTATCTTGTATTTGCGTTTATGAGCTAACGTCCACCCTACAATGTCGAAATATTCTATTTCAACATCCGGACCGGCATCCGTCCGGTTTTTTCCGGATTGCGAAAGGTCGCAGGTTCGATTCCTGCCTCAGGACGTGAAATTTTTCTAGTTTTATTTTATTTTAATTACTAAGTAATTTGTCAAACATTTATAATAATGTTAAAATCAAAAATTAAGAATATTCGAAATGTTTTGTCTGCATCTACATTAAATTTTTCTTAAGCTAAAGTAACTACTTACATAGTATGGAATTTGCCGTCTCAGTCTTAATCAGACGAAAGTTACATTTCAATCTTTCTTTAGTATAATAGATAGATACCATATGCTACGTGTGCAGCTGCACATTACGTTGTAGACAAAATTTTGGATACGGTTTTATCCAAAAATTTAAAAACATTTGTGTGGATAGATACTTACTCAGTGCGCAAAATACTTACTTTCTTATAGATAGTTAAAAAGTGTTTGTAACTCTTGCATAATTTTAAAAAGCTTTTTGACAATATTTTTTTATTTACTCTTGCTTGACAGTTTCACCAGGCTTATGAGAGATTTCTTTAAATATCTATAGCAATAATAAACAAATCACCTAAACATAATTCAAAAGTTTCAACTGTTACGATTATGGAGAAGTTAGATAATACCATGGACCAAATAATAATTCTTTTATCATCCTTGGTAATACTTAAATAATTTTATTCCAGAAAATGGTATTGGAAAGGCGAAGGAAAAACCAGCGTTCCCATATCTACGCCGCGAACAATCATGACGGAAAGTTGTGTGAATCGACGAGAATGTGAAGAAAGTATTATAACATGACATGAAGCGCGAGCACTGGAACGAGACAACCGCGGGCGGAATTGAATATTTGTCATTAACAGCAATGTTTTTGTACACAAGACCAAAGATACAAAAAACAAAACATAGGGAATATATGAGAAAGGATGAGAAGGGTACACGCGAAGCCGCTAAATTTAGGTATCATTGAATCTTAACCTTGAAACGGAATAGTAAAATTTATCTGCCAATGGATCAGTCGTATGTATGTACCTAATACACTACACTAGGTGTGTACACTAGGTGGTAGTCCCGTGGGGGGTGAATGCAGAGAACCTCCCCGTGGTACCCCCTGGAAACTGAACTGGACCCGGTAACGCAGGTGTCCAGTCAGGCTGATCCTCTGCTTGGATTGTTTATATTGCTGTGAAACTCCTCAATATGTCTACCATACGGCGCTCAATGCGATTGTTAAAAGGCCCTTCTCAGGGCCAACCAAAAGACCCTTCTCAGGGCCAATCCGACGGGTCTGTCTTGGTCGCGTCTTGTGTACGGTCGGATTCTCCATCGCACTCGGAGGTGGCCAGGGCATGCGAATGGTCTATGGAGTCGGAGGGACCTTCGGATGTCGAGGTTGCTGATGGGGTGGCAAAGGGGCCTTCCCCTATTTCGACATACGCTGAAGCTGCTCGGAAGACGGGAGCTAGACGGGAAAGCCGTTCTGACCAGCGCATAGATGAGACGTCCATCAGGGGAGAGTCGAGGGCCTCGTCGAGAAAACGACCCCTTGGGGGAAAATTTTTTGAGGCAGTATCGTCGGACGACGAATCTGACGTGGAGGTGCGACGGCCAGAGCGACTAGCGCCGAAGATCGCACGCTCGCGGGGTGGAAGGGGGGCTTACCACCGCACGGGCCTCTCTGAAGCTCGCAGGGAGTTGAAGGAAGGGCGTCGGGACTCTGATTCTGAGTCAACCCTAACCGAGGCGGAGCCCAAGTCCGGGACAAGGATGGCTCAAAAGGGGTCCCCTGAGCTGTCAGTGGACGATCTCCTAAAGAGAGCGGAGGACGGGGCGGGCCTCATCTATCAGGTCACCCGAAAATCAAAAAATTTCAAGGGAAAATGTATTAGGGAAATAGATGAGGCCTCGCAGGCTATGCTGGCGGCGGTGCGATCGCTGGCCAATCGGGGCTCCTCTGAGGAGATGCGTAAGTTGCAGGCGGACAACAAGCGCTTGAAGGGTCAGTTGTCCGCCGTGATAGAAGAAGTGACAGCCTTGAGGCGGGCGTTCTCTGAGCGACCAAGCCCTCGAGGAGAGAAAAGGAGGGAAAACTCCGTGGCTCTGGTAGCGAGCCCCGAACCGGAGTTGGTGCGGACTGAGCCGGTGAGCTCGGTCGGACAGGGGCGCGACCCAAGCGGCGCACTAACCAGGTCCGAATTTGCGGATGCCTTCGGCCAACTCCAAAGGGAACTAATGTCCCATGTCGGGGCAGTAGTCGGAGCCAGATTGGAGGGCCTGGAAGTGGACGGCAGACTGCTGCCCACTCAGTTCCACCGCCCGCCACTATCGGCAGACAAGCGTGGGGCTCCTGCCCCCGCGGCTTCCCAAGCAATCCCATCGGCGCCAACCACCCTCGCCCCTCCAGCAAATTTGCCGAAAGAAGCAAGGGTGAAAAAGTCTAAGGCCGTGACTCCCAAGGCCTCAGCTGCTCGAGTAGAGGAACAAATCGCGGGGTCTTCATGCCAGGAGCAGCCAGTGATGCTGGAGGGCTGGACCACCGTGGGGAAGAACAATCGAAAGGCTCCGACCCCGGCAAACCCAGCGCAGGGGACCCCAGCACTGGATGCAAACAAAGGTCAGAGTATGCTCGCCAAGAAGGTAACTAGGCCCCCAAAGGCTCCAAAAACCTTGGCGGTGGTGGTCACCCTCAAGCCTGAAGCTATGGCTGAGGGTGCTACCTACAGGGAAGCCATTTCCAAAGCCAAGGCGGCAGTCAGTTTGGAGGCCCTGGGCATTGTAAGCCCCCCGAAATTCAGACGGACCATGACGGGGGCTCGACTGTTTGAGCTCCCCAAAACAACAACCGCGGCTCAAGCTGACGCTTTTGCCACCAAGGTCGGGGAGGCGTTGGGTGACGTAGCGAGGGTGGTGCGCCCCATGAAAATGGCTGACATTCGCGTCGCTGGTTTGGACGACTCGGTGTCAAATGATGAGCTCCGGGCCGCCCTAGCAGAAAGGGCGGGCTGCTCGCCGGATGCCATCAAGCTTAGCGCAATTTCAAACGGTGCCAGGGGCGTGGGATCAGCTGTGGCCTCTCTCCCAGTGGAGGTGTTAGGCCGACTCGTGGAGGCTGGACGTCTCTGTGTGGGGTGGAGCTCCGCCTCGATAAAATTGCTCGAGCAGCGCCCCATGCGGTGTCACCGCTGCTGTGAAGTTGGGCACACGTCGCAGCGGTGCCCTTCCAAAAAGGACCGTAGTGGATTGTGCTTCCGCTGCGGTGTGGAGGGGCATAAGTCGGTCGACTGCAAGGCTACCGTCGCCAGGTGTACCGTCTGTGCAGACCGGGGACTCCCCTCAGCGCACCGGATGATGGGGGCGAGATGTAATCCGCCCCCAGTCAAAGGCCGTCCCGTCACCCCGGAGGCGGGCCCTCTCCGAGCAAATGTGCCTCGCGCCGCCCCTGTAGTGCCGATGGAAACTAATAATGCCTAGTAGGTCCATCGGCAACATACTACAGGGGAATATAAACCACTGCGCCGCGGCACAAGATCTTCTGTGCCAGTCGATGGCGGAGTGGGGCATTCACATAGCGGTTGTGTCCGAGCCATATTTTATCCCCCCCTCCCCTAGGTGGGTCGGGGCGACTGACGGCTCTGCCGTTGTAGTGGGGTCAGCGGCGAGAGATGCTCCCCCCCTGGTTCTTGTGGATAGGGGACCGGGATATGTGGCAGTGCGATGGGGAGGGGTAGTAGTTGTATCCACCTACTTCTCCCCAAACCGCAGCAGGGCTGAATTTGAGTGGTTCCTGGCTGCGGTTGAGAGGGTGGTACGGCGAGCTGCTCCCCTCCCGGTGCTCCTGGCGGGGGATCTAAACGCAAAGTCTCGCGCGTGGGGATCCCCCAGCACCACTGTTCGGGGTGGCATCCTGGAGCTCTGGGTTTTGTCCCTGGGGCTCGAAGTCCTCAACCGGGGCACCACCCCGACCTGTGTCCGATGGCAGGGCACGTCTAGGGTTGACGTGTCGTTTGCTACCCCTTCGCTTGCGGCCCGAATAAGAGATTGGCGGGTGATGGAGGAGGTGGAGACCTTATCGGACCATCTGTATATCCGATATGAGGTCTCCACGGCATCCCCAGGGGCTAATATCCATCTGGGCCCCTCGGCAAGGCCTCCTACTTTTCCGCGGTGGACGCTTGCCAAGCTCGATAGGGAGCTGGCGGAGGAGGCGGCAATGGTGCGTGCCTGGCATAATGGGCCCGACACCAGTGTTGGGGATGCCGACGGTATGGCAGAGCATTTCGCGGATGACATAACGGCCGTCTGCAACGCCGCCATGCCGAGGACACGGGGCTATCCCCGCCGGGAACAAGTATACTGGTGGACGCAGGAGATATCCACCCTACGTACCGCCAGTATGATGGCCAGGCGAGCCTTCAATAGGTGTAGGAGGCGCGCTTCTGCTACGTCCGGTGAAGAAGAAGAATATCACCGGGCGTATAGGGAGGCTCATAAGGCCCTACGGGCGGCAATTTGCAGAGCCAAGGCCGACGCCCAGGAGCGGTTCATCGCGCTCCTGGACGACGACCCCTGGGGGAGGCCATATAGGGTAGTGCGGGGGAAATTCTCCAGCACAGCGCCCGCCACCTCCTGTATGGAGCCGGGACTTATGCGGAGGGTGCTGGGGTCATTATTTCCAAATCCCGGACCATTCGCGCCTCCCAGGATGCCCCCCTCTGACACCGCCTTGGAGGTTTGGGCTGACGGTCCCCCCGTGTCGGATATGGAGTTCGACATGGGGAGGGATAGGCTCCGGTGCAAAAATAAAGCACCGGGACCGGATGGCGCCCCATCCAAGGTGATGGAGATAGCTTTGGGCCCCCTGGAGGAGCAGTTCCGCGCGTTGCTCGACACGTGCATCGCGTCTTGTCGCTTTCCCAGGAGATGGAAGATGGGGAGGCTGTGCCTCCTTAGAAAGGAGGGCCGCCCTGCTGACTCGCCGTCGGGCTACAGGCCGGTTGTGCTGCTCGATGAGTCTGGGAAGTTCTTTGAGAAAATTCTCGCTTCCCGGATCACCGAGCATCTGGAGGGCAGGGGGCCGGACCTGGCAGAATGCCAGTTCGGTTTCCGTACCGGCCGGTCCACGATGGACGCGGTGGCTCGTCTCAAAAGGTGGACTGAGGCGGCCACAACACGAGGGGAGGCTGTGATCGCGGTGTCTCTTGATATCGCGAACGCATTCAATAGCCTACCCCACGAGTGCATAGAGGAGGCACTCAAATTCCACCGAGTGCCTCTTTACCTCCGCGTCCTCGTGGGGGACTACCTTCGCGGGAGACAGGTCCTCTACGAGGACGCGGAGGGCCGCGTTCAGTCGTGGACGATGGCGGCAGGTGTGCCCCAGGGTTCCGTACTAGG
This sequence comes from Nymphula nitidulata, assembly GCA_947347705.1. NCBI lineage: Eukaryota > Metazoa > Arthropoda > Insecta > Lepidoptera > Crambidae > Nymphula > Nymphula nitidulata. The sequence goes on along the minus strand of OX374625.1, from coordinate 18,224,762 downwards.
ACCCTTACTATGGAACCTGGGGTACAACTGGGTTCTGCGTGGTGAGTTCTTGCCGCAGGTAGATGTCGTCTGCTTCGCGGATGATACTCTGGTTGCGGCGAGGGCCCATGAATGGGACGAGGCGGTCCACCTTGCGTCGGTTGGCACAACCATGGTCGTCCGGCGCATCCGCCTCCTTGGACTAGAAGTGGCTCTCTCCAAAACGAGAGCCATGTCCTTTCACGCCCCGAGACGCAGAACCCCACCGGGGCTCGAAGTCCGAGTGGAGAGAGTCCGGATCCCCGTCGAGGTTCACCTTAAGTACCTCGGCCTGGTTCTGGACTCTCGGTGGAGATTCGAGGAGCACTTTAAGCTCCTCGCACCCCGGCTGTGCGCCGCCGCAGCCGCACTCGGACGAGTCCTCCCGAATGTAGGGGGGCCCAGCTCGTCATGCCGTCGGCTTTATCACGGGGTGATAAGGTCGATGGCACTGTACGGAGCCCCGGTGTGGGCAGAGTGCCTCTCCCTCCGCACACGGGCCCTCTTGCGTCAGCCGCAGAGGGTCATCGCGACCCGGGCCGTGCGGGCTTACCGTACGGTCAGTCACGGAGCTGCCTGCGTTTTAGCGGGTACGCTCCCGTGGGAGGTTGATGCCCTGGTTCTGGCAAGGGTGCATCAACACCGGGTCGCAGCAAGAGAGCGGGGGCAACGACTCGACCTAGACGAAGTGAGGCGGGTTCGTACCCTGGCGCAGACGGAGGCTATGCGCCAATGGGGTGAGGCACTCGCCACCCCAGCAGCCGGCCACCGGACGATCGAAGCGATCCGTCCGGTGTTGGAGGAGTGGGTTGGGCGCCGGCTGGGCAGCCTAACCTATCGCATGGTACAGGTACTGACCGGACATGGTTGCTTCGGCCACTACCTGTACCGTATCGCCCGTCGGGAGGAGACGCCGCGGTGCCATCACTGCGACTCCCCCGACGATACGGCCGAACACACCCTAATGGAGTGTCCGGCCTGGCGACGCGAGCGCCACGACCTTCTTGCGGCGCTCGGTGGCGGTCATCTATCGTTGCCAACCATGGTACGAGCCATGGTTGGTAGCGAGAGAGTATGGGAGGCTGTCGCCTCCTTCTGCGAGACTGTGCTCACGCAGAAGGAGGCAGCGGAGAGGGAGCGGGAGGAGGATGCTCTAGCCGCCCCTATCCGGCGTAGACGAGTGGGCGCGAGAAGGCGGGCGGTGGTCGCCCGACTTCCTGCACCCTAGGCGCGGCTGCGTGCGTGGGTGGCCCCCACGCATGCATTGCACAGCCGCGACGTCTGGGATTACCCAAGTGACTCTGGGTAATCCCCATCGGCGCTAAACCTGGTCATAAGGCCGGGTTGCCCGGGGGTAGGCTGGTGAAATTGCTTCGGCAGAGCCCAGTCTATCCCCAGCAAGGGCAGTGGAGTTACCGGGGAGTTTTAGTGGGTATTCCCAGTGCCGTTACCATCAAGCACTGGGCGACCCCCACACACGCCCGTCGCTTCGCCAGCGGCGGGTAGGTCTGTAAGCGGATTCCTCCCCGGAAAAAAAAAAAAAAAAAAAAAAAAGGTGGTAGTCCCGTATGTAGGGTCGTCTGGGTAGGTACCACTACCCGTATAAAAAATGTACTCTTTGGGTACCACCGCTTTGCTTATTTCAGCCGTGAAATAGTTCACTGTGTTTCGGATGAAGGGAAAGGCAGCCAATATATAATTTCTGGGCATGGACTACTGGACTACGGCATTTCATCTCAGGCCTCAAGATGACAACGCACCTGCAATGACAAGTGATTTTTCCTTGTTATTGCAGGTGTCTATAGGCGTCGGTAACCGCTTACCATCAGATGGGCCGTCAGCTTGTTTGTCATCTAGTTGTATATAGAAAAAAAAATAGGTAGGTAAGGTCGGTACCTTACCTACCTATTTTTTTTATACAACTACTAATCACTTTTTTTAACACACATACTTTACTTCAATAGAGAACCGTCTCTATTGTATATTATACAATACATAGTCTCAGGCGCATAACCCTAAACCCAACCACTGAATACGAGGCCCACGAATCATCCGTGAGCTTATAGGCAAATGTAGGCAAAAGTCGGCAAAACAGAGCGCAGAGAAATTTTCTTCGCGCATCCGCGCTCGCGTCGTCGCATGCGCATGCGAATAACTTCATAACGGAATTGTTTTTGTGTAACTACAATCTTTTCTTATTATAACAGTTGACTACAATTGTTATCAGCATAATATAAGGGAAATTGCACAGAAGATATTTCATAAAATTTTTGATGAATAAATGATCAGTAGGTACCTTATCCAAAAAAAGTATTGATCTATTTCTCCGTTGTTTACAAACGTTACGCCTGTTAAAGTTCGCTTGCTGAAAGCTAGTTCGAGGGTACTTAATTGTCCAAAATCGTTTTTCTCAGCCTTATGGCAGTGCTTCGCAAATTTCGCAATTCGCATCCTCTACTTTTGTTTGGATTTTTAGTGTAAACTCTTTAATTGTTTGTCTGTTTTATGCACGCGTACCCAGTACCCACTACACATCTCAAGTCATTAGCATGGTGTGGTTACGTAAACAACAAAATCTTTCATTATAATGCAAGATACTGTCTATAGAAGGTATTACATTTGTTTCTTAGTGTGAAGACAGACGATTTGTTGAAGAACCACGAAATACTTAGTACCTAGGTACCCCTAGGTACCACCTACCAATTCCTTTCAGACTAATCGGAGTTAAATTGGATACACGTGAAAGGAAATTAAATTATAATGTGCATTGTCGGTAGGTTACCTACTTGTCATTTCTAAGCTCAACTTAGTGCATTGCTCTAAAACAAAGCCAATTATGATATTCTAGCTTGCCGAATACTTATTCTTAATGTTTATTTTAAAATTCCCAATGTACGTTATTTTTACGAACAACGAAGTCTTGTTACATTTTTAAGCTAGCTTCGAAGGCTAGGAAATGGATGGTTATCTGCCATTTATACGTAAATATAATGTTTTCTGTCATTGACTCATAATCATAAGCTGCTTAAACTAACAATTTTATTTTATATGAACTGCAAAGTACGTACCTACCTACCTACTAAAAACCTAGAATCGCAATGTGGAAAACCGTTGAAAAAGAAATTAATAGATAGATAGTCCAAAATTTTAAAACTTTATAGGTAGGTACGTCATATTATTTTTCTTTTATCAGGCACAGCCTAAATAATTATAGAGTAGGAATTTATTAATTTGAAGGTACTTAAGTGTTCTTAGCCACTTTAAAAGTTTATGGATATATTTTCGGAAGCTTACAACTGAATAAATAAAGACTGACACTAAAATTGGTTTGAAAGTAGTTAAAACAATAATTGGAACTAGCATTTATGATTTGGCATAATTCGTGCGTATACGTAGGAGTACGAGTTCATTGCTTTTTAGATGACGACAGGATGGAGCAACGGTATTGATGGACGGAGCGGTGTGCAGTGCACTCTGGCTCCTGGCTCTAACGCGCGGAAGCACTCATAGAGTACATCATAGATTAGAGATAATATATACATTTTTAGCAGCACTCAGCAAAAAGTCTATCTTCTACGATCCCTAGTGGTCCGGTAGGCCGGTACGTAGCTAGCATCATAAAGACGTAGCATGGTGGCGACACGGTGATGGCGATAGCGGGATTAGCACACGGTCGGCATATGTCGGTCGCTCTCGGTCGTCTCCGTGCCCTCTACTCGAGTATGATTGCGATATTAGTCGCATGAGAGCGAATGAGACCTCGTCGTCCCCCTCTCGTGGCCGGGGTCTGACGAATCGCTCTCGCTCGGCCTCGGCCAGTCTGCCTCGAGGTATCAATGTGTTTAGCCGCGCTGTCGCTTATTGATGCGTTTTCATCCGTATTTGAATTCGTGTTTCTTGGAAAACCATCTTATCTCTCGGGAGTCGCCTTTATAGAAAGTTAATCATACCCTAAGCTTTAAAGTCCGGGACGTGACCGAAGCCAGTGAAGTGAACGATCGGTGACAGTGAAGAGGGACTGGTCGCGCTACGTCGTCGTCGTGCCTGAGTTGGCGTCGTCCCTCTGATTCTCGCGAGGTAAATGTTGAGGCTCCTACGATGAGGGCGATCGCATACGTGGACGTAAACCGGATTGCAGTGTAGTTAACATGCATAAGCATTGCAATCGATGTTCTTATATCCAAAGAGAATTAAACTTATTTAGTGTGCATAAAGAAACATCGACTTGAGAGAAACTAGAAAGAATTGTAAGGTACCGTTAGCTGACGTCGCGGTCGGTGCTTCCTCGTGAATAACGAATCGAAATTATTTTCTGTGTCGATAGGAGTGATACAATACAACCTCGTTAACACTCGGCAAGTCCTCGAAATTCATTGTAGATATAAGGAAATCGAGACGAGTTTAGCGAGTTTCAATGCCATTTGGCTGACTTGGTAATCTTGATAAAAGCGGTTACGTATACGGAAGTAGCGATGCAAAATTAATTGTTCCTCAATCAGCGAGGGCTGAACATCTGTTCTTTGTTTGAAATTTCATAACGTAGGTATGTACTGCTTTCTTGATACCTATTCTTATTAGAATGCTGTTAATGGCTTTAAGTGTTGATTACATAAAAACATCAATTGGTCATTGCATTTAGGAAGTTAATCCAATTGATTATTAAGATGGTGCATACCAGTTTTCCAGTAAGTCTGCATGGGCGTGGCAAGTAGCCAAGTGATCCAAGGTTCACGGGGACCGCTTTTTAAATCATGCTCTACGAATGTGCCACTTGACCAATTGCGACATCAACAGCAACGGGTCATTCGACATTGCTCTCACAATTTCCGATCTCACGATTACCTACTTCGGGGATTTTAAAAGATTTCCAGTTGAAGTCTTCTAAAAAAACAACATTATACGAAAGATGATCATAAATAATCATTGCAAAGATAACCTATGAAATTTGACCGAATGCCGACAGCATACATTAAGTAGGCAAAGCACACTGCAACATAAATTTATTTAGTGATAATTATTAATAACTATGATAACCAAGGAAAAGCTTATAAATATCCGACTAATTAATTAGGACATTCCAATTTCGGTTTTGAAGTACAAGTAAACAAACATTAATTATAAATTAATTACCTATTTATTTTTACAATCCTATCTAAAAATGAGTTTCGTCGAGGTTTGGTAAACATTTGTCTATTTACCTTTGAAGTTTGGATATACATTAGTAGGTAGTCCTTTTCAGTGGCATTGATTTAATCTGTAATATACGTACCTAACATAGAGATAACTGAATTTAATAATCAGAGTTATTGTTGATTTATAATTCACAAAAACAAGAATCAATGTCATGTAATGATAAAAATGGTACCACTACAACTTGAATAAAATTTATGAGACGTTACCTTCGTACTTAAAATTATTATGATTATTATAGGTTAGGTACCATTCAATTCCAATCACTCAAAATAAAAGCTAAGTAAATTGTTGTGAAGTCTAACATTCCGTATAAAGTAAGTACCTACCTAAATAAAAATCTATGTTTGTATGTTTGATTGATCCCTATGCGTTCCGAAACCATTGATCAGATTGTGATGAAACTTTATTAGCGTGTTCTGGAACTTCTGGGAACGGCCACGAGGGTTCCTGGATTATAAAAAAGAATATTATTGAAGAAACTTTCTCTTCACGGTCATTGCAGAGAATGCTGAGTGCAGCTAGTATATCATAGGAATAAAAAACTTTATTGAATTAATAAAAAAATATTTCATTGCCGGAAGTTGCTACGATATTTCGTAGACCTAGAAGGTGAGCTTTTTCGGTGAACCTTCCGTCCTAGTATCCGTAATTAAAATTCTATGCCAACGCTTTGATTCTAGTGCATAGAATTTTAAATAGAGAACCATTAAATGTTATTTAGTGCTACAAAATTTGCTAGTAAATAAACCGAACAGCATCGCACGCTGTCGCTCGTGCTTTCTCAACATTGTGTCTATTTTTAGCGGCCGCGACGCGATGAGGTGCGCGGAGCGGGCGACGGCGGACCAGCTAAGTAGGTCGCGATATTGCGCACATTACCTGACTTCGTTTGCAAGAGATGCCTTGCTTCAATGGCAATCTCAATGGCTATTCTAAATTGAATCGGCCTGAAATGCTTCGACGACAAATTTTTCGTACGTACAAACGTTTCGCCGATAAAATATCCAATGTCCATTCTACCCACCACTTGAAATAATTTAATGGAAATAATGGCATTACTAGTAGGTTCACTTTAGATATTTTGTCTTTTAGTTTGTAAAATGGACTCTGGGATTTCTCGACGAAACGTTCAACGACGAAAACGAGATTAAATTATTTTTCGTACGGGGTTTGATTTTTTTGTTACAAGGGTTTATTATTAAAGTTACAAGCGTTTAATATGTTACGGCATCCGCTTACCATCCTTAAATTGTTTAGACTCTTGTTGTTATCAAAAAACTATTCAAACCATTACAAAAATGTCGACCGGTTTGAGTTTTCGAGGGATATGCCAAATTGCTAACACTATTTTACATGAATAATAAATAATTAAGGCAAAACATTCCTAGGATTAAAAATCTGATGAAATCACACTTGAAAATAGGTGTTGTTGACTCGGATTGTTATCTCAACATTCATTATAACCATTCTGAAACGTATAGCTATTTGTTTTATTCCCGGGAAAGATGTGATTCTCTACCTGACTGAATTCTCTTTGTGATGTATTTAGTTCTGTACAAATATTATTCGGATCATTCGTTGTGTATAAACGGATCAAATACCGGGAATATTATTAAAGCGAAATCTGTATGATTCACTAATTCACGATGCATTCCAGCTTATATCTTACTTCCTCGTTCAGTTAAAAAAAGCATGCAAACGTTTTGATCTCCATCAAAAACCACAGTCTTAGCTTGATCTGTGTTGTTAATATTCTCGACGCTATTTACTACGTCGATTCGAAAAGCATTGGCATGTTGATTTCAATTTTAAACTTAATACAAGTATAACCTATAGAGAGCTTGGTTTGAAGTACAATGAGGAGTTGTTTCAAAAGATACAGTAATAAATAATTATAGATAGACTGTTGTTTAGACGAAGTTAGAAACGTGGTGGGTAGGTAGGTAGTGAACGACGAAATGTGACGTGAGAGATAATTTGCCGCAGTTGGGCGATGTCGTCAGCTGATAGCAGGGGCAATGACCACGACTTTGTCTCGATCTCCCGCACTTATCATCCTATGCTTGCTAAGTCAAAAGGTTATCTCTTCAATTTTTCTTGATTTGATTTACGATTTTCGTGCTTGAAGACACTTGTGTAAAATGTAAACATTATGTCTTATGACATTCACAAGCACCTGGCATGAATGTTTAATGTGTTGTAACCATAATTACACTTTTTTTTTAAATATTCCTGAAGTAAAGAAATATTTAAACAACAAACAACACAAAACATGAGATAACAAAACGTGGATACTTACATGGAATTCTTTGCTGGCACAATGTTCCCTCCTTCCTAACGTTGGTTCCTTCAAAAGAGACATGAAGAGGCATCTTTTGGGCCTGCAAGGTGGAGGCGGCTACAGCAGTACCTATGTTTCAAGCTGCACTAGCTGTCTTCGCATAATTATGGACTCTTCTTTGCGATTCACATTAGGTGGTGTTCAGTCATTTGCTGTGCTTTGCATAAATAGAAATACCTACGTATTCATTTATCTTTTTAACTATGAATCGTCTACATGGCCCAGTTTGTTCAGTTACCTGCAATAGTGGTGTTGAGAATAATAAAACAACTATCTGCCACTCAAAAGTTGTAAAAACCAATAATTAGAGGCACAAATATAGAAAATAAATGGAACATGACAAAAAATATATCAGTCAGGAAGGATGGAAACTACAACTTCTTTGAGGATCGACTCAACCTGTAAACCTATATCCTGTAAATAAGCACATGTAATTACATAACTCGTCATTATATAATAATGAAAAAAACATTTTTTTTGTGCTATCTATATCTGTTATAGACAGCTACATGAGGGATGATTAAGTTCTTTTTCGGAGTAATGAGTAATTATTTAATTGCGAAGGTGTATAAACATGATTTAAATAAAATTCTATTAAAGTGAGGGATGTATTACCTCCTAGATCTCGGACAATCTGAAATCAAATGCCGTCGGGTATGCAACAAGTGTAAGGTAGATACTTGACAAAGGGGTTTTATTTTTGATTACATACCTTTGTCAAGTATCTTTCTACCAGTCAGTATTCGGGAGAGTAAGGTATAGTATAATATCGGAAATGAGTCCCGTTGTAGTTAGGTATACTTAATGTCCGTCATATGCCGGTCCGTGACTCAGAGCAGAAATCATAAAACCTTTTTTTACTAAAAAAAAATATCAAACCTTGAATTTGATGATGGCTAGTTATACCCTCGTCCTTTTTTCTGCCGCCATGCATCAATGTTTAGTACTATAGATCTATTTGTGTTGCGGTTCGAATTACCTAAGCTGGAGACAGGGGTCCATCCGTTTTAAATGGACCCCATCCACACATTCTTTTTTTGAGTTCAGTGTTTATATTTAAATAATCCTTCTTTTTTATTAACTTTGAAGCTATCAAAATGAAAAACATTATACCTACAAGGAAGCTTTTCTGAATTCGAGAAACAAAAACAGTCGTTCCATACCTACATAAAATTTGACTATCTAAGAAATAACAGATTTTATAATTGCTCCCATAAACAAAAAATAAAATGAATACTTACCACCTGAGAACTTATGCACAAATCTAAAATCTTAGTTTTCTAATAAGTAGCTTCTAATATGAAACTAAATTTTACCAAAATAATTGAACAAATAAATATTGTTTATGGTCAGAAATTATCAAAGAAAACCGTTTTAGTTATTATTAATGTGAACGATAGATCCACCCAATATTGTGGGCGAAGTCCGTATACCTATGTAGTTTTAAATAAAGGTGCTACCTACATTATATAAAATACGGTGCTATGTTTTATGCTCTAGCAAGTGTTCCTATTTGTTTATAAAATTCCAGTAAACTTATCCCTTTATTCCGTGATTCTAGGTAGGTACCTACAACAAATATTTGACCGTATTATGGCTTTCGTACATTGGTAATACCTAAACATAATCCATTTCATCTTTTCAAAAGTAATAGGTTGGGGAAAAAGTTTCTTCGCATTTTTTAAGAAAATTCAAAACATTTTTGATTATAGTTTATTTACATTTAACAAAAGTGTGTAGGTACCATTTTGTTCGATAGCTTTTTGCCATCTTGTAGGTAGGGACATGATCCCATTGCTATAGAAATTTTGGGGCTTCTGATCAAAATACCGCGACAAGTGGTTTTGGCAGTCCTCTCGTGATGTTAACCTGACACTGCCTAGAGAATTCTGAAGAGAGCGAAACAGGTGGAAATCTGAAGGTGCAAGGTCAGGTCTATACGGCGGATGCATTAACACCTCCCAGCCAAACTCTCTTAATTTTTGCTGAGTGGCTAAAAATGTGTGAGCTCTAGCGTTATCATGATGAAAAACTACACCCCTTCTGTTGATTATTTCCGGCCGCTTTCTCTCAACTTCTTGCTTTAATCTTATCAGTTGTTCGCAGTAGAGTTCAGAATCGATGGTCCTGCCTGGTGGTAACAGCTCATAATGAATAATGCCCTTCCAATCCCACCACACACACAGCATCACCTTGTTGCGAGTTAACCCGGGTTTCGCCACAGTCTGTGAAGCCTGACCGGCCTTTGACCACGACCTATTTCGCGCGTTCTTGTCGTACGTGATCCACTTTTCATCACCAGTTATCAGCTTCTTCAAAAATGGTTCGGTTTCATTACGTCGTAATAAAGAATCACAAATGAGTACACGGTTCATTAGGTTTATTTCAGTGAGCTCGTGGGGTACCCAAATATCGAGATTTTTTGTGTACCCATTTTTTTTAAAATGCGCCAAAACTGTTTTGTGGTTGATTCCCAGTTCTTCAGCTACGTCGTAACTACTGATATGCCGATCTTGCTCCAGTTTTTAAAAAATGGCATCATTTTTATCCGTAATAGGGCGACCAGAGCGACGTGCATCTTTGACATCAAAATTTCCGGATTGAAAACGCTTAAACCAAATTTGTGCTATTCTCACAGACACTGCACTAGGTCCATAAACATCGCAAATTTTTTTCGCGGCTTGCGTTGCGTTTTTACCTTTTTTGTAGTAAAATTTAAAAATGTATCGAATTTCTTCATTAGATTCACTCATCTACGAAAAACAAATGAAAAACACACATTTTCCTAATTTGAATTTGGAATTATCTTTTTAAAATGTAAACTTTTAATGATACCAAAACCAGCCAGATACAAATAGTACAGCCAAATAGATTTTATTACAAGTTCATACATCATAAAAGACTTTTTCCCCAACCTAATATAAATAGTATTATGTATTATTATGTTGATGATATTTAAGGGATACTGCATAATCATTGACAATTTAGAAAAGAAATATTGATGTAACTTTATGAAATAATTAAACAAGAGGAAGCGTAACGTACACGTTGCTATATCATGCAACTTGTAGTGATTACGCACAGGCGCGGTGGCATTCAATTCATCGGTAGGTTTGCTGCAATTTCCGGATACGCTGCGCTCGCGCTCCACGAAACGTCCTCAATTTTCGGATCAGGGTCGCGCCTATTTGAATTCCAAGTCGTGATGTGGGTCGTCGATATTATATATTCGTTGACATTGTTACCAATTTCGGCCATTTCAATAACATAGGTACTAAAATTTGATTTTACATTTGAATTAGCTATTAAATCTGACAACTTCTTCATTGATACCGTAGTTTTAGTTGTTTTTTAAACGCTATTTGCACTAGTACTACTTCCGTAAAGATCAGGTCATAAAAATTGCTTATTGATTTTCTACGCACGATGACTTATGTTAGTAATAATAATTAATGATCTAATACATGATTTAGGATCTATGCCGATTTAAATACTTTTATTGACGTTCAATTACAACAGGTTGTGCAAAGATTTACCGAAGCAACGGTTCTGCCATCGGGCACCGTCCACTTTCACCAGACGCCATCTTGTCGGCGGCCATGTCGTGCGCCTGCGCCTGCGCCGCTCATTGAGGAATTGGCACGCCTATTGTTACGCCTCGGCTTGTGTGACGTCACATTAGAGCTGCTTGAACACCACAATCACCTTATCTATATCATATACCTATCTAATTATCTCTTGAACCTTTCATAGCCGCCGCCGTGCCTCCGGGCCTCTCCTCGACATTAGATAACTTATTGTTGGTTTGTAGGTAGGTACTTCGCAAATTAATTAATACAATAAAATGTCAAACGTAGATCAATTCTAAACTGGGTATCAAATCAAGCTAAATTAAGATTGAAGATGAGTTTTTAAAGATGAGTAGGTGCGAGATCTCAAGTGTCTCAAGGCAGGTTTCATTAAACGTTAGGTACGTTACTACAGATTTTTTTAATAAATTCAACTTAGCGCCAAATAAGAATTATTTACCTTTTTGGCATTTGAAATTGAGTTTCTTGAGTAGGTAAGTAGGGAAAAAATGTCAAAAATAGATGGCAAAAAATGAGTAAGCAAGAGGAAAACACATTCGATTAGTTACATAATACATCGCTTTTCGCAACTCGAATATCTCTCTCTGCCCGCCCGTAGACTCCCTTCTTCAGTAATTCAACAAAAATAAATGCATCAAATATTTTAATTCAAAACTTCATCGGGGGTATGATAGCAAAATGAAATTACTAAATTAATTTACTGATATAATTATTAGCCACTTATTATTTATTAACTTTAACATACTACAACTGAATTTATTCATTACTTATGTAGTTTATATTATTATTATCTATTGGGATTTTTGAAATATAAAACGAACATTAACGGGACCCACTGAAACTGAAACCATGGCAACGGTACGGGTAAAAAATATAAATTTTGCAATTAAAAATGATAACTATTTACCGATGGTAAGTAATGTTTTTAGTTGATTTAACGCTTTCCTTGTAATTCTTACACACTTCATTTGTGCAAATCGTCATTTTCACACTATTAATAATTATATTAATTCGTCGTACGGACGATAATCTATCTATAGTGACACTTATGACATTGTGCAAGGAGTTACGGATATTAACCCCATCCAAATTATCATCAAGACCGCGATAAATTTGGGTTCGTCACTAAAGGTGAAACTGGTGAAAGAGTTGACTTTCACGCACGGAGGAGCTCAAGATAACTTTTTGATTGACCCATCTCGAGATCGACCATGGTGAAAGTTGCTTTGTTTCCGTAATCGAAACCAGAGCGTTCAAACCACTACGCCCCAGAGCTCCTCAGACTTTAACCGACGTTATATCATCGAGCACATTAATTAAATTTCTTTTCGCGTATATTTACTTAACCGCGAGGTAGATGGCAATTGGTGAACAACACAGAATTAACTTTAGAACTATTCTCATGCAGTTAGTATGTATGTATTGTATAATTTGCATACGTCAAGGACTTTATTTAATATGTCAGTGCCTTACCGTTTTACCTGAAACATGGTATAGCTAGCTTATAAGCTTCCATTAAAAATAAATAAATAAATAATATTTAAGTATTTATTTTAACAGGTAGGTAAGTACAGTTACAAGTCAGGCTTAAATAAAATAAATGTCAATATATATCTAATATTTACACAGCTACCACTTATTTACATTTAGCGAAATAACACAAATACAGTAAGTATTTGTAACATTTATGGTGAACCTCCATTATTATAAACAGTAAACTAGCACTTTCATTTTATTTAGTATATAATAAAAATAAAAATTTCAGCTGTTAAGAAAATTTCAATATAAAGGATAATTAACTCTTAAAAATTATAATTATAATGATAAGTTTCTTGCTTGCAGTCCTGGTTTGTTGTTAGTTCCCGTTCCCGGTCCTGGTTAATTATAACAAAGTATTAATTTAAATATTAATTAAAAAGCAATTAATAATTATTGTTTTATTCGTCTACTGCTAGTACCCACGCGTACATTTGATGGCTTGGACCAACTTGGTAAAATATTATTTATTACTCTTTGATATTATTCATATAAAAACGTAATAATGTCACTGGCTGCTGAGGAATGTCACACACTAGCATACATGTAACAATAATTTAATTTTCGACTAGGTAACTATGTAGATATTTAGTAAAAACCCCTAAAACACTTTTGATATTTTTGGGTGTAATGCTTTGTTAGATTACTTTTATACATATTGAAACATCATCCTTTTTTGTTACAGGGCATATGATCAGCTGTCGGTCGATAGGAATCTACGCCATTGTTTATAAACCGTAAGTTTATTTTGATTTTGAAAACGACAGTTTTTAAACTTCTACTTAGAAAGAAACTTGCTTTAGCATATTAAATGACTAATGTACACCTACATTAGCTAAGTATCTTCTTTGCCATTTGTGATTATAGTATAAAGAATTAATGTAAAAAATATATGTATACTTAGTTAACAATTACTATGTAAAAAGTGTAATAATACCAATGCGTATAGAAATAGTTCATTGAACGGGTAGCTTGTCTATAAATAATAAGGTGATGGACGTTCAAAATCGTGCTAGGGTTTTAGTATCGATCAGCGATGGAAACATTTTACGAACGAACTATTGTGATAATCAAGAAAAAGGTATTAAAATATGGTTTTTTACTGAATTTGAACGCTATTATACAAACAATAACTCTAAAATAAAAAAAATAAACTTTATTATTATTTATTAATTGTGTAACTTTACATGTTTGCTTATTTATCTATTTCATTTCAATTTACGATTCTGTGTGGTTAATTTTATTTGTAGGTATACAAATAAAATTAACCACGAAAGTAATTTTAATATAATTATAAATAGATGTCTGTCTGTACAGATTTATAGCCCACATCGGCCTTGTAAACATTCTTCGTCTTAAATAATTTTGTATTAGACATTGTCTTGGAACATCAAAATGTAATTAAAATCAGTCAGGAAAATAACTACAATGCTGCAGTGTTCAGTAACATACTTAATTGTCTTTTTGTCGTAATTATACACAGTCCATATCATGAGATTCACGAGTAATCAATTAATCATTCATAAGGAACATCATACGGAACTCAAATCAAAACTATAGTTCTTATTCTGGATTAAATTCTAATGTGACTATGAAAGTAACTTACTTTACCAAATTTTTAGGTACTAAATGCTAAGGTACGTGGCTAATACTTATAAGTAAAGTTCAAGGCTGTAACATCTACGTTAAAATCTAATTTGAACAACAGATGGCAATAACCTATCTCTTTATTCTGAAAGACCCATGAAGTCAACGTACGACCTTCGAAGAAACCCGATAATCTTAATGTAGGTACGAAAGCGCTGAGCTTTTCGAAGATATTGTATCAAACGAGCTTTATATTATAGAATAAAAATGAATAAATATCTAGCTATCAACACGGTAATACCACATTTAATGACAAATAAATTATTATTATTATGATTACGATAGCCGTATTTGAATTGAAGCCAAATCATTAGCATATGAGGGAATGGAATGGTACCCAGTGTAATTACTGGGCATGGACGGCATCTTAGGCCTAAGTATGACAACGCACCTGCAATATCAAGTGATTTTCCCTTGTTATTGCAGGTGCCTATAGGCGGCGGTAACCGCTTACCATCAGGTGGGCCATCAGCTTGTTTGTAAACTCTCTCTTTCGCTTCTGTAGCTCTGGAGCTTAGTGGCTTAACGCGCCATGATGTAAAAAGGCCTGACGGCATGACTTTTGTGCCTTGGAAAATGGATAGGTATTCGGTGTGGGGTGCTACTTGAGTCGATTCCTTTGCCTTTGCCATGCCCCATCTTTCAAGCACCTTTTTGTCACCAGCATAGGATAAGCTACTGCTTCTGCTCCCTCCACTACTGAAGTTCTCATAGGGAGCAAATAGGCTGACCTATCTAGGGATTAAGTACCCACCTATTCGGGCCGTTTGGGGTCGACACTTTGTGACCTTGGAGTCCAGTGGTACCTACCCAGACGACCCTACATACGGGCCTACCACCTAGTGGTGACCAAGACCATGGACCATACTACCACTATGGCATCGGTGGAGGACATTTCAGACAGTTCCTAAACGTAAGCAAGTAGTATTTTAAACGCAGTACAGTCAATGAGTGTATATAAATTAGCAGTCGGCCAATAACCACGTCTGAGATTGCCCATGGTAACTCTGGGCAATCTCCATCGGCGCGAAGCCGGGCCGTAAGGTCAGGTTGCCTGGGGGTGATATGGAGAATTTGCTTCGCCGATCTCAAACCGCCTTCGCGAAAGGCACGGGAGTTATCCAGGATAGGCCAAGCCTGTGACCTGTTAACCAAAGGACTAGATTCCCCATTCCCACAACCAAAAGACGGGCTCGATCCGTAGAGCTGGTTAACGAGTTTAAAAGAGTTCTGCCTTCTGAGAGTACTGACTACTGACTCGTCAAATACTTTGAATGTTGACAATTGACATACTTTCAAATCTCCCCTTACAATTCATGTTAGCTGCATCTAATAAAAGAATTGTGTGTGATTTTTTTACCAACATCGAAATTATGACGACGACGTATCGTAATGGAATACCAAGCAAGGGTCAGTACTTGCTGTGTGTTTTATTGTAAAAAATCGTTTATTCGTAATTGTTACAGTAAAAAATCGTGTTCAATTCAGTACACATAATGGGAATTATTTAGGTAGGTATTTTTTATTTTTTTTATCTTGTATGGTACGAAGTAATGTTTGCAATTCAGATTGACCTCTGACAGTCACTACGGTCTACTTCGATTTATGTTATTCCTAAACGTGTTACTAAAGTGTCTTATATATGAAAGATTATGTAACTCCGATACTTTGATACTTTCAATTCAATGACATTGGAGAAATGATGAAAAAAAAATGGAAAGTTGTTATTATCGAGAGTCATGAATTCTGCGATCTTTGTGGAATGTAGATCGATATTCATGTTAGGAAAGTGGTTAGTGGTATTTTAGCTGGTGATCAGCTATACACTATTTATAAACCGGACGTCGACATGTCTGTGCTGCCTCCTGGCTGCTTGACATACGCAAACTTACAGTTAAACAAGTCCAATCCACCCACGTGGAGTTTTAGTGAAGTAAGCATGATGAATGTTGTCCGTTTTTGTAGGCAGACAATAATAGATTGACAATAATAGATTTAAAAAATTGTCATTTAAGGTCAACAACAAGTTATGATTTATGATAGACTTCGATTGGCCTTTCATGATGAAGCCCCATCTGATGCCACTGTTTACAGCTGCTTTGATGAGTTTTTATTAAACGTAGGCGCACTAATCTTACCGACGATCTGCGTGAGGGACGGCCTTCTACTGCGACGACTAAAGATAACATCAGTATTGTGCGGCGTATGATAGAGAAGAGACTGACATGACAAAAGAGTGACTTATCAGGAGATTCAAGCAAGCTTAGGCATCGGTATGAGCCAAGTAAAATCCTCCATTAACAGTTAGCGGTCAGGTTGGTAACTAAAGTGAAGAGAGGACGAAGTTTGGGAAAAAAGATGGCAGCACAACGCTTTGGAAGGACAGTTCAGCGACAATTGTTTTAGAGGATCGAAAAACAGTAACTGCAGAGTGGTGGTACAGTAAGAATAATTTACCACTTGGCTTGGAAAAAGTTCGGGAGAAACGACCTCGCAGTAGGATCCTCCTTCACCACGACAACGCTTCGTCACACACCGCCAGGCGAACGATCGACTATTTGGCGACGTCAGTCAGACGTAGAATCACTGGGTCACCCGCCGTATATTTACAACTTTATTGTACAGTCGAGAGCACATCAAGCGTAACAGTTTGACCTTGAGACCGCCCGTTCTTAATAGAGGCAGCTGTCGTAGTGCAAATGTTACGCTTGATGTGTTGTCGTGTGTGTACATGTACATACATCAACCACATGGACAAAATATATAATATACGATCGATGCCCCTGATCGGCATCGATCGTAGCAAACGTTAACGAAAGAGGGTAGATGGATGGAGAAATGAAGCAACTGCGCCGAAACATCGGGAAGTAGTAACAAAAAAATTACATGATAAATATCCCGAATATAACTCTTCAAGAAATTGAAAATCTTCGAGGACAACGTTTTATGGACGCCGAGAAAGCATATTTTTTTTCATTGTTTTCTTTCTTTATTTGTAATTTTTACAATATAGTAGGCGTTTAAACGCATCAATAACATTATAATGTGATCAAAATAACTGAAATATTTAAGTCGTATAGGTATGCGAAATTGCGGAATTTGGCTTTCCTATGACTTTTTAGTGAAACGATACGATAGTAGGAAATAATATATCCTGATGGTCACCTATCTAACTTTGACATTAAACAACTATCAATAAATATTGTGAAATCAAAATTAAGACAAAAATAAAAAGGAACCGACTTCAAAACATCACATATCCCCTAGGCCCTAGAAAGTAGAAGAAACTTATTTTTTGAGTTAGTGCTAAGTTGTTTTTTTACAGAAACAATAGCTTTCCAGGAGATAAGTACTTCAATTTAATAATTTTATACTTTTTAGTGTTTGATTTTCTAAGAACTTTGTTTGACCCTCGTGATCAATATCGTATTAACATCAACCATTAAACTAAAACCAGTTCTCAGCGATATAAAAAATTAGATCTTGTAGAAGTCAAAGGGTGTTAAGGGACGAGGAGATTACAAAAAACCACCCCAATTTGAAGAGTTATTCATCTCTGAATAACGAACTTGACCCAGTCGCAACCCGAAAACGTGATCACTTGTTTCGGCGGCAGCTCGACCTTCAGGGAAGTTTTTTTTTCGGTTCGCTTGAGCCTGTTTCGTCTATTATTGTTACTCTCCCCAATATGCTTTGAACGAAATAAACAACTACTTGAATATCAACATTACGTTTCAATTTCTCATTTAGAAAAACTTCACTTAAGGCGGTGTTCGATCTTACTTGATTTTGCTTGGTTGAACACAAACATATTATTTTATTTGTTTTCTTGTCCCGCCGCCGCCGCCGTTGTTTATCATTACCTCGACTTTCAATCGTATGCTTAATAAGTCCCTCTCTATCTCCCTAATAGCCTTTAGGCGGTTTATACTTTACACTTAAATTAGTTTGTGTCGGGTCCCGGACAAGAAGACACCTGGCAAAAACAACTCCGCTACACCCAATTTGATTTGCAGTGCAGTACAATGAAGTTACGGTTCGCGCGGGTGTCGCGACATGGGGGGGCGCAGGAGCGGGGAGGGAGGAGGTCAATGACGCCCCTCGTCTGGCCTCCGCGCCCCCCGGCCCGCCTGAACCAGTTCCCGAGCCTCACCAACACCATCTCTATCTAGTTTACACCGGGATACTGCACTTACCTGCCGAACATTCCAGTTAGGTCGCATTCTGCGATTGTCGAAATAGCACAACCAGAATCGGACGCAAACTCCAATAGGAAAATGTTGTTTTAGTGTTTCCTCATTGCAGTCACAGATATTAGATGAGTCAATTTGTTTATTATTAATTTTAACACTCATTTGGTTGAAAAATCAAAATAACAATTATAGGTGTATGACTTTATTCTTGGTAGTGTTTGTAGTCGTGTTCTTCTTGTTAATTACTAATAGCCGCCTGCGGCTACGCCCGCGTGGATGTCGCAAGGTCTTAAACCATCTCCATACCAAATTTCATCTTAATCGGTTTAGGTTTAAGCGTGAAGACGTTACCTAACACACACACACAGACGGATAGACATACAGACTTTCGCTTTTATAATATTAGGGAGGTTGTGTTCTATCCAAAATGCACAAGGCCAACGCAAAATCTTTGCAGGCGTCCGGCCCATGAGTGAGTCGTCGGTCGAGCGTGGCGCAACCAACAGCCGCTTTCGTAAATCGTTTCATAACTAACTGCCGAAAATAGTCGAAAGTTTTTAAGTTTTTTATCCATGCATCATAAGTATCATAACTTGTAATCCTAACTTGCATCCTGTTAGCTTACACTTACACTCCGCTAGTACTAAACTTTTGTCAGCTCATAAACTATGTATATTGCCGTCGTTTTAATTTAAGTATTACCATAGTCCATCACTTTTGTTTGACAGACATTATCAGTGTGATCTGTCTCGCTGATCATCACGAGGTGGATTCTGAAACTGTGATAGCTAGCTTATTAGGAAAAACTAGGTAATTTTGGTTGAATAATGTGAGTGTAAGTAGTATTTATTATCATCTCACATGATTTAAGTAAACTTATTAGGTAGGTACAATCCGTAACAACTACTGACGTATGATTCTTAGATTTAATTCCTATAAACATTATTTAAACGTTTAGAGATATTTTGAAAATAATCTTGACTAGTAATAAATAATAGATCTGTATCTACAGATCTAGGACACATATTATGTCCTAAGGTGGAATACGAGCGATGTCATCAAGTCACGACCTTTCACAATCTGGGTGACTGCGCTTATCAATGAGCTACTGAGAGTTCCGACGTCTTCTTGCGTGAGCCATTGGATTTCTTCAAGACTTCATGTTTTACGTCAACGTTTAAATTATAGGTAAATATTTTAGGTTCGTTTTAATAGTTTTAAATAAAAAAAGGTCATAATATTATTTTTTTGTAATGCTAGCCTTGCTTTCTATCTATGGTCTATTTAGAAAAAGCTTTCGTTAGCTTTCTTAATAAATTACAATTTGTGGATCTATTTTCCGTTACATACCAACACTGTTTAGTGTTAGTATTTGGTATATATAACGGAAAATAGATAATAGATAATAATATAGTAAACGTGGTTGGAATGGAACTTATTTAGAACGTAATTAATTTGTAAAGATGTTCAAGGTTTCTTTACTAAAGCAAAGCTGTCAGGTTTTTATCATTAAGTGATAATGACCTACCCACTAAGTAAGTTTTTATAAAGGCTAGTGGAAACTCAAAACTGGCTTTTTACGTGCCTATTAGTTTAGTGTTGTTATTTTGGATGAAACCAATGTTTCTAGTTATTTACACGTTCATATTTAAAAAATTTAATAACAGTAATAATTTTGACTGTTTTCTCAATAAGTATCTCAATGATAAAAAATGACATAAGTCAGTACTAAAAATACGGATTCAGCAATCTTTATGGTAGGTATTTAAAATACTTAGTAATTTTTAATTAACATATGCGTCCCATTAAGTTATTGATGGTAGATGTAATGTATTATTTTAGATAACTTTTTCTCAAGTCACGTTTATTAGAAACGGTACCACCAGTTTTCCAATCGCTGCTCTAGGACTCTAGGTAATATAGCCGCTACTCGCAGCCGCCTGTGTCATGGTAAATACCGTGTCTGTGTGGTAGAAATCGTCGGTGCACAATTAGGTACCTAGGTACTTGCAACTGCAACCGCTTAATATCAATAAAAAGTTTTTATTTTGACTCTAAAATTTAATAACCTATTATTGAATTTCAGAATGAGAAATGTTATATGTCGCAATGAAACTTTCATGGGAGCTACCGACTCTCTCTCTCTACTCGACTCTCTGACCTTACGGACATACTCCAAAAATATGTCCGTAAACTTCGGACATATTTTTGGAATATGAGGCCTGTGTCGTCTAAAGTCGGACATTGTGATGGCCTCTGGTAATTTATTCGTATAAATTTTTACGTATGGCACACAAGACACAACCCGTCATGTCTTCGGAGTTATTATAATGCATAGATAAAATAATGTGGCGAAAGAACAGAGTTAAGGCGGAATACCTACTTTAAACACGCTGTTATTTTGAAATTATCTCGGAGCAACGCGATCGAATTGCGAAGGCCTCGTGGTGTGCGGCACATCCAAGTTTCCGTCCCAACAGTGCCTCAGCGAACACACGCGGATGTGATCGGGGGTCAACGGTTCTCCTTGGCGGGGTGTTCAACTTACCGACCTCATTCACAGCAATACACTATACGCTAATACGAACGACTTGTGCGAAAACATCGTCACGCCTTATAAACAAGCACCTGACAAAAGTACGAATTATAATGTGGATATGTCGCACCCATCTGGTTAAATTCGCCAGTTAATTGGACGCCTAGGCCATTGACTGACAATTTAATGGCTGAAGGACAACTAGCCAAGTTATTGAGCGCAATGTTTAACCAGATGGGTGAACGTCGTGTCAGCCATCTGATTAAATTAGCCAGTTCATTGGACGCCTATAACCTTTCCGTCCGAAGAACATTCGGGTTAATGTTTGTGTGATTGGTAGGTTCAAGGTTACTTTTTATGACCACTTATATATAACCAAAGTAGTTTTATTTATAAGTATCCATAAAAAATAACCTACCAATGACACCAACACTTTTCAGTACAAGACGATCCGCCTAGGCGTCCAATTGCGCTGACTTTCAATACGTCAAGTTGTTGAACGTTGAGTGATTCTAGTTCAATTAACTATCGGCCTAGGCATTGCATTGGATGCCGGCATTATACATCGGCCTAGGGATCCAAGTAAGTGGGTAATTTGACCAGATGGCTGCGACAGATATACCCACTTATTTCTTTCGTAGGACGACATCATTACGTTAACGATCTCTACTCGTTTAAATAAAATTGAGATAATACAGTCAATCAGTGTTATTTGCGAAATGTACACACGACAGCACATCAAGTGTAAAAGTTGCACTAAGAAAGCCGCCTCTGTTACGAGCGCAGTAAGGGCGACGTCAAGGTCAAACTGTTACGCTGAATGTGCTGTTGATTGTACATAAGTTATTAGCAAGGCTGTTTATTTTTGTATGCCTTTCTCCGTAAAATCCTTCATAATCTTGAGGTTTTAAATGTCAATGCCAGATGAAAACCATTGAGCTTCATTCTAGACTCGAGTCTCGAATATAAATATTGGTTTTTGAACGCCCAGAACGAGTCCAGAGACCAGATTTGCCAGGATCCAGGGATTTCTAATGAACTTACCTATTTTTGAATGAAATTTTGTATATTATATGAATATGGTATTTAAAAACAAAATTAGTAATCTTCTTGTATTGGATATTATTCATAACGTACTAGCTACTGTGTGTATTGCTTAATACTGTGACTTATCTGGTTTTAACAGTTTTAACTTGCTTGACAATAATAAACACGGTAACTTTTGCAATCCAAACTCCACTAAATTAACCGGATACAGTTGCTATCGTCGGCACGAACCTAAAACCCATGATATTAATATATACAGAGGGATTCCTCGTTCACATATCTAAACAGGAAAATTGTCTCTCGTCACGGCTCGAGCTCTGCCCCGCAGAATGAAACTAAATAAACTGAAGAGTATAGCACAGCACCACGTGCGCTCAGAGCATTGACATACTTGTTTGGCCTGCTGGTTTGAAAAACGATCAGTGGTTTTTTCCGTACCGAATTTTGAGAGATGCAACTAATTCCACACGGGATGAGATGGTAATCTCAATTATCGTTTGCACCTTACATCAAACCAGTCCGTGATCGAGCCTTTCTTGTGCTCGAGGGACTTTACCACCTCCTGGCGAAGCGAAGTAAAATGTCTCTTAGAAATAAGACGACAATTTATAAAGCTGTTGTCCGGCCCATTATTATGACCTACGCTAGCGCAGTATTCGCCTA
Source organism: Nymphula nitidulata (assembly GCA_947347705.1). Classification (NCBI taxonomy): domain Eukaryota; kingdom Metazoa; phylum Arthropoda; class Insecta; order Lepidoptera; family Crambidae; genus Nymphula; species Nymphula nitidulata. Next base: position 18,201,998 of record OX374625.1, on the reverse strand, counting down.
TCCTTACATAGACTACAGGCTATTCAAAACCGTTACATGCGCATGGGCACAGGGTGTCCCTGATACATGCGGAATGTCGATCTCCATAGGGACTTCGACCGCTCAAACCTTACCCAGGTCATGAAAGACGCTTCCAGGCGCGACTTTGAGAAAGCACCACTCTAGCCCGCTCATTGTAAGAGCCTCCGACTACTCGACTACTCTCCCGATGTAAACGCCCCGACCCGTTTACCTTATTTGGTTAAATTGAACTAAAAAATAAAGCCAATCACCTTCTAGATATATTTCCGCGAAATTCGAATAGGTATATATGTGTGTATTGCCTTGCCTTGAGAGGTTATTGACATTTACTGCAAGACAATTTATTCTGGCATTATGAGATTCAGGTTTTTTTTGCAGAACCACTCACTACCCACACGTACCTCGAAAACCTTGGACAAAAGTTTGCAGCGACGGTCATGTGGCATGCGAAATATGAATTTCGTATTCTACAACTGCGTACATAATGTAAATGACAGAGATAAAACAGTATCGGACAAAAGCGAATGTACGATAAGACAGCAGGGCTTACTTTATGTATATTGCATATTATCTTTAGAAAATGCTAATAATCTTTATACATAAAAATATAAATATACTAAGTATGCATAATTTTATATTGAAAAAAATGCTGACAAAATTGCATAGGAGCAATGTTATGACTGTCGCAGCCGTCTGGTTAAATTAGCCATTCAATTGTATGCCTAGGGTGGTCATTTAAATCTAAGCACTTTTGTGTGACTGTTTGAGTGATTGGTAGGTTCACGATTTTTTTTATGATCACTTTCAATACGCCATGTTGTTAAACGTTGAGTGAGTCTAGTTGAATTAACCATCGGCCTAGGCATGTAATTGGATACCACGCCGCCCGCCGGCTGCCGGCGCACGTTCATCGGGCGAGGCATCCAACTAAGCGGCGAATTTAACCAGTTGGCGGCGACATGGCTACTGATTTTAAAATGTACAGGCTATAGTCGCGTCCTATGAGTAGAAAATGATATGCCTATCCATTTCTTAGAGAACGAAAATATTATGATAGGTATAAGAGCTGTCATAAAGATTTAGACATAAAGTAATATAATATAAACGTTCTCAGATTATAACATTATAAAACTCAATAGCATTATCATCATTATTGACTAGGCCAGCGAAGGATGCTTGCTTGCACTGCACTGATCATAGATTTTAGAAGTTTTTTTTATTTTATTGTAAAAAAAACTTACTCCTCAGTCGGTAAACATAATTTTTAGAGTTGGGTTTGGCTTGGATTGGAACAGAGACAGAGTAGAGATTTTTAAATACGTTACGTATTATACGAAGATGGCGGACAGCGAGCGACGCTGGCGCGCTGTGCTCGCGACTCGCAACCTTGCGCGCCGCGCGCAGGTCAGATATTTCGAAGGTCGATGACTTTCCGCCCGTCCGTAGTTGTCACAATTTATTATTATTTGTAGGGCATAGGGAACCGGGATCGATTCTAAATTTTGTCAGTCCCGCCCGGTACAGAAGGACAATAAAACCGCAAATATCGGTACTCCCAGTATTGAGTAGCCCATATAGAAAAATAATATGTTTTGTTGAGTTTACAAATGAACACATTTCATAGTTAGGAAAACAAGTTTTATAAATAAAATAAGTTAAAACTACAAAATGAACTAAATAAAATAATCAAATGGTCTTCATAATCACACCTCGGGTTTCTTTCTTTTTGAGGTAGGAAGGAGTAAAAGCGTAAAAAGGTGATTGCGTCTAAACCTTGGTCATTATGTCAATAAGTGATGATCTGAGTAGGCGATTGCAAAAAGGCGCATTTGTTTCTGTTTGAGTTACAATATTCAATACATCTGCTTTACTTAAGGTGCCAGGTGCCAGATTCTTCAAGTGTGGTGGAGACTGGTTGATCAATACGAGATACGAGTCATGGATGATGGATTGTTAGTATCATTTACTGATCTCCGTAAAAGTTTGACTTTACCACAGAATAACTAATAGGTTAAAACACTGGCAAATCGTTACTTACATCGTCAGAATATTTTGAAGGTTGGTCAATGAGCTAATAGGTGCTGTGTGGGCGAGACGTCCGGTCGAAATGATGAGTTGCCAATTTCGTTAATTTCGTACTTTTGTCAACGTCTTTCACACCAAAGAAACCGTTTAGTTAGTCAATAATTTTCCATATTGCACGTCAACACAAATACTTAATTTCAATCATGGAGTAAAAAACCGCCATAACCGGTAACACAAAATTCCGGTATCATTATCAAAGATATCCAAAATTCAGTAAGCCATAAAAATATCAAAATATTTACGGTAGCGGTTACGGGTAGATCCGTTTTAAAATACGGGTATCCGACCTAAAAATAATAATTAAGTTACCGCTAGTACGGATACCATTTAAATTATGGTATCCTTTGAATGATGGATTAGTTGATAACAAAACTTTCGAGGACCGTTGATATCGGTATTATATTGGAGTAGTATATATTTTTTGAAGTCGATAGGTACGTGAGATTTTTAGTGAAATGCCGAATGATAAGTAGTGGAGATTTTTCAAGAAGATGTTCTTCTTCACCCCCTTCTTTTTCTCTTCGTAATAGAGAAGGCTATAGCATTTGGAAATTCAAAATGCGTAATTATTTGATGCATAAAGATATGTGGGAAGCAGTAGATGGTTACCCAAGTGGTAACAAAACAACACCCCAGATCCTATAAAGGTAAGGAATGACCGAATAGCTCTCACTAAAATTTGTTTAACGTTGGAAGATTCTGCTATTACCCATGTTAGATAAGCTAAGACTTCTTCTGAAGCATGGAGATCCCAATAGAAATATTTCAACACGACGTGTTGAAATATTTATACCACTCTAATATATTTTTCACAGCTTTTCTATTATTTTCGTTCAGACTATTTCGTGCTGATAACGTGTTGAAATATTTGTAATTTGTGTTATAGAAGGAAAACTGAAAAACGTTAGATCATGACACGATATATTTTTGAAGTAAAGTCAATTATAGCTCTATTTAAATTTGACACTCATGTTTGATTACAAACGAGTATTTATAGTTAATACAACATGATTTCATTTCAACACAATACTAAACCATTATTTATGGGAGTAAAGTTCAGATAATTTATTGAGTGCGAATTTTACTACATATAATTATTTTCATACGGAAACTAGTTTATATACTCACAAATGAATATTCGATACGATGGCTTATAACCATATAAATCGGTTGGAGAAAAATCCAACGACCGACATTCTGATGCAAAAAGTATTTACTTAGTAAAAAAAACAGAACCAAAACGCATAAATTATGTAGCAAGTGTCTTATTATAATTCACGCTGACATTGGATTAGAAGTTAGGCCACTGTCTCGGTGCAAAATGATACAAATGATAAATATGTGGAAAATCTAGTGTAGGGTTGCAGCTCTGCAAATTGTTTAATGTCACGAGTGTCACGAGCACGACTCACGCGCGACATTGAACCTACATACACTAAAAGCTACCCACTAAATTATTTTATTACTTCATTAAGAGTAATTTTACCAATGAAATCAAATGAAAGACTTACTTTGTGCCGTTTTTTAGAACATTTAACTTTCCGTTTCTTACCAGCCCGCCGACGGTCACACACAATAAAAAATCTATTGTATCTATCTATCTATTCTATTTATCTTTCTTTTATACTATCTGTTGCGTATTTCACAGATTAAAATTTAAAATACCTAATTTAATTCTAATCGTTTGATTATAGTTTTTGTATAATGTCAGTGTGACAACCCTAGTAAAATCATTACGGGCATTTATTGTTCGGATGGTTTGCGCAACATCTGGGCCTATTCGATTCGGGCGGCACAGCGCAAAAAATTAAGATGAATAGCCCAAAGACCCAAACCGAACGATCTCCATCCACAAAAGGAACGACTCTCGTAGACAAACGAGTTACAAATGTAACGAGTAGCTACACAATATTCTTTATTTGACAAGACTAAATTTTAATTATATTGTACTATAAAGGTTTTAATATCTATTTTATTTTCTTTTTGTGTTATGTGCAATCTTTGAGTGCTTTTAATGAACACTTAGCAGTTTTGGAGAGTATTAGTTATGGTGTATTCTCGGAGAGCATTAAACTGTGACATTTTTTAAAAATCACTCCAATTATATTCATTCGAGATTTATCTGCGCTATATGTAGGTCAACTTTTAACAAATGGAAGTCTACGTACTTACGTAGGGCGAAAAAAGCGTTAAAATACTGACCCACTGACCTAATTGTCGATGCAGTGTCCATGAGCGTGGCAAGGTCAGGCCGGCCGGCAGCAGGCCGAGCGATAGAAACACAATGCAGCCTTGTTTAGTTGTGTACGAGTATTATTTTCATATCTTTCTTTTTTTACAAAGCACGGCAAATGAATCAGCACTTCTGATGTCAAGTGTTAAGAAGAGTCCATATGCGAAGACAGACATTGCTCTAGCCTCCACCTCGTCGGCCCAAAAGGTGCTTTTTCACGCCATTTGAAAAATCCTTACTTCCTTACTTCCTTTCCTTATTATAAATGCGAAAGTAACTCTGTCTCTCTGTGTGTTACGCAATCTGGTACAGGGATAGTCTAGAGTTCGAGAAAGGACATAGGCTACTTTTTAATGCGAAAAAATTCCACGCGGACGAATTCGCGGGCACAGCTAGTAATAAATAAACATACAAACATTAATTATGAGTGAACAAAATGTTCTTACTCGTCATACAAATATCTACGCTGAATTCGATCGTTGTTGTATTGTATCAACAGATTATATTCGTCCCATCGATGCAGGGCACAGGCCTTCTATGGGAGAAACACTTTTGATATATCAATTTTGAAAGAAATGCATTTATGCGGTCGGTAGGGCCGCTCATCCGGGTTTGTGAAAAAATAGATTGCAATAACAACCGGAACTAGCCTTTCGAAGCCCTTGACAATAAAACGAAAGTTAAATTAAATTGCTTTGTTTTAGTAGCCGAAACTAGAGCACAAGGACCTTTCTGGTCAAACAAGATCCTCGTTGTATTAAATATATGTACGTATGTTGAATATTTAAATTCAGTTAGATGCTGCTAATCTACGAACGTCATTGTGGTTGGGGCTGTCCCCTTGTGTCTATTGCTTTTTTTTATTTTAATATACATATTGAAAACTTTAAATATTCATATTAGTGACGTTTAACAACTAATATAATTTCTTCTCTTCTATTCTCCAATAAATGTTTTGACTAGAAAAGAGGAATTGAGGAAGAAATGACGAGGAAAGAGGAAACTAATGAATTGTACTATATGAGCGTGACTGTAGCTGGTTAGGGTGTTTGGGCAAAGGAAAGTATTGGAAACTTGGTAAAAACAGTATTTTTTGAAATCACGTACATACTACTACTAGTTTTACAATAATGGTAAAAGTCGTTAAGATCAACGTTTCTCGACATTCTTTTGATTTTGAGCTATTTTACCATTCACAATCAAAAAATAGTTTTAGCTTGGTTGCTGTCTGCCACTAACAATGTAAATTGAAACTTATAAATTGTAGTCGTGCTAGTATCGAGTAGTGGAATGAGATAACAGTGTCATTGAACGTAAACTTGATGATAACTGTTCATTAGATTAATACTTTGTACTAATGTATGTATTTCAATTTAAAATAACAATAAACTGGATGGAAGATAGCTAATTTTGTTGGTTGTTGCATCTGAGAACAAATAGCGTCATTGTGTAATATGTAGTAGGTATAGTTTTATTTATTATTATCAAATTATTTAATTTAACATACAAGATTAGAGATAAAGGCTCATTTACACGATGCAAGTATCTTGCTTGTAGCATACTTGCATAGTCTTAACAACACAGACTATGCAAGTCATTTCTTATCGTCGTGACTATGTAATTCGTTATTGTGTAAAGTTATTATAGTAATATGTATTTTTTGTATAAATAATGTTACTTAGAAGTATATCACTCTTTATCAGGTATAAGTAATTATTAATTGGTGTATTATTTTCATTACTTTCGTACACACTATTCCTGCTTGTACGTAATTTTACACTAAAGTTAGGGTTGGCTGGAAAAGATCTCTTTTAAAGATAAGCTTACCCTTGTAGTACATGTGTTTTCATAATGTTTATTTTTATGGATTTTATGTGCGCAATAAAGGATATATACCGGGCGTTATAGAATTCCAAAATAAAATAAAGTTTGGAATTCTGAGGTTGTGAAAGGTCGATATCGTAGTAGGTACCCCTTCTTGCGCGGGTGATATGGGTGTGTAGTCTGTAGGTAGTTATGACTGTAGTGTGTGTGTGTGTCGTGCAATACGCGATGGTACGCATTAGGGTTGTCACGAGCAGGTGTGACAACGTTTTTATTAATTTTATGGGAAAATAAAAAAGGTCTGAAATGTATGAAACTTTCAGAAGTAAGTCTTGACAAAGAACACAACCACCCCTTAAATTTTATTTTGGGCTTTTGTAACACGCTGTATAATATTATGTCAAACAATATTAACAATTCAATATAATTTATTTACAAAAAATAGGACGTCGTATACAAAGTGAATGTTTCCTCCTGTGTTTCTCTCATGTAGGTATTTTACAAATGCCTTCTGTGCAAAATAGGCTGGTGATAATAATATAGTGAAGAGGGAGTATTAGGTAACAATTTAATTTGTTTTAGCCTGTAACTGTACCAGAAGAGAGTCAAACTTATAAAATGTTGTTAATAACTTAATTACCACATTAGCTGGGTATGTTTCATGCTTAGACCATAATAATATATGGTCTAAGCCTCTAAAGTTTCACGTCGAGACTAACAATACGAATTTTAAACTGCGTTCCATTGAAGATATGCAAGTCGTGGACTTGTGGTGGTCCGTTCAAGTAACGGGTCTCTTTATCACTGGAGCATTCCAAATTGCTGTTATTTTACATTTGTAAACTTAATTTAACTATGAAAATACCAAGTACCAACTCAATTTAATAATCTCAGATTTTTACGCTTAATAGAAGAAATTTAGAATATCTAATACTTTAAGTATTCATGGTGGGGTTCTGTCTGACTATTTCTGATACTCATTTACCCTTTGATTTCACACATCATGAATTACTTTTTGAAAAATAGAGTTTTCCATTTCTAACCGACGTCAAAAAGAAGGAGGTTCTCATTTCTGTTGGTATGGTTTTTTAAATTTATGTCACGCCGAGATTTCTGATCCGATTTACTTGATTCTTTTTTTTTTCGAAGCGGGATAGTTGCCATTTGGTCCCATAAAAATTTATTTAATAGCGATTAAGTAGTTTGGTTTTTAAATCAAACAAAATAACTGGTATCGTCTATGTTATTAAATCGTCTATGTATGTGAAAATGAGGATTTTTGCTTTCCTATGACTTTTTTAGTGAAACGATACGATATTATGAAACAATATAATATACTGACGGTCACCCATCTAAGTTTGATGCGTAAGGTATACCTACTTTGCTTTAATTTGCGTGAATTTTAAAACAATTTTTCATAGGTTTGGCGACGTTGAATACAGTTAGAGGTCTTCAACCTGGCTTATTACCTATCTAAACTGACCTGGCAGTGATTATGGTACAACGTGTAGAAAATCTTTAAAATGAAAAACTATTCCCGTGGCGTAGGCGTTAGTATATATTCGATGTAAAATTTATTATCGCATTGTCATCACCATCCTGTGCAATTCCTTTTTCGACTTAAAATCTATTTCTAATTCGACCCACACGACACTGTATTCAATCCAAAATGTATTCCGGTTTCAACCCTTAGGACGATTGTGTGGTCAAAAATATCCCCCGACATGTAGTCTGCCTAACGAAGAAGACAAAAACAAAAACAACAAATCCGATATAGTAGAGACACGGTAATGTGTAGAGAGTTGTCATGCATCATTCATTGCAAATAAGCATAACGTACTACAATTATTAATAGGGATGTTGACAGCATTCAAATTGAAATATCATTTGGACGCGTAGTTTTAGTTTTTATGATATAAATCCTAAAAGACACAATAGTTTATTCTATTGTTACATAATTTAAAAATATTTAATAAACAAATTGCAACTAAATGTCTAATGTGTATTTGTCTTATTTTTGTAATAGAAAACTGTTGATCTACCAATAAAATAAAAATAAATAAAATAAAATAAATAAATAAATCACTCTCAGGTCACGTGACAACGAACAGCAATGTCAGTATGACGTCATTTGTTGTTAGCATCAGACGCTGGCTGTCAAAAGTAAAACCATCTAAATCACCATAGTAACTTCAGCAGTGTTTGGAAACTGGTAACGTCATAGCGATAACGTGACAAATATTGGCGTTTTGAAGCGTTTGGTTTTTTTAAAATATTATCGTATACACGACATGGAATACTTTCCAAAAAAATCAACGTTTTGTTATTTTTTTTTATAAGTATTTACGTCTATTTTCACAAGAATTTTTGTTTGGACTTAAGGCTTTTATCTATATAATTTAATGATTATAAGTATCATAATACATTATTATAACGAGATCTTTAATAATTCACACATAGAAGATCATAATATCTCGATACGTCTTGCTATTTATTTATCTAGGAAAAGGTACATAGCTTTTTTTTGAGCAGGTTGGTTCTCCCGTGAGGACCTTCAGCAATCATGGGAGAAGTCGGCGTTCTACATACCACAAAAAATAACTTTGCGTGGTAATAATATGGGACACATTATAAATAACAAAGTAAAAGTATTACCCACGAATTAAAAATAAATACTTTTGTTTTGACGATGTCCTGACTACGTTTCTACATACCCTTCTGACGCCCAGAGAGTATCCCATCTAGGCCCTCAGTAAGACCAATGACCCGCGTGCCCTGTCATAAGGGGAACGACCTATAATGTAAATAGCTATTTTATAGCGATATTTCTCTCCTTAAAATTAGTCGATTTTACTCTTTGCAGTGCTATGTATCTGTCGTAACGAAAGGTCACAGTAAGGTCAGTAAGGTAATTTTAACGAGTTCTGTTCACAACACTTAAACACAATATGAATAATTATTACATATTATTTATTTTTAGTTGTAGCAATTAGGGTTTCTTCGTATTTTATTAGTTAAATCAAATCATTAATGTACGGAATTAAAGGGGCCCCACAACATGTTGCTGCGAATATAAGTTCAATGCTTTTGGCCATCACATAAAATCATTTTGCTCATAGCATAAAGTAGCTATTATTGACCTCGATACAAGTAAACAAAATAATGACTACCTAGTATTAAATCACGGTTTCGACTATCTATAAATTAGCCTGGTATCAATAGTGACTGCTTTAGGGAGTTCATTCCCTCCTGGGCCTTCGTCAGGCCGACGACCGCGCGCCCTATCCCTCGGTGACCTACAAATATTCGTCCAATCTGTCCCCCAATTTGCACTTGTTTGTAATTCGTGTTTAGTGTTTGTTTTTAGGTATTTTGTAGATGCTACGAATAGGCTATCAGAAAGGGCATAAGAAAGAAAGAAAGAAAGAAAAAATATTTTATTTAAATAGGCCACAAAGAAGCACTTTTAAATCGTCAAAAAAACACATTTTTACAACTATCACAAAAAAAATATTAACTAACAACGTCATAGTCTCTGTCTGTCTGTCATGTCTGAATTTACACCGGTTCCAAAAGTTGAACTACCGAGAAGATTCCGGCAACAAACTCGTGTAGTCACTCTTTTTAAAATTAATATTCAAATACAATGTTTGTAGTTAAAAAAAAATATAACTTTTAGCAGTGCAGTGCCGCCCAGCTATAAAAATAATTAAAATTAGAAGAGAATCTATATCATCGTACCGACAAAGTAGGTACCCAATGTCAAAAGTATTATCGTTATTTTCAAGCTATCTGACAATGCACAATCACAAAATAGGTATACAGAGGTTAATAGTCATAATACTTACACGTAAATAAACTTAAAAACATTTTGGAATTTTAATGTTTCCACGCATTCTTATCATCTAAATATTCTTGGACCTTATAGTAGCCTTTTTTCATTAAAGTTTGTTTGACATATAACTTAAGTTTGTGAAAAGGCAGTTCAGTTACATTTGGCGGGACTTTGTTATAAATGTGTATACATTTCCCCATGAATGAGCGACTTGTCTTGTGAAGTCTAAAACTTGGAACAGCAAGTTTATTTTTATATCTAGTGTTTAAGTTATGAATATCACTATGTTTTGAAAAGGTATGTTTATATTTGTGAACATAAATTATGTTCTCATATATATATTGAGAAGCAATGGTCAAAATATTAATTTCTTTAAATAAATCTTTTAGTGAATCACGTGGCTTGAGTCCGTAAATAGCACGCACAGCCCTTTTTTGTAAAATAAAAATGTCTTCAATGTCGGCTGCTGTGCCCCACAATAACAAGCCATATGACATGACACTGTGGAAGTAACCAAAGTAAACAAGTCTTGCTGTTTCAACATCACACAAAGACCTAATTTTTTTAACAGCATAAGCAGCTGAACTAAGTCTTTTAGATAGGGACGAGATATGAGGATACCATTGTAAATGAGAATCTAACTTAATTCCCAAAAATACTGTAGAGTCAACACATTCAATAGTTTCTTCATTGATTTCAACATGAGTACTAACCTGCCTTACATTTGGTAAAGTAAATTTAATACACTTTGTTTTCTTTGAATTTAACAATAAATTATTATTTTCAAACCAGGATAGCACTTTTGAAATGGCATTATTTACATCCTCAAAGTCAGTTTTAGTTCGGTCTATTTTAAAAATTAGTGAGGTGTCATCTGCAAACAATACCGTCTCACACAATTTTTTTGAAAAGTAAGGGAGGTCGTTGATATAAATTAAAAAAAGCAATGGCCCTAATATCGAACCCTGAGGCACGCCCATATGCACAGGCGCACCAGAAGACTCAGTTTTGTTTATAACAACTTTTTGAATTCTATTGGTCAAATAGGATTCAATAAGTTTTAATGAGTTTATTGATACACCATAATGCTTTAATTTACCCAATAATGTTTGATGATCAACACAGTCAAACGCCTTGGACAAGTCGCAGAAGATACCTAGAGCATCCTGCCGATTTTCCCAAGCATCAAATATGTGTTTTATAAGTGCAATTCCCGCGTCTGTAGTATTTTTTCCTTTAGTAAATCCGAACTGTCTATTGTGAAGCAATTCATTTCTCGTAAAATGAGAAAGCAATTGGTTAAGAATAATTTTTTCAAAAATTTTGCTAAGAGTCGGCAAAATAGAAATGGGACGAAAATTTGTGGGGTCATTGCTATCTCCCGCCTTAAACAAAGGTATTATTTTACTTAATTTCATTTGATTGGGAAATACACCATCATCAATACATTTATTAAATATAAACGATAGTTGAGGAGATATAACATTTATTATAGAATTTATAACACTAACAGAAAAGCCCCATAAATCCTCAGTCTTTTTCATATTCAAAGACTTGAAAGCTTCTATGATCGTATTAACGTTAATTTCATGGAAATTGAAAGGAATATTGCACTTATGAACATTCGTCTCTATGAGAGCAAGTGCGCGCTTAGTACAAGAATTCAATTCTTTTGTAATTTTAATAGGTATATTGGAAAAAAAAGTCTCGAAGGTATTTGCAACTCCATCATCTGTTTCTATAGTTTTTCCATTGACATTAATTTTAAAACACCTATTAGTAACTTTTGATTTACCACTTTCTTGATTTATAACTTTCCAAGTGGCTTTTATTTTATTATCAGATTTCTTAATTTTATTACTCAAAAAGTTCGCTTTGGCAGTATTACAAACCTTTTTAAAGATTTTGGAGTACTGTCTGACATAATCAATAAAAAATGGATCAGTGGAAGTCGACTTCTGATAGTATAGTTCAAATAATTTTCTTCTACTTATATAAATACCCGGAGTTGCCCAATCACTAAACTTCCTTTTAGAACTGACTTTAAAGCTTTTTTGTTTAAAAATATTCTTGAATTCAATATTTAAATTATCAAATAAACTGCTATACAACTTATTGGGATCATCGGTTTCTTTTAGACAGTGAATTCTATTCATTACATTATTTTCAAATTTCATAGCTGTCATTATATTCTTTTCCCCTCTTATTTTCTCTTACAGTTTTACCCTAAGCTACCCACGTCATTATTCTTTACAGTAGTACGAGTAGATGTAATTTTTTATATCAAACTATAACATAAACGTTAATTTAACATAGACGCTTCTCAAATTGATTTTAAAGAGCCGGTCGGATTCTTTGCACCTCGTTTGTAGCAATGATTTCGAATATCGTTTTCATTAATTTAACGAAATTATCACAATATCGAATGTACAATATTGAATTAATTTATTGGACTATTTTACTATTTTTTGTGTCAAGGATTGTAAAAGAACCAGATATTCCGTTGCCTAAAGGCATCTTCAAATCTGTGCTATAAGTTTCTTTTATAGAACAATGGCTAAATATTATCTAATCTGTGACAAGGGGGGCAAACAAGTTAGTACAATGAATTCTGAATTATTTTATTTAAACTGTATTTTAAATAAATTTGCTTACTATATCACTACAAATAAAGTTTTCTGCACCAAACAACTGTGTGTACTTTGTTCTGTTCGGTGACTGTGTATTTCGATTTCAGTAGCTGTAAATGGGTAGGTTCTATCAAATGTACGCTAGAATGCTGATATGAAGTCTTCGCGCCTTAAAAATAAAAAGTTATTAATTAATAGGGCTATCGATTTCCCGGGCGCAAACTACTTTTGCCGAACTGTATACTAAGAATCAGTATTTTTCGCAAATTGCCTTTTTTTTTTCTCTTTTGTTTTTTTACAGGACTTTTATCCTAACGGATATGTCAGTCCCATTGAGAACTTACTAAAATTACATAAACATTATCATTGCTGGTCGGAAGACAGTCGCGGCAAACATATAAAACGATACACCACTTTGGCTTCCTCCGACACTGGTTGAGCCAAAATGCTGTGAAATATACCTATATCAAATGCATTCTGTTGTAATGTAGTGAGCATCGCGCGTCTCTCTTCCTGATGCCGGACACATTCCATTAACAAGTTTTGGATATCTTCTAAAATGCCACACAGTTCACAATTAGGGGATTCTATTTTCTTCATCAGAAATCCAAACTTGTTACATGGATAGTGTCCAGAACGAAGTCTATTCATAGTAACTACATAATGCTTATCTAATTTAAAATTGTAAAACCATGGTATTCGAAGAGGCTGACCTTGTATAATTTTATACCAAATACCCTTTTCTCTAGAGCGTTCATCGAAATATTCTTTCCAATTAAAATAGCAAATGTTATTATATTTATTATTTCTGAATAAAATGGTTTGACTATAATCTCTTCGCCTTCTGTTATTGCCAATTTTGCTAAACGGTCAGCCTCTTAGTTACCAATGATACCAACATGTGAAGGGACCCATTGCAAACGAATACATACGTCATTATTAGTAATCTTGTCGAGTATTTTATATGCAACCGATACACCTCTTTGTCCAGAGGCGCATCGGACTACATGTTGAAGAGCACTTTTGCTGTCTGTAATAATAACAAATTGCCTTTGTGTACAACAAGGCTTCATAAATAGCAATTAATTCCAAAGACATTATGGATACATCAGATATAGTTTTAAAACATTTCTTGACTCCTCTGCTCGGGCAGAAGTATGCTGATCCGCGTCCAACTGCAGACTTTGATCCATCTGTGTATATTTTAGTCCAACCATAATATTTCTTGTTGATTTCTGTTTGTATATCTAGTTTCAATGAATTAATTTCATAATTTCTTTTGGCTCCCTTCACACTCTCCAAGTCTAATTGAACAAGTTCGATTAAATTAATACGCGTCACCCATACACTTAAAGTAAACATATCCAATGGATCGGATGCATAAACATTGCAATTAGCGGTTTCATGCGCAAGTAGAGGAAGCAGAGGTTTGTTTTTGTTTAGGTTTGTACGTATTTTGAAAATGTGCATGAAGTTCCATCAAAAGTTTCACGGTACTGTTATTGCGCCATGACCAAGACTTAAGAAAATATTTAAAAGCAAGACATTTTCTTCTTATAAATAAAGGTGCCAAATTGCCTTCAAAATGATATTATGATGGTCGAGTCGTCCGTACTACTCCTGCCGTCCTGCCTCCTTTATTTCCGCTAAGGGAAAATCCTTGTGCGATGAACACATATTAAATTTTTCTTGGGGCATGGTCCGAATGTTTCCATATACATAGGTGTATTTCTAAAAGATATTTACACTGCTTACATAAAATATATTATGTATAAAATATGTATAAAATATATTATGTAAGTTATTCGTTGTCTAGTATTCATAACGATGTCTACTTTTGACTAAATGTGTGTAAGTATATATTATAATATACCTATTACGATATCGTAATAGGAATATCTAACACATAATTTAACAACAGCTAGCAAGTAAACAATTGACTGGTGACTGCATTATGTTTTTAGTTGGTTGCTGCTTAACTAGGTCAATTAATGAATTTAGCAAAGTAAAATGGTTTATTTTTCGTATACACGCATAAAGTTACGTAACAATTTGTCATCGAAACTAACAAACTTTTGCTTGCACTTCAATAACAATAGGTAATATAAAAACTCCAATTTTAAAAATATTGTTATTGAAGTCCATTTTATTGACATAATCGTTTAGGAACAAGTGAAAACTGTTCCAGAATCGACGAATAATGAACTTTATGCGTGACCTCGTTGCGCAAAAAGGGGGTAACGGTAGTCTCTGTGAGCTTGGTGCGCCGTGCGCTGCACGAGCCCAAACTAGACGGCTACTTGGAAAGTAATCGCTTGGAAACTGGCACTTTCTCTAGAACAGGTCTCAGTCTGAGCTCGGCCGCGACTCGCGACAATACGTACTCACATGCTTCCCGTACGCGATATTGCAATTAAATTGTGTAAAACAAAAAGTAGACCGTCGATGCAGGCATATAATGGCTGTTTCCAGACCTACATGGTAGCTTGCCTCGCCTTGTGTGTCTATTTAACCTTCTGATACATTGGAATATCAGTATTCAACATTGATATTATTTGCCAATGCAACTACTTAGTAAGGTATGTCAATCCTGCTAAAAATATGCTATGGTTCTGAGCAAAAAAGAAGATCGAAACGAACGAAGAAAATGCCGTAAATAATAACATTATCAATAAAATGTTGCTATTTAGAAGCAGTGATATTGAATAACTAGTGAAAGGTTCGGCAGTTTTGCCACGACATTAAAGTGCCATTAAAAATAAAGAACTGGCAAGGCAAGGCGTGTAGGAATGATAAAAAAAACTTGAACAAGCGAGTGTAAGAGAGATAGATGGCGGACCAAACAAGTGCGTTACCCCCACGAAGATTATACACGTTTTTATTTATGTCAGTAGCTATTAGAATGAGCAATATGGTACTACGTCGGCTGATTCGGCTCGTTTATAAAATAATCATTGTTATTATCAGTAACTATTTTTATATTTACTAATAATACTACAATCATCGCTGTTCTATCCATGCGAGATACTAACAGAATTACAATCATTATTTAATAAATAGGTATTAACTACAACGAAGTAATTACTACTCATTAACTAATGCTATTTAGCAAATTTTTAACAAATTATTAAACTTTCAGATTTTATTTTTTACGGTATAACACGGTGCTCATATTAATTAATTATGTACGTAAAGTATTATTTTTTATTTTGACGCTTCTAACTCTTAATAGGTTGTTGGTAGGTTAGGTAAAGGTATGTCTGATTATTAAAGATTCACTAATTGGTCGCCATTAAACGATATTATCCATTATTTTCTCGTTATTCATCGGATAGCGAATTATTATGCCTAAATTCAACATTGGCGAATGTTTGTTATGCATAATTTTCGCGAAGAATAAAACTACAGACAGAGTTAAAAATATATCTATTCATACTATAATTGTCTTTTATACGATTAGCATTATTAATTAAGTTAGAAAAAGCAAATTTCAATTAGTTATATTAATTTAACATATCTAATCAGAAATTCTTGAATTAATATTCAAAGCCTACAAGACACAGATTGTGGTGCAGAAATACTATTGGGGTCCAGCCAAACACCTAGTCCTTCTGAATAAACAGAACTTGCTAGTGTGCTTAAGTATGTTTTTCTTTAGCTAGCTTACTTAAAATTACTAATAATCATGGCAAATAATTCAAATATTCGTCAAAACCAACCCATGGCGAATAATCGCTAACCGACTATTTCGCCGTAACCACAATTCGCGGCATCTCTATTAATTATCATTCACACGTGAACGTGATGATGATATGAATGCGAATAGAAGTGAAACACAATAATAGTTATTTTTGATAACATTAAAACCTTGCTGATTACAAGGTCAACTTTGAATATCAATAAACTACATGTTTGATACAGACAATCATGATCAAGGAGCAGGAAGTGTAAAGCAGTTTACTACTGTGACATTGCAAATTCGTTCTTGTTATATGAAATTATATGGATCGCGCAGTTCATTGCCAGTTAAGGGTTAGAATTAGATATTACATTTGCGATCCTGTTCCCAATATGATTGCTGTGCCCCCGATTTGTTATCTTTGTAATTATATCATACAGTTTATCTTGTGGTGTTTCCTTCACTTTTAGGATATCTCTCGTTGCTTATCAACAGAATATAACGTAGACTTTATCGTTCTCATGTTAGTTTGTGGTTTCGAAATCTAGTAGGCTCGTTTGTAGATCAAAAAGTATGCGCAATTCGACAAGCATTGTTACACTCTGTAGCAACAACTAAATGACCTTTACGCTCGAGCGCGTGGCCATGAGAACTTCTGAAGGTTGTGTCTACTTCTTGGATGATCGGTTGGCATTGTTAGTGAAGCAACCAACGAGCAAGCTATCGGCCAGTCTTCTAGCTGGACCTAAATCTAAAAAAGGAAACAAACAAAGGAATGTATTCCTATAATGATGGACACGAAAAACTTTTGTCATTGCTATGAAGACAAACTTCGTGATCATACTCTTGTCGCACAATACGGTCTACAATCTTATATTGCAGCTGTGTGTGTGCTATGCCAATAGGTCGACCAACCAGTCGACCAGACACTCTCCCTCCCTCTGTCCTCTGTCTGATCTCCCCTCCGCGGCTTCCCCCCATTGCGCCAGCCAGTCCGCGTCTACTCGGCGAGTCGAGTGTACGTTTCGCATTTATTCGTATCGGACATCTTTACGTCATAGTTGATTTAGAGCTCATTTCAAAATTAATTTCAAGCTTGTAAGTAGTGTCGGGTTAAATGTTTTGAGTGAAATATTCAATTGTATCTATTAACTATAATGAAAACAACATAAAATTTACAAGCGCTTTGTCTTGTTACAGGTACTGCCTAGTTGGAACTGGGTGTGAACCCAGATACGGTGTGTGAAGTTTTATATAATCGGAATAATACTGTTATCGAAGAAACTTAGTGAATTTATTACGACTCTCTTGATGTGTGTGTACTGTGTACTAATATAGTGGTGCAAGTGGTTTTATAAAAATTGGAATTGAAAAGTGCAGTGAAAATAATCTGACGTGTGCTGCTACTAATTATTGGATTGTTGTAAATTGGATTTGCTGAAAATAAATGGCAATCGTGAGTATACATTTAGAAATATCTAGGCTATGAAATAAGTTCATAGGAAACTAAACTAAGTACTTTTTGAATAGTCTAAAATATTTGAAAGGTAACTATAGTAAAAGAACTTTTTATGAACAGACCAAGAAAGCTATAAAAATATTTTTTTTATATTATAAGTATGAAACCAGAACTATAACCAATGCAGTCCCAAGACCTTACAAAAGAAATATTTTTTGTTACGCACCTTACAATCTCAAAGTTATCCCATGGTTCGAGCAGGTGCTTTTTAAACATTCTAAGAATTCTCACGTTCGCTAAATATGTATTTATGTATACACACACGCATTGTTGGCCTTCTGAATATATTCGCTATACGTATAGAGATAAATTGTTCATTGTTGAGCAAGGTTGTAAAGCTAACGAGACGAGATCGCGATCATACGGGCGCCATCTTTACGAATTGACTGACGCGCATCTCGACCTCGTGTGCAAGTTCACTAATATTAGAACACAGTTGACATCTGTGTGGCCTGTACATATGGTAAACATATTATATTATTATTAATATCAATTCATAGGTTATTCACACAACCCATATAGGGCCGAGGTGGCGAGGTTCTGATTAAAAATTTTTTTCTATACCTAACATTGCTGTTTGATTGATATAAAATATGTAATATTAGTCATAGGGTATTTCTATTTATTTCTTGTTGTTTAACTTTATTACGTTAGTGTGATGTTTAAGTTAAAACATTGATTTGTATGTTTTTAAAGTTTTTGGTGTTTACAATTAATATCGAATAGAGGAATGCAAATATTGCGGTTCTTTATTAATTCAGTTTTAACGTTACATTACGTTAAAATTGTTTCAATTTCAATAGAAAAGTTATAATTCAGTTAGTATTATATGCGTCAGTTCCATGTTCTCAGTGTCTTCAATAACACCCACGTCCTGTTTTCGGAACACTACCTATCGCGAATAAAGCTCTAAAGTATGTTTTATTGCTGTGAGTAACGAGTGTCTTCCTTATAGTCCGAGTCAACATCGTCGGCAGTAGGAAACATGGTCCGCCCGCGAGCATGCCTTGACCCACTTACGTCGTACCAGTGCAGCCCACCTCGCGTTCGCAACCGCAATTACAATTTCACGAGCCAATCATTTTCATTTCATAATACAAGTACCGAAATTTTTCACCGCCCTTATGATCTTCCGATTGCTTATATCTATGCTAACATCCAAAGTGATTTTTATGATAATTATTACGATTGGCGGTGAGTACAAAAATATTGGAAATAATTTTCATATTAATCTTTATCATCTATCTATACTATTACATTAATTTTATAACACCTCAAAATGATGTTTATTGATAAGTGATTCAGTTTCAATTTTTATTTGAAATGGAGCATACACGATTGCTGATTCAATTTACTTCGTCACGATACTCACAATCTTCTTTCCGTACTGCTTAATTCATAATCTTTGCTTCGTAAATTTTCCTCCTTATCTGGCGTTTAGAAATTCTCGGTTATTTTTATTATGAAACGATTTTTTCCAAATGGCCCCAAGCGAGACTGTTTATTACGTATTCTATGTCCCGCGTCTGCGCACTTATTAAAGAAAAACTTGGTGTATACTCACTATATTCTGCGACTGGTAAAACTGGAATAACTGTGTTATGGGGTCAGAAAAAATCTTGGCGTCGAATTGCGTCAGCTCAATTTGTAGAAGGTAAACAATAGGTACTAATACGCACAGAGATAAGGCCAGTTTGCACTAGTTGGTGTCTCGTCGACCTACTTAGATAGGAGTATCACAAATGATAACACCCGGCTACTTTCTCTAGCGCGCTCTATTTTAATAATGCGACGTTCCTTAGTTCCATCACCAGCATATTTCAACAATCAAGTTCTTCACAGCTTCTAAGCTAATAGTTTTATGAAAAAAAATGCAATGAATCATCGTCACCTTCTCTTTATTCATCGCTAAATCAGCTCATGGAAAGAGTGAGTCAGTGGGTATAAAGTTTGAATATTTTTTGTGGCTATCAACGAAATTGTTATTGTATTAAAGCAGAATCAACCAACTGTTCCTTATACGTTTTGGGAACTACATACCTACCTGTCGGAGGGAATTTATGAACTGTTTATTTTGACCCTCATTCCAAGGATGGACTACAATAATTGTAGTCATTATAATAATTATACAGTTTACAGTCAAGTATGTAGAGATAGTAACTGTACCAACGCGACATTAACAAAAAATACGATTTTGTACACTCATTATCTTTTTCCTTGGGGGAGGCCTACCTACGTCCAGTAGTGGGCCTCTCGACGATGATGATGATGATTATTATTATTATTATCTTATATTCCTTAATCTGTCCTTGTAGAATATTGTATATACCTAAGGATACTTATTTAATCATATAAATCAGGTAAATAAGTAAACAAAACAATTAATACGTTCTGTTTTTGTTTATTATGATATATTGTTTCTAGATAGTGTTGCGCTACGAAGTAGTAGCTGTAGAAGGAAGAAACGGGCCAGCTTTCATACGATTGCGTGTGTACGGTAACCGTAAATGCCGTCTAAATCGTGTGATCATTTTGTTTCTAATAGTCTGTTTGTATAATAAAAAAAATATCAGGTAAAAATGGGAAAAATTCGTAAGATATGGCGATCAAAATACATTTGAGGAATATCACTGTCATGTGATTTACATAATAGGAAGCATTGTGTATATTGTGTAAAATTTTTTACTAATTTATTTTATTATTCATTATTACTACAAATTTTAAATAGGTACTTAACATAATTATATTTGTAGAAATAGTCATCATTATCATCATCATTTCAGCCGAGAGATGCCAACTGATGGACATAAGCCTCTCCCAGAGATCTCCAAACCGATCGGTCCAGGCGCTGCCCGCATCTTTCGGCTTCCCGCGACCCTCACCAGATGGCCGCCACTCAAGGACCTTTCCGCCTCAACGGCCGTCAGTCCTTGCAATGTGGCCTGCCTACTGCCACTTGAGGTTCGCAATTCTTCGGGCTATGTCGGCGACCTTAGTTCTCCTGCTGATCTCATCATTTGATTCGATCACGGAGAAAAATCCCGAGCACGGCTATGCTCGAGGTTTTTTTTAAGAAACAAAGCACGGCAATTGACCCAACACCACCTGATGTGAAGCGGTAAGGAGAGTCCATATGCGAAGACAGCTAGTGCAGAATGAACATTGCACTAGCTGCCTCCACCTTGCCGGCCCAAAAGGTGCTTTTTCACGCCTCTCTTGAAGGACCCCATGTTATAGCAAGGAGGAAACACATGCGCTGGCAGAGAATTCCAAGCTCTGGAAGTACGACAAAGAAACGAAGAACTAAATTTCTTTGTGCGCGATGTTGAGGTGGAGACAGTAAATGGATGACTCCGAATACCGGCACGCGTGCTCCTGAGCAGAAAGGAGGAAGGTGGGATAAGATCAAAAAGCTCTTCAGAGCACTCTCCGTGATAAAGCCGATAAAAAGCGCTAAGCTTTGTAGAGGCTCAAGGTTGTTTGTGACCTCTACATCGCCAATGATACGGACAGCACGACGCTGCCATCTGTCCAGTGCATCGAGGAGGTACTTGGCGGAGCCATCCCACAAGTGCAAGCAATATTCCACGCCAGACCGGACCTGAGTTTTGTAGAGCAGCCATAGCTAGTCAGGCGTGAAAAATCGACGCACCTAGTTCAGGACACTGAGCTTCCGTGAGGCTGTTTTGATCACAGTTTCGATGTAGTTTCTGGAATTGAGATCACAGCATATCTCCATACCGAGCAAGTTCAAGGAGGCCTGTGCCGAAAGAGTAGTGCCCTGAAGAGAGGGAAAGGGAAGGAACGGCGACATTTTGGCTGTAAACGCGCACACCTGTGTTTTCTTAGCATTGAACTCAACAAGATTGTTAGATCCCCATTCAGAAATAACGTTCAACACCCTGTTGAGCTCAATAGTAAGATTCTCCCTCTCTTTCTTGGTTTCAGCGCGCCCAGCCCCTGGGCGACCGTAATATCCCCCATGCACTGTACTGTCATCCGCATAACAATGAATGTTTCCTAATGGAAGCATGTTATTGAAATGAAGAAGAAAGAGTGTGGGGGATAAAACAGAGCCTTGTGGTACACCAGCATTCACTGACATGAACCGCGAAGCGCATCCATCTGCGAGGACGCGAATTCTCCGCTCATGTAGGAAGCCGGCGATCCAATTGCAGAGCTGGTCGGGCAGACCGTATGCCGGGAGCTTGGAGAGAAGAGCCCTGTGCCAGACCCGATCAAAAGCTTTGGCAATGTCAAGGCTAACAGCCAGTGACTCACCACGTTTATCAATAGCTTCACCCCAGACATGCATTAAGTACGCTAGAAGATCACCCGTTGACCGTTTCGGCCGAAACCCGTACTGTCGATCATTAATTAATGAGTGGCCTTCTAGGTATCGGATCAGCTGGTTATTTATGATGCGTTCCATGACCATGTTTGACTGCATCATTCATACACGACTTCACGACAATATTGAACGAAACCATGGAATCGGTGTGGACAAAAACAGAAAATTGTAATTCAATTTGTCAGTTATGTAGTAATTTACTGATGGTAAAAATGATTTTATTTCAAAATAAATATAATAAAATATATTTAATTATTTTTTGTAAATTATTTTAAAACTTGACTATCTGTTTAAAATCTAAATATAGACATACCCATTTGTATAATTCGAGGTTCTATTATAGAAGGTGACATCAGTAACTATGTTGTTTACGCTACCGCAAAACCTTTCAACAAATTTTAAGGTTATATCCAAATGAGGGTCCATGTACGCATGCAAAGTTTATTTAGAGCCATCATAACTATTACTGTGAGTATGCAGTAATCAAATATAGCATTGACTTTCACATTTGTGCCGTGGCTGGGCTGCTGATGTAACAAAACGTTCTCGCGAGGCCGCCTGCGCCGGCGCCGCCCGACGCGATTAGGTAAACGTTGCACACGCCGCTTTCACCCCACTTTCACTTCCATTTCCGCGTTACTGCTAATAGCTAATTTGTAGTCTTCTGCATATTTCTGCAATATTTAGAGACTGCTTGAAAGCGTTTTGTTGCTTATACCTACCAAAGATAATTTTATTTACTATTATTAGTACGAAAACAAAGCCATATAGGTGTGAATTCTCTGTTAATATTTTTTACTATTTTTTTTGCCTAATCTTTTCATGAACAATTTCGTTTCATTTGAATCTACCTTCCTGAGTTCGATACATAAATAACAACACTGTCAAAATGCAAATAAATAAATAAAATTTACGTGTTTCTACTATCGAATTTTGTTTACAATGACATAACTTCAAGCTTAAATGTCGCACGAGTTATCTATCTCGTTGGCGATAACATATCGTGACATGCCTTCCGATGTAAGTACATACACACGTAATATTAATAATGGTACCTAACCAAATCGTGACACCTACTGAAATAAAAATTGAGAAACATAAATATATATATGCTAAATACATAATACAACATTAGTAACTCAATATTTTAACTTCGGACGAATCGCTTGCTATTAATCTCGCACGTCGGATATAGCTTCGTAGAATTCGTCGATGGGTACGGTCCTTACGATGAACCATGTCATGATCATGAATCATCCATTTTTTGTTGTGCTAACAAGAAATTCTGTTGTTGACTCGGGACTTCGATATTTTGTTATCTTTAACACACCGTTTTTAGATCCCTGTTACAAAATTTTGTGATTTGTGTAATTGTATGTATACGTGTAAGTGACATTTATATAAATGTCTCTTTAAATTGCAAAAAAAAAACACTTTTTATGCGTTGGGAAATAAAACTAATGCTCTCTTGTAATAAACACACGATCTTTATTGCAATTACAAGAGTTAAGTAATTTTAGATGAACAGACGGGTCTGTAGCTTGCTAGGGTAGGGATTTTAATAATATATTAAAGTTTCCAGAGATCAAAATGAGTAGTTCATATTAAGTTAGTGCCATATTTCGAGCTAACAAAGTTGAACAGTGACGAGAGAGCCGAGCATTGTGACATTGCTCCACTGACCTGCTATCCATATTATTGTTCTAGTCTGCCTTGGTCGCGGCTTGTGTGTGCGGCTGTGTAGCATTACATCACATTATAGTAGACCCAATTTACTTATATTAAATTAGTTTTTTTTTCAACAATTTAGGGACATACAAGATCAAAGAGATCAAAGATCTGCTAAGTTACCGTACAAAGTAAAATATACGTACAAGTAGATTAGGATAGTTCCAATTTAATTATCTTTTGTTTTACTTAGAATAGACAATAAATAACAAACATAAATAAATTTTCAAATCAATATTTTCTACGTGTATTTTTCATAGGTATTATGTCATCAAGTTCGCCTTGAAAATATACAGGATGGTGCCGTCAATACGACAATAAGTTGAAACATGGGCTATATTTATTCATAGAAATGGTTTGCCACTATCAAAAACATCGTATTCATTTGATAATTTCATGACATTTCTATGAAATAACGCAGCCAATGTTATATTATTATTATTTCATACAAATGTTATGAAATTATAAAAAGAATACGATGTTTTTGAAAGTGACAAACCATTTCTATCAACTAATACATCCCATGTTTTAATTTTATTGTCGTATTGGCAGCACCACCCTGTATAATATTATAAGTCGTAGTGTTTTGAAATCTCATTTTGCATTTTATTCAGATTGGCATTCCTTTCTTTATTTGATTTTATATTAAATTTTATATAAATAAATTACAATACACGCTTACCGTTGTAAATGTAAATACTTGTAATAGATTCGTTGTTGCAATACGTTCGAAGTTTTTACCATCGCAACCGGTTGACGAGTTGTTTGCAAATTGTCAGCTCGCATTCAGCTATTGACCCACTGACACAGAAACATCTAGCCGAAGGGAAACAACATAGAACTGCTTCGGTGTTTCGAACACGAAACTAGAATATATCGAGATTAAAATTTTGATGTTTTTCATGATAATCTTATCTTATCTTATCATGGAGCCGTGTCTTGGCCACGATGCACTTCGACCCTTCGGGATCTTTTGTGCCACCCCTGCCTTCACTCCTTCCACGTCCTGAATATAGCTGCCATAAGCTTCACTATATCTTTGGCGTGAAAGAGTCTATAGTCTACTGGCTTTGGATACGCCACTTCCAGAATTCTCATTCGGATCCTCGCCAGGGCATCGCATTGACACAAGATGTTCCATCGATTCCTGGCCTTCACCACATGCCCGACAAGTTTGTGCAGGGGAAATTTGCATTTTGGGTAGCATGTAGTTGGTGGCAAAATGTCCCGTGAGCGCTCCCGTGAGGAAGCGAGCCTGTGTTCTACCGTTTGTACAGATGTATTTACTCCATTCCCCTACCCTCCTTTCATGATAATAATAATAATACATATTTTTCAATCACACTATTCTGTAGTCCAAATTAAGCATTGTAAATTCTTGTGTTATGGATGCTAGATAAGAGTGTTAAAGATAATAATATTTTTATAAATATTGGAAATATAATAAATATTTTCACATATTTACTAGCATTAAAAAGGCAGGTCTGTTGATTGTTGTACTTAATTTATTTTAATTTAAACATTGTTTTTATTCACGAATACAAATAAGTACTAAACATCTATCTATGCCGATTTTCCTCGCCGTCGTAAATTTTTCACCAAATTGATATATTCTAACTTATTAATAGATAGATTACATGTTTATGTATTTACTATTTAATTAATCAAAAAAACCACACGTTACTTATTAGCACACAACCGTGACAGTAACACGCACGAAGACGAACGTGTCAACTAAAAATATCATTAGTTCCCAAATATAGAGGTTCAAAATACTTGATAATAATTTTAATTATTGTATTTGTATAACAGGAATTTCAATCATGATCATAGCTTCTTTCGTGCCCACGTAGAATTGTAAAGAATATTGTTTATCATTTACATTTCGCATCACAATGGGAGTCACAGATAAGATGACCGATGTCCTTAGAAGAGCAATTAATGAGTTGTAAAAATAACAAATAATTATGGTCAATTCACATAAAGTTATTTGTCAAATACCCATAAATCAGATACAAAAGATTTTTACAATCAGATAAAAAATATTGTGTGTTTACTTCAGTGTGAGCGTCTGGCGGGCGGGCCAGTACCTAAGGGACGTATATACATAGGTAATACTAGAACTAGTCCCACCCAAATAGAACTTAGCTAGATCAAAATCGGAAACTTAGGACGCGATCGTTGTAACATAATAGTTTCTGTAACCACAATCGCATAGGACTAAAGGAAGACGGTTTATTAAATCCGGTAAAGTTGTTCTATTTCAAAATTGGAATTCATATTTTTTTGCTTATTCTTTACATAACTCACTGATTTACTAACGCCCAAACTTGCACTGAGTCTCTAGTGCAAGTTTGGGCGTTAAGGCTGATTTACACTTGCATAAGTACAGTAGCGAGTTAACTTGCGGTCTTGGCGAGTTAAGTTCTTAACATTGTTTGGACGGGAATTTGAACTTAACTCGCCAAGACCGCAAGTTAACTCGCTACTGTACTTATAGAAGTGTAAATCAGCCTTTAGTAAATCGTTACAATCACGTTTTTGCAATTAGCTGTCAAATCGTATAAAAACGGCAGCAGTACTATTGTGCAGTATTTGAAAATTTTGAAACTATTTTTTATTATATGGATTGCTGAACTTAATTGAGATTCAAACGTTTTGGTTATGATTCGATTGAAACTGATACTATAGCTGCAAAGCGATAGCTGTTTTTTTAATGATAAAATTTCCGGAATGTAAACGCCTGGACAAAACTTGTGCAAGTTTAATAATTACGAAACGCATGCACGAGAAGCATTTTTATATGGCATTAATATTTTTTTTTTCTTAATTTGTAGTACAAGTAAGTAAGATACTATTCGTAACCAACCAGAAACAAACAGTAACTACAAGCAAAAATATTTATTTACAACTTCCTACTTCAAAACGCTGTCCTAATTTAAAAATAAACGTACAATTTAATTTCAATACCTATCAACAATAACATTTTAATACGACAAAAGGTTGCTCGTGCGAATTCTTGGTTACATCTTGGAGACTTTCCAAATGTGTGAATAGTAGCAGATCTTAAAATAGATTCAAATATATTAGACATATATATATATATATGAATGTAATTGCGTATGAACAGCTGTATAACATACCTTCTAATAGAGAACAAAATGTTTTTTTATTCGTTGTTTGATTCTATTGTACTGCAAATATTATACTTAGAAGAGGTTTGTTGTCCAGGGACAACAAACATATAACAAATAAAATAAACAGATAAAACTAGGTAAATAAAGCTTAAATAAACCGTATTGCTATCTTTTCCTATTACTATCTCTACCAGACCATCTACTTACCTTGACAGATTGTGATACGACGTGTTAGACCATATGGCTTCGACATTATACATATTTGTTGCAGTTAATACGACAGTAAATTGAAACATGGGCTATATTAGTTCATAATAGAGATGGTTTACCACTTTTAAAAACACCTTATTTATTTGATAATGTCTTGACATTTGTATAAAATAATACATGGTATATAACATTGAGTGCATTATTTCATAGAAATGTCATAAAATTACCAAATGAATAAGATGTTTTTAAATGTGGCAAACTATTTCTATGAACTAATATAGCCCATGTTTTAATTTACTGTCGTGTATGATACCCACCCTGTATAGTATGTAAACTCATTAATTATTATCTTGTATCTACTAATATCTAATTAGATAAAGCCATGGGCATAAGACAGTTGACTGTAAGTCGTAACATTAGTTAATTACAACAATTATCGCAATAATCATTCGTTTGTCATAATTTTCTTAATAATAGAAAAAGGAAATTATCAATTCGACCTGTATGTATATATCAGAATTGCAAATGTTATACTACACCGGCTTCTGAGGTGCCAAATTTCATGAGTGTAAAAAACGTCTATGGGTTTATTCCCGGTCGTCCCCCCACCTTTCGTTACCACTGGGTATGAGTGGGAAAAAATAGTTTCGTTCGTCCCCAGTGGTGACGATTGAAACTTTTTATTTCCGACTCGTTCCGCCATAGACCGAGAGTCAAAATAC
The DNA here is from genome assembly GCA_947347705.1 of Nymphula nitidulata. Classification (NCBI taxonomy): domain Eukaryota; kingdom Metazoa; phylum Arthropoda; class Insecta; order Lepidoptera; family Crambidae; genus Nymphula; species Nymphula nitidulata. The sequence continues at coordinate 18,174,024 of OX374625.1, read as the reverse complement.
ATGGGGATTTCAATAAGAGATTTCACGGATTGTTAAAATACTTTAATTACGACTTTCTGAGCTAGACTGAACAATGTTTTTGATTGAAAATATTTTTAAAAGACTGAGGTAATTAGTACAATATTAACGAAACAGTCCCATGTTTTCTTTATACACAAACACTGTTTGGCCACTTGAACTACTCACTGCACTTTGTTCCATAATGACCGAAGTTTGTAGCTAAAATAATAAAGCCATTTGCGAGTAGCAAGAAGCGCATCAACGACACTTATTGCGGTGCTTATCTAATGTAAGTTTGTATGTTTGTGATGGACTTGATACAGTTTAACTTGGGAACTGTGCAAGTTTCATCAAAATCGGTTCAGTAGTTTTTGAGATAGAGAGTAATGTGTGTATGCAGTCACTAACAAAACGTATCGTTAGCTTAATAGCGTGATTCTAAAACATGTGATCAGATCAGGCATGTTTTTTGTTGCATGCAATTTGGATGGCATCATGATCATCACCAGCCTATTCACATAATACTGCTGAGCACAAGCCATCCGTTAGGGAAGATATACGTGAGGAGTATCTCCCCCCATGTAGAAAGGGATACAATTATGCTCTAGCTAAACGAAATTAAAAAATAAAAATTAAACCGACGGACGTCCTAAAAAGAAACAAATAATTAAAATGAAGTAGGTAGGTACTTACTTAACTGATAAAAAGATTTCATTTTTTGGAGTTGGTTTCCAGAAACTATAGAAAGTGAAGCATCGATACTTCATTAGTAATTTCTTTGGTATTTTTTTGTGTTTTGAACGGATTAATTATTTTTTAAATGATTATGTTCAATAATTGGGCTAAATACCTATATTTATTTATGGAGGGTAATACACTAGTACTAGTAGGTAATGGTAGGTAATAGGCTAGGAGTTCGGTGGCATATTGATTTGAGTTCTCTGGTTTCGGGATAGGTCAATCAAAGTTTGTTATCTCGAGTTCCTCCGTGCTTCGGAAGGCACGTTAAGCCGTTAGTCCCGGTTGCTCCTGCAACCGCTGGTAGTGTTATGGCCCAAACTCCTCATGTGTTTCTACCACGTAGTAAGGCCTGTGCCCAGCTGTGGGACGTATATATAGGCTGGTGATGATAGGCTTACCATTTAATTTTAATACTTTGTTCCAAATATTAAGATTTGCAGATTGAATTCACCTTTGATATCCTATTAAAGAATAATACGGGAAGTGGCAACATGTTAGTCGGTCGTCGGTCATCGGCCATAAACAATGCGATTCTAATTATAGAGGGCGCAGCGCACGCAGAAAATAGAACACGGAATGTGGGCCACAGGCGTCCGCGCATCTCGAACGAACATGATATCGCTCTAATGTAGAACGAAATAATTAATTTTAGAACGTTTATTTATATTGAGATTGTATTAAAAACAAATGTAGCCTTAATAAACAGTCATAAGAAACTGAACACGCAGTTATAGTTTGTTAATTCAATATAGCCATCTAGTAAAGAGTAGGTAAAGGTTGATCCATTATTATTAACGTCTCACACCATGGTAGAAAATAGATTATGTCTAATTCTGTAAGTACTTCACAGCTTAAAATGTATTTTAGATTGTCTTTAATTTGTATTATAAAAAAATATTATACATGTTTCTTAATCTTCTCAATATGTATTATTTTAACTTCTCCGATATTATTTATTGTCAACACAGTGCGCTTAGTTAGATATAGGTAGATTAAGTATTTATTTCTCAAGACAGGAGGCATACATATACTTTAGTATGTTTTGATATCACTCCTTTATAAACATGTTGTAATTATAAACAAACTTTCAAAATAAATAGGCTTGGTTCTGGCTACGGTAAAGCGAAATGCGGGTATCATTATTACCGGTATCGAAGCTCAGTGACTCATAAAGATATCTAAAATCTACTATAAAGCTACTATACAGCTACTATAAAGATTAGAGTATCTGTATTTAATCTGGTACCTATCGCACTAGCTGGCAACGTTACGCGTAAAAACTGTTTTAAAATACGGGTATCCGATCTAAAAATAAGGTAATACCGTTTTTACGGGTACCCTTAACTATGGTATCTTTAGAATGATAGATTAATTGATATCGAAATTTTCGGGTATCGGTATTACCCGATGAAACGATTTTGAACGAATATATTTCGGTACCCCACATACAACCAAAAAAATAATAATATTTCGCAAATAATTTGTTTGACTAAAATTCAATTACAAACTGTTTGTTTACTAAAATTTCATTTCACTATTTTTTAAATTAAATATTATAAATTTATAAATTACCATTAAAATATGGTTCTCTATTTTGTCTCATAATTGTTTTCATACATAACCAAACGTGTCATAATGTTTTGTGACATAATCATCATGTGTCCGAATGATAAGTAGCCCTAACTTAATGTCTCATCTCACTTGCCCGAAAACCGAAATCCCTAAATATAATATGACCTAATTTTTTTTTGCTATAAATATCACAACCTATAATATTTAAAAGACATAAAAGGCTTTTCTATAATAGTTGTAAGTCCTAACGTAATATCTCATAATATAACGTGCCCTAAAATCGAAATATTTTTATCCATAATATTTGAAGCACAAATATAAAATATAAATAAATTTCATACTATCACACTAATTATCTAGTCCAAGTAAGTATCATAAGAACTTGTGTAATGGATACTAGATAAACATGCATTCAGCATGCAAGCAAGTATGCAGCATGTAAGCAAGCATACAGCATACAAGCAAGCCTAAAGCATGCAAGCAAGCAGCATGCAACCATGCAGCATGCATGGCTTCTGCCACGGCTCCGGCGCTGCGGGGCTCCGGCGGTCCCACGCGACCTTATCGTCGCAGATGGTTTTCGCCCACCACCACAGCTTCATCGGCGGCGGTGGTCGTCAAAACCACCTGCTCCTGTCACTGAATTTAAAACGCAACGGTTGTTTAGGTTCATAAGACAACATTTTAGTTAAATTATCACAAATGTAGTGAAACTGTCTCCGGATAAAATGATTTCCTTGATAATAAGTCTTATAATAACTAAGCTTAATGATATTGATAACATAACCAAGAAAAACCTACTTCGAAACATATTTTTTTAGGACTAACAATATTATTATAAAATTTATAAACCATCATTCGGACTAACAATATTATTATAAACCACCATTCGGTCTAACATACATTATACAATATAACGTTCTCAGGGATTCTTATGTTTTTAGCATGAAAATTTAAGAAATAATACGGTGCCATACCATAAATTGCCTAATGGCTTTAGATTATGTAACCATATTATTATAGAAAAATTTGTCAATTGATCTTTGTCGTTTAACGTATTTGTGTTGAGAAAAATTTACTAATGTTCTTTTGCAAAATGACAATATATGAAGTAAATACTTTATGAGGTGTAAAGTTTGTGAAACATAAATAAATGGAACGTTGATTTGCGAAATGATTACTTTGAATTTCGTTGCTTGTTATCTGTAAATTTGTATAATAACTGTTGATCAACCAAAGGGGAACCCGCTATTATTTTTGCCCTTTTTTCTACCGCTGATAAATCTTTATCTAAGCTTTTTAAAGAGCTACTTATATCACATTGCTATTAAAATTATTCCGAATAAAGCTCAAAAGAGACCGTGTCCTTTCGTCATTTTAGCTTATACATAATATATCTTATCTTGGCTAAGTCTGGGTGGCTAAGTTGAATATTTGTTTAGCAAACCAATTAATCTTAGTACGTATGATTGAAAAAATGTTGCAAGGGTGAGGGAGTGGCGACATAAAATTGTTTCCCTGTCAACCCTAGTGGTGCAAGTGTGGTGGGGAACGTGTTATTGGCTGCTGCGACTGCGAGAGTGCCAGGGCAGCGTCTGCTTGACAAAAAGGGAAAATTTCTATTTTATATTTTAATATATAGCGGAAAATTTCCCGAACGCCGCGGCTCTTATTACCCAAGTAAATAGTTTATATTTATATTAGAGTAAATACACGAAGCCGAGTTACATTACTGTGAGTCATTTCTGTTTATACCTAAAAAATAATAATAGCTATTAATTGTAAACAACGCAAAACCACAGGTGTATCAACTATTCACTTATTAACAAAGAATAACTGTGTAGGTACTTAGTAAGCAAAATGCAGTTCTATTAGGCGAGGTTCTCTATTGAAAGCATTCTCAATAGTTTGAGAACCGAACATAAATGTTTAACGAGGTAGGTAAGGTATCGCGGGAAAGTGGTTTAGCAACAATATAATACATGCGGCGAGTTTAACGCGATCTGGTAAAACTCGCCGCTTAACTGGATGCCTAGCCCGTTGATTAAACTACGGCATCCAATTAAATGTCTAGGCCGATAGTTAATTGAACTAGATTCACTCACTCAACGTTTAACAACATGGCGTATTGAAAATCCGCTCAATTAGATAGATACCTAGGCGGAGGTACTGAACAGTTTTAGTGTGATTGGTAGGTTCAAGGTTATTTTTTATTCGGTTATGAGTAGTCATAAAAAATAACATTGAACCTACCAATTGATCAAACAGTTGCACAAAAGCTCTTCGATTTGAACGACCTGCCTAGACGTCCAATTGAATGGCTAATTTAAACAGACGGCTGACATGACGTGCAGCCATCTGGTTAAGTGTTTCGCCTAATGATTTGGCTAGTTGTCCTTCAGCCGTTTCATTGAATGCCAGCGTTCAATCAAACGGCCTAGGGTCCAGTTAAGAGGTGAATTTAACCAGACGGCTGCGAGATACACATCAGGTGTCAAAAACATCAGTAGGTATCAATTAATGATCCAAACAAAAATGTACCATGATATAATCACAAGTTTTTTATAAAAAAAATCAATGTTCCGTATATCGACATAACTAAATTATAAGTTGTTTATGAATACCTACACAGATATTCTTCCAAATATCGTTCAAATATTTGTTATAAATGTTATAATAATATTAAATTAAAAATTAAGAAAATAAAATTATGGGTTTTTATTATGTTGACAGTATACTGGGTGAAATGAACTATAAGTTCCATGGCATTTATTGCCAGACTTTTCTAAAATTATTATCATACAATATATTGAGTTTATATTCTAATAAAATCAATATTAATCTAGTGTCAATATTTGTTCAGAATTAACTACTCACAATCACTGAACAGATAAAAGAGGTCAGTCATAATAGAATATGTATATAAATGGTGAAAATACATCAATAAGAAAGTAAATAGTTTCTGAATCCACTTAGTAATAATTGGTTCCCAATGTTGATATAGTATACCTTGTTACATCTGGAGCATGCTGTGGTCGACTGTTATTTAAGTTTAAATTACTTTTTTTAAACTACATAGTGCAGTGCAAAAATTATTTTATGTAAATCTTGTTGGTAATCCATAAATAAATAAATTTATATTCATCATCGTCTTATTTCGCGAAAATCTGAACTTCACGACTATTTCACGATTTTTAAAACACAGGCACTTATCAACTTGAGCCTGTTTTAAATTTTTCCAATATACCTACATTCTTTTCGGTTAATCTTTGATTATTGTGCCTGTCTACGTAACTGTTTGCTTTAATTAATCATGCATCATATAATGATGTATCTTTACTTCAATGATAACATCGATGATATCATATTCAAAACAATAAAATAGGTATATAATTATTATTACGAATAATGATATAAATCATACTTGGAGTCACATTACAATGGCGAAGACAAAAAGTAGGCGCGGACAACATTACGATTCACCTTGTTTCGCTCGAGCCGCGGGGCATTGACCCGCTACAGCTGTGCGCCGCTGTGTGCGTAAACTTGCCACACACGTAAACACTGGTGTGCGGTGTGGTGTGTGTGCCAAAGAAAAATATTAACTGCTCTCCTATTTCTAGCGAAGGAATCAATCTACCTGTGTTTATTAGCTGCTGAAGCAAAGCTGTATTATTTTGTCATCATTGTTATTGTGATTTACGTAACATATTAGATAACGTACTTATCCAAATAGCAGAAATACTTCCTGCAAATTATAGTACCGATTTATTTTTCGTTTGGATTTAGACGAGAGCAATTATTTTTAAATTAGGTTGCCGCCGCGCCGGCCAACATTACAGACAAACACTAATAAGTACTGAAACGAAAGTTTAACAGGTACTTTGTATCACACACACAGCTCACAGGCTTCAGCACATTATTTAATTGTGATTTGTGGTGGTGAAACGCGCGTGCATTAGAATATTTTTTTTAAAAGAGTTGAATAATGAAATTACGTACAACTTATTATGACCTCCTTGGAGTAAAAGTATTCTGTGATTATGACACTGGGCGATTTAATTTAAGGCAATAAGCTGTTTCACAAACTTTTATAGAGGATTTATTTTATTTTATAGCATTTTATAGAATGTAGATAAATAAAATATCATAAAACACAAAATCTTAATAATAAACTTATGAGAAGTTGCATTCATGCTATTGTAATTTCAAAGCTGTTGGAAAAAAGAACGCAAAAATAAATTGTAAACATAGAATTTTTTATTATTATTATTATTATTAGGTACCTACCTATCTATTTGTTAAACATATATTGGAGTTGTAATTTTCCAAAAGAGCTTAATGTGTATATAACATTATATCATTAATATTATTTTTTTCTCTTTAGTGTGTAAAGTTAAAGAAACATTTTTGTGGTTGTTTGGTCCTGTGGTATTATTACCCCGGTCTACTGAAGCAGGGGTCTCGAGTTCGTGTCCCGGTATATGTATAGGGGCAGATGTAATAATTATGTTTATTTTAATGTCATAGTTCGAAAATTTTATTTATTTGCCATTATTATAATTTACATATTACACAACAGAATCAGCACAAAGTCAGTGACAAACAAATTTTGGTATTACCGTAGACTGCCATTCAGCATACACACGGCACTCGTTTTCTCATTTTTTTTCCGGTATATAATATTTATAGCACAAGCTCATAATGTTTAATTTGACTGTTTAATAAGTGTGTGAGTAAGCTAGATGGGTGACCGTCAGCATTATAGACTTATCTGTCTGTTAGTCGCTGGTAAAAAAACCCTTTACTACTTCGCATGGCTGCTGCGCTGTTTATTTATTTATTTATATTTACCCTCTGTTACAGTTCGCAACTTAGGCATGTCAATAATCTCTCAATTCACAATACTTAAATATTTCATACATCAAACTTATTCACACGTTTGTTAAGGCGTTCTGTTCTGTATCTCCAAAGGTCATAAAAAAACAAAAAGACAGTCGAGAGCCTCCTCCCTTTTCAAGACGGTGGAATACACGTCAATAACCGATTTTAACGATGAGTTATTTAAGATATGACAAATATATTAATGTCAAGAAAATTTGAGCTCGGTTCTTCATGGCATGACGTTGTTATGTGAATTAGGTGTTATTTGACCTTCCGACCGCCTACGTACAGACTGAGAGGTAAACAATAATATCACCCGATAATCTTTGGAATAAACGTAAACAAAATAATAAAAGGGAGACAGACAATTTTCATTTTAGGTAGAATATTCGGGGTTTAATACTCTACTTCGATTGACATACGTAGATTATTATCATAATTTTCTTGGCTAGTCTGGTATGTGGTTTGAGGCGTCTTCTGTTACATTACATAATCTAATACTGCGTCAAAAACAAAGCTCAATTCCAATATACCTAACCTACGTATACTTTTTATTCATGCAACACGATTTACAAGTCAATTCGCATGATGTACTGAATTGTTTGTCAACGGATGTCGAAACTAGGTCAATGTCCATACGCACTATACTATGTTAGTCAGCCGTTACCTATACTTTACCCCGTATAACATACAGTTATCCCGAAAGATAAGCCGTATAAATGTCGCAGCCTAAATTAGCCACTTAATTGGATGCCTAGGCCGTTCATAAAACGCCGGCATCCAATGAAACGGCTGAAAGGACAATTAGCCAAGCGCGCATCGTTTAACCAACAATAAAGGTTAAAGCAATTTCTTAGATATCTAGGGTTTTTGTGGCATTAAGAATGAGAAAGGATTTAATTATATTTTCACTATTGTAAATAAATATTTTGTCATTTTACTTTGCTTTGTCAGCGCTCATAAAGATAAGTCGAACCAAGGTACAAAACAAAACGCCTAATAAGATAAACTTAATCTGTGAAGTCCCTAGCCACAACAGAAAATCTATTGTGTGATTTGTGTGTGACCTGGTGATGGTGAGGGACTAATAGTATATTCAAATATTTTAGTAAGCACTAAAAGACAACATATAATTTATAAGAAATACTTTATGTTTGTAGACGCTACATATATTTTAATGTATGAATTGTTGCATTTCAGGTAGTCAATATACTAAAGCCGGAGTCATGAACGCCAATAGAGGTTGTCATTCGCATCAAGCAGGCTAGCAGGCATCAAAGTGAGTTAACAATATCAAGCTTTATTATTGATATATGTATATTATTAATGATAAATAATGCTGAACTGGGGAAAACATATACGGATGTATAATTATTTCAATTTTTGTTGATAATATTGCTAAACACTAGCTGTACGTCAGCTATTAGTTGTTTGTTGCGATGCCGAATTGTCGAGTGTCCTTCTCGTAAACCTGTATAGATAAACGATATTTTCGTATAAAAGTTTAAAATATAATGTTCTTACTATACTACTTACAATTTTATTCTGCTCATGAGTTCATGACAGGCAGCACTTGTATTACACAGTTAAGTAGATTTTCTACTGCAAACCAGTCTCGTAACGGAATCCCCACAAGTGCATGGATAATTGCATATTGCGATGGACGGGTGCGTGCTGGCAATATGTTAATAAAAAACGACGCAAAAATGCTGGGGTGCGTGTTCAGCCGATGCATGTGACATTTATTAATGAGTAGCTGGATACTATCAATAGTATTTAAGATACGGTTTCTAATATGTTTGGTTTTAACTTTGAACCTATTTACTATGCGCTTTAAGGCTATACCAATCTTTTTAGTTAAACTGCCTCGGTCGTTGTAAAATCATGCAATCATCGTACGTGTTCGTACGTAACATAAAAATAAAAATATTAATAATAATAGTCGATTGCAATAAACAAATAATTGTTTTGAATTATTTATCTATTTAACCGATTTTAGCCAACTAGGCTCAATAATAAAAATAATAATTTCTATCAAAAAGGAACTTGTATTTTGATTTTAAAAAAATCTAAGAACTCGAAACAAAAAATAACAGCCACGTAACGTAACGTCCCGGCCACCAAGTCTAGAAATAAAGAATTTACTGGCGATTTTTGGTTTGTATGGAAAGCTAAAAACTGAAAAGGATAAAAATTTAAGTAGGTATTCATCCCCTAGAAACATATTTTTGGAGTCGGTGCTTCACTTTCTATTGTTTTTGGAAACCACTTAGCACCAACTCCAAAAATATGTTTCTAGGGGATGAATACCTACTTAAATTTAATTATTTTATCCTTTTCAGTTTTTTGAAGTCGGTTTTAATTTTTGTTTAAATTTTTTTTTTCACAATTTTTAGTGGTAACTTTCTACGGTCGAAGCTAGATGGGTGACCGTAAACTTATATTGTTTCCTACTATCGTATCGTTTCACTAAAAAGTCATTTGAAAAGCAAAAATTCGCAATTTCGCATATGTAGACGACTTAATAATTTAAGTTTTTTTAAATTTAAAACCAAAGTACCCAACTGTTTTTGAAAAAATTTTTATGGGACCAAATGGCAGCTATTCCGCATCGAACAAAAAAAGAATCACGTAAATCGGATCAGTAATCTCGACGTAATCGGTGTACATACATAGAAAAAAAAAAAAAAACATACCGGCCGAATTGAGAACCTCCTCGTTTTTGAAGTCGGTTAAAAAATGCTCTTACTCAACTATAATACTGTTTTTCGAAAAATCATCTGATAACCATTTAGACGAGCCAGACTTGCTTATGCATGTAGCGATTTGATATTTGTGACTTGAAAGTTTTAAAGTCTATAACGCTGTTTACTTGTAGTCAAAAATAAGAAAACATTTTATTTCTACCAATACTTACTTTCTTCAGAAAGGAAGTATTTCTGCGTAATATTTCGATTAGCGTACCTACCCCATCAACCCACACGCGCACCTCGTCGTAATAATGTTTACAAAGCATTCAGCGTTCCTCTCTCTCGCACATTCGCACCACTCACTAAGGCAAAACAATTATAATATTAGTACTAAATTTATTATCCTTAGCTTAAAAGAGCTATAATAGGAAGCAATGTGTGTCAATGTGCGTGTTGGTTGGCTTGTCTTCGGGTGGAATCTTGCTACTCGATTTTGGAGCAGATAGCTTGAACCGATTGAGCTGAAATTTTGTATACACGTTTAGTTTGGATGACAATACACGATTAGCTGTGTGACGTCATTCTAAATCCAATATGGCGGACCATCCAAGATGGCGGATGGCGGAATAGTTAATTTTATTGCATTTCTACAATATGGGTATCAAATGAAAGGGCTTGTTGAGAGTAACTCGAAAAATAATGTGACGTCATTCTAAATTCTTTATGATCATATAAATTGTGTATAATGAGGTTATTAGTTTATAGTTAAAATTTTAAAGAAAAATTTTATTTTCTACTTTTTAGAGCATTTAAATAAAAGCTTTTGTAAAAAAGGTTTTTTTAATTTTTATTTTTTAAATTACGGCTATTTGTGATAGCTTATTATTGGCATATAGTGACAATTGGTGTTAACGTTTTATTGTATAATACTGAAGTTAGCTATTTATATGATTAACATAAAATAACATAATACTTCTTTATGAAAATCTGTGCCCAGCAGCCAGCGTGAGTTTTGTGACAGTTGTCAAAATAACTAATTATGTTACTTTTCATAGAAATCCATACTAATATTATAAATGCATAAGTAACTTTGTCTATCTGTCTGTCACGTTTTCACTCTTTAACTTCTGAACGATTCCGAATTAGATTAAATTTGGCATGGAGATAGATTACATTCTGAGAAAGGACTAGCCTCGATAACTGACATCAGCGCGGGCGGAAACTAATTTGAGCTTAAATTGCCTATTCTCTGTATTGCAAATATTAAGAAAACAACTTTCTCGAGATCAATACAAGAACGATGAACCACTCAAAGAGCTTAAAGCAGAAGAGGGTTCACGGTTGCTTTGGAAACTGATCCTTTGAGAGAAAATAGAATATTTTCTGAGTTAAATACTAACAAGTGCCTACCTGTACATATTAACATAGATACATATTTTGATTTTACATTAATAGGTGTGTATAGTAGTCGATATCGTATTATGTGATTTATGTGCGAGGGTTGTGTGTGTTTGTGTGTGTGCGTGGTATAACTGTAGTGTGTCGTAAGATACGCGATAGTATGCATTTTTTAGGGTTGTCACAAGCAGGTGTGACAAGGTTTTTAACTTTTTATTAATTTCATTGGAAAATAAAAGTGGTCTGTAAGGTGTGAAACTTTCAAGAAACACAAGGAACAACCCCTTAAATTTTATTTCGAATTTTGTAATACACTGTATTTATACATGCAATAATATTATGATTAAAGGTAACTTTTTCTAGCTAGTCTGTCTGTTACCTTTTTACGTTTAAACCGCTGAACCGATTTAGACTGAATTTGGCATGAATATCTATTCCTATATCCTGAGAATGGAGATAATAAGCTACCTATTTACTATTATCTAATCTGTGCTTTTGGCGTGTAACAAATTCATGCGGGCAGAGCCGCGGGCGGCCACTAGCAACACCTATTATAAATGCGAAAGTTTGAATTCATGTATTCACCATATCAGCCGAGAGTACTGGTGACGCTTACTATAGGTCGTGCTAATACCCCTCGGTCTATAGTGGAGGAAACTCGCGGTCGACTTGTGTCTAAAATCGAGAGGCCTCTAATCAGAGTCTCCCATTGGGGATGACTAAACTTAGTCCAATTCAACCCTACTACGACACAGGTCTGCGCGTTCACCGCTAAAAAAACCCTCATTCGCTGTGACTCCACAATTCATTGACACTCCCCGTTCCATATCTAAGAGTACCAGGATCCTTGGTGTTGATATCTCTAGAGACGTGCAGTTCCGCAGTCATTTGGAGGATAAAGTCAAGATGGCATCCAAGAAGCGTGGTGTGCTCAATAGAGCGCGGCGGTATTTCACTTCGGGGCAAAGACTGTTACTGTATAAGTCTCAAGTCAGGCCCCATATGGAGTACCGTTGCCATATGGGCGGGAGCACCTAGATACTTGTGCCATTAGCACGTAGCCATAGCGTGCCGTAGCTTGAACCATTTGACGTGCTTCAAAGACGCGCTATGAGAATTTGACATGATGCCCACGGCACCCCACGGCCTCTTTCTACTATCGCACTACTCGCCACCAGCAGGGAGTTTATCCTCAAAATTTTAACCAATGTGGTCGTGTACTGTAAGTACGGTTACAGATAAAGTTTCACCTACGTACGCTCAGATTGTGGAATGAGGTCCCTGCAGAGGTTTTCTCAAATGAATACAGCATAGGGTTCTTCAAAAAAGGCGTGAAATTTTTTTTACAGGGTCGGCAACGAGCAAGTGATACCCCTGGTGTTGTAAGCGTCCATAGGTTACGGTAACAGCTTACCATCAGGTAGGCCGTATGCTTGATTGCCGCCTTAGTAATATAAAAAAAATCAGACCCACATATTAAAAGTGGCAGGCATTCATTTAGTCACTTTACGGTTAATTATGTTGGTTGTTTACTTTTGTCAAGTGCCCAAAAGTTGCACGTGCTGAAGGAAAAGACTCGCAACAATAAGTCATTTTAATATACAGAACGCGGTATTGGAATATACAATAATTTAAAATTTTGAAATTTTCCCGTAAACCTTTCAATGAGTTACAAATTCCTATATTATATTATATCTACCATAATACTATTATATCATAATATACCTACTCTGTTTCGCCGCACCATTATAATGATAAGGTTTTTAAACCGTTCGTCGCGGCCGTCAGCGCAGTTTAATTTATCGCTAACATTGAAAAATAAAACCCGTTAGTTGCGTCCTAAATAGCCTTAATGCTGTGCTTTCCAGATTGACAAAATTTCTGCCGCCCAGATATCAGCAGCGCGCACGAGGAAGCGTTTGATTGCTCTCTTTGAAAAAAGTTAAATAGCGCTAAAGTGTTCCGGTTTTTAAATCATCGTCGCCTCAAACATTGCGCCGCGCCGTTTAATTTTGTGACGTCTACCGAGCCGACGGAGCCGAGCAGACGCCTTTTATAGTCATCATCATCCACATTGATCACATTTTGATCAGGTTGTCTCAAACATACATACACATACAAATTTCCACGCAAACGAAATCACGTGCAATTTTACTGCGAATGTGTTATAATTATACTTAAGCTTGAACTCCGAGAAAGGAAATAGGCCACTTCTTAATCCGCGACTTTATCTGCATCCGCGATAACCGACGCGAAAAAAGTCGCGTAAAAATGCTAGTGTATATTATATTATATTATACGAGTGGCCGCCCGCCGGTAAATATCTCTAAAAAATATATTTTGTCCTTCCCAGTGTCTTAAACTATCTCCATACGGAATTTCATCTAATTCAGTTGAGCGGTTTAACCGCGAAAAGATAACAGGACAGCGTTACTTTACATTTTTAATATTACCTTTTAAGAATTACATTGAAACGTCAAGAGTTGTAGGATAGATTATTGACGCAAACTATTGTGAAGTGAAAATAGCGCGATAAGGAGTTATTGCTCTATAAACAATCCAATCATAAGGCATATAAAGAAAAAAAGTTCCGCAACATTTTCGTATGCTTACTCGTAAGTACGATTGTCACGCGGAAGTCTGTCCGTTGCGTGTTAGTGTGCGTATATAGCGGACAGCGAGCGACGTGCGAGTGCAAGGGGCGAAGTACGCTCAAGGGCACCCGCCGGGTAACGACCCCACTACGCACCTTCCAAAAGTCTGCATTCTACTTATAGCTATTCTGCCTATAAAACATAAAGGCTTTTGTGAATTCGTGCTTGTCGTTGCTCAAACAAATTCGTAGAAGTATCTCATTATTTTATAAATAACTAGCTGACCCCGCAAACGTTGTTTTGACACAATAAAAAAAATATTAAAAAAAAAATTAAAACCGACTCCAAAAAACTGAAAAGGATAAAATAATTAAATTTTAGTAGGTACTCATCCCCTAGGAACATATTTTTGGAGTCGGTGCTTCACTATCTATGGTTTCTGGAAACAACTTAGCACCAACTCCAAAAATGTGTTCCTAGGGGGTGAGTGTAAAATTTAATTATTTTATCCTTTTCAGTTTTTTGGAGTCGGTTTTAATTTTTGTTTAATTTTTTTTTTCACAATTATTAGTGATAACTTTTGAAGGTCAAAGCTAGATGGGTGACCGTGAGCTTATATTGATTTCTACTATCGTATCATTACACTAAAAATTCAAAGGAAAGCAAAAATCCGCAATTTCTCATATGTAGACGACTTAATTTTTCCAGTTTTTTTGATTTAAAAACCAAAGTACCCAATGGTTTTTCAAAAATTTTTTATGGTACCAAATGGGAACTATTCCGCATCGATCAAAAAAAGAATCATTAATATCGGTTCACCCAGTCAAAAGTAACAAACATAACGTCTGAGGTAACAAACATAAAAAAAAACATACAGACGAATTGATAACCTCCTCCTGTTTTTGAAGTCGGTTAAAAAAATGACCAAAAAATAAATAGATAGTAGCCGATTCTCAGACCTAATGAATATACATATAAAATTTCATGAAAATCGGTCAAGCCGTTTCGGAGGAGTATGGTAACTAAATTTGTGAGTTATATAAGATATTTTTATGCTCTTTAAACAGTAACCTCACAAATCTCACGACAACACGTGGATTTCAAGAACAATAATAGTGTATTAGTGCCGTGTTTGCCATAAAAAAAATATAACGCTGTAAAAGCAAGATACGATGTAATCTTTATTTTAATAATAGAATCTTAACAATATTATTTTTGTTCTTTTCAGACGGGCGCTGCACACGGTCGTCGTATTATGGATGTTACTTTCAACAATGTATTGGAAGGGACGCGCCAATATTTTCTGGGATTACCTAAACAAGCCCAGACAGAGGGCTCTGGTCAGCCTGTTTGGCCTGCAGGCGCTCCACCACCTGAAGAGGGGGCTCCGGCCCAGTCAGGTGCTCCAGCACCGACGTCCCGCCCACCTTCCGCCGCTGCCGCGCCACCCTCCACTCCATCCTCTGTGATGGCAGTCGTTATACCGCCCAGACCGCCGTCGGAGCCTCTCGAACCTGAACCGCATATTATACATAAAGCAACAGTTATGCGGGAAGCAGCCGAGAAGCGTCGCGAGTTGCCTGAAGTTGAGGATGAGGAGGAATCAATAGAAACGCTTTCCCCCCCTTCGCACATCATTCGTAAGCCTCAACGAACATTGCCGTCACCGGCGCCAGCGCCTTCCGCTCCTTGTCCTTCACCAGCAAGACCGCCGTCCACTGCTCCTTTGCAGCCACCATCCACATCAGAGCATCAACTGGAGTCCGCTGCAGCCTATAGGTCATCTGGGCATCGCGTATCTACTCCTACAGCTAGGCCGTTGGACCATTACACCGCGAACCGTCCGCCTGATCCGTATTCGACATCGAGACCACCGGAACCGTATGTTCGTTATTATGAAACAAATTTATCAGATGGGGGAAGAAGTTCTCATGGACCTTCTCCTCAACCTACAGTGTCTGCACGACACAGTCCTCAAACATATGCGAGGTTATCGAGTTCATTACCACAACACTCGGCCTCGAGATTACGTGAGTCCGCGACTCATAGCCCACCTACACAGCGCTACATAATGGCGACTTCACAGCCGCCCCCGCCGCACAATGATCGTGTTCCGCCAATTCACCATCCACAACCTGTGCAGCCTTCTCAGAGATTGGACGTACGATCGACGCAAGTATACTCACCGTTACAACAACGTCGTGAATCATCGCCTTATGCACGTATAAGCTCACATTATGAAAGGCATTCAGCGGTATCAACAAGAAAATATGATCCTCAACATGCGTATCCTGGTTACAGACCAACATTGTCTACGTCTCAGCCTGTACAAAATCATCGCATAGAAACGCATCATCCTGCACCATACAAACATGCAGCGATAGAAGCGATGAGCTCACATTACACCACCAGGCCACCTGATCGTGCGCCTGCCCCGCTCCCGATACACCCACATGAAGCGCCTCGTGCACCGCCACGAGTAGATTACCCTAATATTACCAGAACAGTAGATACGAGAAGCGCCTATCCTTACCCAGCACCATCAACATCTACTGCACGTTATGGGGTTAATACAACGGTACCAGTGGTTCAAAGTCCATCAAATCTTCAACCACGAACACCATATAGAAGTACGGGTGTTCAGAAAAGTAATTATGAATATTCTACGTCTAGCTCCGTCCAAACATCACCAGCTCGATCTTCAGTAAAACCAGGATATCCTAATCAACAAGCTCGCATGACAGTATCTGTCACTACACTTGTTAATCAAATGAACCAAACAAAACAGAAACAAGACCCACCTGTGTCGGTCACGCCTAGTGCGAGTCAAGTTAATCCAAATAAACATAAACGAGAATCTCCACTTGACTTATCAGTAAAAACTGTGAAAAATTCAGCGGATTCCTCAACTACTCAAGATGATGTAATCGATTCTGCATCAATGGAAAACAAAATAATGTCTCTACAACCACGCCCACCATCTTCTAGCAGTCGGCAGACTGCACCAACTACTGCGAGCTATGTTTCATCTCATAAAGTTGACTTTGCGCCTAACTTCACTCAATACAGAGATAGAAGTAGTCATCATGCCAACATTAGTAATGCAGCTCAAAGCAGTCATCCAGTACGCTATAATGGTTCGTATGATTCAAGACGCCCTACGAACGAAACATATCCCGTAGAATCTCAAAATCACACATATCCTGAACGTAACAAACACACCGGTAATACTAGTCGAGCTGATTTAGTTACTAGAATAGATCTTACAAGACCTATAAATGATCAGAGACTTGAGAGTAGGCGTGATGACCGATCCTATATTGATGACAGAAAAAGGTTGGCGGGACCTATCGTCAGCAACATTCCTGAAAAAATAGTTCGCTATGAGACATGGACTTCAGACAGTCGGATAGACCGTATGAGTCCTTTTGCGAGGGAACAGCATGAACTAATTAGCCGTCCGGTGTATAGTTACAGTAGTCATAAACAATTTGAGGCTTATCAAAATGAACAAAAAAGGCCAGGATTATCTGGTATTTATCGTGAAAACCATTCTCATGTTAGTCATAGACATCCTAACAATCAATATCCACCGGAATTAGTTAATCGTGAACCAAGCGACTATCGAGGGCAATACCACGACCGAAGTGTTTCAACAAATAATCGTCATCATGTTATACAAAAACTTCCGAGCCACAGAGATAAACATTTGCATCATATGGACTCCCATAGTGGTGTGCCTGCTGATAAAAGAGTGCTGAGTATTCTACGAAATAGTTTGGAAACAAAGCAAACTGGGTATGTTGACTCGGCACGAGCACCACCTAGACAGATACCTGATCTCATTGTTATAGATGACGTAGACGATTCTGTGATAGAAATAACGGATCTTACTAAAGATATTGACACAAATACTACCGCTAAAACTAATTCTAAACCCAGTAATACCACACCAAATCTAGTGAACCATATTCAAATGCCTAAAGCTGTGGATTCTATACTACTTGACGCTGATTGTAATAAATTAGAAAATTCTGATTCAAAGAGCAAGTCACCTGAAAATGATGTCGCCTCAAGAATAAGAACTAAAGCAGAATTGAAGGTCATGCCACCGACACAAGACAGCAATATAAAGCCAGATATAAAACAAGATATGCCATTAGAAAACGACAGAGCAAAACTTCAACCAAAATCACAAAAACAACATCTATTTAATCAAATCAGAGAGGACCTACGATTAGAGTCTGTTATAAAAAGTGAAAAGCCTGAAGAAAATATTATATCAGAAGTAAAATCGGAGCCAATGAATATTGAAGAAATTGAAAAAGACGCTGAAGTGTCTATTAAAACCGAAAATTTTCTTGAAAATCTAGACCCAGAAACGATGGCTCTACCAAACAATGGGCCAGAGGAAGATTTAGATTGGGCTAATGCTTGTGATAGCTTTATGGAGCAATTAAAAGTAGGTTGCCATAAAAAGAAATCAAGAAAACGGACAGAAACACAGGATACTGATATTGATTGCAACCAAGAAAATAATCAAAAAATTAGCACTGCAGATCAAATATTAGACAATAATTTTATAGATTCTACAATTCCGATTATTATCAAGCAGGAACCTATGGATGAAGATGAGATAAGACAAGATGATGAACCACTTGCAAATATTGTAGCCGACCTCATCTCGAAAGATAAAATTCAACTTCAAGATGAAATTGAAAATAATGATAAAGTAGAATACAATGAAAACGCACAAAATAAAGAGAAAGTAGAAAAAAAGGTCCAAAAAACTATCAGTAACAAAAAAGTGAACAAAGATCATGAAAAGACGCCTAAATTGAAATCAAAAAGCAAGTTAGACAAAACAGAAACTTTAGGTGCGCCTCTTCAAGTACCGATTAAAGTGGAGGTAATAGAAAAAGAACCAATAAAAACGACTACAAAGGACGATTATGAATCTACAGATGACGATGAACCTTTAATAAAAAGTAAACTGCTCAAAGAAAAAGAACGTAGTGAACAGTTAAAATATCAACTCTTGAAGGATTTATCAGAAAAATCTGCTTATGTGAAACTGGAGTGTTGCGACGTAGATGTTAATAAAAATACAAGAAAATCAATTGAATCAATAACAGATAAAGAAGATAAGCAATGTAAAGGTAAAGTGATTAAACAGTCAAGACCGAAAGGGAAGTCATCTACTGATAGCATCAAAACTGAGAAAAATAATGATGATGCCAGTTCCGATAGTGATGATGAACTCACTGTTGCTAGTAGACTTCGATTGCGTAAAAATATCAAAAGTGAAGACAGTAAACAAAGTCCAGTTATAAAAACGCCAGCAAAAACATCGCCAAAAAAGCAAGAAATCAACACGGCTAGCAGTAGTTCTACACCTGTTAGAAAACCTGGCTTCGGTGATGGTTCAGATTTTCACCCAGGCTGGGAAGAAGAGTTATATCGGTATAAGCGTTCTCTTCGGATGCCAACAAGATTGATTGCAATTCCCATTGGGCGAACCGGTGGACCTTTTCCTAAAGGATCTGGGGCTTTCTTTACGCGAGGGTCGACTTCATTGCCAGACCTTGACCCGGCTCCACTTTCCCCAGCACCATCTTCAGCTCCATCTGCAGCCACTGATGATTTGTATGCAAGACGTCCTGATAAACTCACATTAGATAGTGATCTTGAATCTAACTCTAGTTATTCAGCAGCTAATAAATTACAATATGACTCGGAAGCATCAACATCTACAGTATTTTCGTCCTCTAATGTCAAAAAGCAGCGTAGCTCAATTGTAGATGTATTAATGCAGAAATGTGGTAGAAAAGAAGATACAAAGAAGAAAAATAAAGACAAAGATGATAAAACTCCAAAAACTATTCCTAAATGCACGAATACTACAGAGTTACTAGCAACGCCAAGTTTAGGTCTTTTGAAAAATGGAGACAAAGGAAGTTTAAGCGCAAAAAAAGAGAAGTTAATGGAAGATATTTTTTATTTGGGTGCTTTTAGAAAGGAAACTGTCACTGCTTTTAGAAACGCTTTTATTACAAACACAGATGGTCTTATTGGCGCTACGGAAGAGTTTGCGCCTGTTGTTCTAAAATCTAGGACTCGAACTGAAAGCAGAGTTTTAAAACAACGAGCGACAATCAAAGAAGTGTTTGGTGACGAGAGACCAGCTTCAGCACCACCGACGTCATGCCGAGAAGATGATCTTCCAAACGTTGAAGATGAACGAATAGTCAAATTAAAAAATGAAGCAAAAGAGGATAGTAAACCGAAAATAAAGCCCAAAAAAATTATAAAAGACAAGTTTAAAAGGAGATCTAGTTCAATAAGAGATGGGCTTAGGAGTACCAAATCATTAAAAAGAAATGATGCAAAGGGTCGACTTCTCAGGCTGAAAAAAAGAAACAGTCTAATGAAGTCTTTATCAAATAAGCGTATCAAAGATGCCGCTGGAAAACATAAAAAAGAAAATAGTCCCGCCTTAGAAGATAAGGACAAAGTAAAAGAAGTGATTTCTCCCGATGCGTCGACTACAGATGTGAATTCAAAAAGGCGACTAAAACGTTTATTTGGAAGAAGAAAATTTAGTTCTGGGTTCGATTACATAAGAAAGAAGAAGAAAATAATACGCAGAGAAGTAAACAATAGTAATAACAAGATTCGGCGTGCCGCGCCTAAGCCAAGTCCGGAGTCCATTCATGACATTCACAAAGAGATCAAAAGTTGGTTCATTAATAAGAGTATTGGTGAGACACACCTTCATCGAGCTGCTAGGCTTGGATACACGGTAAGAAAAAACTTTATTAAACCGTGGTAATTTTTATACACATAGAGAATCTCAATAACTTTTTAATTATTTTTAGGATTGTGTTGCGTATTGCTTGGAAAAGATGGAAGTCGACCCCTGTGCTAAAGATAATGCAGGATTTACGCCGCTTCACGTTGCAGCTGCAAAAGGTCACGTAAGAATATCCCGACTCTTATTGCAATATGGTGCTAATGTTTCGGCAGCTGCACAGGGGGGCATCAGGTCAGTACACTTATGAAATAAATTCATTAATATTTCCTTTTGAAGTGTGTTGCAAAAGTTCGAAATTAAATTTAAGTGGGTGGTTGTGTTCCTTGTCAAGAGTTACCACTGAAAGTTTGACACCTTTGAGACCACTTTTATTTTCCGATTATATTAATAAAAACATTGTCACTCCTGAAAACACTAAAAAATGTGTACTATCGCGTTATCGTAGGACACGCTGAAACGTTACACACACAACCCACGCACATAGTACGGTATTGGCCCCCCGCAACCCCAGAATTCCAAATTTTATTTCGGGATTCTGTAACACCGGTCATATGTATAATTATGTATATATAATGGCTTTTTTTAGACCCCTTCATGAAGCAAGCGAGAACAGCCACGTTGAAGTTATCAGACTATTGCTGTCGTATGGTGCAGACCCGTTACTCGGTACTTACGGCGGCCAAACCCCAGAGGAGCTAGCCGATGGTTCAGCCGCCAAGCTCATCAGATTGCACATCTCCGATGTTCAGGGTCACGCGATTGAACCCTGGCGTTTCCCACACCCGGCTGAAATTGTTGGTAAGAATGAAAATACAAAGACACACTGTCGATTTTTTCAATTAGAACTTGAATAATACTCGGAAGCATTTGTTATTGAATTAAAGTCACTGTTGCCAAACGCTAATTAGCATTTCACACGTGTTTGGCTAGTATTTTTATGACGTAATGTTTTGTTTGTCTTATTCATAACGAATGAAGGTAGTGGATATTAGATTAATAAGTATATTTTCATTTGAATTTCAGATCACGAAGAGATAGGATGTGATCCGCTATCATCACCGCCGCCAGGGTCACCCCCGCCGCCACCGGACTCCACCATTGAGATCCAGTGCACTGAGGCGCCATTGCCCCCTTTCTACACTTTAAGGACAGTAGCTGGTCAGCCGGCAGACGGGCTATGGTGTCTTCTGCAGGATATTACTAGTTTATTACAGGTGAATTTTATTAATGTTTGTTCCAAAAAATTATTTTTCTTTGAAGTTTGCTTATTAGTAGCAGGGACGTAAGTGATATTTATTTAAACAAAAGAGATGTTCCAAAAATGTATGGAGACCCGTGCAGATCTATGTACAGTATATTGAAAAATAGGTAAAAATATACAGAACAGTGTTCAAGTGTCCATTTTCTTTTTATTTGATTTGTTGCGTGGTACAAAACAAGTTTTTTTTATAGAAAAAACTGCAACACAGTCAAATATTCAACATGGCGCCTTTGTCACTTGGTGACGTTTAGTTGATTTCGATGTCGCCCGCCATATTGCCGTATTAAATAACGATGAAGTCGACGAAAAATTTCGACTTTTGTACAAAGTATGCACGAATTATTTGTATTTTTTCCGGATTCAGGAGATTTTCCCTGATTTTTTGAGATAGTGTACATGTATATACTTCGCCGGATATGAAACATCTTCTTTGAATTCATAAAATAAAATAAAAAACCTTACTTTCAGATAAAGTCAAAGGACAGTTTACTAAAACAGATTCACTGTGGGTCTGGCTCACCTAAGGAGCTGCTCCGTGAGATACGCACCCAGGAGTTTTTGGAGAGAGCGCAGTGTCATCAACTGCTGTCCGCGGGCGAGAAGGTGAACGTGCGCGCCTCCAAGGTGGCGCTCGTGCGCGTCACCGACAAACTACGGCAGCTGCTTAAGATCGAAACCGTCCTAGTTAGCTGATATTAGGCCCACAATAGGACTGGTTTTCTTTTTTATAAACTAATTGTTATGACGCAAATTAGTCTATGGTATTTGACGGCATAAAATTATCGATGTCCTGTGAAATTTATTTGTAAAAAAAAGCAGATAATGATTGCAGTTATACAGAGATAGAAATACGAAACAAAAAACAACGCATCGCAATTTTAATTTTTTTAAAGCACGAGAGAAACAGCTGAGCTCTTAACCGCTAAACTTTGTGTATAAATATTTTAGTTTGTAAACGTAATGCAAAAAAAGGTTACAATAATAGTCAATTACCCTTAAGATTTACCCCACTGCCTCATTCTTTAGGAACTAGCCACCAAAGAGCATTTAAAAAGTTAGAAAGTAGATTTTTTAATG
The DNA here is from genome assembly GCA_947347705.1 of Nymphula nitidulata. Lineage (NCBI taxonomy): Eukaryota > Metazoa > Arthropoda > Insecta > Lepidoptera > Crambidae > Nymphula > Nymphula nitidulata. The sequence continues at coordinate 18,150,993 of OX374625.1, read as the reverse complement.
ACTTAATAAAGGGATATAATAATATGAATTCAGAAGTATTCCCGCGAATGCTCTACTCCATCTAGAATGCTCTAATCTAAGGCTATTTTGCGTATCATTCACGACATGAGTTTAGACTTTTCGAGTCTAATTTGTTTGCTTTAAAATTTGCATCACGACTGGGGGCTTTGGGAACAGCAATAACCCTATAAAGAACCTATGAACTAGTCTATAAATAAAATATGTTTATCTTCAATGCATAAGTTATAATAAAAGCTTTTAAAATAAATATGATGGCTGATGGAAAGGTGTTTCTGAAGGATAAATATGTATTTCATTCTTTAATATTACATTTATGGAATTCGATCAGTTTTGTATATATTTCACAAGCTCATGATCATGACAGATTTAAAATATTTTGTAACAGGGGTGACTCCAAGCATTGAAAACGGACACAATTTTGATATTATTTAATACTCTTCTAAAGTCCGACCAAAGGCGGGCATTTCTTAACGTTTAATACCTACATAAAACAGTTTGTAGACTATGATTGATCTCATGGTTTTCATTGTAATGCAGTGAGTATATCATTGTACTTTAAATAAATTTGAACTAATAATTGTCTGCTATGCCACATGTAAAACATTGATATATTTTATTAATATATATGACATTTATCAAAATACGAGGCGAATTTTGGAGAAATGTATACGGCAGTTGATGACGAAGACGGCTCAATGACGAGATCTAACTATCTAGTTCGACTGATTATTGTAATCTAAACAAATATGTATCTCATTTATGAACAATGTTATGAATAAATATTTGTTTTATGAGACTGTTTAAGTTAAGGCAGCCATTGCATAAATCAATTAATCACTTTTCACTATATAAATATTTGTTGTGAGTGAGTGCTCGTTTACAAAGTGATTTTAGGTATTCTTTGTTTGAACAATCTTTGTAAATATTGTAAATAATTTAGGCAGTAATCAGATGTAATTTTGCGTAAATATTGCTTTAAGTGTATAATATTCTCATGGGTGCTATTTAACGTCGGTGTATGGTAGGTTGGGTTAGTTAGATGGTAAGACGGTAGACGCGGGCTGTTGGTCGGTGCGCTCCGGTACGTTCGATAGTGTATATTAGTTTAGGAAATAATATAACGAGATATAGTTACCACAATAAACATAGTGTAAGAAGTTAGCATAATCTTAAATCGTGTGTGCAATAGTATACGGTGAGTATATCGTTAATTTCTAGATGATTTAATGGAGGGAAGGGCGTGGGTGTTAGGCACAGGGTCGGACGATGCCTTATGCGCACAAGCGGTACTTAAGTCATCGAGTATGAATAAGTGCAATATGTGTCGTATGCAAATAGATTTTTTAAAATGCTATTATAGAGACTGGTATTTCCAGGATATTTTCTTATCTCGTTCATTGCAATCTTATGAATATCGTAATTTCGAATAACTCTTTACATACGATGAACATTCGTGATGCTGCTTTGAGATAAAAAAGCTTTGAGATTATGCTATTATTTAGTTGTTTCAATCTTTTAAATACCTGCGCTATTTTTTATTCATTGTTATGTTTGCTAATTGTCTGCCTGAAATATTAAGTTTCATTTTTGTACAATAATATGCTTTTTATGTAAAATGAGTTACGTTTTTATTTATACAATCTGTAATAAAATTAGGAAAATTTATTAAATCATTTAATGCATATCGCTGAATTTTTTATTAATGTTGTAAATAAAACCATTGACAAATTATATTTAAATTATTTTCACACATCATATTGTCTGATTGTCAATAATTTTAGCTGTACCTACTTTTAATAGTTAAAAACAAACTTTTTACTTTACAGTAATTGGTGGTGCCTGCACGAAATATTTTTGATACTTGTAAGGCAGGTAGCAATTTTACACATACCTACATAACATAATACTTTAACGTAAAGTCATGTTCCGCCCTATTTATATTGAGGAAATTAGTAACGAAGAAGTACATGATTAATCTGTGATTACATATTATTTAGAAAAATAATCTTGCTCGCGGAATAGTATGGAAATTAATGACTTTAGGAGAAAATGAAACCTGGCCAATTATAATGGCATGTATACTTTCCTCAATGGAAATAAAATCTTATAAGCCTATCTGTTATTAGAAGTACCTACAATATAAGTATTATTATAATTATTGATACAATTCTTGTTGATAACTATCAAAAATAAAACTGTGAACAATGAAATGCATCTTTTATTTTCAAGGAGTAACTTCTAAATTGGGATAACCTGGGCATCAATGTCAATGTTGACGGTTACTCACTGACACATTTAAGATTCGCTGACGATAAAAAGGAGTAAAAAAGGACTACCTTTTTGCAAGAACACCCATTAAACTAAATCATAGCATAAACGACACACTATTAGAAAGTGAAACAGTAGGACTAAAACTAAATCCTGATAAAACAAAAGTGATGGCTAATGGCGTAAAAAACAATATCTATAAAAATTGGACAACTAGAGATAGAATATTTGGATAAACATAATATTACAGGGTGGCACATTTAGATCGGTCAGTATGGGAAAGTCAGAAACTATAAGACATAAAAAAATGTCTTCTTAGGAACCATGTCATCGATTTTAGTAATAAGAAAAACTGCATTCATACATTTAAAAAAAAAGTGTACTCAGCTTGGGAATCGATCCGGACGTTTTGAAAAATAAAACTAACACTATTTCTATTTAGATATCAATTGTGTAGGTCTTAAACAGTAAACGTTACTATGAAACATGATGTTTTAGACATGAATAAAATGCATTCTTTTCATATCCTTTAATTTATTTTAGTTAGTGTTCGAAATTACCACCATTTTTCAATACAACATTTAACTCGTTTTGGTGTGAAAAATTGCCTTTATGGTTTTTTGTAGCTCTTTGCTGGTGTCGCAACTTATTTCATACACTGCTTTTCATTGTTATCTGCGATAATATTATCGCTATGATTGTAATTGCTTACTTCTATTAATCATACGTATAACAATAATCAATTGAAATGCCCACTTAGAATAAGTATGTAGATACAAAGAAGTGATAAATCTCATTTGAAAATGGATCGTCTTGGTTTGACTGGCCGAATAGTAATAAATTATTTTAATTTTTATAATGTCCGGGTTTGATTCCTGAGCTGAGTATGTACACATTTTTTTAAATGAATGAATGCAGTTTTTCTTATTACTAAAATCGATGAGATGGTTCCTAAGAAGAGATTTTCTTTATATGTCTTATAGTTTCAGACTTTACCATACTGACCAATCTAAATGTGCCACACTGTATATCTGGGACAAATGACATCAACTAAAGATCTGTCAATAAAGAACTTGAAAGAAGAATAGCAAACGGTTCGAAGAGATACTGGGGCTTGAAAAAAATAAGGAAAGATAAGGATCTAGATATTTGGACAAAGAGCATGCTGTTTAATACCTTAAGGCAGACAAACATGGGCCCTAACAAAAATATAACAAAGAAACTCGCATTCTCCCAATGCGTGTTGAAAAAAATACATGTTGGTCTTTAGGAAAGCAGACAGAATAAAAAGCAACAATATTAGGGACATCACGCTAAAAAAACGAAGATTCAAATGGAAATGGTCAGGATATATCATTAGAGGCAAAGATAAATGGAGTTAAAGAATAACTCAGTGGTACAGTGGTATATTTAATACTTTAATACTCGGCCTTTATTTTTAACAATAAAAAATTTAAGAAAAAGAAATACTTAGAAGTAGAAAACAAACCTCCAATTTTAGCCAGTGGAGTGGATCATGTAGCCATACCGTTTCCTTTTAACTTTGGAACTATTCTTTACATTTTTCTCTTTTTTGGTTCAGTAGTTCTATCTAAATTAATTTTCAAACAACACGAAGTTTTTTGATGTTTAAATATTGTCTTGTCATTTTCAATTTGGGGCTTTAGGGGAACTCCCGCCAAAATTTTCAAAGGAAAAAAGGAGCAGTACTTACTACGTGCGTAGAGCTGGTCACAGATCACTTATATAGAGCGAACCCACAGATTAGAAGGTCCATAACACATAATCTCTGTCTACGACCATCCCCCTTATTCTCAACTGTCGGAAAGAATTCGAATTTCGGAAACTCTATACCTGTCACTTTTTATCGCGCTGCGTCAAAGCGAGACGGCATGTGAATTTTCGAATCGAATCCGTGATCCGACAGTTGAGAATAAGGTGGCATAACTTCTAGTAGTAGTTCGTAGTTCTGTTTATATCCCCACAGGGAAAGGCAATGGTACAGAGCCATACAGCCAAATCTAAGGTCATATATTATCTTCAAATAATAAAGCGTTGAAGGCTATTAAGCCAGATCTTGTATTGATTAAGCATAGGTAAAATTTTATAGACTGCCAAAAGTAAAGGCACTGCATACTCCTTTTAAAGTTAAAATTCATGGACAGCTTTCTGCCTCGTTTTCATATCACGACCTCATCTTTATTTCGTATCGTGTACGTACTCCTAGGCATAGTCACAAATATTTACCTCTTCGTAGTTATAGGGGTATGGATTTGGAGGCATTGCAGCTGGAGGCAAGTGCCATTGTTTGGGGTCCAGTAGTGGACGCTAGCAATATTGATGATAAGGTGCAACATTTTAATACAATTCTTCTAGAATTATATGATCGGCATGCTCCTTTAAAGCGAGTTAGAATTAAACATAACCCAGCCCCCTGGCTTTCGGAAGAAATTAAACATGCTATGTCACTTCGGGACAAGGCCAAGGGTAGGTTCAGGCGTTGCTCTTCTGATCATAATTTAATGTCGTACAAGCTCCTCCGTAACCGCTGTAGTCGTCTTTGTAGAGTTGCTAAGCGACGACACTTCCACGAATCTCTAGTAAATAAGAACCCCGCGGATGTGTGGAAATTTCTCAAGTCGGTTGGTATTGGTAAGTCTCCTGAAGTTGTTAACGGGGTTATTGACTTGAACACACTCAACAATCATTTTTCCTCCCCTCCTTTTAACATTGTTCCTCATGTAAAATGCTGTACCTTGTCAAAGCTGTCTGAGATGCCTTTGCCATCTTGTACCCCTTTCTTCTTTAAGGATGTGTCAGAGAATGATGTTAAGAAATCTATTTCCGCTATATCCTCTCCTGCTGTAGGCTGTGACAATGTGTGCTCGAGGATGTTATCTCCTATCATGCCTTTTGTTCTTCCCGTCCTAACTCACATATTTAACTATTCCTTGTCAACCAATGCTTTTCCATCAGCATGGAAATCCGCGCATGTTATTCCTTTGCCGAAAATCTCTAACCCGACTTTGCCATCTCATTTCCGTCCAATTTCCATTTTACCTTTCCTCTCCAAAGTCCTCGAGCACATTGTTCATAAGCAACTTTCTTCGTTTCTCTCTGACCACAATCTCATTAGTCCCTTCCAGTCTGGCTTCCGGGCAGGACATAGCACTGTCACCGCTCTATTGAAGGTTACCGATGACATCCGTTGGGCAATGGAGAACAAGCGCCTCACTGCTCTTGTCCTTTTGGATTTTACGAACGCATTTAACTCCGTCGATTTTGATGTTTTAATCGGTATACTTAAGTCAGTTAATATTTCCTCTTCATCCATATTCTGGTTTGATTCCTATCTTCGGGGTCGCTTACAGTGCGTTCGCCAAGATGAGTTGTTCTCTGATTGGTGTGAACTCCGTGCGGGGGTGCCCCAGGGTGGCGTCCTTTCCCCTTTATTATTTTCTATCTTCATTAATTCTGTCACTAATGTCCTTTCTTCGAGTTTTCATTTGTATGCTGACGATTTGCAGCTTTACAGACACTTCTCTGCATCTGATGCTATATGTGCTATTGCTTCATTAAATGAGGACTTAAAACGCATCAGCGCCTGGGCTTCTAGCTTTGGTCTGCTGGTGAACCCTAATAAATCGCAGGCCTTGATTGTTGGCAGTCGGCGCATTCGTAACTCCTTAGATTTTTCTACTCTTCCTGCAATTCTCTTTGATTCCACCCCGATTACTCTTTCTGATACTGCGAAAAATTTGGGTGTTGTGTTTGATGCTAACCTATCTTGGGTCCACCACGTCAACGAAGTCAGTAGGAAGGTGCATTATTCGTTTCATTCGCTGAAATGTCTTCAAAATTTTCTGCCCTTGCAAACAAAAATTACACTCGCACAGTTGTTAATCCAACCTATTTTTGATTATGCTGATGCCTGCTACCTCGATGCCAGTGAGGAACTGCTGAACAAGTTGGAATGGATCTGCGTTTGCAGAACCTCTGCATCCGTTTTATCTTTGGGCTTCGGAAATACGACCATATTTCGCAACATCGCAGCAGTCTCAAGTGGCTACCTATTCGCCATCGTCGGAATACTCGTATCCTTTGTCTTCTTTTTAATGTCCTCCATAACCCCTTGTATCCTTCCTACTTACGTGAGCGCTTCTCTTATACCTGGTCTCCCGATAAACCTTGTCGGTCTCACCTCCGTTCTATCCTTAATTTTCCTTCCCATACATCTGATTTCTTTTCCTATTCCTTCTCTGTTCACGCCGTTAGACTGTGGAACTCACTTCCGTCCGCTATCCGTGATTGCGAAACTGTATCAATTTTCAAATCACGAGTTAAAGCACATTATCTTTCCGTTCTATAATCCTCTTTTTACTTGTTTTATTTTTATTATAATTTTGTGTTTTAAGTTATATTTGTATGTTTTGTAGAGAATTTTTGTTTATATACATATTATTTATATAATTATTATTTTTATTATATTTTAGTACACACCATTTCTACCATTATTTATTTATTCTCCTAGTCGTAGGGCTGCTGGAAGAGATTTCTTTTAGGAATAAGCAGTTCCCTTGTACTCTGTTGTCCTTGTTTATGTTTTCATTGTTGTTTTTTATGTGTGTACATAAATTGTTAAATAAATAAATAAAATAAAATAAAGTTAATAAACTTGAAGATAGCTTGAAAATTATCAGGGTTTGATAATAACTCTTGCAGAGATGGCGGGATATTCGTATTATTTTGTTGCAGTTCATCAATAAATAAAATGCTCTGAATATTTAAAGGTTGGACATTCAAAAAATATGTGCTCCAGTGTTTGCAATACATTATGAGAACATTGCGTGCAGATTGGAGATGGTATAATTTTTATTCTCCTTAAATGAGCATTAAACCTGCAATGACCAAATCTCAGTCTACAAATCTGTGTGTACGACCATAACGTGACCCTAACCTTAACCAAAATATACTTTTTTTTTGTTCTCCCTATAAAGGGAAGGCAAAGGGAAGTAATGCTCATGCAGCCATGTCTTCAGTATTTCTTTATTTTTTTCATTTATGGCATTAAACACATTTCAATGCTTCTTGGGCGTATTTTATTTGACACGAAATATATGATGACCGTCACTTTATGTGCTACTTGATGAGGTGGATAACCACAAAAAAGTTCTCATCGTATTTCACACCATAATCACTTTTATTCTAATAATCTTTTAGTTGCACGTCAACACAAACACTTGAATAATAAAACTACGCCGCCTTTATAACTCAATGTTCAATGTTCGCTCCGACACAAACTGACGCCACAAAAACCTACCAAACACACCCCACCATAGACTACATAATATTAATGAACATACCGAATCACGCTAATTGCCACTCTCGTCGCTGTGAGCGCGCTAAAAGTCGTTTCCATTCGTGCTTAAAAAACTGCTCACATGACAAGAACTGCTGATAGCTCAGAAGAATATTTAGTTATTGTTCTGAGGCTGATAGTTCTCACAGGCTGTATTGCGTTTCGATCAAACACTGCTTACGGTGCTTACAGTGTCAACGTGCAAACCGATTCTATGTTGATGTTCGCGCAGTATTCTGTGGTTCGCGGTCTCGGCGGTATTGGTGTGGTAACGTTTTGTGAGTGCACTCAAGGCAAGGCTCTTTCCAATCTGTGCTCAAGGACATAACGTCGGTGGGCGTGCAAGACCGCGTAAGTGCAGTTTGCAATACCGCGTATTTACAAAAGTCGCAAAATTGAAATATCGCGCCAGCGGGCTCTTAGCGCTGATTTGCTTATACCAAATTCTCATGAAACAACACCTAGAGAAATCCTAAACAAGTTTAGTCAAAGAAATGAGTAGTGAGTGAGTTTTTTTTTATACAACTAGATGACACACAAGCTGACGGCCCACCTGATGGTAAGCGGTTACCGCCGCCTATAGACACCTGCAATAACAAGGAAAAGTCACTTGATATTGCAGGTGCGTTGTCATCCTGGGGCCTAAGATAAAATGCCGTCCATGCCCAGTAATTGCACTGGCTACCTTTCCCTTCAATCCGAAACACAGCGAACTGTTTCACGGCTGAAATAAGAAAGGCGGTGGTACCTACCCTGACGACCCTACATACGGGAAGCCCTGGTCAGTGCACGGACCTTGAGTGTCGAAGCACTGATCAGTGCTCTTTTACCAATGGACATTTTTGTAGATACAATTTTCAGTTATAGCTACAGTTACACACGCACGGTCCTAACGTTATATTATAATTATACCGATAGATAAACGAATCAATCTTTAAAAGGAGTCTTTAATATAACCATTTTTATCCGATCACTTTAAATTTATCACCGGGCGACGAGTGTCGAAGTTTTTAGTGCCTCTATTTTCGGTTAAAAAAACGGTTTAGAGGTTAAGTTGTTTTACTTTTGTTACTCAATCTGGAACTTTTATTTACAATGATAAAGCTATAAAACAAATCAAATTTCAAAATATCTACCATCGAAAGTTCGGACTCTTCGTAACGATTGTAAATATATAATAATTACAAAAAAATACATAATAATTACAAAAATGCGTCCGAGTCAACTTCGTGATATAATTATAAATACTCAACATGTGGCTGTACGGGATTACGTCTTTGCAGTCTTAAAAAAAATGATTGGGCGAGGCTTGTTTCAAATGACAATTACAACAAGAAAAAATCTGTTTTGTATTCAATTTCGCTGTTAGCTTGTGAATATTATTTTGAATTATGTTCTAGGTATAACTTGTTTATCCCTCATTTTTGGTATTTAAGATAAGCCTTTTTATTTAATTTATAATTAAGATGCAGTAGCTAGGCCGTAATGCTTAAGTTTTAATTTATCTTTTACAGAAAATGTATTGCTACTTGTTACTGTTTGTAGTAACGAGTTTTGTGGAGACTCAGGTGCTGGAGCAGAATCCATACAATCCTAACTATTCACAGCAACAGTTTCAGAGTGACGCCAACAAAAATAATTCAATATATCGTCCAAATTCGCAAGTACCTTACGGTAGTTTTGCCGTTAACGGAAATGATTTTAATCAACCACAAAGCCCGTTTTACCAATCAATAGACGGTGGATTTAGTTCTGATAATTCTCAAGAAGAGAATGATGTAGATTCACAAGCTAATAGTTATGCTGGTTTAGATTTTGAAGAAAGACATAAGTGCCCCCCAAATTGGTTTCGCTACCGGGAATCGTGTTACCGCTTTACGAAATCTCCTAATCGTCCAAGAAATGAAGCACGTAAAATTTGTCAAGCATATGAGTCAGATTTAGCAGCTATCAATAGTCCTGAAGAACATGGATTTGTTATAACTAATTTAATGAAATTAGATCCACAGAAAGGTTCGTGGTATATATCTGGGCACCAACAGTCAACAGGATACTGGGTAAATGATGTAGATGGATCACAACTCTCAGGCTTAGAAAATGCTTTTTTCGATGATCAACAACTAACCTATACCAGCTATAATATATTGCCTCGTGATTATTTAGTTTATAAATTTTCCCAACAAGAAGGCCGCTGGGGCTTGGCAGCTGTTGAAGGGACACAATATTATCATTTTATTTGTGAGGGGCAAATACAAAAGTTACATTATCTTTTGGAAGAGGAGAGGTCATTTACTTATGGACTAGATACATACGACCCTGAAAGGATACTTACAGGACCTTATTTCATAAAAGAGCCAGTGGATACTATCTATGATCCCCGTAGGAATCATCATGTTCAGTTGACTTGTATAGCTGGTGGTTACCCTGCCCCTGTTTATAAGTGGTACAGGGAAGATTACCAAGTTGATAATCCTGTTTTTATTGAAATTGATCCCTTAACAGATACTAGATTTATTCTCAGTGGAGGTACTTTAATGATTTTTAATCCAGATGCAGACAAGGATAATGCTAAATATCATTGCACAGCTTCAAACAAGTTTGGAACGATTCGATCAGAATCAGTAAGGTTGTCATTTGGCTTTATTAGAGAATTTAATCAAAAAAGACCCATTGAAACAGGTAACCAATACTGGGGTAAAGTTATGTACTGTGATCCTCCTTCTTACTATCCATCTGTTAATTTCCTATGGGCACGTAATTATTTTCCAAATCTTGTTGAGGAAGATAAAAGAGTTTTTGTGTCTTATGATGGGGGTTTGTATTTCTCAGCACTAGAAACTATTGATCGTGGTAATTACAGCTGCAATGTTATGAGTAAAGTTTCTGATGCAGGTCGTAATGGACCCTTTTTCCCTCTTTCTGTATACCCTCATTCTGATTATCAGCAACTGAAATTCCCTAACAATTTCCCTAAAGTTTTCCCTGAAGCTCCTGTAGTGGGACAGGAGGTAAGGCTGGAATGTGTCTCTTTTGGTTATCCTGTACCATCTTACAACTGGACTAGAAGAAACGGTAATATACCAAGACGAGGTCGACTGAGTAGTTTTGACCGTGTTTTAACTATTCCTAATGTTGGAGTAGAAGATGAAGGTGAATATATTTGTGATGTTAAGAATGACAGGGCACGTATATCAAACAGTGTTTTCCTTAAAGTCCAAGCTGAACCTAATTTCACTATTCCACTATTAAGTAAGCATGTTGATAACAGAGGAGAATTGCATTGGAGTTGTGAAGCATTTGGCATTCCAGATGTTAATTACACTTGGTGGAAAAATAGTGAGAAGTTATCAATGGAAACATTAGAACCTGAGGATAGAGATAGGTACCTAATACAAGATAATGTATTAATAATAAAATATTTAAATCCACAAAGGGACCCTGGTATGTATCAATGTGAAGCCAAGAATCAATTGCGTGCTAGGTTTTCGACTGGTCAGTTACGTGTTTTGTCATTGAAGCCATCATTTAAAAAACATCCTTTAGAATCAGAAACTTATGGTTCTGAAGGTGGAAATGTTACTCTTAGGTGCAATCCTGAAGCTGCCCCCAAACCAGCATTTACATGGAAGAAAGACAACATTGTAATAGGAGCTGGAGGCAAAAGATTTATAACAGAAATGGGCAATCTTATCATTCGACAGTTATCCAGAGATGATGAAGGAGTATATACATGTGTGGCAAAAAATCAGTATGGAACAGATGAAAGCCGTGGTCGTCTTATTGTTTTGCGTACACCTAGGTTTATAGAACGCCTTCCACCAAGAATCACAACTCAAGTGAATGATATAGTATTCTTGCATTGTAATGCCGAAATTGATCCAATTTTAGACACAGCATACTATTGGAATCATAATGGGATACGCATAAGGGATGCTTCAGATTTTTATGCTGATAAAAGAATTAAGATAGATGGGGGTGAACTTACTATTTTTAATGTAAGTCTCTCTGACGTTGGAGATTATGAATGTGTTGTCAAATCAGCTATTGGGCGTATATCCTCACACACTCAAATACGCATAGAAGGCCCCCCAGGTCCGCCTGGTGGATTACAGGTCATGAATATTCAACGATCATCTGTGACCCTTGAATGGACTGACAGTAATTCTAATGGGCGCCCCATTATTGGATATGTTATTACAGGTCGCACCAATTGGAACTCTACTTGGACTGTAATTAGTGAAAATATTCCCAATGTAATAGAAATTGATAGGTACAATGGTCGAAAGCGTGCAGTTGTATCTGGTAATCTGTTACCATGGTCAGTTTATGAATTTAGAGTGCAGGCAGTAAATATTTTGGGTGCAGGGAAGCCATCTGCACCAAGTCCACAATTCTCCACTTTGCCCGATAAGCCATATCAAGCTCCTCGAAATGTTGGCGGTGGTGGAGGCAAAATCGGCGACCTTACTATTACTTGGACACCTTTACCTTCTTCTGTTCAAAATGGACCTGGTGTGTATTATAAAATATTTTGGCGTCGAACTGGGTCGGAAGTGGAGTTCCAGTCTCTTCTTCTCAAAGAGTATGGCAATATTGGGATGCATGTTGTACATATATCATTGACCTACTTCTTTACCTCATACGACGTCAAAGTCCAGGCATTTAATGATATTGGTGCAGGGCCTGAAAGTGATGTAGTTACAATATACTCTGCAGAAGACATGCCACAGGTGGCTCCGCAGCAGGTGTCGGCTCGCTCCTTTAACTCAACGTCGTTAAATGTAACTTGGAATCCTATTGATCAGTCTCGTGAAAGGCTAAGAGGCAAGCTGATTGGTCATAGACTTAAGTACTGGAAACAAGCTAACAAAGAGGAGGAATGTATTTATTTTCTTTCGAGAACTACACGGAATTGGGCCCTTATCGTTGGACTGCAGCCTGACACATATTACTATGTCAAGGTGAATATAGTTTACTAAGGGCCGATTTTTCAATCCTCAGATAATTTTTATATAGGGAATAATTTTGCCATTTTGACATATTTTCTATAAACGGATCCATTGTGTTTTATCCATAACTGGTTTATCCATAACTGAGGATATTTCAATCCTCAGTTATGGATAAACCATAACTGAGGATTGAAAAATCAGCCCTAAGTAGTAGAATAATATCTAGCTTTCTTGGTTACTTTTATTATAATGCTACTCTTTCGCATTCTATTACCCTGTAAATACTACTCTAAACAAGGATTTTCACGGTGTAGCCAAAGTGCCATAATTATAGGATTAGTGTTAGTTGAATTAAATACGTACATTGCTTTTATTCCCTATTTCTCCAACTGCAAAATTTATAATTATTCATGCCTTTCGTAATGTTTTTGGGTCAGGTAATGGCGTTCAACTCAGCGGGTGAGGGTCCCGAGAGCGAACGGTTCTTGGAGCGTACGTTCCGCAAGGCGCCACAGAAGCCTCCGGCGTCGGTTAACGTTTGGGCCGTCAATCCCAGCACTGTCCGCGTTGTATGGCGTTATGTGCAGCCCACAGATGAGGAAGAGCCGCTTATTGGTTACAAAGTATGTGTTGTTAACTTCTTTGTACAGAAGAAAATGAATACACACACACACACACAAACACATAGAATAGAATTTCACAGGGATATCCCAAGTCCTGGGTAGCTCAGATGGTTAGAGCTGTCGCCCGGATTGAGGAAGGTCGCGGGTTCGATCCCCGCCTCAGGACGTGAAATTTTTCTGGTTTAGATTTTAATTAGTAAATAATTTTTCATACATTTATAATAATGTTAAAATCAAAATTTAAGAATATTCTTTGTACAGCTTATATTTTTCAAACTAATCAACTACTCTACTACAAGGGCTTGCAGTACCAGCAAATTACAATGACAAGACGACATAAGTTGTCCTACAATAATAGTGTCAAAGCTGCCTGGTCGAGTGGTCTGTGTGGCTTGCTATACAGGCTACAGATCGGGAGGTACCGTGTTCGAATCCCGGTTGGACCAAATGTTTGTATGATGTGTACGAGCATTTTTTCACGAGTCATGGATGTTTATATGTTTATGAAGCATATTTCTAATATCTATAAACATATAATTATCATTATTTCATTGTTATTTAGTGTCCATAACACAAGCTCTTAATGATGCTTATTTTGGGCTAGATAATAGGTGTGAATGTATGAATATTATTATTATTATAATTATTATAAATGCGATAGCCGTCTATCTGTTACGTTATTAATCATAACTGCTTAACATAATAGATTATTCATTTCATATAATTTTGTACCATCATTAATGAAAATATTGGTCTTTATTTCTTTTCAGGTTAGAGTTTGGGAAATCGACCAAGACATGAGCACTGCTAACGACACTCTAGTGCCAGTCGAGCACAACCTGGAAGCTTATGTGACCAACTTGACTCCAGGCAAGTCGTACAACCTACGAGTGCTGGCATACTCCAACGGTGGAGACGGCAGGATGTCCTCGCCGTCCATCACCTTCCAAATGGGAGACTACCACAGTGATTCGTACGGATATTACTTGAAAGGCTCCGTAAACAAAAGCCACACCTTATCTATAGGATCCATAGTACTTTTAATTATTACCGCATATTTGCAAAATTCATGATATTAAGCACTCGAAATAATGACAGTCACGCTTTTTTCGTAACAAAGCTTTTAAATATTTTATACTTTTTGTTAATGTCTAAAAATAATATTTATATATACATACTTAGTTTAGGACCGTTTACGTCGCACGGCTTTACATAGACTCTCAAGTCGAAAATTTTGGAAAAGAACAAACCGATTCTAAAATGCCTTGCCTTAACAAGGTGGTGCCAACAATACGACAATAAATTAAAAAATGGGTTATATTAGTTCATACAAATGTTTTGCAACTTTCAAATATATCTTATTCATTAGATGATTTCATGACATTTGTATGAAATAATACAACATTGGCTGCATTACTTCATAGAAATACAAAAATATGTATGTATTAGAAAGTTGCAAAACATTTCTATGAACTAATATAGCCCATGTTTTAATTTATTCTGTATAAGCAAGTCAGGGTAATCGAAAAAGTTGTAAAATATTTTTTCGAAAAGTCTAACATGAAAGTCGGTAATGGCTATTTTTGGTTTGTATGAAAAGTTTCAAATTGTTCTCACTCTTTTTCAATAAATCCTCTGACATTTTTAGACTACCCTGACTTGACCGATTCTTACAATACTTGCCATGTTCGTTCAGAAAATGTTTGGAGGGATTTGGTGGTGTCAGTCGAGATTTTTATTACAATAATTTAAAATTGTGTCTGAGCAAACGCTGTGTTGTACGATTGGTGTGGGTTTTTGAAGCAAATATCTTTGTGTTGACGTGCAATTGGAAGATTATTAGAATAAAAGTGATTATGGTGTGAAAGACATTAGGAATTTTACTGTGGTTGTTCACCTCATCAGGGTGGCATCTTGGAGACTGTCATCATATATTTCGCGTCAAACTGTCCCAAGATGCAATTAAAGAAAATACATTGGGCCTGATTCTGAAGACACACTCTAAGTTTAAATTTAAGAACAGTATATATCTCTTTCTCGCAATATGTTAAAGAAAAAAGAGAGCAATAATTTGTTTAAAGCTGTCAACTAAATTTAGACAGATTTCAAACGAACCATAGACAATTTTAGATGGCATGTACGGAGGTGTGTTCTAAACACTGCACTTTATCACGTTTAATAAGATCGAAAATTGAACGCTCGTTTCTAAATGTCAAATCCTGAGATAGCCATCCGTTTCGTATTCATATTGAGAGAAAGAAATGCACTGAAGTTAAATTTAAACTTATCATGTGTTCTCCAGAATTAGGGCCATTGATGATTGGCGTAAAGGTCTTGAAACCAGAGCCGTAAAACTAAACAAAACAAATCGCTTTGTTCGTTTCATTATTTGATTTAAAATAACCGCCGAGCGGCGTAAACGCTCTTATGGTTGTAACCGGTTGTGATAATTTCCGGCCGCTATTTTTGATCAAGTCTTTTATCTGTGTCTGACTACATTATCACAAGCGTAGCTATGTTGACAAAAATCTCTAATTTAGCACATGTATGCTCGTTTTCACTAACATTTGCTTAGCATTACGAGTCTCTTAGCGATTTTTAGCTCATTCTATCAAAAGGAGATAGAAAGAGGCAATTGTCGAGTCACCTAAGCCTGGGTGGGTAATGGTTAGTGAAAACGGACAGTAGTATGACGAACTTGGGCTTTGTATATTATAGGTCATAATCCACAGAGCGCGGTGCGGAAGCGTTCCGGGGCGGGATGATTTTTTAATGTCACAAGTATAAGTATACAACAAAAAAAGGTCGCGGTGTGGGGTTCTTTGTGTAACAACGGGTACCAACATAAGAATTCTAACAGTACAAAACCATCCCGCCCCGGACCGCATCCGCACCGCGTTCTGTGAGTTCGAGCCTTAAAGGTTTTGTCTATGATGTGGACTAAACTCCTTGTTACACAGGGACAGTTTGTATATTATTATGAATTAAGTTTCATCTAGCTTTTAAATATAGCTTTAATCAAACTTTTACTCTTAGATTACGAGGATCAATAAATTCTAATATTGTTTATAGAATGTAGAAAACACATGTCTCCAATATTAATGAAGTGATATTAACGGACAACGCAGCAATATTAAAGCAGATCCCATCTATTTTTATACTATATTGATATTCTAAATTGATCTTTGTCATTAATTGACAATAATTAAGTACCTAAGTCTACAATTATTATTATTTACAATTATTTACAAAATTATTTTACGTCCATGTCATTGAATCTCGTAGTTATTAAGGAGATTGTAATTGTATGATGTATGCGTGCATACCACCAATCCGAGCCATTTTCTTGATGTATTTTAGGTTAAGTTACAATAATCGTGGGCTTCATACATTGTTTAAAGTCACGCACGACAGCATATCAAATGTGACACTTCAATGCTTTGACATTTTACCGACGACCATATTCAGTGACAAATAAGAACACTTATTGCAGTTCATAGTTAGGAACCATCTATAAAGTACGTCACACGTTAAGAGGGGGCGACAAAGTGTGACATTGTGTGTTAAAATGCCAAATTTCTATTAAAGAAAAACTAAAAATATTTCCAACTCTATCTGTATGAATATACGGTTTAAATTGTTTTGTTGTAGAGTTCACACCACGCGCTAAAAACAAACAGATATTATGACCTGTCTAATGAGATTATTATAAAAAACGGTTATATAGTTCAATTTTAAGCGATTGAGGTAGGCGCGAGAGGTTTATCGGAAAAACGATCTTGGCTTATCTATATCTTCCGTTAGTTCCATATTATAATGCGTATCGAAAACGACACTAACGGAGTCTTATCGGATTTGGTTAGGCAGGGAGAGAGATCGAAACAGTGGAAGTGAGTGCTGATGCCCCTTAAACCTACACCTGGGTCACAAGTCCCAGGCACTGTTCTCGGCTACCCTCCCTGCAATCCGATGGATCCGGCACCCGCACGGTGAATCCACCGATAAGTGTTTCATCTATTTGTCGATTTCTAAATGTAAAATTGCTAAATATGTGACGTCACACTAGGGAGGGAGGGGGGTTGGGAGTCTCCCACAAATGTGACCAACTGTGACAAGGACGGGGGAGGGGTCAAAAATCACGAAATTAGTGTGACGTACTTTATGGATGACCCCTTATGTTTATTGAAATAATAGATAAATTTAATATATTGATGCTTCAATAACATCAATGTAATAGTACTCCAACTGATATTCCTGTTTATTCTAGAACTATGTATACAGTCGACAGCAAATCAAACGTCACAGTTGGACCTTGAGACCTTACTGCATTCGTAATAGAGACCGCTCACGTAGTGCAACTGTTACACTTGATGTGCTGTCGTTTGTACATAACAGAAAAGCCGAAACAAAGCCGCAGTAAATCCGAATGCCTTAAAATTGAAATCTTAATGATAAAGTAACTTTGTATGTAATATTTTAAATAAACTACCACGAAATATTGTTACAGTTAAAGTGTTTAGTTATTTTGAAACTTGAACATATTTAGAACAGATTTAATATTTTTTTGAATATGGTTCAGTAGAAATTATGGGGCGAGAATTAAACCCAATTTATCCTACTGTACCTATATTCGAAAACAATCCTAAATAAGCAGGTTGCTTTTGTAGCCTTCCCTTGAAACCCTACTGGACACCTTGTACAAAACATGATTTTATGGACCTAAGATATTTTAAGAAAACATGACAATGGGATTGGTTAAATTGAGAAACTTTTTTTAAGTCATGAATCAAATACTTATCTAGTTTCTTATTTCTCATCTGAACAATATCGTTAAATAAAATAAGATTTTGAGAATAAAATTTAATAAAAATAATATTAATCTATTGTAACTTCTTATACTTGATCTTACGTTTCAAACACTTCGCATCTACGTTGTCCAGCAAATCAAGGTTATTCGATTGTTTCCTTTTTTGTCCACTTCCATCGTCAGTAAGCTGGTCTATTTGGTTTTTTAACGGAAGTAACCCCACAGCATACGGAATATCATCTTCTCCAGGGGAATTTATTGGACTATCATTTCGCATGTAATTTTCTTTATTCATAATTTCATCGTTATCATTCATAATATTATCCCATTCTGGTTTTATTTTTAAAGTATCAGTGAGATCAATATCAGATTCTTGAAAACGATTTTCAGAAACGTTGACGTGATTACTACCATCACTTAACCTACCCTGGCTTTCGCTGTTACAAGCTTCTTTACTATTATTGTCTATGCTATTCCATTGCAATCCATTTGTAGTAATATTTTCGGACAATTCTTCTGTACTTTTTATAACATTGTTAGTACTATTTTCAAGTTCTACATCTTTAAGAGAAACATCATTAAAATTACGAATGTGAGGATTTGTTTCATTAGAGTTACTCTCAGCATTTTGTGTACTATTCATTCTATCTTCGATGTTCATTAAGTCCTTAATAATATCATCTCTTTCTTGTTTCGTTTTGTCCAGTAGATTGTTTTCACAAGTTTGTTTCGAACTGTCCATAAGACATTCAAGAGCGTCTTCTTTGAAGTCTGTACTTTGTGGCAGCTGAAGGCCAAAATCGTCTTCAGGGTTCAAAGGGTTATATTGATGACCAAGATGTTCATTGATGTTGGACGTTTTTGAATCTAATAAGGACATATTGAAACTAGTGTCTAGTGAAGTACTCACGGGACATAACTGATCTATTACTCTATCGTCAGTTAACTGTTGTTCTTCATAATATTGTTTAACATCATCACTCATAGATTTTGTAAAGAAGTGCATATCGCTGTCTATTCCAGAAAAGTCGTGTGTATGATCCATTGTATTATGTCCCTCTTGGAGTCGAGGATCGAGTCCTGCAAAGTTCTGGTGTTCAACGAAGGATTCCAAACTGTCTGGTAAAATCGAACTCAGACTATTTATAGCTTCGTCCTGCTGACTGTACTGAGTTGCATCTGACGAAGAGTAACCTTTTGAACCAAGAAGCATTTCACCTCTTTCTATAGACTTCGATAGGTCATCAATACTTTTAATTTCACTAGGGTCAGCTACTTTTTCAATGATATTTGGTTGTTCTATGACTTCGTACTGTATCTCGCTGCTCTGCACCATATCCAAAAGTACTTGTTCATTGACATTTATGTAAGAGCCGTCTCCAGATTCAAAAAGAATGGGCAAGTCTGTTGGTAATCCGGCATTTTTCAGAGCATTCACGTATTGGGACATTGCAGTACTAATGCCGGTATTATTAGTGTCACTGGATGAGCTGCATATAGGTGTATTAGCATAACTCGAAGTTATGGTTTCATTTCCTATAATTGGGTGGTGATCCTTATTGTACGAGATAGTGGGATCAAGCACGTTTGATGACACACCCTGATCCATAAACATTAGGTCGTTATCAATGTTCATGTAGTTAGAATTAGAATTGTCAGGGCCACAAATACTGTTAACAGCTTGTGAAAGGGTAACTCGATCCATGTAATCCTAAAAAAAACAAAGAATTATTAATAATAAGATGCAGAGACACCGCAAGCTATGCCTACTTATTAACCATTTTATTTGCCAATCCGCGTAATACTCCCGGGAGTATTAGGACAATTAAAAACCAATTGTGTCTGAACTCGGTAGCTTGACGGGTCAATTAGGACCTGGACTGTGTAATCGGCGTAAAGTTAAAGAAGATCAAATGAGCGTCTATCCAGTAGGCATGGCAATTATGAGGATACCTTTAAACTGCGTCTGTTCTTGGTATTAGTTTCGTGAGAGTTTCGGGAAAGGTGTAGGACGAGTGCTACTCACTCGTGCTATCTACCTCTGGAGCCGACTCTGTTCCAAAGTAGAGTTGCAGTAGAAAAGCTTACCTGCATATGCCTAGTTTGCAGATGTTTAAGCTGGTGTATGGCTTTGCGCGAGTCTTGCTCCCGGCGCAAGAGAGCACGCTCAGCAGCACGGCCCAGCAGGCCGCTTGTATCCCATCCTCCAGAACGCTGACAAAACATAGTAGATAGGGTATATAATATCAAGTATACACCAAGTGTTTTAAACATTAGATTAATCCAGTATATTTTGTAGATTCATGTGCCCATAATTTAATAGAGCCAAGGTTTTAATAGATGTGGGCACGATATTATCAGTCCCACAACTTCTAACATAAGTTTTATAACATTTGTAACATAAAATTCGTGTTTCGTAGTAATTATCATTATCACCAGCCTATATACGTCCCACTGCTGGCGTAACGTGCCTTCGGAATAACGGAGGGGCTCAGATTACAGATTTTAATGGATCAATCGAAATCAAAGCGCTCAAACCACTACGCAACCGAGCTCTTCGTAAAAACGGAAAAAAGAAAGAAATGTGATCAAAAGGTCACATTTTTTTAGGGATTTTGAAAAGCTGCAGTTAGATACCTACCTATTAGTAGCCAAATAATTTACCTAAGTAGGTAACTAGTACCTACCTTAGTACCTACTGCATTTTTTAAACCTTGTTATATGGTTACAGGTGAAATTCATTAGTGGCTCAGTATTATCCAACTCTCTCCTATACAGAATAATTTACCTAAGTAGGTAACTAGTACCTACCTTAGTACCTACAGCATTTTGATTTTTTTAAACCTTGTTTTAAGGTTACAGGTGAAATTCATTAGTGGCTCAGTATTATCCAACTCTCTCCTAGACAGGATGGTGCCATCAATACGACAATAAATTATAACATTAGATCATAGAAAGGTTCGCCACTTTCAAAAACATCTTATTCGTTTGAGAATTTCATGACATTTCTATGAAATAATGCAGCCAATGTTATATTATTTCATACAAATGTCATGAAATTATCGAAAAATAAGATTTTTTAAAAGTGGCAAACGTTAATACCTATAGCCCATGTTTTAATTTATTGTCGTATTGACGGCACCAACTTGTATATTAAGCCAGGACAGGAGTTATTAGGCACCAACGTAAAAGTTTGCTACCCATCCTGAATGAAAATGCCCAAATCTTTTGTTCTGTTACCCTGACGCTGGGCCGTCCTCGCCTCGGCTTGATGACCCGCGGCCCTGGTGGGTAGTCCACACCTGTCGTCATGCTGCTGCCATTTTCTATGTCGAAAGGTATGCGGACCACCATATCCTGTTATACTAATAAGTTTAATTTAACCGAACGCCATGTTTAGATACAGGTAGATATGTAAATAACATCTATAGGCACCTAGTTACCTACCTACCCTATTTTAAACTTATTATGTAACTTTAAAATATGGTTTTATATGATGAAAAATTTAATACTATGAGATCTAATAAACGTAGCTAAAAGGGTGACCAGCTCAGCATGACACAACACTTGGCATAATTATGCCAGTGGCTTTTTGGTAGGGAGGTATATCTATATATTTAATATTTTTATTTTATTCTATACTTTTATACTATAAAACGATCAATGTATAGTAAATACCTTGTTAGGCCTGGGCATAGTGTCGACGGCCGGATTCGTAGTACCTGTTGGAGGCGGCAGGTGAGGCGGAGGCTGGGTTTTTGAATCATCCTAGTTACATAAAATGATAAAATATTTATATTAAAGATAGGTACGTACTCTTTTATAAAGGTAAAAGATAATTTCCAGCAATGTTTGCTTATAACTTTATATGAGTACCTAATAAGTGATTTTCTAATAAAACGTTAGAAATAAAATAAGAGATCGGAGTAGTTGGTACATAAGCTCAGAATAACTAAGTACGTACCAACTATTGTATTATACTATAAATATATAAACACGCATTAACACTTTGACTGTCCATGCCTTACATGTAATGTAATGCACTCGGGAGCTGGCTCGATACGTCCGTGCATGATATAATGCACCGTGTAGTTAACGCGTTGAAAAGAATACATCAATGTATCATCAATTATGAAATGAGATAATATATTGAATTAGAATGCATAGACAGATAAATAACGAAACTAAAATCACATGAACCTGCTAAAAAAAGGAATATTCTTCTGAACAACACCATTGATCGGTAGTACGTGCGCAGACGTCCGTGCATTACATCTAAGCATATTAAATAATAGTATTTGGGGCATATTATCGGGACAGTCAAAGTGTTAAAATTCGGGTACTTATTTAGTACCTATCGAGATATCAAGAAATTTGTTTAAAAAAATTAGGTACCTACCTAGATATAATATTTATGATTGTTTAGCTGGTTGGTATAGGTACGCCACCTATTATGTACCCACTTACTTATATTCAATATATAGGTATTTATGTCCTTATATAATTATTTACCTGTGAATGTAGATCAATAAGCGACTGGGGAGGTCTATTTATTACAACCGGGGGTGTGAAAACTGGTAACTCGCCTAGAAAATTCGAAACGTTTCACTAATTACCTAATATTTTTAATTAAAATTAAAATCACAAAATCTAATCTAACGTCAAAGATGACCAAATATACAATTTTGCTATTATCAATTAATGTAAGTTTAATTGTTAGCCTTACTTTGATTAGTGATCCCCAATCCTTCTTTGGTAACTTTAGAAAGCCCTTTAATTTTTAAAAATTGTGCCGCTGCTACCAATTCGTCGAGATTTTCTTCCAAGCATTGTGTTTTTCCACAGTACATAAACTCTACAAGACATTTCAATACGCTGAAGCGCATTTTCAATATTATAAGTGGTTCTCCGCTTTGTTTTTGTAATACTTCCTTTAGAAAGTATATAAAAAAACATAACATTAATTAAATCAGAAATAGTTATTCAATTATCTTAATTAATTTAAGTTTTATTATATTTATTGGTAGTTACGTACCTGAAAGTATGCACTACTTGCAGCTAGAACAGCTTTATGAACACGCAAAGTGTGTGAACTGCACATAAGTGTCATGTCAACTAAGGATTGCATTTGCAACAATTTACCAAATCGGGACATCAAATGTTCAGAATAATCTTCATAATGGAGACTATATCTAATGGGCGCCATAATATTCTTGAAAATTAATCACCATGTAGCAAGTACCTACGAATTTCCGACGAATGCATCTGAAATTTTGACAGTTGGGTTTGCTATGCTAAACAAAAGAATAACGAAAATGGCTTTGATTTTTGTCGTAAATAAATTTTCAAGGTTAAATGTGTTTTCGCATTGTCTATGATTAGGTAAGTATGTACTTTCTTCGGTACCTACATAGGTAGGTATTACAACAGAATTGTTATTACTTATTAGATACTTTTATTGATTTATATATTTTTATACTCACAAAAGGTATAGTGTAAAGGTAGATTTTATAATGATCAACATTTCATACGCCTTATAGATCCTCCTTTAAACCAAAGCAGGTAGAATAGTCAATAATTTAATAAGTTTATTCTATAACCTACCTTCCACTCTACCTACCTCAATAAATACCTACATGTTAGTGATGATATTCAAGGAATTTGTTAAGGGGGGGGCAGGCGTAGACAAACCAAGTATTATATCTAAGGTAAATGCTGCATGAACTATGGAACAAGATACGGTTTGTGAGCATTCCTGCAACTTCTAGAGGGGGGGGGGGGGGGGGGGGGGGCTGGCAGCTGCCCGTACCTCGCTACCGCCCATGATGATATTTATTTATTTACTCTATTGTACTGTCGACAGCACACCAAGCGTAACAGTTTGACCTTGAGACCGCCCTTACTGCGATCGTAATAGAGGCGGCTTTTGTAGTGCAACTGTTACACTTGACGTGCAGTCGTCTGTACCTACACATTACACAAATAATCGTTTTCGCTTCGATTCAATTGAAACTACACACTATGGGTACAAAAGGAGCGTAGGCTAGGCAGGCCCTTGTCATTCGCGCAATGGATTTTTAAGTTGCTAGCGCGAAGTATTGAAATATTGGAAAAAAAATAATTATCTACGTGGAAGAATTATAAAAACATTTTTATATAATTTTGATAAAGTTTGAAAAAAATATTCCACTTTCTCCTGTTTTTCAAAAGATAAAATTAAGTTAATTTATTTATACGATTCAAAATATTTTCCACGGTGTTTAATAACATTGCATTATAATAATAATTGTTTAAATAATAAATAAAAGTAAGATTTCGCACGCCACGGTGTACGCGGGAATCTCGGTTCTCGGCATATAAGTTAATTATATACCTAGGTACTTATGATTTATTATTGGCATCAAAAGGCATGTTTGTGTTGGATTCTTTTAATTCTTTAAAAACGCAGAACAAAGTAAAAAGTTACAAAATGAATTTATTACAAATTTGTATTTATTCTTGGATAATAGAGTTGTTCTAAAGCGAGAAGATAATACAACAGACATAGACTGTAAAAACATATTCTATCACAGACTAATTAAGTACTGAAATACAAGTAAAGTACAACATCAATTTTTTACATTATACTAATTATAGTCTTATTACCCACTACAATAATAAAACTTGAATTGAAGTATAAATAATAACAATAATCCAGTTTGGAATGTAGATAGTTAGGAATGCGATGACTTGTTCATAAGGCACTTGGAACAAATAGAATGAGATTATGGTCAGATATTTGTTTCTATATATTGCAGATCACTTTGAAATGTTTTCAAATTAAATATAATATAGAAGAGATCGTCGATATAAATCTGAGAATTACCTTAGTAATAATATAATAATGTACAAACTATAAAACCATTAAATAGTTTCATAGAATCTAAACACACTTTTCAAATTCATAATTAACATTTATTTGAAGAATTAATAAAGTACATAAGTATAGATTTGTAGTTTCCAATAAATTAAGCTTATGTCAGTTTTTGTGAATTTAACATTTTTTAAATACAAATTTGTAACATTTCCAATACTTTTAGTATCGCCTTAGAAGTCAGTTTCTATACAATAGCTTTACATTTTATCCTTACCTCCCTACGACAAAGCTCATTTACGCTGTGTCACAGCGGTAATGTGTATGTGACACTTCGCACGATTCACAAAAATACTGGAACACATTCTGAAAAATATCTGAGATAGAACTAATGTACTTTATAAGTGCACGAGACGCGCAGTGTGTACTTATTTGCTATATATTTATAAATACAACCTTTTCAAAAAATGGAATTGATCATCTTAAAACGAAAATAATTTAGGCGGGAACTTAATACATTTTTGTACCTCTATACCAACTAGATAGTTCTAATAATAATTTAAGTTCAAATCGGTATATCTATACCTATTCAATTTATTATATGCACTAGGTACTGTATTGTCATACTAACGACTGCATGTTAAATAAAATTCCATCCCAGATATTGCAGAACACAATTTTTGAACAACATAGAATACAGCCATGATTTCACATAAAAATTATTCACGTATTTTAAGTCAAGTAGTCGTATTAGCAATTTTAGTAACTCCAAAATTTATAAAAAATATTTGTCAGTAAACCAGTTTATGTAGATAAATTATTATTTATTTGAATTATCTATTTACATTATTTTAAAGGACTCCCTTTGACAGGATTAAATTTGGCAGAGTTGAAACACGGCACCTCAAGATTACACATCTCAAGATTATTAGAAGTTTTCTTTTTGTTGGGTTTTCAGTCGCGATGACTCTTCGCACAGAGTATACCTACAAGGAATTAGAATGCTCTCGGATACTATAATATCCAGGAGGCTACTCATATAATATATCACACTGAGTCTCGTACGAATGCGTCCTGCTTATCGTACGGATACGCTATACGATACAAGATAGTGTTATGGTTGACTTGTACCGCTACTCATACATTTGCGACCTTGCTCGAACGGTAGCTATTATTAAAACAAGTACCACGTGCAATTTGTTGAACTTCGCCAGAAAATAAATAATACTGGACTACTGGAGCGTCGTTCCGGCCGACCACTAAAATAAATAGCTACCTACTTGTATGTTGCACATTTGAGAGCATCCGCACCCAATAGGCATGTCGTAAAAACGTGCTTGAAATTCCGTGAATATCATCGTCATCATTATTTCAGCCGAAAGATGCCCACTGTTGGACAAAGGCCTACCCTAAAAATTTTGCCACCTGCCTGCAACCTTCAGCAGATCATCGGTCTAACTTGTTGGGGGCCAGCCCACACTGCGTCCGTGGTCGCCATCGCATAACCTTTCCGCTCAAACGGCCATCGGCCATTCGTGAATATAAAAAGAAAAATTCGGCAAAGAACGCGGCATTGCAACGCGTGATTAACTATTTAACATGTCTCCAACAACTTCGACACCTTCAGTATTATATTATGTTAGTTGTGATCTTGAAAGCTAGCAAGCTTGGATGAGTGTAAATCATCATCCGACTACACTGGTATGGAGCTGAGGTCCTTATATACGGCACTCTATCCTAGTGTACTCTGAGCGTATCCATGACGTCGATTTTCAGAGAAAATATTATTTTCTATTTCGTATGAAATCCGGCGGGTTGGTAAGTAACGAACAGTTTAAAGAGAAAAGAGAATCCCATGAAAATCATTTGAATCTATTGCTACTTATTTGTATTTCGTGTGATTTTATTATTTGTTTAAAATTTTAATTTTATATTAAAATATTGACATATTAATTGACAACTATCTAAATAAGTAAATCATAAGTATTAGTAGTTACAAAATATTAAATACGTATTTCCGAGTCTTTGTTCGAGAAAAAAAAAGTTATTAAATAGAGAAAAGTAAATAAAATTGGAATACTTATACGTAATAAACGGAATAAAATCGTACATGAACACTTTACACAGGTATGAGTAAATTTGTACAATACATAGCATGTAGAAAAAATAGAGATTCATTTATAGAGATCGTTCAGTGAAACGAGACCATTGCTAGTCCAACTGACGCGACGCACACTGGAAACAATATCACGATGGTTTTTAAGTGCAACATATATTTTATTTTTTTCAAAACATATTTCACGCGCTTAACAAACATAGTAGTATCGACGTCATATGAAAGGCTAAGAAATTATCTATAATTCATAAGAATTTTATTTGCCACAATAATGGTGGCGCTGTCCTACACATTAAAGACTGAGTAATGGTCTGTTTCAGTGGCAGGTTACATTAATCTTAATATCAAAAGCAAATTACAGTATATACACTAGTCGACATAGTTACAATTCGCGAATATTTTAATATACACATACATACTTTGTTCACGTTTATAAGTCAATCGCACCACTCACTTTGTCGGCCACGCGGATCGAATTAACCATCGATGATATTCAAGAACTCCTCAGGGGACATTTGAACATCCTCGGGAGGAGTCGTATCGGGTACCGTGTGTTTGAGCTCACCGAACGTGTACGTCGTTCGTTTGTTGTTCGGTCGCGATACGAGCGTTCGCGGTTCGGCGTCGCAGTCGAGACTGGCGCGTTTGTTCCAGCAGAACGGCTGACGAGGCTCCGCGCCCGCCGACATCGGCATCGCTAACTGCACGCGAGATTTGCACAATTCGTTGTCACTGAGCTGCCGTTTCAATTTGGTCTTGCCCACCACTAGGTGGAAGCCCCTCACGCCGCTATCGTTTAGCTGCTGCTTACCGAGCTCGATTTCACTGAGTTGTCTCTTTAATTTGCCTTTGTTTTCTACGGGGCTGGCACGCGACGGGGTCCCAACTAGACTATTTTGGCGTGACGTGACGCCGTGCTTGGCGGGTCGGCTGCTGCCCGACGAGCTGCTTGTATTTGTCTTGCACGTGTTAGCATTCCCGTTGCCCTTCCTCAGCGACTCTATCACGTTATAGAAGTGCTCTAACTCGCTGGTGCTGTTATTTCTGGATCTGCTTACGTTGTTTGTGCTGTGCCTGTGCGGCCGTATCTGCGCGCGAGGTAGGTGGCCGTAGCTGCTCTGTCGGGATATGCCCACATTGGTCTGTCGCCGAGGCATGCTACAGCTCTTCGGCACGAATGTCTCCTGGGAGGCCAGAACGTTTTCATAGACGTGGGCACTATCGAGGTCCTCCTGGGCGATGAGGTTCTGCCGACTCTCTGTCGTCTCTTTCTTATGACCCACAGAGTTGCTCTTTTTGTGCCCGTTCCGAATTTTCACTTCTGGAAGTTTCTTAGTTATCTTGCAATCACTAGTGCTTCTCGGCAGCAAGTTAGCGTATGCGTGGTCTGCGCTTTCTTGCGTTTGACACGTTTCTTGTTTTGGCGCGCTGGGCGCGGGCTTTTCCGTTCTAGTAGAATTGCTATGTTTAGGTTGCTTATTATTGGATGGGTTGGACTTTAAGAGATCCGTGGCAGTGGCTTGTTGGGGCGCGGTATCATGGCGTTTTCTCTCAACGTCGGGCTTGGAAGATTTATCCAGTACTACTTTTGTTTTGTCACTTTTGCATATTTTGACACTGAATCGGAAGGGAGGCTTGAACACAACTTGCAGTCTCGCTTTTTCTCCAGAGAGGAGATTTGTGGCACTCTTTGAGGGCCTGGTTTTGCGTGTACCTTTTTGTATTTGTCTGTGCGTTCTTTCAGTAAGACCTAATGGTATAGATTTAGACTTTGGAATGGCGGTCGGTTGTGGTGAGCTCAATAACCACTTTTGGACCTTTGTTAAAGCTTCAGTATCTTTAATAGGAGCGGAGGAATGTTTTTGCATCGAGCTATAATCTATAGTTTCTTTTTTCACTTTCCCTTTACGCTTTTTAACTTTACCTTTGTGTTTTGATAATATCACATGTTTTGGAGATTTGCCGTCGGCATTTGTAACAACTGCCGTATTCTCTTTGTTCACTTTAACAGTTTCATCGGGCTTTGTTTGTGAAGTAGGCTTCTGAAACAAGAAAAATATGTAAACTTTAGTTTTTTCTTTTAAACAAAACAAACTAAGAAATTCCTATTTTTGTTATTATTTTAACTTACTCTCTTTTTGTTGGCACTGTGAGACGGAGACGATTTGTCCCCTAACTTTTTGTGATCCTTTTTATTGCGGTAGACTCGTGTCCTTAGGGCTACTTTCTTTTTGAGAGGAACCTTGGATCTGTAATTTTAAACAGATTTATTAGTGTGCAATTTAAGTACTACAAAACTATTTATAATAAAGCCAAATTTTTGAGGCCAGACGATTTAAGAGCGCAATTCTGTAAGTTCACGTTGAGTCATAATTCGGTCCCCCGCCTGCTAAAGGCGGGGTCGAATCTCGGTAGGGGTAAAATACAAACACATGAGTAGTGAATTTTTATTAAGGTATTATTATTGCCCATTGCTGGGCACAGGCTTCCTACACGGAACAACCACATGAGGAGTTTAGGCCATAACACCATCGCGCTGACCCATTGCGCGTAGGTGGATTGAAGCGAGCGCAGTTACAACCGGGACCAACTACTTAACGTACTTTCCATAATTTACTATGTATTTTTCTGCCTTATCTAGTATCCTAACCTAAGCTGTTAATCATCTAACGGCGAGCCGTCATAAATCTATGACATTGGCCCTAATTTTGGAGAACACATGCTAAGTTTAAATTTAAGTTCAGTCCATCTATTTCTCTCAATATGATAAAAAGGATGGCTGTCATGTGATTTGACATTAAGAAACATGCGTTCAATTTTCGACCTTATTGAACGTGAAAAAATGCAGTGTTCAGGAGGCACCTCCGTACATGCCGTCTAAAATTGTCTATGGTTCCTTTGAAATCTGTCTAAATTTAGTTGACAGCTCTAAACGAATTGTTGCTATTTTTTCTTGTTACATATTGCGAGAAAGTGATATACTGTACTTAAATTTAAACTTAGAGTGTGTCTCCAGAATAAGGCCCATTGACAATTAAAATTTAAATGTGTCTGGTATGTTGAACTCAATTTGAACTAGATAATAGGTGTCAGAGATTATTTTTATTATTAATTCTGCGTTAGTTACTCACCTAACAGCTGTATGAACTATGAGCCCCTGGTCAGCGGCATCTGGAAGTCGGACGGTTTCAGTGGTGGACGAATGAATAATAGTGACAGATTTGAGCTTCTTGCCGTGGCGGCCCAAGAATCGCGTACTGGCCACCTGAAATTACAAAAAATTCAATTAGATATATGTTTGGCTATTATTAGTTTACAAAATGCCAAGCAAAATAAACTAAAACGATTATGAATGTGATTAACGTATTATACAGAAAATGAATGTGAGTCTAGCAGTACCTATTCTTTATTTCTTATTTTGGTGCACTTTAAAATTAGACGGCTCAGAGCGCTCTGCCGCCGCACAAGAGCAGTGTATACGTGTAATAATATATCACTGTATGGTCTGATGGTACTATATTGTATCTTTTAAAATCCATCCTTGATGCCATTGGTTGGGCAATACAACGAATGTTGCTAATTTTTATTTCATATACTTCATTCGATTTGCATGTGAAATAAACGTAAATTCACACAAGCTATGTAATTAAGTAATAAAAAATATATTGCTTTCTTTATGTCTAAAAGTAAACCATGTGTTTTTTTTTATTTATTTATTTGAATCAAATAAATATACATAGTTAAATTTTTATGAGCTGTCATTAATTGATATAGTTTTGCGCACAAGCAGGTTATTACCACTTGTGTGATATCCATGCTGCGCGACGGCAGTGCGATCTCCACCGCACTAATTACAAAGCATCCTTGATTATCTGCTACTATGATTACTTTAGGCCTCCCACAAGGTGGACCGATGATCTGGTGAGGGTCGCGGGAAGCCGTTGAATGAGGGCAGCGCAGGACCGATCGGTTTGGAGATCCTTGGGGGAGGGCTATGCCCAGCAGTGGGCGTCTCTCGGCTGATATGATGATTACTTTAGAAACAATACTAATACCACACTCTAGCTTTCTTAATATTTTAAGGGCGCTAGATACCTGCTCAGAAACTAATAAGACCAGCTAATATTTATCGTCCATTTGAATCGCTGCAGAGTCTAAAACTTTACAGGAACGCTAAAGACAAAACATATAAATGCATTACTTACTAACAAAATTACGACTTATTTGATTTTAAAAGGGGTTTTCATCAAGTTTCTTTCTGGCGATGAAATTAAAGATCAATACATACGTTCTACAAAAAATGTGTACATCTCGGCCGAACTGACTGTCGGCCGGAAATGTATCGGACGGTACGTGCGTGCACTTTCTAGAAGACCGTAGTGTCAATAGTCGGCGAAGGCGGTGGGATACGTCGATGACTCGGTTACATAACCAGTGATAAAAATTCGTCCTATTATTAGACTAAAAAAACTCTGAAAATAAGCGCCTAAATAATGACAAAATGCAATTGTTCTATCACATCACTACTCCTCATCAAGATCTGCCTACCTTACTCACTGCAGGAATACCACTACAAAAGTAGTATTACCTATCAGTAAGAGTCCCAAAGTCCCAAGTGCTCCTAATCTTAGTTAAACTATCCACTATGATATTATTCTCTAACTCATATAAGAATATTTGCAGGAGTCACTCACCAGTAAAGCGATGACGGCGATCAGTATGAGTAGCACGGCGTACCAGTGCTTGAGCACCCAGCGCTTAAAGCCGGCGATACTTTCGTCCGAGAGAAGCAGTTTACGCAACGTAGCGAGAGGGCCCGACGGGTCTACCTCACGGCAGCGTTGGAACACGTCGCAGTAACTGGCGGGATAGATGGGAATTTGATGAAGTTTTAGAAAATAAGATTTTAGTCATCTACTGAGTTGAAGTGACTTTTATGACGAAAGCAATAAAACGTTATACAAGCTGTTAGAAAAATTGTCACTAAAAAATTGCTGTTACATACAAAACTGTTTTACCTGCATCAACTATTTGTATGTAACGACTATTTTACACAACTAGATAACAAGCAAACTGACGGCCCACGTGGTAGTAAGTGGCTACAGTCGCCTAATAGACACATGCAATAACAAAGAAAAAATCACTTTGTATTGCAGGTGCGTTGTCATGCTGAAGTCTAAGATGAAATGTATATCTATGACCCGTAATTACAAGTGAAAGGTTCATTTCAAACAGCAAACTGCTGTACGGCTGATTTTATTCGTGAATTTTGAGTTGCTCTCATAGAGAAAGATTTAATGGTTTCGAACACCCATAAAAAGAATTTAAACAATTAAAATTTAACCTCGTAAACGATTTCGGATCGAAAAATCCGAGTAACCGATTCGAATCCGAGAACTAGAAATCGGAATTGTCTGATTCTGCAATAACTTATGGTACGATTCTGCATCTGTTACGGACTCCTGGCCAAACACGAAATGAGTAGTGAAAGAATACTGACCCGTTGTAGTCGTTGCAGGGCGTGCCCGGCTTGGCGTACATGTCGGGCACGTCGTAAGGCGGCGTGTTCCAGCGGAAGGAAGAGAGGCACGGCCCGGCGGGCTGCCGGCAGCACAGCTCGCAGGCGGCGCGAGGGTCGTCGCCGCGCGCCGCGCACTGGCACGACTCCAGCCCGTACGCAAGGCAGATGGAGCCCGTGCACTCCTGCGCATATTGTTGCATTACCCATATTGATTCTTTAGCAAACATTGTGTTGGCAATAACGTGGCTGGAGGGACTTGAAGGTAAGGTTTGCGTGTGGTACTCACTAGAGAAATTTGCTGCTAATCTTAGTTTAACAGTCTCCTAATTTCGTGCCACCTCATCGAAATTCTGTCAATTTTCTTGGTGTCATTTTTGATATATTGTTTAAAACAGTTAAAAATAAATATTTTTTTCTATCGAATAATCATTATTACATAATTATTTTAATTTATTAATAAGTTATCTTTTTAAACATTTCCTTTATGAGATATAATTTAAGGTAGAGATCTTTTGTCACTTACCAGCCAGGGTTTATTTATATGTACTTGAAACACTATTAAATGTTGTTTGTATTTTTGACCGAGTCAGATTGTATTGTACATATTTATTCTACGGTTTTTTCTCAAGAAATTTATTAATGTAATTTTTTCCAGTTTTTTTTTTCAATTCATGACGTTAATGGCGCAGTTTCAATTTTAGTAAAAGTAATCAACAGAAAACATCAAGGCAGATGTTTTGATGTTTTCATCCTTTACAAGGCTATTAGTGTATGATGTTTTTGTAGTGAATAATGACTGCTCTTAAAGTACACGAGTTACTTGTCGCAGCGTAGAGTATGATATTTCTTTAGTAAATACTGACTCCCATATAGCACAAGAGTTATTGGTTACAGCGTAGAGGTATGGTGTTTCTCTGGTAAATACTAACTCTCATACAGTTGACGAGTTATTTGTCGTAGCGAAGAGTAAGATATTTCTGTGGTAAATACTGACTCACATATAGCTTGTTTTACATGTCACAGCGTAGAGTAAGATATTTCTGTGGTAAATACTTACTCCCATATAGCAGACGAGCTCCTTGTCGCAGCGCGTGCGGTTGGGCTTGTGTCGGCTGGAAGGGCAGGCGGCGCGCTTGCCGTCGCAGTGCGCGGCGTCGCGGCACCCGTTGTCCGATCGGCACTTGTCCCCGAACTTGAGTGTGCACGATGCGGTGCAGCATGGACCCTGGAAAGCAGAGACGTTTCTGATAAATGCGAATACCAAACATATCGACATGTTCAACATTGACGAACTGAGACGACTACGGTACTTGAGGTAGAAAGGAATAAATAAACCAACATACTTTAGGTGCCACTAAGGGCTTTGTAGACGGGTAATTTGTTTATTTGCTTTTTTTACATAAAGGCAATCCATAAAAAAAAGAGCTCCCGCTCGTATGATTTGGATTTCGGACCTGAGTGAACATCGTTACTGATTGATTAGGACAAAAAGTGAGCACAAGGATCTCGATATACGGAACTAGTACTATATGAAATCTAAGAGAATTTGCGTCGCAGTACATACCTGGCTCGTCGTGTGTGTTGCAAGTGATGATTTACGGAACTGAGACGTGGCCGTATAATGGGCCTCATAAGAAGGCTTAAACTTACCCAAAAGAAAAAAAAGAGGTCTATACTCGGGGATCCTCTGCGTGGTCCTATCAGAAATGATGAGTTCCTAGGGAGAACTAAGGTCACCGCCATAGCCCAAAGAATTGCGAGCCCAAAGTGGCAGTGGGCAGGCCACATTGCAAGGAAGACTGACGGCCGTTGAGATGGAAAGGTCCCCGAGTTGCAGCCGCGTACCGGGAGACGCAGCGATGGTACACCTCTTACAAGGTGGACCGGCTATCTGATGAGGGTCGCGGGGAGCCGATGGATGAGAGCAGCGCATGACCTGTTTTAGATTCTTGGAGGAGGCCTATGCAGCAGTAAGCGTCTCTCGGCTAAAATGAGGATCATGACACCCACCTGACTAGGGCTGCACACGCTGTGCTCTGTAAGCGTGCAGGGCTTGTAGTGCGGTCGCGGCGCTTGCGGGCGGCAGCACACGTCCGTGCACTCGGACGCCCAGCCGCAGTCGCACTCCTCGCCCTCCTCCACCACGCCGTTGCCACAGATAGCTGGTTGCGGCTCTGGAAATATCAGAGTGATTCAACTTAGAAAGTTGCAGAACGAAAAGTCTGGAGCCTCCACCTCAAAGAAGATCACTAGTTGTACTCCTATGGCGTTTATATTCTCCAGAGCTAGCCCAAAGTTTTGCTTTGGGGACGTGTCAATTTCGCAACGAATTTTTTAAAACTTCAGGGCTGTCAATACGAAGTAATGCTTTTGGTATTATTACAAGCGTTCAAAGGCTGCGGTAAGCGCTTTTGTTCGCAATACTATTTAGGTAGGATAACTTAACTCTTACCAAAAGAACGATGAGTAGCGATACGTTATGCATAAATACCTGTAAAGCACCCTTTGGGCGATCGCGCCTTGTTGTTGAGCACCGGGTCGATAGCACGAAGGGAGCACGGGGAGAACTTATTATTGTTTTTGCGGTCGCCGCTGGTCGCCCTCGCGAACATTATGTAGTTACCGTCCTCGCCGAACGGCGTGCACACCTCGGGATCATGCTGAAACCAGAAAAAGACAAAGTGAGCTTAGTGGATTCGATGAAGAAGATATTAGGCTTGGTAAAAGCTCTGTGTTGTTAACATTATGTATTTTTTTTATACAAAAGTGTAAACAAGCATAGGTACCTACGACAAGAAAAATCGTAGCAAGACAGTAAGCTTGTTAGAGGTCTTAAAATTAGGGTTAAAAACACCAGTAAAGCGGTTAACTTATACCATAGAATATGACCTCTCTGTGCATTATTAACAGTAGTTATACCTAGGACGTGCAGCCTAAAAGAGATTCTAATTCTGATCGTGACAATAAAACAACTTTTTCATCCCCCCATCTTGGAAAGAGTATTTTTGCTCTCCGATATCTGAGTGCAAAAGCCGTTTTTATTCGCTAGAGGATAAAGTAAAATTGAATTTAGAACATCGTGTGCACTAAGTTTGTAAATTCAAAACATCATTAAACCTCTTTACTTCTACCCCCATGGTGCTGAATTTATCATACAACCTTTTTTAACTTGTTAAAAACTCAGACTCGGCTCCTTCTTGGTGTACTTTTTGTTTAATTTGTTTTGCCCGCGCCATTTTCTTTTCACGACATACTTATTTGTTAAAACCATTATGTCTATAACAAAAAACTTGAAAACAAGTAAAAACCCTAAAATGAGTGATTCTAGCGTCGAAGAAGTTTATTTGACGCCAACAGAATTGATTGAAACTGTTAATAATGCGCAAATGTTTTTTTGAATTGAGTCATTTCCTCGATGAGGTGGAATGAAAAGTTACGTGTTGCACTCGAGTGCCAAGATTTTTCACCTCGTGTTCTTTTGATTCCCTCGCTAACGCTCAAGATTCTAATTTTTGAATCACTCGCTGAGCACGCGGTTAAAAAGCAACTTTGCACTCTTGTATAAAAAATAACTATTAATGGGTTAGCGAGGATTATAATCGCGATGACTTGATATAAATAAATGGTGATTGATCATGTAGAACTCATTAGTTTAATTACTGAAAATATATTAGGCAGATGACCAATTTGTGCAGAATGAATTTCTAAAAAGGATTGTGCATTTGATACAAGATATAGATACAATAACAAGCGTATTATTGCGTCCGTAATAAAGGTGTCTTTCGAAATGCAACTGTTGCACTTGATGTACAGCCCGTAGAGTTGTCTGTACTCGAATGTGATTAATGACAATAAAGTTACAATATGTTTATTTACCGGTGATCCGAAATTATGTCCAATTTCGTGTGCGAGTGTGACGTGCGAGACTGCAGGCGGGACGTGTTTGCCGTAGTTGAGAAGTGTTACGATGCCCGTATTCAAGGACTTCATGCTTCCGCGATAATGCTGAAAGTATTTCAAAATATTTATTAACGTCTTTCATTTATTATGTTAGTAGGTAATCGAAGAGCAATTTTTCTGATACCAACCCCATTTTTCTCACAAACACCGCCTGCATTCTTAAGATCGCCAGTCCAAGCCAACCCCAAAGTGCCCATTTCAAAATCTCTATACGTAAACATGTATGCCAAACAAAAGGCATCGTAATCTTCCTCTGAAAATATAAATATTTATTACTTAGGTAGCAGTTAACATCAATATTAAAAATAAAGTACATTCTGTATTCTAAATTGGTGAATATGGAATGTTCCATTCCACCCCCTGAATTTATTACCGTGGTTGTTGCAATGAATAGGCCCTGTGTGAGCCATTAACTCTATTGATTGGTCGAATAAAAAGAAATTACTTACCTGAAAAAAGCTCTAAGTATTTCTCAACACCGTAGTTGTTGGGAAATCTATAAGATGGCTCCTTCAAAGCATCTAATGTATGAACCTTTATTCTTTTGATCATAAAGGTTATATTGTCTGATTTACCATCTTGATTGAAGTCTGTGAAAAGGAAATGAAAATATAAAAGGAAATGAAACACGTAAGGACCTACATAATAATTTAGAGAGAGTAAAAGCTTACAAGAGAGAACCCACCTGTGACTTTGTATATTGCATTGACCTTTTGTACATGTCGTGTCATTACTTCTATACAAGCTTCCTCTGAGCCATATCGTTGAAAGAACATATGGTCGGCTTGCAAGTACACTAAACACGTTGTCTTTCTGGGATCTACGGTAGCTCTTTTATTTACATGTCGTCCGTCGTCGGTGCCGTTGGCAGACACCACAGTGTACCCTACCGGCTCTTTTTTAACTATATCTTTACTGACTGTCACGACCCCTGCTTTCGTTTTTATCACTTCGACATGCGTCTTTGGCTTCGGTCTCGACTCCTCGGAATCGAGTCGCACCTTAGTTATGAGGTTACTTTTATCGATTTTAGTTTTTGGCTTCCTCGTACTTAGCTTATCGAATGGTTCGCTATTACTCGTGTAAGGGACGTCTAAATCTAGAGGTAATTCGGGATTCTTCTTTGGCTCATCATCTTGCATTTCGTCTTCCGGGAGCCATCGCTTTTTACGTCTGTGTATTTCGCCGTTTAAGTCTTCGGTGCGGTTAGTGAGAGGTAGCTGTTCTTTGTTTGGAAGGTCTGTGAAATTAAAAAGTTCTCCATCTTGTCCCAAAGTTCTTTTCAAATGTAGGAGATGTGAAGCACAGGGTGACCCTTCGCTACTCTCGTGAGGGTGCTCGACGTCTGACCGGCGATATATGACACTGTGCATTGTAGGATGTTCATGGTTGTAGCGAGATAGTGGCTCCACGTAGTATTCCTCCGTGGGCGTCCAGATAGTGCCGTCAAAAAGACCTTCCGAAGTGATGACTCCATATACGTGGGATGAGTCGTCATCTGAAGCCATAGATATAAAAATAATGAGTTTTATAAAAAAAGACAAGTAGCAAACATACAATATTCATAGTTCTAACATGTTCCAATTTTAACCATTATTGGTTTAATTTCCTATGGTTGTTTTAGTTAGTAATTAACTAGCTTTCACTATTTTGATTTAAGCCTTTGAAATACAAATAGCCAGGGATGCTATAATAAATGGTGGGCGATATTTTATGGTAACTAATTCGAGGTGCAAAGAGCCTGGGGGACTGTGAATGAATTAAAATCACAACTTGCAGTCGCAGTGGGGAGGGATGGAAACCGCCCATAAATAACTGTGATTACCCTTTCTTAACCTCTAGGATTTACATTATTTTTCAATGGATAAAACAACCGAATAAGTGTTATATGTAATATATGTTATATGTAGAATCATAGAAAACATTTGAAGAGGAATTTCAATAAGGTTAGGCAATTACATGCCATTCCTGAAAAAGGCAGGTAACCTCGGTTGAATTAAGTTTGTATTGTAATAATAATCGGCACGTGTAACTTAGCGGAAATGCTCTTCACCTCCATGGGCTGTATGGAGGTGAATCTTTTTACAATCTTTTTGAAATAGGTTTTAGGAAAGCAAAAAAATAAAATTTTACTACTCATCATAATATTTTTAATTTAATTGTCAGCCTTTATCGTCCACCGGCGTGCGTGTCCCCGCAACATTAGACCAGGGGCGAAAGGTTATGGAAAATTACATAACTCATCAAACATCGTATATACCTATCAATTTGAAAAGTTTTAACTTTACTTATAAGAACAACACTCTATATATATAGATAATCGAGTATTTAATTAGTAAAGTGATGATTTCAAAATCCAGGCACTACTTTATTTACTTTTAAATGTTCTATTGGTCATCTAAATTATCTTAGAATTTCTATCTATCTAGATATCTATTATCATTGAAAAGAGTATAAACCTACACGAAAATGTATCACTTAACATTAAATATAATTTCATATTTATATATTTTTTTAAATACCAATTATTCGTAATAATACGCGTAATTGATCATCCATTCTAATTATTAATATTATAAACGTGAAAGTGACTCTGCTGTCTTAAACCACTGAACCGATTTAGATTACATTTGGTATGAACATAGTTTGAAACCCTGGGAAGGACATATTTTATTTACAGGATACTTTTTGGAGCAATAACCGATATAGTAATGTCATATTTTTATTAAATTAAACTGCTAAAGACAGAACCCACTCTGCGAACTGTCACTTACGTAAGGCGCTACGCTTACATAGAGCTGTGATAGAAATACTTAAATAGGCAGCTTGTATACAGGGTGGTGCCGTCAATACGACAATAAATTAAAAATAATATAACATTGGCTGCATTATTTCATAGAAATGTCATGATATTATCAAACGGAAAAGATGTTTTTGTAAGTGACAAACCATTTCTATGAACTACATAATTGAGCCCATGTTTCGATTTATTGTCGTATTGACGGCACCACCCATTTTTTTCATAAAATTCAAATAGCAGGCAGATTTCTAGTAAAAATTTATTGTAGGAAAACCTGCGTCGATATGTAAGTAAGTACATACATACCTATAGTGTCACGAACATGTACCAATAAAAGTTAAACAAAACTGTGAAAGTATACTCCATTAAACTTCGGTGAAGTAATTTCATCAAAATTCACTTTGTCGCTGTTCGTTCCAGATGGGTCGCGGGAGTCGCGGGCGCGGCGCAGAAATCCGTTTTATTAACTTACTCGCAGAATGTACAGCTTTCTTGAGCTCATGTTTAATTGCTTATTTAAATCAAACCTTAACCAAAAGATTTATTAGTGACTTGCTGCACCCGGCATTCTTTGAAGTGCCCGTAAAGAGAAAAAAGTGTTAGGTTTTATAATAAAGTAACTAAATAAAGTTTTTATATTTGAGAACCTTTGCGGGCGTCCCCAGAACACTCTACCATAGCTTCATCACAATCTGATCAATTGTACTGTTATTAATCTGTGTCAATGGTTTCAGAGCGCATAGGAGACAACATACAAACATTGATTTTTATTTATTAGAAGCTTTATTACTTTTGTTAATCTATGCCGAAATAAAAATACCTAATTTAACCGTCTTCCAGGTCATTTCAATTTAAGATTTTTATAAAAATAATGTGCTTCTGATTCCGTGCTTCATAGAGTAGCTTTTGAAATAGATATCTAGATTGAGAGAAAGTGCGCCAAATATCTTTCAATGATTTCTTACAAATGCTAGATACCAATGCCGATGAGTGTTTATGGAGCAAATTTTATAATTTCACAAGTTCTGAATTTCTTTAAGAGTTTTGGCATTATGGAAATCAATATAAGGGTTAGTATTCAAAAATATATTAAGTGATAAGATATAACATCTAAATCACCAGACCTACATGAGAAAAGCTCATTAGCATAAAGGTTGACACTCAAGATTTATATAATCGACGTGTTTACGTATAAAATATATAAAATGTGAGCCGTAATTACGGAACAAAAGGCGCGGGAACGGGGTGACACAGCGGCACAAAGCGGCTAAGTGAACTGTTACACAATAAATAAGAACGGCACCCGTGTCCCCAGGTCTCAGCAATACCATATACTTATTTAGATATCTACTGCTAAGAGACACGCTTTACGAAGTGAATTACCACTTTAAGTAATATTAAAATTACTTCTCGTTTTAGCTTCTGCTTCATTGTCATCATCATTTGTACTGCTGGGCAAAGGCTGTTTAAATTATATTTGTATCTGAGAAGATAGTGAAGTGAAGATAGCACAAAGCGATGCAAAGGAACCATAGATTCTACGTGGAATATGCAGTGTTTCA
This sequence comes from Nymphula nitidulata, assembly GCA_947347705.1. Taxonomy (NCBI): domain Eukaryota; kingdom Metazoa; phylum Arthropoda; class Insecta; order Lepidoptera; family Crambidae; genus Nymphula; species Nymphula nitidulata. The sequence continues at coordinate 18,110,154 of OX374625.1, read as the reverse complement.
GTTGATTTCGTTTGTGAGATGTCGATTTGTTCTCCATACCATCAGCAAAAATGAAAGGTCTTAAACAGAATTAACTTGGTGTTTTATCGGGGACACTAAACTAAATTGTTTGTATTCTCGTATAAGTACCTAGTTTACTATATTATTTGCCCATACGCCTTATCGTGATCTAGGGTTTGTTAAAGTAAGTATTGTTGTCAGCGTACCCATTCCATATAGAATCTATTTTATGTTTACATTGTTGTTGGTTCTTTTCGCTGATTAATCATTTTTGGCTACTCTTCATTTAGAAATTGCTTGTGCCATGTTCGTCAGGCCCGCCAACCCCTCAGCTTTTGTAGGAAGGAGGTTTGTTAACGGCTTTGAGTATCTTGTCAAAACTGTTGATACAGAAGACCTAAACATTTTCGAAAGTTATAACGTAGGTGCGAGTATTTTTAAGAAAAGGCCTTGTAAGAACAAATTTTCAGCACCATTTATAGTTGCTGTGATATAAATGGGGCAGGGTATAAGTATATGTATGGTATAAGTGGGTCATACAGCCTGAAGGCTGTATGACTATATATTATAAAGTATTTTATGAGTTTAAATCATGTCGTCTCTTACCTACCAGCCGGCGGACATCTTCTCAACAAAATATATAAAATACATTGTCTCTGCTTTGTGGGTACTTTACAAATTAGCACTGATTTACGCATTTCATTAAAACAAACTCAACTTTAATATAAAGAATAAACTCATAAAAAAACTGTGTTATTTTCGTGGTCCAAACAATTAATGAAAGATCCGGAACGACCCGGATACCTGAAACTGCAGTAAGGGAGGTTTACAAATAGCTTCGTTTGTTACCTTCTAATTCTTTCGAGCTGAGAATTTGAATTAGAAGTCGAAATCTTCAGAGACAGAATTGGCAAAGATATTGGTTTTTTATTTTCTACAAAACATTTTTTAAAAGTCGCCTTATTAGGAAATCAAAAGATTTTTCTTTTATTAAAACTGAGAAGGGTGGTAATTACTAAGTAATTTTTCAAACATTTATAATAATGTTAAAATCAAAAATTAAGAATATGAGAAGAGTGGTTTAAAGTTTAGGATCTTTGCATTAGTTACATGAGAGAAATCATGAAATATATCTGGAACTTTGTCCTTTTACTTGTTAATAATATACCTATTTATCTCCTCATTCCATAGCCTCTAATTATTATTTAGTATTCTAACTTTAGATTTTTAATCACATAACTTTAAATGAATAATTGAACTTGAAAATAATATGAAGGTTATTTTCAAGTTACATAAATATTACTTTAAAATGACATAAATATTTGGGAAAAATACAATATTATAAAAATACGTTTATTATCACTCTATTTTAAAGATGTGTAACAAAAATGGATCATCGACGACGGCATTTCCAATAGGAACTGGCTTCATACTTTGTAGGCAGTGCTCACATCGGGGCTGTAACAGGAATTGGCATAAACGAACGACGCCGCACGTGACTAGATTTTGTTAAAGGTACTAGTGATGGTAATAACAGTGACTATACATCTACGAACTCGCTCCGAACTCCAGTTGCTCAGAGTGCTTTCAAGACAAGCATAGGTACCCATAAATCCATTAGTATTCTTACATTTTTATTTCGTTTCAATTTTAATACATGTGATTGATATCCCTCAATTTTGTTTGCAATCTAGATATAAATAACTAGCATTCAAAGAACAAAAACATATAGGAACTTCATTACTAACAATCGTAATATTTTAAGGATTAAAGTTATTATACCAAGAATTTTGAGTACTGACATATTTCTATGAATGCATTTTTGTGTGACTTTCCGCCTCAAGGGATATTTCGATCTGATGATGATATCACCACTAAAGGCTACCATAACTAGAGTCATAATAGCGTCGTGGTACACGGTGGCTAAGATTCATTAAATACTAAGCAATTTTAAAACTTTTACGTCATGAGCTAATCTAGTTTGTTGCAAAGCTCCTCGAAATTACTCAGCAAGAATCTAAGTATTCATGTATAAGAATAATATATTCAATATTTTATACAGAATGGTGCTGTCAATGCGACAATAAATTGAAACATGGGCTATATTAGTGGATGGATGACATTTGTATGGAATAATATAACATTGGCCGCATTATTTTATAGAAATTTCCTGAAATTATCAAATGAAAAAGATGTTTTCGCAAGTGTCAAACCATTTCTATGAACTAATTTAGCCCATGTTTTAATTTATTGTCGCATTGACAGCACCACCCTGTATAATTGTTGCTCTGTTGATATCGTCTGTACTATTGATACAATGCGTTCATAGTATGTATGTGCTCTAAAATTGTTTGCGATATGTTTCTTGACGTGTCAGCACGTTCAGGGAATTTTATTAACTTGATGTTAACCCGTTATGGTATATAGAGTTCTTTACCTGCTTAAGTAAACTCTTTGATTGTGGTTTCTCATGCGCCGTATCGAAAGTCTAGACTCGACTTAGAATAATTTATCGAATATAGAAAATAAACTCGGCATCGACATGAATAGGTAGTTAAGTATTCCTTTGACATTCTGATTATGTCTCTACCCACATGTTTCCTTTTGAACGTATTCTGTATTTGTCTTTATTCAGGTCGTAAATTATTTTGTGACTCTTCTATTATCATCACATCAGCCGAGAGACGCCCACTGCTGGGCATAGACAAGAATATAATTCTTAATTTTTATTTTAACACTATTATAAATGTTTGAAAAATTACTTTAAAATAATATAAAACTAGAAAAATTTCACGTCAGGACGTTTCCCGCCTATGGACGTGAAAATTAGTTTAGCTGGAACAAACGTTTAATACATTTAGTTTAGCTGGAATAAACGTTTATTTGTTGAATATTGTTTAGCAGAAAAATATGTGGAGTAATAAAGATGCCGAGGATGTTTTAACTTTAATCATTATGTTTATTATATCCAGTTCAAAGCTGTATGATACCATGTTTAATGAATTTAAAATTGTTTCCAGTAGAATCTCGTACAGATAATATAAGTTTCACGTATATGTATCATAGCCCTAGAAAGATAATCATATTTCTGATGCGTTAAAGATAATCATACGTCTCATAGACGTATGCACTGTTGTTAGGGATTTATTTATACAAAAAAAATAGTAATTTACAGGATATTTAATATTAGTATTATTTAATTGAACAAAATACATTTTATGATTATTTATTTATTTGAAAACTAGGAAACAATATGATAAAGTTCTTAAAAAAATTACTTAAAAATAATCTTCAATTCTTTCAAAGGAACATTTTTTGTTACATACTAATTATAACATTTAAGAATATAGAACAAGATATGTTTATCTAGGCATCAAAGGGACTTATCGTTGCGAAACAGCTGTCCAACTTTAGCTAAGGCCGATGACTGAGTTGTCTGAATAGGCAGTACGCTGCATAAAACAGATAACATAAATAGCAATATTTGGCCGTCGTTAACGTCCCGCGGACGTAGATTATCTTTCTCGGGTTAGAAAAAGATCTAAAATAAAACAATATAATTTGGTACGAATACGTTTTCCTAAGGAAATGATTTTTATGATTCCTTTAAAGGGTTAATAAGGTGAGAATTTGTTGGAATTTAGACGAAGTTTACCTGCATTAGGTAGATTCTATACGGAACTGGACATTTCAGGAAATTGTTCCAGTAAATAATTAAGGGCGTGGGGTTCAATCTGCAAATGAAATATTAAAACTTACCTTCGAGCTTTCCCGAGTAGACGTGCGCGGTGTTGTAGTCGACCGGGCCTGTCGACGAGTGGAATTGCACGCCCTCCGCGAAGACGGAGCTCGGGTCTGGCCGCAACACCAACTTGAATTCCCTGGAATAAACACCATATAGTTAACAAATAGAGGCCTTTTTAAGGTAAATATTAACCAATTGGATTGCATAAAAACGCTGAGCGGAGTTTTTATGCAATCCTATTGGTTAATATTTCTCCGTTTCTCCGCTCCGCAAGCTCTCTCCGCTTCAATAGACAGGCAGCCTAAAGATTACTAGGGAAGAATTCGCCCTTTTTTGTAATGCCTCAGGTCACTGTAAGGTCTAACGGAATTGAAAGTTATCTAGACACATTTAAATATTTGATTTTGTGTGTTTATAGCACCTACTTTATAGTAAATAATACTAAAGTAAGAAAACGATGAAAAAACTACATGACCTAGGCGGAAACCGAACCCGTCTCATGGGCTCAGCGTTGGGGTGATCGCGTCTGGCCGGACCCCAGGAGACGCGGGTTCGAGTACCGCTAAAAAATCATATGCTCCATACATAATTTTTTCATCGTTTTCTTTCTTTATTTATAATTGTGACAATAAAGAGATTAACGTTATAAACGCATGAAACATTCAAATGTGAGGTTGTTTATATCATGACACCTAGAAAAGGATACACAGGCCATGCTCAGTTCCCGGATTGAATATTAATATGATTCTCTCAGCATAATAATACAGAACAAAATAACTTTTATATAGTGTGTGATCGTCGGCGGCAAATAGCACAAGGCACGAGCCATGGTTGAGAATCGTTATTGCAAAATGAAACTAAAACTTTTCACAGACAGATGCCTACCTAAAATCATTAAAGGTCACGTCCTGCCTGTATATCAGGGTTACACGTGTGATTTATCGGCCATTATATGGTGCTCTATATTTTAATACCTAGAGTTTAGAACTCTCCTTGTGCTTGTAAATCATAATTAAGCCTCCGCCTGGCGTAGCGGGCGATGTATTTTTAACACAGTGTGGATCGGACATTAAAGAATTAGCTTGCAAAATATACTTAAAACTTTTAGAAGATTTATTTTATGTCGGCATACCTAGTCAATTTGTTTATTTTTGGTTAATATTTGCTTTAGTGAGGTCATAATTTAAATTTAAGTGTATAAGGCTGGTAGGTATAATGTGCGAAGCAAAATTGAATACATAATTATTATAACTGATACATTTTTATACATCTCAATAAGAGACTATTCATAATATCTATTGCCATAATAGTACTTATGATTTTATCATACGAGTATTAAGACCTGTGATATAATAGGTATTGTATGTGATTAAATGAAAGCAAATTTGCTTTTTTTGCTAGTTACAATTTCCATTGAAAGGACGATTTGGTTTACAACATTTGATGCGGGTGTCAAGCCGAGCTTGCATCGTCGCTAACGAGCGGTAACTAACATTGTTACGGACAGACAGACAGCCGACTGTCTCCCCTATTTGTCTCAGTAACTTCATTATAGGAAAACTTGCGCCGATTCCATCCAATATCGCCTATCAGCCTTCTCAATGCCCGACCATAATTCTATTTTGTCGAATATATATATATATTAATTGCGTATTTATCCATAGTTATACATCTTAACAATATATATAATATTTTAATTATTATGCAGTGTGTTCATTGTTATTGTATATTTTAATTTTTAAAACAGTTGTTCTACCTATTTAATTATTTTGGACTCAACTTTCCGGTTGACTGGTAGAGAATGCCTAATGGCATTAAGTCCGCCAAATTGTAACTCATTTTGTGCAATTAAAGTTTAAATAAATATGTAGGTTGTATGTGGGTAGATGTGTTTTATGTGATATCTAAAAATAGGCAACAAGAAACCGGAGCGCTTTTAAATTACAATATAATAGACCTATTTACGAGTAAATACAAGTAGTTTTTCATACAAATTACAAATCACCGCATGATGAGAAGCGGTAAGAAGAGTCCTCAGCTAGAGCTGGTTGAAGATACTGTTCTATCCGCCTCCACCTTGTTGGCCAATAAGGAGCCTTTTGACGCCTCTTCTGAAGGAACCCATGTTATAGAAAGAATGGAACAAATGTGCTGGCAAAGAATTCCAAGTTCTGGAAGTCGGTACGACAAAGAAACGAGTAACTAAATTTCTTTGTGCGTGATGTTGAGGTGGCGACAGTGAATGGATGACTCCGAAGTCCGCCACGCGTGTTCCTGAGTAGGAAGGGGGGAGGTGGGATAAGGTCAAATAGCTCTTCAGAGCACTCTCCGTGATATAATAATAATAATTATTATTATTTGTTATTATTATTAAAATTGCGTTATCCCTTACATTTCAAAATATCAAACAATTAACAGATTTTCTATCTGGCACTATGACTGTTAATTAAGAGTCTGGTTTTCATTAAATACTTTAGCTCTGTAGCTGAAGTGTTTAATGAAAACCAGAGTGTAAAGTTTAGCATGAGAATTGTAAGTATTTTAATACCGAGCTGTGTCTACAGCTTGGTCTTAAAATACTCATAATTCTTGATAGGTTGTAATAACTAGAAGGAATCATGGACTAACCTTAATAATATATTTTTGTTATGAAGCCATGTTGAGGTTCTCAAATTGTAGTACATATTTTATTCTTAATAAGATTTTTTTACGTTACGTTTAAAGAGTTACCTGAAAAGTAGGCAACTATAATTTCACACTTTCATAAAATTATAACTTTTTGCTAATACTTTATTAGCAATATAGTTTTCCAAGATGTAATCAAAGAAAATGGAAAGACATTTTTCTCAATTCAAACACACGCTAGCGATCTTGTCGTGCAGAGCCGAGTGCTTTCACGTGTTTCAATAACTCTTAGCGGTATAACTGATAGCTGGTGTCTTGGTCTTTTAGCGAAAGGGTCGAATAACTTAGCATATAAGTAAAGCGATAACTTTGTACCATTTTTCACATAAGTGTTTGGGCCAGCGTGGTACTTAGTGTTATTTTATGACCCTAGCTGAAGAGTTCGGGTTTGTAACCTTACTATTTTGAGAGATAGGAGAATAAAAAAAAAAGATTTAAGTGTAAGCACTCCGAGCCACAAATACACTAAGTTCTATGACCAGTTGTCAAACAACATGAACCGTATACTAATTACGTTATTAGATGTGGATAAGTATGTTTAAATATGATTTTTTAATAATAAAAAAATGTCAACAATAATTAATACTACTATAAAATTCTAAAAAGGTTAATAAATTATTTTTAAGTAGGTACTTATCCCCTAGATAGGTACATATTTTTAGAATTCGGTGCTTCACTCTCTATTGTTTCTGGAAACAACTTAGCAGCAACTCCAAAAAACTTAGTGTATGTAGATGATAAGTACCTACTTAAATTTGATTATTTTATCCTTTTTAGTACATATTTCGAAGTCGGTTTTAATTTTTATTTAACATTTTTTATTTACTATTTTTAGTGATAACTTTCTAAGGTCAAATCTAGATACCCTCAGCATAATATTGTTTCTTGCTATCGTATCGTGCAGTAAAAAGTCATAGGAAAACAAACATCCGCAATTTCACATACATTGACGACTTAATTATTCCAGTTATTTTGATTTAAAAACCAAACTACAGAATTGATTTTAAATAATTTTTAAGAGGACCAAATGGCAACTATTCCGTATCGTACAAAAAAAGAATCACGTAAATCAGATCAGAAATCTCGGCGTAATCGGTGTACATACTGAAAAAAAAACACACCAACCGAAATGAGAAACTTCTCTTTCTGAACTCAGTTAAAAATATTTTTTTCTTTCCAACATTCAAAGAAGTATACATACAAGGAGTAGCTATAACTCACTAAAACAAATATATATAAGAAAAGAACTCATAGCAGCAACTTCATAATAGTGTTTTTCATTACGAAATTTGGTTCGCGCGTCGGGATTTCACCGGTACTACCTATTGTTTGCAAACCGGATTTCTAACTTGATTAACGAATTAATTACCTGAGCAATTCCGTTGAGTTCCCACGAAATTAACTAGGAATAGCGCTGTGTAATATTTAACTTCAGCATAAATATTAATAAGTTAAGTTAAGGACGCGTTGGAAGGCAGCTCCTGTAAGTGGATTACTTGTTTTGCTACATCTTAATAATACTCGGCGTCGCGTCGGCCTCATCGTAAACCAATTTCTATATTAATATTTACTTTAAAGGTACACCCGCCTAAAAATCTCAAGGGACAACGGGATGTTAAAGTTTGTTCCGTTTGATTAATCCATCACTGGAACCCCATGCGGAATGACTCATAATAATATATTCTTTATTGCATGATGTCGGTATGTAAAAGTGAAAACTGTTAATCTGGTCAAAAAATTATTTTTACTGGCGTCATCTCTTTATATCTCACTGACATTAAAATTCGCAGCGTGTAACTTTTATAGTTTTCCTATAGTATCAAAGACCGTGTTTTCTTGGGAAAACGTTGAGTCTAAAAAGTTATATAAACCATAAGGTTTTTAAAGGATACTTTGCGGATTATTTAGTAGTTTATCCTTGTGCTAAAACTGTATAAAATATTATTAGGATTGATTTGACACCTCAACCCTAGAAGCCTAATCTACGCCTGCGAGGCGTACACGCAATCGAATATCGCTTGTATTTTTCTAACGGTTGAAGCTAGCGCGCTCTTCAAAGTTCGGGAGTTGATCGAGATCAAAATTTTCAGTCATCCTTTTGGGCCCTGAGCGGTGGAAACTTTGCTCTATTTTTGTAATCAGTTTCCAATTTGTTAGTCCATAAATACTAACTTATCCGGTCGGTGGATTGAAAACCATATAGTGTAGAAGCCTGCCAAGGAAATCATTTGATATTGCAGGTCGACTTGCAATTCTGGATACAAGACCTGTCAATGCCTCCCATGTTCTATAATTACGAGCTGTACACTGGTATACTGTACTCGTACTACTCATACACTGGCTGTCTTTCACTTCACACCGAAACACAGGGAACAACTCTGCAAGAGGCTCTACCATACACCTGGTACCTTCGTCTTGTTAGAGCACTTTATTTAAAGTTCAATTATTTCGATATAACGAAAACTTCTACTGTAATAAATAATTCCCATTCCTAAAATATCTTATTGAGGAGTTACACACATCGTTATAATTTGGGAGTCACGGGTGTTTCAACGATACAGCAGACAAAGTTGCCTGATTGGTTCAGAGGCTACGGCAGAGCGAACACTCTAACATACCTTAGCTCAGGAAAATGTTGGGAAATTTTGATTTTCTGTCTACGTTAATTAATACCTCCTAGAAATATATTTATTACTACCATATAAGTAATAATTGAGGGAATGTGAAATATATTTCTATTACTTTTTTATATATCTTCTGCAAAGAAGAGTAATTTACGTAGAATTTTAGAAATCACAAGAAATTACCACCACCACTATCATCATCATCATCATCATCATCATCATTACTAGCCTATACATATACAGGGTGCTAAGGGGACGCTCTCGAAAACGGAGGCACACGGCAGTGCTGGTCACCCTAAGTACGACTTGCTAGAAAATAAATTTGGAATCGCGAAAAAAAACCATACAAACAGGTCGTGCAGATTTTCGAGAGCGTCCCCCTAACACCCTGTATGTATCACTTCTATCACCACCAAATTAGCCCAATGTTGTCTGGTGGGTGAAAGTTGCAGTAACAACCGGGATCAACGACTGCACACGGAAGAGTTCGAGATTTTAAATTTTGATTTTCTCATCCGGGTTCAGCATCAACGGCATCATGGCCAAATTTGTTTTCTTTTTATTTATTTTTATACAGCTAGATGACAAACAAGCTGACGGCCCACCTGGTGGCAAGCTGTTATCGCCGCATATAACAAGGAAAAATCACTTGATATTGCAGGTGCGTGGTCATCCTGAGGCCTAAGATGAAATGCCGTCCATGCCCAGTAATTACACTGGCTACCTTTCCCTTCAATCCGAAACACAGCGAACTGTTAGTTTGTTTCTTAATTGAAACCAGATCGCTCAAAAAATTGGGCCAGAATCAGAAAAAATACAACACTAAAGACTGTTTTTGGACCTTGTACTTTTTATACGATCTAGTCGTATTGTCGTAAAAGCAAGCCGATGGCCCACCTAGTGTTGGTGGTCTTTTGACAAAGAAGGACACGGGCCACTCACCTGAGTATTGGCTATAAACACCTCAAGACGTGGACAGTAGAGGTTCGTAATTAAACAGAGAACACTGAAAAAAATATTTAATCAAACTACTTCGGTTACATTAGTAATTAAAATTTAGCGAGGTGTAATTACAGTTGATTTAATTTAACAAAACGGTGCATCTGCAAGCAACTATATTTTCTGGCCAGGTGTCACCATAAGTTATGTAGTCACTTTATTAAGCTACAGGTAGTCGAAAGTTAATTTGTAATTTTTTTTAGTGGAGAAAAAAAAATACAAGTAACAGTTTCTGGATAGAGTTTTTAAATTAACACTTTCGTTGCAGACTGTACTAAAAAATTATTAACGATAGAAATCGCTGTTTTTAGTGAATACGTAAAGTAAGTCTATTACCAATTTATCATATCTATTACAAATATATGAAAAAACGGCTTGTAAAAAATTATGAGCATGTTGGCCTGTATCCCTGCTCGTCAGTCTTTATTTGCCCAGGGTAAATCAGACCTGAAAACTGGAAGAAGTTATTAGCGAACGCAATTTCCAAAAGCCATTACTCATTTCTAGTAGCAAACACGAGATACGGTTGGTTTCCGATCAGACATCAGTAAATTTTGCAATCATTTAAAAAAACGTCGAGAAAACAAATTCCATTTTGTTATTAAGGCTGCCAAACATTACCGTTTTATAAGTGTTTGCCTAGACATGAGCGTTGCGTTTGTGTGACTCTGTGCTAAGTAGATTTTTTTTCAATACATAGACGAAAACTGAGGTGACAAAAAAAAGGTAACGGAAGTTCCTTCCTTCGTAAATCGTACCTTTGATTTTAAGGAACAACCGTAAAGCCAACTGAAATCAATACAATTCGCTGATTAGTAAGTATGTCGAAATATATGACAACATTATACAGGGTGGTGCCGTCAATGCGACAATAAATTTAGACATAGGCTATATTAGTCCATAGAAATGGTTTGCCACTTTCAAACATATCGTATTCATGTGATAATTTCATGGCACTTGTATGAAATAATGCTGCCAACGTTACACTATTCCATACAAATGTAATGAAATTATCAAATGAATACGATATTTTTAAAAGTGGCAAACCATCATACCATACTTACTAGGTGGTAGGCCCGTATGCAGGGTCGTCTGGGTAGGTACCACCGCCTTTCTTATTTCAGCCGTGAAACAGTTCGCTGTGTTTCGGATTGAAGGGAAAGGTAGCCAGTGTAATTACTGGGCATGGACGGCATTTCATCTTTGGCCCCAGGATGACAACGCACCTGCAATATCAAGTGATTATTGCTTGTTATTGCAGGTGTCTATAGGCGGCGGTTACCGCTTTCCATCAGGTGGGCCGTCAGCTTGTTTGTCATCCAGTTGTATAAAAAAAAACCATTTCTATGGACTAATATAGCCCATGTCTAAATTTATTGTCGTATTAACGGCACCACGCTGTATACCTGTGCGTAAATAATACAGTTGATAGTAATTGCAAGTGGCAAACGGAAACGCACCTCCATTTGCTCAGCTGAACGCGGAAAGCCTTGTGAATATTAAGGAGTATTAAGTGACGATGTCACGCTGCTTGCTTCCACGTACGGTCCGTAATTGGCTACAAGCGAGTAACAACGTCAAACAAGATTCGATTGGGAACCATAATTATATCGAGTTACCGTATAGTGCTTATTTGTGCTTCCTAAGTTGATTGATTCCGTTGTAAGAAGTAATTGGTGGAGCGAATCACGTTGAAAGGTAAAGGTTATTTTGTTTTTTTTACATTTCAGAAAGACAAGATAAATAAAGCTCTATAAAGCTTTCTGAGAGTCTCCTTTGTATAAAACGATATTTTTACTACACCCTTCCCCTCTTCTCACAGCGGTGGTGCTTTGTTATAGGTAATAACAGAAAAACCGGCCAAGTGCGAGTCGGACTCGCGCACGAAGGGTTCCGTACCATTATCTATAAACAAGCGTCTACCTGTTTTCGTTATCAATATCGAGCAAAAACAAGCAAAATAATCACATTTGTTGACAGACGGACGGACAGCGGAGTCTTAGTAATAGGGTCCCGTTCTACCCTTTGGGTACGGAACCGTAAAAATGATATGAACAGTAAATAGAAAGACTAATTCTGGTATAAATGTGTGCTTTTTTGTAAGGCTAAACTTATTAATAATAGCATTTAGTTTGTCATGATTTTAGAAATTTACGCCACGAATAAGGTGCCAACACTGATAGCGGTTCCTGACGTCACTTCGGGAGTAAGGGAGACCCCCTCTCCCCTCTCTCTCCTCTACTCTCTGTATACTGATTTCGTCAGTTTGGAGTATTGACCCTTAATCAATGATATTACATATCATGCCCAAACATAGAGGACTAGTTTCTCTCAATAAAATGGTTTCCTTCTCATTCAGCCTCTCTGATGCGTCCCATTGATGGGCACAGGCTTTCCTCCACGGGAGAAACATATAAAGAGTTTGGGCTATAACACGACCACGCTGGCCCAATGAGGGTTGGTGGGTTAGAGCCGTTGCAGTAACAACCGGGACTGACGGCATAACGTTAGACATGCGCGAAACAGTGCTTCAAAAAGTAATGCTATATCACATCACTTTTACGAAAACGTAATATTACACTGAGATATCACACATCACTCGAAACATCACGCGAACAGATGAGATGCTGCGTATCGTGCGATGTGCACGCAACGCGCGCTAGATGAAGCATCACATCACATCACAGCATCACAGCTATACGTGCGCTTCGGTCGGTCCCTTTCGCTCGCGTTCGGAGCTAGTGTAATGTTATTTCGCGTGATGTTTAAAGTGATACTTGATTTCTCGGAGTAATGCGTAATGTAACATCACGCGTTTGAGTGATATCTCATTTGTGATATTAGAATAGAATAGAATAGAATAAAACTTTATTCAGCATCACAACATAAAAGACTTAATTCTAATACAAAATAACTTACACGTGTCTACTTAACGTGCCTTCTGAAGTACGGAGGAGCCTGAGATTACTAATTTTGATTCACCCATCCGCGAATCGATCATGACGCAGATGCTTTATTTTCGTAATCGAACCACTCGCCACCGATTTCATTTGCAGTAATTTTCTTATTTCTATGTTGTAATTGTAATGCGGTCAACTTGTACTACATATCAATTAAGTTTGTTTCCGAAATTGTTTCGGCTTCCAAACAAAAACTTGGTACACAGACGTTTTCGCTAATACGAGTACGGTTGGCCGCAACTTTGTATGGAGACATTGTTAACAGTTGGGGATCGTCGGGATTCGATCTCTTAGACCAAGAAATACAATAAAAGTTGTGGTCGGTTCGTCCGTTCGCTCCCCGCGACCCGCGACCCGATGCCACTTTTCTGTAGTTTGATTGACTCTCGATGGTTTGTTCCTCGCCGTAACAGAAGCTCAGTCCCATCAAAGGCACGATTGAAAGGAAAAAACTATCCAGAACTTATTCAGAGTTCCGTGGCAAAGCAAGGAATGTAGATTTAATTTCGCCGTTTAACAGTTATTTTATTACGAAACTATAAGAACCTTAATTCCGAAATTCAGTAGACGCATAGATAATAATCCCGCTACAAAGACAGAAATGGATAATGAATTTTATATTGTAGGTATGTGTAATAAATCTATAATATACTTTAAATAAAATGGAAATTGAATTATATACATTATAACTAAAATATTAATTTACAATAGCCATCGCGAAAATAATGATAATTAATAACAAATTTATAAATATAATGGGGGTGCATGTTATTATATAAAATTAGTTTTAAATGTTTGTGTATTGTAGTTTTAGATATTAATATTTTAGCCCCAATTAAACAGTATTGTCATGCCCTACCGGGCCCACAATGTTCCAAAAAACTTGTATGTAACATCTTGTTGTACTTTTGGAGAGCAATAAATCAATAAATAAATAAAAGACAAGTATTTAATAAAAGAACAAAAGTGGAGTGTTTGGCGGGATTTGTGGTGTCAGTCAAGATTAAAAATTGTGTCGGAGTGAACTTTGTGTAGTAGGATTGGTGTGTTTATAAACCAAGTGTTTGTGTTGACGTACAACTAAAAGATTATTAGAATTAAAGTAATTAAGGTGTGAAAGACGATGAGAACTTTTTTGTGGTTATCTACCTGATTAAATAGCATCATATGGAGACTGTCATCATATATTTTGCGTCTAATTCTCCTAAGGTGTATTGAAATGTGTAACACCATTTCAATGCAATAAACAAAGAAATACCGAAGACATGGCTGTATGGGAATTAGTTCCCTTTGCCTTCTTATTACAGGGAGAATGAACTAAAGTAATTTATCATTTTAGCACAAAGACTGATATTTATTTTAAAAATAATCTATGATATAAATTAAATTTTTTAGAGTTATGGTTATTTGTACCTAGTTACTCAACTGTTCGGGAAAAGCCACAATAAAATTAATTTGCACGCAACTCACTTTCCTGCTTTTCATTTGACCGCTATTTGTTTTTTAGTTCCACCGAGATCCAGCAGTTTTTTTATACCACAAAGGTGCTCATCAAGCATACGGCCCACCTGCGATGGTAAGCGGTCACTACGGCCTATGGACGCTTGCAACACCAGGAGTATCACTTGCGCGTTGCTAACCCTGTGAAAACCTTTTTAAGCCCTTTTTGAAGAACCCCATGCCGTACTCGTTCGAAAAAACCTCTGCAGGCTCATTCCACAACCTGAGCGTACGCGAGAGAAAGTTTCTCTGTAAACGTACAGCACCCGTACCACCATCTTTTATCGCGATCCAGTTTAGGACCTAAACTGAGTAGAATCGTTAATTTGTACTACGACGCTATCTACGACTATGACAGCGATGCAGTTTAGGAACCAATACTGAACCGAGCAAAATATGAATCGCTTTTATAAAGATGGTGGTAAGGCCCCAGTACGCGACCACTTTAGTTCCAACGTGTGGAGTGCGAGTGGTGCGATGATAAAAAGAGGGCATCATGTCAAATAATTCCTCAGAACATACCGGGTTACGCAAACGGTAGAACACACACACTAGGAAGCAAAATCTCTCCTTAGGCTTAAGGGTTCAATACCGATTGTGTAGCTCGGGAACGTCGACAGTTCTCACAGCGCATCTTTAAGCCGCGTCAAATGGTCCAAGCTGGTATCTTGGTGTTCCTGCCCATATGTGGCAGCAGTACTCCATAAGGGGCCTGACTTGAGACTTATACAGAAACAACCTTTGCCCTGAAGAGAAGTACCGCCGCACTCTATTGAGTATCCTTTAAATGAGTGCGGAACTGCACGTGATCAAAAAGGATCAAAAAGGTACTATTCGAAGTTATTGTTGGAAATGGACAAAAGTCAAACACGTAAATAGAAATCGGTAGGAATTAACGTATACATTTTTCAATTCACTTACCAATTTCAGATAGGTAAGTTTCTCGTTCATCTAACTCCGTATAGGTAATTGTTTGAGGGAATATTTACTCAATTATATTAACTCGTATGCGAAATCGTAATTAAAGTAGGCAGGTATATTTTAGAAGCTGAATTATAATTTCCATCCACCTCGTAATAGAGGCACAAGGTATCTAAACTTGGTTAAATCGAAAACGGTCCAAAGTCTAATTTGAATAATCCACAATAAAATGGGTCGTCACCCTTCGTTATAAAAGTTCAGGTAGGCAACCATCCGCGGGGATTCTCATTTCAACATAAAATTTTTAATCTTACTGAGAACGGTGAGCCTTTGAGATTACGTGAGCGTGTGCGTTGTACATAACACAACTTGCACATTTATTTACGTGTCATAAAAATACCCTAACTTATAGAAAAACTATATTGCACACAGTAACAAAGGGCGGACTTAATGTCATGCGGCATTTTTTTCCAGTCCACCATTCAGTTACGCCAGAGAGCTCTACAAGGCAGAGCAAACTTATAAAAATTGTTGGACAAAAAAACTAAAAATATTACTTGATTAAACCTTTAACACACTCATTACACGCAAAAAAGGTATGTCACATTTATGGCCAAAAATATATTAGTTTACAACCAATTTAGCTATTATACACTTTTATCAGTTGTGATTCTAGCAACAACAATATGGATGCTAAAATCTCAATCTGGTTAATATGGGCTATATAATGTTATGGTGACCAAGATTAAATGCACCTCAATCACGTATGCATTAAACATAGGAAAAGCAACCTCAAAAGATTATTTTATCGCATACACAAGAAGCTATAATAAAGTTCCTAGCACTGGAAGACGCATTTGCATTCTTAGCATAATGTTTTAATTTTCTGCGGTACAAAGATGGATGGTACGTCCTCCAAAGGTGAATTCCCTTTGAGACAACCTCTTTGACTTAGTGAGTCGGGCTGATCTGAATAATCTTTTTAAGAGACTTTTCAAATTATTTATTTCATTTCAGTTTAAAGAATCGTATTTCAAAATGAAATTCTTGAGATTTGTGATAGACAATACTTTGAATTGCGCATACTTATTAAAAACGGCATTCCAAAAAGAATTAAAACTAATTATCCATAGCTTCAAACTTTAAATTAAAATTGTTCAATTTTAATCACTTAGTTTTAATTAACTTTGATTAAAGTATATTTAGTCTAAAATTTTTGTCATCCTGAGTAAATTAATTAAAATTAATTAATCTTTAATTACGGCTTTCGGAGCTTGGTGCCGAATTAGGGAACAATTTGTAGTTTACAGGTAAAATTTAGTTTGTCATTAATATCTTGTGTTGTATAATAGTTTGTCAAAAATAGGGGTGTTATAAGTTTGACGTGTCTGTCTGTGGCATCGTAGCTCCTAAACGAATGGACCGATAATGCTACGGTTTTTATTATTTGAAAGCTGACGTGATCAGGATGGCTCTTAGCTATAATTTATGAAGATCAGTTCAGGCGTTTGATGACTTTCAGCTTATTTTGAACTTGACACAAGAGTTTTACTAACTTTTACAGATCCGATTGATTTGAAATTTGGTTTACTGTTACTTCAGTGGTATTTTCAAGGCATGCTATTAACCTTCAGCTGATCCTATACCATCAAATAGTCTGCGGGCTGCTCAATACTTCAGAAACTTCCAGCAGATATAGCGTGTTTGGACTCATAAGAATAGTCTCAATAAGATGTTGTTAGATAGATGATTAATGAGGCCGGGGGTTAGTTACTTAAAATTTTTAATTTTATATATTTGAGTCATAAGCTTGCGCCTATATTCACAATATCATTCAAAATAATAATGAGAGTTTCAGTTTCCGCCCCATGACAAGTTTTTTTTCTATTCTAGATATATTTTCTAACCTTATAATAGGATTTTTCAGGGCAGTGTGTGTTTAACAGTTGGATGAATATGACTGATAATGCATTTATGAATGGTTTAGTGCTATAATAATAATAATAAAAATAAAAAAAATAGTCTGATATTAAATTCTGTCTGGATTTAAACAGAAAACCTTCTGTGTATTAGGTGACTGTTTAGGTACACGCCAATGACATTCAGTGCCATTAAGTATTATATTAAACCATCTAAATATCTGTGTGGATTGGTCTTAGAAAAATACATTTAAAACAGGGACCAACTAATCAGGTTAACCGATTTAGAGAAAACCTATTCGGTTGACCCTTTTTTCGGGTAACCTAGCTTTATTCTAAAAGGGTTAAAATTAATATAGCTGATTAATCCGTATGAAAGAGATAAGAAAAATACTAAACAATCTTTGTCACTTTCTAGCATAAAATTATGAACAAAAATGGACTGTAAGTAGAAACCGGTTCACATATGGCTGATAACTTAAAAAATACCGGTTAATCCTTATTAGAAGGATTCTAACCTACGCCAAAAAATTGGCGGTTTCAAACGCCCTTAAGGGTTACCCTATCGGTTCCTGATTTGAGATCAAAATAATTAGCAAAATTGATATTCATAAATATTATATAAGAATACATCACTTGCTTCCGAGTCATTTTTTATACAACTAGATGACAAACAAGCTGACGGCCCACCTGATGGTAAGCGGTTACCGCCGCCTATAGACCCCTGCAATTACAAGGAAAAATCACTTGATATTGCAGGTGCGTTGTCATCTTGAGGCCTAAGATGAGATGCCGTCCATGCCCAGTAATTACACTGGCTACTTTTCCCTTCAATCCGAAACACAGCGAACGGCTGAAATAAGAAAGGCGGTGGTACCTACCCAGACGGCCCTACATACGGGCCTACCACCTAGTCATCATCACGGAATCCAGTCAGGTAGTTGTAAGTTCAACTACAACTTCATATTGACTAGTTTTCAAGCTTCCGTAAGCTCAAAGTGCAATTTAATTATAAAAATAACCACTTTGTGTTGCGAGTGTCCGTGTTATGTCGCCCCGATGTTTATAATTTCTCGCAGAGTATACTGTCGGGCCTAATCTCTTTGATGTGCAGAGGTGTCATTTAAATTTAAACTACGCTATGCTTTTGCCATTAACTTTCGCAAAGGATTTCTATCAAAAGTTTTAAGCTCGCCGTGTCAAAGATGATTGCAGTACCTACTATACTTATCTATGTATATATCTTTTATGTCTTTCTCAGTAATATATTAGGTTGAACCAAACAAAACGTGTTTCTTGTGGTGAAATATAATTATTTCATAATAATGCCGCCAAACACACAGTATGTCGGTATATAAAATATTTAAACAATTCTTTCCGCAATATTCCCTTCCGAAACGAAATAATAATACTAATTTCAAATCCAGATGTAGGTACAAGAACATTTTCCCATAAATTTTCAAGGAAAATAAGGGAAATTTAATTAATACGTGATGAAATTGTTATTATGGTTGCGGTTCACTCATGAAATTTTACCAAACTTCTCGCGTGTAGTAAACATTGGATCCGCTCCACAAAAGTAAAGTTTAAACTAATATAATAATATTCAAAGTAACGTGCTTACAATACATTTGTATGCGGAACGAAGTTGTATGGAAATTAATTTTCGACGTTCAACTAATATTAAAGAAATAACCGTAAATTTGTTACAGTGCTACGGCCGCCGTAGACAGCCGCTACAAGCGCTACGAAGCAGCGTAGCAATGTAGCAATGAGTTATTGAAGTGTGTTCGTTGTGGGAATTAATTTATTTCAGTTAGCGTTTGAAAGTTTGAACTATGTAGATAAATTCTCCGTAGAATGATAGATTATTTTTATTATCTCATACATAATCCGGTGATTTTGGCATTTTATTGTAGTCATTATTATGTTGTTACCCTTTCGTTAAAGTATCACAAAGTGTCGTACGCCGGTTTAGCCAATCAGATTTACCGTATTGTTCAGGCAAAGTTGCTCCCACGCGCCCATGCGAAAACAAATGAAATATACTGTCAGTGAACACTTTGATATTATCAACACAAGTGGAAATTTTTAAGCTTGGAACCTGGAAAAGGCATTTGTTATCAGATTTTAATTAAAAGAATACGTGATTGGTTTTCGCGGTTATTGTCTTTTGTAGTCAGCTGAGATAGCAGTTGCATCAATAGACAATAAAAACACTAGGTTTGAGCTTTTATTGTTGATTTCCAATATAAGCTATTGCTTCCACTAACGATATTCTAGGACGAGAGTCGAGAGAGTTGCTTGTTATTATTTCAAAAGTTGTAATTTGTAGAAAAATCATGCCAATCGGTATATTTTAAAATGTACTTACTTTTAATTATGCTCCTCCTGCGATAATCAACTTCAAATTAATTAATGTAAGAATAGTCATGAGTTTTCGATACAGTTAAAAAGTTATAACAATTTCGAAATTTTGATGTTTTTTCACATCCGTAAGCTGGTAACAAAGATTCTAATTCAGTTGTAAATATTATTAGATGGGTTTACACGTTCTGTATTACAAAGAGAATATAAGGAACTGCAAAGGATAGAGTAAATGGAATATCTTTGAATGGAGGCATTTAAGGTAGGTATATAATTGAATGAAAACTGTATATCGCATGGAAGCTTTAATTATTTATAAGAAACTTGTGTAAGTTATTTAGCTACTTAATTTTTTTATCCAGACATCTTTCAACACTTAAAATTACTAAGTAAATTCAAAAGTATGTCAATGTAACTTTGAGAGCTATGTAAACATGCAAAATATGAAGAATTAAATTAAATATCTATGATCTGTTCAATTAAACATATGTACAGACGACAGCACATCAAGTGTAACAGTTGCACTACGAAAGCCGCCTCTATTACGAACGCAGTAAGGGCGGTCTCAAGGTCAAACTGTTACGCCTGATGTGTTGTCGACTGTACATTATTATTATGTATGTATATCAATCTCAAATATGATATTCTGAATATATTATATATCGTACTTCGTTGTTGAATCAACTACTTCGAACTAAAGAATTGAATCACGTGCCGCCAGTATGTGCCAACTCGAAGTGTAAACTTGCTCTACACTCAAAACTTTCAACTAAGTTCACAATTTACAATATTACACCAGAAACCAGCGCCCAACTCTCATGTTATTGAAGTATTTATTGCGAAATAGTTTATTGAATTATTAAAACTTTACTTGTTTCATGTTGCAACTGTTTTCAAATTGTGTACAATCAATTAATGTTTGTTTGCGGTATTATGGCTATTGATTTTCAATATGTTATAAGAGTTGCTAAACGTTTTACTGTATCAATAAGTCTGAAGGGCAGTTACTCTCCGTTTGAAGCGTATGAAGCAATCTCAGTCCCGATGCTGACCCGCCCTGGAGCTGCATTGCGCTCGGAGTCATTACCCTCTCAATGTTCAAGTCAGATTTGCGATTGTTCTCCCTATCTTCATTAGGGGTCTGCTCTATTTTAACTAGCTTTTTTCAGAATACTTATTTCTAGATTTACTATGTTACTTATTAGATATGAACGAAAGCATTTTGGAGTGTATTAGGATTGATTAGTTGCTATGTATATGTCGCAGCCGTCTGGTTAAATCAGCTACCCAATTGGACGGCTAGCCCGTTGATTGAACGCCGGCATCCAATTAAACGGCTGAACCTACCTCTTAAACCAAAACTTTTCAGTGCAAGACGATCCATTCAATGCGCCAAGTGAGTCTAGTTCAATTAACTATCGGGCTAGGCATTCAATTGGGCTAGCCGTCCAATTGGGTGGCTAATTTAACCACACGGTTTCGACATATATACTCTGTCGGTACTCGGTACTATAACGATACTGAAGTTCTATGTGCAGGTATAGATAAAGGTACTGTATACTGATTTATTGGTTTTAATATTTATTAAACAAGCATTACAAGACCAGTCCGAAGATTTACGAATTTATGTCCTATAACTCCTCTAAGTGTACAAAATATGTATCAAAGTTTAAAAATCATTTTTACTTTTACCTATTCATTTTTTCAAGTTATCTAAAAGGATTTTCTCTAGTCTAATGAAAACTTATATGATGCATAAAAGTCTGTGTAGTTAGGTGATAGATAATTACTGTATAAAATTTTAAAATAATATTTAAGCTGACCTTCTGTCTTATTTGTTCCACACTCGTGGTCTGTCGGGGCACTAACATAACACGACCATTGCCTCCGTGAGGTCAACTCTCATAAAATAAGACGATTATGCGACTGTTATTAAGGTTGAAACGTCCTCGCTGTTAGTTCCATTGAAATGACTATTATTTCCATTCTAGCTGGGCAGTCTTTGTGTTGAATAGTGCTTATTAGTGAAAACATTCAAATTGTTGTAAAGACCATTTGTCTCCCCATTTGTTTTCATTTACACACGATGTTAAGCAACTAAATTAGATGAAATAGAAAATTAACGTTTTCGTGGTCTATTTTCAATAATTTCAACAGCCTCTGTGTGTCCCACAGGCAACAAGGAGTTTGCTCTGTAACACCACCACGCAACACCAAATTTAACAGTAATGCCTTTTGAATTTAAACTAAATTTCAAACAAGTTTTATAAAAAAAGGCTACTCTTAGGTTTAGGAATATTTAGATGATAAAAATTCAGGGACACACTGAAATTGTAAAATATTTTTTATCAATTCTCATAAATCTAAAATCTTAAATTTTTGTGAAAGACATTTTTTTTAAATCTATATTTATGAAAATAATCTAATTTATTAAATAAAAACGTTTGCAGTACCGGGACGTAAGGTTTAACGCGTTTAACACGTCCTTTAAAGACGTAAGGAAATAGTAAATAATAATCGGACAACCGTTCAGTATAACGTTTATTAATTTACTGTCTTACATAAAATTAGATACAATGCGACAAATAAATATGGGATGTGACAAATAATATTGGCTAATGGCTAGTACCACTCCACATATTTATTTATACAACTAGAAGACCAGCAAGCTAACGTCCCATGTGGCGGATAGTGGCTGCCCTCGCCTATAGTAAATAAACTAACTTTGTCAATCATCATCATCATCATCACCAGCCTATATACGTCCCACTGCTGGGCACAGGCCTTCCTACATGGGAGAAACACATGAGGAGCTGGGGCCATTGCACCACCACGCTGGCCCAATGCGGGTTGATGGGTCAAAGCGGTTGCAGTAACAACGGCTTAACGTGCCTTCCGAAGCACGGTGGAGCTCGAGATTATAAATTTGATTGACCCATCCCGGGACCGAAACCAGAGCGCTCAAACCACCACGCCACCAGGCTCCTCTTTGCTCAGGCTTCTCTATACTTAAAATTAATTTTAAAGAGGGCCTCAAAAAGAAGCATTGGAGTATGCGAAGAAGTGTGGAAGTGGTTAGAAAATCTCTTAGTTTTTTGTTCTTGATCGCTAGTGATCACAATGGTAATCCCAACGACTGGCTCGTCGACTGGTCTGTCTACCCGACTATACAGGCTACTCGGTCACGGGTACCGGGTTTGAATCCCGGTACAGGAAGATGTTTATATGATGAATACGAGCATTTTTTATGAGTCATGGATGTCTGTTTTTTTTATTTAGTATATTTCATATGTTAATTTAGTATATTTCATATGTTAATTTAGTATATTTCATATGTTAATTTAGTATATTTCATATGTTAATTTAGTATATTTCATATATTTATTATCAATATTTCTTCGTTATCTAGGATCCGTGACATATGATTACTTTGAGTTTGATAATAGGTGTGTGTGAAAGTATGAATATTATTTTTACTATCACTGATTTATATTTCAACACACCAGTTGCTATAGTATTAATCTTTATTTGTTTCATTTTTCTTTCATTTAATGATATTTTATCATTTTGCTAAATGCTTAATTAAGGTTATATCTAGATATCTACCATAATTATCTTGCACAGACAGCTGTTGATATTAAAGTTTTACTTAATTGCTTTACTCTGGGATCACATTATTGATAAAATTTGTTATATTACTTTTTGAAGCTTTCCCTGGTTACTCTGTATACTTAGACTATTGATTATTATTCTTTACGTATTTATAAATTCATGAACCTACATGAATTAGGAAAACAATAACAACGCTCAGAAACGAACATGTATAAAGTCTGAAGCATAGTGTACTTAGTTTTCTTTATAAATTGTCTTTATTTTATCATAAAAACGCCGAGACATGAATTGGAAAAGAGTTTCTGTTTCTGCCGTTCGCAAAGGTAAACACTTTTTGATCGGTAAACGTGATCTATAAAGGGAGAAGTTACAACCAACCGACGTAAAGCAATTCTTTATATATTATATGTGGTTCCAAAGTTATTTAGATTACATCCCCCGGAGCAGGATATCAGGTTCGGATAACACCACAAGTATATTTTAACATGCCTACTATTTTCCATACCACGCGAAAAGAAAGATTTGATTTGAACACAAAAATGTTATTATCAAATATATAGTTGGTTCAGCATTCTACTTACGTTAAATATAGGGTGGTGCCGTCAATATGACAATAAATTAAAATTTGTCCTATATTAGTTCATAGAAATGGTTTGCCACTTTCAAAAACATCTTATTCATTTGATAATTTTATGACATTTGTATGAAATCATGCAGCCAATCTTATATTATTTCATACAAATTTCATGTAATTATCAAACATATAAGATATTTTTGAAAGTGGCAAACCTTTTGTATGAACTAATATAGCCCATGTTTTAATTTATTGTCGTATTGACGGCACCAGCCTGTATAATAAGTAAATACTTTTATCTAAAAAAACTAAACTAACAACAATCACATCTACTAATCAATGACGCACGTGGTAGCATCAGGATGATTGTTTCTGTCCTGTGTTTTAATTAAGGAATGGAATACCAACTGGCGGTTTCGCCCACAAATGGATTAGTCTGGACATGTTCGATTACCTTATTCCTGCGGTTGCACACGTCATGTCGATAGTAGAACATGTAGAATTAATTTGGTTAAATGTCACTTCAATTTAATAAACAGGGGAAATAAGACAGGTGTGATTCTTCTACTTAAAAAAGTGATGTCTAAGGCTTGTTTATTTGTATACGTAGTGCTCAAGTTATGAGAATAGCTTAGAGCTGAAGAAGTATGTAAATATTTGCGAACGTAAAAGGTATTATCAATTATCACATAATTTCTGAGAAGCAACAGTTAAAATTCAAAATATTAATTAATATAATTTTTTAGTGGTTTACGTGGCATGAGGGCACAGCCCTTATTTGGAAAATAAAAATATCTTGAACCGTATTTAACCAATAATAAGAAAACTTATTTTATTTTTACATTTTAAATGGGCGTAATGTTAATTTAATATTTACACGTAATGTATTTCTCTGATACACAATCTAGTAACTATTTTTTAGCACATAAAGTTAGCTAAAATTGAAGTTATAAGTTATACCTACTTTAAAGCAGCAAAGGACATAAAAGACACGAATTTAATTTACAGTACAGCAAAATAATTATCAGTAAAAATGTCCGCAAACTATACATTTTCTTAAACAAGAGTGTTTTTCCTGCAGCCAATTGGTGAAGTACCTCCATCAGAAGATCTAACAAAACCAAAATTAAACAAGTTGGTATATTTTACTAGTAGCTTTGCTGACAAGTCGGTGAATAATCAGCTTATCACTAATCCTAACTAATATTGACATGCGAAAGTGAGTTTGCTTGTTTGTTTGTTACGTTTTCACGCCTAAACCACTGATTCGATTTAGATAAACTTTGGTATGAGGATAGTTTGAGACCCTGGGAAGGACATAGGATACTTTTTGGAGCGCCAACCCCGACATCCACGCGGGCGAAGCCGCGGTCTGCTAGTAGGTAATAATTATGTAGGTACATTTCGTTCGCATTAATGCTCATTTAATTGGATCAGTAACTCCCAATCCCAATACTCGTGTTTAATAGCCTGTAGCTTTGCTGGTCGGAACGGGATCAATTAATTAATATAATATCAGTATAATGACGTAGATGTATTTCGCCATCAGTTCTTTGAAGCTAGTTAATTAAAGTGATCGTAATTTATTACATTATTGACAGTAATATTGTAGCTAATGAGAGAATATATATTTACAAAGGTCTGTGTGTAATGAACTTACGACATTTTAATTAGTATCAAAGTAGGTATCTAGGTATTACATGATTTTGGAATTTTGGTTACTCGTATGGTATATTCACTAGGTCATAAATTACTACGACAATGCACAATGTCGCCGTATATCTTGCATAGGATATTAACGCTACTGTGTAGGTAGGTAGGTACTGTTAAATAATGCCGCCGGACATGTCGTATGTTCATGTCATGTTTTGTTTTCATGAAAGTGATTGTTTTACGTATTGAAGTGAAGGTAATAATTTTACTTATACTGTCAAGTTTTCTTGTGAAACTCACATACCTACAGTCGTGTATACTTTTTTAAACATTCAATATCCGTCCTCTGTATTGTGGGTCCGACATTTATCATTAGCGATATGATATGATAGAACGGATGCAGATAGATAGATCCCATCAAAAACATAATTGTAAAATAAGAGCCAATTTCAATATTGAATAATGCGTTGTTCTCGACTTCACCGACAAAAACGAGAAAAAAAAACAAAAACCAAATCGAGATCTTTAAGGGTACCAAGTTCTGTATTCACGCGGGATATAATTTAACCTCATGATTTGCAATGGCAATTTTTTCCAACAAAATAAATATGTCAACCTAATAGTATAAGTCTAGTACGAGCAGGAAGTACACTAACTTGAAAACATAATATAGCCAGTACGTAAGCTTGACGGGTATAGGCCGTCCAGCTTCCTACGTGAGAGAAACATATAAGGGGTTTGGGCCATAACACTACCGAGCTGGCCCAATGTGGGTGGGTAGGTGTTGGTTGCTGCAACCGCTTTAGGTTAGGTTAGGTTACCGTTACATCATAACGGTCCTTCCGAAGAACGGCAGAGTTTGAGATTACAAACTTTGATGGGCCCATCCCATAATCGACCATGGCGAAAGTTGCTTCGTTTTTATAATCGAAGAAACTAAAGCGCTCAAGCTCCTACGCCACCGAGCTCCTTAAGCTAAGTAAAGTACAAAATATAAATAAAACAAAGACTTTTCGAAATACAAATTATTCAACTGTTTTCAACATCTGACTGAAATGATCTGTGACCTTTATCCGTACCACGTAACCTAGCGACGCTTGTTTCGATCGCTACTTGTAAAATGTACTGTTTTTTTAAAATGATTGATACATACATACGAGATAGTTTGATACCCTGGGAAGGCCATAGGATACTTTTTGGAGCGATAGTCAGACTCGCGCACGAAGGGTTCCATACCATTCTACCATCTTTAAAAAAGCGGCTACCTGTTGCCGTTATCAATATCGAGCAAAAACAAGCAAAAAGATCACATTTGTTGTTGGGAGCCCCCTTAAATATTTATTTTATTCGGTTTGTTAGTATTTGTTGTTATAGTAGCAACAGAAATACATCATCTGTAAAAATTTCAACTGTCTAACTATCACGGTTCATGAGATACAGCCTGGTGACAGAAGGACGAACGGACAGCGGAGTCTTTAGTAATAGGGCCGTTTTACCCTTTGGGTACGAAACCCTAAAAAACCAAGTCCTATGGCGGGAAACTCGGTAGCTCATTGGTAAGAGAAGGCATCCGGATTGTGAAAGGCAGTGGGTTCGGTGCCCGATCCTGGATATGATTTTCTTACAGTTAAGATATATTGTTCTGATAAAGTTTATTTTGTTACTAGCACAGTGTAATTACAACTTTATGAACTTTGTATAGACTGTGTTACTAGCATGTATGGTTCCAGTAGTTTCATTTTAATTATATTTCAAAACAACAATATCTCAATTACTTGAGAAGTTGATTCTACATTGTTAGCCCGCACTCCACTTTGTTATATAAAATAAAATCTTTTCTTTCACTATTGTTTGTGATCTCTCCGGATAATAGAGTTCCTTATCGAGTCAATTCCTGCAAATACCCCATGGGCTTCGATATTGCCACCATAAGAAAGTTTTATTTGTAGGTCAATAACTACTCCCCCAATCGGTACTGACGAAAATAGAGTTATCGATTGAATATAGCTGCTTCATATATAATATGATGTACCTTGTGTTCTATCTATATAAATAAAAATCAATGTAGGCATGTTTGTCCCCTATGAGCTCCGACACCATTGAGATTGTGATGAAACTTTGGTAGTATGTCCGAGAACATCGCCGGCGATAGTTCCTGGATTATAAAAACTTTTTTTTACTAACCCTTACAGTTATCTTTACGAGCATTGCAAAGCATTCTGGGTGCAGGTAGTATAACATGAAAATAAGGACATATGTTATTTTTAAGGTTAGTAACTGAAAATAATTCAATAATTGCGTACAGGTAGTAACTTTCGACACCATTCGAGTTAAATAAATAAATTGATAATAGCCACTACCTACGTACTTATTCAGGAGTTAGTCTTGGCTTTAAATTGAAATTGCAAAATAACTATTATTATGAATGCATAAAAAGAAAAAACATTGTGTAATAAATTGCTCCGGCAGAGCCCAGGCTACTCCCGCGAAGGGGAGTTGTCTGTCGGGAAGTTTTGTAGGCATTACGAGTGCATAAGGCTTTATTGTTCTATAAAGCCTTATTAGGTAAACCTTCATAAATCAGTCGACTTTAGGTATACGATTCTATGAAATTTACTCTATCCACCGAAAACTTGTCATAAATTCCCTTTTTGGCGTAAAAAATGATCCCAAATTCGTAACCGTATTCCGCTTTGGAAGCCTCATTAATTCGCTCTGGTTTAAATATCGCATGTAATATGATGTCCGATAGATATCCCCGGATTAGTGCAATGACGTTACCCAAATCTATACGAGCCGAGCAAACTCTTTAGATATTTCGTGTACAAGTTTAATAAAGTCATGTATTTCAGAATGCTGATCAAGCGAGATCAGTATTGAACCAATTAATTAGTTCGCCAATACTGTACATTTTTATAAGATTCTGTATTGAGTTTAGGAATATTGGAGAGCTGTCTACATTTTCTTAGTATCGCTATCAAAGAAACTAAACTGCATGAGAAAAAGTTGCCCTTTTATTTGATTTGAATGTTTCTAAAATAATTAGATTCCGGAGGTCAGAACTGTAATTGGCAGTGAAGTGTCTAAGTATAAAAGCTACGGGGATCTGGCTACTTTTGGCATTATAATTAATTTAGTGTGTAATGAAAACATGCTAGTTTGAATTTCTGTTAGTCGTACGATCTGTGTTCTGTGTTTTGTAGCGGATTTTCCACTGTGATTACGCTTGGAGAATAGCACGGTGTATAAAATGTTTATCATGTAGTATAGCAACATCAATCAATCAACCATAGCAGTAACAATCTTGCCTATTGGTCGATTCTGTTCTGTGGGCGAGTACGATTTACTTATGTGTCGTATTATACGTAGACTCAAGACAATAAAAAATAATTTAGTTATTATGTATTAAGTTTTCATATGATTTGAAGTAAAATTTAAACTCAATTCATTTTCAGATAATGTTTGTGAATTTTACCTGTTGTGGGCGTAAAACGTGAGGCGTAGGGGAAGCGGGGCGGGCGGCGGCTGCGCTGGCGTGGCTCGTCGCCGGCGCAGCGCGTGCGGCGGCTCGTATGCGGCCGGCTGCCAGTGCCGCACGAAAGGCGTCAGCGACAACCCTGGTGACAAACCATACAGCACACGTTAATTTTTACTTATCAGTATCATTAATTAATGCAAAAAAATTGTGAATGACCTGACTAGGGGTGCTCGGGTAAAGTAAGCGGCATAGTAGCACGGTAAAGTCCTAACTACACTACTTACTATACCAATGTAAATATGTGATGTACATACTCCTAGAATAATTATTTAGCAGTATGTACATCAAATATTTACATTGTCATAGATATGTGTGATTATTTATGCTATAACATATTATGTATAATGGACGTTGGCGCGCACAGTGACGTTCCACCTTTTGCGTCCAGACAACCTATCCTGGTACCCACGGAAGACCAGCGTCGAGGCTCCAGACAAGTGCCTCGACATTATGCTGAGTGGGGTCCTTTCAATGTCACTTAATTGTAATTTTGTTACTTATAAATATGATTAATGTGTATACCTACTTTGTGTGGCGTTGAATAAATGTATTTCTTTCTTTCTTCTTTCTTTTTTTTCAATGAGTACACAGCATTAGTAGTGTAGAGTACTTAATAACTAAAACTAGGAGAGTACTTGGATCTGGTAGAGTAGTAGCCAGTTCACTCTACCGCTTACTCTACCCTTTAGCAGGATTATGCATGATGCGACGCAACGCGAGTGATATCACATGGGTACTGTAGACCGTATATCACACTTAACACTTTAACGTGATTGCGGTGTTAAGTTTGATATACGGGGATATCGGTGTAACGTTCACTGCTTTGACGAAATACAGATCAGTTTAATCTTGAATCCGCATTCAAGATTGTGTGGCGCGGTCGACAGTAAGTGCGGGATATCCCTCGCCTTGAAATCTGTGAGAAAATACTCGTACTAAGAAGATCGCACAAGAATACCTACTTATTTTTCACAAAAGTGGTAAAACAATAACTTATTTTAACACATCGCATTTAAAATAAACATTTATAGGTAAATATCTTTACCTATTATGTTTACGAAAATAAATATTACATTGTAATAGTTACACAAAATTTCTATAGTAGATAAGTAAATAATAAAAAATATGTATAAATGTTTCCAGCCAAATAAATTATAATGAAATATCTTTTAAAGATTTAATAATGATTACTTAAATAAAGTTAACAGTCAGTAATAGGTACCCATTATTGCCCTACTCACTGTTTGCTTTACTTGAGGGTAAAATAATAATATATTATTTCAAAACGTAATAAATTAGTGGATCAAAGGACTTTAAGTTTAAACCACAAAAGATAACATTTTAGTATGTAATGAAGTTTAAACAAACCATAATTTCGGTCGTAAAATTGTAATCCATTTGACCGGTAATACGATATAAATAAAACTCAATTAATAATTAAATTAAGCTAACGTGTGAGAGCAATACGACTGTTTTAATAGCCGTATTGTATAAAATATTGCTGTATAACAAGTAAATAGTAGAAATACCAAAAAAACTGTAGACTAATGAATAAAATTTAAATATTTTATTATAACTACCTACATATATAATAGGTAGATATGTCTACTTAGATTGCGTCGATTTAGAACCTCCTTCTTCTTGATGTTGGTTGGTTATTCTATTACGATGCTTCTAATTGTGTTTTTTTAATCACTACTAACTATATAATAATTTTTGTGTTACGTGTGACATGGACTTGGACATCTACCTTAATTGATGACAACCACAATGCGTCTGTCCACAGCTGGATTCGTCTAGTTAACAATCACTTTCAGAGTAACTAAACAGGCCTTTGTACAAAAGTGGACTTTTGTGGGCTGAATAAATACAACTTTTATTTTTGTTCTCATGTGGTTCTTACGATTATGCGCACTAGAAGCAATACACAGGCATTCCGCTTTATAATATCATCAACTAAATACGTGAACCTAGAGTAAGTTACCCTCATATTACCTATTTAAACACGTAGTTATTCTTGGACTACTTAGGGTTTACAAGAGTTAAGTTTTAGCTTGTAACGTAAAATGTATAGACCATTAAAGACCAAATTTAACCCTAAACTCATTACACTTGGGAAATAGGAGCTTATACAAGACAGAAAACTTGCACGCGTTAGTAATGCTGGTGTATATTAACTTTTAGACTGAGAGGTGACAGGATTTTTGATAACGATAATGGATACGGTTTAATTTGCATTTATAGTTTGTAGAGTAGTCCCACAAGGTGAATGGTATTGGTCTGCCTGTTCTCAGTGGTTGCAACTTCGAGTTATAGAGCTTACAAGAGGGGTCATTGTTGCAAAAAAAAAACGATCAGAGAAATGGTCAGTTTTAGTACATATTCAAGGTATGGTGTCTCCACAGATGAAACAAGTTGGTCTGGCAGCTCTCAGTGGTTGCATTTCAGAGTTATGATGCGCGCAAGTCACTGCATTGTTGCGAAAAAAAAACGATAACAGAAATGGTCAGTTTTAGTACCTTTTAGAAGTATGGTGACTCCACAGGTGAAACGAGTTGGTCTGCCTGCTATCAGTAGTTGTATTTTAGAGAAGGAAAAAAATAACAGTAATCAATGAAATAAAAAAATAAATCGAACAAATCCAATTTTTAGTAATCTTACTTTCATAATTTAATCATCTTTGAGTAAAATCACAAATTAATCACTTTGTAGAATATTGCAAACGCCTAAAGAGTTAAATATTTACTTACTTCAAATATTCTTTTAATATTTTTTTGAGCTTTTTTATTAGTCACATTAAAATCAATACTAAACCACAATATAAAGTATTTAATCCAGTTTTTTATAAATATTTAGCTTGATATATAATCTAATATTTTTTGGGTAAAATCACAGACTCTTCATTCATTCTTTTTAATTTAGATTTCGTCATCGTCAAATGCGCAGCGGAGTTGTCTGCCGTCTTAATGCGTCTATACTGTCTTTCTTTCTCTACTGGATGTGTGCCGGAATCTTGGAGAGAGGTCAATGTGCAACCGGTCCCCAAAAAGGGAGACGGATAAAGGATCTTAGGCAACCAGCTGATCCGATATCTAGAAGATCAATCATTAATTAATAATCGACAGTGCGGGTTTCGGTCGAAATTAATGCATGTCTGTGGTAAAGCTATTGACAAACGTGGTGAGTCAGTGACTGTTAGCCTTGACATTGCCAAAGCATTTGATCGGGTCTGGCACAGGGCTCTTCTCTCCAAGCTCCCAGCATACGGTCTGCCCGTTCAGCTCTGCAACTGGATCGTCGGCTTATTATTTCACCTTCCCCCTCCGAAGAACAGCACGCGTGCTCCTGAGTATCTCATGAGCACGCGTGGTGTTCTTCACCTCAACATCACGCACAAAGAAATTTAGTATATATTTGAGCCTCTTGTTTTTACATAGGATATTGTAAGGTTTTTGTTTGCCCTTTCTATAAATACCGACTTCCTGCATGAGTGAAGAATCCGTGTCCTCGCAGATGGTTGCGCTTCGCGGTTCATGTTATGCATGGGGGATATTACGGTCGCCCAGGGGCTGGGCGCGCTGAAAACGTGAGAGAGAGAGAATCTTACCATTGAGCTCAACAGAGTGTTGAACCTTATATCTGAATGGGGGTCTAACAATCTTGTTAAGTTTATCGCTAAGGAAACACAGGAGGGTAGGTTGAGAAGAGCATTAAGGGCTGCTGCCGGGGTTGTGCGCATAGCACCAGTTGCTATCAAGCACGCGGTGCGTTGCAAGCTGGTTAGCTTATTGATGGTTGTTATTTGCATGACTTTTTTCTCTCAGACTACGCAGGTATACGTTAGCATCGGCCTTACGATGGTGGTATAAAGCCATAGGGCGATTTTGGGGTTTTAGCCCCATATCGTCCCTGCAAGGCGGTGACATATTCCTAAGACAGTTGTTGCCTTTTGGATTACGCTGTTTAAGTGTGTTTCCCAAGTCAGTGTCTTGTCAATTGTTATGCCCAAGTATTTGACTTCTTGGGAAAAAGGCATGAATGTTCCTTTAATAGTTAGTGTAGCAAGCCTGTTTAACTTGCGCTTCGTAGTAAAGGGCACTATATTCATCCACAACAAGTGACCATAGCAGTGGAGACAGTACGCCCCCCTGCGGACATCCCCTTGTTGTATTAAAAG
Source organism: Nymphula nitidulata (assembly GCA_947347705.1). Classification (NCBI taxonomy): domain Eukaryota; kingdom Metazoa; phylum Arthropoda; class Insecta; order Lepidoptera; family Crambidae; genus Nymphula; species Nymphula nitidulata. The sequence continues at coordinate 18,076,880 of OX374625.1, read as the reverse complement.
TCTTGTTATTCCGTTTAGATTTATCTTAACGGTTCTATTAAGCAGCATTGACTTTATCCACCGGGTCGTTGTGTCATCGATCCCTTTGGCTCCCATACCTTTGGTAAGGGATCCAATAGTGACATTGTCAAAAGCTCCTTCAATATCGACGAAAGCACACAGAGCTATCTGCTTGTCTTCCAGAGCTCTTTCGATCCTGTCCGTAAGCTCAAGAAGAGCAGTTTCCGTGGATATCCCTTTTTTATAAGCATGTTGCTTGGAGTGTAAAGGGAGTTCCTTCAAAGGTCCTTCCCTTATGCATTCGTCTATGATTTTTTTCATACATTTTAGCAGGAAAGAGGTTAAGCTTATTGGTCTGAAGGATTTTGGTTGTGAATAATTGCCTGCTTTAAGTATAAAGCATACCTTGACCAATGTCCACTTTTCTGGTATGTATCCCCATGCGTAGCTCGCACGAAATATTTTTACCAGGAGCGGTGTGAGAATGTCTTTCCCTTCTTGCATCAGTGCTGAAAAAATGTCATCTTCCCCACAGACTTAAATGGTTTGAAGGTTTCGATAGCCCATTTCACTTTATTTGGTCTGATCATTTTTGCTGCTCTTCTCCAGTCTTCGTTTTTAGGCCTGGTTAGGCAGTGCTGATGCTCAGGTTAATATTCGGTATTCGATAATGTTTCTGATCCAGGGAAGTGTGTTGTCGCTAGGAGCTCCAGGGTCTCCTCCACTGTATCAGTAAAATTTCCATCTGGTTTCTTTAAAAGTCCCAGTTGGTTGGCTTACGATTTCGCTAAGATTTTGTGAATTCTGGCCCCATGAGGAGTATCCTTGATCTCCTCACAGAACTTCCTTCACGAAAGTCTTTTCGCCTTCCGTATTTCTTTATTGTATTCAGTTAAGGCTTTGTGATATCGCTCCCAGTTCTCAGGAGTTTTAGTCTTATTGAGTAGTTTACGTGTTTTCTTCCTGAGATTGTCTAGTTTGGGGTGCCACCATGTTACTTTATTGTCCCTCTTGGACTTGAGAGGGCAACTCATCTCATAGGATGCCGTGATGGCTTGAGAAATAAGGTGGACCGCATATTCTAGTTTCAGGAAACCTTATATTCTTAGGGGCATTATGTAGTTGTTCTCCTAACATATTCCAATATAGGTTCCAGTTTGTTCCAATAAAGGTTATATTTTCGTATGTTTTGTTTGTGTTAATTACGAATCTAATCTGTCGATGGTCGGACATAGATATTTCATTACTAATGTTCCAGTCGTTTATCGTCCTGGCTAGATTGTTAGTAGCAAGAGTTACGTCGAGAACTTCCTGTCTAGATCTCGTAACAAAGGTGGGAAGGCAGCCTTTGTTAAGTATCTGAAGACAGTTCGTTAAGATGAAGTCGTGGAATAACTCACCCCTGTTGTTGATCTTGGTTATTAAATTACCGTTAATACGACCTGTTAATATACCATGACATTTTTCAAAACTATTTTTTATTAAAAGGCCACATTTTTTTGTCCCTCTTACTTTCACAAAACAGGCACTTAGTATTTATTTTCGATATTATTGTAAAAATGCTAGTAACGGTTAAATTGTATGTAAAAACACCAAAAACGAGCGCAAGCGCACCCCCCAACAACGATTATTCCACGCTCACATACGCGGGGGCGGGCGCGGGAGGAGGAAGAGTGCAGTGTGTGTCAAGTCGAGACACGACAGCAGTGGTCAATGGGAATTTTAAAAATTCGGTCAATGGGAATTTTAAAAATTTGTCGATTGTTACGTTTTTGGCTATTTTTTTAAGCTTTTTCCATATATAAGCGTATTGCGTACACAATGATATCTCTGAAATACAACCACTGAGAGCAGGCAGACCAACTCGTTTCACCTGTGGAGACACCATACTTCTAAAAGGTACTAAAACTGACCATTTCTGTTATCGTTTTTTTTTCGCAACAATGCTGTGACTTGCGCGCATCATAACTCTGAAATGCAACCACTGAGAGCTGCCAGACCAACTTGTTTCATCTGCGGAGATGCCATACTTTGAATATGTACTAAAACTGACCATTTCCCTGATCGTTTTTTTTTCGTAACAATTAAGCCTCTTGTAAGCTCTGTAACTTGAAGTTGCAACCACTGAGAGCAGGCAGACCGACATCATTCACCTTAGGGGACTACTCTACAAACTATAAAAGTAAATCTAACCATATCCATGATCGTTATGAAAAATCCCGTGGCCTCTTAGACTATTTAGCGTTGCTTGCGTCTCTGTCTGCCTGGGTAGAAGATGAATTTTTAATTTGCGTCTCTAATTTCGCGAGGTTTTATGACACATTTTCATGAAAAAAATGTAACCTTACAAAATTGCCTTCATTCAATCTCTTCTATAAAAATTTCAGATTACGTAATGTAGCGTCTGATATATTGAACTTTTAATAACGTCGCTTGGTCGATGTCAATACTAAGCTTAACCCAACACTAGTCCAGTAACAGTAGTTAGATGCCAGAAGCAATAAACAGATAATTAACTACTTACTATTAGATGTGTAATTTAGGTAACTAATATTAAAAGTACCTATAGACGTATTAATATCACTCAGTTACCTTTATTAAGTAAAGTTTGAATTTAAAAACGACACTCTAAAAAAACGCATATTTAACCGAAATTTCTGGTAAATAGCAACTTTAAATAACAGCAAGAATTATTAATTGCATTACGAACGAAACCATTTTGAAAAAGGTCGTGTGGACGGAAAATATATCATACTTTTATGAAAATAATTTTAATATTACGTGAGTCAATAGGATAATTTAATAATTATATTTATTAATGAATCCGTTGCGATGACAGAAGAGGGTTGTTTACATAAAAAGGGCCGTTAAAGCCTAGCTTATAAAGTTTATAATAAAAATTAGTGAAACGCGGAATGTGGGACAAATCTGACAGATGACTATTTAAACGGAAATTATCCGTGGTTAATAATTCGTGGAAGAAAATTTTTAACCGCTGTTGTTCAACTGAGATTACCTCTTTTTAACGCGCATCTGAAATGAGGCTAATTAAATTAGGCCATAAAAGATTGCTTAATCTGCATACCTCTGGAGGTCTATGACAATTGAAAGATGAATTGTGTCTAGAATCTGATACTTGACGGGTGAAATGTATTTTAAGTCATTTTTACCCCCTTATTGAAGTGGAATGAAAGGGAAGTAGAGAAATTATATTTAGTTTTAAAGAACGATATCAAATACGATTATAATAATTATATAACTGCTTTGTACTCGTACCGTTTACTAAACCTGGCATATCAAATACTTACAAGCAAGGGAATTGACGATCGGATATCAAACTCAGATGTCGCAATTCACGAACCAAATCGGAAATATGAGGTCCAACTTGCACCTAATTGGAAAATCACGAGCCATATATTACTGGAAAGCTTCCTCAGAGAGTTTCTAGGGATTTACAGGCGTCTAGGATTCGGAAGTTCCCCCTTTTGAACGGGGAGAGAGATGCTTCAGGGATGTGGCCTATAAGCTAGTCTACCTACACGTCCGCATTAAATTGTAATTCTCTTGGAGAACTAAATGCTTCTAGTAATAGCGTGCAACAACTTAATACAGAGAGTGGGGGATTATATTAAATAGTCGTTAGTTAACTGTTTAATAACAGTTTCAGCACATAAATGCAATGTCCAGCAATGCACGAATCGTTTAAAAATACTTTAGCCATTTTTTTATAATAGTTTAGTCATAACGTGTATGAATGATAAGACCTATCCACAGAGAAAAAAAACATGTACTTTAGTGTATTTGTTTTATTAAAATTGTGTGCGAATGGCAACACTGCAAGTACTTAAATAATAATTGTTGTCTCGAAGGGCGAATTACGAAGTTAATTAATTACCTACATTAATTATCACAGTTATTTTTTAATCTACATATTATTTTATGAAAAATGTTAGTAAAAATGTAGAAAAATATAAGTAGGTAGATATGATTCAATTACGTACTTTAAAAATACTGAAAGTATATAAATCAGTTTTGTCTGACATACAATAGGGATGCTGCCTAAGTTATAATATGGCGATTTTTTCACAAATTCGGTAAATATACCATGTTACCCATAAAAACCATTCAAACTTTAGAGATATGGTATTTTGTCAAAGTTGTACATTACACTGTTTTGATAATTCATAAAATATATTTTCTTTTCCAAATTAAAAAAAAATGTTAATGATATTAGAATGTTGATATCAATTGAAACAACTAACATATTGAAACATTCACAACTATAATTAAAAAAATACATATTAGTTGTTATTATTAATTTTGACAGTATGCCGAAACATGTGACGTCACCTGTTCCGTAGATTTTCTATGGAGCATTTTTGGACGATGCGCCGCAACCTCAGATCATAGAAAGAAGGTCGCTATCGCAAACCGCAACACATCAAACATATTACTATATAATTGAAACTATTGATCTTAGACATAAAATCATTTCTATAAGAGTTATATACTTCTTATTTATGAAATAAGAAAGTTGTTAATTACCCTATTGATATAAAATAGAATAAGTCTCACAGATTTAGAAATCGGAAAGCCATACTGTTCAAGAAAAGGCAAAGAATAAAAATCCGTACAGTTGCAATAAAGATTTGTACTTTTAAGAGTATGTAATTTGTGTTATTTTCGTGCCATTTGTCTGGTGGACGTGAGACAAAGCGCGCGGGGCGTCAGCGGGCGAATACGTGATTCTCAGAGGGCATTCAACATAGACGTAAGTAGTATTAATCTGCGGGTAACACCACTTTTGCCTTGCAGTTGATCATATTGTCCCTTTGTAATTGAGTAACAGCTGTGTAAGACAGGCTGGTGGTAAAGGGAGCTCTTATGTAAGTATAATTTGTTCGGAATGAAAACTGAAAGTTGAATGCACCTGGAGTAGGGTACATTGCTGCGTGTGTGTTGGTATTTCATACGGATCGATTTCGAATTGCATGCAATCTTTAGTTTACTGTAATGCACACTTAGGGATACATAATAAGTGGTATTATTCCAATGGTTAAGTTGTTACTTGGATACAAGAATTCAAACATAGTCAGAGGGTTAATTTGTCAAGCCGCGTAAAAACTCCGAAGGTATCTGTAGCTTGACAGGTAAAACAGTAGAAACCCACAGAACTAATTATTCTATTATTCCGTGTCAATACCTAAGTATGTTATACATACAGTGCTACTTTTTAAGTATGAAATAAATTTTCGCCATGTTTTTTACCCATAAATATGACCAACTTTTACCATGAGACCAACTGTGAAATCACGAACAATAAATCAGTTGTTCGATACACTTCCGTCGAGTAGGTATTGTTTTTTTGTATGAAACAGCTGATTTTTTCGTAATTTCACAGTTGGTCTCATATTGAAAGTTGTTCATATTTTTGATAGAACAGATTGTGAAAATTTCGCTCATGCTGAAAAAGTAACCCAGTAGGTACTATATAAGTTATCGTTGCGCTTAGACTACAACTACAATGAACTTTTAATAGAGCTGCGCTTCAATGTAGATTATTTTATTTTGTTATTTCGGCAAGTTGTCTGGTAGTATTCCGTCGTAAAAGAATATTAGGGGTTCCCTCTATCTGGCACAATTTTGTTGTTCCGAATTTTATTTGGCATAACACACTTGGCATAATTTTTTTTAAACGAATGTGTTCAATGCATAAAAATCATTTAGCAGAATTATCATTTGGTCGAATGTTTATATGTCCGAATTCCCAATGGCATACTTTTAAGATTGCAGATTTTCACTAGGCATAATTTCATTTAGCGAAATTTCATTACGCATAATTTCGTTAATCATAACACTTTTTTTGTGCGACGATTACTCGGTATAATTTCACTTGGCATACTACGATGGTGGCAGATTGTGCTACATTAGTGATAGAAACGAATCGCTGCAAAACCGACTCCACGTTGTCTTGTCTGCCCTACCCCTGGAGTGTAATTCAAGCCCGCGAAGGCGCGGAGGGGTGAGGCGGCCCGCGAGCTGAGGAGCAGGTGGTGGGCGAAAACCATCTGCGACGAGAAGGTCGCGTGGGACCGCCGCCGGAGCCTCGCAGCGCCGGAGCCGTGACAGAAACCTTGCATGCTGCATGATTGCTTGCATGCTGCATGCTTGCATACTGCAAGCGTGCATGGTATCCACTATGCACGCATGCAGTATGCAAGTATTGCTTCTGAATATTGACTTTCTGCGATATTATGGTTCTGCCTCTTAATATTATGGATATCAAATTTATGCATAAAGATGATTCTGAATATAAACTTTCTGCAATATGAGAGTTCTGCCTCTTAATTATTATGGATATTAAAAATATGCCTAAAGATGATTCTAACTTATAAAATTATGGGTTTTGAATGTATGATTAATGAGTATTTGCCAAATGATTTTCTGCCAAATGAAGTTTATGCTTTCCGCTGTTATGCATAATAAAATTATGACATAAAAAGTTCTGCGACAATAGGTAGACCCGAATATTAGAATACGTGACATAAATTAACGTCAACAATAAAATGAAATAGGTACTTATTTGATTTATCATAAATTCTTTTGACTTTATAGCGAACTTTTTCCAATACTTAAACTAACTGAAATAGCACGTAGTAAGGTGTACCTTTGAATCTCGTAATGAGGCTCCCTATTGAATTGAAAGGCTTTTCTGAACAAGTCTGTGGAGCATGGAACAGAGAAGTACCTAATTGATCAATAACTGAGTATTTGTACAAATGGAAACATAGAAAATAGAAACGATAAGTTTTTCTATAAATATACCTATACTTATCTTGTACAGTCATGATCATTTATTTGTTTACTCTTTTACATATTAAAATACGATTTTTTTCTACTTTAAATACTTAGTTTTTTGTATATTAATTTTGTTGTTTTGTAATTATTTATTAGGTTTTTGTATATTAATTGTTGACCTTTGTGTATTGTAATACCTATATTGTGATGGTGCATTGTCGGACAGCCTTTAAATACAGTAAATATTCTTGTCATTAGGTACTTATTGGTACGTTAATATACCTTTTTTTATACTCTGTGTGACACTGCACTGCTAAATACCATTACTGTGTAATTAAACATTGTAACTTAATAATTGAAAAGAGTGACTACACGAGTTTGTTGCCGGAATCTTCTCGGTAGTTCAACTTTTGGAACCGGTGTAAATTCAGACAGACTGACAGACAGACAGACAGACTGACTGACAGACAGACAGACAGACAGACAGACAGGCAGACAGACAGACAGACAGACTGACTGACAGACAGACTGACTGACGGACAGACGGACCGACAGACGGACCGGCAGACAGACCGACAGACAGACATTATAACATTCTTAGCTTACGTAGATCCAGATAAGACAGAGAGACAAACATAATGTAATTCTTAGTTAGTTAATATTATTTTTATGTGATAGACATAAGCGTTTTTTTGTTGACGATTCGAAAGTGCTTCTTGGGGGGCCTAATTTAATAAAGATATTTTCATTTTCATTTTAACTTTATTTACTTTTCTTTTAATATTATTAAAAGTCAAAAGTAAAGTAGCTACAATTTTGCAATTCTTTATTGCTGCGACTCGAAATTGCATTCGTAGTGCTTTAGTATATCTATGTTCAATAAATAATTGAAACCAGGCGGATTATTAGCATTTTTTGAACATAGTTTAGATTTTTCTCACCTGCGCTGGCGTAAAGGACATGCATCCAAGCCAGTAAAATACCAAAAAAATAATCTGCACCGCGTAATATTAAAACCCCGTGTTCTAAAATTAAATAAATTTTGCTCAAAATGCTGCGAGTTTTTAGGCAGCAAAAACACCCTTTTCGAGCTAAAGAGGTGTAAAAGACGTTTATTACTACACACTACACTACACTACAAACGACTACTACAGTTTATTTTTCTTTAAACTACCTATTGCACTTTTAAGATAGTTACCATTTCCAAAAAATGTTGGGCTGACTTATAAAAGCTTAATCGCTTTATATTTTACGAAAGTGGTCTATAACCAAGTAATTTGTAAGATCTCAAAAAGAATTACCAGTACCTACAATGTACTTAAGAAGGTATAATAAAGAATTAAGCTAAATTGATACGCCCACCTGAAACGAAAGCTCAAGTCGTAGCGTGAGCCCGTTTGCTGAGTGAGCTTAACGAACTGGATGATCCGAAGTCGAACGAACAACATCAATTTGGATTTTATCTGGTTTAAGGGTTCGGCAGCGAAGAGATTCATTAACTAAACTACTAACAAAGAAGTAAAAATAAACAAATTATTTATTCAAAAAATAGTTAAAACGTTTACTTAGGTATTTTAGATATACATGTTCCTGAACTAGGTAATCCTGTGTTTCAGGCTAAATGACCTTAATACAGTGAAAATTAATCACTAAGTTTTTATGTAAACGTATTATTATTATTATCTTGTATTTGGGGCTTTTCGGTCTTGTTTAGACTGATTTGTCACTGCGACCTAAAAGATCTATTGTGACTTGCCACCAATAGTTATAATAAAGCCTTGATTTGGGCACTTTCTATAAATTTTAGGATTTTCCCAACCTCAAGGGTCTCAACTTCATTTGGGTGAATAGTGTGTCTCCCCAGATAAAGGCTTCGTTTGTGGATAAAGGGTCCACAGTTGCAAAGGAGGTGCATTGGGGTTTCGCGCTCCTGTGCACAGAATCTGCAAACATCAGAATCACTTAATTTTAGGTTGAATAAGTGTCTGTTCAGTTTGCAGTGGCCTGTCAAAGCTCTAATCATGGCACTCGCGTTACTTCTGCTGAGCTTTATTAGCTCTTCAGTTCGTTTAGCATGGTAGCCATGTATCAGAGACTTTGAATGTATCAAACCAGGTGTCCTTAGCCATTGTTCGGAGGACTCCTGTATGAGTTTGCTTTGAGATAGTGCATGGCCTGGTTCTTTGAGATTGCGCAGAAAAGTTCAGGTCCAATCTGTCGTCCCTGAGCCCCAGCTCTGGCTAATTCATCGGCCTTTTCGTTGCCTATGACGCCAGAGTGACCAGGCACCCATCTCAGAGTGATTCTGTTGTTGATTCCCAGTATATTTAATTATTGTAAACGTAAAGGCAATATATAAAAAATAATTTATATGTAGTTATAGATAACCAATACAATATAGGCTACAAATAAAGGCTACAAAAAAATATGCAAGGCATTAAAGTAAGTGTATTTTGTCGAACGTGACGTTAAAGTCGGTATTCACGGGCGAACTATTTGGCCCACCCGAGCCAAATGACTGGCTAACTATCAAAAATTCGCTCGTGAACCTTTAGTGTTAATATGTAAGTGAATGAAGACATACGTCATAGCTGTTCATATAAAGACAGTCAAATAGGAGGTAGTATAATCATACCGACGATCATGTCTGAAACAGATTACTTAAGAGTCCCTGTTAAGCAACTATACAGTTTCCAATGTGAAACGAACCGGCAAAAGCGAAATAACAAAGTAGAGAAAGAAATCTCATTTTTCCGAAGAGCCTTGGAAGCCTTTAGGAGCTTCGGAAACCAATAGTGAGTGCTCCGGCTCCAATGAAATACGTAGAATTCCTGTTACTCTTGCGACTCGGGCTCTTACCTATTTATCGTGGCATAAATAAACTACAGTCCGAATTGGTTTCAGACTAGTCTCGGTACAGAGCGCTAAATTTCGACGGACTTGCGAGTAAAAGAATTTGCTTCTATTTTACTTTTAATGTATATGTTTAGTGCTTAGGAAGCTGGATATATGGACAATTATATTCTGAGAGACTTCTATAACTTAGTATTACAACTATTACAAGTGGTGCTATACTATTCTCAGTATAAATATACAAGAGATAGCACCACATTAAAAATTTAAATTAGTAATACAATTTGTTTCTTATTAAATTAAAGCACAGGAAGGTGGTCATAGTGGAATACTTTTAAATGCCTACTTTATATCACATCTTGAAAAGCGTATATTACGTTACATAAAATAATAATATGCAACCGGCGACGAGTTTTTGTTATGAAATTAATGTTTCAAATTTATTTCTAAACATTATAATCTCATTGGGAAAGAAATGTACACAATTATGCAAAAACATTTTTAAAAGGGTTAATCTAAACTATCCCCACGTATTAGGATGAAAATAAGGTAGTAGGCACAAAATGAGAGCTTTATAATTGCTGTCGACCGTCGAGTGGAACAAAGGGAGATAGTGAGGCTTCTTTGAAACCTTTGCGGACGTTTTGGCGCAAATTTACCTTTATTACAGGAGCTGAATAAAATCAATAGCTTCTCGTCTGGCGTGACTTAATGAAGGCCGCTTGAATCCTTATTAGCCGGTGCTGACTGTTAGAAAAAGGTTTAATAGAAAAGAGGATCTGCCTCGTCAGCACATCTCGCTGATTAATGCGACGCACACTAATGTCTCTCTCTTTGATTTGTCAAAAGCTTATTACGTCCTTTGCGTTGAGATTTTGTACAACATATCTTTTGGTGGTTATAGCATTTCTATTCTTTAACTCTCAAGCACCAGTTGCAGGCACAATTGGTTTTTCATTGTCATAAGCTCCCTGAGGGTATTTAACAAAGCTCCATGGACCAGAGCGCGATACCTATCCAATGCCAGCGAGGAGTGACACAAGGAGATGTTATATCTCCCAAATTGTTCACAGCAGCAATGGAAAATCTTTTAAAGTTCTGGACTAGAAAGGACTCGGCATCAACATCAACGGCAAGTACATAGATTAATGGCTAATGACAGAAAACGTTATTACTCAGCCGAATTTTTGCAAAGTCATTATTTCTATCATAATAATTTGGATTTCTTATTTCCTGTGAGCCATATAAGCAGCTTAGAGATAATTCACGTATTTTTTAATTAATGTCTATAAAACCTAGTTCAATAAGCTTTTATCTACTGTATGTATTTTTTACACATTAATCGTTTTAGTTTGTAGAGAGTAAATTCCCTTGCATGAGTCATGAATACCATCAATATTAGACGTGTAAAAATCCTGTGAAAACACGAGCCGAGGGGAATCTCGAGAATAGTGGAGTTGATGCAACACGCCCAGAAACATAAGAGCCTCGTCGGCTCATTGCTTTCCCTTTACTGTATGCGAGGTCTCGGTACATTCCCAGACTGGCGAGGGAACGGAGGATCCCATTATCCTGGCCATGTACTAGTCAAGTAGCTCCGGTACGATATAAATGGATTTTCTATTAGATGCTGCAACTACAGTATATTATGGAAGGTAGGTTCGAATACATTTCGAGGGTTTATTGATACTAAACACGTCTGCTTGGAGTGCTTCTATAGATTTTGAATTGAAATAAATTTTATTCAGTCTCACAAGGTTTTCAAAAGATCTATGCATCGTAAACATTGATGCGAAGCAAAAGACAGATAATACATTCGAGCCTTTGAAAAGAAAATTATTCATAAATTTCCGTAACTTATTCCACGAGATTGTTATAGTGTGCAAGTGTTTGAACAAGCATATTATTATTTATAGAAATGTACCTACCTAGATAAATTGTGAATAGTTAAATCAGACAAGTGCAAGTCTTCCTCGCGCACCATAAAATTAATTTCAAAGATTTCATTATTAATTACTTAACATCTTATTAGCGCGGGGTCATCTGACACAAGTATTGTCATACTTAAAATATGACCCCACAAAGCCTTTACCTGTCCGTTGTAATTGTTGATAGTGAAAATAAACTTTATACTGCTACTAATACTTTATACTTCATTTATTTATTATAAGTTAGAGAGTTATACATTTACTGTGGGTACTGATATCGAAATATTTAGGCAGATACTAATTACATATAAAAGATTTTAAGAGGTCTTACTTTTTAACCTATTTAAGTCAAAGCACTCAAAACATTGTTAAACATGGTACCATATTTTTTTTATTTTGTGAGAAAGGTGACATTTGGATGTGGTTGAAAAAGCATTTCAAACATTCATCTTAATGTAAACATTAAAAATAAAATTATGAAAATATAAGGTCTAGAATACTCTATTTAAGACAAACAGTAAAAAAAAATGAGTTTTAATAACCCTTCTATTAACAAATATAGCGAGATATTTAATATAACTATACTTAGGTTGTATTTTCCTGTAAATTGGTGACTCCATTACGGTGACAAGACCCCTTTTGATGACACCCATCCAATGAAAATAGATTAGGTGACTTGGCAGGAATCCGCGTTGAAGGCAGCCAGCAGTTTTTGGTTAACAAATTTCATTGGATATTTTGTGAGCTAAAGACGAATTTAATGAATTTTGAATTAAGGTGGTAGGCCCATGTGTAGGGTCGTCTGGGTAAGAACCACTGCCTTTCTTATTTCAGCCATGAAACACTTCGCTGTGTTTCGGATTGAAGGGAAAGGTAGCCAGTGTAATTACTGGGCATGGATGGCATTTCAATCATTCTCAGGATGACAACGCACCTGCAATATCAAGTGATTTTTCCTTGTAATTGCAGGTGTCTATAGGCAGCGGTAACCGCTTACCCCCGGGTGGGCCGTCAGCTTGTTTGTAATCTAGTTGTATAAAAAAAAAAATGGTAATTTTAGACCAAGAACATTTTCAACATACGGCCGCCTGATGGTAAGCGGTTACCGTAGTCAGCTTTGCTAATATCAAGATTACTTTGCCTTTAAATAAAGCAAAAAACAGAAGAAATCCCTAGCAAAATTTCCTCAGTGCTCAGAGCAGTCACAGTTGTAATGGTCACGACTCCGGTATATTTACCGCCCCAGTATTTTTTTTTAGTCCAGATTGTTTTCTTTTCCTCCCGATTTTTTGGATTTTGGCAACGCGTGAATAGCTGCTCACAATAGGCCGGACCGTTTGCTTGTTCGGCAACTTCGGCAGTCGGCACCCTAGTCTTACACACGACAGCACATCAAGTGCGACAGTTTCACTACGAAGGCCGCCTCTATTACGAACCCAGTAAGGGCGGTCTCAAGGTCAAACTGTTACGCTTGACGTGCTGTTGACTACACAACTAGGGTGCCGACTGCTGAAGTAAGTGTAAGGGGAACGCTCGATAACGAAGGCAGAATGACATTGATGGTGCTCCTATAGTATACGACTTGTAAAAAACAATTTTTATCGCGAAAAACAAATTGTTGTTCTATACAAATAGGGCGATTAGGTATTACAGTTTAGCATCATCATCATCATCGTCACCGGCCTATATACATCCCACACTGGGCACAGGCCTTTCTACATGGGAAAAACACATGAGGAGCTTGGGCCATAACACCACCACGCTGCTGGCCCAATGCGGGTTAGTGGGTTAAAGCGGTTGCAGCAACCAATGGCCAATGGCAATGATTGGCCCATCCCGGGATTGACCATAGCGAAAGTTGTTTTATTTCCGATATCGAAGCCAGATCTCCACTTAAGTATAGTTTAGTATGACCTTTTTAGCGACTTATTTTTTTTAATTAAGTCGTGTTTAGTGTCACCTGCACTTCCATTTGCTTTTGTTTTTGACTTGAGACGTTCCTCTTACAGCCTGTATGCCTACATAAAAAATAATATTAAAAAAACTTTTTTTTTTAATTCATCTCGCCTATACAATGAAATCACAATTTGATATTCACTTATTGGCTTCGTATGAGGAAACTTTTCACAAAAGAAAAAAAATCTGTTTGATAATTCTCTATCTGAGTGATTCCTTAACTTGTTATGACTGGTCCTTCAGTCAGTACCACGTTGATTCCTCTAGTGACGATGACGGTTTCAATACCTTGCCAACCTCAGATTTTGCAGCAATTATCCTTATTGCACACCATATTTTTTATTAGATTATATTATATGACCGCCTGCGTATGCCTCTCTTTATGATATAACGTAGATAAAGCCATTACTGTAATCCGATTATATAGGAGGCTAACGTAAGCTGTGGTTTTTGTCCAAAGATAATTTTGTTATGCTTAATTCCCGACCTGATTCACAATGTAGTTATTAGGATTAATTTTATGTATGATACAAATCCAAACAAATAAACATAAAATTTTATTTTTCTAGTCGTTTCTCGATCAATTCATTTTCAATCGTGATTCGTACCTTTGAGAACAAAACAGTGAAAGGTAGATTGTATTGTATGCAAGATTTTTTTTCTCGACTTTAAGGGTGGCGCAAGAAACCCTATTTTTCTTAAAAGGAAGTGCTTTATCACTTAATCCATCAAGTTGAAGGCTTTAACAGATTAATATTTACCCTCTGGATACGGAAATAGCAATAGCATAATACTGTTTACACCTACATCTACTGATGTAATAAAAAAAAATCTTAATCTTATACGGCATTTAGAGGTGGCGAATGCTTTTAGAAGCTGTCGAAAATGTTTTTCATTTACTAAATAAAATTATTTTGACCTCTTTACGCCCGTCACTTGTCACGATAATTAATGTTTGTGAACGCATGTACCGTTCAGAATAAACTGCAGCGGTAATGTTTAATTTGCAATTTAAGTTTAAATAATATTTCATCGTTTTAAACGTAACAGAATATTGTCTACACATAATTTTCAGTCTAAAACACTGCTTTGTTCTTGATAAAACGACCCCATTCATCCCAATTTGAAATCAGTTTCTCAATAGCGAATTGTAATGTGTACAGACAAAGCGACACGAGTCATACAAGATAACAAGCACGATGTTAGATTCAGTTAATTCATTACCTCGTAATATCATTGTTTAACAAATACGAACTCGAATCTTGTTCAGTTAATCTTATGAGCGCTGCACTGCTGCAGTTATTTGGAAGCCAGACTCCGTTTTAATTGAATGGAGAGAACAAAGGCTTCAAAAGCGTAGAAGTTAATAAAAAAGTGTGACGGTGTTGTGTGCACAACTCGAACAACGCTGCTCAAAGTTTGTTGAGCGTTGTCTGTCAGGTTACCGGGGTGCACTTGGACTCCTCCAATAACAACAGTAAAAAGAAAATGGATGCGAATAAAACGAGCAGGCATTCCTTTCTTATAAGTAAATATTAAAAGCTCCAATACAAGACTATCCGCCTAGGCGTCTAATTGAGCTGACTTTCAATACGCCAAGTTCTTAAACATTAGTGATTCTAGTGCAATTAACTATCTAGACTTTTGATTGTATTCCGGAGTTTCGTGTACGGGTTAGACGTTCAATTGAGCGGCTACTTTAACCATATGGCTGCGACACACATATATCAAAATATGTGTGTCGCACTCAGATCATAGAGTGTCGCAGCTATCTGGTAATTTAGCTAGCTTTGAGACTCTGACTTGATACCACATTCTTTGTCTAAAGCCTTTCCCAAGTTATGAATACGACTTATTGTTAGGTATACTTAGCTGTCTTCGGATGTGATACGTGACCATTCACAAATTGTGTCCTTCACTGACAACGCGTTTTACAAAATAAAATTGAATACTTATCCTATATTTTCGTCTCAAAAAATACTTGATTTCATTGGTTGATTCATAAGAGCTCCTAGATTACATACAGTTCTCTATTTGAGCCCGTCTACCATACGATGAGCTCCGCCTCTATTACGAACGGAGTAACGGCGGTCTCAAAGTCAAACTGTTACGCTTGATGTGCTGTCGACTGTATACTCTTTTTGTTCCTCTTACGCGTTTAAAAAAAGCTGTACTCGTAACGCCTTCTTCCTTCCAATACTTATAACAAAGAATTTACCGGCATTGACCTATTTAATATTAGGCAATCACAATAAGTCAAAGCAAATAGGTTAAAAGCATTCTATACAGGTATCCTTACCTCGTTTCCTTATACTTTTTATTAACTTTGTAAATTATACTTATTTATTTTGACCCAACGTTTGTGCACTTTATTAGCATCCTGTTTATTAAAAGACTGTTTGATGCCTTAACAAATGAAAGAACCTTTGAGAAGAAGCATCTGAAGTTTATAAAGATCAGATACTTTGGAACGCCAGTGCCAACTCCAAGATGAAAAACACAAACGACGCATTGGATTTTGTTTCTTAATAGTTTTGGTGAAAATTAACTTCAAAAACTGTCAAAAATTCGTGCTAACGTTTCGTTTCGCGGTATTTTAATCTTCAAAGTAGGCACGCTATCAACTTTCAAACGGTTTGCAAAACTTTGAACACATTTTCTTCGTTTATTCTGAAGTTGGAGATTGTGGTTTGTGGATTTGTTGTTTTTATGCACGGCCTGTCACAGCCCTTTGGATATCAGTGAAGAAGAATGTCATGCCAAAGAGAGTCCAAAGGATATGTTTCAAAAATGTATGGAGACCCGGCCAGGTCTATGTACAGTATACTGAAAAATAGTTAAAAATATGCAGAACAGTGTTCAATTGTCCGTTTTCTTTTTATATCCTTTGTTGCGTGGTACAAAACAATGATCTTTATACAAAAAACTGCAACACAGTCTAATATTCATTATGGCGCCTATGACACTTTGGTGTGGTTTAGTTGACTTCTATGTCGTCCGCCATATTGAAGAACAGTGAAATCGACAAAAAATTTCAACTTATGCATGAAAACGAAACAATAATATTTTTCCCGATTCAGGAAATTATTCCTGATTTTTTGAGATTTGTGTACATATACTTGGCCGGATATGAAACATCTCCTTTCGGAATCCGGTCGAGAATAGCTAAGGTAGGCTATTCGTCAACTTATTTCAACAGCTAAAGTGAATAGCTCCGAGGTATTTGCAGATCTACTACTAATTTGCCGTCTGTGTAATCTCTTGTCTTGTACTGCAGCAATGTATAGGATGTTAACTTGTTTGTTAACTTTGATTTAACAGTCAAAAAACACAGTAGAGTACCAATCCGTCGTATTATACAACCCGTAAGACTCGAGTAAGGTTATCACTCACGCCAACTTTCATAGAAATTGTCGGCTGAAGGGCTTATTATTCGACCCATGTGTAGCAGCCCTGGCTGAGAGTGACGTAAACATCTGTTGTTTATTCATTGCGTCCGCTAGATAGATATCGCTACAATTTCCTTCCCTTCCCTTTTACTTCTGTTTGTAAATCGCCTCGTTTCGGAGATTTTCTCGGGCGACGATAACTAAAATAAAAAGATTCTGCCGGGACTATTGCCTTGAAATGTTTACACAGGGAATTAGTTGCAAGTGCGGGCGATATTGCTTTTTGAGCGAATAAATAAAAATAACGACCTGCCTTCGGAAGCTTATTCGATTTTCGCTAGTTATTATTTATAGAAGATATTACCAAAATAACTTAAGTCAAATATAATATTGAGAATTGAAGAGATTCGTCTCGGACCATTGAGTTATAATATAATGTATACCTACTAAATGGGTACTAAAGTAGACACTGTGAAGAGACGTTTATCAAAATCGAAGCCAGTTTAGGTGCGGTGTGGCAACTCCGCTTTGCCTGTGACTACCACATATAAATAAAAATAATAATTGATTATAGAAGAAGAAGAAGAAGAAGAAGAAGAAGAAGAAACTCACAGAAGAAGAAGAAGAAGAATTCCACAGGGTTATCCCAAGTCCTGGGTGGCTCAGTGGTCAGAGCAGTCGCCCGGATTGCGAAAGGTCGCGGGTTCGATTCCTGCCTCAGGACGTGAAATTTTTCTAGTTTTATTATATTTTAATTACTAAGTAATTTTTCAAACATTTATAATAATGTTAAAATCAAAAATTAAGAATAACAATAATAAATTTTTATACCAAACAACCTTTACTATTATTAAATAAATTCCATTCTATCATAAAGATACGAGTGAACACAGGATAACGTTCCGAGATGTATTTTGATTAATGTATACCTGTGAAATTAATGATACAATAATATAAAAAAGTAAGTTATTTGTAAATAATAATCAAGCATACCAAAAGAGCTGTTATATTTCCAATGCTTAAAAAACACTTTGATTATCGTTCTATTGTTCACTTGAACTCATACTAATGATGATGAATAATTAATGCTTTTTTATTTTTTTTACATGGTAATGGAACCGAAAATTCGGATTTTTTTTATTCAGTACTATGTCTTAGTAGACCTACTGAATAAAAAAATTCAGAATTTTCGAACCAGAATACTTAATTAATTATTACATTGGATGAATAACTTTTGATCAAGATAGTTTTATAGATTATTAAAAGTTTCAGACTCTGAACAAGACATAAAAAAGCTGCTCAAGAAAATAAACAAAAGTAGATGACACAAAAATGTTTCAGTTTGTAGTAATTTAGTTTGTTATTGCACAAATTTTGTTGGGTAGGTATAGCAAACAGCTTGTGTTGCGGCCATCGCTCGCCGCCGACATTGCTTCGGCTACCTTGTATTAAATCGCGGAAAGCACTGCTCTAACAAGTTTACTGTCATGTGTGCTTAATGCAACAATTTAATTAAGTCTGTTTGCTTTAGTGACAGAATGTGGTTGCTTCCGCGTTGTTGTTGCCGTCGCAATGTTTTTGAGTATTATTTATTTTAAAGCCTGAAATGCTGGTTTCAGTACCTAAATTAATTTAATAAGCCATGGATTGTTAAATTAGGAATCAGATTCCTCAGTTTCCGTATAAATCCTATTAATTTACAACACAAATTATCGACATCTGTTGCTTTATGATTTACTCATATGTGCGTATCTTAAAATTTAATAATATCCTTACTCACACCAAATATCTAGTTTATTAAGAACTTGTGTTTTGGATTGTTTGTGGATTCTAGTTATCGGATTACATATCTTCTTAAATTTTATTTTAGCATTATAAGAAATGATTAATACTATAACAAGCTCTGTAATATTATTATAAATGACACCTACATAAACATGCTCGTCTCCCAACAAACTCCTGATTAAGGAGTCATATTAAAACCGAAAGAAAAGACGTAGCTCGAAACGACTTGTTTTGAACGCCGCCGTTGGCTTACACAAAAACATGCTCGCTACAGTAATTCACAATGAAAAGGTGTTGCGAACAAAAAGCGCGAAGGAAAGTACATTATTTATTCTCGAAAACAATTTAGGATGTATTCAATTCAGCCTCCTCCGCTCAAACCAACATGTATTAAAATTCGTTCTTTTTAAGAATTTTGTATTTTTTTTCATCGTTTTATGGAACATGTTCAGATATAATCAGCCAAAGATGTGGACTGTATTTTTGAAGTGCTTGAAAAATACACGCAAATGGTTCTGCTACTATGTTTCTGATGTTAATGTTTTTCTCGAGCTCTGTTACAATATTTCCCAAGTGACTTCTTTAATTGGCTGGCTGACAGTTGTCGACGATATACCTAGGTATACAAAGTTTAGGCTACTTCATACTAAGGTATACCTTAGGTACTAGGTATTAGGTAATTGCGAGGCACGGCCGCAAAATATTATTTTCAATGTATAGGTGGTTAATATTCTACGGCCGTGCCTTTTTTACAATTTAACTGTAATGGAAGTCTCTTGTCTGACGATCCGATAGAATAATAGATACCAAGTTCTATTACTTTTAGTGTATAAAAGTCTAAGCTTAATCTAAGTAGAATAGAAACAGTCGATTCCAGGATTTCCAGTAAATTTCCTTTGAGCTTAAATATTACTGTGTTAAGATTTCTGCATAGCAATGAAAACATTATGAGCTACTTAAGTACAACATGGCCATATACACGAAATACATGTTTGCAGAGAGAAAAATCTACGCATCAAAATAGCAATACACACTGAAAAATGACAACTGAACTTTCGACTCCCCGGAGCTAAAAAGAGTGACTACGTAATTTAGGGTAACGCCTAACCAAAAATAAAGTTGCTTAAAGATGCACTGTTTTGTTAAATCAAATAAACTGTAATTCATCATCATCATCACCAGCCTATATACGTCCCACTGCTGGCCACAGGCCTTCCTACATGGGAGAAACAAATGAGGAGGAGCCATAAAACCACCACGCTGGCCCAATGCGAGTTGGTGGGTAAAAGCGGGTGCAGGAACAACCTGGACCAACTGCTTAACATGCCTTCCGAAGCACGGAGGAGCTCGAGATAGCAAACTTTGATTGACCCATCCCAGGATCGACCATGGCTAAAGTTGCTTTGTATTTCGTATCGAAACCAGAGCGCTCAAACCAATACGCCACCGAGCTTCTCCCCAATACGTCACCGAGCTCCTCTGTAATTACACCTCGATAAATTTTGGTTAAAACTAATGTACCCAAGGTAGTTTGGCTAAATATTTTTTTTTCCGTGTAAATGACAGAAGCCAATCGTCTTGGCGTTAACATGCTTCAATTATTTCATTAATTCACGTTCTGTGCTGAGTCATCCCGTCTATCTCAGGTGCGTTTCGAATGCCAAACACGAATATATTAAGTAGTCGGTATGCCATGCAAATAGCTCAACGGGTTATGCGGAACGGGGCCATTGCCCAAATGTACATTCCATTACAGTCAAAGTGGTTAAGGTTATATTCGGCTCCATCTAATCAAACTTAAAGCTTGCTTAATGCCGAAACAAGGAAATTGAGGTACTTAAAAATATACGATAAATTATTTACTGTCGTCACCACCCGGTATAATCTAGAAGAAAATCAGCGAACTTTCGCAATCCGGATGACTGTGGTATAACAGGTTTTTATGTAAGCTGACGGCCCACCTGGTGGTAAGTGATAATCGCCGCCTATAGGCACGTGCAGAGTAATTAACAAGGAAAAATCACTTGGTATTTCAGGTGCGTTGTCATTCTGAGGCCTTTGATAAAATTCCTTCCATACCCAGAAATTACACTGGTTGCTTTTCCCTTCAATCCGAAACACAACAAACAGCTTTATTAAGTAAGGCGTTGGTAAAACCTAGACGCCCCTACATACAGGCCTACCACCTAGTAAAATGCTAAAAATAAAATTAGGAAAAATGATGTAGATTTGCATCTTCTTTACTAAGTATATGAAGAAGACCTATCGTTGGTAAGTAGGTAATTATTTTTCCAATGAGATATACTTGTTGCAAAGAGAGGTGAGATTTATGTACTCTTTTTACAGAAAAAAAAAGTCTTGGGCTGATACTTTAGATTCAGTTGATTTTGTTCTCCTCTAACCCGATTATTAGGTCAATATCATCTGCTTAGATAAAATATAAATAAATAAAGAATAAGAGGTCAGGATAGTTAGCTGCCTATTACCAGAGGACTTTACATGAGTTATATATATGCAAAAGCAATACATTTCATTCGAAATTTGATGTGTATTATCGTTGAACACAAAGAAAAGACGTCTACCGATCCAATACAGTATGTTTCGATATTATTCTAACAAAATTCTAAACTAGCGTGTCATAGACAATCAACACTAAACTTGTTTCGCGTAAGTCTGTATTAACTTCATGTCATTGATAATTTGATAGTACCAATCAGGACTTTCCAATAATAATGTTTATTGACAATTAATACAGCATCTCAGCGTCAGAATAAACGATTTCGGCCCTTTCGGGGTAATTCTACCGCCCACTGTGCCGGTATACCGCTGACCGACTCTCAGTGGTCGGGGAACATGCCGCGCGACCGCAAACCTGACCTGTGTGGCATAGAGGTACTGATCAACTAACTTTCCATCAAATTTGAGCCAGGTGTAAGAGCCTATTCACACTGCGATTTTTAAACGAGCAGGTTAGTTGAAAGGCTTACGGGTGAAAGCGTAACAGGCAGAGTTACATAAATAATAAAAGTACACTGAAAAAAATGACAACTGAACTTTTGACACTTCACTTTTTTGAGCTACTATCTTCTGTTAAATCAAATAAACTGTAATTCAACCTTGCCAAATTTTGGTTATTACTAACAACAAACGCTTATGTATAACCGAAGTAGTTTGGTTAAATATTTATAGTGTAATTTAGTCTTTAGTTTTTTTTCCTTTAATTTCAATGTTTTTGCTTTGTAGCTGGTGGTTTTGAACGAAGCCGTATACAACGACAGCATATCAAGCGTAACAGTTTGACCTTGCAACCGCCCTTACTACGTTAGTAATAGAGGCGGCTTTCGTAATGCAACTGTTACACTTGATGTGCTATCGTCTGTACATCATAATAGAAGTGGGTAGTCGCACCGCGCCCCGAGTAGAGCGTGCGGCGCGCCCCGCCCCGTACCGTCCATCACATCTAGGGCCAAGTTCTTCTGCTAAGTCTTCAAACATTCTACTGGATTTGGCGAGAATACACAGCACCACTCAGCGTAATTCCAAAAGAGAAATAGAAAATGAATGATAGCTGGTCCCGAAGACTTAGAGCCTTACGGTGGAGACGTTTTTTTACAGTATTGAAAGATAGGAGAACTTCTATACCATCATTGTTATACTTCTGTACGCTCGATTTTGCATATACCAGCTAACGTACCTGCGCCGTGACTAAGTCTTTTCTAAAGCTGGGTTCGTGACAACCACGAATCCTTCACAACTTCTTTCTTTGAGAATTTTTTCTTCTTTTTCTTTAAGATTGGATAGGATAGAATTTATAAACGAGTAGACGGTTCCTTGCATTAATATTTGAATAAGTCTATCTGTAGTAGGTTTGACCGAGCATCTTTAAGGTATTAATGAAGCATGGATTCTTCATCTGTACCTATCATGATATAGACACCCTCATTCGGAGTTACCTAGCGTCCATAATTACCCCACTCTACCCAAAATATGTTTTTTTAAATTGAATAGAATACAGAAAAACGTAGACGTCTTACCACTTAGTAATTTAATGCTTATTACATTAGCGAACAAACATATTACAATTCACACCGCATCTTTATTTGGAACTAAACCATTGGGTAAACGAAAGGCAGTTTAGTTACGTTGTTAATTCCAATTACGACCACCACCAAGCGACATAGACATGCAATTACAGCTTTTAATCGTTTGTAATAAGTTTCAAGCCGACCGCAAACGCATAAATAGCTGATGAGATCAAAGTAGTCATTCGGCGTCATTCACTCTGTTCACGCACTAGATGTTATGTGTGCAGTTCAGTCGGTCATAAGGCCGAGTTATATAAACGGAACGTTTTGAAAACACCATTGAAAGAGATTAACATTGTTCGGTTTATGTTTTCTCTTTTACGCTCAGTTTTATTTGGTGAACAATTGGTTTGACACTATTTTTGAAGGATCAATAAAATTAGTTTAGAATTTGTTATAAGACGTGGCATCAAAAAAATTTTCACGACTTACTGCGAATAGCTACACAATTAGTTACAGGTAAAATTTATAGCATAAATATCAAAGCGCATTTCTTACAAAAATCAACATAATTAGCATAGTGGGCTAAAGATTTTGAACCTGTTTCGATTCATCATCATCATCAACATCATATCAGGCTATGATGTCAACTGCTGAACAAAGGCTGCCTCCATCGATATCCAAACAGAACTTTTCTGCGCCGCCTGCATCCACCGGCTTCCCGCTATTTCGATTATAAAAAAAAAAGACGTGTGGCACTCGGGGACTGCCGCGGTAAAGCTATTGCATAGCATTTTGTATCAACTTATGCAATTATAATTTTATTTATTTATTTTATTCATGCAGTATTTCTTTTTCTTTGATATTAATTCAAGTTACACTTTTTGAGCGTGGTGACTGATAAGAAAACAAATTTTTCTATTATTAAATAAATAAAAAAAGTTAATATTGTTTAAAATATTTTTTATTACATCGCACGCACACAACGCCGTGTCGAAGACTGCCGAACTGAAACGACGTTAGACGATGCACGGCCTTCAAGCCACACCTCATTGCGCATCGGAGTGGGGAGCGTGAGGTTTTTTCGTTACGGAATTTCTGGATTCGGTCCCCGCGCTCAAGGCCCGCGATAGAAGCTATGCAATAGCTTAAAAAATAATATAAGTACTTAGCAAGGAATGAACCGCATTGCGACTATAAGCAAGACGTAGAGGTGTCAATTTGACACTCCTATCTGGATCATTTCCAAACATCTTGACCTTGTAATACAAAACAAAAATGTTCGGGACCCATCCATAAAAGGCTGACCCCGAAAACATCTATTTGTGAGAGCAAACAATCGAATGGATTCTTCTATTCATTCCTTCCAATGATCATTCTATCAAGTGTGAAAAGGACGCAACAAAAGGAAGCCAGTATACGTAATCGTCGTGTACCTATCTCGTCTAAATGGGAGTTATTGTCCTCGCTCCGTCGGCGAGACGTGTGTCTGTGTCTCATATTCTGCCAAAGTAATACATATAAAATGAGATTAATTTCGACAGCATAAAAGAATTCCACGTTTTGCGGGAACAAGGGCACTCATTTCGCATTTCAAGTGTCATTAATTATTTTTATTGTGTTCCGCTTCGTAGTACGGCTCCGAGTTTGTATTGTACCTGAAGACTTTTATGTTTGGGATTATGAAAATCTTAATTGCTGTGTATAGCCTGTATAGGGAATCATTAATCCATACTGATATTAAAAATGCGAAAGTAGTTTTGTCTGCCTGTCTGTTACAATTTTACTTCTCAATAGCTGACCGCCCGCGCCTCCGCTCGCCCGCGTGAATCATGCCAAACAAACGGTAGCCTTCGAAAAGAAAGCTAACCTTTTGGTTCCAGATGTAATCTACATGTCAAACATACCAATGCAGTTTTGTAGGTTGTATACCTAACTTACTTCAAAGCTGAATGACTCCACCTTCGTGGGTGAGCTCGCTACATCGTTGACCCCCTCTTAACTTCTCTCGGACCATCATCATCATCATCATCAGCCATTATACGTCCCATTGCTGGGCACAGGCCTTCCTACATGGGAGAAACACATGAGGAGATTGGGCCATAACACCACCACGCTGGCCCAATGCGGGTTGGTGGCTTAAAGCGGTTGCAGTAACAACCGGGACCAACGGCTTAACGTGCCTTCCGAAGCACGGAGGAGCTCGAGATTATAAATTTCATGACCCAACCCGGGACCGACCATGGCGAAAGTTGCTTTGTTTTCGTAATCGAAACCAGACCGCTCAAACCACTACGACACCGAGCTCCTCCCGAAACCAGACCACTCAATTGAAACCAGACCGCTCAATTGCTCGTAGAATGAAACCATTTTTAACCCCCGACGAAAAAAGAGGGGTGTTATAAGTTTGACGTGTCTGACTGTGTATCTGTGTGTCTGTCTGTGGCATCGTAGCGCCTAAACAAATGGACCGATTTTGATTCGTTTTTTCTTGTTTGAAAGCTGACGTGACTACGATGGTTCTTAGCTAAAATTTATGAAGATCAGTTCAGATGTTTGATGACTATCAGCTCATTTTCTACATGATAAAAGGGTTTTAATAACTTTTACAGATCCGATTGATTGCAAATTTGGTGTACTGTCACTTCGGTGTCATTCCCATGACATACTAACCTTGAGCTGACCCTGTACCATCAAAAAGTCTGCGGGATTCTTAATTCTTGAGAAACTTACAAAAGATATAGCTGATAAAGATATAGCGTGTTTGGGCTCTTACGAAGAGTCTCAAAGAAATGATGTTAGATAGATGATTAATAGGACCGGGGGTTACTTTTTTTTGTTTTAATATTAAAATATATATGAAAACTGTAAACTACTATACTAAAAATATTACCTAAACAATATTAAAGCTCTGGAAAAACATATGTAGACATATAACATGTATTATTTTTCACAATTACGATATATTTGTTTAAGGCTTCAGTAAAAATTATTAAAACTTTACCGAGTTAAGAGCGCGTCACTGATTCTACTCAATTATCACTAAGTTTTACATCGGAGAAACTGCGTAAAACATGGGGCGGAAGAGCGCCGGCAAGCAAGACGATACGTCAAAATGAAAAATGTTTAAACTTTGCGATTTGCAAAGTTGAGTCATTTTTGTACTTTTATATTTAAGCTCAGACAAAACGTTGGGAGGTAATGACTCATAGAAAAAATTTGCATACATTTTTAACTCTACAGCTTAGGGTATTTCGGAATAATGTATGTCATTAATTATACCGCAATTAGTATGCTAATTCTGGAAAACGCGAGCATAAAATAGTTGAAACAAATGACAGTATTCACTACTCAGGGCTTCGTTGGATGGGTACTTAAAGATTTACCTTTCCATTTTATGATGTGGTTTATTACAAGGTAATAAAGAACAGTATACAATAATGAAATTACTCAGGGTCTAGTACCGTACTTTGGACGCGACCGCCGCGTCTAATCCCTGTTAATGAATCAGTTGTTCGTTTCCATTCTGGATACATGTTGTGTTCTCGTTTTCTATTTATATAGTGATTTATTTGTGACACGAGCAGATGATGAAGTAACAAATAACTTGATTGTTGCTTTTACTTATATTCTATTATTAGAAGAAAATAATTCGAGAATTTTATATACTAATACCATGATAGTTATAACTCATCTAGGTAAGTACGTACGTGGTTATATTGACTGTATTGCAGTGGTTTTTACGTTTAGGCTAAATTCAATAACCCTCGAACTCAGGAAACGAAAAAGGTTGAGGATTTATTCCGTCGTGAAATTTTCTACAGTCCACGGTTCTTTAAAATTACTTTTCAGTATTTTGTAAGTTTAGCTTTAATATGATACAGGTATTGTGTTTGATATAAGCAATCAAAAATCTGTTTCGGTTCAGATCACCGATACCTAACTTAAACACTCTTATTAATAATACTTAGAATATTTAATTCTTAAGTGTTATTATAAAGTTCGTCTTTTGTAACCACTTTCAGTTTATCAAGAACTTTCTGATAAATTACAAGTTTTACAAGAAAAGAAACATCAGATGTTGTTAATGTATTCTCATCTCATGTCGAGTCATCATTATCTACGTAAAGTGAGAGAAGCGCGCATTTTTCCCAAGGAATCCTCGTGAATAAATGAATATTTCACCATACATCTAAAGGTATCAGATTGCTAATGTAACATCCGACGCCGAACTATCTGTTCCGCGCATTCGTTATTATAATAATGGATGCGCATAAATATTTAATGATAGTGTTGAATTTGTGTTTAGGGCCTTAATTATAAACAGCTGTATCCAACGACCTTTTAATGAAGAAAATAATGAAGAGTTCAAGGTTCTGATGTAGCTATGGTATACATTACACCATTTCTGTAACTAAAATCCGGAGGTTGAATGTTTATATCGTTACAAAACACACTCGCTAACTTGCTATTCGCTACAAACTAAGCTAACTTTACGTTACACTTGTTGCACTCAAAAGCTGCTCATTGGAAGATAGGGAACAATGTAAACAAATTCGGTCAAATGAGATTGAATTGGGTAGAGACAAAATCGCAAAAATATAAACACAATATGTAGGTACCTGCTGAGCTGTTTGTAATATTTGTGAGTACACAAAGATCATACATACATAATATCTGTTATTATTGAGATATAAAAAATTCCTATAGAGAATTAATAGATTCCCATCTCCAGAAATTCTACAGCAGAGCCATGAATGAAGTTCCACGAAGGCAAAATTCGTCATAATAACGGCCAATATACTTTGATTAATGAAATATTATAGAGGCACAATATGACCGATATCAGAACAGTTATCGATCAGAAAGATTATACCTGATTTTTTTAAAATTTGTCTATATAAAACAGCACCCTCTTATGCAATAAGAACTACTTGAAAAAAGCTATTTGCAAAGAGTTCTAAAGTTTTTTTTTATAAAAAAAACACTTTAAATGACTTAAGACCTGATCTGAAGCGGTAAGAAGAATCCATATGCGGAGACAGCCAGTGCAGCTTATTAAACAACTGTTCTAGCCGTCTCAACCCTGCGGGCCCTTAAGATACCTTTTGATGCCTCTTTTGAAGGAGCCCATGTTATAGTTTTATGTATTCAAATATTTAAAAAAATCTCACTCTTAGCAGGCCTAACTTTTAAAGAAAATTGAAAAACGTCAGCTTACTCAAGACAAGACTAAACCGTTTATCACTTTCGATAGGCACTTTAGGAGTGCGTAGGTATTTATTTTATTCAAACCTCGCATCTCAGTACCTATCAAATAAAAAAAGAAAAGAAGATTCATAAACAGCGGAATTGCCGCACATATTTTTATCGTAAATCGATGTTGCTCCTGTAAAACTGTCGTACAGTTTTCCACCGTAAAATTATTTCACCCGTATCACGTTTGGTTAGCTTGATCACAGAGGCACAGCTTATTTATTGGTTAGCCGGGAGCACCTGGGCTACGCGGGAATGTACCGCGCCTAGATAATGTTGCTTCACTTCGGTATAGAAACTTTAATATTTTAGTTTTACTTGCATTTTCTGGTTTAATTTTGATTATTTCAGGGAAACTACTTCAATCTCTATCTTTATTGCATACCATAATGTACCAGACAGTTGGAAAAAATACTACGCACACTAAGTGTATGTCTGAACGATTCTTTGTAGGTATACTTGATGATAATTATATGACATACCGTCATACCGGATTACAAAAGTATTACTTACCTACACTGATATATTAAATAATTTAATTTTGCTTACGAATAATTTATTTAACTATAGATACTCAAATGCTTCAATTCTATATTTAAGTATATTTGACATTTAGATTTTACGATCTTAACAAAAATATCCCAAGGAATAAAAGTTTGTAAGCTGAAATCCAAGCTAACGAAGCCCCGAGCAAGTGCGACGAATAAAATACGCTCATGTATATTAATGTTATAAAAATATGATTAATAGCACAAATGCTTAATTTATTTATATGACGTCTTATCACGGCACTGACAAGTTAATGAATGATTAACGCGCGGCATAATTGTCTCCGTATGCAAATACTAAGTGATTCTGTGTGGGGACGCTTTGGTGTATCGAATCAAAGGGCCATTGTGGGTGATCGCTGGGCCGACATCAAAGGGAGATTAGGAACATTGGACCAATAATATGGGATGGATGTTGTCGCCAGAATAATTAATATGTCCAGTGACCTATCAAAGGAAGATTAAGAACATTGGACCAATAATATGGGATGGATGTTGTCGCCAGAATAATTAATATGTCCAGTGACCTATCAAAGGAAGATTAAGAACATTGGACCAATAATATGGGATGGATGTTGTCGCCAGAATAATTAATATGTCCAGTGACCTATCAAAGGAAGATTAAGAACATTGGACCAATAATATGGGATGGATGTTGTCGCCAGAATAATTAATATGTCCAGTGACCTATCAAAGGAAGATTAAGAACATTGGACCAATAATATGGGATGGATGTTGTCGCCAGAATAATTAATATGTCCAGTGACCTATCAAAGGAAGATTAAGAACATTGGACCAATAATATGGGATGGATGTTGTCGCCAGAATAATTAATATGTCCAGTGACCTATCAAAGGAAGATTAAGAACATTGGACCAATAATATGGGATGGATGTTGTCGCCAGAATAATTAATATGTCCAGTGACCTATCAAAGGAAGATTAAGAACATTGGACCAATAATATGGGATGGATGTTGTCGCCAGAATAATTAATATGTCCAGTGACCTATCAAAGGAAGATTAAGAACATTGGACCAATAATATGGGATGGATGTTGTCGCCAGAATAATTAATATGTCCAGTGACCTATCAAAGGAAGATTAAGAACATTGGACCAATAATATGGGATGGATGATGTCGCCAGAATAATTAATATGTCCAGTGACCTATCTCATAGAGAGGAAGGCGAACTAGCAAGCGTTTTTTTATTGTAAATTGTATATCCTATACTATATACAGGGGTCTGGGTTTGGTTTGTTTGTGATGTGTATTTCAAAGCGTAAAATGTCAGGATCATTATACTCTAAACTAAAAACGATGCGTTTGCGCCCCGCGGGGCGACCGCCTAGCTTTATTGGTATGAACATTGATATTGTTTATGAAGTCCCATTTAAGTAGTTATATTGAATTGGATATCAGTATGGATAAGTATTTGTGAAGTGCGAAGTGCAACTTCGTGAATAGGTATGGTTTTAAATTATTGCCGCAAATGATCTATAAAAACTTTTTGCTCGGCAATTTTTTTTATTTTATATACAACTGGATGACAAACAAGCTGACGGCCCACCTGGTGGTAAGCGGTTACCGCCGCCTATAGACACCTGCAATAACAAGGAAAAGTCACTTGATATGTGTGTTACTGACAATTAGTAATCTTTAGTAAAAATGAGTTACATAAAGAAGGGATTGGTAATTCAATTGTCTTCCTCGTCGAGACAAAAAAAATCACTTACAGTTCTTCCTCTCGGATAATAGTCCCATTGGTGCAGATACTTTCATCAATCACTAGTAGCGGTCATCAATTACAAGAAGGTTATTTACCTGGAAAGAGAAGAATGTGGCTATTAGTACAGAAAACGCAACACGTTTATTTAATATAGGTACTACCTATATTCATTGAACTGGTATTGATACTTAATATTTTTCTTTACTTTATAACTTTATATTTAACTTATTTCACACGAAGTGAAACATTTACACGAGAACATTTACCACTGTGCTAATTATTTTAATACTTTATTTTACTTCTGCTTGCATTGTACTCTCCCAATGTAAATCTACAAGAATTTTCTTAGTAATATTGCATACGAAACCAAAAGTAATGATAATATGAATCAGGGTAATATAATATTTGCTGTTTCAGCAATTTTGGTTGACCAAACTATTCAACATATACAGATTTCGGTCAGGTCAGTCGCTAGTCGGTTCTAAGTTACAAAGTTAAAACATAAATACACCAACTAAACTTTGAACAAGTAACCCAAAAGTTAATTTACCTATTCAGGGGCATGTTGTGAAACCATAAATAGGATGAAGTCATACACAGTGAAATTCAATTTTGAGGAACTAAAGAACTTAGATGAGGAAGTAATGGTTCGGTCAATATACAAAAATTCCTGCGGGCTTATTGGCAACTTATTGTGGAAGTTAAAATGATATCCACCTGTCAAATGATTTAGCGAATAGGCCTAAGCATCATCATAAAGGAGATACCTCGTAAACTTTGTGTTGGCATACACCTATAGGATAGAGGAATGACTTCTTAGGATTCCATTATTGCTTTTCTAATAAACATAATTTGGGTTTTAAATATTTGTTCGTTTGAGAAGGATAAAACATCTTTAGATTTTTTTCTACAGAGAAAATAGTTTCCATTCATTTTGGATTTTGTAAATACTTTATGACTAATCATAGTCAACTCTAAGCATATTTTTATTTGAAAACCAGAAGCAGGAAAAATAAAGTTTTATCAAACTGCTGAATTGAATAATCGCGGGGTCCTTATCCTCTTAAAATCTTCGTAGGTGTAAAATCACAATGAAAAGTGTTATAAGCAACATGCTGTTCGCGGTATAAAATATAAGACCTTTGTGAAAGATAAGACCTTATTATGAAAAATGTTATAAGCAACACGCTGATCACTGTAGCTGTGCTACTTGTCGGACGCATTATTGGTTGCTACTTACTTGTGACAGTTTGAAAGGCGTGGATGAATATATAGCGCCCGCCGTTTTAAATTACAACGAGAGAAATATCCGATAGTCATTGAATAAGTTCCTGTATTTCATTACTTACTTTCTTTTTAATTTAATGTCTGTCCGTAGATTGCTGTAGGTGCGGGCCAATTGTCCGAATAAATGGGGCGATTAAGCTATCAAGCTGTGATATGTGCTCCAGTTTGTAAGCGATTGGGATTTTTTTTATTACTGGAATAGAATTTAACTATAGTCACAGCGTTTTGCTATCATTCAAAAATAGATCGATTTTGTCTTTTAACAGCCCGCCGGGGTCTCCTCTACAATAGAATAGCTACTGTGTCTGGTTTGTCGGTACTTAGATAAAAACGAAATTGAAGGCAGTCAAGGAAGTTGTTAACGATAAAAAACTTCTTTAATGACTTATGTTTGTAAACAAAAAAAAGAAAATTATTTGTATTATTCGTATTTGTACGTACTATGTTTAATAAATTCTATTTAATCTTTTTCACAATATTTTATTATAATTTCAAAGTCGACGATACCGACTGAGACATAATGAGAAGCTTTTAACCTAATCCATTCTTAGATTAAGCGATTTAACATAGTTTAGGTTCTACGTTTTCAATACTGAAATCATGAAAGCCTTTGTTTTCACAGAACTGTTAAAGAAAGAAGAATCAACGCTTTTAGTTGAAAAAACAGACTTGTTTACACTGTGCTATAACAGGGACGGGGCTGAATAATGAATATATTACAGCTTTGAATTTTAAGATTTCTTTATTTGAACTATCAAAGCAAATTATTTTTACATTTTTAAGAATGTTACAGAATGGTTTCTGGAGCAGCACATCGGTAATACAATAGCTAAAACTAGGATCGAACCTTGATCCGATTTCGTATGCGTCTGATATGTATTAATTTCAAGGTCAACATAAAATACAGCAGGCCAGCTATACACCCATTCACTGCCGGCTATCGCGGAGAAGATGGTTAGCAGTGAGACATACTACATACTGGAACGGGAGGACAGGCTAGAGATGGCGGGTCCACGGCCTCATTCAAGCGT
This sequence comes from Nymphula nitidulata, assembly GCA_947347705.1. Lineage (NCBI taxonomy): Eukaryota > Metazoa > Arthropoda > Insecta > Lepidoptera > Crambidae > Nymphula > Nymphula nitidulata. The sequence goes on along the minus strand of OX374625.1, from coordinate 18,044,297 downwards.
CTGTAGTGGCAGCGGGTGATGAGGTGGGCTTTCATCAAATGTTACGCCAAACGTGCGCATAGGGGAACACGATCTGTTCCGAAGGTATTCCCGTTCCCGAAGCGGGCAGAATCTTCCAGTTTTCAGCGCACGCTAGTGATTGCGATATGTACCCTGTAATGCGTCGGAGCCTCGATCTGAGAGGAACACGTTGGTTTTTTAGTGAGTACATATAGCTCCGGAGAGACTCTTAATAACCCAAGGGTAACCTCATTCGCCAAGGGGTAGTTCTAAAAGCTTATTCCAACACTAAATGGTGATCTCAAATCAAGTCAAACGAATCATCTGTCACATGTTAAATTACTGTCACTTCTTTTTAAATTCAGGTATGACATTAGATCGTAATTGTAAAACATCAATTCCAGAATAAACATTAATTAAACATCAACGTTAAGATTTCAGTTGTATTCCACAAGAACATAATCGTCAATTAAATTCTGAATAAATCACTAGAGGTAATTGAAATAAATTTGCAATCTTACAAACTTGGGGTTCTTTGCATTATAAAAGGGCCATTATGATAAATGTCAATTTTACTTACCTCCACAGAAAACCCTTCTTAAGATATTCGCTCGAAGGTAAAAAGTTCCGACAAAACCGTCATAATACCAATTTACACAAACAACAAAAGGTGAAAAAGTAAACACATTTCACGCGTAATGAACGTAATTTCATTGTGGCCCATTCATTAGTCAGGCATTAGGTGCCGCAATGTGGAGAACCCACGGAATCCACCTTCAGTTTTTTCATCCACAGATCAATTTACTTCGACTGTCAAGTATTCTGATATTTTGATACTAATACAAAGATCTTGCGTTACATGAGTGATTGAAAAAAGTATACATATTGTGACATTAAGAGACAATGACAGTCTCAAGAGAATAAAATAGGCCTTAATGTAGAAAAATCCGATCTTTCTTTGTTATTTTTATACAACATGGGTTTGAAAATAAGTATAAGACCCGCCTGATGGTAAGCGCTTACCAGGACTTGTATCACCAAGGGTAACAACCTCACGCGTGTGCAACTTGTGAGTTACCCGGCAAAACTTGAAGTGCTACGATGACATTGTATCTCTCCAAACACAATGCTTCCTCCATGAGCTCGCGCAACCTTACTCACCGCAGGAACACAACACTTAAAATTTTAATTCTTGGCTGCGATCTTCTGCAAGGTGGAGCTGCTTCTACAACCGGGCGCTCTAAATTTAGAGCTAACGAGCAATTTATATTGATAGGTATTTAGATTCCCTTAAATTACAAATTGTAGCACGCAGGACTCAAACCTTAGGCTAACCGCTGGAGCGGAGACAAGCGGTGCGCAGCTTTCTTGAATAAATAAAATATGTAAAAAAAAACAGGAGTGCTTGTTTGTAGCCAGAAAGTCCCCTTCCCTCTCTTCAGGGCAAAAACCTTTCTTCGGGATGGCAAATGATTCAAAACCACCTAATAAAAAGCGATAAGATAGTGATAGATAATGTACTAAGTATATTGCTAAAAAAAATTACGACATTAATTGCAATACTAGCGAAATTCGAAGCGTAGAATGGCGGCGATGTGATATCCGTGAAATACCTAATAGTGTTTTAATGAAGCAATGTAATCAGGTGGACTTTCATTTTCTCAGAAAAGCTCCGCTCCACTAGTCTTTGCTTCAGTGCACCTGTCCACTAATGCCTGCCTGCAGCCTACTCCGGGTAAGTTTAATACCTACCAGTAGAGAAACAGGCTCTGATGCTTTGAGTGTTGGATGATCTTAAGCACTCAATTCAATCTAGAACCATTTTTAATTATTAAAGAAAATTTATTACGCTTTTGTGTGGAGCGTATTAGTCAATAAAATAAATAAGAAATAAGATCTGATTGTCAATTTTGTAAACGACCGGGACAAAAATGTTGCCAATAAAACGTGTACAAACATAGACATACTTTTCTATAAGTCACAGTATTTCCTCGTAAAATATACATACGTTTGCAAACAAGCGCCACGTGTTGGTCTACTAAGCATCACCTGCTATTCAACACAAAATCAAAAGTTCAAAAACGATCACATTCACGCGTCGAAAGTAATTTGGGAGGCCTACCAATTCGCTCGTTCGTAAGCAATGAAGAATATTGCGAAAAAATCCAATAAAAACCGTGGGGGGTTATGGGGTGATTGGAGAGGGGAAATTGGAGCGGTGACACCTCTAAGGCGATGAGAGCCCGCGCCACCTGCGCCAATTACACTTGGACGGATACCAGGTCGAAGCTGTTCTAAACGATTCTCTAAGTATGTAAACGACACTTTAGTTTGTCACGCCGTTATGCCGAATGTTTGTGGCCGACAAATGAAAGTGGACTGGGAAACATTATCAGTATCATTTATTTTAACCACGGTCACATAATGCAGACACTTCAAGAGTTAACACCACATTGTGAGTTATTATCGCAACGAAAAGCTAATTAACACTTATACTTACGACAATAATTTAAACATGGGCTAAAAGTTCATAGAAATGTTTTGCAACCTTAAAATAAATCTAATTCATTTGATAATTTCATGACATTTCTATGAAATAATGCAGCCAATGTTTAAATATTATTTCAAAGAAATGTCATGAAATCATCAAATGAATAAATAAGATGTATTTAAAAGTTCCAAAACTCTATGAATTTCTATGAACTTATATTATAGCCCATGTTTCAATTTACAGTCCTATTGTCGTCCCCAACCTGTATGTGTGACTTAAATTGGATTACTTATCACGATCAACCTTTATTTTTTTCATTGAAACGATATTTTACTATCAAGACTTTATGTTTAACTATTTCTAGCTTTATTTCTATGAATATTACAATAATATAAATTAGGCTAGATCTCAGACCCCGCAGCCCCTCAATATTTTTCCAATCGATAAATCAAGATAACTTTACTAATTGCATCTAGTATTACTTATGTCAAATCCCACAATCTTCCGTTTAACGAGCAACAGCGGTTTGTTAAAAGGAATTTTAATTGTCAATATCTGTATCTAGTCAGTCAAAGTCGGGAACTCTAGCTGAATTCCGCATGAAACCCGTTAAAGGACATTGTTAAAAATAAAAATCCTTTGTAGAGTATTTCAATGTTTTAGTCAGTTACGTAAACCGTAGGTATTTAAGGGAAACAAATTAACTACTTTTATAAAGCGGCTTCCTGTTATATACGGAATGCGGTCGCTATAAGCCGTGTTTTTTTGAAAACTTTTATTCTATACTTATGTAAATAAACTTAACTAGAAAAGTAAAAGTTCAGATAAAATCTCCACTCTCCGTTTACTTGAATCCACATAATGTATTCGTGGGTGCAGTTTTCTCTTTCAATCCACCTTTAAGAGGATTCAAAAAAATCCACAGACATGTAATTACAATAATATTATTACACAATAATAACAATATTCTTACATTCACACCCAATTTAATCCATGATTAATACCCATAGCCAGTTTTAAAACATTTTACTCTCAATCTACCCATGTATTGAATTACTTACTCGTAATACTCTGTACCTCGGCTTGCCCCACGAAGCCTGCCTCGGCCAATCCTGGGAAGCCTTAAAAGACAGTGCGGATCACAGCGGTTCGCTAAGATGCCCATCTTTTTAGACCCCCACGCAAAAATGTTAAAAGTTGGACAATGTCTTGTTAGGTTTATATAAAATAATCGACTCTTGGATGCCTCATAATATAAACCATGCTCACAGTTGCGAATATCTATTAACACGTAAACATAAACGCAGAAATGAAGTTTGGCCTGTAACCCCAGTGTAAGTTTCGATCATCGTCGTGTTCACCTCTCAAACGCATATAAAAAGACGTTTCCAATAATTCACAACAGAGGAGCTGTTGTAGTTTTCATACGATTTGACAGCTGTCGCGACGACGAACGTTTCGTTTGAAGCTTACAATAGGGGCACTGGACTGGAAGTGTTAATAAGTGGTGGGAATAGCCATGCATTACCTCAGCTCTCAGATTTCTACTCTGTTCGGCCTTTCAGCATTATTTAAAGAGTGTTTAAGGTTAACATCAAGGGAGATCAAAACTTTCTGTCAAATATTTTATAAACAAAAAAAATCCCATGCTTGCCACATCAATATTATGGTAAGTTAAACAAAAATTTGAAGTTAATTAATACACTAATAAACTTGACTGGATAAAGTTCACAGCACATAATGCAAATTAGCTAACCCCATTAACAAAAACATACTCCCACGACATTTTATTTAAGCTAACTAACAGTAATATTATATTCTAGTTCGCGTCCCGTCCCACTTGGAAGTGAAACCTTGACAAAACAAAGATTAACATAACAACTCAGTCCGGAGACATTTCCTTACCTTGTCTTGGACAAGGTGACAAACGTTGAATTTTATTAACTACGAATCGATTAGCATCTGTTTATTTACTCGTTCATTACTAAATACATACCTAATTGGTAAACATTGAAAAATAAATTATTCAGTTTGTTTCAAAAGATATGTTTGGTAACATTAATTAAACGCCACACTAATTTGTGGGTTAGTTTTACGTTGTACAGACGACAGTACATCAAGTGTAACAGTTGCACTACGAAAGCCGCCTCTATTACGAACGCAGTAAGAGCGGTCTCAAGATCAATGTGTTCCGTTTGATGTGCTGTCAACTGTACTATTTAAATTCTAAACTGTAATTTGCGTAGTTTGCGGTTTAATTGTTAGCCGTGACTGTCACTTTCTTTATGTGTCAAAATCTTATGTATAAAAATAAATGTAATTTATGTGTAAAAATAAATAATAGATTGAAAAGTTTATGTAGTTCTGAAAATCGGGTCATTCATTATTATTTCAGAATAGTCTATGTAGAAATAAATATTTATTATACATTAAATTATACATTAAAACACCTAGTTTATATTTATTGATTTCTCATTTCAGTAAAGATGAGCATTTGTGATATGATTCAGAAAACGATCCCTATTCTACTTGGCAACACAAAGATTCATTTTGTTGATACCAGTGCTAAGTGAGAGATGGTTCCAACAGCCTTGACTGCTTGGTAACGCGCCAATTGAAAATGCGTCCTTGTAACCTTTGCGGACCAAGACCTTCTGGATTCTGGAATAAAGCCAAGCTAAGCCAGGAATTGGCATGGCTTTGACCTACTAACCAAGGGGAGCCACTATTCATAGCGAACGATTATGAGCGAAACCGACTGGTTTATGGCTTATTCTATTGTTGTTGAATTTAAAGAGACGACGATTTTATGAATTACTAGCCTTTGCCAGCGGCTCCGCCCGCGTGGACGTCGGCTATCGCTACAAAAAGTATGTTCTTCCTAGCTATCCTAACATCTCCATACCAAATTACATCTGAATCGATTTAGTGGTTTAGGCGTGAAAACGTAACAAAAAAACAAACTCACTTTCGCATTTATAATATTAGTTAGGATTACGTTGGTTTTCGTATGAAAGTAATTACAGTTAGTGGTGTAATTTATACTTTGTCTGTTTTTCGGTTTAAAATTTATTTCGATATGGGCGGCATATTGTAATTGACATGTATTTTGTAAGAAACACAAATAAAGAAAAAAAAACCGTTATTCCTACAACAAAATAGGAGTTATAAAGGCACAAAATCAAACATGTAAATGTGATTAAAATGGCTTTCTCATCTTTACTGAAAGTTTAAATATACTTGAAAACGATTCTTTCGGATCACTAGAGGTTGTAAAACTTCAATGAGTGGCAAGATAAACGTTGCTATAAGAACTTAAAAAAAAGTAGAAAGCGGTGAAGAAATCGCTAGGCTACCTAGTGCTCCGGTGGCGTAGCGATTATTGCGTCTGGTCGGACCCAAGGAGACGAGGGTTCGATTACCGCCTGGAGCATACAATTTTTTCATCGTTTTTTTCTTTAATTGTATTTCTTACAATAAAGTAAGCGTTATAAACGCACAAAATCAAACATCTAAATGTATTTTGTAATAAGAAATAGCTAAAAAACCTTTTTCGGTAAATTTTCAATGCTTGCAAGTTATCTAACATTTTGTACGAAAACAGATTCATAATGACAGTAAGATACATGTTTATATAAAGCAATTAGGTACCTAAAGACCCATTTACACGATGCAAGTTTCTTTGCCAGTAGAATACAATTAAATTGAAGCAAGAAATGATTTGCAAAGTCTGTACAACATATTGCATTATGTAAGTTTCTTGCTTCAGTTTAATTGTATGCTACAGGCAAGTGCTTGCATCGTGTTACTGTTAATTGAGTCAACACTTCGAAAGGATCTCTTTAAAATAATTGTGTTAGCGCTGCACAAGTTGATCATTTCATTAATTACTTCATTATCGCATTAGGAACTTATTTGTTATTTTTAGACAGTAGGTAAAGTGTACGACGAAGTGTTTTCTAAGTGAAAAGTGAATTTCTTTTATGATATATTAATAATAATATGTAAAATAACAGACAAAGTTTGGCGCAAATAAAAACTAATATGTGTGTCACATTTATAATTTCAAGCAGAAAATCTATTAACATGTAGGCAACTACCAACCAAACGGCAACATCATGGAAGTTCATATCACTTGATATTACAAAGGGCACATACTCCGAAAAAGTAAACACGCAATCGAAGCATCGGATTATGAGAGCTTTTAAAGCGATACGTCTAAAACTGTCAAAATCCATTTTATCATTGTCATATTTCGAAGTAGACCCTCAGGTGCGTCAACATTATGGAGACACAATATTTTAATGCTCCCCGTGCTATGTAATTATACGGGGTACATTTCCTTTCACACAAACACAGCCTAACGACCGCAATAGAAAAGGCGGTGGTAGCTGCGCAGACGCACCCTGAGAGGGGGCTACCGTCTGGTGACGCTATTGCTAAGCGTACGAAGTAGCAGCTATTTATTTCATTAAAATGGTTTTGCATACATAATTGAAGCTTTTTTCCTAGAACATACCTAATGGGTAGATAAATCACAATATAATCGTTTTATACCGCGTGAGCCCTTCGTTTTCACCCTACATTAGAAAAATGTTTTTTTTTCGCTACTGTCTGTTTTTGTGTTGTTTGTGTGTATGGGACAGTCCTCCATAATGTAAACTAAACGTCTGATTTATACTCTTTAGCAATGCATTGATATTTTATTGTGTATATAAATAGCTTTATAATAATTATGCGTTTTAGTCCTCTTTTTCTGTATTTACATTTCCCAAAAAAAGTATTTAAAAACATGCGAATAGAAATAAGTACACAAATCAGAGCAAAAGGGGATTCAAATCATAAAAGAGAAGATAAAAATATTTTTGGAACTAAAAAGGAATAGAATATAAGGTGGACACTGATTTTTTTATGTGAAACAAAACTATGCTAGGCGAATGTAGAATAAATTATATGTTCTCATGTGATTTATTCTACTAACATATTTTCCACGTAGCAAATCGACTAACTTAAGTAGTTACTTAACGTTATGATATAAACATTTTATAAGTACCAATTCAAATCTTTATTTACCAGGATACAGGTGTATTTTATAGTAATTACATTACAATAATAAGTGTCAACAATAATAAGTGAGGAGCTCGGTGGCGTAGTGATTTGAGCGCTCTGGTTTCGATTACGAAGACAAAGCAACTTCCGCTATGGTTGATCCCGGGATGGGTCAACCAAAATTTCTAATCTTCGAACTCCTCCGTGCTTTGGAAGGCACGTTAAGCCGCTGGTCCCGGTTGTTACTGCAATCGCTTTAACCCACCAAGCCGCATTGGGCCAGCGTGGTGGTGTTATGGCCTAAGCTCCTCATGTGTTTCTCCCATGTAGGAAGGTCTGTGCCCAGCAATGGGACGTGTTTAAGGCTGGTGATGATGAATAAGTGCCAGCGTATTCTACAAGTACGTTGTAATGTTTTGTTTTAATTTAACAAGCAAAGATTAATTTGTTGTATAACTGAGCACTTGTACGCAGTTTTACGAGGCTGTGGTGGCCGCTGAGTATTCGAGAAGATGGTCGCGACCATAAACACGTTTTAGTGTACCGCACTAAACACATGCTGCGGAACAGCTGACCTCATAAACGGCACTCGCACTTCAAAACAGACGCTTCTCTTTTGTTTTCGTCCTATGCGAGTTTCAGTGTACGAAGGAGGTTTGATTGTGCTTTTGCGACCGCGGCGGACGGTATCATATAATTTTAAACCTAGGCTGTTGTTTACTTTGTGAAACAAAATACGTAAACTGTCAAAATCCGAAGCATTCTTTGCGTGTTTCTTTCGTACGTTTCGTTTCGTAGTAATATGCAATGTGGTGTTGATATTATATGTCTACATCCACATGCTTAAAAACTTATAAAACGATAATTTCATATGAAAATATTATTGTAACAATCAAACCCGCGTCTCCTGATGTCCGGCCAGACGCGATTACCACTAAGTCTACGCCACCGGAGCACTAGGTGTAGCCTACTAATTTTTTCACCGCTTTCTACCCTTTTTTAACGTTTTTATAGCAACGAAAATATTATTGTTTATTTTAAGTTCATAATTCCCACAGCTTAGTTTAAAGACGATATAATTTAAAAAAAATCGATATGAAGACACATAGACCGCAATTAAGACTGAATGTACATTTAATCAAAGTTTCCCGCAAAAACAAAGTCGATGGCGACGGAAAAAATATACCTTGATAATGAAAGAAAAACATACTCTTCTGTAATACATTAGAATTATTCACACGAGACAAAACCGTATTATAGAAAAACGTGGCGTGAAATACAATACGTTCATACTTATGAAATACGTGAATAATTCCAATGCACACTCAGAACCGCCTCTGTGGTCTTGTGGTTGAGACCACCTGCCTGAGATCTAGAGGTCCGGGGTTCGATTCCCGTGGGGGCAGAAATTTCCTGCTCGGTTTGGTTTGTGGTAGGGCTTTTCTAAGTCCGCCTGGCTAGCTACCACCATCTTACCTAAGTCTGCCGCCATAGCAATATTGTTAACGGCATTGTTGTGTTCCGGCAGTTAGAGGTAAGATAGCCAGTTCCTCTGTGGTTGAGGAATCCGGTTGTACCTCGCTTCCATCGTCGGCCTATCTTCACTTACCATCAGCTGAGATGAAGATCAAGAGTTACCCCGTTAAGATAAAATTAACAGACATATTCACCAAACATAATTTGTAAAGAACATTTTTGCACAATAGGTACTTTTAGCTAAACGCCGATTTCAATAGGTGCAGTGCCTGACGGCCAGGAGCTTTTTTCCCTAAAGCTATCCAGTGATGCGTATACCCGGGACAAAAGCAAACTCAGGTTAACACGGGTCCTCACTCGGCGCGAGCGGGATAAGCATTCGTGCCGACGACGGCGACGGACGGTCGATTCGGCCTGCTTTTTATGCCGCATTGTTTAAGGAGACCAATATTAGGTAATTTTTTTCTAGACATTAAGGAAATGACTAAATATCTTTCAAACGTTTACTATAATATAAAAGTAATGTTAAAATAAAATGCTACGAAATGTCTAATACGGTCATATATACATTTTAAAATATTAGTGAGTAATATGACAACTGAAAATTATATGTTTTAGAGTGATCTTAGCAGCAACGAAAGGATTTAAAAAAATGGGTGTATAATAATAAGGTACCATCTGATTAAACGTTACATATATAATGCTCGCGAAAATATATTACAATACTATATCTTATCTTATTTCATACTGAAACAATCAAAATATCTTATATCGGTAAGAATGGCTAGTTTCTCTTTATTGTCAATGAAAATTCCCAGCGTAACAAGAAAGTGACTTACTGAAATATCAACTAAAAGGTCTGGTCATCTCTTCGGATCCCATTCAGTGCCCCTTCACAACTTCCAAGCAAAATATTTGAAACGGGACAAGAGGCCGGAACGTACCTGTGACTAGGTAAACACCAAAATTTTATTTCTTTCGCTTCCCCCTGTCTAACGGATTGGAAGAAGGTTGAGCTCCGAGTTACAATTATTGCTCTTCTCGATTCCAATGAGACCGTAAATCGTTATCGTACAAAAATAAGAGTTCTTTCAGCCATGCGTTATTATAACTGGGTAGTTATCTCTCGAAAATCGACAATATTATAAATGCGAAAGTATATTTGTTCGTCTGTCTGTCTGTTATGTTTTCACATACGAATTTCACCTAAATCCGGTTCAGCGGTTTATAGAAATGAAAACGTAGAAGGCAAACAGACAGACAAAGTTACTTTTCATGTTTAATATTGGTTCCATGGGTTCTTTCCAAAGAAGCATGAAAAGGCACCTTTTGGGCCGGCAACGTGGAGGCGGCTGTATTCGCATATGGACTCTTCTTACCACGACACATTAGGAGGTTTAGACATTCGCCGTGCTTTATGTAAAAAAAATGAATGAAATATCGTCAAACAGTGTTAGGTATTTAACCGACTTCTTTATAAAGGAAGGTTACCTTAAAAAATATAAGAAAATAACGGTATGTCTTTAACCAGTCACATCGTTCTAACTCGGCAAACCTATTCAAAAGTGACCTAAAGAAGTAAATCGCCGGCCAATGGACTATGAAATGTGTCGGAAACTCCTCAAAAAGTTTTGTGAAAAAGGGACAACTGTCTCATCTTTGGCGGAAGTAAAATAGGCCATCGGGCGGCGTTTGGTCACTGAATGAAAGTTGCCATGAAAAATTTAACAAAGAAACGTAAGCACTTTTGACAAAATTCTTTTGCGAGCTTTGCGTGAATCGAACTGGTTCGCTAGGTTAGGTAATATTATTCGTTTGCTTGATTTCCTAGTTTTGGAAATCACCAAAACTTCGTTTCTATTTGAAACTTTAATTTCTGTACTGATGATAATAATTATTTTAATATTATTTATACCTAAGTACAGTATTTTCAAATAAAAATAAACCACTGTTCATTGTTTTTCATCTTCAATCTTCCCGTGACCACGATCGCAGTAAAGTAATCGAAACGTCGGGTATAAAACAATGATGTAACATCTAATTAAAAGAGAATTAATTCCGGAAAAGTGGTTATATTTCAAACACTATTATACCTATTGCATTGGTAAAAATAATAATAATAATCATACACTCACACTTATTATCTAGCCCAAAGTAAGCATCATTAAGAGCTTGTGTTATGGATACTAGATGAAAAGGTTTTTACAGGGTCGGCAACGCGCAAGTGATACCCCTGGTGTTTCAGGTGGGCCGAATGCTTGATTGCCACCTTAGTAACAAAAAACTAGATAACGGAGAAAATATTGATAATATTATGTGCAAAATAATAGAAGAAATTTACTAAACTTCAAACCCGGGATCCCCGACCAAGGAGCCTGTATAGCAAGGGGTACAGACAACTGAGTCAGCTGATCGTCAAAAAAAATTGTAAATAGATACCAGTGGAAAGTGGAAAACCAGGTTAAAAAGCACCCACATTTCGTAACAACCCGAATAGAAAGAAGTAATAAAGAAAAATATTTATTGACTTGCACAAAACATCACGCTAAATATAGAACAGTGAAAAAACACACGAACAGACAAATAAATCTACTTAAAAACAATAAATAAGTGTGCAAAGCCTATAGAAAATAGACCCTTGTTTCAGGACTTATGCTTCCACGACATAATTGCAAAATGCCGCACACGCACAGAAGTGACTGTGTATTGTACATTTTTATCGATTAGTTGAGAACAACTAATCAATAAAAATCCGTGTTGGGAGTTAGCAAAGAATAATACTTTTAAGACATAAAGATCATCTCCCGCAGAAAATTATCACATCTGTTACCAACGCAGGCTTGAGATAGGTGCGTTTTAGCGACGGTTGATTTATGGACATTTTGAGCCGCGAGGATCGTAATGGCTCGTAAAATTATACCATCTTGGAGCTTTCTTTGTTTCCCTCGCAACATATTTAGAATAAGTAAGAATATTGAGTTTAATCGAGTCTGTAACGAACGAAGCAGCCTGCTGCATTGCAGATGAGATTTTCAACACCATTTTCGTTCAGAAATGATTTATGTTCCACTCTCAGTGTAATAAATAAAGCGTCGCGATTTAAAATGCGTAATGTCGTTACTATAACTGAAATCATATCTAGAGTGTTCATTATATTTTCAACGTTCAATTCGAATAAATTGTTTTTCATGTTATTTACAAACTCAAATCATTTAATTTTATTTGGACAAATGGAAATCAGAATGACTACAGATTTATTGTATTGCTCCATTATTATATTATAAAGAGTTTTCATATTGCATTGCATATTATAAACGTACTTTATTTTTAGGTTATAAATTTAACAAAGGAAACCACACAAAACTTTAGTTTTTATCAATCAACCGGCCAAAATACAGCCAGCAACATAACAATAAAACAACGTATATGAAAACCAACCCCCTTTGACAGTGTGCGTGGCATTGTTCAGTGAAACTATTTCAAAACAACATTCAAGTTGGCGGATTGAGCGCTGTAGAGTATTTTACGGTTTAGTCGGATCATCGCGAATTAATTTCGTAACTATAGTAGGTAACTCTCACCACCTGAAAATACCTTATTTAGCATATTATAATTTTAACCCTTACCTACTGTGAAATGTAGAGAATTCGGTATCTCTGCTCGTAGTAATAATATGAATACCGAATTTTGAAAATTTCTACAACTAAGATTTTCGTAAAATAAAAGCAAATTAAATTTAGGGAAATACCATGACACGCTTAGTCTGCGGTTCTTTAACTACAAAACCTGCGTGCAGAGTGGTTTTTGCGGTTTCCTCAAACAATTATTTGAGTTCAAATAAGCAAAACTTAGTTTACTAAATCCCGCGAACTATTTAATTCTATAATAACAGTCTATATGTGGCAGTACCTCTTACTTTTTTTTAAAAAACATGAACAAGATGATTCGACTATAATACATCTTAACGTTTTTTGTATTTCTCAAAATAATCTACTAAGTATAAAGCTAGCTTTAGATTTATCGTCAACACCCTTTACTATGTAAATTACGAATTCTTCCGACAATACACCATAGCCTTAATGACTATTGGCGGTGATGGTGATCCAAAGATTGTCTGAACTCTATTTAAATTACCTTCTAGTTGAAAATCTTAATTAATAAGCACTCATGTCTTTTCTTTTGTTTGTAGTTAATAACACCATTTAATTTTTTCAATACTGTAGCTACTACTTTAAATAGTTAGAATGCGCTTGTCTATAGGTCGGTACTTCCTTTTTGTATTTTTACACAACGTCCCTAATTTGGATCCATCAACATTGGGAAGTTTCTTCGAGACCTACGTAAACAACAGACCCTAACGAGAGTGCTGCGGAGAGCTGATAACTGAAAGTTTGGGTACAAATATTGTATATTTCTATATTTTATTTCGATCGAAATCCACTATGATAAATGTAGTTGTATGTACCTATTAAGTTATTTTGTTAACTGCGTTTCGAAAAGCAAATTATATAAATTAAGGGCTATCATAGGAAACAGGAAGCTTACTGTAAATACGTGGCAGATAAATATTAATTTATATCATCTTGTAAATATGCTGTAAACATTCCTAATAAAATCAAAATCAAATATATTTATATGTACAGGACTATTAACATGGTATGTTTTTCGTAAACAAAGTTACAAATATTTTATATATCATCCTAAAACGGCTGTTCTGTCCTGTTATAACCATTTATCTATTTTGGCAGATTCTCGGTGCAGAGAATATTAGAGGTCCGAATTCAATTATCCCGGGAGATTCTCCAGGCTTCTGAGGGAAACCACGAACTTGTCTAAGTGTGATAGAAAAAATACAAGTTCAAACTGTAAAAAGGAAACATATACTATTTTCTATATTATGTAGTTTGTATGTGGGTAATTTTCGGCAAGAATGTCTTCGCTACACCTTACAGATACTCTGAATAAAATGACAACTAAACTTTTGACTGCTGTAGCTCAAACAAGTGACTACGTAATTTTTATAACACCTACCCAAAAATAAAGATTCATAGAGATGCACCGTTTTGTCAAATCAAATAAACTAGAATTATAGTCGTCGTTGTAACTAATATAACCGAAGTAATTTAGCTAAATATTTTTTAAGTGCAAGCTTACCCCTTGGTGCCGTCATCTTCACGTTGCTGCTCAGATTCCGTTCCACAGAGATGAGTAAGTAAGAGGCATTTCAACTGGGCAAGAAATGCTAATATATTTCACAATTTCTTGGCAAAGTTGCATTAAAGAAAGAAGTAGAAAGTACTTGAGACATTGATAAACGAATTAAGCAATAATTTAAATAATCATAACTTTAAATATATGTTTGAGCCCATGACATTGATTTTTAATGACATGTTACGTTATCTGAGGTTGAACATAGTCATGTCATCTGAGACACTGACGTATTGAACCAATGATCCGGTTGGAAACAAAGATGAACGTTGCTTTATCCGTGAATTGTCGTGATCCCTCCGGAGGGCTATGATAATTGAAAAATGAATTGGGTGAATCAATTTGCTGAAAAAAAAGATTAAAAATATAAAATTGTAAAATAATTTAAATAACCCCCCGCCTTATTAATCATCTATCTAACACCATCTTATTGAGACCCAAACACGCTATATCTGCTGTAAGTTTCTGAAGTATTAAGGATTTCGCAGACTTTTTGATGGTATAAGATCAGCTCGGGCGGTTGCGAAGGTGTTATTATAAACATGATTTAATTCCTTAACCAGATAAATACACAAGTAAAATCATGTAACCTACTCTACATACGACATGATTTTATTTGCCGACATCCACGCGAACGAAGTCACGGGCACAGCCAGTATATTAATAATAATATTCATACACTTATTATGTAGCCCAAAGTAAGCATCATTAAGAGAGTTGTGTTATGGATACTAGATAATGGAAAAATATTGATAATAATATGTATACAGGCTGTTAGGGGGACGCTCTCGAAAACGAAAGCAGACGGCAGTACTGCCCCCTTATTCTCAACTGTCGGATCACGGATTCGATTCGAAAAGTCACATGCCGTCTCGCTTTGACGCATAGCGATAAAAAGTGACAGGTATGGAGTTTTCCAAATTCGAGTATTTTCCGACGGTTGAGAATAAGGGGGCTGGTCACCCTTAACACGATTTGCTCGAAAATAAATTTGAAATCGCGAAAAAAAGATCAGCTGTTTCATACAAATCATAATATCTACACGACCTGATTGTATGGAACAGCTGATCTTTTTTTCGCGATTTTAAATTAATTTTCTAATAAGTCGTGTTAAGGATGACCAGCACTGCCATCTGCCTTCGTTTTCGATAGCGTCCCCCTAACATCCTGCATAAATATAAGATATATACTAAATAAACACATCGATGACTCGTGAACCTATGCTCGTACTCATCATAAAAACATTTGCTCCTACCGGGATTTGAACCGGGACCGCTGACCGAGTAGGAGTAGCCTTATACCAAGCGGTAAATACCACTCGGCCAGTCAGTCGTCATTGAATTTAATATGACACAGTGACGTAATAACCATACCAATGTTCATAATAATAAAGTTTGGCGGTCGACAATGAAACTAAAACAATTAAAGATAAAACAATTAACCAAAATGATGTTATCTCAATCTTTGATTACCTACCATTTATACAGGATGGACCCTGCAACAGGAGCAAAAAATTAAAATATTTTATCCTTTAATACCTAATTACGTCCAAATGGTATTAATTATGTAATAACTGTGGATACTTTAAGGAATCTCTGTTTCCATTTTCTGTTTAATTAAAGGGCCCCTGTAGATATACTTGAGGCGTCAAGTCTTCGACATATCGCTTCAAAAGAATAAAGCATTTTTTTGTAATACTATTGTCTTCTATTAAACGCTTTTGTTCTAAAAACAGATACCTGGGTAAGCATCTCCTTTCATATTTTAGAACTATACATATTATGTTTCATATCTTTTTATTTCTGAAAGCCTATGAATATAATACTGTGTCGCTATTTCAAAGAAATATTCACGTATCTTGCAAAAGGTAACGTAATGAAGTTTATTATAAGCCTAGAATTTCGTATGCATGGGGAAACATAGACTTATGTAATGGAAATTACCCATGGCAGAAGTGGTCCCGATTTCAGTATAATATTCCTTATATTATTAGACTAAAACCTTGGGTAGTTGTATAGCGTTTCCACAGATATTTTTGTCTCCTTTAATTTTTTTAAAATCATCCTAATCTTAAAGAAAAGATTTTAAATTAAAGAAAGATATCAATTTCAGATGCTCAATCTGTTATAAGTTAGAGGCAGGAAACAAGTAAACTACTATTTCAGTTAAAATACATTGGTAAAAGCCATACTTCAGTTCAGTCCAACTCCCATTGGACCGAGAAGTTCCCTATATCTGGCTAATGGGAAAATTGACAGGCATCGGGAATCGGAAGTGGGCCGAGGGCCCGCCGCAGGAGGGCGGTTCATTGATTCTTGGCGGTCCCCAGGAGGCACCGATTACCGATCTTGTTCCAGTTTTATAATGTAAGAATACCTATGTTACTTTTCTTGGAATCGCTGGACTAGAATTAGGCTTAGGAATGTACGTATTTTTTACACAACTACATGACAAACAATCTGACGGCCCACCTGGTGGTAAGTGGTTACCTGCCATAACACGGAAAAAAACACTTGGTATTACTTGTGCGTTGTGATCCTGAGCCCTAAGATGAAATACCTTCCATGCCTAGTAATTACCGACGGTTAAATAAGTCAATTTTTTCGGTCATTTTTTAGTTAAGCAAAAGACGCGGATTATGAAAGGTAGTGCTTCACACCTTTAGATATATCTAATAGATTTTTAAAACTTACTCATGAACGGTGCGGTGGTCATTGTGGTAGGATAGAAGAATATTTACACAAACAATAAATTTTAATACCATGGGTAATTAATATTATGTGAAACACGTGTAAAATAATGACAATATTCTCACACACACGTCAATAATGATTATCTAGCTTAAATATTAAGCATCACTAAGATCTTGTGCTATGGATACTAGATAACGGATAAATATTTATAATAAATTATACCCACTTATATTAAATATTATAGGTATACTAAAATAAACATACAAAGATTCAAGACCCGTAAAATATTTATCTCAATCATCATACGAATATCTGTACCCTCCCCGGGTTCGATTCGAATACTTCCTCTGGGGTACTCAGCACTCGACAAACCAGCTTTCTTAAATTTCCAAAACAAACAAAAAAATATATATAACACGATAGCATGAATAGTTCAAGTTTAATTAAATCAGCGCATGGCTTTGTTTAATTTGTTAATACTATTTACGGTTAGAAAAAAAATGTTTTTTTGTTTACTAGCACCAACAACACTAGGTATTATGGGTAATTTAAGGAAAACCTGTTATCGGCCTTACAATTATTTAAGTAATATTTGATATTAGTATAAGTAAACGCTGTTGGTTTTCGACAGAAATAATTAAAAACTGCTATTATAAGTAAAGACCTTTGTGTTGTGAACATAGAGTTTCAATGCTAGGCACTGGATTCTAATCCACTAATTCAATAGTAGTTCCACATGAAAGCCTCTAATTTTTTGTTACCGTCGCTTATCCTTATTACGCTCCAACGTCAAAATACACGCTAAAGCAAATAAAATTAATCAACGAACAGCGATCTCCCGCGCCGGACTGAAGCAAAAGCCTTTTCTTTTACTGAATTATGCAAATTTAATTTAAATAACTGACTTAGCAGATTTGCAAGCACGCGGTCATGTTTAAGGCGACACGATTCGTTTGGTAGTGGATTTTTTGCGTGTCACCATTTACTCTTTCGAAATTAGGCTTGAGCCCTTTCATAATAAAGTTTTTGAATGCCTTTCAGCGTGCTTAGGCGTTTTTAAATTCCGTCAAGGATAGAGAAGGTTCACGATGTCACAATTTAAGTGTCGGCTATAAAAAGAATAAATTAAGGATATCTGCGACACGTGCTCGTTCGCAAGTTTTATGCCGTCGCCGGGCAGGTGATATGCAAGCCATGGGCTTTAAAACTGAGCGTGTGGATGGTAAATATTATATGAATAGCAGTAAAAGCTGATTATTTATTAAAATTGAGATACCCTGCTGAGAGTGGTAATTAACTGTCAATTTATAAACGTTATAATTTTATCCTGGCTTAAATTACGCGCCTAAGTATGTTTCTTTAGAATTAATTAGCTAAGTATGTACGTGAAATTTTAAAACATCCTTTTACCATGGATTTAACATTAAATTAGTTCTAACTATATCATATTCAAATTAAATTATGAGCGGATCTTTCACTGCTTGGTTTTTGTAGGAACTGCTAGGTAACCATCATTTGGAATCTTCAAAGTACCCATATCGGACACAAAGTTTCTAGGGTAAAAGCCGGATAGTTAGGTGCCTCGATGGGCTAGATGCCCCGGTTTCGAATACACTATGTTAGAGATGTCCCTGGCCTTAGTGCTCTTTTATGATTAGAAGCCCTACTCTAGCAGACCTCAGGGCCACATGAGTTGTAGGGCAGCAAGTATGCGTTTAGTTTGTGTAAACAAAAATCTTCGTCAAGCCCTCAACGACCGTCAAAGTTATATTTGTCAGTGATTTCTAATGAATATCGGTTTTTATATTCTTAAATTAAATTCAACATTGTTATAAATGTTCGAAAAATATATTTATATAGAAAAATATCGGATTCACAAACATATCTTATTCGTACATTGAAAAAAATATTTAACCAAATTACTTTGGTTACATTAGTAATAATCAAAATTTGGCTATGTGTAATTACAGTTTATTTGATTTAACAAAACGGTGCATCTCTATGCAACTTTGTTTTTAGCTAGGTGTAACCCTAAGTTATGTAGTCACTTTTTTGAGCTACAAGTAGGTAGTCGAAAGTTCAGTTGTCATTTTATTCCGTGAATCACCTGGCGATATCACGGAATTTCCCATTAGCTCGAGTGATAATGAAGAGTAAAATATGACCGTATTAAAACTTTCTCTAAAAACAGAACAAAATGTTATGCCATTTTGGGTAACTAAGATAAATTGAAAATGTCCCTTGCGAACTTTACAAACTCAATTTAAATATGGTTAGCAGCGACATGACAGCGAGCGGCTTCAGGTATTTTAGCAATTATAAGTAAAAGTGGAATCTGTGGAATTTAAAAATCGTATTTAATATACTCGGAGGAGCTCGGTGGCGGATTAGTTTGAGTTCTCTGGTTTCGATACGAAAAACAAAGCAACTTTCGCCATGGTCGGTCCTGGGATGAGTCAATCAAAGTTTGCTATCTAGAGCTTCTCCGTGCTTCGGTAGGCACGTTAAGCCTTGGTCCCGGGTGTTCCTGGAACCGCTTTAACCCACCAACCCGTATTTTGCCAGCGTGGTGGTGTTATGGCCCAAACTCCTCATGTGTTTCTTCCATGTAGGAAGGCCTGTGCCCAGCAGTGGGACGTATATAGGCTGGTGAAGATGTTGATGATTTAATATGCAGCATATTATAAAGCGTAACACTTTAACCGAGACAAGAACTAAGAATTTTGTAGTGTTAAGTTACACTTGACGTGTTGTCGATTGAAATTAATGTGTACCTACTTGGGATATAACATAATTCTTTAATACAAGATAAGATAGCATGTTTTTTTATGTATAAAGAACGGCAAACCACTCCACTCCACATGATTCCATTTTTGAAGTCCTAAAGAAATCCTATTAGCCCCTCTTAAAATAATCATTCCGAGTACCGAGGAATGGAATACTTGTAAAGCTATTGTAACTATAATTTCGTATGTCGACTTAAAACCGAAATCATAAAGTAAGTATCTTTAATTCTATTATTCAGAAAAATTGCTGTCTTCTAGTTTTTAAACTTTTATCAGAAACAGCCTCAAGTTCGCAAACAGGTTGTTTTAAAATTATCGAGTTATTTTTTATCAAGTTCTAGTTAAGAGGCTGATAATTGCTAATTGAGCCTTACTTAAAACTTTTTTTAGCACAATCTGTTGAAATAAACGCAGTGAAAAAAATATATGTTACTCTTGGACATATTTCTGATAATATGCATGTCCCCAAAACACATTATAATCAAAATGTTTGTATAAAAAAAATGCCAAAGTCACCCATCAAAATCAGCTTTCAGAACAAATTCTGCGTTATATGTCAAAGGTTTTTTTCTTATTTTTAGGGAACAAACTTGTTATATTAAATTTTATAATATTGATGTTTTACAATTTCAAATAAGTAACTAGTTCTTTAGTAAATAAATTTATTCTGAATTCTTCAGCCGATTTCAATAGCGACTCGCGCCATTATCCATTCTTCTCTTTCATTTGTAGAGGAAACGACAGTGATCGCCGAGGCGTGCTGCTAGGTTGACCTGTGTCGCTTCTTTGCTCGCGGTTCTTAATAATATCAGTCTGCGTCTGTTTTAATTTGCAAATATCAAATAGACAATTATATTTAAGGTTTTAGTGATTACTATGTGAGTGTATTATAGTAGATAGACAAAAATGAGTAAATAATTTCGTAAATTTTTATTGTGAAAATTTTATTTCATTAATAATATTATTTATGAAATAAAAATTTTATGGTATAAATATTATTTTGGACTATGGAAAACCAAGAAAAAGGTCTAAAAAGAGTCAAAACCACTCGTATAGGGGTAAATAACACAATAATAACCTGATTATTTTTTCTTTAGATAGCTAATTTTATCTAATTTTAGGAACTATCAAAAACTCCATAATCATCTCGAAAGTTGTACTTATTCAGATTCACAGTCACAGATGGAAGTTGTAAAGTAAGTTTATGTTTACTTGAAGGGAAATGTATAAGTATATCGTATAATTCAGATAGTTAATTTCGAAATAAATGACTCTGTCGCGATTGTGTAGGGGTTGAGATGCACGACTTACTATCCGAGAGGTAGGGGTTCAATCCTTCAATGGTTCACAACTTTTTTTTTATTATTTGTATTTTTTATTTCTTATTTGTTTTTTGAATATGAAATATGAAAGTAAAAAAATATAAATATCAAAAACGATTAAACTATAAATACAAAAAATATTTTTTGTATCAATTTTTTTTTACTTTTGTTTTTTTTTATTATTTTTATGTATGTTTATTTCTAGTCCTTTTTTGTTTATGTTTTTTATTTTTTCATACTTTACTAATTCTTTTTTAATATTTTTTATTTTTTTATTATTCTTAATCTTTGTATCTCTTTGTTTATCTAATAATGAATAAGGAAAGTAAAAAAAAACTTATGTATTTATATGTAATACATAATACAAAGATAAATTTCAACAAAGTTTTTATATAGAACCATAAAATAAGTTTGGTTTATTTCATAGACCTACGTAATTGTCAGACCCGGCAGTCTTAAAAATAATCAAGGTATCGAATGGTTCGTTTCTGTTCTTTTTAATATTAATTTTTCCGGTTACAAAATGTGATTCATGAAGAACAACAGGCACAGTTAATTTTAGATTATTAAATGCATACAACACTAAATTAGCTTAAGCCTAGCCTAGGCTTAAAGGTTCTTTTATATGTAAATTTTAAAACCAGAACTTTTAACATGTACTATAAAAGAGATGTTTCAAAAATGTATGTAGACCCGGCCAGGTCTATACACAGTTTACTGAAAAATAGGTAAAAAATTGTAGAACGGTGTTCAATTGTCCATTCCAGTCCACGGTGTTGAGTATTCTATATTTCAACTTTTGTACCGGCAAACTATGCATGATTCAAATATGTCCTCTTTCCACTATATTATTGTAGCACAAATTAGCTCTCAGCAATAGGGTAGTTGACAACTTGTTTTTTATTTCATAAATAAGAAGTTTATAACTCATAAAGAAATATTGCAAAAGAAATAGTATGTCTAAGATCAATACTTTCACAGATATAGTGGCATGTTGATATGTTGCGGCGCAACATCCAAAAAGGCTCCATAGAAAATCTACGGGACAGGTGACGTCACATGTTCCCATATTACTAAGAAATGTATGGGCATACTGACAAAATTAATAATAACTATGTATCAAGTATGTTTTTATTAACAATTGTCATTATAATAGTTGCTTTAATTGATGTCAGCTATCTAATTACATTATCATTATTGATAAATTTTGAAAATAAATGTCTTTTTTTTATTTCGAAAAGGGTACAATTTTAACAATATTTCATATCTTTTAAGTTTGAATTGTTTTTATGGGTAGTGGTAGCACATATTTTCCGATTTTGTGAAAAATAGCGCCAATTTTAAACTTAGGCAACATCCCAATTCATGTATATTATAATTTATGTTAATGTACCTAATCTGTGGGCAATGTTGTTAGGATTACATTTAAATGTACTATTTATTATTTACATTGTTTAGCTTAAACATACTATAACACTGTTTATCATCATCATCATCATCACTAGCCTGTATACGTTATATAAGCCTTCCTACATGGAAGAAACACATGGTACACATGATGAATTTGGGCAATAACACTACCACGCTAGCCCAGTGCGAGTTGGTGGGGTAAAGAGGTTGTAACAAAAACCGGGACCAACGGTGACCCATCCCGGGATCGACCATGGCGAAAGATGCTTTGTTTTCGTAGTTGAAACCAGAGAGTTCAATCTACTACGCCACCGAAACATATAGTCTTTAAAACATATAGTCTTCAATAAATGAAAAAAATCCGTATCAGACCTTCGGATCTTGAGGTAAATATAACATGAACGCTGGCACATAAATAAAGATAATCACATACCTAACCTACAGAAAGAAATCTATAAAAAAATCTAACATGTTCCAAATTTCAATATACTCTAGACTGTTTCAGATGGGTATTTATTAAAACACATAATTTTTTAATTTCGTATAATATTTCAAAGATTACTGTTCCAGAATTTTAATAACTAAATTTCTTGATTAACCTAATAACCAATCATTACTGTTTGATACAATCGAATAAAGTTGCATACGTTTCATAGAAAGTATATTTCATAATATTATTATTATTTTATCGACAAAACTCTGTATCGAAACATGAATAAATATTAAACAGCCCACATTTTAATATATCACCAATCACCGCATTCCTGTGGTGACTAAAAAGCTGTTGTAGTCAGTTCTATATCAATAATACCTTTCCGACATTGAAGTAATAATTGAAATGTTACGGCATTCACTTTTTGTTAAAAAAATAAGTTTGTATTGAAAGCCTTGCGGCGTTAACGCTCTTAACTTAAAAAAATAAATACTTACTTGATTAATCTTTCTATTACTTCGAACGGACATTATTTTTACTGTGATAAGATGACACATCCATACTCTTATAATTGCGAATGTAACTGTGTCTTTCTGGGTGTTACATTTTAACACTTAAGCTGCTTAAACGATTTGGATAAAAAAATAATCTATTATGGATTCCGAATTCCAAATAGAAATAACGAAAAGTACTTAAAAGAGTATCGGGACCGATTTCGATAAAAACTAAAAGTGCAGCATTAGATTTTTGAGAAATCAAAAATTAAGGTAGAAATAGAACCCGTTGATTTTGAAAAAAAAAAACACTATCATTACACGATTCGATAGTATCGCGGTATACAAGGAACAATACATTCCAGGAAGATATTATATATGAAAAACGGAAGGGAAATGTTGGATTTTTATAAACTGCTACATGTTTTAAAGTAATGTTAAAGGCCACAGTGAAAAAGAAATAAAATGTAAACAAGTGCGAGTAATCCACTTTACGTTTTAATAGCATCGTGCCAATAATTTACATTTGGTTCGACGTTTCGTTGATTACTAGTAACTTTTTGCATACTGCTTCGTACTTTGTAGCATAATTTATAAAAGCAAAACCTACTTGAAACTTGAATTTTGTAATTTGGAATCTAATCGAATGTTGTAATACATCATGTGAGTTTTTTTTAAACAATAGATTTGATTCCTGGCTAGGAATATTTTGTAAACATCCAATGATGCAGTTTAGTTTTTCTTTTACGTTTTCGAGAGTCCTTTGAGTACTTTTCGCTATTTCTCATAGTGTCGGATTGGGACTATCCATGCACTTAAAAATTTACAAGGCGTTTCAAAACCAAAATTTATTCAAGTCGAGCTCTAATTTATAGAACAGCTGACATGAAAATACGTATGTCAAAACTATTATGATTTGTCTTTTATAATTGCATCCCTGATTGTCATGTTTCGATTTCATAATAGGTCCCTTACAAAAATTTGTTAGTATAAATAAGTATATTGACCGTGTATAATATTTACCATTAATTTAAAAATACCACATATTTTAAAAGTGTATAGTTTTTTATTGTTCATTTCTATTTTTATAATGGTCTATGGAATAAAGCACGTGGAGCACGCCATCTAGTGGCATTTTTTTAGCTTGGCGCTTTTGAGGTTGTAGTAGTTACGCGGCTGGTCGGTGTAGTATTGTGGAGCCACGTTATCGGAAATATTAGTGGGCGGGGTCTCGAAATTCATTTTCTCAAGGTCGCTGGCGTTTATCAGCCTCTTAAGTTTCGTCACAAGCTGTTTAGGACTTATGTTGAGGAATTGTAACACTTGTAACCTACTTTCAGTTCCAGTACTGAGCCAGCAAAAAAAGTTTTCTTATCGCAGCTATAGATGTGCTATTTCTAAGGATTTCTAGGCAAAAACTTTTGTGGACGGCGTAGACATGATACTCTATTACTTTAAAAAAAATGGAATTTAAAGTTAATTGTGATAATTTTATGGTAAACAATACAACTTAAATAATATATATACGATAATTTGAAACTTTCTAATACTAATAATACCTGGTTCACAATCATCGTCAAAATTGTTAGGTATTTGAAAAAATATTACCAGGATCTCAGGACCACTTACTTCTAAGAACAAATTAAATTTAGACCTAGACAATTTTTGGCGCTCACTTATTTAAACAAAACTATCTATTATCTTTAAAAAATATTGTGACATTATAGTAAGCGTTTATTAGGATAAACTTACGACGTGGGTTTGCGTCCCACCCTATGTGTCTTTTTCTAGTTTTCAATTTCTTCCTAAAAAAATCTATTTTTTTAGTAAACAGAAAATATTGCACGCGCACGTGCATTATGACGAAATCAAGAATTTTTCCTGCATCAAAATGTCATTTTTCTTAAGTGTTGAAAACTCAATCTGAGAAATATGACGCTTTGATAACAAAATCTTTATCAAGCTCCTCTTAGTTGTCGTGGTGCAGGGGCTAAGTTAGTCTCTTCAACGCAGGAGTAAAGGAAATCCTCTATATAAATTTTACATCCTCTCGGATCGCCCGCCAAATCCTCTAGCTAGACCATAACATAAATAACATGAAATAATGTAGATTGATTACTTCTGCGGCTCATGAACTATTTGTATACGCCAAACTAACTTAAATTACGCTCGCAAATTTTATGACCCCGAATCCAATTACGTAACTAAGGCATTAACACACTGAATAAGCAAGAAAATCGTATAACGGGTTCCGAATGAAAACCGTTCTACTTGGAACAGCCCCGTAAAGTTGGCCGAAAATATATTAACTGGTAACCATTCCTCGTTAATTGCAAACCATTCTAATCTCTTTGAAAGTCTATCCTAAACAAATATGTTAGGAAAGCTCGTTACGTATAATAAACACTGGGTGGATGGCTTAATTTTTGATATGATAACGTAGTTGAAAGAATTATGAAAATGATGTTGATGCTGTACATTCGCGTTAGTTGCGTCGGTACGGTAGGGATGGTTAATCGGATTTGGTTACCGTAATTTAATTATCTGGCCAACGAATTTTCAGTCGAGGTGTTATAATGAACGACCACGACGACGTACAAATATAGCTAACTACAGTTGTTAGGGTGTTTCGGAGAATTTGGCATTATTACGCCCATGAAATTTGTGTTGAATGTTTGGTACTTATGTATTTAACAGTAATAGTTTCGCAGGCATAATTTCGGCGAATGGAATTGATTGAAAACTTACAGTCATGAGCAATAATATGCAGCTAGTCTTGACATTTCGAGACTCTTTATTTAAAGGTAACAAAGGTGATAAAATGTCATTAGAAGGTTTTATATACAAAGTTACTTTCAAAACACCAACAACGTCAAAATTATTTGAAGATCTCATCAATACAAACTCCCGATACTCTTTTGAGTACTTTTCGTTATCCCTCATAGTTTCGGATTTGGCCGTCCACCACCATCATTATCATCATCAGCCTATATACGTCCCACTGCTGGGCACGGGCCATAGGAGAAACACATGAGTAGTTTGAGGCATAACACCACCACGCTGGCCCAATGCGGGTTGGTGGGTTGCAGTAACAACCGGGACCAACGGCTTAACGTGCCTTCCGAAGGACGGAGGAGCTCGAGATTATAAATTTGATTGACCCATCCCGGGAACGACCTTGGCGAAAGTTGCTTTGTTTTCGTAATCGAAACCAGAGCGCTCAAACCACTACGCCACCGAGCTCCTCCCGGATGGGAGGAGGATACGCCCACTTGCAAAATTCACCTGAATATGTATTACCTAATTAATTATTATGTTAGTAACAAAAAACTTGCACGCTGTCGCTCTAACACTATCTCCGCAATTAGTTAAGGCGAGGTATTCCGAGCGGTCGTAGGTAAAAATGCTTCCTCAGCCCCCGCCATTAACTAGCGTAACGTAAGCAAACACGACGCGCGCGAGTGGCACGGCCGTGCCAGCGCGGCCCGCTCGGTCCAAACGGTATGATGTGCCATAGTAAAAAATATACAGTATAGTCCACATTTTTTCGCTTGCACCCAAGATGTAATCACATATGGCGACAATGACGTTTATGACCCACTAAAGAAAAATCTTTGGTTCAAACGTGTCTTGAATAGTTATTAATTAGCAAAATATTAGTTAAAAATTAAGTTGAATAAAGAGTCAGCCTGAATATAGGTATGAATGAACGACCACGTGAAATTTGGGTAGGTAGTGAATAAAAAATATGCAAATATGTGTAAGGTTTGGTAGGTGGGTGCCTCGCTAGCATTTTTCATCGGGAGGAAAGAAGGAGGATCGTCTTAATTTGTGTAATTAATTTGGGCTTGGGGTATTAAATTACAAGATATGTTAAGTGTGATGGTGACAATGAAAAGAAAGTGACAAGCTAACAATGTTACAATGTCAGTCTGTCTGTCGGTCCGTCTGTCTGTCAGACAGCCTGTGTCCGTCAGTCTGTTTGTCTATTAGTTTGTCTGTCTGTCAGTCTGTCTGAATTTACCCCGGTTCCAAAAGTTGAACTACAGAGAAGATTCTGGCAACAAACTCGTGTAGTCACTCTTTTCAATTTTTAAGTTATTATTATTATATAGTAATATAGTTATAAAATAGTTATTATTATTAAGTTATAGTACAAAATCTATACATATTTTTGTTGTTTTCGGAGGCCACGATTCCGAATACAACATCAATTTCGAGACCCAAAATGGCGGACGTGCCTTTATAGTACTAAATCATTAGGGGTATCATTTTTGTGGTTTTCGGGAGTTCCAATTCCAAATAAAATATCTATTTCGAGATCCAAGATGACGGACGCCACTTTTTTATTATAAAATCAATGTGTTTATAATTTAGGTGGTATTTGGGGGTTCCGATTCAAAATAAAACATCTGTTTCGAGATCCATGATGGTGGAACATTGATTTTTATAAAAAAAGTTGCGTCCACCATCTGGTATCTGGAAATTGATGTTGTAATTAAAATCGTGACCCGCAAAAACCACTTAAATTATACCCCTATTGATTTTGTACTACAAAGTCATGTCCACCATCTTAGATCTCAAAATAGATGCTGTAATCAGAATCGGGACCCCCGAAAACCACAAAAATGGAACCCATATTATTTTTTTATAAAAAAAGTTGCGTGTGCCATCTTGTATCTTGAAATTGACGTTGTATTCAGAATTAGAACCCCTGAAAGCCAAGAAAATGTCGCGTCCGTCATCTCTAATGTCAAAATTGACGTTGTATTCAGAATCGGGACCCCAGAAAATCACGGAAATGATACTCATATTTATTTGGTACTATAAAATCACGTTCGCCATCTTGGATCTGGAAATTAATATTGTATTCGGAATCGGAACCACCGGAAACCACAAAAATGATACCCATATTGAATTTTTATAAAAAATTTGCGTCCACCATCTTGGATTTTGAAGTTAATGTTTTATTCAGAATCAGGACCTCGAAAAAAAATGATATCCATATTGATTTTAAATTAAAAAGTAGCAGCCTCCATCTTGGATTTGGAAATAGATGTTGTATTCAGAATCGGGACCCCCGAAAACCTCTAAAATGATATCGATATTGATTTTTTATGAATAAGTTGCGTCCGCCATCTTGAATCTTGAAATTAAAGTTGTATTCGGAATCGGGACCCCCGGAAACCACAAAAATGATACCCATATTGATTTTTTATTAAAAAAGTTGCGTCCGCCATCTTGGATCTTGAAGTTAATGTTGTATTCAGAATCAGGACCTCGAAAATCACTAAAATGATACCCATATTGATTTTTTATAAAAAAGTCACGTCCGCCATGTTGGATCTGGAAATTTATGTTGTATTTAAAATCGGGACCACCGAAAACCTCAAAAATGATACCCATATTGATTTTTTATAAAAAAAGTTGCGTCCGCCATATTGAATCTTGAAATTAACGTTGTATTCAGAATCAGGACCTCGAAAACCACGAAAATGATAAAAATGATACCCATATTGATTTTGTACTATAAAGTCACGTCCGCCATCTTGGATGTGGAAATTGATGTTGTATTTAAAATCGGGACCCCCGAAAACCTCAAAAATGATACCCATATTGATTTTTTATAAAAAAAGTTGCGTCCGCCATATTGAATCTTGAAATTAATGTTGTATTCAGAATCAGGACCTCGAAAACCACAAAAATGATACCCATATTGATTTTTTATAAAAAAAAATTCGCGTCTGCCATCTTGGATTTCAAAATTGATGTTGTATTCAGAATCGGCACCCCTGAATACACCAACTTTTATAAAACTGATAGATTTGAACTTATTCAAACGAAAAAACAGGATAAAAATTAACGTATCAGTGAAGAACGGGTTTTGAAATCATACTGTTGTCTGCTATTATACTATGGTACAATATGCGTCATAGGACACTGTGTGTTGAAATATAAATTTTCGCGCGGGATCTCCACGGCTTTGGCAAAGTGACGTGACATTACTAGGCAAGCTCTCGACGGGTACTGAAGTAACAGCGGAGCGAAGTGAGCGCGCTCCGTAATTACATTTTTATAGGTTTATTGGCTTTATCGGAATAAAAATGTAAGAAACAAAAAAAAATGCTTTTCTGAATATTTAGATAATGAAAAGTTACGTCTATTTTAATAATTTTCATGTCATTTAGTAAAGTATTATCTGACTCACAACACTTTTAAAATGTTAAGCAGAGCTATCTTTGAATTTTTTTTCTATCGAGTGAAATTTTACCTATCATGTTTCTGTCTTTACAGTTTATCAGATAATATGATCAACTATATTATATAAAAATTTTAGAACTGAATGTTTTATATTCGTGGCGGTAAATACAATCGAAAATGTTTAAAACGGGAAAAGAGCGCCTTAAGAGAATAAAGATAATTCCGAGACTAAGCAAGTAACTGGCGTGATTAAACGGAAGCGGTGTGAACGATGGGAGCTCGCAATTAAGCCGGACGCATCAATCACCCCAGATGTCCCGGCAACTGATTTTGTTCAACCATTTTTATGTCGGGAGTCGGGAGAGGGTTGATAGCCCGATTGTAAAAGTGGAGACATCTCTGCCTCGGATAGAGTTGGACGCTACCAGGTACTTTTAAAAGTAGATTATCATACACACAAAGTGAATTTGATTTAAAGATTTGCTAGTAAGTACCTAATTCATTATGTACAAAACTGTATTAACTCCTGGGTTTGCTTCCCTGATAGCCGCATCCCTGGTTTCTACTACGGCCTCGTAGATGAACTTCTGTTGGGCGTGAACTTTCTATTGGCAGAGAAAGAGCACATTATGTCTGCCTATTAGATAAACACTTAATATGTCCTCAATAATCTTGCTCTTTAAGCGCTGCCGCGTGTCTGTAATCCCTTAGTCACGACATCCGGGCGTCCTTGGTTCTGCGTCTTGCGTCCACGACCCGGTGAGAAAAAAAAAAATATTAGAAAACATAGCGGCGGCGCTATTGCCTGAGCAGCAGATGCAAGTGTAAGCGATATCTCTTCACTCGCCTACGCGGTATAAATGATCAAAGAATATGTTGCACTGGTACTCCATCAATCGGACTTGGGATACAGCATCCCAAGCAGCACCCATTTGTGAGAATCAAACGGTATAACGCGTAACTCCGAATTTCCGTTGGCGTTTTTATAACACGTAATAGTTTCTCAATGACATGAAAATAGTATTTCTATTTTAACCTTTCGTCCGTCAGCAGTTCACCAGCGCAACACAAAAGAAAATCTATTGTGGCCGATCAATTGTGCGAAATCAAAAGGAACGAACGATTCTTGTCCGAATGTATATTGGCTATTCTTAATATGCACTTATTATAAGAAAGTTGTCTTTTAGTTTTACCTTTAAAACCATTCTGCTGAATAAAGTTAGTACCTGAAATTAAATAATTGTTTGATTAACATTTTGGGAATGTTTTTATAAAATAAGTAAGTATGATGTCAAAAATTAATTGGGCCATAAGTATCTCCTACCTATTTAACACGGAATTCGAAATACTTAAATAAATTTAGTAGTTCGGAGCAAGCGTTACGTATATCAACAATTCGTGCGCGTGAGTTGGTGGTGTTAGAAGCGTCTGCGGGTTATAGTCACGGTAATCGCTTACCATCAGGGTTGCAGTATGCTTGTATGAATACTGCAAGATGATGATGGCATTGCCACCAATACATTGTAAAATAATCTAAACCCTTACCGAAAGATTTGGTTGATTAAATCAAAATACGAGCTAGGTACTGTACTTTTCTAAAACCGATCTGTAAATATAATAATCGCTATCCTTTTCTCGGTATTTGAAATATATTTAGGGGTTCGGAGCAGCAGTTATGATATAAGTGCGCGTCGCTGCCGCTATTCATAAATCAACGCGGGACCGGACCAATTAATCATGGCCGCGTTTGTTTTGAGTCTTTGCTGCACATCGGCTTTGCGGTTATTTTTTTCTCTATTGGTATTTTTATTGATCCCAAATAAGCATTCTGCACAGATACATGTGAGTTGAATAGCGCAGCGGAAGTAACGTTTAGACATTTTTTATACAAACATGACAAACAAGCTAAAGGCCCACCTGGAGTTAAGTGCCTAAAACACTTGGCTTTGCAGGCGAGTTATCATCCTGAGGCCTAGGATGAAATACCATAAATGGCCCTTTGGTAACTAGAAACAATGTATCCCATAACAGCCCATTGATAAGAATGTGTAATAAATTTAAACTTATATGTAAGGACCTGGATATATTCCATCAGAATTGAAAACCTTTCTTAAAAAGTGTTCAGATAATGTTGTGTTGGTTTACATCTTAATTTAAGTCAAATGTTGTGCTCGGTTGTCACTGAAATGCAAATTTAGTAATGTGTTATAACACATTACTAAATTTACCTATAGGTAGGAATAAGTTATTAAGTGTTTTGTTTTGTATTTTGTTACCGTGTCATAAATAAATCGTGTAATAAATAAATTCACTAATATACGTTGTCAAATCAATCAGTAATGTTCATAAGTACCTAATATTCAATAAGTATAACTTTATCTTAGCGTTCTAAAACAGCTTTTTTTGCAATTACTAGTTTTCGGTTCTAATTTTTTTTTTAAATCTTATAATAACAATGCGATTCGAATAAAATAAAATATCGCTATATGCGATCACTAAGATCACTTAGCTATGGCAGTAAATAGTTCATTTTGTGTCAAAGCTACATACAGTACAAAGGATCGATGTCGACATTCATTATCTCATATATGTTGTCTCGCTGTTCTTGATTGAAACATACATAATACCTAAGTGACAAAGTTTCTGTCTTTTATGGTTCATAATTATTAAAATCTTGACAGTAAATGGTTTTTCAAAAAGGCCGCTTCCACAGAAGGCTGTTAAAGAATTATTTAGTAGCTTGCCAAATCATTATAACTACGATGTAAAAGGTACATACAAAGGAGGTAAAATTCTCACCATGGTGCGAACAGTTTGTAGTGTGAATTGACGAATAATCTAACCCGGCCCTTGAACTCAGACAAAAAGGTAAAATATATCTTAATTATTTATTTATTATGTTTCTAACCTTATTATTATCACGTCACCTATTCACGCAGTAGACACAATAGCAAATCAATTGTTTTATCCGCAGGGCGGCTGTTTGAAACTGTGGCCTGTAGACGCTCGTTCGTAGTAGGCACTACTTACGCGTAAAAATAACTTTATAAATTGTCCAAAAAATTCCGAAGAATCTTTAAAGATCCGTGCTATACTTAAATGTAAATAATTTACTTAACCAGCTTTTCATATCCGCAGATTTCAGATAAATTCTAGAGATATACAGAGAGCGTATTCATTCAACAGAGTACCTATGTGGTCGGATATAGCTTTACCGTAGTTACCATTATTGATGAAGTTACGCAGCAATACAGACGGCAGAACTCAAGCGTAATACGGCAGTTGAAAATGGATCTTAGTACAATGGATTAAGGTACCCACAAATGTCAAAGGGTTTGATTTGATCTGTAAGCGTTTGTGTAAGGACTTATATAATTTTATGTACCGATATCTTGTACATAACTTAGGTACGTATTTACCTATTTGATTGCGATTTGCGATACTGAATTTGTTTCTAATAAATATATTCTATTTCGTAAACTATTTACTTAACTTCACCAAATTGTATGTTTCATCTCGCACTAAATGTATAATCAATGTTCCAAAGATTCATATCGGTCGATGAAGCGACAAAGTTAAACATAAATGGTTTTCTACTTTCTCCAAGATTGGTGGCCGCTATTTAGATATTTTTCATGTGAATTTCTATAATAATGTAAAATCAAATACTTGAATGGTTCTCGGAAGAAACCAAGCTTGGACTTCGTGCAAGTTATTTGTTTTCACACAAGTACACAAATGATTCCTGAAGATTCTTTTAATATTATTTAAAACTTTGTTTGAATGAGCGTAAAAATCGATCTATTTAATCGACGATATCAGTAATAAAACTAGTTATTATTTTAAAAATACAATACATACCAGCCTACAATGCATAGTTACGTTCCACTGCTGGGCATAGGCCTTCCTACATGGGAGAAATACATGAGGAGGAATACAATAGAAACTTTATTATTAATTATAATTTTAGAGCAAGATGTCCACAGACATTTTTTCAGTGTACCTATTGAAGTTTCCAAAAGTAAATTCATGATTACTTGTACTCTGTGCTTTTCATTTGTTTCCATATTATTTTTAGGGTTATGATAGGACTGACATATCCTAATTTAGACAAAAGTCCTTAAATTAAATCAAGAGAAAAAAAAATATGATTGAAAACATATCGGGGGAAAATTAAACTTTCACTTCCCATCTTCCTCCGAATTTAAATTCGGAGGAAGATGGGAAGTGAAAGTTTAATTATCGAGGGGAGATGTAACGAAAATTCGTCCACCAATCGGGGGCATCTATTCGGGGGAAGTTGGGAAAAGACTATAAAAACGAGTAAACTCCGTTTAGAATTACTGCTCAAAATCATAACATCAGTTAATAAACTCAAGGTAGGTAGGTTCAAGTTTTTGTAATTAGTTACACAAACTGTCTTCAGTACGTCCGGTATTAGGATCTGCCTAGGTAGACCACGGTCTGCTTAATTCAATGATGGGCTTAGATGGCAAAAAATTTTAAACAAAAATTAAAACCGACTTCAAAAAACTGAAAAGGATGAAATAATTAAATTTAAGTAGGTATTCATCCCCTAGAAACATATTTTTGGAGTTGGCGCTAAGTTGTTTTCAAAAACAATAGAAAGTAAAGCACCGACTCCATCCTCCAGATGGTGCCGTCAATACGACAATAAATTAAAACATGGGTTATATTAGTCCATAGAAATGGTTTGCCACTTTCAAAAATATCATATTAATTTGATAATTTCATGACATTTCTATGAAAAAATGCAACAAATGTTATAATATTTCGTACAAATGTCAAGAAATGATGAAATGAATACGATGTTTTTGAAAGTGGCAAACCAGTTTTATGAACTAATATATACCCCTTGTTTCAATTTATTATCATATTGCCGTCAAAAGGATGGTGACGTCACCATCCTATATACTTAAAACTACAACGGTAAGTTAAGTAGGTATATAAATATTTTATATTTTACGATGAGGAATATCAGTATGTTGAAAGCCCATCATTGAATTAAGCAGACCGTGGTCTACCTAGGCAGATCCTAATACCGGACGTACTGAAGACAGTTTGTGTAACTAATTACAAAAACTTGAACCTACCTACCTTGAGTTTATTAACTGATGTTATGATTTCGAGCAGTAATTCTAAACGGAGTTTACTTGTTTTTATAGTCTTTTCCCAACTTCCCCCGAATAGATGCCCCCGATTGGTGGACGAATTTTCGTTACATCTCCCCTCGATAATTAAACTTTCACTTCCCATCTTCCTCCGAATTTAAATTCGGAGGAAGATGGGAAGTGAAAGTTTAATTTTCCCCCGATATGTTTTCAATCATATTTTTTTTTCTCTTGATTTAATTTAAGGACTTTTGTCTAAATTAGGATATGTCAGTCCTATCATAACCCTAAAAATAATATGGAAACAAATGAAAAGCACAGAGTACAAGTAATCATGAATTTACTTTTGGAAACTTCAATAGGTACACTGAAAAAATGTCTGTGGACATCTTGCTCTAAAATTATAATTAATAATAAAGTTTCTATTGTATTCCTCCTCATGTATTTCTCCCATGTAGGAAGGCCTATGCCCAGCAGTGGAACGTAACTATGCATTGTAGGCTGGTATGTATTGTATTTTTAAAATAATAACTAGTTTTATTACTGATATCGTCGATTAAATAGATCGATTTTTACGCTCATTCAAACAAAGTTTTAAATAATATTAAAAGAATCTTCAGGAATCATTTGTGTACTTGTGTGAAAACAAATAACTTGCACGAAGTCCAAGCTTGGTTTCTTCCGAGAACCATTCAAGTATTTGATTTTACATTATTATAGAAATTCACATGAAAAATATCTAAATAGCGGCCACCAATCTTGGAGAAAGTAGAAAACCATTTATGTTTAACTTTGTCGCTTCATCGACCGATATGAATCTTTGGAACATTGATTATACATTTAGTGCGAGATGAAACATACAATTTGGTGAAGTTAAGTAAATAGTTTACGAAATAGAATATATTTATTAGAAACAAATTCAGTATCGCAAATCGCAATCAAATAGGTAAATACGTACCTAAGTTATGTACAAGATATCGGTACATAAAATTATATAAGTCCTTACACAAACGCTTACAGATCAAATCAAACCCTTTGACATTTGTGGGTACCTTAATCCATTGTACTAAGATCCATTTTCAACTGCCGTATTACGCTTGAGTTCTGCCGTCTGTATTGCTGCGTAACTTCATCAATAATGGTAACTACGGTAAAGCTATATCCGACCACATAGGTACTCTGTTGAATGAATACGCTCTCTGTATATCTCTAGAATTTATCTGAAATCTGCGGATATGAAAAGCTGGTTAAGTAAATTATTTACATTTAAGTATAGCACGGATCTTTAAAGATTCTTCGGAATTTTTTGGACAATTTATAAAGTTATTTTTACGCGTAAGTAGTGCCTACTACGAACGAGCGTCTACAGGCCACAGTTTCAAACAGCCGCCCTGCGGATAAAACAATTGATTTGCTATTGTGTCTACTGCGTGAATAGGTGACGTGATAATAATAAGGTTAGAAACATAATAAATAAATAATTAAGATATATTTTACCTTTTTGTCTGAGTTCAAGGGCCGGGTTAGATTATTCGTCAATTCACACTACAAACTGTTCGCACCATGGTGAGAATTTTACCTCCTTTGTATGTACCTTTTACATCGTAGTTATAATGATTTGGCAAGCTACTAAATAATTCTTTAACAGCCTTCTGTGGAAGCGGCCTTTTTGAAAAACCATTTACTGTCAAGATTTTAATAATTATGAACCATTAAAGACAGAAACTTTGTCACTTAGGTATTATGTATGTTTCAATCAAGAACAGCGAGACAACATATATGAGATAATGAATGTCGACATCGATCCTTTGTACTGTATGTAGCTTTGACACAAAATGAACTATTTACTGCCATAGCTAAGTGATCTTAGTGATCGCATATAGCGATATTTTATTTTATTCGAATCGCATTGTTATTATAAGATTTAAAAAAAAAATTAGAATCGAAAACTAGTAATTGCAAAAAAAGCTGTTTTAGAACGCTAAGATAAAGTTATACTTATTGAATATTAGGTACTTATGAACATTACGGATTACGAGATTACGGATACGTCCACGGTGCGTGGACGGTTCCTCGGATTATACAAATATAGCATTGAATAGAGATTATATGAACGCTGTAACTTCTGCCCAGCGAAATTAAATTTTATTGTAAAAAAAAATTTTAAACAAAAATTAAAACCGACTTCAAAAAACTGAAAAGGATGAAATAATTAAATTTAAGTAGGTATTCATCCCGTAGAAACATATTTTTGGAGTCGGTGCTTTACTTTCTATTGTTTTTGAAAACAACTTAGCGCCAACTCCAAAAATATGTTTCTAGGGGATGAATACCTACTTAAATTTAATTATTTCATCCTTTTCAGTTTTTTGAAGTCGGTTTTAATTTTTGTTTAAAATTTTTTTTCAAAATTTTTAGTGATAATTTTCTACGGTCGAAGCTAGATGGGTGACCGTCGACTTATATTGTTTCCTACTATAGTATCGTTTCACTAAAAAGTCATTGGAAAAGCAAAAATTCGCAATTTCGCTTATGTAGACGATTTCATAATTTCAGTTTTTTTTAATTTAAAACCAAAGTACCCAACTATTTTTGGATAAATTTTAATGGGACCAAATGGCAGCTATTCCGCATCGAACAAAAAAAGAATCACGTAAATCGGATCAGTAATATCGGCGTAATCGGTGTACATACATAGAAAAAAAAATAACATACCGGCCGAATTGAGAACCTCCTCGTTTTAAAGTCGGTTAAAAAATAGAGCTAGGCTATGTATAACATAGGTTGTGTGAAGTTAGTGGCGTCACCACGCGTCAATACGCCATTTTGGGGGCCTATAAATCTGGCTTTATCTCCGCCAAGATAATGAGAAGGGGACAAACAACTTCCTTCCGAGACAGAGTGAATAATTATATTTGTGTTAGAATAATGTCATGGAGAAGGTAAACGATAGTAATAATAATAACAACAGCGATAGTAACCACAACTCACGACATATCACAAGTTCCGTGGTTTGATTCCCGATCAGCATCATCAATGTCGAGCTACTAGTAGAGCGTTTTAATTTTGTAACATCATAATATTTAGAAAAATAAGAAATGTGTAAATATTTTAACTATTTTCTATCATCCTTGCTATTATCAACCATAATTGTACAAAAGCCAAATGCGAAACGGCAAACAACATTCTTTGTTCCGACTTGAAGAGCTTTAGTATGCGCGATATTTTCTAAATTGAAATTCCTGGAGTAATATTTTCTTTTATGTTTTTTAAAAATACTTTCACCAACACAAACTTCCTGAAATCTTTGTAAAGTTATTTTTCCAAGAAAGTCTTCATTCATTTCAGTACCTAATAAATAAATATACCTAAGCTTATTTAGTGAATACTTACTCCTTCGAATTATCTGTGCACGTCATACATAATACTTCCTTTGTTTTCTTAAATCGGGTAGAATAATCTAAGAATGAAACAAATGAAATAATAACATCGGCAGGTGAAAAAAGGCAATTTGTTTTTTTAGAGACATTTTTTGCGATAATAATATACAGGTACTTATTTTTAGGGCGTTTCTTGAGTGATAGACGTGGTGTCGAATTCGATATGAGTCGTAATAAAGTGGCGCATGTCTATTGAAAAGACATGGTGACGAATTCTCACAAATGTTACGTTAGACAAATGTTTACCTAAAATTTATGTAGAAATGTTTGTATTATAGATGACCTGGCGCTTAAGTAATGACATTTTCCGTACAGATAGGATCGCTCGACATCTCGATTAGAAATGTCTTTGAAAGAAATGAGAATTGCTTAAAGTTATCTTATTTCTACTGCAGATGTCATAAAAATGTTAACTGACATTGATGAACCGAACACTCGTTGCAATTCGAGGGCCAGGAATAGACATTGCTCAAATGTGACATTTTTTTTTTAATCTTAACGGGGTAACTCTTGACCTTCATCTCGCCTATGGACGCTTGCAACACCAAGGGTATCACTTGCGCGTTGCCGACCCTGTAAAAACCTTTTCACGCCTTTTTTGAAGAATCCCATGCTGTACTCATTCGAGAAAACCTCTGCAGGGAGCTCATTCCACAACTTGAGCGTACGCGGGAGAAAGTTTCTCTGAAACCGTACAGTACGCGACCACTTTGGTTCCAATTTGTGAGGATGAACTCCCTGCCCCCATAATTTTTTCCATATCTTATTTTTGGAGACTGAATTTTATTGTTTAAATGTCTAGATTTTTTATTTGCGACTGCATATATACGGGCGTCATTTAAGCAGCCGTACCTTAATAAGTTTTTCGCCCTATGGACTCGTGGCGGCAGTGTTTTAACCGACTCCAAAAAGGAGGAGGTTCTCAATACATGTCTTAGAAAGTGGCAAACCATTTCTATGAACAAATATAGCCCATGTAATAATTTATTGTCGTATTGACGGCACCACCCTGTTTGATACAGGTGTTAACCAACAAAGAAATAATCTTTTTATTTAAGCTGCACTTTTATTTATAATATTTCATGAAGTGAATTTATGTAGGTGTGCTATCTGAAAATATTTTTGTGGCTCCGCTTACTACTATACTACGTGTTGTAGAAGTTATCGGCACCTTTTCAAGTGTTTTAATCATTAATCACTAATCTGAACGAACTAAAAGGTTTCGGAGGCAATCCTCTTCGCGAAACTTTTTAACTACTCGGTCAATTTACTCTTTTAATGTACTTAATCCCATTAAAGCAAACAAACCTCGCTGAGTTCCCAAGCTTCAAACTACTTACTTTAAA
The DNA here is from genome assembly GCA_947347705.1 of Nymphula nitidulata. Taxonomy (NCBI): domain Eukaryota; kingdom Metazoa; phylum Arthropoda; class Insecta; order Lepidoptera; family Crambidae; genus Nymphula; species Nymphula nitidulata. The sequence continues at coordinate 18,004,816 of OX374625.1, read as the reverse complement.
TAATTTAATCAATAAGATGTCTGGAGCATTGATGAAGTTAGTCAGTATAGAAAGATGAACATTAATTCACTTTACGATGTAAGTACCTACTTCGAAATCTAATCACCAAAAATATTTAACTATACGATGTTCGAAACGAAATACAAGACCGGTGCAAAAAAGTAGGTATATCAATGATTCTGAATTTTTTATCACATCTTATTAAAATCCAAAATTACCAAAATATTCAATGTCATTGTAGAGATATGTTTGATCGAAGAAGATAAAACACCATTCCCCAATTAACAACCTGCTTTGTTGACACCGATAATGTCATGCCAGTTTTGTGCATTCAAACCGCGAGAACGTATAACGGTTTGTTCGCCAACAAAACTTATTCCCGGTTTCAATCAATAATAAACACCGTAATATAATATGTTTACCTTCCAGCTGGCACATTTATTTAATGGGTTTATTTGACCTCAATGTATAAAATATTGGTGTCTGATACAATCCAACTAATTTTAGTAGACGACGCTGCTATAATTTCATACGATTCGAGCTAAATGCTAGAAAAGCGTTTTGGGAAATGAAAATTGCATTCTAGGCATTCTTCATTTGGGCATGTATCAATTTTCACATCAGACAAAAGCGATGCATGCACACTGCACGGGGTGCTTATGTCGTCGATGTTCAGGAATTTTGGAAAAAAGGAATCAATTAGTTCCGCTGCCTCTTCTACGAAAACATTAACTCTCATTCTTATTGATTAATCAACCAAAGGTATAAATACTTATAAGGATTTTCTGTATGAAAATACCTTCCTATCTCTTCCATTTTAAAAATGGTTAAAATACGTACAACTCTACAAATTCATAAGATTTATAGTTTTACACCATGTTGTTTTCAAATAGTTACTAAGATTTCAAGTTCTGATTTGTAATACTTAAATATGAAATGGCATCACACAAGCACTACAGATCTCTTCGAAGTGTCGCCTACAAGTTTTATAGGTAACAAGCTTCGAAGTATATATACTTCGGCGCGCCGCCGTCCGGGACCAATTGCCGATTTATGCCTCTGTTCCTGGAGGCTCTACAAAGTATGCATACGAGACTGCCGGATCGGATAAGACTAAATTTGAAACCTTTGAACGTCTCTTGGTAGAATTAAGCTATGGTTACTTAAATGAAGATATACAGCGTGTCACAAAAGTCCGAAGTGTTCCTTGTCAACAGTTACTTTTGAAAGTTTAACACAGTATTAATGTAAGCAGTTGCATACGTACCACATTCTTTTAAATTACCTACAAATGAAACAATTACCTAATTACGTTTTAAAAGGAGAATGTACTGCAAGCAACAGAACTCGATCAACATTTTAGTCCCTTGTTAGTTGTCATACTACGCTATTCACTCATAGTGCTCATACAAATAGACAAGGGCATGCCAATAATAGGTTGTTGTGAATAGGTACAAACTACAAATGGCTTGTCTTGCCTTAAATAATATACCCCGGTTCAGTAAAAGTTAAGATTTCATTAAATATTTACACTGTAAGTACCTATTCCCAGTTGATTTGTATAATTATTAGTTGATATTCTTACATAATATCTTATTAGTAATATATCACAAAATAATTATTATGCCTTAACCTCAACTGAGTGAAAACAATTTCGTTTGGTCTGGTTTACTTATCTTATTTTCATGCAAGGGCAGTGAGTACTTATTATTTAAGTAATATTACGTACTTCTATATGTTTTTCCTTCACAAGTCACAGAAATCTAGCGAAGTAGTTTGCGTACATCAAACTTACAAGTTTTATAAAGAGCTGGAGGCACGCCGATCCACTGGGACCCATTCACAGAGTTATGTGTTCGCCAAGCACGGGAACTTAACATCCTGTAGGGACACATAAGCGAATATATCTCTGGCCTAGAAGCATCCTGCTTAGTTTTAAGTTAATGCATTAACAAAAAAATTACGGAAAATCATAAACTGATTGTTTTTAAATCACCTGAGTAGCCAACTGCACTAAGAAAAGTCATGGGTACCCGTATTAAACATGTAAGTACCTACTCTACGGTCAGGGGTTCGGATCCGATCTCAGAAAATGTATTTCTTTTAGTCTCCTAAATAAAGTGAAACCATAAATAATTATACCATTAGTAAGTAATTAATATTTGTTCAACAAAGCGATTCATTTACGCTGAATATCTAAACCAGTGTTTTCGGGTAATTGGCTGATTTGTTGGCATTAGTTATTGAAATGGTTTGATGGACTAATTGTAAACAAATACTTATCAACCGCGGTTCTCTCTAGTTTAAACACAAACAACGCGATAATGTATTGTGAAAACCAATCAATACCTGCATGGTGTTAAACACTATATGTTTTTATAGTATACAAGGTGGTGCCGTCAATTCGACAATAAATTAAAACATGGGCTATATTAGTTCATAGAAATGGTTTGCCACTTTCAAAAATGTCGTATTCATCTGATAATTTCAAGACATTTCTATGAAATAATGCAGCCAATGTTATATTATTTCGTACATATTTCGTAAAATTATGAAAAGAATAACATGTTTTTGAAAGTGGCAAACCATTTCTATGAACTAATATAGCCCATGCTTTAATTTATTGTCGTATTGACGGCAACACCCAGTATATTTACCTACAAGAAGAGTGTTAAATAAGAATACGACCGGCCGGTGGTAAGCTGTTACAGTTGCCTATAGCGATTGTAGCACGAAAGAGGGTTGCGTACTTGCTCTTACGGGTTGCCTACTTGCTCTCACGGGTTGCCTACTTGCTCTCACGGGTTGCCTACTTGCTCTCACGGGTTGCCTACTTGCTCTCACGGGTTGCCTACTTGCCTAGCATTACCATGTAGAAATCCAGAGAAAGCATTGCGTAAGTTACACTGACACCAGAGGAGACAGGCATTCCTCTCACGAGACAGAAAGCTCCTTCTTGATGAGCTTACTTACGCACTTCAGGAACAGAAGGTGGTCAACTATCGGGCTGCAAACTGGGTGAAGATTTGCGTTAGTGTATATGTCGCAGCCGTCTAGTTAAATTAACCAGTAATTGGAAGCCTAGGCTGTTGATTAAACGCCGGTCTCTAGGTAAATACCAATCCAATAGTTAATTGAACTAGACTCACTCAACGTTTCAAAACTTGACGTATTGAAAGTCAGATCAATTGCACGGCTATAAGCGAATCGTCTTGTACTGAAGAGTTTTGGTGTGATTGGTAGGTTCAAGGTTATGTTTTATGACCACATAAAACCAAAATGATAAATTACACAAACGCTCTTCGATTCAAACGAACTGCCTAGGCATCCAATTGAATGGCTAATTTAACCAGGTGGCTGACACGACGGTCAGCCATTTGGTTAAACGTTGCGCTCAATAACTTGCCTAGTATTCGTCCAGCCGTTTCATTAGATGCCGGCGTTTGATCAACAGCCTAGGCGTTCAAATAAGTGGCTAATTTAACCAAATGGCTGCAACATATATCTTATTTGGTAAAGGTGCTTCCCCTCGGGTTCTAAGTCAGAGTGGAAAAAACCCAACCCCGACTTTTTTTTGGTTTAGCGAGATTGCTAACAAATATGAAATTGTAACCACATTGGGCCTAATTCTGGGAACACACTTTAATTTTAAATTTAAGTACAGTATATCTCTTTATCGCAATAAGTAATAGGAAAAAGATAGCAAGAATCTGTTTAGAGCTGTCACTTAAATTTAGATAGATTTCAAAGAAACCATAGACAATTTTAGACGGCATGTACGGAGGTGCCTCCTAAACACTGCATTTTAGCACGTTCTATAAGGTCGAAAATTGAACGCACCTTTCTAAATGTCAATTTATATGACAGCCATCCTCTTCTTTTTCATTTTGAGAGAAAGAAATAGACTGAACTTAAATTTAAACTTAGCATGTGTTCGGCAGAATTAGGGCCATTATAAACGGTTTAATTTAAAAACCGCGTATCGCTTTTTGTCTAAGAGTCGCAACTAGATGCTGCTGGCGTAAATCCACCTAAGTTACCTCTGTGTTCTTCTGCGATGTCTGAACTTCATATTCACCAAAAAGAGGTACTCAAAACGCTAAGCGTTCTTGATATAAATAAAGCTAGTGGCCCTGATGGCATTCCAGCTATTGTGCTGCGAAATTGTGCACCTGAGTTATCACCCATTCTGACTCGCCTGTACCGCTTATCTCTTAGAACCGGACAAGTTCCGAATGCCTGGAAGGTTGCCAATGTCCAACCAGTACCAAAAAAGGGTAGCCGTGCCGATCCTGCCAACTATCGTCCAATCGCAATCACGTCCATACTCTGTAAGATTATGGAACGTGTATTAAACAACCGTCTCCTAGCTTACCTTGAAGATAACGATCTCCTTGGTGACCGCCAGTTTGGCTTCCGCCGTGGGCGGTCTACCGGGGATCTTCTTGTGTATGCTACTCACTTATGGAGCGAAGCCATAGAGAAACACGGTGAAGCTCTCGCCGTTTCCCTCGATATCTCCAAGGCTTTTGACAGGGTCTGGCATGCAAGTCTTGTTGGCAAACTTCCATCATACGGAATCGCTACCGGACTTTGCAACTGGATTGCGGATTTTCTGGGGGGCTGATCAATTCGGGTAGTCATTAATGGCTCCTCGTCGGATCTGCTTGGTATCAATGCCGGTGTCCCCCAGGGTTCTGTCCTCTCCGCAACTCTATTCTTGCTGCATATCAACGACCTGCTTCTAATTCCCGGTATCTTTGGGTACGCGGACGACAGCACAGTTTCGGAGAGGTACTTGTCTGATGCGAAGTCTGGAGCTGATGTCCGATCTTTGAGGGAGGCGATGGTGGAGGGAGTGAATGCAACCTTGGAAGCTGTTTCCCTCTGGGGTGAGGCCAACTTGGTTGGGTTCAATCCGTCCAAAACGCAGGCATGTCTCTTCTCGGCGAAACGGAGTCCATTTCATCTGACTCCGACTTTCCGAAATGTCTCCGTTCCGGTTAACGACCATCTGAACCTCTTGGGTCTAGATATCTCTGCCAATCTCAATTTCGGTCGCTACCTCGAATCCATTGCTGTAACTGCAGCCAAAAAACTTGGCATTCTTTCAAAGGTTAAACGATATTTTACATCTGAGCAGCTCCTAAGCCTTTATCGAGCCCAAGTACGCTCCTGCATGGAGTACTGTTGTCACCTTTGGGACGGATCTGCACGTTATCAGTTGGATGCACTGGATTCGGTGGAGCACCGAGCGAGGCGACTCATCGGCAGTGAGACACTCGCTGAGGCTAATCTCCAGAGCCTTGACCACCGAAGGCATGTAGCTTGCCTCTCGGTCTTTTATCGGCTGCATTTCGGAGAGTGTGCGGAGGTTCTTCATAATTTGATCCCCCCCGCCCCTTTCCACCACCGGACGACCAGACGCGGCGAAGGCTTTCACCCTTACGTTGTGGATATACCTCCCATCCGCACGAAGCGCTTTGCTTCATCTTTCATTATGCGAACAGCTAAGGAGTGGAACTCGTTGCCAGGGTCTGTTTTCCCGGATCAATATAATCTGGATATCTTTAAGGCCAGAGTGAACAAGCATCTTCTAGGCGAGCGTGTACCATCTTAGGCCTCATCTTCGCTTCACATCAGGTGAGATTGTGGCCAAACGTTCTGCCTATCATCACATAAAAAAAAAAAAAAAAAAAAAAGAGTTTATTTCATCAAATTCTTTATAAGATTTTTGTTTCTAAATGGTAATTGGTAACGTTATCAATTTGGGCGAATTAAATTTGTCATTCTTGTATTATTTGTGATAAATCGCGTGAGTATGATACTCACTAAAAATAAATGGCTTTGACTTTACCGAACTGATCATTTGAGTTGATTAATTAGCTCCGGCGGCGTAGTGGTTTGAGCGCTCTAGTTTAGATTTTTCGATTACGAAAACAAAGCAGCTTTCGCCGTGGTCGATCCCGGGGTGGCTCAGTGAAATTTGTGATATCGAGCTCCTCCGTACTTCGGAAGGCACGTTAAAGCCGTTGGTCCTGGTTGTCACTGCAACCGCCTTAAAACACCAACCAAAAGCCTCATGTGATTCTCCCATGTAGGAAGACCTGAGCTAAGCAGTGGGATGTATGTAGACTGGTGATGATGACGATGATGATGATGAAATTGATAAATCCTTAAACACATTGATTATTGAAATAGTGTGTAACGTAGAACAGAAACACTTTGAAGATGTAGTTGTGGTATTTTAATTATCACACCTATAAAATGAATATAGTATGAGATAATCTGATTTAAATGTTATAAGTACCATTATATAACAATATCGGCAATCATAATCAAATGTACTTTCAAATCTTACACGAGCAATACAATAGCGTGTTCTAAAATTAACTTTTGACCACAACAATGATTGCCATTACATCATTTTTCCAATTAACAATAAATTACATTATGTTTTAAAATTTTACTACACTAAAGATAAGGCTAACCACAGGATAAAAAGAAGATAATTACCATAGGTAATAAAGTTATGCGAAGACGAGGTACCAGTCAAAAAAGATTAAGAAGCAAAAATATAACACAAAAATGAGCTAGCCAAAGATGACTTGTAAAGTTCTCAAATCAGACCAACAGGTTTATTTTTATTTTTAGGGACACATCGGCGGGCTCGTACTTCTTTATATTATTGTCAATGGTTCAGAAAGCTATGGAAATATTTTATATACCCTTTTCACCGCACTACTTTCAAGATTCGAACGCAATAGCCCACCTGTAACCGCTACTAAATATAAAGAATCAGTTACAGTACTAAACTGTTATAAAATAAACCAACAAATCCCCTTATATCCAGCCGGGTGGAAGCAAGCCAGAATGGGAAAACCATCGACTCGTTTCGTTTCAACTGTTTTATTTTAAAGTTTTAGTGATTCTACTGCTGGTGGTACCTACTACGCAACAAACAGCATGTATTGTAGCAGTGGTTTCAGTAATGCCAGTAGATAGGGGTACTGTAATAAATTTCCATCATATTGATTTATATTGAATTGCAGCAAATGAATACTTCATTTACATCGTTCCTACCAAGAAGGTAGGAATTTAAGAAGTTTATCTTGTTAAATATTTAAGAAGGTAGGTACTCAGCTAATACCTTCAACTCATAAGTAAGAGAAACAAAAATGTATACTTTTACCAAATTACCTGCAAAGCCACGTGCAGTAGACCCTGCAGGAGATGCAATAAAAACAAGATATAACGTAAACATTCCTAAGTATCACGAAACCAAACAAGAATAAAACACGAAAATAAAAATATCTCCGTTGATTTTGACTATGGCAGCGCCGTAGTAGTTTCCATTAAACACTCAAATTATCATGCAAATATTTTTCAATTCGAAGAACACTGTTTACGAGGATAATATCGCTGGAGAAAAATAGTTACACGCGTTGAAAATTATTCTCATATCAGCCCGGGCGCATTAAGCGATATTTCCAATCTCGCTCGCGCGGCACACTCCGTTTTATTAGATTTTTCACAACATCCCCCGTTATCGTGGATCTTCGCCGGTGCCAAATAATAATAAAGATATTCAATGAAATTTGCTTAGCATTTCCCTCTCTCCCAGTGAAATAACAGCGACAGCGAATTTTTTCAATACGACAATTGAATAAATCGTTCCTGCTGGATTCGGGTCTTAGTAGTGCTGCTATGTGGCAAGATTTACGCGAACATGTTATTTCCAGTTTCTCCTATATAACGTCCCTATGACAGCTTGCTTTTATTTGATCAAAAAGTCCCATGGTTACAAAATTCCATACTAAGAAAATATATCTTCCAATATTTGACATAACCAAGAGTGTGTTTTATTTTCCTAATTTCATATTTACGAATCTACTTCAGAAACAATTATAGTGGGCATAGTGATTAACTACCGAAATAACTTTTTTTTATTAAGATTTTCCATCTCTTGTTACACGGTCTCTTTAGTACATAAAAATTAGTACAACCGACTTAATTTGATTTTAATAACCACGTACTTCATTTAGCGGCTGCCCCACTCAGGAATCTATTAGTATTTTTTATCGACTTCATTTTGTAACTGCGATGTCATTTAAGAGTTTGTACATCAAGCATTGTCCAATACGAACAGAAATGCTAATTAGTAAGTTATATGTGGTCTAGCGAGATAGTTTACGCGGCCGCGCCTTCAGCCCGCGCGCACTGTTTATTACTGCAATGCGCAGGTTTATGAAAAGCATTTTTCAAATGCAACTTTGTTCATTTAAGTGTGCCCACCACGCAATCACCGCCTGCATTGTTGCACGCTTGACCCGTGATGTAACTTCCTAAATCGATAACAATCGACACACCATTGAAATATTCTTCTCAGAATTCAAGTGACTTTCTAACATCACGATTGTAAAAAGCTATTCATTCTATCTTCACACTACTTTGTATTACGTAGCTTTACGTTCATCAGAATCTGTGAGACATCCTATTATATCGTCATGTTTACAAGGACTTCTTTACTTTCATAACAATTTTGCCAAGTCTTCAATTACGCCTGCATACATCTTGCTAACTTATGTAACATTATTAATGAATATAAAGTAACCTCTTACGTAAAAGTTACAGAAAAATGCTCAAATTGAAGTTTAGGTCGAATACTGTTTTGATGAAAAATATAATCATAATTAAGATATAGATTATTTCAATTTTATTTTACTTTTTAACAGAGAATCTATTTTAAACGCAAGTAGGCGAGGATATTAAACTACCGGTTCTATGATCGGTGTGCGTGCGCTTTAGCAATTACCTCGCACAGCAAACTGTAAAATATGCTGAGAGCTAAAGTTCTACGTGTCTGTCAAATGAACCGTGCCTGATTTAAGTGAGGGAGCGATTCGGTATGGCGAGAGAGGAAGGTCGCCACTGACCGCGCACTTGCTCCCGACAAATTTAATCAGACGCCAAGAACCGCGAACATGATCGCACAGCCTTTCCGCTCCACTGGTCGTCTCGCCCTTCTCACATCATATATGCACCTGGGAATTTTTCCACGAACCATTATACGCGGACCTTACGAAGCGACATGTAGAGGAGAGTAACCCCAAACAGAACGCTTCAAAGCACAAAATTAAAATTCTTAACACAAGGAATCGACGCCAGCTTCACGCGACGAATTCGGTTCGTCACGATTCCGAGAAAGAAATGAACTGACAATGAAACAAGGAGAGCATGAAATCACGTTGGTAACATGCAAATCAGCGTGATGCTGCGAGCGGCCATCGAACCTCGTGACCTCACGGCCGACGCTGAGTTCAATAGACGTTTCGGTTCACAATAGCCCGTAAATTATTAATCGTCTCCCACGCGGAATAAGCAGAATGTGTCACCTTTCTGTCATTTTGATGCTGTGTAATTTAAAAGAGGATTAATCCTTTACAACAACCAACAGTACATGAAGTACCTGGTACTGGCATGAGACAAGAAGCTTGATTGAGATAGGGGTTTGGTCAGGACGGAGTCGCAGGCGACGACCAAAGGGAACGAAAGCGGTCTTCATCCGCCGTAATAAATTGCATTTGGCACAATTTGTCCTATATCAGCGCCATTGCCTTTGACTCTGCAACTTCATTCGAGATTTAAAAGAGAAACTAATTTTGGCGATAGCTCGTAGGTTCAGTCACATTAATGTTTTAAGATTAACTAGAAACGTAATTCCACTCTCACACGAACTGGTATTCGTTAATTTGATAGGAAGTTGTGAATAATATGCTGTTTTTGTGGTGTTTGTAAAAAGTAAGAAGAAATAATAGTTCGTTATGAAAAACACAACAAGCCAAAGAATATTCACTAAACCGAAGACTAAAGCCGCAGCGAAAGCACAGTACCATACAAATCACGTTCCATTCGCCGCTGATGAAAAATGTGCTCTTCAAACAAAAATGGGCGACGCGGGAACGAGCGTGGCTCCAAGTTGTTTTACTTTTTAAAAGAGATCATGATCCCTTGTGGATAGATTGCGTTGAAAAATCGCTGCCATTAGTATTCAGTACTTTGGATGAATGTATTTTGTATTAAGATGTGTAAGATTAATTACGTGAATTTATATAATTAACCTTTCAAGCCACATATTTCAGACAGTGTGTGTTTAATTTTCAGATACTCCCAGCAGTCCTACGCGGCTTAAAAAATTAAAATATTTATTTAATTATTTTAGCTCGTCATTAAATTATTAAAATTCAGTAGATCTAAATACCAGCCAAGTGCGAGTCGGACGCGCGCACGAAGGGTTCCGTACCATTATTTAGAGACAAGCGTCTACCTGTTGCCGTAATCAATATCGAGCATTAAACAAGCAAAAAAAAAATTACGTTTGTTGTATGGGAGCCCCCTTAAATATTTATTTTATTCTGTTTATTAGTAGGTATTTGTTGTAATAGCGGCAACAGAAATACATCATCTGTGAAAATTTTAAGTCTATCACGGTTCATGAGATACAGAGATGAGGTTCATGAGTTCATGAGATACAGCGGAGTCTTAGTAATAGGATCCGTTTTACCCTTTTTACCCTTTGGGTGCGAAATCCTAAAAATTATATAGACAAGTTAAGTTAGCGCTCTCCGAAGCTAGTGAATAATATACTCGTATATCTCACCCAATTTGTATGCAACTTTTGTACATAAAGCTTTACCAGCAAGTAAAAAGCAGAGGTGGAATTTTTTATTGACTTAAAAGTACTTACTCTAATATGTTTGATATAGTGAGAAGTCCCATTAAAAATTTGTCGCTCTCCTTTTACCAAATTGAAGAAACAAATACGACAAACACTTGAGAGACCAAGAATAAGTCCTGATGCGTCAGCAGTTTTAGTTTGCTTGTCAAAGTTCGCTCTTTGTTCGTAAACAAGCCCAACTGACGAAAAAAGTTTTTCTTCAAAGTAGGTATAGGAATTAGGTAGCATTATGTTTGTGTCGCAAAATGCTTCAGCTTTTTTCAACCGTTTTCACTGCCTAGGAACTTTGGGTGAACTGGGGGTTCCTATAGAACTCAACCATTGATTTGCCATCATTCGAAAACATGACATAATAATAATACATAATATTCATACACTCACACCTATTATTTAGCCCAAAGTAAGCATTAAGAGCTTGTGTTATGGATACTAGATAACGGAGAAAAAATGATAATAAAATGTATCTTTATATATCAGAAATATAATATACTAAATAAACATATAAACATCTAGAACAAATGCGTACTCATGATACAAACATATGCTCCCACCGGGATTCGAACCCGGGACCCTTGATCGAGTAGCCTGTATAGCAAGGGGCAAAGACCACTCGGCCAGCCGGTCGTCAAACGTCCTTTTCTCGTAGTTTAGTGGCGACATGCCTCGATTGTATTCAGTCAGCGACAACGATGTCAAGTTACACAAATTGCGTGGGGCGCGCTCTGTTCTCTGAAAAATGTTCTGTTTTCAACAACTTGAAGGGGAACGGAGGTTAAATGGTCATATTCAGTCAAGTTTCACCGTACAAATGGCCGTCTCTGATATTCAGTGCATGAGATATTTTAACCCTAAGTTTCAAGCAAAAACATCAACAGGATGGTTTTGTCAATACCACAATAAATTAAAACATGGGCTATATTGGTTCATACAAATGGTTTTCCACTTTACAAATCATCTTATTCATTTGTAAACATTGGCTGCATTATTTGATTGAAATGTCCTGAAATTATGAAACGAATAAGATGTTTTTGAAAGTGGGAAACCATTTCTATGAACTAATTTTTTAATTGTTTGTACCATGTTTTAATTTATTGTCGTATGGACGGCACCATTATGTATACTTAGTTAGATAAAGGTAAAGGTAAACAGGTAAAGGGTAAGGGAAATGGGCTATTTTGGTTCATATAAATGTTTTTCCACTTTCAAAAACGTCTTATTCTTTTGATAATTTCATGACATTTTTTTAAATAATATAACATTGGCTGCATTATTTCATAGAACGGTCCTGAAATTATCAAATGAATAAGATGATTTTGAAACTGGGAACCCATTTCTATGAACTAATATATCCCATGTTTTAATTTATTGTCGTGTGGATGACACCATCCTGTATACTTAGTTAGATAAAGGTAAAAGGTAGGGTAATGTAAGGTACTTAGATACTCTCATAATATAATCTACACTACACACAAGCACGACAAATGCTAACTACATATAGGCCACAAAGAAAATATAGCTATTAGTAAACTAATTTTCATATTTTCCAAGGAAAACATTTCATATAAATAATTTGAAGTCCAGGCAAAACGAAATAATAAATTTTTAGCGTAATTAAAACGGCCTCTTGCACCTTTATTTAAAAAAATATGAATAAAAACAGGAGATTGTGTATTCGCTCAGCCGCCTCTCCACTCTGCGCCGGGAGATTGTAAAGTGCGCAAAATAAGGGGTAGGTACTTCCGTAATGTGCACTCAACATAATTTTTGTCGTCACTAAAATTCTATGCTAAGGCTCTGGCTTCGGCTAAATTATCCATAGAAATGTTTTAGCATCCTTCAGATCAGATATGTTTTTAAATGGGTTCTATTAAGTATGTTTCTCGTAATTGTAAGTAGGTACACCCGGCGATGTTATCACAATCACTTAGAAAGGGTCGATGTAATGTTTCAAGAAAGTTTCATCATTTAGTAATTTTTTATTTTTAAAAATTATTTTTACGAATTCGAATGGTAAGTTATATGTATGTATCAACTAAAGTATGGAGTGGAATTAGAGCATTCGATATTTAATATAGAAAAAAAAGAGGCAAAGGGGGAATAGACCGCCATTAAATGTTAATACTTTTACAAAGTACCTATTATAAATTAATAACCGAGCATTCCGTTCTTAGCGCGGGATGGAACCCTTTTGAAGCAATTTGCTTTTGTACAATACTACAAAAACGAATGTCTAAGGCGTTATCAGGATATGTTCATAAACAAAATATCTTTTGTACGCTTGAAGTCATTGAGGTACAGCACAAATTACTTTTTTGCTACTAAATCAAATATGCAAGCGATAGATTTTAAATAATACACTCACATGGCGACACACCTTACTATCCAACTTAAATAAGCATCATTAGGAGCTTGTTTTACGGATTAATATTAAGTATGTCAAACACAATGTTGTTTCTGAAAACTATTGAAATATCTAGGTATGAATAGACTCTGCCGTCAATACGACAGTAAATTAAAATATGGTCTATATTAGTTCATATAAATATTTTGCAACTTTTAAATACATCTTATTCATTTGATAATTTCATGACATTTGTATGAAATAATAAATAATAAAATTGGCTGCAGTATTGATTTTTTTAAATTATTTTTGTTTTCGACAGAAGTTGTCAGGTTTTGTTTAAATTTAATAGCTATTGATATTTAGGATTAATAGGCAATAAAAATTGAGTCAAGTGAATACTTTTTGTTTTATTTCAAATCTTAGCTAGGTCTTATTACCCGCACCTACCTTACACGGTATACGTAAGTACGTAACAAACTTAAGATATAACGCCCGTATTCACAAACGACACTATGAGGTCTCACAGTGCCCGCGGACGCACAGGGTGCCAAATTCCTATTCATAAACAATACGTGAGTGACAATCGGCACTATGCGTTTGTCATAATGAACACTTAGCTAAGGGAGCCTGATAGCTATATTAATCAACGCATAGTGTCGAGCTCACCAAAGAGAATGTAATCACTACGGAGCTTACGATAAAAAGCAAATAAACAATAAAATTGAAATGTCAGTCAATGAAGTGAACTACGTAACACTAATCAACCAATCACAGAGCTATATTCAACGCTATGCGTCAGCATAGTAAAGATTCGTTTGAGCATTGTTTGTGAATTGAAAGGCTTGACATAGTGAACCCACTGAGAAATGCCTTACTTCGCATTGTATTGCTTCTTCACTTACATAAGTATCGTTTGTGAATACGGGTGTAAGCATCATAGAGGAACTCAGTAAATTGAAGAACAATTACCAAAACTGCTACCAAGTTTCGAATTCGGAGCAACTAAATTCTCGTAAAATTCCATTAACATTGTAAGCATGTTAGATAAGCATAAACTCTGACAACGGTGCTGACAGTTAAAAGACGTATTAAAAGCGTTTCAGGAACGCCCAGGAACTTTGAAGAGTTTGATGCTTCGGGAATTGAGGTTATTTAAGTTGAACGTTCATTAGAATTCAATATCATAGCAATGGGGTGTTGATATCGACCGGAAAGTACATGAGCGACGACGCGACGCGACGCGGCGATAGGGCGGGCGGCGTCCGTGAACGGTAAGATGGATGTGAACGCGTAAACAACGTATTTGTAGGTGGCGTCGCTAGTACTGGCGCCCAAACTGGGACCAAAGTTACAGATAAAATAACAACGTAGTGACTCCCAGCAAAGTAAATAATACCGTTTTTTAAAAACTATGCAAAATATAATTCTCTATATGGTTACATTATTACAGTAGGTAACTATAATTACACTCTTTTACTAAACCAGCCGCAACAATATAAAATATTCATTTTAAATCGTATTAATAGCACAAAATACCTTACCACATAAGCATAATTACTCCAAATTCCTACGTAGCAGAAGAGCTTACGGTTACCTGAAACAATATAATAATTATAAACATTAATTACATATAATTATTTTTTACTAGGATATTATAATTAATGTTTAGCTATAATTATGTATGAATAAAGTCACTGAGTTATGAAAATCACATTGTTTTGAAAAAGCATGTAAATATTTGTGAACATAGAACATATTGTAGTTAGGAAAGATTTGCTTTTCAATACCATATATTATATGTATTTAGAAGCAACAGTCATTCGTAGCTAGAATGCTGTAGAGATATGAGAATGTGTAGTTTAAGCCGACTGAGAAATTATTCAAATTTCAGCAGTGGCCCGGACAGTCGGTCACGGCGACCGGGAACTGGGTTATTGTGTTTTGGAATATTTTAGGGAGGATTAATTCAATTTGTTGGCAATGTCGGCTTACTTGATAGCGCGGAACAAGACAGTCCAGCCAACTTCTGAACTTGTCAGGTACTTCTAACGGTATTGTAGATTCAAATAAGGTCTGCTATTTCAGGATTGCGGTTTAGCAAATTAGTTTTTTCTTTAATTAGCATATTATTATTGATCATACATTTTTTTTTCACTTAGCTCCCTATGTATTGTGTTGTTTCTTGAATATTTTTAAATTTGTATTATTTATCCAACGAATAATTTTGAGATTTTGACAGATCTATTACCTCATAAAAACCAAGCTAGATAAAACGCATTTCTTGAATCGGGAACCGAATCTGTTACAATCCAGGTAACAGTCCTGACTACTGAGCCACCGAAGAGTTGAGTTGGGATAACCCTGTTAATTTCTTCGTCGAAATTATTATAATTTAACAAACGAAAGACATCTTCACAAAATTCGACGATTTCATTAAATTAGTGATTGCTTTTTAATATTCTTCAAATACAAGTTATATTTGATTTTATTGACAGATTTTTTAGATTTACTATCTGGATCAAAGATGTTAGAGTATTGAGATATCGGCATTACATTAAAAAAGAAGGAGGCTAAACGGATGTCATATTATATTATTACAAATTATATTTGAAATAAAAACATGCTGGGTTGGGTATAGGTACCAGAAGTTACTTCTTTAAGTATACCTACCTACTTGTAACATAAATCCTGGAGTTTGTTTAGCTTTTAGGAGGAACAAACCAAAGTCAAACCATTAACAGAAAATGTACGTTATGAACTTAAATACCTACATGTCGTAACAAATACAGCTGTCAGCAGAGAGCGGCGAAAGCAGCGAATTCTATTTGATAAATAAATAAATAGAGTGCAGAAATGAGAAAACTGGAGCTCAGCCGCGTTCCATTAGTGTCCGCCCGGAGTTAGGCTTTCGTTGCCCGCTTTTTACTTGCCGGTGCTTACATTGAAAATATCGCTTGAAGCGCTATCAGTAATTATTTTAAGCCTTCTCCCGGTTAATAGTTCTCAGTAGTAATACCTGGCACACTGTTTTTAAACGCCGCTGGTTATTGTATTAAATTGATATATTTCATGCAGATTTCACACGTAGATAAGTTTTAAATCTAATTCATCCATTTACTTTGTTTTACATCAGATTCCCACCTTGAGTTGAGTTGTAATTTTATAATGATACCTGAATAGATATTTTTCCACTAGTCTTTTGGAGTATGTATATACATTTAGGTATTAAAAATTCACGTCACTCAATATTATACCTAAACTAACTTAGGTATAACTGAAGCTATAAATCAAACCAAAATAACGTTGCTATTTAATAGCAGTAAATAAATACGGAACAATGAAAATCGTTTCTTTTAGTTGGTGCCTAGGTACCAATATACCTGTGTCATGCAAACTTTTGGTGACTTAAAAGTTATCTTGTTTCTCCAAGTTTGTAAAGTTATATTAACTTGGATTCGTAACATAACGATTTATTCTTAATTTTTGATTTTAACATTATTATCAATGTTTGAAAAATTACTTAGTAATTAAAATATAATAAAACTAGAAATATTCACGTCCTGAGGCAGGAATCGAACCCGCGACCTTTCGCAATCCGGGCGACTGCTCTGACCACTGAGCCACCCAGGACTTGGGATATCCCTGTGAAATTCTTCTAGTCTATCTGTATTTGCGTTTATGAGCTAACGTCCACCCTACAATGTCGAAATATTCTATTTCAACATCCGAAACGATTATTTTTACAAATACCTACGATTCGGTTAAGTTGGGGCAGTGCTTTCAAATATTCTTAATTTTTGATTTTAACATTATTATAAATGTTTGAAAAATTACTTAGTAATTAAAATATAATAAAACTAGAAAAATTTCACGTCCTGAGGCAGGAATAACGATTTATATTTATACTAAGTATAAAGACATTGTATTTACACCAGAAACATATTTTTATAAGAAACCAACCACACTGGAAAAAATGAAAAATGACAACAGAACTTTCGACTACGTGTAGGTATCTCAAAAAAGTGACTACATAACATATGGTGACACCTGGCCAAAAATTACGTTACATAGAGATGCGCAGTTTTGTTAAATCAAATAAACTATAATTACACTTCAATTTTTTCCAGTATAGCATTTATTTATAGGCTATTGTATTTCACTCGACTGTATCTTGGTCGCTCGTTGCTGAATTTCCCACATGTACCTACCTATAAAAAGATTGTAAGTCAATATAACAGTGCAGTTTATTCTATCAAATTTGATCAAGCTCAAACTAAGAAATTTTTATGGATACCTAAGTATAGTACATAATCAAATTGTCAATTTTTTTCCTATGTTTATACATTACAAAGGAAAATATACAGAACAAACAGTCCAATCACGGCGGCCGTCAATATAAACGCCTAATACGTACGGCGGTATTTTCATTTTTGTGTTTTATTCTTGTTTGGATAAACAAACCAGAAGTGCTAGAAAAGTATAAAGCTTAAGCTTTATAGGTATTTTTATTTTCGTATTTTATTCTTGTGTAGATAACTAAATAAGATTCAAACACGTACCGTCGACAGCACAACAAGCGAAACAGTTTGACCTTGAGACCGCTCGTATTCCTTTCGTAATAAAGGCGGCTTTCGTATTGCCACAGTTACACTTGAATCGCTGTCGTTTGTACATAAAAATACCTCCGTATTAGGCGTTGGTTTTGATTACCGCCGTAATAGGGCTTACGTTAATCCTAATTTCTTACAAATGCTTAAAGCATCAAGAAAGCTTAAGAAACTTATACAAGAAAAACCATAAGACGCGGCGTTATCAAATATTCCCGTGAATTTCAGTCGTCATTACAAAATTTCTATAACACAAAAGGAATAAGAAAAATGTATTGCACCAAAGAAGTGTCGGTGTCCCAACAAATTGAATATTGTCGATACGAAAAATAAGAGAAATCCCAGATTCTTCGGTACAAGAAGAATGCTCCGAGAAAATTGTTTTGTTTACACAATCCTTACAAGCGGAACGCGGACAAAGAGTGCCTCGAATAGTGGGCGCGAGGACGGTATTTGGTGCGATGTCCAGAATGAAATTTTTCCAAAGTTTTTCGACAAACTCTGCAGCTATCTAACAACGAAGAACGTGAAAAAATGTGATTTAGTACATATCTTTCAGATAAGTATGTAAATATGAAAATGGGATTTGAAAATACACATATGGAGGTAACTAGGCACCAACTTATAATTTTAAAGTAAAATTTCTAAAGGTAATTAATTACTTATTAAATGTATTCACGGCCGTCAAATCACATCATTTACACAAAACGATTAAAGCCTCATCGCGTTCTTCTGACATTAGGGCGAGTTATTCGAAATAATATTAAATAAGCACAAAGGATCCTAACACTTCCTTACCGCGATATCAAAGGGACTAGGTATACATCTTTGTGACATCAAACCGATTGAACTGAAGCGCGCGATTCTACTCGTTCGATTAAATTCTTCCTTTGTTCATTGTCATTGTCACTTGATATTGCTGCTTCGACACCCTGCCTACGAGGATAGTAGGCGGAATATTCTATTTCTAATGAATTTATCCGAATCTTCATTTCATATAATATTATTTTTTAAATTTATGTTTTTAAATAATCAGGTACGTTTCGACGACCGGTTTGCCGACTGGTCTGTACCCTTTGCTATACATGCTACTCGGTCACGGGTCCCAGGTTAGAATCCCGGTAGGAGCAGATGCTAGTATGATGAGTACGAGCATTTGTTCACGAGTCACTGATGTTTATATGTTTATTAAGTATATTTCTAATATTTACATATCTACATATAACTTTATTTCTCCGTTATCTAGTATCCATAACACAAACTCTATAATAATTCTTAATTTGGGATAGATAATAGATGTGACTGTACGAATATTATTATTATATATATTTAGTTACATTTCACTAAGATAGATCCAATATACACAACACGAAAAAAGGTAATATAGACACAACATTTCCGTTACTTATACTTACTAAAGAGCGTAACATAATTTACCTACGCCTGTTCAGTTTTATGAATATTAAAACATAATAAATATACCTACAAAGCGTACTTCAATACAACGAATCTCGCGCTACAAAAACAGTAGAGACGTCCGACTAATGTAATGAAATAATTATTTCACTTTCAACGTCAATCTACCGTAAAAATATCCAAGTCGCAACAAACTGCAAACATAGGAAGTATAATTAATTTACTAACTAGAAACAAGCAACCCAGCCAACATATGGTGCACTAATTTTATGTTAAAGCAAGAAAACTTTGCTTAAATACATACTAGGAGGGTAATATGATAAATTGTCTCGAATCTGACTTCAGAACGTCGACTCTAACTAACTAATTGTGATCCATGAAACACGAGGCACATACCAAACTGAACTTGGCATTGCGTTTTTAACCGACTTCAAAAAAAGGAGACGGTTATCAATTGTATGTTTTTTATTCATTTTATTTTTTATGTTTGTTACCTCAGAACTTTTGACTGGGTGAATCGATATTGATGATTCTTTTTTTGTTCGATGCGGAATAGTTCCCATTTGGTCCCATATTTTTTTTTTTAAATCCATTGCGTAGTTTGGTTTTTAAATTTAAAAAACCGGAAAATTTAAGTCGTCTACGTATGCGAAGTTGCGGATATTTGCTTTCCTATGAATTTTTAGTGAAATGATACGATAGTAGAAAATAATATAAGTTGACAGTCACCCATCTAGCTTTGACCTTCAAAAGTTATCACTAAAAATCGTGAAAAAAAAATTAAAACAACAATTTAAACCGACTCCAAAAAACTGAAAAGGATGAAATAATTAAATTTTAGTAGGTACTCGTCCCCTAGGAACATATTTTTGGAGTTGGTGCCAAGTTGTTTCCTGAAACCATAGATAGTGAAGCACCGACTCCAAAAATATGTTCCTAGGGGATGAGTACCTTCTAAACTTTATTTTTTTTATCCTTTTCAGTTTTTTGGAGTCGGTTTTAATCTTTGTTTAAATTTTTTTATTGATAAGATTTGCTCATTCAATGTTATTGTTTTTATGTTATGTCAATCTGAAAAACATTATTTAATTACGTCAGGAGACGACAGAGACATTTATTACGTTTAACTTTTGAAGACCTAGTAAGTAACGGTCTAAGCTCTACCACAGGCTGTCGAGGATTGTGCGTGATTCGAATCAGCCATAAAAACAAATACCTGCATACTGCTTAAAAATGCAACAGCAATTCAGTCTAAGAAACTTGGAAAATCTGAGAAGAGACATCGGCCTGGCCACGGGAACGGGCGGCGGCGGCGGCGACTCGGCAACCACTGCGCGGTCACGACGACGCGCTGCGGGGCCGACATCCAGACAGCGCGAAATGGTTGCCGATTCGCGAGTCGCAGGACGCGCGTGCGGTGAGTTCGTGCCCAGGCCCTAGGTATGACTACGAGCGTTATATTTAATATGTAAAGCGGCAATATACCACCGGTGGGCGATGACAATAGAAAAATCAATTGTGTCTGGAATATCATGCTTGACGGGTTAAAAGACGATTAAAAGTGTCTTACATAGATAATAGTGAATTTTATTTGTTTTAAATTTCCTTTTAAAGATCTAGGTACCTCTTACATTTTCAAATATTATTAATAAATATATTTCAAGCGGGTTATTAAAAAGTTATATTGTATGCCTACGTGATCGTACTACATTTCAGTGTAAACGACAGCGAAACTATGAGAGTACTTACCTACCTTGTTCTGACAAGGTAGGTACTTACTCTCATAGTTTCGTAGCAGACACCGAACCCCAAAGACGAATAAATGAACGAAGCGAAAATTTCAAGTCAATTTTCTTTATTATCTGAACTTTGCTCTGACATTAACGAAGCAGTTCAGCCGAGATAAAACGCTAAAGGCAGGTATTCCATGAACTCTGCGACACAAAGACCACTTTATTAAGACTTGATAAATGACCGTCGTCAGAGATACAATAAATCTTTCTACTATGAGTTAGGTTTAACACCACATCGGTCTTGCAATCAATATCAATGACTCTCAATTGGCGTTTTTAGCCCCGACGAAAAAGAGGGGTGTAATAAGTTTGTCGTGTCTATCTGTGTGTCTGTCTGTGGCTTCGTAGCTCCTAAGCGAATGGACCGATTTTGATTCGGTTTTTTCGTTTGAAAGCAGACGTGACTAGGATGGTTCTTAGCTATAATTTATGAAGATCAGTTCAGGCGTTTGATGACATTAGCTCATTTTCTACATGATTAAAGGGTTTTACTAACTTTCACAGATCCGATTGATTTGAAATTTGGTGTACTGTCACTTCGGTGACATTCCCATGACATACTAACTTTAAGCTTATCCTATACTATCAAAAAGTCTGCTGAGTCCTTAATTCTTCAGAAACTTACAGGAGATATAGGGTGTTTGGGCTCTTATTAATAATCGCAATGAGATGGTGTCAGATAGATGATTAATGAGGCCGGGGGTTACTTAAAATTTTCAATTTTTTATTTATTATTTATTTGATAATATATCAAAGATATTCGTTACCTCTATCAGTGGCGAATTATTTTAGATGCGCTTGAAGATGGGACAATTATTTTCTGTCTGTCTGTCTGTAGGCACATCAAGTGAGGTCACTACGAGAGTTCTACGATGCGATAAATTGACTTATCCCCTATGCAGGCGCTGCAAGTGACAGGTGGGCTACTCCGAAAAACGAAACGCGCAACGACGCAGACTAAGCATTGGATTTTGACAGTTTTTAAAGTAGTTTACGTCAATATTCGATCTGTCGTTGTCGCAGTTATTTATTTTTTAGGAGTAATACTTCTGACTCGGCAAAGTCATACCCAGCATATCATGTGTGTCAATTGACTTCGGTATCCGTCATATTATTAATGAAAAAAAGTTGAAAAAAGAAAAGGTATGATAATTGTGGTATTATTAGTAATTCTCAATAAACTTCGCTTATCGTGTCTGTCACAAACAAGCGTGACAAAACGTTCATGTCCAGCGATTATGGTTGACGATTCAATCTTAAAATAGGTTCCATTTTCACGCTTTATCTAGATATGAATCGTTAATTGAATATATTCAGAATGGGTCCGATTCTAGACGTTACTCTCTAAAGAATACCGAAACTTGGGACAAATCGGATGATGATCTTCGTTAATTCTGAAGTCAGATATTGTGCGGTCTGTAGTTTTTTTCATAAAGGTGTATATTTTTAACCATTATAGGCTCTTATCTTAATCTTAATTTAGAACTAATTAAAACTTAAATTAAAACTCAGCTAGTGTAATCTCTACCCGAATAATAATATAATATAATAAATTCGACCTTAGTGAACCTTTTAAAAGTTTCTATTTAGTAATTAAAATATAAAACTAAAATAATTTCACGTCCTGAGGCGGGAATCGAACCCGCGACCTTTCGCAATCCGGGCGACTGCTCTAACCAACTGAGCCACTCAGAACTTGGGATATCCCTGTGGAATTCTTCTAGTCTATCTGTATTTGCGTTTATGAGCTAACGTCCACCCTACAATGTCGAAATGTTCTATTTATAATGTTTTAATGTTAATGTGTGTGTGTGTGTGTGTGTGTGTTATGTGTGTTAATGTTTTATTTATGTTTCTGTTGTTGTGTTTGTTGTTGTTTTTTTTTGTTTTGCTGTTCTGTTTTTTTGCGTTTGTTTTTATATTTTAAATTACTAAGTAATTTTTTAAACATTAATAACAATGTTAAAATCAAAAATTAAGAATAGCTTCTATTTAAGTAAATCTAAAATTGACAATGGTAAAATAAAAAAATAATTTATTAGTTGTAATATTTGCTATGTATCCTATTTCTACCACTATTAATCCCTCAAGCGGCGTTATCCCACCGGAGGGCTATTCAATAATTGAATAATCAATTGTGCCTGGAATCTGATCCTTGACGGGTTAAGAGAATTTATATTAAGCGAGTGAAATCAGAAGTAGTGCCCACTGATGGAGCCACACGAGAGAAACAAGACAGACAACACTATTTATTCAAATAATTTCACATTCACATGAAAGTTAATTCTACTTGTATAGTAGCTTCAGAACTTACTTTGATGTTGCAGCTTAGGGAACAAGCGCTTAGCACTTACCAAGTCCTTGGAAATGCCGAACTAGTTACAAAATAGCATAACGTGCAACGTAACGAGCGTTATAACGTCGCGCTTTGCGAGGTACTGGCATATAGGGGTGACATATACCTTAAAAGAGATGTTTCAAAAATGTATGGAGACCCGGCCAGGTCTATGTACACTATACTGAAAAATAGATAAAAATATGCAGAGAAGTGATCAATTATCCATTTTATTTATATTCACTTTGTTGCGTGGTACAAAACAAGTATTTTCATAGAAAAAACTGCGACACAGCCAATATAGATCATGGCGCCTATGTCACTTTGGTGACGTTTAGTTGACTTCTATGTCGCCCGCCATATTGCCATTAGAAATAATGGTGAAATCGGCGAAAAATTTCAACTTTTGTACAAACAATGTATGAAAACTAATTATTAGTATTTTTCGCGGAATTGGGTGATTTTTCCTGATTTTTTGGGATACTGTACATATATTTGGCCGGATATGAAACATCTCCTTTAGTTTTAAAATACATGCTATGAAAAAAATATATTGACATATGTTATAAAATGTTTTCGGTTCTCTGGATAGTATCTGCTAAAGTTATTATACCGGAGGAGCTGTAGCCAGGGACAACCT
This sequence comes from Nymphula nitidulata, assembly GCA_947347705.1. Classification (NCBI taxonomy): domain Eukaryota; kingdom Metazoa; phylum Arthropoda; class Insecta; order Lepidoptera; family Crambidae; genus Nymphula; species Nymphula nitidulata. Next base: position 17,980,943 of record OX374625.1, on the reverse strand, counting down.
ATCTGATGATCTAATAAATAAACAAATGAAACAAACATACTAAGTGTTACACTTATAAATATAATAATATTAAGATAAATATATTACCTACATTGCTATTTAGATAGGTACACAGTCTGTAGTGGGGAGAGTATAAAACCTTAAAAAACTAAACCTCAGAAATTGAGTAGGTACATAAAATTTATCAATAATCAGGAGATGAAACATTTAATAAATAGGACTGCAGGTACTGCTGTACTTACATAGGTTTCAGCGCCAGCACTATACCTACAGGGACGCTGAACAATTTATGAAAAGGTTATAATAATATTTATTTCCCACGTTGTCAACCCTAACGATATATTGCGCTGCGGGCACCGGCCGTATAGTTTTCACATCTCTCCACTTGGTAGAACGTAGAACCTCGGGGTTGCCGTAAACACCGCTTGGCTAACACTAGGAATGCACTTTCAACCTATTTCGGCAATGCTTAATGCAGCTGTGTACCTACTCTTATAGGGAAAGTATAAGAAGACTCACAAAAGGCTTTCAGAATTCCTAATTTCAGAATTCTAAGTGAGTTTTTATTTTTTACAACAACAACTTTAAAGCATAGATAGAATTAAGGGTTTTCTTTAAATATAAATCGTAACAGTTTAAACTAAAACACTCATATTACTTATACATATATGTTTTTAGGGTTATCTAAAATGTTTGTACAAAAGATCTTGTATTGTACAGAAGAAAAATTAACAACGAAATATATGAAAATTTTCTCACAAATAATACTCTGCGAAAAGGAATAAAATTACTTCTATATTTTCTTACCTAACAAGCTAGCAACGGCAAATATAAAAAATTCGATAAAAATACACCAAAACAATTCCCCGAACATAAGACGCAAATATCAGAAACATTTCAAGTGTAGGTAAGTACCGTAACAGGAAGTTTCGAAAGATCTTGCGTAACAAGTAGGTATACAATTGATAATCATTTATTAGAAGAACAAGATTTTTATAACTTCAGGGTCTCTATCAATATTGTATTTACTACTCATAAAACTCTTGTATTTTTTATCAACCAAGAATACGGCCCACCTGATGGCAAGGGATTACCGTAGCCTTTGGGCGCTTACAACACCAGGGGTATTACTTGCGCGTTGCCGACCCTGAACAACTTTTTGGCGCTCCTTTTGAAGAGCCCCATGCTGTACTCGTTCCTAAAAACCTTCACAGGAAGCTCACTCCATAACCTAAGTGTACGCGAGAGATAGAAGTAGAATTTCTCCGAAGCCGTAGGTGAGTACGTGAACTGCACCTACGGCTTCCAATGCCATGCCGCTGGCGATGGCGCGCGGTGCGATGATAGAAAGAGGCCGTGAGCATCCTTTCAAATAACATGTCATTTAACCACCTCTGTGATATAGTGGTTTAGACCACCTTCTTCAGTTCTAGACTAGAGGTCAGGGCTCAATTCGCATGGGGGCAGAAATTTCCTGCTCAGTTTGGTTGGTGGTTGGGGTTTTCTAAGTCCGCCTGGCTAGCTACCACCATCTTACCTAAGTCTGCCGCCATAACAATAATGTTGAAAGCATTGTTGTGTTCCTTGTTGTAAAATATGGCCACGTTTTTTTTTTCATTTTTTTTTAAGTTTTCAAATCAAGAATATTAAATGAATAGAAAAAGGACAGGCACAGGACAATAAGATGCCATTTATTAGGGTGATTTCAAATTTTGATTTAAAAAACTCGTTATATCAATATTTAATGAAGCATATACAATATACATGCGTTTAATTCATATATAGTAGCCCCTAATAATAGTCAGACAACTTGGCCCCATAAAAATTACAAATGAAATACCATCACCACAAAATAGTCTAACATGAAATGGATCCTCGTTAAAAATACAGAAGTAATCTATAAAAGGAAAAGTAAGAGTACGTCATTGCTGTTCTAAATTGGTTAGGGGTTTTTATGACTTTTATGAGCTACCTTGTATTGCATTGGACAGTTCTCTGGCTGTCATTTCTCTATCCGTACAATTATGGTACAAATGTCAAAATATTGAGAAAAAAAGGTATTACTCTGTAGATTTACGTGTTCAGAAGCGTTTCACGAGTATGTACCACTTGGCTTTATAGTGATTTCAGGGCAACTTACCTCCTACCAGTCTCGTTACACCCACTATGGATTGACCAGTTTGTTTATAGGTATGCTCGTTAAAAAGCTTCGGAGCTTATGTTTTTAACCGCCTTCAAAACCGAGGAGGCTCTCAATTCGGTTGGTATGTTTCTTTTTCTATATAATTATGTACACCGATTACGCCGAGGTTTCTGATTCGCTTCACGTCATTCTTTTTTGTTTTATGAGAAATATTTGCCATTTGGTGCCATAAAAATATAATTAAAATCGATTGGGTAGTTTGGTTTTTAAATCAAAATAGCTGGAATAGTAAAGTCGTTAATTTTTGTTTAAAACTTTTATGAACTCCGATTTGTAAAACAATACATTAGTATTGATCAAACTGTTTCATAAACAATTAATGATATGCCTATTAAGATGTGTTTCAAAGATAATAATAATCTGATCCTGCGTCATGATTCTTATACAACTCAGAGAACACTAATGTTTGATTGATACATTAAGGGCTTATCATTAGGATTTCATTTGCTCTTTGCTCATTAATAGTCAAAACAACGTAATTTTATGATATTTTTAGGTGAGAACATTTAGTCGGAGCCAGTCTGGCTCCACGCTCAGTGGGCGATGCGACACACGTTGCATTTTAATCACCTCATCACAGCTCCGCCACTCTGTGATACATTTTATGGACGCGCGTACACGATGAACGCCCAGTTTAATTATGAGAACCTTTCTATGAACTACTCTTGAATATTTTAACAAATTTTTACTGAAATAGTACAACTAATAATACACGCCTAATAACGGGCAATTAAAACTATGCTTAATGCTACCGATGATACATACTTATAGACTATTACCACAGATTAATAATAGCACTATTACCCTACACTTGCAATCGAAAGGTGGGTAATATCGCAATCAGAACGTAAAATTCAATCGACTTGGGTAGCATTCTAAATAAATTATATCTTATACTTATCAACAGATAAAATTGTCAATCATTTTGTATTTTACATTATACCTGCTGCTGTCTCGTCCTCGATGATGAAAATATTTAAGATAATTTATTTTTGTTTCCAGTAAGCGTAATTAACCGATAAATTTACGGTTTAATTTAGTTACTGAGCCACGATAACAAATACACTTGCCGTACACGGATCTAATCAACGCGATCACATTCTCAAATATGTACGCAACAACCGTGGCTACTAACGAGCCACATTAATTGTTGATTAAGTAAACGAATGCTTCTGATTGTGGGCAACACCCTTAGAGCCTTACCTAGGTGATGCCTAAGACCATTAGACAATGACAACCACAATCTTGACAAGATAGTGCTTCTCTGTCAAGACATGAGACGGAACAAATCCGGTATTCCATGAAACGTTTTCTGAACTTACGGGCCAAAATTAACCGTACACCGTTTATTAGAACATCTTTCATTACACCACAAATGTTCTCCACAACTAGTTTAAAATCGACAAGGAAATAGTTACGCCTTTCGTATGAATGACATATGTAGGTATGGTGTTGAACAGAATAATGAATTTCATATTTTGTTTTACTATTTTAGGCTAATACTAGCGTATTGAAAGTACCGTTTGATTAAAAAAACCTCCGGGATATTTCTCTTTATTGAATTACAAGATTACTTGGTCATGCTTACGTGTATTGGCAACACATAGAAAAATACAATGGAGCCAAACAAACTAGCGGTGTCCTCTCTCTTATATTTTCGATTTTCATTAATTCGTAGCTAAAGTAATTTCTTCTCCTAACCACCTGTATGCAGATGATTTACAAATGTACACACGGTGGTACCGTGGTGGTGGCAATAAATTAAATCATGGGCTATATTAGTTCATAGAAATGGTTTCCCACTTTCAAAAACATCTAATTCATTTGATAACTTTAGGGCATTTCTATGAAAAAATGCAGCTAATGTTATATTACCTATTTCATACAAATGTCATGAAATTATCAAATTAATATTATGTTTTGAATGTGGCAAACCATTTCTATGAACTAATAAAGTCCATGTTTTAATTTATTGTCGTATTGACAGTACCACCCTGTATAGGCATTTTAATCTGGTTTCCTTCAATGCCGCTATAGATGCTATCAATGAGGATCCTCTTGCAGTAAGATCGTGAGCATCTTCAGTATTTCTCACCTTTTAAAACTAAAGTTTTGCTTTGCTCAGTCACTACTACTCTCTATTCTGGACTACGCCGATGTCTGTTGGATTTTGGATGCAACAGAGGCGCTGCTCAATTAGCTCTGCTTCAGAATCTAGCTATTCGGTTCATCTTCGGCTGGAAAAAATTCGATCATATATCTGAATACCGCTCGGAGTTGAAGTGGCTCCCTATTCGGCATCGTCGCAATGTGCACATCCTCTGTCTGTCATATATAATCCTTAAAAATCCTCAACTTAATTATCTACGTGTCCGGTTGCAGTTTTTTCCTCCCAGTTCCCGACCTAAGCGTTCTTGTGTCACAAATACCCTTGTCCACCCTCCTGCCGATTCCAAATTTTTCGGTGGTTCTTTCAGTGTGCGGGCTACTCGTCTCTGGAATCGATTTCCGAGAGTGATTCGTGAGAGTTCATCAGTAATAACTAATAACTTTCAAACAGAAATTAAAAGAGCAGTACCTTTCTAATTGATTGAGTGTGAGTATTAGGTATCTGTGTATCAACACAGTATTAATGTGTATTATATTATATTAATAAGGTAGTATGTATCATATGTAAAAAAAATATCGAAGTACTCAATTAATTTAAATGCTTTTTTGTGTACCCATTTTTTTTTTAATGCGCCAAAACTGTTTTGTGGTCAATTCCCAGTTCTTCAGCTACGTCGTAACTACTGACATGCCGATCTTGCTCGAGTTTTTCAAAAATGGCATCAATTTTATCCGTAATAGGGCGACCAGAGCGACGTGCATCTTTGACATCAAAATTTCCGGATTGAAAACGCTTAAACCAAATTTGTGCTACTCTCACAGACACTGCACTAGGTCCATAAACATCGCAAATTTTTTTCGCGGCTTGCGTTGCATTTTTACCTTTTTTGTAGTAAAATTTTAAAATGTATCGAATTTCTTCATTAGATTCACTTATCTTGACAGTACGAAAAACAAATGTAAACACACATTTTTTTAGAAAAATGTGTGTTTTCATTTTAAAAAAGATAATTCCAAATTCAAATTAGTTTGAATTTGGAATTATCTTTCTTAAAATCAAAACTTTTAATGATACCAAAACCAGCCAGATACAAATAGTACAGCCAGAGAGATTTTATTACAAGTTCATACATACTATAATGCGAAGACTTTTTCCCTAACCTAATAAAAAAATTAAATATATATTTATTATTAATAAATATAATTATTACAAACAACATTTTCTTTTATGCATAAAAGTTGGGTAAAAAACAAGCAAAGATCCCGTCTTATAGTGTGGTTTTGTCTCGTAAAATGAAGACAAAACTTTGAGACACGTATCCTCAATAAGCTCTGGCTAGCTCAAGAGGTACTTAGTGTTACTTTGATCTTAAGTAAAGTGGAGAAGTACAATATTTAATGAAGAAATTTCCTAAAATACGATCGTAGTCTATACATAGACGGCCGTACGTCAAGCGGAACACGTCACCTGGAAAATGACTGTTGAATTAGTAACAACGCATAAATGTTGAAATGTCTAATTTGATCTAAATATTTAAAACATCAAACATTATTTTCCCCATTTTCTTCCTTTCACTATGCCAACGTTCATTTTCATAATTAAACACATACATTACGCTGTAATGTGGCCGTTTATCAAAAACCGACGATGTAAGCCTCTCCGCAGGGTCGCATGTTTTACTGTCGCCTGAACGTGTGAAATGCGGCAGCCTTTATAATATTCACAAGAACAGAGGAAAAATGTTAGCTGACCTCGAAATGACGCTTGTCCCAAGGGCCCTCCCGGGTCAATTCCGGGCACTTTGACCCTTAGGCTGGAGAGGAACGCCTAAATTATCTCTGGGACACCTCGCCTGAGGTCACTAGCGTAATGAATAGTTAACTCCGCACTAATGGGTTAGAGGTCAGTCCAAAGTTTTCGCGGCTAAGCCGGTAACTTGGAATGTTCGTATTAACGCTTGTAATTAAGTCCACACTCTATTGTTCGTGTAATTAAGTGGCTTCGACTTAAATATTACACCTTAGTCGTCACGCGTGGCTTAACTCGCGAGGAGGCGGTTTGGTTACAATTGTTTTTTATTCCAGGATATCCATGTCCAGCTCACGTCATATTGAAGTAACTATAAATGAACGAACGAAAATATAAAAACCGGTATTTCCATCACGATACTTACCTAAAGAGGTAAACGATCATCTAGCTATCCCTAAAGTTACACGAAACAGGTCCAATTTTATTTGAATGAAAAAAAAAGATAAACATCATAATATTTTCTTACGTTTTTTTTTATACCACTAAGGTGGCAATCAAGCATACGGCCCACCTGATGGTAAGCGGTTACCGTAGCCTATGGACGCTTGCAACACCAGGGGTATCACTTGCGCGTTGCCGACCCTGTAAAAACTTTTTCAAACCCTTTTTGAAGAACCCCATGCTGTACTCGTTCGAGAAAACCTCTGCAGGGAGGTCATTCCAGAACCTGAGCGTACGCGGGAGAAAGTTTCTCCGAAACCGCACAGTACGAGACCATTTTAGTTCCAACGTGTGAGGATGAATTCCCTGCCGATGGCGAGCGGTGCGATGGTAGAAAGAGGCCGTGGGCATCATGTCAAATAATTCCTCAGAACACACTCCGTTATACAACCGGTAGAACACACATAAGGAAGCAAAATCTCTCCTTAGGCTTAAGGGTTCAATACTACCTACCTACCTATCAAAAAATCATTAAATTTTGGTAACTATATCAAAAAAACATTTTTTCTAAAGTTTACAAGGTATTTTGCATAAACCTTACCTCAAATTAATCACACATTCAGTAATAAGTACTGCTATGATTATAAAGCCATATAGGTTGTACAGGATGAACCAAATTGAATAGTGCTTATCTGCAAAACATCAAAATTCCCTGCCTGTAAATATTTGCCCGTGCTTCATAAATTACGATATTTATGAGTAAAATAAACATTAAATAAAATACTCCATACAACAGGTGCATGGCTGCGTGTATTTCAGTTGCTACATGTGTAATCAGTATTCAGCGACTATTGTTGGGGTTATAAGTTAATTAATACCAGATAACTCATCTAATAAACCAAGTTAGACAGTGTAATTAACTAAATTCTATCATTAAACTGGTTGTCTCTAATACCTATTACTTACATGCGTATAATTGTTGGTAAATACATATTGCCTTTAAAGGCTATCGATTCCATTGCCTCGATGTTGTATTGATCATTGGCATATAATTAGTATATGGACTTTGTGGTCGTATTGGTTGTAATAAAAAGTAATCATCTGTCATTGACTCGCCAGCCAGTGTTGCATGACGGAGAAAGTTCGCATAGACAAACGGCATTGTCCAGGAATGTAAGTACGCAAATTGGATTTTGGTGTAATTGCTAATTTAAAAGAAAAAAATATTAAGCACACAGACTTGGCTGTGTCTGGACCAAAAGAGAGCGTCCCTAAGGGAGAATTCAGCCAAAAAATTAAATAGTAAACATTCGTAGGGTACTTAAATAATTGAAGTATTAAGAAAAGGAAACTTATCAGAAGTTTAGCCTGACATTTTTATTAAATAAAAAGCTCTAAAAAGTAACAAACTTCATGGTAGCTTTGTTTTTCGTAAATGTGTAAGCAGTCATACCCGAAATTTCGGATCGATATTTTATGATATCCAGATAGATAGAGAAGAGAATTATGTTATATTACATGGTGGTGCCGTCAATACAACGATGTTTTTGAAAGTGGCAAACCATTTCGATGAGCTAATATAGCCCATGTTTTAATTTTGCCGTATTGACGGCACCACTCTGCATAACTGTATAACATAATTATCTCTATTTATCTGGATACCTGCCATAAAATGTATATGAACTAATACAGCCCATGTTTCAATTTATTTTCGTAACAACCGCACCACTCTGTATAGAAACAGCAATGTTAGCATAGGTAGCTGTTTTGTTCTGAAATATTAAATAGGCAACACTAATCATTCGTTACTACTTAGTAAGTACTACAATTCAATTTGTCGCAGGCTTTATAACTTTATAATAAGGGGACCAAAATGCCAATTTCATTTTAAATATAGTTAAAGAAACGCTATAAAGAAATATATTAATTTGCGATCGCCGCCCATCTTACAAACCAAGGCGACTGTTATGAGGTAACAAATTTAAAAATAAAACCTAACAAAGCTCCCAAGCAGCCCCACCCACTGTAACGGGCACTCTTCACCGCCCCCTGACGTTATTAAACTTTAAATGTAAAAAGCCATTCTTGGAAACCAACAAATAAATTACACTCGAGAAAGGTTTCTTTCTAGATTTTTTAATAACTGTATTGGAAACAATAGACCAATTTGCTCGCCCTAATCAATGGTCATTTGTTAGGTTAATCGTGAAAATCAGTGAACATAAAAATACCCATTGTTTCGACTAGTAAGTAAGTACGCTGTATTTATAATTGACGCTTTTTACATGTTGGAAAACCCATTTAATTTAATACACGCAACCATTTTAACGCGTTTCTATAAGTACTCAAAGTCACATGAACACACTCTAAAAGTAATTTAAGTTAGGTATAAAAATTCAGACATAGTAATAAAACAGCTTTCTACAACATGCGTATATGAGTAAAAATGGGAGCCTAAAACATGCCCGAGGGACCAATACAATGTAAACTTGACATCCTTTAGCATCAAATAGAAGAGTCGGCGAAACTACAGCCCCTAGTCGGAAAACCCTGTAATAATGACTCTCATAACTCACACTAGACCTAAAGCCCCCAATGGTGGTATTCCCGAATACATAAACAGTTCAATTTAAATCTCCCGTATTACATTGAGGACTGCAAACTAAGTTGTTTGTTATACTCATTCGAATAAGTCTATTATTACCAAAAGTACTTAACAATCTAGTCTAATATATAAAATAATAATTCGAAAAGCTCATTAGATTCTGTACTGATAAAATTGTAACATGATAATTAAACATTACTTATGTCCAATAAATAATAGTTACTACGTTTTCACTATAATTGGTAAACTATAACCCGAATATAGCTAGTATTATGAATATGTAATAGTTGAAACTGAAAATAGTGAAGTTTTGTGACCGTTATTAACAAATGAAACCACTCAAATATTCCATTTAAGGTAACGACGAATTATGTTTTATTTTATTTGACTCTCACAGTGATACTTGTTTAAGCTGCGGCCTGTATTTTAGCACCCAAAATTGCGATCCGCGGTCATTTTCGTAGCAATCTCGTAGAACGGCAAGCGTTTAAGGAAAGTGGTAACACAGGCCCCAGTAAATCCCTCCCGGAGGAGTCTTCCTGGGGATTTAGAAATGGACTATCTTTATTCGCCGACTGTTGATGCTTACCTCCGCGGGATGAGAACCGTTGTACACAATTGGGTTATGAATATTTAGGACATTCCGAAGTTTTGAGCTTACCTGATGAACCTCTATTAATTATTAATGAATTATACTTTACTTTAAACCTTTTATTGTTGTTTCAATACATTATGTGGGTCTTGTAAACTAAATATTTCCAGTATGCACATAAAAGCATTTAGATACCTAAACTTACAATAATACCTAATTAAATAGAGGCAATGTCAATATTACAATACAATTACCGAAAAAAATATGTGTTATATATTTAAAATATTAAACAAATAAAGTGTATTAATAAAGTAAATAAAGTTATAAAATAGTGCTACAAAATCAATAAATGAATTTACATTATTACGATAGACCATAACTTCAATCTTTGGGTTTGTAAAAATCATATTATATCATATCATATTCATTCATTCGCAGATTAAGTGTTACATAAGGTGTTACAATTCTTAAATAACGTAATCCACTCCTTTCGAGTACTCATAGCCAATATTTTACCAATAAAATAAAAATGCAATATCTAATTGACTAGTCCATAATAACCGTTTAGTTAGATTATACAGTGATAGAAAAATACTGCACTGACCTAAGTTTTTTTTAATTTAAATAATTTCCAAGAAGCAGATAATCTACCTGATGATGGGAAGTGATTTCCATCGACGTTATGTTTACTTAACCTTAATAATTAAAGACCTTATGAACTTAGACTACACGAAATGTAAATACTTAACGGTAATAGGATAAGGCGGTCAAATGCAATTGTAAGCTGAGTTTTAGCCCCAAGTAACTCAGTGTTCACATAAATCAATGTGACCGTGCACATGAGGTACCGACGCGTGGGCGGACTGGCCTAAGGAGTGTCCTCCACAGGGCGTGTAGTGCCCTCCTCGCGTCCTATAACCCAATTTATTCTAAAAGAGAGCTCTCGTCACTAGTGCTTTGATTCTGTTATCCATCTTAAAGCTAGAACTAAAATCGCACACGTAAATGCCTATAACAAAATACGGAGAATGAGATAATTCCCAAGATAATTGTCTATAAAACAAAGTCCCTTTCTAAGTACAGACGCGAAGCAATATAAAATTTTACTGCTGAAGATTCTAGAAATGTTTCAAAAGGAAATTAATTTTCAGTCGCAAAACGAACAAAACACTCTTTAGAAGGCATGGATATTTTCTTACGTATAAAGCGAAATTATATCCAGACTACAATCTATCTCTGTACCAAATTTCATCCAGATACGTTAAGCGGTTCTGGCGTGTTTGAGTAACAAACATCCACCTACAGTTTCCAATTTAAAACATCATTAGGATTATAAGTTGGGTACTAGAATTTCCTAAATTAAATGTCTTTCGAATGCATTAAGTATTTATTCATCTCATCACAAAACTAGGCGTTAGGATAAACATAGTCTCTTGTGCATCGAAGTGGAATACTCCCTAACGAGTGTGCACGGAAGAGTGCGCTATTGTGACGAGAACGAAAGCCAAAGTCTATACTTTGACATAACGAGGATGCTTCTTGAATAAATACTCATTTCATATCGTAAGGGAATGAATCAGGAATGAAGCAATGCGTAGATATTTTATACACAACCTCTGTTACCTTTATGAGCATTCTTTGTAAGGCTATCGTTAATAACAATAATATGTTCTCACATACAGTCACACCAATCATAAATCTAAAAAAAAAACTGTAAGTATTTAAAATAAAATTTAGTACGAGAATATTCATCATCATCATAACAGCCTATGATGTCCACTGCTGAACATTACCTCCCCCGTCAATTTCTATTTAGAACGCTTCTGCGCAGCCTGCATCCAAGGGCTCTGACCAGGTGATCTGTCCATCTAGTGGGAGGCCGTCCTGCTTTGCGCTTTCCGGTACGTGGTCGCCATTCTAGAAATTTAACTCTCCACCGGCCGTCTGTTCTGCGTGCTTTTTAGCCTGCTCACTGCCACTTCAACTTGCTAATCCTGCGAGTATGAATGAGCTATGTCAGTGACTTTGGTTGTTTTACTGATATCCTCATAGAATCAAAATTCTATCTCGCAGAGAAACACCAAACATGGTGACTCCGCTGGCACAGAATGCTCTTTAGTAAGCGACCACATTTCACCGCCGTATGTCATCACTGGCAACTGGCAGGAATTTTGGACGAGAAGATCTTACGCAACTCTAGATCTCCTCGCGCAACGCTTTTCGAGAATATTGTCTATCTCAAAATAAGATTTTTAAGTGTTTGTTTTGAGAATACAAGTAAATAATGTATAAATTATAAACCTATTCGCAATCAGGAACTCCTTTGTCAAAATAAAATAAAACCCACCAGACTCGTAGACCCACTGCGGTGTCCCACTAGTGGGCCCACGAGTAATTTTAAGTTTACTTGTGATCCCACCGCTTCGCATTTGACAGGTCTTTGGAGATATTACGCAATATGGTATATTACTGTTATAGCCAGACTAAGTATTTGCTTTCTGACAGAGTATTTTTAGTAAACATGGTGTAAAACTGTATTTGAGTAAAATGCATAAATACTAGAAATAGTACATAATAATCAAAACCAAAAACATAATTGATTCCTTGTTCGTGACATTACGGAAACAATGCCCTTGCCGGGAACTCGGCTTAGACAAGCCTCCGCCAGCGAATGGTATACAAATATTTTGTTATTTTATTATATTAACACACAATACGGTAGACATCAACCAAAATTTATAATCTCGAGCTCCTCCGTGCTTCGGAAGGCACGTTAAGCCGTTGGTCCCGGTTGTTACTACAACCGCTTTAACCCACCAACCCGCATTGGGCCAGCGTGGTGGTGTTATGGCCCAAACTCCTCATGTGTTTCTTCCATGTAAGAAGGCCTGTGCCCAGCAGTGGGACGTTTATAGGCTGGTGATGATGATGATGATGAAGAATAAAGCCATTTCAAATTCCTTGTTGATTGATCAGAGACGGCTAATTCGTTTAATGGCCCAACGATTGATAAATAAAGTCAACCGTGATATGATGGTCCAGATATCGAGCAAAAATCACTGAGCCCCCTCGGCGACAAAATTGAAATATCTTGTGTTTACAAGAGACCGAGAGAGAGAGAAGACCGACTGGGACTAATAAATCAACAACTGGCTCCTGTCGAAATCATAACTTTGTTCAGATTACGAGTCAAATTAAACTGCCTACTGTTTATCACTGAAGTTAATGGCGGCTCCCATAAATTACTTGATATCAAGCGCTTAGGGTCTTTGTAGCTCCAACTAAAACAATATTCGCAATAGTAAGAGATTACTTCATAAATCCTTTATTATTCTATGTCTTTTACTGTCAGTCAATTTATGTAAAAGCGTAAGTTTAAATGTATTAAGGATATTAAAGGACAAACGTGTAATATTTGTAAATCACTAAGGAAGCGACGTTACCGGGTTTCACAGGTTTCCGAAAAATGGTACAACTGCGATGTCCATAACTGGTTGTACTACGGAAAAGTAAAGTTACCCATGGCATTCTGAGGGTGCGCGGGTTGTGAGTGTGTGTGTGGTATAACTGTCGTGTGTCGTAAGATACCAATTTTTAGGGTTGTCCAAGACAATGTTTTTATTTTATTAATTGGAAAATAAATGTGGTCAGAAAGGTGTCAAACTATCGGAGGTAAATCATGACAGGGAACACAATCACCGCCATAATTTTTATTTCAGACTTTCCGAACACACGTTAGTGACCAATTAAACAGCCTAATTTACAAGATAATAGTGGAATTAAGTTAGAATACCAATTCAAAAATTCATCGTACTTCGAAATTTGTTTACTTACCCAGTTAAAAAACATAATAAAATAATCTCTATGCCTAATTTTATCTCATTCGGTCCCGCAGTTTTAAGAGTGAATCCGTAACAGACAGAGTTACTCCCGTATTTATGATTCCTATTAGAATGGATGAATACAAGGACACAGAGGACGATGTTTCGATTAAGCAAATTTGAAATTATACGATTTAAGAATGCTTAGTTATAAGGGCTTAATGTCAGGGGACTCCTTTGTGTACTGTAAATAAAATTCGACTTTGTAATAAAAGCAGACTTATTCTTACTATACAAAGAAAAATGCAAAAAAAAAATTTACTTGAATAAATCCTCGGAATTCTCTTTAAATTTTCTACAGTCGCTCAATTTAACATAACGGTTCGTTTGAATCAAAATGTATTCTGTTTTACACAAAAATTGGTTTATGTTTTCTCATTGTGGGCGTAATAAAATCATTATACCGAACCTTTTTGAATTCACCACGCTGGTCTCGATAACAAATCGCGCTTTAATGGCGTTACAAAGGAGACAGGTTCGCTTGGAGACCGTATCTGTATGATCAAAAGATCTAAGAAAGTATTATTTTTAAAAATGTCTTTCGGTTTACATGATAAGTCATTTTGTACTAAAACGTGAGCTAGTGGAAACCAGTCGTTATCCCACATACGAACTTAATTGTATCTAAACGTAAATATATGAAATTTTCAAAATAGTATGAAGCCTATTATTTATACATAATTATGATGCCTCGCTTTCAATTGTAGAATTCCCACGCAAAGAAAGAATATTATTTTATGTTTTGAAATAAATAAATATTAAGATAATTTAATTTTTAATAAAATTAGAGCTAAGATCGATTAATATTATGTGATTAGGATCCCGAGCGCGTTGATGTCTTGCGTGTTTACACGAGACGCTACGCCGTAGTCTTAGAACCTCGTAACAGCTTTTAATGTGCCCGGTGCGGATGACAGTTATTCATTTATTTTAAGCCCACTGCAAAGCCGCGCCATAAAATACATAAAATACTAGCTGACCTGGCAAACGTTGTTAAGCTATAAAAAAAAAGTCCAAAAATAAAAATAAAATAGATAGTAGCCGATTCTCAGACCTACTGAATATACATATAAAATTTCATGAAAATCGGTCGAACCCTTTCGGAGTATGGTTACTAAATTTGTGACACGAGAATTTATATATTAGATTAGCTGACCCCGCAAACGTTGTTTTGCTATAAAAAAATGTCAAACAAAATAGATAGTAGCCGATTCACAGACCTACTGAATGTACATATAAAATTTCATTAAAATCGGTCAAGCCGTTTCGGAGGAGTATGGTGACAAAATTTGTGAGTCGAGAATTTTATATATAAGAAGATTATTCTTGTGACAATGGGATCAACTCGAAAAATAATAAAAAATTGATTGATTGATTGAAATATTTAGGTAAAGATAAACCTCATCACTTGACAGATGAAAAGAGCCGTTGTTCGTTTTATAAATCAGTTCAGCAATAAAACGGCAGGAAAATCACCTTAAGTTGAACTGGATCCTGAAAGAAATCTCATTTAAACTGGCCTACGCCGAAGCCTGATTAACGTTTGGATCACCCCTCCCTGAATACTGAACGCAGTTTCGAGACAATTGCGACGGAGATAACCGCTCTCTTCATTTAATCCTTACCATTTGTTCCTATTCGTTGCTCGATATATTGAAAGAAAAACCCGAAAGTAAATTGAGAATTGGGTAATTCGGTCAACTTCCTCCCTTTAACCGTATTTCTAACCAAAGAATTAGGTTACGTTACTGCACCTAAATGAGTCGAATAAATAAAATCAATTTGAGGGACATTTTTCTCATTGTTATACATAAAATGACGCGTATTTTTAGACTATCAACTATTCAAATTGGAAGTTTATTTGATCTTGTTATAAAATAGAGTAAAAATTCTAACTGGAGACATTTGCATATTTTACACTATAGGCTAGTATTTTAAACTTATGCCTTTTTAATGACTTATTCGTGTTTGAAGAACCTAGAGATACGTAGTAAAATTTTCCAAAAGAAATAATTTACATAGGTACTCAATATCGAGTATTTGCTCAAAATTGGGAATCAACGGCTGTTTGCGTATTCTGCAGCATGCACTCCGGTAATTTGTGCCGCTTTTCAGTCTGCTTCGTCAGTCTACGCAATCCAACTAAATCAATCAGATCTGAATCGTATTTTGAAAAACAGTTTCGCTATTACTGCATAGTAAACCCACTTGCCGAAAATACTAAATAGCATTTTGTCCTACGTCTTATTAACTATAGAATGTCTATTGGTTCGCGGTTACTTAATAAATCCCTTCACAAAGCAACATCTGTTACATTTCTAACCCACTTCCAAAGACGGGAACATAAACGACCACGATTATTCTTTGGGCAAAAAATGAGACTGTTAAATATATAACGTTACTTCTCTCCTTGTGATGATAATTACCGCAATCATTATTTGTGTCAGTAAGAGTGCAAAATTAGAAAAGTTCAAAAACCCCGTTCCTTTTAACACAAATGGCACTGGCGAGCACATTAAGCCCGCTGGCGGCGTTGAACAAACCGACCGACACGTTAATTAAGCCAGGCTTTTGCTCTTGGCGTTTTTAAAATCTTTCTGTTGGTGTTGTAGTTATTTATTGAAACTCGTGTATCACGTATGTACCTAGAAACTAGAAGACTTCAAGCTGCGTCATTGTTGCCACAACACGTGATTTAAAAGGTTATAGGTATCTGGTTTCAATTGATGACATCTCTAAACAGGGTAGTGCCGAAAATACGATAATAAATTGAAACATGGCCTACATTAGTTCATAGAAATGGTTTGCCACTTTCAAAATCATGATATTCATTTGATAATTTCATGACATTGGCTGCTTTATTTCATAGAAATGTCATGAAATTATCAATTGAATAAGATGTTTTTGAAACCATTTCTATTAGCATTGAAAAGGAGTTTAAGATGATTAAAAGCAGCAAAACTGGATGGTAATGAATATATTTTTAAATGAAATTACAATAACAATATTAAACGAGTAGGCAAATAGAACGAACGACACCATGACAAAAACAATAAAAGAATACAAAATGTCTATTACTAAGTAAATAATTATTTCGGTCAATTTATTATTCAAATTTTATTAAGACGTTCAGATCTTAATTATTTTATGAAAACCAGATTAATCAATCAGTTTGAAGTGGTCTTCTTGATATCAACTTAGATTGAAATGTTTTATGAGAAAAAATTGGGTATTAATTAATTTAAACTCAATCAACTCTTGAAACAAACTTGAAAGAAGTTCTCAAACTTTTGGGATAAATTTACAGATGTGATTAATTTTTCGTCTGAACAATTTAAGACTTTTTTCTGGCTAATTTTTCATTTTGAGATTTACGTTGCCAAGCAGTAGCATTTTGTTAGTGTTTTGTATACGTATTTTATTCATATACATAGACTTATATGTGTATAACTCTATAGACTTTTTGCAATTAATAGAAATATTATCAGCTCCATCGTACACTGTTTGTAACATAATGACACACAGCAAAAACGGAGAGAAAGAATTTTAAAAAATAAATCTCCTAAATATTTTGCACATTTAGAAGATGCTTCTGACATGAAGATATCTATGAGGGCTCCTAAATAATGTATAGGTATTAATGTTATAGGTATATTTGCATCAACAAGTCCTGCTCATAAATGTTGTTCGAACTCTGTGCTTTCTCGTATTTGAATGAAAAGCCGGTGCCTACTACTTATCTAAGACCATCACCAATCTAAGACAGAAAAAAAAGAACCTGTGAGGTCACAAATTTCAGATCTCAGAACAAGTTTCAGACACGATAGACCTGATTCCGAAGCCACACTCGAACTCTTAAATTTGCGTGAATAATATGTGATAAAATAAATTAAATAAAATTATAAGGAAAGTTGCGTTGTGTACTCGTTTGTCTACCCGTTGACTATTTACTGTTTGAATGATAAAATTTGTCTCTATTCCATAATGGAAAAGAATTTACGTAACTGTCTATGTGAACTGCATCCACGCGTAATAAAATCGGCGCGTGAGAACAATGCGGCACGCATTCACCTGCGAATGCGTATCGCTATTAAACGGATATCAGAATAATGGCTAACTGTTCCGGCGGCCACGACCAATACACGTTATGTTTGTGGTTTATTCCCGTACGCCACTGTTTATTAGCTCGTCTTGCTAGTGTAGCGGCACGAGGAAATACGAAGCACTTTTGATGAGTCATCTATCTTAGCCGTGTTGCGTGCTGGAAATCCATTCATATACAGGATGTCGCCGTCAGTACGTCAGTTTGATAATTTCATAACATTTCTATGAAATAATGCAGCCAATGTTATATTTCATACAAATGTCATGAAATTATCAAATGAATAAGATGCTTTTGAAAGTGGCCAGCCATTTATATGAACTAATATAGCCCATGCTTCAATTTATTGTCGTATTGCCTACACTACCCTGTATACATCGTACGCAAGTAGTCGTACGTACGTCACGGAATAAATACTGAGTGAAACCGTGAAATATTTTGATAAAGTTAATCAAAAAGCACTACGTCAAATGTAATTACTGCGTCTAGTGTGTGGATTGTTTTAAAATAGTTTGCAATACTTCACAACAATTTCGCTGCTATCGTTTTCATACAAGTCGAAAGCTAGACGCAGACATGTTAGTAACGTTTTGAGAGCGTAATCCCCCTTAATAAGGTACAGTTTTTATTCATGCAGTATTTACACTGAACATAATACTTCCAAAACTTAATTTTTCCTTGCGCCGCTCAAAACTTTCAAACAAAGTATTGAGTTGGCGAAAAACTCTTTAATGCTACATATATTTCCTTTGCATTTTCATCTAGTGAGTAAACTTTAGAAGATTCCCTTCTTTTACAAATTTATTGCTCCTTCTACATTGCATTCAGAAAATAATATAACAAAAATTGAGTGGGACAATATTAAAGTTATGAAAAGTAATATTAAAATATATTTTTTCGAAACCACAAGAAATCTATTTCCTTTTGTGATTGACTCTAAAATATAATATAAGAATAGTTTTATAAATATAAAAATTAACCTTTTTTTATTAATCTTAAGACACCCATTCGTCGAACATCAAATTGGATTTTGAATTTTTGAAGTCGTCATGAAATAAATGAAAAATTACAAATTTATGGTTCTAATGTGAGCTGAGGTGGCTACCACTCGCTACTAACAGTGGTAAGAGCCATGGTTTGTAACGAGAGGGTATGGTAGGCTGTCGCCTCAGTTGGACACAGTATATGATGTAATGCTTAACATCAGTCTACTTATCGCGCTCCTCGGTGGTGTAGTGTTCATCGTCAGCTTCGCCGGCTGCGTGGGGGCGCTCCCTTCTGAGAGACTGTGTTCACGCAGGAGGTGGCATAAGAGAGTGAGCGTGAGGAGGATCCTCTAGCTGCCTCTCTGCGACGTAGAAGGGTGGGTGTGAGGAGACGGGCGGTGATCGCTTATGTTCTTACGCCCTAAGCGCAACCGCGTGTGTGAGTGGCTCCCACACACTCATTGCTTAAGATGTGATGGTCCAAGTGACTCTGGGTGATCTCAATCGACGGGAAACCCGGCCTCAAGGCCGGATGCCGTGGGTAGGCTGGTGAAATTGCTTCGGCAAGGCTCAGGCTATCCCCACGAGGGGCAGAGGAGTTACAGTGGTGTTTAGTGGGTATTCCTAGTGCCCTTACTGGCACTGGGTGACCCCCACACACGCCCGTCGCTTAGCTAGCAGCGGGTACTTCCTAAAAAAGGTGTCTATAGGTGAATGTGGCCACTTATCACCAGGTAGGCCGTCAGCTTGCTTGCTATCTTGTTGCATACAAAAAATAATAAGTGAACTAAGTACTCTCTTAGTACATTTATGAATTTTTGAGAGACCATTGGGACTATACCGATCCGCGATCGTGTCACAGCGCGTATGTGGAGCGTGCGATACTGCTCACCTAACTAACCATCCGTGCCTGATCTGGTAACGGTCATGAGCGAACTGCGCGAACTGTGCACTCACACACAAGCTGCTTGCTCAAATAATAATGACTTAGAATAAACACAATCAACCAGATAAAAAGAAACATCAATCGTTTTTTTATTATTTACGGGAAAGCTATTGGCCTTCTCGCTATCTCACCTGATGGTAAATGATGATAAGGCCGAAGTTGAAAGCGAGCTACACCCGGATTCCTCAACCACATAGGTTCTGGCCATCTTACCTCCAACTGCCGGAACACAGCAATGCTGTTAACATTGTTGTTAGGCGCTAGACTTAGGTAAAATGGTGATAGCTAGCCAGGCGAACTTAGAAAAGCCCTACCACCAACCAAACTGAGCAGCAAAATTCTGGTCCGCTAGATTTAAGCTTTGGCCCGCTAGGTCTCTGGTATGTGGTCTCAACCACCGACCACAGAGGCGGTTGAAGCAGCGGCTCTTCAATCATTACTCGAGTTCAGTATGAGTTTTCTACAGCTTCTCCAGATTTTTTTCGATGTATGCGTTTTTATGCAAAATTTCCAACCATATTTAATTTGATTCTGCAAAAAGCCAATCCTGATTGTTTGTTCATTTTGGATTGAGTGGTGTTAAACTTTCAGAGGTAACTCTTTGCAAGGAACACAACAACCGCATTAAATATTTTATTTCGGACTTTTGGAACATAATGTAGCCAAACTAATACAAAGTAGGTAATGTATCTTCTGTAATGTTAAAGTTGAAGGTGCAACCCCAGTCGGTCGCAAATAGTTTTATTTGAAAAATATTACTCGCAAATTAATAAGTATTACCTTCAAAAACATTGATGCAATATTATTTGACAAACAAATATTTTAACAGTCGTCGAAGGAAAATGGTTTTTATATTCGCAAATATAACGATAAAATTTTATCTGCTGTGTTCAACTGGGATGGTGATAATTAATCTCTCTTCACAGCTCATTAGCTACAGTTACGAATACACAATTTTACGTTGTGTTTGTATTTTTAATTAACTGATTTTATTATCACAGCATGAATTATTACGAGCATGTAAAACGTATAAACGTGCATAACGGATATCATTCTTTTAGTACAATGTAAGTTATTAATATTAAAATTCTAATAAGAGCGCCTTACCATACAAGTACGAGATATAATCAGAAATGAGGTCATCCGTAAGAGAACTAAAGTCACCGACATAGCTCGTAGATTTATCAAGTTGAAGTGGCAATGGGCAGGCAGTGCACATAGCACGCAGAACGGACGGCCGATGGAGGGTTATAGTTCTAGAATGGCGACCATATACAGAAAAGCGAAGGACAGCCTTCCACTAGATTCTAGATGAACAGACGACTGGTCAGGGTCGCGAGGAGCCGTTGGATGCATGCAGGCTGCGCAAAACCGATCCGTTTGGAAATTGATGGGGGAGGCCTTTGTTCAGCATTGGAGTTCATAGGCTGATATGATGAATAACAGCGCCCCAACCCAGTAATATTTTCCATTCGAACCAGAGCAGCGAGCTGGGGAAGCACTAAGGTTCTGATGAACCCCGCAGACAAATAACACTACTTTGTAGTGTTGTGTTCCTGCGTTTGTTAGGGTCTGCGGGGCTCATGAAGGAAGCTTTGTAATGGGAGTATTTGGGAGTAGGGAGACTTGACGCCTTTTTTGTTATTAATAATCCACTCTTGTTCCGGGAGAAGTTAAGAGGAGGTCCATGTAGCGAATCCTACACAGAAGGTGCCTATTTAATCTTTGAAGGAACTCAGGTTGTAAGCAGTCGACATAACGCTTTCTCTAGTTTTTTGCAGAGTAACCGGATACCTAAAGGCAGGCCGTATGCTTGCTTGCCACCTATATGGTTATAATTAAAATTAAACAATCACTCTTCTACGGTCTTAGTAATACTGTCCATTCTTCAAACAGTGTCAAAAGAGTTTGTTTTTTTCATTTGCAAATTGAGCGAGTGAAACAAACATAGTTTAACAGTGTTTTATTTAATTCAATAAACAGAAAGTGTGATTGAAGTTTTAAAAACAATCTTACATGTGTACATATTTTTGATCTATTAGAAACAACTTAACTGAATAAGAACTGACTAATGCTTTAACCGCACCTCAGTCAAATACTGAATAGAGGTTGATCCATGATAAATAAGTCAAGGTTAAAATAATTATTGAGGTTCACTTAAGTTGTACTGGTTCTTGTTTGCTTAACCAGTGTGTAGGTATGTACATAACCGTTTATCGGCTGCGTTATTGAATGTTTGTGATAACCTGACGGGCAGGTCTAAGACATGCCTTGATGACGACGAATGTTGAATACCTGAACAGTATGTCAGCGCATAGTCCTTTAGATGCGTATACAGAGTCGTTACGAAAATACGACAGTAACGTTTTGCAACTTTCAAATTACATCTTATTCATTTGATAATTTCATGACATTTCTATGAAATAATGCAGCGAATGTCCATGTTTTAATTGAATGAAATGAAATGCCAATGTTTTAATTTACTGTCATATTGTCGTCATCTGCACCCTGTAAACACAAGTCATTAACCTTCGACGAAAAAAGAGGGGTGTTATAAGTTTGACGTGTCTGTCTATCTGTGTGTCTGTCAGTGGCATCGTAGTTCCTAAACGAATGGACCGATTTTGATTTGTTTCTTTTTTTGTTTAAAAGCTGACGTGATTACAATAGTTCTTAGCTATAATTCATAAAGATCAGTTCAGGTGTTTGATGACTGTCAGCTCATTTTCTACATGATAAAAGGGTTTTACTAACTTTAACAGATCCAATTGATTTGAAATTTGGTCTACTGTCACTTCGGTTACATTCCCATGACATGACAACCTTGAGTTGATCCAATCCATCAAAAGACTGCGCGATGCTTAATTTTTCAGAATCTTACAGCAGATATAGCGTATTTGGACTCATAAGAATAGTCACAATAAGATGATATTAGATAGATGATTAATGAGGCTGGGAGTTACATAAAAATTTTTTTTAAAATATTTTTTTATTTAATCATTGACTTCAAAGACAGTTTTTGCGCAACGAATTGCGATGTAGTGTTTGCCAAGTGGCAACCCTCAACTTACCTCAGAGGGCTTCAAATTTCAAAATCATAATCATAAAGTAGGTAAATATTTGTTGAAAAAATCAGGGCATTAGATAATGGTTTCGACATTAAACGATTAGGCTTTAGGTTATAATGTAATTATACTCACGCATAATATAAAAGTCTGAGTTTTATATTTAGTCTATTGTAGCATTTGTCACATTATTGTACATTTTACTGCGTCTAGAAGTATGTAAGAACTGGAGAAGCATTTTTGCTGCAATACATATGCAAACATAGTTTAGCAGTGGTGGTAACATTAATTGAACAATAAATCTAGACCTAAGCTGCAATGTAAAGTTTGTAAATGCTTTCATAAATCATTTAATTAAAAAAATCTGATAGAGTATAGACGGAATTCATATAGAAATATAAAGGGTTTCTCAAGATCTCGATAGCTCAGTCGTCGGAGCAGTCAACCGTTGTGAAAGTTTTCAGGTGCAGTTCCCGTCCCGTGATATGATTTTTTTCTAGTTAACTCTTTTGTGAAAGTTTGTAAAGACAAGTACTTACGTCTCGATGCTGTAAACCCGTTAACCTATTTTTGGCTCATAGTTCCTCATTACAAATTTCACTGCACACGCGTGTACCCCAGAGGCGAAACGTTTAATATCGGCGCTATAAATAATCCCCCAAGGGATATTGCTTAAAAAGCAGTAGGCAACAAAAGTTCGCTTCATAAATATTCAAGATGGCTCTAGAGAGAAAATCCGATAGCAGAGAATAAATTGAGTGGTGCAGGTAATATTTGCACGGCTGGGGTTTATGAACTGGTCAAGACTAGATCTAAGTAGTGTGTGTTATTGAATTCTGTAAGTATGTACACATAGCAAGTGTCTATGTGTTAGATTATATTTATTCTTAGAGGTTTTTCTTAAAGTCAATCAAGTGTAATCCAATGGTAATCATATTTGAAAAGCATTTTTATATCCATTTATTATTATGGTAAATAAACACACCCCAAGGACGACAAAGCAATAATTCATTTATTAATTTGATCCAATCGAACAGACTATATACACCTCTACGAGCTATGTGGGTAAGTGTAATTGCTGCATTTAAATGCAAACAAAACTGTTTGAAAGAGGTCTGCGTATTATAAGGTCAATACCTATAGCTTGATGTAGGTATACACTTACTATTACACTACAAATCTAATGTGTCTGATATGTGGGTTCTGACAGGGTCATCACCATCACCATCATCATCACCAGCCTGTATATGTCCTACTGCTGGGCTCAAGCCTTCCTACATGAGAGAAACTCATGAGGAGCTTGGGGGCCATAACACCACCACGCGGGCCCAATGCGTGTTAATGGGTTAAAGCGGTTGCAGTAACAACCGGGACCAACGGCTTAACGTGCTTTCCGAAGCACGAAGGAGTCCGAGATCATACATTTTGATTGACCCATCTCGGTATCGACCATGGCGAAAGTTGCTTTGTTTTCGTAATCGAAACCAGAGCGCTCAAATTATACACCACCGAGCTCCTCATAGCTCTTGACAGGGTATTAAGTAAGTATTAATATTTTAAAACTTTTAACTATAAACTTGATAAACTAGTAGTGATCCCGCCATGCTGACATTAAAATGGCGGACCACTTTAAAATGCAATTCCATTAAAATATTTAGTTAGTTATCCTTCGTTCGCCATAACCCCACTTACCTAATGACATTGTGTGTTACTTTCTCGGATATATTCAATTCAATATGACTTTGAAAGTGGTCATAGCCTTCGACATTCATAGGTGTTTGATAATCGGCGTGAAGCACTTGACAGTAGTCACGTGTTAATCCGTATTATCGAATATAAATATTTAAGCTTGACATTGAACATAGATTACAGTAAATGGTCTTACTTATACCCAGACATTCATTCATCGATCGCGAGGCAGTTACTGAGGTTTATTGTGCTGCCTTTATTTGATTGTGAAACTTAAAACATAAAACTAAGCAACCTGTCGGTAATATGTATTGAATCTTTGGTTATGCCCCCTAAGAAAAACACGACATGTCGTATATAGAACAGCTAAGAGTTAAGCGGGGGCTTTTGCGGACAAATATATTTACACACGAATATAGAGAACATAAATATGACGACCGGCTGGCCGAGTGGTCTGTACCCTAGGCTACTCGGTCAAGAGGTTCCGGGTTCGAATCCCGGTAGGAACAAATGTTTGTATGATGAGTACGAGCATTTGTTTACGAGTCATGGATGTTTATATGTTTATTTAGTATATTTCTAATATTTATATACATATTATTATCATTATTTCTCCGTTATCTAGTATCCATAACACAAGCTCTTAATGATGCTTACTTTGGGCTAGATAATAGGTGTGATTGTATAAATATTATTATTATTATTATTATTAAATATACGTAAACATATTACCTACAATAAAGATTTTGCATACTTATGAAATATATTAAATTTTTATAGACGGATTTATAATGTCAAAACAAATTAAATACATAAGAACTTGTGTGTTATGCGACATGTGACCTACCTACCCCTATTTTATCTAGAGATATGTGGTATCTACTGTTACGACATATTATACGTTTGCAGTACAGTCAGCAACAAAAAGATGTAAGATAGCTCCTTTATTGTCACAGAGAGGATCATTCAAAGTGAGAAGTGATATTTTTTTTTTTTATACAACTAGATGACAAACAAGCTGACGGCCCACCTGGTGGTAAGCGGTTACCGCCGCCTATAGACACCTACAATAACAAGGAAAAGCACTTGATATTGCAGGTGCGTTGTCATCCTGAGGCCTAAGATGAAATGCCGGGGACCGATTTGATGCAAAAAATTGACATGCTCCAAACTGAATGATTTATGAGGTTCGCAACCACCTATAGAGATACCTGCGAAAGTTAATATGGCCAATTAAAAAAAACTAAAACGGAATAGATGATATTACTCCTTTACAAAATCTCGTATTAAGAGATAAAAATGTAACAGCAAATAAATGTAACATAGGACTAATTCCTATGAACGGTGTGTACACGTACGCTCGAGTGTGTTTAGTAAATGGAGGAACCTTTTATCTTTTTGATTTATTTACTCACACTTCATTGCGCATAAAACAATACTAACGGCAGGCATGATTAAATGTATATGTACCTATACATTTTACAGAGAAAGACAAGAGACACTGCATAAGTAGGTAGGTACGTTTATTTAGAATTCTGGAAACCATAAAAGTCTAATCTAACCCTTTTAATTTGATCTGTTGGAAAACTGTCGGCATTATTCTAAAGAATTTATTACATGATTGTAAAGATAAAGATCGTTAATTTGTATGTAACTTGTGATTATTACATTGTCATTCTTAATTTTTTATTTTAACATTATTATAATTGTTTGGAAAATTTCTTTGTAATCAAAATATAATAAAACTAGAAAAATTTCACGTCCTGAGGCAGGAAACGAACCCGCGACCTTTCGCAATCCGGGCGACTGCTCTGACCACTGAGCCACCCAGGACTTGGAATATCCCTGTGAAATTCTTCTAGTCTATCTGTATTTGCGTTTAACGTCTGAAGCTAACGTCCACCCTACAATGTCGAAATATTCTATTTCTATTTCAACATCTGAAACGAGTATTTTTACAAATACCTACGATTCGGTTAAGTTGGGGCAGTGCTTTCAAATATTCTGCCTCAAGACGTGAAATTTTTCTAGTTTTATTATATTTTGATTCCTTAGAACATGTTATGATTATACTTTTAAAACTTAGTGTAAGAATGATTGGGTGGGTTATTCCGTGGCGCTAACCTCCAACATCGTAACATTATTTAGCAATCGGTTTATTCAATCCGATAATATGTAAAATAGGAGGGAAAACATGATTTGAAGATGCTCGAATATAACAGTGATTATGTGACACACTTGTGTTATCCATTGGCTGTATTAAATGCATATTTATCAAACGACGTAACAAATGTATCTCTGCAACCCTTGCAGAATTGGTACTATATATTTGAGATTATAATAACTCTCAGTGTAAAGAGATATTTTAGATATTGTTTTTGGAGCCGTCTAGTCTAGACTCTACTCAAAGTCACCTACAACTAGCAGTTATTATCTGAATAATTTTATACCTGTTTGCCTCTTATAAATATTTTAATTTGGTTACAAAAATATTGCTTGGGTATTTAACTTTTTGTACTGCTTTTAATATTTTAAATGTTTACTTTATCCATTTATAACTCTCGACAGCAAAAGTTTTAGTCCTATAAAAAAGCCTACTAACATAAAAACCCTTCGCTGATCGCACATGATCAGAATAAGTCGCTCATTCAGAGTTCAGAGCAGCTGTGTCTGGGGGCCAAGTAGCCCAATCATCGCCAATTCCCAATCGCAGCTTACACCAGTGATAGACCATATGCAGACTCGTTTAGAAAAAAATGGGATTTTAAGCGATTTTCATAATGATCCACACCTTAGCCTACCGAATTACGCCCATTACCATTAGTGCCATTTCTGTTCATAAAACAAAAAATGTTTCCACCCATATTAAACTAGTAATTATACTAAATAATTGTAATTTAAGTCTGACTTTCAACATAGCAAAAACCTATTAAGCTGTGGAATATTAATTTGTGACTTATATTTAATTACTAGTTTATTCAGTGTTGCCTGTTACAACTTCGTTACCCAAACTGAAAGTTTATGCTGAATAAATATCTTTAACCTTTTTAGCCACCATTGCAGTCGATCTAAAGCCAAATCATTTCAATTATTTGAACTATAATATATTACAAGAATATTAAGTTACACTATCTCTTTCAAAATAAAGTCAAAATAAATAATCTCATGCGCAGTAAAACTTCAATAACTTTGTAACTTATTTTGTGCAATTATAGATTAAATAAATAAAGGTAAGTACATACGTAACACGGTAATAATTATTTACATAGACTATTCAATTTAAAATACTAATAAATATGAAAATATTTTAGCAGAGTTTGATTGATCACATGATCGATCGCACAACGATTTAGACATTACCAATGCTAGATTGAATATGCACATTCGAGGTAAACATGTATGTACCATCGTAGGCCATATCATAAATAACCATCAGATATTGTGGTCGTGGTCAAATGTTTGCCTTATTAATTATAAAATAAACTATATGAAAATATAATACACTCATGCACTTTTTCATATTATACTAACTTCCCTAATCTTTTCTAAAATTCGAATTTCTTTTTCTTGATAACGTTTCCATTCTTCTGTTATTCCTTATACCATTTATTAGTACATACCTACTACGTGCGAAAAAACTTTTAATTTGACAGTTTATCATCAAATCCAGTTAGTTTTGAAGATAGTTATTGCATATGTCAAATTGGCTCGGTTTGATATCACAAATATGGGAATAAGCATAGTTAGATTAAGCTAAAACTATTGTGTTATTTTTAAAGGAAATAAATTAATTTAAAACAAGTTTTAGACACGTATTCTCTTCTCTAAGCAAGCCTTATACAGCGTCCAGGTAGTTTCAAAATACAAACGTACCTTTTTCAATCATGCAAGCTTTTATACTTAAAACGGGCAAATGCATGAAAAAGGCTATGTAACATTCATCAAAGGACTGCGATCGGCCTTTTTATCCCTCAAACGTGACGGAAACGCATATTTACATACAAATATACGATGAGCTTTCGGAATACTATTACAACGAGTTTTACTTTCGAGTTTTACGAATTTTATTTACCTACTGTGTTTTTTTTATACAACTAGATGACAAACAAGCTGACGATGCAATAACAAGGAAAAATCAATTGATATTGCGGATGCGTTCATGCCCAGTAATAACACTGGCCACCTTACACTTTATTACATATTACATAATTATTCAATTCTTTCGCTCTGAATGTGTCAATTCTATAGCATGGCCAACTTAAAAGCTGCGGAGAGTGTGGTATACAAGACACCACTATAAGTGGCTCGATTCTAGTTACAATATGGTACGAAGTAGTTCATTTGTTATTATTTTATTATTCTTAACGGCATAGCTCTTGGCCTTCAGCTTACCTAATTGTAAGTGATAAGAAGGCCGATGGAAGAAAACTACACCACAGAGGAACTGGCCATCTTAGCTCCAACTGCTGGAGCACAACAATGCTGTTAACATTATTTTTAATTATCCTTATGGAGGAAGGATCTGAAGGCTTACCATAAATAAATCTATTCGAAACCACAGAATAATTACCGAAACTTCGGAAACGAACGAATTAGTGGAATACAAAACATGAAGCTACCATAAAGTTTGTTTAAATTCTGAACCTTTCTTTTGCATTTATAGACATCATTCGCTCATCATCATCAACTTATGTGTAAGGACACCAAACGAGCTAAGTAACCATCACTATCCAGCAGGCCTGCCATGAAACGTTTTCCGAATTTCCGGGCCAAAATTAAGCGTAATTCGTGATGAAGTCCAGTCTTTAATTACTTACCTAAATTGAGCCTACCCTCCCCCTAACCCCTATAGAAGTATAGAGAATTCAGAAAGTTTCACAAACTAAGGTACACATTATAAGCAGAAATAGAAATGCCCTCTCCAGATGAAGAAAAACGCGAGATTTTGTTCCTAACAAAATGTTATTTTTCATTGAAGAACCACAACCCGAGAAAAATAACAATTCGAAGTTTGACAGAACCATTCTCGAGTTCATGTTCAAATTTAAGCAGAGTTACTTGAAATACATAATGTATAAATAAATACCTACCTACTTATAGCACAGCGGAATCACGGTAGAGATAACATTACCATGGCGGAATACTAATATGTACTAATTACTTACCTACTTTTGAAAACAGGTTGGTTCCTTTTCATTTAGGTATTTTGAACAAAACTATTTGAGCTCAATAACTAAACTTCAACTGAGTTACTGTAGATGACTTAGGTATCGTACTTATAGTTTTAAACAATCAAATTATTAACAACAAAGCCACGCACTGCGTGTGTAGGCTTTATTTACTGAAATCTATTGTTTGTCGTTCGCAGCTACACATCTGCGCGGGAGTATAATCTCCAGACGTCACAGGTCACTGGCCGCAGCCTACGTACCTAAGCCTCTATTTTCCATCACATACATCAAGTCGGTTTTCATGTGTCCGCAATCGTCGCGTGGGTGGAATCGGGTTATTGATCCCTGATTCAGAGCAGCAAAGCACGCGGGATTTGGGCTTGTCCTGCAACACTGACAACCACAACTTATATGGGCAGGCTTGTTTACTTACACAAAACAAGCCTGAGAAAAAAACGGTTCAAAGAACTTATCTGATCCACAAAAAGAAGTTTCGACATGATTCATAACGCCCTGGGCAGGATTAATTACACTTTTATTTCATTAATTCATTATGATCCCCGCCTACCTACATAGTTAAATGCCTACACTGTTATAGAACCGTTTTAAACCTTCATTTACCAGCGTCAGTTTTTGTTACACCTACACCCGCGCACGGTGTCACAGACCCAATATTTCGGTACCCTCTTTTATAAGAAATCTGGGGTCTGGTTTTTTTTACACCCTTATAGGTTTAATAAAAACACCATATACATTTTATTGTCAAAAGTATAGGATAGACAGATATAACAAGTACCTTATAATGGCTTATTAATTATTTTAAGGTCTACCAGTCTTTCACAAAACAACCTTCCAAATGGCACTTTTTATGCTACAAAAACAGAGCTAAAACGTATTTTTTCTTCTATCAAACATGATAAACATCTATATATTAAAAATACACAATAACTACCTATACGTTGACTTTTATATGACCCGTGCTTAGCCCTTTACCATATGTTCACGTTATCAACTTCACCTTTCGACACATTGTAGACCGACGAGTTTAGGTTGACAAACCCGCGCGGCAGGCACTAAAATGAAGCTAGCAACGAATCCGGGAGGTATCAAAAAATCTGAGATCATAACGTTTTTGAGAAAAGAAATAAACACGAAAAGGTGTCTCGACGGTCTGACAGACCGCACCTGCGATATCAAGTGATTTTTCCTTGTTATTGCAGGTGTCTATAGGCGGCGGTAACCGCTTACCACCAGGTGGGCCGTCAGCTTGTTTGTCATCTACTTAGTTGTATATAAAATACTAACACGCGGAAATAGGAAGGTTAATTGGCGAAGTATGGCGGGCTGGTAAGGGACAAGCACCTAAAACAATAATTTACAAAGTAGTTTTCTTCTCTTTTATACTTAAAATAGTGTTCAATTGAACTAGACATACTATAGTTTAATACGATGCTCAGCTAAATCAGCGACACACATACTAACTGCATACCTATAAAAGATTCTTATTACGTCAAAACACATAGTTGTTGTCCAATCAGTAATTATGGTGGTTAAATAAAATATTTTTATTACCATATTTAAGTATTTTTGAAATATAGGTAACAGAATTCTTAAAAGGCCTCAAATGATAGCATTATATAATAATATTCAAACGTAAATTAATAGGACGTTTAGACAATTAAAACAGAGAATTTCCGCACAAGGAAAAGGTAGACCACAATCAGCCAATATTGTATATCCCTTTTTGACCGTTTCTATCGTACGATTTGTGTAATTTAGGTGCGTTGTAGCTTTTTACGAAGCTCGATTTATACTCAAAGGGGATCCGAGGTGGGTTATAATTGAAAGCTGTTTCCTCAAACAATTAAGTTGTCAACACGTGAGCGTCGACGCAACGGGCACGCTCCACTCTGCGATTTCAGAATAAATAATTGCTTCTGTTGAAAATTTTCGTTAAAACATTGGCACAGCAACGCGCTCTTGCTCAGCAGTAGTAAAATCTGTCCATTTGTTATCTTTTTCTTACTTTAGTTTAAATCATACTTAATCCAAAATGGAAATTTTTTAGTTTTATATTTTAATTACTAAGTAATTTTTCAAACATTTATAATAATGTTAAAATCAAAAATTAAGAATATTTGAAACTGCCCCAACTTAACCGAATCGTAGGTATTTGTAAAAATACTCGTTTCGGATGTTGAAATAGAACATTTCGACATTGTAGGGTAGAAGTTAGCTCATAAACACAAATACAGATAGACTAGAAGAATTTCACAGGGATATCTGAAATCCTGGGTGGCTCAGTTGGTTAGAGCAGTCGCCCGGATTGCGAAAGGTCGCGGGTTCGATTCCCGCCTCAGCACGTCAAATTTTTCTAGTTTTATAATTTTAAATACTTAATCCAACTTTTGAGCACTTCACTCGAGATCCGTAACGGATGTAGGTAGATCCTAGACGTAAAATATGTCCTGGATGCAGAGGGCACAAGACTGCAGACTACAGAGTAAATTGTAATTTTTTGAGGAGGGCTACGTCTAGCAATGGTTGCCATAATGGTGACAATGATGATGTGATAGCTTATTGAACTGATTCACATAAACCTGACAAGTAGGTATTAACAATGAAAATCACGTGCAAGTGTACAATTTAAATATTTCAAAAGCGTTTTTTCGCTTATTGAATCATTACGTGCAACGGTGGGACCATATGTTTACCGCACAAAGCAAAATTTCCCACAGTTGTTTTTCTACGTGCAGCATGTTGTAAATTGTGAGAAACGCCGCCTGCAAACAAGAGCAAGGTAATAACCGGTTGTGCAACGCCAACTAAAATACAGCGACGCTGAAATTCAATGAATAATCACTTTACGTACGCCTATGGAACACTCTCACTCCAAAGTTTGTCTCTGTCCCAATCCCAATGTAACAAAAATAGATTATATGGCTAAAGAAAAGGTCTGAACAACATTTCTAAATTCCAGAGATATTACGGATAAGGATGGACAAACGCGAATAATTAAAGTTTTAATTACGTTAAATAAATCCTAGTAAGTAATATAAGGCCATGATCACAAGAAAGTAAATGCTTACCTTAGTTAATTAGCAGACTTCGAACTCCAATTAAGACGTAAAAGGATAATTGATGCCTCCAAAGTTGATAATAAATCAGAGGTAAGTAGATAATAGAGAATCGAAGTAAAAAATAAAATTACAACTACCACAAGCTAGCTTCTTTAAATGAGATAAAATAAAGCTTATTGAAAAAAGGCCACTTCATTCATCAATCTGTAAAATACCCACAAAACAGACCGCGTATGAGTCGAAGAGTCAAAAAATATTCAATTTGTTATCTCACTAACCTAAAGCAACAAATTGAGTAAAGAAAGTCATCAAACAATTTTCCTATTTGTGTATTTATAAGTAGAAGCATTGCCTATACTTTTAAGTAAAGCATTTTAGCAAATTCCAATGAAAATGCCCAGCTTTTGTCCGACCATTATAATCAGTTCATAAATTATAGATAGCGGCTAATGCCATGCTCACATTACAGCGGACAGCGTACGGGAAATTACCTTGGACCCTTCACCGTCGTAAAAGTAAATGGAAAATGTCGCGTGGGTACCTGTAAATAAAAAAGTTCGATTGAGCTTTGTTAGTTAAATAGTCATGTTTACATGTACTTTATATAGGTACGATACTTATGTCACAAAAGCTCTCGCTTTACTCATATTACTTTTCATGTATATTCGACACCACATCAAGCGTAACAGTTTGACCTTGAGACCACCCTTACTGCGTTCGTATTAGAGGCGGCTTTCGTAGTGCAACTGTTACACTTGGTGTTCTGTCCTCTATACCTTTATTAGATTCAAATTGGTAGAAACAAGTATTATATTTAATAAACCATTCCAAACATCAAAGAAATCCATCAGGTAGATTTTCAATATTGACAATTTATCCCTTTTATGGTATTTAATCGGGTCTTTATTAGTTGCTACATGATACTCTTCAGTGTGTTTTTATACCTTCTAATCAAAACCAATTATTCTAATGTATAATATTTAATGTACACACAACAACACATAAAGTGTAACAGTTGCACTACGAAGGCCGCCTCTATTACGAACGCAGTAAGGGCGATCACAAGGTCAAATTGTTACGCTTAATGTGCTTTCGACTGTACTTACAACACAAATACTATTGTCTATGTATCTATATTTGATGTAGCAATCTTAGTTAACTAAGTTATATAGTCTGTGGTTATGTGGTTGTCTGCAAAAAATCTTGATTATTGAGAGAAATTTAATAATATGAACTTGCCTACATTTCGGATCATTTGGTCTCGCGACTGGGTCAAGAAATGTGACCTTTAATGACTGTCTGTGTCTGTGCCTACTGTGTGACACGCAGTGACATTTGAGCGCTCGTAGAGAAGGCCTGGGCCTGGGTAGCTATATCTAAGCAATTTATTCGCTTTGTTGCAAAGATACGCTGTTATTACTCGTCTTATACATTCTTTGACGATAATACTTACAACAATAAAACTCTTACAATTTTGTACGACCCATTTCTTGGACTTCTACTAGTTTTATGCCGGATTCCATATGAGAAATGAAAGTTTTTTGGTACTAATCTAATAGTAAGTCATGCCTAGTTAAGCCTTAAGCC
Source organism: Nymphula nitidulata (assembly GCA_947347705.1). Taxonomy (NCBI): domain Eukaryota; kingdom Metazoa; phylum Arthropoda; class Insecta; order Lepidoptera; family Crambidae; genus Nymphula; species Nymphula nitidulata. The sequence continues at coordinate 17,946,736 of OX374625.1, read as the reverse complement.
TCTATCTGCTTTTAATAATAAAAAAAACAACCTCAATTTTAAGCCTAGTCTAACTTAACTTTAAAAGTGTAAAGTAGAACAAGCTTAAAATAAAACGTGTTTTTTGGAGGCCTCTATGCGATTTCTGCAGCGAGCTAATTGGAAGAAAAAACAAAAAAAATGTTGGATATTTTTCTTAATGACAAAGACAACTTTATTTACTGATATGCTACTTTACTTGACACTAGTAGAAAATATAGCTTTTGAGGAAAAGTAAAATAATATTTTTGTGATTTACAATGGAACAGACGTAATAGAACATTCTCTTTTTTATTTACTAACGTATCGGATTCAAACTTTGTATTACAAGTATCACAACATGTCTTTTACTTGAGTTTTTACTTACCGACGAATATAAATTTTCACACAGGCAGTTAATACTTATTAGAATAATATCTACTTACATTGAAATATCTTTGCTGTTCCATTTCAGATCATGCTTTGAACAATTTTGAGTTCAATTATTATATCATTCAAAGAAAACTGAACTAAAAAGAAAAGACGTTTAAAGTCTATAACTTGCTACAGTGACTTATATTCAACTTGTGTTGAATCCTTAACAATGCTTGATCCAATAAGCTCCGTTCTTGGCTAAAGCACGAACTGTCTTGTAAATATAATGCTTCGCGATCGAAGCTTATCATACTGCGTCCTACTTGCTGAGCTTTAAGTTTCATAAATAAAGTTAAGAAATATAATCAAGACCTACTTAATAATTCGTATTTATGAAATGAAATATTTATTCAGTACACAAACGCATAATATAGTGACTGTTGCAGTTCAGACTACCGAATGTCAAAAATTAATAAATTAAGACCGAATTAACAGTGGGCTAATTCTCGAGACACACTAAATCTAAATTTAAGTACAGTAGATATATCTCGTTCTCGCAATATGCCACAGGAATAAGACAGAAGGATTTTTTTTACATCTATCTAATTTATATAAATTACAAAGAAACTATAGACAATTTTAAACGGCATGGTACGGGGGTACCTCCTAAACACTGCATTTTATCACGTTCAATAAGGTCGAAAATTGGCCACACTTTTCTAAATGTCAAATTATATGACAGCCATTCTTTTTGTATTCATATTGGGAAAAATATGCACTGAACTTACATTTAGATTTGCCGTGTGTTCTCCAGAATTAGGGCCAGTGGCACTGGAGTCCACGCAAAGAAGGTAAGTACCTACAACTGTGTGAGTCCACGCTAAGGTGACCAGCGTCGTGAAAAGCAGTGTCTTACCTTAGGTTTAGTTCTATAGAAATGAAATTTGTCTATCAACTGATAATTTAAATGTTATAATTAAAACAATTTAATTATATTATAAAGGATGTGACACGATCAAGATAATATAACTGCGCAAATAAGGAAAGAGCAGAAGGAGACATGACTTAAAAAAATCAGTAAAATATTGTATGTAGGTAACCAACGTTGCCATTTAATTTCTTAAATTGTGCCGCATAATATTTAAGCGACTAAAAAAGACCGGATTTTTCATTCAAAAAGTATATTTTGAAGTAGCTACAAACGACAAAAACGATACAAAAGCCCATACTTACGTGGGCTTTTGTGCCGTTCTCCTTTGAATAAATACCGATTTCCGTAATTTCCCACACGAATTCAACAATTTTCCGATAAGTAAATTACTTTCAATTTTATTTTCTCTCTGTCACATACATGTAAATCGAAACATACCCTACACACGCATCGATACATAGATTCGTTCCTCCTATCAATAATAACATTATATAAGAGTACATAAGATATTTCTGATTTTTTTTAATGTTTAAATGGTTACATACATTCAACGATAGCACGACAGCTAATCCGCAACAGTCAACTTATTTAGGTACATATTTAAATACATACTAATCAAAGAGAGCTAAAATACAAAGAAAACAGTTTACTTAAATCCTATTTTCCGAATATTTAATTCGAAATATGAACTCGTATTTATAAACAACATTTTAGATAGTTAGGTACAAAATCTTGCAGGTTAGCCTAATTACATTTTGGAAACTCAATTTAATTTTTGAGATACTTGAATCTCGAATCATTTTATCTCTTTTTACCCAACCATATTTTAAAATCATTATCTGTGTTGAATTTAAAAATGTTAAAATAAAACTCTTGGTAAGGCCCCAGGTGATGAGATCCAATTAGGTGATCTCAGTAGATCTATTAAAGCAGCAAGAAAACTAATAAAAATCAATCTAAAATCCATACTTTTAAATCTAAATTAATTCTTAACCTATCAAACTCCATGGAGTCTTACGCGGCTTGACAAATTCATTTAAAAGTTTATGTAGCTACCATAAGATTTCAAATATTTTCGCTACAATTTTCATTGCAATTAAAATATCGATAGGCACTATCCCAACAAGGTATAATAGGTAGGTACCTATTGCGTGACGTTATCACCAATCACCTCACCAGTCGTGCATAAGAATCAGATTCTTCCTACCGGTCGTGCATCCGGCAAAGGCTGACGACACCACGCTGATGACCTCATCTCACGTTTTCGACGTAACAACATTAAATCGAAAATAATATAACCTTGTCGTCCCGCATGAACCTTAGCATTAACGGAACCTTGAACGTTTTATACTGATTTAGACCGACTTTGATCATTCTGCATTGGACTGGTAAAATCATGGACAAAATATAGGATTGGACGTGAAGACGCCGAAGACACCCGTTAGGATGTGGTTGGGAGTTGAATAGCTCAGATTGATCGCAACAAAAAGTTACAATAACTTAAATCCGGCTGATAGTGTGTTTGATACGATAAAATCAATCGTTGCAACTTCCCTGTTGGCTTATTGTGACAAACAGATCTCTAGACAGACGAAACCACAGGATAAATTAAAGGATGTAATAAGAAACAGGTGTAACTGAAAGACGAGGGTCAGAGGAAACTCATTTCATTAAATAAATATTAGGAGACATAGCGCATCCCACGGTGGGCGGGCGGCCCGCGAGAGGCCCCTGAGATGTCTAGACGAGTTCAATGTTATTCAACCCATTAATTGATTTTAAAACTTTATTAAATAAGATTGTGGCACAAGAAAAAAGCTTTGAATATTTCTATATTCTTTTGTTTTTACAATAATTATTTTTAGTAGGTATAATAATATATCTTCAAAAGCTACGTGTAACGTTCTATAAAGCTCTAGAGTTGGATAATTTCCTATTCAATAACATACACGTCATTCAAGCGTACTTTCATAACAACACAACGTCCCCAAAAATATTTTGCCTCTTACCTTGGATTTGACATTTCTATGCTTGGCTCGCCCGTAAACAATATTTTTATTAGTAAGTGCTAGGTAAACAATCAATACCTCCCTTCTACAACAAAAGCGCTTTTGCTACCGCCGACTCTAAAAAGCTTTTACAAATAATAAATTCAATGTTTACTTATCATCATTACGAAGCCGCATTGGGCTAGCGTGGCGGTGTTATGGCCCAAGCTCCTCATTGTTCCTCTCATGTAGGTAGGCTGTGCCGAGCAGTTGGACTATGTAACTTATCATCCCCTCGATGGTCGCACACAAAATCTGATAAGTGGGTACTTAAATAATCATCATCATCACCAGCCTGCACAAATTCCGTTGCTGACACACTGCATAGCACCACCACGCTCTGGCCCAATGCGGGTTAGACCAACTGCCGAAGCAAGGACTCCCCGTGCTTCGGGAGGCACGTTAAGCCTGAGATCGCAAATTTTGATTGTGCCATCCTGGGAACGACCATGGCAAAAGTTGCTTTGTTTACATAATCGAAACCAGAGCGTTCAAACCACTACGCCACCGAGCTCTTCAACTTAACTGATAAATTGTAGGGCGCGTACGTGTAGGTAACATATGATCAAAACTTTACACTGCAAATAACAAAAGTCTATTAGGTACGACTAGAATAAAGTCGATCCTTGATCCAAATTGCCACGCTTGGCACTCGGTCGCCTGTACAATCTCTCAACGTGAATATTTCGAAGAAGTCGAGCTATGCTCACGTGGCATCATAAAATTGGGATTTGTCATAATTTAGATCTTGCGAATATTTTGCCTTAATACGCTGCCTTCACAAATTTAATTACACTTCGTAGGTAGGTACTTAGCACGTGATATTAATTAACTCGTGCCTAAATAAATAGGTGTGTAAGAAGGTAAGATTGTAAATCGTAGGCAGGAATTCCGTATTCAGTTTTATTAATACAAAAGTAATCTCCTTAATAAATAATATAAACAAGGATTGCTCCAGGAACGTAGGTAAAGGGACCTTTCTTTTCTTGTTGTTTGCCGTAAAGACGCTTGGCATAACTAACATAATCGTCCATTGGCATAACATAAGCGTCTCTTCTCGTCTCAATTCTTTCTTCGCGTAATTTATATGAGGCATAGTAATCTTAATATTATAAAGCATAATTAGTGAAATCCCTAATTTCTCATGATATAACATCATATATATATGTCATAGTATGTTCCAAAAGTCCGAAAAAAAATCTAATGGCTTGGTTGTGTTCCTTGTCAAGAGTTACCCCTGAAAGTTTAGCACCTTTCAGACCACTTTTGTTTTCCGATTAAATAAATTAAAACAGTGTCATGGTCGAGGCAACCTTAAAAAAGTGCTTACCTCTTTTTAGCTTTTAAAGTTTACATCGTTAGTAATGAATCTCAACAAAAGGGACTCATCAACAGTGCAGAGGCATCAGCAATAAATGCGTTGTTTACCCAGAAAAACATTATTTAGCCGGATTTCAATTTAATTGGATATCTACCTGTACGGTGTAATTTGACAGCCTCCAACAATGCCCCGAAGCGACAAACGTAGCGACCACAAAAAATAAATTGCTTTAGGTAATAGCTACTTACTCATTTTACCGACACTTGAGATTATCTGGCATAATTAAGTTTTAACTTGTATTTTTTACATAAATATTAATAAAGTTGCCTTACAAATATGTATTTAATACGATGTTACATTGCAAACGCCCCACTGCTGGGGAGTGCGTTACCCCAGCAAGAAAATATTTGCTAGGTGACATTGAGTTATGCCAATAATTAGAGTGTAATGTGGTGTAAATGTGACCCAAATAAAAAATTTGTGTGTGCTGTAGTTTTGGAGAAAAAGCAAAAAAACCGTTCCTGCTGGAGTAACGCTGTTCCAGCAGGAAGATTCTAAACGAATAATCTGAGGGAAAAGTAAAGTACATGAGCAGGTAGGTTATATTTGTGCATGAATGTGCGCCAAAAATGAGATTTGTGCGTCTTAAGGTTTTAGAGATATACGGTTTCCTGCTGGAGTAACGTTTTGCAGAATCCGGTATCTCGGAAACCTTTGATTGTGCGCACGTAAAATAAATGTATTTCAGTAGCTGTTGATTTGTGCGTATTTGTGAATCAATAAGTTATTAAAATATATTTATCGTTTTAAAGTAATAATACATTTCTTAAATAACAATAAAAAATTCTAGCGCTTAAATGAGCAAACGTATAAGCCAACTGAAAATGGAATTCGCTTCTTCTTGTTAATCTTCTTGTCCACAAAAAGTTTCAAAACTAAATATACACACGTTTTTGAATAATTTAACTTTAATTCAAAACTGACAATGCCATAACTCCAACTTCAAATTACAAGAACCAGTATTAACCAAATACAATTTGGTAGTAACGCACAATTAGAGTATTTCGTGAAATATAAATGCTGAAAATTTCAGCTTCATATGTCTCGTATTAATGTAGATATAAACAAAAAACCCAAATAACCACTAGATTAGCGATAATCCGACAGAATTCAAATGACCACTAAAAAGCGACCGTTTCATACATATTGATGACCTTCATAAATTGGCTCACAAACACGTGTGAACATTTGGTTCCTGGGTACACTGAAGCACAAAACTGTTAAGAGAAAGTTATTAAAATGCATTTTAGTTTATATAAAAAGTACTTTACATATGCTGGTATGTGACAATGGCCCTAATTCTGGAGAATACATGCAAAGTCTAAATTTAAGTTCAGTCCATTTCTTTCTCTCGAAATGAATACGAAAAGGATGGCTGTCATATAATTTGACATTTAGAAACGTGCGTTCAATTTTCGACCTTATTGAACGTGATAAAATGCAGTGTTTAGGAGGCACCTCCGTACATGCCGTCGAAAATTGTCTATGGTTCCTTTGAAATCTGTCTAAATTTAATTGCCAGCTCTAAACGAGTTATTGCTATCTAAAGTAAGTCCGAGTTCACGCTTCTGCCCCCATATTCTCAACTGTCGGATCACGAATTCGATTCGAAAAGTCACATGCCGTCTCGCTTTGACGCATAGCGATAAAAAGTGACAGGTACCTATAGAGTTTCCGAAATTCGAATATTTTCCGACAGTTGAGAATAAGGGGGCAGGTCGTATGAATACCTAGTCAATGTAATTGTATGGCAGCAGCAAGGCGGATCACTACATCAGTCATCCATCCAGGGTTGAGATGCCATTTTCATGATATAAATCACATCGAGTAACTACTGGGAGGCTGTTTCATAGACCTCTTCTCAGTCACAACATAAGTAATTATATGTAAATATAAGTACCTACCTTATGCTGGTAATACAGAAACTTTTAATAAATACAGTACTTGTTTCAAAGATACTCTTATTTATTATTATACCTACCATGCTCGTAAATTATTTGGAGTTGGTGCCGCCTGAGCTGTTTTTACAGAGCGGACTCTCGCTGCAGGGTTGACGCGCGGGAAGGCGAGCGGCGAGAACAAATGTATGGCGGATGAAGTGCAATCATGCTTAAGACTCAACAGCGGCTGCGGCGACTCAGCGGCGACTTATAAACAAAATATTTTAGACGATTTTGGAGCGGTTTTGTTATACAGGGTGGTGCCGTCTATGCGACAATAAATTTAAACATGGGCTATAATAGTCCATAGAAAAGGTTTGCCACTTTCAAAAATTTTGTATTCAATTGATAATTTCATGACCTTTGTATGAAATAATGCTGCCAACGTTACACTATTCCATACAAATGTCATGAAATTATCAAATGAATACGATATTTTTTGAAAGTGGCATACCATTTCTATGGACTAATATAGCCTATATTTAAATTTATTGTCGCATTGACGGCACCACCCTGTATTGAATATATTCACTGTGAAGAAAAGAGTGAATTATCTTTCAGATCTAACCCAATCTGACCTAACTTATATCTTGTCGCCTAATAATGTAAAAACACGAAAGTGTAAAAAAAATATAATTACGAAATATTTGATTCGCCAAATTATAGCTACTACTACTGAGTTTAAAAAAAATGTCTAACTACGTCCATCTCCATCGTTGCCGCTAAACGTTACTGACTGACCCTACTGGATTGGACGTCGTCGGTCGCCCCTACCCAATAGTCGTAGCCAGGCCGTAAATGTTTATCTTTAAAAAAAAATTAAAATTTGGGTTCTATTAATACTAATTATAGGAGGGGCTTAAAACACCCCTCTGTAACAATTAATAAATATACTCTAAGCACATTATCAATATTTAATAAATACATTTTGTTTTTTTTTTACAACTAGATGACAAATAACTACAGTTAATTTTAGGATAGGTACCTACTCAACATAATGCACTACTAAAACAATACGATTGCCTGTAAACGTTATGAACGCGATTGTATGGAGAATAGAATAATATAATGCTGTTCTTTCAAAGAGGTCCTCAAAATGTATGAAACGGTCGCTTTTTAGTGGTCATTTGAATTCTGTCGGATTATCGGTAATCTAGTGGTTATTTTGGTTTTTTGTTTATATCTACATTAATACGAGACATATGAAGCTGAAATTTTCAGCATTTATATTTCACGAAATACTCTAATTGTGCTTTACTACCAAATTGTATTTGGTTAATACTGGTTCTTGTAATTTGAAGTTGGAGTTATGGCATTGTCAGTTTTGAATTAAAGTTAAATTATTCAAAAACGTGTGTATATTTAGTTTTGAAACTTTTTGTGGACAAGAAGATTAACAAGAAGAAGCGAATTCCATTTTCAGTTCGCTTATACGTTTGCTCATTTAAGCGCTAGAATTTTTTATTGTTATTTAAGAAATGTATTATTACTTTAAAACGATGAATATATTTTAATAACTTATTGATTCACAAATACGCACAAATCAACAGCTACTGAAATACATTTATTTTACGTGCGCACAATCAAAGGTTTCCGAGATACCGGATTCTGCAAAACGTTACTCCAGCAGGAAACCGTATATCTCTAAAACCTTAAGACGCACAAATCTCATTTTTGGCGCACATTCATGCACAAATATAACCTACTTGCTCATGTACTTTACTTTTCCCTCCGATCATTCGTTTAGAATCTTCCTGCTGGAACAGCGTTACTCCAGCAGGAACGGTTTTTTTGCTTTTTCTCCAAAACTACAGCACACTAAAATTTTTTATTTGGGTCACATTTACACCACATTACACTCTAATTATTGGCATAACTCAATGTCACCTAGCAAATATTTTCTTGCTGGGGTAACGCACTCCTGCTGGGCATATGCCTTGCTTAATGGGAGAAATACATGAGGAGTTTGGGCCATAGCACCACCACGATGGCCCAATGCGGGTTGGTAGCTTAAAGGACCAACGGCTTAACGTGCCTTCCGAAGCACTCAGGAACTTGAGATTAGAAAATTTTGATTGACCGATTTCAGGAACCATAGCGCAAGTTGCTTTGTTTCCTTAATCGAAACCAGAGCGCTAAACCCACTACGCCACCGAGCTCCTCCACAAATAACTAATCGTTGAAAATTACAGAGGCCGCTAATGTTATCATAAATTTTGTAATTTTAGTTGGAATAGTAAGTAAGACGAAGCTCATATCAAAACTCCCAAATTTTAAGAGCAAAAAAAGACCTCGTAACCCATTCCAACGATAGTCTCAAGAGAATGATCGTAACACCATATTAATAAGTAAAAAATTCAATCTCCTCATCAGTGGGCCATACTTTCACGGCAACTAACCATCAATCACATCGCAGGTAACATTTTACGACGCTGCAATGCATTATTCATCGTGGATTTATGACTTTATAGTAATGTATGGAAGAAACCAACTTGTCGACTGTTGTTCGACGAAGACATAAGTTTGCGACATAACCTTTTACAATTATATCGCTTAATTATGAGTATACAGTCGACAGCACATCAAGCGTAAACAGTTTGACCTTGAGACCGCCCTTAATCCGTTCGTAATAAAGCTCTTAATGATGCTTACTTTGGGCTAGATAATAGGTGTGAAAAAATAAAATATGTGGCTTTCGTAGTGCAACTGTTACACTTGATGTGATGTCGTATGTATGTCGGACAGGTACATAGTTTAAGCTGCCTATTTCTCGACAATGTATAAAGGAAACAAGATATAGTTAGGTGTATTTGTTACCGACACGACGTCATATTCTTAGCTACATCAATATTGTGTTATGCACACCTAGCTAGTGTGTGCTACATTTGAATCAGATTAGGTAAACATGCTAAATATTGTTTTCTTCGCTTTGGATTTCCCCACGCAACCTTATAAAAGGACCGGACTTGGTCACGAGACATACTTAAACTTTATACGAAATTTAAAACAGCGAATTCAAATCAACTTTGGATTATCAGTAATTATATTGAAGGACGTGTTATAAAGATACACAGACTTTACCTAGTTCGGTTAGACATACGGAGATGTTACTTAAAGGTCAAATATTTTAGAAACAGGTTACTCAGTATGCGCAGCTCCTGCGTTCATACTTAAAATTATTGCTCAAGAACCGGGATTTCCAGTCTATCTAGTGAACAAGACCAAACAGATTCAAATAAAACACCTAGATGCCGTAATGTTCATCAACATCTAAGATAACCCGCTAATAGAAAAATTGGATACTCGTACATATTGCAAATCATTGAGAATAGTAACATAATAGGTATGTTACAAAAGGAATCGAATTATACCTAAGTATTATAATAATTTCAACAAAACCTGTAACAAAACATGGTGCAAAGTAGGTATCTATATTTCCCACACACCACAAACAATACATATTGTTATCCACATGCGCTGGTGTATGGACAGCAGTCGGAAACTATAAACTGTAAGAAAAAAAGGTAGTAGGTATTCGTATGAGAATATTGGCATAACAACCAATGAGCGTCTTCGCTAATTATATTTGACAGTCTCAGGTCATGATTAATAAGTTAATTGCCTTTAAGTATTGCTGAGTTCAAAGGAAATATATTATAATGGCAATAAAGTAAAAGTGTAAGTAGTGGATTTGTAAATATAAATAACATAGTGACCATCACTTGAGACTGAAAAAGTTAGCGAATAAGCCAAGAGAAAGTTTTATGTGAAAAATTAAAAAAAATAATGTGTAAACCACGAAGCTGTTCTATCAGATTCTTCATTAATCTATGAAGTACCCACTTGTCTAATATTTGCACAAGTAGAGCAATTAATTTCATAGTGTGTGAGCTCCGGTGGGCTGGCAAGTGCTTGAAAAGACATAGAATACAAATAGGTTTTACGCGACGCTCTCTTCTTAACTATGATCTCGAGGCCATCCGGCCAGCACAATCACCGACGACAAACTCTGGCGCAACATTCGCATCATTGCTGATAATTGTGTCGTAATCTTATTATGTTGCTTACCCACAGCATAAAAATAGCACTATTATAGTGAATTTGATGTGTGAAAACCTGTGTAGCTGCTTCTGGATACAATCTAAATGAATTTAGTTGTGAATGAAGTCACACTGTTTACAGAACACACAAGTTGTTAAGCCGTCAAGTAGGCACATATTATATTTTATATTGTGTGAGCGTGTCGGGGCGATGGCGAGCTTGTAAGAGAAGAAAAGTTAAAAATATTTTAACAACCAACTTGGGAGTGTATGTCAAAAGTAAATACGAATTAAAAAGTTACGTACGTAAGTGTTATGTCAAAAGAGCAGAGTTTGCGTTGAGGCTGCTGGCATCTATACCTGTAGCTGCCAAACCTAGTGCAGGTTTAGCGGAGACGGGGCAGGCTCTTTACAACGCTCGTTACGAGGAACAAAGGCCAGCGACATCAAACGAACCGTTTCTCTTTGCGAAGGATCTACAACGACTTTTAACGGATCCAGTGATTGGTTCATCTCCGTCATTACGATTAGAACGAACTAGGGTGCAGACAAACATTAAATTTACCCAGTATTCGCGCTAGCTAATACTGGGTAAATTTAATTTAAAGCAAGACAAATACAATTAGCTATGTAAATTTAAATTAGGTTAGTAGGGATGAATGAAAAAGGTATTTATTTTGGAAAAGAGAATTCAATATTCCTAATTTTGAAAAATTACCTTACTATGAGGAAAAATAGACGGATATAAAAGACAAAACTCTTGAATTTATTGAAAATGTGTAAATTGGAATAGGTATATGTAGGTATCGATTATTATTGTTGAACATATTATGGGAAATCTGTTTATTATAAGATAAGACTTCAAGCTGATTCAAAGGTTTGCATCGCCTTAGGCCTAATTTATAAAAATTATTAGACCAAACTATAATTCTATAACATCAGTCTGGCTACTAGTACACCTCTAGCCTATCCGATGCTAATTATAGTATGGTATACTTCTACGCATTCTAAATTTCAAACTTTTTACCTTTTCCCCACTTCGTGGGCAACTGAGCCCACACAGCGCTCATCCCGCGGGCTCAGTTGACCGCTACTGTTTATGTTGGGGGCTACTCGGACCACTAGGTCAACTCAGCCCGCGGGCACATTTAACCACTGCTATAGGGTCAACTCAGTATGGGAAAGTCTGAAACTGTAAGACATAGGAAGATCTGTTCTTAGGGACCACGTCATTGATTTTACTAACAAGGAAAACTGAGTAGACCCCTTGGCAAATTAATGAGCCGAGTCACCCCCGACAAAATAAAAGGTGTCAATTGAGCCCGCGGGATGAGTCGTGTGTTGGCTCAGTTGCCCACGAAGTCCTTTTTCCGATGAGGTTTGCCCAAATTAAAATAGGGATGTTGCCTAAGTTTGAATATGGCGCTAATTTTTCACAATTTCGCAAAATATACGCGACGCTACCCATTAAAACAATTCAAACTAAAAAGTTATGGAATATTGATAAAATTGTACGGTTCAGAAATTTTCCAAAAAATGGTAGGTAGGTAATTGTTTTTTCCAAAATTTATTAAAAATTATAATGAAACTACCTGACCCCGCAAACGTTGTTTTGCCATAAAAAAAAATAGATAGTAGCCGATTCTCAGACCTAAATATGCATATAAAATTTCACGAAAAACGGTGAAGTCGTTTCGGAGGAGTATGGTAACTAAATTTGTGAGTCGAGAATTTTATACATACAACTATAAGATTATTAGATTGCTTACATTAATTAAAACAAATATTATTGTGATAACTATGAATAAAAACATACATATTACATAGTTTTTATTAATTTTCTCAATACGCCCATACATTTTTTAGTAATATAACAACATGTGACGTCATCTGTTCCGCAGATTTTACACGGAATGTTTTTTGACGATACGCTGCATGCAACATATCAAACATACTACTAATCTAAACTATTGATTTCAAACAAACTGGTTCTTTATTTCATTTTCAATATATCTTTAAGAATTCCAAACTTATTTAAGTATGAAATAAAAAAGAAGTCAAATGGTCATCAATTGTGCTACTTACGTATATAACCGTAAACAATAACAGTTTACTACCAACATTTTGATCTATTCATTTGTTAAAAGGCAAAATGTATGGTAGTCGGGTAGTTAACAATCTCCGGTAGCCAGAGCAGTCATTTGCCATGTAATGGGTGGCGAGTGCGCCTGCAAACCAGTTCGATGGACTCACGCAAACAGGAATCGCGGTCTGCGCCTTCCGTACTTCACGAATTATGAATATATATATTTTTTATACAAACCATGGCAAATGACTCAACACCACCTGATGTGAAGCGGTAAGAAGAGTCCATATGCGAAGACAGCTAGGGCAGTTGAGATACTGCTCTAGCCGCCTCCTCCTTGCCGGACCAAAAGATGCTTTTTCACGCCTCTTTCGAAGGAAATTATAAAGGAAGGAGGGAACACATGTGCTGGCAAAGAATTCCAAGTTCTGTAAGACGACAAAGAAACGAGGTATTAAGTTTCTTTATGCGTGATGTTGAGGTGGAGACAGTGAATTGATGACTCCGAAGACCGGTACGCGTACTCCTGAGCAGGAAGTGGGAAGGTGGGATAAGGTCGAAAAGCTCTTCAGAGCACTCTCCGTAATATTTTTTTTTATACAACTAGATGACAAACAAGCTGACGGCCCACCTGATGGTAAGCGGTTACCGCCGAGAATAGACACTTCCAATAACAAGGTAAAATCACTTGATATTGCAGGTGCGTTGTCATTCTGAGGCCTAAGATGAAATGCCGTCCATGCCCAGTAATTACACTGGCTACCTTTCCCTTCAATCCGAAACACAGCGAACTGTTTCACGGCTGAAATTAGAAAGGCGGTGGTACCTACCCTACATACGGGCCTACCACCAAGTAAAGCCGTGATATAGCCGATAGAAGGCGCTAAGCGACGCAATGAGAGGAACACCATTTGCCGCTATTTGGTTTCGCAGTGTAATGAGGTAATGACTGAATTTTAATGGTTCCTTTTTTGAGTGTAAAATCAGCCAATGTTAGTTTCACTCTAACTACATAATAATTAATTTGACTATTAGATAATTAATTGTTATTTTGATCAAAGTTGCGTTTATTCTATGGACATGATGAAACGTGGAAATAGCGCGAGTCAAAGCTTATAATAATTCAAAATGTTGACGCCATGATTTGGCATGTCGATGCTAATTGTTATTTTGATCAAAGTTGCGTTTATTCTATGGACATGATGAAACGTGGAAATAGCGCGAGTCAAAGCTTATAATAATTCAAAATGTTGACGCCATGATTTGGCATGTCGATGCAAATGACCGGGCAAAATAGCTGTATTGTTGTCGTTATCAAGATACGTCTAGATGTGGAGGCTCGTGTCGGGGCTCCCCTACTCGCGCGGGTCCCGTTAGCCGGATGCCGCAGCGCGCACTTGTTATGCAACTGATGTGTCTCTCCAATACTCTATCGCCTGCGCTTGCACACCTCACAATTACCCACAACATGTAACAAAATCTACCTCAAAAACTATTTTAATCCAGTAACATATTAATTATTTTAATATCCTTTTATATTGTAGCAACTACTGTATAGGTACGTAGTAGTTACAGAAAATACTCTCGAGTAAACATGTTCGTAACATAACAAGACTTTTATGAGGGAATACTAGTAACTATATTTGGTAAGAACCAGATGCCTATTTATGTAGGTACTTATGGATTGCGAGTCATAAGGAACTAAGAATACATTAAAACCAAGTAAATAAGTAGTGACTTGATGTGATAAAACGCACCTCAACGGTTTCTAATAAATTAAGTTGCTTTGTAAGAAGTAGGTATCTTTGGTTTTTTACCTTAAGCCATACTCATTATAGTATGTACTTATTGTATACTTAGAGGATAAAAAGCGAGAAGTAGAAATCAATTAAACTTCGTAATTTCAATTATTATTTACTTGTAGTAACACGCGTATACATCTGCTGCCATCGTATACAATTTTAAAGCACTAAAAAAACAAAAACAAAACCAAAAAAATACTATGAAATACATCTTTTATATCGGTGGTTAAGTCTTGTCCTTCATGGGCCATTGTGCACGTAATTTTCGTTCGTCGATAAGTTTTTTGGGTGTTAGTGTTATATTCCAGGTATATATGGGAAAAAGGAAAAGTAAATATTAAGAAGAACAATTAGCACGGAAAATTAAAAAACTGGAACGAAAAATGGCTAAAATCCATCGCAGAACTAACTGTCGGAGTTATTACCTACGAGTCGTCTTTTTCATCGATGCTGCAGTGTGATTCACAAACAAAGATATTCGACATCGAGCTTGACGTCTGACAAAGACGACGAGCTGCCCTTGGTTTTGACGTTTGCGCACTGCGCTGCGTGAATTCGTATTCACTAATCTCTACGTCGGTATCTTGGCTATGTACGATTGTCTCTGTTTTGGTTATACGACATGAAGTACAATCGATATTTTTTTATTTCTTTTTTGTTGTGTTAAAATTGTATCGCAATGACTTCATTCAATATTTGATAGATTTTTTACAAAAAGATATAAAAATCAATCACTTTTTAGTTCCTGTTCACGCCGTGCTCGACGTCGGAACGCTGGTGTCGCCAACGGTTGTCAAACAAACGCCAAAAGTATGACGGCGCTGCCGACAGCCACGAATTCATGGCTGCTGACTTTAGAGAATCGCATAGCTGGAGGAGTCGGTTGAGCATAAAATATCTGTCATTTTTTCAGTAAGATGTAGTTTTAGACGCAAGAAATCATACTTATTGCTCACATTCTGGCGCCGGCTGTGTTGCGTTGATCTAATTATCGATCAATGCGCTTGCACCTCTGTCCGCGCTACGTTGTGCCTAATGAATAAAGATATCTTTTGATTTTTGGCAACGTTTTAGGTTTGTGGAAATGAGTATGCCTTCAAAAACATATGTGAAATAAGAGCCAAGTTCAATATTAAATAATGCGTCGTTCTCCACTTCACCGACAAAAGAATCGGACTTATATGGGTGCCAAGCAGTGTGTTCACTCGGATGTGTGTGAATCATCTTATTGTTCTTCTTTCATTCTTATTTCACATAATAATAAATGGTTTTGACGGGATATTCTTACTTTTTGAAAATAAATTATTACTATACTTTATAAAGTTATATTCTGTTTGTTATGTCATTCTGTATTGTGTTCTACATATTCTTCAATTATAAGATTTATTGATTAACGCCCATATTCATAAACGTTCAATAAACCTATTTTAGATAAAACACTGCTAAAATATGTTTTATCTTTTTACTTTCTCATACGAGTGAGAGAAACAAAACACTTTATAAGCCTCATATAAGTTCACTTGTTTCTTATGAATACGGGGGTTAGCTTCTAAACCTTTTGTTTTATTTTAATACTAGACCAAAAACAAATGTATTTCCTGTTAAATTAATGTAGCCTACTTTGAGAGTGTTAAATAAATAATGATGATGGAGCATTTCACGCAAACATTAATTTTCCCAATTCATTACAGGGAAACGCAAGTTCCTCGATTTAGTCCTAGCCTAGAGATAAGCACAAAGGAATTAATTGCAAGCAACCTGCGGGCTTTCTACGGCAACCGTCCGACGTGTGACCCGCTTATGTAACATTCATTAGTGGGTTCACCCCGCGGATACAGAGCTTCAAAGTCATGACATACCATAACAGGTACAGGATGAAAGTATGAATTTTATATTACAACAGATGGAAACTCACGTGCATGTTGGAATTACGAAACGATCTTGATAGATTGCTTCGAAGGTAAGTAATCTAACTAGTAATGAATTAAAATATGAACCTTAAGGTTGATATTTTTATTGACATCACTTCACGTTCTGAATAGCAAAATAATTCCCAATAGTTCAAGATTATTAATGTTACCTACAGACGCACTAACTCGCCTCTAATTACGAACGGCACGCCGCGCCGGCAAAAACAACCCAGCGGCGGGAGCTCCGACGCCGACGCGGCGCAAACGTGTAGTCTCAATGTCAAACTGTTACGCTTGATGTGCTGTCACCTGTACATTGATAATTTATCCTTACGTGAATTCCCATTTTGCGCTTCTTCGAAAATTTTAATAACCTGTCTCATACTAATAAATACAAACCCCATAAGCAAAAGAAATCGCGAAAACAGACCAGTTCAAACTAGAAAGCGTGCGGCAGACAGTCGTAAACATAGGGCATCACCCTCAATTCGCATTGGCCCTCCAATAGCTGCCAGATTATCGTCTCTAGGAGCAATTTGTAGGGATTTGTGGCCAACCGTCGGGCCAAATAAAGCGATCGTTCGTCATTAGACTGCTATGTACCTACTCCCGCTATACTAATTAGGGATATCTTCAACTCGAGGCTCATCCTTAAGGTAGTTGTTATATAAGCATCACAATGAACACAACACCCATTTGAAGCTTTGACACGACCCAGCTGCTGGCGATAAAGATCAACACAATAGTAATTCCCCATTTCGAAACAAACTTTTTTTATTAGCTGGAGCACATAGTGCGAATGGGTTATCCTACACCAGGATTTGTCTATTTTGTAGTCCAAAGATTTCTCAGAGATATTTTGACGAAAAATGCTTAATATTTAAATTCTTTGATAGTTGGAAAACTAACAGGACAAGACAAGGATTTTATTACATTGATTAGAAAATTGAAGTAGTAATTGTGTTACGAAATTGGTGTAGTTGTGAGAAATAAGTTTCTACGTTGACAAACAATATGGAGAATCAATGAAATAAAGTGTGAAATGCGTTGAGGATCTTTTCGTGGTTATCCACCACACCGAAGCCATTCAGTGGTATTCAACTGTCTCCGACCCTACTCCTAGACGCTATTTGTAATTGTAATAAAGTAGGTGTTTAAACGCATCAAAAACATTAAAATGTGATTAAAATAGCTTTTCTCACCTTATCAAATCAAATCAAATCATTTATTTACAAGAAACATGGTAACTGGAAGTTTTAAAATATTATTTTCATAAATTCTTTCAGATAATTAAAGGTGTTTTTGTCTCATAATATTTTTTTTTAAAAACTTTCCTCCCATATAACTCTTGTTTTGGAGGGTAGCTGAGTACCAGCCCCCATACATTTTCTGAACATTTCTTTTGTGTTGTATCCGCAATACAAAATATTTAATTTATCATGACACCATGTTATCAAATTACTGTTGAAACCATTTTATCCCTCGTCACTAAAAGAGGGATGTTATAAGTTTAGCATGTCTGTCGGTGTATCTAAGTGTCTGTCTGTGGCATCATATCTCATAAATAAATAGACCGATTTTGATTCTGTTTATTTTTTGTTTGGCAGCTGATTTGGTTGAGCTGGTTCCGAACTATAATTTATAAATATCTGTCCAGGAGTTTGATGATTATATGCTCCTTTCCTACTTGAAAATAGGATGTTACTTTATAGGAATTTTAACAGATCCGATTGATTTGAAATTTGGTGAACTGTTACTTTTGTGGCATAAACAAGACATTTTAATAACTTTTTGATTGCAGCTGATGCTGGAGCATCAAATAGTCTGCAGGATGGTTCATTCTTTAGAAAATTACAGCAGATAAAGTGTATTCAGGCTCATATGAATATTCTAATTAGATAGATGATGATTGAGGCTTAAAATTTTAATTTTATGTTATTAATATGTTTTTGATTCTTTATTCTTTATTGTACACAAAAAGCAATTTAAAAACAAAATTTACAAAATAAAACATGATGTACACAGGCGAGCTTACTACAAAACTGTGTTTACTACCAGAAATCCTTTGAGTTCAGAGAGTTATTTTGATAGGTAGGTGAGGTAGTATGTGTAAAAAAAACAAAAGAAAAAAAATCCATACTTAAATAATTAATATGAAGACAATATGTAGGTATATGTTTTTTGTTGTACTTATTTAAATATTTATTATTGTAAATTATTGCAGAATTTTGTTTAAACTAAATTGTTTTTAACAATTCACATCACAAACATAGGTAATTAACAAAACAAAGCAAGCAAAATATCAATCACCAAAACATTTAATAAAAACTTTATTAAAATTCTAGGTCTCATCTAGAATTTCATGAATGTACAAGCAACATAGGCGACAGTACATTGAGTGTAACAGTTACACTACAAAAACCGTCTTTATTATCAATAAAGTAAAAATGGTGTCAGGGTCAAAATGGAAGTGATGTTAAGTGTATGTAGAATAATATAATATTGGCAATAATAATGATTTTCTTACACTCATACCTATTATCTAGCCTAAATACGCTATATCTGCTGTAAGTTTCTGAAGAATTAAGGTCCAGCAGACGTTTACATGGTATAGGATCAGCACAAAGTTAGTATGTCACTAAAGTGACAGTACACCATATTTCAAATAAATCTGCTCTGTGAGAGTGAGTAAAACCTTTTTATAATGTAGAAAATGAGCTGTTAGTCATCAAACACCAGAACTGATCTTCATAAATTATAGCTAAGAACCATCCGTCACGTCAGCTTTCATACAAAAAAAACTTAATGAAAATCAGTCCATTCGTTAGGAGCTACTATGCCCCAGACAGACACACAGACAGACACGTCAAACTTATAACACCCCTTTTTTTTGTTGGGGGCTAAAAATACTAACCATACAATACAATCATCCATGACTCATGAACAAATATTTGTATTACTTCTATCAGGATTCAAACTCAAGACCCTCTGGTTTAGTAAACAGGTTTGCCAACCATAATATATTTCCTCTAGTAATTCCCCTGCCACCATATTAGTATTATTCTATGCGATGATAAAACTGTGATCTCCTCTCCACAATTAATGATATAAATAAACCATTAAGCAGTATATTTTTAATTTATTTCAGAAAACCACCATAATAAGTTTAGTTTTCTGTCAATAATGAAGTATGTACAGGCGACAGTACATCAAGCGTAACAGTTTGACCTTGAGACCACCCTTACTGTGTTCGCAATAGAGGTGGCTTTCATAGTGCCACTGTTATACTTGATGTGCTGTTGTGTGTAGAATGCTGACCAATTGTAGAACCTTGTCTCAATCAAATTGACTTTTACTGACTTGATAACAGCAAATATATTATGTCATTTCCTTTATTTTGATAAGGTTGTAGCATGGGTCACATTTCTATTTTTGCTAAAAAATATTTTTAACTAAATAAACAACTGCAATAAGTTTCAGAATAAATTTATTACCATATACCATATAATCAAAATAATGTTCTTATTAAAAAAAAATATAGAATATTAATAAATTAACTAGGTACAAAGAAACAACAAATCCTAAAACATCATTGGCACTAAGCTTAAAACTTTCATAATTTTAGTCAATTAATTTATATGTCCTCAAAAAAAGTAGCAACCTATAGTAGATTGAATAGTGTGCGTGCAATAGCACACGCTGTGTTAATGAAGCAGTTAGAACAGCGTAGGTGGCAGTTTGACAAGGTTCTCCTCTCACCTTGTGGAATCGGTGACACAGGCTCCAGCGGAGTCGCCACCACCACTAGCAACTGCGCCACGGCCTCCACGGCCCACAGCACGCCCCACATGTCCCACAACCACATCACAACACTACACTATCTCATTATTGGCACAACATTCACACAACTTATCCAATACAAACACCTAACTATGCTATTAACTCCTATTGGCACAATCATACTTTGGAACAATTCATGTTTTAATACGATCTCAAGTCAACATTTCGAACAAACTCTATCACATCATTATTAAAATTAAATAAGAGTAAAAAACTAACGAATTTTAAAGAAACAAAGAGTTACTGCACGTCATAACATTCCACCACGAGCGACCGATTTTATCTCTGTGACGTCTCGTTCAACACTAACCAACCACAGATGTAGCTAGAGTTGTCTAACTGTCTTGCTTTTCGAGTTGCTGTTAGTTACGTTTAGAAACGACATTAGTAATCGGTATTATAAATCGATTACAATTTATAATAGACATGATATTAAATTACTGAATCGTGCTTAAATAATAATAGATGAATTAACGACGGGACATAATAAATCAAACGACTATTGTAACAAGCTTTAAACAGCAGGACTGGACTGACACTTTGTAGTCTTTGTAAAAAAACGAGCCGAGAGAGATAGCAAGCGCGGAGGGGAGGCTGTTTCTCCTTTTCTTTTGATAGCCATGGAGAAGTTATGAACAATATACGTTGCGCACGGCTTATCATACAAACTATTAGAAACGAAAAAACCGATTCTAATAAGACCTAGCAATGCCTAGCATGCTTAAGCAACTAGTCTAAATAATTGTCAGAGGATTTATTGAAACACATTATTAAAGTTTGAGTAAGAGCATTTTTTAGCTTTTCGAATAAACCAAAAATCGACAATATTTTCTTTATTAGATATCAAGGGATTTTTTGAAAAGTCTAATACTTTTCAAAAAATCCGTTGATATCTTTTAAAATAACCCGGACTTGCATATATATATATGACAAGTTTTGTTAGAATCTGTGTGTTCGTTTCCAATGTTTAGACTTGAAAGTTTGTATTAAAAGCTATGCGACGTAAACGCTCTTAATATAGATGTTAATATTTGCGTAAATATTAGAAAATTACTAAATAAATAACAAATATCCATGACTTGTAAAGAAATATTCATACTCATTTTACAACCATCTGCCCCTGCCAGGATTCGAGCCCGGGACCTCTAATTTTGTAGACATGCCCAGGGGTAAGTAGGTGCCTTTTGTGTGTGTTTTTGATAATCCACAAATTTAGAGACATTGCCAGACAAGCTGGCAGTAATTAAATGTTAGTTTATAGTCACTTTTATTGAGAAAGGGACACCTAAAAAGAATTAGTGTAATATTTACCACACTTCTTTCTTTCTGTAATATTTTGGTTTGCAATAACATGGGTGATATGAAACAAGTTTTGGCAGGTCTCCTTTTTTTAAATGTATTGTGAAATTTGCTATTTGTTCCAAATATGGCAATTTAACTTGAGAATCTCTTGGCAACAAAAAATCATTTGCTGGTATCCATTCTCCATTAATTAAACGGGAAGGCTGTGATAATACACCCTTGAAGGTTAAACCAAAGGAACCTAAAAAAAAATATAGAAATGTCATGTACAATTAAAAGAACAACATCACTAAAGCTAAGAAAAATAATAGTTTAAGTATATTATTTCACTATGTAGATAATTTTATTTTTATTTCATTGAGAAAAACATGCTTAGAAGCTTAGCACAACGTAGTCTCAAGATAAACAATTTTTAAAAAGATGATATAATGGCTATGTTTTAGCTATAATTACTAAATAGAGTTTCTCACTTACCGTTACATCGGATTCCAAGATTAACGACATGGTCAGGACTAGTATCCAAAAGCCATAACTTTACTACATTTAATACAGCAATAGCTTTATTTAAATGCAAATTTTCATTTGGTATCTTGCTCTGAAAAAACAGGCAATTATTAAAATAACAGAATGGGGCAAAAATAGTACAGCAAGGCGCTATACCTATCAAAAAAGTATTCTCTTTTATATGTAATGCTATAGGTTGCCGTAAGATCTTGTGGATCTGAAAATCATACATTATCAGAAATACATCTCTTCGTATATTTTTAACCCACTTCAAAAAAGGAGGATTATCAATTCAGCTGTATGTTTTTTTGTATGTTACCTCAGAACTTCATCATTTTGTAAACCGATACGGAAAATTGTTTTTTTAATTGAAAGAGTAGGTATACTTTCAGACAGGACCCATATCATTTTTAGCAAAATCGATTCACTGGTTTGTTTTTCAAATCAAAATAAGTGGATTTAAATCATCGATGCCAGCGAAATTGCAGATTATTGCTTTCATAATACTTTCATTCTATTCTATATCATCTACTTACATACAAAATTGAACTACACCACCCGATAGATGTCATTTCTATGAAATAATGCAACTAATGTTATCATACAAATGTCATGTCATGTCAATATGTCATTGTTTCATACAAATGTCATGAAATCATCAAATGAATAAGATGTTTTTGAAAGTGGCAAACCATTTCTATGAACTAACAAAGCCCATGTTTTAATTTACTGTCGCAATGACAGCACCACCCTGTATATTCACGTAAAATTCGCGCCCGTGTCTACCTCCACACAGCCACGCTCGATTTTTAAAATTTAAGTTCTCGTAGCTTTAGGGTTGAGCTACATCTGGCAGCACTGCATCGCACCTGTCTTAAGTTTCTATCCTTTTCTATCACTCAGAACTGTTATTACTAAAACGAGAACAGGAATGCGACTGCCTCGTCAGTGCGGCCGCGTGCGTCCGCATTCCATTTTCTTTCTCGTTCTAGGAAATGACTGTTCTGATTGATAGAAAGCGATAGAATCATAGGAAAGTGCGATACGGTGCATCTGGCAGCAGCCAGATGTAGCTCAACCCTTAGTCAAATTAAGCTCTAGAGTAAAACTCACGTTATTTTCTTAATAATAGTTTAGGGGATATGAGCTGTTGAAAATCGGTGAAATTTCACCCAAGTATTACGAAAAAAATTATAAATAATCATCATATCAATTATTACAAAAATTTGACTATTTAGGAAGTCATCAAATACGCATCATTTCACTTGCTCAAAACTTGGGGTAGGTTCAATAAATGCGAATTTATCTCTTTTTTTTTGCTTTTATTTAATCACATGCTTACTCTATCACTTTACATTGAGATTTTTACACCAAAACCTTGCATGTGTGTATGGAATAATTATTTGCTTTTATCACACGTAGGTGTGAGTTTTTAATCTTATGACAAAATGCGTATATGATGGCTTCATCTATGATAATAATTGTGTAGGTACTACCTAGTTGATTTGATGATTAATTAATAATATGTATTTTTCGTTACAACCGGATGAAATTTTACCGATTTTCAAGAGCTTATATCGTCTCAAATATCAGGAGTTTTACTGAATAGCTTAGTTCAACTAAGACTAAAAGAATCTGAAATAAAAAGGGGATGTCACAAAAATTGGCTTCATAAAACACTGAGTAGCCTCCTAATTTTAAAAGTCTTGAAACAGGATCTAATGATTATTAAAAAAAATAGTCGTGCTCGTGCGTAATGAACATTATAAATTACTTGCCTTTCTTTCCAAAACTTTTGACCATAACGATTCATCAAAAAACGTCAAATATTCCATAGTTCGCATAACTGGAGTAAGAGTTCCAATTATTAAAGTTGATTTTTTTACTTTTGTATATCTGTTATACGGTTCAAAAGAGTTATATTTATGAACTGTAGTTCTAATATCAACTAAATGATTAATTCCTACAAAGCCCCACACTGGTGGGCAAAACATGTTTCTCATGGGCACTTCTGCTATATCAGCAGCTGTGGTAGCAATATCTAATCCTAGATCAGACGTAGCAACCACTATATTTTGTTTGAGAATATTTGTCACGGAATTCATTAATATTGTAGCATTATAACACGCCGGCCCAAGATTTGGGAAAAGTATACACATTTTGCGATAGGCAGAAGCATTTATCGTCAATGCTAGATTTTCCATGTGTTCCTTGTTTAAATGAAGCCAATCACCTATGGCATAATCAGCGCTGAAAATATTAAATTAATTATGATTTATTGTAAAATTAAATTTCATTTTCTAATAATACCCATGTACGTGTAATTTTATTTTAGTTGAAAAACTTACTTAAATGGCACATGATTCAATACTATAAGTAAATCAGTGTGAGTTAAAGCTATTCCTATCTTCTCAACTACTTTCACAATTTTTCCAGGATTGTTAGAAAATACATAATTGCATTCGCGTTCTACGAACTCCATAAAGGCTTCAGTGCAATTGTCATCATAAATGTAAATTTTAGAGATGCGTTTCTTTCCAATTGACATATCTAGGAGACCAGATATTAAATGCATTGCCAAAGGAAATCCAGTTCCCGATATGGTTACAATAAAATCATTTTTGCATGATTGTTCAAAAAATTCAGGCGCATTCTGTATTTCTTTTACAATCTTAGTTTCATGCTTTAATTTGTTTTGATATTGAGAAAAGTTTCTGACTAATCCTTCAAACTTTTCACTGGACAAACATGAGTCAAACTGATAGTAGGAATAACAATAATCCAGAAATTGAGATGCTCCGCCTATATAATATGGTTTACTTCCTTTCATTAATAGTTCTTTCCAAACTATTGGACAATCTAAATGATGCCACTTATTTTTCTGGTTTATTTTACAAAGCCATTGCTAAAAGTTAATTATATTTCATTAATACCCTATATTTAGTATTGGTACCTTTATATCACAACAAATAAAAAAATGTTAACTGAAAAATACATATTTCCAAACTAAGAAAAATTTTATGATTTCTGCGGGCCTTTAGCTTGAAAAACTCTGAAATGTCATTTTGATAATTTGTCTTTGAGAATATAAATCAGACTATAGTTATGCAAGTACCTGAAATACAAGTACTTTTCCAAGACTTAACATACCAAACACAATTCGTTTTTAATTCTATAGAAAATAAAATAATATATTTCCATCTGGTCGATACGACAATAAATGAAAACATAGGCTATATTAGTTCATAGAAATGTTTTGCCATTTTCAAAAACATCATTCAATTTATAATTTTGAGTCTTTTTATTCATACCTTCCATTCAAGAACTGGTTTTTCAATTCTTTCGTAACAGAACTCTGGAAGATTTTGAGCTAGGTGATCAGCTATTAAGCATATTTGAGCAAATATATTGCATAACGATTGTCCTGCTATTACTATTCTTATCACCATCATCGATAAATAATATAGGTATATACCTAACTATAAAAGTTATAGGTATAGCTTTTCTGGTGAAGAATAGTAGTTAATGAAAGATACTCTCTTTGAAGTCAAAGAGAATGTAATACACAATTAAATAGAGATACTTTTAAATTTCTCTATGTACTAAAGGTAATCACTACGTTTATTTGAAATTAACATGAATGACAGAAGTCAAAATATTGTTTTTAGAATGTATACCTACTCTTTGAATAATACCTCATTACTTGATCATAAAATAGTACCTACCAAGTTTTAAAATTATTTACTATTTCAAATGATTAGCAGGCTCTCCTCGATAGCGCGATTACCTCTGAAAATACTAGTATGTCATTACAAGTTGTGATACGCTATCTTTTTAAATCGATCCATTAACTCGATTTAGTGAATGAAAAAAGTGTTTGGTATGTGTTTTGTGATAATTTTTGAACGAGCGTTAACTTGTCACTATCAAAGTGACAATCTGCATTCTGTCAATTTTGGCATGTTGTCTTGTGTTGTTGTTTTATGTTCTCGTTTTAACCTCTGAACTTTTTAATTTTAATGGAAAATATTATTTTATGAGAAAATAGCATCAAATATCAGGTAGGTCGATACAAATACGTGAAAAGTAATGTTACTTCTCTTTGTGAAATAATTATAGACCGGTAATTTTAATTGTTTAATTTTAGTAGTTTTTGTTGTTATCAACCTACTATAGTACATAATATTCAATTTATTATAAATAATTTAATTCGTTCTAAATTTTCAGAATAATTATGGCGTTTAAGAACTGGGGCTTTTGTGATTTATCTATAAGCAAAAATGTTGACTTCAAGCAACTAGAAACAATAGGGAAACTAGGATATCATACAGTTGCTATTAACACGATTGTAGAAGAAACTTCCAATGATGAACCGAAAAAAAAGAAGAAGAAAGGTGAAAATAAAGAAAAAAAAGATTTCATACCTCCGCCTATAGAAATTCCACAAGAAATTAAAGATAATATAAAACTTAACATTTTGCAAAGACTTACATTAGAATTTTCAGATTCCAGTGTAGCTCATAAAATGAATCAGTCAGATAATGTTAGAAAATATGATCTTATTGCTGTTATACCGAAAACCTTGCAAGCTTTCCAGTATGCTTGTGGTACAATGGACATTGATATTATAACATTTGAACCAGAGAGCAGGATTCCATTTAAAGTGAGCCGTAAGTTGTACAGACAGGCTGTGGAGCGTGGAATATTCTTCGAGATCATGTACTCACCTGCGATTAGAGATTCTACATCCAGGAAGAATATCATAAGTACAGCACATATGTATTATGCTGTTGGCAAATCTAAAAACATTATAGTAACTAGTGGAGCAGACAATCTTATGCTAGTTAGAAGTGTTCATGACATAATTAATTTAGGTTTCATATTTGGCTTGACTAGCAATAAAAGTTTGGAAGTAATCAGGAATAATTCAAGGAGGCTCATACTAAAAGCTGAAGGTAGAAGAAGTGGTAAACATTACATGATTGTTACAGATTTAAATGAAACAAATGAAATGCAAAGTGCTTAAACATTTATTTACAAAATACATTTATAATAAACATCTTTTTACTATCAACATCATTTATAATATCTTTTACTAATATTTAACCATAGAACAAGCATCACAGATATGGAATAATTCATGTCATATTTGAGTCGTAAAATAGAAGCAAAGGTAGTAGTGACTATGGCTATAACAGTTCGAAATGTTTTAGGATGACCTGGGACAGAAATATTACGGTTGAAGAACTTTATTTCTCATTAGATTACATAAGTGTTTACTTACTGAGAAATTTTGCAAAGTTTTCTTAAGTATTTTATTAAATAAAATTACATGCAGAAAATTAATGATTTATTTCTATTTAGGTAGCCGCTTACTCCAACGGTTATCAGTTCTACGGATAAACTGGCTGGCTCACTGCCACTTCAGTCAGCATAGGTATAGGTATAACTAATTCAGTGGGCTTTGTCAATGATTATCTGTTGGTGTACAAGCTGTACTGTGAGTCTTAGCACCATTGTTGTGACGGGAAGAAAGTACTGTTTGAAGACTTATCTAGGCTTTGTGGAATAGGCGTTGAGTGGTGATTATTGCATAGGTAATTGAATTTGATTAAGTTTGTATTTGTTTTTTTTATTAAAATTTTATCAATAATGAAATGTGACTTAGTTGATTATCGTTGGCAATAATTAAAATATCTAAGACCTTTTGTAAACCTATCACTAATAGGTACCATGAATGATTTGATTGATTGAGAAAACTCTATGTAGTTTGCCGAATGCTGCCCAACCCAGACGAATCCTTCTATTGGTCTATACCTCGACGTAGTTTTTAATCAGTTGTCCGAGATACAATATACAACAACTACCGAACAACATTGATTTAATCTCTCTGGAATAAAAGCAAAGAAGCATAGAAAAACTATCGACACCTGCAAATCATAGGTCGGCGTCGGCGCTTGTTTATTTTAAGATTTTAATAAAAGCTTGAAATACATTTAGAAAACTATTTACACGAGAAAAAAGATATGTCCTGAGGCATGATGCGAACCCGCGACCTTTCACAATGCAGGTGACAATTTAAATATTTAGGTTTTTCATAATATAAAATCATTACTTTGATTATGACTATACGGTCGACGGCAGATCAAGTGTAACCACTGATGCGCAGGCCACACCGCCAGCGGGCTAGCGAGCTAGGCTGGCGGGCATCGTTTCATACTTTGGTTTGGTTCACCTCTTTTCATACTTTGGTTCACACCGCAAACTACAAAGCTAAGCTTGTGCGAACGAAGAGAACGAAATATCCAACGATCCCAACGAAGCTACTCGTTCACCTCGCTAGGCGCGCCCGCTTCGCTAGCTCGCTCGCCCGCCAGCCCGCTCGCGCGGTTAGTTCGCCCGTCCTCCCTGTTTGGCTAACAACATAAGATCCTATGATTGCAGTGTTAGAAATTTAGAGTTACATTTCTGAAACGGTGCAGATATTATTTTTGATTACTCGAGTGTTTAGATGATTCTGTTGCTGACTGTACTCCTAGACATCCCAAACCCTAGCTGTCATCTACTATATACGGTCAAAATGAGTTGAGTATAAAAACATATGAAAATCAAATTAAATTACATAAAAAAAACAATAATAATTATACTTGTAATTCTATTATTAGTAAATTTTTGGTTTGGAATAGACTATCATTTTAAAGACTGCCTTTGCTTCTTTACGACTAACTTAAAAAATAAAAAATAAATGCCTATTTTTATTTAAAAGTTTTTTTAATGGCTTCCGTAGGTATGGACCACAATTGAAAATTAATTCTAGAAAGGTCTACTTCTGGAAATGATCACATCTAAAAATGACCATTTAGGTATCCCTATAAATTCGCATCATATGATACGAACATTTTGCAAATGCAAGATTGCGATTATTCGTAACATCCCTAGTTTAAATAATGACAACATAATCGAATATTAGTCATTTGAAAATATGGTGGCGGTTTGTTAAAGTAGCACTAAAAACTGCCACAGCAAATAAACTTCAGGAAAAATTAATGACGTAAAATCAAATGAATCCCGAGAAAACAAATGAATTCCGTGTTTACATATGTAAAATAATTTTGTTTGTACGAAACGTGAACGTGAGGAGCTCGATGGTGGCGTAGTGGTTTGAGTTGTGTGATTCGATTACGAAAACAAAGCAACTTTCACCGTGGTCGATCCTGAG
This sequence comes from Nymphula nitidulata, assembly GCA_947347705.1. Classification (NCBI taxonomy): domain Eukaryota; kingdom Metazoa; phylum Arthropoda; class Insecta; order Lepidoptera; family Crambidae; genus Nymphula; species Nymphula nitidulata. Next base: position 17,917,361 of record OX374625.1, on the reverse strand, counting down.
ATGGGTCAACCAAAATTTCTAATTTTCGAGCTCCTCCGTGCTTCGGAAGGCACGTTAAGCCGTTGGTCCCGATTGTTACTGCAACCGCTTAAACCCACCAACCCGCATTGGGCCAACGTGGTGGTGTTAAGGCCCAAAACTCCTGTGTTTCTCCCAAGTAAAGTATGTATAGGCTTGTGATGATGATGTACAAAATTTGAGTTTTCAATAGTTTTCGCAGAGAGCCAGGTGTTCAAACTATGAAACTAAACCACTTTCATTGAGATCAACCCCCCTTTTTCTCAACTGTCGGAAAATATTCAAATTTTGGAAACTCTTTACCCGACACTTTTTATGGCGGTGCGTCAAGGCGAGACAGGATGTTACTTTTCGAATCGAATATATAGTCTTTGACGTGATCCGTCGGTTGAGAATAAGGGGGCAACTCTAAATTCGCGCATTAAATGTATCTGGTCCACTAAACAGTCCCGTACGAAACGAATGAAACAGCGAATTTTCTTTTTCGCGATCTCAGTTGGTCCCATATAATACAAGATTGCTGGTTTAAACACCAAGTATTCTGATTAAAAACCAATAAACAATGTACAGTCAACAAAACGTAACAGTTTGACCTTGTGACCGCCTTTATTCCGTTCGTAATAGAGGCGGCTTTCGTAGTGCATTTGTTACCCTTGATGTATGCACTGTCCTGTGTACTTACATTAAACACTAAGTAGGTACCTAACCTTACTTCTGTTAGCTTAAAAAGAATTGATTATTCTTTTTAAGACGTTAAGACTTTTGACGACCGGCTGGTCGAGCGATCTGTACCCCTATCTATGCAGGCTACTCGGTCAAGAGGTCCAGGGTTCGAATCCCGGTAGGAACAAATGTTTGTATGATGAGTACGAGCATTTGTTTATGAGTCATGGATGTTCATATGTTTATTTAGTATATTTCTAATATTTATATACATATTATTATCATTATTTCTCCGTTACCTAGTATCCATAACATAAGCTCTTAATGATGCTTACTTTGGGCTAGATAATAGGTGTGAGTGTATGAATATTATTATTATATTTAAGCTAACAGAAGTAAGGTTAGGTAGTTGGGCCTGTGTGGTGTGGTTATGGCCCAAGCTCCTCATGTGTTTCTCCTTAGTAGGAAGGTCTGTGCCCAAGAGTGGGACGTAGGTATATAGGCTGGTGATGTGTGTGTGTGTAACAGAAGTAAATCAAAACAATAAGGTACCTACCTACTTTATAAAAAACTGCCTGTAAATTTCTGCTCTCCTAGTACAGACAACAGCACATCTGTAGGTGCTACGAAAGCCGCCAGAGCGGTGTCCTTGTGTTTAATTTCCTTTTATTCGGGGCAGCATCACGTAGGGCCCAATAAACCCCTAGAGAATTGGTATAATCGTCCCAACAACTGAATCAACGTGGACCCAGTTGACTATTAACGTATTAAAAAGGTGAAACTGGTCCCTGCCCCCTTATTCTCAACTGTCGGAAAGAATTCGAATTTCGGAAACTCTATACCTGTCACTTTTTATCGCGCGGCGTCAAAGCGAGACGGCATGTGACTTTTCGAATCGAATCCGTGATCCGACAGTTGAGAATAAGGGGGCTGGTCCTAGTTTTAGACTGGGACGAGTCGTCCCCTAAGCCTCGAGGACAGACTGTTACGCTTGACGTGTAGTCGACTGTACATTATCTATATGTTATTAAATATCGATAAAAAATATTAAACTAAGCCATTATTTTTAGTAATTAAAATAGAATAAAACTAGAAAAATTTCACGTCCTGAGGCAGGAATCGAACCCGCGATCTTTCGCAATCCGGGCGACTGCTCTGACCACTGAGCCACCCAGGACTTGGGATATCCCTGTGAAATTCTTCTAGTCTATCTTGTATTTGCGTTTATGAGCTAACGTCCACCCTACAATGTCGAAATATTCTATTTCAACATCCGAAACGAGTATTTTTACAAATACCGACGATTCGGTTAAGTTGGGGTAGTGCTTTCAAATATTCTTAATTTTTGATTTTAACATTATTATAAATGTTTGAAAAATTACTTAGTAATTAAAATAGAATAAAACTAGAAATTTTTTTAACCGAATCGTCGGTATTTGTAAAAATACTCGTTTCGGATGTTGAAATAGAATATTTCGACATTGTAGGGTGGACGTTAGCTCATAAACGCAAATACAAGATAGACTAGAAGAATTTCACAGGGATATCCCAAGTCCTGGGTGGCTCAGTGGTCAGAGCAGTCGCCCGGATTGCGAAAGATCGCGGGTTCGATTCCTGCCTCAGGACGTGAAATTTTTCTAGTTTTATTCTATTTTAATTACTAAGTAATTTTTCAAACATTTATAATAATGTTAAAATCAAAAATTAAGAACATTATTTTTAATTGACATTTTCATAAAGAATACCTACTTACTCATTTTATAAGAGAATATAATAAACTGAGCAACTAAAAAATACTAAGTTAGCAACTAAAAATCTATTTTGCTCGACTATTAACAATTTGTTGCCGAAATCAGATTTTTTAGGTGCGCATTTAGTATTTTCGTTGGTTAGGTTAGGTTAGTATAATGCTCAGTTAAATACATGCCTTTTAGAAATAGCCATTTTTCGTCTTTGGTCTTTTTCAATTGCGGCACAAAACCGATGATATTACGTTTACTTTCAAATATCAAATAGAGAGCTTAGATATTTTTTTTATTAAGCTCTGCCTTATCATCGTCAGCTTCGTCATTTTGTTCTGTTTGTACATTGATTGTTCTGTCTGCAGATAGTTTACTTGTTGCACGACTTACTTTCGGAGGGGAGGTGTCTTCTGGTACAGTAAATATATCGGCTATCCATTTGAATCTGTATTGAAAATAAACGGATAAAATAAGTAAAAAAGTGTGAGCTAGTACAATAAGCAAGGGTAAACAACTATTGTATGAAGGAGTAACACCAATGAACTTTGAATACGAGTGCATTATTTAATTAATTGATGGAGAAGGTAATTGACGGCAACACCACAAACCAGGTCAGAGAATGCGGCAAACTCTAAGAGGTAGTACCTACACCAAGGAATTTTTAAATTATGAAAAATAATATAAACCAAAAATATGACACTTAAGTTGTTCAGCACCTTAGTTAGTTAGTTGTTTAGTTTGATATTTAGCACCTATCATAATGGGTTAGTCCATTTCAGCATTTTTTGTCCAGGGGCTCAACTCCACCTGATGTGAACCAAATAAGAAGAGTCCATTTGCGAAGACAGCCCCAACTTGAACACACTGATCTAGCCGCTTCTACCTTTTTGACAGCCTATAAGGTGTCTTTTCACGCCTCTTCTGAAGGAACTCATGTTATAGGATAAGGCGAACACATGTGCTGGTAAAGAATTCCAAGCTTTGGAAGAACGACAAACAAACGAATTATAAAACTTCTTTGTGCATGATTTTAAGTGGAGACAGTAAATTGATGACTCCGAAGACCGGCACGCGTTCTCCTGAGTGGGAAGGGGAAAGGACTCATATTTTGGATACACAGCTCCAAATAATCTTGAGAAAAACATTCGTTGCGGAATAAATTAAAGAAAATAGACTGAGGGGTCGCAACCCAATGCGTTGTTTCGATTAGCGACGCACTTGAAATGTCACTGTATTTAGCCATAACAACCGCAGATAACATGAGGTCAAGGTGTATTTAGCCATAACAACCGCAGATAACATGAGGTCAAGGTCACGACTCTCAGTACATTAAGTGATAGACTTTCAAATTGAAATGAAAATAAGGCATCCATAGGTGCTGATTATTATAGGTGCTGTTTTTGAATCTAAAAGCACACAAAGTATTGTGCTTTTAGATTTTTTTTTATTGCTATAAATAGAATCATTGAACGTGTAACATAATGCCATATATTAAAACTTATGATCCATCCATAATTTAAAAATACTTTGTCGGTCTTAAAATAATAATTTTTTCAACTTTATATATTCAATTATAGAATGTAACAAAGCTGTGTACCAAATAAAACAATAAATGAATAGATAAATATGCATGCATAGTAATATTATATATTATTTACTCTTTTTTTAAAGATTATTCAAAGTTAAATTAATAAAGTATCCGTTTTATCAAACGAGACCACTAAATGAGGCTGAACAATACAAGCAACAATAAGAAGAGCAGAAATGAATAAATGCATGAATTGCGAAAGCAATCAGCAAAAGATAATGGTAAGCGATATGGCGCAATTAAAGTTTCAAATGCATATAATAATAATAAAAATGTGACCTGTGAGAAAATTGTGTCCAAAAATAATACATTATCTAACTGGTGCAAAGATGTTTACAATTATGTAGGTATGTAATTCTGTGTGCATAAAATATTTTTATTGATATAGAAGTTAGGGTTGAAATAAAAAATAACAGTTCAATTTTTAAATGTAATTCATTCAAATGCAATCTCAACATTTGGTACAAGATATGTAATATAAAATGTATAAAACAGCACACCTCAGATATATTAACGCTTGATAAGACAAGACTCGCTAAACTCTAGATATAACATTTCTAGTCTAATTAGAGAATGGTATATTATTACATTCATGATACCGCTTGAGTACATCGTGGGTAGCACCATGGACTTTTACTATCTATCATGTAAGAACTTAGCTGCACAAGAATATACGCCGATGTGCGCATTAGTATTGTTAGCGGATGAGTCGCAGGAAGTTAAAATGTATCTTTATGTTAAAACGTTAAGCTTCAAAATCAAAAATAACGTTTCGTCTGCAATAAACTTAGAGATCCGTCGCGACTAGAAATTAAAATATAAAGCCTCGAACACAAAAACATCACATTAATTAATCTCATATTCATTGCAGAATAAACATCGACGATTGAGCAAGAAATAGAAAGACAAACATGTGCTCATATTAATTAAATCAACATAGTCTTATAAATGTCTTTTATAATAGTTTACACTCGTAAAAATGGCTTAATTAATAACAAGAAAATCACGAATGTAAAATTTGTGGCATTTCAATTTAACTAACTACTTAACTTATCTATATAAAGTACCACAAATAATTATTACATTATAATGTCATGGCAAACATCTTTAGTCTTACAATTAACTCTGAATTTAAATTACCAATCACATAAACTCACACAAAATAAATAATCTGGTGTCACACTAACTGTAACATAAACAAATTCAGTCTCATTTGTAAAATAATTAAAATATTTTTATACTTAAGTCTTTCCTCAAGAACCTCAATTTAACTCATCATAGGAAACAAATATAAATATGACACAATGTTAAATATTTTAAAACAATAGTATCAGATAAAATAAATGCAATTAATGTACCATTAAAATTATTACAATTAGCTTCATATTTAATTTAATATTTTACATTGTTAATATTGTCTTTACAGTTTCTGTTAAGAAAGGTGTTTGATCAATATTATCTAATAATTAATATTAATAAATTCATTTCAATATCTACAGGTAAACTCACAAAAAATAATAGTTTATACTGCCTATATTGGTCAGATCTTACACACATTGGCTTAGTAGGCCTACACACATTAGTACCAAATTATAATATACAAAATCAGTCAACACAATTTGCACATAAAGGAGCAAACGAGCCTATTTATTAGCAATATACTTACATTATAAAATGTTATTGTAGTGTATTTCATATTTACTCCTCTAGGCACAAGAGACTAATAAACGGCTATAGGGCCTAATTCTGGAGAACACATGCTAAGTCTAAATTTAAGTTCAGTGCATTTCTTTCTCTCAAAATGAATACGAAAAGGATGGCTATCATATAATTAGACATTGAGAAATGTGCATTAAATTTTCAACCTTACAGAACGTAATAAAACGCAGTGTTTAGGAGGCACCACATGCCGTCTAAAATTGTCTATTGTTTTCTTTGAAATCTATCTAAATTTAGTTGACAGCTGTAAACAAAATCTTGCTATCTTTTTCCTATAACATATTGCGAGAAAGAGATATAGTGGTTAGAATTAGACTGTGTCTTCAGAATTAGGCCCATTGTCTATTACTATTTATTCTGAAAACGCCAAGATGTTATTTATCAACTGTCAATCTTATCAAGTAATTAAAATACCGAGTAGGTATCTAAAGTCTACCAAAAAAGTTGTGCTGAAAATATTCCAAACCCGTTTTTTTTCTTTAAATTAGTATCTGCTAACAAGCAATGTAAACAAACGACACGGCTTGAGTAAATATTGAAATTTACTTAGGTACTTTGGTATAATAATTGATAGCAAGTCTCACTCACTAACAAAGAGACAGGTTTAAGTATTTGTTGTTTAATTGTATTGTATATCTATGTCTTTGAAGTAGACAGTAAAAGATTCTATGGGATTTCGCCAGCTCATAAGCATAATTTTTTCGTACAATTATTTTTGTAAGAATCCATCTTACCTTATCATTTCTATAAATCTTGATTGATAGAAGCGGCAAAAAAAAATTAATTTGCAGGAAAACATCATAAAGGTCGCCATTTTGAAGAAAACAAAATGTCAATGTCATAATACAATTTTGTTTCTTACGACTTTACGTTGAATATTGAAGTTGAAGTCAAGTCAAGTACTGCTGAAATCATGAGCTGGGCCAAAACTTTACCATCTCTTATAAACCTTAATTTCATCAATGCCCTACAGAGTAGTTATGAATAGTGCCAACTGCATTCTTAATTCTGAAGCTAGATAAGCGATTATGTCATTCTACTTTTCTCTAAAATATAAGATGATTATTCAGTTTCATTTAAACAATTATTTGTTGAAATACGACATTCTTTCACATAAGTTAATCGGTAGTTGTTTACCAATATACCCTCGGTGTCAGAAGGACAAGCTAGCGAAATGCCCTTGAGGCATTGGTGACATGAAAGTAAAACAACTGAAATCGTCTTATAAAACAACCATTCTAGCTAAACTCACTTTCGAAAAATTTACATATAAATTACTAGGCGTATATCGCTTTACATCACTTACGTTAGGCCTAGGCTACATGACAGATTGACAGTTATTGGGTATCGGCGGTCAGTTGTTGAGGAAAGACACGCAGTGCGCTACAGTGTTGACGTTTTCCACCAACCTGTTGTAGAGCTCGCGGCGGACGCTCGCCGTGAACTTGCTGACGAGGCACAGCGTCACTGTGGCCGCGAAGATCGCGTTGTACAGCAACACCAGCCGGAAGTTGCCTAGCCATTCGATGCGGCCAAACTCACCGAGGAGATCGAAATTTGTTATACCTGAAAATTGAAGCCACTGAATAAGCTTTTTATATGATTGCGGCAAACACTGCGCGAGACTTATGGTCAACAATAACTAACATAACAACTAGACCCCGCTATCATTGTGGAATTTCTCAGGCAATTGACAGTAAGTGATGATGCAACACATGTGGCATATTTCTAGTTACATATCAATATCTTCGGTCGAAGAAACGAGTTGATATTTTTGTTATTATTGACAATTATAGTCACCACTATCTTAAAAGATAGTTATGGACCTTTAATCCTAAAAGCATTAGTTATAAATTACTTGACCCATCATTCAAATAACCAGAATCAATTAATGCATTCATAGATTTTGAAACTATGCACAGTCAGGTAGTAAAGGGATAACTTTGCCAACTAATTTCTACCGACGAATCCTGTTTCAGATAAAGATTTTTAGTCCCTATGAAACCAAAAAATGGTAAGTACCTACTACAAATTCCAAGAATTTCTAGAAAGACCATGGGATGGGAATTAACACGCTGAATCTTTATAGGACCTTCTTAACAAATATCAGTAAAGGTAGAGTGAATAACATAATATTTATTTCAACAAGCGATTGACAGACAGACAATTCGATAATGTTGACGTTCACTCATGTAGACTAGCTTTGACCTTGAGAATTTATAAAATTCTGTAATAAAAATTATAAGCCCAACAGGGTTTTTAACTCCATTATCACTGGTATTTTTTGGTGTCGGCGCTTGAATTTGTTCTCTATAGACCACACTATCGTCAGCCTTTAAGTGCTTTTTGCTGACTATACTATATTTTCGAAAACTATTAACGCAATTCAAAATATCCGTACAATTCATGGAAAAATCTAGAGTACTCTTCATGTGGCTACGAAGATTTTGTTATCTGCTCTACATGTTCCTGTTCCACTACAAATTTCCACCAGCTTACCGCTCCAAGCAACGTAGCAGCATCTAGCTGTGTAAAACCGCAGGCGAATCGAACGCCGGCCCTGTGACACTGTACGCCAACCACTGACCTAGTATCTTGACGAGCAGCGGCTGCGCACTGTACGCCAATCACTGACCTAGTATCTTGACGAGCAGCGGCTGCGCACTGTACGCCAATCACTGACCTAGTATCTTGACGAGCAGCGGCTGCGCACTGTACGCCAACCACTGACCTAGTATCTTGACGAGCAGCGGCTGCGCACTGTACGCCAACCACTGACCTAGTATCTTGACGAGCAGCGGCTGCGCACTGTACGCCAACCACTGACCTAGTATCTTGACGAGCAGCGGCTGCGCACTGTACGCCAACCACTGACCTAGTATCTTGACGAGCAGCGGCTGCGCACTGTACGCCAACCACTGACCTAGTATCTTGACGAGCAGCGGCTGCGCACTGTACGCCAACCACTGACCTAGTATCTTGACGAGCAGCGGCTGCGCACTGTACGCCAACCACTGACCTATTATCTTGACGAGCAGCGGCTGCGCACTGTACGCCATTCACTGACCTAGTATCTTGACGAGCAGCGGCTGCGCACTGTACGCCAACCACTGACCTAGTATCTTGACGAGCAGCGGCTGCACAATGTACGCCAACCACTGACCTAGTATCTTGAGGAGCAGCGGCTGCGCACTGTACGCCAATCACTGACCTAGTATCTTGAGGAGCAGCGGCTGCGCACTGTACGCCAATCACTGACCTAGTATCTTGACGAGCAGCGGCTGCGCACTGTACGCCAACCACTGACCTAGTATCTTGACGAGCAGCGGCTGCGCACTGTACGCCAATCACTGACCTAGTATCTTGACGAGCAGCGGCTGCGCACTGTACGCCAATCACTGACCTAGTATCTTGACGAGCAGCGGCTGCGCACTGTACGCCAACCACTGACCTAGTATCTTGACGAGCAGCGGCTGCGCACTGTACGCCAACCACTGACCTAGTATCTTGACGAGCAGCGGCTGCGCACTGTACGCCAATCACTGACCTAGTATCTTGACGAGCAGCGGCTGCGCACTGTACGCCAACCACTGACCTAGTATCTTGACGAGCAGCGGCTGCGCACTGTACGCCAACCACTGACCTAGTATCTTGACGAGCAGCGGCTGCGCACTGTACGCCAATCACTGACCTAGTATCTTGACGAGCAGCGGCTGCGCACTGTACGCCAACCACTGACCTAGTATCTTGACGAGCAGCGGCTGCGCACTGTACGCCAATCACTGACCTAGTATCTTGACGAGCAGCGGCTGCGCACTGTACGCCAACCACTGACCTAGTATCTTGACGAGCAGCGGCTGCACAATGTACGCCAACCACTGACCTAGTATCTTGAGGAGCAGCGGCTGCGCACTGTACGCCAATCACTGACCTAGTATCTTGAGGAGCAGCGGCTGCGCACTGTACGCCAATCACTGACCTAGTATCTTGACGAGCAGCGGCTGCGCACTGTACGCCAATCACTGACCTAGTATCTTGACGAGCAGCGGCTGCGCACTGTACGCCAACCACTGACCTAGTATCTTGACGAGCAGCGGCTGCGCACTGTACGCCAACCACTGACCTAGTATCTTGACGAGCAGCGGCTGCGCACTGTACGCCAATCACTGACCTAGTATCTTGACGAGCAGCGGCTGCGCACTGTACGCCAACCACTGACCTAGTATCTTGACGAGCAGCGGCTGCACAATGTACGCCAACCACTGACCTAGTATCTTGAGGAGCAGCGGCTGCGCACTGTACGCCAATCACTGACCTAGTATCTTGAGGAGCAGCGGCTGCGCACTGTACGCCAATCACTGACCTAGTATCTTGACGAGCAGCGGCTGCGCACTGTACGCCAACCACTGACCTAGTATCTTGACGAGCAGCGGCTGCGCACTGTACGCCAATCACTGACCTAGTATCTTGACGAGCAGCGGCTGCGCACTGTACGCCAATCACTGACCTAGTATCTTGACGAGCAGCGGCTGCGCACTGTACGCCAACCACTGACCTAGTATCTTGACGAGCAGCGGCTGCGCACTGTACGCCAACCACTGACCTAGTATCTTGACGAGCAGCGGCTGCGCACTGTACGCCAATCACTGACCTAGTATCTTGACGAGCAGCGGCTGCGCACTGTACGCCAACCACTGACCTAGTATCTTGACGAGCAGCGGCTGCGCACTGTACGCCAACCACTGACCTAGTATCTTGACGAGCAGCGGCTGCGCACTGTACGCCAATCACTGACCTAGTATCTTGACGAGCAGCGGCTGCGCACTGTACGCCAACCACTGACCTAGTATCTTGACGAGCAGCGGCTGCGCACTGTACGCCAATCACTGACCTAGTATCTTGACGAGCAGCGGCTGCGCACTGTACGCCAACCACTGACCTAGTATCTTGACGAGCAGCGGCTGCACAATGTACGCCAACCACTGACCTAGTATCTTGAGGAGCAGCGGCTGCGCACTGTACGCCAATCACTGACCTAGTATCTTGAGGAGCAGCGGCTGCGCACTGTACGCCAATCACTGACCTAGTATCTTGACGAGCAGCGGCTGCGCACTGTACGCCAATCACTGACCTAGTATCTTGACGAGCAGCGGCTGCGCACTGTACGCCAACCACTGACCTAGTATCTTGACGAGCAGCGGCTGCGCACTGTACGCCAACCACTGACCTAGTATCTTGACGAGCAGCGGCTGCGCACTGTACGCCAATCACTGACCTAGTATCTTGACGAGCAGCGGCTGCGCACTGTACGCCAACCACTGACCTAGTATCTTGACGAGCAGCGGCTGCGCACTGTACGCCAACCACTGACCTAGTATCTTGACGAGCAGCGGCTGCGCACTGTACGCCAATCACTGACCTAGTATCTTGACGAGCAGCGGCTGCGCACTGTACGCCAACCACTGACCTAGTATCTTGACGAGCAGCGGCTGCGCACTGTACGCCAACCACTGACCTAGTATCTTGACGAGCAGCGGCTGCGCACTGTACGCCAATCACTGACCTAGTATCTTGACGAGCAGCGGCTGCGCACTGTACGCCAACCACTGACCTAGTATCTTGACGAGCAGCGGCTGCGCACTGTACGCCAATCACTGACCTAGTATCTTGACGAGCAGCGGCTGCGCACTGTACGCCAACCACTGACCTAGTATCTTGACGAGCAGCGGCTGCGCACTGTACGCCAACCACTGACCTAGTATCTTGACGAGCAGCGGCTGCGCACTGTACGCCAATCACTGACCTAGTATCTTGACGAGCAGCGGCTGCGCACTGTACGCCAACCACTGACCTAGTATCTTGACGAGCAGCGGCTGCGCACTGTACGCCAACCACTGACCTAGTATCTTGACGAGCAGCGGCTGCGCACTGTACGCCAACCACTGACCTAGTATCTTGACGAGCAGCGGCTGCGCACTGTACGCCAATCACTGACCTAGTATCTTGACGAGCAGCGGCTGCGCACTGTACGCCAATCACTGACCTAGTATCTTGACGAGCAGCGGCTGCGCACTGTACGCCAACCACTGACCTAGTATCTTGACGAGCAGCGGCTGCGCAGTGGAGTGTGCCAGCAGTAGCGCGCACGTGGCGATGATGCGCGCCAGCGGCGTGCGGCGCGCGCGCGGCAACACTCGCAGCGCGCTGAGCGGCGCGCCGAGCCCCGTCAGCGACGCCGCGTGAAGGTACAAGATCAGTACCGCCTCCAGCGCTGCGCCCGCCCACCCCAGCTTCGACAGCGATGCGATGCCCAACGTGAATTGCTGCCAGGATTGAAAATTACCAAAATAATTTATATACCTATTCATTTGCAGATACACAATCGTTATCGGATAGTTATCCTGTAGCAGCAGCCTATATACATCCCACTGCTAGGTATAGGCCTTCTTACATTGGAGAAAAACATGAGGAGTTTTGGGCAATATTATCACGATAGCAGTTGCATCCGGGAGCAACAGCTTAACGTGCCTAACAAAGCACGGAGGAGCTCGAGGATACAATTTTTTGATTGACTCATCCGGTACCTACCTGGCGAAAGATGCTTTGTTTTCGTGTGGAACCCTCCGAGCTATTTATCCTATATTTTCTTAATTTTTTATTTTAACATTATTATAAATGTTTATCCTATATTTATCCAATAACATCCCAAAATGAAAAAAGTTGGCATCCTTCATCTTTCAAAATTACATAGTATTAAATAAAAGCATGACATGTGTAAATATACAACTATTTTAAAAATTAATGCGCATTAACATAATTGAGTTGTCTTCTTGAAAAATTAAATCAATCAGTAAAATTAATGAAACATGGTTATCTGATATCGCCACCAAAAACTCAACCCATCCCTTGTTTTTTTCTTCCATATCTTGACTAAAATATATATTTTAACAGCCTTTTCAATTCTAGTTTCTCACAGAAGGCTAGAAACGTATGTTTTGTCGCCAGCGGATCTCAATTTCGTTATCGTCGGTTGGAGTTGGTTGATAATCACAAAAACATTCAAGGGATTCCCCTCATAGCTATCTGACATTTTACTCGCTCAGATACACTTACCGCACCGTGAAGCCGCGTGATGCATCTCTTAGGGGCACAAGTGTTTTTATCATGATTATGATCAATATAGGTATATTTATTCTGATAATTATCACGTTAATTATGCCTCACAACATTGATTGCTACTGGTACCGAGTGCCAACCAAGAGTTATTTTATATCCAACTTCAGAATTGACTATTATTGCTGTCTCAAATCACAGAACCAAGGAGATGTGTGTGTGTAGAAAAGAAAAAAACACAAATAAAAAAAAATCTAAATTGAATTAATTACAACTAGCAATTTTGCGTCTTTTTTAGTGTGAGGTGGTATTTTGATGAGATGACTTATCTTTGAAGATCCGTCGGAGCTGAAACAGCATTGAGCGGATTGCTTCCTTACCCGTGTGCTGAGCGGCAATGCCTTGATCCCGATGAGCAATTCGAGCGTGTTCTGCAGCACCATCAACACCGTGATAGTGGTCAGGGCGAGCAACAGCAGCATAGCCAACGGATATACGACATTCCGCTGAAATGAAGAGGTCTTACGCTGGCTTTCTACCTCCTGTAAAAGATATTAATTTCATGACTAAAATTATCGAAATCACCCAAAAGACAAACAATAACCGATAGCTTGCCTTGTAATGTTCAAACTTTTCCACCGATTATATTAACTGTCAACATTTCAACTGTATTTAAAATGCATGAAAATTAGTTTTTCATGCTAAAATCTATTCTAGTACAAACCTAAATCCAACTATTGTTATTCTTAAAATAATTCATTACTTCTTTGAAACCTACATAGTGTTATATAGGTTATCACTTATCAGTGTTTTTACACAAAAACACGTAGCAGGACTAGGTACATATTAAGTTAAGCACTGTAATTTGTGAGTAGCATTAGTCTGTTGTAATAAGATTTAATTTCCAATCGAAATTTTATGCTTGATATGCGGACGTCCTGTATGTCGCAGCCATCTGGTTAAATTAGCCAGTTAATTGTACGCCAAGGCCGTTGATTTAACGCCGGCATTCAATTAAATGGCTGAAGGACCACAAGCCAAGTCATTGGGCGCAACGATTAATTAACCAGATGGCTGAATGTCATGTCAGCTATCTGATTAAATAGCCAGTTAATTTGAAGTTTAGTTCGAAGAGCTTTGTGTTACTGTTTGTGAGAATGGTAGGTTCAAGGTTATTATTTATGACCACTTACAGCTGAAATCGTTTTGGTTATAATACGTACTAGCAAAAAATAATCTTGAACTTACCAATTACACTAAATCTCCGTACAAGACGATCCGCCTAAGCGTCTAATTGAGCTGGCTTTCAATACGATAAGATGTTAAACGTTAAGTGATTCTATTTTATTTCACTATTGGCCTAGGCATTTAATTGGATGCCGGCGTTTAATCAACGACCTAGGCATCTAATTATGTGGCTAATTTAAAAAACCAGATGGCTGTGGCGGAGTGACATATATTATGGTATTAGTATAGGTAAAGTTATAGTATCTAAGGTCATGAATTGTCCTGCGTGTATTGCTTGATGAAAAGATTTATTTGATCTTTTCATAACGTCTATATTTAAATGTCTTCTATTTCATTTGACAGACTGGTAGTATAACAGTAAAATTAGCTATTCAGGACTGAAATGTAATCGTGAACTTTTCGGGTTTAAGTTTATTACCTCCTTTATTTTATTTGAACGGTTATCAATATTATTGAACACTAGCTTGACAAAATAATTTGATTAGTAAATAAACTTTATTTAAATAGGTGTATACATTATACAACGTGTTTATTAATAGTCAACAGCACACCAAGCGTAACAGTTTGACCATGAGACCGCCCTTACTGCGTTCGTATTAGAGGCGGCTTTCGTAGTGAAACTGTTACACTTGATGTGCTGTCGTGTGTACAATTCTATAAGAATCGAACTGCAAATGTTTTTTTATTATTTTATTTTTCATACAAAATATATATTTACAATATTTTCAATCATCAATGCAAAACACCTTTACCTACGTATAACCGACAATGTCGCATACTACAACTTAAAAAAATATGAATAATTGTAAACCACCACCATCCAAGTATTATTATTTCAATTACATTAATGGATCACTTTTTTACTATTTGTGTTTCAATTGCATTTAAAATACAATATTGTAGAGAATAATTTGAGAACCATGTAAGTGTTAGGATAGACATAAAGAATGACAGCTTCTGGACTATTCTAGACAACTTTCACGTAATTCCGACGCATAAAACAACACACGTCATTCAGAAAAATAAATAGAATGCAGGTCTCGAGCTATTTGTAGTTTTACTTGCACAATTCACGCCGATTTTCTTGGATAGTTTCACTTTTAAGAATTTCTCTAAGCTGGCTCTTTTAAATTGACAATGTACGGTCAGCAGCGACAGTCTTAACACATCCGTAATCATACTAAACAGAACGGACCAATTTAACTGCGAGATAATTTACTGCTATTCGTAAGAAATTCTGTGACGATAAGTTTTGATAATCGACTTACGTTGCTGACGTAGCTAACTCTAATAAGTATTATGAATGCGAAAGTGCGTTTGTTTGTTGCGCTTTCACGCCTAAACCACTAAACGGAAGATGAAATTTTGTATGGAGATAGTTTGAGAACCTGGGAAGAACTTACGATACTTTTTGGAACGATAGCCTACAACCACGCGGGCGGAGACACGGACAAAAGCTAGTAATGAACATAAACAAGAGTTTATGCGGTTCTATTTTTAAACTTCTAATTCTTTGTGTTTTGTACGGTCGTATGTGAAGATAGAGCAATCATTTACTGCTTATTACATAACGCTAACAATGGCGCCACCTTAATTTTCTTTTATTATATATTATACATATCGCAGGTACGTAGAGTAGGTACACATACATCTACAGGAAAAAACGGAGCAATACCTTAAGTGGTTAGATAATTAACACAGACATTTGGACCCGACAACATATAACATTAGGATTGGGTTGGAAATACTTTTAAATCAATACGTATCGCGTGAAAATTTTAAATACAAAATCACCTTCAATACATTACATTGGAACTATTTGGAACATGACTAAATAAAAGTATTTCTTGTAGTAACTTCGGAGACCATAAGGTATTACTGATACAAACTAACGTTATAAATGCGAAAGTAAATCTGTCTGTCTATCTTTTACCTTTTCACGCTTAAGCCGCTGAAGCGATTTAAATTAAATTTCGTATGGAGATAGTTTGAGACACTGGGAAGGACATACGATACTTTTTGGAGCGATAACCGACATCCAAGCGTGCGGAGACGCGGGAGGACTCTAGTATTATAAATGCGAATTCATGTAATGTCTGTATGTCTGTGACGTCATCACTCTTGAACCAATGACCAGTTTTTGAGGAAAGACATGGAGATAGCCGACATCAATGTAGACAGCCACTAGTTATGCAGTATGTTCCAAAAAGCCGAAATAATATTTAAGGGGGTGTTTGTGTTTCCTGTCAAGAGTTATCTCTGCAAGTTTGACACCTTTTGACCACTTTTACGTCACAACCCTAAAAAATACTTACTGAAGAGGAAAAGGCTTCGTCGTCTTTAAACTGTACTTTAATTACCATTAACCCATCAAAACCCGATAAAGCAGACACAATCAAACTTTAATTGTTATGTCATCAATACGTCTAGGCATTAAACAATACAATTAATACAAATAAATTAGAAAGCCAAGAGCCAAAAGTGAATTTCTTTCCCTTCGCCCGTCGATTCATTAAAGTCCCATTATGTCAAAGGCTTAACTCTACTGGCCAGTATCGTCGTCCAAAGAGTCCGTAGCACTTTCCATGCGTATCGTACGACACACTACAATTATACAACACACACACACTCACAATCCGCACACATACTACCGACCCCCGGCACCAACAAAATCCCAAAGGACATGTTCTGAAAATGTATGGGGGCTGGTACTCAGCTACCCCCCAAGACAAAAGTTATATGGGAAGAAAAGTATATATTAAAGAATATTATGATATAAAAACTATAATTTTAAATGCCTGCATATAAATAAAAAATAACATTATATTCTGGTCAAAAAACTGTTATCCAGAGATGTAAAATTCCATTTTAAAAAATGTGACTCATCCCAGACATAGTATAAAACGTCAATGTCGTCTATTGTCTGGTCAAATATTTCTTTAATAACTAGGCATGGGGTTGATTTGGTTCAGCCTACGACTATTTTGCAATTATATTTTATTGTAAATGCTAGAAGAACATGGCAAATTAGTTTCTGCACTTGTTTCTGACTAATAATAATGATTTCAATTTATTTTTTACTGTATTTTGTCAGAGAAACTTGGATAAGAAGCTTAGAATTCTTGCATACACTTTTCAAAATTACTCAAAAATGCACGGGTATTAAAATGAAAAAAGGGTATATTCAAGATCCTCTGAGCATAAGCTTTCGCATAATATATAATTTATCGTGGGGGGCTTTCGAGTACCAATATCGAACATCTCCTTTTACTTCGAAATTCTGTAACAGCCGGTGTCTTAAATAGTACCTAAGGTACTCTATCTTACCTTTCTCATGGCAACTACCCTCTGCAGCCTCTCCTTAAGGCCGGCCTGCAACGCGCCATTTCTTAGCCTCAGCAAAGGAGTTTCTTTCCCACGCGAGGTCCTCTTGCTGTCTTTCAACAACGAGATGTCTGCGTCGAGTGAAGCCGATATGTCACCCCGGTCGGGGTACATTGGCTCTGGAGATATGTATCCAACTCCTGGATAAATATTAAAACTTTAAGTCAAACTTATATCAGCGATGCATTTCTTATTGTGTATCGAAATACAATTGCGCCGGCCGCAGACACGAAAAGGTTCATTGCCTTCATGCGATTTATAGAACACGTTTGTGTTTATTTATTTAGAGGATTTTATTTCGCTAAACTGAAATCAATGACTCAATTTCTTTTATAACACACTTACAAATAAATTATCGACCACTTGGATCGTTAAAGTCTTTATTGTTTTGTCTCGTCAATAATTAGACATTGTAGTGTATCCATGCAGTGTATTAAGCGGTATGTGAAACATTGACCTTTAATTATACAAGTGTTTTCATCTTCCACCGTAAAGCACAATATTTGTCTTGGATATTGAATGGTTGAATATTGATCGTATAAATAACTAGGAATTAAAAAAAATATTACTTCAAAAACTGTAAAGCACACAAGGTCTCGTTAATTATTCAATACGTACTTTGATGATTGAATTTAGGACGTAGGAGTATTGTTCAAACGAAAAATATTTCGTAATTGATGTGTTGGTTTTTCATGCATTTCCTAGTTTAAGGGCTGCATAACATAACTGCGAATATAATGTAATTATAATTCCCAATGCACCAGGCCCAGTATAATACCTATGTTATATTCATATGACAACTTTCATTTTGCACGTTTGACATGGTTATTCAAACATGGCAGGCAGCGGGCTCGTTCAAGTTAAAACTGTTATTTTCACTCATAAGATAATATTGAATTCGTTCAATATTCTTCCAGGAATTATTCACAATTCAGTCTTGTTGATTATAAGTTAAATGCGCTTTTAATAAGTAATTATCGGTCTCAATCGTGTAAATGATATAGTGATAGCAAAGCGATCCTGCAATGTGAGACACAGACAGCAGATTTTGGGGAAATTATTAAGTTAGTCATTTAAAGATTCACAGCCTTATTGATAAAAATTTCACTCCTTGGATGATTCTCAGAAAAGCTATCTATGACGTTTTGTCACATTTTTACAGTTTGAATTCATCATTACTTTGTCTTAAAACAAGACAAAGCACGGAAGACTTTTTATCTAAAAGGCCATTAAAGATTTAATGCATCCTTAACCAAAAAAAACAACAGTTCATTATTTAATTATTTTTTTCATCATTCAATAATTCTCATCATCATCAGCAGCAGCAGCTTATAGTATACGTTACGTTCCACTCCCGGGCACAGGCCTTCCTACATAGAAGAAACACATGAGGAGTTTGGGTTTTATAAATAATACTTTAATATAAGTAATACTTTTGACGTCATGGAAAGTTGTTTTGGAAACAAAATCGTAATCAAATAACAAACGTGTCGTAATCACGAAGATTTACGAGGTCGTCTCGAGTCATTGTCAAGTTCACCGTTACCGCGGCGGCTTGGACTCTACAGCTCACAATCCGCAAATAAACATGTTACTGTGTCACTTCGAATTTAACGTAGTACTCTGTAACTGGGAATCTTACATTCATATCTATTATCTAGCCCAGATTATATTTGAAATATACTAAATGAACATTCAAATATCTGGCCCTACCGGAAATCGACTCGGGCACCTCTGGTTTAGTTAGGTTAGGTTTAGGCAGGTTAAGAGCTTGTGTTATGGATACTAGATAACGGAGAAATAATGAAAATAATATGTATATAAATATTAGAAATATACTTAACAAACAGCCATGACTCATGAACAAATGCTCATCATACAAACATTTGCTCCTAGCGGGATTCGAAGCCGGGACCCCTGACCGAGTAGTCTGTATAGCAAGGGGCACAGACCACTCGGCCAGCCGGTCGTCAAATAGGTATAGGTACCCAATAGCCCCCATCTAATTCCAAACTTTACTTTCAACGTGCTAGGTGATTATTAGAAATAGAAAGTCAAAAACTAAAGTAGGTGGGCTTAACGGTTGTTCTGTTATCGTGTTAGTAAATAATAACTTTTTTAATGAGGACACACTACATATATTCTACCAATGATTGTATATTATTATATAAAATACTCGTTCGAGAGTTGAAATATCATAATTTCGACATTGTGAATGTATTACGCAGAGAAATACTAGAAGAAATTCATATAGGGTTAAATTAAGTCGTCGGTAGCTCCATGGTCAAAGCAGTCACCCGGGGTGTGAAAGATCGTGGGCAAAGACTAGGGTGTCTGCTCTGACTCTGTAAAATGTGATTTGTTTACCGTTCAAAAGTAAGAGAAATTCTCGGAAAAGTTAGACGTGTTGCGGCGTCTAACCTCTGTTTTTGTAGCGGCTAAGGTGGATAAGGACAATCTGACATGACAACAGTAAAAAGACAAGAGAAGAATGAGATTGACTTTGGAAAACTGTACGAATAAGGATTTTTTTATACACAATTGTAATAATTGTGGCAAGAAATGACTTGCATAGTTAAATAAGTTGTTTTTTTATTTTAGTTTTTTTATTATTATTTTTATACAACTAGATGACAAACAAGCTGACGGCCCACCTGGTGGTAAGCGGTTACCGCCGCCTATAGACACCTGCATTAACAAGGAAAAGCACTTGATATTGCAGGTGCGTTGTCATCCTGAGGCCTAAGATGAAATGCCGTCCATGCCCGGTAATTACATTGGCTACCTTTCCCTTCAATCCGAAACACAGCGGACTATTTCACGGCTGCAATAAGAAAGGCGGTGGTACCTATCCAGGCGACCCCTAATATGGGTCTACCACCTAGTGAAAGATTGTTGCAACCCTTGTTTAGATTTTGCAAGTAATTTCTTAATCTTCACAGCATTCTCAGTTAACTCACCGCAGAATCACAAAGATAATACAACAAAGAACTGTTAATGACTTTGATGTTCTGTATTCCCCAGTGGGAAACTTCAATTCGAGTGGAAAATATTTTAAAAGTGGTTACATTAATTATTTCATTCATTCAATTTTACTTTACGTCGAACAGGTAAAATATAAAGAAATGAAAACGTGGTTAAAATGTTCATTGTAATTTTTACCACCACTGATAACGATGCATACTCAAGAATAATCTTTATCAAAGTCAATAAAAATAATTACGTGACGGTTGCTCTACATTTAAGCGTCTCATTGAACTTTGTTTTAGTGAACTCAGAGAGGGATAGAGATATCGACTTCTCAGCAACAATTGCGCTCGCGCACGTAACGCAATCGTCGTTTGTTTATACAACTAAATGACAAGCAAGCTGACGGTCCACATGGAGGTAAGTGGCTACCCCCGCGTAAAGACACCTTTTTAACAGGAGAAGTAAATTCACCAGACCAGCCAATATGGACCGGCTTTGCGCCAGTGGAGATTGCCCAGAGTTACCATGGGCAATCTCAAGACGTGGCGGCCTTTATGTTGCGAGCGTGGGAGCCACCCGTATAACATTTGCTGCATTATTTCATAGAAATGTCATGAATTTATCAAATGAAAAATATTTTTTTTGAAAGTGCCAAACCATTTCTATTTTCAACTAATATAGTCCATGTTTTAATTTATTGTCGTATTGACGGCACCACCCTGTATAGCGCATATTTAAATTTATTGTCGTCACTACCTGTATATTTTATTGAATTATAATAATTACATGGGTAGTCATTGAATTGCCCACTTTAGTTTCGAATGCCACCGCCGAACAAAAGGTCGCTGCTAAATAGCACTATGAATTTCAGAGCCCATAACAAGATAAAAACTTGATTGCCACCCTAATTTCATTAAAAAAAAAAAAAAAACCAACTCAAATTGGGGTACGAATTTAAATATTTTTTATCAAACTACATATATGATATTTTTCACTCAAGTTAATGCAGTAACATAGTATAATAAATAACCAGATTTATAACAAAAAATATTAAATAACCACTTTATTTCCAGCCCTGCACTCAAATGTAATTATGAACCCGTGGTAACAATTGTAATTTGTCCCACACGGATTGTAGGGTAAAGTCACCGGTTATCGACCACTTAAGCAACTCGTTGACTTGCAACTTCATTTTCATTATAATTTTATATGAAAACACTTCTTTCTAATGCATTAATAATATTTTACAAAAGACCTAATTTCATAAAAAAAAAAGTTTATAGACGAATCTTTAATAGGTTATTTACAAAAAAATATTTAATGCAAAACAAGCGAAAACACTGGTTATCGGCCATTTGACTCAGATGTCGACCATCAGTGTACCGGTTATCGGCCACTTAATTCACAGTAGAAAAATAACTTTTAACTACGAGCTCATAGGGTTGAAATTAGAATAACAGGGAAACAAGGACTCTTGATTAGAATTAACAATTTATTATTTTATGCAATTAACACATAATCATAACAAATAACAATAAAGGAACTATCAATGATCACAGTGTTTTAATAATTAACACTTTAATCATTCAGTATTGTCATAAAATGTCTTCAAAATTTTTCTCCTTGTAATTTTAGCAGTTTATCACAACTCTCTTTCATTATTTTAAGTAATTAACACATAATTATAACAAGTGATAATAAGAGGCTATTAATCATCACATTTTTTAACAATTAACAATTTAATCAGCCAGTGTTTCATTAAATGGCATCAAAATATCTCTCCTATCAACTTTAGCAGTTTCACACAACTCAGATTCATATTGTGCAGTTGCTGCTTGAATGTAAGACAAATCCTTCAGTTTCGTGCATTTTAGGTGATACCATCAAATACAATAATCACAGCCTATGTTCTTTTCTCCCTCTTCTTCAGTGTCACTAATAAGGTCAATGTCACACGAACCACATTTAATATGGCTTTGAGTTTCTTCTGGTTTCTTTTTATTTAGTGGTAGTCTTTTTATTAAGCATCTTTTTTTTGAGGAGGTTCCTTTTTCTTTAGCTCCCTTTCTAGTTTACGTTTTTTTATCTAATTTTCCTTATCCTGTTTCTTTTTTTCTTTGTTCTGGTGATATTGTTTCCAAGCTTTAGACGCTATAGCACTCGGAAAATGACTTGATTTAGAACTTCTTTCGTTTTTGTGAGTAGAACAGGAAATTTCAAATGTTTTTTAAATGGATCCTCTCTATCATAAGCATCAACGTCTGTAGCTAAAGTTGTAGTCTGTAGTAAAATTCTTTTAATATGTTACATCTATCTTCTAATGTATTTTTGTTTCTTAATTTTTCTTGACATGTCATCTTTGAGGAATCTGTAGATATTATTGTTTGCTCTTCTATTAAATTATTTTCTTCATTTTCAATTTCCTTAAAAATGTTATCTTCTAAAGTATTTATGTTTCTTGATTTTTCCTGACATGTTGTTTTTGAGGAATCTGTAGATAGTATTATTTGCTTTTCTATTAAAATATTTTCTTTATTTTCAATTTCCTTAAAAATGTCACATTCCAACATAGTTAGTAGAAGCAAAACTTTCTAAATTTGTGTAACTTTTTAATGAATCGCCTTGAGTTACAATAGGAGGTCCATTATTTTTTATGTCAGATTCTTTAAAGCATGTTTGTTTTTCTACCGGTAAAACATCTGCACTATGAATTTCAGAGCCCATAACAAGATAAAAACTTGATTGCCACCCTAATATCATTAAAAATATTTAAAATAGACCAACTCAAATTGGGGTACCAATTTATGTATTTTTAATCAAACTACTTATATAATATTTATCACACAAGTTAATGCAGTAACATAGTATAATAAATAACCAGATTTATAACAAAAAATATTAAATAACCACTTTATTTACCGCCCTGCACTCAAATGTAATTATGAACCCGTGGTAACAATTGTAATTTGTCCCACACGGATTGTACCTAATAGCTCGGTAGTAGCTTGACGCTCGCTGGGCACGTCTATTCTAATTAGATACATGCTTATCATGATTGCTAACTCACATATAAATATTCAAATCAACTGAGCAACACTCAATTTAGCTCAACAACATTAACTAGTTGCATGATTCGCATAAAAGCTTTGTATTTTCATTGGTATTCTTCATAATAAACGGCAGTCAAGGTCGTCTTAAGACTATCCGTTACGTGCTATATGACACGGTATAGGAAGTAAAACTTATGTGCCTTCTCATTAAAATACGCACAGTGTAAAGAATACGTACTTCTATATCAAGTAATAAAGGTAGGTTTTTTTATTATTTTAAAATGTTATATTTTTTCATGTTTTACCTAACTTTTCGTATAGCATAATAACGTTTACGCATAGTACATTTTTTTTTTCATAAACTTAACATCCAATAATTGGGTACTACATATAAAGTAAAAGTTAGTTTCTTTTTAAACCAAAAACAAATAAAAAAAAACCTAACATTGCCTATGCAGGAAATATAAATACCGTTAAAATCCGGAACGGTTTTTAGATATTTAATAAGTAGGTATAAAATATTTTAGATTCAAGTCTTAGAATCTACAGATAGGTACTGTTAGCAAATCAAGAACAATGCTTTTGTAGAAACGACATAAAGCATGAGCTAATGACTATTCAATGTAAACAATAACCACAGCATAATTCACTACTGACATAATGCTGACATAATGCAATTTCCGACGTAATCGTGATAATGATGGCCTTGATTATGAAGCCCGAAGGCAGGAATATGTATAATGTTTATTTCTTAAATTTTCTTTTTATACTCGTCGCGTGAATAGATCAAACACGCGTGGCTTAGTGTGTGCGTGACGTAAATTATATAAAATAAGCTAAGTAAAAACTAATTAGGGCGCCACTTTTGATTGGTAGTCGGTGCACCGTGCATGTTTATGAAAAAAGTACCTACCCCAAAAAACATCGACGTTAAATAAAGGGGTATTGTCTTACCAGTTGCAACGGCATTTTTGATCCGTCGTTTTATAGTTTCTTCCTCGAAAGAGTACATGTAATACTCCTCATTGAGATCCCTCAGAAACTGCGGTTTAACGAGCACACCGCCAACCACCCCAAACAGCCTCACGAAGCCCAATGGCGTGAACACTGAAACAAAGAAATAATTTAATAAAATGTAGTATAAGATATTCTAATAAAACACGCTAAATTACAATATCAAAGAAAAAAGTTAAAAAATAAAATTATCAGTCTATTTTTCAATTACTTTAAAAACCATTTGAATAGTGAGAATCGAACATTAGAATCGAGTCACACTGCACGCTGGCCAAAAAAAGAAAATGACATATCACGCTACCCAATCACTGTCTTAGCAACAGTTGCTATGTACGCTATTACGTCAATGTGACTGGATATTTTGTAAACATAACATCAAATATTAATATTTCATACTACCGGATTATACACTATTTAAAAGGCGAAAACAACGGTATTTTTATCTCAACAAAAGTTTGGAAATAACCAATCAATATGAGTTACAGAAGTATTTCAAATAATCCTGCGTTTAAAGAATATGAGGATATGCAACGCAACGATGAGTTCAACAACTTTATGATGAGAGTGGGGGAGGTTTCGAACCTTGTTAGAGATATGGCAAGTGGTGATAAAGATAGAGCTGATGCAGCCAAATCATTGGCTGACAAATACTTAGACGGTAAAATAATCAAAGACGACAACATAGAGATGACGGTGAAAACAAACAGAACCATTATAAACCAAAAAGCTTTTCAATCTTTGGAAAATAAAGATGAGGTCGGTAAATACATTCTAATAGTAAACGAAGCGTATCTGATAATATTTGGACAATAGCCAAACTATGTTAACATTTCATATTTCAGGGTCAAGTAGTAAACTAAACGTTTAAAATTCCCAAGATATTAATGACTTCTTTATAAAGAGATTACATTTTTTAGCTGTTAAAGTTAGTTCTGATTAAAGTATATCAATTAGACACGAGGTTACCATAATAATAACACAGTATGATAACATGCCAAATCTTATAATTATCTCACCTATCAATGTGTACCTATCATGACGGGGATTTGGGTCGCCTGTATTTAGTCAGACACATAATGGGCTATGTTGGCTGTAGAGTACACACCTATCTATTGTATTTTATAATAGTAAAAGCAATTTGGCACAAGTTCGATTTAAAATACAATAGCTGTAATAGAAAAACTATACTAAATTTAAGACAAACCGTACAGAAATAAAAAAGGAAAGGTGATTTTTAGTGTTTCTTAGCCGAATTGACACAAACGGAACCTTAGATATGAATTATTAATATTAAGGTGATTTGCCCTAAAAAAAATTCATATCAAATTCAAACACATTATTGCAAATTTAGTCTACATGTTTTTTTACCCTATATTATGTGTCAAAATATTCTAAATTATAATCCTAAAGTCAAAATATACTTGGTCATCAAAGACATTGTAATAAACGACAAAAGTTAAGCTATATCAACATGGTACCTACTTATTAAAAGTACGTCTAATTATTGGCAACGGCTCTAGAAGCAAATAAATGTCATTGATTTGAAAAATAAACTTCTTTTTATTTCGTTCGATGATAATTTGGGATCTAAATAACAGCACTTGAACGTTCAGAAATAAAGGCGTGACCGTGAATGTAACTTAGCTACACTATACCGCAAGATAACACTAAACATTATATTCAGAGAAGAGGTGCGAAAATATTTTAGCCGTCCCAAATAGACTTACAACAAAATCAATCGACGCGCAACAGTAAATGCGCATATTTAACAAAAATACTTATCAAGGTTGTGTGATAACCAGAGGTCGGAATTAGGTAGAGTTATTTATGTACTTACACTGATTTCATACAGCGAAAGATGAAAGTGGATATGCATCTCGAGATTTGAGATCCCGAGATTAATTTTAAAAAGCGGAAAAATACCGTAATTTATTCAATCAAAAATTATTTAATTTTTCACAATTTGGACCACTGCACACCAAAATTGCCAAATTTACATCAACGACATCGGATTTCCTAAGTTGCAAAATTTGAAGGACTAATTAATCAATGTCTTTCCAATGCCGCCAGGGTGAAATTGATAAAGATGTTTGGATGGCAGAGGTTAGCAAAGATGCAGAAAGAAGGGCTCTCGACCGCAAGATTCGTCGTGAGAAGGCGGACACTCTCAACACCCAGGCTATCAAGGCATTCCGTCGGGGAGAATACGATAAGGCACTCTCGTGTTACAATCGTGCAATAGAACAGGTCAAAGACAACCCTATGTTATACTGTGACCGTGCCCTTACTAACATCAAGCTGGGTAAATATGATAAGGTACTTGTATTGATCAAATTTTCAAGGAAACTTTAGGTAGGAAAACATTTATGGTTATACGGTACTGCTAGGCCTATCTGCTGTAGAATATCTAAGTATTTATATACTTACTACCACACTAGTGAAAGCTTTCATTATTCTCTCCGTGGATAGTACTAGATACGTACTAAAGATTTGTATTCTAGCATTTTTTTTTATCTATGCATAGCACCTATATCTATCTGTGGATAGAATATTGAAACCGAACGTAAGTAAACTTCAACAGGATACTGCGTATTTCTAGTATTAATATTATCAAACCATTTTATTTACGCAGCAGTCATTTCGTAAACAACTACATACACTATTAATATGTCTTTTATCTGCTTTGTATATTTCTACTCACTATTTCCAATATAAATTGACATATTTATTGCAAATAACGAGATCTGGTTCAATGTTATAGAAAAAAAGTAGTAGTATTTGCCTTTTGCAAATCATCTCATTCACTTTTTGATATTATTTATTTAGATCGGTCATTTTACCTATAATAGCATATTAATACATATTGATAGAATAATGTAAATAGAAAACAGATTATAAAAATCTATTTATGAACTTTATCAAACTGTTAATCCTTGTGTGTATCTCATTATCAAGTTAAACACAATAGAAAAAATAACAAAAGTAAATGTAATCACATTTATCGCATTCGTGATCCTCCGGGACAGGATCCTCGGGGAATGTGATCCTCAGGGAATAACCCTCATTATCATCATCTCGTCTGTGTATCTTATTGTGTAGGCACTTCTAGCAACTCAAGTCAGAAGCCGAAACAGGATCTTAATAATTGATAAATTGATATCTAAATTAGGCAAACCGATGCTATCTTTAGGTATTAATGAGTCACTCACCATCACAATAAAACCTTTCCCGTTTTATTATGGTAAAGACTAATTACCATTATCTCCATCATACCAAAAAAATGCACTTTGTAGGAAAATCAACATAATACTTTTTTATATGGACCAAATTTTGAAGTGTCCAGTATACTACTACACTAAACAATAAGGAAAAAAACTCTTAACTCTTATTGAAAAGAGAATGGACCGTATCTAGTTTATTTCGGAGTCGTGTCCTTTATTTATAGGGACACGATTCCGAAATAAACTTTCCATCAGCAAACTAGAGCTCCAAATTCTCGAGCATTTATAGTACTACTGACTCGACACCCGCAGAATGAGTTCGTTAACACGTATGACTCAAATTTTCTCAAACAATAAACTTGAAATGATGTTTTAGGTGTTCGACGACTGTGAATGGGCAATTCGCCTAAACGAGAAGAGTTTCAAAGCAAGACTTTACAAAGCTAAAGCGCTTAAGGAATTAGAAGAAATAGATAAATATACGGAATGCAGGAGAGAACTGGAAGAAATGTTTGCTAAACACCAAGATCTCATTAAATACTTTTTGGACAAAAAACATGACATTTTAGAGGAAGAAGATGAATAATGTCATTGTGCTACTAGATAAAATAAAACTATTGTGATACGTGAATTCTTTTTTCGCACGGAAAATAATTTACTAAATCACTACCTATATCCTTGCACGTATCCTAATTTCATAACATGTTCGATTTCGATTTCGTTGCTTTTGGCTAGAAGTATGTTTTTCTTAGTAAATAAAGATATTATGTAGAATTATTTATGTCGTTTTCCTTTAACAATGAACTTAGCAACAAATCGGAAAGAGAGCGTCATTTTAATCTAAATCTTGCATAAAGAGTATCTATCGTGACTAATTAGGTGTAATTATAGATAGCAAATACATTATATAACCTTCATTTTTATATTCGTACTTATATGCATTTGAAGATAAATGAAATATGGATTTGTAACATAATATGATGTAACAACATGAATAAGTAGGTATTTGCTTACCTAATAACATTAAAACTCCCACAAAAGACACACAGGAATACAGGAAAGGTAAATAGGTCCATAAATCTGTGAACAAAAAATAGCAAATACAGAAACAATAGAAAAACAATATGTTGATACAATAAAATACACATAATTTAAAAGGATACGATTTATTATTGATTTATATTGAAACAAAAAATAGTAGTGAAAGCATAGACAAGGACATCACAGTAGGTACTATTGGTTTGTTAACCACCTAAATAGATTTATTTTTGCAGGGTATACACATATTTGCGCTTTCCAGTTTTCCCGAGGCGGAAAGACGAAGTGTAGGGCCACCACCCACCACTAAAACCCCTATTTTACCAGGAGAAATACACTGACGGACCTGCTGGCGAAACAGCGGCAAATGCGCGGGTCGACCAGCGTCTAAATTGACCTTGGGAATATCCGCTAAAACTCCTGGATAACTCCCTTGCCTTCCGCGGAGCTGATCTAGGGCCTGTCGAAACCATTTCACTAAACCACCCCCGGAACCGGTTCGCAGCTGACAGCAGTTTTGGGCGCTCTTGCTTGAATCATAATAATTTTGAGGACAAGGGTCGACGCTCCGGTAAACCTGCTGCGCCAAGCACACTCAGGCTTGTGTATTTGGAGCGATGATACCCAACCGTCACCCGAAACTAAGGTCACAAGAACTAAACGATAATTAAGGTGGGTGAAGGCAGCTATAAGCCGCTATCCTACGTCTCACCCTCGTGCGACAGATGAAGGCTGACGTAGCGCCAGGTACCCACGCATTCTGTCTCCACTTTCTGCTACATCACGTAGAAGGTGTGAACCGCAGACCATGAGAGGTCGTTTTCAACCACGATCGATTGTACGTAGGCCAGCGCTGGGTTTTAACGCGTCCACCTCATTCAGTGCCGGTTTGTTAGGCTGCCTACGCTCCTCAATATGCCAAATGTAAGTGGACGCTAGGCGCTTTGCGTCAACTTCCCAGTAGAGACCCGGCGGTGGTTTGCCCACGGGGATCTGTAGAGGATGGCGCTCTACCATACTATTTCCTGCAAGAGATGTTAAGTCTGCTCATATTTGGCAGTAAGCCACTGAAGGATGTCCGCCGCAGTCCTTATTAATTCGGGGACGAGCCACTCAAAAAATATATGTATTTATGTGATTATTTTATCACGGAACTGATACTGTCCTTCGCTATTTATGAAG
This sequence comes from Nymphula nitidulata, assembly GCA_947347705.1. NCBI lineage: Eukaryota > Metazoa > Arthropoda > Insecta > Lepidoptera > Crambidae > Nymphula > Nymphula nitidulata. The sequence continues at coordinate 17,887,411 of OX374625.1, read as the reverse complement.
ACTCATAAAATGCTGTAGTTCTGTGCGATTATTAAGGAGATTCTTCTCTTTATAATATAATTATGTAGAAAGTCTTATATTGTAGGCACAATGGCACAATTGAAGTACAGGCGAGAAGGCGTGTAAAAAACAAATCAAAAAAATTTCAACAAAAATTAAAACCGACTCCATAAAACTAAAAAGGATAAAATAATTAAATTTTAGTAGGTACTCATCCCCTAGGAACATAATTTTTGGAGTCGGTGCTTCACTATCTATGGTTTCTGGAAACAACTTAGCACCAACTCCAAAAATATGTTCCTAGGGGATGAGTACCTACCTACTAAAATTAAATTATTTTATCCTTTTCAGTTTTTTGGGAGTCGGTTTTAATTTTTGTTAGAATTTTTTTTTCTCAATTTTTAGTGATAACTTTTGATGGTCAAAGCTAGATGGGTGACCGTGAGCTTATATTGTTTTTCTACTATCGTATCATTTCACTAAAAAATCATAGGAAAGCAAAAATTCGCAATTTCGCATACGTAGACGACTTAATTTTCCCAGTTTTTTTTATTTAAAAACCAAACTACCCAATGGATTTTCAAAAAAATTTTATGGGACCAAATGGGAACTATTCCGCATCGGACAAAAAAAGAATCATCAATATCGGTTCACCCAGTCAAAAGTTCTGAGGTAACAAACATAAAAAAAAACATACAGACGAATTGATAACTTCCTCCTTTTTTGAAGTCGGTTAAAAAGGGTAATAGCAAAAAGGAAAAACAGACATATTATAGTATAAAGCTCGGTATCTAGATATTAAACTTCATTCAAATAATAAAGAAATCATACTTACCACTATATTAGTTGTTAACACTTATGTAAAAAGTCTGTTACAGTGTGTAGTATGTAGTAGTGTGTGTGTGGAATAATGCAGCCAATGTTATAATATTTCATACAAATGTCATGAAATTATCAAACGAATGAGATATTTTTGAAAGTGACAAACCATTTCTATGAACTAATATAGCCTATGTTTAGCTTTGTTTGCTTATTTATACTCATCTACATATCGACAACAACAGAATTAGCGGTAGAACATAATGGGTAGGAAAAAGATATTGCGACATAAACGCGTCCGGGCAGTCGCGCGCGACGCGGGCGCACTCACCCAATAACATTGACTTCCAAACAATCGTAGCGAGCCATTCACGCACAATTAATCAAGAAAACAATGCCGAGCGAATATTATATAATTACTACATTACTATACATATATACAGACTTATATATCATGTAGATAATCTGTTATTTCGAACTGCTACTCTGCATTTTGCTTGTACACCATTCTGTGCTAGTATTGCGAAATGGTAGATTGTGAATTGTGATTGATTGATGATTTGAGACGCATATAAACAAAAATTAAAACAGACTTCAAAAAACTGAAAAGGATAAATTTAAGTAGGTACTCATCCCCTAGAAACATATTTTTTGGAGTCGGTGCTTCACTTTCTATTGTTTTTGGAAACCACTTAGCACCAACTCCAAAAATATGTTTCTAGGGGATGAGTACCTACTTAAATTTAATTATTTTATCCTTTTCAGTTTTTTGAAGTGGTTTTAATTTTTGTTTTAAATTTTATTTTCACAATTTTTAGTGATAACTTTCTAAGGTCGAAGCTAGATGGTTGACCGTCAACTTATATTGTTTCCTACTATCGTATCGTTTCACTAAAAAATCATAGGAAAGCAAAAATTCGCATTTTCGCATAGGTACGTAGAGGACTTAATAATTTCAGTTTATTTTATTTAAAACCCAATTACCCAACTGATTTTGAAAAAACTTTCATGGGACTAAATGGCAGCTATTCCGCATAAAAAATCGGTGTACATAAAAAGAAAAAAAATACGTAGACGACTTACTAATTTAATTTTTTTTTATTTATAAAACCAAACTACCGAACTGATTTTGAAAAAAATTTACATACATAGAAAAAAAACATACCGGCCGAATTGAGAACCTCCTCGTTTTTGAAGTCGGTTAAAAAGTAATTATAAACCAAAAATTATTTACTACAAATAAAAAGTTAACATCATAAAAAAATTATATTAGTTACCGTTAAAAACTCATTATATAGACCAATAGACCTAAATTCTATTTACAGTTCAATATATTAATTAAATTGTGCTCATTTTTTTTAAATCTAGGATTTTAATTTAAACCAATTCATGAAAGGCCAATCGAACCTTTTGAACAATAAAACAATATTGTTTGTTTGATTAATTAGTACCTAATTCCTAAAATCCATCTATTAAAAAACATGTTTCAAGTAGACTTCTGGGAGTTTTTAGATTATTCTTGAAATTACCGCTTACCACCAGGTGGCCCGTCGTCTTGTTTGTTATCTAGTTGTCTATAAATAAAATAATCAAAATGAGTTTAATTTAATTGTAAGTATGTACAATAGGCATTTCTCCTTTATGTACAAAAATCTCTTACTCTCAATATGTAGAAAATGGAAACAAAAATTAGAACTGTCAGTACCTACTCAGATTTAGAAAGCTATTCCTGTGTTGTAGAAACAATTCAACAAGTCTCCTTGTAAACAATGTAAATTGTAGGAATCTATTCAAGAACTGTCATACGAGATACATAGGTATAGAACCGTCAGGCCCATCTAAAGTTTTGCTAAATGCACCAGAATTCAAATGCAGAAACAAAAGCAGTGCAAATTACTATGCCACTTAAAATGACCGGCGCGCGTCGTCAATTTTTTTTTTACAGTACATGTGAATTTGATATGCGTGCTCGATGAACAGTAGCCGATATGGCGATCGAAATTCACGACATGCCGAAACTTTTTCATTGTAATTAAATAAGAATACGGAAATCTAGGTCTGGTGTATATTTTGATCGTCGGTGTCAAGCCAAAATTAGGACAAAATATTGTGAAATAACCCCTGACGCAAAAAGAGGGGTGTTATAAGTTTAACGTATATGTTTATGTATCTGTGAATTGTGGGTGTCTGTCTGTCTGTGGCATCTTAGGTAGCTCCTGAACGAATGGACCGCGATGATTTGTTTTTTTTTTGTTTTTTAAGCTGACACGATCGAGCTAAGAATTTATGAAGATCTGTTCAAGCGTTTGATGACTATCAGCTTATTCAACTTGACAAAAGTCTGATTAACTTTCACGGATCCTATTGATTTGCAATTTCGTTTACTTCAGTGGTATTTCCAAGACATGACCTGATCCTGTACGAGTACCATAAAATAGTATTCGGGATGCTTAATTCTTCAGAAACTTCTAGCGGATATAGCTTGTTTAGGCTCATAAGAATAGTCTTAATGAGGTGGTGTGAGATAAGGCCGGAGATAACATAAAATTTTATTTTAATCTTTTTTGTACCACTAAGGTGGTAACCAAGCATACGGCCCACCTAATGGTACGCGGTTACCGTAGCCTATGGACGCTTGCAACACCAGGGGTATCACTTGCATGTTTACGACCCTTTAAAAACCTTTTCACGCCTTTTTCGAAGAACCCCATGCTGTACTCATTCGAGAAAACCTCTGCAGAGAGCTTATTCCACAACCTGAGCGTACGTGGGAGGCGTTTATGGTGGCGACGTTTACCGCTTACCACCAGGTGGGCCGTCAGCTTGTTTGTCATCTAATTGTATAAAAAAAACAACTCTTACCTTTTGATTGCCGTATGTGATTATTTTCCAGAATTTTATCCTTACGAATACAATTTTGAGGATGCGCGAAAAAAAATTTGACGTTACTGCTTATTTAGGATTTGGCTGATATTTTGGCATCAGCATTTGCAAATTTCAATCTAAGTGGTAATAATAAACTTTGAATACTTACTAAGCAAAGCATCAATACTGGAACGGTCACCCTCCAACCACGCAGAGATAACGTAAGCCAAGCCCAGCATGGCAACACCAAGCAGCGCCAAGACTATAAACGTCTCGTACACCCTGCCCTTTAAGCCTCGGCAACCAGGAAAACCGGACGATTCCGAGAACAGGTACGCGAACGGCAAAAACACGAACATTGACAGATTTGAGAAGAGAAATACATGGTTCCATAAACCTGAAACAAAAAATTTTGTTAGGTGTTGTTGGTGATTGTTGATATCATACTTTATCATCATCAACATTCTCACCATATTATTATAAATTTACCACTGCTGAGCAGAGACGGAGAACCTCCTCCTTTTTTTAAGTCGGTTAAAAAAACTTTATCTTTTTTTTATATCTTTAATTTCACTACATAAAACATTTATTTCATTATTTAACATCTATTTTGAAATGAGTTTGTGAATTAATCTCATAGCTTGCATCATACTGAATTTTGGATTTGAACTCAATTTTTTGCCATATTTTTGCTAGTCTTCATCATCATCATCACCAACGTATGTTCGTCCCATAGCTGGGCATAGGCCTTCCTGCACGGGACAGACCCAATGCGGGTTGGTGGGTTAGAGCGGTTGCGGTAACAACCGAGACAAACGGCTTAGCGTGCCTTCCGAAGCACGGAGGAGTTCGAGATAACTTTTGATTGAACCATGCGAGATCGACCATGGCGAAAGTTGCTTTGTTTTCGTAATCAAAATCAGGGCGCACGAATCACTACGCCACAAAGCTCCTCTTTCTTTTTGCTAGTATTCAGTCAAGGGCGTCGCCAAGGGGGGGGGCAGGGGGGGGGGCAGCTGCCCCCCCCCCCTAGAGAACCAAAAATCAAAAAATGTAGCCAACAAAACTCCAACAAATTTACAAAGTATCATAAAGTAATATTTTATAGACGGTTTTAAAATAAAACTTACAAGAATTTCATGTTATTGTGGTCTAGAAAATTAAGAAAACCCCCGGAACTTATGTTTATATTAATTGTCGTAAATTGTTTTTCTTCGATATTTCTAATATTTTAATAACAATGGTGTCAAGAGCTCCTGACGCTCTATACATTGAACTTTGAACCGTTCTTATTACAATCACCATACAGTAGAGGTAATGCGCGGTTACTCTCGCTACAAATGTAAAGCTTCGATTATGCTCTTGAGTCTTTACTGTACCTAAAAATTTTATTTTTATACCAGTAAGGTGGCAATCAAGCATACGGCCCACCTGATTGTAGGCGGGCACCGTAGCCTATTGACGGTTGCAATTGTAACACCAGGGGTATATAGGTATCACTTTCGCGTTGTCGTATAAAAATCTTTTCAAGCCCTTTTTGAAGAACCCCAGGCACACTTTTTATTATTCAACTACATGACAAACAAGCTGACAGCCCACCTGGTGGTAAGTGGTTCTCGCCGCCTATAGAAACCTGCAACAACGAGGAAAAAGAATCACTCGTTATTGCAGGTGCGTTGTCATGTCATCCGGAGGCCAAAGATCAAATGCCTTCCATGCCCAGTATCTACACTGGCTACCTCTCCCTTCAATCCGAAACACAGTGAACTGTTTCATGGCTGAAATAAGAAAGGCGGTGGTACTTGTTCGAGAAAACCTCTGTGGGGAGCTCATTTCACAGCCTGAGTGGGGTAATCGGGAGAAAGTTTCTCTGAAACCGTATAAGTACGCGACCACTGTGGTCCCTACGTGTGAGGATGAAATTCTCTGCCAATGGCGAGCGGCGCGAGGACAAAATGAGGCCTTGGGCATCATGTCGAATAATTCCTCAGAACACAACTCGTTATGCAATCGGCAGAACGTACATAAGGACGCAAAATCTCTCTTTTGATTAACAAGGAGGGTGGCGATTACGCCTATCGCTGAGCCCGGGAGGACGCTGGCGATTTTGTGGGACTCCCGGGCAAACAATTCCGCCCTTCCTACTCAAATCTGCCGCTAAAACCCTCTTCCATCATTATCAGGCGACACGCGAACAAACAAGCAGTCAACCCTGCCACACTGCGGTCATCCCGCACAACTGCAAGCCTCTTCCAAATCCACTCTATTCATATTAGACGGGCCGTGTTATACGGCGGTGACCCCCCATGACATTCCACCTACGGCACCACTACAACAGGAGAAGCAAGTGGACGTAAAGCCTACTTCTTACCCGTGGCCGTCTGCGACTGATCGGGTCAGCTTAGGGCCACGACTCTCTGGCCTAACTTGAGATATATACCACACCAAGCTTCTTGGATGCCAGCTTGACTATCCTTTAAATGACTGCGGGACTAAACGTCTCTACGGATATCCCGAATTTCCGATACTCTTAGACATCGAAAGGGGTGTGCTAAAAAAATTTGGAGCCACAATTAATGGGGTTTATTTAACGGTAAACGCGCAGACTTCAGTGGGGTTCAATCAACTATAGCTAGTCGCACCCTATTAGAGACTCTGATTAGAGAACTGTCGATTTCAGACACAAGTCGATCGAAACTTTTAGGGGTATTGGCACAAGCCGCAAACTAGGTGTCGCCAGTCTGTCATCCGCATTACAATGCAGTCTGTCAATAGACAGTTTATCATTGATATGATTGATGTCCATGCTATCCGAGAAACTGCCGTCAACGGCTCTTATGCACCTTCTGCACAAAAAGCTAGCGACCTATTTGCACAAGCCCTCAGACAGCCCGTAAGTTGGTAGCTCTGTGCCTTCGCTATATCTAGACTAACAATGAACACAGGCTCGCTTCCTCAATGGAGCACTCACAGGTAGAGATGTGTAGGTCCGGATGGATACGCATCCGCGGACCTGCATCACACGCATTAGTGATGGATGTATATCCTATGGCCAGTTGGATACCAATCCCCGGAGTTACATTATAGTAGGTACGCGATAGGGAACTGAATTACGCACGCGTGGATTACGGTTCGGGAGTGACGGCGCGGTGGGTGCGAGGCGCGGTAGGGAACTGCATCGCGAGCGGATGACAATCCGGGGGTCACGTATTTATTTAAATTCTGTGAAAAATGGGTAAACGGCCGTTTGGTAGGGCACGACCTCCGGACCCATATAGGTATAGTGAAGTTTATGGCAGCTATATTCAGGACGTGGGAGGAGTAACGATAAAAGATCCCGAAGGCTCGAAGTGCATCGTGGCATAGTCACGGCCCAATGATAAGATAAGATAAGATGTCTCACCTTGACTTTCAATGGCAAGGGCCCAACGGTGTGTGAAGTACCTATATTAGAAGATCACCAGTAGATTGACTACTGCGAATGCCGTATTGTTGACGGTCGCTAATTAGTTCATATTTTTCTCATTCTCATTTCTTCTTTCTTTTTCTCATTTCTCTTTTTTTTTCTTTTGGTGCAGGTATCTATAGGCAACGATAACCACTTACCACCAGGTGGGCCGTCAGCATGTTTGTCATCTAGTTGTATTAAAAAAAAGTTATCCATATTAGCAACTTGCCCCCCCCCCCTAGGCCATGGGCTGGCGACGCCCTTGTATTCAGTACTATTTAATAGATAAGTACGTTATACCAAGAATGATAGAAGTAATATTATTTGGTCCATGGTTATACCTAAAGTAACATGGCGAAAAAGCCAACTACGTCATCATCATCATCATCACCAGCCTATATACGTCCCACTGCTGGGCACAGGCCTTCCTACATGGAAGAAACACATGAGGAGTTTGGGCCATAACACCACCACGCTAGCCCAATGCGGGTTGGTGGGTTAAAGCGGTTGTAGTAACAACCGGGACCAACGGCTAAACGTGCCTTCCGAAGCACGGAGGAGCTCGAGAGTATAAATTTTGGTTGACCCATCCCAGGGTCGACCATTGCGAAAGTTGCTTGTTTTCGTATTCGAAACCAGAGCGCTCAAACCAATACGCCGTCGAGCTCCTCGAGCCAACTACGTAATATACGCAAAATTTACATCAGTACAAATTCGCCGAGTACAAAATATAAATGACGTCAAACACTGTTCAATACACGTGAACAAAACGTAATACGTACGTATAATAGTAAAACAATATAAACCAGTGTGTTACATTACATATTTTGTAAATTCAGTGTGTACAATATGTGTATTTCCTTTTAAAACATGTTTAATTTACAGTGTATTCCAGTATTGCCAGTAAACGCGCACGGATTTTTTACACTGTGACCACGGTAGAGTCACTAGAGTAGAGCGCTCTGTAGAATCACCCAACAAGTGGAACATAACATGAAGATGGATATTAATAATATATGTATACATATATTTTCCTAGAACCTTTTTATATACAATAAACTAGCAAAATTCGGATGTATGTACTTCGAATTGTCGGAAAGTTAAAGAGACTATGAAATAGCTTTAGTCTTATGAATTAAGATTTATATTTAATTTTTATCTTTATTTCAAAATTTCAATCTCATAGACTTTTAAGTAAAAGACACAGTGTGTGTTGCCAGTAATGACATACGGCTGTGAAACGTGGTCGCTTACTAAGTTTGCGGTCGCACAACGAGCTTTAGAACGAGCTATGTTGGGTGTTACTCTGCGAGATAGAATCAGAAATGAGGACATACGTTAGAGAACCAAAGTCACTGACATAGCTCATAAGATTAGCAAGTTGAAGTGGCAGTGGGCACTGGGCAAGGCACAGCACGCAAAAGAGACGACCGGTGGGGCGTTAAAGTTTTAGAATAGCGACCACGTGAAGAAAGCGCAAAGTAGGACGGCCTCCCGGCTCTCCCAGGGTCGCGAGGAGCCGTAAGATGCAGGCTGCGCAGAACTGTTCTATTTGGAAATCGATGCGGGAAAACTTTGTTCAGCAATGAACATAATAGGCTGGTATAATGATGATGATGATAAACAAATCAACGATTAACTTCTTCTTTCGTGATTTCCTTAAATTTTTCCTTTGGTTTCCTTAAATCGACGACGGAAATCGAAGTCAGAAACTTTGAATGTATCAAGCCAGATGTCCTTAGTTGTTGTCAGAGGACTCCTGCATGAGTTTACTTTTGAGAAAGTGCGTGGCCTAGTTCTTTGGGATTTCGCAGGAAAGGTCTGGTCCAATCTGATGTCGCTAAGCCCCAGTTCCAGCTAATTTATCGGTCTTTTCGTTGCCTATGACGCCAGAGTGACCAGGCATGCATCTCAGAGTGATTCAAGGTGAGTTTAAGAAGGTAGATGTTAGCTGATGGCGCAAATACAGAAAGACTAGAAGAAATTCATAGGGTTATCCTAAGGGAATGATAACTTAGTGGTCAGAGCCATCACCAGAGTTGTGAAAGGTCGCGGGTTCGGTTCCCGCCGCAGGACATGACTTTTTTCTAGTATAGATATTTATCTTATTTGATATTTCAATACTCAATACTCAATACTTATTTTCAATCTTATTCAACATAATAAATGTAGAATTTATGAAGCATGTGCTTTTTAAAATTGACTATGGTTTATTTCTAAGTGGTCTTTTAGGTAATTGTTGTGTGTGTGATGATAAAGCATGTGAAATAAATTATTTTTTAATTTCAATTAATTTGATACTACCAATGAATTTTTGCTAGGTATCCTTTTGTTAAGAGTATTGAGAAAGTAATTAAAATATAATAAAACTAGAAAATTTCACGTCCTGAGGCAGGAATCGTACCCGCGACATTTCGCAATCCGGGCGACTGCTCTGACCACTGAGCCACCCAGGACTTGGGATATCCCTGTGAAATTCTTCTAGTCTATCTGTATTTGCGTTTATGAGCTAACGTCTACCCTACAATGTCGAAATATTCTATTTCAACATCCGAAACGAGTATTTACGGACGTGAATTTTTTCTAGTTTTATTATATTTTAATTACTAAGTAATTTTTCAAACATTTATAATAATGTTAAAATAAAAAATTAAGAATATTGAGAAAGTATTAAAAAAAATATTACTCACCTTGTATAAGAGAACTGTTGAGCCATTTCACATAATAACTATTTGGGTACAATATAAGCACTTCATTGCTGACTATAGAAACGGGCAGCAGGAGTGCGGAACCCAATGATACGGCCAGTGCAAATGTACACAGCCACAGGCTGATACGGTACACTTTTACTTCATCTTCGTCTGCAGTAAAGTAATCTTCACTGTCACGTCGTCGGTACTTCTCAATCAATACAAATGAGAAAAGGTAAAGCAATATGAACAGCAGCAGAAAAATCTGAAACAAAATAATAGGTTTAAATTTAAATAACCCTTACACCCATTATCTTAAATTTACTTAAATAGGATTACTGTGATGTCATTCAGAAATTTTAAAATCGCCATACCTCAAGCAGTGGTTTGTTGAAAAACCAACCTAACTGATAACTTTATACTTATACAGATAAAGCCTGCACATACAGTGGTTTTTTTTTACAACTAGATGACAAAGAAGTTCACGGCCCACCTGGTGATAAGTGGTTGCCGCCGCCTATCGACACCTGCAATAACAAGGAAAATATCACTTGGTATTGCAGGTTTGTTGTCATTCATTCCATGCCTATTTCACTGGCTACCTTTCCGTTCAATCCGAAATACAGCAAACTGTTTCACGGCTGAATTATGAAAGGTGGAGGTATTTTACTTGAATCACATTCAGGTCCTAAATTAAACTAGTTCTTTAGCTATTATAGTGGATTAACTGATGCTTAATGACTGTGAGCAATGAGAAAATATTATTAAATCAATTAATTATACATAGCTTAATTTAATAGGGGACTTTGAGCTACATTTTACATTATTGTCGTTATTGACACACACCACTGTTGGCTAAATATGTAGCTCCACTTGTAATCTTTAGACATTTAATTTAAAAGTTATGATGAAACTGTACCGAATATACCTATTTCTAATAAATGATATATGATGTTCATTACAATTAATTACCCATGGTGTTAATACTAGGGGAAGATATTATCAGGTTAAAACCAAGTGTAACATTATGCAATTAATGTTCTATTAATATTGTTACACAGACACCTATTATCCAGCTCAAATCAAACAAAGAGCTTGTGTTAAGGATACTAGATAATGGAGATTAATAGGTACTAATGAGTAGGTATAAATATGCTAAATCATTTATGACTAGTGAATATATGATTATATTCATCATACAAACAGCTGGCCCTAGCGAGATTTAACCTGGTGCCTCTGATTTGTTAAACAGATGTACTGAACATTCAACTGATTCCACCAGAAGACTGTCAAGATTCAGTCATTTATGTTTAGAAGATAAACAATTGCAACTCGAAACCACGTCTCCTCATATCCAGATAGAAGCAATTAGCACTGTGTCAATGGAGCACTAGGTATAACCTACTAATTTCTTCACCACTTTCTTTCCTTATCCAACATTTTTTTTTATAGCAATGTTTATCTTACCACTCATTGAAGTTAACACCTCTAATGATCCGAAAGAATATTTTTACGAATATTTTTAAACTTCCAGTTAAGGTGAGAAAAGCTATTTTAATGCTTTTGATGTGTTTAAAATGCCTACTTTATTGTAACAATTGTGTTGTCTTTTTATTTGTAATTGTTGCAATGTGTAATTACTGGGCATAGACAGCATTTCATCTTAGGCCCCAGGATGTCAACGCACCTGCAATATCAAGTGATTTTCCCTTGTTATTGCAGGTGTCTATAGGCGGCGGTAACCGCTTACCATCAGGTGGGCCGTCAGCTTGTGTGTCATCTAGTTGTATAAAAAAAAAAAACAATTAAAAAAGAAAACTTGACTTCTATTATAATACAATATTTTACAGACAACCATGGTTGCTGAGTAATTTATAGAAAGATATAAAAAACATAAAACTTATCTGCCTTAAGATTTATTTTATTATTTAGGCCTTACTTTATCTGTTAACTATTTAAAATCAGTCAACAAAAGCATTTATTCCTCTTGGTTTTGTGCTTGTATCATCATAAATATTATCAAGATCTACATTCCTAGTATTTTTAACTACCGACGAAAAAAGAGGGGTTTTATTAGTTTGATGTGTCTGTCTGTGTATCTGTGTGTCTGTCTGTGGCATCATAGCACCAAGATGAATAGACCGATTTTGATTTGTTTTTTTTTGTTTTGAAGCTATACAGCTATAATTTATGAAGATTGGTTTAGGTGTTTGATGACTATCAGCTCATTTTCTACATAATAAAAGGGTTATATTAACTTTCATAGATCCAATAATTTGAAATTTTGTGTATTGTCACTTCAGTGACATTCTAAACTTGAGCTGATCCCATAGCATCAAAAAATCTGCGGAATGCTTAATTCTATATAAACCTTACAGCAGATCTAGCGTGTTTGGACTATAATATATAGTACATGTTATTTAAATTAATTTAATAAATTATGTTTGCACTCGAAACGTTACTAGTCTACCAGCATCCATCGAAGAGTAAAATGTCGGTTTGAAGTTATTTCATAGATTATTTTTACCTAAACTTCTACTTGATCTTTTCCCTTGCCAGCCCGCCGGTATCTCATCAAGAATTTAAGTAGGTAATTTATTTTGAAAGTATGTTGGTCAACGCTGATCTGACGAAAAATAAAACGTGAACAGTGTTTCAGAGTTCTATGTTACGCATTTTTATTCTAAAACTTACAATCTGCTCTCGAACATTGTTGTGAAATATTTGCTCACGCAAGTCTGCTTCCTCGTCATCCATTGTCCAAGCGTTATAAATTTATCTTTGAACACTAATTGATATTTCTTTAAAATATTCCACATTGATGTACTCCATGTTCACAACATTTTTACTGATCATTAATTGGCACCTCACTTAAATTACTTTTTTCAGAACTGATTTTAATTTCACAATATTAACACATTTTTTATACAGATCAAACTATTTATATGCAATATTAATTGAAATTAATTTATTACAAAACAAGTTCGACGCACAAAATACACGACTAATTTTGTTTTTTTAAATTTTACAGCTGATTAACATGGCATTGGCATGGCGTTGGCGTAGAGCAATGAACACATCTCTTTAATCTGTGCGTAGAGCAGTTTTTTTTTGTGATTTGACAATCCCTATCGCTATCGCCAAATAGAAAATGTATGGGATTTGACATTTGTAATCGGGAATTGATCGAGGGATTACGCTTAATCCCATACATTATCCCGGTAAGCGGATAATGGGCCTAATTCTGGGAACACACTTTAATTCTAAATTTAAGTACAGTATATCTCTTTCTCGCAATAAGTCATAGGAAAAAGATAGCAAGAATCTGTTTAGAGCTGTCAATTAAATTTAGATAGATTTCATAGAAACTATAGACAATTTTAGACGGCATGTACGGAGGTGCCTCCTAAACACTGCATTTTAGCACGTTCAATAAGGTCGAAAATTGAACGCACCTTTCTAAATGTTAATTTATATGACAGCCATCCTTTTCGTATTCGTTTTGAAAGAAAGAAACAGACTGAACTTAAATTTAAACTTAGCATGTGTTCTCCAGAATTAGGGCCAATGTATGTAATGTATTTCATACGAACCATAGCCAATTTTAGACGTCATGTACGGAGGTGCCTCCTAAGCACTGCATTTTATCTTATCACGTTCAATAAGGTCGAAAATTGAATGCCTGTTTCTAAATGTCAAATTTTACGACAGCGATCCTTTTCGTATTCATATTGAGAGAAAGAGGTAGACTGAACTTAAATTTAATCTTAGCATGTGTTCGCCAGAATTAGGCCCATTCCCTACGGTCCAAATTTAACCATTTGCACACTTAGCGCGTTTACAGAGAGGTAGTGCAGTGTGTGCGCTAATGTCTTTCAGGTTATTACCTTGACTTTGTGAAAAATGTTGTAAATATTTTATTTTCACAAAAACGTGATTACAAGTTTCTAAGTCGTCACTTCATGAATCTCTACTTTTTATTGACTTGGGCTTATACTTATCTATTACGTCTTTTATATGTTGAACGTAAGTCTGTTCGTTATAATTACTATTAGAATTAGAGTTATTATAAAAATCGCCGGGTAATCTAATTGTCTGTCCGTATGTATATTCTGCGGCGCTAACACTAGTTTCGTCCCGCGGTACTGCTCGTAAACCCAATAATACTGAATGTAACTCTTGTAACCAAGAACTATTCTCTAAAAGGGCCATTAGTGCTGATTTAAGACTACGATTGTACGGAGGTGCCTCCTAAACCCTGCATTTTAGCCTCAGAACAATAAGCTGCTATCTACTGCTTTAGTTATTGTTCCTAATTCTGGTAACACACTTTAATTCTAAATTTATGTACAGAATATCTCTTTCTCGCAATAAGTAATAGGAAAAAGATAGCAAGAATCTGTTTAGAGCTGTCACTTAAAAGATAAATTTCTAAGAAACCATAATATAATGTTCTTCTTCTTCTTCTTTTCTATGTGGCAATGTGTTATCTTGCAAAGTGATAACAATTCTGCCAGCACAGTGCTTTGACCAAGCATGTGAAAACGTGGAAGTAGTACAGATGTAGTTAATTTGTAGAACCGATGTGACAACTTGTGTTAGTAGTGGGAGTAACAGAGACCTGGGGAACAATAAAGACAGGTGTTATAAACAACAATGGAAAATAAAACATTGAATACGTACCAATGACTAAGGTTATAATTTTATATTATTACATTTGATAAATTTAATAAGGGAATAAAATACATTAGGGGAAGTGAGGGTCAAAAGACAACTTAAATTAACAGGGAGAGGGATTTTAATTTTATGGAGAGCATCATATAAATTATAATTTGAGTTGTATTTAGGGCATTCAAAGAATATGTGGTCTAGGGTACCTTCAGCCAGACCACACTCACAGAGAGAGTGGTCACGTACTTTTATTTTATGGAGAAAAACTGGAGAGCAGCAATGACCTATGCGAAGTCTACATAGTACGGAGACTACTGTTTTAGGTACTTTTTTATACTTAAAAAACCAAGGTCGAGGGGCAATTTGTGACTGAATGTTATGGTAAAAATTGCCTTTATTTACACTCGATCTGTCCCACTCATGTTGCCAGTTTATATTTAGGTCAGTTTTTGGGCTATTTAGCAGATCATAACCCTGAATATTATGGTATTTCAGATCCACATTAGAAAATTCAGATGCGGCTGCTTTGGCAGATATATCTGCACATTCATTGCCGTGGATACCGCAGTGGCTCGGAATCCAGGCAAGGTCGACCTGTAGACCTTTGTTGAAACAGTTTAGTAGGCATATTCTAATATCCAATAAAATTTTACTATGTAACTTACATTTCAATAGGTTTCTCTGAATGGCTTTAAGAGCACTAGCAGAATCGGAAAAAATAACAGCTTTTTCAATATTATGGGCTTCAATGAATAAGCAGGCCTCGAGAATGCCAATACATTCACCAGTAAACACTGAGCATTCAGGCGGACTTTTAAACTGTAAAAAGATATTAGAATTTTGGTAGTATGCTGAGATGCCAACACAGCCAGAGGGGGACAGTTTTGAAGCATCTGTGTAGAATTTCTGCCAATCATTCCATCGTTCGGCCAAGGCATTATTAAACTTTATGTTGGCACAAGGACAGTTTTTTGATATACCGATATCAAAATAAATGTGAGGACTATAGTTTAGTGTGGAGTATTGTGCCGAAAAGATAGGAAGGACGTTCCAATTAATTATTTCAGATGATATGTTTTTTAGTTTGTGCAAACTCCTAATAGGTAGAGGTTCACTTTTGTTTCGCCAGTAGGGATTATTATCAGCATGACACAGGTCATAAAGGTGTTGCATTTTTGGAATAAGAATATGCGATGACATGGTAGATATACGAAACAAAAAGCGATCTGAAAGGAATTGTCGTCTGAGGCTTAGTGGGGGGTCACAACATTCCACCTGGAGTGCATTTATGGGGGAGGACCTCATGCAACCACTAATTATTCTCAGGCACTTTGATTGAGTCCTATCTAAAGCCAACAGAGATGTTTTGTTGCATGGCTCTAAGAGAAATGAACCATAGTCCAGGACGCTGCGAACTAGAGCATTATATAAAATTTTCATAGTATAGGGATGGGCTCCCCACCAGACGCCGGCTAAAGATTTTAAGATTGGAATGATGCGTTCACATTTACTGACTAGGTGGTTGATATGGTAGCAGCCAGAGAGTTTTGAGTCCAAATACATACCAAGAAATTTGACTTTAGTGTCGAGAGGAATGGCCTGATTATCTATATGAACGGATATTCGTGGGACAATTCTCTTACGCGAGAAGACAACGATAGTACTTTTAGAAGCTGAAAGGTTGAGACCGTGGTCTTTTAGCCAGGTGTTGTGTTTTATAGAAACTCATATAAGTTGAATAATAACTTTTATTATAAATGCAACATGTAGTACAGCTAGAGACATTTCACAGAGAGAGATCTTTCCATCCACAATTCACATCATAGATAAAGGCAACAGTAACTGTATCATACAGCCATACATTATATAACATCTCCCCTCTTTACAAAATAATCAATTAAATAACCCAAAATTTGTTTCATCTTAAATAGTTTAACAACACACAAATCTTTTCAATATTAAATATTAACAATAGTCTTTCAAATAACTTGGCTTTCTAACTTCCCTACCTTTCCTTGTTACATAATTTGTAGAATCATCAATAGTCTTATCCACACTAGTACTTGGTATTAATAAACTTTTATCATTTAAATTACAATTTGCATCTTTTATTTCCCTATAATCCTGATTCTTTTCATAAACATTTTCCTCATTATCCTCATAAACTCTACTCTTATCATAATACTTTCCATTCTTAATTAAGTATTTCCTATTTCTTTGAATTGGGTTTTACCCGCACAGGTTCGTATCCTGTCCGCAGCGCCATGTTGTGTTTTATAGAAACTCATATAAGTTGAATAATAACTTTTATTATATATGCAACATGTAGTACAGCTAGAGACATTTCACAGAGAGAGATCTTTCCATCCACAATTCACATCATAGATAAAGGCAACAGTAACTGTATCATACAGCCATACATTATATAACACCAGGTATTTAGTGAATTTAAAGAAATCTCTAATGATGTGGCAGCCTCAGTGATGGAGGCACTGGGAATGTATAGAGCTATGTCATCTGCATACTGCAGGACCTGGCAGTCAAAATTTAGAGATGATTTAAGCTCTCGGGTATAGATGTTGAAGAGAAGTGGGCTCAAAACTGAACCCTGAGGTAGGCCTTTGAAAATTGTTCTGAAAATAAATTCCTCGCCTGGTACTCTTAATTTAATCACTCTAGTTGATAACAAATTGTTTATGCAATTTACCATTCTTTCAGGAATTCTCAGCTGGAGCATTTTATGCCTGAGGATTGGAAGAATGACATTGTCATAGGCGGATGTCACATCCAGGAAGGCAGCAACAACCGATTTATTAACTGAGAAGCAGGATCTTATATCAGTAATTAAGACAGCAATACTATCCATGGAACTAAGGCCCTTCCTGAATCCAAATTGGCTGTTAGGGAGAGATTGATTGTGTTCTACAAACCATTCTAGACGATTTTTAATTAAATGTTCTAGAGTTTTTGCTAAAACGGAGGAGAGAGCAATAGGCCGAAGACCATTGGGGTCATCGTGATTTTTATTTGGTTTGAGCAGAGGAATGACAATTTGTTCTTTCCACTCAGGGGGAATAAAGCCGTTCATGTAGCATATGTAAATTAAGTTTAGGAGATATGTTTTACCATAATCACATAAGTTGGTCAAGAAGGAATATGTAAATCCATCTGGGCCAGGAGCAGAATCGCGAACATGGGATAGAACTGTGTTCAACTCATCAGCTGAAAACCTGTCCTCCAATACTGAGTTGACTGTAGTAATGCCAGTGAGTGTGGGTGGTATTTCATCTATATTGGGGACATAACTAGGGGCTATTCTATCTAGGAGTTGTTTAGCACTATCTTGTGGAATGGAAGACGATGACCTGGGTAAAAAGCCACGTTTATAGCGATTTATTTGTCGCCAGACAACCGAAGATGGAGTGGTTGGGGACAAAGAAGTGCAAAACCTATGCCAGCCTTGACGTTTCTTTTTCTTTAAAAGTCTTTTCGATTTTGCAAACATGTGGCGGTATGCTATGAGGTTCTCCAAAGTCATGCATCTGTTGTAGGCTTTTTCACAGTTCTTCCTCTCCTTAATAATTTGGGTACATTCTTCATCCCACCAAGGCGGGGACGGTATTTTATTAGTAGCAGCATTTTTAAGAGGAAAACAGGACTCTGCTGTGGTAGCTAGGAGTTCCTTAAAAGCCTCGAAATATTCCAGAACAGTCTGAAAGTCCTGATTAGTGGATAACTCTGTGCTATGAATAGGAGGTAGGGTAGATGTTTTCAAGTCTGAAAAGATTTTATATTTCTCGAAGCCGGAGTTAGTCAGCCGGTATTTCAGAAGTGGAGTTGCAGTTTTTTCAGGTAAACTTCGTCTTTGTGGCATACTAATAATAATGGGGAAGTGGTCACTACCATATGTAAGACTATCCAGGTCCCATATGATTTGAGTAGCTATATCAGGAGTGGAAAAGGTTAGGTCCACAGGACTCGGATTTTGGTTTGGAAGAACTCTACGAGTGGATCGCCCATCATTTAACACTACTAAATCTAAATCATCCAGTATCTCCACAAGGCCTACTCCAAATTGGTCACACGAAGAAGACCCCCACCGGTAGTGGTGACAGTTAAAGTCTCCCATTACAAGAAAGGGGCTCTGAATAGAGTTAAGAATGTTTCTGATAATAGGAAGAAGTTGAATTCGGGGATGAGCCAAATAAATGCTTATGTAGTTTATACCGTCAGCATGGCAAGAGACAACATTTATGTCATCACTAGTATAAGGAACTTGAATGGCAGATGATATAGCCTTGTTGTTTACCATCAAGGCAGCACCACCATAACCATCAGATCTGTCATGACGATAGATAGTAAAGTTAGGGATACAGAAATTTAGATGAGGTAAAAGCCACGTTTCTGATATTGCTATTATTAGAGGATTGTGTTTGTTTATTAAGTAAATAATGTCGTGTTTTTTATGGAAAATACTTCTAATGTTCCACTGAAGAAACATAATTGGAGTCTTTTTTTAAACTGTTTAAAAGTGGTATCATTTCATGGGCAACGAAGTCGGGTGAAGAGCTAGGAGAGGTAATAAATGATTTGACAAGCGACAGGATAGATTCAACGGTATTCTCAGGTAGGTTGGATTGGGAGTTTTGAGATGTTCGATTATCAAAGTATGCACTACCATTTGAAGAAGCATTAAATGAGTAATCTTTAGTGAGTTCTGCATGGGCACGTTTATCATAGCCGCTAGGTGTGTGGGTATGAGGTTTAGGCTGATTAAGAACAGTTTTTCTATATGATCTCGAGAAGGCGGGTAAAAGAGTTGATGTGATCTGGTTCTGAGATTGGGATTGCGGTAGAGAAGATTTAACTGTATCAGAGAAGGACCGAGAAACGGCAGGGACCATTTTATTAGCCTCAAAATAGGATAAAGATTTTTCAGCCATTATAGATTTTATTCTTTTTTGTCTGTTGTATTCAGGGCAAGATTTGCTATCTGCAAAGTGGTTTCCTGAGCACAGAATACAGAAGCCAGCCTCATAGGATACATCACATCCGGTACCTAAATGTTCATGACCACATTTGAAGCATCGAGATTTGGAGCGGCATTGAACTTTTGTATGTCCGTAGCGGCAACAATTATAACATTGTATTGTAGGGTACACATACTGATCAACTGAAAAAGATGAATAACAGCAAAACACTCTTTTAGGTAACACTTGACCGTCAAAAGTAATTACAACAGTAGTTGATGGTTTCCATTCTATTGAATTATCGACAAATGTTTTCCTATGAAGACGTCTAATTTTGAGAATTTGGCCACAACCTGGGGGAACTTGAATGAGCTGAGAAAGCTCTTCTTCATTTATGTCAGATGGGACATCTATGATGATGCCAACACGTGTAATGTTATGAGTAGGTATTGAGGCGATATAGTTGTGCTTTATTAGGGCGCTGTTATTCATGAAAGCATTAGCATCCTCAGGGGTCTTAAATTCTACTGTAACTCTATTGCGACCGACTTTTTTAATACCATCTTGGAGTATATTTTTAATATTATTGGACATCAGAAACATACCAAATTTAACTGGGTGTAATGAGGTGCCTGTAGTTTCTCCATCAACGCGGTGAACATGGACGAGGAAAGGAGCGCGATCAAGTACAGAATATTTTTGTCGTCCAATACTAGTTTTAGGTTGTTTAGCTGATGTGTTTTCATCTGTAGGGCTAGGTCTTTTCCTATTTGGGCGCATGGTGTCAGCCTCCATTAAGGAGTTTTCTATTTCGGTGCATTGCGATAAAGGAAGAGAAGCTATGGGCGATAATGGGAAGTCATCCGGAGGATCCGGAGGTTTGTTTTTATCCATGGTGTTTTACATATAATAAAAGTAAATTTACCTTACGGGGAGCGACAAACACAGGACAACACAATGAAAAGTATATCACAAAAGGTTTAAAGTGTGATAAACAATTAAAAATTGATTAACTATTCTAGGCACATGTGTCGACCAAGAACACTCACCTGACAGTCATAATATAATGTTAATTAATGCAATAAACAATTTGACTTTGACTTTGACTTTGATCTGTAGTAACATCACGCGTTTGAGTGATATCTCATTTGTGATATTACGCGCATTACTTACACATGTCTAACAGTTCAATAATGCGGATTCGGTTTATGGGCCACGACTTTTGGCACTAACTAAATAGGTATCTAATCCAACGTGTGCAAAATGCATGCGCTAGATTTTATTTTAATATTCCAGCAAGAGGCCATGAGTCTCCATTTATAAATCAAGGTAAATTACTGAACATGGATTTACGACGACACCTTCACTTTGCTTTACTTCTTTTCGGTATGATAAAAAGTCGAAAGCCTTTTTTGTACGAAAATCTTGACTGGTCCTCCCGTATTCGTCTAACTCATCTCAGAATGCCCACACACAGTACAACAACTTTTAAGGGTTGTATTAAATATTCGGCAGCCAAAATTTGTATTAATATACCACCACCTCTGCGTAAATTATCGTAGGTATATACTTTAATAAAAAGTATATTTTGCTATTATAGATAAATTAGTTAAATTAACCTACTTCCATTTTTAATTCTTGCTTACTAGTAGGTATTAGTGTTAACTATTTATTTTTATTTTTCTTTTGCTATAGGTATATTGCAAATGTCTGCTTTATTATATTTATAGTCGCCATCTTACCCACATCACCGGATACCACTGAAAACCAGCGTCACAGCTTAGCCTGTGACATAAAACTGAGTGGTAGTCCGTTTCGGCGCTGGTAAACTATTTATGTATGATTGTTTTGAATGTTAATTTTTAAAATTAGCTGAATAAAGTTTTCTTTCTTTCTTTGACAGACAAGATAAAAATCTTGACAGACACATAAAATCCCACAAAAACTCCACTACCACAAAAAATTACATCTGTGCCGTTATCAAGTCAAAGAGTAAATTTTGAAAGTATTTGTAGCAAATTAAGTATGTTAAGAAGTTTTTATCGATTTGTAGCGACACATAATACAATGTAACAATTGTTTCATGTCAGCACATTGTATATAACAGGGATTGGCGAGTTAGTCTTTCCCGATCTTTTGTGGGCGCACCCCGCGTCCAATAAACGGTTCATTAAGTATCTCTGGATTTTATTTATTTACCTAATAATGTAATTTGGAGTCAGATAAATAGTTAAATCCCAAACATAGGTAAAGTGGTGACCCCGACGCGTTATCCTGACATTCTTAAACTATCTTGTTTTAAGGAAAACCCGCCACATTCGGTATTTCATCACATAGAGACGAATGGACCACCCGTCCATGCTCGTGCGCGACCGATTCTACCATATCGATATTTAAAAGTATATAACGAGTTTAAAACGATGAAGGAGCTTGGCATATGTTGTCCTTCAAATGGAGCTTGGTCAAGCCCACTACACGTTGTGTCTAAAAAAGACGGGCAAATACGTCCCTGTGGCGATTACAGAGCACTGAATAAGATAACAAAGCCCGATAGATACCCAATTCCGCGGATACGGGATTTTACGCATTTATTACCGAATAAGAAAGTATTTTCAAAAATTGAGTTGAATCGTTCATACTTTAATGTTAGAGTACACCCAGACGATATCGAAAAAACTGCAATAATAACGCCGTTTGGGCTATTCGAATTCGAAAGAATGTCGTTCGGTTTGCGCAACGCTGCACAAACATTTCAGAGATTTATGAATCACTCTGTGCTACAAGGCTTACAAGTCGTAAACGACGATGGTACAGTCAGCCACGGAAGTGAATATTTATTCTGTTATATCGACGACGTTCTCGTACTTTCAGAGGACGAAATTTCTCATAAAAAACATTTAAATAGCTTATTCGAACGACTTAACAGTTTTGGTGTTACTATTAATCTTTCTAAATCTCAATTCGGTCAATCCAAAGTAGAATTTTTAGGTTTTGAGATATCAAATGAAGGTATTAGTCCGTTAAAAAATAAAGTATACAACTCAAAGGTTATTAGAATAAAAGTGGTTATGGAGTGAAATACGATGAGAACTTTTTTGTGGTTTTCCACCTCATCAAGTACACAAGTAGACTGTCATCATATATTTCACGTCAAATACTCCCAAGATGCATTGAAATGTGTAACACCAGCATTTCAATGCAATAAATGAAGAAATAAGAAATACTGAAGACATGGCTGTATGGACAGTATGGACAGTTGTCTTCCCATTGTAGGAAAAATAAAAAAAAGAAAAAAAAAACAAGTCAAGGCAGGCAAGTCAAAGTCAGTGTCACTGTCACAACTTTCCACAATAGTCCCAAGCAAAAAGTACATTTTTGATTTACAATAATAAATAAATTCCAACCTTCAAATTATGTATGAAATATCCCCCACCAGCATAATAAAAAATGAGTATCCAACAGTGTATGTAAAATTTTCATTTAATTATTTAATGATGCAAGGGACAAAATGGCAAATTGCAAATTTTCATGTTTTTTTTTTACAGTCAATCCAGAATTTTCTGTAAGAATAGTAGTATGTGACCATTATTTAGCGAAGCCTATACCCGGGCTCGATGTTATTTATTCAGACTTCAGAGGTTCAGACATAAAACAGGTTAGTACAGGAGTGTTAGAGGTTGTATAGGCTAGGCATACTCCTTTTACTTTTAATTTAAGTTTTTTAGTTCTATGTCAATTATTATATTGTTTTTTGATTACTTTTTGTCTGTTCCGTGTGTGTCATAATATATATTTTTACAACTGAATTTCTAAAGAATTTCATTAATTCTATCAGGTTATGGGCCTTTAATTAGAATTTCAAGTTATCAAGTAAAAAATTATAACAGTTTTATCGAATTCCCGATTTATTTATTTACAATGAATAATAGTGATCTGCAACTGCCGCCGACTATTCCAGTTAGTCCGTCGTCGTCGACATCAGGTGTGTTCAATCCAATTTATATGAGTAGTTTTGGACCACATGTAGATAAATTAAATGGAAAAGATAATTACGGAAATTGGAAATTCCAAATGAAACTTTTGCTTATAGAGCAAAGATTATGGAATGTTGTAAGTGATCCACCTATAGCTTTAGATCCATTACTTGACCAAAGCGCCTACGCTAAAATATGTTTAGCGGTGAAGCCGATTTGTTATCCACACGTCAAAAACTGTAAAACTGCAGCTGAAGCGTGGAATAATTTGCAAAAGGCCTATGGGCATTCAGGGATAAGTCGTCGATTGCAATTAAAACGTAAACTTACCCAGACTAAGTTGGTCAATTATGATTCTATGGATAGTTATATTGGTACCATTCTTTCCGTTACACAAGAATTAGCCGATTTAGGTTGTCCCATTGATGACGAAGAGACTGCTGAATGGATATTGTTAGGTCTGTCTGAAGACTATGACCCATTGATTATGGCAATCCAGGGTACTCAAACTAAACTTACCGTTGACTTTGTAAAAGAAAAGCTGTTAAGAGGAGAATTTAAAAAATCTGAGCTTTCTTCAGCAACAATTTTAGATTCTGAAAAGGCCTTAGCGTCTACTTCTACTTCTAAAGGGAAATTTGTACCTGTTTGTCACAATTGTAATAAACAAGGACACATTAGACCAAAATGCCCTAAACTCAGAAATGAGAAAAAGAAGAATAAGAAGAATGAGTGTAGTGTTGTTCTAGAAGACGATAGTGTTCTCCATACTGCTTTATTTAATAATGTTGATAATGATTGCAGTTGGGTAATTGATTCAGGCTGTTCAAATCATATGTCAAATCGTAAAAGTTGGTTTACTAGTTTTAATGACAATAAGTCTGTAGATATAACAGTTGCCAATAAAAGTAAAATATTTAGTCAAGGTGTAGGTGATGTTAGTGTCAATATTAAAGACAGTACTATTAAGAGTGTTACAGATGTTATGTATGTACCGGAATTGGTCACTAATTTGCTTTCTGTTCATCAAATTACTAAAAAGGGATACACAGTAGTCTTTGATGAAAATAGCTGTCGTGCTTATAAGAACTGTAAGGTTACTGGTTCTTGTGGCTTTGTAGCCAAAAATATTAACGGTATTTATAGGATACATTCTACGAATGCGGTTCAGTCGTCGAATAAAAATGTAGCTTTTATAGCTAAAAGTGACCTCCAGCTATGGCATCGTCGTCTTGGTCACCTTAATGTTAGGGACATGACTCTACTTAGGGATGGTCTAGTTACAGGTGTAAACTTCAAGAAAAGTGAATTGTCATGCATTCCTTGTATTGAAGGGAAACATAAAATGACATCCTTTCCTAAAGTTTCAGAGAATCGAGCCTCTTGCAAACTTGATTTAATACATTCGGATTTATGTGGACCTTTACCCGTGCCGAGTTTTTGCGGATATCGTTATTTTATTACGTTTACGGATGATTATACACGCGAATCCTTTGTATATTTTTTGAAACGTAAGGATGCCAAAACTGTTTTAGATACTTTTATTAAATTTAAACAATTGGTTGAAAACCAAACGAATCTTAAAATAAAAAGATTTAGGTCTGATAACGGAACTGAATATTGCAACAAATTATTTTCAAGTTATTTAATTAGATCCGGAATTATTCATGAAACCACCATTCCCTATTCACCTCAACAAAATGGTGTTAGTGAAAGGCTTAATAGGACTCTAATGGAAAAAGCGAGAACCATGATTCATGATTCTGGTATCGGTAAGAATTTTTGGGCGGAAGCAATTAATACTGCCGTATATTTAAAAAACCGATCTCCCACTGTTGCTGTTCGTGGAGCCGCACCACATGAACTTTGGACTGAGTCGAAAGTAGACTTAAGTCACCTTCGTGTTTTTGGTTGTAGGGCATATGCTTTGACTCCCGAGCAAGTGCGTTCGAAATTAGATGCCAAAGCCAAAGGTTACATTATGGTAGGATATTGTGGTCATTCCGATGGATATCGTCTAGCTGACCCAGATACTGGGAAAATTATAAGAGCTAGATCTGTTGTTTTTCTTGAGAATACTATGTATTCTTCTTCAAAAGATAATATCTCTAATACTTTCAATTCTAGAGACACAAATATTATTGAAAATGTTTATAGGTACGATGCACCAAATATAATTGTGCCAAATGACTCTGACCAATGTGTCGATAATAGCTGTGAAATACCTGTTCAACACCATGATGTAGTTGATGATACTCATGAACCTATTATTGTTAATGAGACAGTTTCTCCAACGTCCAATAATTTTGATAATGATACTGTTGTCGAAGAGGAGACATTAGTCAATAATAATAGACCTACTCGTGAGCGTCGGGTTCCAGCATGGTTCGATGATTATGTGATGAATTATTTCACACATCAAGCACTTATGTGTCGTAATGAACCAAAAACTTATCATCAAGCAATCAATTCCGAGAATGCCACAGAATGGCTTACGGCAATGAAAGATGAATATAATTCTCTTAGGTCTCACAATGTTTGGACATTAGTTGATAGACCCAAGAATACAAATGTGATCAAATGCAAATGGGTATTCAAGGAGAAAACAGATGCTGATGGAAACCTTTCCAAATATAAAGCGAGATTAGTTGCAAAGGGTTTCACGCAACGTTATGGTGTCGACGAGGAAACATTTGCTCCTGTAGTGAGGCATAGTACTCTGAGAACGTTATTTGCTATTGGTGTTGAGTTTGATATGGAAATCGAACACATTGATGTTACTACTGCTTTCCTTAATGGAGACCTCCGCGAAACCATTTTTATGGAGCAACCAGATGGTTTTAAGATTGAGGGGCAGGACAAAGTTTGCTTATTGAAGAAAAGTCTTTATGGCCTTAAACAGGCAAGTCGCGCCTGGAACGAAAAAGTTCACAATGTTCTTATTGGTAATGGATTCACACAATTAAAATGTGAGAGGTGTGTTTATCAGAAGGATTTTGGCAAGGACAAAGTGATCATTGCGCTTTATGTCGATGATTTTTTCGTTTTTAGTAATAGTATAAAAGGCAAGAAAGAACTTTACGATTCATTAAGCAAAAATTTTAAAATTAAATTACTAGGACCTGTTAAGCAAGCATTAGGCATTAAAATAGATAGGGATAGACCCAATGGCACATTGAAAATGTCACAAACTGTTTATGTACAAAACTTATTACAAAAATTTGGGATGAATGAATGTAAGCCTATTTCTACTCCGATGGAGGTGAATTTTAATTTAGAAAAGGCTTCAGAGTGTGACAATAAACTTCCTTATCAGGAATTAATCGGTAGCCTTATGTACCTAGCTGTTAGTACACGTCCGGACATTGCTTTCGCTTGCAGCAAACTGAGCCAGTATAACACATGTTTCAATGAGAAACATTGGGTAGCTGCAAAACGAGTATTACGTTATTTGCAAGGTACGAAAGAGTTTGGGCTTAATTTTGAACGTAAAGGACCTCATAAGATACATATCTTGTGTGACGCTGATTGGGCCGGAGATGTAACAGATAGGCGTTCATATTCTGGCGTACTGACCTTATTAGGGGATTCTCTATTAAACTGGGGAGCCAAAAAGCAAAATGTTGTAGCGCTGTCTTCAACTGAAGCGGAATTCTATAGTCTAGGTTCTGCAGTTAGAGAAGCCAAATTCGTTAGAAATTTCTTTAGTGAGTTAAAATTTGGCATAAACCCACAAGAGCCAGTAGCTGTGTACAACGACAATCAGAGTACACACAAACTTATAATAAATGAGTCGTTTAAACGGACCAAGCACATTGACGTGCTTTATCACTTCATTCGCGAGTCTGTGAATGCAGGTATCATTAAAGTACTGTACAGACCCTCAGCTGAGTTAGCAGCAGATGTGTTAACTAAAGCGCTCACTAAAGAGAAGCATCAATCTTTTGTAAAAAGCTTAAATGTATTTTGATGGTAATGGCGGTAGCTTTAGTATTTGAGTTTGTCATTCATTAAACAGGTGTCACTGGAGTTGCTAGTGCCTACACAAAGGGGCAGTGTTAGAGGTTGTATAGGCTAGGCATACTCCTTTTACTTTTAATTTAAGTTTTTTAGTTCTATGTCAATTATTATATTGTTTTTTGATTACTTTTTGTCTGTTCCGTGTGTGTCATAATATATATTTTTACAACTGAATTTCTAAAGAATTTCATTAATTCTATCAAGGAGCTACAGCTAGGATTAATATTTTACTGTTGTTGTTTGTAAATATCTTTTTCTTTAACACTTTGCCAGCGGATTACGAATAAGATACGTGAGATATGTATACGTACATGTAATTGCTCGCTGAGAAAGTGTTAATTACATAATTAAGAACTAAGACTACAAGAAAAATGAGACCCTTGGAACAGACAAATCAGCTTCCACCAGGATTATAAATATAACAATGTATTTACTGGACAGTTGATAAAATACAAATTTAATACAATAAAATCATTTTAATAATTAATATAATATTTTGATATAATTTATTTATTATTCACAAAGGTTCCTGTATTAAGAATATTTGGTCCCTCACCTGATGGTCACAAAACATGTCTTCATGTGCATGGTGTTTTTCCCTACTTTTATGTACCATGCCCAAATTCAAATCCAGAACCACAGCTTTTATATCAGGTAAGATATAAATATAATGAATTTTTTTGTGGGTATTTAATATTTTATAGAATACTTAGATTATTGGTGAAGTTCTGTGTGCTTTGTCATACTATTATAAATATTCTAGTAGTCTATTAAGCTGCAGAATACCCTCGGAGATCTAATGACAATGAGAAACCAATTGTGTCTGAATCTGTATAGCCTGTCAGAAGAAATCTTTTATGTTTCAGATAGCAGCAAGCTTAGATAAGGCACTAAATATAGCATTGAAGCAAGCTACATCATCAACTCAACATATTTACAAAATTATGTTGGTCAAAGGCCTGTAAGTAAATTTTTACAGACTTCATTACATTAATTTTGCCAGTAAGTAACTGTACAAGTGTATGTCAGTAGTCATTATAATATAAAATTTCAGGCCATTTTATGGATTTCATGATAAAGACCACTTGTATCTAAAAGTGTTTCTATACAGTCCAAACTTGATCAAACAAGCAGTTGAACTATGCAGCAATGGTGCTATCTTAGGACAAATATTCCAGCCACATGAGTCACATCTAAACTTCACTTTGCAATTCTTTATTGACTTCAATCTTTTTGGCATGAGCAACATTGATCTTCAGAAAGTATATTTTCGAAAAACAGGTATTTCGCAAAATTCTAATGAACCAGTCAGTAATTTTGATCAAACTTGTCTTAAATCTGAGAGTATTTGTTTTTACGAAGCTGATTGTATTGGTTCTCATATTCTAAATAGACAAAGAATTGGAAGAGGTGATGGTATCGAAAATCCAGGCCTAGAAGAGGTATGGAAGGAAGAAATAGAAAGACGAAAGTATCTTAACATGTCTATGGCCTCTAAATCACTGTCACAAGGTAGAATTAGAGCTGAAGAAACTGAATCACATTATAAATTTGAAAAAATATCTTTAATCAAACTTTATGGTGCCATTGATGAACCTGTAATAGTTGAAACAGATGATAAAAAGAATGGAGAAGAAATATATTATCCAGCAGAAATGGTGGAAGGAGCATCATTGCTTGATGCTGTTGATGTGAGCATTCATTTACCTGAAAATAATTTAAAACATAGCTCTGGCTTAAGTGAAACCCTAAGATATAACACAGATAAGACAGTAGTAGAAGATGTAAATCAAACAATTGTTGATGAAAATGTTGCTCTAAATAGTAGTCTTTCAGTGGCATACAGTCAAATTTTATGTAAGTATCATGCATATTGTCCAAGTTCCAGTTTAAGCTATAATTTTCTATATTATTTTAAATTTTGACAGTAAATAGTGAAGATTTAGATTTACTACACATCTTAGAAGATATGGATGAAAAACCGATTGAACAAGATAGTATAATGGGAACACCTGCAGATTTTGATGAAGATGTATGTAATGAATCTGATGATGCTGAATACTCTCAAGTATTTAATGATGAAACTATTATTAATGATATTTATAAAAAGTATGGTATGTTTATAATTTTTTAATTATTTGCTTTATAGCTCAAAACATTAACCCATAAAATGATTGTTTTAGCAAAGATGATGATGACAGCTTACCTTTATGGAATGATTCTTTTTGGGATGGTGTAAATATCCCACAGTTAGATGGCACATTTGATGATGATCGTAAGTATAATTTATTGAACAATATTAACAGTATTGTGACAATTACAAATAAAGATAGAACATGATGAAAAAATGTATGCTCCAGGCGGGAAACGAACCCGCGTCTCCTGATGTCTGGCCAGACGCGATTAGCACTAAGCCACCAGAGCACTAGGTAAAACCTTATTTCTTCACCGCTTCCCATCCTTCTTAACGTTTTATAGCAACATTTAAAGCAGCATATTTTTTTTATCATTTTCCTTCTTTATTTGTAATTTTTAAATAAAGTAGGCGTTTAAACGCATCAAAAACATTAGAATGTGAATATTAACGGTTTTACAATAGCTATTATTTAATTTTTGGTTCTATTTAGATGTAAAGAAAGTAAGAAAACGAAAGATGCGATCTCTTCGACTTGGTCTTTCAAAGCCAAAAGAGAAAAAAATTTTGGTTGTTACTAAATGTGCTACAGATAATGCGGAATCAAATTTAGACGTAAATGAAATAGATGAAATAAATGTATCTAGAGATACAGTAGATAGTATATCATCGTTACATTTAAAGAAATGTATCAAAAGTGAACCAGTAAATAGTTTAGACAATTCAAACTGTGATACTAAAGATAATTTAGAAAATAATAGTAAAGATGAATCTATTCGAGATTTAGTAAAAAAAATTACTATAAAATACGAACACGAAACATCAGAAGCATATGATATACAGAATAAATTTGTTCCCGAAGCTGGAACCTCGGCTACTAATAACTTGAAACCAGAAAATAGTAGTAGTAATCATAATAATTTATCGGACACGTCCTTTGAATCATCACCTGATGATAATAGATTGGGTATAGTAAGTTTTTATGATACTTCAAAGATTTTCGATGTGTCTTTAAATAAATCTCTGGAAAAAAGTCAAATGTTTATTGAGAGTGTTCAAAAAGATTCAGATTATATAAAACAAAGCAAAAATAGATGTAAAAATTTACTTACCAAGATTATCTTAACACCAAAAGTTAAACCACCAACAAAAGATCAAGTAGTATCTAGTTTGGATATGTACAACATTCCAAAGGTCAAAAATCTTGAACCATTTTATTCCGATCCTAATGATGTCGGCGATAAGGTTGAATTAGGACCGATGGTACTTAGGTTACATAGCAAGGTGGCACGAGATCAGAAACCGTTTGATAAAGTCTTAGATACTACGAGTATTGAGGAATGGCGACAACTACTGTTTTTACAAACCAATGAGATGTCTGATGACTATTCTAAAGCAGATACCTTAAAGAAACTACTGTCTAGTAATAGACATTGTATATTAGAACCCGTTTTAAAGCCCCCAACTACGAATCAGATCAAGGTGTCCATTGAAAATACCGACTATGAAACCTTACAACATAGCAAAAATAACGTGACTAACGGAGATATTGCCAGAACTATAGATGAATTAGAGAATTCACAAGCATTAGGATTGAACCATGATGTCGACAGCAGTATTACTCCAGAATCCAATGATAATGTAAGTGTACAATTGAATATTTGTAAGTTTGGAAATATCCTGGCATGTATATTAATTTGTTTAAATATTTATTACCTATTAGATGAAACATCTGAAAAACAGCAATGATAATAATAGCCTGCAAATTTCAATGCAACCAGACGGATCGTTCTTATGTTTTGGAAGTGGAGACTACCAGAAAGAAAACATAACAGAAACACCAATAGTTGAAGTAAGTTTTGTCACATAAATAAATAATTAGTTAAGTATCTAAATTCTTATTAAAACAGATTTGTTTTCATGTTTAGGATTCTCTTACACTGATGCTTGCAGAGGTGCACACAACAGTTAGGGGAGATCTACATCCTGATCCTGCAATTGATGCTATTCAGGCTATATTTATAATGATCACGAACGATCTTCTACATGAGAGTTTTCTCACTAAAACTATCATAGAGGCACTAGTTGTAGATAACGGAACACCTGTAAAACATTTAGATAGATGTGTTTTCGATCTCCGCGTTACTTATGTAAATAATGAAATTGAAATATTGGATAAATTGTTACAATTGGTGAAAAAACATGACCCTGACATTATGTGTGGATATGAAATAGAGATGAACTCTTGGGGATATATTTTGGAACGAGCACAGATACTGGGTATGGAAATAGTGAAAGAAGTTTCTAGAATTACGGAAAACAATAGACAGAAACGTTGGAGGAGCGATGAGAATGAATTCGAGGGTCGTATTATTGGCAGAATCACTTTTAATGTGTGGCGTTTGTTTCGTCACGAGTTAGCTTTATCTAGTTACAGTTTCAAGAATTGTATGTATGAGATTTTGAAAGAAAGAGTGCCAAATTACAGTTACTCGCAGTTAGCGGAATGGTGGAATCATGAATCGAGGATCTTGAGGTGGATACCAGTGGAATATTATCTAACAAGACTCAAGGGAACCGTAAGGATGTTAGAGAAACTAGATATTATAAGTTAGTATTATTATTAGACAGAAAAACAGGGCACAAATTTTATATACAAATTTAGGGCCTGTTTTTTCTTATAGTTAAGGCCTAATAACATAGCTAATTTAGTAGTAGTTCAGTCATATTTAGATTTGAATACTGTACTGGTATTTTATATATATGTTTTAGACCGTACTTCGGAACTGGCTAGACTATTTGGGTTGCAATGGTGGGAGGTGTTGTCACGAGGGTCGCAGTTCCGCGTGGAGTCGCTGATGCTCCGTGCGGCAAGACCTCTCAACCTTATCGCATTGTCCCCCACTGTGCGACAGAGAGCCTCTATGCGGGCACCGGAATGTTTGCCGCTTATTTTTGAACCAGGTTTCGTTGTTTATCTTATCTTTTTTTCTTTGTTTTGATGTTGTTACCAGCTTCGATTATGTTCCATATTCGGTTATCACACAATAGTTCCCCTTCATAAAGAAAATTAAAATTATTCCATGATGATGGCAGCGGGGTAGCTTTGCATGTCACAGCAATACCTATTGTTCCTGGTTTATTTTAACTTATTGATAAGGGATTAACAAAATAAATAACTGTCAAAATTGCTACATAACATGAGTTTAAGTTAGACTGACTTGTGTTTTCCAGAATCTCGTTTCTACTCTGATCCAGTAATAGTATTAGACTTTCAAAGTCTTTATCCTTCGATGATGATAGCGTACAACTATTGTTTCTCTACTTGCATCGGGCGCGTACAAAATATAAATGGGTAAGTAAATGCAAATGCAGCGATTCTTGATTTTTACAAAATGCTCACTGATAGGTAATTTTTATATTTCTTTGCTTCATTCTTCAGATATAGACAAAACCTTGTAATGGACTAAATATCTAAAAATGATTGCGAATGAAAACATTTATTTGAAACTCATCGACAATACGAATAAATTGTTTTCACAAATTTATTAAAAAGTAGGTACTCTAACTCTAATGACTAATAAAATTCACTGATAATGGAATCAGTACCTACTACTACGCAATTTACTAACATAATGAGGTAATTTTCTCGCGCTCAGTTAGAATCGCACTAGTTTCTACTCCGATTATCCCTCACTAAAATACAATTGGCCCGTTATTTAAAGTAAAACAATTGAAAAAACCGTCCAAATCAGAATAGTCAAGATTCGCCCTAGACTCCTAGCTGAAAAAGTCGTTTTGAATTTGTGGCGTGATACTAAAAAAATATGTACCTACTATTAGGCTTAAATTAGAAGTACTTATCGAATTAATTCTCGATAAAACAGTCTTAATTTTTGCAGTGACACAGCGTACGAATTTGGAGCATGGAAATTAAAGATACCCAAGTCTAAGTTGGAGACTTTAATGAAAAACGGCTTAGTCCACTGGTCTCCAGTGGGAGTAGGCTTTGTGAAGCACTCGGTAAGACGTGGCGTTCTGCCTTCACTTCTAAGAAGGATTTTAGCGGCGAGGCAAGCCGTTAAAAAGAGCATGAAACAGCAAACCGATGAGGCTGTAAAGAAGGCAATGCATTCAAGGCAATTAGGTAAAAACTTTATTTTCTTCTCCATAGGTTAAGAAAAAAGTCACAATACCTGTCATGATTCATGTTTTAACTTGCCAGGATTGAAATTGATAGCCAACGTGACATATGGATATACTGCTGCTAACTTCAGTGGGCGCATGCCTTGTGTCGAGGTTGGAGACAGTGTTGTGGCAAAGGGGAGGGAAACGTTGGAGCGAGCCATCAAACTAGTCCGGGATAATAAACAATGGAATGCCAAGGTAACTATTATAAAACTGTTTCATACAAACAGATGGTGTAGGTATTTAGTATAAATAAAACCGTTGATTTTTCCGCGATTTCAACTATATTAATAAGTCGTGCTATGATGACCAGCCTAACCTGCCATTTGCCCTATAACAGGAGCGTGTCCCTTACATCCTGTATATAGCTAGGAGAGTCAAAATGGCGGGTACATCGTGGCAAATTGAGCTCATTTCAGTTAGGGCCCTAACTCACCGAGATGCCGTGGCGACGTTGCCGGCTACGTAGCTATGGCTACCTCTAACTAGCTCCGGTTGCCAAATGGAATGTCAGTAGCTTATCAGTTTTAAAATTACGGTTTTTGATAATCTGATATTGTAGTATTCCTTAAACGTGGATGACGAATTTCCATAAATATTTCGGTATCATAACTCATTTTTTCCACAACACACGTGTGCGCCGTGAGTCCTTCTTGGCTACCGGTTGGCAACCAAGTGTCTGAGACGCAGCTTGCTCGTATATATTTTACCGGCGAAGTTGCCAAACCGTCGCGAAGTGAGTAAGCTGCCATACAAGTCAATACGAGTTATTTGGATGCGTAGCTGAAGACGTCGCCATGGCGTCTCGGTGAGTTAGGGCCCTTACCAAAAAAATGTAGCACCTAAATTGTATTATTCTGTACCTAAGTCTATTGTTACTTGTGGTAACAATAGACTTACGTACAGAATATAAAAAGACACAGAATATATACAGAATAGAAAAAAATGATATAATATATCGTAATATTGTTACTTGTGGGACTTTGTTGTTACATTTTGGAGTAATTGTACTTTATATGTAATAATTAAGTATTGATATATTATAGAACTCGGCAGCGTAGTGGTTTGTGCGCTCTGGTTTCGATTACCTATGATGCACCAGTCATTTTGACTTAATATAATAGCCCACACCTACAAGTCATAGTTTACCGTTGTTATAATAGTTGTTAAATGTTGAGACCTATGTATATTTTACCTTATTACTCTGTCTGGTTAGGTGGTGTACGGTGACACAGATTCGATGTTCGTGCAAGTACCGAGCGGGACCCGCTCTGAAGCTTTCGCCATAGGCCAACAGATAGCGGACGCTGTCACCGCCGACAACCCTTCGCCTGTTGCACTCAAACTAGAAAAGGTGAGTTGTAAGTGAGCACTTTTGAATCTTATTACGAAAGGAATAAGGATTACGGATTCTAAATATCTTGTAAATGTTAAATTCGACAGAATTGACCAAAGAAGCTATATGTAGGCAATGATAATCGTCGCATGAATTCAACGTGGAGTGAACATTCCAATATAAGTAAGGAAAGAAATCACACCATATAAAACACTAGCTGTCTTCGCATGTGGACTCTTCTTTCCGTTTCCCGTGGTGTCTAGACATTTAATTCCTACAGCAGGAATAATTCACAGCTCTTAACAGCCAACACTGGGAGCCAACAAAAGCCAACTTTTCAATTACTGAGTTGTACGTACAATGGGCTTCCCATGGAAGCAGACGCCTATAGGGTGTTTGGTCTCAGATGCGTGCAATATTTAAATTTAATTTTATTGTGTCTGGTCATACCTTACACGACAGCACATCAAGTCTAACAGTTGCACTACGAAAGCAGCCTCTATTACGAGCGCAGTAAGGGCGGGCTCAAGGTCCAACTGTTACTCTTGATGTGCTGGCGACTGTACAATAGAAGTCGAGAATAGTTTTTATTTATCCTCTTACTTATCTTACTTTTGTAATTAGCTATTGAATTTAGCCGTATGAATTAAACTTTATCCCTCTCATTATAAAACGCGGACTAGAGTTGGGACTGGTCTAAAACTGAAGCCGTCACTGGCCCTAATTCTGAGAACACATGCTAAGTCTAAATTTAAGTTCAGTGCATTTTCTCTCAAAATGAATACGAAAAGGATAGCTGTCATATAATTTGACATTTAGAAACGTGCGCTCAATTTTCGACCTTATTGGACGTGATAAAATGCAGTGTTTAGGAGGCACCTCTGTACATGCCCTCTAAAATTGTCTATGGTTTCCTTAAAAATGTATCTAAATTTAATTGACAGCTCTAAACGAATTCATGCTATCCTTTTCCTATTACTTAGTGCGAGAAAGAGATATACTGTACTTAAATTTACAAATAGAGTGTGCCTTCAGAATCAGGCCCACTGTCTTTCTTTTAACAAATATAAGTGACAGCATCAGTTTTAGACCAGGACTAACTTTAGACCGCGTTTTATAATAAGGGGGTATAGGTGTATATGTTTTTTTTTTAATTATCTTATATAATTTTAAAACAGGTGTATCAACCGTGCATTCTGCAAACTAAAAAACGCTACGTCGGGTACATGTATGAAAGTCCCGACCAAGAGAAGCCAATCTACGAAGCGAAGGGCATTGAGACTGTACGTCGTGATGGCTGCCCTGCTGGAGTCAAGGTGTGTTACTAAACATATAGGTAACATATAGGTATCTAGGTAGTTTCTAAGTAGTGCTTGTATATTTTGAATATTAAGGTAATATAAATATTATAAGAGTGGCAAACAAGCATGCAAGAGAAGCTCGGTGGCGTAGTGGTTTTAGCGCTCTGGTTTCGATAACGAAAACAAAGCAACTTTCGCCATGGTCGGTCCCGGGATGGGTCAATCAAATTTATAATCTCGAGCTTCTCCGTGCTTCGGAAGGCACGTTAAGCTGTTGGTCCCGGTTGTTACTGCAACCGCTTTAACCCACCAACCCGCATTGGGCCAGCGTGGTGGTGTTATGGCCCAAGCTCCTCATGTGTTTCTCCCATGTAGGAAGGCCTGTGCCCAGCAGTGGGACGTATATAGGCTGATGATGATGATGAAACAAGCATAGGTACATACGTCCTGGCCACAACAACGCGCAGAAACGTCACACGGCGTCGAACAATATTTTAGTGTAGTGATTTATATGTATGTTAGTCTTTAATTAAGGTATATATAATATGGGCCTATGTGTTTATACGTTGTAGTTGCCTGAAATAAATAAATAAATAAAAATAACATGGCTTATAGTTTTGAGTACAGGCGACAGCACATAAAGTGTAACAGTTCAACTAGGAAAGTCGCCTCTATGACGAAGGCAATAAGAGCGATCTCAACGTCAAACTGGTACGCTTGATTAACTGTACACTATACATATTTTAATTTGCCCGCTCTGTAAAAAATTAAAAGAAATATTGTATTTTCGGCAAAGGAGTCAATTAACATTAACACGGACTTTTTTTTCATCGAAACAGACATGAAAGGTTAAAATATCCCATAACAGTTATTGGCATTGAATAGTTAGCAACTGAACTTATTTCTTTTAGAAAGGAGTTGTCCCGATAATGACTGAAGACGGCTAAGTAAAACGGTCACGGCGGCCATAATACAAAAAAATATGCAAAACCGTTTTTATCTGGCCATTTTTTTTTAATTTGCTTTGTTCCGTGGTAACAACCATAACATTCATCATGGCGCCTATGTCACTTTGGTGACATTTAGTTGACTTCTATGTCGCACGGCGGGGCTCGCCATATTTCCATACATTTACATTTACAATTTTTCCCGGATTCAGGAGAATTATCCTTATTTTTTGAGATAGTGTATCAAGCGTAACAGTTTGAGACCGCCCTTATTCTCTTCCTGATAGAAGCGGCTTTCGTAGTGCAACTGATACACTTAATGTGCTGTCGTCTGTACATACAGGATGGTGCTGTCAATACGACAATAAATTAAAACATGGGCTATATCAGTTCATAGAAATGGTTTGCCACTATCAAAAACATCTTATTCGTTGAATAATTTTATGACATTTGTATGAAATAATTATTATTGGTTGCATTATTTCATAGAAAAGTCATGAAATTAAATGAATTAGATGTTTTAGATCAAATGAATTAGATGTTTTTAAAAGTGGCAGACGATTTCAATGAAGTAATATATCATCATCATCATCATTTCAGCCGAGAGACGCCCACTGCTGGGCATAGGCCTCCCCCAAAGATCTCCATACCGATCGGTTCTGCGCTGTCCGCATCCATCGGCTTCCCGCGACCCTCACCAGATCGTCGGTCCACCTTGTGGGAGGCCTACCAACGCTGCGTCTCCCGGTACGCGGCCGCCACTCGACTAACTAACGACGACTAACTAATATTTCCATGTTTTAATATATTGTCGTATTGACAGAACCATTCTGTATGCCCCGGATAAGTCACATCTCCTTTAACGCTAATTCCATATGTTCCGCGGCAGCTGTTGCAACAATCGTTATGCGAGTTGTTCGACAGCGGCGACATGTCGCGCGTGAAGCGGCTCGTGCAAGCGTCGCTGTCGCGGCTGGCGGCGGGCGCGATGCCGCCGCCGGACCTCATGTTCACGCGGGAGTACCACGGGCCAACTGGGTACAGGCCGGGGGCAGTGGCGCCACCCAATGAGATCGCTAAGTAAGACACCTGCGTGGGCAACTGAGCCCCCACTCCGTTGACCGCTACTGTTTATGTTGGGGGCCACTCGGATCACTCGGTCAACTCAGCCCGCGGGCTCATTAAACTACTGTCTACCGCTATAGGGTCAACTCAGTATGGTAAAGTCTGAAACTGTAAGACATAGGAAGATCTGTTCTTAGGGACCACGTCATTTATTTTAGTAACAAGGAAAACTGAGTAGACCCCTTGGCAAATTAATGGACCGAGTCGCCCCCGACAGAATAAAAGGTGTCAATTGAGCCCTCGGGAAGAGTCGGGTGTGGGCTCAGTTGCCCACGAAGTCAGTAAGACGCTTTCATTGTATTCGTTGTGCCTGTGGCAGACACAGTGACTCAGTTTACTGTAACAGATATTTCTGACAAATTCAAGTCATGGATGTTTATGTTCTTATGTTTATGTAGTATTTCTAATATGTAATGTTTATTCTCTAACATGTAAGACTTAAATTTAGATTTAGAGTGTGTCTTCAGGATCCAATCTATTGAACAAGTAATTTAAGCTTTAAGTTATTTATACAGGATTGTGACGACAATACGACATTAAATCAAAACATGGGCTATATTAGTTCATATAAATGTTTTGCAACTTTCGAATACATCTTATTCGTTTGATAATTTTATGACATTTCTATGAAATAATGCAGATAAGGGGCCTAATTCTGAAGACACACTTTGATTCTAAATTTAAGTATATATACGGGGTGGTGCCGTCAATTCGACAATAAATTTAAACATGGGCTATATTAGTCCATAGAAATGGTTTGCCACTTTCAAAAATATCGTATTCAATTGAAAATTTCATGACCTTTGTATGAAATAATGCTGCCAACGTTGCACTATTCCATACAAATGTCATAAAATTATCAAATGAATACGATATTTTTGAAAGTGGCAAACCATTTCTATGGACTAATATAGCCCATGTTTAAATTTATCGTCGCATTGACGGCACCACCCTGTATAATATCTCTTTGTCGCAATATGTCAGAGAAAAAAGATTGTAAGAATCTGTTTAGAGCTGTCACTTAAAATAGATTTCAAAGAAACCGTAGACAATTTTAGACGTCATGTACGGAGGTGCTTCCAAAACAGTGCATTTATCACGTTCAATAAGGTCTAAAATTGAACGCACGTTTCTAAATGTCAAATTATATGACAGCCATCCTTTTCGTATTCATTTTGAGAGAAAGAAATGCACTGAACTTAAATTTAGACTTAGCATGTGTTCTCCAGAATTACGGCCAATGTTCTAATTTAATGTAGGTAGTATTGTCGTCACCACCCTACACTGTAGGTAGAGGTATGCAGTATACATAGTTACATTTGAATTGGTGGTGTGTACTGACAGGCGTATAGTGGCTGATGGCGGCACGAATAATCTTATTCATTTGATAATTTCAGAACATTTCTATGGCATAATGCAGCCAATATTCTAGTTTAATGTTTATTTTTTATACAAAAAGATGACAAACAAGCTAGCGGCCCACCTGATGGTAAGCGGTTACCGCCGCCTATAGACACCTGCAATAACAAGGAATAATCACTTGATATTGCAGGTGCGTTGACATCCTGAGGCCTAAGATGAGATGCCGTCCATGCCCAGTAATTACACTGGCTACTTTTCCCTTCATCCGAAACACAGCGAACTGTTTCACGGCAGAAATAAAAAAGGGCCTACCACCTAGTTGAGTACAAGGTTTAATGTCGTTTCGTCGCTACCCCCTCTATCTATACAGCCACGTTTGATTTAGTGGACTGTACTGACAGGCGTATAGCGTCCCGCGACCGTCGCGCCGTGCCCCGCGCGGGCGAGCGCGTGGCGTGGTTAGTGTCGGCGGGCGCGCCGGGCGCGGCGCTCGTGCGGCTGGCGCGCTCGCGGCGGGAGGCGGCCGCGGCGGCGCCCGTGCCGCACTACGGCTACTACGCGGCGCGCGCGCTGCTGCCGCCGCTGCACCGCTGCCTGTCGCTGTTGGGCGCTGACGTCTTCAAGTGGTACGCTCTGTGTTATTTACCTTGGAATGACAACTCACCTTCAATCATCATCATCACCAGCCTATCTACGTCCCACTGCTGGTCACACGCCTTCCTATATGAGGAGTTTGGGCTATAACACCGGTGGGTTAAAGCGGTTGCATGAACAACCGGGACCAACGGATTAACGTGCCTTCCGAAGCACGGAGGAGCTTGAGATAACAAACTTTGATTGACCCATCCCCAGGATCGACCATGGCGAAAGTTGCTTTGTTATTCGTAATAAACGCAGAGCGCTTAAACCAATACGCTACCAAGGTCCTCTCCCCTGCAATACCTAGTGCTTTCTTCGTGTTTTTGCAGATGTCTGTAAGCGACGGTAACCACTTACCACCAGGTGGGCCGTCAGCTTGTTTGTCATCTAGTTGTATAAAAGAGCATTTACGTCGCACGACATTTCATACAAACATTCAAATCGAAAATATTGAAGACAAACAAACCGATTCTAACAAAACTTGCCATGCATAAGCAAATCAGGCTAGTTTAAAAAGGTGTCAGAGGATTTCTGGAAAAGTCTGATACTGATGTAATTATTTTCGTTTTTTAGTTCCTATGAAAAGCTAAAAATGACTTACTCAACTGCATCCTCCTAGACGATACCCTATAGTGCATGTCGGTAGGTGGTTGGAGCTAGGCTACCGAGGCGGGGCTGCGCAGACGCGGCGCGGGGGTGGGGGTGGCGGAGGGGGAGGGGGTGGGGGCATCGCTCGCTACATGTGGCGCGTGCGCTGCGCCCGGTGCGGGTCGCTGGGCGCGCGCGCGTTGTGCGGCCGCTGCGCCTCGCGCGCGCCCGCCGCCGCCGCGCTCGCCGCGCGAATGGCGCACGCGCAACGCTCGCTGGCCACCTGCGACACTGTACGTACAACTACCAGATTCTCTCAACTCGGCAGCCTTAAGTTCGTGGCTTTGGCAGCGCTGTAATACCTTTTGGCGTTTGTTTCACAACCGTTGGCTAACATAGCGTGAGCCGGCACGGAACTCAAAAGTAGTTCATTTTTATGTTTCTAGCTTTTTTTCCGCAACGTGTCCTATGTTCTTTCCAGGGTCTCAAACCATCTCCATGCTAAATTTTATCTTAATCGGTTTAGGTATGAAAGCGTATTATTATTATCTTGTATTTGGGACTTTTCGGTCTTGTTAAGACTGATTTGTCACTGCGACCTTAAAGATCTATTGTGACTTGCCACCAATAATCACTACATAGTATAAAACAAAGTCGCTATCCGCCGTCTGTCTGTCCCTATGTATGCTTAGATCTTTAAAACTACGCAACGGATTTTGATGCGGTTTTTTTAAATAGATAGAGTGATTCTTAAGGAAGGTTTATAATAAGCATTGCACCCGTGCAAAGCCGGGGCGGGTCGCTAGTTTATAATAAAGTCTTGATTTGGGCACTTTCCATAAATTTTAGGATTTTCCCAACCTCAAGGGTCTTAACTTTATTTGAGTCAATCGTGTGTCTCCCCAGATGAAGACTTCGTTTGTGGATAAAAGGTCCATAGTTGCAAAGAATCTGCAAACATCCGAATCACTTAGTTTTAGATTGAATAAGTGTCTGTTCAGTTTGCAGTGGCTTGTCAAAGCTCTAAACATGCATGGCACTCGCGTTACTCTTGCTGAGCCTTATCAGCTCTTTAGTTCGCGTGGTAGCCATGTATCAGAGACTTTCAATGTATTAAACCAGGTGTCCTTAACCACTGTTCGGAGGACTCCTGTATGAGTTTGCTTTTGAGAGAGTGCATGGCCTGGTTCTTTGAGATTCCACAGAAAGGTTCCGGTCCCATCTGTCGTACTGTGTTAAAGCGTAACAAATAGACAAACCTTTCTTTCGTATCTATAAATTAAAATATGTATAAAAGTCAATCAAATGTTGAATGAAGTCATTACGATACATTTTAAACGTAAGAAAAACTAAATCAAAGAATGCTTATTGTTAATGGGCCCAAATCTTGACGCACACTCTAAGTTTAAATTTAAGTACAGTACATCTTTCTCGCAATATGTAATAAGAAAGAGATAACAAGAATTTGTTTAGAGCTGCCATCTGAATTTAGACAGATTTCAAAGGAACCATAGACAATTTTAGACGGCATGTACGGAGGTGCCTCCTAAACACTGCATTTTATCACGTTCAATAAGGTCGAAAATTGAGCGCACATTTCTAAATGTCAAATTATAAGACAGCTATCCATTTCGTATTCATTTTGAGAGAAAGAAATGCACTGAGCTTAAATTTAGACTTAGCATGTGTTCTCCAGAATTAGGGCCAATGTTACTTTTTGTCTGGCACATCTGGCAAGAGCAGCGAATTGTTCACTGTCAAAGTGTTATCGACATTGATTTCTTAAATAATATCCATAATCAATTAATTCCTGAAGAACATCGAAGCGAAAATTAGCGCGCTTGACCACGACTGCGCGAGCATGCACGCTACTGTGCGCGCAACTTTTTGTCACCGCCGCTTAACGAAGGGACGACGCTCGGGCGGCACGGGCGGAAGCCGTCATATTGTTTTAAGATAGCCGTCCCTTTTATATTCATAATGCACTGAACTTAAATTGAGATTTTGCCTGTATTTTACAGAATCAGGCCCAATGATGGACTATTTAGACTAGAGAGAATCTACTAAACCAATAAATATTGGCATCTTCTCAACTAAATAGAGAGACAAGTCCATGTCTATTTAATATTAATATTAATGATTAATTATTCCTTTGACAGATATGCCGCTCGTGTTGCGGGCATAATGAAGTGCTAAAATGTGAAAATATGGAGTGTCCCGTCTTTTGGAGGCGATTGCGTGCGCAACAAAACTTGGCAGAGGAGAGAGACATAGTCAGTCACCTTCCAACACAGCTTGCACAAGAAAGTATGGATTTTTAATAGAATCATGTATAATTAAAATCTTGTAGTTACTAAGGAAATTAAATATTTATTAAATTAATAAATTTACGTTGAATCTAAACTGACAACTGATTCCTTATTAACTCCAGTTTTTGAATGAAACATTCATTTATACCTTTCACATTATGAGCAAAATTTTCCAAATTAGTATGTATTTCCTTTTGATCTTTAATGGAGCATAATTTGAAAAGTGTTATGAGAATGTTTTGAATTTTAACACTTATTAGTACATTTTTACTGTGAATATACAAGAGCTTAATTAGTACAGATAACATCTTTATGTTAGATTGCAGTCTCCAAACGCACCAGCAGTATTTTATCCAGTTTTCAAGGCACTGAAACAGTCATGAATATTTAATGTTATTGGATTATAATTGATATACATTTTGAACACCAAATTGAAAAAAATACCTCTATAACATCCGATAATAATATAATAGCCACTGCATCATTAGTACAGATATCCAAATTATCACCTATGACTATTAAAAACAATCTTGTTTTTCCACTATGAACACCATGAATATGCAAAATTTTGTTTAGAAAAATGAAGAATAATTTCTTTTTATATAAATTAGTGTCTGTGTACATTTGTTCGAGTACAGTGTGTAATGTGTCATCGATTGTAGATATCTGAAAAGGGGATAATAATATGATATCAGTATAAAGGTCACAATCACGTCACAGCTCACTTATGACTTGGCAGTTCCGTTATGGCGGCACAGGAACCGAATGAACATTCAAACATATGCTTATGCTCGTTTTTACTAACATTTGCTTAGCGTTAAGCGGTTCTTAGCGATTTTTATCTCAGTCTTTCTAAAGGAGATAGAAAGAGACAAATGTCGTTAAGAGTTACCTAAGCCTAGGGAACGGTTAGTAAAAGCGGACGTTAGTCTTCTTCTGTAGATTCACTATACAATGACAAAACAGCCAAAGGCAACCGGCAAGACAAGCCGCGGCTGCGGACTTGAAGCAAGGATACTTGTCTCCTG
Source organism: Nymphula nitidulata (assembly GCA_947347705.1). NCBI lineage: Eukaryota > Metazoa > Arthropoda > Insecta > Lepidoptera > Crambidae > Nymphula > Nymphula nitidulata. The sequence goes on along the minus strand of OX374625.1, from coordinate 17,842,997 downwards.
TGTTGTCAATACTTTACTTCCTCTTGATTGTTACAGGTGAGGAGTACCATAGGTTTTACAAGTGTTTAAAGACTATGGTATCCATCAGGCGTGCCGTATACTTGTCTAACCTTGTTGTATAATAATAATAAAGCCTTTTATTTTCCCAAACTTATTACTTTACAGAGATTTTGTTCGTTTTTAGTTTAAAAAAGTTTCAAATTAATAATATTCTCTAGGGTTAGTTCTGTTAGTTTTAAGTTTATTTGTTGCTCATAAATTTGGGACCCTTGCTGAGTAAAGGCCTCCTCCAATCCGACTTTTTATAAAACAAGGGGTCTGCTTCGCCCTTGTTTTATAAAAAGTAGTATTTCATAACCACACATCACTACACTGCTCGATTCATATCAGAGTCAAACAAAATAAAAAAATACCTTAGCTTGGTTTGGTAATGTTTCAATTAGAAGCATTAAACACTCCAACACTAATTTTATCAATTTTATATCCTTTTCTGTAATATTTTTTTTCAGCACAGCATAAATTACTTCATTATAATTACCATCACAGAAATGATCAGGGGTCTGGAACAATATAAAAATAGTATTTAAGGCGATCTATCGAAACGTTGTTTCGGCCAAGACCGATAGGGATAGAGATATGGCTGACTCACCGGGAGGAAAAAAGACTTTTTGGACTTTGCTTTATTAGCATTCTTAGACATTGCTTTATACCTTCGCCAAATAAAGAAAAACATCATCATACGAGTGGTTTATTGCTCGGTGTTGTATTGCTTTGAGTGCTTTGATTTGGATTACCGAAACAAACTTAGTATCGATTATTTATAATTAATATTCGTAACAAATAAAAATCTATCTAAACTAGAAAAATTTTACGTCCTGAGGCAGGGATTGAACCCGCGGCCTTTCGCAATCCGGGTGACTGATTCTAACCATTTGAGCTACCCAGGACTTGGAATATCCCTGTCAAATTCTCCTAGTCTATTTGTATTTGCGTTATGAGATGAGCTAACGTCTAACGGCAGTTTGATCCCCGCCTCAGGACGTAAAAAATTTCAAGTTTAGATAGATTTTTATTAGTAAATCATTTTTCAAACATTTATAATAATGTTAAAATCAAAATTAAGAGTAATATTCGGAATCTCAAGCTTCTCTGTGCTTCAGAAGGCCTGTTAAACCATATGTCCCAGATTATACTGCTACCGCTTTAACCCACCAAACCGCATTGGTCCAGCTTGGTGGTGTTATGTCCCAAACTGCACATTATTACTCCCATTTCAGGGGGCCTGCGCCCAGTAATGGCACATATTTAGGCTGTTGATTGTGATGATGACCGCAATCTTACCTCATTGGATCCTCTAATTATTATGCCAAATTAAAAACAAGAAGGTATACTTACCAAACAAGCTAATATTAAAGAACAGCATTTCAGACCTTTAATTTTGTTTTCAATTATGTAGTCATCAATAAGCAGCAGTGATGCTGGTAATAACAAACTTGGTTTCAAAATAATTTCATAGTTCTGAAATTAATTAGAATGAAATTATTTTTCTGATAATAAATAAAAGGAATACAAAAAGTTGCATTCATACCCGATAGGACAATACAGCCTTTGCAAGGTGCAGTGTTATTGTCCTCAGATTCAGCATTGATTATATACCGCATGAATAAAACACCACTTCATTCAGACGAAAGACATTTATTTAATTACAAAGAAAATCCTATACAAATCCGCGGAAGAAAACATTAGCGCGATGCAACTTCGTGCACCGCCATCTATTACCAATTTTTGTAATTAATCTTAGAACCAATGTTTGTTTTGTTATTTATGTATTTTCTAGTGGTTTTATATATTTATTTACTTAGTTTATATTCAATAATTTTATTTTATTGGATAATTAGACATTCCGCCCACCATGGCCAGAATGGTCATCTTTCCCGCCCACCATGAACTAACGACTAACTAAAGTGGACTGTAAAATTTAAAATTAAAGTCGAATACTGGAAAATTCAAATGAATTGATTATTATCCATGGTGACTAGGAAGAACTAGGAACGAAACTATACAATATTTGTATAAAAAACTATAATTAAACCTTAAACATAAAATAAACAATAGAAGTACTTCACTTCGCTTAATACACTTCAAAGATAGGTATCCAATTTAACCATCTAATCGAATGCAACATAGTTGCACCATGCTAAAACACAAAGTGACAAAAAGAAAATAAAATCTATTAGTTAAGAACAATCAACATAATTAAAATAATAAAAAATAAATGAGTATTTACTCTGTCACTGGTAGCACACACAATTTCACAATAGGCCTCTTAATTATTGTATCCTTGCATTTGAGACTAACGACCCTCGTAATACTGTCCAAACCCTTGTGTTTTTCTACAATAATACCCATTAGCCATCTAGCTGGAGGAAGATCGTCTTCCTTAACTAAAACTACATCTCCAATTTCAGGCTCTGGAGTTTTGTTTGCCCACTTGTGCCGTTGTAGAAATTGAGTCAAGTACTCGCTTGACCACCTACGCCAAAAGGTTTGCAACATTTTCTGCGTTAGCTGCCAGCGTTTAAGAGAGGATATTGATGAGGTCTCGTAATTTTCATCTGGAACCGTTACCAAGGGCTCACCGATAATAAAATGCCCCGGTGTGAGCGGTACAGGATCTTGTGAGTTGGTACTTACCTGAGATAAAGGCCTAGAATTGAGGCACGCTTCAATTTGATAGAGTAAGGTGGATATCTCTTCATACGTCAGTGTCTCTGCGCCAATTACACGCCTCAGATGATGTTTAGTGGACTTAATCCCACTCTCCCAAAGCCCACCGAAATGAGGAGCCCTTGGTGGGATAAAATGCCACGTCGTTCCAGCAGCGGCTAACCTCTGCAATTTCTCTCGTCAAAGATGAGCGTTCTTGAGCTTCTAAAGTTTTCAGCTCACGTGCAGCGCCCACGAAATTCGTTCCGTTGTCACTGTAAAGATCAGCACAACGACCACGCCTAGAAACGAACCGCTTAAAAGCTGCAAGGAATCCTTGCGAAGAAAGATCCGTTACAGCCTCCAGATGTACGGCTCTCGTTGCCATACATATGAACAGACATATGTAGCCCTTATGCGATCGATGACCTCTACCTTTCGAAGTTCTGATCTGGATAGGTCCAGCGTAATCCACACCACTCTGATAGAATGGCCGAATTGGTGTGACGCGAGCTGGAGGTAGTTGTCCCATCAGTTGGTGTCTCGTCTGACCAGCATGCCGCACACAGGTAACACACTTCCGCACGAATAATTTTGAACGATTTTTTACATTTAATACCCAATATTTAGACCTTATGTAATTTACCATCAACTGAGGACCTCCATGGAGGGTTCTTTGGTGGGCATCAGCAACGACAAGATCTGTGAAATGAGATTTTGATGGTAGTACAATCGGATGTTTATTGTTATTACCAATGTCAGCTCTCTCCAGACGTCCTCCAACTCTCAAAATACCTTCGTGATCTATAAAAGGAGTCAAAGTGATAAGTTTGCTTTTCCTATTTACTTCACCTTTTAATTCGATATCTTTTATTTCTTGTGTAAAATACCTAGATTGACATGCTTTTATGCTTATTTGAATTGCTTCCCATAGTTCCTTGCTAGTTAACCAACTAGGAACAGTGGCTTCATTAGATTTTTTCGCCTTTGTTCTTGTTATAAACCTCCTGCAATAAGCTACAATTCTCACTAATCTCTGCAATGACGAAAACTTGGTCCACAATTCAAATTCTGCTACTCTGGTAACATGACAAGCTTTCGTTCCTTTCTCTTCCAAATTTGTGTCCTTCACCTCATTTCTATCATATTCTATTTTTGTATTTCTTAACCATTCAGGTCCGGTTTTCCAAAGAAGAATTTCTTCACATTCCGATGGGTTGACTCCACGAGATGCACAATCCGCCGGGTTATCAGCAGACGACACGTGTGACCACTGTTCTCTGTCCAGAATGTTCAAGATTTCCGAAACTCGATTTGCGATGAACGTCTTCCACCGGCTTGGATGACTGCTCAACCAAGCTAGCACGATTGTGGAGTCTGTCCATGCATGCACGTTTGTTTTCGGTACCTTCATGACTTGAGAGACTTCCTTCACCAACTTCGCCAACAGAAGAGCGCCGCATAGCTCAAGGCGTGGAACAGAAATTTGTTTTATTGGAGCTACTTTCGTTTTGCTGGTAATGAGTGTGACCTTGACAATACCAGATTCATCTATCACGCGCGCGTAGACTACAGCGGCATATGCATCGGTAGAAGCGTCGCTGAAGCCGTGTATCTCCAATGTGATATCACTCTTGTTGACTCCAACCCAGCGCGGGAGGCGAAATCTAGTAAGTGCTGTAAGTTCACCTCGGTAAGTAATCCAATCGGTTAAAAGCTTGGATGGTAGCTCTTCATCCCAACTAATCCCTGCTAGCCATAACCTTTGAATGAATATTTTCGCTTTTATGATGGTTGGAGCAATCCATCCCATAGGGTCGAACAACTTCGCAATGTCTGATATAACCTTTCTTTTTGTTACAGGTTCCTCGATTGGCGGTAGCTTCACGGAGTACTCGAAGTCGTCTGTTCGTCGGTTCCAGGTAAGTCCCAGTATTTTAACAACTTCATCCATTTTCAGTTCCAAATTCGTTCGGGTTGCTTCTGTTTCTTTGCTTATTTCCTTTAGTAATGTTTCATTATTGCTTGACCATTTCTGCAGCTCAAAACCACCCTTGCTCAGCAGTTCGTTGGTTTCATTATAGATTCGTTTTCCTTCCAGTATAGTATCGCACCCGGAGAGTAAGTCATCCATGTAGAAATCGTTTAAAACCCTTTCAGATGCTAACGGATACTGCTTGCCTTCGTCGTACGCGACCTGGTGCAATGTTCTGACTGCAAGAAATGGTGCTGAAGCGGTGCCAAACGTGACTCTTAACAAACGAAGGTGTTCAATAGGATCTTTCGGTGTAAATCTCCAAATCAAACGCTGGTAATCTGCGTCTTCGGGAGCCACCAGAATTTGGCGGTACATTTTTGCTATATCCGCCACGAGAACGATAGGGTGCAATCTCCACCTCATTACTAAGTGGCGCAGATCCGATTGGAGAGTAGGTCCCACCATCAGTTCACTGTTAAGAGAAACACCGTTCTTGTCTCGACATGAAGCATCGAAAACCACTCTTACCTTGGTAGTTGTCCTCTCAAGCTTCACTACAGCATGATGAGGTAAGTACACACAATCTGGTTTGTTGATCTCATTCTTAGGTATCCGTTCCATATGGCCTAGCTCCAGATACTCCGCTATAACGTCGGAATAAAGATCCTTCATTTGTGGTGTCTTTAACAGGCGTTTTTCTTGCATTAAAAATCTACTAACTGAAATTTCTCGTGAATTTCCTGATTTACAGCTAGGGTTTTCATCTTTAAAAGGTAACTTTACGATGTATCGCCCCGAGGGATCTCTTGTGGTTGTCTGAGTATAGAACTTTTCGCATCTTTGTTCCTCAGGCGTGAACGGAGTTATGCTAGGAAGACCGTTGTCCGATTCGATTTCCCAAAATCGTTTAAGTTCAAATTCTTCCTCAATGACTTGAGCATGCAAAGTGGTTACAGAAGTATGATTTGGTTCCCTTTTATTGTGTTCTGATATTTGGCCAGACAAGATCCAACCAAGCCTAGTGTTCTGTGCTATTAGAGTTTCTGTTGGACCCTTGACTAACCCCTCTGATATTATTTGACAGTATACCTCTGCACCCAATAGCAAGTCGATTTTATTTGGAATGTTGAAATTAGGATCTGCCAATCTCATTCTTGGCATAGTTGCCCATAGCTGAATCCCAACCTGTCGCTCAGGAAGGAATGTGGTTAGTTTGTTGAGAACGTGAGCTTTTACCTTAACCGTGAAGGTCGGATCATGAACCGATTGCAATTTGACGTGTACAATATGTTTCGATGTAAACGATGTGTTACAGTCACTACCTACCCCAGAGATGACACTTTTGCTTGTTACCTTCTTCAGCCCAAGTAATTGGACTGCAGCCTCGGTTATAAATGAGGCCTGTGATCCCTGGTCTAATAAAGACCTAAGTGTCATCATCGATCCATTGATGGTTTCGGCTTTCACTAAAGCGGTTGCTAAAAGCACTTGACTCTTGTTGTTAGAGAAACAAGCGGTAATGTTGGTGTGATCAATTTCGTCTGATGTTGTCGCTGTTGCCGAGACAACATTGTTACCAGTGTTCGATTGTGTGGTTTCCTGTACATTATTAGCTAAGTTGGAGTTGTTTGAATGTAAAAGTGAGTGATGTTTCCTTTTGCAAATTCTACATCTAGTTGGCAAACGGCACGCTACAACAGAATGATTCGCGCCTAAGCAGTTATAGCACAAGTTTGACGTTTGGACAAAATTACGGCGGGCTAATAGGGTTTCATGTGCGAATTTCTTACAATTTCCGAGCTTATGATCGATATCAGCGCAATAGGAACATGGAGCAGATACTGTTTTATTATTATTGTTAGCTACTACATGATGAATCTGAGTACTACCTTTTGCTGTTCTGGGATTCAAAAATTCGAGAGACCGAAACCTGTGTTCTACAAATTCTAAAAACTGTGTTAAGGTAGGTAAGTCGTTGGTCAGGTTACAAATTTTTGCTTCCCATTGCTTCCGAGAATCACTATCTAATTTAGATGACAAAACATAAATCACAATAACATCCCAATTTTGAGTCTCGACACCAGCATTGTTCAACGCGTTTAAACACTCGTTAGTCGTGTCAAAAAGATCTTTAAGAGCATTAGAATTTTCGTGAACAATACTTTTTTGACTGAAAAATCTTTTTAGGATACAATTAGTTACATATCTCTTGTTGTTAAATCTATTTTCCAAAAGTTCCCAACATACTAGATAATTGTCACTTGTTATCGGTAGATGCCGTAGCAGCTGCTCTGCTTCACCGGTTAAGTAAGTTTTCAAATAATGCAGCTTTTGTACATTTTGTAACGAATTATTGTTGTGAATTAGCGAAAGATACAGGTCACGAAAAGTCGTCCACTCGGAGTATCTCCCTGAGAAACTGGGAATCGCAATCTTCGGAAGCTGTATACCAATGTGATCGCCAACGATTTGCTGATCCAGGCCTTTGTTCTGTCTGTTAGGCAGGTTTCTCAAACTTTCCATTAGCTCTGATTTATAATCTGTGTATAACTCTTCCGCTCTAGTATAGAAATCGTTGGTAAAGTAGTCTAACTCAGTATATTCACGATCAGTAACTTCACCGATGAGCTGTTCATGTACTTTGTCAAATGCTTGCCATTGTTTGTTCAAATTGTCTAACCTCGTTTCTATATAGCTCGTAGTTACTCTATCCTTTGGAGACTTCTTAAAGTTGACTCTGCCCTTTTCTATTCTATTGTACATATCCGTTTGTGCTCTTATCTTTGTTTCCATTTTTACTTTCTAATGTTCTCTTCTTAATTCGCAAAAAATCTCCTATGTACCGTAGTATGGAAGAGCAAGAGAATTTTTCTAAGTCCTAGCTCTTTGATTTTCGCCGAAAATTTTACAAGTCCCGTTGTATTGGAGAGAGCAAGCAAATTTTTCAAAGTCCAGAATGGGCGTAATTTTTCTAAGTGTTTTGGTTCTAAACACTTAGAGAAAATCGGGCATGGATTCCCCGTCTAAACCACTATTCAACTTAAAATTTTACAAGTCCAAGCTCTCTCTACTATTAAATTGCCTAAGTTGAATATCTCTATATCTTCTTTGTTATTTGCTTGACTTCTACTTCTATTCTAGTAATGCAATAATTGTACTTACAATTTTACGCCCATACCAACTTTGCTCTAGTATGTAATTTAATTTCTCCTTCCAACCGCTAGGTAGCACCACTGTCGCTGTACATTACAATATCCGGCTCGAAGGACCATGAATAAAACACCACTTCATTCAGACGAAAGACATTTATTTAATTACAAAGAAAATCCTATACAAATCCGCGGAAGAAAACATTAGCGCGATGCAACTTCGTGCACCGCCATCTATTACCAATTTTTGTAATTAATCTTAGAACCAATGTTTGTTTTGTTATTTATGTATTTTCTAGTGGTTTTATATATTTATTTACTTAGTTTATATTCAATAATTTTATTTTATTGGATAATTAGACATTTGATGAAGAGTGAAGAGGTGATGCGGGAGACCTACTGTTAGCAACCAGTTTTATTACACACCAGACCCTTTGAAATTAATTTGGATTAAATGACTATAAATAGTAGCTAAATTAAAAACCTAGATGTCAGAGAAATTTAATTTAATTGATCTATTTCTGTATAGTCTTTTAACCAACTTCAAAAAAGGTTATCAATTCAACCTATATGTATGTAATATTGCCATAATTGCACAGTTTTAGAAAAGGTCATTTTTCTTTTATTATTATTATTTTTAACATAATTATGTTAGTTTTTACCAGCTTCTAAGCTTGTATGTCAAATTTCATATCATATGCGTTGAGTTGAATTTCAAAAATTTTTTTCAGAGTGTCTACTTTTTTGTTGGACTAGGTATAGCCTAACTTAGGAAACTGTACAACTTTCATCAAAATCGTTTTAGTAGTTTTTGGGATAGAGAATTAGGTGTGTTCAGTCACTAAGAATATGAGTTGTCGGCATAAAAGCATAATTTTAAAACTTGACATTATGCACGTTGTTTTAGAGCCAGTTTAAATGTTTAATATTACTTTTTCTTTTAAAAAGTAAAACCACTATTGCTAACATAAAAATAAAAAAAATACCTAATATTAAACAACTAAACTAACTTCAAAACAATAATAAGAAAATAATAATTAAATTGAAGTTAGGTACACATAAATAATCTATTTAAATAATAATATATCTATCTGTGGAGTTGGTGCTAAACTGTTTCCAGAAAGAATAGAAAGTGAAGCACCGACTCTAAAAAATACCTTTCTATGAGATATGTACCTAACTGTAATTTAATTATTTTTTATTATTAATGAGTTAAAGTTGGTTTAATTTTTTGAAATTACCTATTTATTTTATTTAAATATAAGAATCAAATATATTTTGGTATATTCACACTTTATTAATTCATATGAGTATATAGATACCTTTATATCCTTTATAATCCTAAAGTATACTTCAGTAAGTGCAGGATATTTTTTGAAATCATGTAGTGTCAGTTTGGTATGAAGTAATTCAATAATCTTGTCAAATATATTTTGAGAATTATAATCCTTATGTCCTTGAAGTAATGTATTTAAATTCAATTCATAGATAACTTCGAATTGTTGGTTGATTTTTCTCAAGTATTCATCACATTTTTTTATTTTCCAAGGACCATCACTTTGTAATTCATAGCATAAAATCATCATAGAAGATAATATGGTAGTATCCAATAAACCTTCTAATAGCTTACAATCATCTATTAACTTGAATAAGTTTGGAAAGTTTTCAGTCAAGTTCTTTTCCCATAAACTGAATTCAATGTGATTCTCACACTCTTCCAGATTCCGGCTTAGTTTTGGAAAACAACATTTGTCAATGTTTTCCAAAATTTCTTGAACAGGATTCATTTTCTAATACAAGATCACTTTCAGGTTGTGTTTTACACGATTTTGTATGCAAACGGAACAACCGCAAAAATTGGACTGAGAAAGATACCTACGTTCAAAGTTCTTCTACCAATTGCAATGCAATGCTATTGTTTGTGCTATTCACAGAATATTATATATTCATCATCACCAGCCTATGCCTACGTCCCACTGCTGGGTACAGGGCTTCCTACATGGGAGAAACACATGAGGAGATTGGGCAATAACACACCACCACGCTGGCCCAATTGGCGGATTACGTTTATTTTATGGATTACGTTTTACGTAGTGGTAGGTAGTTATCCCGTCGTCAGAGTTTGAATCTACTAATAGCTTGGATCGAATCTATACGGATTCCACTCATCTGATTCTTCTTTGAATTTAATGACTTTCAGTTCCTATAAATTTTCGGCTTATTTTTTTTCCTTATGCCCAAGATGTAAACAAATATGGCGACTATGTCATTTTTTTTTTGCTAAATTCTCTATAAAGAGAAGGCAAAGGGAACTAATGCCCATACAGCCATGTCCAGTATATCTTTGTTTCTTCTTTTATTGCATTAGAATGCTGGCGTAACACATTGCGGGATACCACAACAACGACAACACGACAACGCGGGATAAACAGAACTATTACTACTACTTAGAGGTGAGGCGTATTTATCGTAACAGAGAAAAAAAACAGGTATTTAAAAATAACAGATAACAGCTGTTCCTTGGAACAAGACATACCTGTTAATGTAAATAACAGGCACCCTTGAGTCACAGTTCCTTGGAACAAGCAATACTACCTGTTATTGTTAATAACAGGAACAATCGGTCTTTCTGTTACTAAAATACCTACCTGTTAAAAAATAACATTTTGTATCTCACTCTTTTATATTTGTTCGAACCTTGTTAAAAAGAGAGGCACCTAGTATTTAAAAGTCGAACAAATAAAATTGTTAGTGTTTTACAAACTTTAACTATAGAAAATACGATCTTTTTCATTTGGTTAGGTTATCTGTTCCATGAGGCCTGTTATTATTTTTATCTCATTCTTGCTTAGATGATTGAATATTGTTAGAAAGAGATGCACCTATTATTTATTATTCTAACAAATTTAATTGACTTCCACAATAATGAATGACAACTTCATTTGGTCACCTAATTTTGTTGTTGTTGTTTTAGTTCTCTTTATTACAAAGAAGGCAAGGGGAACTAATGCTCATACGGCCATGTCTTAAAATTTTTTTTACTTCTGCAACTAATAGATTCAATTGCCAGTTCAATGCATCCTAAGAGAGTTTGGCGCGAAATGTATGATGACAGTCTCCATGATACTAATTTGATTAGGTGGATAAGTGAGATAAAATTCTCAACGTTTTTCACATTAAATTGTAATAATCAACACACGATGTTAGCTCAGGCACAGTTTTACAGTTATTAAAAAAATATCTTGACCGTAGTCATTTCATTAAATTAAATTTAGGCCATACAAAGTCATCTTCAATTTTTTTATTTTTCTATACCTCGTGAATAATGTTTTCGCCGAGATGTATAAGGATAAAGATAATTATGACTTATTAGCGTGAGAAAAAGGACCATAATAAGCACATGAACTATTCATGTTCCTTTGCTCGGGATTTCTCTGTAACTTTTAGGTGGTATCTAAAATAAAAAAGAAAATAAAAGGAGCGTTTGGCGGGATTTTGTGGTGTCAGTCTAGATTTTTATTACAATAATTAGAAATTGTGTCGGAGCGAACTTAGTGTTATAAAAGTGGTGTAGTTTTATAAAACAAGTGTTTATGTTGACAACTAAAAGATTTTTAGAATAAAAGTGATTATGGTGTGAAATACAATGAGAACTTTTTTGTGGTTATCCACCTCATCAAGTAGCACATAAAGTGACTGTTATCATATATTTCGTGTCAAATACTTCCAAGAAGCATTGAAATGTGTTACGCCAGCATTTTTATGCAATAAAAGAAGAAATACAGCAATACTTAAGACATGACTGTATGGGCAGTAGTTCCCTTTACCTTCCCTTTATAGGGAGAATTAACAAAAAAAAATAACAGGCTGTTATTTTTTAACAGTTACTTTGTCCTGTTATTTTTATGTAACAGTAACAGGCATAACAGGTATGGAAATTTGCCTGTTATAACCCATCTCTACTACTACTACTGTCATAGTCGCCGGAGTGTTTGGCGGGTTTTAATGGCGTAGGTCAAGATTTTTATTTTAGTAATTAAAAGTTGTGTCGGAACGGATATTGTGTTATAAAAGTGGTGTAGTTTTATTATTCAAGTTTTGTGTTGACGTGCAACTAAAAGATTATTAGAATAAAAGTCATTATAATGTGAATACGATGAAAACTTTTTTGTTGTTATCCACCTCATCAAGTAGCATCATAAGGAGACTGTTATCTTAAATTTTGTGTTAAATACTCCCAAGATACATTGAAATTTTCCGTTGCCTTCCCATTGTAGGGCGAATGACAAAAAAAAAGGGAGTGTTTGGCGGGTTTTGACGGCGTCGCTGAAAATTTTTATTTTAGTAATTAAAAATTGTGTCGGAGCAAACTTTGTGTTATAAAAGTGGTGTTGTTTTATATACAAAGTGTTTGTGTTGAAGTACAACTAAAGGGTTATTAAAATATAAGTGATTATGGTGTGAAATACGATGATTTTTTGTGGTTATCCACCTCATCAAGTAGCACATATGGAGACTGTTATCATATATTTCGCGTCAAATACTCCTAAGATGCATTGAAATGTGTAACACCAGCATTTCAATGCAAAAAAAAATGAAGAAGTTTCCGTTGCCTTCCCATTCCAGAGAGATTGAACAAAAAAAAACTACTAAGTAAAAATGCATTAAGATTTTTGGTTTTTCGTCGACGTTTTATCGTAAAGCCAAAAGTGATGATTTTGTTTCTTGTCTGTTTTGAGCTAGTCCTTCGGTATAATTACTTTACTCTTTGAGCTAGTCCCAATTTCATACAAACTCACCATTACCATTGCCTTTCCCGCTATTTTTAGATACCATTGTTCCGGTCACGTGACTGACATATGATCAACCAATCGCTGAATGGCGAATAACCAAACCACAGTTTTGAGAAATGGCTGACGATAAAGAAGTGGAAAAGACTATTTCGGAGGACTTGGTTGTTACCAAGTATAAATTGGCGGGACAAATCGTGAATAGTAAGTTGGTTTATTGGTGTATTTTACACAGCAACAATTAAACATGGGGCGACAGAGCTTTCGATGTAATATTTTTTGAGAAAGGTTTCCGACGCGTGTCAACGCCATGCGGTGCCGCTAGCCCTGTAATACTTAGATGTATCGTATATCTTCGTATTATCAGAAAACTAAAATATATTTACCATATCTTGAAAATTACAGGGGTTCTTGAACAAGTAATCGCCAAATGTGTTCCTGATGCTTCTGCACGAGAAATTTGCGAGTTTGGCGACAAGTTGGTCTTAGATGAGACTTCTAAGGTTTTCAAAAAAGAGAAGGACTCCAAAAAAGGCATCGCTTTCTCAACATGTGTCTCTGTGAACAATTGTATTTGTCACTTTTCGCCTATCCCAAGTGAAACCGACTATATTTTGAAACAGGGCGACCTGGCAAAGATGTAAGTGATACTGTATATTTAGTTACTAAATTTTTCATTGCAACCTAATTTAATGTCGATACGAATATAAATAAAAAATAATCTACAAATTATATAATGAAAAAAGGCATACCATTGTCACCTGTTTGCCATGATTTTTGAACTAACGCGTCCCTTAACGTGCGTAATTGAACAAATGTGGCAAAAATATTGCTGCAATTACCTACTGTTGTGATTAGGTATATTGCAAACTGCAGGAACTTCATTCACTCAACATCTACATGCCGCCTTGACATTTCTTATCAGTACTAAAGTCAGTCCCATAGGCCTATTCCATGAGAGTGTGAGTCTGAGGGACAATATTGGGAGTACATACTCTATCTGTCCCCCACTGAAACTGAAGTGAAGTGATCTATCATCCTCACACTTTCAACTAGTCTAGTTTCTTTTATTTCCTAATCATTTGTCCCTTACCAATGAGCTGTCATCTTCACAATAAATCTATCATCTGTTTTGTGGGTACATATAGTTATAGTATATGGGTGGGTCGATTTAACCAGAATGCAATCAATGGCAAGAGCTTATTATACTTTCTGATATTATATTTTTAGTGACTTGGGCGCACATATAGATGGCTTTATTGCAGTGGTGGCCCACACAGTGTCTGTGGGGGGTGGCGAGGTGACAGGGCGAGCTGCTGATGTGCTATTAGCAGCACACTATGCTAGTGAAGCTGCCTTGAGGCTGTTAAGACCTAGTAATGAGGTATGGACTATAGATAAACTACTGAAATTGTAGTTTAATAAATACTAGCAATACAAAGGTGCTTTCCGAGCCTACACTCCAAACACACCAAGTTGTTTTTTGTCTTGAGCTAAGGTGTGGAACAACACAAGTTGTTTTTATAACCTCAAATTTTGACAAGGAGTTCAATCATTATCTAAAACTAATACGAACACCATCATATTATATTGATGGTAAATTAATAAATTTAATGACTAATACTAATACTATACAATTAACGCAAGTGATAGTGAGTTACGTTTTGAACCAAGGCCTTTTAAGATATGAAATAAAATTCATTTATTTCTGGCCGTCATCCTTATGGTTTCTGTGACAATTTACTTAAATTGTATGTTGTTAGTTAATTTAATAATTGTCAGATACTGCATGATAGCACTGTCCACATCCAGCTTTGTTGTAGCCATCTGCAGTACATTGTTGGAGCTGCCAGATGTATTAAATTATTGGGTCTTTAATACATGTGTAGGCCACAACAAAGCTGGAAATGGACACAGTGGATAGTGCTACATGCAGCCGTATTTAGTTTATCAAAATCATCTTTTATGTTATCGAAATCGTCTTGGAGTGATAGTTAATTTTTTTTTTTTTTTTTTTTTGAAATATTTAATACCCTGAATCTTTCCTTTATCATTCAGTAATGATACTGGTACAAGCACAGGGTGACAAGAAATGTAATACTCATTTAGTCATTTGTATATTCAGTTTACAAATGAAGATAGGGATTCCTACATTACATATTGTAATAAAAAAATTTGTTGGTTAAACAAATCAATTTTGTATGTTTTAGAATACAGCAATTACAGAAATAGTGCAGAAAATTAGTGCCGAATTTGGATGCAAACCTATTGAGGGTATGCTCTCACATCAACTGAAACAATTCCGCATAGATGGTGAAAAAAGCATTATTCAGAATCCCTCTGAGGCCCAACGAAAAGAACATGAAAAGGCCACCTTGGAAACATATGAGGTGTATGCAATGGATGTACTCATTTCTACAGGAGAAGGTGTAGTAAGTATTCACATTATGTCCTGTTCATATTTAGTTGCTAAATAAGTTGGCACTTTCTAAACTGCTAATTGAAATTTACTTATAAAATCTGTGACCGCTTTCCAGGCAAGTTTTGACTAAATGATTTGGCACTGTCTGTTGACACTCTCAATGTTTACTTAGAATAAGAAAAATTAAATTAAAGATATAGTACTTCATATACAATTTTATGTAGTCTCTCTTTTAACCTTTTGCCAACCCATTGGCACTTGCACTCGACAGAAAATCTATTGTCTACTTTACTCTTTGATAATCTAAAAATTCTTTTAGGGTCGTGAAATGGATACAAGGTGTACAATATACAAGAAAACAGATGAAGTGTATCAATTGAAATTGAAAGCGTCTAGAATGTTCTACAGTGAAGTGAGTTAACAATGTTTATTTATAACTACCTGTGTGATTAGTGGGATTTCTATTGTCAAAATCTTGGAAGAATCTAAAAAAAAAATAACGTCCATACAAATTTCATACCGACGCTAACTGCTTAGGGTATGAATATTTAGATAATTGTTCTTACTGCTAGGAGATTGCAATACTGTTGTAACTGAGGTGAGCCACAAAATTCCCCGTACTAAGGCCTTAACCCGTCTGCAAAAACTAAACTCTTAAATCTGATGTAAGGATGTTAAGGATGTTTAAATATATAAATTGGCATTACATCTTTTTTAATCTCCTAAATTAATATTAAAGACAAATTATAACTGAACATACTGTAGAGAATGTAAAAAATATAATATAACTGTATCTGTCTCTGTATCTGTAAAACAAAGCCAAAATACTTGTGAAATCAAGAAATCCCTAAATCACTGAGTCTCGGGAAGCGCCTTGTTATTACCACTACTAGTTAGAGGAGTAGAATATGGAATAGAATAATATAGAATATGAGCAATCCCTAGGTTGCTAATCGCGATTGGTTAATCCATACATGACCAAGCGACTGACATATGCACCGATGGTCGGTCGAGCACTGTACTTAGGCTGAGCACTGTCTGTTAGTAAGTCAGTGACAAGAGTTTTGAAAAGTAAATGTTATCCAGAATAAATTGTTGTTTTGATGTTGCTTATTAAAAACATATGTCTGTTCATATTCTGGGAAAAACATAGTAATGTGTTTGAACCAGTACATTTTAGTAGTGTATTGGCATAGAACATTACAACATTTTAAAAAATCATTCACTTGATTTATTATTATTTTACTGTTTAGAAATTTACTGTTTTTGAAATATTTGATTTTAATGTTGTTATTTATTATAATAGTTTTGTGCTTTAATAGGTTCGCAATAAGCATGGAAATATGCCCTTTAATCTGCGCAGCTTTGACAAGGAAACAAGTGCAAGAATGGGTGTGGTTGAGTGTGTGAACCACAAGCTCATTGAACCTTTCCAGGTGAATTATCTTTAACCTTTTACGATAAACTACTTAACTTTAACAACAACAAAAAAACAGGTTTTTTAATAAAATTCTACGAATCTCTTTCTAAAGATATCTGATATGCTATTTAAAATAATTTATTTTATTAGTTACCATTATAATTTTTAATTCAGTAATAAAATTTGCATTTATTCTACCAGGTGTTGTATGAGCGCCCTGGAGAAGTCGTAGCGCAATTCAAGTTCACGGCACTTTTGTTGCCCAGTGGAACGCACCGCATTACTGGCTTGCCTTTTGACAAGAGCCAGTGCAAGAGTGAGCGTAGCATTAAGGATCCCGAACTCAATGTAAGAAAACTAATTTATTATTTATTTCTATCACAATAAAGCCCTGTTATTTTTCAAAATACACTCCATAGTGTATGTTGGACAAGCACAGGGTATATCAATGTAATCATTTTGAGCCAGTTTGTATTATTACCTATTGGTTTGAATAATTCGAACAGTTTCTATTTAGAAATAATAATAATAATCACAGTTACCTATATTTTTCCTTTCATAAAATGTACTTAAAATTCATTTATTGATTCAAACTTGTTAAGGCCTTAAAGAAATGATTTTTAATTGTTACACATACATTGATCATTTAAAATTAAACTAAGTGAATTTATCCTCAAATACAAAAACGGCTTTCATGAAAATTGAGGGAACTGTTTTATTGATTTACATGTTTCTCATAATAAATAACAAAAACAAAAAATGCAGTAAGCAATAATGTTTAAATTAATTACGATTTAGCAAAAAAAAAATATTTTTTGACGCCCACTGCTGAGCATAGGCTTCCCCCAAAGATCTCCAAACTGATGATGAATTGAATTGATCCGCCCTGTCTTGCCCTCATCCATCGGCTTCTCGCGACTCTCGCCAGTTCGGCGGTCCACCTTGTGGGGGACCGGCGATGGGTAATGTTATCGTCCTTAACAATTTACGAGTTGACAAATAGCATTATGAAGGGTTAGGCGTTTTGCAAAAAAAAATCACGACAATTTGATTTGAGTGTGTGAGTTTCTCTTTAAAAAATATCGATCTCCGATTCTTGTTTAAATCGAGCATTAAAAAAACGATTTTCGATTAATCGCGCCAATTTCAACATGCTTAATTACCTAATAATAGATACAGGATATTATTGATAACCATTTACCGCAAATACAAGTAATGGATAGAAGTATTATTAATAGGTAAATGTGGAGATCGAACTCTCGATCGATCTTTTGCTCAGCAGTAGTGCTTGCAACCACTAAGCTAATGTGGCAGTTTAAACTTACTTTAAATTTTTACAGTAATTATAATATTTATCCACGGTATATTTTTGATAAATAAACTCACAAGAATAGATAGGTTAAGTTTGACCACAGATCAGATAGTTTGACGCCAGGATAGAAAAATATATATTTTTTTTAACGCAAGTAACGCCACCTTTGGAAGTGTTCAGTTCATAAATATTTACTCATAAGATACGTTCAAATTATTGACCAAGTACTACCAGTTGCTTTTGCGTCCGACCACAGCAAAAATTTAAAAACTAAATACCGCAGCCAGTTTAGGAATATTATCGCTAATTCTTTGAATTGCTCGGTCCGAATCGGGAGTTTTTTTGGATCGTTTCATTGAATCGAAGTAGGGTTCAAAATCGATCAGAAAAATCGAATATATTACTCTAAATAACCGATTTTTCGAATAATCGATTTAAAATCGACATGCCTAGTTTGACTTTGATGTGGGTTTTGGGACCTTAAGCTAGAAATCCCAAGTGAACCATCTGTCGGTACCAGTACTTTTGTTTGATTGTATTTAAATTATTATGTGTAATAAGTTAATACTAATGACGTTTTCATTATATATTTGCAGTCACTCCTGAACTCCTCAGCTAAAGCTAACAAGAAGAAGAAAAAGAAAACTGGGGTTGAAGAACCCATGGAGACAGAAACCATATAGCCTAGAATTTGATATCCAGTTGAACAAATGATTAATTAATAAATGAAATCGCCTTTTCTTGAACTCCATTTAGTGGATATCATTAAAACCAGCAATAGGATTTTATAAACCCAATAAGCTGTATATTTATATGAAGAATTACTTGTTTTTCTTATGCAGCTTTATGTTTTTCAACAAAAAAATGTTGGGCACATTTGTGTAATAAATTGGTTATTTACTATGTATTCTAAATATTTTATGTACAAATTTGTTGTCTCATGTGTGCGATTTGACAAGCAATAGTTTGATGGTATCAGTAAGAATGTGTGCCGTTTAGTTTCATAGTGTCTTTATAAATAGGTACATTAATTCTCATAATAACTAGCATCATTGTGAAAGTTGCATTATTTACAAAATAATTACAAATAAAGAGTTGACATGTACATAACAATCCTAGATAAAGTAATGACGAATGTAAAATGCATAATGTTTTATTATGTTACAAAAAAATCATTCCCTAGACATTGTTTGTATTAATAATCATTAATGTGCACAAAATTTTTATTTTTTTCAGTGCTAAGTGTTTTAAAAACCCGATAGTGATTTAATAGAAAGAATAGCATGCATCCAAATGAAAATACTAAGTTTTGAAGTTGGAAATAATTTGATTTTTTTTTTCATAAACATGCATAGTTGGTCAACTGCGCAAATAAATTGTCCTTTAATAAAAGTTTTGTTCCAATTTGGCAGGTATACATTATATTTGTGGAGCTGACTATCCTAAAAAAAATTGTCAAAATATAATTCTGAAAAAGTTGTAAAAAACTGAGCAAGAAATAAATCAAATTGTGCCACAATTGTGGGCTGTTTTGTAATTGATCTTCTTTTTATTTAATAACTAAATACTACATTTATTGCACGTTAAACCGTTGCTTTCGGTTGTTCCTGCAACCGTTTGAACCCCACCAACCCGCATGGGGCTAGACTAGAGGGTGGTGGTCACCCCCCCCACACAACCTACATAAGCTACTCACGCCCCTGGTCGCACTTTTCGTTTACAACGCAGCCGTCGTGACGTTGGGCGAACTAAGTACTATAAGTCATATAAAAATAAAACCGACTTCAAAACACTAAAAAGGTCCCTTCATCAGATCCTGACTTGTGAGACAATGGGACCACCCCTGCCCGCCTAGCATGACCACCGAAACGCGATATGATAAAGCTATTTATCGCTTCGAACTGTCAAAAATCATTGGATATACCCGCCATCTTGAAATTTTATCGAAACTGCAAACTTGTATTGTATATACCTATACATGTTCGCAGTTTCGATAAAATTTCAAGATGGCGGTTATATCCAATGATTTTAGACAGTTCGAAGCGAAATAGCTTTATCATATCGCGTTTCGGTGGTCATGCTAGGCGGGCTGGAGTATACTCTATCGAATGAAAAAAGAATTTTGAAAATCGGTTCACAATTGACAGAGAAATCGGTGAACATACATACAAAAAAAAAATACATACAGTTAAGCATCACCTCCTTTTTTGAAGTCGGTTAAAAATACACTATGTCTCTTTCTGGCAAAAACTGATAGGAAAAAGATAGCAAGAATTCGTTTAGAGCTGTCAACTCGTCAATTTTAGACGGCATGTACAGAGGTGCCTTCTAAACACTACATTATAACACGTTCAATAAAGTCGAAAATTGAACGCACGTTTCTAAATGTGAAATTATATATGACAGCCATCCTTTTTGTATTCATATTGAGAGAAAGAGATGCACTGAACTTAAATTTAGACTGCATGTGTTTTCCAGAATTAAAGCCACTGCATTTTATGTATAAGATCGAAAATTTAACGCACGTTTCTAAATGTCAACATTCTTTTTCGTATTCATATTGAGAGAAAGAGATGCACTGAACTTAAATTTAAACTTAGCATGTGTTCTCCAGAGTTAGGGTCTAGGGTCCTTGTATGAAAAGAACCGCCCGTGCGAAGCACGCACGACTGTTACACGCACACTGCTTCCGTACAGACTTAGTTCCAATCGTAGCTCGACCGCGAGATGAGTAAACTTTTTTGCTAGCAAGAAATAGTTAAAATGCAAAATAACCTTTTTTGAAGCTGGTTAAGAATAGTGTTTTATTGCACGAGTAACGGGCTCGGGAGGAGGGGGAGCAGCGACTACACCTCACTCCGCTTGAAACTCCTTTGTTCCCGTTGAGTAGCACCGTAACTCAATCTCGCAATGGACCCCCTATAGGGCTTATCGACCGCAAGTCCGCAGCTGACAATGATCGAAAGTTGATTGCACAGATCACTAATATCCGCGTAGTTGTTTTCTGTACATCACTAATATGTTGATTGGGTCTGAGGGCTTATTTCAAATCCTATACATACAATTTTTCATAGCCATACCTACCCGCAGAGGTGACGTAATGTGTGTGTGCGACGTCGCTCCCTGCCTACGACCTCGCAGTCCGATGAGGCTCGCGCCCTTTTAAGATTAAAATTATTTAACGGTAATCCTATATACGATTAATAAATTGACATTACAAATTTTATTTTACACCTAACAACATTTGCTGGCGTTACACCCGAAGCGTCGCTAGCCAAAGCAGGGGTTTTCCCATTCTGTTCGTTTTTATTAGTAATGTATATTTTGTTTAAAATATATATTTACTAATAAAAATATCTAAACTAGAAAAATTTCACGTCCTGAGGCGGGAATCGAACCCGCGACCTTTCGCAATCCGGGCGACTGCTCTAACCATCTAAGCCACACAGGACTTGGGATATCCCTGTGCAATTCTTCTAGTCTATCTGTATTTGCGTAAATCGCAATCCGAATCGTAGGCATTTGTAAAAATACTCGTTTCGGATGTTGAAATAGAACATTTCGACATTGTAGGGTGGACGTTAGCTCATAACGCAAATACAGATAGACTAGAAAAATTTCACAGAAATATCCCAAGTCCTGGGTGGCTCTGATGGTTAGAGCAGTCGCCCGGATTGCGAAAGGTCGCGGGTTCGATTCCCGCCTGAGGACGTGAAATTTTTCTAGTTTAGATATTTTTATTAGTAAATATTTTTTTCAAACAATAATGTTAAATAAAAATTAAGTATAAAATATATATACATATTTCAGAAACCGTTTCAATTGGTCACACCATAACTTGAGAATGACTTAACCGATTTCATTCGACTTTTTTTAAATGATTCATAATACTTTGTAGTAGGTTCATATGGAAAGAACAATTAAAAAATTGAGCAAAAAAATAGGATAATTTCAGAAAACTAACGACACTATTTTAACTTCATGCGTTTGACAATTCGCGACTTTTATGATTTAACCTAGCGGAATATACATGTTGATTACAAATAACAGTAGTCAGAAACTGAGAGGTTCTTTGTCTTCTAATGCAGTAACAGAGAAAGATTGGTCATCATAAATGCTGATGGAATATCAGGACTTGTGGATGGCAGTTGGTTTTTATTTTCATTTTGTATCTTTTTCTTGTGTCACTGAATAAATATTTTTCTGTTTCGATTTTGAAAGCAACTACAGTTTTATGACTACCATTAAAATAGGAACTGGTTCACAAAAGCTTTATCTACCACACAAACCAATAATCAGCAAGGCTTCCGCCATTACACTGCCACTAAATGCCTGAAACAAACTATAACTGCCCATGTTTAATAAGCTGTTAGGGAATTTGCTTGAACTGGTAAAACACATATCATTTAAAGAAAAGGACCATAACTTTCTATTTTTTCCACCATAATAGTTCAAATAAAATGAAGATCTATAACATTTAACAATTTAATTTAATTCTATACATACAATGCTGTCTATAATAAATACATTATTTCTAA
The DNA here is from genome assembly GCA_947347705.1 of Nymphula nitidulata. Lineage (NCBI taxonomy): Eukaryota > Metazoa > Arthropoda > Insecta > Lepidoptera > Crambidae > Nymphula > Nymphula nitidulata. Next base: position 17,820,682 of record OX374625.1, on the reverse strand, counting down.
GTTTAGACTGTATATCTAACTTATTTAGATTTTTCATCACTAGGACTTGGGCTTGCTTCAAAGGCATCAAATGCTGGATAAAATGGAGCTATAAGTTTTGCTTGCTGCATTTGCTGTGTGTGCTGGTAAATCAACCATAAATTTGAAGGTTGCTTTCACTCCACAATTCCAGTAATACTTGAAGAGGTATGACACTCGATCATTTGATGGTAATGGAGGCAACTGAAAATAACATTCGTAAGAAATGTACAAGATACAAGAAATAGTAGTTGAAATACTTGGTACAAAATAATTATTTTCTAATAAAATACCTACTTTAATACCCATTTTTATTACATGTTTGTTTGTCTTAAGCAAGATATTATTTAAGGTTTTAAATGAGATTTGTATTCTTCATTTTTTTTAAATAAATGTTTGAAAATAGAAAATATTTTTTTTAATACTTCAGTACCTAACACAGTAATCAAATATTTGAAGATGTAAAAAAGTATCTGATTGCTCATTTTCTATCTCATTATCATCCCACGAAAGAAAAGAAAAGAATCACTTTAGACTGGAGGAAAAACTTTGACATATAAACATTTTAGCCAATATTATTTAGGCATTCAAGTCTTGAAGTCTGCAATGCTACCAAAATTGTTAATTGCAATAGAGGAATCTTGTCTTTTCTTTTTTTACATCCTCTCCATTGATCTTGATGATACTGCAATGTTAATCTCTTAAAACAATAGCATTGCTAAAATATTGCTAAATACAAAAGTACAAAATATATAATATGAAAATTATCTCTTGAATGAAAGGATCTATCATGGCTCTATATCTCTAATACAATCTCAAACAAATTATGGGTCTATATCTTTAATACAATCTCAAACCAAAGTCTTTCAGTCACATTCTGAACATTGGTTTAAAATAAACAGAATCGTACATGGTTGAAGTGAAGGAAAGGGTGCACCATGCATATAGCATGTAAAGTAAATATCTTGGTAGACCAGACTTAGGGGTGGCCCAAAGGGCGCACATCACATATTAACCTATTCGTCTTTTTGCCTGTAAAAAAAAATAGGTTTCTAAGCTGCTTTACTCAAAAACTATAAGGAATAGAAAAAAAGATAAAGAGAAGAAGATATGTGTAAAATGTTTATTTTAGCCATTCTACCCAATCAATCATAATAATAAGATTAGAGATATGTTTTAAAATATTTAATGTTGGTTACAGCTTACAGATAGCCCAGACGTCATAGATATATTATGTCCGAAGCAATTAAAATTTAATTGTCTGGTATGTCGGGTTTACAAAGGTTAGAATATTGAAGTTGGTGGGTAAAATCTTTTGTTTATCACTGTCTCTACCTATTAAAATTAATAAATAAAAAGTAGACTTAAAATGACAATTATTATAAAAAAAAACCTTAAGACGTTCGGTACCATTTCCTTTACCATAACCCCTTACACCTTGGCATTCATTATAAAACTTACTTCATATGGAATTTGCTTCTTGAGTTCACCTACGTATGGGGAAGCACCTTTTTCCAGATCTTCATAAATAGCGCTAGTTACTGAACTATCTTTCCAAACACCTCTGTCAATTGTGTAATAAACTGCAGCTCCCACAACAGTAGATTTAACACCAAACCTGAAAATAAGAGTAGCATGACATGAAATTACGGTAAATTATTCATTTTGAATACAATCAATATGGTACATACTTCAGCATATTGAAATTGTCTTGAACAGAAAAATAATTTTTATTTTTTTTGTAAAAATAAAGTAGGTAAGTAATGTTTCTTTTGAAATTTTTTGTTTGGTTTTTTTTTGGTTCATTTTCCCTGTAATGGGAAGGCAAAGGGTACTAATGTAACATTGGCCCTAATTCTGGTAAACACATGCTAAGTTTAAATTTAAGTTCAGTGCATTTCTTTCTATCAAAAGGAATACGAAAAGGATGGCTGTCATAAAATTTGACATTTAGAAAAGTGCATTGAATTTTCGACCTTATTCAACGTGCTAAAATGCAGTGTTTAGGAGGCACCTCCATACATGCCGTCTAAAATTGTCTATGGTTTCTTTGAAATCTATCTAAATTTAAGTGACAGCTCTAAACAGATTCTTGCTGTCTTTTTCCTATTACTTATTGCGAGAAAGAGATATACTGTACTTAAATTTAGAATTAAAGTGTGTTCCCAGAATCAGGCCCATTCTCCCTATAATAGGAAGGCAAAGGGTACTAACGACCATACAGCCATGTCTTCAGTTTTTCTTTTTTTCTTCATTTATTGCATAAAAATGCTGGCGTAACACATTTTAATGCACCTGAGTAGTATTTGACGCGAAATATTTGATGACAGTCTCCATATGATGAAACTTGATGAGGTGGATAACCAAATAAAATCTCATCGTATTTCACACCATAATCACTTTTATTCTAATAATCTTTTAGTTGCACGTCAACACAAACACGTGATTTATAAAACTACACCAATTTTATAACACATAGTTCGCTCTTACACAATTTTTAAGTATTGGGCCTAATTCTGGCGGCACACTCTAAGTTTAAATTTAGGTACAGTATATCTCTTTCTCGCAATATGTAATAGGAAAATGATGGCAAGAATTCGTTTAGAGCTGTCATCTTTTAGAGAGATTTCAAAGGAACCATAGACGATTTTAGACGGCATGTATGGAGGTGCTTCCTAAACACTGCATTTTATCACGTTCAATAAGGTCGAAAATTGAATGCATGTTTCTAAATGTCAAATTTTAAGTCAGCGATCCTTTTCGTATTCATATTGAGAGAAAGAGGTAGACTGAACTTAAATTTAATCTTAGCATGTGTTCGCCAGAATTAGGGCCAGCGTAATAAAATCTTGACTGACAACAAAATCCCGCCAAACACTCCCTTTTTTTGGTTAATACTCCCCATAAAAGGAAGGCAAAGCGAACTAGTACCCATGCAGCCATGTTTTCAGTATTTCTTTATTTCTTCTTTTATTGCATTAAAATGCTGGCGTAACACATTTCAATGCTTCTTGGGAGAAGTTGACTCGAAATATATGATGACGTCTCCATATGATGCTATTTGATGAGGTGGATAACCACAAAAAAGTTCCAAACGTCTTTCATACCATAATCACTTTTATTCTAGTAATCTTTTAGCTGTCGTCATTACAAACATGGTTTATAAAACTATACTAATTCACGACAACAAACACGAAGTTCACTCATACACAATTTTAATTAATATAATAAAAATCTTGACTGACAACCACCAAATTCCGTCAAACACTACTTTTTTTCGTTTATTTTTACGCTGACGTGATGCTGGCAGACTGTTTTTTTTAAAGAAAACCTTTGCCAATATTAACATACTCAGTGCATAACTGTATACGTTGGGTATAAAGGTCCTTGCTGCATACTCGTACTCAGGTTTCCATAGCTCTAGTCTATTGTAGGTTTCATTCAACCAGAGGGCCTAGACAAGATGCCTTTCGATAATCGCTATCGCTATCGCTAAGCGGAAAATGTCTGGGATTTGACTTTTACGATCGAGACGTTCGATGGCTTATGTCAAATCCCATACATTTTCCGCTTAGCGATAGCGATAGCGATTATCGAAAAGCATCTTGTGCCCCCAGAACAATAACTAAATATAGTTAGTTATCTGTGCATATATGAGCAATCTGTGGATGTATGTGGTTATAGCACAGATCTAGACAAGATGCCATTCGATAATCGCTATCGCTATCGCTTAGCGGAAAATGTATGGGATTTGACATAAGACATCGAACGACTTTCGATAGTTTATGTCAAATCCCATACACTTTTCATTTAGCGATAGCGATAGCGATTGTCAAATGGCATCTTGTCTAGGCCTTTAGACATACTCTTTCTAATCTGTGGTCTAGGCCCTCTGTGGAATAGAAAGAGTTAAAAGCTCAGAGCAAGTTTAGGAGTTTATAAAAGTCTGTGAAAGTCTTGTCTGTGAAATAAATCCAGAGTAATTTTCCTATTTATTTCTTCGTCTTAAACTCATTTTTTGAGTGAGACATAAATATAGAATAATAATTTACTCCGGCATAAATTAATCTGTGATTAATTAACAAACAATGGCTAAATCAATAGAAGAATTATTACTTATGTTGGAAGAAAAAGTAAAATTTGGTAAAAATCTTATGGTGCAATTAGATTTAGTTGAAGACATAGATGGAGTTACAAAATTACAAAGGAAAATAAGACAAGAAATTGAATTTCTGAAAAGAGTATGCTGTTTACCTGCTGATAAATATCAATAATATTTTGTTCTGTGAATTTAATATCTTATTATTATATTCATTTATTTACGGTTAGGGACAGTATACATACAAATCAAATAAATCTTACACTTTTTTTTTATAGTTACAGAAAACAAATAAAGTAAAGATAGAACAATTATCATGTTCAAATCTGAGACATTTAGGTGCTATGGTTGATTGTGCAATGAGGCCTGGAGTTACAGCTGTTTGTAAAATATTCCATATAAATGATGATAGCAAGTTATTGATAGATGTAATAAGTGATGGCGGAAAAACATGGACCAAAGGTAACTTTCCTAACCCTATCTTTGTTGTTATTTACTCACAGTAGTCATTTGTGAAACCAGCGTAGCATAAAACCATGTGGCAGATTTATAAACTAATTTTAATAATTTATTTTGTTTTTCACAGTATTATATTTTATAAAAATATTCATTATTTCAGTTATTGCTCGGAATCCAAAATCTCTTACTGCCTTGAGTACTGGAAAGGCATCATATGGTGCTCGTTCAATATTAGATCAAGCAGAAGATTATTTAGAATGTGCTAAATTATACCCTTTCATGTATAAACCACCAAAAGTATGTATTAACTATGATATTTATATTATACAGTTAAACACCTATCATTTCTTATTGTCAGTTTACTAAAATCAATAATTTAAACTAAGGGCATTAAAATATCAGTAAAAATATTTTAGTTTAAAATTTAAATGGAATGTACTTTTGCTATTTAATAAATTTTAGATAATTTTTGAGTTCACAAGTGGGATAGAAGAGAATCTAGCTAACAAATTGAAGTTTGCTGGTGTAATTGTGAAAGGTAACATAATTCCAGATTCACACCCTGTAGAAGAATATGATGATGACTTATGGGAATCTGATGCAAGTGATGAAGATTTGGTTTGTAATAGGTAAATGATAATTCTTATGTATTAATTATGGTGTTATTAATTTGATGGCCGTGTGGTCTGTACCCCTTGCTATGCAGGCTACTCAGTCAAGGGTCCCGGGTTCAAATCCTGGTAGGAGCAGTATGATGTGACCAAGCAATTGTCCATGAGTCATGGATGTTTACCTGTTTATTTAGTATATTTCTAATATTTATATAAATATAATGATCAATATTTCTCCATAATCTAGTATCCATAACACAATCTTAATGATGTATGATTATTACTATTAATAATTGGCAAGGTTAATTTATGTCAATTGATAGTTTCTGAACATTTAATTAAAAGTTGCTAAAAAGAGTATAATAGTATGTTTTCAGACAGAAACACATCTTTCCATGCTGATATTTGAAATCAACCTCTTGCAGTAAAAAGAACACTATAGAGGAGGTGTCACAATGCATTCAAGAACATGCAGAAATAAATACTCTCAACTTAGATGTGACAGCCATGATGGCTTACATTAGTAACATGACAAATGGTCACTGCCATTATGTGTTCAAACAAGATGTTTTGACTCAACAATCTACCTGGGAGGCAGAAAGACCTGTAAAACCTGTGTTAGAGAAACTGTTTGAAGGTATGAATATAGGTTTAATTGTTTTATTTAATATTTAGGTTAAAGACAATGTTTATGAAAATACTGTTTGCAAGCAGATATATCAATGCAATTGTCTTTAGTCTTTACCCACTATTTTAGCAATGTGAAACATTAAAACGAACAATTTATAATAATGCTAAAATAAAAAATTAAGAATAAATGTGATAACATGTTTCTCATTTATATAAAAATGGTATAGTGTGCGTGTTTTAATTCTATATTGTTTGAGTATGTTATATTCAAAAAAATTTTCTCTAAGGTTTCAAATGAAATCAAAACATTTACTTGCTAAGAATGTAGGTACAATGCATTTCTGTTGTTTGATGTAAATATGAGGCTTCATGTACATACAGTCATACATCATTATTGGCATGCTTTATAACTATTATATTTTATCACTAAAACAATAATACATATAGCGGACAATTCATTGGATTTGGGAATATTATAGGTATAAAGTCAAGAAAATTATTATAGTATTTAAAATTCCTAATGTCAATAACAATTCTAACAATTTAATTAAAACAAAAATGAGACCACAAAATATCAAGCCAGTCATACAATTATACAAATATGTTGTAGGTAGTTAAGTGCGAAAACGTCAGGTAAAGGTCTGGCGACTTTGTATTCGCAAATTGTACAATGAAAAAAGTTTTTTTTGACTGAGACACATTTTAGATTTAAATCTGGACCTAATGATGTTGCAAAAGATAAATAATTCTGTGCCTGGAAGAAGTACCTGTTCCAGTTTCAATGTGTTCTGTCATCTTAGCTTATTAAGAAGTTCAGGATGATTGTTCGGCAAGCATCTCTAGTTCTGGCGGTGTTGTAATGTAACAGCTTTTAAGCATGATAGAGTGACTCAGTGCCTATGTTTGATGTTCCTGAGATATGCCTCATGTCAGTGGTAAAACTGTAATATGCAATTATCGATTGAATTGTCTCAGGGAGCACTTTTGTTCATTATGTTGTTATTGGTTTGTGATCTGTGTAATATAAATAAAAAAGTGTCTACACTCAACCATATAGCAGAAATGCTTCACGTTTTCCTAGATGGCCGGTAGCTTTCGATGTTAACAGCTGTACAACTGGAAGGAAGGGAAAAGAAGTGGTTGCCATTCTCCTTTTACCAACAGCGGCAGAACCCGACTCTATGATAACTAGACGCGTTAGTCACGAAAGTAAGAGGCGTGCGTTAGTGGTAGGGGTGCAAGAAGGGTGCATCTGGCACTATTTGATTTGTAGTTGTTGAAAGCGGTAAGACGCTGTTGAGTTGTTTGTACACCCGACTGACTGACTTGATCCTGACAGAATGTCATTCAGTGGTGCTTGGTCGGCAGCAGCATTTGGGATAAAACAACGATAAAATAATTAGTCATCCCTATGAACCTGAGCAAGCAATTGAATGTCTTCGCCATCGGCAACTCTTATCGCTCGCTTCTACTACCTCATTTCGGCCGAATTCGCACTTGCCATCGTCAATGTGAAGTCCATACTTAGTTCTGCAACTGCAGAAATACGGCCTCTAGTCATTTATCCTCCAGTCCCCTAATTCAGAAGCTGTCAGATCACGGATTGATTCGAAAGTCACATGGCGTCTCGCTTTGACGCATCGTGATAAAAAGTGACAGATATAAAGTTTCCGAAATTGTTCCGACAGTTGCGGATAAGGGGGCAGCTTTTGGATCGACTTCTAGAATACACCAAAAAAAACATTAAAAAAGAAACCGTAAAGGGCACGCAAACTACCTAAAAATTACGTAGAGCTCGCGCCAAACATCCAGTTCGCTCTGAAGAGACTGAAGTTGCATCGCGCTGTATGGCGTAGATGCCCGCAGCTACTGTGCGCCGTTCCAAATTTTTTATAGTGCGCAGTGAATCCACTCGTCATCATCATCATCACCAGCCTATTAACGTCTCACTGCTGGGCTCAGGCCTCCGTACATGGGAGAAACACATGAGGAGTTTGGGCCAAAACACCACTACGCTGGTCCAATGCGGGTTGGTGGGTTATAGCGGTTGCAGTAACAATCGGGACCAACGGCCTAACGTGTCTTCCGAGGAACGGAGGACCTCGAAATTATAAATTTTGATTGACCCATCTCGGGATCGACCATGCGGCGTAAATTGCTTTGTTTTCGTAATAGAAACCAGAGCGGAATTAATCTTTAACATTTAAATCAAGATAAACTAAGATTTACAAGAAGATGGTGGACGATTTTTATGACTCTTCAGACTGGTATATCATGGACATGGTTTAGATTAGAATAATTCAAAACTCGAGCTCCCATTCATTTAACCAATCAATGTCGGTCGACATGTGTGCGATTCCGATAAATGTTGCACACTGCACAAACGGTAGTGAAGCCACACTTTACCGCGGTATTTTTCTTTGGTGTGCGAAAAAAGTCCGCCGCCGAAGCTATTGCCTGCCGCCATTGCCATATTGATTGGCATTGTGAATTTATAGCCATAAACTCGTAGCTACACCTAGTTGTTATTTCAATTAGGGCCATAATCATTGCCATATCCCGGTAGTGTAGCCGCAGCATAAGTGGCGCATGGTTTATTTTGTGCTCGGTCTCTGGCGGAATACATTAGGAATTAGAATTTATTCATAATTATTTGTTGAAGGAAAGACATTGGTTTGCTGCAAAACAGCTTGGGATGATTTTGAAAAAATTGTAACTACTCTCGGCGGACCTATGGAAAAAAAGAGAACGGCAGATCTGAAACAATTGATGACTGTTTACCCAGATGATTACAAAGGTAGTAAATAAAAACATTAATGTATTAGTTACATTAAAAGTAACACAGGCATCCACTTTTAAGAAAGTCTGAAAGTCTAATGAATTAGTTTGACACTTATTTCTTTTTTTTTATGTAACTAGATGACAAACAAGTTGACGGCCCATATTGGTAAGCGGTTACCGCCGCCTATAAACACCTGCAATAACAAAGAAAAATCACTTGATATTACAGGTGCGATGTCATCCCGAGGCCTAAGATATAATGCCGTACATGCCCAGTAATTACACTTGCTACCTTTACCTTCAATCTGAAACACAGCGAACTGTTTCACGGCTGAAATACGAAAGGCGGTGGCACCTACCCAGGCGACCCTAAACACGGGCCTACCTTCTAGTAGTTATTACGGCAGACTTTGGTAAGATGGTGGAAACTAGCCAGGAGAAAAGCCCTGCCACCAACTAAACCGCAACTGACCAGCAAATTTCTGCCCTCACGAGAATTGAACCCTGAACCTCTAGATCTAAAGTAGGTGATCTCAAACCATCAGTCATGTAACTAGGAATAAACCAGGATTATTCGAGGTATTGGGTCCCAAGTCCTTAGTAGCTCAGTGATTAAAGGAGCCACTGGAATTGTGAAAGGTCGCGGGTTCGAATTCCTAACCAAGATTTGTTTTTTCTCGTCTACACATATTCTAAGTTATAATTTATTTTTTACACCTTGCTCAACTTAATTTTGCTTTAATATTTCAGGTCCTGATGATTATCCACGAGAGAATTTAAAAGTAAGGGGGCATGTTCGTTTGAGATCTAAAATTGTTTTTAACTTTGGTCATAGAATTAAAGCTCTAACAGTTTCCGCTAATGAAGGATTCGTTCGTGCAGCTCTTCAACAGGTATAACTACATTTTATTTACTACTTGTTTGAATCATAAAAGAAAAGTAAATAGGTGTGCTAAGTACTCATATTATATGGCTGTACAGGCAGCTCCAAAATATATAAACGGTTTTCATCCCTATGAAAATAAAAATAGGTATAAGGTATTTTCATTTTTCTGTTTTATAGCTGTTTTTTTATGTATTATTCTTGTTTGGTTATCCAATAAAATATAAAACACGTAACTTCTGCTGACTGTACACAGTATAATACTTATAATTACTTGTATGTCTACTGTCAACTGTCTACTAAACCAGATGCCCCGGGTTCAAATCCCGGTCTGATGTATTTATGATGATTACAGACATGTATTTATGATGATTACAGACATGTATTTATGATGAGTACAAACATGTATTTATGATGAGTACAAACATGTATTTACGATGAGTACAAACAAGTCATAATGTTTATATGTTCATTTAGGTACCTATATTACTAACAAGCTTTTGCCCGCACCTCCGCCCGCGTGGATGTCGGGTATCGCTCCAAAGAGTATCCTTTATTCCTCCCAGAGTCTAAAACTATCTCGATACTAAACATCTCAATCGGTTCAATGGTTTAGGCGTGAAAGCGTAATAAACACAAACTCCCTTCACATTTATAATAATACTAGCCGACCCCGCAAACGTTGTTTTGCTATAAAAAAATATTCTTAATTTTTGATTTTAACATTATTATAAATGTTTGAAAAATTACTTAGTAATTTAAAAAAATCCCACCTCGGGACTTGAAATTTTTCTAGTTTTATATTTTAATAAAAAAAATGTCCAAAAAATAAAATAAAAAATAGATAGTAGCCGATTCTCAGACCTACTGAATATACATATAAAATTTCATGAAAAACGGTCCAGCCGTTTCGGAGGAGTATGGTAACTAAAACTGTGAGTCGAGAATTTTATATAAAAGATTTAGGATTGTTACACCTTAAATATGTACTTAATTAAGTGTATTATGTTAAGTAGCAATACACCTTGATTTTATGTACACCAAAACCTAATTTATGTAAGTATTATGATGATATATGCGAATATGATAATAATATCAATAAATGTGTTGTTTTAGGGTGTGACTTATGCTGCATTTGTCCACGAGTCACGCGCGCTGACTGAGGGTAAAGAAAGAAGTGCTACCAAGATCTCATTATGATATTTTGTTTGTTATGTTAAAAATAATAATACCTGTTCATCACATTACGGGCCTATCTATAATTACTATTGTTAATAAAATAACTATATATTTACTGTGATCCTGAATTATACTGTTTTAAAAGTACTTATTTACTTGTTTTAGTGCTGTCTGCATATCTACTTTACCTGCTGATTGTTATACAATTAGCCACACCTACAGGTCCAAAGGAGATGTTTCATATCCGGCCGGGAATATGTCTATACATATACCCGCCTGATATGAAATATATATCTCGAAAAAACAGGAAAAACTCTTAAATCCGAGAAAAATACTAATAATTCGTTTTCATTCATAGTTTGTTTGTACAAAACTTTAAATATTTCGTCGTTTTCACTATTATTCAATATGGCAATATGGCGGCCGTTATAGAAGTCAACTAAACGTCACCAAAATGACACAGGCGCCATGAAGAATATTTGACTGTGTTGCAGTTTTTTCTATAAAAATTCTTGTTTTGTACCACGCAACAAAGCAAATAAAAGAAAACGGACAGTTATTTGTCCTGTATATTTTTACCTATTTTTAACCGACTTCAAAAACGAGGAGGTTCTCAATTCGGCCGGTATGTTTTTTTTTTTTTTTTTCTATGTATGTACACCGATTACGCCGAGATTACTGATCCGATTTACGTGATTCTTTTTTTGTTCGATGTGGAATAGCTGCCATTTTAAATTAAAAAAAACTGAAATTATGAAATCGTCTACATAAGCGAAATTGCGAATTTTTGCTTTTCCAATGACTTTAGTGAAACGATACGATAGTGGGAAACAATATAAGTTGACGGTCACCCATCTAGCTTCGACCGTAGAAAGTTATCACTATAAATTGTGAAAAAAAAATTTTAAACAAAAATTAAAACCGACTTCAAAAAACTGAAAAGGATGAAATAATTAAATTTAAGTAGGTATTCATCCCCTAAAACCTATTTTTGGAGTTGGTGCTAAGTGGTTTCTAAAAACAATAGAAAGTAAAGCACCGACTCCAAAAATAGGTTTTAGGGGATGAATACCTACTTAAATTTAATTATTTCATCCTTTTCAGTTTTTTGAAGTCGGTTTTAATTTTTGTTTAAAATGTTTCAGTATATACTGTACGTATAGACCTGGCTGCGTCTCCATACATTTTGGAATTTTATTTTTTGGCTATATAATAAATAAGTATTAAATTTTAAAAGAGAAAAATTAATACTTATTTATTATATAGTCGAAATAGTAATAGTCGCAGGGATATGATGAAAACAGTGATTTGTTGAAATCCCTATCATTAGTTCACGGGAAGTGCCCGTATGCTTGATTGTCGCCGAACATACATTGGAAGTTATATAAAAGCTTTTATTTAATAAAGTATTGTGGTGGAGTTTTGGCGGGTTTTGATGGTGTCAGTCAAGATTTTTGTTACAATAATGACAAAATTGTGCCAGAGCGAACATTGTGGTATAAAATATGTGTAAGTGATTTTGTGAAGCAAGTGTTTGTGTTGACTTGCAATTGGAAGATGATTCTATTATAATGGGCCTAATTAAGAAGACACACTCTAAATCTTTTAAGTGCAGTATATCTCTTTTTCGCAATAAGTACTAGAAAAACGATAGCAAGAATTTTAGACGGCATATGGAGGTTTTTCCTATACACTGCATTTTATCACGTTCAACAAGGTCGCAAATTGTACACAAGTTTCTTTAGCGTGTTCTCCAGAATTAGGCTTAGTATAAAATTTAAATTGTGAGTAGGCCTCAATAATCATCTATCTAAAACCATGTCATTGATACTATTCTTGTGAGCCCAAATATACTATAATTATTTACAGAATTGAGCATCCCGCAGACTATTTGATGGTACAGGATCGGTTCAAGGTTGTCTTGTCTTGGAAATACCACCGAAGTAACAGTAACCCCAAATCAATTGGATCTGTGGAAGTTAGTAAGACCTTTTTGTCAAGTAGGAAATGAACTGACAGTCATCAAACGCCCCGGATAACCATCTCGACTAAACCAGCTTTCTAACAACAACAAAAAAAAAACGATCGTAATCGGTCCATCCGTTTATAATTTTAGTTTATTTGCAGGTGCTACGATGCCACGGGCAGACAAATACAGGACACTTTAAAATTTAACACCCCTCTTTTTCCGTTGGAGGTTACCTAATAAGTTAAATTGATTTGAAAGACGTAGAGAATTTTAACGTGGTTAACCACTTCATCAAAGTAGCATCATTAAGACAGTCATTATATCGTATATTTCGCACCAAACGCGGTTTGTTTGTCAAGATTTTTAAAATTGTGTCTGACCGAATGTTGTGGTATAAAAAAATTGGTGTAATTTTGTGCAGGCACTCTAACGGTACCTGATGAGTTGATGACACGGTTTTGAACAGTTTTGTTTTGCCTGTTTGCTGCGCTTTTAAATACCGATAATAGCGGTAGCCATAAATTTAGATATCAACTAATCTATCATCCTATTTTTAAAGGTATCCGTTAGGAGTTTTGATATTTCAGTCGCTTGTAACCGCCACCGTAAATTTTAGATATCAATAATTGTGTCTGAGCGAACATTGAGTTATATAAGCGGCGTAATTTTATTATTCAAGTGTTTGTGTTGACGTGCAACTAAAAGATTATTAGAATAAAAGTGATTATAGTGTGAAATACGATGAGAACTTTTATGTGGTTATCCACCTCATCAAGTAGCACATAAAGTGACTGTCGTCATATATTTCGTCTCAAATACTCCCAAGAAGCATTGAAATGTGTTAAGACAGCATTTTAATGCAACCGTATGGGCATTAGTTCCCATGGACAATTAACCAAACAAATAAAAAAAAATAATTGTCAGTTGTCAGTGTCAATGTTCATGTCATTGTTGTCGTGACGATTTATAGCGACCGTGATACACATACGGTTTAAACGACATAAGAACACAATGAATTTATAACTTAAGCAGTCGGGAAATAATATATAAGCTGTTCACGAAGTATCGTCTAATCTATGTACCTTGAGAGCCATATCAGATGGAACGGGTTTCTCATAGCCCGCTTTACTCTCTGCACGGAAGCCGGGAAATCCCAGTCTGACGGGTAACCTAGACAGTCCTAGACAAATCCAGGGGCAATTACACCCGTCCCTCCCGTTCGGGGGCCGTGAGAGCTGCTTTACTATAAACAACTAAGTAGGGGGCTAACCCCCATCAGACCTCCAACCACCCCTCTAGTCTGCCCAAGCCTCGCAACTGATCTCTCACACAACTAGATGGTCCAACCATCTCTAGCGCGTCAGCTTCTGACGCTCAACATCATCATCTGTGGTCCAACCACAGTCAAAGCTATAACCTCTGATGCCTCACATCATAACCACGTGGTCCAACCACATTCACTAACGACGTAGCGCGTCCGCTACGCCGGAGGTCAAGCACAACTTGTGAGAGATCGTTAAGCACACTCTCCGGCCACTGTCAACTATACCAGACCGACAATACTTCATGAACTTGCACAATTTCTTAACTAAGCCATCATGGACTTACCACTGTATATCGCTCAAGTACCAGTACTTGCAAGTGCATGCAAGGTCCTTTTGTCAGGCCCTTGATGTAGCTACGCTACCTTTCTTATTACCCGCTACGCGCCAATTCTTTTCTCGCGTCAGCTGACCTGTCGGAATAGACACAGAACCATAGATAATGAAACTATTTTTTATGTTGCCATTCCATAGATACAATATAAACTACTAATAGTTTTGTAATAACTCACCGAGAATCAGCGATTCGTGGAACTCCACGACACTCCCGGCGGCAAAAGAACGAAGTAGTTACAATACTGCCAGTAGATGGCGCGTCCATTCAGCAATTTTCTCTCGTGCTCGAATGGCTGCCTCTCTTCTGGTCCTTACATCTCGGATGTTTCGGTCATCAACATCTGGTATATCTGACAACTCACCCATAGGTGTTGAAGCAGAAGGAAAAGTCTCAACTTCATCTGCTCTTAGTGAAGGATCTACAACGTCACTTGCATTACTCTCAAGTAAGTCAATGTTCACAGTTGGAGTAGCCTCCTCAATCGGTACTTCAAACCGATCAATACTCTCAGATTCCATCTCATGTATAGCCGGAGGTGGAATGGTATCTTGACCTTCAATATCTCCTTCTAAAGGATACAAATGTCCCACAGACCTAGTATATTCTTGGTCACCCACCTTTACTTTTGCTACGCGGGACTTTCCGTCCTGACCTTCTATGAGAGCAGATATCTTCCCCACCTTCCAGTTATTCCTGTTCTTTGATTGCCCTTTAATTTGAACCACATCGCCAACAAAAGGCTGTCGATTAGATGTAACTCTAGGCTGCTTCTGGTGGTGACGATATCTCTCTCCTAGGCTGGGCAAATACTGTCCGTGAAACATCTCTTTAACTTCATTCAATATCACTTGTCCCCTTTTCCAACTTTTCAAGAGATCGATCTTGATTGCTGTTCCCTCTAAGGGAAGTTCCTGGATAGGAGTGAGCTCCAGACACGACCCAAGAGTCAAGAAATCTGCAGGCCTAAGAATTTGTTCCACTTCAGTACCTACATATGTAAGTGGTCGAGAGTTCACAACAGCTTCAGTTTCCTTAATAACTGTCAAAAGTTGACCATCTTGAAGGAGGTGTTTGTCCAGAGTTCTTTTTAAACAGTTTTTTACTACACCAATTAATCGTTCATACACGCCACCATGCCACGGAGCCAGCTGCGGTATAAATTTCCACCTTATATCTTGACCAGATAGAATCTCACTCATCAGCTTAAACTGACTGGCGTTGTCCGATACTATCAAATTAGGTTTTCCTCTCGCTGCTACGAACCGTCTCAAGCCCAACAAACATTCTGTCGCCGTCAAATCTCTAACGACCTCGAGATGGATAGCTCTAACAGCCAAACAAGTATAAAGGCAGACCCATCTCTTCTCCTTTGCACTTGTTGATGTCTGAACATAAACAGGTCCAAAATAATCTATACCTGTAAACGCAAACGCCGTACTAAGTCGAACCCTTTCTGATGGTAGGGCAGGAGTTGGCGGCAGTTGGTATGGGCCTCCACCATGTTTTACACATTGACGACATTTTTTCAAAACCTTCTGTACTTTTGCTCTCCCCTGAGGTATCCAATAAGTTTTCCTTACTAAGCTCAATGTGTGTGGTACTCCCACATGATAGTTATCCTCGTGAACCTTTTGGATTAGCTTTTCTGTAAACTCAGAGTCTTTTGGTATCAAAATTGGGTGTTTCATTTCATAAGTCCATTCGGTGTTCATCATACGCCCTTTATACCTCAACATGCGACTGTCATCTAAAAACAACCCTAGGTTTCTAGACAGACTTGTGAGTTTCCCGGCTACTTCCTCAGGAAAGTATATTGCTTGAAGATTCCTTATCTCTTCGTGTTTCCCGTCTTCTGTATCAATGTCTACTTCTGGTATCTGTATCTCTGTTACCACCTCATCCATATCCTCATAACCTCTAGACGACATCTCTGGACCATCCACTACATCCAGAGCCTCCGCGGCCGAAAAAAGAATGTCTTCATTATTAATTTGATGACATGGCCACTCCCTTTCATCCTTTTTTAAAAACTCTGGGCCTAAGAACCACAAATTAAATTTGTGTCTTATAGCTTCCGGCCTCGTGGCTATATCCGCTGGATTATGCTGCGTGGGTACATGACGCATCTGTACATCTTTAAGTTTCTTTATTTCATTCACTCGTCTCAATACGAATGGTGGTAACAATTTAGATGTCTTCATCCATGCCAGAACAATAAGACTGTCTGTCCATAAATACTTATTATTAATTGTTATACCAAGATTCTCAGCAACATATTTAAGTAATCTACTTCCAATCAAGTAAGCCAGTAGTTCTAATCTTGGAATTTTCAAGTCGTCTTTGTCTTCAGTTGGTGTTATTCTAGATTTTGCCATCAAGAAAGCAGTAGATACATTGTCTTTACTTCTGGTTACAAAATAAACTACAGCTGCATATGCGTTCTTAGATGCATCAGCAAAACAATGTAATTCATATGAGGTTTGTGCTTCATGTGTATGGCTGCCAATATACCTCGGTATCTTGATGTCTTTAGCTGTTTGCAAATCTGCTAGAATACTGAGCCATGACTGCTGTAATGCAACAGGTATTGGACTATCCCATTTAAACTTTAGCACACATGTTTCCTGAAATAATAATTTCGCTGGTAAAATCCACGGAGAAGCAAACCCACACGGATCGTAAACTCGCGCTATAGCTCTTAAGATATCCTTTTTAGTAACAGACCTTTCTGTGAACTTATCTTGGTGTATAGGTATCTTTAGACTCAGAGTATCATTTTCTGTATTCCAGATAAGACCAAGAACCTTAACTTCTTTACATTGCTTAGCCCTGTACTCTTCTGGAATACTCTGTAAGAAATTCTTGTCATTTGATACCCAATCCCTTATGTTCATTGATATTTCTTCAAAAATTCTCTTTGTTTCTAAGTACAGCTGAAGTGCTTCACTGTGAGAATTTACTTCAGTCACTAAATTGTCCACATAACATCTGTTAGCTATTTTCTTAAGGAGTTCCTGATTTGTCTTAGACAAGTGGTGTCTGATGGTAGCATTTAGTAAGAATGGACTAGAAATTATACCAAAGGGTACTCTACAGAATCGATAGTGGAGTAAATTATCTTCTGTAAGCTCCTTTCCAGTATCCTTAACCCACAGGAATCTAGTTACATCCCTGTCTTGCTGCTGAAGACCTACTTGTAGGAAAGCCTTTTCCACATCCGCAGTTATACCGATTTTTCCTGTTCTAAACTGCAACAGTAAAGCTGTAAGATCTTCTAACATAGATGGACCTCGGTACATACATTCATTAAGACTGCGTTCTTCCCTGACCTTAGATGAAGCATCATATACTAAACGTCCTCTCTTTCCTTCTTGTCGGACCATATGATGGGGCAAATAGTGTACTGGAGGGTTCGTCTGGCAGACTGGTAGAGATTGAGGGTATACCTGTTCTATTATACCAGCTTGTAGCTGTTCCTCTAATGTTTCTTTGTATTCCTTTAATGAACTTTCATCGGTCCTCTTCAAAAGACTTCTCAGGCGACCAAATGCTAAACCGAAATTTGTAGGTAATACAGGAGGGTATTCTATCCATGGCCACTTAACCTCATATCTGGCCTCCTTAATAGTGACAGTCTCATTAAAGAACCTTACAGCATCCTCCTCTTGAGTAGCCTTTGGTGAGTCTACAATTCCAATGCTCTCGAGACTCCATAAGAACTTTATGTCAATATTTCTCAATGGAAGATCTGGTTCGCTAAAATAAGAACAATTAGACCCATGACATTGGCAGTATGTGATAACTGACAAATCTGCCAATGTATTATTATCCTCTGAAAGGTGTCCGGATACTATCCACCCAAAATCAGTGTTAATTAAATGCAAATTGTTCTTAATTTCCAAACTCTGGTTCTTCATGAAAGAAAAATAATAATTATTACCCACTAACAAGTCGATATGTTCACCTAAGCTGTCATCATCAGCTGAAACATCTATCTCATAGTCTGTGGTTAAATTTGAAATCCTGACCTTATCTGTTATGTGAGGAACAATGTTGACCCGTAGTTGCTTTTCCACTCCTCTTTTTGTTATTAAGGTCACCTCAGCTGATGGACTTGTCTGCTCTTGTGGTGTTTTAGATCCAAATGTATATATTAAAAGTTGATCCTGTCTATCCGGGACAATGTTTAATTCTTTAGCTACTTTTGTTGTTAAATAGCTCCTTTGACTGCCACAGTCAAGTAAAAGTCGAAGTGGCACACCTCGACCATTATATTGGAGTGTTGCTGTTGCTGTCTGGTGTATTTAGAGCACTCTCTAATTTTCCCTTTTCAACCTTTGTGCTCTGCCTGCTGTTACATAGAGCTCGATTATGGTCACCCTTACAATAAAAACAGGTAATCTGGTCCTGGCACGTTCTACAGACATGACCTGGTTTAAAGCACTTAAAACATAAACGCTTAGAACAAAGTCGCCTGCGTCTAAGAGACAGAGTCTTGTATTGACCACATTGGTCATCAAAGTGGTCGCCTTTACAGAAGGTACACTGCCTCCTTCTTCTCTTATTAAAGTTCTTCTGTTCCTTCCTAACAGGGTATGTTCTTTTAACTGGTTTACGAACCAAGGTCTTAACATGTAATGCTTCTGTTGTCGATGTTGATGGTTGTATGGGTACTACTTCTTTAGAACGTTCCTTAGCTTGTATAATTCGCTCCAAAGTCTCTAAAATAGTACCCAAGTTTCTTTCCTTCGGCAACAGAAGGTTCAACTCATATAAAATTCCTTCAGAAAATTTATTGCATATTAAATTTCTAAAATAATTTCCCATGGTATCTTCACCTAGGGAATTAAGTATCCGAAGGTGTTTCTGAATAGAGTCTAATGTAAACCGTGCTGTTGCTTCTGTAGCCACCTCTAGTTTATTCAATGCATCATAGTGTGCGTCAACAACAAATTCCTTATCACCAAAGCGCCTCTTCAGAGTCTCCAATGCTATGTCATAGTTTTCATTGGTGATATCGATACCTCGGAGGGCCTCTAAGGCAGTACCCGACATAGCACTGAATAAGTATGCCAACTTATCTGACTTCTTCAAGTTTTGTTCGTGGACTGTGCTTTCAAACTTTGCCCAGAATTCTGGCCACTTCAGCATGTCTCCATCAAACTTGGCCATTTCAAGTTTGGGTAGCTTAGATGTTACGCCTAGTGTGTTGGTTGTAGGTTGTGAATTTTTATTGAATTCTTCTACTAACTGGAAGTCCACAAGTAATTCTTCAGCACGCATTTCATCCCGGATGTATCTCTCCTGATCTGCGCGGTCTTCTTCTTTAAAATATTCTGATACCTTACTACATTCCTTTTCGAAGCCACTCAAAGCTGATTTTAATTTCATTTTTATCTCGGCTAAGTCATGTAATTGTGCTAGACCTTCCTCAAGCTTATTTTTAAAGCCGGTTGCTAAATTGATGAATTTAAGTAGCTCTTCATGGCGTATTTTAAGCCTAATTCGCAGGGCTTGTTCCATTTTGTTTTAGTAACAAATATGTAGGTAGTAAAAGCTTGGTCACTAGTTTTGCTATACAATGCTCCAAATTGACGTCGCTGAAATAATATTTTAATACATAGTTACTAAACAGACATTGTAACAAAACTACAATGATTTATAACGTAGATAATAATTTACCTTCGAGTTTTCGACGATGAGCAAGGAGTCTTACTCACTAGCTAGCTAGTAACTATTGTAGTAATATTATTTACAAAGTTCCCACAATATTTGTTAGCTCCTTTCCAAAATATATATGGAATATCCTTACACCAACTATTTCCTGCTTCGTTGGAGTAAATTGTATACGATTCTTCTTTAGATTTTACGAAATTACAAGTAGAAAATAACTAACGACAAACTTTTCAAAAGAAAAAATATTTTTTTTCACTTTGACAGATAGCTGGCGGCAATCTACCTACCAGTTCAATCTTTTTTCTTCAACAGCAACGGAGTTCAGTAAAATTGGCCATTGTTTTACAGCAATGGCGTAAGGTGAAATTGGCCAACATTAGGTCACGAAAATAATGTTTTTTATACGTTTAATCACTTTATATGCAGTTTTTTTTTTACCGACATTATTAAAAGGAAAATAATAATGGCGAACGATTACACAACGTAATAAAAATGAAATACGTACACAGCGCAATAACAAACGTAAACCAGGTTAAAGCCTTATCATTGTGAAACACAATATTACACTACGAAAATAAAAATAAATCGTAATTAAAAATGCATAAAATATAGGACACACAAAGGTAATAAAACGAAAATTGTTAACATATTTTTTTAATGCTTCGCCTCAAAATGGGGTTTGGGTAATAAAATAAGTTTAGACAGTTTTTCTAAAATCATTGGGCCTAATTCTGGGAACACACTTTAATTCTAAATTTAAGTACAGTATATCTCTTTCTCGCAATAAGTAATAGGAAAAAGATAGCAAGAATCTGTTTAGAGCTGTCACTTAAATTTAGATAGATTTCAAAGAAACCATAGACAATTTTAGACGGCATGTACGGAGGTGCCTCCTAAACACTGCATTTTAGCACGTTCAATAAGGTCGAAAATTGAATGCACGTTTCTAAATGACAAATTATATGACAGCCATCCTTTTCGTATTCCTTTTGATAGAAAGAAATGCACTGAACTTAAATTTAGACTTAGCATGTGTTTACCAGAATTAGGGCCATTACCAATAAATTTTATTTAAAGCAATACATAAAAGCACTTAGCATATTTAATGAAATGAAGTATTTATTGAAATATCTGTATGAATCTTTTACTTTTTGAGCTTAATGTAAAATTACCCAATGACTGCACTCATATAAATTCCAAAACAACGTACCGGGATTCTTGTCATTCAGGCCCTTTTATGCCCAAAAGATCCCAGCACCTCCACCAAATTATGTCGTGACGATTTATAGCGACCGTGATACACATACGGTTTAAACGACATAAGAACACAATGAATTTATAACTTAAGCAGTCGGGAAATAATATATAAGCTGTTCACGAAGTATCGTCTAATCTATGTACCTTGAGAGCCATATCAGATGGAACGGGTTTCTCATAGCCCGCTTTACTCTCTGCACGGAAGCCGGGAAATCCCAGTCTGACGGGTAACCTAGACAGTCCTAGACAAATCCAGGGGCAATTACACCCGTCCCTCCCGTTCGGGGGCCGTGAGAGCTGCTTTACTATAAACAACTAAGTAGGGGGCTAACCCCCATCAGACCTCCAACCACCCCTCTAGTCTGCCCAAGCCTCGCAACTGATCTCTCACACAACTAGATGGTCCAACCATCTCTAGCGCGTCAGCTTCTGACGCTCAACATCATCATCTGTGGTCCAACCACAGTCAAAGCTATAACCTCTGATGCCTCACATCATAACCACGTGGTCCAACCACATTCACTAACGACGTAGCGCGTCCGCTACGCCGGAGGTCAAGCACAACTTGTGAGAGATCGTTAAGCACACTCTCCGGCCACTGTCAACTATACCAGACCGACAATACTTCATGAACTTGCACAATTTCTTAACTAAGCCATCATGGACTTACCACTGTATATCGCTCAAGTACCAGTACTTGCAAGTGCATGCAAGGTCCTTTTGTCAGGCCCTTGATGTAGCTACGCTACCTTTCTTATTACCCGCTACGCGCCAATTCTTTTCTCGCGTCAGCTGACCTGTCGGAATAGACACAGAACCATAGATAATGAAACTATTTTTTATGTTGCCATTCCATAGATACAATATAAACTACTAATAGTTTTGTAATAACTCACCGAGAATCAGCGATTCGTGGAACTCCACGACAATTGTCACATACATGCAGTCACATTTGTTTGTTTTGTTTTGGTTTTGTTTGTTTCATTTTGTTTTGTTTGACACAAACTATTTGATTAGAATATTTTTAATTTTAGGAACGTAAAACTGTTCAATTTCAATCAGTGATTAGATTGTGGTATTAAATAATATGTAAAATGATTCAGTGTGACTGTTCAATTCGCCACTAATAGGTAATCAATCGTTTTTAAAATTTTTAATATGACAAATTTCAACGGCGACTTACTGGACTCCCAGTTTTTGTCAGAAAATGTTGGTTTTTTAGAAAATTGCTTTGATAGCTCTTTTTCTGTTTTACAAACATCTCTTAGTGCTGTAAGAGAATATTTATCTGAAGAAAATCCTGCCTTATCAACATCAATCAAATTAAACACATTGAGTAACAAAGCGAATGAATCTATCCAATATAAAACTGTCTCAAATCTTAATCGAACTAAAAGTTGCAAGATTCAAAGTCAAAGAAATTCAGGAACTAAGGAAGTCAAAAATAATAACTTAAATGACTGGGGCTTACCTGAAGAAATAACAAAGAAATATGAATTGAGAGGAATAACCAAAATGTTTGATTGGCAGGTAACATGTTTGAGTAACCCAAAAGTGTTAATGGATTATAGAAACTTAGTGTACTCAGCCCCTACATCTGCTGGAAAAACTCTGGTTGCTGAAGTTATCACCATAAAAACAATTTTGGAACGTCAAAAGAAGGTTATTGTAATACTACCTTTTGTTTCAATTGTGAGAGAAAAGATGTTTTATTTACAAGATATTCTGTCGTACTCCGGAATCAGAGTAGAAGGCTTTATGGGATCACAGGCTCCACCAGGAGGACTAAATTCTGTACATGTGGCAGTTTGTACTATTGAAAAGGCAAATAGTTTAATAAATAAGCTAATTGATGATGGTAGTATCTCAGAGCTAGGGGCTGTCATTGTTGATGAACTACATTTGCTTGGTGATCCTCATCGAGGCTATATTCTGGAATTACTCTTAACTAAAATCAAATATATTTCCACTAAGCTTGATGAAACTTTAATTCAGATTGTTGGCATGTCTGCTACTCTACCTAATTTGAAGGATTTGTCAAATTGGTTAGATGCTGAATTATTTATAACACAATTTAGACCAATACCTCTGGATGAGTATTGTTTAGTAGGGACTAGATACTACAATAAAAATGGTGAATACATAGATTCTCTAAATCAAAATTTAACATCTGATAGTGATTGTGTATTGAAAATTTGTTTAGATACTATTAATGAAAATTGTTCTGTATTAATATTTTGTATGACGAAAAACAGGTGTGAAAACCTGGCTCAGAGTATTTCCTCAAAATTTTATAAAATTGGATGTTCAGGTAATGAAAATGGAAATGTACTTAGAAATCAACTGAGCACTGAAAAAATTTTCGAAGTATTGGAACAGCTGAAAAATTGTCCTGTAGGATTGGATCACATATTAAAGAGCACAATATCTTTTGGTGTCGCATACCATCATGCCGGTCTTACATTTGATGAAAGAGATATTATTGAAAGTGGGTTTAAATCTGGTGCTATAAGAGTGTTAGTAGCCACTTCAACATTAAGCTCCGGGGTGAACTTGCCGGCCCGGAAAGTTATTATAAGAACACCTGTTTTTCAAAAACAACCAATAAATATTATGACCTACAAACAAATGGTTGGTAGAGCTGGAAGAATGGGAAAGGATACAAAAGGTGAAAGCATATTAATATGCACAGAGGCCGAAAAAAAAATTGGCTTTGAATTAATGATGGGTGCTCTGTATCCTGTTCAAAGCTGCATAGACTCTGATGATAAATTTATGAGAGCAGTACTGGAAGTGATTGCTAGTCAAATTTTGTGTACTCAAAGTGACTTAGAAATTTATACTAGATGTACTTTGCTATTCAATCAGACAGAACAAGTTCAATCGCTCAATATTCTTCTAGATAAAACTTTAAAGGAGTTAAATGATTATGAATTAGTGAGGATGCAAAGTAAAGATGAAGAAAATCGATATGTAGCTACACCTCTTGGTAAAGCATGTCTTTCGTCATCAATGGCCCCCAATGATGGGCTATCATTATTTTGCGAGTTGCAGAAAGCTAGACAATGCTTAGTTTTAGAAACTGATCTTCATCTTATATATTTAGTTACACCATATAGTGTTAGTAATCAATGGGGTGAAATCGATTGGTTACATTTACTTACATTGTGGGAGTCACTGACTAGAGCTATGAAGAGGGTTGGAGACTTAGTTGGTGTTCAAGAAAGCTTTATTATTCGTTGCCTGAGAGGTGGACACAAACCAGACAATTCCCAAAATAAATTAAATATTCATAAGAGGTACATACTATAACTTGAAACTATGACATGAGATTGGTGGTTGAATAATTTTAATTAATTAATGATTGTCTATTGCAGATTTTATACAGCTTTGGCTTTACAAGATTTGGTAAATGAAGTTCCTTTGTCAGAGGTGGCAACAAAATTTCAATGCGCCCGAGGGTTCCTCCAAAGTCTGCAGCAGGCTGCAGCTACCTTTGCAGGTACCACGAAAATATAACACAAATTTATATTAGTTGAATACCTCAAGATGGTAAGATCACTAGGAATTTTAAAAAATAGTGCAACAAAAAATACATTAATATTTAGCACAAACTGATATTTATTCTAACTTAAACCACTAGGTATGCATAGTACCTAGTTAGCTATTCAAATATACAATGATATTAAAGTAGCAAAGAAGTTAAACATATATTATATTACAAATTTTATTTTTAATACTAAATAAATTTAGGTAGTCCTCTCCTCCCTCACACGCCGCGTTTGGCGTCGTCGTACTCGTCGTCCGTTCGTAACTGGTTCGCGTTCTTATGTTATTTTAGATTGGATATGCATATACTTATCCACCTCCACTATCTACCTAAACACTTACAAGATATTAATAGACTAAGTGCACACTAAAGTAAGGTGCAGTAGTGTCTGCCTTTACAGGTTAGCAGTATGTCTGTCTTTATGGATTAAAGCACCCTGTGCAGACATTGTATTTTTTTTCTGATCTACATACTGCAAAGCAAGTACCAAGTCTAGGTTTATTTGAAATGTCATTTATTCACAGAGTAATGAGCACTCAACTGGTAATTAAATATTCTGATTATTTTTAATTTAAAAGAGGACATCCCTAAAGTAACTAGAAGAAGTACGAGATACGCGATAGAAAAAAAAAATTAAACAAAAAATAAAACCGACTCCATACTCCGAATTAAATTTTAGTAAGTAGGCACTCATCCCCTAGGAACATATTTTTGGAGTTGGTGCTTCACTATCTATGGTTTCTGGAAACAACTAAGCACCAACTCCAAAAATATGTTCCTAGGGGATGAGTGCCTAATTACTAAAATTTAATTATTTTATCCTTTTCAGTTTTTTGGAGTCGGTTTTATTTATTGTTTAATTTTTTTTCACATTTTTTAGTGATAACTTTTGAAGGTCAAAGTTAGATGGGTGACCGTGAGCTTATATTGTTTTCTCCTATCGTATCATTTCACTTAAAATTCATAGGAAAGCAAATGTCCGCAACTTCGCATATGTAGACGACTTAATTTTTACAGTTTTTTTGATGTAAAAACCAAACTACCCGATGGATTTCCAAAAATTTTTTATGGGACCAAATGGAAACTATTCCGCATCGAACAAAAAAAGAATCATCAATATCGGTTCACCCAGTCAAAAGTTCTGAGGTAAAAAACATAAAAAAAAAACATACAGATTAGTTGATAACCTCCTCCTTTTTTTGAAGTCGGTTAAAAAGAGGCGACTTAGAGCTGAATATAACTGTAGGTAAAAAAGCGGTGTGCCACCTTAATTGCACTTTATTGTGTTGTATCAAGAGTCGATTTATTTAAATGATTTTGCGGAGTGAACCTTCTGATCCTTTATTCTGTGACTGAACCTAAATTTGTGTGTGTTATACTGAACTAGATCCAATTATTAATATCAACATGTTTTGATTAAGTTTAGGTTCTATATTTTTTCATTTTATTAAAACAATATTACAATAAATGCTTAGATTGGAAAAAATACATTTCTTAGAGTGGACGCGAAGAATTCAGAGAGCATTCTACCTGTGAAAGTAGAAGTTATCTTAAAACCGAAATACACTCGAACAAATCATATATTCAATAAAATTCTGGTAAACAATTACTTACTTAGTTCAAAAATTTAATGAAAAGTAGCCTTATATAATAATAATAACAATATTCAGATCCACACACCTTTTGTCTAGCCCTAAGTGAATTTATCATTTGGAATTTGAGAGCTTGTGTTATGGATACTAGATAACAGAGAATTCTTAATAATAATTATGTATACAAATATTAGAAATATGATAAATAAACATACAAACATTCATGACTCGTAAACAAATGTTCGTACAAACATCTGCCCCTACCGTGATTCGAACCCGGGACCCCTGACTGAGTAGCCTGCAATTAGGGGTACTGACCATTCGGTCAGCTGGTTGTGATGTCGTTACATGTTTTCAGTATTCCTGTCGTTTTGATGTTAACTAAGCATTAGCTTAAGCAACTAAAATCCACAATAAATATTTTTTTTAGGAATGGTCACAGCCTTCTGTCGTCAATTAGGATGGAAAAACATGGAGATGCTAATGTCTCAATTTCAAGATCGCTTGCATTTCGGCATTAATTCGGAGTTACTAGAACTAATGAAACTGCCATCTTTAAATGGCGTTAGAGCACGTAGTTTATTTGATTCTGGTCATCAAACAGTATCTAGTATTGCATCAGGTGATGTTAATGCAATAGAAAATGCTCTTCATAAAGCGGTACCATTTCAAAGTGAAAGGGGGGGAGATGATGATGAAATCGAAGATATTATAAAACGTAAAAAAATAAAGAGTGTATGGATCACGGGTTTCTGTGCAATGACTGCAAAACAAGCTGCAGAAAATTTAATAATTGAAGCCAGAAAATACTTAGAATATGAGATTGGTGTTTCTCAAATCAAATGGGACAAAAATGATTCAAACCATTCTGAACTGAAGAATAAAATTGATCTATCAACCATAAGTGAACATCCAAAAATGTTGACCCCAAAACCTACTGTTTTAGACAGCGCTGATGAAAAGACTGAAAGTGAAGGAAATGATTCAGCTACTAGTGTGAGTGTATCCTGTGTTAAAAAGAATGAAAACCTAAATATTTGTACCAAAGATCATTCCAATAAAAAATCAGATTTTTCAAACAATATTAGTGAATCACACTCTATGGCACTATCAGAAAGAAATATAATTAGTAAAAACGATAGTGACAATATTAATGATTTTGATACTAATCAACCTTCTAAAGATTTACATGCAGATATAAACAAAAATTTTAAAATGAGCAAAGAGGATTTTGTGTGGGATTCTTTGAATTTTACTGATGTTCCATTTGAAAATATTACCAACATTAGGACTAGTGAACACATGTTTTCACCTAATATTAGTTTTGGTGAAAATGATGATAAAACTGTATCAAATGAATACTGTCGAAATGTATCTTCTAAAGTAACTTCAAAAGATATAAGTCTTTTCTCATCAGATGGAGATAATTCAAGTATATTTGAGGATAGTTTCCCATTAGACTTAATTCCTAGTAAATTACTTGATAATGATGATTGTGAAAAATCTCGAATATCAACACCTAAAAATTATTTACATATTACTACTGTAACAAATACAATTTTAAATGAATTTAAAACTTCTTGTATTGAAGTGGATGAAGAAGAAGATATTAAATTATATTACGAAGATGAAAATAAATTAACTAATAATGACTGTGACACTGAATGCAATATCAATAATATAGAAGAAATAAATACACAAGATGTAAAAAAAGTACCAATTAAACGCTGTTATGTTAATTCTTACAATTGTTCTAAAGATGACGAATTTACACAACCCTGTAAAAAAACTAAACAGGAGACTCTTTGCAATTTTAAAACGAATACGTCAGCACTAAATACACCAGTCCTAAAAAGATTTTCCTCAAAAACGAATAAATTGAGTATACAAAAATTTACAATAAATTGCTTCATTTTGAGAGAAGGTGATATCTTAGAAAACTTAAATATTTTTGACAAATCTAATAATTTTGCTGTGTATCTGGATGTCAAAAATAAAATATCATCTTGTAGCACCACAATTGGTAGTAACATTTTTAGGTCAATAAATCCAACAGGAAGGAACATAGTTAAGAAAAGTAATAATAACACATGTACAATAAAAAGCATCATTATATGTTGTTTGGATATGTGTATTTTACTAGATATGACATCATTAGATGATGAAAACATTTCTTTGGTGAAGCAAAGATTGCGTGATTTATTTAGAAGAACTGATAAAAAATGGAAATATTTGTCATTACAATCAATTTTCATCCCAATAAAACATTTTTGTGATATTGTACCAATACCTTGGATTGATGTATCTTTGGCAGAATGGTTAATTGATAGTGATGAGAAGATCCGAAGCTTATCGTTTTTGGTGAGTGGGTTTTTATATTTAACTATATTAGATTGAGGAATGGTGAAGCACCTTCAGTTATTTTTCATTACAGTAAAGACCACATCCATGTCGCAGCGGTCTGGTTAAATTAGCCGCTAAACTGAACCCCTAGCCCGTTGATTGAACGCCGCCATCCAATGATACGGCTGAAGGACAACTAGTCAATAGGACAACTAGTTGAGCTAGCAAGATAGCTGAACGTCATGTCAGGCGTCTGGTTAAATTAGCCGTTTAATGGGACGCCTAGACAAGTCGTTTAAATTGAAGAGCTTTTGTGTGACCGTTTGAGTGATTGGTAGTTTCAATGTATTTTTATGACTACATGTAACCATAACGATGTGGTCATAAAAATAACCTTGAACCCACCAATCAAACCAAAACTCTTCGGTACAAGACGATCTTTTCAAAACGCCAAGTCGTTAAGGGGATACCTCGTGCACACTAGCGACACCAATTGATTGTTACTAATTATGGTGAATTTAGAACATAATAAACAAAACCGCCTAAGAGAATTTCTAAATAACGGTATTTGTAATTTTTAAAGATGTGTCTTGTATAAATGGTCTACGTATAAGTAACCAAATTTTTTATTATTGTTAAAAGTGGCCACTTTAGGCAATAATGAAAAAATAGGTTAATAAAAAAATGAAATGAAAATATCTTTATTCAATTAGGCCCCCAAGAAGCACTTTCGAATCGTCAACAAAAAAAACCCTTAAGTCTATCACATAAAAATAATATTAACTAACTAACAATTTCATAATGTTTGTCTCTCTGTCTTATCTGGATCTACGTAAGCTAAGAATGTTATGTCAGTCTGTCTATCGGTCTGTCTGTCGGTCCGTCTATCCGTCAGTCAGTCTGTCTGTCTGTCCGTCAGTCAGTCTGTCTGTCAGTCTGTCTGAATTTACACCGGTTCCAAAAGTTGACCTACCGAGAAGATTCCGGCAACAAACTCGTGTAGTCACTCTTTTCAATCATTAAGTTACAATGTTTAATTACACAGTAATAGTATTTAGCAGCGCAGTGACGCACAGAGTATAAAAAAAGGTATATTAAAGTACCAATAAGTACCTAATGATAAGAATATTTACTGTATTTAAAGGTTGTCCGACAATGCACCATGACAATATAGG
This sequence comes from Nymphula nitidulata, assembly GCA_947347705.1. NCBI lineage: Eukaryota > Metazoa > Arthropoda > Insecta > Lepidoptera > Crambidae > Nymphula > Nymphula nitidulata. The sequence continues at coordinate 17,790,801 of OX374625.1, read as the reverse complement.
TATTACAATACACAAAGGTCAACAATTAATATACAAAGACCTAATAAAGCTAAACATCTTTCATTAATTTTAAACACTTGTCTGAGCACGTCATTACAATAATAATTGTATTGTTTTATATATAATATCCTATAATGCCATATACCTCAAAAATCCCTCAAAAATTATACTATTGATGAATATGTAGGTAAATTATTACAACATACGTTACATGTAGAGGATTATCTTATACCGAGCACATCTTAGAAAAATTACAAATACCATTCTTTAGTCATTCACTAAAGCATTTTTGTTTATTATGTTCTATATTTACCACAATTAATTTAAATCAAGTGGTATCTTTAGTGTCGTCGAGGTATCGCCTTAAACGTTAGGTGACTTTAGATCAATTAACTATCGGCCTATTTGATTAGATGCTGGCTTTTAAACTACGGGCTAGGCATCCAATTAAGCGGAGAATTTTATCAGGTGGCGGCAACATTTACACATTTTAAAACATTTTGAAAAAGTTTATATTGAAATCAAAATATCAATAAATCACTCAAAAAATGAAATATAGAGGGCCCTACCTCGCAAAAATTCAACAAATGTAGGCTGTTGATTTAAAACGTTTTTTAAACTTTTGATGGTTAATTCACCCCATAATAGTTTCCTGATACATAATTTGAAACACTGAACTGTAATTTGGATAACATTATACGGGTAAGAATGAATTCTTGACTTTCAGGCAAAGAAATACTTGGACATTGATTTGTCAACAGTTTCCATGCAGGTAGATGATAAAGAAAGGAAATTTAACAAATTAGAACCACATCAAGATTTATGTCTCAGGACTTGGTTGATCTGGAATATTGCAGACAAAATTAATACTGTTTTATTTAAACAGTTCAACAATATAAAAAGTATAATTGGTTCGTACAATAAACTTTTGTTAATGTTAATCTAAATACTTATTTACTTTTGAAATAGATATGTTTTACCTAATCTATTTCGATTCTAAAAATTATGATCCTATTATTAACCTTTCAAGCCACAGATTCCAGACACAGTAGGTTTTAGATTGTAATAGGATCTCCGGAGGCCTTACGCGGCTTGACAAATTTAATTTACAGTTATGTGGTAAAACTTTTTGTGAAAGTAAAGCTAACCATAAATAAAAGTTGATGAGGAAATGAGTTTTTTGTACCTGTCTTTCAGATGTAGAAATGCAGATTTTAAAGATTTTATCATACAGTCAATATTATGGCGTAACTGTTGATAAAAAACTGGCATCAGAGCTTCTGATTGATGTGAAGAATTCTCAAGAAACACTTCAAAAGAAGGCTTTCAAAATTTGTGGTTATCACTTCAATTTTAATTCGTCCAAAGACGTTGCTAAGGTAACTAAATTTGCAATAAAGTCTACTTTCAACATTTTAAATACGTTTCTAAACATCTTTTATTTTGTAGGTTCTAGGGATGTATAAAGGACATAAAGTGAGCACAAAGAAAAGCGTGTTGACAGCACACAACAGCCCTATCTCAAGTATAATTATATACTGGCGGAAATTGAATTCTATATTGACCAAAACTCTATATCCTCTCACTGAGAAAGCATGTATATACAGCGAAAACAATAGGCAAGTTTAAAATATTTGGTAAAAACAAAACCTTTATTGGCTATGTTCCAAATACGTCCTACTGCTTCGACAGCGAAAATTTTATTGGCCGTGTGTGACGCACCGTTTGTTTTCAAGAGATTGTAGGATCATTTACGTGAGGCGCTCATGTCCTTGGGCGAACTATGATATTTACCGAGTTATTTTCATTTCAGAATTAGCCCTTCTTATACGTTGTTTACATGCACGGGGCGAGTCAATATGCACGAACCTAATATACAAAACGTGCCTCGGACCTTTAGTATTCCTGCAAAACATCTATCGTTCAGTGAAAACGATTCTCCAGACGACGTAATAGAATTTAACTGTCGGAATATATTCAAAGCAGCAAATGGCTTTATTTTAGTGTCAGCTGATTACTGCCAGTTGGAAATGAGGATACTGACACATTACAGTAAAGATCCAGTACTGACTAATATAATGAGTTCGAACGAGGACGTGTTTAAGTCGATCGCTGCTTCTTGGGGAGGTGTGCCAGAAGATGAGGTTGGTATTTTTATCGGCACTGTTAAAACAGAATGCTTTAAAAATACTACTAAAATATACTCACACATTTTCAAGGGTTTACTCCTATATTTCGTATACTGTTGTTCTCGTTTTCAAATATGTTAGAATTGCCTTTTGTCAATAGTAAGTTAATAGTAGTTTTAACCGACTCTGGGGTCTAGTGGTTGAGACCCCCTGCTTCAGATCTAGAGGTCCAGGGTTCGATTCCCGTGGGGGCAGAAATTTTCTGCTCGGCTTAGTTGGTGGTAGGGCTTTTCTAAGTCCGCCTGCGGCTAGCTACCACCATGTTACTTAGGTAAGATGTCTGCCGCCATAGCAATTATGTTAACGCCATTGTTGTGTTCCGGCAGTTAGAGGCAGGATAGCCAGTTCCACTGTGGTTGAGGAATCAGGGTGTAGCTCGCTTCCATCGTCAGCCTTATCTTCACTTACCATCAGGTGAGGTGAAGGTCAAGAGTTACTCCGTTAAGATAAAAAAAAACAAAAACGCACGAAGGGTTCCGTACCATTATCTATAAACAAGCGTCTACCTGTTGCCGTTATCAATATCGAGCAAAAACAAGCAAAAAAATACGTTTGTTGTATGTGAGCTTTTTTTAATAATTCATTTTATTCTGTTTATTAGTATTTGTTGTTAAAGCGGCAACAGAAATACATCTGTGAAAATTTCAACTGTCTAACTATCACGGTTCATGAGATACAGCCTGGTGACAGACGGACGGACGGACAGCGGAGTCTTAGTAATAGGGCCCGTTTTACCCTTTGGGTACGGAACCTTAAAACAATGAAAAGATCATCTTTGGGTTTTTACTATCGAGATTCATTCCCTTCCGTTGTATACGCAAACGGGTGAACTGTTATATTAAGTTTGGGTTTAAACTATTTAAAAGTTAAAACCCAAACTAAATCTATTGCAATAAACAATGAACTCTTGGAATTATTCTTAATGAGTGTTTTCTTTTCAACATCAGTTTGTTTTTGAGTAAATAAATTATTAGAATTTTTTATTTTTACCTCGCGTTGAGAAGTCATAGGTATCTCCATCACTACACAACTAATGATCACAAAATGTAGCGATAATTATCATTTTTGCGTTTTTAAACCAACCAGTATTGTACGGTTTCAGAAAAACTCGACAAAAATCTAAAGAAAAAAAAAGAATATTACGTTTATGATAAATACTAAATAGTATTGTCTTACATTTTCGCAAGCACCGCACACTACACTCCACGTACACTACACGCCTATACTTAGAGATACTGTGGAAAGCTGCAGGCCATTTTCGTACTTTATGGAATACAAAATCTTAGCTACCAATTCTGTATATTAACTTAATATTTTTAAAAAATATAATTTTATTTTAAGGATGTCAACAATCAAATTTCAAAATGTCTCTAAGAAAAAGAAATGAATATTGAAAATAATATAAAATTCACTTAATTTATGAAAAAAATATTAAATAAACAATTATAATCTCTATATCTCATGAACTCTATGACCCTGATAATACAGTTTATTGTAAGTAGGTGTAGCGAAATCAGAAGTAAACCGCTGAAGTTTTTTTCAACCGCATTTAGAAAGTAAGAGTTCAACCCAGGGCCTTATTTCATTGCAATCAAACTGCACAGCACAGTACCAAATTGATATAACGAATGAGTTTGTGACATTACTGAATAGTTGTATTTATTAGTGTTTTTATAGAGAAGTTAAATATTCGGACATAACATTTTGAATTCAAATATGGTTGATCGCGTAGACTACCCCATTGATTGACCGCCGGCATCCAATCAGACGGCTGAAGTACACCTAGCCAAGTCATTGAACGCAACGTTTAACTAGATAGCTGAACGTCATGTAGGCCGTCTGGTTTAAATTAGCAATTAGATTGGACGCCTGGACGATTAGGTGGGTCGTTTAAATTGAAAAGCGTTTGTTTGATTGATTGGTAGGTTCAAGGTATTTTTTAAGACCACATACATATAACCAAAACGATACCATATCATTGTTTGTCATGTCATGTCATATCTAGTTATATAAAAAAAAAAACAATTTCAAACTGTAAGTACAAGATGATTCATTCAATACGCCAGTTTGTTAAATGTTAAATGAGTCTAGTCAAATTAACTATCGGGCTAGGCACTCAATTGGGTGCCGGCGTTTAATCAACTGGCTAGGCAGGCAATTAAGCGGCGAATTCAAGCAGACGGCGGTGAAATATACATTTCACGGTTTAAAAAATATGTATACGATATCTTATTGCTACTGAAATAGAGTCCACAACATCTACGTGTTTTGAAGCTTCGAATATGTAGATTTTTGGACGCGACTGTATTATGTTAAAACAAGCTCACTTTAAAAAATTCAACTTTGCCTATGTAAAATACCATGTTTTAGGTAGATGACGACTTACGGCAGAAAGCAAAACAACTTTGCTATGGTATATTATACGGCATGGGTAATAAAACCTTGGCGCAACATCTTGACGTTACCGAAATTGAGGCAGCAGTTTTCATGGACACATTCTTCAAGACGTACCCTTCTATTAAAGCGTTCACTCAAACATTAATAGAGGATTGCAAGAAGAAAGGTTATGTGGAAACCCTGAAGAAACGTCGAAGGTATCTGCCGGATATAAATAGTTCGATACCGTCCAAAAGATGTAAGTACCTAAAACTTTCTTAACATCAAGATAACGAATTCCTATGTATGTAAAATTATAAATTATATACTACCTAATGACCATTTGCAATTCATTAGCAATTTACATGTGAATTAACATTTCATGTACACGTATAAACTTCGGTATAAGTATGATACAAATTCTTCTTATATGTGAGATAGTAAGGTTAGCAAGGTGGGTGGGTATATAAACTTAACCATAATTAAAAATTAAATGACATGTATTATAGGCGACTTAACTGTAGGTAGGTTCCGGGTAAATGATAAGAGACGCTATACTAGGTACTACGTGACGACGCGCGACGTGTTAACGACATCGAACTCGTTGTTGTGCAAACATATACCTACTTTAAGTAGCTTATTTATACTGTGTGGAGTACTTAATGTCTTGAGGATCTACTTGCCTCTGTAATATGTGAAATTTTACCTCACCGTCTTCGCACAGGAAACGTACAATGTCACTTGAAAAATTACTAATTGCACCCTTGTTCTGCAGGCGAGTATGGAAATATATTTACATATACCTAATTATATATTATTAGGTTTTACACATAGTTTTTTATTTAGACGCAAATCAAAATCGTAACATATAAGGTGAAGCATTGTGATAGGTCTTGGTGGTTGCCAGGAACAGCCTTTATGCTCGTTTTATCTGATTATTGATAATTATAATAACAAAGCAAACTTAAGACCCAAATTATCGTTTTCAGTGTTTGCAGAAATTGTTAACTTATTTACTAATAAAAATGTATCTAAACTAGAAAATATTCACGTCCTGCGGCGCGAAATTAAGGCGAAGGTACTACATACAGATAGACTAGAAGAATTTCACAGGGATATCCCAACTCCTGGGTAGCTTAGATGTTAGAGCTGTCGCCCGGATTGCGAAAGGTCGCGGGTTCAATCCCCGCCTCAGAACGTTATATTTTTCTAGCTTAGATACATTTTTATAAGTAAATAATTTTTCAAACATTTATAATAATGTTAAAATCAAAATTAAGAATATGTTAACTTATTGTGAAAATATTTCAGCTGCAGCAGAGCGACAAGCTGTGAATACGACTATACAGGGATCAGCCGCAGACATCGCAAAGGCGGCCATGTGTGCTATAGACAATAAAACAGAACACGAGCGATACAAACCTCTACTATTTTTACAAATGCACGATGAACTAATTTATGAAGTTCCATTACTTTACAAAGAGACATTTATACTGATTATGAAAGAAGTTATGGAAGAAACAGTGCGACTCAATGTGCCTTTACCTGTCAAAGTGAAAGTTGGACCCACCTGGGGCACCTTACAAGAAATTAAAATCTGAGCATGTGATACTTTGTGCCTAGTCCTAAAAATCCATTTTCTGTGATATATTATAAGTATGCGATCGCGATATACTAGTGATTGTGTTCGTTTACTTCGTTTACCTTATTATATTATAATCATGTAATTTTATTGAAGGAATTTATTGCTTTACTAATGATGTCATTAAACATTAAGATTTTAATTTTCTTATCATTTTATTTGAAAAACATAAAAACAACCTAACTCTAGTCGGTCTAGATTTTTTTTATACCACTAAGGTGGCCATCAAGCATACTGCCCACCTGATGGTAAGCGGTTACCGTAGCCTATGGACGCTTGCAACACCAGGGGTATCACTTGCGCGTTGCCGACCCTGTAAAAACCTTTTCACGCCTTTTTTGAAGAACCCTATGCGGTACTCGTTCGAGAAAACCTCTGCAGGGGCCTCAGCTCCTCTCTAGCTAGCCTATGGTTTTGTGGTTTTTCCATTTACCTACACAATTTCAGACAAAACTACATAATGAACGATGAACATGACATACTTAGCTATCATTGGCAGTAACAAGGCATAATATAAGCGCTTCTGTGACACAATGCCACAGAAGCATAATGCTGAGGCAGTACCTGTTGGCCTTGCACAAAGAAACTGTCTGTTAGTTTGTTGTCTGATTTTTAAGAAAAATATTTTATTATTATTATTTGTGTTATTGTTTTTACTTTGTATATTGTTGTCTTTGTGCTGGTGCCAATAAATGTTTTTCTTTCTTTCTTTCTTAATAATGTATTCTGCTATGTACTTACTAAATATATGCCATGTTCTGATATTTTGACAACTTTGACGAGTCAATAGTTCACTTAACAAATATTAAGTATTTAGTTTTGACTGACAATACTTAAAATATTTAGGAGGACCTCAAAAAGAAGCGTTTTTTATTCTTAGCGGAGTAGCTGTTCTTAGCCTTCATCTCACCTGATGGTAAGTGATAATGAAAAGCTAGCGGAAGATGGAAGCGATAGCTACACCCGGATCCCTCAACCACTGAGGAACTGGCTGCCTTAGCCCCAACTGCCAGTACACAATGCTGTTAACATTATTGTTATGGCGGCAAAAATATTATGAGAACGAAGGAAACAAATTGTAGGTAAGATGGTGGTAGCTAGCGTCCTACTATCAACCAAATCGAGCGCAAAAAATTTCTGCCCGCACAGGCATTAAACCCTGGACCTCTGATCTGAGGTGGATAGTCTTAGACCACTAGACCACAGAAGCGGTTAGCATAGCCGTTCCCCTATTTCTCTAGGTTCTGATGCTCAGCAGTAAGCGTCACTAAATTTTAGCCGTTATTTAATTAAAATTACCGAACCTAACATTTTAATATAATGACCTAGCTAGGTGATCGTGATCTCTACAAGTATACAAATAATGTGCGACCTGTCCAGTGTCCTGTAGTTTTCCTCAAAAAAGTGGATTAAGCATTTAACTCTAAAACATTCACATTTCATTTTGTAGACAAAGTAACCAGCAAGTGAGGGTCGCAAGCACTGCAGTAGTTGAGTTTGCCAAAATTAAAATTAAAATAGCACTGCCTATTGTCAGTTTTCGCGCTCGTATCTAAGAATTACAAATGTTGGCACGTGTAGATCGAATGGAATCTCAGAGATGTGGAATTTTGCGAGAGAGCTGTCAGCTTTAATTTTTATAGTCATAACAAAATTGTTACCTGCGGTTCCACACAGAGAGAAATAAAGAAAGTTTAAGAATCGTTTTACAGTTTAAAAATAAATGATTTGTTTTTATGTTGTAAGTTAGGTATATCTAATAGTGTGCTACCTAACAAAATACTTTGTACTAAAGTAAAGTCGTCATTTAATGCTGCAGAAACAATAGTCTCTTCATTGTTTATGTTAGAAGATTAAAGTTCTTATTGCCACGTCGGAACTAAACTCGCCATAGTCACGTAACTTTCGTATCAGAGTTCCGTAGCCGCGTATTTTCCGAGGGTTTTCCGGGTTTCAGCGGAGGGCGGCAGAGGGCGGGCGCGCCGCCCCTGCGCGCAATCAATACCTGCGCCTAGCGACACCGTCCAGCGCTCGCTTGTCACCCTGTCACGCCAGCCTCGCCACCGACGCATCTCGGCGCTCCTCACGATCCTTAACGTGTCGGGTGCCTACAAATGTCCGTTTATTCCACGTAACATGTCCGCTTCGAGCGAGCTCGCGGTATCGAGCTCCGCGCGCGTACCATCAGTGATTTAGCGTCCCGTGTTTTCTTCTTAAGTGTAATTTATAACAGCTAATATGCATCTACATTTTGAGAGGAACGTGAACGCTAAGTGCGACTGCACGATTTTGTCGCTGTCTTGGATGGGCAAGGTCCCTGATGAACTGCCAGAGGTGAGATATGTGCCTACATACTAAACTTAATACCTGAACAAATTATAGTTTATTCAATTTTTAGTTTCAAAATTAGATTGAAAACTTCATAGATAATTCAGATTACGTGGCGCAGTGTAACCAGTACCTACAATCAATGGAAGTTATGTTTTGTGATTAGATTTCCTTTAGGAAAAAATAATTTTGTATTGTACCAGTAAGGTAAGTAAAATACAGAGCAAGAATATATTTTAAAAACCAAGTAAAAACAAAACCTGAATAAACGACTTCAAAACACTACAAAGAATAAGATAATTAAAAGGCTTCATTTTTATTGTTTCTGGAAACATTAAGTTAGCACCAACTCCATAAAATATGTTTCTATGGGATAAGTAACTAGTTACTTAAATTTAATTATTTTATCCTTTTTAGTGTTTTGAAGTCGGTTTTTATTTTGCAATAATCTTTTTTTTCAATCTTTAGTGACAACTTTTTAAGCTCAAAGCTAAGTAAGTACATACTTAAAAATTATTATTTAGTGTTTGAAGTCGGTTTTATTTTTGTTAAAAAAAATCTCAATTCTTAGTGATAGCTTTCTAAGGTCACAGATAGACGTGACCGTCAGAATCACAGAACACTTTTACTCCAAGGAGGTCAGAATATATTGTTTACCACTATCGTGTCGTGTCACTAAAAAGTCATAGGAAAGCAATGATCCGCAAATTCGCATACATAGACAATGCACATTGTTATAGTTATTTTGATTTAAAAACCAAACTAACCAATCGATTTTAAACAAATATCTACACGATAGTCGGATTAGAAATCTCGGCGTAATCTGTACCTACACAAACATAAAAATCCTTACCAACCGAACTGACCTTTTTGAAGTCGTTTGATTATAAAATCAGTCAATTTGGTTTCTACTTAATAAATTAATCTTAACTAATATCTTAATTATCTAATAATATCTTAATTTAACACATCCGTAAAATATATCTTAGTTACGATTTAATTAATGGCTACAGGTTGAAATAAATCATGGCAGTCACCAAGATACAGAAGGCTTGATTGCATCCGAATCCGAAACCTGCATCGCACTATCTTATCACACTGCATTAAATTTCCATTTACTCTTCTATGTAGATTGTAAACGATTTACCCCAAACGGGCACGTACTTTGTATAGGATAGGGTGAATGGGTGCTCGGGCAATTGTATAATGCACGTAACCTCGGGAGCACGGCGAAGGGCTCCCATTCAATTAACCTTTATTCACTTTACAGCTTTTGACCTATTTTCTTTTACTTCAACGTCTAAGACTTATGGCGCTACTTTCTTCCTATCGCAATATCGAACAATGCAGGCCAGAATGTGTTTGATGGCAGTGAGCCTCTTTTGTTTTGTGCTATAATGAGGCACAGTCATCACCATCTCATCGTAGCGGGTATTGCACCTATATTATGTAGGTACCTATCTTTCGAATTGTGTGTGTAGTTTTGCTTTGTATGTACCTGGGTAGGTACTTAGTGCTAAGACGATTAGTGATGGTACATATGTCGCAGCCGTCTGGTTAAATCAGCCGCTTAACTGGACGCCTAGCCCGTTGATTGAACGCTGGCATCCAATCAAACGGCTGAAGTACAACTTGCCAAGTCATTGAGCGCGGTATTCAATTGGACGCCAAGGCAGGTGTATTAAATCGAAGAGCTTTTGTGTGACTGTTTGAGTGATTGTTAGGTTCAAGGATTTTTTTTATCACCACTTAGAACTAAAACGATATCATCGGTTAGAAGTGGTCATATAAAAAAATACCTTTAAACCAACCAATCAAATCAAAACTTTTCAGTACGAGACGATCCATTTCAATCTAGTTCAATTAACTATTGGGCTAGGCATTGAATTGGATGCCGGCGTTTAATCAACGGGATAGGCATCCAATTAAGCGGCGAATCTAACCAGATGGCGGCGACACGGTACTTATACTTGCTCGATACTTTCCAATGGGCTGTACTGTGTTTCTAACCATTTGAGATACTTACATGTATCTCAAGAGGCGAAGAATTCTATGGATCATTTTCCCTTCATATAAGTATCTACTTATTGGCAAGCTCTAAGTAAGTAAGATTTTTAGTGTAGTTATTCCAAAATATTTACGTAACATATCTATTTTAATTCACAATAAACTCGTGTATGTATGGTGATGAAGACTGTCAAGTGTGCAAAAATCGACCAATCGAAAATGAAATCTAATTATCTATGTGCTAGGGTATCTCCACCTAACCTATTACTTACTATTTATACATTGTTTCGTTGGAATTTATTTGAATTGATTAATATTCCAGATTAATTCCGGCCCCCTTATTCACAACCTTCGGAATAAGGGGGCAGTTGACTGCTCGATCATGAATATCATGATCACCGTGTAAATTGTTTTCAGAGCGAACATAATGTCCATAGAACTCGATTTCCATCGGCTTTTCTATTGCAAAAAAATTTTAAACATATTTTTGGAGTCGGTGCTTCACTTTCTATTGTTTTTGGAAACCACTTAGCACCAACTCCAAAAATATGTTTCTAGGGGATGAATACCTACTTAAATTTAATTATTTTATCTTTTTCAGTTTTTTGAAGTCGGTTTTAATTTTTGTTTAAAATTTTTTTTTCACAATTTTTAGTGATAACTTTCTACGGTCAAAGCTAGATGGGTGACCGTCAACTTATATTGTTTCCTACAAAAAGTTGGAAAAGCAAAAAATCGCAATTACGCATATGTAGACGACTTCATAATTTCAGTTCTTTCATATTTAAAACCAAAGTACCCAACTGTTTTTGAAAACAATTTTATGGGACCAAATGGCAGCCATTCCGCATCGAACAAAAAAAAAATCACGTAAATCGGATCAGTAATCTCGGCGTAATCGGTGTACATACATAGAAAAAAAAACATACCGGCCGAATTGAGAACTTCCTCGTTTTTTGAAGTCGGTTAAAAAGTCCATCGACTTTTCTATTGCAAAAGTGACTGTATCATTATCAGATATTTTTATGTATATTTTAATATACAGGGTGTAAAAGGGACGCTCTCTATAACGAAGGCAGATGGTAGTGCTGGTCACCCTAAGCAAGACAATAAACATAAATTTGAAATCGCCGAAAAAAAAATCAGCTGTTCCATACAAATAGGTCTTGTAGATATTACAATTTGTATGAAGCTCATTTTTTTTTCGCGATTTCAAATTTATTTTTTATCAAATACTGGGCATGGACGGCATTTCATCTTAGGCCCCAGGATGACAACGCACCTGCAATATCAAGTGACTTTTCCTTGTTATTGCAGGTGTCTATAGGCGGCGGTAACCGCTTACCATCAGGTGGGCCGTCAGCTTGTTTGTCATCCAGTTGTATAAAAAAATAAAAAAAAACTAGCATTGGTTAGTTAGGGTGACTAGCGCTGCCATCTGCCTTTGTTATAGAGAGCGTCCCTTTTACACCCTGTATGTATATGTACAATGACTTGACAATCGCATACAACGTTTTACTCGTACACGTGTACTTATGGCTCACACTGCATGTGATTAGTGTCAGAACTATGTTCAATTATGATTATTTTAAAATAGTTGACGATTAAATAGCCCGAGGCCGTGCGGTAGCCAAGTTATTCTTTATATAGAAAATAAAAGTTTCTAATATTCGTACGGAATTTTTTCATGACGCGACCACGGGAATATATAAAAATGTGACTTCAGTTCTTCAAATTGACTTCATTACCCAAGGATCCAAATAGAAGACTATGCAACTGTAGATACTTTAATAGCTATTGTCGTCAGTGACTTAGTAAGTACTTACCTACCTAAGGTTCTCGATTTATTCTTAGAAACACTACAATGTCCCGTGGGTGTTGCGAAACGAGTCGAGACTGGTTGTTTGAGCGGGCCACGGTTAATTAACACGCCAAGTGAAGCCTAGACCGCCATTGCAGAAGGTCTTTTCTACAAAAGAATATTTCTAGGGACAGGAGCCAATCATTCTCGGCAAAGAAAAGCTGGGGCCTTACCACCATCTTTATAAAAGCTATTCACATTCCGCTCGGTTCAGTATTGGTTCCTAAACTGCGTCGCTGTCATAGTCGTAGATAGCGTCGTCGTACGAATTAACGATTCTACTCAGTTTAGGATCCTAAACTGGATAAACGCGATAAAAGATGGTGGTACGGGTGCTGTGTATAAAACTTTCAGCGTGAGCAGATAACACCGGAATAACGCTTTTAATTGGCTGTAAATTTTTGTAAAGGACCCCTATTAGGTATTTATTACACCGCTAGACGGTTAATTAATTAGAAGGTATTTGTCCAAACAAACAAGGCTTAGAAAAATATGTAGACTAGAAAACATATTATACTAAGACGAAACCAAGACCTTTCACAAGGTGGTTTAGGGCAGTAACCCAGACAGGGTTACTGCCGTATATCAGCCGAGAGACGCCCGCTGCTGGGCATACACCTTCCCTACATCCCTAAGGATTAAAGTACCTTAATTCAAGCGAAATAAATAACTTTCCTTGTACCTTCACAGTGTCGAAATCAGTTTTCAGCAAACGAACCGCATTAATTGGTGGGGAGCTGTTACGGTTCATAACAGCAACAAGTAACGACAGTACCTAGATAAAGAAAGTGGGTGGTGGTACCAGAGTGGCGCGTAGATACTTACCTCGCTCGTGTTTTGCAAGTTGCATCTTCGGTCGGTAACTGACCAATAGGAAGGCACATATTGGTGAAAAGATGACACACTGGAATCTTTAAAGATACTGAAATCCGCATCTCTGATTTCAACCAGCAAGTCTTCGGTAAATCATTTCAGTGGCGCAGTGATATCCATTCTATTGTAATTAAGGATTAAGTAATTAGCCATTAAAATTTAGTTATTCGTCTAATTATAAATGAATTAAAGTTAGCAGTTGCTTTGACACTTCGGCTGTTGTTGCAGTAAATGAAAAATATCGTTTCGCGGGACAAAATCTGCGCTAATTGCCCGGCGATCAACGTATTAATGGCGAAGGGTGTCGACTGCCGTAATATCTAGCTAATTGCCAATTTCGCCTTCGATCTCCGGTCTGTACCGGACGCTGCCCTCCATCAGTTGCTGTTTGTACGTGTTTGGTAATCGCGCTTACTTCCTTCCTTCCAACCGTCCAAATATGTCATTATGAAATTGTGGGATTTTCTATTTGTTCCAATAATTCTCTAGTTTGATGATGTCTATACTACCTTACATTGATATGAATAATAGAATTTTCTATTGTTTTGTGCTATCGATACAATATGATTTCTCATGAGTGAATCATGTAGGAATATTATACATAAAAACAATCCAAGGCAAATGTTCGTACGTTTATTTATACAAACAAACACCTACCGGGATTTAAACCCGGGACCACTGGTTTATTGCCCGGACTGGGATATCTACTGACAACTGGACGAGCCAGCCATCGAAACTGGATAAAAGTAGGGAGGTAGTTTGTTGACTTTATGAAGGTAAGATAAGGTATTTTATGCATTTATGTAATACTAGCTGTACCCTGCCACGCTTCGCAGTGGCGCATCGTTAAAAAAAACTGTTTTCTCGCGGTCGCAGATATGTGACTGATGCAAAAAATAGATAAAATCAATCCTTGATGCGGATTTTATATCATGTTAAAATTTCGACTCAATCGGTGCAGAACTTTTTGAGTTTTTGAAGCGTACACAAACCAACATAACATTTTTATATATATAGATTCTCTATTCAGTTGGTATGCTATTGAAATTAGATGTCATCCAGAGATTTTAGTTGAAGGTAAACCTTTCGTTACCAGCCCGCCGGTGCTCAAACATAATAGAAAAGCTATTTATGTCTGATATGTTGGTGACCTGCCTACCTTCATAGTATCCAAAAAAAAGAAGACGTATTCTACAGATATACTCCCTAAATAGGACTTTCCCGTAGATGATATATCTACAGTAATCTATCTAGGTATGTGCGTGCTATTTTATGAAAACATTTCCAGTAGGAAAAGCGACCATTAATTTTATGATTCTGTTTTAAGAATATCTCCCTAATAAGAGGTTTTGTTACTCAACAGGAGGAAGGGTGGAAGCTAAACCGTAACAATTACTACCAAGAGGGTTGGCTGGCGACGGGCAATGTACGGGGCGTAGTCGGCGTGACGTTCACATCGTCACACGCGCGACGCCCGCACGAGTTGCCCCTGCGCACCAACTACAACCTCCGCGGACACCGGTCTGATGTAAGTATTTTATTATCTACTTACATTGCATTTTATTTATTATTTAAATAATTCTAGACGAAAGAGTAGACAATAGACATTTAAGTAGGTTGATCCAATTGTTGTTGGGACTATTGAAAGTCCAAGATTGAATGAAGATATTCAGAAATTGCAACTGTTTTACAACTTTAATGAGATAGGTAGCAAATATTGAAATATTAATGTATGGCACGTACGTAGGTTCTCGTACGACATGGGAAACCTAAATAATTTTATTTTTTGCTATCCCATACGGCTAGCTTAGTTGGAAACTATCCGACTTTGTAAATTACATCGATTTTAATAAACCTATCCTGGAAGCACGGACGAAAACCTATAACTACGACTGTTGTTTACCTACTCATATTATGTAGGCCTTTTTCATTCTTTAAAAAATATGTTTTTGCTTTATTATTTAACAAGGAGGCCCTAGGAGTATTCATAGATTTGAAAAAGGCCTTCGACACCGTTAGTCACAAATTGCTACTAAAAAAACTAGAAGTCGTCGGCGTTGCTAACAAAGCTTTAAAAATATTTGAGTCTTACCTAACGAACAGATTGCAGATTGTAAAAATAGACAATAATACTCAAAGTCTTCCACAACCCATTTTCTGTGGAGTACCACAAGGCTCAATTCTGGGCCCTCTGCTGTTTTTGGTCTATATAAATAATATGCACGAATTATGCTTAAACGGTCATATCACTCTCTACGCAGACGATACATGTCTTTTTTACTTTGGTTCGTCCATTCATGACCTGGTGTCTCAAGCTCAACACGACCTAGATATTGTCTCCACCTGGTTTCAGTACAATCTATTAACTATCAACGTCTCCAAAACATGCTTTATACTTTTCAAAGCTAGAAATAAACAAAATCCCATATTTCTCACCTCTCACAATTAACAATACACCTTTACAGGAGAAAACAAATGAAAAATATCTCGGCGTCCACATGGACACATATTTAACATGGAAAAACCATATTAAACATATAAGGATAAGACTGATATCAATTTATGCCTCTCTCCGGAATAACGTCAGATGCATACCACGTAGGCTACGCCTCACAATTTACACGGTGTATCAGAAGTACCCAAAAAAAAGAAATTCTTCATCGAAAACTCAAAATGAAAATGTCACTACTCTAGTGATCGGCTGTGAATGTCATTCAACCTAAAATTTACATCAAATCAATAGACTATATTTCCAAAGACTAGAATATGCAAACTATTAGTACCGTCGATTCCTTCTGAGATGCAAAAAACTTTCTTTGCCGATAAAACTTATAGTACGATGCCTTAATTTCTAATACGATGACAAGTAATAATAATTTTATTGAAATAATCATTTATTTTTTAATTTTTATAACAATTATTTATCTTTTTGTTTAGGTGTTGTTTATTATTTTTAAGCAATAAATTGCTATTAGTATCGATTTCGCATATTACGTAAAAACCTTTAAATAAATAGAGTATGTAAAATCAAATTGCACTAATCTAACTAAGCACTCATCTGCTACCGCTAAGTCTTTGAAAATACTAGACTTGCAGCAGAATTCACCGCCATTTGAAAAAATACACCTCGGGTTCCGCATTTATTTTTTAAACTTAAACAATACGTAAGTTTTCGTACATACCGGAGTATTCAAATACAGTGACAGGGTGGGAGGTACATATCTTTATCAAAAAATGCGCGATGTGAAAAGGTGTGATGTTATTTTCAAGCTGTTTTGTTTATGTCACAGCGCGATATTGCACAATCGAAGCGACGGGTCAAACGAGAACAGGGTTCAAAATTACTATTAAATGGAAATAAACTACGTGACGCATCGCTCTGGGTCAATAAAACTGGTTTTTATACCATTACGTGTAAAATGGCCTACCTGATGACTGCCGTTATAAAAAATTGTATGGTATGGTAAGTCACTGACATAGCTCATATGATTAGCAAGTTGAAGTGAGAGAAGTGAAGGGATTGAAGGGAAAGGTAGCCAGTGTAATTACTGGGCATGGACGGCATTTCATCTTAGGCCTCAGGATGACAACGCACCTGCAATATCAAGTGCTTTTCCTTGTTATTGCAAGTGTCTATAGGCGGCGGTAACCGCTTACCACCAGGTGGGCCGTCAGCTTGTTTGTCATCTAGTTGTAAAAAAAAAAAAAAGTGGCGTGGGCAGGGCACATAGCACGCTGAACAGACGGCTGGTTGGGCGTTCAAGTTTTAAAATGGCGACCACATACCGGGAAGTGCAAAGAAGGACGGCCTCCCACTAGCTAAATGGACAGAAGACCTGGTCAGAGTCGCGGGGAGCCGTTGGATGCAGCTGCCAAGAACCATTTCATTTGGAAATCGGTGGGGGAGGCCTTTGTTCAGTAGTGAACATCAGAGGTTGGTATAATGATGTTAATGATGATATGGTAGTAGTAAGTGGTCACAATGAACGCGCATGTACTATTAACATGCTGTCGACGGAATTACCTACGCATTAAAGCGGGCCGAAGTCTTCACTTGGATTTAAAATGTACCGGCCTTCCCTTTATTTTACAAGCTTTTCCTTTAAATGAACATGATCTAGCAAGGTTATTTGTCGGTCAAAATTAAATTGTAAGATTATGTAAGTACTAGGAGCTCAGAGGAGATTCAAAAATTTGGTTTACATTTTTTCCGATGAAACCCTAAACGCCCCCAAATGTGTCATTGGTTCACAACATTTTATTCAAAAGATATTTTTTAATACTCGATATAAAAAAAACAGAGCAGAGTACTGGCGGATTATGACTAAGTGCCTATAAACTGTTGATTAGGTAGTGTTTGCGACCGTGCTCGCTTGGATATGTTTTTACTTATTTTGTAACCTACTTTTTTAACGTTGAAAACATGGATCTTACTGGGCTTCGAATGCAAGACAAGCATTTAACGGTTTGTTTGCGTCGTTGGCGTAATTATGTTACACTACTTCTTATACCACAGATACATAAAAGTACAAATACAGAAGATTCACTCCGAAAAATCATCTTAACATTTAATTAAATAGCTCTTGCTTACGATAATTAAATCCAATTTAAGTCAAACAGCGCTCTAATAACCCTCTTAACGAAAACTAAAACCTTGTATTGTTGTAATTATTTTTTGGTACCAGCCTTAGCTTGGACCCAATAGTTATAAGGATACTAAAGTCAAAGTTGTTTATTGAATAGAATAGAAAAAAGTTTATTGGGCACAATAATACAATAATACTTAAATTACTTATTGCGATCCATACCTAAAATAATTTTATTAAACTAAAAAACTTGTTAAATGTTGACAATCCCTGTCATTCCCCGTACGCATGCGCAGAAGGAAAAAACAGCGGCGCAGAGCGGCGCGCGCAGACTACCTATTTCAAAGCCGCTTCCCGCTTTGTCGGCTCGTCAGTCAGTGTTACCTCATCTGTTTCCGAGCTCACTTGATCATAAGTTCATAAAGTGTAGTCGCGTATAATTTTATCTCTGATCGTCGTTATTCTTATTAAATATTGCGAGATAATGCTATGTGTATGCCATGAGTAGGTATGTTGGCATCGATTACAAGGACGAGTAGGTACACTTTGAACTGCTTCTCTAATCTTAGGGCTATGTTGTAAGTGTTATGTTGTTGTGTAAGATATTCATGTGAACTGTAAAGCTGTGTTGATTGAGTTAAGTGGTCCCGCTTGTTAGGTGAGCCGTCAGCTTACTTGTCATCTTGCGTTGTTGTATGAAAAAAGTGTTTCTAGTTCGAGGTAAGTTGTTTTTTATTTCTAAATGGTAGGATAGTGCTAGTACAATTACATAGTACCTAATTGATTGATCCGTGATAAATTTTTAACCACATTTATCGATCTTACGGGTTCTTGTGTGTGATAAAATACATACCTACTCAATTAAAATTATTTTTATTTTTGGTTTACGGCTTAAAACCTTAGTTTATTCATCTGAGCTATTATGTAGATAGAACCTACCTACTCAGATTGTTACTTCAATACAACTTTAAAATTTATTTGTGGTTTTTATGTTGACTCATACCTATCTTGATTCTCACTCACTTAATATTCTTGTAAAGTATTCAATAAAGTTATCTAATATCTATTTATCTTTTTTGTACTTAGCCTAGTAAAATAAATACCTTAATTGAGGAATTATAGGTTATTTATTTTAGGTTAATATTTGATCAAATAAATATTAGCTACCAGGAGTAGAAAAGTTTCTAACAGTAGGAGGTATTTATGTCTGTTAGGGGGAATGAACTTAGAATAGAGCTGCGCTTCAATGTCGATTATTTTATTATTTTATCAAAAATAATTAATTTTTCAGCATGTAATAATGTCATACTACAGTTGTCATACATTGGTAATAAACTCTACACAAGGGACCCATTTACACCCTTTTCACTTTATTTGTATTTTTGGTACACCCTGTATAATGCTCTGGTGAAACCGCATCTGTTATATCTAATCGAAATATGGGGAAGTGCTGTAAAGACGAAATTAGCCGAATTACAAGTTCTTCAGAATAAAATAATAACAAAACTATTTAATTATCACTTCCGAACATCAACCGCAACTATTTATAGCGAAACTAAACTAATGACCATCAAATAGTTATACTTATATAACACCTGCATTTTTATCTGGAAAATCATGAATAATAATGTCCACTCCGACCTACAATTTACTAAGCGGAAAAAGTTGAGCGCACCTGCACTCGACGCGCGAGCTTCATTGTTTTGCCTAAAACTCGAACTAAGTACGGCAAAACCACGATAACATGCGAAGGAGCGCGCTTTTATAATAAAATACCCTCAAACATCAAGAATGTTGACTCGTTTAACGTATTCTTAATTTTGATTTTAACATTATTATAAATGTTTGAAAAATTACTTAGTAATTAAAATAGAATAAAACTAGAAAAATTTTTTTTTACAAATACCGACGATTCGGTTAAGTTGGGGCAGTGCTTTCAAATATTCTTAATTTTTGATTAAGAATATTTGAAAAAAAAAAAAAATTCAGATAGACTAGAAGAATTTCACAGGGATATCCCAAGTCCTGGGTGGCTCAGTGGTCAGAGCAGTCGCCCGGATTGCGAAAGGTCGTGGGTTCGATTCCTGCCTCAGGACGTGAAAAATTTTTTCTCGTTTAACGTATTCAAAACAAGACTAGCACAATATATAATAAACATAAAAATACCTATTTGAGTGTGTTAGATCAGTTTGATATATTGTTATGTATTTTTGGATTGTTACTTGGTGTTGCCTTGCTGTTTCTTATTGAATTTGGTGTAAGTGTTGTCTTATTGTTTACTATTATTTTTATTTTCTTACCTTTTTGTTCCTTCTCAAAATTGTATGATAACAAACGTGCTACAAATTTTGTTTAATATTTAGTTCTCATGTAAGTGGCTTAATGTCTTTATGAGAATAAATGTCTTTAAACCTAAACCTAACAATCTATGTAGGTATGGATATACAAATAAGACATAAACTAAATATCAACATTATTATCATCATCACCAGCCTATACAGGGTGGTGCCATCAATACGACAATAAATTGAAATATAAGCTATTTTAGTTCACAGAAATGGTTTGCCGCTATCAAAAACATTTGATTCACTTGATAATTTCATTAAATTTCTATAAAATAAGGCAGCCAATGTTATATTATTTCATATAAATGTCATAAAATTATCAAAAGAATAAGCTGTTTTTGAAATTAGCAAACCATTTCTGTGTACTAAAATAGCTTATATATCAATTTATTGTCGTATTGACGGTACCACCCTGTATACCTACGTCCAGCTGCTGAGCACCGATCTTCCTACATGGGAAAAATGCATACTTACACACATATCCTATACCACAAAATCATTTTTCAGCACTAAGTATTATACAATAATTTGTAAGTGAGCGTACAGTACCTACAAGGTGCTAGGTACCTACTTATTTCTAGAGAAATTTCTTTCACACATTGCCTAAGTAAGTTCAACTGGTTGATAGTAGGTATCCTGATTCTTTAAAATTTAGCTACGCTCGATCTTATTTAATATGCTGATTTTGTTCGCAATATACGAAACTCAGTAAATCTTTAAGCTTTGCGTGTAGGTACGAACGACAAACGATTTCGAATTTCGACATTAGCGATTGTTACTTTGCTACAATGCCTGGGGGTTTCGTGTAGTAAATTATTCTTCGTAGTTATTTTACTATACGGAGTTGTTTCTTTAACATTAATATTAAACATAAAAATTAACTACTATGTAAGTTGGTAACCCAAATATAAATATTGTATTTTTTATTGTTAAAAGTTAAAGGTTTTTGTTAAAAACCATAGATACATATTTTTTGTATAGTGAGGTCATAAATCAGAAAAAGTAATGGTAGTGTAAACTATTGGAAGAGTATATTTAAATGGTTAGAGTCCGTACCTAAAAATGTGCTATTGAGCAGGAATCTGCCTACTATATGAATCTAGATAGTCGTATGCGGTATGTCGCAAATGGGGTATCTAGACTTTGCGAATTAAGAATTGCCGGGAACTTAATCTGCCTCGCCTTTATAAATTTCTTGAATCAAACACTATCATAGATACATATATCATTAATCTGTGCAAACACTTACCTAGTTGAAAATAGCCTTGCTAATGAATCTGAGTAGCTTACGACAATTTACTTTCATATTACCCAATTCACCATACATTGCACTCTTTTGTTCATATTACCATTATGTTGCCATTGAATCTGATTAGGTACGACAATTTACTTTCGTACTACCCAATTCACCATACATTTTACTCTTTTGTTATATTACCATCTCCTTAAGCGATGATAATTATGGCGGGACCATACGGCCCCTAAATGGCCTCCAAACCACCCCTACAGCCATTCCCGATCCACCGGTTACAGTCAACAATCATTATCTCTTGACAAAATCTTTTATGGACTCACCAAATCTTTGATGCTAGCCTTCATGTTATCAAGAATATTTAATTAACTCACATTTTGGCGGTCATTACCTCTCAAAGACATCCACAGATAGTACCAATCTCTAACTTTTTTTTACATCCTGCCAACTTAATGGCACTGACTACACGTCATTTCAAGTCGTTCCAAATCGCGTTCGCGACACGGTATAAGCATGCCATTTATTTTCTTTCGTCTTCTGGCCAAAAGAATCTAAAAAAAGCTTTGAATTCATGGTCAAAATCACTATGCAACTACAACCTTGGCCTTCTTGCGAATCACAGTGCCTTCTTGAATTTTTCCTTTGTTTTCAATTTCATACGAATTATTACAAAAAATCTTTACAGTGATTCGCTATTGGAAGAAAATTTCAAAAACCTTATTTGGTAGATTTTGGTTTTTATTATATAAATACCAAAAGTAACTAGGTAGTAACTAAGTAATTAATATTATTTTTTTAACTCTACTGTAAAATAATGCAGTTATAGCATTTAATTTAACAAGTAACGAAAAATATCGCTATCCGACCAATAGGAAGGCACACAACACAAAATTTTTGCATCCACAACATCCCTGAGGGCCTAGACAAGATGCCACTTCTCTAAATGGAAAACGTATGAGATTTGTCATTTGCAATCGAAAGTCGTTTCAGGGCTTATGTCAAATCAAATACATTTTCCGCTTAGCAAAGGTGATTATCGAAAGGCATGTTGTCTAGACCCTCTTGCTTCTGGTCTGAATTAATGGGAATGTTCCGCGTTTGCGGATGCGGCTGCAAATTCGTAACACCTCTACTTAATTCCTATCTATATCCCTTTATATCTTAGAACAAAAAGTAAAAGATGTGGTATGACGCAATAACATAAAATTAAAGCAGTAAGCTAAGTATGCCTTGGTCATTTTATAAAAAATACACTCTAGTTTAAGGTACCAACTTACCTAACAACTTTCTATTCAGCTTTACTATAAAAGACAATTACTGAAAATATATTTTTTATATACCTATCTAGATATCCATCCATACTAATACTTATTATAAATGTGACAGTAAATTCAGAGTTATTTATAATAATAACTAACAGAAATACAGTTGTCTGTTATGTTTTCACTCTTGAACTGCTGAACCGATTGACATGAAATTTGGCACGGAGACAGATTGCGTGTGATCCGCAGCGCCCGTGTGTTTGTAGCCACCTTTTAGCACGATAACATCGTGCTAAAAGGTGGCTACCCTAACTGACAAATACCTGTCTCCGTGCCAAATTTCATGTCAATCGGTTCAGCAGTTCAAGAGTGAAAACATAACAGACAACTGTATTTCTGTTAGTTATTATTATAAATAACTGGATCACACGCATGTCGTCAGATACGCAAGTGGTCATATACGCATTTCGTCAGACTACAAAACAAAAACTCATCTAGTCAGATACGCTGTTCGACAGATACGCAGTTCGACTGACAAGCAATAGGACAGACACGCAGTTCGACAGACAAGCAATTTGACAGATACGCATTTACTAGTATTAAATACTTTAGGAGTTTAGGACAAGTAAAATCTGCGTCCAATTAATTAATTTGTCAAGCGGCGTTATCGCTATGACAATTGAAAAATCTATTGTGTCTGGAATCTAATGCTTGACGGGCCATTGACCATATCTTGTTCTTGTTTTTTTGGTCTAAGTTGACGGGTTAAAGAAATTAAAAGGACAAATGTAAAATATTTAACGTAACGTGAGAAGTGTTGTTGTGAACACGTAAGGTAACACGTGAAGCAATTATTTATCATACTTACATCAAAACAGAATCAGCGTTAACCTGCTAATTAGTTCAATAACGAACCTAGGTGGTCTGCGCCGCGCCGAGGGGCTCCGTAGGTCGTACCGATTATCTGCGTAACATTTAGTTTAATTAACTTTTGAAATTATATGTATAATATATGAATTAAACAAACATTATTCTCTGAATGCCAATATTTATGTTTATCTTCGTAAGCTATGTTACCCATCGGTTTCTTATGGTATTGTATTTGACTGCAATTATCACAATTTGTAAAGAAATGTAACAAGCCTCAGTTTATTATTATGCAGAGGAACTCCTAAATCCTCTCGGGGAAGCAACCAAACAATATGAGAACATCGTTACCCAATGGATGAAAGCTTTAATATTTTTATAGGTCTACTGCTATAATAGTAATTAAGTACCTACAACTTATGGTACCTTAGAAGTAATTTTCATGAACGATTTTCAAAACTTTATAATCTTAATACTAGTGTCCGCCCGCGTGGAATTCGCGCCTAAAAGTACCCAAAGGTAGGACTTTTCTCAGGATAGATATAGAAGTTCTTTATTTTGCACATTTGAGTACTTACACGAAAATTGCATAGATAAAACTAACACAATATTGCAAAAAAGCAGTCTTATCGCTAGAAGCGATCTCTATCAGACAGGGTGTAATCTATCCCCATGCAAAATTTCACTGAAAGCGGTTCGGTGGCTTGAAGTGAAAACGTAACAAACAGGCAGTTACTTTCGCATTTATAATATTGTAATTTGTTTTAGATCAATTTAAAAAAAATTACAATATTATAAGGTATGTATTAATCATCATCATCATCATCATTTCAGCCGAGAGACGCCCACTGCTGAGCCAAGGCCTCCCCCAAAGATCTCCAAATCGATCGGTTCTGCGCTGTCCGCCTCCATCGGCTACCCGCATGTGTTGATATTCGTCTCGAAATAAATACCGTGGCGTTGTTAAATCAAAAATGTAAAACTATATTCTTTCATAGGTGATCCTGGTAAAATGGAACGAGCCGTACCAAAAGCTGGCATCATGCGACAGTTCAGGCGTAATCTTCGTGTGGATCAAGTACGAGGGTCGGTGGAGCATCGAGCTGATCAACGACCGCAGCACGCCCGTC
Organism: Nymphula nitidulata; assembly: GCA_947347705.1. Lineage (NCBI taxonomy): Eukaryota > Metazoa > Arthropoda > Insecta > Lepidoptera > Crambidae > Nymphula > Nymphula nitidulata. The sequence continues at coordinate 17,766,083 of OX374625.1, read as the reverse complement.
ACGCACTTCTCCTGGTCCCACGATGGACGGATGGCCCTTATATGCTACCAGGTGAGTGAAACAGTTAATTTTTAACTCTGTCAGTGAAAAAATTAAAAACCGATTTCAAAATACTAAAAAGGATAAAATAATTAAATTAAGTGGTAACTAGATACTTATCCCCTAGAAACATATTTTTTGGAGTTGGTCCTAAGTTGATTCCATAAACAATAGAAAGTGAAGCACCGACTCCAAAAAATATGTTTCTAGGGTACAAGTTCCCCTAGAAACATAGAAGCTTGTACCTAATGAGTAACATATAGGTACAAAAACTGTGTAATTCTGATAATATTACATACAGACGGGCCAAATTGATAAGCTCTTTGAAAAATACTAAGAATATGAAGCAACGCAATCAAATTTACACTTTTAATCTAAAACACACAAAAAATGTTAAAAACTAATTCCATACTACCATTATTAATCTGTGTCTATATGCCCATTTCTACGGGAATTCGACAGTACATTATGGCACATATTATGTTTGTTTACTGAACAATTCTGTGTCAATCATTGATCATACATAGTAATCGAATTCGGTCAGTGCTCGACTGTAACGTTCTATCGAGTCAGGAGCGTCCTGTAGACACAAACACAACAAGTACGACAGTGATGGATGGTATCAGCAAACACAAAATGTCAACCTGCCTATGGTATTTTCATTGGATTTTTCATGTTGCACTCAACGTGCGTAGTTGGAATTGTCTCAAATTAGATTGAACAGTTTGATTTATGTATGCATTCTCTAGCTGTGAGTAAATATTACATCAATGGAAAACTAAAATTTACTAAGGCAACTATTCATGAGTTAAATGTAGGTACATATACTTATGAGTATTACGGAGATTATATAATTTATGATATTCTACTGTTGTTGTGATAAATATATAAGGAAATTGACGATAAGATGGTCAATGCGACGCGCGTCAGATGGTTGGGAGTAATAGGTCTTCTTTGACCGTAGTTTTACGACAGAAGAGTCGTATTCGGCGTCTGATATTGAAGGTGCGATGGCGTCCATAATTCCGTCTATGGTCTGCGCCCCGCGAAAGACCATGGAAGGGACGTGCTCACCGCGAGTTGAGAACACTGCCTCGAGAACTCATGGAGAAGTTGGGGATCCAGCTTTACAGGGGTGGTGCGCTCAATAGCGCTGTCGGTCCCTAATAAGATTTTGGCTCGCGCGTGCTCCCTATCCCCGGTGGGCCTGATAGCAGGTAATAGTTATACAGTCTTCGGCACATGACAGCGATTGCGAAAAGTACCCTCTCGTGCGTCGAACCCGTAAGTCTGGGAATCACGTTAGTTTTTTGTGGGTATGCCAGAAATTAGCTCTGGATATTCCATATAACCCAGAGGCAGCCCCACCGTCCTCTGGGTATCCATAAAGGATCTTCCAACGTAAAAAAGGAAGGTATACAATGAGGCCCTAGCTAAATGAAATAAAAAACAGACTTCAAAACACTAAAAAGAAAGAAATAATTAAAATTAAGTATGTAGTAGGTACTTATAAGTTATTTATTAGAGGTTAAGTTCATTATAATTAGATATTCGTTTCTTTTTCGTTTTCGTTCGACTCGTTTTTTTTGAAGTCGGTTTAATTATTTAGAATTTTTTTTTTCGTAAAATTATTGTACCGTGTCAATTTGGTGATAATTTATTTTTGCTATTAAAATAAGTTGGTAAAATAAAAACCAATTGGCATTGGACAAGAACAAGAAGAACATTTCATTTGCTGTCGGTATAAATTAATTTTCGTAGCAAGAGTTGAATCTAATTTATCGTAGCGCTCGTAGCTAGCGTCATTGACATACAGTTGCTACGAAGTGCTAAGTGCGAAGTTACAATTTAGGTTGTTATAGACAAAAATGTCAATATGTAATGTAATATTGCAATGAATTATACTAATAATTATCATGTCACAGTTTCTATTTTGTCATATTCTTATATTTATATCATTATATATTCACGCATTAATTAATCTAATGTTGCTACAAATTGCTACGTCTAAAATACGCTTATTTTACAGATACGTATCTGTGAAATAAGCGAAATTTTAGAAAAATAATAAGCATTTAAATAATTGATAATTATTAGATATGTCAGTAATAGATTCTCGTACATACATAACATTAACTTAATATATTAATATCATGTCGCTCTTGCAAATATATATTCACAAAACTTAGGAACTAGACTCATTGTTATTATTACAATAAGACGGAGGTATTTTACGGAATGAAAGTGTTATATTACTATCTACACAATGTTTCGCAGTAATATTTTTTTTCGATATATACATACAGAACAATATATTTATAGTGTTTTAGAAAAGTTACATTCCCACTGTGAGCCTTTTTTCGTTACAAATCCGTGGTGGGAAAACCTGTGGGGTGTGTCAGGCTCCTCTGTCACCATTATAGTTGTAGCAGTAGATTTGATAGTATCGATAGATACAGATACTATTATAATAATAATATAGTTTTCATATTATGTTGTCAACATTCTTATGACATAGTTCATAGGGTTAGTCAGTTGAAGGTGGGTAGGGTCGGTGGGGCGTTTAAGTTCTAGAATGGCGATCGCGTACCGGAAACCCTAGTACCCTCCCACTAGACTAGATGTACAAGTGACCCTGGTCAGGGCCGCGAGGAGACGTTGGATGCAGGCTGCGCAGAACCGTTCCATTGAGAAATCGATGGGGGAGGCCTTTGTTCAGCAGTTATCAGAGGCTGATAAGATGATGATGATAGATCCTAAATAAGAAAATGGCTCGCCAACGATGCATTCGACTGCGAAGGAAAGGGAACCAGGGAGGAAGGAGTTGGAGCCAACTAATACCTCTTCGCCAAGAAATCGTCTGGTATTTTCTACAAACTTGAGCAAAGACCAGTGGAGTCTACCTTCGGACTCCACCTAACTTTCGAGCTCACCTAGAGATGCGTCAAGGGTAGCGGAATTAAGACAAGCATGAATTACGAAGTGGGTAATATTACCCCCTTCGCTACCACCACTCAATTCAATAAATATTTCGTACTAAAGTGAAGAAGCATAGTCTAGTAGCAACACCCGCGTCTCCGTATAAGTCTATATTTCCTCGCATTCTTTGCTTAATCTACTAAGAGGCTACATAAATTTGTCCTTGTAATGATCCGACGCGACTGACGACACATCTTGAAGTAGTTTCGTAAAAAACCTATTGATTTTCGATTGCTGAGGAAAAGGGATGAAAGGTTAAATTAAATGATCTTTTATGAGTAAGTACCTAGTGAATCAGTCATTCTGGCTACTGGTAAATCACTGCGATTACTAACACGCCTGTCAAGCGTGGTGATTATTGCCCTTACTCCGTTTTCGTAATTGGCTACGAAAGAGGAATTATATTTCGCTGTTTCTTAATCTATCAAACAATAATTTATTTACCATTTCCGTAATCGAGTTTCGTAATTAACTACGAAATAAGATTTTTTTTCTGTGTTCGCAGTGAATTGGCTACGAAAGAGGAATTATATTTCACTACTTCGTAATTAATTATTAAACTTGCTGTTTTGGTAATCGAATTTTGTAATTAACTACGATATAAGTTTTTTTTTTGTGTTCGTTGGTATAGTCGACCAAGAAAGTCCTTAATTTTGTGCAATTAAACATGTAAAAAATTATCACCGCAATCGTGACCTCGGGATTGTCTGCTATCGCTTTTGCTTTATGTATTATTATAGAATTGCAGTAACCCTTTTTATCATCCTAGATCGGCCTTTTGAATCATAGTGCGTCGCGTCGATAATGTAACTAAAAGCGAGTATCTAATGAAAAGCGAGTTAAAAATCTGGTAAAGTGGTCTTTTTTTTCAGATAAAAGAATTATGTATTTAGAGACAGCGAAATAGAAAGAGTCGTTAATATTAGAAGTAATATTCTTCGTCTAGGTACTCCTGTGTCTAGACGTATTAAAGAAATAGAAAATATGACGATGAATTTCGATATCCGAGGAATGATACTCGTAAATCTAAGAGATTGGAGATAGGGAGTTACTGATAGCTGCGTATATTAAGTGTTGACGGGGCGCGATATTACCTCTCGAGCCGGCTTAAACCGTCGTCAATATACCCGTCATTTACTTGGTATACGACAGTGCTAACGTTTTCACTTGCCATCACCTAATTGCGTTAGGTTCTACGAATATAAGCACTGAAGAGTGGGAATGATATACTATTCCTATAATATCTCTAAATATATCTACTATAGTACCTACACTATACATATACAGGGTGGTTCCGTCAATAAATTAAAACATGGCCTATATAAGTTGGTTCATAGAAACGGTTTACCACTATCAAAAACATCTTATTCATTTGATAATTTCATGACATTTGTATGAAATAATATAACATTGGCTGCAATATTTCATACAAATGTCATGAAATTATCAAATGAATGAGATGTTATTAAAAGTGGCAAACCATTTCTATGAACTAATATAGACCACAGAACATAGAGAGAGGTCATGTCTCAATTTATTGGCGTATTGACGGCACCACCCCGTATAATGATTATTGTTATGTAAAATAATTGAATCATTCTCCATATTTAGAGTACCTACAATAAGTCCTCCAGTTCCTTTTACTCAATTTTACCATGACAACGATTAATTATTTTGAGCGAATTTCATAATTATCTATTGTTTATCAACTTGAATCTAATTAACTTGAACACTCGGGTGTAGTTAAGTTAGCACTGTAGAGTGCGGGAAGTACAGGGGCCTTACCACCATCTTTATAAAAGCGATTCATATTCCGCTCGGTTCATTATTGGTTCCTAAACTGCATCTCTGTCATAGTCGTAGATAGCGTCGTAGTACGAATATAACGATTCTACTCAGTTTAGGTCCTAAACTGGATCGCGATAAAAGATGGTGGTACGGGTGCAGGTTGTAAATTCATAGCAATTGCTATCGGGCGGAGGCAGGCCTTTGTTTCTTAATGCAGAGTTCTCCGGAGACTGCCGGCGCTAAACTTGGCTGTAGGTACTAAGGTTAGTTAGAGCTCAGATAATAGGTGCTGAGTATTTGAGAGCTATATCTTAAGTCTTACTTTTATGATCAGACATGAGAGAGAGACACTAAAAAAAATATTTGACAGCGTTATGTTGGGAGCAGAGGCCTATAGTCTTCTATGCTGCCAGCATAACGATCTTGATTTACAGGGTAGCTAACGTGTGATTAGTGTCAACGTGTTACGAGCACAAAGACATTGGCTACGGTAACCGCTTACCTTCAGTAGGGTCGTATGCTTGCTTTCTCTCCTTTTCGTATGAAAAAATCTCAATATTTGCAGTTTCACTCAGACGAGAATCGGGTTGCGGTTTTTTAATGTCTCACTTTTATCTTTGTACCACTCGACATGCAGTCACCCTGCCTGTAGAAGCTACGGGTTCGACTCCCGTTTAGGGATGATGCTTGTGTGATGAACACGATCATTTGTTCACGCGTCATGGTGGTTTGCAAGTTAATATAAGTTTACCTATTTCTTATATTTACATATAATATTATATGTAAATATAATACTATAGTAATATTTACATACAAACACACATCCATAGGTATATAATAATATATACCTATGGATGTGTGTTTGTAACGATATCACTAATATTAATAAACTTTTAAAGCGAGTGGGAAGCATCATGCACTTATTATTTTTCGATTTGTATTATTAGGATGGGTTCGTGCTGGTGGGCTCGGTGGCAGGCCAGAGGTACTGGTCGTCGATGTTGTCCCTCGACGCGCGGATCACTTGCGGCTGCTGGACGCCCGACGATAACCAAGTATACCTGGGCACCGCGTCCGCACAGCTAGTCGTCATGGACGTACATGGAGCCATGGTGTCCCAGGTCAGTGCTGTAATTAAGACGTGACGCTTTCCAGCAGCTGTACCCAACAATGACAGTCAAGGGTCAAATCAAATCAAATAATTTATTTGTGAACATCCTGCCACCTACGTTATTTTTGCAATAAAATAATAGAGTTTTGTGTAATTAGATGGAAACCATGTTATTCAGAACGTAATTGTCTACAATCTGAAAAGGTGCTCATGAGCCGGCCCAAAACTATACCATCTAATTTGGGCGTAAAAGTGAGGCTGAGGCGAGTTGAAAGAATTTGTCGTTTTACCAAATTTTACATCAATCGCATGAAATTATTATTACAGGTCATTTCTTGCATTAATTTGCAGATGAGTAACACAAAGGCAATTAAATGTGAATTCGGTGGAGAAAAATCAACATAAAGATTACAAGTCATTTTGTTTTTAACACCACTCATGCCGAAATGCCGAGGCCTCGTAGACGCCGAGTTTAAAAATGAAATTACGCCAAGTGAGCAAGTTGCTAATGAATGTTTTTATTGAACATAAAAAACCTTAATTTGGACCCGTGAAAGTAAGATTAATGATTTCTTAATTACTTTCGCATTGATGTTAATATTATGCAAAGTTCCTTGGTACTTGGCAGTAGATTCAATCATAGATTAAGTAAACGACTTTTTGCGACTTCGTTAAGTTGAGGAGAGACGTTCTTACTTAACAACTTCCAGACATCTCGTGCCAAGTTTAGACAAATCAATTAAAATTAACTATTTTGAATGAGTAACTTTTTAGTTTGCTACTATTAATCATGCCCAGGCGTCACCAGACCTGGCATAGACAATTAAATTTTAATTGTATCTGGTTTACCTGGCCTCAAAGGGTTAAAATAAAGACACACAGGAGCCATGAAATCTTGCATAAACACTGTAAAGTATGTAACGACGTACTTAAGTTAATATTAGGACTTTAGCTCTATACAAAATATTTTAAATAATACCCTTTGAATTAGATAAGAAAGTAAAATACTTTTTAATATTTTTTGAAGGTAGGTAGTAGTTTTACATTTGTTTAATTTTTTTTACACAATTTTTCGTGATTTTCCAATGTCAAGTGGGCGCTGGTTGAAATACATAAATAATATTGTTTTTTACTATTGCTTGGCTGTTATTTGTTCAGGACTTCCATTCTCTATCTCCGAATCTCATCCATCATGTTACTACCAAATTAAATGGGAACAATTCGGTAGTAGGTGGGTAGTAGGTAGAAGCGTTCAAACAAAATATGATTTATCGAAATCGGTTTAGATGTGAAAATCAATAAAACTAAGAATTGATAGCTCCTTTACTAAAAACAAAGCGAAAGATCGGTATCAGAATGGCTTGCAGACAACGCTTATATCGGAATATTTTTATCCAATTTCCTGATTTCGTTAGGTGCAACTAGTGGCTGAGGGTGGTATAACATCAATGGCATGGTCCTGTGAGAAATTTAAAATGGAAGAAGGCGAAGAAGGCGGTGAGAATAACGGTGGGCACGTGCTGGCCGTGTCTCTTGGTAGCGGGGAGATCGTGTTGTTGCGTGGACACGATGACGTCAGCCCCGTGCGTGTGCGCACTGGGATGCGTGGGACGACACTCGCGATGGAGTGGGCCAATTCAAGGGAACTACTTGCCGTCGCCGGAACATTGTCACCTGGTAAGTGAAACATAAATGACCTGTGACAAAAATTGACGTACTACGCAGCTTACAGTAATTAAGGACAAACAATGAGCAATACAAGAGTAGCAGTAAATATACAATATCCACTTTTGACATTTTAGAATCCATATCTTTATGCGTGGTGCGTCATCTTTAGGGTGGTGCCGTCAATGCGACAATAAATTTAAACATGAGCTATGTTAGTCCATAGAAATGGTTTACCACTTTCAAAAATATCGTATTAATTCGATAATTTCATGACATTTGTATGAAATAGTGGAACGTTGGCACCATTATTTCATACAAATGTCATTAAATTATCAAATAATTACGATATTTTTGAAATATTGGTTCATAGAAATGGTTTGCCACTTTCAAAAGCATCTTATTCATTTGATAATTTCATGATATTTGTATGAAATATAACATTGGCTGCATTATTTCATAGATTACAATAAATCCTGATCGTTACTACTGTCGTGCTGTGTGACCCTGATTCGTATATTTTTACACGTGTATTCACCAAAATAATACAATAATTTTCAGGCCGGCAAGGTTAAGGCGGCTAGAGCAGTGTCTGAACTGTGTCACGGGTTAAGTCCTGTGGTCCCTTATTCCCTAAGGAATAGGGGGAGAAATAAAACACAGGAACCGTGCATTTAAAGAAAAATATATTTTTAGAGAAGAGGTGGGTTCGAAAAGGTTTCTATCTCACTCAGTACCACTGTACTTCCCTGAAGAATAGTGGTGACCCGTCCAGGAAGCCAGTCCTAAGGTGTTGATGATAAGCAGTCCAATAAGCCGGTCTGATGCTGCACGCTGTAGGTCCGGTGTCAGCACGCGGAAGCGTAAGCAGCAGTCAGTTTGTGGTAATTGCCAGTTTTCCAAAACTGGACTTTGGACCCCAAATCGGGGTTTCACCAACACTGATTACAAATTAATTTTCAAAAAACACGTCTAATAACGACACGTAAAAAATACTGTCGGTTGTGAATCAAATTGTCGCACGGAGACCGAACAGAAGAATCTACCTTCAGGCCTCGCAGCCGGTCGTAGTCTGTGTCAAAATCAAATATGAAATAATACGCGAACGCAAGCGCCGGCCACAGATAACTAGTTTCGTATGTGTCAAATGCCAAGACTTGAAACGCTAATGTATTGATGAATTTATTGATTTTTCTACATTCTTATTTAACTGCAAAAATGTAAATTATTAATTTAATTATAAATATGTACGTACAACGTTACAACTGCACTAGCTGTCTTCGCATATGGACTCTTCTTACCGCTTCACATCAGGTGGTGTGGAGTCATTTGTCGTGCTTTGTATAAAAAAATAAAATCAATTCATTCTCAAACGAACTTTACTAGGTGGTAGGCCCGTATGTAGGGTCGTCTGGGTAGGTTCCACCGCCTTTCTCTGCAATATCAAGTGATTTTCCCTTGTTATTGCAGGTGTCTATAGGCGGCGGTAACCGCTTACCATCTGGGTGGGCCGTCAGCTTGTTTGTCATCTAGTTGTATAAAAATACTTAAATATAAAAAAAGATCCTTCAGTAAATGCAAATCAAATATGACGTAGATAGTGTGCGGTGTATATGTATGATGCTTAGGTACATCTTCTACTATTTATTGCATCATAAAAAGGCTTAACACTGAATAGCGCGTCGACAAAGAGCGCTCTAAAGGACGACACGAATAAATGCTCTCTCTTCTTATGTGTATAAATTTGAAGAATGGTCTCTCGTTGAAAATGGTTTTCTGCTATATCATTTATCAAAGTGGAAGGCTTTTCAATCCATCCGCATGATAATTTATGGCTACTATGAAACTTTTTTTATTGCTTGTAGTTTCGGTTCCCAGTGACCATTGAATAAATTACTGAATTTATTCTTATTATTCTTTGATTTCATCGTGTTTCGGATGTGTCGTCGGGTATAGTTGCTCTTTGCACTTGGTGCAGACAGGACGAATTCATAAGGCTTGTAATTATGTATATGTATAGAGTTGCTACATCTTTTTATTTTGGTTATTTGTTTTTAAAGGTCAGATTTTGTTATATATGCTTTTGTATGTAAATTAAAAAAATATTTTAAGTGCAAATGTTAGGTACCATCTGTTACAAAATATATTATTCAGATACTACTTATATCAAACTTGTCAAACAACAAAACATCTTATTCATTTGATAAATTCATGACATTTCTATAAAATAATGCAGCCAATGTTAAATTATTCCATACCAATTTCATGAAATTATTAAACGAATAAGATGTTTTTTGAAAGTTGTAAAGCAGTTATTACATTTGGCTAAATTAAGTTAGCTAAATTCAGCATGCTAACTGATTAAGATCGGCAGTCACGACTCTCATTGGCTAATAAGTGTGTCTAAATGCCTTCACATTTATCTAAATTCAGAGTCTAACTCATTTAACTAACTAAATTTAGCCAAATGTAATGTAATAAACCCTTAAACCATTTCTGTGACTAATATAGCTAATATAACTCATATAGCCCGTTTTAATTTACTGTCGTTTTCGGCACCACCGTGTATGAATAACTGTAGTTTCATTAGGTATGATTATTTATTTGTTATAAAGGAGAGAAATCAACTCCTTTATAAGTTATGCACCATGTTTTTATTTAGTCTTACAGCCGAGATCCTGGTGTTCAGATTTTTAAGATTATCAAACTTAAACAAATTTCAATAGGGCACTAACTCTAAATTCGCGAAAAATTTTTGGGAGGGAGTACAGGTTATAGATTTTTAGGTAAATAAAGTGCATACTGCATTTTTTAAATACTATATGCACCATAAATTTCCAATAAAATTCTCGTAAATTTAAATATAAAAGTTACATCAGTAGAACAAAGTTATGGTTGCTTGCAGAAGCGGACGAGTTGACGGACTCACCGCCATACAAGAACGTGGTAAAATTCTACTCGGATACCGGCATACTCATTTACACCGTTCCTATACCGTTTACCCAAGTAAGTTTGTTTGATTTAATTAAAAACAGGTAATAATTACAACGTTCTATTTGTACTATCTTTACTATTGTATTATACATCACACTAAAATAAAAAGGCTGTCAAGCCTGTAAGGCTGTCGTGTTGGGTGGCCCGATGAAAGTTGTTAGACCCTTATATGGTTTTGCGGCGATTACCTATGCGCGTCTCTGATGCGTCGTGTACGTGGCAGCTCCAATTAGCCTCCTGAAGGTGATTACTGACAAAGTGGATAGTCCCGTCTTTATAAGTAGTCCCTTTTGATCGAGTTGTCAAATTACATGTAGCATAAAATGTTTGATTACTAACCTGGAATAAGAACCATTGTTACTAACCATTTAAATATATGTGTCTGATAAAAAAATGAATGAATTAATTATTATCTCCCTAATTGCTGGCAAAGAATTCCACGACTTTTCGATCTTTTCGAAAAGTGCTGATTGGTTGGCACAAGTGTGCGAGAAAAATAGGTTTTTTCAGCCGTTATTCTAAGTTTTTGACTCTAGATTCTTTCGCTTCACTCTAGATTCAGAAGGTGTTGGAATGGTGGGTCGTGACGTAGCGTGGTGTGTGTGTGTGTGTGTCAGGCGGCGGTGAGCGGGCTGACGTGGGGGCACGCGGCGCGGCGGCTGTTCGTGGGCGTGGGCGGCGCGGTGTGCACGGCCCGCGTGTGGCGCGCGGTGGCCCCGCTGCAGCTGCTGGCGCGCGTGCGGGCCGCGCAGGCGCTGCGACACCCGCGCCTGGCCGCGCGCCTGCCGCTGCCGCCGCGCCTGCAGCCCGCGCTGCACAACCTGTTCGCGCACACCATCCGGGTAACTGTCTGCCTACAGCCTTACCCACAACACACACGCGCGGCCGCTCGTCGCTGCGCCACCCGCGCCTGCCGCTGCCGCCGCGCCTGCAGCCCGCGCTGCACAACCTGTTCGCGCACACCATCCGGGTAACTGTCTGCCTACAGCCTTACCCACAACACACACGCGCGGCCGCTCGTCGCTGCGCCACCCGCGCCTGCCGCTGCCGCCGCGCCTGCAGCCCGCGCTGCACAACCTGTTCGCGCACACCATCCGGGTAACTGTCTGCCTACAGCCTTACCCACAACACACACGCGCGGCCGCTCGTCGCTGCGCCACCCGCGCCTGCCGCTGCCGCCGCGCCTGCAGCCCGCGCTGCACAACCTGTTCGCGCACACCATCCGGGTAACTGTCTGCCTACAGCCTTACCCACAACACACACGCGCGGCCGCTCGTCGCTGCGCCACCCGCGCCTGCCGCTGCCGCCGCGCCTGCAGCCCGCGCTGCACAACCTGTTCGCGCACACCATCCGGGTAACTGTCTGCCTACAGCCTTACCCACAACACACACGCGCGGCCGCTCGTCGCTGCGACACCCGCGCCTGGCCGCGCGCCTGCCGCTGCCGCCGCGCCTGCAGCCCGCGCTGCACAACCTGTTCGCGCACACCATCCGGGTAACTGTCTGCCTACAGCCTTACCCACAACACACACGCGCGGCCGCTCGTCGCTGCGCCACCCGCGCCTGGCCGCGCGCCTGCCGCTGCCGCCGCGCCTGCAGCCCGCGCTGCACAACCTGTTCGCGCACACCATCCGGGTAACTGTCTGCCTACAGCCTTGCCAACAACACTCACGCGCGGCCGCGTGACATACGGCTACACGTAACGACTAATCTTAAAGCCGTAATCATAGCATCGCGCGTATTCTGCATGCAGTATGAAAAAGTGACGACCGCTTACAATTCTTAACAAGTTCGCACACGGCTGGGCTGGTCATCGTTGCGGCGCGCATGCAAAGTGGCGATAGGCGTATTGCTATGGCGGCTTTGATGCAGCAAGCAAACGTATTATTTTAAAAAAAACGATTGTTTAAAATATAAACTTGTACTATAAGACAGTAAGTATTAAAAATATATGAAAGAATATAATGGAATTAGATTTAAATAGCAAAAAAAACTAGGTCTATTATATGGATTAACTTTTTTTTATACCCCTAAGGTGGCAATGAAGCATACGACCCACTTGATGGTAAGCGGTTACCGTAGCCTATGGACGCTTGCAACACCAGGGGTATCACTTGCGCGTCGCTGTGATACCCCTGGTGTTGCATCCATACTTTCTACTACGTGCAATAAAATAACAAGCCTTCTTTGTTGGAAAAAAAATATGCATCTCTTTCCATTACCAAGATGTATGACTGATGGTCATGCAACGGAACAACGACGATGTAATGACGAGCCGTGTGTAGAAATCGATCGTCACGTACTTCATAAGGCGCGCCGCGAGTTGTACAATGACACTGACGCGACGAGCCGTGTGCGAAGGCTTTACCTGCGTATATTGTATGGCAGTGCAACGTGCCCGAGAGCAGCGAGCTGCGGCGCTTCGTGTCGCGGCCGCCGGGCGCGGGCGCGCGGCTGCACTGCACCATGCTGCGGCACGACGACGAGGAGGCGGGCGCCTACACGCTCTACCTCGAGCACCTGGGCGGGCTCGTGCCGCTGCTCAAGGGCCGCCGCACCAGCAAGATACGACCAGAGTTCGTCATCTTCGACCCCCAAGCGGAAGGTAAAGTTAACTGCATATTCGAAAGATATTTTTTATTCTTAACGGAGGAGCCTTAATCTTATCTCACCTGATAGTAAGTGATGATAAGGCCGAAGATGGAAGCGAGCTGCACCCGGATTTCTCAACCACGGTTACAAACACTGTTAACATTATCGCTATGGCTGCAGAATTAGGTAAGATGGTGGTGGCTACCCAGGCGGAGTTAGAAAAGCCCTGCCACCAACCAAACCGAGCAGAATGTTTCTGCCCCCACTGGAATTGAACTCCAGACATATAGATCTGAAGTAGATGGTTTCAAACACTAGACCACAGAGGCGGTAAAGTTTGTAAGTAAAATTGTTGCTAACCAGGATTTTGCTATCTGAAAAATAAATACTTATTAAGAAACTATTGTGCGTAACACGTGTGTAAAGTTATAAAAACACATAATTTCTGCCAATGTTGTCCAGATTCGTGGTATGTTCCGGAGGGCGTGATCGGAGCGGGCGTGGTGTACGTGGCGCGAGAGAGCAGCAACAGCAGCAGCAGTAGCAGCGGCGGCCGCGCCTCGCCCCGCGCGCCCCCGCCGCGCCCCGCCCCGCACTCGTCCTCCTCCGACACCGAGCCCGAGGAAGGTAACACTCACACCACACTGTCCGCGGCGGCCGCGCCCCGCCCCGCACTCGTCCTCCTCCGACACCGAGCCCGAGGAAGGTAACACTCACACCACACTGTCCGCGGCGGCCGCGCCCCGCCCCGCACTCGTCCTCCTCCGACACCGAGCCCGAGGAAGGTAACACTCACACCACACTGTCCGCGGCGGCCGCGCCCCGCCCCGCACTCGTCCTCCTCCGACACCGAGCCCGAGGAAGGTAACACTCACACCACACTGTCCGCGGCGGCCGCGCCCCGCCCCGCACTCGTCCTCCTCCGACACCGAGCCCGAGGAAGGTAACACTCACACCACACTGTCCGCGGCGGCCGCGCCCCGCCCCGCACTCGTCCTCCTCCGACACCGAGCCCGAGGAAGGTAACACTCACACCACACTGTCCGCGGCGGCCGCACCCCGCCCCGCACTCGTCCTCCTCCGACACCGAGCCCGAGGAAGGTAACACTCACACCACACTGTCCGCGGCGGCCGCGCCCCGCCCCGCACTCGTCCTCCTCCGACACCGAGCCCGAGGAAGGTAACACTCACACCACACTGTCCGCGGCGGCCGCGCCCCGCCCCGCACTCGTCCTCCTTCGACACCGAGCCCGAGGAAGGTAACACTCACACCACACTGTCCGCGGCGGCCGCGCCCCGCCCCGCACTCGTCCTCCTCCGACACCGAGCCCGAGGAAGGTAACACTCACACCACACTGTCCGCGGCGGCCGCGCCCCGCCCCGCACTCGTCCTCCTTCGACACCGAGCCCGAGGAAGGTAACACTCACACCACACTGTCCGCGGCGGCCGCGCCCCGCCCCGCACTCGTCCTCCTCCGACACCGAGCCCGAGGAAGGTAACACTCACACCACACTGTCCGCGGCGGCCGCGCCCCGCCCCGCACTCGTCCTCCTCCGACACCGAGCCCGAGGAAGGTAACACTCACACCACACTGTCCGCGGCGGCCGCGCCCCGCCCCACACTCGTCCTCCTCCGACACCGAGCCCGAGGAAGGTAACGGTAAGCGGTTATCGCCGCCTATAGACACTTGCAATATCAAGGAAAAATCACTTGATATTGCTTGATTTGCAGGTGCGTTGTCATATTGAGGAATAAGATGAAATGCCGTCCATGCCCAATAAAAACACATATTTTAAAAATTATTGTTCAGAATGAGTTGAGAGTAGTTAGGTGGGAATGTTAAAAGATAAAGTTGTTACGTAATACTGTTTATATTAATGTTCCACAAAGTTAATGTTAATGTTAAAATGTGTTCACGAGTATACACGATCAGGCCGTGATTCATACTAATTAACAATTGCAATTAAGGTGCAAGTGCGTCGGCGTGTGACGTAGGCCGTATTCGTCACAGCGGTGTAAGGTGCTGATGCACCGAACAATTATATTTATCACAGTCTAATTCCTTTTTTTCACTCTACTTTGTACTATTGTATTTTTGTGGCGAATAATTTTGCGGCTCATTGAGGAGACATTATGTTGGGAACAGGGGAACTTATCCCTATGCTGTCACTCACAGAACATAAGAGAGAGGTTAGAAGTAGTATCAAGCGACGTTAGTACCAGAACCAGTGTCGCCTCTCGCACACATGTTAATGATAAGTTCGTATTTTACTACATAAAACACCATTATGCGATTCGTTCCTGAAAATCGGTACAAAAATGTACCAAGTGAAAAACAGACCATTTAAATACAGGCCATATTTCCACAGCATAAAGATTGAATTTGTTTGTGCACATATATTGCAGTGCTACCAGAATAAAAATAAAATGCAATTTGATGGGAAATTTTGAGTTCGTTGATGTATTTAATAGTGACTTAAAACGAATGAAAGAACTCTTTAAATTTCATGTTGTAATAGTAGTACCTAATAGGAATAAAAAAATATTTTTCTTTACAATAGGTGTTCTTATTAAAATCGTTTTTGGTAATTGATGCAAACTAAGATTTTTTTTTTTTTTTTTTTTTTTATATAAAGCACGACAAATGACTCAACACCACCTGATGTGAAGCGGTAAGAAGAGTCCATATGCGAAGACAGCTAGTGCAGTGCAGACACTGCTCTAGCCGCCTCCACCTTGCCGGCCCGAAAGGTGCTTTTTCACGCCTCTTTTGAAGGAACCCATGTTATACGAAGGAGGGAACACATGTGCTGGCAAAGAATTCCAAGTTCTGGAAGTTCGACAAAGAAAAGAGCTACTAAATTTCTTTGTACGTGATGTTGAGGTGGAGACAGTGAATTGATGACTCCGAAGACCGGCTCGCGTGCTCCTGAGTAGGAAGGGGGAAGGTGGGATAAGGTCAAATAACTCCTCAGAACACTCTCCGTGATATAGCCGATAGAAGGCGCTAAGCGACGCAATGTCTCGACGCAATTGCAGAGGCTCAAGGTTGTTGGTGACCTCTACATCGCCAATGTTACGGACAGCACGACGCTGCAATCTGTCCAGGGCATCGAGAAGGTACTTGGCGGAGCCATCCCACAAGTGCGAGCAATATTCCACGCAAGACCGGACCTGAGTTTTATAGAGCAGGCATAATTGGTCAGGCGTGAAAAATCGACGCACCTTGTTCAGGACACCGAGCTTCCGTGAGGCTGTTTTGATCACGGTTTCGATGTAGTTCCTGGAATTCAGATCGCAACATATCTCCATGCCTAGCAAATTTAGGGAGCCCTGTGCCGAAAGAGTCATGCCCTGAAGAGACGGAAGGGGAAGGAACGGCGACATTTTAGCTGTAAACGCGCACACCTGTGTTTTCTTAGCATTGAACTCAACAAGATTGTTAGATCCCCATTCAGATACGAGGTTCAACACCCTGTCGAGCTCAATGGCAAGATTCTCTCTCTCCCTCTCGGTTTCAGCGCGCCCAGGCCCTGGGCGACCGTAATATCCCCCATGCACTGTACTGTCATCTGCATAGCAATGAATGTTTCCTAACGGAATCATGTCATTGATATGAAGAAGAAAGAGTGTGGGGGATAGAACAGAGCCTTGTGGTACACCAGCATTCACTGACATGAACCGCGAAGCGCATCCATCTGCGAGGACACGGATTCTTCGCTCATGCAGGAAGCCGGCGATCCAGTTACAGAGCTGAGCGGGCAGACCGTATGCCGGGAGCTTGGAGAGAAGAGCCTTGTGCCAGACCCGATCGAACGCTTTGGCAATGTCAAGGCTAACTGCCAGTGACTCACCACGTTTGTCAATAGCTTCGCCCCAGACATGCATTAAGTACGCTAGAAGATCACCCGTTGACCGGTTCGGCCGAAACCCGTACTGTCGATCATTAATTAATGAGTGATCTTCTAGGTATCGGATCAGCTGGTGGTTTAAGATCCGTTCCATGACCTTGCAAAGAACTGAGGTGACAGCTATCGGGCGGTAGTTAGCTGGGTCTGATCGGTCTCCCTTTTTGGGGACCGGTTGCACATTGGCCTCTCTCCAAGATTCCGGCACACACCCAGAAGAGAGAGAAAGACGGTATAGCCGCGTTAAGACAGGAGACAACTCCGCTGCGCAGTTTTTCAGTACTATCGCTGGAATGCCATCAGGTCAACTAGCTTTCCGGACGTCGATTGACTGAAGCTCCGCACGTACATCACATTGCCTAATACGAATATCGGGCATTGTGTGGCCACAGTGGGAGAGTGTTGGTGGCTGTAAGTTGCAGTCATCGATTCGGGAGTGAGCAGCAAAGAGTTTTACCAAGAGATCGGCTTTCTCTTGCGGCTTGTGAGCTAGCGAGCCGTCAGAACATCTCAACGGGGGCAGCGAGGGTTGACAGAAGTTGGATTGCACGGCTTTGGCCAGACGCCAGTAGCTACGGCTTCCCGTAGGATGCGTAAGAAGTTCTTGGCCAACTCGTGCAACGCGCTGGGCATCCGCTCTGATGAAGGCCCTTTTGCAGGACTTGGTGGCGTTGTTATAGACTGCTTTCAGTGAGTCAATGTTGGGATCCCCGCAAGCTCGGCCCCTGATCCAAGCGCGGTATGCCGACTGTCTGTTTTCAACAGCTAAGGCACAATCGCGGTTGAACCAGAGGTTACGCCTACCCCTACTGATGAGATCGGAGTGAGGGATATAGTACTCCATCCCTAACATGATCTCATCAGCAACAGCAGTAGCGTTAGCGTTCGGGTCCAGCTCACTGAAACAGCGCTGCCTCCAAGGGACAGATGCAAAGTAATCCCGCATACCGTCCCAATCTGCCGACGCATAGTGCCAGATGCGGCGTTTGGCAACCATAGGTACCTGTGGCGACGCCCGTGGCACCCCAGCGGATATCAGGCAGTGATCCGATGTTCCCAAAGGAGCACGAACCTCTAGCTGATATCCATCCGGGCGGGCTATAAGATCTATAATTGTGAGGGAGATAGGTTCCCTTAGAATCCATTGCAGTTCATATTCAGTTAGATTTTTGAAAGGATTGAGTTGTTATCTTTTGGGCACATATTTGGCTGCGATTAGGATTATTACGATATGTCATATATTTAACTAATTGCTTTCTTGTAGCCCTCGCCTACTCATTGTGTTTAAAATTGTTTGTACTGGCCCTAATTCTGGCGAACACATGCTAAGTTTAAATTTAAGTTCAGTCTTTCAGTATTTCTTTCTCTCAAAATGAAAAAGAAAAGGATGGCTGTCATATAAATTAACATTTAGAAAGGTGCGTTCAATTTTCGACCTTATTGAACGTGCTAAAATGCGGTGTTTAGGAGGCACCTACGTACATGCCGTCTAAAATTGTCTATGGTTTCTTTAAAATCTGACAGCTCTAAACAGATTTTTGCTATCTTTTTCCTATTACTTATTGCGAGAAAGAGATATACTGTACTTACATTTAGAATTAAAGTGTGTTCCCAGAATTAGGCCCACTGTGTTGTGTTTAACCTTTTACTGGCTCTCTGTTTTTATCAACTTTGTCCTTCTATGTATTTTAAGCTTGGTCTTGCAATAAGATTAATAAATATTTAATTTTTCAATTCAAACATTTTATAACAAGCTCGAGTGAAAGTTTTTACTTTATGCTATGTCTTTCAAATGAATCTTTAAAAATATAAGAAAAGTATTCTACAAAAAAAAATTCACTAATCAGTGAATATATATATGTATATAAGGAGGAGCTCGGTGACGTAGTTGTTGAGGAGCTCGGTGGCGTAGTTGCTTGAGCGCTTTGGTTTCGATAATGAAAACAACGCAACTTTCGCCATGGTTGGTCCCGGAATGGGTCAATTAAATTTAAAATCTCGAGGTCCTTCGCGCTTCTGAAGGCACGTTAAGCCGTTGGTCCCGGTTGTTACTGCAACCGTTTTAACCCATCAAACCGCATTGGGCCAGCGTGGTGGTGTCATGGCCCAATCTCCTCATGTGTTTCTCCCATGTAGGAAGGCCTGTGCCCAGCAGTGGGACGTATATAGGCTGATGATGATGAAGTACCTACTTATTTATTTAAATTTCTTAAGCGACTCATAAATAAAATACAGCATACAAAGAGAATGGGATCACTACAGTTTAATTTGTCAAGTTGTGTAAGACTTCCGGTAGTTATATGACAGTAAAAAATGTAATAATCTGGAATTCGAGGCTTTCACGAGTAAAGTTACTTGTCCACATCTCATTTATTTATGCCACTATGGTTTTTGTTACATAAAAAGCTGACCTTATTTTTGGAGAGTTTTTTTTTTGCTATTTTATGAGGTCGGTCTAGATTTTTATAATTAGAACATTATGTCTGAACGAACGTTTGTAACCTTGTGTTGTGTGAAATAAATATAGTTTTGTGAATAACGTGCGATATGGAAAATCATTAAAATAAAAGTTAACTTGGTCAAGTGGGACCTGCATAAGTGAGAAAGCTCCACAGCTAGACAATGCAATCCCCTATATTTGGGATTCATTCTTACGATTTTATCGTCATAGTTACCTCTATAATTGGGGTGTTGCCTTAGTTTGAATATGGCGCTATTTGTCACAAATTCAGGAAATATACGCTCCCGTTACCCATAAAAACAATTCAAACTAGAAATATATGGAATATTGTTGAAGTGGTACTGTTTTGAATATAAAAAAATGGTAATATTTTTTTTTCAAAATTATTAAAAAATGTTAATGATTTTAGATTGGTGACATCAATTAAAACAACTATTATTATGACAACTATTAATAAAAACATACATAATACATAGTTATTATCAATTTTATCAGTATGCCCATACATTTCTTAGTATTAGGGGAACGTGTGACGTCACGTGTTCCGTAGATTTTCTATGCAGTGTTTTTGGATGACGCGCCGCAACACATCAACCATACCACTGTATCTCTAAAACTATTGATCTTAAACATACTATTTCTTTTGCAATATTACTTTATGAGTTATAAACTTGTTATTTATGAAATAAAAAAAAAGTTGTCAACTACCCAAGCGAGTGTATTTTACCTCTTTTACTGAGATAAAATCAATTCATCACCTTTCTAACTTGCACTACGCATATTAATTTCCGTTTTGTTTATGGATTGAAATCTAAAGTAACTGAATACTTACAAGAGGAGGAAGAAAACTCGCTGTAAAGTTATCGAAACGTCGGGTGTATGTAATAATACACCCGACGACGACCCTATAATGTTAGATCTAATTAAACGCGAGTTAAATTTATGTTTATGTGAGATACTAGGGAAGTGGTAGACCTCTTTAAGCGAGACCAATTCGCAGATCCCTTAATGTCCAGTTATCCAGTTTTCACGTATAGTGAAATTCATTCATTCATTTTCGCGTTGTGAAATTCATAGCGGCTATCTACCTCAATAAGTGGCATCATGAAGACTGGCATCATATTTTTATATTTGGAGTTTTTGGCGAGATTTTATGGTGTCATATCAGTCAAGAGTAAGGTGTCTTACGTAGAACTAGCGGATTGTTCAACATTTACGAAATTGTTGTCAGTTTGTTTTTTTTACATACTTGGCACAATTATTATTATTATTATGTTCACTTCTATTTTTATTTTCTCTCATTTCTGAGGTATTTTCCAATTCCACGCGGGTTGATACCAAGCGTGAGTAGAATAATGTTGTGTCAGAGTGGTGTAATAGTTTGTGTGTGTGTGTGTGTGTGTGTGTGTGTGTGTGTGTGTGTGTGTGTGTGTGTGTGTGTTTGTATGTGTGTGGTGTGTTTTGTAGCAAGTTAATTAATACGCGATGTTGTTAAAAACTTTCTGGTAATTCGGCAAGTATTTAATATGACTGCTTTTTGTAATAAATGTAATATAGAATTATGGATTTGTAATATGTTAAGGCTCTTCTTCAGAGATTTTGGTATAACTCCAGTGGATGATATTACTATTGGTACTATTTGAACATTTTGTACTTTCCATTGTTTTTTTATCTGTATGGCCAGATCAGTATATTTCGTAAGCTTTTCGTTTATTGTACTTTGGATGTTGTGAGTGTTAGGTACTGCTATGTCAATTAAATAAACTGTGTGCGTTTGCTTGTCATGTACTGTAATATCGGGTCTATTATGGTGTGTTGTTCTATCTGTTATGATGGTGCGGTCCCAATAAATTTTGAATTGATTACTGTCAAGAACAGGGGTTGGCTTGTATTTATAGTATGGCATCTTTTGGGCTATAAAATTACATTTGTGTGCTAAGTATTGGTGAATGATGGAAGCAACCTGGTCGTGGCGATGTTTGTAGTCTGTATTTACTAAAGTTTTACATGCACCGGTTATGTGTTGGATTGTTTCGCTATTACCATGGCAATGTCTACACATATCAGTTGGGAGGTTCGATTCCTTTAATATATATTTCTTGTAATTTCGTGTGGCAATTATTTGGTCTTGTATGGCAAGCATATATGCCTCTGTCTCAGGGAAAAGCTCTCCTCTTTGAAGCCATTGGTTTGAAGCTTCCATGTCTACATATGGTTGATTTAAGGCTGTTTTATGCCTGCCATGCAAGACCTTCTGTTCCCAGTTAGAGACCTTGTGTTTATTATCGGTTATTTCTTCATTGGGTTGTGTGTTTTTGTCACTTAAGTTGAGTGGCGTGTATTGATGATCTATGTCTATTATGTATTTGTGTAATAAAGAGTGCTCAGCGTAGTTGTGGAAAAAGTGTCTTAAGTTCGTTATTTGCTTGTTGTGTAAATTTTTCAAATCTATGAAACCTCTACCGCCATCTTTCCGCGGTAAAGTGAGTCGTTCAGAACAAGATTTTGGATGATGTTTTCTATGTTTGGTTAATTTTGTGTTGATAATGCGCTGTATTCTTTTTAGTTCTGTTTGTGACCATTGTATAACTCCAAATGAGTAAGTTAATATTGGTATTGCAAATGTGTTGATAGCTTTAGTAATGGATTTTGAATTCAGCTCAGTTTTTAATATTAAATCTACTCTGTGTTGAAATTTACTAATTAAGTCGGATTTGGTTTTCTTGTGATGAATTTGTGTTGACTGTTCAAAACCTAAATATTTGTAAGTATTTCTGTCAGTAATTGCTGTTATTTCTTGTCCGTTTTGTAATGTATAAGTTATTATTATGGAAATAGTTACTAGGCAATAATTTTACATCATAATACTTTGTTGTAATATTTTCTAATTAAATTAAACATTGATATATTTTTGACTCATTTGTGCAAAATAAGTGTGACGTGCTGGCAACTCTTTTAATTTACCCCAAAAAGCATACATTGCGGGCTAAATACAATGCCACTTTTATTGACGACGTACACAGCAAGCAATGTATATTTTTGGCATGGCGTCGTTTTAATGTAATGTTTTTCACTATTTTACAGTAAAAATGTACTAAGTGATAATAAGAAATGTCTCAATGAGGAAGATTATAAGTTTTACTTTGCTTCCAGCGTGTTAAAGTAGATTAAAGAGGCATTTTTCCACTAGTTTTGGCATAATATTGCTCTGCATAGGTTAGCGAACTACTGAGCGCGTCGAATCGTCAAAAGGACTGGATAAGAGTGTTTACTCTTATGCGCGGCGCGCGCGTCCCGCCCACTTACGCCTTCTAACTACTCTCTATGTTCTGTGCTGTCACTCAACACTTCTTGCTGTTTTCAAAGTGGGTAACGCGTAAAATGTACCTATTTCATTTCAAACGTGGCCTATAGTATACCTACGTAACTGCTTACCTACATCAAGGGAAACACATGCTTGATTGCCATCCTATTCAAAAAAAGTAACTACCGCTTAATTATTCATACCGTAGGATGTTCCGGGTCCCCTCGGCTACAGAGACGTCGCCGTGCGCGCGAGAGGCGGAAAGTGAAGAGTGCCAGTGAGAAGGACGACACTCCTGACGAATTGGCTTACATCGACTGCTTGCCTGAGGTAGTTCTTTGTTCGATAAATTTTCTTCTAAATATTATATAGACATAAATATCAGTATCCGAGATGTAGGTATAACTGTTAAAGAAATATACATATGTTACAGGATGTCAGATTGGTGGAAGTAACATCTAATATATGGGGTACCAAATTCAAAATGCATGGTTTAGCCAAGAACGTGCCGGCTAACTTGGGCCAGGTGACGTACAAGACCTCCTTGCTGCATCTGCAGCCGCGCCAGATGACCCTCATGATCACGGAGCTGCGCGACGACTACCCCGTGGGGCCCGACCCCAACTTTAACCCGAACATTTTCTCCGAGGACGAGGAGGAAGTCTTCCAGCCGACCGACTCACCGAAAAATTCACCCGCGCACAATATTAACAACAACAATAATAATAACAACATTCGGAGAAAACTTACGCTCAGCGAAAGAATTAACAACTCGAATAACACCAATCAGACCGACTCGTACAACTCGAACAACAACAATACCAACGGGCCTTCCCTGGCCCGAGCCGAATCGTACGAGGAGTTTCCGCACATCGACACGAACGACTCGATGAACAACGTGCCGGAGAGCGTGCACGTGCGGCACGCGGGCGAACGCCGCGTCAACAGCGCCGCCGCCGTGCCCAGCCGCCACGCCATCTCCCCGCTGCGCTGCGAGGGCTCCGTGCCCGCGCTGCAGTCGCCCAAGAACGCCGTCGCGCCCACCGACATCATATTCGAGCGGCCCTCGCCGCAGGCCGTCACCTGCGGCGGCCGCGGAGACTTCTGCGGCGGCCGCGCCGACTACGGCGTGCGCGGCGACGGCGTCGCCCTCAAGGCCGGCCTGCCGAGCGTCGACCAGCAGCCGTTCGGCCTCAACCTGAGCCTGACCGAGCCGAGCCGCCAGGTCACCATCAAGAAATGCGACGCGCACGTCGCGGACAACTGCCTCTCGAAGCTGCGCAAGAACATCTGCGGGCGCGGCGAGGCCGCCTACGACGCCAACGCGCGTATTCTAAAGTCGCTGTGTGGCAAGGGCCACGAGCACGAGGTGCACCCCGACGGGCCGGCGCGGCGCGGGGCGGCGCGCGCCGACGACCTCAAGTACATCGACGAGGAGGCGACCGGCGACGCCGCGCCCGGCGACCGCGGCCGGCGCGCGCCCGGCGCCGGCGGCGGCGTGCCCGTGAGCCCCGTGTGCGCGCCCGGCGCCATCCCGCGCAGCTGCAGCGTGGGCTACCTCGACCTAGTGGAGCCGCACGCACGTGTCAGCCTGGCCGCGCTGCGCGAGCCACCGCGCCGCCTCGTGCTCGTCAGCGAGCGCCGCCGCCGCCCACGCCGCACTCCGCGCGCGCCCGACGCTCGCCCCGCGCCGCCGCTGCACCGATGTGGCAAATCGCGCAGCCTCGACTCTGGCGAGCTCGGCATCGCCGCCGACAAGCGGCCGTCGCGCGTCGAGGCCGCGCCCGCGCCGCCGCCGCTGCCGCCGCGCCGCGAGAGCACCGGTGACGAGGCCGCCGCCAGCGGCGACGAGCGCGCGGCGGGCGCGTGCGCGGCGTGCCGGCTGGCCGCGGGTCGGGCTTGCGGCGCGTGCGGTCGCGCCCCGCCGCCTGCGCCCGCGCCGCCCCCGCGCGCGTCCGCTACCGACTCCGACTCCGACTACAGCAAGTATTATAGTTAGTACAAAAGTAGACGCTTTGCTCTCACCTCGCACTGGCCTGGCGTCTTCTCGGCGCGGCGGAAGCGGCGATCACCCTCGGACATCTCTTCACTGAATGGGCGGCTGACAGAGCGTTGTTTGTGTACCGCGCGACATTATGTGGCTCAATGTTAATGATTGAGTTTGCGTGCTCCCAACTTTCAATCTCTGTCGACCGTAGGAGTGGTAGGTATACCTACAGTATTGTGCAGCACTGTCCCCGGCACTCGAGCATGGAGCTTCCTTTGCTTCATATGCCTCTCTGTATCCACCTAGTAATCTCTTCTAGTTTCGTATTCGACTGACCTATTAGACTTGATATATGATATACCTAGGAGGTACTCTACCCTGATTTCGCTAGACGGACCGCCAAGCTTATATACTATCGTAGAATAGCAGCGTGCAATATTAATGTAATATTTAGTACAACAACAGCATTAGATGAAATAGACCGTAGATCCCTGCCGCGAAGTGACTCGTGAAGGTGTCTAAAATAGTGTGTGGTGGTGTGGCGTGCAGGTTCCCTGGAGCAGTTGGCGCTGCGGCTCCTGGCGTCGCGCAACACGCGGAGGTCGCGCGCGGGGGCGGGGGCGGGGGCGGGGGCGGGGGCGGGGGCGGGCGCGGAGGCGGGCGCGGCGCGGGCGGTGAGCTCGGCCCCGGCGTCGCCACGTGCCGCCCGCGCCCGGCCCGCCGCGCCCGCGCCCGCCACGCCCACGCCCACCAGGCATCGATACGCTTCTGCGTCACCCATTAGGTCAGTACGTACAGCGACCACATAAATAGCTTGACGCTTTAGTAGAGGCCGCGCCAAATTTCTAGTTTGCTGTGAACACGAGTCGATTCACTGCGCACAATCAAAATACGGAACAACGCAGTAACGCGGTGCAACTTCAGAGCGAACTAGATGTTTTGCGCGAGCTCTACCGTCAACCGTGTCACACCGACTATAATACTACGCTCGTACTTAACAATAATTGCAACCTTACCTAAATGGTACTAGTGCTCAGCTACTTCTGTGGTCGGCCGTCCTACACAAATCAATCCTGCCAGACTTTTTCCACCATACATACGTTTTTAACATGTTGATATTTTGACCATCCGTCCACACGCTAAATTACTTATGATGTGACTCGTCGCGAGTGATATCGCATAGGTACTGTCGACCGTATAAACTCAATACTTAACGTAATGCAGTGTTTATTTATTTATTAAAATTTTATGATTGCTGTGCGGTCGACAATCAAGTGCGCGATATCCCTCGCGTCGAGTTGCATCTTGAGAAAATCTTACGGCGTGGCCACGGGAACGGGCGGCGGCGGCGGCGGCGGCCGCGCGACTGGCAATAGCGTAAATTCGCGGCGGGCAAATATTTGTTACGAGCTATGTTAGGTGTTTCTCTGCAAGATAGAATCAGAAATGAGGACATCCGTAAGAGAACCAAAGTCACTGACATAACTCTTAGGATTAGCAAATTGAAGTAGCAGTGCACATAGCACGCAGAATGGACGGCCGGTGGGGCGTTAAGGTTCTGAAGTGGCGACCGCGTACCGGAAAGCGCAAAGTAGGACGGTCTCCCACTAGATGGACAGACGACCTGGTCAGGGTCGCGGGGAGCCGCTGGGTGTAGGCTGCGCAGAACCGTTTTATTTGGAGATCGATGGGGGAGGTCTTTGTTCGTAGTGGACATCATAGGCTGATATGATGATGAATATTTGTTCCACCAGTCGCGTCGCCGTCGTTGCCGCCCGTTCCCGTGGCCAGAGCGTAAGAGTTACGCAATTTTTTATCTAACATGAAGATATAAAGTGCGTCAAATTATAACAAATTAAAACTCTTTAAGGCTAGACTTCAAGAATAAGTATACCCTTCTAATGAAACAGTTCTATTGTAGATTGTACAAAATGGTTTAGTTTTTATTTATAGATCTGTCCCTATTCTATCTACCAGCCTTGGGCGCGGTTTTCAAAGGCACTGGTTCAAAAACAGATAATAATATAATAGACATAATTTAAGCTTTCATCTAGATCAGCATGGTAACTTAGCATCGCAGGTCAGTTACAACAAATTTTAATAAACTTTGTAAATGATATAGCAAAGGCGTCGGATAACCTTGATGAGCTTTCTACATGCTAATTATAAGGACTTTATCAAAGCCTTTGGTTTTATAAATCACTAGCTGCACCCGGGATGCTTTGCAATGCCCGTAACGAGAAAACTGATAGTTTTTATAATAGAAAAATTGGTTAATAGTCCAGGAACCGCGGACGTCCTCAGAACACTCTAGCAAAGGTTCATCACAATATGGTCATCGTAATGGTT
Source organism: Nymphula nitidulata (assembly GCA_947347705.1). NCBI lineage: Eukaryota > Metazoa > Arthropoda > Insecta > Lepidoptera > Crambidae > Nymphula > Nymphula nitidulata. The sequence goes on along the minus strand of OX374625.1, from coordinate 17,738,906 downwards.
TCGGAAAGCATAGCTAGGGGACTAACATACAAACATTGATTCTAAAAGCTTTTATTTAACTTGCTTATGTTCGGGTGGAATCTTGCGACTTGATTTTGAAGCAGATATCTTCAACCGATTGAGCTGAAATTTTGTGTACACGTTTGGTTTGGATGACAATACACGATAAGCTGTGTGACGTCATTTCTAAATCCAATATGGCGGACCATACTACAATATGGATATTAAATGAAAGGGCTTGTTGCGAGTAACTCGAAAAATGTGACGTCATTCTAAATCCAATATGCCGGACCATCCAAGATGGCGGAATAGTTATTTTTAATGCATTTCTACAATATGGGTATCAAATGAAAGGGCTTGTTTAGAGTAAATCAAAAAAATAATGTGACGTCATTCTAAATCCAATATGGCTGAACATCCAAGATGGCGGAATAGTTATTTTTTATGCACTTCTGCAATATGGGTATCAAATGAAAGGGCTTGCCGAGACTCAGAAACCTAGCCAGCGGTAACAAAAAGTTAAAAATAAATTAAAAGATTTTTTTTTAAAAAAAGTATTTATTTAAATGCTCTAAAAAGAAGAAAATAAAATTTTCCATTAAAATTTCATCTATAAACTAATAACCTCACCATACACAATTTATATGATCATTGCTTGTCGCGCGATTTACTTCTTTAAATAAACTAGTAGATACTTACCTATTTAATTGAGCGACAAGCTTTTATGATCATATAAATTGTGTATAATGAGGTTATTAGTTGATAGTTAAAATTTTACAGGAAAATTTTATTTTCTTCTTTTTAGAGCATTTAAATAAAAGCATTTTTTTTTTTTAAAAAAATATTTATATGGATGGTCTACTTTACGGGAAAATTTCGGGTGTGAATACAACACAAATCGAACACAATGATACGTGTGGCTGTGGCCCATCAACAGATTGTGCCAACAGGAGTGCCTCAGGGATCACATATCGGGCCTCTGTTCTTTTTAGCCGACTTCAAAGAAAGGAGAAGGTTATCAAGTCGTCTATGTTTTTTTTTGTTTGTTACCTCAGAACTTTTGACTGGGTGAACCGATATTGATAATTCTTTTTTTGTTCGATGCGGAATAGTTCCCATTCGGTCCCAATGTTTTGAAAATCCATTGGGTAGTTTGGATTTTAAATAAAAAAAACTGGAAAAATTAAGTCGTCTACCTAAGCAAAGTTGCGGATATTAGCTTTCCTATGAATTTTTAGTGAAATGATACGATAGTAGAAAATAATACACGCTCACGGTCACCCATCTAGCTTTGACCTTCAAAAGTTATCACTAAAAATTGTGAAAAATAAATTGAAAAAAAAATTAAAACCGACTCCAAAAAAAATTTTTAAACAAAAATTAAAACCGACTTCAAAAAACTGAAAAGGATAAAATAATTAAATTTAAGTAGGTATTCATCCCCTAGAAACATATTTTTGGAGTCGGTGCTTCACTTTCTATTGTTTTTGGAAACCACTTAGCACCAACTCCAAAAATATGTTTCTAGGGGATGAATACCTACTTAAATTTAATTATTTTATCCTTTTCAGTTTTTTGAAGTCGGTTTTAATTTTTGTTTAAAATTTTTTTTTCACAATTTTTTGTGATAACTTTCTACGGTCATAGCTAGATGGGTGACCGTCAAATTATATTGTTTCCTACTATCGTATCGTTTCACTAAAAAGTCATTGGAAAAGCAAAAATTCGCAATTACTCATATGTAGACGACTTCATAATTTCAGTTTTTTTATATTTAAAACCAAAGTACCCAACTGTTTTTGAAAAAATTTTTATGGGACCAAATGGCAGCTATTCCACATCGAACAAAAAAAGAATCACGTAAATCGGATCAGTAATCTCGGCGTAATCGGTGTACATACATAGCAAAAAAAAAAAAAAAACTATACCGGCCGAATTGAGAACCTCCTCGTTTTTAAGTCGGTTAAAAACTGAAAAGGATAAAATAATTAAATTTTAGTAGGTACTCATTCCCTAGGAACATATTTTTGGAGTTGGTGCTAAGTCGTTTCCAGAAACCATAGATAGTGAAGCACCGACTCCAAAAATATGTTCCTAGGGGATGAGTACCTACTAAAATTTAATTATTTTATCCTTTTCAGTTTTTTATTTTTATAAGCGATCTTGCTGATCATCATCCAGCCTATATACGTCCCACTGCTGGGCACAGGCCTTCCTACATGGGAGAAACACATGAGGAGATTGGGCCATAACACCACCACGCTGGCCCAATGCGGGTTGGTGGGTTAAAGCAGTTGTAGTAACAACCGGGACCAACGGCTTAACGTGCCTTCCGGAGCACGGAGGAGCTCGAGATTATAAATTTGATTGACCCATCCCGGGACCGACCATGGCGAAAGTTGCTTTGTTTTCCGTATCGAAACCAGAGCGCTCAAACCAATACGCCACCGAGCTCCTCATCGATCTTGCTGATAGGTATTATTAAACCTAATTACTATTAAAGACGCGCACTAATGATTTGAAACTTTATATTGTTTCAAAATTCTATGACAAATAAATGTAAACTCTGTTGAATACGTCCACTTTGTTAATTAAATAAAAAATAAAAACCAGCCTACCTACAGACTGAAATTTCGAAATATGTAGGTAGAGACCGTCTAAGCTGAAATGACGCGCCCCACTACTTAATTATTTTATTTAGATGTGTGAGTGCAAATATTAATAACGACTCTTTATCTGTGTGGCAGCGTCGACTGTTTCGTGAACTATGATCTGTATGCGTACAACTCAGTCGAATAGCCCGGCGATAAATCCGACAACGCTCACTGTATGAAGCAGCGCCGTCGCATTGTATGAGACAAGACGTCCGCTCTCTCGCTCGATCAGACCAAATATGACTAGTTGGACAACTAATCAGAAACAAAACAGACAGAACCTTTTGACATCTAACCAGCAACTGAATGGCCAATTACAATTGCATGTTTATCTGTATTGCGCCCATATTTTGAATTTGCGTTTGTGTGTAATGCAGTGGTGGGGCGCGTCATTTAAGATTAGACGATCTTATACAACTTAAAGCAAATATGAGAGTATAATAATTTTGAACGATATTTAGTTTTAATTAAGATTGCAGGTACTAAAATATTATATTATTTTTCAGGCAATTATTAAACTCTCCCTTATTAAATCGAAGAAGAAACAAGAAACCGTCCGAGAGTTCTGACGACGAGTATTCGAACGGCGGTGGCTACAGCGAGGTGAACAGCAAAAACTACCGCGACCTGGAGAGCTTCCAGAAAGCGCAACTTAGGAATAAGGTTGGAGAAATAATATCTCTATTCTTTATTAAAATATAACAGTTTATATTCAAAGTGCTGTATTTTACAAAAGGATTTTTTTTTGTTAGAATTCGAATTAGTTAAAAATGAGGGTCCAATTATAGCTTATCGAATATGTAGCTGATTTAATTTACTTAACTGCAGAGTGACACACCCCTGCTTCTCGACTAGTTATAATATTCGTTCATATTAGTGACCCCGCCGCACGAATTGAACACGCAACTTTCTGATATGGAGTCAGAAGCGCTATTTTTGCTTGTTCAAATCATATCGGTATCAGTGTGAAGTGTGAACGAATATTATAACCGTAGCCGTAGTCGAGGCCACCATTTCTCCACCAGATACATTATCTGGGGTCACACACACTCATCTTACGTGAAAAATGTGCCAACATTTGGATAGCCATATTAACTTTGTAAAACGTTTGAAATTAAACAAATTTACCGGATTTAACTCGCGTTTAATTAGATGTTACATTATTATTATACACCCGACGTTTCGATTACTTTACAGCGATCGTGGTCACGGGAAGACTAAAGATGTCAGTTGTCTTTGATAAGTTTTAAGTTAACTACCGTCACTTTGTGTTATGTTTTCCAAATTTTTTAAAACGTGTCGTGTTCAGCTAAAACGTGCCGGCCCCGTGGGCGGGTCGGGGTCGGGGGCGGGGGCGGGGTCGGGGGCGGGGGCGGAGCGCGGCGGGCGGCGGCAGCTCGTCATGCACAACAAGGCGCCCATGTGGAACGAGAACAGCCAGGTCTACCAGCTCGACTTCGGTGGCCGCGTCACGCAGGAGTCCGCCAAAAACTTCCAGATAGAGTACCATGGGAAACAGGTACGGTCACAATCTTTAGTATGGGATAATATTCCAAACGGAAACGTGATGCTTTAAGAGATTTCGTCAATCTTTATTATGAGTTTGTATTGATGTGGACTATCGATTTATGAAGGTTTCATGCGTTTAACCGCCATTTTGGAAAAAAATCAAAACCTCATACAAAATATTCAAACCCCTTTCTTAACATCCATATTGTACGTTTCGGCTGTGCTGATTTGGCATAATAATATTATCAACGTTAAGCAAAAATCTTGCTTATTACTATCAATTATATGCAAAAAAAAAAATTATGATTTTTCTCTAAGTTGTTTTTCTCTAAGATCTATGTTCTTGTAGCCAAACAGAGAAACAAGGCATATGGAATTAAGGTACCTGGGTCGAATATGGCCACCTTAAGGTTTGTTAATCTTTTTTAATAATAATAAAGCTAAAAGAAACCAGTTTTAACACTTATTCATTTAGAGTGGCTATTTATCTATACAAAAAAAGCAAAAAAAATACAAAGATATTAAACGATAAATAGTATTTTCAGTAGTTTTAAAAAATAAGTAAATTGGCCATATTTCCGACAGGGGAGGTAAATATGCCCATAAATGTGGCCATATTTACTGTATGAATTTACTAGTTTAAAAAACTTCTAAATAAACTAAAATAAAAATGAATGTTATGTTTTAATAGAGCATTTATTTAAAATATATTCTTTGGGCGACATTCAGTACAAATAAAGAACTATCTTTACAAGTAATATAAATTAAAAGATATTATAAAAGCAACAGTGAGATTCAAAAAGTATTTCTTAATTTAAACTTAAAATGCTAAGAACAGTTTTACTTAAACAAAATAAACAAAATTATCAAAAAGAAAACGTAACTTATGAGATCATTTATAGTTAATCACAATGAGATTATAAACTAGAAACAAAAGTAGGTAAACATAATGAAGTATTTATAATTAGTCCTGAGTGCACCGAGTGCAAACAAATTTATCAGTGTCTTCTTTTGTTAACCCAAAACAGTCTTCATGGACGTACGTTTGACATAAAAAACATAGTCTCATGTCTGCTATTCTATCCTCATCGCAAACGTAACAATACCAACAGTTATTGGATTTTTTGGAATGTCCTTTACTTTTTTGTTTTTCTAAGGTTTCTCCCTTAGAAGTTACTGCTTCAGTCTTCTTCAGTTTAGCAGAATATTGTTTCCTTTTTTGGGAAGAAACTCTAGATGGACCTGGCATATTTTTCATTTTTTGTTTACAGGCATTGGATGGTCCTGGCTTACTATTTTTCTCTGTAAACATTGATTTTGTTAGCTCCTGTGCCAGACTATTAATGGCTTTTGCTCTAGGTGTAGTTTTTGGGCTTGACATTTTCACCGGGGTTTTCAAAATTTCACAAAAAGATGAATATGACTCATTTAGTGTTGTGGAGCAGACTATGGATTTAGTTTCCGAGTCTCTATTATTCTGGTGCTGCTTTAGTTTCGATAAAGGAGTCTCGTCGCTACTATCGAAATCGTCATAGACACTTGGCTGGGGTTCTATAAAGTTCGATCGAGCGTTGTCTAGAATGGTAGCACAGCGATTTGCAGTATTTGGCAATAGATGTTCACTTGTCTGAGAATCTTTTTGATCTGGATGCAGTATAGGCACCGGATTTTCAACAGAGGTATCAGTTCGAGCAAGAGGATAAGGAGGAATAATCTGATTCCCACCAGCATCAATAGCAGCGCTGTCGTTGGGATCTTCGTTTTCGTTAGAAGGAATAGCCTGATTTTCTGTTGCATTAGTATCGTCGCTGTCAATGGGATCTTCATTTCCTTGAAGAGGAATTAATAGACTTTCGCTTGCATTCGTAGCATCGCTGTCATTCGGGTCAATATTTTCCTGATTTTCAGAAGGTCCAGGTATTGTAGAATCAAAGGTAGGTATGCTGGGAGCGTATGCCTCTTCTGGTATCCTTGCTGGATTAAAAGGGAAAATTCCGGTCGCTTCAAATCCAGATTTGATATTTGCTGGTGTCGCAGCTTTGTCCCACGCTTTGGAAAATAATATCCCAAACCTTTGTTTTGTTATTTTCCTGTCTTCGTGTACTGACCAGTACTTTAAGACTTCCTCGTCCCAGTAATATTCAAACGATCGAAATACTGATTTGTCCATCGGCTGTAATTCATGTGTGGTGTTACTAGGAAGGCAGAAAAGCTTAATGTCGAATTTTTCTGCTGCTTCAACAATCGAATAGTCTAAGTGGCACTTGGCTCCATCGAAGATAAGTAAACAAGGTCCTGGCAATTTAAATTTGGAAAAATGGTGAATCCAGTTCACAAACGTTTCAGAGTTCATACTTCCTTTGGGTGTCATTTGGGCTATTGAGCTGGTTGGTAAGGAATCTACCCATTCTGGCTTCATGCGTTTGCCTTTAAAGAGAATCATGGGTGGAATCGCATGGCCCAAGGCATTGCCACATGAAACTATAGTGACGTTCTCGCCGTGTTCTGGTGCTACTAAATGTACTCTCTTGGATCCACGTTCAGCCAAAACTTCTGGTGATTTGTGCAAATTAAGCTGGCAACCCTTTTCGTCAATGTTAAAAATGCGTTCCGGTTTGTTCATAATGTCATTATCTTCCAAGACTTTCTTTAATTTATCAAAATAATCAGAAACGACTACTTTATTTAACTTTTGCGCCCTTGCGGGATTTAGGTTTTGTGCCTTTCGTCTGCTGATATTTTTATGGCGTTTTAAAAATCCTCTCAGCCAATCTCGTCCCACCATCAAGTCGCCACCTGAAGCGGAAATGCTATTTCGATCACAGAATGTCTTTACGCATCTACGTAGCACACGCTGTGTTAATGGGTATCCCACATTGCACAGGCGAATAACACGGGATGCCAAAATCTTCTCTTGTTCAGGGTTAAGAAGAGGTTTCCGACCTAAAGTAGATTTGGTCTCCTTTTTCTCTTGTAAATAACGCCTAAGAGTGCGTCTTGGCACATTAAAATGCTTTGCAGCCGTATATACTTTCATATTTCCGTTTTTGACTGCAGTTAAAGCTAATTTCATTGATACTTCTGACCATTTAGCTCGAAGCCCTTTAGTTTTATAGCGTGCCATGGTCTAAAACAAAAAAAAAGAAAGCGTCGGTTATTAGTACCGTAAATATGGCCAAACGGTGGCCATATTTGCAGTCATGCATTATTTTTGTTTTCATATTCACGAAAGAAAAACACCCTATTAATTCAATAATTAAACAAAGAAATATCAAATTGCAATCGTCACACAATATCGCAATGCGATAAATAAAGATTCTTATTTGAAAAATAACAAAATACAGGAAAATACTTACTTAATGTTTTTATAACCTCAACAGCATGTTTTACTTTATCGGACACTGGGCGACTAGCGGGCGCGCGGGAAGGGTGAAAGGTACGGCGTTCGGATACATTCGACACTAGCGACAATTTACGATCGCGTTCAGGTTATTAAAAATTTTTGTGTTTGGAATAATGGTATGTGGCCATATTTTCCAACTGGCCATATTCGACCCAGGTACCTTACCAACTGACCAAAATAACCGATTATAAATAAATAGGTACCGGCGCTACTACCAGAATTCCAATTTCAATATTTGAAAAGTTGCTAATTCCTTTTTTTTTTGAGAAATCTTGTTTGTTTTTCATTTTAGTGGGCATAGAATAAATAATAAGAATTACTTAATGGCTCGTTCTGTTATTAAATGCAGATAGAATCAGGCACCAGGATTAAACCAGGACCAACTTTAGACCACATTTAGTAAAAATGTGGTTAACGTTTTATGTATTTGTACCCCTACTGTAAGTTTCGAATTCAAATATTTCGACCGTCATTGTGTTTAGCTGGTAATCGTATGAAAACGACAGCAGCGCCTCTGTAGTGAATTATTGGAAACACTTTTTTTAAAATTTGAGAGCTGCACACAACCAAACTTAGAGTAGTGGTACTGATACCAGATAGAGGCTGCATGTACCTGATAATGGAATTTAATATTTGAAAAGGAATACTTCTTACTCTCAGAGAATGAGGTTGTTAGTTATGCAATCAGCTTTTGAAAATAATTATAACATTTTCAGGTAATGCAATTCGGTCGTATCGACGGCAACGCTTACACTTTAGACTTCCAATATCCCTTCTCGGCGCTGCAGGCCTTCGCGGTGGCGCTCGCCAACGTCACGCAGCGGCTCAAGTGAACCGCGTCGGTAGCTGGAGAGACGAAGACAAGTTCTGAGTGTAATATCCTCTGCGATAGATGACCACCGTGACACTGTCTCAGCTCAGGGATGTTACCAGTGCCAGTAATGAAAACAGAGATATGCTTTGCTATATTAACGCATTGCCTATCCCATGGGTCATAAACTATGACGATACATAACAATTGTTTTTTTTATTTTGTCTACTTTGTGGAATTTGTTAAACAAAAGAGGTTGCTTAATATTAATGTAAATCACCACATGAAACATCCGACAAGATGAATATAGGTACTATTTTTAATTATCACCTTTGGAATTTTAATGGCGCGCCGTGAAATGAAAGACCTAATAGTTTTAAAAAGATAAAAATTACTAGCTACATTACTCAATCTTGTAACTCCGCCGCTATAGGATGCGCTAGTTACCTAAACGACTATACATTGTACAGTCGGTATCACAATTATCTGAGATCTCAGAGTACTCGAAAATAAGTTATGATATTTTAAAAAAGCAACCGTATTACTACAGCCACAGATTACATAATAGTCAATAGTAAATATCTTTATTGCATTCCATGTTGTACTGGGAATGGAAAATGAAAAGGTTCGTCACCTTAAAGTCGATTTTTGCATGCACCAGTCAATCAATCAATATACAAACATAACAGAGCAAGAAACAATGCTGCTAATATTTTAATAAATTTGATGTTCTCTCCCGAAGCCTTTATTTCTTTCTGTTCCGCGTATATTATATTTACCTGTCTATTTTTACCAAAAATGCATGACAACAATGACGGCATTGACTGATACTGATATAATGAAATGTCAATAGTTTCCTTTATGACAATAAACAAAAAAGAAAGTGAAATATAGCATCCAGAACATAATTTTTGGCATTAATTGGTTCATTGGGACAGATTTTAAATGTATTATGTGTGTTTTATGTTGATATAATTTAAGTTTCTCAATAAGTGAATTTGTAATTCTAATGAGAAATAAATATTCTTTAAGCACAATATGTGCTCGCGACACGTTATACGAATTAATTTGAAAACTGATGAAACTTTTCATTCCTCGACTGTTTCATTTTATAAGGTCTTACAACAAATCAAATCTCAACATAACTACGATCAAGACATTCAGAAAGTAAGAACAAGATCTCAAGCAAAATCTCTTGAATCCGTAAAAATTACTTATAATTCGTTTTCATGCATAGTTTGTTTTACAAAAGTTAAAATTTTCGTCGATTTCACCGATATTCAATATGGCAATATGGCGGGCGACAGAAGTCAACTATACGTCACCAAAGTGACATAGGCGCCATGATAATTATTTGGCAAAGCAAACGAAAAGAAAACGGAAAATTGAACACTGTCCTGCATATTTTTACCTATTTTTCAGAATATTGTACATAGACCTGGCCGGGCCTCCATACATTTTTGAAGCATCTTTTTTAAACTTTATGTCTACAAACACAATTCTGTGAGTGCAGTGTTAGAATTGCATTTCTGATACAGTGCAGATATTTGTGATCAATGAGAGCTCAGGTGATTCCGATACCGAAGTCTGCAACACATCAAGCGTAACAGTTTGACCTTGAGACCGTTATTGCATTCGTCATAGAGGCGGCTTTCCTAGAGCAACTGTTAAGTTGAAGTGCTGCCGCCTGTATGCATTACAGTCGCTAGTGGTCACGACTGATCATTTAGGATAACAGACTGTCGCTGTCGTTAGAGACATTAGCTTTATATAAATGCCGTCATAGTTCTAAAATGATCTGGTGAAACCACTCTTGAGTAGCCGGACAATTTGTTACCACAGGAACAATGATAAGATATAACAGTTGTAATATCGCATAGTGTATGTGAATTTAAAATATTGACTCGATATTCATACGTAGGTATACCTATGACCTATTTATTACAGTTATATCTTGAACAGGTATTTAGAAGTGATAGGGCGATCTGATTATTTTGGCTCAAGCGGGGTTTCACCTAGGTATAGTCAGCAAAAAAACAATCCATTAATATTTTTACATGAGCTTAGATAGGTAGCCTTCTAAAATATCAAATTTAGTCTCAATGCAGAAGAAATAATTGTTGATGCCATTGGGACCATCCAACATGCCAATGTAACGTGTCTTTTATTCATTACACTACGAATGTGAGAACAATATTTTAGGTACAAATTGTTGGATATTTTCACAATAGACTGTAATGTATGTCACATAAATTAGAATAAAGTGGAATACGTTACCACATTATTTCAATGATTCATCATGATTGTTAGGTCAATCTGATTTGATCAGTTTTTTTCTTTAGTTATGCTCCGACCGATATTTTATGTGTGTCATATAATTATTTAACGCGCTCTGCCTGAGTTCTTGTTATTAAGAACATGGCCTATATTATAACATTAAAACAAATAAATCTGTCAGAGTTGAGTGTTGTCCTTTTGGAATAATGTAAGTACTAATGTTGGAATTATCCCTTCCACCATTAGTATAGGTGCCATGGGCATAATTCTGAAGACCAAATCTAACTTTAAGAACAGTATATCTCTTTCAAACAACATGCTTAGGAAAATAAGCAAGAATTAGAGCTGACAGCTCCTATGTCAACAACATAAATTGAAGAAAAAAAAGCATATTATGAAACCATAGACAATTTTAGCGTGTACGGAGGGGCTTCCTTAAACCTGCATTTTTTCACGTTCACGGAAATGGAACACGCCTTTTGTCAATATCAAATTATACAGGGTGGTGACGACAATACGACAATTAATTAAAACATGTGTATATTTTGACAATTACAAATAAAAAAAGAAACGGAGAACTTCAATGAGTCGTGAGATAAACGTTGCTATATAACGTTAGAAAAGGAAAAGAAAGCGATGAAGAAATTAGCAGGTTATACCTAGTGCTCCAGTGGCATAGTGGTAATCGCGTCTGGTCGGAAATCAGGAGACGCGGGTTCAATACCCGCCTGGAGCATATATTTTATCTTCTTTTTTTTCGTTATTTGTAATTGTTACGATAAAGTAAGCGCCAAAAATATTAAAATGTGATGTGCTATATTAGTTAGATAATAGAAATGTTACTTATAACATTTCAAACAATCAAATTAATAAGATGTATTTGTAAGTTGCAAAACATCTCTATGAAATAATATAGTTACTTTAATATATAGCACATAATATTAATATAACACTAATATTTTAATTTATTGTCGTCACCACCCTGTATGAGTTATGACAGCTCCTTTCTATCTTGTCCAGAGAGCGAGGTGCACTGAACTTAAATTTAGTCTTAGCGTGTGTTTAATTATCTAAAATAAACTACACGATAAATCAACAAAACGCGCCGGGTATCTTAGAGACCGTAGGTACGTTAATTCATGGCTATATGATAAATGTAATTGGCTTATATGCATTGTGGGAAGCGGGATGAGAGGGGGAGAGGGAAGAGGTTTGTGTTCCCCAGCTATGCGTAACCAACCTTATGTTCGTCTTCACTAACCATTCCCTAGGCTTACGTGACTCTTGAAGACATGTCTCTTTCTATCTCCTTTAGGTAGACTGAAATAAAAATCAATAAGAGACTTGACGCTAAGCAAATGTTAGTAAAAACGAGCATTAGAGTCTCAGATACGTGGCTCGTGCTGTAGCGTCTTTATTATCGAGCATTACCCCTATTGTAAGTTACAGTCGAATCAAAACATTTCGATGAGTTCTTTTGTTCCGTTTCACACACAACAGAGGCGCTGCTGTTCTTTTTATACGATTAAAGAGCGATAACGTCGTACGGACTTTCATACAAACTCATGTCTAAAATATTAGAAAAAACAAACCGATTCTAATAATACTATCCATGCGTAAGCAAGCATAAGCAACTCGGGCTAGTCGGAAAGATTGCCAGAGGACGCTTCAAAAACAGTATTATAATTGAATAGCAACAATTTTTCATACTAACCAAAATCGCCAATAATTACTTTTTTATTATACTTTACGGAAAATCTTCTGACAACTTTTTAGACTTGTAAGAAACGGTTGGTTTGTTTCGCAAACAAAAAAGTCGCAACAGCTAAACACAACAGCCATCGATAAGTTTTGATTGAATTGTAACATACGCTAGGGCAGGGGTGCAGAACCTAACGATCGCCTATCCTCTAAACTTCTAAAGAGTGATTATGTTATTTATTACCTATTAGTTATGTTGCATTTTAGAATGTTGTTTGATAAGTTTTCATATTTTTATTCTATTTGAAGAAGAAAATATTTTGATATAGTTTTTGTTATCTTAGCTCTTTGAAATGAAGTATTGTTGTTGTTTATGTTTGTCGTTAACCTTTGAAAAACCTACCACACTTATTTTTCAATTTACACAGGTCAAATAGGAGTTACTAAAAAAGGAATTCTGAAAATTGGTGTGCTTATTTTAGGCGCATTATAACTGTTGTGAGTGTTAAATAAATATTATAGTAGATATTATCAATTGAATAAATACGAACATAGTATTACGTGGTATTAATATGTTCGTTTTCCATAACATTGTTATTTAGTCAAAAATATGTACCTATACCTACTAGGTACTCTATTTTCAATTCCACATGATGTTCCGTTCGAAATCTGATGTATTTTTGTTTTTAAATGCGTTTCAAGTTGTCAAAAGTAACATATCTCAGGTTAATTAATTACATTTTAGTAACTTAGTTCACTCTTTGATTTAAGATTGCACGTTGTAAATATATTATTTGTGATATTCATGTACCTATCTATTGTTGTATTAATAAATAATTTAGGTTACGCCGCCGGGGGTTAGTTAATTGTCACTACATTTTGTTTGCACATGTTACCTGATTGATGTCTTGGAGATAATCTAGTCAATATCAACTTGTTAACATTTTCAATTATGTTTATACCAAAATATACCATAATTAATTGCACATAATGTTTTACTGTACATAACAGTATGATATGATCAATTGGGAGTTAATTATTATTACTTACAGGCTTTTTATATACTTCACTTGTCTCTTGTATATAACTATGATAGTTACAAAGTGTAAATAAAAACTATTCTATAGTAAACGACTGGTTTTATTATATAATAAGAGTAAATGACCAGCAGGATCCATATGTACATATTTTACAAGTCTGCTATTATACAATTTATAGCCGGCATTACTGATTCCTGAGTACTTAGTATATTGTTTCTTCAGTTTAGGGCAGTTTCTTACCATGCGCTAGCAGGATCCCCAGTCCTAAGGACTTAAGTGGTTCAGAGCATAATATCTACCTACATTTGGTCTACTGGATGTTTTTTAAACGTCAACAAAGTGAACTTTTTATTTAAGCGTGTCGCCCAAAGGCCACGTAAATAAAAAGCTTTCATATAGTAGACTTATCAAGAAGATATGCCTTATAAAAGCTACCTATACATTAATATGCGAAGAATAATAATTATTCTAACTACATGCCATAGTGCCTATGTTGTACTAACATTTTACAACTGCCTCAATAAGAATCTGCCCTAATAAGAATGCAGTATAACAGAAACAAAATAATGAAACTTAAATTATGCTGAAACATTGATTATTATAATATAGTTTTTAGTGTTGTGTTCAAATCAATGTTTATGCATTGACATTCTGCATCGTATTATGTTGTGGTTATTACTGGCTCTTTCTTTCCGGTGGTCTCTCGTTGTCTCTCAAAGACATGTCTACCAAATATATTGAAAAGAAATAGATTGAAATAAAAATTACCAATCGAAAATACTACAAAAATTTGTGCAATATAGTTTAGAAATCAGCACATCAGTTACCAATGATGGGAATCGGCCCCATCCTGTATAACAATTTAATATTTTAATGTAGTTTTGTTTCTAAGTAAATCTGTTGGGGAGCAAACGTTTCCACTGTCTTTTCGACGAACAAGGAGAGGTACCACACTGAACTAATGAGTATTTGATCACAGTCTCTCATACTACATTTATATTGATGCACAAATAATATTTTTTAAGACTTATCTTGAAAATTTGTCATCAATACATGGAGCCAGTAAAATGTTTAGCTAAAAATGTTTGTAAGTACAATAAATAGACAATAGAAGTACATTCATACTCAAACTGACGCTTTTTGGACACTATAACATGCCTAAAGTCATGGCTGCCTCTTACGGTAGCACTGTTTCTTGCGCTAATCACTTTCACTACCACTTTGTCCAGGGATATAATCTTGGTCATCCTCGTCAGATATATCTAGATCATCCAAATCTTGGAACAAAGATTCATCCACCTTAACTGCATCACCTAAAACATGAAAAGTTATGATCATAATAGTGATCTAATTAGGATGTTTTATACAAGAACCACTGCTTTGAACAAGTAATGTTATAGCATTCTAAAAATCATCATACTTCAAACTCTGGTTCATCCTATGATGACCCTGATTTGATCACTTTTTTTTTAACTTTAAGAAAGCTATAACAGATTTAAGAAAGACCTCAAATACCATGGACATTAATGCTGGAGTTCCGCAGGGGTCTATGCAACCTTCAAAACAGTTTCAGGTGCTTATTATTCATATTCATTATTGCATCATGTAGAATTCTATAGGTCTTAAAGCTAGGTCGTAAGTACAGAACGTGAACCCTGCAAGGGACATTGCAAATTTCATACTTAAATCTAGTTACAATTTTTTCGTGAGGTGATTTAATTATTCGGAATATACTGAATTTAAATAAAATGCATGGAATATAACACCGCTTAGTCTAAAATGGCGGAAAGTCGCAGACGACATGTGTCTGAAATATCATCTAAGGGGCCTATTCAAAAGAAAACTAGAAAATAAGATGAAAAACCTACCATCATCCAAGAACTTAAGATCAGATTCATTGAGTGTGGTGTCCCTCAAGAACAGTTCTTTACCAGTCAACTTGTTCTTGTCCTTAGCTTCCTTTTCTCTCTTTGCAGGAATGGCCGTGTCAATTTCAAATTGCTTCCTCCATGCTAAGAATGACTCTACTGTCACTCGTGTGCCTTCAAATCTTTTCTGTGAAATAAATATAATAAGTGTTGCAATATTTAGTCACATGGCTTAGCCAACCTTTTGGTTTTATATACATATATTTAATTCTTAAACAGGGTAGGGTAGCTTTTGGCCTTCATCTCATCTGATGGAAAGTGATGATAAGACTGAAGATGCACAGTCCTCTCTTCCGGCAGGTCAGGTGACTGTATGGGTTAAGAGGTCGTTGTAACCTCTTAGAAGCGAAGTCGCCAAGGCATGTAAATGCTTAGACCGGAGCTAGTCGATCGAGCCAGAGCCAGTTATGCGAATTGGCCTTAGGGAAGTAGGTGTGATGTAACAAAACTCGCATGTCACTTCGCAAGTTACTTCGATTTCATCTGTCAAAACGTATGAAAATTATCTTTATTTGACAGTTCAATTCGAAGTGACTTGCGAAGTGAGGTACGAGTTTCCTTAAAGAATAGCACAGTAGGACTATTGGGGATGGCAGAAGTCCTCGTGGGCACATTTCTCACGTCCGGCAGGTGACTGTCTGGGTTAGGGGTCGTTGTAACCTCTTAGAAGCGAAGTCACCAAGGCATGTAAATGCTTAGACCGGAGCTAGTCGATGAGCCTCAACCAGTTACACGAACTGGTTTAGCGAAGTGAATGGCACAGCCATTAGTATCAAAGCAAAGCAGATTAATAATATAACTACATACTTTAATATATCTTTAATAACATATTGGTCGACTTTTCTTTCTATACCTATCGGTAGAATAATTTCGGATAACATTTTGTCGCCTATGTATCCGTATCTCAATCTCAAGCATCAGGTATTCACGTATTACATGATCGGTACGGAAGGCCCGACACTTCTACAGACAGACATAGCACACCATACTTAAATCTAGAAAATACTAACCAACTCAGCTTCTTCATCAGCTCTTTGTTTTGCTAGGATTTTTTCTTCTCTTTCTTTTTTAATGTTATCCCATTTATCATTGAGCCATTCCTGTCCTGCTGAGACCAGTGTGAATACCATCACCATACCAAGATTTCGTTTACCCTGTAAGCAACAAATTTAGTAAAAAACAGAAATATTTTGTACAGAATCTCATAATTATAATCATATTGCTCACTATCATAATGTGATCAGTAACTGAACGATTGTCTTGTATTGCAGTGATTGTCTTAAATTATGTGTATTGATTATGCTTAATCTTTCAAGCCACCGAATACCCTTGAAGGGCTTATAACAATTAAAAACCGATTATGTCTGGAATCTACGAGTATATTGTTCCCAGCCTCTATTGTTAGGCAGCGGCTCCCCATACTCAGGAAGCCAGAAATAAACTGGCTTTCAAATGGTTAGTTCATTCTCTCTTTTTGGAGTCTCAACCTTAACCCAATTGATCTACCCTCATTATTTTTGTTTTTATTTTATTTGTATTTCTTAATTATGTATTTATTAGCTATTAATCAATACTTATTTGTAGTATTTGTATTATTAGTTTTTGCAGTATATTTTGAGTTTCTAAACATTAATTTTTGCGCTACCTATTTAATCTTTCTGGACTTAACTTTCTGATTCACTGATATTAACAACAAGTGACGTCATACACTGAGATTGGTGTTTATAGTCACGTGAGCTAAGAGTGTTTTATTTGCATTTTGTTTCTTAAATATTATTTAAATTGCGTAATAATACTTTCTGTTTGGATTTCTAATATAAAAACTAGCACTACAAAAATATAATTTTGACATAAAATTATATTTTAATTTGAACACAGTCAACATCCTTGTGGTCTTGGTTATGGCCGAGAAGTTCGGCCATTTTCAGCCGAGACCCAAGACTGTGTTCTTGGCTAGATTTAAGGCCGAGAATGCAGAGACCGAGATCTCGGTCGAGCATTATACTTTACACAGAAGACAATATTACATTTTAACTGTCTATGATATGATATCATGCCATCTTGGCAATAAAGGATAATTTTGGTCCAAAGAACATTTCATGATTGGCTGCAGGCCAAGGTGATTCTTTTAACTTAGAAATGTAAATTTTCTTATTACTACTTTAACATAGGTATTATAAAGTGTTTATTATTAAATAAACTATATGTCAGTTCTACACAATTTGTTAATCTAACTACTATGGGTTGTAAATAATTTATTTCAGAGTGATCCTGAAATAAATGATTTATTATTATTATTCTGTAGAACACACCCTAAATCTAAATTTAAGTATAGTGCATCTCATTCTCTCAATATGAATACAAAAAGGATGGCTGTCATATAATTTTACATTTAGAAATGCATCTTCAATATTCCACAATGATAATATGCAGGATTTGAGATGCTCCTCCATATATGCCATCTAAAATTGTCTAAGGTTTTATACACTATCTAAATTTATTTTAACAACTCTAATCAAATTCGAGATATATATTTTTTTCACATTCACTGAGAGAAAGAGATATTGCTGTCCTTAAACTTAGATTTCAAGTGTGTCTTTAGATTTAGGTTCATTACCTATTAGAAAAAGTGATCTAATGATAGACCTGTTTTAACAATTCATTGCCTGCCAGTCCAATGGTGCTCACACAGGTAGATGTCTGTATGGTTTACTATATTAATGTGTAAGCTTCGTTCTGGTGCACTGAGGTAAGAGTCATACAACTAGATTCTACTATACATAGAGTCCTATGATTGATCAGGAGGTTTGGTAAATAAAACACTGGTTAACGACGAGCGGCCTGTACTAGCGCGCAATGACAAATGACTTTATTTTCCATAAAATCATGGTGTGGTGCTACTGCACGCACACATTTAAGACATGCGAGAGTCATCAAAATGTATGTTATGTGTGCCTACATGTCTATTATATCAGATTTGCAGGTATTTCATAGAGTAAACCTGACGTGGTTAGGATGTCACAAAGGGAGTGCAGGACATCGATCTCCGTTGGAATGTAGTTTACAGATTTGGTTTTAGATAAATTAGATATATTTTATATGGCGAAAAGACAGCTGAATTTGCAAGCACTTGTAAATGTGTTAATTTTTCCACCTTGTATAAGAAAGGAGTGTGGGTGGATTGCCTTACCCTGACCCCTGATGCTGTCTCCATCGAAATCTCCATTTTTAAACCAAAATGAGACAACTTCAGTTTTAAGCCAGGTCTAACTTTAATTAAATTAAAACATGTTTTGTAAAATTTAAACAAAAAATAAAACCGACTCCAAAAACCTGGAAAGGATAAAATAGTTAAATTTTAGTAAGTAGGCACTCATCCCCTAGGAACATATTTTTGGAGTTGGTGCTTCACTATCTATGGTTTCTGGAAACAACTTAGCATCAACTCCAAAAATATGTTCCTAGGGGATGAGTGCCTACTTACTAAAATTTAATTATTTTATCCTTTTCAGTTTTTTGGAGTCAGTTTTATTTAATTTTTTTTTTCACAATTTTTAGTGATAACTTTTGAAGGTCAAAGTTAGATGGGTGACCGTGAGGTTATATTGTTTTCTACTATTGTATCATTTCACTAAAAAATTCATAGGAAAGCTAATATCCGCAACTACGCATACATACAGTTTTTTCGATTTAAATAACAAACTACCAAATGGGTTTCAAAAATTTTTTATGGGACAAATGGGAAATATTCCGCATCGAACAAAAAAAGAATCATCAATATCGGTTCACCCAGTCAAAAGTTCTGAGGTAACAAACATAAAAAAATAATAAATAGTAAAAAAAAAACATACAGACGAATTGATAACCTCCTCCTTTTTTTGAAGTCGGCTAATAAAGCAGACTAAAGCAACTTATTTAAAATTAGGGCTTACTTGGTCAATCAAATACGTTAATAATTCGTTTTTTGTAACAACACCTTCGAAATTTTCTTCTTTGTCTATTTCAATAAGAGGTAGCTCATCAGGATACTTTGATGTGTATGTAAAAACTAAAAGACATGCGAGGCCGTCACCGTCATCGAATCCCTCAGATTTAATAGGTATAGAAAACCTATGCATTGGTTTTGTATCCAGTACTGCAAAGAAATAACATGTGTTATAATTTTAAAAATATATAGCTTTTAGATTACGAAGATTACTCTTACTTTGCATGTCACCGAAGTAAATAGAGTCTAATGCTTCCACCTCACTGGTTTGCTCGTAGTTATAATCCATTTTACAAAATTATATTTACTACCTAAGATAAAAATGTCTTTCTTTAGACTTCACTTCACTTCACTTTTTTTAAATTATGGCAATCGGTCGTTCTTATCAAAACAACCATTTCTGCCAAGCTCAAGTTAGGAAAAACACTTGTATTGGAGAATAACCGGTGCTAATAGCCACGCAATAGAGATGTTTTGGGTTACCTGGAATAAGGACGAAACAAACACTGAAAAACACACACAATATAGCACACAGAATAATTTTATAGATATAGTACAAATACACGTGATTAGAGTTTAATTTTATATTTGGCAATATATTGAGTTAAAAATTTTATTAGAGGGGTGTTGGAATAGAGAAGCAGGGACTTCATATTAATAGGACGGGGTATTTGTGGAGGTAAAATATCATACATAGACACAGGCAGTAGAGGGCAGTTAAAAAAGATATGATCGGTGGATCCTTCCTCAGTGCCACAGTCACAGATGGGGGAGTCGCGAACGTGTATCTTGAATAGGTGAAGAGGGGTACACGAATGTCCGATGCGCAACCGACACATGACAGAAGTGGTTTGTTTGTCAGTCACACGATATCGCGAGAACCAAGGTCTAATAGGAATTGTTGGCTGAATATCCCCATAATATTTCCCCTTAACCTTCCTTGACAGATCCCAGTTTTTCGACCAATCCTCAGTTAAATCCAACCTGGCCTTGGAACAGAGATCTTGGGCATAGACTTGGAAGTGATCTTCGCATCCCAATAGAATGGCGTCCTTTGCGAAGCTGTCCACTACTTCATTACCTGATATGCCAGTATGGCTTGGAATCCAGGCTAAAGCAACGTTTACATTATTTATGTGGCATTGATATAGTATATCTTTGGATTTCAGGATAAGAGGAGATCTATTACCAGATGAAAGGTGGTCTGACAGTAATGCTTGGAGGCAGCTGAGGGAGTCAGTGAAAACGATGGAGTTGTTAAACTTGTGGCATTGGATGAGCTTTAAGGCTTCGAAAATAGCGACAGACTCCCCTGTGAATACAGAGCATAAAGAGGGACATTTAAAGTTCAATAGAGTATGCAGACGCGGCAACCAGACGGCAGCCCCCACGCCGTTGTGGGACTTAGAAGCATCTGTATAGAAGTGAAACCAGTTCTTCCAGGTGGTATCGAGTTTTTGGTTCAATATTATGTTTGCCCCAGGAGTGTTCTTCTCAATGCCAATGTTCAAGTGAATTTTGGGTTTAAATAGGAGAGAATCAAAATTAATGGAGAAAATCAGTGGGGATGGGCTTTGATAACGTTTGGGGGGAAGTTGTGAATATTTGTGTAGGCTTTTAATCAGACAAGGTAAGACTTTATTATTCCAATAAGGGTTTTGAGGGATTATTGACGAAAGGGTCTCTAGTTTGTGTATTAAGGGGTGAGCGGAATTTTGAAAGGTTTTGTATAAAAATCTGTCAGATAGGAGACGTCGACGCAACGATAGCGGGGGGTCCAAAGCTTCAACCTGTAACGCATTAGTAGGAGAAGATTTCATTGCTCCTAAAATAATTCGTAAGCATCTAAACTGTATTTTATCAAGGGCCATTAACGCTTCCTTATTGCAGGGTTCCAAAACAAAAGACCCATAATCAAAAATACTGCGAATTGTGGCGTTATAAACTAGTTTTTGAGCATAGGGGTGGGATCCCCACCACACACCAGATAGGCAGCGTAAGATATTGACATTTTTTTCACACTTGGTCCTAATATAATCAAGATGAGCTTTTCCGGACATGGTTTTGTCAAGCATTACCCCCAAGAACTTGGTATTGTTATTGAGAGGAATGGATTGACCACCAAATCGGAGATCTATATCAGGATAGACTCTTTTTCGGGTGAAAATTACAGCATTGCTTTTAGAGACTGACAAGTTTAAGCCATGGTCAGTTAACCAATCCTCTAAGTAAGAAAGGGCCCGATTTAAGTTTTGTGTACAGTCTTCCAAGCATTTAGATGAAGAATATAGGACTATATCATCGGCATACTGCAGCACGTTACAGAATGAGTCAACACTCCTCTCTAAGTCGTAGGTGTAGAGGTTGTATAGCAGAGGACTGAGGACTGAGCCTTGGGGTAGTCCCCTCCAAACATGTCTTGGTTCAAGAAGATTACCACGGATGCGCACTTGGATCTTTCTCTCCATTAGAAGGTTACATATGAAGAGTGTTAGCCTCTCGGGAACGCTCAGATGGTGCATTTTTTGCCTGAGGACCGGAAGTAAGACGCTGTCATATGCAGAGGAAATGTCCAAGAATATTCCAACGAGAAAGTGATTTTTAGAAAAGGCAATCCTTATATCGGTGGTCAAGATGGAAAGGCTGTCCATAGTTCCCATCTCCTTCCTGAAACCAAACTGAGAACTGGGGATAATGTTTTTGTTCTCCACAAACCATTCCAAGCGTCGCTTTATCATATGCTCCATTATCTTACTTAGGGTTGACGAGAGAGCGATTGGACGATACGACGAACCCAAAGATGCGTCCTTGCCTTGTTTAAGGATTGGAATGACAAGCTGATTTTTCCATGAGTCTGGTACAAACCCCGTCTCATAGAAGCCATTCAGTAGTGAAAGAAAGAGTTGTTTTGTTTCCTGACCAGCTTTCCTAACAAAAGAGTAGGGAATGCCATCAGGGCCTGGAGAAGAGTCCTTAAGATGATCAAGGACTAAAGACAGTTCAGACATAGAGAATGGATCATTAAAAGGGTGGGGTGGAATAACGTTAGGATAAGCCGGTGGTAAACAGTCTAAGTTAGGAACATCAAAAGGGGCAAGTTTGTTGAGGAATTCCTCGATCCAGACATTGTGATCGTTTGAATTAGGATAAGAACGGAAGGAGCCTCGAAAACGTTTAATTGATTTCCACAGTAGGGCTGATGGAGAGCGAGGGGACAGGTTTTGACAGAATTCGACCCAACCGCGCTTTTTTTTCTTTTTAAATAAGCGTTTAGCAGCAGCAGATATTTTTTTCAGGGAGATGAAGTTCTCAATAGTCATCATATCGCAGTACGTAGACTCTGCTGCCTTACGACGTTTATGCATCGCCGTACACTCAGCGTCCCACCATGGTGGTGAAATTTTGTGACCAACTGTGGACTTTTTAAGGGGAAAATTTGTGTCCGCGGCTTTCGAAAGAGAGTGAGTAAATAAATTGTATCCATCACTCAGGTTGTTACTGTCGATCGGGGGGATTTCCCTTATATTTAGGTCAGTTTCAGCACTATAGCCATGCCAACCTGCAGCAGAAAGTTTATATTTTAAGAGGGGCGAGAACTCTCTAGTTTCAGCACAGGGTTGAGCTACAGAGAGGGAGATAACGAAGTGGTCACTACCATAGGTTTCTTTAAGAATATTCCATGAGATCGTTGAGGACAAGTCAGCAGAACACATGGAAAGGTCTACTGCACTTGGATTACGATTGGGTGGAGTGCATCTCGTAGGAGAACCATCATTGAGGAGGCAGATATCCAGGGAATCCATTAGATCGACTAGATCACAAGCCAGAGCATCGTAGTGAGGGCCACCCCATATTAAATGGGATAGATTGAAGTCTCCAAGAATCAAGAATGAACCAGACAGGGAGGAAAACAGAGAGTTAATATCAGAAATAGAGATAACATTAGGATTAGGTATATATATGCAAAGAATGGATAGATTTAAAATTTTGATTGCAACTGCATTTATTCCTGTAGGTATAGAGGGGAGAGCAATACGGGAAAATGTATGATTGGATTTGACCAAGATGGCGGCGCCTGCATAACCATCACCTCTATCGTCACGGACACAATAATAGCCAGGGACCCTAAAGTGGGAACCAGGCAGAAACCAAGTCTCTGTAATGGCAAAGACCACAGGATTATATGCATTTACCATGTCAAAGATTTCTTGTTTTTTAGGGAGGAGGCTACGTGAATTCCACTGTATCAGTGTGAATTTTACTGATAAGACCATTGAGTTCATTTAGCTTATTTGCAACGTTGGACGGTGGGTAGATATCAGAGAATTTACTCATCATATTTATTACAAGAGATAACAGTAGTTCCATGAAATTTTCAGAATTAGAGGGTGGGGGAGATTGTAGCATAACACCATTTTGAGATTGAGGAGGATCATAATCAGCGGTTAAAGCTTGGTGGGCTACTCTGTCGTAACCTCTACTTAATTGTGTTCGTGGGCGGACAGGGGTTAGAGTTGTTTGTCTGTAACTAGTAGGGGATTGGGGAGAGGGGGACTTTCTTGGGGTGGAAAGTACATGTGAGTAGCTATGAGATGGAGGAAGTGATGGATTTCTTGCTGTATTACCCTCACGGGTCGCATTAGCATATGAACGGGTGACAGGAGGATACATGGATGAAGCTTCCATATAGGACACATTCTCTTGTGACATTGTAGTCTTAATACATTTTTGACGGGTGTGTTCTGGGCAGTTCTTATAGGTTGCAAAATGTTTGCCTGAGCAGAGAATGCAAGTCGATGAGGACTCTGAGACATCACATTCTTTTCCATGGTGTGGTTGAGCACAGCGGAAGCAACGGGATTCAGAGCGGCATTGACTTTGAATATGGCCAAACCGGCAGCAGTTGTTGCATTGAATAGTAGGCAGCTCATATAAGTCTACTGTTAATGCAGTATAAAAGCAGAAGATTTTTGGGGGAAGTAATTGACCACTGAAGGTTAAAACGACTGTGCGAGTTGGAACCCATTCTATTTCACCATTACGTAAACACTTTCTATTGAGACGTCTGGCTTTGACTATGTGGCCACAACCCGCAGGGAGTTCGACAGCTTCAACAAATTCTTGCATGGACCATTCAATAGGAACTCCTCTAACTACACCCATTCGGGTGATATTAAATGTAGGGATTGTTGCTGAGAATTTCTTTGCTTTCAGAATAGGGTTAGTTAAGAAGGAGTTGGCAGCTTCACCTAACAGGAATTCAACAGAAATGCGGTTTCTACCAATAAGTTTTATGCCTTGTTTAGATATGTTATTAATATTTAAATTAACAAGTAATTTGCCAAAAGAGATTGGGTTAATAGTAGTACCGGATTTTGGATGGTCCTCCATTCGGGAAACATGAACCAAGTATGGGCCTTTGTCCAGGTTAGTGTATTTTTTATCTTCAAGTAAACTGGGGTGAGTATAGACATGCTGAATTGATTGTGACGGGGAATTGTCCGAGGGGTTTATTTTGTTAGGGACGACAGCAGGGTCGTGGTCGTTTGGTCTTTTGCGACTTGGTGCAATTGTCGGTTGAGTTTCAGACATATCTGTGTCGTTTACTATAGAGACTGCATCTTGTGAAGTTTGTGAATCCTGGGAAGGACCGGGATCAGGCGGTTTCGGCGGAATCGACGACATAGTCGTCAAATCCCACCGCTAAAAAGCACATATAATACTTACGAACACAATTTACGATACACAGAACACTAACAGGTAACACAATAACAGAAGTGGACACAACGGAGTGTTGAATTTACAGAAAACTAGATTACACGTGTTATAACCTTGACAACTGAGTTGACCGAGCTTCTTTAGACTTAAACAGGTTTGAAATTAAAAAATTTGAAATCGGCAAGTCGCTACATGGAAATTACAAAATTTATTTTGAGTTGACACCACAAATTGTCAAATTGACAATTTGACTTTGGCATTTTATGGCCCGAAATACTCAAACAATGCATACGTTACAAACAGTGCAAACGCCTTGGGCCGAAATAAATAAAGCCGGGTTTACATTTATCTGACGTGTCGTGTTGTGATGCTGTCTGACACACAGATTCTGATTACTATGTATGACATGACGGCTACCGTTCACATCTAGGGCGCGTTCCGAGCCTACACTCCAAACACTCCGAGTTGTTTTTTGGCTTACTCTAAGGTTTGGAACGACTAAGTTGTTTTTATAACCTCAAATTTTGACAAGGACTTCCTTCAGTATCTAAAGGCTTCCGTTACGCATAAAATTTTCTGTATTAAGTCTGTATTTAAACTTTTATTCACTTTTATTGAAAGTAAAATAAAAATAAGAAGTGCCTTTTTTGAGATTTTACATCCCCATCTCATTTGACGGATGTTATGACGTTTTAAACGTCAGAGTGTTTTATAACCATCAAAATTTATTGCCTAAAAGTTCTTCTTCTTTTTTTATTAATGGCAATGTGTTTATCTTAATGATAACAATTCTGCCAGCCCAGAGTTTTGACCAAGCATGTGTATGGGAAAATATTATAGTTTTGATGTAAAACAAGTCTGTTGTGATAACTTCGGTTAGTTTATATTTGGGTTAATCAGTAGAGTATCTGTAAAAGACAAACATTACATATTACACTGACTGTTAGTACAAAATTAGTTAGGAGGGAGTATACTTGGTTAAAGTTTAATATTATTACATTTAATAAATTTAGCGAGGATACAAAAAACGTCCGGGGATGAATAAGTTAAAAGGCTACATAAGTTAATAGGAAGAGGAATTTTGATTTTAGCCAGGACATCATACAATTTAAAATTAATATTATATTTGGAGCATTCAAAGAAAATATGGTCCAAGGTATGTACGGTGAACGATCAAGGGCAGAATATTTTTGTCTTCCTATAACATTTTTCGCTTGTTTAGCTTGACTTCCAGATTCGAATGTACTGGGTCTTTTCCTATTAGTACGAGGACTCTGTGTTTCCATTAAAGAATTTTCAATTTCTGTACATTGTGATAAAGGGAGGGTACCTACCGGGGTGAATATAATTTCGTCGGGAGGGTCCGGAGGGTCAGGAGGTTTGTTAATGTCCATTTTACCAAATAAAAATAAGAATTAAATAAATACCTTACACTCAGGGACAAACACAAGACAACACACTTAAAGTATATCACAAAAACAAACTATTTAGAAGTAGCAACAATCAAAAAGATATCAAAAGACTCCAGTCACATGTGTCAGCCAAGAACACAGCTTCGAGAATCCCTGCCTAAAGGTCGATTCCCACATATCAGACAAGCCTCAGTTCCGGCACAGATCCGGCACAGTTCCGTATCAGTGCTTCAGTGATTCAATTCACACATGTCAGTGCCCGCTCAGTTCACGGAGCTTCAGTGAAAACGTGTCCGTCGTCAATCGTGATTGTATTTCGTATCCATATACTTTGCATGAGATAAATCATCTCTAAATAGAGATAAAACTCTATATTCACGAACCAATTCTATTAATCGCTCGTCCTCTATTTTGTTTTTGTTGATGTCGGCGTCCGAGATCCGTCAGTGATCGGTCCGTCCGTCAAAAAATATCGTTGTCGACGATACCTTCCGTGCCGGAACCACGCCGGAACGGACACTGAGAGCACTGAGCCGTCACTGAACGGACAAGTGGAGATACGTTCATAGATAATGTATGAAATAATATTTCGCACTGATACGGAACTGTGCCGGATCTGTGCCGGAACTGAGGCTTGTCTGATATGTGTGAATAGACCTTAAAAGTTGCACCTCCCGAGGCTCGGAACGGGTTATTTTTGACAGCCAAACGTCATGCCCAAAGGTACGGAACGGCCTCAAGCCGGGTTTACATTTATCTGACGTGTCGTGTTGTGATGCTGTCTGACGTGACGGCTACCGTTCACATCTGTATGTCGCGTTCTGATGTCTTCTGATGATATTTTGAATCAAATCTGGAGTAAAAGTGTTCTGTGATCAAAGCACTCCTAGCTCACGGAGAGTTGACACGTTCACAATGGGCCTAATTCTGGGAACACACTTTAATTCTAAATTTAAGTACAGTATATCTCTTTCTCGCAATAAGTAATAGGAAAAAGATAGCAAGAATCTGTTTAGAGCTGTCACTTAAATTTAGACAATTTTAGACGGCATGTATGTACGGAGGTGCCTCCTAAACACGGCATTTTAGCATGTTCAATAAGGTCGAAAATTGAACGCACCTTTCTAAATGTCAATTTATATGACAGACTGAACTTAAATTTAAACTTAGCATGTGTTCGCCAGAATTAGGTCCAATGTAAATTGTATAACTAGCGTTTTATATTCTCTTTGTATAACATCATAATCACCACATGAAACAATAATTTTGATTTGATTTAGTTCCCTTTGCCTTCCCTTTATAGGGAAAATTAACAAAAAAAAAGTCTAATGCTTTTGTTCTCTCGTTTAAATAAATGTGAAATAAATTCACTTGAATTCAATTCAGCATTTTATATTCAATATTTCAGAATATATGAGAATATAGAAAATTTTATTTCAACATAATTTTCAAGAAACCATTGAAGAACATCATCATCCTCATGTTGAAGTATTGAATTATAACAAAAACTAGGAGCTGGCACCGCTAACCTTAAACTTTTACTCCAAGGAACACTTCTTGCCATTGTCAAAAGATAATTTTACCTTGGTTTCTTTCTATGGTTTCTTCTATCTTTTAAATTTTATCATATAATGGACTCGCCAGACCAATCATCTAGTCCACACCCAACCTACAATTCGGATTCAGGGTGAGGTTTAATTATACAGATTCATGGGGTAGATTTTCTAATCTTACCCTAGAGAAAACTTAATTTTAAGGAAAATTTGTCTAAATTAATTCCTGGATTAAAAAAATTGAGTATTGAAAAAATCTCCCTTTGAAATTTTTTTTTTCTTATCTTCTGTTATTTAATTTTTAGTGATACAGAAAAGGCAAATGATGAATACACAGACCTCCAAGAACAAGTCATAGCAAATTTCCAGAAACCTAATATTCCCAATGTCAATGTGCCTGAGCGTATAATTATTTGCTTAGATGTCTGCTATGATGATAATAATTCCTTGTATCGTTTGGGTGATGGCACTAGTTTCACACCGATTAATATGTTGAAGCGTATTTTAGATTTCTTTCTGCATTCAAAAAATGCTATAAACAAAAAAACAGAGTATGCACTGCTGTTGTTAAAAGATACTGAAGTTTGCTGGGTACAAAATTTCACAAATAGCTTAAAAGATATACTTAATGTTATGGATTATATTGATGCAGAAGAAAGCACAACAGAAAACTTTGATTTTAAGAACATATTCCAAATATTAAAACAGAAGGTTGAATTACCAGAATTCAAACAAGGAGATTGTATGCTCCCTCCCCCATATGTGGTGCGCATGATAGTTTTGTATGGGCGTTCTATTTCTTTGCCAATTATTCCACAAGATGACCAATACTTTAAGTTTCTGAAAAAACAGTTCTATTTTTATATAGACATTTTATTTGCTCATGAAGAAGACTGCTCACTTTATAAATGTGAAGAAATATATGATGCTCTACAGGATTTGGATGATGGCTATTCCTATGTTTTTGAAGTTTCAAGAAATGCTACCAAGATTCATGACTGCATTGCTAAATTACTTGCTCATCCTTTGCAGCGGTCTTTACAAAAAAACACTGACTATACTTTTGGGACTCGAATCTAAGTACAAATAACATATTCATGTAAGCGAATAGTAAATAAAAGTAAAATATAGTTTTGTTGTATTTATTTTAGCTCTTCAAGGGGTTATGACTGGTACAAAAGAAAAAACTAAAATAATAATACATACATGTTTTTTCAAATACTTATGATATAACAATGTACTTTTCCAGAAGGCAGATAAACATTCCATTTAGTTTCTTTGAATTAACGCTACATTTTATTTACAATATTTTGAAAAAGCATAGTATATGTAAAGATGGTAGTTCCTTAAATATATTACATTTACTTTACTAATAGTAGCCGGAGCCATAACCTCATGTTATGAAGTTCTGATTAGGGCTACAATATCTACTTATGTATATTGAATCCAAATGTTAAACTATATTTCCGGCACAGCCAACTTTTAATTCCATACTTACCAATAATGATCATATTAAATACTTTGTGTTTTCTATTTTTAGAATTAACTTTAATACAAGTGCATTCATGTAATATGATATCATGAAAATGTTAGCAATACTATTTTTCAAACATGGCTCCATAACAACTAATAAGATAAACATGGATAACCAATTGAGCAATTATAAAAAGTATTCTTGAAAAACCATTTGGCATGAATTGGGATGACATTGATAATTGTTTGAGCTAAGGCTCAGGCTAAGGGTGCAGATGTCTCGTTTTAGTCGGTTCAACTAAAGCTAGTGATTAGTACCTAATACTTTGACCCACAAAAATAAGTGCAAGTATTTCTGATTTTAATACACACATTGGGTTTGCTATTAACATTTATATTGAAAGGTAACATTGTATAGAGTCTCTTTTACTTAAAATGAAGAATAAAGATAATCATTTGGATTTAAACATACGGACAACAAACAATTTAATTAATTAAACCATTGTTTTAATAATCTCTGACAAATGGTACTGGGAATTACCAAAGTTCTGGAAACTTTATAATCTCTGTGTAACGTCTCTAAATACATGTTTTCCCAATCTGCACTACTATAATATGTTCCTAGCGTTGGCCAAACGCCAACTGACTGTATGAATGCAAATGTATGAGATAAGTCGCCGATTAAAAGCTGTCCTCTGTGCTAGCCCTTAGTTTAATTACCAGCCTATAGTACTGCAATATCTTTTCATTAATATTTTATTTAAAACATGTATTTTATGTATAAAACTGAATGTTTAGAATTACCATGCTTTACATAAATAAACATTGGACTTGATTTCGCATTGCACACCTAACTAAATTTAACTGCATTGTATCTCTTTTTCTCTATAAGGATGGGAAAAAAGCTGGCAAATACTTCAACAAAAATTGAATATCTAAATGTTCTATGTTACAATGTTGTTTGAGTTGTTTTGACATAGCACTTGCTGTCTAAAATCATTTAGAGTTTCTGTATGAACTGTTTATTGACAGTTCTAATATTTGGTATCCTTTTCTGTCGTTATGAAAAGAGATATACTGTATTTAAATTTAATGAGTGTGATCAGAATTGAGCCCATTGTAATAATTGATTATTGCTAAAAAGCTACTTTTTTTTTATAACATAACTTTTTTATAGAAGTAATGTATCTACATAATCCCCAAGTAAAGACAAAATAAAATATCTTAAAATGTCACTATGTTATTCAAGCTTTAACTTCCAAGGCAGCAATCTTTTTCTAATAAGGTTTCATCAAGCGTAACATTTCATCAAAACAAAACTCACCATGCTAGACATTTAAGTAAATAATATAAAATAAAAGTAACATGTAAATAATCAATAAAAAAATAATCTATTTACAACGATTGGTTCTCTTTAAAACAAGCTAATATCAAAATTACAGAAAAACTTGTATTTCAAGTTGATCGACTTGGCCTTAAGATAAAAATGCGATTTACGACATTTTTGTTATATCGACAATATATAATATTAACAATAAATAAAGCTTGTTTGACGTTAACACTGGCATTGGTCAATGCTTTGTTGAATTTGGTAAACAGTTGATTTGTAGCAAATGATTTGGATTTTTTTCCAAATAAACAAAAAAAAAATACAAAAGTAACTATTAACTGAAGCATTTTTGATTTTTATTAAAATATCTATCACAATGCGCTAGTTAAAATATAACATTCACTTTCAAGTAAACAAAGTGTAAACTGCAAAGTATCATTTAATTAATTTCATATACTTATTGTATGTACGTCGTATATTACAATTCGCCGCCGGATTAAATCCGATTGTAACCAGTCCAGTAACACAGTTACTAAAGCAAAGAACATTATGTTAATATAAGAAAAGGATGTTGGAAAAAAGAATTTAGATAGAAAGCATATTAATATATGTACAACATTTTAATAGAAAGAACCGACGGCATTTTGATAATTCATGTGACTACCAGTGTTAAAAATCTATAGTAAAATTAATAGTAACTTACAACTCAATATAATCACGACTATATACTCGAAATGCGATAAGAACGACCTGCCACGTGACAAAATTTCTTACGTTTCAGCGGCAAACCTTTATAATTACACAGCTATAATTATATTGAGATCCTAGGGACATAATGAATAGTGACTTACTATCGATGCCTAACATTTGACACTGGTTGATTTACAAACGAAATAAATAACTTCACATATCAGTCTCTTTAAAATCTATTTACAAGTTTATGTTGTAAATTCAGCTGTTGTCAAACAATGTACCGAGTCAAAATTGTGAAATTTTATGTGTTAATGATTCAACAGCTAAATCTAGCCATCTGTCCCTGACCTACGTCTCTTTAAATAAGTCCTAAACAAGATTATATGGAATGATAAATAATTTATAGCCGCAACAACATTAAGCCAAGTTAATAAACACACCAGGATTAGTGTTTGCTCAGTTTTACTGATTTACAATATTACAGCGAGCCAATTTATAAATACAGCATTTAAAAACACTTTAAAATTCACGATTCTCTCTTTACGGAGTTAGTTTCGCCATCGCTAACAGATTTTCCCCGGTTTTGAGTATTATTACAATGTGATAAAATATATTCACATTCTTAATTATTATCGACGATATCCTTCGTGACTGAAGCGTAATACAATCATAATGTGGACATCGAACATCCAATAGCAATATATAGATATACCGCAAGGAAGACAGGACTAGATGAATCGATATTATTTATGATTTCAACTCATTAACTAAACGAGTGTACCGTGCCAGCAGAGCCGCCATTACACCTGGAAATTTTCGTAGGAATGTTTTCTGCGAATCAGTCTTGTAGCGAAGTATGAGCCGACTTTCCCATTATCATTCGGCCGCGATAAACTAATAAGAAATCTAAAACTCACTTAGTGAATGTTTGATGAAAAAATGTTTCACCAAACAATCGTCGAATAATACAGACCTAAAGGGAATACTATCATTTTTTCGAACTTTGTACGAAAAAATATGTACACTACACTCACTGCTAATATTTATATTTTTGAGTTTATTCTCGTGATGTATAAAAGCCCCTTTACATAGTTCAGAAATTACGACGGTTCGTTTCTTTACAAAAATGTCGATTCGAGTTCCGAACATGTTACACTAGTATGTGAAACATACTGAAAATGTTTACACTTTTCATTCACCGACGGTAGTCGTGGCTCGACCGCGAAATGAGCGAGGTTAGTGATGAGTCTCAATAAATTTCATAGATGAGGCTTAACCGCGAGAGTCTCGCGGAGCGGGCTGATATAGCAAAAAGCGGCCTCGGCCTCGCTGTGTCGCGTAGGTTGTGTTTTGAAGCGCAACGTTACAAACAGTGCAAACGCCTTGGGCCGAATGGAATACGGTGCTATGTGCGCTGTTTGTGTGCAATCAATTCGGACCACTCTTTTTCTCATTCGTGTGTACTGTCAACGCACTTAACAAAAAACTTTCTAAGATCTTACGTTTTAATGAAAGAGTAAATTTTGGAAGTATTTGTAGCAAATAAAGTAAGATAAGTTTTTGTCAAATCAAAACTAAAATATAAACAATATTTTTCACTAACTCTAGGTCATAACTCAAATTTGACATTAGCGCACACACTGCACTGCCTCTTTTTCGTGAGTAGCGTTAACACGGCCTCATTACGTCACATTATTCTCGTTGGCACGAATACGTTCAATTCGGTTCGTTTGTCAGCGCGCTATGTGTGCAAATTGTTCATTGTGGACCGTAGGGTTAGCCTGCTCCTTCCCCGCACCTCACTCACCCGATTGTACGGACTTGCTAGTGTCAACACCGTTGGCAGCTATTTAAGTCGTCACACACTGTTGTTGTCATTTTAACCATTTCTCGCTTCCAAAAACTCGGTCAACTCATTTTTGTGCATTCATTTCACGACCGGGCGAGGGTTTTAAGTGAATGTATTTGGTGGACCGATGATAGCCTCAACTACGGTAATAATATTCGTTCACACTGGTGACCCGTCCCTATATTCAGAAACTGTCGGATCACGGATTCGATTCGAAAAGTCACATGCCGTCTCGCTTTGACTTACTGTCATAAAAAGTGACGGGTATTGAGATTCCCAAATTGGAATCTTTTCCGACAATTGTGAATAAGGGGGTCAGACGTGATTCGAACACGCAACGGTAGCGCTGCCTTCATAGAAGATAGCCATTGAAATCACATCGGAGTCACCAGTGTGAATAAATATTATAATCGGAGTCGAGGCTATAATTTCTCCACCAGATAAATTATCAGGGTCACACTTATCTAAAGATCGGGCTCGGCAGCATAATGAACGGACAAACATGAGCTGACCGAGGTTTTCTAAGCGAGAACTAGTTAAAATGATATTAATGGGTTGAAGCTCGACCAAAAAAAATCAGCGGCGATAGCACTAGCATGTCTGTGCAATCGGGCGAAATAGGGGCGCGTTCACTAGTTCCGCTCAAAGTTCACAACCGACGCGATGACAAAGCGACGTTCCCGCCTGATTTAGCTCTTTCAGCCCGCTCGATTAGTGTTTCGAGGTCAAGCCTCAGATTTGAGTTAAGAGCGTGTACGCCGCACCGCAAAAAAATGACATTTGGTTTATTTACATTTATTATTTACTTTTAAGACTATAGCTTTATAGACAACTATAACTATACCTTTTTACTGACTATAAAAAGTTATCATAGAATTTTTCGCGAAGATTTTTAAAAAAGAAATTAGTAACGATTTATGTTTTGAAAAAAAAATCTAAAAAATTGCTCGTATTTAACAATAAGACTGTTTTTCGAAGAATCCTCTGTTAACTTAAAGGGTTTTGTAACATGTGTTATGGAAATAAATAAATTATAAAAAAAAAACTATTTAGACTGGCCTGACTTGCATAAGCATGTAGTCTTATTAAATTCGGTTTGTTCGTTTCCAATACTTTCGACTTGGCTTTATTATGAAGTCTCCTGAATAGCTTTTCGATCTTATCCATCTTCCCCGTCCTCCTCAGGAACACGTGTGCCTCTTCGGAGTCATCAATTCACTGTCTCCACCTCAACATTACGCACAAAGAAATTAAGTCTCGTTTCTTTGTCGTACTTTCCAAACTTGGAATTCTTTTTCAAAAGAGGTGAGAAAAGGCATTTTATGGGGCGGCTAGGACAGTGTGAATCCAGCTGCACTAGTTGTCATCGCAATATGGACTCTTCTTACCTCTTCACATCAGGTCAGTCATTTGCCGTGTTGTGTTTGTATAAAAAACTTGAAAGTTTGTATGGAAAGACGTGTTGCGTAAACCGTCTTAAGCGGACTCATGAATGAGCTCGCTCACTTCACGGTGGAGCCCGGGTTTGCGTGCAGGTTGTGGCGAAGTGAGAATCGCAGTTCGGATCAGTTAGTTCTCCGAGCAAAATGTCATCAATAAAAAAATGACCATAGTGTGAAGTGCCATGGGAGCAAAACGTCCTCAATTTAAAAGGTATGTACTTGATAAAAAAAACACAATGTCCGCTTTAAAAAGAGACCACAAATTGTACAGTCACGGGAGCTAAACCTCCGCAATTTTAAAAGTACTCTTCACTTATAAGTAGGTACTCTTCACAATCTTCAATTTAATCGTATCTGAAAATACATATTTCTTATATTCACTGCATCAAAAAAAAAATTGTTTATTTCATATTCTAGTATGGTTTCCAAAAGGGATTACTATACGTTATTTAGTAAAGCTATACGAATTACTACAGATTTCAAAAATTCAACTAGGACCCAGACTGTTAGTATTTATTGAAATAGGTACCTATATTGCCTTGAGGACGTTTTGCTTTCATGGCGATTTTCGTTAAAGGCGACTTGCTATAAGGGCAATTTTAAGTGTGGACGATTCGCTCCCCGGCGTTTGTTTCATGCGGTCATTTTGTTGAGAGGACATGGGTGACATTCATGTTTCCGAAAACCATTTTACTAATAGATCCCATAGTCTTTTTTTAATTTTATAATTTTCATAGAATGAACTGTAGACCAATGCACGTTTGACCAAAAAAGAAAAACAAAATAACCACGAAGTATACGTCGAACAGAGCTGTCCGTGGAAGCCCGACACGGCCGTGGTAGGTAGGTTAGAAATCGTTATGCGATCGCCTTAGATTTCGTGGTTATCTTTTTTCATTTTTGGTCAAACGTGCATTGGTGTACAGTTCATTCGTTGGTAAAATGTTTTTCGGAAACATGTTCGGGACTCAGAGGACATTATGTTGTGACAGCTAAACGGCTGGAAAGGGGCTCAGCCCTTATTCAGAAACTGTCGGATCACGCATTCGTAAAGTCACATGCCGTCCGCTTTGACGTATAACGATAAAAAGTGACGGGTATAGAGATTCCGAAATTGGAATCTTTTCCGTGAGTTGTGTATAAGGGGTGTGGTCCGGAGTGGTGCGCGGCGGGCGGTCAGAGCACGCAGGCGGCGAACACCGCCATGGCGCGTCAGGGCGGCGCGTGGGGCGGCGCGTGGGGCGGCGCGTGGGGCGGCGCGGGCGGCGCGGGCGCTCGCTCGGGCAGCGCGGGCGCCGCCTCGTCCGCGCCCGCGCCCGACCCAGCGCGCGACCGCATCACGTGCGCGTACGTGCGGTACCTCTTTATCTGCAATTAACACAATCATGACATAACTCTATTCTGAACTTTTACAGACAGACTTTTTGACAGACAGCCCGACTGACATTTTTTTTTATACACTCACACCTGTTATCTAGCCCAAAGTAAGCATCATTAAGAGCTTGTGTTATGGATACTAGATAACGGAAAAATTAAAATAATAATAATGTATGTACATAAATATTAGAATTATACTAAATAAACATATAAACATCCATGAGTCGTAAACAAATGCTCGCATACTCATCATACAAACATTTGGTCCTACCGGGATTCGAACCCGCGACCTCTAAACCGAGTAGCATGTATAGCAAGAGGTACAGACCGCTCGGACAGCCGGTCGACACTATAACATTGTCGTCACCTTACGTAAATCCAGACACGACAGAGAGACAAACATTATGACATCACTAGCTAATTTTATTTTTAGTCATGCGTGATAGACATCAAGGGATTTTTGACGATTCAAAGGAGCTTCTTGGGGGGGCCCAATTGAATAAAGATATTTTCATTTTCATTCATTTACATTAAGCATAGGAACAGGACGGATGTTGACAGATTTTGAAACAGTGTTTCTTGTTGTATATAACTATTTATCGCCCGAAATAGTTATCACGATTATTTTCTTTCAACTAATGTTTTTAGAATTCAATTGCACTCCAAATCGTCAGCACATGCCACGAGACCTCTGTGACGTCACTATGTCACGTGCGAGGTAGTGGTAGTGGTCCCCCCGCCGTTACTACGTTCAAGAGGTAGTGGCCCTTGTCCCCCCGCCCTTACCTCGTCCACGAGGTAGTGGCCCTTGTCCCCCCGCCCTTACCTCGTCCACGAGGTAGTGGCCCTTGTCCCCCCGCCCTTACCTCGTCCACGAGGTAGTGGCCCTTGTCCCCCCGCCCTTACCTCGTCCACGAGGTAGTGGCCCTTGTCCCCCCGCCCTTACCTCGTCCACGAGGTAGTGGCCCTTGTCCCCCCGCCCTTACCTCGTCCACGAGGTAGTGGTCCTTGCCCCCCCGCCCTTACCTCGTCCACGAGGTAGTGGTCCTTGCCCCCCCGCCCTTACCTCGTCCACGAGGTAGTGGCCCTTGTCCCCCCGCCCTTACCTCGTCCACGAGGTAGTGGTCCTTGTCGCGCGCGTGCGGGGAGTTGTCCCGCGCGTGCCTCAGCGCCGCGAGCTCCTCCTCCAGTCGCGCCGCCCGCTCCTCGTGCTCCGCCAGTTGTTCCCGCTAAACAACACCAACATTTAGCTGACATACTCACATAAGTTTGAAAAAAAAACCGACCAATGAATAGGAAGATACGTACGCGCAAGTGTTAACAATATACTTGCACACCGATTCAAACAAAGCTTATCTTTCCTTCTCTTTTTCAGACAGGCGATCATCACTCAAGCTAGTTAGAGTAAAAGTCACGAGTAACCAATAACGGGGGCTACTAAGTGATATTTGCTATCGGTCCAGTGATAGTACCGTCGAATTGGATGTCGTTTAATATTAATTCACACAAACAGTACTAAGCCTAATGTGTAGCACACAAGCTAAATCTTAATTTATCTGCAGTGCATCACGTTCTCTCAATATGAATGCAAATAAGTCACATCCGCATTTCAATGTAATAAGTGAATAAATTACATTACATGTTTTATGAATAGCTCAAAAGGTCTTGAAAATCTATTTTACAAAAAATATTCGCCTCACCAGACATGATGATGAGTGAAACAAGCGATTGCGCTGACAAGCAATATGGGAAATGATTATAATAAACGTTAACTTGGTGTGAAGAACGGAGATAATAGTATCGTGGTTATCCAGCTCACCGAAGTAGCATCATGGAGAGTATCATATATTTAACTCCAAATTATCTTACGATGAAATGTGTTACAACCGCATTTCAATGCAATAAGAGAAGAAATTACATTATATATTTTATAACTGGCTCAAAGCTCTTGAAACCAGAGCCGTAAAGCAAAATATTTAAAATCGCCGGCCTCACCATGGAGAGCTTGGTATGCGTGCAGGGCAGCAGCGGCCGCTGGAACTTTCGCTGCGAGCCCACCGCGCCCGCCAGCGGCGGCGCAGAGTACGCCGCGCATACGAAGTTTATCGTCTCCACCCACGAACATAGCTCTTTTGAATCACTGCAATCAAAAATTCATTACTGGCTACACATATCAGATGCCTTGCAATAATCGCTATCGCCATCGCTGAGCCCTCGGTAGACTATTGTGTGCAATCTCATTTTTCATTCATCGATAGCGACAGGGATTGTCAAATGGCAGCTTGTCTAGACCGGCAGGGCCAGCGGGCCGATTCAACAACTTATTTTAACCGCTAAACTTATCACCTTTATTTGCGAATCCACTACTGTTTACTATAACTTCACTGTTTGTGATATCTTGCGTTGTAACTTAATTATGGATAGGCAGGTGTATCCCGCTATCTATTGCAAAAATATGGAAATTTTAATAAAATGGTGGGGTATTGTGTTATAATTTTTTTGAGGTCATGAATGATATTCAGGGATACTAGTAAGTTCTCGTTCCATTTGCGATTAATCATTGGTAATGATAATTGTCCGGTTGGTTCCATTGTCCCATAAGGAATGTGCATCTCTTTGAACAACGGGCATTTACGGGATTTATTCATTAGTTTTCTTTAGAAATAAGTAGCACCCTTGTTCTCTCCGTTTATTATGTTTCACTTAATGTTGTGTGTGTGTGTGTGTACATAAATTGTTAAATAAATAGTTTTAAGATAGTAATCGATATAGAAACGCTGAATTATTTCGATTCACTCCTTTTAATGAAAGATTAAAAGGAGTGAAACAATGTCATTGTGCGTAAGTTCATTAAGCAACTTTATTTGTTACTTTTACTATAATTAACTGTCAATGCTATAATGTTTCTGCTAGCATATAAAATATTAACTACTGTTTTGGTGGCTTCGAAACAAGACAATAATGAGATAATACATGAAAATGTAACTGACCTTGTTTGAAATAAATATTCCGCTTGATCTGCGGTTTGCAATCTGAATACGTGTTGTTTTTTCGTATAGTCTGTTGCCTTAGTAGCTAATGCATGATGTATCCTGAAAAGAAGAAAATATAATACTTTATTGCAAGAAGATTATTGTTAGTCTTCAAATTAAGTATTACAGTTGAAATCTAATAAAATAACTATAAAACTGTCTTGGTATCAGTGAGGCTTAGGTTCAGAAAAACTCTACATCATAAAGAGTCTGGTCACCGTTAAAAATTGATAGTTGTAGTAGGAAATGAAATCGATGTTATATATTTTTATTTTATTTAAAGTTTGATTTACACTGATCGTTGCTAAACGATAGCCGCATATAAATATCGCCGATTTGTCTTAAATTTTCCAGAGCACTACACATTTGAAATAAAACCACTTTATTTAAGGAGATGTTTCATATCCGGCCAGGTATATCAAAAAATATCCTGAATCCGTGAAAAATACTTTTAATTCGTTTCATGCATAGTTTGTTTCTACAAAAGTTGAAATTTTTCGTCGATTTCACCGTTGTTCACTATGGCAATATGGCGGGCGACAGTTTTTTTATACCGAAAATTACAAAATACTACTAACACCTTAATTCCACCCTTTTTTACGTGACTCATGCCCGAGATAATGTTAGAGCATTAAGTAGTGAGCTCGACTAGTTATGTGCCTAATCTGTAGTGATCTTACCTAATAGCATTGTGAAGGTTGTCGGACATCTGACTTCGCCTAAAACCGTGTTCGTCCTTGTGTAAATATAAAACTAGGTCCCGCAACGTGCAGTAAAACATCTTCCAACCGCGCCGCCCAAACGGTGCTGCAAATAAAATGATTGAATTCAAACATCAACAAATTAAAACTGCATACAATAACAAGTCATCATTATCACCAGCCTATATACGTCCCACTGCTGGGCACAGACCTACATGGGAGAAACATATGAGGAGCTCGAGCCGTACGCCTCCAAGCTGACCAAATACGGGTTGGTGGGTTAAAGCGGTTGCAGTCACAACCGGGACTAACGGTTTAACGTGCCTTCCGAAGCACAGAGGAGCTCGATATTAAAAATATTGATGACCCATCCCGAAATCGAACATGGCGAAAGTTGCTTTGTTTTCGTAAATGAAACCAGAGCGCTCAAACAACTACGACACTGAGCTAATTTAACAATTATATTAGGATAGTGCCATAAAGTACATAGCGTTTTATATTTATACGAGCCATACATAAATATTGTAACACGTAAACAAAGTACGACAAGGGTCCTAAAATTTGTGACGACACATTTCAAACTATAATCTAAGTATTAGAATACGAAATTTAAGAATTACTAGATGTAATATTGCAAAATATAATTTATACACGTCACAATAAGGAACGGGGACTTTTACAGAAGTGAGCAGCTGTCACAAGGTCGGGGGGAGGGTGAAATATCATTAAATTCGTGTAATGTAATTTCGGATGGCTAATACACGAATAACTAGCTTTTGCCCGCGACTTTGTCTGCAGAATTACTACTTGGAGTAGCCAATAGTTATTCTGATGTCACACACCACAGAAGCACGCACGCGCTCTCACATAACCACACACACGCGAGCACACACATACACACAAATATATCATTGATTCTAAACAATTATTTCATTAAAATCCATTCAGTAGTTTTTGTGTGAAAGAGTAACAAACATACATCCATCCATACACACAAACACCAGACATCCATACAAACTTTCGCGTTTATAATATCAGTACGAAGTAAGTAAGATACAGGGTGGTAGGCCCGTATGTAGGGTCATCTGGGTAGGTACTACCGCCTTTCTTATTTCAGCCATGTAACATGTTGCGGATT
Organism: Nymphula nitidulata; assembly: GCA_947347705.1. Taxonomy (NCBI): domain Eukaryota; kingdom Metazoa; phylum Arthropoda; class Insecta; order Lepidoptera; family Crambidae; genus Nymphula; species Nymphula nitidulata. The sequence continues at coordinate 17,697,880 of OX374625.1, read as the reverse complement.
GAATGCATGGACGGCATTTTATCTTAGGCCTCAGGATGACAACGCACCTGCAATATCAAGTGGTTTTCCCTTGTTATTGCAGGTGTCTATAGGGGGTCATTCCCCGGCGGTGGTGTTGCAGGCGGTGGCAACTGGGAAGATTTTTTAAAAAACCTAAACTATTGTGCCCAAATAGCAAAGGCACCTATCGGAGTGTTTAAATTATTTTGCATGATTTCATGCAAACACCTTGATAAAAATGTTTAAAGGTACCTACTCCATCGGCGACAACTTTAAAAAAAAAACAGCCAGTTGCCACCGGTAAGCCGCCACCGGTGGCAATCGGGAAGTTTAAAAAAAAATCTTCCCAGTTGCCACCGGCGGTGGCGTTGCAGGCGGTGGCAACTGGGAATGACCCTCTATAGGCGGCGGTAACAGCTTACCATCAGGTGGGCCGTCAGCTTGTTTGTCATATAGTTGTATAAAAAAGAAAAAGATAAAAGCTAAAAGATCACAATTCCGCTGACGACAGGGTAAGTTAAGATGCGTTTGCACGTACTCTTCTTGCCGTTGGCGTCGACGCAGCACTTCCTCATGACGTAGCCCTTCTTGTACTCGACGGCGCGCGACTGGTCGGGCACGTCCAGGAACGGGTTGCCGCCCGCGCCGCCGACCGCCGCGCCGCCGCTTCCAGGCGTCGTCGACGCCGCCGCCTCCCCGTCTCTGCGACACACGTATTATACATATACTAGCTGACCCAGCAAACGTTGTTTTGATATATAAAAAAAATAGACAGTAGCCGATTCTCAGACCTACTGAATATACACATAAAATTTCATAAAAATCGGTCGAACTGTGTCGGAGGAGTATGGTAACTAAATTTGTGGTGCTGTCGACATACGACAATAAATTAAAACTTGGGCTATACTATGTCATAGAAATGGTTTGCCACTTTCTAAAACATCTTATTCATTTGATAATTTCATGAAATTTTAAATAATTTAAGATTGGTTGCATTATTTAATAGAAATGTCCTGAAATCATCTAATGAATAAGACGTTTTTGAAAGCGGGAAACCATTTCTGTGAACTAATATAGCCCATGTTTTAATTTATTGTCGTATTGACGGCACCACCCTGTATATTAGATGATCAAACGAACTTACCAAGTGGAGTTCGATCCATATTATATGAGTTGCTTCATTCGAAGATTCTGGGTAATTTACTGTTTGACACCCGTCAAACCGTAAATTACCCAGAATTTTGCTAAGGGCCTCTGAAAATATGAGGTGACATCGGAGCGCGGGTAACGAGTAACGGCTAGTCAAAAACATACTTTTAAAATTGTAAATATCCTTATTTCCTGTGTGAAAAATAAGAAACTTTTAAACACTCGTAGTTCCGGTACGGACCGGAAATAGGTTTAAATACTGTAGGATAAGAGTAAAATATGTCTATATCTTCGAATGAAGCAACGAAATATAATAAATTCGTAATAGGTCTAATTGGGATGTTGCCAAGTTTTAATTGTAACGCTATTTTTTACAAATTCGGAAAATAAATGCTGCCGTTACACATAAAAACAATACAAACTTAAAAAGCTATAGAATATTGTATGGTTAAGAAAATTTATAAAATTGACAATTTTTTTTTTAAATATTTATCAAAATTTTTAATGATAATAAACTGCTTACATCACTTATTTTAACATTTTTTTCGATCCGACGCGATGCGTTCCGTTTAGTGGAAATTGTACTCAAGCCAATCAGACATTTCACTGAGCCAGTCCTATATTAGCATCCTCTAAAATTAAATAGACGTTGCATTGGATGGGACTATCCGACAAAATTTGTTATCTTGAGCTCCTCCGTGTCTTGGAAGGCACGTTAAGACGTTGGTCACGGTTATTACTGCAACCGCTTTAACCCATCGACCTCATGTATTTCTTCGATGTACGAAGGCCTACGTCCAGCAGTGGGACCTATATAGGCTAATGATGACGAAAAAGAGATTGGATTGGACAATCCGACAATTTAATGCAGAGGATTGTTTCTGTTTATTCATATTGGATTGGGTGCATGGCCTCGCGTGTAAATGGTCCAAAAACAAGTGTCCGGAATAATAATAATAATATTCATACACTCACACCTATTATCTAGCCCAAAGGAAGCCTCAGAGCTTATGTTATGGATACTAGATAACGGAGAAATAATGATAATAATATGTACATAAATATTAGACACTAACGCCCATATTCATAAACGTTCTCAATAAACTTATTTTAGATAAAACACTGCTACAATATGTTTTATCTTTTCTCTTTCTTATATAAGATAGAGAAACAAATCACTTTATAAGCCTCTTATAACTTCACTTGTTTTCATGAATACGTGGGTAAATAAACATATAAACATACATGACTCGTAAACAAATGCTCGTACTCATCATACAAACATTTGCCTACCGGGATTCGACCCGGGACCTCTTGACCGACCGACTGAAGCCGGTCGCCCTAATTAAACCAAAAAGCGTAGCGTATAAACTTACAGCGCCCACTGCAGCGGCTGCGTGCGTATCGCGTTGTAGAGGTGCTTGAGCGTGTCGCGCGGGAAGTTGTCGCCGTCGTTGAGGTCGGCCAGGTTGTCGATGAACTCCGCGCACGACATGCGGCGGAACGCGCCGCCGCCGCCGCACCCGTGCAGGTCCGTGTTCAGCAGCATTATGGCGCACGTCAGCGTGTGCACCGCGTCTGCCGACAACACAACACTGTGGCTTATTGGATAAACCAGTGTGAAAAGGTCGTAAACTTGGCCAATTTTTTCAATAAGGATTAACGGTATTTGAATAATAAGTCTCGAGTTCACTACAATCACTATTTTACTATACAAAAGTTATCGAAACTATATATTATAAACCTGTGTTGCCACCAGTTGGTCACAAATTAGTAGTAAATATGGTAAAAATTGGTAAATGGTTCAAAATGGTATGTTGCCTATAGTAGCTAATTAAATACTAGATCCGACCAGAGGTCGGAATTAGGTGGAGTTATTTATGTACTTGCATCGAAATGTTGATATTAATATAGCTCTACCTGGGATTTTAAATTTTGCAACTTCGGACATCCGATGTTGTTGATGTAAATTTGGCGAAGTCGCGCGTGCAGTGGTTTAAATTGTGTAAAAGTAAATAACTTTTTTATTTAATAAATCACGGTATTTTTCTGCTCTTTAAAATTATCTTGGGATTTGAGGCATATCCACTTTCTTCTTTCGCTGTATGAAATCAGTGTAAGTACATAATAACTCTACCTAATTCCGACCTCTGCTAATAACGGTTGACAAACACGGTCAGTCAAACTGATCTGAATTACCTGTACAAATATGTGTCCTGTCAATATCCATAACGAAAACATTTTTACGTTTTTTTAGGAAGTATTTGTAGCAAATAAAGTACGATAGCAAGTTTTTATCTATTCAAAAATAATAAATTTACAACCTTTTAATTTGACATTTGCGCACACACTGCACTGTGAGTAGCGTTAGCCATTCATTACGTCACATTACTCTCGTTGGCACGAAGACGTTGAATTCGGTTCGTTTGTAAGCGCGCTATCTGCCCAAAATTGTTTATTGCGGGCAGTAGGGGAACATTATGACATTGTTAGTTAACACTATATTTTGTATTAGGCATGTTTAAGGCATTTTTGACGATTTGAAAGTGCTTCTTGGAGGCCTAATTGAATATAAATATTTATCATTTCATTTCGTGTGTGGCAAGCTTTACTACTGTAAGCACAAAAAGCTATTTATTCTGAAGAGTACTTCAGAATAAATAGCTTTCTGTGTGAAGTTTGCAGATGCACAATATTTATTCTGAAGAGTACTTCAGAATAAATATTGTACATCTGCAAACTTCGTATTTATGAGAATGACCGTAGCATCGAGACAGTATATAATTAATGGAGCTGCTCTTACTACATATCCGTAATGATCTGTAAAACAAACAATGGGCGGGCTACACAGCTCTCTATGATCCTTTGTCGGCGAAGCGTTTCACACCAAAGTGCTTGGTTGCACTCGAGGTAGCGCCGCGTATTATTGTAAAACGTGAATCACCCATAAAGCGTAATTGATCTTGGCTGAGCTCGGTACCTTGCGAGTTGAAGGAGTCCGGGTTGCACTCGAGGTAGAGCCGCGTATTATTGTAAAATATGAATCACCCATAAAGCGTAATTGATCTTGGCTGAGCTAGGTACCTTGCGAGTTGAAGAAACCCGAGTTGCACTAGAGGTAGCGACGCGTATTATTGTAAAACATGAATCACTCATAAAGCGTAATTGATCTTGGCTGAGCTCGGTACCTTGCGAGTTGAAGGAGCCCAGGTTGCACTAGAGGTAGCGCCGCGTGGTATTGTAAAACATGAATCGCCCGAAAAGCGTAATTGATCTTGGCTGAGTTAGGTACCCTGCGAGTTGAAGGAGCCCGGGTTGCACTAGAGGTAGCGCCACGTATTATTGTAAAACATGAATAACCCATAAAGCGTAATTGATCTTGGCTGAGCTAGGTACCTTGAGAGTTGAAGGAGCCCGGGTTGCACTCGAGGTAGCGCCGCGAGAAGTGCACCAGGACCCGCTCCCGTTCCTGCGTCTCTCCGCTGAGCGCGAACCGCGCCAGGAACGTCCGAAGCGCCGCGTCCAACGTCTCGCCGCTGAACTCGAAGTGCTTCACGTACTCCTCCGCCACGGCGCGGGAGAACTCGTTGCTGCGCAAACAACCACGCAATTATTATATGTTTCAACCTGTCAAGCTACATGTTCCGAACACAATTGGTTTTTAACTGTCATATTATCCTGGGAGCCTTACGCGGCTAGACAAATTAAGGCCCATGAAATGGAAACCACGTATGCATCAATTACTATATGGTATATTGCAAATCGGTAGTCTCGGGCAATGCTACTCGACAGCTGGATCTGCTAACATGAAAAACTACGTGCTCATCAGCTATGATATGATAACTATTGTAAAATTTACAGTCTCGACGGATCCGTTAAACTACAAAGAAAGGTAGTTTCTAAAATAATTCGCTTAACGCTTTTTATCCGCTAAAGCTTTCCTTGAAGGAATACTTTTTCTGTAAATGGACTCACAATTTAAAGAATTTGTTTTCTATTTGATTGAGTAACAGTGGAATGAAAAGCCTGTAAACTTAATAGTGAATTACATTCATTCCGTGTGTAACTAAAATAAAAAAATATGTAGGTGTATATAATTTAAAATGATTTCTAGAGGTGACGGTAGTTGAAGATATAATTTATTTAAACTCAAGTTAAGAAAAATAGCCCTCAATATAGTAAAAATACTTTGAGTTAGTTTATAGGTCAAATAACGGATGTTGGTAATTTTAAGTTATTTATATAGTGTCTATTTTCAATATTCGATAGATAGAGATAGACCTACCACAAGATAGTCAGATGTCACCTTTTAATTTTGAGCAAATTAATAAAAGGTTTTGTGTAAGCTTACTGTGGATTAAACATTGACATTAACAGTGAAGAGGTTGTAGCTGACAGAAAGCTTTGTGTGTAACGTACTTTTTACTGAGATGTCTGGAGACGTCCGACTTCTTGAAGCCGTCGAGGTGGTAGAGGCGCTTGGCGAGCCGCTCGGCGGACGGAATGTCGACGGCCTTGGGGCTGTAGTGGAACGAGTGCAGCGAGTCCCCGTCCGAGCCCTCGTCCGACCCGCCGTCCGACCCGCTGCCGAGCTCCTGCCCCCACAACAACCACACCCGTACATTAACGAGCGAGAAAACATAATCTATTCATACAACTGACAGAAACATTCACTATTTTAAATAATATACCACTTTATAAAATACGGAGTGAAATTTCGGAAATATTAAACATATTAATTATCTTTAAGGCGATACCTCGTCGACACTAGCGACACCACTTGATTTATATTAATTGTGGTGAATATAGAATATAATAAACAAAATCGCTTTAGTGAATGACTAAAGAATGGTATTTGTAATTTTTTGAGATGTGCTCGGTATAAGATATTCCTCTACATGTAACCTATTTTTTCATTATTGCCGAAAGTGGCCACTTTTAACAATAATAAAAAATTTGGTTACTTATAGGTAGACACTTTATACAAAATACATCTTTAAAAATTACAAATTCCGTTCTTTAGCAATTCTCTAAAGCGTTTTTGTTTATTATGTTCTAAATTCACAATAAATAATAACAATCAATTGGTGTCGCTAGTGTGCACGAGGTAGCCCCTTAAGTTTAGTCACTGATTCTGTTGTGCATCGGATAAAAGTAAATTTAAGTTTAGTGCCACTCTTTCATTACAATTCGACAAAGAAAAGGAATTATTAACGCTACGATTGTTTTTGTGCAAAATGCTATTGTTTCTAATAAATAAATTAAAAAAAAGAACACACGGCAAATTATGTATTTAACATTTTTAAAATAGCGATATTAAAGCATTTTGGCTTTATTTATTACCAAAATCGTCTAAGAACTTGCAAGGTAAATTAACTCAAAAGTCTATGGATTAAATATCTAGTCAATTAATTAAGTATTTCTCAAGGGTAGTTCTATTCCTTTCTTATTTAAATAGAATGAAAGCAAGGCGGCACTCTTATCAAAGTATAAGAAAAGATTCGAGTATTGGAAAGCCTATTCCTATTACTATTACTTTTTAATCGCAGTGCGGTAAAGCGAGAGGGGATGCCTGTTTCCGAATACAATCCGTGTTCAAAGAGTTGTGAATAACAGAGAAAATAACTTAAATTTCGTTTTATAGGAAAATTACATATAAGCCCGCTATTATTCTTTTTTGTAATTTTCTGAGTTAAGAATAAATTTAGTTTTACTATGCAGTACGCAGTCTTGCGCGTGAAAACTAAACAATATCAATTCCCAGTCCTATTCTCTAAAACTAAATGCTCATGACAGGTTCCTTAGAAAAACGGAAATGAAATCAAGTCCTTATGGTATTATATAAATTTGTTAATTCTTCGTACCACCTATTATTTTGAGTACAAGCTGATATTCAACAACCAGCGATTAGACCAAAGTGTACTTTATTTACTGTATTCTCCTTGTTTACTATGACTAAATAAAGTTTAAATTTAAATATTTATTGCAAAATAAGTGTTACAAAATCTTAATTAATCTCTGATCATTATATTACTTTTATAAAGCGTCTTTCGAGTTTATTGTACATTCACCTGTTAATCCTGCTTCTTGGGAGTAGTCACAAGTAGTTGTCACTGCTTTTAAAATCTAAAACTTGTTCTCATCCGATACCTCTAATTCTCGGGCGAGTCGTGTCCATCTTTTTGTCCGTTCAGCGACTCGACTATGTTATTTCTGTTGTAAATTTAAATATAATGACTTCCTCGTGCCCTTACCTGATACCCCTGGCTCTCGGGCGAGTTGTGCCCGTTCTCCCGGCCGTTCTGCGAGTAGTTGTTACTGCTGTTGTTATTATTATTGTTGTTGTTGTGGTTCACGTTCTCGTTCACGTTTGCGTTCTGTTTGTCCGGACCTTTTACCTGTATGTATTGATTTGTGAATTGTGATGTTATGTCGCATTACACGGCATCTTTAGTTTTTGCAATAAATTATTATAGAATAATCTAACAAAACGATATATTTAACAATCTGTAATGTGTAGTATTACTTGATATTTAGTTTTAGAGATTCGACTGTTCATTGCTAAATATTTATATGCTCTTATAACACTAACATTTAAAAAAGTTTGGCACTCGAAAGCTTCGAAGTTAAAAAGTAGAATGTTTCTGATGGCCAATATCTAGATCATGGTTGCAGCTCGGTGGTGCAGACATAGTTTTCCTAGATATTTATTAACACCCCGAAAGCTAATAGTTATTACGGAAATTATAACTATATCTATATAAAATTGAAAGCAGTAACATAACTATATGAAAATTTAATGATGATCAGACAATTACTTAGACCAGAAAAAAATACGTCTTGGGGCGGGAGATCAAACGCGCAACCTTTCAAAATCCGGGTGACAGCTCTAACCACTGAGTTACCGAGGACTTGGGATAGCCCTATGAATTTATTTTGGTCTTTGGTATTTTTTCGTCATAAATAAATGTCTACCTTCATAATATCGAAAGTAATATTTTTATATTTCAAATCCAAATGAGTATTTTTACATTATTTTTTAACAATACAACAGTTGCTGCAATATTTCATAGAAATGTCATGAAATTATCAAACGAATAAGATGTATTTAAAAGATGCAAAACACTAATATGAACTAATATAGTCCATGTTTTCATTTATTGTCGTATAGTCGTCGCCACCTGTATTGTTTTTTTTAATTATACAAAGCACGACAAATGACTCAACACCACCTGATGTGAAGCGGTAAGAAGAGTCCATATGCGAAGACAGCTAGTGCAGTTCAGACACTGCTCTAGCCGCCCCCACCTTGCCGGCCCAAAAGGTGCCAAAACACACAATAGACAGGGTACACAATGTGTTTCCTCCTTCCTATGACATGGGTTCCTTGTGTTCCATGGGTTCCATGTGCTGGCAAAGAATTCTAAGTTCTGGAAGTTCGACAAAGAAAAGAGCTACTAAATTTCTTTGTACGTGATGTTGAGGTGGAGACAGTGAATTGATGACTCCGAAGACCGGCACGCGTGCTCCTGAGCAGGAATGGGTAAGGTGGGATAAGGTCAAATAGCTCTTCAGAGCACTCTCCGTGATATAGCCGATACAAGGCGCTTTTGATAGAATTGTGCTTTAATAATTGCAAAATTAAAAATTTTAAGTAGCCCCCGGCGTCATTAATCATCTATCTAACACCATCTCATTAAGACTATTATAAGAACCCAAACACGCTGTAAGTTTCTGAAGAATTAAGCATGTCGCAGACTTTTTGATGGTATAGGATCAGCTCAAAGTTAGTATGGCATGGGAATGTCAACGAAGTGACATTACACGAAATTTGAAATCAATCTGATCTGTAAAAGTTAGTAAAATCCTAATATTATGTTGTAACTGAGCTGATAGTCATCAAACGCCTGAACTGATCTTCATAAATTATAGCTAAGAACCACCGTAGTCACATCAGTTTTCAAACAAAAAAAACCGTGTCAAAATCGGTCCATTTGTTTAGGCGCTACGATGCCACAGACAGACACACAGATACACAGACAGACACGTCCAACTTATAGCACCCCTCTTTTTTCGTCGGGGGTTAAAAAATCTATTTGATGATTGCTAAACGAGCGTTACCTGTATAACAATTCTGTAGTCGTCCCCGTTGAGCGTGTGATCGCTGCCGCGCTCGCTGTACGCGGACACGGAGGCGGAGGACTTGGCGCGCTTGTGGCAGGGCTCCGACACCAGGATCGTGGAGTCCGAGTCGGACGCGTCCGAGAGCTCCATGCGGGGGCACTCCCGCGCCGCGCCCACCACCTCGTCTTGTTCCTGGTAGTCGGGGCTGGACAGGTTCGACACGGCCTCCGACAGGCTCATGTCACCTGAACCAATACAGATATAATATATAATAATAATACGTATAGCACACACAAATACACGCACACGCACCACACCCTTACACACACACATAAAGAAAGAAAGAAAGAAAAAATATTTTATTTAAATAGGCCACAAAGAAGCACTTTTAAATCGTCAAAAAACACATTTTTACAACTATCACAAAAAAATATTAACTAACAACGTCATAGTCTCTGTCTGTCTGTCATGTCTGAATTTACACCAGTTCCAAAAGTTGAACTACCATACAAATCAACAACAAGTTTGGCCAAAAGCCCGCATGTTTATGACAAAAATACCTCTTTCATATAAGAGAGAATAAACATTAGAATATGAATAATAATAATAATATTTATACACTCACACCTATTATCTTATTGTTCTTATTATGTTGATGTCTTATTAAACACATCTTATTCCTTTGATAATTTCGTGACATTTCCATGAAATAATGCAGGCAATTTTATATTATTTCATACAAATGTCATGACATTATCAAACGAATACGATGTTTTTGAAAGTGGTAAAACCATTTCTATATAGCCCATGTTTTAATTTATTGTCGTATTGACGGCACCATCCTGTATACTAAATAAACATATAAACATCCATGACTCGTAACAAATGCTCGAACTCATCATACAAACATTTGCTCCTACCGGGATTCGACACCGGGACCTCTGGACCGAGTAGCCTGTATAGCAAGTACAGACCGCTCGACAAGCCGTTCGTCAAGTAGATCATGACTACAACTACAAATGTAGGTTTTTCACATACATTTCGAAAATATCACATCGCTAGCGTATTATACGCCCCAATTCTGGGACACACGGGACACCACCACGCCTACCCCAAGCGGGTTGGTGAGTTAAAGCGGTTAAAGCTCGAGATTACAAATTTTGTTTGACCCATCCGAGATCGACCACGGTGATAGTGGCTTTGTTTTCGTAAGCGAACTAGAGGGCTCAAACCACTAAGCCAACAAGCTCAAAATATGAGTTATTATTAATAAAAGATGCTGTGCAAAAATGTAATTATGTAGCATAGCAAATTTCAAAAATAGTGTATTAAATATTGTGAAATTTTATTTATACAACTTATACTATTCGTTTACTCACACCCTTTGAAACCCGATTAACCAGACACAATTAAATTTTAATTGTAATGGCAACTTAAGTTGCCGTCCGGGCATTGAAGGATTAAATGTAACAATAAAGTTGTTACATTTACATAATACGCATAAACGCATAAGTACATTATATTTACCGTTTAGCGGACGATGATGTAAATGTTGCGTTGCGCGCGGCGACATCACTGACGACGACGCCGACGTCGGCGACGCGGGGGACGACGACCTGGCGACAACAATATTTATACATATTACACTATTATAATTTTAATAAAATCTATAATACGTTTACTATAATTACGGTATGCAAAAAAAGGGTTTTTATACTTCAGTTGTCATTTTTATGCAGCACCTATCTGTCGCCGATCAACCATCAGTAAGAATCAGTAAGAATGTACTGTCCGTAATCAAAAATATTAATATTGAAGTCACTATAACACATCGCTGGCATGTAATGAGCGGAAGATATTTTTGAGGCCAAGCACATACTATGATTTAGAAGCTTGGAATAATAGAAACTAGTAGCCGTGTTTTATCCTAAACACGGCAAATGACTCAACACTATCCGATGCGAAGCCGTAAGAACTGTAGCTTGAAACAGTTTTCAAGCCGCCTCCACCTTGCCAGCGGGTAAGATAAACCATTAAAAGATATCATCTCCATCATCATTTCAGTCAAGAGACGCGCACTGTTGGGCATAGTCCTCCCTCAAAGGATCTCCAAACCGATCGGTCCTGCGCTGGCCACATCCATGGGCTTCCCGCAACCCTCACCAGATCGTCGGTCCACCTTGTGGGAGGCCTACCAACGCTAAGTCTCCCAGTACGCGGCCGCCACTCGAGGACATTTGCCCAACGGCCTTCAGTCCTCCTTGCAATGTAGCCTGTCCACTGCCACTTGAGGCTCGCAATTCTTGGGGCTATGTCGGTGACCTTCGGTTTCCTGCGGATCTCAGATAAACCTTATCATCATCATCACCATCACCAGCCCATATACGTCCCACTGCTGGGCACAGGTCTTCCTACATAGGAGAAACACGTGAGGAGTTTGGGCCATAGCACCACCACGCTGGCCCAATGCAGGTTGGTGGGTTAAAGCGGTTGTAGTAGCAAACAACCGGGACCAACGGCTTAACGTGCCTTCCGAAGCACGGAGGAGCTCGAGATAACAAACTTTGATTGACCCATCCCGGGATCGACCATGGCGAAAGTTGCTTTGTTTTTCGTATCGAAACCAGAGCGCTAAACCAATACGCCACCGAGCTCCTCCTTATACAGTAAAAAAAAGTTATACCTTTGTGACATGCCGTCGGATATGGAAGTGGAGTTGGAGGTAGCCGTGGACCCGTTACAGTGCGTCCGTTCCGACGCGCACGACACCGGCGCGTTGTACGTCCACACGATTCTGGCAAACGATTTAAGAACCTTCTTTAAATACACAACATAGAATCTAAAACACACACAAATAAAAGTATTTTATTTGTATATAGTTTGATCGTTGAACTTCGATTATTATTATTTTATACACATACACGGATTTGGTGGCATTAAATATTTTTTTCTTCCCCAGATCACGGAAAGAGTATTTTTGTTCTTCGATATCTGAGTGCAAAAGCCGTTTTTATCCGCTAGAGGAAAAAGTAAGTTGAATTTAGAACATGGTATGCACTAAGTTTGTGAATTCAAAACATCATTAAACCTATATTTACTTCTACCTCCATGGTGCCGAATTTATCATACAATATTTTTTAACTTGTTAAAAACTCAGACTCGGCACCTTCTTGGTGTACTTTTTGTTTAATTTGTTTTGCGCGCGCCATTTTTTTTTCACGACATGTTTGTTAAAACCATAGGTTTAAAACAAGAAACTTGAAAACAAGTAAAAAACCTAAAATGAGTGATTCTAGCGACGAAGAAGTTTATTTGACGGTAACAAAATTGACTGAAACTGATAATAATGCGCAAATGTTTTTTGCATTTCCTCGTTGAGCTACCTCATAATGAAAAGTTACGTGTTGCACTCGAGTGCAAAGATTTTTCACCTCGTGCTCTTTTCAGGATTCTATTTTTTTAATCACTCGCTGTTTTAGAATCCTTCGCTCGCTCGGTCAACAAAATTGAGCACGCGGTTAAAAAGCTACTTTGCACTCTTGTATAACAAATAACTATAGTTTGGCTAAACCGTCTAGTTCATAGCATTGGTTATTTAGGTCAGTTACCTGTCTGGAGGTGGGGTGGGGCGCGACGCTGGAGTGGCAGACTCTGGCCGCGCGTCTAGCAACGTGTTCAACGATGACGTCACGTCCTCTTCCAAATCCGCTCCTACCGCACTCAGCGACCACTCTTTCTGTAACAATTTTGTCATTAAAAATGTTATTAGATCTATATTTTATTGCTGATATTAATTAATAATATGTATTTTTCAATAGTAAAAGATGATTAGTTATTTTTCATGTCAAAGGACGTCGAACAAGCAAATTATTTAAGATGGTAAGTGGTAACATTTGCCTATCATCACCACCAGCCTATATACGTCATAATACCACCACGCTTGGTGTTCCACCAAGTTGGTGGATTTAAAAGGTTGCAGTAACAACCAGGCCAATGGCTAACGTGTCTTCTGAAGCACAGAGGAGCTCTATATTACTTTGTAACGCGTTAATAAATTTACGCCTATATTTAAGCGTTACAATGTAAATCCAACTGGGGCATAAGTGAACTCTTGAGCTATGTTTCAATTAAAATAGGCGGCATTAAAAGATGACAAAACCTTTTCTCTTTACTATCGTGTAGACCCAATGTCACACACAATAGCCCTGTCCTGAGAATGTGCAGAGCTCACAATGGTAATTCAGTAAGGAGTTGGATGTTTTCTCACTTTTTCGTTCATCAGGTATGGCAAAAGCAAACTATAACGTTCGATAGACATATTTTAGTTCTGGTTGACACTTTTTTAAACTTGAGCTTACCTACCGGGTAAGCTCAAGTTTTTTGCTCCCCTAAGGGGAACAAAAAACGAAGGCACGTGGGGTGGACTCTAAACACGAACTATTGCAAAAAAAATTGAAATAGCGAAAAATAATCAGCCGTTTCATAATAAACTGTAATACCTACATGTCACGTTTGTACGGAACAGTTTTTTTTTCAAGATTTTAAATATTTATGTAAACAAGTATAGGATCACCATCACTGTAACCTGCATTCGTTAATTTTCGAGAGCCCTTACACCCTGTAACATGTTTAATGTAAATAAATGCAGAAGAACAAACTAATATTGAGTTAGCTGTGATCGGAGTGAAAAATTTAACTGTTTTTGTATTTCAAGTACTTGTAATTTATGTATAAAGTATGATTGGCATTCTGTTGCTGTACCTTAAATAAATATAATTGTCCGTAGTATACCTGTAAGTGATCCTCCGAGCGGGACGTCCGCACCGTGTGCGCCGGGCGCGCGTGTTCACTGACGCCTGCGCTCGCGCCGCCGCCGCCGCCGCCGCCGCCCGCCGGCGACGCAGGCTGAGATATAAATCTGAAGCAATACATAATGATTGCCAGAAAAGATGGCCAGAAATCACAGAGCGCGGTGCGGGATCATTTTGTAGCGTTAGAGTTCTTATGTAGCCTGTTAAACAAAGAACAGCGCGGTGCGGGATGTGCAACAAGGTACATAAGAATTACAAAACCATCCTCGAAACGCTCCCATACCACGCCACTTTCACATCAGTGGGCTCTGGCCTTTTAAACTGTATGTATAAACCTTCCCCTTAAATCACGCTATCTAACGATAAAAACCGCATGCAAATCGGTTGCGTAGTTAAAAAGATTTAAACGTACAGAGGGACAGAGGACGGGAAGCGACTTTTATACTATATATACAGAATATACATATGTACAGTGAGAATCAGAATCATTTGAGCTCTCAGAGTGAACAAAAATATCGAAAGCAATTCTAACACTACAATGATAGAATTGTTTGAAGTGAAAACAAGTGAAACGCAATTCTAATGCTGTAGTAATACGGATTCTTTTCTTAAAACATTATAGTTATTTTTGCACACGCTAAAAGGACGGATAATTTTCATGGTGACTGTATTAAAATCTACATATTTATTTAAATTACGCCAACAATAATACATAAATAACCATCAATTCAAATAATCAACTAAATAGTAGTGGAATGAAGTCGAAAAGCTATTCGAATCGAAAAGCACTCTCTATGATATGGACGATAGAAGGCGCTAATCGATGGAATCTCTCGACGCAAATAGTCAATGATACGAACAGCACGACGCTGCAATCAGTCCAGTGCATCGAGGAGGTACTTAGCGGAGCTATCCCACATTTGCGAGGAGTTCCCGCAAGACCGGCCGTGAGTTTTGTAAAACAGACAGAACTGGTCAGGCGTGAAAAATTGACAAACCTTGTTCAGGGATATCAAGCTTCCTTGAGGCTGTTTTGATTACTGTTTCAATGTAGTTCCTAAATAGAGCTTAAAGGGGCAATATCTTTTTGACCCATTACCAAACTGTCTGCGTACATTCAACAATAGAATAACTATATTGTCTGGTTCGTGAGTACTACACAGATTATTGGACTTAATTGAATTCGAGAATATTAAGGCTAATAACCAACTTTCAAAATCAAGAAAAGTTCAATTTATCTACTGTTCTGAAAAAAAAGATAGTTTTCAGGAAGGGAAAGGAGATCATTTTGTAGGAGCCTATCTGTCCGCTAAGTTTTGAATATTTTATTATAGCCACAAGGAAAAACATAGGCTACCTTTTGAGGCAATAACCGACATCCAAGCGGGCGGAGACGCGTTGGCTACTATTCAGTTAGTTATGTGTTTATCTTAGTTAATTAGTTTTGAACATACAATTTATTAGAATGATCCCCGACGAGGCCAGTGTCAGGAGAGGAGTTATGTCGTTGCGTGAGATCCGCGCGCCCGCATAGCCGCGACTCGTTCGGCGACGCGGGCGTAGAATTATACCTGCAGCGAACAATAAAAAAATAGTTAATTTATGAGTATTTTGTAATGTCACCCAAAGGGCAATGGAGAGGGCTATGCTCGGGGTTTCTCTGCGTGATCGAATCAGAAATGATGAGATCCGCAGGAGAACTAAGGTCACCGACATAGCCCGAAGAATTGCGAGCCTCAAGTGGCAGTGCGCAGGCCACATTGCAAGGAGGACTGACGGCCGTTGGGGCGGAAAGGTCCTCGAGTGGCGGCCGCGTACCGGGAGACGCAGCGTTGGTAGGCCTCCCACAAGGTGGACCGACGATCTGGTGAGGGTCGCAGGAAGCCGATGGATGCGGACAGCGCAGAACCGATCGGTATGGAGATCTTTGGGGGAGGCCTATGCCCAGCAGTAGGCGTCTCTCGGCTGAAATGATGATGATGATGAGTATTTTAAATTTCTTGTGACGTCTATCGGACGTGTAAGAGCCCATGCACACTGCGATTTTCAAGAGCGCTGTCGTTGACGCGTGTTTTTCATTACACAAAGCAGTTTGCTTGCGCTTGTATCGATACAAACAGGGATTAAGTGTAAGCTAAATAAGCATTTTAAAATGGTTCATTATTTACAAAATGGATGAGCGGAATCAAAATACTAACGACGCCATATTTAATTTGTGTGCGGTTGCTGTCGTAAGATGGCAGTCGGTATAGATAAAAACAACGTCAGAGAAGTCAACTGAAATTTATCACTCTATTGCCAAATATGGTAGCATTAAATGTCGGATATGGGTTTGCCAGTAGTCAACTACGAAATAAGGAGACTGGTATAATATAACTGACCGATGGTAATGTGTTCTGTGTGCAGGCGCGTGGTGGTTGTGGTGGGGGTGCTCTAGCCTTGACAGGTTGAGCATGAGGTCCCCAGTCATCATGTAGGCCTCGAACTTGGGTTGGCCGCGGGTGCGCAGCAGCGCCTCGCAGCTGCCGCTATCCACGCCCGACCCGTTGCTCGACGAGATGCTGTTTGAATTACTTGACGGAGGTGATCTAACCATCGCAGATAAACAATAATAATCAAGTATAAAAAAATAAAACCGGCGGCCACACACAACGTTAAAAGTTTCAATTTTATTTGCTTCAAATGTCAACTGTACGACCGACACCAGTAAGTGGAATAATAACTATTACTTAACTATGAACTTCGTTAAATTGTTTAAGACTTATTATATTATAAGGAAGTTGTAAAACTGGTTTTTAAGTACTTTACTCATAAAATTTATATGATGTACTAATAGTTTTTCCTTAATTTGTTTTTTTTATGAGAATACGAAGCAAAAAATATTTTAATAAATATATGAATGAATGCATAGTTAAAATGCAATGATAGCCATAATTGGTTATTTTAATGAAAATTGTAGCAACGACTAGAGAAGCACGCGAGATGTAAAATTAGTATGTCAACGACACTTTGCGTGCTACATGTGAATCAGCCGCGAGGGTGGCGTCGAGCGGTACACATGGGCCCTAAAATCGGTTATCAATGACGGAAATCAGCTGTCAAGGCGAGCCCCCTTCCGACTCTAGCCCGAGCTCACGTTAAAATTAAATTCGACACCAAAACAGGGGTGAAAAGTTAAAAGACAACTGCTGTTCGTAAGTGCATGCGTCTAGAAATTAATTTATCTAACTTTAACTCATTTGATCATGAAACCTCTATTTGTAATTGGATAAGCAGTGAAGTTCGTAATATTCGTAATAAAACAAATTAATTTCGAAATTAGAAAACACTTAGCTAGTTCAAAAGTAATTAGTTTTTCCATTAAAGAACATTATTCACGATGTTCTAATTTTGGAGATGGAATGTGGCTATTGGAAGTTAATGAAAAGATTCCAAACAGTGTGGGTCAGGTTATTGTCTAGAAAAAATGAGAATGAATCTTTGAACTATGCGTTTACTTTAACCTCTTCTAATATCGAATGCAATTAATGGTGTCAATGGATGTCGATTTTCAAACTCACTTATCGTGGTTGGCCCGGGGCTCGCTAGAGCGGCGTTCCGCTCCCGCCGATAAGTACCGCCGCACGCTCGCTTTGATCTGAGGGTCTGAAACATTGCGCCGTTATCAAACTTATCACTATAACAACAAATAGAGGCATCGTATAAAGAAAGTACGGGAAACAAGACCAGTTTATTTTCCTCGACAAGGTGCGGTGAGATTAGATTATTAAGGAACAAAGCCACTGTGAGCAAGGTGATCCCGACCCGGATCCCGGGAGCCACCTATTAAATTACTCCGCGGATTGCAACTCTTATTTGTGGAGGCTTACTCCGCAAATGCGGCCGAATCACTTGGGGATAAACCAATTTTATTAGTTGCAGCCGCCGCGCTCCACGGCCGCCGCCCGAATGTCACAGTTCAAACAAACATCTGATACAACTGCGTGCCACAGCTCTAGTTTAAAATAGGACACTCACCCTTTTTCAGTCTTAGAGTGACGGGATCCGATGAAAGTCGTAAGCATTTTAAAACTGTAACAACCAATATTAAACCATATGACAATATGAACAAACATAAGGCAGCCAGTTAAATGTGTTTACCTCGTGTTATCGAAAACTTAATCAAAGCTATAAAACAAACAGCGATTAGAGTACCTACATAAGTCGAACAATAGCGAATTATTTGTACATTTCTATTCTGATAAAATCTTGATAACGAGTTGTCGGTAGTAATCAATTTTTGACATCGGGGATGTAAATACGTTATTTAGTTATTTTGAGGTAGTAGAAACGGGCTCCTAGAGAACGTGTGAAATGAGAATTGCGAAGTTGCGTGCCGGGCGCGACGCGGCCGTAACGCGATCATTGAATTAGTGTTAATAACGTCATAGATATTGGCTACTCTTCGCGTTTTAAGTGCGAATTACATGAGTTTTACTTATGCGTGAATCGCATGAGTGGGTAAAGTAGATTTGTAACATTTCTTTATACTAACCGGTGTGTTTGGAACGCTGACGTACAAGTTCTACACCTAACGAGCATGCGACATTTTTTAATGCACGGTTCCCGTCGTTGTTATCTCCAGCAACTGGGAGTGGAATTAGTTTGTCTCTCTTCATCCAACAGAAAGAAAGAGATACAGCGCATTTTGTCTTCTAATATGTAGAGATAAGGGGTGGAGAGAGATTTTGTTAATGCTACGGGTGCAGTAGGCGGTCTTCTCTAGCTATATTGCCTAGAGTCACAGTGGCTGTTCAATAAATTCTCGGGAGGGCGTAGCGTGGCTTTTTCAATAAAACTCTTGCATGTACGATTAATTGGCTAGCAATGGGTATCGTAGATAGGTCCGTTCCGGTGATAAATGGCGAATTCCTTACCTTCTCGAGTAGTGAACCGGTTTACATCAGTCCCATTGACCTTGAGCAATACGTCTCCCGCCTCCACCTGCAATTGAAAACATGCATTCGTTCATTTCAACCAAAATTAAGTTAATATAAGTTGGGCTGGACTTAAAGACAACGAAGTTAGAATGATAGAAACAATAAATAAGATTCCAATTAAATACACTGTACTTTTTATTACTCTTTGTCTTATTATTAATTATTTTGAACAAGGACTATTGATATGTTATTCTTTACTGTGTTATATCAGACGCTGACTGCTTGGTATTTACTTTGATGTTTTTGATTGTTTAAAGGTAATTATTTTTATGAATCGTAAATAGATTACGCGAGTAAATGAGTTATTCAATGAGTAAGTAAATATATCTTGAATTCCGTAGTGTTGATGTGGACGTTATCGGACGTAAACGGGGTAGGTATGTTTGACAAGAATTGAACGTTAAAATGTATGCTCAAAGCAGTAAATTTTTACCGCTACTTTACAGAAAAAACGAATTGTTGCTCGTTATGTTACACCGACCTTTAATTGTTGCTCGTTACGTTACACAGACCTTTAATTGTTGCTCGTTATGTTACACAGACCTTTATTTCTTCACAGTAGATAGGTATATGTGCTGCACACGTGCCATATCGTTGCCAAAACGTTTACACACAAGTTTAATTTTCACATAGGTATTATCTGTTTACAAACGGCACAACACGACCGCGGCGGTTAATCAGTTTCAATACATCCTTTAAAACATTGTTCGTGATCGTGATTCACTGGAGCACATTATTAATCATAACAGGTTTTTTTAAAAAACAAGCCCGAACTCGCTACCGCAACGATCGAGTGTAGCGAACTAAGGACAATCTCGCGACTGTGTATTACATACTATTACTTGCACGTATACATATAGCACTGTGGGAATCCGACACGTGTTTCGGCTTTCGTTAATTACACCGTAGCTGTGAACGACAAGCATTTTAGAGAACAAATAGTAATCGTATTGACAGTTTATTTATTCTAGACAAGGTGGAGCGTGCGTGTATCGTCGCAGGGAGGCGTGCGTCTGTCGCGGAGCCCGCTGTCAACTCGTCGTCGTTATCACAGGAGGGACCGCTAATGGATTGAGTTTAGGAGATAAATTAGATCAAACTCCGACAGAAGGGCGCAGCGGAAATATGAATTAGTCCGTAGAGGCCCACTTATTGGCGTCACACGTCCAGCTACCGCGGAACACTACCAGTTTGCTTATGCAGCCCGCTTGAGGAAACTAGGTTTCAGCTTCAGCCTCGAATATTTTATCCTTATTTACTATATTAAATTTCAAAAATATTAGGTGACTAACGCTGGCTGATCAGAAGTAGAAGAAGGTTGATATCACGGAATTCACGGACAGTATTGAAAGATTTTGTATGGTAGTAAGTATAAACCTAGCAGGTAAACGCACTCTAGAATGCCAGTAGCACGATCAGGAAATTTGCATTCTTAAATTGATTACTGGGATTGGACCACGCCGAAGTTATTTTATTTCCGATGAGTTATGATTTAATATTGTTAGAAATTACCGTGACGATTGCGTTACGTTAATTCTATAATGAATAAAAAACTTTCACTATCATGATAACGTTTAATGAAAGCTTTTGAATGAAGAGATTTTTTTCTGTAGACATACTGACACAACTATCAGTTTAATACTCTCAACTTCTTTCACATTTACCTTTTAAGCATTTGTAAGTTAAATATTGCAAATACAAGGAGCACTCTGTATCACTCACACTAAGTAAAAAAAATCGTAAATCGTAAAAGTAAGTAGGACAGTTGGCGGACTTACCGCCAATTATGTGCAATCGAGTTTCGAAAAATCCTATTTGTTAAACTTGGTTTTTAACCCCCGATGAAAAAAGGGGTGTTATAAGTTTGATGTGTCTGTCTGTGTATCTGTGTGTCTGTCTGTGGCATCGTAGCGCCTAAACTAATGGACCGATTTTGATTCGTTTTTTTTGTTTGAAAGCTGATGTGACTACGATGGTTCTTACCTATAATTTATGAAGATCGGTTCAGGCGTTTGATGACTATCAGCTCATTTTCTACATGACAATAGGATTTTACTAACTTTTACAGATCCGATTGATTTGATATTATGTGGACTGTCACTTCGGTGACATTCCCATGACATTTTATCCTTGAGCTGATCCTATACCATCAAAAAGTCTGAGAAATGCTTAATTCTTCAGAAAGTTACAGCAGATATAGCGTGTTTGGGCACTTATGAATAGTATTAATGAGATGGTGTTAGATAGATGATTAATAACGCCGGGGGTTACTTAAAATTTTTAATTTTGTATTTTTAAGTAGATTAAATGAGGTACAAATTATACGTAGAACCTGTATTTCGTATTTTACTCCACTTAGATTATGGCAAATGAACCTTCACCATTCAGAGTTTACCGTAATATGAAACATACAATTAGTTTTTGAATTTAATTTTACAATTATCATAAATGTTTGAAAGATAAGGTACGTAGAAAAATATCTAGAAAAATCCGCTGATATAATTTGAAGTTTTATCCATTGATGAATTTCATCCCTATAATAGAAAAAAATAGTTTAATGTAATGTTAAAAGTCATAATTTCGCCTCTACGTCTCCAGACAGATTTTTAAATACAGAAAAGCACTTAAGACATTATAATCGATCGGAACCCCGCTGCGGTCTATTGCAATAAATTTATAAACCTATATCCAGATCCCAAGAGAATAAGCATGCATATAAATTCAACACGTAAGTTATATTCGGAGCTACAGAGTTATCATTTAAACGTTATTCAGATAGTTGAGGACCGTAGCAGTGTATGAAATTTTACCTCGAGCGTAGACTTCAAACGTGACTATTAACATCGTTAGTATTTCAACTGGTAATTACATTTAATTTTGATCGTATATTTATTTTATTTTTGGATGAAAATAATAGAAACTTGCCATTAATTGGATCAGAGAATAATATGAAAATTATTGGGTAGCAAATATGTACTATATTTCTAATGTTTTTTTTCAGAGTGCCCATCATTGGGACGAATATGTATAGGATGTTGATAATGTTTGCAAAGTTATGGGTCCTTAAAACTTCAATATATTTTTACACAGTTAGTCATTACAATTCGATTTTTCTCACTTGATATCGAAGACACTTGATTGATCGATAGATCAATATATTTGAATCTACCGATCATTGAGATGTCTTTTACTGTAATCATCCGATAAGATGATTACAGCCTATTTTTGTTTTACTTATAGATTATTTTATGACAAAATTTATATTCAAATATGATAAGACTGATAAGATACTAAAAAAACGAAATATGTAATATGTAAACAAAGTTTCAAATTTTCAGATTTAGTTTTTTTTTTATCAGAAATAAATCAGCTTCTCGGTTTAAAATAATCATCTAAAACAATTAGATTAAATATAATATCACAGACGTACATCACTTTAATGTGAAATACACATAGTTATTGTGTTACATACGCTTACGCCTTGTCATTTGTTGAAAAGAAATTACTTAACGTTAGTAATTGCCATGAAACTATGTACAGGCACTTGTGTATAAATGGATTGTTGTGGTGTTCCTTATTAATAAGTGTTAAGTTATGAGAAATTGAAACAGTCTTTAATTGACTACCACCGAACACGCTCCGGCTCCTCCAAAATTATTTTCTAAGTAAAAAATGCAAGATTGATGTTATTATTGTAATATACAATTTACAGGCTCCGGTTTGATATCATAATTTAATCAAAAAGTGATAACTGCTGTGATAGCATACTTTACTACCCATACCCATTTGGTTTGCATACCTAGCAAAAAAAATGGGTTTCGCTGGGATAATAATAACTAAACTACTAATAAGCATATATTTTTTAAATAATACTTCGCTACTTTTTTATACTAATCAGGTATATTTATTCCATAAACGATAATATTCCATAAACGATAATTATTCTGACTTATTTATGGCAGGTAGATCACATCAGACTCTAAGTCCGAATTTGTGCACCTACTGAAGTTTATCATCACTGCATTTGTCTGTAGATGTGGTCTTTGTCTAATAATAATTTGATAATTCTTCATTGTAAATTGCGCTTCCGATGCCCGTGGAAATCAAAATAATGTTGAAAGTTTATTACCTCTGTCAAATACTTCGTTTATTAAAATAATTACGTTTTACATAAGTGCGACAAAAACACAGGTAATTTCGCGTAACTATATACAGCGGTTTAGACAACAAATGTAAAAGGAAGTAAATGTCATCAAGGAGTTGTTATGTTTCTAATAAATGAGCAAAATCCGCCGTACTATGAAGCGGGCCGCAGGAAACCAATCGAGTCGTAAATTAAGTTTCCGTATTTTGTTCTGAACGGAAAAAGATTTCCAATGTATGATTGAGAATGAAAATATAGAACTTATAAACTCAATGTTTGAGTAAATATAATTGCTCGTAATGAGAAGGTAGTTCACGAATAGGTTCATTTATGGTGATACAAGCTGTGGGGGTACGCTGCTGCAATACGGGCTGCGCCCGTTTGTGGTACATAAAATAATTTAAACAAAAAAAGGCACCAACAACAAAAAGATCTATGGATTTGTACTAAATCTTTGTTCATCATTTTTATATTCACATTTCTGGTTTGCAGTCAGGAGTTTCCGTAACAGAAAGAGCTCAGTATGTGTAAAAACGAGAGAGTTAATCCTTAATAATTTGTGGAGTACCCATAAGCCCGTAAAAGATATAAGGAAACGCTGGCGGGCTGGTAACGGTCGAAATATAATGGTTTAAATTTGATGATATCTCTAGTGTATCCATTAACAAAAACAAGAGAGCCGTAGTACCTAACGGGCGCTTTTAAATTAGAAGTTTGCGGTTGAACAGCTGCGCACGCACGAATGGTATTATTTTTCATATCTATAATTTACCCGTCCAGTGGCAGTACGGTAACGACCCTGAGCTCCGTAGATGACCAGAACCGCTACCGGACAGGAGTCAGGCTACTGCTACGGCATAAAAGGTGAACGAGAAACGACAACCGCCCGAACATTGCTTTGTTTTTTGTGTGCAATAAAGGAGAGGTTGAGCCAAACATGTTCGCTTGGAAAAAAATGGAAGCAATGCCCAATTAATATTTTGACAATAAAAGGTAGCTGTTAGCATGACGCAAATACAGATAGACTAGAAGAATTTCACATCTTTGATAGCTCAGATGGCTAGAGCAGTCACTCCGATTGTGAAAGGTCGCGGATTCGATCCCCGCCATAATTGCGCAGCTGTTCGCAGCGCAGCTACCATCCTTACCGCTATTTCATATTTTAATAGTGCACAGTGAATCGACTCGTGTTCAATGCCCCTAGTGTAAGTTTCAATCGAATTGAAACGAAAACGTTCGTCGTGGTGACACTGCGAAATCGTATGGAAAAGGCAGCAGCGCCTCTGTTGTAAATTATTGGAAATTATATTTACTATATGGATCATCAATTCACCGTCTCCACTTGAACATCACGCACAAAAAAGATTAGTACCTCGTTTCTTTGTCGTACTTCCAGAACTTGGAACTATTTGCCGGCACATGACTTTACCCCTTCTTATAACATGGGTTTCTTTAAAAGACAACAAGAAAAAAGGTGCTTTTTACGCAAAAGCACCTTTTGGGCCGGCAAGGTAGAAGCGGCTAGAGCAGTGTGTAAACTGCACTAGCTTATGGACTCTTTTTATCGCTTCACATCAGGTGGTGTTGAGTCATTTGCCGTGCTTTGTATTAAAAAAAATAGTAATAAAACTAAAAGTTGCTAGTTTGCTCAGTTTTTGATTTCCTAAGTACTTTCAGTTTGACCCTCGTATGAGAAGTTCGGAAGAGATGGAAAAATGAATGGTCAAATCCTCAAAAATGTACAGGAATATGTATACTTGGGTCAAATAATTTCCTCCAAAGGTCAGATGAATAAAGCAACGAGGAAATACTGGTCTTTGATAGAAATAATGAAGAGTAAAGATCTGGGTGTTTACATATGAAGAGTTAAACATACAATACAACCATACCACCTACTACCATGCAGCAGATATGGCTGCGAAACATGGTCACTGCCCTGACTCTGGGACAGCGAGAGAAACTGTCTCTCGCTGTCTCAGAGTCAGAGAAAATTTGATCAAAGATGAAAGCCAATGTAGATCCCCTAAAAAATTGAGGTGGGGCGGTCATAATGGTGTAAAATGGAAAAGTGAAGTCAAAGGCTAATTTTTGGTACCCTAGAAGAGGAAAAAAAAAAGGAGGGGGCGAACTCTTAAAAATTAGGTAGATGACTCTATATTGCTTTTACATTTTATTAACAAATTTAGTACAGCCGACTCCTGAACAATGATGAATGGAACTGAGACCATATATGTATAATCAGGCCATCACAGTATCAATCAATCTATTGATCGGCCTTGTCAATTGTCTTTATCAGTGAGAAATATTACTGTGCCTGTTATAAATATTTAATTTTCACCGACTTTAAAAAGGAGGAGGTTCAAAATTCAGTTGGTATTTTTTTTATGTATTACGCCGAGATTTCTGAATCGATTTACGGATTCTTTTTTTGTTCGATGCGGAATAGTTGCCATTTGTTCCCATAACAATTTACTTAAAATTGATAGGGGAGTTTGATTTTAAATCAAAATAACTAGAATAATTAAGTTGTCTATGTATGGGAAATTGCGGATTATTGGTTTACTATAACTTTTTAGTGAAACGATACGATAGTAGGAACCAATATATGCTGACGGTCACCCATCTAGCTTTGACCTTAGAAAGTTATCACTAACAAAAGTAAAAAAATTAAAACCAAAATTAAAGCCGACTTAAAAACACTAAATAAAAAAAGGATAATTATCTCATCCTTTTTAGTATTTTGAAATCGGTTTTTAGATTTGTATTTTTTTTTTATATAATACTAAGGTAGCATTCAAGCATACGGCCCACCTGATGGTAAGCGGTTACCGTAGCCTATGGACGCTTGCAACACCAGGGGTATCACTTGCGCGTTGCCGACCCTGTAAAAAGCTTTTTACGCCTTTTTTGGAGAACCCCATGCTGTACTCATTCGAGAAAACTTCTGCAGGGAGGTCATTCCAAAAATCTCTCCTTAGGCTTAAGGGTTCAATACCGCTTATGAGCTCGGGATCGTCGACAATTCTCATAGCGCGTCTTTGAACTGCGTCAAACGGTCCAAGCTGGTATCTAGGTGCTCCCACCCATAGGTGGAAGCAGTATTCCATATGGGGTCTCACTAGAAACTTATATAGTAACAGTTTTTGCCCTGAGGAGAAGTACCGCCGCGCTTTATTAAGCACACCAAGTTTCTTAGATGCCAGCTTGACTTTATCTTCTAAATGACCGCGGAACTGCACGTCACTAGAGATATCGACACCAAGGATCCCGATACTCTTAGAGATGGAAAAGGGTGTGTCAAGGAACCGTGGAGACACAGCGAATGGGGGTTTTGTAGCGGTGAACGCGCAGACTTGTGTCTTAGTGGGGTTAAATTGGACTAAGTTTAGTCGGTGACGTAGTGGGAGGAGCTCGGTGGCGTAGTGGTTTGAGCGCTCTGGTTTCGATAGCGAAAACAAAGCAACTTTCGCCATGGTCGGTCCCGGGATGGGTCAATCAAATTTATAATCTCGAGCTCCTCCGTGCTTCGGAAGGCACGTTAAGCCGTTGGCCCCGGTTGTTACTGCAACCGCTTTAACCCACCAACCCGCATTGGGCCAGCGTGGTGGTGTTATGGCCTAAGCTCCTCATGTGTTTCTCCCATGTAGGAAGGCCTGTGCCCAGCAGTGGGACGTATATAGGCTGATGATGATGATGAAGTTTAGTCGTCCCCAATCGGAGACTCTGGTTAGAGAACTCTCGAGACACAAGTCGACCGCGACTTTCCTCCACTGTAGACCGAGGGGTATTGGCACGGCCCGTATAGTAGGCGTCTCCAGTACTGTCAATAAACTGCTAGTATCTAGTGAAAGCTAATATCAAAGTCTACATAAGCTATTTTTAAACAAAATGTTAGGTAACTGATTAATTTGTGAAGTACTTCTATTAGTAAGAAGCGAAAGGTAGTCAGAGGAAGAAAGAAAAGCTTTAGTCAGAGAAATTACTCTAAAACATAAAATGGCGATGAGCTGGTCACCTTACAGTTAACAAGTGGCTGGCCACACAGGAAACCGAAAATTTATACAAATACTTAGCTAAAGAATAAATGTAAATATAGAACTGTAATTTTGTATAGGATTGTCCCTTTCCCCGCTATCTTTCTTGCTCATCACTCATACAACATTGACAGAGGTTTGTTTACATTTATCTAAGTTAGCTGAAGTATAGCCAGCTGCGAGACATATTTAAATAAGGAATTACTGCGCGAAAGTATTGTTCAAAAACACTTTAATAATTTTAAATGATGACATTATTACAACTTTTTCACTATAATTTATATATAATTCATATCAAAATTGCAACAAAAGTTTTATATAGTCTAGGTTAAGTCAGAATACAGTAATTTGTTTTTTTTTCAGTAATAATAATAAAAGTATCATATTACCAAGTCACAAGTGTTGACAGAAAGGACACAAAAATTCCTTGACATTTTAAGATTCTGTTTCATGGCAAGCAACAGATGGAAAGTTAAAAAAATTGGTGACATAATGGAATATGCATCAAACTTTTTAGGTCTTCAAATTAATTCTACACAGTCATAATTTACAAAACTGAAAGAATTTTAGAAAAACAGTGATGAATATAATACCTGACTACATAAAAGTGTGTGTGTAAGACAAGATCTAATATAAAATTTGTCGTCACATTACACACCCGCCATAGATCATATAAAAAGTTAATTTTAGAAAAGGAATACTGCAATTTTTATTTTAAATATGTCAGGTATTTTTTGGCCCAAAATCAATTCTGTTTTCAGTATTAGCAGTATAATTTTACGTATTTTTTATAAATGTAAGTAAGTACTAAAACATTAAGTATATATTTTTTCATGCATATTTCCTATTGTTATACATACTTCAATAAAATTTGTTAAAAATATCTGTAACACTGAACAAACTGATGTTAATAATAATAATATTTAAGTAAGGGGTGTTAGGGAAGACAATCTTAAGCTTAGGGTTCCCAGCTAACCTCACCTGCTCGTGGCGCATCCTGCTGATTAACGAACGAGGCTCTGGCAACCAATAAATGGCGGTATAACCAACAGGCAGCGTAAACAAATACAAGAGGTTATTAACGGGCAGCAGCGTTAATATCGCGAGAAACCACGCGCTGCGATCGCCGACCCATCTGCCCAGCGTGGCGATTAAGGACCCACTGGGATGACGAGGTAGAAGTCATGTATGGCGATATTGTGAAAGCATTTCACACCACGAAGACCCACTATACGTTATCATGAGGGATTTCAATGCCCGGTAATAGAATCGGTAATAGAATCTCATGGCTATGGGAGCAATAATCCATAGGGGGCAAATACTAGTCAACTTCCTTGAGAAACAAGGATTATTCCTAATGAATTATTTCTTTAAGAAACAGCCTCAAAAGAAGTGGATATGGCGAAGTCCCGACGCTGTGACCAAAAATGAGATTGACTTCATTAGAGCCGATAAGAAGCACATATTCAGAGACGTCTCAGTGGTCAATAGGTTTAATACTGGAAGCGACCAGCGATTTCTCCGAGGCTCCTTGAATATCGACTTTAAGCTTGAACGTCTTCGTTTACCCCTCGCTTAACGGCTCAGCCACGACTTTTGACTTAGCGGCGAGCGGCGACAAAGGTCTAAGCGGCGAGCGGCGTCCATGCTACGACCGTTCAGACCGCGGTTAGCGGCAACAACCAACGTGGATGTATTTAGAGATTTTATAAAATTCATTAGTGATTATCGCAATAGATATAATATCCGCCGCGCGGAGAGATTATATATATCACTTGCACTCCGACAAAATTTATCTTTCGTACACTGACATAAAGTATAATTTAGTGGTCATAAAGATACCGTCATCCTAAGGTACGATTTGGCGAGTCGGAAATGTCGTAATTATGATTTTTAACCGACTTCAAAAAAGGAGGAGGTTATCAATTCGTCTGTATGTTTTTTTTTAACACATATTTCGAGTGTTTGTTTACTAATGCTAATGCGTAGGCGACACGATATACTTTGTGATTATAATGCTTCGTTTTTTAATTTTTTTTATATAGGTAGTAGGCATTGACACTGACATTTTTAGTGAATAAGGGGGCTGGTCAGAGTCGCAGGGACCCATGCGCAGAAGGGTATGAAGAACCATTTACACCATGGGCAGATTATGATGTTAAATATAATTATTTCATAATGATAATAATTTTTTGTAGCAGTATTCACAATCAAATAGGGAGGTTGACAAATTTTGGAAAAGTTTTTCATGTCATGTAGAAGTAAGTACCTATTATAGCCCGAAATAGTTAGCATTAATATTTTAAATACAACTGATGTGGTAAAAATCATGTATACCAATAGATCTCATGAGACTGCTCTGACATCACCTGTTACTAAACACTGTAAGTTGCTATGGTGATTGAGCCAGGTTTTCTTTTGACAGCATCTAATCTGCTGTGCGATGACTAAAAGACCACTAGTAATTAAACCTAATTTTGAGTTACAAGCAAAAGTGTGAAAAATGATGTCCCAAGAACTTCTATATGTTTTCAGCTATTTTTGTCAGTTCAAAGTACTTATCAACTTTTAAGCTTACTTTGTGTGTGATATAAAAGCTTAAGCTTTCGTTAAAGCTTTAATATATTTATTTAAATGTAAGTTTTTGTGTTTTACCATGTTTATCAATTCTGAAATGAATTAACAGTAGATTTAGTCTTCGGATCTCAACACCTATAAATGATAAAAATATATGACTGAGACTGGTCCATCAAAAAGATTTGCACTTTCGTGTAGTACATAAAACTCAAATTTGATAAAATGACACTTAACAGTCTTTTAGTCATTGGATGGCAGTAATGCTAACAACAAGTGATGCCATACACTGAGTTTGGTATCCAATGTCGTGTGACCTGAGATTTATTGCATTTTGATTATTAATATTATTTAACCTTTTTTTTTTATTTTTTATTTTTTAATTTACTGTTAGCATTACAATTTCTTAAATAAAAGGCTTTATTTATTATTTAACATCCATAATAATACCATAAACTATTGCGTATTTTAGGATTTCTATTATAAAAACTACCGCTATGCATTAAATTTTATTATATTTTATTTGAATGAACTCACCATCCCTATTTATGTACTGTATACATATCTGTCAGATTACTGTGCCCCCTGTTAAAGAGGTACAAGGTCATTTGTATTTACAAAGCTATGATCTACCATTTCACTAACCAAGCACCAAAGAGACAAGCTCGCGAAATGCCAAAGGGCTATGGAACAAAGCATGCTAGGGCTAAAACTAAAAGATAAAATAAAGAATGCCGACATTCGACATAGAACAAAGTTGACAGATATTTTAACTCAGATTGATCAAAAGAAATGGAGGTGTACTGGTCATATGCTGCGCTGCAACAAAGACAAGTAAAGCAAACAGGTGACTCTTTGGTACCCGAGAGACAGAACTAGAAGCAGAGGACGTCCTATAAGAAGATGGGAGGATGATATTAAGTCAACTGTGCGACCTCTCTGGACAAGAGTAGCAGCAGACAGGGAGCAATAGAAGAAGTTGGAGGAGGCCTGCACCGAAAGGCGCACTAAGTTAAGAGATTTTTATAGTGTGTTACTAATTTATTTTGAAAAATTGTACTCTTAACCTAGAAATACAGCCTATTTTTATTTTTATTATGATCTACCATTTGCTTTGTGGACCCTATTATTATTGAATAAAATATTGAAGTGTTGGTTATTTATTCAATATAATACTATTACATGTTGGCCCACTGGCACAGTAGTCTGTGCCCCTTGCTTTACAGGCTACACGGTGAGGGGTAACGGGTTTGAATCCCGGTGGGAGCAAATGTTTGTATAATGAGTATGAGCATTGGTTCATGAGTCATGGATGTTTATATGTTTATTTAGTATAGTTCTAATATATATATCCATATTATTATCATTATTTCTCCATTATTTAGTAACCTTAGCACAAGCTCTTAATGATGCTTTGGGCTAGATAATAGGTGTGAGTGTATAAATATTATTATTAATAAAATAATAACCTGTACGGTATTTAGTTTTTCCCCATATAGTTGGGAGTTTTATAAGCATACACGACAAGAGAACATGCTGCTTAGCATATTAAATGTATTATTATAAATGGTTATGCATATTTTGCTGGAATATAAGCATTTGTTTTGTTCCACACATTTACTTCTGTAAGTTATTTACGAAACTCACACCGAAATAATACGTTCATTCAATGTTTTTTGAGAAAGGAGGGGGCGACTACAATAACTTGTCTCATGTATTCCAAGCTAGTTTAGGATGTTAGAGGTCAAAAAGAAGGTAGATATTATTTGAAAGTATAATCATATTGAATCTACAACATACCTCCCCACTTCGAGCAGCTGGAGAATTCTCTTCAATTTCGTAAATGATGTGTGGCAAACCGGCTTCGCCAAGCAAGGAGAAACCAAATCCCAAATTGTCACTACGATTCAGGACCACTAGTCTTTCGTCAGCCATATTCAGAATACAGCTTCATTGATCACCATCCTCCGAAGGATATCACGTAAATTAGTTTTCTTAAATCATCTAAGATGATTTATATGCAATTTACTTCAATAAATAATTTTAAAATGTCATATTTTTAATATTCTTGATGTGAAAAGTAAACGCACCCAACCAAAGCGAAGGAAGATGAAGACAGACACAGATAAAAAATAGACAGTAAAATCAAGTAAAGTAGATTACAGACCGATGCACGCCCGGTCAAGTGTCATTTATAAACAACATTGTAGGTATGGCGTCTGTGGTGCAGGCTTAGATAGAGGGTTTATTCGCCAAAAACAAAAAAAATGCATTAAAATGCGCTGTATCTGTATCACATTTCAATGCACACTATGAAAATATTTCAGACAGGGCGGTTTTTCATGACCCTTTGCTTTCTCTTTTGCTGATAAAATAAAATTGTATTTTTGCTGCCATTATTTACTGGCGACGGCCTAGGCCCTAGGTAGTTATTACAATGGCCCTAATTCTGTAGACCGACTCTAAATCTAAATTGAAGTACAGTGGCCCTTATTTTGGAGAACATACGCTGTGTGGTGTCATGAAGTCGTGCTAAATGACTATACTTTTTAGCTTAAAAGGAGTCGTATGTTACAAAAGAAATCGCCACCACTGTTACGTAATGGAATACCACCACAGATCACTAATACCGTAGACCGAGTACATTTTTATACGTGTATACAGGCATCACTCCCGTAGATATGTATCGCACTTAGTGACATCTGGTAATCGGAACCGGTAAACTACAAATAATGGTTTTCTCAATAAGTTTTTTTATTTTCTTGAAAACTAAATGTCAATAATCAACAGTTACACAAAAAAAGTTTATTGATGTACATATTATTATTATCAAAATAAAATAACGAAGAAAAAAGTTTTTTTTTATACCAGGATTCGAAAATGACTGTCTTGATATAATATGCCGGGTGTCTTGCCGTTCTGTCACCTAAACGTTATTGAAAGGGATGACTAAGCACTACAATTTTTACTTCAGTAATTACTTGATTAAATATTTAACAATTATATTTTAAATAATAAAGACCGAAACCTCATCGAAAGATTAAAATGTCTTTCGGTGCGATTGACTACAAACTGTAGGTATTGTATTTGCAACTATACAAAGATTTTTTTTGTCGACGTGTAATGAATGTCATGAAAAATTTAAAACTGACAGGGACTGCTATGACGGCATTTTACTAATTTAAGGATTCTAATGCTGCGTGCAGCAGCCAAACAGAATACTTATACTCTAAGAAGGGCAGCCCACTGCTGGTCGACTCGCTTGCGATCTAATTAGCAGTAGGCACTTTTAACGCTGCATGTCGAGAGTGATGGAGGCCTGGTTATAGTATTTAAGACCATCTCCCATGTATTCATGCAATTATACTATGATTACGATTAAAGTAAGAATATTAATAACGTTATATTGTGAAGCTCGGTGGCGTATTGGTTTGGGCGCCCTGTTTTCGATTCGAAAAAGAAAGCAACTTTCTCCATGGTCGATCCTGGAATGGGTCAATCACAGTTTGTTATCTCGAGCTCCTGCGAGCTTCGAAAGGCACGTTAAGCCGTTGGCCCCGGTTGTTACTGCAACCGCCTTAACCCACTAACCTGCATTGGGCCAGGGTGGTAGTGTTATGGACCAAACTCCTCATGTGTTTCTTCCATGTAAGAAAACCTGTGCCCAGCAGTGAGACGTATATAGGCTGGTGATGATGATTTAAAAATTGCCAAAGATTAAAAAAATTAATTGATTGTTTTTTCTCAATTATAATAATAACACCTCGCACACCCGCTAAAAACCTGTCATAACACAAAAAAGGGCAAATTCTGTTTTTTACGGTAAGACATGTATTTTTTTAATTACTATGTACTGTAAAAACGCCATAAAGTAAGTTGTTATATTTGAGGAAAGATGGCGCAAGTGGCACTTTTTACGGGAACCAAATGAACACGCCATCCGCCATCCTGTAAAACAGTGCACCATCACATCTTTCTTACGTGTAGGCTTCATGGTAATGAAAAGTGTCGTAAGCTTTTTGATAAAAAGAGTCATACATAACATAGAACTTTTTTTATTATTTTACAACAACTATTAGATTACAACTGTTAACTCTGATGAAAGTAACATTATGAAGATATAAAAAAAACTATAAAGTTCATTTACTCAATTCTTGATTTTGAGTCCAGATCTGAGCTAAAAACTGGATTCTGGCGAAATCAAAGACATCGCCATCAACCGAAAAGGAGAAGAAGAAGAAGAAGATTTTGAGTCCTGTGACAGTTTTGTAGCGGGTGTGCGACCATAATTATTGCCATTTTTTTAATGGTTACAGCGCCATCTATTGATCTGAATCTGAATTTTTAGCCCATTATAAGCCGACCAAATTAAATAGCAGATTAAACGAATGGTCATAGTTGATAAATTAATGATAACTGCATTTGGAAGTGAGAAAACCCTGCCTGCCACAGACTACATACAGTACATACGTGATCACCAATGAGGAAAATAAATTCTTCAATCAAGTGCTGAATCCCCTTAGTTAGTAGTCTGTGAGTGAGTGCTGATCACTCTCTCCTACAAGCAATTCTTGTTTTTTCTCTAGTTGAACACCGAGCACCGACGATCTATCGTTATTGAATTTTAAAGTTATTTTCTTAGTTCTCTTAATAAGTGAAAATGTATTTAATATCGCATTTAGTGAAAGATACTATTCCAAACTACCTATCAGGTCTTCCTATTCCTGATAGTATTGGTGGCTGGTTTCGCCTTGGAGGTGAGAAATTATGTGTCATAAATAAGGTTAAGGAAAATGCGAATCTAATAAATAGATTTGTAGTTCAATTTAAGGTGCTACAGTTTAACCACAATGATTTATTTTAGGGCCACTCTAAAACTTGCATGTCTGTTTGAGGTCAATTTATTCAAATACTTATAAATACCAACCTTGACACGGTCTTAATCTCGTCAAGGGTTTTTGTGTGGCTCCCTGATACAACAAAAATATATCTTTTTTTATAGTGCCTGCCTCATTTAGTGTAATAATTTTTGTTTTTAGTTTTTAAATGTTCACTAGCACTTAGCAGTTAATTTCTAATCACCTCAGGCTACAACTCCCCTAAGCACGTTTTATTCCAGTACCTTCACTACTTACATTACAAGTTTTAATAACTATTTTTCTTTCCTCTTTCAGTCCGTGACTGGCTTGCTTTGATACCTCCTACTGTAGTTGTTGGTGGCATTTCCTACTATTCATATCAGACTTTCAAGAAAGCTCAAGAAGCAGGCAATGGGCAAATAAACCCTGGAATCAGGAAAGAAATAAATAAAGTTGTTGATTTTATTGACATTGAAGACATTACAGAGAAAGCCTCACTATGCCGATGCTGGAAAAGTAAAAATGTAAGTTATAGTTACATGATTATATCTTAAGATAACCTATACATGGAGACTAGGTAGTTTATATTGTTATTCCGTCATGTGGGGTGAAGCTAGGGAGCCGAACAAGCCAGACATAGTAGACATTCAATTGTAGAGAGGATGCTGGCAGACTGGAAGAGTTTAAAGTTGAAATTAACATGGTATGCAATATTCATTGATTTCTTACATATTTGCTTATTAAACCTCCATTTTAAAAATTCTACCTACCTTTCCCTTGTGGCTGTTTGTTCAACAGCATCTGAAACTTCTTGTTTCTGTGGTAGTATTTTTGTTCCTATATTTATCCAGTTCATACCGCTTACCATCAGGTGGGCACAATGCTTGATTGCCACCTTTTTAAAACATGTATGAGGAACTCCAGAAAGGTTTTTAAATGTTGTGCAAATGTAATCTCTCTCAGATTGAGACTGCAACTCCCATATTTGTAGATGTAGACAAAACTTACTCAAATGCATCATGCTATGCATGTAGTATGGCAAATAATTTAGGTGATAAAACATCTCTCTGTCTAACCTCTTTTGATTGTAATTTGTTTGCTTTTTTCCAAAAGTACTCATGGTACAGTGCGCGCCACAAGTCATGAAATTGCGCAGAAGGCGATAAATAAGTGTCAGCTGAGGTAGGGTGTGAGGGGCGGGTTGAGTTTACCATGACAATGAGCGACG
The DNA here is from genome assembly GCA_947347705.1 of Nymphula nitidulata. Taxonomy (NCBI): domain Eukaryota; kingdom Metazoa; phylum Arthropoda; class Insecta; order Lepidoptera; family Crambidae; genus Nymphula; species Nymphula nitidulata. The sequence goes on along the minus strand of OX374625.1, from coordinate 17,661,978 downwards.
TGCAGTGACTCCTTGCCGCCCTCCACCCGCGCACGGTTTAGGATCGCCTTAGGTACCAGCAATAACACAAGTGTCATTCGGACAATACCAATTTATAAATTATTTGTTATCAACGAAAATTTTGTGTTTATTTTATTAATATGTAAATAGTATTGTAAGTGTACAAGTAAAAAGCGTTATTTAGTAGGTACATTTGAACTTAGTGTTTTTGAATAGTGTTGTGTATAGGTTATACATATACAGGATGGTGCCGTCACTACGACAATAAATTAAAACATGGGCTATATTAGTTTATATAAAATGGTTTGCCACCATCAAAAACATCTCATTCAATTGATAGTAATTAAAAATAAAGGTTTTATATGGAAAACCTTTTTTATTTATTGTTATAATCATTTCTATCCTACACACAGTAAATTTATTTTTAATATCATTTACACTTTTCTCTTCGATTATACATGCGCAGTTGCCGCCATTTTATTTCATGACTCGTGGCGCGCACTGTACCTAATAAGTTTTGTGTTTTTTATATTAGGAAGAATTTTAAATAGCTTAGATATTTAAATTTACCAGGTTATACTCTATTTATGTCATGTAATGTTATCCATGATACTTCAAAAGTTTGTTAGGAGTGTTGCACTTTAGTAGGTGGGGCCTTTGAATATGTTATCAAAGTTTTGTGTTGACATTTGACTACTCAAACAAATTTATCAGATATCACAAGCCTCAACATACTATAATAAATCTTGTAGTAATTGTTGTGATACAATATTTGTAAGAAAAGTATGTCTCAAGATATGTTGTGTCTACTTACTGGTCATAGCATTTATGTCCTGTAAACTTACATTAAGTGAGTGGCCGGCGCAATGATAGAAAGAGGTCGTGGGCATCATGCTAAGTAATTCCTCAGAATTGTCAGAATACAAACGGTGTAATACACACAAGGAGGCAAAATCTCTCCTTAGGCTTAAAGGTTCACTAGCTCTTGTGAGCTCAAGATTGTCGACAATTCTCGTAACGCGTCTTTGATCCATGTCAAATGGTCCAAGCTGGTATCTAGGTACTACCAGTATTCTATTTAAGGCCTGATTTTAGAGTCACTGCCCCGAAGAGAAGTACCGCCTCGTAAGCACACCAAGCTTCTTGAATGCCAGCTTGATTTTATCCTCTAAATGACTGTGGAATGTCACTAGAGATATCAATACCAACTCCCTGTCTTACTCCTCTCTACAGTTGGATAGTTTTCATATTCCTATTCTATACAGAGATCGACGTGGCACTCTTACACTCTTGTACAAGCATCTAATCACGTATCGAATATGTAGGTTGCCCATAATAAGTGTCATTCACTTCCATTTTTTTGCGAAATTAATGTAGATAAATATACAAATCACTGTTTTTGCTCCCTTAAATTTTAAAGCTACAAGACATTTCGCCATCTTTCATGATTTCGTGACTTTCTTTACGACACAAATTTATTTTATATACAAAGCTCGACAAATGACTCAACTCCACACCACCTGATGTGAAGTGGTAAGAAGAGTCCTTTAGCAAAATATATTGAACTTTAACGATTTGGATGTACCTGTAACTTTATTTTCGTACCTACACTACATGGAAGCGCAGGGCCTCAAGCAAGCTGTTTAGTGTACTATTATAATAAAATTGTTTTTCAGTGGCCATACTGCGATGGCTCGCACGGCGGTCACAATAAGGAAACCGGCGACAACGTAGGCCCAGCTGTCGTCCGACACAAGGAGAATAAGTAGAACAATTAGTACTTGCACAAAATACTTTGCATAAAACAGGTGATATACAAATGTGATTGTAATTTAACTTTTGAAATCATTGAATTAATTATTATTGTATGCTCCTTTTATCTTAAGCTTATCATCAATTACGTTCATAATCGAAATATGTGCTAATATTTCATACTTAATTGTGAAGAGGTTTTGTCTATTCTTAATGATGTAGATACCGATGTTGTTTGAAATTAGCATGAAATGCTTTTGGAATGTTATTTACTTCACTACTTGTTTTTTGAATATTTAGTAAGTCTTATGAAAATAAAAATCAATTGCATCAATGTTTTTATTTACAGTTATTATTCTTAACATTACAATAATGTTATTCACATCACAGATATTTTTTGACTTTATCATATAAATAAAAATCTATTCATTTCAATGCCAATAAATACTTTATGAAACTTTTCACACTTGACTAAAATTTAGAAACTTTCTTGTTCTTAAACATATTATTGTTATGGCACAGGTGCACACTATACTCCTTTTATTTAATATTCTAAATAATATTTGAAGTCAACATACATTTGTACATGTCCTAAATAAGGTAAGTAGTACAGAAAGTATATCTAAAATTATAAAAAGAGACCACTTTCAGCTAACCGACCATCTTTTTCCATATCTTGTATAATTAAAAAAAAAACTACACAATATGTATTAAATTAACGCACATCCGAGGGTCAAAGTACTTATCATTATGATCAACTTATACTATGGCACCAACACAGATATGGTGAAAAAAAAAACAGCTATTTCATACACTTTAGTGCAGTAGATAGTGATTAAAGATTCTATGAAATAGAAGATATTTATTAATTCGATTTCAAGGTTGATACCATAGTATTTAGAGTTAGATACTTAGATATACTGTTTAATTAGTATTATCTACCTGTAATACTATGTTGCCAGATACGCGTCTAATTAGAAGCTTCACCTATTTTTTCGACTTATAAAGATAAAGAAATTATATTGGAACAGTCGACAGCACATCAAGCGTAACAGTTGGACCTTGAGACCGCCCTTACTGCGCTCGTAATAGAGGCAGCTTTCGCAGTGCAACTGTTACACTTGGTGTGCTGCCGTCTGTACAAAAATTGAAGTAACATATTTGGCCATTACTCCAAATATCTTTATAACATGATGGCATTATATCTTTAATTTCAGGCTCTATTTACAAAGAGTTTTAGAAGAATTAGCGTAGTCGAAAAACATTTAGAAGGCTTCTAACCAGACTCACTTGTTACCAGCACTGAGCTTCTTCAATGAACCTTACTTATCACCATAACACAGATCAGTATGATTATTGTTACTTAGGGAAGCGGCAGTTTTAAAAACACTGCTTACCATACCTATCTCCCTGGTACTTTTTTCGGTGTGGTAATTTTAAGAGGTTACCTTTAAAATGGACATTTTCTATGGGCAACAGAGCCAACATCATGGATGGATTTCAATTTTGAATATTTAAAGTCTATTTGGATTCATCATCAAAAAACTATAAAGATAGGTACGATTCACTGATAGGTCCAGGCCTACCAACAATCCATGATGTGGGCCTCATCCACATAAGACATCCTATCGACCAACAAAAAGACACCCGTTATCCTTGATAGATACAGTATATTGCAGTGTTGCGAAAAAGTCCAGATCCAAATAGCGATGTAAAAGAGAAATGTGACGACTTAAGTTGTTTTAAGCAAACAACAACATTAACATCCTAATTTACTTAAAATGTACATATGCATGTGTCTACATGAAACATAATTAACTATAGAAAACTGCAAGACACGGCAAACACACGAGAAAGCAGCTAATCCGATCAGTCTTTTATTCCGTAAAATGTAAATTGGTACCATCTTTAAGCTAAGGAATCACAGCAGAGAAGTCAAGAAGAATATGTGGCAAGCAGGTACCTAGATGCATGATCTTCACAACTGAAAACAAATAAATACAAAATATATTAAAAATGGGCGCGCAACCGTAGATTTCTACCTATAAGTAGATAACTTAATGTGTTAAAATCAAAAATATTCAACATTTGAATCTAATTCTTCTTCGTACGTTTGTATGTAGAAAATGTTTTTTAAAAAAATATTTTTTTTCAAAAATAATTTCAAATATTACCTCTATTCTTGTTTCTGCTATATTTTCTTCGTTTCTCAACAACTCGTGTTTTAGACCATTCCTCTTTCTGAAAAACATAAATGGAAATATCAAGAGTGGTGTGATGACTGGTACGGTGAAACTACCGAATTTTTTTATTGCTTTTAGTACAGTAGGTATCTACATCATTATCATCTTTATTTTCAATAAAATAATTTAACTTTAAATATGATCAGTTTTATAAGCAAACGAATGCATAGGTATTTGAAAATTGAAATTTCTATTAAGTTTCTTAAAAAAGGGAAAAGCTATTGGATTCATTCTCGATTTTTTTTTGGCGTGATTGAAGTCAACTAGAAAACAGAAATTGGCGAGACCCTCCGTAAGGCATGATGCAAACGCTTCACTTAAAATTCTTAAAAAAGGTAACAGAGTTTAACAAATAGGGAAGAAAACATTAGTCAGCGCCTCCTACAAAGGTGGGTGGTTGTTATAGAGTCAAATCTCATTGTAGCGGACGCCCTAAAAAGTTTATTGTAATACATTAAGCTGTGCGATGCAAATCAAAATGCCGAGCGTAGGCGGGAGCTTAGGATTAGAATTAAATTGATAGGTACCATATGATGGAAAATTTTCAACCTTATTTTATTGTTCATCGTGTATTATACGGAACGGGGATATAAATCCGAGTCCTTTGTTCGTGGCGCAGTTGGAAGTGCGTCGTTTTGCACCGGAGCGGTTTCCGGCGCGTTGGACCGCAACCAACACTGCCTCGGAGAGTCAGGTTACCTCACTATACAGGCTTCACGCATTACAATAGGGGAAGTCACAAATAAGAGTAGATTCGACGTCCTGATTCAACTTTCAAATAAACTTTTATGGCGTTGTGGGTTGGGTTACAAATGGAATATCTATATGACACGGCATTTTTTTCTATTTGATTACTTATTCAGTCTGATAATCTAACAGACACAATTATCATCATCATATCAGCCTAGAGACGCTCAGTGCTGGGCATAGGCCTTCCCCAAGGATCTCCAAACCGCCGATCGGTGGCATTCCAGCACAGCCAACATCCATTAACAAAATTTGGTTAATCTAAGCAGACCACATACCTCAGATTTAATCGGGTGTAGCTCGCTTCCATCTTCGGTCTTATCATCACGTAAATAAACATTTGCGGATTTTATAGTTTTGCATTTATACACCCGATAATAATTTACTTATGGTATAATGCTTACAAGTATATCCTTCTCCAAACAATGAGGGCAGTGTAGGCGAGGCAAATGATACTGCAGGTGATGACTACCATGACGCCTGCAGCGACGCCGAACGACTCGCCCCTCAAGCCCTGCTGCAGTCGCACCGAGTCTTTGCGGATAATAGTGCTCGACGCTAATAGACGGAACATTTACGAATTCATTATAATAGCCTTAACATTAACAATCTGAAATCCAGTTACAAGGATATTGAATGATGTAGAGAATGGTGTTTCAATGTTTTTTTTTTATACAACTAGATGACAAACAAGCTGACGGCCCACCTGATGGTTAGCGGTTACCGCCGCCTAAAGACACCTGCAATATCAAGGGAAAATCACTTGATAATGCAGGTGCTTTGTCATCCTGAGGCCTAAGATTGCCTAAGATGAAATGCCGTCCATGCCCAGTAATTACACTGACTACCTTTCCCTTCAATCCGAAACACAGCGAACTGTTTCACGGCTGAAATAAGAAAGGCGGTGGTACCTACCCAGACGACCCTACATACGGGTCTACCACCTAGTAATCACAATGTTTTTACCTTGCAAGAACTCAGCTTGTGAATTAGGTACGCCTGGTAAGGCCACGCGGTCATCCTCCTCGTCTTCTGGGAAGCTGGGCAGGTCTATGTGATCCTGGTTGTCGTCGCGTGAGTGCAACATGTCGAATACTTCAGACCTAAAAATATATTTTACAACGATTATGTGGGCATACGGCTCGCCTGATTCCTAATTATAAATATATGAGTATCTATCTACTACATATGTACGTAATTCATTTTATATCTCATTCGTCAGTTGACTAGCTTCATAGGCTTTACAAGGTACTTTCACGAAGTTTCGATTAATAACTGACATTTCCTAAAAGGCAAGCAGTTTCTAAATGAGTTTCTAATTGATTGTATCAGCTTTGTATGGTTATAAGTACTTAAAGTCTAGGTCTTATAAGATACCTAAAATAACACATTTGTAATATTTACCTATGTTTGTTAAAGAAGTTTTTTTTTTATACAACTAGATGACAAACAAGCTGACGGCCCATCTGGTGGTAAGCGGTTACCGCCGCCTATAGACACCTGCAATAACAAGGAAAAGCATTTGATATTGCAGGTGCGTTGTCATCCTGAGGCCTAAGATAAAATGCCGCCCATGCCTATCATTAACATGATATAATGCAATATAAGCTGCAGCATTATTGGAGGTACGTATTTTTAATTTACTTGCTTTATAATTGTTCTATTACTGCGGTAATATTATATTTCCACGACATGCTAACTTTGAGCTGATCTTGTACCATCAAATAGTCTGCGGTATGCTCAATTCTTCAGAAACTCACTATAAAGCGTGTTTGGGCTCATAAGAATATTCTCAATGAGATGGTGTAGGCTAAATGATTAATGAGGCCGTTATTTAAAATTTTAAACTTTATATAAATGTGTTCCCGGTATAGACCTGGAGTTATAGAATTCCGAAATAGGCTTTAGAATTCTGGGGTTGGGGGGAAGGGGGGGGGGGGGGTCGATATCGTAGTACGTATTTGCGAGGGACATTTGTGTGTGTGAGTGTGTCATAAGCAGATGTGAAAATGTTTTTATTTTTCTTTCAGAGGTTACGCTTTCTTGACAAGAAACATCTCTTTGAAGGAAGGCCTCATTAAATTTTATTTTTTAGATATGGAGAATATGTGGCTAAACGAATATAGCTCTATTAATCTAATGTAAAATGAGTAGGCATAAAAAATTGATTGATTTCATTATGTACCTATTACGATTATTACGTTAGTGTTTTTTCATCAAATAACATAATCAATTAGTTTTATTTACGTATTTTATGCCAGTCCAGCTCATCCTTTTATTTTATCTTTAAGTAAAATAAACTACTTAAACGTACAACTTCCGAATATTTTACTTTAACGGATAACATTTTACAAGGTGTTTGGTACTCACCCTATCAAGCCGAAACCTACATATGTTCAAGTGTGTATATAAATGCTAAGTCACCGTCAGAATGTGGAAATTCCAAAATAAATTCCCATACAAAAGTTTATTAAAATTTTCCAAATTTGTCGTTTGTACAACCCTAATTTTTAGCGCATCAATACTTCCACACTAAATGTTATCAATGCGAAAAGTAATTCTGTCAAACTATCTGTTACGTTCTTTTCACTCCACCCGTTGCCACCCGACTAAGATGTTCGAAAAGTCGAGTTGTCTCCATGTCACCGCTGTGGGATCTATAGAGGCACACGTAGATTCGGCTATGTGTGCCCAGGTCCACATGCACCCCAAGAATAGAGTGGGAAGGGTCCTCCAAACAGCGCAGACGGCGACAGCAAACATCCGCCCGGACAAACAAGCATACCTCGGCCTTCGCTTTGAAGGACTCTTCAAGAGCGTAGCCGGGGTAATCCAAGTAGCTAGTGTCTGCCGGGCGAAGTATTTGAGTCTCCGTCAAAAACAGCATTTCGGGTCGAGCCGTCTCAAGATGTTGGTGGACGGCATTGAGGTTAGCATGGAGCCCACGGATGTTAGTGAGCCCGACCTCAAACAGCGTGGTTGTGGTGGGGGTGTGCACCGCTGAACGACCGAAACTGTTTGTGAGCGCTGCCATGGTTGACGATAGAAGGAGGAGAGGCGTGAATTGGGGGGACGTTGCCGCGATATATACGGTCAAAGCGTGAGGCCTGTTTCCCCAGGTAATAGCCGACAGTAGAGAAGCGCTGACCCGCCGAACGGAAGGGCCCCCGAACCCCCCCGGGAATGGCCGCCGGGACCCCACCACCCGGTCACCAACCGGCACGACGGACCACCCCAAGATTATGCGTGGCATGATAGGGCAGCCTCACGAACTGGTTAGGTTCGCTTGGGCCCCTGTACTGTACCACGGGCGGCCAGCGGAACAGCCGTTTCTTCGGGTCTCCCTGGTCGGCGGGTCAATGCAGTCCACCTGGCTCTGGTTAGACGGAAGCCGTCACTGACCGCATCCATCGCCGCAACGTCCCCCCAAGCTCTGGTTGTACGCTGACTGATCCCGGAACGCGACCACAAGTGGTCACTTGGCGGGTTTTACGCCATGCGTACGGTGGTCACTAACCAGACGGGTGTTCAGACCCTACCACCAGTCGAGCAGTTGGTAGCTCGGTAATCCCTTAGTCGCCTCTTACGACACCCACGGGAAGAAATGGGGCGGTGAATTGTATTCTTAATCCGTCACCGCACGGACAAAACGTGCGTTCTATTATTTGAACTATGTTAACTATGACGACCGCTGGCCGAGTAGCCAGTAACAGTATATATCTCTAGTCTATGGCCATATATTTCTATAATATTTATCTCACAAAAAAATGTATGTTTAGGAGTCGGTGCTTTACTTTCTATTGGTTTTGGAAACAGATTAGCACCAACTTCAAAAAATACCTTATATTTATTACCGATTCGTTTCAACCTAAAGCACAGAACAGAGCTGGCTCAAATTCTTTCTCAAATTTCCATACCATTACATTAGGAATAAAATTTCTTGTTACCTGCTGACTCCATCTTTATCATCGACGAGAAGCTTCAGAAGAGTAGCGTTGGCTTCCAAGGTCTTATACCTGCTGTTGTCTTCGACTTCTCTCGCCAGGCTTGGCAATGTGCTCTCATCTGTCCTGGTAGATTCTGACACGATACCCTCCTCGTGGCTTAATGTGACACCTGCCAATATTGTAATATCTTTCAGTTCCTGCTCAGGTTAAGTAACATAGGTAACAATGTAAATTATGTAGTTTATATTCATAGTTGCCGGAATCTTCTCGGTAAATCAACTTTTGGAACCGGTCTAAATTCAGACATGACATGACCGACAGACAGACACATATGACTTTTCTATGAAAATTTCATGACTTTTCTATGTAATAATGCAGCCAATGTTATATTATTTTATACAAATGTCATGAAATTATTAAATGAATTAGATGTTTTTGAAAGTTGCAAACCGTTTCTATGAACTAATATAGCCCATGTTTAAATTTATTATCGTAATGTGGCACCACCCTGTATATATCTTACAACTGCCGTACCTTTTAACACAACCATGCTGTGAACATTAGTGTTATAGCGGCGGACTTAGGTAAGATAGTGCATAGCTCTCCAGGCGGACTTAGAAAAGTCCTACCACCAACCAAACCGAGCACAAAATTTCTGCCCTCACGGCAGTTGAAACCCGGACCTCTAGATCTGAAGTAGGTGGTCTCAACCACTAAACCACAGAGGCTGTTAAAAGCTCTGTCTTCAGCTACTTTATGTAGCTCTCCTAAAAGTAAATAAAAAAGGTAGCTCTCCTACGGATATCTTCATAATTTTTATCGTAAAGACTGAAACACCAACATAAAAACCGGCTTCGTATTAGCTCGCTGACTGATTTGTTTGTAGCGCTTTTTAATACCTATGTATAGCTTATACTGTCGAAGACTATATTTTACTGCTAGAATAATATTAGGGCTTGAAAATCGCACTACAGATTTTTCAGTTCCGGAGGTGGATTTCGATACTCCGAGCTCATTTTTAGAATAATCGTACTGGTCAGCACAAAAACTGCATGAAAAAAACTTATGAAATTATCTTCTAATTAATCAATTATAAACTTTCCATTATTTTGGTTTTAGTTTTTAATAAAATCTGAAGAGTTAGTGCAAGCGGTACATAATGCAGAATTGAGTTTACTTCCGGATAAGAAGCGTGAAAAGTACTGAAAAGTACATAGTACATGCTATTACATAACATTTTACTTTTAATAAGAACTTTGATTATAGTATTAATTTCAATATTACTAATTGTAATAATTTTACCTATATTATTTAAAAGAAAAAAAAAACTAAAAACAGGTTAAATAATATGTTATATATGTATACCTAATTTAACATAGCGTTTTCCTCATTGTAGTGAAGTGAAAAATTGTGTTGCGCTTAGCGTCTTAAATTTCTAGTTTTTTTAATTTAATTTAATTCAAAAACGCAGCTGTTTACTCGGAATAGTTTGCAAATAAGATAAAGGAAGTATAACTGATCAAACTTTCGGAAATTATAAAAGTTGTACTCTGAGGTTGTACTACATGGCTAAACGCAAAATATTATTATAATATTTTTACGTGCAATGTAGAGTCAAAGTAGCGTAGTTCATATTCATAATTTCATAATTATATGACAGTGAGATACACCGAGAAATTTTCTAATCAGTAAAAAACGATAAACTTTTTTCTAGACTACTTACGATAAAGGCAAAGGTTATGCGGTAAAGGATTAGATAATATTTGTCTTGGTTTCGTGAACAGTGAAAACTCAAATGTTTATTTTTAACACTTGCATGCGTTAGACAGAAGGTCAAAAAACCGTTATCGCCGGGCTCATATTTACATATTGTTAGCACATGGTTTAAACTGTGGTTAAGTCGAACTTATCGAAATGCAAACATGTTCAATGTATGTGAGCCACATCAATTAGTGGGTCAGCTGGCTTTAAGCTAATGTGAGCTTAACGGTGTTCAAATTCCGGTTTTAAAGTATCCAAGCCCAAAATTACAGTTAGGTACTTACTGAATGAATTGAATTAAATTATGTTTTTTCAGTTGAAAAATTATAAATGATTTCATTGTTACCCTTTACGTAATTAGTTGCTAAGTAAAATAATATTGAAAAAGACCCTAGAACTACTGAACATAAGGGTACACTCATAAAATATTAATGATTCTTATTATGCCTAGTTCCCTATTTGAAATTATCTACATTGGTTTTATAGGTATCTTTTTAGGGTTCCGTACTCAAAGGGTTAACATGACCCTATCGGCCTGGCCACGGGAACGGGCGACGGCGACGCGACTGGCCTTAGCGTAAATTCGCGGCGGGCGAATATTTGTTCCACGGTCGCGTCGCCGTCGTCGCCGCCGCCCGTTTCCGTGGCCAGCACCCGCACCACTATCTTTTATCGCGATCCAGTTCAGGACCTAAACTGAGTATAATCGTTCTATCCGTACTACGACGCTATCTACGACTATGACAGCGGTGCAGTTTAGGAACCAATACTGAACCGAGCGGAATATGAATCGCTTTTATAAAGATGGTGGTAAGGCCCCATGCCGTATTACTGAGACTCCGCTGTCCGTCCGTCCGTATGTTAAGTCTATACCAGCTTCTGAACATAGGTGTAAAATTTCAACAGTGTATGTATGTCTGTGTATGTATGTTTGTATACATATTTGAATGTTTGTCCGCACATAACTCAAAAAAGTTTTATTAAATTCGCTTCAGTTGTCTTTGAGATAAACAGGAGTTAAGTGTGTATCAGTCACTAAAAAAATTAAGCATGTTTTGCAATGGTTGCATGCAATAAGGCTATCATAGGCATCATCACCAGCCTTTCCACTGCACATGAGGAATATCTCCCATGTAGGAAGGGATATAATTGGCTCTCGCTAAACGAAATTAAAAAAGGAAGAAATTAAAAATTCTTAAAAAAATTAAACCGACTTCAAAACACTAAAAGAAACAAACAATTAAAATGAAGTAAGTCAGTCACCAACTTCAAAAAATACCTTTTTATGAGATAGTTAGTACCTTATCTCATATAAAGGTATTTTTTGAAGTTGGTGCTAAATCGTTTCTAGAAACATATATTATCTCTAGTCTATGCCAGAAACTTTAGAATAATAAAAAAATAACACAGACACAATAGAAAGTAAAGCAACGACTCAAAAAAAAAATCATACACTCACACCTAATTATCTAGCCCAAAGTAAGCATCATTAAGAGCTTGTATGAAATACCTTTTATGAGATAAGTCTACGTACTTTATTTGAATTATTTGTTTCCTTTTAGTGTTTTGAAGTCGGTTTAATTTTTTTTATGTAGAGTCATTCTATAATATGGTGATAAAATGATTCATTTCATTCATGTAGATATTTGCACGGGTCAGACAACAAACTGGTCTTAGAAATCGAAGTGAAAGTGGTTAAGGCGAAACAAATCGCCTGCCGTCATCTGTTATTTATAACATCAAATTTTTTGTACTGTATGAAGTGGGGAACTTAAGTTAAAATTTATTAATTTACTTATTAATTCGTATGCTGCTTTATGTGACAGTTATAGAGCTTTCGTGATTCGAGTGTTTTTTGACAATTGTGAACCGGTTGTGAAGGAGGAGAGACGCTACTTCTAAACACATCACGTCGTCATAATTATTTGTTAGGTGCCAAATAAATTAATTTTAAAGAACCTATGTCGGTATCATAATTTGGTGGTTTACTGAAGTATTGTCATGAGGCGCGAGCGCCTCAATCAATTAATATTTTTGAATGGAACAGATTATAGACAAATTGACCTTTTTGGTTTCGATATCCACCACAAGGGGACAAAGCAACTCATTACCATGCCTAAAACTGGTTAAAAGCCTCTAAATGAAACTTTGATAATAATAAAAAAAAACCAACAAAGGCCAAGTTTACGTAGCATTGAGCAAGGTAAAGTCACTAGAGGGTTTATACCTACATAAGTGACTTGGACCCACAGAAACTGTTATGCCACCAGGTTCCAGGTATAAGCCAGGTTCCAATAAGTGCCGCGGTCTTACTCTTTTTATAGACTGCGACGATGTAGATAATACACGGCTGGTGTATATGCCCGATCGGGAAACGAAAAAGTATTCAATAAAAAAATTAAGTTTAAAAAACTGCGTAAAAAGGTCTAAAAAGGGCGAAACAAGAAAATAATTCAGATCGAGATCCGGCAATGCATAGGTACAAAAATGCTCAAGGTAGAGTCTTGGTCTCACCTACTATGATTATGTGGGTGCCAGGAACACCTCCATTAAACAGACAGGTAGCCCGACTGGGTTATAGTTTTTTAAACCTTTTTTTTTGTAGCAGATGATCCACCTGATGGGAAACCATCGCCTATAGACCAGCAATATCACTGATTCCCTTGATATTGCTGGTGCGTTGACATTTTGTAGACAATACAATAGACGTTGACGCCTCTCACGCACTGTAATTACACTGGCTATACCTTATACCTTTCCCCACGCTCCGTTATATACAGCAATCTGCTTCATGGCCGAAATAGAAAGAGCAGTGGTAGCTACTATCAACACAGAAGCGTCTGCGTCTGAAGCAGATCTACCAATTTGTAAATGTATGATGAAGTAATTTCTGAGAACAAGGATGTATCCATTCCTCTACGTTTCAAGATCATCGTGATGGCTTAATTAGCTGTCATGTCGATAAAGCAGGAAGCGTTACTTGCCGTCAGTAAAACACCATAAATATTCTTTGCAAGGTTAGCACGAGATGTTTACTTTTATGAAAGTCTTTAGTGGAAACGATATTTTTTTATATTTATAGCTAAGGTGGCCAATCAAGCCCATTCGATACTCCGTTTTGAACGTTTTCGAGAAAACGTCAATCAAAGAGGTTTTCCTTATTTTAATTTAAAGTCATTAAATTCTACTAAAAGTCTGTATTTTGCATCATCAACAAAACGGCGTCTCCGTGACTCTATTTTTCCTTGATATGACGTAGGTACGTTACAAGAAAGCACTCACAGCAGCATTGTAAATATTCAAGGGCAGCATGAGGGCAACATAATTATTATAGTTTAGATTATTTTTATCGGAAGCTCATATTTTTATGGAATGTACACAATTATATACTAAAATATTGAATTTTGTCTCTAATCTGCTTATGCGGACAGTTAGCTAATAGGGCATAGAGTCGAGTGTATAAGGTCAAGGCCCAGGGCAAACGCAGAACGCACTAGACTGCCAGGTCGTGAGCCGCGGTTTTGAAATGGGTCATTGGAACGATCATTTCTCACGGTTGCTATATCTAAGATTACTAATCTGTCTATTAGATATAGATAGGTATTATTGTCTGAGAACTATGCCTTTTTGTTAATTGTTACAGTAGCCAACCGGCTCCTTTATCTTATATAACCACTTAAGTAAGTACAACTATTATGGAAAGATAATATATTAAGAGGTAGTTTAAATAATAAATCTCAAATTACCTCATAAGACGCGTTATTTTTTTTAATGCTTTTTGCTATTATTGAGCAGACGCCAGCAACGACGACGCTGGCAAGGAAAGAAGGTTTAATGAGCTTAGCCGGAGATTCAAAATTCCGGTGGCCACTCCTAAATTAGGTGTGATTTATTTATCAGTTTTGCACCAAAATGTTAGGCTTAATGACCGAACGGCCACCCGGCCACATTGCCCTTCCAACAAGCGGTTGAATTGTCGCGATATCCGCAGCATCAGAAAGAGTGTATCGCTGAGGGGTTTAGTGGGTGAGAGCTTTACAAAACTTAAATTTCTAAAACTCCACGAAATACTACAAATAAAAAAAGTGCGTAAATTGAATTAACAACCTATTTTATTACACGAAAATAACTTTTTCCTTTCTTGTCGATTGGTAGAGGATGCCCAATGGCAATGAGTCCGCTAAATTGTAAACCTAAAGAAGATAAATTAAACTTCTTTTCAAAATATATGGTATTGCAGAAATCAAATGATTGAAAGAGACTTCCACCATTACGTGACTAGGCGAACTCGTTTACATTGAGGCTTGTCATGAGAGCATCAATGCATGTCTAATATTAGTCATACTAGACGTATTACGGTATTAGACTATAGAAGGAACGTGAACGCCCGAAATACCCATTAACTAATGTTCTCAGTAAGTTGGTTAAGTGACCAGCACTTATCTCTGCAGTCGTGGACTTTTCCACTAGGTAATATGACGCAGAACTATAGGTACTATAAAATAAGTATAGTAAGTACTAATATGATTTGGTTTATGATGATATATTTTTAGTTATACCTACCCTGATAGCGATAGAGAAGTATTTTTTCTATACATTAAGCTTTTATTTCCACATAGTCAATTATAAAAAATATACGTTTTCCCATTGAGGCCCTCGTCGAAATGAGCGGTTTAGGATTGCAGTGATAAGGTCCCCCTTTTTTATACAAAGCACGACAAATGACTCAACAGCACCTGATGTGAAGCCGTAAGAAGAGTCCTTTGTATGTTGTACATAAAAAATATATAATTTTTTTTTATTAAAAATTAACTTCAGCCAACAGGCAACTGTTCAGAACTCAGAGTTTTCACACATTTTACACATATAAGTACATAGTAATATAAGATAAAAAAAAATCTCTAATAAAAATACCAATAGGGTTTTTAGGACTCTCCAGAGCTAGTCTCCGGCATATTCCATAAAAAACCAACGTGTTCCACTTGAGTAGAGTCTTCGATGCACGACAGGGTATATTGCGATCACTGTCATGCGCCAAAGGCTGTACGACTTTGCCCGCTTCCGGGCCCACCAGGGAAAGGGAACACCTTTGGAACAAAAAGGTGTTCCTCCACGTAGGGAAGCTAAGTGCTGGAGACCATGAGAGCCCACCCCATCACCCGTCGCCCCTACTATAGCGATTGAGGGAAGCCGACGAAAATCCCCTTGCAGATTGGATTCGCAAGGGGATCTTCCTCGCGGGGCCGCTCTGCAGCTTCCTTCTGCGAGATCACATCCTCGCAGAAGCAGGCTACCGCTTTCGAGTACTTCTCGCTGCTGAACATATCTCCGCGACGATTGGCAGCGAGAGGTCATCACCAATGCATAAGGTGAGGACACGGCGCTAGGCCACCCAAGCAGTTCAGAAAGCCTTAGAATAGAATAGAATAGAATATTCATTTATTGCCTTGAAAAGGGTACACTGTAGATGGAGTATTAAATTTATAGTATCATCATTTCAGCCATTAACAATAGCATGCAATATAGTTATATAAATTACAATTAAAAAATATTTAAAATTACGTCAATATACATGAATACTTAAATTTTCTATTCACTTAATAAAATTAAAATAATATAAATCAGTCAGCACTCAAAATAATTATTATTTATGTCAATTATTTGTAATTTATGTACTCTTTGACAGTATAGAAAGCACGTTCAATAAGCCAGCTGCGCAAAACTCTCTTAAATCTATTATAGGGCATGTCTTTTATAGCTTGAGGAATCTTGTTATACACAACTATGCACATATAAAAGCAGTTTTTTTTAAAATCTTGTACACACAGCCACTGCCACAGAAGCATAATGCTGAGGCAGTACCTGTTGGCCTTGCACAAGGAAACTGTCTGTTAGTTTGTTGTCTGATTTTAAGAAAAATATTTTATTATTATTATTTGTGTTATTGTTTTTACTTTGTATATTGTTGTCTTTGTGCTGGTGCCAATAAATGTTTTTCTTTCTTTCTTTCTTTCTTTCTTACTTTTTGGGACTATTTCAAGAACTAGCCTGTTGCAGTGTCTAGTATTCCTGGGAAATATTTCTTGGGCTGTTTTGAAATAATGACGGTTAAAATTTTGCTACTTCATATATATAGAGCGATTGAGGCATATACACATATCACATATATGGCATATCACATATGACAAATCTGACAAATTTAAAAATATTTGGAGCAAAAGAAGGATGAGGTACCTATTACTACTACCTATTGAGAAGTATGATAGTACTGCTCGTGCTTTCTATTACAGAGGTAAAAGCTGCAAATTTAAACACATGTAGAGAAATTAGGCGCTTTTTACAAGACGATAGCTCTACAATCACTTGCGCATACTTAGCGGCCTATGCAGTGCGAGGGTAGAGTTCACTCTACCCTCGCACTCGGCGGCTTCGTGGTGTCATATGACTCGCATTGCACAGGCCGCTAAGTCTGAGATGCGCAAGTGACTCTGGGCCATCGCCATCGGTGCGAAGCCTGGCCGGAAGCACCGCGTTGCCAGAGGGTGGGCTAGTGAAATTGTTTCGTCAGCCTATAGGCTACCCCCGCGAAGGGCAGTGGAGTTACCGGGGAGTTTTAGTGGGTATTCCCAGTGTCGTTGCTATCAGACAGTGCGCGACCCCCTGTACACCATACCACAGATTATTATGCGTGTATGCATAGCCAGCAGCGGGTAAGCGAACAGTGTATGCGGATTCCTCCCCGAAAAAAAGGTCTACGTTTCCCTATATTTCGGGTCAAAATTTAAGCGTGTTTCGTGTTGTGACTTTTGTTATTAGAATACTCTATTCATATCTTATTTCATTTATTAGATTAAGAGAATATTCGTAAAGTGAATGAAAATGTCACCAATAAGTTTTTTTAAATCAAAACAAACTGCTTTACATCATGCTTCGTATTTTCATAATTTTGTTCGGCTGCGGAGTAGAGGAGTTTCCGATAGTTTTTTTCACGGTGGGGGGTTGATTGAACTAAAAGCGTGTACTTATGCGTGACCTATAACTAATTTTAACACCTACACCAGCTTTTATTTCAACTAAGAAAAAAACTATCTACCTTTTAATTTTCTCTTATATAAGAACGCTGGATACAGTAAAATTTAAGCTTTCACCTTATTGGTCGCAGCCTTCTTTGTAAGATGGCTCATTGTATTGGAAAGGATCACGGAATCGTTCCCACCATGTATAGAAACTTGTTTCTCTTCTACAGACAGCGTAATACCTTTCCTAGTACAATATTGTTTTATTATCTATTTATTTTAGTTGTAATGTCCAAACAAGTTGTAAATATGGCGGACTTAACGATGAGTATTGTTCAATATCAGTCAACCATTGGGACAATATTGATATTTATTAAAGTACCTATATTATGCAATAAAATGAATAGGTATCTATAACACATACATTATATTTTAGAGTTTTAGTTTCTAATCAGCCTTTCCGAGGATAGAGAATAGAAAGACCCTTTTGGATAACTGTCTCTAGCTTTAAGATTGTGTAAAAGGAAAAATAACAAGAAAATCAATACAAGGTGAAACTTTTGTAACATAATTGATTTTAATGATAGAGATTTTACGTCTTGTGAATCGACTTAGTGGTAGATAGTAAGGATATTGTTCTGAGGAAGGTGACTACTCTTATTCGCATTTTTAGTAAGTATACAGGATGTAAGGGTTATCCTAGGTGGTAGGCCTGTATGTAGGGTCGTCTGGGTAGGTAGGTACCACCACCTTTCTTGTTTTAGCCGTGATGAAACAGTTTGCTGAGTTACGGATTGATGGGAAAGGTAGCACCTGGGCATGGATGGCATTTCATCTTAGGCCGCAGGATGACAAAGCACCTGCAATATCATGTGATCTTTACTTGTTATTGCAGGTGTCTATACGCGGCGGTAACCGCTTAACACCAGGTGGGCCGTCAGCTTGTTTGTCGTCTAGTTGTATAAAAAAAGGGGACGCTCTCGAAAACGAAGGCAGATGACTGTGATGAACTGTCGGAAAATATTCAAACGGATACTCTATACTAACTGTATATATAAAAAATTCATTTGATAATTTTATGACATGTCTATGAAATAAATAATGCAGCCAATGTTATATTATTTTATACAAATGTTATGAAATTATCAAATGAATAAGATGATTTTGAAAGTGGCAAACCATTTCTATGAAGTAATATATAAACCATGTTTCAATTTATTGTCGTATTGACGGCACCAGCTTGTATAATCAAAGTAAGTTTTTACTTAAAATAAAGTTTATGTGAAGCTTATGTTAAATAATTTTAACATTTTTAACCGCCTCTGTGGTCTAGTGGTTCAGACCACCTGCCTCAGATCTAGAGGTCAGGGGTTCGATTCCCGTGGAGGCAGAAATTTTCTGCTCGGTTTGGTTGGTGGTTACCTAAGTATGTCGCCATAGCAATAATGTTAACGGCATTGTTGTGTTCCGACAGTTAGAGGTAAGATAGCCAGTTCCTCTGTGGTTGAGGAATCCGGGTGTAGCACGCTTCCATCTTCGGCCTTATCTTCACTTACCATCAGGTGAGATGAAGGTCAAAAAATATATTATGTGCATTATATTTATTGCCAGCCAGCTTTGATAGCTATCTATTATAATCTTCATCGATATCAGAGACTTCTTACCTTCAACATGCAATAAAATATCAAACATTTGCTTATAAAAGATCCTTGATACTGTATAGGGAGAGTTAATTACCGTACTCTCCCGTATACCGCATCTAGGTTCTTGGACGCGAGGTAACTCCGGACAAGATTTGTTATGATAAGCATGTTCAATGCCAGGCACTAAGTAGATATGGGTTCTTTGAGGTGGACCCACCACTATATATCAAGGCAGAAATAGATTATCAAGTATTTATTATATTATTTATTTATTACTTCCCACGTCTGCAATCACCCCACACTACGCTATATAAAGTGTAGTTTTTACATATATAAGTCTTTCTTAAAATACTCTTATAAACTTTCCATTATTATTTAAATGAATAAAAAAATCAATTGGCGCTTGGTGTAGTGTTAAACTGATAATATATTAGGTAGGTCATCATCTTCACCAGCCACACATCATACATCCCACTGCTGGGCACAGGCCATCCTACATGGGAGAAACACATGAGGAGTTTGGGCCACCACGCTGGCCCAATGCGGGTTGGTGGGTTAAAGCGGTTGCAGGAACCACCGGGACCAACGGCTTAACACGAAGGAGCTCGAGATAACAAACTTTGATTGACCCGTCCCAGGATCGACCATGGCGAAAGTTGCTTTGTTATTCATATCGAAACCAGAGCGCTTAAATCAATACGACACCGGGCTCCTCATTAAGGTAGGTACTTAGTAAATATATTACTCGTTCATTCACGGTCAGCAAGAAGCCGACATGAATCACTATGTAAATGGTTTTACGCTACTTACGACAGACTATTTTGTCATTTTAACAACTCTAAAAGGAATATTAGCATAAAATGCATACTATCCATATCGTGTCGTTCTTAGTGGATTCGAAAAGAGATCGTAGAGATCAAATACACTGAATGTCGCCTACGCAATCGAATTTCCGAGAAATGAGAAATATTTTGAGTGTAGCTTCTAAACTAAAGAGCCATTAACGTGAGTTTTGAGTTATCAAGATAAGAGAAGTACCTAAAGTATGTTATTTAAATATTATTGTATATCGTGTTAAATTCTTATCAGTTTCAGTAAACCATTAACTATACATTAATGTTGAGGTACCCATCTTATCCACGCGGGAGATCGTGCGAAGAGCTGTGTCTGCCTCTACCATCGACGTGAACGCCTCAACGTGACCACGACCGCTCTGCCAAGAGCGAAACGACAGACGAAGAAGACCCATCTTATTATAAAAAAGTATGTCATCGGACGCGACCGCAGCTCTCACTCTACTTCCATAATTTTATGTTTTCAATGAAAATTGAACATAATTAGTCGAAAAATTTGGAAACGAACAAACAAAACTTGCCATACATAATCAAGTCTAGCTGGTCTAATTAGATTAGCTTGACTTGATTATGAGGATTAAGAGGATTTTTCGAAAAGTATAATTAGGAATTTACTGGCGATTTTGGTTTGTATGAAACCTAACGCTTGCTTGTACTCAATTATTATTAGACTATTCGAAAAATCCTCTTACCACTAATAAGGCTCGTTTTGGTAGATTAGGTTAACTAGTTCGTTTCCAATATTTTCGTCTTTTTTATGAAAAGCCGCGCGGCGTAATGCTCCCTAAATTATCATCGCATTGAAATAAGATGAATCATTATGACCCCCATGGATATGTAGAAGGTAGTTGGATTGTCTGTGACTCACACAAAAATCCATTCAGTTGTGATGTATATTTCTTGTCATCACATGAAGAAGTTATACTTAGTATTCTAAGAAAGAGTTCAACCCAGCAATAGATAGATATTACCTACTTACAGGAAAATGTTCGAGATAAATTTTCTTCTGTAAATGTAGTCTTTAAGGATGTTCAACAGAGTGTAGAACCCAATTTTCCTTTTTCACTAACCATTGCCTAAGCTTATGTAACTCTTAGGTATCAAGATTTATCTCTTTCTGAGTTAAAAATGCAAAGCAAATGATAATGAATACGAGCATAAATGTCGTTAAACTGCATTCAGTCAGAGAAGGCCCGTTGTTGGTCAGTCTTTACTTATAAGGGGAATACTCGACGCAGCGTTTCCAGAATACCAGAAAATACTATTTTCTATCTAATACTCTTTAAAAACTTGAATAAAATAAAGAAAAGTGAATCTTTATCAAGTAGATATCGAAGTAAAATATTTTTTTTCAATTACCTTTCGAG
Organism: Nymphula nitidulata; assembly: GCA_947347705.1. Taxonomy (NCBI): domain Eukaryota; kingdom Metazoa; phylum Arthropoda; class Insecta; order Lepidoptera; family Crambidae; genus Nymphula; species Nymphula nitidulata. Next base: position 17,640,648 of record OX374625.1, on the reverse strand, counting down.
AAAAATGAAAGGAAAACTGTTGAGGAATCTTTATTTTTAGAATGGCACGATTTTATGATAGTTTCCACGATATAATTCAACAAATCTTACCCAACAATGTGACTGCGATCAAACACAAGGACCGGTACTGCGCCATTTCGTTGCATACACTCTGAAAAGCAAGATATCGTTGTTTCACTAAACGCAAGGGCTCTAGATTTGGACGACAGTGCACAATATCAAAACAATGAACTAGGTAAAAAAAACTAGTTAATAAGTCTATGTAAAGAATACATTGACACTAAAATATCTTTAAGCCAATTTACTTTCAAAAATTTTGTTTATAGTTAGTTTTCTATTAATCAATGTTATCATTGATAGATAAAATTAATATCCTTCTAATTTACAGGCGCAGAGTTAGGTACTGATATAATCATTTTTTAATCAGAAGCTTATCGTTTAACCTTTCCTACTAGAATTTGTATATTTAAATCTAATCAGTAGGTATAGATACGCAACTTATTATTTCTTATTGTAATTAATTAAATAATTCGTATATAAAAGTTTTCGATGAATACACTTAAAATTATGTGTAATTGATGTTATACTCAACAGTCAAACACTTTCGCGATATAAGTAAAACTAGAAAACCCGTTCTGAAACAAGATAGCTACTAAAAATACCTAAAACTCGTCTGGGGCTGGATGCTGCGGTGTTTTACACGATCAGTTTAATTGAATATCCAGTGGTCGCGTCACTTTTTTTGATATGGTCACTTAGGCGCGCGTGGTGGTCGCGGATGTCCGAGACTGCGCGTGCGCCGGCAGCGGAGGCGTGCGGAGCTCTGCCCCCGGAGCCCGAGCCGCCGACCTCACTGATGCAGGAAGTCTAGCATTACTTGGATGCGGTATTGATGTTTGGAGAATACTATTGGTCTTCATTAAAAAAAAAACCATTGATAAAAAATAATTAGCGCTTAAAAGTACCCACCTACAACCAAATAAAGTTTATAAGGATTTATCATTAAATAAATACTAACGTAATTTTATCTTTCTGTTCAATTTTTTGTTCGTTTATGTATGAATTATTCTTTCACAATTGAATATTTCTAAAGTTGATCAAATGACTGGCATTTTCTTCATTTTATTTAAACATAATTCCACCAGAAAATCATTAGCTAGGTACTATAAAAACCTCATTGAGCAGGAACCAATATTGAACCATTTCACAATTTTGGGTGACAGCTCAGACCAGTGATGAGCTTTTATTTCTCATGGTTTTAATATTTGTTATATTCTCACGAGATATACTTTATATTTCGGATGAAGAAATAGAGCAATGATGTAGATAGAGGCACCTAGAGGACTTTATGAAACGTTTATATATTATTTAGATATACTGTGATTTTTGAAGTAGGTAGTAAAATTTTAATGACATTCTCTAAAGTTATAAAGCCAGAATCAATGTGTACGTTGCATATTCTGCAACACCGGGAGGCGAGGGGAGCTCGCGGCGCGCATGTTTGTTTCGCAAAAAACTGCGATCACTCCCGACTCCCGTCTGCTCCGTGCCGATGCCGGTGACCCCGCAGGCATGGAGATGTGAAGCTTGATGGATATGCGAGTGGTGAAAAAAAAAGATATTACCTATACAGGGCGGAGCCGTCAATTCGACAATAAATTGAAATATGGGCTATATGAGTTCATAGAAATGGTTCAGAACTTTCAGAAAGATCTTATTCATTTGATAATTTCATGACATTTGTATGAAATAATATAACATAGGCTGCAGAATTTCATAGAAATGTTATGAAATTATCAAATGAATAAGATGTTTTTAAAAGTAGCAAACCATTTCTATGAACATTAGTTCATGGGCATGAGGCATGAACATGGGCTTTATTAAAAGCCCATGTTTAAATTTATGTCGTATTGACGACACCGCTCTGTATTTCACTAAAAGAGCCCTACAATCATAGTCACAATTTTATAAAATTTTACAAACTAGGACGCGGACACGAAGAATGACCTAAGTTCCCGTTGTATTATATTTCTCTATCGACTTAAGACAGTTGAAAAGGTTCTAAGTTTAGATAAGATAGAGCATTGTCATAAGCAAATTGGATTCTTTTTTCGAAGTTTAAATAATGTTTAGGGAAGTAAAAAAAGGGAAGTACACTAGCTACTTGGATTACCCCGGCTACGTTCTTGAAGAGTCCTTCAAAGCGAAGGCCGGGGTATGCTTGTTTGTCCGGGCGGATGTTTGCTGTCGCCGTCTGCGCTGTTTGGAGGACCCTTCCTACTCTATTCTTGGGGTGCATGTGGACCTGGGCACACATTGCCGTATCTACGTGTGCCTGTATAGATCCCACAGCGGTGACATGGAGACAACTCGACTTTTCGAACATCTTAGTCGGGTGGCAGATGTTGCGCAGGAGCAGTTTCCAACCGCGGAATTGGTGTTTTTAGGGGACTTCAATGCTCACCACGAGTCGTGGTTAAGTTCCTCTAAAACTGACCATGCTGGTAGAACTGCCCACGCTTTCGCTCTCACGCATGACCTGACCCAACTGGTAAACCAGCCCACCAGGATTCCAGACATTGTCGGTCACGCGCCCTCATTGTTGGACCTTCTGCTGACGACTCGCCCGGATGGATATCGGCTAGAGGTTCGTGCTCCTTTGGGAACATCGGATCACTGCCTGGTATCCGCTGGGGTGCCACGGGCGTCGCCACCGGTACCTATGGTTGCCAAACGCCGCATCTGGCACTATGCGTCGGCAGATTGGGACGGTATGCGGGATTACTTCGCATCTGTCCCTTGGAGGCAGCGCTGTTTCAGTGAGCTGGACCCGAACGCTAGCGCTACTGCTGTTGCTGATGAGATCATGTTAGGGATGGAGTACTATATCCCTCACTCCGATCTCATCAGTAGGGGTAGGCGTAACCTCTGGTTCAACCGCGATTGTGCCTTAGCTGTTGAAAACAGACAGTCGGCATACCGCGCTTGGATCAGGGGCCGAGCTTGCGGGGATCCCAACATTGACTCACTGAAAGCAGCCTATAACAACGCCACCAAGTCCTGCAAAAGGGCCTTCATCAGAGCGGATGCCCAGCGCGTTGCACGAGTTGGCCAAGAACTTCTTACGCATCCTACGGGAAGCCGTAGCTACTGGCGTCTGGCCAAAGCCGTGCAATCCAACTTCTGTCAACCCTCGCTGCCCCCGTTGAGATGTTCTGACGGCTCGCTAGCTCACAAGCCGCAAGAGAAAGCCGATCTCTTGGTAAAACTCTTTGCTGCTCACTCCCGAATCGATGACTGCAACTTACAGCCACCAACACTCTCCCACTGTGGCCACACAATGCCCGATATTCGTATTAGGCAATGTGATGTACGTGCGGAGCTTCAGTCAATCGACGTCCGGAAAGCTAGTGGACCTGATGGCATTCCAGCGATAGTACTGAAAAACTGCGCAGCGGAGTTGTCTCCTGTCTTAACGCGGCTATACCGTCTTTCTCTCTCTTCTGGGTGTGTGCCGGAATCTTGGAGAGAGGCCAATGTGCAACCGGTCCCCAAAAAGGGAGACCGATCAGACCCAGCTAACTACCGCCCGATAGCTGTCACCTCAGTTCTTTGCAAGGTCATGGAACGGATCTTAAACCACCAGCTGATCCGATACCTAGAAGATCACTCATTAATTAATGATCGACAGTACGGGTTTCGGCCGAACCGGTCAACGGGTGATCTTCTAGCGTACTTAATGCATGTCTGGGGTGAAGCTATTGACAAACGTGGTGAGTCACTGGCAGTTAGCCTTGACATTGCCAAAGCGTTCGATCGGGTCTGGCACAAGGCTCTTCTCTCCAAGCTCCCGGCATACGGTCTGCCCGCTCAGCTCTGTAACTGGATCGCCGGCTTCCTGCATGAGCGAAGAATCCGTGTCCTCGCCGATGGATGCGCTTCGCGGTTCATGTCAGTGAATGCTGGTGTACCACAAGGCTCTGTTCTATCCCCCACACTCTTTCTTCTTCATATCAATGACATGATTCCGTTAGGAAACATTCATTGCTATGCAGATGACAGTACAGTGCATGGGGGATATTACGGTCGCCCAGGGGCTGGGCGCGCTGGAACCGAGAGGGAGAGAGAGAATCTTGCCATTGAGCTCGACAGGGTGTTGAACCTCATATCTGAATGGGGATCTAACAATCTTGTTGAGTTCAATGCTAAGAAAACACAGGTGTGCGCGTTTACAGCTAAAATGTCGCCGTTCCTTCCCCTTCCGTCTCTTCAGGGCATGACTCTTTCGGCACAGGGCTCCCTCAACTTGCTAGGTATGGAGATATGTTGCGATCTGAATTCCAGGAACTACATCGAAACCGTGATAAAAACAGCCTCACGGAAGCTCGGTGTCCTGAACAAGGTGCGTCGATTTTTCACGCCTGACCAATTATGCCTGCTATATAAAACTCAGGTCCGGTCTTGCGTGGAATATTGCTCGCACTTGTGGGATGGCTCCGCCAAGTACCTACTCGATGCCCTGGACAGATTGCAGCGTCGTGCTGTCCGTATCGTTGGCGATGTAGAGGTCACCAACAACCTTGAGCCTCTGCAATTGCGTCGAGACATTGCGTCGCTTAGCGCCTTCTATCGGCTATATCACGGAGAGTGTTCTGAAGAGCTATTTGACCTTATCCCACCTTCCCCCTTCCTACTCAGGAGCACGCGTGCCGGTCTTCGGAGTCATCAATTCACTGTCTCCACCTCAACATCACGTACAAAGAAATTTAGTAGCTCTTTTCTTTGTCGAACTTCCAGAACTTGGAATTCTTTGCCAGCACATGTGTTCCCTCCTTCGTATAACATGGGTTCCTTCAAAAGAGGCGTGAAAAAGCACCTTTCGGGCCGGCAAGGTGGAGGCGGCTAGAGCAGTGTCTGAACTGCACTAGCTGTCTTCGCATATGGACTCTTCTTACCGCTTCACATCAGGTGGTGTTGAGTCATTTGTCGTGCTTTGTATAAAAAAAAAAAAAAAAAAAGTATTTTTTTAGGTATTTCATGAATTTTTGCTGTTAAATATCGTAATAATTAGTATTAATTTAAATTACTTAGAAAATAAAGTAAAAATTTTCGAAAACTGCATTATTCGATCCCTGTCATTCAAAAGACTTCAACAATCTTTAGCATCAAGTATAAAATATCTTCAGCATTAAGCATAACATTCTTAATCCTTCAATGCCCGGACGGCAACTAAAGTTGCCATTACAATTAAAGTGTTTGGTTTATCGGGCTTCAAAGGGTGGTTCAAAGTAGTGGTTTGTTTGGCATCGTAACTCACATCAATGGATTTACTTTACCTAAACATCTCAAGTGTTTCTCCCATGTAGGAAGGCCTGTGCCCAGCAGTGGGACGTATACAGCCACCCTGTATACGTCCCACTGCGGGGCACAGCCGTCAATACGGCAATAACTTAAAACATGGGCTATATTAGTTCATAGAAATGGTTTGCCACTTTCAAAAACATCTTATTCGTTTGATAATTTCGTGACATTTGTATGTAATAATATAAAATTCGCTGCATTATTTCATAGAAACGTCATGAATTTATCAAATGAATAAGATGCTTTAATTTATTGTCATATTGACGGCACCCCCTTATTAGGCTGGTAATGATGATGATGATGATAGGAACCACTACAAAAAAATAGTTACTCTGCGGTGCTTTCTACTTCCACATTATATATTATAGCACATCATTAAATTATAGGTTTCTACTTTGCAATTTTTTGTATCACTGGTCCTAATTCATTTCCCATCGCAGTAAGTGTTATGCGGCACCCAGTAACATTTATTACAATTCTATCATAATACAATCATCTATAATTATGAATGAGTATAAGTGAAGAAGACTGTATTTTACGGCGGCGAGGCGTGTGGGCAGTTGACAATGGCCGACTAAACCACGCTGTTAGACCATAAGAACCGTTATGAAGTTATGTATATTAGCAATGATATAAAAAGTATCATGTATTTACTCTACATTGTCTTTTCTATTGAAATTATATTTAAAATAACTCTTTATGTAGTATAAGTAAATTATATGTAGTAAGTATATCCGAAATTCCGAAATAGGTTCGAACGAGATTCGATTGAAAGAAGAATTTGAAGATCTTTTAAAGACAAAAGATCTTACTCTACCTCTTTCAAATACTAGAAAGCTAGGGAAAAAGAGAAAAGTGGAGACTTCTCAATAGAAGTCTCCACTTTTCTCTAATGTTAATGTATTGTTCAGACAATAATAATAAGAATGTATGAAAATGAATCAAAATATAAATAAAAATTAATCATGGAGGCTCTAAGAAGCTCTTTCGAATCGTAAAACTCACAAATTATGTATACCTATCTATTCAAGAAATGTCTCACAATGTCATATTGTTTAACTGTCTGTCATGTCTGAATTTACACCCGTTCCAATTTCTTTTTTTATTGTTCTTGGAAGAGGTCTGAACACGTTTGTCCCAATTGTTACAGCATCCGCTTTGAGCCACCAACCCGTACTGAGCCAGCGTGATGGTGTTAACTCCTCATGTGTTTCTTCTATGTAGGAACTGAGGAAGGCCTGTGCCCGGCAGCGGGACGTGCATAGGCTGTTGATGTTATTGTTTAAGGTTAGTTTCATCATTATGTTAGTATCAAAGGTAAATATCTGACGAGAATGAAATGTAGAGATTGTAGAGATGAAATGTGCTCGTCAGTGACCAACGTAATGGTCTATGTAGTTAGGTGACCGTTTTACGTTAGTGAGAAATATTTTATATATTTATTTATTATGTGAAGGACACTAAAATTTATTTATTTATTTATGAACATCAAAGATATATAATTAGGACATGATTACAATTTGGCTTCAGCTTAATGTCATTAGAGTGAATAAAAAATGTTAAATCAATGAGAAAGATAAATATCTAAAAAACACGATGTCCTGCGGCGAGAAACGAGCCCGCGACCTTTCACAATCTGGGTGAACAAAAACTCCTCACAATGTCGAAATTATTCTACGAGTATTTGAACATCCGAACGAGTATTTTTTCAGATATCTACGATTGGTTAAGTTTGGCATTGCTTTACCTATAATAAATTTAACCCCGGACAAAAAAAGTGGTGTTATAAGTTTGACGTGTCTGTATGTGTATCTGTGTGTCTGTCTGTGGCATTGCATCTCCTTAACGAATGGACATATTTTAATCCGGTTTTTTTGTTTGAAAGCTGACGTGATCGAGATGGTTCTAAGCTATATATTATGAAGATCTCTTCAGGATTTTGATGACTATCAGCTCATTTCCTATTTGACTAAAGGGTCTTCCTAACTTTCACGGATCCGATTGATTTCAAATTATATTAATCTTACTTCGGTTGTATTTCCAAGATATGTTTACCTTGACCTTATCCTGTACCATCAAGTAGTATGTTAGATGCTCAATTCTTCAGAAACTTACGTTAGTATGGCACAGCCGTCTGGTTAAATCAGTCGCTGAACTAGACGGCTAGCCCGTTGATTGAACGCTGACATCCAATCAAACGGCTGAAGCACAACTAGCCAAGTCATTGAGCGCAACGTTTAACTAGATGGCTGAACGTCATGTCAGCCGTCTAGTTTCAATTAGCCATTCAATTGGACGCCTAGGCAGGTCGTATAAATCAAAGAGCTTTTATTTGACTATTTGAGTGATTGGTAGGTTTAAGGTTATTTATTATTTAAAAAAATAGCCTTGAACCTACAAATCGAACCAAAACTTTTCAGTACAAGACGATCTATTCAATACGCCAAGTCGTTAAACGTTAAGTTAGTCTATTTCAATTAAACTATTGGGCTAAGCATTCAATTGGATGCCGGCATTTCGGCGCGAATTTAACCATATGGCGGCGATCTTTGGCTAAGATGTCACAGACAGTACAGAGACACATAGAGTCGTCAAACTTATTTACCCTTTTTTCGTCGGGGGTTAAAAATATAAACAAGAATAGTCAGAGTCTGTGATAAACACAGAACCTCTTCTACTGTTCTGTGGCGATTACTCTATAGATCATTATTGTCAAAACCAGTCATTTCATTTGTGTGTAGAGAAACAGCAACATGAAATAAATTTTTGATTATTTAATTGAATACAAAATATTTAAATGACAAAAAAAACGAAAAATCTTTACAAGATGTAATAAAAATGTGTTCGTAGATTTTGACAGATAATTTATGAAATTCAATATACGTAGGTAGAGTAAAATCGGCAATGTCCGTGTCTGAATAAGATTAAGTAATGTCAAATCAATGAAAAAACCCGTGAATACTTACGATAATTATATTATTGTCTTCAGTTTCAGTGCTACAAAATGCGTTGGCCAGTCTATAGAAACAACTGTATAAAGTCAAAATGTAAAAATGAAATAGAAATGAAAGAAGCGGCCTTGAATCTGCAAGAGAAAGAATTAAGAAAGAAAGAGAAAGCCTTACAGCACAAGATAGAGAAATTTAAAAAGAAAGCGGGTCGTACAGCAAAAGCAGAACAAAAAACGGCCGCGAAATTGAACCAAGCTAAAAACCAGTTGAGTATAGTCCTCCGAGCGACAGAAAAATTAGAGAAACGGACGAAAAGACCGAACTTAAAAAAACACAGGAAAATATCGAAAAGGAAAAATAAAAATGACTTGGCAGGTTATTTTACAGGCTCTACTCTTACATATTTGACTGATTTATTAAATAAGCCATGGTGTGCACAAAATATTAAGAAACGGAATATTGAAGCTCCCTGCATGAAGGGCTTGTTCGATCGCCTTCAGTGCTTATATCTGCCTAAACCAGAGAGGAAAAGTTCAGAGGGTTATTGTAAAAAGTTTCTGCAAGTGTTTAGGTGTGATTGTGACTCACAAAATGCACGTGTCAAGCACAAACAAGGTCCAGCTGGGGATTGCTATTTGATGTCCCTAAGGAAAACACCTAATATATCAATATACCACCGCTGGCCCCACTTCTACCCCCATTATCTAAATAGCAGACATCTATTTAAAAGCTTTGGCACGTGTTTGTTATTTTTTGCAGGCATACTGTTTTGGACGCCATGTATTATTTGCTTGGAGTTGTGCAAGTGTTTTTGTTGTGCCTGTTGTACCGATTAATAAAATATGAAAAGCTCTGTACTGATGTAGGTTTACGAGAGCGTATTGCACAGTACATTCTATGTAAATTGGTTTATTGTAATAAATCGTTTCAATATTTTTTCTACTTTTCAAATAAAAGTAATCGCTACTTTTAATTTCTATCGGTTTTATGAGCAATATCACTATAACTACATAGTATAAAACAAAGTCGCTATCCGCCGTCTGTCTGTCCCTATGTATACTTAGATCTTTAAAACTACGCAACGGATTTTGATGCGGTTTTTTTTAAATAGATAGAGTGATTCTTAAGGAAGGTCTATATGTATAATACATGCATAATATTTACATAAGCATTGCACCCGTGCAAAGCCGGGGCGGGTCGCTAGTTATACAATAATAATAATTAAGATAGGAGTTAACGTCTTATTTTTACAATAAAAAAATACTATTATGCATAGAAAAGTTTCCGGTTGGTTATCCTAAGTTCTCGGTAGCTTAGTGGTTAGAGTAGTCACTCTTATAATATAATAGATACTTAGTATATTGTTACCTAAATGAAACATCGCCCGTGCTTGCTCATCACAATCTTTATGATACGGCGCAGGCCTAACTCGTGCTGAGTTGCGCATTTGATGATGCCTGTGTGGTGAATCGCCGCGCCGCTCGCAACTTCTTAGTCTTGTTAAAGTTTTTGTCTTATTTCACCACATTAGCAACCGAAACCGCTTAAATAGTGGATAAAATGTTTTATAAGTCACGATATTCAAAATTGTACATCAACAAAAGCTAGGCATAGTATATTTTTCTCAATAGAGCGCCAGAATATAAGGTCGCTAGAGCTCATTGAGATGACGCGCGACGATATGTTGGGAGCAGATAAGATTCGTCTCTTACGCTGTTAGTAACATTATGCTTTCGCTTGTTTTTTACAGGGCAGGCAACGCGCGACGAGACGTAGCCTGCTACAGGCGCTCCCGTAGGACCTTGGGCGCTTGACAAAGAGCGTATGGAATATACTACAAGATTAATTTTGGTCTATGGCTACGGTATCAGTGTGGCATTATGCGCGCCGAATGCTTATTTGCCACATAAGTCGTATAAAAAAATACTTCACCAAATTAGTTCACGTTCACATAAGGCACCTCAAAACAAAAATGTTCGGATTCAACCCAATTGCAAGGAAGGAGGAAGTGATGGCATTCTCCTTGGAGTAATACTCTTTGGTTGCACGAAGCAACACACTCGGTTTCGGGATGCCGCGCCCGCCAAGAGAGCGACTTTGTTTACGCACGATATAATAATATAATTTTTTATTTTTATTTTTTTTTATACAACTAGATGACAAACAAGCTGACGGCCCACCTGATGGTAAGCGGTTACCGCCGCCTATAGACACCTGCAATAACAAGGAAAAATCACTTGATATTGCAGGTGCGTTGTCATCCTGGGGCCTAAGATGAAATGCCGTCCATGCCCAGAAATTACACTGGCTACCTTTCCCTTCAATCCGAAACACAGCGAACTATTTCACGGCTGAAATAAGAAAGGTTTGTATAATAATAATATACAAACACTCACACCTATTATCTAGCTCAAAGTAAGCATCATTAAGAGCTTGTATTATGGATATTAGATAACGGATGAATATTGATAATAATATGTATATAAATATTAGAAATATACTAAATAAACATATAAACATCCATGACTCGTAAACAAATGCTCATACTCATCATACAAACAATTGCTTCTACCGGGATTCGAACCCGGGACTTCTTGACCGAGTAGCCTGCATAACAAGGGGTACAGACCGCTCGACCAGCCGGTCGTCATATCATAGAGAAGGTACATTTAGTCTAGTCTTACGACATGTTCCCCTAGCACTCCTAGCAGACTTACATGAGGCACGTGTACAAACGAATTTGAGTCAATGGGCGAGCAGTGCGATGCTCGAATTGCTCGATCCGATTTGTACGCAGCTTGAAAAGTTCCACAATCAAAGTACCTATAGTTTGATTAAGGTAAATTTTTATTTCTCGTCCTCCATGAACTTTATACCGTTAGTGCTACACCATATCTATGGTTATTAAGCACTAGAGTCTATTAAACTATCTAGTTTAATAGACTTTATTGCTGAATAACCCGAGACAGCCCGAGACAACCAGTTGACACATGGATAGACGAGGACGGCTGTCAGTCTTTTTTGATAGATTTATTGTATGTATCTATCTACTATTTTATATTGTTTAATTTTATGCTTGTATATTTTATTTTTAGTAGTAGGTATACTAAGATTTGTGCATCTTATTGTAATGTACACAAAGTAATACAATAATATTTATTAAAAAAAAAAATATCTTCTTGCCAATAAAATCTACAAAATAAACAAATGGATATACATCACTTGCGTATTTTAAACTTCGATAAAAAGATAAATGAAAAATTTTTTGAAAATGATACCAATGTATCTGAATTCAAAGAACGCTGCACTAATGAACATAATACAATTGAATTTAAAAAGCAAGTTAATGAACACAGATATGGGAACGGTCAACAAAGTACTAATAAATTACCATCTGCTGATTCAAAAAGTAAAGTATTTCTTAATATTATTTATACTATATATTATTATATTAAGATTCTCTTGTATTTTATTAGGTACTAGGATTCTCTTTCATATGTAGGTAATATAATCACATTCGACATTGTAGGGTGGACGTTAGCTCATAAACGCAAATACAGATAGACTAGAAGAATTTCACAGGGATATCCCAAGTCCTGGGTGGCTCAGTGGTCAGAGCAGTCGCCCGGATTGCGAAAGGTCGCAGGTTCGATTCCTGCCTCAGGACGTGAAATTTTTCTAGTTTTATTATATTTTAATTACTAAGTAATTTTTCAAACATTTATAATAATGTTAAAATAAAAAATTAAGAATAATATAATCACGATAAAAGTTTACCTTTTAGTTCACCTTTTATTTATAAAAAAAAAGAAATTTTTATACCACTAAGGTGGAAATCAAGCATACGGCCCACCTAATAGTAAGCGGTTACCGTAGGCCTATGGACGCTCTGCCCACAATACCACCAGCTGGCAGTAAAGAATGTGTATGGCAGGGGTATTAGTGGGTGCGAGTCCCTCACATCCCTCTCTTCGTTTCCCAGAAGAGAGGACACGCATAAGGCGTTTCCCGAGCCACAAAAAAAGGCCTTTGGACGCTTGTAACTCCAGGGGTATCACTTGCGCGTTGCCGACCCTGTAAAAACCTTTTCAAGCCCTCTTTGAAGAACCCATGTTGTACTCGTTCGAGAAAACTCATCCGACGAACTCGTTCGAGGGAGCTCATTTCACAACCTGAGCGTACGTGGGAGAAAGTTTCTCTGAAACCAAAACATTCTCCAGAAACATTTTCGATTCTCCTCTCTTCCTCCATTCTTCATTCTTCCTCTCATTTACAGAAATAGCACGAAAACCAGGGCATACCTTGAGTTTAGATAAAATCAGGAGGAGATTACGGAATAATAGTACTGCTAATGTAAAATCAACACAAAGACGTAAACTCAAAAGCAAAGTTTTGAAAGAAAGTGACCTGATAACCAGTGAACATGTTCCAATTACAGACGATATAAAAATAATTTATACATCTGAAAAAATGAGAGCAAAAAAACAAAAAGGAAATATAAGGAATTCAAGAAAACTGAAATCAATTCACGTTACAAAGTCTTTAACGGATTGTTTCAACACACCAAGCGTCACAAGATTACGTAAAAATATTTACCTTAAATATCAGACATGTAAGGACACAGGTTTACGGCGTGCCTATAACACCAAAAGGAGGAGAACAGTATGCAAGACCCACGCTCTTCGAGAGACTTATCCCTTCTATATAAAATCAAATAAACAAGAGAATAACATAGAATGTTGCTGTCCGCCAGTGCCACCTTATTTCACTAAAGTTGATTTTTCAAAGGGTGACAAGGTTGACAATGCTACCCAACAAAGCAATTGTGATTGTATGCTCTATAAAGACCAAGAAACAATAACGTCGCCCTCAAAAATTATAGGCCCTGTAGATTGTGGCGGAGACACTCGCCGAGGAATTAGCGAGGCCGTACTCACGGATCCTGCCTTTACTGGCTTTACCACACCTGAGAATCAAGTATATAATGTTATTGAAAAACAAGAGCTGTTTTGCCCTGGTGAAAAAAATAGGGAGTTTGATGCAATGACTCGATTCTTTGATGTTTTGAAAAAAGCTGCAAAGCATTTGTTGCTGGGTTTGTCTATCATTGCATGGTCTCCGTGCATTATTTTTGTTTCCTTATGTTGGTTTCTTTTTGCACCCTTAACACCACACGATATCACAGCTGATGAAAAAATCCCGCATCGTCACAAATGTAGAAACAAATTTTTATCTAAGCTAATTGAATTGATTACTCGAATGTACAATAAGTTAATTTGTACCTTCAAAATTGTAAAGAATTCTTTATATAGCGATGAATATCCAAAAAAACCAACTTCCAACCACAAAAAGTCTCATAATTTTGAAAACAGAAAACCTAGATTTCGTTCAAAATTAAAACCTAATCCTGGAAAAAAGTATGTTTTATACTACGGGGGTGAAAGAGGGTGGTTAATGAAACCAATGCAAGGTCAGACTGAAGTTAACATTAAACAAAACCAAAAAGTACATAATGTTGGTATAAATTATAGTTATCCCCGATCTAGAGCTGCAAAAACAGTCACCTTTTGGGATTCTTCTAAGAAAATCCAGAACTTTCCTTATAAAAATAACAGCTGCCCATGTGAATATATTCATTCTAAAAACATTCGTCACAAAATAAATGTGAAATCCCATTTTTACCCTAGTGTTACATATCCTCAAGATAATAGAATAGTATCAGAACCACAATCACCGGGTAATTTTTTCTGTGACTGTGACCATTCGTCTGCTTATGTCGGAAGTCCTACATCAGAGCATGCTTGTATTTCTACTAATCAACATCAACCAACAATCAACGTTAAAACAAAACATCCACCTGGGAACGCTTCTCGTAAACAGACATTATTAGTAAAACCACGGCCTAAAGTTCCACGAAAATCGGAATCTCCTCGGAGACATATTCCTTTGAACCATCAAAAACTTCAAACACACAGGCCATTTTTTGGGAGACCTAAGCCGCATTGTTGTGCGTGTAAGCTTGCTCAAAAGCCTCGGACAGTTACTCCCAGAGCATGCAGACATATAACACAAAATCGAGTTATAAAACATTCAACCTCTCATTCTACAGCATTCTGCAAGAGATTCGTAGACACCAAAAAAAAAGTTTCTAAGGGTCAACTATTTCGAGACATTTGCAAATCATGTTTTCGAGACTTAAAGGATACTGTGGTTTCAGCTGAGAGTGTTTGGGAGTCAGGTGTACAGTGTGATAACTTTTACATAAGTACCCATAAAAAACAACCTTGCTTCTGGGTTCATGGCTGTTGTCCAGCTATATACCCCGCAGTTCTAACTGGATGTAAGATGTATAAAAGCTTTTGTTATGTTTTATTATATATTTGTTCAGTATGCGTTTGGTGTCCAATATTTTTTTGTTGTTATTGCTGTTACGCCATAGTTTGTGAGCTATTTCAATGTTTTTAGAAGGAGCTCATATTATATTTCTACTGCACTGTATTCTGCAATAGAGTAGAAATAAAATAATCATATGATTTGGATTTGTGTTAATTTTATGGTATTTTACTTTTTTTACTCACTATCATGAGAGTTTGTAGTGTGTTCTCAGAAGCATATATGGTACTGTTGAATACATCTATGTATACATAAAGTATGCAGAGACGTTCTCTATAAGCTAAGTATTTGTAATCAGAGATACACTTTAGCAATGCTTTATATCTAAATTCGTGGAAATACAGCAGCTTTTAATAAGGTATAATAGATAGAACAGGGTTACAATTCAAAATCAATTTACTGTTGCCTAACACGTTTTTTGGATTAGTGATTAACAATTTTTTATACGCTTTTTTGAATTACAGCTGGTGTGCCACGAGGCACTGTTCTGGGACCAGGTGCTTTGCACAATATACACTAGTGACTACCACAGATAGATAACATTACTGTGGCAACGCTCTCGAAAAAACTGCTGTTTTGGCCCTCAGTATAAGTCCTGATGAAGCTTTAACAACCCTGCAGCAATGTCAAAATGAAAACTCACTGTGTGTAACAGTCAACTTCCTCAAAGAGAAGTAAATATAGTAAATATCTGCAAAAACGTTTTGCTCAGAGAACTAACTAGTTAACTCTCCGAATTGGTGCATCAGCTTGTATTTGGAAATAAAGCTTTCCTTGCCTAATATACCTGGAGAAAACATATCCAACCGAAGAGAGATATGCCGCCTTATTCTCAACTGTCGGAAAGTATTCGAATTTCGGAAACTCTATACCTGTCACTTTTTATCGCGGTGCATCAAAACGAGACGGCATGTGACTTTTCGAATCGAATCCGTGATCCGACAATTGGGAATAAGGGGGCGGATCTACTATCGTTCGAGTATTCTAAGGATGCTTCGACTGTCCATAAATACTAAACTACCTACTACTCAGTAAGACAATAATAAACCTGGTAGGTCCATACGGTATTCAGATTTAGGGATTAGCGGGATTATTGACTTCTTACAACTAGATGACAAACAAGTTGACGGCCGAGGCCTAAGATGAAATGCCTTCCATGCCCAGTAATTACCTACACTGGCTACCTTTTTCCCTTTTATCCGAAACACAGCGAACTGTTTTACGGCTGTATTACTGGAGGCGGTGGAACCTATCCCGTTTGGGTCCAAAAGGTCGTTCTATATCCAGCTAGCCATTCCATATGTGCTACCAATAATGACTAATAATAGTAATGTGTTTCTGCGGTGAGTAAGGTCGCCAGAGCTCATTGAAAAAGTTTTATGTTGGGAACTCTTTGAACAGTCCAATTGATAACCACCGAGTTTTTAGACCCGAAAAGTGTATTTTCGGCTGGCAAGGTGGAGGCGGCTAAAACAGTGTTTCAGGCTGCACTAGCTGTCTTCGCATATGGAGTACATACCGCTTCACATCAGGTGGTTTTGAGTCATTTGCGCCGTGCTTTGTAAAAAAAAAATAAGTTATTATTTGCCTTTCTATTGCTGCCTTTTAAGGCAAAACGTCTCAATTAGTTAGGTTATGTATAAAGTAACTAAGCAGCAGTGGATCACACTGTAACATTACTTTCAACTAAGTAAGTAGGTAAGTAATTTATTTGTCAAAACAAAAGAGTGTATACATAATTTTCAATGTAGATCTTAAAACAATAATAAAATTGTCCTACGTGCTTTAGCCAATATGTCGTACAAATATTCTAGACTACAAAGACATTAATTACAACTACTTTGTATTAATTTCTTGTGTTCCTGTGGCGAGTATGGTCGCCAGAGATCAATAAGCAAGGGTTATCATGAGTTTTGTCCATCACTCGTCAGAACAGTTATGTAGATTTGCGTGTAAGGTGAAGAACTGCGTAGCCTCTATTAGATCCTTCAACAGAAACAACTTTTCAATACTGAGTTGGTGCAAGCAGTGAAGTTGAAGTCGGATTGGTTAAGCTATGCCAAGCATCATGAGTATGACGATTTACCAGAGCTAGTAAAGCTGTACGATTACTTACAAGTCCAATCATCAGAGTTATCTAAAATTTGGATACTAAAACCTTTAAAGTCACTTTGCTAGAATAGCGACTACTCCAAACCCTTTTGCGCTAGAGAAGATGATTATAGTTTTATAAACCCGAACCCGATTTCGACTGGACAAGAAACTTGCTGTGGAGCTCCATACCCGCCTCCGTTGAATCCTGCATGAGAACAGGACATGCCCTTACTGCCAATCCAACGGATAAAAGGATCAAAGAGAATGTGAGAAGCTTAGGTTACTCTCAGTTGACGATCGCTGGAACTGGGCTAAAGTGGTAAGATGCTGCTATAAATGCCTCAGATTAAGACATCGGCGAGAAAATTGTCGAACCAACCCATTTGGATTAAATGGTTGCCATTCGTGCTCAACCGCGAGATATTCCTCATGGAACCTCTGCTACTGCTAATGATGAAGTAAAAGGAAACATGAACCTTATTCTGTAGCGGACGGCAACTTTGCTAAGAACACCACGGCCTACAAATGTGGTGTGAAATGTAAATAACCCCGGAAAACTGCGAATAGTACACGATACTGTATGCAAGGTCCTGGCCCACTATTATCTCTGCTAGACACCATATTTAAGTTTAAGGAAGGAAAGTAGTCGACATGAAGGAGATGTTTTCGCAGGTTAGGATAGACCTGCGGACCGACCAACACAGAGATTCTGGATTCAACCAACACGGAGTGTGAAATGAATTCGGTCATATTTGGTGCAGCATGTTCGCCAACTACTGCAATATACATAATGCGCAGAAATGCTGAAGAATATGCCACACAATTTCCGGTTTTCGCATGATGACCCGATGTGGACAACCAGAAAATCTGTGGGTACTCTGATAGTAGCACGAATTTTTATGGTGGTAGCACAGAATTGAAAAACGCTGCCAGGTAGTTAGCAAATAAAAGGACTTTCTCCTTAATCATTAGATTAAATGGCATTTCATACCTCCTGCTTCACCTCACTCACATGGGTGGCTGCTGGGGACGTTTGGTTCGTTCAATTAAGAAGCGCATTGAACGAGACAGCCTGTTTTAAAGAGACCCTTTCGACTGTACTTGGTAAGGCTGAACAAAGCGTAAATTCTAGACCACTCATGTACCTATGTCTCCGTCGTAATTCAGATCGCAGCATATTTTCATACCGAGCATGGTGATGGAGTCCTGTGCCGAAAGTGTAATGCCCGGAAGAGAGGGAAGGGGAAGGAACGCCGACATTTTGTCTATGAACGCGTACACCTGTGTTTTATTAACATTGATCTCAACAAGATTGGACGACCTGGCTGGTCGAGCGGTCTGTACCCCTTGCTATATAGGCTACTTGGTCAAGAGGTCCCGAGTTCGAATCCCGGTAGCAGCAAATGTTTGTATGATGAGTACGAACATTTGTTTACGACTCATGGATGTTTACCTGTATGTTTATTTAGTATAAGTATTTCTAATATTTATATACATAATATTAGGTATTATAATTTCTCCTTTATCTAGTACCTATCCATAACACAAGCTTTTAATGATGCTTACTTTGGGCTAGATAATAGGTGTGAGTGTATGAATATTATTATTAAATTTCCATTCAGATCTAAAGATCAACACCCTTTTACTCAATGGTTAGATTCATTCTCTCCCTCTCGGTTTCAATTCAACGCACCCAACTTCTGGGCGACCGTAATATCCACCATGAACTATAATGTCATCCACATAGCAATGAATGTTACCTAATAAAAGCATGTCATTGATTGATATGAAGAAGAAAGAGAGTGGGGGATAGAACAGAGCCTTGTGGACCACAAGGCTATGTTATATCCCCCTCTTGTGATACACCAACATTCACTGATATGAACCCCGAAGCGCATCCATATTGTGATTATCCAACTCATGGACTAAACCCTCCCAAAATGCAATGTACAAGGTACCTAGTTGTATTACACCCACATTTTAATGCAGTAAATACAGACATTAGAAAATATACCGGAACGGCTGTATGGACTGCATGTCTTTCCCTTTATGAGAGAATTAAGAAAATAACAATCATTTGTGACACTGACACTGACATATGACATTTACCAAAATCGCTCTTGAAAAATATTTGTTTTTTTAATTTCCTAGTTTATTACAATTATTATTGCGTCCTGACTACATTGCAATTTAAGGAAATTTCAAAGCCCTGACGATGCAGTCTGAAGACCGAAGAACAAAACAACCAGTTGATCTGGCTGCTCTGGAGCCATCAGTGAGGGTTAAGCAGCTGGCAAACTACGGGACCATGGTGGAAGTAGACCCAAATGTTCCTCCTAGAAGGTAAACCATTCAATTTTACCTATTCTTCCTATCACATTGACATCTTTACATAATTTCTTAGTACCTACTCCATCATTCCCAAAATTTATTGTTTAAAAATTGTACTGAGAAGTAATTAGCTTATGACAGTCTCAGTTTAATTCGGATTTTTTTTTCATCGAAGCTATATACTGTCTATTTATAGCGAAATAAATTTATGCAAGGAAAGCGATCTTTTAGGTATTATCGTTCTGGATTAGAAATGGTGAGAATGGCAAATGTTTACTTGACTGAAGGGAGTCTTGAGAATGCTTACATACTTTATATGAAGTTTATGACGCTGTTCCTGGAGAAGATTCGGAAACATCCAGATTACATGACTGTACCAGCACAGGTCAAGTCTGTAAATCAGGCTAAGTTGAAAGAAGTGATGCCTAAAGCTGAGAAATTGAAACAGAAACTTCTAGAACAGTACACCAAAGAGCATGCTTCGTATCAAGAAAATGAGGTGTGTAGTATTACATATTTCATGATATTTAATTTGTGAAATGCCTACAGGCACAAAATATAATCTAATTGTTGAAAAGATGCTGGTGGGCTGGTTATTAATGCAGTTAATGATAATTATTATCATCATGACCAGCCTATATTCCCCCTGTTGGGCATAGGACTACCTACACGAGAGAAATACATTAGGCGTTAAGGCTATAACACCAACCACACTGGCCCAATGGGGTTGGCGGGCCAAAGCGGTTACAGTAACAACTGGGACCAATGGCTTAATATGCCTTCAGAAGAACAGAGAAGCTCAAGATTACAAATTTTGATTGACCCAACCCCGGATTGATCATGGTAAAGGTTGCTTCGTTTTTAGAATTGAAACTAGTCCGCTTAAACTATTATGCTACTGAACTCTTTTTATTACTCTTCTCTTCGTACTAATAAGGAATTTTAATCAAAGTAAATTTTAATTCTGATTAAACCCAAAAGTTCACAGAACTTTATTATAATAAAATAATAAGATGAACTATTTGATACATTGCTTTTATCGTAGGGGAAAAGAAAAAAAGCACAGGAAGAAAGGAGGAAGCAAGAGAAAGAAGATGCAAAACTAGCCGAACGTCTGCAGGCAGACGAAGACAGGCGAGATGCACATCATCCTACACCTCATCTTTTACATGCAGTAATATATATTTTATTTTTAACATAATGATAAAACTAATATATTTCCTACTTACCTACCTACTTATATTACTTCCTTATTTTTATATTAATTGTTGCATGGGCTATTTTCTACTTATAGAAAGTATGTGCTGCCAATACTTCTTCATATTTAGGAGAGTGGGTAACAGGACACAGGAATGACTGGTGTTACATATATTTATGAACCATGGTTACCAAGAACATAATATGTTGTAACAATATTGGAATATATCTAACTATCAATCATTTATAATAGGGAATATACATATTATATTCTGTGGTTTTAAAATTATTACTACATAATAACAATTTACTAAACAGAAAGAGTTTTAGATAAATATTGTTAAATATTATATGTATAGACTGATGTCACACGCCGCTATACATTTAAAAAAAAATGTTTTAGAAATAGACAGATATACTGCAATTTCTAATTCAAATATTTCAAGTAGTTTTTGACTAAAATTAATTCTGTTTTCATTATTATCAATACAATTTTACGTTTTTTTTATACAGTGTGTTAGGGATCGGACTTCCGATACTTTACCAACGTGTTTTATGTTAAATTTTATCAACAAAAAACTATACAAAGGGGGGTCGCATCCCTCACCCCTATGAATTGGAGCCATTTTAAAATTTCGTTTCTAGTACTTTTACGAGTTTATTGAAACTCGTTGTTTTATGATTTTATGTTGTCTACGTACACAAAAGTGACGTTATTTTAAAGATATTGAAATGTACTAGCATTTAAAACGGTATTTGTTAAGAAGTTACTGAAAATAATAAACAAAACCCTTTGATTTAGACGAAAAACTTGGTAAATTTTTGTGAGTTTTTTATTTATTGTGCTCTACCTAAAATACCGGGCCGTTAACATCGTTTTTTTTCTTCTAATTTGTTCGCAAAAGGTAATGCTAACAATTGAAACAAACTCAAATGTTTACCATTAATCGCGCTAATAATTAAGAAACGGAGTCTAACAAACAAGTCCAAAAGGGACAAAAGCAACCAGCAAAAAACAAACAAGTTATTTTGTCACTTAATGTATTTTGTCACTTAATAAAATAAAACATAAAATCATAAAACAACGAGTTTCAATAAACTCGTAAAAGTACGAGAAATGAAATTTTAAAATGGCTCCAATTCATAGGGGTGAGGGGTGCGACCCCCCTCTGTATAGTTTTTTGTCGATAAAATTTAACATACAACACGTTGGTAAAGTATCGGTAGTCCGATCCCTAACACACTGTATAAATGTATTAAAGACTAACATTGCCAAAACATCAAATGTTTGATAAAGTATCGATCATCAACACTATTAGCCCGTCAAGCATGAGATTCCAGACACAATTGATTTTTCTATTGTCATCGCCCACCGGTGGTATATTGCCGCTTTACAGATTAAAGACATATTTTTTTGTATCCATATTCCTTATCGTGCCAAACGCACGGGCCCAGAAGAAATTCAAGTGTGGCTCTGCATCATGCTGAGCTGGTCACCCTTTTGATTACATGAGTTCTTATAGATTTTATTCCTTGCCGTTTATTCTGACCAAATAAACGTCTTTTTTTTCGTGTAAAGGACGAGTGGGCCGTATCTCCGTCGGCGCCGCCCGTGGACGGCGTGCTGTACCCCGACGACTTCGCAGTAGAGCCGCCGCGCGCGCCGCCGCACCACTACCTGCCTGCGCCGCCGCTCATACCGCCCTCCAGGCCGCACCAGTATGAACACTTGTTTAATATCTAATGCAACATTAGGCTAATACCAAAAATACACTTATTACTTACTTAATACTCAGTCTTATACTTTTATTTATTTATTTTATGTCAAAATTATGTCAATACACCATAATACAGGAAGTCTAATTTTAATAACTACATTCAGTAGGTAGTAGGCCCGGATGCAGTAATATAGAACCCAGACGTTGATAGTGTACCACCGCCTTTCCTATTTCGACTGTAAAGCAGCTCACAGTGTTTTAGATTGAAGGGTAATCTAGCCAGTGTGAGTACTGGGCATTGAAGACACTTTATCTTTGGCCTCCGGATGACAACGCACCTGCAATACCAAGCAAATGCAAGTGTCTATAGGCGACTTTAGTCACTTACCACCAAGTGGGTTGTCAGTTTTCCCTATTAGCAGTATTATTTTACGTATGTTAACCACCGACGCAAAAAGAGAGGTGTTATAAGTTTGATGTGTCTTTCTGTGGCATTGCAGCTCCTAAACGAATGGACCGATTTTGATTCCGTATTTTTTGTTTGAATGCTGACGTAATCGAGATGGTTCTTAGCTATAATTTATGAAGATCCGATCAGGGGCTTGATGACAATCAGCTCATTTCCTTCTTGACAATAGGGTCTTACTAACTTTCGCAGATCCGATTGATTTTAAATTTGGTTTATTGTTACTTCGGTGATACTTCCAAGACACGCTAACCTTGAGCTGTGTCCTGTGCCATTACACAGTCTGCGGAATGCTCGATTCTTCAGAAACTTACAGCAGATGTAGCGCGTTTGGACTCTTACGAATAATCTCAATAAGATAGATAAGCCCAGGGTTACTGTTTTTTTTTTTGTAAATGTAATCAACCAGTATATATTTTTTCATTGGTTGACCACAGTGACGTGGAGCCGGTACTACCGCCGCTGTCGGCGTCGCGGCGCGTGCGCACCGTGGTGGTGCCGGCCGCGCTACTGGCGCGATTCCTGCAGCTAGCCGCAGCCAACACCGCTCGCAACGTCGAGACCTGCGGCATACTGGCCGGCGTACTAGTGAGTCCTTCTATGTTACTACGTTAAGTGAATCAGAATAAAGGAGGTCAAAAAATCAAGAAAATTCTCCTGAATCCACAAAAAATACTAATTATTCATGCATGGTTTGTTTGTAGAGTGGAAAATTTTAGTCAATTTCACCGTTATTCACTATGGCAATATGGCGGGGGCATAGAAGTCGTCTAAACGTCACCAAAGTGACGTACTCGCCATGATGAATATTTGGCTGTGTTGCAGTTTGTTTCTACAAAAATTCTTGTTTTGTACCACGCAACAAAGCAAATAAAAAGAAAATGGTCAATTGAACACTGCATATTTTTACCTATTTTTCAGTATAGTGTACATAGACCTGGCCGGGACTCCATACATTTTTGAAACATCTCTTCTCGAAAATATTCCGCACTATACGGGTCCGTCAATACGACAATAAATTTAAACATGGGCTATATTAGTTCATAGAAATGGTTTGCCACTTTTAAAAAGATCGTAGTCGTTTGATAATTTCATGACATTTGTATGAAATAATATATCATTGGCTGCATTATTTCACAGAAATGTCATGAAATTATCTAACGAATAAGATGTTTTTGAAAGTGGCAAACCATTTCTATGAACTAATATAGCATATGTTTTCATTTATTGTCGTATTGATCGCACCACCCTGTTATTTTACTATCTGCGCCCCGCGTGCTTTTTAAGGCCCGCAAAAAAAATGGTTTGGTTGTGTAATACAAAAAAAGTCTTTATAATACAGGAACCTTCGCGTTCGTGACCAGAACACCCTACCAAAGTTTCATCACTAATGGTTTCGGAGTGCATAGGGGACAAACAAACAAACATTGTTTTTTATTTATGTAGACGACATAAGATCTTTACGGATCTAAAAAATATTTACACCTACATTTCTTCATATTTTTAAAGTAGGAATTTCTATTCGTCTCCGTCTCGGCCGAAACAGCGTTTAGTTAGAACTTAGAAGTAGAGATCCTAAACGCGCGGAAACAATATCTCTATCTCTAAGACAACAATATCTCATGCGCGTGTAACATAAACAATAAATTGGAAATTTTTTTATTCATTAAAAACTAAATGATCTTGAAATTCATTTAAAAATATGATATCTTTTTATATGTGGTTTGGAGAATGAAAGCAAAATTGACACCATTCCCCAATAACTTTATTTTTGCTTAGGAACGGGACCAACTTAAAATAACCCATGTGGTGGTGCCCAAGCAATCGGGAACCTCGGACTCGTGCAGCACTAACAACGAGGAGGAGATCTTCCACTACCAGGACCAACACAACCTGATCACGCTTGGCTGGATACATGTAAGATAGTTTTATAAAAAGAAAGAATAGTGTTTCTCATTATTCTTAATTTCATTATAAACATTATTTATTAATGTCCTCGGTCACTCTGATGGTTATAGCAGTCACAGGATTGTGAAAATTCGCGGATTCGGTTCCCGCCTGAGGGCATAATTTTTTCTAGTTTAAATATTCTTCTAATGTTTATCATTTAATATCTTTAGATTAAAAATGACGTCCATGCCCAGAAATTACACTGGCTACCTTTCCCCTCAAGCCGAAACACAGCAAACTGTTTCAGGGATGAAAGAAGTACCTACCCAGACGACCCTACATATGGGCCTATTCAGCATAAATTCTCATAAAAAGAGTTTTCGAATAATGTGCACAACATAAACCCTTCTAAATTCCATTAGTTATTTATTGTATGTGCATACATTATTACTAGTAAGTTCTATTAAAGTAATTGTGCGGGCTTTAATTATAAGTAGCCACTTTCAGCCAATACACTTGATCTCTTTTCATTCGATATCGAAATCACACTCGAAGCTAATAAAAAAAGTAGCCAGTTTTTTTGAACCGATACCCGCACAATAACAACAACAAAGTATGATAAGCAATAGAAATAATAGAAAGACATCTAATAAATAAGTTAGGTATGTTGTGCACTTTTTTTAGAAATTGTCCTAACTAAAAATTTTGATCCATCGGTGGCGCTGGTTGAGGTGTAGTTCCATAAGGGTCCTCTTTTAATGGTATTTTCCAATTGGATTAAAATGAAACTACTTGTGTTGCTTTGGTGAGGGGCTTTGTTCAAGAGGAAGCGATTTATTGGGAAGTGTGAGCGGAGACATGTCGATTTTTACAGGTTGGCCGTACCCTCGTTTGCAACGCTTGGTTTTTAAAATTTAATAATATGACTTGTACACAGACTCACCCGACCCAGACCGCGTTCCTATCGTCCGTGGACTTGCACACCCAGTGCTCGTATCAGCTGATGATGCCTGAAGCTATCGCTATTGTGTGCGCGCCTAAATATAATGAGTATGTATTGCGTTAACTGATATTACTTTCGTTATAAGTAATCTAATGTTTTTCTGGAGAGGTGAAGAGTTGTATGTTACACAGGATAGCGATTTTTTTATAGTCTCGTTCGTGTCAAAAATTACTTTGCTCACTTGTTGAACATATAACAGTTATCTGTTCAACAAGTGAGAAAAGTAATTTTTGAACCAAAGTTACTATTGTATTTTCCGTATTCCTTTTCTTGATAAAAGTTAAACACTATCTTCCATATTCATAAACGCTCAATAAACCTATTTTAGATAAACACTGCTAAAATATGTTTTATCTTTTTCCTTTCTCATACGAGAGAGAGAAACAAAACACTTTATAAGCCTCTTATAAGTTCACTTGTTTTTATGAATACGGGGGTAAGTAACCCCAAATTGTTTAACCATGTAAAATCACATTTGTCCAAAACTCGTGTGTATCTCCCCTGGCTGGTGTTGCCATATTATATATGTCGAAGGCCGATTTTTGTCGAAATTACTAAGCTTATAAGCTTTGTTATTCAATACAAGTACATAATATATTGATTTATAGGTTTACTCAGTTCAGTTAATCTATCATAAACAATATGGTTTAAAATCGAGGGAAAAGAAAGTGGGAGCTTATTTTTTGTTATCTCCTTTTCAGGACTGGCTACTTTGCGCTAACGCCGGACTACGGCATGGAGTACATCGCCAGCTGCCGCCAAACCGGCTTCCACCCGCACCCCAACGATCCACCACTCTTTTACGTAATATATTTCACTAATTCACCTTTTTTATCTTGGGGAGGAATCCGCTTACGGGTAACTCTACTGCTCTTCGTGGGATAGACTGGGCTCTGCCGAAGCAGTTTTACCAGCCTAATCCCGGATTTAATTGACCTGAGTTTAAATCAAACAAACTGCTCTTCGTCTGACATTTTAGTGCATTTTTTTTTTACACAACTCTTGCTATCACACAAAGTGCAATTCAGCCCCCTTATTCTGAATTGTCGGATTACGAATTCGATTCGAAAAATTACATGCCGTCTCGCTTTGACGCACCGCGATAAAGCGTGACAGGTATAGAGTTTCCGAAATTCGAATATTTTCCGACAGTTGACAATAAGGGGGCAGGTCGCACAGCGCTATTATACGTACTAAAATCACCTCTATGTTGCCTCTCTTTCTATAGCGTGTGTCGTCTCTTTCCGACTATGGCATCTGCACCGGATTATACCAACAAGTCGAGGCCGCCATTACTTATAGCTTCTCAGTTATAGCGGAGTGAGACCGGCTTAGTATAGGGCTCATTTCCTTAATATGTTCTATGAACACTCCGAATGCAATAAGGTTGAATATTTTCAAAGCATTAATAGTGTTTAAATATCAATAAAAGACATTTAATGTTTTGTCAAATTAAAATTCCTTTCGGATATTTTACTTTGAGTGGGTCTAAAATTAAAGTCCTTGACTGTACAACCATAGAGTAACTTACTTAGAAAAAATATCTAATCTAGAAAAATGTTATGTTACGTCGT
This sequence comes from Nymphula nitidulata, assembly GCA_947347705.1. Classification (NCBI taxonomy): domain Eukaryota; kingdom Metazoa; phylum Arthropoda; class Insecta; order Lepidoptera; family Crambidae; genus Nymphula; species Nymphula nitidulata. The sequence goes on along the minus strand of OX374625.1, from coordinate 17,613,670 downwards.
CTTCGTGTCATTCAAAATGTAGAGTAACTTTCTTAAAAAAAATGTGAACTGTGTTCTTTTTACCTATTAAAGGGGAATGCCCATTTTGCTGGGGAAGTTGGGGGCCCCAATGAAAAATGGTTGTGCCTTGAAGATTTTTGCTTTATATTACAAGAAAAACATTTTATTTTTATAATCATAAAGAATACATTTTTACCCAAGTTTAGCAGATATCTACTTTTATCTTTTGTTATAATTAGGGCTATGTTATCTAGCAACGCATCGTCCTTTCCTTACTAACTATGCATACAAAATAACTAACAAAAACTATTTTTAATCCTAGGGTTCGTAGGGTACAATTTTATTTACGTAATGAAACTAAGAAGAATTATGTCAATTTTATTGGATTTTATTTCTTTGAGGCACATTGCCCAAAGGGTCCTAAGTTTGTGCAATATCTTTTATAGAATATTTGTAAGTGTTTTAATATGATACACTAATTTTGTTTATGTTTCCAGGACGTGAAACACATTCGACTCGACAACTCGGCGCCGGTAGAGATGGTAGATCTGCGGAGGTGAATGACGTCACACCTCGCCACAGCCTTTCCACGCTTGCGCAGCAGACGCTATAGTTATATAGGTATGAATCGCGCCAAACACACCGATTTCAATGTAGAAATTTGTACAAAGATTAACAATATTAGATAGAACGGTTTTCTAAAATCTAATTGCTTTGAATGTGATCTTCGTAACCACTTAAGTCTTAAAGTTATTGTCGTGATGCGTCTTTCGGCTGCGATGAATCTCAATTTGTCGTGTCACTAAGTCAAATGAAATACCAGATATGTATTCATAGAGAGAATATAATAATATCAAAAACTATGCCTGTGACATTTTTTCTCGGAGTTCGTGTTTCGGCAGTTGTGTTCTGAATCTACTTTTTGGTTACATTTACATTTACTTAATTTTCAATACTGTAGGCTGTGTTCTAATACCAAAAACAGAATTTTGTTATTATGATTATGGATGACGTCACAAACGGCCGAAGCAGCGTTTTGACTAAACTAAGTAATGTCAATTGTATTGTGGCGTATGTTATGGTGTGATCTCCAGAAAAACTTTTTTAAGTGTATCTACCTGAGATATAGTTGTTTTAGTGCGAGTTTTAACGTTTCCGACGAGTAACGTTACTCACGATAAACGCAGTGTAACGTTTGACTTTTTGTTTTTTATAATTTAAACTCGACACAGGTACAGAAAATAAAAAGTGATAATTTACATTCAGTATTCCAGTGTTGAATATTTATTTTATATTACTTATACTAATTGTATAATCAACAGTATATTTTAATAGTTATGTTACGATTGTAAATATTTATTTACTTTATGTATGTTGATTTTTATGCATTGCTTAGACTTCAAGATAAGTTTTGTTAAAAGTTACGTTTAATGTTGTTGATTCTAAAAGCTTATAATGTATTATTTATATACAACGTGAATGTTATATCATGGTTTTGAAGTCGATTCATACAAAAGATCAATACCCGCACAAAATGTATGAAATAGTACCTAGATTTTTTGTAAGTCCAAAGTTATTTCTATAATGTAGTTCAGTTTGTTAGTATCTACACCAGGGACTCGGTTTTAAAGCCCTTTAAAATTCATGCTGCCTGTATGTTTTCAACGATAAGTATATCAATGTCTGAAAGATACTTTAAAATGGGAACGCATCTTTACCTTACAGAAGATCGCAGCTAAATTAGAGTACTTTGTAGTGTTATGTTGCTGCGGTGAGCAAGAGCTCATTGTTTCTCATGCTTCATCAAGATTTGGTTCATTGAAGTGCCATCCTTATAAGGATGAAAATTAGGTCAGTTTTTCAATGTCCGGAATTTCGAACTATGGTGTACCTAATGCTGTCTCTTTCTGCCTTTATCCTTTAATGCCCAGACGTGATCAATTGATGACATAACAATTAAAATTTAACTGTGTCTGGTTTATCGGCTTCGATGAGTTAACTCATAACGAAACTAAAACGAAACACCATCAGTTTTTAAACCTAATTACGCTTTTAATTTCCATTGATTGATCTAATTAGTGTAACATTGAGAAGATGTTTATATCGTTTTATAAATTTTTAATACGTTATTTTACTAAGTTAATTAAATACATTAAATAATATAAAACTATATTCTTGCACGCGAGTGAATCTATTTTGGACTAAGTATCTAAAATCATAAAATAAAAACACTTCAAAAATATACTTAATGTTTTATAAACAGACTCATAGAAAATTTGTTGCAAACGTACTATATTAATATATTATACAAGTCAATATAACTTGTGATTTTTGTATGTACGTCAGCAAATTGTGCAATGTTTGAATGTTTGTGATACTAATAACTTAGGCACTAGGCACAGCTGAAGACTGAAGCTTACTCTTATAGAATTAATGGTAATTAATCTTGTAAAATATACTGCACTTACTATGCTTAGAAATATGATAATTGAGGGTAAAGAGAAACCTACAAAAATATTTATTTAAACGGTATCGTAAAAAATCTCATCAGAACTCATTAAACTAATGTTTAGGTCAAAATCTATCCTTCTATCATTGTTGATTGTAATGGAGAATCGGACTTTATACATAATGTGTTACTCTAAAATAAATAAACGTGTGGACAATTAATTTCGATGTTATGTCTTAAAACGTGCTAAGTCTATTGTCTATCTACGAAATACTGGGCCTAATTCTAAAGGCACTCAAAATTTAAAATCAAGTACAATCTCTCTCTCTCTCTCTCGCAATCTGTAAAATGAAAAAGTTAGCAAGAATTCGATAAGAGCTGTCAACTAAATTAAGATAGATGTTAAAGAAACCATGGTCAATTTTCTGACGGCATTTACGGAGTTGCTTCCCAAACACTGCATTTTATCACGTTCAATAAGGTCGGAAATTGAACGCACGTTTCTAAATGTCAAATTATACGTCAGCCATCCTTTTTGTATTCTTATTGAGAGAAAGAGGTTGCACTGAACTAAAAAGAGGTGTTCAAAAAATGTATGGAGACCCGGCCAGGTCTATGTACACTATACTGAAAAATAGGTGAAAATATGCAGAACAGTGTTCCATTGTCCATTTTCTTTTTATTTGCTTTGTTGCGTGGTACAAAACAAGAATTATTATAGGAAAAACTGCAACACAGTCAATTATTCATCATGGCGGCTATATCACTTTGGTGACGTTTAGTTGACTTCTATGTCACCCGCCATATTGCCATAGTAAATAACAGTGAAATCGACGAAAACTTTCAACTTTTGTACGAACAAACTATGCATGAAAACGAATTATTAGTATTTTTCACGGATTCAGGAGATTTTTCCAGATTTTTTGAAATACTCTATATATGCCTAGTCGTATATGAAACATCTCCTTTAGATTAAGTATGTGTTCTCCAGAATTAGGGCCAGTGTGTTTGAAAATTACTAATTTTATCAGATGTGTATATTTTTCCGTTTTTGCACCGTGACTGTCGTATGTTGTTGTTACACCAAGTGTTTAGTATAGCATAGTTGTTTTAGTTTTAAAGCTAAAGATATTTATTGAATATGAGGTCATGTCTAAGTCACGATGTGCTTTTGCGTCTCACGGTAATGTTTCTAACAAATTGTGTGACAAATTATGTTATAGTGCCATTGTATTGAATAAACATAACTCGAATATAGTTTTTGATTGGGCTTTGTATGTATTTGTGAAATGACAAGCAACACATTAGCGGACGAGATCATTAGTAACAGCCTATTTGTACTACAGCTCACTTTAAGACACCGCAGACTTACAATTTCAAGTTGGCCAACTATCGAACAACTAAATTGCGAGCTTTCATAGGCCACAGACTTCGCCGACTTAGTTGGTGGAGTGTTGCTAGCGCGGTGAAGTCTGCGATAAAATGCGGAAAAACTACGTACTACTTCTTAAATTAATAAAAAGAAGACGAAAACAGAACAAAACATTTAGGGTGCATCCGATATTAAGTGACAGATTAGAGCGTGGGAAACATCATACCTTACATTCTAAACTGAGATGTTACCCAGATAAGTTTAAGGGCTAGCCTTTTTTGGACTTCGTCGATCAGCAGTTCTCTTTTTTCATTTGTTACAAGTAGAGAATGCAGAGATCGACTGGCTGCGGCGGCTGCGTGCCCGTCGGCAAAAATCCAAGCGTGGGGAAATCACGCGCACGGGTCTGCTCATACTGCATCTTACCGTGCGACTGACCAACTAAGTTGTTATAGTCTGCGGACTTTCGGCTGATAGTTGGCCGACTATTTAGTTGAACGACTTATCATAAGATTCTATGCCTATTAGACATTCTGCGATTTAGTTGGCGAACTTGAAATTGTACATGTGCGGTGTCTCTAAATACTGTGATCTGCAAATTCACGCTCGCTACTTATGTGTTGAGGATTTAAAGTGTAACAATTTGACTATTTCTTATCAATTTCAACATAGTAATCACACAAAATGCGAACTTTTTCGAAAGCGATTATTCCTTATATACTTATCAAAGTAAATCTATTACTGTATAATTAAAATAGAGTATTTTGTGTGCTTGCATGTCAAACGTTTTCAAATTATCCAACAACCAATTTTATTCAGCATTTGGATACAGGGAGCTGGTTTTGTAAATACTTTGACACGTAGCTGTCTCTTCTAGTACAAAAGTCATTAACATTTTATTATCGTTGCACAATCAAGCCAAGCTATGGTCCCAAAGTATTTACATGCCTACAATAATAACATCAGCGTAACTTGCTGACATAAAGACAAACGTGTACTATATGTGTTTTATGGGAATTCTTTATAATAAGGACCAATGGGAATAAAAATGTCGAATCGATAACAGTATTTTATTTATTTAATAATTTACAATATTGGCATTGCCAACTCAAGTGATTACATAAACACATCACGCTACGATATGTAACATTAATATATTATATTTTTTATATTTAAATATCCGTTCTCATATTATTGCTCAGGAAATATCATCATTTACTAGCAAGCGCGGCATGATTACGATTGCCTCATTAATAAAATATATTATAGGTACCTAATAAAAATATTTGAATGTCTAAATCTGATGCTAAGGTCGCAATAAAGCATATTCATACATGCATAATATAATAAGAAACTACTAAGATACAATTTGGATCTAAGCAGGCACGGTATCAGATGCGGTTAAGTGACTGGCAACATTATGAAAAATATATAGAAACATTTTAAAATGATATTAATTTTAAACATCATCATATTGGCCTAATGACGCCACTGCTGAACAAAGGCCCGTCCATAGTAGATGGAATACCCAGTCAAGGTTTTTTAAAGATGTAAATAATATATCCTCTTTATATAATAAGTTAATAACTATAGTAAATTTACTATAATTAATAACTTATTAAATAAAGAGATAAAATACACTTAACAAATTAGTTTTTATAAAATATATTTATTTCTATAAGTAAAGCTAACAGTTTTTAATCTACTAAAATATACTTATTAATTATTTTTAATATTTCATAAGCAATTTTACATACTACAGTTCATAAGGCACTCGGTGCTAGATTAGGTACTAATAATAAAATTTTAAAATACGAATGAAACTAGTTATTTAATTAGGCATGTGCTGCAGATGTTGGATTACACGCATTATGCGTGACGCTTGTGCTGTCCATACGCTATAGATGTGAGAATGAAACATACCTACCTACAAGCTTTTTTGAAAAGCAGAAGCTAACGAATTCTTTTCATTAACTGGGCCGCGATCGCTTCATAAGGAAGGTCTCAAAATAAAAGTCCCAGTTCGATGAATCGGTCACTGATTTCTCTGACGTGCAACTTTAAGAATAAAAGAATAAATATACGGCTTTCTGTAGCATGTATGCTACAGAAAGCCGTATATCAAGCGTAAAATGTTAGCAAGAAAGTGGTTCCAATTACAATGTTATAGGGTACTGCTTACCTTGCTCTGTGCTCCTAGTGTATCGAATTGAATCTAAAACCAGTGTTACCAGTGACCGATATAGTCAATACTAACACGAGATAGTTCAAAAGTAACATTTTCATCTCAAAAGTAACATTCGTTTATGTAAAAAAAACCTAATACTGAAACATGGCAATTACTTAGAAAAAAACTTGTAACAATCTTTTGAGATCGTGAGACTTACTATTAAAAAAAAGGCAATTATATACTACTCCATAGCGCAGTTTTATAACTACTCGGTGTGTGAATTTTTTCGCTTCTTTTGTTTAAATCCTAAAAGTAACATTTTGAGTCGTGTAACATGAGAGGGTCAAAAGTAACTTAATGTTACAAAAGTAACATTCTGGCAACTCTGACAAAAACGTTCGTCGTCGTGATAAATGTCTTATTGTATGAAAACGGCAGCAGCGCCTCTGTTGTAAATTATTGGAAACCACTTTTTATATATGGATTTGAGAGGTGAACACGAAGATGATTGTTTTCGTTTCGTTTCGATTGAAACTTACACTACTAGGGCGTGGGTATCAAAGACAGGGGTCAGCAACAAAAGTCGAAAATCTAAATTAATTAAGGAATTAACTAGAACAGAAATTAAAAGGAACATGAAATTAGAGAATCACAGATAGCAGTGAAATATCCCATAGACAATTAATACCTGTTTCGTAATTTTAGTCGTGAACTGCCGGTTAATTGCTGACCGCACAATTTTTTCTCCAAACAAGCTGACGTCCACCTGGTGTTGAGTGGTTATTGCAGGTGTCTCATCATCATCATCAGATAGGCTTATAGACACCTGCAATAACAAGGAAAACATCACTTGGTATTGCACATGCGTTGTCCGTCATCCTGAGGCGTAAGGTTAAATGCCTTCTATGCCAGTAACGACACTAGCTACCTTACAAGTTACAATGTTCCTCTTAATTTTTGATTTTAACATTATTATAAATGTTTGAAAAATTACTTAGTAATTAAAATAGAATAAAACTAGAAAAATTTTCACGTCCTGAGGCAGGAAACGAACCTGCGACCTTTCGCAATCCGGGCGACTGCTCTGACCACTGAGCCACCCAGGACTTGGGATATCCCTGTGAAATTCTTCTAGTCTATCTTGTATTTGCGTTTATGAGCTAACGTCCACCCTACAATGTCGAAATATTCTATTTCAACATCCGAAACGAAATCGTTTCCTGCCTCAGGACGTGAAATTTTTCTAGTTTTATTCTATTTTAATTACTACAATGTTCCTCTTTCTCTGGATATAAATGGACTAACGGCCGCTGTTAAATAAGTTTTAATTTATCAAGATGTGTTAAATTTTCGATATTAATGACCGTAACAAAGTGTTATGTTTTGATAAACAAATTGGTAGGCTATCTACAATATCAAGTGATTTCCTTTACTTTGCAGGTGTGTTCATTGGCGATGTTTAATCCGTTACCAAATCCATATTTCTAATAAGTATTAGTATAAAGTAATTATGGCATTTTCTTCTCATTCTCTATAAGTACTATACATAACCTACAGATATTGAGTTGTACTTGACATCAATGCAATCTTAAGTTGTTCACAAGGGTTGTAATTACTAAGTTGATATTTAAATACGAAGAAATGAACCTACTGTGCTTATATTTACCTTACTGAGAAATCGTAAAATTGGTATAATTAGACTACAGTGCTATGGGCTATTCAATGTTTAATACTTTTCGGAGATGTACCTGATTGTACCTAGGTTTATATACCTAGATACATTAGGGTGGAGTCTTTTTTTTATACATTTATAATATCTATACGATAAATGTTTTAAGTCCCGATCCCTTTTGTTGTTTGAATACCTAAGTAATGTAAATTAACTACATTCTTTACCACAATAAATATTGTGGTTTTGCCTTTTTTGGCCGGTCAGTCAGTACATAATCTGTCCTTATAATTGGGCAGTGGCAGTGAATATTATTATACATTATTATTTCTAAAATATTTTCCTAACAAAATACGTGCATACTATTCTTAATTTTGATTTTAACATTATTATAAATGTTTGAAAAATTATTTACTAATAAAAACGTATATAAACTAGGAATATTTCACGTCCCCGCCTCAGGACGTGAAATTTTTCTAGTATAGATACATTTTTACGTGCATACTATTTTATTTATTTTAATTTTTAAACATTACCATTTTTTTGTTCTAAATAATTAAGGCACCTTCATGAATATCGTGCGACATTTCTCTTAATTTTTATAAGTGCATTCTAGCATGTTTATTTATTTGACAGATTTTTCTTTCGTACACAAAATTTTAAATTACAGGTTGACTAAGTATTTTAGTTCGACTAATATTATTTATATAAGTATTTCGTAACTCTAATATTTTTGAAAACTAAATATATTTTGTCTAGAAAATATATTGATTGAAGTATAATATGTAATGAATATGTTTACTAAATCGTATCTTAAAACTAGGTAATTATATAATAAAATTATTGTAATTACAATAATAAGTATAAGAAAAGTACACATGTCTTTCAGCATCAGCGACTGTATTAACTAAATTAACCTTATTTAATTTAGCATTCGGCTGCTTATATCAGCCTCGACACCACTACGTGGCGACTACGAGGCGGCTACGAGGCGCTCTCGATGCGGCTACGAGGCGCTCTCGATGCGGCTACGAGGCGCTGCCTGCTATTTGACTTCGTTACACGAATTAATGGATTACTCAGATTTCGCATTGCTACAGCTTAAATAGTTCATGATTTCTACGTTAGATAATAATTGCACGACTTTTATATAAGTACATATATGTATATACTTGTGATACCTACTGTAGAACACTCATACTTTATATCTCAGTGTTTTTAATTAAAATCCCGAACAATTATAACAGAGGTGATGAGAATGATGAGTTCCATCGCATGTCTGCAGGCGCAGGCTGAATTTGGCATTTTCTTGATCTTAGAAGGTGGGTCTATATGAACGGTCTTGTTCTGCATCCAGTAGAGTACATTGGTCAGCCCCTGGTCCTTTAGTTCTGGGCCTACTATGCTCTTTATTCGTTCGTTGTACGCGTTTAGCCAGCCTATCTGAAAATTATTACCAATGTTAGATATAATATTGCTTATATTATACCTACATCATTGAATTGCGAGTTTCAAGTGGCAGTGGGCAGGCCACATTGGAAGGAGGACTGATGGCCGTTGGGGTGAAAATGTCCTCGAGTGGCGGCCGCGTACCGGGAGACGCAGCGATGGTAGGCCCCCCACAAGGTGGACGGACGATCTGATGAGGGTCGCAGGAAGCCAATGGATGAGGGCAACGCAGGACCGATCGGTTTGAAGATCATTGGGGGAGGCCTTTGCCCAGCAGTGGGCGTCTCTCGGCTAATATAATAAAGGTAGGTATTATTTGAAATTACAGATATCTCTTACCTCGTAATCGGTCAGCATAGATTTGTCAATCAGCTTTGGTTCATATGGTATCAACGTGGCTTCCCGGAAGCTAATATACATAGATGACTTTGAAATTACTTCCAATACATTTCCTAAGCGCGCACCGAATTTTGCCTCGTACCATCCTGGCTCTGTACAAAAAAAAACAGAATGTTAGAATTCTTTATGAATTAAATTTACACAATACTTATTAAATATCAACGTACCGCTAGTGATATAATATCCTTCCCTTAAAGTGTGCAGGTTAATGTCTTGTCGGTAATCTATAACGACTGGATCTAAAAAATAAAAAGATTTAAATATATTCTTATTCTATTTTTTTTTTATAATCTATTTTATTATTCTATTTTATCATTCTTGTCTAGTTTATTTCCTTTATGTTTTATTTATTTACATACACTGTTTTACCACACTACACCAGTTTACACTACACACCAATGCTTTTGTAAAGTTTTACATGTCATGTTTTGATTGTAACTGTTTTCATGTTTTGTTATTTTTGTCAACTCTATGTTTAAAAGTAGATATAGCAGATACATATTATTATTAGCCAACTGTATAATTTTATGGGATGGTAGTGCTATTTGTCCACTACCACTATGGTGCCACTGAAAACCAGCGTCATGGCTCCTCATTGGTGGCGTGACATTAAGCTGAGTGGTAACCATTTTAGTTGCAGATGTGTAATTAATTTATTATGTCTTATCTCATTCCTGTTTTATTTTATTTTTGTATTTTGTCATATTTGCACTAAATAAACATTTTTTCTTCTTTCTTCTTCTAAATTTATTATTTACGTGAATTAAATGTTGGTTTTAATAATACCTATTAGCCAACGTGATTCAGAATTGAACTATCTACACACTTTCCCAAGGAATGGGGATAATTATTTCCATTGATAGATAGTTCTTTTAATAGGCATCAACTAGTATAAATTGTTTCACAAGTCTGCTAGTCCTTGGACTTTCTAGATATTTGAATAATTATCATTTACTGAAATACCTTCTCTTCTGTTAAGTGCGGCACCAACTCCATGTCCAGTAGGGTGTATGTAGTCCTGTTTGAAGAGCCAGAGTGGCGCGCGAGCCACGGGATCGGCGTGCGCGGCGGGCAGCGACGCTGGAGCTTGAAGCATTGCCAGCGCGGCCACGGCCCGCAGCACCGTCGTGTACGCGCGCTTCATCTCGCGGCTCGGCACACCGTAGTGAACTGTTCGAGTCACTACGGTTGTGCCCTCTGATTAGTGAAAGTTAAAAACAAAATTTGAATTTTAGTCGGAAATACTGAAGTATATGGATTAGTTTTGCCATGTGTCATGTTATGTCCCAAAAACAAACAATATCTGTATGTATTTTGGACCTTTAATAACTCTAAAACCTAATGGTGACTAGTACAGATTGTATCCTTCAAAGATCTGTTAAGTTTATTAGATTTGTTTGAGTGATTGCAAGATTTATGCTCGTTTTCACTAACACTTGCTTAGCGTTAAGTCTCTTAACGATTTTGGTCTCAGTCAATCTAAAGGAGACAGAAAGAGACAGATGTCGTTAGGAGTCACCTAAGCCTAGGGAATGGTTAGTGAAAACGGACATCACTAAATTCTGGTCTTAGAACGTAGGATCACTCAATCCACATGCACATATATGTAGGTAGTATCCTATAAAAACATTTTAAAGGCTACACCCGCCTTTAAAATGTTTTTATCGGATAAAAATCTCACCATCATACTGTCCTCCAGAGCGGATGATGAGCGTCGAATTGGTAAACACCCTGCGGTTGGCCTGCGGTGTCACCAGGTAATCTGGATCCGCACCGCTTGGGCCGAACGCCACTCGAGTGCGCATCGATGCGCCTACGAACCCAGCCTGGGTTTCTCGAGTCATATCTACTAGTTTGCCCACGGAAATCTCGCTCATGCCCGCCTTATTCTGGGGACAAGAGAGGCAGTTACAAAATGAAACTTTCTCCCACGTACGCTTAGGTTGTGGAATGAGCTCCTTGCAGAGGTTTTCTCGAATGAGTACAGCATGGGGTTCTTAAAAAAAGGCGTGAAAAGGTTTTCAAAGGGTCGGCAACACGCAAGTGATACCTCTGGTGTTGCAAGCGTCCATAGGTTACGGTAATAAATAACTTACCATCAGGTGGGTCGTATGCTTGATTGCCGCCTTAGTGGTATTTATATAATTAAAAATTGTGTGTGTCAGCTCCGACGCACGACTGGAGTTTACTCCTTAAGTTCGATAGTCTAACCAGACGCAAAAAGAGTTTATTTAACTTAAAAAGATTGATACTGTATGAAAGGGTAAATTAACAAATTAATGAAAATAATATACATATATAAATATATATTTATTCATTTCATATACATTTAGATGTTCCGGCAATATCATCTACTCTTTCTGCCATAGTTATTTGAAAATACTTTCAGTTCACTTTAGCGGAACACAATGATAAAGATTAAAACTTCACAATAACAATATTAATTATTGATATTTATAATAAAAACAGCAATATAAGTATGTCGACACTGATAGAAATAAACAAACTCAATAACCGGCGAACGTAGAGAGCCTAGAAGCATAACTTCATACAAAACTCGTCTCAAAATGGGTACCCTCGGCGGCTAGAAGAGCACGTCTGATAAAATCGGCTAATATCGAAATTGTATAGCGCCCTCTCGGTCTTCTGATTTACACGCGCCGGACGGGTCATATATGCAGGATGTAACCATGCAATTTTTTTAACGACTTTAATAATTATATATCGTCATTTTTAATAAATATAGTAACGTTGTAAATCGGTAAACTTATTCAATTTTAGAGTTGAGATCAGAAATCAGAAATGAAATGGGTTCGCTTCATTCATTTAAATAAAAAAAATCTAAATATCTGTCATGATATTATTTATTTGTATTAAGGACATAAGGAGGAGCTCGGTGGCGTATTGGTTTGAGCGCTCTGGTTTCTAATACGAAAACAAAGCAACTTTCGCCATGGTCGACCCTGGGATGGGTCAACCAAAATTTATAATCTCGAGCTCCTCCGTGCTTCGGAAGGCACGTTAAGCCGTTGGTCCCGGTTGTTACTACAACCGCTTTAACCCACCAACCCGCATTGGGCCAGCGTGGTGGTGTTATGGCCCAAACTCCTCATGTGTTTCTTCCATGTAGGAAGGCCTGTGCCCAGCAGTGGGACGTATATAGGCTGGTGATGATGAAGGACATAAGAAAAAAATTAAATTGTCATCAAGTGGTTTTATTTCTTGAAATAAAACCACTTTACCGGATTTAACTTGCGTTTAATTAGATGTCACATTATGATTTTTTATACCCAATGTTTCGATTACTTTATAGCGATCAAGGTCACGGGAAGACTGAAGTAAAGATGTCAGTTGTCTTTGATAAGTTTAATATTAAATACCGTCATATTTTTTATAGTTATATTTTGAGTGTTCCGATTCACGCCATGGAGCTTACAGTGTCCGAAGGTCGGGAAGAGTACGGGCTTGAGACTTTGTAATTCTCATGATAAGATCCCAAGCTGGTGTGGTCTAACTATCTTCTCTATTGAAATAATGATTTTGTTTTATTTCAATAACCTCACGAAACTATCTCGCAGTTTACAACTTTATTTACTACGACTTATCCTTAACAGATTAAAATAGATACCTATACTATTTCCAGATCATTTTGTAAATAAGTAAATTATTAAAGTAATAATTAAACATACACATGTTAAAATAATAATGCTTAAATTTATTGAGAAATGTGTTGAAAGTGGCATCATATTGTAATGAACTGTGGCAAAATATCCATAAATTGGAGGTTTGTTTATCATTCTTACAAAAAACATATAAGGCAACGCTGTATAAAGCCATAATTGCTTATTGGTGGGTAAATTAACTATTAAACATACACAATAACAATAAGTCGTCATAAAAGTTTGCAGAGTTAAAAGTTGAGTTGAAAATAAATAAATACTGTGACACACAAATGACTGCTTAACATCATCCACTCGTGTATTTGTTCAAATTGTCCACAAATATTGGGCCAACATGGCGGCCAATATTATTGTTTATATTTGACTCGATTATAAAGGTTTATGAGAGATTTACATGTAAAATTTGATTCTAGTGTTCTTATTATGTTCACCTACGCGGCTGACACACCATTTTACTTCACTTTTGGACATATTTACTGAGATTTTATTGTTTTTTTACGAGTACATCACCGTGACGCAGTCAATGACAAACTAAATCATGGCGCGGAGTCCGATTTAAGCCCCGCCCACTTTCAACCAAATTAGAAAGTTTCGCACCAAAAACGTAACGAGGTCATTCATCGATAGATTTTACTCCTCACATTTTTCTCATACCGGGCCCCTTATATATGCAAATCGATTCTTAAGGAGTAAACTCCAAAAATGAGTATCAATCTAGTATCCCATTAAAACTGCTTACTTTGGTTCTTTTAATTAATAAATTAAAAACCAAAGTAAGCAGTCATAATGGGAGACGGCCTTCGGTAGCTCTGTAGTTCGATCAGTTACGCGGATTGTGAAATGTCGTGGGTTTCACACTAGTAGATTGGTTTTGTACACTTTTTAATGAAAACATAAGCAATCATACCTGCCCTTCCAAGTAGCAAAGAAGTGTGCACATAGCGACTGCGTCCCTCAGATGGGCCTTCCGCATGCCCCTGACTTCCGCCTCGTTCTTCTGGGCCTTCAGATATATGATTGGCGAGAGCAGGAACATGCGCTTGTTCTGCGAAACGCTCTGAGCGATGGCTGCTGAGGCTCCTCTTTGGAATGTGCCAGATGCCGGGATGAGGATTTTACTTTCTGTCGCCCTTCGAAGATCCGCGTAGATATTTACGTAGTCGTTCACCCTTTTCGATGCAGATATAGTATACATGGTGAGATATAATGAGTTTAAATAATTTTAAAATAACATAATAAAAATAAAAATATAAATTTGACAATTTTAAGTAACCCCCGTCCTTATGAATCATCTATCTAACACATCCATTGAGACTATTCTTATGAGATTAAACACGCTACATTTGCTGTAAGTTTCTGAAGAATAAAGCATCCTGCAGACTTTTTGGTGGTATAGGATCAGCTCAAGGTTAGTATGTCATGGGAACGTCACCGAAGTGACAGTAGGTAGGTACACCAAATTTCAAATCAATCGGATCTGTGAAAGTAAGTAAAACCCTTTTATCATGTAGAAAATAAGCTGATAGACGCCTGGACTGATCTTCATAAATTATAGCTAAAAACCATCCTTAACACGTCAGCTTTCAAACAAAAAAAAAAACAAATCAAAATCGATCCATTCGTTTAGGAGCTACGATGCCACAGACAGACACAGATACATAGATACACAGACAGACACGTGAACGTTATAACACCCCTCTTATTTCGACGGGGGCTAAAAACACATGTAAACAGATGAAGTTTGTTTTCATTCCATTACCTGGTGCAATTATTGGAGAAACAATTGTAAACTGCAAGCGCTTCTCTGACCGGCATAGACAGCTTGCCAGGAGGTGCGTACACTCGGACCTCCCTGTTGCTGACGACGACGAAGGCCTTAAGCAGGGGTGCGTAGGGCAAGTCCCGGCCGCGAATGTTCAGCAGCCACGCCACCTCGTCCAGGGCTGTCACCACCATGGCATCAGCACCCACGGCTCGGAGCTCCTCACGGACGGCGGCCACTTTGTCGCGCCATGTCATACCTAGTCGGATAATGGTAGTTCAACTTTTGGAACCGGTGTAAATTCAGACAGACTGATAGACAGAGACTATCTGACTGACAGACGGACCTAAATACAGATCGACAGACAGAACGACTTTCAGATCGACCGACAGATCAACAGACAGACCGATAGACAGACTGACATTATAACGTTAGCTTACGTTGACCCAGACAAGACAGAGAAACCAACATTATGATATTGTTGGTTAATATTATTTTATGTGATAGACATAAGGGTTTTTTGACGATTCGAAAGTGAATTGAATTCCTAATTGAATAAAGATATGTATTTTCATTTTCAATGCCAAGTCATTTATAATATGATGCTAATGATGCTTAGTGTAAGATTCCGTAGTCGTAGACTTGCGTGTTAAGTTATTTGGTTAATAATATATTATATATTGTTTCGGTTTATACCCTACCTAGTATCTATCGTAGGTACTTAAGTTCCAGTTTCCTGATCCGTATTTAATAAAAAAATTGACCAACAATAAAATTGATGCATTATTGTTTTTTACTTTATGTTGAGTTATACGGAGCAAAAGACTGAGTTTAATCACATTTTAATGCTATTGATGCGTTTAAACGCCAACTTTATTGTAACAATTACAAATAAAGAAAGAAAACGATGAAAACATATATGCTCCAGGCGCGACTCGAACCCGCGTCTCCTCATTTCCGGCCAGACGCGATTACAACTACGCCACCGGAGCACTAGGTATAACCTGCTAATTTCTTCACCGCTTTCTTTCCTTATCTAACGTTTCTTGTTTTCAACGTTTTCTTTCTTTATTTGATAATGTTACGACTGAGTTTAAGTCATGTGATTTTTTAAGTAATTTTACTTACGGAAAGCACATAGTACAGTCGACCACAGAAGTAGGTAGCTTAACATTTTAGTACTTTGTCGCACCGACTATTGCGCTCGTACTTAAAAGTTGCTACTGTACTGTATTAATGCCATAGTTATTGTGACATGGTACTAAAGTGTTCAGCTACTTCTGTGGTCGACCGTACCATTGTACTTAGTGGTCTGCATGCATAAGTTTGGATTCTTAGTTTCCTTCTGAGCTTATAAGCCTACTCTATTAACTCCAATCGATTAAGATCAATGTGTCTATTACTTTAAGAGTAGATCGGTAACATCAGGCGTGCATAAATGGACGCTTGTAATTGTAACAGTAGTAACGCCAAGATGCCTCGTACTCACTACTGCGTGAGTAGGGAGCATTCGTTCGCCTGTTTTAAACTAAAATTACGCGAGGTTCAGCCTTACCAACGTAATCCATATGGTGTAAATTGGCCACGATCTTGGAGAATTCTGGCCTGCGCCTGTCGTGGTCTGGCTCCTCGTTCCAGAGCTGGTCCAAGAGTGTAGGCACATGCGCCAGTTGGAGGCCCAGCTGCTGCAACGCCGTCGTCAGGGCCTGCCACTCTGTGTGCGACGTCAGGCGAGCGTCACCGCCTATACGCCCACGACGCCCAAGTCTTTCCTACAACAATGATTCTCGACTTTATTACAGATAGATATGGATAAAAATGCCATTTTCAAATTGCAAGGAATATGATAAATTTTATATCTATGCTTTTGGCATTTCAGAAAATACAGAGATCAGAATTGGGTCACAGAACATGATATTTTTCTAGGTTATATACATTTTTTTTCCAAACATAAAATTAGGAATACACCTAAGTATACAAAGAACAGTTAGGTATTATATACATACGGTTCATGTCAAACTAGACAACCGTAGTTTAGTTACCTACCTATGGAGAAGATATGCTAATAATACCCACAACTTATATTTTGGTTTGGATTTTGATCTTGACCTATTTTTAAATATATTGATTTATTGCTGTTGTACAAAAACGTCATTCAAACAACAACAATAATAGTAAATATTTGAAGAAAGCCACCAAGATGATTTTAGCTGAAACTCACGATTCTCATGAATGTGATAGAATTTTCACTTAAACAAAAAGGATTTGTGACCACAATGGGAAAACTCAATCTTGATCATAATCTTTATAAAATATTACCAAGGTCAAAGTTCAGTTCAGATTAGACCATAGTGGCTGAACGGGACTGGACGAGAAGCACAAAGATAGATTATCAAAGCCTGGAACTACAAATATACATATAGCCGCTGCTGGTATAATATATAACATACGGCGATCCACTCAGCAATACTGGGCTGATTGGGGTCGTCAGCGTCGAATATTTGCCATGCGCAGGAGAGGGTGGCGATCGCACGCGGCACGTCGGCGGCAGGCACCCACACGGCGGCGCCGGACTCCAGCACCACGCCAGTGCCTACACCCTCCCAGCCGCTTATGTATTCCAAGCGCCTCTCCTCAGATGACGGCTCTTCACTCTGTAACAGAATTCGCTTGATGAATGTTAAGCTGGTCGAACCTAAGATAGAAAGGTCTGTGGATGTAATAAGAAAAGCACACTGACATAACGCCATTTCAAAAATCTCCAAACATATTTTTGTGTAGCTAAAGTAAGTAAGTGAAGTTACAATTACAAGCACACACAGGATGTAAAGGGAACGCTGGCGAAAACGAAGGCAGATGGCAGAGCTGTAGTGCAATTCACTAACAGAAATATTCGACATCGAGCTTGACGATGAGCTGCCATCGATTTTCACGTTTCTCTTGTCTCTACGTCACTCGTCTCTACTTTACTCTCTTGGCTGTGTATGTTTGTCGTTGTCGAGATACGACATAAAGAATCGATATTTTTAGATTTGGTTTTTCTCGTGTTTATAATGTCGGATACATTTTTTGATCCCTGTTGGCTTCATTCAATATTTGATTGACTTTTACATAAAGATATAAAAATAAACAATGTCGTCAAAACGCCAGTGTCGCCAACGGTTGTCAAATGGGTAAACGCCAAAAGACAGCGCTGCTACAACCACCTATTTAAGGTTGCTGACTTTAGCTGGTGATTGTTATAATAAAAATTGTAATCATTGCAGCTGTTCCATATTAAATTGTATCACCTACATCTGTCTCTAGGGAACTACTGTTTTTTTCGCTATTTTGTATTTTTATTTGATAATTTTGAAAATTTTGTATTTAGTGTCACTAACACTGCCAGACATCTGCCTTTCTTTTCGAAAGCGTCACTGTTTAGCATCAATTAATTTGCCACTCTATAATTCATTAAAAAAATCTTTTAAAATTACGTGCCTAGTTAGAAGTAAATTAAAATTAACGAAAAAATATTGCTCTCTTACCAAATGCTCATCACTAAAGAATATCAAGAATGCATCAAAGTAAGCATTCATTTGCGTGAAGCTAGCATTTCTCATTGCAGCGCGCAATCTAGCTAAGGGGCTTGTTGTGCTGATCGAGTCCGAGCAGACTGGAGGAGTCCCGCTGGGCGGATCGTCTGCTGCCGTCACGGCGGATGCCACTCGCAGGGTGGACAGCGGAGGTAGTGACGTCATTGTTGTCACCGTCGGCTGCGCCAAGCGGGCGCTGTGGCATGCTGAATAAAAGAGAAGTCTAAGTAATCATTTTGTTTTAGTGTCTAGACCACAGAACACTGTGTTCTGTGGTCTGGACAGACGGACTGCATTTCAACTTAGGTATATGTAGTTCTCACAACTGCATCGGAACTGCAATTTGGCGGTCGGAGTGAAGTTGAAATGCAGTCGGCCTCTCAGAGCCTTAGATCATTGTAGGCTAGATAAATCTTTTATAACGTATTGAGTAGAGGACTATTCAAAAGTTGACAATATTGAAATTAATTTTCATGTACGTCATTTAAAATACTCACAATATTTAATTCTTTTCCTAACGTACAGTCATTATTGTCGTTATTTATAAAATCAACAATCAGAATGACACATTTTTAGCGACTGATTTGCCTCTGATTACGTCACATTGATCAACTTTAGATCCTCGCTATACCTATGTGATTTGTTGAGGCGAGACACCGCGACTGGGCGGGGCGGACTGGTAAAGGACGAAAGGTAAACTGATGAAACCAGTATGCAGTAAAGCCACACTGGACCGTTTCTCAGCCAAAAAGAAATAAGACCTTTTTCTAAAATAATTGTGTAGGGACACGTGTAGGTGTGAATGCAGGTGTCAGCGTTTTTGATTGCGAGCGTGACGAATGAGCGAGCCTCGACCAGTTACTGCGCACTAGCCGAGGGGTGTACATGAATATTAGTTTTTGGGAAAATTAGTTTAAATAAAATTCATTTGGTTTCTACATAAAATTATTTCTTTTTATTGAAGGCCACTGGCAGTAGCTGCCGGGTAGGGTCTCCTCACACTTAACACGGTTAGCCTATAAAGTAGATTCAGACATTACATTTACATTTTATTTTGAGAGCCAACACTTAACATAACAAAATATGGGTTTAGTATATCAGGTAATAAAGGGCCCCTACAATTGTACGTAAAGAAAATTGTGAGCATCTTTTAATCGGGAAATTCTTTCTGAGAAATCACGTGATTTTTTTATAGAAACGAGGTATCGTCATTAAAAAACGTTTAGTCTTTTAGATCTTTCAAATATTGCGCTTTGGCATCTTCTTCTTCATGCAACTTTGACTTTTTTAGGTTCCGTCGCCATACTTAATTATTACATAATTAGTAAATACTTGTTAAAAATAAATACTTATTTAATTATTGGAACGTAATTTGACTTAAAAAGAAAATCTTATCTAAACAACAATGTTTGTCCCCTATAAGTTACGAAACCATTGATCAGATTGTGATGAAATTTTGACAAGGTTTTCATGGGGTACACCTAACACGTAGTAACTATTTTCTTATACTTATAGTTTCTTATTATTCCAGAAATAATAATAAGAAATTCGACCATAATTAATTTAAATTCTAAGTTTGGACATTATTAAGGTTCTATTGTCAAATACTATACTTACACAGATTTTTAAATGTTTTTTTTAATTATGGTTATGTTTGACATTCAATAATACAATAGATTTATTTTATTTATTTAACAACATAAATAACAAAAAAATATTAATCGATTCTCAATTTAACATATTATATGCGTGATTAATGTATTTTATGCATGATTTTTAAAAAATATTAGCATTCTACACTCCTTATCTATATAAGCTATAATTGTGCGAAATGTTATACTCCTCTGTAATTTTTTTGCTTCACGTATTAATATTACCTATGATGATGATAATATTTCGAAGGTAGGTAGGTACAGCAATAACAATAGCACAAAAAAATATAACGTAAACGTAGGAAAATAAATTAATTTTAATAATAACATTATATTAATGATTATACCATTAAAAACATAAATGTGAAATAAGAGCCAAGTTCAATATTTAATAATGCATCGTTCTCGACTTCACTGACAAAAGAATCGAGTACTATATGGGTGCCGCAAGTTCTGGGTTCACTCGGGATATCGGGATGCAATTTAAGCTGAAGTTTTGTCTTGGCTATTTTGAACTGGGAATTCTTTGCCGGCATATGTGTTCTCTTCTTCGTATAACATGGGTTCCATCAAAAGAGGCACCTCTTAGGCCGGCAAGGTGGAGGCGGCTAAAGCAGTATCTAAACTGCACTCGCTGTCTTCGCATATGGACTCTTCTTACCGCTTCACATTTCTATCTAATGGGCAACGGTACATGTTGAGTCATTTGCTGTGCTTTTTATAAAAAAGTATTATTACTTGCTGTTGCTGTTGAGCGTTGCCCGGAATAGACAAAGTGCAACCCAGTCGCACCTATTGAATGTAAATGTAGTGTATTAGTAAAACAAAATACATTCAATTTACAAATAGACAGAGGAAAAAAGTGGCATTAAAATTACATTTGACAACCGAGTTTTGGAAGAAGCTAGAGTCACAAAATTTTTAGGGTATAACATTGGATAATAATTGCACATGGACGGAACATATTGAAAATGTATTCAAAAAAATAAACCCATTTTCCTATGCTTTATGGAGACTTGCTAAGATAGAGAGTAATAGAACCGCTCTTCAAGCGTATTATGCACATGTGTGCGCTTCTAAGATACGGTATTATTTTATAGGAGATACGGTATCATGTATTGTAGACCTTTATTTAAAAACTTAAAAATATTAACAGTGCCTTGCTTATACATTTATGAAATATGTGTCTTTGTTAAAAGTCATTCAAACTTATAAGAAAATCGACGATGATATACGCAGATTCGGCTCTTGGTATCCAAATAAACTTATACCTACTACTAATTATAAGAACCGAACTTCGTGCACGAAATTGTTTTCCTATGTTAATAAAAATATATGATCACTTGCCGGATAGTATAAAGAATCTACCATTGAATATATTTAAATTAAAACTAAAGACATGGCTGGTGGAAAATTGATTTTATAGTTTGACAGAATACTTTAATTATAAATTGTATAAAAATTGATAATTTATTGATATATTTTGAAATACTTATTTAAATAATAGTAATTGGCTAATGAGGAGCTCGGTGGCGTAGTGGTTTGAGCGCTCTGATTTCGATTACGAAAACAAAGCAACTTTCGCCATGGTTGGTCCCGGGATGGGTCAATCAAATTTATAATCTCGAGCTCCTCCGTGCTTCGGAAGGCACGTTAAGCCGTTGGTCCCGGTTGTTCCTGCAACCGCTTTAACCCACCAACCCGCATTGGGCCAGCGTAGTGGTGTTATGACCCAAACTTCTCGTGTGTTTCTCCCATGTAGGAAGGCCTGTGCCCAGCAGTGGGACGTATATAGACTGGTGATGATGATGATGATGAATTGACTAATACTGTAAACATTGACATAACAATGTAATATTATATAATAATTCATTGAATAATGTGTCTTGCACAGTTATGTATTTATTTCAATTGTGTAATTAGATCAATTGTACCTGCCACATTTTCGCAAAATAAATATCTTGATTCTTGATTCTTGAATGCGAAATATTTCGATAGTCCATCTACGAATATTCTTTTCTATACTTCTTACCTTCGATATTTAAATAATAAACTACGTTAAATAAGTTGGAGATGAAAGAGAGAGCTCCCGTAAGGCCGACTTATAAGTATAGAAAAGAATATTCGTAGTCATTTCTTTAACACCAAGTTCATAGTTTTTACATTATTACCTATGTGAACCATTAATAAAATAAAATTAAATTAAATTAAAATCACATCAAATGAGGTAGCCAGATGTATAATAATTACTGGGCATAATTCCACTAAGCAGGAAAAAAAGTATGTATCAAACAGTAAGACTATCAAATGTGGCGTTCCACAAGGCAGCGTTTTGGGTCCTCTGCTGTTCATTATATACATCAATGACATAATTGAATCAAGTAGATATCCTATGGTACTGTTTGCCGACGATCGCACTGTTTTCGTTGAGTGTGATACTAATAACATTGCAGACTACGAGGAAAATATTAACCTAACTGTCAGAGACATTATTAATTGGCTAGATTTAAATAATTTAAAAATTAGTTTGGAAAAAACAGTAATCATGCAATTCACACAAAGAAAGCAAACCCCTAACTTAAAAATTAGCTATAAGGATAAAATTATAGAAGAAACTAACACTACAAAATTTTTGGGCCTATACATAGACAACAATATGTCATGGGAATCTCACTCAATTGAAGTTTGCAAGAAATTATATAAATTTTCATTTGCTTTGTATCAATTAGCCAAAATAGCAAACCAAAGGACTGTCCTAACAGCGTATCATGGATTTGTAGCTTCAACACTGCGCTATGGTGTTATATTTTGGGGTGTTTCAACCTACAGAGAAGTTATATTGAGAGCTCAGAAGCGATGTATAAGGGCCATCTGTGGATTGAAACCAACAGATAGCTGTCATTCTTACTTTAAACTGTTAAGAATACTGACGCTACCGTGTATGTATATATTGGAATCATGTATTTTTGTAAAGTGTAACCCTAAGCTATTTGAATTGAAAGAGCAATCACGTGAGGTCAATCTTCGCCCTAGGAAACACCAAGTGCGCACTAACATGTGTAGCACAGCTCTTATGGAAAAAAGTGTCCTAAAAATGGCTCCTAGAATATATAATAAGTTACCGGAAAAAAATACTAATTGCAATGTAAGACTGTTTAAAAAATTATTGACTAAATTATTATTGGACAAATGTTATTATAATGTAAATGAATATTTTATGGATACTGACTTGAGCGTAAATGTTAATTGTTAGAATAATTTATAATTGTACTGTTTATTTTTGATGAATTAAATTATTAATGACTAAATTACTTTGACTTATGTTTTATTATTTTATTTCTAATTTGTTTGCTATTGACTATTGATGTTAACTTTAATCTAGTGATTTTTTCTTTTATAATTATAATAAAAAGTGTTTAGATTTTGTAGGTACTATATTTTCGTATGCTATACTCGTTTGAATGGCATATCATGGAGAAACTTTTAAATAATTCTGTGAACTTTGTAACCTATGATAACGAATAAATACTTTGACTTTGACTTTGGCATGGAAGGCATTTCATCTTAGGCCTCAGGATAACGCGATACCAAGTGATTTTTTCCTTGTTATTGCAGGTGGCCAGAGCTGGCGGTAACCACTTACCACCAGGTGTACCGTTAGCTAGTTATTCAATCAAATAAAATATTTTTTAACAAAAATAAAACCGACTTCAAAACACTAAAAAGGAAAAATAATTCAATTTCGGTACCTAGGTATATACTTACCTCCTAAAATGTATTTTTTGGAATTGGTACTAAGCTGTTTCCAGACCTCCTAAAATGTATTTTTTGGAGTTGGTGCTTCACTTTCTATTGTCTCTGGAAACAGCTTAGCACCAACTCCAAAAAATACATTTTAGGAGGTAAGTTTATACCCAGGTACCGAAATTTAATTATTTTTTCCTAAAGACTAGTCTTTTGAAGTCGGTTTTATTTTTGTTAAAAAAAAAAAATTTCACATTTTTAAGTGATTTACTAAGGTCAAAGCAAGATGGGTGACCGTCAGCACTATCGACTTGTCTGTCTCTCAGTCTTTGGTTGAATACATAGTGAAAGAATTATCTTTTAACTCCTAACTGTTAAGGAGTTGTACCTTCCATCATCAGCTCATTAGCATGAGATGATGACTAACAGAAGCAAATACTTGAATAGCTTTGATAAAAAGGAAAACATGTCAGACGTGCCAATAAAATTTGAGGTTTGCCCTCGATTTTCTTGGGATCCCATCATCATATCCTGACTTGGTGACAATGGGACCACTACTGGAGAATACTTTATCGAATAAAAGAAGAATTTTGATAATCGGTCCACAATTGACAGAGAAATCGGTGAACATACATACAAAAAAAAACATACAGTGGAACATATGAATCATTCCCTCTACGTCGACTCTCTTTACGTCGAGTCTCGCTACGGTGACTCTCGCTACGTCGCCTCTGCGCTTAGTAATGTCAAAATGAACAATAACCTCCTTCTTTTTGGAAATCGGTTAAAAATAAAATAAAAATTACCATAAAAATCGGGCACCTACCCATGTTAACATAATATAATAGATTGGGAAAAAGTTTCTTTGGCAAGAATACTTTATCGAATAAAAGAAGAATTTTGATAATCGGTCCACAATTGACAGAGAAATCGGTGAACATACATACAAAAAAAAAACATACAGTGGAACATATGAATCATTCCCTCTACGTCGACTCTCTTTACGTCGAGTCTCGCTACGGTGACTCTCGCTACGTCGCCTCTGCGCTTAGTAATGTCAAAATGAACAATAACCTCCTTCTTTTTGGAAGTCGGTTAAAAATAAAATAAAAATTACCATAAAAATCGGGCACCTACCCATGTTAACATAATATAATAGATTGGGAAAAAGTTTCTTTGGCAAGATGGCAAAAAGTTATCGAACAAAATGGTACCTACATACTTTAGTTAAATGTAAATAAACTATATTAAAAAATGTTTTGAATTTTCTTAAAAAATGCGCCAAAACTGTTTTGTGGTCAATTCCCAGTTCTTCAGCTACGCCGTTACTACTGATATGCAGATCTTGCTCCAGTTTTTCAAAAATGGCATCAATTTTATCCGTAATAGGGCGACCAGAGCGACGTGCATCTTTGACATCAAAATTTCCGGATTGAAAACGCTTAAACCAAATTTGTGCTACTCTCGCAGACACTGCACTAGGTCCATAAACATCGAAAATTTTTTTCGCGGCTTGCGTTGCATTTTTACCTTTTTTGTAGTAAAATTTTAAAATGTATCGAATTTCTTCATTAGATTCACTCATCTTGACCGTACGAAAAACAAATGAAAAACACACATTTTCCTAATTTGAATTTGGAATTATCTTTTTTAAAATCTAATCTTTTAATGATACCAAAACCAGCCAGATACAAATAGTACAGCCAAAGAGATTTTATTACAAGTTCATACATACTATAATATAATGCGAAAAGACTTTTTCCCCAACCTAATATGATTACATATTAGGTTGGGGAAAAAGTCTTTTCGCATTATAGTATGTATGAACACACATCTTTAGCCACTCAGCAAAAATTAAGAGAGTTTGGCTGGGAGGTGTTAATGCATCCGCCGTATAGTCCTGACCTTGCACCTTCAGATCTCCACCTGTTTCGCTCTCTTCAGAATTCTCTAGGCAGTGTCAGGTTAACATCACGAGAGGACTGACAAAACCACTTGTCGCGGTATTTTGATCAGAAGCCCCAAAATTTCTATAGCAATGGGATCATGTCCCTACCTACAAGAGGGCAAAAAGTTATCAAACAAAATGGTACCTACATACTTTAGTTAAATGTACATAAACTATATTAAAAATGTTTTGAATTTTCTTCAAAAATGCGAATAAACTTTTTCCCCAACCTATAAATACTAAAATGTGAACATTTTAGCAAACCTACGTTAATTCATATTTTGATTTTACAAACTTTTATTAGGAAAAATATAAAGAAGAATAATAAGCACATTCACTACATTCAACTCATTAAAGTGCAATTCGTTTTACTTAATTAGGGTATAAGAAAGCTTCGTTTGTTAATTAATAAATTAATGCACTTATTATAAAATCTATGCAATGCCACAATGCTATCAAAAAATCCTCTGCACGATAAACTATCGTGTTTTGTAACAAATCATGCGTTAAAATTGATGTTAAGAGAGAGAACACAGACATACGCGTCCCTTTTGCGGGAGAAGGAGGAATAATTACTAAAAAAGCTCATCAGAAGGAGAAAGCGGCTAGCGACAGCGGCGTTTGTGGCGCGGGAATATACCAGGACATCACGGCGTACACGGAGCTTTAACGTACAAAAGCTTTCCGAAAGCTCCCTAGTGTAAGCGGGACAGACAATTATCCGCACCACCCCTCTTATTTAAATGTTCCCCGTCCCCTGATTCCTTTTTTCATGCTTACTCTACTCCGTCCTAAAAATGATAAGAATGTAGAGACGGAACTTAAGTGACTCACATAGGTTTTACGGTCCATGATGTTGTTTTGATAGTGCAGTTTATACCTAATCCCTTTTATTGATTTTCTTTAAGGTAGGGTACTGAATTAAATTTAATTAATTTTATGTACCTACTTAGTTAAATATAATATTTTAAAACTATAGGTATTCGAGTATATACAAAATTACAAACTAAGCATTGCGATAGAAGAGAACTTGGGTGAAGTTCAATGGCCGAGAGGTACCCAAGGGATGTGAGATCTATTGGAATGACGTCAACAACTAGCAGGATTACAGAGGTACTAAGGAGTATAATTTTACGTCCCCTTCATCCACCCTATTTTCGCTCTGCCGCTTGAACCAATTACACCAAATGAGCCGATTCTGAGAAAATGCAGCAATTTGTTACACAGAAATGGACGAAATGACGTCTATGTGCACCAGGGAAACATAAATAGAAAAGGCTATGTTCCACACGCAACACGTGATAAGACAGGAAGTTATTCCTTAGTATAAAAAGCAAACACCCCAATTATTAAAATTCTTTAAATTAATATGAAACAAGGTGGATGAGATATTTATGAACATGCGTTCAATCGAACTATGATTTCTGAGGAATGAATAAAATATTGCGTATCCTACGGATAGTTAAATGGTCAGAAATCCCTTAAGGACGTTCACGTCATATTCCCAAAGGGACAAAATATCCTGCGAGTTACTAGGACCGCATATATTGTAAGAGATTGAGCGTGACGCATCGTCCTGGCAAGGATATTCAAGGATAGCAGACAATGACCTGCAGGCCGTTCACTTGGCGGCAACCGCGATATGCACCGATAGCGACTCACGGTCGTTATGCACACTCAACTCATTATACCTACGCATTCACTATAAAGTGCACGGCTGCTAACCATGTTTTTGTTACAGAGTAGAAATCTTATTTCCATACTAAGTATATTATATTTTTTTTCTGTTATCTTTAACTATTCAAATATTTATTTTTACCAATACACGATTACCATAGCAAATTAAGAAATTCTCCCTTCAGGCATCTTCGTAACAGTATTGATAGCCAGCTACGAAACTACTTTTTTTTACATTTTCTTAAGTGATTATTATTATTATTTTATTTATTTGGAACAAACAGTTATACATGTTTAAAACATTCATATTTAATATTGACTTATTTGTGAACCTAAAGTTCCCAGTATAAATATTTTTACTTTTAATTTCTTAACCTGAGTGTACATTTGGTAAGAAATTGACATATCTCTATCTATAGTAAACAAAACTATATACTACATACTGTATTGGAATAGAAATAACACTAATATGTATTCAAAAAGTTAGACAATGAATTCAAAATGACTATAAATTTGAGTTGTGTCATATGTGATATGCTTATTTGTTATACTTTAGAAATAAAAATGGATTGGAATACAATATTGTTTTATCTTCTCCAAAAATGCAGGTTATCCCAATTATCAGCAACTCAACTCAAACACTGCACAAAACATCAACAGGAGTTACTTATGGCGTCTTATGAACTAACTATTTATTTAAAAAATACCTATCTAGAATAGATTTCAACACTAACTAAATACTTAGTGTTGAAATCTATTCTGATACATTAACAAAAAAGATAATTTTTTTATAAGTCACAAATTAGAAAAAAAAAATAGAAGTCGTTTCCACATTCGTAGCTCTAGGTACATAAAGTAACTTTTTTCCACTATCACAGCTAGAGTTTGATAGCCAGCCAAGTACGGTAGAGCTATTTCTTTATTGAATTAAAACAACTAGTTTTCAAGTTTTCAAGTCTTCTTAAAATTATTTTCATATTTTTTTATTCATTACATTTAATAATACATTATTACATATACTTATGTATTACATATCATAATTTTAACAAGAGATAAACATATGTGTCAGAGTTTGAACATACTTTGCCGGACGGGACACTAGACGAGGCATGGGCGGCAAAGGCAGTTGAGTACAGAAAAATAAAAAAATACATTTTTATAAATAGTTAAGTACCTACTAAAAATATGAAATGGAAATCTTCTTATATAACTAGTTATAAATCAGTAAAGAAAAGTCTCTTTAAGTTACCGTTTATCAAATTCTAGCTGTCAATGTAGAGGAATCTTCTACTTTGACAACTTGTTGTAAAACAATGAAAAAAACTCTACGTAACTAGAGTTTTCAAACTCTTGTTACAAATATGGAAAAGCCTTCTTTAATAACCAGGAAAAAGTCTATTTACCAATTCACCGGTTATCAATCTCTAGTTACTGAAGGTCTACTTGTAGTTAAAAATTATAACATTTTCAAAATATATTTCATAATTACGAGTACTTTATTGAAGTTTTTTTTTATAATTCTTTGAGATGATAATTTTACCGCGTGGACTAATCTCTATAACAATTAGTCTTGAGTGTAATTTGCCTCAAATTAATTTCTGGATTGTAAAATAAACAAGGAGCTTATTAATAAAAAAAATGACCTTTGTTTGGTTTACATTTGTAGTATGTGTCTCAATTCACAGTTGAACTACGTCATAATGAAAATGACTGCTACATTAACGAACGTTGTGGAATAATCAATAAATAATATTCATTTAAATGGAATGCAATTAGTACCTACTTCTAATGCTTGTTGTTGTATTTGCTTACTAGAGAATACAATAGTGTCTAACCATCGACTTACTGGATTTACTTAACTTCTATTCTACCACCCTCAACATACCACAACATTTATTCTTTAGATAGGTCGATTTTTTATTGGAGCCAATTTCGAAGAACATACTTAAGAATGCTAACTCTATTTATTAAGGGCTCTAATACAAACATTTATTTATTATAAAACCTTTATTTATTGCGTGAAACCTACTGTGGCTCTGATAAGGTTAGGGCATAGTAAAAACAAAGGTTAGGGCCAGGGGCCTTTAATTCAAGATCAAGCCATACAATGTCACAACATACACACATAGATTAAATTATTATTATTCTGCGAAGTTCTATATTAACAACACTATAGTTCAACAAGGGGATTTTTTTTTTTTTTTTCATTGAATTTATTACTAAAAAATCTAAATTGACACAAGCGCAACTTAGTTCGGAAACCTGTTGTTGTTACAGTTGTAATTTATTCCTCAACTTCGTTAGGAGAGCATAAACATGAAGATGAATATTTTACACCATATTTAGGCTCTTTGTCTGTCCCTTTTACTCTTGAATGTATTAGGTATGAGATATACACACATTAAAATAATTGTGCGTAAGTATATCGTATATACTCATAATAATATGTATTTGATTAATACAAAAAAGTATGCAGATAATCGAATCCGACACATGTAGGTGGTATTAATTTGTAACATGCCGAAATAAAAAAAGTGCGTGTGCGTGAGAACAATGGTTTGCCCCCTTTTTATACCAGGGATATATGGGTTGCATGGAGATAAAGCTTCCGAGAGGACTACAATTTATTGTGGGGGTAACTTGTAATGGCGGCAGAACGAGGAGGGCAGGGCACACACAATGCACTCCGCCGCCGCCTAACCACGTCACACGGGCACGGGCTTATAACACGAGAGTGTGTGTTTTAAAGAATTATATTATAGACAAACTCAGAATATCTTTATAGCGTAGACAACAATGAAACCATGATTCTTCAAAGTGAAATTTAAAAATCCAATTATTATGGTGAACTTCACTACAATTGCTATTACTTAATGGCAAAAACTTGGGACAGGGTAGTTAACCTTTTTTCTCATACTCTCATACCAGCCCATCGCCGCTCAAACACATTAAACATTTTAAATTTAATCAAATTATTTATTTATTTCGCAAATATGGGTAGGTAGTAGGTACGTCTAAGTCTAAGTACACATTGATTTGATGTAATATCAAAGGTTAGTTATTATTAGTTATAGCAATAGTGTTGCCAGCAGTGGTATAGTCAAAAGTAGCTCGACGCAGCTCAAAAAGTAACAGTTTGACGTGAAAAGTAACATTAGTTTATTTTACGTAGAAAACGACTCTACTATAATATGGCACTTTATTAGACAAAGCATAAAAAGTATACCAAATCGGTTACCAGGCTAAGGCTATTTTAGGCTACTTTCAATTAAATAATAGGTAACTTTAGGGTAGGATTTCCACTTTTATTTTCCCGTCTTCCTGTCGCAGGTCTGCTGGTAGAGATTTCTTTAGAAATAAGCACTCGCTTTACTCAACTGTAGCTGTTTTATGTGTTTTATTTTTGAGTCTCTTGTGTGTACTCATAAATAAATAAATACAAATCATTATACAAATATTCCGCACAATCAAATAATTAGCACGATAATAACATTAATACTTACTCATATTTATATATCTTATATCGAAACTAATAACCAATAACCATAATTATATTTATAACCATATTTTATAGATGTTGATGAAGTAAGCAAAGTAAGTATGAAAGATTTATAATGTAAAGTTAATATCATTATTGGTAGATCGAAACTTAAGAGTTTTTCATATGTTTAATCTTACATCTTGAAAAATGTCTACGGCAATGTTTGTGCAATTCTTGTATATTATCATTTTAAAATCAGAAGTGAGTAATTATTCGTGTCACATTCACATCATTCTCTATTTTGAGATTTTGTCACTCGTGTGTGATGTCGTGTTTATCAGGAAATTATATTTTTTTAATCTGTAAAGCGGCGTTAGACCTCTGGAACTCAATAGCGCTTGAAAAAACAATTGTAAACATGCAATACGTGCCTATAAAATTTAAGGTTTGCCCTCGATTTCCCTAGGATCCTATCATCAGATCCTGACTCGGTGACAATGGGACCACCTCAGGAGTATACTCTATTAAAGAAAAAAAGGATTTTAAACATCGGTTCTCAATTGGCAGAGAAATCGGTGAACATATATATTTTTCGTGTTTTTAAGTCGGTTTTATTTTTGGTAAAAAAAATGTAGTTGGTGCTTCACTTTATATTGCCTCGGAAACAACTTAGCATTATTTCTAAAAAATTCATCGAGTGCGTTCAATCTTCGAATGATTGGTAGTGTTTGGCGGAAGTCGCCAGACAGCAGAATCAATCGCACCAGATCAGAATTTTTATAATTCGATTGAGTGCCCTAAATGCGCCGTTATGCATTCATCCCAGATAATGATTACATTGTAACGAAAAATTGGCTTTCGTTGAGTATTTTTCAAAGTTGCATTTTAGCTTTTTAGTCCTTAAGGTTTAACGGCAATTTCAACGCTAATTGAGCCGTTCGGCATTCCGCTAGCAATGTAGCCGCTATCCCAGAAAAAGTAACTGCTACGGCATTTTAGAATCTGGCACAAACAGTGGCCAAAATCATAGGAATTTATTGCCAGTTTCTCCGGGAGCATCGAGGAAAAAATAAAACCATTTCCATGATTCTTTTCTTTATTAACGAAGACATCTAGTGACGTTTAAACACTGCTCTAGCCGCCTCTACCTTGGCGGCCCAAAAGATGCATTTTTACGCCTCTTTTAAAGGAATCCATGCTATAGGAAGGAGAGAACACATGTAGTACCGGCAAAGAATTCCTACTTCTAAAAGTACTACAAAGAAACGAGGAACTAAATTTATATTGGCGTGATGGTAATAAAATATTAATAATAATAATCATACACTCACACCATAATCTGACCTCACACCTATTATCTAGCCCAAAGTAAGCATAATTAAGAGCTTGTGTTATGGATACTAGACGGAGAAATAAAGATAATAATATGTACATAAATATTAGAAATATACTAAAAAAACATATGAACATCCATGACTCGTGAACAAATGCTCGTACTCACCCTATAAACATTTGCTCCCACCGGGATTCAAACCGGGACCCCCGACCGAGTAGCTTGTAAGTATGGCAAGGGGCACAGACTACTCGGGCAGTCGGTCGTCGAAGGTTGAGGTTATTGAGGTGGACACAACAAATTGGCTATAATTTATGCAGATCAGTTCAGGCGTTTGATGACTCTATCATCTCATTTTCTACTTGATAAAAGGGTTTTATTAACTTTCACAGATCCGATTAGTTTGAAATTTGTTGTGCTGTCACTTCGGTGACATTCCCCTGTCATACTAACCTTGAGCTAATCCCATACCATCAAAAAGTCTGCGGGATGCTTCATTCTTCAGAAACTTACAGCAGATAACTATAGCGTGGTTGGGCTCATAGTAATAGACTCGATGCGATGGCGTTAGATAGATGATTAATGAGGTTACTCCAAAATTTCAATTTTCAATTTTTTTTGTAAACAGGTTTTATTACTGCGGACATTTTTTTAACTTTTAAAGGTGAACAATTAATAATTTTTTCGTAACTCTACTCTAACCATTTACGCAGCGCACGCAACGAAAACTCTGAAAAGGATTATTTTCCTCCCTTTTTGCAACAATTTTCATTGATGCTCAGCTGCTTTTAGTCGTAGCGTGATGTTAAACTATAAGCCTATATGTTTCCTCGATTAATGAACTATTCAAGACAAAAAGAATTTCTCTTTTTGATGGCAAGTAGTTCCTGGATTGGTGCGTTCAACCAAACAAACTCTATAGCTTTATGATATTATATAGTATAGATTATTTTCCCTCTCCTAACCTTTACATCTCTTGAACAACTTATTCTTAAACTTTCGTCCACACTATCCCCAAAGAATTAAACTAAACTAGACAATATTTTAGCTAAGCTACTGTCGACCTCTACCTTACTCGACTAGATGAGTTCCGAGTTTGAATACAAAACCCTCAGAAGACTAAAATTAAATATTATCATATCATCGCATCTTTGATAGCTTCGTTTGAAAAATCCGTTGCTCTCGAATGGTATAATAAAAAAGACTTGTGAAAATAAAGATTTATTTATTCATTTTTATGTCATTCTAAACTAATGTCTGTTGCGTCTTCTTCCTGCTCCAATAAAATCAACACCGAGATCGTCCTACATGATAGTATCAATGTTCGTTCTTAATAAAATGTCCGCATTCCGCGCTATTTCGATAGAAAATTATTGCGGAGTGCGAGCGCCGGCCGTCCGGCAATTTTTCCGGAAAAGTACCTACTCTCAAATTTAAATATTTTTCAAAACATTTGCTCAAAATATGCATTTACTAAGCCTGTATACATTGTTCGAAAGTTAAATATTACGCACCATTCAACGGAGTGTGCGGTAAGATAGGTACTCACACTCACAAATACCAAACCAACGTCTATTTGTTAATAGTTTCTATTTTTTTTATACAACACCTATTATCTAGCCCAAAGTAAGCTTCATTAAGAGCTTGTGATATGGATAACTAGATAACGGAGAAATATTGATGATAATATGTATGTAAATATACTAAATAAACATTTAAACATCCATGACTCGTGAACAAATGCTTGTACTTGTCATACAAACATCGGCTCCTACCGGGATTTGAACCTGGGCCCCTGACCGAGTAACCTGTAAAGCAAGGGGTAAAGACCACTCGGCCAGCCGGTTGTCAATATTATTGCATAGTCATACCTAAAACCTAATTTTTAGCAAAGATGTTTTAATTTGGCTATTCTAATTGGCTTCCATTACATTCCAGGATTTTTTTGAATGATTTTTTTAATCTTTTAAATATTTATTACACGGCACTTATAAGCAAGAGCAAGCGATGATGTTTCACCATTAGTCCATTACACTTTCAACGGCGCAGGGTGTGTGTGTAGTGCCTTTCAATATGTTGTTGATATCTTATTTTTTTTTTATTTAAAAGACAAAGCTCGATTCCGTTCTGTGTTACATCTATAGTCAACCAACCGTAGGATATTGTAGAAACGTGCTATCCTTTCCTGAGGGCCTTTTAGACCTACGATTTTCTAATACGTTGCTCAGCTGTTTCTCGTAAAATAATCACGAAAACAGTGTCGAAACGACATGCTTTACTAAAACTCATTAAACTGCTTCCTTAGCGTGATCATGATCATACTATCCACCTTTCCTGAAGAAATATACCAAAATCCATTCATGCACAGATTAGATAGTAGTTTGTAACTGTATCAAGATCAAGATATAAGCGTACAAACAGACAGACGCAATTTTATCAGATAGATGAGTTCCCAACCCGTTGCCTGCATTTGGCACTGCGCTACCAGGCGCACTTAGGCGAGCAGAGGTGACCAATATTCAAACTAAGTAATAGGTGCCTATTGCACACGAGAAGGTATTACATTATTTAGTTAATAATAGTGTTGTGGTAAAACATAATGATGTCGCAAAGATGACCGACCTTCTGTTTCACTATTACATATTTTCTGATGTTTTAGGGTGGTATACTTATTACTAGGTAGTACTAATTTTCTGTAACTCTAATAATTATTTATTACCGGCAATAATTTTCTTTACGACTTACGACAGTCATTGCTTTCTACTTTCCGATGTTTGAGTCATATTAATATACATTATGCAAATTGCTCAAAAAAGTACTGAGAGTTCACTTCCCAATACTAGTTGTATAGGTTCAAAATAACTTACGGAGCGAACGAGATGCGCCGACAAGGCCAGAAAGCGACAAACATAAAACCCAATACAATGCGCAGTGCAGCTGGCCATCGCTCTAAACTGTTGTGATACAAGCAAGACAAACCATGAAAGACAGAGACCGAAAATCTGACAAACAAGATGTTTCAATGGCTATTAAAAGATGAGCTACCGATACCCGCACTGCTTAATCACGCAATGCAGGTTTCATGGCGGGTGAAAAGCGTATTCGCGGTAAACACCAGAGTAATGTGAGCTCAGCTTAAAGTGGTCAATATACAGAATGGGTGGTAACGTAGGGCATTGCACCTCTCGACGCCGCTGCGGCTCTAGTGCATCGTTCGGCTTTGACGCATGTCACTGCTTCGTGGGGCGTGTGCGGCGGCGCGGACTGTTCGGAACCGGTTCGTTGACACAGATAACCCGTGAAGCCATTGAAAACATTTTAGCTCTTTGATGAGATTCATAATTTTATTTTATTTTGATTGAAAAACCAAAAACAACTTTTCTAAGGTTGCAAACTTGTAAGTAACAAAGAGGCATACAACAAGCACTTCTGAAAGTGTAGAAAACTAGAAACGCAGCTTTAACATTACAATTAATTCGACGAGTGTGTGAACTTGTGAAGCGACCACGTGTCAGAAAGGGTTGCACATGTGGGCTACAAGTACCAGGCTCACATAGGGTGGATAGAGATCTAATGTAACACATGTGTGCTCACGTGTCAGGGGTGCAGGTAGAGTGCGCGGGGTAGCAGGCGACTCGACGCAACGCACAGAATTTGTTGCTGTGCCTACGATGGGTTCAGCAGAAAATGTTATATCAACCAATGTAGGTGTGTGTGACACACGTAGCAAGGATTTGAAATACGTAGCATTACGTAACAATCGTGACTGACTATCGTAGTTGCTCTATGTAGAGGCTAGACGCGAGATCTGTCGTAGCACTTTGCTACGAGAAGTGATATTTTTGCGAATTAAGTTTTGCGTGCAGGTCATTTATTTATTATTATTTTCGTACCTACTGATTGTTTGGTTTGTGAGTGAGTACTTCACATTCACAGTATACACACACACAGAGTAAAGAAAGCGGATTACTTTGTGGTATACGTTTGTGAAGTATTCACCAATCAGACATTTTATAAGTAGTAGTAGTTTTATTTATGTAGTAAATATAAATACATTTTGGTAATAGTAATATAAACAAACTTACTTATGTAGAGTTTACGAATTTATTAAGTATAATTGAATAAAGTTTACATTCTTTCTCGAAATTGATGTAGTAAAATTTTAAATAACAATTTTGTATATTGTAACAGTTCATTGTGAGAGAAATGTTAAAAACCACATTTTTTTACTTTTTTTTAAACGTAGTTTATTGATTATCTTTATTGTTTTTAACAATTTTTTTAACAATCATTATTGACGTAAACGTAGTTTATTGATTATCTTTATTGATTTTAACAATTTTTTAAACAATCATTATTGACGTGTAAAGGGAGGAACAACTACCTTACCGACTTTTAGGCCGTTTTCTGAGAATTTGTTAGTTAATGTTAATTTTTAAATAATTAAGGCGATTGTGCATTGTCGGACAGCGGCAGCGTGAAAAGCGACGCACTGCTTTTTATATAAAATTTCAAGTCGAATATATTGGAAATGAACAAACCGATCCTAACACTGCCATGATAAGCAAGCTGATGTAGTCTAAAACGTTTTTAAAAGATTTTTCGGGTCCTGAAAGCGCCTGAAAAGGGGTGGAAATGGTGGCATCGGATTAGTTGTCTCCTGAAATGGCCTGAAAACGCATTTTATCCTGCTGACAATGTCTCAATTCCGCGAAAATTGACTTCAAAGTTGTACAAGGCCCAACGCTAGTACATCGCCTTAACAATACTTTATTGAACTTTATTCATACTGAGTAGGTAGGCACTCATTTTCTTAGTTAGAAAAACTGAATTCAAATCAGCTTATAACGTAAAACATTTACTGAATCTGAAGCGATACGAAGTTTGCTGGGTAGTTTAACAATAAAAAAATACAATCATGTACAAATAGTTGTTTTGTTTGCAATAGATGAAAAGTAAATATTTTGTAATAGCTAATAGAAATGAATATTATTATGTTTTCGTCCAAATAAAATAAAGTAGATACCTACGTACCTATAGCAATATTCAATTAAATGTGAAGCAACTCTTATTTATTATTAAGTTACTTTTCTAATTATTGTTTCACTAATTTCATTTAGAACTATCCGCTTGGCAAATTTTATCAGTCAGTGTCAGTAAACGTGTTCTATCCCCCGCTCTTTCTTCTTCATATTAATGAGATGCTTCCATTAGGTAACATTCATTCCTATGCAGATGACAGTACAATGTATAGTGGATATAGGGCGCCCAGGGAGGGGTAAGGTGCGTGGAAACCGAGAGAGTGAAAATGAATCTTACCATTGAGCCCTTATTTATTTGAGTGGGGATCTAACAAACTCGGTATGGAGATATGCTGCGACCTGAATCAGATGAATTATAACGAAACCGTGATCAATTATGTCTGCTTTACAAAACTCTGGGGCCTTACCACCATCTATATAAAAGCGATTCATATTCCGCTCGGTTCAGTACTGGGGCCTTACTACCATCTTTATAAAAGCGATTCATATTCCGCTCGGTTCAGTATTGGTTCCTAAACTGCATCGCTGTCATAGTCGTAGATAGCGTCGTAGTACGAATTAACGATTCTACTCAGTTTAGGTCCTAAAATGGATCGCGATAAAAGATGGTGGTACGGGTGCAGGTTCGGTCTTGCGTTAAATATTGCTCGCACCTATGGGAAAGCTCCGCCAAGTAAGTACCTCCTGGATGCACTGGACAGTTTGAAACGTCGTGCCGTCCTATTATTGAGGGCGTAGAGGTCACGAACAGCCTAGAGTCTAGAGCCTCTGCAATTTTGTTGTGACATTGCATCGCTTAGCGCGTTCTGTCGGCTTTATCATGGAGAGTCTTCTGTTTTAGTCGAGAAGTGGGAAAAAATAAATTCATTTTATTTCTTGTAAATTATTTTGTCAGTGCATCTTCTCGTTTGTTATACATATAAATTTTGGTGAATAAACTTAAAATTAGCCGCGCACATCTATCTACATTGTGTAAGCTTTTATCCAGTAGCTTGACCAAGGATGATAGATATTATGGTATATGATTATGACTTAGAAACTTTCAGGAAAGGCGGCCGTCGTTGGGTCCAGTGGTCATTGTAGATACACATGAGACACAATAGATTTTATATTGTGAGCGTCACCCGGCTGTTAAGGGACGAAAAAATAGCTAGAGAAGGTACACATGGACATAGAAAGATACTTACCTCGTGTTACCTGTTTTTGTGTTTTTTTTTCTGGTGCCTGAAGTGTTAGCTAAGTTAACAAGCTAGGTCTAAGAGGACCTTCTAGATTGTAGTAATTTATGCAAAGCCATGCTAAACTCATCATCAATTCAGATGTTATCTCCATAAATAGAACATAATAAGTAATATATAATTTATATGCTATATGCTGCACTGAATTGGACTTAGCCAGTCCCCTTACTTTTATTGTTCGTCATTGTTTTCAAGGAGAAAGTAAATAAAAGTACTTGCTTGGCATTCCATTCTACTCGCTGATATTTATGATCGCTTGGTAGTCGAGATTCAAGTGAGGCCATCTTTGTAGCGAAGAAAGTTCTTCGTACTTTTTTCCTCTCTGTTTGGTTAGTTTATTTTTCATAGAAATTACTTTTATGTTTTAATTGATTCTGTTCTAATTTTATGAACTGTTTTGCTATGACAGTCGGGGAATTCAGATATTAGCAGTTTGACGAATATTCGCAAATCGCGATGCACGAGCTATTTTATTACCACAGAGGAAATACGAAGAAACTTGATAATTTACAATCTCTCGTCTCATTTGCTAAACAATTAAATTCTCCGCCTGTACATTTGAATGATAGCGCTTAATTTTGAGACATAAGTTGAAAGTTTGAAATAACGGATATTTAAAAAAGTGATATTATTTAACAATTGAGATTTAAGTTTCCCCTATCAATGTCTTAAATGCACTTCGTGTTGCCTACATTTTACCAGTATCACACATTTATGGGTTGGCTGGAAGAGATCTCTTTTAGAGATAAGTCCACCATTGCTAACTTATGTTATGACTTATGTTTTTGTAATTTTTTTAAAGTGCAATAAAGAGGATTATTATTATTTTGAAAACTTTAAATACTAACTACTGATTTAAATACTTATGTATTTTCAAAACAAATAAATCACACGAAAGGCTATTAAAATAATATTGTGCTTCAGGATTACGAATACCCGATAGAGGCAAGAAATCCTTTGAATTTTATAAATTCAAAGGTCTTTTCTTGCACTACCTTGACTCAGCTCGAAGGTGTCTTATAGAAGGGCTTTTTCGTGTGAATGCCTCGGCATACATGTTTTCCTGGTGCAGAAAGTCATTGGGAGTGACATGCCCATTATTTCTTGTTACAACGATCCTTTTCTATCATTTACACCTTTGCTAAGGGCCGCAAGTGGCAAGTTGCGACTCATAAAATCTACATTTTTAATTACTATTAATTACGTTCAAAGAACTAGAGTTTTCTCTAATTTGTGGATTCTGCGCGTGATGTGGCTTATTAATTAAGTAATATGAGAAGGGTTTAATAACAAAGTTGTTTGTTGTCAATATTATTAGCCAGCCCTTTTAAATTATTTATAATATAACACAGTTCACTAGGAATGCAGGAGTCTTAAAGAGTATAAAAGGGCCGTGTAAGGGCCTGTCGAATTTCAAGGTTCGTTTACGCACTGGGCGTGGTCTCCGCGGCCAATCAGACGGGAGCGTCTTACGCAAGAGACTACGCATCGCCTCGAGTACAACCGAAGCCCTGTAAGGGACACAGTACCTATCCATACGTTGAAGCTTTGAAAAATGTGATGTGAACCAGAAAATACCTAACAGAATTCATTTTCTTCCAAATAACATGACTAGTGACATGTAGGACGTCTATGTTCAGATGATGATCAAGTAGGTTTAACCCTAGTAAGCTTAGGTCAGGTTTTTTTTTATTCTAATATTTTTTTACATATCTAATTTGTAACAATGATTTCGTTGTTTTCTATTACGCTGTCTACTAGGCTTTTTTATGCATACCGTCGAGGACTTCTGAATTCTTTTTCCGAAGGTATTCTTCACCCCGAATATGTAAAACTATCAATAAAAAAAAGAATGAAAAAATCAGGGATGGACACGTAGAAAACTAAGTAAGTAGACCGATGACACCTTGGTCTGGGAGATCTCGTCAATATTTACGAGATTGATATGATATCTATAAAACAAATTCGATTCATATTTTTCTTAAAAATTTCTCTAATTATGGAAGCCATAATGGCAGTCTTATATTTTGACTTTCACTAAAGTTAAAAAATCACCATCGAACTGAACGTGTATACTTACTTACCATTTCAATGTAACAGCTAATGTCCACTAATGATACGGTAAGTGGTAACCAGATAGGTCTGCCATCACTTAGGTATTTATTTATTCTATTGACAGCACACCAAGCGTGACCTTAATTGTGACGATACTCCAGAGGCGGCTTTCGTAGTGCAACCGGTCAACATAATGTGATATCGACTGTACAAAAAGTTTATAATTAATAGTACATTATGATATAAGTGCGGTAAGTTGAAAATTACAGCCGAGGCGATATTGCTAGCCCGAGCCGTAGGCGAGGGCTACAAGAAAGCAGAGGCTGTAATTATCAATTATCATCATAATTATCAATCAAGTATGTATCGGTCGATTTTTCGGGCATGAGGCTTAGAGTAGCCTTATTCGCTACCTCTGAGACTTCTGGCGGTATCGAATAATAAATTTATCACTACTTGACGACATTTTCAAATAATAATAATATAACGAAAAGAAAAAGCGCGCGGAATAATTTTTACTTGTTCACATTTCACAAATTAGCGATGCGCGCGCATCAGCGCTCTTTTTAGGCAAAGGTACAAGGTACAAAAAACAGCCAGTATTACTAATAAAGTAAATTAATATTTTTGTTTTTTGTTACAGATAAAAGAGTGTAATTTATTGATAAAATTAATTAAATTAAAGAATTTAATGTTTATTTATTATATTTTGTCTCCCAAAGTTAAGTTTATTCATAAAATGTTGACCACTTTCTGCCATAGAAAATCTTTGCTAAGATTTAAAAAAGTACTGTTCGTTTTTAAATGGAGCCATTGATTAATAATAGTGCATCTTGATAAACCGTGCGTTTTACATTACATTACCGCACAAGTGCGTAATGAGATACATTACGATATTGAAATTGGTGAAAAAAGAGACCCTTTACGAGCAAATGTGTTATAAAACAATTTTTTACCTAAGCCAATAAATGAAAAATATTTCGAATATAGAAACTGAATCATATTTTGTAAATAGCATTACATTAAAAATAAATTGCTACGACGTTATGTTTATTTTGCGCTACGGACTGCTACAAACCCGCTGCCTATGTCTTTACAAATAGATTTTTTAATTTTTAGGGTCCTTTACTCCTTCCGTTTATAACAGAGTAAATAAAATTCATAATATTTATAAGTTATATTATTATAGCTGTAAAAAGTATTATATGATTACTTGCAAAGTCTCACCTACGAACAGACGGAGGAGTTACTTGTAAGACGTGTAATGTATAATTATTCATTTAGATAAGTCTAGCATAAAAATATACTAAGTATTTGCATTTTAATTCTACCTTATTGTTTTAAATTGTAGTTTTTCGGTTATTAGCATTTAAAGTGTAATTATTTTATTGTAATATAACCTTATAAAAATGTGTAAATAAGCGCTGAATCGCCTAGGATACAGGTTTTTAACTTAGTTTAGGCAACTAAGTTTACGTTGTATTTTAAATTTTGTACGATAATTGATTGTTTTATTTTTTGCCCTGCTTTTAAGAATAAATA
The DNA here is from genome assembly GCA_947347705.1 of Nymphula nitidulata. NCBI lineage: Eukaryota > Metazoa > Arthropoda > Insecta > Lepidoptera > Crambidae > Nymphula > Nymphula nitidulata. Next base: position 17,571,433 of record OX374625.1, on the reverse strand, counting down.
TTTATTATTATAATACCAATTGTAAAAATGATTAAGTCCTAGATCCAAGCCTGTCCTAAATCCTAGCCAAATAGCTACTTTGCAATGCTGTATTCCAAGCGATTCGTAAATATTGCTGAATTTAAAGAAAGGTATTTTTTAATTAGCCTTAAATGGCCGTATTCTTTTCATCCTTAACTAGAATTACTTTTTATAGCTCCTTAAGGGACCATAATAGAAATAAGTAATATTTATATATTAATTTCAAACTCTACCCAGGTGTTCCGGAGAAAAAGGGCCTTGACAGACAGACGGAGAACGAATTGATCTTATATTGTACAATAATTCCCAATTTTTACTTGGTGGTAGGCCCATATGTAGGGTCGTCTGGGTAACTAACACGACCGCCTTTCTTATTTCAGCCGTAAAACAGTTCGCTGTTTCGGTCGAAAGGAGAGGTAGCCAGTGTAATTACTGGGCATGGTCGGCATTTCATCTCAGACCTCAGGATGACAACGCACCTGCAATGTCAAGTAATTTTTCCTTGTTATTGCAGGTTACCACTGCTTACCCGGTGGGTCGACACCGGTGGGCCGTCAGCTTGTTTGTCATCTAGTGGTATAATAAAAAAAGCATTGATGTAAGCACGGAACCTAATGAATCTGTTTGCAGATATTTATTTAATTATTTATTCAACAATTTATATACATACACACAACATTAAACTTAGATATATTTAGAAAGTTAGTACGCATTCAATTTATGAATAAGTGCTATTATTCGGTGTCTGATTACATAAAGGAAGATTTAAGATTTAAAACCTACCTATAAATGTGTGTGTAAATTTTAACTTATTAGTTTTTTTTTAAATATGACATTTTTCTAAATACTTAAGCTAAATTTAAAGTTGTTGTTAAATATCACTCTCATAATAGTTGTATGTACTTAACATAAAGATATTAACTTTACAGTAATTTTAAAATGTATAATTTTTAGAATGACATGTGAGAATAATAATAATACCTATTTTTATGAGAGGAGTTTTCAAATTAAATGTCAATAAATTTGCATGTCTAATATGACAAAATATGTTGAGCTACAATGTATAATATTTACCCAACCTATATCTCGGAAAGAGTATTTTTGCTCTTCGATATCTGAGTGCAAAGGCCGTTTTTATCCGCTAGAGGATAAAGTAAAATTGAATTTAGAACATCGTGTGCACTAAGTTTGTGAATTCAACACATAAAAAAGAAATTAATATTTTGACCGTTGCTTCTCAATATATACTTACAGGGCGTCCCACGGCCATGCCACACGGAGGAAAAGTATATTAAATATTGAACGTAGGATATTTTACTAAAAGAAGACATCGTTTTATTTTTAATAATAAGTAGAACTGCATTCACAGATTTTTTAAAAAACGCCTACCTCAACCGGGAATCGAACCCGCCAAATGTGATAGAAAAATTACATGTATTTTATAATAGCGTTTGAAAGGGCTACTCATAAGCATTATTTTTTCCTAAATAACCTAGCATATTAAATGAAACTAAGATCATAAAATTTTTCATTTTATAAAAAAAATAATAATTATCAAATGCTCAAAATGTGATCCGTTCTGTTGTATACAAATTCTCACTCTTTTGATAATTTCTCTCCCTGTCGATTTACTTATTTTTGCATGGTGGATGTTTGAAATAATACGTCTAAGTTCATTTTGTAACTCCTGCACACTGTTGTACCGGTTCCTGTAAACTAAATCTTTTACATAACCCCATAAAAAAAAATCAAGTGGGGTTACATCTGGGGATCTCGGTGGCCATGTATTTTGTCCAAAAGTGCCGATCCAGGAAAGAAAATATTCATTAAGAAACTCGGCTGTTCTCCTACTGTTATGAGCCGAAGCCCCATCTTGCTGGAATATGAGATTTCGTCGATCTGCATCAGGAAGATTATTAATCTCATTTCTTAAAATCTCAAGTATTTCTAGATATCTTTCCGTGTTCAGAGTTCCTTCGTAAAAATGTATTAAGAGAACCCGGTTACTTACTATCCCACACCAACAGTTGAAAGAAAAACGCACTTGATCATTAGTCTCGCGGATTCGTAAGGGATTCTGTCTGGATCAAATGCGATTATTACGCCGGTTGTACATACCGTTGTTACTAAAGTTTGACTCGTCTGACCAAATAATGGTGTTCAAAAAATTTTGATCCTCAAGGATGAGTCTCTCGATATGTTTGCAGAAATGAAATCGTCTTTCAGCATCTCCCGGCCGTAATTTTTGCACTAATCGCCCTTCAACATAACTTTTAAACTTACATTGTTTCAGATCGCGATGTATTCTACTCTTTGAAAGTCCAATTTCTTCTTCACCTTCCCTCACTGAACTCTTCGGGTACGCTTCAAAGTAAATCAGAATGTTGAGTTCATCATCGCTGACGTTTATTATCTGCTGCTGTGGTTGCTGTAAGCGATGATCAAAACGTCCTAAATTTGTTAAATTATCCAGCATTCTTTTCAACACTAACACAACCCCTCCGTTCCCTATAATATGGTTGAGCGGAGCGATGGCTGGCACATGCGTCATACTTGTGAACAGGTGCCACTAGTGGAAATGGTCATCTCTAAGCTTCCTTGATTTTGTAATAATTTACCTACATATCCATCAATAGTATCATTTTTGAGGGATTTTTGAGGTATATGGCATTATAGGATATTATATATAAAACAATACAATTATTATTGTAATGACGTGCTCAGACAAGTGTTTAAAATTAATGAAAGATGTTTAGCTTTATTAGGTCTTTGTATATTAATTGTTGACCTTTGTGTATTGTAATACCTATATTGTGAAGGTGCATTGTCGGACAGCCTTTGAATACAGTAAATATTCTTATCATTAGGTAATTATTGGTACTTTAATATACCTTTTTTATACTCTGTGCGACACTGCGCTGCTAAATACTATTACTGTGTAATTAAACATTGTAACTTAATGATTGAAAAGAGTGACTACACGAGTTTGTTGCCGGAATCTTCTCGGTAGTTCAACTTTTGGAACCGGTGTAAATTCAGACAGACTGACAGACAGACGGACCGACAGACAGACCGATAGACAGACTGACATAACATTCTTAGCTTACGTAGATGCAGATAAGACAGAGAGACAAACATTATGAAATTGTTAGTTAGTTAATATTATTTTTATGTGATAGACTTAAGGGTTTTTTTGTTGACGATTCAAAAGTGCTTCTTGGGGGCCTAATTGAATAAAAATATTTTCATTTCATTTCATTTTTAACACATATCGAGAGGGTGTGCGTCTATCGGGATATCTTTCGCGGTACCACCGCAAAGCTAATGAAATGTCTTTGTGATTTAAAAACTATGCTTCTATTAAATCCAAATTATTTTGGTACGCCATGGTAAGTAAATTAACACAAAAATTGCTAATGAACGAAAATGAAACTCACAATAAACAAAAGAACAGACGCTTGAAAATTTACGTGTTCCATTTTCGAATTAATTATTTTTACTAATATCAGCCAGTTGCATGGTAATTGTGAGCTCATGAAGAAATGCATACAAGTACCTACTACACTTCATGTATCACTTTATTATTATCATGTTCTTACACCACGGAAATCTCGTATCTCAAGTGGGTAGGTCTTTGAAATGATAATGTTAATTGTTGGAAGCATGGCCAAGTCAGAGGAAATTTCCCTGAACAAAATTTTAAATAAAATGAAAAATTTTATGATCTTAGTTTCATTTAATATGCTAGGTTATTTAGGAAAAAATAATGCTTATGAGTAGCCCTTTCAAACGCTATTATAAAATACAAGTAATTTTTCTATCACATTTGGCGGGTTCGATTCCCGGTTGAGGTAGGCGATTTTTAAAAAATCTGTGAATGTAGTTCTACTTATTATTAAAAATAAAACGATGTCTTCTTTTAGTAAAATATCCTACGTTCAATATTTAATATACTTTCCCTCCGTGTGGCATGGCCGTGGGACGCCCTGTATATGAGAACATAATTTATGTTCACAAATATAAACGTACCTTTTCAAAACATAGTGATATTCACAACTTAAATACTAGATATAAAAATAAACTTGCTGTTCCAAGTTTTACACTTCACAAGACAAATCGCTCATTCATGGGGAAATGTATACACATTTATAACAAATCCCACCAAATGTAACTGAGCTGCCTTTTCACAAACTTAAGTTATATGTCAAACAAACTAATGAAAAAAGGCTACTATAAGGTCCAAGAATATTTAGATGATAAGAATGCATGGACAATTTAAATTCCAAAATGTTTTATATGTTTATTTACGAGTGTTATGACTATTAACCTCTGTATACCTATATTGTGACTGTGCATTGTCAGATAGCGTAATATTACTTTTGACATTGGGTACCTACTTTGTTGGTACGTTGATATACATTCTCTTCTAATTTTAATCCTTTTTCGCTGGGCGGCACTGCACTGCTAAAAGTTATATTTTTTTTACAAACATTGTAAATTAATATTTGAAAACAGTGACTACACGAGTTGTTTGCCGGAATCTTCTCGGTAGTTCAACTTTTGGATCCGGTGTAAATTCAGACGAGACAGACAGACAGAGACTATGATGTTGTTAGTTAATATATTTTTTGTGATAGTTGTAAGAATGTAAAACACATTTGTGACGATTTAAAAGTGCTTCTTGGTGGCCTATTTAAATAAAATATTTTTTCTTTCTTTCTACCTCCATGGTGCCAAATTTATCATACAACCTTTTTGAACTTGTTAAAACTCAGACTCGGCACCTTCTTGGTGTACTTTTTGTTTAATTTGATTTGCGCGCGCCATTTTCTTTTCGCGACATATTTGTTAAAACCATAGGTTTAAAACAAGAAATTTGAAAACAAGTAAAAAACCTAAAATGAGTGATTCTAGCGACGAAGAAGTTTATTTGACGCCAACAGAATTGACTGAAACTGTTAATAATGCGCAAATGTTTTTTTTGCATTTAGTCATTTCCTCGTTCAGGTGGGATGAAAAGTTACGTGTTGCACTCGAGTGCAAAGATTTTTCACCTCGTGCTCTTTTGATTCCCTCGCTAACGCTCAGGATTTTAATTTTTGAATCACTAGCTGCGCTCGTGATTCAATTTTAGAATCCTTCGCTTGCTTGCATCAAAATTGACCACGCGGTTAAATAGCAACTTTGCACTCTTGTATAACAAATAACTATTTACTTTTTTAATTAGGAATGCAAATTTATTTAATTTTATGTGTCCAGTACCGTCCATCTCAGACGTAGAGCAGTGACAACATGAGTTCGTTTCACTTTTTGATTTAGGAGGAGGCCTCTGTATTAATATGGTATCTCTGTATTGGTATAAGTAAAATGGAAAAAATAACGTTTAAAATGTCAATGCCACTTGTAAAAAGTGGACACATACTCGTAGTATATTTAGTTACGACATTACTGAAGATGGGTGTATTCAGTAATATCGTAACCAGTAACAGTGCGAATACAAAAAGGTTTGATAGTTGAGTGCCTCAAACAGGAGCAGTGATAGAAACCTTATCGTGTTCTCTTGTGATTCTAATAAAACCGAACCATTTCTGAAACAGGTGAAGAAACCAGCTGAGCCTGACTTTGCATCTTCAGATTTCCACTTGTTGCGGTCTCTTCAAAGAGAATCAAGAAAAAGCAAAAATAGAACAGGTAAAGTTAGTAGTGACACATAGTCGATAAGATAAATGAACTGGTGATGGCACACATCTCATCTCTCACATTGCCATCCTAAAACTACTAAGGGGCGGTACGCAACTGGTTGCTAGGGCCGGCCGTCTACTGACTGTTAGCTTCTATTTATCTCTGTTAGCCTGGTCTCACAGTGCGGAGTGTTGTTGCGGATCCGCCTCCCGGCAACCTGGACTGCGTTGCCTTGTTTTTTTACCGCTTAACGCCCGCCCGCCCGCTGGCGCCGGCTAGCCGCCCGGGTACGAAAATTTCGCGGATAAGCCGGTCCAGCATAAATCAAAATTATGATTTTTTAGATAAATTAATACACACTTAAATATGATTATTAATAAATATATTTATTATTATTACGGTGTAAACAAGAATGAAAACGTATTGTAAGTAGGATAAATAAATAGAAACAGTAACTAACTTATGTAAAAATGGAAAACAAATTCCATTTTGACAACAAAACACGGCATCAACTTGCTTCCGACAACCGGAAGCAAACCGGAAACTCTTTCAGTACCTGCCAGGGTTGCAGAAATTTGAGCAGTTGCTTCAGGCTAAAATCAATATTCTCCCCGGAAGGAAACGGAGTAACTTAATAGGTAAAATTATATTTTTCCGTCTCACATGGTGGTATCACTTATACATGACTTGAATAATAAAAACACAACATCATGGTTTGTTTCTTGTTATCATTTAAAATAATAAACACACCTAAACGCCACATTAGCGCTATGACACCATCTATCTTCAATAGATCAGAAGTTCAGAACAAGTGAACAAGGTTGTTCAATCGTTTACCGTGTAAACTTGTCGATGATATTCAACCACACTATATTGGAAGTCTATCGGCGATTGCCGATAATGTCGAACCGTTCGGAAAATACCAAGGCATCATAGGTTGCGAGAAGTTCACTTGACCAGAAATCAATATCCCATTAATACTGGTTCGAAGCTATGGAGCACGGTATATTGGTTCCAGACAGGTGAACGGGTACGGGTACGAGCGGCTGGTCCTAGCAGGGGATGCGTTTAGGGCGGGCACTAAGTTTGTCCAATTTAGAGCGCATGTGCAAATTGAGTTTTTTTTCACAGATTCTGTGAAATGCAGTAAATGTCAGAAGCAGTAAAATATTTTAATTTGATAGCTTTCGAAAATTTTAGGTATTTATATTAGTATATTTAGTATGTAATACATAATACATATGTAACAAATTGTGTAAGAAACAAAGGAGAGTGTGAAGGAAAACAAAGTTAGGAGAGTTTTTACTTAACAAAAGAGTGTCAGTCGTGTCCTGTCAGGTTTATAATTAATTGCTTTTAGTCAAGTAGGAAGAAAAAAGGATAAACCCTGGTTAAACCCTGATTTATTGGCCCTTTACGCGAAACATTTAAATTATTTTATTATTAGAAATAAATCCCCTATAATCGTTTCTCTTATCAATGAAATAAGATGAATAAATAAATATGTATCTTAAATATAATTCATTAAATTGTCGTATCCATTTATTTGTTTTTTGAAGCAGAAAAGAAAAAGAAGGTGGTAACGTCAGTCAAATTTCTACAAGGGCATAATGATATGCGTAATTAGATCGAAGAAGTATTAGGGTAGCATATACATTAGTAGATGTTTGTAGTGAGGAAGGGCAAGGTTTCCAAGGGTTGGATCTGGCCTGAAAACCAAAAAATTTATTGGGGACCTTTCGGTCGATTAATCGTTATTGTGCCTCCCAATTAACTAGTGACAAATTAAAATTTTATCTAATAGCTATGAAATTTTTTTGTTTGTTGAGCTTGCAAGCAGTGCTCGAGACAAATCCATCGCGTCCGTCGGTATGACAAGAATGCGCTGAGGATTGCGCACTATTTCCCTTCCTGAAAGCTTACAATCTGCTCCTACCAGGAAAACATAACACGAGAAGGATAGAATATAATAACTGAAGAGCAAATTTCGTCCTTCCCCCTCTGGAGTAGGCGGAGAAATTGTGCACGCGTGGGTGTCGTTATGGAAACGGTGTTGCCCACTTACTGGAACATAATAAATTAGAGAAGCTATTCGAAAACAAAGTACCTAACTTAATAAGAAGTGCAACTAACTGGTTGACAGTGTTAATAATAATAATAATTACCCAATTAGGGATCGAATCATAAAGAATGAATAGGAACGAATGGAACAGCACAACACGAATAGGATCTAGTTTAGTGTGTTTAGTGTGAAAAATTTGACTATTTATTTTAATCCGTGCCATTTTGTGGTAGTGCGTATGCAATATGCATGTATTGATGATTTATAATTGTAAAATAAAATTATTTGTTTTTAACGCGAGGCCTGTGTATCGTTGGCGTTTAATTTGAATTAAATATGAATTTTATTATATTTTATGTCAGCCTGATAAAGACATTAATTACTTCCGTCAATATCAACCAGTCTATTATTTAATTTTATTATTTAATCAACGAAGAAACATGAGAACATGACAAAAGTTTTTTGTTTTTATGGTTTTTGGCTCGTCAAAGTGGCCAGTGCAAGTATGACCTAAAGTATATGTATATGTACTGGCACAGCCAAGTTTGTCTGTTTGCCGGTTGCCAAGTGGCCAGCGCGGCGAGCCGACATGCGCGGCCATGCTACTAGGACCGCATAAAAGTGAAATAGTGGAAATGCAAGTGCATTCACCGAAGTGCATTTGACGACCTAACGTTATCGTTGGAGGCCCGCCCGCTCAGCGCACAGCACAGACAGCAGGCGCTCAGTTATCAGTTACGCTACAACTTCGGAGCTAGTAGCATTGCCATTGTCTTTTAATCAAAAATATCATGAAATTAAAAGTTGTTGTGAATGCTTTAAAAATAAATAGCCTAACATTGCTAATATATACTTGGCCATTCGTTAACGATATATTAAAATATTTTTGAAGTATCTTCAATGTAATTATTTTAAGATTTCATGACGACCTACTAAACACAGAGGTTATTAGTCGATATCAATTTAAATTCATGCGTCATAGTGACGACCAACGAGAGATAATAATATGATTATATTATATAAATTTTAGTGCCATTATTATTATAAATAATGTACAGGTACGTACTCACCTACCTGTATTATTTCGTAATAAATCATAATGTGGTTCAAATACCCAGTTTCATTGTTCATGTAACACTTTCTTTTGCATATCGATTTTTTTATTTTATTTTAGTCATAAAAGTACACAAACATAGAGGCCTAAGTACTTGATTGGTATCATACTCGTATACAAAAAAACATTTTTAAATAAAATGTTCGTTGCTAAACTGAATCCCATAACTTTTGGTTCAATTAAATAATGCAGCAGTAGTACACCTTTCTTAAGAGAAACATTAAAAATTGTAGATAATGTGTTGTTATTTTTAACAACATTTTAGTTTATGTATCTCACTCAGTCATAGCCATTATAAAAAATTAATTTTCCAAATATAAGTAAACCCATTCAACACTATTATACAGGTAGAGTAGCACGGCAGGCGGCGGCGGTAGTAGTACCTATACCTACTACGGCTACTTCTAACATAGCATGGGTAAATAGTACTAAAGGAGATATTTCATATCCGGCCATGTACTGTTTACAAAAAATCAGGAAAAACCTCCTGAATCCGTGAAAAATACTAATAATTAGATTTCATGCATAATTTGTTTGTACAAAAGTTGAAATTTTTCGTCGATGTCACCGTTATTCATAATGGAAATATGACGGGCGACATAGCACTCATAGGATAGGAGTCAACTAAACGTCACCAAAGTATCGTACGCGCCATGATAAACATTTGGCTGTGTTGCAGTTTTTTCTAAAATTCTTGTTTTGTACCACGGACGCAACAAAGCAAATAAAAAGGAAATGGTCAATTGAACACTGTTCTGTATATTTTTGCCTACTTTTTTAGTATAGTGTGCATAGACCTGGCCGGTTCTTAAACATCTCTTTTCTCTACTAAAACTTGCTAATACTTGCTATACAGGCTACTCGGTCAAGTACGAGCATTTGTTTACGAGTAATGGATGTTTATATGTTTATTTAGTATATTTCTAACATTTATTTACATATTATTATCATTATTTCTCCGTTATCTAGTATCCATAAGTTTGGGCTAGCTAGATAATAGGTGTGTGTGTATGAATTTTTATTTATTTATTTATTTACTGGTAAGAGACAGTAAGAGTACTCGAATCTGAGGGCCTAGACAAGATGCCATTTGACAATCGCTACCGCTATCGCTAAATGGAAAATATATGGAATTTGACATTTACAATCGAAAGTCAATCGAGAGCTTATGTCAAATCCCATACATTTTCCGCTTAGCGATAGCGGTAGCGATTATCGATAGGCGTCTTGTCTAGGCCCTCTGGTAGAGTTAGTATCCACCTTTCTCTACACGGGTAGAGAAAGTTAAGTGGCATAATTAACCAGATGGCTGCGACAGATAAAACGAACCCAGAGCCCAATTTGACACAATATTACTGTCATTTGGAATGTTTTAAACGCCTACTTTATTGTAACAATTACAAATAAAAAAAGAAAACGATGAAAAAATATATGCTCCAGGCGGGAATCGAACCCGCGTCCCCTGATGTCCGGCCAGACGTCAGGAGACGCGGGTACGATTCCCGCCGCATTCGTTTTCTTTATTTGTAATTGTTACTATACCATATTACTGAATAATCTTGCCTTAAGGCGATACATTGAAAAATTCGCACTTTTATGTGTAATGTAATAGTCGCATAAAAGATTCTACGGATTTGAAAATCAGATGTACATTTCTTCATATCTTTATCTAGACACGTGTAGATCCAAAAGGAGATCAAAAGATTTTGCCTCGATACTTTTTATTTCCGAAAGACCTCTTAAGAATCAGAAACTTAAGGCTTTTTGTAAACGATTAGTTGTTTCAAAAGGAAATTACTTTAAATACAGTAAAACCCGCTTAAGACGATTTCACAGGGACCCAACTAAAAACGCGTATTATGCGGGATAGGGAAAAAGTACAATAAATAATTATGAACATATTCGATCTTATTACAAAACCTGGTTTAAACCTGGTCTAAAGTGAGTATGGGTTTAAATGTAGTGCGCTTTCACTTGTGTCAATATACATAGATAAAGACAGCGTCAACTTAGTCCTGGTTTAAACCCGGACTAACTTTAGTCCATGTTTTGTAATAAGACGGATTATGTTCTAATTTCGTATATGTAGGTATTAAATTATACATTTACAAATACATAGTGTAATTATAATTACGTTATCCTGAAGTCTATTGCGGCTAGGTTTGACTGCCCTATCCAAAAACATTGGGTTGGGATAGTGATAGGCACGGCAAAGTATTAGTATTAAAAACAAAATGTATTTTAGGCTATTTACTAACAATTCTAACATAGTTGTAAGTAAAACCAGTGTTACTAACAAACTAATTAATATGAGCCTTGCATGAAATAAATAATTTTTATTTTATTTTATTATTTTAAAGTAATCACTTATTTTGGTTTGACAGAAATATATTGATGCATTAGCAATTACAAGATTTTCATTCAAGATTCAACGTTTGAAGTCCTTTTTCGCTTTGATTCAAAGAAGCTACATAGCGTCTATTATTAACAGTTGATAATGACTGGGCGTTTGACTAAATCGGAGTCTTCGTCTTATCGTTGTCAATTAGGGCCTCTTTTTGTGTGCTATTCATATTCTCAATAAAATCTTCAATTGATTTCGTACGGTGCCACATGTCATCAATGGAAGAATATCCAGGAAATCCCGGCAGTGTCGTATCCACGGTTATTAGGCGTATTAAACGGGATGATAATCGTACTAAGCGTTAAGAAATGTATGAAAATATGTCTCAAGTTGCAGGGACTGGCGTAAAATGGCGTATCATGCGAGAAATCGTATTAAGTGTGATCGTATTAAACGGGTTCTACTGTAGATGTCATTATTCGTCATATTCGTGTAGCAGCGTTTTTTTTAAATCCTTGTAGTTATTCTTTAACAAAACAATTTGTGTATTTTCGCTAAGTTTCCACTGCGATCGCTGTTTTGTCTTTTTTCCTCCCGCTGAGTCAGTCATATAATATCCCTATTTGTCTTAGTAGAAACAACGTTTTCGATAGATCGCCTTCCCGTCAAGCATCAGATTCAGACACAGTTGATTTTTCAATTGTAATAGACCCCCGGAGAGATAACGCCGCTTGACAGAAAGAAAGAAAGAAAAAATATTTTATTTAAATAGTCCACAAAGAAGCACTTTTAAATCGTCAGATTAAGAGTGTTAACGTCGCACCGGCTTTTCATGCAAATTCTCAAGTATGAATAAACGAACAAACCGATTCTAACAAGGCTAGTCTAAAAAGATACCATAATATTTTTCGAAAACTCTATTAAATAATTAATTGAAAATTCAAAATGTATTATTTATTCCCAGAATGTATGTATTAAAACATTAGGTAAAGTATTTAATAGTAAAGGTAAACCTACTTTTTGTTGGTGAGTTGATATACCTTCTCATCTAATTTTAATATTTTTTTTTCTCGGGGCGGCACTGCTCTACTAAAAGCTATCATTTGTAACTACAAACATTGTAACATAATATTTGAAAAGAGTGACTACACGAGTTCGTTGTCTGAATCTTCTCGGTAGTTCAACTTTTGGAACTGGTGTAAATTCAGACATGGCAACAACACTATGGTTAATTTAAGGAAAACCTATTAGTGGCCTTTACAATCATTCAATTAATATTTTATTATATAAACGCTGTTGGTTTTCGAAATAATTAAATAAATAATACTAATAAGCACTACAATGTCAATGGTTTAAATTCTGAAGACACACACTTTAATCTTTTTCCTTGTTTTTGCAGGTGTCTACAGGCGGCGGTGACCGCTTACCACTGGGTCCTCAGCAATGATATGTATGTGTATGAGTTTGTCAACTCCAGTATATATGTATTTTGTAGAAATAATTAAATTTAAAAAATGTCAGCTGTCCGTTTTGCATTTATATTGAAAGAATGAGATGCACTATACTTATTTTTAAATGTAGAGTGTATACATACAAAAAAATATAACAAATAAAATACATACAATTTATGCAATTATCTCGTCAAGCCACACATTCCAGAATCAATGGATTTTAACTGTCATAATAATACTCCCGGGAGTCATACGCGGCATAATAAATTAATATTGTTTATGAGTAGCCTACTCATCAATGTCATCAATGAAAATTTGTGTAAATAATTAGAATATCTTCTGTTATTTAAACTAAAAAAGCGAATGAACTATTTACAACTGCTTTAATAGAATAAAATATTATAAACACGATTCTAACACATTATGGAAAAACGAAGAGAAAAAAAAAAAACAAACGTAAACAGCTCTTAGCAACGAACCAAAAAATCTTCTTCGTTCATAGACGCGCGAAATATCAAATAGGTAGCATTCGCCACACTCCGCGGGCCAAAGAACCGGAAGGTAATAGCGCAAATAAACATATCTAACTTATCAATTACTACACGAAGTCATGAAAACGTCTAGGTACCCTGACCACTCGTCCCGAAGTCGTCCTAACGTCTGGTAATGTCATATCGTCAGCAGTTGATAGTCGGTCAGAATCGGATCGGCTGTGCACCTCTATCTGGCCCGCCGCTGCCGCTGTCACTTCGAGTGGATATAGTCGCTGCAATGGTCTGATTTTGTCCCCTGTAGCAGTGCGTACCCTTGCTACTCTGGACACGTTGTCAGCACCTGAAAAAACTTCGATTACCAGGCCTAATGGCCAATTGACCCTCCTTCGGTCATCAATCTCAATTAGGACAATGTCACCGGTCTTGAGCTCACTGTACTGCTTAGCTTTAGGCTGTAGCAGCAGACTCAAGTATTCGCTCCTGAAACGCTGTCGAAAAGACTCACGTAACACCTGACAGTACTTGGCTCGGGAGTTCAGAACCTTGTGGTCCACTTCATCTAGATCCGCCACTTCGTTGCCTAGGATCGGCTGGATAAACATCATAGGCGTGATAGGGCTCAATTCGTCCGAACTACAACTTACGTAGGTCAACGGCCTATTATTGATTGTTGCTTCACAATCACATAGTACGGTGTAGAGCTCAGTTAATGAGACAGACGCGCGGCTAAGTACTCTTCTGAGAACTCCCTTCACTACCCCGATGAGTCTCTCGTAAAACCCTCCCCACCAAGGAGCGGCAGGTGGCAAGAAATTCCACTGTATACGAACGATGGAAGAGAAACACAGGATTTCCTTCCAGTCAAGCTTGCTGAAAGCGTTGTCTAGCCCCCGGAAATTTGTAGCATTATCGCTATATATGCATGAAACTCGTCCTCTGCGTGCTATAAATCTCCGTAAAGCCATTATGAAGTCCGTCGTTGCTAAAGACTCCACGACCTCTAAATGGACTGCTCGATAGGTAGCGCATGTAAAAAGGACTATCCAGGCCTTACTTCCTGACTTCAGTATAAGAGGACCGGCTAGATCTACCCCTGAAACTTCAAACGCCGTTTTGGCTTCCATACGTCCTATCGGCAAGCTTCCGGGTGGTGGTTGGCATGCCTTCGCCTTGTGACGTTTACATATCACGCAATCATTTATAACCTTCCTACACAGCCGTCGTAAACCGATAATCCAGCACGTTTCCCGTAGATTGCACATCAAGGTTTGTTTTTTTTTTCTCTTCGTTTTTCCATAATGTGTTAGAATCGTGTTTATAATATTTTATTCTATTAAAGCAGTTGTAAATAGTTCATTCGCTTTTTTAGTTTAAATACGGTCGCCACTATGTTATTTAAACTAAAAAAGCGAATGAACTATTTACAACTGCTTTAATAGAATAAAATATTATAAACACGATTCTAACACATTATGGAAAAACGAAGAGAAAAAAAAAAAACAAACGTAAACAGCTCTTAGCAACGAACCAAAAAATCTTCTTCGTTCATAGACGCGCGAAATATCAAATAGGTAGCATTCGCCACATCTTCAGTTTCCTGATTACTAAATAATGTTAACCACGTTTGGACTAATTGTTTACATTTGTTATAAATTATAATACTTGTAGAGCACATTATGTAAATGTATTTGCAATTTTATTTTAAATTATACTGTGAACTATAAAACTGTAACAAACCGGTATTCTTCAATGTTCTCTACATTGGAAAAAACCAGCAAAAGCAGTTGCACTGGGACGTAAACTTTTTTTTAGAAAGTTTGTGTTTGTTTGTCTGTCTATCTGTGTGCGAATCAAGCAAAAGCCGCTTAATAGGTTTAGATTCGATTTTCACTGTTTAAGTCCAACTTAAGATCTAAGCCATGTTTTATCTTAAACGGGTGGGTAGAACCAAGATACAGCTTAACCTCTCCGTAGAACTGACCTTCATACAATGAGTAAGGAGTTCATTTGAAATGGTTGTTGCGGGCTAAACTGTCATAAATCTACTGTCACGCATTTGAAGCCGCGGGCAAAAGCTAGAAAAGATATGAATTCTAATAGACTGAGCGCTGAACTGTTTTGAAGATAAAGTTGTCTTAGTAGGAATATTATTTTCCACATACATTTGGTTAAGCTCTAGATTTTAGGATCTAGTTACTTTTCTTTGAGTTTTCAGTGAATTATATTTAATCATTTTCATCAGTAAAAATGGTAAAACGTAATCTATCTAAGGCAGAATGAATAAGTAAAAAAACTGAATGATTAATTTTACAAATTAGCTCTATAATAGACTCTACATACATTTGTGGGAATACCTATTACTCTTATCTAGGTATAGAGTGACCCCGAGGTAACCCTTCGCTAATAAAGACAAAAGGAGTCATTTATCACCCCCTCCCGCCATCCCTTCTACCTTAACGCGCGCCCTACCCGGAACATCACGTCACTCAACCCTTGCGTGACCGGGTAGTTTTGCCAATGCCTGCTGAATACAAGATTACGTAAAAATTAGGACTACTATTTAAAAAGTGAAATGTCATCTAATACAAGATAAAAGTTTTTTTAAACCACTAAGGTACCAATAAATCATACGGCCCACCTGATGGTAAGCGGTTACCGTAGCCTATTACCAGGGTACCACTTGCGCGTTGTCGACCCTGTAAAAACTTTTTATAACGCATTTGTTCGTAACGGGTCTCTTATTTCATCAATTTCAATATCGTATCGTATCTCATAAAGTTAATATTGGGAGATAAAATATAATAAATAAACATTTAATTCTTTAATTTAATTAATTTTGACAATAAATTACAACCATTTATCTGTAACAAAAACACAAAAATATTAACTTACTTGACAACATTAAAGATGCCAACTGGTAACGTAATAATAAATTTTATAAATTGTTCAAGTTTTATTTATTTCCTCGCAAATATGCTATAAAACGTCGTATGACATGTGCGCTTTAATAATTACAGCCTCTGCTTTCATGTAGCAATATCGCTCGGTTGTAATTTTCAACTCACCGCACTTATATCATAATGTACTATTACATACGTATTACAACTATCTTTAACTAATCAAACTGTTTATTCAAAAGTGTTTGCACCTTCTACGCCAGGCCACTAATTAAGTTTGTTTCAAATACGCTTTTGAATCCTTCCTCTTCATCCTGGGCAAATTGAAGCTCTTACTATGTACAAAGATTAACATGACAGAAATTACAAAGAATCCTTGCAAAGCACCACCGTGCGTGTACCACCAGAACCACCTCATAAAAATTTTAAACAAAACTAAAAACCGACTTCAAAAGACCACCTCATAAAAATTTTATCCTAAACTAAAAACCGACTTCAAAAGACTAAAAAGAAAAACATATTTTAATTTAATTAGGTACTTATTTTTAAAAGTTATTTTTTAAAGTTATTGCTTAAGCTGTTTCATTGCTGCTTGATGTTGTTTTAATATTTTTCTTCTTTTTCTGAAGTAAGTACCTAATCAAGGTTTTTATTTGAGTTGAAAAATGTTTTTTTTTTATAATTTTAAGTGATAAATTTCGAAGGTCAAAGCTGATCAGCCTGGGGCCTTACCACCATCTTTATAAAAGCAATTCATATTCCGCTCGGTTCAGTATTGGTTCCTAAACTGCAGTGTGATTCACAAACAAAAATATTCGACTTCGAGCTTGACGTCTGACAAGACGACCGCTGCCATTGGTTTTGACGTTTGCGCACGGCGCTGCGCGAAAGCGTATTCACTAATACCTACGTCGGTCTCGTGGCTGTATATGATTGTCTCTGTTTTGGTTATACGACATGAAGTACAATCGATATTATTTGATTTCGTTTTTGTGGTGTTAAAATTGTATCGCAATTACTTCATTCATTATTTGATAGATTTTTACATAAAGATATATAAAAATAAACAACTTATTAGTTCCGGCTCACGCCATGCTCGACGTCGGAACGCTGGTGTCGCCAACGGTTGTCAAACAAACGCCAAAATGTATGACAGAGCTGCCGACAGCCACGAATCCATGGCTACTGACTTTAGAGAATCGCATAGCTGCGTCGCTGTCATAGTCGTAGATAGCGTCGTAGTACGAAATAAGGATTCTACTCGGTTTAGGTCCTAAACTGGATCGCAATAAAAGATGGTAGTACGGGTGCTGGTAGTCTTAATATTCTAAGCTGGTAGTATTCCAACTCAAATAGAATAATCATAAACACCAATGAAAGCATCAAGAGAGCAAAAATCCGCAATTTCGCTCACGGTGATGTCGTGACTCACACCGTAAGCTTCGTATGCGTGAATATGACCGCTCAAAATATACAAAGCGATGGTAGTTAACTTATAAACTTTTCAACGACAATTGACATTTTCACTCTTCCCGTGACCACGATCGCTATATGGTAATCGAAACGTCGCGTATATAATAATATAACATCTAATTAAACGCCAGTTAAATCCGGTAAAGTGGTTTTCATTTCAAATGTGTAAATGCTCGCGAAAATAATAATACTAATATATTTTAGGATCATATTACATTGATGACTTAATTATTCTAGTTTTTAATTCAACAGGATTTTAAGACAGAACTAGCCTTTAACCGTCGAATATGTACCTACAAATTGTACTCGTTAGGCGAATCCGACCGTGGAAAAACCGGCCAAGTGCGGATTTTTTGTATTTAGATTAGATTTCTTAGTTTATCTTTTAGATAAAATATAAACTAAGAAATATTATTCTGAACCGAATCGTAGATAGGTATTTGAAAAAATAGTCGTTCAGGTGTTTTTAATAGAATAATTCGACAAATTAGGGTATGGTATACACCTACGTTAGCTTCTAACGCAAATACTAGAGGAACTGCCGACAATCTGTTACACAGTTTGGCAGACTGTTGAATTGTAAACTCAGTGTATTATTTTGTGATTATATATTTTTTTTTAAATCACAGGGTCATCCTAAGTAGTCACACTGATTGTGAATGTTCACGGTTTTATTCTCCGCCTGTGGGACTTAATTTTTCTGTACTTAGTTTTAAATACATTCTAAAAAATTGTTCTTATTCATTATAATCACGGGCATTCATTCATTTTGCAGTTTTAATATACATAGGGGCACTAAAATTTTCCATAACTGCTGGTTAATTATATTAACAATATTTAAAAACTAATTGGATTTCGTCTAGTTTGTTCGATACCCTTGATGTAACTGATGGGAAAGTTACTGTAGGAGAGCGTTTTATGTGATGAAGATGATGCTGCAGAAAAATTCAATATTATGGCCTTTCATTTTGATATCCCGAATTGTCTTAAATATTTGAACAGTATGTTGATTATGGCTTAGAGTGTTTTGTAGGTCTGTTAGAGATGATTTGCTATCCGTAACAATAAATGCTGATATATTTCTAGTCAAGGCCCATGCGCACGCCTGTTTGATAGCTAGTTGTTCTGCTTGAAACATAGAACAAGTGTTGTGAAGCTTGAATGTGCGTTTTTCCGTATTTCCATTGGGTTTCATCAGAATTATGGCGGCTCCTACGGAATCATTGTGTTTGGTTCCGTCGGTGTAGAAGTAGTGTTGGATGGTAGGGTATGCATCAAATATATTGTTCAGGTTATCTTGTGTAGCTGATTCGTGTAATATAATGGGTTTTCTTACTGCTGGGTGAATCAAGTCTTTTGACTTAGCAGGTATTTCAAGGAGGATGTTGACAAAGCAACTTATTGGCTTTAAACTGCATTTTCTCCAACCTATTTTATATCTATTCCTTACATAAGTTACATAAATATATAAAATTTATCATCAATCATCCAGCTACGCTCTCGTGGTCCCGACCTAGCACCATGCGAATTCCTCCTGTTTGCAAAATTCAAGAATTATCCACGCGGTCAACGATTTCCAACACTGTTGAAGACAAGGTAAAAATCATGTTTCCTAGGCCACCACGGAGGAGCAGCATCATAAATGTTTTCAAAATTGGTTTACCAACTCGTATGAAAAAGTGAATTGAAGCTAAGAGATAATATTTTGAGACACAATAAAGAAATTAGCGCACACCACGTATTGGAATTTTGGACGTTTTGATCTTTTCAACTATTGATATAATAAACTATTAATATTTTTCAGTATTAGGATATTGAATTGGTACCAAACCCTATACAGTTGAAAGTAGGGATATGCTTGACAATATTGTTTGAAAAGTCATGGATATTTATAATAAATAATAAGTTGCTATAGGTATACCTACGAAATGGACAAAATTCAGTTGTACTTTCCTAGGAATGTGATTTGTTGTTACCCGAGAAAATCTTGAGAAGCCTATATTTTAAGCTAAAAGATATCCGTCGCCGTAGATAGTAATGGGGAAAGAATTTTGACAATTTAAGCAGAACATTATTTCATATCTACTCTCTGCTGTTTAATTATACTAGCTAGAGTAACTTATTAATTATCGGGAGCTTTTCTTACTATGTCACTACCAATTTATACCAGACTATTATTATCTTAACTTTAATAGTAACACCTCATAACCAACTAGGGGAAATCCAATATCGATAACTCCTCCATAAAACAGCGGATCAAAGTGATCTTTACGGCTATATAAAATGCGAAGAGGTAAAGTTAAACAGGTTAGTGGGCTAGCAAGGGTGCGCCGAGGCCTTTACAAAGTGTACCTCGTAAGCTATGTTTCCCTGGTAGATATTTCTTTTTATGGGCTACGGATAAATGTCAGGGGGAGCGCCAGGCCGCGCCCCGGGGCATTCCTCCGTTATGACTTGCTTTACGTACGATAAAACAGGATTGAGGCTTTGCAATCGTTAAACGTAAGATGACTTATTTTATTGAGATAACCTTTGAAGTGCATAATAATGGAAGTGGAAATAACGCTTTCTAACAAAATTGCTCTTTTATCCCCACAACATAATGGTGTACCCTGTACACAAATGGTATGTTAAAAACCTTTGTAAGCCCTAGCTAACTCTCCGTTAGTTCTGTCGCCCTAATGAAAATGGCTTTGCAATAATAGAAAATTAGAAAAAAAACCCAATAGAAAATTTTACCAACGAAGTTTCCATTATATTTATGAAAATGCCTAACTTTTTTTAGGTTAGGTATGCTTAAAATTTAAAGTTTTTTAGTCACTGAGCAATCTTGTCTAAACTCTGTCTATCCGAAGTATATCCTAAGCTCCGACCAACTGAAACGGATCAACTATTTTTCTTTCGCCACGATACAAATTTTTTGTTTGTTGGTCCGATAGGAATTTTAATAAACAATTTTTACTTTCTCAACGATAGAACCTTTTGGTTTATCCGATAGGAATATTTAATCAAATTTTTTTCTTCCTCAGCGATATAACTTGTTGGTTGGTTCGACAGGAAAATTTCATTAACTTTAATTTATTCTCATCTACACAATTTAAACTAGTATTAAAAATTATTAATTGTACCATAGAGCTCATAATAGCTACGATCTGAATCAAAACACCAGCAGCGATCAATTGATCAATGCCTGCTTTGGTCCGGTCTTGCGTGGAATATTGCTCGCACCTGTGCGATGGCCGTCCGTATCATTGACGATGTAGAGATCACCAACAGCCTAGAGCCTCTACAATTGCGTCGTGACATTTCATCGCTTAGAGCCTTCTATCGGCTTCATCATGGAGTGTTATGAGGAGCTTTTCGACCTTATCTCGCCTTCCTTTTTCCTTTTTAGGAGCAGCGTGCCTGTGTTTGAAGTCAGGATTTCACTGTATCCACCTCAACATAACGTACACAGAAGTTTAGTAACTCGTTCCTTCGTCGTCGTAATTGCAAAATTTGGAATTCTTTGCCAGCACATGTGTTCCCCCTCATTCTTATTTATAACATGGGTTTCTTCAAAAAAGGAGTGAAAAGGCACCTTATGGGTGGACGCGGCTAAAACAGTGTTTCAAGCTGTAAGTACAAGCTGTTTTAGCTTATGGTGCTTTGTATAAAAAAATAGTTTCAATGTATATTCACGAATGAACCGCGCGGCCACTAATTATAGATAATGAGCTGACTAAATTAATTGTAATATTGAGTCATTGTTGAGTTGAGTGGTTATTGTTAATTGGTTGGCAATTAATTATATTTATTATATTTGAGAATTCACTTGATTCGAATGAAAAGTTTTTTGTTTGTTTTTGTTTATTCTTAAATGTGTAATTCGAAATAACGCCATTAGAAAATGTTGATGGGATCTCAATAGAACTCGCTCTAGAAAAATTGAGAAAATTATTTAAATTCATCAGTTATAATATAATGAGTTAATAATGAGTTCATTCTGTACAACCAGGAGTGGAACAGGCCTAAACTATATTTTTTAAATGTAAAAATCAAGTAAAAATCATATAGCGATGCGATATCATAGATGGATATTATTAATTTGTGTAGCCGCGTAAGGCTCCCGGAAGCATAATGACAATTAAAAATCCATGTGTCTAGAATATGTGGCTTGATAGGCTGCACGCGTACTGGACGTAAGTTCTGTCTGTCTACATTGAAATTTATCTCGACCAGTATTGGAGCCAAAGTCATAAGCTCTTGCTCCTAGCATGTCATGTTGTCCTAGCATACGGGGAATATCAGCATCCCATATTTCTCACGCTCGCACCCGACGTGCCCCCAGGATCTTGTCGCTGTCTCGTTCTAATCCCTGGGATGCACTATTCCTACCTGAAGGTTTTATCGTGAGAAAATTAACGGATGTCGGGGAATAGCAGCTTTAGATTTTTTCTAGATGTTAATAGCGCAAGCCAGTTTCTTTTAATAAGGTAAAACGCAGTATTGTATAGGAGTATGTCATTCATTACAGTTGTAATATAACGGAAGTGCAAAAAAACTATGGCACGTTGGTACTTAGTAAATGGAGACTATCAAATTAAAACAAAATTAAAATTTGCAATCTGTTAAAATTGGAAATTGGGACAGATTTCTTGTTTATTTTATTGAAAATATGAACCAATACTTATAAAATTACTGGACGAGTCACAGAATTTTGTTAAATAAGAATATATATTTTGAGTGTTTTTTTTCAATTATTTTAGTCAAACTTTACAAAACGAAATTACAAAAGTAGTGTTATTTATTAGACTGCATGATTCTAAGTTATAGCGCTGATAAAAAATCTAGTGAAGAAATACCATAATGCCCCAACCAGGGGCCTTACCACCATCTTTATAAAAGCAATTCATATTCCGCTCGGTTCAGTATTGGTTCCTAAACTGCGTCGCTGTCATAGTCGTAGATAGCGTCGTAGTACGAAATAAGGTTCTACTCAGTTTAGGTCCTAAACTAGATCGCGATAAAAGATGGTAGTACGGGTGCAGCTCATTAAAAAGAAAACATCATCATGCTTATTGTGAAACTGGCGTATATTGCTTTTTTACCCAAATTGTGCCGATGATGTTTATAATGCCTTTATTGGCAAGTGATGCATAATCACTTGGCATTATTTTTATGGCTTTAAAACATAAATAGGAACACAAAAAGAGTAAACTCTTCTGAGCAATTAGATTGTGTGTGGAGTATTTTTTCTTTTTTAAATTTTTATCTCTTTTAACTTTATTATTATTTTGTCATTATAAAATATGTTTGTAAAATTATTCTAAAAATGTTTCAAATTAATTATTAATTAAGATCTCGTGCCCCTAGTGTAAGTTTCAATCGAAACCATCATCGTCGTGTTCACCTCTCAAATCCATGTATAAAAAGTGGTTTCCAATAATACACAACAGAGGCGCTGCTGCCGTTTTCATGCAATTTGACAGTTATCATGACGACGAACGATTTCGTTTTTAACCCTCGACGAAAAAAGAGGGGTGTTATAAGTTTGATGTGTCTGTCTGTGTATCTGTGTGTCTGTCTGTGGCATCGTAGCGCCTAAACGAATGGTCCGATTTTGATTTGGTTTTTTTTGTTTGAAAGCTGATGACCCTACGATGGTTCTTAGCTATAATTTATGAAGATCAGTTCAGGCGTTTGATGATTATTAGCTCATTTTGTACATAATAATAGGGTTTTACTAACTTTTACACATCCGATTGATTTGAAATTTCGTGTACTGTCACTTCGGTGACATTCCCATGACATACTATCCTTGAGCTGATCCTATACCATCAAAAAGTCTGCGAAATGGTTAATTCTTTAAAAACTTATAGCAAATATAGCGTGTTTGGGCTCTTATGAATAGTCTCAATGAGATGGTGTTAGATAGATGATTAATGACGCCGGGGGTATCTTAAAATTTTTAATTTTGCAATTATAATTCGATGGAATATTACACTAGGGACACTGTTGTCCTACGAGAATGCATAATAGAAGGTTGCACTGGAACCCCAAAGTATGTCACATACTCTAGCAGCGGGTTTTAAATATTTTCATCTGGTGAAACTCTCCCCTTTGGAAACAACAACTAGGTACAGTGGGTGGGTACGTCTCCCGAGTAATTTTACGCAGATGAGGTACTCAAAATCATAATTATTTATTTAGAGCATGGAGGTAATGTCTTTCTTGTATCGCTAGAAAGAAGGCATGATGCTAGAGTTTTGAAAAAATCACGAGTGTTGTAATTGTCAGTAATCTTTGATTATTTGAAATGTACTGAGAAATATGGGAAAGAAAATATTAAATTTTATTCAGTTAAAATTAACCGATCAGGCTGTTTCTTTCTATGGGAGAAATCTTATTACGTAAACCAGGCGTTTACCTGATAAGACATTAAAAAAATCGAATAAAATAATATAAAAATTGAAAAATTCTTTTGTCCATCAAGGTACAGATTACTTAAAATTTAAATTAGAAAATCATATCTTGCAATCCAGTTTATCTTGTGTTAACCAATTTTCTTCCCGCCGGTTCCTGATATGTCCCTTATGCTAATCTGTCTAAACAAATTGATATCCATCAGGCTTGGACTTCACACATTTGTTTTATATTTTATAGAATAAATTGCGATGTTGCCTAAGTTTGAATATGGCGGTATTTTTCACAAATTCGGAAAATATACGCTCCTATTACCCATTAAAACAATTCAAACTTAAAAGATTTGAAATATTGTTAAAGTTAGAAGTGCTGCACCCGTACCACCATCTTTTATCGCGATCCAGTTTAGGACCTAAACTGAGTAGAATCGATAATTCGTACTACGACGCTATCTACGACTATGACAGCGATGCAGTTTAGGAACCAATACTGAACCGAGCGGAATATGAATCGCTTTTATAAAGATGGTGGTAAAGCCCACCGTAGATTTTCTATGGAGCGTTTTCGGACGATGCGCCGCAACACATCAAACGCTACCGCTATATCTGTGAAACTATTGATCCTAGGCATACTATTTCTTTTGCAATATTTGTTATTGAGATATACACCTTATTTATGAAATAAAAAAAGTTGTCAACTGCCCTATTGCTACATTTTGCTTACAGCTGCCAATGTATTTCCTACTACTACTTTGCACTAAGAATTGGTCAGATAAATTTCTACAGCATGTTGCAAACTGGGTGCAAAAGGGGAAATATTTTAATTTGTAGCGAGAAAAATAGAATGTACAAATTTTTAATTCTCGTCATTTTTAGTATTTAAAAATCTTAAAGTTGTATTATTTTATACAATGAAATGAAAATATTTTTATTCAAGTAGGCCCGCCCCCCAAGTAGCACTTTCGAATAAAAAAAATTGTGTTCTCATATCTGGATTTACGTTTCCTAACAATGTCATAATGTCTGTCTGTCTGTCCGTCTGATCCCACCACAATTAACTACATCAACTTTTAAAAATAAAAACTAACTAAACAATGAGTTAATTTTCAAAACTAGACTAGTTTATTTTTATCAGGTGTTTGCTAACTGGAAAACCAGTGCTGAATTGAAGGTCGACACTAAATTTACTTGAAATAACTAGTATTATTATGATGTTGCGGTTGTAGGCTGGTGGAACTTTTGAAGATTGACGTATGACAATACTTAGGTAGTAGGTATTTTATTTCCGCGTTATTTACAGTCAAGATCAATGAACAGCAGCCAATTAGCGCAGTTGTTTCTACGATCTCGCTTTTATGTTTTAATTTATCACATGACACAACTCAAATTTATAGTCATTTTCAATTCATTGTCTAACTTTTCGAATACAGAAATAACATTAATAATGTTATTTCTGTCTTTTCCAATACAGTATGTAGTATATAGTTTTGTTTACTATAGATAGAGAGAGATATGTCAATTTCTTACCAAATGTTCACTCAGGTTAAGAAATTTCAAGTAAAAATATTTATACTGGGAACTTTAGGTTCGCAAATAAGTCAATATTTAATATGAATGTTTTAAACATGTATAACTGTTTGTTCCAAATAAATTTTAAAAAAAAATCTATTTACAGCTTTTTTTATAATTCAATGTGTGTTTTTATTACTTAAAATATTTTCAAAAAACACCAGAAAAAATAAATTGTATATGTGTAAATAGACATTTTTGTAGGGTGTGGACAGGATGCCAACCAGCGACCTATTTCAAAATCCGATTGTCTGTCTAACGGTTTTTTTTATACAAAGCATCGCATATGACTCAACACCACCTGAAGTGAAGCGGTAAGATGAGTCCATATGCGGAGACAGCTATTGCAGTTAGCACAGCTCTAGCCGCCTCCACACCTTGCCGACCCAAAAGTTGCTTTTCACAGGTGATTCGCATTCGGATCCCGGCCCAGGATATGCATTTTTTATAGTTTAGATATTTCTTTGAATATCTTTACAACATATTATTTTATGATACCTAAGAAAATATGGTTATCTAAAAAGACTTGACTAAGAAATCTCGAAATATTTTACCTGTTATTAGAAAGGTGAAGACAGCGGCCGTGCTTAGTAATCTCTCCATTCTGGGCTGGCACGATAAAGACAGTTTGTCAATAGCACCTCACAAGTTAGTATTCATGATAATAAATATCACTAAGACCTAAATTTTGCTAACACAGGTTGAGAAAGTGGATACCTAATTTGCAAGCTCAAACAATTACGCAGTTATCTTTCTCGTAATACTAAAACATATTATAACAGAAAAACTTTAAGAATTGTAAATAATTTCCACTTTTAGAAGTTATCAAAGACTTTGTTGCAAAAACTTGTGTGGGTTATCCAGAAAGCGCGTTCGCCACTCAGTCACTCAAGCAAGCATTTCACCAGTCCTGAAGGTTTCAGCCCCCACAGCTCAACCCCACCACCCTTTGGTGGTGCGCACAGAATGGGGACAGGGCGCGTCCCAACCCCAATAAAGAAAATTGTCTTCCTTGCCTGCACTAATTGAAACAATATTTGACTTTGCTTTATACCTAGTTTTAATGCATTTATAATTAAGAGGTTAAATGAAACTACACGCGCTGAAAACTTTCGGTTGCTCTATATAGGGGTAACCCAACGATATCAGTTGACTCCATGCCGACGCCGGGCGCGGTGGATCCTATTGTTATTGTGCCTGGTTTTTTGCCTGTCAGGCTTTTACAAACTGCTTTAAAATAAGCTTCATTTGAAGCTAAAGTTACACGGCTACGATCAGCAACAAAATTTTGTTAACATAACAAACCAATACACCTGCACGCTTTTTGAAAAAAATACTGTGCAGTCTAAATGCAAAACCAACAACATACTTAATAATATGAAATTTAAAATTTTAAGTTACCCCCGCCCTATTAATAATCTATCTAACATCATCTCATGGACACTATAAGCCCAAACACGCTGTATCTGCTGTCAGTTTCTGAAGAGTTGAGGACCCCGCAGTGTATTGGATGACACAGGATTAGATCAAGGTTAGCTTATCTTGGAAATACCACCGGAGTAACAGTAAACTAAATTTCAAATTAATCGGGTGTGTAAAAGTTAGTACGATCCTTTTCTAAATAGGAAATGAGCTGATATTCATCAAACGCTTTAACGTTTCTTCATAAATAATAGATAAGATCCATCTCGACAACGTCAGCTTTTAAACAAAAAAACCGAATCAAAATCGGCCCTTTCTTTTATGAGCTATGATGCTACCAATAGACACAGATACTCAGACAGACACGTCAAACGTATAACACCCCTCTTTTTGAGTCGGGGGTTGAAAAGTAAATGCAAAATCATAGCAAATAATCACATTATTCTAATGAAGCACCAGTTAGTCTTGAGCTCCTTTGTACTTCGGAAGGTAGGTACGTTAAGCCGTTGGTCCCGGTTGTTACAATAAGTCGCATTGGGCCAGTGAAGTGGTTTTATGGCCCAAATTCCTCATGTGTTTCGCCCAAGTTGGAAGGCCTGTGCCCAGCAGTGGGATGTATATCTGGTCATCTGGTGGTGACGATAATGAAAATAACAGTCGATTTGTAATTAAATTCAGAAGTAACCTTACAAGCTACTCTTAAAGTAGAGATGGTGTGATTAATTAGGTCGGGGATTACTTAATATTTTCAATTTTGGATTATTATATATGCAGTAAGTAAACTTGGATGTGTTAACCTACTTCTGTTGGTGACCTTACCATAGTGGCGATCGCAACCACATTTTGTATAGGTGTACGGTCGACCACAGAAGTAGCTGAACACTTTAGTACCATGTCACAACGCCTCTAGCGTCAATATAGTACGGTAGCAACTTTAACACCCGTATTCACAAACGACACTATGAGGTCTCACAGTGCCCGCGGACGCACAGGGTGCCAAATTCCTATTCATAAACAATACTCATAACATAATTGAGAGTGACAATCGGCACTATGCGTTTGTCAAAATGAACACTTAGATAAGCGAGCCTGATAGCTATATTAATCAACGCATATTGTCGAGCTCACCAAAGAGAATGTTACAACGTGTGTGAATGTTACTACGGAGTTTACGATTAAAAGCAAATAAACAATAAAATTGAAATGTCAGTCAATGAAGTGAACACGTAACACTCATCAACCAATCACAGAGCTATATTCAACGCTATGCGTCCGCATAGTAAAGATTCGTTTGAGTATTGTTTGTGAATTGAAAGGCTTGACATAGTGAACCCACTGAGAAATGCCTTACTTCGCTATGTATTGCTCCTTTACTTACATAAGTATCGTAAAGTACGTGCACAAGATCGGTGTGACATGGTACTAAAGTGTTCAGCTACTTCTGTGGTCGACTGTACAATGGTGGTCTAAAAAGGTTTATCAGTTTTCTAATTAGATTCTCCGTCACACTCATGTCACACTGTGTGCAGTAAAGGCTAAAATGCTGAGTCTTGATATCTACTTATTACTTTTAAATATTTGTGAAGCAATCCTATTCCATATAAGAGTGTTGACTTTTTGATTATCAAACTCATTTATTTTAAAAATTGACACATTTAAAAATGAAATTAAATGAAATCCTCGTTTTTTAAAAAAATCGATCGATTTTCGTGTGTGAAATAAATTAATATTCATGATTAGACAATCAAATCCATTTATTCCAAGCTCCGGAGTTCCACAAGGTTCCAATTTGGGACCACTTCTATTTCTGATCTTTATCAATGATCTTCTTGAAATCATTAAATGCGATTGTCTTGCCTTTGCTGACGACATCAAGATTTTTAAACGAGTCGCTAGCACTGAAGATTGCAAAATGTTACAGAAAAGCCTGGACAAACTCTCAAGATGGTGTGAACAGAATCAAATGTCACTCAATATTGATAAATGCCAAATTATCTCTTTTACAAAGAATAAAAACCTCATACAATTTAATTATAATATATCTGGGTCCTGTCTTGCCAGAGTTGGTGTAGTCCGTGACTTGGGAGTGTATTTCGACTCGGCTCTTACATTTCGCCCTCACTATGATCATATCTGCAATAAGGCAAATTAAATGTTAGGCTTTGTTCTCCGAAATGCTAAGCCATTTAAAGATGTAAGATCATGGATGATTTTGTATGGATCGTTGGTAAGAAGCTTGTTGGATTATTGTTCTTCAATATGGTACCCTATATATGAGGTTCATGTTGATAGACTTGAGGCTATTCAGCGCAGATTTGTCAGAGCGTTATGTACGAAATATGGTCTGCGTAGAAAAATGCCTGACTATTCAGACCGTCTCAAGTATTTTAATATGATAACCCTAGAGAGACGTAGGTGGATGTGTGATTTACTCACACTGCACCAGATTGCCAATGGATTGTCTGATGGAAGATTGTTGGAAATGTTGTCATTTAAAGTACCGACTCGGTCAGTGCGTAATCCGCAGTTATTTTGTATACCCTGTTGTAAAAACAATGTGTCAAAAAATAATCCTTTGCATAGAATGTGCCATTACTACAATGAGATTTGCTCTAATCATGATATATTTAATTGTCCAATTCTTTCATTTAGAGGATTACTACTGGAAACGTTACAAACACATTAAGCGACAGTCTTAGACGACGGCTTTGATCAGATAATTTTAATTTTAACTGTAGTTTACCTACAAATAGTAAAATCAATAAGTTTTGTTAAAATGTTGTGCACAATTATAATTGGGCACAGATATACAATTTTTTTTTTTGCATGTATTTGTATATGTTTTTTCTATCTGATGTCTGTTATTGTGTCATTTTAAATAAAATAAAAATAAAATAAAATAAATTAAATCATCAACCGTGACAAAGATTTGTGCATGCAATTATAAACCGTAAGGTGGTAAACATTTTTAGGCCGCGATTGTACAGTCGACAGCACATCAATCGTAACAGTTTCACCTTGAGACCGCCCTTACTGCGCTCGTAATAGAGGTGGTTTTCGTAGTGCAACTGTTACACTTGACGTGCTGTCGTCTGTACATGCTAACTTTATATTTTAATAATGTTTTCTCGTCTTTATACCAATTTAAAGTGGTGCGAGGTATTAAGTTACGTTTAGTTTGAAAAAAGCTTGACTAGGTACTAAGTTGCAGCGCATTTTCAATGTCTTACTGAGGCCTAATTTATTGTATCTTTCTTATTTTTTTTTTTTTTTTTTAATTTATTTGGATCACCAACAGTTGTTACATAATGGCTCTTAACTAATTATACTTCCTAAATACATAATTTAATGCACAACTACTTAGAGGTGAACACAGCATGTATTATGTTACAGTGTAGTTTTTAGGTCTAAAATTATTCTCTTATAATTTTTAATCTTAAAATTAATTTTACATTTGTCAATTTTCTCTTATATTTGAATATATTAGTGTGAGAGTGATATCATATGTGTGAAAAAGAAACAATAATTGTTATAAAGGTTTAATATAATGTAGTGGATAAGTATTTTAGTAGTTTTTTTCTCAACGAGCTGGGGGAATCATAATGGATGTCAATAATGTCGCTATATTTATTGAGGGTTTGGCATAATCTCGAAACGGGAGAACTGGAACCAAGAACTGTTCTTCTCAACGGAGGGCAAAGTGGTGTAATAGGTTTGCGCGGAATTCTGGACGGTGCACGGAATTTCAAAAGTGCTAATAGCTGCGGACAATCCAAGATATTTTTTACAATTTTAGCTGAGAACGTAATATCTAGTAATTCTCGTCTTGCTGACAAGGACAACATGCCAAAAAAACTAGTCCGTTCAGCGTAAGAACCAAGTTCTTTAGCTTTACCAATAGAAAAAGCCAGATTTCGCACAAACCGTTTTTGAATCCTTTCTATGCGAAGGGAATGATTAGCATAGTGAGAACGCCAGACGACACTACCGTATTCAAGAATACTACGAATGAGACTATAAAATAAAAGCAATTTTGTATTAGGATTTCGAAAGGGTTTACTATTTCTCATTACGAAACCTAGAAGTTTTGATGCCCTTTTGATGACTTTTTCCATATGTGGAACAAATGACAATTTATGGTCAAATAAGATACCTAAGTCTTTAATAATCTCTTTTTCTTTAATCGGAATGTCTTCTATGTGATAGCTGTGTTTTATTTTTTCATGCTTTCTTGTGAATGTAACTGAATAACATTTGTTGTGGTTGAGATACATCTGATTTAGAATACACCAAATCCCTAGCCTGTTTATATCAGATTGTAACAATAGTGAATCGGCCATGGAGTCAATTATTTTCCCAAACTTCAAGTCATCAGCATACATATATGGCGTTGAGTGATGAAAACAGTCAGGTAGGTCGTTTATAAATATATTGAATAAAACAGGACCCAAATGCAAGCCCTGAGGTACTCCAGAAGTCACGCCACGAGACGAGGAACTAAAACCGTTTAATGCAACGAAAAAAGGTTTTACTACTCAAGTATGATTCTATCCATCGCGATAGGGATCCACATACACCATAGACAGACAGCTTCTTTAGCAGAATTCTATGAGAAACTTTGTCGAATGCTTTTGAAAAATCTGCGTACACCACATCAAATTGTTTACCAGCATCAACCGCGCTTACAAGAGACTCTGTGAATGTCACAAGGTTTGTGCAAGTGGACCTAGCACTCACGAAACCATGTTGGTGTGTACTGAGATATAATTTCATATGTTCCCTTAATGGATTCGATACCAAATTTTCTAGAATCTTAGCAAACACCGATAATAACGATATAGGTCTGTAGTTTGAGATCATAGTTTTGTCTTCCGACTTATAAATCGGTAAGACTTTCGCTACCTTCCATAACGCAGGAAATATACCAGAAGACAACGAGGCATTGTATATAATAGTTAGAGGCAGAGCCAGAGCCGAGGCACATTCCACAACGAATACCGGAGGAATCCCGTCAGAGCCAGCACCCTTTTTACAATTTAATTCTTTTAATATCTTAAGTAACTCTTCCTCTTTAACTAATGATACGGTGAAATACTGACTATTAGTCCAAAGGAAATTCTTCCTTTCAAGCTGATCATAGCAAGTGGGGGACTCCGATGTAAAGACAGAACAAAAGTGTGTAGCAAAAAGTTCGCATATTACAGGCCCTTCCGAGGAAGAAGCTATTCCATCAGACATGGGGACTGGGTAAGAGCTAGTTCCACCACGTTTACCCTTGATGAAAGATCAATAACATTTGGGATTGTCACGTAACTGCTCTTCAACTTTGTCAATATAGTCACTATAACAGTGTGATGCAAGTTTTTCACAACGATTACTCAGTAATTTTAGTTCAATCTTATCTATGGGATTTCCATACTTCCTATAACGCAGTCTTGTTTTATTTTTTTCATTTAATAATTTTATGAGTTTAGAGTTAAACCAAACTGGGAATTTATTATTTTTTGGTTTGCAGATTGGTACATGCTCATTAATCAAGTTTTGTAAAATATCATAGAAATCTAGTACCATTTCATCGACATTTTTGAGATCCCCTAACCTTTGAGTCCAGTTAGTTTTATTCAATTTTTCTTTAATGACTTTGTAATTAGATTTATAAAAGTTTCGTCTTGTAGATGTCAAGTTATAAGGAAGACATAGTTTTTCAACGGCTGATGATAAAGTAACATGTAATGGTGGATGGATACGTTCTATTATACTCAGAGTTTCTATGGCATATTTTACTGTACATGTCTGTAGTGTGCTAAGAACAAGGTCAAGGATTCGACCCGTATTCGTGACACCATTACATTGATAGAGTTTATTAGTATTTATGAAATCTAGAAGAGCTTGACATGTATATGGTAATATTCTGGGAAATTTGTCTCTCTCCAAAGACTCCCAATTTATCATGCCCAAATTAAAGTCGCCAAGTATGCAAACATTTGAATTTACTCGGTCAAATACTGAATTACAGTGAGACAAAAAAAGATCAAGTGGCGTGCGAGCTACTGGTGGTGGAAGGTACACGGCACAGAGAAATAGTTGAAGTGCTTCAATCGAAATCCAGATGTCCTCACACCTACTCTCCCAAGATTTCATACGCTTAGATCTATATTTTTTCAGCACTGCTATCAGCACGCCACCGCCTCTGCTCTCAGAAAAAAAACCAGAAGTTTCTCTATCCCTACGGTGGACGTCATATCTATCATCAAATAACTCTCCATCAAATACTGAACCATTCAACCAAGTTTCTACAAGGACAATAACATCATAGTTATGAATACAAACATTTTTATAAAAATTTTGTGTTTTGGTCCGCAGACCTCTACAGTTTTGAAAGTACATTGATAGGGTGAATTTTTATAAAAGAAGACTAAAATACATGCAATAGTGATAAGAAGGAGAGAGCGTTATCCTAAAAGAGAATAGTTAAAGTTTATTCAATGAGTCCATGTTTCTAATAAGAATACAAGCACAGTCGTCACTCTTCCTCACGAAAATTTTTCCTGATCGGACCCACACATATTTGTAATCCTTCTCTTTGGCTTTTATTCTGGTTGCAGCATGAAGAGCCTTGTTGCTTGGTGAAAGATGTTCCGATACGAATATAGGACTCTTATTTCCAGAAATACCAAGATGCGAGCTGTTTAATTTGTCTTGTTTGTTGCTTTTGTTGAAATTGATAACAGCGGCCAGGAAGTAATCACGAGTTATAGGTGAAGCGAACTGAACGACTATAGTGCGAGGACGTGAATTTGCAGGGGATATTTTGGCAACACGGGTGCAACGAATAACGTCGTTTTCTTTAATCGACCTGCACTGCACCGACCACAGAACCGAGCTGTTTGACGATATGATTCAAATCTTCATTCCTGTTCTCAGGTATGCATTGCAGTTCCAGGTTGTTGGCTCTAAGCTGCTGTTCCATGGAGTTGAGGAGATTTTCAGTGGATGCTAGGCGATGTTGGAGATCTTTTACGGTATTTCTCATTTTATTATTGTCATCTTGTAATTCTCTGGCAGCTTTAGTGATATTTCCTTGTTCCTTTTCTATGTCATCAAATCTGTTGTTCATGAAATTCATGGAATCCTTAATTTCTCTCAACTCTGTTTGAACTGGATGAATTTCCTGATGAATTATACTAATGATATTATCTCGGAGGTTCTGCAGCATATCACTAAGCTCCCTTTTAATTACCTCTTGTACAATTTCGCGAACATCATCTTTTGAAACTGGCATCGTAGAAGGCGGAGAATTGTAGGCGGGTCTTTTATTTCCTCTTGCAATGCTTATATTGTGAATTGGTGTTGAGTCCTTTTTTGCTGTTTTAGGAGTTGAACTTAGACACTGTGGACATTTCCAATTCTTCTGCTTTTCCTTATCAGATATTATCGGCAAAGAAAGACAAGCATAATGAAATGCTATTTTACATTTATTACAGGTAATATATTCCTCCTCGTTTCCGCTCACTGTATTGCAGCATCCCCACTTACTCATTTTTTAAATAACGCAAAGAGAACCCAAGAAAAATTAAGAATACAGCAACAATAAACCAGTGCAAGATCGTCGCTTTAGTAATATTAATATAGTAAGGCACACCTCCCGCCAGTCTTCTAGCTTGCAAGCGCCTCCGCGAGAAAAAAGACGTAAGCGCCGTGCGATGAGCGTGACTTACGCGTTTTTACGTTTTACACTGATTAGACGACGGTAACTTTTGATTTCTCACTATTTTATCTTTGCATTTGCCAGATTTTAGATCTGTTTTCACACTAGATACGCACAAGAGTATATTAAATAACTTGTTTCACTCATGCTTCACTGAGAACTTTAGATTCCAGCAATAAACACACTATTATTACTAAGTTTACATATGAATAGCAATTATTTATGCAGAGAATACTCAAACGTGATGTACTGTACGGATGCACGGCGATTTTGATGCCGTACTATCTATATGCGCCTTATAATGCAGTACTATCTGTAGGTACTTTATAAATTAAGATGAAAATCAAGCGCAAGGTCTCTCAGTGACAAATAAACGGCGTTCCAGGTTGGCTGCCTAATTGGATGGTCTGCAAATGTTACCTCCGTCACAATCATGCCGCGACATTTCACCGCCCGCCCCGTTATGACCATCGTTACACTTCGCCGCCCGCCCAAATCCCACTCACACCCCCTTGTAGGCTACCGGCCAGAAACGCGATCTATATGTCCAAAGAACCTTGTCCTAAAACTATCTCATTGAAGTCATTTTAATATAGCGCTTATAAGTGCGGGCCTATAATAATATTAACTGTACTTAAAAACGTATAGGTACATATTATAATTATAGTTATGAATCATGTGACAGTTTATCAATTAGTAGGTAATAAATAATATAATAATATTCATACACTCACACCATTATCAAGCCCAAAGTAAGCATCATTAAGAGCTTGTGTTATGGATACTAGATAACAGAGAAATAATGATAATAATACAATATTATTAATTTTTGATTTTAACATTATTATAAATGTCCTTATGATTCCTGCCTCAGGACGTGAAATTTTTCAAGTTTTATTCTATTTTAATTACTAAATAATATAATATATAAATATTAAAAATATACCTCCTAAATAAACATGTAAATATCCATGACTCGTAAAAAAATGCTCGTACTCATCATACAAAAATTTGCTCCTACTGGGATTCGCACCCGGGACCTCCTGACCAGTGACTCTAAAATCGTCAAAGGCCTACGCAGCCTGGGACGGCATGACAAAGTATTTAAATTTTTACTAATGGAAATTCAAACGTGCTATGCTTGCTATGCTTTAAAATGACGCCGTGGCATCGAAAAATGCCTTTCGATGCCACGGCGTCATTTTAAAGCATAGCAATTTATGTCGCATTTCTGTAACGATACGTTAATTTCCATTAGTAAAAATTTAAATACTTTGCCATGCCGTCCCGGTCTGCGTAGGCCTTTAGAATGTTTAATCTTAAAGTCTTGCCATAATCTTAGGATTGTTAGTATCTATACCTACTTATTTCTGTGATTCAAGAAATCTCTCCACTTAAATTTAAGATGTCAGACAGCACCACCAGTCTCACAGACTACAACCAAATAACATGACTAGTGTTTGTTTCTTCGGCGGGTAAGGTCGCCATAGCTCATCGGGAAAGTGTTTATTGGAAGCAGCCCGCCTAGCATGACCACCGAAACGCGATATGATAAAGCTATTTATCGCTTTGAATTGGCAAAAATCATTGGATATAACAGCTATCTTGAAATTTTATCGAAACTGCGAACATATATATAATAAAAGTTCGCAAGTTTCGATAAAATTTCAAGATGGCGGTTATATCCAATAATAATAATATTCAAACACTTACACCTATTATCTAGCCCAAAGTAAGCATCATTAAGAGCTTGTGTGTTAGCTTGTGTTATGGATACTAGATAACGGGATAAATATTGATAATATCACATATATAAATATTAGAAATATACTAAATAAACATATAAACATCCATGACTCGTAAACAAATGCTCGTACTCATCATACAAACATTTGCTCCTACCGGGATTCGAGCCCGGGAACTCTTGACCGAGTAGCCTGCATAGCAAGGGGTACAGACCGCTCGAAAGCCATCCAATGATTTTTGACAATTCAAAGCGATAAATGGCTTTACCATATCGCGTTTCAGTGGTCATGCTAAGCGGGCTGGTAGAGTTATTTCCACCAGACCCTTGTTTTATTAAATTAAATTAAATAATATTGATTAAGTGACGAACCGTGATGTCGTGAGGTCCTCGTCTATTCGTGTACAAGCTAGCCAAACGTCTACTATGGAAATGCGACTTTTAAGCCGTGGTCCGTCAAAATCAGATATTTGGGCGACAAATTTCGACAAAATTGCGACATTTTTTTGGTGTAGTCAGAATCCAAATCGGTGTTGGTTTGCCGACCCAGAACGATTCACACGAGGACCGGGGTATATCTATACTAGTATTATAAATGTGAAAGAAAGTTTGTCTATTTTACGTTTTTAGTCCTAAAGCGCTGAACCAATTTAGATGAAATTCGGCATTGAGCTAGATTACATCTAAGGACCTAAGACTTTTGGAGCCATAGCAGACGTGCACGCAGGGGGAGCCGGGAGTGGACACTAGTACATTATATTTGGTCTAAGTAGACTAGCATGCGTGATTTGTACACAACACAGCACATCAAGTGTAACAGTTGCACTACGAAAGCCGCCTCTATTACGAACGCAGTAAGGGCGGTCTCAAGGTCAAATTGTTAAGCTTGATGTGCTGTCGACTGTACATGACTAATTCGAGGTTTTGTATGCATTGAAATGTCATTTTTGGCGGACTTAATATATAAGACCTCAACCTATAGTTAAATATTTCCTATTTTTCGTTAGTTTTTTGTTGCAATAAGTTTTAATAGGGCGGGAAATTTTAAAAAGAAATTCAATATTATGTAAACATGTTTTTATTAATAACCGAAAATGTACATTATTTATTTAAATTACTACAACTTCATACATAAATTACATGATATAACAGGCAGTACATCCAGCAACAACTCTGGCATAGGCTGAACTTGTATTAGACCAGTAGTCATACAATATTGTTAAACTTTATATCATTTTATAGTTCATATAAATGTCCGTATAAAAGCAATATTCATAAATTTATTTAAAAGAAGTCTTTTGTTTAATAAATATAATTGTTGCTTAGCCGAAGTGGTCTTAATCCACCACGCGTATAATAGTCGAATAACATAGACACATTTAAACACTGATTACAATATTATGCATTTTTTTATATTTTGACTAATAAATTCCATCTCTTGTTAAACGACCTTTAAAATTAACAACTGGCGAATATTTTGTATTGTGTAACTGTCCAAATTAGTACTTTTAATATTCATAAGCAAGTTAGAAGTATGTATTAATTGCGTCACCACATATTCGTTAGACGTTAAATCAAGACGACAAATAAATAACTTTTTAATATAAATACGTTAAATGTTAACGTGGTAATTCAGTATTCGCTATAAATAAACAAATAGGTACACACACTCCACGGAGCCACAGTCGCTTCACATAATTAATCATAAATTAACAATATCCCTACACACAAATACCTAAAACTAAAATGTGTTACTGTGTACCCTCTATGACTATTATATACAAATTTACACATTTCTACCTACTTTGTCTATTCGTTTTGTTTCCGTTAAAGATTTCTCTGTAATCCTGTGAGAGGATAGATTCAATCATAAAACAAAGTAGTAATAAAAGTAAATTATTTATTTTAAATGCTTTATTAACAGGTGCATTAATAAAATAAAATAAAACATTATGTAACTTTGTATTAAATCACATACAGATCCCAGGTAGCTGATGGGAAATGCGAAAATTGTTATGAACATTTTACACATTTCCAATCAGACCTCAAAGAACAAGAACACAACAAATATAAATTAATAAATTTACTTTTACATACAGTTAGTAGGCCGGAAAAGTTTCTATACACGACCTCTCGTAGTACGACCACCACACGCATTCGTTACTAGGTACACTACTCTTTATACGTACTACAAAACTTTATTTAAGATATGTTTGCTATAAACAAATTATTATGTTACAATTTAATAGAAGACTTCAAGTTTACTAATACGAGATCTAAAAGAAATCAATACACATACATAACGCTTCGCTCACTTAGCACGGAGCGATAAAATAAATAGAAAAATAAATCTGTAATAATTTATAAAATATCTTTAAGTAATTCCTTTAAATTTTTTATTTATATGCTAATCAAACGACTAACGCGTTTGTAATAAATGACAGTTTCAATAGTTTTGGTACTTAAACACGTTAAGTTTCACTGTGAATGTATTTATTGATTTTCAAAAATATTCGACAACACAGAACATGTAAGATGTAAGATTATGGACTATAAAAATGGTAACTTATGCTAAGTTTTAAAACCGGTGTCTCCAAATTCACACGCCTGTACGGTCAACAGCAAAGGTAATTGTCATCTTTCTGCACACTTTTCAGAAAACCAGAAGAATATCTCTATATTCACCCCGCGTAACTTACTATGCTTACCTTAACAAAATATGTAATGTTCGCTAGTCAACTCTAGATGTCGCTGTTTTGAAGTCTAGTTTATTAAAGTGACGATTTATAACATGAACGTTGCCTTCCCATTGATATAGTCAGTTGTTCTGTGGTTGAGTATTTTTTAAACGATTAATTAAAAACTGGCATTGTTACTTGTGCATAAAATAGTAAGCAATAAATATAATGCCCGTAACTATATAATTGGTCGTCGGTACTGAGCCATCGTTTACACAGATATTTTAGTAGTTACTATTCATTAAAATTACTAGATTTTTTTTTGTTTCTGTAATTTATTGAATAAATTAAAATTACTGGTCTAGTTGAAGTTCTTTGCATTATTAGTTAATCTATAATGTTAAATGAAACTAATTTTTTATAATTTTTAAAACAAAAAACACTTTTCATTCCTTGAAACAAAATACATTCTATTTTGGTATTGCCTACCTTTCGATAAATACAACTTAATTCGCCTCATAACTATCAGTTTTAGTAAAAAATTGATAACTACATCTTCAAAGATTATATTACTCTGTTAAGATTTTCGCCTCCTCTAATTGACTTGAGCAATCATATTTACAGCGTCGTACAAAAGATATCACTAAGGTAGATGAACTCAACCTTTAAAATTTGGATGTCTGTTTTGTAATATTTTTTATAAAATGTCTAGATACAACGTGAAAAACTATAAGACGGAGATATTTTTTAGATAAAGAACTCATTTTGAGATTTTATGGTGAAGTTACATAATAAACAATTATGATAATAGTTGAAGATATTCTTAAATAGTTTTATGGTAAATGCCAATAAAAAAATCAATTATGAATGACAAGTTATGGTAATATTTTTATAGACTACGTGTCAATTATTTAATTTTGTTTGGCTAATGTATGATACAATATTGTATTAGATAGATAGCTTAAGATTTATAAATAAGATCTTAGTGAGTATAGTGATGTAAAATGTTAGAAATATTAAGATATTTGAAACAGTATGTGTGATATGATAATTTATCAACCTGTAAGATAAATGCTTTCAATATTCATCATGAATAAAACAGGATATTTATGAAACAAATAGTTAGAACTAAGAAATGTTTTTTTTTAAACGGTATCCAAATAAAATGGATTATCAAACGATCATAGATAGTAACTTTGCAAAATTAATATTAATTTTGTTGCAAAATATCACTTTCTTCAGTTATTGGCCCCAACTTGGCCCTATCAAAAGAAATACAGTTTTTGTCTAATCACAATCTAGGAAAATATGTTGAAAAGAATTAAGAACTGTTATGTTATAATTTTATAACTGAAGTGAGTCACGGTTTTATTTGTATTCTTTTTGGTATTGTTTACAACTGAAACACTGAAGCTTTCACTCGAATAAGACGGTTTAATCATAGAACCTGTTCATAGTGTCCGAGTTGTTGAGTATTCGCTGACTCATTATAGATATTAATCTTTTAGTTCAGTGACAATTGAACTGAGTTTAAGGAAATGTCTAAGAGACATTTTAACAAAAAACATTCATAGAAGCAATTGAAAACACCATAATGTCATGGTAGAGTCGTGTGCAATAATAGTTATACAATTTTGACATCTAATGTGCCTCACTCTCTTTGCAGTAAGTAATTGGCTATATATTATTGCACGATTACAGTACGTTACTATCGCGTACGCGGCCATTTCTCGAATAGAAATCAGCAATGCTATGAAAGCCACGCAGTAATGGAGAGTCCATAAAATGAACGCTGTACGAAGTCACACTAGGACCTCACTTTGGCTAAATAGTCATTGAACAACACAGATAAAAAATCATTGGACATTTAAAATTATGTGGACTCATCAGCATAAACTAAACGATTCACTGACGTAATTTCTCTCCTATTTAGCTATTCTTCCCTCATTTAGAGCCCCTGGGCACATTGGGCTAACGTATAGCCTCTAGAAGTATTTTTGGGTTGCTTACCAATGACAAATAGTGTTGTTAAAACTTTGAGTCTTCCGAGTCCTAATTTCAAAGACTAAGTTTTTAGGCGATTCGACTTATTACAAAGATACTTGTAGAGTTTTATGACATTAGTTAGCAATCAGCATTTTTTGCTTCAGTTGCAGAGTCGAAAGTCATAATAAAATCAGATTAATAACAGTCATATCAAAATATTCAACTAGAACCAACAAAGCGGTTTGCACAATATATTACTTGTATTAACTAAATCACAATGAAATGAAACTTTGTTTTTTTTCTCTTTATTTAATATGAGCACTTTTGTCTTAAATTAAGATTATGGCAGTCCTATTGTAGCCCTACACTTAATAACAAATGAACTCCAAAGAGAGCAACTTTTATGTTGAAGACTCTGTTCTTTTAGAGATACGAGACACTGATTTCAGGACTCCAATTCTGTAGAGTCTAACGAGTCCTTTAAAATTGAGTAGTCTTCAAAATTTACACAGTTATTTACACTTAATAACAAATGAACTGCAAAGAGAGCAACTTTTATGTTGAATACTCTGTTCTTTTAGAGACACGAGACACTGATTTCAGGACTCCAATTCTGTAGAGTCTAACGAGTCCTTTAAAATTGAGTAGTCTTCAAAATTAAGACTCGAGGACTCGAGTTTTTAACAACACTAACAGCAGCCCACCGCACTGACCTAACTGAACAGAGGCGTTAAGATATACTAATCAGTTGTTATGTATGTTCACAGCGTGTTGTCGTCTACGGGCGCGGGGGCGGCGGCCCTGTATAGAGGGTTCTTGCCCTTCACAGGCAGCGGGTGAGCCTCAGTGTTCAGAACCCACTCGTCTAAGGAAAGTAGGCTGTCATCCGCGAATAGCAGGTAGAGATACTGGAAAAAAAGAGAAAATGTTATTATGTAAGTATTTTAATTTTTACATAAATATTCTAATTTAGTAACATAGATTTTACGTTGAAAATATTCATTGAGTTAAGTAGGTGAGGTGAAAAGTAAATATTTTTGTGTTACATAACTATTTGACAAGATTTTTAAAGGAAATAGTAAAAGTTTGTATGGTATTTGATCCAGA
Organism: Nymphula nitidulata; assembly: GCA_947347705.1. Taxonomy (NCBI): domain Eukaryota; kingdom Metazoa; phylum Arthropoda; class Insecta; order Lepidoptera; family Crambidae; genus Nymphula; species Nymphula nitidulata. The sequence goes on along the minus strand of OX374625.1, from coordinate 17,529,277 downwards.
TCATGAGCACCATTTTGTCGTTCAGTATTTTTTAGAAGAAACCATAAAATCTACGGGATGGTAGTCACTGCAACCTTATGAGACCTATAATTGTGACTCGCAGTCAGAAATCAAAATTAATTTTTAGGTTGAGCACTTTCTACAATTTCTTTAACTAAAGCAGTAGTTATTTTATGAGAAAACTAATTAAATCCCTTCTAAAAACTCGTACAAATAATTATGCTACGGTAACAGCTTATATCAGAAGTACTAATTTAACTGTTGTTTTGGAGAAAAATAAAAATATTTACTTTCTCTGAATTCATGGTAAACTGTAATAATTACCTTTAGAGTTTCTGCGAGGAAAAAGCTCTGTTGCACGTCATCTCCTTGTGGAGCCTGGTGGTAAACATTCACGAGGCCAGTATAGCCACCTTCCACGCGGCAGTGTTTTTCCAAGGCCTAAAAAATTCACACAAGACTGGTAAGTAAAGAAACTTTTATCGCGGTCAGTTAACAGATGGGTGACCGACGAAACGTGATCTTTATGTGATATATGCATCTGATTAAGCGGATAGGGCAATCGTTATAACAAACCAGACACCTGAGTCTTTGACAACAGGTGACATCAGAATCTGTAGTGCAAACATGTATCGCTCGTTAAACAAAATTTGATGTTTCATTTCAAGTAAGTTTCATTTAAAATGTAAGTTTTTTGAGTTCTAATGTCAAAATTTCTATGACGGAAACCGATATATCGAGTTTAAATGTCACATTTTGTCAATCGATAGATGCATGCTCGCGGGGCTGTAATTTTAAATATGTCTCTAAGGATGAACAGACATGTCGCATAAAGTACGTCTGCATTATTTGTATAATGACTCTTCAATATTTTAAGTAGGGGATGGGCCTAATTTTGACGACACACTTTAAGTAGGTACAGTATATCTCTTTCTCAAAATATGTATAGGAAAAAGATAGCAAGAATTTGTTTACAGCTGTCATCTAAATTGAGAAAAAACTAAAGCCATGGTCGATCCCGGGATGAGTCAATCAAAAATTTATTATCTCGAGCTCCTCCGTGCTTCGGAAGGCACGTTCAGCCGTTGGTCCCGGTTGTTACTTCAACGGCTACAACCCACCAGCCAGCATGGTGGTGTAAAGGCCCAAACTCCTCGTGTGTTTCTCCTATACGAAGGCCTGTTGCCCAGCAGTGGGACGTATAAACGCTGGTAATGATAATAGAGACTTTAACATGCAACTAAGCGATTCCTAGTTTAAGCAAAGACTCAAGTGACTGCTTTGTTTTCACAAAGCGTTTTTTATTAGGCGACTATGAACTGCATAAAAACAATCAATCTATAGAATTTTATTTCGTAGGTTGGCTGAAAACTGTAAACCCTAGGTAGTACATACCGTACATACTTATATTAATTCCTATTTTCTACCTAATACCTATTCTGTAACGTGTTGTTACAGAATAGGTAACTTTGAAGCCCGATAAACCAGACACAATTGAATTTTAATTGTCATGTCAACTTAAGTTGCCGTCTGGGCATTAAAGGAAACCTTTTTCTATTAGACTAAAGGCTGATTTTTCAATCCTCATATAAGAATTATCCAAAGAATAACTTTGACAAGTTGACAGTTAATCTATAGAAAATTTGTCAAAATGTCAAAAATATGCTCTAGAAGTCTAGATCCTTAGTTCCCAAAGTGGTCCAGGTGGACTCCCAGGGGTCCACGGGAGACTCGACGGGGGTCTACTTTGGCGTGACAAAAAAACGCATTTCTTGTCGAGTTTTGAGAATATGGTAGAAATGTAGCTGCGGGGGGTCCACCGGATCCAGCTAAATTTTGAAAGTGGTCTATGAGAAAAAATGTCTGGGAACCTCTGCTCTAGATAAAAAATTGTCAAATCGGCCCTAAGAAGAAAAGGGATAGGAAAAAGTAAATTTATCCAGAACCACTGAATGAGAAGAATAAACGTCGTATACCTGAACAGCCTCCCAGCCCCAGTCGCGGTACTTCTGTTCCTTGGTGAGCCGCCACATGATGAAGTAGCTCTCGAACGTCTCCGGCCGGAGCAGGTACACCTTCTCGTTGCTCTTCTGCGCTCTAGCTTCGACTGCACCGCTGAACCTGCAACCAGAAAATGTATTTTTAATTTCATATATCATAACCAGTGATCGGAATAGGCTGAGTATATTTACCTACAGTTTGTAGAACAGGGATAAAAATTGGAGACTTCCCTGCAAAATTTTTTTTACCATGTTGATGAATTTAAACATGTTATTATTAATATTTACCGCGTAACAAACATACAATAAAACGATCAAAAATAGTCGAACGAACACCTTTTTTTTAGTTATTAAAAATGAAGAGCCATGTGAAAAAAATTATAAGGAAGAATATTTACGCAGGAGAACTTTCCATTTAATTAATTAGATGTTTGAATTTACGTAGTTGAAATTCCGGTAAATTATCGGTGAGGTAAAAAAATTATTTTAACGAAGTCTCCGATTTTTATCTCTGTTCTACAAACTGTAGGTAAATATACTCACCCAATTCCGATCACTGATTATAACTTACTTATATTGCAATATTTCTCAGCACATGTCGCATGAAACATAAATGAATCAAAAAGTTGATGGTGTCAGTCAAGATTTTTATTACAATAATTACAAAATTGTGCTTGAGCGAACGTTGAATTATAAAACTGGTGTATTGTAGTTTTGTGACGCAAGTGTTTGTGATGACGTGCAATTGGAAGATCGTTCCAATAAAAGTGAAGCATCACGGAGACTGTCATCATATATTTGGCGCTAAACTCTCCCAAGATGCATTGAAATGTGTTACACCAGCATTTCAATGCATTAATTGCAGAGTTAAGGAAAATACTTAAGACATGGCTGTATGGATTTAATCCTTTTGCCTACCCTACACAAGAAGAATTACCAAAAAAGGGGTGTTTGGCGGGATTTGGTGGTGTCAGTCAAGATTTTTATTACAATAATTAAAATTTGTTCCGGAGCTAACTCTGTGTTATAGAAGTGGTGTAGTTTTATAAACCAAGTGTACGTGTTGACGTGCAACTAAAAGATTATTAGAATAAAAGTGAATATTGTGTGAAAGACGATTAGAACTTTTTTGTGGTTATCCACCTCAACAAGTAGCATCATATAGAGACGGTCGGCATATATTTCGCGTCAAATACTCCCAAGAAGCATTGAAATGTGTTACGCCAGCATTTTTATGCAAAAAAAAGAAGAAATAAAAAATACTGAAGACATGGCTGTATGGGCATTAGTTCCCTTAGCCTTTCCTTTATAGGGAGAATTAACCTAAAATAAAAAGAAATTCTTGGCGGGATTTGACTGTGTCAGTCAATAGTTTTATTACTATAATATAAAATTGGTGTAGTTTAGTGAAGCAAGTATTTGTGTTGACGTGCAATTGGAAAATTATTTTGATAAAAATGAATTTGATGCAAAAGACGTTGAGAATTTTATCGTGGTTAAGCGCCTCATCGTGACTGTCATCGTTAATTTCGCGCCAAACTCTCCCAAGATGCATTTAAATGTGTTACACCAGCATTTTAATGGAATATTTGCAGAATGAAAGAAAATACTTAAGACATGGCTGTATGGGCATTAGTTTGTCTTGCCTTCTCTGTAATAAAGAGAACATATAAAAAAAAGGAGTGTTTTTCGGGATTTTGTGGTGTCAGTCAAGATTTTTATTACAATAATTAAAAATTGTGTCGGAGCGAACTTTATGTTATAAAATTGGTGTTGTTTTATGAACCTAGTGTTTGTGTTGACGTACAACTAAAATATTATTACAATAAAAGTGATTATGGTGTGAAATATGATGAAAACTTTTTTGTGGCTATCCACCTCATCAAGAAGCATATTATGAAGATTGACATCATATATTTCGCTTCAAATATTGCCAAAATGCATTGAAATGAGTAACACCAGCATTTCAATTCAATGTATGAAGAATTAAAGAAATACTTGAGACATGGCTGTATGGGAACTAATTCCCTTTGCCTTCCCATTACAGGGAGAATGAACAAAAAAAAAGACGTGTGGCACTCGGGGACTGCCGCGGTAAAGCTATTGCATAGCATTTTGTATCAACTTATGCAATTTTAATTTTATTTATTTATTTTATTCATGCAGTATTTCTTTTTCTTTGATATTAATTCAAGTTACACTTTTTGAGCGTGGTGACCGATAAGAAAACAAATTTTTCTATTATTAAATGTACGACTAATCGTACGCACACAACGCCGTGTCGAAGACTGCCGAACTGAAACGACGTTAGACGATGCACGGCCTTCAAGCCACACCTCCTTGCGCATCGGAGTGGGGAGCGTGAGGTTTTTTCGTTACGGAATTTCTGGATTCGGTCCCCGCGCTCAAGGCCCGCGATAGAAGCTATGCAATAGCTTAAAAGGGGTGTTTTTCGGGATTTTGTGGTGTCAGTCAAGATTTTATTACAATAATTAAAAATTGTATCGGAGCGAACTTTGTGTTATAAACGTGGTGTTGTTTTATAAACTTAGTGTTTGTGTTGACGTGCAACTAAAAGATTATTAGAATAAAAGTGAATATTGTGTGAAAGACGATGAGAACTTTTTTGTGGTTATCCACCTCATCAAGTAGCATCGTATGGAGACTGTCATCATATATTTCGCGACAAATTCTCCCAAGATGCATTGAAATGTGTAACACCACCATTTGAATGCAATAAAAGAAGAAATAAAGAAATACTGAAGACATGGCTGTATGGGCATTATTACCCTTTGCCTTCCCTTTATAGGGAGAATTAACAAAAAAAACAACAAAAAAAAGCCGTGTGTCACCTGAAGGCCTCCGGTCCCAGCTTGGTGTCGGAGCGCGCGTAGCTCTCGTGGCAGGTGTGCGTCAGTTTCCGCGCCACGTCCATGTAGCGCGCCGACAGGGAGTTCTCCAGCGACGTCGACGCCAGCGCGAACATGCCGCCTGCAACGTACCATGCCACACGTAAGTACATTACTAGTGGATTATGAGCCACGGACACCGAGAACTGGATAAGTACATGTTATTTTTCAAAAATACGAATACAACAGCTTATTGCTGCAAGAATAGAGTCCATATATGCGTATTTTGTAGCTCTGATGTTTTCAGACGTGACTGTAGTGTAGTATCCGGCCTTCTTGGTATGTATTGGCACATTATGTGTTAATGGTAACAAGAAATTCTCATTTATAATAATATTCGATTGTCAGATTTATTCTAGACTTTGAGAGAGAGAGAGAGAGAGAAATAAAGAGATTCCGGCCGAGGGGCCACGCGCGACGGCCGATTGCGAGATAGTTTAAAAAATAGAATTTTATAGAGCGTTGTTTGTATTAGTTTGGAAAGAAATATAAGCGAATAAAAGATTCCCCGGTGTTTGATTGCGGCGCAAGCCGGGTCGCGACAATTGGTGGGAGAGAGAGATAGAGAGATTCCGTCGCGGGTGGCCCCTCGGCCGAAATCTCTCTCTCTATCAAAGTTTAGAATAAATTTGACGATAGAGTATTATTTTAAATGAGAATTACTTTTTACCATTCACACAAAATGTGCCAATACCTACCAAGGCCGGTTACTACTGTACATACCATGATAATTTTTGAAGTAGACAAACAGAATAGATATTTCTAAAAATGTATAGACTAGAAAAAAGACACCTGAGGGTCTGGAACACTAAATTACTTAGGACTTGGGGAATCGTATAAAATATTTCGCATATTGTTTAATATAGACGTCTAACGTTTTCAAACACCTTTAAACATTTTAATTTAATGATAAAATAAAATTTAAACAGTAGATATTCTATTGTTAAGAAGTCGGGGTGATATTTTTCTTTTACAAATAGATGACAAACAAGCTGACGGCCCACCTGATGGTAAGCAGTTACCGCCATCTATAGGCACCTGCAATAACACGGAAAAATCACTTGGTACTGCAGGTGCGTTGTCAGCCTGAGGCCTAAGCTGAAATGCCGCCCATGCACAGTAATTACACTGGCTACCTTTCCCTTCAATCCGAAACACAGCGAACTGCTTCACGGCTGAAATAAGAAAGGCGGTGGTACCTACCCAGACGACCCTACATACCGACCTACCACCTAAATGATAAAAGAGGAATGGCTAATGTAGGTATGTCATTCTTTAAAACTAAATTCAGGTTATTGTTTGCTATTTGACTTATTTTAGTGAGCATGTTTTAAAATGTGTAAGGATGCGTTCAGAAAGGAGCTGTACTTGATATGTTTACTAGATTATATTAATCTAACATTTGTTTTTTGCCGAGTAGGTATTTAGCATACTGTTACCGACCTGCAAAACACGATAGGTGGTCCATCTTCTCCTCGAAGACTCGTCCGTACTTGATCTCCGCGAGGTACGCGAGGCCGGCGGGCGAGATCCGCAGCATCTTGTCGAGCGCCGCCTGCATGGCCGAGTCGAACATGAGCCGCGCCTGCGCGTCCGTCTGCCCAGACAGCAGCCATGCCTTCAGCAGGTACTCGTAGAAGGAATCGCCCAGCGCGCCCAGGGATATGTGCTCTATGGATGCCAAATTTAAATCATTTTTATTGCAGGTCACACTCAGCCTGATCGGTTACATAGCCTTTTTTGGATTAATTAGAAGTGAAACGGCATAAGGAATTCTCGCTAATGAAGAGAAGGCTTACGGCCTGGCCATGGGAACGGGCGGCGGCGGCGGCGGCGGCGGCGGCGGCGTCGGCGACTCGGCAACCACTGCGCGGTCGCGACGCGCTGCGAGGCCGACATCGAGACAGCGCGCAGTGGTTGCCGATTCGTGAGTCGAAAGACGCGCGTGCGGTGAGTTCGTGGCCAGGCCGTTACATCCAAGTCTAATGTATTTTAAAATTCCTGCAGATATTGCTTTGAAAGACGGGTGTAACACATTTCAATGCATCTTGGTAGACTTTAGCGCCAAATACATGACAACAGACTCTATAATGCTATTTCGAATAGATGATCCTCCACATTGGTCGTCAACACAGACACTTGTTTCTAAAAACTACTACAATTTTATAACACTACTATATCAATGCAATTTCATAATCGTTGCAATACCGGAATAAAAAATATTTAAACAAAAATTAAAACCGACTCCAAAAAACTGAAAAGGATAAAATAATTAAATTTTAGTAGGTACTCATTTCCTAGGAACATATTTTTGGAGTCGGTGCTTCACTATCTATGGTTTCTGGAAACAACTTAGCACCAACTCCAAAAATATGTTCCTAGGGGATGAGTACCTACTAAAATTTAATTATTTTATCCTTTTCAGTTTTTTGGAGTCAGTTTTAATTTTTGTTTAAATATTTTTTTTTCACAATTTTTAGTGAAAACTTTTGAAGGTCAAAGCTAGATGGGTGACTGTGAGCTTAAATTGATTTCTACTATCGTATCATTTCACCAAAAATTCATAGGAAAGCAAAAATCCGCAATTTCGCATATGTAGACGACTTCATTTTTCCAGATTTTTTGATTTAAAAACCAAACTACCCAATGGATTTTCAAATATTTTTTATGGGACCAAATGGGAACTATTCCGCATCGAACAAAAAAAGAATCATCAATATCGGTTCACCCAGTCAAAAGTTCTGAGGTAACAAACATAAAAAAAAACATACAGACGAATTGATAACCTACTCCTTTTTTTGAAGTCGGTGAAAAATATTGTACGTCGCCGTTATCTCGTCGAGACCGTATTCAGGGAGGCACATACAAAATAAATTAGAAATTATTAAATTATCAGAGGCTAGTTACGTCAAAAATTACTACCAATTTTAGATAGAGGACCAGCTATGGTGGCCAGTGCCCTTTATCTACCCTGGCACTTTATTCATTGCAATGTCACAGACTAGTATTGTTCCTTATTTCACTAGATTGCGGCACTGAGACTACTGTACAAATTTCTTTAGGATACATTACAATTCAAATGATAATTTCCGAAAAATACTCACTTTGCCCCCACTGGCCGTTGCGAGGATTGATGAAGTTCGGGTATAAGTCGTTTGGTTTCTCAATATTGTTCAGTGCCTCACGGATCCTATCCACTTTCTGTCTGTACACTGAAATAAATAAACATGTATATTTACTCCTACAGCAATAAAGACTAGAAGGACAGTTTCTTATCAACTATAATGAGTGTCTTGAGGACGAGGAACCCGACACTACCTTGGCATAGATGGTCCGGCCCCGGTGATATAGCAAGTTACCGGATTTAAGGATTATTGTGTCCCAAAGGAACTTGTGTTTTTCTTCTGGTTGCATTTTATCCACTAAACTAACCGAAAATTTTACCCGTGACCTATGGAAAAAACAAGCAGATCTTTCGTGTCACTTTTTGTGCTTATCTGCGCGCTGCAGCTAGCTGCTATATTTTTGGAGTAGAATCTGCGTTGGATTTGACTGCGATATTTTGTTTTCATAGAGAAAAAATACACATAAGTATTTAAAAATAAGTGGTCATAAAAAATTACCTTGAACCTACCAATCACTCAAACAGTCACACAAAAGCTATTCGATAAACGACCTGCCTAGGCGTCCAATTGAATGGCTAATGTGAACCAAACGATTGTGACGTTGAGCTATCTGGTCAAACGTTGCGTTCAATGACATGGCTAGATGTACAGCCGTTTGATTGGATGCCGGCGTTCAATCAACGGGCTAGGCGTCCAGTCAAGCAGCTGATTTAACCAGACGGCTGCGACATAGATACTAGATAACGGAAAACATATTAAATATTATAAATATATTTTTTTTATCTAAGAATATTATTATAGACAACTATGACTCGAGAAAAAAATATTGTAATATTCGAAGACCGGTTGGCCGAGTGGTCTGTGCCACTTGCTATACAGGCTACTCGGTCAGGGTACCGGATTCGAATCCCGGTAGGAGCAAATGTTTGAAAAATAAGTAAGAGCATTAAATGTTTATTTTGTATATTTTTAATATTAATATTACTATCAATATTTCTCCGTTATCTAGCCATGGATACTAGATACACAAGCTCTTAAAGATGCTTACTTTGGTCTAGCTAGATAATAGGTGTGAGTGTATGAATATTATTATTATTCGTGTTTATCACACACACCTCTGCTCCGGCCGGGACTTGAACCCGGGACCTCTGGCCGCGTATTCTGTAGCTAGCTTAGTAAGTAAGTATGTAAACATTTTTATATTTAGGTTAGATTATGTGGATGTTGTAAGGCTGTTCTTACCGTCTTTTCCCGTAACGTCACTGAGATATGTGAATTCTAGATGTAGGGTGCCGACCTCAGAAAGGATGCTGTTGGGTCCCGCCCAGTGGTACTGCCTGCTCACCTGGGATTAAAGTTTATCAAGTATTTAGGAAATCCAAACCCATTTCCGTTCCATATGAAAATCGAGGGGGAGGCCTTTGTTCAGCAGTGGACATTATAGACTGGTACGATGACGATGATGATGAAGTATTTAGGAATGCAATAACAAAGCGAATTTCCCTGGATGAAGTGTACTAGTTGTAGCGTTCGTTCGCGTCTCGTTTTGGACTGTGAAATGCAAAGTGCGGTTTTAGATTACAATAAGTAGGTATTATAATTTAATAATACCTTATAAATTAGTATTATAATTATATTTCTAAGGTTACGCAGAGCATGAATACAAGTACTCGTCTTAACCTATCAAACCACAGATCCCGGACGCAATTGGTTTTTTAGGTTATCAAAAGAGGCGCCTGGCCCAATTAATCTCTGAAGTATCCACATTTCAGATAGACACCTTTCCAGCTGTTCTCTTCTAGACTTACACTTGAAGCTATATTCTTTTTTGTAAACTTTTACAGCATGATATTTTCTTCAATACACATTCATTAACTTCGTGTTGGATAATTAAACGAATTACCTATTAATGAATTCATGTAAGGAAGGTAAGAAAAAACAACTAATTATTTGTTACAATAAACGAATAGAGAGAATAATAAATCCCATCCTAATCGTACTAAATCGCAGATCCATTCCATTAAATAGACCTACTTTTACTACAAGATCAGTTCTAAGATAAGTTCATTCTTTCTTATCTATTATTAATTTAGTGCCTTTTGTAATAACCTAACTAAAAATATAGTAGTAGAAACACTAAGGGAATGGTCTAGCTTTTGTCTTGACCAAAGAAGTAGGGAAATTGTTGAAAATCTAACTATTTATCTACGTATTAGATACTAGTGAGAGTTCTATATCAAGTTATCGAGATTATGATAATCAAATATTGTTACAGTTGGCAATATCTATTCTCAATTAATTACAGACAACTTTATATCCTGTGCTAATATTATTTCGGGCCATTTCAGAAGTGGCTAACTTAGTTAAGCTTACTTCGACCAAACTTCCAATCTTCTTACACAAGTTTATCTATTCGATCTCCATTACTGTTCAACATACAGTGTTTTGTTTTATCTGTAATTGTTCTGTCACTTGTTTGAAAAGTCTTCCTATTTACAAATATTTCAAACAAGTGACAGAAAAGCAGATTATAAGCTCGCCTAACTTTGCGTCGTAAATCTTTGATACTCTTGTCGAAATCGTTACGTACCAATGCAAAATGCACCGATCAGAGTAGGCACTGGAGATACAAATTACTGTTAAGCCTATTTCTTATTTTACTCTCCAAGTAAATATAAGTGTGAAGAAGCTGCATTATGTAATAATTGAGATTCGAACTCAAGGGAAGTTAATATAAATTATTCGTTGGGGCAAATGTCAAAGCATTATCATAAATCTTGTCGTAAGCATTTTATATTATGACAGTATCACGTTACATGGACAGATAATTATGATTGTTCGATATGTCCTGATGCGAACAACAACCGGCCAAACTACATAGCGTATATTTATTACAAATAATTAATGAGCCAAAGTTTCAGACGCGGGTAATGACTATTTATCAATATCGTCACCAATAAATTTAATCAGGACAATTTTTTTTTGCAAGCCGATGCTAAGTAATAGTTTTAAGCAATTATTATAGATACCTTTGTAGAAGGATTAATGAGCGCGTAGGGCAGGCCCGTTGGCGTCTCGAAGGCTGGCAGCAGAGCATCCGCGACCTCCGCGGCTTTGTCACGGAACACCGTGTCACCCGTGAGCGCGTAGCACGACAGCAGACCGCCCACGAAGCGAATTGTTGTCTCGAACACGGATAGGTCCGAGTCCTGATACAAAAAAAACAACAATGCTAGAAAAGGTTGATACTTTTCAAGAAAACATGACAATGGCATTGTTGAAAGTGACAAGAAAAAACAAATTCGTTGTAGGTACTCAAACATCAATCGATGTATTACTGAAAGGCTATGAACCACTTATTTAATAGTTCGTTACCCAACTTCAACGTCACGAGACGAAGTTGTTTCAATTAAAAGGAACAGAAGAACAATACAAACAAAAGTAAAACTTCATTAACCAGCGGTGCGTATGAAAATATCAAACACAAACAAAGTAATTCACCACCACTCATAATGAATACGAGAATGGTAAATGCATGGATCGTGTATCAACTTTCACGTCGAAGTCACTTAAGCGGAGAAGGATCATTTTACACGCTTAGAGCTAACTCCTATAAAGTAGTTTCGCACGTTGTACGCATTGTTTCACGGCTTGCTAATGCAGTTAAGTCGAGTTAGGCTCGAAAAGAAGTGATAGACCTGGGTAGGACAGGATCGTCATCGTCTAAGGACTGGGGGTAACCGGATTATTCTGAGTGAGGTTAAACTTATAAATAATGTGAAGTGCATCGTAATCTTTATACCAAAATTGTACCACTGAATTTAACAGCATAACAGCTAGCTATTTCGAAATGCCCTTTAGTAATTAACCTACAAGTGATTCCATTATAATTTCGGTTTCGTAATGGTTCCCGGTAGCTTTATCTTCGCGGGTATGCAACAATCGTTATAAGTGTGGCCTAATTTTGTTAGACGTCAACAAGTCAGAGGACGCCGGCTGTTGGCACATCGAGCCAGATAACCACGCGTGACCCATTGGCGGGCGAGGTCTCGGTCACTATGTTAATGTTCGTGAGCGACAAGCCCCACACATGTTGCCGACTTACCGGAACATTTCCATTTAGATAACGACATAACAAATGCGAACTATTATAGCAAGCACTTTCCACGTCGTTAAGGTAATGGAGAAATCGCTTTTGTCTTAGTTGGATTTTGAATGAAAAATAATAAGCACACGCCTATTCTGTGCACACGCATTGTGCACGTACAGTCGGACTCAGAGGTAACTTAACACTTTGGTAACATTTAAAGTGATGTAATCACTTTTTCGTATTCCAGAAACTAAATTAGTTAGTTGGTTCTCGTTGTAATTTGAGTCTTGATTAGACATCAACCTTCTTTCACCATCTTTCATTCTTAGTGTTTAGTCTCCAGTCTCCATTAATAGTTGAACCACTGCCTTCCCTACTGATTTCCAAATAATTTCTCTGGGCGGTTAACTACGTTTTCCTCTCTCTAGTTGGATCTGTGGGAGGCTGCCCTACGCTGGCCAGTACGTGGTTACCATATCAGCACTTTGTCATCAGCTATCAGCTAAACCCATAATAAGAAACTTTATTACTTACAACTTCGCCAATATGTAAGTGCTCAGCGACCCAGTCCCGACCTTCGCGGAACTCGTCGTGCAGCCCCATCAGGTAGAGCGTGTCGAGGCCATCGACGATGGTGGCTCCAAGCTCTCCGCCGCCGAACACGCTCGACAGGTGGGCGCGCTTCGAGATGGGCTTCAGCTCGTTCTTGCCCCACGCGTACAGTTTGTAGTTGTTCCACGCGTGCCGCATCATCTAAAAGTACAACAGGTATGGTTAATTAAAGGATCAGTAACACACTCAGATCATGTCTGAGGTAGACAGCACATATGTTGAGAAAAACAGGGTTCCATTTAGAGTTAACGAAGGCAGCAAGAAATTTACTTTAATGTATGTATATTGCGAAGCAATCTTAATAATGGCGAGCCCATATTTCGTTTACGAACGAATTTAACAAAAAAAAAATTACTAGCGGTTTCTTCAAAGAGAAACTAACTAAGCCACAAGATTCCCCGTTCGCTGAAAAGCTCAAGACGTTTTTTTACACAGCGCAAACAAAATATTTTCATAAAGCAACGGCTACATTCACGTCTCAAAGGCGTTCGCTGAACGGAGTGTATTTAAAAGTGCGCCTGCAAAGCCTGCGCCCGGGAGCAAGTTTTAATCTCGACCGGTCGAAGAGACGGGACACTAATGAAAGGATATCGGACTTTCGTCGAGGCCATTAATTATTATTAGGTTCCGAGAAGTTCGCGAGTAAATCACCAATGACTCGGAAAAACTGAAGACTTTACCAATTTCTGTTTAAACAGACCGAGAAGATGAAAATTTACATTTGTAAACGACTGTTCAACGCGCAGTTGGAGCATTCTGGCAAACTTGCCAAGGGGCTCATTTAAGGTTCTTATTGAATTGTCAAATGAGAATGGAGAGGAGCCGTCATAAATTTGACTAAGTATCGACATTTACGGACTGTACTACTAATAAATAAAAAAAATGATAAATCAATTCAAACGTGCTAGCGCCAAAAAAAATTGCGTAAATTTGTGGTCTCACAAAATAGGTACCTGTCTATGTTTATTAAAAATTTGTGTTTTAATAAAAGTACCTACTCAGTACCTACTGAATATTAATGAATTATTCATTATCAATCAATGAATTATTGTATATCAATGAATTATTCATTGATATACAAATGGTAAATCTATATCTGAATCAATACCTGATACCAAGGATGATTATTTGGTTAATGCTGATACCGACAAACTTCCATATTATATAGAAAACGAGCCGTATTTTCTTTAAAATGTAGGATGAAATTGTCATAATTAAAATGGTAAATCGTGACAGCCTTAATCAAATATTTATAGTTATTTGAACATCAATTCATACCTTAACAATTTGTAGTCGTCGATCATTAGCGAGTATGATTCTGTCAAGCGGTATATCTAGGTTATAATATGTATTGCCCGGGATCAGATCCTCGGTATCTGCAGCATTGGCGGAGCGGGCCTCCCGCGCCAGCCGGTCGGCCGGGTGCATCCGCGACACCAAGTTACCATCGGCAATGCGCGCCATAGACACATACACCACCAACAAAAAAATGCTCATAATTGCAAACCGAATAAACTTACGCATTTTTGTTACATAAACGAAACGAACCAAAACACTTGCTATAACTTTTATCAACACGTAAAGATAACGTTATAGTCTTTCGATAGGTACACTACTGTACCTATGATATGGTTTTATGAAACAAAATATCTGAAATGCGTCCTCGGAGATTGACGACCGAGTATTATCTGACTGAACAACGACCGCGTGTGATACTGATTACACGCAGAGCGCGTTTACTAAATACATACGCCGCGTGCCAACAATTAATACACATTGTTATCAATAGGATTCCAATCAAGTTTACAAATACGCAACAGTAACAAACTGTGACTTGTGGGTGGTAATATTAATAATACAATAAATATCCCTACTAGTGCTGGGTAGGATATTCGCAACTTCGCAAGTAAGCGGGTACAGTAGGTGAACGTCCGGAGTGGCACGCAATGAGCATCTGCAGACTCGCGATTCTTAAAAACACGATTTCGCAATACCAGGGGCTCGCTTCAAATATGTAGTCCATTTTGGATTGTCATCTCATCATTTTATTGACGACATACACAGACGTCTACGTGCCTTTATCAAAATACTTTTGTCTGGTCGCAAATGCATTTATTTACTTTTATATTCCTGTGATATAGTAGATAAAGATAAAACAATAAATAATATTTATAATAATATGTAAATTCAAATACTTACGATATAATTCGTTTCTCAAAAAATGTTATCGGTAAAAAGTTTATTTTCTTAACTGCAGATAAGTCTATTGGTAATTAATATGGAACTTAGACTTTTCTATATTACATTTAGATAGTGCAAAGCTTACCACCCACTGTATCGACTTCGCACTCTACTTACCCTTAAGGCTGATTTACATTTCCATAAGTACAGTAACGAGTTTAGTAACCGGACAGTTGAGCAGTAAGTCCTAAGTAGTAAGTATCGTCCAAACGTTGGCTTAGCGAGTTAAGTTATAAGTGTCAGTTCCGCGACTAAGATTACAGCTATTGGTTCAGTTTTGTAGTCAAACAGAAGTCGTTGCAACCTGTCCACATATGAACTGTACTAAACTCGCCCGTCTACACGCACGGCGACACGGCGAGTTTAGTCGGCGGGGTAAGGAAGACGCACGGGCGGGGTGCACTTGCACTTAACTTGCCGAAAAAATAGAACATCATTCTATTCTTTGTACTTAATTGTTAAGTTACTACTTAACTAGCAAATTCCCGTCCAAACAATGTTAAGAACTTAACTCGCCAAGACCGCAAGTTAACTCGCTACTGTACTAATGCAAGTGTAAATCAGCCTTTACACTACATCATTAAAAGGTTGTGTTGTGGAATGGTTTATTTTATACAACTACTGAGATGACAAACAAGCTGACGGCCCACCTGATGGTAAGTGGTTATCGCCGCCTATAGACACCTGCAATAACAAGGAAAAATAATTTGATATTGCAGGTGCGTTGTCATCCTGAGGCCAAAGATGAAACGGCGTCCATGACCAGTAATAACACTGGCTACCTTTCCCTTCAATACGAAACACAGCGAACTGTTTCACGGATGGATGACGACTCGAGCAAGAAATCGACTCAAAGGGTGCCTAAACATTCTTTTATTTCCACCTTTTAGTTACTTATTATTTCTACGGTACATAAGCGGAAAGTAGTTATAATGATACAAAGTCATCATTTCAACTTATTGCTGTAGGTATTTAGGATATGGTTATAATGTACTAGTCAGCTCATGGAACAACGTTGTTTAAAGTCACAGTAATTTAAGCACCTAACTAAGTATACACTCCCACTGTTGCAGAAAGATAATAAGAAAAGAACAAAATAAAACATGTGCGGTGTTAGCTTGTTAAATTTATTCTGTGGTGTTAGTAGTGTAATTGTATCATCACCCGCCTATATAGGCCCCACAGCTGGGCACAGGCCTTCCTACCATATAAAAAATGTACTCTTTGCTTCCTACATAGGAGATACAAATGAGGGGCCATAACACCACCAAGCTGGGCCAATGCGGGTTTTTGGGTTAAAGCGGTTGCGGTAACAATCGGAAACACGGAGCCACGGAGGAGCTCGAGAGAGAAAATTTGATTGACTCATCCCGGAATCGATCATGGCGAAAGTTGCTATGTATTCGTTACAAACCAGAGCACTCCAACAACTACGCCGCCGAGCTCCTCAAGAATTATAATATGATCGTATATTATAGTTAAACCGCGTCTCCTGGGGCAGACCCCAGGCGACGCGGGTTCGATTCCCGCCTGGAGCATATAATTTTTTCATCGTTTTCTTACCTAATTTGTAATTGTTACATTTAATTTTGTTTCATTGTGTAACTATCGATACCTCAGATCATAGAAAGAAGATCGATACTGTCCACGACCACAGGACAGGTATGAAAGAAAAAAACAAAACAATTATTAATTATTATCATTCATTATACAGGACAGGATGGTGCTAGGTGGTAGGCCCGTATGCAGGGTCGTCTGGGTAGGTATACCACCGCCTTTCTTATTTCAGCCGTGAATTGAAGGGAAAGGTAGCCAGTGTAATTACTGGGCATGGACGGCATTTCATCTTAGGCCCCAGGATGACAACGCACCTGCAATATCAAGTGATTTTTGCTTGTTATTGCAGGTGTCTATAGGCGGCGGTTACCGCTTTCCATCAGGTGGGCCGTCAGATTGTTTGTCATCCAGTTGTATAAAAAAAATTGTTTGCCACTTTCAAAAACAACTTATTCCGTTGATAATTTCGTGAAATTCCTATAAACGAATGCATGCATGCAATGTTATATTATTTCATACTAATGTAATGAATTTATCAAACGAATACGATGTTTTTGAAAGTGGCAAACCATTTCTATGAATATAGCCCATGTTTTAATTTATTATCGTATTGACCGCACCATCCTGTATAAGTAATAAAATTGTATTAAAATTAAATCTGTCAGGTAGGTACGACATATTTAAATAATTAATAATTAGATAAACCAAAAATAATATATTTTACTAAATAAAGGTTAACGTATAAAGTTTTATTACTAAATAATAACATTACAAATATAATTGCTTACACAAGAAAAATTAAAGGCATTTTTTAGGTCAAGCACAATGAAATAAAGACGAAGTAGGACACAAATTAATGAAGTCAAATAACTCGAGTGTCAGCGAAATACGTTGGGATGGGAACGATAAAGGAGCATCGAAACGATGGATTTGTTAGAGTAGGTAAGCCAAATTACATACAATAAATATTTGACGAGAACGAGAACTATTTAATTTTATAAATAATGACATAATTAATTTAGTTTGACATTTGAAAAGTATAATTTATCCGTGTCCTTTTATTAAGTCATAAGAAGTTATTTTTTTATATATCATCCGTACTTATAAACATTACAACGCTAAAATTCAATAACAAATTGTTCTATAATTATTATTATCAACAACTATTTTTAATACATAATCTACATTAAACGTGTTAATCTCCAACGTAGTGTTGCGTGTGTTGGTAATTATATATGATTATTATATATGATGTACCGTAAGTAAAAGAATCATTGTTGGCATTGTCTTCAGCAGTACTAGAAATAAAATATCACCAGTTACTTAACCGTACCGGTACCAATCTTGTCTGTAACGAAAATGAGAGTAATTCGGCTAGAGGATGATAGTGAGAAGTGGCTATTTACGTTGGTGCGGCCGAGAACTAATCTGGGCGTGTGGTAATTAAATGCGAACGAATGGCTAGTTCAGTGGAAGGAGCGTAAACCGGGGCCTTCTCAGATTTACTGTTATGGCCCGGGGCCGCTCCTCAGCATCTCCGCGGTGACTTATTGTCGGTGGAGGACTCGGATACAGCTTAACTGCCGTGTGCGCCAACAATAAACCGTTCTAGTGCCTACCACCACCGGTAGCCCACCGTATGAACATTTATTTACTTGCTGTTCAATTGCTGTGAGTTAGATCATCCCTTTTTATTTATATGTAAGGTATTTCAGAGCGTTGCTGGGAGTACAGCATTCGCGATAATTTAGCTAATTTTAAAGAAGCAATAACTCAATTCTGCACTTGTCATTTCAATGATAGAAGAGACCAGTATAATCTTTGAATGAAATGGCAGTGTGCATTAACTACCTATTTATAGGGAAAGGTATCTTTGTCGCCGCAGTGATACGAAATAAATGATGATTCAACTTATAAAATTAAATTCTGTTCGGTCTATATACCGGCGCCACAATAACAAGAACTAAATGTGTTCACAACAGCTCATAACGAGGTTAAAAGTAATGGAATTTTGGACTATATTTATGTTGTTATCTAGAGCAAACACACAAATAAAAAATAAAAAATTTAAAAAAGATACGTCTACAACTCTACAAGGTAATTTAGATATAGAACAGTTCATGTCATTTCATGGGGGATCATAATGTGTTATGTCATTTGTGATTTTCTTCAGGTTCAACCCTGAACTGCTGATTTTATGAACCCATAGTCAAATTTTTGACGTACATAACCTCAAACTATGATTAGCTACGTTAGCTGGATAGATGGTCAGTAAGTCATAATAATATCTACGTATAATATATTATAACAACCTACGTTGTTTTGGGTACATGGCGGCAAGAGTATTTAATGTGAGGTTGGTGCGGTGTCAAATTGACGGCCTGTCATTGATCGATTGTTCTTCGTCCCCAACAACGATCCTGTATTTCTCTCGCCGTGACCCGGAAAACTCGCTAACGTGACGTAAACATACGTTTATCTGGATTACGGCGACGTTGACGGTACGGAATCTGAACTAGAAATGCGTAAAATTAAAATTCACGAAGATAGGAACAAAAAACGGGGCCCGCTGTGAGGAAGATGTCAATTAAGCATAAGGCAAGATAATATCTATATCTTTGGACAGCTAGATTAGGCTGATTATTTCGCATTCTAAAGATAAATGGAAATGTTATGTTGTTAAAATCACTTACAGAAGGTATTATTACATTCGGTAATATACGAGTCCATAATGTTATTACTTAAATTAAAAAATATAATTAAAGGCGAAAATTACATAATTTCTCTTAAATCATAATAATAATGATGAGACTGGAATTTTAAAGTGAAAAGAAAAATAATACAAGAAGGCAACGGTATCGTTCAAAAGCGTTTATTCATGGACGATCAACTCCGGAACCCGGCAGTGATCAGGGATCAGTGGAGCGACATCGCGATAAGGCTCCGCGCGACACGGCGAAGACGGGCACCATTTGAGTTTTTCACTAATGGAAAATCTGCATAATGGACCATTCCTCCCGTGATTCGATTTGTCCGGGCTCAGGCACCCCGCGCCACACTCCGCGGCTATTTATTCCTGGAAAGACGACAGTTTTTGCAGATCTTGTTTCGCAAACTGAGCTTTCAAGTGGCTGCTTTTTACTTCACTTCATTGGAGGATAAAACGGGCGACCTGCCGCTGCCCTCAGACGTGGTAACACTTGTTATCGATATCCGAGCGAGACCGTATGGCGAATTGATGTATTACGTCCATTACGAGATTGCTTAAATCGAGAGATAATATTATTATAATGAAGTATGGTAACCATTCGTCCCTCATCAGCCCTCTGCCGCTACAGTCTGATGTGTGGTTTACTTCATAGATTGAAGCCGCAAAATATGCTTATTATTATTATTATAACACCTTTCGTGGTTTCTACGGGTTTATGCCAGAAAATATATTTGATTGAGGTTTGAGGGGTCTAACATTTATCATTATCATATCGTCGGAATGGCAGGTGGCCAGCCGCACCTTCGCCGCCCGTTGTAAATCAAAAATTTGCCAGTTGTGACAAGCCCACTGCTATACCACTCAAGTTTTCAGAATTAATGTTTTCTGTAGTTTTCCCAATTCGTAAATTGATTTTGGTTTATTTGTAGGTACAAAGGCAACTTCCGGTTTGTTTACGTGCTGCTCAAATGAACAATAGATCAAGAACTGCGAGTATAAGGTAGACGGCCTTTATTTGTGAGTAATAAAGGACAGTAATATAATACCGTGAAAATGTTTCAGTGGTGTAGAAAACGAAATTGTGACTAGAGGGCATTTATGTACGTAGGTAGGTACTTAAGACGTGCGAGCGGGCAGGTGTGGGAAATATTTTCACACTTGTGTATCTTCGCCACACTTCGCCTCGTCGTGAAAAGGGCAAAGGAAAATTCAATCGAAACAAGGGAATCTAGGGAAAGATAAATAGATAGGCGACACGTAGCTCATCAATTTTAGTCGACAATTGAGATAGACTACTAGTGAATACTTACAGGAAAACATCAACAACGAAATATACTGATTGATGGTCCTGACGGTGCTCCAAAATAACTCAAGAGAATTTCAAGCTTGATTTTCGCTATTGCTTATGATTAAGTTTCTCACTAATTCTGACTACACTCCAAGTGGGCACTCAAGATCTGTAGATATTTAAAGACTATTTTCACCGAACTTCAGAGCTCCCTGTCAGCTCTTTATAGTGCCACTTTGGTAGATCTTATTCTGAAACTACTAAAAACCAGTAACAGCCAGCCAGCCAGCCAGCCAGCCAGCAGCTCAGCACAGCTGCAGCTCTAACCAGTAACAGCTTGCAATAGATGGATGAATGTTCAGTCTACGCCACCCGTTGATTCAAGTACCAGGATTACACACAGTGTTACTGCATTGCAAACACTTTAAAGGAAGTAAATGAAACGAGTTTTCTGTGGACTCTGCAGCAATGCTCCTAGAAGAAGGAACAGGTGAAGATCCACATGTTTGTACCAGAGATTTTGGGTTACGCGACGGGGAAGTCAGAGCTGCAGTACAATGCTGCAGAAGACAATCCAAAATTTAATAACAGTGCATATAAGGGTGGCATCACTCCCATGCCATGTATATTGTACTTACTTCATTATGTAAATGTTTCACGAGTTCAAAACGACTCCAACTTTCCTTTACCCATACTCATTTTTTGCTTTTAAGAATTTCAACTACTGCAGTAGTTACCTCGTCAACTCAATATCCACCAATCAACAACATGAATCTTTTGGAATATAATGGCAATATAAAATGAGGTTAGAGCCGGGCTCGGTCTCTATTGTGGTGCGTTCATTTGAATTTATAAATGGTTGCATGCAAGCGCGGCAATGAAACGGCCATTCACAGGGTTGCAGAACCGCTCTATTTGTTCAGGACAGCGTAGACGGAAGTTCGTGTAGGCGCGGACGGCCGACACCGGTGCGTTTCCGCTCGCGCTGTTGCGAGGACGCGCCTTCATAAGCCCCTATGGCAGCCACATCGTACCTACGTAAGTACATACATGCACTGGAAGTGCAAGTACACTTCCAGTGCAACTTTTTTATTTAGATACTAAATAATGAAGAAACTATCGCATATTTTGAGGAGCTCGGTGGCGTAGTGGTTTGACCGCTCTGGTTTCGATTAGAAAACAAAGAAACTTTCGCCATGGTCGATCCCGGAATGGGTCAACCAAAATATTTCTAATCTTCGAGCTCCTCCGTGCTTCGGAAGGCACGTTAAGTCGTTGGTCCTGGTTGTTACTTCAACGGCTTTAACCGACCAATCCGCATTGGGCCAGCGTGGTAGTGTTATAGCCCAAACTCCCCTACCCACGTGTTTCTCCCATGTAGGAAGGCCTGCGTCCAGCAGTGGGACGTATATAGGCTGGTTCATCACTAGCCTATGATGATGATGAACGTAGATTTCGATCTTCAAGGCGGACAATGATTTTCAAGAAAAATGATATGGTGTGAATATTACTGTATCTTTAGGCCTAAAGTTTCATCTTAGTCTATAGTACCTAGATGTAGACTACAAACAATGCCCTCAAGCTGTGCGAGGTTTGTAAGTGAACAGGGGAAGATTGGGTGAATTGGTTGTAAGTTCACTAAAATTTCTGAAATGAAATTTATTTGCATAGAAACAGTTGATACATACCCGCAGTCTCGTATTAAACTAGTTACCGTATTTAGGCTGTAAAATCATAGTCATTTGAAGGTACATTAAAACTATGTCTCATAATAATAAAAACAGCAAAATAACGTGAAGAAAAAACGTTTTACTTACGAAATAATGAAATTAACAATCACACCGAAAAGATTCTTGATCAATATTCTCCAAAGCGTTTAAAGTTTAGATTTTTTTATTTCGTGAATTTAATTCGCATTTTTATAAAATTCATTATACAATAAATCATTCCCGGAGGTGAATTATGATGAGCCCATATTTACATTTAGTTCAATGCCTGATTATTTCTGATACACCATGAACTCAATGAATCTGCTAATAGAGTTCACTGTGTAGCATAATTAAAACTAAGCTCTGTACTGAATGGATAAATAATAGCTCACTTAATGCTCCCCCTAGTATGATTTATTTATTTATCAGGCCTCCCCCAAAGATCTCCAGACCGATCGGTTCTGCGCTGTCCGCACCCATCGGTTTCCCGCGACCCTCACCAGATCGTCGGTCCACCTTGTGGGAGGCCTACCAACGTTGCGTCTCCCGGTACGCGGCCGCCATTTGAGGACCTTTCCGCCCCGACGGCCGTCAGTCCTCTTTGCATAGAGGCCTGCCCACTGCCACTTGAGGCTCGCAATTCTTCGGGCTATGTCGGTGACCTTAGTTCTCCTGCGGATCTCATCATTTCTGATTAGATCACGCAGAGAAACCCCGGGTATAGCCCTCTCTATTGCCCTTTGGGTGACATTGAGCCTTGCGGAACTGAGACGTGGCCGCTTACAATGGGCCTCATACCTATTGTAAGCGGCCACTTCTCAGTTCCGTAAGTGATCACTGGAAACACACAGGAATTAAAGACTTTCATCTTGAGACACTGCGGTAGTTGGGCCGAGAATATGCTGCGAAGCTTCCTGAACGCTGCTCAGTCGAGTTGGATCCGTCGATAGACCTCTTTCTGGGAGTTCGACTTACCAAGTTGGGCTATTTGTCCCAGGTAAAAAATTCGTCGACAACTTCCAGTGTAGAGCTTCCAACCTTTACAGGAGTGGCTACGACATGGGAATTCGACTATTTATTTATTTATAATAATACAAAATTGAAAATTTCAGGTAAAACCCCGGCTGCATGAAGCATTTTCTTATGAACTGTTACGTCTTTATCGGTCAGGAATCGGCCAACAGGAATAATATCCGTATAACTGCTTTCTGTAGTATCGTCCTGTTAGTTACTAATTGTCTTGTCAATGTTTTGTCACCTTAAAAGTCTATGACGGGCCAGTCTGATCACACCACGATGGCACAACATGACCCCAAATACGCTATATTTGCTGTAAGTTCCTGAAGAATTGAGCATTTCAAATCAATCGGATCTGTGAAAGTTAGTAAGACCCTTTTCATCATCATCATTACCAGCCTTTATACGTCCCACTGCTGGGCACAGGCCTTCCTACATGGGAGAAACACATGAGGAGTTTGGGCCATAACACCACCACGCTGGCCCAATGCGGGTTGGTGGGTTAAAGCGGTTGCAGTAACAACTGGGACCAACGGCTTAACGTGCCTTCCGAAGCACGGAGGAGCTTGAGCCATCCCAAAGTCGACCATGGCGAAAGTTGCTTTGTTTTCGTATTCGAAACCAGAGCGCTCAAACCAATACGCCACCGAGCTCCTCACGCCACCGAGCTCCTCAAAGACCCTTTTATCAAGTAGGAAATGAGCTGATGGCTTAGAACAAATTTCATTACAAAAAAAAAAAAAATTTGATTGCGATATAATGCGATTTTAAATGCACTACAAGATAGGTACTTGAAAAATGCATCCACCATAAAGTACATAGGTAACACTCGATAACTTCACATGTATATGGAAACCACAATTGGTATATATCTATCTGCTCTAAACTCGACCATTGTTATGAAAATATACGACGTGGACGCGTGCAGCAGAACCAAAGCAAATTAAAATATGATAGGACTAGGGTTCTACACAAACTTCAAATGATTCTTCCTCCTCGTCGAACAACTCCGATAAAATACAATACTGTTGATAAAAACTGACCAATATTTAAACTAGAAAAAATCATGTCCTCAGGCGCGGACTGAACCAGCGACATTTCACAATCCGGGTGATTGCTCTAACCATCTGACCTCCCAAGGACTTGGGATTGATAAAAACTGTTTGTGAACAGTAATAAGTTTGCTGTTCACAAACAGTTGCATAATGAACGGATTATTACACTTAGTGCACCTAGGTGATCAAAGTAGGTGATATAACCCAGGTGCACAAAGTGGAATCAATATCCTTCAATAGTTTGGGAACTCGGTGATTTGAAGGTACATAATACAATTTATAAATTGTAGCCGCTGCTATTGACCCAGCTGAATTAATGTCAAGGTGCACAAGGACTCATTGCTTCCACTTTCTGCACCTGGGTGATATCACTTACTCACCTAGGTGCACAAAGTGCAATAATCCATAATGAACTCAATTAATTATTAATATCTTCGACGTTAGACTCCCATCATCCCATCCCATACATCCGGTATGTACCACTCACTACTCATTGTAGGTAAATGTTTTACTTGAGAATACAGCGATAGCTAAAAACCTTTAATAAGTAATTTCATTTTCATTACTTTGAACTATGTTTTTCTCATGAGACTGTCGTATTACATCACCAAAACTTGACAAGTTACGCCATTAACAGAATTGCGTCAGGATTATTGCTATTTCACTATAGTTTACTTATTTTTTGCTACAACACCTGCAAGTTCCATAAATTTCTGGCAATGGCTACCGTACGACCTTTCGAGTGCGTCGCCGACCTGAGAGCCGGCAATAAAAACTTCCTACAAATAAGTATTTCAGACAAACCTTAAAATATGACTCATAATCACAGCTCGATAATAAGTTTATATTGAAAAGAAACACTTCGCTCTGTGTAATTCCAAACTTCATTGTGACTTATGAAATATACTTACTATGAACTTGTTACGAGGAAAGTACAAATAATGTGTCGTGCGTGAGACTCGTGAGTCGTACTTTTATGTGATATCAAGTCTTATTGGTAGTTGATTACAATACTAAATAAACTTTATTTCTGATAGATATGCCTAGGAGAAACACACTACATAGGAGAAACACACGAGGAGTTTGGGCCATAACACCACCACGCTGGAGTTGGTGGGTTAAAGCGGTTGCAGTAAGGACCGGGACCAACAGCTTAACGTGCCTTCCAAAGGACGAGGAAGCTCGAGATTAAAAATCCACCCCGGGATATATCGTTTATTTGGATGAATAACAAAATTAATAGTAGGTATACATAAATAGTACGTCGCAGGGTATGAGCCCTAAGAGCATTATTCAGTCTGTCAGCAGCAGACGTGCAAATGATCAAATTAAATTAAGTAGCTACATTTTTACTTAATTTTAAAATAATCGTGAAATTCGGCAGCATTAAATTAAGCTCTTTAGTACTACATACTTATTCGTTACAAAATAAGTCAAGTACACAATTATAAAATTATTATTGTTAATTGATAATTAATAAATTCTATTGTCAACATTATAATTAGTCAATTTCTTTCATAGTATACATACACGGTAGTCAATACGACAATAAATTAAAACATGGGCTATAATGTTCATAGAAATGGTTTGCCACATTCAAAAACATCTTATTTCTTTGATAATTTCATGACATTTCTATGAAATAATGCAGCCAAAGTTATATTATTTCATACAAATGGCTTGAAATTATCAAATTTATTTATTTAAAAGTTGCGTCCTCCATCTTGGATCTTGAAATTGATGTTGTATTTAGAATCAGGACCCCTGAAAACGACGAAAATGATACCAATATTGATTTTTTATAAAAAAAAGTAGCGTCCACCATCTTGGATGTCCGAACGAAGTATTCAGACGAAATAGGTGTTTTATTTAAAATCTGGATCCCCGAAAACCACGAAAATGATAGCCATGTCGATTTTATATTAAAAAGTCGCGTTCGTCATTTTTGATCGCGAAATAGTTGTATGCGCAATCGGGACCCCTGAATGCCGCGAAAATTACAATCTCCTATGAAAATTAATTTATAAGGTATAAACTCCAAAAATAAAAAATGTGACAACCCTGCGGCAATGAGGAATAAGCGGCATGGATCGCAAATTCAAAAGCGTTGACCCACTGGTCCTTACATGGTGCCAAAACGAAGAATCAATTACCCAAACATGAAAACTTTTGGCGGAATTAAGTATGCGAAAAACAAACAAGAGACAAATATTTAAAATACATTTGACTGACGACTGTAACAAGTTCGTGATTCATAAAATAACGTTAGAAGCACTTCTTACTGCAATTATTCCTCAACTGATCAGATATTTAAGACCACACTATCTGCGTAGATACATTTGACGTGATGAGTGTTGAGATATTATTGATAAGTTGTGTGTAGAGAAATTATTGACTTGCATCTGCTCAGATATTAATGGAGTAATGAATGTTCAGATATTAATGGTAACTTGTAGTGTATAGAACTTATTGACATTTTAGACTGTTCAGATATATTTGGTGACCTTGTCTGCTACGATATATCTGATGGCGACTGTACCTAGTAGCCTTTAACGTTGTATTGTAATAAAGTTTTGATAGCACCTGTCCTGTAGTTCCGATACAAAGATACTATTCTAGGTTTAGAATGCTTTAAGTAGGAAACGGAGGAGCTAATTTAGAAAATAGTGGTTGCCGAGGAAGCCGGCGAGTTTATCTTTTGTGTAAACTTTCATTGGGCGCCTCTGAGCGGAGATTTAGAACTCAAGCCGAAAGGTTTATTGTTGCCGTGCATTTAAGAATGGATCCTTCTTTTCGGCTACGACAAAGTGAAATACCATGCTTGAGAAAGATCGGTTTTCAGAGCGTAGTCTCCACTGCCTGGCTTTAATAATACGACGGCAAATAGAAAAGCCAAAGAGATGAAAAAAATCTTCTATTTATTTGTAAATTATTGGAAAATTTATTAGTATGCCTATCTTTTAAATAACAGAAAATCATAAGTACATTGTACGTAATGTACGTCGCAGCACCGAATAATCACGAATCACGTACTCACGAGTGTGTCGTTGCGACATGTTTGCATAAATTCATTATGGTTTATACGGGTATTTTACACTGTTATTGTTAGACCAAAATAACTAATATTTATGTGCATCAAAACTTTAAAGAAGAAGCAAATTAGTTTCGCAATACTTCTTTTATTATACCGATTATTAATGTTTTACATTACAATCTCAGTTCGATGTTTATAACCCTCTGGGGATATACTCATATCTGAATATAAGCGTTGGACACACAAGGGGGCGTAGCGTCATCTGCAGCGCATTTGCACCGAGACAAATATTTGAATAGGGGTCGAGAGACCACAGTGCACAAATTTTAATCACGGCTAAGGTAAGAGAGGCGCTCTTGGAATAAATATTCAGCCCGCTCTTGCTGTTAATTTGAAAGTGAAACCATTGGGGACGAAATAACTTTTTTTTACAAAGTTCTAAGTATTTATTGTACAGATAATTATAGCTTTATTTTTTATGAGTAACGGTATACGGTAGCCGAAAAAGTGGTTTTGAACGTATATTTTTTCGGTACCCGACCGATTTCTGCGCTTAACAATAATAATGGTACCCAAAAACATATGTCGAGTAATCCATTATTCAAAGTATACCATAATTTAAAGAGTACCCTTTATTTATAGGTCGGATACCCGTACTTTAAAACGGTTTTACACGTAACGTTACCAGCTTGTGCGAAACCCTATTTTTTTAGGTACCCAGGAGGAATCCTATTAATGTGTAGATTCAATAAGCTAAGACAAGGTATAACGCGATTTAGTGGTTTTTTTATTCAAGTCAAGCCGTCAGCTTGTTTGTTATCTAGTTGTATAAAAAAAAAAATAGTAAGTCCATAATATGACACCATTTTTCGAGGTTTTTAATCCATCCTATGTGACTGAACCAGTATCGTTATGTCACTTATATTAGGGCAGCCGCTACATCTGCGTGTTTTCAGATTGCTCTTTATCCATTATGGCTTTTAATCCATCAGTATCGGCTTTCGTCGCTACGGTTGTCCACATGTCCGTCGTCTCAAACCTTTTTATCCTATACATAAAAGATCGTTCTCTCTTCTACTTTTGCTATGTCCGACGGATCCATGATGATGTAACTATATAAAATTATTAGATTCCATCTAACTGTCAGATTATGGTGTGCAATATATGGAGATTGAGATATTTGACAAGAAATTTTCTATTGTGTGTAACCGCCTGCGCCTGTGGGCTGGTTATGGATGAAAGGTTAACATAGCTTTATTATAATATCAAATATTTTAAATTTAAAATCTAATATATAAAATTCTCGTGTCACAAATTTAGTTACAATACTCTTCCGAAACGCGTTGACCGATTTTCATGAAATTTTATATGTATATTCAGTAGGTCTGAGAATCGGCTACTATCTATTTATTTTTTGGTCATTTTTTTTAATTTTATTTTTATGGCAAAACAACGTTTGCGGGGTCAGCTAGTAAATTATATAACTCCATTTAAGATTTATACGAAATTTAAAATGTTTAAATAAATTTCATTTTAAAATTGAAGACATGAGAACTGTTTGTAAGTTAGTTCTTTAACAAAAATATTTTTATGTGCACTACAATATTCAAAAGTCTTACTTCTTAATCCCAGTAGGGAATGATAAAAATATATAAGGTTTTTTTTTAAAAAAAGTAACTTGTAAATTTTATTGTATCCCATTTGGGCTCAGTACAGCACTAAATTAATTAATTTTAAGTAGAATGCAAAATAGCTAACACCCGAATCGTTTTCAAGCAAAATATCTACAGACCTCGGATAATACATACGCTCATGCAGCGCTTTGTAGTTTTTGAAAACATGTTTGATAAACAGCTGACCGGAATGACGGGCGCCACGAAGATTTAATGTAATAAGCAATCTGACGAACGCCGCGTTTTTTACGGCGGGTCCATAGGAACCCACAATTTACACACCGGTGAACTGGTCCAAGAGCCGCCGCCCCGGCTCGATTAAACTGCAATATCACTGCTGCATTCCATGAAACATAAAATAGCGAAATATATCTATTATTATATTGCGTAATAAATAAAAGCGTTCGAGCAGAAATAGTATCTACCTTCCTGTGCAGATATTCTTGGACTCGAAAATAATATTCTTATAATAAATGTAGAAAGATTAATCTGTAACACGAATTTTAAATACAACAGAAGGTAGGAATAAAATAAAATAGACAAGTCGACGAACAGTGCTAAGTTCGTCTGCGAATCCACACTAATATTATAGACAAATTCGAAAGCTTATCTGTCTGTCTGTTTGTTACCTCTTCACGCTTAAATCGCTGAACCGATTTGGATGAAATTTGGATATGGATAGTTCTAGTCCCGGGAAAGCACATAGAACAATTTTTATCATAGGATAGGGGTATGCAGAATCAAAAACTGCTGAACAGATTTAGATCAAATTTGGTATGGCGATAGTTTGAAACCTTAGAAAAAGCTTTTGGCGACATCCACGAAAACAAAAATCCGAAATTTCGGGTACGTAGACCACTTACCTACTCATTCCAGTTAATCCAATCGATTTTAAATATTTTTTTATGGAACTAAATGGCAACTATTCCGCATCGAACAAACAAAATTCACGTACATCAGAAATCTGGGACAATAAACATTTTTAGCCCGCGATTGTCCATAGATCTAGATGACTGAGGATAGAGGCAAGACCTCGCCTGGTCTTAAGGATATTGGTCCTTAAGGATATTGGTAAAGTTTAAAGGGTTTCTTAGCGCACAGTCTAGCGTCAGTGATTGATGTATCAAGTTTTACTATTGCCGAAAAAATAATTCATGATAATTTGATAAGCAAATGGACGGAAAAATATACATACTGGCTTCTTTCTTACATGCAAGTCAAAGCAACAATCTTTTTAGTAAACAATACGGTAGAGCTAATCGAGGTCTAATGAAATCGAATACAAACTTTTTATTTCTGTCGATTTTTGTAAAACCGTTATAAAGTTGTAGGACTGTCTGAATTATAGCAGGGGCAATGCCACCGAAGACGCCATGACAGTTTGGACCGATTTCAGCAAGAAATGATATTCTCTGCTTAGAAATGCAAATATGCAAAATAATCCACTTACATTTATTTATTTTGAATTTCGAAAATTATATCTATGTTTGTAAAATGCAAACATCTATATTTTTTATTTTATTTTAGCTAAGTTGACATATTTATATTTTGGGTAACATAAGTAGATCATATACGTAAGATATAAAAAAAACTAGTTTACTAATCAAGAATCATTTACATTCTAGAAAAATCCGAGCATTGTTCCACTTTTCTTGTTACAACTGAACGGGGTTTTCGAAATGTCCGAAGATAAATCGATTTGTTACTTACAGACTAGGGAGACGACGTATAAAAACTCGAGTACGTAGTTCGTAAGCCGAATGACAATAAGAAAGTGTGGAAACTCGATTTGCTGTAGTGGACGTCCAGTAACGAGTGTCGCGCGGCAAGGGTTCTTGACGACATGGAAAAGGCAGTTCGGTCTTAACATCCCCAGAAATCTTGTGCCCCTTTGCTACAGCACTAAGTACTTATATGCCTACTTTCTTCTAATGTTAGTTCGGATTTTAATTCATCATTCAATGATAATGCATAATCTGACACGAATTAGGAGGAAATAGTTTATTTGCATTATAGTTTGTGAAGTACCCAACAGAAATGATTTTCCACATCAGGCAAATGGTTTCTTATGACAAAGATTAGATATAACGAAAGTAAACGAAAAAGGTTAGATACTAATAAGTATACTTAGATGTAATATACAAAGTAAGGAGTCCGATAAATAAATAAAGAAAACATCAAAGATTGAATCACACGAAACCTAGATGCTCGGCATGGGTATTAGCAATGTGGCCACGAATTGCATTTTGATCATACGGTGTCCTCGATTTCTTACGTGAAATACTAGCAAAACGGGAATATTTGACCGTAAAAGAGTCGTGTTGCATTGAGAACGGCGAATATTGGCGGCTGCACGCCCCGACATGTTTAATATTCCCGATAGTAATAGTGAGTCTGGGAAGACTCTGAAAGCCGTGCCCTTGCTGCCGAACTACCGAGTAAGTTAGAAGAAATCGCTTTACACCGAGAAATGCAAGTAAATGCCCGACAACTCGATTGTGAATGCTGAATTTTAAAACAAGCTGAAACTTCCTTAGTGAACTAACATTGCACGTTATATCAACCGTTTGGTATTTCGAACTCCATTGGAAATTATCAGCATTGGAATTGAAAACGTCTGTACAAACAGATAGAAGTAAGTAAATATTTATTGTGTTCTAAGAGTTTGAGTTTTTTGGTCGCTTCATATACCTAATAAAATTAAGACACGATCAATCCAAAACCAAAACTTTAGAAAAGTGACTGAGTGATGTAGTTCTTATCTTTAGATTTATGGGGTACAATGTTATTTTAAAATGTCCATGATCGGTGGCGTAAGCAGGTTTGTAGGTACTTGACGGTAATAAGATTTATGTCACGTCACCCACCACACGGTTTTACTGGAGAATATCATAATTGAATTTCATAAAATTCCATCAGTAGGGTTTGAAACAAGGATCTTGTAAGATCCTTTATAAAAGTGCTGAGTCGCAGTTTAGTGGTCGTGGGCACATTGTGACGAATTTTAGTAATCTTTTCTCTTGTATTACAAAAGCAACTGAGCTGAGCTATCCATTACTGAGATTAAAGAGAAGGCCTTTAAGGAGAAGAATGGACAAGACAACATAATAGGTTTTTATTAATTATAACCAGTCTTAGTTACTTAAATCTACATTTACAAAAGGTATTCTTATTCGAATTTTGAGGCATTAATGTTCAATCTGGGCAAAAGTAAACTTCGTTCACGGACATTAAATTCGCCTTTGATGTCGATACAAAATTTAAATGAAATAAATGTAGGATGAAATTTTTGTAGGAAGAAAGAGTTATACTTAAGAAATGTAACACAAGTAGGTAGATTTTTTTCGACTTACTTTTTTTTTGGGCAGTCTTGGGGATATTTCGTGAAGTGAATCCGGAATCCGTCGATCCGGAAATCTTTCAGCGTA
This sequence comes from Nymphula nitidulata, assembly GCA_947347705.1. Taxonomy (NCBI): domain Eukaryota; kingdom Metazoa; phylum Arthropoda; class Insecta; order Lepidoptera; family Crambidae; genus Nymphula; species Nymphula nitidulata. Next base: position 17,496,829 of record OX374625.1, on the reverse strand, counting down.
GAGACTGGTTAAGTGACTGCTACTTTAAAACTTAGTTGAGTTTGTATTGGGGTCCTTGCGATATAGGTATAGTGGACACCTGTATAGTTATGCTGGGAGCGCCTCGATGACGTTCTTAAAAGCACAGATATATGATTTCGTTAATTAAAGACAGTGCATAGCAGTAAAAGAGATGAACAAACTTATGGACCCATATTCCGAGTGACTTCTCGGACTAAGCAGGAATATAGTAACATGATTGTTTGTGACATTACAATTAAATACCTAAGCCAGTAATACACATACATAGCTCTTACTTAAAAGATTTAATCAATTAAGTTAAAATACAAAGCTTTTAAATCCTATTAATCTTAAAACAAAGCTAAAAGAAAAATACCACAAAGTTTCTAGCGTTCGACACGAGGGATGACTTCAAAGCCGACGCGGGCGGGCGAGGTGAAGAATTTGCGACACTCAAAGAAATTGCTGATTTGTGTTATGAACTACCTTTGTTTGACGAAAAATCTAACAGACTATAGGTACCTACCTAGTTTATTCATAAATTATTAATGAAAAAGTCTTTGAAGGATAAGGAAAAGCTATTTAAAATTCCGAAGATCATAAAATTTAAGAGAATCTGTCGAGCGAGATACATTTTGACAATGCTTTAAGGCGATATATTGAAAAAAAATGCACTTTTATAAGTAATGTCATACGTTGCTGAAAGATCTTACGAATCTGAAAATCAAATATACGTTACTTCATATCCTTATCTAGATACGAGTAGAACGAAAACACGATTAGAGGAATTTGCCTCGATACATTTTATTTCCGAAAAGACCTCTTATAAACAAGAAAACTTAAGATTATTGGTAAACGATAATTTGTATTCAATAGGAAATTACTTTAAATAGTAGATATCATTAATATTCAGAATCGTGTAGAAGCGTTTTTTTGTAGCCCCTATGGTTATTTTTTAATAAAATAATTTGTGTATTTCGTTTACTTTTCACGAGCGATCGCTGTTTTGTCTTTTTTCCTCCCGCTGAGTCAGCCATATCTCTATCCCTATCGGTCTTGGCCGAAACAACGTTTCGATAGATCGCCTAAGTGCGACGTGTAAGAAACTAGCTAATTGCTTGTAAGAAACGCGTCAAAGGGACCGCACGATCGATGTGCAATCTGGACGGGCATAATATCCTGTAGGTATCTCTCTGTGGCATAATACCGATGATTTTTTTGGTGCCGACTCCTTTCCTTTGTCAATAAACAAAAAGAATTTTAGTTTTTATCTTGAAGACATTTATAAATCATCAAAGGTTTTATACATCGATAATTATTAGTATGTTATTTACTATTATCAATAATTTACAACTAGTTATGATAATGTGTTCTTTATCCTAAATATATAAAAACGATGTAGGTAGCTACAGCCACGAACACTAATAACTATGTCCCTAGTTACCTACCTATTGTCTAGCTAGCTACGCCGCGCCACCGCCTGCCATCGCCGATCAGCACGCGTAGCACAAGAAACAAGCGAAGCTGTTTTGTCTACACCGTAATGTCATTTTTCTCGGGTTAAGGCCCACAAAAATGACATTACGGTGTAGACAAAACTGTTTCTCGAGCTTCTTGTGTTCTTTGTGCTACGTGTGCAGGCTATGCCGCCGCTGACCGGTCAACAAATCGGGCGTGATACGTCATCGGCGTACAGCGCTAGCGGTGCGGCGCTCGGTGGCTAAGAAAAGCGACGCGTGCGGGCGGTTGAAGGCAGATAGTTGAGGACTGACGAAAGGATAGTGGATAAGGCTCAATGAGAGTGGATGAGGCTAGATGAAGGATCGTGCTAAGTGGCGTTCATGTGGAAAGGCCTATGTCCAGCAGTAGACTGTTGTGGGCTGATGATGATGATGAAAAAATAGTAAAGATGGAAAAAGAAATAGATACCTTCTCTTCCAAACTTCCTCAGTGCATCAAGTCCGAAAGTCGAGTGAATACGGGTGTATAACGTGGTTGTTTATACTAAGGGCTGTACAAGTTCACAGTCACTCCACGAGCTATGGAAAGAGCTATGTTAGGTGTCTCTCCTAAGTGGAATTAGAAATAAGGAGATCCGTAAGAGAACCAAAGCCACTGATATAGCTCATTATAGTGGTAATGGGCAAGGCACATAGCACACAGAACGGACGGCCGATTGGGAGTTAAAGTTCTAGCATGGCGACCACGTATTGGAGAGCGCAAAATGGGGGCCTCCCACTACTTAGATGGACAGAGGACCTGGTCAGGGTCGGGGGGAGCCGTTGGATGTAGGCTGCGCAGAACCGTTCCGTTTGAAAATCGATGGGAGAGGCCATTTGTTCAACAGTGGACATCATAGGCTGATATGACGATTGTTTGTTGTTAAAATGATTACTTACCAATCATAGCGGAAAATTCTCACGCCGATGACGCGCCGTTGACGCCCGCCGCAGCCGGATGTATTTTAGACCTACGCCGGCCGGCGCCCGCCGCAAAAAAATATTACGTTGGCTGGCGCACACGTCTACTACCTCCCCACTTTTGACAGATCGTTACTTTTATTGCAAAGGTATTATGGGGGTATGTATATGTATTTGCTCATGGATGTACCTAATTAATAACCGTATGTATAAAAGTGTACTTAATTAGTTAAAAACAAGATTAGGTATCAATTAAAACTGATAGGTATTCGCAAATTGGAAGACCGTCATTCCGATAAGGATGTAAACTCTGCAGAATGTCCGCGCATATACTTTAATTGAACAATGTGCAACTTTGTCATTCGTGCTTAGCAGCCAAAAGATGTTTAACCCGCAGATATTACTTTCGTATCATGGTGGTAGGTATGTATCATATTATTGTGTTCCTTGCGATACGAATGCGGCTAATGGCATGCCATAAATGGCGGCGGCCAGGCCCGATTGGCTAAGTTAGCATTTAGCACGTACATTATCCATTCAGCAGCAATGAGTAAGGGCTACGCTCCACAGTCCGCCACTCGACGCGAGCAGTCGCTCCAATTCCTCTTTGTATGCAATTACACAACGAGAGGTCTGTCTTTGTTTATCCATTTAAATCTCTAATTGCTTAATTTGCAACATTCGATACAGAAGTTCCTAAAAATAACATCTAAGTACATCGTATGCGCTAATAAATTTGAAGCATAAGCCAATTTTGTAGATCTAGAGCAAACAATATGTTTGATTTGCAACATCGATTCGTGAGGATCTGTCATTCTTACTTGAATGACATAAATAACTACTCTGGCAAGCTACTTTTACCGTATCGCTATAATAAATACAAGTGAATTTATGTTTCGTATTAATCGGTAAACAAAATCGCCGAGGAGTCACGAGCCGCATGTTGTTGTTGCTAGGCAGTAAGATTTTCACACGAACGTCGCGCGTGCTCGCGGAGATACCGATTAGCAAATGCTATATTTCAACATTTTGATCTTGATCAAATACAGTCATGATCGTGAATGCAACCATGTGCCGCGGCATATAAGCAATACATAATAGCAAGCGTGAATGAAAACAACGCGTGGCATAGTTTTAAAAACATCAACAGACTAGTGTGGGTTGCGTGACTCACTATTGTGATATTTTTTAGATGAATCTGAACGTTAAAAAACATGGAAATTGATAAGTGTGATAATGAAACACGCATCTATCTACGCAATTCTATGCATAAATGCAGAAAGCCGATTTCTCTCCCCGTCCTATAAATTTTTGGTGGTCCAATCTAATACAACCCGTATTATTCAGATTAAGATTTTAAACAAAAATATAGAAAGTGAAGCACCGACTCAAAAAATATTTTTCTAGGGGATAAGTACTTACTTTATTTTATTATTACATCCTTTTTAGTGTTTTGAAGTCGGTATTTATTTTTGTTTAAAAACTTTTTTTTATATGTTTTATATCCACCACCACCATCACCAGCCTATATACGTCCCACTGCTGGGCACATGCCTTCCTCCATGGCAGACACATGTTTTATATGTTTAGTGATAACTTTCTGAGGTCAATAGGTCAAAGCTAGATGGATCACCGTCAGTATATATTGTTTCCTACTATCGCATCGTTTCACTAAAAAAACATAGGAAAGCAAAAATCCGCAATTTCGAATGCATACTCGTAGATGACTTAATTACTTATTCCAGTTATTTTGATTTTAAACCCAAACTACCTAATCGATTTTAAATAACATTTTATGGGACCAAATGGCAACTATTCCGCATCGGCACGTAAATCGTAATAGAAATCTTGGTGTAATATGTGCACATACAAAAAAAAATACCAGCCGAATTGATAACCTCCTCCTTTTTAAAGTCGGTTAAAAACCTTTGGCCCGTGATATTATCACATCAATTTGTTTGCTGAATAGATAAAGACGCCTGGCTGATTCATTAAGTCTTTCCGGGTTTGGAGACACTCGTCCAACGTCGAACTTGAATCAATTTCATTTACTTTTCAGTTCACAGTACTAACCTACATAACATAAGTAATTGAATTTATTTTGTAGGTACTTGCGGGAAAATGTTTTCCGGGTTACATTGTACAAGATTTTTTCTCAAAATTCGTCAATGCGTAAGCTGTCGTATCTAATAGGTATATCGAAGAAACAGGTTTCCCTATTTTTTTATCTTGTGTACTTAAAATAGCGACATTTGCCTGTCTTTTTTTAATATTCATTATGTTCAAGTAAGTTTAGTTTACCTTGTGATTTCATCATATGAAACAATAAAAAATTGAACCGACTTCAAAACACTAAAATGAATAAAATAATTAAATTTAAATAGGTACTTATCCCCTATAAACATATTTTTTCGAGTCGGTGTTTCACTTTCTATTGTTACCGGAAACAACTTAGTTTCTGTAAACTCCAAAAATATGTTTAGTTTTCTTTATTTTTATTTGTATTTCTTACTTCTTAATATTATTATTGTTATTGAAAATGAAAATAGCAATTTTACAGATTTTCTTTGTTGTGTGGTACAAAACAAGAATTTTATGGAAAAAACTGCAACACAGCCAAATATTCATCATGGCGCGTAAGTATGTCACTTTGGTGAAGTTTAGTTGACTTCTGTCGCCCGCCATATTGCCTTATTGAATAACGGGGATATCGACGTAGAATTTAAATTTTTGAGCAAACAAACTATGCATGAAAACGAATTATTGGTATTTTTTGCGTATTCAGGAGATTTTTTCAGAATTTTTGGTATAGTGTACTGTACATACTTATATCTGACTGGATATAAAACATCTCCTTTAGAAACTCGTAAAAAAACGGCCGCTATAGATTAGACTTAGATAACATTATAAACAGAGATAAAATAAATAGATAAATTAATATTATGAATGGTTAAAGTTAACAATGGTTATTGCTATGCGCTTTCATTACTAAGAACAATACTAAGGATAAAACAGTAAACATTGTCAAAATGACAAAGTCATGTACCGTAACAATTTGTCGGGCGAAAGTATTTCAATTTGCGTCGGTAAATCACAATCACTGACCGGTCGTGCAACTCTTGTTAAAGACGTGCACCAAAAGGCGGAAAAAGGCAATCCCAGATCCATTTCAGGTGCAAGCGTGGAACTAAACCACATACGTCGGAGTCTAGTTGACTCCGCAAACAATTCATTCCGATTCCAATCAGAGTGTGGACTGTTCACTGAACGCGGTCATTCTTCACCGATCTTCGGGAAATAAACCTCAGACATATTATTAATCTGTCTGAGGTTTATTTCCCATATTATGCATATGATATGGAAAATATTTAGATAGAACTCGAATTGTTTATCCCAAGTTTGTGTACTGCTATAAATCCTCCATAATATTACCGTCGACAAGAAATTTCAGTGAAAGTATCGACATTTTATAACATAAATATCATATCCATTAGAAAGATCGAATCGGTATCATTTCATAGTCCTTTATAGAAGAAAAATCCGAGCTTCGAGTTAATGGATTCCTTTGAAATAACATCCGAGTTGAAATTAGGCAATCAAAGTTTGCACGCACCGGATTCAAAGGTCTGAGGAATTTTATGATCTCTGTAATTGTTCGAAATAAACTTGGATATTGGTGGTTCAACTTATTTCATAAATACTTCAAAGGAGAAAAATAATGTATAGAATGACCTCCACGTTTGAGCTCCTTAGGCCCAGCCTTTCTTGTCAACTATCTGCTGGATGTAACCCGAAGTCTGTAACTTCTTACAAGGCGAGAGAATGGAAAATAGGGTGCTTGAACCATCCCGCTCGGGAGCAAGTTGCTCGTTTTATATGCAAATTTTCCACGTCCTTATGAATATGAAAATTTTCTATTAGAACATGTCGTTGTCAGCGTTCCCGTGATGCACTGCTCAGTTGGCTCCACTTCATTGATTTTAGATGTTTAGCGGTATGCTGGACGTGACCACGTCAGATTAAAATTTCTGTTAAAGGTACGTAAATTTATAAAGAATTTATAGCACTGCTCTAAATTTAAAACCACAAATCCTTAATTTTATTCCATAAAAACGGCGATTTGATAAAGTCCCTGTAGTACCTATAGGCACAGTTAAATGCCGTAACTCCAGTACCACTTTAATAAGATCCCTCATGGCTCGAGCGCCCCGGAGGCTCTAAGCGCCAGCGGCATCCCGTTGGTGATGCCTGGCGATTAGAAATCCTCCAGAGGCGAATTTGCCCCTCGAGGCTTGAGGATTCACCAAGGTTCTCGCCTCCTTAAAACCCCGGTTACGCTGTAAAGGCCCTCTGCGGCTAGCAGCAATAGTCCGTCACAAAAAAAGTTAAACTTAATAAGCAAAATCACGTGCGCTCAACTCACACAATAGCACGTCACAGTCACACAGCATATCTACGAGAAAGTAATGCATGTTGTCAACTGTCGATAGAGATAGCAACTATGTAAGTATTCCCGATTTTTTACGTTATGAAGTAATGCTAAATTCGCCAGACATCTTCAAGGCGGTGACGACAATACAATTAAAACATGGGCTACATTAGTCTATTGAGATCAAAGTTTAAGCATTCATTTTCTCAAAGAAAAGAGGATTGAAACTTAAGCCTCAATTTTAATAATCAATCCTAAAAATATTGCTGTCTCGCAAGTGAAATCTAAATATTCTCGAGCAAGTGTAATCGCTGTTGTTTATACCTTAGTATTAAAAACGGTTTTGGTGCTGGTTTTCGGTGATGTAAGTAAACTTCGTATCTCTTCATCTATCGTCGACGCATCGTATGACTTAATAAACAAAACAAAAAACTAATATGTAGTATCTAGCAACTGAATAAAATATCTTAATGGGAAAGCTTTAACTTTAAGAAATTACTTACTTCGTAATTAAATTGCCTATAATCTGGTTACGTACGACCTTCCTATACAAGGCCACAATGTTACCCTGTCTTCAATAGCATAGTTTACACCGGAGGTTCCCAGACTTTTTTCTTATAGATCATAAAACGCATTTTAAGTCGTATAAACCGCATTTTATCTGGAATGTGATCATCACCAGCCTATAAACGTACCACTGCAGGGCACAGGCCTTCCTACACGGGAGAAACACATCGAAGATTTGGGTCATAACACCAACACACATACAATTATGTTGCGTAATTACAAGACGACTATTCACCATTCGTAGGACAATACAAATAAGGGTGTATAACCGTATACGGTTAAGGTATTCCCGCAGTGCAACTCGTCTATCCACTTGGGAACTTCGAGCCTTTAAACAGTATAGGATAGTATGAACGCGTGCGCCCCAGCGGCACACAGCGAGGAGCACGTAACCACTCCCGGGAGACTCACTTCGACATTCACTGAATACCTTTAAAGTTATAGAAACCGACGTTACATTGAACCGAACTCGCGGCTGTGCGGGTGTGCGGTTCGAACTTTAGCGCTGGTTCTGTTGCGGATCTGCCAATGAAGTATTTAAATGTAACTTCCATGAAACAGAACCTCACGGCAAATGTTTGTTTTCGATTTGAGTATTTTTTTACATGAAATAAATTGACATACAGGTGTACAAATTATGAAGCAAAAATAAATCAAACAATGTTTTCTTTTACATAAAATACCCACTTGCCTACGCGGGTTTGTATGCTTCAGTTTGTGTCATGTCCGACAAAGTACTATGTCCACCAGGCAGCATCAGGTTAGCCCATGTTATTGTCATAAATGCGTAATGCAGGTTAGTCTATCTGTGGTGGGTGTGTTAATGACTATGACCAAAGGTGCGGGATGAATTTTCCAAGCGTGCGTGGGTGGTAAATCTGAAAATAAGACATAGGTAGCTAAAATAGCTACTAAAGAAGCCTAGACGCAGATGTTCCTAAAAACTAAAACAAGATTAATTCATATTTTTTAACCGAGAAACATTATTATTGAAGGAATAAAGAAATTACTGGGAAATCATTATTTGCCAGTAATCTGTGACCAAAACCTGAAGGAAAGTGTTGAATTATATAAATTAATTCATGTTTTAAGAATCCTTCCATTATACCTGTGTGTACTTACATTAGAGTGTGAAGTGATGTACCTACTTACATATTGGAAACAATAGATTTTGTATTATGTATGGGCGCCGAATTTAACATTTAACTCTAGTAAATAAATATTTTCAAATATCATAGTCTTCACAAAAAACAGGCGTGTAGGCACCTATTTTACATTTTTTTTTACTTTTAGATGATTCCATTCTGTGGACTAAGAAGATTTGCTAAGAATACCTTTTCGTGTACTTTTTAGATATTAAGAAACACTTTAGCACCACATGAAATACAATAAAGTATTCTATCCTATTCTATTCTATTGTTTTTCTAATTACACTCTTAATTTCAATGTAAGTACAGTACATACATATTATAAAGTTACAGATCTCTCATAATTGCTTTTAACTTATATAGGTCTCTAACATTTAAAACCTACTAATATGTTGCAAATAAATTGCATATAAGTCTTTACATAGTCTATAAATACTATAATTGTAGTTTCACTTTGAAAAACGATACGAAGCATTTTTCGAACATCACAATAAAACATGGAAATAAAGAACTCGAGACTGCGATTGCGAACAGGCGAGCAAGCGCTGTTCCTGGCATTAACTGTTCTAAATTTAGATAAATAATCCCCAGTTGGTGCGCAGGACAGCCGGAGTGAAATGCCGACCGAGGTGGTACGGATGCCTTCGCAGTCACAGTTGTGAGTTAGCCCCCACCCAAGAGAATAGGCACACTGCCAACGTCCTCCAAGCTAACTTACCGTGTTCTAGCACTGTCGAAGTAGATACTTAACAGCCTGAATTAAAGTATTTTAAATTATAATACGTAATTTGGTCCATCTTCAAGATAAAATTTTAAGAATAACCACATTCGACTTCACGAGACACGTACGTTAGAACTTTAGCAATAAAACGAGAAAAAGAGGCTTTCCGGGCCATAGCTTTTACCAAGTTAAAGTTACTCAAAGTGGAGTACTTGGGTGGGAGCTAACTTAGCGATGGTCAATAAACTTAGCCGCCGCGCTCGGGATGAGTCGTGCAACAATAAAGCGGAACTTTTACAACAGTTTATCTCATGAAAATCTTACAAAATGCCTTTTAATATCAATCTTTCAAACTTCAAAGCCGCTTAAGAGCTACTTTTGTGTTTTGTGAATTATGGAAGAACAATTAATTTCGCGTTGGTGGGGGAAAATGGTCGTCTCTAGTTAGAAGAGCGGGAATGTTTGCCAAGAATTCAATCGGAGCTGACGGCGTCGGCGAAGCGGCGGCGGCGTGGCGCAACGCGGCGTAGGCAATATGCGCCGGGCTCCGGCTGCAGCGCTCGCCTCCCGCTCATTAATAGAGCTATCAACATATCTGCTGCAGTAATCACTGACAGCAAAACGGCACCGCAGCTGTCTGCTACAAAGTGGTGCTCATGCAATTATAAATCAGTCCTGTAACGAGTATCTGCATAAAGAATTTCCTTTTCCATTTGGTTCATTTCTGTTAGCAGTTTGGCAAAGGCACATCAGTTTTATGACGGTACGTAAACGTTGACTGCTGGAGGTGGAATAAAAATTCTGTTACGACGAGGACGACGAGGACAAAAATCTCCGGTGTGACAGGAACAATGTAAAATCCAATTTTCTCAGAGCCTCCAGAGATTCGGCGACGTAACGACCTAACGACAAGCGTCTTTACGATCATGAGGACACGATGCGTTTTTATTTTACGTAATCTATCAACTTTGTCGGCTGGCGGTCTATGGTTCAACAAATACCTATGGTTAAAAGTAGGGTAGTTAGTTTCAAAGGTTCTAAAATGTTCTAGTAGTCATATTTTTCGGATGTCATTAAGAATTGTTATATAAGATCCAAATTTTATGACAAGTCCAATGTACCTCCTGGCGAGACAATGAGTGCGGTAAACTGCGATGGATGGCGGACAGCAAAAACCACGCGGCGATCGCACGCACCCTTCATCTCCCGCCGCCTGCCGACAGAATTACTAAACAACGATTCGTCCGCAACATGCAACATGATTAATGCTCCGCGGACCTTAAATATGATTTATTTAACGACACGACGAAAACAAACGCCATTTAAAAAGCAGCGTAAAAACGCATGCGACAAATTTAATCCGCTGTAAGCGGCAGCAAGTCAACACCAAATGAAATTTTAAAAGATAAAAACCGAATTAGAATTTCTGTCTGGTTTCAGATACTGAGATAAATGAAACTGGACGTGTGACGACGGGGGGTCATGTTTTATGCAAGATCGTCGGCATGTGTTTAGTTATTTAGGTTTTTGTTATAGATAAAAAGGAGTTTTAATGGAATTGGACAATGAGCACGCAGCAGGTAAGTACGCATCCTTATTGGAAAGCATGAAAATTCACATCCACTGATTGAGTTAAAGCATTTCAATTTGTTTTAAAAATGTAATGGTAAAGATTTGTGTGTATAAAAAAGTTAACATTCTTTTATAAACAACAAAATTATTCGGTAAAGGTGCTGCGGGTATTTGAATCGGACTCCATCCGTCGGCCGGTGAAGCCCGCCGTGAAACAAAGTATACAAAAAGCGGGGCTACATCCGCCACGACCGCAGCCGCGGCAGGCATCTGCCAGCGACTAGCTCGTATGACTTATCAACTACTGAGACCAATGATTCGTATTGGAACTAACTTTATAATTATGCATCTTTCGAATTGGTAACGTAGCAAAGATACCGCCAAAAATAGCTAGCAAGCCTAAGGATTAAACATGTAATCTAGAAATAAATCTATGACATTTTTATACTATTTCTTAAAATTATTGTGCTCGATATATTATTTGCTATATCATCAAGCCCAAGAAAAATTAAAAATTAAAAATGATTACAGAGGTAAGTATTCTATAATTATTAGTATACTCGGAAATTGAATGTGTTGTGTTGTTTGGTGCAGTATCAAAGTATTCCTTTGATTAGTATGACACCTCTTATGTAAAGGTAACCTTCGGTTCTTAATAGGATGAGATGAGACGTAACTAGACAGCTATGTAGATAACTACTTATAGTAATTGGAATTGTGTTTGTATATTTACCCGTACCTTATGTTCGTAGTTCGCAATTCTGATTACTTCCCTATGGTTACTTAGGTAAACTTAGGTAAAATTAAATTAAAAAAGCACTAAGTTTAAATCAAAAAGGACTCATAAGTGCTTACTAAATTCTTTGAAATCGACATAATGTACTTATTGATGTAACCTACATTATGACGGTGCACTGCTTTGAAAAATACTTTATCTGTAGAAAAGAAGGACAAACAAAAACCTTTCCAGTTTTCCAAAGATGCTTATGTATACCAGACACAATGAGCCAGCACAATGGGCCTCATAAGAAGGCTCAAATTTTACCCAAAGGGCAATGGAGACGGCTATGTTCGATGTTTCTCTCTTTTCTCTTACTTCTTCTAAAAAAATAAATACCGGCTTCAAAACACTAAAAAGGATAAAATAATCAAATTTAATAATTATGTAGTACTTATCCCCAAAACTATATTTTTTGGGTCGATGCCTCACTTTTATTGTTTCTAGAAACAAAGAGTTTTCTATTGTTAGTTTTCTATTTATTGTTTCTAGAAATATGTATATAAGGGATAAGTACCTATTTAAATTTAATTGTTTCATCCTATTTAGTGTCTTAAAGTTATGACTTTCTAAGGTGAAAGCCAGATGGGTGGGTGACCGTCCGCATATAATATATGTCTAGTCCGCATGTTTTCTACTATCATCATTTCACTAAAAAGTAATAGGAAAGCAAAAATCAAAATTATTAAATATATTTGTGTTGAATTTATTATAATAAAAGCAGGGCATTATTACCAACTCATATTTTTTTGACACACTCGACCTATTTATCTAATTCTAGCCCTAAGTGCCCTAGAGCATGTGTATGTTATGGGTAGCAGATAACGAAGACATATTTAAATAATCATTTATATATTAATATTAGAAATACACATACAAACATTTATGACTCGTGAACAAATGTTCGTATTTGTACTCATCATACACTACCGGGATTCGAACTCGGGGCCCTTGATTTGTGACCCTTAGTGACCACCGGTCGGTATTTATATCACGCACGAATCGCACAAATTGTATGTTTTGTTTTTTTTACTGTTGTCGCAACTACTGCAACATTTGTTTTCTGTTAACTAAAATCTTAAAAAAAAATAACTTAAAATTTTATTAATTTGCATAAAACAATATTAAATCAAGCTAAAATTAGCAGGCATGTTTCCTGTAGAGCCTCGATGATCGAGGCATACGTCACATTACGATGAAAACCGGAGCCTGCCGTTATCTTTATTACGATCTAGGTAGTTTATACATATAATAGCGGGAGGCAAATTAATTCATCGCACGGAGACAGCATTGGGACGGCTATCTCCCACGATAAGTTTCGGTCGGCCCTCGGGGTGTCGAATACGGGCTCTAACTATCGTAACGAGATCACGATTTCTCGGAACGTTAGTCGAATCGTTGCGACGTATAGGCCTTTGAACGCTTATCACGATTTTCGCGGTATCTTTTCCCAACTGAAACGTTTCAAGTTTGCAGACACAATTTTAAGGGTGTGATCGCAGAAAGTATTCACTAAGGGGTTTGGTAACATGTTTACCAAGTTATACGCTGATAGGAGACGTGCACGACATAGTTGAAATCAACTTAGCGTATTAATGAAGTTTAGAAGACCCGCCTACACAAAAGCTCCTGGTACCGTGAAATATTTCACAACTAACTTGCGCCACGACCGACCTAATGAATAAAGGTTGAAGCGACAAAATAAAAATCAGCCAAGACCATGTTGGTCCATGTTTAGGAAAGGGTTTCGTAACTTGTTACTACGAGAATTGCGTGCAAAGTTGTTTTTGCGGATTCTCCCCCCAAACAGAGTCCAAATAATCATAAACATAGTTGGCTATATTGTATAGTAATTTATTGTAATTTGCTATAGATTTTGTCAGACTTTTCAGAAATTGCGTTAAAGGTGATATCTTGGCTGTCACTCCTGGTCCTGTCCCATTTTTAGAAGCAGACAGAATCGGCATCAGGTTTAATCCATGTCCAACTTTAGACCACGTGACCTCAAAGTGCCCTAAACAGGGTTGATAGGCATAACAGATGTGGGTACGTGGCCCATGTGGGAGTGATGAGAAATGAGATAGCTGATTAGTTATCCAGAAAAGACTTAGAAGACTCATGGGTAGGCCCCGAGTCCTTTGTAGCGCTTTCACAAATTTTCATAAACAAAGCTATTAGAGACCATGTCAAAAACAGACACAAGTATGACTGGCAAAAACACCAGGATTAAAAGACTCCAAATATTTCTGCCCAGAGACATAGTGAAGTGAGGCTTATATCTATTTTTTTTATACAACTAAATGACAAACAAGCTGACGGCCCACCTGATGGTAAGCGGTAACCGCCGCCTATAGACACCTGCAATAACAAGGAAAAATCACTTGATATTGCAGGTGCGTTGTTATCCTAAGGCCTAAGATGAAATGCCGTCCATGGCAAGTTATTATATTTTAGACACAGGAAGAGTAAAAGCAAGGGAGGAACAAAAGATGAAAAAATAAAATAGATCCCGTTTTCTAGTTGATAGAGCGGCTGTAGTTTATTGTTTTGCCAAGGAACTAGGTATAATAAAGAAGTTATCTACTTCAAAACCTTCAAACGTACAAATAATGTTATATGCCATATTAGGACTGCTATGTATGGAAAAGATGTTTTGTTTGCCACTGGGCGGGTCTGCGCAGTTGTTTACGCCCGCATATTTTTGTTTGCCCTTCCTCGAAAGCAAACAACGTCCCGAGTACTATTGCAAAGATGCGAGTTTCTGTGCACAAATAAAAATTCATGTCTTTACTCTCTACTAATGATTATATTTGTTGAGTTTTATGTTTACCAGCCTCTCAAACATAAAGTTAGTCAATATTATTAAAATAAGTAAGTGTTTCCTTGGCAAGTTGGCACGTATGAAGAGTAATGAGAGGCGGCAGCGCGCGAGGCGGGCGCTCGTCGACAGGACAATTGTCGATATTTCCTCCGGGGATTCGCAAGACCCAATTTACGATCTCCACTCACCGTTTGGTTAACTCTCCAAATCAATTTATTTACCGCACCCTTTCATTACGTGCAGTGCAGTTACTATGATCGATGTTGTTTTGCATTCGACGCTATCGACATGATTTACTCACCTTATCCGAGAACAAACGGGAGTGTAGGTAGACTCAAATGATATACGCAGCCGAAAATGGAGGCGAATATTGGAAGTGTCCATTATTATCGGCTGTACGAGCCATTAGAGGGTTGCGTTTCGCGATCAATTTGCTTCAGTTTCCTTGATATTTAGGAACGGCGGCGGCGGCTGAATTCGTAAGCTCTCGATTATTTATGTGGACGAGCTCCGCGGGCCGCCGACCCTTCCCAGCTCCGCGTGTCACTACGTAAAGAGGAGTAATCGCTTGCGGCTGCTAGCTGAGTGAATTTTTCCATTCGGAAAATGGCCGAAGGAATTAGGTATCGCAGCGTTTCATATTTCAAGGGAAGCCGACCTTCCCCTGCTCCCAAGCTTTGTATCTGCATAAAAGTACAAACGTTTCTTGAGTTGTTTTTTATGTTGCTCGTAAAATGGAGCATACAAAAATACAAGAGGAACAGAGCGAATCAGGAAACGCCACAATACTGTTGTACAAAGTGATGAAATATAAAATGGGGAGTAAAACAAATTGTTACCAATTATACCGTTAAGGCCTCGGGGTTTCCTTTGTAATGTAGCTTACCTGAAACAGAAACAAATGTATGATTAATTATAAACTTATAAGGATGCGTTCAACTTGTCAATTATTTTAAAGGACATTTTACACTTCTGGAGCCAAGTATCAAAAACTGAAGCAGGATAAAGGTTTTACTTAGGTACACAAAGTAATCCCAAAGAGAATCCTAAACAACGCTTGTGAAACAAATGCTATTACAAGCGCAACGACCTTTAGAATGTTGCTCTATCTCTACCTATTCCTAGGATGGTAGACCACTATCGCAGAATGAGTGCATGAATATTTCAGCGAACAGTATCCATAAGGGTTTCTCGTATCAGACGAGTGAATATGCTCGTAACGTTGACATTTGGGGCCATTGAAGGCGGCCGGGCGGCGCTCGCCTGCGTCATATCAGGCTAAAGAGCTTCCCGCAGGACAAACGAGCCAGATAAGACGGGAGCACTGCACCCCGCGCTGCTAAACGCCGTAAACCCGCTTTCATGACTTGAAATAAAGCACTAAACCTCGGCAAAACATTGCCGTACCCGTCACGAGAGACCTAGCTTCCGGATTGCTATTGGGAAACACGTTCAAATGGATAATATATGTGTTTCCTATTTCAGTACAGTGCGCTGTTTTCGATTAAAGGGAAAGGTAGCCAGTGTAATTACTCTGCAAGGACGGCATTTCATCTTATGCCTCAGGATGACAATGCACCTGCAACACCAAGTGATTGTTCCTTGTTATTGCAGGTGTTTATAGGCGGCGGTAATCGCTTACCACCAAGTGGGCCGTCAGCTTGCTTGTCATCTAGTTGAATGAAAGAAAATTACCTAAGAATTCACATGTAAAAATGTTCTATAGTATTGTCCGATTTATAATGTACAAAAAGTTTCAGGTGTAAGGATATCTAGATTAGGATAACTTAGAAAAAATATGAAACATTAGTAACATATTTAAAGAAATTATTAGAACTAGGTACTTATCTCTAATGTAGTGTGTGATTTGATAATGTAATGTAACTCGGGTACGGTGTCGTAGTGATACAAGCTCGTTATGTTTATGATTAAGCGCCCTGTACCTCGGCTCAGATTACCAGTATTAGGAGGGAGCATCAAAAGCTCGATCAGCGAGGGTAATGCGCCAGTATCTTCGTGATGGATGACTTCGAACCTATTTAAGCTTTATACGTAAACATCTCGTTAGCGTTTAAATCAATTAACAAAAACAATGTAATGAGAAAATGTTTAATAGAAATTTAGAATGGTCCAGCATAATTTAGCATGAAATTTGGATTTCAACAGCCGCACGAAAAGTTTAGCAGTAAAAGCGAAGCAGCGTTTCAGTATTTAATTGTTGTCATTGTCAGTTAGATACAGAGGATGTTTGAGTAAAAACATGTTTTAAAATTTAAAATAAGCTCACTATTCGAACTACATACAGTTAAGCTATTCTCGTTGTACGATGTAGGTATGTTTCTACAATTATTTGGCTTCCTTAAAACTGTATGAGCGGTTCATTGACACGGATCGAGAGCGGCCAGTTCTGTGGACAATGGAGAGCCTAAATGCTGCGGTCAGGGGCGGATGATACTCATTACAAGATATCCTTCCAATTAGCATTAACGACTCACTACCGGACGCCATAATCGCAACGTTGTTTACCTAACCCATTACTTACTTAGTTTGAATCGTAGATTAAATATAATAATGATCGCCAGAGCGCTCAATCACATTCGGTCTTTGTTATTTATAATAAATAGCTCATACAATGTCAGCTATTTTCATGTCAATATTAATATAATGAACGTGTCGTTTAAACAAATAGTTTTTGAGTAAAATAATGTTAATAACTCAAGAGAAATTCCACCACGACCAGGAGGCAACACAATATTCTCTGTGTAACAAAACAATGTCACGATGAGTAATAAAGTAGGTAATGTGTGTCAGCGAAATGTCGCCCGCCGTCAAATTAACATTTTTATGAGGCTGTAGTCTGTTATAGAGATGGGAGCTAAGACAGTTATTTTCGTACTCAAGTAATCTCAGCGGACAGGATGCCAGGCAACCTACCTATCAGGGAAAATTTTTCAAGAGAACTCTTGTTTTACATTACGATCTAACTCAAAATTAGTTAAATAAAGCCAAAAATTACAATAAACGATTCTAAGCCAGATTTATACTTAACACTAACAAAAACAAACAATACTGCCACGATAACAATAAATATTTAATGCAGTTCTTTACCACGTTTTTTTTATTTCAATTTTTATTTATTTAGCACGGCCACGATAAAATATGCACAGATATACAAAAAGAAGTATAGCCATTTTTGGAATACAAAATTTTACTTTCCTTAATAGTATTCATTTACTGAGGGAGTGGTTATTTTCTCTTTTTAAGAAAACTCATCTTGAAGCTTACGATTACCAGGTAATTTTAATATGAAAATCATAAGGATAATGTTGAGTTTGGATTGGACCTAACTACTATAAAGAAGCCGTTCAAACTCGGACACATAGGGGTGCTGTCCACGGGTAGAGTAAACGGTAGAGTATACTGGCTACTACTCTACCCCCCTCGTGGACTTAAGTTAACCCTGGCTTAAAAGTCCAAGTCAAAACGTTTATTGCAATCATGTGGTTGTAACTAGGTGTACATTTAGAATCCAATAACATAACATGAACCCTGTTACGGCACCACAACATGCTTACGCAAAGTTGATGCTGTCACATTTATTTGCTAAAAGAAAGACAGGGACAACATCAGTTTTAAACCAGGTCTGACTTAAGTCCATGTTTTGTAATAAGACGGTACCAGTCTTAGTTGATACTCTAGTCTACTACTGTTGTCTACATTGGTATAGTTAGTCCTCTAGCTACCCGTGGACAGCACCATTAAAAGATGTGATTAAGAGACTCTGTACTTTTTACATAGCATACTGTAGTTTTAGAAGCAAGTATTCAAAAATAAATAATTTCTCAGAAGAGTTTGCAGCCAAAATTATTCTAAAAAATATACTGGTTTCATTCTACCGCCTACAACATAACACTAAGTAGATAATGCCCCATAATGTACCTTTTTATTCATTGTACGCAATATGATTTACAGTAATTGTCAAATTGAGCCTATTCAATTGCAATTACAAACATTTAATTTAACCGTCTGGTCTCTGGTCTACCTAAGTTTGTAAACGTAAATAACAACTCAGCGAATTTCGAACTCAATCTCACTTAACAATGAAGTATGTTATATAAGTTATTATTAGCTGTACAAGTAGGATTTAGCTTCATTCATGAACGGTGCCTCAAAATCTGAGCCCTAAACTATATAAGCAAGCTTGGCATTCTGAAGAAAGAAAGAGACCATCAAAATTATCAACTTTCTCTATGGAAAAAGTGATACCATAAAGCTTCATTTATACAGGGTGGTGCCGTCAATGCGACAATAAATTTAAACATTGGCTATATTAGTCCATAGAAATGGATTGCCACTTTAGCATTATTTCATACAAATGTCATGAAAGTATCAAATGAATACGATATTTTTGAAAGTGGCAAACCATTTCTATGGACTAATATAGCCCATGTTTAAATTTATTGTCGCATAAACGGCACCATCCTGTATTTATTACTTACCTAGTTTTATATCAAATAGTTTAGCTAATCTCGATTAGGCGTGTAACATTTTATTTATTATCTATGAACCTGAAGGAGGCCGCCTCGGGCCATAATTGAGGTCTGCTCGAAGCAGTCCCATCTCTAATTTGACTCACTGTGCTAACGGCAACTCAGCGAATTCATGTGGACTTTGTGGACATTAAGCGCAATAAAAGAGTTCCGGAGCGTGTCCTTTACGCTAATTACGACACGCATTAGGACGGACGAGGGCGGCGCCTTTGTATGATTAGCTGCAACAAATTTAACATTTCTGCACCAGAATGGAGCTGAACACAAAATATCAATTAAGGCCCTAATTATGGTCAGTGGCCTTTCATGTTCATATCTTTTTAATGTTTGATTTAGAAACAAGATGTGGGTCATTGGAAGACCCTTAGAAGTATGTCAAAATTAGGTTGAAAGAGGACTATCAGTATCAGCTGGACTGCTCACACTAATAAAATCTCTCTGACATTTTATAGTGTGTTACAAAAGTCCGAAATAAAATTTAATGGGGTGGTTGTGTTCCTTGTCAAGAGTTACCTCTGAACGTTTGACACCTTTCAGACCACTTATTTTTAGATGAAATTAATATAAATAAACATTGTCACACCTGCTCATGACAACCCGAAAAAATGCGTACTATCGCGTATTGTATGTAGCTATTGTAAATAAACAGTTTTAAGCCAGAATTCCTGGTTTTAAACCGTTCTAAATTTGTTCAAAACCATAATTCCTATCAGGACCCCTGGCTATAGTACCCAAATAAATCGTTCCAAAAAAGAATTCGTGGTTTTATATCGTTTAAAAAAATTTAACAGGTTTAAAACCACGAACTCCGGCTTAAAACGGTTAAAGAGATATTTCAAAAATGTATGGAGAGTACGGAGACCCGGCCAGGTCTATATACACTATACTAAAAAATAGGTAAAAATATGCACAACAGTGTTCAAATGTCCATTTTTTTTAATAATTAGCTTTGTTGCGTGGTACAAAACAAGAATTTTTATAGAAAAAACTGCAGCAGAGCCAAATATTCATCATGGCGCGTATACCAGCACGCTTTGCTGAAGTTTAGTTGACTTCTATGTCGGTCAGTGTTGCCAGATGACGGTGTGAACTTCCCCCCGTCCTTATTCGAAATCCCCCCAAAAATTTACATTTCTGACAAAAAAACCTCCTTGTACTAAAATTATATTAAATTTCGGGGAATTTTAATTCGAAATCAAAAAGGTCGATTCAGATGTACACAAACTAACTGATTTGACAGGACTAAACTAATTTAGACTATTCTAGTCAAGTTAGTTTGTGTACACACGACAGCACATCAAGTGTAACAGTTGCGCTACGAAAACCGCCTCTATTACGAACGCAGTAAGGGCGGTCTCAAGGTCAAACTGTTACGCTTGATGTGCTGTCGACTGTACATCCGCAATCCGATTAAGGTTAAGACCTAAATACAGCGAATATATTGATATTAAAGATGTATTTAGTTTATTGAAAAAAAAAAAATTAAACACAATACATTACCGAGCGAGCACAGATTATTTGTGGATACATATATCATTAATCTGTGATTTAAATTCACTCACTAAACCACTATTATATATATACACCCATTTCTTTATAAAACAAGAATGTTGTGGAGAATCGTGTTTGGCTTAAAAAAGTCTCCGAATTTCCTTCAACTTTAATATTTCCCTCCGAAAATCCCCCCAAAGGTCTTATCCCTCCGAAACTCCCTCCGAAGTACAAAAAAACCTCCGAATTTGCAGGGAATCCCCCCCATCTGGCATCACTGATGTCGGTGTCGCCCACCATATTGCCATAGGGAATAAAGACGAAAAATTTCAACTTTTGTACAAACAAATAATGCATGAAAACGAATTATTAGTATTTTTCACGGATTCAGGAGATTTTTCCTGATTTTTTGACTGTACATATACCTGGCCGGATATGAAACATCTCCTTTACAACTATAATCGTACGACACACTACAGTTACACCACACACACACACACAGCATGCGTACATATCGACACCCCGCGACCTCAGAATTTCAATTTTTTTTTCGGAATTCTGTAGCACCCAGTACAGACAGATTGACTTAAAGAACTGTATATTTTTATATATTAATTATAAACACATTTTCAGAAATAATAATAGCCTGTGCTATGCTATATGTAATTAAGTTTCACACCTAGTTGTAAAAAAACAGGTCGCTGTCGATCGATGATTGATTCATGTCGTCATATCATTCTGCTTATTGTTCTCACAGCTAAATAATTGACGTATATTTTCATTTTGTTTTTTTATGAGATCTCTACACGATAACAATAACTACACACACTACACAGTACTTGTGTTTAATAAGTTGTATTATAACGGAATGAAGACCATGAACGTGAGGTTCCCGCAATTTAGAAATTTTTATTTAACATTAAAATATTTTCTTGATAGATATTTAAATGTCCTGACTAAAAAAAGGCATGCCCTGGGGCGGATGAAAAAACCGCAACCTCCCACAATCCGGGTGACCACTTCAACCACAGAGGGAGAAGCCTAATCTAGAATTTCTGTTTTTACCTTATAACGTCTACCTTCCAAAACCCACGTTTTATAAGGTTTCCAGTAGAGCATTTGGTTGTATTCCAGTATAAGATAGATTTATTTCATGGCAAAAGAGGTGTTTCAAAAATGTATGAAGTCCCGGCCAGGTTTATCTACAGTAAGTATACTGAAAAATAGGTAATAATATGCAGAAGTGTTCAATTGTCCGTTTTCTTTTTATTTGCTTTGTTACGTGGTACAAAGCAAGATTTTTATAAAAAAAAACTGCTACAAAGTCAAATATTCATCATGGCGCCTATGTCACTTCGGTGACGTTTAGTTAACTTCTATGTCGCCCGCCATATTGAGTAACGGTGAAAACGACGAAAAATTCCAAATTTTGTACAAACAAACTATGGTTGAATAGGAATTATTAGTATTTTCCCCGGATTCGGATTTTTCCTGATTTTTTGAGATATTGTACATATACCTGGCCGGATATGAAACATCTCCTTTAAATAATAACTATCCCACGACATTGAATGTTTTAGCTGATGCAGAACGAGGTTGTATTATCATTTTGTTCTCAGTTACTGAGATGCTGTAATAACCAAAGACTAGTTATAGAATATAGAGTATTGTCATCGTTACGTGGTACCAATACAGAACAAAATCTCATTTTTAAGCTGACAGTAAAAACATCTTTATTGTGTTACTGACGTTACTTTCAATAACTTTCAACTTATTGATTGTAGCCACAATTAATAATATATATGGAGTCATGTCATAACTACTTATAATACGATTTGCCATGTGGCTGAGGAACTGAGGATTTTGTTATTTATTCATCGACTATCCCCCGTTTTCGAATGCCCGTTGAAAAACCTTTTCAGTAAATCGGTTGTCAATCGGTGACCAACATTCAATATAGTAAATAATCAAACACAACAATCGTTAAGATTGAAACTCTCAATTAGGACTCGTTTTGGGATGATGTTATTTCTGAAATAACCTTTGGTATTTTATTTTTGTCACAATGTTGATTTGAGGCAAGAAGGTTAGGTTTTATAAGGTTTCCGGTATAATTTTGTTCTATCCAATTTTAAATAGATTTCGATACCAAACTATCTATTTACCTAATAAATGGAAGAACACCAACGATTACAAGTTATTTGCAGGCACGGAGATTCTAATGTAAAAGTGGTATAATTTTTACACACATTATGATTATAAATTATCCGTTATCTAGTAATCTAGTATCCATAACACAAGCTCATAATGATGCTTACCTGGAGCTAGATGATGATGATGATAGGTCTGAGTGTATGATTATTATTATTATAGAATACATTAAACTAACTTCCTCGAACGAAGTAGGGGTTTTTCGATTACGCGGACTTTGGTATAACGATAAAAATTTGTGTGTTATGGGAATTGTACTTTTGAAGTAAGTAAGTAAATAGTATATTTATGGGAATTTTTCGCATTTCGAGACTTTTCTTTAAGTTCTTAGGGACTACACCTGTTGGTGAAATGACTATCGGAATTAGGTGAACAGTTTCAGCTTTCAATGGCGCTTTTAATCATATTGGTAGATCTCTGTATTTTGTCATATAAATAAAGAATCTTAATTTTTTTAAGTCGTGTATTGATGGTAGGTATGTTTCGCCAAATTGGCATGCAAATATATTTTTTTTCCAGCAATATTTATTAATATTATTCAGAGGAAGAGCACAGTTGTGTGTGATTTGAGAGCTCTGGTTTTGATTACGAAATTGTAATCTCGAACTCCTTCGTGCTTCAATGTTATAGAATAGTTATTATTATATTATTTATATATAGCAATGAAAACAAACTTGTACTTAAAAGAAAACATTTTTAACCGACTTCAAAAACGAGGAGGTTCTCAATTCGGCCGGTATGTTTTTTTTTTTCTATGTATGTACACCGATTACGCCGAGATTACTGATCCGATTTACGTGATTCTTTTTTTGTTCGATGCGGAATAGCTGCCATTTGGTCCCATAAATTTTTTTTCAAAAACAGTTGGGTACTTTGGTTTTAAATTAAAAAAACTGAAATTATTAAATCGTCTACATATGCGAAATTGCGAATTTTTGCTTTTCCAATGACTTTTTAGTGAAACGATACGATAGTAGGAAACAATATAAGTTGACGGTCACCCATCTAGCTTCGACCGTAGAAAGTTATCACTAAAAATTGTGAAAAAAAAATTTAAACAAAAATTAAAACCGTCTTCAAAAAACTGAAAAGGATAAAATAAGTTAAGTGATTTCCAAAAACAACTTTCACTTGTGCTTCACTTTCTATTGTTTTTGGAAACCACTTAGCACCAACTCCAAAAATATGTTTCTAGGGGATGAATACCTACTTAAATTTAATTATTTTATCCTTTTCAGTTTTTTTATTATCTATGATTGTATATAGTACAGACGGCAGCATACTAAATTGTAACAGTTGCATTACGAAATCCGCCTCTATTACTAGCGGAGTAAGGCGATCTCAAGTTGCGCTTGATGTGCTGTAGACTGTACATAAGTACATAGCATACGTGATAGCATAGCTTTTTTTTCTTTTGGTTCGCACTCTTTATAAATAACATAATGTAATATTTCATTCCAATAAAGATTTAACAAACTAACAAGTCTCTCATTCCACATACCACGAAAGTTAAACCGTTGGTTTCGGTTGTTACTGCGACCACTGGTGTTATTGCCCGAGCTCCTCATGTGTTTTTCCCGTGTTAGAAGGCCAGTGCCCAGCCGTGGGACATAGGCTGTTAATTCATATAATTCAATATTAATAATTAATATTTATGTCTTCATCTATGAGTAAGTCCTATTCAGTAATCACCAACAGAACAGAAACACTTTTCCTGTAGCCATAGCTTATCTATTTTATGAAACCTAGTCTTTGGCAGTGTTTGAGACTCTACCGGTAGAGCGTTAATTAAAATAAAATAATTAAGTAAGTATTTAACGATAAATTCCAACACTTCCTGTGAAATATTTGCACGTAGCTACTAGCGATTAAGAAGAAAAAAAAACAGTATTTATCGTTTGAAGTCCTTACGTGCCATAAGAGATTAACCCTCATTCCGACTAACATAAAGCTACTTCCAGCCTGTACCTTTACTGCTACATAAAAGTTTACGTCATATACAAAACTGGCAAAGATTGCCATTATTTGTTTGCCGGCATAAAGAAAAAAGAAAACTGTCACCGCGCAGCAGCCTACTTTCTACGCAAAATAAGAAAGAGCAATACGTGCCTTGATAGTAAAATGTAACCTCTGCGAATAATAAAATTCGTTCAAGACGTTAATAAAAATATCTATTGTACCATCAAATTATTACCTCGAAGGGATTTGGAATATTTCGATATCGAGTAAAGTGTGTTGGACAGTTTCTTTGTTCAATTTAGACAGGTATACATGTGGAGCACAAAAATGAAAGTGATGGCTCTGTTGGGAATTCCCGCGGCAACGCTCTGCGTGCTTTCACAAAAGTTGGCGTGTTAAAAATGGAGTTTGCGTCTACTTTTAGATAATGTTGTAATCTAATTAAATATCGTCGTAATACGAAATTCCTTTTTCCAAAAGTAACAAAACATAAAAGTAAGTTGATTTTGTTATTATAATTTACATTATAATCAATGATAAATCAATACGGTCCTTATTTTCTTCACATTCAAGACAGGTGCTCAAGTTCTCGGTATTCGAAATTACATAGCAGGTTTAAGCACAGACAGAATACGTGCTTTGGTCAGAAGCAAGCTGGCTCAAAGTGCGTCTATGAGTAAGGGTTAGACGGAGTAAATTTTTTGAAGCACCGAGGAATTTAAAATGACCGGGTTTAGCGGCTATAATAACGATGACAGAAAGTTAGTTTTTAAAATGCAACAAAACTACTTCAAAAGTCAACGCATAAAAACTTTTAATCGTGTTACTAATGATAATATCATTTTTAAATATCAGCTTACTTTCATTATTGTCATCTCGAACGAAATGATAAAAAATGCTAATAATAAAAGCAATCGCGATTAAGCGGAAAGAAAATATCGACAGTTCTTGGCCTAGATAAAACTATAAAAGACGGTGTCATTTCTAAAATCGTCAGCAGACGGTAAATAAGTTGTTGTTGAATTGGAGTTGGATGTGTGTCGTGGGGTCAACGACGCGACTATGCGAGACGTCGCAGCACTGATCCGAGTGCCGTTAGATTTCGTACTCAGTAAAGCACTCGATATTGGAACTAGGTCTACGTAAGTCTCAAGAAACGCTCGCAAAGCTTGAGAACTTCAGCACAGCACGCAATATCGTTGTCTGTTCAATAATAAACAACAATATATTTGTATCTATTGTCTTAATAACCTTCGTGATCTATACGTTTGTTAAAATTATTTTTTTTACGAATTTTTTTGACAAGTTTAGATATGGAAACTATATGCATACATTTTTTATCATGACACAAAATGTGTACACTTTTTATATTTCCTAGTCTAGAGGTTTAGAAGCCCTTGGAGATTAGGTAAAAGATATCACTTCTCCACTATCAATTTGTGGGAGCCAATTGTCGATTACGTATCGTCAATGCCTCCTGAGCTAGAAATAGTTGCCTAGGATGTCTCCTATTATTTTATCAATATAAAAAGTAAATAAAATAAAATTCGAGTCACAACCTGTGTCACCGAAATAACTTTGGAAATGATATTTGAGCTCCTTCTATAGAGAGGGTGAATTTAATGGTTGTGCGATTGATTGCTATTATTTCTATTTATAAAAAAGATCTTTGTTTACTCCAAACATAAAAATACTTACCTATCTTTCAAACACTTAATAAATTTAAAAAAAACTTTCACTCATCGTGATCAACGTGGTAGTGAGTCACACTATCAATTTGTTCAATTATAGCATGAAAAGAATTGTTTTCTTGATCAATTAAAAAATTTTTCGTTTTGTTTGTTACTGGGCCGATTGCTAGCCCTGCCCAGGAGATGATGGCTAGATGGACTAGACGCACACCAAGAGTAATTAATACTTGGGACGCAATTCTAAAGAATTCTGTAGCCTTGTTTTTATGATCTGAGGTTGCAGCTATTTACCTCATTCAAAATTATTTAAACTAGACTTGCTAAACTTAACGAGCTCGGTGGCATAGTGGGTCGAGCGCTCTGGATCCGATTACGAAACAAAGCAACTTTCGCCATGGTCGATTCCGGGATGGGTCAACCAAATAATCTCGATCTCTTCTGTGTTTTGGAAGGCACGTTAAGCCGTTGGTCCCGGTTATTAATGCAACCGCTTTAATCAACCGACCTGCATTGGACCAGCGTGGTGGTGTTATGGCCCAAACTCCTCATGTGTTTCTCCCATGTAGGAAAGATTTTGAAGGCATGAGAATTGCTGCCCTGAAAAGAGTTTGGACTGGGAGAGACTTCTGCCAAGCAGTGGGACAGCATAATCAAAATAAAAAACATAGTTTGCAAACAAGACTCGACGACCGATTAGCTGCCCGAGTGGCCTATTCTGTACCCCTATCACAGGCTTCACATTCAGAGTCAGGGGTACCGGGTTCAAATCCCGGGGTAATATGGGCAGATGCAAACATCTGCCCAAATTACCCCGTAATTAATTACTTAGTATGAATATTTGTTCAGGAATTATGGATGTTTGTACGTTTATTTAGTATATTTCTAATATTTATACAGGTGGTGACCAAAATACGACAACAAAAAAAATCTATGAAAAAATATAATGCGTTATTTCATAGAAATGACGTGAAATTCGATATCTGCCTCCTTATTCAGAAACTGTCGGATCACGGATTCGATTCGAAAAGTCACATGCCGTCTCGCTTTGACGCACCATGATAAAAAGTGAAAAGTATAGATTCCGAAATTCGATTCTTTTCCGACAGTTGTGAATAAGGGGACAGCCCCCTTATTCTCAACCGTCGGAAAATACTCGAATTTCGGAAACTCCATACCTGTCACTTTTTATCGCTATGCGTCAAAGCGAGACGGCATGTGACTTTTCGAATCGAATCCGTGATCCGACAGTTGAGAATAAGGGGGCTGGTCTTTCTGTGATTGCCACAACGCGTCGTGGGCGTTTTCTTAAGAACCATAACACGAATTTCGCGACGTGGATGTTTCACAGTGACTACAATGGGTTGTGAGCTGCTTTTTTCGCTCACTAAGCGTTTTCGGTCTATGAGTGTCATCATCATCAACATATATACGTCCCACTGCTGGGCACTGGCCTTCCTGCATGGGAGAAACACATGAGGAGCTTGGGCGATAACACTACCACGCTGGCCCAATGCGGGTTGGTGGGTTAAAGCGGTTGCAGTAACAACCTGGACCAACGGCTTAACGTGCCTTCCGAAGCACGGAGGAACTCGAGATTATAAATTTGATTGACCCATCCCGGGACCGACCATGGCGAAAGTTGCTTTGTTTTCGTAATCGAAACCAGAGCGCTCAAACCATTACGCCACCGAGCTCCTCAATAACCTTTGAGTGTAACATATACTTATCAATATTATTCCGTTATCTAGTATCCATAACAGAAGCTCTTAATGACGCTTACAGACGTATTTTGATGATTTTAACTACTTACTATAATCTAAATTTTCTCACGTTTCACATTTTGTGCACTTTTTAACCTAGATAGAATTTCAGCGACAAAGTTTAAGGGTTTTTAATTCTTGTGTAATTTTAAATGTCATTATGCGTGAAATTGATAATACCTACTTATTTGCGTGGCAGTTAAGTATGGTCCGGCCGGAGTGTTTCGGTCAAATAATTAATATTTCTACGTTACATATGATCGCAAATAAAAAAAAAAAATTTGATTTGACTAAATATAGGAAAATACCTTCTTTTTATCTTCTTTCTTCATTTAAAGGTACGGGGAGGAATACAACAGAGTGCGGCAACGAAATTTTGATGACTAGGCGTAGCCATTATGGAATCTGTTTACCCGGGATAGTATTATTATCCATTGTATGTCGTATGTTAGGTACGTGGGTAGGTAGGTATATGAGAAAAAGGTTTTCTTCTTTGTGTTTCATACACACTGAAGAAAATGACAACTGAAATTTCGACTAGCTTGTAACTCAAAAGTGACTACAAAATAAAGATAACTAGAGATGCGCCGCTTTGTTAAATCAAGTAAACTGTAGGTAAACCTCGCCAAATTATTGTTATAACAAATGTAACAGAAATAGTTCGGTTAAATATTTTTTTAGTGCAGCCGACATCAACCTCTTCTTATAAACATTATTTTGTTATATTTAGCAGTAGTTTTTGTATTAACTAATCTTGAATTAAATTCCATAGACATGTAATAAAGGAGATGTTTCATATCCGGCCAAGTATATGTACACTATCTCAAAAAATCAGTAAAAATCTCCCGAATCCGGGGAAAATACTAATAATTCGTTTTCATGCATAGTTATGTACAAAGTTTGTACAAAAGTTGAAATTTTTCGTCGATTTAGCAGTTATTTAGTATGGCAATAAGGCGGGGGACATAGAAGTCAACTAAACGTCATTAAAGTGACAGCCGCCATGATGAATACTTGACTGTGTTGCAGTTTTTTTTTTCTATAAAATTCTTGTTTTGTACCACGCAAAAAAATAGACATTTAAACAGTGTTCTGCATATTTTTCCTATTTTTCAGTATACTGTAGTACATAGACCTGGCCGCGTCTCCATACATTTTTGGAACATTTCTTTTACGTTACTACTACTACGTTTACTAGGTGGTAGGCCCGTATGCAGGGTCGTCTGGGTAGGTACCACCGCCTTTCTTATTTCAGCCGTGAAACAGTTCGCTGTTTTTCGGATTGAAGGGAAAGGTAGCCAGTGTAATTACTGGGCATGGACGGCATTTCATCTTAGGCCCCAGGATGACAACGCACCTGCAATATCAAGTGATTTTTGCTTGTTATTGCAGGTGTCTATAGGCGGCGGTTACCGCTTTCCATCAGGTGGGCCGTCAGCTTGTTTGTCATCCAGTTGTATATAAAAAAAAAGTTAATAATAAAATTATGTATTTATGACTTATGAATGACTTAGGTATGTAATTAAAATATAATAAAACTAGAAAAATTTCACGTCCTGAGGCAGGAATCGAACCCGCGACCTTTCGCAATCTGGGCGACTGCTCTGACCACTGAGCCACCCAGGACTTGGGATATCCCTGTGAAATTCTTCTAGTCTATCTGTATTAGCGTTTATGAGCTAACGTCCAGCCTACAATGTCGAAATATTCTATTTCAACAATTTATATTTTCAATTTTTTATTTTCATTTTCTAATAGTAATTTTTCAAACATTTATAATAATGTTAAAATCAAAAATTAAGAATATATGACTTAGGTATGTCAAACATAATAATCATTATGTGTCTATGATATCGAAGATAGTATTAAAAACTGCGTCAAACTAAGGACTGGTGTTAACTTAGTTTACCGTGACAGAATCAGAACCTTTTGGTTACACTGCCTACACTGCACTATGCAATCTAGTCTTTTTGGACGTATTCATGTGGGCGCGAGAGCTAGTGACTAGAGGACACACACACACACATTAAAACGAAGCTTACAGTTTTACTATGAGTTTTTCATAGAGCTTTGTAGCCGATCAAATATTTATCCAAAAGGTATCGAGCGCTGGAATAATACCAGACTGATTTGATATTTGCTCAGCTTATCAAATAAAAATATACAGCGCAAAACACGTTCGACATAGCCAAACAGACGCATGGTTGTTAATTACAAGCTAAGATAACGAGTCTGTCAAATTGTATTACCTAGTCTAGACTGAAAAAAATATTTAACTTAATTTTTATTTTTTTATACAACTAGATGACAAGCTGACGGCCCACCTGATTGTAAGCGGTTACCGCCGCCTATAGATACCTGCAATAACAAGGAAAAATCACTTGATATTGCAGGTGCGTTGTCATCCTGAGGCCTAAGATGAAATGCCGTCCATGCCGGGTAATTACACTGGCTACCTTTTCCTTCAATCCGAAATACAGCGAACTGTTTCACGGCTGAAATAAGAAAGGCGGTGGTACCTATATACCCAGACGACCCTACATGTCCCTACCACCTAGTAAAACTACTTCGATTACATTGGTAATAACCAAAATTTAGCGAGGTATAAGTAATTAAAGTTTATTTGTTAAAACGGTGCATCTAGTATATGCAACTTTATTTTTGGCATACGTTACATAACCTTATGTAGTCACTTTTTTTAGTAAATTTTAGGGAATAAATATCCAACTGTGAGGGACGTGACTCTAGGATTAAAATTTCCTTTTGAAATCCTTCTTACAGCAGCAATAAACAGCATAATGTTGACTTTAGGAGTTAAATATAAAGCCTTCCCAGGAAATAACAGAACGAGTTGACATTAATAGTAAGCCAATAAGAAAGTTCGTCACGAAAGTATGGTGCCATTACCTGGCGCAATTACTCATGACGAGAATTACAGGAACCATTTGGTACCCATGCCCACCATTTACGTCCATATATTACGTACAATAGTGTCAGTCCAGTGTCTATGTAACAATATTAAAAAACACCACTAGAAGATACTGGTCTTTCTAAATGGAAGATTCACATGTTCCGTAACACACACCTCTCACTACCCACGCTTCGATTAGATACTTAAATTGCTGCATAACTCTCACTTTATTGTATCTTCTAAAGAGTTTTACAATGTAATAGTACTACCTATGACCTACCTATTACAATCTGGCCCAAAATGGCTCTGTTTGAAGATTGAAAAACGATAAATAAAAGGCACTGGATTTTCAGAAACACTCAGGTAGTGAATCTATTGAAAAATAAAGGCATTAATCCTCATGGAAGAGAAAAAATAGTTTTTACAATACTTAATTATGCAAGTTGGAGGATTAACTAGTTGTTGCTATGGTTTGCCAGTTGAGTAAATAGATTTTACCAATGGGTGCTTAAGAGTAGGAACTTATTAAATATCACGAGGGTGACCCTGAAGGTTTTTAGAACTGCTTACTTGTAAAGAATATAAGTTTAAATAATGGAACTCTTTGCCAATATTATTGACTAATGTCCATTTTCACTAACCATCCTTAAGCTTAGGTGACTCTTAACGCCATTTGTCTCTTTCTGTCTCCGTTATATACTTATTTAGTCAAACCGAGATAAAAATCGCCAAGAGACTCTTAAGGCTAAGCAAATGTTAGTGAAAACGAGCATAAGTATTACATTCATTTGCCATTTGTTTTACGATTTGTCGGCAAATTGAAGATTGTCAGTCACGTCAGCGTGAATTTAACGCGTGAAAATTTTCATGCAATGATTTTTATGACTCGATGTCATTTAAGTCAACAAGAAAGATATGAATGATAGACTTCGATTGGCCTTTTATGATGAAGCCCCGTCTCGTGCCACTGTTTATTTACAACTGGTTTAATTAGTTTAAACGTGGTCGCACTAATCCTACCGATGATCTGCGTGAGGAACGACCTTCTACTGCGACGACTGAAGATAAAGATAACATCAGTATTGTGTGGCGTATGATAGAGACTGACAAAAGAGTGACCTATCATCAGATTCGGACAATCAATAGGTATGAGTCAAGTGCACAAAATCCACCATGAACAGTTAGTGGTTAGGAAACTTTGTGTCCAGTGGATACCTCATAATTTAACCACGGCCCAAAAACTCCGTCGTGTTGATTGGTGCCGTGAAATGGTTCAAAGATTTAACGGGGGTGACTCAATTGCTCTGTTCGCCATACTTACAGTTACTGTACTAGAAAACTAGGTTTTAAAAAGGTTTACAGAAGATAGAAAAGTCCACAATTTAGCATGTGTTTATTAGTTTATTAAGCAGAAGATAGTTTTTTTTTTCTAAAAATTATAAAGAAATCACTGCGCATATGCTAAACATTATTCTAGAAAAATGGATTTGGTGTAAAAATCAAATTTATACCTTTTTTCCCAAACATAACTAAATCTAAGGTTTAATACTTTTCTTACCATTGATAGCAATATTACAGAAAGACAAAGAATCAAATGACTTGCGCTAATGATAACAACAGAATGGATAGAGGCTCACTGTGTACTCACAATTATGTATCATAGCCTGTGAACCACCAATTACTTTGCCTACCTATTGAAGCTATTGTAGGGTTGCCACCTTTTTATAACAAAAACAGTATTTTTCTGAAAATAGATGGAAAAATAAAGGTAAAAAAAGTACCTACACATTAATTTTTAATAATTCTGTATTTTTCCATTTGTATTTGTTATTGCTTTTCACTTTGGCCATTATTGATCTATTACTCTTAATATACCTTCTAATAGGAACCTGATTATTTATTATATTAAAATGAAAATTAGCAGTTATTTTTTCATTAAATTAATAGATGTTCTATTTCTTTCAGCTTGCCATTTTATATTCATGTCTTTTTCCGTAAAAGTGGAAGTTGCAGGAAGAAAGCTACCGATTTCGAATATATTTGTCTTTGTATCTGTAGTTTTAAAAAGTATTTGCCATTTTTTGGCAGTATTTTAGATATAAACATTGTGTGCAGCTTCTACAATGGGTGCATTCCAAATCAGTCACAGCTAATGTTGCGAAAGATGAAAAAGGCATAACAATACATAGTATTTTTTGTACTATATTATTTTTCTATAATCTATAGTACAATTGACTGAAATATTATATTATAGTACGGGTGGCAACCCTAGGCTATTGCGACCTTGTTGTCTAAGTCTCAATATTACTTATTAACATGTCAGTCCAGCCAATCAATAAAAAAGACATTCATTACATAATTAATGACGTTAGACACAAAATAATTTATGATACCATATAACTACTAGACAAATTTTTATTCATAATCATAACAAATTCAATTTCTAAGAGACACTTCCCACCAAAAATTTGGAACATGAAAAAACGTCTAATTTTTTGGAAGATGGTAGAAAATATTATTTTAACATTACGATAAATCCCTTGCATACTACTGTATATATTTATTTTGTTTTTATGTTTGGTGCATTATAGAGTTTATCAATGTTCTAAAGATATTATAAAAAATTTGCTGTCACCAATGTCCGGGCTTCCCACATGAGCAGCTTGGGCCGTAACACCACCATGCTGATGTGGGTTGGCCAGTCAAAGTGGCTGTAGTAACCGGGACCAACGGCTTAACATGCCTCATGAGACATGGAGTCTCATCATTAGTTATAGCATGGTACATATCACTTACTTTTGAATATCACTAGGTGAGTACCTAATGTGTGAGTATAGATTTTTGACTCACTATATGGCTTTTCAGGTTAAAAAGCAATTCAATGTGAAAAAGTGCACACATCTAAAAATAATCCTAGAAAGCACAAATAGGCCATAGCTGTTACTCACAAGTTTCATGACTCTTGAAAGTATAATATTTGTAATTTTATAGAATATTTGTAAAAGTATAATTTATTAAAAATATTTATGTCACCTATCTCATATTTATCTACAGGACATTCACAGACAGGAGTACTCTGTATAGCAAAGGCCTGTGTAGCAGACACAGGCCCTTACTATACGGGCCACTGGGTCAGGGGTCCAGTTCCTAATTCCAGTATTAGCAACCGTTTGTACAAAGAGTACTAGCATTTGTTCACGAGACATGGATGGTTATATGTTTATTTAGTATATTTCTAATATTTATTTCGGTACAGT
Organism: Nymphula nitidulata; assembly: GCA_947347705.1. Classification (NCBI taxonomy): domain Eukaryota; kingdom Metazoa; phylum Arthropoda; class Insecta; order Lepidoptera; family Crambidae; genus Nymphula; species Nymphula nitidulata. Next base: position 17,462,543 of record OX374625.1, on the reverse strand, counting down.
TGGCAGCACATCAAGCGTCACAGTTTGACATTGAGACCGCCCTTACTCCGTCCGTAATAGAGGCGGCTATTGTAGTGCAACTGTTACACTTGATGTTCTATCGTCTGTACATATTATTATCATTATTTATCTAGTATCTAGTATCCATAACACATGGTCTTAATGTTGCTTACTTTGGGCTAGATAATAGGTGTGTATATGAATATTATTATTAATAATGATAATGATCAATGTTACTGTTACCTGCTGCAAAGCAAGAAGGCAAAAAAAAAATTATAGAGAAAGAACGCACTAGTACTTTTCAATATGGTCTTAGTAATGGATAATAAATAAGTGCAATCTTCCAAGCTGCACTTAACAGAAAACCTTTTTGAACATTCTGGCCCTTACCAGAACGCAGGGGAAATCACAGACAAAAGAAATTCTATTGTCTGATACTTCAGAAATTCACACAATAAGTATTCTATTCTTGGCGGGCTGGTAAGGGACCAAAGATAAAAGAAGGAATAATACTGCCAGCATAGAGCAAATCTTAACTCATTTCTTAAAATAGTATTTAGTACCTAGTTTTAAATATTATCAAGACAAACAGATAGACATTACAACATTGTTAGTTTACATTAAGTTTTTGTGATAGACATTAATATGAAATATTTGAAGAGCTTCTTAGGTGACCGAATTGAATAAAGATATTTTCAATTATTTTTAACTTACTAGTAGGTAATCTGAAAGACTAATAAATAACAGAGAAATAAAATCTTAGAATGTACCTACCTCTTTAACGGTTTCCAATTTGTGTTTTGTTTCAGGATCAGCATCAGAACTCAATGATACAGCAACATATTTGTTGGAAGCATCTACTTTAGGACCCGGGGATGAAATTTTGTTGTCCACATTTTTGCCAGCTGCTGGTTCTTCAATAGCATCAACGGGCGGTTTGCTGGGACCCTTGGACGAAGAAACTGATGGGGCAGCATCGAACTGTGGCCTTTCTAGCACTTTCATCCCCATGTCTTCTTCTATTTTAGCTCGTAATCGGTTTCTATCCTCAACGATGTGAGGATCGTCACCTTCCTCACCGTGACGCACGATACCGACCACAGGAAAATCTCCTACGTCGTTTTGTGCCAATGGGGGCGGCATGAGCAGTTCAGGTCCTGCCTTCTGAATACGTTTGTACACATTATAAACACTGTCGTTTACACTAGTAGAGCTTTTGAATTCTGGCAAGTAAAACAGTGCTCCTAACCACACGATTCCGAATGTCAAAAGTACTGAAACAATCAAATATTTCTCCCGGAGACGAAATGATCGACGAGATATGGACGGTACCGGAACTCCATTCACAAAACGTTGGTACGTGGGTAATATCCCCGTCATGTTTACGTACACAGTCCTTACACCTAATAAATATTACAAATTTTATAAATAATGACAATTTAATTGACAAACTGGCCGTCACTTGTGGTAGCCATTAAAGAACTGCCAACTTGAAGGTCTTATAGGGATACCGCTTTTAAGTCGTACTAAAACTACTATATTTAGAATAAAACACGGATTGAGTGAGAATTGCTTTTCCTTGAAAGAGCTGATTTTGAAAATGCTATATAATTAATCTGTGATTAACTTATCTCTGCTATATAACAAATTGTCTTATTAATGTCAAAAGGTTTACCTTGTGACATTAATTACATCACTTACAGAACTTGTTAAATAAAAATAATTTTGACTTTAACCGCTCACGCATGCTTGAAGAATTTGCCTACATAAAATGTAAAATACATTTCAGTAGGTAAGTACTTACTTTCTTGTTTTACTTCGAAAATGGTAAAACAAAGTAAGATTCTCTAATAATGTTATCATAAATTCATAGCCTTAGTATTAGTTTTTTAAATGACAACATTATTATCATTGCTTACAAATTATTATTGTAATTTATTTAGCTTTTCTGCAAGTTATTTTTAGTCTTTTCCATTTTTAAATTCTCAAATAATATTATTAATCCAAACAATAATTTTGAACAGTTGTTCTTTAAGCTTTCGCCACACGGGTGACGGGACGGGACGTCGACGGAGTACTTTCGACGCCCAAGTCCCGTCAGATGAATCGTGGATGTTGCGATCACTGCTCAAGATATAATTATTTGCCAACAAACTTCAGCTTCAACAATTTTCATATTCCTTGTTAGATTTATGTCTTATAAGAACTCATGCCTTCTTTCTTGCATGCTCTATGAAGAGTGCCCAATCCATTTTTGTATTATAAAGTTGCATAAAAATGCAGATGACGTCTCGCGCCACGCTCGCTGTGTGCCTACTGACTATGTTTTCCATGCAATATAACTCCCAGCGACACGCTAGCGCACGATTAGTTTGACGTGCACCGTCTGTGTTACTTCTTTCGTGCAGTTTTTTGTCTTAAACCCTTCAGCGTCGCGTAGACGTTCCGTCGACGCCCCGTCCCGTCAGCGCGGAAGCTTTAGATTGAATGTCCACTTGTCATGTTATTTGTTGCATAAATGTTATCCAGGGATTTAATAACCAACCCCTATTCTTATTGTTGTTACAAAACCTAACTAAATTCTTAGATAATTACATTTGGTTTAAAATATACATGAGCCCTATATACCTTTGTTTTTTAATATTATAAGTTCTTAGATTAATATATCCAATAATTATCCATATGCTTATTTTTTTTTTTGTTCTTTAATGTTATTATTACCAAATAGAAACTATTTAATTAATGCTGGCAATAATAGCTCGTTTAGTTAGCGACATCTCTTAGCAACAAATTGAACTCGTAAGGAAACGTTTTAGTTGTTTGCATAAATGAAAATCATATTCATAGATGGCGCTATTATCATACCACTGGCTTTTAAATAAATGTATAGATTATCAACTAAAGAATAGATAGATACTTATAAATATTTTTCGTCGCACGAATACAGGCAAAATAATTCAAACTGTGGACTGAGGTAAGAACTTCAAACTGTGAAGTTCCCACATCCACTCGGACACATTAAAGTAGAAAGTATCATTGATATAACAAAAAAGGGAAAGTATATTATTTTTGAGTGTCATGTGATGCTCACACCAAGTTTCTTTAGAGACACCGCACATATACAATTTCAAGTTGGCCAACTATCGAACAACTAAATTGCGTGCTTTCATAGGCCGCACACTTCGTCGACTTAGTTGGTGGACAGTGTTGCTACGCGGTGAAGTCTGCGATAAAATGCGGAAAAACAACGCACTTCTTAACTTAATAATAAGAAGACGAAAACAGAACAAAACATTTAGGGTGCATCCGATATTAAGTGACAGATTAGAGCGTGGGAAACATCATACCTTACAGTTCATACCTTACAATTCGAAATTTCCACTAGTGGCTGCCACTGAGACGATACTGGTGGGTAAGGAATTACCCACCAGTATTGTCTCAGTGGCTGCTGCTGCACTGGCATCAGGATTACCTGACGTGAAGCAGGACTGCTTCCATGCAAAAAACTCACACAACCCAAAATCACTTGTAGTGCCAAACGCACAGACTGGGGTACTGCCCCCTTATTCTCAACTGTCGGAAAATTATCGAATTTCGGAAACTCTATACCTGTTACTTTTTATCGCTATCCGTCAAAACAAGACAGCATGTGACTTTTCGCATCGAAACCGTGATCCGGCAGTTGAGAATAAGGGGGCTGGTCGTGCGCTGTGCACTAGGGTCCGGACGAGGCGGTCCACCTTGCGTCGATCGACAAGACCATGGTCTTACAGCGCATCCACCTCCTGGGACTGAGGGTGGTTCTCACCAAAACGGGAGCCATATCTTTTCAAGCCCAGAGACGCCAAACCCCACCAAAAAAAAGCGCTCCCCTGTGGAGAAGGTATGTCGAGCTAGGTGCACCTTAAGTACCTCGGCCTGGTGCTGGAGCCAGAACCTTAAAGTGCTAGTAGGTTGACCTTCGAGGAGCACTTTGAAAAGGGCTCCGTACGATACCCTGGGGTACACCTGTCGCCATCGTTTAAGACCGGACGCGGCCATCCCCGCTGACACATAGTCCCAATCATTGTGGCAAAACCATCAGTCGACCCATCCACCAATGGGAAGGGGGACAAAACTAGGGCTTTGATGCATGGCCAGGTAAATGTCCTTCTCCACTATTGTCTGGGACAGGTGCACCCGTGCACAGTGTTTAATATTCCCTGTAGTATTTTGCTGATAGACATAGTAGACATTGTTAGTATCCATCGACGCTACAGGGGCGGCGTGAGGCGCTGCTACTCGGAGAGCCGGTTCGGGAGAGAGAGGACGGCCTTTGACTGGGGGTGGATTGCACTTCGTCCCCGTCATCCGGTGTGCCGAGGGAAGCCCCCGATCAGCACATAGCTATGGACACTTAGCATTCTACCGTGTTGTGCACCGCACTACAGTGAAAGCATAGTGCATAGGGGTCCTTATTAGAAGGGTAGCGTTGTGCCGTGTAACTAACCTCGCAACAGCGGAGACACCACATCGGGCGCTGCTCTAATTCCTTTATGGAGGCGGGACTGAGAGCGGCGTAGAGGCACCCAGCGTCCGCCAACTTGCCCCCCGCTACCACGGGGAGAGAGGCACTAGCCCTCCCAATCCCCTGGTGCTCGTCAGAATAGCTCTAATCTATAATCCTTCAATTAGGGCGGTGCGGAGCTCAACGGCCGACACCGAGTCATCTGGACCAGCGACCCGTGTGTAAGCCATTTTTGTGGGGCGAACCACACGTGCTGCGTCCCCCAGCGCTTCGCTTCAATTCTATCTGCTTCGGATGCGGTGGTCTCCTTTGCCCATTCGCTATGTTAGTAGCGAACTTCTTACTACCTAGTTTTTCTGTTCTGTCTAATCATATTTTTATGGTAGGGTATTGGTAATTTAAGGCAGGGCATTGCTCCATAATGTTCGAAGATTTCGGACTACTTTAAAAGAGTCAAGTCCGAATTATCTTCCTTACGACATTGCCGATCAATTTTTGAATAAATTGACTCCTTTATAATATGTCCCTCAGGAAATATCATTATCTTCCTATTCGGTGGAAGAAAGTCTAAATGCACTTATTTATTGCTCCTTTTACTTTACGAGAACTCAAAGGAATTCTATCCTACGTCAAAGATTACTAATTCACTTAATTTTTTACAAGTATGGTTAGATAGAAATGGACTTAGTCTTTCTGTATCAAAAATTTTAACATTACTATTTTTTAGTAATTAAAATAGAATAAAACTAGAAAAATTTCACGTCCTGAGGCAAATACTCGTTTCGGATGTTGAAATAGAATATTTCGACATTGTAGGGTGGACGTTAGCTCATAAACGCAAATACAAGATAGACTAGAAGAATTTCACAGGGATATCCCAAGTCCTGGGTGTCTCAGTGGTCAGAGCAGTCGCCCGGATTGCGAAAGGTCGCGGGTTCGATTCCTGCCTCAGAACGTGAAATTTTTCTAGTTTTATTCTATTTTAATTACTAAGTAATTTTTCAAACATTTATAATAATGTTAAAATCAAAAATTAAGAATATTACTATTTTTTCTAGTTTGATTCTATTTTAATTACTAAGTAATTTTTCAAACATTTATAATAATTTGAAATAAAACCAATTTACCGGATTTAACTCGCGTTTAATTAGATGTTACATTATTATTATTCACCCGACGTTTCGATTACTTTACAGCGATCGTGGTCACGGGAAGACTGAAGATGTCAGTTGTCTTTGATAAGTTTTAAGTTAACTACCGTCACTTTGTGTTATATTTTGAGCGGTCCGAATTACGCATACGGAGCTCACGGTGTCAGTTTTTTGGGCAGTGTGAGGACGGGCTTGGGACTTTATTATTCGAATGATGGGATCCCAAGCTGGTGGTACACTCCAACCATCTTCTCTATTGAAATTAGGATGTTTTGAAAACAAAAATTGAAAATTGAAAAATTGAAATTAGGACGCGAGTTAAATCCGGTAAATTGGTTTTATTTCAAATGTGTAGTGCTCGCGAAAATGTAAGACAATACTATTTATAATAATGTTAAAATCAAAAATTAAGAATATTACTATTTTTTCTAGTTTACGTTTTCCTCCTCCGGTAGCTGTTTACCATGATAATCATACTAGTGCAAGTTACTTTAAAATTGTAAGCCTTGTTCAAGTTATTATAAGAATTTGTTAAAATGAGTATATTTCAGTTCCTACATATCAGACTTAAATAGATTTTATATTGGGTGCGAGCGCTGGGCGGGTTGGTAACCGACGAAGATAAAATGTTGGAAATATTACAAAATAAAATACGAGATAAATTATTTAACTGTTTATTTTTAATATGTATTCCACGTTGCATATCATAACCATAATATTTTATAAAATTTAAACATTCTTAAAAGACTTCTATAATCCACATAATATTCAAATCCTCAATGAGATCAGTCACTTTATTACAAACTAATCATGTATGTACACATCATAAACGTCTTAAGCACATACACATTCTGATATTTGATTGATTTATTTTACATTCTTAATTATTATCCTCTTAATAATATTCATTTTGTACATTAATTTTGCGGTTTGTTACGAGTGCGGCTTAAACCTTGACATATAAAAGTCACAGTCGGGGCAGTACAACGCCGGAGGGTTTACTTGTTTCTTTCGACACAAGTTGCACGCTGTCTTCTGACTAGCCAGCGCAAGGTTTGATTGAACTTCAGTGTTCGTATATGAATTCACGCTCATTTGAGGAGGTACAGGAGAATCAGTGCCGCCTTTCGTCCCCGGCTCAAAAGATACAGACTTCTTTTGCATCTGTTTGGGAGGAGGTATGTGCTGGTATGGATTGTATCCGTTTTGATTGAACTGATACTGTCCAATTTGGTCGTTATTAAGAGCATTACTTTCGGAGTTTATACTTTGATTATATAAAGGCCGTTGTTGCTGAGAATTAGCATAGTGGCGCAGTTCAGGTGCCCGATTAGAATTATTGTCGTGGTAATAACTTGCAGGCATTTTTTGGTATGTACCGTTAGTGCCGTAGTTATCGAGGGGCATGTCACCGTGAGGCGGTGGCACTCGCTGGTAGGGCGACGGAGTCGCGCTGTTATAGTGGTTAGCATTATTCACCGGGTAACGACTAGAGTACTCGGAGCTAGCGTAGCTTGTCGGTGGGTTGTGGTAGCTCTGGTAGGCCGGTGAATTGGTGGGTACGCTTTGGTACGGTGATGAGTTGTTTGGAAGGTTCTGATTATATTGACGACTTGTGTTATAATTTGTACTAGGAAGAGTAGTAGCTGCCGAGTTTTGTGGCAATCTATGGTAGTAAGCGTTATTTTGCGATTGGTTTATTTGGTGAAGCTGGCTCGGTGGATGCGGGTAAGTGTTGGGTACAGGTCGCTGTAGATTGTTATGTTTCGTTATATAACCATGGTTTTGGGCCGTCGGAGTCAAACGATTCGCAGGATTTTGACTAAAGGTCGGTGGGCTCGTGCTATGGTTCTGGTAGACTGATGGTGGCTGAGTATATGGGATCGGATTCGCTGCATTCTGCAAGACATTGGTAGGAAGTGATTGATATATCTGATTATTGTTTGGGGTATTTTGAATAGATGGTGGTTGAACGGGACCGCTAGTCCCATAAACTCCAGAATTTTTCTGATTGTACTGTTGCTGTGATCGTGTTTGTGCACCTTGATATGAAGGATATGTATTTTGTAATCGTACATAATCAGCTTGACTATCGTTTGGCACAAAGGAATTCTGTGACAGTGACGATATCGTGGATCGTGAAGATTGGCTGTCAAAAGAGTCCTGTCGTTGAAGTGATGGTTTTTCAGTCTGAAGGGGCATTGTAGTGAGCTCAGGTTTGCTCATAGCTGATTTTAACACTCGCTCCAAAATAGGATTGGGAATATAACTATCGTCTTCTTGATCTTCAGCAGTAGACACTAAAATCACTTGATCGCAGAAAGAAACCGTTTTCTTCTTCGGCTTGGAACGATCATTGTAAGAATTGTTATTAGTATTTTTTTGTTCGTTGTAATCATCTTCTATTTGCTTAGGATCTATTGACGACGAGGATGCTCTTCGGTTATAAAGACCGGTATTTGACTGAATAGAACAATTAATAACGTCTCGGTTACCACTTATACCGACGTACCCGATGTGTGATCTTTCTACATCAGAAGACGAGTGTTGAGCATTATTTTCAAATCTAGAAGCTAGATTTCTGACACTGCTCATATTATCTGTATTACTTGATAATTGTCCTTCAATTGATCCAGATCTTTTCAATTTCAGGGCAGCTTGTTTGGCCTGCAATTCTTTCAGCCAAGTATCTCCAGATGTGTTAATCAATTCTAATTGACTTAGTTTCGATGTGGAGTTATCGCTTCTCAAAATTTGACTACGTTTTTCTTGCAATTGCGCTAACAATGACCCTTTTGGCACATTTATATCATTGTTATTAGCTAAATCGGTGTCTCTTATATGACTTTGTAAATGATTTAGTTCATCTTGAAGCGGAGTTAAGTCGAGTGGTGGTGGTGGAGGAGGAAATTCTTCACTAGGCTGTCTTGAATGGTTAACTGAGTTCATAGGGCTAGGATATGGTGGCAATTCAAACAAATGAGGTGATCTTCTTGATGGTATCGCACAGTCGACGACATCAATGCCATTATCAAAAGCGTTACTTAGATTTTGAATATTGTTATGAGTTGGTTGAATAGAAGTAAGTATATCTCTTTTGACTGGACTTTGTTCCTGGTGTATCATAGCTTTAGTTACTACCGTATGGAAGTTTTGAGAAGGGGAATCTTCGGGCCTGTTATACTGATTTATTGGTTTGCCATCATATGAAGGTAGAAACGGTAAAGATTGCGGTTCTTCACCAAATTGTTCTGAGAATCCTCCGTCCTCCTCAACATCATGTGAATATGAATACTCGTTTTGATTTGGGTTCGGCAAAGGTTGCGGTGGACGCGACTGAATATCGTGATCGATCACTTCGGAATCAAACTTAGGCCCGCTAAGCTGAGAAGTGGTTCGCTGCGGCAGTGGTGGTGGTACTTTTCGAATCTTAACAGCGCTTCCATGAATACTTTTCCTCATTAATTTGCTTCTTTCTAGATTTGGGTTAGTACCACTGGCTACCGTATATTCTAAATGACCTTCAGATAAGTAACCGCTTAAGTTCGATTTATCATCACTCTTTCTTCTGCCCACATCACCATCGTCAACAGAAGAAACTCGTTTTTCTGCGTTTATTGTCTCATTGTTTGCATCAGCACCTTCTGTCAAGTCAGGCATTGATCGATTTTTTCTTCGAATTAATCCACCCATTAGTAATTTTCTTCTAATTTTGTGTTGCTTTTTATTAGCTTTTTTATCTTCTACAACTTCTTCTTTCTTTTCTGTCGTTAGAGGGGCTTCTTTACGCGTTCTGCCGCGATCTTCACTACGCGATCTCTTTTCTCTAACTTTTTCTTCTTCACGTGATTTGTGTCTCGGAGGGCGCTGACGAGGTGGACTATCAATATCGTCTTCCACACATTTCGGAGACTTTTTTGACGAACCTTTCTTTTTCGGTAAAGTTGCATAAATCTCTATAGTGTTCGAAATATTTTCAAGGCCTCCTTTTGTATTCCTAACAGGCATTGATTGTTGAGCCTCCGATATTCTTGTCGCTCCAGCCATACGTCTTTGAAGACTTCGAGCCCGCATAATACACGTGTTATGTTTCATCCGAGCGAAAGTCATTGTGTGAGCATTATTAAAAGATGCATCCATAGCAGCACTGGCCTTAGATGCTGCTGCGTCACAGAATATTAAGGCTTTTTCAAAATCTGACACACTTTCTGCCTGTCGAGATTTGTCGAGTAGCCTATCAGCTTCAGCACATAAGGCTTTGCAAGTATCAACTGTTTTTAATTCAGGTATCTGCATCATCGGCGGATTATGACGAAGCACTTGTTGGAAAGGCAAACTATCAGTCGATGATAAAGAATAAGAATCATATCCAGCATCACATGATCCACCACTAGATAGTTCCCCTTTACGTGTTGGACTACTGGGAACGCTTCCTGGTCCTCGACCCTTTGTATACATATAAGGACTTTCAAACGTAGACGAAGATGCAGATGATGCACTATTCCGGTCTCCACTCCAGTTTCCAGAATCTCGTCGCACTCGCGGTCTATCCTGTGAATCTGAAGCTGATCCGGTGCTCAAGCTTCGTCCTAGTTGGGCTCTTCGATTGACTTCCAACATGTTTTCAACTGCTTTTCTACTAACATAGTCGTTTTCGTTATCTGGACCTGGAGTAACAGCACGTCGAGCATAAGCAGTATTAGGTCGTTCTGGTGCCGGAGTGACGGCCCGTCGAGGTTCCGGAGCAGGAAAGGGAACTATTTCTTTAGGCGCGTAGCGAGTGTCACAAGGAGTTCCATCTATTGCAGCGTACAACAACAGCAGAGGTTGAAAACGCCCTCGTCTGCATTTCTCGACCACGTTGCTCCATTCAGGGCCGATTTCCTTAACGTCGGCGTCGTCAAAATATATCCAAAGGCGTAATTTGCTATGGAAGAAAAATGTGGAGTAGTGTTTTCCGTAGTAAGTGACGAGACCAACGAGACTGTGAGTAGCGCGCGCAGCCCAGGCGCGATCTACACACTCGTGGAATGCATCGGTGGGGTGAAGTTCAGTACCGAGGGCGGCGTACACGGCGGCCACATCTTCAGCGGCCGGTCGTTCGGAGTCCCATACCATCCCAATAGATATTACTTCAGGACGATTCATCAACGTGCGGCATATCTGAATCTTGGCTCCACATGCGTTCTAAAAGAGAAATGGATATTCCATTAGTCGTCTATATTTAAAGAATATTAAAATTTGTAATTGCAACATGAAAATCCGTGTAAAATAATTACTTACAGGACAATCCCTAATGTCACCCATGCCACCTGCTTTCTTCAGCAACAGGCCGAAGCTGTCCCCATGTTCTCCTAATGCAGCTTGCGTAGTCAGCGCCGTAGCTGATACGTAATGAACCATCTGAAATGAAGTATAAAATATTGACTGAAGCAAAAAAAAAATTGAAAATAATTTCAATTTCAGACTACACTTTAAAGACACACATTTGCTGATTAATCCTTCAATGCCCAGACGGCTCACTTAAGTTGCCATAAAAATTAAAATTTAATTATTTATCGGTTTCTGGTTTATCGGGATTTGATGGATTAAATAATAATATTACAAAGTTATTATGATCTAAGCTCCAAACTCACTTTCTATAAGTAGATATTTTCTGTACTTATATGATATTGATTTTCTTTTTATTATTAGTAAATATATTTGAAGGAGGTCATCAATTTCTGAATATTTTTATACTATATTTACCTGAGTATAAGGCAACGGCTCAGAGGTGGCTTGACAAGCGCCACACACGGATTGTTCCACCAGCATCATCGCGAACTTCCGATGTGGCACGCAGTGCGGTGCGCGACAAGCATCGTCATCACGTCGGTCGGCGCCAGCGGCCACGTGCGCGTGTACCCTGAGCAGCAGGTGCTCGAAGCACTCGCTGGCGTCGGCCATGCATCCGAGTTGGAAACGGGCGCCCACGCCGCCGAGAGCTCGTCGCAAGCTGTCTGCAGCCGGGGCGCGTTCCGCTGACCATTGCAGCTGGGTGAAGAGTTCCTGTGGACAAAGCAGGTTGCGGATTAGTAAAATTTACATTTAATCTCTGACACCAGCAATCTAATGTTAGAGTCATAGACCTAAAATCCATGGGTCAATAGAGTGCTCAGCAGTGGGACGTAACAAGGTGTTAGGGGGACGCTCTCGAAAACGAAGGCAGATGGCAGTGCTCGTCATCTTAAACATGATTTGCTGAAAATAAAATTTAAATCGTGAAAATAAAATCAGCTGTTTCATAGTAACAGGTCGTGTAGATATTAAAATTTGTATGGAACAGCTGATTTTTTTTTGCGATTTAAAATTTATTTTTTAGCAAGTTGTGTTAAGGATGACGGGCACTGTCACCTGCCTTCGTTTTCGAGAGCGTCCCCCTAACAACCTGTACAGTCTGGTGATGAGTGCTATCGATCCATGCATTCTTAACTGGTTGGTAGGTACTTATTGGTCGTTCGTTAGTGACCAAGTAGTCTAAAGTAACTATTCTATATTACACGCCTTCGAGCTAATTTGAAGATCTCAAAGTTCACAACAGAGTAGTTGACAACTTTTTTTTATTTCATAAATAAGAATTTTAAAACTCATGAAGAAATATTGCAAAAGAAATAGTATGTGTAAGATCAATAGTTTCACAGATACAGTGGTATGATTAATGTGAAGCAGCGCATCGATATAAAACGTTCCATAGAATAGAAAATCTGACGTCGCATGTTGCTATATTACTGAAAAATGTATGAACATATTGACAAAATTAATAATAAGTATGTTTTAGGTATCTCATCCTCATGAGGAGCTCGGTGGCGTAGTGGTTTGAACGCTCTGGTTTCGATAACGAAAACAAAGCAACTTTCGCCATGGTCGGTCCTGGGATGGGTCAATCAAATTTATAATCTCAAGCTCCTCCGTGCTTCGGAAGGCACGTTAAGCCGTTGGTCCCGGTTGTTACTGCAACCGCTTTAACCCACCAACCCGCACTGGGCCAGCGTGGTGGTGTTATGGCCCAAGCTCCTCATGTGTTTCTCCCATATAGGAAGGCCTGTGCCCAGCAGTGGGACGTATATAGGCTGATGATGAGGTATCTCATAGTCAAAGTTGTCATAAGAATAGTTGTTTTACTAGACGTGAGCAATCTAATGCCATTTATACCATTAACATTTTTATAAATTTTCCAAACCGTATAACTTCAATAATATTCCTTATCTTTTAGTATGAGTTGTTTTTATGAGTAAAAACAGCGTATATTTTCAGAATTAATGAAAAATAGCGCCATATTCAAACGTAGACAACATCCCTATTATGTACACACGACAGCACATCAAGTGTAACAGTTGTACTACTAAAGCCGCCTCTATTACGAACGCAGTAAGGGCGGTCTCAAGGTCAAACTGTACGCTTGATGTGCTGTCGTCTGTATTAGGTATTGGTTCCATATCATAATTGCAAAATTGGTTCTTATTTGTATATTCGTCATATTATTATGAATCCGTGTGCTCATCAAAATCTTAGTGATTATCATACAGAGATAATCACTCAGATTTTGATAACAGACATAATTGATTTTACAATTGTCATAAACCTCCAAAGGTATAACGCCCCTTGACCGATTAAAACAAGGAAAATGATAGGGAATAGTAAATTAATGTATTGATACAAAGTGGCTTCTTTTATTATTAAATAAGTAAGTAATCGAACCTTTCCATTAATATGTTAAATTTCTGGTTTTTTATCATAATTATTTTTACATTTAAAGTGTTTAGTACATAATGTGGAGAGTGTTTAACGAATAAGTAAACATTATACCGTTACTTAATTCTTTTCTTTAAAGTTCGAAACTAGATACATGTCTTTTCTTGTGGGTATAAAATAAACATAATTTCAAAACAAAACATCGGAATGCCCAAATCTCATCTTTATTTGGGACAAGGGACATTCAAACTTATATCTGCTAAAAGGTTTTACGAGCGAAAAAGGTTTCGGTAACTAGTTGTCCATGAAGAAAGTTTTGATCGCAGTGTCTTCTGTGTGTTACGTGATTTTGATGTTTAACCACCCGGTAGCAAGGTCGTGAATTCGTGCCATGGAAGTTTGAACAAAACCAGTATACCACGAATAGGTCACAAGCGCCGTGACCCCAGTGGTTCACTTGATGCGCCATAGATGTAGAGGTGATTTTTTATGTGTAGCTTTCGTAATATATCCATTTGGTAAATAGTTGCCACAGTCTATGCTCTTTTCTAGTTATTTACACCTGAACTTTCGTCTTGTATTTATTTGGATGAGAAACATTTAGGTAGGTACTTAATATGTTGCGCTACGTTTTTTTTATACCACTAGATGACAAACAATCTGACAGCCCACCTGATGGTAAGCGGTTACCGCCGCCTTAATGATTTACAAGGGTAAATCATTTAATATTGCAGGTGCGTTGTCATCCGGAGGCCTAAGATGAAATGCCGTCCATGCCCAGTTATTACACTTGCTACTTTTCCCTTCAATCCGAAACATAGCCAGCTGTTTCACGGCTGAAATAAGAAAGGCGGTGGTACCTACCCAGACGATACCCTACATACGGGCCTACCACCTAGTAAAGTACGTTTATTTATTTTCAAGATTTTTAACTTTTGGCAAGAATGATATTATTTATTATTTTTTTAGTTATATGGGATTATGGGAAAGATATGTCCTGTGACAGGAATAGGATGCGTAGGTGGCTTAGAGTGGTGGTTAGAGCAGAATTATGTAAGGTATTTTATCTTCTCCAGACAATTTTCTAAATATGTATTAACCATATTTTAATATGGTTAAGATAAAATTTAAGAAAACATAAGTTGTATGAGCATAATTCACTCGTTCTTCGTTCTTAAAGTAAAATCTGCTATATGCATATTGATTCTGACCATTACTAGTAGCTCAGTAAAAATGCACTTAAAATGAAATAAAATTACAATTTTATTAGAATAAAAATCAAAGAGTATGAGTTTCTAATTCTATGTAAATTCTATAAAGAATGTTTTAAACATCTTAAATTGCACACAGTAGATTTAGGTTTAGTTATTATAATACGGGCAGTGCTGATAAAAAATGATTAAACGTAGGTAGATCCTTTTCATTTCACGCCATGTAATGCAAATGAAACTAAAACTCACCGTAACTAAGTATCTAATAGCTCTAAGCGACATTTTGATGATAGATTGAATTGTGATATTACTTTTACGAGGTTAGATTCATTATTGTACCTAAAATTTTACTACATATAAATATTCATAAGATGTTTCTGAAACATTTACCCTTTGTAGAAAAAAACCCTGTTTCATCTTTCAATCGAAATCGAAATAAAAGTCTATTTTACATTAAACATTTTAAAATTTTAAATTTCCATTAGTTTTTTTTTATATTTGCAATAATAGTGTACTAAAATAAGTATCCGTAAAAGTCGCCAGATACTGTCATTTTTCTATATTTTAATAGTATTGTACAGAAAAAAGCTAACGAAATTGGTACAACTGATTCTACTTATGTTCATTTCCTTCACGTGTTTTTCGCTACAATGGTTGTCTTTGAGTTATACTAACAAAGAGCCCAGTGTTCGCGGCGCCTGCGCACCTCCGCCTCAATTAAATGAAAGCTAATTGATGCTCTACTATCAAACGCGCGTATCTCTACTCTCACAGTTTCTTTGAACGCCGTAATTTGATTTGTAGCTTTTCGAACACTGTGTGAAATTATGTGAGAAGTATATAGTGTGACGTGCTCTAATCGATGTAATGCAAAAACCTAACAACAATATTACAATATGTATTTTTTAAGTAGGTAAGTATACAAATTCTTGTGTAAAAAGTTAGACTAAATAATTATAACCGTTTTCCCAAAAAATATGCCAAACGACAATCGTCGAATTATGCAAAAATAGAAATACAGCTTATTTGGGTTGTTAATTTAGATTTCCTTTTTAGCGGCTGTAGGTATTTATTTATTTATTTAAACTTTAATTACACAAAATAAGTAACAAATTGGCGGACTTAATGCCATTAGGCTTCCCTAACCAGTCAACCGGAAAGTTGAGTCCAAATTGATTAAATAGTGGAAAAGCCACTGTTATAAAAATTAAAATATACAATAACATATGCATATACTTCTGCATAATAATGAAAGTAAATATTTTTAAGATGTATAATTATAGATAAATACACAATTAATAAATACATATTAAATAAATACAGATATAATGAGGATAGATAATGTATTCCGTGGCCCCTAAAAATTCTTAAACATACGTAATAAAAATAGACCTATCTAGTATTGGACGACGTGCCTTTATTATACGATCAGTCTTGCAAACACGTGATACAATAATTTTCTATACATTTTCGCATAGCCACCAAACATGGACTTAGAGAGGAGACGTATGCATCAAACGCACGACAGTTGTGGGTTGTGGAACAGTGTGGCTGAGAACCTTACAGCCATTGTTCCATGTGAATGGTGCCCGCGCGCTCTCAGACGCCGCCGTGACGTGACCCTGCTTCTTGTGATTTCTGATTGCCTGTTACTGTGTATTTTCACAGCTCGAGCCAGTTTAGCCAATGTTAAGGATTAGTGACTAGCATCTTAGCTCAAAAACACCGTTAATTGACAGCAAAAGAAAGAAAATAATAGATTTCTATTGTTTGAAACCTTCAAAACCTTTAAACAAACCTTATTTATTGCGCTTGTAAAAAATAAACTTTAGAAAACTTGCAGTAAGAATGGTTCTAGTTCAGTAGATATTGAATGATCACGAACTTAAGTATTGACAGTCACGACTACAGTATTTACAGATATGATATCTAGGTAAGATATAGACAACTTATCCTTTACATACAGTTAATACATAAATGGATAATAATAGATACGTCTTCACTCCACTCGTGATTAAAATACAAATGTTTAATAAATATTTTATAGGCAATTGTCACGAAATTTCCTTAGGAGACAATAGTGAATTCAAGCCGCAACCGTCTCCGGAGGACGTTGCGTCTGCGTACGCATACTTAAGTGGTTGTTTTATTTAAGTATTCTGAACAAATTGCCTTTAGAAGCTTGGCACAATAGCCAGTAGGGGTCAGCGACAAACCGCGCATCAAAAGCACTCAAACGGCTCTTATTGTATTGAGTTATAGAATAAACGCACTAATTCGTTTCAACTGAAAAGCTACACTCCTTCTTTTAGGGACAACATTAGTATCGCATAATTCCATTAGTTTCCGCGTTTTTTTATGTCAAGAAAAGATCTTTTAGATATATGTTATAAAATAATTATTAATCACGTGTGATTTTGGTTAATATTCAATAGACATTTACGTTTAATTAAACAAATAGCTCAGGATAAATTACGAGGGTTAACTACTAAAAACTGTAGACAGTATAATTAACAAATGCACAATCTATTGTAATTAGAGTTAATCGTGAACATTAGAGATTCCTGCCTTAGTACATTATACAATCCGTGCTTAATGACACACCGTGGTAATACTGGTAATGGTAGCCAAGAACCTAGTTAATTTTGCAAATTGCGTCGTTGATGTCTTTTCCTTGCGTCCCAGTTGAAGCTTTTAGTCATTATTCATAAGTAGTGACATAAATCGAATGAATGCATATTCATGCATATTAGTAGCCATAGATTGTATTATGGCTAATCTTTAAGATTGGCAAATGTCGGAGGAACATAAGTTGGCATGGATAGGTATATTGTTATTTATTACAAACTTATAAAGTTTACTAAGTCATCAGACCTATATAAGGTTCAATACGTTCTACTCTTTTGATTGTGAATAAATTCATTAAAAGTTAAGTAGGTACTTATAGCACATGTCATTATGACCGCTAGTATAATAATAATAATATCCATGCCTCGTGAACAAATGCTCGTACTCATCATACAAACATGTGCTCCCACCGGGATTCGAACCCGGGACCCCCGACCGAGTAGCCTGTATAGCAAGGGGTACAGACCACTCGGCCAGCCGGTCCTCGCCGTCGGCCATGCCATGATCAAAAAACTTACTCTGAAAAGTGACAACGTAGTATAGCTGAGGAGTGAGAGTTGTTCGGGATCTCTTCTCGCCGCGGAAGAAGGGCGAGTCCTTGGTAAAGTATTGTTTCTTATCCCAGCTAGGGACCCAGTGAGGAGCATGTCCTTGGGAGGCAGTAGCTCCCGATCCCTCAGCCCTTCGATCTTCTGCTTCTGTATCGCCGTTCCTTTACTCCCTCCATCACTCGCTTCCTTACGCTTGTACCGAAACTTGATCATCTCACTGACAAGTCCGCATAATTTGCACTATACCCATTCAAATTTTATCACCAGTACAAACACAATGGCTGCGCACTAAACATATATCCAATCGAACTTAACTAAGGCAATAAGTAAACGAAACACGTGCACTTGAGAAACTATTCATTTGAATTCCTCCGAACGCTTCACTACTTTATGTACTTTTAACACTGGCTAAGGAATAAAAATAATTTAGTTCGTTTCGGCGCGAAAACACCAGTTATACTAATAGTGTTGGCAGGTAGCCGACATCGACAGGTGTGGGCGCACTTTAGGCAACCACACGCAACTGTCGCGTTGATTCACTCGCCTATCGCCTAATTAGACGTTTAAGTGGTTTCAAAAATCACCTTTAAACTTCGTTATTATGTAAGTTATTGTAATAAATGAAGTAACTTTTAAAACGATCGGCTGTTGGAAAGCTCGCGAGCAGACTGAATTGAAGCTCTAGCGGGAGCGAGATACCCGAGCGACTCTACCTTCCAGGTACTTTAGTTTTTTGTAATCTATTGTTAACGTAACTCACGTGAGTTCGTTTTTGTCTCACTCTACATGTATTCTGAGACTGACTATACCAGAGTTTACGTTCAGTATACCTGTCTCTTTCTTTTACGACTACGTGATACTTTTGTTTATATTTCAATGGTGTTAAAACTAAAACTGTAGATCTGTTATGGTTATAAAACTTAGAAAATTTTATGTTTGCATTGTGCACGTGCGCAAAATGTGCTAGACAGATGTATCATCGCTTATAGCTAAAATACAAAACTAAAGGATGATAAAATAGAAACCTGTGTTCAGATAAATTCTTGTTTTCTTTACAGTTTTGCGAATTTACTGCCCATAAATTTACCCACACAAAGAAGATTTTACGATGTCGAAACAATGGAGCAGTTTATATCCATACAACTTACTGTTGATTATCATCATTTTAACCCCGTGACTCACATTTAAAGAATTTTCAGGGGTGGAATGCAGTTGTCAAATATTAAAATATCGACGCCTCAGTCAAATTCTATTTTGGAACTTGACACACACATTAATAAACGTACATATTATAAATGCACCCCAATCTTCGTTGATATTTGATGTTTTATTTTATCATGAATGAACTTTCTCGGCATGAGTCAGTTCTTAAGTATGCCAGTTATAAAGTGTGTGGTCAGTTTCCTCTTCGGCAGCCGATTCTTTTCGAAACACGTCATGACTTATTTAGTTCAGTACATTAAGAAATTCAAATATGTATGTTTCAACGTGTGAAGAAAGACCACCTAATTTGTATCACTTATTCTAGAAATCGATGAAAAGGGATTGATCACACAAAATAGGTTCATTATAATATTTATTTTGGCATAAACAGATGATTCATATATTAGTGCCATGTTAAGTATACTTTATAAAACCACATCGACTTCTTTATTCTTGGAAATACATTGATCTATGTTAAATGGCCCTGTTGTATCGCCATATAAGGAAATCTGTATAAAAATTATACGTGCACATGTAAATGCCAAACAGGAATGCTGTTGAGATACTTTAGCATCTTAGCCAAGTTTATATTTCCATAAATGTACAGATAGTTATTTGATATATCAGGTACATTCACAATATATTTAACCTAAAGCGCAATACATTTTAATCGGCAAGACTTATCATAAAATCCTTTGTAATAAGAATATTATGCAAAACTATAGTAAAAATAATATATAAATAGATAGTATCCGCAACTAAATAGTCATTCGCATGTATAAAAGTAATAGAAAAAGTAAACATTGTTTGTAACATAAGTTATCAATTAAAATGCTGGGCGGAGACCGTGAGAGGTTCTCACATGGAGATATCACGATCCAGTTACACTACGCCTAGAACTGTGAGAAATACGTTATTTATTACATTAGATACTCTTCCCGTCTTATTTAAGTATGTGCTAAATGACAGCTTTTGAAATCTAATGAAATATTATTTGATAAAAATGATAGCTCCACTAGTTAAAAATATTGTAATTTATGAGATATTATTACAAATTTTAAAGTATCCTAATACAGTTTTCAAATATACGTAACTATGTTTGTAAGTACGTACGCTAAATACGAATTTCTTGATTTCATCAGAGAAACTAAGAAAGCTTTTGATATTATCAGCTCCACCACTGGATCCACTTAAGCAATCATCCGAGTTTAATGGTTCATGTCTAATTTATCTCCTTGAGGTTTTATTGTTTCATACTAAAACTACAATCTTCTGCTTTCCTCCTATTTTGGCAAGAGATTCGCCACTATTCCTCGAACCATTCAAGAGGCGGATCCGACCTAACCATGGTTGGTTAGTCATCTCTTACGACATATACATACGCTCAATCTCAAGGCTTCTACAAGATTTCGTGGTTGATATTTAGCTTAATACTGTCATGGGTTTTTTTATTGTTGGACATAGTACAAATAGGAATACCTACTATAGTATACTCGATGAATTACAGGGAAAATTGCGAATATTAGAAAATTTTCAACAGTCACCACTTGAACTTATTGCAATCCAAACTTATCAATAATTCTTTTAGAATTAAGTAGTATTTACGTAAGCACGTATTGTACACAATCAAGTATCACAGTTCAAGGCAAATCGTATGGGATTGATTACGTCATAAAAACAACGGAGAATAACAATATTCCGTGATTATCAAATAACTGATCTGATCACCATAACAATATACGTAAGATTGATTTTGCTATAGAATTAAGAAAACCACAATAGGAATGATTATTTTGTTTGGTGTGCTTCAGTAATTTTCTTCGAGGTTATTAAAAGTTTTAATTGATTAAAGAACAACAGGTCGTAGGGTTAGGTAACCAATGCAACCAGTGACTAACGTTGAACAGATTACGTGAACAAGTAAAAGTTTATAGCTAATAAGAGTTATAGTTATCGCGCGACGAATGTCGAACTGTGATGAACACTCGCTACTTGGCGAATATATGATCGATTAGCTCTATGCGCAAACACAATATCTAATTTAATTACGATTTTTTGCAGTTTTGTTTTTATCAATGAAAAAGCAATCAATGAAAGCATCTTAAGTAATTTTCAGCTCCGTGGAAATTTTACAAAAAAAACAGACTCTCTTCTTCAGGTAATGTGGGTGTTCCTAATTCGCAATTATGAACGGGGACAATAAGACTGTGACAATGTGAACAAACGTGGGTCGATTGTTTGGCGAATATGTTTATATAGACACAAGTGCACGCATATGTCGCGAGGTGTGGGTGAGACAATATGGTGCGAGGACCGAATAATAGTGTAATTAGAGACTCATTAAGATAACTGTTCATCAAAGTGCTAAGTATAAAAATCTCGAATATTTATTGTAGTAAAAATAGGTTAGACTTGTTACTAATGTCGCAAACTATTATGCACATCAATGTTGTTCGTAAAAAGGTTGCATTTATATTAAATTAAATGTCAACAGGGTTTTCTATGATATTCGAATAACTTTCTAATAAGTGTACATAGGTAAGTACTTTAATTAAATGGAATTCAGTACACAGATTTATTATTTCGATAGATTGAATAGTTTGACCCTGAAGCAGGTATTTGCATTTACTTATTGCAATAGAAGTCGCAGACACATTAAAATAAATTATCACACGTATTTTAGTTAGCAGCCGTGGAGCCGTCATGCGCAAGGCTAACAACATACCACTCTACACGAAGTCACTTCCAATAATTTCAATATAAGGGACAATACCGCTCACTTATTAAAAACATAATTATGATTATAACCTTTAACACTAATCACTATTAAACACTTCACTTTAAAACACTTCAATCCAATAGAGGTGTAATTTACGTCGCGATTTATTGCTGTAACGCGTTTTTATAGAATGACATACAGATGTGAGCGTCTAACCGCGTCGGTAGAGGAGCTGTATATACGCGCAGCAGGCGTAGTGACGGGCTGCGCAGGCGCATGCGCGACAAAGATAAGGCTTTGGCGCCGTGCGCGCGTAGGTGCGAGCGAGAGGCACCGGAGGCTTTGCAGGGGTCCGGTTACGTCTCGCACTCGTTACAAACATTGAAGCTTTGTTGAGCTTTACACCAATTACTAGATCTATACATAATTCGCGTAAGCTATCAATATGTAACAGGAAATCGTTTATTGCTACGCATATATGGTCTGGAAATACAATACAGCTTAATTAAAAAGAGTCTAGGACTGACTTTAAAGCTACTGGAATCATTGTCATGTTTTCTCTCTAATTCATCACGAACCTTAATTAAGTCCAGAACTATAAAAACAATCAACTGTGTTTGAGTAGGTATGATTTTATATAGCCTTATTAATGGTCTCTAGAAAGCGTAGAGCTTGGCAGCGACTAATAATAATTAAAGCAGCTAGAGCGCGGTGTAGAGACAAAGTATCGGTTAGATGTATCTTAGACTAGTCATAGGCAATATGCAGCGAAACAATCGCTCTATATCGAGCAGCTTTTACTATAAGACAGTCTATTCTGCGAAATTAAAGGTTAAAGTTCTAGTCTTAGAACGGGAATGAGAGAATGGCTTACTTGGTATAAAGTCGAATTGCCCAGCGACTTCAACAATAGTGTAGTATTCTTTGCAGTTTTCATTTACGCTACAAAAAAGTTGAACGATAAAGAAGGGTACTACTTAAAGGTAAGTGTTGTTACTTCTTAGTACTAAACTAAGTATTTCTATCTGTCTTACTGAATCGCTAGAAAAGAGATGGAATGATATAATAAAATTAAACGGTAGAAAATGGAGTTCATTCACTGTCAAACAAAGATTTTATGAGTATATAATAGTATACATACTTAATAACTAGTAATCAGAGTATAGTAGCATCATTATTTATTAATTATATTTTTATAACCGGATAGGTCAGCGGTCATGTGCACTGGTTCTGGTTACGACTTGATGACGTAACGGGACATCAAATATCCCGCCTGTTTATACATACGTAATGTAACGTAAGCCTACACTACCACTGTTTCAAAAGGCATTAGATTACACTTATTTCTCAGTTGACAATGGCATAATTAATATGTCAAACATATACAGTTGTAATTGTAATAGTTGCACTCAAAAACACGTTCTAGTACTAGTAGATAAAGTCGGTTTTCAAAATTTACAAGTACATATAGTTACGTTTGATGTCACCAGTATACAAAACTGAGTCTATCTCCAACTGCCGCAACACAACAATGCTACTGTTAAGATTACTGCTTTGGCAGCAGATTTAGGCAAGTCAGGACGACTTAGAAATACCCTACCATAATCTAAAATGAGCAAAATTTCTGCATCCACGAGAATTTAACCTCCATATCTCTGAGGCAGGTGGTTTCAACCAAGTACACCACAGAGGCTGTTAAAAACTAACTATTAAATCGTGATGTGCCACAATTGCGAATTTGTTTTGTATGAAATAACAAAACAGCTTCTTGTAACATACGTCTATCAGACTAACAATATATGTACCTAAAAGCTTATTCTGCAAGGTTTTGTGCACAATTTTACACGGGTATCAATTTTGCTCATACAAGCTGCTCGTCAGATTGACGCATTGCAATAATTTCGTATTTAAATGTCAGCAGTTGAGCTGCATACTTGTTGGCATCTAAAGACCTCGACTTGGTTGGTACATACTCGACAGATACATCAATTTTACACGCCATACTAAACCTTGTTTGTATATTCCTCCGTATTACTTTTACAATAAAAAATGTTTAAATGAATAACAGCGGCATACATTACGGCTGTTAAAAAAATTGACTCAATTCCAAACGGATTCAATTTCTAGTTTTTAATTTCAACCTATTGATAAATGCAAGTAATAATACTCCAGAAACAAAAATAGATAAGTAGATATTATTTTAAATATCTTTCTCAAATTTATCACAATTTTAAAATAAAGTAAAAGAAATAATAATAACACCCGTTTGCCAGTTTCTTTTCAAACGTCTTGTTCCCAGCATTTTATAGATAAAAACACCTGTAAGCCCTTCGAAAGCCTTAAAAAGACTTATTGAATTGCACAAAGGTACAACGGAATCTCACAAATAGGGGTGGAACTAATAGTTTCTAGCACAAAAGTAAACATCAATTGGTGAACGTGCGTTGAAATAGAACTTTACTCTTAAATCGAAAATCGTAATATTCTTTGTTGAACTGGCATCGTTTGGTCTTTTCTTGAAGACCATTAACGCTGACAAATGCGTCACCTGTGGCTAGTTCACATGGGAAATAAATTGTGGGCTAAATAGTGCGTTGGACAGTTGATGACTCGTTTCAATTATATAAAATAAAGATTTGGCTAGACGATCTTGTAATGTTGCTAGTTTGTAGATTATAAGTATCAAAATGTAATTTTGCACAAATATACATATAATTAGCATTTTTACATAGTTCGTAGGATTAGTAAGTTGAAGTGGCAGTGGGCAGGGCACATAGCACGCTAGTAGAGCCGGTCAGTGGGGTGTTGAAATTCTACGATAGATAGCGACCACGTACCGGAAAGCGCAAAGTAGGACGGCTTCCCACTAGATGAACAGACGACCTGGTCGGGGTCGCAGGGAGCCGTTAGATGCAGGCTGCGTTCCATTTGGAAATCGATGGGGGAGGACCTTTGTTAAGCAGAGGACATCATAGGCTGGTATGAAGATACATATAATTTCAAGTCATATTTTCCTATAGTTGCAGTAAAGTTTAATGTCCTCGTGTGAAATATAAAGAGAAAATAAACTACACCATTTTCAGTCAGAGCGTGAGAGTCAAATCGATGTTATAACGATCCTTAATACGTCAATCGAAAATCGATTCTCGGTATCATCTGTGTACACTACCAGGCACTCTCACTAGTCGGCAGTTGAGCACAACGTATATGTGTGCCGCGTTCTACTTTGCCTTTAGGCTGTACACTAGTAATTTCGCTGCAACCTGTCCGGAGGTCCAAACACCCACCATACTTGAATATTTATAAAGCAATTAATCCTCCATTCAATGTTAAGTTGATTGCTAATTAGAATCTCCGCAATTTTATCTACATCTCTATTTCTGTATAAACTACTCGTAGACGAAATACATTAACTATTAGAATATGGACAGTACTATTTAGGTCCCAAACTCAATGGTTTGTCGTGGCTAGTGGATAAAATAATATTTTTTTATTTATTCAACAAATACTTTAGCCTTTAATGATTCCTAGGATCCCATTAAGTTTTCAACCTATGGCAGTCTACGACGCAAGTTATTTCGCCGACGGTAAAGTTGCAACCAGCGCCCAATCGCTGTAATTACGGCAGATAACACTTATCCGAGTAGGTAATCGATGTATAATGGACGGCAGCTATTGAATATTGAAAATGACCTCTATAGCAAAGGAATAGGATGGTTATTTATTTGAGAAACTATCATAATATCTTAGCTTGCAGAATGATTGGAATTCCTCAAGTTCTATAGAGACTCTATGCAGCAGCGGGTGAAGGTTGCCAGTGACACAATACTAGTACTCATTGTTTCTCATGCAGTTACCAATTTTAATTGTATTTGCAATTGCTTTTATTTACTTAACAATTACTAAAGCTCTTGTGTAAATGAATGATGTTAGGTGAAAAGGCGTTATGTATAGAGGCATATGGTGTGAGTTTAGTAATGTTACCTACTCGTTAGTTTGTTTTTCAATATTTCACAAAAATACATACAAATTTTAATATTCTTTAATCGGGCTTCATTAGAGCATTTGTGGCTTATTTTAAATTGTTTGTAATGAAAAAAAATGTCACTATAATTTTTAGCATACCATCTATTCACTTGTAAAAGGAAGTTACAAGAAGCACAATTTTCTGATGTCTCATGTCAATAAACAATATGACAGTGTAACCACAAGACATGTCAAATGTCTTTGGCATGTGCCACGAAGACTTCCAAGCGTTGAGCAATGCGTGCGCGCATGTCTCTACATTTGTATTGGTACGAGTGCGTTAACATTTGTGGTTGACAAACACTCGCACGTAGGCACAAAAGAAGTGCATAACAAAAATACCTATAATGGAAATTACCAACTTCTGATGAATCAAAATATAATTTTGAACAATATTTTTATATATTGATAATATATTTTTGAAAAAATAAACCAAGATCTCAGAATTAAACATAACACATAAGTGTAGCACCAATTTAGCTTAATAGCAGACTAAAACAAGTTGACTCAAACAAAAAAACTAAATCACCATTTAATTTTATTTCGTACATACTTAATTGAGCACAATAAATAAAATTAGGAGGACTATTAAAAAGTCTAAAATAAAACTCCTAAAGAGTTGCGCCCACGTTTGCGCCTACACAATCGTTTTGACAGCACTATCACTGCTATAGGAAGCATTTATTACCAATGAAAACCAAGTGAAATGGATGATTCCTTAAAATATTATGTAATTTATTGATATTTGTAGGCTGACCATAGAGGTAAGTTTGGAACATTAATGAATGGAACTATTGTTACACATTAAAATAGTACAGTTATCTTTCTAATTATTATCTACACATATTTTTTGTAAGTTTTATTAAAACTAACCCATGCGAATTTTTTTGCTTATTTAGTTTATGTAGATGCATTGAAATTAAAATGTTTGTTTTATAAATAAACTAATCCTAAAATAGATCATTTTGCTTCAGTAGCATAAATCAGGAAATTTATAGATGTAGGTAGAGAACCCATTGCTATGCGAAAACTGCTAAGTAATTTTAAAGTCAATCAACAAACTATTACGTGTCACATGTCTATATTAGTAAGTTATATCTTAGATTATGAATGTTAACTATAAGCCCATTTATCTAGTAGGTAGACACCATGTTAATCTCCAAGACTGTAATAAGAACACCCTTTGCTTCCTACGCGGGCTTCCTAAAATTATAATCTGATCTGAATTTTGTTTCACTAATTGTAACTGTGGGCGAAGCCTAGTTTGAACTTATGTGGGAGGAAAGTGGGATAAATAATAAAATCTGCACGGCCACTGGTAAAATACAAAAGTAAATAAAACTGACTACATTCGGGCAGTCGCTAATTTGCACAAGGTTCTTTTTATCTTCTGGATTTTCCTTTTTTATACATTTAATGATTTGTTTTAATTTGCTGTTGATTATACCTACGCCTATTTATTTACACATGATGTTTTCATATTACCTACCTACTTAATTATTCAAGTCAGCAGTGAAATAAAAAAAAACATCAAAATACAATCATATTAAAAATAACGATACCTATTTATTATTTGAAATCCGATATAGATAAGGCAAACCGTTAGGTTTCAATGGCACGCTTACGAGAACCATGCACATTGCACATTATCAATTATAATCTACTTATGCGTAATCTAACACTCAAAACAATGGTAGCTTCGGTTCTCTGAAGAGTGTTAAGCAGAACTGGAACAAGATACGATCTATTGTATCGTTGATACCGATTCACAATGCGCAGGATGTACAATTCATAGGGCAGGTAAAACTACACTTTTGCAATGTACTGGTACCAAACAATACTAAAACATCTACTATTGTAACCTACTCCAATAAATTATTATCTTCCTGCTGTTTTGTTACCATTTGATGGACTTTTGGGGTGGGAACTAACTTTAGCTGTACTTGTATTGTAATTCATAATACAGTCAGCTCACCATTCATGAAAGGAAATGATTTTGAAAAATTTAAGAACATGTTGATATATAGGATGCTTATTGGCTGCTTCAATGACAGCTCCAAGCCGACTATGGCTTCTGAAGCTCTCAAATTGATGAGAAAGCTTTCTCAAACTAAAAACCACATATTATTTTCTGATAGAATACTCTTCATTAACACATTGATCGACCTAAACACAGACATAAAAAATGCCTGGTAGAACATCCCAACCGCCATTTTATCATAATATGTATTGAAATTATTGGTTAAAGAAATAAATATGTTAAAGTTTTTTTTTAATTTATAGTGTCTAGCGAAACACTCCACTGTGTGTGGTATAAAATCTTCGATTTAACCTACTTTGTTATAATATTTTAAGCATAAAAATATGCGCCGTCTACTAGTGACGTGGCAGGACTCTACTCAGCCTCGGAGCTTGGAGTGGCTCAGTGTAAACGAGAAGCAGAACCGGTCCTGCAGCTGCGCGTGCGCCGGTATAAGTGCGCGAACTCGTCGCGCGTCGTGCGCTGAACTACAGATTCGAGTAGAACTGTATTTATATTTACCGGTTAGTCGGATTTTTAATAATAATAATTAACAGTAATTTTGTAATTGGAGCCAAAAACCACTAACATACTGATTTTTAATTGAAATTTATAACTATTCGTATATGTGTTTTTTAACTAGCGTAGGATACCTAAGGCACAGCAGGAGAAATGTAATGTTTCAATTCTTATAACAATCAGCACAGTTTAAATATAAATACCTATTGTGGAAAAAACTCACTGGTTTAAATCTTACTAATGCAAAAAATAATTAATGTTATTATTAATGCAAAAGTTTGGATGAATGTTTGTTACTAAATGACGCCGGAACGGCTGAACAGATGAATGAAATTTGGTGCAGAGATAGATTATAGTCTGCAATAGCACATAGCCTACTAATTATCCCTAAAAATACGATTCCTGTGGGATAAGACTGATGTCACGCGGATAAAAGCTAGTATGTTATAAAAATTTTACGAAGAATTTAACTTGTGTTAGTATCTGTACCAAACCAACTTAGATCGATCTTATTATCATGCCCACAAGATGGTCCTGGCATGGCGCACGTTTAGCCTGATCCGGTCTCATGCACATCATCTACGGTCCAATAAATTGATTTTATGCGTAAAAGGGACGTTATAAATATCACTAACGATAGATTTTATCAATAATCGAAGGAAATATGGTTAATGGATAGCAATTAAATTGATTAAGTTTACGTTGGAACTTGCAAATAAAACGTGTATTGTGGTCAAATTGTTAGATAACTACCAATTAATATAAATTGACTTTTTAAGTGTATTAAGATACAACCATGTATTCGTAATTAATTTTAATTAATAAAACTAAAAAAGTATCTTCCCTATAATAAATAAAAAAATTAGTAACTTAGGTATTTATATTAGGTAACTTATATATTAGAGCTGATAAAGCTCAGCAGGAGTAACGCGAGTGCTATGATTAGAGCTTTGACAGGACACTGCAAACAGAACAGACACTTATTCAACATAAAACTAATTGATTCGGATGTTTGCAGATTCTGCGCACAGAAGCGCGAAACCCCAATGCACCTCCTTTGCAACTGTGGACCTCTTATCCACAAACGAAGCCTTCATCTGGGGAGACACACCATTGACCCAAATGAAGTTAAGACCCTTGAGGTTGGGAAAATTCTAAAATTTATGGAAAGTGCCCAAATCAAGGCTTTTTTATAAACTATTGGTGGCAAGTCCCAATAGATCTTTTAGGTCGCAGTGACAAATCAGTCTTAACAAGACCGAAAAGCCCCAAAAACAAGAAAATAATAATGAAACTTAGGTATTAGATTTCTAGATCGATTGATAGTAGTTTCCATAACCTTATAACAAAAAACGTAGTGTTGTATCATCCATCATCATATTTTTCACTAAGAAGAAGGCAAAAAATAACTAGGTATTTTATTTAAGTGCAAGATCAAATAAGAGGAAAGGAAAGCGAAGCATAGGCATTAAATTTCATTTCTAGATCTTAGTGCTCGAGTCTCGGCTCACCGGTTGCTAATACGATATGCGTTAAGTAGGTTTGAAAGTATTGCTAACATTGCTTTTATTTCCCTGAGCTTATCTGTGATACTGATGAATGTTAAATGTGTAATTTAGAGTCTAAGTAATTTTGTTTCAAAGTTGCATTAGGTACACAAAATATTTTACAATTTTTTTATTTTGTATACTTTGCCAGGTATAACAAAGATAATTGAAACCTTATGTCGTCAGAGGCTTGAAGAAAAGACATTGGCGACCTATGAAGAACTTGTCTGTCACCTTGTAGTATTGAAATAGGAATAAATTCAGATAAAGATCGGATTCAGTAATCGGATTTCACACTATAAGTAGTAGGTACGTTCGGTAGAAAACGAAACGAAGGCAATATGAACGTTATGGATATCAATGCATAAGGACTAAATGTTTGAGATAAAAAAAAACACTAACTCCGATTCACATCATTCTACATCTTAACTGCGATATGAAGTGTTTTTGCGAAATATTAAGTGATACGAATAAGAGTTAAAGTTGAGACAGTAGTGTAATGACAGCTACGTAATTGGCCAGCCCAGTGGTTGCGCCGGCGCACGTACTGCGGCGACACACTTCCACGAAACGTGCCTAGATCAGTCTCATGGCTAGCACTAATGTTGGGACATTATATGCGAAGGACATGGCTAGTGAGTCAAGCTTACAAAATTGTAAGATAAAATGTATTTATCTTAAAACATTGCAGAAACAAAAATGTTTTAAATCTCTGCACTTTTCCAAGTCCAAAGCAGTACAATGGGAAAACTCTAAAGTAATATGTGCAAGAAATAAAACATGATAATTCTATACGCAATAGGTAATGTCTGCCGTACCTAAAAGTAAAACATAATGTCGATAACTTTCAATTAAGTAATAGGTACCTATATTTTATATTGAATAGTGTCTGAACCATTACACAGCTGTTTATCTTAATTTCTGCACTGTTCTTCCGGAACATTAAATTTTAGGACCAATTTTCATAGACTGTTCTCCTAGACTACTTGTAAGTATTCATAGTTCTACATAGTTTGGTTTTATGCTTTGTCACTATGAGTTAAATTTAGAAGCGCCTCTGAGCCCTTGCAAAACCAATTCAATTTTCAACGCCAGCAGGTCCAGTGCACACAAGACTTTAAAGTTCCACAACAATGAAATTAAATCTTTTATTTTTACGTAAAAGTGAACAGAGTAGTTCAGAAGATAACAAAATAATCAGCTAAATGCAGAAGTACTTTGTTTAAATTTTCACCCACGGTGTTTGGTCATAAAAACTTGAGTGGGTGAACGGATGTCATGTTGCAAAACGGTTGTTAATAAAATTAGTATTTAAATCTAATAGGTTAATTCCTGTTTCTAGAAGGTAACAGTACTAGGCATACACAGCTCTATGTAAAGTATAATAAATATACTTACCTAAATTTATAATAATACAAACACCGATTTACAATCTCATTTGATTACATCTCATCTCGGTTCATAAATAATAATATTATTATGATCGTTATAAATAAATTTATTTGTCAACCTAATAACAAAGAGGTAGGCATATTAGCTATCTACTTATGTGTATATCGGCGCGACTAGCGTCGCGTTTGAGTTGTAAGTAGTAAAAAGCTCTTGGCCAATCGCCTCCGAGGACAAGAGTTCTACGAACCCGCGCACGCGCCTGATTGGTCAAAATACGCGCCAACTTTAAACCCGTTTCGTGACCGGTAAGTTGTAAACACGTGCGCGTGTGTTGTATTTGTATACGTATATACTAAGTTGAATAGAAAGTTGCGTTTTGACAGATATGACTGATCGAATCGCTTAATTTTGAGATATGATTCGGACTATTAATTGGATTTACTTAATTTTGTATAATTTCTTGTTATAAGACAGTTGGATTTGTAACTTTTACTATGTTACAATGGACTCGAGTGTAGTGTTATGTTACTTCGTGGAAATACAGAGACTCTTGAATAGATACTTACACATTTTCAAGTGGCGCTTCATTTGAAAGTATGTAGTTAAATCACGATGCTGTATACGCGCTCGTCCGAGCTGTAGAACCAGTCCTAGGAGTAAATTGAACCTCGACGCCTCTGAATCTCTGGCGCGTAATAAAGCAGCTATTTTAAGCTTCAACACGCTCCTAGTAACTACTTCGGTGAAAAACTAGACTGTGTTTCCTACATTTTCAAGATGACAGTACTAGAGCAAAAACTACCACTAATGGGACGCGTATTTATGGCTTGTTTAGACGTTAGTTACGGTATGAAATAAAATAGTAAAAGTTTTCTATTATTAAATGAGTTTACGGGTAGGTAATACAAAAGCTTAGTCATGGCGTGTTGAAAGCTCAAGCTCAGGGACTTGATTTGAATGCGCCAGAGTGAGCCTATTGTTCGCGAAAGGTCACGTCGAACTCGGGCCCGGCGAGGTCACGTTCTTTTTTCTCTAGATAGTCTGCCGAGTGGTCAGATTTCGGTTCATTGTTCTCACTGGACTATAATTTAGTGGCTGAGCAAAGGCGGTCGACAAATTAATTAGATCTCTTTTGGTTTGATCTTTTGTTTGTCTATCCGTATTTGATGAAGTACTGTCCCTTTTTTGGTAAGATTTTGCTAATGAAATCCGATGTATAAATTCTGTGACTTTTAACAGTGTAATACAATATTCTTATAAAAACTACACACACATTAATTAAAGTGACTCTACAATGATGTATTTATTTTAATCGTTTTGCTGTAGAGATAAACAATGTGTACCTATTAGTGGCAGCTGCATCTGTACTTAAAATAGAGTGGCGAAATTACACTTACCTTTAAAGCACAAAAAATACACGAAGTCCCAAGGCAAGCGTGACCGGAGAGCTCGCGGAAGCTGCGCCGGAATATGTCCAGATGCCACAGCACCTGCGGGCAAACACACGAATTAACCTATATATTAATTACCCGCAACTGTCGCAAAATCTTGGACCAATTAGTAAAGCGGCAGTAGGAGTCAGTCGGCAAAACTATAGCTATTGCCTGATTGAGACTTTCGAATAAAGATACTTTACTATTCTATCGATGAAGTATGCCAATGTAACACAAAACGGATCACTTTCAATTATTTATTTTATGTCTAGAAATTATGTAAGTACTTAAGTTTAACATTTTCCAATTAAAAATTGTATTCACGTTTTTAAACATTATTTTTGAATAATACGAAACACACATTTATAATAACGAACATACATACATTTATAATATTGTTAAAATGAAAATTAAGAATAATGATACGAAATTTAACATGAAGGTGTAGTTTCGTAAACAGAAATAAACAAGCATGCATTATTCTGAAAATAAAAAAGGTTTTTTCGACAGGTGTAATTTTGCTTTAATATGGTGCTCAACACCTAAAAAGGAAGAAAACTATTTTTAGCGAAGTTCTCAAAATAGGCACGTATATGCTCAAACGGTAATTTATCAATTAATGGGTGTATTATAGGCACAGGTGCATAAGTACAAAAGTTACTCTTAAGAATAATAAATTCTGCCCATAGATGCACGCGCAGCATGACACCTGCCTGTTGTATTAACTATTGATTGTATTTACTTATCCCATTTTTACATTGGGTATTTAGCACTTAATTAGGAGTTTAAGTACTGCTTTTTTATATAGCTACGCTAGCAAACAATCGTGTCTACGGCCCGCCTAATGGCATAAACGGTTACAACATAGGTACCAGTATTTAAAATCACACGTTTAGCGTCCTGCAAAAAAAAATATATTGACACTATCGGAGACAATTAAGTGCCCCTGCTCTGCTTCCAACAAAGCTTCTTTCGTATTACCTTATTTACCACAAGAACACAACATTACAAAGTGTTATCTAGATTATCTGCAAAGCGCAGGTCCTCCCCATTGTCCTCAGTAGAGGACATTCAAAATTCAAGTTACATTTACTTAATCCGTATTAAATCATACTGCTTTTTACTTCCAGATTTGTTGATTGCCTACAATTTTAAATTATAACCAGCTCGAAAGTTATTATAAGTTTAAATATTTTCCGTTTCTTTTGCAATTCCGAATTGAAAAAGTAACTACACAACACTGAACGGAACGGATCGCGAATCAGCAAAATAATTAAGATTACCTAAGTAAGTTGAAAGTAAAGGAGGAGGTTGAAGGAGTTGGCAGGAATAATTTAAAGATTATATCGGAGAAGTGTTTATTGCAATTAGAAACGGAACAGCTGATACATCTATAAATAGAGCCTTATTTTCTATACTAGCAACAGTTGGTTGGTTCGTGCCCTTCAAAGAATAGGAACAATTCAGACCGCATACCCATATTATTTATATTTGATTAAACTTTAATCGAACAGAGAATACGTCATGGCGTCATGTTGCGGCTTCATATAAGAAGGTACTCTTTTGCCAGCGGATATTTTTTTTTCGTCACATGTCATGCACCTGACGCTATGTCGCGTGTTTGCTTGCGAGACGTCGTTTACGTTGTGAGCGACATCTGTTGTAATGTTCTAAGCCAAAACGTACAGTATACAGTGATCTGGGCCTCGATCGCGCTAATTTACATTGTATTTACCAAAGCAAATGTGAAACGTTCCCTTGCGCACAATTTGTGTTGCGCGAAACATATAAACGGCCAACAATTAGCTGTTTTTTCGAAGCATACATTGATTTCTTTGATTATAATTATATTACATATTTATTAAGTTCAAATTACATAAATTAATAAAATAAAAACTTTCTAAATTTAGTAAATATATCGATCAATTTTTGACAGCACCTAGATACAAAGACGTTACTATGGCAACCATCTATGGGAACGTATTTTCCGATGTCCTACAAACATTTTTGACAAGTTGCTTAGGCACTAACTTAATCAAAAACGTGCGACCGACAGCGGAAAATACGTTCCTTTAGATGGTTACCATAGTGACGTATTTGTATCTAGGTGCTGTTAAAAACCAATCGATATTTTACTCAATTTAGAAAGTTTTTATTTTATTAATTGATGTTATTTGAACGTAATTAATATGTAATATAATTATAATCAAAGATATCAACGTATGTTCCGAAAAAAAACTCAATTGGTTGGTTTCGCGCAACACAAATTGTGCGCAAGGGAACGTTTCACATTTGCTTTGGTAAATACAATGTAAATTAGCGCGATCGAGGCCCTGAATTGGCATGTGAATGATTGCATTAGCCATAACTTCGATCTATTACCCCATTTTTGTCGTTTGTTATTTTTTTACAAAATTGCATTCCAAAAAATAATGGGGCAGTTGGAAATAAATCGATGAACTGATTTAGTGTCTAGAATACTCTATAATAATTTTAACTATGATCGTAACATAAAACCTCGGATGACACTTTAACGTATGAATTAAATCATGACCGTGACACACTGTTGATTTAGACATATCAAAACGAATCTATTTTATTTTCTCCGATTCTGTCAGCTACGATATGGAGAGGCGTTTAAGCTAACAAATTTACCGGCGTCACAAAGAAGCACGTCATTGTAAGTTCCAGACCACAATACAATAATAACATTATATTATATTGATACGTACTTGTGATTACACATAACGATCACATAACGCCAACACATTTCCTGAGATGTCGCCCACATGATCTTGTAAAAAAATGGATTTCAACATCGATATTTAAAAAATATCTAACATCGCTACTGAATTCCCGTACAAAAGCGATGACATTAAGATGCCGTATCGTTTTAATATTTAACTTTACGTAACATTAAACATGTTATTCATGTGATACGAGTATGAACGCTTGCCACTGAATGAATATTTCAGATAGTGGAAGAAGAAACTGTTAATTGAATAATTTAATAGGCAACGCTTTATGGTATGAATACAAAACTGTGCTCAATTAATACTTTATTGTAAATGGGTACTTACGACAGTTGCTGGTAACATTTGTTCAATAGTTTATTTATTTATACATAAATTTATTTCGTTCTTTCTTAAGTAGTCCTTATTATCTATTCTAAAAATACCGTAAAGGTAAAAATTCCCATTCATATTTTTTATTATGAACTAGGTTCACAAATTTACATTTTTATGACGTCCAAGATATGGAATTTTCCCTACATAACTATACAACTTCTAAGACATCTTGCATTGAGAATGTTGTGGGTATCATCATGCTTCACCTGTTATTGTAATGCGAGCGATCCTTGGAGTTTTTCGCGATTGTTTTCGGTCGGCAGGTGCAGAACTGGCTGGAGCAGATGTGTCTTACAATGAAGCTGCTCAATTTCGCATTTGTTTTATCCACCAGCTTTACGGGTAGTCGAGTGGATAACTCACAATGTACAACCATCAATTTAAGTAAGTACTAAAAATACAATGTTGCAATGTCACTGTATTAACAACTACTTATCACTTATATTTAAGACGTTCACTGGGTTCTTGCTTTGTATTATGATAACTATGACTTAAAAAAGGCTCATAAAATCCAATAGTTGTATTTCAATTAAACCCAGGTTCTATGAATGTGAGCGGAAGGATGACAGATGCGCAGGAGCTTTTGCCCATCGCACAATTAAAGCCTTATTATGCGGACATAACTTACGCATCCACTTACTCTTTATTGCTAATATCGTAAAGTCTATAATTGGGTAAATCTTATCAGACTTAATGATTTTATAAATTGAACAAATATAGATGCATGTGCCCTGACTCCTGTTTTATATACCATAAAGACGAGAATTATCTTGTCTAATGATAATGTTATAAAGTTGTGAGTAAACTGGTAGTTAGATAAACGGCGACTTAGCTCAGTCACGTAACTGGATTACTGTTAGACGCTTTGTATGCATTAATTTAAGTGGAACTGCGTTAGTAAAACTAAACATACGACTCAATATTTAATGGACATGACCGCAGTCATCGCCTTTCGATTCGACAATACCTACGAGCAGGATAACTGTTTTCACATTAGGATTTATAAAATAAATATTTATTTATAACAGTTTTATTTATCCAAATAAAGACGAAAACATTATATTTGAATAAATACTTATGTTACATTATTTCTTCCGCTTTCCACAGACTATCGGTTCGGTTGTGACATTTAAACGTTCCATTAAGCGATCCGTTCCGTAACCGTCCTAACAATTAATCTTAAAAGCTGATTATCACACACTTATTTCGATCACTTTTTTTGCATTTACTGTAAACTTTTTCGCGGCTTTAAGAGTCGTGAAACTTTAACAATTCCAAAAGCAGCACAATATTTTATCAGAAATTACTCAGGTATCTGAAATTTATTGACTAGTAAATATTTACATTTTGTGGAGCATTTCCAATAAAAGCTTCATAAAATACTTATTAATTATGGAATTCAATATAATGTTATAGACACAATACCTTCACTCGTGTCTTCTTAAAATCTCAAGAAAAAAGCTATTTGCTCAATAAACTATCTTAGTATCATAAATAGTAACGGGGAAAAACTTTGTTGTATTCGAATAAAGGGTCGGAGTATTGGTGTAAAATGGTCTATACGGCTGCGTTCACCCTGATAATTGGTATAAAATAAGGTGAAGTGTACACTCGTTGTTGGCTCGTGACTACAATACGACATGCTAATGGGAGAAGCGCCGGGTCGTCGGGCGATAAAGGTGGAAATGGAACGATACAAGCAAACAAGCCTTTCTTCTTATTCTGCGATAAGATAATAAAAACTTGCAGGTAAACTGATACAGACTCTTTACGCAATCAACTTAAATTTAGAAACAACTTACTTAATTTTACTGTTGTCTGCTCGTGTAGATAGCTAGATAGATAATTTAAGTTGGCTTTGTTTCTTGTGTAGGCTAAGTTCACTTTTATCAACCATTTTTTTCAGTCAGCCATTTCTAATGTTGAATTGCTATACGATTTTCACTTTTATATTTTTTATTTCCTTTCCCACATCCCAGATCTTGGACTCAATACTGGTAGGTGCCGACAATACTTTGATAAAAAACTAATCACAAAACTCGCAGAGTACATAGTAATACGTCAGATCATATCTTCTTGATTCAACGTAATGGATGTTTATTATGAGATTTTTGCGATTTATTACAAATTAAAATCTGAATATCGTGAGTAGCTGCATGGTCGGTGTGTCTGTGTGCAAATGAAGTGAAAATTTATTTTATAACCATAAGTTATGGTGAGTATCTATTTCAGCTGTCATCTTGCACACACAACATACGTCTAAACACAATGTTCGCCACAAGTAGTTGTACCTTTGAACTCGTACCCAGCGTGGGTCCCGTTAACTGCGAAGAGTTGCGGCACACACTAGCTCGTCAGCTCTCTAGCGGACGATTGGCACAAAATGTGTAAATAATTAATATTTCCTTTAATAATAGAAGCATACTTAATTAATTAACACTTAACATTTTGTACGACAATTTTATTTACCATATGGCATTAAAAACAAAATTTTACATTTATAATTATTATATTATAAAATAATATATGATGGAATGCTATAAACGATTCACCTTTGTATTTTAGAAGGTGCCTATACTTATTCAGTAAGCACGTGTGTACGCTTAAAATGTAAGTTAATCAAATGTAACATAAACCACAGATAACTGAATGATACACAATTGTACTCTTTGACTACAAATATGTACGTAAACAGAAAAACAGATTTAAATTAAAAAGTTGAAACACAATTGCTCTTTTTATTACCGAATAAATAAAGCCCACCTGAACCGCC
Organism: Nymphula nitidulata; assembly: GCA_947347705.1. Classification (NCBI taxonomy): domain Eukaryota; kingdom Metazoa; phylum Arthropoda; class Insecta; order Lepidoptera; family Crambidae; genus Nymphula; species Nymphula nitidulata. Next base: position 17,424,004 of record OX374625.1, on the reverse strand, counting down.
TCAGCATAAAAAAATTGCATAGTGCTAAACACATATATATATGTAATAAGCAAATCGAGGCCAGCAATAGTCTCAAATTTGAGAAGAATGGTCAGTTAAAGTCACTTCAATCCAAATCTCCGTTCAACATCCATGAATTGGTTGTGGTGCTTTATTTAATGGATTCGTTAATTCATATAATGTGAGAAATAGCCGTCTATTGTACAATGATAACAGATTCTGAGATTATCGTGTTTGTTTATACAAACTCTATAGAGGATTGACTTTTAAACCTAAGCTCCGAAGTAATTTTTGGTAAAACGCAAAACTCTTACTTATTTTCTTCCCCATAAGATAGCTAAGAAAATAATAAAAGAACGAGGAAGCGATCTTATGTGAACATTGTGTCACGTGAAGCCCATATTTATTCATAGCTCTTTTCATTAGGTATGGAAATTAATTATTGGGACGAATACCAATACTACAACAATTTCCATTCAAAGACCTATAAAGAAAATTACGTTACTCAAGTTCTTTTATCACTAGGTCATGAAGTAAAAATGAGGGAAAAATAAATCTAAGAAAGCAGACATAATTATAAATGAGAAGTTGAGCTGCAAAACGCTCTCAATTAAGTAATAGTATTAAACATGGCAAACGACTACGATATATTACTCAATTATCGTCTTAGCACTGACGGGTATTTCTTACGTAACACAATAGATACAAACATGAGGGGTCAATTTCCACACGTTTTTATAGGGAGTGCAGTGATGCGTCCAACATATTGAATTTATTATAAAGTAAAAACCACGATTTGACGGCGAGTGCCCTGCGTGGGAAAGCGGCAACTCGCACGATTTAAACTAACCTTAATCGCGTAATCTGTTTACGATTGTTTTTCGTGTGTACAAAAAGAGTATCGTTCCGTGCGAGGTGTTTTTTTTTCGTAGAAACATTGAAAAAGCTTTTATTGCTTGTTAAAATTGACTCAATTAATGTTGTTCTCTATTTATGCTAAAATATAGACACTTGGCATAGTCTGCTAATGTTGAAAAAAAAACATACAGACGAATTGATAACCTCCTCCTTTTTTGAAGTAGGTTAAAAAGTAAATAACATGAATTGAATTTATTTATATTTTTTTTAATGTTTTTGTTTTGTTGTTTATAATAGCTAAGAAGTATCTTGAAGAAAGTTTACATAAACTTTATTATTATTTGCACTATTATAAATAAATTGTGATATTTGATTTCCTTTTAGCCTGACTGTTTACGAATTCATCGATGTAATCATCTAGTGCTTATTCGAGAGGGGCCGAACCGTCAGGAAATGAATTTGAATCGGAATATAGTAAGCACTTCCCCTGCGGAAACGCACGCACCTCATTTTTTTTCATTTGGGGCGATGCATCCAGAGCATTTATCGTGATATTTGCTCAAGATAAAAGAAAATTAAATGACTTTATTGCTGTCTGTGATAATTATATTCTGAATGATTTTGATTTTGAGTCAGTTCATGATAAAGTCAGAAATCCTTAGAAACTCTACTCCCTCAACGGTTTATGCATACAGCCTTTCTTGCAAGCTAAATTTATAGTTAGAAACAAAAGACTGAGTAAGAAAGAACACAAATCAAATCAATCTCAACAGTGCTACAAAAAGAGTTTTCCACATTTCCGCACTATGGAATAATGTCCCGTAGAAGTCATCGCACTTAATAATGACAGACGCATCGTCACGCACCCTTGACTTTTGTTTTGCCTGGCTAATCAAAACTTGGTCAAATGCATAATGAAGCTGAAGACAATATTGAAGTATACCTGGTTCGGTAGCAAGTAATATTAATATTCTTGAATCAATATATTTCCACATTGCTCTCTTTCATTAAAAGGCAAAATATCCTATCGGAGGAGCTCGGTAGCGTATTGGTTTGATCGCTCTGGTTTCGATACGAAAACAAAGCATCTTTCGCCATGGTCGATCCTGGGATGGGTCAATCAAAGTTTGTTATCTCGAGCTCCTCCGTGCTTTGGAAGCCACGTTAAGCCGTTGGTCCAGGTTGTTCCTGCAACCGCTTTAGCCCACCAACCCGCATTGACCCGCAACTCCGTGAGTAAAAAGTGGGGCGTATATAGGCTGGTGATGATGATGATGATGATGATACCATCAATAAGTATCAAAGATAAAGCATATAAGCAAGTATTTTGTCTATTGGCTAATGTAAATGAATATTAAAACTGAACATGCGCAAGTCTGACTAGCACATGTAGCCTCGAAGAATTGTGCTCGTTTTTCCGAATATATTATAAATTTCCTCCCAAAATGATGCGGTCGATTTTTCAAGTGCAAATGTAAGTTAAAAAAGCAGTTGTTAAAAGCAGCAGTGTTGTTAATTAAGCAGAAAAAATAAAGATTTTCGAAATTTACACTACTAGACTACATGTTAGATTTTGGCGAATGTCAAAATATGTAGCGTAAAATTGTCGTATTTTTATTGCAAATGCAATAGAAGCCTTAGAAGCTTTAGTTCTTATACAGTTTCAGAGACCGTAAAGCTTATTAATAGGTATCTAAGTATTTGAAATTAGTTTTAGCTTGATATCTCGATACGTTCCTGAGATAGGTACTACTACCTTGTACAAGGATCTTTACAGAGAGACGAACCAGGAGTAATCCTAGGGTTTATTTTTTCTTTTTAAAGTACGTCATCCTAAAAACTCGGTTTATTTGCCAGATTTTTTTCATTGTAAAATAGTTTGCTTGTAAATTGCATTAGGACTCTTAATTGATATTTTAACGCAACGTATACTTACGAATAACATGTCTTAGATGGTCTACGCGGTAGTTGAACCATTTACCTAATAGTAACAGTTTTGAAGTAACGTGTTAAATTATAAAGTAAAAGCATATATTTTAAAAATTTATGTTGCAACTTTGTTGGTAACGGAGCAAAATATGATATGTATTTAAGTACAGCACGAAGTGAACGTATACTTATGACTGTTTAAGGGATATTTAATGTCGTGTCGTTTTGTTTCAACCAACAATTTACATTCGCCGGTTACTTTGCTGACCTATTTTAAAATAAGAAAAAACAAAAAAGGTTCTTGCTACTCTGAACTTATATGTGGTGTGCTTTATCGTCGTGGATTTTAGTATTTAAACGTTACAAGGTGTTTTTGATTCAACTTCATTATCTATCCAACCAAACTGAATCATTGCAGAAATATGTTACCGCAGTGCAATACTATCGAAAATATTTATTTTAGTTTATTAGCTTACATTTACCAATCATATCATGAGTGCATTAAATTAATTATAGTTTAAATCCGTATAAAAAGTAAAGTTAAAATCAGAGCAAAACTCAAGTCACTCGATAAATCTTTGAGAATTTCAAAAGTCTGAGAAAGACCACAAAATTTACTGCAAAATTTACAATGCGCTGTAAAATGAAAGAGGATTCTTATTCTGAACGCAACTACAACAAATAAACAAAGTTGTGCAACAAAGGCGTATTTGTACAAAACTGCGAATGAAATCAGTGTATGTTATAGCTTTCTGAGAAAGACGAAGTACTGAGAATTTTTAACATTTGTATAAAACAATACAACCGAAAGGATTTTCCTGCTAAATCATGAAACGAAATGTGATAATTAAGTGTAAAAAAATTTATTGTAGACAAAAGAGTTACTCTTGTAGGTTCTTTGGATATTCATTTAGGTTTTGTATTTAGAAAGTGAGTAAGAAGTGTTAAAGCTATAAAGATGAATGTAATTAGCAAGGTTTGGCTATAAAACAAACTTTATTATAAAAACTGATGGAGGCAAAGTAGAAATCGAGTTGATTCGAAAACCTCTTCAAAAGAGTCTGTAGGTACTATCGATTCGGGTCTCGTGCGAGCGGTCGACCGCCTTTAGAACCGGCTTGGCTGCTTCTCCGAAGTCTACATCTCAGCCAATTTTTTGCGCTGTCTAATATAATCAGTGTCTATTCTCATTATAAATAAATTACGGTCCACCGAGGTGAAAGAACAGATTGAGAACTGTATATTAACATATAATACTAACGTTCTGATATCATAATAAGATCGATACCTACCTACAGGTATTAAGTAAATGAAAATTAGATACTTATTTGTTACCGTAGAAGCTGAAGTTCAGACTGCGTTGTAAAAAATACTCGTAATATGAAATGAATATATGGCAATTTTGTTCTTATTTTGATTGTTTATTTATTTAAATAAAAGAAAGGGTAAGTTGAATAATACAAGAAGAAAAATTACAATTTTGTGCCAAAGATCTGCTTACTAGTCTCAATTTTTTGTACAATATTGTATACGCAGTTTAAAACAATATTTGTATTTATTTCATAATATATGTAGTTGATGTACCCTTTTTCAGGTCACATGCTTATTACATTTAAAATTTTCAAAGTCGAAAACAAAAGAAACTTATTTAAAAACTAAAAAAAGACTACTCGTAGTTTAACTTAATCGATATAGTTGTTACACCTATAAAGCAAAAAGCAAAAAATTTAACATCTTGTTGATCCAATTCTCAACACAATTATCCATCGCGTGAGATGTGGTTAAGTGTTATTTAATGATATCGATCCCAGAATGTTTTAGGAAAACATTTAATGATTTCCTCCAACGCGATCACAATTAAAGTCGTCATTCTGATTACGCTAGAGTAAAGGAATCGTTCCATTCATGCATCATTAGCACTCACCACCCGAAACGACCCTAAGTTCAAACGCACCTTCAATTTTACATGTGCACTGTCAAAAAGTACTATTAGAAGTGAACCATCCCTTCATAATAGGGGGGACCGTCCATCCGTGCAGCGGCTACCTGTTCTATACAAAAATCAAGCCCATAATTATGTATACTGCTAACATAAACAAAAATACTATAGACGACATTATATCCGTCTCATTTCCACAACAGGCCAGTTGCATTGTTTTCTCCTTCTCACGTGTGCGTTGATGTCTTTTGCTCCCGGCTACGAATAGTGTAGTACACGCTGAATGCAGATAAACATGTTAGGACATGGAATGATTTCCCATTAAGTCGACGGTAATTGTATCTGAGTCATGTAGTCTAATTATTAACTTGTCTAGTTACGATTCCTTTGGCGGATGTTCAAAAGTTTTTTTTTATGAACGATGTAATTAACGTTGCTAAAAAGGAATGTTTGAAATACATTTTTTCTTATCAATAAACTTTAACTTTCATATCACCCTGTTTAATGAAATTAAAATAATCGGAACTTTTTTCAATATTGCGTGTTTTTTCTAGAAGTTTTGAATATACTGCGAGGGACTCGTTTATTTTAAATTAAAGCGATGAAGGTTGTGGAGGAGCGGGAGCGGGAGGAGGGACCGAGAATCACGCCGGGAACCGGCCCCGGTCAGGTTACCGCGCGTGATACACGAGAAAACCTGGACAAAGGTAATTTGATCATAATCTTTTTAACTGCACAATATTCATAATATCTGACACCAGTACACTATATAACTCTTAGAAATCTTTATTCTTTGAATCAAAACTGTTTTACCCTATCCTCGGGTATTTTTATAGTTTATGTGAAGAGACATTGTGCCAAATTTGAAAACAAGTATTTTACTTATTCGGTAATGTGAAATGAAAGTACTATGTACAATATATGAATTTGCGCCGATAATTAGCATAAATAACACGGTAGCCGCTCCTACACTTACTTTAAAATTAAATTTCTTCTTATTAATAGCTAAATATGTTACTAAAAGTATTACTAAAATAAGCTTTTTGGTATTTAGGCTCACCTTCGCGCTGTGGTAGAGTGCACTATTCCTGGTCACCTTTGCTTTCGTCATTTCCAGTTCGTAATCCGTATCAACACTTCAAAGCACAATCTTTAGCACAGTACATAAAAGCACAATCATATAAACTTTCATTGTTTTGTTAAAAGGATCATGTTTAAAAGTTATTCTGCGCGCGCGCACCATCGACTTGTGTTTACAGTAAGCCCGTACGTGGGAGTGTGCGTACGCTTACGGATAAGCGACGCTAGCGCCACACCTCGTAGTGACCAAAAGTCCCAAACCATACCCATAGACACTAGCGCTGCAAGCGACTATTAGCTGAAACTATGCTACGAAGGGCATAAAAGCCTTCTTCGGCCATTTTGTTTACGTCTAAGCACGTCGTAGCGGAGTGGGAAAATTACAAGATGATGGAATACTTCGTGTTAGTATTGTTTTTCTTGCTGGCTGCGATGAAATTGTAATTATACGTAGTAAAGATACCTATGTTCTTATACGTGTATTGTTGCTGCGTTACTACATTAATAATATCACACATAAGAGTAAAATATACTTGATCTGTTATTTATTAAGAATGTTAGTATCTTTGAGTTTTATTGAATACAGTTTAATAGCATTATTTATTGCTTTATTGAAAAAACTTACTTAATGTATTTTAAAAGTATTAAATCTTATGATATGAACTTATGGTAAAGATACGTTTTGATCTTATTAAATTTCTCAAAATTGTAAAATACAATGAAAGTTATTATTAGTAATAATGTTCACTTAAGTCAAGTACAGGCGCTTTATATTTTCACGCTGAAAATCTTATGGGCATCTTTACCTTACAAACATTTTATTATCGGTTATCGTATTAAGCTCAAACCGTTCTTTTGTAAAAATAAATACGAATCCCTCACGAATTCAAAAGCGGTAATCCCACTACCTGTATGTATTTTTTCTACCTTCGAGCAGGTGTTCGAATGAAAAAAAAGATCGACTGCGCAGGAGCAGGCGGATGAGCGGCGCAAAGCCGGTAGAATTGATATAGCGATGTGTTTTAGGCACCTTGCTGTTTTAATGAAATAATTATTATAACATCAAGAAAATAAGCAACATGGCATTTAAGTTCGTGATAAATGTTAGTAAAAATTTGTGAGCAGGTAATTACTATGTTACTTTAAACTGACTTATTATCATGTTACTTAACGTTTGTTAGTCTAACAGCGACTGACTGACAGGCAGCAACATAGAATTTAAAAAGGAGTTCCCTAAGTAACGAGTAACTAGGACTAAGAAAGAATTATTGACGATTAAATAGGGGAAAATTCGTATGAAAGTGAAAAATAACGAGTCATAATTGAAATTATTTCATAGGATGTTGCCGATGAGAAATCCTAACGACATACGGCTATAATAATGAGTGAATATGATGATGTAGCAAGACTTTTTGTTTATATAACAAGGGTGACAAACAAGAATACGGCCCGCCTGATGGTGCGATGCCTACTTTCTAAAAATAAGTGATATTTTGACAGAATAGGAGACACCTTGTTCCAATATAACGCTTCGTCGATGAGCACTGGCAACCTTACAGAACAATAAAATATAGTATTCAAAGGTTGCAATTTTCAGTAAGGACAACGAATTTTCGTGAAAAAGTCTGATAGCTTAAATAATTGAAATCTTCAAAGCATTAAATTGCTGAAATAGTCATCGAACAAAAATAGATGAGAATAATTTTGACTCTATCAATATTTATAGCTTATGGACAATCTTAATTTGTAAGGGAAGTAGAGCGTTATGGTCTTTCCGCTCAAATTTACACTTACAAGCACTCAAATTTACACAATTACAGAATATTGGAGTCGCACCCAAATAAGAGTAACACTTTTGCAATGTTATAAGGTATAGTGAGGAAGAGTAGCAAAAACTTTTATGTTTGTTGAGATCGGAGAGAGGACTTTCCCTATGCGCTGACAACAAAGCACTTTTTGATTTTTAGTGCGTCGGCAGCGCAGGAGTAAGTGTCAGAGTAAACTTCGTACATTTTTTCGATATGTAATTTTCAAATTGGTCGCCTAATGTACATTTAACAGTTATGCATAGTCTGTAATTATGAAAAATCTCACAAGATACAAATTAGGCGCGTTAGACCTCTGCTTAATAGGTACCTTAGAGGCTGCGGCAACGATGATAGAAGTTTAGCATATGGCTACAGTAACCATTTAGGTACGATCTATCAGAACGTTTGTTTGTGTGCCAATTTATGGACAAAGTAATAATTATGTGCCACCTTTATTACCTACCTACCTTAAAAACTTTGTTGAATGTTGTTTGATTATCAATGGTGGTAATTTTATTGATAATTTTAAATCATTCTTTACCATTTTTCTTTTGTAGCATAACTTTGGTGTGTTTGCAAACACATTGGAATGTGATTGTTTTCATTATAGCTATATGACGTAATGTAATAACGTGGATCTCTGGCATGTGGCCCAGAAACCGCAGAGTGCGCGGGTCGTGGTTGCGGGCAACTCGGATTTCTGGACAAATTTTCGCTCGGATCCAATTCTGACTAACGTATAAGTTGTCAGAGTTACTTGCTTACATTGGATAAATAAAAATTCTTCTATCATCTTACTCAATGTATATAAATAAAAATCAATGTCTGTATGTTTGTCCCCTATGCGTTCCAAAACCATTAATCAGTGAAACTTTTATAGGGTGTATTAGGGACTCCCGTGAAGGTAACAGGACTATAAAACCTTTTTTTAAATAAAAAACTAACAGTTTTCTAATTATCGGCATTGCAATGCATTCCGGGAGTAGCTAGATATTACATAAATATAAATTGAAAAACAATCTCTTTTATTACTACAATCAAATTTGCAATACATATCAGTTAGGATGACGATAAGCAGACGACTCACAGATTTCATTTTGATGAATTTGATATGATTAAGTAAGCATAATGTAACAGATTTAGTGAGAAATAAACAGTCTTTGCTCAAAAAATTTGTCATGAAATGACCGGCCAACGAGTGCCGGCTATAACACTATATATTTTGATGTATAAATATGATATATGAAAAGCTAGTAGAAGCTTCTTGTAGCTAACTTTCTTGTAAGTGTTTTTTTTTGTTTGATTCTGGTCAGTAAAGTTTTTACATTGTTGTCTTGAACTTCTCAAAAACTTGGAGACATAGTAATTAAAATGTAATAAAGCTAGAAATATTTTACGTCCTGAGCATGAATCGAACCCGCGACCCTTCGCAATCCGGGCGACCGCTCTAAACACCGAGCCACCCAGGACCTGGGATATCCCTGTGAAATTCTTCTAGTCCATCTGTATTTACGTTTATGAGCCAACGTCCACCCTACAATGTCGAAATATTCCATTTCAACATCCGAAACGAGTATTATTACAAATACCGACGATTCGGTTAAGTTGGGGCAGTGCTTTCAAATATTCTTAATTTTTAATTTTAACATTATTATAAATGTTTGAAAAATTACTTAGTAATTAAAATAGAATAAAACTAGAAAAATTTTACGTCCTGAGGCAGGAATCGAACTCGCGACCCTTCGCAATCAATTACTAACTAAGTAATTTAATTACTAATTTAATTACTTAATTACTAAGTAATTTTTCAAACATTTATAATAATGTTAAAATCAAAAATTAAGAAAACTTGAAGACATGTTTCCTCCTTCATACCAGAAATTGTCTATGGCATGATATTATGCCATCTGGGGGATTAAAACTTCAACTCTCATAACTACTTTAGCTGGAGAACAATGACATTTCGAAATATATATATTCATTATCGAGTTTATCATAAGACGCGAGTAAAAAACAAACCTATGCTAAGCTTAGGTTTAAAAATTAAACAACAATATTTTCACGGTTAAACTTAATAAGCCCTGCGTTCTAAAGTATGGCAAATCTGTTTCAATGAAATTCGTCTTAACCACAATAGAGAAGTGCGGAGCCGTGTCGCAAGTCGCAACACTCGCAACAAGCAGTAGGTACCACTGAACAGTGCCACTCCGGTGTCGTGAACCCTTTGTCTCAGCGCACGTGCGGGCCGCTGCCGCTGCCAGCTCAACATCACTCTATAACACTCTATTGTTCTAGTCATATCTATAACTAGAACAATAACAATATATGAGACCCTAGTGTGAGTTTTGACCTTTGTAAAACATTACTATAGCGCCACTATAGTTATGCGATCAGCAGATGTATAGTTATGTGCTGCATGAAATAATATGAAAATGACACCTAGCTCTACATTTTTTTTAAGACAACAAGACAAACATTTGACCACAATCACACTTGATGTTAAGTGGTGACATGGATGATACATGATTACCTAGAAGGTGCCTATTCCAAATTGTAGGTTTCGGAAAACAGATTGGAAGGCAGAGAGTTTCACTCCTTGGCAGTTCGCATTAGAAAGGACTTAGCGAAATGCTTTGTGCGGATGGTTGGAATAACTACAACATAAGGGTGAAAAGCCATTCTATGTCTGGTCCCTCGATGTTACATTGTCTACATTGTTACAAAAGTCCGAGATAAAATCTAAGGGGATAGTTGTGTTCCTTGTCAAGAGATACCTCTGAAAGTTTGACACCTTTCAGACCACTTTTATTTTCCGATTAAATTAATAAAAACTTTTTTACACCCGGCGAACGTGAAGAGCCGAAAAATGCGTACTATAGCATATCGTACGACACACACACACACATACCTTCCAGCAGTCATACATACCACACAGCACACACACAACCCGCGCACATACTATAATACCGACCCTCCGCAACCCCAAAACCAAACACTATTCATGTAATTATTATAAATGAGTATGATTTAAAAGTAACATATGTAGGTACACAATTTTCAGATTAAGAAAAACCACTCCAACTAAATAATTGAAGAAAAATTAAACTTATTTGAAACTCTAAAAGCATATTCATGGATATTACATATTCCTAGTTTGTAAATCCACTGAAATAGCAATGTTTGTTATACCAATAAATAACTCAGGTTACTCACTCAGGTATAAAATCTTATTTTATAGTAGTTTTCATGAGAGATATTAAAATAACTAAAGCGTCTTATGGGACCATTCCTTTAACTGGGGCACCCTAAAATGACATAAAATATTATAGTTAATTCGGCTAAAGAATGTGTCTCACATTGATTTGTTATAAAAGATAAGTCATAATAGTAAAATGCGTCTGTTTTATAACTAAATAAAACCCATGACTGGACCAGTTTAATTTCATATATTTAATATAATTAGAAAAAAAGATGAAAACATAGATACACTTGTTAAGTTCAATAATTAGATATAATCGTCTCAAGTCATTTCATGTCAAAATCTTTAATCCCGAAGCTTGTTTAACCCAAACTTACCAGTGAGTAGTCCGACTGGTCTGTGGTAATGCTTATTTTCATTCCTAAGTAATTGAGCGGCCGAGACCCAATTATAGGCCCGTCTAGTTACGCGAGAAACGGAATAGAAATAGAAACCGTAGATTATATTACTTTTATAGGGTAATTTATTATTAACCTTATAATTTAAAAAATGGGATTTTATGAATATGCACACGAAAGTTACTTACAAAATGGTCACGAGGTTAGATACTTGTATGTTTTCTATGTTAAATGTAACCATAATGTCTGCCAAAATACATAAAGCTATTAAATTGAAACAATATGCTCATTGATTTAACGGATGCTTCATTTTCAGAGATGAGACAATTCAGATTCCTATTCAACCCATAAAAATATCGAGGTATAAGCGATTATAAAATCAATTTAAATAATATTCTGACATTCTGAGTATTGATTGCAATACACAATCAGTGACTCAAGTTATGTTTTAGTGTTAATTAAACACCTCTTAAGTGAGTCATACTCATAACATCAAGAAGCCATACACTATGAGGACACAATTGCCTGCTGAGTTATGTTATAACTCGAATTCCTTGGAACAAAGAATGCAGAAAGGATGGAATCTAGGGTTAACGCAATTAGTTTATAAATACGATTTATCAGCATTATTTATCTGCCCTAAAGCAATATGGATTTCTCATATTTTTGGTACCTTTTTGTTAAGGTTTTTTTTTCATACAAACCAAAAATCGCCAATAATTTCTGTATTATTAGACTTTTCGAAAAATCCTATGATAAATTTTTAGACTAGCCAGACTTGCTTAAGCATGGAAAGTTTTCCTAGAATCACTTTGTCCGTTTCCAATATTTTCGACATGAGAGTTTGTCTGAAAAGTCGTGCCGTGTAAACTATCCTATTCATAGATACCAACAAATCCATATTTTTACCGTTACACAAATATTACCCTAATAATAAAAAATGTGTGTACCAACGTAGTCGCCGTCAACCCTACTGGAAATCTGATCAAGCACCTAAAAAGTTTGGTCCGAGATGCTGACGTGAATGCGTTAGGCAACGACTGTCCGGGTGTGTAATTAAAGCAACGTGTTAATTACCCCTCCGATATCTGTAATTTATTATTATTCTTTTCCACGTGTATATTTATGAAGAGCCAAGGCTATTTCATTCTTCATTAAACACTGTTTACACAAGGCTAAAATCATTTTGATACCTATCTTTTTTCTCATAAAATTTACATAATACCTATGCTTGTAAAATTATTCATATTTGGAACAATATGCTACCACTTTATTCAAATGGTACTTAACTTAAACTCGATTATTTAAATTGATTATATTTATATTTTTTTCATAATTTAAATTGCTTGCAATATTTTTTAAATTGCTTACTTATCACAATACTATTAATTCTCCAAATAAGTTTTTGTATCACACACATCCAAAGATTAACCATTTTAATATATTTTGTATCAATTATTGTTTAACAATCTCCTTTCAGTCCTTTAAATAAATAAAAGACTGATAATAATATTTTTATTGGTGTGATGAATCTCTATTAGTTTACTGAAATAAAGATCAAAATTGATGAAAGAATAAACCACCACTTCAATCAAAGAAGATATTATTTGATTGATGTGATTATATGTTCGATTGAAAATATATCACATTTATATTAAACGTATTTAATTTACATAACACATGCAATATGTTGTATACATATAACTAGATAAATTAAAATTTTGATAGGTATTGACAGTGATAACATTTGGCAAAGGAATAGTACCAAATGTATATATCAAAAGAATCTGTTTTAATGAAAACTCACAAGATACGATTTTATAGAACCTTCTAACATCACCAATGTTTTTTACTTTTACTGTACTATAGTACCTAAGTCTGACGATGACGTTAGATAGCTCCGTCTACAACATTAGAACCGGTTATCTTCCTTTCTATTCTGTCAGATATGTCTATCACTTGTACACGAAAAGCTTTTGGAAGCTTTTAGAAGAAACTCATCGCATTTTGAACCTAATACTACTATGCTAGGGAATGTTTTAGCTTGGACTGTAGAATTTACGTGCTGTTGACTTTATAGTAAGACGTAGTAAACTAAACGAGTTTTGTACTAAGAGGAAGTGCTAACTTTACTCAAAAAGCCGCGCACCGTTAGAAGGCTTCCAAATATAGCAGGACTTGAGCACAATATAAGAACCTACTTTTTGCGATAAATGAGCACAGTTAACAACTCAATAGTTCTAGAGACATAGTAGATATTTTTGTCTACGTGGATGGAATCGTAATTAGAAACTACTTTATTTTTTAAAAAAAAACATCAATTTGCTATACCTACTTATGTTTTACAATATAAAAGTAACCATTAAACAAGGATTTGAAAAATATTTATTTTTTCAATTTTTTATTAAGACATATATTAGGTACATAATTATCAAAATTAATTTGCTTAAAATACCATGCTGTCGTTCATTTGGAAAAATTGTGATTAAATATGTCTTCTGCCTATTGTATTATTAAACAAAATTAGTATTTCCACTCTCAAAGTACATACTCCTGATTAATTTCTGTACTTTCATCAATTCAACACAAGGCGCCTATGATTATATCGTAGCGAAGTTGATAAAATCACCAAAGCGTTATTGCCTTTACAAATTCAACTGGCGTCTCTTCGCGCATCGAGTCGCAATCGTAGGACAGACTTTTCTATATCATATGTTCAAATTAAACATAATCTTTAAAATCTCATTTTGGATGAACATATAATGATATTATCCACTAAATACTCACAGAATATCTAACTTATAGTAGGTTCTCGTTATATAGAAAAGATCGTAGGACTAGTCGCATTCTTGTTTGCTACCTTTATTTTATATATTAAAAAGAAAAAAAGAAACTCTAGAAAGGGCCTTTTTATAGTGTTGACTTTTCAAACTAATTATTATAATTTTGTCATAGATAAAATAATGTAGGCAAGCATAATGTATGAGACATTATTACGGTCGCATATAATTTATACAAATCAAAAATTATAAGGTATTCAATGCCGTGAATTTCGTGACTCATGAAAATTATTTCGTTTACTGTTAAATTAAACGCCTCGAATAAAAAATAAACATGTCCTGGGGCGGGCGGGATGCGAACCCGCGGCCTTTCACAATCGCGATCACTGAATCAATCTTAAAATTTTAAGATATACCTAAAGCAATTTTAATGCCTTCCTTACTGATCCGAATCGTTCGGTATTTGTACAAATCGGGAGTTTAATTTTATAAGTTTGATATTGTAAAGCTTATTACGAAAACACAGAAATACTAGAAGAAATTAGTTCGCAATAGTTCGCATCACGCTCCAAGTCTGTCTTGGAGCTGCCTTTTTTGTATTTTCCTAAATTCTGTATTTTTTTTTCGAGTTTTAGTGAAAATACCTACCTTCTTAAACCGCATATTCTGTCTGTAAGCTCCAGTTCAACAACATAGCGTGCTGGGTGTCGGTGGTCTCATTGTTCTCAGTCAACTATTTCCCAGATTAGTAAACTTTCGACCGATGCGGGTGTTGTAAACAACGCGCCGTTCCCACAACATCGCCAATATTACCAGACTCCTTCGTATACTGTTTAGTAAATAATCTAGATATATTTTGCAAAGGGGACTATATTTCTTGTCACCAAAATTTATATTTGTCATCAAGTTGTATCACAATAAATAGATCTATCGCCACGAAATATTTTCGTTCCCAGATAAACAAAAAGTGTTCCCAGGTATGAATTATCAAATTAATGATAATATAATGTGTAAAATAAAAGATGGATTACCAATAAAATTGTAGTGCATTAGATGAATATAAATTTCGTTATTATAATAATAGTTTTATTACTTAAATAATAGCTTTGTGCTCAGAATGGTAGATCTGTCACCAAATAAATCGATTATCGATCCCTGACTGCGTCTCCTTTTTATTTGTTATTTTGTCACCAATACAGTAGTTACATTTTATTTCGTTCAGTTATTAAAATAATTGTATTCGTCACCAATTTAATACATCAATTTATATTTCCAGATCCCATAGATTTTTTTCACTTTTATAATTTTCATCGAATGAACTGTAGACCAATGCACGTTTGACCGAAAAAGAAAATCGCAATAACCACAAAATCTAGGTAGGTACACTATACGAGATCAGTCGTATAGTGTACCTACCTAGATTTCGGGGTTATTTGGTTTTTCTTTTTCGGTCAAACGTGCATTTTTCTACAGTTCATTAGATGAAAATGAGCTGACCGCGGAAGCCCGACACGGCCGTGGTAGGTTGGAAATTTTGGTATTAAAAAAAAAAATTACCACGAAATCTAAGGCGATCGCATTTTTCGTTTTTGATCAAACGTGCATTAATCTACAAGTGAAATAAATCTATGGCATCTATTAGTTGGTAAAATGGTATTCGGAAACATGTTCGGGGCTCTCAGTGATTATTATTTTTAACAATAAATTTTGATTATTTTGACTTTAATTAAGTGTTTTATTTACAATTCTGCTAGAAATTTTATTTAAACATATTTATACTACCTGTGGTGATTAAGATCCCTGGGGGAGGTATATGTCCAGTTAAGTAGTATCACAGTGGTAGTACTCTTTTGGTTGAAACGACGATGATAACAACCCTAAAATTTTTTTGAAACTTTATGAAATTTTCTAGTGACATAATATATGAAATAGTGGCGATCTCTTTAAACTTGTTTGTTTAAATACGTATTAGGACAAACCTAGACTGCACGTAGAAGACTTTACATGCATAAGCAGGTGAGGCTGGTCTAAATAGTTGTCTGAGGATTTTTCAAAAAACAGTCCTATAGTTGAGTAAGAGCAATTTTTAGCTAACGAACAATCGCCAATAATTTATTTATTTCTAGACTTTTCGACTAATCTTCTGATAACATTTTATACTATCCTGACTAATGTAATGTAATGCGTGGCAAGTTTTTTATACAACTAGATAACAAACAGACCGCCCACCTAGTGGTAAGTGGTTACTGTCGCCTATAGAGTATACACACATTTGTTAGTAAAACTGTTTGTACTCAGTATGAAACCTCATAATGGGGTACGTTTGATTCTCCTTTATCATACTTACGTTAATAGGTTAACGTTAACCCATAGGTTTAAGTAATGGTCATAATAACTATGATCCTAATAGTCTCTAAATAAAATGACTGTGATATGCGGGCATGTAAAATTGTAAAATATGTATTTTAAGTATGTCTGACATTAAATAAACGCGGCCTCAAAGTAGATTATAAAAAAGCTTTTAACCATTAACTTTTATCAAACATAAAATTTAGCAAAATGTTTTTCAAAAGGTTTCCCTAAAAGTAATTATATAAACGATTGTTATTATATTTATTGTAATTTTTAAATATTAATTCAATTAAATGACTTGTAAGATCATTCGAGATAAAAAATGCCCAATTAGGGCCGTAAATATTAAAGCAAAATACGGCCTAGGAATAAAGTAAAAATTTGAAGCTTCTGCGGGCAAGCAATCTGACTTGATCCTCATTTCATTTGTCGGGCTCAGACTTGACAAACCTGTACGGTTTATTACCATTTGCAGGCAATTTACATAAGTGATGCTCAATCAAAGTGGACCATACAACAAGGTTTCTCCAAAACGGTGACTGGTTTGGGTGTGGTATATGGCACTGTTTTCTAATTTCAGTATATTCGTAGACAGTCAGAGTTTGTTTCTTGATAAATAAATGGTATTAGGAGATTTAATGCATAAATCAGTGGTGGGTAAATATTTTATTTCAATTACAGACGACTGCTTCTAAACTTATTAAAGTTATATGATTTTTATAAAATAACAGTACCTATGTGGTCCTGCCTACATATATCTTGCTTTATTTGACGACCGGCTGGCCGAGTGGTCTGTGCTATACAGGCTACTCGGTCAGGGGTTCTGGGTTCGAATCCCGGTGGGAGCAAATGTTTTTATGATGTGTACGAGCATTTGTTACGAGACCTGGATATTTATTACATGTTTATTTAGTATATTTCTAATATTTATATACATATTATTCAATATTTATCCGTTATCTAGTATCCATAACACAAGCTCTTAACGATGCTTACTTGCTAGATAACAAGTGTGAGTGTATGATTATGATTATTATTATTATTTATGAAATTTATTTTATAGAACCTAATTATTCAGAAAATGTGAAAGTATTCTTATGAATGTCTAATATCTATTTATTGCTTTTCAATTCATTGTTTTAAAATTATCAAATACTTAAATAACGTTTTTCCAACTTTTTTCGTGTCAGATACCATTGTGGTAAGTTTAATTCGAATAAAATCGGTTATTTTTCAACAGACTTCAAAAAAGGAGGTTCTATGTTCTATTGGATTACAGAAGATTGGATAATGACGGGGCGGGGCGGGCGGTGCGCGCGTTGCTTCTGGGGCGGAAATAAGTATTTTTTATTAAGAGTGTCTATATAAACACACATGTGAGGATTGTTGTAGAAGCAAGTCCTACACTAAAATATTTTATAAATTCCTAAACAGTAATTTGTTACAAGATGTCAAAGTAGGATTATCGTGAATTAACAAAATCTTACGTGATTTCAACAATTAAAATAACCGAAACCTTACAACTTTTATTGTTATTGTGGTCATCATAAGTCTACTAGTTTATTGAATGATAATATTTAACAATATGTTTCTAAATCAAAAGCACCGATTTTTTTTAGTAAACGAGGTAGTATTAGCTGACTTTTAGAGATGGTAGCAAGTCCTTGGTAGCTCAGTGATTAGAGCAGTCACCCGGATTATGAAAGGTCGTGGGTTTGGTTTCCGTCCCTGGACAAGATTTTTTTACAGTTTAGATACTTTTCTAATCTTGCAAACATTAACACTAAACTCATATTAGATTCAACATCCAGATGTATGAACATGCCCTGAAACGACCTTACTTTTTCGTATGTCTGTATGTCACATTACAGTCGTTTTATTTTGTCATCGTAGCACATGCTGTACAGATATTTTTTTAAACTAGAAAATATCATAATTTACAATCAAATGACTCATGTAGGTAAGAAAATATGATTTTAGTCTTGGATATGTTGTAGGTTGCAGTGGAAGCGTGCTGGGCCCATAACCTATTGTAAATTTGAAAAAGACAAACATATATTTTAAAGTAAAAATATATTAGCAGAATAAAACAGCACAAAAGAACATTGACATAATCAATCATGTAGTGACATCGAAATCGACCAAAGATTATTTTTAGCAGCCAGTTCTACTGCAACCTAGGTCCATAAATTGTCGTGAATAAGTGCATTTTTCATCACAAATTTCCACTCTACGTAATTTTCACGTCCGCGTAATTTCTCATGTGAAAAATATTGATTCTTGTTTTCCGACATATTTACAACAACGTTAAATAATTACTCTGGACCAACTTATAATTTACGACCGAGACTACCAAAGACGATGTCTGCGCTCGAGGTAGAGTTGAGCGAGCCGACGACTGTCAAGGAGGCTTTGCAATCGAGCGATAGCAAGCTGTGGAGGCAAGCTATGCAAGAAGAAATTGATTCGTTCAATAAGCATGAAGCCTGGGTTCTAGTTGACAGACCGGCGGATAAAAATATTGTCAAGAATCGGTGGCTATTCAAAATAAAACGCGATGCTAACGGCAAAGTTGCGTGTTATAGAGCGCGATTGGTAGCTAAAGGGTTTACCCAGGTATTCGGAGTTGACTATATGGATACTTACTCTCCAGTTGTACGACATAGCTCACTGAGGATGTTACTGTCTCTTGCGGTAGAGCTAGATTTGAAGATTGACCATCTCGACGTAAAGACTGCCTTCTTGAATGGTAACTTGAGTGAGGAAATTTATATGTCTCAGCCAGAAGGTTTCATAAAACAAGGCGAAGAATATAAAGTCTACAAACTCAAGAAAGCCGTGTATGGGTTGAAACAATCGTCTCGTGCCTGGTACGACAAGGTAAAGGAAGTTTTACTCGCAGATAACTTCATGCAGAGCAAGCATGAGAGCTGTATTTTCAGTCGCCGAGTGGGTAAGAGAACCATTATAATAGCTCTATATGTAGACGATTTTTTCGTTTTTTATAATTGTGACAAGCTTGCAGAGAAGCTGAAAACGTCACTTAAGTCTCACTTTACTATTAAAGACTTAGGTGAAGTTAAACACCTGCTAGGAATTAAAGTAGATCGAACTAGTAGTGAGTTGAAGCTGAGTCAGAAAAATTATATCGAAAAATTGCTCGAACGATTCGGTATGAACGACTGTAAGGTCGCCAAAACGCCCTTAGATGTAGGCCTGAAGTTTTCTGATAGCGTTACTCACGATAGTAGACTACCGTACCAGGAGTTGATAGGTTGCTTGATGTACTTGTCAGTGACCACAAGACCTGACATTTCATTTGCTGTAAGTTTTTTAAGTCAGTACAATACTCGCTATACAGGGGAACATTTTGCTGCAGCCAAGCGTGTATTGCGTTATTTAAAAGGCACAATGAGTTTAGGTCTTGTGTACAAGAAAAGTATTAAGCATGACAAGCTCCATGTTTATGGTTATACTGACGCTGATTGGGCTAATGGGGCGGATCGTAAATCATACACAGGGTACATTTATAAGCTAGGTAGAAATGTTATTTCCTGGGGTTGTTATAAGCAATCTTGTATCGCACTTTCGTCTACCGAGGCGGAGTACATAGCTTTATCTGAAGCGGCTAAAGAAGCGGTATACGTCCGTGCGATTCTTGCTGAACTGACGGGGCAGAGTGGCGTTGTAATACTGTACAGTGATAACCAGTCAGCGGCGAAGCTTGCCATCAATCCGGTGTTCCACAAACGGACCAAGCATGTGGACATTAGGTATCACTATATACGTGAGGCTATTGATAATAAAGTCATTAAGCTAACGTATATGCCTACTGAGCAAATGCTTGCTGACGCGCTGACGAAGGCGCTGCCCAATTGTAAACATAAGTTGTTTGTTCAGGACATGCTGGAAGTCGTCCAAGATTAAGAGGGCGTGTTGTAGGTTGCAGTAGAACTGGCTGCTAAAAATAATCTTTGGTCGATTTCGATGTCACTACATGATTGATTATGTCAATGTTCTTTTGTGCTGTTTTATTCTGCTAATATATTTTTACTTTAAAATATATTAGCAGTATAGTCTATTATATCTTGGTACTTATTAATAATTATAAAATTTAGATAAACAATATTTAAATCGAATCATTGAATAAAACTACATATTTTTTCAAAGATTTGTGTTTGCCAATATCGACTTACTATTCCGTAATACTATATAAAAAGTATGATTACATTGCATGATTAGAATAGATCTTGTATAGTGGCTGCTAAAAATAATCTTTGGTCGATTTCGATGTCACTACATGATTGATTATGTCAATGTTCTTTTGTGCTGTTTTATTCTGCTAATATATTTTAAAGTAAAAATATAAATATATTTTAAAGTAAAAATATATTAGCAGAATAAAACAGCACAAAAGAACATTGACATAATCAATCATGTAGTGACATCGAAATCGACCAAAGATTATTTTTAGCAGCCAGTTCTACTGCAGGATATCTATTAAAATTATCTATGATCCCTTTCTACCATAAACCGTTACTTTATACAGTGCGCAGTCACCACAAAAACGTATCTACCACGGACGCAATCAAACTCTTAATAAGTCCAGTAATTCTTATACCCAATAAAAAAACCGTCACTGGTTAGAAATTGGGCGTGAAGGAATGCTCATAAAATAAACAACCGATACCACTATACAAGATCTATTCTAATCATGCAATGTAATCATACTTTTTATATAGTATTACGGAATAGTAAGTCGATATTGGCAAACACAAATCTTTGAAAAAATATGTAGTTTTATTCAATGATTCGATTTAAATATTGTTTATCTAAATTTTATAATTATTAATAAGTACCAAGATATAATAGACTATACTTTTATAAGTTTAACAAAGTGGCAAAACAGTTGAATACCTATAGATTTATTTAATACTAGTTTTTGGACTGCGATATAATTAAATAATTGAGTAATAAGTAATTGAGTTGTAATCTGTTAGGCTGTAATTTCATGACATTTCTTTGAAATAATGCAGCCAATGTTATTATTTCATACAAATGTCATGAAATTATCAAATGAATAAAATGTTTTTGAAAGTGTTAAACCATTTCTATGAACAGTATGAATATGTTTAAATTTATTGTTGTATTGACGGCACCATTCTGTATGTCCATATATTACTGTATGTAAATATAATACTTAAGACAATAAAATTTTAAAAATACAGCATTGTAAATAGCTGAATGTTTTTCTAAATTATAAAAATATGTGTTACTTAAGTTTTCTCTATGTTTAAAATCGCAGCTATAAAAGGTTTGGATGATTAAATTAAATATAAGATCGTCTACATAGAATTTACTAAGAAAATCTTGAAATACAATTTGAAGACAATAACATTTGAAAGTGTTCTATAAAAAAACTATTTTTTATGATATAAGTACTTTATTATTATATGAGGACTCATGAACCGCGACATTCTCACGGCGATCGCGCGTCGGCACACCAATCGCTTGGTTGCGCGCGCGCAAGCGCAGCAGACGTGACACGGGAACCGAACAGGCGATATATCGTGTATTAGGAAACTGGGAACACTGTTATGGATGCTGAGAAATATAATAACGGGAATTGATATCAGTGACGTAATGCTCTATTAGGTCAAACCGATAAAAGAGCGAATTAGATGGATGTGGTAAAATGGTCAACTGTGGGTGGATGTTGGTTGAATATACTTAGTAGGCGATTGTCAATTTCTTTTTAGCAACTGTAGCATAGATTGTACTATAAATTACGTATATGGCAAATTAATAACAATATGTCTATTTAAAATCACTACTTTTAAATTATAATTTTGTAAGCATACCTACTTACCTATAGGTAAATTAACAATTTTTTTACCTTCACTTTAGTTATAGTTTCATAGTAAATCACCATTCTCAACCACAATATTGAAAATAGATTTATGAACAACGGGAAGTGAGATCCAACCGCGCTCCCACACTTATCCCATTATTAAGACGTAATGCAGTTACAAGATTTTTCCTAAAATGGTTTAGATATGTAAAAAAATAAAGTTTATTGGTTTTGATAAAAATATTATGTCATTCAAATTACCAACGCTGTTCAACCAAGGTGCAACCCTTAAGAAACAAAACTAATTGAATACCTACACCTACAGTTTCAACAAATACTCATCTAATTTTCAGAAGAGGTATACATGGTGGTGACGTCAATACGGCAATAAATTGAAACATGGGCTATATTAGTTCATAGAAATGGTTTGCGACTTTCAAAAACATTTTATCCATTCGAATAAGTGTGAAAAAATTTTTCTAGTTTAGATTTTTATTAGTAAATAATTTTGTCAAACTTTTATAATAATGTTAAATAAAAATTAAGTATATCTGAAAGCAATGCCCCAGCTTAACCAAATCGTAGGTATTTGTAAAAATACTCGTTTCGGATGTTGAAATAGAATATTTCGACATTGTAGGGTAGACGTTAGCTTATAACGCAAATACAGATAGACTAGAAGGATTTCACCGGTTCACCTACGTCCTGGGTAGCTCAGATGGTTAGAGCAGTCGCCCGGATTGCGAAAGGTCGCGGGTTCGATCCCCGCCGCAGGACGTGAAATTTTTCTAGTTTAGATTTTTATTAGTAAATATTTTTTTAAAACATTTATAATAATGTCAAAAAAAAATTAAAAATATTTGGCTGTATTATTGACGGCACCACCCTGAATAATTCAAAGTAGAATTTATCTTAATTAAAATACTACGATTGAAGTATAGAGTACATTCTATATCAAAGTTATAGTGTACACATTTATTGCTACTACCTACATAGGTATTGGGAAAAAATCAAAAGAAAAAAATTACATTGTAAATATCTAGAGTTAAATTTTAATTCTTAATTACTTTGGAAATCATGAATTAATACGAGCTTTAGGGTTACAAACTGCCAAAAGAGGACTTACTTTTTCTTACGATTGTTGAAGGAAGGTGGTCGATAAATAAAGGATGGTTTAAAGAAATGTATGTAAAAATAGAAAATGCAATAAGTAATTAGATAAAAACATACGACTATTTGTACTGTCATTTAACAGTTTGATTACTACACTTCGCCTAGAATTTCTCATTAACTTCGCTCTATTCAAATCTCTCCGAACAATGAAGTAGTCAGTGCCTGTTCCGTCCCATCCTTCTGCCTCGTTTCCTCATTACAGTTTACATGAATTACAAGCTCAATCCTTAATAATAGGATCGCCCTTTGACCGAGCACCTGTGGTAATTAGACGACCGAGACGTCTTGCTTCGTTGCTTTTCCCACACGCAAATTTAGCTGGGGTCGTGGTTGAAATGGTGCAAGTTTTAAAGAAAAACGTAAGATGTCTTTAATTTAGACGCCCAAATTTGACAGTAAGAGAACTAAAATTCTTATTGAATAGATATACTTGTACTTGTAGTTGCAGTTCGCTGTGTTTCGGATTGAAGGGAAAGGTATATAGCCAGTATCATTAATTACTGGGCATGGGTCTTAAGCCTCAGGATGACAACGCACCTGCAATATCAAGTGATTTTTTCCTTGTTATTTTTGCCTTGTTATTGCAGGTGTCAATAAGCGGCGGTAACCACTTACCATCAGGTGGGCCGTGAGCTTGTTTGTCGTCTAGTTGTATAAAAAAAATCCAGCTAATAGTTTTGAGTTTCTAAAGTTCTCCAGGTAGCGGCAATTAGAACATTTCTGCGTTCTACTGAACAGTGAAAGGTCTTAAACTTACCTTCGTATACCACTCCAGAACTGCAGCAGTGTCTTTTATAGAATAAAAATTTTCAGAAAATCACAGAAATTGCTGAGACTTTTTTGTGATTACTGATTAAGCCCTATGGTAAAACAAAATGTTTAATATATTGTAACATTTAATCATTTGTGCAGTTCACCTAGATATCACAATCATGCTAGGTCTGCAATAACCCGAAATCAAATGTAGAATCAATACGAGTGAACAGAATTAAACAATGTTAATACTTTACTTCAATTAACAATGTGAAGTAGGTCTGTACAGTAAAAAATATAATGAAGTTGTGAATTTCTAAATACATAGCTTAATTTTGAAAGCGACTCTATATATTCGAAGAAAATTGGCACAACTTGTAATATAATATATAATATTCACAAACAGCTTGTTATTTTTAAGTTAAAAATTTAATTCACTCATATCAAGTTGACAAACGTTATCATTATCGGTCTTAGTACCACAAAAATTCAAAATACTTTTGTGCCTACATAGTAGATTCAAAAGTATTTTGAAAGTATCTGTTTTGAATTTTACTAGGTATATCTCTCAAGAAAATTATCCTGAAAACAAGTATAAATCTGATAGTGGTATCATTGGTTAAAAGTCTGGCCGAGTGTGTGCGGTAATTAGACAAGTCCGTCTTGCTCGACTGCCATTCCCACACGACTCCTACGCGATGATCTCAAGATCAAGTCTGACTACCGCACTACTCGAATTTTATTATTAGCAACTGTT
The DNA here is from genome assembly GCA_947347705.1 of Nymphula nitidulata. NCBI lineage: Eukaryota > Metazoa > Arthropoda > Insecta > Lepidoptera > Crambidae > Nymphula > Nymphula nitidulata. Next base: position 17,399,127 of record OX374625.1, on the reverse strand, counting down.
AAGTGATGATTAGAGTACAAATGACTGTGTATGTATCAAGAATAACCATTAGCAAGCTTAAATACCTTTCTTGCTTTTAAGACATGCGTAAATTATGGATTACAAAAGGGAATCTTTGGAGCTGTGACTTTTATTGCAGAGGTAAAGATAAGATTCAAATGTGAAATAGTTTACCATAACGTATTTACAACCCATACAATTTCCAATTTTTTTTCTTTAATGCCCATACTTCAGCTAAAAAAGCAAAAAATAATCTACTTTAAAATATTTGAACGTCTCGTAAATTTGCCGTAAACGTCAATACAGAGGATTGTTCCCTGCTCCACGAGTTACGTGTCCGCCGTTACTTTTGAAACGGAGTTTCGGACAATGGCTTTTTTCTGGCGTTAGTCACAGGAGCACGAATCCTTCAAGACGGTCAGGAAGGGTGACTCATCAGGGTCACAGTTCAGAGAACACAATTAAGTTATTGTAACGTTGGCACACTCGGCTTACTCATTCTACCAACATCGAGAAACTGAATTCCGCCTACGTGTTTTAATTAATTCCAAAAATTACCATCGACGATTAGGAAGACTGTGTACAATGAGCTCTGTATGCAAATTTTGGTAACAGTCCTTTAAATAATTTACTGATTGGTTTTAGCTTTCATGCCTTCTTTTTAATTATGTATGAGCATCATGATATTCGATATTTTAATGAAAACAGTATGAAAATACAATTTAATTATATACATAGATATTATTTATTTATTTATAAATTCATTTACAGACACAATATATTAAAAAATTAAGTACATGGGCACTGCTTATATTTCTAAAGAAACTAGTAAAATGTGACTTAGAACATGCAAAGAAAAACAAACAGTTTGAATACTATGTAAGAAATGCCGGCGGTCAATGGCCAACTCGTTTAATGAATTCACTTGTGATAAAATAGTGGAAGAACAACATGGCTGGTTAAATAAACAGAAAAACTTTCTAAAGTTGTTTCGTTAGAGTATGTTAGTCAAAAGGCCATAATGCCATTGGTAGAGTTAATTAGACATAACAACAAATCACAGAATTAAAAAAAAGCCGGCTGGGAGACTCTAGATAGTAAAATTTAATTGATACGGTGTCGTTGTGTTAGGGCATATTTATAAACAGATTAACTGAAGTTTCTAAACATTTGACGTTAATTATAATTTGAAAGTTCATGCTAAGGAAAAAATGTCTCAAATAATTCTAGCTCGTAGCGAGTAAAATTGATACTTCTTCTTCTCCAATTTTAGGATAGTTACACCGTAAAAAGGATTAAAAGCGAAATAAAAAACTAGAAGGCATTGAAGCGTAGTGTCGCATGCCTCATTGTGTGGCGAGTGTGTCCAAGCGGGCAGCAGACCGGGTAATACGCTAACTGGGGCCGGGTAAGGTCAATGGGCCGCTAATACCTTTCTTGTTTTTACTTTTACCCAAAATTAGTTTTACTGTAAAAGAAATTAATTAATTTGTAAATTTCAGTGTTCCGTACCATATTTGTTGTTTATAAGGAGATAGAGTTACCTACCTACTTTTTTATAATATTTTTAGGTCACTTAATGTTCTATAGAATCATTTACAAAATTACAATATACCAATTGATCAGTGTGATTAAATAAAGAAAATAGCAACATCAGAGGGGCTTATTACAAAGTACTCTGTGGGGGCTCATCCATCACACTCATTGATATCAATGTTTACACTTTACCTTGTCATTTGTTTGATAGGACAAGAGCTCTAAAGTGCTCAGATCATAGACTACATTGACTCTAATTCTTAAATTAATTATTTGTGTAATGAATAATAGAAAAAGTTTAGCAAAAAGTTACATACCTAATATAATAACCAATTTCGAATATTGAATATTCGAATCTCTAAAATTCTAACAAATCATAACAGTGAATTTTCCTTCGCATTTATACTAAGACCTATTTCTAAACCTTATTTACGTTACTGTATGAGTTTGCTATTTTTGTATTTAGTTAATCTCGTCGGATTATAGAAGTATGATTGCCTACTTTATTTGGCCTATGATCTCATTGACCAGTCTATATCAACAAAGGAGATGTAAAAATTATATAAAGTTGTAAGTAATCTATGGTGGAGCTTTAACGTAAGTAGTATATTTTTATGCAGTGTAAGGTTTAACTTATTTGATACAACTTTTAGTACACACTTAAATAACTTTTGAATCTATTACGCGAGAACTACTTAGTGTCAATAAATTGTATGACGATGACGAGGTAATTATGTAGTTTTTCAGATGATTAATAATGTAGATAGAGGCAATGAAAAGCTATAAATTTTAAGTTATCGCATTTGTGAGTAAAATATTATTTCTGTCTCTAAATTTATTTTACCTTCTTTTTTATTTAATACTAAGTAAAATGAATTACAGTCTTGGTTATTTTAATTCAGTCTTGGGCTATATTAATAAATATTTTCTCATCTCACAATATTATATATAAGTCTTAAAGATAATCTTGCTAAAGACTAACTACCCACTTGACAGTTATTATCATAATCAAGATCGTTTACTTATCTAAAAGTACACGTTGATAATCAGAGACATTCACGTTACACCCGAAGCAGACTTTCTCACAGCAGCCTACTATAAAGTTAATGACATGATTGATGTCTGCCATTTTAACCTCTGTTTATTCTTAGATTAGTAAGAGATGCTTCCGTTTATAAAAAATGATCCATATTATAGGAAGTTCTAAATTAAACCCGAACAAAAATAATGGATTTCCGGACACACACGACGTAGAAATTGTCACTCAAATTATATGTAATTAAACTCAAATCAAAAATTCATAAAAAATTTCATCACAGATTACTTATGTGATTCATAAATCGTCAAGATTTGGGCTGATATCAAGATAAATATTAGAAAAACCAATGAGTGTAGCAATTTCACAACCAACACCAAATATTACGAATAAACGAACAAAAACAATAACAGGAATTATCCACCGTGGGACGGAAACATTAACCGAAATGCAACTGTCAGAATAGACCTGCGTGATACGACCAATAACTGTGAACATGATGCCGGGACATAATTCATGCATTAGTAAGATGGTATTGGTGTTATTCATCAAAAATAAAATAAACAATAGAATTACTTTCAAAAATAAGTAATGTCTGAAATGTCACCAACACGAGGTTCTTAAGTTACATTTAGGCGATCCTTATACTTATGACTTATTTTAGTCAGCATATGTGGGCTCCTTCCTATAACACGGGGTCCTTCAAGAGTGGCGTGAAAAAGCACCTTTTGCGCCGGCAAGGTGGAGGCGGCTAGAGCAGTGTCTATTTTGCACTAGCTGTCTAAGCAAGAGTCCATCTCTTCTTACCGCTTTACATTAGGTGGTGTTGGGTCAATTGCCGTGCTTTGTATATATTATTTAAAATTTAGTAAAGTTTAGTAAAGTTTAGTATTTTTTAATTTTTTTAGTTGGTATGCCAGAAACTCGGAGATTCCAATATAACCCCGTTGTGGCCACTCATCGCTTCGGGGTAGATATAAAATCTTTTTCTGTCCCAAAAAAAAACAGGCAACAATATACGTCAACAACGTCCAGGGGGAACGACATGGAAATTTGACATTATTTTCGTCTTATCCATGTTCATTTTAAGACCCACTTGTTGTGAGGCTCTACAGAGGTCGTCGAGCATTGTGCTCACGTCCTCCATGGTCTTAGCCATGATTACGAAACTAATAAGACTTCAGTGTCTCACAGACAGGGCGATTTTATTTCGTCGAAAGTGTTCACAGCCGCGTTGGAAGACAGCAATACTTAATAATAATTGAGGTGTTTTATCTAGTCACAATATTTCAAGTATAGTGCGACAATATGCCTGGCAATTGTCATTCATTAATTTTTTTATAAATGTCACGTTATTCTTCAGTCCTGTATCAGATTTTCGTAACTGATATCATTATCGTATCGAGTAGTAACAATATACACTCGTTGAAAGTCAGTCGTATCGTATCAGCATGTGCCGCGTGCGCACCCTATCAATATTTTTACACGTATCAATACTAAAAAATAGTAGATAATTTTAAAAAATGTTGTCACCGACGAAAACTTTATTGATTGTGTCCTTTTTGGTGAGTTTCAGTATTTTTTAAAACAGCTTAGGCATAATGTTTGTAGTGTTTTTATATACAGGCTACCTTGAAAAAATGACTATGCATCCAAGGTGATTTTTGATACCGTTGGATACCTATTGGAAATACTTTAACATTGATATAATTCTATTTTCTATCATTCTATCTTTTTGTTATTGCACAATATCTAACGCAAAATGCTTATACTAATTTGATTGAAAGTTATTGATAAGATTATTTTTCCTAAGTGTATAACGTACTCCACATTCATTGAAATGTTCACTATACCTTCTTATTTAATTGTGTTATATTATACCTTAGCTTGGAGGAGCTCAGTGGCGTAGTGGTTTAAGCGTTCTGGTTTCCATTACGGAAACAAAGCAACTTTCGCCATGGTCGATCCCGGGATGGGTCATTCAAAACTTTGCCGTTGATCCCGGTTGTTACTACAACCGCTTTAACTCACCAATGCCAGCGTGGTGGTGTTATGACCCAAACTCCTCATGTGATTCTCTCATGTAGGAAGGTCTGTGCCCAGCAGTGGGACGTATTAGGCTGGCAATGATGATGATGATATTACACCTTATATATTATGAATTCTATTAATACTTACTAAAATGTAGTATTTCAAATTGGACAAATTGGACGCCAAGATCGTCTAGTACGAAGAGTTTTTGTGTGATTGGTACTAGTCCGATTTGCTTATGCATGAAAAGTCTTATTAGCTAGCTAACCAGATGGCTGCGACATAAATACTACGAAATTGTGCCGTGAATTATCCTCTAAACTTCCCTATTCCAATTGTACTCATCCACTTGAGGTGTTAAGAATTATTATACTTTATACAAATCCCTGTTTGTAAATATTAGTTTAATCGAGGACCTCCTCTACTTTTTGAAGTCGGCTAAAATTGCGTATCATTCCAGGACATGCTGAGCGTGGGTTTAATAATGCCGCAACTGCACGATCAAGCACAGAGCCTAGGATGCAGTCATCTCCTTATTGGCACCATGGGTGCTTTGTACTCGGCCACACAGCTCGTGTCAGGGCCCATGATTGTAAGGATTTTAATTCAAGTCTTACTTAGTAATTTAATAACTGAAGACCGATACTATTCTATTTAGTCTTCTGCAGTAACTTCAAAACTAGATATAAAACCACAATTAAATTAGTCAAAAGATACATAATATGCAAAGAGCGCACAGAGAAAGAAAAATTGTCACCAACACTAATGGACCATGTAGTTAGACAATATAAAATGAATAATAACAATATTTCTTTTGCAGGGAAGCTTAAGTGACATGAAAGGCCGGAAACAGATTCTATTGTTCACAATAGCAGTATGCGGAGTTGCATACTGGTTATTAGGAATCACGACATCTATTACAATATTTTTTTTGCTACGAGCAATTCTCGGTAAGTAAAATAAGTATTTATTTAAATTATTTCGTCTTACAAGTAAACCTATACCTACCTACCAGTAATTTTTAATCAGAAAGTAAAAATTGCATTCAAATTGCTATCTGACACTATTAAAAATTCAAATGAACATCGCTTTACCGTCTACCTATTTTTGTATGTGACTTTTCTCTTATCCGAAAATAATACTCCGGGAGTCCTATTGTTAGTGCCTCAAACCTTAACTTAACCATACGCAGAGGACTGAATCTTCATGTGTAGAGGTTTGCGTGTTCATACCTTCTGTGGAAAATCATAATTCGCCTAAAATATATACCAAAATGCTGTTGTGCTGTTGAAATGTGAAATGCCCTATCACACACCTTTTTTCACTGCCACTTAACCTGCGATCCTTTATAAGAGTGGAAAAGTATCTACTTAAAGTCATATGTTCATGCTGGACTTTGTCTTCCACTTACTTATATTATATACTTAGAGCATCATGTGAAAACGTTTGAAATACAAGATAGTTGTTTTTTAGTGGCGGTGGAAATAAGAATAAAATTTCTAATGGCTCATTTAACACCTCTGATAGAGTTGAAACATTTTTAATGGCAAAAAATTGATTTCAAAAATGTTTATTTCTGATTCTCAAGAAAAAAAATTTTGATTTGAACAAATTAAAAATTGTAGATATTAATAATCATTAGTATTTTCTTCTTAAAGGTATCTTCAAACAAACACAGCTATTAACAAAATCAATAGCCCCAGACTACGCGCGTGGCCCAGGCGCACATTCTGCGATGTTCGGTAAGCTGGCGACACTAGCCGGTACTGGCATGGCTCTAGGACCAGCGGCAAGTGGCCACATCGTGGAATTGTACCCTGAAACCGGATTCAAAATCATCTCCTATATGGTAGCTGGAATGTACGCAATCAATGCATGTGAGTCTCTGTCAGTTTTCATACGATGTGTACGTAAATAGTGACGTGACACAACCAAAAATCACTCGTAACAGTCACCCATACTCCTTACAAAGGGACGAGTTCAAAGCGATCCTTAAAAAGAGATAGCCCTCTTTGAAAGAGGACAATCTTACACCCATCATGCTCCCATGATGATATCGAGCTTCGAGACGTACTGCCTGAAAAAGGACTGTCTCGTTTAAAACTGAATGTTGTAACTATACAAGTATGTTATTTCAAACTTTGATACAATTGAAATATTTTAAAAAGAAACTAATGCGGAAACTATTTCAATTATATCAAAGTGCAAAAAAATGGTTTTAATTTTTAATTAGAATTTTTAACATTACTGTCCCGCAGACGTAGTCTGGTAATATCCATTGGTTGGTTATTAGGTACTTCACAAGTTAAATTTCGAATAATCCATAATTGGGATGTTGCCTAAGTTTGAATATTACGCTTTTTTTCACAAATTCGAAAAATATACCCAAATGTTACCCATAAAAACAATTCAAACTTAAAATATATGGAATATTGTTGATTAAAAAAATTGACAATTTTTTTTTTCAATATTTATTTAAAATGTTAATGATGTTAGATTGCTGACATCAATTAAAACAACTATTATTATGACAACTATTACTAAAAACATACTTAGTACATAGTTATTATTAATTTTGTCAGTATGCCCATACATTTCTTAGTAATATGGGAACGTGTGACGTCACCTGTTCCGTAGATTTTCTATGGAGCGTTTTTGGACGTTGCGCCGCAACATAACAAACAAACCACTATATCTGTGAAACTATTGATCTTAGACATACTATTTCTTTTGCAATATTTCTTTATGAGTTATAAACTTCTTATTTATGAAATAAAAAAAAAGTTGTCAACTACCCTATTTTTAAAAAAACTTTCACAATTAATATACCTAATATAGCAAAATACTGATTTTAAATATTTAGTTTTTTAGTAAACTAGTTAGATATATAGTACAGTAACAAAATAGGTTAAACAAATTTATTTTTCGCAGGTTTGGTCACCTTTCTACCTGATACAATAACGAACAGTGCCCATATTCAAAAGGAAAGGAAAACTAATACGGACGCAGAATTGCCATCTTTAATTCAATTTATACGAAAGAGTTTCACAGAGTCTATAGACGACTTGAAAAAAATCAATTGGGAAGTGTACTGGGATGTTTTCCTCTACAAATTGATAATCACATTATGCATGGGCATGTACTTCAGCAACTACTCTATATTCTTGACCACAAAACACGAAATATCACCAAAATACTTAGGGTACATCGTATCTTTTCAAGGTAGCATTGGTTCATTGTGTACTTATTTCATAGATTACTTTAACAGCTACTACATAGACGATACTGACGCTTCTAAAAGAACGCTTCACATGTTCATTGCAATAACTTTTTCATACATAGCAATGGGAATAGCTCCTAACGTTTATTTATATATATTATTTGTTGTGCCGTTAGCTGTTGGTGGTTCTATAGGTAGAGTTGCCATCTTAGAAATGATTGTCAGTAAAGGTCGCGATGAACATAGAGGGTCAGTTATAGGAGCTACTGGTAGCGTCAGGTCACTGTCTGGAGTTGTCACACCAATTCTAGCGGGAGTGATAAGTGAATACATCGGTGTTAAGTATGTGATATTTTTTGCGGCACTATTTTCCGCAGCTGGCATCATAGTCAGCTATAAGATCAGATCTCAATCTGTGATGACAAAGCATTCGAAGAGTGATTAATGATGAAAATATAAACTAGGACAATTTTGTTAATTTATTTTAGTTTCAATAAATATGTTAAATACAAAGTGTGATTTTTTACCCGAAAAGTTACTTAGCTACCTTTGAATTTGATGAGGTCTTTTAGTAGTCTAAGAGGTTGATTAAAGAACAATCACATCTAATTAAAGCATCTATTAATAAGGTAATAGCAGGCGCAGGTGTAGAGCCCGGTGTTCCCACGGCGGTTCCTTCCGGAGGCGGCGACCCGTGACGCTACCGTCTCAGGCGCCTCCTATTGTTCTACGAGACGCTACACACAATTTTTAGACCGTCTCACGTTTGCTTTAGCCGTATTTTGCTTTTCCATAGAGCATTTTGTAGTAGTTATTAGGTATACATACATATACATACCTTCTCTCGAAAATTTATACTTATAGGTAAGTACATACTTACAGTTTTCCTAACATATTACGAAGTGAACTGTCTAAATCGGATTTATGTCATGTCCCTTCTTTTGGAAAAATTTTATTACGTTAATAGTATCCATAACACAAGCTCTTAATCTGTACAGCGGCATTATCCCTCCGGAGGGCTATGGCAATTGAAAAGTCTTGTCTGAAATCTGATGCTTGACGGGTTAAAAATGCTAAATTAGTGTTTTGTTTGATTTTCTGGGTGTGAATGTAAGATTATTATTTATAATAGTTTTATAACAGTCAATTTTCCAAATTTAATAAACAATATTGAAAAGTCTGCTAGATTGGTGGTTATTCGTCTGGTCTAGAGATAGACCCTTATAATACTACAAATATGACTCTCGCTCTCGTACACGGTAAAAACAGATTTCTTAATATGAAGCAAATTTCATCAAGGCAAAGCAAATTTCTTTGCTTTAAGAAAATGATCCTCTCCCTATAGACGCAAGAAAATATTTTGTCGGTATTAGCAAAATATTTTCTTGGATATATTTACTTAATTCAACACTAACATACTTAAAAACAGAAAATATTTTGTTGATTTAAGAATACCATACATCTTGAATTAATTGTCTTTATCTTCTTAGTTTAAGAAAACAAAATTGGGCTTGGCTGGATGGCTTTGGGCTTTTTTTTCTGGTGTCTTGTGCAATAAAGTAGATGTCGAGTGTTATTATAACTTTGCACTGCACAAGAACAAGATAAGTCGGTTATTTGTCATCGGCTTCATATTTGCAAGCGCAGAAACGCTGCAATTTTAAACTCTACTTTATGAATCAGCCCTCTTGCCTCGCCTCGGTTTATTCGCCAGTAACACGTTCAAGGTGTCGTGGTCGGCTCCCAAGCCCTGCATTTGCATACAGTTCAAGTTCAGCGGACCGGCACGCCTTCAATTTAAGTTTCATACAATTACACTTTGTTAGATAAAACAGACCATTTACTATGTCAAAATTAGACAAGCACCTAATGTGATATTACTATAATGTAATACACAGAATTATAGTTAGTTAACAGTTACTGGCTTACAAATTTCAATCATGTTTTCTGAATAATTTGCTATGATGATGAGGCGTTAAATCGAATAATCTTCTCACCATTGTTAGACAATTTTTTTCCAAGTACTTACCCACACAGATATTAATTTTGAGTTCCGTATGCAAAACGGCAAAAAAAATGTTGCCTATAAAATTCGTATTCGCTGCGTGATGCATGTCTGTCTGTCCTTGCACCCGTCGACATAAGACACAGTTTATTTAATTCGTTATCTTGTTAAACTGTTGAAATAACGCAGAGGCATAAAGTCGTAACCCGATTTATTTAAGTATCTATATACCCAGCACCCGTACCACCATCTTTTATCGCGATCCAGTTTAGGACCTAAACTGAGTAGAATCGTTATATCCGTACTACGACGCTATCTACGACTATGACAGCGATGCAGTTTAGGAACCAATACTGAACCGAGCGGAATATGAATCGCTTTTATAAAGATGATGGTAAGGCCCCAGTAGTCTATTAAATAAACAAATAGACAAAAATAATTTATTTGCTATGCTCTGCTTCAGAAAAAAGGAAAATTAGGTAAGTACTTTAACTATAATAGCTTCCGTCGAATGGAATTTTATTGAAAAAAAAAATAGACTGTCACTAATGTTTTAGCACTTATATTCATAACCACATTTAATTCAACAATGATATTTTATTGATATCCTTTAAAGTTTCAATTAGACCCACGTAAATTTGTAATTTTTGGACCTTAATAGCATAACTTTGCGTTTGGACTTTTATTACTTATTGCATTATGTGTAGATAATCTCTTCTTTCTGTAATTTAAAGTGGACTGCGCATTAGTGAATTATCTTAACTATTATTGAACAACAACTCGAATAAAACAAAAGAACAAAAAAATATCTTACAATCAAATCTACCTCGAGCTGCAAAGCGGTCCCATAAATAGCGCCCATTCCATCCAGTTAAACGCTACGTCCGGAATCCAGTCATCCATATTGATTGTTATTGAAACTGATAAAATAATGACGGAAACGCAAAGCTACTGATCGACAGCATCACGGCAGGTGATACGACTAGAAAGTCGTCTTTACAACAGAAATTAAAATATTCTAATAAAAACAAATCATGAAAAATATGCATACTAAGATTACTAAGTACCTATGCAATCGCAGCTATGAAGGTTGAAAAATGTAGTATTTTATTTCAATACTCAGCACCAAGTTCACTTGATTTTTTTTATTCAGACTACTGAATTTAAAAGAGAACAAAGGTTTGTTATTTATTTTAAGTCCATATCAATAAATCAATATACGCCCTTCTGACCGTTGGATTTCGTGTGGCAGCATTGCGGCGCGAGCCAGTATGCGAAGTGCAAGAAAAAGAGAAATCATGAACACATATTTTTTGCAAGCTCATTGTAAGTACTTAAATAAACAAAGACTTATGTACCTACATGAACTTTAACAAATCAACTTTTTACGTTATGAATTGTCAAAATAAAGACAATTTAAGGTATTATATATTTCCCGTCTGTTATCTTCTGTCAGATTAAAATATTTAGCAAGAATATTTGTTACGTTTAATACAAGCAGTAATAAAAATTATAGTTAAAAGACCCACCTGTCAACAAACCGACATAGCTTACTCACATGAAATTATGAAGGAGAAAAATTTATGCAGCAGTTTTAAAGGAACATTGTAAACAAAAGCTTGCAGCAATACCTCGTAGATAAAGCATCCAAGTACATTTTTCAAAACGCACGCGCTGAAACACCTTTCCTTTGCGCCGCTGTTACAAATGTTAATTACTTCGTTGACATTCAATTACAATAAAACATAGATGCGCTTGCGAAGCCGGGTGAAATATTGTCCACAAATAAACAGGTGCGTTTATACAGGTGTACTATAAATAGGCAAAGGAAAACTATAGTTTTCTTGTGCTTACTCTAGCCGCTACTTTTAATGTTAATTGCAACCTAAAAGCTCGGAATCGCCAATCCTTCTTAATTTAAGATAATAATTTACTTACTTGGAAAATAGTGTTTTTTTTTGGTTTATAATTGGGACGGTTATAAATTATATTAATTTGTATAAAATTAGCTGTTAGTTAATTTACCATCTGCTTATTCTTCGTATTGAATGTGAGTTCATATCTTTTTGTGTGTGTTTTCACTAGATTTTTTGCGTAAGGTACCTAATAGGCTTTTTCAACTTGAAACTGTTCTTCTAAACATTCTCACATAGTAATGCTATTAAATATAGCACGATGTCGTTGGCTATGTGACACATGTAACAAGACAATTGACATTCATTGAAGGGACATATAGCCAGCTACTGTGTCACGAACTGTACAGCCAACACCAAGCACTGAACGTGATAGAAATGTTGAACAACGATTTTATCTATTGCCTTGTATAAGGATAGCGAAAGGTTTAATGTGAGTTAAGTATATTTTATAGCTATTATTTTAAGGCACTTTTAAAAACTTGTTTTTAGGGTTCCATACCTCAAAAGGAAAAAATGGAACCCTTAAAGGATCACTTTGTTGTTCGTCTGTCTGCCTGTCTGTCCGTCCGTCCGTCCATCTGTCTAGTCTAGACCCTTTATCTCGGAAAATAAAGCTATCGAGTTGAAATTAAAACCACATAGTCAGGTTAATAGTCTCTCCGATTTGTAAATAAATCAAGCTTCTAAGTTAAAGTACAAAAAAGATACGGCCGTTTATAGCGCAAAAACGTACATTTTGACCCTCTCAAGGGAATCTATTTATGGGTACTTTACTCGACATAGAATTATAGAATTTGGCAAGTAATGAAGATATCTTTTCAGCTTAATCACTCAATACTAATTTCATAATTGTTTTGTATTGCAATTAAGCCTTTTATATTGTGATGGTAAATAAAGTTTTACTCTCTAATGTCGTCTTAAAATAAAGGAGAGGAAACAATCTGAAAATATACATCGAGGTTAGGCAACAGTATGCGCGATCATAATTGTCAGTCAGTGACCAAATCTTTTTGTAGATTTTTTTAAACTTTTAGACGTTTACTTTTACAGTATTACAGTAGGAAAAAATTTGAAAGCCGTATATTTTAAATTAAATCACAAAAAACCGGGTCTTTATGTTAGAAACGGGGGTCCACATTTTGAAGTGAATTAACCGTGTCATGTGGGGTATCGTATGAAAGAGCTTCATTGGCATAAGCTGATACAGATTTTAATTATTTTTATGGTGTATTATTTTCGATTTATAACGAAGAATGAATAAATACCTTTGATTCTTTTTTATGTACAAGTACCTACCTAATAACTTTGGTGTATGTAATACCTTACAGTTTGCACTGTTATGCGTAACTACCTATCTTAGTCCTTTTTAAAATTTTATGATTAAACACAATCCTAAATAGGTACCTTAGTTTAATTCGATAGTTTTATAGTATCTATCCTAAAAGACCGGAAGGGAATATATAAGGGCCCACAACATTGTACGGAAACCTCCCCAAGCGAGTCCGACTCGCACTTGTCCGGTTTTTTTTGTAATAAGACGCTTATGATATAAATCATCTACTAGAAGCTTATATCGCCGTATCCAATAGAAGCTTAGTAACACCAAGGATGATATTATTTCGTCTATGGTTACACATATGCTTACTGTAATTAGGCTTATAAAGGGCATACAGATTGGACTTCAGTCAATCAAAAATGCCGCATTTTGTCGATACTCGAATTTCGAATTATTTTGGTGAAACTTACGGGTATTCTTTACAATTTTTATATGAGTGTCTTTGAGAGTCTAATTTTGGACAGCAGATATGTCGAAAAATGAACGACATAGTTATTTGACAGTTTGTACTATAGAATTCAACAGTTGTTTTTAACTTTTCGCAGCTTCACTTAAGGTTCCAGCAGTTTGCAAAAGTAATTTTGTTTTGCTACGAACTTTTGTAAGGAACCAGTCGGACAGCTTCAATATTGTTTTATAGGACTAAATTTTTTTTTAAATTTTGCCTGCAAAAATGCGGCCACCACTATGAAGGAACACAAATGGCAAACAATTATAAGTTTTTGAAGCACGACAAAAAACAAGCTCTTTTCTGAGCGTGTGTTGAGGTAGAGACAACAAACGCTTCGTTTGTTGTCAACCTTCAGTTGGTCGTTATTTACTTTTTGGCGTGTAAAAGTTTTGACATGTAAAAGTAATTAATAAGCAAATCACGCATCGATTGTAATCACAGAATAAAGCAAGCTTTAAACAATATCATAGTAATGAATGCTTCTACCTCGTTAAGTTGATTTGTGCGTTTGCGCACTTTCATTAGATTAATAGTGGCACACCTCAGTGAACAAAAAATGCTCTACATATCGAACCAAGTCTATTTGTTTGAGGCGGAATATTTCTATAGAGAGCATCGCTATATAGATTTAAAATTAAAAGTCGACAAGCTTTTCTGTTGCCTCTACACTATTTTAATTAGTCTATGAGTATTTTGTGAGGGAATGATGCATAAAGCAAAAATAAAATAAACTCTTGGAACCGATTAGAATCGGTTGTTCAATTTTCATATTTTTTTGACAGATTATATTTTTAAATAATCAACTCTATGTAAAGTAATTATTTGTATGAAATGGAAATGGTTTTGGTAAGTAATACTTAAAAAATATTAAAAGCTTTTTGTACAGTGTATACAGTAATGCCTCTTAAAATCGTTTTTGGAACGTGAGCCGAATAGCGACAGTTAGTGAAATAACTTGAGTAAGCACACGTGCACCTGTTCAAAGACGTTTGTTTAGAAAACGAACACGTTTGAATAGACGCTCGTCTCTTTCACCTCCGCGTATAAATATGAAATAAAATATAAGTGCCTACTTTCAAGCTTCTACTTTCGTTATGCTGTTTCGGGTTATCTGGTGCAATAAAAGTAGTAGGTATATTTAAGGGTCAAACTGAAAGTTCTTAGAACATCAAAAACTGAACCTAATAAAAACTAGCAAGTTATTAGTTTTATTATATCTTTTCAAAATAGTTTCCATTTAAATCAATACATCGCTGCATCCGATGGAACCACTGAGAAAAACACTTTGCCCTCGTCCTTAAGGGTGTCTTCGACGGCCTTTTAAAACGCAGCTACTGCTTGCTCGGCGTCCATAAAACGTTTTCCTTGAAGTTTTTGTTTTATTTTCAGAATAAATAAAAATCGTGCGAGATCGGGGCTACACGGCGGGTGACCCAGTGTTTCCACGTCTGAGGTCGCCAAATAGTCGGTAAGATTAGTGCGACCACGCTAAAACTCATTAAACCACTTTTAAATAGTGGCACGAGATGGGGCTTCATCATGAAAGGCCAATCGAAGTCTATCATAACTTTCTTGTTGACTTAAATGACATCGAAAATAATAATTATTGCACAAATATTTTCTCGCGTTATATAAATTCATTATGACGCGATTCGTGTCGTGTCTCAGACAATTTTCAATTTGCCGCCAAATCGTAAAACAAATGACGAATGAATGTAAGACATACTCATTAAATTGGCAGAGTTCCATTTTCAAAATTTTATTTTATTTTTATATTGTATACAAGCCACCCGGTGCGCGGTGTCTATAATTTTATTTTATATTACCTACTTTACTACATAAGATGAAATAAATATAGAAATATTATGTTTAAAAAATATTGGTAAATGTAGTGAGTAAATATTGTTTTAAGTTATAAGATTGGTTCTTTCTGATTTCGCTTAGCATTTAGCAACAATTCAGTAGTAGGTATAAATTTTGATTGAGATGATTTAAGTTTTTCGTAACATTTGGTAGCTGTAACTGCAGTTGCACTAAAATATTCAATACTTCAACATTTATTTATATTAATTCAAATATTTATTCGATTTCGTTCAGTATCATTTTTGTTTGATCTAATATTTTTTCCATTTAGTAATGTCTTTATGCAATAATCCGTTCAACTGAATTCTGATAAAATTTTATCTTATGTACACTTGTACATAATAAGTTGTAGTATAATGAAACTTTCACTGGAATTATATTTTTAACATTTTTATTACTTATAAAAATGTTAAAAATATAATTCCAGTCAAAGTTTCATTATCGATAATCACTCATATAATAGTAAAAATTATAACGCAATAGTTTCGCATAAACAAAAGAGAATTCAAAACAATAGAACTGTTCTTATTGCGTAACAAATTTCCGATTTCAAACCGACGTTTTTTTCGGTAATAACAACGATTGTTAAAAGGAAATGCCGTTTAACGATAACAACGACGTGTTTAAAATAGTTTAACTCTTTTGTTTGTCAATAAAACAAACATTGCGGCCCACTAGTAAACTAACAAAGAGACTGAATTGCTGGCTCTACATAACATATGTAACTACTCACTGCTAATATTAACAAAATCAATATAGTATATTAAAAAAATCAAGAAAATTTTATTACTCTGATAAAAAATAAAATGTATAGTTAATTGAATAGAGTTGATAATTCCACAATCACATATTTCGCTTACGCGGAGGTTACTAGACTTAACACGTTGAGAACGTTAAAGTTTAAAAACATACTTGGAGTCAAGGTATAACGTACAACTCATAAGTACACGGAAGAGATAAGGACTCAGCAGTAAACAATGAGTAATAAGTCTACATATAAATACGATTCCACTTCCACGAACACAAGAAAGCGTTCTTGAACTCGTATTACTAAACGCATAAGGATAACTTTGCAAGCCGATCTCTGTCACTCATCACGAACTCTCCTAAGATAACGAATTAGACCAAGGGCTTATCTTCAGCTAATCACTTAAGATTATTTTTAAATCTCTTCAAGGGAAGTTCAGTGACCGTTAGTTTAAATTGAATTAAGATTCGAACTAGTGTTGGGGCACACAATGAAGTAATTTTTAATTATTTCAAATTTAGTTACGGAGTAAGATTGATAGAGCTATTGCGTGCTCCAATTACTACCATGGGAAACAGGTATCAGAGTAGATACTACGAGAGGTGAGGAATACGTATCATTATTTTGTGGAGTTCACACGTTGTCTTTCCGTTTATTAATTCCCGGTGTAATTAATATTAGGCCTGTTAATACACTATTTCAATGATATGCGGTTAAAATTACTAGACTGAATATAGACTGTTACACCTCAAACAGTTTTTTTATTCCACACAATAACTTTTACATTAAGTCTTGATAAAAATGTATTTTTTTTATTTTTGATGAATGATGAAAGTTATCAAAATAATAGTTTGTTCAGCAAAATCAACTTCATTTACAATTGATATATAGCTGGCGAAATATCGGGCATTTGGTTTTGCATTTACTCGACAGAAGAAGTAATCCATTATGGCCGACATTCGCCTGCAATCTTTTTCTCGTCATGTGGCCCTGGCGCTCTTCTAACTCGAGCGTCCCTTTATCATGTCGCCTAACTTTTCTAACATTCCTGGCTCGTGCCATTAATTCACGGTTTATCTCTTTAGCTATGCCCCTGTATAGAGTGGGATTGAAATTTCACGTTACGTGTCCGCACAAAGAAAAGTGTTATCCTTTCTATGCTATGTTGATTTTACACTCTATGCTTGTAGGTACTTGATAGTTTAGGGTTGCGCTAAGGAAAAATATGTAATGTTTGTTATGACTGGTAATACATATTATTTAAAAACACTGTGGCGTGTATTATCTTTCTATTAAATAGAAAAGTCACCAGCTAACCGAGACGTTTCTAACACGATAAACCAATAATTACTTACACCTCAATCTGTGTTCTGTACTAGGATATCATCATTACAGAGGAGCTATGACATCATTTGCCTTTTTTCGTGGAAGCTCTGTAGGCACTCACGCCACTCGGTTCTGGTATTTTGATGGAACTTTGATGCAGCACCCATGACATACGTCATTACGACAACCGATGGCCCGTCGTGGATCACTGTTCCTTTTTTGTACTCACTCCCATCTTTCCGTGTCGTAATTACGTCTATGTAAATTGGATCAGATTTATCATCGGCGTACTAGCTAAGGAATTTGAATCATGTGCGTGTTGCTCCATGTTGCCTCACACTTAATTGTTATTTGTTACATGTAGATAGTTAGTGTTAATAAATTTGATATGTCTGTGGATACAAGTGATTTTATTTTTCTGTTTGCATTCTCGTGTTATGTGGTTTTAAGAGCGATTTTACGTACTTCAGATTATAGCAATGAAATATCAACTTTCTAAAATGGTACCTATTTTTCAAATATCTTATATTGAGTATGAACGCCGGCGGGCTAATATGAGACGAAAGGCTTTACATCGAATATAATAAGTCTCAATTTTTTTTATCATAAAAATAAATATATGCTAAAGTGAAGATTGTCAAACATCTTTGCATAGATAAAAAAGCTCCATTCGCGAATGGTTGGCTATCAACAGCTACACTGTTTATGGAACAGACCGGTTACTCGACTGGATCCGACGCCAGAGCGTTAAGGACCAACTAATGAACTGTAAACTGACCCAAAGAAATGCTTCGGGTAAAAATATACTGTCACCACAAGACGTAAAAATGCAACCACACTGTTAGTTTTTTTATTGCTATCTGACTATTTATTGTTTACTACAAATTCTGATGTAGTGTTGTATTCCTGGTCTAATGGTATCTGGGATCTTTATACTTTAAGTTGATGTTCACGGTTTTTATGGTTTAGGATTACTTATTTAGTTCTTTAAAATTTTTCTAATTAAAATAATCTTATAATATTATTATTGATAAAATCTATTTACTATTATTGATAAGTTCTACACCATTGCTTATCGAACATCCTAGGTAAGGTATGTCGTATACTTATATGGTATTACAAAATATAACTCAACAAGCGAACCCGTAGCGAAGATAATGAAGCTTCAAAACGGTATGAATGACTCAAATCAGAACTCTATTCCTATGGCGTGTGATTTCATTATAGAGTAACTCGCTATGGAGAGAAACCTGCGTAAATGAGTATACGCCGTTATAAAGATGCCTGTGTCACCAAGCAATATTGTCTATTGACCACTCACATTACCTTTGACCATGAAGAATCGGCACAAATTCCTCAATACAATATAGTCAATCGCAATAATTTTTCTTACCTATCTCGATTCCATTTATTGTAATCTATTCTGCTATTGAAATAATTTAAATTTTCACCAACTCGGTCAAGTTAGACTACGCAAATTAGTATAGTTTAGGAAAAACTTTAACTGCGTTGCGTTATTCGTATTAAGGTCCCTAAGTTTCAAATTGTAAAAGCTCTGCCGCTTGTAAAAAAGATGTTCTTTTAGTGTCATTTTAGCGACTGTAATTTCTATCTAAATAACTTTTTTTATTACCTACATTTTAATTTATTTCGTAAGGAGACAAAATATGAAACAACCTCTCAATTGTAACCGACTTCAAAAACGAGGAGGTTCTCAATTCGGTTGGTATTATGTTTTTTCCTGTAGATCTTTTGTGCGGTATTTTTTTATTTTTAGTTTTATCACTTCTAATTTCAAAAATGACACTAAAAGGAAAATGTAGAATATGATTTTCACTACAAAGCAAACCCCTATTCCACAAATACTCTTTTAATCGAAAATAATATGTATGTTAACTATTTAGACATTATTTTTCTCTAAAATAAATTTATTAGTTGGTATGATTTTAAAAAACTGCAGTTTTTTTTCTCGTACAGGAAACAGCGGTGTTAACAGTCCTAACATAGAAAACACTATAATATTACCTTATTTTACCTACCTCGTCCCTACAAAATTTTTAGATTGTGAAATCCAGCACTAATACTTTAACCTTATTAACATCTTTTCAAATACATACCTCAATTAATAGAGCCAAGCCATTAATGGACATCGATGATAATGCGTTTACGTGTTTTTTTAAGTTAAAAAGGTTTATGCCCCCAGCTTACTCGTTGAAATTTGAATAATGCGCTAGCGCGTCGACGATTAATGTCTCTCGTTTATCATCTATACTATCTTCTTATATTTTCTTGGGCTTACGTCAGCTCAATGGATTACCGTCCCGAGTTCCGTGCGACAGGCGATGCTGAGCTGTAAGTTTTATAATTACTATTGAAAGGTAGGTTAGGGGTAAAGAATATCTGGATGTATTATAATTTTTATGCTATACTGCAAAGGCGTAGTGAGGGTCCTAAGGTAGAATAAATGGGTCTCAGACTCTTAGGAGCTTTTTTGGGAGATTGCACGTCATTCAACTCAGCCCTCCTAAACCAATTGTGCGAGCTCTTGAGTATCTACGCAAATATCAAAATGGTGTTAAATTTTTTCTCACGATTATCTCATCACCAGTCACGTATTCAAATAATATATACATGTACAGCGACAGCACATCGAGCGTAACAGTTTGACCTTGAGACCGCCCTTATTACGTTTGTAATAGAGGCGGCTTTCGTAGTGCATCTGTTACACTTGATGTGCTGCTGTATGTACGTAACCTATGATGTTGACAAGACGCCACCCACTGAGATACAACAAACACCAGATTATTTGCGAACGCCATAAACGTATTGCTTGGTCCGCGAAAACATACCAAACTGTTTTTGTAGTAGATAGGTAGGTAAGTCACTAGCCTTTCAAGAATGGCAATTCTCCAATAAGTTTTGTCCGTTATAAATAAAAATGATGCCACTTACCTGTACAGCGCTGTTTAGAAAGCAATTGTTAAGTCCCGGAGCATTCCAGAGTCCTTTCGTGGTGTGGAATATTCCAGAATCTCTAGAATCATCCCTGGAGTGCTGAGGTCGAAGTTCGCCATCGCGCGGGAAGCGGTCATGCGCGGGAGTTGCCATTGTGGCCGCCATTACAAATCAGTTGTCCTCCATTTCAAAATTTGAAGTCTGTACTACGACATTGTGATATCTGTAAGAAAAAAAAATACCTTAGAACAAAAATAATAATGTCAAAGTGATGAAAGGAACATTGTATTTTTTGAAGGTTCGGATTTTTTTGCAATGTGAATCATAGGAAACATTCGGAAGTGGAACAAGTTATAAATGCGACAAATGCTCAACAAATAAATTACCTCTAAAGGATACCAATTTATATGTAGATTTCATGTGACCATAACAGACTATAGGCAATAATTACCTACATAACTATGCCACATTTTAGTGCATCTCAGTGAATGAACATGGAATCGTTCACACAAGAACAGAGATGTCTAGTTACTACTATTCCCATTGCTATAATTGTTCGCATCGGGGTTAATAAGGCAAGTTTTCATATTAATTGCACAATGTGCCGTTGCCTTTTCCTTTCACTGTTCATACTGAGTGTTGGGAATGACATGAGACAACAATGAATCAATTCATTAAGTTTCACAGACCTTTAAATGAGGTGTTTTATAGAAGTTTTAAAATGATCATCTACAAACTTTTTTATACTAATATCAAGTTATGCTAAAGTTATGCTAATATCAAGTTATGTTATGTGTTATATTGCTAGTAAGTAACATACAATAAAATTGAAGCAATAAATGATATGCATAGTCTATTTTAATTGTATGCTGCAGCCAAAAAACTTGCATCATGGAAATGGGCCTTAATGATAAAGTAGTCTATACCTATGGACGCTTACAACTTGCACGTTGCCATCCCTGTAAAAAGGTTTTGAGTTTACGCCCTTATACTGGCTTAAGAAACAGTCGTATTTGGTAAACTTGCTATTTCTAATGAGGGCGGCGTTTTATCATTTGATACAAGAACTATTCTAGGATAATTATTATGACACGTGGAAGTTGTGCTCTTCGGGCTCTATGTGCTAAAGTAGACGAGAAGGTACCTTTTTTTTATCCAGGAGAAATCCATTGACGGACCTACCCGCCACTAGCGAAGTAGGAGCGGGCGTGTGCGGGGCTCACCCAGCGTCTAAATTGACCCTGGGTATACCCGCTAAAACTCCTGCATAACTCTCGTGTCTTTCGCGGAAGTGCTCTGGGGTCTGCGAAGCAAATTCACCAGACCACCCCCAGGCAACCCGGTTTTACGGCCTGGTTCGACGAGAAGGTACCATGGCAGGAGTTTAAGTGGATGCGAGTCCCACCAGTCAACTCTCTTTACCCCCAAAGGAGGCAGTTCATAAAATAAGGCGATTCAAAGGCACATAAGGCGTAACAGTTTGATCTTGAAACCACCCTTACTCCGTTCGTAATAGAGGCGGCTTTCGTAGTGCAAATGTTACATTTGATGTGTTGTCGTCTGTACATTGGTACTTAGTTATACATATATTGCTTATACGATACAAATAATAATTATACAACCCTTAGCAATTGCAGTTTAATTTAAGTCCATATTTATGATTTGGTACATAAGGATCTCTACTTGAATTAGGATGTATATGTCAATATTTATTACTGAACAAGTAAAGTTTATGAAGATAACTATTGTAATATTCTCTTCTCTCATTTGCAAAAAGTGATCTCTTGACGCTCATAAAATCATCCCAACTTAATGTTATGACTTATGACTCTATGTTAAACGAAAATTACTTTGTTATTAAATACATTCATTATATTATTATGCGAGTAGTTTCTCTTATATCTTAAAAACCACGCCGCATATCACACACAATTTAAACTTAGATTGTTATTTTTTTAAATCGTTTAGTAATTCACGGAGATAGGATAGCATAGTTTTCCGACAAACGCCCACACGTTTTGAATATAAATTAAGGATATGTTTTGTATTCGGCACACTATTTCTGATGGTATTTTTATGGATTTACATATACTTGCTTACATTTTAATTTGATCATGTATTTCACCTTTGGTATTTGAAACGATAAGCCTTGTTTAAAATAATAAGTCGTTGGAAACGACATAATAATAATAATATTATTCTTACACTCACACATAATAACATGATCTAGACCAAATTAAGCATCATTAGGGGCTTGTTCTATGGAATTGGGCTTGTATAACTGATTGTATGTATTTCTTAGTAGATACTCAAAAAATAAAAATTTGATCACATTTAAATGTTTGATTTTGTTTATACCGCCTACTTTATTGTTATAAATACAAATAAAGAAAAGAAAGAGATAAAAAATTACCCGCGTCTCCTGGGGTCCGGCCAGACGCGATAACCGCTACGCCACCGGAGCACTAGGTGCAACCTACCAAGCATGTCGGTTATCATGCCAAGAAGTCCCTCCCAGGGTCTCAAATTATATCCGTACTAAATTTCATCTTAATCGGTTCAGCGGTTATTGATTGATTCCCCATAAAAACTTCCGCCCCGCTTTTGATCTGGGATAAAAACAATCCTATGTTCATTCCCGGGACTCAAACTATTTCTCTATCAAAATTCATCTTAATCGGTTCATCGGTTTAAGCGTAAAGAGGTAACAGACAGACACACACACCTTCGCATTAGTATGGATTTTATAATATCTGCATAACTCTGCTGTATAACGATGGTTTTTTAATGACGCCATCTGGAATCTGAAATGCAACAATTACTTGAGAATATACATGCAGAAAGTAAATTCTAGGCATTGCATAATGATGTGGCGGTATTATGGAAGTATACGGAAGAAGATAAAAAGAAAAACACTTGGAACAAAAAAGGTTCTAGTCTGGGTGTAATGATGAGACATTCCCGAGGAACTGTCGCGCCGTGTTCCGTACTTCATCATGTCGTCGCGTGTCACACACGCAATTATTATCCATTTTTCCGCTTGGTATGAAGCGGTAAAAATAATTGGCGAATTACCTATATGCCACTGGAATTTTGATTGGAAGAATTTGATTTAAACAATATACTTTTACTTTAACTGTTATATTATTATGTATGTTGTTTTGTAGGAAAAACAATAAGCAGCTTGTAAAAACAATGTGCTTTTTCAATTCCTTTTTTTGGTTTATATATTAAAGCTTGTATGTGCGATTTATATTCCCTCTTCGTATATGTAGATAGATAATACCTAATTATAAATTACATTTTTTTAAAGTATATAACACTTCTTTTACCAGAATACCATACCTTTTACTAGGTGGTAGACCCATATGTAGGGTCGCCTGGGTAGGTACCACCGCCTTTCTTATTTCAGCCGTGAAACAGTTAGTTCGTACAGTGTGTTTCGGATTGAAGGGAAAGGTAGCCAGTGTAATTACTGGGCATGGACGGCATTTCATCTTAGGCCTCAGGATGACAACGCACCTGCAATATGAAATGCTTTTCCTTGTTATTGCAGGTGTCTATAGGCGGCGGTAACCGCTTACCATTAGGTGGGCCGCCAGCTTGTTTGTCATCTAGTTGTATAAAAAAAAAACCCCCCACTTTAATATATGAAGTAGGTCATGATGATTTTAAGTAATGTTTCAGCGTTACAAAATTATTAGAGCTATAATTAATAATTTCATAAATATTTTATATACCTAGGTAGGTTGTAGGTAAATGTTACAGTAGTGTTACAGTTGTTAATTTGCGACACACATTTATAAGAAAAAAACGCTATTTTTTATGAAACATCAATGCTCAATAGCACCATGAACAATTTAGGAAATTCCCTTTGGCACCTAACCTAACTAAATTCGTACCACATCTTTATGTAGAGTATGGCAGAGGAATTTTTAAGTTGGTTGCACCTATTGTAACGACCTAAAAATATGTTTCTAATAAAAAAGTAAGCTTAGGATTGGTAAGAAACCTCTCATTATTGAAAAATAGAATGTCTGTAGCTGAGCTTTATGTTTGTGGACTGTATAAATCAATGTAAACCTAAAATATATGAAAAAGCGATGTACTTCATCAAATAATTATTATTGCATGTAAATATGACAAATTCTGATATTAAAAGACACTATTTCCAAAACTGACAAGCTCACTATAATTTTGACGTGGAACCGAAAGAGAACTTATATACTAGACTGCAAGGAGGTTCGCGACATCCTCCCCCCCGTGCAGCGCTGCACCAACTGGTTAGGATCGGCAGCAGTCAGGTTTGACAGAGCCTTAGGTGGTGACCCTTACCAATTTCTTAAGGGGCCGGCGCAGAACGCCTCCCGGTGTGCCAACGTCTACCACTCTAGTGACCCCGTCCTTGCCTGGGTACATTTTCATTACTCGGCCTCGTGGCCATGTTCCTCGTGGCAGAGTATCATCAACTATAATGACTACATCCCCAACTTTGAGATCTTCTCCATGGTTCCCATAAACTTGATCCCGTGGCTGCATGGTGGGTAATATTTCCCGCACCCACCGACTCCAAAAATGGTCCGCTAACCTTAAAGCCTTTCTCCATTCCGCACGCCTCACCAGGTCCGAGTCATCAAGTGGATTTGGAAGAATTTGATTGGATGATGTGCCAATAAGAAAGTGAAAAGGTGTTAGTGTAGTAGGGTCCTCAGGATCCGTGGAGACATGACCCAAAGGTCGAGAGTTTACAACTGCTTCTGCTTCTGCGAGTAAAGTTAGTAAGGTTTCTTCTTTAGGCGCCCTTTCTTTGAGAGTTGCATACAGGGCCACCTTCACACTACGCACTAGTCGTTCCCAGCATCCTCCAAAGGTTGGCGCTGCTGCAGGAATGAAACTCCACTTTATACCTTTGCTTGCAGCAAAATCTTTAAAATCATTGCTATAGAATTCTTTTAGAATACGGTTAGCCCCAACAAATGCCGTTCCGTTGTCGGAATATATTGTTTGTGGTAATCCGCGTCTAGCAACAAACCTCCGCAAACTCATAATTGCCGCATCTGCTGAAAGGCTGTGTACCAGCTCCAAATGAATGGCTCTAGTCGTTAGGCATGTAAAAAGAGCCACATATCGTTTTTCATGCCGGCGGCCTATTGTTGTTGTAATAGGACCGAAGTAATCAACTCCAGTAAACGTAAATGGACGTTGGTGGTGGGCTAGCCGTTGAGGTGGTAGGTCTCCAGTGGTTGGGTTCATCGGCAACGCCTTCCGTATTCTGCAGAGAAGACATTGTTTAGATACCGTTCTGACAGTGTCCCGCAAGCGTAATAACCAGAACCTCTGGCGAATTTCATTAATGACTAGTTCATTGTTTGCATGTCCAGCTCTTCGATGAAAAGATTCTACCAATAAACGTACAACTGGGTGGCGACCATCTAGTAATACTGGATAGCGGGAATCCGTACTGATGCCATCTACGGCTTTAATTCTTCCAGATAATCTCAATAGACTATCTTCTCCAAGTGTAGGTGACAATTTAACGAGGCGACTACGACGGGAAATAGGCCGTGCGTTCAAGACTGACTCAAGTTCATCACGAAAGCTTTCCAACTGCGCGCGTTGCAGGATGTGTCTCTCTGCTATTTTTATTAAGTCCGCAGTTAGGGGTAATAGAGTTGTGGACGTTGATTGCTGTAGACGGTGTCTCACAAAATTGCCACTTGATTCAGAATTTCGAAAACGATCTAAAGAGTTGCCGAAAATAGCTATGGCATGATGAACCCGACCTGTTGCACGCAGCAAGCGTGTCCAATCACTAAAACGACTGAAATCTGCAGTTACCGGAGTAGGCAAAGAGGTAACAAAAGATGTAAGTCCCACCAATTCCTTCGGTTGACTTTTCAGCTCCTCGTGAACTGGTGGAATGTTAGTTGGTTCTAAAGGCCAATCTTCCTGGCTCCTAAGAAGAAAAGATGGACCTTGAAACCATCTATGAGAGTGATTCAAAACTATGGGACGATCTCGGGTTGCGTCGTCAGCTACGTTTAGGTCTGTCGGAACCCAATGCCACTCTGAACTATAAGAATTTTCTAAAATTTCGCCTAATCTGTGAGCTACGAAAGGCCTAAACGAGCGTGCGTCACTTCGTATCCATTGAAGGACAGTCATAGAGTCAGACCAAAGGAAAGTCTGTGAGGCTTCTTTGCGATGACTGACCTTTATAGATACGGCGAGTCTAGAAGCTATCAAGGCGGCCTGTAGCTCCAGCCTCGGGATAGAAGCCGGCTTAAGCGGAGAAACTCGAGCTTTACTAGAGATGAGAGCGAGCTTGATCATTCCATCAGAATAAATTAAGCGCCAATAGGCAACACAGGCGTATGCAAGCTCACTTGCATCAGCAAATAAATGCAATTCCCTTCTCGTGGGTTCTCCGTATTCGCTGGCGTACCAACGCGGTATTTTTATGGTGGAAATGCTTAAGAGTTCCTTGAACCATTCATTCCATTGCGATACCGTAGACTCGTCAAGAGTAGTATCCCAATCAATATTTGATCTCCACATTTTCTGAAGCAAGATCCTACCCTTGACGACAATTGGCCCAAGCAACCCTAAAGGATCGTACACTTTCATTAAATGCGAAAGAACTTTACGTTTTGTAAGATTTTTCATGAGTTCTGTACCGCTTAAGCCAGTACGAAAACCTAAGTCATCTGTCAGTGGGTCCCAGGATACTCCTAAAACTTTAATATGTGAGGTTGAGGTATTACCTAAACTGACCTCATGAGGGTTTACTGCGCGTAAATGAGGAGGAACGAGATTCAAAGCATCTTTGTTGTTAGAAATCCAACAACGCATTTCAAAACAAGCAAATGAGTGTACGTTTACTATATCACGTGCAAGTTGAGCGGCTTTTTTAACCTCATCTACACTTCCTAAATAATCGTCCATATAATGGTCATAGAGAATAGAGTTCGCAGCTTCCGGATACCTATGTTCATGTTCTTTAGCATTTTTATTTTTTATGTACAGAGCAGTAAACGGACTACATGAAGCTCCGAAAATAACAGAAGTCATACGATACTCCTTTATTGGTTGTTGTAATGAGCCTTTGCTATCTGATTTAGAAGCGTCCCGCCAAAGAAATCTTAATGCATCCCTGTCTTGATTTCTTACCCTAATTTGTGGGAACATCTCCTTAATATCGGCACTTAAAGCTATTCTACCTTCCCTAAACCTAAATAAGATACCTAATAAACTTTCTAACAAGTCAGGACCTGACAGTAACAATGAATTAAGGCTTACTCCCTCATTTTTTGCCGCTGCATCGTGAACGACGCGTAACTTGCGTTTTTGAGGATGAAACACCCCAAAGTGTGGTAAATATAACCTAATACTACTTATGGACTTTTCAGTCTTAGAATCACTAATGCTATTAAAACTTAAACCTGAATAGTCATTGCGATTGTAATAGGTTTCGGGATCACATTCTTCTGCATAACCCTTTCCGATCATATTGTCAATGAACATTTGATAAGCTTTGGTAAATTCTGGGTTACGTTTCATTTGCTTTTCCAAGCTCAAAAAACGTGAAAGGGCTTGAGGGTAACTGTCTGGAATGCGCTCGATTCCGTCGCGCCACGGAAGACCAACTTCAAACCTACCCGTTGCCAACCGTTTCGCGGTAGAATCTAATATAGCTATAGCTCTCAAATCTTGCTTACTGTGGAGAGTTTCTCTCTTTGAAATACCTATTGAATCTAATTTATATTGTTCTCTTACGAGAACCTCTATGCGCTCCAACTCCGAATAGTCAATATTATTTTGGGGTTTACAGTAATTTACAAATTGAATAATTTTAGTTTTGCTAGTTGCTACACCATATAATACCCAACCTAACGCCGTTCGGCAAGCTACGGGTTGATTGCGTGACCCTTTACGAACTTTGTGGGTGATTGAAAGATTCCAGTGTTCTGCGCCTATGAGAACCTCTGGTGTAGCATCAGTGTAAGATAAAACATCAACTAAATCAGCTAAATGACTATAAGAAGTAACGGTCTCCTTGGGAATAGTTTGAGTATGCAAATTTAATGACGTTATAGCCTTTGCATGTTCTACAAAGAATGTTTCAGATTCATATTTTCCTTTAATATGAAAGCTTACATATGAAACTTTAGTGCTTCTGTTTAAACCACCTACACCATTAATCGTAATTTGCTCCTCAGGTCCTACCGCACCTATACGATCAGCTACCCTTGAATCTACTAAGGTGGCTGTACTGCCATCATCTAATAAAGCAAATGTATCATAGCTACCATTTGGTCCCATGACTGTAACTGGCACCACCTTAAGAAGCGTAGAAAGACGACTACACTTGTGATTAAGCGGCTGTCGCATTCCCGTAGCCGACACGATCAGCTTTTCTTGGACCTGGTCGTTAGATGCGTTTGAGGTGGACAACGTGGAATGAACATCAGTGCCTGTAGTAAAAACTGTGTCACTAATAGGTTGTGGATTACGTGGCTGTGATGATGTGAACGATACCTGCCTACCATGTAACATAGGGTGATGGCGGAACATGCAGCCATCAACTCCACAAGGTTGGACTTTACAAGTTTTCCACTGATGGGCTTTAGGCTTAAGACATTTGTAACATATTTTAGCCTCTCGTAACCAACGCCACTTGTCTTCAGGCGTAAGAGACTTAAACTCGGGACAGCCAATAAGGCTATGTTTATTTTGACAGTAGCGACAAGGTTCGTTGTGGCTGTTGCTGCTACGTGTAGTCGTGGTATGTACGTTATCACGCCGAACTGCGTAATTATTTGCAGGCAAGAAACCAGGTCTTCTAGAGTAATCGAGAACTAAGCCAAACCTATTGTGTTTGTCCGCTTCTATGTCTAAAAACTGTGACAAAAGCTGCAATTTCGGCACTGACCGTTGACTATGGTAAGCGAATTCTTTCCACTGACTGTACAATATAGGTGTCAGCTTGCTTAAAACAGAATGAAAGATTTCTATAGAGAACAAATACTCTTTTTGATCTAAACTATTAATTACAGAAATACAATTTCGTAGCCTACACGCGAAAGAATTTATTTCTTTCTGGTCGAAACTTATCTTTGGTAGACTTCGGACAAGTGCAATTTCGTGCAATACAATGGTCTCGGGCCGCGCAAAGGTCTGTTCTAACATCTGCATTACGTCCTCGGGTCTGTCAGCTGTGTAGAGGAGCGAAGAGACGCTTTCAAGTGCGTTGCCACGAAGTGCACATCGTAAGCGAGCAAGGTTTTCTGTAGGTGAAAATAAATTATGAGTATCTAAATACGTACGTTTGAACATAAGCCATTCCGTAGCTTTACCGCTGAACGGAATAAGTTCAATATATTTAGACGTGCATCTATGGGCATTAGCCATGGTATAACAAGGTACCGATTTTTCCTGCGATGACAAAACCTCATTGCCCAATGAATTTATGGTAGGACGTAAAGGTGACATAATATGATTATGGTTATTTGACAATGACGGGCCTTCAAATGCGACTGACGGACGTTGAGAATGAAAATATTTATTATGATTTTTAGCCTGCGATACAGAATCGTGATGCGGTAATGTTTTTAGTGCACCAGTATCGCAACTATAATCAATGGCATGTTCCGTCTGACGATGATGGTCTACATGCTGATTTGATAAGGTAGGTACATCGTGTGATGAAAAATGAGATGTTTTGTGAGATGGTAGAAATGTAGATTTTTGTGTGAGCTCTACATGAGTAGTAGGCTCTAAAATCTCTACCTGATGGTCATAATTATGCATATCAGATACCCAGGATGCGGTACGCGACAATGAATGACTAACTGACCGACGTTCTTCGGCTTCAATGGCAGCTAGCTTAGCCTTCATCTCAAGCTGTGCTATTTGCTTTTCCTGTAAACAGAGCTTACGTTCGAGTTCGAACTGTTGTCGGGCTACCTGTGCCTCCACGGCCAACTTGCGTGCCTTCATTGTAGACGTTGAACGTGATGACGACCCTGACAAACGTGACCTGGAACTCGCAACTGTATAAGGAGGCTTTTCAAAGACCGCGCAATTTTCGCGAGGTGACCTTAACTGCGCTTGGGTCTCAGAACTGAGTGCGGTGGGTACAGGAGTGTCGACCCTTACGTAGTCCGGTACAGGGGACTGGTCGACCTCACCCACAACGGGCACATCTGAGGCTAGGCGCTCCTCGGAAAAATTCTGCGATTCATGAGCCAAACGCTTCGCTATGGCTCTGGTTTGCATTTTAAAATCACTGAAAAACCGGAGAAGGACCAAAAATGTAGCTGAGCTTTATGTTTGTGGACTGTATAAATCAATGTAAACCTAAAATATATGAAAAAGCGATGTACTTCATCAAATAATTATTATTGCATGTAAATATGACAAATTCTGATATTAAAAGACACTATTTCCAAAACTGACAAGCTCACTATAATTTTG
Source organism: Nymphula nitidulata (assembly GCA_947347705.1). Lineage (NCBI taxonomy): Eukaryota > Metazoa > Arthropoda > Insecta > Lepidoptera > Crambidae > Nymphula > Nymphula nitidulata. The sequence continues at coordinate 17,368,228 of OX374625.1, read as the reverse complement.
ACGTGGAACCGAAAGAGAACTTATATACTAGACTGCAAGGAGGTTCGCGACAATGTCATCTTCCTTTTTAATCTCTTACTATATGGCACACAATAGCGTATCTAATTTAATCGGCTTTGCATATTTTAAATTGACAAAGCACATATTTTTCCAGAATTAATGTAAGGCTTAAATTAAAAATACAAATTTTAGTGAGTAGGTATTTTTGTAAGATACTAATAAAAAATAAAGTTAAGAAAAACCTTTCTAAAACTTGTTTTTGTATTGAGTAATATGCTAAAGGAACTGACTATGAGCAAAGAATAAACATTATACTAACCAAAAGCGTGTTAAATCTAAATTTTTTCATTGTTTGAGCTATCAGTTTACGTTTCTGTGCATGAAATTAATCCTGTTTTTTAGAAAAAAAAGCTACCAAATCGGTATGTAGATATATCTAGGTATTTAATAGGATACCTAATGATAACCAAAAATTGACAAATCGACAGAAATATGAAGGATATGTATAACAATAAAAGAGTAGGTGTGTGCATGAAAAATATCACTAACATAAGATAATTATTAAGTTGCATTGCACCATGGCAAAATGTGCAATGTCTTCACTTGCGCCCGCGCAGTGCCGTACTCCTTTGCCCGCAATTCATCGCACACGTGTTTGTTAAGCTTCCGCGAAATACACTAAAACGGTTTATTTTAAACAAATAATGATTTATGCACGATCCATTGCATTCTAGTAACACGATATAAAATTCTATTAGTAGGTACCTATACGTGTTAGTATAAATGCTAAAATGTGAAATATAAGTAGGTGCTCGTATACTTTACATTGGAAAGTTCTAAAGTACCTACATAAGTAATTTAAATTTTCATCAGGGCGAAAATATTATTTGAAAAGAAGAGATATCCCAAGTCCTGGGTGGCTCAGTGGTCAGAGCAGTCGCCCGGATTGCGAAAGGTCGCGGGTTCGATTCCTGCCTCAGGACGTGAAAATTTTCTAGTTTTATTGTATTTTAATTACTAAGTAATTTTTCAAACATTTATAATAATGTTAAAATCAAAAATTAAAAAATTTTAAACAAAAATTAAAACCGACTTCAAAAAACTGAAAAGGATGAAATAATCAAATTTAAGTAGCTATTCATCCCCTAGAAACATATTTTTGGAGTCGGTGCTTTAATTTCTATTGTTTTTGGAAACCACTTAGCACCAACTCCAAAAATATGTTTCTAGGGGATGAATAGCTACTTAAATTTGATTATTTCATCCTTTTCAGTTTTTTGAAGTCGGTTTTAATTTTTGTTTAAAATTTTTTTTTTCACAATTTTTAGTGATAACTTTCTACGGTCGAAGCTAGATGGGTAACCGTCAACTTGTATTGTTTCCCACTATCGTATCGTTTCACTAAAAAGTCATTGCAAAAGCAAAAATTCGCAATTTCCCTTATGTAGACGATTTCATAATTTCAGTTTTTTTTAATTTAAAACTAAAGTACCGAACTGTTTTTGAAAAAAAATTTATGGGACCAAATGGCAGCTATTCCGCATCGAACAAAAAAAGAATCACGGAAATCGGATCAGTAATCTCGGCGTAATCGGTGTACATACATAGAAAAAAAAAAAAAAAACATACCGGCCGAATTGAGAACCTCCTCGTTTTTGAAGTCGGTTAAAAGGAAGAGATATCATTAAAACTTTGATATATAAAAAGTTTTTAAATCTAACTTGGAAATAAATTCTCCTGCAATCAATATTTAAGTTTCTTTTGAAATTTACAATAGCAATCACAAAATAAACTTTCTGTTCGCAACGGTTATGCGTACTTACTTATAGAACTATACATATACTCTATCTTTATTTCTATATCTAGTTTTTAACGTTCTATCTATCTCTATTCCTTACACTTCCTATAGGGAAGACATTTTAACAAAAAACGAGGTTAATTCGTACATATCACTTACGCAAGAACATTCTGGAATTACTTTTATTTACGGATGCAGTTCAAGCCGGCACCTCTGTTGCAGCATCCGACAAATATTTATGTGATTTGGTAAACCTCTGTTCCTAATTTCTGTGAAGTTTACTGTACAGTCGACAGCACATCAAGCGTCACAGTTTGACCTTGAGACCACCCTTACTGCATTCGTAATAGAGGCGGCTTTCGTAGTGCATCTGTTACACTTGATGTGCTGCCGTCTGTACAACGTTACATACAGCTCCGCCTGAATTAATTAAGCTTTGAGGAAAGCATTCATGGAGCGTAATAATTGACTACATTTTCAACTTGATTTACTAAAAAAATCTCCTTTAATAAGTAGATTAAAGTGGTAACCTCCTAATAAACAATATAGGTACCTTACTTACCAATATACCTTTTTATACTTTAAAATAGTATAGGTAGGTACATCATGCGTAGTGTATGTACAAAATTCATTTTTAGAATACACTCACAAATTACTACACTTATCTACTTCAGTGTTATTTTAGTCACATAAAAAACAATTTAAAAAAATTTCACCGATTACTGGTATCCCTTTCTACGTGGGATATACTCTGCATGTGTATCTTCCATATAAGAAGGCCTGTGCCCAGCAGTGGGACGTATATAGGTTGGTGATGAAGATGATAGCCTAACTGCATGCCACCATTGAAAAAACATGCATAGCATAATGACGTTTTAGAATTACGCTGTTTAACTCTCTATCTCAAAAACTACTAAACCAATTTAGATGAAACTTGCACAGATCCCTAAGTTGGACAATATTAAATCCAACAAAAAAAAACTTTGCAATCTAGTTTATAGTTTTTGAGATATGCGCGGGCAAACATACACTCATAAAATTCGGCACCTAATGTTCAGAAGCTGGCATAGACTATAGACTAACACATACAAAACTATGCAATTCTGGAAATATTACATACATACTGGTCGATTTGATAAACTAAAACTCGGTTACTAAAAGTCGGTTAAAAAATAACCTTTTTTAAAAGGGTAAAAAATCTCATCTCCAGCGTGCATAATCCATGCACCCAAAATTACTTTAGGGACTTACTTATCTTGGAAACCCGTTCCTGAACGAATATTAAAATACAGCTGTGTAAATAACTTTACACTTTATCTTCTTCAACATAAGATTGCATATCCCGAATTTGATTTCGTGTAATGGAGAACTTTAAAACCGGCGGCAATGAGTTATATCGATTGGATATTTAATTGCTATATTATGTATACTTTTATCTGGCATTAACAAAGTTTTTAATGATGATTGAGATTCTAAAGAGATAAAATTTATAATAATATAAACGTACCACAGATAAATTAATTGCTATTAGGTACGCTTCCTTCCGCGTGTAGATCGTCCCTAGCCAACAAAACGCCTTTCACTATTTTTTGAATGTCCATCAGTAGATCGAGATGTGTCCATATTAACTCCGCTGAATTTAATGTTATCCCTTTGAAATCACATACAATTTGACGGAGATATTTTTTTCTATGGATATTAACATTTAAGTTATAATACATGATTAATTAGTGATTACTACTAGAAATTAAATCATCCAGTTTTGAATGTGCGAAGTAAATTAATGCTAATACCCTGTAGCCTAGTTCTTGTATTAATCGTTGTAAAACAGTTAAAAAAAAGAGGTATAATGATATTATAAATACACTGCCAAATACCATCATGGATGAACAATTACATAATATACAAAACAATTGATAAATGTGGAGATTATGAGTTTGTTCTAATTGTCACTGTATGTATTTCAATGATTCTCCTTAATTTAAGTCAATGATATATTTAAGTATAATTGTTTACATGGATATAATAATTTGTCATACTAGTTATCCCAACTTAACCAGTGCCTTGGCATAATTTGACGACTGTCATATTGCGATTACCTACTTATTTTAGCTCTATGTATATTGTGCTTTCCGAAGCACAGAACGAATGACAGTAAGGTTCGCCCGTTACATCTACGGGCGTCTAACTATTTTCACACGCTCTTTTCAACCAATAATCATTCAGGAAGAGACATAAATTGTAAAAGCATATTTAATTTCGAAAACAAATTAACATTTTATAAAAGCTAAGCGTTTTCTAAAAAGATTTGTTTACAAAATAAACCAAGATAATTTTTACATCAAGCGATAATAACGGAAGGGAGAGGCCAAGGTAATAACCTAATAAGTAATAATGACGATAATCACCGAAATAATCCCGCGCCGTCACCAGGCGCATTCCATTCTACTCGGGTGCTCGGTGCTCTCAACAACTGATTTTTTATACTTAGTTGCTTATTTTTGTATACTTATATTATATACACGCATCAACATCAAACTTTATAGTTCGTTGTGAAACTAGAGCATTGTTATTATAAGCTTTATTATTTTTGGTACTTATTTAATGTTAACAAATTAAGAACCTACTTAGCTTTATTTAACTTATTAATTTTAGACCTTATGAATAAACTAAAAATTTACATAAATATGGCCACATATTACGTTAGGTACAATTACGGAAGTATACTATAGTGATGTCAGTAACAACAATGTCTCAAATCAAATAATCAAAACAGTATTTTCCTAATTTGATTATCATTATTAGTTATGTCTCGGTTTTCCTACCTTGTCTGGTGCGTCCTCTCTCTCTATGTCTCTATGTTTATTTTAAATAAAAATTACCATTGCTTTTTTGTGTGACCAATAATAATAATTGTTTTTAGATAACATTTTATAAATCTATTTTCTATGACAACCATCTCCAAATGGGATGCGTCGATGACAAAATAATGGTTGAAAAACAAACATAACTGGACAGACGTCGTAAAAAAGGCTGACAACGTGTTTTTGTCACTAAATGGTCTTAAAAGCTAATAACATGTTCGTAGTGAGGTCCCTAATAGATAGATTAGTGACTATTGAACGCAAGTCACGATTCGAATAAAAATGGAACGTCCGCCAATCAGACATCTCTATACAAATAATAGACGGTTCCTCGAAAATTGTTTGTTTACTGTGATTTCGAAGATGGACCATTTAATAAATGCCTAATAAAATTACTTTTTAAAGCTTGACAAATCGTCGCACGAAAAAAATCCTTAACGTTTATAAGTTAAGTGGATACAGTCAACCAAATAGTTTTGTAGTAAAAAGTTTAGCGACACAAGTGGGGTGATTTCTCTATGGGAACGGTAAAATTAAGCATTCATAAAAAAGCATTGGTTTCAAGTGTTCCATTAGTAATAAATAATTTTGAGTGATAGATAACCTTAAAAGCATTCCGTGGCAACATTTCAAGTGCCTATGAACTTCAAGTTCAAGGCTCATAGAACTTTTCAAACGGTTTGGTGTACTTCAGATGCAGATTGAGCTGTAGCTTTGTAGTAATAAAGTCTAATGTGTCAATAACACCATTAGTTCAATATGAATTTTCACACTGTAATAAAGTATAATGATTTACAAATCTATAAAACGTAGATACCTATTCCTTGTTTCAAAGCTACATTTTTTTTCTACTGACATAATTGATGGTGAATCAAGGGGATAGAGTATATGAAACCCAAAAACTTTTAGTACCTACCAACTTTTTAACACTGGTAAATCTAAGATTCGAGGAGTCCGTATGCAAAACATATATGTATTTTTCAACTTTTTCAAGCAAAAATCAACTAGAACTATTCGAGTTAAGGATATTTTAAAGCTTCTTCAGACTTTAAATGTTTGCTACCGCGGACTAACAAAAAGAAAACTTTAGTACCTAAATATAATTTTGAAAATTACATTTCACTAGATCATTATCGTCTAGCATCGCGGTCGCCTAAAGCCCCGAGCTAAGTGTGAAGAGCAAAAAACACGGGTCGGTCACGCCCTCTCTATCAAGTTTTAATTGAAACTACGTTCGATAGCCGTGTTCAAACCATGGTTGAAGTCTCGTCATTACAGCATGTAAGATAATTGTTTAGCTATCTCGCCACTGCACACGTTACTAGCTTTTACTCCGCAATAAACAATCTGAAAAGGTGCCGACTTCTGATAAATTGCTTCAGATGAAGAAAGGCGAACTCTATATCTATTTTTAAAGCTTAGAGCTAGCTCTATCCGCTAATAAAAACACAAATGAAATCCTTTCATAACGCACACATAACCGTTTCTTACTGTGCACGGTCGATGTTTATTATGGCTAGCACACGTGCTGCGGCACACTGTGCTGAGCACACCCACACACGCAGCCTTCGCGTCGATTATGTAGACGTGACACAAAAGGAGCAAAAGCGGAGGCTGCGCGTGCGCCGACCCGCCATCGCTGGCACGAGTCAAACCGCCACGTCACGTATAATATCGCTGATGCTATTACTACGCCAATAAATTACCTACTAGCCTTAAAGCTAGAAACAATAATCGATTGAATTGACCTAAAATTCTTATCTGCTAGACCACCACCAGAGTACATATATCACATTAGCCCAGATTAAATTAAATATTCACCGTGCCGAAGTAAGTGTAACTAAATGCCATGAAGATGACAACATTATACTCAAAATATAGGTTAGTTCCAGACATTAAGTAAGAAGTGTCGACGACAGCGGAGTCAGCGGCGCACAGCCCAGGAGGCTCATTAATGATCGTCATCTGTCAACGTCACTTCACAAAGGCTGACCCTCGACTGTCCAGCCACATGAAAACAGATTTTCCACATCCATCGAGCGACACAGTGTCACCCGAAGAAATACTCAAATGGAATAGAACGTTTTATGAAGAATGATTGATTTTTAACTGTTATTTAAGATTAACATAGTAGGTAATCATTTGTACATAGACATACTATTAGTCATCATTAATAATCAAAACTGGTTAATTATTAAGGTAGTGTACTTACATGCTATGTAATAGAATAAGAATCAAGAAATAAATAGGTTTATAGAATCACTAGGTGGTAGACCCATATGTAGTGTAGGGTCGCCTGGGTAGGTACCACCGCCTTTCTTATTTCAGCCGTGAAACAGTTCGCTGTGTTTCGGATTGACGGGAAAGGTAGCCAGTGTAATTACTGGGCATGGGCGGCATTTTATCTTAGGCCTCAGGATAACAACGCACCTGCAATATCAAGTGCTTTTCCTTGTTATTGCAGGTGTCTATAGGCGGCGGTAACCGCTTACCACCAGGTAGGCCGTCAGCTTGTTTGTCATCTAGTTATATAAAAAAAACAATATTAGTAGAATTTGTAGAGGTGATGTAAACGCTATGATCAATTGTGCTGAGGTCATCATCACACAACCTAAAATAGGATAACATTTTTTATTAATAAACGTAGGTAGTCTTGTCTGTTTTTTTATGAAAACACGAGAAAAGTCGTCATAGTCGAATCGAAACTTAAAATATACAATTTTCTAATTGAGGTTCTATTGCTAATACTACGCTTCGAACGTCGAACTTCACGAATACAATTTTTGGAAAGTGGAAGTGGGGATGTTATTGAATCAAATATCAGTATAAACAATAATAGAAAGTTGTAGAAAAAGATTCAAATAAAAATTGAGATCAACTTTTATGTAAGGTTAAATCCGTAAGATTATAATCAATGTGCGTTTTGTAAGACTTGGGACCAACTTTTAGTCCTCTAAAAGTTGGTGCCAAGGTGGAGAAGAGAAGTTACATGATCTTCTTGCTACAGAAATTTTGAGATTTTTTATCAAAACTTTTAACAAGTAGTTTTAAGCTTGTTTGTAACAAGACAACCGGGGGCTTAGTATGATCATCATCATCATCATCATCACCAGCCTATATACGTCCCACTGCTGGGCACAGGCCTTCCTACATGGAAGAAACACATGAGGAGTTTGGGCCATAACACCACCACGCTGGCCCAATGCGGGTTGGTGGGTTAAAGCGGTTGTAGTAACAACCGGGACCAACGGCTTAACGTGCCTTCCGAAGCACGGAGGAGCTCGAGATTATAAATTTTGGTTGACCCATCCCAGGGTCGACCATGGCGAAAGTTGCTTTGTTTTCATATTAGTATGATCACATTTAAATTAATCGTGCTTCTAAATATTTTACATTAAAAACCAACCTAACAATCCCGCGGACGCTTGCACGCAGTTTTTATATGTATAGAACACTTTTATTACAACCAAAAAGATTACAGTAACTAACGAAAATCGATTTGTCTAGGAGAGTTGTATAATGTCAATCTCAATCCAATCTCAAATCGTGTCCCAAGTTTGTTTCCTAGTAACCGCCACGATTAAGGCTATTACTTCAGCTCAAGGTAAGATGGTGATCTACGCAGATTAGCCAGATGTGGATCATATCGCGATTAAAGCAACCACGACCGGGACTAGCGTGGCACACGACACACGAGCCACAAAACAGACTGCTATCAAAACTAGTTTTAAACGTGTCAATCGCTAGAAAATGTAAAAAAGTTAGTCAAAGGTGAACGTACACGTATGCTAAGACAAATATTAAAACGTGTTATCAAAATTATTGCTAGAACTACAAAATAGTGAAAACTAACTGCTTATCTATGAACATGAAAAATATATCAAATTACATGAAGAATCAATCGGTCATACACATTTGTGACATTAGTGTCACATAAATGTAAACGTACGATTACGTGTATCAATTACAGGCACACTGTTAATTACACAAAGTTATAAACGCAGTAACGCTGGGCAGTGTTGCCAGAGACCGATAGTCAATAGTAACACGAGACAGTTCAAAAGTAACATTTTCATGTCAAAAGTAACATTGGGTTTTTTTATGGAAAAAAAGACCCTAATACTGAAACGTTTCAGAATTCATTTTTTACTTCTTCAAAGGAGCAATTACTGCGAAAAAATAGTAACAATCTTTTGACTTACTGTTAAACAAAAAAAGCAATTATAAGCTACTCCATACATAGCGTAGTTTTATGACTACTCGGTGTGTGTTTTTTTTTTGCTACTTTTGTTTAGATCCTTAAAGTAACGTAAAAGTAACATTTTGAGTCGTGTAACATGAAAGTAACATGAGAGGGTCAAAAGTAACATAAAATGTTACAAAAGTTACCATTCTGGCAACGCAGCGCTGGGCACTGTTCTCAATCATTGAGGTCATCGGTGACTACACGATCTCAAATTGGAATAAACAGCAATCTCACCTCAAATTAGAAAAAGATGATTCAGAGTAAGCAAAATTCACCTTATTACAAAAATTCGTTAACCCCGGTTGAACTTAGAAAAAAAAGTAGAAAAAACATTCATGGCCTGGGGCCAAAAATTCTCTGAGGACTACTTTAACTATTTGAGCTTCTATTTCAACACCTAAGATATATGTATTTCTAAGCACTTACAACATTTATTTTGTTGGCTTTAGTAAAAATCAAATCGTTGCGCTCTATTATTCAATTCTAATACATCTATTTCTAGTTTTAAACTTATAAAAACAGTTTATAAATTTCAAAATACAAATGGATAGAACTACCTACGTCATTAAAATAAAATGTTACGTGAGAAACGATTGACTTAATAACTAGGGCAGTAATCGAACTGGGACTAACATGGTGAGGCCAGCTACACAACTATTGATGATATACGTTTATCGATATAATTGTATGTTGAGTGACAACTAGAGTAACTGTCCGCAAATTGTAGGATATAGATCCGATGACACTAACAATTACTGACATATTGGCGTAGATAACGGCAGCGCGTCCGCCCGCACTCAGGGCTGCAAGTACAGTTGCATACCTACATGAAATTAACGTTCTACAATATTACTATAAAACTTATAATACGTCTTATTAAATATGGAATTGCCGTTTTTCTCAAATCATTTTAAATAAATGTCAACCCAAAATACAACAGTTATATTCAAAGTGCAGTATACAAGTAAGATTATACGAATTTTTTTTTTATTTATTTATAGTAAAATAGTTGAAAATGTGGAACAATTAGACCTTGTAGAATATTTAGCCGACTTCAATGTTTAGATTTGCTGTAATTTTATTCTAGTATTTAAAACATTATATGAATAATTACGTACGTATCCACAAAATTTCAATAAAATCGGTCAACCAATTTTATATTAAATACAAAAAACATAGTATAAGGTAATTCCAGTTTGCACCTAATTAACCGACTTCAAAAACGAGGAGGTTCTCAATTCGGCCAGTATGTTTTTTTTTCATACCTAAAGATCTAATACTTAGAAGCTAGTAACTGGTAACTACATAACTATTATTTAACGAATGAAGTTTATAGCTGTCTCCGGAAAGCATTTTTGTTTTGTTTTTTTTTTGTTGTATGTAGGACCTACCTATGTACCCACTAAAAAGGATTTAAATCCCAAATTATTATAATTCAGTTTAAAACTGGAATTTACTATTTAATAATTTGAAAAAAAATATATCATTGTAATCACAGTGTGATTTCAGTTCTCTTATGCAGGAGCATTCATGTCTTTCATCACAATTGTGTATGTAATCCTATATTTGTCAATAGTAGGTATGTAATATTTTTTTTTATACAACTAGCCGACAATAAGCTGACGGCCCACCTGGTGGTAAGCAGTTACCGCCGCCTATAGACACCTGCACCCGTACCACCATCTTTTATCGCGATCCAGTTTAGGACCTAAACTGAGTAGAATCATTAATTCGTACTACGACGCTATCTACGACTATGACAGCAATGCAGTTTAGGAACCGATACTGAACCGAGCGAAATATGAATCGCTTTTATAAAGATGGTGGTAAGGCCCCTGCAATAACAAGGAAAAATCTTGATATTGCAGGTGCATTGTCATCTTGATCCCTTAGATGAAATGCCGTCCATGTCTTGTAATTACACTGGCTAGCTTTCCCTTCAATCCGAAACACAGCGAATGGTTTCACGGCTGAAATATGAAACCAGACGATCCTATAATACCTTACCACCTAGTAATTTTTTTACCACCTTTTTATACCGTCAAAGATTACCTTACTAATACCCTATACATATAGTAACTTTTTTAAAACATACAATTTAGGTGTCAAAAAATTTAAATTACAAACTTCACACTTGTAAATAAGTAGCATTTTATAAATTAAATGTAAAACAGAATTTGATAATCTTGTGCACAATCTCTTTTGTAGAATGATATCTTTATTTTATAACAGTCTTAGTTAGGTGCAACCCTACCTATTCCGTTTTTAAGCGGACGCGGCCGCGTTTTATTACCAGTGAGGTCCCACTAAACAACTTATAAAAATCTCATTTAATCAAACAGGCTTATTAACAGACTGAGTTTAACAAAGCTTTTAATGAGATATTCAAAGGGGAGAAAAATAATCATGTCATTTTGCAATATGTAGGTATTACTGTTTTTCACCTGTAAGCGAACGTACCTGAGAAAATAGTAACCCTAATGTAGGTCTTGTTTTGGTACATTCTCATTAGGGAGTAAAAAAATTTACAAATTTTCAATACATTTTCCCGGAAAAACTACTGCAAACTGTTCTAGAATATACAGAAGATGAATCTAACAACTGCAATATGTTTTTTTAATGCACGACGACGCAAATAAACAAAAAGCTTGATAAACTTGCAAGTCAAAACTAACAGCAACTTTGCATGTCACTGTACCCAAGAAGACGCCACGACCAATGATTATACTAAACTATCATCCGCGTAGTAGTAGTTTTGTAATAATTATAGTCACGAAAAAAGAGCCGGCTGGTTCGTGGCACGTGCCAAATACACCTGTCTGTTTGTTAGTTGAAGAAACGTGCTATTTTTTGTACTAACAGAGTGAAATTACTGTACTCGTACGCCGATATTAGACTGGTATTATCTGAATAGTTAACATACATACACTTACATATAATCACATGGTTCTCCTATTTTCTCATATGAGTTGCAGAGGATTTCAAACGCGTAGATTATTTGATCACAGAGTACATTTTTATGTATTCGATGACTTATTTAAATACGACAATTATACTTTCGTGACTTTGAGATATAAAAGAGGATGAACCGCTAGGCGAATGAAGTGTTTTAAAAAATTAAATAATTATCTGTGAAATACCAACACACAAAACATAATTAATATTAGGGCTGAGAGAAGTTAAAATAAAGAAAATTCATACAAAATATTTATAATTGTCCATATAAAATAAAATAATGTGTGTAAAGATTAAATAAATATTTTACTATGATAATAATTGCTAATCTATATATAAAACTATACGGCCACTACGTATGTCGATGTAGCTATGTAGCTTCGATTTGAGGTGTCAAACCTTTGTCAAACGTAATAAATTGTCTATAAAATTTATTTTAATAAATCGAAAGAAAAGAAGTGAGATCCCAGTTTCTATCAGTTTAACATGACTGCTTACCCCAAACTCATTTTATAAAGCAATACAATCAAAAATCATGAATGAATATGCTTGACTTAATATTTCGGTAAGTATAGCTGAAGACTTCATCAAGTGGGGTTATAAACTTCTTAATTATGAAATAAAAAAAAGTTGTCAACTACCCTATTTGTATTTTAAAGATATAATGAACATTCCTGTTAACACTTTACATATACCTATCGACCGATGACAGGCTGGTCTAGTGGTCAGCACCCCTAACTACACAGACTACTCGGTCAGAAGTCCCGGGTTGAATCCCGGTAGGTGATTAGATAGGAGGTAGATCTTTGTATGATTTGTTCACGAGTCTATTTAGTATATTTCTAATATTTATATAAGTACATATGATTATCAGTATTTCTCCGTTATCTATCATCAGCACACAAGCTCATAATGATGCTTAGTTTGGGCTAGATAATACATAGGTGTGAGTGTATGAATGAATATAGCATTATTATTATTACCTATAAGTCGAACCTTAAACTTGTAGATATATTAAATGAATTTTGAATTTACTGTAATTTTTACTATATTTATTTTTGTTATGCTTCATAAGTATATCAAATTAAGCAATCGATACCAACATAGAGTCCCGCCAAATTATAACAGACAATGGAACTGGTAGCTACAGATGTCTGTAGCTACCAGTTCCATTCCATCCAGCTACAGATGATGTCTCTTTATTGGGCAGTAGGTATGTGGGATTCTAAGACTGTGTAATAAATAAAAATAATTCTGAGAGTTCCGTACCAAAGGAACTTAATTATCGCCTAATATATCATAACGAAATAATATTGGGCTTAGCGTGGGAGTATCGGAGTATCATTGGTGATGATTACTGGCGTCTCGGTTTACGACACCCGTAGGAGCCGCACGTAGGATGGATTCGCCGTCTCGACACCTCGTCGATCAAATGACCACTCGTGGTCATTATGAAATCTTTAACGGACCCTCAAAATGGAATAGCAATTTCAGAAATCATTCCAATTAAATATTTTTTTATTCTAGAATTTCCCAAAGAAATATTGAACATTACTTAGATATACAGGGTGGTGCTGTCAATATTACAATAAATTAAAACATGGTCTATATTAGTCCATATAAATGATTTGCCACTTTCAAAAACATCTTATTTGTTTAAGAATTTAATGACATTTGTATGAATTAATATAACATTGGCTGCATTATTTCATAGAAATGTCATGAAATTATTAAATGAATAAGATGTATTTGAAAGCGGCAAACCATTTCTATGTACGAATATAGTACATGCCAATGTATTGTCGTATTGACGGCACCATGCACCCTGTATATTTAATTAAGAGTAGATTTAAGGCTAAGGTGGTTCTTGACCTATTTTAGGTACAATTTGATAATAATTATACTTTTTAAGCAAACAGCGTCAGGTAAAAAAAAGGTGGGAAAATAACGTCTTATTTTACGTTTTCCGATCCATCGGACTATGATAATTTGTGATTTGTACGATTTGTGTGTGTACGATGAATCGGACACAAAGTGAAAAAAGTTCTCGTCTTCCGATCGATCGGATTAGCAGTCGCGCCAAGTGTTTACAAGATGTAATTCTAATGTGAATAACCATTAACGTAGAAAGTGTTATTGTTTGTCTTATTTTGAGCCATGGCTTCAGGGAAAGGTATATTTTCCCGTCTAGAACACGTTTTGTTCGCGATTGCAATTTTTATTGTAGATATTTATAAACTTATCATTACACGGCTTACATTATTTTGGCTTTTGTTTCGACGTATAGCTCTACCATAACGTCTCTCCTTTACTACGTATGGTAGAGATGTCTGATATGGTGGTCTGGTAGAGTTCGCTTCTAGCGATAAGACCTCCGTTTTGGGCATCATTTGTGTTTGTTTTATCGCTGTCCTGTTAAGTTAATATGCAAAATAAAGGTACGTAATTTATGGTAAAGACTATAAATAAAGATTTTAAAGGTATGTAAGACGTGCAATGTTAAATTTAGAAATACCTCAAAACTAAAATAAAAATGAATAGCTACTTACCTAAGCAGGTACGGTCAGCAACAAAAGTAGATTACCTCTTTAGTACCATCTCACAACGCGTCATCAACAGTATTGATACAAAATACAAATTCTCAAGAGTATTCCAATTTACTAGGTGGTAGACCCATATGTAGGGTCGCCTGGGTAGGTACCACCGCCTTTCTTATTTCAGCCGTGAAATAGTTCGCTGTGTTTCGGATTGAAGGGAAAGGTAGTCAGTGTAATTACATTACAGGGCATGGACGGCATTTCATCTTACGCCTCAGGATGACAACGCACCTGCAATATCAAGTGCTTTTCCTTAGGCGGCGGTAACCGCTTACCACCAGGTGGGCCGTCAGCTTGTTTGTCATCTAGTTGTATAAAAAAATGAAAAGATACTAAAGTGTTCATCAACTTCTGTTGCTGACTGTACCTCAGTGTTCATTACGAATATTATCTATTAAAATAACGTACGTAGTACATTTTAAGGGCACAATTTATGTTTTTAGCAATCATACTGTATGTTGGTATTATATAGTATTATATTTACTCACCAAAAGGTGCTCACAAAAAACCGTTCCCTTTATTTTGAATAGACTGCATTCACACCTTCTGTTTTCTTATTCACACCTATTGTAACGTCCAAGTCAAATAATCCTCGGTTGCACACTTGTATCACGATCGTAAATTACACTCCGACCCACAGTTCAGTCCACTTTTGTATACTTATTTGAAATAGCTTTTTTATAAAAAGTTACATAAAAAAATGTTTATGCACTAACTGAAAATTGTCCTTGCAGCCGTTTTCAGAATATGAGTCACAGCAGTTCAATTAATATTCGTGATTAGCAAAGGCACATTAAAAACAAATAGAGTTTTCCCGCCAAATCTGTTTTCTGGCAGCGATATTGCCGGGAGCAACACAGCAACGCGCGTCTAACCGCGAGCAAAGCCGGTTGAATGCTGTTGACGTTTTATTTTGAACTAGGCTACGCCGGCCGCCGCGCCCGGCTCCGCGTCCAAGCCACAGGGCGAAGCTCCCAGGACATAGCACAATAAAAAAGCTCCGGACTCTACTTGTATAAAAAAAGCATTTAGTGAGTTTTCTGTCGACATCCTTGCATACGAGACGTTGAATTATAATGTAGAGATTTCAGTGACGCTTTAAAGAATATTCTAGGTTTATACATAAATGTTATACCTACTTATGTTTACAAGAAACCTTATTCTTAAATTCAGGACTAATGTATCCGTTAAGATAGATGCATCGTCGGGAAGACTTGATAAAGTGGCAGAAGGGTCGGATAAACCTCAACAATGGAAGTTTTTTCCCGATTAGAGGGTGGAACACAAACAACCACACGCGCTGAACTTCACGAACGTTTCTGACTTAAACTTACTTACCTTAAGAACACGATACCGCAAAAGTAATATTACTCAGCTATCTTCAGTATGATGGAGAGTACCATGTCAAGTGCCAGTCAGGCAACCCTTCGGTATCAGAAGGAATAGCAAAATGCCCTTGTGGCATTAACGGCACGAAAGTAAAAAAACGTAGTTACTAGTAAAAAGTCTGAAATCTGAAATAGTCATAAAAGTAGAACGTCTACAAAGTCAAAGATAAATAGTACTATTTGAAGGAAGTATTTTTAAGTATAATGTACTCGTACTTACGTTTTTTTATAGTCATTCAGTTTATGCGGCATAATATTAACATAGAATCATAACTACATAATATATATTTTATAAATAACCTCTGATATACTAATGATAGCCTGGTCCTTCAGGTTGAAAATATACATGTATCCTGATCAACTGACTCAGCGGACTATGACTTCAAAAATACCGGCCAAGTACGAGTCGGACTCGCACACAAAGGGTTCCATACCATTATTTAAAAACCTACCTGTTGCCGTTATCAATATTGGGCAAAAAAGAGCAAAAAAATCACGTTAGTTGTATGGGAGCCACCTTAAAAATTTATTTTATTCTGTTTATTACTACTTATTTGTTGTTATAGCGGCAACAGAAATAGGTACATCATCTGTGAAAATATCAACTGTCTAGTTCATGACATACAGCCTGGTGGCAGACGGACCGACAGCGGAGTCTTGGTAATAGGGTCCCGTTTTACCTATTGGGTACGGAACCCTAAAAAAGGAAGGAATTATATTTGCAGTACCATTATACTGGAGTACTTTCAAAACGATCTATTCCTTTCTAATACCAAAATTTAATACCAATGGTATTTGTTTACTGTCGTAATAAATTTTATATTCCTAACGAATACCAACACTACCACTCATAAACAAATCAAGTTAAATGATATGAGATACAATCACTAATAAAAATGCTTTAAAATGAGATTGTAAATAGTGTTTATTTCATCAAAATCAATAGGTACTATGAAATAAATTAAAGTGTAGTAGAAAAGCGCTTGGTTCATTTTTATAATAACACAGACAATCAGACATGCGTAATTGTATTAAATACACCCATAAAGTACCACGGTTTACCACTTATGTATTAAGTTGATTGACTTTGTAGACAGTCTACTTATATGACGATTTCAGACGTTTTACTTTACCTCCAGGATATTTCGCTAGTGCGACCTTCTGATGAGAAGCGGTGGTAAGTAGCTAAACGTCGCATATAGACACCCGCAATATCCATGGAAAAATCACTTATTGCAGACCCAACAGAAAATCAAACGTTGAGGCTCTGCGTAGCCATGACATCATGCTGAGCTGGTCACCCTTTTGGTTACATTAGCAGGGCAGTCTCAACTTGTTGATTTCTAAATTTTCCCATTATTTTGGACGGACTAAAGGACATTATATGGACGATAAATGTTCTATTTATTCACATTAATCATTGTTAACCGACTTCAAAAACGTGGAGGTTCTCAATTTCATTGGTATGTTTTTTTTCTATGTATGTACACTGTAAATAATTAAATTTAGGTAGGTACCTAGGTAATTTAGGTAGGTACCTAGGTAATTTAGGTAGGTACCTAGGTAATTTAGGTAGGTACCTAGGTACTTATCCCCTAGAAACCAAATTTTTGGAGTTTGTGCTAAGTTGTTTCCAGGACAATAGAAAGTGAAACTTGATGTTTTAAAAAATATATAAATTTAATTATTTTATCCTTTTTAGTATTTTTTAATCATTTGTAAAGGTTTTGGTTTTTTTTAAATCGTACGAAATTATACACAACACAGGCGAGACAAGCAGCGACGATAATTATAATACTTGTGCTCCTAGTGTAAGTTTCCATCGAATTGAAACGAAAACATCGTCGTGATAATTAACTTAATGATTAACCTTTAACCGCCTCTGTGGTCTAGTGGTTGAGACTTACCTCAGATCTAGAGGTCCGGGGTTCGATTTCCGCAGGGGCAGTAATTTAAGCAGTGGACGTCTTTCGGCTGAAATTGTGATGGAGTCAGTCTAACGGGGTATTTTTACCATTATAGGTAATCGTGCGACTTGGCGAAAATTAAGACACTGAAAGTGAATAGATAGAAAGGAGATAAATGTGACGAGACTTATAGCTTTGTTGCCGATGTTGCCTCCACAATTCATACAATCAACTTGGAGAGATATAGTGAACAGTGTGGAATTGAGCAGTAACGTCAGAATCTTCTGGGTAGTTCAACTTTTGGAACCGGTGTAAATTCAGACAGACTGACTGACTGACGGACAGACAGACAGACTGACTGACGGAGAGACGGACCGACAGACAGACCGATAGACAGACTGACATTATAACATTCTTAGCTTACGTAGATCCAGATAAGACAGAGAGACAACCATTATGAAATTGTTAGTTAGTTAATATTATTTTTATGTGATAGACATAAGGGTTTTTTTGTTGACAATTCAAAGTGCTTCTTAGGGGGCCTAATTGAATAAAGATATTTTCATTTTCAGTCTAACGGGGTATTTTTACCATTATAGGTAATCGTGCGACTCGTCGAAAGAGGAGATAAATGTGACGAGACTTATAGCTTTGTTGCCGATGTTGCCTCCACAATTCATACAATCAACTTGGAGAGATATAGTGAACAGTGTGGAATTGAGCAGTAACATGCAGTCGGTGGAACGTCATGTCTCCCGCAAAATTAAGTGTTTCTAAAGATGATCACAGAACCACTAATCAAGATAACAAACTCCCAAACTATTTCTGTTTTTCTATAAACTAAAAAATAAAGTCGACATCAAGATACTGGAAATAAAGCAAAGCCTTTTTGGGGAACCAAAACAAAACAAGAAATTCTGAAATTACATATTTGATCTACGAGTATTCTACAAACTCCCTACCTATTTCTGTTTTTAACAGACTTCAAACACGAGGTTGGTGTTTTTTTTCACCGATTACGCCATTATTTCTAATCCGATTTACGTGATTCCTTTTTGTTCGATGTGGAATAGTTGCCATTTTTTTTAAATGGTTGGGTAATTTCGTTTTTAAATCAAAATAAATGGAATGAGAAAGTCATCTACGTATGCGAAATTGCAGATTTTTGTTTTCGACTTTTTAGTGAAACGATACGATAGTTGGAAACAATATTAGCTGAAGGTCACCCATCTAGCTTTGACCTTAGAAAGTAATCACTAAAATCTTGCCGGAAAGTCCAACGCACAATTAATACAGAAGTATTAATTGAGCGTTATGCGGCGTTAAGAGAGCAAATTCGACAAAAAGGACCAGATTTGTGGAAAGAAAATTCTTGGACTTTGCACCACTATAATGCGCCTTCGTACAAGGCCATCATTGTGAAGGAATTTTTGACCAAACACTCAACAAATACCACCGAGCAACCACCATATTCACCAGATATGGCTCCAGCCGACTTCTTTCTTTTTCCTAAACTTAAATTACCACTTCGTGGCACCCCTTTACAATCGGTAGAAGAGATAAAGAAGAATTCGCGGCGAGAACTGAAAACAATTCCGGAAACAGCGTTTAAAAATGTTTTGATGATTGGATTATTCTTTGGCATAACTGTATCGCTTCTGAAGGAGCATACTTTGAAGCTGATAAAATAAATTTGGATGAATAACTAACATTTTGTGTACCTACCTATTATTGATCTTTTCCCGGTACTTTCTTGACAGAGTAGTACCTATGTAGGTTCATACCTGTTACATAAAAAAGAGATTATACAGCCTTCTATTTATTAGGACCTTTTGTGGCAGTTTTATTTTATTTTTAAAAAAAATATAGCTTGCGATATTTTCGCGATATAAGTAAAATAAATTAAAAAATATTTCTTAAAGTAGTAGGTAGGTACTGCAATAAAGGTGTTTAAGTTTATTTACCAATAAGTTCAAGCGTTAATTTTATTAACTTCTTAAAATAAAAATAATCACATAGGTAAGTGTTTGCATTTTGTATGTTTTTGTTGAAAATTAAGTATCCTTTTAGAAAAATTTGTTTTGGGAACTTTCCTTTTGGAAAGTTTTCCTTTCCTATTGGGAATTATCCTTTTGCGAAGATTTCCTTCTGGGAATTGACCTTTTGGGAACTTGTCCTTTTGGAAAGTGGTTCTTATCAGTCAAAATGATCAATACATTTCGTTTTCACTCGAAACTTACAATAAGAATGCTGGGGTGGGATATGAACTCACGACCACTCACAATCGGAATGACTGCTTTAACCACAGAGCTACTGAGAACTTGGGATAACCCTATGAATTTCTTGTACATAATCTTTATGATAGTTATATACTTAACAACATTAACATTGACATTGTATTGTTTTTTGATGCGTTTAAACGGCTTCTTTGTTGTAAAAATTATAAATAAAGAAAGAAAACGATGAAAAATATTGCTCCAGGCGGGAATCGAACCAGCGTCTCCTGATGCCAGACGCGATTATGGCGTAGTGGTAAATATCAGGAAACGCGGGATCGTTTCTTTGTTTAAAAATAAAAATTACTACAGAACATAAAATTTGTGTCTGACTCTTCACTACTCTCCTATGAACACAGCAAATAGGGTCCTCCATTGCACCTGCTGATGGTTTTTAATAATCAATATTTTTCCTGTTATACAGGATGGTGCCGTCAACACGACCATAAATTGAAACATGGGCTATATTAGTTTGCATAGTGGGCATAGAAATGGTTTGCCACTCTAAAAAACATCTTACTCATTTGATAATTTCATGACATTTGTATTATTTAATATTACATTGACTGCATTATTTCTTAAAAACGTCATAAAATTATCACATGAATAAGATGATTATGAAAATGGCAACCCATTTCTATTCATTTATTGTCGTATTGACACCACACTGTAGGTATGGATATAATCGTTTTAAGTAACTTTAGTACACATGCATAAAAATTATAGCTAAGGTATGATTAAAAAAATAAATCACTAAAATTAAACTAAGTATTTTTATTACATCAGCTATCTTGATTTTTTAGTTCACATTCAATCTCTTCAATCTCATCCATAAATAATTTTTCCGAAAATTCCCCATCTTTCTTGTAATTTTTCTTTGAAGTACCACTCTTCAAAAAAGGTTCATGAAGTGCTTTGTATAATTTCCTTGCTTTAGTAGATCCAAATCCTGGACAATCTGCTAATCTATTTTCTGATGCTAATATTATATTTTTTAAAGTACCAAATGTAGTAATTAGGGTCATTGCATCAGTCTTGTTTACTGGTTTAATTGATGACAATGCACTTATTATCTGAAATATAATTTGAATTAAAGTATTTACTCTATTGAATAATACAATTTTTATCAGATAGATAGGTATGCCAAAGAGGTTTAACACCTTTTAAAGTCCCGCTTAAATTTTAAGCAGTGTCTTATTGGATGTTTGCCAATACAATTTTTTAACTTTCACAGTACTTAAGATACAAAAATTAAATTTTAAGTAACCCCGGGCCACATTAATCATCTATCTAACACCATCTCATTGAGACTATTCTTATGAGCCCAAACATGCTATATCTGCTGTAAGTTTCTAAAGAATTAAGCATCCTGCAGACTTTTTGATGGTATAAGATCAGCATAAGGTTAGTATGTCATGGGAATGCCTCAGTGACAGTGCACCAAATTTCAAATGAATTGAATCTGCGCAAGTTAGTAAAACACTTTTATCATGTACAAAATGAGTTGACAGTCATCAAACGCCTCAACTGATCAATATAAATTATAGGTAAGAACCATCCTAATCACATCAGCTTTCAAACAAAAAACTAGGAGCTATGATGCTACAGACAAACACGTCAAACTTCTAAGACCCCTCTTTTTTCGTCGGGAGTTAAAGATATTAAAGAGGGGGTAAAATTTTAGACTTCTTTGTGTATTTGTCTTTATAAAATCCCATTTTAAAATACACAAACTAAAAAAACTCCAATCCAAAGTCTATGGATAAGACAAATAATACTATTTATAAATATCATGTAACTTTTCTGGAGGAGCTAGCTGGCTGAGGAACTCACTGGTTTAGTGGTTTGAATGCTTTGGTTTCGTTTACGTAAACAAAGCAACTTTCCCCATGGTTCATTCCAGATGGGCCAATATGGCGCTTATAAGGGATATAAAACATAATGGACAATAATGAATTGAGCAACTAAAAATAACCTGGTGAATGACAAAAACCGTGAAGAGGCATCTTATCATTGAATAGATACCTGAATCGGATTTTTTTGACACCCACTTTTTATTTTCATTGGTTAGGTTAGGTTTGTATGATGCTCAGTAAAACATACATACACCAAATATATTTAGAAAACATTCATATTTTTTTAGTTTAAGTTTATTTTGAGGAAAGTAGATAATAATCATCAGTAATCAATAATCATCATGTAAGTCTACCAATAACATACAGTCAGATGCAAGCAAAGCTCTAAAATTTATTATTACCTTTTGATGTGGGTCATTTTCAACTTTCTCCATAATTTTATCAGGTGGTTTATTTTCATAAATCTTGTAATTTTCTACAATTTTTGCCGCTTCTTCTGGACTCCACGCTAGCATTAATGTTAGGTCTGTTAAAAGACATATTCTTGTTAAATTTTTTAACGGTATATGTGGGTCTTTTAAATCCACCTACGGACAAAATAATAATAAAATTTATTTTAAATTAATATTATAGGTTCAATATATTTTTTTTTATTTGGACACTTTAGACCTCACCTGCACCAATAACACTCGTAACTCATACTTCTTGCCCAACTCCTTGAGCCTGTTGTTAATATAATCTGGATTCATATTATGATACCGTAGTGAGAGAAACAAAAGGCATATCGTTTTTCCGACTTCATAATCTGGTATAATATCATCATATTCCCATGGGACACTTGTGATAAATTTTAATAATGGATTACCCCTCTGAAATAAAGACAAATCAATAAGAAGGGAAACTTAAATAATACTAGAGTGTTTATAAGTTACAAAAGGAACCCTACTAACCCCTTTTGTAACTTACCCCAGTAACGAAATAAAAAATGGTATAGCACTTACCCACCTGTTTCTGATTTACTAAAATACAATGTGTTTTAGATGATGAGGGTTTTGTAATTGTTTCTTTGGACGGACCTGTACAAAATAAGGTTAATATTAGTATATCTAAAATACTGTACAATATTCGTAGTATTTACCTTTATTAAAAGATCCTCACCAGGTTGTGGTTCAATAGACTCCAGTTTTCGCTGTTTTGGTAATGTTGGTTCACAAATTTCAGCCAGGAGTTCATCAAAGCCATCTTCTTCCATTGTAAATTAATAAAAACAGTTTTCAAAAATTGTATGTTTTGTGTTGCAGTCACAGAGTACTTGTTGCAGTAAACTAGGAAATGTCAAAAGTTTAGTCAATCCCAGGGGGTGGACGCTTAGAGCAAAGCTGTCATATGGTTGTCATTTTACATTTAATTTGAAAAAAGAGACATCTACAAATGCACTCCTGTTTTAAGATAAACTAAATTACTATTTAGTTTATCGTAAACTGTCCAGATGGCGTAACAAACAATAATATTTTTAATATTTGGTTTTATTGCGCTAGCAACATCGACCATCGACTTATTATCGTAGATGGCAATGAAAAATTCAAAATTTCAAAACCAAAACTTCAAGTTAAATGTCTATCGAAAATTTTACGTGCGCTGTCGTGTGTCGTTCTCTTTTCGTTAAATCATTTGTAGTTTCGTAAAATTGTTCTGCCGATCTGCGTTGAGTTGAATTTTTATTCCTCCGCCGTGAAGTAAACTAATTTTCCGAAGCGTTGCGTGTGTTGAGTTTTCCTCCGCCGTCTAAAAGTGATTTTGTATTCTTGCGACTGAACGCTTAAAACTTTGTGTTGTGATTTTATTTGCGATAAAGGACGCTTATTGTGTTGTTTCATCATGCCTAAACGTTGTGCATTAGGATGTCCAATTGACTCCAGTAAGTACTTACCAAATCAAATCTATTCTTACTACCAAAAAAAAATTTTCCGGACAGCTATGTCCGGAAAATTTTTAAAACGTTCATTGTAATAACGCTTGAAACTGTGAATAGATATTAACCCGTTATGAATCATGTTCCTGACACAATTGATTTTTCAAATGTCGTAGCCCTCCGGAGGGATATGGCCGCTTGACAGATTACAGGGATTCTATATCCGCGTTAGAAATGATTTTGATCAATATTTATAATCCATGTAGTATAACTAAAGGACGAAAACATTTTTCATTGTGTGCTAGCGTCAGCAGACTGTTATCTTGGGCCAGTCATTAATTCTATATCCAAAATAATCATATTCTAAATTGAAAATTGTTCTGAACACTAACATTTATAGTGTGTTTTCTTTTAGGAATTTCATACCATCAGTTTCCGAATCCAAAGAAGAATCCTGATGGATTCAAGGCCTGGGTCCACATAGTTGGAGGAAAGTTGGAGTGTGTTGCTGATTATGAATTTTACAGAAAAAAGGTCATATGTGATGTTCACTTCACTATCCAAGATTGGAACCGTAATAATCGATTAAATTTTCGAGCTGTACCATCTCTACATCTTGGTGAAGGTAAAAGTTTAATGAGTTTTAAGGATGAGTCTAGGTGTCAAGTATATGTAAATATCAATAACATCAAAAAAAAAAATAACACAGAAATATTCCTAATAAATTATATGTGGAAATATATAAATATTAGAAATGAACCTATCTATTAAACTTAAAAATGTTAAATAACTGCGAAACAAAATATTTATCAAGTATAAGTATTATCAATAACTTATTACCACGCACGCATTTATGATATCCAAGGCGGGGAGCGCACATGCTATTTTTCGACATCCACGCCAACGAAATAGCGGGCACAGCTAGTAACATATTGTATAAACCCTCCTTAACTCATGAACAAATATTTGTACTGGTCAGACATATATCCTCCCCATAAAGGAGTTATATGTATAGTCAAATAAGTCTTATGCAAAGAATGTTAACTATTGTGCCTCTGGACCAATTATACCCATGACTGCGATTGGAGCCGTATTATGTGGTTATAATTCCAAGTACTATTTTTTGAAAAAGGTGAAGGCAAATTGTGAAGGTGACGAAAATAGCTGTCTTCAAAACCTAGATTTTTTTATAAAAAAAAAACACAGTGACCCTTATGTTCTCACTGACAATGATGCATCACAAACTCCACTTGATACAAACACAGAGGAAATTGTGGTGCCTTTTATTAATTTAAATACTGATGCGGTCGATGCAGGTCAAGGTAATTATGTTTGTGGGTGGGTCCTGGCTAAATGTTTAAAGAAAATATGTAAATCATGTCAAAAATGTAAAGAAGAATTACATGGTGACCCTGAAGGCAAATCAAATAGCTTCATAAAGGCTAAGGAATATAAAAAAAAATGTAAAAGTTTATTATATCCCTCGGAAAACTTACAAAAAAGTTTTATACAAACACAAAATATTGTGTGTGAAATTTTAAAAAAAGATGTACCCAAAACTAATTTAAGAAAAAATATTTAAATGTTTACTGACATATTTGTTGATTTCCCTTTTAGTTGTGAAATACACAAACACGAACTAAAAAACTATTTTGAAAAGACAGTAATAAATATACTCATATACAGTTGGTGACGATCAATTAATCGAATTTTATCGGGTAAAATTACGTATAATGGTGATGATGAAATTAAAATTGCATGTCAAGTGTATAGAAATAAACTTAGACATAATAAGTATATTTGATTTTTATTTGATTAATAGTATACTCATGATGTACTTCTAATCTTACCTATTACATGATATACAAGGTCTAAGTTAAATAGTTTCCGATATATATTTTAATAAGGATTCCATATGTAAAATTGTAATTTAAAATTTTTCTTTTCCTGTAAATATCGGTAACTAAAACTTAGATCTAGTATAAAAAATGCAGTATGCAGTATTATTTTAAAACTGGGCCTATGTGGGTGTGCGGTTATACGTTACGCACACATGCACATTTAAACTAGGATGGCAATAACAGATGTCGCCAGCATAATATGAACTGACATTAGCGGTTGACAAAAAAATGTGAGAGGCGGCTCTCTATTCCCGGTGTATTATATTCCTCTATGGTCAATCCTCAGCGTTTAGTTTTAGCAGCGGTTAAGGCTGATTTACACTTCCATAA
This sequence comes from Nymphula nitidulata, assembly GCA_947347705.1. Lineage (NCBI taxonomy): Eukaryota > Metazoa > Arthropoda > Insecta > Lepidoptera > Crambidae > Nymphula > Nymphula nitidulata. The sequence continues at coordinate 17,342,198 of OX374625.1, read as the reverse complement.
GTACCAGTAGCGAGTTAACTTGCGGTCTTGGCGAGTTAAGTTCAAATTCCCGTCCAAACAATGTTAAGAACTTAACTCGCCAAGACCGCAAGTTAACTCGCTACTGTACTTATGCAAGTGTAAATCAGCCTTTATAACAAAACATCTGTGATACAGAAAGTAGTGAAAGTACCAAAAAAACTCAAAAGAATGCTAAGATTTGTATTTTAAACATTTGTATAATTTTGTAATTAGCACAGCAGGAAATATGTATTACTTTTTTTTACATTAAGCTAGACCTAAGGACTAGTATCCAATGCCAATTAATTTAAAAAAATCAATGTCATAATGACAGAATAAATAAATCACGAATCTTTTTGCAATCTTTTGTTGTTTTCGGTACTTTTTGTACCAAATAAAATGAAAATTTAACGTTTTTAAGTACATGTAAATTTATTATAATTTTCAATTAACTCAATGAGAAGAATATGAGTAAATCACCCGTTATAAAACAGTCAAAAACAGACTGTGAATTTGAAGATGAGATTTTCGACGATTCTTCATTTTTGGCCAAATTTGATAGTACTTCTTTTAAGGAAACCAGGTTCTCTGAGAGTAATATAAATGATTCTCTAAATAAAAGTGGTTTAAACATCAGGTAAACTTATTTTTAAAACATAATCTTATTGTTACATTTCTTTGTATACTTCTGATAAATATCAACTTTATTACTACTTAATTTTCCAGTGCTCTTTGTTGTGACGAAGAAATAAGTGGCTATGATAAACTGACAGGGAAAACATGGATTTATCCAACCAACTTTACAGTCAGAGACTACCAATTCAATATTATCAAGGCTTCAATATTGAAAAACACACTTGTAAGTTGTAAATATTGTTATTATTATCAAAACTTATGAGAAAAAATTGTTAATTATAAAGTTATGTAGGAATTTTCAACATCTCAAGATGTCTGATGGTTGGTGTGCAAAAACTTATGCAAAAAATATTTTTAAAGTACCTACCTAAAAGTTCAGCCTAAAGTTTAACATTTAGTGTAATTTAATGTGCATACACCTGCTGGTCTATGCACATTAAATTACGCTATCTCATGTACAGGTGGTATATGCACAACCTTTGTTTTAAGCCATAGGTTACAATTTTAAGAAGGGGGGTGCTCCCTATCCTCGTAATCCATCCCTCACCAAAGCAAACACCAAACTTTCAAAGGTATTGAAGATTGTATTTGGAGATTAGGAATCAACAAAAAGTTTCATTTTATGCACTCTTCTGGTGAATTTAGGGATTTGGCTTAGAGAAGAGCCCCCTAAATCCTCCCCCTAGCTCTCCTCATCAAAAAATGCATATTTTTAGAGATAACCCAAATGATTCACTAACAAACCAATAGAAGACACCTGGTGCATGACGGCCTCTGCCGCGGCACATTCATCGTTCCAACATAACCCAGCCCAAAGAATTCACTAACAATAGATAATTTATATCACATCTCTTAAATTCAGTGCCTTATAACATTTTTTTTGATCCTAAATAACATGCAACAAATTCATTCACTCACATGCACGCATACACACACTGAAATATATTATTCTAGTAATAATTATTTACTTTGTATTGTTTTTATCATGTGTTATGACACATGATATATTACAGCAAATAGGGATTATTGTCTTATTGACAATGATTAAGGGTGGTATGCCACTATTTTGGTAGATTGTACATAGCCTTAAAGACTAGAATCAACTGCCACTTAAGCTATCTGCTTTTTTAAATATTTTGAATTCATCCATAATATTCTATCAAACCTTTATTGACTTTTATTAAAGGTAAGTCTACCAACCGGCTTGGGAAAGACATTCATAGCTGCAGTAGTGATGTACAACTTTTACCGGTGGTATCCTCTGGGCAAAATCATATTCACAGCACCCACTCGGCCTCTGGTAGCCCAGCAAATTGAAGCTTGTTACAATATTATAGCTATGCCACCTAATGATACAATTGAAATGACTGGTGAGAAATTATTTTAATACATAATTTTGGTTTTATTCTACTTAAAATCTGAAAGTCTTCAAATTATTTATAAACATAGACACATTCTATGCAAATAAGTGATTTGTTTTTACAGGACACATGCAAGTAAATACAAGAAAAACACACTGGCAAAACAAGAGAGTATTTTTTGCTACCCCTCAAGTGATTTACAATGATATCAAATCAGGTATATGTCCAGGAGATAAGATTAGATGCCTTGTAATAGATGAGGCCCATAGAGCAAGAGGCAACTATGCATATTGTCAAATTGTCTCCACACTTACTGAAATGGGACATAAAACATACAGAATATTAGCATTATCTGCTACACCAGGAAGTAAAGTTGAGGATGTCATCAGTGTAAGTAAAACAGAGCTTTTGTAATAAATACATTGAAATATTCAAAATAGCCCATTATCTTGTCAAGCTATACATTTCAAACACAATAGCATTAGAAAGGTCAAGGGAGTTTTATGTGGCTTAACAAATGAATGAACTATAAACTTGTAAGTTTTTATTTCTTAGGTTATCAAAACATTACACATAGCCCACCTTGAGCTAAGGACAGAAGGTTGTATAGATGTGGCTCCATACAGTCATTCACGGAAAATCACCACTGTCATCATACCACTCGGACCTGAATTAACACAATTAAGGCAACAGTATGTGGAGGTAAATTTTTATACTGGCTAATTAAGTGTAATAATAATGGCTTAATTAATTAATGCTTGTACAATATTAACTTTTACAACAAAATCGTATTTAATTATAATTTAATTTATTTATGTCCATCTGACAAACATGAGTACAATTAATAAGGAGGATATTTTGCTGGAGATATACATATGAGCAAAACAAAAATAAAAGTGTCAAAACGTAGTGTATTTATGTTAAGGCACCTGAGCCTAAGGTTGCATGCATTCTGAAGGATGCATGCAGTCCATCCTTCCATTAACCATAATACATTTTTATAAACCATGCCTCCCTAATTTTCTAAGGAATAATAATTATTCCACTAAATTGTGATGTGCAGTAAAAAAATTAAGGGCTTTTTGATACAGGTAGGTCTTAAATTATACTGTTTATTGTTATTAATTTTTAACTGTAGCGTGTAATAGTATTTAAATCTGATTTTCATAAGATATTGTTACATTTTGTTTTTTTAATACAGATACTTTTTCATCAAGTGGTTTTGCTTGTCATTATCATATCGTTTTTTAAAACTAGTATGCTCTAGTTTATGTTTTACATAGTGTATTCTTAACAGATTTTAGATTGCTATGCAAGAAGACTGAAACAATTCAACATACTACCACAGAACCTTGGCAACTTATCCAAGGGCCGTGTTGTGATGCTTTACAAAGAGTTTCAAGCCAAAGAAAGAAGTTCAAGGTGAATTTTATAGACTTTTGTATTAAGTGTTTTTTTCTTGTTTATGACTTTTATATTTAATATAGAATTTTATTCTTATGAAACTTGTATGCTTAATAAGTAAACTTTTTAAAGTACTATATGCTAGTGTTTATAAAGTAGCATACATTGAATTTTAAAATTCCAAAATTTTTAACCAGTTCTGGTATTAAATTCATAATTATACAATCTGAAATAATAAAATATATAACCATATTCTTAATTTTTGATTTTAACATTATTATAAATGTTTGAAAAATTACTTAGTAATTAAAATAGAAATTTAGTAATAGTAATAGAAAGAAAGAATTTAGTAATAGTAATAAATTTAGTAATAGAAATTTTTCTAGTTTTATTCTATTTTAATTACCATATATAACCATGCCGAAATGTTTGAATAACATAATCATTATTAATCACCTAAACGTCAAATAATAATAATAATACGTTTGTATCGTAATTATTATTATATCATTAAAAAACAGTATAATCAAACATAGGTATATATTGTAATAAGATGTTACATTTTAAATACCTACTTACATTTGTTTTGTCATACCCATAGTCATTATCCCATTATTTGTTGTATTTCACAGACATCCTCAACACAACTACATAATGAAAGACTTCACATTACTAATCGCCCTATATCACGGATTAGAGTTGCTCGTCAAACATGGCTCTAGGGTTTTCTTAAACTTTTTTGATGAACATCCTGAAAAATCCTGGATACAATCTGATGACAGGCTGACCGCGCTACTAGAGAGGCTTCGGGATGACCTTGGAATAGATCCGCTGTCACTAAATAGAAGCATCTTGCCAGATGGAACTATACCAGAGGTAATAACTGTTGCTGATCGCCACTTGAAGAAAACAACGGTGGTATTTCGGAGCTGATTATATTTCTTGATATTCGGTACAATGTGTGCTTGCTGACTTCTACGAGTTGACTTCTACTGACTGACTACATTATAGGGATGATCGAACAATATTGGCCCTAACTTGACCTATTCTTAATCTACTTTCGACCAGTCTAGCGCAACTTCGTAAGAAGAAAAAATTGTATGAAACGTGCACGCTCAGTAATGGCGGTATAATCCGCCTCAATCCGAAAGAAGGCATTATCCATACAATCAATATGGTGGTCGACGCTCTTCATAAACAGGTGATTTATATCTGTCATCTGTCTCCGTCGCTGTTGTCTTGTTTTCAAAACGTTTGACATTTCATTTAGTTGTGTTGGAGAATTTTCTAAAATCAGAAATTAATGTAAATTATTATTAAAAACGAGTGTTTTGCCTCAAGAAATAAGCTTGACCAAAAAAGGATTGTGTGTGATGTGAAGTAAACTAAATGAGTAAACGAATAAGTTAAGAAATATGTAATTTAAAGACACGCCGGCGGCCAATGTAAAACGAACATATGATGTCTGAATTTCCTCTCAATGATGATCGGTAAGTACCAATGACTGTTAATTAGTTCTATTCTAAAGCTATTATTGTTTAAATAGTTATTTTAGTACAAATTTCAGTACATAAAAGTAATATTTACCTACCGACCTAAGAAAAAAATAGTGCTGTCTGTACAATTTTATTTCCCTATCGATGTCGTGGCCATTAAATAAACCACTTTATTTTTTTGGCAGATGTAAACAGTGGGTTCAATTGACAGGGAAGGATTTGGTGTATGTACCAATCGACAACAAAATGGCGACATATTTTTGGTGTAGTCGGAATCCAAATCGGAGTTAATGGCCGATCCAGGACGATTCACACGCCTACCGTCAACCTAACAACCTACCATGTTGTCATAGTAGTCAAGCTTGATATATTGTATATTATACTGAATAAAAGTTTTTCAAATACCATTGTATATTAATTTCAAACACCTATAACTATCGATAAAAATCTTAAGTATATCTGTAATCCCTACTAAGCACATCCCTATTTTATTGCTTATGTTGGCATTATTGTTATCAGACTGTTGGCTGAATTTTTATTATATTGGTATGAGTCTGGCGTGCACGTTCTATAGAATTTTTTTTTTCCTTTAAGTCCCGTCTCTTCTAGCGTAGCGTTTTATATTCTCTTTGCTTTCGACGCTCACAACTAGCGGGCTGTGAGCGAGCCAGCGACCAATCACAGCTGCGCTTGCGGCGAGGCTCACTCCGCGTCCCGCGCTCCCCGAAAATAATGTAGCCGCTGTGATTGGTCGACGATCGTGGCGTCGCTTCGCCCGCGTCCCGCGCGTCTTAAAGTAATGTAGGCGCTCCCATTGGTCGGCGCTAGCTTGGAACGGCGGTCGTCAACAATAGTATTGTATTTAGAAAAATATCTAAACTAGAAAAGAATATGGGGTAAGAACCCGCGATCTCTTAACTTCTACCAAAGATTTGGGACAACGCTATGAACTTCTTTTAGTAAATATCACTATGATTAAAACTCTCTTAAAAATTTAATGCTTGTTTTCACTAACCTTTGCTTAGCCGAGTCTCTTAACGATTTTTAGCTCAGTCTATGTAAATGAGATAGAATGAGGCAAATGTCAATAAGAACCTGAGCCTAGGGAATGGTTAGTGATGATATTAAAGAGGAACTTTTCGGGGGAGATGTAACATGTGACCATATTTACAGTTGCACCGCGACTTAACGTTACGCGCTGCTACATTAGCGAATGTTGTTGAGTTAGCAATAATGCTTACTTAAATAGTTTGTAATTAGGTATAACCGCTCTTTTTATACGATATACACTTGTGTTGAGATACAATACACGATGTGAAGTCTTCATCTGGTTTTACTTCAAGTCCTCAACCAACATCAACCCAGCAACATACCTCATGGCGACCCTGCCACGTCTAAGAGCTGTACCATTATGAAGAAATGAAAAGAAAAGAAAAAACTTAGATCAAGCAGAAGAATGATGGAATGCGAAGACTCACTGGAAGAATAATAGCATAAGAAGATACCATAATACAGAAGATCGGCAAGTACCAGAAGAATGCCACCTATTACAGAAAATACGAAACAAATGAAGAAAGAAGCGAACGGGTCAAGGATGGTGTCCAGGGTATAGCCCGGCCCAGTTGGAGCGGAGTCCAGGGATATCCCGGCCCACGGAGTCCAGGGAATAAGCCCGGCCCAACCAGCGAGCACAGACAATATTTTTGAACGTGCCTCATGCTGTCACCAACACACGTTGCTGAGCATCGCATCCGCTGCGCGCCACGCGTCGCTCGCTGTCGCGTCATCGCTGCCGTCGTGCGTGACCTACATAATTGGTACTAAATGAATAGCCATAAGGTAATTAATTAATTTAATGTAAATGAATAAAAATGATAGGCGTCGATTAACAAATATTTTGATTTAATCCTTTTTTTTAATATAGCATGTCACTAGAGTTAAAAGCGCTTCTCGATAATTTAGTTTATATAAAGGATTATTTAGTTAAATTGGGTCCAGAGAGACGACAGAAAGAAATAGGATATAAAAAGTTAGAATCGGCTTATGATTTATACAGACAAGTGGAGTATATTGTGTCTCAGCTTAAAGAGGGAAAAACTAAAGTAACAAGCGTAGAGGTAGATTTAATTAATGATTTGTATAGTGAAATTAAGTTAATTTACAGTAAAATAAGATCTTTAGTAGCTTCTGTCGACTCAAGTATGCAAACCGATAACATAATGGCGAAATCTAGTTTTGATATTAAGACAGCAATCGCTCTATTACCTAAAATAACAGGAACTGAGGATAGTATCAAGGAGTTGATTGATGGAATTACCATGTACAGTTCAATAATATGTGACGAGTCCCAAAAACTATTAATAGATTTTGTATTAAAAACTCGGCTATCGTCTGGTGCCAAATTGCGTCTAAAAACATTTTATTCTAATATATCTGATTTAATCAGTGACATGAAAAAGTTTTTACTCCCTAAAAAATCTGCCGAGTCGATTCAGTCACAACTGTATAGGGTTAAACAGGGCAGGAGGACAATAGAGTCATTTGGCTCAGAAATAGAAGATCTGTTTGTGAATTTAACGATTGCACAAGCAGACGATGATGCATCCAAGTACGGTGTGTTAAGACCCCTGAACGAAAAAACCGCCATAAAGCGCTTTGCCGATGGGTTATCGGATCCAAAGTTAAGTACTATAATTGCTTCGAGGCAATTTAATTCTCTGCCGGAAGCGATAAGGACAGCTCTTGATGAGGAGTCCTCATCATCTGCTCATGAACATGTTGCACACCTCCATGCCAAACGCTACCCGAATCACCACTACGAGAACTCCAGGCCATTTCAAAATAGAGGTAAATATTTTAGGCGTAGGCCTCAAGGTAAGTTCATTTATAAAAATTATTATAATCAAAATGATTACCGTAATAATGATATGTCGCAAACATCGCCGTCATGTCAAAGAGGTAAACGGCCCGACAGGTATTTTGCACGATCAGCACAAGACCCGCGACGACAGGCGCGCGGCCCGCGCGTGCATCACGTGCATGACGACACCACGGTAGATAACGATAATAGGGACAATCAGTTTTTTCGTGCCTAAATTAAATTATGGATTTTTTAGTTATAATAATACAAGTATAATAAAGAGTAGCATAAGTAATAATGATATAAATTTATTAGTAGACAGTGGCGCTAGTTTGTGCGTCCTGAAATATGAGTGGTTACAAAATAAGCGAACCATAATTCCACAAATATGCTCGGAACATTTAACCATTAAAGGAATCAGTGGAACTTTAGTATCCGAAGGATACATATACCTAACTTTAAATTTCAAAGGAGTAGAATTCGAACAAAAATTTTACATTTTCAGAAACTTGTCATGTTCCGCAGATGGTATTTTAGGACAAAATTTCTTCCAAAAATATCAGGCCATAATAAATTATAAGGACAACACTTTATGTTTGTCGAATAACAGCCTAAGTATTTTAGTACACATAGAAGGGAATATTAGTAGCTATCACCATATTATTCCTCCACGGTGTGAAGTTGTTAGATTTATTCCAAGTTGTCAAAAGGATGACTGTGTCGTATTAGCGACAGAAATAGAGAAAGGTGTATTTGTTGCAGGGATAATTTCTAAACCTGAAAAAGGAAAAATTCCTGTTAGAATTTTAAATACGAGGGAAACTGAGATACAATTAGACTTATCGAACTTAGAGTGTTATAGTCTGAATAGTTTTGAAGTCTGCAACTTTAATAAAGAAAATATATGTACAAATAGGATAAAAAATTTATTTAGCTTATTAAATTTGAGTTCCTACCTAAATAAAGATGAACAGTTAAGTATAGAAAAAATTTGTGCGAAGTATGCTGACGTATTTCATTTACCGGGAGATAAACTCAGCACCACAAATTTATTACAACATTCTATAAAACTTAAAGATAACACAAATCCGGTATACGTAAAGCCCTATAGAATTCCAAATGCATTACGTAAGGAAGTACAGAAACAAATTCAGGATATGTTAGATAATGACATCATAGAGGAGACTACGTCAGAGTGGTCTAGTCCTGTTTTGTTAGTGCCTAAAAAGTCTGACAAAAACGGGGAAAAGAAGTGGAGATTAGTTATCGACTATCGTCAATTAAACAACAAAATACAGGACGACAAATTTCCCTTGCCAAATATAGTAGAAATTTTGGATTCATTGTCAGGTAGTATTTACTTTTCAAAGCTAGATTTATCTCAAAGCTACTACCAACTTTCCTTGGATAAAGATTCGAGAAAATACACGGCATTTAATCTCGATAAAATGTATCAAATTTCATTAGATAAAAATAGCCGAAAACTAACGGCCTTTACAACTGATAAGATGTATCAGATGAAGCGCTGCCCAATGGGTCTTAAAACTAGTCCCAGTGTTTTTTCAAGGCTAATGACTGTTGCAATGTCGGGATTAAATTACAATCAGTGTTTTGTATATTTAGATGATTGTATAGTTATTGGAAATTCGATACATTCTCACAACAGAAATCTTATTAGCGTTTTGGAGAGATTTAGGAGTACAAATTTAAAATTAAATCCAATGAAATGCGAATTTTTGAGATCAGAAATCATGTATTTAGGTCATAAAATAACTTCTCAGGGAATAGAACCAGACCCTGACAAAATCATAGTGCTACAAAACTACCCAAAACCAACGAATTCAGACGATGTCAAACGATTCGTTGCATTTGCAAACTACTACAGGCGCTTTATACCAAATTTTGCTAATATAGCTTATCCACTAAATAAATTATCAAAAAAAAATGTACCATTCATTTGGTCCTCAGAATGTGACACAGCATTTTTTACACTAAAACAGACCTTAATTAGTCCACAAGTGCTTGATTATCCTGATTTTTCTGATAACAACATTTTTACGTTACATACAGACGCATCAAAAATAGGTTTAGGCGCCGTACTGTCTAATAGTAACGGGAAGGTTGTCGCATACGCCAGTCGCAACTTGAAACCGGCGGAAACTCGATATCCAGTGATAGAGCTCGAGCTATTAGCAATTGTTTGGGCTACTAAACATTTTAGACCTTATCTTTACGGCAAAAAGTTTAAAATAATTACAGACCATAAGCCCTTGATTTATTTATTCGGAATGACTGATCCATCGAGTAGATTAACTAAGTTTAGATTATACTTAGAAGAATTTGATTTTGACATCGAGTATATCCCAGGACGGCACAATGCAGCTGCAGACGCATTGAGTCGCCTACCATTAACTAGCAGTGATTTAAAAGAGATGAGAAACCACGTTGTGTCAGTCATGACGAGAGCACAAACTCGCAAATATAATACAAAAAATGAAGGTGATATTACTGACGAGGCAACCGAGTATCCCACGAACATTAGGCCTGATCAACCTAAAATAGTGGAAATTCTCAAACGCCCCGACAGTTCAATTGAGTTAGTATTAGATACAAGTAATTACAGAAGTGAAAAAGAGGAAATAAAAAGTAATAAAGGCAACTTTGTATATGTGCCTTCGAAGTATTGCATTTATCTATTATCCCGATCGTTATCTACCGTAGGAGTGTTAGCGAGGGAATTAGAGAGTTTTTGCAAGGAAATAAATATTCCAGAATTAATTGTTGTCAAAGATAAATTTAACGAAAACAGAGTAAAAAGGTTTTTAGAAAAATTTGATGGTAATTATCCTCGTATCCTCGTAACGAAAAATGTTACAAAAGTTTCAGACAAAGATGACATACGAGTAATACTAAATGATTTCCATCTGTTACCGACTAGCGGACACGCGGGGGTAAACAGAATGTTGAACAATATTAAAAAGTATTTTTTTTGGCACGGTATGAGCCGTGATGTCAATGATTATGTAAAAAAGTGCAAGGATTGCCAAATACAAAAACACACAAATAAAAACAACAGAGAACCAATGGTAATAACTACCACTCCGAATACATCGTTCGAAAGAATTAATTTAGATATAGTTGGGCCCTTAGATGTAGATAATTTAAACTATAAATATATACTTACTATTCAATGTAATTTAACAAAATATGTAGAAGCATATCCTTTAGAAAGGAAAGATGCAGAATCAGTAAGTAGGTTATTCGTAAATAATTTTATTTTAAGGTATGGCGTCCCCAAAGATATACTTACAGACCAGGGGACCGAGTTCATGAGTAATATATTTATAGAAGTGTGTAATTTGTTACATATCAAGAAACTTAACTCGACTGCTTACCATCACGAAACACTAGGATCAATAGAAAATACGCACAAACATTTAGGCGCGTATTTGAGGATTCAATGTAACAACAATAAAACCGATTGGAGTAGTTGGTTAAGTTATTGGTGTTTTGCATTTAACACTACTGTACACACAGAGACAAAATATACGCCACACGAACTAGTTTTCGGAAAACTGTGCAAGTTGCCAACTAATTTAAGTTCTTCTGTCGACCCTCTGTACAATTATGATAGTTATCCAAAAGAATTTAAGTTTAGATTGCAAAAAGCGCAATTAGATGCTAGAAATAATTTGATAATGTGTAAGTCAAATAGGAAATTAACATATGATAAGAAATTAAAAACACTTACTTATTATCCAGGTGATTTAGTTTTGTTAAAAAACCAAATTGGAACTAAGTTAGACCCAATATGGAATGGACCTTTTACAGTCATTGAGGATATTTCCCCAAATGTAAAAATTAAGAAAGGAAAAAAATCCCATATTGTTCATAAAAATAACACTAAATTGTTTATTCCAAGTTAGATATTATAAAATGTAATGTTAAATTATGTAAATTTTAGTGTAAGTAAAATAATTGTTAAAATTTAAAAAAAAAATGTAATCAGCAGCATTCGTTAAAAAAAAAAAAATCTGATGTATTTTTTTTTCTCTAGTTCCCGGGGGGTAAAGAGGAACTTTTCGGGGGAGATGTAACATGTGACCATATTTACAGTTGCACCGCGACTTAACGTTACGCGCTGCTACATTAGCGAATGTTGTTGAGTTAGCAATAATGCTTACTTAAATAGTTTGTAATTAGGTATAACCGCTCTTTTTATACGATATACACTTGTGTTGAGATACAATACACGATGTGAAGTCTTCATCTGGTTTTACTTCAAGTCCTCAACCAACATCAACCCAGCAACATACCTCAATATACATAAGTGGCTAATGCTTTACAGATGCCTAAGAATTTGTATTTTGGACATCCGAAATTTTACAAGTTAAAGGAAATTATGATGGAGCATTTCACTAAGGCCAATAGAAAAGGGCAGGACACCAGAGCTATAGGTATGATATTTCCGATTTAATATACAGGGTGCAAAGGGAACAATCCTAAATACGACATTTAAAAAAAATCTCGAAATAAACCGCTGTTTCATACAACCGGATCGTGTAGGTATTATTACAATTTAGTATGGAAAGGCTAATTTTTATTTGCGATTTCCAATTTTTTTACCAAATTGTGCTTAGAATGACCAGCGGCCGACCGCCTAAATGTACATGTACATATTGACATTGCTATCGCTTATGACGTCACGTTGTCACTTTGATAAGTGGCATTGCACACGTCAATAAAGTCACGTAGTCGATAATAAATTAATGATTTGAAAAAACAGGTTGTTTATTTATTCTACAATCATGCCATATTGCTTTCTAAATGACAATGTGACGTCACAAACGATGTCGCAGCCGTCTGCTTGCTTAAATCAGCCGCTTAACTGGACGCCTAGCCCGTTGATTGAACGCCGGTATCCAATGAAATGGCTGAAGTACAACTAGCCAAGTCATTGACCGCAAAGTTTAACCAAATGGCTGAACGTCATGTCAGCCGTTTGGTTTAAATTAGCAATTCAATTGGACGCCTAGACGGGTCGTTTAAGTCGAAGAGCTTTTGTGTGATTGTTTGAATGATTGGTAGGTTCAAGGTTTTTTATGACCACTTAGTGTCAAAACGATGTCGGTTATAAGTGGTCATAAAAAAATAACCTTAAACTTACCAATCAAACCAGACCTTTTCAGTACAAGACGATCCATTCAATACGCCAAGTCGTGAAACGTTAAGTCTAGTTCAATTAACTATCGGGCTAGGCGTTCAATTGGATGCCGGCGTTTAATCAACGTGCTAGGCATCCAATTAAGCGGCGAATTTAACCAGATGGCGGCGACATTGATACCAATACATTTAGGCGGCCGCAGCACTGCTATCTGCCTTGGTTTCCGAGAGCGCTATTTATTTAAACAATTAAGCGAAATGAATCTTCCCCGCCTATACTAAGATGTATTCTGTGCTTTACAATATTCCAATTTTAATAATCTTCTTCTGTGCTACTACTGTTGACTTAACTTTTAAGTGTACACATTGCACACTTAAAAGTGTACACTTAAAAAAGTGACATTTGTATGAAATAATGCAGCCAATGTGATATTATTCAATAGAAATTTTATGAAATTATCAAATGAATAAAATGTATTTGAAAGACACAAATTATTTCTATGAACTAATATAGCCCATGTTTTAATTTATTGTTATATTGTCGTCACCACCCTGTATGTCATGCATGAATCACTGTCATTTCTACAGCTGTCTATGTTTGTTATGTTACAGTTTTCTGCGAATACCGCGAAAGCGTTAATTTAGTGCATTGTTTGCTGCTACAATGCCGGCCACTGATCACGCCGCAGATGTTCGTTGGACAAGGTGCATCAGGTAAGAAACTACTAGAAAAAATTATTACTCTATAAAAATATGTATGAAATAATACTTTTGGTCCTTCGTGTGGGTTTTATGTTGAAAGTATGCTTTTTTAGCTTCGTGGCCTAATTAAAGCGTCCATGTGCTTCTCAAAATATTCTTTTAAACATAGTTTCATCGAATAACAAACCTTATAACGATTAAAATAAGGTCGGTGTTTCAACAAACCAAATTTTTCATATTTAAGAATCTTCTAGGGCTCATGGGTAACCCCCAGACCGTACTATGTTTACTTGCTACCTTTTCTCAGATTTTTCTCAGCTATATTTAACAATTGACTATTTCCTAGAAACATTACCCGATTTTATGTTGCGAAAGTGTCTTGATTTCGAGGTTATTTAATCCCGTCATGTTACACAAGTGGAATTTTTATTTACATGTGTGTGTGTGTGTGTGTTTGTGCGAGCGAGCGTACGTGCGTGCGTGTGTGTATTGCGCATCAAGTGTAACAGTCAGTTGTATAATGACTTATTGCAACGTATTAAAAGTGTACACTGTCAACAGAAGTAAATTATTAAAATTGGAATATCGTAAAAGCACAGAATACATTAGTATAGGTGGAGCAGATTCACTTTGCTACATTGTTTAAATAAATAGCGACTCTTGCTACGACACAATAAAGTGCAATCAATGTTGAACAGCGCTAATTGCCTATATTTATATTCAGCTGGAAGTTGCCTCTATTTCTTTCTCTTTTCTATTCTCTTAATCTTCTGACTACGTTAAGGTTGTCTTTTTTGAAATAATAAATTAAGCTGAATATTTAATTACTAGTTATGTACCTACCTCTACCTACTCTTTCTCACTCTACTTTTGTGAACAAATTACGTGCCCAATAAACCCATATTCGTTACATGTGGATCAGAAAACTATTTTATTTTACAATATCTGCATTACTTTAGGGTCAATTCACTCCGAGACGCGACGAAGCTATTGTGGCACACGTTTCACTTCGCCGCGCAGGTCGTCTTCAAGAATCATCGCATCGCATTAACTTAAGGAGGTGGGCATTCTTTCTTTCTTTCAAAAAATGCCCATCTCCTGCCATCGCGAAAATCAAAACGTCGTGTGAATAGGCTCTTAAGCAACCGAATGCGACGCAACATGCGTTTGCCTTCGTTTTAGATATAATGATGATTTAGTTCTGTGTGTAAGACGAGCCTTAGAACAGGACTATCTCAACATATGCAACGACCGGCTGGTCGAGCGGTCTGTACCCCTTGCTATGCAGGCTACTCGGTCAAGAGGCCCCGGGTTGAAAGAAAGAAAAAATATTTTATTTAAATAGGCCACAAAGAAGTACTTTTGATTTAAATCGTCAAAAAACACATTCTTACAACTATCACAAAAAATATATTAACTAACAACGTCATAGTCTCTGTCTGTCTGTCATGTCTTAATTTACACCGGTTCCAAAAGGTTCGAATCCCGGTAGGAGCAAATGTTTGTATGATGAGTACGAGCATTTGTTCACGAGTCATGGATTTTTAGTTGTTTATTTAGTATATTTCTAATATTTATATACATATTATTATCACTATTTTTCCGTTATCTAGCATCCATAACACAAGCTCTTATGGCCTGCGCAGACGAAGGATTTTTGTCCGCGGACTTTTTCGTCCACTAAAATAGATCGCTTACAACTGTATTGAGTAACGCAAACGAGGGATTAAAAGTACCGCGTACAAAAAGTCCCCCGAATAACCGAGGACATGCAGAGAGCGGACCGGACAAAAGAACGGGGGAGTGCCCGAAAAAAAATAGAACTCGTGTGACTAGGCGAAGCAATGCACACATGGCGGATTTTAGTCTGCGTTGGTCGCTCGAGAGTGACGTACGTATGCAGGACGATGATCGCACACCGTGTTCGTTGAGTTCGCGGTAAATCCGCGGCGGACTTTTTATTCGCGGAGCGTACTTTTTTATCCACCGCGGAGAAAAGTCCGAGGTCTGCGCAGGCCATTAATGATGCTTTCTTTGCGCTAGATAACAGGTGTGAGTGTATGCATATTATTATTATTGTACACCGATTATTGACTGTACGACACAGGCAAAGAGGGCAAGGCGGTAGTGTCGCAGAAGCAGCAGTTGCGCGTGATGCGTGGCTTCCGCGCGGGCGCCAGTAACACGCTGGTGGCCACGTGCGTCGCCGAGGAGGGGCTCGACGTGGGTTCCGTCGACCTCATCCTCTGCTTCGACATCTCCTCCCGGTCGCCCGTGCGCCTCGTCCAAAGGTAACTAAAGTGGGTGATAGACATACGAACTTAAGGTACGCGGTTTTTAAGATCGCGAACTTACTCAGCTCGACTTTAGTGACACACGTGAAGCTTACTCACTCTGTATTGCGATGTCATCGACAGAAAAAGCTTTGTTATTTAGGAATTATATCGTATTACATTTTAAAAACTAAAAAAAATAGACGAAGTCGAAAAGTGTGGGTAAAGAACTGGCTTACGAAAAGAGAGCGTTTATCACATGTGAATTTAGTAGGAGAGTTACATGAAGAGAAGGAAGATTTTCATAATTATTTCAGAATGCCTCGCCGGCTCGCGGCTCGCAGTGCTGCCACACGTACGAGCCAAGACGAGCTACGAGCAAAATTTCAAACCGGTTGGATCGCCGACGATTTTGCGCGGCGGGTTTAAAGTATGCGTACTTACGGTGACACACAAGCGAAAAAAGTCGTCGAGCCATAAGTACGCGTACTTGCTCGTACGTCTATCATCCACCTAAGGCCCGTATTACAGAACATTTCTCAGTAACGAATCTAGTTTTAAAACAAATTTTAATATGAGATTTAAATTTAGAACTTTACTTGAAACGTTATAATATGATCAACTCTCAGCTGAGTAATTGCCTATTTCAGAACGATACCTACTTACGTCAAAATCTGCGCTCAAGTAAAGATTTTATCTTTGTTTATGTTCGACACCATTCTTGAGAACGGATCACGTACTAAACTCCCAAATAAAGTTGTAATGCTAGTTCAATATGCTTAACATAACGCTATATTGTTTTATAATCTGACGGGTTATATTCGCCCATGTTTTGAAAGTTTCGCTTTTCTGTACTTGTCATTGTTGCTTTGTCAATTATTGATTCTAGTTTCAGCTGATTGAGTCTTAAAACGCAACCTGTAATAAGCTGGGCAATTAAGTAGTGATCTACACTTAAAACTAGTTTTGAGTGATTCGAGTTCAAACGATCCCTTGAGCCGAGTTCTGTAATACGGGCCTTAGCCTCTTAATGGACGCCTAGGCTGTTAATTGAACGCTGGAATTCAATGCAACGGCTGAAGGATAACTAGCCAAGTCATTTTTTTTACCATACAAAGCACGACAAATGACTCAACACCACCTGATGTGAAGCGGTAAGATGGGTCCATATGCGAAGACAGCTAGTGCAGTTCAGACACTGCTCTAGCCGCCTCCACCTTGCCGGCCCAAAAGGTGCTTTTTCACGCCTCTTTTGAAGGAACCCATGTTATAGGAAGGAGGAAACACATGTGCTGGCAAAGAATTCCAAACCATTGAGCGCAACTGAGCAACGTTTAACCATAAGGCTAAACGTCATCTTAGCCTATGGTTTAATAAGCCATTACCAACCAATTGGACGACTAGGCAGGTCGATTAAATCGAAGAGCTTTCGTGAATCGTGTGACTCTTTGAGTGATTGCTAGGTTGTTCAAGGTTATTATTTACGTGGTCATAAAAAATACCTTGAACCTATTAATCACACCAAAACCCTTCAGTACAAGACGAACCTCCTAAGCATCTAATTGAGCAGATTTTCAATACGCCATGTTGTTAAACGTTGAGTAAGTCTAGTTCAATTAACTATCGGCCTAGACATTTAATTGAATACTGGCGTTTAATCAACGAGCTAGCCATCCAATTAATTCAACCAGATGGCGGAGACATACACACTACCACACTCTATGGTCCAATAGGGATGTTGACTATATTCAAATTAAAATCTATAATTTTGACGTTTGGTGCTATGCTAAAACAGTAATTATTATTAGATTTATCTAATAATTACTCAACCAAATAAAGTCTCCAATAAATTGCTATTTCATCGCATGGAAACTCAATGGTTTTAGGGCCAATTCACTTTGTCGCTACTACTTTCGCGTGTACAGTCGATACCACATCAAGTGTAACAGTGGCATTAGCCTCTATTACGAACGGAGTAAGGGTGGTCCCAAGTCAAAATTCACCGTACAAACCAGCTCAATTCAGATACATGACTGTGTATCATTACAAAGACTTTATTTTAGTTTTTTTGTTGCATCATATCAGGTGTGGTCGTACAGGACGCGAGCGCGGCGGTCAAGTGTTCATTCTCGTCACCGAGGGAAGAGAACATCAGGTACTTGATAAACTTTTAAAAATTAATAATACAAACAAAAGTATTACTTAAATATCATGCAAATATGTATACAATTACAGACGCTAATGGACTGCATGCGGCAACGCGATGGTCTAAACAAGAAAATATTACAATCTACGGAAGTAAATAATAATTTGTATAAACAAAATCCTCGCATGATGCCTCACGACTTCACGCCAGTTTGTCAAAAAATGTACATAACAGTTGCTAAGAAAATAGACCCTAAAGATAAGCCAAAAGACACCGACAAATCAAAAAAGGTGAAATATAATTTCTATTTTCTGATAAATTTAAATATAAGTAGAAAAATAATAATAAATGTGTTAACCAAAACATTTCAGGGTCAACAAGATTTACGTACAATGCTACTGAGCAAGTCATCGAGTACCTCTAGCGCTTCCAGTAAAGAATTTGAAGACTCGCACTTAATCACCAAAGAAGAATTCACAGAGATTTTTGTAGGAGGTTTCAATTACAATGGTGTTTCTGAGGAGCCATTAGAATTATGGGCCATGAATAAAGGTATGTGATGATTTTAATAATTTATTAAATAATCACATATTATATTATAATATAGGTAATTATTTTTGTAAATCAATTTCACTTTTATCACAGAGAAAATTAAAGCTGGGAGAGAAACAGAGTATAAGAACACACAACTATCTACTTGGTTGGAATGGCAAAGAACGTTACAAAAAACTATTAACATTGGGCATTCGAGAGACACAGAAATATTAGCTGAGTTACTGCAATATAGTGATGCTAAACGTTTTGAGTTGCCTGCTTCCACTCAAAATCCATGTAAGTATTAAATAAATATAAGAAAACGTTTACTTTTAATATGATAATTAACTAAAAACTTATTTTGTCATTACAGCATTCAACACTCAAGATTGTTTAAGTCAAAACATGCCTATTGCTTCACCTATAAAAATAAAACCATTGAAACCGAAAAAGAATAAACTTCTCAAATCACCATTGAAAGTAACTAAATCTCCCGGTAAAAAGGATGGGGATATTAGAGCACTCTTTAGCACGGCCACCAAATCAACTAAAAACTACACCAAACTAATTAATGATTTAGGTATTCAAAATAACGGAATACCCACTAGACTAATAAACTTATTAGTAGATTTAAGTTTAGAAAGTACAAAAATGTCCGAATTATGCTACCTCTGTCAGAGTAACTGTGATTGCACATTTTTAAACAACATAAGAATACAAAAACAGAAAACTGTTCCATTAAACTTTGTTGATAATCCAATTTTACCAAAAATAGATTTGATTGACGATATTAATGAAGATCATGTATTGAATTTTATCAAAAAATTACGTGAGAATTCAGACCATTCAAACAAGAACTCTGAAATCGTTGGAGATAACGATAAAGATTCTCAAAATAAGAACATGAATTGCAGCAATAATTTCGATTTAGATTTTGACTTTGATATCCTTGATGAAACTAGTTATGACAGAAAAGAAAAAACACCAGACAGAATTAGTGAAAACTCAGCCTGTGCTAAGAGTACTAATAACTTCGAATTAGAATTAGATCTCGATTCCCATGACGAATTTCCTATTCCACAAGTCAGTACTGAGAATAAATCTAAACAAAATGAAGATTTAGACAAAAACTTTGAAGTTGGTGATATTGAAGATATTTTCGCTATAAGTAGTCCCGAAGAAGCAATTATAGATAAAGTAAAGAAAAAGAAAGAAGGAGAACCTGTAGTGAAAAACGAAGCCTTGGGCTTCTTTGGATTAGATAGCATTGACGATATTTTTGCAGACTACGACGACAGTATAGAAAATAAACCTCTACAACTAAGGACAATACAAAAACATACAGATAGTAAAACTGACGAGAGAATAGAAAAGGCTTTAAGTCCGTCCATTTTATCAGGTAAAACGAGAACTATTCCTGTAACATCGCCCATACTTTGTACTCAAAACCGGAAATTTCAACTCAGTACAAATAAAAAACCTATGTCAACACCATCTAATGCAAGGAGACAGTTGATAAAAGACTCTGCTTATATAAGCAGTGTGAACAATACTGTACAAACATCTAACTTGAATAGGAAAAGTTTGCAGGAAAGCAACAATCAAAGTATGTTTACAATAACGCAACTTGTCGAAATGATAAATAAAACTGGCCACGAAAAATCTGTTAGTAATCAAAATAATATTCATGTGAACAATAACGACAATGTAAAAGATGGTAATCGAAGCACGTCGCCGATATTATTAACCCAAGCAGATAAAAAGAAAGCAAATTTGATAGAAAATTCTAATCAAAATGTGTCGTTACAAGTGAAAAAAACCGAAAGTCTAATTATATTAGATAGCGACAGTGATTCTCAGGATGATACTCAAGTATACGAAGTAAAAGAAGAAGATTTAAAAGATATTTCTCACGAAAATGATGTGATTAAAGTAGATGATTCCAAACAGATTAACTGCAAAAGAAAATTAGAAATAGACGACGATGATGACTTCATGATGGCATCGCCATATTTTAATAAGATACCAAAATTGGACAACAATAACAGTAAACCGTTGACTTTGCAAGAGAAAGTATTAGCTGCATTGACGTCCAATAAATTTGGTGATTTTAAACCTAGCAATGATAATATAGTTAGTTTCAACATATCTCCTGTTAAATATTTGTCACAAAAAGAAAATCAGAATCCACAATTACTAGCCAAAGAAACGCTACACGGTAGTGATGAAAAGGAGCACCTTAGATCAAATAATTTAGAAATGCTACAGATGTTCAAGCGAGATAAAATAAGTAATGGCAGTATTAATAGAAGTAATAAGGATAACTCAAAGTTTATTTCTATGGACGGAAATAAAAAACCGTCTCAAAAGAGAAAATTGTTATTTGACGACAGCGATGATGACTTTTTTGTAAATGACAAATCGACTCAGAATCAAATACAGGGAATAACTATTCAAAATAAACTAGCAGCAAATCACAAAATACGTAAAGTGAGTGATTTTTTTTTAAATTAAATTAGTAGGTATCTACAATATGTCTGAGAGTGAGCAGTGATAATATGACTAGATGAGTCAGTGACACTATTATTGACTTATCTGTCTGTCACTCGCGCTCTTGTTAGAACTTTTCACTACACCTTGACTCACAGTTGAGGTGTTACATTTGACATGCATGATAAGCCGTTGGTCCCGGTTGGGCGCAACTAACTGCTTTAACCTACCAACCATTGGGCTAGCTAGGTGGTATGGCCGCAAAAGTCCTCATGTGTTTCTCCCATGTAGGAAAGAAAGTCTATGCTCAGCGATGAAACGTGTATATAGGCTGATCGTGATGAATTTAATATTGTAGTCTTTTGACATTTTGTATTTCTTACCAGAAAAAAAAGAAAAACAGTTTCCTGGATCTCGAGGCGGAGTTGTCGGATGACGGCGCGGGCGACAGCGGCGACGAGTTGTCAGAAGACAGCGTCGGCAGCATCGCAGACTTCATATGCGACGACAATGACGTAACGCATCCCGTAGACATGCACGTACACTATATGAAATCCGTCAAGTAAGAACCCTGTTGTTATTATTTATTTATACAATTTTAGACGACAGTCCCTTTGTTTTTGACTTGACACACAACTACACCACATTGCAACGTCTAATTGTGTTGTCTAGGTTGTTTTAGCACTTAAAAGGAAAATAGGTGATTGAATTCCGTTCGATACATTCCCCGCAAAACATTTGATTTTTTAATAAAAATCGTTGAATGCAGTTTTACCGATTTAAAAAATAAATATTAGGATGTATTCTTTCAGTAAAACAGCAATTTTTAATCAATACTGTAATTTTAATTTGGTAGGTTCAGTAAAATACATGGCCATAATATGTTTTGTCATTTTCATTTTGGCTATTTATTTATTTATTTTAAAAAAAGAAGCTATGAGTGGTAGAAATTAATAAACCTATGATTACTTCATATGCATTTGAGAATATTCTGCCATGATCAATTAACTCTAAAATATAATTTTCAGAAGTCCAGTAAAAGGCGTTTTCAAGATTCCCGAATTACCCAGAAAATATGACAAAATGGATATATTTTCACAATTTGTGGAAGAAGACCATTATGAAATGGTATGTTTAACTACTTTCATGTATTCTTGTTATTATGTTAGCGCAATTATTTAATTGTTATTATTATTATTGTTGTTACAGGATAGCTTTTGCGTTGACTCCCATATTGGACTAACACAAACTAACGA
Organism: Nymphula nitidulata; assembly: GCA_947347705.1. Lineage (NCBI taxonomy): Eukaryota > Metazoa > Arthropoda > Insecta > Lepidoptera > Crambidae > Nymphula > Nymphula nitidulata. Next base: position 17,319,877 of record OX374625.1, on the reverse strand, counting down.
TTTAACGGAGTTAGAACTAGCGGAAATCGTTTTAGAAGAACGAAAACGTAAGAAGAAAACTAAGGTACAGGATATCCTTATTGAAGAAAACGCCAACAGTCCTGTGGTCAGAAGGAAAAATAGAATTGCCAGGCAAATTCAAAGTGACTCGGATGACAGTAGTTAGGATGAAGGAATATAGGTATCTCTCAATAATCCTATGAAATCAGTGGGAGATGATATCTCCAACTGATCTGGATACCTATTTTTGCTGTGATATATGTAGGTATACACATATACAGGGTGGTGCCGTCAATACAATAAATTGTAAAATGGGTTATATTACTATGAAGTAATATAACCCATTTTACAATTTATTTTTATGAAAAAATGGTTTGCCACTTTCTTCAAAAAACATCTTATTCATTTGATAATGTCATGACATTTGTATGAAATAATATAACATTGGCTGCATTATTTCCTAGAAATGTCATGAAATTTTCAAACCAGTAAAATGATTTAGCTCATTTTTAAATTTATTGTATTGATGGCACCATCCTGTATAACAACATGGTGCCGATGATGTAATTTTATTGAATTTTAATTAAGTTCAGTGCCTTTATGGCTGTAAATATCTACTAAAATCGGACAAATGCATTATTTAGCAATCAAACCTAAAATTAGATACTGGGTTACATTCAGAGGGTACACTCTTGAGTGTTCTGGACCTCCGGATCTAGAGCGTATTTTATATAGTTGCAACTTTTTTACCATTTAATTAGACGAAAACACTGGTTTTGTTGATATTTTGAATGTCAAATTATATTTGAATGAAAAAAAAACAGTGATTTTTATACTTTTTTAGTATATTTTACGTAAATACAAAATTTTATGCCAAGCTATGCACAAATAGGTATAAATTTACACAAATCTGTCAATTTTAATGTTATCAATTATGAAGTTTTAATTCAAGCGAGTCGTAGCATTAGGTATGAGGTAAAACAACCAAATAACTGGCCCGAGCGTACCCTCTGAAAGTACCCTAGTCGTACAGACGACAACACATCAAGTGTAACAGTGGCACTAAAAAAGAGACATTGAGGTCAAACTGTTACGCTTGATGTGCTGTCGACTGTACATAAGTATTATAATGATCTAAAATATCAGCTATGATCATTCATGCAAGTACAATTATTTTAATTATTTTTTTCCATTCGGGTTTTATCTTTTCTGTACCGGTATGGCAAATAGGAACTGAACTTAAACCTAATTTTTAAAGAATGTAAGTCAAATATTTAAAATATTAATAAGTATTATAAGATATTTTTTTAATTCTATTTAAATAATTTTGTAATTCAATTCTAAATATGTATTTATTTCATTATTCAATTAGGTTTCAATCATGTCAAGGTTTAAAAAAACAGGATTCCAATTCTAACAGTTTTATTTTGTTGTTTAAGTTTCAATTGTCAATTGTTATGAAATTCTTGTTTTCAATTACAATTTGTATTGCTATTATTGAACACTGTAGTTGTTTATTATGCACAAATATCCTGGGTCAGTGTCTACTGTCTATTGAATTAAATAATAATAATTTTATTTGACTGTGCTATTCATCTATTCGTCTAGGGTCTTCGCTTCTCCCGCCTTAGGTAGTTTTCCTTTGTGTATGTCTTCTAATTCTGCTTGAAGTTCACCATATTTTTTCTGTAACTGTTTCTCTCTATCTGTTTGACGATTAACATCTTCCGTTAGGGACTGTAATTAAAACATGAATATTTATATTCTATCGTAAACGCAAATCTTAACGCTCTGCGTAAAGCAAGGGCCTTATTATATTAGTTACAATAAATTATGTGCGATTGTGTGACTGTTAGCTAAAGAGTTCTTATATGATGTTGTATGATGAGTAAAACATTTGTTTAAGAGTCATGGGTGTTTGTAGATTTATTCAGTATATTTCTAATATTTATACACAATCTATATTTCGTGGTTATCTTGTATCCATAACTAAATTCTCTGTATGTGGCTAGATAATTGGTGCTATATTTCACAGTTATCTTGTATCCATAACTAAAGCTTTCTATATGGTGAGATGATTGGTGTGTGTGTAGGAATATTCCTTTATTAAATTTTCATTTATTAAATTGGCAAAGTATTGACAGACTCAAATCAAGAGTAAAAATGTTAGTTGAAAAGTTACTCTTATAACGGATTAAATACTAACATTTGCCCGTGTCAAACTGTACTTGTAGACATGTGTATATTGTCAATTGTAGTGTTGAAGCATACCTCTATCCGTCGTGGAATGGCAGCCTTCTCCTGTTCAGCGAGGAACTTGAATGTGGACAGCTCCAAATTGGCATGTTCGATCTGATCCTGTAGCTCTTGGAACTGCTTTATAAGAGATGCCGCTCTGCTTTGATAACCACCTGGTTTAGCACAAATAAAATTTAATCAGTCGTGTTGTTGCGTAAGCTATTCTATTATAGATACACTTTGATAAATAAAGATTTTATTACAAATATAAAGTATCTAACCAAATGTCTTACCTGTGAGAACTCTTAATTTTTTCTCCATTTTGGAACATTTCTTTGCTTCTTTAGCCATGTGATTTCTGTTCTGCTCCAGTCTCTTCTCGGCTGATTCAAGTCTGTCCTTTTTGCTCGCTAAATTAGCTCGAGTATACCTGTTTTGACCAGGTAAGAACAACACCTGTGAAATAATAGAATCAATGTGAGTCAGCTTGTCTCATATACAGATTTCTTAACAGACTCCTTTCGACATAAATAGGATACCTTTAGCAGGGATTCTCTACTCAAATATGTAGAATCATCATCATTACCAGACTATATACGTCCCACTGCTGGGCACATACCTTCCTATATGAGAAAAACACATGAGGAGTTTGGCCATAACACTACCACGCTGGCCCAACGCGGGTTGGTGGTTTAAGCGGTTGCAGTAGCAACCGTGACCAATGGCTTCACGTACCACGAAGGACGGAGGAGTTCATGTTAGCAAATTTAGTTTGATCCATCCCGGGATCGACCATAGCGAAAGTTGTGTATGCGTAATCAAAACTAGAGCGTTCAAACCACTACGCCAACGAGCTCCTCGAATATGTACAACAAACAACATTAATACATGTATTTTATAATCATAATGCTTTCGCTAGATTCCCTTATGTTGTGTTGGCAAACTTGGCAGTATGCAATGTTCCCACAAAAAAATAGTCAATTTTTGAAAGGCCCAACGCGCGTCATCTTTCATAACAGGGGGGCTATTCTTGCTTGTCTACCTATAATATAAATGGATATAAACGTAAACGATTGCCTTAATTTGGCTAAGCTTACCTGGGCCAAACACTCCTCCCAGACCTGCGTGTACGCGTCCATGCTAAGCTCGCCGTGGCCCATGCCGGCCTTCACCACTTCCATCTCCTTCCTCATCTCCTGCTTGGCGGCGTCCAGCTCCGACGACGTGAAGTCCTCGTAGGGGTGTTGCTCCAGATACGCAAGGTGCGCTGCTTGAAGCTGTACCATTCTTTTCTTGTCTATGCCTGGGAAATTTTAAATTTGATTCCTAAAGTGTACATAAATATGATCTTATCATGTACTTCGACCCTTCGGGATCTTTTGTGCCTCCCCTGCCTTCACTCCTCCCGCGTCCTATAGCTGCCATAAGCTTTACTATTTGGGGTGAAAGAGCCTAAAGTCTCCTGGCCCTGGATACGCCACTTGCAGATCACTCATTCTGATCCTAGCCAGGGCATCGCATTGAGACAAAAGACGTTCCATTGATTCCTGGCCCTCACCACATGCCCGACAAAGCTGTGCTGGGGAATTGCATTTTGTGAAGCATGTGATTGGCGGCAAAATGTCCTGTGAGTGAAGGACTTTGACAGGTTAGATATAATTTTGGACTAAAACATTTAATACTGCCCCTTTTCCAAACGGTTATTGAATCAGAATATTTTCCTATAACATGCTTGTGATAGTTATAGCATCTTTGGACATGTTCCAAAAATATGTTCCTTGGGGATGAGTACCTACTAAAATTTAATTATTTTATCCTTTTCAGTTTTTTGGAGTCGGTTTAAATAATTGTTCAAATATTTTTTTTTTCACAATTTTTAGTGATAACTTTTTAAGGTCAAAGCTAGATAGGTAACCGTGAGCTTATATTTTTTTCTACTATCGTATCATTTCACTAAACATTCATAGGAAAGCAAAAAACCGCTATTTCGCATACGTGGAGGACTTAATTTTTCCAGTTTAATTGATTTAAAATCAAACTACCCAATAAATTCTCAAAAAAAATTACGGGACCAAATGGCAACTATTCCGCATCGAACAAAACAGAATCATCAATATCGGTTCAATCAGTCGAAAAAAACAACAGTCGAATTGATAACCTTCTCCTTTTTTTGAAGTCGGTTAAAAACGACTAGAATCTAAACTTGCGCAGAGGAAATAAACACAAATAAACCTGGCGGCGGGTCCCTGAGCGCGTCGTAGTGCAGCATGGTGACCATCTCCGCCTTGAGCAACTCCTCGGCTTGTTGCAGCGGCGTGAGCGTCGCGCCGGCGCGGACCACGGAGCCATTCACGTCGCCCGGCCGGCACAGGCCGCGTTGGACCGCCGTCGAACGAAGCTTCAGCTCTGCTAGCCCTGAGAGGTAAACGCGGTTGAAGTATAAACTTTGGCGAAAGGCCAGGAATTCAGGGCCGTAAAAGTGGCTCATTTTTAAAAAAGATAAAAAGTTTGAGTGTTTCGCGGGTTTTTGTGGCGTCAGTCAAAATATTTATTACAATAATTAAAAATTGTGTCGGAGCGAACATTGTGTTATAAAAGTGGTGAAGTTTTATTATTCCAATGTATTGATGTATCACAGACATATTTCAAAAAAAATTAATCCTTCGACACATGGCTGTATGGGCTTGACCCTTTGCCGTCTCTTTTGTAGGGAAAACACAACAAAAAATGAAAAGTTTGATAACATTATTCAATAATTTTATAACGATAACCGACATCCACGCGAACGGAGCCGTAAGCGGTAGCTTGCTAAAATAATCAGTCTCGGCGTCAAATTGAAAAAATGAGTTCATTTGAGTAAATAATAATAAAACAAATTAGTCTGCCACGTACGTTTCTCCTCCTGGTCCCTCAAGAACCTCGCATCAGTATCGGCCTGGTCTTCCACTAGGGCAGGCGCGGGAGTAGCTTCAGCCGAGTCGTCTTCATGCTCGGGGACTACGATCTCGTAGTCATTTCGTGGAGCCGGCAGCGATTGAAGCGCTGAACGTACCGATGCTTTTAGCTATAGATAATAAATAGTACCTGCTAAATGATTACGCAAACATACCATGGAGATGTGACGTGACCTAAATTGCTTAGCAGCGCACTCGTAGCACGGGAATCCAGAGAAATGTCATAAATTTTCTAGGATTGAGACTTCAACTCACTGTGCATAATTTGAAAGGGATAAATTTAAAGGGTCTACAAAAAAATATTAGCGTGGCCATCAAAAATAATAATTGGTCTACAAATTGTTAATTTTTAAGGTTGGTTAGGTTTGTATGCTGATCAGTTAAATACAAACCAATTTAAAATAACGTTTCGACGTGGACAAAACCCCTCTCAACATCATCAATACTACGCGTATGGGCTTTAAAAAGTGTAAATCGTCCTTAGTAGGGAAACAAAAAAGATTAGGTTTTATACTATCTTTGCCCATAGATGGGGTCGTGATTTATGTGTCAATATATCAGCATGAATTAGACGATATATTCACACATGAATCACTGATGATTGACATACAGTCTGCATCTAGTATTGGGTTGTATGGCTGTGTTGTGTGTCTTTATTTATTTATTTAACCTATCAAGGATCAAATTCCAGACACAATTGAGCTTTCAATTGTCATACACCTACAGAGGTATAACGCCGCTTGACAGATTAATCATCAGAGCACTTGGTGATTAAATAATTTCTGATCTGAAACTATTTCAGAAAACTACATTATTATATATGATCAAACGAACTTACCAAGTGAAGTTCGATCCATATTATATGAGTTGCTTCATTCGAAGATATAGACATAACCAGGTAGTCCTCTTATCCTACAAGGCAACGTCGCTTACTAAGAGTATTTAAACTGATTTCCGGTCCGTGCCGGAAATATGAGTATTTAAAAATTTCTTATTCTTACATACAGGAAATAAGGAAATTTACAATTTTAAAAGTACATTTTTGACTAGCCGTTACTCGTTACCCGCGCTCCGATGTCACCTCATTTTTTCAGAGAGCCTAAGAAAAACTCTCTGGGTAATTTAGGGTGGGGCGGGTGTCTATATCTTCGAATGAAGCAACTCATATAATATGGATCGAACTTCACTTGGTAAGTTCGTTTGATCATATATTATATTTCGTTGCTTCATTCGAAGATATAGACATAACCAGGTAGATGTTCAGAGACGTCAATGAAAGAGTTTTGCTATATTCTTATTATCAAGATAAGAAGATAAGATAAGATAAGAATTGGTAAATAAAGTTAATACGTATATTTAATTAAACTACATTTAATCAAATCAATGTTCTATTACTCATATTGGCTACTGCGATACATTCACTGGGACGCCCGCCTTGGCGTTGACGGATGACGTCACTGGTAAAGGACCGCCTCGGCGGCGGAAGACTTCACTAAGACACCGGTCTCGTCGGTGGCCGTTGACGACACTGGTAAAGGCCCGCCTCGGCTGCGACTGACGCCAGTAAGACGCCCGCCTCGGCGGTGGCAGTTGACTTCGCTGGGAAAGGCACGCCTCGGTGGCAGTGACGTCACTGAGACGCCCTGCCTCGGTGGCGGCAGACATGGCGGCTGCTATGAGCGCCGAACATTGCAGCGTCAACGCCGCACTCGCCAGGGCGTATTTGATCCAACGGCCAATGCAACGGCAAGTGGCAGCTTTGTGTGCTTGTCTGGAATAAACAAATTTTTTAATAACATTTGACCTCAACTTTGAGTTTATCTGTTCCTTGAAAGAATTCTTAAAGGGTCCTAATCCTTTAAAGTTTTAGCCGAGCATACCGGGCTTTTCTTTACAAATAAATTTAACCCCTATAGGTTTTGAAGAAGTTGACTTTCAATATAATATATGAAAAGTTTGTAATTTATGTGCCGTGCACAACATTTTATATTTGGGTACCTGTGTTACTTTTTTTTTTTTTTTTAATTATATTTTAGTGATAGTATATATGTATATAGATATTTTGTTAGAATAGTTTGTGATCTATTAAAGAAACAGTATGTGTCTCAGGTGTGGTACCTATCTTTCAGTTAGCAACAGCATGCGTACGGTCGGTTAAAAATATTGGAACCGCATGGTCGGAATGAGTATGGAGCAAAAGGGGCACTATGGATCCAGGACTGGTCTACAAAATTATCATTACAACTTGAAAGAGACATGATACTGTCTGTGTGTGCGGCCTGCCGGGACAACTGAGCAGGCCCGGTGCTTTCTCTACAGGCCTGAGTCAACAAACACTCATTATTTTCACAGTCAGAAGCATTTTGTTCGGCAATGTAATCCAAGAATGTGAGGGAATATTGAAATTCCCGATGATTTATCAGCTATGATTTTCTCTATACTTTGACCCGTGAAGGGGCAGGCCTCCTTCGGATACTCGATTTTTTGTACTTTCGTTTGAAAATACTCTCGAGACAATTCCAGTTCTGGATTATGTCTTCCACATTCAAAGACTGCCTCAGTGTTATCCTAAGTGATAAAGTAAGATGCGAACAACTAGATGTTATGCTCTTTACCATTGCCAAATAATTATTTATAAATATTGGTACCCTCACACCTATTATCTAGCCCAAAGTAAGCATCATTAAGAGCTTGTGTTAAGGATACTAGATAACGGAGAAATAATAATATGTAAATAAATATTAAATATTAGAAATATACTAAATGGGTTGGCTGGAAGAGATCTCTTTTAGAGATAAGTCCATCCATGTAAACTTCCTATTACATGTAACTTACTGTGTAAGTACATCTAAAGTGCAATAAATAGTATTTATTATATAAATAAACATAAAAATTGTTAAATAAACATTAACTATTTAAATTGCGTGAAATAGCTGTGGCAGTATTATCGATACGTAATAGTATAGCAGTGATTTTTATTTACATAGAAAGATATCAAAATTAGAAAAATTTCACGTCCTGGGGCGGGAACATAGATATCATTATCTATTTTTCACACATTTATAATTATGTTAAAAAATTAAGAATAGTTATTTTACGTTTAAATTTAGTACCGAAAGACACTGCTAACAGCTCTAAATGATTTACGTGAAACGCTTACTTATTCAGTACCTATCTTTCCAAAGTCTATTCGCAATTAGCTTGTGACACCATTCCTCAGCCTGAGCGTGATGTGTCAGTAAAAAACATGTAATTCTTCTGCCCCCCCCTGGTCGCTTCGGACCGGTTAGGGCAGAAGTTTATTGAAACCTGGGGGCAGATATGGCAGTTATTGAAGAATTTTTTATTTTCAATTATTATGGCTTGGTTCCTATGACCTTCGAGATATTGTTGGGTTTCGTTTTTCCTTATACCATAGGATATACTATGGTATTAACCAAAAGCAGTGACAGCCATCTTGACATAAAATCTGGTTTAATAAGTATTGGGTCAATACTGCGAAATTTTGAGGAGCGCTTTGGTTTCGATTATGAAAACAAAGCAACTTTCGCCAAAGTCGATGCTGGGAGGGGCCAATCAAAAGTTTGTAATCTCGAGTACCTCCGTGCTTCGGAGGCACGTTAAGCCGTTGGTCCCGGTGGTTCCTGCGACCGCTTGAAACCACCAACCCGCCATGGGGCAGTGTGACAAACTCCTCATGTGTGGGAAGGCCCGTGTCCAGCAGGGTGGCGTATGTAGGCTGATGATGACTGTAGCATCACGGCCGCGGAGAGCCTGCCAGGTTGGCCAGGCTTAGGTGAGGCACGTGGTCCTCCGCCCCGGCGGCTGTGACTCTGGCTCGGACGGCTGCGGCCGCGTGGCTAGCCCGGGCGACCGGCCGCGTGGCCGAGGTGAGGTCGGCGGTCTCGTCGGCCCCACGAGGCTCGGCATCCACGACGGGTGGGCATCCACGGCGTGTGGGCATCCACGGCGTGTGGGCATCCACGGCTGGTGGGCATCCACGGCAGGTGGGCACCCACGGCGGGTGGGCATCCACGGTGGGTGGGCACGGATGGTCTGGGCCATCAAATGATCGACTCACGGTCGAGCCTCGAATTTGACTCACGGCCAACTTTCGAGGTCTTACTGTATTGTTTAACACTTGGTTAAGCCGCAGGAAAATGCCACATTCAGTTGATAAGATTCGACTCACGGTCGAGCCTCGAATTTGACTCACGGCCAACTTTCGAGGTCTTATTGTTTCGAATAAACCGAAGTTTAGTCGTAGGAAAAAAGGCCACATTAAGTTGATATACTCACTCGTTTTTCCTAAGTCGGGGGTATCTGAATACACTATGACTCGGCGACGCTTTGGCGGCAGCTTATTCTTCAATCTTCCGATTGTTCCTCGTAGTATTACTATACTCTCTTTTTTCTATTAGATATTATCACAACTTGGTACGTTTGAGTACAAGGAATTGAAAATTTAAAAATAACTCACTAAAAAACTAATATTTGATACGCAAGAGAGAGGGTACGAACGTTGCCTCGCTTGACAAAAGAATGAGGTGACATCGGAGCGCGGGTAACGAGTAACGGCTAGTCAAAAATGTACTTTTAAAATTGTAAATTTCCTTATTTCCTGTATGTAAGAATAAGAAATTTTTAAATACTCATATTTCCGGCACGGACCGGAAATCAGTTTAAATACTCTTAATAAGCGACGTTGCCTTGTAGGATAAGAGGACTACCTGGTTATGTCTATATCTTCGAATGAAGCAACGAAATATAATTGAATCAGATGTTGTTTCCTTAAGTATAACAAGAAAAAGTCGATTCTAATTCTGTAGTAGTACGGTTGTTTTTCTAAAACATTGTTATTTTTTAGCACTATGCAAGCTCGGGTTATTGTGATGCTGAGTGACAGAACGTCCAGCCAGTTAGCGCTTATGTTCAGGAAGCAGTTGGTGCCGCCCATAATTTTAAAGGTACAAAATTACCTTTCTCGACATTCCATGTTTTTCAAAATGTTTGACAAGTTGATATGGTAACAGGCAATAATCATATTAATAGAAGATACCAATTAAAAGTATTTTTATGGCTTTACCTGTTTCTGCATTTGGTTTGCAAGCTGTGGAGTGTCTCCACCGCCTAATCTGTCTTCAGGGTTGATGCTTAACTTATCCCGCAGTCCAGGGGTCTGAAACAATTTGACTATATTACTACCCATAATCTGTAGATAAATTAATCAACCGATAATTTGATGACAGATAACTTACAAGTAAACCAATTTGTCCACCAGCGTGACTTGGGGTGTTGAAACTTCCAGGTGTTGATACTTCAGTGCGACTTGATCTGAAACAAATGTATACACAAGTTATCAACAAAGTCTGCCAGAACACAACCAGAACACTTCAAGAAAGGGTGATCACAATGAGGTGGTCCGATGACTAAAAGATTTGAAGGTCACAATGGGCCCTAATTCTGGAGACACGCTCTGAGTTTAAATTTAAGTACAGTATATCTCTTTCTCGCAATATGTAATAGGAAAAAGATAGCAAGAATCTGTTTAGAGCTGTCACATAAATTTAAATAGATTTCAAAGAAACTATAGAACATTTTAGATGGCATGTACGGAGGTGCTTCCTAAACACTGCATTTTATCACGTTCATTAAGGTCGAAAATTGAACGCACGTTTCTTAATGTCAAATTATATGACAGCCATCCTTTTCGTATTCATTTTGAGAGAAAGAGATGCACTGAACTTAAATTTAGACTTAGCATGTGTTCTCCAGAATTAGGGCCAATAGAGAAGACTAAAAGAAAAGAGGAATATGAAGGAGTCTGGTTGAGCCAGAATAACATATCTGTGACAGAATAACACATTAATCAGATGAAATATTAGAACCAATCACATGTAGTACTAGTGTCAACAATAGACAACCTCGTAATACCTCTTTGCATCTGCAACTACTGCAGATTCCAAAATCATTGAATATATTTAATTTGTGTTTGAGTAAAGCGTAGATATTGTTGATCATAGCCGTCGTTGGCGTACAGGGCAAAGTATTGATTGTCAGATATAGCCAACTGTAACAGTCGAAAGGTTTAAATAAAAGTGATTTTTACTATTTAGCTCAACGATGCTGCTTACAGCGACATCACAGCGCCAGGTTTTAAGATTTAAGCAGTGTATATTGCAGTGTCATAAATAGGAGTAGGATTCTACGCAAATTACAGGTCGTGTGCGCACACACATTTGCGTGAGTTATCTCGTGCGTCGTGTATAAAGTACTTATGAGTATCCAGGCTATGATAATGGGTAAATGATTACCTGAAAGGCGTAGCAAGCACAGTGTTGGGCGTGGCCAGCGCTTGCGACTGTGGCAGGGCGCCCGAGAAGTCTGTCTGCTGTAGCGGCGTGTTCAGACCACCTTTGAGAGGCGTGTCCACGTGGGTTAGGGCCATCACATTCTGAGCTTCCATCAGAATTCTGAAAATAAACATGGTACTCTACTTTTTGAAATCAATCATAATACAGTAGGGCCTTGTTAATCCGGAGAGGCAAAGACAAGACCCTTTCCGGATTATCGAGGCGTCCGGATTATAGTATGCTATATTTAATGGTAATAAAACACATGTTTAACCTTAGTTTCTTTAATCAATTTTTAAATTAAAGCATAAAGACCTGCCTATACCAAACTTCCGAGCAATGACAGGGTAGCTGCCAACTTTATCTAACATTTCTATAATCCGCAATTGGCTCAAGGCAGCCCGCACCTATACCCGCCCGCGACTCCCCCGGGAAGCTTGCCCGGCCGGATTACAGCGATCACCGAACTAGCGGGAGTCCGGATTACCGAGGCCCTACTGTATTTAACGACTGGCAGAATGATCAGTGAATCTTAGTCAGCAGTCCAACTTTTGAGTGCTAGCCGCCTTAATGAAAATCGGTATTGTTTCTGACGTCAGTGAAAGCAATGTGGCTTTTAAATTAATACTATTAATATGGCTTTGAGTCAAGCGGTCGCCCCGCTGATAGGGTAAGGTGTTTTTATAATAACGATTACTTTTTCTTTCTGTGAATGTGGCTAGAAAAGTATAATTGTTTTGTCTGACTTGCATAACATGTAGTCTTATTAGCAGAGGTCGGAATTAGGTAGAGTTATTTATGTAGATACCTACTTGCATCGAAATGTTGATATCAATATGGATCTTCCCGGGATTTCTAATGGACATCCGATGTCGTTGATGCAAATTTGGCAACGTCGCACGTGCAGTGGTTTAAATTGTGTAAAAGTAAATAACTTTTTTTATTTAATAAAGCACGGGATTTATCTGCTCTTTAAAATTAATCTCGAGGTTTAAGGCATATCCACTTTATTCTTTCGCTGTATGAAATCAGTGTAAATACATATTCCGACCTCTGCTTATTAGAAACGTTTTGATCGTCTCCAATATTTTCGACTTGAGACGCTCCTAAGTGGCAGAAAAACGTAAGCTATAACGTTCGCTTGGGACAAAACGTCTAATTTACTCTGAACACGAGTCGATTCACTGCACACTATCACAATATGGAACGGTGGAGCAACTTGTTTGTCATCTAATTGTATAAAAACGCGGTATGGACGGAAACTGCCGCCTCTGTGGTCTAGTGTTTGAGACCACCTACCTCAGATCAAGAGGTCTGGGATTCGATTCCCGTGGGGGCAGTAATTTCTGCTCGGTTTGGTTGGTGGTAGGGCTTAGTCCGCCTGGCTAGCTACCACCATCTTACCTAAGTCTGCCGCCATAACAATAATGTTAACAGCATTGTTGTGTTCCGGCAGTTGGAGGTATGTACGATAGCCAGTTCCTCTGTGGTTGAGGAATCCGGGTGTAACTCGCTTCCATCGTCGGCCTTATCTTCACTTACCATCAGGTGAGATGAAGGCCAAGAGTTACCCCGTTAAGGTAAAAATGAAAATATCTTTATTCAATTAGGCCCTCCAAGATGCACTTTCGAATCGTCAAAAAAAACCCTTATGTGTATCTCATAAAATAATATTAACTAACTTACAATTTCATAATGTTGGTCTCTGTCTTATCTGGATCTACGTAAGCTAACAATGTTATGTCAGTCTGTCTATCGGTCTGTCTGTCGGTCCGTCTGTCTGTCTGTCAGTCGGTCTGTCTGTCTGTCAGTCTGTCTGAATTTATACCGGTTCCAAAAGTTGAACTACCGAGAAGATTCCGGCAACAAACTCGTGTAGTCACTCTTTTCAATGATTAAGTTACAATGTTTAATTACACAGTAATAGTATTTAGCAGTGCAGTGTCGCACAGAGTATAAAAATAGGTATATTAACGTACCAATAAGTACTTAATGAGGTATTAAAATAAACTGCGGGCAGCAGCGCAACACAGCGCGGAGTGTACCTGTCGTGGTGTACTGCGGGCGTGCGCAGCGCGGTGGCGGGCGTGGGAGCGAGCGCGTAGTCCGCTAGTAGCGCGTCCGTGGCGGCGCCCGCCTCGCCCGCCGACTCCCGCGCCGCCTCCGACGCGCGGCCCAGCTTTACCACTTGTTGCAGCTCCTACCGCAAACCACCAAGTGTTATCCACTTATCACCAATATGTCTTTGAGGGTGTCTGCCCGAGATATATATTACTTTCCACACATGTGTTAAACTGAATGTGGACTGTATGTATGTAAAGGGCTGAATTAAATAAAACTTATTATTCAATTGGTGAGTTTTTGAAAGATATACTTTAACTTTGGGAAAGTTTATTAATTGTAAAACATTTCTATTTACCTTGAAAATTATTTTTGTGGACATGGTAATTTAATTCTCTTGACATTGTTTATTTAATTTTATAATTCACATGATTCCCTGACATTGTAATTTGTTTTTAAGACATGTTATAATATAAGTAATTTAGTTCTCTTGAAATCAATATTTAATTTTACATGATTATTTATACCAAATTTATTTAATTTTAAAGGAATGATTTAAATTATATTAATATATATTTTTATGTTGAAATATTTGCACGTTGATGTACACTTTAATACGCCATTAAAAAAAGAGAGATAAAATGTTGCAAGTACAAAAAGACAAAAATATAAACAAAATTAATGTTGGGTTGCCAACAGCATGTTTGTTGAGCAAGAGCTCGGTGGCTTAGTGGGTTGAGGATTACGGAAACAAAGCAACTTTCGCTATGGCCGATCACGGTTGGATCCATCAAAAATTTTAATGTCAAGCTCCTAAGTGCTTCAGAAGGCACGTTAAGCCGTTGGTTCGGGTAGTTACTATAAACACTTTTACCCACCATCTTGCTATAGACTGCTATACTTGATGATACAGTTTGTTGAGAATATTATACTTAATGTTAAATCTACACACATGATCATAATCAGTAATCTGGCATTGATTATCAGTGTCCAATCTGGTGGTAGGCGTAAACTTCTGTCATACAGTTTATATTGTAAAACTAGTATGAATGTTAACTTTGATTTCAACCATCTTAAAATATTATGTTGCATAAAAATATGTGTCATTAGTATTCAGATACCCCTGTAACCTAATTAAAGAATTAAATAAATACATAGAATAGAAATAAAAATAGTGGTCAGGTGCCCCAGATACAGGGTATTCATCTAGGAGTCCCAGGTCCAGGCCAGGGCAATATTGTCAACATTATCGCAACTATAGAGCATTTAACTTTCTCAGTTTCCTAATTTCTTTCATCTAGTGCAAGATGCCCCATATTTTAAGGCGTTTTTTTATGTTCGCGGACATTTAACAGGTATTTAGCTAAAGCTTTTCTGTGTTTTTTAAAGAACTAGACGTCGCGCGATCTCGATACGCGCGTACCAGCCGGTCTGCATCTCGTTACCCAACTTAAAATAGATAGATAACCTATTTAGTTTAGTCTGTTTTTTTGGCACTTCAATAGTTACCTGATCTGAGACTTGTGGTTCTGGCAACACCAATTTGCTGCGTTTGCGCGCTGGCTGGTCGCCTTGCAGCATAGCTTCAGGCATATCATTTTCTTTGCGTTGTTTCAATTTCTGTTTGTCTTTGCGCCGATCACGCTGTCAAAGTGGAAAGAGACATTAATTTTAAAATTTTCAACTGATTAATTTAGTAACAGTCAACAATTGGCTACAGTGACTCATTAACAGATTACCTCTTCTTTTTCTGACTGTAGCTCCCCATCAAGATGCTGTTGCCGCAGCCGGGAGAAGTCTGGCGCCATAGGGTCCACTACTTCCGTGGAAGTGTCATAGAAGCCAGATGAAGGCTTCTTTTCAAATGGAATCTCTGCATTGTAATCTACACCTCGCTTTTTCTTACGCCTAGGAACAAAGTCATATTTTTAATTGAACATGATTCAAATAAATCAATATTCAACTATTATAATACTTGTTTGTTGAAAATAAATACTATGTATGTAAATACACTTCAATCCTTTGGGATCTTTTGTGCTTTACAGCCACTAAATAATGCTTTTCCTTATTGCACTGAAGATTGGTATCTCTTTACTATACTTTAATTCTTGAAAAAAGGCATTTTGATGCAGACATAACCTTTCTTAAGTTCTAAACCTCTTGCTATGTATGCAGGAATGTACTTGTAGCAGAAGCTATTAAATACTAAACAAACCTAATAGGAACAGCAATACCAGCTGCACTCAATTCTCTCCTCTTCTGCAATGCTGCTAAGCGGCGCGCTTCTTCCAGTTGCTTTTCACGAGCCTTCCTCTTCGCCTTCTTACCTTGTGTGTTTGCCAAACGGGCACGGGCTTCAGAAAGCATCTCCAGTTCTACAAACATTAAAATTGTATCAGTAAATCCTGTTTCTTATTAGACTTGTTTAGTTTTAGTGTTATTTTCTTTAATTATCAGTGAATTTTACAAAATGTATAATTCAGGCAGTTTCAATAAATACCATCTTCATCCATGTCTTTTGGGTCTGGTCTAGCTGGTTTGGTCTCTGGATTAGGGTCTATTTCACCAGGCTTTAATTTTCGAGGATCATCTCCCATATCTTCCCCTTCCTCTTTCTTCTGCGCTTGATCCCTATAAAATGCATACAATCTTTAAATAATATTTCTAATGTAGTAGAATTATTTAAAACTATAAATAAGTTCTATACCATTCAGTACTAGTCTCATCCATTAAATTGCAAGAAAGAGTGAGCTCTTTCCCATTTTGTTTATTCAATCTTAATTTATTCTTTTAAACAATAAAAATAGTGATAACCGATTAATATTCTTTTATTAATTTGGGGGAGGAATCCTTAACATTTACAAAAAAAAACTAAAATTAGACTCTTTCCTTCATTGCAATTCGAATTTTTAAAAAGTGTATTTAATTTAAAATGAAATTTGAAATTGACATGCTTCTTAGTAGGTATATTAAACAATACAAATAAATCTTCATTTTAGTGAAATTTGTAAACCATAATAAAACAGATGGCTTAAACAAAAATAGATATTTTTTTGCATAAAAACTTCTGGTCCATTTTTTTAAAATATGTGTACATATCTCTAACCATCTGAGCTACCCAGGACTTGGGAAATCCTTGGGAATATCCCCGTGAAATTCTTCTAGTCTTTCTGTATTTGCGTTATGACATAACATCCACCCTACAATGTCGAAATGTTCTATTTCAATATGTCCAAGCTGTCGCCCGGATTGCGAAAGGTCGCGGGTTCGATCCCCGCCTCAGAACGTGAAATTTTTCTAGTTTAGATACATTTTATTAGTTAATAATTTTTTAAACTTTCATCATAATGTTAAAATCAAAATTAAGAATATGAGTGCATAGCTTGGTCATTAGCTTGATAAATGAACGTACAGTAAATATTCATATCTTTCCAAGCATTGTGCGGCTGTGCGGCCAATAATGGGAGCAATGGTCCTCCATTGAGTAGGCATCAACTTGGCCAAATGCAGCAACTTTTCGTCCTCCTCCCGGGACCATTCTGTCTTCTTGATGCTCGGGTCCAGCCATTCGTACCAACGAGCTTTACACTGTTTAGCCGACTTCCGATGAAGCAGAGATGCAATACGTGACCATTGGTTTTTCCCATATTTCATTACCGCCGCCTTGAGGATTTCATCCTAGAACAACATATTAAGATTGTAGCGTTAATTTACACTTTAGTTTAAATACGAAGTCCCAGAGAATTCTTAAACCAACCTCAGTGTTGCGCCAAACACCACCTTTTATCATTATTCGCGGCATCGTTGATTTTGGTAGTTATTTATCAGGATAAACGTGTACTTAATTAAATTTAAAATAAAGGTGTGATTGTATCAGTTCCCTCAATATTTCGGTGAAATCGATCACAAACAACTGATAATAAACGACACGAAATGGACGTAATGGAATGGATGACTGCTGTCTGTTTGACAGTAGCTTGACAGTAAGTTTCGGATATTTGGCAGAATTGTATAGATTTTTTTTAGTCTCTCAAATAAAAGGATAATGGGCTGAAGATAAATAGAATTGTTTAGATGTATTTTTAATGTCTACTAGTTATTATTATAGGGGCTGCCACACTGCTATTAAAAAATGTTTACTAACGTTAGTTATCATTTGTTAAGAAACATACGATCACAATGTTAGAAAATTTTTTCATGTTAGATAATGTTAGTAAACATTTCTGAACTAAGTAATTAAAATATAAAACTAGAAAAATTTCACGTCTTGAGGAGGAAATCGAAGCCGCGAACTTTCGTAATCTTCGAAAACTCGTTTCGGATATTGAAATAGAACATTTCGACATTATAGGGTTGACGATAGCTCATAAACGCAAATACAGATAGACTAGAAGAATTTCACAGGGATATCCCAAGTCCTGGGTGGCTCAGTTGGTTAGAGCAGTCGCCCGGATTGCGAAAGATCGCGGGTTCGATTCCCGCCCCAGGACGTGAAATTTTTCGAGTTTTATATTTTAATAATAATATTACAAAGTAATTTTTCAAACATTAATAATAACGTTAAAATCAAAAATTAAGTATTTCTGAACTAGTTAACAAATTGTAACAAAACATTTGTGATCATTTGTTTGTATACATATAATCCAAGCCATACTGCTGTGGCTTGGATTATATTATTATGTATACAAACAGGGTACAACGATAGCCAGAGGGCCTAGGCAAGATGCCATTTGACAATCGCTACCGCTATCGCTAAATTAAAAATGTATGGGATTTGACATTTACAAATCATAGACAATTTTAGATGGCATGTACGGAGGTGCCTCCTAAACACTGCATTTTAACACGTTCAATACGGTCGAAAGTTGAACGCACGTTTCTAAATGTCAAATTTTAAGACAGCCATCCTTTTCTTATTCATTTTGAGAGAAAGAAATGCACTGAACTTAAATTTAGACTAAGCATGTGTTCTTCATAATAAGGGCCAATGTAACAATTCCTAACATTTGTTAGTAAATGTATTAAACACTAATACATTTACTAACAAATGTTAGGAAAATGCTAGTAAACCTTTTTTAAAAGCAGTGTGGCAGCACCTTAATATACTCTTTATAGCACTTTAAAAATTACAAAAACCTAATTCATAGCATTAGTTAGCAAAGGTGGACTTATTTCTATAAGAGATCTCTTCCAGCCAATCCATAAATGTGTGAGACATAGGCACTAGTGAAATGTAGGCAACACGAAGTGCATTTATGACATAATAGCGGGAACTTAAAATTAAATCTTAATTGTAAAATAATTTAAAAATATATTCCTAACAACCTATTATTACAAAATAACAATATCATTAACTTAGCAATACTAAATATTCAAAATTATATTTAGTTATATATCAATACAATTATTACTATCTAAATATACGTCAAATATAGATGTATATATAAATATATTATATATAAATATATTATATATATAGTTTTTTGATTTGCTTAGAGTATGCTTGTAAGGCTGTTGTGTTTTCTCGTTGTTTAAAAAATGAACAACAGTCAAAAGGTTTATTTAATATTAAAATAGACCGAGACTGAGCTATAATAAATATACCCGTGCTATCAAAAGTATAATAAAAATCAATCAAAAATTACTAAAAAAATATGGGTTATTATTTATTTGGCAGCACCAAAAATCATGGCTGCCAATAAGAGACTTTAAATTACTATTTATGTGATCTGTGCTTTAAATGTCAAACATTTTGACAGCTAATGGCGTTTCCTAAACCAGGCACTCCCATTTCCATGGTTTTGATTACATTTTAACTATTTCTTTTCATCTGAACAATAAAATAATATGAGTATTGATTAAGCTACGTGTCAATTATGATCAGTTTTCATTAGATTATAAGATTCCAGTGCTTACGGTACAGGTATGTTCCACAGGAAATTATAATAAATTTACCAAGGACTACATTTATAGCTTTTCTCAGATAATAATTTACCATGTTAACGTGTAGAATATTGTAGTACATTATATTTGGCTATTTCTCACACTAATAATCACTACCTCCGGTGCGGAAATTGCTATTTGGGACATACCGGGAAATAGCAATTTATTTAAATCAATTTTCAAATATTACTTTTTGTTTTTCAGAAAATGTCTACGATGTCGAGATCAGTTCATATTAGTCAGCAAAAGCTGGCTGAAAAGCTTATAATATTGAATGATCGTGGTATTGGAATGCTCACTAGAATTTACAATATCAAGAAAGCATGTGGTGACGCTAAATCTAAGCCAGCATTCCTATCTGACAAGGCTTTAGAATCTTCGATAAAACACATTGTTAGAAGATTTCCTAACATTGATGTCAAAGGACTTCAGGCAATCACAAATATTAGGAATGAAATAATAAAATCCCTCTCCCTATATTATTATACTTTTGTTGATCTTTTGGACTTCAAAGACAATGTTTGTGAACTATTGAACATAATGGATGCTTGTCAAGTAACCCTAGATTTGACCCTGAATTTTGAATTGACTAAGAATTACCTTGATTTGGCTACTACCTATGTGTCACTGATGATACTGTTGTCACGGGTAGAAGATCGCAAAGCAGTTTTAGGGCTGTTTAATGCAGCATATGAAATGGTTCATAATCAGATCGACCCTAGCTTTCCTCGCTTAGGTCAATTGATAGTTGACTATGATGCGCCCCTGAAAAAACTTTCAGAGGAATTTATGCCACATCAAAAGGTACTGTCCAGTGCATTGAATTCATTATGGCATGTTTACCCTGCTAGAAATCTTACAGCTGAGCATTGGAGGTCAGGAGAGAAACTGAGCTTAGTGAGCAATCCTGCCCAATTACCTAAGCCATCTGAAACAAACACAATGTCTTGTGAATTTATCTCAATAGAATCTCTAGAGAGGTACATTATATTTGGCTTTGCAATTTGCCATCAAATGTTACAACAGGAGCATTCAAATAAAATGTGGGTCAGTGCGCTGGAATCAGGGTGGGTGCTCGCATTGTTTCGTGATGAAGTCATCTATATTCATAGTTACATACAGGGCTTCTTTGATGGTATTAAAGGGTATGGTAAAAGGATATCAGAAGTTAAGGACTGCTATCACCATTCTGTACAAAAAGCTGGATATAAACACAGAGAAAGAAGGAAATTTTTGAGGACAGCTTTAAAGGAACTTGGCCTTATTTTATCAGATCAACCAGGTTTAATGGGACCAAAAGCTTTATTGGTATTTATTGGCTTATGTTATGCAAGGGATGAAGTTTTCTGGCTTTTGCGACACAATGACAACCCACCTCAAAAAGTTAAAGGCAAAGCTGCTGAAGACCTTGTAGACCGTCAGCTTCCAGAACTTCTATTTCACATGGAAGAGTTGAGAGCATTGGTTCGAAAGTATAGTCAAGTGATGCAAAGATATTATGTACAGTATTTATCTGGTTATGATGCTGTAGCATTAAATTTGATGATTCAGAATTTGCAAGTATGTCCTGAAGATGAAAGTATTATATTATCTTCTCTTTGTAATACTGCAGCTAATTTAAGTGTAAAACAAGTAGAAGACAATGAGCTGTTTGATTTTAGAGCTTTCCGTTTAGACTGGTTCAGATTACAGGCCTACACATCTTTTGCTAAGACACCTTTAAATCTCATGGATCAACGAGAACTAGCACAATATATTGATAAAATGGTCTTTCATACAAAAATGGTTGATAACCTTGATGAAATAATGGTAGAAACATCAGATCTCTCCTTATTTTGTTTCTATAGTAAAATATTTGAAAGTCAATTCCACATGTGTCTTGAATTTCCAGCACAAAACCGATATATAATTGCATTCCCACTAATATGTAGTCACTTCCAAAACTGCACCCATGAATTATGCCCTGAGGAAAGACACCACATAAGGGAAAGAAGTCTTTCTGTTGTAAATATATTTTTGGAAGAAATGGCAAAAGAAGCAAAAAATATTATTACAACAATTTGTGATGAACAGTGCACCATGAGTGATAAATTGCTTCCAAAACATTGTGCACAAACAATTGCACACTTAGCAAACAGAAAAAAGAAAGAAAAGAGTAAGAAAAATACTATTGATTTTGTGAAACCTGGAGCTGAGAGCTACAGGAAAACTAGAGAAGAATTAACTACAATGGATAAACTTCACATGGCCTTGACAGAACTCTGCTTTGCTATAAATTACTGTTCTACAGTCAATGTGTGGGAATACACATTTGCGCCACGTGAGTATCTTCACCAGCACCTGGAAACAAGGTTCTCCAAAGCCTTAGTGGGTATGGTCATGTTTAATCAGGACACTAGCGAAATTGCCAAACCATCAGAATTGCTAGTGAGTGTCAGAGCATATATGAATGTACTGCAGAGTGTTGAAAATTATGTGCACATTGACATAACACGAGTGTTCAATAATTGCCTCTTGCAGCAGACACAAAGCATTGATAGTTATGGTGAAAAAACTATAGCATCACTTTATACTCAATGGTACTCTGAAATTTTGCTAAGAAGGGTAAGTGCAGGTAGTATCAGCTTTTCGATGAATCAGAAGGCTTTTGTAAGTCTAACTGCTGAAGGGGCAATCCCATTTAATGCAGAAGAATACTCTGATATAAATGAACTTCGAGCACTAGCAGAGCTGATTGGACCTTATGGAATGAAATCATTAAGTGAGACATTGATGTGGCATATTGCAAGCCAAGTACAGGAACTGAAGAAATTAGTAGCTCAAAATAAAGAAGTACTCCAGATGCTTAGGACAAATTTTGACAAACCAGAAATAATGAGAGAACAATTTAAAAGGCTACAGCATGTGGACAATGTTCTGCAGCGAATGACAATAATTGGTGTTATATTGAGTTTTAGGCAAATTGCACAAGAATCACTTCTTGATGTACTAGAACGCCGAATTCCATTTTTGATAAGTTCTATAAAAGATTTTCAACAGCAACTGCCTAGTGGCGACCCGATGCGCGTAATTTCAGAGATGTGCTCGGCAGCAGGATTGCCGTGTAAAGTAGATCCAACACTGGCTTCTGCACTGCGTCAGCAGAAAGGTGAGTTGGAAGAAGAAGAGCATCTCATTGTGTGTCTATTAATGGTATTTGTTGCAGTATCTCTTCCAAGGCTTGCTCGTAGTGAAGGATCTTTCTACAGACCATCATTAGAAGGTCACGCAAATAACATACACTGCATGGCACCAGCAATAAATCATATCTTTGGTGCTCTATTCACAATATGTGGCCAAGGGGACATAGAAGACCGTATGAAAGAATTTTTGGCATTGGCATCATCATCTTTACTGCGTTTAGGTCAAGAGACTGACAAAGAAGCAATTAAGAATAGAGAGTCTGTGTACTTGCTTCTCGATCTCATAGTTCAGGAGTCACCTTTCCTCACCATGGATTTGTTAGAATCCTGCTTCCCTTACGTCCTTATTCGTAATGCTTATCATGAAGTTTATAAGCAGGAACAAATGCTATCACATTCATAATTAAAATCCATGTAGGTACATTGTAGACATAAACGCCAATGATTTTTTTGTCATTTCAAAAAATGCTTATTAATTGTACTGTATTTGTCCATGTATAGACGAAATTCCATATTAGAGTTTAAGATTAATAATTTTGGAATAGATTTAGTGTTTTATGTTTTATACTACTGAAGTTATAATTCTTACCTACTCTTACTCTTAAATTGAGCGCAGTATTGTATTCCACAAATTTTAAGTAGTTTTAATGAGACTGGTAGAATATTCCGTTATACTTGTTAAAACACTAATAACAAAAATTTTAATTGAAAATATTATTATTGTAAGATATATGCTTATGTGAGAGCGATTCTCGATTTATTATTATACTTACCATTAAATAAATAATGTTCTTTTTTATAAAATTCTAATTAGAATACATAAAAGAGTTTGTTAGTTAAGAGTATACAGGATGGTGCTGTCAATGCGACAATAAATTAAAACATGGGCTATATTAGTTCATAGAAATGGTTTGCCACTATCAAAAACATCTTATTCATTTGATAATTTCATGACATTTGTATGGAATAATATAAAATTGCCTGCATTATTTCATATAAATGTCCAGAAATTATCAAATGAATAAGATGTTATTGAAAGTGGCAAATCATTTCTATGAACTAATATAGCACTTGTTTGGATTTATTGTCGCATTGACAGCACCACCCTGTATATATTTTGTTTTTTCACTTCACCATTAGAACAAAATAAATTTCACATAATATAATCATGTTTCAAACTTGTCTCTATACAGCTCATTGTACACATCTGGTCTGAATTTCAATACATGACAAATTATTATTTTTGTTTTTGGAAATGAGGAGGAATTCATAAGCAATTTTGTTAATTTCCTATGTTATATAAACCCACCTTTTTTGAAAATTCAAGATTTTATTATCATAAATAAGTAAGTGCAGACGACAGCACACCAAGTGTAACGTTGCATTACAAACGCCGCCTCTATTACTTACGGTATAAGGGTGATCTCAAGGTGAAACTGTTACGCTTGATGTCCTGTCGACTGTACATTAATATAGGAAGCTTTATTTTATATGCAATTAACAATAATATGAAGTATAATATATGGATATTAAAATGTTCTTTTTATTAAAGCTAGAAGTAGATTTTATTTTATTGCGATAGTGTTGTATAAATGTCGTTAGACAATTTAATATAAGTTTATAATAGTCTGCGTTAAAATAACTTTTATTTACATCGAATATGAATTTCTGGTGACATTAAAATTGCCTGTAGAACATAGCAAAAACATTATATTGTATTATAGCATACATACTCTGTAATTTATATTTTCTTGTAACTTTTTTATTTTTAGTTTATAAGGCTAGCACCAAACTTCGCTGTGCTGTTAATTCATAACTTGTTATTATTTGAGGGACTGGGACTTGTCGATGATTTTTAAACGTTTGATTTTATCAGTAGCATTAATGTAGACCCAAAGAAAGATACCTACAGCAATACTGTAATGTTCCTGGCAATAAGAACCGTGTTCTTCATTATTTCTTCGGAGCAATATCTACGCGGGAACTTTAAACGTTTCCCAAAAACTGGAGAGTTCATAAACGCCGTGGGTATCTCACGCAATGAGGTTAATGGTCGTATAAAAAACATCGGATTTTTAAGGTTTTTTTTTATTTTTCTAGTTCTACCAAATTGTAAAATCTGTGACCATTTACTAATATTATTTCGCTAAACCGTAATAATTTAAGATATAGTAGGATTACACTTTCTAACCGTGAGCATATACAGTTAATGTAAAAGAATATCCAACGACAATACCTACTACTACAATATCAGTACACATTATGCAACATACTGCTTTATTTGTTATAAGTCTTCATAATTTTGTACCTTGTATATACGAATACCACCTACGCATTTATTAAATCATTTAATATAAAATGTATTGTTGTTTTATTTGTTATGCATATTTTCCTGTTTGTAGATACTTCTACAAGTATTTACTTTATACTTTATAAGAACAAAGTGATAAATACTTATACTGTCAAAAACATGTCAACCGAATTGAGAACCTGCTCTTTTTTAAGTCGGTTAATGAGCTCTTGCGACCTTACTCACCACATGTAGGGAAGCTCTACTGGTCTTACTAGTAAAAACTTTACTCCTTAGCCTTGGATCATCCTTATTTAGAGCTATTTCGTGTTTTTTTTATTATTCTTACCCATGTACAATGTAAATGTCAAAATATGAAAAACATCGATTAGCTATTCCTAGCAAATTTTATTAATAATAGCATATGATACGATAGGATGAGCTCTTTCTGGGGCCTTACTGCGAGATTTAGACCTCGCAGTAAGCAGGGAGTATAGGTAGTATGCATAAATTCATCAATTTCATCAAACTTCAATATTTGTCTCACTAAAAAACCGTCCTTAAATACCTGTGAAAAACCGTTTTTCGTTTGTGAAAAACAAATACCTAGGTATAAGAATGAGCTCATGGAGGTGTATTCTATATCCTTCCAAAAATGGATATAGGATGCACAACATATCGCGATCGATAGTCCCACACTACTTCCATAAGTCTATAAGTCAGCGTACGTTGTTAACTTATGTCTATGGGTAGGTATTTATAAAGCGTGATGATTATTAAGCAGTCAAAAACTATCTATGAAACCATACTAGCAAAGTGTCCACTTTTGTACGAACATAGCAATTCACATTTTTACGTTGATCAAAAATCAACTGTTGTTGCCAGAACTGGAACTTGAACTTATTATAATATGATGACTTAATATAATGTCGACCGCAAGTTAAGCATATGATCTTCACACTTACGACCTATTTCGAAGCCATTTAAACTCCGAAATAGGTCGTACGTGTGAAGAACAAACTGAACTTTATTCGACAATCATAATGAGTCATGATATTCTTATTATATAAAGTAGGTACTATGTGGTCATGATGACTCAATATAAGTCAAATGCAAGTTTAATAAGGTTATATGGGTATAGTTTAAAAGGCTTCGAAATAGTCAAAATATAAAATTGAAAATTATAAGTAAACTCCGGCCTTAACAATGCCCAGACGTAATCAATAGATGACTTAACAATGAAAATTAAATTGTATCTGGTGGTTTATTGGGCTTTTATGGGTTCATCTATCTAACACCGTCTCATCGAGACTTTTCATTAGAGACCAAACACGCTATATCTGCCGTATGTTTCTTAAGAATTAGGGATACAGCAGACTTTTTGATGGTATAGGATCAGCTCAAACTTAGTGTATCATGGGAATGTCACCAAAGTGACAGTACACCAAATTTCAAATCAATCTGTGAAAGTTAGTAGAATATAATAATTTATTTTGTGAAAATGTGGTCCATAATTGATCTTATGATAAGCTATACTTAACTATAATAGTTCAGCACATTTACCAAAGTTGGCATGCAAAATTACAGTAAATAATTTATTAAGAACAAATTATAATTTTAAAATGTAATATAAAATTACAAATTAATTAAATTGGTTTGTTAAATGTCACCCTTAAAATTAAAATACTCATTCAGGCTGTAAAAACCGTTTTGAATGAGCCATGTCTCTTTAATCGTACCCTAAACAGATTTAATGGTATGACTTTGAAATTCGTTGGTAATTTATTGTAGATCCGAATAGCCATAACATTACTGTTTCTAGACCGCATTACCGTCCTAGCCATTGGGAGTAGCAATTTATTAGGATGTCTATTGGAGTATATTCGAGGAATACTATCAATCTTTTCAAATAAATGTGGGTGACTTCTAAAGAAGATAGACTTATAAAGAAGGGACCGTATATAAGAACTTTCAATTTTGTAAATAATGGTATACATGATACTAGGTTGTCCACATCACATATAGCTCGAATACATGATTTTTGAGCAATCAGAACTTTATTTATATGGTAGGAGTTTCCCCACAAAACTATGCCATACCGTAGTATTGAGCAGACGTGTCCATAATAAGCCTATAAGGCAGTTTCTTTACTGACAGTTTTGGCTATTCTCCATAGCGCATAGGCGAATGGGTTTATTCTTTTACAAACCCTGTCAATGTGATCATCCCACGTGCATTTCTCGTCTAAAACAATGCCAAGAAATGTTACTTACTGTACTCGTTTCCAATAAAGATTGATTTTCATAGAACACGTTTATATCAGGATTTTTCCCATGTTTGTTTCTAAATTGTATGTATTTAGTTTTGCTTAGATTAATTCTTAAATATTTTTTTTGTTGTAGGCAATGTTTTATTTTCCCTACAGTGTTGTTTATTTCCGTATTATAATCATTTAAGTTATTACAATTTATAACTACTGAAATATAAGTAAAACCCTTTTATCATGCAGAAAATGACAGCTGATAGTCATCAAACGCCTGAACTGATCTTCATAAATTATAGCTAAGAACCATCCTAGTCATTTCAGCTTTCAAACAAAAAAACTAAATTAAAATCGGTCCATTTGTTTAGGAGTTACGATGACACAGACAGACACACAGATAGAACGGGAAACTTATAACACCACTCTTTTTTCGTCCGGGGTTAATTAAAACCATAACCATTTTATATTTAGTAATTTAGAAGCCTTTTAAACTGCCTATTATCTGACTTCGAAACAGAAGAAAATTATTGGGCTCTGTCGGTTTTAAAGCGTCAATGTTATTAAATAAATGTTTAAGCGCAGGCCACACCGCCAGCGGGCGGGTGAACGTCGTTTCACCTCTTTTCATACTTTGGTTCACACCGCGAACTACAGAGCTAAGCTACGTCAGCGATGCGAAAAGAACAAAATATCCAACGATTCCTGCGAAGCTACACGTTCACCTCGCTAGGCGCGCCCAGTACGCTAGCTCGCTCGCTCGCCCGTCCTCCCCGTTTCGACTATGTTTTTCGGACTAGTTGACGCTTGTCTTTCGAATAGCTTCGCCTCGCCCGCTCGCTGGCCCGGTCGTAGTTTTTGGTATGAACCCCATAGTTAAGCTCGCCAATATTCCGCGTAGTTTGTATAGTTTCCTTCTCTTGCTCCGCCCGCCCGCCTAGCTCGCTCGCCCGCTCGCTGGCGTGGTGGCCTGCGCTTTATGAAATAGATAGCTATCTATATACGACTGAATCGGAACTTGACAGTAACAGCTAAAAATGAAAATGCAATTTTCATGTAAAATTTATTGTTTTTTTTATTATTTTGAAATCACATGTTGTAACATTCATCTTGTTAATTAAAAATATTCACATTGTCATTTAAATAATCTATTACGGTAATCTAGCTTATACTTAGGAGAAATAATGCCATTGAGTACTACTACAGATGGGAGTACGCCATCCATGTTTACACGATTGGTCAAGTCGCTCTAGAACAGAACAGAAACATCTCCCTCTCGGCTTTACATACAAATATACATTATAGTACAGTTAAGAGAATTTGCGTATTGTTTCAACATTCACTAATAAAATGGCATTAAAATATGGTATACCTATAAGATCAACCCTTAACATTAAATGTATAGAAATAATAAAAATACATCATGCTCTTTGGCTTGCACGACGGAAAGTAACTCTACGTAGTATGATTTATAATAAAAAATATAATTACTTATCAAAGAGATCAATTCAGCAGAACCGTACAACAAAATATCCGAAGCCAATATTTCATACGTACGAATGTATTGTGATATGCAACATTGTATTCACCAGAAAATAATAGGGAAAATGTTAATAGAAATAATATATTTGAGCCATATTTATACGCACAAACTTATACACACAACTACGAAATAAAAATGCACAGTACAAAAATTTATTATAGCAATTTGAATTTCTTTCAGTCTAATTACATTTGATCATTTGGCAATACTGTTTATTTTTCACAATATAATATAATATAATAGGTACTTAATATAGATTTTTAAATAAAGTCGAATGAATCCAAAAGTACATTAGTGGCCGTAGGAAGACTAAATGTAATTTTGAAAACAGCTAATTTGAGCCCATACATTTACTAATTAATAATAAATTGAGGATTACAAGGCGATCACTAATGCCGAACGAAATCAACCGAGAAAATAAGGAACAGGAATACAAATTGGTATAATGGCACCTCGACATTCCACTTACGTTAACATTAAATACGTTAAAAATAACTTTATATAAAATTATTACACTTACAGAGATTCGAGTAAAACAACGCAGTATTATACAGTATTCTATCGGTATGCACGTACGTCTGTATGATATTTTTACACCGTAACCTTTGTATACCTCTTCATTTATATACAAAAATATACATAAATGTCCGGTCGTAGGAGCAACACATCTATTATTGAATATAAAAGTCTCACTGGTTCGCGTGAACTTCTTGCCGTCTCTAAAAGTTACTTTACTATTTTAATATACAAAAATAACTAATTTTATAGAACACGTGTCGCGTCGCTCGCGAATGAATTTGAGCTCTGTGTCACTCAGTATAGGATCGATTACACTTTATCTGTTTGAGCAAATAATTGATTATATCTTATTAATTTAATTAGAAACGAAATTATTGCGTGGGAATCACTAAATTTGGGCAACGATATCATCGTGTTTCAATACGGCAGCGTCAATTATACATTTTATTTAAATTCGATTTACATTTTCATGTTATCCATACAATGCGTATGGTGCTATCCACGGGTATAGTAAACGGCACAGTATCACGATAGAGTACTAGCTATTCCAATCTGTAGAGTACTATCGGTAGAGTACTATACTCTATTTGAGGACAGTGACACTTCAGATTTTTATAACTCATACTATTTTCGAGAAACTAAATTTAAGTGTCAGAACATAATTATTTTTTATTGTTAAAACAATGTAAAAATACGAAAATTATGCTTCTCAAAATCTAAATAAAAACCTCTATTTATTAATTACAATTAATTTCTAGGGATTGACACAATATAATCGAACACAACCGGCGATGTTTCGATGCGGCCATCTTGTATCAAAATATAAAACCTTGATTCAATTTCCTTTAAAAATGTTCCTCGATTCCTAGTAAGTAATCGATTAAGTTTAATTAGGGGACACCATTATAACTATCAAATTTAAACTTTCACAGGACTCATGTGAAATGGACTTTAACTAAAACAGGTAGAGTACTCGAAACCGGTAAAGTAGGTAGCTAGAGTTCGCGACACCAAAGGAGTCCCGCGTCGAAAAGGTGAACTACATCTGTTATTAAATATTCTTCCGTTATCTAGTATCCATAACACAAGCAAGAGCTTGCATAATTAAGAAAAGATTCTTACTTCGGGCTAGATGATGGGTGTGAGTGTATGAATATTAATATTATTATTAAAGTTGCCACTTCATTGATAATTACCCGCATTTTAGGGATATTGCTATTAATTTCGTTTTCATTTTTCCAACAGTTATAAATGCGATCATTCATTATTGTAAATCTATACTAATATAATATCTGAAGAGTTTGTTTAATTGTTTGTTTGGTTGAACGTGCTAATCTCAGGAACTACTGATTCGAATTGAAAAATTCTTTTTGTGTTCGATAGTCCATTTATCAAGGTATTATCAAGGTATTCCCAATAGGAGCATTAATTAAAAATGTCGCAAAAACGGGGGAAAAAATATTCCTTTTCAGAGCTATCGTTACCTAAGCGGTACTAGGGAACAAAAGACCCAATTTCTACATCCACCCACAGGCGCTAGGTCAGCGTATTGGATTTTGTGGTCCAGGATAAATTATTGGTATTTTTCTTACTTTTGAAATCGCAAACTAGTTTCGAGTGGGTAGATTAATGGCATTATGTTGGCAACACTTGTAACAGCGCCGCGTCTACCGCACTTATTTTGTGGCGCGGACTCTAGTCCACTCTACCGTTTACTCCACCCGTGGACAGCACCCTTATGCGTTCTGAGGGTACCGGCAAATGTCATACGACGGAATGTGTTTTGATTGAGTCTGAGATGAGTACTCTCGCTAACAGTCATGAACAGCCTCACCGAGCACTAGAAACTATTACAAGCAGGTATTAATATGTTGTAGCAAGCGCTTGTTTTTACTTTGTCTTTTAACCTTCCGCCCGCACTGACAATAGAAAAACTATTGGCCCTAATTCTGCAAAGCACACTCTAAATTTAAATGTAAGTTCAGTGTATCTCGGTCTTTCATTAGGAATATAAAAAGGACAGTTATAATATAATTTTATATTTAGAAAGGTGTGTTCAATGTCTTCAGGAGGCCCTACGTGCAGTTATGAGCACTAAGATGTATACACTTTTGACAGTCATTAACTCTTATTGCAAAAGGAATAAGGCACACGAGATGTCAAAAGGGTACATCCTAAAGTGCTCGTGATTGTACGTACATGCCATCCAAAATAGTCTATGTTTTCTATAAAAGCTATGCCAATTTATTCGGCAGCTCTTATTAAATGCTTTCTATCTTATTTAAATACTTATTGAGAGAAAGAGATATACTGTAAGTACTTAAATATAGCTTTGATTTAGAGTGTCTTTAGAATTAGGCCCATTGTGTCTACATGGGGTTATTTCACATATTATAGGCGAAATTCCTAATCGTCTTTCGGAAGTCTAGCTAGATAGACATTAAAAAGTCGGCACCTTTTAATGCGTTCATAAAATTAAAACAAATGACTGAATAATATACTCTTTTCGGATTTAAACGTGTGTACAGCCAACATCAAAACTATACAGGATGGTGCCGTCAATACGACAATAAATTAAAAAATGAGCTATATAGTTCTTTCCTATTGTTCATTTGATAATTTCATGACATTTGTATGAAATACTTTAACATTGGCTGCATTATTAAATTATCAAATGAATGAGATCTTTTCGAAAGTGGCAAACCATTTCTATTAAGTAAATTATAGCCCATGTTTTAATTTATTGTCGCATTGACGGCACCAACCTGTATAAGCAATTTTGTTGGCTAACGCATTAAGATAAACTGTAACATGTCGCAGCCACCTCGTTAAATCAGCCAGCTAATTGGACGCCTAAGCAGATCGTCTAGTTACGAAGTTTTTGTGCGATTGGTAGGCTTAAGGTTTTTAATCACTTGAAATCGAAATTATTTTGGTTATTAAGTCATAAAATTGTTTTGATTTAATTTTTGTGTTTATTCTTTCATGTTTTTTTTATATTGTACCAAATAAAAATTTATTCTATTCTAAAATAATCTTAAACCTACCAACCACACAAAAAATCTTCAATACAAGAACATCCGCCTAGGCGTCCAACTAGCCGGCGCATTTAAGGGGCTACCTCGTGCACACTAGCGACACCAATTGATTGTTATTAATTATGGTGAATTTAGAACATAATAAACAAAAACGCTTTAGAGAATTGCTAAAGAACGGTATTTGTAATTTTTAAAGATGTATCTTGTATAAAGTGTCTACCTACAAGTAACCAAATTTTTTATTATTGTTAAAAGTGGCCACTTTCGGCAATAATGAAAAAATAGGTTAAATGTAGAGGAATATCTTATACCGAATACATCTCAAAAAATTATAAATACCATTTTTTAGTCATTCACTAAAGCGTTTTTGTTTATTATATTCTATATTCACCACAATTAATATAAATCAAGAGGTGTCGCTAGTTCCGACGAGGTATCGCCTTAACCAAATGGCTGCGATAATGTACAAGGTGGACCACAATAAGACATTAGTCTGTCAAGCGGCGTTATACCACCGGAGGGCTATGACGGTTTAGAAATCATTTGTGTCTGGAATCTCATGCTTAATGGTCAATTAGAGTATTGACTACATTATTTTATAAAAATGTTATGAAATTATCAAATGATTACAATGTATTTGAAAGCTCTAACACATTTTTATGAACTAATATAGCGTTTTATTTAATTGAATGTCGTATTGCCGTCACCATTCTGTATATCATTTTAAAGCTAGCTGTACACAGGTCAGCACCTAGCCAAATATTCTTTAACATAAACTATATTCAAACATGACAAGGTAGGTAACGACGGCGGTTGTAATATTTGATAGTATGCCGTTCAAAGCGGCAATAACATTGGCGCGAATTGTACAGTCAGCTTCAGAATCATTTGAGCTCTTAGAGTTACCAAAAAAATCCGCACTGTTTCAGGAATGCAATTTGATCACCGCAATGATAGAGTCATATGTTGTATGAAAAAAAAAGAAAAAAGAGTGTCTAACGTAGTAAAAAATCATGTCCCGTCCCCTTATCCGACAGTTACAGAAACGTGATCCGACAGTTTCTGAAACTGTCGGATCACGTTTCTGAAACTGTCGGATCACGTTTCTGTAACTTTATGTTAAAGAATATTTGGCTAGGTGCTGACCTGTGTACAGCTAGCTTTAAAATGATATACAGAATGGTGACGGCAATACGACATTCAATTAAATAAAACGCTATATTAGTTCATAAAAATGTGTTAGAGCTTTCAAATACATTGTAATCATTTGATAATTTCATAACATTTTTATAAAATAATGTAGTCAATACTCTAATTGACCATTAAGCATGAGATTCCAGACACAAATGATTTTTAAACCGTCATAGCCCTCCGGTGGTATAACGCCGCTTGACAGACTAATGTCTTATTGTGGTCCACCTTGTACATTATCGCAGCCATTTGGTTAAGGCGATACCTCGTCGGAACTAGCGACACCTCTTGATTTATATTAATTGTGGTGAATATAGAATATAATAAACAAAAACGCTTTAGTGAATGACTAAAAAATGGTATTTATAATTTTTTGAGATGTATTCGGTATAAGATATTCCTCTACATTTAACCTATTTTTTCATTATTGCCGAAAGTGGCCACTTTTAACAATAATAAAAAATTTGGTTACTTGTAGGTAGACACTTTATACAAGATACATCTTTAAAAATTACAAATACCGTTCTTTAGCAATTCTCTAAAGCGTTTTTGTTTATTATGTTCTAAATTCACCATAATTAATAACAATCAATTGGTGTCGCTAGTGTGCACGAGGTAGCCCCTTAAATGCGCCGGCTAGTTGGACGCCTAGGCGGATGTTCTTGTATTGAAGATTTTTTGTGTGGTTGGTAGGTTTAAGGTTATTTTAGAATAGAATAAATTTTTATTTGGTACAATATAAAAAAAACATGAAAGAATAAACACAAAAATTAAATCAAAACAATTTTATGACTTAATAACCAAAATAATTTCGATTTCAAGTGATTAAAAACCTTAAGCCTACCAATCGCACAAAAACTTCGTAACTAGACGATCTGCTTAGGCGTCCAATTAGCTGGCTGATTTAACGAGGTGGCTGCGACATGTTACAGTTTATCTTAATGCGTTAGCCAACAAAATTGCTTATACAGGTTGGTGCCGTCAATGCGACAATAAATTAAAACATGGGCTATAATTTACTTAATAGAAATGGTTTGCCACTTTCGAAAAGATCTCATTCATTTGATAATTTAATAATGCAGCCAATGTTAAAGTATTTCATACAAATGTCATGAAATTATCAAATGAACAATAACTATATTCAAACATGACAAGGTAGGTAACGACGGCGGTTGTAATATTTGATAGTATGCCGTTCAAAGCGGCAATAACATTGGCGCGAATTGTACAGTCAGCTTCAGAATCATTTGAGCTCTTAGAGTTACCAAAAAAATCCGCACTGTTTCAGGAATGCAATTTTATCACCGCAATGATAGAATCATATGTTGTATGAAAAAAAAAGAAAAAAGAGTGTCTAACGTAGTAAAAAATCATGTCCCTTCCCCTTAGCCGACAGTTTCAGAAACATAAACAGTTTCATAAACTGTCGGATCACGGATTCGAAAAGTCACATGCCGTCTCGCTTCGCCGCATCGCGATAAAAAGTGAGATTCCGAAATTCGATTCTTTTCCGACAGTTCTAAATGAGGGGGCGAGAATAACTTGTAATCTCGAGCTCTTCCGTGCTTGGGAAGCCGTTGGTCGCGGTTGTTTCTGCAACCGCTTTAGTCCGCTAGCCCGCATAGGGCCAGCGTGGTAGCCCAAACTCTAGTAGGATGGCCTGTGCTCTAAGCTTTTTTTTATACAACTAGATGACAAACAAGCTGACGGGCCACCTGGTGGTAAGCGGTTACCGCCGCCTATAGACACCTGCAATAACAGGGAAAAGCACTTGATGTTGCAGGTGCGTTGTCATCCTGAGGCCTAAGATGAAATGCCGTCCATGCCCAGTAATTACACTGGCTACCTTTCCATTCAATCCGAAGCACAGCGAACTGTTTCACGGCTGAAATAAGAGAGGCGGCTTATGATGATGACTCTGAAAGCTCAGATGATCCAGACGCTGACTTTACCTCGGACATTGCAAGTCTATATATCCGCTTGCCGGTTGGGATGCGTGACGGTGAGCGAATCCGGCGAGTGCAGCGTAATGGTGGTCTGTGAGGCGACCGTGTGCGTGCGCTGGTCGGGCGCTACGGACGCTACGGGTGCTACGGGTGCTACGGGCGCGCCCTCCGCCCGTAGCACGTAGCCGAGCAGGAGCGGCACGCCGGGCGCCAGCGCTACGAGCTCGAGCTCGCCCGCGCCGCCGCAGTACTCGTACTGTCAGACCTTCTGCGCGGGCCGCATCTCGTACGACTGCGGGTACGCGTTCGCGTACGGCTCGCCGCGCCGCCCGCTCGGGCCCGGCGGGGCGGACGCTGCAACAACACAATCATGGTAAGCATACTTAACTAGGTACCTTTGACTTTACTTTTAAGGAGGTGTGAACATGCAGAACAGTTTTCAATTGTTCATATTCTTATTTCGTGTTTCGTGGTACAAAAAAAAAATTGAAGAAACGGCGGGGCTAGTATGTGCGGCACTGACCGTTGTCTCGCGCGCTGTACGCCAGCGGCGCGGCGTATCCCTTGGCGGCGCGCGGGCGGCGGTGTGTGGGGCGGGGCTAGTATGTGCGGCACTGACCGTTGTCGCGCGCGCTGTACGCCAGCGGCGCGGCGTATCCCTTGGCGGGTCGCGGGCGGCGGTGTGTGGGGCGGGGCTAGTATGTGCGGCACTGACCGTTGTCGCGCGCGCTGTACGCCAGCGGCGCGGCGTATCCCTTGGCGGCGCGCGGGCGGCGGTGTGTGGGGCGGGGCTAGTATGTGCGGCACTGACCGTTGTCGCGCGCGCTGTACGTCAGCGGCGCGGCGTATCCCTTGGCGGCGCGCGGGCGGCGGTGTGTGGGGCGGGGCTAGTATGTGCGGCACTGACCGTTGTCGCGCGCGCTGTACGCCAGCGGCGCGGCGTATCCCTTGGCGGCGCGCGGGCGGCGGTGTGTGGGGCGGGGCTAGTATGTGCGGCACTGACCGTTGTCGCGCGCGCTGTACGCCAGCGGCGCGGCGTATCCCTTGGCGGGTCGCGGGCGGCGGTGTGTGGGGCGGGGCTAGTATGTGCGGCACTGACCGTTGTCGCGCGCGCTGTACGTCAGCGGCGCGGCGTATCCCTTGGCGGCGCGCGGGCGGCGGTGTGTGGGGCGGGGCTAGTATGTGCGGCACTGACCGTTGTCGCGCGCGCTGTACGCCAGCGGCGCGGCGTATCCCTTGGCGGGTCGCGGGCGGCGGTGTGTGGGGCGGGGCTAGTATGTGCGGCACTGACCGTTGTCGCGCGCGCTGTACGCCAGCGGCGCGGCGTATCCCTTGGCGGCGCGCGGGCGGCGGTGTGTGGGGCGGGGCTAGTATGTGCGGCACTGACCGTTGTCGCGCGCGCTGTACGTCAGCGGCGCGGCGTATCCCTTGGCGGCGCGCGGGCGGCGGTGTGTGGGGCGGGGCTAGTATGTGCGGCACTGACCGTTGTCTCGCGCGCTGTACGCCAGCGGCGCGGCGTATCCCTTGGCGGCGCGCGGGCGGCGGTGTGTGGGGCGGGGCTAGTATGTGCGGCACTGACCGTTGTCGCGCGCGCTGTACGCCAGCGGCGCGGCGTATCCCTTGGCGGGTCGCGGGCGGCGGTGTGTGGGGCGGGGCTAGTATGTGCGGCACTGACCGTTGTCGCGCGCGCTGTACGCCAGCGGCGCGGCGTATCCCTTGGCGGGTCGCGGGCGGCGGTGTGTGGGGCGGGGCTAGTATGTGCGGCACTGACCGTTGTCGCGCGCGCTGTACGCCAGCGGCGCGGCGTATCCCTTGGCGGGTCGCGGGCGGCGGTGTGTGGGGCGGGGCTAGTATGTGCGGCACTGACCGTTGTCGCGCGCGCTGTACGCCAGCGGCGCGGCGTATCCCTTGGCGGCGCGCGGGCGGCGGTGTGTGGGGCGGGGCTAGTATGTGCGGCACTGACCGTTGTCGCGCGCGCTGTACGTCAGCGGCGCGGCGTATCCCTTGGCGGCGCGCGGGCGGCGGTGTGTGGGGCGGGGCTAGTATGTGCGGCACTGACCGTTGTCTCGCGCGCTGTACGCCAGCGGCGCGGCGTATCCCTTGGCGGCGCGCGGGCGGCGGTGTGTGGGGCGGGGCTAGTATGTGCGGCACTGACCGTTGTCGCGCGCGCTGTACGCCAGCGGCGCGGCGTATCCCTTGGCGGGTCGCGGGCGGCGGTGTGTGGGGCGGGGCTAGTATGTGCGGCACTGACCGTTGTCGCGCGCGCTGTACGCCAGCGGCGCGGCGTATCCCTTGGCGGGTCGCGGGCGGCGGTGTGTGGGGCGGGGCTAGTATGTGCGGCACTGACCGTTGTCGCGCGCGCTGTACGCCAGCGGCGCGGCGTATCCCTTGGCGGGTCGCGGGCGGCGGTGTGTGGGGCGGGGCTAGTATGTGCGGCACTGACCGTTGTCGCGCGCGCTGTACGCCAGCGGCGCGGCGTATCCCTTGGCGGGTCGCGGGCGGCGGTGTGTGGGGCGGGGCTAGTATGTGCGGCACTGACCGTTGTCGCGCGCGCTGTACGTCAGCGGCGCGGCGTATCCCTTGGCGGCGCGCGGGCGGCGGTGTGTGGGGCGGGGCTAGTATGTGCGGCACTGACCGTTGTCGCGCGCGCTGTACGCCAGCGGCGCGGCGTATCCCTTGGCGGGTCGCGGGCGGCGGTGTGTGGGGCGGGGCTAGTATGTGCGGCACTGACCGTTGTCGCGCGCGCTGTACGCCAGCGGCGCGGCGTATCCCTTGGCGGGTCGCGGGCGGCGGTGTGTGGGGCGGGGCTAGTATGTGCGGCACTGACCGTTGTCGCGCGCGCTGTACGCCAGCGGCGCGGCGTATCCCTTGGCGGGTCGCGGGCGGCGGTGTGTGGGGCGGGGCTAGTATGTGCGGCACTGACCGTTGTCGCGCGCGCTGTACGCCAGCGGCGCGGCGTATCCCTTGGCGGCGCGCGGGCGGCGGTGTGTGGGGCGGGGCTAGTATGTGCGGCACTGACCGTTGTCGCGCGCGCTGTACGCCAGCGG
Organism: Nymphula nitidulata; assembly: GCA_947347705.1. Lineage (NCBI taxonomy): Eukaryota > Metazoa > Arthropoda > Insecta > Lepidoptera > Crambidae > Nymphula > Nymphula nitidulata. Next base: position 17,281,312 of record OX374625.1, on the reverse strand, counting down.
CGCGGCGTATCCCTTGGCGGCGCGCGGGCGGCGGTGTGTGGGGCGGGGCTAGTATGTGCGGCACTGACCGTTGTCGCGCGCGCTGTACGCCAGCGGCGCGGCGTATCCCTTGGCGGCGCGCGGGCGGCGGTGTGTGGGGCGGGGCTAGTATGTGCGGCACTGACCGTTGTCGCGCGCGCTGTACGCCAGCGGCGCGGCGTATCCCTTGGCGGCGCGCGGGCGGCGGTGGCCGGGTCGCGGCGCACGCGCGTCCCTCGCCGGCGCGGCGTGTCCCGCGTGCGGGTGACGCATGCGCCGCAGCGTGTTCATCGGCCGACGCAGCGTTTCTGACAATCTCCTGTCAAACATAAAACAATACATTATTGAGGTGCATTTTCCAAATGTTAGCCAAACCCGAAATTTTAAGAAAAAGGAAAAGTAAGTATTAAAATTAGTCATCGGGTCGATTTTCATAAAAACTAAAACGGAGGCTTTATATTTTTCAAGAACGATAATAAATTAAGCAATAATAAAATACTAAGTGTACGGCGGGTATTCTGGAATAGGCGACTAATCGTCCCAAATCACATTATTAGTAACTCAGTAATTTTGTTAGTTAGTATTATGTTCAGATAATTACTAGCCATTTTTAAATTATCAATATTTGACGAGAATACAATCTGGTGATTGTAAATAAAAACACACCAGCCTCCTTTATAATCTCAAGCTCATTCGTGTTTTTAACACACTTAAGCCTTAAACATCTATGGGCTCATGGTTGGGAGCCACTGCCCGATACGCAGCCCAGTCGGCATATCAGTGTACCAGCACGTCGACTTCAAATAACTCCCAAAAGGATAGGACCGCTAACGGTCAGACTGCCCTGCCGACACGCCAACGATCGCAATGTCTTCGGACTACCCCCTGAAATGAGTGAGTGTATTGAGTCCGCCCATCGCCCTTTCTTCTCCCCGGGAGTTGGAGAATAGGCTGGAAGGTGTTCCAGTGGAGCAAAGGTGTACGCACCTGGCGGGCGGGCGCTTGGGGTTGGAGGAGGGCGTGTGCACGGCGCAGCACTTGACGAAGGCGCCGCAGCAGACGAGCAGCGCCACGCCGCCCACCAGCACCAGCCACCACTGCTCCGTGACCCACGCCTGCACCGACTGCAGCGTGGCGCGGTTCAGCAGCAGGTTCTTCAGCCGCGCCAGCGGGCCCTCCGCGTCCACGGCGCGGCACTTCAGGAACACGTCGCAGTAGCCCTGCCGGCACAACCAACGCTCAACCTCTCACTCATATACAGTTGTACAGTTGCCCGCACATAACACTGCTCATACTGCTAAATCAGCCTATGTACGGTCGACCTCTCTAGCGTCAATATAGTATGGTAGCAACTATAAAGTACGTACACAAGATCGGTGTGACATGGTACTAAAGTGTTCAGCTACTTCTGTGGTCGACTGTACAATCACGGTATAAAAATGTTTACTTTACAATTGAATAAACAAATCTGTGTCACAGGGTCGTTGATGTAATTTGATTAGACAAAGGGCACAGATTTTTTCACACATGAAAATCGGTCGGAATAGGATGGTTATCAAGGATATAGAAAACCTTTTTTGTTAAAAACTACAAAATGTTATCTGTTAGTGTTTGGGCCAAAACTACATTATTATTAATAAGTAAGAATGTCATGAAACCTATTAAAAACTAGTTAGTACGAAATTGTATTCAGAGATGGCGCTAAGCATTTTTGCATCGCGTTATTAAGTTGTACCACTTATTTATATGAGTACATAAGAATGTTTCCAATAATAAAATCCTATTAATACATCAATAATATCGTTTCTTTTATTCTACTATAACCATTTGGTGTGTGGCCGTTGTACATGGTCCTTCGAGCCGGATTAGCGGCAGGAAACTTTTGTCGACCCGTCGTTACTGAATATTGGATCGCCGCTGTTCAGATCAACCTTCCCAGTTAAGAAGCAGGGAGGTGCCGGGTGGCTGGTGGTGAACCCCGGAGGTGCAAGCGGCGTGGAGAGGCAGTTCAAGTGACTACGTCAGGGATCTCAGCTGATGACGACGGAGCCCGAGGTTGGAAGTCGTGAGTGTTGTGTGAGATGTGCAAGTGAAACAGTGAGTACATTTATAATTTGTAATAACCAAGCGAATTTGAACTTTAACGTAAAGAAGAATATAACTTGAAAATTGTAACTATTTATTTATCAACTTATTATAAGATTTAGACTTAGAAAATTTGTAGATTAAATTTAGAATTTTAGACTTAGAATATTTTTAGGAAAATGGTTGAGACGGGGAATCCATGCCGGATTTTAGTCAGAGTGTAAAACACTTGTAATTTTTTTGCGATTTTCTTAATAATTAGGATAATTTAATATTGAAAGCTAATATTTGTATCTATTAGTATTAACATTTAGTTAGTGTTTCATAAAGTTGTTGAAATTGTTTTGAAAAATGGAGTCTTTAATTAATGTTCAATATGATTTGTTTAAACGAATAAATAAGGCGTACAGTAACCTTAAAATTACACCTAGAGAGAAGTTTGCTAAAGAATATGTTGAGAGCAGATTAGAAAACTTAGATCAATTTTGGTTCGAATTCTGTAATGGCCATAAAGATTTAATACGTTCTGTAGATAGAAAAGTACTTTCGACTACCACTTATGAAAAGGAAGACCTTTACGATAAGACGGAAGAAATTTATATAGATTGTAAATGTGCTTTGAAACAACTTGTAAATAAATTTAATGACAACATGAATTTTGATAATTCTGCCAATAAACAATCGAATGTTAAGTTACCTAAAATTAATATTCCGACCTTCTCCGGTCATTATTCAGAATGGCCAACATTCCGGGATCTATTTGGGTCTTTAATACACAACAATGCAGCATTAGATAAAGTGCAAAAGTTGCATTATCTGAAAGGCCAGCTAATGGGAGAAGCAGAGCTTATTTTAAGACATATTCCTATTTCGGAATCTAACTATGACAGGTGTTGGTCTATGCTAGAGGGTCGCTATAACAATAAAAAGTTTTTGTCGCATAATATTCTTAAGAGATTGTTAAGTCAAAGAAATTGTGATTTAGAATCTGCGAGTGACCTAAAGGAGTTGATAGACACTACTTGTGAATGTTTAGAAGCATTAAAAGGCTTAGGAATTGATATAAGTGCATGGGACATCATTGTCATACATATTATTACGTTAAAATTAGATCAAAAAACTAGGCGTCAATGGGAATTTAGTGTTACTGATAATGTAGGTTCAGATCAATTACCAACTTTTATGCAATTTAAAGAGTTTATCACTAATAGGTTTAGAGCTCTAGAGTTTTTAGATAATAAACATGTAAATAGCACTCACTCATTTCATGTAACGAATGAATGTAAGAATATTAATAAGGACACATCAGTTATTTGTTGTTATTGTAAAGGGGATCATAAAATATATATTTGTAATAAGTTTAAGAAATTAGGTTGTGAGTTGCGGCGTGAGTTTGCATATCAACATAGTATATGCTTTATTTGCCTCGGGTCCAATCACACTGCCAAGTACTGTCGTAATACTTATAGATGTCAAATTTGTAAGCGAAGACATCATACTTTGCTGCATCCCAGTGGTTCAGTTTTAAATACAAGGGAGAATGATACATCTCAGGTTAGAAACGATACCAATAATATGGTGGGAGACGTTGTCTCAGGGAATTCAGAAACTGCATCAGATGCGGAGGGTCAGACTAGAACTGTAGCCGCATGTTTGTCGACAGGTATACCGGAAACGGTTTTATTAGCTACGGCTGTCATAAAAGCGGAGTCGAAAATGGGAAACTATTATAATATTAGGGCCTTGATCGACCAAGGCTCCCAAACGTCTTTAATAACCGAGGAAACCGTTCAGAAATTGGGTTTGCAGAAAATTGCAACCACAGGCTTTTTAAGATGCGTTGGTGGAGACAAAAGCACCTTAGTTAAGTCGAGAGTCAAATTCAAAATAAAATCTCGAATCTCAGACTTCGAAACAGAAATCAGTGCCTACGTCTTAAACTCTATTACAAACTTTTAACCAGTTGCAAAGGTAACTGAATTTAATTGCGTTGAATTGAATAATAATATTCTAGCAGATCCTGATTATCAAACGCCTAATAAAATTAATGTTTTGTTAGGTGCTGATGTATATAGTCGAATTATTCAGAAGGGTATAAAGAAAACGTGTGAGGATTCTTATCTGGCACAATCAACTTTATTGGGATGGATAATATCTGGCACAGCAAACACATCGGAACGTATTTCATCTTCTAATATGGTAGTGGTACATTCTCAAGTGGATCCACCTGAAAGGTTTGAAATTTCCCATAAGCGTGATGTATACCCTGAAAAGGAAAATAAAATATTAGTAAACGAACGAAATAAACATTGTAAAGCATACTTTTCATCCCATGCTAAGTATAATCAAGTTGTGAGTTATAACGTAAGACTTCCATTTAGAGATAAACACCGTGATTTTAGGTGTGCAAAATTTAGAAATAAAACCATCACAAATTTAAAGGAGGTAAAATAAATTAGATTAGGAGAGTCATAAGTAAGGTAAATTGAAGAACTTGTTATTATTATTTATGATACTGTTTAACTTACCTGGGAAGAAGTCTTTGTGATGTCATCTTCTTGATAGCTGTAACATAAGACTTATGTGTTAAAGATATTGTAAGCCCGTACATTTTTATAAATTCATTCCTTAAAAAATGATGACTTACCTTAACGTATTGTTGCTTCTGTATTTACCGGGCTTCCTACCAAAGTTAAACAAGAACTATGTAAAAACCGTCCAATTATTATGCTTCCGATCATAGTAGAGTATCGCAGATATTGATGTTAGTTTGTCACTGTGATTATGGACACGTCAATGTGTCCATGGCGGGCGGTATGTTTGGGCCAAAACTACATTATTATTAATAAGTAAGAATGTCATGAAACCTATTAAAAACTAGTTAGTACGAAATTGTATTCAGAGATGGCGCTAAGCATTTTTGCATCGCGTTATTAAGTTGTACCACTTATTTATATGAGTACATAAGAATGTTTCCAATAATAAAATCCTATTAATACATCAATAATATCGTTTCTTTTATTCTACTATAACCATTTGGTGTGTGGCCGTTGTACAGTTAGAGAAACTAGAACATTTCGTTTTAAATGACGCTCTATTTTTAAATAAAGAAATGAGTTTGATCATCAAAAAGTTATCAAAATAGTCTGATATTTTATGTTCATAATTATTTAACTTTAATCCCAATTAAATTGACTTTGATTTTCTGATGTATAAAATAATATAAAATAATGCCTTCTGATATATGCTATACTTGAAAAGAGCAATTGTAAGCACTTTATGTACTATTTCTAAGTATTTCTAAGATCAATATTATGTAAACACAAAAAATTAAATTGAACTTTAGTTCCTTGTCGGATCACTTCTGTATAACACAATTTTAGAATTTAGAGAAAGTATTAATTAGCGGCGCGGCTCTATACAAATTCTTGCTTTCTTTTTCCTACTGCATATTGCGAGAAAGAGATATACGGTACTTAAATTTAGAATTAGAATGTGTCTGCAGAATCAGGCCCAATGGTTAGTGAAATTGGACATGCAAGGTGTCCTTACCTGGAAGTTATCACAGGGCGAGCCCGGGCGGAGGCTGATGCCGCCCGGGGGCAGGCCGACCCGGTGCGCGAACTCGGCGGTGCTCTGGCAGGAGTCCGGCGCCGGGCCCGTCTGGCACGCGAGCTGGCAGAGCGCGCGGCGGTCCACCACGGCCGTCACGCCGTCGCCCACGCGCGTCGGCGCCGACGACAGGAAGCACTCGCGCATGTTCCACGCGAGGCAGATCGACCCGCTGCACTCGCCGTTGATGCACAGCTGGGTGCCTGTCACACGAGTGGCGTTATAAAAACCGGGAGAAATTATTTCAAACTGGCCTTGGCCAACATTTTCCAACTGCATCTTCCTTATTTATTTCAAAGTTGAGTAGAAAAAAAACGGCTTTTTAATTTTTCGTAAAAAAACTTTCTTTTTGATGGGTGATAGGACTTTTTCTAAGCCCGCCTAGCTAGCACCATTTCACCTAAGTATGGCCACACAACAGGCAAATCGCAGGCTACAAGTATTCCTAACTAGTTTTCTACCAGCCAATCAGCGCTATTTTTATTCCCGGGAACAATGGCAGAATAAATGTACAACCATTGGCAAAAAAAATATATATGAATTGGTGCAAATCGAATCGCAACCTTTTTCGATTTATTTGGCGAGAATTGAATTTCAACGAAAATTTTATTTTTTTAAATTGTTTCTACTTTATTTGACTTCAGTACTTAATTCGGTAGTTGAAAGAAAAACAGATTATGAACCTCGCGAAAGTGACGTTTATAATTGCACTTGTTTTAGAGTCCTCGTTACAACTCAGGCTCCAAACTAACACTTGATGCAGTTATAAGTCACTTTTTACTCGATTTAACAATCTACTATTACTTCTGTAGGGGTGTGTAAATTGGCACATATTTTCCTGGTTAGTAACTTACCATTATTACACTTGGTTCGGTCGGACATGGGCCTCGGCTCCGGGCACTCGGCCGAGGCACCGGAGCAGAAAGACGCGTGACTACACTCAGTGGCTTCGCGACAAGTCTGATTGGTGAACGAGTGGACGAACTGGCACGTCTCCGAGCAGCATGGTCCTTGGGATGGACTGGAAGGTAAACACATCAATATTAATAAGATAATATAATTATATTGTTACAGTAAGTGGTGGACAACAAGTACACGGAGGGAATTGGGATTCTTCGAGGCGCTTAGCAGGGGTGCATCTTATATCCACTGCTTTTCCACATTTACCCAGAAGTTTTGTCGGAGGCCCTTGAAAATCTCAATGTCGAAGTGAAATTTGACGGAAAGCTAGTAAACAACTTACGCGATGCAGACGACACTGTTCTAATTGCAACGTCTATGAATGATCTCCAGTACATTGTGTACAAAGTAAATGAGTGCAGTGAGAGTGCGGGACAGCAAAACAAAATTCATGGTGGTATTTATCAACACTAACCTAAACACTAGCCTAGATATCGGTGGGAAAAATATTAAGAGATGGGTTTGCAAAGCTAGCGGCCGGCCTTTAGTAATGAAGAGGCACCAGAAGGGCGAAGAACACTTATCTAGCATCATCAAGAGCTTCTTTTATGGATACTAGATAACGAATGAACATAGTAAATATCTGCCCCTAGCAGTTATCAAACCCGCGGCTTCTCTTTCGGTAGACGGTAAACCATGCGCTCTTTGATACATTTATTATTTAAATAGTAATATTACCTGCACTGAGTATTGGCTTTCCTTGTGCATCCTTTGGCAGTGTTATTCTTCTCCTTATCATAAGCGCTGACTTGTCGCGGGTAACAACACGGATCTTTGCATTCAATTTCATCATATCCTGTAATAAAAAGAAAAATTAATAACTTAGAGTAGGTATGACATTTTAGGTCCATTCCATAAACAGATAGTATCTCGGTTGTATTGTTATTTTGACATTGTAGAAATAATAATGAATCTTTATTTCTCAATATACATAAAAGAACAGGGATTAGGTTAATATTTAGTGAGTCATGAATTATTCAAAATGAAATTTAAAATGGGAGTACGGATTTGCTTTTTAAATTTCTATGGATTCTTTGTGAGCTAAATTTAGTTAATTTTACAGTTCTGTTAACTTTTGCTTTGCCTAATCTAAAAATATACTGCAAAAACATGCACTGCACTTAAAATTAGTGGAAGGAATTGAGTTGTTAGCGGTGTTCTTACCACAATCGCACTCTTCCCCGACTTCAACGATCTTATTCCCGCAGAAGGCGCCCGCGCTAGCGCTGAGACAGTTCCGCTTGCGTCCGTCCCGGACAGCGTCAAGCACGGCGCTGATGTTGCCGACCGAGCACGAACTGAACCGGCTGTTGTTCGGCCGGTCGCCGGACGTTGCGGATGCAAACATTATGTAGTTGCCGGCTGCTCCTCCCGGACGACACTCCGAGGGGTAGTCGTGCTGTACAAAGACAATGCTATTTATAATATTTATCATACTCGCCTAATGTGGATCCTAAGAGTCCTGTGACAGTTGAAATTTAAAAGATGTTGTGGTTTCCTCTAATGAAACTGAATCGATTATTCAGTTGGAATCGATAAAATTTTCAAAGGAAATGGAATCAATGCTTCAGATTTTCATATATGACAAGATGGCCGCATCGATACATCGCCGTTGTGACAATCCCTTGTTAAATAAATGTAAATTAATAGATAGAGATTTTCATTTACTTTTTTAGAATCCTGTTGTATTTTTACAATAATATTAAATAAATAAAATTTATTTAGTATTTTTGAAAATGATTTATATTCCATTCCATTCATTGTGGTTTCTAGAAAATAAATTGTAAAAATATGAAATTTCACTTACTGTACTTGTGTGAAAAAACTATCCCGGTTCAAACATTTATAAGAATGTTAGAAATAATTTTTTTAAGAAAAATATAAGTAAAAAATTAAGAAAAAAAATATATATTTATCTTTGTCTATCTGATTTTACTAAGTTTACTCACCGGCGATCCAAAATTATGTCCAATCTCGTGGGCTAATGTGAGCTGGCTGACTTTCGGCGGCACTCTGCTGTTGTAGTTGACGAACGTGATGATGCCCGTATTGAGGGACCGCTTGGTGCTCTGGTACATGCCGCCGATAGTCTCGGTGTACGTCTTGTACTTCTCGCAAATACCGCCCGAAGCACCGCTAGCACTCGCCACCCATGCTAGACCTGATCAAAAATATAATTGTGTTACTTAATGAAAGGAAATTTAGACCTGATAACATAACAACAATAACATGACATGATGTTGGTATTAACATGGGAAAAACATTCTTCATGTGCTTCTCCCTATAGCAAGGCTTCTGCCCAGCGGTGGGACGTATATAGGCGGGTGATGGTGATGATTGATGATGAATAATATAACATTGAAAATTTTGAGCAACCCAGAGTCACTTGGCCAATCCCAGACTTGGTGGCCAGTGCAATGATACGTGGGAGCCACTCACGCATGCGGCCGCGCTTAGGGCGCGATCACCGCCCGTCTCCTGTCTACGCTAGCGGGTCCTCATCACGCTCACTCTCCGCTGCCGCCTTCCGCGTGAGTCTAGTCGAAGGAGGCGACACCCTCCTTTACCCTCTTGCTACCAACCATGGCTCTTACCATGGTTGGAAGCGAGAGATGGCCGCCGCCTAGCGTCATACGAAGATCGCGGCGCTCACGTTGCCAGGTCGGGCACTCCACAAGGGTGCGCTCGGCCGTATCATCGGGGGAGTCATAGTGATAACACCGCCGCGTTTCCTCCTGACAGGCAATACGGTACAGGTAGTAACAGAAGCAACCATATCCGGTCAGTACTTGTACCATACATTAGATGAGGCTGCCCAGCCGGCGCCCAACACACTCCTCCAACACCGGACTGATCGCTTCGATCGTCTGGTCACAGTCTGTAGCCGGACGGCGAGTCGGTGGGACAGTTCGCCTTTCTGAGGAGGCACAGCCTCTCTCTCTATCTTCTATCTCCTGGGGAAGCAACCCAACGCAATGCAAGCGACAAGCAACACGCGGAACTACCCCTAGAGGGGGGCAGAGCTATCCCCATCACCTTGGATGGGGCGCCGTCCAGCCCGGGTGCTTTACCCCAGGGGACCATCAGCCCATACCTCCAATGCGAAGTCGGAGGAGGAGACATGAGGAGAGGACACATATTAGTATGGATATAACACGATCAATATATTCTTAATTTTTGATTTTAACATTATTATAAATGTTTGAAAAATTACTATACCATACTATATTTACTACTACTGTAACGTCATGAGGCTGGAACGCCTTAGGACGTGATATATTTCTAGTTTTATATTATTTTAATTACGATCAATATAATTGGATCATAATTTACAAAGAAGTTTGTCGCGATATACTTACACTACAAGACACGCTCAATAAATGTTGCGATCCAGGATTACGATCCAAATATCAACATTCATTCAACACAACAGCATTCTTCAACATTCAGTAAATCTCCAAAAATAATGGGCATGAGGTTAGCTTGAGCTAATATTTCTATTGAAATACATCTTTTTTTTTCACAAATGTAAAAACATTGTGAAAATGGAATAGGTGCAATAATAAGCACCAGTATTTTATTTATTAATCTTTTGTATCTTACCAACACGCGTGTATCCTCATCAATATAATAACTATTGTATCTGGTTTGTAAGTACTTCGCGAAATAAGAAATTATTCGGTTCCTTAATCATAATTACATCATCTCATGTATAAAAATATCATAAAAGATATTTATATTCATCATAATTTCTTAAGAGGCAAACAGAACTTGACAAAAGGTAAGCCTATAAGTGTATAGTATATACGTCTTAATTATAGCTTATGTCTACACAATCTATGCCCAAAGGATAGTAATAAGTTAGAATTAGGTTGATACAAATCACATGTATTATTGAGATCGTCTAAAAGCAGATTAAGTATCTATTCAATTTATTCTCATGGGATTCTTATTGAACTTTGATTCATTAGGTCTTTATGCAAGAGATACAAATATCAAAGCAGTAGATTAGTTATTGTGTGGCAGTGGGTCCGATTCTGAAGAAACACTACATCTTATTTATGTCCCTACACTACAGTATGTCTAAGTCCTCTCAATATGGTTATTGGAAAAGGATAGTACAAATTATTACTGGGTAATATTAAACATCTTTTAGAAAGAAAGAAAGAAAGAAGAAAATACATTTATATGGGAAGTGTTTTATAAATCAAGAAATTAACGTTCATTAGGGTTAAAAATTTTAACTGACTTTAAAAAATATTGATGGAAGAGATACATCCAACTGCACTTAATTAAAGTTAGATTTATCGTGTGTACTTGACGTCATCATGAAGCAGGCGCAATGACTAAAAATTAATTCTGAATCACGAAGGAAATAGTTTATTGTCATTTCATGAATTATCGTGACGTATTTTTATAGAGTTTATTTATCCTTATTTATTAGAATTAGTGACCGCACTCGATTTCAATTTAAATTGCTATTTAAATTCAAATCGAGCAAGATAGATTAAGCTACAGCCGTGTACTTTTTAAAATTTCGTTTCTGAAGTAGGCAAAACATTCACGAACTAAACATTTTACATCTCTAGTTGAGTCATAAGTTCACCTGACCTATTCTTTCTAATCTGTTGTAAAATAAGGAAAAACTAGTAAACGAGTTTCAAATAATTAATTGTATGAGAATAATAAACACGTAATAATTAATGAATTAATATTTAAATGTTACGAGCTAGTAGGAAATATCTATACATGCTAAGGGCAGTTGTTTAGCCATATCCTTTGAAATGGAATTTAAGATACACGATTTTGAAAACATTAACTTTATTAAAATAATTATGATCACTATTTTTAGCTATATTAGGCATTTAAACACGACATCAAAGAGTTTCCCAAAATTTGTCAACATCCCAATTTAGCGGACTGTTTTAGATTAACAGTTTACGTATCTGTGCTAAAATAAACTCAGCCGGTGTAAAGATAGCGTAATAAATTTCCATAATGCAGACAAATAGACAGATATGACCAAATTATAAGGACTTATTCTTGCTGGAATGGCCACAGTGTTACAGAGTCCTAAAACTAGTCCGAAAAACTCCATTTTGTGTGATAACTTCCTATGTTGGATAATTTTAAACGCTCTATGCAGGCAGGTCTATACATAATATATGTTTTACAACGGTACATAATTAGTTTCAAGTTTACGAGTATTTCGCCACAGATTTTTTGCAAGAAACTTAATTTCCTGTGAACGATTGGCAAAAGACGACAAATCTACGTTTCTTGATTAAATAAAGATTTACTGAGCCTCTTCGAAAAAATTTTCAGGTAAAATAAAGTATTTGTTTGACCGACTTTAAAAAAAGGTTTGGTAAAATTTATTTATTTATTTATTTATTGATGGAAAACCAACAGCTAAAAAATATAATAAAAATACATTGTTTAGGTAACAGTAAGCCAATAACAGGGTTTCACGGATAACAATAGGGTACAAAACATAATCTTAAGGAGCACTAATGCACGTTAGTTCATACAGCATATACCAAACACTACCTCGAAATAAGTATATTATATAATAAACTTACATATATACACATATAAACATACACAAATACACATATATATAAATATTATAATTTGCTTTTTTCTACATTCAACATAAAAAGATGTTTTTTAATACATTTTATGCTATAACAATTATACTCACAATTTTGGAATCTGAGATTCATTATATATGTATAACGTCTAACTCTTGTATCTAATCGGTAAAAAAGTCAAGGTTTAGCCGCCTCTTCGCTTTTGATGCCGATGTCAGAAATGGGTCAAAATCAAATTCTTTGCAGATACCATTATACTGTCTACTTGCTCGCACCATATATGAGTTTTGCCTATAATTTGAGGAAGAACGAGGAACACTGATAGGTGGGTTAAAACGTACGAATTTATTGGGAACATTAAAATGTATTTTTTGTAGGAGGTCTGGGCAATCAATTTGACTAGTAATGACTTTTTGCAATAACATGTAGTCGGCAATTTGTCTGCGCTTAAATAGTGGAAGAAGATGGAATTCTCTACATAGTTGTGTGTACTTTCCCGACTCATAGGGAGTATGAGATTTAAAGCATAAATATTTGACAAACCTTCTCTGCACACCTTCGATTCGATCAATATATTTACTGTAGCGTGGGTTCCAGACTTGAGAGGCATAATCAAGATGACTTCTGACAAGTGTACGATATAATATTATTAATGTTTTAACTTGCCTAAAACAGGCACACATTCGCATCACAAATCCCAGGGCCCTAGAGGCTTTTGATACTATGTTTTCGATATGCGCATCAAATATTAATTTCTTATCATGTATTACACCCAAGTCACGAATGGAATCACATTTAGGTGGAATTTGACCTTTCAGAGAGTACTGAGTCTGTATGGTATGATGCTGTCTACTGTATGTGACCACATTGCACTTTAAAGGGTTTAGATCCAATTTGTTAAGTTGACAATAGTCTTCTAAGCGACGAAGATCAGCTTGTAGCAAGATAGAATCACTGGTTGAAGATATGGCAGAGTAAATTTTCATATCGTCCGCAAAACACAGCAAGTCTGAAGTCTTCAGGCAGGAATGAATATCATTAACATAGATAGTAAATAATAACGGACCGATCAAGGACCCTTGTGGGACACCGCTGGGGACTGATACCCATCTCGAAGTGTAATTGTTAAGTACAACAGCCTGTGTTCGATTTTCTATATAGGAAGCGAACCATCTGAGTAAGTCACCCCTGATACCCCTCCATAATGTCGAAATAATTGTGTCTGTTTGATTATTAAACTAATACTTGCCCAGTGTTCCTCCTGTGAAATCTCTGTATGTGAAGACATAGGCGAGGCAAAAATCTTCATGGTTCCCCAGCGAGTGGAGGTTCAGGAAGTTAGACACGTCGATATTCTCCAAGCAGAACTGGTTCGTCTCCGTGGCGAAGTGATGGGTGTTACACTTTGAGGTGTCGTCGATCTGATGATGGAACAAAACGTGGAAAGTAGTGATTATGCGATACCGATATTTTTGTCCAAATTTTTATATGAACACTGTCGAACGTATACTAAGAAACATGACTTTTATCATTTAAGTGGGAACTAATTTACGGAGGAATTTATTCAATCATCTAACGAAAGAGCGTAAGCGCGAAAAGCAGCATGTCTTGACCTAATATTCAAAAAATAGGGTATATTTTTGATTTATTCGAGCTAACCTTATAAAAAGTTCTGGTTCTGGTCTATTAAATTTTCTGTCAAAAAAAAAACATTTTTTTTTAAAGTTTAATACTAACTCACCTTAATCCTTTGCACTTCAAACTTAATGTTTCTATGCTCAATGTGGCCGTCGAACTTGGTATCTCTGTATATGTAGTTAACAGCTGTCACGTGGTGCGAGATCAGAGATAGGATCTCCTCACGGGTCTTCATGTCAACTTCACTCTCCTTTGTTGGGTCGCGATGCTAGAAAGATAAATTGGTTCACTGCACTGTCGATAGCACATTAAGGGTACCTAACAGTTTGACCTTGAGACCGTCCTTACTCGTTCGTAATAGTGGCAGCTTTCGTAGTTTACACTTGATCTGCTGTGGCCTGAACTTGGAGTAGAGATTCGGAAAAATATTAAAGTTAATAATCATATTAACTTTCGATCCCTACCAGCCAAAGACTATTCCGTGCTACCAGCCTATCGGTGTCTACTCAACATTACGAACATACATACAGATTAATCTAAAATGAAAAAGAAGAAAAAATACTCTCAGTTTATAAACAAATGTATATCTTTAATAAATCTCCTTTCAATTTAAAGGAGGAGCTCGGTGGCGTAGCGTTTTGTGCGCTCTGGTTTCGATTACGGGAACAAAGCTACTTTCGCCATGGTCGATACCAGGATGGTATAATCAAACTTGCTTTTCCGTGCTTCGGAAGACACGTTAAGCCGCTGGTCGCGGTTGTTACTGCATCCGCTTTAACCCACTAACCCGCATTAGGCTCACGTGGTTGTGTTAGCCCAAACTTCTTATGCGTTTCTCCCATGTAGGTAGACCTGTGTCCAGCAGCAGCAGTGTATATAGGCTGGTGAAGAACTTAAAGCAGTGGAAAAGTTTTTTGAGACATCATTAACTATATTAAGACTGCTTTTAGAGACACACATAGAATCCTCAAATTACAACGCGTAAGAATGCTGGTATGTGATCAGCTTTAATAACTATGACTGTGATAAGTTTAATAAATGTATGTAGCTTCGAGGATAATAATACTAAATCGAACAGTAGATATCTAACGATTAAATACACATGTTGAATCCAATAAAGCAATCACTGAACATTAACAATAATAGTCTGTGCATTGACAAGCCGCCGTCCGTCGTCAAGTAGCTAGGAATCACAATTGATATAATTAAAGCCCGCTTCTGATTACAGACATATGTCTGTGCGCTAGATGAAATTGACAAATTATACAATTTATCAATTTCATCTACCTATCCAAATTTCGAGTAGGTATGCCCCTCCTACATACAAAATTACACATAAATTGTTGAACATAAAATAGACCTAATTTATTAATTGGTCTACTGGTAATATTCAATATCTTTCTTTTAACAAAAACTGTCTCTATTGTGAAATTTGAATGCACTAACCTTTTAAGGGCAACCAACGGCTTTACTACCAGTTCAATATTACGCAGTCACCTATTCGGGCTGGGAAAACCCTGCAGGAAATCCCGCCGTATCTATAGGAAGTAGTCTATATCCTATACTACTATCGCTCTATGAGTCAACTCGATATAGGTTAATAATATCGAAGTCAGAGAGGAAATTTAAAAAAATATTATTATTTCAAAGGAGTTGTGTACCTACCTATACAAATCAAGAGAATTATGTTACTTAACGTATGAAGCTTCGCGTATTAGTACTATCTATATTTAGTAGGATAAACGCGGAATCACAGATGTTAGCCAAATGTCTAATATATACATAATTACTGCCGTTTAGTGGCTTTCGTTTTAAAGAAAGATGGAAAGTAATTTTTAGGATTTGTAAAGGTACAAGATAAGAGTACATATTATTTTCCTCATGTTCCGTGATTTCGAAAAAATACAGCTTTTGAGATTATTTTCTTAGCTTTAAGCTGACAGGGAGTCCGTTATAGTTATTTTTTCACGACAACTGTGTTTATAAAATTTAAACGCTTGATTGATCTTTTACTATCTTATACATTTTTGGTGATTTTTTTATCTACATATTTAGCCTGATCCTAGTTTAAAAACCTTCAAAGATCCATCTGGCATTTTACGGACGCTGTCAAATCAGGCTGAGTAAGGTTAGGGTCCTTCCTTCGATTTCGTGTAGTCAAATTCACTTAACTTTTTCTAATAATAGCACACGTAATGGATTTTGAGTTAGGCACGGAAAGGTTTACCTTTCGTGGTGGATTTTCTTAAATCCACCACGAAAGGTTCTTACGCACCGTTAGATTTACCCATCTTCTTAAACTTAGGAATTAGAAATCCCTATTATTTCAACAAAGTAAGGAGCAAAAGGTACTTGTTGTGAGCATTTTCGACCTAAAAATCACTCTAATAAAAACATTCTATTACCGCAAGATTAATATTTTGAGTGCCAATATTTCAATGTAGATTATTCAAAACATTCTGAACATTTAAATTATTTACATTTGTAATAGCATGATTCTGGATAAGACTCAATCTAAATTTGAGTTCATTCATCACTTTTTCTCAAGGTGAATGGAAAAGGAATAGTTGTCAATAACAACAAAAAACAACATTTAATTTAAATTGGCATGTATTTAACTGAGCATCGTACTAACATAGCAAAAATAATAAATGGAGTCAAAATAATGAAAATATTTTGGCATACATTATTATTATATTCAATGATAAGTTAATTATTTTTAGTGGCTCACTTAGTATTTTTAGCTAATAATTTTATTGACATCAACTTAATGTAGTTTAGTTTTTTTTTCTAAAATTATTATGCTTTCCAAAGGTATTCCAAATTTTAAGTAATTTGAAAGTTTTAACTTCTACTACCGTGTGCACATCATCATTTGGGCCCAATATTACACTAAAAGATAAATTGTATGTATTATTAGATCGCGTTTAGAGTCTCCCAACAAGTGGGTCTTAAAATGACCCATGTACCCACTCCGAAGGTTGGAAGCTCTACACTGGAATTTGTTGACGAATAGATTTACCTGGGACAAACTTGGCAAGTCCAACTTCAAGAAAGAGGTCAATCGACGGATCCAACTTGGCTGGGTAGCGTTAGGGAAGTTTCGCGGTATACTTTCGGGCTTTACTTCTGCAGTGTCTCAAGACGATAGTCATTTATTTGTGTGTGTTACCTGTGATGACATATGGAACCGAGACGTGGCCGCTTACAATGGGCCTCATAAGAAGGATCAAAGTCACCGAAAGAGTAATGGAGAGGGCTATGCTTGGGGGTTTTCTGCGTGATCGAATCAGAAATGTAGAGATCCTCAGAAGAATTAAGGTCGCCGCCATAACTAAAAGAATTGTGAGTTTCAAGTGGCAGTGGACAGGCCACATTGTAAGGAGAACAGATGTAAGGAGAACAACGGCAGAACAATTGGGGCAGAAACGTCCTCGAGTGCCGGCCGCGACTGGGAGACGCAACGTAGGCCCCCCACAAGGTGGACCGACGATCTGATGTGGGTGGTGGGAAGCCGATGGATGCAGGCAGCGCAGTACTGATCGTTTTGGAGATTTTTGGGGGACGCCTATGCCCAACAGTTCGGCGGCTCGGCTGACATGATAATGATGATGATTATACCGCATTTGTATTTTGCTGTTTTTTAATCTACTAGATATTATTTTTAGTGAAGTTTTTATAGTTACTTACATCAGGGAATCCCTCTCTAACATGCCGCCATATTAGCGGGTCTGTCTGTATGTAGAGGGAGCAGGTGTTGCGGTTGTCCGGAGTGGCGCGCCGTATTCGTGAATGTTCACCAGTATTTGCCGCTCTCGAGTATTTGTTGTGAAAATCCCAATGTCTGAAATAAATCATATCGTTTTAAATTTATAATAACAACGAAGGTTCGTTATGCTTTTTCCATACCTACAACATAATATCACGTCCTAACGTAATATAAATGTCCTGGTGCGGGAACGAACCCACTACCTTTCACGATCCGGGTGACTGCTCTAACCATAAAGCTACCAAGGACTTAGGATAACCCTATGAATTTCTTTTACTATTCCGTCTGTATTTGCGTTGTGGTAGACCCACAATGTCGAAATATTGTAATTTATTCCATACTTTTAAAATTAAAAATATCGAGATTAGATGTGCAGCTAAGGGTTAAATCACACCAAGATGCGACGCGGTCTGCACTTTTAAAATAGTGATACAAAATATAACTTTTTTTACCTACTACACGAAAGATACACATTTCATTGAGAGAATTCTAGAAAGCTCCGCGGCGTCACGCAACTCCGCGCTGCTCCTCGACAAGCCTCGCGGCGCCTCGACAAACCTCGCGGCGCCTCGACAAACCTCGCGGCGCCTCGATTAACCCCGCGGCGCAAAGCGATGCATCGCGACGCAACGGTGCTTCGCTGGTAGGCACGGCGCGGCCCGCGAGAGCGGCGCTGCGCGATGCTGATGATGATGCTTGTGCGACAGACTTGTGCGAAACCGCAAAACCAATAATGAGGTCAGAAGGGTTGACTTGGAAGAGTCAGCGGTTATTTAGAACCCAACTTTCGAGGATACTTTAATGGTGGAAACGAAAAAGAAGAAATCGCGAGGCGCAGCGTGAAGCCATTGTGGCGACTTGACTCTACTATTGCACCCGTTTTACTGCGCCGCGCGGCGTCACGCTGTAGAGCCGCGGTAACTACTAACCACTGGCCTCTTCAAACATCGTCGGGTCGCGTCGTGTCTAGGTGTGATTTGACCCTTAGTTACATTATAGGTCTATTTGGATCTGTTTTACCAGCTCATGTTTGTTCACCTTTATGGACAACGTTTCTTAATTAGATTCATCATATTATTGTAAATATTGTGATGCTCACCTAGGCGGATCATCTCTCAAACTGTTAGGATGTGGCGGGGGCGGAAGGTGTGTGTGTGTTGAAGCAGAGGGCGAGGGGGATGTAGCGGCAGTAGTAGGTTGGTCTTCGTCCACACCAGAGTTCTGTATTCGCTGCATCCACTGCACCACCTCGTCGGTAATGCCGCAACCGCCTACGTGACCTAAGTAGTGATCTCAAATTAAATATTGTACAATCGACAGTGTATAAGTGTTTGACAACGAAAATTAATATACTAAGCCTAAGGCAATACAATGGTTTTCTGGCCTTAGATCATAATGGATTATTATTTTAGGACAACGAGATGAATAATAAGCATAGGCTTTTACTAATTTGTGGAGCACCCACATCTTCACTATTGTCTCGTAAATAGACATGTGTAAGTAATGCGCGTAATATCACAAATGAGATATCACACAAACGCGTGATGTTACATTACGCATCACTCCGAGAAATCAAGTATCACTTTAAACATCACGCGAAATAACATTACACTAGCTCCGAGCGCGAGCGAAAGGGACCGACCGAAGCGCACGTATAGCTGTGACGCTGTGATGTAATGTTTCATCTAGCGCACATTGCGTGCGTATCGCGCGATACGCAGCATCTCATGTGTTCGGGTGATGTTTCGAGTGATGTGACATCTCAGTGTAATATTAGGATTTCGTAAAAGTGATGTGATATAGCATTACTTTTTGAAGCACTGTTTCGCGCACGTCTACTCGTAAACAACGAATGGTGAATTTTAACTAATGTTTCAATTTATGTAATCTCCTCATCAGAAATAAAACATTTTGTAGTATGAATGAAGAGAACAAATTCAATGTTCACAACTCATTAATGAGATGGTACGCAAGGAATTAACAACTACTACTCAAATATCGTAGAAGTCGCGTTGCCACCCCACCGTCGGCTATGTTATGGGTGTGTCGAAGCATTTATTCGCTTCTATAAACTATTATGAAAATAACTGTCTATAATCAACACAATGTAGTTCCAAAATTCGAGGAATCCAGTTCAACGCATCAAGATGTTGGGCACCAAAAGATTCCACATAGTGATTTTAATCTGTATAGTTGATGAGTAAAATTATTAAAACATATTCTACTGACTCCTGCACTGAGGTCTAGAGTTTACTTTTATATAGTTATGTTACTTTAGAGCATTTAATAATAAGACCGTACCGAACCGTAAGATAATTAAATTCTAACAAAAAATGGAAAGGAAACAAATACTGATAAATAAATAATAATACAAGTATATGCAATTGCAGACTTGTACGAAACCGCAAAACAAACAATGAGGTCAGATGGGTTGACTTGGGAGAGTCTGCGGTTGGACCAGAATGTTATTTAAAACCCAACTTTCGAGGATACTTTATTGGTAGAAACGAAAAAGAAGAAATCGCACCACACAACAGTGAGCTGAGAAAAAAAAAAACTTGACAAAGTACTCGCTTATTACGGTCCAACAGCGCAAGTTCTAGCTAAAAGTTTTCAAGCAATGTAAGAGAGTTAATCAGAAGAAACATACATCGTATAATCTCTCGTGTATATGCAAAATTCATGAACTTTGTGCATTCGTCTGAAAACTTGTTACAATTTACACCCTTTGCATACTGAAAAAATATGGTGGTGGATTTTATATACTTACTTAACATAATTTTAAAAGTAAGTAGGAGGCACCGTGCATTACTGGGATTACAAGTACAATGACACAGATGGATCACACTATACAAAATAACGCCGTACGTGATTCGAATACAATGAGACGATTTAGCGAGTCATAATAATTCAAGAGCTATATGTGTTTTGCCTTGCGTACAAAGTATTAAACTCTGCATATCGTTTTTGCTAGACTATTAGTTAATGAAAGCGGTAAGTGTAATACTTATAATAAATGAAGATACATAATCATACTGCAAATGGAATTGCGATTCTCGTTGTAAATAACTTAAATCTTAAAATGTAATAATAATAATAAAATAACCAACAGTTTTAAATAAAACTAAACCACAGACAAACATTTTTGTGAGTAGCTTTTGTAGAGTTCACCTACACTAGCCATAATAATATTTGAGCGCTCTGAAGTAAGGTTAAAATATTCAGAATAACATGATGATATTTTAAATTATTCATGACAAATCCCAAGTTTTCTGCCAGAGTTAGCAAGTTGGGCGAAAAGAAAAATAGGGGAGGGCAGCACTAGACGCTGAACCGTTGAATAAACAGGCAACGCTGCTGACTTGCTGTTTGTTTTCAATGGTCTGACGACGTATTTGACGTACATATAGCAGAGAAAAGTAAACAATTTGTTTCATATAATAAACTTTCTCGAATATCTATAAATTTGTGTATTCGTTATTATGAAGTTTATTTAAAGCCCTTTGTTCAATAATGAATACTTACTTAGTTTGAGTATAAGGATGTCTTCTGTGGTTACAAATTGTAGTTGACATATTGTTTAGTTTAAAATTTCAAATGCTTATTTTTTTGTGCTATTATTGTATTGCTGTATCTTTCCCTTAAATAAATACTTTTTTATCTATCTTGAATATAATATACTTAATATATATGAAAATCACACGCTGATATTCTGTACGATAGTGGCAAACAACTTTTAACTAGTAACGTTAAACCAGCAGCAAGCCCCGAGCCCCCGACGGCATTATTACCTGCAATTGCGAGCTGCAACTACGCTTGAACTGAAGTTCCGATATCATTATTACAGTTTAGACAAGTTAACGCCAAGTTCCTAACAATTTATTGGAAGTTGTAATGACGGACCTTCCAACGAAGCCAATGACAATCTTTTTTTTTATTAATTCATAAATTATCAATAAATTTACGGTTGCAAAAAAGAACAATCAACTCTTTTTATTATATTATGCATTTTATGAACATTATACAGAATGGTACCGTCAATACGACATTAAAACACGGGCATATATTAGTTCATAGAAATGGTGTGGCAGTTTCATAAACGTCTTATTTTTTGATATATTCACGACATTTCTATTAAATTGCAGCCAATGTTATATTATTTCATACAAATTTCATGAAATTATCAAATGAATAAGATATTTTTGAAAGTGGCAAACCATTTTCAAAAATACCTAGTGCCTCGACATTATGCTGAGTGGGGTGCTTTCAATGTCACGTAATTGTAATTTAGTAACATATAAATATGATTAATGTGTATACCTAGTAATACCTACTTTGTGTGGCGTTGAATAAATGTATTTCTTTTTTTCTTTCAGTTCTATGAACTCGAGATGATCAATTTTGCTTAAACCATCCCGGGATCGACCATTGCGAAAGTTGCTTTATTTTCATAATCGAAACCAGAGCGCTCAAATAAACGATATGAGAGATTCTAAAATTAAAATGCTGAATGGTAGGGGTAGATTTTTCTCCGCGTGTCGCGCAGACAACATCGGTGCGCGCCGCATCCGCTGCGCTGCATTTTAACGAAGCCCGACTCCTGTGCGACCGACGACCGCCAGTTAACGGAAATTACCGGCTGACGTTCACCACACCACATCTGTATCTACAGCTCCCACATTATCAACTCTCTTCCCAACCACATAGGGCTGTCGGCGCAGCAGCAGAATGTAATGTGGCATGTATAGCTAGCAAACAGCTCGCAGAGTTAATATCTTACAACCATTCATTTATTACTTAGGATTTTAAAGTACAAATCATTTTAGAAATGATAATAGCAATTTGATATTACTATATTAAAAAGGAAAGGATTATAATTTATAATGAAGTCACTGTGAATTTCACTTTTGATTAGCGATACAGCGATCGTGGTTGCGACAAGACAGAAGATGTCAGTTATAAGTTTATAAATTAGTAATTATGCGAAAAAGTCCCATACCATCTACACACTGCCTAACCAACGGATACTGTACCCCAAGCACGAAACACTATCGTTCTCGTTATAGTAATGGTAATCGTATTATTTTGTATGAAAACCAGAGCAGCGCCACTACGGTCGTTTACGGAACTAAAATTCACTAGCACGAATAAACTAGTCTCGTAATCGTAATCGTAATGGTATAGTAACCGAAGGTCAAAGTATGGGGATCGGCAGCACGAACTCATTTTTGACGGATCGTATCGTTTTTGTCGACAGCTAGCTATCGTATTACCTCTCACCTAGTATTTTGCAGTGAGAGAACTATCGTTACGATTGTTGTGAAATAAAAAATTGATGTTTTATTGCTATAAAGCAATTTTAGTGACTGAAAATTATGTGTATTATGTGTGGGAAGGCATTCTTCACGTAGTTACTACTTACACTGGCGTTTAGTAAATACTCTTAGAGTAGAAGACGATGAAATCAGAAGGTATGGTGATTGTGTTAAATTATTGAATTTATGCATACTCTTGCAAAATAACTAGGTATCTTTTTATAAACAACAATGTATCCAAGTTATAGTTTTATTTTTGTTGTTTAAACAGAGAAATTCAACAAAGAATTTTAGTGATGAAATGAGGATGAAATGTTGAATCTGTGATGTTGCTATTCAAATGAAAGAGAGTTTATAAATAGATACCGCCTCAGTAAATGCTAATTAAATCAACAGCACTAAAATAAATAACAAATATTGAGCTACAATGAAAAATAAGTATATGATAATATGTATTTAATAATTTTTTTTGTAGGCGATTCTGGATATTCAGAAAGAACATAATTGATGTCGCCTACTTCCCATGCAGTCGATAATTAATAGTCCTATGGCAGGCATAAATACATCTCATATGGAAGGAACATGGAAGGACAAGGATGGTGATTGAAAACTCCTTTGAACGATTAAAAAACTGCTGGAGGTGTCTTAGCAAGGATCGAACATAACATAAATTGCATTGCATCATAAGATTATAATAAGAATAATGCTAGTTATAAATGGAAGAAAAATAATAATTTAGAAAACTTTATTATAGGTTCACAAAATAATTGATTGCCACTATATATCCTATTTTTAAAGTATTAAATATAGAACATTAATCTAGTTTAACAAATTTAATTTTAATTTTCACCTATTTACCTTAAATTAATAATAAATGTAAAAATATATTTTTCTTTTTCATCACTTCTAATCCTTTATCCCTACTTTTATTATACATAAATTTCTTGAATAGCTACACTCAAAGTTTCACTAATGAATGCAACCAATTCATTTTATCCTCATCTCATTCAGCTTTTAAAAATCCATCCTTCATATATTCACTCCTTGTGTCGCGAGTCTTTTTAGCTATACATAGTATAGTAGGATCCATTTCCTAGCTGGTGCTGGAGTTAGTTCTTGAGGTGGTTGATATTGTCTGGTGCCAGGAAGGTTTGATTCTTCATGCGCAATCAGGATTAGGAGTGGGTTCCATCCCCAAATCTGTCTCTTCTCCAGGGAATTCAATTTGGCTAGAGTCAACATCTAGATAAACCAACTCCACTTCTTTTTCATCTGTGGATATGAAAAAAAATAATAATATCACATCTACCTATGTATTCAGTATTTATTGATCTACAAGAATCTATCTATATCCATAGATTTTACACCTAAACTTTTATTCATATCACAAGTGAAATTATTTATTTATCAACTAGCAACCGCTCACGGCTTCATCCACATGGATGTCGGTTATCGCTCCAAAAAGTAAAGTTTTTCCATACCAATTTTCATCTAAATCAGTTTAGTGGTTTAAGCGTGAAACTGTAACGATTGAACAAAGAAATTCACTTTCCCATTTATAATAATAGTTAGGATTAAAGTCAAATCACGGCCAGCTCGTGGGTCCGCTCGCGTAGATGTAGGTTATTGTTCCAAAAATATCCTATGTCCTGTTACTCCATCCATTTTATTTTTTTTTCACTTTATTTAGTTCACCGGTTTCAAGCGTGAAAAGGTAACAGACAGACAGAGTTACTCTCGCATTTATTAATGATATTAGTATGGATTTCAATATGTAACCCAACATTATTGAAGCAAATTTTATTAAAATGTTTGGCTTACAGCAATTTTATATAAAAAATACTTATCTACAGAATAAATAAGGGGTCATTCAAAGCTAACCTTTCGTCACTTTTCTTGCGTTCACATAATACAAGAATAAGTTTTGATAGTCACACACAATTGGAAGTATTTAGAGAGTAATATACAAATAAAACGAACTCACCTCTTCATGAAATCCATCATATTACCTACAAACTGTTGGACTATATCGTGACAAGGTTTACAAACAATAAATATTGTCTCCTAACTTATTTCTTCATGAAAAATTTATATACGCTTCTTTTATCTTCGACCATAATTGAATTGCTTGCACATGTATGCACATTAAAACCAATAAATAACACTTCTTTTTCAACTAATAAGGTCGAAATATTCCACTTGACTCGACGAGTTTTTGTTTTGAGAGGTTTTGTTTACCTACAGTTGGCATTGAGGAATTGGTACGTTCAGAAACTGTTTCTAAGTTTGTACCAAATAAAACAAGAAACCTTATTATTATGCCCTAATTATAAATTTAACTGGAAGATTTGCTTTGCATTAGTAGAAAAGTGAATAAGTTGTCATTTTTTCAATAAATATCAAAAAGATTGAGTAGGTTTTTCATTGATTTGTAACACACAATGTTGCTGCAGCGATTTTTGAACGCACTTCGTGTCTACTTTGTACGGTTGTGGACGGCCTAAGTTTACCTATTGTATCGTATTACTATCGTGTTGACGACAGTTACGGAGCATTGTTTCATGCTGTCAGCTTAGTATCGTGATCGTTATCGAATAGTAAGAAAATACGATTACTATACGATTACGAGAATGTTTCGTGCTTGGGGTACTGTTGTGCTCTGTATGCACGTATGCGTTAAGTAATTTTATATCAAAAGTGTAGTGCTCGAGAAATATAAGACTATACTATGATTAAAACGTAAAAAAAAGTATTATGAATTGTTATACATACTGGTTTATTTTCCTCGCACATAGATTAGATTATAGACATAGATTTAAAAAAATACATCTAATCCTCCGTTGATTGATTTCACTGCCGGATTTTATTTCATATTGTTTATTTCGGTCACAATTTGTTTATACAACTAGATGACAAACAAGCTGACGTCCCACCTGATGGTAAGTGGTTACCGCCGCCTATAGGCACCTGCAATAACAAGGAAATATCACTTGATATTACAGGTGTCATCCTGAGGCCTAAGATGAAATGCCGTCATTACACTGGCTACCTTTCCCTTCAATCCGAAACACAGTGAACTGTTTCACGACCCTACATACGGGCGTACCACCTAGTAAAGTAAAGTTTTTTAAATAATATATTATAATTCAATACACAAATGTGAAGTAAGAGAAGCAAAAGGCTTGCCTAATGATAAATACTACTACCGTCGGTTATTCTGCTCCAATATAAAGGTAAACCCCTTGTAATGCCTCTTAAGGCCAGTAATTACTCTGGATATCAAACCTTTCAACGCGGATCAAAACTCCTACTTGGTGGTAGCTGCAACCACCAGGCAACTTAGGTAGTCAATTTAATAAATACTCTGCAGCTATAAGTTTAAAGATATTACAGAAACTAATACAATATTAGTTTCTGAAATATCTTTATTGAAACAGGTACACAATTTAGTATTTATTTTTCATCCCCCCATCTCGGAAAGAGTATTTTTGCTCTTCGATATCTGAGTGCAAAAGCCGTTTTTATCCGCTGGTTAAAGTAAATTTGAATTAAGACTTGTGCACTAAGTTTGTGAATTCAAAACATCATTAAACCTATTTACTTCTACCTCCATGGTGCCGTATTTATCATATAACCTTTTGTAACTTGTTAAAAACTCAGAAACGGCACCTTCTTGGTGTACTTTTTTGTTAATTTGCTTTGCGCGCGCCATTTTCTTTTCACGACATATGGTTAAAACTATATGTTAAAAACAAGAAACTTGAAAACAAGTGAAATACCTAAATGAGTGATTCTTGCGACGAAGAAGTTTATTTGACGCCAACAAAATTGACTGAAACTGTTAATAATGCGCAAATGTTTTTTTTTGCATTTAGTCCTTTCCTCGCTGAGGTGGGATGAAGTTACGTGTTGCACTCGAGTGCAAAGATTTTTCACCTCATGCTCTTTTGATTCCCTCGCTAACGATCAGGATCTTCTTTCTATGATCTGAGATCAGGATTCTAATCTTTTTACAATCCTTCGCCAGCTCGGTCATCAAAATTGAGCACTCGGTTAAAAAGCAACTTTGCACTCTTGTATAATAAATAACTATTAACTTTTAAATCAATAGTCCCATTTTTAGCATTTTATATTAATTATTAATATGCGAAAATACGCCTTGATGCTATAGTGCAGTAAAACTTGTTTGCTCAATACGAATGCAAAAAGGCAGCTGTTATATATCATGTATATTGATATTTAGAAAATAGAAAGAAGTTATTTAAATGTTCCACCTGAATGAACGTAATAAAATGTAGGTATGCACGTCTTCAAAAAATTGTGTAAGTATGGTTTTTTATGAGCTGTCCGATGGCCGATGTTTTCGTGGCAAAAATGCAAAGCAAGAATTTTTATATAAAAAACTGCATCACAGCCAAATATTCATCATGGCGGCTCTTAGGTACTTAGGGGATGTTTAGTTGACTTCTATGTCGCCCGATATACAATAGCCATAAGTATTGAATACTAGTGAAATCGATGAATCATTTTGAATTTTGTACAAGTGAACTATTTATTATATATGATAACAAATTATTAGAATTTTTCCGGATTCAGGAAATTTTCCTGATTTTTTGAGATAGTGGACTGAAATTGTTGCAGCTATGGATTAATTGAGATGAGTTGGAACTTGGGTGTGATAAAGAGTCTCTTAACTCGAGTTTGGTAGTTTTCAGATGAGACATCGCTCTTAATATGACACGGTTATATTAAGGACAATTAAATACGACTAAATAAAGCTCAATTACCAATTGGTACGACTAAAAATTAGCAAAGTTAGTTCTTGAAATATACTCGTAGCTATATTTATATATATATTACTCAAAAGCAACAGCCAATGTTCAAGCAACAGAGTAAAGGTAATTCAATTCGTACAGTATTCAATATTCTAGTCGTCAGTTAGCGAGTCGAGTCGACAGCAAACTCGACGGAGTACTTAGCCGCACTCTTGTTTACATAGAGTGTTCTGACTTGCCTATCCAATTTTATTCCCAATCCACGATCCTTCCAACCTAGTACCTAGCGCCACCTATCCTACTTAATGAAGAACAATATTCCGGCACGACAACGCGCGATTGTTGCGCCCTCAACACAATGCATTCTGCTAGAGAACTTGCGATTGCGCACTAAGACACGAAGAAGTCTCGCCGTCACGGTCGGTACGACGCCGCGAGAATAAAACTTTGAAATTTCGGAAGTTGTTTAATGTGTAAGCCGGCTCCATCTCACGATACACCAGATATCTAGTGCAGAAAATAAAAACAAGAAACACCATTGAAGAAAGCAGATCTGGAGCCGCCCGCAGCAACTAACCAAGTGAGTCCCTTCCTTCATTATTCTGTTTCCTGGTGGGTCAGACTAACTTCGCCACAGTAGGTCAAACAGTAGCAAGGTCAAGGAAAATTAAAATCGAAAACTTAATTTCTAATCATTTTAAGTGGTCCATTCGAGCACAGATCGCCTATGGTACTGGTTTTAACCTGCTTAAAACTCCAGTTTACAATTCTTTAGAATAATACCTAAATTAGCAATTATTATAATATAGCGTAACAATTATTTCTAATCATATTTTTTGTTATTTTGGGTATCTACAATACACCTATTCACTGTTGATTACCTACAATCAAATCACGTCACCGCGTAGGACCTCCCGGAGCGAGCCCATAACAGCCGCACCGGCATCTCAATTGTTTACATATGAGCTAACTTATGGTGTGAAACATAAACAAACCGGTAACGTGATAGCGAATAGAATAGGCACAGTATTACGAATAGGGAAATAGGCAAATAAGCATAGTTACACGTCACAGGCCGATTATTTTTATAAATTAGCTTTCCTTACTAGTGAATATTGATATTGTTAACAATGATGAGTGCCTAGGTAGCTAGACGAGACGTATAAATCGTATAATACTACATATTAAGAGTGTTCGTGCCTGCGAGACAACATGACAGACGAACACAATGAAACCGAAAGAAAACTTAAATTAGTTGAAACGCAACGAGAATATGCGTTTCGTGATATGCAAATTTTGTTGGATTTATCTTCAAATATTCACGCGGAAAAATCAGTGTTGTCTAAATTTAAAGCGAGGTTCAAAAGGATTGAGAACTTACGCAGTGAATTCATTGAGTACAATTCGCGGATAAATGAATTAAAGTTAATTATAAAACCGGGTGATAAGATTGACTTAAAGGCAGTACAGGCGTTCGATGACATGTACTATAGTGTTATCGGCGTCGCAGACGCAGTTCAAGCGGCCGAACACGACGAGGCCGTGGCGAGCGCCCCGCGCGTTGCGGACCGACTCGGCGCGGGCAGTAGCGGCGCCAGCTCCGAATTATATTATCATAGCGCGAAAACTTTCCACAGATTACCGAATCTGGAATTACCTAAGTTTGACGGTAATATTGAACATTGGCAAACGTTTTTTGAGACATTTTCATCACTTGTACATGACAATAATAGTATAAGTTCAGTCGAAAAATTCCATTATTTGCTATCGTGCCTCTCGGGGCCGGCTTTATCTATTGCTAAAGGTATTCCTGTTACTTGTGACAATTATGAAATTGTTTTTAACGCTCTCATTGAACGGTTTGAAAATAAGCGCATTTTGGCAGTTAATTATTTAGATAAAATTTGTAATTTTTCAGTTTTAAAACCGAATAATTTGTCAGAGCTACGAAATTTTACAAATGTCTTAAATGAAACGATTAACGCCCTTAAAGCTATGAAAATAAAACAACTGGATGAATTTATTTTATTTTATTTAGCTTCTCGGATTCTTGACACTGACACGCGTAAACGTTTCGAGTCTCAAAACCAAGAACGGATACCTACGTTTTCTAATTTATTGTCATTCCTACAAGGCTATGTCAAAGTAGTAGAAGCTAGTCAATCTGGCGTCTTACTGGGTTCTAGTGCTCAAATACGGTTCAATAATAAGAGTAATTATATGGAACTAACACAACACAAAAATAAATATAATTATAAATCCACATCGTTGCCGTCGAGTGCTTCTTCCCATGCTCCGATTAGTGATCAGCCTTCAATTAATTGTAGATATTGTAGCCAGCCTCATGTTATTTTTAAATGCGCAAAGTTTCAACAACTGAGCGTTCCAGAAAAATATAAGGTAGTTTCCCAGCATAATTTATGCGGCAACTGTTTACGCCCAAATCATAAAGTAAACCAATGTTATTCTAAATCGTCTTGCTTTGTGTGCGGCAAACGTCATCATAGTTTGTTGCATGATACTGGGTCCACTGTAGCGATTCCTAGTGTGTCTACTGAAATGACTGACGGTTCAGAGGAGTGCGACAAAATTGAGTCACCAACAGTACATGAGAGTTCAATTACAACTAGTACTTATTTAGGGCATAGTCGTGCATTGGTTTTACTTGGTACGTGTATAGTACGGGTATACGGACACGCTGGTGCCTCTCAACCGACATTTGCACGCGCGCTGATTGATAGCGGCGCGCAGGATTGTTTCATGACGACATCGCTAGCGCAACGTTTGTGCTTACCCATACGTCGTTGTAATGTAACCGTGGCGGGTCTAGGTAAAAATGTTGTGCATCAAATAAAAGGTGAAACATCCTGTACAGTACAGCCTCGTGATTCAGATGATCCAAAATTGGTTATTAATGCAATTGTCATGGATAAGATTACTAGTAAAATGCCTACAGTTCAGATACCATCTACCGTGCGTGATAATTTTAAACATCTAGTACTTGCTGATACACACTTTGACAAACCATCAGATATTGACTTGTTGTTGGGCGCCGAGCAATTTCATGAGATTTATGATGGCCAGCGCTTAACTTTAGGTGAAGGACCAGTTGCATTACATAGTATCTTCGGGTGGGTTCTTACGGGCAAGGTTAATCCCGTCTGTCGCCCACCATCCACCGTCTCTTCCCTTGTAGCTTCTACTCGTATACTCGATGACGTAGTCAAGCGATTTTGGGAGGTCGAAGAGCCACCGAAAGCAGTTATATTGAACCCCGAAGATGTTAAATGTGAGGAGTTGTACACAAAATTAGTCTCACGTAAGCCCGATGGTCGGTACGTCGTTCCGTTACTATTAAAGGAGCCGTACGACATTCTAGGTGAATCTTTGACAAACGCAAAGTCGCGGTTAGGTAAATTGGAGAAAAAACTCGAAAGAGATGTAGAGTTAAGTAAAGGCTATAGCAGTTTTATGACCGAGTATGAAAGCTTAGGTCACATGCAACCGGTTAGTCTCGGGTCCGGAAAATTCGTTATACCACATCATTGTGTTGTTCGCCCAGATAGTGCAACAACTAAACTTCGTGTTGTTTTCGATGCAAGTTCGAAAACAACGAACGGCAAGTCGTTAAATGATATAGTGTACACTGGTCCTAAGCTTCAAAATGACATTGTAGAAATATTGACTAAATTTCGTTTACAATCAATCGTATTTACAGCAGATATTACAAAAATGTACCGCAATATTGAGTTACGTCCCGAAGATAGAAAGTGGCAACATGTGCTCTGGAGAACTTTACCCGTGGATCCCGTCCTGGAGTACGAACTGAATACCGTTACTTATGGTGTCACCAGTTCACCATTTTTAGCGATACGTACACTACACCAACTTGCAGCTGATCATGGCTCTGATTATCCTCAGGCAGCTGAAGTCATACGTCAAGATACATTTATGGACGATATTACCGCTGGAGCACCTAATTTGGCTCAAGCGCTTAACTTAAAAGATGAGCTTGTTAATCTCCTTCAGTGTGCTCAATTCCAACTACGCAAGTGGAGTAGCAATTCTAAGGAATTTATTGCTGCCCTTCCTATTGAACATTGTCAAGTTCCTAAAACTTTTAGCGATGAAAATCATCAGAATATTATCAAAATATTAGGTGTTCAATGGGACCCTAATGAAGACTTTTTTACCTACGCCATCTCAGAATTAAATCCAAGTTTCACCAAACGTGCCATTTTATCATGTATAGCACGTATTTATGATCCAGTTGGGTGGCTGGCACCCTTCGTGCTTGTTGCAAAATTATTATTACAAGACCTTTGGCGTCATAATCTAAATTGGGATGACCCTGTACCAACGGAGATTGCACACCAATGGAAAAAGTTTATTTATGACATACAATATGTTAAAACAATTAGAGTTCCTCGAAAAATGACAGTTGACGATGCCAACTACTATCAATTGATAGGTTTCTGTGATGGGTCTTCTAAAGCCTACGGATGCTGCGTGTACTTAAGAAGTGTCAGTGCTAATACATGTCAAGCAAAGCTGTTAATAGCTAAGTCAAAACTAGCACCTATTAGACCCGTAACTGTCAATCGCATTGAACTCTGTGGCGCCGTTCTGCTCTCTCGTATTCT
Organism: Nymphula nitidulata; assembly: GCA_947347705.1. NCBI lineage: Eukaryota > Metazoa > Arthropoda > Insecta > Lepidoptera > Crambidae > Nymphula > Nymphula nitidulata. Next base: position 17,248,903 of record OX374625.1, on the reverse strand, counting down.
TAAACATATGTTTAATTTACTTCAAACTAAACTTACTATTAAGAAAGTTATCGCATTCACTGATAGTAGCACCGTGCTTGCTTGGTTGCACACTGAACCTCACAAGTTGAAAACTTTTGTGGCTCATCGAGTGGTAAAAATAATCGATTATGTTCCTCTCGAAAACTGGCTGCACGTGTCAACCCATGATAATCCTGCTGATCATTGCAGTCGAGGTTTAACTTCTATAGAGCTATCAAAGTGTTCGTCCTGGTGGGCAGGACCAGAATGGTTAAAGACTGATGCTTCTTGTTGGCCAGTGAAATACTCGTGGGATTCTACCCAATCTGTGCCTGAATTACGCATAGATACTTCTCTAATTCAAATTACAACTTCTTCTATTGAGCCTGCAGTCATAACAGATTTACTACAATATTATTCTTCCTTTTCACGTTTACAACGGATCTTCGCTTGGTGTTTGCGTGCGGTAGCAGGTTTCAAACGTATTACTTCAAAAAATAGTACCGCGTTAACTACAAACGAACTGGAGCAGTCATTATTGCGTTTAATTTTAAATGAGCAACAACTGTACTTTACTGAGAAGGTTAAAGCGTCTAGGGCCATACAAAAGCTTCACCCTTTCGTCGATAAAGTAGGCCTTCTCCGAGTGGGGGGACGCCTCAAACAATCTAACTTGCCGGTTTCATCCAAACATCCATATTTGTTACCAAAATCATCACGTTTGTCTTTACTAATCGTAGATTACTTTCATGTGACTTACTTGCACTGCGGACCTCGAACTTTACAATCTATCATTCAGCGTAAATTTTGGATTCTTGGAATTCGTAATTTAATCCGATCTCGTTTATCAAAATGTATCCCTTGTTTCAAGGCAAAACCTATACCTTGTCAACCCCTAATGGGAGATCTTCCTCCATCGAGAGTTCAAAAAACGCGTTGCTTCCAAAAGGTTGGTATAGATTTTGCGGGACCCTTTGTGATAAAAGAAAGTAAAAGAAAAGGTTCCAGAACCTATAAGGTCTATGCTTGCGTCTTTGTGTGCCTCGCTGTTAAAGCAATCCACATCGAAGTGGTGACTGAATTGTCTACTTGTGCATTTATTGCCGCGTTAGACCGTTTTATAGCGCGCCGGGGTCTTTGCACATTTGTTGTGACCGATAACGGTACTAATTTTGTTGGAGCAAAACGATATCTCAACGAATTGCATCAAGTAATTTGTGCGAATCATGACATGCTTATATCAAATTTGGCAAAACGAGAAATTGTCTGGTATTTAAACCCCCCAACTGGCAGCCATTTTGGTGGACTTTTCGAAAGTGGAGTTAAATCCATGAAGTATCACCTGAAACGTGTCATTGGGACACAGGTACTAACTCTTGAAGAATTGATGACAGTACTTACTAAAATTGAAGCGGTGCTAAATTCTCGACCTTTGTGTAACTTATCTTCTGCTCCCGATGAAATAGATATACTAACTCCGGGTCACTTTTTAGTTAACGGTCCTCTGGTATCTTTGCCCGAACCTGAACTGGCTGAACAATACGTTTCACCTCGAGAACGTTGGCAGATGCTACAGAAGCTAACCCAGTCCTTCTGGCGTATTTGGCAGCGTGATTACCTCCATACTTTGCAACAACGTGCAAAGTGGTTTCAGGGCCAATCTAACGTCCAATGTGGAGACCTGGTACTCATAGTTGATAACAATCTACCTCCATTAGAGTGGCGTTCAGGCAAAGTGATAACTTTGCACCCTGGTAATGATGGGATAGTAAGAGTTGTTACTCTGCGTACAGTGCGTGGTCTCGTCCGAAGGCCTGTAACTAAGCTTTGTCCATTACCTATAAATAATTGATGCTTATCGCTATCTGTAAATTCCTTCGTAATGTGTAAGTTATGAAGTAATTGTAGTTTTCACTATTTTAGAATTAGATTTTTTATTTTTTTTACTTTTTATAAACTAAGTTGTGTAAGGAAATTGTCGACTATCCTGACTTGCTACTTGTTTGTACTTTTGAAATCTTAAACGATTTCAAGTGGGGGAATTATGTTCTGACTTGCCTATCCAATTTTATTCCCAATCCACGATCCTTCCAACCTAGTACCTAGCGCCACCTATCCTACTTAATGAAGAACAATATTCCGGCACGACAACGCGCGATTGTTGCGCCCTCAACACAATGCATTCTGCTAGAGAACTTGCGATTGCGCACTAAGACACGAAGAAGTCTCGCCGTCACGGTCGGTACGACGCCGCGAGAATAAAACTTTGAAATTTCGGAAGTTGTTTAATGTGTAAGCCGGCTCCATCTCACGATACACCAGATATCTAGTGCAGAAAATAAAAACAAGAAACACCATTGAAGAAAGCAGATCTGGAGCCGCCCGCAGCAACTAACCAAGTGAGTCCCTTCCTTCATTATTCTGTTTCCTGGTGGGTCAGACTAACTTCGCCACAGTAGGTCAAACAGTAGCAAGGTCAAGGAAAATTAAAATCGAAAACTTAATTTCTAATCATAGAGCATACGGGTTTTATCGAAGCTGCCTCGCTCTGATCCGGACTTCTTGCTGAGCAAATAACCACTAACGACGTCATTTTATTTTTGTTTTTATGGCTCCATTATAGTAGAGCCTTTCAACGATTTTTCAGGAATATAAAATGTTTCAATTTGAACCATGCAGTCGCGTGGTTTATGGAAATTTGTGCGTCGTCGGGAAACGTGATGTGTTGATACACATGAAGGACTTAACCCAATTGTGTACAATTTGCGCCGTTTACAAAACGAAATGCGACATTACGAGTTTCGTCAAATTAATTAAGTTATCGCAGGACGCTGCCTAGGTATGGATAAGGTAAATTCACAGCTTCTCCAATTTCGAACGACATGTCAAATCAAAATAAATTCCAAAGAGACCATTTGTAAAGACATAATTATTATTATACAGCGTGTTTTATTTGATATCTCAAAAGAGCGCCTTCACACTAGCGTTTGTCAAGCGTAGGTGTTCAATGAACTTATGCGCAGCGCAAACGACGCAACAACGTCACGCACGCGTCGCGTTGTCGCGACGTCTCTGCCGGGCCGGGCACAAGAGTACGCTGCGCTAGCGTCGCAGTGGCGCGACGCAAGCACCGCGTTACGTTACCTAAACGAACTTGCGTGACGTTTGCGCCGCGTTGAATTAACTGAAGATGAAACACTGCGAAGACGCGACGCGTGCGTTACGTTGTCGCGGCGTCTGCGCTGCGCATACAAAACTATGCTGGACAAACGCTAGTGTGAAGGCGCTCTAACTCTCTAACGGTATTGAAGAGACTTTTCCGACGCAATGTAGTTTCGTAAAATTTTCAATTAATGTGTTTATTACGGTTCCCCTTTGGTTGATCAACAGTCATTATACGAATTTACAGATAACAACTTAACAAGCAACGAAATTCAAAGTTATCATTTCGAAAATCAACGTTCCATTTATTAATGTTTCACAAATTTTACATCTCATAAAATAATTTCTTCATAAATTGTCATTTTGCAAAAGAACATTAGTAAATTTTTCCTAACACAAATACGTTAAACGACAAAGATTTATTGACCAATTTTTCTTTAATAATATGGTTACTTAGTCTAAAGACATTAGGCAATTTATGGTATGACACCGTATCATTTCTTTAATAACATCGCTATAATCGCGAAATATATCGCTGTAAAACCGACACCACCTAGTCTTGTCTGCCCTACCCCTAGAGTGAAGGCGCGGAGGGGCGAGGCGGCCCGCGAGCTGAGGAGCAGGTGGTTTTGACGACCAGCAAGCCGAAGCTGCGGTGGTGGGCAGAAACCATCTGCGACGATAAGGTCGCGTGGGAACGCCGGAGCCCCGCAGCGTTGGAGCCGTGACAGAAGCCATGCATGCTGCTTGCTTGCATGCTTTAGGCTTGCTTGCATGCTGCATGCATGTTTATCTAGTACTCATTACACAAGAAACAGAAGAAATTTTAGTCAACAAAAAGTTTGTAATTGAAATTTAGTCAAACAAATTATTTGCAAAATATTATTTTTGGTTTTTGTAACTTGTTGACATGTCAGTATGTCTTTTAAAAATTTATTTATTAATGCATTTTTGAAATGCCTGCTTGTCATATGCATGTTTGCGTTTTGATGTCCTTGTTAAAGCATTAGTTTGCGTAATGAAACATTGACAAATGTTGCTTGTGAAATGGTAATTTGCTAATGAATTGTGTGTGAGACATTAGAGAACCGTTTATTACTGCCGCGGCAGGCGACGGCGAGCGGCGGCCAAAGGGAATGAAATCATAGTTCATAATCTTGCCCCGATGAACGTTTGGCAACGTCGCAAAACTAGACTCGTAATACTAGTGAAAGTTTTTGAAGAATTTTGATTACAAATACTGTTATCTTCGAAACTATGCATTTTGGAACTACGTTTCTTAGATTTATTACATTATTTTTAGCTTTCGACGGAAAAAAGAGGGATGTTATAAGTTTGACGTGTCTGTCTGTGAATCTGTGTGTCTGCCTGTGGCATCGTAGCTTCTAAACGAATAGACCGATTTTGGTTTGTTTTTTTTTTGTTTTTAAGCTGACGTGATTAGGATGATTCTGATTTATGAAGATCAGGCATTTGATGACTATCAGCTCATTTTCTGCATGATAAAAGGGTTTTACTAACTTTCACAGAGCCGATTGATTGGTGTACTGTCACTTCGGTGACATTCCCATGATATGTCATGACCTTATTCCATATTAGCTGATCTTATTCCATCAAAACGTCTGCGGAATGCTTAATTCTTCAGAAACTTACAGCAGATATAGCGTGTTTGGACTCATAAGAATAGTCTGAAAGAGATGGTGTTAGATCAATGATTAATGAGGCCGGGGGTTACATAAAATTATAATTTTAATTTTTTAAATACTAACAAAATAAGAAAGCGCATTTCTTGACTCAACTTACACAATTTATTCTATAAGAATTTTTATTTTAAGAAATAATAATAATAATTTACTTATTTCTCACCACAAATATAATAGACACGTTTAACAAAAATGTTTTCAGTTAAATTAAAAGGCATACAATTAAAATTAGTTAGTGATGTGTAGTGTGTAGTGTTTAAGTTAAATTAAAAGGCTTATGGCGGGTCAATACCTGAACTAGGAAGATTACTATTCCTAGGAAATGATTAAAAATATTAGAAACGTATTAAAATTAAAATTAAATATATTTAGAAGCAATGCCCAACTTAACCAAATCTGCAGGTAATTGAAAAAATACTGTTCGGATGTTGAAATAAAATATTTTAACATTGTAGGGTACTTAGATGTTAGCATTAACCAAACATAATAAGTACCTATTCTTTGTAAATATACGAGATTATTCAATCTCTGAAGGAAGGAAAGCAGACTCGTATATAATCTGAAAGATTTATATATTATTTAATTATATCTACAATAACAAAATAAGCGAATTATACTCAGCAAGAAGAGCGTGCCATTTGTAAAACAGAAGCTTAGATGCGGCAGGAGAGGATTTAGTTAACTTAGTTAAAAAACATAAGGCGGAGTTATGGAAAGCAACTAAACGTAACGGCAAGCAACATAAATAATAACAGAACATTTAAAATCTTAGTGTTGTCTTGATACTTAAAGACGATTATTATGGGTAATTACGCAACACATAGGAAGTAGGTTAAATGTTATTTCATTGTGTAAAACAAAATAAGAACATCTTTCAATAAATTTATGTTGATAGGGTTTCAGTACAACAATGAAATACTGTTATAACATAGCTTGTATGATAGCTTTCTTCCTTACACATATGACATAAAATGACGGGACCTCGATATAAGAACGAAGGAACGGTACCTACACTATATACGGGTCTAAATAAGTTTATCTTGCTAAGTATAAAAGGAGATGTTTCATATCCGACCAGGTATATGTATACTATCTCAAAAAATCAGGAAAAATCTCCTGAATCCGGGAAAAATACTAATAATTCGTTTTCATGCATAGTTGGTTTGTACAAAATGTTAGATTTTTTGTCGATCGATCGAATGTCAAATTGACATAGGCGCCATGATGAATATTTGACTGTGTTGCAGTTGTTTCTATAAAAAAATCTGTACCACGCAACAAAGCAAATAAAAAGAAAACGGACAATTGATCACTGTTTTGCATATTTTTATCAATTTTTCAGTATACTATACATAGTCCTGGCCGGGTCTCCATAATATTAGAAACATCTCTTTTATTTCACATTCAAATAAAGTTGCCGTTCATAAAAGGGCACCCCCGGCAGCACTGTTCAATAACTTGACACTCGTCATGAAAACAAATGTAGCTAGAATTGCGTTTACCTCAAAATTGTTTTTAAAGTTTTAATGTTAATAATTATTATTATATTCAGCATAATTATAGGTAGGTATACATTGTTGATATTTTTCCACATGAGAACTATAATTCATTGCGTATATTTGTTTTATTCCACTTGGGTGGAAATCAAACATAAGGCCCATCTGATGCTAATGCGATAACATAAAGCATGATTTTATTTGCTTTTCTATAGGAATGAATACTAGAAACTATGTCGATTGTCCGTTTCAGTATCTCTGACCGTCTGCATAACAGGAACGAAGATTGTATTTATACAATTCAGTAGTCACGAATTCAGGTGGACCGTTTTGGAACGGCCGGCCGTGCATAGCGAAATCGCATCTACTACAGTACGGTTGAAACGACAAAAATGTAAACTCGCTCGGCGGGGGCGTGTTGTTGACGCGAAATTACCATTCCATCCCGGCCTACGGACGAATGAATATGTAACACGGAATTTGGACTGGTTTGATGACATCGCGAACCCAGCGCCAAATTTTGCTTCAGCGGTAATATTGTCTCGTAAATAACGCTGAAAGAATTCGGAGCGCAAAGCTGTAGGAGGCCGAAATGATATCGACAACAAGCTCAATGAATTTAATAGGCGCGGCCGGCCAATAAATGAATGCTGCGTGATAAATTAGCGCGAATTATCAGATGCAAGCGTGTTGCAATCACCCGGTGACAGCGAGCGGCACACGAAGCAAATGGGATTAAACTTAGTTAAACGACCTTGCGTTGCAATCCATTTGCAGTGCGACATGCTGTGGCGAAACTTCCACGCGGGTTGTCCCCATCCACCCGGACACGGGTGCCATCCATCTACTATCTGCAGGCACCTCACATAATTTACATATGTTGTGCATGTCACCGAACGAGGAAACTTTATCGCGTATCTTAATTACATTATGTTGAGTAGCTCAATACCTCGTAAAGATGTTGTTTAGTGTTTATTATACCTAACTTTATAAGTATATAAAGTATGAATTTGATCAATTTCATGATTGTTTCGTAAAGAGATAAAAACCGACTTCAAAGCACTAAAAAGCAAAAATAATTAAATTTGATGAGGTCAAAGCCAGATGGGTGATCGGGTACTGACTTCGTAGTATTCTAACGCAAATAGAATTAACATAAGCACCACTGAAAGTATCAAGGCAAAAATCCGCAATTTCGCTTACATTGATGACTTAATTATTCCCGTTATTTTGATTTCAAAACCAAACTAGAGAATCGATTTTAAAAATAAATCTATGGAACTAATCTGAAAGTATGTAGGTATACTCTTTCAATTAAAAAATGCATTTTCCAATTCAGTTTATAAATGACAGAGTTCTGAGGTAACAAACATACAAAAAAACATGAATTGATAACCTCCTCCTGTTTTATAGTCGGTTAAAAGTCGAATGAAAACGCTGTGAAGCGTCTTTTCGAAAAAAAAAGGTGTGGATCCACTGAATCATGAACGGAATGAATGCCGAGCCGTGGTTATGTTTGTTTACAATACATATATATTCCCACTAGTCGAGACAAAGTTTAAATTTTACTCAAGGTGTATCAGAATTACCCAAACAAAAGAAATTCTTTATCGAAAACTCATAATGAAAATTTCACTACTCTAGTAATTGGCCTCTAGTAATTTTAGGTTGTACTTGGTTAGGTTGGTTGTACCCTAATGATTTTAGGTTAAATGACATTCACAGTCTTCGTAGATGAATTACTTTTTTTTAGGTAATTGCATTGCATTACACTATAGTATAATGTTACACATAATGTGTAAAATTATATAATGTAAAGTTTGTGTACATATGAGTCCTTGATATGAATCTAAAGTTTGTGTACCAATAATGTGTACCATTAAAATTAATGTATACATTATTTGTAGGTAATATAGTGGTTAAGGAAATATTGCAAACGCATGGACTCTTATTATATTTTATTTTTTAAATGATTTTCACTCACCATGCCTCCGGTGCGCGTAGGGGTCGCTGACGTCGCCCTCGCGGTAGATGACAGAATGGATGCGTGTGCGTGTCCCGTTTGGTGGGAAGTATCGCCGAGCGTGCTCCACATAGTAAGAGCCATCGTGTGCTATAATCTTGCCTTCGAACACGCCGTCTGTCACCGAACCGAACACCGCGGAGCGCGAGTCATCTGTGCAAACAAACAAACAAAAAATATTGCTAATATAATGTGTGTAAATAGAAAAGTTACATAGCAAACAGATTTCCTTTAAGTGAAAATACAGTTTCAGATTGAAATGCTCTTTATGCAAATTCAATATTTTAAAAGAATCAGCACTCCTAACATGAAAATTCTATTCGAAACTTCTACGATGAACGAAGTAGTAAAATACGAAACACGTTTTTTTCTGTTTTAAACCTTTTGGGCTAATAGAGAACATTCGTGAAGTAAACGTAAGAATAGAGTTAACTATAAGGTCTCGAATTTTGGGCTGAATTTTCGGAAAAGGTTGCATTATTTTAGGATTGAGATTTATGGTCCATATATAGTTGCCCTAACACCACTGGGCACATTGTTACTTGGACCAAGGATGATTTAAGAAAAGGATTGCCAATATCTTATGTCTCAGAAATTAGTTATATTATTTGGTCCCTTGGTATATTGCTTGGACTAACAGTGAGGTATACAAACACACGGTTATTATATTCCAATATAGATGTCCCAGTAAAGTATCATTTTATTTAATTCTAAAGTCGTCCAAACCGCTCCCGTGAATAATTACCAATAAATATCAATTAACTGTTGAAAGGTTAGGACGATGATGTCATTGATTAGGCTCAGTGTCACAGTACATAATACCAAACCAATTTAGATTTTTATTTCAAAATAAATTAGGTAAATATGATTTCCATAGAAATATCAAAATAAATTAGGTAAATATGATTTCCATAGAAATAGTGAGTCATATTCACATACGGTAATAAAAGTTAGATATTGATAATCTAAATTTATAACGGATTTCCCAACGTTCAGTTATTAATTAATATAAATGACGTGTAATACCTATTATATGTAATTAAGCCCCCATTTTTCACAGACAACGTTACGACAGCGTTGATATCTTTAGGGGCCTAGGGGTACATTAATAATGATAGTCGTTTGATGAGTCATTTGGATTGGTATACAGGTGATAGGGGAATAGACACGACAGTAGCAACTGTGATCGTGGAGCCATAGCAACATAGTAGGGTTGCTACTTTGTTAAATTAGTGATACGTAATTTTATTTCAAAAAATACCAGTCAATAGGAATGCCGAAAATAATTAAGAACCAGCTTTCTACTAAGAAAAAACAGTTTTAATTGAATTCTAATGTATTTGTCTATCGAACATTCGTTAATAATGTCTTTACAATTTAATTACTTATGTCATGCCTTGATAAGTATTTGGCAATTTAAAATACACTATGTCTACGTCATATTTACGTTTAATGCTGCCGTGCAGGCATTCACTGAAACGGTGGCTACGTGGTGTGCATGAAAATTACGATCCCATTCTGCTTTTAATACTTACATGCAAATGTTATTTGTAATTAATTGGTTTTCGTATAGCTGCGAGTGCGTGAATAGAATTTGTATGGGTTAACTATCATCTGATTATAGTAATAACATAAGACGTTTTTGGTTCAAAAATAACTTGCTTTATTATTATTATTATCTATCCTGTCATACATAGATTTAATTAAGTATAGATTTCAAGTATGTAGGTCTTTCACTATTATAAGATTTCAGTTTAAATATAAATACATATTATCAATATCATGATCAGATCAGTCATTATCTTAGAACTCAGGATGACAACGCACCTGCAATATCAAGTAATTTTTTCAGGTCTCTACAGGCTCAGGTTGTTGTTGCAGGTCTCTACAGGCAGCGGTAGCCGTTTACCAGCGGATGGGTCGTCAGCTTGTTTATCATCTAATTTTATATAAATATCATAATATTCTTAAACTTAACTAATATTATAAATGCGAAAGTGATTTTATTTATTTGTTAAGCTTTCACGCCTAAACCACTGAACCGATTTAGATGACATTTGGTATGGATATAGTTTGAGACCCCGAAAAGAACATAGGATTATTTTTTGAGCGATAGCCGATATCCACGCGGGCGCAGCCACGTGCGATAGCTAGTAATATTATAAAAGTAAAAATTTGGATGGATGTTTGAAAGGCACAGAGATAGGTTAGTCTGGAATATCATAGACTACTTTTTCTCGGAAATATGTTCCCATTGGATAACACCGATGATGTCGCGGGCGGAAGCTAGTAGTTCATAAAGAAATTTATGTTCAAAACATAAAGGCCCAAAATATTATTATTAGGTACCTATTGTTCATCAAGGCATTTAATTGAAGCTTCTTTAATAAATACATAAATAGTAACGGAATACCTGTTTAATTGACAAGAGCCCTGACGTCACATTGGCGCCCAACGTGTTGTAATGGCGCCACACGCTGTGCTCCAAGGTGTCGTTTAATTGAAATATTTAAAATGTGGTATCACTTTAAATTGAAGTTTGATGAGAGTAGTACGGTAAAGTAATAATTTAAGAATATATTAGTAAAGTGGTGAAAAATTACGGCCCTATAGCCGGCAGCCCTATGCCCGCATACTATGACCATTATAATTAGGCACGGCGATGTGCACGTAAGGCACACACGCGAGCTCTACCGATGCATTACTCACACGTGCAAGCTGAATGTAAACTTATTTCTATGACTACAATAGTTATAACCAACATAATTTTGAGTGCGGTATATTTTTAACAATTTTATTTATAATGGAATGAAATATTTATCATAAATTCGGAAAATATACGCTACTGTTACCCATATAAACAATTCTAACTTCAAAGTTTTGGAATGTTGTTGAGATTGGAGTTTAGTTTATTTTTTCAAAAACATATTAATAATTATAATGATATTAGATTGTTTTCATCAATTAAAACAGTTAAAGTTTTACTATGACTACAAAGAAGAAAAACATACATATTACGTAGTTATTATTAATTTTGTAAATGTGCCATACATTTTTAGTAATATAGCAACATGTGACATGATCTGTTCCGCAGATTTTATATGGAGAGTTTTTAAACGATGCGCTGCAACATATCAAACATACCATTGTATATGAGAAAGTTTTCATTTTAAACATACTATTTCTTTTGCAATATTTAGTTATGAATTCTAAACTTCTTATTTAAGAGAAAAGATGTTGTTAACTACCATATTGAATTTTAGTTAGACTAGATAATTAGTTAGAGTTTGAAAAGATACTAAGACTATCTTTTGGTTTGTCTTTATTCTTAATAAACACAACTGTAAATTGTGGTTGTTTACGAAAAGCTTCAGCAGACTTAAGCTTAGAATTTATTAGGCACGCTTAAAGTATTAGTAGGGTAAGGTACTATAGAAATACTTTGCAAGTAGCTTGATTCGACTAAATGTTATGCTACGTTTACACGCTTGCCGAGGCTTAGCAAGCGTACACAAGCACAAGCATGTAAACGGGGTGTTAGGCTTGGCTTGCGTGAGGTTGGAAGAGCTTGTCGCCGATCCGGGCTAGTGTCGGTTTTTGAAAGCAGACCAAAGGAAGCTTGTGGCAAGCACTTGCGAAGTATTTACTGCCGCGTTTCCATGCTTGCCAAGGCTCGACAAGTGTCTACAAGCTTCAAGCTTTCACAAACGCTTGGATGACATTCACACGCTTGTGAGTTCTTTATTGTGTTCCAGACAGGCAAGCAAAGTAGACGTGGAAGTCGAAATTTTCTATCATTGAGTTTGGTTTGAAAATTTTATTTTAAAATATAAACAAAAACAAAGAAAGCTTAAATGACGAAAGAGAAGATGATGGATGTTTAAAATCCATAGAAATCATACCAAGTAATTATTAAATTCAATTTTTTATTGGCTATTCGCGTTCTCACGTTGGCGCCTGCTAATGCGTTCATTAGCAGGCGCCAACGTGTGAACGCGAATGATTGCTACTTTTCTGTCATTTTCATTAAATAAAATGATTTTTTTTATTTCCATATAATTTCACATGTGAAATTTCACAGATAATTTTTCTTTTTCGCAGTGACGTATTTACACGTTGGCGCGTGTTCATAGTCGCTCGCGAGCTCGCGCCAATCGGGTGTTTTTTAGGCATGGTAATGACTGCTACTTTTTATTAATTTTCATTCAATGAAATGATTATTTTTTTCCTATGATTTCACATGTGAAATTTCACAGGCAATTAGTTTTTTTTTGCAGTGGCCTAATGTTACACTTGCTACTGTTTGTTTTAAGTTATGAAGAATGAAATAAGATGAACGATTGCTAATTTGGTACCTATCTATTAATAAGTAAGGTATAGTTATGTAGTCTTTATGAAATATTATAACATATTTATTAGACTTGTAATTTTCACTCTAAGTAAAAGTTTTATAATACCTACAGAAAGAAGTAGCAAGTGTGAGATGAATGATATTCATTTCATGATTTGTTTCTATTCATATTTTGAATAAAAAATTAAACAAAAAATAAATCTGACTTCAAAATACTGAAAAGGATAAAATAATTAAATTTAAGTAGGTAATTATCACCTAGAAACATATTTTTTGGAGACGGTGCTTCACTTTCTATTGTTTCTGGAAACAAAAAATACGTTTCTAGGGGATAAGTACCTACCTACTTAAATTTAATTATTTGATAACTTTCTAAGGTCAAAGCTAGATGGGTGACCGTTAGCTTATATTTTTTCCTACTATCGTATATCGTATCGTTTCACTAAAAAGTCATAGGAAAGCAAAAATCCGCAATTTCGCATACATTAGACTTACTTATTCCAGTTACTTTGATTTAAAACCCAAACTACCAAATGGATTTTAAAAAAATATGGGACCAAATGGCAACTATTCCGCATCGAACAAAAACAGAATCACGTAAATTGGATCAGTAATCTCGGCGTAATTGATGTGCATACACTGAAAAAAAATCATACCAACCCAATTAACAAACTTCGTCGTTTTTGAACTCGGTTAATAAAAATAAGTCAAGCGAAACGAAATAACCTACACTAAAGAACTTTAACGTTCGCGTCTGTCCTGTTTGGCTGTCTGGAACACACTAACGCCTAACGCACTCGCAAGCATGGTAATGACATCCAACCGTTTGTGGAGGCTTAAAGGTTGCGGACGCTTGCCAAGCCTCGGCTAGCGTGTAACTGTAAACGTAGCATTATGATCAAAATCAAGATTTTTTTTGCACAAGGAACGCAGACTTTATTAGGTAATGCCCGGCGTGCTCGACAGTACCCCTAGTATAAGTTTCAATCGAATCGAAACGGAAACGATTATCGTCCTGTTCACCTCTGAGATCCATATTAAAAAGTGGTTTCCAATAATAATTCACAACAGAGGCGCAGCTGCCGTTTCCATACGATTTGGCAGTAGTCACGACGACGAACGTTTTTGTTTCAATTCGATTGAAACTTACACTAGGGGCATAGCGTGATGCTCGCGCGGCCTCAGCATCGCCCACACGCTCGAGAAACGCGCATGAATGTGGGGTCAGCCAAAGCGGGTAACCGCCCGTATGCGCCCTCATTAAACCGTGGACGACGTAATGTTTACGGTTAGCTTTGTTTATAGGAAGAACACAATTTTTACTCAAAAGCCTAGTGTAAACTAAGGAAAAATAAATATTGCAAACGTTTAATTTGTAGCCACACCACGCTCTCGGAAATTGTTGACAATCTAACTTTATCAAAACCAATTTATTTTGTTTACAGACGTTTGGAGCGAGACAATTTGTCCGAGACACAATGGTCTGCGACGAGGTCACATTTCCAAGAATGTCGTAATGACAATCAACGGGGCTTTATAAATTGGCACCTGCATGGCTCTTATTACTCATTATTTGACGAACGTGATTGTTCATTGTCCTAATACTAATAACCAGAAAATGATAATGAAGATTTCATCAACCATAAGATAAGCTGCTTTTCTGTGCCAAGTCTCTCAACAATAGAAAACCATTCTGTCTGGTTTATGGGTACTTCAAACATTAATATAATATATTTTATAAATAAGGTCCTTGAAAATTCCGACTCTAAAATTACGAACGAAGGTAAATAGGCAAGAGACATAAAATGTTTTCCGCACAAACCGCAGAGCTCCGAAAATGTTTTCAGTATAATTTTAAAAGTGCGGCGTACATTTTTGAAGTCAAGAGAGATGGTGAGCCTACGTTGTACCTTCCTACCTAATTTATTATATATTTATAGCAACTGATGTTATTTATTGTTATTTATTTTATTATTTGTAATAAAATTCAGCTTTACTCTCATTTATTTAACGGTACCTGAGTCAAACTTCTACGCAGTATAAGTAGTGGGCATTAGTAAACATGCAGTTCCCAATGCAGTTCACAAAACATTCCACCGTATAACACAGCCAACTCGAACGAACTAAAATAATCAAGCAAGAAGGTAACCAAGTTAAGTAATTATTATTATGGCTTTTATAACTATACGTTACGGTTAAGTATAAAATTATAACCTTAAGGGGTGTGAATTTCGAGACCTTATCTTAGTTTTTTTAGAAGAAGTTAGAAAACTCTGACAGATTTACTAGGTGGTACGCTCGTATGTAGGGTCGTCTAGGTAGGTACCACCGCCTTTCTTATTTCAGCCGTGAAACAGTTCGCGGTTTCGGATTGGAGGGAAAGGTAGTCAGTGTAATTACTAGGCATGGACGGCATTTCATCTTAGGCCTCAGGATGACAACGCACCTGCAATATCAAATGATTTTCCCTTGTTATTGCAGGTGTCAATAGGCGGTAACCGCTTACCATCAGGTGGGCCGTCAGCTTGTTTGTCATCTAGTTGTTTAAAAAAAGATGGACGATCGGTTTTGCCACAACAATAACAGTTCCATATGGCACTTTTGATACTTACAGTAAGAATAAAAATTGCTCGAAAATTGTAATTATATTATTTAGGCTTTAATTATTTTAACCTTACTTCTGTAATACAAACTATTCATGTTAAGTATAAGTGTAAAAATATTTAACCCAGACGAGTTAACTTAATTTTATATGAATTAAGTATGTACATGTGTATACATTACTTACATAGATATGTAAGTATTCAAAAAGATGCAATATAGCGAGTACTTAATCATTGAAAATCGAATTCAACGTCATTTATATTACAAACAGTATAAACTTAGAAAGTTAAGGTTTAGGTTTAAGGCTTGACTTGTTCTAACGTGTTCGTTCACTGACATGTTTACATAGAACGGTCGATATGAAAGCTTGCGATTGCGAGTTGCGAGGCCAATCTATGCGGGTTTGGGCATGATGCGCTTTATCCGAATCTGGCTGACAGTCACACACGTAGGGCTGTATGTACAAGCGGTGGTTGCAGCTCAGCAAGTGCATCCATCGTACCGACTGCCTCGGTAAGTAGGGCGACGAACTGCGATCGATGCCGCACCGCCCTCCGCACAACTTTATCCATTTACACAATACCAAAACTTTCGCGATCATAATACCTACTAACCACGTTTTCGACCAATACGCATCAATGCTGATATACCTATTCAAAGTGCAATTTAAGTTGGTCAATCTGTTTATAAGTTATCCTGTCGACAAAGGAAAACTCGCAGAGGTGCCAATATAAGTCAACTTTCTGAAACGTCCGCGTCTCCGCGTCCGCGCGAGTAGCAGTCTCGTTCTTTTATAATATGATGAAAATTATTCTGTAGGCTCTAGTACCTATATGCAATATGTATTTTAATTGTTAAAATATAATTAGTTTAACTAATCTATCAACGAATGAACCGTAACACACCCGCATGGTCTACATACGAGTAGTTCAAGGATATAACATATACTGCTGCTGCTGCTGTTAAACTCATATATTTAAAAAAAAATAAAAACCGACTTCAAAACACTAAAAAGTATAGGTAAAATAATTAAATTTAACTAAGTACTTATCCCCAAACATATTTTTTAGAGTCGATGCTTCACTTTCTCTTGTTTCTGGAAACAACTTAGCATCAACTCCAAAAAATGTAAATGTGCTAAAATAATTAAATTTAAATAATAATAAATAATTAAATTCAAGAATTTAATTTTTTATACTTTTTAGTGTTTTGAACTCGATTTTTAATTTTAATTTTTGTTACAATTTTAGTGATAACTTTCTAAGGTCAAAGCTAGATGGATGACCGTCAGCATATCGTATCGTTTTACTAAAAAGTCATAGGAAATAAAAAATCCGCAATTTCGCATATGTATATAGACGACTTAATTATTCCAGTTATTTTGATTTAAAAACCTAACTGCCCAATCGATGTATATAAATAAATGTTTAAATAAAAGGGACCAAATGGCAACTATCTGCATTGAACAAAAAATAATCACGGAACTTGGATCACAAATCTCGGCGTAATCGGCGTACATAATTAAAAAAATAAACCTCTTCCCTTTTAAAGCCGGTTAAAAATAAATATCGGCGAGAAGAAAATATTTTGAAGTTTTCATAATTACATTTTATGAATCGCTAATGCCTTGCAAATTCCCAACGAAATTATTATTTACATTGCCACAGCAAGCAAACGAGCGGGCCAGTCCACGTCCTCCGTGAGACATTAAAAGTGGAGTGGCCGCCGAAAGCTCCCAATTAGCCAGGACTTTGACGCCCGTCCCGCCAGTAATTGCAAAAAGAATTATGTTTTAGTTTTGTTCAGGAATTATTAATGTCGGTAAGCGGGGCATCTATTCCTAGCACGGGACTATCAGTCCTATACCGGGAGCTTGTTAGTTAGCTACACAATTGTGGTTCGAGTGAGGACTTATTAAATTATCCCCGGGCGAGGGCAAACAATGGAGACCTATCTTAGGTGTAGATAACGGTGGTGTTGTAGAAGCCGCTTACAATGGGTGCCAAGTTGGGCGCCAAGTTAGGTACCAGTCCACCGTACACCTACAAACTTCGTGCACGCCTTGATGGATGTGAGAGGATCTAACTAAACTAATGGGGCGCTTTGCTTTTACTATAGTTTGAAACCATTTGATTAAGTACAATAGCTGACACGTAGCTCTAAATCCATTTTTGGGTTAAATAAAATAAGACTAAAAACTTAATGATTGGCGTATAAATACAAAAAGGTAAAGGATCACTAATGGCAGCTCGTTAGCATCAGTGTCTTCAAACTAAGAATTAATAACTGCCCAAAAGTGAAATATATGTATAGGAAAATTGTAATAAATAACTGACCATACATTTATATTGGAAAATTGTCTTCACATAACTCTGCATTATAAAAAATATATTATAAGACAGTTACTCACCGGCCAACTCGCCATGGTACAAGTGTGACGTGTCAACATCGTGGAGCTGTCCTTGTGAACCTTCCACCTGAAAAAGTATTGTTAGTACAAAAGAATATTCACAGAAAAAAAAAACTGATGGATAACACATCCATTTCTTATTTTTTAACTTTGAACTTATGTTGACATCGCGAAAAATTCAAATAGAGTAGCCAGCCCAGTCTAAGTGTAAGTTTCGATGGAATCAGTATTGGAAACTATTTTTTTTTGTATTTTACAACTAAACTCGATCGAGGATTCGATTCGAACTTACACATACACTAGGGGATAATGCACCTTGTCTGGGGAGGCTGTATCCCTAGTATGGATGAAGCCCCCCCTAGCGAAGGTGCATTTTGAAAATAGCTATCGCTATCGTTAAATGGAACACATATGGGAATTGATATTTGCGCTCGAAGTCAATTGAGAGCTTACGTCAAATCCGATCATTTTCCGCTTATCGATAGCGACTTTCGAAAGGCATCTTAGCTAGGCCTAGGCGGCGTCAGGTGGGGCATACTATTTTCAACTGAGAATTTTGAGCGTCCGACTGGGTTAGCAGTTTGGCACCTCCAGTTAACAGAATTTCGCAGACTTTTACACTACTTTAATAATAATAATTTATGAGTTACAGAAACAAGTATATAGGTATCAGAGATGCGCAATATAAATCTTTAAAAAGAAAAGATTTATATAAATCTTTTGACGAAGAGATTTAAATCACTCTTTTAAATCTTTAAATCTTTTGTAACTCAGTTGATCAAGACACGTAATTTCAATCACCTTTACATTAACTCTTTTAAATCTTTCAATCATTATAGTAACTCAGTTGATCAAAACACATCATTTCCATTCATCTTCAAATCACTCTTTTAAATCTTTTGCAAATGAGTTTATCAAGACAATATTTTCAATTATCTATTTCACTGAATTGTGTTGTGAAAGATTTATTACTTCACGGGTCCTGATCATTCACTTGAGTGACAGTACAATTTAGTGAATTTTATATATTTTTATGTAAAGTTTTTTAATGAGACCTACCTACCTACCTACTTACTGTAACATTTTACGTAGATATAAAAATGATTACAATTTTTTGGGTTGGATATTGTCTTAGCATTGGTGCAATCATTGAAGTAAACGTTTATTTCGATTACGGAAACAAAGCAACTTTCGCCATGGTCGATCCCGGGATGGGTCAATCAAAATTTATTATCTATAGTTCCTACGTGTTTCGGAAGGTACGTTAAGCTATTGGTCCCGGTTTTTACTGAAACCGCCATAACCCACCAACCCGCACTGGATCAGCGTGGTGATGCTATGGCCCAAACTCTTCATGTGTTTCTCCCATGTAAGAAGGTCGAGCAGTGGGAGGTATGTAGGCTGGTGGTGGCGATGATGATGATGATAAAGACTCGCAAAATTGTTTTGTGAAGCAAGTGTTTATGGTGACGTGCAATTGGAAGATCATTGTAATATACGTGAATTTGATGTGAAAGACGTTGAGAGTTTTATCGTGGTTATCTACCTCATCAAAGTATTATCATGGAGACTGTTATCATATATTTCGCGCCAAACTCTCATGATACATTGAAACCAGCATTTCGATTCAATATTTGCAGAATTAAAGAAAATTCTTAAAATATGGCTGTATAGGCATTTATTTCTTTTGCCTTCTCTGTAATAGAGAAAAAATACAAAAATAACAATCCGTTCATTCTTTCACTCATTGGTTGAATTGGGTTGAATGTATCAGAGAATGGAATGAATCAAAGATTTAAAAGATTTAAAGATGTATTTGGAAGCCAAGTGATTTATTGATTTAATCAATCTTTTTTACGGATGTACATCTTTTAAACCAATCACTCACGAGTTACACATCTCTAATAGGTATGTGACCTTTGTGTAGAATTATGTTCCTGCATTGTGTAAGGTCACCACTTCACCAGAGCTCATTGATCACGCGTTATGTTGGGAGCGGGGAACCCTTCTAATATGCTATCAACATAACGCTTTCTCTAGATTTTTACAGGTTGAGCAACGTGTAGGTAGTGCCCAAGGTACTACGAACCTCTATACGATAGGTATAGTAACAGCAGCGCTTTACCATCAAGCAGCTCGTCGTAAGCCTGCACAGACTGTGACGCCTGTTTGCTACACTTTCTCATAAAAATATACATATACCTGTAAAGCTCTACGGACACAGCTTAAAACTTTTTGGCCATAATAATAAGCTCTTATTCTAATAGCAGCAGGCGTGCGTGTTTGGGCACCGATTTGCACGCACTGCTACTAGCTACAAACAATTATTTTGATCTTTACTTAACTAATTATTTTACTATTTTTTTAGTTTTCCATATTACGTATGTACAGACGACAGTATGTCAACTGTAACAGTTTCACTACGAAAGCCGCCTCTATTACGAACGGCGTATTCAGGGCAGTCTCAAGGTCAAACTGTTACGCTTGATGTTCTGTCGAATGTACTTAGTGTATGGACATGGACAGCATTTCATGTTAGGCCTCAGGATTGACAACGCACCTGCAATATCAAGTAATTTTTCCTTGTTATTCCAGGTGTCTATAGGCGGCGGTAACCGCTTACCTTCGCATTGGCATAATTTAATATGATAACTACAATAGATTCTTTTTCAAACAGTACAATACAGTTTCCGTTGAAAACAGAAACTCAAAATATTAAGTTGTAAGAGGAAGCCATTTAGATCACGAGACATAGCAAAAATACCTTAAAATCTTCACTAAAAGCAGACAAGTCCCGTCGTAATCGCATACGAAACCTCCTGCCGTGTGCCCGAAAGTCGAGCCGTAGATCTGACTTTGTGTCGGTAGAGCGGCGCGAGCGCATGTGCTGCTGGTGTACTGCGCCCGAGTCGTATTCGAGCGTCTCATAGTGCTCGATATATTCATTGAGGCGTCGACGCGATGCTGATAAAAGAAAATAAGAAATTAGTTTTTTCTAACCATCTAAAATATAACGTTACGCTATATTGAAGCCGAAGAGCCATTGAGAAAATAAAAGGTGAAATTATGAGAAATCAGTAAATATTATTAAGAAACTTCTGTGAAACAGCCTATTAATACCTATCTATCGTACAATCTTTATATTTCTTATATTTCAGTCGCTGGTTCTGATAAACAAGCATTTTGAGATTTTATCTATTTACGCAAGTTAGATCTAAAGAAAAAGCTTTTATTTAAAAATAAGCAAGAATAAAGTTCGGAGGAAGATAAAGGTGAACCGGATGTAAAAGAACAAAAGAATCCTTCCTAACGGACAGGAAATGCTTGGAAGAGGAAGGCATTTCCAAAAGTTTAATTTCCAGCTGGAACTGAAAATGCGATTCTATTTCCTAGGATAATAAATAGACCTTGGAGGGAACGTCTATTGGTTTTTTATTAAATCAAATAGAAACAACACATCTGATTTTTCGATTTAGTTTTACTGAGACTACAAACAAAACATTTCATTGAAATATAATATTTGGTTCCATAGGTACGCAATGAACTACACTTCGTTGATTTACTCCGATCCTTTCGGTCGAGTTTGATTAAACGACACTTGAAAATCATTCGATTTTCGCAGTCACAATTTTTCCGTAACGTTAATTATAAACTTTTTGAGGGGCCAGAATGACATTAAAGTTGGGACAATGGACGTAACTTTGCCGATGTCGAATTCACGAACGCTGAATTTCGTAACAGTCGCCGTTTTATATTTTAACTGTCACATAAATGTTCTATTTATTAATGAAAGGTTTTGAGACTATGGAAAATAATAAAAAGATAGATTACTGATTTTTAAACAAGTGGGTAAGGCTTGCTTAGTGATATCGCTAAGCAAGCCTTAGCCACTTGGTTAAAATTAAAAATGTGCCGAATATGAAGCACGCTTTAAACCTTCTTTCTTTGTATTGATGTATAGGCTACCAGTGATTTTAAATGAACTAAATTGTATCGCATACTACGAACCACAAATTTATTGAGTACAAGCTGCCCAGTGGCTGATATGAAAGTGGTTAGGTGGCGAAGGAAGCGAGCACGTAACTGAAGCTCGACCGAATAAATAGCCCATTTATTCTCGTTAGGCTTTCGTTCCCTGAAAATACATCGAGGAAATGATACCGCAGTGTTAGAAAGATTAAAATGCACAGAAATAGTGAGCTGGGCGTAGTAACGACACATCTGCAGCTAAATCAAATCTGGGTCTGATGTGAGACGTGGAGAATTTATTTAACAAACAAATTCTATAGAGCCGGCAATTTCTGTAATTATTTTTTATTCTGTAGGTACTTCTAGGATTAATATAGGAGTTTAATGAAATGATATTTAATTGAATATTGTTGGTCTAACTAAAAATCTGTGAATATATTCAGATAATACCAATAAATATTTCACTAATCAGACCACCTAGTATCAAGTTACCAAGCAGTATTTGCAGCTCTCCGGTGGGATTATTTACACATTCAGGTTTATTTGTTCAGTCATACAGAGCGAGGTTTTTGCTTTTGTGTGATGTCAGTGGGTCAGTAGGACAGGACCCCTCCCCCCTCCTTGGCTTTGTAAATATGGTTACAAAGCCAAGCATAATGCTTGCTGGCAATGTGCTGGTCTTTAATTCAAAACTTAGTACTGAACTTTGCAATATTTAATTTCATTATTCTATTTAAGTATATCATAAAAGGTTTCGTTGCACTAATAATACAATTCAAAAGTTTAATTAAATACGAAAGGTGCTAGCCCAGAGCAATTACTTTCTTAATTTTACTCGCAACTTTATGAAATTGTAGTGAGTCACGTAATGACTATAATTACTCAAAGTGCTATCATCATCAAAACCGATGCAGGTGGTAGTTACCTATTACATTATAAGCAATAAAACCCGTCACTTTCAATTTACTAAACTAAGTGATGGAAGACATAAAAGTAGTTTAGTTTAGTTGAATTTGCATAATTAAAAGCCAGTGCACCACACACAATCACTGTTATACTGTAGAAAGCTTGGAATGGGATATGATTAGGGAATCCAATCCCGGACCAAAACATCAGTCTCGCAAGCCTGGGGGACAAAGGTCACCAATCCCACCAATCCGTGGGATTGCTGGACCATCATTTCATTTTCTATTCATTTTAATGCATTTCTGAAATTCTAAATTAGCTTATTAAATTAAGAAAAAAAACATAGTTTTCCGAATAACTAATTAAGAACTGAGAATAAATGAAGTTTGCGATTCAACATTTAATTTCAAAGCTGAGCGTGAAGGTGCGCGCTCAGCTTCGACGATTGTTGGCGGAATTGGCCTCTTCCCTCTTCAATACTCGTATTGATAATTTGATACTGGTGAAGCCTCCACTACCCATTCAGTACGGAGGCTACTACGCTGTAATTCATCTTCTGCGTCTTTACGCGCGATGTATTTTTTAAATCCGATTTCTTATTCAGTCCCGCAAATTCCGCGGATACGGCATGCATAGTCTTGCAATATCGAATCCGCAAAATTCATGCGGGATTTCGCAATTGCGGGATTGGATTAGATATGATAATAGGCAAAATTTTACCCCTGATGGGCGACCGCCTAACTTTATTGGTAAGTACGAACATAAGTATTGTTTATGACGTCACACGTTCACCTGATCTGATACCATCTCTACCTGCCTTTATCACAATAAATGAGACAGCCACAGCTTATGGAAAGGCCCCAGGTATAACGGCGGAATTAAAATGTAAGTAAACATACCTACCCGAAATATTTAATGAAGGTAGGTACCTATATAAAGTAACAAAATAAATTGTCAGAATTTTAATAGTTTAATTCAAAATTAACCTTTACGTAAATAAGCCAACAATTTCATCACCAATATTTATGATGAAATTGGCACATGCTTTTACTACCTTTTACTTTAAACGAATACCTAGTATAAATATTATACCTGTAATTTAAATAACTTTACAACAACTTTATTATCAATAAACAATATAAGGATGTTGCCTAAGTTTGAATATGACGCTATTTTTCACAAATTCGGAACATAAACTTACGCTACTGTTAGTTGAAATTGTACAGTTTGGATTTATAAAAATCCAAGTTTTTTCCCCAAAATTTATCAAATATTATAATGATATTAGATTGCTTACATCAATTAAAACCAGTATTATTATGACAACTATAAATAAAAACATACATATTGTTATTATTAATTTTGTTAATCTGTTCCGCAGATTTTATATGGAGCGTTTTAGACGATGCGCTGCAACCACAGATCAAAGAAAGAAGGCTGCAACATACCAAAAATATCAATATCTGTAAAACTTTTGATTTTAAACATACTATTTCTTCTGCAATATTTCTATGTGAGTTCTAAATTTCTTATTTATGAAACAAAAAAGTGGTCAACTACCTATTAAGTACTTTATTATAATTTAAGAATAAGCCTAATACCTCAGTCGTCAGCTATTTATTATGTTGTAATTGCTGGATATTTACTCCTGTCTAGCAGAATTATCAAACTTCATTTATGTATATAGTAACTTGAAGACGAAACTCGATGGCAATTTAATTAGTCAAGTCTATTTCCAAGTGACGAGAGGGCGAAGTTGCTCCGTCGAACTTTAACGATGTCCACGTGCGTTAGTCAACTTGTCGATGACTAGACAGTTTATGTATACAGACGCATAGACGCTTGTGTATACAACACAAAAATTTCAAGATAGAAAAATTACATCCAATCACTCAAAGTGAAATCCTAATAAATTAACTCTTCTTTCACGATATTTTGCCAAGTTCGCCTTTTAATGAGATTTCTAACTGTCCGTGTTTGCAGCGGCTACTCGACTGTGGTCAGGTATTGCCCTGGTTTCCCTGAACCTTCAGAACAAAGCCTGAATCTCGGAACCAAAAATTATTTACTGGAGTTAAGGCCCCTCTAATTGTTTTTGACTGCACCTAGGGCTTCGAAAAATAATGATTATGTGACCCCAATGCCAATAGTCACTTACATTGATAAAAAAATGTTCACATTCTTTTCAATCAACTCTTGAGCAAATCTTGTCAACCTATATGCATATTGGTGAAATGTTTAGTTGAAACATTTGAGAGGCTCCACTCAGTAGGGAGGGACTCGCTATAGGGAACTTCAGCAACTATTCTGAGTTGAGTGTCAAACGATTTCCGAGCTATAGCTAATTAATTCTTATCATAATTACTAATGGTAAAATACGCAAAATAATGTGTTTTTGATAATACATTTCAAAATAAATTGATAATTAACAAGAGTGATTACCATTATTATACATAATAGGATATTTGTTTTAATAGTTCATGAATCGAGAAATGCATCATCACGAATATGTAAAATATGAAACCTACATTTAGTATTCTTTTCCCTTAAACTTATTCAAGCTACCTATTTATTTATTATAATTTTTTTTTAGTTTATTTGGAAAGCTTACAGTATTGTATACAATTTATTTAGGTTATCTCAAAAATAGCAATATTCTATATCAGTTTTCATATATGGGTATCTAAAAATTTGTTTGATTCTACACTTATTACAATTCATACAATTTTAACAAGTGTATAAAAGTATAGAGACGATGCAGTTCAGATCAAACCAGTGTTTAATGAGTTTGGATTTGAAAGTATTCCGATTAGTGTTAAAAAAAAACAATCTCCAACTCAGGAAGATCCACCAATCTATTAAAGGAGTTTGCAGATCTTATGAAAAATGAGTTACTATTCATCATCACCAGCCTATATACGTCCCACTGCTGGGCACAGGCCTTCCTACACGGGAGAAACAGATGAGGAGTTTGGGCCATAACACCACCACGCTG
This sequence comes from Nymphula nitidulata, assembly GCA_947347705.1. Lineage (NCBI taxonomy): Eukaryota > Metazoa > Arthropoda > Insecta > Lepidoptera > Crambidae > Nymphula > Nymphula nitidulata. The sequence goes on along the minus strand of OX374625.1, from coordinate 17,223,284 downwards.
GCCCAATGCAGGTTGGTGGGTTAAAGCGGTTGCAGGAGCAACCGGGACCAACGGCTTAATGTGCCTTTTGAAGCACGGAGGAGCTCGAGATAACAAACTTTGATTAACCCATCCCAGGATCGACCATGGCGAAAGTTACTTTGTTTTTCGTATCGAAACCAGACTGCTCAAACCAATACGCCACCGTGCTCCTCGAGTTAAGGAGTTACTATTATCTTACAAAAATTAAAATGTTACGTACGGTTGAAATTTCAAGGGTTAAATGGTGGATTCCGTGTGTATACCTGAAATGGTACGTGTCGACCAATAATGTTTGGAATGGGAGCGAGCGCAGTCCCAAAGGGATTAGGGATTACGCGGATGTCCCTCGGGAATAACAACTTTCTACGAGGCGGGATAACTTTCTTGTTGTTTCAAAATAGGCCATAATTACAGGATGACGAAGTTTAATATTACAAAATGACAAAAATAAATATATATGACACCATAGCACCGACAAATATGAAAATTTTAGATCAAAAGACATTCATTTCTTAATAGATTCTGTTTCTGACACGTTTAATACAATTCTACATAATGAAAAACCACTCAAGTTGCTTCGCCATGTCCATTCATCGCTTCAATAACACTAATATTAATAGACAGATATGAAAGGGGTCGCATTAGTTTATTTGCGGCTTTAGAGAACTTCCAACAGATTGCTGTGAGTGGATAAAGAAGTTTAATTAGCTAACAGTGGACAGAAATGTTCTCGCCATCACTAAACAAGCTACAACGAAGACACAAGGGACTCGAGCAATTACTTAGCGACCAGTTTCGATGCGAGCTTTCCCTCCAGTAAGCAACTTCTATACTTTATCAGACTTTCTTTTCCATCGGAAACTCTATAAATGACAGGGACTAATATACCTAATACTAGATGTACAATTATGTTATGTTCGCCGATTATGGTTCATGAATATTAAATTAAAAATACTATAACATGATCATACAACTCATATGTATGTATACATACATTACCCGTTCCTCTTACTCTACTCGCACACATGACAACAATAACGAATCTGCATTCCGAATATATATTTTTTTACAAAACTTCACATTTGTATAACATAACATAACCCAAACAAGCCACTGTCTGTAGTGTACGAGTGCAACTATTGTTATGTAATGTTTTGATCAATAATATGGTTAATCGAATTATTTGGCATGGCTTAATTATGGATTTGTTCTATGGGGAAACAGCACGGACGCTCCTTCTTTATTTATTCTTCAAAAAAAATTGGTTCGTATTATTGTTAACTTGGAGCAGACTGAAAGTTGCAAACCGATTTTCAGAAACATGAAATCCTTTCTCTGCCGTGTATATACATTTTTGAGATATGTAAGTTTGTCAGAAAACATGCTGAGTTTTACACAAAACATGATGATGTACAATTAAAATATTCATTAAGACATAAAAACAAATTAGAAGTTCCTACTGCACGTCTTAATTTATGTTCATCTAGCACATATAACATGTCAATAAAGATTTATAATAAACTTCCTGAAAAATTAAGAATCGAAAAAATAGTAATAAATTTATAAAACTGTTAAAAGAAATGTTAATTAATAAATGTTACTATAGTCTTCAAGAATATATTAATGACAAAACACAATAATTATATATAAATTACCTTAATTATTTAATATCTTGCGTGCATATTAAAATAATTAATAATATATATTTTTTTATAGAAATTATACGTCCTCCTCTCCTCTTTCAATTTGCGATACCCGACAGGGTCCATAATTGTACTTTTGATATGTATAAACACCTTTTGTAAACATTATGGTTGCAATAAAGTATTGAGTATTTTTGTTGAAAATACGGCCTCTGTCATACAATATCAACCTTTCGTCAATCGTCCTTTATCAGCCCGCCAGCGATCACACATTATTAAAAATTTTTAAGAACAGACCAGTTTTCGATCTGTAATGTTTACTTTAAAAAAAAGGTAATATTCAAATCTATTTCTACATATTGAATTCTCTACATAAATATATTTTTATCAGATTATTATTATTAAATGAGCGTAAAAACATTGTTTCTATACATAATATTATACTTAATAAGAAGAAACTCGAGTTTTTATCAAGATAATTTTCCACCTTCTTAATTTTATTTTTGTCTTCGTTTTAGTACACCTTAAATAAATAAATGAAAGTTAAATAATAACTAAAATAAAGAAGTAATGAATAACTTAGTTATAGTGGTTATAGTCAGATAGCGTGATATGCTTTCCAAATTTCAATTACATGAAGTCTTACGTTACGTCTCATAAATAACCAAATTCAATTAGAGATACGTATTGAAATACGAATACAAATATGGAATTAATATTAGAAGGTACGGGGTGTTATAAGGTATTGAGCATATATATAGTAGACAGACAGAAAGTATCCTGTGTAACCTATGTTTTAGTAAAAGAAATATTTATTCACATTTACATTACTATGTCGGAAAAGACGCTATAAAATTGGGATGGTACGGGACAAAAGTCTGTCGACATGTGTCAGTAATTGCTTTGGGCATTCTCAGGTATCTTGGGCAACGCGGACATTACACTTTCATAAATTAGGCACTAAAAGGAGGTGCATTATTACACAATGGTTGTCACTTTATATGTCAAAACAAATTAGTGAATAAGCCCGCAACTGGCTTTGTAATGTTTCGTAGGTATTTACCAAAGATATATTACTGAAACTTAGCTTATATTGTTATTTAGTTAATCTTATTATGTAATCATAATTAAATGTTGACTGAAAATTTACACACAATTCATAATTTTACTCTGCAAGACGGATTATGAAAATCAAAAATTTAACAAAAAAAATATAATTTTTTTTTGTTAAATCTTTGTGCGAAATAATACCAGCCTTATTGACACTTAGTTTCACATAAACGATCACAAATAAACAATAATCCTCGCAGAGGTAAAGCGACCAGTCTTATTGGTACACTTTGTTTTTCACAAGATTTAGGTGGTGTTTTTTTATTTATAAGTTCGGTTAAATTTAGTTTATTTAAGAGCAAAAGCTAAAATTCTTGTATTATTTTTTACGAAGTGTTAATTTAAATTTAAATGTGTTTAATATAAGTTTTTATATATATAACTCAAATGGATGTTTTAATGAGATTATGGATTATTTATAGTGTAGATGCGGTCAGTTTGCAGTGGTGTCACGCATTTTGTATATAATACATTATAAGTTTCATTGATTTTTTGTTTTTACCCCAAAGTCTCGGCCCGTACATACTCTCACAATAATTAAATTGCGACACTAGAGATAGACTCCGTCAGAATTTCCCTGAATTTTTCAGACCTATCTTCTCGTATTGTACAGTGTTTTCAGCTGACTCATCATACTGATTTTATAAAAATAAACGCTTTGCAATTATTATCAACCTCTTTCTTTTCAAGTTTTATTTAATTGTCTAATATTTAATGTGATTGGTGCACGATTCTTAGTTTTGTGTAGCAACAAGAAAGCAGTGTTTATAAAGTGCTACGAGTGTTACGTTGGACTAGACTTGTAAACAAAATAATAGAGTAATATGTAAGTATCATCATCACCAGTCTACATACGTCCCACTGCTGGGCACAGGAGTTCCTACATGGGAGAAACACATGAAGAGCTTGGGCCATAACACCACAACGCTGGCCCAATGCGGGTTGGTGGGTTAAAGATCGTAAGCGGGTTAAAAGATATTGAAGCAAATATTTGGCAAACAATGCAACGGGACAAATTTTAAAAAAGTTTGAGTTAAAACAACAGATGAGTAGTGATAGGGAGTGATGCGTAGTGGTAAGCGCGGGTTCGATTTCCGCCTGGAGAATATATATTTTTTTAACGTTTTCTTTCTTTATTTGTAATTGTTGCAATAGATGAGTACCTATGAAATTATTGTACCTTAAACGTTAAGTCACCATAAAATGTCTTTTAAAAAAAAATACAGATATTACACGTCTAGTCTAGTACTAGTACAGCGTCCATTGTTCGTGGTAAATAGTGTTCGAGCGGAACCAGGGAACGGTTCAAGTATTATCTGGCACGCCCCACCCTTCAGCCCAGTGACCCAATTATTCTTACATCTCTCGCTTTAGATAAAAATAAATCTCTCATAACCTGTGGAGTTCTTTGTTACGTAACCGAAGTTTCATATTACCGCAGGATAGATAATGAATAATGCATAACTATTTTACTTTGCATGTATTAGTCTATGTTAAATGTATCAAAAAGATGAAACTTTTGTTACTTAACTTTTAATGCATGTATTATCAATATTATCATATTTAAATTTTGCAATATAACTTCAACAAAAAAATATAATGATGTAAAGTAATAAAATATTAATGTAACTCTAATTACCTAAATGCGAGTTAAATCCAGTGAAGTGGTTATTTTAAATGCATTATAAACTAGAAAAAATTGTTACTATTTATAAAATCTCTTTCACACTCACTTTTCTCTTTTTTACCGCAGGCAATAAAGCTGACACATTTTCAGCAACAAATAATTGCGCGCGAGCGACCTGAGCTATGTTAAATTTTAACAAAATTATTTTTCTAATCTGACAAAGTAGAAAAACAAATGACCAGCATGGTGAACTAAACAAAAAGCCTATTTATTCATTGTCGGCAGTGCGCTATCAGCCGTGCAAACGTTTGTTTATGTTTACCGGGCCGCCTAAACGCCAGTCGCCGCACAGTGCCGCCCGCCCGCCCTCCCACATATCCCGTTCGGGGTCAACGACCACTGACCATGCATAATAGTCTTGATTTTATATCACATGTATTACGTATTAAATAGAGCTAATTTTGCGTGTTTCGATGTCTCGTTAAATTTATACCATAAAACAAGTTTTACTGCACAACTGTTTATAAAACACTAGGATTAGATTTTATGTGAGCGTTAAAGGCGGATCTCACCAATGTAAACAAGTCGGCTAGGGTAATAATGACTACTTATTTTCAATGCAGTAAGGTTTAGTACCTTACCTACTGCTATAAACCATAGTATGTGCAATTTTAGTACTGCATTGTGCAGTTGCAATATTTTAATGTTGTTTTTAAACAACAAGGTAGCAAAAAAGCCTAACTACGGCCCGCCTGATGGTAAGCGTTTGGTCACCGCCACAGACGCTTGTCACACCAAAACTGAATGCACGGCACTACTCGCGCATTGCTCACCCTGCAAAAAGTAAGAGGCAGAGTTATGTTGACAGCATAGGGGAGTCTCTTTGCTACCAAAGTCCCAACCCAACACAATACTTTGTCAGAGGCCCTAGCGACCATACTGCAGGAACATAACACTTCAAAGTACAAAGTAGTGTTATTTCCCAGCGATTTTCTGTGAGGTTGAGGTGCTCCCCCAATTGAAAGCCCAAAATTGAGTGGAATTCCCTTTATTTTTTTAATGATATTTCGTATACATATAACGTGGATGCACCGCAATCCAAGTCCAATAAATAGGTTTTTAATGTTTTCGCCAGCAGAAAATGAATATTTAACGTAATTTTGCTATCATCGTCATCATATCAGCCAATTGCAATCTACTGCTGGACGTAGGCCTCCCCAAGGCTGCGCGGTGCACGATCTCCAGCTTTTCTCATCCAGTCCCCACTTGCCATTTTCTTTAAGTAATTTTCCTATAATTATCATGAATATATATTATATTCTTTGTAAAAGGTTAAGCAATAGGACGTTGTTCATTAAAAAAATCTACACCGCCAAATTAGGCAGACGGCTGCCATAGCTGCCAAGAAGCTCGAATAGCTTCTAAGTGGTAAAAGAATGTATGAGTCAACTGCTACATTATCATAAGCCGGTGACCGAGACGTCTGGCCCGTAGTTCTCGTCTCGGGCATCCCATTCACTGCACTTAATCTGAGTGACTATATCCGTCGCCACACTGGGCCGTGGCTCATTGCCCCTGGCCATTATATCTCGGCTCACAACTGCCCGATCCCCCCTAACTTCGTAATTAGCCCCTTCGCCGCTGATGTAATGGCCGCAGATTGTATATAGACCTACTTCCACAGGCTTGGCTTGGACACGGTGATTTCTACACCTATAATTTAGTCCTTCAATTCAAATGTTACATTGTTGACACTCTTGTTCACAACTTTCTATAATATCCAAGGAGACAAAAGTAATATTTGAACAAAAGATCAACGCAAAAAGATATTATCTATATAAATAAACATCATTGTTTATGTTTGTCGTCTATGCAGAATGCATAGATTGATCAGGTTGTGATGAAACTTTCGTAGGGTGTTCTGGGGACGGTTGCGAAGGATCCTGGATTGAGTTTTCATTTTAACATGCTGGGTGCAGCTAGTAATTATTAAAAAATAGACGCCCCGACGCAAGAGAGGCGTGTTATAAGTTTGGCGTGTCTTTCTGTGTATCTGTATGATTGTCTGCGGCATCGTAGGTAGCTCCTAAACGAATGGATCTATTTTGATTTGTTATTTGTGGGTCTATATCGGGTCGCCTAATTTTTTGAACTTCTAATTGACAATGGCACACAAACGGTTGGCCTAATTTTTTTTCGCATAATTTCACTCTTCCTAATCGTGTTTGGTCTAATTTCACTTCGCCTAACTTTTTATCGCCATATTGTTATTTACCAAATGCGACATTTGGCGGAACAATTCGTAATCCCTAAAGTTTGCAATTACTTAATATTAGTTTCCACAAAATTAAAAATCATAAAGTATAAAACGCCGACTCATTTTAATAAGGCAAAGTAGCTTATCCAAAAATTTGTATTTGTTGCAAATTGATTTAATCAAACATATTATTATGTAGGTATTCTAACAAAAAATAGATGTTTTTCCTTTTAATTATTATTATTTATTAATACTAACGTAGCATGCAGGTAGGCATGCAGCATGCAAGCAGGTACTTATGCCATGCAAACAGGCTTGCAGCATGAAAGCAGGCATGCAGCATGCAGCATGCATGGCTTCTGTAACGGCTCCGGCGGTCCCACGCGACCTTATCGTCGCAGATGGTTTTCGCCCACCACCGCACCGGTGGTCGTCAAAACCGCCTGCTCCTCATCTCACGGGCCGCCTCCACCCTCCGCGCCTTCGCGGGCTTAAATTACACTCTAGGGGTAGGGCAGACAAGACTACGTGGTGTCGGATTTGCAGCGATTCGCTTCTGTCAATTTATTTATTCAATAAAATTGTTTTTGTCTTAGGCTGATATATTTTTGGCACATTTAATATTAGATATGCTAAAATTAGAGCTTTATTAAGCGAAATCGTCGTAATGCCAAAATAACGTTATGCCAATATATTTTAGGGTATTTCACATTATAGATCCAAAAATTACGGTTTTCAATTCTTAGACCAAATTATAATGGTGGCAAAACAATTGTTAGGCGAAACAATAATTGTTCGCTTTAAGTTTAGGCCAATACGGTTTCACATGCATGACATGCTTATCTTGAGCTGTTCCTGTACCATCAAAATAGTCTGCGGGATGTTCAATTCTTCATAAACTTACAGCAGATATGTTTTGGCAGCGTGTTTGGGCTCATAATAATAATCTCAATACCCTCAAGTTTCATATATGTAATTGATCAATAAGACCAGGGTAACTTAGAATTTTCAATTTTATAATATTTATCTTATAATTATGAGGCATGAAAATTATGAAACATAATAGTGAAGATCGTAAGCGGGTGGGTAAGCGTACGTAGTCGTATACTGTACAACTACAAAGATTTAAGATATCGTCGTCAGGCTACGGGTGTAACGCGTCATGCTCGACGGAGCGTGCCTGGCTTCCAAGGCTGGTAACGCGTTTTATAGTCTGCTTCAAGCTAAACAATCAATAATAATAAGCGTAATAGTTTTTTTAACTAGGTAGGTACACACCTACATATTATAACTATTTACGTCACCTCTAGATGATTCACGGCGAGTTGTATTTTCCTTGTAGGAACAAGACCGGTGATTAAAATTACAGTAAGGTATGCTTTGTATATTTGAAATCGCCATAGGTTATTTTTATTACTATTACAATCTTCCTTTTGACTACTACCACAGGTTCACAGCTAGTCTAAACTCACGGTACTTAAATTGAACAACTTTACACACAAAGCTCCGAAATCTAAAGAATAGCAGGTAAAGGAGATGTTTCATATCCGGCCAGGTATATGTATAGTATCTCAAAAAATCAGGAAAAAACTCCTGAATCCGTAAAAATTATTAATAATTCGTTTTCATGCAAAATCTGTATGTATAATACTTGAAGATGTTGGTCGATTTCACTATGGCAATATGGCGAGCGACACAGAAGTCAACTAAACGTCACCAAAGTGACATACGCGCCATGTTGAATATTCGGCTGTGTTGCAGTTTTTTTCTATAAAAATTATTGTTTTGTACTAGGCAACAATGCAAATAAAAGAAAATGGACAGTTTAACACTGTTCTCCATATTTTTACCTATTTTTAACCGGCTTCAAAAACGAGAAGGTTCTCAATTCGGTTAGTATGTTTTTTTTCTTAGGGTGGTGCTGTCAATGCGACAATAAATTTAAACATGGGCTATATTAGTCACTTTCAAAAATATCGTATTCATTTGATAATTTCATGACATTTGTATGGAACAGTGTAACGTTGGCAGCATTATTTCATACAAATGTCATGAAATTATCAAATAAATACGATATTTTTGAAAGTGGCAAACCATTTCTATGGACTAATATAGCCCATGTTTAAATTTATTGTCGCATTGTCAGCACCAACCTGTATATGTACACCGATTACGGCGAGATTTCTGATCAGATTTACGTGATTCTTTTTTTTGTTTGATGCGGAATAATAATTATTTGGTCCCATATTTTTTTTTTCAAAATCAGTTGGGTAGTTTGGTTTTTAAATAAAAAAAAACTGAAATGAGAAAGTCATCTACGTATGCGAAATTGCGGATTTTTGCATTCCTATTACTTTTTAGTGAAACGATACGATGGTAAGATACCATGTAAGCTGACGGTCACCCATCTAGCTTTGACCTTAGAAAGTTATCACTGAAATTGTGAATTTTTTTTTTAAACTAATATATAAAACCGACTTCAAAAAACTGAAAAGAATAAAATAATAAAATTTAAGTACCTAGGTACTAATCACATAAAACATATTTTTTGGAGTCTTAGTGTACATAGACCTGGCCGGGGCTCCATATATTTTTGAAACATCTCTTTTAGCATCAAAAGTATCAGATCAAAACAAATTCATTCTCAGCAATGCAATTATTACACGACCTCCAGCTCCGGCCCCGTAACATGCGTGATCTTGACTTGTCGAATAAAGGCCACACGCATTGGCCTAGTTGTTTCACGTACCCATTTTTTCATGACTCGGAAAATTACCCTACTTAAAATAGATTTACGTAAGCAAACAATGCTTAGGTAACACTAGCGATTTCAAAATCGTGATACTTTCAAATCAGGAGCTAGTTACGATGTTGAGCGGTGACCTCCGGAATCCCGGGGTTACTAATCAGTTTCCCTTTTTATGACCGAATTTAACATATTATTTGAATAATTAACATGTTTCTAACTTTATAGTAATGTTCAGATATAAATTGTCATGAAGATAATGATCTGATTGCTCTTGCAAGTATTCTCACTTTGATTCGCATTCCTAAACTTTACCTGTTTTAACAATTTGTCATGGACAATTTTAACAACTTCACTAGGTAGGTGGTAGGCCCATATGTAGGGTAAGTAGTCTGGGTAGGTACCACCGCCTTTCCTATTTCATCCGTGAAACAGTTCGCTGTGTTTCGGATTGAAGGGAAAGGTAGCCAGTGTAATTACTAGGTATGGATGGCATTTCAACTTAGGCCTCAAGATGACAACGCACCTGCAATATCAAGTGATTTCTCCTTGTTATTGCTGGCGTTGCCCAAGTGGTTAGTCGTATTCGGCGCCTTGGCTTAAAAGTCGCCTTATGTTTTCGTGGACGCTACAAAGCGCTTCCAGCTGGAGCCGAGCTGATTGTAAGTGGCGTCACCATCAGTGTTGGGGGAACCATGAAGTACTTAGGACTAGTCCTCGACAGCCGGTGGAACTTTCACAAACACTTCGAGCAACTCGCTTTAAAGCTGAGAAGAGTGACGTTGGCGCTATGTCGCCTCATGCCGAATTTGGGCGGCCCCAGCGCAGGGTGTAGGAGGAGACTGTTCGCTGGAGCGGTACGGTCAGCAGCTTTATACGGTGCGCCCATATGGGCTGACGCTTTAAGTGATCGGAACAGAGCTCAGCTACGTCGCCCGCAACGGGTCTTAGCAATCAAAATTGCCCCAGCTTACCGCACCGTCTCGTTCGAGGCAACGTGTTTATTGGCAAATACTCCCCCATGGGATTTGGATGCGGAGGTTCTGGCTTCCGCATACTTTAAAACAGCTGATGTTAAGGCCAGGGGTCCCCAACCTCTGCCAGAGATTATTGATTGTTGGAGAAATGACGCGCAACAAGAATAAATGGCTAGACAGACTAAATACGCCAAGTGCAGGTCATCTCAATGTTGAGGTTTTCGGACCAGTGTTGGTTGGACGAATAGCTTAACAGGCCGGGGGGTCTGCTCTCATTTCGCCTGGTGCAAATCCTTACAGGATACGGATGTTTTGGAAGGTATCTGTGTAAGATAGCGCAGAGAGAGCGAACTCCGATGTGCTACCAATGTGGTGCGACGGAAGACACGTCGCAACACACGTTAGAGTTGTGCCCCGTTTGGGAAAAAGAAAGAGTTGCACTAGTAGCAAACATTGGCAGTAACCTGTCGCTACCCGCTGTTGTCAAATCGATATTTGGCAGTGACGGAGCATGGAGAGCCTTCCATATTTTTTGCGAAACGGTGATTAGCGGCAAGGAGGTTGAGGAGAGGTCTCGTGAAGAAGATCCCTTAGCGGACTCAATAAGACGACGAAGAACTGGCCGTAGGCGCAGGGTGTTCGCTGGCGCCATGGCTCAAGTTTCCAGGCCTGTTGAGTAACAGTGGCGCTTTATGTGTGTCCGGTTGTGGCATCACAGAGCAGTGTCTGCACAATCGTGCTAGAGATGAGCCTGACATACGGGCACAAGTATAACAGAATTTTGGGATAAGGGGAAACTGTCGCAAAAATCTGTGCATGCGAGAAGTAGGGACATGGGGGTATTTTTTAGTGGGTAGGCTCAGCCATAAACATCTTAGGCAGAGGAGCCCCACGTATCCCGGCATTACCCTAAGATGTAGGGAATGCGTAAATGCATTTTTCCCCCTAAAAAAAAGGTGTCTATAAAAATCTAAACTGATCTACATAAATTATATAGGTAGCTAAGAACCATCATAATCATGTGAACTTTCAAACAAAAAAATCAAAAATCGGTCCATTCGCTTAGGAGCTATGATGCCACAGATACACAGACAAACACGGCAAACTTATAACAACACCCCTGTTTTTTCGTCGAGGATTAAAAAATGGAGATACTACAAGTAGGTAAGCTTGTTTTATCATTAACATTGACAAACATTTTCAAAGACGATAGAAACTTAATAAATAAAAGAAATGTAATTATCTGCGTTTGAATATTTAGAAGTTCAACGTTTAATTAAACATTGCTAGATTAATACCTATTTTAATTATAATTATAACATAAGGCGTTTATTTGCCATATTATCTAATTTCCGTTTAAAAAAGATGAACAATAGAAAAGATATTTATTTAGACAAAACAACAAAAGTATTTTCGTGAAAGTATCAGTACGTGACTAGTCTTGCGTTTCACTTTTTTTTCAATTTAAATTAGATTGATAGTATGAAAGTGAAATATCGTATTATAGGTATATCACTCTGCAATAACCTGTGTCAATCATTGTGATTAGTGAACTGCTATTATCATAAAGTAATTCACACGCAACTTATGTTTACGGACGGATAATCTTACATAATACGAGCGAGACAATGCCACTGCACTGATGATACTTAAAAACGTTCTCCGTTGCAACCGTAATTGCCTTGGTCTCATAGAGCTCGGAGACAGTAGAGCTGCAGACACGAAATATAATTACCCAGCCTTATTACTAATTACCTACATTCGTTTAACGATTTTGCTTTTTTTTTATTACGATTCAGTACACTAATAAGATCACAAATCGATTAGAGGAAAACTTAAGTACATAATAATTCTACTTAACCCACAAAACACAATTGATTTTTCAATTGTCATAAACCTCCAGTGGTTTAACGCCGCTCGACCGATTAATATACCAATTGGGAAAAAACTACAAATTTAAAACAGCTTTTATAGTAGAATATACTATACCTTGAAATTCCTCGTTATCTTCGGAATAAAACAGACAAAGTATAAAAATATTTTATAAGCAGAAATAACAACTTTCCGTTGGATATTGTTTTGTTTGTGGAACATCAAACGCTCTTAAAACAACAACTTTACTTCATTGTCTGTAGAGTTATATTTAGTTTGGAATCGGAAGTTTTTCTAAGCCTGCATATTTTCTCCGCGAGTTTATAAGTTACTACAGCCCAGCCATATTAGACCCCGTCGTCTTAGCTATGATTTTACGGTTATTGTATGTACAGATTGGTGTCAACTAGCAGCGATTACCTGGCTTAGTACGAGCGCAAAACGTCACAGTCGTTAATATAATTAGTTTTGCTAAGTAATTATAAAGGTTTTAATATTAAAAGTTACGTAAAAGCAACAGTTGGTGGTTTTACAAATTCTTGATCGCCTCGCCAACTAATTATAAAACAATATGCGAAAAGAAGGAACAATTTTATCGATCCTTAATATTAGAACAATGAATTTCATTATGATCAGCTTCCGATAAGACCTTCATTGTTGATAAGTAATGACTTGATAATAAACTACAAAGAAGGCTACTTGGGTACTTTTTGTTATTCGAGTACCTAGTCCCAGCCCAAACAGATGCTGAGCATGTCATGTTTGACAGCGGCGCCAATGTCAGTGACGTCGGCTATTAGATAGTTTAGTGGTTTCTACGGAAGCGTGAGTTGGGTGACGCGGTGTCTGCCATTGGGCCGGGCTTGGATCGGTTTGTAAGCTGCACACGTCACGGTGGTCGTGACCTCGCCAGTTCAACGAACGCACTCGACAGCCCGTCACAGCTCGCGCCCGCTCTTGATGCGACAACTGGCGAGATACTATGTGTGAATCCATTGAGCATTCAGTAAACATGAACGCTGTTCTTTGAATATTTAAAACTTCGGGAAAAGATGCAATATTGATACATTATTATTCCAGTTCACCAATTAGCTAAATAACAGAAGCCGAAATGGTTTAGTCGTCATAAATTTTTAAATTGTCTGTTAGTACCTAATATTTTTTATGTTTTGTTTCAGCCGTTGGTCATCATAGGCTGATGATGATACCCCATATTGGGCGGGCCAGTAAGGGGCCGAAAGTTTAATCAATGTGTTATATTCAATTTAAATAAAGAAAAATTGCTAAAACAGAATTATTATATACATAACCGACGACCGGCTGGCCGAGTGGTCTGTACCCCAGGCTACTCGGTCAAGAGGTCCCGGGTTCGAATCCCGGTAGGAACAAATGTTTGTATGATGAGTACGGGCATTTGTTTACGAGTCATGGATGTTTATATGTTTATTTCGTATATTTCTAATATTTATATACATATTATTATAATTATTTCTCCGTTATCTAGTATCCATAACACAAGCTCTTAATGATGCTTACTTTGGGCTAGGTAATAGGTGTGAGTGTGTAAATATTATTATTATTATTATAACATTAACAAAAGTGATATAATATTTTAATTATCCTAAAATGGCGAAAGTTTGTTTGTTTGTAACGCTTTTACGGCTAAACCACTGAATAGATTTAGATTAAATTTGGTGTGGAGATAGTTTAAGACCCTGGGAAGGACATAGAATAATTTTTGGAGCGGTAGCCGACAACCACGCGGGCGAAGCCGCGGGCTGTTGCTAATAATCTATAAAGAGGAGATCTGTCTGACTATTAACTTAGTCAGCCATTAGAAACGGTAGATTTTCATGACACGATGATGAAATATCGTTGCCGTCCCATTTTTTTAATTAACAGTTTCGCTGTTACGCTATGATGAAAACAACTTGCGTCGTTTTTATATAAGGAAAGGTAGCTTCTTGAATAGTAAACACTAAGTACTGTAACAAACAGAAGGAAATATAACATCAAGGTATGATTGAAGCATTCCTGCGTAATTAGAACTAATCTGGTCAACTTGCCAAAAGGTGACACTAGCTATTTATTTCTGAATTAGATGATCGAGCGATTAATTTTCTTTGATAGAGATCTGAATCCATAAATAGGATGTATGAACGTCAAAATTTTAAGGATTAAAAAGGTTTTTGTTTTCAACCCAGTAACTTCATACAGTATTGAGAAAATAACGATAATCATTAAATCAAAAAGTACTGATATCGAAAAGAAGCGACACGCGACATACTACAGTCGTCAATTATTACCTGCGGCGGATTTAGATTCAAGAAAACAATCATGGTTATTTAATATTCATCATCTGATGCCTGTTTAAGTCTATTACGGGAGTTATGCCTCTCTCAAGGCACGTCAGAGTTCTATCTTGAACACTGAGTATGGTGCATTCAGGCAATTCCAGCCATTTCCTTTAGAGGAGACCATTTCGACCTTAATGGAGAGGTGGACAAATAAATTGTGAATATGACATAGCGTACATAACTATGCATTGTGCAGTAGTATAGTACAGTGTAAGGATGTGGAATTCGTATTTTACAACGCAATCGGGGCAAACTTAAAAAATGATACTCGAAGAGTTTAGTGTAATAGGCCTGACCACATTATCTGCGAGGGAACAAGAGAGAACAAAACTTTAATCTGTCACAAAACCGGCAAAACTTAAACCGAAATCATTATTGGCACATGCATTGGTAGTATAGCAGTTTCATATAGTAATTCGTTATGAAAAATATATTATTTTGATTTCTAAGGCCCTTTGTGGCTCTTTAATTAGGTATAATTATCTATTAACATTCGAGTATCTTCAAAGTCTACATAATCTACATCAATAAATTAATAATACCTATACTAAGCTTACAATAAAATTAATCTACATCCATAAATAAATAATACCTATGCTAGCTTACAATTAAATTATGTAGAAAATTATTTTAAAAAATCAATGTTTTGTATGTTTGTCCCCTATGAGCTCCGAAACCATTGAGGAGATTGTGATTAAACTTTGGTAGCGTTTTCTGGGGCGTTCCCAGAACACCCTACCAAAGTTTAATCGCAAAGGTTCCTGAATTACAAAACCTAACAGTATTTCTTTACGAGCATTGCAAATCATGCCGGGTGTAGCTAGTAGTTATACTATATATATAACTTTCAACATTGTCTTATAAAACATGTTTTAATAATGTGGGACAAACAATTTGGAAATCTTATAAACAACAGACGATCGCAAAGTAATACCCATATGAAATGAAATGACAGACACACAGATACACACACACACACAGACAGACACGTCAAACTTATAACACCCCTCTTTTTACGTCGGGGGTTAAAAATGAACATGGACCAGACAAAGATTATGTCGAATAGCCATGTCGTACATATACCAGTTACTGTTGCGGGTTCTGTTCTCGAAATTCACGAGTACGTTTACACAAATGGTCCTCCAGTAAGGTAAGTCCAACTTTGAGAAAGAGGTAAATCGACGAATTCGGATCGGGCAGCGTTCGGAAAATTGCGTAAAAATCTTTTCGTCCGGAATTCCTCGGTGCCTCAAGTCAAAAGTCTTCGATCAGTGTGTGTTGCCAGTGATGACAATCGGCTATAAAAAGGGTTGCTTACTAAGGGTCCTCTGTGCAAGTTCACTTCACAGTCGCCTAACGAGCTAAGGAACAAGTTATGTTAGGTGTTTCCCTGCAAGATAGAACCAGAAATGAGAAGAAATCCGTAAGAGAACCAAAGGCACTGATGAGAGGCAGTGGGTAGTGCACATAGCATGCAGAACTGACAGCCGATGGGACGGTAAAGTTCTAGCATGGTGACCACGTACCGGAAAGTGCAAAGTAGGACTGGTTATGTGCAATTTTCCAAAAAAATAATGATTACTTACACTTTATAAATGATCGTGAGATTTTTTTTCTGGATGTGAAACGCCCGCTGGCTACCGCGCCACAATCAATGAAATGTTTGTGACTAATCCAATTTCTTTCTTTGTACACAGTGGAATAATAATAGGTAATGATTACGATATTACGACCCTCATTCTGTGTGCAAGCCCAAAGGATGCAAATAGATAGTCAAAATGGATATATCCTCCCGGACTGTTAACTCCACATTGCTCTGGACGCTTTGGATTTGATACTGTTGTTGTGTTGGTATTGTAATCAGATGATATAACGTATATATTTTTTTTATCTTTCAGTATCACCTACTAAAAAGTAAACAATTGGTAATGTTTTAAATTGCTACGTGTTTCTGATATTAATTAATATTGAATGTCATTGTTTACTAATTAGTCATGTCTTAGTTTTTTCAGCCTTCATTATCTCCGAAAAACAGAAAAGCGAATATCGGACGCTATAAAGACAAAGATAGACGGGTGTCCAAAGCATATTTGCCCTTGACCACAGACATTTTTAGTAATTAATATTACTTTCCTACATATCTAGGACAGTATTTGAAGTTATTCGGGCTCCAAAACTAAAGTCATAAACTTGATCGATTGATACACTTCAAAATCCAGGACTATATTTTTCTAGGCGAACACTCATAGACAGCTTTCAAGTGTCAATAAGAAGAGGTGGGTGGGCAACTAAGACGTTATTTATCATGACTCAGTATTTCGTAACTGGTTTTCAGCATCGCGAACTCAAACATCGGACATGAACAGCGCGGGGGCGACACGGTGTAAGTAGGACAGAATACGGACTTAAATAATTCGAATTGTAGAATATATAATGTGTTTTTTTTTGCAGTATTAAATAATGCAGTGCAATATCAATAACACTATTTCTGTGCCATTTCCAGATGACTACAAAATGTCAAATTGATAATTAGAATCTTTTTAGACTGCTGGGCACAGCAACTTACATAGGTATGGTGCAGATTCTAAGGGCCTATTCACACGGCGTTTATCAAACGCGCAGCACACGCGCGTTTAGGTATATCGATACGAACGGAAACAATGTGCTAAAACGCCTAGATAACGCGCAGAGAACGCGCGTATCTAAAACGCTCTTTGTAAGCTCATGCTTGAAGATTCTGTGCCTGAAGTTACAAATTTTTATCAGTCTTATTTTACACTGCGATAATATCACACAGTTAATTGAACCACTTCTCAACCCATTTTTGTAATGTAATTTTTCAAAACAGATGTTTGAGGGCATGGTCCGCATGTTTTGTTATTTTTTTGCTGTAGGACTTCTCACGCGCTGGTTGATATAATTTTTGGAGTATTGGGAGCTCTCTGGTATAAACCCGTAAAGTATGTAACTATGTACAGTCAGAAATAAGGACTATAGTAAAAAAGAGGGTAGGTAGCATGCGCTCACTCCGTGTTTGCAATTTCATTGAAGATACTAACCGTTGCAAGCAAGTATATATATACTTCAAATCTGTACCTTTGTAAAAGCACATCCAAAATTTTATATAGAGAAAGGCGAAGTAGTTTTATTCAATACTAGGTTCCCAAATAAATTACAACTACCTAACAGTAATACTGATATTTATAGAAGAAACTGCTTTTTTATGTCGGTTCAAATATACAACCATGTACCGGCAATGTTAAGACTGTCAGACTTTTTAGAAGAGAGTGAACACCAAATTATATTTTTGCCGTTAGTATCGAACATAAATTCACCTCTATCTGATGTTAGGAGAGATTTAGCGATCTATGCCACTGAGGCATGTTATTGCGCAGATTCGCGTAATATGAATATTTGTTAATTTCTCTCAATCGATGACAAATGGATGGATTGGAGTCTCAGAGGAAAAAAAAGAGGGCCAGGTCCCCCAATAAAAAGGGATCTGAATCTAGGAAGAACTCGGGCACAGATAGCGCATCTATTGCAGGTAGTCCTAGGACGATTATCAAAAAGCCTGCCGTACCCAGTGGTCGCGGTCGTGACCACCCCATAAAAACCGGGGACTACGTAGGGATGGCTAAAGATCAGGGGAGTATAACACCGAACAGCGCGAGTCTCTAGGGTTGGAGGCCAAAAAAAGAGCTTGCTGCGGAGCTCACACAGAGGCGTCTTCGTTAGGAGTCGGCAGTCTCTCGACAATCGGACTACTCGGACACCATGCCAATAAAAGAGGAGCGCTGTGCTGCCAAACTTTTCAAGTCAGTGTAGCGTGAAATAATATTTATCTTGAAACTCGTGGCTAGTTTTTAGCAACTTAAAAGGAACGTCTCAGAAGGCCATAAAGCTGTCGGCTACATCAATCATACCCAGGTACTTCTTCTGTGCACAATAAATGACAAGTTTGCCAAGCTTACGCGTGAAAACCAACGACTTAAAGGAAGCATTCAAAAGAGCTACAGAAGCAGTTAGATAAGTTGCACGCCAAGGGCACTTCGTCTGCGCTTTCACATAAAGCTGGTGAAGTCCAGTCGGATTTAAATACTGTTGATGTGGTGCATGCCGTGATAACTTTCGTGGACGACACGATCTGCATTGCAATCAATTCGGTCAACAATATGATTAACGCCTGATTTGAAGGGCTGAAGACTGCAGAGTGCAGACCGCCCCCGACCACCGCTGGCTGCAGACAGGAAGAGGGATGCTGCAACAAAGCTGTCAGCGGCAACAAAGATGGGCAACCCCGCTATCCATTTGAAGTGTAGGACAATGGCCCACTACCATTGTCCTGCACTTCAAATGGATAGCGGGGCAAGGGCAAGGGTAAGGGAAAGAAAACGGCATCTGCGCAGACTGCAAAACCGACGGCAGCCATGGATGCAAATCCGGTCCCGTCGACATCAGCGCAACCACGACCTACCTCTCCCGTAACTGAGGAGGATACAGGATGGAACACGGTGGGAAAGAACGCAAAAAAAGGCAAACCCCTGCGGCTTCTCAGCCGAAGTCCAAGCCTCAAGCTAAGGCCACCAAAGGCATGCAGGCAAAGACGCCAAATCTGTGCAAGGTGAGGGAACCTCGCTCAGCTGCGGTGATCATCACCATCAGCCGGAAAACGAGGTATCTTATCATCATCATCATGATTTCAGCCGAGAGACGCCCACTGCTGGGTACAGGCCTCCCCCAAAGATCTCCATACATCGGTTCTGCGCTGTCCGCATCCATCGGCTTCCCGCGACTCTCACCAGATCGTCGGTCCACCTTGTGGGAGGCCTATCCAACGCTGCGTCTTCCGGTACACGGCCACCATTCAAGGACCTTTCCACCCTAACGGCCGTCAGTCCTCCTTGAAATGTGGGCTGCCCACTGCCACTTGAGGCTCGCAATTCTTCGAGCTATGTCGGTGACCTTAGTTCTCCTGCGGATCTCATTATTTCTGATTCGATCACGCAGAGAAATCCCGAGCATAGCCCTCTCCATTGCTCGTTGGGTGACATTGAGCCTTCTTATTAGGCCCATTGTAAGCGGCCACGTCTCAGTTCCGTAAGTCATCACTGGCAACATGAATTAAAGACATTTGAAGTTCAATTGTTAGCATAACATTTTGCGAACAAATTAGAAGAAGAAAAACGAGATACGGCCCGGTATTCTAGGTAGAGCACAATAACTAAAAAAATCACAAAATTTTACCAAGTTTTTGGTCTAAATCAAAGGTTTTTGTTTATTATTTCATTGAAGTTAGAATTTGATTTATTATGTTTTAATTTGAAATTTTATTTTATTGGAGTTATTTTTGCCTTATTGTATTTAATTGACATTTTAATTTTGACCATTTAGGTAAATTGGAGGAAATGTTTTGGTATGTTTGTAATATTTAGTATGCCCATTGGCGGTGCATAGAGAACTTACTATATTTACTGTATGAACTTATTATACCTATGTACACAGAATAAATAAATGAATTGAAATTATTTTCAGTAACTTCTTAACAAATACCGTTTTAAATGCTAGTACATTTCTGTTAGAGGTTGGTGTCAAATATACTGGCCACATATAATGTCTTCTAATCTACAGCTTTAATTGAGTGACTTTTGATGTGTAAAATCTTTTGATGTGTTGTCAATGTACTGAATTTATTTTGAGAAATAAATATGATTTGATATTTAAAATATTAAGTGGTTTACTGAATTACGTAGTAATTGTGCTAAAGACTCTACTGGAGAAAACTTTATCAGGTTATGGGCCTCTTACAGTAAGTAAACTCTGTAAAACAAAATGTCAAATCCGTTACTACAAATTGATTCGGATACTCTAATTAACCAAACATCCGAAATAACGAGTAGAACACCGGAAAGTACAAATATGAGCAGTATGAGTCTGCCCACAATTGAAAAACTTGATGGCAGCTCAAACTACAACACATGGAAGTTTCTCATGGAATTGTAACTTATCCATGATGATCTATGGGAATACACAGAGAGATCTCCAACTACTAGTGACGCAGCACAAGTAAGACGAGATCAGAAGGCACGAGCACGCGTATGCTTTATGGTAAAACCTCATTGTTTAGTACATGTTCAACAAGCAAAAACGGCTAAAGAAGCATGGGATGCTTTGAAAAATGCTTTTGAAGATAAAGGTCTCAACAACAGATGCAGACTTTTATCGAGATTAGTGAGCATGAAATTAGAGAACTTTAAAACAATGCGAGAATATGTGACAGAGACTCTAACAGTTGTCCAGCAACTCAGAGATGTAGGAAAAGAGATCGATGATGAACTAGTCGCAACATTGATGTTACAAGGACTTACAGAGAAATATCAACCTTTAAAACTGGCCTTGGAAGCTAGAAACGAGCCTATTACTACTGACTTCGTAAAAATGAAACTATTACAGTTAGACGACTCTCAAGAAGCCTCGACTTCTACTTCGGCTTTGGCAGCAAAGAAAACAAAAAAATTTGTTCGAAATTACAAAAGAAGAAATTGAAATGCTACATTTGCAAAGGACTACATAAAGCTTTAGACTGTCCAAATAATCCCAAGAAGAAGAACGAAGCTATGAACAATTTTGCTTTAACAACAAGTGAGAAGCTATTTGACGAAGATTGGATCGACGACTCGGGTGCTTCAAATCACATGACACAGAGTAATGTATGGCTGAAGAATGTAAAAGCGATTGAGCAAAGAGAGATTACATGTGCGAATGGTGAGAAAGTATTTGCGCAAAGTATGGGTTCTGTAAGTATGAATAAGTTTAGTTTAACTGTGAACAATGTCTGGTTTGTACCACAATTGTCAAATAACTTGTTGAGTGTAAGTACGATTGTGAAGAAAGGGCATACAGTGGTATTTAAGTCGACGGGTTGCGAGATTTATCTTGCCAATAGCTGCAAGGTAACAGGCAAGGTGGCAGTTAGGATGGCAGTCAGGATAAATAATACAGGTGTTCCACAGACAGGGCAGCATCCTCTCTCCATTGTTATTCCTATCATATATTAATGATCTGCCCTACGCAACCCAACATAAAACTATTCTGTTTGCAGACGACACAACCCTAATCATAAAATGCCATAAAAATGAAAATTATAATGACTCCGTAAATAAAGCACTCGCAGATATTATTAAATGGTTAGAGCAAAACAACTTACAAATAAACTTGACAAAAACAAAAATAATGGAATATCGGTGCTATTACAAATGAATTAAAATTACAATTAAAATATAATAATGAATGTTTTTTTTTTGCTAGTGCAGTTCAGACACTGCTCTAGCTGCCTCCACCTTGCCGGCCCGAAAGGTGCTTTTTCACGCCTCTTTTGAAGGAGCCCATGTTATAGGAAGGAGGGAACACATGTGCTGGCAAAGAATTCCAAGTTCTGGAAGTTCGACAAAGAAAAGAGCTACTAAATTTCTTTGTACGTGATGTTGAGGTGGAGACATTGAATTGATGACTCCGAAGACCGGCACGCGTGCTCCTGAGTAGGAAGGGGGAAGGTGGGATAAGGTCAAATAGCTCGTCAGAACACTCTCCGTGATATAGCCGATAGAAGGCGCTAAGCGACGCAAAGTCTCGACGCAATTGCAGAGGCTCAAGGTTGTTGGTGACCTCTACATCGCCAACGATACGGACAGCACGACGCTGCAATCTGTCCAGGGCATCGAGTAGGTACTTGGCGGAGCCATCCCACAAGTGCGAGCAATATTCCACGCAAGACCGGACCTGAGTTTTATACAGCAGGCATAATTGGTCAGGCGTGAAAAATCGACGCACCTTGTTCAGGACACCGAGCTTCCGTGAGGCTGTTTTTATCACGGGTTCGATGTAGTTCCTGGAATTCAGATCGCAACATATCTCCATACCTAGCAAGTTGAGGGAGCCCTGTGCCGAAAGAGGCGTGCCCTGAAGAGACGGAAGGGGAAGGAACGGCGACATTTTGGCTGTAAACGCGCACACCTGTGTTTTCTTAGCATTGAATTCAACAAGATTGTTAGATCCCCACTCAGATACGAGGTTCAACACCCTGCGAGCTCAATGGTAAGATTCTCTCTCTCCCTCTCGGTTTCAGCGCGCCCAGCCCCTGGGCGACCGTAATATCCCCCATGCACTGTACTGTCATCTGCATAGCAATGAATGTTTCCTAACGGAATCATGTCATTGATATGAAGTTTGTCAGTACTATCGCTGGAATGCCATCAGGTCCACTAGCTTTCCGGACGTCGATTGACTAAAGCTCCGCACGTACATCACATTGCCTAATACGTATATCGGGCATAATACGTATATCGGGCATTGTGTGGCCACAGTGGGATAGTGTTGGTGGCTGTAAGTTGCAGTCATCGATTCGGGAGTGAGCAGAGTTTTACCAAGAGATCGGCTTTCTCTTGCGGCTTGTGAGCTAGCGAGCCGTTAGAACATCTCAACGGGGGCAGCGAGGGTTGACAGAAGTTGGATTGCACGGCTTTGGCCAGACGCCAGTAGCTACGGCTTCCCGTAGGATGCGTAAGAAGTTCTTGGCCAACTCGTGCAACGCGCTGTGCATCCGCTCTGATGAAGGCCCTTTTGCAGGACTTGGTGGCGTTGTTATAGAATGCTTTCAGTGAGTCAATGTTGGGATCCCCGCAAGCTCGGCCCCTGATCCAAGCGCGGTATGCTGACTGTCTGTTTTCAACAGCTAAGGCACAATCGCGGTTGACCCAGAGGTTACGCCTACCCCTACTGACGAGATCGGAGTGAGGGATATAGTACTCCATCCCTAACATGATCTCATCAGCAACAGCAGTAGTGCTAGCGTTCGGGTCCAACTCACTGAAACAGCGCTGCCTCCAAGGGACAGATGCGAAGTAATCCCGCATACCGACCCAATCTGCCGACGCATAGTGCCAGATGCGGCGTTTGGCAACCATAGGTACCGGTGGCGACGCCCGTGGCACCCCAGCGGATACCAGGCAGAGATCTGATGTTCCCAAAGGAGCACGAACCCCTAGCCGATATCCATCCGGGCGAGTCGTCAGCAGAAAGGCCAACAATGAGGGCGCGTGACCGACAATGTCTGGAATCCTGGTGGGCTGGTTTACCAGTTGGGTCAGGTCGTGCGTGAGAGCGAAAGCGTGGGCAATTCTACCAGCATGGTCAGTTTTAGAGGAACTTAACCACGACTCGTGGTGAGCATTGAAGTCCCCTAAAAACACCAATTCCGCGGTTGGAAACTGCTCCTGCGCAACATCTGCCACCCGACTAAGATGTTCGAAAAGTCGAGTTGTCTCCATGTCACCGCTGTGGGATCTATAGAGGCACACGTAGATTCGGCAATGTGTACCCAGGCCCACATGCACCCCAAGAATAGAGTAGGAAGGGTCCTCCAAACAGCGCAGACGGCGACAGCAAACATCCGCCCGGACAAACAAGCATACCCCGGCCTTCGCTTTGAAGGACTCTTCAAGAGCGTAGCCGGGGTAATCCAAGTAGCTAGTGTCTGCCGGGCGGAGTATTTGCGTCTCCGTCAAAAACAGCATTTCGGGTCGAGCCGTCTCGAGATGTTGGTGGACGGCATTGAGGTTAGCATGGAGCCCACGGATGTTAGTGAGCCCGGCCTCAAACAGCGTGGTTGTGGTGGGGGTGTGCACCGCTGAACGACCGGAACTGTTTTTGAGCGCTGCCATAGTTAAGATAGAAGGAGGAGAGGCGTGAATTGGGGGGACGCTGCCGCGATATATACGGTCAAAGCGTGAGGCCTGTTTCCCCAGGTAATAGCCGACAGTAGAGAAGCGCTGACCTGCCGAACGGAAGGGCCCCCGAACCCCCCCGGGAATGACCGCCGGGACCCCACCACCCAGTCACCAACCGGCACGACGGACCACCCCAAGATTATGCGTGGCATGATAGGGCAGCCTCACGAACTGGTTAGGTTCGCTTGGGCCCCTGTACTGTACCACGGGCGGCCAGCGGAACAGCCGTTTCTTCGGGTCTCCCTGGTCGGCGGGTCAATGCAGTCCACCTGGCTCTGGTTAGACGGAAGCCGTCACTGACCGCATCCATCGCCGCAACGTCTGCCCAAGCTCTGGTTGTACGCTGACTGATCCCGGAACGCGACCACAAGTGGTCACTTGGCGGGTTTTACGCTATGCGTACGGTGGTCACTAACCAGACGGGTGTTCAGACCCTACCACCAGTCGAGCAGTTGGTAGCTCGGTAATCCCTTGTATGTATGTATTCAAAAGGCTGACATTTTTAAATTCTTAGGTATAATGATTGATCGTCATTTAAACTGGAAAGAACATATAGACTCTATATGCAGCAAACTAGAGCGTTACGTTTATGCATTAAAGCGCCTAAGGCAAACAATCTCCACGGAAGCCGCTTTAATTGCATACTACGGCTATGTTTTGTCAGTTCTCAGTTATGGCCTGATCATATGGGGAAATTCAGTAGATTGACAATAATAATTTTATGACAGTTTATTTGCCTTAGTCTGTAATTGGGTCATTCTAAGTTAAGAGGTACTTTCGATGGCCAGGACAAATAAATACTTTTTTAATATACTAACTTCCTAATTAACCTTTTTATTACTTAAAACTAAATGTTTTCTTCATGCTCACTTAAATTTATTACATAAACTTAAACTTATTGTGACTAAACTATGTACATTTGTACATAGTTTAGTCACAATAAGTTCTAATATAAGAAAAAAGTCTCTCCCCTGGTCTGTCCCCAAACCGACTTTATTTGTAAACCAGTTATTATGAATGTATTAAAATTCAATAATTACTTTATCATCGTTAATTTTATACAGAACAATAACTTAGTCACAGTGTCTTATAAGTAAAATTACTTATATTCCAATTTTGCATAAATAATATGAACGCCGAAATTTGTCCTCCGTGTTTCGTGTCTCGTCCCCTGGCTTTTTGTTTTCGTTCAAAAATCAGTTTTGTTTTACTAGTTTGTGGAAGTTGTGACCACGAATGCATAACGTGAAGCTAGCAGCAAGCGGCGCATAAGCCGACTGCGCAGTCATTTTAGTCACGCCGCTCGCTGGGTGTAGAAGTGTTGAGTCAATACAGTCTCTCCTCTGGTAAGTTTTATTTAGCAATTATTTATTAAAACACTAATATAAACTTAAATATTCACTATGAATAGTGCATACATTGTTACGTTTGACTGTGAATTGCGCACGAGAAACACTTTTACGGCTATTTTAGATATCAATCGAAAATGTATCTCCCCTGGCGTATTTCCCCTGGCTCTTTTGATGGCAGGGGAGATTCTTAATGTCCAGGGGAGATACATTTGTATGCGTTTTCATGAATACTTCTACATTTTTCTCTGAACTTTTACTTGGCATTATTATATATCTTAGCTTTACAATTTTAAATGACTTTTTTAAAGAAAAAGTGTGAAAATTACCTAACAAAATACGCTGAAGAAGTACAATCCTTTCATTTCGGAGGATCGAAACAGCAAATAAGTATGCACACTGTTGTAGTCTATACTAAAGATGTCGACCAAGAGCTAAAAAGCCAATATTACTGCACTTTGTCACAAAATTTATTGCACTCACCTCCTGCAATTTGGGCGCATTTACAGCCCATACTTGACTGTCTGCCGGCTACTGTTACGACTTTACATTTCTTGAGCAATGGGCCAGTCAACCAATATCGTAATAAAATGATGTTCAAGGTTTTGGCAACAATGCTAGAAGATTTCTACCCTAACCTTCAAAATTTCACATGGAATTTTCATGAAGCAGGTCACGCTAAGGGAGCTTCTGATGGAGTGGGTGCTACTTGCAAGAGAACTGCAAATACATTAGTTTCGAGTGCCACCGATATTTCATCAATAGATGACTTAGGTAAAGCCCATGAGAAAACCGACCCGAATATTAAAATTTTCACCGTAGATGATGCAGACATATCTGAAAAATCAGCAAAAATAGGTTCTACTCAAGGTATAAAGACTCTTAAGGCACACTAAAGGTTCACCAAGTTACCGGTTGCGTATTTATACCTAATTGTCTAACATTAAAAGGTTTGAGCTGCTTCTGTGACTCAGAGCTATGTCGTCATTTTCAATTGGGTACTTTGGATTATCCACAAACACATCCTTAATTTCGTCTACGTGTTGATGATATATACGGAGCTAGCGATTCAGAAGATGAACCACTAATCAATTTCACATCTCAAGAACACAGGAAGAAGCCTCAAGAAATACTACAGCATTCTGTACAAACTGCACAAAGATGATTCAAAGCCCTCAACATCTGGAAAGAAAACATTCTTCAACGGGGACGGGAACTTCAAGATACAAAACAGAATATCGTTATGTTGCAATGTGCACAAGATGTTGAAGAAGATGATGAACTTATTCACTTATTCATTTAATAATGTCATGAAATTTGTATGAAATAATATAACATTGGCTGCAATATATCATAAAAATCTCATAAAATTATTAAATGAATAAGATGTTTTTGAAAGTGGCAAACAATTTCTATGAACTAATATAGCCCATGTTTCAATTTATTATTGTTTTGACGGCAATCCGAAAACGAATTGACATGGACAATAACGAAGTGCGTAAAAAGCTAACTGGAAAAATATTTATTAAGACTGATGGCTGTTGAAAACTATAAAGTGTGATTCTTATTAATAAACAATAAAAAAATATAGTTGATTCTTAAACTACTACTGTAATTTGTTTCATAAAACAACATAAATGTCTCTCCCCTGTTCACAAAATATCCTACCCTGTATGTCTTGTATCTCTCCTGTAGTCAGTATCTCCCCTGGTCAGTTATAAAATAACAAATAATAAATTAATTGACTGGCCGCTTTATGAATATGAAGCTGATACGTGTTTCGATAAAAAAATACTGTAATCATATCTCAATTCTATAATTTTCGTCGTGCCGCGTCTCCTAACAACTTAGTACCTCTTAACTTAGAATGACCCAATTAGCATGTACTTTTAAACTTAATTTAATATTAACATTTGCACGTCTGCTGCTGACAGACTGAATAACTCTCTTAGGGATTATAATAGCTCTTACCCTGCAATGTACTTCTAATCATATGTACTATTTATGTTATTCATGCAAATAAACGATTGATTTTTTTTTTTTTTTTATACAACTAGATGACAAACAAGCTGACGGCCCACCTGATGGTAAGTGGTTACCGCCGCCTATAGACACCTGCAATAACAAGGAAAAATCACTTGATATTGCAGGTGCGTTGTCATCCTGGGGCCTAAGATGAAATGCCGTCCATGCCCAGTAATTACACTGGCTACCTTTCCCTTCAATCCGAAACACAGTGAACTGTTTTACGGCTGAAATAAGAAAGGCGGTGGTACCTACCCAGACGACCCTACATACGGGCCTACCACCTAGTAATGCCTGGCAGGCCTGATTATGATTATGATTAGAGGTTCATTAGATAGAGGTGTCTATAAAATAAAACACTGCTTGCAGGGAGCTGCTCTATGTACCTTGGAGAATGCTGAGTTGAAATTGTGGCATCAACGAATGGCACTGGTATATATAGATATGTTGGTGTTCAAGAGAGTCAAATGCTTTATTGTAGTCAATAAATGCTAAGTACAATGGA
The DNA here is from genome assembly GCA_947347705.1 of Nymphula nitidulata. Taxonomy (NCBI): domain Eukaryota; kingdom Metazoa; phylum Arthropoda; class Insecta; order Lepidoptera; family Crambidae; genus Nymphula; species Nymphula nitidulata. The sequence continues at coordinate 17,195,010 of OX374625.1, read as the reverse complement.
TATCCATATTCCTGGCATTTCTCTATCAGATGTTTAAGGACATGCATATGGTCTGTGGTAGAATAACCTGTTCTAAAACCACCCTGTTCTCTTGGTTGTTGAAAGTCTAAAGTTTTTGTGATGCGATTTAAGAGGATTTTTGAGAAGACCTTGTAAATGTTAGACATTATGCTGATTGGACGGTAGTTGCTAATGTCCTCTTTATTACCTTTTTTGTATATGAGAATTATGTTGCTTACTGTCCATTGTTGTGGAATGCATTCAGACTCTAAGATTTTGTTGTAGAGATTTGTTAGTTTACGTAAAGTGTCTGTCAGTGTACATTTCATGACTTCATTTGTTATTCTGTCTGGTCCCGGCGCTTTATCATTCTTTTGTGTTCCAACAGCGTGTTCAACTTCTGCCTCTAGTATTGGTGGTACAGTGTCTTCAATTTTATTCTTCAAATATATTGTTTCGTCTTGTATATATTTCGATGAGTATAGGTTCCTGTAGTAGTCAGAGGCAGGATTGATACTCTCTTTGTTTCTAGATTGTTGTGTTTGTTAATCAGTTTAGGTATCCATATTTTAGTCTCTCTAACCCTTAGCGCTTTCTTTATTCCACCCGTCTTGCTTAGGTGGTGTTTGATACTACCTATTTGTCTCTTTATTCTATCTTTTTTAAATTTTTACTGATCTCTTTGCTTATTCCTTTTTGAACTGTTTTATCTTTTTTGTTTTTGAACATTCTTTTTCTTTTGAGTATAAGTTCTTTAGTTTTTTCACTTATCTTTTCCTTACTAGATAGTTTACTTTTTGGTTTATTATGTATGTACATATTACCAATCTCTCTGTTATAATATTCTTGTATAGGATTCATTTGTCAATGTTATTGTATTGAGGAGTTGGGTATTAGGGTGGCGTGTGAAATTTGCTCTACATTTCTTTTGTACTCTGTTGTACAATGAAGCTCTAAGCATACAATGGTTAGTATTAAAGTTTAGTTGAGTTATTACATGGACATCTTAAAATGTTTTTTTCTTGTTACTAAGAATATAGTCTATTTCATTGTGATATGTTTTATCTGGGGAAGCCCAAGTCCACTTTTTTGAGAGTTCTCTGATATACATATACATGAAATATACTTATTTCATCAAATAACTTGAAAAGTATCCAGTGCAGGAAATAATTGTATATAAATTGGAAATAAATTTATGTTAAAATTAAAAAATAGAGACTCTATTTTAAGAAATTATAACTAAAGAATAATAATTTGGTTCTGGCACTAGCTATTCTCGCTCGGCTCACTCATTTTGGTCTAACAGTTAACTAATTGGCCTTACCTAAGCAAATATTAACCTATTAAAGAGTAATATTTTCATTTTTTATATTGAACACCCTAATTAACCTATAAAATATCAATCATCAGTGATAATGGAATAGTGTGTATGAAGTAAGTAGTACTTGGTAGTAGTGTCTAATATCTACTAATTTAGTTTGGGAAAATTTTAGAGAACATATAACTGAATGTGTGTTTAATTTTGCTTGAATTATCAAGCATGACAAAGTCAAAGTTCTTTAATGCACTTTTCATGTAGGTATGTACAGATGTTATGACAAAAACAGAAACAAACGCAAAACCCTGCTAGGGCACAGCAACTTGACAGGTTGGAGCCCATCTCTGTTGTGTACCTGCCAAATTCAAATTTTAATATTGTTTTCATTGTTATCTTCAAAATTAGAGTTGGTATGTTTTCTTTTTCTTTTATTAATAAACAGGTAGAGAAAGCCTCAGGCATTAAGTCCTCCCATTTTACTTGTTTTGAGCAATACAGTCTCTACTCTTGGTTTAGAAGTATATAACAATCAAGTAATATTGGCACTAAATCAAAATATATTTTTCTCTAACATTTTTTCAAGTAGAAATTGTCTGGTATTTTAGTCAACTTAAAAATTTCCAGGATTTATTCCACATCCAATAGAGCTCTCTATTGACACCTTTTATTGTAGTCAATGGTAAAAAGCAAGCAAGATACAAGTTGTAAAACACTTACCACTTTCTATATATGGTAAAGCAAGAAGTAAGAAAACTATGTATCCAATTTCACTAAACATTGTCGCTTCAAAACACACACACTTTTCGTTTCACTAAGTCATTGCACATACAATACAGCTGATTTTCAAATCACACAAAACCTTTGTCTGTTTTCGACAGAAACGCATGCGCGTACAAACAATATTTTTTATTTACAATACAATAAATTCAGATTACAGTACACTTCATCCAATACGAAGAACACTTTAAACTTTATCATTTACACTGAATCCGAAGTCGAAACAATAAATGGGTAACAATAACTAATTTCCTTGTTGTGAACTTTACTGGATCAACCCAATAATTCAATATCAATAAAAAATACGAACAAATGGTCAACGATTCTATAAATTACACTGTTTTAACATAATTTGTGAATGTATCAGTCCTAACTAAGCTTAAAATTAATTAAAGTTAGAAATAAATTCCCAATGTCCTTTACGTCTGACATATTGGAAACGATGATAGCATAGACCACACAGACTATTTAGTTTTTTTAAATTTTTTTTGTTCATTCTCCCAGTAATGGGAAGGCAAAGGAAACTGATGCCTATATAGCCATGTCTTAAGTATTTCTTTATTTTTTCATTTATTGTATTGAAATGCTGGTGTAACACATTTCAATGCATCTTGGGAGAATGTGACGCGAAATTTATAATGACAGTCTCCTTTACATTATTAGGTGTAGTAGTATTTGATTAGGTGGATAACCACAAAAAAGTTCTCAACATCTTTCACACCATAATCACTTTTATTCTAATTTTTTTTAATTATACGTCAACAAAATCACTTGGTTTATAAAACTACACCAATTTTTTTACGTTTGGCTTATTTATTTATAAATGAAAGACGTCAGCGCTTCGGGCTCACTGCTAACTGCATTATTCGTAGCATACAACACATACACTTGTACACGACACCAATCGGTCTGCTAGACCGACGCGGGTATACGTCCATTTTAAGGTTACAAAATGTAAACCAAAAAATATTAATAAAAAAATTATTACTATTACAGTTACTTACAAATATTCTTAATTTTTGATTTTAACATTATTACAAATGTTTGAAAAATTACTTAGTAATTAAAATATAATAAAACTAGAAAAATTTCTTTCTTTTCTTAAAATGGACGAGGAACGTATAAAAAGACTTTAGTTTCTGATTCGGACTAATCAAATTCCGATATTTTAAAACCCTGTTTTATTAGCTAATAAAAGTAAATATTTTATACTGATATTTGTTTGATTTGTTGCAACACATTTTAATCTTATAGTAAACGAAATTTTAAAATTATTTTTTACTGAAATCTCGCTAAAAATGGACCTAGGAATCTCTCGGTGCCACAGACCCTTCGCGGGTATACGTGTTACATTGGCCCTAATTCTGGTGAACACATGCTAAGTCTAAATTTAGGTTCAGTGCATTTTTTTCTATCAAAAGGAATATGAAAAGAATGGCTGTCATATAATTTGACATTTAGAAACGTGCGTTCAATTTTCGACCTTATTGATTAAAATATAAAATGCAGTGTTTAGGAGGCACCTCCATACATGCCGTCTAAAATTGTCTATGGTTTCTTTGAAATCTATCTAAATTTAAGTGACAGCTCTAAACAGTTTCTTGCTATCTTTTTCCTATTACTTATTGTGAGAAAGAGATATACTGTACTTAAATTTAGAATTAAAGTGTGTTCCCAGAATTAGGCCCATTAATTGACGCGGCTATAGGAAGGTTAAAGTTCTCTTTATTACAAAGAAGGCAAGGGGAGCTAAAGCCTATACAGCTATATCTTAAGTATTATCTTTAATTCTGCAAATATTGCATTGAAATACTGGTGTAACACATTTTAAAGCTTTTTGAAAATTTGGGAGAGTTTATCGCGACATATATGATGACCGTCACCAAGATGCTACTTTTATGAGGTGGATAATCACTATGTCGAAACTTAAGTAAACGTTTATTTTAATTTCTCTCCATAACAATGGTCTAATGACCCGAAGTTAATAACAATGAATAAATAATGAAGCCTGTATTTTAATAGTTATAATAACTAGGTACGCTGAGCATCATTGGTAAAAAGTAGCATATATAAAATATCTTAGCTAGCCATTATAGAAAACTTTTTGTTTTAAATTAATGCAATGTTCTTAGCCGTACTTTAATTTTAAATCAAGTTGAAACAACGAAGCGAAGAGAGTAGACCGCGTAGTACGTAGCTAGCTGTAGCTATAGCTACCTATAAACCTACACATATTTAGTCGGAGGCTAATAACGAAGAAATACAAATTTTAATAGTCGTCGCGCTAGGTTCAAGGCCATCTGCCAGTATTCTAAGTACTCTGTGGCCGTTTGAAAGAGGCGCTGAGAGACATATGTTTATGCTTTGCGCACGAATTTTCTGTGCGTTGCGCTCTAGACTATATTTCATAATTCAAAAGCAAAAGGTTTTGTGGTGGATAACTATGAATCGTTACGATGAAATTCTCAACGTTTCTCAGACTAATTGAACCACAATACGCCATACAACTCATCTCTATATAGATATTTGTTTCACAAAACTATGCTAATTTTATAAAGAAAGATTACTGTATAATACTGGAGTTTATAATAACACAAGATTTACTCTGACACTATTCAAATAATAGTGAAGTGCAACCTCAGAACAATAACTAAATATTGTTCTGAGAGTGCGCTTGTACTAACAAGTGGTTTCCTTGATATTTTGTGTCAATCAGCATCATCATCACCAGCCTATATACGTCCCACTGCTGGGCACAGGCCTTCCTACATGGAAGAAACACATGAGGAGTTTGGGCCATAACACCACCACGCCGGCCCTATGCGGGTTGGTGGGTTAAAGCGGTTGCAGTAACAACCGGGACCAACGGCTTAAAGTGCCTTCCGCAGCACGGAGGAGCTCAAGATTATAAATTTGATTGACCCATCCCGGGACCGACTATGGCGAAAGTTGCTTTGTTTTCGTGATCGAAACCAGAGCGCTCAAACCACTACGCCACCGACCTCCTCCAAATCCTCCTCCTTTGTGTCAATCATTGTTAGGGGCTCTTCCAATCCTTTATTCTCACTAGTTCGATCGTCGAACTAGTTAGAATTATTCCATGGTGCTCCATCATGCTGTCCCATGAAAACAAGTTCACTGTATCAGTTGTGTGTATGATTGAAACTTTTATAGAAAGTAAATAATTTATTCACAGTAACATACATAACAAAAAATATTTTAAAATGAAAGACATTACAATAACAGTAAAAAAGATAATAAAAAGAGAGAAAAGTATGAATTTTCGAATTACCGAGTACAAAAGCTACACCATAATTTTGTATAAGTATATTTTTTATATTTGTATATAAAGTTAATAATTAGCAAAATGCCACCCACTTTAAATTTCCATCACAAACTTTTAGAAACTTGTTTTATTTAAGTTTTATTTCAAAATGCTGAAATGATTATGGCCATTTTGTAACGACAGAATAATATTAATAGCTTACAATAAATTATATATGCACCTCTTGTTTGTTTATTTGGATAATCAACTAAGTGACTGGTACTCTTTAAATTTTACTATTTCTGGTAGCAAGACAATGCTGAACCAATGAGATAGAATTTTATAAAAGCTATCGCATACAAGTCATGCTCTACTTTGAGAAATCATACCTACAGTGCGCTACACCGCTGTAACATTAGTCGTCTAATATCACGGCTACACCTTCCGCGATATGGCAATAGTTATGGCCATAATTAAAACAACAACTAGGTGTAGCCACGATTTATGGCCATAATTTCAGAATGGCAATCAATATGGCATACGGAGGTAGGCAATAGCTCTGGCCTTTTTTCGCATATGAAAAAAACCGCAGTACCTAAGTAAAGAGCGTGTGGTTGGCTACACTACCGTTTGTCCAGTGTGACAGTGTGTAACATGAGTTTATCGGGAACGCACGAGTCGACCGAAATGGATTGGTAGAATGAAAGGGCGCTCGAGTTTTTGAATTATTCTGATCTAAGCCATGTCTATGGGATATCAGTCTGTAGAGTCAAAGGAATCGTCCACCATCTGTTAAATCTTAATTCGGCGTTATTGAAACGTAAAAGATTAATTCCGCCGAAGCATCAACGTCCATTTAGAAAAAAAATGTTTTTACAGCTTAGTTCATTGGCATATCTAGGTAAACTGTAGTGTAGCCACAGCACTTGAGACGTTAGTTAAATGCCACAATTATTGCGGTAACAGGTGGTAGACGGTAAACGTGAGTTGGTATGGTAGCAGAACCAAACGCACTGAATACTTATTGGTACAGTAGTTTACCCAACGCTGTACCGCACTAGTAGGATGTAGTTTTTTCGCGACCAAAAGGTTATAAGCGCTGTGACTTTCATGGCACTTACGGCTTTCTTTCTAGCGACACTAGCAAGTGACTGAGTCACTTGAACGGTACAAATTGGTGATCGATGATGTCTTCTCTGTACTTTATATCTTGACGTGCTGAAGTTTTGGTCTCATTGGATTTATAAAAACGTCGTAAACTATTTTATGTACAGACGACAGGACATAAAGTGTGACAGTTGCACTACGAAAGCCGCCTCTATTACGAACGCAGTAAGGGCGGTCTCAAGGTCAAACTGTTACGCTTGATGTACTGTCGGCTATACTTACAATAAATAATTATAATATCTAGTATACAAATTACACAATTTGTGCTAGTTTGGCCAGCAAATATTAAGTTAACAATATTATTAATGGAAATGATAGTATTTTATTGGTTGCAGAAATGCTACATCATACAATAAAAGCATTCACAAATTAGAGCTATGTATAGTTTAACATAATATTACAGGTTTAGTTAACATTGCAATAGCATAATTTAACAATAATATAATTTAACATGACTGAACAGATTGCTTTTAAGCAGCCAGCCTTTTTTATATTTCAAAGTCTATCACTCATTTATTTTATAAAAATAATTATGGAATCAGACAATTCCTTATGCTGTTATTCAAAAGAGGATATATACAAAGTTGAACTAAGAAATAAGATGCTTATTTCTTAGTTCAACGGCCAAATACTGAAACTGAGTCCCTTTTTAAAGTAGGTATTGTGGGCATGACACACTAAATCTAAGTTCTGATTTTGGAGAACACACAATAATGTCCTTTTTGCACTAACCAATCCCTAGGTTTAGGTGACTCTTATTGGCATTTGTCTCTTTCTATCTCCTTTGATTAGACTGAGCTAAATATCGCTAAGAGACTCTGACATTTGAAAGGTGTCTTTAATTTTCAACCTTAATGAAGGTGATAAATTGACGTTTTAGGAAACACCTCCCTATTTTATGTCTCAAATTTTGCTATCCTTTTCCTATGGGTTCATATTGTGAGAGAGATATTATACTGCATTTGAATCTAAGTGTGAATCAAACCCACTGTTAAAATTGAAGTTGCCTAAGTAGGTATAGAATATAAACAAAATGTTGTCTTGAAAAATAATAAACAATATTTACATATATGGGACTCGAAATTTCAGTACCTTTCCAGTATTTGGCCGTTAAAAGTGTCAAGCGGACCGTTTCAAAAAAGAATTCAACATTAACTACAACTTTGGTACAGTTTGATGCTTTGGAATGTCGTCTATAAGTTGGTGCGGGGGAAACACACCCTTTTCCGTGATTATTCCAGTTATCAAGCTGGCTGGGGTCACGTCGAATGATGGGTTCCAGCAATTTATTCCTGTGATATAAAAAAAACATTTCCTGTCATAAATGTGAAAAAAAAACCGATAATCGTCTAACTATCTATAGTAGATATATCGATGTATAACGTACAGACCACAGCACATCAAGTGTAATAGTTTCATTACGAAAGCTGCCTCTATTACGAACGGAATGAGGCCGGTCTCAAGGTAAACTGTTACGCTTGATGTGCTGTCGACTGTATACTACAAAGGAGACATGCCCCCGTCTCAATCACCTCTGGCGACTTCAGACAACTAGTATAAGTTTCAATCTAATCTAAACGTTACAAATGTGGTTGTTAAAATTGGTTGCCAATAATTCAGAACAGAGGCACTGCTGTCGTTTTCATAAAATATGGTAGTTGACAACTTTTTTTAATTTCACAAATAAGAAGTTTAAAAAAAATATTGCAAATGAAATAGTATGTTTAAGATCAATACTTTCACAGATATAGTGGTATGTTTGATGTGTTGCGGCGCAACGTCCGAAAACGCTCCATAGAAAATCTACGAAACAGGTGACGTCACATATTCCAGAAATATATTCTAAGAAATGTATGGACTTGACAAAATTAATAATAAATGTAATGTAATATGTATGTTTTCATTCACAGTTGTTTTGATTGATGGCAGCAATCTAACATCATTGACGCTTTTAATAAAATTACCCTTATTTATAAATTAAACAGTACCTACAACTTATACAATATTCCATATCTTTTAAGTTTGATTTGAATTCTTTTTATGGGTGACAGTAGCGTATATTTTCCGAATTTGTGAAAAATTGCGCCATATTCAAGCTTAGGCGACGCCGACGTCCCAATATGACAAAACGACTCGTTTCGATGGAAACTTATGCTATGGGTACAGGAATACTACAAAAGTAGATACGGTCTGTAAGCAAGGTGAAAAATTAAAAATAATGCGACATTTTAGGATATAGGTACGTTAGCTTCTAACGTAAATACAGATGACTAGAGGAAATTCACAGCATCATCCCTAGTTCTCAGTAGCTCAGATGGTTAGACTGTTAGAGCAATCACTCGGATTGTGAAAACATTTATTGTTCCAGTTTAAGTACTTTTCTATTTTAGATGTTTCAATGTTATTTTTTAAATTATGTTTCTCAATTTAATTATTACGCATACGGTTAATCGACCTTGCGCCAAACAACTCGTGGTTTCATTGCGATTGCATGGGAAAATCCAATCCAGTTTTCCTGTACCTACCTATCTTGTTCACTTATATTACAATATAACTATTATTTAAGTATAAACTACTGTTATGCAACTGTTTGTTTACCCAAATTAATAAAAAATAAAAAATAAAGTTTTTGAAAGTGGCAAACCGTTTCTATGAACTAATATAGCCCATGTTTTAATTTATTGTGGTATTGACGGAACCACCCTGTATAATATGTATTACAGATGAAGATTTTACATTCGTTTAGTGAATGAAACGATACAAGCCCAATTACATCAATTAACATACACACTTAAAATAATACGTCATGTATTATTTGCAACCATTGAAATAAAAATGCATAATCACATGTTTTAGAATTACGCTGATCAACTGAGCCAACTACACTTTTATTTAGTGGCTAATACACACTTAACTCCCGTCTATGTCAAATACTACTGAACTGATTTTGATAAAACTTGCATAGTTCCCAAAGTTGAACTATATCGAGTCGAGTCCAACAAAAAAAGATTTTTTGCAATCCCACTTGTAGTTTTTGAGACAGGCGCAGACAAATATAAAAACAAAAAAATATACAAACATACATACATACACTCATGAAATTTGGCACCCATGTTCAGAAGTTGGCATAGACTAACATAATATAAAAAACTGAGCAATTCTGTCAATATTTGGGTCGAATTGATAACCTCCTTTTTTGAAGTCGGTTAACTATAGCAATATGGATGTAAGTTTTTTGACTAATGAAGGGATGGGAAAGCGGGGTTGCCATTGCTACATGTTTCTTAACTTTAATTCTCTAATATAATAAAAGTAATCTTACCGTGTGCAGCTATCCTGTGTTCCCCAATATGGGTCATTTCCCTGTCGGGCCTCACCTCTATCTTTATTCTATCACCAGACATGAGAGACATGTCTATGGAGCTAAGAGGCGCGGCCACGTAAAACGGAACGCTATGGTATTTTGCTACGATGGCTATTTGGTAAGTTCCTATTTTGTTAGCTGTATCTCCGTTTGCGGCGACCTGGTGTAGGAATACAAGTATGTAGTCAAAATAATACTCTTACACTAATTTGACAGTCTGTCTGGGCAATGAAGTAGTTAGTACCGCTGTCTACTCAACCAGAAGTCCAGGGTTTGAATCCCAGTACGCATACATTTCAATTTCTCCATTACCTAGCCTAAATTAAACATTGTTAAGATCTTGTGATATGGATACTAGATACTAGATAAAAGAAAAATGTTTAGAATAAATTGTTTTTGTACATAGCAGAAATATAACTAAATAATTATGGTAACACAATGGTATGATATGATACAATATGGGAAGCACTCAGTGATTGCAAGGTAAACAAAATAATACATAAATATTCTAAGAAGAAAATAATACATAAATATTCTAAGAAATTGCAATAGAAAGAGAGGTCAGACAGGGAGATCCTCTATTAGTAAAACTATTTATCTCTGTCCTGGAATGCATATTTAAGGATAACTGGAAAACAAAGGAATAAAAATAATAAACCAACGTAAAATAGTAGGTTTAAATATGAATCCTAGCAAAATAAAAATAATGACAAGTGTGAGTGTTTTAACTGAACTAGGTGTCTTTGCATATGGACTCTTATTATTACCGCTTCGCATCAGGTGGTGTTGAGTCCTTTGCCATGCTTTGTAAAAAAAAGACAAATTCACTTCAAAAAATCATTGAAATAGAAGGAAATAATATAGAATATGAAAAGGAATATATATATCTAGGGAAACTAGTATAATTTTGACCAAACAGCAATGAAGAAGTAGATAGAAGAATCAATTTTACATGGAAACAATATTGGACACAAAACGAAATCCTAAAAGGAAATCATCATGTATCACTAAAAACACAATAATAGACAACTGCCTTTTACCAAATCTACTATTTGGAATACAAATACTCTAAAACAAGCATAAAAGCAAAAATGGCAATGGGCAGGTCACCAAGCTTCACAGACTATACATGGACTCTTTATAAGTACAAAATGGACGGCACCAAATGACAAGAGAAATGTATGTAATTATTATACCTGTGGGAGGCAAAAACTGGTTGGAAAAAGGTAGGGATGGACAAAAAAAAATGGAATTCAATGGGGTAGGCTTTCACCCAGATGAGATCCATATCAAACAATAGAAAGCATAAACTAAGAATTAAATAAATAATAATTAGAAAAAACAACTAACAGTAAAAAATTTACAACTAACAAATCAGGAATTACTAGCCACATTAATACTAAAAAAATATAAACTAACACATCAAAACTAATACAACAAAATTTTGGCAAACCTATTTAGGAAATTGTACAAAAGGATATGGAATAAAAAGCTTTTTTATTTTATTTTTATTAATGGTATGGTATGGGTAGTATACAGTGTGTTCCGAAAGTCAGAAATAAAATTTAAGAGGTGGTTGTGCCCCTGTCAAGAGTTCCGTATGAAAGTATGGCACCTTTGAGACCACAGTGCCCTGCTTGTGACAACCCTAAAAAATGCTTGCTATTGCGTATTGGACGATAGAACGGTTATACAACACACAGCACACACACTTAGTCACTTATTACCCTCGCACATACTACGGTATCGACCTCCGCAATACTAGAATTACTTTGTTATGGAATTTTATAACAAATGGTATAAGGTAACATACAGTCAACAGTAATAATAGAGGCGGCTTTCGTTGTGCAACTGTTACACTTGACGTGCTGTTGTATGTACATAATTAGTTAATAAGTAATAACTTTTAATAAAACTTATTTTGACAATGTTTTAGTTTAATAATTTTGGTTAGCCAATGACAAACATATCTTAGTAATAAAATCTAATTTTACTTCACAATACATACCCTGTCAGCACCAACCACAACAGCAGTTATATTCCTAGCATGCATGAGTGCTGATACCATGCTGTCAACAATCAATGTAGAAGGAATCTTTTCATGGACCAACTCATAAGCCGTAAGACGAGCACCTTGGTTGTAAGGCCGAGTTTCTGTACAGTAAACATGTTCTGAAACCATAAAAGATAAGACATAATTGTGAAACCAACTTTACTCAGATTTTTCAAGTCCCAAAGTGAAAATTAAAATATGTTTATCTTAATGCATAGGGTTTATATTGTGTCTCTAAGTAAATTACAGAAAATAAATAATTTCATGGATATATGGTAAGTTTCCAAGTTAAATACTTACCCAATTTTTTTGTCTCATACAAAGATCTGATGACTCCTAAGGCTGTTCCATAACCAGCTGTGGCTAAGGATCCAGTGTTACAGTGAGTAAGTATCCTTACCATACCATTATCCTTACAACTATTCAATATTGCTGCACAGCCAAATTGGCCTATAGCTTTATTGTCCTCTATATCTTTTGTTAGCATTCCTTCTATACTAGTTACAAACCTGAAATTAAAAATAAGATATTACAACTAGAACATCAGCCCAACTTTTCGATTTTGTGTGCATATTTTAATTTATACAACATAGAAACACACCTGTCTTTAAATTCATTAGGCGAAACATTTTCATCTGCACTTAAAGTATTTGCTAAATTTATCAGTTCGTCTGCTGCCAATTTTATATTCACAGCTGTTGGCCTTGCCGACACCAGGTAATTCAATTTGCCTTCTATCTGTAATTAGAAGAGTCAAGAGACATGTTTTAACCATCTACATAAACAATAATTGATGCAATTTGAAACTTCTATGGACAAGAGTTAAGTCATATTATATTATTCTAATTGTTAGACATTTTTGGAAATGTGGCAATGCAAAGAGATGAATAACAATTATATGTCAGTTTAAAAAGCACATAGTTTTTAAGGTTTATGTGACTATTCATCCTTTTGGATTTCAAGAGTTTCAAGAGTTTAATTTTATGTTAATTGTGCTAACACCCTTATTCAGTATCTTGTCTGATGTCTTCTATACTTAACTAATATAGAAGACAACAGCTAATTACAGATTCCCACTATGCTACCAAAGAGTATAAACAGATATTGAGTATGTAGGTACACATAAAATATAAGTATGACATTTATATTTTCTTATTTCCTATGGATCATTAAAATAATAATAATAAAAATAAAAAATAAAATATATATATATCATCATCATCATCATCATCACCAGCCTATATATGTCCCACTGCTGGGCACAGGCCTTCCTACATGGCAGAAACACATGAGGAGTGTTATATATATGATACTGACTATATTTTATTTACTTTTAATATATAGGTACCTACATAGAAGCAATACATTTAAAATTATTCTTTATTATTTTTCTACTTTGAGCAATTTATGAAATTATAATAAAATATTTATATTTATTATACAAGAGAATAATAGTTTAGCTAACATGTAAACCAATGACAGTAACCAGTTTTTTCAGTCATTGTAGTGAAAAACATGTCATTTGAGTTTGAGGGTTGTATATGTGTAACTAACAGACAAAGAAAGGTTTAGGATTTTGAAGAAATTAGGCTTAATTTGGAGAGAAAATTATGCCACAGGCTAGTAGGGTTCAAAATATCAATGAAAGAAGAGAAATGTAGTGCAAAGAAAAAATCATTAGGAATATTAAAGAATGTCAAAATTAAACTTATAATACAACTAAAACCTAAGTAAAGTAAAACTATTTCAGTAATATGTATGTACAAAGTATTCACTGTGTATCCGACTGACCTCTTGCCTCATGATTTTCTTATCTTCCATGTCATCCTTGAGCAGTTCTACCGCAAGTGATAAGCAACCTACTATAGCTATTGCAGGGGCTCCCCGAACCTAGTTAAAAAAAATTAAGTTCATACTTTGTGTTGTAAATATTACTGCATAAATAATTAGATAAAGTTATCTCGGTTTTATATCGTTACAAAAGTACTACAAATAATTGTAATTTATCTCGTGTGTACCTGCATTTTATTAATTACTTTCCATCCATCTTCAACTCCTTGCACTTTAACATATCTAGTTTGTAGAGGTAGTAGAAGCTGGTCAAGAATTTCTAGACTTCCTCTTTTATACCTTATAGATTCTAGACTCATTTTGTATTGGAAGTAAAAATTAACGCTGTAAATTAACCGAAATTAAATCCCTTCACAAACACTAGCAAAAAGATAAGATACACGTTGCTATCTAATGCTAAGTTTGCTAAAAAAATCTTAACAATCTAAAATAATCCACATAGAAACTTACGGGATTAAGTTTTCTTAAGAAAATATTAAAATGTTTTAGTTTAATTTTTTCAAATTCATATTGAAAATTAAAGAGATAGGTAGTTAGGGACTGAGGTTGAGGTACATACCTACGTTATTTTTGGACATTGTCAATGTCAACTATTTTACCGCCTTGTCAGCTTTTTAATGACATGACATTGACATACGAGAAGTGATGTGTGTAGAGATTTTATTTATTTGTGGAGATTTTGCCGTCTATTGTTTTTAGTTGCCGCCATATATTTGTGGCAGTCCAATTTTTGTTACAATGATTATAAAATTGTGTCAGAGTGGCTTTTATGTTAACTTGATGTTGTTTTGTCGAACATGAATATGTTCAGAATTTTACCGTTGCTATCCACTACATCAAATACAAATTATATGAAGCCTGTCATCATATTTAAGCCACAGATTAGAAAGAGTATGTCTAAAAAGCTGGGCACCAAATGCTCCCATATGCAGTGTTATCCCTTAATGTGTTGTTTGCAATATCTGTTAGAGCTGTCAAATTTAGATACATTTCAAAGAAACCATAGACAATTTAAGACGGCATATACGGAGGTACCTCCTAAACACTGTATTTTATCAAGTTCAATAAGGTTTAATATTGAACGCAAGTTTCTAAATGTCAAATTATATGACAGCCCTCCTTTTCGTTTTCATTTTGAGAGAAAGAAATGCACTGAACTTAAATTTAGACTTAGCATGTGTTCTCCAGAATTAGAGCCATTGGTCGCGATTCTGTTGGCACAAACTAGACTAAACTTAACTAAAATTAGGTTTAGTGCTGTCAGATTGCGTTTCCTATTCTGTAACGGACTAAAATGACAAGAGTAAGCTTAATTTTAATTTGACAGTAATAAATTGGTTTTAGTTACTCAATTTAGCCATACGATTATCGAAAGTCATAAAGGGCATCTGAAGCATAAATTAAATGTCAACTAAATAATTATTAAGGATATTTCATATTGGAGAAGTATGAAATAAACGCTTGATTTTGTTTTAAAGCAATGAATGTAATTAATTTAACATCGATAAAACTTAGTGTCGTTATAATAAATACAATCAAATAATAAAAGAAGTGACCACAGAATCGACACCTTTACCTTTAATCTAGGAATTTTATTGATTTGTGCTCAATTAATATATTTCACGGCTAAAATCGTACGTAAAAGAGCATTGTTACTTTATTTTGATTATTTTTATGAGATTCTTTCTAACTCAATTTTTTTTGTACTTTTCTAGTAGAAAAAAAGTTTTTTCTTCTGTTAATATCTATACTTTACTTTTAAATTATATGACATGTTGCCAGCGTTGCCAATCTGTGGGGAATTCCCCAAACTGCGGGGATTTTCAGTTCGATTGGGTAATTTGAGGGGACAGCGTTTATGTGGGGAAAATGCGGGGAATTAAGACATTTACGCTAGAACTGAACTTAGAAGTAATAAAAGTAGTATATGAAGTAAGTATAATTTATAAATTATGTAAGAATATTTAATTACCTTGATTATTTAAGCACCTTTTGGGCCGGCAAGGTGGAGGCGGATAGTGCAATGGGTAAATTGCCGTGCTTTGTATAAAAAAAAAATCAAGTTTAAAGCAATTTCACCGGCAGGAAGGTTTTACAGTTTATTTTATGGCAACATTTATGTCCATCAAACTTAGACAGAGTATCGCAGAGAACTTTCTCAAACGCATCTGTCGTAAGAAAATTTTGCGTTTTCAAATTCAAAAAATTCAAATTCAAATTTTTTTATTTGCCATAAAACACAATCGCCTGCACAATGAAGAAAGGAGAAAGAAGAAAGGATTAAAATTTGATCCTTCGAATGATATGTTGACAAAACAAAGGCATAATAAAGAGCTGCAATAAATACCTTGATGAAAATTTATATTTGATTTATAGAAACAGTACTTTTATTTCTTTCCTGAAAATTTGTGGGGAAAATGTGGGGAATATTGATTTTTTTCCCCCCAAAATAGGGGATTTTCAGTTAGGTTTTTGGGTAATCGAGACCGTGGAAGTTGGCAACGCTGCATGTTGCCCATGTTGGCAACATTGTCTATTTCCGGCCGGCATCGACGAGAGACGCATCGTCATTTTGTGGTAAAGCTAGGATAATCATTTATTGCGCTTACAAAATTTAAGCGAGATGTCCTTACCCCGAGTTTTCTTAGACGTTACCTCTGATGGATCATCTCTGGGGAGAATGGTTGTTGAGGTACGTAAATGTTGTTTGCTAAAAAATACTATCCGCCGATTCCGGCCGGCGTGATGTTACAAGACCACGCTATTTCTCGAAGCTTTCATGTTTGAAGCGTTACCACATGACCTCATAACAATGTGCCTGTACCGTTTACATTGCGATTACAAATATTTTCTAAATAATTAACGGCTATTAAATAAGGAATGTGGGTGGGTTGGATGTCCTTTGTAGGACATGTGCGAGGTTTATCTATTTATAGGTATGTGTAGATAAGTAGTCATTAATTTTGTCGGCAGGCTGAGATTGCCTACATTATTTGAAGGTCATAACATTTGCAAAGCATACGAAGCTAATTAAATGGAATTTGCCATTAGATTTATGATAAGGTTTCCATTTCTTGTTTATTATGAGAGGTAGGCAATAGGTTTTGAAAATGCAACCACACCTTAAAAGTCAAAGTCTAACTTGGCGTCTGAGTCTTGAATAATGACAGTGATGCTAGTTTTAATTTCTTATGTGAATTACTCCAGACCCAATTTAATTTTAATCTGTAAACTAATACCTGTATTTTTAAATAGTTGTTAATGTTTCATTATCTAGTTTCACTTGTAAACAAATAATATAGACATTGATTTCTCTATTACAGCTTAGAACAGACGTGACCCCTAAAACCTGTGAAAACTTCCGTGCCTTGTGCACTGGTGAGAAAGGTTTTGGTTACAAGGGCTCCACTTTCCATCGCGTGATCCCGAACTTCATGCTGCAGGGCGGCGACTTCACAAACCACAATGGTACTGGTGGCAAGTCCATCTATGGGGAGAAGTTTGCCGACGAGAACTTCGTCCTGAAGCATACCGGCCCTGGTGTGCTCTCGATGGCCAATGCTGGCCCCAATACTAACGGCTCTCAGTTCTTTGTCACCACTGTCAAGACCTCATGGTTAGACGGCAGACACGTCGTTTTCGGAAATGTTGTTGAAGGAATGGATGTTGTTAAACAAGTAGAAGCCTTTGGGTCCCAGTCGGGCAAACCCTCGAAGAAAATTGTGATTGCTGACTGTGGACAGCTTTCTTAATACTGTAATAAAGCGTAATAAAATATTTAAGTTTAATACAACTTTCTCCTAAGCAATACCTTCCGGGACAAGAAGAGATAAAGTTTAACTGCGGGTCATTCCAATTATGTTAAATTAAATAATGCAATATTTAGGTTGCTAACTAGGAATTGCATTTATTTCTGTGCATTGTTTATTCTTAATAAATTATAAATTAATATAAAACTTGTATTAATTAATAGTCTTTAACACTTGATGTTGTGGCCAGCTATTAGGAGTTTGCTATGAGCTAATTGCCGTTTTATAATATCACTCACTTAAAACACTGTAAGAATTATTAAATTTAAATGAGACACACTACTTTCTTTTATTTAAATAAAAATGAGAACAAATTTCATTTTTGTGATAATTTATGATAAAATTGTGATAGGCTTGAAAACTTGTATGGTACACATAAAATTCTATTTTAGGAAAACTGACAAATAGTCTGAGATGGGCTGTATTAACACGCTGACTGTGTAGCTTTCATTGTTTCAGTCTTCTTTGACGAATATTTAGCTGATTCACCAAGACCATTTTACCTATAATGAGTTTATCCCAATATCTAAAATCATTATGATTAATTTATTGTATATTTGAGGCTGCAAACAAGTCACTATGACTCCATGGCTGAAAAAAAATTGTAAAGTATAAGGTTGGGGAGGTTTCTAGTTACAGCTAGACTTACATAATTTGTTTTATTTATTCTGTGATTTGGGGATCTGTAAATATCTAGTGAAGTCTAAGAATCATCTCATTTATTTTGTATTAAGCACCCAAACACCAACTGCCTTATCAAGCGTATAAATTTTAGGTTTCAAGTTAGGCTTTCAAATGGATAGGTAGGTATGTAACTACTACCTATTTCTTATTAGTTTTTTAAAAAAAATGTCGAGTGGTTTAACAGCTATTCTATCCAACATGTTTTAACCAAAGAAATGTAGGCATTCAAATTCCTACGTAGGTAAGTCAAATCTGTATATTTAATTTAATTAGAAAAAAAATATGTTAGTCCTTGGGTCCGCTGTTTACACGACAGTCTCAAACAGCCATTGCTCCCATTTCCCTTTTTTTTATTATACAAAGCACAGCAAATGACAACCTGATTGAATCGGTAAGAAGAGTCCTTAGGCGAGGACAGCTAGTGCAGTTTACACACTACCTTGCTGGCCGAACAGGTCACGTCTCTTTTGAAGGAACCCATTCTATATTTTTATTATACGCCAGAGTTGGCCAGCAAGCGTATGGTCCGCCTGATGGTACCCGGTTGCCGTAGCCTATAGACGCTCGTATTCTTAACACATTGATCACTTATTCATGCTTTGCGTACCCTGTAAAAATCAATAGAAAGTTTTATTGTGACAAAAGGCATAAGAGACGAGTCCACTTGCACCCGATATAACTCAATGAGCTCTGGCTACCTTACTCACTGAAGGAGCACATCACTACAAAGTAATTTTATTTAGCTGCGTTTTTTTTGAAAGGTAGAGGTCACGGTAATGTTATAAATCACAAAACAATATTTATCGTTACAAAACTAGGAAGAAACTCAAGTAGGCAGATGAAATAATAATGCGTTTATTAGGCGGTTAGCCCTATCGCGCGCTTACATACCGCTCGGCTGTCGCTATATTGATTCCAAGGACAGGGCCGAGTCTAAATACTCTGGATAATAATATGTTGCGGCAGTCTGGTTAAATAAGCCACATAAGTGGACACATAGGCCGTTAATTAAACGCTAGTATCCAATGAAACGGCTGAAGGACAACTAGACAAGTCATTAAGCGCAACGTTAGCCTATCAATTGGACGCCTAGGCAGGTCGGTTCAATCAAACAACATTAGTATGACAGTGATTGGTAGGTTAAGGTAATTTTTTTATAACCAAAATCGTTTTGGTTATACGTAGGTGATAAAAAAAAATAACCTTGAACCCACAACAGTAAAAGAGGTGTGCTTGTGTGATAGTTTCGATTAAAATGTTTGTGATTATTAAGATACGAGGGCGATATTGAAAGTTTTTAGAGCTGGTTATTTGTAAACATTGCAATTATAAAAAGATATGTTTAAGTTTTAAAAAATAGAACCCTGCCAATATTATTGAGTATTTTGTTATTACATTCATTTGTTTTAGATTCGGCGGTAATTAGACAAAACTGCCTAAGTCACGGCAGCATGAATTTACGCGAGAAAAATTTCGTGCAATGTCTTTTATGACTTTCGTCAACAAGAAATATATGATAGACTTCATTGGCCTTTCATGATGAAGCCCCATCTCGTACCACTATTCACAACTGGTTTAATGAGTTTAAACGTGGTCGCACTAATCTTACCAATGATCTGCGTGAGGGACAGCCTTCTAATAGCGACTGAAGATATTACCCGCCAAGCATCAGATTCCAGACACAATTGATTTTTCAATTTTCATAGCCCTACGGAGGGATAACGCCGTTTGAAAGATTAATATCAGTATTGTGCGGCGTATGATAGGGGCTGACAAAAGAGTGACCTAGCAGAGTCGGACAAGCTTAGGCATTGGTATAAGAATAATATTCATACACTCATATAATAATAATAATAATAATAATATTTATACACTCACACCTATTATCTAGCCCAAAGTAAGCATCATTAAGAGCTTGTGTTATGGATACTAGATAACGGAGGAATAATGATAATAATATGTATATAAATATTAGAAATATACTAAATAAACATATAAACATCCATGACTCGTAAACAAATGTTGGTACTCATCATAAAAACATTTGTTCCTACCGGGATTCGAGCCCGGGACCTCTTGACCTAGTAGCCTGGGGTACAGACCACTCGGCCAGGCGGTCGTCATATCTATTATCTAGCTCAAAGTAAGCATCAATATGAGCAATTGTGTTATGGATACTAGGTAACGGAGAAATATTGATAATAATATGTAATATTTTACCGCTAAAACTCGAAGTATGGTAAATTCTAAGATTTACCGGTAACTCCTAGCATTTACCAGTAGGTTAGCTTTAGGTTAGTGTTGTGATTTTGCTGGTAAATCTTAAGATTTACCATACTTCGGGCTTTAGCGGTAACATATATAAATTTGAGAAATATATTAAATAAACATAGTTATAAATCATCCATGACTCATGAACAAATGCTGATACTTACTCAGTAGGTACTCATCATACAAACATTTGCTCCTGCCGGGAATAAAACCCGGGACCCCTGACCGAGTTGCCTGTATAGCAAGGGGTACACTAGTACATCCAAAAGTCGAACGACGAATGGTATGAGTCAAGTGCACAAAATCCTCCATGAACAGTTAGCGGTCAGGGAGCTTTGTGCCCGGTGGATACCTCATAATTTGACCGAGGCCCAAAAACTCCGTAGGGTAGTTACCTAACAACTTTTTTTTATTTCATATTTAAGAAGTTTATAACTCATAAAGAAATATTGCAAAAGAAATAGTATGTCTAAGACCAATAGTTTCACACATATACTTAGTGGTATGATTGATGTGTTGCGGCGCAACGTATAAAAACGCTCCATAGAAAATCTACGGAACAGATGACGTCACAAGTTCCCATATTACTAAGAAATGTATGGGCATACTGACAAAATTAATAATAACTATGTAGGTATTAAGTATGTTTTTATTAATAGTTGTCATTATAATAATTGTTTTAATAGATGTCAGCAATCTAATATCATTAACTTTTTTGATAAATTTCGAAAAAATAAATAAATAAACAAAACATTTTTTTTATGTTTCAAAAGTCACCCGTACCACCATCTTTTATCGCGATCCAGTTTAGGACCTAAACTGAGTAGAATCGTTAATTCGTACTACGACCCTATCTACGACTATGACAGCGATGCAGTTTAGGAACCAATACTGAACCGAGCGGAATATGAATCGCTTTTATAAAGATGGTGGTAAGGCCCGTACAACTTCAACAATATGTAATATGTATCTTTTAAGTTTGAATTGTTTTTATGGGTAACAGAAGCGTATATTTTCGCAATTTGTGAAAAATAGCACCATATTCAAACTAAGGCAACATCCAAATTGGTGCCGTGAAATGGTTCAACTCAAATGCTGTGTTTCACATACGGATGACGAAAGCTGGATTTACTGTAAACCGAAACCAAAAGACAGTCTGCTCAGTGGGTGTTTCCTTCCGAGGAGTTGCTAACTAAAGTGAAGAGAGGACGACGCGATAGTTACAGTAGGTACCTAATCAGTTATAGATACCTCTAATGTGATTGTGCATTGTCAGACAACCTAAAAATTAAGTTTTATATCATTACTTTGTTGTACGTTGGATACCTACTTACCTACTTTTCTAATTTTAATATTGTTTTCTCTGTACAACACTGCTCTGCTAAATATTATTATCATGTAGGTAAGTAACCACAAAAAATTAACTTTTTAAAAGAGTGACTACACAAGTTGGTTGCCCGGATCTTCTCGGTAGTTCAACTTTTGGAACCGGTGTAAATTCAGTTATGACAGACAGACAAACATTATGACATTGCTAGTTAACACTATGTTTTTGTATTATTTAGGGATTTTTGACGATTAGAGACTGCTTCTTGGGGCCTAGTTGAATCAAGATATTTTTCATTGCATTTCATGCTTTTCTGTAATTCTACCGAATATATGTAGAGATCAATAAAATTCGTAAATGTCCATATTTATTACTTTATTCCATTGTATTTTTATTATTAACTTATCAATACTATTCTATGTAAAGCCAGAAAAGGGACTTAGCTGCAAAAGTAATTTCAATTGGCAAATAGCATAACCTTTATAAATAGGTGGATAAGATACCTGGTCCCGGCAAACATCTTGAACAATTTTACAAATTGAGAAACCTGCGTCTGCGTAGTAAAAGATTTTGTACTAAATATTACAACTGCGCCTGTTTTTTTAACCCACTTCAAAAAAGGAGGAGGTTATCAATTCGACTGTGTTTTTTTATGTTTGTTACCTCTGAACTTTCGACTGTGTGAACCGATATTGATTATTCTTTTTTTGTTCGATGCGGAATAGTTTCAATTTGGTCCCATAAAAATTTTTTGCAAACCCATTGGTTAGTTTGGTTTTTGAATCAAAATAACTGGAATGAGTAAGTCATCTACGTATGCGAAATTGCGGATTGTTGCTTTCTTATGATTTTTTGTGAAATAATACAATAGTAGAAAACAATATAAGCTAACGGTCACCCATCTAGGTTTGACCTTAAAAAGTTATCACTAAAAATTGTGAAAAAAAAATTTTAAGCAAAAATTAAAACCGACTCCAAAAAACTGAAAAGGATAAAATAAAAAAAATTAAGTAGGTAGGTACTCATCCCCTAGAAACATATTTTTAGGAGTTGGTGCTAAGTTCTTTCCACACGTGTGAAGTACCGATTCCAGAAAATATGTTTCTAGGGGATGAGTACCTACTGAAATTTAATTATTTTATCCTTTATAGTATTTTGATGTCGGTTTTAATTTTATACATATGATGTGACATTGATCAATATGTTTTCCGGGACTTATACTTTTTTTTTTATAAATTGAGCTACTTTTGCTGGTTGTACGCCCTTAAACCCTTAATATACCTAATCGTCAATTACTTAATTAGTCCAGTGCATTTACACAAAGATTACTTACCTAATAAATGAAGAAATCAATCAACATCAAGTATAATTTATTACGACTTTTTCCTTAATAAAGCAAAATCTTATGAGTGCCATTGCTGTTTCTTTTCATCCTATCATGCTCACCATGCGAATTACATAGGTACTTACGTTTTTTAAGGTAGGCTTATGTAATTGCTTTAATAGAAATAGATATCATTAAACTCTAGTCCAAAATTCCTACTCATTTTAACCGACTTCAAAAACGAGGAGGTTCTCAATTCGACCGGTATGTTTTTTTCTTCTTTTATGTATGTACACCGATTACGCCTAGATTACTGATCTGATTTACGTGATTCTTTTTTTGTTCGATGCGAAATAGCTGCCATTTGGTCCCGTAAATTTTTTTTCAAAATCAGTTGGGAAGTTTGGCTTTAAATAAAAAAAAATCTGTAATTATTAAGTCGTCTACGTATGCGATATTGCGAATTTTTGCTTTCCTATGACTCTTTAGTGAAACGATACGATAGTAGGATACAGTGTAAGCTGACGGTCACCCACCTAGCTTCGACCTTAGAAAGTTATCAGTTAGTTGGTGCTAACTGGTTTCCAAAAACAATAGAAAGTGAAGCACCAATCTAAAAAATATGTTACTAGGGGACCTACTTAAATTTAATTATTTTATCCTTTTCAGTTTTTGAAGTCGGTTTTAATTTTTGTTTAAAAATTTTTCCTACACATTTCCGTGCATACACCTCCAGTCTATGGATCTCACTGCCAGTAAATGAATTTGTTTTTTTACAAATCTAGGACACTATCTAATACGTTCATTAATCGTCATTGAGAAGTAGGCGATAATCTATTACAATGAAAAAAAATCGTTTTCTGCGACATGCCATCACAGTAAGGCGTTTTTTTCCTACAGTTTAATAGTTACGTTTCACCGTTTCCTTACCGGGTATTGTATGTTTAATGACCTTCTTTAAATAGGTAGGTAATTCTAAATACACTAGTCTAAATAGTAAAACTGTTGAATTTAGATCTGTACTTATACATAAATAATAATTGAGGTAAGTAAATAAGGATTGTTTTATTTGATTACCAAGAAGTACTTGCCTTTCTAATAATTTATACTTTCACATTATTTATGGGCACAGGCACGCAAAATATAATAATACTTTGACATTTTAGTTCCTGATTGTTCACAGGTTAATTTTTGTTTTTTTTTGACATAATGATTAAAGGAATTTGAGCATTTTTTACCTAATACATTAAAATTCGTTCTATCTATCTACTTCACAAAGCTGTACAATAATAATATAAATATATTTAATACTAAATAATAATAAAAAAATATAATAAGTACACAATATTATAAATCACCTTAGGTACATAGATAGCCATGTAACGGCTATCTATGTACCTAAGTACTGTAAAGTATAATGCTTGGTGCAACTCTATACTCCTTTATTTTTGTTAATAAAGGCAGATAAAGACCACACCATGAATACAAATTTATCGGTTCATTTTTAGATGATTTAACTACTAATAAGTAAAAATTTGTAAATAATTTGATTCAATAAACTTAACTAATAGTTTGTTGTAGAACTTGAATTTGAGGTACCTACTTTGATATATTTTTAACTAATGAAACAAATTGATATTATTATTAATAAATTTCTAGTTGTTTGTATCTTTATTTCGTGTGTTATCAAAATGTATCTACTGTGAAAATGTGAAAAATTATATATACCATGAGCGAGTATGACTATGATTATTTTCTTGAATCATAAATTTAGGTTACCGTAAAGTTGTAAGATGGTTTGGTAAGATGTGACCTATTTTTTTGTCATATTGTGATTATGTTTTCTTGTGTATTGTGTTACATATACAAGGTGTTTGGTACATGGTTTAACAAGCGGGCACCTACCCATTTACCCGTGGTAACATTATAGTCATACAAGGTAAATGATCGGATTTGTAATTTTGTAATTGTAGTACCTATATTTTTCTATTCACTTTAATGATACGGTAGGTATACAAACTTATAAGCAGGAAGTACACACCTACTATAGGATTGTACGTCGAAAAAATAAGAATTCTCGGCACTCGCTCATGGTTTTATAGAGTACCTACCTAGTGTATGATTAATAAAATGTTTTTATTAAAGAATTAAACTGCTATTAGGTAAGTATATGACATCTTATTCTGCCTCTTCATTTAGTGACCAAGTAGCAATCAAAATGTAATACATTCAGTAGGTATATCTAATTTTATTAAATGTTACATAACGTAAGTATATACCTAACTCATTACTTCTGTACAGTTGAAGATAAATTATTCTAACTACTTAGGTATAGATAATTCTGATTGTAGCCAACAAAATTGTAAAAAAAGCTCCAGGAAATCGCTTCGTCAAAATATATAGTGCTTTTACTCATATTCTTGTTCCGTTTCTTGTTAACATCGACCTATCTTTCCAATCAGTCAACGTAATCACTTGGGATCATCTATCAATTACGTCATACTTACAACTACAACTGATAAGTATGGGTCGAAAGAAGAAAGAAAATCAATTCAGGGTACTCGTAAGACATCCTAAATACAAGATAGAACTGGAGTAAATGTGGATAGAAATGAAAAGTTGTAAAAAGGCTCCGACATAATATATCGGGGGTAGGGAATCCGGCGAAGAAGGAACCAATCGATTAATCGACGGCGATGTGCCAATACCTTTTAACTAACATAGGCAAAATTAAGCATAATTAAATACCTAACGTTTAGTTGCATAAATCCTAAACGCTTATTTACTTAATTATCAGGTATTTTCACATTTATTTTTTCGAGATGTCGTTCTAATAAAGATATGGATAGGCTTCATTCATATCTCTAAACACTCAGAAATCGGTATTAAAGTAGTAGATTATGTAAAGTGAATTTTTCAAAAATTGTAATATAGGAAGTAGATATTGGCACTTGCTGGATATGTGGATATAGCATGTTTGGATTTATGTATGTATTAGCGTCAAACCATAATAAAGATTTAGCTATTATTGTTTGTACGTCTATTAGAACATTTACAAAATAACGTGAAATATAATCTTCTAGTAACTATGACGTAACTATGGTTAGTCCTATCACAAACCTTAATAGCTTAGCTAAGTTTAAGGCGATCATAATACAAAGGCGAGCGCTAATGTCACAATATAGGTAACGCTGAGGGCTAGCGTGACGGCACTGGAGTCGTAGTTGCAGAGGGAGGTGGTACAGCAGGAGGTGCAGGCGTGTAGCTTGGTGCGCTCCCCAATGATGATGCAGCCTGGCTCGCAGTGCTTGGTGCAGTTCCGCTCGAGAGCCCACATCTTGAGAGCGGTGGTGGAGTTCTCATTGGAGGTTGTGTAAGAAAACCTTTTTACCTGTTGGAAAGAGCAATAATGAAAATATACAAAAAAAAAAATATGTGCCATTAAAAATGTCCTATCGCATGTTGCAGCCTTCATTCTATTATGTAACCCCGATAAAAAAAACCATTAAGATTGATGAGTATGATTGAGGGATAGTAACAGAAAAAGTAGAGATAGCTCTACTTTTTCTTTACTGTGAACTAAAACAAAAGAGTAGTAACAAAAGTTTTCAATTCGTTTGTTTGTTTTCCAGGCATTAAAATAATAAATTATAATTGAATTAAGTGTTTGAAGAGAAGAATGGTATTTTGGACCCGCAAGTAAAGTCTTCTTGCATATAGCTTATTTAAATATAGAGCTACGCTGTAATATCACGGCTATCGCTCTTGAAGGAAACAATACCTCTACTATTACTTACGCACTTACTTAATATTGACGTTTCTTTATAGGTACCTACTACTCTACCGCAAGGCGTACCGAAGTACTAAATAATTGAGTACCTACTTAATTAATATGTTCGAGTGTACGACCATTTATTGCGCCTTAAAGTATCAACGATGGAAGTATTTTTAATTAAAATTAAAATTTATTAGTAGTAATTTATTACTATTCTCTTGTTTCTTGTGCTACGCGTGCAGGTGGTGTCGTCACAGGTCAAATTTACTGTCGTATTGACGGCGGCACCACTCTGTATACTTCACAGATTAATATGTTATTTTTTAAAACCATTTAATGACGTAAAGTTATGAGGTACATACGCTTACATGACAACAATACGGATGTTCTTACTTATTTGTGAGCAAGAGGCGAGACGTACACAAAAGACACTAGTTCTATCTAATAATGGTGTTGAAATAATAAAACAACGCATACATGTAATGGATACCTGTAGGTACACGGACGGTAACTGTACACATCCGTGTGTTATGTAGATCTGTGATGTAGATGTTTAAGAGAGATGGAAAGATATCTACACGGCTATTAATAAACAACATTTTTTAAAAATATCCAAGATTGTCTAAAAATAGAGTGATTAATTTCGCATTATGTTGGAACAATTACAAATAAAGAAAGAAAACGATGAAAAATTACCCTGCCTGGAGCATATATTTTTTTCATCGGTTTCTTTCTTTATTTACAAATAAAGTAGGTTTTAGTTAAAATAAAGTAGGCGTTTAAACGCATCAAAAACATTAAAATGTGAGTGTCATATCCTTATACACTAACAAGATTATTCGGGATTTGGATGAAATACATCAACATACCTTTTCGAAAAATTTGACGCTAGAAGTTATGTCTGTCTCATGAAGTCTATTTATGTCTGGCGAAAAGCTTGGTGTCTCTAGCTAGAGTCAAAGGTTCCCAGACATTTTTTCTCATAGACCACTTTTAAAATTTAGCTGGTTCCGCTGGACCCCCTGTAGCTAAATTTCTACCATATTCCCAAAGCTGGTCAAAAAAATGTGAAGATAAGATTACGTAGACCCCCGTTGAGTCTCCCGTGGACCCCTGGACCACTTTGGGAACTAAGGAGCTAAAGCGTAACGTAAGTTTTGATGCTTTTCTCCAATCATCAGAAAAGTAAGTGGTCACTTGCTAGCTAATCACCCTTATTGCTTGCGTAGTAAGAATCTCGAGCTGTCAAAACTGATTACTTTTGACAAACCGCCAATGAAATGGTGTGGAATCATTTTTGAACTGGGTCAGTTCAATACCATTTTGGCTATTTAAAATTTGTGGAGGATTATCATTACAGCCTTTGATGTCTACTGCTGAGAATGGTCTTCCCCGTCGTTTTACAAATATAGCGGTTCTGTGCAGTCTGCATCTATTGGCTCTCCGCCCCCCAGACCAAGTCGTCTGTTTAACTTAATCATAATCATAATGATTATGATTAAGTTAATAGTCCACAACCAACTTTAAAGGTGGTTGTAGACTCGTAGAATAGTTGTCCGTTTATTAGTACCTATTTCTTATAGAATGGGTAGTCACTAGTCATGGTGTGTAAGTTTACGAAAGATTTCCTCTATTAAGTCGCCACCAGTTTCCACAATCACCACCGCAATGGCGGAAAGACTGGTGAGATCAAATTGGGGCGAATAGACATTTTACCTTAAGCTTGCCGGTATTCCCATCATCAAACACTTCTAAGAACACTCGAAGGTGTTTTTAAACACAATCTCTATCGATAAACGTCAAGTTAAGTTCTTATTCTATGTGTGTTTGTGACTAACCATACACGTTCGTCGGTCATTATGGCACTTATGGATGAGTGCAGAGTTATTCTGACGTAGGTCCGCGCACTTGTCGTCAGGAACCTCCGCCAGGCACCTGTAGCACCAGAGCTCATTGTTGGGCCTCGCCGCCGCGGACGTCACGTGGACACTGTCCCGGAGGAGGTCGCATTCACTTTCTGGAAAATAAATACAGTAAAATGTCATTCGCTATTAGTTTACCATGAAGCGACGAGTAGGTACTAGATAGGCACCTAAGTACTTTTTCTATCGAGAAGTTCGACAAGTAGAAGACATAATATTTTAAACATACCTACCATAGTGGTGCTGTCGATATGACAATAAATTAAAACATAAGCTATATTAGTTGATGGAAATAGTTTGCCACTTTCAAAACATCTTATTTATTTGATAATTTCATGATATTTGTATGAAACATTGGCTGCATTAATTCATAGAAATGTCCTGTTAGCAAGCGAATAAGATGTTTTTGAGAGTGGGAATCCATTTCTATGAAGTAATATATATGCCCATGTTTTAATTTATTGTCGTATTGACGGCACCACCCTGTATAAATTATAATAGGTACATCTATTTTGATAACTTTTGCATCACAATCAAAACTATAAATATTACTTTAGTAAAAAGATTCTATTTGGTATAAAGTTATAGGGACTTAACAATATTGAAGGAGTCTTGAAATCACAATAATAGAACTAAATGAATGTCTTATCCACACTGATATGTAATTATTGGTATTCGCTACGAACGCATAGATAGGTAATAAAATAAATTTTTAAATTCTGAGGCATCTTTAATATAAATATTGTTCCGGATAATTTATGGAAAATAAGGACTTAACTGTTGAAAGTTGAGCATCATAACATTCATAACATAACAAAAGCATATCAAACCATAGACAAACCTCTTTGACATTTGAGCACTGCACTATGATACTCGGTACCGATTCCGAAACAGAAGATTTTCACATGCACTTTGAGAATAAAACACGAATGAAAATATCGGGAACGTTTTGGAAACATATATTTAGCACATACCTGTGGTTAGTAAGGAGATGGTGAATATTACAATATAACGCATGTTTGCTTATTTCGGAGTGAATGGCGCATGTCCCAGCATCCGTATCGATCGCACAGGACCGAGACCTGTTGCGGGCTAGCCCCGCCTACATTTAGCCCTTATCCCCCTTACCCCCCAAAGATTCTCCGAACACTTTCATCGAGGAAAACAATCAACAACTTTCGGATTTCTTTGGGAAATTAAAAACTTTCTTCCAGCAGCGGCGGGGCTTCTTATGATGCGGCAGTAATGAAAACATTTCGAGATACCTAATGATCTTCTTGAAATCCCACACTATTTTTAACACTTGAGTTTATTTGAAATAAAACCAATTTACCGGATTTAACTCGCGTTTAATCGCGCGATCCTCGCCAAAGAACACCGTTTCATTCCTAGAATGTTACGTGAGGCTATTGAAATCAAAAAACATCCTAATTTCAATAGAGAAGATGGTTGGAGTGTACCACCAGCTTGGGATCCCATCATTCGAATAATAAAGTCCCAAGCCCGTCCTCACACTGCCCAAAAAACTGACACCGTGAGCTCCGTATGCGTAATTCGGACCGCTCAAAATATAACACAAAGTGACGGTAGTTAACTTAAAACTTATCAAAGACAACTGACATCTTCAGTCTTCCCGTGACCACGATCGCTGTAAAGTAATCGAAACGTCGGGTGAATAATAATAATGTAACATCTAATTAAACGCGAGTTAAATCCGGTAAATTGGTTTTATTTCAAACGTGTAGTGCTCGCGAAAATGTAAGACAATACTTGAGTTTATTATTAAAGATTCATCATTTGTGTACATTAACACTTCAAATAATTTTCTTTCACTATAGTTTAGGGTCTAAATGTAACAAATATTTATTCATGCAAATCTAAGTATATAAAAAGGCAAACTGACTGATTGACTGATGTATTAACGCACATCGCAAACCGCTGGGTCTAGAGATTCCAAATATGGCACACAAGTTCCTTAAAGGTCTAGGGGTGCACTAAGACTGGATTTTTTTAAATTCATCCCTAAAGGTGGGGAAACGGGGGTCCAAAGTTTGTATAGGGAAACAAGATTCGTTTGGCTATTTTAGTCAAAACTTCACAGGATTACTCCTATCGATAAATGAGTAAACAAGATATTCAGTTTTATTTTCAGAATTCAACCCCATAAAGGGTAAAATGGTGTGTATATTTTATAAATCAACATTATTTATATTTTTTGTTTGGTCCATTTTTTTATACCACTAAGGTGGCAATCAAGCATACGGCCCATCTGATGGTAAGCGGTTACCGTAGCCTATGGACGCTTGCAACACCGAGGGTTTTACTTGCGTGCTGCCCACCCTGTAGAAACCTTTTCACGTCTTTTTTGAAGAACCCCATGTCGTCACGCGCCGTATAACATTAATAATGAGGGTGTAACTTATTCTATGACAGCATCTGAGATATATATATATATACATGGACAGAACAACTATGATAAACTCTTGGAGAGCTGCACGTATGTGGACAACACTTCGGAACATTGTTCTCAGTTACTCTCCGTCGCTCCCAGGTGAAGACTATGAACTTGCCTTCGTAGTCCTCTAGAAAGCCACACGCATGTGATACATTCTAATGGACATTGGCTCGGGACCGCAGTCCCTGTGTTGGACCTCCACCTCCCCTACAGTCCGACCCTGGCCTTCCATTACTACTACAATGTCCATCCCTGGGGGAGCGACCTCAACTAATAACTCTTGTAGCTATCTCATAAGATGCTATGCCCACAGAACACTATACTGACTTTATGCATGCGTGATAATAGAACACAACTCACCAGGTTTGCGTTAGCTATATTACCACTAAACGTCGTCCTTTTGTTTCTCGCCATCGTTCCTCAGTAGAACTGATAGCACCGCTTCGCACCTCGGCTCGTTGGCATCTGAAAACCCGCCTTTTCTCTCCCGCGGTACACAACCAAAAAGTGCCCGTCACGCAACGCCGCCAACGGTCAACCACAGACGCAATCATAGATACAAGGCATAGACACAAACTTACTCTTATCGATTGCTAAACTCGTATCGATAACAATATCAAGTTATTTACATTACGAATTTTAATACTTACGATTGGCACTTAATGAACTGAACTCGCGTTCTTCGCGACACTCCATGCCGTACTCATTCGAGAAAACCTCTGCAGGGAGCTCATTCCACAACCTGAGCGTACGCGGGAGAAAGTTTCTCTGAAACCGTACAGTACGCGACCACTTTGGATCCAATTTGTGAGGATGAACTTCCCTGCCGGTGGCGAGCGGTGCGATGATAGAAAGAGGCCGTGGGCATCATGTCAAATAATTCAACACACCCTGTTGTACAAACGGTAGAACATACACAAAGAGGCAAAATCTCTCCTTAGGCTTAAAGGTTTCTTGGTGCTTCGCCCATAAAATGCAGCAGTACCTACTCCATATGGGGTCTGATTGACACTTATACAGTAGCAGACTTTGCCCTGTATTAAAATACCGCCGCGCTCTATTGAGCAAACCAAGCTTCATGGATGCCAGCTTGACTTTATCCTCATAATGACAGCGGAACTGCACGTCACTAGAGATATCAACATACTGTCCGATACTCTTAGATACAGAAAGGGGTGTGTCAAGGAACAGCGAATGGGGTTTTCGTTCATTGGGTCTCGGATTACAAAACAACAACGATTTTAAAATCCAATATGGCGGACGTTAACTAAACCTATAAGTGTTCCATAATTTCATTTCTCGCGTTATCCTAAAATGTTTAAAATTAGTATTTGGTGCCATCTACTCGATGGTCGTCAAACGGTACCAAGGAGAGCGCGGGCGCCGCAGGGAGACGCGAGGAGTAGTCATCGGGAAACTTTCGCTGCATCCGTAATTAGTGGAATTCAAGGTGCTGCAAGACGCTGGTTGCCTGTTTGTTATTTATCAGTTTAGGCTTGCATTTTATCTAATATGCAACAAAATCCCCACGTTCCCCTTGGGCATATAAAAGTATAATTAAAGTTTTCGATCCTTATTTAACTAAAGTTTTCGATCCTGATCCAACTCAGCTGGGCAGCGTTCGGGAAGCTTCGCAGCATATTCTCGGCCCGACTATCGCAGTGTCTCAAGACGAGTCTTTATTCGGTATTTATTCGGATTCAGTATATATTTTATGAGTGTCGCTAAAAGTGTGTTTGTTCTGATAAATATAAATTATACCAGTTGTAAATGTATTGGGATGGTAAGTATATATATTGGTAAGTATTTTTATTTCTTTAAACAATATCAATTAAATTGCCGTTATTGGCCCAGAAGTTTTTTTTTTGTATCCCTGACTTATCTAAATTAAAAATAATCATCTGGCCAAAATGATCAGACGTCAGATTTGTAAGAATAGCTTTTTTATAGTCATCAATACAAGTTGCTGATGTTACAGTGATGGAAATTGATTAATTAAATCAAGTTTGATTAATTTAATTAGAAGGTTCGTTGCATTGACAAAAGAGTTTTTGTTGAGTTATAACGTAATATTTTGCTTATCAAAAGATCCATCCTCGCCCTACAGAGTGGAGCAGTGGTTATATTAATTAGTTTTAACACGAGCAAATAGGGAGCGATTGTCACTTAAAGTTGCAAAATCACAATTATTGGTATATTATTGTAAAGGCATTTAAAAATCAAATGAAGATTTATGATACACTTTTTATCATAAGGCTATACTAAAATATATGACGTTGTTTTAATATAAAATTGCCACGGAGCCCTGCTTAGTCCAGTTTTTCATAAGTAATAAACAACGCTACAATATCCGGAAAATCAATACAACACGTATCTACAGTTGCGGCATGACAAACAATTTATTAATTGTGACTCTGGGAATAAATGCATTGATTGTCTGTTGTTCTGACTTCTACTGTGTTATTTTAAGACAAAGAGATTGATTGCAACTTCTTAATAAAGTGTTTAAAAGAATTCTGCAAAAAATTTTAAGGTTCTATCTGCCCTATCCGATTGTGGAAACCCTAGCAGTTAACAAACAAATTGATTATAATGGATAGACATTTATTTCCATAAGTAAATAACTGATATTAAAAAAACAAGCAAGACTATTTTAACATCGCTGTTTTCCAATTTACTTTTCCAACAGTGAATAAAATAGAGCTGCCTGACTGACGGGTACATAGATACATCATCGAGCTGAAACAACGGCTCTATATGTATAACAATAAAAAAATAAACTAGATTTATTGCGCTAAGGCTACACTTTCCGAGGTTTCTTACTCTTTTATTTTTACTTTATACAAGCAAGTTCTTTCATCCCGACCTTTGTTGTATTGTTAATTAGAAATGTCTATTGTATTATTATTATACTATGTTAGACGATACTCATAGCCTATGAGTATTGTCTAACGATTCTGCAAGTATTTTAGTCTCAAAAGAACTTCTTGAAGATTCTTCTCTTTTTAATGATTTGGTCTATATATAAAGCAATTATTGTTTTTAATCTCACAAGATAAAAGCACTAAAAAATTCTTCAACATCTCTAAATGAAAACCTGAAGATTATTGAAGAAATAGGCCCTGTTGCTGAAATAGCTAAACAAAAGCTAAAGTATACTTTATTTTTATTTTTAAAACAATTAATAAAGTTCTGAGCGGAAGTTTTGAGGGAACTGCAGACGTGCCTTACACAATTTCAGAACTAGGCGTCTTTAAGTACGCTCCCATTACATCATGTGACGTGGAAAGATCTTTCAGCCAATATACGGATAGCCGTATATTGGCTTTCGAAATTAAAACTTTGTCGATTTGATGTAAATATAGATTTACATCAAATCGACAAAGTTTTAATTTCGATAATTTTAAAAAGCATGTGATTGTGTACTGCAATCAATTTAATAAGACATATTTAGAGGAAGATGAATGAAACTTCATTTTTTTATTTGTAATTGAACATTTCGCTATATTTTTTTGGAGTTGGTGCCAAGCTATTTCCAGAGACAATAAAAAGCGAAGCACCAACTCCTTAAAATACATTTGAGGAGGTTAGTTTATTACTTTTTCCTTTTTAGTGTTTTGAAGTCGGTTTTATTTTTATTATCTTTTTTCTGTACTGCACTGCAATATAATATATATATAAATATTAATTATAAAACCAAAAACATTGTAGCTTCATATTTTGAAAAGATTGCCTACACGAGCATAATGCCGGTGTCTTTTCGGTAGTTCAACTTTTGGAATCGGTGTATATTCAGACACGACAGACAGATACATAACACGACATTTGTAGACCATTTCTTTAATAGATGATTTGTGATTTTTGACGATTCGAAAGAGCTTCTTAATAGCCTACTGGAACAAGCCTATTTATGATTTTGATTTTAGTGCCCGGCCACCGCGTTGTTTACCTAGCTGCCAACGTTTGTATGTTAGAAATAATTATTCAGAGATTTCTTTAACTAGCTTTGGAATCTAAGTAGTTTACATCTCTATGCGATTTGAAGATGACCTAACAAAATCATTTTTACAAAATTGCACGAATAAACCCTAAAAAAGATAGCTCCATGCTATCATTTTATCACCGTCTTGAAAAATCATGTTTTCTCTTCTTGTATCTTTAAAAATCATATTTACACTTTCAAGTCAAACATGATTTTTAAGCCGGTGATTCTGATTCTCAAGGCTGTCTATAGATAACACACTTATTAACTTGATAAAATATTATCGTTGATTGACAAAAGCTCAAATCATTAATTTTTTTGTGAATCGATTAAGGTCTGTTTGGTCGACCACCTCTCTCCTCTGTGTTAATAGAAGTCCACAGTTTAACAATCTTGCTATAATTTTCTTGTTGAGCGTCCATGCTGTTGCATTGTTCTTGCTTTTATACAGGATGGTGCTGTCAAAACTACAATAAATTAAAACATGGGCTATATTATTTCATAGAAATGGTTTGTTACTTCCAAAAACATCTTATTCATTTGATAATTTCATGACATTTGTATGAAATAATATAAAATTGGCTGCAATATTTCATAGAAATGTCATGACATTATCAAATGAATAAGATGTTTTTGAAAATTTCTATGAACTAATAATGCTCATGTCTCAATTTATTGTTGTATTGAAGGCACCACCCTGTATATTTAGGTAAATTAAAAAGATAAAGACTACAATTACAATACCTAGGTACCTATAAGTACAGAGTGATAAAAAATCTATGGACCCATGGGAGAACTACTTTAAATCCTATAATTAGCTCATTTTACTGAAAAGAAACATTCCTTTATTTTTAAAAAGAAACAAAACTACATTCAAAGAACTTCTAAAATTAGCTTGTCTCACCCGGGAATCGAACCAACCAAAAATTAAAAAATAAACCCTCGTTATTTTATTAAACGAATCAGTACGATTATTGTGCAGCATACATTTTTTCTTACAAACATTTGCTCTTACACAAATCTGTTGTACGAGATACATATGAAATTGAATATTTATTACAAGTTTTTTTATTAACAATACCTGCACCCGTACCACCATCTTTTACCGCGATCCAGTTTAGGACCTAAACTGAGTAGAATCGTTAATTCGTACTACGACGCTATCTACGACTATGACAGCGAAACAGTTTAGGAACCAATACTGGGGTGCGATTCTGTAACGAATCTCGCACCTCACTTCGCAAGTCACTTCGAATTCAACTGTCAAATAGAGCAAAAAATTTATGAAAAATTGCTCTATTTGACAGTTGAATTCGAAGTGACTTGCGAAGTGAGGTGCGAGTTTTGTTACAGAATCGACAGGCTAAACCGAGCGGAATATGAATCGCTTTTATAAAGATGGTGGTAAGGCCCCTGGTACTGTAATGTTCATTTGTAACAAGTAAGTCACACGTAAATTTTCTTATCTCTCTAACATCCAAAGATATTGTATGTAGTACAGGTTTGCTAATGTTATTTATCTCTAAGTACCTTATTGAAGACTTCGATAAGAAAATCATTAAATTGTAATAATAAATTTATACACAATTTGTTCTTACACTAAGCAATCTGACGAAAAGTTAAAAATGGAACACATTTTAATGCAACGCGGGGCAACAATTTGCAATTCGAACGACAACTTTCAACATTTTTAAAATCAATAAACATGTTGAAAGTATTCGTTCGTTATTTAATTTTAGTTTTAATTATTTTTTTCAAATATCAAATGTTTAATAATACAAATTTTATCCTA
The DNA here is from genome assembly GCA_947347705.1 of Nymphula nitidulata. Lineage (NCBI taxonomy): Eukaryota > Metazoa > Arthropoda > Insecta > Lepidoptera > Crambidae > Nymphula > Nymphula nitidulata. Next base: position 17,157,874 of record OX374625.1, on the reverse strand, counting down.
AACAATAATCCTACCGATTCGGATAAAAAATAGCGAGTGTTTACTTTTTCAATTTTAAGTTCGTTCCTGGTTGAGACAAGCGAATTTTAGAAGATCTTTATGCAGTTTTGTTTCTTTTAAAAAATAAATGAATTTTTCCATTTTGGTAAAATCAGCTAACTAAGGATTTACAGTAGTTCCCTCCAGGGCCAATATATATAAGCTAAGTGCTGACTTATATCATAAAATACAGCTTTTTCCAATCGCAGACCAAAATAAAATAAATAATGTATACAATTTTAATAGTAAAATTAGACTGGCTATGACTGAACTACCAGTGCAAAAATTTATTTCATTTTAAAAATAAATTTTTGCATTAACAATAATAAACACACTGTTCACATAAAAGCATTTTTACAAACGATATATGGTAAACACACAATAAACAATATTTAGTCCACAAACAATAATTCATTCCGAGACCTCATACAGCTTGCTCACTACCTCAGCCGCTGTAGACCTACGAAAATTGGAACTCGTATTTATTTACATTTTATGTCGCATGAAAAAATAAGTAATGTCTACATAGCATCACGCAACAAATAACAATAATCTTCTTCGGGATTCGGCAAACAATCTCTCCACGACTTTCGCAAAGTCACGGCCTTCATTATTTAAGATGTGGACTGTTATTGTGGAATGAGACAAACAAAATAAATCCTCAAGTAAAACATTGCAACGATAAAGTTTCACGATGTAGATTCACAGATAGAGCTATAAATAATACTCGTGGCGTTATTCAAACTATAGGGAAATGTTTGAAAAGAAACGGATGAACTACTGTGAACGAAAAAGAAGGGAGAAAGTAATAGGTAAGTTAAGATTTGAATCATTGACAGATTTAATCTTTAGGACTGCACTAAATTAGGAAATATTTGTAATAAGATGAGATTTTGATTTATATATTAAAATAATTGTTTATTAGATAGCTATACTAATTACAGCACTATCAATAAATAATTTATATGACTAAGAGGTACTTATTTATAGAAACTATAGAGTATTTCGGTAAAGTCAGATAGTTTTAGGCTTGGGTACTGTAATCAAATAATGAAAGTAACAATATAACTACTAACATATATAATTACTTACAATCGCTGCTAGCTAAACAGAGGTCAGACGCTGCTTCATTGTTTGATCTAAAACTATTTGATGGCTATAAATTAAGAAAACAAGGAAAAAAGAATTAAATTTAAGTACCTAGGTAAATTTCATTATTTTTCCTTAATTTATAGCCATCAAATAGTGATCGTTTTTAGTGTTTTGAAGTCGGTTACATTTTTGTTAAAAAAAAATTACACTTTTAAGTGATTTCCTAAGGTGAAAACTCCCAGTCTTTGTTTGAAATACACAATATTGTTTCATATTATCGTATCGTACCACTGATAAAGTATTATCTAACTCCAAACCGTTACGGAGCATTACCTTCCATCATAGTTCATCCGAATAACCCTTGTAATTCTATCGGGTTATTCGGGTGAACTGATTAATTACTATTCGTCAATATGTACCTATAATATTTAAAGAATTATCTTGTAAACTCCTAACCGTTAGGGAGTTGTACCTTCCATCATCAGTTCAACCGAATAACCCGATAAAGTACAACGATTCGTTAATACGTACCTATAATATTTAAAGAATTATCTTTCAACTCCTAACCATTAAGAAGTTGTACCTTCCATCACTAACTCATCGACATAAGATAGTGACTGACAATAGCAAATACTTGAACAGCTTTGGAAAAAAGTAAAATTTGAGGTTTGCCCTCGATTTCCCTGGGTTCTCATCATAAGATCCTGACTTGGTGACAATGGGACCACGCCAGGAGTATACTTTATCGAATAAAAAAAGAATTTTTAAAATCGGTTCACAATTTACCGAGAAATTGATGAACATACATACAGTGGAACATAATAACCTCCTTCTTTTTTTGAAGTCGGCTAAAAATGTAGAGCACTGGTATCTGGTTTTCTACTCTTTCGAGCTTTGCTCTCCATTTTCATTCTCTGTATAGTAGTAAGCAGAGAGCAAAGTCACCAGAGTTTCACTGTTCTTTTCTTCTAAGAGTACGGAGATTTATTATCATATTCTACAAAAACATAAATTCTCCTGCAATTGACATTGGCAGAAGTTCTATACTAGTTTGACCCACCCGATGAAATTTGTGTGCAGCAATGCTATAAGATAGCTGTTTTCTTGCTGATAAAAATATAACAGTAAAAAATTCTCTAGAAGTGGCTGTTTGTTTATAATGTTGCAATGCAACAATTAGTATAGTCTTACGTTTTTAAATTATCAGGGTTTATCAAAATTCTATTGAAAAATGAGTCCCTAACCACTGAGCGTTTATTTTTAATTGAATAAGGAATATGACTGTGACTTGCTTGCTTTAGGTAAATCTATAGTATCAACAGCTCAGTTATTTCAATATTGTAATACAAAAAATAATGTGTTTAAAATAGCGATCGTAGGTATTAATACTGATGGCAGTTATTTTAAGTAATAAAAGTCAATGTTTAAGATTAGAGTTAAAGTTGTCATTGTATTAATAATTACCAGCGTTTTAGGAATATTAGTATTGATTATGCTGGCAACATTTTTCCATCTGCTAACAGCGCCGCGTCTACGGGACTTTTTACGTGGCGTGGACTTTACCTATTACAATTGACAGTTGGTACTTCGCTTCACATACATTACAATAAGGTGACAGTGGAAAGTCCGTCTATTTACGTCATTCTGCGAATTAGTCGGTAATACATCAAAAATGCATTCATTCAGTTCAGTGTGACCGTTTTTGGTATTTTTAGTACTAAATTGGTATATTTGAGGCTCCCAAGAATGACGATAGCATATTTTTAGTATATTACTAAATATTAGTATAATTTTGGTATAATTTCAACTTTCATGGTTTCCGTTTTTTGGTATATTCACCTGGGAACCCTAAAATAGTATCTTCATTACGCTGTCTTTGTCGCGCTCTGAGCTCTTTGTAGCAATCTTTCTCTTTTACACACCGAGTGAATGAAATTGAATGAATGTTTGTCAGTTTTTTTCAGGGGATTCCCCCGTAGTAGTGTTAAATCTGATTCTGCTGAATGCGTAAATCCAAAGATTTCTGAATGCTTTCCGAAGATTTTTGCCTTATTTGGTATTTGTGTTTCGATTACTTCCGTCGATTTATAGTTGAGTTGTTTTACTATGAAGCGCAAAAAAAGAAACGAAAATATAGAGCAGAATGGGAACAAAACCCGGAATTCTCTTCTAGGTTAACCAAAGGTAAATGTAGTGAAAATGCTATGTGTAAAGACTGAAAAACATCGTAAAAAGATAAAACATTACGGTGAACAGTCGCAGGTAAGATAACAAAAACTAAGATTTATTTACGTTTTTTTTATACAACTAGATGACAAACAAACTGACGGCCCACCTGGTGGTAAGTGGTTACCGCCGCCTATAGACACCTGCAATAACAAGGAAAATCACTTGATATTGGAGGTGCGTTGTCATCCTGGGTCCTAAGATGAAATGCCGTCCATGCCCAGTAATTACACTGGCTACCTTTCCCTTCTATCCGAAACACAGCGAACTGTTTCACGGCTGAAATAAGAAAGGCGGTGGTACCTACCCAGACGACCCTACATATGGGTCTACCACCTAGTAAATGTAGAACGTAGATTTAGTTTCGTTTTTAAATGACTTATTTTGGTAAATTTTCTTTCTGCTTCAGATTGACAAGATATTTTAAGGCAAAAATAAGAAAAAAAAAGAATAAAGAATTTTCATAGGAGATAAAAAAAAGAAACTTCTATTTTGCAGCGCCTTAGACCAGCATAATATTTCTTTTCGTACAATGGATCACCTAAGCAAATTATTTGGTTAAACGTTTCATGATTCAAAAATTTAGTAGTATTTTGGTAGAATTGAATTTTCTTTTTAGTATTTTTTAGTATATTTCAAAGATTCTGTTGGTAGGTTTATAAAATTTGAAACGATCACACTGATTCAGTTGTATTTTGGCTGCTTATAGGTACAGACTTGCCCTATAGACGGACTTCCCCTCTGTCACTATAATAAAATAAAAAATTAAATAATTGTTGATGCCGTTTGTATAAACAATGTTAATAATATCCATGATAAAATTATTATTATTACGATCTATCCAGGGTGTGCAGGCAGTGCTAATCACCCTAAATAAGACTTGTTTAAAAATAAATTTTAAATCGCAAAAGAAATATGTGCTTTTTCTTACAAGTAGTAATATCTACTGGGCCTGTTTGTATAGAACAGCTGATTTTTTCCTGATTTTAAATTTATTTTTCAACAAATCGTGTTTAGGGTGACGGACGAGCACTACCACCGGCTTTCATTTTTGAGAGCGTCCCAGCTGTATATCGTCGGTGGGCGTGCAAAACCGCGCAAGAGCAGTTTGTAAATACCGCGTATCAGCTTTTTCTTCATTTTACAGGAGGAAGAAAGAAGTTAATATCTACACATTTCTTTGACTGAACTTGTTTGAGATATCTCTGTGCGTGTTGTTTAATGTGAATGCAGTATAAGCGAATCAGTGCTAAGAACCCGCTGGCGTAGTATTTCAATTTTGCGACTTTTGTCGCTTTGAGTCGGTAAAAAAAAATACGTATAATGTTTGAAAGTCTGTCATTCTAATGTACAACGAAACGCAAACGTCAGTTCTTCCGCCCGACGGAAATTGAAATCCGCGGGTTCTACAGAGTAATAATTAAATTGGTACGAGATAATAAATTCATATTTTTTCTTTAATTCGTGTTTCCTGTACAAGATGGGTCAGAATCTGGGCACGCATTAAGGACAATAATGCGTTTTAATAAATTAGCGACGATGATGTTTGATACTTCCAATTATAATCCACAAACTACAGTTTTCGTGGGTTAACATTAAGAGTAGCTTGAGTATTACTGAAGTACTAAACAATTTAAGAAAACAGGACAAAGGGAAACATAAAAGTAAAGCTACTCTCGGCAAAGTTCCGCCTCAGGGGTCAAAAACTTACGAGAATCAATAAGTAGTTTATAGCTACCTACTACCTTGATATTTTCGGCGAAAACTTGCCTTTTATAGCTCATTTGATTTCACAAATTTATGATAATAGTATTTCACATTATATGAATAAACGATTATTTTACTGACATAATCTACGAGCTTCAACCGCAAGTTGCGAAGACATGAAAATGAGTAATTGCAAATACGTACTCTTGATGAGGCCGTCTTACAGCCTTAATTCACTTGTTTCTTATCAGTTCTTTTTTAATTGATTTTTGTTACTTATTACAAGACATAATAGGTCTAATTAGGTCCAATAATACAGCATAGGTATACTAAAAAATATCCGCGTAGGTACCTCTGCCGCGTAAATTGATATGTTTTCCGTATTAACTTTTAAGCAAATACGGTAAACCATTACTTTCATCTTCCTGACGATATGGCCTGAAGCCCTGAAGCGGCGCGGTGTCGGTGTCGGAAAATACCTACCTAAATTTTTTGGTCTATGGTAATCATATTCAAATTTTACCTTCAAATTTTTTTTATGTTTTTACTTGAAAGTTCGTTCTTATAATTACTCTAAATGTTTTCATTTCTACGAAATATTTCCTGGTTAGGTAAATGATATTAAATTTATTTTACAATAATTAAAATTTGTGTTAATATCTAACTAATATTTCGTTAAATATTTAGGTACTCACAATCGCTGAAGCCCTGATAAAAGGTTCTAGGTGAAAAGGTCTTTCGTTTTACATAATCTGCCCTTTGTTTGCCCTCTTAAATTTGTTTTGTGATGTAAAACAAGTGCCTACCTATTTGAGAATTGCCAAGAAAAATTGTTTCATTAAGACGATTAAATTGTTCATTTACATTCCATTTACTATAAGTAATTGACTTCGTGATAAAGCAGTATTAGGGAGAAGTACGTTCCACTTGAGGAGTTCAGTGACGTAGTGGTTTGAGCGCTCTGGTTTCGATTACGAAAATAAAGCAATTTTCGCTATGGTTGAACCCGGGATGGGTCAACCAAAATTTCTAATCTTTAGCTCCTCCGTGCTTTCGGAAGGCACGTTAAGGCCTTAGGCCTTAGGCCATTAAGGCATTAGGCCAGCGTACGTGTGTGTGATCCCAAACTCCTCATGTGCTTCTCCTATGTAGGAAGGCCTGTGCCCAGCAGTGGGACGTATATAGGCTGGTGATGATGATGTCAGATAGACTTTGCACTTGGATTAGAACGTCATAAGAAACGATCTGTACATAAGATCGAAGCCAATAATAACACTTTAGTATTAGTTGTGTTGTGTTCCCGATGTGAGTAAGGTCGCCAGGCTCTTAATTATAAGCATCATTAAGAGCTTGTGCTATGGATACTTAATAACGAGAAATAATGATAATAATATGTATACTATAAATATTAGAAATATATTAAATAAACATATAAACATTCATGACTCGTGAACAAATGCTCGTACTCATCATACCAACATTTGCTCCCATCGGGATGCGAACCCGGGACCACTGACCGAGTAGCCTGTTTTTTATACAACTAGATGATAAACAAGCTGACGGCCCACCTGATGGTAAGCGGTTACCGCCGCCCATAGACACCTGCAATAACAAGGAAAAATCACCTGATATTGCAGGTGCGTTGTCGTCCTGAGGACTAAGATAAAATGCCGTCCATGCCTAGTAATTACACTGGCTAGCTATCCCTTCAATCCGAAACACAGCGAACTGTCTCACGGCTGAAATAAGAAAGGCGGTGGTACCTACCCAGACGACCCTACATACGGGCCTACCACCTTTTTTTTTTTTTTTTAGCCTTACGACCGCTTGTCAGCAGGGCAGTGTGGCCAGTAAGGTCCCGTCTCTGTGGGGAGGGGCTGTTACCAGCCCCTCCTCAAGTTGACTGTATTTATTTTAAGTCGGCGTACCGGTGTATTGGTAGCGCCGACTGGGCTGTGCAAGCCAGGCACGGTCCCCAACCGCGCCCGGAGCCCAGGAAGATACTATACTTATGTGGGCGGATCTAGGCGCCCAAAATGCGCCTTCTTTCGCCCACTACGCCGGCGACGAATGGCTGAAGTGGCGGCAGCCTCCCGCTCACGTTCTGCCTCCTCCTTACGGCTCATCACTGCTTCGCAATAAGTAGCAAACGCCCGCCAAGCCCCGTCGCTCTCGAGCACCTTGAGGACTACGGTCGAGAGGGAGAGGTCATTCCCAATTACGACTGCTAACACACGGCGCTCTTCCGCCCAGGCAGGACACGCCTCAAGTGCGTGTTGCGCTCCCTCGTCAGGGCAGCCGTCACAGTGATGGCATGTGGCAGTCGGTTCCCTTCCGGCGATCTGACACAGGTACCACCCGAAGCATCCGTGCCCGGAGAGCATCTGTGTCATGCGGAAGGTCAGGACTCCGTGCGGCCTCTCCACCCACTGTTTTAGAACCGGCCCAACTGCCCCGACCGTGCGGACCCCAGCGCTGACCCGCGCAAGTCGACGCGCCCACCACTCAAGCGCCTCTTTGCGCAGCTCGGCCCGCTGTTTCTCCACTTCGCGTGACGCCGGGTCCTGCCCTCTGGACCGCTCCTCCTCGCGCCAGAAGTATAAAGACGCGAGGGCCCTCGCTTCCAGATCCCAGGGGACGGAACCCGCCAAGACCGCCGCCGCTTCACCGGAGATCGTCCGATATCCCCGTATTGCCCTTATCGCCATCACCCTTTCTGGTTTTCGTAGGAGGGCAATTTCCTGGCTGTTAAGGGTATCAGCCCATACGGGGGCGCCGTAAAGGGCCATCGATTGGACAATTCCGGCGTACAACCCTCGGCATGCCACGTCAGGGCCCGCCAGATTTGGCAGAAGCCATCCCAGAGCCCCAGCCGCCCGCATTAATTTGGGGACTAACTCCTCAATGTGGGCTCGAAATCGCCATTGGCCATCGATTCGCAGCCCGAGATAGCGGAAAGAGGTCCCAATCCTAATCTGGACTCCACCGACAACTATGTTGGAACCTCTCGGTGGCGCTTTGCGAGGACCGTGAAAGCATATGGCCTCCGATTTCTCCAGTGCCACCTCCAGGCCCAGGCTCCGGATTCGGTTCACCACTTGCGCAACCCCTGCGGTTGCAAGGATTGCCGCGTCCTTGTACGTCCTCCCTCTGGCGAGCACCAGTGTGTCGTCGGCGTAGCACACTACACTGATGCCCGTCAAGTTTGCACACCGCAACACTGGGTGGTACCCAATGTTCCACAGGAGCGGCCCGAGGACCGACCCCTGTGGGACACCGCACGACACTGTTGTTCTGCCCAGCCCCAACCCAGTTTTATAAACGACTATCCTTTGTTTTAGATAGTCGGTGACCACGTTGCGGAGATATACAGGCACCTGGTGGTGCTCTAGCGGCTTTTTGATGCATTCCCAGGGAAGGGTATTAAGGACGGGCCTACCACCTAGTGCAAGTGCCTAGTATATAAGGCTATAAGGGGCACAGATCACTCGGCCAGCCGGTCGTCTATCCATAGAGGAAACGTGACATGTGATGGGTATTTGCTAAGTAGGTGGTAGGTCCGTATGTAGAGTCGTCTGGGTAGGTACCACCGCCTTTTTTATTTCGGCTGTAAAAGAGTTCACTATGTTCCGGATTGAAGGGAAAGGTAGGCAGTGTAATTACTGGTCATGGAAGGCATTTCATCTTAGAATTCATTTTTTTTGGACGGAATTGCTGTTGGCCTTTACAGCGTAACCGGGGTTTTAAGGAGAACCTTGATGAGTCCTCAAGCCTTGAGGGGTGAATTCGTCTCTAGAGAATTTATGATCGCCAGGCATCAACTCCGAGGGAGGTGTCCCGCTGACTCTTAGAGTCACCAGGGCGCTCGAGCCATGTGGAAGCGACAAACCTGAGGGCGCCTCTAAAGGCTCGAACCTCGGGTCAGGTCAGTCGTGTCGTGGAGGGATGGGAGAGAAGCGCCCAGGCACATGTCTGTACCTGTGTTGGAAACTCCTTAGAAGTTGCTTTTCTAAGAACATGTCGAATTTATGTCAATATGTTGTCTATCAAAATTAAATGTTGTGAGCGTACGTTTTTGTCTTTTTTTAGTATAATATTTTAATTATTAACATCTGGCGACCGTGACTTTATTTTATTTTGTGTAAATAATGGAGGGCTACAAAAAAGACGCTACATTGGGACGAACTTACACTGAATGTGAGGGAAAAATAAGTTACGTCGAGCAATAGAAAAACATAGCGGTAATGTAGATAGCTAGTATTTGTTATTGAAAGAAAAGACCGAAGCCCTAGCTAAAGTTGACGATCAATTCAGCGCATTGTGGTTTCGGAAGCGTCGGCAAGTGAATATGATATTTATGCTGACTTCCAAACTACCTACAGTTACAGGCTGTCTCGGCTTGAAGTATCATTAGCTTGAAAACACACAAAATAAAGAACGTGCATCATAATTAGAAGAAAAGACGAAGGAAGGAAGGCCTTCCAAGGAAAATTATATGAAGGCTATGGTAGAACTCGAAGATCGATTCACAAGGGATCGCCGGTTGAATGCTATCCGCCTTCCAAGGGAAATTATATGAAGGCTGCAGCAGAACTCAATCATTGACTTACGTAACGGAGGAAGACAGTTTGGTTCCTATAACTCCTAACTGCTTTCTGCAAGACTTGTCAAGTAGTGACGTTCCTGATTTAGACCAAGGATTTGCCATGTACAGTTTTTTGTGCATCTTTTAGCTCCGCTAGGCTGGGGAGGATGTTGGAAACTCCTTAGAAGTTGCTTTTCTAAGAACATGTCAAATTTATGTCAATATGTTGTCTATCAAAATTAAATGTTGTGAGCGTACGTTTTTGTCTTTTTTTAGTATAATATTTTAATTATTAACAACCTGGATGGTGCCCGCTGCGCCAGCAGGCTGCAATCTGCAGATGTTTTCTCGAATGAGTACAGCATGGGGTTGTTCAAAAAAGGCGTGAAATAGTACATTATGGTACAAGTGTGTAATGTTGGTGATTACCGCTGAGGCGCATTGAGGCCCGAGCCGTCAGGCGAGGGTCTTAAGGAGCCGAGGACGGTAATCATCAATACACACGTGTATCATACAACGTTTTTCAACACACTTCTGAATAAAATAATACTTAAATAAAAAACCATTTTACATAGTAGATAAAAAGTTTATTTAGAGAAACAATTAGTAAATGTGCAGTTAGTAAAATTATAATTAACTATTTTTGATGATATAGCGGTCTCATCAGATAGATTATTTACTGAAATACTTTCATGTTCTATTGTTATTTGTGATGGTTCATTATTCGTGTAGGTAGGTGAAATCCAATCATTGGATGTACTTGGTATTTCGCTAGTAGGATGCGTCTCAGAATCAAGTTTAATTCTTTTTGTGATTTTTGCAAAAATTTCCTTCTTGTTTTGTATGGAATCTTCTACGTATGATTCTGCTACATTGCTAGATCGCCACCCGCCATGTCGCTTCAAAGTCATTATATCAGCTCCTGAATTTGCCAGCAATGTAGCTGAAGTTCTTCTGAAACTATGTCCAGTGTAGCTCTCAGCATCTACTAAACCCAAAAACTTAGCGATTTCTTTAGGCATATAACCAAATTTGTTTATACCTATAGGCTGACAGGTACATTTACCATTCTTGTAATTTAGAAAGAAACGGTCATTTTTTGTTTTTGGTGAACGCAAACTTTCATACTTCTTAACAATATCATAGAATGGACCGTGTATGGTGAATGACCTAGGTATTTTATTTTTCGTGATAGGTATCTTCACTAAAAGCATCTGGCCATGGTTTTCTATATCTTTTACAGTTATATTTGTTAATTCTTGTATCCTACAGGCACCAGTTACACCAAATATTAAAGCAACCTGAAACAAAAGAAACAATAATTAAAGTCAACAAGCTGCTATTAAATATTTAATTAAAATTAATTTAACTAACCTTTGTAGCCAAATATTGGTTATCTGGAGCATCTTTAATAAATTTTTCAATATCGTCAGATGATAAAACCTTTGATTTTTTGCTTCTAAATCCATCAGATAGTCTCTTTAGATAAGCTGACAAATTCGAGTATGTTTTTAAGTCCACTCCATTCTTTGTTCGGACTGTACTTTTTAACATTGAGTAAATACACCACAAAGAGCTAGGTTTGTACTTAGAAGATAATTCTTTAAAGTACGCCATGAACACATTTTCTGAAAAAGACTGCGTATTCTTGTTGTTCTGCCATTGTATGAAATTTTGGTACGCTAATAGATATTTTTCCTTTGAGTTTTCTGGTAGTAAACTTTCCATAACGTTCTGGGCTTCACATCTTATATCGGGCGGTGTACAACATAAATCATTTTCTTCATAAATTGTATTTGCAGACATCTTAATTAATAACTAACTAAATAACTTCAAAAGAGAAAACGAGACGAGTTGTGAAAAATGTTTCGTAATGGCGGGATAGTTTTCCTATGCGCGCGCATCGGCCATAGACTAAAAAATGAGTTTTCTTTTTTTTGGGCTTTTCGCGGATAGCTTTTTAGCGCAAAAGTAAGCGTAACTCAACCAATAATATTAAAGAAAGAAAGAAAGAAAGAAAAATATTTTTATTTGACATGCACATAACAAACAACAACAAGAAGCTTAAACAATAAAAAAAATAAAATAGACAAATACAAACAGTTTATACTTAACAATAAGTGCAGTCAACAAGGCCCTATCTCAGCATAAAACTTTTGCGACATTATAAAAAACGTCGCAGAAGCGCTGTTATTATGATAGGGCCTTGGGCGTGACTTTGGATTTTAAACTACATATACTTACACATATACATAAATACAAAAAAATACATATACTTACACATATACATATAGATAAGTGACATAAACTCAATCACATCAGACATGGCTGTATGGGCATTAGTTCCTTTTGCCTTCCCATTACAGGGAGATTTAACAACAAAAAAAGAAAAAAAATATATATTGGCAATTTTAATTATTAAAAAAAAACTATTACTCACTAGTGAATAATAGTAATGAAAAAGTCACAGTTTGATTATAGGTGTCATTATGTGCCTAATTGCCATGGGATTAGAGCCACTTTATGAGGAAGTGTGTTGAAAAGGTTTTTACAGGGTCGGCAATGCGCAAATGATGCCCCTGGTGTTGCAAGCCTCCATAGGCTAAGGTAACAGCTTACCATCATGGCCAGCTATGCGATTATCTAAAGTCAGCAGTCATACCTTTTGGCGTCTGTTTGACAACCATTAGCGACACCAGCGTTTCGACGTCGAGCATGCCGTGAGCCGGAACTAATAAGATGTTTTTTTTATATCTTTATGTAAAAATCAATGAAATATTGAATGAAGTCATTGAAATACATTTTAAACACAAGAAAAACGTAGTAAAAAAATATCGATTCTACTTCATGTCGTATATCCAAAACAGTGACTATCATAAACAGTCATATCGTGATCGACGTAGAGATTAGTGCTCAAACGTGCTCAAACGTCAAAATCAATGGCAGCTCGTCGTCTTGTCAGACGTCAAACTCGATGTTGAATATTTCTGTTTGTGAATCACACTGCTGTATGCTTGATTGCCACCATATAGAGGTATCAAATAAATTAAAGAATCATAATCACTACGTAGACAAGGTATGAATGCGAATAAAATCTGCGAAAGAGAAATAGAAATACTACTTTTACTATTATATAGTAAAAGTTGAAGACAGTTATGGAAACATGATTGATAATAAAAAAAAACTAGTACAATATTACTGTCACTATACCTACCTAGCTACATATTGCTTACCATATTTATTATTCATTAATGTCAATTCACTTGCCTTTAAAGAACTTGGATGATATATAATACAGGCAACAAAATATGAAATGTAAAAAAAATTTCTATGCAAATTGATCGCCGAGATTTTGTATAGGGGACGTTGAACCTGTTTATTAAATACATTTATTTATTTATTTATAACTCTATGTACACACAATTTATAAAAAGAAACAATTTTAAATTAATCTTTGTACAAAGGCACTGCTTATTTCTAAAGAAATTTCTGCCAGCAGACGTGCGAGAAGGATATGTTAGTTACAAATTAATGTAGACACAGTGTGTAAACAAATATGAATAATTACAATAATTACAATACATGTGATAATCAGATTCTCATTCTCTAAGACTTGAATCTCGTAATTACTACAAAGACATAATAATAGCGCTAGTTACACGATAGTTTTAAGGAAATTATAATTTCAACTGTATCTCTAATACATCTTCTAAGTTTTGGAAATGTTGGAAATGTTATTATACAAAACCGTAGATAACTGCTTTGAAAATTGTTTTGCCTGTAAGGTTTCGAGTTACCAACCAATTAATAATAATGATTTCGTAATGATGACTGAATAAACAAATAACTGAATTTAAAACAGTTAAAGCGTAATCTCGCTCGCTCCAGTGTTCGAGCATCAATTTTATAATAACTTGATTACCAACCCGTTTTAAGAACCGACAGTGTTTGTCGCAAACAAACTGAAAATTTGTTACCACGTAATTAATTCGGAAGGTCGCGAAGCTTCATAATTCAGGGTACAAAATAATTAAACGGAAAGAAGGACCGTAATTAAAGTCCGCAGTGCGGCTGGCACTCTATTTTTTAGTTTATTTAGGTGGCAGTGAAACTGTTAAGGGATTTTTTTTAAATAACAATTTGGGTGGCAGCAAACTAACGGCCCGCCTGATGGTAAGCTGTTACCGTAGCTAACGTATAATCCTCAGGTCATAGTAACAACATGTTTGTATGATCTGAAGTGCAAGTAAGCATCAAGAAGTTCCCAAAGTGCTTGTAGCACTCTGGTAACTTCTTTCGATCTAGCTACCATATCAAAATCAAGAGAAGGCGTTACGTAAACTGCCTAGCTTAGGAGATTCTCAGCTTTCAAGATAACGCTTTCTTAAGACGAATCACCGGTGGAAAAGCGGACAATTTTTTTTTTCTATGAATTGGACCTTATCTTACCTTATAAAAGCACAATGCCGCTGCATAAATACATAGTTATCCGTTCAATAAGTGAGCAAAGTATTTTTTTGCTACGAGAGATTGTAAAATAGACGAGTCTACTGAGCACTGTGAGCGATTGAAAGACACACGATACATAAACATAGAACCTCTTCCTTTTCTATGTCGGTGAAAATAATTGCTCTCGTGTGAAACATACAACTTTTCTCTTCCAGTAGCGAGAAAAATATTAGGTTATAATAAAATCAGTTCTGTTTATCGTAATATTTTATATTACCTATGTACTTACATTAATTTTTTTTAGGTTTTGAAGTCGGTTTATGGAACATAGATATTATTAAATAAATAATTAAAAATCTTTTGATATCAATAAATTAAAACCAAGAACAACATTGGTCCTAATCGACGCCGGGTAATCATCAGCAATCTCTCTGTGGCATTGGCAGTCTACGGCATCTGACTACTATTTCTACGGCATCTACGGAAATGGACAACGGTAGCAGTCACGGAGTCAACGTCTGTGAGAGATTCTACGGCACGAACTCTACTACGGCTACGCTGCGATACGGCAGCGACCTACGGCATACAAGGACGCTTTCTTTCAGTAGAAAGAGGTTTGAACGGCTAACAGGAAAGTGGAATTATCTTATTTTCATATCACATTCTATATCATATTATTTTATTCACTTCTCATTCATCAGTTCATTTTACATACATTAATGGTGTGCGGTGTTGTGTAGTGGCTGTGTAGTGGCAGTGTAGTGGTAGTGTAGTTGGTAGTGGGTTAGTAGAGATTTTAAATTAAATTTTTATCTATATTAAAATACAAGTAAAAGCTTAGTAAGGGGTGAGCCCCTTACTCTTACAGATTATTCAAATAAGTTGTTTTATTTATTGATGTAGACACAAACCTTAATTTAACAGCTCTAGTGACTGGAATTAAGCTGTTAAAGACTAGGGCAAAGGACGTGTGCGTCGAAAATTCAGGAAAGTTACCTTATCACTAATTTATTAATGAATATGGTATTCAGGCAGGTTTCACATAAATTTGAATAGCAAAATTATAGATAGGTAATTTAAGAAATGATTGGGCATAAAATGTAAAATTATTGATGCTTCTACTCAATATCTTTTTATTCATACATACTATTTTGTTAATTTATTTATTTTGGTTTTATTTCATCATCATCCTAATACGTCCCACTGCTGGGCACAGGCCTTCCTACATGGGAGAAACACATGAGGAGTTTGGGCCATAACACCACCCACCACGCTGGCCCAATGCGAGTTGGTGGGTTGCACGAACAACCGGGATCAACCACTTAACGTGCCTTCCGAAGCATGGAGGAGCTCGAGATAACAAACTTTGATTGACCCATCCCAGGATCGACTATGGCCAAAGTTGCTTTGTTTTTCGTATCGAAACCACAGCGCTCAAACCAATTCGCCACCGAGCTCCTCCGGTTTTATTTATGACTGACTATTATTTTCTTAGTGGTTTAGTATGCAATTTATACAGATTTGTTATAAACTCTATACGTAAAGAAATGAAAAAAGGGTAACGGGTAATATATTTTTATTATTCTATTAATTATTTAGATTTATTCTTTGGTTACAATATGGTATGTCCACAGAATTAATAGGCATAACCTTTACTTGGATGGCCCACGAACGCTAAATAATTTCTGATACAATTGGGCTGACACATCGACAGTTAAGTATGTTGAATTTATGTACGCCCATTGGCACGATTTGCCCAGAATTAATTAAAAATTCACTAGCTAAAAGGAAAAGTTTTTATGATATGATGAACGGACAGGAATAAATGTGCTAAATAGATAAACTAATTATGAATAAACATTTAGAATACCAAAATAAAGGTTTCTACAAACTTTCAGCACTTAAGACACAACGATTAAGCGAGCTTACCCAGAAGAAGCTGGTTTAAATATGCATCTTCTAGGTAATGCCAAAAGATGCATACTTATTTCATCTTGCTTTAAAGAAACAAAACTTATATTCAGCAGGGAATTATATGCAGGCAAATCAGTGGCCAAACCAATTTACATATTTTTTCGGTAAATCGTATTTATTATTTACATTTATCTGCTCAACGTCGCAGAAAAGATAAAATTCTGTCAATACGCGCAGTAGTAATTTTATTCTTTGAAGAAAATTTAGTAAGAAGCCCGTTGGGCACGCGTCAGGGACCAACTATCTACTAGATAACAAGATTTGGACCCTCAGAATCGCGCCATTACCCACGCTCCAGGGAATCCAATTCGCTATATTGTCTGCCTCGTTTCTTTATTCTTTGATTTACTTTGAGCCACGAACCCAGTTTATTTTATCTATGACTTTATTGTAAAAGTTGGACCCCTCTTCGGAGATTTTTGAACCACCTAACGACTTGTGTAAAATGCCTTATATCTACCTTAAAACTACACAAGGGCAATGGGTATAGCATTTTATTCAATTTATAATGGAAATAAAAAAGTGGCCACACATTTGGACGACCAGCTGGTCGAGCGGTCTGTACCCCTTGCTATGCAGGCTACTCGATCAAAAAGTCCCGGGTTCGAATCCCCGTAGGAGAAAATGTTTGTATGATGAGTACGAGCATTTGTTTACGAGTCATGGATGTTTATATGTTTATTTAGTATGTTTCTAATACACATATTATTATCAATATTTATACGTTATCTTGTTAGTATCCATAACACAAGCTCGAATCTAGCCCAAAGTAAGCATCATTAAGATGTAACGCAATTTTGGATATATATTCATATACTCACACCTATTATCTAGCCGCTAGATAATAGGTGTGAGTATGAATGAATAGTATGAATATTATTATTATTATTATTGGTCAAATTATAACTAAAATTGAAATATTATCGATATGAATAAATAGATAAGTAATTGCTGTTATTTAAATCAAAAAAATAAGAAAACCCGATGAAAGAATAGGCGACCGGCCCGATGAACCGGTGGGCCGTCAGATAGCTTGTTATTAAGTTGTATATAAAAAAAAATGTGGCACCTATTACCCATATACCTATAAAATTGTGTGCATGCGGATTGAGTGATCCTATCTTCAATATTTGCAATAATCGACGAGGATTTAGTAAATAATTGTTAAATTCGTCACGGTGTAGTAAAATAAATGTAAATATGCCAAAGTTTAGTAAAAAAAAAATATCAATTTTGGATATATCTTCAATTGACAAGAAGTCAAGAAGACAAGAAGACAACAAGTAAAGTAATTATTGTCAAGATTCTCGATTATTGTAAAGATTGAAGATAGGATCACTCAATCCGCATGCACACTATAAAATTGACCACGCAAGCACTTCATGTTTGATAGTAAAAAAATTCTAACCGCTATTTTAAAATAAAAAAGTGACCTAGGAAACCTTTATTGGTTCAATTATATCCCACTCAATACGGTACCTTATAGAATTTTTTTATTTGATTATGAGGGGTGCGAAATCTAATGATTTTTTTAATTTATTCAACATCTCTTACAACTATAATTACCTACACATAGCGAAGCACATATTTTATACCATCTCAATCGGCCGATCTCAATATATTATAATTTAATCTGTCAAACTGCGCTTAAAATAATTATTGAAATTTAAATACAACATTATTTAAGCGCTCTGGTTTCCTTTACGAAAACAAAGCAACTTTCGTCATGGTCGATCACGAGATGGGTCGATCAAAACTTGTAATTTCGAGCTCCTCTGTGCTTCGGAAGGCACGTTAAGCCGTTGATCCAGGTACAACCGCTTTCCTCTTATCTGTTTATTTCTGTCGGGAAGAGGCGAGTGCCAGAGGCCAAGACCCAGCACCAAGTGGAGAGCTGTAGAGCCGAACTACGAGAGGCATCAATAGAGGTGTGGGCGCGAAGACTCGAACGATCTAGTGTCGGAGTCCGCGTCATTGGGGCAGTTCGACCCATATTATGGTTGGACAGAGGGCACGGAGCCCTGACATTCCACCTGACACAGATACTCTCTGGGCATGGCTGCTTTTGGGGGTATCTGTGTCGAATAGCTAGAAGGGAACCTGCCCCTCTGTGCCACCACTGTGATAGCTGTACAGACGAGGATGCGTAGCATGCGCTTGAGTGGTGACCGGCTTGGGCGATCGAGCGCCGAGAGTTAGTTTCGGTGATAGGGGCGACGTCTCCCTCCCGACCATTGTCCCCAAAATGGTTAAGAGCGACAAGTCATGGAGAGCGGTCCTATCCTGACGCATGAAACCATCATGACGCAGAAGGAGGTGGCCGAGCGTAAGCGGCATGGCAGTCGCCGCAGGAGGACCGGGCGCCTCCAACAGACCTAATAGTGTCTGGGGCTTCGGGCAGCGGAAGGGGATCGCTGCCTGACTGTACAGCCCGGCCGGCCCGCGTTGTCGCGTTACAACTTCTCCCGGTAGTAGAATAGGCGTAACGGAGCAGGGGAGAAAACTGGATAGAGGAGAGAAAAGGAATAAATAGGGAAAGTTCTATACTACAAAGTTAAGAGGTTAGGTTAGCAAAAATATGTACATTTATTTAAAAGAACACAAAACCGTATAACTAGTGTCCCTAAGTAGAGGAGGTAGCACTCGCGACGGAGGGGCAGAACCGGGAAGTGGGCGGAAAAGGGTCCGGCACTCGCGTATGGTTAGCTCGGTACTCGCGATGAACCACCAGTCGTATAAGTAGGGAATTATGAGGGAGAGAGGAAACGGAGTGTGGAGCCTAGCCCAGCAGCAGTGGCTGGGTGGAGCAGCCAGGCCGATCAGCCCAGCGGCGGCGACACCTTGCAGCAGCGGCCCAGTAGTGGTGGTGCTCACAAAGATAAAGATAAATAAAGATAAAGATAATTTATTTGTCAGAACATGTGTGTCATTAATTAAATGGATCTTACATAAAATAGGTACACTGTATCAACATGTCTTGCCATGAAAGGCGTACAAAAATACAAATTACAATTAAATTAAATACAACTAATATAGAGAATAGAATGTCAATTAATAAATACGGTAAACAATAATTATGTCAAAGTTAAATAATTAGGATAAAATAAATTTTAATGTTAATTATTGAATACATTTGTCACTCAGAAAATCATTTACATTATAATAACATTTGCCAATCAATAAGGTTTTTAATTTATTCTTAAATATATTAATGTCACATTCTTTTAATGAGTTTGGAAGTTTATTATATAGCTTAGGGCCCATGCCATATATGCTTTTCCTCAACATACTAGTTTTAGCAGTCTGTGCTTCCAATTTATGCTTATCACGCCTATTGCGAATGACATTGTCTGAGAGACGAGGGAATAGGTGTGGGTTACACTTCACAAACATGATTACCTCAAAAATATATAAAGACGGAAGCGAAAGAATTTTATACTTAATAAAATAAGGCATGCAACTGTCAATGGTTTTTAGTCTGAACATCGATCTTACACAACGTTTTTGCATTTTAAATGCTATCTCTCTATTAGTAGAATTACCCCAAAAGATTATGCCGAATCTTAATTTTGATGCCACTAAACCGTGGTATGCAGTTAATAAGGCATCAGTATTTAGTACAGGCTCTAATTTAAATAACGCATAGGCTGCACTGCTAAGTCTCTTACAAATAGTTTCAACGTGAGCTTTCCAGTTGAGTCTACTGTCTATTGTGAGTCCAAGAAATTTAGTTGTTTCAGTTTCCTCTATAATATTTTTAAGACTATTAAACTCTTTACTGGGCGGCCTTTGACTGAAATGCATAATTTGTGTTTTGCCTAAGTTAATCTTCAGATTATTATTTTCTAACCATACTATTATAGATGTCAAAGAATCACTTATGTCAGTATTGTAATTATTTAAATTATTAGATGCAATTGTCACTGTGTTATCGTCAGCAAACAACGTCATAGGGTGATTAGTAGTCCTAGGCAAGTCATTTATATATATTATAAACAGTAGAGGTCCAAGTACACTGCCTTGGGGAACTCCGTATTTAACTACTCGTTTTCTGGAATTGAAGGTTTCTTCTGTTTTAGTTTTTAGATTAATGCGCGATATCGAAGTATATTGTCTACGATTAGATAAATAAGATTCGAGTAATGATTTTATGTTACCTCTTATCCCATATTTTTCAAGCTTATTAATTAAAATATCATGGTCAACATAATCAAAGGCCTGGGTCATGTCACAATACAAGGCACATACTGGATTCCTTATATCAACATTACACATAACGTTTTTCAAAAAGTCAAATACTGCCAAATTAATAGATTTTTGTTTACGAAATCCTTTCTGTTCATGACATAAAATGTTATGTTTCTCCAAATAGGTGTAAATTTCGCCATGAAAATATTTTTCAAATACCTTAGATATAACGGGAATAAGAGCAATGGGTCTGAAGTTATTTACTAAATTTTTGTCTCCTTTCTTAAATAAAGGTTTGATGATCGATATTTTTAACCATTCAGGATAAATGCCGGTCTCAATGCATAAATTAATAATGTAACTCAAATGGGTGCATATTAAACTAGCAACAGATTTGAGAACTTTCACTGAGATTTCATCGTATCCGACGCTGGTAGTGTTTCTGAGATTTTTTATAATTTTAAGAATATCGATTGGTAAACAAGGTGCCATAAACATTGATTTCTGTGTTGTAGGAATTTTAGATTGATATATCCCATACTGTTCAGTGATTGGTTTCGTTTTGTCAACAAAGTGATTATTAAAAACATTAGCAATTTTTTTAGGGTCTGTCAATAAAGTATTATTTGATTTAATGTCAGTTATTTGGTTTGAAGGTAAGTTTAAGTTTGTTTTATTTATTATTTGCCATGTGGTTTTTGCTCGGTTTTCTGATGTCTTCATTTTATAATTATTTTGAGCAAGTTGTGTCAACTTTATTATTTTTCTGAATACTTTTGCATACTTTAAATAATTTAATTTATTTTTTTCAGTTGGTTTACATCGCCAAGACCATAAGAGTTGTCTTTTTCTTTTACTACAGCACTTTATTCCACGGGTTATCCATTTAGTTTTTTTCACAATAGGTATGTTGACAAAGTTGATAGGAAAACATAAGTCATAAAATAATTTAAAATTTTCCATGAAATAGTTAAAAGCCTTATGACAATCGCTTATCTCATATAGTTCAGCAAAAGAAAAATTATTTAAGCAGTCCCCAAATTTAGCCAAATTCCGTTCACAATAATCCCGTTTCCGCTTTTTCCAATACTTAAGAGTGGGCACAACACTTATAGGGCATTGTAATAATTGAGCAGTATGGTCCGACAATGCTAATTCGATCACTTCCGCCCTACAACTTTTTTTGAAGGTATGTGCAATATTATCTATACATGTCTGGCTTGCTATTCTTGTAGGTTGCTTTATAGCTAAAACCAAATTATAACTTAATAGTAAACATTGAAATTCAAGAGATAAATTATTGCTTTTCATAGTATCTATATTAAAATCTCCAGCAAATACTACATTTTTATAATTCTTTGTCATTACAAACGACAATATTTGTTCTAGTTTTATAAGAAAAGTATTTAAATTAGCAACTTTAGGAACACGATATAAGCATACAATTAACAACTTATAACTAATCAACTCTACCGCACAACACTCCAATATATTGGCAATGGATAACTTAGTGATTTCAGGTATTTCTTTCCATAGATGATCGTTTCTTACCAATATACATGAACCTCCTCTTTTAATATTCTCTCTACTAAAACATGCAGCCAAATTGTAGTTTGGTATTGTCAAATGCAGCTCGGAACCAGCCATCATGAAGTGTTCTGTTAAACACAACACATCAACAGACTTCCTCTTTTCTGTTAGATTCTCTAGGTGTACTGTGAGAAGGTCTGCTTTGTTTAATACACCGGCTATGTTTTGATGTAATATATAAATATGTTTATTCAAGAAAAAAATCACTTCTATGATTTCTTGCTTTCTCTGTTATTTGTGTGTTTTGGTTTTCTTCTATTTCATTTACAAGTGATAAAATATCATCAAAAATTTTTTGCATTCCATATTTATTTACGCGTCCTGTGATTCTACTAAACATATCCAAATCATACGATAGATGCTTATTTGAGTCTAACATATAGGCATGCTCATGTGTCAGAATATCTAGGTAAAGAAGATTGTTGAAGTTTTCTATTCTATGATTGAACATGGTTGTATAATTTCCAAACTTGAATGTTGGCAGGCACAAGATAACGTTTGTGTGTAAAGTTTTCTTAAGCGTCTCTCTCAAAAATATAATTAGGCTGAAATAATCATTGGTGTAATTAAAGTCCTCTTCACCTATTAGTATGATACAATAATCATTCATTGTGTAATTCGTTAATTTCGATTCCAGGGAAGTAACCACTCGTTGCACATTACAATTAGTTGTCAAATAATGACATATCTCAAATTGCGTAAATGTCTTATTTGCAATTGATAAAATATTCATGTTTTTGTTAGTACTTAGAATACTAATTTTAGGTAAGCAACCGTTTCTAGTATTTGAATTGGGGACCTGATTTGGATCATGGGAGCAAGAAGAATCAAAAAGATTATCTTCCATTGCATGTAAAAATTTTTTATTATTTTTCTTAGTCGTATTAATAGGTGTATTTTCTTTATTTCTTTGTTGCATTGACAAAGTGGTCTTATTTGTTTTTGGTGTGGCTTTATTTGGTGTGTTTATTAAATTACTACTTAATTTTTTTGTAGTTTTTTTATACATTTCATGTTTTGTTTCTAATGTTTGTATTGTTCTTTTAAGTTGGGTATTCTCTATTGACAAATTATTAATTTCCTCGTTGGCCGATTGTAGTTCAATTTTTAATTTATCTAACTGATTTTTTAGTACCAGAATTTCTTCATTTATCTCACCATCGTCGTCAGAAGAAATATTTGGTAGACTACTCGCAGTTACATCATATAAGTCCGTTGTTGTATTACTACTATTTTTATCTTCATCGTTTTTTTCATTTAATGATTGCGTGCGTGGTCTTCGGAATGTTATATTTTGTAGAAAACTCATTATGAACAAAAAACTATATATTGTGTTTCCTATGAATGTAGTGAGATTTGAACCGCGTTCCTTCTGGACGTTAAGTTAGGCTATTACGCCAATGCGCCAAACCTGCTTGAGGAAAGTTGACGAATAATTGTACCTCTAAGTGCGTTGGAGACTTTTAAATGCTTAGACAATTTACACCTGTAGCAGATAGTAGCTGTATGCATCAGTAGAGGGCGTTGTTTGGAGTTTATTCGAAACACGTTCGTAATCCAGTGACTTAAGAGCGAGTATGACACTACGCAATGCATGTATAGTTGAATTTAACTGACACCCTCTGATAATAATAGTGATATAGTTTTGATTTATTGAGCTCACAAAGTCCTTATTTAACTTCTTCTTGATTATATGGAAGCCCACACAATGAACCTATTGCATGACAAGTTCAACTACACAAGAACACAGTTATTTCACTAGCCCAGTAGCCAGTCCAGCTTAGTTCGTTTTTCCGTAACATTTCTTGAAATTTGCCGATTACACATACACACAATACAACTACATCACCACCACTAGCTAATGAATTCAAAATATAAACATTTAATTCGTTTTTAATTATATTTACAGCGAAAAATATGCGCAGTTATTGTTTATGTTGCCCTGTTTTTTTTTTTTTTTTTTTTTTTTTTTTTTTTTTTTTTTTTTTTTTTTTTTTTTTTTAGCACCCGGAGCTCAGGCAACGGGGTCCAGCAGCAGCATCCGAAGCCTCGTAGTCAGATGTAACTTCAGCCGCAGGCGTTTATTCAAAGACGAAAGTTTACGCGGAGCCTTCTTGAGTCCCGGGCCAATGCCAAGTGGTCCGGGAACGGCCAGCACCACAGTGCGTAGTGTACGAGGGAAACTCGACGACTCAACTCGTATCAGACGACCGACCTCATTTATACGGCCGTCGCTGACACATAATTTTATAATTAAATAAAAACGAAGAGAAAAGCAGCCAAATTAAATAAATTACGAATTTAGAATTTCGAATAAATAAATATGCTGTTCTCTCGGTAGCCATCGGTATAGAAAGAGATGGAAATATAAATACAAAAGGTGAGGACAGCTGGCTGAGATTCAAAAACAAAAGATTAAAATTACATGGTTGTAATGGGTTAGTCCGAGATAAATAATAAAATAATGAATTATTGTGTATGATTATATTTACAAAATTAAAAGGTATGAATGAGAAAAAACAAACTACACATAACGAAGCAAAATAAAAATATAAAGGGAATGCTACCGAGAAAAAGCTTATTTTCTTTAAATTTATGAAGTTATTGCCAAAAAACACTTATTCCTAAACACTTAAAAACTAACTTAAAGCTAAGCGACAGCAGGACGCTACCGCTACAGCGTATACACCCGCGTGCCGGTCAACTCAGAAGGAGGGAGGGCATTTCAACCTCCCGGAGGTTGCACTCCCGTTGCAGTCACCTGCTCCGGTGGTGGAAGCCAGCGAATAAGGCGTTTCCCCTGCCAAAAAAAAAGGTACCTACAACCGCTTTAAGTTAACCCCAAACCAACCCGCAACGCTGGCGCAATGCTAGCGTGGTGGTGCTATGGCCCACACTCCTCGTGTATTTCTCCTATGTAAGAAAGCCTGGGCCTTGCAGTGGGACGTAGGTATATAGGCTGGTGATGATGAGGAAAATAAAATAACAATTCATAATTCTACGATGTTCACTATGTATTCCTAAATAAAAATACAAACTTTTTATACATAATTATTATTACTCTCTTGGGTTTGGATAGGTATGTCGTTTTCTTTAACAATACACATTAATTTTGTGCAAAACAGAGATAAGTAAAAAATAAAGATGACCATTCCGTCATCAGAACTCCTGTTTGTAGGTATACTGCACTTTGAATATAAACTGTTATATGTTAGGTAGAATGATTGAAAAAAAACGGCAATTTCATATTCAAAGACCCATTATTAATAATAATTTACGTCTAGAACCAACACCACCACGCCGTGAATGGCCCAATGTGGGTTGGTAAGCGTCAGCGGCTCCTCTATTTGGTAATCTACGGAAATTTGAAAATTGTAGCATTGCATAAAAATTCGGTGACCAAGAACATTTTAGGAATATATTTTTACCTAATACCTGTTACGGTAAAAGTATATTCCTGTAATGTTCTTGGTAAGATATCTTCATTTGCTATTCACTAATGGTGTCTAGTAGTCTGCGAAATCATTTTCAATTGCTTCGCAGTAGAAAATTATTGGAATTGCGGAAAAATTGTCGTCGATTGGCGCTAACTCATGTGCGTAAATGGCATGCCCGTTGGATCCCGCTGAAATTATTCATTCGCAGGTATGCGCTGGGCGATGAAGCTCTAATAATTTTTCAAACATTTTTAATAATGTTAAAATTAAAATTAAGAACACCTATTTTTTTTTATCTTAGGTTCGGACAAGTATTTTTGGCAGTATAACTGACGCTATCACTATTTTTGTAACAGATTTGCAACCAAATTTTGAGAAGTATACGACGTAACTATTATCATTTTTTAGCAAGTCGCTCGAAATAATCTAGATATTATGATATACAGACCTGCCGATGAATGCGTTTATGCTGCTGAATTACAAACTTAGCACGCACAACAACGCACGTTAATTATTTGTTTTAACTTTACTGTAGGCAAAATCAAGGAACTTGCGTTTCCACTTCTGCCGTCTCTACATCAGATACTTGCCACCACCATACAAGCCACCTCTGTTTGTCTTCTCCTCCACTTTAACATTTTTCCAACCAAAACCGATACGGAAGTGACGTCAGGAAACAGCTGTTATCAGTGCTGCCTGCATCTTATTCACGATGTAAAATTATAAAATCATGACATAAGTGAACAAAAAAGGACATGTTCTGAAAATGTATGGGGGCTGGTACCCAAGACAAAAGTTATATGAGAAGAAAGAGTACATTTTTGAGAATATTACTTATGAGACAAAAAGTATAATTTTAAATGCCTGCATTTCAATAAAAAATAACATTTCATTCTGCTTAAAAATGTTACCCAGATATGTAAATTTCAATGAAAAAAAAGTGCCACAAGACAAAGTAGAAAACATTAATGTCGTCTATTGTCGTGTTATTTTTTTTTATAACTAGGCATGGGGTTGATTTGGTTCAGCCTACGACTTTTTTGCAATTATATTTTATAAAAAAGGCTAAAGGAACACGACAAGTTGGTTTCTGCTCTTGTTTCTCACCAATAATAAGGATTTCAATTTATTTTTACTATATTATTTCATCTGAGAAACTTAGGACACAAAGGTTAGATTTCTTGCATACACTTTTAAGTACCACTATCCAACATCTCCTTTGTACTCATCATACAAATATCTGCCCCTACTTGGATTCGAAACCAGGACCACCGTGTTGGAAGACAGGTATCTGACCACTCGTCCAGCGGGCGTAAAAAATTAAATTGTTATGAATTCATTATAATTAAGTTTTTTCCGCTTTGTCGAATCCTCTTTACGTCGAGTCTCGCTATATATAGCTATTCTACGTTGCGTGTTCAAAATAAATAAAGTTGTTTTTTAAGTTAAAAAATTATTTGAGAAACCATTTTATTAGGTCAAAAATTTATTTTTGGTCAGACGGATAAAAGCAGTGCCTTTAGATCTTCTTATAATCTTCTTTATAATTGTCTCTATTTTAATATTGTGTGTGTGTCATGAATTTATGAATAAATAAATAAAATATTACAGATACGAATACAAATAAAAATATCTTTATTGTTTCATGAGTATAAATAAGTACACGGTGTTAAAGGTTATAGTAAAATCATGAACTCTTAGGTCTTGATTATATAATTGTAACATTAACTATCAAAAATAACTAAAGTTAAGATGTTTAGAAAAGTATTTAAACTAGAAAAAAATACTAATGTCGTCAGGCGGGAACTGATCCCGCGACCTGCCATAATCCGGGTGATTGCTCTCTATCAGAGCACCAAGGACTTGGGATGACCCTGTGTTGATGATTGATGATGACTTGGGATGACCCAGTACAGGCATATTGATGAAAACAGGTTCACAGTACGGATAACTCGTTTCAGAGTTTTCTCAGAGAGATGAGACCCAATCAGGAACGGTCAATTGATATTGCGATTATCTATGCAACGCAAATAAGCACCCTTTCTTGCTTCACTATTGATGATTACAACAGTGACATTAATTCAGGTGTGGCCGATTGTACACACAACATATATAGGTACTCTTATCCACGGCCGGCCGTGATGAACGTTCAACAGACTAAAGTTATTGATTTTCAGATTTAACTTATATCTAGGTACCAACAGTTCACAACCTGTGCAAATTGTATCTACAATTGAGTGTTGACGAGCGGCGCAGAGGTATTTCGGATTGCAGCTATAGTAATAGGTAGATATAGAATTAGATTATGTAAACTGTATACCTATTATTCTGCGGTATTATTCTTAAATCGTAAAATATTATAATATTATACTTATTATAAATAAATTGTAAATTAACGTGTGCAGGAAACGAACGTACGTTCAACTTATGTTTTTATTTTATGATGAAATATTCTCGAGAGCTTCAAATAAAAATTCAAGCCAGTGTTGATTATTTTCGGCTTGTATTGCACTGAGCATCAAACTAACTTTTTTTTTGTAGCAGGAACAGAAGAAATAACCTAACCAATGAAAATACTGAGTAGAGCTTAGTAATTAAAATATAAAACTAGAAAAAATACAAGTCCTGGGTGGCTCAGTTGGTTAGAGCAGTCGCCCGGATTGCGAAAGGTCGCGGGTTCGATTCCCGCCTCAGTACGTGCACTTTTTCTAGTTTTATATTTTAATTTCTAAGTAATTTTTCAAACGTTTATAATAATGTTAAAATCAAAAATTAAGACTAAGTGGAGCTACTAAAAAATCTGATTTCGGCGACAAATCGTTAAATAGTCGACAAAAACAGATTTTTAGTCGCTGACTTAGTATTTTTAGTTGCTCAGTTTATTATATTCCATTATTTTCTAATAATTTTTATGTCACTAAGGTGGCAATCAAGCATATTATAACAATGAATATCTATTTACTGGCTGTAGGCTGTTGTTAGGTTGGATAATGGTAGCTTGCTTATTTTATTTAGGGGTGACAATATAATAGTTAATAACACTGGGTGATTTTATGTAGGCTAGCTAACTGATTCAGAAACTTTTATAGAGGATTTTTAGCTTGGGTGTAGATAAATTATATTAAACTATTCAAGGAGTGAGTAGGAGTAAGTTCAAGAAGTTTAGTTCTCTAAAGAGGAATTGGGTGACAAAAATGTTATTTTAATTTGTGAAGCAGTTTGAAACCTGTCGCTGAAAAGTTGCTGGCGGGTTAGTTATTGATTTTTTCGAAATAGCTTTTTTCTTTTATTCATGATAAAATATTTGAGAATAACATATTATTATTATAATAGAGACTATAAGTTATATAAATAATGAAGATCTTCATACAATAAATTTTATAGACTTACTCCTACTGAAGCATTTATTACTACGGTTGAATTTGTAAACTTTTGATCGTACATACCTACACCTAATAATTCTTGCGGTTTTGTTACGGAATCTCTTATTGCCGTACTTCGGAGACAATAGTTATTGTTTCTCCCCTTCTTTTCAGAAAAGTTTTCTTCTTTTTTGTACAAACAATGCTATGGTTGCGCTAATACGGTTTTTGTTCTTTTTAATTGAAGCCTAATCCAGCTAAATCCCTGACAGTTATTTGGAAATAAAACCCTTATGGTATCCGACGCTTACCTATTGAAACGCATAACGTTTTTCGCCATAAACTGACAATTCATAATTTTACTGGCCATAATAGTCAATTGCCATAAGCTATTATAGCATAACTTCATGAGGCATAATATCATATGGCTGAAACCTGTAAGGCATAATCATAGAAAGGCATAATTTTGATAAGCATAAGTAATGATAGGCATAATCTTTGTTGGCAATAATATTTAAAAGACATAATATTCAAAAAGCATATTTTTAATAAGAATAACCAACAAAATGTCTAAACTCCTAAGGAATTACACTTATTTACCATAATTTCAAAAAGCATAAATTTCTATGCATAAAAGTTTTTTTTAGAATTGATTTAAATAAATAAAAATTGATCTAATACATTACACATTATTTACATCCTAACAAAAAAGAGAAGACATTTAATATATTATATAATTGAATAGTTTTTATATAGTTTAATTTAATAAATTGTATTGTTGTATTGTATTTGATATATTTTTTTATAGGAGCATGCAAGCATGCAAGCAGCATGTATGCATGCAAACAAGCGGCATGCATGCAGGCAAGCAAGAAAGCAAGCATGGATGTATGCATGCAAGCATAATACCTAAACTCTTCTGCATGCATACAAGCATGCAAGCAGGCATGCAGCGTGCAATAGGTTCTGCACTTCTCCGGCGCTGCGGGAAGTGGAGCCCTTCCGCCCTTGCGTAACGAGTCTCATGCGCCCAGGCGAGCTTCCGCAGCTTCGGCTTTTTGGACCAGCCTCAGCAGCTCCAGCTCGCCCGGGTGCCTGAGATTCGCTACAGCGGGCGAGGGCTGCACTCCCTCCGCGCCTCCGGCTTTTAAATTACACTCTAGTATTGGGCAGACTAGTACCACGGCGAAGGACCACGGCCAGTCGGGTTTAATGTAATTAATTTCTTATTAATATCGTATATCTTTATTATAACTTCGAAATTTATACACAATTTTAGCATTAAAAAATACTTCATTGTGTCGAATAAAAGAAATACGTAGGTTTATGTAAATATGCATATAAAAGTAAACAATAAATTTATGGATATTTATAGATATGTTTTTTGACTTTAAATAAAGTGTGACTTTACTGAGTTATGCTGTATAAAAGTATGTCAAACAAAATTATGAATATGGTAATTTATGCATAATTAAAATCTGCGTTTCAAAGTATGCTTTATAAAATAATGGCAAATGAAAATATAGATTTATATGATTATGGATTTTATTATTATGTCTTTCAACAAATCTGCCTTAAAATGTTTATGCATAATTTTAGCTTTGCTAAAAACTATTATGCTTTTCTATTTGTATGCCATATGATGTATGCCAATTGAAATTATGACAATAAACACGATACAATAAACGTTTCAAAGTGTCACCGTATCCCACTTATTATTCTATACGTAACTTCTTCAATTGCTATAAGAAAAAAATGGGATTTTATTTTGTACTCTCCACTAACTATAAAATTAACTTGGTAATTGTTACAATCGATTAGTATTAAATAGTACAAAAGGTTATTCCGAGGACATTTTTCTATTTATCTTTCAAAGTGATTTATTTACCATTTTCGGTAGACTAATGGATATCAGTCGAGCGAAACCAGAAGGAAGATAGGGTTGACCGTACTTTATTCTATAATGTATTGTAATAGAAAATCCAATATTTAATACGAAGCTGAAAAAATCTACAGCCAAATAAACTCCAGTTTTGCTATGTTCAATTCACATTACCTAAGTACCTACATACACATTGATTTTGCCAACTTATAAAGAAACAACTTAAAATATATAATCACTAATTTATTATAACCACTGTTATAAAATGAATTGTTTGAATATTACTGATATATTTGCCAACCGTCGCAAAGTATGAATGCAGTCGATTCGAGTTTCTTTTGAATATCCCTTATAATCCGTAGCATATTTTGAGATCAAACCACTAATCGACGATTTAAATATATTATTATATTTATATTATAGGGTGGTGCCATCAATAGGTATCGTTTATTAAATGTAGAAAGTTTTCTGCTCCAAATGTGTGAAAATAATGACTGCGAAAAATTTCAAGAAATTCCAATATTTCTCAACTGAAACAGTTATATTCGTAGTTTCAGTTTGTGCTTTCTGAACTATTTAATTGAAAGCACTAATGTTGCTGACAATAATAA
Source organism: Nymphula nitidulata (assembly GCA_947347705.1). Taxonomy (NCBI): domain Eukaryota; kingdom Metazoa; phylum Arthropoda; class Insecta; order Lepidoptera; family Crambidae; genus Nymphula; species Nymphula nitidulata. Next base: position 17,126,732 of record OX374625.1, on the reverse strand, counting down.
TAAAATTGTTGAGAATAAAAAAGGTATGAGGAGTATTGAGTGGCCTAGTGGTTGGAGCGTACTAGTTTCAATTACGAAAACAAAGCAACTTTCGCCAGTTGACCTCCGGATGGATTAACCAAAATTTCAGTCGTTCGTCAGAGTGGGCAAACTGTTACCTTTCAAAATTTGAGTGACAGCTCGAATCATTAAACTAAAAAGGATTCTGCAGTCAAATATACAGTAAATATTTCTATCTTGTTTTTGTCACGTCCCTATACAGCGTAAAAAGAAGTACTGTTTATTTTTGTTCCTGAGACCCATACAACCCTTCATTCTTGACGAGACGACGACGCCCGCTTAATGCGGCCTTTCTTCCTACTAATTGGAATCTGATCCGATTGAGCCAAGTACTTGCCCGTACCTGAGACTGCTAATGGCCAATAAGCGAAATCTCGGGCCAAATATAATTAAAGGCAATTTATAAGGGTTGCTGTACGTCGTCTTAAAGGTCTAGCCATAGTAATTGGTGCTTCTTCTCTTTTAAAAAAATCTTTTTAGGCTACCTACAGTCATAAATGAAATTATTTATTTATCAAACAAATGAGGAGCTCGGTGGCGTAGTAGTTTGAGCGCTCTGGTTTCGTTTACGAAAACAAAGCAACTTTCGCCATGGTCGATCCCGGGATGGATAAACCAAAATTTCTTGTCTCGGGCTCCTCCGTGCTTCGGAAGGCACGTTAAGCCGTTGGCCCCGGTTGTTGCTGCAACCGCTTTAACCCACCAACCCGCATTGGGCAGCCAGGTGTTATGGCCCAAGCTCCTCATGTGTTTCTCCCATGTAGGAAGGCCTGTGCCCAGCAGTGGGACGTATATAGGCTGGTGATGATGATGATGATCAAACAATACAATGTTTATTTTTTAAAATGTGCATTAGATCAAATCTAGACATAATTGATTGAAGAATATAATTGATTGAAGATTATATAAAGTAGTGTTTTTAATTAGAAGGACCAGGATAGCCACTCAAATCCATAAATAAATGCTAGTGCTGTTAATATCAATAGAATAAAATTTGACAATTCGTTTCGTAACAACTCTTCTCAACTACAACTTATACCTATTAATTAACAAACACACTAAGCCGTCCGGAACACCTACATTATAATATAATATTGGAAAATAAAAATATAAGGCTCTAAGGCTCATATTTTTATCTGATTGATTCCCTTGCCTTCCTATAATAAACCCTATATCAGCAAAGGTATAATACATATGTCTTAGAACGGTAGATAATAATTTTATTAAGATCAATTCAGATTACTTTAGAGATTCTATATCAGATATTTTTTTTGATAAAGTAAGTGAAGATGATGAACTTAACGTAGTGTAATGAATAAGATAATGAAATTGCGCACGCTTTTATTTTATTTTCCCACTCAAAACTTACACTTTAAGGGCCTTATGAGCATGGTATGTGTAAGCATTACACAGCGTTTAACGTTTCAAATTTTAACAAAAGAAATTAATCGAAGTTTTAACGTAGCAATGATTTTAATATTAAAAAAACTAAAATCAAAAAGCGCTTTAAAATTCACAATGAAAATTAATCCTTACAATTAAAATAATTTTGAATTATAAAGCTTCCTTTTATTTAATCTAAATAAAATTTACTCAAAGTATTATTCAATCCAACGCAAACAGATTTTGCATAAATACCGAAGCAAGAATCGTGTTTCATTAATCTGAAGGACTTGAATCAACTGACGCCTGTGAAGGTTGCACGTGCGACAAAATTGTCTAATGAATGTACCGTTTAACCCTTCAGGAAACGAACACTAACAAATTAAGAAAACGCATGATGACTTATTGTTGTACCAAAAAATATAACTCAATGGAAATTTCTTATTTATAATGTTTGTTTGAGTAATTTGTTTGATTATTGCTGATTTTATTGATTTTTACACAGTACAATCCAATGTACGTTCGAACATTGAAGCACTTAATTATCACGTCACACTATTAATCTACTGAGCTCGACGGTACACAACAGTGTTTATAAAAAGATTTTTATTATTATTGTCAATTATGTTCGTTTACCTAAACTCTATTAATTTCAATCCTTTGCGCAAGAGAGATAGTAAGAAAGCGATCTGGCTTTGTCTAAAACCGGCTTGGTCGGATGCCTCGTTTGGATATTTATATAGTTATATAAAATATTATTATTATTATTATTTCATTCCTCATGCTCGGAAAGTAGCTATTTGTAGTTTTCTTGATCTGAGTATTGGGAGGAAAACGCTAGTTTCCACCACCGGGCGGGAAAAACTCATACTAATAGGGAATATGCATAAAATTTAAATTTGTCTCAAATATTTTTTTCTAGATTCTTTATCGTCATAACATTAAACCTAAAAGTTATTTTTTTATTTAGTTTTTATTTAAACCCAGAAAATATTATAAAGAAAGTGAAAAATAAGGGAGGGAAATTCAAACTTACAAAACGCGTCACCATTGCTCTAAACGAAATGTGACGTCAATGGTCACGACTTTGGATTTATCGGCGTCGATATTCATTCTGTGTTAATAGTTTTTGTGAGAAGAACTGTTTAATACTGTATTTTGTGTGATTAATTGTGAATATATATTTGTAGTCAATCTAGGACGATGTCAGAAACTGGTTTTGTCAAAGCACAATCGTATAATCTGCCGAAAATAGATGCATTTATGATGTCATCATATTTTGCATCAAATCTCTATTTTACGAGCGCAGAATTAAAAGGAGTGAAAGCTGCAAGGTAATTTTTATGTTACATGGTATATTTTAGTCCATAACATAGATTTTTATTCATAAATGTTTAAATAATACTTACACCAAAACATAACCTATACATAACCATTTGTCATTAAAATTGTTCCTAAAGTCCTAATTTACGCCTATATCATTATAATTTACACGTAATATTGAAGCTCACTCAGGAATGATATGTTTATGTAAGTACTTCTTGTAAATATTAGATAAATGAACAATTTTCTTTTTCTAATTATGTGCTTGCTTGTTTCAGATCTGAACGGGTTCAGTTTTTGACACAAAAATATATGAGGAACAACTCGTTTCTTTAAACGTAGATTACATTTTTCTCCTTTCTGTCTCAGTATGTTATATTCGATATAATTAACTGTATCTTCCTTAACCTGAAATAAAACATCAACTTTGACTTTTATTCCGAGGAAATCGGCTGTTATAACTAAATAACAAACTAGGTGGTAGACCTGTATGTAGGGTCGTCTGGGTAGGTACCACCGCCTTTCTTATTTCAGCTGTGAAACAGTTCGCTGTGTTTCGGATTGAAGGGAAAGGTAGCCAGTGCAATTACTGGGCATGGACGGCATTTCATCTTAGGCCCCAGGATGACAACGCACCTGCAATATCAAGTGACTTTTCCTTGTTATTGCAGGTGTCTATAGGCGGCGGTAACCGCTTACCATCAGGTGGCCCGTCAGCTTGTTAGTCATCCAGTTGTATTAAAAAAAAAACCGGATACGTCCATTACAGGGGCTAGACAAACCGGGGGCCTAACCCACGAACCCTATTTTTTTATACAAAACACGGCCAACTGTTACTGCACCTAAATTGTAATCAAGATAAAAGGCACAATAAAAGACAAACCACTTGCTAGGTGCCCTTTTTTAACTACGCCGTAGTCGCAAAGGCCGTGGCTGGAGGGAAGTAAGGTCAGTTAAGCATCGCAAAAAGCAATTTTTCTAAGAGGACACATTATTATATTATTAATAATAAGAAAAAAAATAATTAAATATTTTTGAAAATTTATCTCTGAGCCAGGGACCCAACCGGTAAAACGGGGGAAAACAGCTGTATTTTTATATTACAGTTAAGGTGATACCTTAGTGAATTCCATCAAAGTTTCTTTATTTGTAATGTTCCATCAAAGTAGTTTTTCATAGCATTGTTTCATAGAAATATCATGAAATTATCAAATGAATAAGACCATTTCTATGATTAAATATAGCCCATGTTTTAATTTACTGTCGTATTGATGGCACCTTCCTGTATATTAGTAAAGTTTAGACATTAAGTACTCTTAAAGTGTTCATAAATATTTTCCTTAAAAATTAAATATAAATTATCATTAGTTATAAGTAGTTAGTTTTATCAACAACATATTATGATCATGGAATGTCGATAAAATTGTACAGAATATTCCGTGGGTATAATGTGTATCTTCTAATGTGTGTTATTATGCCTTTGTAGCGTTTAGACAGACTTTGTGTGACAATTTATTCACAAAGGTAGCAATTTCGCGAGTCACATTGCACCTATATTTCATGCATAATAAACGCTAACTGTTAGGTGTACAATTTTATAACAACGGTGAAAAAGTTAAAAGTTTTATCTTTATTTCTTTAAGCTTTTTGCACAAAAATACAATGTGCGGACTCTATGTATAATGCATTCTCTAAACAAAAGGTGTTGGAGAAAATACCATAGTGGTGCTCGTAGAATTTCGTCTTTGGACTCTAAGGTATAGTAAAATCTTTAATATTATCTATGTATTTTGCCGTGCGCTTGCATTTTCAAAAATATCTTATATGCTCGTAAAACGACTATACTTTTCTGAAAATCAATGAAATACATCTGGTAATTATAAAACTAAAATTCATAGTCCTAAATTTTGATTGAGCAACATCAATTAATCGTCCTAAAGAAATTGTATTAAGCTTTATAATTAAATTAATTTAACACGTAAATATTACACGTGCAAAAAGAAACATTTTATTTGTATATTAGCTCAGTAAAATTGCTGTTTACCCCCAAATGGCTGATAATGTTTTTGACATGTATCTACGCTTGGCGTTAGTTAAAATAGACTCGAAACGACTCTATCGCGTTTACGTTCAGCTGTCAAAATGTATGAAACGACATAAGCTTTTCTGTTGTAATTAAAGTATTGGAAATATTGGAAACTACTTTTTATATAATTAGAGTCCATGCAATAAACGCGGTCGTAACGTATGATGAAAACTTACACATGAGGTACTGTAATGTTATGATTAAGGTAGAGAGGGGTTTATACGAACGCTCAGGGCAGTGCTTAGCATTGAACTATATGTCTCCCTTCCAGCCAGCAGGAAGAAACTATCACCTTACCTATCCTTTGCCTAAGTGGAACGCTAAGATTATTATTTTCATTTATACTAGGTATATTGATTTTAATTTTTTTATGACCAGCTACCGCCGACATTTGCGTATTAACGATATATTATGTATTGTACAAATTAGGAGCTATCTTTTGCTCGTTATACTTACGTTAGATAAAAGACGCATCCTAAAATAGCTTTGATGACCTTATTCACCACTAGAGCACAATACCATTGCAGCGCTCGCCACCGGCAGGGGAGTTCATCCTCACAAATTGGAACCGAAGTGGTCGCGTACTGTACGCTCGGGTTGTGGAATGAGCTCCCTGCAAAGGTTTTCTCGAATGAGTACAGCATGAGGTACTTCAAAAAAGGCGTGAAAAGGTTTTTGCAGGGTCGGCAACGCGCAAGTGATACCCCTGGTGTTGCAAGCGTCCCTAAGCTACGGTAACCGCTTACCATCAGGTGGGCCGTATGCTTGATTGCCACCTTAGTGGTATGAAAACACTATAAAATATTGAAATGTGTATTTCTACTTCCCCCAATAAAAGACCAATCAAGTGGTTTCTTTGTGGCAAATATCTGCCTTTGATCGCAATAACACGAAATCAATAATTTAATCTACCGGAATGATGGATTTTTGATACTTCCCTACAGTTAATAAATCTGGTACTGATCTGAACTGACGTCATACTTCGCACGTATAGCGATGTAGTTAAGATCTCCATCATTCCATAGGCGTTGGTTGTTTATCATTATGTATGAGTAAACACAAACAATGTAATCCCTTAGCAAAGTGATTCATGTCGACATTACAACGTTCTAACGTACAATGTAGGCATGAAATTATATTTACTGGAAACAATAGCACTATTAAATTCAGTTATAATGTTGTAAAACAGGGGTTATATTTTACAATGATTAAATAAACGTATACGGTTCGGTTTCAACCGTATATGTTTATTTAATTCAAAACCTCAGCCTATTTTCTTACATTGCCGAGTGGTCTGTACCTCTTGCTATACGGGCTGCTCGGTCAGGGGTCCCGGGTTCGAATCCCGGTAGGGGCAAATATTTGTATGAGAATTCGAGCATTTGTTCACGAGTCATGGATGTTTATATGTTTATTTAATATATTTCTAATATTTGTATAAATATTATTATCAATATTTATCCGTTATCTAGTATCCATAACACAAGCTCTTAATGATGCTTACTTTGGGCTAGATAATAGGTGTGAGTGTTTGAATATTATTATTATATTATTATGGTTGTGGATATCAACTAGTAGCTAACAATTTATATGAACTGTTTTAGTTGAGATATATCTTAAACGTAATCACTAAATAAAAATTTAATTTCAACGTAGGAAAGTTTTGTAGGTACTTATAATCTTCAGTAAGAATATTATTACGGATTTGATATAAACGTAAAGTAAAAAGAAATGTGATTGGAACCGACATAATTTAGTGGACTATTAAGGCGATACCTCGTTGGAACTAGCGACACCACTTGATTTATATTAATTGTGGCGAATATAGAACATAATAAACAAAAACGCTTTAGTGAATGACTAAAGAATGGTATATTTGAGATGTGTTCGGTATAACATATTCCTCTACATGTAACCTATTTTTTCATTATTTCCGAAAGTGGCCACTTTTAACAATAATTAAAAATTTGGTTACTTGTAGGTAGACACTTTATACAAGATACATCTTTAAAAATTACAAATACCGTTCTTTAGCAATTCTCTAAAGCGTTTTTGTTTATTATGTTCTAAATTCACCATAATTAATAACAATCAATTGGTGTCGCTAGTGTGCACGAGGTAGCCCCTTAACTGATGAAGTGCCATTTTAAATTTCGAACTCAACCCACTGAATGGTACAATAATTATTATTTTACAGGTGCTTTAGCAATACCTATTATCTAATATAGTCTTATAGGTCAATTTTAAAAATATAAGCTTTTATCTTCCCGATACTATGGAATTTAATGTATATAATGTAATATTAAATTATACATTAAATTAAAAAGTAATTTAATTGGGGCCTATGTCTGTCTCTCTCTTTATTTAAAAAATAAAATATGTATCTATTTAGGTATTTTGATAAACACGTCGTAATGAACAACTATAAAAGAATACCTAAAGCAGAGTGTGGCAGTGACAGAGGCATATTTGTGTCAAAGAAAGATAATGTGATATGGAAAATAATAAGGCCGTGTAGAATAAATAATAAATTCCTAAGAATATGTCCTATAAAATCCCGCGATAATTATGTACGCAGCTTATTTGAATAACAAATGTTGTATTGTCTATTTAATCATAGTTTTCAGCACTATATAAATTAATTAATTAGGCTCAATGACTATATTGTTTGAAATAAAACCACTATCGGAATTAACTCGACATCAGCAGATTAATTGACGGGCATAAAATAATGCAACATCTAATTAACCACGAGTTAATTCTGGTAAAGTGGTTTTATTTCAAACTAGTGGCCAACCGCGGCTTTACCCGAGTAGATGTCGGTAATCGCAAAAAGGTATTATAGCATAAATCTTTTTTCACTGTGTAAGCTACCTCCATTCCGAATTTAATCTACATCGGTTCTGCGGTCTAGGAGTGAAATCGTAAGAGACAGACTAGTTACTTTCTGATTTCTAACATTAGCATAGCACAGAATAAAGTGATATTAATATGGATGTGTACATGTAGTGCTCGCGAAAATATAAAACAACAATTTATTTATAATGATTGTAGCTTGATCGTACAGTACCTACATACCTATATAATCATTTTGTGGGTCGAACCACAGATAATAGCTGAGGAGACGCCAGCGGGCTAGAAAAGAACCATTTATTTTTATAGAGTACTTATAGACAATATTTGATCAATAAATAACTACCTACGCATGATGTTTTCGCAAATTACATAAATTGTTAATCAATAATTATTCAGAACAAAAAAGAAATCTGATCAACAGTTTTACGGAGAGTTGAATTAAATCGAAGCAAAAAGGCGACAATCGGTAAATAATTCTATTCATAATAAATTGCTCGAAACGAGGTCTATCTACTGCTCCTTACTTTGGAAATAGACGAGAAATGAACTTCTTTTTTTGTAATTATTTAAGTGCCCTCAACCGCGTAATGGATCCAGTTTTAGTTATTTATATTTTGGCGGTATGAGTCATATTTAATTTAAGTATGTATTGTACTTTCATGGTAGAACCTTATCAAAGTAAAGGAAATTACATATTTACTGTTATTGTCAAGTCAATAAAAATCAATTTCATTGGAACAAGGGTCCACAATGGACCAGGAAACTGTTTGCTCGAGTACAATGTACCGTATAAAGTAATTTCAGTTGCCTAGTAATGATTAGAATAGAGTTTTCGTCTTACTTTTAATTGTAATTTAGGTTAAGCATAATTAATTAGGTACCTACTTACTCCTTTTTCTTTTAAGTTTATTCCAATTTTTAAGTGGAAAACATAAATTAATATTTTTCAAGTTGGTAATGTTTAATGGCGTATAAAATATTAACTGGTTAATTAACATGTCAGTGTGTTAATTGTGACATAATATAAGTATTATACATATTTCTTTTTTAACTGTTCTTACTTAGAGCCACCGACATCATTGCATGATGCTTACTACGGTATTGTGCCTGTAGTCTGCATCTATCAATTCACAGCGACAGGACTACAGGATTATATAGTGTGTAGGATGCTCCATAGCTTGTGAGTAATGAGAAAACCTAGTAAAAACTGCTCGTAGAATTGTTGACTGGACTCTAAGGTACAGTAAAATCTCTAATATAACCTTTAATTATACTTAAGATTGGTCCTCGATATTAGTATAATACACATGTAGTATCACCTAACGTATCGCCAGTTATCACACTATAGTTGAGATTTAATAAAAATCACCTGTTTTTCTTTTCCCTTTGCATTCCTGTTTTCTGTATTATCTGTGGGTATCTGTTAGCAAGTCATTCACTTTTTCGTGCACCGCCAGTGCGCACAATATTTTTTCGCAGTTTTCTTTTTCAGTTAATTTATAAAATAATGGCTCCAAAAAGAAAACACAGTAAAGAAAATGATATTAATCATATTGCCAAAAAACTTAAGAAGTTAGAAAAGAAGTTAAAAAAGCATAAACGACGACGCCATTCTACCTCGTCTTCAATATCGGGAGATTCTGAGGCTTATTTACCTGACAATAGAGGTTAGTTTCAAATATTAATTGAAGGACCTAGTTAATCAACTTTCTCGAGTCGATGTTATAGATAATCGGTTAGCTTATTTACTAATATCTTAAAACATTTTATAATCGTAATTTTGTCTACCGACATGTGAATAAGGTTTACCGTTGCGGGCAATTTGAGGGATTGTCACTTTGGTAAACAGCACATGCAAAAATACGTGTAATGCGGGCCGCCGTTTGGGTTGTCACTTTACCGTTTATCAATGTTTTAATAGCGAACATTAGTTATTGATGCTACCTGATTTTTTTTTAATGTCTTGTTGCGGTCAACTATTTGGGTTGTCACTTCAGAGACAATGTTTTGATTGTAATCATACAATTACTATTTAGTATAGCTTCAGTGTTAACACAGTTAACACCATATTTCAGGAGGTGAATTTCACGATAGCGACCCTATAATTGTTGACGAGGAGATGACCACCATGATATCCCAAGGTGTTGAACAACCAACAGAAACATTACTGGTGCAGGGTACTGAAACCGAACACATAACAACTGTAGACCCTTCACCAGGTCCTTCAGGTATTCAGTCCCCACAAATTGAAGTTCCTATCTTAGAACTTTTAGGTGAAGATCCGTCACTAACTAAAGCGAAGGGCAAGGATATTAATTCGGACCTTGCAATTAGATTACAACATATTGCCACTGAAGGACTTGGCAAAGACGTCCGCAAGAACCTACTTGACAAGTACTTGCAACCTAATAATTGCCCTTTAATTGACGCTCCCATGTTAAATCCAGAAATTAGGGCGGCAGTGTCAGATATCATCCTTAAAAGAGATAAGGGCATTGAACTCAAACAAAAACAATTGAGTTCTGCTATAGCTTGCCTTGGAGAGGCGACTACGATTCTTCTTCAGGAAGATCGTAAAAACACGATAATTATAAAACTGCTGATGGACGCATGCCGCTTAATATGTGATTGTCAGAACGCAGACTCAATTACAAGAAGAAATTTTGTTTTATATAATTTAAAAAAGGATATGAAAGACGAGTTACAAAAAACCAAAATTGATAATTTTTTATTTGGAAATGATTTAAATGAAACCTTGAAGATAGCCAAATCCATATCAAAATCGGGTGCAGAATTAAAAAACACTCCACCTCCAAAGATTTCAGTTGCAAAGCCGAAACAAACACAGATTCCTCAAAGGAATTTAAACTGGAAGGCTCCTCCCCCGAGTCGCAGGCAAAAGGGGACTCCGAGGACGAAAGAGCCTGCTCAGAGGGGCCAGCACGCAAGCTCCTCGAGACCATCATATCGAGCGCCCCCCCCGCCGCCGCAACCGGGGCCGAGTCGCGGTCGCCGATAGACATTACGGTGAGCTACGCTGGTAGACTTTCCTTATTTTTTAAGCAGTGGTCCATGTTGACACGTGATAAAACGGTGTTGTCGTGGATTACTGGATATAAAATACCTTTTGCGCGACCTGTTGTCCAAACTCAGCCTGCTGGAATTCAATATCATTCCAAAGGCGAGAATTTACATCTTAATAAATGTATAAATGAATTGTTATCTATTGGAGCTATTTCCCAGTGCCAACCTTGTGAAGGTCAATTCATATCTAGTTATTTTCTCGTACCTAAACCAAATGGTAAATACAGATTTATACTGAACCTTAAAAAATTAAATAAATTTATAGACACTGAACATTTTAAGCTTGAAGATTTTCGTACTGCAGTCAAACTTGTTTCTGAAAAAAGTTTTTTATGTACTTTGGACTTAAAGGACGCGTATTTTCTTATTAGTATCCACAAAGCTTACAGAAAATATTTACGTTTTCAATTTGGTAACAAAAACGAGCTTTACGAATTTAATGTTTTACCGTTTGGCCTTAACACTGCACCATTTGTGTTCACAAAAGTGATGAAACCGGTGATAAGTTTACTCAGATCGTGTAATTATTTATCTACCACATATCTAGATGACCAACTTCTTATTGCTGACACCTATGAGGCTTGTTTAGATAATGTAAAAACCACTATAAGTTTATTATGTGCTCTGGGGTTTATAATAAACTATGAGAAAAGTAATTTAGATCCTAGTACATCATGTAAATTTTTGGGTTATATTATAGACTCTGAAAAATTTCAAGTTAGTCTTCCTCAAGAAAAGGTAATTAAGATAAAACTAAAATTAGATAAATTTAGGCGATTGCGACGGTGTAAAATAAGAGATTTCGCTCAATTAGTGGGCCTGCTGACTTCGGCTTGTCCTGCGGTTGAATACGGGTGGCTTTACACCAAACATTTTGAAAGGTGTAAATTTTTAAACTTACTAAACAATAATGATGATTTTGAATGCTATATGGACTTGCCATTATCATTGCAACTTGATTTCGAATGGTGGTATAAGGCACTAGAAAATCCAGTAAATAAAATTAAATATGACGAATATTGCTTGGAAATTTTCAGTGATGCTTCGACTTCGGGGTGGGGGGCGGCGTGTGGAGAGGAAACTGCCAGTGGTGTATGGGCGTACGACGAACTCAAAAACCATATTAATTACTTAGAAATTGCTGCAGCTTATTTTGGCTTAAAGGTGTTTGCTAAAAACTATAAAAACTGTCAAATTCTTCTTCGAATTGATAACACTACAGCCATCTCATACATCAATCGTATGGGAGGCGTGCAGTTTCCTCACCTTACGCAGATAACGCGGGACCTTTGGCAGTGGTGTGAGACCAGAAGTATCATAGTATTTGCTTCATACATAAGTTCCGCGGATAATGTCATAGCAGACTTTGAATCGCGACGGTCCCATCCAGACGTGGAATGGGAATTAGCAGATCACGCTTTTCAAACCATAGTACATACATTTGGTTGCCCGGATATAGACATTTTTGCAAGTAGAATAAATAAAAAATGTAACAAATATATTTCTTGGCATCGAGACCCAGATGCATTCGCTACTAATGCGTTTACTATATCTTGGTCAAACTTCTTTTTTTACGGTTTTCCGCCCTTCACAATAATACTAAAAGTAATTCGTAAAATAATAAAAGATAAAGCCAGGGGTATACTTGTCGTCCCCTGGTGGCCGACACAACCCTGGTTTCCTCTTTTTAAAAAACTACTGGTAATGAAACCATTGTTTTTTGAACCTAGCCAAGATCTTATTCTGTCTCTTTCCAGCAATCGCACTGTTCACCACCGAGTTACCCTGGTTGCCGGAGTCTTATCACCACATCAATGTTAAATAGGCAGGTCCCGTTATCATCCATTCACATTGTTCTGTCTTCATTATCTGAAAATTCCTATAAGCAGTATGACACTTGTTTAAAGAAATGGTTTAAGTTCTGTACAATTAACAACATAAATATGTTTGAAGTATCCATACCTAATGTAATGAAATTTCTTACTGAAATTTTTGAAGGCGGCGCTCGATATGGTACCTTGAACTGTTGTCGATCCGCTTTATCTTTGATTTTAGGATCAGAAATAGGGAGCGATGATAGGCTAAAACGATTCTTTAAAGGTATATTTAGATTAAGACCCTCATTACCAAAATATAATTATACTTGGGACACCTCGTTAGTCTTGACTCACTTGGAAAAATGGTACCCAAATGAATCGTTAAGCTTAGAAATAATTTCAAAGAAATTAGTTACTCTTTTAGCACTTATCACCGCTCACCGAATGCAAACATTGTCCTTGATTAATATCCATAACATTGAGCAACATTCAGATCATGTTACAATTAAAATCCCTGATCTTATAAAGACCTCTCGTGTGGGATCACAACAACCGGTTCTGGTTTTACCTTATTTTCGACAAAAACCTTCGATATGTCCTGTTGAAACTTTAAATGCCTATTTAAGTATGACTATCTCTTTGCGTAATAACCATTCAAATCTCTTGATTAGTTTCAAAAAACCGCATAATAAAGTCAGCTCACAAACATTGAGTCGCTGGGTGAAGAGCACACTAGCTGAAAGTGGTGTAGATATAACAATTTTTACGGCACATAGCACTAGACATGCTGCTACGTCTAAAGGTCATAGATTAGGACTTACTATAGATCTCATAAGGAGAACTGCTGGTTGGAGTGACAGCTCCAACACTTTTGGTCGGTACTATAATAGAATAATTATGGATAATAATCAACAGGCTTCTTTCGCTAGATCATTAATGTTAGATCATTTACAAAATCATTAGTTAAGTAAGTGGTACGATTACAATTATTCAATTAATATCTTATTATTAATTATACTGGGCTCAATTCTAATAAGGGTTATAATGATTATTTAAAGTGTAAATTTACGAATAAAACAAAATCAACTATATTATAGTTTTTTTTTTTATTCATATTATAACAATGATATTTCACAAATAATTATTGAAGCAACTTATATATCTCTCAAAATCTACATGTGTATTATACTAATATCGAGGACCAATCTTAAGTATAATTAATGATTAAACGAACTTACCTTATGTGAAGTTCTATCATAATTATACGAAGAGATTGGTCCGAAGATATTAGTAACCCACCCAACCCTAATTTACCCAAATTGTGAAATATCAATGCAATTTATACTCATAACTAAATGACTTGCTAACAGATACCCACAGATAATACAGAAAACAGGAATGCAAAGGGAAAAGAAAAACAGGTGATTTTTATTAAATCTCAACTATAGTGTGATAACTGGCGATACGTTAGGTGATACTACATGTGTATTATACTAATATCTTCGGACCAATCTCTTCGTATAATTATGATAGAACTTCACATAAGGTAAGTTCGTTTAATCATTAAGTATTTTGCCGTGCGCTTGCATTTTTAAAAATAAATGCTCGTAAGAATCAATATACTTTTCTGAAAATCAATGAAATACATCTGGTAAGTATAAAACTTAAATTCATAGTGCTAAATTTTGATTGAGCAACATCAATTAATCGTTGTAAAGAAAATTGTATTAAGTATTTATAATTAAATACATGTAAATATTACTAGCCATATAGATAGTCAATCGAAACAATAAGTAGTACAAATTCTTCTATCAAAATATATTATATATGACTAAGTATGTTGCAGTACTATGCCCAGCAGTGGGCGTCTCTCGGCTGAAATGATAATGTTGCGGTAAAAGCTCTCCTAAATTTCCGAGCGGTTGAGCCACTTATATATAACGACGGGAATAAGTACTTGTACAGGTTTACGTTGATCAAATGATTTGTATTTATGTGAGTGTGGGTGTCTGTGTGTATAGCTGTGTGTTTTAAAATACCTTGTTTATTACACAAAATAAAAAAGTGGAAAGAAAATTTTACGATTTGATACTTATGTTTATATAACTGAGTATATTATGTTTTAATGAGTGAAGAAGCCATGATACGTCTTTTGAGGCAATCTTTTGTCTAGGACCTAGACAAAAGATTGCCTCAGAATAAATTCAGATTTAGATTGCCTCAAAATAAATTCTATAATTGATGAGACTAATCATTCACCTAGACTCTAGGTAAATAATTAGTCTTATCAATTATAGAATTTATTACCTACCTCAGAGTTTTTCGTATAGTCGTATATATTATTAAATTACAAGCCTTTTAACGTCTTAGTTAATAATTATTCCATATACCTAATACAACTAATTTGAGTAGTCGTCAACGACTATGGTATTTTTAATTATATTCATTGCAGGATTGGCCTGGTCAATATAATTGGACTTGGTTTGGTCTAGCGCAGAATATGCACCACACACACAAATAAGTTACAGAACGTGTTTTTATAAATCGTTTATTCCTTTCCAAATTAAGATTCTAAAGAAGGTAGAAATCGCAAGCCCAATAAAATCAGACTGAATCTCCGACTTAGCGACTTAGTAACAATTTTTGATTTTAAATTCTTGTTCCACTCGCTTGATTAAGGAAAATTGTTGAAAAGTCGATAAGAACTCGGGTTTGTCAAAAAGTTTTATTTAAAATACCCAGTGAAATTAGCCCGCCATTTTGTAATCTTCTCGGATACTGAAAACAATGTTTTAATGGTTTATTCAATATTTTTTCTTGTTGACATTAGTAACTTTACTAGAATCTAAAGGTCTAATATATAGGTCATGAGATGGAGTCAATATATTTATACCTACCTATAATATTGTATGTGAATTAGTACATACTAGGTACCTACGTATCAAAAAGGAAAAATATTACAAAGATTTTTTATGGAAGTAAGCGTGTATAGGTCCGTGTTTATATTTTACAGTAAATAATAATATTTATGTAAAATATATCTCAAATGAATTTGAAGTAATTCGTTACAGTTATTATTTAGGTATCAGCTGTACTTTCATTTCACAATCCACTTACATAGCAACACGGTGAAAGCTAATCGGAAGTCAGTCAGCATGGATTCTGCTTTCCTGGAATATTTTTAAAATATTATTGTTGTAAGCAGAGGCGAATTGTTCATGAACTAACCACGCATCCGATGGCACTGTTTAAATTACGATATAGTTCAGAAATATAGTAATCATTATAAATATAGTGAGACTGGCGCTGAAACTAAATACAAAATCACATTTTAATGTTTTTAATGCGTTTAAATGCCTACTTTATTGTAAAAATTACCAATAAAAAAAAAAACGATGAATAAATATATGCTCCAGGCGGGGATCGAACCCGTGTCTCCTGATGCCCGGCCAGCCTAAAATAGCTTTCCTTAACTTAACTGTAAGTTTAAAAATGCATGTAAAAGTATTCTTTCGGATCACTAGAGGGGTTAACTTTAATGAGTGGTGAGTTAAACGTTGCTATAAAAAAAAACGTTAAAAAGGAAGGATAGAAAGCGATGAAGAAATTAGTAGTTTATACCTAGTGCTCCGTTGGCGTAGTGGTAATCGCGTCTGGCCGAACATCAGGAGACGCGGGTTCAATTCCCGCCTGGAGCATATATTTTTTCATCGTTTTCTTTCTTTATTTGTAATTGTTAAACACAAAATGTTAGCACATTTCGCCACGTTCATACAAAATATTAGTGATTGAGTATAAGTTTAAACAGAATGGTCTCTGATAATGTTTATCTGTACGGAGATTAAGATTTGCCACAGGCTATATACTCGCTCGACATGCTACGTAATCCAGTTACGAGGTTACGTGTGGACTACGGCGCTACGTGACTGCTACGAATTGGCATTTCTAGTGCATATTGTGCTACGAAATCAGTGGCTACGACTCAACGCCTAAAGTAAGGATGATGATGTTGTTTCCTTTAACACAATTGACACGAGGCATAAAATTGTAAACACGGTTCCTCAAAATGTTTTAGAATCTTTGTATAATGGCGAATTATTGTTCTTATATGAAATAGTTTAAGACAAATAATACCGGTCATCCAAGAATAAATAAATAAATTTTTTTTTTGAGGAATATCCTATGGGAGGACAGCATGGACTCAAGAGATCGATAATTACAAATACATAACAGACTTGCAAGAGAAAAGTAAATATTTCAATATTTTGCTTGTGTTTCTTTGCAACTATTGATAGGGCGAAAACTCATTATGACACTTTATATTTCATTTGAGAAATTAGCTTCGGAAAGATTACAAACACTTCTGGCTGATAGTAATATGACCGTTATTCCATTAAGTTTATGTGGGGTGACGTAACAACCCTAATTGCCCGGAGAAACTCGGAGCCTCCCAAATCCAGTTATGGAAGCTACATGGCAACTGGGGCTTGGCTATATTGAATCACAATGAAATTGTTTTGTTTTTAACAGATTTCAAAAGCTGGGAGGAGGTTCGCAATTTGACTCGACTGTTTCCATTGCAACATTTTTTTAATTTAGATTCTGAAAGTTAATTACCTAGCTAACTTTAATTGCGAGAAAATATTTATAAAACATTTTTTGATAAATTGCAAATTATGCTTTAATTTTTATATTATGGAGAAAATAGGTACTTAAGAACCTTCGGTTTTCGTTTGTTGAATTATTGCGGTACACTTATTTTTCCAAAGACTTGTAACAAAGACCTCGAGTATTATTCTGTGTGTATGAATCAAATTAGATGTATATAACAAACTGTATAGATAGATATATAGAAATTCTTTATTTTGCACATTTACACAAACATCTCAGCAAAAAAACAAACACAATATGCCAAAAAAGGCGGTCTTATTGCTAGGAGTGATCTCAGCCAGACAACCTTATGCTACCATAAGATTGTCTGGCTGAGATCACTCCTAAGAAACTCCCTACGGAGCTCACATAATTAATAATAGTGATAGGTGCGAAAAAGTAAAAAAAGTGTAAAATTATTTAATAATTCTATAGGTACATAAATATATATACATAAAATATATATTAATACATTAATATATATTCGCATTAAAAGTGAATTTTAATTTTTATACAATAATAATAAATATGGTGAATTAGGCTTTTGTAATACCAACTGTATCTACATTTATGTATTGTACAATAAATGGAATGCACAGATAGGATTGACCTGGTTAAGTAAACGAGTTATTTTTTACAGCAAAGTTTCACTGGGAATATTAATAAAAATGAATTTCCGCGCGAACGAATCCAATCTTTATTCAATTTTTTTTGTTTTGTCGGCTTTGTTTCCAACGCTCGATTTTACTAGGTACCTGTTTGTTATCATATGATTTAATCTTATGCTTTTTATGAGTTGTAATGCCGATATTCTTCATTGCTTTTTAGGAAAGTATTACAAAGAGTGTGCTTAGTAGATTTTATATAAAGGAAGCTTTCTACAAGTAAACAATGTCTTCACTTTAGTTTGTTAAAACTAAAAAGAAAGTTTTCATAATGCACTGTGGTTGCTATAGTTCTATAATGTGACAAATAACATTTAATTGACTTGCACAAATATTACAAAATTCTATAAAATAAATGTTACTTTTATTGAAGTAACAGGTATCATGTAACAGAAAAAGGTGTTGAAATAATTTTGGTTCCAGTTTGTTATCATATGACAAACAAGCTGACGGCCCACCTGGTGGTAAGTGGTTACCACCGCCTATAGACACCTGCAATAACAAGGAAAAGCACTTGATATTGCAGGAGCGCTATTTCTATAACCTAATCATCATTTCCCAAAAATACCATTGACTAGGTATAGATCAAACATAACGTCTAATTCTTTTATTCAATTAGTGCTTATAGAATTAAATATGCATTAAATAATTCATTTACTAGGTGGTAGACCCATATGTAGGGTCGCCGTAGGTAGGTAGGTACCACCGCCTTTCTTATTTCCTTCGCTAAATTTTGGTTATAATATAACCAATGTGACGACCGGCTGGTCGAGCGGTCTGTACTCCTTGCTATGCAGGCTGCTCGATCAAGATCCCGGGTTCGAATCCCGGTAGGGGCAAATGTTTGTATGATGAATACAAGCATTTGTTCACGAGTCATGGATGTTTATATGTTTATTTAGTATATTTCTAATATTTATATACATATTATTATTAATATTTATCCGTTATCTAGAATCCATAACACAAGCTCATAGTGATGCTTACTTTGGACTAGATAATAGGTGCATTTATTAAAAAAAAAAATGTTACCGAATAAGTTTGTTTATATTTTTTTAACGAACTCCTTCAAAGTGGCGTGACATAGTTTTATGGTGGATTAGCAAGGCGGAGGCTAGAACAGTCTGGTTCAAGCTGCACTAGCTGTATCTACCTATACTCGTATTGTATATTAGGTTGGGGAAAAAGTCTTTTCGCATTATAGTATGTATTAACTTGTAACAAAATCTCTTTGGCTGTACTTTTTGTATCTGGCTGGTTTTGGTATCATTAAAAGTTTAGGTTTTAAAAAAGATAATTCCAAATTCAAATTAGGAAAATGTGTGTTCTTCATTTGTTTTTCGTACTGTCAAGATGAGTGAATCTAATCAAGAAATTCGATACGTTTAAAAATTTTACTACAAAAAAGGTAAAAATGCAACGCAGTGTCTGTGAGAGTAGCACAAATTTGGTTTAAGCGTTTTCAATCCGGAAATTTTGATATCAAAGATGCACGTCGCTCTGGTCACCCTATTACGGATAAAATTGATGCTATTTTTGAAAAACTGAAGCAAGATTGGCATATCAGTAGTTACGACGTAGCTAAAGAACTGGGAATTAACAACAAAACAGTTTTGGCGCATTTAAAAAAAATGGGTACACATAAAAGCTCGATATTTGGGTACCCCACGAGCTCACTCAAAGAAACCTAATGAACCGTGTACTCATTTGTGATTCTTTATTACGACGTAATAAAACCGAACCATTTTTGAAGAAGCTGATAACTGGTGATGAAAAGTGGATCACGTACGACAAGAACGTGCGAAAAAGGTCGTGGTCAAAGGCCGGTCAGGCTTCACAGACTGTGGCGAAACCCGGGTTAACTCGCAACAAGGTGATGCTGAGTGTGTGGTGGGATTGGAAGGGCATTATTCATTATGAGCTGTTACCACCAGGCAGGACCATCGATTCTGAACTCTACTGCGAACAACTGATGAGATTAAAGCAAGAAGTTGAGAGAAAGCGGCCGGAATTAATCAACAGAAGGGGTGTGGTTTTTCATCATGATAACGCTAGACCTCATACATCTTTAGCCACTCAGCAAAAATTAAGAGAGTTTGGCTGAGAGGTGTTGATGCATCCGCCGTATAGTCCTGACCTTGCACCTTCAGATTTCCACCTGTTCCGCTCTCTTCAGAATTCTCGAGGCAGTGTCAGGTTAACATCACGAGAGGACTGCCAAAACCACTTGTCGCGGTATTTTGATCAGAAGCCCCAAATTTCGATAGCAATGGGATCATGTCCCTACCTACAAGATGGCAAAAAGCTATCGAACAAAATGGTACCTACATACTTTAGTTAAATGTAAATAAACTGTATTAAAAAATGTTTTGAATTTTCTTAAAAAATGCGAAGAAACTTTTATTTAATTACCCAACCTATTATGTAATGCACTCTTTTTTCCGCTTCACATCACGAGTAGTTGAGTTATTGGCCGTGCTATGTACTACCTACTGTTACAAGTTCCGCTTCCTGTACCCCGCAAACTATATTATCTAATAAATAATCATTGTCAACCTCTTCACAATTAGATATAATTATTAATTTCTAAACATATTAATACAAATAACTGTAGATTTATTAAAAAACATAGAAAATGTAGCGATACTTTAATTGTGTCATCCATATCTTACTTCCATCTCATGAAATATAGTGATGTTGCCTATTAATAACTTTTATATTTTATATAACTGTCTTTGTATTATATACGATCGTTGATTTTGACACTATATATTTATATTTGTATAAAAGCTGCCGTCGCCCATTTTGTTTTCTCACTAATAAAGTGGTCATCGAACAGTCGAGGCCAAACCTACTGATTGTTATTTCTCCACTCTGAAATGTGTCCGTTCCTATACTTATAAATAAAATCTTACATTAATTGCTTATTTTTTTTTTAATTACTGATATTATCATCATAATTATATCGGCCGAAAGACGCCCACTGCTGGGCATAGGCCTCCCCTAAGGATCTCCAAACTGATCGATCCTGCGCTGCCCTCATCCATCGCCTTCCCGCGACCCTCACCAGATCGTCAGTCCACCTTGTGGGGGGTCTTCCAACGCTGCGTCTCCCGGTACGCAGTCGAGGACCTTTCCGCCCCAACGGCCGTCCTCCTTGTAATGTAGGCTGCGCACTGCCACCTGAGGCTCGCAATTCTTTGGGCTTTGTCTGCGACCTTAGTTCTCCTGCGGATTTAGATATAGATTACAGAAAGAAATTAACAACCACAACAACATATAAAATACCAACAAATTTTACACGAATTTAAAAATTCTCAATGAATTTTTGTACTTATATTTATTTATTTATTTATTTTATTTATTTTTCTTTATTTGGGAAATAAACAATACAGTAAATCCTTTAAAACTAGCTCTAACAAAATACATAGATCAGTGAAGTTTCCACATATAGCTAAGATCAAATAAACTTAAATAAAAGATAGTACGATACTTACAATCTACGAATTTAAATCTACTGTAGGTGCTACAATATTTCTAATTGCTTTTCTAAAAGAGTTCTTTGACTGCGTAAACATATCAATTTGCGTAAATTTCTTATTATATGTAAAGCAAGAACGATATATAAAAGAGTTACTAGCATAATTTGTACTTGTAAAAGGCATATCGAACAAGCTGTTACTACGTAAACCAATCCGAGGACATCTAAATTGGATAAAACTTAAAAGATAAGGTGAGTCCAGCTGATTATTTAATAATTTAAATAGAAATATCATATCTCTTTCCATTCTGCGATCCTCCAACAGTGTAATGGAGGAGGGATATGATTCACGTGAAAAATTCTTTTTAAAGTTAATGTGCTTTATGAATTTGGTTTGAAGTTTTTCAATACGATTTATGTATATTTTATATTGGGGGTTCCACGCGGTGGAAGCATATTCTAAAATAGAGCGTACAAAACAGTTATACAGTATAACTAAAGTTGAACAGCATTTAAAGTTTTTTCCGACTCTCAGAATAAAACCCAACATGCGATATGCTTTAGAAGTTATATAATTTATATGAGATTCAAAAGTTAGCTTACTATCCAGATAAATCCCCAAGTCTTTCACCTCATTGATTCTAGTGAGAATATTGCCGTTTAATGAATAATTATAATGAATAACCTTCCGCTTACGCGAAAAGGTAATAATATTACACTTGTCAATATTTAATACTAAGTAATTATTGTCGCAATAAACAGATAGCTCATTCAGATCGTCCTGCAGTGGACAACAGTCCGACTGTGACTTTATTATCCTAAATATTTTCAGATCATCAGCAAATAAAAGTACTTTACAGTTTTTAATAGCTCTTGGAATATCATTGATAAATATATTAAATAAAAGAGGCCCGAGGTGAGAACCCTGTGGGACACCTGAACTTATTGGGATGAAAGATGAACAATAACCTTTTATAATTACAGCCTGACTGCGATCTCTGAGATACGATGCAAACCATCTAAACAGATCACCATGTATACCGACTTCACCAAGCTTATGAATTAATAAAGAATGAGAAATTTTATCAAAAGCCTTAGAGTAATCAGTATACACGGCGTCAACCTGATATCCCCCATCCATAGCAGCAGAAACCTCGTGAAGAAACTCACACAAGTTAGTCTCGGTAGATCTCTTATCTACAAACCCATGCTGTTGGCTAATTATGAGTGGTCTTAAGATGGGATATAAATGATCATAAATAATTTTTTCTAACATTTTAGGTAGTATGCCTAGCTTAGATATCGGCCTATAATTTTGAATATTGTGTTTATCTCCTGATTTAAAAATAGGAACGATATAAGATTTTTTCCAATACTCAGGCATTACTCCTAAACAAAGTGATTTATTGAACAAAATAGAAATGGGATGTGCCAGACTTTTTCGACACATCTTCAAAAATAATGAAGGAATCTCATCAGGCCCACCACCCTTTGAAACATCAAGCTGACTTAAATATTTCTCAACGGTAGGTTTCGAAATATGAAGAGACGAAACGGAAACAGCATTATCTTCAGCAACAACTAAAGATCGATCAGTTACCAGATCTTGAGATGGTTCAAATACAGACTGAAAGTAATTATTGAACAAATCACATATTTCTCTCCCACTTGATGATACACTTTGGTTCAGAAACATTGTATCAGGCAAATCAGAAGAACTCTTTTTAGATTTAATAAATGACCAAAATAATTTACTATTACTTTTAATGTTTTTTTCCGAATTTTGTATAAATATATCGTAACATTCCCTTTGAGCCTTTTTTTGCCTTTCACGTAATAAACAAAATGTATCATAGTCACCAATTCTCCCAAATCTTTTCCATTTTTTATGGTATTTTAATTTCTCATTAATTATTTTAACCAAAGGTCTACTGTACCACTTGGGATAGCGCAAATCATTTTTCACAATTTTTATTGGCACGTGGCACGAAATTACGCCATTCAGTTTATTATAGAAATCTGAAACAGCGTTATCTATTGAATTTATATCACGAAGATATTCCCAGTTAATAACGGCCAGATTGTCATTGATAGCATCATAGTCCGCCGCCCGAAATAGTCTAACCGTACGAGGTGCAGAACGCAATGGTTGAAAAGAGACTGATCTTATATTAATATCTAATGCTGGGTGGTGGGCATCTTCAGGTACCAGTGGATTACCACAATGCGTAACCCGACAGTCAATTCTACCTATTACCAGGTCAAGACATCTATTATTTATATTTGGTATATGATTATATTGATAAAAATCATTAAAATTTAAAAAGCTATGCAAAGACGTTAACAATAAGTCATTATTGTCACAACAAATCAATTTATTACTGTTCTGATCCCATTGAGCAGCTGTAATGTTAAAGTCACCGAATATCACTAATTTACTAGAAGGATCTTTAGTTAACTATTCAGAAAAACAATCAAAAAATTCGCTAAGAGATTCGAGATGTCGGCTACCATGAGGAAAATATCCACAAGAGATGTAAATTGTTTTTGGTCTAAGTGACGAGTTCAAAGCCAGCGAAACCATCACCACCTCCGCTGCGCCACTCGCAAAAGTCGTTGAACTTGACGACAATACCGAAATGTCGCGTCTTACTGCAATAAGAACACCACCACCAAGGCGATCACCACGCAAATCATAATCTCTGTCACATCTATATACGTTGTATCTGTTATCAAACAATTCAGTGTCATAAATGCCAGATAAAAGCCACGTTTCGCTTAGACAAATTATTTCATAGTCAGAGAGTATTAGATTTCTGAAAAAAGTACCAGTTTTTGTTCGCAACCCCCGAACATTCTGATAGTACACACGAATGTTATTGACTAGCTCCTTTATATAAGTGTAACAATACAGATAAAAACACAGACGTATTAAAATTCATAGTTCGTTCAATATGACATATTCGCAAAATGGACAGTAAAGATGATAAAATAATAAACATCAAATGATTATAATAAAATTGTGCATGGATGAACTCGGACAAGTCCATTGTATTAATTAAGTGTAAATGAAATAGTAAAAGTAAACAGACAATCATTCGTAAATCGGGCAATATATATAATAAACAAAAAACAATACTTATTTTATTTTGTTTAAATCAGAGTCTTTACTAATCGCTATCACAGGACTGGTATCATTACGGCGTACGAGAATAGTGCTGTTTTTAACCCATACGTATAAGTGGTTCTTCTCTTTAGCAAGGGTCTTGGCACGAAGTAGAAGAGCTTTATTTGCTTGCGTTAGATGTTCGTTAAAATAAATCATTCCGCTATTGCCACTAAAACCAATGTCACTGGCCCTCAATTTCAACTTTCTAATGTGAGCAAGAAAATCATCCTTTTTGTAACGGGCCAAAAAACGTACCACAATTGGCTTTATTTTATTATTTTCGTTATTCTTAGGGGCCACCCTAGTAATGAAATCAATATCCCTAGATAAGTCAATTGAGAAATCAGCACGTTCAGCGATATCCTTTACCATCGACATAAGATTTTCGTTCTTCTTTTCGGGAATACCGTATATTTCAATATTGGATCTTCTGGCCCACTGCTCGCGCTCATTGTTTTCAAGTCGAATAACACTAATCGAGGAACTCAATTCACTGAAACTAGCTTTGATAGCAGGAACCGTTTTAATATGTGTCTCAATATCTGCAACTCTCTTCAATATACTCTCATACTCGCTGTTCATAAAAGTCATTGACTCCCTAATACTAGAAATGTCATCCTTTATAAGCTTAATCTCCTTCGTGACCACTTCCGCAATGAACAACTTCATATCGTCCCTGATGTTCTGCCTCATTATGGCCATCTCCGATGTAATGAGGTCCTTTATGTCAGTTAATGACAGTGGATCATTTATGGAAGGCGGGGAAACAGTAGAGGAAGCCCCTCGTCGTGTGCAAATATTCTCAGAATTGTCAGAGCGATTACCTTCTCTAACTGGAGTGTTGTCGCATGTACGCTGTCTTGGTTGAGTCAGAGAACAATCTGGGCAAATCCAGGCAGCTTTAAAATCAGCTGTAAATACCTTCTTCTTCTCAGCAGGATATAAACATTGAATATGATGATTATGTTTACATTTGGAACAAATCAACGCTCCAACAGCACCCTCAGTAGACTTGCAACAGGCAAACCTCATTTTAGTGGCTCTAAGTTGGAACAATAAAAACAAAAAATACCCAATACAGTGGGAATATTTTTTCAACTGGTATCACAGCTACACCTAAGCTGGCCAAAGACGCAGAATGCCAGGCCAGATAAAAACAAAAAATGACGGAAAAATGTGGGTATACAAATAAATAATCACTGATCAGCCCATCAATCCAAACTTTGAATGTTAGTTTACGCACCAAAAACTGCAAATAACTAGTCACTAATAATATAGCAAATGCACTGCACCGTTCTGTCCGCGGTTATAACAATCCAAGATGATTCAGACAACTATTAATACAAACAAATAATTAGATGAAACAAAACAGCACTCCGCACTATGTTTTTTTTTTTTTTTTATTATATATATATAAATAAATATATATTTATATATATATATTTATTTATATATATATAAAAATATATTATATTTTTATTATTTTTTATTATATATTTTTAAAAAGCACGGCAAATGACTCAATACCAGCTGATGTGACGCGGTAAGTCCATAAGCGAAGACAGCTAGTGTAGTTTAGACACTGCTCTAGCAGCCTCCACCTTGCCGGCCCAAAAAATGCTTTTTCACCCCTCTTTTGAAGGAACCCATGTTATAGGAAGGAGGGAACACATATGCCGGCAAAGAATTCCAAGAACTATGCATATAATATTATATGAACTCAATGCATCGATGTATTGAGTTCATATATGTAGTCGAATCTCTACAGGAATCTGTACAGGATTGTACCATTTAATGAAATAAGTTTTTATTTTATTACACACTCGTGTAACCTTATGAAGACTCGTGTAACCTTTTTGCATTATGTATTACGCGTTGGAAGTTAAATAGAGATGAGCCTGGAAATTTTAATAACACTTCTAACTTAATACGTGCTTCTTGGTTTATTAGACTATGTGTGCTTCGAATTATAAAATAGCCTATTCAATATTTTCTTAAAGTTTTTTTTATCTTAACGGGGTAACTCTTGACCTTCATCTCACCTGATGATAAGTGAAGACTAGGCCGATAATGGAAGCGAGCTACACCCGGTTTCCTCAATCACAGAGGAACTAGCTATCCTACCTCTCACTGCCGGAACATAACAATGCCGTTAACATTATTGCTATGTCGGCAGACTTAGGTAAGATGGTGGGAGCTAGCCAGGCGGACTTAGAAAATCCCTACCACCAACCAAACAAAGGAGAAAATTTCTGCCCCCATGAGAATCGAGCCCCGGACCTCTAAATTTGAGTCTCACCCACTAGACCACAGAGGCGGTTTAAAAGTAAGCAAAACAAGTAAGAAATAAGTAAGTAGGAAAGTAAGTAGGTAAATCGTGTTCTTTGAACTTTGTAAATTATTATGCTACCAGTATTACCAAATGAATTGAAACGGAATGAAATTAACCGAATACAAATGAAAATGTAGAGAGAAAATTACAAAAAAATACCTAAATGAAAATTGTTTGATGAAGTCCTTGTTTTGATAATAGTACAAAGCTTAAGCACAAGTATACAAATATTGTAGTTAGTTGAACAAAAATAAATAAAAAAAAGTAAATAAAATATTCTATATTGCACACAAGAGACAAATTAAACAATACATAGCACCAACAACAATAACGTAGTAGTAGTAGTTGAATAACATTTCTACAAAATTAATGGCGTTTGCTATCTTTACTGATTGTAAAACGACTGTAAGATTGACTAATTAGGCGTATCTGTCAAAATGAGCTTGTTTTACTGGCTTCAAGTTGAGTGGAGAACTCGATTTACTTTTATTATCATGGGTAAACAAAAGAGATTTGATAATTCATAAAAATCTAAAGTAGGAACCACCATTCCATTATATAAGACAAAAAAGCGTCCATTATATAATACAATTTAAAAATACAATAAACGAAAATCATTTCGCAAGATTTTTATAAGTCTCATTTACTGTAATTTATTGTGATGGTAGGTTTTTTATACTACTAGAATCATCTAGTAGGCCCACCTGATGGTAAGCGGTTACTGCCGTCTATAGACACCTGGAATAACAAGGAAAAAGCACTTGATATTGCAGGTGCGTTGTCATCCTGGGGCCTAAGATGAGATGCCGTCCATGCCCAGTTGTTACACTGGCTATCCGAAACACAGCGAACTGTTTCACGGCTGAAATAAGAAAGGCGGTGGTACTTACCCAGACGACCCTACATACGGACCTACCACCTAGTCTAGGTGTTTAAAAACAATTTTTCAAACGTGTTTCTATAAACATTTTTTACAGACTTTGTGAATGTTAACATTTTTCTTCCCTTTCAAAAAAAAACGGACAAACCTGAAAGTTCTAGTTAAATTATATTTCTCTGATAAACAAGGACTTCAATATAATAAAAAGTCTAGCAAATCATCGCCTACGTCCCCTCACAACTACCCGAAGCCCAGATGGCGCCGCCGGAGAAATATAGTACAAAGTGCATAACAATTTTGGAAACTTAATTATGTAGCATGCAATAATGAAAACCAATATTTGAACTTAACAAAACAAAGAATCGATTACATTTGGTTTTCTATTTGGAAATAATGAGTGTAAAAGCAAACATACGATAGCACCCGCTTCTGCCCACGTGTCCTACGGGAAACTAATGGCATTTTTTTTTATAGAATCTCTCAATTGAATATAAAACTGTAAGATTTACGAAGCTCTATTTATTTTGGGATGATTTTGGAACAAGGTCTTAATTAATTTAAAAACTAAAAATTGCTACGGTCCGTAAAAAATAAATAAAAAGATGTTATTAAAATTTCACAAATTGGTTATATTATATAGCTATAGCTCTTTAGCTATTGTACAAATTTTTTGGACAATCAACCCAGAAATCAAAAAGTTTCACAGAAAACTCACTCCCCGTTTCGAAATTTTGAAAAACGCTTTTTAAAGAACACACCCGGGTTCATGTCTCTAGGCCCAGTGGTTTAGGCAGTGCTTTGATGTTACAGTCAGTCACTCAGAATAAAATTTTATACAGACATGTACGTACAAATATTAAGTGCAGGACGTGACAAGATGCTGTCGCCGTATCTGTCTGCTTCCTGAAATATAGACGATCGCTGTGAGTGCGTTACCCCAGCAAGAAAATATTTGCTAGGTGAAATTGAGTTATGCCAATAATTAGAGTGTAATGTGGTGTAAATGTGACCCAAATAAAAAAATTGTGCGTGCTGTAGTTTTGGAGAAAAAGCAAAAAAACCGTTCCTGCTGGAGTAACGCTGTTCCAGCAGGAAGATTCTAAACGAATGATCGGAGGGAAAAGTAAAGTACATGAGCAGGTAGGTTATATTTGTGCATGAATGTGCGCCAAAAATGAGATTTGTGCGTCTTAAGGTTTTAGAGATATACGGTTTCCTGCTGGAGTAACGTTTTGCAGAATCCGGTATCTCGGAAACCTTTGATTGTGCGCACGTAAAATAAATGTATTTCAGTAGCTGTTGATTTGTGCGTATTTGTGAATCAATAAGTTATTAAAATATATTTATCGTTTTAAAGTAATCATACATTTCTTAAATAACAATAAAAAATTCTAGCGCTTAAATGAGCAAACGTATATGCCAACTGAAAATGGAATTCGCTTCTTCTTGTTAATCTTCTTGTCCACAAAAAGTTTCAAAACTAAATATACACACGTTTTTGAATAATTTAACTTTAATTCAAAACTGACAATGACATAACTCCAACTTCAAATTACAAGAACCAGTATTAACCAAATACAATTTGGTAGTAAGGCACAATTAGAGTATTTCGTGAAATATAAATGCTGAAAATTTCAGCTTCATATGTCTCGTATTAATGTAGATATAAACAAAAAACCAATATAACCGCTAGATTACCGATAATCCGACAGAATTCAAATGACCACTAAAAAGCGACCGTTTCATACGTTTTGAGGACCTATTTGAAAGAACAGCATTATATTATTCTATTCTCCATACAATCGCGTTCATAACGTTTACAGGCAATCGTAGTTTTAGTAGTGCATTATGTTCAGTTGGTACCTATCCTTATTTTAAAATTAACTATAATGTGTTTATTAAATATTGATAATGTGCTTAGAGTATATTTATTAATTGTTACAGAGGGGTGTTTTAAGCCCCACCTATAATTAGTATTAATAGAACCCAAATTTTTTTTTTTTTACATAAAAACATTTACGGCCTGGCTACGACTATTGGGTAGGGGCGACCGACGACGTCCAATCCAGTAGGGTCAGTCAGTAACGTTTAGCGGCAACGATGGAGATGGACGTAGTTAGACATTTTTTTTTAACTCAGTAGTGGTAGCTATAATTTGGCGAATCGAATATTTCGTAGTTATATTTTTTTTACACTTTCGTGTTTTTACATTAGTAGGCGACAAGATATAAGTTAGGTGAGATTGGGTGAGATCTGAAAGATAATTCACCCTTTTCTTCACAGTGAATATATTCAATACAGGGTGGTGGCGTCAATGCGACAATACATTTAAATATAGGCTATATTAGTCCATAGAAATCAAAAATATCGTATTCATTTGATAATTTCATGACATTTGTATGGAATAGTGTAACATTGGCAGCATTATTTCATAAAAAGGTCATGAAATTATCAATTGAATACGAAATTTTTAAAAGTGGCAAACCATTTCTATGGACTAATATAGCCCATGTTTAAATTTATTGTCGCATTGACGGCACCACCCTGTATAACAAAACCGCTCCAAAATCGTCTAAAATATTTTGTTTATAAGTCGCCGCTGAGTCGCCGCAGCCGCTGTTGAGTTTTAAGCATGATTGCACTTCATCCGCCATACATTTGTTCTCGCCGCTCGCCTTCCCGCGCGTCAACCCTGCAGCGAGAGTCCGCTCTGTAAAAACAGCTCAGGCGGCACCAACTCCAAATAATTTACGAGCATGGTAGGTATAATAATAAATAAGAATATCTTTGAAACAAGTACCTACTGTATTTATTAAAAGTTTCTGTATTACCAGCATTAGGTACTTATATTTACATATAATTACTCATGTTGTGACTGAGAAAAGGTCTATGAAACAGCCTCCCAGTAGTTACTCGATGTGATTTATATCATGAAAATGGCATCTTAACCCTGGATGAATGACTGATGTAGTATTCCGCCTTGCTGCTGCCATACAATTACATTGACTAGGTATTCATACGACCTGCCCCCTTATTCTCGACTGTCGGAAAATATTCGAATTTCGGAAACTCTATACCTGTCACTTTTTATCGCTATGCATCAAAGCGAGACGGCATGTGACTTTTCGAATCGAATCCGTGATCATACAGTTGAGAATAAGGGGGCAGAAGCGTGAACTCGGACTCACTTTAGATAGCAAGAACTCGTTTAGAGCTGTCAATTAAATTTAGACAGATTTCAAAGGAACCATAGACAATTTTAGACGGCATGTACGGAGGTGCCTCCTAAACACTGCATTTTATCACGTTCAATAAGGTCGAAAATTGAACGCACGTTTCTAAATGTAAAATTATATAACAGCCATCCATAAGTACTTTTTATATAAACTAAAATGCATTTTAATAACTTTCTCTAACAGTTTTGTGCTTCAGTGTACCCAGGAACCAAATGTTCACACGTGTTTGTGAGCCAATTTATGAAGGTCATCAATATGTATGAAACGGTCGCTTTTTAGTGGTCATTTGAATTCTGTCGGATTATCGGTAATCTAGCGGTTATTTTGGTTTTTTGTTTATATCTACATTAATACGAGACATATGAAGCTGAAATTTTCAGCATTTATATTTCACGAAATACCCTAATTGTGCCTTACTACCAAATTGTATTTGGTTAATACTGGTTCTTGTAATTTGAAGTTGGAGTTATGTCATTGTCAGTTTTGATTTAAAGTTAAATTATTCAAAAACGTGTGTATATTTAGTTTTGAAACTTTTTGTGGACAAGAAGATTAACAAGAAGAAGCGAATTCCATTTTCAGTTGGCATATACGTTTGCTCATTTAAGCGCTAGAATTTTTTATTGTTATTTAAGAAATGTATGATTACTTTAAAACGATAAATATATTTTAATAACTTATTGATTCCCAAATACGCACAAATCAACAGCTACTGAAATACATTTATTTTACGTGCGCACAATCAAAGGTTTCCGAGATACCGGATTCTGCAAAACGTTACTCCAGCAGGAAACCGTATATCTCTAAAACCTTAAGACGCACAAATCTCATTTTTGGCGCACATTCATGCACAAATATAACCTACCTGCTCATGTACTTTACTTTTCCCTCCGATCATTCGTTTAGAATCTTCCTGCTGGAACAGCGTTACTCCAGCAGGAACGGTTTGTTTGCTTTTTCTCCATAACTACAGCATGCACAAATTTTTTATTTGGGTCACATTTACACCACATTACACTCTAATTATTGGCATAACTCAATTTCACCTAGCAAATATTTTCTTGCTGGGGTAACGCACTCGATCGCTGTTGGGAATATTCATAAGGCCTTATTCATACCTATCACTCGACTTTCTATTTTCAATAAAATGATTTTTTTTACTTTAAATTCAATTGCGACTTTTTAAGGAGCAAAATTGTCATGGCTTTACTTTTTTAGAGTGGCCTATACAATAGATAAATAATATCCATGTAATTTGAAGCCAGTAACTTAATTTTTGTAATTTAAATTACAAACCGTTTGTATAATTTGACCACGATGCAATCTTTTTCCCAAAACCAGCTCGTGTTTTCAATGAACAATATGGCATATTTTCGTAGGCCAATGCTTTCGTTGTTATCGCGGAAGCAGCCTATTTTTGCAAGCCGATGGTGCTAACGAGTTTACTGATGACGGGTAACTCGATAATGGAACCAAGGGATAACTTTGCACACTACTTTGAGTTCGGTTGTGTTGCACTAAACATTATGTTTCTCCTACATTTAGGAGGATGAGTAAACTAGGTCCAGACCAGGTAGGTGATGGGTATTTGTTTCTGAATAAGGGTATTTTTGAAGGGCTTTTATTTGGTATTAAATAATATACATTCTTAACGTTACTTTATTTTATTTTATTTTTATTTATTTCGAAAACCAACAGCGTTTACTTATTCTTATATCAAATATTACCTAAATAATTGTAAGGCCAATAACATTTTATTTATTTATTATTTCCTTAAATTAACCATAAGATCGTTGTTGGTGCTAGTAAACAAAAACAAAACAATTTTTTTTTCTTTTTAACCTTAAATAATATTGACAGAAACAAACAACAAACAAAGCCATTCGCTGATTAAATTACACACTAGCTATATATGGTATCGTGTTATATTTACTTTAATAGTGTAAAATGGTAACAACCATGCACTTTACATATAGAAAAAATACCATGCAAAAAAAAATTAAATTGTGTAATAATATTTTATACATACACATAAATAATATTATAATTCTTATAGAATATGATAATATTACATATAATTACCCTTATTATTACATACTATACCTACTGTTTAATACATATTCATTTACTTCTTTACTTATATCCCACTTCTTTTCAATTGATCACACATTATGGAGATTAAGCCATTATATGAATCGAAAAAAGATCTTATTTACCGAAAAGTTAAAAAAGACCACACAAAGAAGCAAACCACAGATTGTCTACACAACCATAGATATAGGTCTCGAAGCACTTATTTTTCCAACCTGCAATTCTCGTAAGAGGCGGGTCGTCTCGATAATGCTTCCCTGAAATAACTTTCCTGTATATTTTGCTGGATGGAGTTTCCGTCAGCTGGAGTTAAAGGCGATTAGAGAAGTAATTGAAGTCGGGAATTTAACTCAATTTCAGAATTAATTTTGTACTCTAAAGGAAATAATGTCAGAAAACTTGGCAAAGAAAGGGTTATTGTCAGCTTTGTTTTGTATTTCAATGTAATAAACTTTAAAATTACTTAAATCTTTGATTTGTGAACTAAATAAGTATTATATTGTTAAGGAGATGCCGGCGGTCTGGTAGAGGTTATACGATTAATGAATTGAAATGAAATCATTTATTCAATAGCACAAAAGCAAAGCATTTAAATAAATAAAAGAATATAATTAAGTCACTGAAAAGGAATCCAACAAAAAGGAATATTTAGTTATCCAGATTTTCTCGTTATAGTTACCAATTGAATATAAAGATTAACACGTTCACCACCCAATACAAAAATGTAAAAATGTTTGACCAACCCTAAAGTCCTATTTAAAAAAAAAAAATTAAACTGTACTGCTATGATGATATGAACATCGTAGGTGTCGGTGTTTTTTTACTATAATAATAACGTCTCTTGTAAAAATCGTACAGTCTTAGCACGTTTCGTGAAAATACTCCCAACAAGTTGTACTGATCCCTTGAGGCACATGTGACTCATGTACGTAGTCGTACATTCTGAAGACACGTTGCCTGAGCCATAAATATGTGGTTCATTGGACAGAGGACGTGTTAAACTATCAATAGATAAGACTCTTATAAGAGTGTTAAGCTCGGTTTTATAACTTCCGATTAGGCCATCACCTCCATCCTATAGACGATCGCAGTCAAATTACATAGCACATTAGTACATTGTAATTGGTGGAAAGGAGGTTATTGCAAAGGAGCTGTTATTAACAAGCTAGACCCGAAGGCGAGGGTTTTTAATATCATGAGTTAGCAATAATCTACGTACCCGTGTATTATCACACGACGTTATTCAATACAGTTGTGGAAAATAGTAAAAAATTAATCATAGTATCGATTACGTTTATTTCGACATAAATATGTACTTAGGTAAAAATAAAAACTGAAAAGTAAATAACAATTAATTAATTCTGAAAATCAAGAATAACATTAGAGTTAATAGTAGAATTCAGTGCCGGTTGAAGATCGCTCAATAAATTTATTTCATTATATTTAATAAAATCTTTTTGAGAACTCAATACTAAAGTGTATGGAGTCATTAATTTTTCCTTGTTTTTATTCTATGTATGAAAACTCCTTGCTATTAAACTTTTTCAATTGAGTTATTAATTTTAAATTAAACTGAAAAAGTAATGATCAAGCTCGTAAAAAAAGTCAAGATCGTGTAAAAGAAAGAAACATAAAGTACCTATGCAAAATATTTAATTTTTGAATCATAATTGTAGCCTCTGGAAGTACGCTATGTATAGACGTATATATATATATATATATATATATATATATATATATATATATATATATATATATAATAGGGGTTAAAGTATGAAGTTGCCATTTTATTGTAATTGGTACTTCGAATTGACATAGAACCTTCATGGTTTGAGATTTTTGAATGAAACTTTTTGCAAATGGTACCTATGAGGTTTTTCTTTTAAAAAATGTGCAACATTCGATTATAAACTTTCAGTTGTTTTTTTTTATTCAGCATTTTATTTATTCATTATTTTTTTAGACAAGAAAGATGGATACTTCGAAAATTCGAGTGATTTTTGAATACGAGTTCCAACGCGGAACTAACGCGGCAGAAGCAGCTCGCAATATCAATGTTGCGTTTGGAGAGGGGACTGCTAATGAACGCACCGTGCGATTTTGGTTTAAACGCGTTCGTGATGGAAATTTTGATTTGAAGAACGAACTACATGGAAGACCGCCCACACAGGTGAATAACATTGAATTGAAAGAAATGGTGGAAGCCGATCCGAGCCAAACTACCCAGAAATTAGCGGCATGGTTTAACGTTACCTTACGAACAATATTGACTCATTTGCGTCAAATCAATCAAATAAAAAAATATGAAAAATCGTCCTCATGATTTGACTGATATGCAGAAAGAAACGCGGGTTGAAACTTGTGTTGCCTTGTTGAATCGATACAGAAATAAAGGAATATTGGATCGAATTGTGACATGTGATGAAAAGTGGATTCTTTACGATAACGATCAAGCGAAAAATGCAATGGCTGACCTCAGGTCAAACGCCGCAACAGTGTCCTAAAGCAAAGCTTACCAATAAAAAGGTAATGGTAACCGTTTGGTGGTCAAAGCATGGTGTTATTCACTATAGCTTTCTCCGATCTGGTCAAGCAATAACGGCAGATGTCTACTGTGCCGAACTCCGAACAATGATAGCAAAACTTGCAGTGAAACAGCCCGACTCATGAATCGATCTTCACCGTTATTGCTCCATGATAACGCGAGACCTCATACAGCACGAGAAACCGTTTCAACTCTACAGGAACTGCAATTAGAAACCATTCGTCATCCTCCGTATTCGCCAGACCTTGCTCCAACGGACTACCCTTTTTTTTCGTGATTTGGACAATTTTCTGCGTGATAAAAAGTTTTCTTCCCAGGAGGCAGTACAAAATGCTTTTACCGAGTTTGTAGAATCCAGATCAGCAGAGTAATATCGCAAAGGCATAAATGACCTTCCTATTAGATGGCAGCACAGACTAGTTAGAGATACTACGTATGAATGCAGCAATGTAAAAAAAAATATGTATAAATAATAATGATAGATATTTTTTATTTTCTTATTTATTTATTTGGCATATACTACAGTTGACAATCAAAGGTTAGTAGATACTTAAATGGCACGGTTAGCGAGTTATTCCTAGATTGACAACCAAATTGTATATACACTACATGATAAATATAGCGTCACAGAGTAACAAATTCAAAATAACATAAACTTAAGATATAAATTAATGTGGGTATATACATTGTCAAGACTTCTTTTGACAAAAAGTAAAATTTGGAATATAAAGGAAGATGATTTTGATTTGCAAGGTAAATTATTTTATAAGAAATAACAAAAAAAAGAGTAATTCTAATAGAAAGACGATGGGGCTGCTGTACGAATGGATGCAACAACACCTGGTATGATCACTGGAGCGTGGTGACAACTCAAGAGTACTCGCTACTTGGCGACGAAATTTGTTGCTATCGCATTCGAAAACGTCCAAAACTACATCTACTTGCGATGTCAATTAGTTATATAGTCTACACATGCGCACTGTTGGGTTGTAAAATGACTTGTTATTTTTAAATACTTCAAGTTCAAAAGCACGAGGATGTCTAGGGTTAGGATGATTTT
Source organism: Nymphula nitidulata (assembly GCA_947347705.1). Lineage (NCBI taxonomy): Eukaryota > Metazoa > Arthropoda > Insecta > Lepidoptera > Crambidae > Nymphula > Nymphula nitidulata. The sequence continues at coordinate 17,090,014 of OX374625.1, read as the reverse complement.
GATTTAATAAATATGTTAAATTAAAAAAAAACAAATTTCAATTTTTCAGTACAAATTGGTACAAATTTCATACTTTAACCCCTAATATATTACTTTGTAGGGCCGTGTTGTCTTTCTCCAGACATCACCGAGATAGTGTTATATTGAGAGCAAAGGAACTTGCTTTCAACAAAACGCGTACATGGCCCACGAGCCCATGAACCTATGAATCATGAGATCATGGGTTCCTTCGAAAGAGGCGCGAAAAGCAGGCGGAGGCAGCTAGTGCAGATGTCTTCTCATATGTATTTTACCGCTTCACATCAGATGGTGTTGACTAATTTGCCGTGCTTTGTGTATGAAAAAAACATTAACTTGCTTGGCTCCCTAAACTTGCTAGGCATGGAGATATGTTGCGATCTAAATTCCAGGAACTACATCGAAACCGTGATAAAAACAGCCTCACGGAAGCTCGGTGTCCTGAACAAGGTGCGTCGATTTTTCACGCCTGACCAATTATGCCTGCTTATAAAACTCAGGTCCGGTCTTGCGTGGAATATTGCTCGCACTTGTGGAAACGCTCCGCCAAGTACCTACTCGATGCCCTGGACACATTGCAGCGTCGTGCTGTCCGTATCGTTGGCGATGTAGAGATCACGAACAACCTTGAGCCTCTGCAATTGCGTCGCTTAGCGCCTTCTATCGGCTATGTCACGGAGAGTGTTCTGAAGAGCTATTTGACCTTATCCCACCTTCCCCATTCCTACTCAGGAGCACGCGTGCCGGTCTTCGGAGTCATCAATTCACTGTCTCCACCTCAACATCACGTACAAAGAAATTTAGTAGCTCTTTTCTTTGTCAAACTTCCAGAACTTGGAATTCTTTGCCAGCACATGTGTTCCCTCCTTCCTATAACATGGGTTCCTTCAAAAGAGGCATGAAAAAGTACCTTTCGGGCCGGCAAGGTGGAAACAGCTAGAGCAGTGTCTGAACTGCACTAGCTGTCTTCGCATATGGACTCTTCTTACCGCTTCACATCAGGTGGTGTTGAGTCATTTGTCGTGCTTTGTATATATATCAAAAAAAAAACACTAACTGTTCATTTTTACTGATGTGTACCTAATCAGCAACACCGTGTGCAACGTGCAAGTAGTATGCTCAGTATTTAAAACGTTTATAGCATATGTCCCTACCTACAAGATGGCAAAAAGTTATCGAACAAAATGGTACCTACATACTTTAGTTAAATGTAAATAAACTATATTAAAAATGTTTTGAATTTTCTTAAAAAATGCGAAGATACTTTTTCCCCAACCTATTGTTATTTATCATTATTTTTCTAATCAATTATCAATATTAAACAATGATGTCCATAAATTTAATTAGAAGTTTGTCTTGTCCATGTTCATTGTTTATATGTTAATTAACCGTAGGTAACTGTTTGAAGAATAAATGATTACCGTCTTGTTTTATACCTAGGTAAGGTAATTTATAGTCTGTAATGTCACCAGTCATTAGCATCTTTCAGCTATCCACCATCGGACTGGGAATTAATCTGTATTTCAAATGACGTAAGTACTGTCCGACTTATTTATGCTTCGGTTAGACTATTTAAATGTATTTACATAAGAATATTGTGTAGCTACTTAAGTGGGGCCTCTTCAAAGCTCATTGTTTTACTCGGCATATTGTTCATGTATGTAACGACGTGTGAGCTGCGAACGACACTGCAAAATTAAATAATACATGCTGCTTGACCTTTTGGAACAATAGGCGCATACACACACAGCTTATGAGAAACACTAGGGAAATTTTTCTTGGGTTTTTTTTAAACAAGCTTTTGGTCTAGCTATTATTTTTTATGCAACTAGATGACACCATCTCGTGGTAGGTGCCTAGGACATTTGCAATAGCAAAGAAAAAATTACTTGGTGCTGCAGGTGCGTTGTCATCCCAAGGCCTTAGATGAAATAAGAAAGAAAGAAGGAAAAAATATATTATTGAAATAGGCCACAAAGAAGCACTTTTGAATCGTCAAAAAAACATTTATAACTATAACAAAAATATATTAACTAACAACGTCATAGTCTCTGTCTATCTGACATGTCTGAATTTGCACCGGTTCCAAAAGTTAAACTACCGAGAAGATTCCGGCAACAAACTCGTGTAGTCACTCTTTTCAAATACTAAATTACAATGTTTCTAGTTAAAAAATTATAACTTTTAGCAGTGCAGTACCGCCCAGCAACAAAATAATTAAAATTAGAAAAGAACCCAATGTCAAAAGTATTATCGTTATTTTCAAGCCATCTGACAATGCACCAAAGCCCTCCATGACCAGTAATTAGTCTGGCTACCTTTACCTTCAACCCGAAACACAGCGAACTGTTGTGGTTAAAATAGGATAGGCGGTGGTACCTACTCTGATGACCACATAGTGAAATTGATTTATTTATTGGTGGTACTATGATAATACGATTGATGGGTTGAGTCCGAAGTAGTTCTACTTGGTCTGCGCTGCAATGATTTATGTCATAGACATTTCATTTAAACGTATCAAAATAGTAGTAAACCTTCGATTCTGATTCTCTTTACGTTGGCGTAAAATATAACTAAAAACCAAAAGTATTCTTGCTTTAGTGACACGAAATATCAAGTTTCATTAGGAGAGCGGGCGAAGAAGCTCGTTTTCTTTCTCTCGCTCACTCGAGTCGCTATAACATGCCAATTATTGTTGCCCTTAATAAAATTAAGTTGCTTGAATACACTTAAAGAAATTTCTTTTAACTGTAATGATAGCTGATGTTCAGTGTCAGCTTAGTCAGAAAGTGTTAAACAACTAGACATATGCAATCTATCAAGTCTGTAAGCTCCCAGACTCGTAGCAAAGTCAATGTTAAAAGTTCAAATCTGTATACATACTTTAAATTTCAAGTTTAACTTACCTCCCGGTTGTTCTGCCACTTTTTGTAACTAAATTAGGGCTTTTGGTCCAACGGATAAGATAATATACTGACGCTACAGTTAAATGCATTTCAGTTAAAAACTTTAAGGGTCAACAACACAAGCTAGAATTACTTTTAAATAAAAATTTTTTCAATTGAAAACACAATAAACCTGTTAGGTTCGGTCTCAGTGGTATAGTGGTAACTCACAGAAGATACTCGTAGCACCTAAAACACTACTTTGTAGTTTTTTGTTTCTGCGGTGGTAAGGTCGCAGGAGCTCGTTGAGAAACTGTTATTTTGGGAGCAGAGGGACTCGTCTCCTGTCGACATAACGCTTTCCCATGAACAGCACAGTAGAAGCACAGTAGTATTTTCCAAAAAGAGATTATCAGTACTTCAAAATGACATAAATAATAAGCTTGATGAAATTAAAACCTGGTTACAAACGAATAACCTACTTATAAATTTAGATAAAACAAATATTATGACATTTCGTATTATAACTATATCGATTGTCATTTATTACAACGGGAATGCTCTAAGAGGAGGGAAAGTGACAAAATTTTTCGGTTCAAAATGTTGATAATAACCTTAATTGGGGAGCACATCATCATCATCATCACCAGCCCATAAACGTCCCACTGCTGGACAAGCCTCCCTGCCTTCTTATATGGGACAAACAATGAGGAGTTTGGGCCATAACACCACCACACTGGCTCAATGCGGAGTTGGTGGGTTAAAGCGGTTGCAATAACACAACCGGGAGTAACGGCTTAAAGTGCCTACCAAAGCACGGAGGAGCTCGAGATTAGAAATATTGGTTGACCCATCCCGAGATCGATCATGGCGAAAGTTGCTTTGTAATCGAAACCAGAGCGATCAAATCACTACGCCACCGATCTCCTCTACACGCCACGAGTCTCCTCTCCTGGGGAGCACATGTTGAGAGTATTTGTACCAAATTGAACAAATTTTCTTATGTTCTGTACATGCTCTATAAAGTAGTTAATACTTCTACAGTGGTGATGCACACATAGCATCTACGCTTCGATACAGACTTATATTTTGGGGGAACTCAGTTGAAAATATGTACATATAACAAAGAAAATATGTACATATAACTACTTCATACATATAAATATTTGGAAATGTCATAAGTTTTAAAGATATCAAATGTGGTTTACAACTATCAGTTGGTTTTAATTTATAAATATCCCGCATACATTTTTTCAGGCTTTAAATATAGTAGAGTTTTTTTAATACCTATTCATACAGTGTGGTGACGACAATAAATTAAAACATGTGCTATATTAATTTATGGAAATGTTTTGCATTGCAACTTTGAAAATATCTTATTCATTTGATAATTTCATGACATTCGTATGAAATAATATAACATTGGCTGAATTATTTCATAGAAATGTCACAAAATAATCAAAGAACATTCAAAGGAGATTGCTCTGGGCCCATACATTGCTAGCCCTAAGGACCAATAATCATAAAATATTATTTGCTTGGTTCGAAATTGCAAGTAAATGACCGTAAAAACAAAGATTATTGACGGACACTTCTAAGAACTTAGATACCAGGAAAACTACCTAATGTTTTGAGGTTATTTTTAATAGCTATTTATTGAAAAATAGATCAACATAAGAACTTGCATAAAGTGAGTTAAATATTACCACAAACACTTTCATTCATTGTGCGATTAAGTATAAAGAATAACTATTAGTTCGATAGATCTTGTAAGTAGGTAAATATCATGTACGAGACTTGAATTAAATGATATTTACTAACAAAAATGTATCTCAACTAGAAAATTTCCCGTCCTCAGGAAAATTCGTGAATTTTTTTCTAGTTTAGATACATTTTTATTAGTAAATAATTTTTCAAACATTTATAATAATGTTAAAATCAAAATTAAGAATAAATGATATTTGGTACTAAAATATCATCTATGAGTTGCGCTGGGGAGTTGTCATTTTCTTGGTATCTAGCGCAACTTATACAGGGTGGCACATTTAGATCGGTCAGTATGGGAAAGTCTGAAACTATAAGACATACGAAAATCTCTTCTAAGGAACCATGTCATCGATTTTAGTAATAATAAAAACTGCATTCATACATTTAAAAAAAACGTGTACTCAGCTAGTGAAATAAAACTGGACGTTTTGAAAAATAAAACTAACACTATTTCTATTTAGACATCGATCGTAAACGTTACTTTGAAACATGATGACCATTAATCTATTTTAGGAAGTGTTCGAAACTACCACCATTTTTTCAATACAACATTCAACTACGCCAAATACATATAAAGTAGGAAATTCCATTAGCATTTTCCCACTGTAGAGACAAACACTTAATAAAGCGTAAAAAAAATACTAAATAACTATTGATAAATCTCAATATATTAGACATATGTATGACTCACACTAGGAGATAGAAGCACAGAAGTCCTTTTTTTGTCTGAAAAGCTTTTATAGCTACCCTACGCCTATTAGGGCCGAAGTAGGGTTATGTAAGACTCTCTGCGACCGTTAACGATGCGGCGAAGCGACTATTAACTCATTTCGCTTGTTCGCCTTTGGGTATACCTACCTAGTAACTAGGTACCTACTAAATAGACAGCCGACTAAGCTCAAAGGTGTAAGCTAACCGTGTAATCTTCGATGCCTCGGAGGTGATAGTTCCATTATCTGCCTCGACTACGATACAAATACAAATTAGTGTGATAACGTGGTTGATAAGGTTTGGCATGACTTGCCTTTGTAAGTATCCAACAGTGATTTATTAAACATCACTTTTGAGGAATCAGTTTGGGGTATCGACCCATTTATTTACCTTGACCGCGGTTAGCATGCATTATAAAATAAGCCTCGATAGAAGCTTGAGTTCTTGTTGTTATTTGTAGATACAATGGTAAAAGTTAATAAATAAGTGTTTTGCTCACTCAAGAATTTATTTTCTTGACGAACATACAGCTGAAAAAATTTACTCAATAAAAAAATACTTTTATGTCAAATACCTATCACTTTGTGTTTAATATTTAAACAGATAATACTCGTTGGTTATTTGCTATCTACTCAAAATCTCGGCGTAATGTCCTTCTTTCGTATCGTCACCTTGCTCTGAAGACGAAGGTTGACAGACCGCTTTGAGACAGCTTTTTCGCACAAGCGCAACTCACTCCTTCTCGTTATCCGTAATCATTTTAAATCCTTTAGATATTATAGTCAAACACGCAAAACTAAGAGCTTTCATTCCCAAACTCTTATTTTCCAGCCGATTGTAATACATAGTATGCTTGTGATCCCATTTCTATACAATTGAGTGTTCTAAATTTTTATTTTTAAAATTACAAAAATGTTTGAAAATATCGGTATTTAAACTAGGAAAAACCGCCCAAGTGCGAGTCGGACTCGCGCACGAAGGTTTCCGTACCATTATTTATAAACAAGCGTCTACCTGTTGCCGTTATCAGTATCGAGCAAAAACAAGCAATAAAATCACGAATGTTGGTATGGGAGCCCCCTTAAATATTGATTTTATTCTGTTTGATAATATTTGTTGTTACAGCGGCAACAGAAATACATCATCTGTGAAAATTTCAACGGTCTAACTATCACGGTTCATGAGATACAGCCTGGTGACAGACGGACGGACGGACAGCGGAGTCTTGGTAATAGGTTCCTGTTTTACCCTTTGGGTACGGAACCCTAAAAATTTATGTCCTTAGGCGCCCACTGAACCTGCGATCTGTAAGGGTGACTGCTCTAACTATCTGAGCTACATCGGACTTGGGATGACCCTGTGAATTACCTCTAGTTCCATTTGTACTTGCGATACCAGATTACGTATAGGTACCCTACAAACTTATATTTTTCTAGTTTAAATATATTTCTAATTTTTTTCAAACGCTTTAATAACTGCGAGCCTCAAGTGGCAATTGCCACTTGCAAGAGGACTGACGGCCGTTGTGGCGGAAAGGTCCTCGAGTGGCGGCCGCGTACTGGGAGACGCAGCGTTGGTAGGCTCCCCACACAAGGTGCACCGACGATCTGGTGAGGGTCGCGGGAAGCCGATGGATGCAGGCAGCGCAGGACCGATCGGTTTGGAGATCCTCTGGGGAGGCCATGCCCAGCAGTGGGCGTCTCTCGGCTGATATGATGATTATGATGAGTCCGCGGTAGCTTAGATGATTAGAGCAGTCACTCGGATTATGAGTTCGTCGGTCGTGAAGGTCGTGGTTTCAGTCTCGTGTGACACCTATTCTTTTTTATTTGCCTCTCCTCCTCGAAGTTTTACGCGGTCAAACAAATTAATATTATAAGAACCAGAGAATTTCGACAGACAACAATATTAATTTTGAAAGTTAGTAAATAAGTTACAGTTGTTTGATACAACTTTAGGGGTGACATAACACTTAGAATTATGGCACCTTTCTAACTCGCGAAGTCAGGACAGGACATCATGATTCTTCATAATTGGTAGGTACTACAAAGTTTCACGAGACACCCCCTTTTACACCCTACCTCTGACTCCAGCAAAAGTTTGAAAAATTGTTATTAAACACAAATTGTTTTTGTTTAGTTAGCGTGATTCATGTGTCATGTTTTAGGTGGATTACCGTTTGAAATTGAGTTGTTCATTACTTTGTTGGGAAATAAAATACACGAAAAGCAAGTCGGTGGTAATGTATAATGTAGATAGTTCGTTTGGGCATATGCTTGGTTGCTAATGAATTAATTATTTATATTAATATGTAAACCAACCAACCCGCATTGGGCCAGCGTGGTGGTGTTATGGCCCAAACTCCTCATGTGTTTCTTCCATGTAGGAAGGCCTGTGCCCAGCAGTGGGACGTATATAGGCTGGTGATGATGATTAATAAGTATGCCGGAGGAATATTATAGGAAAGTTCCTACATTTGCATTTTTACTCAGTGGTAAGTAGTAGTGGTAGTTGCAAGGTTAGTCTGGAGAGGTATACCATCGCCTTTCCCATTTCGGCCGCGAAGCTGTGCTTTACTATCTATGTCAATAGAATGTCTTTTATTATTGCAGGTACTGACGTGAATTTGCTTCGGCAGACCCTAAATCACCTCCGTAAAAGGCAGTGGCGTTACAGGAGTTTCACCGGATATTCCCAAGGTCAATTTAGATACTCTGCCAATGGCGGTTACATCCGTCAGTCGGTTTCTCCTGGTAAAAAAGGTAATGGTGATGGTTGCCATGGTGCCATGACAAGTGGCAACCATTACCATCTGCTCGTTCAAACTCATTATAAGGTAAGATTTTGTATTCAGGGTAATAATAAGTTTTATATTTACCAACCCATTTATTTATTTACACTTAAATAAAACGGTTTAATAAAATACAATATGATAAAACAAACAGTTTGTCAGGCAAATTTCGTAAATTTTTGACCAATGTTTCTTAAAGAATGTTGCTCAATTTCATTGCCTTTACACTTTATTATTATAATGTGTTCCAGCAACATGACTGCAATATATTCATACGACCATGCAGTGTAAAAATATTTTGGTAAGTACACACGGCAGCACATCAAGTGTAACAGTTGCATTACGAAAGCAGCCTCTATTAAGAACACAGTAACGGTCTCAAGGTCAAACTGTAACGATTGACGCGTGTCAACTGTACAAAATTATCTTTAACTCATGAGAATAAGAAGAAATCAAAAGTAGATATTCTATTATTATTATTAAAGGCCCTCGAGGCTGTAGAACATCGCCAAAGTTTCTCATTCATCCGTTCCAGTAACGAGTCAGTCCTTTGTACAAGTATAATGAAGATACAAATAATATTCTGATTTTCTTTGTGTGTACCTACATCTCGTGAATTCAGCTTAATGTTTCCTGTAAGATATCAAAAGTGTATTGGCTATTAGAATATTTTTTTGAATAAAATAAAGTAAAATCCTCATGCGGCAGGATTAAACGAATCGAAGCTTAAACGATTAAAGGAACTGTAATGAAAATACCAAGAAACATCGATAAAAACTTTTATTGATAAAAGACGACTAGAAATCGTCTTCGTCTATTAAGCGTACGTTTCTCCCGATGTCTCCACCGTAATGTCTGCTATATGATAAAATTTAATTGTTTAATGGTAACACTGGATTACAAGACACAGATTGTCGAACGAGACGGGGTGGGGACGGGCGCGCGCTGGGAGATCGCATTCGGCGTAGAAAACGCGCGCCCGTAATCACGAATATAATTCTCTATCTAACAATAAGTCAATATTCTGATCGCTAATATCAAAAAATTTACATTGAAAATAGAGTTTACTCTAAAAATAATTTCACGCAGGGAAGGCGTCGGTCGCGAGTCGACTTGACGACCGGCGCCAGCGCGTAGTCTATCACATTGAAAGATTCATAAAGTACAATAGGTACGTTGCGCGCTCGCACCTACTCGTACCCGTATCTGAGATACGTATTAATTATTCGACAACTATAGATAATAATGTACAAGAGTTGAAACGCGCCTCGGCGCCTACACGAAAAGGTCTTTTATTGAGGAACACAGCGAAGCATCACAGCCTTCCGCTGGTTCTTCCTCCTCGGGTCTATTCGTGTACCAGCGTTCTCCTTCTGTGCGACCGGCTATTGGTCGGCTTGACCCTGGAATGTCACGTGGCTTTGTGCGCATTTCATTTGGCTTCCCACCACTAGATGGCGCCGAAGCGGGCGACGAAGGACCAGGATCGCCCACTCCACTTTTTCTTAGGAAAACTTCTATGGCACTTCCCAAAGCACTGGCGTCTACTACGGAACCTGATGGCCGATCCCAAACGACGGCTGCAGCATCTCCTGGGGGTGGTTTTGAATCAGGGGCAAATGTAACTTTTCCTTTTTTTATTTCGTTTTCTTTTTTCTTTGTAGCTAATGTCTGATGCCTACGTGTGAACCAGATGGTACCAGAATCCACGGGTCTGTCATGAAGTGTGGAGGCGTCGAAACTACTAGAACGCATGTCTGCTAGGCGCCGCGTGCGTTCTGGCTTCTGGCCACAGCGGTCTATTTCTGTGGCTGAGGAAGTGAGTGCATTAAGCATGTGGTGAAGATCGGTGTCTGTGCAGATGACACCAACGCCGGAACGCGGAGGGATCGGTGGTGGTGGAGGCATTTCAGAAGCTCGGCGGCGAGCGGGTATAGGAGGCAACGGTGAACCTACAAAGTCTGAATGCCGTCGACCACGATTTGTATATCTGACGGAACCACTAATCGGTGAGCGCTCATCTAACGGTTGCACTTCGCAGACACGTTCGTTTGATGTGTTCCACAGGCGCATACGAACTTTTCGAGCTTGGACGATATCGTCCATTATGTCGAGTTGCAGATTGTGCGTACTTCCAAGAGTGTCTGTAGCAGGTGGACCTGTGAAGTGCACACCAGATTAATTGTGAATATATTTACCCCTACCATTGAACACATTTTACATTAATACTGTTATGGGCTGTTAACTGTCAACTTGTCAAAGTTATTCTCTATGTTATCTGAGGATTGAAAAATCTGCCCTCAAGTTTAATAAAACGTCGCTTTAATTATTACGAAGGAAGGTTGATAATTATCTAATATCCAAGAAGAAACCTCCACATACTTATCTAAAGAAGATATTAATATCTTACTGTGCTCTTAGATTGTATCGTAACTTTCAGATAGTTTTGTAAGTCTATAGTGATATAATTTGTGACGTAGCCACAAACCAGATGCAAGACATTTTTTTGTATTGTTGAGGAGATGCCGCGGGCTTAAATCTTAATAGGTATGTATCTGAAACACTAGAACTTTTACCTACATTTTTTGGATCCGGAGTCTCTGCGGCGGGATAAAGCCGGGAAAGCCGCGATCGACTCGCGCCGTCCGCGTCCGAACAGAGCTTGTGGTACTCTAGATATTGTCACGACGGAATGCCTGTAAGAAACAGCCTGTTTTACCATACTGCTGCAAATGGTTTTATGTAAATATGCAATAAAACAAGTTCGTCTCTTACCTCCTACCACCGGGCTGGGGTGGAGCTTGACTCAATGTCGCTAAAAAGGCAGCTTCGCGTGCCTCACGCGCGACGCCCTCTCCTCTTTCTGATAGACGACGGACCTATTACAAATTAAATTAAAAATTATCGACTGACGTGAGCATATTTTGCACAAAATGTAATAACTTACTGCAATATTTTTAAACTGTTCATTTTGCTTTTAATGTAGTTTTTTTGCAAAATATACACAGTTTGATATAAATAGAAAAAGTATTATTATAACGTAGGAATTAAGTACCTTCTGACTTAGGTTTTTTTGTAAAACAATATCGAAACCGAAGAACTGTTCACTGGAATAGGAGTGACCCTTTTTTTTGTTTCAACTAAGCATAGACAGAATCTTCCTTATACAAAGTGACTTAATAGATATTATTTTAAAGATTCTTAATTGTATGTGAATTAAATCCACATTAAAACATTTTACAAGTTTAAGGATACTATTCAGTTAAAATAATGTGTTGTGTTTTTTCTAACCTGACTCGCCGTTGGGCCGGTTGTGCAGGATGGTGTGGGGAGCGAATGCTTGCGTGTGTCCCTCCACGGGGACAAATGATACGGGTCTGGTGGGGACTCCTGATCCACGGACAGTCCGCGGGCGGGTGCGCAGGACCGGGGCGAGGACTCCGCTTCCTCGGAGCCGCTCTCCTCGACGACAATCAGGGGCTCCCCGCCGCCAGTAATGGCCATCGAACCACGCCGCATCTTTGCTGGAAGAAAAGATCAGGGTTACTACTTACGTGTGTCAAAAAGTACAAATTAAAGCCTTTTCTCTTTCAGTAGTTAGGATAAAAATTAGATTTTCATCCCCCCCCATCTCGGAAAGAGTATTTTTGCTCTTCGATATCTGAGTGCAAAAGCCGTTTTTATCCGCTAGAAGATAAAGTAAAATTGAATTTAGAATATCGTGTGCACTAAGTTTGTGAATTCCAAACATCATTAAACCTCTTCACTTCTACCGCCATGGTGCCAAATTTATCATACAACTTTTTTTTACTTATTAAAATCTCAGACTCGGCACCGTCTTGGTGTACTATTTGTATAATATGCTTTGCGCGCGCCATTTTACTTTCACGACATATTTGTTAAAACCTATGGTTTTAAACAAGAAACTTGAAAACAAGTAAATAACTTAAAATTAGTGATTCTAGCGACGAAGAAGTTTATTTGACGCTTTAATTGACTTAAACTGTTAATAATGCGCAAATGTTTTTTTTATGCATTTAGTCATTTCCTCGTTGAAGTGGGATGAAAAGTTACGTGTTGCACTCGAGTACAAAGATTTTTCACCTCGTGCTCTTTTGATTCCCTCGTTAACGCTCAGGTTTCTAATTTGTGAATCCAGAATCCTTCGCTTGCTCGGTCATCAAAATTGAGCACGTGGTTAAAAAGCAACTTTGCACTCTTGTATAACAAATAACTATTGTTTATTTATTTATGCTTAATTGCACAAAAAGGTACTAAAAGCGGACTAAATGCTATACAGCGTTCTCTCTCAGTCGACCAGTAAGGGGGTAACGATATACAATATCGGCGCAATGATAATTAATGAATAGGATATTAAAAAAAAACCTTTACAAAAAATCTCTAAACAATAAGCAAGATAGAATGACTCTGTCCACTGGGTTTGTTGTTACACATAACAATGCTGACGGCTAACAAACCCTCTAGACTGAATCATCAAATAAATGCTCAAACCCTTGTTCAATTGTTCGCTTGAACAACAAGTATCCAAGTCGTAAATGGCTGTATAATGTTAATGATTAAATTGGGATGGCTCCTAGAAATTCGTAGATTAAAATTAATTTAAATTAGAATTATCAGAAGGCTAATTAAAATTCGTTTAAAATTAACATAGAATTTCCTTGATATTATAAGACCAAGTAGCCGAAAAATTAATTGCTAAAATAGTTATGATTTCGATAAAGGTGGAAGGCTAAGACAAAATTAAGTCTCTCCGGAGTTGGATAACACAAAGAAATTTTAAAGTAGACCTAGATCTACGAAGTATTTTAACATTTATATACTACATTATAATATAAAATGTTTAAGTTATTATCTTTTCTGGTCTGGCTAATACCTGTACCTACACGGCTGAAGGTCAAGTTAAACACTTTGACATCGGTGGGCCGCCGATACATAAGCATTTGTAAAAAAACGTAAGCCTACACGATTTTATTTCCGATTGATAATCTTAGGGACAATATCAATTCATGTTTTCCTTTCAATTAGTTACAGAACCTTGTAGCGATCTCCGCTCAGTTTTTGGTTTATGTCAATACAAAATATCTCTAAAGCTCAACATTCTACAGTCAAAAGTTAAGCAGCCTCTACAGTGGGGTCAGTGGGCTCACTTACGCCGGTCAAGCCGCCTGTGAAGCATTTACCAGGACACTCCTCGACAATGCTTACGACCGTCTGTAGCGCATAACATCAGTTATCTACATGACGGAGGATCTGCCAGCCCCCCAGCTGCTGATGGTAGTTGCAACGGGCAACCCCTATCTAAATAAATTTTAGTCTTAAAAGCAGGCAGCGCAATAGATGGGTTCTGTAGGTTAAAGAGCACCATGTTCAGCAGGTGTCACAGTTATACGGATTAACCCAGAATGGCATTCAAATGGTAGGTGTAGTGGAATTAGCCAGTCAAAAGCTTTCATGGTCGAAGTGTAGGTTCGTCTCCCGGTACGTGGCTCAGAAGGTGGAAGACCGACGATATGGTGAGGGTGGCGGGAAGCTGATAGGTGCAGACACCGCAGTACTGATCGGCTTGGAGATATTTCGACAATGCCCGTGTGGGCGTTTCTCGGTAATCATATCAACGATGATGATGAAAAGTATTTTTTCTTGTTGGTGCTAGATTGATTTCAAAAAGCAGAACTTATATTTTTTGTTAAATATGAATTAGATCAGTCATCATGATCAGTTCTTATCTTATCCATTTGTCGAACAATTCAAAAGTTGTAAAATTCGTTTAAGACAAACAATGCATTGTTTTTAATTTCTCAAAAACATTATCATCGGATACTTGACAACCGATTGTCCGAGTGATCCGTACCCCTTGCTGCCTGTATAGCAAGGGTCAAGAGGTCCCGGGTTCGAATTCCGGTAGGAGCAAATGTTTTTATGATGAGTACGAGCATTTGTTTACGAGTCATGGATGTTTATTTGTTTATTTAGTCTAGTACTCATAACACAAGCTGAGTGAGTGTATGAATATTTATTTATACTTACATAGAACTATAATCGAATGGATACGGTTTAGAATGGCTGTCTGTGTGGGGTACAGCCTTTGAAATGATTTAGTCGGTAAAGTATCCATTTAAAAGACACATTAAATTTCCTATTGTGCACGAGTGCCAGAGAGCTGCAAATAAAACATATGTATAATTCGCAATAATAGCTATCCGTAACTTATTTCTCCTTCCTCAAACCTGTACCTACCTCCCGATGATAGGTAGGTACAGGTTAGATGTCATTACATTTAGTACCCACAACAGCACATCAAGCGTAACAGTTTGACCGTGAGACCGCCCTTACTCCGCCGTAATAGAGTGCAACTGTTACACTTTATGTGCTGTCGTCTGTACTAAATGTAATGGCATCTCAAACCGATTTTAGGTAATATGCAAATCTTTCTCAGCATACGCAGCTTAACGAGCTGTCAAGTCGACGACTTCCACTTGGAAAAGCAAATATCGGATCTTACCCGGGTTGGAAATTTAGCACCGAGTTATTGATAGATTTAGTATTTCCTATCCAATCTTTAAATGGTAGAAACGAAAACTGTAGGTATCGGTTACGGTCATTTCGGCTTACATGTTTTAGCTTGTAAGTGACATATTCGAATATAGAAACGCGAACTTTTTACGAGAACTATAAAATATACTCCCGATAATACTAGTATTTCACAATTTTACTAAAAGCTTATTTATAGATACTGCGTCCACCCCAAGTAGTATAAAGCGCCACTGCTAGAATTGGGAACCAACAACGACGTTTTTAAAATCAATCGAATGTTTCATTTCTCAATTATTGAATCCACTACATTTACAGCATAGTTACTAAATAAGTCTGCAGGCTTCTTCGTTTCTAAATATGAGCTATCAACAGGTCTGGGCAGACCATGGCCTGGCACTGACCTGGATCCATGACCTCGAACTCCCACTTCGTCGCTACCCCCCTACTTTCCCCTCACTCCCCTCTCCCGGGCTTGCAGCTGCACTTTGTAGGAAATGACTGTCTGCCAGCTCGCCACTTCCGTACTCGGCTTAAAATGACAATAGGTAACAAGCACCGTTTCTGTTTTTGTAATTCTGTTGAATTTAATGCACATGAATGTATTTTTAAAATTAAAATTATTGGCTAGTTTTTAAAACAACTAATATTTTATACAGAAGAGAGAATTAGCTGATTAACTCTTTTTAGTCGTATAGAGATTATGTAGTACCTACTAGATTTTTTACATGATTGACTAAAATGGGAGTAAGTACCTAATGGTGGGGTGGTTTTAATATCTTAAATAACACTCACAAACGAGCCAAAGGGCACTTTGTAGATGAAAAGCAGAAAGGTTAGGTACTTATTTCTCTAGCTCTGCGAAAAATGTCTTTCACATTCCCTTTATACAATTTTGTAAGGGGTGAAGCAATGTACTCTATTGCAACTGATTTACGGAAAAAATATTTATCCGAAACACTTCGGTTACATTACTTATAACCAAAATTTAGCTATGTGTAAATACAGTTTATTTGATCTAACAGAACATTGCAGCTCGATGCACCTTTGTTTTTGACTAAATGATAGATACCCTAACTTATGCAGTCACTTTTTTGAGCTATAGGTAGTCGAAAATTGAGTTGTAATTTTTTTCAGTAGGACGACTTTGTATTACAATATTAATAACTAACAATGGTATAGTCACATAAAAAATGATCTAAAATAGAAAATTTTCACGTCATGGGGGCTGGGCGGGGATCGAAACCTTTCACTTTCTGATATATTTTTCAAACATTTATGTTAAAACGAAGAACAAATATATACTCCAGGCGGGAATCGAACCCGCGTCTCCTTAAGTCCGGCCAGACGCGATAACCTCTACGCCAGCGGAGCACACCCGCCTGAAGCATCACATATTTTTTCATCGTTTTCTTCCTTTATTTGTAATTGTTAATAAAGTACTTTTTTACTGTATGAATATTTGGTGTCAGATTCTTCATATATTATTTTCTTTTACATAAAAAAATCCTTTTCAAAGACCGATGACATAACGCGATTATTTTGAAATGATATTAATAATGAATAGACAGGTAGGTACAGTCGACTGCACATCAAGCGTAACAGTTTGACCTTGAGACCGCCCTTACTGCGTTCGTAATAGAGACTGCTTTCGTGGTACAACTGTTACCCTTGATGTGATGTCGTCTGCACATTTCAAAACCAGTTCGCATTGAAAGGATGATGAGGAGGGATTTCCGTAATCTGTATCGAGATCCACCAATTCGTTTTGGTTTAGTGGGCGTTGTCAAGTTGATTGGCGTCAAAGCGGTTGATGTAAATCCGTTGACGCTGCGGATCTTCTATTACACATTTATTTATTTAGCAGTTAGTTTTTGAATAAAGAAGATATAGAATGAAAATTCATAGCTTGAGACAGTAATAAGGTTTAGGAATATTTCCATGATATGTACATTGAAAATATATTTATTAACCAGCAGATACCTATAAATGCACGAATATTGTGTATATTGTAAGATTTTGCATTATTGTGATTGGAGATGTTAAAAAACTACTTTCCCCCCCTTTTTATTAAATAGAAAATAAACAAAATGTTTATTCAATTAGAAAATTAGCAGGGTGTAACATCTAAAAGATGATATCAGTTCATTTTTCATTTTTTTGTTATTCACAGATCCTATAAATATCTCGCACAATTTACGCAGATTCGGGGAAAAACTTGAAGCTTAGTTTGCAGAAAATAACGGGATTCTCTCTCCCGTTCGGTTTAGTTAGCTCGTTGGCGGGAATATTGGGTCCTTTCATCCATAATGTTATGGATCGTGAAGGCCCATTAGAACTGGCTTACTGTCTTGAACATGGAAGTTTACTCAAAGAACTGCTCGGTGAAATCGTAAAATTCAAATGAAGGCAACTAACGTGTTCCTTAACGATTACTGTAATGTTATTTTATAATAAAGTTTATCGTACGATTTGAGGTAAAGTTTTCCCCTCTCTGGGACTGAAAGACATCAATTTGTACTTAGAAATTGGGTTTGAGTAGACTGAAGTAAGATTTCGTAAGTACTCATTTTAAATAACTGTATAATATTAGTATTAATAGCCTGCGTATAAACTGTTTTTCAAATACTTATTTAGTAATATATTAACGTCTTCCCCTTTGCTTGTTTGTTCACGTCTTATATCATTCAACAATTTTTTAGACTGCAAAAAGGAGGAGGTTCGATGTGCCACTGTATGTATTTTTTTGTATGTATGTTCACCGATTTCTCAGTCTATTGTAAAATGTACTTTATTTTGATATACCTATCTTTTTAGTTTACATGAAAATTATTAATTTCTATTGAGTTGCTAGTTTTAAAAATAGTGTCTAATGTATATAGGTATTCATTTATTATTGATTTTACTGACATAATTTATTGATTTTTAATTGTTATTATAAAATGTAACGTTTTTAATTGTAATATGTAATAAGTTCTGCGTGATAAACTTGCATGTTTTTGGAATAGCTATTTAGCTATGGCTTTTTCAAAATATTAAGGTTGCTACTTAATATTTTGAAAAAGATATCTCCTTATTCCTTATTTAATGCAAATAAATGAATATGAATAAATATGATATCCAAGGCGGGCGGACCGGGCGATGAATGTTGTAATTGCGAAGGTGTTTTCGGTAAGATAATTGAATTCCATAACCCAAATAAATGCTCAAGTAAAATCATAATAAACCTACCTTACCTACGTACGACATGTTGTTGTTTTCCGAAATCCACGCGAACGAAGTTGCGGGCACAGCTAGTTCTGGATAAAATACTACACTTATGTTCGTTTTCACTGACCATTCCCTAGGCTTAGGTAACTGCTAAGAACGTCTGTCTCTTTCTATATTCTTTAGACTGAGATAAAAATCGCTAAGAGACTCTTAACGCTAAGCAAATGTTAGGGAAAACGAGCATTACAATGTCCTCATTAAAACAGGGTGGCTTGCACAGTTGTTGTTGCGGTAGCTACCTGTTTCTTCAAAAGTTCTTTGAAGACAGCAGCACAGTATAAATGTAAATATTTATCTACAAAAACCTTTACCTAACAAAGAACGTTGTGCGTCGTCGTCAAGAAAAGGCGCTTCGAAATAATGAGCGAGAAAATGGTGACGGCGTTAAATATCACCTCGAGAAAGAAAAAGCTCGTCTTCCCTTTAATTACATCATTAAATGTGTCGCCCAATGGCTTACACGTCTGTTTATCTTTATAGCTGACAGAAAATACCTTTTAGGAATATGCCCTTTTTTTTGGTACGCTGTGGGGAAGCTCTTCCAGCCTATCCTCCTCTCCCTTGGGGGGAAGAGGGGGGGGGGGGGGCTCTCACCCACTAAACCCCTCAGCGATGCACCTCGTTATCTGCTACCTACCGACGTAACGGGATGGCCCGAAAACATTCACCGTCGTCAGCAGGGCAGTTGACCGATGTCGGTCCCGTCTTATGGGGAGGCTGTAAACCCCCCCCCCCCCCCCCCCCCCAATCCGACTTTCTTCTTTAAAGTCGGCATGCCGGTGCATTGGCACGCCGACTGGGCTGTTCTAGCCAGGCTACGGCCCCCAACCGTGCCCGGAGCCCAAAGATGATGATTTTTACGGCGTTTGTAGGCGCCCAAATTGCGCCCTCCTTCGCCCAGGACGTCTACGGCGGATGGCGGAAGTGGCGGCTGCTTCCCGCACGCGTTCCGCCTCCTCCTTCCTACTTATTACTTCCTCGCAAAAAGCGAGGACCGCCTGCCACGACCTATCGCTCTCGACCATCTTTAAGACGACGGTCGGGAGGGAGAGGTCGTCCCCAATCATCGCGGTCAACGCCAGCCTCTGATTCGCCCACGCTGGGCACACCTCAAGCGCATGTTGTGCTCCCTCGTCAGGGCATTTAGGAATATGCCCTAGAATAAGGTTACGTTTGTTTTAGCAACATTGACGGTAGTTGAGTCATTAATGGTAAATAATTAATATTTTATTGATAAATTATTTATACAAGTTAAAGGAAAATCAATTACTTAAGTTTAAATAAACACGCCACCTAAATCTTGTCCAACAGAAAGTATATCAATAAGGCTGGTCGCATTATTTCGCTAACGTAAAGCGTAGTTGAGCCGTTTGGGAATAGGGGACCTTGCGGTCCAGAAGCAGACAGACTGCATAGGTTTCTATTCAGTCTGTGAGCAGTCTGATTGCAAATCAGTCTGATTGCTTAACGTCTATGTGAAATTCTAAGTGACAAGAGGCGGGCATGATTCATATTAATATCATAAATGCTACTACCTGTCTGGTAAGTTTTCACCCGTAAGCCACTAAACCCATTTAAATGGAAGTAGTCATGGAAATGTTACTTCCTAAGAAAAAAAGAGACCTACATAGTGGCGAGATAATCGAAATCCACGGGCGGAGCCGCGTGCGGCTACTAGTAATTTAAAACATGACCTCTAATATTATATCAAATGATCGAATAGTAATGTTTGTACGTAATATTTTGTTACTAGATACTCAATTTATTAATTATTCAGTTCTCTGCAATAAAATGGGTTCTCCCATTTTACTTATATAAATTATTAGAGGAGCTAGGTGGCGTATTGGTTATTACTCTAATTCTAATCTATTAATCTGTGGTATAGGTTTGAGCGCTCTGGTTTCGATACGAAAAACAAAGCAACTTTCGCCATGGTCGATCCTGGGATGGGTCAATCAAAGTTTGTTATCTTGAGCTCCTCCGTGCATCGGAAGGCACGTTAAGCGTTAAGCCTGTGCCTAGCAGTGGGACGTATATATAGGTTGGTGATGATGATGATGATGAAATTACTAGATGCCGTCTCCATCCGGGTGGAAGTCGGTTATTGCACTAAAAGGTAGCCATGATATATCGTTTCTCAGGATGTAATAGCGGTTGTGAAAACGTAGCTGACAGACAAAGCAACTTACATTTTACAATAAATATAAGTATAGATTATCGTCAAACTAAGCAAACGGAATTTCAAAGATGTTTTCCCGCGGGACTGTCATCGTAGACGTTTCGAGTTAGAGAAGATACTCTTGTAAAATACAACAGTATCTTGTGTTTAATTACAGTTAAGGCTTTTTAAATCTTCCCCTAGATTTAATCGTCGATATTATTTTAGCTTCATTATTATTAATCGCAAGATCGTGTACTAAGAAAAGCGCTGTATGAAATAAATCCGTTATTTTTACGTTATTAAAGGAGTGAATTACGTTCATTAAATATTAATGTATGTTAAAACCAGGTCACCGAAATAACATTAGAGCGCAATACTAATAGCGTTACCCTGGCCATATATAAAGCCCGGCTTAGCCGCAGGGTGGTAATTTTACGTTGAGCTAAAGAGGTTCTAATACCGCAGGCTTTGTTTACGTGTCTAAATATTTTATTACCCTCTGATGGAACCCTTATACAGGATGTGAGGGAAACACAATCACGTAAAAAATAAATAAATAAATAACGTAAAAAACAAAAACAATTTAAAATATTGGACATTGCGAAAAAAAAATCAGGGCAACAATTCTCATGGTTTCGTAGCAGTCTCGACTTCCAGATTTGCATTCGAACTTTAATCGAGTCTCAATCAATGTGAACTATTTTGAAAATCTCTAGTTTGACTTTTCTGGAATAAAGTACACTTTTATTGGCGGCACTACCTACCTACACATAGTATTTTATTATTATAGCCTTTGGTTTTTTTGTTGGTTTTTAATTATATTACTTGACGGTAACATTTATATGGGCAACACGACAACAACGACAGCATGACGTCATTTTCATTTATTAAGATGTCACAATTGTCAAATATCAAAGATTCGATTCGATAGAGACATTCCAAGAGTGTATGGAGGAAATTTGGGGTATCAGTCAAGATTTTATTACAATAATTAAAAATTGTGTCGGAGCGAACTTTGTGTTATAAAAGTGGTGTAGTTTTATAAACCAAGTATTTATGTTAACGTACAACTAAAAGATTATTAGAATAAAAGTGATTATGGTATGAAAGACGATGAGAACTAATTTGTGGTTATCCACCTCATCAAGTAGCATCATATGGAGACTGTCACCATATATTTCGCGTCAAATACTCCCAAGGAGCATTGAAGTGTGTAACACCAGCATTTCAATGCAATAAATGAGGAAATTAAGAAATACTGACGACATGGCTGTATGGGCATTAGTACCCTTTGCCTTCCTATTACAGGGAGAATGAACCAAAAAAAAATCCATTCCAAAAGTTGAATGCGACCATCATCATTATGTTCTCCATCGTCGAGTTATCGAGTTACGAGAAGATAGCGATACGTAAATATCGAATTTTCGTGTTAGGGTACTCGGGTACTTCACTGCCATCTGCCTTTGTTTACGTGAGCGGTTCCCTTACACCCTGTATGTTATTACTCTGAAAGTAACGGTAAACAGTGGCTAGGAATTTCTACTATCACATTGATCACAGTGGCAACATTGTTCTAAATCTTTTCATGTGTTTCCACGTGACGTGAGTTACCTAAAATGTTTTTATTGTTGACTCTTTTTAGATGTAAATATTATTTGATAGTAGCTATTTTCTAAGTGCTGTAGATAAAGTGTGAAGTTTTAATAACAAACAAAATCGTAAAATTTGATAAACAGTAAACTATAATCAGTAAATATGTATGTGTATTTATCACAATTTTTTTTACAAAGGTTCAAAGGTTCAAAGGTACAAAGGATCGATGGAGATTTTTGTTACTTTAATATTTGTGATAAAATTATTTTACGTAATTAATCTGTGCAACTACAAAACTGTCATAACTGACACTAGATTTTTATTGTGTCCGAGCATAGAGGCAGGGGGGGGCACTCTTAGAACAATGCTATTGGCACAGAAAGTAGCGCCATCTATGAAGCTTAGCGGTGACCTTTTTGAATGAAGTCTTCAAAGTGTCTCGTTAGATGTCGCTGCTGCCGCTACTAGGTTGAAAACAACAATATTATTGAGTCAAAAACAAAATAATAGCAATAAATTGATATTTCCTTTAGTAAAAGGTTGATAAGTATATTATTTTTATTTTATTTATTACTTTTAGCAGCAAGGAATAATATTTTTACCCTTGGCAACCCTGGTAGTACCCGTATTATAACTATGTCATTCACTCGCGTGATGGCTGCCGAAACTTGCACTTGCGTTTACGTTGTTTTCAGTTATCTAATTATGTGTGTGTTCTAGTGGTTTTGATATATTTCTGTGCTAACAAACGTTGAGTTGAGAGTACTTCTCCGTCTAGATTTCCATATCACTACATCGAAGCCATTATTTTCTGCGAAAGTTGTGTCAAGTCAACCGACTCTATAAACTTGAAGACTTGGTGTATTTACTTGCGTTAGGAGACGCTTTGTTGCGATAAAGACGCTTTGTGTATTTTGGACTCTGAATGTGTTGTGGACTGTGGATTACAAAATTGCTAGAATGCCTTTCTTTTGTATTTTTGGATGTAAAAATCCAGAGCAGTGAATAGATTATGCAAAAGGAAAATTGTATACGTTGGAGACGATAAAATGAAAATTACGCCCCAAAAATATTGTTTGCAATATAAAAATTATAAAAATAAGTCACAGATTATGTGCTGTTTTATTTATTTATTTTGAAATAAATATAATTCATTAATTTAATGAAGCGTATTTCCCAGATACGAGTTATTTTATTTCATTGAGATAATGTTTGTATTAATGTTGAAAAGCTATCCTTACATTAAAGTTAAGTCTCAATGAAATAAAATAACTCACATCTAGGAAATACGCGCCATTTAGATTTCAAATCTTTTGATACAAACCTACCTATAGCTACGTATACATAGTAGTTAGTTCGCGCACTATTTTCCAGAGGCGCTGATGGCGTTTCAAATTTATGTTACAAAAAATTGCCGCGAGTGGGCGCTCTTTTCCCCTATACTTACATTACTCTTTGCATAGAGGAATATAATACACCGGGAACGACCCCTCACGAGCTGGTAAGTACTTGAGGGACTAAACTTTGTACCTAGTTATCTGCATAACTATATCAATATCCGCCTCTGTGGTCTAGTGGTTGAGACCATCTGCCTCAGATCTAGAGGTTCGGCGTTCGATTCCCGTGGGAGCAGAAATTTTCTGCTGGCTTTGGTAGGTGGTAGGGCTTTTCTAAGTCAGGCTAGCTACCACCATCTCACCTAAGTCTGCCGCCATGACAATAATGTTAACAGAATTGTTGTGATCCGGCAGTTAGTGGTGAGATAGCCAGTTCTTCTGTGGTTGAGGAATCCGGATGTACCTAACTCGCTTCCATCGTCGGCCTTATCTTCACTTACCATCAGGTGAGATGGAGGCCAAGAGTTATCCCGTTAAGGTTAAAAAAATAACCCTATGCCTTTAGGTATAGTTTCACATCCACATTCAAATTCAAATCTTGTTCACAAAATAAATCAATACTAACTTAAAAACTTGTAGTGACTTTTATTTTACAATTAAATAGGCAAACATTTGAACACAATCACACGTTATGTTAAGTAGTGACATGGCCTACGAGGATACATGTTTACCTAAAAGTCGCCTATTCACTCTAGCCTTAAAGACGTCCAAATTGTAGGTTTCGGGAAACAGGAAAATTCTTCTTCTTTTCGGAATTTAAATGTTCATAGAGATCTTATAGTTACAAAGTAATTTTTGTACCATACTTTATATTCGAGCTATCTTATCAAATCACGTTCGAAATAATTTGATTTTACTGCCTTAGTCAAGATCCAGCGCGAGAATGATTTTTTTCCACAAATTATCTATTTTCCGGGACAGGTCTCATATTAAAATTTACTCGTAACTATATTGTATCTATTATTCTAGCTAGAGTACCGCTTTTTTCAACTAACAATCAATAATCAAAGTTAATAATAAAGAAAATGCCCTTAGTAACGGCTTGGTGGCATAAATACGCGACCTTTGTTCGCCAAAGTAAAGTATCGGATAGGTGGCTAACGATGTGACCTTAAGCAAGTGCTTTGCAAAGCCACGTTAATTTATTATGACACTGTGAGGTATCTAACATTAATTTATTAACAAAGAAACAAAGTTAGTTTTCATTTTATATTAATGTTTCGTAGATAGTCATTAATACAATTGACATCAAAGCCCTTTGGTGACGGCTTGAAAAAACTGACCATGTTGTGGTCTCCTGTCTATACTTTCTCTTTATCTCAGTTTGTAATCGAATTTTTAAATCCGTCCAAAAACTTTTAAATAAATACCGGCCAAGTGCGAGTCGGACTCGCGCACGTAGGGTTCCGTACCATTATCTATAAACAAGCGACTACGTGTCCCCTAGCACGAACATTTTAAAATTTCGAATCATAATCGTACCGTTTACGCACGCTTAACATTTCAAACAAAACCCAGACAAAAGCTAACGTAACTACTTGATACGATGGCGTTTCGATATTTAAAAGTGTTCGTCCTATGGCTACTGTTTCCGTTATCAATATCGAGCAAAAACAAGCAAAAAAAATACATTTGTTGTATAGGAGCCCCCTTAAATATTTATTAGTATTTGTTGTTATAGCGGCAACAGAAATACATCATCTGTGAAAATTAGAACTGTCTAACTATCACGGTTCATGAGGTACAGCCTGGTGATAGACTGACTGACTGACGGACGGACGGACGGACAGCGGAGTCTTAGTAATAGGGTCCTACTAGTCTGTCTGAAGTATCCGTAAGTATTACAAGGTGACTTTGATCACAAACATACAGTCAGTTGATGACCAGAGTATTGTGAGTTGGTTAATTGCTTATTCAAGAATATGTAATTAGTCATATTTCGATAAAATAAAAACTACTAGGTATACGAGTATCAGAAATCCTACCAATTCTTTGCAATGCAGTCAAGGGCTTTATTGCAAACAATTCAAGTTAATTAAAGGTGCTGAAGAAAGCTTGGGTTGTAAGTAGCTCGCAGAAACTGTCGCTACGAGAACCCGTAATATTCTAATAACACTTTATATTGTTCACTCAATATATCGTGAAAGTATCGCATTAAGTGGTAGGTATTATTTTATACCTTCGGTTATCAAACGGCATACGAAGAGTGGTTTTGTATGGTTATCGCGTATAAAATCATCTTTTGCAATCTTGGAAGTATATCTCTGCATAGATTGCTATGCTAGGTGTCAAGAACCCTATCGCAGACTGCGTTGCTTTGACATGTCGCAGGCATTTCTTTCACCAGTAATTAGACAGGACCTTCGGGGACATCATTATCACCAGCCTATATACGTCCCACTGCTGGGCACAGGCGTTCCTTCATGGGAACAGCACATTTCCACGCGGTCGAAGCCGTAACTTAGCAAGTATTTGATATTACCATTATAGTAAAAATCAAATAATAGTAACTCAAAGAAAATATGTACTCCAATCTTCCTAATCTAATTGAATTGAATTGGTTTGTGATGAGAATTAAGTCTCTACCTGGTCAATAGTAATCTCCGGGTTGTCCTTCAAACATGGATAAAGTTTTAATATCCAGTTATAAGCTCGACACTGCTGGACTCACTATATCAGATTACATTTATTTGATCACGTTGCTTGCGCTCATTTATTAGAAGGGTCCTTTGATCGGGCGCTTTCTAGGCCAGGGATTAAATATAATTGTTTGTTCAAAGCTGCTGTTGTTAATTCTCTTTCAAAAGTTTATTTTTTATTAAGAAAAATAAGGACGGGGCACTACTAACTACGAAAAAAAGCACATTTATTATAATGAACTTAACTGTAAACTGTGATTACGTCAAAGCAAGTCGGAGATCACCACCGCCCCAATACACAATATGGCTTTACGTCCTATTCGTCACATCCTCGCATTACAGACCTATTGTGAATTAACTGAAATTGATATAAAGTTCAGTGGTACGTACCACTTTTATTACATGATGACGTTCATTAATTGGGGAGTTTTGGGCTGTATCCCACCACGCCGGCCCAGTTGTTGTTGGTGGGGAGCGCCAGAGACTCGTCTGTTGAACGCCAGGGTGCACCACGTGCAGGTGAGGTTGGCTTGGATCCCGTGAGGCGTTATTCGGTACTTCTTACACCCCAAAGCAATCGTTCATGGTAAGCGGGCAGCGTTAGACCGATGGATTTGGAGAACCTAGGCGGTGGCATATGTCCGCAGATTTAAAGCGAATGGATCGGCTAAGTTATTTTAATCAACTAGATGACAAAGAAGTGTCAATTAAATTGGTGTTTCTAAGTTAATTTATCCGCTTTTCATTGACGTACTCACAATTTTAATTTAAAACATTTTTTTTTATTATTTACAGATTCATAAGTTGTATCTATTAATATTACTAAACTACTACAAGTATGAAATTTATAGGTTTATATTAGGATTGATTCCTTTTTCGTCGCATTCCGGATTGGACATATTCTTGTTTCGGCACATTCCTGCCTGTCGATTCTGTAACAAAAATCACTCAAATAAAGCAAAAAATGTATGAAAATTTGCTCTATTTGACAGTTGAATTCGAAGTGACTTGCGAAGTGAGGTGCGAGATTCGTTACAGAATCGCACCTCTCTGTTTGGACGTATTCCGTTTTCGGCACATTTTAGTAAATAAATTATATTATGAAAAACTCGCGACTTTGCTTTCATAATAAAATAAAATATTTTTTTTTAGTTAAATTATATTTTAATCAATTAAAATAAAAGTTAAAAATCAACAGTACCCACACTAATTACTTATAATAATCGGGCAACCAACTAAATTCATATGACATTTATAGAAGTTGGCAAAGCCTATTTAAGCATTCCATAACATTTTTTTTTTATAAAATCGTCCACAACAGCCCGCCCCCGTTTATGCTATTTCACTGCCTCTACCTTGTATCACAGTCTATATAAATTTCATACAGTCAGCCAACAGGCACGTCTAGACAGAGCAATCGTGAGGGATACGCGGTGCGAGAGAGGGGTGGTAGCCCGAGATTCATACACTCGCTTGGGACATGCCGGTCAGGAGTGTCCCATTTTAATAAGCTTTTTTCCTTGTTATTGCAGGTAGGTGCCAATAGGCGACGGCAACCACTTAACAACAGGTGGTAACCAAGTTGCATAAAAAAGACCACCTATGCTGAGAAAGACTGCATATCATCATCTCATCTCGTCTCATATCATTTTCGTGGTTTTCAGGGGTCCTGATTCTGAATACAACATCAATTTCAAGATCCAAGATGGCGGACGCAACTTTTTTATAAATATCAATATGGGTATCATTTTCGTGGTTTTCGGGGGTCCCGATTTTAAATACAACATCTATTTCCAAATCCAAGATGCGGACGCAGCTTTCCTTTCTCGTTTCCGCCCCAACGGCGGTCAGTCCTCCTTGCAATGTGGCCTGCCCACTGTTACTTGAGGTTCGCAATTCTTCGGGCTATGTCGGCGACCTTAGTTCTTCTGCGGATCTCATCATTTCTGATTCGATCACGCAGAGAAATGAGCATAGCTCTCTCCATTGCCCTTTGGGTGACATTGAAAGGCCTCATAAGAAGGCTCAATGTCACCAAAAGCAAAATAAATAAATAAAATTACAAAGAATGTTTGCAGCCAGGTTTACATGAGAATGCGTTTGATAAAAAATAAATAGATGAAGATGAAATAGGCTATATAGGTACGTACTTGACACACCATTTGCTTATTAATTTCTTGTTTTAAAAGAAGCTTAGAACGTTTAATTATACGTAAATACCATAGCTGAAATATCCATAAGGCCTTTGAGATGGTGATAATCCTGTTAGGGCTTAGTTAGCAAAAGCCTTTGAATAAAAGATGAGTATGTTTTGTATTATCCGTCCTTATATGCTTTTACTCTGTTATTACAATGTCAATTAACGACGTACCTACATGAAAAACTGGAACATAAATTATTTATTGTGATGATTTTATGGTTCACTATAATTAATCTCTTATGTGGGCACTTCTACGTTTGCGTAGGCAAAATGTCATAAAAGGAACTCGTATAATTATTGTAAATCATTCTGTTTAATTAGATGGTCTTATTTTTGTCCTCTCCTTGCGTTACGGGCATCTATGTGCTACGGGCAACTTGAGAAGTCTGGTCACTATGAATAATGACCGGTCTGTATACATAACGTCTGTATCAAGTGTTTTTATTTTTTTTCTTCATATTTACCTAAAAACTTTTATTTTAACACTTTTAAATATATAAATCGAGTTATGAAAAAAAACATGAAATTCGATCAGGAAAAGGTGATCGCTTTGCGATTGACTTAGATTTCTCACGAATATGTTATTACGGTTAAGTCAGGTTTCCATAAAAAAGCTCTGGTCTCTCTCTGTGAGAGACCGGCCATTATTCATGGTGACCGAACTTTTGAAGTTGCCCGTATATGTATGTCACCGCCATCTGGTTAAATTCGCCGTTTAATCTAATGCCTAGGCCGATAGTTAATTCAACTAGAATCACTTAACGTTTAACGACTTGGCGTATTGAAAGGATAGTCTCATACCGAAGACTTTTGGTTTAATGGTGGGCAGAAGGTTATTTTTTTATGACCACTTGTAACCAACATCGTTTTGGCTATATGTGGTCATAAAAAATAATCTTGAACCTACCAATCACTCAAACAGTTCAACACAAAAGCTCTTTGATTAAACCGACCTGCCTAGGCGTAAAATTAAATTACTAATTTATCCAGACGGCTGAAATGTTGTTCAGCTATCTGGTAAAATGTTGCGCTCAATGACTTGGCTAGTTGTCCTTCAGCCGTTTCGTTGGATGCCGGCATTCAGTCCAGTCCAGTTATTAAGCAGCTAATTTAACCAGACGGCTGCGACATGTATATACAGCTGTATTTTGCATTGATCTTGATACCTGCTGAGTGGAATAGGAAACGATTAATTAATTATTGCAAACCATAAACTTACTTTAATATTAGATATGTAATGGTTTATAAATCATTAAAAAAGGGTTATTTTGTTATTATTTAATTCAGTAACCAGAACCACTCAAGTAAACGTGCAATGTTGTTTGCTAGATAAGTCAATTTACGGCTTGTTCTTTTATCGTGTTAGATATGAGAATTTTATGGCACAATTTCTTTTTATTTCATTATGGAGCATCTGCGCTTGGAAGAATTATAAATATGTCTTTTCCTTACACAAAAAAATATAGGAAAATAGAGAAAATATATTATGTAGAATAATAAACTGTAGGTAGTCTTTAGGGCCACAGAACAGTAATTCGTATATAATTCCGATTATATTCACAGCGAATTTAGTGTCATTGTCTATCTAATCTAACACACCTTTGGGTATGACAGAAATTAATCGACAGAAAATTTTCGGTACTTAATTAATTAATCATTAAAAATGTGTGAAAATGCTGTTGACCCATTGGTACTTCATATTAAAAATGAAAAAGTGTTTCGGTCTTTCTGTCTCTCTTTTACGAAAGCTGATTAGTTGTCCAAATTTCATTTGACCGGAAACGGTGCACTGATGTCTTTTTAACCGACTTCAAAAAAAGAAGGAAGTTCTACGTTCCAATGTATGTGTTTTTGTTGTGCGTATGTTCACCGATTTTTCAGTAAATTGTGAACCGATTTTCAAAATTCTTTTTTCATTCAATCAAGTACATCTACTCCTGAAGTGGTCCCATTGTCATCAAGTCGGGATCCCAAGGAAATCGAGGCCAAACCTCAAATTTTATAGGCACGTATGACATGTTTTACTTTTTTCCAA
The DNA here is from genome assembly GCA_947347705.1 of Nymphula nitidulata. NCBI lineage: Eukaryota > Metazoa > Arthropoda > Insecta > Lepidoptera > Crambidae > Nymphula > Nymphula nitidulata. The sequence goes on along the minus strand of OX374625.1, from coordinate 17,059,995 downwards.
AGCTATTCAAGTATTTGCTTCTGTTAGTCATCACATCAACTAATTGCAATATTATGTATTTTAAAAGACTGAGAGACGGACAAGTTGATAATAAGTACTAACGGTCACCTATTCAGCTTTGACCTTAGAAAATCACTTAAAAATGTTAAAACTATTTTTTAACAAAATTAAAACTAACTTAAAAATACCTTAAAGGAAAAATTAATTAAATTTAAGTACCTCCTACTTAATATCTCCTAAAAATGTATTTTTTGGAGTTGGTGCTAAGCTGTTTCCAGAAACAATAGAAAGTGAAGCACCGACTCCAAAAAATACATTTTAATGATATAGGTACCTAGGTAGGTACTAAAATTTAATTAATTTTTCCTTTTTAGTGTTATGAAGTCGGTTTTTTGTTAATTATTTTTAAATGTTTTGTTGCCATATTTTTTTACCATCGCAATATTCATTTGAAGTAAGTATTATTTTACCGAACTCCTTTTCACCAATTTTCAAATATTTTGGAAAAAAATGGAAACGAACAAACATAAATGCACAAACACTGAACCACTACGCAACCGTAGTGGTAATCGCGTCTTCTGGGGTCCATAATGGGGCATATAATGTTTTCATAGTTTTTTTTTATTTGTAATTGTTTTATTATATTTATTTACTTTAAATTCCAATGAAAAATAAATAAACCCCTACTTAATCTCATCCTTCTATATGAAACTGTTTTACCCATAAGTTAAACCTAGCCACCGCTGTTCGTCATCTTTTTATTATTACTCTGTGAATCCATATAAATTTTCGTCCCTGGAACAGGTGTTCAACATATTTCAGTAGTTGAAGTTTTAAACCTTACAATTTGAGTTAAGTTGGATGATTACATTTATAGTCCAGTTAATTTGTGTTGATTTCGAGCATTTATATGCCAATTTTATTATATATAGTTTTACGGCTCTGGTTTCAAGACCTTTTAAGCCAGTCATATATGTATTTTCTTTATTTCTTTATATAAACCATTAAAATTCTGGTGTTACCTACACGTTTCAATGTATCTCTTAGTAAGCTAGCACGTTTTACAGACGTAAATGTCATTTCTGGCAACTCACTTGAACACTTTCGACTTTAGGCACTGATACAATATTTTGGACGTGAAGTTCCTACGCAATTTCCCGAATTCCTACCATTCGAATTGGATTCATCGATTAGCCTCTTTCTCGAAGTTGGAACTACTGAAATGAAATGAAAATAAATTATGAAATGAAATATCTTTATTCAACTAGGCCACTTTCGAATCGTCAAAAATCACACTTTTATTTAACTGACAAAAAATACTGACTAACAACGTCAAAGTATTTGTCTGTCTGTCTGTCTGTCTGTCTGTCTGTCGGTCTGTCTGTCTGTCTGTCTGTCTGTCTGTCTGTCTGTCTGTCTTTCTGTCTGTCTGTCTGTCTGTCTGTCTGTCTGTCTGTCTGTCTGTCTGTCAGTCTGTCAGTCTGTCAGTCTGTCTGTCTGTCTGTCTGTTTGAATTTATTGTGGGGAAAAATAACGATTCGGGTGTAAATATGTTGAGTGCCTCAGTCAAAGATAATAGCGAGCAAGACTACCCACTAAGATTACCCCATACTCCTTATCTCTTGCATTGACAGGTGTCAGCGGGATACCTTCTGCTGCTTAATGTCTAAATTAAGATAACCGCTGCCCTTGTTTTTTCGTTCCCGACGCAAAAGCGGGGTATTCGAAGTTCGACATGTCTGTCTGTGTGTTTGTGGTCTCGTAGCTCCTATTTTGATTCGGTTTTTGCGTTTGAAAGCTGATGTGATCGAGATGGTTCTTAGTTATAGTAATGTAGTAAGCTCTTTTCAGGCGTTTGATGACTATCAGCATATTTCCTACTTGACAAAATTCTAACTTTCACAGATCCGAATGATTTAAAATTTGGTTCACTCGTAATGTTACTTTGGTGGTATTTCCAAGACATGTTAATCTTGAGCTGATCCTGTACTACCAAATTATGGTCTGCGGGATGCTTAATTCTTCAGAAACTATAGCAGATACAGCGTGTTTAGGCTCATAAGAATAGTCTCAATTATTTGGTGTTAAATAGACGATTAATGAGGTCGGGAGTTACTTAAAATTGATTTTTTTTTATCATCTATATTTTTGTTTGAGAACTTATAGATAGTATGAATGCAGGTGTTCAATATAGCCCTTATAAAACAAAGTAACTACCCAACCAAAACGTTTGTTCTCCCGTAGAGTTAACTGTATCTATTACAAACCCTTACGATGGAATAATGTATTCACGAACGGTCTGTAATCCAAAAATTTGCATTCCCGAATCCTTCTACAGTGGTTCAGAGGTAAATGGATTGCTTCGGAAGGTTGATGCTTTTGCTCACAATAGGATTAAAGGCTCTGTAATCTATTTATTTATTTATTTGATATAGTTATTAGCTTACATTATGAAAATTTGGCATAAACTAATACTAAATAGTGAACAGAAAGGGAACTAATAATAAAAGTGTAAGAATATTGTTACGGGCTAGCTAGGGAAATCTAAAACGCCAATAGGGATGTTTCCTAAGTTGATTACATTAATTAAAACAAGTATTATTACCACAACTATGAATGATAACATAATATAATACTTAGTTTATTTGTTATTAATTTTGTCAATATACCCATATATTTTTTAGTAATATAGCAACATGTGACGTGATCTGTTCCACAGATATGGAGTTTTAGACGAATCGCTGCAACTTAACAAACATACCACAGTACCCCTAGCACGAACATTTTAAAATTTCGAATCATAATCGTATCGTTCGCGTACGCTTAAAATTTCAAACAAAACCCAGACAAAAGCTAATGTAACTACTCGATACGATGGCGATTCGAAATTTAAAAGTGTTCGTGCTAGAGGTGAGGTGAGTATCTGTGAAACTATTGATTTTAAACATACTCTTTATTTTCAAATACTTGTTTGTGAGTTCTAAACTTCGTATTTATGAAATAAAAAAGTTGTCAACCACCCTATTTTATCGATAGATCATGCGCATCATACGGTAACGCAGTGCCCCCAGCACGAACATTTTTAAATTTCGAATCGTCATTAAGTTCAGTGCATTTCTTTCTATCAAAAGGAATACGAAAAGGAATACGTTGTCATATAATTTGACATTTAGAAACGTGCGTTCAATTTTCGACCTTATTAAACGTGATAAAATGCGTGTTTAGGAGGCACCTCCGTATATGCCGTCTAAAATTGTCTATGGTTTCTTAGAAATCTATCTAAATTTAAGTGACAGCTCTAAACAGATTCTTGCTATCTTTTTCCTATTACTTAGTGCGAGAAAGAGATATACTGTACTTAAATTCCCAGAATTATGCCCATTGTATCACGTAGTTACGTTAGCTTTTGTTTGAAATGTTAAGCGTGCTTAAACGATACGATTACGATTCGAAATTTAAAAATGTGCGTGCTAAGGCTACCAGTTCACTGAACACAAAATAATTCGAGAATGTATTACCAAAACGTAACATATAACATTTGCTCAGCACTAACAATCGCACTGAACACTGCACTGTATCAACAGTTTGCACTGGTGTCGATACGTATTGTTTTTTTTTATACAACTAGATGACAAACAAGCTGACGGCCCACCTGGTGGTAAGCGGTTACCGCCGCCTATAGACACCTGCAACAACAAGGAAAAGCACTTGATATTGCAGGTGCGTTGTCATCCTGAGGCCTAAGATGAAATGCCGTCCATGCCCAGTAATTACACTGGCTACCTTTCCCTTCAATCCGAAACACAGCGAACTGTTTCACGTTTCATTAATATCGCTTTGCAATCCAAAAGAAAATGTAACAAAATTTAATGAAAACGATAGATGTTCTATTTGTAGTTTACATACTTATGTTCTTTGTATGCAGCCAAATGATAGTAGTTAGTGGTAAATCCAAAGTAATAGAAATAAATGTCTTAATTTGTCGAGTCGCTTACATAATGACAACCGGGAGACTTTATTATGACAGCAAAAACCAATTGAGTCTGGAATTCGGTGCTTGATTGGGGACACTAGACAGTCATTGTGACCTAAAACTCGCTGGCTCTAATTCTGGAGAACACATGCTAAGTCTAAATTTAAGTTCAGTGCATCTCTTTTTCTCGATATGAATACGAAAAGGATAACTTATAACAAGAGTCTTTGTGAGGAATTAGGCGCAAAGAAGTGCAATTAGTGTTGCTTATAAGTAGTTAGTTATATGAAATAAAGGAAATACCTATTGTGAACATCTATTTTTGATACACTATGACGATTGGCGAACAGCAAGTCCATAAGGAATAGTCGAGAGAATGTTGGACACACACACATAAAAGTTTCTGTAGAAAAGTGATGTTTCAAAAATGCATGGAAACCCGGCCAGGTCTATGTACACTATTGTTTGATTTGAGATACTGTACATATACCTGGCGGGATATCATATTTTTTTAACTTTAGCGCAATATTAACAAACTAAAAAGTTATTATTTATGGTGCTAGTCTTTGCATCGGTAAATGAAAGTTATTCTTTTAATATTTAGCTTTGTAAAGACTAACGAATTCTAGTTTGTAACACTATTAATTCGTCAAATAAAGGGCAAATATTAAATTTTAAGGTCCTCTAAGCTTTTGTGTTGTCGTAATCAAATTATCAACTTCAATAGATGCTTGAGAGCGAAATATTCTCAATCACTTAGGATTGTTTCAATACAATTTATAAACATTTACAAAGCCTAATTGGGCTTTGTTAAACGAGTTACCTGCGCATCTCAGGTCAATAGCGAAATAAAGATAGTTAAACAAGTCTGCCAATTTTGTTAGTTTCCTCGCCGTCTATCTAATAATTTGCCTAACAACGCATATTACGCTTTTCAGGAGTAACGAAAAGTAAAAAAAAAATTGCCGAGTCTTTAAGATGATTTCTTTTATTAATAGAAGAACGCTTTAGATTGTATTTTAAAAAGAAAGTTACTTATTTTTTTAAATAACTAGAAACTCTTACCGTTGTTTAAATTAAGTTTCGTAAATCTACCGGTGCTGAGTAGAACGGACAGAAAAATTTGCAAGCCTTGTCCCTCCCTCTGCATGTCAGTAATAATTGTTAGAAAAATGTTAGATTACAATAAGTGAAAAAAAACAATAAAATTTTGTGGTCGTTGATATATTTCATTACAAATATGAAACATTGTACAGTATGCACACTAATTGCACTAATCAACACAATGAACAATTGCACAATATTCGTACTTATATACTTATTGTTGTTGAAATCGCACGTGAATTCACCAATTAGTGGATTCACACGTGAGTTGATGATTTCGCGATGACAATAGTACAGCTGTATCTATAAATATCAAAAAGGTTTATTACTACTATAGTGTTATTGTAATCCAGCTTCTTTATTCACTGAGAAAAACGAACTACGTCAATAATCCACGACTTTGTCCCACGCCTCAATTTATATGGGATTTGTGTCACTCCAACGTCTACTTTGGATTTTTTTACGCGGATATTGTTAATATTGTCAATCTTTTATTATTTAGGCTCTGATTTATACTGGTTCATGATTTATACCTATTGGCTGACATATTTACAATATATACGGGTGTATTTTCCATCGCAAGGCTTACACCTCAAAGCTATAAATAAAATCGAAACAATTACGATTCGAAATTTTAAAATGATTGTTCTGTAACGGAAGTCACTTAGTTGCTAAGTTATAATAATTCTTTTGAGAGTTGGCATCGAAGTGACATGCTAGTTTCACTAAATAAATACACTAACGCATAAAAAAAATCTCTATCTAAATGGTCTGTTCTTCTTATGTGTTCGCAATTCGCAAGCCCCAGGTTGTGAGGCCTCTCACAGTGCACAGTCAAAAGTCCATGAATCTTTACGAGTTATCAAAAACGATTACTTACTTTTTCTTGTGATCGTAAAATTCAAATTATTAATTATATTTTAACATTAAAAAAATATTTGAAAGGACATGACACAATCTCACATCAAGGCACAAGGAATTGCTATTTTATTTAAAAAAACCTCAATAAATAATGGTTCACTGTGTTAATTCCTTCGCTTTGATCATTATTGCTTAACAATGGCGTAGACCTGTATTTAGCAGGTATTTATGTGACATTATTGCATTGCCGAAGTTGAAATTGTTTATTTAAAGTAAACATAACATATCCTACAGTGTCTGCTTTAATGTAGGTACTAGGTAAAAAAGACGTAACACAAGATCTAAGAATGTTAGATAAACATAATGTCTATTTTACACGATAAGGGTAGCAAACAAAGGTACGGAGCGTCTGATGAAGCATTTACCGTAGCCTCTAATCGCTCGTAGCACCTTGGGCCACCACTCACACGTTGCCTGCCCTGAAAAATAAAAAAAACGTCAAGCTACCAGGGCCAGGGGGAATTGTCGCGATCGCGATTGGGAACGACTTGAAATGACGTGTAGTCAGTGCCATTATGTTGGCAGGATGTAAAAAAAAGTTAGAGATTGGTACTATCTGTGGAGGTCATTGAGAGGTAATGACCGCCAAAATGTGAGTTAATTAAATATTCTTGATAACTTATAGGCTAGCATCAAAGATTTGGTGAGTCCATAAGATTTTGTCAAGAGATAATAATTATTGACTGTAACCGGTGGATAGGGAATGGCTGTAGGGGTGGTTTGGAGGCCATTTAGGGGCCGTATGGTCCCGCCATAATTATCATCGCTTAGAGAGATGGTAATATAACAAAAAAATAAAATGTATGGTGAATTGGGTAGTACGAAAGTAAATTGTCGTACCTACTCAGATTCAATAGCAACATTATGGTAATATGAACAAAAGAGTAAAATGTATGGTGAATTGGGTAATACGAAAGTAAATTGTCGTAAGCTACTCCGATTCATTAGCAAGGCTATTTTCAACTAGGTAGGTAAGTGTTTGCACAGATTAATGATATATGTATCTACGATATTGTTTGATTCAAGAAATTTATAAAGGCGAAGCAGATTAAGTTCCCGGCAATTCTTAATTCGCAAAGTCTAGATACCCCATTTGCGACAGGAATAGTCTTCTATGCTATTGAGCTTATAAGACGAGTTCTCCAGGTTTTCTGAAATATATTTCTATTAATACGCTTTACGTTCGTCAGCATAAAAATCACACACCGCCACGTGTCGGTGCGCATAACTCACAAAGGTGGTAGGGTTGGCAATGCAAAAATGTTACTAGGTGGTAGGCCGGTAGGTAGGGTCGTCTGGGTAGGTACCGCCGTCTTTCTTATTTCAGCTGTGAAACAGTTCGCTGTGTTTCGGATTAAAGGGAAAGGTAGCCAGTGTAATTACTGGGCATGGACGGCGTTTCATCTTAGGCCTCAGGATGACAACGCACCTGCAGTATTAAGTGATTTTGCCTTGTTATTGCAGGTGTCTATAGGCGGCGGTAACCGTTTACCATCAGGTGGGCCGTCAGCTTGTTTGTCATCTAGTTGTATAAAAAAAAACATAAAAAACCAGGATTAAGCTATTTACAACTCTAATAACTAGTTATTTAATATACATATAATAGAAATTCCAGAAATATTGCTATCTTATAGATTTTAATGCTGCACGTCGCTTATGTTTTTATCCTACCTATACCAAACCTTCTTTAAATAAGCCCAGTAATTAGCTGTGTCAAAAATTAAAACTTAAATTTCAGAAAAATATTTTAACGAAATATGTGTGAACAGTGCTTAGTTCTTCTAGCTCTGCTGGTAGAAATGTTCCAATAATTAAAGTATTAGACGTCTCACGTTATGACAATGCAATGACTCTTATTACAACGTATTAAGTCGAATATTATTAATAAATAAATTTTTATTCTATTCTATTCTATTCTATTATTCAGTTTTGTTTCTGACCCTGGTTGTGTAAATACAAAATAAAACAAAAATGAGGTTATCTGTTTGAGAACTAAATCACAGGTAGGTACTTACAATTCTGTCAGCCCTAACCGTCAAGTGGGGAGACCGCTCGCTGGCCCCGCACTCAGCTACCGTGTAATAGTCATCACTCGATAGGGTTACGACTGTTTACACTATTTTGTTCGAGTCGTAAAATTAAATGAATTGAGGCCTTTTATACCACCGATGTCATGATAGTAAGCGGTTACTGTAGCCTTTGTACAAATACAACACCACGTATCATTCACTCGTAAATTGCCGATGCTATAAAAACTTTTCACGCCCTTTTTGTGCTCCATGCTGTGTTTCTTTGAGAATACCTTCTCATTGCTCATTGGAACAATTCTCTGCCGGTGGCAAAAGGTGCGATGGTAGAAAAATTAGAAATATCATATAAATTGTCTTTTCGTAATAATTAGTCAAGTTGGTAATGTCAGATGATTTTCCGGCAAGCATTAACTTTAGCATATTATTCACAAATTCACAATGAATATCGAAAGAGATGTATTCTGGAATAAAAAGGAGTTAACCACGAGAAAAATGACTTTCTGTATTCCGAGTAAACGCTATTAGATAAGGAATACCTGTGGGAAAAATACGGTTTCTATATTTTGTTTTCTGAGTTTGAGAATCCTGTGATAATCTGTCTCTGTTAAGCAATAACCACACTATATATTTTATCTTATGTGTTTATACTCACAATATTTTAAAATATTGTTATTCATTAATGAAAGAATCACTGCCTAGTGCCTACATAGGAAGATAAGTAAGTAAATAAAATTTACTTACATTTTTAGAATTTCGGCTGACTTGTTGTAATATAGCAAACACACTTGCTATATTATGCAACCTTTGAGATTTATTTATTTATTTAACATTTTGCTGTACAACACACATCAAACGGCTAAAGAAACAGAAAGAAATAACAAATAATTATGATATATGTAAGCAATTCTTGCACATTGGGCGGCTTTATCGCTAAGAGCGATCTCTTCTAGGAAACCTTAGTATAGACATGATAAAAATAACATTTCATAGAACAGAATAGGCATTTTACCTGCCTTACACAATTCAACGTATTCATTCATTCTCGTACTTCATCTGTCCGATATGCTAGATATAAATAAAAGAGCTTAATTCTTTGAGCAGGCAGCCCTATAAACGCTTAGTCCGCTTGTCCGAGGCGAGAGCGGTATCTAACCTAAATTTGCTTTCAGAGCAACCTGTGGACTGAAATAGGAACATTTACATGTTTAAGTTTAGATTACGTTGAACATAGTTAAAAATATTATGTTTTGATTATGTCTTATGAAACTGTTTTAGAGCGAGAATGTTATTTTTCAGATACCTATCAAACGAAGTGCCTGTAAATATAATAACAAAGAAAAAACGCGTCTAAAAGCATCAGTAAGTTTTTGGTGCAGTTAATAAACAGTTTGTTATAAAAGTCCGAAGTAAAAAAGGGGCTGGTTGTTTCCTTGTCAAAAATTACCTCTTAAAGTTTGACACCTCTCAGATCACACACACACACACACAACCCGCGCACATATTACGATATCGGTCACCGTAACCCCAGATTTCTAAATTTTATTTCAGAAATATGTATCACCCGGTATAACTGATAAATAATAAAGTGCATATAAATAGGTTAATATTATATTATTATAAATGCAAGATTAGCTTTTCATCTCTTATTCTAATATTTAGAAACTTTTAGGTAGCTACAAAGGTGGAAAATCGAAAGCATACTGTTAAAAGTTTTAGAAGAGTTAGTGGCCCAAAATTGCTTCCCCGAAACGAAGCAAGGCGACACGGCTTTGTACAAAGGTGAGCTCATATCGAAGCCAAACAGGACTCGAGCAAAAAAGCGCGTGGACCGAAAGAATTGGATCCCGGCTCGAGGTCTAGCGAACGTTGCCGTTGTAAAAAGTCGACATCATACAATAAACCTGTTTACCGCACGCTTCAAAGTAATTTTTTTGTAATAAATTTTGTTTAACAAGGCTTTATTGCCTTATAGGTATCAGAGAAATAAGAGCTAAACAGTATTCATTGAACATTACTAAAAAAAAAAACAAAACCACTACGCTTATTCTTAATTTTTGATTTTAACATTATTATAAATGTTTGAAAAATTACTTAGTAATTAAAATATAATAAAACTAGAAAAATTTCACGTCCTGAGGCAGGAATCGAACCCGCGACCTTTCGCAATCCGGGCGACTGCTCTGACCACTGAGCCACCCAGGACTTGGGATATCCCTGTGAAATTCTTCTAGTCTATCTGTATTTGCGTTTATGAGCTAACGTCCACCCTACAATGTCGAAATATTCTATTTCAACATCCGAAACGAGTATTTTTACAAATACCAACGATTCGGTTAAGTTGGGGCAGTGCTTTCAAATATTCTTAATTTTTGATTTTAACATTATACGCTTAAATAAAAATATATAAACTAAATGGATACTAGATGCAAAGTCACAGTAAATAAGCCAGTAACAAGCGGCAGGCAAACAGAATTACAGATTGTAATATTAGGTGTATAACACAAATAAAACAAGAAAACTATACTCGTATTTGCCGACTTTTTTTTATACTAGATGACAAACAAGCTGACGGCCCCCCTGATGGTAAGCGGTTACCGCCGCCTATAGACACCTGCAATAACAAGGGAAAATCAATTGATTTTTTTTTTTTTTTTTTTATACAACTAGATTACAAACAAGCTGACGGCCCACCTGGTGGTAAGCAGTTACCGCCGCCTATAGACACCTGCAATAACAAGGGAAAATCACTTGATATTGCAGGTGCGTTGTCATCCTGAGGCCTAAGATGAAATGCCGTCCATTCCCAGTAATTACACTGGTTACCTTTCCCTTCAATCCGAAACACAGCGAACTGTTTCACGGCTGAAATAAGAAAGGCGGTGGTACCTCCTCAGACGACCCTACATACGGTGCCTACGTATTTACTATCTTACATAAGAATAAAATTAATTATAAAGCTTTTCTTAAGGCAATCTTTATATAGGTTACTAACGTATAACAGGTAACAGTAACTTATAAAAATTCTTCAGTTGAAATACACAATGCCCGACTTACATAACTTATCACCTAGAATGTGCGTTTTCATATGATTTCCAGCACGAGCGAGAGAATTCTCATAATGTTTAATGTTACGTTAAAATGACACAACGCTAGCAATACACGTAACAAAAAATAGTGTATAACCTCGTTTCCTGAACGTTCTCCTTTAACCGTTAGATATATCAATGTTAATGTAACGTTTGACAGCGTAATAATAGGAATTTAAGAAATTCCGTTCCATTGTATATTTCAGTATGAATAACTTCGATACATAGTGAAAGGATTTTCTTCTAACTCCTAACCGTTAAGGAGTTGTACCTTCCATCATCAGCTCATCAACTTGAGATGATGACTAACAGAAGAAAATAGGACTGGACTAGCTTTGGAAAAAAAGGAAAGCATGTCACACGTGCCTATAAAAATTTTGGTTTGCCCTCGATTTCCCTGGGATCCCGTCATCAGATCCTGACTTGGTGACAATGGGACCACCTCTGGAGTTTATTCTATCGAAAGAAAAAAGAATTTTGAAAATCGGTTCACAATTGACAGAGAAATCGGTGAACATACATACAAAAAAATAATAATACATACAATGGAACATATAACCTCCTTCTTTTTTGAAGTCGGTTAAAAATACAGGCTTGGGCATCATAAATGAAATTTCGATACAACTACCCAATAACTTATAATTATTCTTTTTAGTGAGACTAGGCATTTAAAGATTGAAAATAGAGTCAACAATCATGCAAATTGTTTATTAAAGACCTATATGCAGACGCTTGTGACAGAAAAGGTTTCAATAAAATTTTGTTTATTAGATCTGTTTTTAAGCGACTTCAAAAAAAGGAGGAGGTTATCAATTCTTCTGTATGTTTTTTTTTTGTTTGTTACCTCAGAACTTTTGACTGTGTGAACCAATATTGATGATTCTTTTTTTGTTCAATGCGGAATAGTTCACATTTGGTTCCATAAAATTTTTTTGAAAATCCATTGGGTAGTTTGGTTTATAAATTAAAAAAACTGGAAAAATGAAGTCGTCTACATATGCGAAATTGCGGATTTTTGCTTTCCTATGAATTTTTAGTGAACTGATACGATAGTAGAAATCAATTTAAGCTCACGGTCACCCATCTAGCTTTGACCTTCAAAAGTTATCACTAAAAATTGTGGAAAAAGAAATATTTAAACAAAAATTAAAACCGACTCCAAAAAACTGAAAAGGATAAAATAATTAAATTTTAGTAGGTACTCATCCCCTAGGAACATATTTTTGGAGTTGGTGCTAAGTTGTTTCCAGAAACCATAGATAGTGAAGAACCGACTCCAAAAATATGTTCCTAGGGGATGAGTACCTACTAAAATTTAATTATTTTATTCTTTTCAGTTTTTTTGGAGTCGGTTTTAATTTTTGTTTAAATATTTTTTAAACAAAATAAAAATGGCTTCAATTAGTGTTTTGTAGTCTGTTTTATTTTTGGTAAAAAATATACAGGGTGGCGCCGTCAATACGACAATAAATTAAAAAATAATTCAATTTAAATACCTAGGTATGTACTTATCTCATAAAAATGTATTTTTGGAGTCGGTGCTTCACTTTCTATTGTTCCTGGAACCAGCTTAGCACCAACTCCAAAAAATACATTTCTAAGATATATGAAATTTAAGAATTTCACAGGGATAACCCAAGTACTGGGTGGCTCAGTTGGTTAGAGCAGTCGCCCGGATTGCTAAAGGTCGCGGGTTCGATCTCCACCTCAGGACGTGAAAATTTTCTAGTTTAGATATATTTTAATTACCAAGCACTTTTTCAAACATTTATAATAATGTTAAAATTTAAAATTTAGAATATTTTATTTTTAGTGTTTTCAAGTCAGTTTTAATTTTTTAAATTTTTTTTTTCGCATTTTTAGTGTGATTTTTTTAGGTTAATGCTAGATAAATAAATAAATGAAGTATTATCTAATTACAAAGCGTTACTTTCGTTTTACTTTTCATCATCAATTCTATCGGTCTATACGTACCTATAATATTTAAAGAATTATCTTCCAACTCCTAACCGTTAAGGAGTTGTACCTTACCTTCTATCACCAGCTAATCAACATGAGATCATGACTAACAAGTAAAGACTTGAATAGCTTTAGAAATAAAACATAGAATACGTGCCTATAAAATCTTAGTTTTGCCCTTGATTTCCCTGGGATCCCATTATCAGATTCTGACTTTGTGACAAACTTCGAGAAAGTAGTGTGGGAGCCTGTTATTTCATCTAAGGAACATTTTAGTATTCTCGATTAAACGAAGTCTTATTGTGGAAGCTTCGAGAATTGTTTTGTAGTAAGGATTCGGCGGCTATGTAAACACTTGTGTCGCAGCATGTTTTTCCATACCACTAACATTCTAGTATTCTCGATTAATACGAAGTACCTAATGTTGTGGAAGCTTCGAGAACTATCTAGTAGTATTCGGTGGCTATATAATAAGCACTTGTGTCGCGGCACAGGCATTAGTTCTATTTAGAATTGCGAAGCGAATTAATTTGAAGCGATATCAGGGCAAGTTTTTCAGTGCATTAGGGGATTAATTAGTGTTGGGGTTACGTGTTTGTCTCAGTTACGTTGCGTTGTAATAAAAATTTCATTTCAATTAATTAGTGTTTACCGTTAATTGTCACTGTGTTCTTAATAAACGTGATCTCTCAATTGGATTGGCATTTTATTTACACCCAGCCCGTAACAGTATATTTTGTATTGGGCTAAATTCTAATTTTGTATTGTCTGGTAACAAAGCGAGAATCCGTAATTGGCTGATGTTTTGTGTACTTACTTATCTTACCAAATAAGAGTTTTAGCAGTGAATTTTTGTAAATAAATAAAATACTAATAATTTTGTTCAGTCAGTAAATAATAATTAAAAATCAGACAATTTAACACTTTCAAAGTTTTTCATATTAACACTCATTATTGTATTGTAATTACAAGAGGTACTCTTTAAACATCTACGTCGTTAATAATATCTGAAGAATTAAGCAACGACACATATTATTTGATAAAAAGAACTTAAAGTGATGTTCGATCATTATTGTATGAGACGCTTTATTGGAAGAAATTATAACCTTACCTACCCTATCCCTGAAAACCCTATTGCAAGAACATAATCTCAACACAAAATAAGCGACGGGTAAAAAGGTAACAGCTTCAAAGCGGCAATAGACAAAAATAAACGCAAAGGGAACTGCATGGTTAATCGAATGAAGTGACTCTTTTTTTTTTTAGAACGAATACAAAAAAATGTACTCTAGTACATTTTTTTATACGGGTAGTTAGGTTCTTTTGATCACATAATATGACAATTTATTTTTTAAGAAGTTAAAAAAAAAGAGGTAGGAATGATTTAGTTTAATTTTTGAATATCATAATTTGGACATTTGAAGTTAATTTTCTCAGTCTGGAATCTCCAGCTGTATCTTAAATTACAAAACGATATACACCTCCTACGTCTAGGTCCATTTCTTGAAGAACTAAGCCCTATTAAATAGCATGGAGATCCTAGAATGCGAAAAATGAAGGCTTTCAGGTATTCTCAAGAAAAAGCTGACAATCTTAGTTCTGTGGAAAGGGGTCGCTATTAGCGGAGATTGGAGGCCACTTGAACCGGACGCGACCCTTTCTCGGAATATTTATTAACCTAACCCCAGGAGCTTAGGAAATCACACAAAGCGAAGAATTAGATGATGCGGTTACTCATTCATTACAATACCACAAAAGGCTTAGATCATGTTAAATACTTTTTTTATGATATAGATAGGGGATGAAGAAATACACTTCAGGAGGTATAAGAAATAAAGAAAGAAAGATTTTTTTTTTCTTTAAATAGGCCACAAAAAAGCACTTTTGAATCGTCAAAAAACACATTCTTACAACTATCATAAAAATATATTAACTAACAACGTCATAGTCTCTGTCTGTCTGTGTAGGCGTGTTTGATGCTAAAGAAGCCCTTATCGTGTGGTGAGTACTAATATTATTCCAGCCTCCGATGTCTCAATAGTACCAGTCAATAATAGCTTGACGTTCCGTTCCGAAGGATTTGATTTCATTTCATAATTTTTTTCGTCTTAGAATTGACGCCATGGATGTACCAAAATTATTAAGTACCTAATTGACTAAGCAATGTGTAGGTAAATGCAATATTTACTACTCTAAAAATTGAATTGAAAAATAAAATACTTAGTACACTCTATCTCCTGAAAAGCCTTGTTAAGAAATATCCTGTAGTCAATGTCTACTTACATAAATCCTAGACATCCGAAATGATAGAGCTTATCAGAGTGATATGAAATCACTAAGCTTTCATGTGGGCCTGCCGAAGTAACATTCGCCGCGAGCCGAATCGATCACCAAAATTAACATCCACTACAATAGGCCAATGCTACCTTTTGTTTATTTTGTTAGGTATTAACACTAACATCAACATAATCTATGTAATCGGGAATACTCAAACTATTAATCGATATAATGAAACGGGTTACGGTTAAGATACATACATACCTAAGTGAAATGATTTGGCTGTGTGCGGTTAGCCGATATGCCGTCTCTGCGGTGTCGTACGTCTATCCCACGTACCTACATATTAGCATTTCAAATACAATTAAGCCACATCTAGTGGGATATCTAAGCCACATCTAGTGGGATACACACATATATATAATCAAGTTTTCGAGCATCATCTAAAGAGCTTTTGACGTAGGAGTGTAGTTTATAGTCAGTGTATATCTGATAGTTTATTGTAGAAATATTGACATATTTTCAAGTAATAGTAACTAGTTGTCCAAAAATTTAAATTAGCTGTGGGAATGGAAAGCTATTTACTAAATCTGTTTACACTTAAAGTTTTATTACGATACAATTTGATGATTTAAACTTAGTCTCCGGTGATTGTACCAAAACTATTAACTAGTTTGAGTTTTCTTGCTGTTTGTTTTATTGGGGATGACTTAAAATTATCTATTCCCCTGGTCATAATTACTTGTATATACGTTTCAAATGCAAATACAAATATTTATTGGAAAATATTTAGAAATCCATTTAAATTCTGTTATTTATTTTATCTTTAGAACGATATCTATCAAAGTCCGAAAAAATCATTTATTAATTTAAGTATAAAAATTAATAAAGTTTACCATGATAGTAATTATTAACACTAGATTTGTTCCAAAAGATAACTAATATTACTACATTAACTATCACCTGTTCAGGTGTTTTAATTGTTAATTATATGTATAATAAAAAATTGACCAAGCGTAGAATATATTGTTGTTAGATCTCTTATAAAAAAATATCTAATTTTTAAGTATCCTTCTATTTTTTCTAAATAAGATTAAGGAGAAAACTTTTCAATACTACCATATTAAGGCGATATATTGAAAAACTCCGCACTTTTATAAGTAATGTAATAGGTTCTTGAAAGATTTTACGGATCTGAAAATCAGATATACGTTACTTTATATCTTTATCTAGACACGTGTAGAACGAAAACACGATTAAAGGATTTTGCCTCGATACATTTTATTTCCGAAAACACCTCTTATTAACAAGAAAACTTAAGATTATTGGTAAGCGATAATTTGTATTCAATAGGAAATTACTTTAAATAGTAGATATAATTATTATTCAGAATCGTGTAGAAGCGTTTTTTTGTAATCTTTATAGTTAATTTTTAATAAAATAATTTGTGTATTTTCGTTTACTTTTCACGTGCGATCGCGGTTTTGTCTTTTTTCCTCCCGTTGAGTCAGTCATATCTCTATCCCTGTCGGTTTTGGGCAAAACAACGTTTCGATAGATCGCCTTAACGTTGCTAGTGAGTTACTATTCAAGTGCAGTTACTATTCGAATAGCCCGTATGTTACGAGCTATTTGAATGGTAACTGTGTTGGAATTGCTTTACAACGTGTTAACTCTACGTAGGCGCTCTTTAAACATCAAAGGGAATGAATTTCGAAGTAAAGCCAGCCGGAACGAGTTCAAACATACTTGTGTTGTGGTTGTTGATGGATCGGCTATCAAGATTGTTAGTAATAAATCACTTGGAATACACACAGACTGCAGAAGCTTATAAAGTAGCGTGTCTGATACAAAGCTTTTGAGTTTTTGTTATTCTATTGAATCTTTGGTCCGTACGAATGGTCAGTACCTCTAGCTACAGGCTACTCGGCTAGGGGTCCTTAGTTCGATTCATGTTTGTGTGATAAATATGAATATTTGTTTTCGGGTCATGGTTGTTTATACATTGATGTAAGTTATATGAATAATATTATTATGTTACTTTGATGTTAACAAGCTTAGTTTTATAAGTTCCATTATTGATTAAAAACGTAATAATAATAATAAAATATAATTTTAAGTATTTAGTCTTGTTAAAGTAAGACATATTATTATTATTGTTAATTTGTAATAATAGGTTGTTAGAAATATATTTATAAATTATTTTACAATTGAGATTTAAGTTCCCTCTATTGATGTCTTAAATGAACTTATTAGTTTCACATATTTATGGGTTGGCTCGAAGAGATCTCTTATAGAGATAAGTCCACCTTTGCTAACTTCTGTTATGATTTTTTTTTACTTTTAAAGTGCAATAAAGAGTATATATATATATATATATATATATATATACTCTTTATTGCACTATATATATATATATATATATATATATATATATAATATGTATGTATATATATAATTATAAATAACACCTATTATCTAGCAGACCAAAGTAAGCATCATTATGAGCTTTTGTTATAGATACTAGTTAATGATATAATAGTTATATTTTATATTAAATATTACAAATAAACGTACATAAAATCACATTCTGTTTAAATGAAAACTAATGTATACCTACTTCTACGTTAATTTTTAGCAAAACAAAAAGTGATTATTTCAAAATCAATTGTTATCCAAAATTAATATAGTGTTCCGAAGAATTTACTTTGACTATCTTCCTGATGTTTGATATTGATAAGCTAAGTTTTAATAGTTTCATTATTAATTTAATATCTAATAACAGTTGGTTTACTTTTCATACAAACGAGATGTTTAAATGAAGAAACAAATTAAATACTGGCCTAGAATTTATTGTTCTGTTGTGTGCTGCAACATAGTTTTTTTTGATGCGAAAAATAAAATCTAACTTCGGAACACTAAAGGAATAATTAATTCAATTGAAGTAGGCACTTATATCCAATAAAAATATATATCTTTTGGAGTCAATTCCCAAAAAAATTATTTTATTGGATGAGTAGGTACTTTAAATAGATACTTAAATAGTGTTTTGAAGTCGAGTTTTATTTAATGGGAGCAATATACTCTTTCCTTTTGAAAGTATAGTCTTTCACCTAAAATCATTTTTCCAAATTGATGGGAGCTCTGGGGCAACAAACAAAACATACAGCCGAATTGATAACCTCCTCCTTTTTTGAAGTTGAAGTCGGTTAGAAAGCATCACAAAGTTTTCATGGATTAGGACCACCAAAAGTAGATTGAGTAAGAACCCTCTTTATTTAACATCATTTAGAAGCCACATTGTAGAAATTAAAATTGTATTTGCAAAATTAAATCATCCCAAAAGGGGGTGAAACTCACTTACTCACTGCGGCGTAATAAAATAATGCTGAGATAAAAAATATGTAGTGAGGAGTCCGAAAGACAAACAAAACCATAAAATAAACGAGCCTCCAACAGACCTGAACACCCGTATTACGAATAAACAAAATATAATTATGTATATTGTCTGAACAGAGGAAGAAAAATTGGTTATGTCAAATACACGTTGCTCATCAAAATCAGGGACAAATAAGGTCGAGTTAGAGTGGTCTTTAAAAACTGTTATACTTATAAAACTTGTGTGTAAATAATAATTCTTTATATAAAGAAATAATGTGTGTGTTTGTGTGTTAATTTAAAATATTAATATAAAGTAAGAGATCCTTTAAAGATTCTTCATGTACATATCACTATCTGTAGTTACTGAATATAACAGCCGATTTATGCCAGTATCTATCCACTGACGAAGTTTTACTTCATCATAGAGACTTAATAAACTGGCAAGCCTAAACTGGAAATTACAACATAATAAATAATACACCTATCAATTTTTTTTGTGTAAAATTGTTACGGAATAATCAAGGTGTGTACAACATGCACTTACTTACCTGGTGCAGCGTTATTATGATAAATAAATTCCATTTTCTTATACGCAGAGGCAGCACTGTGTCCTAAAATGCACAGATTCGATAGCCTAATTTGACCATTATAAAAATATTTGAAAGAAATATCTTTGATTTACTACTAGCCAAGTCATTGTTCTAAATATAGAAAAATGATCACTACAAAAAAAATATGTTCTACGGCTTTAACCATTAAACTACCGTGTTCTTGGGAAACCCTATGAAGACACAATAGCTACCAGTGGGGTTATATCAGTCGGAATATGAAAGAAAAGTATCAGAGTAACAGCATCACAGAGAGAAAAAATCTATATGAGGTGTTGTTAGTCTAATAATATTTTTCTTCAATATATATGGAATAGGCGGGTTAGTAAGGGACCGAAGGCTAATATATAGCTTAATGACAGATCTGAATAATCTAATTGTAAAATACTCGTTAGGCAGTAGAATTTCGATATAGTGAAGGTAGTAAACCTGGGTAGCCAATAATTTTAAAACAGAAAGAAGGAAAAGAAGAAGATATAGCGTTTTCCCACCACTTCACAAGCCACAGGTTTGCATCTCTCAATAGGAGACGTTTGTTTCTAGTACAGAGATTTTTCATTCCTGTATTTGCTAAGTACCTGCACACGAGATACCTACAGTAGATTTTCAGTTGCTGAAGACATTTTGGAGTGGTAGGAGACGAAAGGTTAACTTAAAGGTGCTCGTTACTTAAACGTCTTAAGACGACATTAATTAAATTTCGTCCCATCCTATAAATATTGTTATCTGTAACTCTCGATCATATAAAATTTCACTTCATCATTACAAATTATTTATTTAGCGAGTGGACAATTTAAATCACGTAAATCATAATTATGCTTTCTTTGCCAAATAAACCGATTTTTTATCAGTCATATCAATAATATATAAAAATAGATACTTTTTTATTCGTACCTACACGATATTACCAGACATAAATCCGGGTAGAGTATCATAGAGAGAGTCGGATGATATACTTATGTGGCTTTAAAGAAAGAAAAGTGGATTTTCCAAGGAAAGGTCTTCAGTTGTTGAGTCGTTTTCCTGCTATTCACTTATATTTCATTCAAGAGGAACAGCAAAACAAACGCAATATAATAATGCCCAAATGGTTTAAGTAATCAGATGATGTTTTTTAACACAATATAAATTATCAAAATCATGGGAATATCGGTTCCAAGTATCGTCATACAATAAAAAGGAATGCAGAAATATTCGTCACGTAGGTGAAATCTTCAATAGTAGCATAAAGTTAACTTGAGATTTAAAGCTTAATACGCCTGTTGTACTTACCTTATCTACTTAGTGTTTTCTGATTGTACAATTTTGTCAGTTCGGGAATTTTATTGCAATAGTAATAAGAAAGCTAGAATATCAAAATAGTTTAGTATTATTGCTCGAGATCATACAACTGTAATGTAGTACATATCAACTAACTAAAAAGCTGAACTAACAGTAGTTTCACGCTTTTATATGGACTACTATAATGTATTTTTAATGATTAATTTGTAACTCAACCAAAAAAAACTTGTTTTGCTTTTGTGACCACGAATAGTTTTCAATCTGTTAATTAGTTATGTTCTCATGTACCTAAGAAACAATGTAATGACTTTATGAGAATAAAATTCTTTAAAAGTAAACCTATGCAATAGGTAACTTACTATGATTATGCTATACTGTAGTACTTACTTCAGTCAAATTCTATATCTTAGCTTGTTTTTTTTATTTATACAAAGTACAGCAAATTTCTCAACACCACCTGACGTGAAGCGGTAAGAAGAGTCCATTTGCGAAGACACACACTGATTTAACACACTGTTCTAGCCGCCTGCACTTTGCCGGCCCATAAGGCCGCTTTCACGCCTCTTTTGAAGACACCCTTGTTATAAGAAGGAGGAAAACACAGACAGTGAATTGATGACTCCGAAGACCGGCGCGTATCCTGAATGCACACTCCTAATGGGGTAGGGGAAAGGTGGGAGAAGGTCAAAAAGCTCTTCAGAGCACTCTCCATGATATAGCCGCGCTAAACGACGCAATTATAGAGAGACTCAAGGCTGTTCGTGACCTCTTTGTGATTTTTACTACTGGTTGTGACTTTACAACTTCTACACCTAACCACAAACAATTACTTGTCAGAGAAAATAATTCGCCAGTAGAGATGACATACCTAAACCATATTTTTATACATTGACTCTGCAAAGTATAAAATTATTTATATTTTTCTCAAACTATATACATTTTTAAATTTTCAAATAATTCTACAAAATCTTTCAGGTCTTTGCTGTTAACGACACATTTATCATCATACTTTATATCACAGTATCGCTCCGGTTAATGGACCATTCTTGTTTTGTGTCCACATTTAGTTTATAGCCATTTTGTACATAAAAACCTTCAATAACGGTAGACCAGGTGGCTTATTACCATAATATTACGTTTCATAAAAAAATATTGAAATTATGGCAGTGTCTGATAATTTTATTGTCTTTAGTATCGGCAATCCACTTAACGGCGTCATTGAAGGAAAGTTAATAATTTATTGCTTTCGTGAAACTAGTTTTCATTGAAAAGTAACCCACAGGTTAAAAATGTATTTTCATCTATTAAGGACCATTAATCTAATGAGGATCATCTAATAAGGAAAAAGATGAAGACCATGAAGGTCTTTATCTTTTCATTACTTTATTTAGGTTAATCTACTCATATATGATAAAGTTGAATCTGAAAATAATAAACTATAATAATACGATTACATATTTACTTAGAAAAGTATGTTGCGTTGCGTATAAATTTGAGGCTTCATTTAACAAATGCGAAGTGTTGCATATTAAATTCGGAGTACTTATTTGAAAATAATGTTGAAATGAGCTTAATTAAATAAACATTATTCATAGTAATCTGTGAAGCACCCACGTTTCCGACACAATGACCTTTATTGTATTTAGTATATAAAAAAAATATATTTGAAAGTATTTATGAGCAATGTCAAACTAACTTAGCCGAAACAACAGCGGCTTCACCGAAATGGGTTGGTATATAGCTTCGACCTCGTGAAGGTAGACGTGAAAATACAGGAAGAGTACAAGAAGTACATATGATTTTCTCAAGTCTTTTTCATTTTTTGATAGAATTTTTGATAGAATTGGTTTGCGGTGGATCCCACTTTTGCTCTGGGAGAAGCTAAGAGGAGGTTGACGGTATAGCGAGCTTACCCAGAAGGTGCCAAACTAATCCAGCTTTAAGGAAACTCAGGTTATAAGCAATAGGGAACACCAACAGTGCATTCCACTCTCTGGCCTTGGGTATCCCAAAAGATGACGAAAAGCGCTTAGTGTGGATATCTGAGGGCCTAGACAAGATGCCTTTCGATAATCGCTATCGCTATCGCTAAGAGAAAAATGTATGAGATTTGTCATAAGCTCTCGATTGAGTTTCGATCTGAAATGTCAAATCCCATACATTTTTCATTTAGCGATAGCGATAGCGATTGTCTAGGCCCTCTGGTATATCAACCAGGTGTGAGTTGGTAGCACACCGAATGCTTGGTAATCCTCTGGTGACATAGGCTATAATTTCATGAAGCTCCTGTGCACACTGTTCGAGGTATAATCTATGGAAGGCCGACAAGCAAGCAAACTTACGGGGTTGGCCAGGCAATGGACCAATCTCTCCTCGCCAATAAGCCTCCTGGCTCTACGTTCCACCGAATCCAGATTAGTAAGTTGGTACTTGGCTGAGCCGTCCCACAGGTAAAAACACTACATCATGAACCGGACTTATGCTTTACAAAGGGCCAGAAGCTATCCAGCAGTGAAGTACCGCTTCTCGTTATTGAGGACGCCCAGTTGCTTGGCGCGACCAAGGTTTAAGCTTTGGATGCGATCATGAAACCGAAGTTGAGGTTAGGCGTCAATTCCATTCCAAGGAGCTCCATATGGTCGGGGTAATTGGAATTCTTTGCACGGTACGGAGTCTTCGGTAGCTTAGTGATTGGAGTCCGGATTGTAAAAGGTCGCGGGTTCTTGTCTTTTTCTAGAATAGACATTTCTCTACATATATTTCAAACATTTATGAAAATATTTAAAAAAATCTTCATGAAAATCACCTAAATCAAACCAGCGAGCACATGTAATTTAATCTACATGAAAAATATACAGTAGGTTACCAACTCATTGTACTGAACCATACACGCTTAGTTTCAACGTCTCCGCGCGCCGTTACAAAGGAATAAAGCACGAACGTTATTACGGTTGGAACGGCAAAGTTTTTTAATAAAGAGAATTAAAGGGAATGTTAAAACGGAGCGAGCAATAACAAAGAAAAGCGAATTTTCAATTCCACTAATATGAAAGAGAAGAACCGAAAGCCGATAAGACTTTAATTAATGATTAATTATGGCCGAGACACCGTCCTGAATCATGTGACAAGGTTAAATCGCAGGCTTAATACAATGACGTGAAATGGAGGGAAAACGGTTGTATAGTGTAATTAAATAAATACATTATTGTAGCGTACAACATAACAAACGAATTCTTCATTAAAATTTGTTATTTTATTAGTCTTCAACGCTAGACGAACATAAATATTTTTATCATAAAATTTCCATAAAAAAAATTATGATTTTTTTTACGTAGATGTGCAAGACCGTTAAAAACTTATCAATTTTATCACTGTTGGAAAAAGTAACAAAATAGTAGTTTCACTCATATTTAACTAAAACTGCTCAAATTTTAATTAAGAAGTAAAATCAGTGTCGTAGTTTATAGATTATGTAATTAAAACACTTAGGACACTTAGGACTTCAATAAAAATATTGGTTTTTTAGCACAGACTAACTAACAAATCCACTTGGTGACGTATGGGTGTGATTTATTTCTTCCAGAAAGCAACAGCAAGCTTTGACAAAATAGTAACTATTTATCCTGGAGGATTATATTCTTTTTTGTTTTTTAACTTGTAATGGTGAAATAAATTTTTATTTTAAGCTTCTTTGAATTTAAAGAATAAAAAAGTATTCTTATTTAAGAATATTTATTTATTTATGTACTACACACAAATGGTTTAAATAAAGATCGTGATTACATAATGTCTTTACGACGATAACATAATGTTAATGTAAAAAAACCTTTGTTCTTAAACAAAAGTACCAAAGGCTTTTAGTCCATGACAGAAGCATATCACATTTGTGATCTCGTCATCGTGAATTACAAGCCGTATTTTATGTTCTTACACGAATTATTTTACAAATATTTGAATCATAAAAGTCACCTTACCAACAAGTTCGCATTGACTTTGATATAAAATCTAGTTAAGTAATTTGACTGGCGGGTAATAATCTGCGGTAATTTAATTGGGATAGGCAATAAGTGTGCTGAAACGTTCTTCAGTCTCAAACGGAGCGCCTGCCATCAAAAGCTCTTTGCGAAGTATATTCATGTCAAGTGCGCTTAAAATATTGCGTGTGGTTTTTTAATCTTGCGTAGTTTTAGAAAAGAGTCTGGTGGTTGATATTTATATAAGTAATTGGTTAAGTAAGTCCCCAATCTTTTTGATCTGTAAAAAGACAAAATCAATGAATATCTCTAGCATTCAGCTTTTAGGATAAAGAGCGTAGTATAATTTAAAATAATCAATGTCCGCCGATGAAAATAAAAGTTTCTTTTTGCAGTAGTTGTGACATCGTGTGTGGGGTTTAAAAATATATTACACTTGTATTTAAGTGTATCCATTGCACTTCAGTAAACGGTCGCGTCGCTCAAATTTGGCATTAACATAAACAAACATTAGCTCATCTTCTTCCGCGTAAGATATACATTAACATGTTTCCTCGACTTAGATATTCACTTGGCGGCACAAATTATACAAACAGTATAATCTAAACTTAAAAAAAGTTGTAATGCATGCAAAATATTCTTGATACATATTACGTGGTGCGGATTCAAAAATTGAATTTGAATGGGTCGAGATTATTGTGCACCGCGCAATAAGTATCAAGTGCGCGGGTGAGTTCTAGGGTGGGGGTGGGGTGGGGCTTGTGAGGTAGGGGGTGCGAGGTTGCGTGTGTTTGTGAACGCGTACCGGCGGGTGCGTGAGTGCGTGCGCGGCGCGGCGTGCGCTCAGCTCGGCTGTCGGACAACCACTGGGCCGAGGGCGGGCGGCGCGCCCTTCCCGAGCGGCCCAATCTGAGCGAAACTTTCTGATGCACCGCTCGACTCTCTGAGCAACATGTGGCCTGGCACTGCCTCTTCTTCTAGTATTAAGCCATCGAGACGAATTATTCGTGATTTCGACTTTATTCAATTACAATTTTAAAAATCACTGATTTTATAAAATCTCCGCAAAAGTGGGTTGCTATTTTTTTAAAATATCTGTAAGCCAAGTGGATTAGGTTTTTTTAGGAATATAAATTTGAAACATTTTAAATTATACCTGGAATTAAAATTAATAGATGGATGGTTAGTTCACCCAGACAGGTGCTCCGTATTAACGTTACTAAACAAACAACCCCCGTTAAAACTTTTGTCATTTAGTGACAATGAATCGTTCCTAAACAGGCTTAGCTGGCAAAATTGCAAAACAAATTTTATCGCGGATCCAGCACTAGTCACAAGTATTTAATGGTCATCGGGCTAATACTGACACCATTTTTCCAAGGGAATTTCTAGAAGCGTCTATGGGGCCCGTAAAAAAGTGGCTACGTTTTATATAGAGTCAAATTTAAGACAAACCTTTTAGTTCTATGGACCAACTTAAAGGTCCGTACTTTAGCAAGGCTTCATGTAGCTGGCTTGAGCAATCAGAGCATCGTCCTTGTAGTTAAATACCTACATGAAAGAAGAACCCAAATGCAGCCGATGTTTCACAGAACTAATTATAGGTTAGGATTACTATACGGGTCGGCCCCTTTATTCGTCGGAAAACTATTTAACGGTATCCATGCGATAATTGGGGCCCACCCCAAGGTTATGTGAGAATCTCCGACTGTCAGGCATACCCATTAACTTTCCAATGCCTGTCTGTTAATTACTGGTAAGATTCAACCAAGGAGTTCATCGCACTCGTGTAGATAGTGTCTTCTGGCTCTCGTCGAAACCATTTTTAAATCTAGGGTGCACGTCAGACATTCTCCTAATCAACGGAATCCGTTAAACAGATGATAGAGCCACAGTCTGCGCATGCAGTTGTCTCCTGCGCCAGTCTCTTTCTGCGGAGTGTATCCACAGGGGGATATGTCTTACGGTCGCTTTCCGCGGGATGCTCCCGAAATTACGCTTTCCCAATCAGATCTGGCAGCTGAACGCTGGATCACAACACCACATAAGTAGAATTCTTTAGTTGTGATCTTCTACAAGTTTCAGGTGTTACCAGGTGCTCAAGAATCAAAAAACTTGTCCAAAACTACAATTTATCTCAAACTATACATTTTAAAAAATACTAGCTCGTCGGTCTCTGAAGAAATTTCTCACAATTTCACGAGAGATAATACAACACGGGCCAGTCGGATGTGCGTTTGATCAACCGACATTTATTTACATGAAGGTATAAATTTTACATTTCTCATACTTTGAAAGTGGGTCATTGTTTATCTAAGAAGCGGGCCGAAAGTGATACATTTCTTCCCTAGGGTGAAAAAGTATAAAAAAACTGAAGGTTATACATTTTGGCCAACATTATTGACAAGAATATTCTTTATTAATTATTTTTCTATTTGGTCAACCGGGTATCTATTTCCTGCGGCTTTTTTTGATAAAGTAATTTACGTGGTAGGTTTAATCGATATTATTTTATTGGCCCTCCCCACTCTTATTATCCGTCCATATCCATTGTGTAATAATTGTAGACAATTTAATTTAATTTAATAACTCCTAATGACAATGAATTTATTTTTTATTTAATTAACTTCCAAAACCGGCAGTACAAGTACTCGTCTGTCAAAGTTCTTGAAATAAACCCATTCAAAAATATTTTTCGATAAAATTTAATCATTAAATACATTTGATGATTTCCTAATATGAAAGCTTATCGGAGAGAACTTAATACAAACACTCATATCATCGAATGCCTCAATATTAAATCTACATTATTATTTCTTTGCGGATATAATATTATGAGCATCCATCGCATACGAATGGTGTCAGCTTTGCCGCAATATCTTTAGTAATATGTGCTGTTATGCGGTCTATTGATGCGTGCCTCTGGAAGCACAGTGAATTAACATACGATTATTTACTTATATGGACATAATATCTTTAACGCAAGCAATATAAATAAAGTAATCACTACATTGATTCAATGCGTTTAAGTATTGGTGGTTAATTTTATTAAAGACATTTTTGTTTGTCTGTACAAACACATCAGGTGTATACTATAAAAGCCACTTTTAAATGCTTCATGTGCTGCATTACATGCTTGATAAATTTAAATGTACAAACAAAATCACAGTAAGTATATAATAGAGAATACAATCTCAAAAAAATCAAGAATAAAATGAAAGGTGATACGAGTAAGTCGCTATAATAGTCCCAGTATGTAATATGCGACATATAATAGTGACATTATTGTACGGTCATTGAACGTACATACAAAATGCTGTATTTACTAATTTTATTATTTAATTGTTAATGCTATATTTAAGTCAGTCTGCAATCGAATACCGATGCGTTTGTAGCTCATATTTCAGTGTATTAAATAATTCAAGTTTCAAGTGATTATCAGTGTTTTCATTCTTAAAGATCTGTGTGATAACAAGAGATCATACATCTTAATGGTCCTTCGAGCCCTTTAGTATTTTATTGGTCTCTTTGTGTGGTAGCGAATCGGTTCTCTGGCCTCCCACCAGCGGGTCTCACCAGGCGAATTGAGAAGGCGCAATTATCCACAGAGTGCCTTAAAGTACTAATTGGAACCTTCAAGGAAAAGCAGCTTATATTTCAAGAATAAAAATGATGGAGCATTTGCTGGTACGTCAGAAAGAACTTCTCAAAGAAATTGAGAGATTGAATATCAACTTTGGGAAGGACGGCCCCGGCAGGAAAACTGAAGAGTACGTTCAGAAGAAACTCGATACTTTGAACGATTTGTGGCAAGAGTTCAGCCGAAATAATGAAATTTTACAAAAGTGTACAGATAAGTCGGGTGAATATTTTGTTAAAAATGTTTTCGACAATATGAAAAGTTTTTACGAAAGCACTAGAACTATTTTCATGTCATATCAAGAATCGATGTCGAGTCAACAAATTCATGATGTTGACGAAAAAATTCAAGAAAATTCAGGCCCTTCGTTTGAAATCCCGACGAATAGCAGCATCTCTGCAAGGAAACAGGATCAGGGTACCAGTAGTAATACGGAAGTTTTATTGAAAAAGCAAGCCAGCAACTTTCGTGCACTTTCAAGAACTATTTCAAATATAAATCTTAATATAATCTCTGAGAAGTGGGAGTACGAAGATCACCTAAAAACTATTCAAGCGAGGTGGTCTATTATTGACTCTCTTCATTGGGAGCTTGATAGTGAACTTGATGGCTCCAACGAATCATATGATAAGGCGTATTCACACCATGAACTGTCATATTTAGAAATTAAGAAGGCTTTAAACAGTCGATTGTGGTCAGAAAAACACAGGCAAGAATGTGTGCCAAAGATGGAAATTCCAGTTTTTTCAGGAAGCTACCAACTCTGGGTTTCCTTCAAAGACCTTTTCAGCGAAGCTATTCACCGAAATGCATCATTGTCTAAAGCGCAAAAAATGCAGTATCTTAAAAGCAAGGTGAAAGGTGAGGCCGAAAGATTAATTCAACATTTGTCTATCAGTACGGACAACTATGACGTATGTTGGGAGATCTTAAACAATCGGTACAACAACAAGAAGTTGATTTTTAATACTCATATACAAACTTTAATGAGTATTCCTACAATACAAAAACCAGTTGCTAGCCTACTTAAAAAGCTACACGATACAACTTTAGAGTGCTTAAACTCCGTCAAAAATCTGGGGGCGGAGACAGAAACGTGGGATCCACTAATTGTGTACTTGCTATCTCAAAAGTTAGATTCAGAAACTTATACTGACTATATGGAATCCATTAAGGAACCCAGGGAGTTACCTAAGCTGAAAGAGTTCTTGGAATTCCTGGAAGGTAAATTTACTGTCATGGAAACCTCCCGGAGAAAGCAAGATTTGGCCCCACAGAATAATTCAAGGCAACAATTTCAAGCCGGTCACAAATACACAAACCCTAACTATTTCAAGCAATCCTTTTCAAGTAATCGAGTTCAAGCGAAACCTGTACAATATGGATTTACAAGGATTTGCCCGCTATGCGAAAAAGATCACAGCTTATTTTTCTGTAAACAGTTCTTGGAGATGGTGCCCATCGAAAAATTGAATACAGTCAAGAAACTTAACTATTGCCAAAATTGCCTGCATGATCATCATGGCAACCCATGTACAGCGAAAAAACGATGTCGAGATTGTCACAAATATCATAACAGTATTTTACACGAAGCATTCAGCATGGAAACAAATGCGCAAAATATGACGAAATCGATAGCTACTAGGTCAAATACTGAGTCCGCGCCACGAGTGAATAATAGTCACGTATCACTGCAACGTGATGCGCCGGAAATATTGCTAGCAACTGCGTTGATCAAAGTTCAAGGGATAGATGGGACATACCACACCATGCGCGCATTAATAGATCAGGGATCACAGCTGTCCCTTATATCAGAAAATGCTGCTCAGATTTTATCATTACCACGTGAGAGTTTTAAGGGTGTGATATCAGGCGTTGGCGTAAAAGAGAGTAACTGCAAGGGTAGATTCAGCATTAATTGCCAATCAATGGATGGTAGTTACGATTTCAGCGTCAATGTTCTGATTCTAAAGAATCTCATACGTAATTTACCGAATATATCCTTTGAGCGACCGAATTGGAAATACTTAGACAGTATAACATTGGCTGACCCACATTTTCATGTCAGTCGCCCTGTAGATATTCTCTTAGGGGCTGATATTTATTCCCAAATAATATTAGAAGGCATGTGTAAATCTCACGATGCTCTTCCTGTTGCTCAACAAACCCAGTTGGGTTGGATACTATGCGGTACTGTAACAACTTTGCAATGTAATGTTGTCTTGAATAACATTTATGACATAGAAAAGTTTTGGGAAGTAGAAGACATTCCCGAAGAAAATGAATTATCTTCAGATGATTTATATTGTATGCAGTTCTACCAAGAAAATACGGTACGCAAACAGGACGGCCGCTACGAGGTTAGGCTCCCGATGAAACCAAAATTTCAAGAAGAATTGGGTCAATCAAAACGAAAAGCAGTCGCTCAATTTTTACAATTAGAACGAAAAATATCAAAACTCGGAGCGATAGAATATAAAAGGTTTTTCGATGAATATTTGCAATTGCGACATATGACGCCGTCGGTCGGTAACAAGACACCGGAATGTTTCCTACCGCATCATTGTATCGTTCGTGAGGGGTCATTGACCACGTCACATCGAGCTGTATTCAATGCTTCATCCATGACTTCGAGTGGGAAGAGTTTGAACGACCTAATGGCTCGCGGTCCCAATCTTCAGCAGGATCTTCAGTCTTTGATCCTAAAATGGAGGCAGTATAAGTATGCATTCACAGCTGACATTGAGAAGATGTTTCGCCAAATTTGGATGCATCCTGAAGACCAGCTTCTTCAAAAAGTAATCTGGCGAAATTCTTCAGCAGATAAACTACAAGAGTTTCAGCTGACAACCGTCACGTATGGCACTAAAGCGGCACCATTCCTAGCAATGATGACGCTGAGGCAGTTAGCAAGAGATGAGCGCCTTCACTTTCAAGATAGTGAAGCACCCAAAACTGTCGAAGAATGTTTCTACATGGATGACCTTCTTCAAGGTCACCACTCCATAGAGAAAGCGAAAAAATTACAACAAGATTTAATCAAGCTCCTAAGTTCAGGAGGGTTCAATTTGCGAAAGTGGTCTGCTAATCATCCTCTCTTATTAGAAAATGTGAAAAGCAGTAAAGAAATACAAGATAAGTTTGAGTTTCAACAACTCGAGTCAACAAAGACCCTAGGTCTACGCTGGGATCCACAGCAAGATTGTTTTTCATTCGACGCAAACTTGAAAAACGTTGAAAATTCAATAATTACCAAAAGAACCTTATTATCGGATATTTCAAAAATATTCGACCCTCTGGGCTGGTTGACGCCAGTAACAACAAGTTTAAAAACCTTATTTCAACAAGTTTGGACCACTGAGATTAGTTGGGATGACGCCATACCGGAAAATATCTTATCAGAATGGATAAAAATAAAATCAGATATTATTCAAAACATAAATAAAATTCAAGTTGCAAGATGGCTCTATTCCGAACAAAAAGCTGATATAGAATTACATGGCTTTTGTGACTCATCTATGAAAGCATATGCCTGCGTGGTTTATTGTAAAATAAATAAATATCAAAAAGTGATATTAGTTGCTGCAAAGGCACGAATTATTTCAGTTAAGAAAAAGATAACACTGCCACGATTAGAGCTTTGTGGAGCCGAACTTTTAACAAAGTTGATGAGCAAGGTACTTCAAACGCTCTCAAGTAAAGAATATGAAATATCTCTATTCGGATGGTCGGACTCCACTGCTGTCTTAGGCTGGATACAAGGCGACATTAACCGCTGGAAGCCGTTTGTGTCTAACCGTGTCAAGAAAATAACAGCAGTCATTAACCCTCAATGCTGGCGTTATGTAAAATCTGCCGAAAACCCAGCTGATTGCGCTAGTCGAGGCTTACTTATTTCTCAACTATTGCAACATCAATTATGGTGGCAAGGACCGCCCTGGCTAGCAAAATTCACTAAAAATCAAGACATTCAAGAAAAAATTACAACTACAGAAGAATTAAAACAATGCAAACAAGTCAACGCGGCTGTTTCGCAATATAATGACGCCAGCGTCATAGATCAACTACTTGAAAAATTCAGTTCAATTACAAAAATTGTTCGCATTTTGGCTTGGATGAGGAGAACATTTCATAATAATTGCAAAAACAAAACAGAACCACATCTTTCAGTTCAAGAAATTCAAGATGCCAGAATACAAATTATAAAGTATATTCAAGAAAGATACTTTTCATCAGAATTAAATGCACTTAAAAATAATAAACAGCTAAACAAGAAAAGCAAAATACTGAATTTGAATCCGTTCTGTGATGAGTTGGGAACTCTTCGAGTTGGAGGGAGATTAAAAAATGCACAGATTGCTGATTCTATGAAAAATCCAATTATACTTCCTCATTGCAGCCGACTTACTGATCTACTAATTGACTCAGCACACTTACTTACCTTTCATGGCGGTACTCGTCTGACCTTGTCTAATCTACGGCAAACTTATTGGATTATTAGTGGCAATAGAGCTGTTAAAAAGCGGCTACATTCATGTGTTACATGTAAACGAAATAAGCCCAGTATGCAAGAACAAATAATGGGTGATTTACCTGCTGTACGAGCGAACCCTTCGAGACCCTTCTCTCACACCGGGGTGGACTTCACGGGGCACGTCGAAGTCAAAACAAACAAAGGAAGAGGCGTCAAGACAACGAAGGGCTACGTTGCCGTGTTTGTGTGCATGGCAACGAAAGCGGTCCACTTGGAGCTAGTTTCAGATTTGAGCTCCTCAACGTTTATCGCTGCACTTAGAAGATTCGCCGCCCGCCGAGGTACCCCACATCATATTTACAGTGACAACGGGACTAATTTTGTTGGCGCTAACCGAATCCTGAAACAAGAATACGTAGACCTCCAACAAACTATGGACAACTTTTTTTATAAAGAAATTGTAGATATGAAGATCGAATGGCATTTTCAAGCACCATCATGGCCCAGTGCCGGAGGACTCTGGGAGGCGGCAGTTAAAAGCCTAAAACATCATTTGCGACGTGTCCTCGGAGAACAAAAATTAACATTCGAGGAATTTACCACTTTGCTGTCACAATTGGAGGCATGCATGAATTCAAGGCCCCTTTGTGCTCTCTCCGAAGACCCAGACGATCTCGACTATCTTACCCCATCGCATTTTTTAACAAACGGTCCGATACTTACTATTATCGATACAGAACACGATCAAAGAACACGATGGCAGTTGACTCAGAAAATATTCAAGGATATTTGGCAAAGATGGCGAACCGAATATTTATCGCAACTCACTGCACGCTCGAAATGGAAGTCTTCAAGAGAAAATATCAAACTTAACGACATTGTGACAATACATGACCCTAACCTACCTGCGGGAAAGTGGCCGATGGGTCGCGTTATTCAGTTGCACCCAGGCAGCGACGGTTACGTCAGAGTCGTGACGCTCAAGACAAAACACGGCGTCATGAAACGCCCTGTCATCAAATTGTCGACACTGCCCGTTCACGATATTGATATGAATCATAACTCTAGTATGATGTCACAAATTCAAGACACAGCACAAAACGATACAATACCGACATTATCGTCATGGCAAAGTAAACAAAAACGAAATGGAAAGCAATGTAATCGAATTCAAACTTCAACATTTGCTTCGATACTCTATTCATTTATGTATTTCATGATGATATTTACAACTTGTTTTTCTCACAAAATTATGGCATTGGACGACAGTCAAGGACTATATTTCGACAAGATTGCGAACATTCAACTTATCCGCGATGAATGGAAAATTATAGTATTCTACAATATGGAACCTTATTGGGCTGGAACTACAGCATACAAAGGGTTTTCAGAACACCTTGATAACATATGTTCAAAAATCAAGAAACAATATCATTGCGATGTCCTCATATTACAGCTACGTCACACATACGCTGAACTTGAATACTACAATACTATTTTGATGAATCGGCAAACGTCACGTGCTCGAAGGCGTCGTGGCCTTATCAACGGTGTCGGATCTATAGCGCGCAGCCTATTCGGAGTATTAGATGAACAGTTCGCAGAACAGTATTCAAAGGATATTGCCCTTATCAGGGAGAACGAGAAACATCTAGCAACACTTTGGAGAAACCAAACTTCCGTTGTGGAGGCGGAATACAACTTACTTAAAAGAACAGAAGAGAGTATAAGAAGTCAACATAAAATATTTCATCAGCATATTCTCTCTCTTGAACAAATGACAAATACCATGAAAGCAGAGATGACACTTCTAGAATACATGAACGAGTTCATGCTCTCAGCCATGTCTGCTCATAACATGCTACTCAATTTGAAGAATATTCAAGATACATTATTGGACACAGTCACAAATATTTTCAATGGCCAGTTTAATATTCATCTTATAACGCCACAGCAGCTTCAAAATGAACTGAATATTATATCTAGACAATTAGGAAATGATTTGTCTCTACCTATTAGCAATATTCATACTGGTATTAGAGATATTTATCATTTATTGAAGATCAAGGCCAGAGTGACGGAACAATATCTAATTTTGGAAGTCAGAATTCCACTCATAAGTCGAGACAAGTATGAGTTATACAAAACGATTCCAGTGCCAAAACTAGAAGGGAGAAATATGACCAGCATACTTCCTATTGCAGAATACATTGGGGTTAACCTACAAAAAGACTCTTACTTTCCTACTTCACAAGAAGAGATAGAAAACTGTATTTCTCATGAATCTTCCACTTATATTTGCAAATTACGAACACCTATCTACAGAATGAAATCCGATTCAGATTTATGTTTAAAGAATATAAATAACGATTGTACTCAAAACAGCGAAGTATGCAAAAATCAATGGATTGGACTTAAAAATATAAACACATATTTTTATTTTTGTTGTGATGAATGTCAGCTGAGAACTTTGTGTGGAGATCAAGTTACCGCCGCTAAGCTGACGAATGCAAACATTGTAAGCATATCAGAGCAATGTGTAATCAAGACACAAAATTTCACCGTCTTTCCTCATAAAGACTTATCAAGCACCGTGAAATTGACAATGGAACTGGATCAATTGGAAATACCTCAAATCAACAACATACTTAACTTCACGATAAAGTCTATCAATAACTCTGATGTAATAGACAACGAAAAGAAAAAACTTTTAGAAGACCTTGGGCAAAGGATCGAGAGACTGAAGAATTCAGATATTTTGACTGACCAAATATCTTATCACGACATTCACCATTACAGTATTATTTATTGTTTGGTTGGATTAGTAATCATAATTGGAATCGTTATCTTATGTAGAAAAATA
Organism: Nymphula nitidulata; assembly: GCA_947347705.1. NCBI lineage: Eukaryota > Metazoa > Arthropoda > Insecta > Lepidoptera > Crambidae > Nymphula > Nymphula nitidulata. Next base: position 17,024,424 of record OX374625.1, on the reverse strand, counting down.
AATCAGCGACGGAAAGCAAAATCTTCGAGAACAGCTCATGACTCACCGTCAGGGAGCCACCCTGTTCGAGAACATCATCAAGACTCTGCTATGGAGATGAGCGAGCGAACAATGGACAAGACAACTTCTCCTATATTAAGAAAAGTGATTTTTAGTGATAATTTCAATTAATATTTTTTATAATCGAATTACTGTTTCAATTTAAAGTACTTCATTAATATGATTTATATTCTACTTTCTTTCTCCCTCGGGAGCATGTACGGTCATTGAACGTACATACAAAATGCTGTATTTACTAATTTTATTATTTAATTGTTAATGCTATATTTAAGTCAGTCTGCAATCGAATACCGATGCGTTTGTAGCTCATATTTCAGTGTATTAAATAATTCAAGTTTCAAGTGATTATCAGTGTTTTCATTCTTAAAGATCTGTGTGATAACAAGAGATCATACAATTATCACGAAATATGCTATTATAATTCAACCCGATACAGTCGAGCTCTACATTTGAATTTGAAATACGGAACGTGTCAGAGTACAATGTGATAAAGATAAAAGTATAGGGGTGGTGTGTAGAAAGTGCGGTGAAATGTAGTTATGTAGCTCCGTTGGCTTTCTAACATCGACCGACCTGTTGCGCGCAGTCCAAGCCCGAGGCTAGCGATACATCGTTTTGCGTAGGTTTACCACACTGCATGTTTATCGTAGAAAAAAACGTGGATCTGTTGAAAAAAAAAACAAAACCATTATTGAAATGGTATCTCGGTCGACTTGGTTTGCTTCAAGTTTCAAGAATGAAATACTGAGGATTTACATTCCATGACTTTTTAATTTTAACACTGAAATAATTGAGCGAATTTCGGTGAATAATTTAAGTTTGAAAAGGTTTTATTTACATGACGCGTACACTATTTCGCGAACGTGCTGCTGCCGTGAAATTACTGTAACAGGTTTGTGGGACTCACGACTAGGCGCGTGAGTTGCGCGCGCTCTGATAGTGGATCACGCTTGTAATTAAGTTTGTTTCAAACCCCCCAGTTGCAAGGTCACTTTCATGTTATCGAAGGATATCATGACAAACACGCGCGGTCTATGCTGGCACTATTAGCGTAGTTCTCGCGCGACGCACTATGCGTCGATCGCAAGAGTCAAGATCACATCAAGACTAGAAAGTCTTGATACGCACCCTAATAAGTATTTTTCGGTTTGTGTAAAGAAGAAAGAAACATAGTTCTCAATAATTTACAGATAGAACATTATACAAATTTGAAATGATTATATACTTAAAATATGTAAGCTTAAAAGAAATGTAAAAATAGAATAATAATTGTACATTGATTACCTAAAATACTATTATTTCAATATTCAATTTCGTTACTGGCTTAGTGAATTTAATTAAGTTTATCATTTTACCTGTCAGAATAGTTGTCAGAAATTTATCGCGAAGTGAACGAAAATATCCTCGGGGATATGTGTTAAGTTAAGTGCCACTGTCATGAAGAATATCTCGTGAATTCCCACGAGATACTCTTCATGGCTGCTGCCTTGAAACAAAGAGATGTACTTATTCGTGATTAATTGTTAAAATACAGATTATTAAAATAGAAAGAAAACAAAGAAACCTTTACTACAATCTCAAAAATGAACGAATAGTTATTCAGATTAATAATATACACAATCACATAGCTTTCTTACTAAGACATCCAGAAAAACTTGATTTGGCTCAGATGAAAATGCAGTGGCGTTTGCTTGTATACATTCGCTTTTAGCAACCGTAGCTTGGGATGATATTTATTTCAACTTCTTTACTTATTTTTTACTTAAATGCGAAAATATATGGTGAGATAATAATAATTTGGTATGTGCAGTTAGTGAAAATTCTTCCAACGACTACAATAACTGGAGTCACTATCTGCGCCGCAAGTCACATCTTTGTGAGACGTGGCCCTACGCCGGCTTGTTTGCCGAACATGACGACTTCTCACCGCGCCAATATTGGTTGAGCAACTGGTTTCAGTACAAAATTGTCTGCGCATAATACTACAAGAAAATAGAGAAGAAAATGTCGAGCGGGGAATTGTTCATCGACGGTGAAGTGAAATCTCTTCTAGCATGAACAAAATTTTACAAGTTAGAAAAAAGCTTATTTTCTACTGTTCATGTACGCTAATTTTGTTAGAAGCAATTACCACGTTATTTGTGTTCAGTTTTCGTTAAAATACGGATAAACGACATTATCAAAACATGTGGAAATGGATCTTAAAGTCATAGTTATATGTAAATTTCTCTAAGATATAAGATTGGCACTTTACCCTCGATATAATTTTAATTCAAAATAATTACAATTAAATTTTTTAAAAAATGTAAGATTTTTCACCTTTCCGTCGATAAAATTTCAATTTGAAGTGGCATCAGAAGGCTACTTTATTTTATTACATTCATTTTTGTCCTTGCGACGTTCTATTGATCGCTTTCCTCAGTGTTTTCCTTAACGATTACGAAGAAGAAGTAACAGAAATATTCAGGATATTGCGAGCCCACTAATATAGCTTTATCTGCGCCTAATTGAAAGTAAATAAAAGACGTCCCGGACTAATCGTCTGGAAATACCGTATTGTGATAGCTTACGATACGGAGCGCTCTTGTACCAATATAACGTCATATTATTCTCTTTGGTATTTCATAGTGCTGAAATCTTCTAGAAAATTTTATAGATATTTTGTTGTCAGCTAGACTCGAATACCTACGAAATACCTGGAAGTCTAACACAAAGATGATTAAACTATAAAGTGTAGGATGTAGGCACCAGACTTTCCAATTTTTTATACAAAATTAGTACCTTTTAATAGATATCGTACATTTTTGCGAACACTATACATTTGAAACTCGATGTTAGATCGTTATTTTATAGCTTAGCTTTTCGATTACTTTACAGTGATCGTGGTCACGGGACGTGGTTACCTTGACAGACAGAGAGAGTTACTTTCGTATTTATAATATTACTGGCTTTCGCCCGGGACTCCGCCTGCGTGGATGTCGGTTATACAGCATCAAAAAGTATTATTATTATTCAATGCACGACAAATCACTCATCACCACCTGATGTAAAGCGGTCAGAAGAGTCCATATGCGAAGACAGCTAGTTCAGTTTAGACACCTTGCCAGCCCAAGCTGCACGCAGCTTGGAACGCAGTTATAGGAAGGAGGGAACACATGTGCTGGCAATGAATTCCAAGTTTTGGAAGACGACAAAGAAACGAGGTACTAAATTTCTTTGTGCGTGATGTTGAGGGGGAGACAGTAAATTGATGACTCCGAAAACTAGCTCGTGTGCTCCTGAGTAGGAAGGGGGAAGGTGGTAAAAGGTCGAAAATCTCTTCAGAACACTCTCCGTGATAGCCGATAAAAAGCGCTAAGCGACGCAATGTCTGGACGCAATTGCAGAGGCTCAAGGTTGTTTGTGACCTCTACATAGCCAATGATAAGTCATTAATTTTCATGAAAGATTGCCAATCTGATTTTTTCAAATCACTTTGTTTTTTAAAATATATTTCATGTTTCATCAATTGTGTGATTTGAAGAACAAAAAATGTGCCTTTTAGATGCGGAAGCTATTTGAAAGAAAGGGTGTAATATTTTGTTTTTCCGGCGTACTGGGCAAATCTGAACTTTAAGAAAGTAAGTAGTTCTTGACTATGAGGGATCGGTCTTTAGCAAATGACAGGTCAGGATACTTAATTTTACTTTTTTTATTGTAATACCTCCTGTATCAGTAAGAAAAAGATAACAATCAGGTGAGAGGTTCATAGGTTCCGTCCAAATCATAAGAATTGCAAAAGATATAGATCGAGATCTTTTCGTCCATTCTGCTAGAAAATCAACACATATAACACAACAGATGTGTGAAACCCATTGATTATTGTTTCTCGCAGGTAGGAAAATTTGTGCCCGGCAGTGGGACGTTATAAGCCGATGTTGATGAATACAAAATCGTGAGGACTTAGTAAAATTACTGTTAAATTGATCTAGACTTAGAGAATTTCATATGCTTGGTAACTTCATTTCGGACACCAGTAGCTGCAACTTGAAATATTTAATAGAAGACTTCATTTAGTGTTCAAAGTAGAAGGATACTTACGTTGCCATTTTTATAGTTAATAGTCATATAGTATGTTGTGCTTCGTCGTCGTTTCATAAATTCATACGTTTTAATATTAGGTCTCCATGAATGAAATTTTGTGTGAATTATTTTGTGCAAACTGGAATGACCATACTATGTTTTTGTATTTAATTTGAAATTGGCTTGATCGATTTTTCAAAAATATTGTGGATAATTTTACACATTTATTGTTAAGAAAATGTAGTGAAAAAAAAACTATTCTGAAATAATAGAAAATAGTAAAACGAAACATTTAAATCGGCTACGTATTGTACAAGCTCTTATTGAACCTCATTTTCAACTAATAAATTTTAACAAAAATAATTCCATCCGTAAAATCCTGCTACACTTACACTGTACTTTGAATGTAAACGGTTATATTTCAGGCAGACACTCATTTGATTTAGAAAAAACGGCATAAAGAAAAAACGACAATTTCATATTTAAATACTTATTTAGGTTACGGTTAAAATCCAGAATATGGTTACACCTAGGTTTAGAAGGGCCACACTTAAGTTTATTTTCACTACCAACTTTAGCCGTAAAATAATTTTAGAAAAATAAAGTAAAATTATACTTCTTCAGTGTCCATTGGGAGGCTATAATCCAGTGCTCGGCCTTTGGCCTCTGACCTCTATTCTATTCTCGGCCTTCGCCAGATAGCAGCCATCTTACTTACCATGAAAGCCTTTTATTAGTTACAGGGTACATTAAATGTGAATTTCATTAATTTGTTATGCCGTGTTAGACTCCGGGAGCATAGGAAAATTCAAAACCGATTTCCCCTTTTTATGAAACGCGGATTTAAGTTAGACTTGGCTTAAAACTGATGCTGACACTTTTATTTGTTAAAAGAAGGAGAGTAACAGCATCAGATTTAAGCAAGTTCTAACTTTAGTCCGCGTTTTATAATAAGTGGGGTTGTATCTGCAACGTGTAGCTGACCAGGTAAATATTTTTACTAAACAGATATAGTAATACTGTGTGTAAGTGTAATTACTGGGCATGGACGGCATTTCATCTTAGGCCCCAGGATGACAACGCACCTGCAATATCAAGTGATTTTTGCTTGTTATTGCAGGTGTCTATAGGCGGCGGTTACCGCTTTCCATCAGGTGGGCCGTCAGCTTGTTTGTCATCCAGTTGTATAAAAAAAAAATACATCTTTGCATAGTAAAGATATTACACCTGATGGTAAACAGATGCTCGTAGTATCATGGGCAATTCACTAGTCACGCGTTGCCAACCTCGTAAAACGAGTGCAATTTTCATAAGTTTTTCATTATAGTAATATTTGATATTCTAGTGATTTTTACTTAGAAGATTTTACTAAGGCTCCACCAACAGAATAAACTAGATACACTTACAGGTACTTAATATGGTCACTGGTATATCTGTCGCAGCCTAGGCTGTTTATTAAACGCCGGCATTCAATTAAGTGACTGAAGGACAACTAGCCAAGTCATTGAGCGCCATGTTTAACCAGATCTGTGACGTCGTGTCAGCCATCTGATTAAATGAGCTTAAAATTGGATGCCTAGGCAGATCGTTTTGTAAGAAAAGCTTTTGTGTGCATGGTAAGTACGAGGTTATTTTAAACCGACTTCAAAAAGGAGGGGTTTATCATAAGTGAAATCTTTTTGGTTATAAGTGGTCATAAAAACCACCTTGAACCTACCTATCACATAAAAACTCTACAGTACAAGACGGTCCGCCTAAGCGTTCAATTGAGCTGACTTTCAATACGCCAAATTATTAGACGTTGAGTCATTCCAGTTAAATTAACTCTACGGCATTTAGTTGGATGCCGGCGCTTAATGAAGGGCCTAGGCGTCTGTCCAATTTAAGCGGATGGCTGGGACATATACTCGTAGTTTCATTCAGAAATAGCTCTATCGAGTTTTCAGCAAGTGTATTTATTCCGCACGTTGGCTGTACAAAGCAATTGTCTCTCCTTTAGTGACATTATTCAAATCCATTTATCTTGTTTACTCTGGCTTTCATTTAAACTCGATGTAAAAAAATAATATTTTGTGTGTTCCGAGTACAGACTTTATGTACAGTTATTTATTGCGCTTACCTCATAGATAATAAATAATGCTTCAATCAATGCAAAATGTTCTAGTGATTTAAATTTCGTTCCTGATTAACATATGAATGGAAAATGAGTATCAAGAAAATGATTACATTTAAATGTTTTGATTTTGTGCGTTTATAAAGCCTACTCTCTGTAACAATTACAAAAAAGAAAGAAAGCGATGAAAAAATTTAATGCTTGAGGCGGGAATCCTTTGACGACTGGCTGGCCGAGTTGTCTGTGCCTATTGCTATACAGGCTACTTAAGTGTTTGTACAGAGCAAATGTTTGTATTATGAGTACGAGCATCAGTATAAATTAATATATTCTTTATTGCACACTTAAAACACATAAAATTAAACATAATGTAAACACATGTGAAAGGGTGAGCTTATCTCTTCCAGCTAGCCCTAGCCCTAGTAAAACATTACATACAAGCGGGGATAACGTGTACAAACAAAAAAATTAAATATCACACATAATAATATGTACCTGATATCCCTAAATAAACTAAATAAATATCCCTAAATAACATTATACATATAATACATACTACCTTAATAATATAAAAGACAATATATACATAAACATATACAGATACATCATACTCACACACAATCGATTAAAAAGGTAGTGCTCTTTTAATTTCAGTTTGGAAGTTGTTATATTAAGACATTAAAAAGTGTACTTACCGAATAGATATAATAAAAGTAAAAAAGCGTTTTTAATAAACTGGTTCAATACAAAATTTGCATATTCCTAATTATGGTAGTAAAATCGTCGTGTCTACTCCAAGCTAAAAACTGATTTTAAAGTTCTAAGTAAAGAGAAACACTTCTTCGTACAAAAGTATTCAGTATACAGCAAAAGAAACTGATTTTAAATCAGTTTTTTAACTTTCTGCTGTAAGTGATCCCTTACTTCAAGTCGAGGAGCACTGTCTGTGCTGAAAGGACTCATTATATATATTTAAGATCGTTAGATGGCATTTTCTTCAATCTTGAAAAGGAAAAAAACACACACATTTTTAAATTTAGCTTTTAACTTTTAGTTCATATTAAATTTTATAGGTACATATGTTGTCTAAGTTTGAATGAGGCGCTTTTCACAAATTCGGGAAATATAATTATGGTACTGTTACCCGTTACATCGAATCAAACTTAAAAGTTTTAGAAAGTTGTTGAAATTGTACGGCTTAGAAAATTTATAAAAATGGTAAGTTCCCGTGGGCAACTCTATGTGGCATGCTCACGTGTATCAAAGCCGCAAAATCTTTATGTTTTGGCAAAAGATGGAAAAACTAAACACGTCGTGTATAAAAATGTACATAAATAAGCTATTTGCAGTAAAATACTGCAAAAACTTAGCTTATATTATTGTATGTCTGTGTTTTATAAGCAAAATAATTAGCCTAAAGAATTAAATATGCTGGCAAAAGTCACTATTCCACGCGGACGAAGTCGCGGGCACAGCTAGTATTAATTATAGATGTTATTTTATTGCCAACAAACATAACAAAAAAAATTAAGTGTCATATTTTGTTTTTTTTATTACTCTTGCCCCAGTCGATGTTGCAACTTATCCCAAGAGCAGGGCAAGTTGTAACATCGCACTTCCTCTAGAAAAATGTTAATTGTGAAGTAGTTACCTATAACTATGACATTCTTTTTACTTGATTTGATAAAGGGAGAGTTCGAGTATCAATCTATGTTAATTTAGTAGTAATTCAACCAATAGATCTCAAGATATATTCATTTTTCTGAAAACTGTTACAACAAGCCCCTCGCTCCTACATTTGAACGTGTATCAATAAAAAATTATCACCAAAACATATGTACGCGCATAACTACCGAATGACTGCACCAAATTAGATATTTATTTTATATTGTTTTCGTGATATATTTCACATTTGTATCAGTGTCAGGTTTGTATAAAAACTCGCACGAAAGAGCGACCCGTGCGAAGCCGACGCGGGCAGCTAGCTTAAAATAAAAAAAATAAACTTGAAAATTAAGTTAGTATTTACAAACGTTGAAGTCACAGATAGCGATTTTATTATTTGACAGAACAATATTATTTGCAAGAGGTGATGCAATACATTCAACAGTTTTGTTCAGTCTTTTGAATATTATCAGGCAGAATTTTCCTGCCGATTTGAAGTCTCCTTTTACTCAACCGAGGCATCGAGATTTACATCTTTTATAGTAATTATGCTAGTTCACTGGTCGCTACGGATTGCTACAATCCGTAGCGATGTGACACGTTGTCCGAAGTGATAATAACGCCAAGTTAAGCTGCTAGGATACATTTTTGCGTGTATCTTTTTACGATTGCCGTAGCAATCCGTAGTGCGAATTATTATCAACCTTATTGTGAGCATATGATTACACTGAAAGAAATATTTCACTAAACTACTTCGGTTAAATTTGTAATAACAAAAATTTGGCAAGGTGTTACTGCAGTTTATTTGATTTAACAAAACGGTGCATCGTGCATCTCTATGTAACTATTTGGCTAGGTGCTACAATAACATATGTAGTCACTTGTTTGAGCCACAGATAGTCGAAAGTTCAGTTAAATTCATCCACAGCCGTACAGCAGCATCAAAATTATTCTTTCTCTTTTGTCTTTGTCATTGCAAAGGGGTTCAAAATCGTTTTTATCATTTTGCAGTTAAGTGAAATACCCAAGACTTAACTTTTCATCTTTCGTTCGTAATAATATTATTCAATTAAAAATACTTTGAAGTGTTCAATCCGAAATACTAATATAATTTAAGCCTTCAGATTAGATTAATCAATAAATATTTTAGAAGAATAATTGTTAATGTAATTATCCTTATTAATTCGTGGAAATGTCATAAAACAAGCCGGGGTGATTAGTGTTGAGCGGGGTTGGATGTTGATTACTTACAGTTAATTTCAAAAAGCCTCGCTCTGTGAATCTCCTCCGCAAGGAGTTTGTAGAATTCATTAAGGATTTCAGGAAGCATTTGTACGAAAAGGTCAGAATATGATTATTATTATGTTTGGGCTTAGCTCGCATACGCCAGAATAAAGTTACTTAGGAGGCTTTTTTGTTAAAAATAAAAATTGCACTATTAATTTTATTAGTCAAGCCGTGCAAGCAAATGAATAATTTTCTTTCTTCTTGCTTTCAAGACTCCCAAACCTAGAGTCTGAATTCTGTGTTTTGACAGGTTGATATAGTTTTAACCGAAATATGTAAATAGGACTCAATTTTGGTCCCAAATTTACCTACATTTTTCCTTCTTCCATCTATGTTGCTCCGATACTCCGATATAATGAAGGGATAGTGATAACTTGATTCGATTCAAATATCCAGTAATGAAATTCAACACCTTGTGTTTTTTTATTTCCTCTGTGTCAGAGTAACAAAAACCTCCGTATTAAAAATGTAAAATACTGATCAATTCATTGGTAGGTGTCTACTACACATTAATCTTTATTATTCAAAAGAGGTTTTACCTCAAAGCGACTTTATAAACAGGCTTGTATTTAACTGAGCATCATACTAACCTTACCAACGAAAATACTAAGTGAGCACCAAAAAAATCCGATTTGGGCATCTATTCAACGATTAGATGCCACTTCATGATTTTTGTCCCCCATTTAATATTTTCTAGTTGCTCAACTAATTACATTATCCTTTTTATAGTAAAAATAAAAATCGAACTTAAAATACAACTATCTATAACGATCTTCCCACTTCATTTAATTGGTATTTGTAAACGTTTCATTACAGATAGCATTTGCCAATATTATATCGTCGTAGCTGAAGCAAATAATAAATTTGTCTTGAAACCATTGCGGAGTTGGGAAGTAATTACGACAACACCCGGGGCGTCCCGAGTAACAGCCAACATTTGATAGCCTTACACGCCCGCCCTAGAAACTTCACCGGCGAATTACAGGTGATAATAATTTAAAACTAAATTCAACATAATAAACCCAAACACATAAAAGATAATCCCTTTCATCATTATCTAAATCTAAACAAGCTAAAATTTAAATGTGAACTTTATATTTTATGCCATATTTCGTGTACATCCATCCATTGTCAGTCTAAACATTTACAATATTAAGTAATAACAGGTCTCGATTATAGACTGTCTGTCTGGATATCACTGAAGAGTTGATGAAATTTATGACTTCGCAAAATCGATTATTTTCCCAAGTTTAGAGCAGAGTTGATAGGTATATGATTATCGTTCTTACATCATTTTATAAAATCTTCAAGGGACGTAATTAATTATTTTATCTACGTTTTTGTTCTCAATTATGTCCATTTCTTTTACCCCCTGGAGTTCCTGCCTTGCAAATTCTTGAACTGCCGGAAAATAACACCACTTTCTTTTACCACTCTTTTTTAGTTCATACTGCTGGATCGAGGAATAAGCTCACAGCATTTATACAAGACAGTCTTTGTGTTTCCTCCTTTAAACGAAAAAAAGCACTTTTTTTATTTTTTTATTTTTTAATTTATTTGGGTAAACAAACAATGACACAATAAATATTGCTTAAATCAATTTATGATGATATACATAATCGTGCCACCAGCACCGTTTACCACAGATTACTAAAAAAAAAAAGATTACAAAAAAAGTGGGCTGACGAAAAGGTCTACATCAGTTCCAATAAACTTCTTTTAAAAGTGAATTGGCTCATTATCGCAATGTCTAGTGAGTTAAACTTTTTATTATAGGTTTGGGCCATTCGAAGTAACGGTGACCGTTTACCTGCATTAGTACGACATCGGGCTATATTAAATAATTTACAAGGTTGACGACAATGTGTTCTCCTAGGTATACTATAGCTTAATTTATTTGAGAGCGAGATACAATCATATCGGCTGCGACATATGTCATAAAGTAACATTACTTCTAATAGTGTACGTCTTTGTTTCATCGTTATACAATTATACTTACAAAGAAGCTGCTCATATGACAATTTGCTACGGTAGCACTTATAATACATACAGCGCAAGAATTTTCTCTGAACAGCCTCTAATGCATCGATATATTTATTGTAAAAAGGGTTCCAGATGGGCACAGCATACTCCAGTTGGGAGCGGACTAGGGTTTTATACAAGTAAAGATATGTGGTGTGACGAGTAAAGTTGGTACTGGAGCGCATAATGAAGCCGTACATCTTATAGGCTTTATTTACAATATTATCAATGTGCCTATCAAGATGTAGTTTACTGTCCAATGTAATTCCTAGATCTTTTATATATTGTACTGATTCAAGCTGCACACCACACAAATTATAATTAAATTTACTTATTCGTTTCTTTTTTGTAAACGTAATTGATTTACATTTATTTAAGTTTAGTAAAAGATTGTTTTTACAGCAGTACTCAGAGAAACGATTTAGGTCATCTTGAATCTTAAGATGGTCCTCGATGCATTCAATATTATGAAAAATTTTCAAGTCATCGGCGTACAAAAGAAAGTCACAATACTCAAAACAGTTATGTATATCATTTATGAATATAATGAACAACAAAGGGCCAAGGATTGAGCCTTGCGGTACGCCCGAGCTGATAGGTACAAGATCGGATTCATAGCCATTCAGCACGACCTTTTGGGTGCGATTGGTGATATAGGATTTAAACCAGCGCCACAAGTCACCACGAATGCCATTAAACGCTAACTTTTCTAAAAGAATTTTGTGATCTACCTTATCAAAAGCTTTTTGAAAGTCTGTGTAAATACTGTCCACTTGCTTGTTGGCATCGAGGCTATCAAACAAATGTGAAGTATATAGCAAAAGATTAGTTGTGGTTGATCGTTTTTTCACAAACCCATGTTGCTTGTCTATAATAATATTATGAATTGAGGGATATATGGCATCATGAACTAATTTTTCAAAAAGCTTGGCTATGGCTGGAAGTATGGATATTGGTCGATAACATTCTACATCGGATTTGTTTCCGCTTTTAAAGACAGGAATAATACGGGCTGTTTTAAATATCGCTGGGAGGACTCCCTCCTTTAAGCACACATTAAAAATTATGACTAATGGTCTACATATTGTAGAAGCAGTTAATTTTAGGAATACCTGTGGTATATTATCAACACCAGGGCCCTTCGTTACATTCAATTTTTCCAGCTCTTTTTTCAATGTACTTTCCGAAAATTGCAAACTGTTCAGTAATAAATCAGAATCGAGGTTGCATTCCGGGATACAATCAATATCAAAATTGTCAGTTACATAAGAAGTCTCAAATACAGATTTAAAGAAAGCACTGAAAAGACGACATACCTGTTCAGGTTGATTGGCTACGGTATTCCTGTATGACACGGAGGTAGGAATTTCTGACTTTCCTTTCGCATTGCTTATATAACTCCAGAAATACTTAGTATTTTTATGAATACTGTCCTCAACTAGTGCTATATAGTCCCTATAGCATTTTTTAGATGCTCGTTTAAAACTTTTTCTAAGCGCAGCAAAAGCTTCGTAGTCAGATATGTTGCCATATTTTTTCCATTTAGTCCAGTAGTTATTTTTATTTTTGTACATATGAATCAGGGGACGGGAGAACCATTGAGGGTATTCTGATGATTTTATAATCTTAGATGGTATATGTTTTTTTATTATTGCATATATTTGTTCATAAAATATAGAAATACATGTGTCAGGAGTTTTATTTAAAACTAACCCCTCCCAGTTAATATCCATAATATCCTTATTTATCAATTCATAGTCACCTCCTTCAAATTTAAATTGCGTCCTTGGCTTATTAGCAATATATGAGAAACGGTCACTAAATGGAAATAATACATAAAAAGGCGGATGATGCGAGTCAACGGGCACCAGGGCTAGCGGAGCCTGTTCAATATGACCATCAATAATATTCGATATGAGCAAATCTAGTAATCGACCATTAGCATTTTTAAATTTGTTCAGTTGAAATGAATTGAATAAGGACATAAAATTCACTAAAGCTTTAATCGACTGATTATAATTGCTGTTAACAAGAGGTAAAAAGTAGGTATCACAATCCTGCCACTCAATAGTTGGCAAATTAAAATCTGCGGCTATAATAAATTTATTGACTTTCGTAAACTGTAAAATAAAAGTTAAGTAATCAAAATATGAAATATAGTAGTTAGGATTCAGGTTGGGTGGTATATAAGCAGCACTAATCACCCAGCAGCAGTCACGCAATCTTAATTCGAGAAGAACGTGATCAATAAGTGATGAGGGTATGGGAGGCGCATCACCCGTTGGTAAAACTATAATAGTTAATGGTTTTCTTTCAAATTCTTGAACACTTAGTATTATTGACCGAACCACTGGTTTTGTATTGATATAAGTAATTTTGATCTACAAGTACTCTACCAGTTATACTCAGTACTCTACTTTATCGTAGCTGTCTACATTGGTATGGTTAGTAGTATAGTATGGACAGCAGTGTGGACAGTACTCCTAAAACATAATGGTAGGTACTAAGGGTTCATAATTATACTTCTCACGACTAACCATGAGCTCATAAAGTATTCATATATTCATGTTACTGGCCTTAAATGGCCCTTGGTTTAAGTTGCTAACGATTTCATCATTGACAACGCTACGACGAAGTCCCCTAAAGTGATTTTAGAATTTTAAAGCATTCAGTACAGAGTGAAAAAGCCGACAACATTTTATCGAAACTTCATAGCATCAAACAGGAATGATGGGTACAAAAATACTTGCTAGGAAATGGAAAAGTTCTGGCAAAACGTGCCCCAGGCACCGTCGGTCGGCGTCGCGTCGTTGCGAGGAAGGTGCTCAAACATTTCTGCCATCAGGCAAAAAGTTGCGAGTTGAACGGCAGGACTTTGTGAATGTTTCATCGTGAGAATAGTTAAAGTTACAGCTACAACGCAATTGAAAATATTTGATTTTTTAGAATGTGTTTCTTCAACAACAATTACATATTACATACAGTTCGCTATGTTTCTGATTGAAAGGTAGCCGGCGTAATTACTGACAGCACACTTACCTTTTTTTGGTAATGAGCAACTTTTACTTATAAGAGACGATTTCCAAAAACTATTGTATTATGCTACTTCTTGGTCTAAGCTAATTCTGTTGGGAAAATGGCTACATTGGCTTAAGTATTCATCGAATTGAAAAAGGTCGTGTGTTCACTTCCTAAAACATAGTCTCTAATACAAAAATTTCAACTTCAGAAGTTGATATTTTTCAAATGTGTATGTGTGTTGAATATAAATAGAAAAGTGGTTAAGTAAGTAATACCTAGAGCAGAGATTCCCAGATTTTCTCATAGCCCACTTTCAAAATTTAGCTGGTTCCGGTGGACCCCCTACAGCTACATATCTACCATTTTTTTTTATACAACTAGATGACAAACAAGCTGACGGCCCACCTGGTGGTAAGCGGTTACCGCCGCCTATAGACACCTGTAATAACAAGGTAAACCACTTGATATTGCAGGTGCGTTGTCATCCTGAGGCCTAAGATGAAATGCCGTCCATGCCCAGTAATTACACTGGCTACCTTTCCCTTCAATCCGAAACACAGCGAATTGTTTCACGGTTGAAACCATATTCCCAAAACTCGACAAAAAATGAGTTTTCTGTCACGCCAACGTAAGCCCCCTGCGAGCCTCCCTGGACCCCTGGGAACTACTGACCTAGAGTTATTTCAAAAAGTAATTTTGCACTTACTCTCAAGCTTATTATTCATTTACCCCATGAATATTAAGCCTCAACTGACTAGTAAATTTGATGAAGATTTCATTACAATTTTTATAAATGTGACATTCGATATTTGCAAACATATTTTAATATGCACAATTAACCGAAAGGAAACAGAGGTTAACGAATATAATTTTTAATAAAATCAAGCGCCAAATTTCGTAATTTCGTTTGTAACACCAAACCTGCCGCGAGATAAACAGTTTAACACCGTTGTGAGCAAAATAGATTCTGACGCGCGACGAGTACGAATCCATTTATCAAATGGACTGGAAAGCTGTCCCCAAATTCAGCTTTAATTATGTCGCTACCCCGTACTGAATTCCAGGGATTTGTGTTGGTGAATATGTAGCTTATTAAACGAATATATTATTCAACGTAGTTGAGATTCGACCATAAGTACTAACCCTCTGTTTTGATAGGTACCTAACTGAGCGACGTTCTCGAAATATATTTACTTTACTCGTACAAACATAGTACAAGTCAGGCTCTATTTATATTTTAATTTCTATATTTATTTTAAATAATATTTTCCGGAATTTTTAATACTTAAATATGGAATATTTTGAATGCTGACATTTTTGATGAATAAAGAACTGCATTAAGAATAGGGAAACACCCTGCTTGAATTAAGGGTGAAGTAGGATAGTAAACCCTGATAAATTATTTAGAAAAAAAACCTTTTTGATATTGGTTGCACATCTTCCTCGGGGTAGCGTAGACCAGACTACGTGTATTCAGGATTGACTTAGTCGGGTTTAATTAGCATTAGTTTTTGATTAATTTGTGATCTCCGTATTATTAGGTATTCGTTTGTAAAAAATATATGTTATAGTTATGGTATGTAATTATATTCTAAAAGCATTTATTCAAACTTCTTTGACGTCTTAGATATTTGACCAAATCGACCACCATCAATTTATTGACTGTGATGTTTTTTGTGGTCAGGTATTGTGAAATTTACTTATGTCAGATATTCAAATATTGAGACTATGTTTCGGTTTCGATAAGCCGCTGTTAATAATATTTTGACTTGACGACCGTCTGGTCGAGCGGTCTGTACCCCTTGCTATGCAGGCTACTCGGTCAAGAGGTCCCGGGTTCGAATCCCGGTAGGAGAAAATGTTTGTATGATGAGTACGAGCATTTGTTTACGAGTCATGGATGTGTTTATATGTTTATTTAGTATATTTATAATATTTATATACATATTATTATCAATATTTATCCGTTATCTAGTATCCATAACACAAGCTCTTAATGATGCTTACTTTGGGCTAGATAATAGGTGTAAGTGTATGAATATTATTATTATTATTATTTTCCTTCTATTTGACTATGGGAAAAGACACCGTAGGTGTAGGTACTGTAACAAATTCATTATTTACACAGCTGAGTGAAATTCAACACCTTACCTATTTTATTAACTGCTCGCCCGTGAAACCCCTAATAAGAATTGATGACCAAACATGCCGATGACAGGGCTATAGGATAAAATTGTTCCATTATTCCATGTTATCGCGTACGTACGATAAATCAAATTAATCGACATTACCTTGTTTGTTACATTGTTGGCGGTATTCCGTTTGAGGAAGGAACTTTCAAATTGTGTCGCGTGTTAATAATTTATAAATTTGATTTATACTTAAGTAATCACGATGGCATATGAAAGTAAGAATTTCTAAGTTTGTTTAAGTTATAATATTTAATGTAGATAATGACGCAATTCAATATCAATATGCATTTTTGTTAAAACGATGCCAGTAAAATATCATCAATATATCAGGCTTTTACTTGTCACAATTAGTTTATAATTGTCATTTAAATGGAGTAGGTATAACGCGGCTAAACAAATTAAAGAATGGCTAGCGACTGACTTGCTTTAGATTTATATTTCAATAATTAATTTTGTTTTTTTCTTTATTTATTTGTACCCGTAAGCTCCTCCGTGCTTCGCAAAGCGGGTTAAGCCGGTGGCTATGTTGCTACTGCAGCCGCTCTCACCCACCAACCTCCATTGGGCCCGCGTGATGGTGTTGCTATGGCCCAACACTCCTCGTATGCCAGGGAGGAAGCCCCTTATTTGCTAAAAAAGACAAGTGTTGCCACTACGCGTGGCCTGCTTAGTACATTTCCATACATTTGTTTTCATTCGGGCGAAAATAAACGCGACTATTCGCCGCGGCGAATTTCCCGTGGCCAGGCCGTAAGGCGGCTGTGCTTAACAGTGCCTTTTTTATATGTCTACATACATATCTTAAATAGACTACATTTGCATAAATAAATTTAACATTTCGAAAGTCAAGTCAAAACAAAAGGGTTTATTGAAAAGTCGTGTTAAACCTTGGTATAGGTCAGGCCGTTTAACCCTCGTCAGATCCGGGTGCCGTGCTACCGCTTTTACTCGCTTTAATGCAGCTACATTGACGACGGTACATAATATTATAGTGTTCAGTAAATTAACATACGTAGAAAGAGTTCGGTATCCTACTGCCTATGGCTAAACTGTTTTGATGGCATAATGGCATAAAGATGATGAGATTCTTATACAAGAGCGCCACCATGTCGGTCCGTATGATAATTTAATAAATAAATAGCTTTCATTTTATAACGGCTGAATTCTCAAACGTCTATTTTAACTCCGGCTTAAATTTTAAGGAGTGCTTATTTTGACGATTGCCGATACAAATTTTCGAATTGAGAATAGATACTCCAAATATATAAAAGGCCCTCAAGTTTAACAACCGTTTGAATGTTCCGCCGACCATGATCTAAGTTCTGATACATCAGCATTATTGATTCGTAAGTAAAAACAAAACTCAGGAACGTCTAGGCCGTTTATTTAGCGCCGGCATTTAATTAAACTGCTGAAACACCACTGACCAAGTCATTGAGCAAAATGACCACTTATTACCGAAATCGTGATGGTTATGAGTGGCCAAAAAAATAACCTTGTACGCCAAGTAGTTAAACGTTGAGTAATTCTAGTTCAATTAACCATCAGCCTAGGCATTCAGTTGGATGCCTGTGTAATAAAAGGCCTAGGCATCCAATTAAGTATATATAAAACGCCGCTTGACAGACTACCTACTTACTATGCTAAAAAGCATTTCTGTAAATAATATTTAAAGTTGTTAAAATGCAGCAAGTAGCTAAATGAGTATTTTTAAATTAGATAATGAGAACTTGGCCACTCATTACCACTAAGTAAAAAGACGTTTCTTAAATTACTAAATTGAAAGAAAGTATTAAGTCAGAAACGTCTTTTCATTGTATTAATACTGTGTATTTGTTTTACTAAAAAGTATTTATTTTACTTACTAAAAGAAAAAGAACGAAAGAGTAAACTGTAACCAATCTTGGACTTAAAAATATTTTTTTTTACATTTGCATTCGCTAAGCGTGCTTAAGTTTTTAATTTAAGAAATATCAACAAGTTTTTTTTTCTGTTTAATACTTTGGAAAGACACGTCTTTTTCCTCATGACAACAGTATACAAGTGTGAAAAGTATATCATTTCTTCGCGAGTCCCAGTTTCTTGGCCCAAGCCGAAGGCGCGGGTCAATAATGACGAGTGGAAATGACATTTCCGCACGTGCATCGAACGACGTTTTTCAATAAATATGAGAACAATACAACAAAAAGAAACAGTTTAATGCTTGGACAAGTAATAACTGACATTTTAGTTTGAACAATTGTTGGGAGAGATGTTAAATAATTTAGAGGGAATATTTAAGATATGAATCAGACTATTGATTGATTGTTTAGTTCTGTTTTTTAACCGACTTCAAAAACGAGGAGGTTCTCAATTCGGCCGGTATGTTTTTTTTTTTTTTTTTTTTTTTTTTTTTCTATGTATGTACACCGATTACGCCGAGATTACTGATCCGATTTACGTGATTCTTTTTTTGTTCGATGCGGAATAGCTGCCATTTGGTCCCATAAAAATTTTTTCAAAAACAGTTGGGTACTTTGGTTTTAAATTTAAAAAAACTTAAATTATGAAGTCGTCTACATATGCGAAATTGCGAAGTTTTGCTTTTCAAATGACTTTTTAGTGAAACGATACGATAGTAGGAAACAATATAAGTTTACGATCACCCATCTAGCTTCGACCGTAGAAAGTTACCACTAAAAATTGTGAAAAAAAAATTTTAAACAAAAATTAAAACCGACTTCAAAAAACTGAAAAGGATAAAATAATTAAATTTAAGTAGGTATTCATCCCCTAGAAACATATTTTTGGAGTTGGTGCTAAGTGGTTTCCAAAAACAATAGAAAGTGAAGCACCGACTCCAAAAATATGTTTCTAGGGGATGAATACCTACTTAAATTTAATTATTTTATCCTTTTCAGTTTTTTGAAGTCGGTTTTAATTTTTTTATATCTTACTCTTCAAGCATCAAATTCGGGACACAATTGATTTTTAAATTGTCATAGCCATCCGGTGGGATAACGCCGCTTGACGGATAAAGGGTAATACTTTTTGATTAAAAACTCCTTTATTCATTTCGATGCTACGTATATGCAGGAGGAAAACAAAAAGCACTAGTATGGAAAATAATAACTTTCCGCATGCTCAACACGGAAAAGTCTACTTTTTGAGCAAATGTATTAAAAAATACACTTTTGCTGTATAACCTGTTGTAACAGCTGTAACCAAGAGAAATATAAAAAATAATAAGACCTTCACAAAGAAACGAAACATATTGTTACCCACATTTTACGGGTTTCAAATTATATCAATTGTTCTAGAAAATCCAAAAAAATCACTACTAATCTTGTATTAGATTTTTGTAGTCCGCCTTTGTAGTAAGTAGCAAAAATTTCGCTTGAAAATCTTTTGCAAATGTAGCAAGCAACAAATAATTAGCTTAGCGCCTTCTATCGGCTATATCACGGAGAGTGTTCTGAGGAGTTATTTGACCTTATCCCACCTTCCCCCTTCCTACTCAGGAGCACGCGAGCCGGTCTTCGGAGTCATCAATTCACTGTCTCCACCTCAACATCACGTACAAAGAAATTTAGTAGCTCTTTTCTTTGTCGAACTTCCAGAACTTGGAATTCATTGCCAGCACATGTGTTCCCTCCTTCGTATAACATGGATTCCTTCAAAAGAGGCGTGAAAAAGCACCTTTCGGGCCGGCAAGGTGGAGGCGGCTAGAGCAGTGTCTGAACTGCACTAGCTGTCTTCGCATATGGACTCTTCTTACCGCTTCACATCAGGTGGTGTTGAGTCATTTGTCGTTCTTTGTATAAAAAAAAAAAAAAAAAATATTTGTTAACAAATAACCACTTTTAAAAATTGACTCCTTTGGAACAAGAACAGAAATTCCGACGAAATTTGTGAAAAAATGTGCCCCTATTAGACAAAAATTTGTATTATTATTGTGTATTTGTTTTTGTATTAGACAAAAATTGATACGTGGTGGAAGCTTTGAGTGAAGCAATAGAAATAATTTTGGTTCAAAAAATACTCAGGGAATTTTCCGTTATCTGACAGTGGAAAATCGGTAATTTTTAGATAACTAAAAACCACCGATTTAGTTATCTAAAAGATGAAAGATTTTCTTTTCTGGAATAACCCAGAAAAGAAATGTAACTTGAAAACTGAAAAATTTTGGTTGTTGCATTGTGTTTGGACGACAGCTACCGGTCCATCAACTGGTGGATAAAAAAAAATATTTCTGACACAATAGCCTTTCTAACACGTGTCGCATTTGACTTATTGAGTTCTAAGGTAACCCCTTATCCCTTATACATTTTATTGATATTGATCAACCTTTTGTCCCTTTATCAGCCTGGTAACGTCTCATCGACGATATAAAGTCGGTCTCTAGTTTGTGGGTACTTTACACATTACTAAACCAAAAGTAGTTGTGATTATATTTTAAACAGTCGATTTAAAAATATATCTTTTAAATCGCTATGCATTCAGATCAGTTCAAAGTCAGCGCGCCTCAAAACCACAGCTAGTTACAAATTTTCAATAACTTTGTGTTAGAATTGCGCCGTAAGCTTTTCAGATATTACAATAATTTCCTTTGGGCATTGAATCTGATTTATTTATTACAAATCTAGCGGTCAGGCGGGTAAAGAGAATTTGAACAAGACGATTTAATAAACAATGGTACAAACAGGCAACAAAACTTCTCTAGTGTGTTTGTTTGTCACTGTGAAAACTCATACTAATGCATCTATGTATAGGTAATTATGTTAATTCAGAGTATAAATAAACGTACGTTTTTATACCAATGAAAATGAAGGCTAATAAATTAATCGATCTAACATATACAAGATGATATAAATAATAATATTAATAGTCCCATACTGATACCCATTACGTAGCTCGATACCATTACGTTACGTAGTTTGTCTAGCTCTATAAAAAAAAGGTATATAATATTCTGTTGTATGTATGTAACCAATAATACTACATCTGAGAATACTTTGTATCTACACGTATGATGACGTGGTGCATCGCGCAAAAAATACAAAATTGAAAATGTTGAGTAACCCCCGGCGTCATTAATCATCTATCAAAGGCCATCTCATTGAGCCTTTTTAATGAGCCCAAACACGCTATATCAGCTGTAAATTTCTGAAGAATTAAGGATCCCGCAGACTTTTTGATGGTATAGGATCAGCTCAAGGTTAGTATGTCATGAGAATATCACCGAAGTGACAGTACACCACCGAAGGGACAGTTGTAGAACCACTCCAACGGCAGCGATGGAGGTACTCCAAGACCTTCCTCCGCTGCACATAGTTATTGAAACAGAGGCGAGAAAAGCTCTACATAGGCTTAAAATAGCAAGTCTATGGGGCAACACCAAACCTCTGTTAAAACACACAAAATGGGCAGTAGCATCTGTCCAAGACGGGTATTAGGAAATGGGATGTGATAAAATAAGTCCCAAATTCATATTCGACAAAAAAACAGAATTAGCATTCCTACCAGGGAGGAATGGAAATGTAGACCACTAGTTCCTGAAAAGAATAGTCTGATTTGGTTCACGGACGGATCCAAGAAGGACTTAGGAACTGGTGCTGGTGTGTATAGTAAAGATATACAACTATATAAAAGCATGGGCAATTTAGCAAATGTTTTCCAAGCGGAGATGTATGCTATTATCCTATGTGTAATGAAAATTATAGAACAACGGGCTAAGAATAAAACAATATACATTCTTATTGGCAGCTAAGCAGCTCTTAAGGCGCTTAGCTCACCACGCATCAAGCGAGGCACAAATGATCCCAATGGGTCGAAGTGCACTGCGTGCACTTAAAATTTTTGATGGCATAGGATCAGCTTAACGTCAGTATGTCATGGGAATGTCACCGAAATGACAGTAGGTACACCAAATTTCAAATTAATCGGATCTGTGAAAGTTAGTAAAACCCTTTTATCATGTAGAAAATGACTGATAGTCATCAAACGCCTGAACTGATCGTCATAAATTATAGCTAAAAACCATCTTAGTCACGTCAGCTTTTAACCAAACAAAAAAAAACCAAACAAAATCGGTCTATTCGTTAAGGAGCTACAATGCCACAGACAGACACACACAGATACACACAGATACACAGACAGACAGGTCAAACTTATAACACCCCTCTTTGTTCGTCGGGGGCTAGTGACAAACATGTGCTAACAATAACTGACACTGTAACATAAGAATGTAATTTAGAAATGCACACTTTTTTATCTAACTTATACCCAAGTAGTATATTTAAATTTTTGAGAAAACACAAAATAATTCAAATTGATATTGAAACCAAAAGAAAATACTTAGGGTATTATAATACAAATTCTTCAATCTGTTTTGAATTCACAGCAAAGATGATAATATTTAAATTGTAAAGCCAAAGTACTATTGATCTTTAGCGCCACCGCCGTCCTAGTGACTTATTTAGGTCGCTTTTGACTGGTGCCTGGAATACAGTTAACATATAACCGGCAGGTAATATCTATATTAAACTAGTAAGCTTTTACCGTAACTTTTACTGTACCTATTACAGGTAATATTTATATTTAACTAGTAAGTTGGACCGTTTTGTAGCAAGCTTTCAGAGCCAGCTACCGTATGGGAATTTATATTTCCGTTCAGAAGCTGGCTACGAAATGAAATTTTCTTTTACCATTTCGTAGCTGACTTTCGGAGCCAGCTACTTTGATGTAAGTTTTGAAAACCGAGTGCCGTCGCATTTTTTTACGTAGCACTACTTGTTCTATCAGAATAACTGCCATTTTTATACTTACCAATAAGTTTGCAATCAAGCTTAGCACTCATATGCGTTCTATACCAGAGAACTACTCCGAAAAATGAAACATGCAAACGATTTTCGTCACTATCACATCTTCGCAATCGTTAACAAAACATAATATAGGAAAACACAATTTTATGTACAGGTGTTTCTTTTAAAGTAGTGTCAATCAACGGATATTGACAGTTTTAAAGCTGTTTTTTACGTCAAAAACTGTCAGAATTCGTTCTATCGCTGTCGTGTTTCATTTTTTGTAGCAATCCGTCAGTTGCTGTTAAACTCTTCTAAGTCCGCCTGGCTAGCTACCACCAGCTTATCTAAGTCTGCCGCTAAAACGATAATGTTAACAGCATTGTTGTGTTCCGGCACTTGGAGGTTAGGAGGCCAGTTCCTCTGTGGCTGAGGAGCTCGCTTCCATCTTTGTCCTTGTCATCACTTACCATCAGGTGAGATAAAGGCAAAGAGCCACCTCGTGAAGAATTCGAAAAATATCTAGAATGTGTGACGCTCTGTCAGTGGTGGGTGAGGCGTGGCAGAAAAACATTTGGGTTTGGAATGAACTTGACTGAACAATGAGAAGAACGAAGAAACAACAAACTTTTTTAAAATTTATACAGACTTCGTATACTACTTCTAATGTTTGTTAACGGTGTCCGGGCTATTACTGATCTATGTCACTTTCCAACTCTATCTATCTACATACTGATTGGTATATTCTATATAGACAGGATCAAGTCTGGGATCTTATTGTGCCCTTTCTTGTGTTTGAAATAGTTGGATATGATTTTAGTTGGCAACTATTAAGGCCCATTTACAAGATTCAAGTTTCTTGCACACAATGAAATTGAAGCAAAAAATCACTTGCATTGTCTTATATGTTTTTTAGACTATGCAAGTAATTTCAAGCTTTAATTTAATTGTATGCTACAGACATGAAACTTGCATCGTGTAAATTGGCCTTCATTGGACACAATATAATAAAAATAGATATAATTTCAAAACTGGCTTAAACCAGTAAATAAGTAAAAGACAACTAATTAAAGATAACTAATTTATAAGAGTTAATAGAATTGGAACAATAAAACGAATCTCATAATTAGATAAAATGTATCTGAGTTGAAAATAATTTTAATGTATTTTATACGAATTTCTGAAACTCTATACCCAGCAGTTTTTATCTCGGTGCATCAAAAGCGAACTGGATTGTGACTTTTTGAATGGAATCAATTGTTAGTTGTAATCTGGTTGTAATAAAAGAGATTTCCTGAGGAATAACTTCTTTACTAACAGTTTTCTAATGTATAACGTATTATTATTATTATACTCTTTATTGTACTTGTAACTAAGTTTATCAACGTTACGTAATTAGTTATATAGTGAATACCCAAGCTGGCGTCTAGGTATCTACATAAGTATATAAAATTCAAAGTTCTGGCTGACTGACTGATATATCAACGCACAGTCTCAACATGGAGGATGTGTACTTAATAAATTGAAGGTTCACGAAATTTCAGTCATAAGAGGGTGAAATGGTGTGTGGATATATATATTTTTTTAATTTAACCGTGTCGCTAGCAAATATCCTGAACAGTTGCCTGACCGCGGACTCTGAACTTGAAGCCTGTAACTATTTGAAACGCTATTCAAGTTTAGCGAACAATGTGCAACTTCGCAATGAATGTGTGGCAAATTGACTGCTGGAAGGCTGAAACGTATGCAAGGAATTTTGTTCCACTGTTGATGCGTGCATCACTTACGTATGGAAATATTGGAGAATAACGGAATTCAGGTTGTAAATGTTGAATTACATCAGCGACACACTTACCAAATACCCGCACTAAGCGCTTTTCGTCTACTTTTGTAATACGGCCAGAGAGTGGAATGTACTGCCGGCTTCGGTGTTCCCTACTACATGTTTCCTGAATTCCTTAAAAGCTTGATTAAATAGGCACCTTCTGGTTGTGCTCGCTATATCGTCGACCCCGGAATAGGAGTGGGATCTAAAAGCCTACTTAACATTTAAAATGTTTTTGATGCGTTTAAACGGCTCCTTTATTGTAACAATTAGAAATAAAGAAAAGAAAACGATGTAAAAATATATGCGGAGCTCTAGTGCTCCGGTGAATACCCAGTCAATACCCTACTTCTTTATGTAAGTCGAGATACTGTACCAAAAATGTAATACTTAGCTGGTTTTAATAAAACATTTTTGATTTTGATAGGTACTCCACATTGAAATTACTGCTCTGAGCACATCGTTTATGGCTTGTCGTCGCGTATGTAAAAGTTATTAATTTGATAATGTTCATCAACATTATTTTGTTACTTTTTTATACAACCGGATGACAAACAAGCTGACTGCCCACCTAATGGTAAGCGGTTACCACCGCCTATAGACACCTGCAATAACAAGGAAAAATCACTTGATATTGCAGGTGCGGTGTCATCCTGAGGCCTAAGATGAAATTCCGTCCATGTAATTACTGGGTAATTACACTGGCTACCTTTCCCTTCAATCCGAAACACAGCGAACTGCTTCACGGCTGAAGTAAGAAAGGCAGCGGTACCTACCCAGACGACCCTATATACGGGCCTACCACCTAGTAAACTTACTATAACCTTACTATTAAAGACCAGCAAATATTATAGTCCACTTATAATCCCATAATCATGCAAGGATCCAGGGGAAACAGTAAGTGCGTTGCTAAATCTATCACATATTATTTTAACACTGGAATAGAAAACGGAAAAGGGAAATCAACTTGCCTACAATGAATATTAGGCACGGAGAAATTACAAGTGCCTTACAATATGAAGTGAAATAAAAAAATAAATATAGGTATTGACCTATATTTATTTCACTTCATATTGTACATCAGAAATTACATTCTGTCATATAAATCATCATGGACGTTGAAACACAGTAATTTATCAAAAGTTAATTCATTGAGTTAGTTTGTTATGCGACCGTTAATTAAGTACGAGCCTCCACTCCAACCCACAAATTCCAGTGTGGAAATTGCGGGTAATGTGAGTAGGTAACAGTAGAATAGTATAGAACGAGTGCTGATTAAATTACTTACCCTTGTGCTGAGAGGGCGCCTACAAAGCTAGATAGCGTTGAGTGAACGATCCGAATCACGTAGGTTTGTCAAATCACCAAAAGTAGTTTCTCATTTTACTTAAAACGGATGAAGGACTTACAGCTCTACAAATCTGATTACCTTGGCAATTTAGTTTCAAGACAAGATTTATATAATTAGTGATAACTTAAGAAAGTAGATGTGTTTATAAATTGAAAGTAAGAATGGACAAATGATTCGATCGCTTCATGAAAGTTAGTCCGTGTTATAAAGGTAGGGTTTAACGGAAAAATGATTAACTAATTTACGGCTTTTCAAAACTGATTAAAAGATTAATTAACCTGGGTAATTTAGCTAGAACTCAAGATAGTATATCGAATTATTCTTATAAAAGTATTTGTAAATTCATAGTGCGAATCAACTAATAAATATAACTAAAGAAAGTGGTAGTAAAAGACAAATTAGTTCAAATTTAATTGATTTCTCGATTATAAAACTACTTGGAATGTCAGTTCAAATTTAATTGATTTCTCGACCATAAAAATACTTGCAAAGCTTAGTTCGCAGCATTTAATTATTAGTACCTACCTATCTTGCGAAGGATAAAGAAAATTATGCTGAGCTGACTGCCAACCGTCGTTCATCGAAGAGGCACTAGAAGAAGAAGTACCTATCTAGTTACGGATTTTACTGAGACAAATGTCGTTCTTAACAGTTAAGTTTTTTTTATACAACTAGATGACAAACAAGCTGACGGCCCACCTGCTGGTAAGTGGTTACCGCCGCCTTTAGACACCTGCAATAACAAGAAAAAATCACTTGATATTGCAGGTGCCTAAGATAAAATGCCGTCCATGCCCAGTATAAATAACACTGGCTGCCTTACCACTTTCCTTTTTTTCTTTCCTTTCCCTTTAAGTTACTAGTGGAACAGAAATTTTATTTCTCACCTCGATTATTAGAACTCGCTACAGTATCAGACACTAATGAGCTGGATCTGGTTTCGCTCTATTATGCGAATGAGGTTGAATTTACGCGCTATTGTTACACTCGGCTGCGTCTCGTTGAACTTTATGTGATGGTTCTAGAGCCTATTTCAGACTATTAACGTGAGAGCTCTCTTGAGAGAGGCGTGCTCATATATGAGGTAGAACATTTTCCTGTTACAGGAAAATGAACTGTTAATTATGCCTCATTTCCGAAATGTTGAAAACGTTTTTTTTCTTTGTATAGTTGATATATGTAATTCAGTATGATTAAGTGGTTAAGAGCTGAATATTTTGTAAGTGATATTGTTTTAGCTTTATCTCTTCTACTTTATAAAAAAACAACCGAATTGAGAACCTCCTCCTTTTCGAAGTCGGTTTAAATGAATATTTCTTTATATTTTTGTCCTCTTTGGTGAGTTTTTATAGAGCAACAATACACGATAATGATCATAAGAGCTTGCCGCGAGGTTTGCGTAAGTATTAATTTACTCAATTAAATAGGTACTGTTTATTTACACAAGTAAATCGCGCGACAAGCTTTTATGATCATATAAATTGTGTATAATAAGGTTATTAGTTTATAGTTAAAATTTTAAAGAAAAATTTTAATTTCTTCTTTTTAGAGCATTTAAATAAAAGCTTACTTAAAAAAAGGTTTTTTGCTTTTAATTTATCTTTTACTTTTTAGTTATCGCTGGCTAGGTTTTTGTCTTGGCAAGCCCTTTCATTTGATACCCATATTGCAGAAGTGCATAAAAAATAACTATTCCGCCATCTTGGAAGTTCAGCCATATTGGATTTAGAGTGACGTCACATTATTTTTCGAGTCACATAGCTTAGCGTGTATTGTCATCCAAATTAAACGTGTTTACAAAATTTCAGCTCAATCGGTTGAAGATATCTGCTTCAAAATCGAGTAGCAAGATTCCACCCGAACAAACATAAGCAAATTAAAAATAAAAGCTCATAAAATAGTTATCATTTCTATTTCTAAATAAATATACCTATTCGAGAAATTTATACATCGAATTTCGACAGGAAACTAATGCCCGTTTTCACTAACCGTTGCCTAGGCTTAGGTGACTCTTAACGACATTTGCCTCTTTCTATCTCCTTTAAATAGACTGAGCTAAAAATCGCTAAGAGACTCTTAACGCTAAGCAAATGCTAGTGAAAACGAACTTATGTCTCTAATCAAGCAACAAGTAATCGAGACTTAGATCGTGACCTGAATTCCCAGAGATCCGCCGTGGTCGACGTTGAGTCGACAAAGTTCACCGAAAGGTTAATCAAGTAATGTTCAAGGGACAGCACATCAAGTGTAACAGAAGCACCACGAAACTCACCTCTATTATGGACGGATTAAGGGCGGTCTTAAGGTATGTTAAGCTTGATGTGCTGTCTACTGTAATTAATTAAGTCTAAGGCATTATTTATTAGGCAGGTTTCGTACTTGACTTAATCTAATTGAAACAGATTACCAGATACTGTATAAATAAAATACTTGAAACCAGAAGAAAAAAAAACAAATATTGTTTATTAGATTATAAGCATAGCATTGAACTCAACAACATCCCCAGTCAGATATGAGGTTCAACACCCTGTTAAGCCCAATAGTAAGATACATCCTCACCCTCTTGGTTTCAACGCGCCCAGCCCTTGGGCGACCGTAATATCAACCATGCACTGTACTGTCATTCGCGTAGCAATGAATGCCTCCTAATGACAGCGTGTCAGCGTTCACTGACATGAAACCGGGTTCTCCGCTCATGCGGGGAGCTGGCGATCCAGTTGCAGAGCTGAGTGGGCAGGTCGTATGCCGGGAGCTTGGAGAGAATAGCCCTGTGCCAGACCCTATCAAAAGCTTTGGCAATGTTAAGGCTAACAGCCACTGACTCACCACGTTTGTGTAAAGCTTCACCCCAGACATGCATTAAATACGCTAGAAGATCACCCGTTGACTGTTTCTGCCGAAAACCATACTGACGATCATTAATTAATGACTAACTTTCTTGGTATCGGTCGAGCTGTTCATATAAGATCCATTCCATAACCTTGCAAAGAACCGAGGTGACAACTATTGGCGGTAGTTAGCCGGGTCTGATCGGTTTACCCTTTTGGGGACCGGTTGCACATTGGCCTTTCTCCAAGATTCTTGCACACACCCAGGAGAGAGAGAAAGACGGTATAGCCGCGTTAAGACGGGAGACAACTCCGCTGCGTATGTTTTCAGTACTATCGCTGGGATGCCATCATGTCCACTAGATGTGCGGACGTGGATTGACTGAAACTCCGCACGTACATCACATTGCCTGATACGGATATCGGGCATTGTGTGGCCACAGTGGGAGAGTGTTGGTGGCTGAGAATCGCAGTCATCGATTCGGAAGTGAGCAGCAAAGAGTTTTACCAGGAGATCCGCTTTCTCATACGGCTTATGAGCAAGTATTCCGTCGGGGCTTTGTCCCTTTCAAAACAATCTTACTTACTTTTGGACAGCGCCTTCATCGATTAGCGCTGTGCGAGTCTGCAGTCTGCCCCTGTGGTGAAGGTGACTACGCACTCTGGGAATGTGCTTTGTACGCTAGAAGGGAGATGCTCGATCGTCTGCAGAGAGCGGAGCCTGGCCCAGTATATCACTGGGACCTCATTAGCAGCCGCCACAACTGGGAGGCATTGCGAGAGTTTGCGCACTCTTCGCACACCATCCGGCGAATTTTCAATCGTGATCGAATGTAATCGAACATGGCGAAAGTTGCTTGGTTTTCGTAATCGAAACCAGAGCTCTCAAACACTACGCCACCGAGCTCCTCACTAGTAAGTATAATAAGACCAAATTATACGACATTCTCACCAAATCAAACTTGATTCCACATTACCCACTTTGACTTGTATAAACATGTTATAGTAATACAACATAGATATTAAAACCTTTTGTCTTTATAACTCTTTTCATAGCTTCGTGCAGCTCTTCCTGTGTCTGTCGCAGACTATCAATTATTGCAGACGTTCCGAGTGTTCGATTGAGATAAATAGCGGAGTAGGACGCAAACAAAGGCTGCCGCTTGGCCTATTGAATGTCGAGCCACCGTATTATTTCTTTTCGATTGGGGCAGTGAGGGTTCTACGTTGTATTTGTATATAAATATTAACTTGTATGAAGAAGAATTCCACCTAAGGTGTACTGTAGATAATTCTTAAATATTGGGTAAAATGAAACCGTTGTCTATAGTGAACTATCAACTGGTTTGAGAGTGAAGTCTTTGATAGACTCTATACTACACGTTATACTGCTGCCACTATGAGGCGGCATCGATATCCTAAGAATACGTAGCTGAAGATTATAGTTTTTATTAATTTTGACGAATTACATAGAATAGTATACTACTTATAATTGTCATTTATTATAATGTCCACTTAGTTAAGTATGTGACTGTATTGCAGACCTTATCACTCACCTCCAGAGTAGGCGAAGCAAACATTCCAAACTCAAAAATTAAGTTTAAGCTAAGTTTATGCAATAAATTAATAAAAACTATTATTACCTAATGCTTCATTGATGATGTCCGCATTTCTTATTTCAGCCGTGAAACAGTTCGCTGTGTTTCGGATTGAAGGGAAAGGTAGCCAGTGTAATTACTGGGCATGGACGGCATTTCATCTTAGGCCTCAGAATGACAACGCACCTGCAATATCAAGTGATTTTCTCTTGTTATTGCAGGTGTCTATAGGCAGCATAACCGCTTACCAACAGTTTGGCCGTCAGCTTGTTTGTCATCTAGTTATAAAAAAAAATCAGTCAACACCCCTTGATGGGAAGCGGTAAGAAGAGTGCATATGCGAAGACAGCTTGTGCAGCTCGTAACATACTGTTCTAGCCGCCTTAACCTTGCCGGCCCATAACGTGCTTTTTCACGCCCACGGAAATTTCCTATATTTTATGAAAGTAAAACATCATAATCAAAAGCATATTGTCGCTTAGCAATTTTACAAAAAATACTTCGGTTCAAAATTTTGCTTTTTACAACGATAAAGAATTAAAAAAAAGGTAGATAGATAGGTACTATTAGGTACTACAAAAATTATCGTCTAATGATATTCAGACACAAGAAAGAAAGAAAGAAAGAAAGAAAAGACGTTTATTTGGTCATAATTTCAGAAGATTACAAAAGAGAAATAATATGAGACCAGATGTAACCAAAAGGGTGACCAGCTCAGCATGATGTCATGGCTACGCAGAGCCACAACGCTTGATTTTCTGCTGGGCCCGTGTGACGGGTTGATGGCTAAATAGATACAAAAAATAATAACAATAATAAAAAATTACATTGCCAAAAGATAAAAGATAGGTATATAATAATATAATAACTTGTACACAAAACAAAGTAGGTGAAATCTATATCATACTCTAGGAGTAATATTATAGGCTGCTGATAAAAACTAACTATGATACAACACATTTTGTCAGGGACATGAAACAACTTTAAAAAATAATAAATGTATATTATACTGGTAAATGTTTATATATTATGTATATGATCAGTATTATATTAAATGTTCAGTTAAGCCGTTTAATTGTCGAGCTAAACTATATTCTTTGACTCTCTTACGAAAGACTGTGACTGAATCCAGACGGAGGAGAGGCGGAGGAAGATTATTCCATATTTTTGAGGCGGCATACTTAAAACTACCCTTAAATGACGACGATTTATGACTATGGACTTTCAGTCGGCCAAGGCGAGACCGCGCAGACCAATCCAGTTTCCCAAGAAGATATATAGGTTTCCGAGACTTTATTATTCCAAACAAAAGGGTAGCCAAATGTACATAACGACGTGATGACATATTCATAAGGTTTGCTCTGTTGATATATGGCGATACATGGCTTCTTGGAGGGATATTGAAACAGAACCTTGAACACGCATTTTGCACACGCTGAATAAGCATTTTTGTTCTTGCAAATAAACGTGGACCGTAAACTAGTGGCAGAAAGGTAGAAAGAGATGAAATTATTTTTTTATATATGAGAAATTATATTTCATCTCTTTCTACCTTTATGTCTGTTGCGTCTCGAACGGGCAGTTAAGAGTGTTGCTGTTTGCACATATAATTCTTATTTAATAAAATTATACCTACTTCCACTAATAATTTTGTCGCAATACATAACATATGTTTTTAATGTCATTTTTTTAATATTTTGTTTACTGATTGGTAAAAAATAATAATTTTTTAATCAGTTACGTCTAGATAACCCGAGTTAATCAACTCGAGTTCAACTCGAGTTACGTGAATTTCAACTCGATTCGAATCGAGTTGTGTTTTTCCCGAGTTGGCACATCTCTACCGTAAACCGCATCAGCGTAATTAAACTTAGATAGGATGAGAGATTCTACCAACCCGATACGTAATTCCACACTTAAATATTCTCTCAGACCGTAAAGCACTTTCAATCGATAAAAACAATTACGAGACACTTCTAAAATGTGGGATTCAAAACGCAACTTAGCATCCATAAGTAAACCCAAATTGCGAGATTCATCTACGTGGCACACAACCTGCCCATTTATTTGAATTTGTGGAAAACGTCGCTTTATTTTAGAAATGTTGTGCTTGGATCCAAGTGTCATAAACTTTGATTAAATAGGATTGAGTTTGAGAGAGTTTTTTTTGGTTTGATCACTCATTAATTCTATGTAGATCCTCATTCAGCTTCTCCAAGGCCAGGCCCATTTCATTTGGTTTGAAAGAAATATAAATTTGTAGGTCATCCGCATACATATGAAACTTGCAGAACTTTATACAAGTTACAATGTCCGCAATATAAACTATAAAAAGCAGAGGCCCCAGGATAGATCCTTGAGGGACACCTCTGGAAACAGCAGCCAGAGTAGAAGAAGATACAGTCCCATCACTCTTACTGAGACTAACATATTGCGAACGATCACATAAATAACTATGGAACCACTTCACGGAAAGATCACTGAAACCATAGTAAGATAGTTTTGACAGCAAAAGAGATATATTGATTGTATCGAAGGCTCTAGAAAAGTCCAAGAGAACAAGTATAGTTACCACAATACGTTTCTTACATGATAGTGTCCCGTATTATACATATTTTGGTTTTCTGTGTACTTTGTAGTATAGGGTTAGTATGCGACTGAATACTAACCTGGTTTCAGTGTACTACCGGATGATCGAGTGGTAAGTACTGGTAATTGACTATGTGCCCGATCCTGGATGTGATAAACATTACCAATAATTTGTTCAAGAGTCGTGGTTGTTGCTATGTTTGTTCTGTATTAATAATATAATTCATGTAACTTTTAAACTACTATTATTTGAAACTTCGAGGCATAATATGCGATTATGGAAAAAATCCTACCGATGAAAAATGCGTTCGAGGCACCCATCTACCAAATCACTGAACGCTAACAAGAAGACTTTTACTTATTTTTAAATTGTTAACCTATACACTTCATCGTTATCTGTAGAAGATGTCCTTTTACTTTATGGCATAGTAAACAAACGATTTAAATCATGACTATCTCTACCGATTCATGAATAATACAGTCTTTACCAAAAGCCTTCACGTTTGAGCGCAGAGAGCGTCACACTTTATAACTATTGTTGTGAGCTCACCCGGGTATATACAAATAGGTCTACGACGCTATTACAAGCAACTTTCCCGGTACCGTTTTAGTCACCGTTATAGTGAAATTACTGAAATGATAGGTGAAACTTGTGAGATAAATATTCAGTTGCCCACTACAAAGAGAAGCCTTAAAGGAAGGCTTCTAACCTCCTATTTGACAGGGGTCGAATAGGCACGGATTATTCATAGTACTAATATTTAAAATGCGATAGTAAATTTGCCTGTTTGTCTGTTGTGATGTCAGTCCTAAGCTGCAGAACCGATTTAGATGAAATTTGTCATGGAGATATGATATAGCGAGAAAGAACACACCTTAAACCGACACCCATGTGGGTGATGCCGCGGACGGCTTATAATTACGTTGGCTACTGAATTACCTAATAGTCACGTGATTCAATAAGTATTATAATTTTAACCCGTCAAGCATGAGATTCCAGATACAATTGACTTTTCGATTATCATCGCTCACCGGTGGTATATTGCCGCTTTACAGATTACAATGTTTTACATTAACATTATTATTACAACTTACTTTCTCCCGCGTACGCTCAAGTTGTGGAATGAGCTCCCTGCAGAGGTTTTCTCGAATGAGAACAGCATGGGGTTCTTCAAAAAAGGCGTGAAAAGGCTTTTACAGGGTCGGCAACGCGCAAGTGATACCCCTGGTGTTGCAAGCGTCCATAGGCTACGGTAACCGCTAAACCGCTTACCATCAGGTGGGCCGTATGCTTGATTGCCACCTTAGTGGTATAAAAAAAAACAACTGCCAACAAGACTATCAAGGAACATTTAGTATTGCTTTGGGCCTAAAGCACGCTTTTGGCTTAGTTTATGTTGCGTAGTGTTATTTAAAAATTCAGGAGAACCCGTATTTCAGTGTTCAGTACCTCTAGCACGAACACTTTTAAATATCGAATCACCAGCGTATCGAGTAGTTACGTTAGATTTTGTCTGGATTTTGTTCGAAATTTCAAGCGTAAGTAAACGATACTATTACGATTCGAAATTTAAAAATGTTAGTGCTAGGGGTATTCTACCTACAGATATATCCAGATGTTTTAATATTTAATAACAATCTATCCAAAACTTTTTAATGAATGCGTAGTGTACCTACGCTATAAAGTTACTGGTATGTTTATGGTATTACGATTAAAGCTTTATGAAATCTAAACTAATGTTTTATGGTATTGACTTATCGTAGTCACTTTCAACTGAAAGAGGATTTGAATATTCGTAGATTTTAACTACCTAGTATTTAAACTGGTATAGTAATTTGCAAGTATAATTTACCCTTATGTTTTTCAGTCTTTGAAATGGGGTCGAAGTAATGCTGAGTCGACTCAAAATGAATTTAATATTCTTAAAGGTTTCTGTAGTAAATTTTTTATTGCTAATCTGCTTTGATTTTCAACAAACGTTATTGAAGATTATTTATAATACAGAAAGAATTATGACTGTTATTTAATTATTCAAAAAAAAAAAAAAAATTCCTGTTAATACAAATCCAAATGAAAGCTTTTTTCCTGTTCTCGTTGTATCTCCATTATGAAGGAGGCTTTGATTATATAATTAAAAGAAGGAGGCTATTATAGACGAGAACAAAACATTTGTTTTTTTTCTTCAATTATAATCTAACTGGCTGATGGCTGGCACATGCGTCATACTTGTGAACAGGTGCCACTAGTGGAAATGGTCATCTCTAAGCTT
The DNA here is from genome assembly GCA_947347705.1 of Nymphula nitidulata. Lineage (NCBI taxonomy): Eukaryota > Metazoa > Arthropoda > Insecta > Lepidoptera > Crambidae > Nymphula > Nymphula nitidulata. The sequence goes on along the minus strand of OX374625.1, from coordinate 16,988,759 downwards.
CCTTGATTTTGTAATAATTTACCTACATATTCATCAATAGTATAATTTTTGAGGGATTTTTGAGGTATATGGCATTATAGAATATTATATATAAAACAATACAATTATTATTGTAATGACGTGGTCATACAAGTGTTTAAAATTAATGAAAGATGTTTAGTTTTATTAGGTCTTTGTATATTAATTGTTGACCTTTGTATATTGTAATATCTATATAGTGATGGTGCATTGTCGAACAGCCTTTAAATACAGTAAATATTCTTGTCATTAGGTACTTATTGGTACGTTAATATACCTTTTTTATACTCTGTGCGACACTGCGCTGCTAAATACTATTACTGTGTAATTAAACATTGTAACTTAATAATTGAAAAGAGTGACTACACGAGTTTGTTGCCGGAATCTTCTCGGTAGTTCAACTTTTGGAACCGGTGTAAATTCAGACAGACTGACGGACAAACTGACTGACTGACAGACAGACAGACTGACTGACGGACAGACGGACCGACAGACAGACCGATAGACAGACTGACATTATAACATTCTTAGCTTACGTTGATCCAGATAAGACAGAGAGACAAACATTATGAAATTGTTATTTAGTTAATATTATTTTTATGTGATAGACATAAGGGTTCTTTTGTTGACGATTCGAAAGTGCTTCTTAGGGGCCTAATTGAATAAAGATATTTTCAACACACTTCCTCATAAAGTGGCTCTAATCCCATGGCAATTAGGCACATAATGACACCTATAATCAAACTGTGACTTTTTCATTACTATTATTCACTAGTGAGTAATAGTTTTTTTTTTAATAATTAAAATTGCCAATATATATTTTTTTTCTTTTTTTGTTGTTAAATCTCCCTGTAATGGGAAGGCAAAAGGAACTAATGCCCATACAGCCATGTCTGATGTGATTGAGTTTATGTCACTTATCTATATGTATATGTGTAAGTATATGTATTTTTTTGTATTTATGTATATGTGTAAGTATATGTAGTTTAAAATCCAAAGTCACGCCCAAGGCCCTATCATAATAACAGCGCTTCTGCGACGTTTTTTATAATGTCGCAAAAGTTTTATGCTGAGATAGGGCCTTGTTGACTGCACTTATTGTTAAGTATAAACTGTTTGTATTTGTCTATTTTTTTTTTTTATTGTTTAAGCTTCTTGTTGTTGTTTGTTATGTGCATGTCAAATAAAAATATTTTTCTTTCTTTCTTTATTTCTTTAATATTATTGGTTGAGTTACGCTTACATTTGCGCTAAAAAGCTATCCGCGAAAAGCCCAAAAAAAAGAAACCTCATTTTTTAGTCTATGGCCGATGCGCGCGCATAGGAAAACTGATTAATTTTTCCCGCCATTACGAATCATTTTTCACAACTCGTCTCGTTTTCTCTTTTGAAGTTATTTAGTTAGTTATTAATTAAGATGTCTGCAAATACAATTTATGAAGAAAATGATTTATGTTGTACACCGCCCGATATAAGATGTGAAGCCCAGAACGTTATGGAAAGTTTACTACCAGAAAACTCAAAGGAAAAATATCTATTAGCGTACCAAAATTTCATACAATGGCAGAACAACAAGAATACGCAGTCTTTTTCAGAAAATGTGTTCATGGCGTACTTTAAAGAATTATCTTCTAAGTACAAACCTAGCTCTTTGTGGTGTATTTACTCAATGTTAAAAAGTACAGTCCGAACAAAGAATGGAGTGGACTTAAAAACATACTCGAATTTGTCAGCTTATCTAAAGAGACTATCTGATGGATTTAGAAGCAAAAAATCAAAGGTTTTATCATCTGACGATATTGAAAAATTTATTAAAGATGCTCCAGATAACCAATATTTGGTTACAAAGGTTAGTTAAATTAATTTTAATTAAATATTTAATAGCAGCTTGTTGACTTTAATTATTGTTTCTTTTGTTTCAGGTTGCTTTAATATTTGGTGTAACTGGTGCCTGTAGGATACAAGAATTAACAAATATAACTGTAAAAGATATAGAAAACCATGGCCAGATGCTTTTAGTGAAGATACCTATCACGAAAAATAAAATACCTAGGTCATTCACCATACACGGTCCATTCTATGATATTGTTAAGAAGTATGAAAGTTTGCGTTCACCAAAAACAAAAAATGACCGTTTCTTTCTAAATTACCAGAATGGTAAATGTACCTGTCAGCCTATAGGTATAAACAAATTTGGTTATATGCCTAAAGAAATCGCTAAGTTTTTGGGTTTAGTAGATGCTGAGAGCTACACTGGACATAGTTTCAGAAGAACTTCAGCTACATTGCTGGCAAATTCAGGAGCTGATATAATGACTTTGAAGCGACATGGCGGGTGGCGATCTAGCAATGTAGCAGAATCATACGTAGAAGATTCCATACAAAACAAGAAGGGAATTTGTGCGAAAATCACAAAAAGAATTAAACTTGATTCTGAGACGCATCCTACTAGCGAAATACCAAGTAAATCCAATGATTGGATTTCACCTACCTACACGAATAATGCACCATCACAAATAACAATAGAACATGAAAGTATTTCAGTAAATAATCTATCTGATGAGACCGCTATATCATCAAAAATAGTTAATTATAATTTTACTAACTGCACATTTACTAATTGTTTCTCTAAATAAACTTTTAATCTACTATGTAAAATGGTTTTTTATTTAAGTATTATTTTATTCAGAAGTGTGTTGAAAAACGTTGTATGATACACGTGTGTATTGATGATTACCGTCCTCGGCTCCTTAAGACCCTCGCCTGACGGCTCGGGCCTCAATGCGCCTCAGCGGTAATCACCAACATTACACACTTGTACCATAATGTACTATTTCAACACACTTCCTCATAAAGTGGCTCTAATCCCATGGCAATTAGGCACATAATGACACCTATAATCAAACTGTGACTTTTTCATTACTATTATTCACTAGTGAGTAATAGTTTTTTTTTTAATAATTAAAATTGCCAATATATATTTTTTTTCTTTTTTTGTTGTTAAATCTCCCTGTAATGGGAAGGCAAAAGGAACTAATGCCCATACAGCCATGTCTGATGTGATTGAGTTTATGTCACTTATCTATATGTATATGTGTAAGTATATGTATTTTTTTGTATTTATGTATATGTGTAAGTATATGTAGTTTAAAATCCAAAGTCACGCCCAAGGCCCTATCATAATAACAGCGCTTCTGCGACGTTTTTTATAATGTCGCAAAAGTTTTATGCTGAGATAGGGCCTTGTTGACTGCACTTATTGTTAAGTATAAACTGTTTGTATTTGTATATTTTTTTATTTTTTATTGTTTAAGCTTCTTGTTGTTGTTTGTTATGTGCATGTCAAATAAAAATATTTTTCTTTCTTTCTTTCTTTCTTTAATATTATTGGTTGAGTTACGCTTACATTTGCGCTAAAAAGCTATCAGCGAAAAGCCCAAAAAAAAGAAACCTCATTTTTTAGTCTATGGCCGATGCGCGCGCATAGGAAAACTAATTAATTTTTCCCGCCATTACGTAATTTATTAGTCTATGGCCGATGCGCGCGCATAGGAAAACTGATTAATTTTTCCCGCCATTACGAAACATTTTTCACAACTCGTCTCGTTTTCTCTTTTGAAGTTATTTAGTTAGTTATTAATTAAGATGTCTGCAAATACAATTTATGAAGAAAATGATTTATGTTGTACACCGCCCGATATAAGATGTGAAGCCCAGAACGTTATGGAAAGTTTACTACCAGAAAACTCAAAGGATACCTACACGAATAATGAACCATCACAAATAACAATAGAACATGAAAGTATTTCAGTAAATAATCTATCTGATGAGACCGCTATATCATCAAAAATAGTTAATTATAATTTTACTAACTGCACATTTACTAATTGTTTCTCTAAATAAACTTTTTATCTACTATGTAAAATGGTTTTTTATTTAAGTATTATTTTATTCAGAAGTGTGTTGAAAAACGTTGTATGATACACGTGTGTATTGATGATTACCGTCCTCGGCTCGAAATTTTCATGTAGGTACTACTAGACGCTATACAAATACCTTCTATTGTTGAGGAGGAACGCCCGGCGGCGGACTTGCAAGTGACAAAAGGTTAAATGAAAATTGGTTTTTAGACGAAAATGAAACAAGTAATAATAAAAATCATCCATTTATTTACTAAGTAGAATGATATTATGGCACTTAGTTCCGCATAAGTAATCGATCTTTGTTAAATTAAATCTTAACTTAGTCTACTTACATAAATAGCACGTTACAAAAAATAATATATAAAATACTGGTTATAAATTCACTTATAAATAATTTATCTAAAAATATAATTTCTAATACATCAGTTACATAGGTATGGGCAATGCAGTTATAATCGTATTTTCTAAAATACATTGTTGTAAAAAAGTTAGGGCGATTTAAGGAGTACCTTTATGTAGAGGTAGTAGGTATTCGTCTAAAGCACAGATTAGATAGTGGCTTAACTTGAATTGGTACCGAAAAAGAGATTATTACAAACAAACAAAATAAGATTTTTTTTTAAAGTAGCTAGAGAGAATATTGACTGTTCTGATGAACTATGAAGGTATCTCTACCTTCGTTCTCTTCAACTTCTGTACGTTGAATAAGATAAAACAGTAACTTGGACCTAACACTACATACTGTTTGTATTAGTCTTTTTAATTTCACATTAAATTTACTATCTTTACTAATTTAACAAATATAGATTGAGATAAGTTTGATTTCACATTTCTTGGTATATCTACACTTAACGTACCAAACATTCGTAATAATTTTTACTAATTGCAATTATTGTTGTTTTTAAGAGATGTTATTTTAATAACGTAGATTCTATTTACTCTGTAAATTAACTAAACGCAAAGGTAATTTTCAACCTAACGTAGCATAGGTACTATACCTTCTTATCAACTGCGTTCTTCTAAAATTAAAAAAAAAAATGTTCCCTAGCAACGATTGTGATCACAGGAGCCACCGGACCGAATCTCCCATTTCAATAAATCATGAAAGGAAAATAATTTGAATAATGAAGACAGGAAATTTGACTTACAGAAGACTTCATTTTAATAAGTGAGTTGCAATTCAAGATTATGTAAAACCTATTTATAGATATGTTCAAGGTATCGGTTGAGGTAATTAATATTTGCGAAAATTCTGTGGTGACAGTATTTTAATCTAAATTAAGGTTAACTGTCTCCCTTAAAATACAACGAGAAAAATGAACCTGTAGTGTTTTTTAGTTACTTTAAGATTTATTACAGATTGTAGAACACAATACTTAGTTGAACCCTCATATGATGTCGTCTATTCTAATTGAAATGGGGTACTGCAACCTAAAAGCACTAGTCAAATAGAAAATGTCGTCGTTTTTTATCACCTCTCGCTTTACACACTACATTGGGGGACCTTCGAGATAAAAGTATATAAAAGACTACCCATCACTATGCTCCGTTCTCTTTGTTCTTACTCGCGATACTCTTGACTTAGTCGCTTTCTAGCGTTGCTAGAACGAAACGCGAAAACCCCAACGAAAATCGCGGCGCTTACAACCTTTTGGCCGCGAGAAAACTAAATCCTATTGTCTTAAAATGGGACATGACTTTGTTTGCGATAGCTTTTTTATACCTACTTTTAATCTCAAGGTGCGCGACGAGACCATTCAAAGTGTCGGATGCTTTTTCACACTATGAATTGAGGGCCGACATTTTATATCATCCTTTTTAAAACCACAGTTATCGGCTTAGAAAAGTAATGACTAATGATAGAGCCTGATATTTTATGGTATCCAAGGTTTTTACATTTGTTGTTTTCATTTAATATAATTGACGCAATACAGAAAGCTCCTCGCTCCTCATCAGAATTACGGAGCCTTATTGTTGTTACGCCCTCTTCAACTGACTTGTGTCTGTTATGGTTCTATCTAGAAAATTCTAAATATCTCTTGTTATAATTTGTTATCTTTGAAATATGATATGATACCTACCTAGTGAATATAAAATCCCAGTAGGTAAAGAATGGGATTACATAAAATAAAATTGCGTTAAATAATTATATACTTTGATGAATGACATTTTTTATAATTCACCAGTAAACAGAATCCAAAAATCACTTAGGGCTTTCGTGTGAGATGTGAGGGTAAACGACGCTATTTTCCACTATTTTTTTTTTTAATTGATTACAGTCATCGGTTATTGTGCTACGTTATCCAACTTGTCTCCGTTTTAGAGAATTATCAACATCCCTGCAGGTGTTGCAGCAGTATTTCCTAAAAGGGGGCACTTCGCAATATCTTTGCAGTTCTTCCCCGCTGAAGCCCTCGCAGTACTGCGTGGGGTCCTGGGCGGGGCAGAGAGGCGCCCGGCGGAGGTTGGGGCACCGCCGCAGTCGGCAGCGGCGCCTCCGTTCTCGGGGCTTCGGGCCACAGAATAGGTCGTCTGGCGCGGGGCACACTAGAGGACGGTGAGATATACCTCGCCCGCAGGTTGTTGAGCACTGTTTCCAATAAAATAATAATTTTATAGTTACTAATGAGCTGCTGTTATTAACGAAGAGATAAAAAATTATCTAGCTATCTGACTGGGAAATTTAAAAGTTATGCTTGACATTTTCCTTTGGTATGCAAGTTTTACCTCTTAGTTAAAGTTATGTATATTGTTATGCTTACAACTCTTTATCAGCCGCTCCAAGAAAACAACTTATTTTAAGCGCAAACTGGTCTTGTTGCGTAAGTTTTTAAATCATTTTAAATGCAGTAAAGTCGTTCTGTCTCATAAATCGATAAATTATCAGAAATTTAGGTACTCAGTTTCAGAGATTTTAAGACTTTCCTTTTGTTGGTCTATAATAGGCACTACTCATCTTTTAATAAATTGATTTGCGTCAACTAAAGATCAACTAAAGAAATGTCTAAGTTTAAGGTAACGGTGAAATAACTTTATTATTATTTCGCATACATTTCCACAGCACCATTTTACATTCGAAACATGTCTGAAATAACCTGTATTCGTAATTTAAATAGTATTATATACGCTTTACGTAAATGTTTCGATTAGGAATTCAAATCAAGTTTACTCCGCCACAATGAAACGATGCGGTTAACATATCAAATGACTGAAGTAATGTGATTTTTGTGCCTTCAAATTGGGGATCTTCCGTAATATACTTTAACAACGTATATTCAATAAGGCGTGCGTCAATAAATTTGTGTGAAGATGATTCGGAAACGCTACTTAACGAACCGTCAACCAACATTCCCAAACATGAAATTGTATTTGCAAAGGCCAGTAATGAAACACATCCGTTGATTGGGTAAGTATTCATCGTGGCCATTTTTGGTTCGCTGATTAAATAGCTATTGGTTAGTTTTGGCGAATAATATGTAGATAATTGTAACTTAGGAGAGAGGAGCTCGGTGCGGTGGTGGTTAGAGCGCTCTGGTTTCGATTAAGAAGCAAAGCAACTTTCGCCATGTTCGGTCCTGGGATGGGTCAATCAAATTTATAATCTCGAGCTCCTCCTTGCTTCGGAAGGCACGTTAAGCCGTTGGCCCCGGTTGTTATGCAACTGCTTCAACCTACCAACCCGCATTGGGCCAGCGTGGTGGTATATTGCCGTTTGTTCCATAAAGGAAGGCCTATGTCCAGCTGTGGGACGTATATAGGCTGATGATGAATTGCAACTCTGCGAGTTTATCATATCAATATGTTTGAGAGATTATTTTTTATTTTTGTATGCTTACTACATTTCTCCTAATCCTACTCAAAGTTTATGCACTCCATCGAAATTGTCTGGTAACCGAGGTCTGGCAATTCTGGTCCAATAATAATACAGGATATTCTAGTACAGGTTTGTGCTCTCAATTTGGCTTGAAGACATAGAATTAGAATCACATTTAAACGTTTGATTTTTTAATCATTGATTTTGTGCATTTATAAGACCAACTTTATTGTAACAAAATAAATAAAACGATGAAAAAATTATATGCTCCAGGCGGGAATCGAACCCGCGTCTTCTGGAGTCCGGCCAGACGCTATTAGAAACTCATACAAAACTTTGATTAGTTGTAGTAATTGAAAATTAATTCATACTAATATTTTAAATGCAAAAGTACTGAGTCCGTCTATCTGTCTGTCTGTCAAGTTATAACTTCTAAGCCACTGAACCGATTTAGATGAAACTTAGCATAAACACAGATTACGTTTCGAGAAGGACATAGGGTACCTTTTGGCGCGATAGCTGTCATCTATGCAGGCAAAGCCGCGGTTGGACAATAGTAGTGTTAATTTGTAAATGGAATAATTACCGCAGTCCAGGGCATCTCTTGCCAGTAGACAGGGCAAGGTATCCGGTTGCAGGGCTGCTTCTTGTCTGGAGCGTCTGTAGAGCACAGGGAGGGGGACACGCTGAGCCTTATCTGGTCCGCTCTTAATGAACTGCTGTGAATGAAAAGTTGAACTATAAAAGTTAAACAAAGACCGAATGAAATTCAATGCTCGTTTTGGAGTAATAAGTTATTTTGCACTTGCACCTATTATCTCTCTCCGTCTATTAATATTAACCTGTCAAGCCATAGATTCCAGATACGTTTGGTTTTTAATACGAAAAAAAAAAATCGGATTTAATTTTCATAAGCCTATTCTGCGGCTTGACAGATTAATACTTATTATGAATGAGACAGTAAAAACAAAAAAAAAATAAGAAAAAAACTATGACAAATCTTTACGAATACCGAGATATGTAGATATAACTCTACAGATATGTATCTGGAAAGGGAGCCTAGAGCAATCTATTCTAAAGTATCCAATAGTGGGGTATATACCCAAGTGGATAAGTCTCTGTGTATGTTCGTATCAAGAATTAGTGAGAATATATAAAGAGCACGAATGGCTAATTGGTTTGCGACACTCACAAATTATCACTAATACTTGATATGGATATAAATAGGGACTTACCCACCTTAGACACATTACCCGCTTTAGGCTATCTTCCCCTAAAGCAAGTATAAAATGTTCACGTATTATTGTCTTTCTTTCCTCACCTGAGATTGACAGGTACGCAGAACAGTTGCCTTTCCTGGATGCCTTCAGACCCGCAAGTGGCGCTGCATTCCTCCCATTCTCCCGATGACCATTTGAACTCGCAACTATATACAAGAGATTTTATAGATATCAGTACCTACCTTAGCACGAATATTTTTAAATTTCGAATCGTAATCGTATCGTTCACGCACGCTTAAAATTTCAAACAAAAGTCAGACAAAAGCTAACGTAACGACTCGATAGGGTGACAATTCGAAATTTAAAAGTGTCCTTGCTAGGGATAAAAAATGCGTAGTGTGTTATGTGTTTTGTGCTAGGAGTATTCATAATTGTCAGAAATACATGTCCTCCTTGGCACTTGACAGGCCTTACTACATAACAGAAATATCCGGGAAGAAATAATTATAAGCTGTTACCACACCATGTTGGCAAATACCTATTGGTAAACCAGTTCGGCTTGCTATAAATTTTTGACGACCTAAGTAGACGAATCAAAGCGCTCCTCCAAAATATAGGTACATATGGTATATGTCATTTAAATAATACAACCGTTATGGTTAACATCAATAATTACAAATTTTAATTTTCAGCCAGGAAATTCGCTAAAATTATACGGAAAGCTCAAAAGAACAACATTGAATTTTGTTTTAGAATTTGCACCAATACACTTTTATATTAACTAACTTCTTATTTGAATTAAGCCCAAGTCTTTGAATTCAATCATATCACCTTTAACAGTTTACTTGAACTAGCAAGATTGTACATAATTATATTTAGTTTATATATATTTTTAAGCGAAAAACCATGTCGGAAAACCAGCAGTGGTTCAAATTCAGTCGGTGTGGCGATAGCAATAAAGTATTAAAACGTCGAGATCGATAGACACAAGAATGGGTGTGAACCAATTTTCATTACTTCGCGTAGCTGTTACGTATAAATTATTAAAATGGTCTGTCAGATAAAGACAAAAAGACTTTAATAGGAAGAATACAATTGGCTTAAAGCAAGTTGCGATTGCATATCTGGCAGCTATCAACCATAATAGTCTCACTGCTGGGCACAGGCCTTCCTAAATGGGAGAAACACATGAGAAGGTTGGGCCACGGCACCACCACGCTGGCCCAACACAGGTTAGTGGGTTACAGCGGTTGCAGTAACAACCAGGACCAACGGCTTCACGTACCTTCCGAGACACGGAGGAGCTCGAGATTACAACTTTCGCAAAACTGATATTGATGGACGAACGTGACAATATGAACCGAGGCGAAACCGGAGCACAACTACATAATTTGCCGTCAATACCTATTTTGCAGGCGTCTGCAGTAAAGAAAATATTAAGTTTTTTTCCGTTTTGGAGTGGTGTTTGTGAGTTTATCGACACCGGTTTTCTGAGAACAAACATTTAGAATCACGTGTTCTTTATAATAGTTACTTTTCTCATACTGTTACGCTGTCGATATTATTGGCAATACGCGGTACACGAGGCTTCCTCAATGAATTTCACTCACCTATGCATGTTGCACCGTTCGTACCGGTTTTGCGCACATCGGTGTTGGCCTTGCGGACACCGCGGCCGCACCAGGCGCACCCCTCCTCCGCAGGACACGGAACATGGTCCCCTTTCAATTGACCACCTGAATCGACAACCAAAATGGATTTAAAGTGAAGTCATCAAGTTCTATCGACTGACGGTAATTTTTTCTAACGTTCGTTCGTAACAGGGTTTTTGAATAGATGATGAGATATAAGTTTTAGTAATAAATAAGCAGATTAAATATCGGTTTACGCGCTCTGGCTTCGATTACGAAATCGGAAGTAACTTTCGCCATGGTCGATTCCAGAATGGGTAGTGCTTCGGAAGGCAACTTATACCGTTACGGTAACCATTGCATTGGTACAGCGTGGCAGTTTTGAAATCCTTATTCAAATAGGCCCCTCAAGGGGCACATTCAAATCGTCGAAAATCCGTCTACTTATCAGTCTGTCTATCTGTCAGGTATGGCCCAAACTTCTCGTGTGTTTCTCCCCTGTAGGAAAAGATCCGTGTCCATCAGTGGGATGTATATAGGCTGGTGATGTGAATGAAGTAGGGCAATATGGGGTCAGAGAAAATAAGACTATTAATTTTCTACAAAATGTAGTCAGGTGTTCTTCATTGCTATACAGTCTTGTCTATTTTTACTTTGGGTCGGCTCTTCCAGTAATTTTCATCTAAATCGTTTTGCGGGCTCGGCCGGGCCGCAAATCCGTCAAAGTAGGGTCTTCTAGACTTCTGTTTTCCAGGATTTTAATGAAGGACATCAAAATAAGTCGAGACCTTTTCTCTTATTTGTGTTGGCAAAATGTCAAGCGAGTAAGTACCTAATAACATGAATGGATCTTGCTTGACACGAACAATAGAGGGCAGTGCTAAGAATGCCTATAATATTTTTTTAAAATTGTTATTTAAAAATTAAAAAAAAATCCTTGAAAAATATTTAGAAAAATATATAAACTACAAAATATTTAGCCTGGGGTAGCGACCACTAAACCACTGAACCACTTAAACTATTGTTGGCAAGTCACAATAGTTCTTTCAGATAGCTGTGACAAATCAGCCTAAACAAAATTGCTAAGGCTAGACTTATCGTATTTGTCATATAATGATATATGCACACAATCTGTGGGGTCTACGTATGCAGAATATACAAGACATGTAACAAATGAAAGTAACGAAAAATACGTTTATATACTAGACAGAATCACTACCTACTGGCTTATTAATCTGTCAAGCGGCGCTATACCTGTAGAGGTCTATGTAAATTGAAAAATCAATTGTGTTTGGAATCCGATGCAACCGGTTGTTACGGAATCTCAAAATAAAATTTGGAATTCTGGGTTTGCATTGCGGGGTGCGTGCAATAGTACGCAAGTTTTAGGGTTGTCACTAGCAGGACAGTGCTGTTTTATTAATTAAATCGGTAGATAAAAGTGGTCCATCAAACCATCCCCTCAAATTTTATTTCGAACTTTCGGAACACACTGTATAGAGCTAAAGTATTATAATGTGAATATAAGAAAGATGCGGACAGGTTGTAGGTGTGTCTGGACAGATATATCAGCGAAAAGATTTCCGCCTGTCTATCTAACAACTCAAATCGAAATCCAAATAGACCAACAATACTCGGTTCCCTTCGCATACAAGGAAAACGGGCTTTTTTTGTCCTAAAATCAACCGCATCATTGACTAATTTGTATTTTCTGTCTCTTGAGCTCTGTGTCAATCCGTATTCATTTCCAACTTGTTAAAAGTTGTCGGTCTGTCCTCATTCAGGTAGACGTGTTAAATCGATATGTCAGAATGTCTAAGTAGATCAGTCGTGTATGTAGTTCAAGAGAATATTTTGTTTGCACTGTTCCTACCAATTCTATTTTTTCTCATAGTGCATAGGTTCAATAAAACAACGTTTGAAGGAATATGTCTTACAATATATTGTATTGGAAAGTAGAAATATTGAATATTTCGACTTCACAGTGCAATGTAGAGGTAGGTGAGTTTTGGTAGGAAGTAGTTTTTTAAGTAGATAGGTACAGCAAGTGTTTGAAAGCTATTTACAAATTATATTTTATTCAATAAGCTTATGATCCCACCAACACTCAATCACAAAACACAATAGATGTGGATACGTGGTTACTTCACAAATTAACTTTTCACGTTTAATAAACGACATAGGTACTTATAAAATGAACACTTTACAATATGTAAACATACTAGCCATTTAAAGTGTAGTGGCATCTCACTAACTTAATGTGTTCCACGAACACCTGGTTCATATCGTTCAAAGCTAAATAAAATTATGTATGGTAAGTATGTACACAGCTGCGCTAAACACCAAATAAGTTATTGTCCAAGCGATAAGCTTTCAGGTTCTTTATAGTAATTAGTAACATTCGTCAATTTTCATCTACCTAAATCTAGTCAAAGTAAAACTAACTTAATTAGAAGAAATTGCCCCCGCGAAACAGTAAATCATGGAGCTGTTACTCATTGTTTTCTTGAGGAAACCTAGATATTTTTTTTGTACACAAAACGCGGCAAATTACTCAACACCATCTCTAAGTGGTAGGAAGAGTCCTAACCCTTGCCTTGCTACCAGCCGCCTTCACCTTGCCAGCCCCTAAGGTAACGTGCCTTTTCACATTTTTGTAAAAATCACCATTTTATGTTGGTTTATCTATCGCTAAGGAGAAGCGAACCGGTAATGGGCGCTATGTTTTCGGTTCGATCATAAAATATCATCATTTATCGTATTCTTGTTTGTCCTGTTCATCCAATGGTTATCTGGAGGAGATAGGTATTTAGCAATAAGATCGCCGTGGTACAAGTCAATTTAAGTATTATGTTTTATCTGTAATTTTTTGGTGTACAATAAAGTTTATTCTATCTATCTATATCATATTGCAGTGCGCAACAACATTATCGTGATTTGAAAGAAAGAAAGAAAGAAAAAATATTTTATTTAAACAGGCCACAAAAAAGCACTTTTAAATAATATTAATATTTGTTAGACGCCTTCCGCTGAATTGTTTTTCCGTACATCGTAGCCATAGTGACGTGTAACGCCTTACTCACTCACATGATGCTCACGCTGTAAAATATTGATGCCCCTAAAACGGTTCAAGGATGAGCTCTAGCGACCTTAGTCACCGCTGGAACATGATGCTACAAAGTAGTGTTAATTGGCTGCGATATACTGCAAGATGTAATCTTTCTAAGACGCCTTTGTTATTTCGACAGTTATTTTCACAGGATAACGTCGCAGATAATATTACGTCACACTTAACTGTGTTAGAACTTGCCTACACGTTTTATCGAAGGTAAAATTCTTGAAAGAGCAGATATCGTTTCACGAAAACTTTTCATGTTAAGGGTCTTGTTCAAATAGGAAGTCGGTATTATTATATTTAAGCTTGAAAAAGAAAAATTGAAAGGAATAACTTTTCCCTTATATAAATAAGGTGAGGTGTGGTATAACCTAACGATTAGGTACATAAATGGAGTGTTATAAACGTGAAAATAAAAAGCAAATTTTGAGCAAAAATTTAAAATAACTTTTAATTTTATACAATTTTAAATCCCTGCCTCATACATAAACCTGCTTGCCTGCTTTATTAAGCCTGGAAAAGTTTAGTAAGCCTGAAAAGTAATTGTAATCTAATTCATCGGTAAACAAGTACCTACCCAATTTTAATAATCACAAACTTCTAGTTTCACAAAATATCACAAACTAGAATGATGAAATGTAAACATAAAAATGGGTTTAAAAAAATCAGTTAATCGCTCTGGTAAAAATGCAAACATTATCTCAGTTTAATTATGTTTTTTTAAGAAATTTATCATTGACATATGGAACTCAAAACGGATATTTAAAAACGATACAAGAATTTACCCCAACCTATGTATAATTCAGAAAAGGCTTCTCTTGTGAAATGGGTCGATAATTATACCCTGTTTTCAGCCAGACAGGGATCATACATTACTTTTTTTTTTTCTTTTTTTTTTATACCACTAGATGACAAACAAGCTGACGGCCCACCTGCTGGTAAGTGGTTACCGCCGCCTATAGACACCTGCAATAACAAGCAAAAATCACTTGATATTGCAGGTGCGCTGTCATCCTGGGGCCTAAGATGAAATGCCGTCCATGCCCAGTAATTACACTGGCTTCTGGCTACCTTTCCCTTCAATCCGAAACACAACAAACTGTTTCACGGCTGAATTAAGAAAGGCGGTGGTACCTACCCAGACGACCCTACACAACGGGCCCACCACCTAGTAGGTAGTAGGTGGTAGGCCCGTATCTCGATTCTCATCTCATTCCTGGATGAGAATCGAGATAAACGTTTAATTACTAAACTTACTTATAATCTTTACATTAAATACGAAATATCTTTAACCTCTTTATCAATATCAAGTGAAATTGTATTGTTGTGACAATAATAGTAAAGATAATTATACCGATATGAAGCGGCATATCGTATATCGATACAATTATATACCGGTATATCGATACTGGGCCGTATACCCGGCACCGCTGGTTTAGTACAGGGGTACTGACCAATCGTCAAAGAGGTTATTATCAAAGAGCATAATAAATATTATGTCTATAACTTAGCTTTATAGAATTCGGTACAAAAATAAAATCATTCATTTTAAGGGCGCTGGTTTTTACAGCAGAAATGTAGAAGATTGGGCACTAAGTAAATCGTGTTAAGCTAAACAACAAATTCAAAGTTAGAAAGGCTTTTACGGTGTGCTTTGAACCATGAAAATGTGTGTTCACCTTTGTAACTGTTAGGGTCTTTTCGATTATACAACGAAAGTATGGAAGAAAGCAAATAAAAGTCTGCCAAACTTTACAAAGTAACGAAGCTCGTAAGAATGTTCGAGACATTTTGTGACTTGAGATTTACCTTTTTATTTGTTGAATATACATTTGCTGTATTGATTGTTTGCGAGTTCCTCTGTATGAGTTCAGTGAATGAAATATCACTTTATTTATGAAACCTAATTAAATTTACGTTTTGTTTTTGCTATTGTAATATTGAATTAAAAATGTTACATGACTTTGTTTGATTTTATTGAAATGGAAGGATGTATCATAATATTATAGGAACCTATTATTACCACCACCTTAAAAACTCAAAAGCTGTTATGATGTGATCACCCTAAAAGGTGAAGTATTATACTTACGAGTAAAAGTAGACAATATTTGCATTAATTTAATCAAGATTCAATGAAACAAAGTGCTTCAAGCGCAAAGTGTGAGGGCGCGTGACTTTACATAATTCAATTTTATTTAGACATTTAAGAGTCTGGGATTCGAATAGAGATGAATAAATATGAAGTCACAAAGAAAACTGCTTCACATAAAATATACAAGATATTACCGATATACATAGTAACTTGTATTACGTAATGTATTCTATTCTAATTGAATAAACATTATGTAAGTTATATTGTACTTTGAGTGGGAAAGTAATCCTAACTCCAATTAATATTATATTGATCTAACACAGACGGTGCCAAATACCCGACGCCATTAAGGAGTTTCCAATTTTAGTATAAAACAACTAGCCCCAATCTTGAGCATTGAAGGTCGGGCCCAATATACCACCTTAGCAAAACTTTGTAATTCATTAAATCACCCGTAAGGACAAATTTCGATCAAAGTAGTTTCAAAATAGCTTGTCGAAAATCTTATTTTATGCTCAAATACAACAACGCAAAATTGACTAGGCTCAAATCTATCAGTCACATATACGAGTATGGCGGATGAATTTCTAAACTTGTGAATGCATTTAAAATAGTTTTTGAGGAAATTTGAAGATGATAAAAATATAGAGCTGTGATATCATCTAAAATTCTAACTATATAGAGTTCTAGAATCACTCTTTTTTGTCCCATTCACATTGTTTATTTTTAAGTGTACAAATGTACAACTGATTCAATAATTAAATTACAATACAACGTAAGTAAAGACTTCCAGATAATTATGAACTTCATTTGTGCTTTTAGTGGCACTGAAAAAGGTCTTTCAATATTTCTATTACATACTTTTATGGTTTATTTTCGCAAAACATGGGAAAAATGTTTCAAAGTAATTTCAACGTTTAAATTAAAGTGACCATCCATTACGAAAGCGACTAATTGGGAACTCCAAATTGATGCCGCTTGATAGGCCACTGTAATCGACACTATCGATAGCGTGACAATATCAATAGTACACTATTACCTACTTGCAAGAGTAGCGAGAGAATTGGACCACGATAGTCGCTACACTATTGATATCATACTATTGTAGTATTGTCGTCACTGGAGTGTTTACTATCGACATTATAGTATTACTATCGATAAGTGGCTTCGCATCACTATCGGCCAAACTAATCAAAGGTAAGTAGTAGTCCGTTCGTGAGTATAATAAATAATGTATCTATCAATAAATATTTTTAAATAACGTTTTATTTATTTTGAATTGATTTTGGTCAGTAATTTGAGTAAGAAAATCATGATGGATATGCCAATAAAATACAAAGTAGTGAAATCGGTAAAATTCATTTTCCAGATCTATCATCTGTTACGGAAGCATAGTTAATTTGTCCAGTACCCACAAACCAAACACAATAGACAATGTATCGTTTGCCGCAGCCCGCAGGCTGTTTAATAGGGTTAATCTAAAACTAAAGAATGCACTAATAACTAAGGCTTTTAGTTAATGCTTACTTTACAAAGCATGAAATCTTTTACCTGTATTCCAAAGGTCTAGATCGTGCTGCAGGCGTGCTGTGGTTCACAGACACTACTACGCTCACCAACTGGCCGCTAGGAATAGGTTGATCAGGTACAGCCTAAGAGAGATACAAATATATTGATTTTATTGATATAGCAAAATACTTAGTAGTAGGTAATCCTTTTTTATGTGGCCTAAATTCGAGATATGTTCGCGATTTCCAGATTACTCTTAAAAACATGTACACCCACACACACACACACATGTACATGTATTCGCATGAAAATTTTAGCGGTTACTAACAAATATTTTCTCATTTATTTATTTAGGATAACTACATCGTATTACATAGGTACAGTTACAATCCTAATCATAAGAACAATGTGTGTCTTATTAAAAAAAAACAATTGCCATCCTCGACTTGCATTTAAGAGATCATACAGATACACTAAGTTTAAGCTTATGATTGTTTTAATGTATTTAATTTCATTTTAAGTAAGATGTTTAACAAGTACAAAAGGAAAAATTTACCTAACTACATATATCGCAAATACACGCTAATTAATTATACCTAGACAATTAAATTGTAAATCGCTTACTTATTTTGGAATATAGTCAACTATCATTGCATAATTTCCTTCTGGCACCTCTTGTAAATTTTAAAAAAGCAAACCAATTATTGCAGTGCAAATAAACTAAAAAAAAGACAGTTATAAAATAATATTCGGTATAAGGGAATGAGATGTGAAAGTCGGAGCGAGCTCCCAATTAACTCCGGCGGTGGAGTTGAAAGCTCCTGTGAATAATTAAGCTGGCGGACCCTCATCAACAAATGTTTCGCTACATTTCATTCTTCATAGTTTAAGGCCTTTTGTACCTATCACACGCTCAGCCCACAAGTGGTTAAATTATATAACATAGAAGTAACACTGTGCTTTGTTAAATCAAATGAAAATTTGCAAGTGTTACTTTAATCTACTGTTGATTTTACTAAAATAAAATTGTACAGTCATGTCCCGCGCTATTGTGCGTGAATATCAAAAGTAGATATGTATTATTTCTCTTAACTGTGCGTAAATATAAAAGCTATATGGTTTATCGTTAATTTAATATAACGACCAATTCAAATTATATAACACCTATTTAAATTAGACCTTTTTATTACTTATAATAGAAATTATAGTGCATATTTATACATGACTTTATATACCTTGTTGTACTAAGACACAAGGACAGTAGAGAGAAGAAAATCATGCGAAAGGCACCCTTATTGCTAAGGTAGTGTTCTCTACCGGCAACCTTAGGGTTAAGGAAAACATGATAAATTGAAATTCGAGACGGGATAGTGCTATAGAGCAGAAAAAAATGTTTAAATAGTTGAAAAAAATAACTGTCTAAAAATATTATTGATAAAGAGTAAATAACTGTCTGGATGATGAATAGCTATTTTTTAAACATCAATAAATATTTTCGAAAGACCCGCAGATTTATTAATACTAATTATTATAAACGCAAACGTAGCTCTGTCCATCTGTTACGTTATCCGTCCTAAGCCGCTGAACTAATTTAGATATTATAAGATTTTTGGCATGAAAATAAATTGATGGACCTTTTGGCGCGTAGTTGCGTGCGACCGCACCAGTTTAGCATTAGATTTTATCACTATGTACTCATAATCACTTACCATAATCATGAGATCCGTCTGCAGCCTCGAGTTTGCTGTTATTGAGATGTCAGTGTCAGTCTGTTTCCACCTCAGCAGTGTGCCGGCTGCCACCGCAAAACCTTCCCAACCGTAATGCTCTCCTTCTTTTATATCTATCACATTGTTATCAACTTCCACTATCTGCAGGTTTTGCGGCACATTCGGGTTGTATTTCAAATAATTGTCTTGGTAGCTTTCTATTTCAAACCGTTTGAAGTTGTGTTTGCTCAGCTCGAGTATGTGTCTGTCCCGTTTGCGCTCTCTGGTAGCAATTTTAAGGGCGATTGGAGTTGAAATGTGGACGGTCACTTGGTGTGCGTCATGTGGTATTACAGCCATGCGGGTCCAACCTACGGATTAAAAATACAAGGTTCTTAGCAACAATTTTAGTGAATGTCAGTATCAAAATAGTATTTTTTTACATGAAAGGATCTTTTAGTTTTTTTTAGAAAGTTCCCTGAGCTTTCTGTGATAATTGTAGAACTTATTTTTTCTAGATTTTCACTGATACATGGGAAAAAAGCTTTTGTATAGGCCATACCAGTTCTTCCTATATTAACTGCATAGATTAAACCTAGGCCAAACTGATGCGTCTTAAGCCCCTATAGGACCTAGTTTGAGTTTGCACGTCTAAGTTTAATTTCACGAGTCTATTTATTTATATGGGAATTTCATGGAAACGACATCCGTAATGGAAGCGTTTTTAACTATTCTCCTTCTGATATTTGCTTTCAGACGTTTATATGTACAAATTATTAAGGACATAAGCCAAAAGAAACTCAAGACTACCCCTTATAGTATAATTTAAATGATATCGAAATAATTGGTAAAAAAACATGATTAGAAGCGAACTACAGCAAGCAGTGTCTTTGTAATCAACAGTTTTAGGTATTTTCTTATGAAATCTTATAGAGCATAAAACATAAAACATATTCTTTCTTATAGAGCATAAAACATATTCTTACAAATTGTGTAGGGAATAATACCAAATTCGTATTTTAATAAATTCTGATTTTCCTGTTTCAATGAATTTTAATAAACTCTCTATCGCACCAAAATACAAAAAAAATGAATGCGTTGTAGGAATGAGGACTATGTATCTTATTCAGTTTACGTTTATTACTTATATTTATGACTTTAAAAAGGAAAAGAAAGAAAGAAATATATTTTTACTGAAGTAGGTACAACAAGCATACACATTCTAAAACACAATGACAAATTCAAACAATTATAACAGAAATGAAAAAAGAATCAATTAACACTTAATACGATTTAACGAAGTCGTACTAATTGATCTTGGAGTGCATATTCCATAGGCCGTACCAGTTTACTGTATTGTGTTAGACAACCAGTACCCCTAGACGAACACTTTTAAATTTCGAATCGCCACCGTAACTACTGTTAGCTTTTGTCTGGCTTTTGTTTGAAATTTCGGGTCATTCCCAGTAGCTACCGCCTGCAATGCCACCGCCGGTGGCATCTGGGATTTTTTTTAAAAAATCTTCCCGATTGTCACCGGTGGCGGCTTACCTGTGGCAACTGGGAAGCTATTTTTAAAAACTTCCCAATTGCCACCGGTGGCAGCCTACCGGTGGTACAACACAAAAAGCAAATACAAAAGTGGCCTTGGTGGCATTTTCTTTTTGTGTTGTACTGGTGTCCTGCGCGAAGCAAAATAGTTCCGTGCCGCCCTTTAATATATACTAATGAAACTGCACTAGAACTACAGGATGCACTTGACCCTGACATTGTTGAGAATCCACTGATAAGTAAAGGAAACCTCGTTCATGTTACACCGAACCCCCCCCCGCCGAGCCATATCCCGACTATGGCACACATACATAGAACTATGTTGGGTGTATATGTATAAAGTTTAATTTTCTATGCAAACACCTTGATAAAAATGTTTAAAGGTACCTCTCCATCGGCGACAACTTTTAAAAAATCAGCCAGTTGCCACCGGTAAGCTGCCACCGGTGGCAATTGGGAAGTTTTTTAAAATAGCTTCCCAGTTGCCACCGGTAAGCAGCCACCGGTGGCAATGGGGAAGTTTTCATAAAAATCTTCCCAGTTGTTACCGGCGGTGGCGTTGCAGGCGGTGGCAACTGGGAATGACCCGAAATTTCAAGTGTAAGTGAACGATACGATTACTATTCGAAATTTAAAAGTGTTCGTGCTAGAGGTACGGTGCCCCTAGTAAGTTTCCATCGAATTGAAACGAAAACCTTTGTCGTCGTGATAACTGTCAAATTGCATGAAAACGGCAACAGCGCCTCTGTTGTGAATTATTGGAAACCACTTTTATACATGGATTTGAGAGGTGAACACGACCATGATCGTTTTCATTTCGTTGCGATTGAAACTTACGAAGTTTAGGAAGTTAGACGTAAAGTTATAGGTATCACCTTTCCCAAGCATTCTAGTGTAGACATGAGTGTTGTTGTTGCAGTAGCCGTCCGGGCACCAGTTGCAAGTTGGATCGGTGGTGTTGCATTGCCCCTTGACACATGCTCCCTAATCACGAGGAAATTATTATGAAAGACAACATTTTCACCAAAATTCTTAAAATTAAATTAATTAAGTTAATGATTTATCGTCATGACAATCAACATTTCAGCCGAAAGACGTTCATAGGTGGACAGAGGTCGCCAAAATCTAAAATTACCTTAAGCCAAATGTAAAATTATGTGTATTTTTTTATTAATTAGGTAGCATATAATTGAACAAAATACAATGAATAAAATGTATGGCCTCAACGCATACTTATTGCCTCTAGATACGCTATTATAATACCTATAAAACTAAAGTAGTTACCCACAATAATCTTTAGAAACGTGGAGCAATATATTTTGAACTTTATAAACTTTCAGTAATTTAGAAGTGGTGAAAATCTGCTCATGAATAGATACTATGTAAGTATAATAAGAATAAGTTACGCTTTGGAATACAATAAAAAATACTGTATAGGTTTCACAGATGCAAGTGCCGACGGGGCTATGCTAATGAAAGCACGTAAAATCGTCCGTAAACATTTTATTTGGCTACGGAGACCCTTGTGTAAATTGAACATAGTATGAACGAGATAAATGAAAACTGTGTCGTATTTCTCATTCGGATCACGAACCAACGTTCAAATTTGTGGGATGAAACAACAACATTGACTTCCGTAGACGAAAATGAAGCAAGAAATAAATCAAAACACGCTTTACCGGTTTCCTTTTTCAACGATATACACAACAACCAAACATTTAACTCTACTTTTAGATGTTTATAAAAATGAATGAATTAAATGAATGAAAGAGTAACCAATATTCGTTTCTTTTATAAGAGACTTTGCAATTTAAAAAATCATCATTATGTAATTAAGAATTTATAAATAGAACAAAAAACAAATTCAAATGTAGAATAATAGAATTATAAATACATCCTCATTCTAAAACTAATAATTTCACAATTGTTTTTGATTGATTTATGTGTCGTGAAAACTTTAACTATAGTAATTATTTATTCTTAATTAATATCACAATGCTTTACAATTTGAAATACGAAATATATTTTAATAAGATTTTTTACCTGGAAACAAATATCGTAAGGCCTCTCGTAGCTGCACGATGAGCCATCTGGTAGGGCTCCAAATGTAGAGGCATCACCCCCTGATAATGGTACGCACCTTATTTCACAGTGTCTTGTGTCTGAAAAATTTATCTAGATATTATTTAAATCAACCATTAGTGCTGGGCTGTTTGGCATAAAATACTGTATAAAATTTCATAACTTACGCTCCTGCGTATGTAAGCTAGAATTTTTAAAATTTATCCATATTAGAGCTTATAAATAATAATAATAATAATAATCAATCAATCACACTTGGCAGTTGCTCGTGCGTTTTTATACTTACCAGGAAAGATCCTGAGATAAAAAAATATACATATAAAAACATAATAATAATAATATTCATACACTCACACCTATTTATCTAGCCCAAAGTTAGCATCATTAAGAACTTGTGTTATGGATACTAGATAACGGAGAAATAATGATAATAATATGTACTTAAATAAATACTAGAAATATACTAAATAAACATATTATCATCCATGACTCGTAAACAAATGCTCGTACTCATCATACAAACATTTGCTCCTACCGGGATTCGAACCCGGGACCTCTTGACCGAGTAGCCTGTATAGCAAGGGGCACAGACCGCTCAATCAGCCGGTCGCCGTATAAAAGAAAGTTAAGTTTGGTACATACCATTGGGATGCATGTAGGGTATGAACAGTCTATCTTGTCTGGAACAGAGGTCGGCGCGTACGTCACGTGTGTCAGCACACGTGGATCCAGACCAACACGTGGCTACCTGCGATCCAGCACCTTCGCAAGCAGCCTCTGATATCGACCTTGACAATGAAAATGAATTTGCTCATGAAATTGCACGCAACTTTATAATTATTAATTCAACCAAGGAGTTTCTCATTATGAGAATAAATAGGCTGAATGATCGAACGTCTTTGGAAGCGCTTTAGCAATAATTATTGTCTCATTAGTATTAACTAAAGAGAAAATGAAATGAAAGATGTAGTTCTAACTCTCAACACGCGCACGTGGCGCCATTTTCATACTAGGCACGTCAAAGATTGTTGGGACTTTCCGACTGTTATTTTAAACAAAATAATATTACTGTTCTACTGTTTACTCGCAAATCTGCTGAAAAACGTAGTATGATACACGTGAGGATATTGGTTTTTAGAAACTCGTGAGTATATGGTCGCGTCGTGTAAGTATATTCGTCTACTCGTTTGTAAAAACCACTTACCGCACTAGTATCATAAATAACAATTTATACTTGGTAAGCTTTGATAATCGCAATGAGTGCTTTTTAGGGTTTATTTGAAAAAATCCTCGATATGCGAGTCAGAGTCGCGCTTGTCCTGTTGTTTGTGTCAATCTATTAACTTTGTATATATGAGCGGAGAATTCGCTAGCCTCTGGCTTGTAGCTACTAAAGTTATAATATTGGTAGGTCGTTATACTCGACTCCACGCAAAACACCGCGTCGCATTTGCACGACATCTACGCGCTGCAAAAACCTAAGGTAGACAAACGGTTTCGCTGAAAAAACGCTTGTGGAAAGAAAAATTAATTAACAAAATTAATGTGTTTATTTGTGTGATATTGGCTTTCTTACCCCATATAGCGACATCTTCTTATACGCCTTTGCAACCCATATCCACAGTCAGCACTGCATTCGCTCCATGGACCCCAATCGTCCCACTGTGGGTTGGCTGGCTCCTCAACATTTGTTTCCACATGGCCAGGCATGGGTTCGCATACTCGGTCCACGCACCACTGAAACGGTAAATGTAAAGCCGTTTCAACTTGTATAGGCAGGTATAGAGATTTTCGATTATCAATAATAAAATGTGACTAATTTCTATTGATTTATATCTCGGTACTTTATCAGTCAGGGAAGGATACACTGTTAGGAACCGAATTTTAAAACTTTGCGATGAGCGCTACAATACTTATTTTTAACCCACTTCAAAAACGAGGAGGTTCTCAATTCGGCCGGTATGTTTTTTTTTTTTTTTTTTTTTTCTATGTATGTACACCGATTACGCCGAGATTACTGATCCGATTTACGTGATTCTTTTTTGTTCGATGCGGAATAGCTGCCATTTGGTCCCATAAAAATTTTTTCAAAAACAGTTGGGTACTTTGGTTTTAAATATAAAAAAACTGAAATTATGAAGTCGTCTACATATGCGTAATTGCGATTTTTTGCTTTTCCAATGACTTTTTAGTGAAACGATACGATAGTAGGAAACAATATAAGTTGACGGTCACCCATCTTAGCTTTGACCGTAGAAAGTTATCACTAAAAATTGTGAAAAAAAAATTTTAATCAAAAATTAAAACCGACTTCAAAAAACTGAAAAGGATAAAATAATTAAATTTAAGCAGGTATTCATCCCCTAGAAATATATTTTTGGAGTTGGTGCTAAGTGGTTTCCAAAAACAATAGAAAGTGAAGCACCGACTCCAAAAATATATTTCTAGGGGATGAATACCTGCTTAAATTTAATTATTTTATCCTTTTCAGTTTTTTGAAGTCGGTTTTAATTTTTGTTTAAAATTTTGTGTAATCAGTACGTGACAAATAAACATACGTTCCATTCTACTTCATGTTATGCTATTAAGCGTAAACCCAAGCGAAACTTGCGCGTTGCCTCACTTGTAAAGATTAATCCTTACGTATGTCCTAAAGTTACACATTTAATTGTGTCTGGTACGTCGGGTTTGAAATGGTTAAGAGGTATGTTGCATACCAATCTGTTGTACAGATTTTTATAATTTTTATATTGATTTATTTATTTGCAGATTATTTAAATAAAAAGAATATAATAATATATTTGCACTTCGACATATGGAATTGTTAATGTATTAATATATTAGTAATTTTATATTGTAATTGTAGAATAGAATAGAATAGAATTTATTCCGCTAGAATGTGGTTACATTACAGTTCTTAATACAAACAATAAAGTTCAAGACACATTCACCTGGTTGGGCATGCAAAATTTGTCAAGTTTAAAATTTAAACCCAATGAAACATTAAAATTAATTCCTACAATTGTCAAATAATTATTAATTCATATACCTAGTTACGATTGAATTTCAAATTTTAAAGTCAAAATATTCTCTTAAACTATAAAAATAATTTCGTGTGAGCCATGTCTTGATTGATTAAACGCTTGATTTTCCTGGAACGCTTGGTTGTTCTCATCACTGGCAGCACCAACACATTTTGACGCCTACAACTATAGGCACGAGGAATATCATTTGAGCACTTAAATAAGTCTAGGTGATTCTTGACGAAAATACATATTTCATATATGTATGAAGAAGGGACTGTGAGAATTTTTAATTCTTTGAAAAGTGGTCTACATGACACTAAACTATCAACATATATCACGGATACACGACTTTTGAGCAATAAAAGCTTTATTTATGTGCCTTGCGTTTCCCCACAACACAATTCCATACCTCAAAATCGAGCTGACATTCCCCTAATAAGCTTGAAGAGTAGTATAATCTCGTAATTCTGTTTTACATCTCTACTCACATACACACTACGCGACACCGATCCGGCACAGTACAGAATGGCGGTGAAGCATAACATCGTGTTTAAAGGTTGGTTCGGTTGCTGCGGATGAGTAAAATTTTACTAAGAATGTTCTGTGTAAGATTAAGAGATAGTAGTGGTAAAAGAATGCAGTCTGTTTGTACTTGGGCAAATAAAAAATTACGATATGGATCCTTAAGTACGCGCACTAGAGCCATTTAGCAATAAAAGTGACAATTTGAATCTACAATTAACTGTACTGAAACACAGCGTCATGGGTCATGTTCACAGATTTGCTAGAAACAGGCGACGATTTATAGTTAGCTGCACTGCTGCATCTGAATCGTAGTTAGATAATGTAAAGTGAAATAAAACTTTAAACTACCGTATATTGTAATTACAGGGCATTGAAGGCTGAGAAGCACCTGTAGTGTCGTGTAGAAATGAAACCACCAGAAGTTGGAGATGCCAATGCGTTCTATATTTCTGATATTTTATAACATTAGTGTTCACCTTTTAATCTAGGTATATTTGGAGCCGAGCAGATCAGGAAAGCGGGCTAAGCTGTTAAAATGGGTTCTTTAAATATGCTTGGACCATAAATAATAATATTCTACTCAATTGTTACAGATTATTAAACCTTTCCAGATCTGCTACAGCACCTGCCAACCAAGCATTTATCAAGTATTTTTTTCCTCGTTATTGCATATGTCTATAGAAGATAGCAACCACTTACCACCAGGACCGTCAGCTTCTTTATCATCTAACTACTATAATAAAAAATAAATACCTGTCTATAAAAGAGCTCTTAGGATTTATATCCTTTTCATTAAACTACTCATGATGACTCATATAGATTTTTGTGTGAGTTTTGGGGATATCTTAGAGAAATAACGAAGCTACATTTTGAAAACCTTCTGTAGGTACTTTGTGGTTCTTTTTTAATTCTAGAAATGATATACTAGAATTAAAAAATTTAGCGTTTGTTGATGTAAGCTTATTAAGTCAAGGGTTATATTAGTACTCATCTTCACAGTCGATTGATCTAATTTCTAATATACGTAAGCAAGGCCTGTAGGCATGAGGTATTTATAGGGAAGAGGTTGTATTAATCTACCGCTCAAGCCGCTCATTTCAGACACAATTGATTTTTAGCTGGCATAGACTCCGGGTTAAGTGATTAAACGCGCGGGATTTTTTACAACGTTTTCAGATACGTTAGAGTCGACTTTGTGGCTATTTATGTTTCCTGCTACCTTCACATTCAGTCAACTAAGGTAAATTTTATAAGCTTCAAGTATTTTCACATTTTAGAATCATCAAATGACGTCACCGGACACCTGTTCTTTTCTGATCGGAATGTAATGAAAGAGCACACTGAACTTAATTTAAATATTTTGTTAGATACTGCACAACGGAGTCAGATCTATTAAGTAGTCATTACAGATTCATGTGTTTTTATATAATTTCATGATGTTTTCATTCTAATGAAATGAAAAGTAATATAATTGTAATGAAACTTTTGCCAAATTAACTAATATATGTTAACTATATGGTGATGATAAAAATGAACGATTTATGTATTTATTATTAATTACACCATAGCTTTAACTTATGGCAATAATGGTTATTTGTTATACAAGAGTGCAAAGTTGCTTTTTAACCGCGTGCTCAATTTTGATGCCGAGCAAGCGAAGGATTCTAAAATTTTAAAATCAGAATCCTGAGCGTTAGCGAGGGAATCAAAAGAGCACGAGGTGAAAAATTAAAACACGTAACTTTTCATCCCACCTCAACGAGGAAATGACTCAATGCAAAAAAAACATTTGCGCATTATTAATAGTTTCAGTCAATTCTGTTGGCGTCAAATAAACTTCGTTGTCGCTAGAATCACTCATTTTAGGTTTTTTACTTGTTTTCAAGTTTCTTGTTTTAAACCTATGGTTTTAAAAAATATGTCGTGAAAAGAAAATGGCGCGCGCAAAGCAAATTGAACAAAAAGTACACCAAGAAGGTAACGAGTCTGAGTTTTTAACAAGTTAAAAAAGGTTGTATGATAAATTCGGCACTATGGAGGTAGAAGTAAAGAGGCTTAGTGATGTTTTGAATTCACAAACTAAAAAATACTCTTTCCGAGATGGGGGGATGAAAAATATTTTTCATCCCCCCATCTCGTGAAGAGTATTTTTGCTCTTCGATATCTGAGTGCAAAAGCCGTTTCCATCCGCTAGAGGATAAAGTAAAATTGAATTTAGTACATCGTGTCTACTAAGTTTGTGAATTCAAAACATCATTAAACCTATTTACTTCTACCTCCATGGTGCTGAATTTATCATATAACCTTTTTTACCTTGTCAAAAACTCAGACTCGGCACCTTCTTGGTGTAGGTACTTTTTGTTTAATTTGCTTTGCGCGCGCCATTTTATTTTCACGACATATTTGTTAAAACCATAGGTTTAAAACAAGAAACTTGAAAACAAGTAAAAAACCTAAAGCGAGTGATTGCAAATGTTTTTTTTACATTGAGTGATTTCCTCGTTGAGGTGGGATAAAATGTTACGTGTGTGCAAAACGTAACTTTTTATCCCACCTCAACGACTCAATCGAGTGCAAAGATTTTTCACCTCGTGCTCTATTGATTCCCTCGCTAACTGTCAGGATTCTAATTTTTTAGGATACTAAAATTAATAATAAAAATTACTAATAATTACTAATTTTAGTATCCTTCGCTTGCTCGGTCATTAAAATTGAGCACGCTGTTAAAAAGCAACTTTGCTCTCTTGTATAATAAATAACTATTACCTAATAAGAAATAATTATTGATTAGTTTTCTCACTGAAACCGCAACAAAAGTTTACGCAAACAAAAGTGTTTAGATAAATAAAATATCTAGAAAAAACATTTCTTGGGCTGCTGAAGACTTGGGATAGCCTTATGAATTTATTCTAGTCTTTGTTTTTGCGTTTTAGGCTAACGTCTACCCATAAGCCTAATAATATTATAACATAGCAGGTCTTCAATAAATCACTCTTATTAAACGATAAAGTTCTGTAACATAAGTAGTCGATCATATCGTTTATGAAGAAAGACTAATTGAAGGCTCGATCTTTTGTGACGAGTATAATAGCCGAGGCATACGAAAGTCTTTATGCGACGCTCTTTGATTATATATCATCATCATCATCATCATTATACATGTATTATACAGGGTGGTGACGACAACTCTACAATAAATTTTAAAAAATACCAACCAAATTGAGAACCTCCTCGTTTTTGAAGTCGGTTATAAATGGGCTATATTAAGTAGTTCATAAAAATGTTTCGCAACTTTCAAAATTAGGTATGTCTTATTCATTTTGTAATTTCATGGCATTGTTATACAGGATGGTGCCGTCAATGCGACAAAAAATTTTAACATGGGCTATATTAGTCCATAGAAATGGTTTGCCACTTTCAAAAATATCGTATTCATTTGATAATTTCATGACATTTGTATGGAATACTGTATCGTTGGCAGCATTATTTCATACAAATGTATGAAATAATTAAATTTATTGTCGCATTGACGGCACCAGCCTTTATTATTTCGTAAAAGTAAATAAGATGTATTGGAAAGTTGCAAAACATTACTATGAAGTAATATAGCTAAAATGTGGTAGGCCCGTATGTAGGGTCGTCTGTGTAGGTACCACCGCCTTTCTTATTTCAGCCGTGAAACAGTTCGCTGTGTTTCGGATTGAAGGGAAATGTAGCCAGTGTAATTACTGGGCATGGACGGCATTCCATCTTAGGCCCCAGGATGACAACGCACCTGCAATATCAAGTGATTTTTCCTTGTTATTGCAGGTGTCTATAGGCGGCGGTAACCGCTTACCATCAGGTGGGCCGTCAGCTTGTTTGTCATCTAGTTGTATAAAAAAATAAATAAAAAAAATGTTTTAACTAACTGTTGTGTTGTCGTCAGTCTGTATGGTGTCGTCAATGTTATACTTACTATTTTATACAAATGTCATGAAATATCCAATGGTTAGGATTTTATTGACGGCGGCACCACTCTGTATTTGCAACGCTATAATTTAAGCGCGTCGAGGCAGTCAGTTACCAATATTTTAAATATTGATAAAACATTTTCTTGATTATTTTTACTGTGTGTTATTTGAAGCTTATTTTTTTTTTTTTTTTTATACAACTGGATGACAAACAAGCTGACGGCCCACCTGGTGGAAAGCGGTAACCGCCGCCTATAGACACCTGCAATAACAAGGAAAAATCACTTGATATTGCAGGTGCGTTGTCATCCTGGGGCCTAAGATGAAATGCCGTCCATGCCCAGTAATTACACTGGCTACCTTTCCCTTCAATCCGAAACACAGCGAACTGTTTCACGGCTGAAATAAGAAAGGCGGTGGTACCTACCCAGACGACCCTGCATACGGGCCTACCACCTAGTGTTATTAGATACTTTGCATCAATATCGTAAAAATATATACTTTATATAACCGTGACTGTATTTCTTGCAATTTTAAATCAGTTCTCTACACTGCTCTTTGCTTTAGCCTTAGGAATTTTAATCATTGTGATTTTATTTCTTTTCTGAAAATTGGAAAGCTGACGTAGAATTTACATAACATTTTTCACTACAAGACATTCTATTACAAAATATTTTATTTTAATTTTAAGCACGATATTATAGGGTGACTCATTGATACGGGTCAGGAACTATTCAGTATAAAAAAGTCTCAAAGGAGGTATTTCATATTCGGCCAGGCATATTCACACTATCTCAAAAATCAGCAAAAATATCCTGAATCCGGGAAAATCACTAATAATTTGGTTTCATGTAGTACCTAGGTATAATTCGTCGATCACACCTTAATACAGTATGGCAATATGGCGGGCGACACAGAAGTCAACTAAACGTCATGATGATTATTTGGCTGTGTTGCATTTTTTTCCATAAAATTCTTATTTTGTACCACGAAACAAAGCAAATAAAAATAAAATGGATGATTAAAAACTGTTCTGCATGTTTTTTTGAATTTTTTAGTATAGTGTACATAGACCTGGCCAGGGTCTCTATATATTTTTGAAGCAACTCCTTTCAAACGTAAAAAATATTGTAATAAATGATAATTCTACTTGTATAAATTATTATCTGTTAAAAAAAATCTATTCCTTTCGAAGGAAACAAGACACAAGTAGTCACCTAACAAAATTCTGTGGCCCTAAAAACTTTATTTCTTATAAGTAGTCACAGAATATTGACGTGTCAATTTTGAATGAATAAACTCTCGGAGGACTAATATTATAATTAATTTGATACTGACAAACCGAGCAACTATCACAAATACGAGATCTCTTTTATGAGGCTCAATATCTTTTGCAATTGGAGATGAGTGAAAGTAAAAATATAGATTTCTGAACTTGAAACTGAGGCTTTGTAAGTCCACCTTTTCAATGAAGCAGACCTTATCCTTTTATGTGATTGAAATCATATAATAGGAGCTGAGTATTATTACATAGCGAAATAGAATGGACTGTCATATTACTAGAAATCTTGGCCTTACAAAGAGAACCCTAATATGAAAAGGGTCTTAGAAAAATCAAAAGTTGGAACTAGCCAAAAAATTTCTGGTTCTCGGCGCAAAATAAATATATTTCAAGTACTCTTGTCATGGATAAAATAATCCTATTCATGTAACATTTCAACTATTGCTATTATTTATAAGAATACAAGTGGCCGCACGCGGCTGCGTGGATGTCGGTTATTGCATTAAAAAGTAGCCTTCATCTTTTCTCAGCATGTAAGTATTTTTATCTATGCCGAATTTTATCTCAGGCAGTTAAGTAGCTTAGGAGTGAAACCGGCAGACAGACAGGCAGACGAAAAGAGTTTCTTTCGCATTTATAATATTAGCATGGTTTACAGATTTTTTGAAAATGAGCCTTAAATTTTTGTTCCTCTTAGCTATCATAGATAATAGTCATTATGTATAATAATAATAATAATAATAATAATAATAATAATCATACACTCACACCTATTATCTAGCCCAAAGTAAGCATCACTAAGAGCTTGTGCTATGGATACTAGATAACGGATAAATATTGATAATACTACTTGCACTAAAATAGCTTAGCATAGCAGTTTACACTAAGATAAGCGTGGAATCGCATCAAACACTATTTAAACAAAGGGTTACATTACAACAAGAAAATATGTTCGAGCGAATATAAAACCGCGTTAAAAACATCATAAAAGAGTCCTATGCTTTGTGCAGTATTTATCTGCTGTTCCCAGATCCTCATTTGCATAGCTCGGAAATACAGCGAGGGTTGTCAGATATTTCAAAGGAGGCCCCATCTGAATGAGCTCATCATCTAATTTTCTTCCTTTTTCAAAAGCCGCCAACGTTCGCAAAAGCTTTAAAAAGATCATTATGCAGAAGCCTTTTAAATAAGATCGAGTTGTTCGTTTGATAGTCTAACGAAGTTTGAAAATATCAATTTTATTACGAGATTTGGGGAGAATAAAGTCTTTTGATGTTATTAAATGATATTGTTTGTAAAAGTAATGTTCTAATTTAGACTTATTCTTATTGTTGTATTAATTGTGATTTCAGTCTTTAAATTCGTCACTAATGTTTATTTTTAGTTTGGCCCACCTATTGGCAAGCCATTAACGCCTAGCCTACAGGCACATGTAAGAATTAAAATAAAGCGTTATGTAGACAAAATATGAGACGATTGGGAAGAGGTTCTTCCAACATAACGATCTCTTAGGGTCAAATCAAACCAAGATGCAACGCAATGCGTCGCGGACTGTTTATAATAGTGATGCCAAATATAACTTTAATTACCACACAAAAAGATACACATTTTATTGAGAGAATTAGAAAATGCTCCGAGGCGTCACGCCACGCCACGCTGCGCCTCTACAAAATTAATGTATGATACGCAGCGGTGCTGCCTGAAGCCATTTGTAGCGACTGGTCTCTACTACTTATTGCACACGTTTCACTGCGCTTCGCGACGGGCTCCTAGCAGTGCGTCTTGCGAAGTTGCGACGCCGCCGTAATGCTTCTTAAAGCGATGTCGTGTCGCGTCTCGGTATAAACTGACCCTTAATGAGCTCTGCCGACCTCATACTCACCGCAGGAATACAACACTAGAAAGTAGTAACGATCTTTGGGTGAAGGTGATGTCCTAATAGAGTGCTCTATATTTGAGTGGTAAATATATAATATTCCTTCTTTATGCCGTAAGATTGTTACAAGGTAGTACCTACTTGAAATAATGCGTGATTTGAGGTAATGTTCACCGAAACTAGTGGAACCTAATCAAACAAGATTTTTAATATAAAAGGTCACTTTTTCAATAGGAAATTCCTGGTGTTTGGAGAAGACGAAACGAAACAAAGTAATATGAAAAATCAAAGTTGAAATAGTTCTCATTTGAATTCCTAATACAAAAAGCGTGATTTAAATATCTAATACAAAAATGAAGCTCTGGCGGCAATGTTGGATGTATCAGTTTTCATCTATATTATGGTATAACCCTGTATGAAGGTTTTAGTGGAATTTATACTGGCACACGTGCAAGAACGCGCAGGTGATGCCGATGGAATCCGAATACGTCGATATGCAGACCGCGCCGCCGCTATTTTTATAGCCAATCAATGTTCGCGCTACAGAGGGACATTGCAATCATTTTACCTCCTACAAAATATGCACTTTGATTTGATTCAATACGTAACATATTAACGTACTTACTTATTTTTAAATGTATCTCGATACAATACTTTATGAAACCGAAGCAGTCGCTGCTATCAGCTTCAGAACTAATAGTTTAATATATCCTAATTCTTAGATTGTATTTATTAATAATGTATTATATCGCAGAAAAATAATATTATATGCTATAATAGGTATTTTATTTATTTATTTAATTACAAATACTTGTCAATAAAAACAAGAAACAGTTAAATTCGCACTCCGATTACAGCTGAACACAGAATTAGCTTATTCTACTGCATTTAAATTAAACATTCTGTTCAATTTATAAAAAAAGTTTTAACCAGAAATCACAAAAACGGTATATCTGATGCTAAAGTAAGTAAGTTAAGTATTACTATTATTTGTGAGGTCATTTGCTTCTAAACCTTTTCTTTCTCGTGGTCCCATTATAAAAAGCCTCTCAGCGAATTCTGCATACCTAGTACTTTTATAATATTGTTGAAGAAAAGAAAACATATGTACCTATATTACTAAGTAAATTCTAATACTAGGTAAAGTAGATACCTTTTCCTAGTATCTTTCTTTTCATTAGCTTGTGAAAACAGAAAATATTTTTCAAACATATGTCTTCATTAGGGTTCCGAATAAGAAAACATTAGGACCACGAAGTAAAAAGGTTTAGAAAGGGTTTTACGAGCATTCTTGTTTTCGCTGTGGCCGTAATAGATATTCCAAATTCTTACAAGGGAGGCAGCGCGAGTAACACGCGTGGCGTTGTAGCTTTTCAAATTCCCAAAGGTCCGCAATTTGTTTTCGCTTCTTCCAGCTATTTTATTTGTATGAAAAAATATTGTCGCGGGACTCGTGAAACTGAATAGTTTTCGTTCCTGCTTGAACACTTCGCTGTTCCTAAGGGGTAGCTAAAAATAAAGCTACGCGGTCGTAGTAGGCAGCCAGTGATATTGATTTCTCGATATTATTCTAGAGGAGACAACGGTTATATTACTGTAGAGTGTAGGCCATTAGAAAATATGTTAGAATCCTGTAAGAGAAAAGAATACAGATCGATTCTCCTAGGTTGCATTGTTGTGTCATTGCATGTTGCATTCTGGTTTTTCATCTTTATAAGATCGCTCGATAGATTAAATTGAATTGTTATTGAAATTTGTTTCTTTCCCACTCGATTTTGTAAAATTATTATTTTCAAAGTTTTTAATATTTTCGTCTAATGATCGGTAATCAATGTTTGAAAGATATTTAGACTAGAAAAATCATGTCCTGAGACGCGCCCCGAACTCGCGACCTTTCGCAATCCGGGTGAATACTTTGACCACTGAGCTACCGAGGACTTAGTATAACCGTAGTCCTTCTATTTTTGCGTTATAAGCTTACTTCTAAAATAGCAATATAGTAATTATTATATTTCAACACACAAAAGAGTATTTTTATTAATATCACCGACTCGATTAAATTACTTACTTTCACAACTTTCAGAATCAAAAATAATAATATTCATACACTCACACCTATTATCTAGCCCAAAGCATCATCAAGAGCTAGTGTTATGGATACTACTAAATAAACATATAAACAGCCATAACTCGTGAACAAATGCTTGTATTCATCATACAAACATTTGCTCCTACCGGTATTCGAATCCGGGCCCCTGACCGAGGAGCCCGTATGTTTGGTGATACCTACCTTATTCAGTCCACAAGGCGTGCCTTCCATAGGGGGTGCTCGCTTGGACCGGCACACGTGGGGCATGGCTTTGTGCGCGCACCACAGCCGCGAGCACGCCGACTTCAGCTTCATCGTCTTACATACGGAGAACCTGAAAAATTACGACTAATTTAAAATGAAGATACACTTCTTAACAATTATAATGTAAAAGTAGAAAAATTTCACGTCCTGAGGCGGGAATCGAACCCGCGACCTTTCGCAATCCGGGCGACTGCTCTAGCCAACTGAGCCACCCAGGACTTGGGATATCCCTGTGAAATTCTTCTAGTCTATCTGCATTTGCGTTTATAAGCTAACGTACACCCTACAATGTTGAAATGTTCTATTTCAACGTCCAAAACGAGTATTTTTACAAATACCTACGATTCGGTTAAGTTGGGACAGTGCTTTCAAATTTTTTTTTTTTTATACAACTCGATGACAAACAAGCTGACGGCCCACCTGGTGGTAAGCGGTTACCGCCGCCTATAGACACCTGCAATAACAAGAAAAAGCACTTGATATTGCAGGTGCGTTGTCATCCTGAGGCCTAAGATGAAATGCCGTCCATGCCCAGTAATTACACTGGCTACCTTTCCCTTCAATCCGAAACACAGTGAACTGTTTCACGGCTGAAATAAGAAAGGCGGTGGTACCTACCCAGACGACCCTACATATGGATCTACCACTTAGTAAATATTCTTAATTTTGATTTTAACATTATTATAAATGTTTGAAAAATTACTTAGTAATTAAAATATAAAACTAGAAAATTTTCACGTCTTGAGGCAGGAATTATTATTAATTTCAAACATTTATAATAATGTTAAAATCAAAATTAAGGATATACTTCTTGATATTATTTGATATTCTACTAGGTGGTAGGCCCGTATTTAGGGTCGTCTGGATAGCCACCGCCTTTCTTATTTCAGCCATGAAACAGTTCGCTGTGTTTCGGATTGAAAGGAAAGCAATACCTGCAATATCAAGTAATTTTTTCTTGTTATTGCAGGTGTCTATAGGCAGCGGTAACCGCTAACCATCAGGTGGACCGTCTGCTTGTTTGTCATCTAGTTGATTAAAAAAAATTAAAAGCTAAAGTTTTCTCTTCAGTTTTCTAATGACTACCATAATTACCTCTACTAAATATTAAACGGAGAACAAATCAGTATTTGGATCTTTCTTTACATAGCAATGAGCTATCACTTATTGGAACTGGTATAATGAAGCTGTGGCGATATTATTAAGATGCTGTGCAAAGACAGATTGTCTTTAATTCAGGCAGCGTCAAGTTTTATTAATAAAGTTCTGCTTAATATGGTAGGAGCGGGGAAAACTTTAGTCTTTAGTAAAGTGCCTCAAGACTCGAATTCTCGTTAGAGAAACCTCACTGCAGAAATATTCAAACTCTTTATGTGACAAAAAGTCGGGCTGAGTTTGAGTTGTAATTTGTTTGGTTTGTTTTAATGCGAGTTTTATCTTACCAACAAATTAATGTTGCATGGAAATCGATTCAGAATGGGTTATTGTTTCAAATTACAAAAAGTATACGAAGCCATATTTTGTGTTCAGCCGCTATTCAGTCTGTACTGCAGCCACTACAGCTAAATTGTTTTAGCCACCCGTGACAGATTTCTGTAAATATCGAATAGTACCTACCTGATTAAGATTATTGTTTGTACGTACATAAATTAATATTATTGTTATCAATTTATTTACAAAAGGATATTTTTATACACATAGGTATAAAGTAGACAATTAGATATTTGATGACCTTTTTTTTGTGATATCGTTTAGTGCGACATAGTTTATATGGCCATAGAAGAACAATAGAACTCCGCAGTAACACCAGTTACTAAGCATATGGCACTAAATATGCGATCAATATCATGGTGTATCTGTTCAGGGTTTTTTTTTATCTCAACAAAGAGACCCTTGCATGACTTTAAGCAAAAGTCTTCAACGATGAACGGAAGGAGTTAAATCTGATTCACTTACGTCAAAATAGAAAATGAAGACGCTAGAAAAGTGAATGATACATCAGCTTACTGAAAGACAACAACAGAATCGCAGTGACGTTTGCCTTTTAAGAAATGGCACACGAATAAGAGAATTTTAAAATAGTCTATCACGTGCTATGACATATGATTTTGTTTCTGATGATGTTTCTATATGACAAACAGAAACAATCGTTGCAATAGTTGGGCCTTGGATAGCCAGCCAATCCATGTCGCAGAGGCATATTGAGTCAAAAGAAAGTGCTTGATACGGTATAGTGTACCAGTGATGTATGATCAAGAAGCTTGAGACCTAACATAACGACTGTTGCAAAGGTGTAGAGATACTGTCAAAAATTGATAAGATGTTAGACAAGCTCGCTATCAATAACTGCAATTGACTATAAATTGCTGTAGTCCACTCCTTCTTCATAACAATGCTCATCCACACACATCACAATGAAACGTTTAATTAAAAATATCAGTTTATATAAAAAAAATCTTCGTTACACACCGTACCCACCAGCTCCAACTGATTTCCATTTTTACGGAGTCCGGAATACTTTATACGGTGGTGAAAAATGCCTAGATTATCCTCGCGAGGAATTTTACAGCAGAGGCATCAATAAACTTGCATTAATAGGGAAATAATGCATCGATAAAAATGGACAATACTTAAAATTTACGGATATTTTCATTAAAAAATGTTTCCAGTTTTCTTCATCGGTTTGGACCTAAGGAGAAATAATAATTCGTGTATATCTCTTTGCATAACTATGTAAGATATGCTATCATTGGCCCTAGTTCTGGAGAACACGTGGTAAGTCTAAATTTAAGTTCAGATTATTTCTTTTTCTCAAAATTAATACGAAAAGGATGGCTGTCATATAAATTGACATTTAGAAAGGTGCGTTCCATTTTCGACCTTATTAAACGAGGCACGTCCGTACATGCCGTCTAAAATTGTCTATGGTTTCTTTGAAATCTATCTAAATTTAATTGACAGCTCTAAACTAATTATTGCTATCTTTTTCCTATTAGGTACATATTGCGAGAAAGAGATATACTGTAATTAAATTTAGAATTATAGTGAGTCTTCAGAATCAGGCCCATTATGTGCATAATTGAAATGATACATTTTGGTAGTTTAGGCTTTTAACGAGTGCTTGTAAGCTTCCCGTTTAATTAACCAGTAACAATATCTGCTATAATTGTCAATTGTTTGCTCAGTCAAGATTGAGTGGCTTACGACATTAACTGTTGTCCTTTGTTCTCAATAATTAGGGCCACGTCATGAACTTAAACGAACTCGAGTCAAATTTACGTGATTCAGAAAGCGTAAGGCGATCGACCTCGTTCATATGTGAACTTGAGTACCGCATCATTAGTGTGACATATTGTGGCATGTCGAACCCATTAGCTTTGAAATCAAATATCAATCAAACGTGACATCATAGACATGGTGTTTATGCAATCGTACAAGGTATCACCGATATAATGTTAGATGTCCCATGACGAGTCATCAATATGACCACATACCATATCAAACTAACAAAAACAAAATTATTAGTAGAAATTTTAGTATGTTATAATTCCATCGTTCTTACTCTATAAGTGAAAAAAATGTAGATAATCCATTAATTATAATTTAATAGCGAAAATTCTAAGGCAAATGATTTACGTAGGTATATAAAGCTACATACGCATTAAAAGATATTACTTTAGGGTTCATAGAATAAGGCGAGAGGATCCGATAACAAAGGAAATCATTTTTCATATCGGGACAATCTCAATAAAAGGTAGCCGTTGCTTTGAGTACCGTGTAGTTGGAAATATAATACCCACTAGTTATAAATTGGGTAAGTATAGTATAGGTGTCGCCGCCATCTTGTTTAATTCGCCGCTGAATTAGATGCCTAGCCCGTTGATCAAACGCCGGCATCTAACTGAATGCCTAGCCCGATAGTTAATTGAACTAGACTCACTTAATGTTTAATATCTTGGCGTATTGAATGAATCGCCTTGTACTGATGATTTTTTAACTGTTTGAGTGATTGGTAGGTTCAAGGTTATTTTTCATCGACATCGTTTTGGTTATAAGTGGCCATAAAAAATAACATTGAACCTACCAATCACTCGAACAGTCACACAAAAGGTAATCGATTTAAACGACCTGCCTATGCGTCCGATTAAATGGCTAATTAAAACCAGACGGCTGACATGACGTTCAGCCATCTGGTTAATTGCGCTCAATGACTTGGCTAGTTGTCCTTCAGCCGTTCCAATAGATGTCGGCGTTCAATCAACGGGCTAGGCATCCAGTTAACCCAGACGACAGCTGCGACATAGGCATACATCCCAAACTATACGGGATAGAGA
This sequence comes from Nymphula nitidulata, assembly GCA_947347705.1. Taxonomy (NCBI): domain Eukaryota; kingdom Metazoa; phylum Arthropoda; class Insecta; order Lepidoptera; family Crambidae; genus Nymphula; species Nymphula nitidulata. The sequence continues at coordinate 16,948,746 of OX374625.1, read as the reverse complement.
AACAAAGCCTGACGTATATACCATTAGGTCTTTTAATCTGTCAAGCGGCGTTATCCCTCCGGAGGGCTATGACAATTGAACAGACAATTGTGTCTGGAATCCGATACTTGACGGGTTAAATGAAAATATTGACATCTGCTGTCTAAAATTTTCCCTCCGGTACATAAGTATACTATGAAAATAAAAGGCGATCCAATTAAATGAAGTTAAGTAAGTATATTCTTTTTTAAACGAAAAATAATAGATACCTATTAGAGTAGCTTGGTGGCGTATTGGTTTAAGCACTCTGGTTTCAATACGAAAAACAAAGCAACTTTCGCCATGGTCGGTCCCGGGATGGGTCAAACAAATTTATAATTTCGAGCTCCTCCGTGCTTCGGAAGGCACGTTAAGCCATTCCCGGTTGTTACTGCAACTGCTTTAACCCATCAACCCGATTTGGGCCAACGTGGTGGTGTTATGGCCCAATCTGCTCGTGTGTTTCTCCCATGTAGGCAGGCCTGTGCCCAGCAGTGGGACGTATGTAGGCTGGTGATGATGATGATGATGATGAAGAATCGCACAGAAGATTTACTTTATGTCAGATACCAAAATTCTAAGTACCTAAACGCGATGTCATTAAAAATGCACTTACGTGTTTCTTAGAAAGCTGTTAAGAGTGAACTCTGACCATACTTATTTTGGTATACCAGTTCATTTATACTGTAATAAAATTTCAGTAAGCATTTTTAAAACTAATTATTTGATCTCTTACAGAAGAAATATGATTGGTTTTGTTTTGTGTAAGCAATATCGCATCTAAAATAGTTATGATGAGTTTCTTAGTGCTTATACTATTTTAATAAAAGGGACTATTAAACTTAATTGTTTATGCCTATATTAAGAACCGTATAGTTTAGGATGTCTGCTTAGTCTTAATAACTAAGGAAGCATGTTGAATACTATACTCGTAGGAGTATTTAAAAGCATCCCAGCCTCATCTGATAAATGTTACTGAAATAAGTAGTTAAATACAGCAGGAAATCTGTTCACGACCCAATAATCTCCTCGTGTATATCGACGGAGCCGAGATTTGCTTCGGAATTGAATGAAAATATAGATGACGGCGAATGCATCGCTCGGTACTGAAGATGGAAATACGGACATCAGTTTATACTTAGGTTTGCGTTTGGCACAGATTGAATAACATGTAAACAAATTACTTGAATATTTATTTAACTTTATTTGTGCTATGTCAGTAATTGAGAGATAATTCTATTAACATTATCACATAGTTCTCATAAAAGTTTGCTATGATTTTTTTTATACAAAGTACGGTAACTGACCCAACACCACCTGATGTGAAGCGGTAAGGAGAGTCCATACGCGAAGACAGCTAGTGCAGAATAGACATTACACTAGCCGCCTCCACCTTGCCGGCCCAAAAGGTGCTTTTTCACGCCTCTTTTGAAGGACCCCACGTTATAGGAAGGAGGGAACACATGTGCTGGCAAAGAATTCCAAGTTCTGGAAGTACGACAAAGAAACAAGACACTAAAGTTCTTTGTACGTGATGTAAAAAAAATGAAAATAATATTATTTTGTGAAATATAATAATCTTGATCTATCGATTTATGTACGGGCTTCTATTTAACTGAGAAACATACTAACCTAACCTAACCAACGAAAATACTAAGTGAGCGACTAAAAAAAATGATTTCGACGACAAATCGTTGAATAGTCGACCAAAACAGGTTTTTAGTCGCTAACTAAGTATCTTTTAGTTACTCAGTTTATTCTATTCCTCAAGTAAGTTTGACAACATTAATATTTTTAGGTTGTAAGCCCGTATGTAGGGTCGTCTGGGTAGGTACCACCGCCTATCTTATTTCAGCCGTAAAATAGTTCACTCTGTTTCAGATTGAAAGGAAAGGTAGCCAGAGTAATATCCAGTAATTACTCTGGGATCTAATTGGGAGGCATTTTGTTTGTCATCTAGTTGTATCAAAGAAATCAACTGGATGTTTTTTTACTATTCCTATCATACTTAAAATAAAGAAGGATAATGACCGACGGAAAGCTAAATTGGACTATTCACTCAATTTTCAATTAAAAATAAATCTTTTAACTTAGGTACTTACTTAAAATTTTCGATTTCTAAGTCGCTTTTGAAAGATCACAAGAATTTATTAAGTATAATTATATCTTTTTCTTAAATGTGCTTGAAAATTTGTTTAGTATTTTTTAAAACCTTCTTCGAGATAAATCCAAAATGATGTAGGTGCAGTCATGTGCAAAAGATGACCTTTGACAGTTCATGTGCCTTATTCTCTTCGCAGTAAGTCACTGACTGTCAAAAATGTATACATATCAGTGCACGTGACTGAATGTTACAGTTAAAACGAATTTTTAGTTAAAACTCGTTTTCCCTAGTTAAAACTAGTTTTTACTTAATGCCTTTGTTAAAACTAGAAATACCCAGTTAAAACTAGAATTTACCACTGATATATTGATTTTCAGATAAAACTAGTTGTCACATCGAGCTGTAGTTAAAACTAGCACTAGAAAAACTAATTTGGGATTGAAAACAAGATATAGTTTCAAATATATTAATTGAAATGATGACACTGACACTGAGAACCAAATAATAATCTAACACTAAAGGAATTCGTGTAGGTCACGTGACCGAAGCGCAACGTAGCGATTGTCTTGAATTCCAAGGTTTTTTATTAGACAACAGAAAGAGTTTCTTTTTGGTAATTTTTGCTTTTAAGTTAAAAGTTTTTTTTTTAGAATTTGCTAGGTAAAATAAATATGTAGGTATATATTGTGATAGTTATTTATTTATTTGCACTTGTCGAATCCGGTTATACCTCGCGACCAATCGGAATTAAGTACGATGATCAGGTGATAGAGTTTTAACTGTCTCGCTTCGGAAAAACGCATTTTGTCTAGTAAGAACTAGTTTTAACTGATATTCGATTTGAGCATTAGTTAATTCTAGTATTAACAAAGGCATACATGAAAAATTAGTTCTAACTAGGAATAACGCGTTCTATATAAAAACTAGTTTAAACTGTAACATATACTTAAACAAGCTAGCAGCGGCCGGCGAATTGGTATGGGTATCGTTTTTAAGATTTCATAGCAGTTAATTTCGAACATGATGTTTATTAGAAATCCAAAACGAAAATGATGACTCATTGTTAACAGAAGCAGGGAGCTTTAATAAGCTTACTCACCGCATAATTACAACATTACAAAAGAAATTTTATTAGGCTGTGATTTTTGATTAATTATCACTAATTTTAAGACGAAACCCGAATTAAGAGTGAAGTAAAAATATCTCAGTTTCATAAAACTTTATTAGTCTATGAAAAAATGTTATTTAAGTGCTTTAAAAATTAGCAAAAACTATTTGTTTTCTTAATATGTATTTTAATATAAATCATTCAGATGAAAACTGAGCAAAAATAGTTTTTAAATAAGTTAGTTCCAGTACAGTTACAGGGAAATATAAAGTTTTATGTGGAATAAATAAGTATAGCTTGCGCCATACTTCTAGTTCGCTCTGAACCCGGGGCCATTCACTGCGCACTATCAAAACATGGAACAGCGGAACGACGCGGTAGCTGCGCGCAGCTGCACAATACAGCGCGATGCAACTTCAGAACGAACATGATGTCTAGTGCGAGCTCTACCTAATATTTCATTTTATAGTTTTCCAACACTTACCCCTCCCCAAATTCTGTTCTACACTGCTCATCCATCGTGAACACATAGTTGGAGATTTCTTTAGCTCCTCCCAACTCAACGCCTTCGTCCTGACTTCTCTCGTGAAGACACCACCATTTTCTAGAATAAAGGTTTTCTAGAATTAAATTTATTTATTTTCGAACTCGTTTAGAAACAGAAAGCTGTTTAAATAGAAAATTAAGGAAAAGTGAACAAAATTGTCTCGAGAAAAATTATTGTTGGTCGTCGTTGATCCTAGAATTTTCAATTATTTGTTGATTTCATTTGATAAAATTAGTATAATTGAAGAAAATGAGCGTGAAGATTGCTTTTAAATTTCGCTGATTATTTGAGAAGAGTAACATGTACTTATATGTATATTACGGATAAAACTCCAAATTACGATTACAATTAAGTTTATCCGGTTAAGCCTAGTTTCATAAAATTAAATTCAAAGTGTATGGATTGACTATGCGTCAACTAAATTGATATTCCTAAAATCATTGTGTCCCTTTGTTATTCGAATTGAAGAAAAAAGGCAGAGGATCTAATTGTAGTTTTAGAGAATCGACAACAATAATAATGAAAATTTCGAAACCAACAACAGCAGTATAGCATAAATTACCAGCTACAGCTATTAATGAATTAGGTAAATAAATAGATAGATTAACGCTTATAAAAATAGACTAAGCATGTCATATAATAATATGTTAAAGCATGTTATCTTTAATAAAAAAGTAAACGCAAAGTATTGGATTTATTAATTCTAATGAGACAATGATTCACTCCATTTAACGTTTATCTCTTCAAATAAATTAGTACAAGGTGAGATGTCTGAAACTGATTCCTTATTTTGTCTGCTAAGGTTCAATTTATTCAGATGGGAATTGAAGTGAAGAAAGGATGTTACTGAATCATTCAGCGCGATTGCCTCTTAGCATTCTAATTGGTAGCTCTAATGGGATCGAAGGGACCTTCGTAAGCTCGATGTTTTCATAAAACTCTTAAGTTTTCGTGCTGAGTGCAGATAAAATCGCATTAGTTATTCAGTTCAATATAAGAGAGTAGTTTTCTTTCAAGTATTTTACATTGATTAGATTTCTTTCCGTAGCGTTATTATATATATATAGTCTTTGTTGATGCTTTCCCTACTTCTGGAAGTACGTATCTACTCGAATTCAAAATTTAAGTGCTTCATTCTTAAAAGAATACAAAAGGGCAGCTGACAAACAATTCGACATTTTTCGCCCTCAATGAACACGATAAAGTAGGTTTTAGGTAGCATCATACAACTTTTAATAATTACCTATTGTCTCACTATAGTTTCTATAAAATATGTCAAATGGAAGTTATTTGACTATTTATCCTTTTCCTTTACATATTGAGAGAAGGAGATAAACTGATCCTAAATTTAGATTTAGTGTGTGTCTTTAGAATTGAACCCACTTTAACTAACTTTTTGTATGAAGTGTAAAATATGGGGTGCTATGGGTTTTTTAAAATCTTTAATTAAAATAATCCATTAGTTTAAAAAATACTCTTTAACCGACTTCAAAAAAAGCAGGTTCTCAATTCGGATCGTATGTACCTATGTAATATTATCAGAATTGCACAGTTTTTGTATACTTATGCTAATTTTATACCAGTTTCTAAGCATGGGTGCTAAATTTCATAAGTAGGTATGTATTTGAAATAAAACTACTTTACCGGATATTACTAAAACCGAAACGTCGGGTGTATAATAATGTAACATCTAAAATTCTAAATAAACGTGAATTAAAACCGATAAATTAGTTTTATTTCAAATGTGTAGTGCGAAAATACAAGACAATACTATGTATGTATGTATGTTTGAATATTTGTATGTTTGTCCTCGCATATCTCAAAAACTATTAGTCGAATTGCAAAATTTTTATTTGTTGGACTAGATAAATAAAATCCAACTAAACGAAATTAAAATAATGTAGCTATAAAAAGTAATTTAAAAATGAAACCGACTTCAATACAATATAATAGACAGTAAAAATAAAAATAGAATTAAATTGAAGTAGGTAGGTACATACTTATCCCATAAAAAGATATTTTTTATAGTTAGTGCTAAACTGTTTCCAGAAACCACAAAAAGTGAAGCACTGACTCCAAAAAATACCATTTCATGAGATATGTACCTACTTCCTTTTAATTAAGTTTGTTTAAATTTTTTTATTACTTTTTTACGTTTACTATCGCTCATAGCAAAATTGTTAATCAGACATTTTAATTATCAAAATTTTGATTTAGTATTGGAATGAAGGACTTACTTCGATTTCTCATGGAACTGTTCTTTGGAACAGGTGGACCACGAGTACTTCTGGAGCGTCGCAAGAACCGTGGGAGACATGACCGATCCTTTGAGGGAATCTTTCTCACACTGGTCCTCGCCATCGTGCGTCAGCCCTAACCTGCGAGGAGATATCACAATAGAATTATAAACACTTCGTGAATAAGCATTTTTACCCCTTATTTAGATCATTAGATGTGAATATTCTATAATTCATAAACTAATGTTATATATGCGAAAGTAACTTTATCTGTCTGTCTATCTGCGATGTTTGCACTCCTGAGTCGCTGAATGATTTACATGAAATTTGGCATGGAGATAGATTACTACCAATATGTATAAGAACACAAATTCAATTAAAAAAAAGAGTCAAGAATCAAAGAGAATTAGATTAAATACGTATTGAATACTAATAATAATAATGATTACTAGTCTCTGCCCTCTAAAACAGAAGTAAGTAGATCTTCTTATAAATAAACAAACCATGAACGTTTGAAATAGATTTATTAGAAGTTCAAGTGGTTTCTTGGTAATCGTGAGAGCTGAAATTAGTACCCTGAGTCAATATTGATGATAAAAGTATAGTGACTTGTAGAATACTGTGAATTGTTGGAGCTAAAATAAATGACTACTGTTAAAATTTAAAATATGATTCATATCTTGCGTAGATAAATAAAGCAAATTTCAAGACTGATTATATCCTTTACCGCCTTTCTTATTTCAGTCATGAAACAGTTCGCTGTGTTTCGGATTGAAGGGAAAAGTAGCCAGTGTTATTCACTTATTAGGCATGGACGGCATATCATCTTCGCCCTCAGGATGACAACGCGGCCTAAGATGATATGCCGTCCGCGCGGTGTCTATAGGCGGCGGTAACCGCTTACCACCAGGTGGGCCGTCAGCTTGTTTGTCATCTAGTTATTTATTTATTTATTTATGGATCACCAAGAAAGTTTACAATACATCTTGCACTGCGTTAAGAAGTGTACTAATTTTATGTGATTGCAACTTAAATAACAGGCGACCGCAGCATGCACTAAAATTAACAGGATATAACTACACGTAGGCAATTGTACCAAATACTAAGAGGATTCAGAAACCATTTACTATCTTACTTTCAAATTTTGGCAAGGAATCATCAAATATGTCTAAGTTATGAATTTTAAGGGAAATGTCATTGTACAAACGAGACAGGCGAAGGACAGGCGAATGCTTTCCGTGATTGGTATTGCAGAACCGAACATTAAATAGTGACTGAAGTTTACGAGCATAAAAAAAACTACAATTCCTATCAAAATCCGTATAAGGCGACACCTGTTAATTGCCACTCTTATAAAAATTGTTTGTCCAGATACTGCTGTCTAGTAAATATTTTTAAAATAAAATTACTTAAATGCTTGTAATTTAATCGCGCCCGCAACGCTACAGATACCGGCCCAGCCTATCTCTTAGTTTCTACGATCTCGATTACATCGCACGATTCCACTCTGCGGCGGCTCCTTTGAAAGTTTCAATGTATTGCCTACATAGACTATTAATTCAGTCGCCAACCGCCGAAAGTCTCACGCGAGTGAGTTACGGACCGAGTGACGGCGATTAGTTGTGAGCGACAACGGTAAGTAATGGAGTTATTCAAGATGCTTCTTGCAACTGTGTTGTGGTAATCGCTTTTATTTAACCTCTTTTATTATTGTAATTGTGGGGATCCTGTCCACATATATTTCACCGCATTTCATTTTTCAATTCTCATTAATACTTTTGTAAATTAATATGTTTTATAATTAATTTGTAATCCCGCCTTCATGGTGTAGGCCTCTATGGCACCTTAGAGTTAGTGAGCATGGCCGACGATAGACTTCTTGGCATTCCTGTCTGGTTGCCATGGTTACGGATGGGCTGTTATTTTTGGATACACTATTTTATTTTCATTGCACGTTACCTAAGTATTTAATTATGTTTTGTTTTTCCATACTCTGTAAATGTTGTATATATCTTCTGATTATCCTTCAATCTTTTTTTTATATTCATTTGCGTAATTGTACTATGTACATGCATCTTCGCCCCTCCTACATAATAAATACAAATGGAAAAATTGTATGCTCCAAGCGGGAATTGAACCCGCGTCTCCTGGCGTCTGGCCGGACCCCATGAGAGGATTTATTTGTATTTCTTACAATAAAGTTGTAAACGCACAAAATCAATCATGTAAATCTGCTCTTTTATTATTAGATATTTTTTTTATCAAGTCGTAGGACTTTTGTGACACTTCAAGGAACTGCGGAAATAAAGTCACGTGCGCCAGTAACCCAATCCAAAAATATCTGTTAAGACTCAATAATTTTTGTGTTAACAAGAACGACATTTATTTCAACAAATGAAAGTCGTAAAGAGTAAATTGATATAAATGCTTATTCGCGACGAAAGTAACAAACAAAACAAATGAAGGAGAAAGGCCTTGACCTTATTAAAGCTGAAAATAACAAAAATATATATTCTGGCGGCTTTGTTGAAATTTCGTAACCTCAGAGTTTGGATATCATTATATTATGTAATAAAAAACAAGGAAAGGTTTTTAGTTGCTTTAGTACTTACGATGGTACTCATGGATAGGTTTGGGTACCAATCTACTGAAATCAACTAGTTGTTTGAAATTTACTGCATATCTACTACAAGACCAAATTTTCGTTGAAAATCTACTGCTGTATTAGAAAAAAAGACAACTACACTTTGACTAGTAGCTAAAAAAGTGACTACATAACTTAGGGTAACACCTAGCCAATAATAAGTTGCATAGAGATGCACCGTTTTGTTAAATCAAAGAAACTGTAATCACACCTCGTTAAATTTTGGTTTTAGTGGTTTTAACTAATGTAACCGAAGTAGTTTGGTTTAATATTTTTTGAGTACTTATACAGACGACAGCACATCAAGTCTGTACGAAGTGACGATGTGTCAAGTTGTACTACGGAAGCCGCCTTTAAACGGAATAAGGGTGGTCTCGAGGTCAAACTGTTACGCTTGGTGTGATGTGGACTTAAGTGCCTACCTAATTTTTTTTAGAAACTTACTACAAGTGACGACTTCCGCAACTCAGACATGTGAATAGCCTTTTTTATGTAGGTAAGTAGTTCTTGTATGTGGCGAATGTCAGGAATCTATGTCGCATCTCTTGTGTCATTGTGATGCCCTGGCTAGAACCAGAATGAGCCTTCTGCACGCGTAGCACAAGCAACAAGAGAAGCTCAAGACAATGTTTTGTCTACATCGTAATGTCATTTTTCTATGGTAAAAATGACATAACGGTGTAAATAAAACCGTTTCTCGAGCTTCTCGGTTTTGTCTACACCTTGGCAACGTGCAAGTGATACCCCTGGTGTTGCAAGCGTCCATAGGCTACGGTAACCGCTTACCATCAGGTGGGCCGTATGCTTGGTTGCCACCTTAGTGTAATAAAAAAAAATGTCATTTTAGACGGGTAAAAATGACATTACGGTGTAGACAAAACCGTTTCTCGAGCTTCTCGTGTTCCTTGTGCTGCGCGTGCTGGGAGTGGCATATCCAAAACCAGAAGACTTAAGGCTCTTTCTGCCTAAAGATATAGTAAGGCTAATGGCAACTATATTCTGGACACGGGAAGAGTAAATGCAGGAGAGGCACAAAAGATCCCAATGGGTCGAAGTGTACTGTGACTTAGTCATGGCCCCATAGGAAGATAAGATAAGATAAGTACCTAGTGCTTTATGAGAGGTAGAGTGTAGTGATAATTCCCACTGAAGCTTGAGTGCCCGATCTGGGGTAGTACCTCTACCTTACAGAGGATCGCACCACACACTGTAACACTACTTTGTGGTATTATGTTGCTGCGGTGAGTGAAAGCTTATTGAGAAAGCATTTTGTTGGGATTAGGGGCAGTCTCATCTCCTATCCTGTCAACATTGCGATTTCTCTTGATTTGTACAGGGTAGACAATGAACTTGAAGGTCATTGAGGGTAGGCAAAGAGTGAGTAGTGAAGTGATTTTCTAGGCTAAGGTAACCGCTTGCTATCCTGCGGGCTGTAGGTGCCTAGGTTCATTTGCCATCCTTGTCGAACCTATAAATATCACTACCAGCAAGTACTCACTGCTTTAAAAATCAAAATCAGTGAGTATTTGATGTTGGGTTCATACGAAATGAAGTTTCCGTTTCATAGGGAAAATACTTTTTTTAGTAAAGTACATATTTTGTTGCACTTTTTGTCATTCTGTGATAAAAGCAAGTAATCATAGCTGGATTCTTTAGGTTCTTTTCGTCCAAAGTTTGATACGACAGAGCCGAGTAATGAAAATATAGCGAATAGTGTAGAATATGAAACAAAATACTATCATAATTTGCCAAATTAAAGAAAATTGGTACTGACACTGGTGGACTATTAGTTCTTCGAAAATTAAATGAATTAAAATTTGTTCATTATCAAAGGTACTTTTATAATTTTTCATAATACATACGTCAAAAATCCAATTCGTCTGCAAGTGGTTTGGGAAACCCAATAGTGGCTAATTGTAACTCTCTTGGGAAGTTTAATTAGTCCTAGTAAACCAAATAGCCTGTGAGAACATCGAGTGTTGTGATGACGCAACGGATCGGCTGTTAAACGAAATTGAACTATAATCATGTGAGATAGGGTTGATTAACGCTGTCATTTCCCTATTTTCTTTCATTAGGTACATAATTGGTAAATTAAAAATGAGAAGTGATTGATAATTCAGGGCTTGTCTAATAACCCTTAGCTCGTTTTTAATTGTTTATCAAGTTTCATTTCCATGACTGACGATTTAAAGTTTAGTCCTTGTCTTTTATACGAATTCTTTCCTAGTGGTAGAAAAAAACATTATCAATATAGCAGCTCTATTCTAATTGGTAAAAATATTATTGTGATATTAAGGCTACGGCCATGTGATTCAACTGTCTTAGTTTGTTAATATACGACCAAAATTTTAAAAAAAAAACGCATTTATAATAATAATAATATTCATACACGTACACCTATTATCTATTACAAAGTAAGCATCATTAAGAGCTTGTGTTATGGATACTAGATAACGGAAAAATGATAATATAATTAAAAAACAAATAAACAACCACGACTCGTGAAAAAATGCTCGTACTTATCATACAAACATTTGCTCCTACCGGGATACGAATCCGGATCGCCTGGCCGAGTAGCCTGTACAGCAATGGGCAGAGACCACTCGGCCAGCCGGTCGTCAAACATCGTCGACATTAAAATAATATGAAGCACGCAATGGTTGTTAAACCTAAAGTTTAACTGCGGCGAAAGTTATTTTGTTTTCAGGATCGAAAATAATATTTCCTAAGGACCTTAGTTACCTATAAATATTTTTTAAAAGAACTTAGAAAATCTATAGATACTTTGGCAAGATTAAAAGTAGTTTTCAATAAATTCAATACGGTGAATGGACAATTTTAAACATGTGTTCTCTATAGATCCCTTTGAGAGCTAAAAAAGTACCCACGTATGAGTAACACCCTATAAAGGTCACACCACATGGAAACGTACTCATTTATTTTTAGTTCTGCCGCGCTCTTAGATGCTAAAAATATTATGTTTATGGTACGGTTAGTTTAGCAACTACAGAAGTCCTGCGAGGATGTATTGATCACCGGCATGTTTACTTATTTGAAGAGAAACGAACACGCTTGGGCTTTTGAAGTATCAAATAAAGAGTTCATGAATGTATAAGTTATGTAAGCAAGAATGTTCTAGAAATCATAGGTTTAAGCTATTATTACATTTTCTATGGATATAGGCAGGCACTGGTATGTTGTGTTTTTAGACCTCCATGGTAGTTATACTCTTGGTTATATTATTTTTATACTCTTGTGTTACAAGCATCCATTAGGTAATGGTAACTGGCTACCATCATGGGGACTGAATTAAACATTTATAAAATACATCGAGCGATAGTAACTTTATTAGTTCTATTCATTTATGTCTCACATTCACGAGCAATTATGAGAATACATTGTAAAAGAACTATTTTGAACATCACGGACATAAATTGTTTAATGAAATAAAACTGTCAAATTATATTATTGATATAAATTGTTGCCATTTTAACTGCTTTAAAAGCATCATCTATTTGATTGATGCCTGTGTTGATGCTAAGGAAAACAGCTCGTTAAGAAATAGAAATGCCTTAAAATTGTATTTAATGTCTAGGAAAAGAGCTATTAAACAGTATTTTATGGTTTCAATAACAAAATAAGCTTAACAGAGTTTAAGCCTAGTGATGATTGTAAATATCTGAATTTAAGTTGATATTTTGCTATCCAAGGAATATTATTTAGTTTATTATTTATTTATTAATAAACAAAACACATACAAATAAAATACAGATCCAAGAATGGCAATGACCAAATATTTTGCTTATTTGTATTCCACCGACCGAAAAACATAAATACATACAACCCCTGGAAATGTTCGTAACATTGCTTGTAGGTACAGTTTACACGAGGACTGCTCAAGCAATTCCAATAAAGTTTCACAATCATTTAATATAAGCCAATATTGTTTTGTTAATAAATACAATGTTTTTTTCAGTCGCAGAAGTCTTAATAGAGATTCCGATCGCAATTTTACCGAATTCTACTTCAAAGTCGTAACGATGATCTTCTCACAGACTAATGACGTATATTCATCGCGAATTTTAAATATTTTCCACGCTGCCAGACCAAATCTGACCATGTTGAGTGTTTTAATATCTTTGCCGCAAGACTGAAAAGGTGTCTTTGTATTAGTCTTATATTAATTAGTTATTAGGTCGAAATTGGCAAAAGATAAATAACAATCCTATTACGTTTGGTAAATAATATAGATTTTTTCTGGTTACGGATTGAGCTCCCTGCGGAGGTTTTCTTACATTCGAGTTTTCAGAACTCCATACTAGAGTTCTGAAAGTCCAAGGGTCGCATGAGTATTATTTATTTATTCATTTATCTACACACAAAATATTACATAAAACAAAGGAATACATAAAACACAGTTGAGTACAAAGGCACTGCTTATTCCTAAATAAATCTCTACTAGCAGACCTGCGAAAGGAATACGGGAAAATGAAAGTGGACACAGTATGTAATTATATACACACACACATACATACGTTATATGCACATGTGTTCCCTCCTTCCTATAACATGGGTTCCTTCAAAAGAGGCGTGAAAAAGCACCTTTCGGGCCGGCAAGGTGGAGGCGGCTAGAGCAGTGTCTGAACTGCACTAGCTGTCTTCGCATAGGGAGTCTTCTTACCGCTTTTCAATAGGTGGTGTTGAGTCATTTGTCGTGCTTTGTATAAAAAAAAATACACATATATACCTGATAATAACAATACTCCTAGTAATGCGCGCGCCTATAAGCTACGTTAACTGCATGCATACCATTCGGTGCATATACTTTATTGGCCATCCTCATATTATAAAAAAAAACACATTATAATTCACTCAGCAACAGTTGATGAGAACATTTTAAATTCCATTTGAAAAACTGTCAGTCAAAATCAGTGCCTAATCTAATACGTACCTGTAGAAAGATAATTCAAGAACACTTATAAACAATTTTATAAATTATATTTACGCTTCATGTTAATATTATACCTACCTATTATCTTTGTTAGGCATATGTAAACAAACTCTGTCCCTGGCCTTGATGACACAAAGTAAACAATGATTAGTGCACTATCTAAGTGAAACACAAAGAAAATGTGTGATAGTTTTTTTTTTTCAGACCATAAAACCTAAACCAATACATATTCGTAATACTGTGTAAGTACAGTCTAGTACAACCTTTTTGTACTACTCGTAAACGGAAGACTCGCGGTTACTCCGTGAATGTTTGGGGAAAAATCGCTTTAGTAGATAAATCAAGGTCAATAGATTAAGGATCAATATAATAACATAAGTAATATATAATTACTTGCATGTAGATACACACTACTTTAATGATTACATCTTATTTACTTACATCGGAAAACGGATCCGAACACCAGATATATAGGGTGGCACATTTAGATAGGTCAGTATGGTAAAGTCTGAAACTATAAGACATAAGAAAATCTCTTCTTAGGAACCATGTCACCGATTTTAGTATTAAGAAAAACTGCATTCATACATTTCAAAAAACGTGTACTCAGCTCGGGAATCGAACCCGGACTTGTTGAAAAATAAAACTAACACTATTTCTGTTTAGATATCGATTGTGTAGGTCTTAAACAGTAAACGTTACTATGAAACATGATGTCTAAAATGAATAAAATGCATTGTTTTCATATCCTTTAATTTATTTTAGTATAGGTAAGGCCAGTCTCTTCCTACATGGGAGATACTCCTAGTGTCTATCTCTCTCATAGGAAGGCCTGTACCCAGCAGACGTATATAGGCTGGTGATGATGATGATAGCCTATTGCTTGCAACCATTAAAAAACAACGCCAACGACACGTTTCGTTAGTGACTGGATACCTACACACTAACTCTTTATCTCAAAAACTACTACAACAATTTTGATACAACTTGTACAGTTCTCTAAGTTGGACTATTTTATTTACTACTTTTTTTTTACTATATTAAGTTCAACAAAAAAGGCATCTGCAATCTAGCTTATAGTTTTTGAGATATGCGCGAATAAACATACAAATTTACAATGATACATGTATACACCCATGAAATTAGGCAGCCATTTTAAGTATGAGGGCGCTGCCGACAGCCACGAATTCATGGCTGCTGACTTTAGAGAATCGCATAGTAGAAACCGGTATATACATACGGATCAAATTGATAACCTGTTTTTTTCAGTAGGATTAAATGGTGCTATTTAACTACGATCTTTTGTAAGGTAAAGCCAAAATTCGAGTGTTAAACACCACTAAAATAAAAAAACTTTAATTTTCATATAAACATTTTGTCCTTTGTCTGGTGTTTTCAGTTATTATAATCTTTTATCATGTAGGTGCTTTTTATTAATCTACATTCGACATCAAACATTTTACGTTTGCGCATTAAACGGGAATTAATATATTACCCGTAATTATAATTACTGAATGTAAGCAATGAGCTTAATTAAAACACGAATGCTGAAGGTTTATCGTGTTTCAATCCGCATTTATGCCTCGCTGGGTTTGTGTAATGAATTACGCTTTGACCATTTGAAGTGGAAATGGAGATTTGGTTATTCTTTTACATGTAAATATTTTGATTATAATTATTATGAGGTAAGTATGTATATCTAACAATTGCCTTCAGAAAGGCCTTATCCAACAGAGGGATTTGTAACTGTGGATGATGATGCTAATATGATGATGATAATATATATTTTATGAATGAAAATGAAAATATTATCTTTATACAAATATGCCACAAAGAAGCGATTTCAAACCGTCAAAAATCATATTTTATGACTATCACAAAAATATATTACTTAACAACGTGTTCAACAATCATATGAAAACACTCATGCCATGCCATACTCTGAAATAGGTTAGGCTTTAAGAACTTATGACAATTATCATTAGAAAATTTACAGGGAATGTAAAACTATTCCCGCAGGAGTGCGCTAAATTAAAACTAATTAGGTACACGTATTAATTGTGTGCTAATGCATCACGGCCAGAAGTGTTTTGTATGATAGATGTCTGTAATGGCAGTTTATGTAAATTTAATCAGTTCCCAAGAGTCTAAGTACTTACTAATGACTCTGGTTGACTTGAACACACACGCTGCATATTAATTATAATCGCAGTTAATACCGTTTAGTTTAATTGGTACGTGAAAAGATTAACTTTCGTAATAAATCGAAATGACTGGTGAAAGTTCCGATCACATTTGAACTTCGTTTTTTATTTTACATTGTTTTTTTTATACAAAGCACGGCAACTGACAAAAACCACCAGCCCCTTATTCAGAAGCTGTCGGAAAACGGATTCGTTCGAAAAGTCACATGCCGTCTTGTTTTGACGCACCGTGATAAAAAGTGACAACTATAGAGATTCCGAAATTCGAATCTTTTCCGACTGTTATGAATAGAAGACTCCATATGCGAAGATTAGCTAGTGCATTTTGATTTATTTTTTTGTTTGAAAGCTGACGTGGTCAGGATGGTTCTTAGATAATAATTTATGAAGATAAGTTCAGGCGTTTGATGAATATCAGCTCATTTCCTACTTGACAAAAGGGTTATACTAACTATCACAGATCCGATTGATTTAAAATTTAGTTTTCTGTTATTTGGTACTTGTTGTTCGTGGGTATTTCCAAGACATGCTTAATTTGAGTTGGTCCTGTATCATCAAATAATCTGCGGGTTGCTCAATTCTTCAGAAACTTACAACAGGTGATGGTGGCAGATAGACTAATGAGGCCGGCGGGTTACAAAAATTTTCAATTTCATGTTTTAAAAGTTTGTGTATTTGAAAAGTTTCTAAGTAAGATAGTAAGCAGCTGTCTACTTTGAATAAGGTTGAATTTCACAGACCTAGGTCTGTGAAATTTAAGTAAGTAGGAAAACATTTTAATATTTTCTTTACACAATTTTTTTATACCACTAAGGTGGCAATCAAGCATACGGCCCACCTGATGGTAAGTGGTTACCGTAGCCTATGGACGCTTGCAACACCAGGGGTATCACTTGCGCGTTGCCGACCCTGTAAAAACCTTTTCACGCCTTTTTTGAAGTACCCCATGCTGTACTCATTCGAGAAAAACCTCTGCAGGGAGCTCATTCCGCAACCTGAGCGTACGCGGGAGAAAGTTTCTCTCAAAACGTACAGTACGCGACCACTTTGGTTCCAATTTGTGAGGATGAACTCCCTGCCGGTGGCGAGCGGTGCGATGATAGAAAGAAGCCGTGGGCATCATGTCAAATAATTCCTCAGAACACACCCCGTTATACAAACGGTAGAACACACACAAGGAGGCAAAATCTCTCCTTAGGCTTCAAAGGTTCAATACCGCTTGTGAGCTCAGGATCGTCGACAATTCTCATAGCGCGTCATTGGAGCGAGTCAAATGGTCCAAGCTGGTATTTAGGTGACCAATAAATGTTCATCAGGACTTAGGATATGCGAATTGCCAGTTTTTTTCCAAAAAAGGAATGCCTTTTTTTGCAGACTAATCACAACATATCTTCGAGGAACTCTGGAAACTAGCAACTGCAGAAATTTTTTACTTTTATTTGGGTACGAATTCCTGTCACTATCTACATATTCGCCTAAGTATATGGAGCCCACTGCTGAACAATGGCCTCCCTTATCGATTTTCAAACGGATCGGTTTTGGAGAATTTCTGTAATGCATTATTATTGCGTACATAGATGCTTACTTCTCAAAACTTTCATGGACACTTACTTCTAGTCATGTAATATTTATAAAAATTCATCAATCAATTATTATTGTAGGGCGCATTGGTATGACTACGTTTACCAACCACGAGAGCGCAGCAACCGAACAGTATCCACTCAATATATGTTTGCGAAGCTATGAATTCTCATCTCAACTTAATTAGACAATAAAATAATAAAGAATGAAAAAGAACAATAAAGAAACAATAAATTGATAAAACAAATCATTCGACAAAAAAATCGAAATAGAAAAAGACAAATCGAAGCGAGAAAGAATCGTTCGTTCAATCGGTCTATAATAAAGAATTTCTAATTATAAATCTATTAGGCATAAGGTACTGTTTTTAAGGTGTTGCCATCTTAGGTTCTAAAATCACTGAGTATAGATAAACTATCTACCTATGGTTTGTTGAATTGTTGGATTCTTGGTTTGCGGGTTGGCGGGTTCGCGGATTTGTTGGTTTGTTCGATTGTTGGATTGTTCTATTGCAAAATGTGAGAATTTTTTTTATAATCACGTTACGGCATTAGGCAAATAGTTTTTACGCCTTATACTATATTTTAATAGCTCCACCTCCTAGGAAACTTTGCGGGCATACCCAGAACACTCTAACAAAGTTTCATCACAATATGATCAATGGTTTCGGACTTTCGGAAAGCATAGGGGACAAACACACAAATATTGATTTTTATTTATAGCATTGTAGACATTATTTTCATTACCTATTCACAAATTATTTGTATAGAAGCTATTTGTATTTCAAGCGTCTTATCCACACGATAGAATCTTGCAGCGTTCGAATATAGAGCAATAGCAACTTTCAATAAATTACATTATAATTCAGTAGGTAAGTAAACATAACGTAATGTAACCTTGCACGTCCAAATCAAACGGTGCGAATCAATCCAGACAGAAATAGATGAAAGCTGTATCAGACACTGATCCGGGTCACCGGATGCGTTATATTGGAATGGAACCATGATTGTCATAGCCGAGTAATCATTTCATAATGATCACCAAATCAATTTCACAAATTGATACACCGACAATCGACAACTGAAAGTTATTTTCTCTTACAAAGGGGCACTTATTTATTGTAGAGCACTGAGATTAACTCAGTGCTCTATAAAAAATAACAAAGGGATTTTCTCCTATTTCATTATCCTAATTGAAACTTATTTACCCAACCAATATCAAAAGAAATTCATATTGGTTAGGTAATATAAAATAAAACTTAATTTTTGGAATGACTCATGTTTTCTGTCTTAATTACTCCGAATATGGTAATTACTTGTTCTTTAATGTACTGAACTGAAATTAAACAAATATCAAGTGATTTTTCCTTGTGTCTAAAGGCGGCGGTAACCGCTTACCATCAGGTGGGCCGTCAGCTTGTTCGTCATATAGTTGTACAAAAAAAATAGCAGGCTAAATACTTTACAGCATTATCTACCAGTCAACCAGTAATAAAGTAAAGTTATACAAACGGTGCAACGATAACAATCGCCCGTATCTAGGCTAAGATATAATAATATTTACTCACGAATGTCACAGGACGGTGCGTTTTCTGGGTACTAAATAGCGCATTTCCTATTTCAGTCGTGAAACAATTCGAAAAATAAAAATAAGATTGTTTGATTGCTAATATGATAGGTATTATTGTTTCACGGGCTATATATAATAATTATATTCCTTTTTAGTATATTTCTAATATTTATATACATATTATTATCATTATTTCTCCGTTATCTAGTATCCATAATACAAGCTCTTGGTGATGCTTACTTTGGGCTAGATAATAGGTGTGAGTGTATAATTATTATTCCTATTGAATATTATCTTGTCATATTATACAACTCTATAGTTAATAATATTTTCTACGGTGGGTAAAAATATTTCTATTTATAAGCATCTATTATTTTATGAATAAAAATAATGTTGTTGTGAAAACCACGCCTTAAACTTCGTATTTTAAGCCTTGTGATTCTGTTTTCTGTTAGTTAGGAATTCGAGGTTAGCCATTATTGGCTTTTATTTAGTAACATTTGTATAATATAAAACTATACACAATTACAATTATAAAGCACGTAAGTATTGCCATTTATAATTGGCATTACCATCTACCTATTATTCTACTATTAGTTAAATAGGTATACAATTATGATGATAAAGACTAAATCAAAATAAAAACTTTTTAAAATCTACGTTTCTAAGATGTGAACACATTAAAAGTTTAAAGGTGAATTTTATTTTCACTACTTATCGACAAACAAGATGACCTGCAATAACAAGAAAAAAAACACTTGGTATAGAAGTTGCGTTGTTGTCGCGAGGCCTAGATGAAATGCCTGCCACGGCCAGTAATTACACTGGCTACCTTTCATTTCGAAACACAGCGAACTGTTTCACGGCTGAAATAAAGAACCTACCCACGCGACCCGACTCTACATACGGGCCTACCACCAACTAACAAGAGTTTTTAAGCTTTTTATTGCACCAAGAACAAATTAGAAAATAAATGCATTCAAGATCGTTTCGACGCATATATCTCTATTAAAGTACAATTTCCAGCCAGCCTGTAATAGGTGTTTGAATTCTAATGTTAATTTATTGAGGAAAAATCTCATGTTATTTTTAGAAAAAAAAATGTTTACTTAAACTAGAAAAAAATTAATGTGTTCAGGCGGGAACCCGTGAAATTTCACAATCCGGGTGATTGCTCTAACCATTTGAGCTACCGAGCGAGGGCTTCGGACGGACGACACTGGGACCATCCAATCTCTTATTAGAGGAAATTCACAGGATCGTCTCTAGTGCTCGGTAGATCAGATCGTAAGAAAGGTCGACGGTTCGGTTACCGTCTGAAGACATTATCTTTTTTTAGTATACATATTTCTCTAACACCTGTTTTTAAACATTTAAAATTTTAAATATTTATTCAACGCATTTTGTGCGTTTATAACGCCTACTTTATTGTAAGAAATACAAAAACAAAAAAGTAGAAAGAGGTGAAGAAATTGGTAGCTGTTATCGCGTCCGGCCGGACCTCAAGAGACGCGGGTTCGATTCCCGCCTGACGCATTTTTTTTTTAATTTAAAATTTAGAAACTTGCTTTTATTTACATTACATGTTGTACTTTATTTAATGATTATGCCTAATGATATGTGGGTGCAGACCCAAGACGTTCGGTAAGGGTTGCCATTTTAAGGAAAAATTTACTTATTTGGTCATTTACTTGTATGTAGTGTCTTTTTCCATTGCGGTTTCTATCTATTGAGGTATTTTAAAAACACTAAATTATTTTTATTATTTATTTTTTTGTGGTTTTCCTTACATAGTTACGTTAGTCGAATCTAAGTTTTGGGTAGGACAATAGTATATGACAAAACATGTTACTCACTGGCGTACAGAAATAGAGTTTTACAATCAATAAGCATTGTAAATGTTAGATATATGTAAATAAATAAAGAAGCACGTTGAATGACTCATCAACGCCCAGCCGCAACTAGAAACACGAATCTTGGACAATAGTCACCTTTTGTCAAGGAAATGTTCGAAATTCAACCATTATATGTGTGGAACAATGTCAGAAAATTTATATGGGGAACAAAAAATCTTTATCTTTGCCCGGTGTTACAGAATTTCGAAATAACATTTGGGACTCTGGGGTCGCGGGAGGTCGATATGGTAGTATGTGCGGGTTGTATGTGTGATAACTTAAGTAATATACTACAGTATGACACGCGATAGTTCGCATTTTTTAGGGTTCTCACGAGCAGGTGTGACAATTTTTTTATTAATAGAGTAGTAGACAAGTTTTTTTTATTTCATAAATAAGAGGTTTGTAACTCAATAAGAAATATTGCAAAATAAACAGTATGCCTAGGATCAATAATTTCACAGATAAAGCGGTAAGTTTGACGTGTTGCGGCGCATCGTCCGAAAACGTTCCATACAAATCTTAAAAACAGGTGACGTCGCACGTTCTTATATGACTAATAAATGTAAGGGCATACTGACAAAATTAATAATAACTATGTAATGTGTATGTTTTTATTTATAGTCGTCATAATAATAGTTGTTTTAATTGATGTCAGCAATCAAATATCATTAACATTTTTTATAATTTTTGGAAAAAAAAATTACCATATTTATGAATTTTTTAAACAGCACAACTTCAACCATATTCCATATCTTTTAAGTTTGAATTGTTTTTATGAGTAACAGGAGCGTATATTTTCCGAATTTGTAAAAACTAAAGCCATATAAAACTAAGACAACATCCCAAATCGGAAAATAAAAGTGATCTGAAAGGTGTCAAACTTTCCGCGGTAACTCTTGAAAAGGAACACAACCAACCCCTTAAGTTTCATTTCGGACTTTTGTAGTAACTCACTGTATACTCTTCTAATAAATAATCACGTGTGCATCTCTTAAAAGAGATGTTCCAAAATGTATGGAGACCCGGCCAAATCTATGAACACTATACTGAAAAATAGGTTAAAATATGCAGAACAGTTTTCAATATTCATCATGGCGGATTTTTCACTTTGGTGACGTTTAGTTGACTTTGATATCGCCCGCCATATGGCTATAGTGAATAGCCGTGAAATCGACGAAAAACTGCAACTTTCGTACAAACAAACTATGCATAAAAAAGAATTATTAGTATTTTTCGCGGATTCAGGAGAGTGTTCCTGATTTTTTGAGATACTGTAAATATTCCTGGCCGTATGTGAAACATCTCCTTTCATCCTCTAAGGGTGTAAGGTAGGTAAGGTATTTAAATTTATTGCCATGGAGATAGATTACATCCTGAGAAAGACTTATAGGCTAATAGGCTATCTTTTGAATAGATAATTAGCCGACATCCACTCAGGCTGATTGTTTAATTATTAACAAAGATATAATAAAGGTTTTTCTTTCTTTAATCTAACTATGTAAAGAGTTTTCATTTCGAAAGAAGAAAATGGGAATTTTAAATGAAACTCGCAACAGCCTGTTACGAAAACGCAATTGTTATTGTTTTAGATTTTGCATTTCAAAACTCTTATAAAAGCGAAACCATTAACCGTTGAAACGGAATAAAAACATGGCTTAGAGTTTGTTTGAAGAGAGCCTTTTGAGAGCGAATCGAGTGCTAATTACAAAAGAGAAGAGCCCTTTGTACACAGAACATAGAAGGGCTCGGCGAACCGACCGCGAATTAGCCACATGTTTCAATTTCTATTTGCAGATAGCAAATGAGCAACATTAAAGATTACAATCGCTTTTACAACTTAATTAACTGGAAAGAAACAACAAACATCGCTTTAGAACAACAGCTTAATTTTATTATAAGCAGACACCACTTCCGGTCAGTAATTGAAAAAATATGTATTATTTTAAGATAATAATAAGAACTTAACTGTTATTTTTGGATTAACATATGATTTGTAATTTTGTAATACGCATAATAGCGGTCACGATTTGTATTTTGACTTTTCGTGTATTTAGGATTCAGTTAGGGAAATCAAGCAAGTATGACGCACTTCCGTAATCACTTCCAGACTTTCTGTATTGATGAAGGTCATATACATAACAGGAACTGAATACCAACACGCGTCTCAATGAAATTACAATAACACGACGCGTCGTAAAAGGATGCCAGTTTGAAATTAGACTTCCGTACAAATTAGCCAGAAACGAGGAATCTTACCGCGAGGACGTATTGTTATTATTTTAATAAGAAATTGGTAGGTTACACCTAGTGCTCCGGTGGAGTAACGGTTATCGCGTCTGGCTGGCCCCAGAAGACGCAGATTCGATTCCCGCCTGGAGCATACCATTTCTTCATCGTTTTCTTTCTTTATTTATATTTCTTACAATAAAGAAGTTTGTTATAATATTAAAATAGGAAGTTCTCTATAATTAAAATAAAAGCCGTCTAGAAGCAATGTTGCTGAAATACAACGGAATTTTTCAAGCGAACTTCTCGGTAAGAATAATGAGGCGGTAATAAGAGAAAAAAGTTTATGTTTCGTTATGTTCATTTGTTAAAGTTAATGAGGCACGTGACAAAATTGTTAATCGGGCTCTGGAATGTGCTATTTATCTTAGGTCTTAATATGAAATTGCCGTTTTGTGTAACAGGATGGTGCTGTCAATACCACAATAAATTAAAACATGGGCAACATTAGTTCATAGAAATGGTTTGCCACTTTCAAAAATATCTTATTCATTCTTAGACATTTGTATGAAAAAATATAATATTGGCTGCATTATTTCATAGAAATGTCCTGAAATTATCAAATGAATAAGATGTTTTTGAGAGTGGGAAACTATTTCTTTGGACTAATATAGCCCATGTTTCAATTTATTGTTGTATTGACGGCACCACTCTGTATAGTATTTTGCGCAAACTGCAATTACCATACGTACTAAGATTTTTGTAATTAATTTGAAATTGGCTTCATCGATTTTATTGGAATATCGTGGATAATTTAAGACGTTCATGGTTAAGTACATGCGATTTTTTTTTAAAATAATAAAAAGTGATTACAACAAATCCAAACACTGGAAACGACTACATATTCCACAAGCTATAATTAACCCTCATTTACAACAAAAAAAAATTTATTTACATAGAATAATATGTAAACTACAAAAAATCACGTCCTGGGGCGGAGATCGAACCTTCAGATGGTTAGAGCGGTCACGCGTATTGTGAAAGGTCACGGGTTCGATTCCCGCCCAAGGACGTAATTTTTTTTTCTACTTTAGGTATTTTACTATGTAAATACACAAAACCGTTCCATTTGGAAATCGATGGGGGAGGCCTTTGTTCATATGATGACTATGTAAATATATTTTTCAAACATAAAAATGTTAAAATAAAATTAACAATATTAAATTTTAGTAAAAAATAATAATTCCATGCCCAAAATCCTGCTTGAATACTTCATTTTCCTTTAAAACTGTTATATTTTAGGTAGACATTCATTTAAAATTAATTGGGAATACGACACTGGAATAAAAACCGGCAATTTCATATTTTATATTTACGGCCTTTTAACTAGTTAGGCATTATTGCTAGGATATTCAGAGATTTTTCTTTTAGTACACATGTGCTTATGATCGAAGACAACTGGCACACACTTGTAGTATATGTAATTAATTATGTCTTAAATAAAAGTACATCATCTATTTAAGTTCTTAGAAGACGATAAGACTGTCCATATGTTTACTCTCCTCGGCGTGAATTATTGCGGTTAGCCAACACGTTTTTTTATACTACTAGAGGACAAACAAGCTGACAGCCCACCTGATGGTAAGCGGTTACCGCCGCCCATAGACACCTGCAATAACAAGGGGAAATCACTTGATATTGCAGGTGCGTTGTCATCCTGAGGCCTAAGATGAAATGCCGTCCATGCCCAGTAATAACACTGGCTACCTTTCCCTTCAATCCAAAACACAGCGAACTGTTTCACGGCTGAAAAAAGAAAGGCGGTGGTACTTAGCCAGACGACCCTACATACGGGTCTACCACCTACTAAATTTTCATTTCTTACATTTCAAATACGCTTCAAATAGGTAAGCATCATACGACGTGTTAAATTTAATACGCTGAAGCATTTTGTGTCTTTTTTACATTTTGCATATGAGTGAGAAAAATTTTGAAGCCAGGATAATTCTCAGATAGCAATCACACATAGTACTTACAGATGCGCTAACTCGTGCGCAATGACGAATGCACTAGTCAATCCCTCGTCACGGTCTATGGCTGCAGAGCGGGTCTTGGAGCAGACCCCACCGACTGGAGCGAAGCCGGACGGCCCGCCTAGCTGCGCACGCGTCAGCCATACAGTGGCATCCCAGCCAGTGTTCTCTATAACAATAAATAAACAAAAGTTAAAACAAAGTAAATTTATTTACCTGCCTTTTTAGTGTTTTGTCGGAATTTATTTTTGTTATATTTTTTTCACAATTTTACAAGTGTGATAATTTTTGTTAAATAATTTATTTGTTTGTAAAATGGTTACGAAACCCTTGAAAATTTTATTAAATAGTACCTCCACTAGATGAAACGGAAAAGCTGAAAGTGTTTATAAGAACACTTTAATTAGCAAAATAATTAAAATAACCTAGGTAAGTCTGTATACCGTGGTCGCGGACGATCAGTTCTCA
The DNA here is from genome assembly GCA_947347705.1 of Nymphula nitidulata. NCBI lineage: Eukaryota > Metazoa > Arthropoda > Insecta > Lepidoptera > Crambidae > Nymphula > Nymphula nitidulata. Next base: position 16,923,155 of record OX374625.1, on the reverse strand, counting down.
TTTCTTTGTTATCATAAAGTAAAATAGAATTAAAGGTTTCAACTTGCTTAATTGATGTTTCGTTTCATAATATTTAATTATAAAGTGTTATATTTTGATAAAATTACCTCAATATTGTATTTAGGTAGATATTTCTTGTAAAAAAGAATAATAGTAACTATAAATATTATTTATTGCACACAAGAGACAAAATAAAAAAAAATTAAGCTCCAAATACATAAACAGTACAATTGGGCGCCCTTACTGATAAAAATAATTTCTTCCAGGCATTTTGAGACCAATATTCTTAGAATATTGGTCCCAAAATAATAATAACATTAATTTCCTAAATTACTAAACTAATACAATAATAAACTATGACTAAAAATAGGGATTGACGTTCTCTTCAGGACTAGACTATGGCGGAGCAGAATTTAAAATACATAAATATCTGTGACAATCCTACCACATTAGAACATTAAAAGAGAGCACGTACTTATTGCTACATCACAGTATTACAGCGATATGACTAGCGTCCGACGCTGCATCCGCGATACGATAACAGTGATAAGTATTGATAACACTATGCAAATGACTTGTGAACTGACAAAGTTAAGCATAATAAACTTTTTAGGATACTCACCCGACGGTAATTTCATTAAATGTCTGTAATTCCATTTGTTAACGGCTTCTAGAGATTTCTTAACATTTCCAAACTTTATGATAGGATCCTTCTCTTCATACAGGAACAACTTATTGATAACGAGTGTCATGTTTGCATCCAGCGACGGATCGTTAAAGATAGCACTGACCTACAAAGTATTACATAAAATTTAAAGATATAAACCAGACTCTTCGAAAGTTGCGTACAGAAATAAACATTGAGTAGACGGTAAGCGAAATACTTACTATGTTCATTAAAGCTAAAATGTAATGCTTGACTCGTTCCCGGCCGTGGAACTTCAGCATAGTATGATCAGCCACTATGGCCATTTCAAGCCACAATCCATTCACACCTGAAACATTAACTAATGTAGTCCTTCTGATACTTTGAATGCCACGGGCATCAGCAAGTAAGTACACACGCACGCACACACACCTGATACCGGCCTGGTAACAGGGCGGATTTCATGAAAGTATTCAATGTCCGAGTAATCGCTATGCCGCAGGCGCACTTGCGGCATCGACATATCCTCATCCTCGAAGTCAAGTTCAAGGTCGGTGACCGTATCGCCAGTGAGATTATACTCAGCCGGTCGATCAGACCACGTTACATCTCTCCGTCGTAGCACATGATTAGATCCTGGTCGATCAGGCTGCAGGACAAACTCTTCGTTTCCAACTTGCAGCAGCCCGTAGAGTTGGCCGCCGCATTCAGTGACTGTCACTGATGATTTTTCTTCATGAACCACTCGGCCTCTGTAGAATTGGCACTCGTTGTAGTAAGGGGAGCGGATGGCTCTGTTCTCTTGGAGTTCAAGGTGCCAGCCGAGGAGTTGGAGATGTCGGGTGTTGTTGGTGGTGTGAGAGCGTGGGTTGATGTGTAGGGGATGGTGGGGCGGGATCCATGCTGTGGCGACGGCTGCGGCTGCAGCGAGGAGGATAGCCGCGGGAAGGCAACGCGGCATCGTCCGCGCGCCGCCGCGGGCTCGGGCTCTCTGGCCGGCTCGGCTCGTCTCGCTGCGCTCACGCATCTACGCACATGGCCGTCCCGACGCTCGGAAGGTAAACGACTCCGCGCCTCTAGATTGCATGCGCTCCGTACGCCGCACGCATGCGTCATTAGTAAACAAAGGGCGAGCTCCTGTTTTTGTTTTATAATCGACTTGCGCTCTACACATCGGCTTGAGTGACTTATGCGACCGCGACGCGCGTTTCTTTTGTAATATAATACTGTACACGTGTTTTTCTGCGCCTATTACATTAACTTTAATAACTTGATCCATTTAATCATCTCTATGAATTTTAATATGTGCTTGAGGACACAATTGTAGGTATCTATTACCAATATACAAAACAAAAGCTTTACGTAGAAAATGTTTATTATAATTGTTCTATTCGTATGTAGATAATTGACACAACACTACAACAGAGTAATAAAACAAGAACAGTATGTACTTTGTTTTAAGGAGTAAATATTTTCGAAGCGTCAGAATGGGCATGAAATTGCTCGTTAACAACAATTTAACCGTAACTCTACTAATTTCATAGCTAGCACAATTGTCAAGGTCCAATAGCCTTGTCAACAAGTTGAGATTACAAATAATTTTATAGTTGTCATGGAAGTTCCCTTTAATAGCGTGAAATGTGAATGCGTTATTATATCAAAGAATAACGTAATGCACTTTACCTATAATTTCTATGTTAAAGAAATAATAACAAAGTCAAGCGTTTTATTAATAAATATTACATAAAATGGTAAGCTCTTTATTTCAAAATACATATAATTTACCTACAGTATGATGAGATAATGCTTGGCTAATAGAACTCATTTATTTGTCACGTGTAGATACATTTACACCTTTCGTCTCTTAGTACCAGCCAGCACTCAGATACAATAGATTTCCTATTGTGTAGGTGGGTAGGTATTTGCGAAGTACCTTACATTAACATTACAACATTAGAATGAAAATTATAGTTTTTATTAATGCTGCAGCTTTTAATTTATAAATAGTACAGACGACATCACATCAAATGTTACGGTTGCACAACGAAAGCCGTCTCTATTACGAACGCAGTAAGGGCGGTCTCAATTATTCTACATATGTTGTTACAGGCAACATATGTTGTTGTAATAGAGGCTTGATTATATATTGTCTCTATTAAATGCTTTGATTATTTATCTAGATGTCTGTGATATTGTTTCAAAGACTTGCTAAACAATAACAACGTCACAGATTAGAAAGATTATATCTAATTTAAAGAATGCAAGGAGAATGACAATCACGTTTTCATTTCTTTGTGTTTCCCTTTCATCCACTTTTTATGTTAAATTCTCCCTATAAAGGGAAGGCAGAGGGTGCTAGTGCCCATACAGCCATGTCTTCAGTGTCTCTTTTTTTCTTCATTTTAATGCACCTTGGGAGTATTTGACGCGAAGTGTATGATGACGGTATCCATACGATGCTACTTGAAGGGGAGGATAAACTCAAAAAAAAAAAAAAAAAAACATCGTATTTCACACCATAATCACATTTATTCTAATGATCTTTTAGTTGCACGTCAGCACAAACACATGATTTATAAAACTACACCAATTTTGTAACGCATGGTTCGCTCCGGCTCATTTTTTATTTTATTTTTATTATAGTGATAAAAATATTGACTGAAACGCCGCAAATATAATCTTATGTCTAATGTTATATGTGTATATGTATGTGTGTATGTATTAAGTATATTTATATATTTATTTATTCAGAAGATATCTATTTTTCGGTTTGTTTTGGTAGCCCATACCTTAGTTTTAAAATATCACTTGTATTATATTCTTTGTTTTATATATATTTTTATATTACTTCGCGTCATCGGCTGGGCCCTGTCATAATATCAGCGCTTCTGCGGCATTCTGCGAATGTCGTAGAAGCTAAGTGCTGAGACAGGGGGCTATTGGCGTTGCACTCTTGTAATTATTATTATTATTATTTTATTGTAAATGTGTAATGTGCAAGTCAATAAAAATATTTCTTTCTTTTCTTTTCTTTCTTACATTGCACACGAATAATATTAATCATTTGGTTTCCAGTTGATACTACATCAATCAATCATTTCAAGCTTCATAACCTTAAGTACAATAAAGCAATAATTTATTACTCACAGCATCCTTTTAATTAGTCCCCGTTGAATGCTTATTAATTTATGGGAAAGAAATGATAGATACTCTCTGTTGAAATAATAATTCCCATTTCATAGCAGTTATATTTTTACGGTCCATCTTAATCAGAAGAAAAATAATTGACAACATTGAAAAATTATTGTCACGCCCTTACTCCATTCGTCATAGACGTGGATTTCGTTGTAGATACAACTGTTATTCTTGATGTGATCTCGTCTGTACTTACAATCAAGATTATAGGACTGAAAATTACTTCACTTCTCGTTAGATCGATAAGTCAATTAATCATCTTATTGACGAAAATTTATGATGTACCTACCATCGTCCACCCGCGACAACGCCCACATAGATGTCGGTTATCGCTCCATAAAGTAGCTTATATCCTTTTTCATTGTGTAATCTATCTCCAAGGCAAAAATCATCTAAGTTTGTTTAATGGTTTAGGAGTGATAATGCAACAAACAAACGAACTGTGTTACTTTCGCATTTTTTTTATGAATACTTAGTAATAATATTTATGTTCAAGGTTCGCCTTATACTTTCCGGGTGGAATTTTCTAAATACAGATAGGAAAGTACAGTCGACAGCTAATCAAGTGTCGCAGTGGCACATACAAAAGCATACTTTTACATACGGAGTTTTAGAAGTACAACAAAGAATCAAGTGATTTAGATATTTTTCAAATATCTTTCAATAAAATTTAGAGAATACTGCAACTACATTTGTTTTTATTATTGTATTACTGTAATTTATATTCATCTCTCTCACACATGGCCCTGGGCTTTTACTTTGTATCGGTTGACGGAAAGTGTTAATACTCGTAAATATTACTATCTGACTGAGTAATCGTTCAAAAAAGCATTTAACATTAATGGCAGATATTTATACCAGTTACAGTTGGGAGTTCTGTTCTCAAAGTTGTTGACGAGTACGTTTACCTCAGGCAAATGGTCCAGCTAAGTAGGGCCAACTTCGAGAAAGAGGTAATCGGCCTCTTCCTATCATCGCACCGCTCGCCACCGGCAGGGAGTTCATCCTCACAAATTGGAACCAAAATGGTCGCGTACTATACGGTTTCAGAGAAACTTTCTCACACGTACGCTCAGATTGTGGAATGAGCTCCCTGCAGAGGTTTTCTCAAATGAGTAGGTACAGCATGAGGTTGTTCAAAAAAGGCGTCAAATGGTTTTTGCAGGGTCGGCAACGCGGAAGTGATACCCCTGGTGTTGCAAGCGTCCATAGGCTACGGTAACCGCTTACCATCAGGTGCGCCGTATGCTTAGTTGCCACCTTAGTGGTATATAAAAAAAGTTAAATCGACAAATTTTACTCAGATGGGCAGCGTTCAGGAAATTGCGTAATATTTTCTCGTCCAAAATTCCTCAGTACTTGAAGTCGGAAGTCTTCGACCAGTGTGTGTCGCTCACTAAGGGCCTTCTGTGCAAGTTCGCAGTCGCACAACTAACTATGGAACGAGCTACGTAAGGTGTTTCCCTGCGATATAGAATCAAAAACGATGACATCCGCAAGTGATCCAAAGTCACTAATATATCTCATACGATTAGTAAGATGAAGTGGCAGTGGCCAGGGCGCATAGCATGCAGAACAGACGGCCGATGGGGCGTTAAAGTGCTAGAATGGCTACCAGGTACCGGAAAGCTCAAAGTAGGAGGGCCTGCCACTAGATGGACAGACGCAGGTCGTCTGTCCATCTAGTGGCGGCCGTCGCAGGTCAGGGTCGCGGGGAGCCGTTGGATGCAGGCTGCACAGAAGCGTTCCATTTGGAAACCGATTGCGGAGGCCTTTGCTCAGCAGTGGATATCATAGGCTGATATGATAATGAATGATGAAACAACCGTTTTTTTTCGTTTTTATTTTTTTTTTGCTACAAGTGAACTCTACCAAGGAAACCAGCCTTTAGTATTTAAGTAAGTACACTTAAAAAATATTTAGGCAAATACTTCGGTTACATTGGTTACTACAATTTTTTTCCGTGATGTAAACACAGTTTATGTGATTTAACAATAACAGTGCATCTCTATGCAACTTGATTTTTGTCTACATGTTACTCTAAGTTATGCATAAATTTTTTTGAACTACAGATAGTCAAAAGTTTAGTTGTCCTTTTTAGTGTATGACAAGGGTGACACACACATGCGTATGGCCCGCCTTATGGTAAGCGGTTACCGTAGCCTAAAACTTTAGGTAATAAGTATTGCTTACTCTGTGAAAATAAATATTTTTTATAAACGATACATAGGGGTGTAAACAAGCATACAGCCGAGCTGATGGTCATAGGTTACCGTCGAGCACTTGGGTACTAATAAAAATAAAGCATTATGTTGGCAGCATAGTGCCAAGTTAATTCTTAAGCCGGTTTAAGTAGGGCTATAGGGGTGTTATAGGTATAACGTGTCTGTTTGTGTACATGTTTAACTATTTGTCTGCCTGAGGCATCGTAGCTCCTAAGCGAACGGACCGATTTTAGTTCGGCTTCTTTTTGTGTGAAAGCTCGATAATTCTTAGCTATAATTTATCAAAATCAATTCAGGCGTTTAATGACTATATATCAACTCATTTCTTACTTAACAAAAGGATTTTACTAACTTTCACAGATCCAATTGTTTTAAAAATTGGTGTACTGTTACTTCTCTGATATTTCTAAGACATACTTACCTTGAGCTGACCCTGTATCATTTTTTTTATACAACTAGACGACAAACGAGCTGACGGCCCACCTGCTGGTAAGCGGTCGCCTATAGACACTTGCAATAATAAAGAAAAATCACTTGATATTGCAGGTGCGTTGTCATCCTGGGGCCTAAGATGAAATGCCGTCCATGCCCAGCAATTACACTGGCTACCTTTCCCATCATCAAATAATTCTTTAGAAACTTACAGCAGTTATAGCGTCTCAATGAGCTGGTATAAGTTAAATGATTATTAAGGCCGGGGGTTACTTAAAATTTTCAATTTTTATTATTGTATACTTACTGTATCTAAATAAAATGCTGTACGATGCAGTTATAGGAATCCATTTTTAATGTAATATATGTGACGTGACGTTTAAAATTGTGCTCTGTAGCTATGGTACTTAACTAAGTGCATTGTTAAAAAACAATCAACACACACCATGGCAGGCAGTCGCCGACTTTTGTGAGGATGTGGTGGCACAAAAGGAGGCTGTGGAAAGGGCCCGGGAGAATGATCCCCTGGCGAACCCAATCCGCCGCAAGAGGCTAGGCCGGGCAAAGCGGCGCTACGCGCTTGCGCTGCAGCAGTCCCAACCGCCCTAGTCAGTCAGGGGTGCGGAGTGGTGGAGGGGGGCTCCGCCACTCACCCAAAAACAAAACACCCCGCAGTCGGTAGAAAAGTGCCGAGTACCCACGGCAGTTTTCAACAAAGCTGAGTCCGAAAGGACGACCACAGTGCGCGACCTGAGTTGTTTGCGATGAGCTTCCTGGGTCGCGCCGCACATATGTGGCTTGATGGGTACCGTCAGTTTTTAGTGGGTATGCCGGCCTTCATCCGGAGACTCCCACATAACCCAGGGGGCAAGCCCCCGTTTCTCTCTGGGCACCCATAAAGAGTTTTCTGACGAAAAATAAATAAATAAAAAATGTACCTACACACCACAGCAAATCAAGTGTAACAGATGCACTACGAAAACAGCTTCTATTACAAGCGCAGTAAGGGTGGTCTCAAGGTCAAACTGTTACGCTTGATGTGCTGTCTACTGTACAATAACGTTATAAATAAATAATAATAATAAATAAATAGCAGATTCCCTGCTCCCCACGTAACGCTTTCTCTATAAGCGCTGGCGACCTCACGCACAACAGGTTGGGTGTATACCTATAGCACTCCAGTTGGAGGAGCTCCGTAGCGTAGTGGTTTGAGCACTCTGGATTCAATAAGAAAACAAAGCAGCTTTCACCGTGGTTGATTCCGGGATGGGTCCATCAATGTTTGTTATCTAGCTCTAGAGGAGCTTTAGCTCCTCCGTGCTTCGGAAGGCACGTTAAGCCGTTGGTGCCGGTTGTCACTTCAACTGCTTTAAGCCCCCGCATTTGGCCAGCGTGGTGGTGTTATGGCCCAAACTTATGATGTGTTTCTCCCATGTAGGAAGACCTATGCCCAGCAGTGGGACGCATATATATACCCCGGTTGAGCACTCAAATTTTGAGTAGTGCCACTAAGTCCAACCTCTCATAAAATCGATATTTCCTACTACATTCTGTCAACAAGACCACATTTGGGCAATGTTATCTCGGCTATTCTGCTATTAGCCCGATGGACCATGAATTTATTTATTAGTTCCGTCAGCAAAATATATTGCCTAGTCAATAGAAGCTGTCAAATCACTCCAAATCAATTTCCACACTGTATGGGCGTAAGATGACCGTTAGATTCTTGCCATTGTGACTAGAACAAAAGCCTGGGTGACGCAGCTATATTAGTGTAATTAATTTGAATTTAAGTTGAATGGTATAAATTATAGCCAAAAAAATTAATGATTCTTTGTACTGGTTCAATGCCATAAGATATTGATATGATCTTCATTAATTAACTTAAAGTCTTTAATTTGTGAAGTACCTACCCACACATCAGGCACGATAGGCTTAGATTTGATGGATATTGCGTAAACACACGCACAAAAAATACAGTAAAATTACCTCCTCCTTTTTTAAGCTCGGTTAAAATAATACATGATGTTACCATATGTAACACCTGGGTAGGTACCACCGCCTTTCTTATTTCAGCCGTGAAACAGTTCGCTGTGTTTCGGATTGAAGGGAAAGGTAGCCAGTGTAATTATTAGGCATGGACGGCATTTCATCTTAGGTCTCAGGATGACAACGCACCTGCAATATCAAGTGCTTTTCCTTGTTATTGCAGGTGTCTATAGGCGGCGGTAATAGCTTACCACCGGGTGGGCCGTCAGCTTGTTTGTCATCTCGTTGTATATAAAAAAAATGTTGCATATTATTTGTAAAATTGGTTTAATTATTTGAACAGTTCTGAACTTTCAAATACAATTTGACGGACTCAATGCCATTGGGATTTCTCTACCAGTCAACCAGAAAGTTGAATCTTAAAAGATTAATAATTTGTAGAAGAAACCTAAATCTTTTAAAGCTCTTTACCAAAAAAATTAAAATACATATAAGTATCATTAATAATCATAACATTAGATAAATACATAATTATTTATTATTATAATTATATATATATAATTATGTATATTATTAATTAATACTTGTTAATTGAATTACACTGAAAATAATATTCAACCAAACTACTTCCTATTGTAATAACCAAAATTTAGCGAGGTGCAATTACAGTTTATTTGATTTAACAAAACGGTGCATCTGTGAGCAACTTTATTTTTGGCTAGGTATTACCATAAGTTATGTAGTCACTTTTTTGAGCTACAGGTAGTCGAAAGTTCAGTTGTCATTTGTTTTAGTGTAAGGTTGAGAGTAGAGTCTCCAAAAAGAGGTATTCCACTGATCTTTAATTCAGGACTTCAGTTAATCACACTTATATACGTACCTACAATATAAAAATGCTCCTCAGTAAAACGGAGACACAATAAAACTAACTAATTCAGTGACATTTTATTTCACAATATGTGCAAAATTTAAAAAATTAAAAACACTAATTGCTTAACATGCTTGACCACGCCTGCATCGTTATTTAAAATGGCCGACACATTGTAATTTATTTTACGGATCGAAAAAACTACTTTGTCTACGAGGTCACATCTTCCGTGTCGTTTTTATTATTTAGGTATGAATGCACTGCCTCTCTGTCTTCATCATCAATCTGTCCTGTGTACACTAAAAATGATAGGAAACTATCATCATCCCTAGTTTCAAGCTTGTGTTCTCTATAATGAACAGTAAGGACCACACCTTCATCCTTAGGCTCCCCAATGCCTTCATAAATGTAATCTCTCAGATTTTTAGAGAGATATTTGCCGACATATCCAATTCTAAAGAAACCTGTTTCTTTAAATTTCTCTAAATTAAATTCAGGCTGTGCTGTCAATTCTGTCGCAAGGGTTTGTATTTCACCAATATTTATCGATAAGTCTTTTATAGGACCCCCAGAAGATTCGTAACTCTGAAAAACACAAGGAATATTAGATTAAAATCATTTAGGAGAAACTGTACCACAGGAGTTATGATTCTAGTTTTAGCATATTTATTAATATTATAAAGCTGAAGAGTTTGCTTGGTTGGACATGCTAATCTCGGGAACTACTTATTCAAATTGGAAAATTCTTTTTGTGATGGATAGTGCATTTATCGCAAGAGGATATAGGCTATATATTATCATGCTACAACCAATAGAAGCTGAGCATCAATGAAAAATGTGGCAAAAACAGAAAATAATATTCCCTTTGAGAGCTTTCGTTGTGTTCGCTTCGTAACCGGTTAAAGTCACTCAGATAAAGTTACAAAATTGTATGTTATGTATATATAAGTTGACTCACTATAACCTTTTTGGTAGTTAAATTTGTTCTAAAATATTGCAGTATCTACAAAGGTATTTTTATAAACACGATTTAAAATCTTAAACAAATGAATACTCGAGTAAAATCATGTAGGTAACCTACGCACATGTTGTTATTTTCCGACATCCACGCGAACGAAGTCGCATGCACAGCTAGTTAATAAAATGAAGTAACTAATAGAGAGGCACAGTAATAAAACCTGATGCGGAAATAAAGTTTATTGATATTAGCTATAATCTGAGACTAGATGTTAAAATTCACACAAACAAGTTAAATAAACAAATGGTTTTTGAGATTTATTCACAAATCAACTTTTTTCTTAGCAACTTTATCACTTCGGCTGTACGAGATTTATATTACTGCTAATTAAAAATTAAATTACGATTGTGTTAGATAACATTTTTATACGACTGCATCCATTAAACGAAAATTGTTACGTACCCGTATGTTACTAAGTGTTATCAAATATCCTAGTAGATTCATGTTTCTTACAAATCAGCACAATCTAAGTGCGTTCACTTTACATATGACCCGACTATTTTGACGAAGTGGACTTATACTCCGTATTTATAATTAATATTCGTGCTTGACAACGTTGACTAATTCCACATTGAGTACGGCTTCTGTGTTTTGCGGCTTCCAAGCCGTTCCGTATTCGGACAATCGGTTCACATTAATTTGCATGACAATAAACAAATAGAGAATCATTTTCGTGTGTTTACTACCTATGTTGTGGAGATGACTACAGTATCGAAACTTTATTGTATTATCTAAGCGAACGCTTTTTTTCAAAAGATTTTTAGTTTTGTCGGAATCGCAGTAGAACTGTGAGTGCGCTGTAGGACGTTTTCACCAACTGCAAATAAACGACATCTCATTATCTCTACAAATATTGTATGAGTAAATGTAAGCCTTTCAGTTTCCGCGGTCATTCTTTAAGTTCAGTCAACTTACTTTGCAAGCTTAGGTGCCTACTTCATGAAACGCAATTAACAGAAAGGTTTAATTTTCATTGTATCAGTCAATTAAGTAATTGATAACAAACATCATCATCATCATTATCACCAGCCTATGATGTCCACTGTTGAACTCAGGCCTCCCCCATCGATTTCCAAATGGAACGGTCCTGCGCAGCCGGCTTCCAACGGCTCCCCGCGGCCCTGACCAGACGACCCGCCAGCGGTCTGTTTAGCTAGTGGGAGGCGGTCCTACTACTTTTTGGTATCGTAGCCATTCTAGTACTTTATAACGCTCCAACAGATATCTGTTCTGCGTCCTATGTGCCCGCCCACTGCCAACTTACTAATCCTATGAGGTATGTGACTTTGGTTCTCTTACGGATGTCCTAATTTCGGATGCTATCTCTTAAAGAATCACATAACATAACTCGTTCTATTAGCTCCTTGTGCAACTGCAAACTTATACAGAAGGCTCTTAGTAAGCGACCCCTTTTCACAGCCATATGTCATCATTGGTAACACACACTGGTTGAAGACTGTCGACTCCAAACACTGAGGAATTTTGGACAAGAAGATCTTTGTCAATTTCCTGAACGCTGCCTATCCAAGTTGGATTCGTCGACCTTTTTTCGAGAAAAATTTCACCTGCCCAAGAAAATTCAATAGCTCAGTGGCTAGTTTAATAGCTCTACATATTTATGAAGTAGTTAGGTATCTTATCGAGCCCAAGTTAAGCATCATCAGTTGCTTACTTTGCTTAAACATTATATAATGGATAAACAAACATAATAAACAAATAAAAATGTTAGAAAATATAACTTATATTACTCCAAGAAATGTTCGTATTCATCACACAAAAATCTGCCCCTACCGTGACCTGGGATTCGAAGCCGGGACCTCAGTTAGTAGGCAGGGATACTGGTAACACAAAATGGCATTTTTTATGCAAAAAGGGTGGCAAGTCAGCGTAAGGCCCTCCTGCTGGTAGACGCTTACTACACTCAAGCTTTACCTACTCTGTGAAATCAACAAGAAACATAAGTATTTATAGAAAAAAAAACGTCGTTTGAAAGCTTACTGCGCTGTAAGAGAGCAGGGACAGATTATACATGCCCCCAGCGGAGAACACCAACGGTTTGTTGGCGCGAGCGATGACCAGGAGCAGCGTGGACCTCACTCCAGAGTATAGCGCGGAACCGCGTTCCCAGTTACAACAATACGCCGCCTCGCCTACCTTTTGGCTCTGGAAAATAAAGCATAAAATTAATTACAAAATACCTCTTTCACGCAATATGTAATAGGAAAAAGATAGCTAAAATTTATTTAGAGCTTTCAACTATCAAAGAAACCGTAGACAATTTTATACGGCATGTACGGAAGTCTACAGTCTTCTAAACACTGCATTTTCACGTTCAATAAGTTCGAAAATTGAACGTGCGTCTCTAAATATCAAATTAAATGAGAGCCATCCTTTTCGTATAGTTATTGAGAGAAAGAGATGCATGAGATTTAGCATGTGTTCATTAGAATTAGGGCCAATTGGGTCTTACGTAACACAATCCAAATTAATTTAACCCATTTTCAAAGAAGGTTTTTAGATTGGATTACCTCCATACCATGTTTTATTTGACATATTTACAATTTGGGTGGATTGAAAATATCTGGGTTTTAATTTAAATTAGCTTTAGAATGTGGTTGATAAAACACCCAGGTAAAAATTTACATCTGAGGAAATGTTGTTGTGATATTTTCTTGTGTATGTACAAGACCAAGAAGGCTGGATTAGCGCTTTTTACTTTTTTTACATATTCGTCATTAACCGACTTCAAAAACTCAATTCGGCCAGTATGTTTTTTTTTCTATGTATGTACACCGATTACGCCGGGACTACTGATCCGATTTACGCGTTTCTTTTTTTGTTCGATCCGGAATAGTTGCCATTTGGTCCCATAAAATTTTTTTCAAAATCAGTTGGGTAGGTTGGTTTTGATATAAAAAAAACTGTAATCATTAAGTCTACGTTCTACGTATGCGAAATTACGGATTTTTGCTTTCCTATGACTTTTTAGTGAAACGATACGATAGAAGTTGACGGTCACCCATCTAGCTTTGACCTTCGAAAGTTATCACTAAAAATAGTGGAAAAAATTTTTTTGAACAAAAATTAAAACCGTCTCAAAAAAACTGAAAAGGTTAAAATAATTAAATTTAAGTAGGTACTAATCCTCTAGAAGCATATTTTTTGGAGTTGGTGCTAAGTTGTTTCCAAAAACAATAGAAAGTGAAGCACCGACTCCAAAAAATATGTTTCTAGGGGATGAGTACCTACTTACCTACTTAAATTTAATTATTTTAACCTTTTCACTATTTTGAAGTTGGTTTTTTTTTTATAATTCGACTGCCAAGCAATGTTTTTTATTACAATATATTTTACTATGGATTAATACAGTTTATAAATTTCGCTCATCACAATCGAAGGCTCATCTATCACACAAGTTACAGTGTATGTTAATATAATGTTACATTTTGAGCTTTCTTTTAATGTAACAGAGAAACTTTTATGTAATCAAATAATAATAATATTTACAAAGGGTTCCCTCTATCTGGCAGAATTTTGTTGTTCCGAATTTTATTTGGCTTAAAACACTTGGCATAATTTTCTTTAAACGAATATGTTCAATGCATAAAAATCATTTAGTATAATTATTATTTAGTCGAATGTTTATATGTCCGAATTCCCAATGGCATACTTTTAAGAAGGCAGATTATCACTAGGCATAATTTCATTTAGCAAAGGTTCATTACGCATAATTTCGTTTAGCATGACACTTATTTTGTGCGACGATTACTCGGTATAATTTCACTTGGCATACTACGATGATGGCAGTTTTCCATTTGGAATAATTTCATTAGGCATACTATTTCTAATAAATTTTATGCCATCCGCTGATATGCATAATAATATTGTGACATAAAAATCTTTGCGATAAAGGGTAGATTCTGAAGATTGTGCTACATTAATGACAGACACGAATCTCTGCAAAACCGACTCCACGTAGTCTTGTCTGCCCTACCCCTAGAATATAATTCAAGCCCGCGTGGGCGCGGAGGGGCGAGGCGGCCCGCGTGAGACCGCCAGAGCCCCGCAGCGCCGGAGACGTGACAGAAACCTTGCATGCTGCATGCTTGGTTGCTGCCTGTTGCTTGCATGCTGACTGTTGCTTGCTGCTGCTGTTGTTGCTGAATATAAACTTTCTGCGATATACGATAGTTCTGCCTCTAATTATTATGAATATTAAATATATGCCTAAAGATGATTCTGACTTATAAAATTATGGGTTTTGAATGTATGATTAATGAGTGTATGCCAAATGATTTTCTGCCAAATGAAGTTTATGCTTTCCGTTGTTATGCATAATAAAATTATGACATAAAAAGTTCTGCGATAAAAGGTAGACCCATTTGCAACACTAGTAAGTAATGCTGGATATCAATAGAATTTGCATGTCCCAATACAGCTTCCTCGACGGTGTTTGAATGAGATGACACCTTGTACCCCGGTTAGTTGCAGCCAGGATATTAAATTATTTATTCTATGGTTGTAGTAAGTCTTTGTGCTAAAGTGTAGGTATTTACGTGAGTGAGGTTTTTGTAAGCCCAGTAATTGGACTAGCTGGGTCGACTATTTAAATTTTTAAGATTAATAGGCAAACATTTGACCACGATCACACCAGATGTTAAGTGATGACATGGCCCACGAAAGTACATGTTCACCTAGAAGATGCCTATTCACTATAGCTTTGAAAATATCCAAATTGTAGGTTTCGGGAAACAGATGGGCAGGCAGAGAGTTCCACTTCTTAGCTGTACGCATTGTGCGGATGGAATATCCACAACGTAAGGGTGAAAAACCATTCTGGTTCCTCGATGGTGAAAAGGAGTTGGTGACATTGATTCAAATGGTTCCCTAGCACACTCCCCGAAGTGTATATTCGATAAAATATCGATAATGATGTAACCTTAAGGCGATGTTCGAAGTGTTGAAGCTTAGCCTCTGTTCTAGGTTGTTATCATGTCGTAAAACTTGATTTTCCAAGGAGTCTAATGCTGCCAGCTGATATTTGACAGATCCGTTTCATAGGTGACAGCAGTATACATGATCAAACTTGCACGCTGTTTTTGCTCAACTCCGTTTTGCGGAAAATAGACACGACGCTTTGAATGTTACATGATTGGCATCACCCCACCCAGAGACTGCCGTAGACTTAAATTCAAGCGTTCAATCAAAGCAACAAGTACAAACATCATCTCTGGTGGCCTTAGCATTGCTGAAATATCTGTCTGTACATGTGCTGTCATCCGCATACCCAAAGGTTCCAGGCGAAACAGATCATTAATATGCAGCACAAACAGGGTTGTGGAGAGGAGCGATCATTGACGAACTCCAGCATTAAAGCCCTAATGATCGAACGAGTGTCCCTTAATCACAACTCGCATCGACCAGTCCCTAAGAAAATCAGAAATCCATTTGAAGATGCAGAAAAAAACTAAACGTTTTTCTACTATTGCATCACCTCAACACACACGGTCAGTTTGCCTGCATTTTAATATATCCCAGTTGCAAATAATCTATCGATCGGTGGAAATTCATATATACCTCATTGGATACCATTCAGGCATATGAGTTCATTCTATTGTAGATCCTGTAGAGGTTGCAATAAAATCTTTGATTTTTATCAGAAAAAAATTATATTAAAATTAAATTACTAAATTTAAATTAAACCTGGCTTAAATCCGGCAATGTGGTTTAATTTAAAATTGTTCTGATATCAATATCTTAATTGAAATCGGAAAGTACAAATTCGCAAAATTAAAAAAAAAAACACGTTTACAGTTTAATTTCCACTGATAATTAAATGCTTTGAGTAATTTTATACTTATCTAGTCACAAATTGAGAAATAATAAACGTAGTAACCAATATCAATTATTTACGAGTTTCATAGAATTTAGCGATTCATTTTCCCGTAAACTAACACAGAATTAAGGTTCAAAGGGCATAAAGTTGAAGACAAGTAATTACCAAGTTTGTTGCTCGGAACCAATTATAAAATTTCTTAGTCCTTGTATTCGCAAGCAAATGGATTGTTTCGTAAGTTTCATAACGTTTTCTTTCTAGGTTTTTTTCCTGTTAGATAAGCGGTCAATTTACAAGATGAACTATTACACTAGGTACCGATTACTAAGTGATACACCTGGACCTGATACAAATCTTTGATTATATAAAGCTAACTAGGTTGCAGATGGAAAAAAAATAAAAAAAGTTTATATAATCCAGGAACTTTCGCGGGCGTCTCCAGAATAGCCGACCAAAGTTTATTCACAATCTGATCAATGATTTCAGAGTGCTTAAGGGACACAGAATGGGCCTCATAAGAAGGCTCAATTTTACCCAAAGGACAATGGAGAGGGCTATGCTCGGGGTTTCTCTGCGTGATCGAATTAGAAATGATGAGATCCGCAGGAGAATTAAGGTCACCGACATAGCCCGAAGAATTGCGAACCTCAAGTGGCAGTGGGCAGGCCACATTGCAAGGCGGACTGACGGCCGTTGGGGCGGAAATGCCCTCGAGTGGCGGCCGCGTACCGGGAGACGCAGCGTTGGTAGGCCCCCCACAAGGTGGCCCGACGATCTGGTGAGGGTCGCGGGAAGCCGATAGATGTGGGCAGCGCAGGACCGATCGGTTTGGAGATCCCTGGGGGAGGCTTATGCCCAGCTGTGGGCGTCTCTCGGCTGAATTGATGATGATGATGAAGGGACAAACATACAAACATTGATTTTTATTTATATAGCTATAATAATAAAAGGTAAATGAACAAGAACTACACATGCTTTTGAAAGATATTATTAGTAAGTATAGAAACGAAATAATCAGAAAATTTTACTGACACTTCAGGTTCAGTAAAGTTGTTCAATTTGTAGATGGCGAATGATTAATTATCAAACTTTTTGTTTGTGAAATTAAGCTACAAATTCAACTTGAACTTGTTTTTCTCTTGTACTCAAAGTGAATGTCAAAAGCCTTTACACTCTGCCTTTGATAGAGTTATACCGGGAAGCTGTAATTGGCATTCAATTTGAATAAATAAATTAGTAGGTAACATCAATTTCATAGTAATTTCTGCTACTTACATATTTTATCATATTTGTTCGATCAGCCTGTCGATTCTTTAACAAAACTCGCACCTCACTTCGCAAGTCACTTCGAATTCAACTGTCAAATAGAGCAAATTTTCATACATTTTTTGCTCTATTTAACAGTAGAATTCGAAGTGACTTGCGAAGTGAGGAGCGAGATTCGTTACAGAATCGCACCCCAGTTGTTTTACGAGACTTGTAGAAATATGCGAACTTTAACGGAATATTCGTAACAAGTGATATTTGTGAGAAACTTAATTCACTACTACCTACCAAGCAATCAAAATAATAATAGGATTGTTACGTCATAGACGTGGAACTAATTTCACATCAGTCACTTTGTGTATGGTTTGCAAAAAAATATTACAAAGGAAGCCAAGATCTGGATGTAAATAAAACCACGAAACTTGAAATGCGACGACATGTACAGTTGTGATTGGTGTATAAAAATTTATTCCTTTATAATAAGGCCACAAAAATATCATAAAAATAATAAATAATAATTTTGATTATTGTATGAATGCACAATCCAAGACATGGTCCGAAAATCAAAAAAATTCACAATACTCGAAATTCGACATGTACCTACAAAAGTGATAGATGAATAATATGTTTATTTGTATTTTATTATCTACTTATCCTACAATTACTCCTATAAGTACGGAAAAATAAAAATAAAATGGAAAAAATATATATTT
Source organism: Nymphula nitidulata (assembly GCA_947347705.1). Lineage (NCBI taxonomy): Eukaryota > Metazoa > Arthropoda > Insecta > Lepidoptera > Crambidae > Nymphula > Nymphula nitidulata. The sequence continues at coordinate 16,904,967 of OX374625.1, read as the reverse complement.
GATTATTGCATAAAACGACGATACTACGTGATGCTACGATGTAAGATATTTTTCGTATTTATTTATTTGTATTTTAATATATTTATTAGGGTATTTTACAAGAAAGTTGGTTCAATTCCATATAAATATATTACAAAAATAGCTTACTGCATTGTTCGTTGTGTAGATATATACCTCCATAGACAGCTGGCAAGGTAAATCGTTTTGAACATTGAATGTTTGCATGTAAACTGCTTTTTTTTTAAATATTTTCTAGTCTATATTTTAAAACTCAAAATTTGCCACAATGGATATTATTTATTACCTCTTTAGTATATTAGGTGCAGTTTATTTACTGGAAATTAGTAAAAAAAAGCGCCTGACATAAGTAAAAAAGGCGCTTTTCTATCTATCGTCTACAATAACTGCTGTAAAAAAATCCAGTCCTTCTAGAACATTTTTGTTTTTATTACCTGATTCTAGAATTAAAAGGCTTTGTAGTAAAGTATTTTATACTGTGTTCTTATAAATCTTGGCCACCACCTTTCAGTTATGAAATCATAAGCCCATGTGCAAGTCACAGACATCTTCGCCCATAAGGACGTTTTGTGTAAATATTATTATTCACCTGTCATTTAGTTGTCTATTGGAAACAGAAAAATATTCATTCATATTATAAAACAAATTAATTATCACCATTTATTTAAATAATGTCAAGTACTGTTCATAAAAAAAAATGGATATTATCTAATTATAATAACATTTTAAAATTGATTGTCTGTATTTTAGCGAATCTCTGAAATAAGGTTAACTTTAAAATCGTTATAATTTAATATTTTATGTAACGCCGCCAAAGATTTTTTTGTTGACCTTCCCTTCCAGCTGTTATTCTTTAATGGAAGTATATTATCAAATTTACCTCGTAATGTAATGAACTCGTATTATTATTGGAGTCGTTTATTTATCTTAGCTAATATCATAAATGCGAAAGTGAGTTTGTTTGAAAGCGTAAGCTTTCAGTTCTAAACAACTAAACCGATTTAGATGAAATTTATTATGGAGATAGTTTGGGAACGTAGAAAGAACATAGAATATTTTTTGAGTATAACTGACATCCATGCGGGCGGAGCCGCAAAAACCTAGGCAAAAGCTAGTCCTGAATAAAAGAATTTATTATGTGACGCGGAAAAAGTTACATTAAATTAAAAATATTAAATATTTGATATTTTTTCGAATTTTCATAGTTTTTTATACAACTAGATGACAAGCAAGCACCTGGTGGTACGTGTCTATCGCCGCTTACAGACAACTTCAATAACAAAGAAATAATACTTGATATTGCAGGTTGGTAGAGAAGAGTTAGCAAAGCTAGCAGCCGACCTTCAGTAATGAAGATGCACCAGGAAAGACAGAGGGATTGTAGGTGCTTTGTTATCCTGAGTGCTAAGATAAATTAATTAGCTACGACTGAATCATGATTTTCAATCATATTTTAATGTAATGTCATAGGTGGTCGAAGCGTACCAAAAATTAAAGAACCGGGCAAAATAAGGGCCCATTTATACGATGTAAGTTTCTTGTACATACAATTAAATTAAAACAAGAAATAACTTCCATAGTAAGTGTTGTTGAGACCATGCAAGTCATTTCTTGCTTCAATGTAATTGTATAATGCTACAGGCAAGAAACTTGCATCATGTGAGTAGCCTTAAGTCTAGCCAACTGCTATTTATACAACCAAAATTATACGTCACTTTAATCTTTTTTTGCTACTTACAAAAATATCTAAAATTGAAAAATTTATCTTCCTGAGGTGGGGATCGAACCCGCGGCCTTTTACAATCCGGGCGACTGTTTTAACCATCTGAGCTACCCAGGACTTGGGATAACCCTGTGAATGTGAATAATTTTTCAAACATTTATAATAATGTTAAAATGAAAATTAAGAATATTTAAAAGCCCCAACTTAACCGAATCTTAGGTATTTGTAAAAATACTCGATTCGGATGTTGAAATAGAACATTGCGACATTGTAGGGTAGACGTTAGCTTATAACAAAAATACAGATAGACTAGAAGAATTTCACGGGGTTATCCCAAGTCCTGGGTAGCTCAGATGGTTAGAGCAGTCGCCCGGATTGTGAAATGTCGCGGTTTCGATCCCCGCCTCAGGACGTTAAATTTTTCTAGTTCTGATATTTTTATAAGTAACTAAATAATTTTTAAACATTTATAATAATGTTAAAATAAAAATTAGGAATATTTTTGCTACACCATAATTCTACAATATCTTTGTAATATTTATATGTATTTGATAATCAACCGACTTCAAAAAGGAGGAGGTCCTCAATTCGGTTGGTATGTTTATTATTTCGTTACAACAGACTGTTATAATTAATTGCTCGTGAGAGTAAGACCTTCGAGCTTGTAGCTATAGATTACGTCATGTCGAGGTTTCATCAGTTTTCTATACATATTTGGCGATATCATTTTGAAACACATTGTTTCCAGGGCACCGTCCCCGTCTAAGGGCCGTCGCCAATTACTGTTCAATTATTTCCAACTCGGAACAACTTGATAGTCAGCCGTTGTTCGTGCTCTGACATACAAAGTGATGTCACCCGCCTTCAAAGGGTCTTAATTGTATGTTGGAATGAAGTCGCGAACATGTTTTGATACTGGCATGATAGCTTAAAAAAAATACTAGGTGATAGATCCGTATGTAGGGTCGTCTGGGTAGGTACCACCGCCTTTCTTATTTCAGCCGTGAAACAGTTCGCTGTGTTTCGGATTGAAGGGAAAGGTAGCCAGTGTAATTACTGGGCATGGACGGCATTTCATCTTAGGCCCCAGGATGACAACGCACCTGCAATATCCAGTGATTTTTCCTTGTTATTGCAGGTGTCTATAGCCGGCGGTAACCGCGCCGGTGGGCCGTCAGCTTGTTTGTCATCTAGTTGTATAAAAAAAATTAAAGTTCTCAAATAATTCTTTAACCTTTTGTCCTTTACAGCAGCCTCCCATGTCTCCATACCCACAAATCTATTAGCGAATGAGTCCAAAATATAACAGGGTATTTTACGAATAGTGCATTTTAGAATGAGAGATTTCGCGAATAAATCCTAATACGACTGCAGCTCATTTCACGAATAGGTCCAATATCTACTAAACCAAAATTTCTATCGTGTCCACTTTGTGGATTTTTTATTTATTTGTAAAAAACTCTAACATTTTACACATTAATAAAGCTGCCGCCCACAAAGCGTAATGATTTATCTGTCCACAACGACTAGCTCTAAATTATTTTCAAGATTATATTATGCATATAAGTTTAAGATGCCCACAGACAGTTCTTTTATGCAGCTAGGAATTGCATAGTTTAGTCAATGATGCTTTTCTTAAATAATACTTCACAAATTAAGTAATCTATCTCTGGATGACTGTTTATAATAAAATTGCTTATACTTATATAATAGTTTCATAGATATAGTGGTGTGTTTGATGTGTTGCGGCGCATCGGCCAAAAACGCTCCAAAGAAAATCTCAGAACAGATGACGTCACATATTCCTTTTTTAGTAAGAAATGTATGAGCATACTGCCAAAATTAATAATAACTTTGTAATGTAATATGCAGTTTTTAATCAAAGTTGTCATAACAATAGTTGTTTTAATTGATGTCAGCGATTTAATATTTTTGATATATTTTGGAAAAAATGGTCCATTTTCATGAATTTTATAAATAGTACATCTTCAAGCTTATTACATACCTTTTGAGTTTGAATTGTTTTTATGGGTACAATAGCGTATATTTTACGAATTTGTTAAAAATTTACGTCGAGCGGCACGTGTGACTTATTATAGTCTCACGGAGAAAAAAACCTACATGTTTATTCCTTGTATAATGTAGGAATACTTTTTTGGCACGGTAAGGTACATAAAAATAGTTGCGTTCTTATCGCTATAAGCAATCTCTACTGGGCAATTGCTTTGGGTACTTATTTTTTTGATATAAATAAGCTGTGCCTTAGTTTTATTATCATGCATGTATCACTACACAGATGAGAGCTTGCTTGCTCACCATCACGACGCTTGTCTATTATTTTAACTGCAAAAACTGGACAATGTTGTGTCTGTATACTTACCTGTACAGTGATCTCTTCGCACCAACGGCAAATAATGTAAAACTCAAACAAATTGTAGCTCAAAAAAAACAAACTCATAAGACACTTAGTAATGTTCTCCGCTCCAGTCTGTAAGTACACGGAAAAATATTGTTTGATTATTTACATAAAACATACAAGTAACCTACTTTGTAAATTTTCTTATACCGGGTGATTGTTTTTCAAGTAGGTATTCTAACTTTCAGGAGTGTTTGAAACGATAGAAACTAACATCTTTCTCTGAAGTTGTCAAAAAAATTATATGATTCTTAAAAATAACATATTCACATGGGTTCCTTCAAAAGAGGCATGAAAAGGCACCTATGGGCCGGCAAGGTGGAGGCGGCTAGAACAGTGTGTTTCGAGCTGCACTAGCCCTCTTATCGCTTCACATCAGGTGGTTTTGACTCATTTGCCGTGCTTTGTATATAAAAAAGGAGAGGTATTACCCATTTGGAGACTAATAAAATCACCCAGTACAATATTTGAGAATTATTAAATAACTATAAATAACGAAAATTTTGCTACCGTGGCGGCTTGAAAACCTATAAAACATATAAGAGTGCCACTCGCTGCTAGCTGACCCAGCATTGGACCACTTAGAGTGCGGCGCAAGTCCATGACGTAGCTGTGAAAAACATTTATAAATTAAAAACTTTTAGAGAGAGACCTAAAGAGAGAGAGGGTGTTGTGATATTTACCACTTGAAGTTTGAGTGCATTACTCAAACAACGCACAACTCACACGTTGCCAACCCCAAACGTTGGGCACTCCCAAGGTGCTACGAGCGCCTATGGGCTCCGTTAATAACGCGTGCGTGAGTTGTGCCCAAGGTGCTACGAGAGTCTATAGGCTACGGCAATAACGTGTGAGTATGTAGTGCCTAAGGCACTACGAGCGTCTATAGGCTACGGTAATAAAGCGTGCGTGAATAGTTCCCAAGGTGCTACGAGACTCAACAGGCTACGGTAATAGCGCGTGCGTGAGTAGTGCCTAAAGTGCTACGAACGTCTATAGGCTACGGTAACAACGCGTGAGTAGTGCCAACAGTGCTACGAGTGTCTATGCTACGATAACAACGCTTGAGTTGTGCCGAAGGTACTACGAGCGACAATAAGCTACGGTAATAACGCTTGCGTGAGTAGTGCCCAAGGAGCTACGAGCATCTATAGGCTACGGTAATAATGCGTACGTGAATAATGCCCAAAATTCTACAAGAATCTATAGGCTACGGTAATAACGCGTGCGTGAGTAGTGCCTAAGGTGCTATGAGCGTCTATAGGCTACCGTATCAAATGCGTGAGTAGAGCCCGTCTATGCTACGATAACAACGCGTGGGTAGTGCCCGAGGTACTACGAGCGTCAATAAGCTACGCTAATAATCCGTGTGTGAGCAGTGCCCATGGTGCTACGAGCGTCTAAATAGGTTTCTGTATGTGTAATAACGCGTGCATGAATAGTGCCCAAGGTGATACGAGAGTCTGTAGGCTACGGTCAGAATGCGTGCATGATTAGTGCCCAAGGTGTTACTAGGGGCTGTAGGCTACGGTCAGAACGCGTGCGTGAGTAGTACCCAAGGTGCTACGAGCGTCTACAGGCAACGGTAATAATGCGTGCGTGAGTTGTGCCCAAGGTGCTATGAGCGTCTATAGGCTACGGTAACAACGGCCATGGTGCTACGAGCGTCTATAGGCTACGGTAACTGTTTACCATCAGGCGGGTGGTATGCTTGTTTGCTACCCTTATTGTTAAAAGAAACAAGACTAATAATGGTATTACTTTAACTCTAAGCAGTAAAATTGATATGTCAAAATAACTAGCAGTACCTTATGATAGTTTGATGCTGATTTACCAAATCGCCCAGTCTCTTTGTGTAAGTGTTTATAAAGTTTTTGTCTTGCAATAATTTGTCCAGCTTAACACCTGTTGAATACTTTCAAAATTAAAAATAAAATAGAACATTTTCTAGATTGAAAGAACATTAACGGATAACACAGGCCATATAGCTGCTCCATCCGATATTAATTTTGTGTATTGTTTTTATATTCATTGGCCATTTATTATGTGTACTTTATCTATAATTATTTATTAATAATTTATGTATACTGAGTCTGCCCTTGTTTTCCAACTCTCTTTTTGAGGGAGAGATTTTTCTAGAAGTATAGCACCCTTGCACTTTCTGTCCATTTATCTTGAAATTCATCACACAAGCTTTAATGATGATTGGTGATGAAACTTAACTTAACAAATGACCGCAGCATAAAATTTGGTGATGCTTATCAATAAAAATCCCAGAGTATATCTTTTTTATTAAAATGGGCTTGCTCTTGGTCCCACTCTTGCACCGAGAAAAGATCTAGCAAGCTTACCCAGAAGGTACTTATTTACTCCTGCTTTGAGTTTTGGTTGTCAGCAGATTGTTTGATATAAATTTTCTATAAACTACTATAGAAGGTAGTGACGACTATACGACAATTATTTGTTCATAGAAATGTTCTGCAACTTTTAAGTACATTTTACTTATTTGCTAATTTTATAACATTTCTCTGAAATAATGTAGCCAATGTTCTTATTTGCCCCGTCAAGCATTAGATTCCAGAGATTTTTCAATTTTCACAGCCCTCCGGAGGAAAAACGACGCTTGACAGATTAATGTCGTATTGATGTCGACACTCCGTTATAATATGTGTCTCGATGTCCAAAATGCCCTACCCCAACAATCTCCTAATGGACCAGTTCTATTTATTTATTTCTAAGAAGGCTTAGAAATTTTAATGACAAAGAAAACATTGACTATACCTATAACTCCTTTGAGCTAATTACAAACCTCCACCTTAGTCCAGAAATATCCGCTCTCCCATTTTAAATCATACTAGCACCTAAGCTTACCTTTAAACTTAACTTGACAGTCCTCCAAAATGTTCTCGAAGCAGTCGCTTAGCACGGAGAACTGGCAGACCATGTGCAGTAAATGGGCCTGCATGATGAGGTCGTTGACCATGATGAAGTGGGATATATACGCGAAAGCCATCACAACCAGAAGATAAGCAACGGCGTAGCTGTAAGGGCCGCGGTAGGACCAGGGCAGCCGAATCCCGATGAACATGTTGTATTCAAGGTCGTCCACTAAAGGATAGAGGAACCTGAAATGAGTGAGGAAAGGCTGAAAATATTAAAAATAAAAATTGAAAATCTATAGTAGATTTTTAAGTGTTTTTGCTAACCTCCTTTTTTTACGGAGATGGAATCCTCTTACAGATAATACCCTAAACCACTGGACTGTTCCAGCGGACCGCCGGCTTAGCGTGGGCCTGTCGCCCAGCACCTGATATTAGTGGCACTGGGAACACCTAATATTAGTGGCACCCACTAAACCATCTCCGATTTCCCACTATGCCCATGACGAAGGTGGCCCGGGATCTGCCGAAGCAAGTTCACCAAACCACCTCCGGGCAGCCCTCCCCAAAAACCAACCGAAGTCAGCCTCCAGGGAGAACGCCAGGCCCCCCTCCAGAACCGGCCGCAGCCACAGACCGCAGCCGGTCCCGGAATGGGCCCCCCGGCACCACCTCAAAACCCGCTGAAAAGCAGGATCCAAAGTGGCCTTAAGCGCTTATGGAGGTTGCCCAGAGGAAACCCAAGGCAACCCCAGACGTGACGTGACAAGTGCAATGCATGCGTGAGGGGCAGCCTTCCCCCCGCGCTCGCAGCCACGTCTTAAGATAGGGCAACACGGGCAGTCGAAGCCACCCGCCGTGCCCCATCCACACGTCAGCGCCGGAAGGGATGCCGGAAGTGGCTCCCCACTACAGAGACCCCCCCCCCCCCCCCCTCACTCCTGCCAGACAGCGTCCGCAATCTAACCAGCTATTTCTTACTGTGTTGTGTAAGGTACTTGAATATGCGCCGTATAGCACACAATTGCAGAGAACTTAGGCATACTGCCAATAGTCCAACGAGTCCTAATTATTGTTAAACCCTAATACTAAATACTGCTTGTGCCTTCATACCTACCATTAATAATCACTTATCATCCGTTTGCCATAATACTCAATAGTCAATACCTTCAGTTCAGCTTTTGAAACCGATGCGGTGCAATTTCAGGCTCGACTGACATTATGACATTGTTAGGTAACATTATTTTTATGTGATAGACAATACAGATAGGTTATTTGACGATTCGAAAAATTTTGTGTAAATTTTTCGAATCGAAATACATAATACCACTCATAGATGGATCGATCAACTACCGGAAACATTAATCATTTGTGTATTTCAACCAAAATCAGTAGGTACATACTATTAAAGCTATTCGCCTATTACCCGTTTAGTGAATTGTTAATGCTATAGTGGTACAAAGTTAAGTACTGTACCTACCACATGAGAAATTTAGGCATGCGGCGTCAAGTCAAAGTATGATTTGTATAGGTACATGATGAAAGAAGTTTAGAAATTAATTTGATTTCGTAAGCGCTAGGAACTGTAATGAAAACCTTTTGTTTATCACTTATTTATTATCTAGTATTTTTTTGTTTTTCGTGAAAGGGTCCAGTGGACATAAATTTGTTTCTTTTTATTAATTTAGGCCTGAATCCGGGCTTTGTCAAAAGAAGAATAGTTACTTAAAAACAACACGAAACAGAATACAAAGAGGGTAATCTACGGTCTTCTTAGATGGAACAAATATCTCTAGCATAAGAAATGAGAACGTTGAAATATTACCCTGTAGCTGTAAGATATTAGAATAACAAAACCTTGTACTGCTATTTTGATTTTTGGGTTGTGTAGGTAATTCAACTTTAACGGTAAACAAAGTTGGATTGCTAGTTTTTTAGTTTTACGCTGAAATTGCAGGTTTCTCCTTCTTAACAAACATCAGACAGCACTCAAGTGTAAGCAGTAAACACGCGGTATAAAACTAAGAACATCCAAACGCATCCTTTGTCACTTCAGATGTACATTTCGTCATGTGGAAACGGTAAAGTCGCATAATACTACGCAAATGCGCCTTTCTCACTGCGTGGACAGAGCTTCGTTTGTTTTATGCAAGCTCAAGCAAGTGATCAATAAGCGGATATTGACAAAAACGTGTTTAAAGCGACACGGACAGTTTGACTACAGTTGCGTGCACTACAAACACCGCAATGCACTTCAAAATAAAATGTTAAGTCAGTTAAAAGCTGCAAGTTATTTTTGTATACAGTATGATAGTGCGTAAACTCCGTTTATAATATTTATCATCATGCTAATTACGATAATGATGAAACCTACTCACCAAGCAGCCAATGTACAATTTCCCAGAAAAAGTAATAATTTCAGATATCTTTCGTTTTGCTGTGACCAGTAATTTACTAATCGCTTTCTCTCTTCAGTAGAGATATCGAAAAAAGGTGACTCCATTGACATAGCTAGTTTTCTATATATCGCTTTATGGTTTAACTAGAAGAGAAAGTAAAGTCGTAAGTACTCTTAATTGGATTCAGTTCCGTTGATGTCCAGAATGTAAAACAGCTTGATACTGCAGGTATAGGCACTGTACTGACCTTTTAGGTTATCTTAAACTTTAAATGAAATCTAATGTATCGATTTTTGGTAGGTTATAAACTTGTAAGAAATCAAATATAAATTATAAAGATGTTAAAAAAGATATAAGTTGGACACAAATATACACTTAGTTATGTAATAGAGTACCCATATTGAATCTCAGCTCAGAACTTTGACAGCGATATATTTAAAAGCCATGCCTTAACCTACCTTCTTTCTTATTCAGAAGCACGCGTGCCGGTATTCTCATTCATCAATTTAATGTCTCCACCTAAGAATTTCTTCTATTAACGCAGTAAGATATTTAGTAACTTGTATCTTTGTCTTACTTCCAAAACTTGGAATTTTTACGAACAAATGTGTTCCATCCTGGAACATTGGTTCCTTCAGAAGAGGCGCGAAAATGCACCTTATGGGCTGGCATGTGGCAAGATGGAGGCATTTAGTAACTTGTACCTTTTGTTTCACTTCCAAAACTTGGAATCTTAACCAACAAATGTGTTCCATCCTGGAACATGGGTTCCTTCAAAAGAGGCGCGTAATTGCACCTTATGGGCCGGCATGGGGCAAGGTGGAGGCGGCTAGAACAGTTTCTTCACGCTGCAGTAGCTATCTTCGCATGTGGACCCTTCTTACCGCTTCGCATCAGGTAGTTGAGTTATTTGTCGTGCTTTGTATAAAATTACAGATTTACTTTACCTAGATTAACGGAGACACTGTATTGTCTCTAACAATGTCTTTATACTCGTAGCACATCAAGAAAGATATAATTTATCATTAAGGCTATATAAAGCTCAACAAAGACAAATACACGATTTCTATATCTAGTAAGTTATTCATTCTCTAAAAGTTACATCATCCATTGTAATGAGAGAATGGTAAGTAGCTACGGTAAACATGTGACATTATTACCATATATTACTTCCTATTTTGCCATGTTCATTTGTATATTCTGGGTGCCTCTCGTCGCCCAACTTCTTATCCATGTTTGCTTGTTACTTGAACTTAGATCAACTGTGTAATATGAATGGTGTACTATTAAAGTTGCGTTGCATAGAGCGTTAACGTCGCACGACTTTTCATACAAACTCAAATCGAAAATATTGGAACAATCTAAGAACTCGGCAGTTAAATTGAAATTATTTTTTAGTGTAATTTACATAGATTGGTTGTATACACTTGTGTTGGACTTTGGCTAGTTTATGGACCATTTATTTTCTAACTTTTAATATGTTGTGTCAATGTCTGTTGAGTGTATCTTATGAAAAAACTAAAATAAGAAGACTTTCCATAAGCAAGTCAGGCTAGTCTAAAATGTTGTCACAGAATTTTTCGATTAATATTTATAAAAGAAACGCCAACCAACAAATGCCGTAATAGGACTGATTACGTTACTAGACGAAATTCATAGGGTTACGACAACTGCTGTAATAGAAGTTATTACGTTACGTTTTTCGCAGCCGTAAAACAGTTCGCTGTGTTTCGGATTGAAGGGAAAGGTAGCCAGTGTAATTACTGGGCATGGACGGCATATCATCTTAGGCCTCAGGATGACAACGTACCTGCAAAATCAAGTGATTTTTCCTTGTTATTGCAGGTGTCTATAGGCGGCGGTAACTGCTTACCATCAGGTAGGCCGTCAGCTTGTTTGTCATCTAGTAGTATAAAAAAAAACGTTACTGGAAAAAATTCTTAGGGTTATGATAGTCGCCATAATAGGACTGATTACGTTACTTGATGAAATTTAAAGGGTTATAACAACCGCCGTAGTAGGACTGTTTACGTTACTAGAAGAAATTCTTAGGGTTAAGACAACTGCCATAATAAGACTGCTTACGTTACTGGTCAAACGATTAAGGGTTATGACAACCGCCGTAGTAGGACTGATTACGTTACTAGAAGGAATTCCTAGGGTAATGACAACCACCGTAATAGAATTGTTTACGTTACTAGAAGAAATTTTAAGGGTAATGACAAGTTCTCAATAACTCAGTGGTCAGAGCACTCTTCCGGATGGTGAAAGGTTGCGGGTTCAATTCCCGCCCAGGATATGAATTTTTCTAGTTTAGATATTTTTCTAATTTTACACCACCAGCTTAGCTAGCGACTCATGTTGTTGGATTACAGTATGACATTTTTGTACTGTATTGACTGTATTCAGTTGTACATCGTCAAATAAATAAAATAAAATTTAAAGCTCGCGAGTTGCTTGCCCTTTTAAAAAGGGTAAGCATCATATGTTTTTCAGGGTTGAATACTATCTGGGACGGTCTGGTAAATTTGCTTCGCAGATCCCAAACCACCTATAACTCTAATAATAACCCTAACCACTTATAACGCCTTTCGCGAAAAGGCACGGGAGTTATCCAGCAGTTTTAGCGGGTATTCCCAATGTTAATTGAATGAATACTATGAGTTTTAAATAAAATGAAAACTCATTACCATATTCCTGTAGCGATACATAGTGATGAACTGTATAAGGGTTGTATTGATGCTGGCAGCGATCTCGTCAAGGTTCGAGGTTTCTGTGAAAGCGTACCATATTTCGCCAATCACCAACAATACTATTAACAGTTTGATAGTACTGCTGTAGATGAAGTACGGAGGATCGTCGTCAGCTGATGAAATGCCTGTAATAATTTTATTTTTTTATAACAAATATTCATAATTACTACAGGCAAGTATCTTTACAACATATTTTTTTATTGTAAAAAAAATCGATATTATCTTAACCTTTCGTCCCTTATCAGCCCGCCCGCAACAATCACAAACAATAGGAAATTTGTTGTTTCTCATATTATATTAACATTTAATTTAGGACCCTGTCAAGCGCTCGCAACTCGTATCTTACTATGGGTTGGTGGGCTGTGTCAATTGAGTCTATAAATGTGAGCTAATTCTTTTGAGCTATAAATGTATTGAGTTGTAATAGTTATGTTTTTATTCACAACAAGGGTGACGACCGGCTGGCCGAGTAGTCTGTTGCCTTTGCTATACAGGCTACTCGGTGGGGGTCCCGGGTTCGAATCCCGGTGAAAGAAAATGTTTGTTTGATGTTTACGAGCATTTGTTGAAGACTCATGGATGTTTATATGTTTATTTAGTATATTTCTAGTATTTATATACACATCATTATCATTATTTCTCCGTTATCTGGTATCCTCAATACAGGCTCTTAATGATGCTTACTTTAGGCTGGATAACAGGTGTGAGGGTACGAATGTTGTTATACGATGATATTATGACGATTATTAACTGGAGATGCACCAGATTATTACAGAAATCTTTGTAATTATACCAGGGGGGCATTATACCGAGAAAAGTCAGCATATTTCACTTTATATGTAAATAGAAACCAGAAATTAGCCCAAACTGATGTTGAACTACTTCAAACGCACGTCGATTCACGGTAACAACGACAAACTACTAGTTACTAAACTATTATGTAACCCAGATGAAATAAATAATTTCTACCTAACCCTACCAGGCAACGCTGACACTGGTCTTGAAACGCAAGCATTATTTGAAAGAAGTAAACAAAGTGAACAATTATGTTTACCATAAATAACTACACACAGGTTCAAATTGCTAAAATATGTTTTTCAATACAGACAAAAGCCTGTGGACATGATCAAATCTCAATTGACATGACCAGGCTTACTTTGAACACTACTTCTTCGATAATTACACACATAGTAGACTCCTCCATTGAATCTAGCATTTTCCCTGTAACCTGAAAATTGGCAAAGGCAATACCAATATACAAATCCAATAAGGTGGAAGTCTACAAAGATTTACGCCCCATCAGTATTTTGCGGATACTTCCCAAAATAATAGAAAAGTTGGTCTGTGATCAACTTGCAAAATATCTGCAGAAGAATAGTCGACTACTAGCCACATAGTCTCTTTAATACCAGCGCTGGGCTGCGCCCAGCAACTTGTTGAGATTGGTACCCATTGCGAACAAAAAGGAAACGTGTACCATTTATTTCTTATATTTTTTAGCTGTTGTTGTTGCTCGTGTATATTATGGCAATAAAAAGTTATATTAATCATTATCATTACAAGAACTTTTATAAATTTCTAGTACCTACATACCTAAGCACTATGTTACTAAGATTCTAAGAAATAGCGTGCGTTGAACCTCAGCTCAGTATATAAAATATCTTATCCTATATGAAGCAGGGGAGATCAGCGGACTTATTCGATTATTTATTTTGACAGCTAAAGGGATGATCACTGAGATATTTGGAAACCCACTACGGCTTTACTACTTATATCATTCTCATAACATGCCTTGTAAAGCCCGCCGCAATGAAAACGTAAATAACTCTGTCAAAATAAGTTACCAAAGAAACCCGTAGAAATTCATGTTCGCATTACCGGTGTTGATACTCTTATAGTTTAATCGACAACTTTAATCAAATCTAAAAATAATGGTTTGGTTGTGTCAATTTATTCATTCAGTAAGTTCAATGAAGAGAAACATTTATAATGGCTTTTTCATTTTCCACAAGTTACCAAACGAAAAGAGGTTGTATATTTTCTTATATAGTTTACGAGTCAATAGAGCGTACATAAATCTTAATCAATTTAGGCTCTGCAGCCAATATCATTTCGTGGTTCTATAGCTTTCATTAAAGTCTAATATCTTCATTTATACGCTCGAGGAGATTCAACTGAAGCCATTTTCAGCACAATAAGAGCCTGGATTAATTATATTGTACTAATTAAGTTTAAAATGGAATAACCAGACCAAAAGGCTGACACTGTCAATCTTTTACAAAATTTAAATATTCTTGATTAGAACCGCGTAAGATTGTGGGTGCGGAATAACATAAGTACTATATACGTAATTAGGTACCATTTGATTACAATGTCTTCAAATAGAATTACTTTTGTTCTGTTGGGAATGGGAATAATAAATATTTACTATAGAATTTTCTGCTAATTAGAGAACTTCATACTATAATTATAATTAATTGTAAAGGAGTTTTTAAAATGGATGCCCATCTTGAATTTCCTTTCTAAATATTGATAAAAAAAATCAAAATCGGATCAGTATGTAAGTATTGTTTCGGAGATAACAGCCTACATCTAAACTGAAAAACATTAGATAGGTACCTTTTGCCCCCTACCAGTAGGTTTATGTGTAACACCTACCTGTTAAGTACGTAACCCGGTAAATAGTTTCAAAGAACGTGATTTCCAATTTACCGCTAGCCTTTTCTAAAGCTTTGGTATTAGTAAATTTTCTCCAAACTGTATCTAGAATACCCATTGTTATCTTTCACTCGCTTCCAGTAAATGAACTGTGCTTAGTTTCGGAACATAATTATTCCTGGTGTGTAATTAAGCTTTATATCTAAACGATTCTGTGTTTCCATTGAACCTACTTTATATCGCTCGAATAACAATATGCAGAGCATATTATTTATGCGGAACACAGAATTATCCTATTGGGCACCTTGTAAGTTGGCCACACTATTAAATTAGTATGTCGTGCCACAGAATGCCCTCGGGGGGCTTATGACAGTTAAAATCCAAATGAGTCTGGAATCTGTGGCATGAGGGATATTGTAGTGAAAGTCAAAGTTGTGCAACGACTAATGCTGTTGTACTTGTACCACTACTTTATATGACAAATCAGGCCTTAATTTCAGGTGTCAGAAGTTTCTGACACCTGAAATTAAGGCCTGATTTAGCCCCGGCCAGGTCTATGTACAGTATACTGAAAAATAGGTAAAAATATGCGGAACTGTATACAATTATCCGTTTTCTTTTTATTTTCTTTGTTGCGTGGTACAAAACAAGGTTTTTTATAGAAAAAACTGCAACACAGTCAAATATTCATCATGGCGCCTATGTCCTTTGGTGACGTTTTGTTGACTTCTATGTTGCCCGCCATATTGCCATATTTAATACCGGTGAAATCGACGAAATATTTTAACTTTTGTACACACCAACTATTCATGAAAACAAATTATTAGTATTTTTCCAAGATTCAGGAGATTTTTCCTGTTTTTTTTTTTGAGATAATGTACATATACTTGGCCGGATATAAAACTTCTCTTTTAGTTTTTCGTGATTTTTTCTATAACTATTTTCAGGTGAAAGGAATATGACTAATTTTATTATAATCAGCCAGCGCAGTTACGTTCCTATTCTGCCCAAAAGTTCGTTCTCAGGCTCTAACACCTATCGATTTGAACTACTTTGTAAAACTTATTGTATCAATTTTTTCGTTTTAATTTCACAATGTGGTAGGGATTGTGGATGGATTATTTATTCATTTAAGCTCCTTATTTGTAAGTTTTAATAATGTTGAAAAAATAAACTTGGTTGTTATTATAATATGCCGCCTGGTTACAATCGCCTCATCATCACAAACTCGACGTAACGAGACTTTTTTACTACGTAGAGAGAGTCCCCGTAGCAAAACTCGACGTAAAGAGTGTCGACGAAGAGGGAATAATTCAATAATAATAAAATTATGATCAAAAACGAACTTACCAAGTGATGTTCGATGTATATTATTTGAGTCGCTTCATTCGAATAATATGGAGTAACAAAACTACTCTACTTTTATGATTTTTGTCTGTCTATGTCAGAGAGCAAATAAAAAAACATCGTTGAATATTGTTTCATTTTGGAATGATAAAATAATATGCCGTGTCCCAAAGATTGCAGTAATAATATTGATATTAATATAATGAAAACGAGTTACCTTTTACAGGGCAGGATCAATCAGAAAGTGATAATAAAACCATCAATTAATTTAACATTAAGGTGTATAATTTAATATTCATTAAATATTTTAAATAGATTTTAATAATGGTCAAAATCTACAATAAATAATTTTCGAAATCCTTAGAATATATTTATATATTAAAATAATCATTTGAATATCACAAACATTGAGATCTAAACAGTTACTATACTGATACGTTTAACATGTTACTTAATGATTATGACAAAGTTACAGACAAGAACCTTTTTTTTTACAAATAAGGTATTAGGTATGGTTCCTTTACATACTCTACATATAATAGAAGCTTTACATAACAATATGATACTACACTATTTACAACTCAATACGATTGTAATGTCCTTATTTTAAAACGATGTACCTTATCGTATTGTAATGTAATTTATATGTTGATTAAATAAAGATTTCCTTAATTTAACGTTAAGATAAAATCAAAGGTGATCATTTTTTAGTATTCAATGTAGGATGTTTTTAAGTTTACAAATTTTTATACGACAATTAAATGAGATGATTCATCATAGTGCTGAAATGTATGAGTTAATGTAAATCAAATCAGAGAAACTTGGATACAAAGCTTATTATTCTTGCAAACACTTTTCATAATTACTCAAAAATGCTGGGTATCTAAATTAAAAAAGGGTATATTCAAGATCCTCTGAGCATAATCGTGGGGGGCTTTTATTGCTTTGATTTGCTTTGCGCTGTTAGTTATAGCAATTATTCCCACACCTTCGTTAGGATAATGGGTTAGATAAGTACAGACGGCCGCACATCAAGCGTAACTCGGCATTTGGAAAATAGCTTTTATTAAAACGTATTAAGGTACCGCCTCTTGATGTTTAGTTTCGGTGCCTTTCTAACTTTTTGTCAATAATTATGGTAACTAACTTTACTTGTATTGTGTCATTAGTTTAGTTTTGTCACGTCGCGCTAACTGCGCAGGATATCACAAAAAGTTTCCTCGACACAATTGGGATGTTGCCTAAGTTTGAATTTGGAGATATTTTTCAGAAATTCGGAAAATATACGCTACTTTTACCCATAAAAACAATTCAAACTTATAAGATATGGAATATTGTTGAAGTTGTACTGTTTTGAAAATAAAAAAAAAAAGATATTGTTTTTTCAAAATTTGTCAAAAATGTTAATGATATTAGATTGCTGACATCAATTAAAACAACTATTATTATGTCAACTATCAATAAAAACCTACTTAATACATAGTTATTATTAATTTTGTCAGTATGCCCATACATTTCTTAGTAATATGGGAACATGTGACGTCACCAGTTCCGTAGATTTTCTATGGAGCGTTTTTGGACAATGCGCCGCAACACATCAAACATACCACTATATTTGTGAAACTATTGATCTTAGACATACTATTTCTTTTGCAATATTTCTTCATGAGTTATAAACTTCTTATTTATGAAATAAAAAAAAAGTTGTAAACTACCCTATTGTGACGTTACACTGAACATATTATTTTGATACAAATTCGAAGGATATAAAACGGATTCTAAGTAGGTATACGACAATACAGATAGTAGGTATATTTTTTTTATTGTCTTCTCCAGCAAGTTAAGGCCAAACTCCCCTCGCTTTCTTCTTGAGGCGTATAAATAAAATATTTTACTTACTTAATCACGTTCATTTTTTTTTATACAACTAGACGACTAACAAGCTGACGGCCCACCTGCTGGTAAGCGATTACCGCCGCCTATAGACACCTGCAATAACAAGGGAAAATCACTTGATATTGCAGGCGCGTTGTCATCCTGAGGCCTAAGATGAAATGCCGTCCATGCCCAGTAATTACACTGGCTACCTTTCCCTTCAATCCGAAACACAGTGAACTGTTTCACGGCTGAAATAAGAAAGGCGGTGGTACTTACCAGATGACCCTACATACGGGCCTACCACCTAGTACTTAACATCGTTCGAATGACATTTTAAATTAAAACAAAAAAGGTAAAATACTGTGTACTTATCTGAGGCTGCGTATATGTATGCAATAAATTTTCAATCCTCAAACAGCATCGCATACAATACGAACTTACTAACAATAAAAGCCAAAAAAATATAGTTTTACCTTAAATTATAAGTGCAGGACGTAAAACCTTGCCGAGAAGAAGACAATCTTCTCATCCAGATTTTACGTACTAAGTACTGTTCTTTACAATAGAGTAAAGCCAAATTCGGTAATTAAGTATACCATCTTAATTAAAATAATACTAAGAATATATTCCAAAAAGTACCTCCTGCAAAGTATTTTTCACATTGTTGATCTTATTTTTTGCCTGAAGCACAAAGATATTCTAGTTCGGACTTATTATACAAAAATTTATTAGCAGACCTTTTTAATAATCGTTTAGACCTTTTTATTAATAATTTTGAATTTTTGAATTTTTAGGATTAATCATATTGTGAGATTCATTAATTTATTATTAAGGTTTTCATGATTTTTTCTTATGTCGACTGATAGCAAAGAACTGGAAAAAAATACTAGTGCCGATGCCCATATACCACGTTCTATAGTTCTATAAACATTGCTTTTCACGAACTTAACATTTCGTTGTGAAACATAAATGTACCTAAAAATACAAAAGGTTTTATAGCGAATAAGGGGACAGGAAGCGGAAGACATTCTTGAAATATTTTTTTTATACAGAGCACGGAAAATGACTCAACACCACCTGATGTGAATCGGTAAGAAGAGTCCATATGCAAAGATAGCAAGCGCTGCTTGAAACACACTATTTGAGCCGCCTCCACCTTACCAGCTCATAAGGTGCCTTTTCACGCTTCTTCTAAAGGAACCCAGGTTATAGGAAGGAAGGAACACATGTGCGGGCAATAATTGCAAGTTTGGGAAGTATGACAAAGAAATGAGTTACTAACTTCTTTGTGCGTGATATCGAGGTGGCGTGAATTAATACAATTGGGAACAAGTCGAAGTAGTGTCGATTGAGATTTTAATCCTACTTCATTTGTGAAGTACCCACGAAAGACATAATAACGCCAACGAGCTGGTAAGGGACCAAATTTAAAATACAATGTTATTAAGTAGGTAGGTACCAATAGATAAATTAAGTGGCTAACATTAATATATTTCTTCATACAACATCTCGAACTATAGTATTATATATATTCTACATTAGTGACTTTTATGCATTCATGAATACATAAATATTTACGTCTCAATTATTTTACCGTAGTCATAATCGTAAAAATGCGTAGGTCGGTACAATCCAATATGGAATTCGCTTGTTGAGTATTGACTTCCCTAAAAGATAATATCTTATTATAGGTACGACAGCCGTAAAATAAGGATTTTTAAAAGAATCCTGTTTTGTAGCTTTCATCATTACACATAACCAACTAAAATCAGCAGCCGCAAAAGAAACATATACTAAAGTTATTCCTATTTGACATTTCGTCACCGTCTGGACTTCACAACTATAATATGACATTGTACCAACTAACCTTAAACTATAAGAACAAGAAACTAACTTTAAAAATCATGCAGAAACAAACCTTGTATAAATAATTATTCATTAAAAGAACTCATTAAATTTTATGCCGTCCTGACTAGGTATTATTAATAAATTGTCTTATTTTGATAAATGAGTTTCAAATAAATATGTAAAATACAATGTATACTTCAAATTTTGAATTAAATGTCTCGGCACTTTATTAGCATGTAATGTTTACCAGTAATTGGCTGTGCACTTAGTTCTAGTTTTCATAAGTTTAGGAAACAAAATGTATTAGTGTATTAAGTTGTTGGTGAACCAATAAAGTAAAATAAATAAATCACAAATTGCCACAAAAAAAAAGTATGCTTCTGACTAAAAAAAATGTATTTCAAGTTGTAGACGTAATAACAACATCATAATTTTAAAGCCTGGGCACTGACGGTTAGGCAATCTGTTTCTTAGGCATAAAAAATGATTTTGAAGCATTTATAAGAAATCCGTAAAGTTATACTACTAGTGAACACAAAATCAATTTTAGCCCAAAATAAATATTTGAATTAGAAATTGCAGTACTTCTTTCTAAAACAACTTTTTATATGAAACATATGTAACGGTGCTGATTGTACATCTCATCATCATCATCATCACCAGCCTATAAACGTCCCACTGCTGGGCACAGGCCTTCCTACATGGAAGAAACACATGAGGAGTTTGGGCCATAACACCACCACGCTGGCCCAATGCGGGTTGGTGGGTTAAAGCGGTTGTAGTAACAACCGGGACCAACGGCTTAACGTGCCTTCCGAAGCACGGAGGAGCTCGAGATTATAAATTTTGGTTGACCCATCCCAGGGTCGACCATGGCGAAAGTTGCTTTGTTTTCGTATTCGAAACCACAGCGCTCAAACCAATACGCCACCGAGCTCCTCATTGTACATCTACAACCATGAAAATACATGTATCAACTAGTGAATTTATTGTCCAGTTGTTTGTTGTCATAAATAAATAAAAATAAAAATAAAAAAAATGTATCGTGGGGGTGTACTGTGACGTCAAATTCTGATATTTTTGTCTAGCACGTGACTTTGAGTGGTTGTGAATACTGATAAATTCTATGTATCAGCTAGTATTTAGCAGATTTTTTAAAATATTTTTTATACAACTAGATGAAAAAACAAGCTGACGACCCACCTGGTGGTAATCGGTTACCGCCGCCTATAGACACCTGCAATAACAAGGAAAAATCACTTAATATTGCAGGTGCGTTGTCATCCTGAGGCCTCAGATGAAATGCCGTCCATGCCCAGTTACACACACACAACTTCTTTCAGTTTTCCTAATGTTCCTATTGGCATTCCTTTCTCTCAATTATATTGAATGCAAGGAAGAAAAGAGACGTAATATATTTTCGTTTAGAAGCCTCTTATAAGTCCAGATACGTAATCTTGGTAGCGGTGACAGCCGCAGCGGCGGCGAGCGCGGCCGCGACGGCGACGACCGCGGCGGTGGTGCCCATGGCCTTCACCGCGACCCCCATGATTACTGACACGAATAGCTGCGCGACGAACACGCAGCTGCTCACCACTGCCACATCGGTGCCGATGCCGCGCTCCTGCCCACAACTAGCGCCCGTGCTGTCCCACTGAAACAATAAGTTGTCACAATGACATAGCATTTATACAAGTAGGAAAGACTATATAAAAATGTTTGTTTGGAAACAAAGCATTCTTATTTTTAAACGTCGACGATAAAATGGGTGGTTATAAGATTTTGATTCGGTTTTTTTGGTTTCAAGGTGCTATAATTTATAAAGATTTGTTCAGGCGTTTGATGACTATTTCCTACTTGGTTAAAGGGTCTTACTAACTTTCACAGATCCGATTGATTTGAAATTTAGTTTACTGTTAGTTCAGTGGTAGACCAGGTATTTCCAAGACATGTTAACCTTGAGCTGATCCTGCATCAAATCGATGCTCAATAATGCTGTTAGATAGATGATTAATGAGGCCGGGAGTTACTTAAATGTTTAATGAAATATAAAAGTTCTTTATATAACTTTTCCTAATTGCGACTTGTGGCGAAACGCGTGCCGGTCTTCGGAGTAAAAAATGTCTCTACCTCAATATCCCACACAAAAAAGTCATACTTCCTAAACTTGGATTTGCACACGTGTTGTGTGTCCTTGCTGTAATATAGGTTCCTTCTAAATAAGCGTGAAAGGCACCTTATGGGCCGGCAAGGTAGAGGCGGCTAGAATAGTGTGTTCAGTTAGTGCCAGCTGCACTAGCTCTTTGCATAGGGACTCTATTTACCGCTTCACATCAGGTGGTGTTGAGTCATTTGCCGTACTTTCTTTATAAAAAGCAGTATTAAATGTTTGAAAGATATTTAGAAAAATATCTAGTAAGAATTCAAATTTCTGGGTCAGGAACTAAACTTTTCTAATCCGGGTGACTGCTCTACTCGCTGAGCTACCGGGGAAATATGGACTAGATATGTATTTTCTATAGTGCAGATATTTGTCTAATAGTTAAGGCTTAGATACGCATGCTTTAATATTTTCGTTTTGCCCTGACAGCTGCCTGCAGTTTGCCAGAATCATCTCTATCTCGTGTGAAGCTTCTTCGTCTACTCCTTAATTCCCAGGTCCAGAATTCCAAGGGAGTTCCGACGGGGGTCTATGTTGGCGTGACAAAATAAAAACATTTTTGTCGAGTTTTGGGAATATAGTAGAAATGTTGCTGCAGGAGTCCACCGGTACCAGCTAAATTTTGAAAGTGGTCTCGGAGAAAAAAGTCTGGGAATATCTGGACTCTACTACAACTACTTTCAATATTTATTGCATTTTGGCTTAGTTACAAAAAAATCGTATTTCGATAAATATTTAACCTGTTTATGTTAAAGAAATCTTCGTACGATTTAAAAGATAGATAACTATCATGGAAACAGTTTTCGCTATAGTGAAATATTTCGCATTTGAGTTAAATTTTAATGATGCCTAATGACAAGGCAGGTAAACTCCACAGCAGTAAACTCCTTTGATGTATTATGCATAGTCGGCATCGTGTTCACAGGGAAACTAATAAATGTTTGATTTGGTAAATGTGACCGTCAAGTCAACACAATATTATTTATTATGACCAACAGTGATTGACAAAGTTTTGTTCTAACGCGTTAGAAATGGATAAACTATATTTATGTAGCGTTTCAGTTAGTTTGTCCTGCGTTATAAGGGGAAAGGTACTCTTTTCTCTTTATTATTTATTATATTACTATCCAGGTACCCGAATGTTCAACGCCATTTAACTGGCAGGCCACAGATTACAGACACAATGGTTTTTTTAATTCAGAGGCCTTACGCGGTTTGACAAATTACGAGCTATATTATAGGAGAAATATGATATGTAGTAAATAATCATGAAAAAACCCATGACGCGTAAACAAAATGTACATACTCATCAATTATCAATTCCCCCTACCAGGGATATGAACAGGGTTCTGACAACTCGACCAGACAGCGTTTATCGTATTTCTAAATTTATGATTTTGCTATCAAAATTTGTCAACATCCCATTGGCGCTTTTGACGTTTTTTGCAGAGTAGTGATAATTAGACCTGAGTCGATCGTGATTGATCGAATCACTTTGATTCGATCACTATTCATTCACGAGTGATCGGGTCGCGAGCCACAAAAAGATTCGATCACTGAGATCGATGTTTCGCGTAAACATCATTAACTCGATCTCACATTGTTTCGAAAGACAAAATTTTCTATATACACAGTGATAAAATATAATCATCGTCATTAATAATTTGAATTAATAACACAAAAATTAAAACCGACTTCAAAAAACTGAGTGCTAAGTGGTTTCCAAAAACAATAGAAAGTAAAGCACCGACTCCAAAAATATATTTCTAGGGGATAAATACCTACTAAAATTTAATTATTTCATCCTTTTCAGTTTTTTGAAGTCGGTTTTAATTTTTGTTTAAAATTTTTTTTTCACAGTTTTTAGTGATAACTTTCTACGGTCGAAGCTAGATGGGTGACCTTCAACTTATATTGTTTCCTACTATCGTATCGTTTCACTAAAAAGTCATTGGAAAAGCAAAAATTCGCAATTTCGCTTATGTAGACGATTTCATAATTTCAGTTTTTTTTAATTTAAAACCAAAGTACCCAACTGTTTTTGAAAAAATTTTTATGGGACCAAATGGCAGCTATTCCGCATCGAACAAAAAAGAATCACGTAAATCGGATCAGTAATCTCGGCGTAATCGGTGTACATACATAGAAAAAAAAAACATACCGGCCGAATTGAGAACCTCCTCGTTTTTGAAGTCGGTTAAAAATGAACAAATACTTTATAAAAAATATTGAAAAATTTATAAATTTTGTAATACTCAACTATACTTTTATTTATACCCTCGAAACATAATTACGTGTTCATTATATAACGCTATAGCAACGCGCACGCGACACGAATCGTACACAGTACCCAAAAGACCCGAGACCCACGTTGCGACCCGTGACGTGCGTGATCCACGACCCGTGAGCACAGAATAGAACCGAATCTTGTGTTGGAGTTTGGAGTGCGGCTCAAAAACACTTGAGACTCGCGATCGATCATTTGATCGAAACATTGTGAGTCGATCACCAACCTAATGGTTCGTGATCGACCCGGGTCGCGGGAATTGATCGATCGACACAGGTCTAGTGATAATCAACAACCATTAATAGGAATTTTAACGCCCGGTGCCAAAGGAGAGGTGATTTAAGTTTGACATGTCTGTCCGTGTATCGAGGTATTTTTTGTTTGAAAGGTGAAGCTGAAAGGTGAGCTGTTGCTCTAGTTTGTTACTGCAACCGCTTTGACCCACCAATGCGCATTGGGCCAGCGTGGTGGTGTTATGGACCAAACTCCTCAAGTCTTTCTAACATGTAGGGAGGCCTGTGCTCAGCAGTGGTACGTATATAGGCTGGTGATGACTGATCAACACTGAATGAAATATAAGTATATTATTACCATTCCAGTAGCGTGATAATGCGCGACAAGCAAGTACGGCATGGTGAAGAGCGTAGAGTACATGACGCCGGCTGTCCAGCTGAACAGCAGGACAGCGGCCCGCGCCCGCACAGCGCACAGGAGGAACATGCCGCAGCTGTACGTGGACAGACCACCCACGTATACCCTCTTGGCTCTGGAAAAGATAAAACATCCAAATTTCAATAACCCACGAAACTCACTAAAGGACTTATTAATAAAAATTTTACTCATTGGATCATCTACGAATAACTATTCCGTGTTTTGTCTTGTTTTTACATAATATCGAAAGACACATTGAACAAATATGACAAAACAAAGATAAGCTATTCCGAGGATTATGTTTTTAATACCAGGGCCCTAGAAATAATATATATGATGCTCCCAAACCCTCGGTAGCGCAGTGGTAACAGCAGATAACAGGATTGTGAAAGATTTTGGGTTGAGATATGAACCTAATTGGGTATATATCAGGTATTTTATAAAGTGTCTAAAAAATTTAAATATAATATAAGAATATACATCATAATAGATTAATTTTTCCTCCCCTTGACGTTGGAATCTGAGACTGTGTTCTAAAATTTTCGAATCGTTAGGAGAGTCCGGCAGTCTTCTATCCAAAACATTGTGACAAACAAAAAAGCATTAGGTAAGTAGGTACATAGTATTTTTTTTATGCAACTAGATGAAAATAAACTGACAGCCCACCTGGTGGTACCACCGCCTGTAGACACCGGCAATAACAACGAGAAATCACTTCATATTGCAGGTGCGTGTCATCCTGAGGCCTAAGATGAAATGCCGTCAATGTCCAGTAATTAAATTGTCTACCTTTCCCTTCAATCCGAAACACAGGGAACTCTTTCACGGCTGAAATAAGAAAGGCTGTGGAACCTACCCAGAAGACCCTACATACGGGCCTACCACCTTGTATATAACCTTTTTTGACATGCTGGATTGTCCCAGAAGACGAAAGCTCGAGCAGTCATAAAGAGACGTTCTAATACGCAGCTAGTATTGTTATATACTTCAGCTACTATACGTTGCGGTCGTGTACAGTAAGATGCAAAATTAAATTACCACATTTTCTTATTATTAATTTATTTTAACATTTTAATAAATGTTTGAAGGATATTATAATCATGTCCCCGTGACCTTTCACAATTCAGCAGATTGCTGTAACCACTGAGCTACTAAGGAATTGAGATGACCCTGTGAGTTTCTTCTAGTGTATCTTTATTTGCGTTATAAGCTAACTTCTACCTTCACAAATTTGAAGTTATAATTTAACACCCGAAAGAGTACTTTCACAAACATCTACATTCACCCAATTCCCTCTCTAATACTTGAAAAAATGTAAGCAAACCAAATGTCATTTTGTATAGGTTTGTTCCTTTCACTCGCTACTTACCTTTCTTGCTCATCACTCATACAAAAAAGACAGTGCTTTGTTTACATTTATTCTTTATCTAATAGTCCGGTCAATTTAGACATTCGAAGATACATAAATTCCCACCAAGCTGAAAATCAATAAGATTGTTTAAAATATAATTAGAAATAAAATTTGAAATTCCCCATCTTTCACCTGTATGGAAAAAAAATATTGAAGGTCAAAGGTCAACAAAATGAGTTTTTCGCGATTTTCATCAAAGCGGTAAGTTTTATCATAAAAATACTTCAGACAAAAATTGTAGATCATAAAATTATCTACAAAAAATAAAACTTTTACAACTTTTTGAAAATAAAAGCAATTCAAAAAGTTGTAAAAGTTATAATCGTCATAATATGCACACGTTTCCACGCCACCTATGAGGTAGTGTACTTAGCGCGTTTTTTTCAACGTGGTTTCCCCAGTAGGCCTATTCCACGGGTCAGTTGTGAAATAAGCCAAAAATTTTTGCAGCCTGTTTAATTTGAAACTAGTGCAAAATAATGGATCATCATCATCATCATCACCAGCCTATATACATCCCACTGCTGGGCACAGGCCTTCTTACATGGGAGAACCACATGAGGAGTTTGGGCCATAACACCACCACGCTGGCCCAATGCGGGTTGGTCTGGCCCAATGCGGTTGGTATATAATGGATATTAGCAGAGATTGAAAAGATAAAAGCAATTTAAGTTAGAAAAAAGTAGTAAAATTTAATCGTCCGAGTCGTAACTTTAAAATTCTTCTTCTTGATCTTCTTGTTCTTGTTCGTCTGGTTCTTCTTCTTCTTGTTCTTGTTCTTCATCCTGAGTACATGTAAACTGCGCTAATAGCGATGTATCGCATGTCGCCTCGTTGGAATCAAACGGATCCTCCACTTTTGGTGATTCAATATTAGGGCACGAGCGGCCTTAACAATGTGTTCATGCCAGAGAACAAAACAGTCCGACTTTTTGCAACCACATTTAGCACTGCACCCCTTTTTGCAGTTGCAAAAAATTGCGTTCAGCAGTTTTTCCGGCGCAGGTGGAAGTAAAGTTTGGCTGGTTCTAATAAATTGTTAACCAACTTCCAACCCCAGTCTGTAGGGTCTAGCTGATAACCAAGCCACACTTGAACTTGGTAATATACCCGAAAAAGATGTTGATGAGCAGCAACTGAGGTTGGAGTAAGACAAGCTAATTGTACTTGTTTTTTACTTTTGTTATTTTTAACGAAACATGCATATCTATACTTATTTAAGCAGGTAGTTTTTCTAGGAGCTTCGTACATAGAAAGAAGAAAGCGAATGCCGTTAGTGATAATTTCTTGTCGAAATATTTTGAAAATTGTTATTTTTCAGGAGGGGTCTCCTGTAAAATACAGATGTCGTATCACAGCCAGTTATTGCGTGTAAAAATAGTACATAGCGTACTCATGCATATTATGACGATTACAACTTTTACAACTTTTTGAATCGTTATATCTCAAAAACGGTGGCTCGTAGGAATTAAATATTGGTACATGTTTTGTAGATAATTTTATGATCTACAATTCTTGTCTGATGTATTTTTATGATTAAACTTACCGTTTTGCTGAAAATCGCTAAAAACTCATTTTTTTGACATTTAACCTTGAATAATTTTTTTTTCTATACAGGGGAATGATGGGGAACTTTCAAATTTTATTTTTAATCATATTTTTAACAATCATACTAATTTTCAGCTTGGTGGGAATGTATGTACCCTTACTCTTATTTTTTGGTCTAATTTAACCGGACTATAAGTTGACTGAAGTATATGTTTTGATTTTTTGAATATAATATTGTATTTGCTTCAAACATTTGTAGTTTTATTTACATCTGTTAAGCCGCAGAATACCTTCGGGGGCCTTGTGACAGTTAAAAACCATTTTTTCCCCGGAATCTGTGGCTTGACAGATAAAACAAGTAGTCTAGATATTATGATCTAAACAAGAATAAAACACGAAAATAAAAATACCTCTTTAATAGGCGTTGATTTTGACTACCGCCTTAAAAGGACTGTTCACGTTAGCACTATACATTTTTATTTGCATAAAACATGGCCATGGCATTTCCTTGAGACATTTAGTCAAAATATTTTTTTCATTATTACATTACATAGGTCGTTTACGGCTCTTCCTATAAATGCAATAAGCGTTACTTGCTTTCTAAATCAATATCTTACTTTTGCTGTTGACTGTACAAGCGTTAAGTTAGTATTTTGTGGATAGGAATTAGAATTCACCCGACACTACGCTTAGGAAGGATTAGAATAAATAATGAGGTTTTCGAACCTAACTGCTAATGACAGGATCGTGCACAAAATTGCGTAAATCTTTTGTACTTTGGTACAGTCGATAGCACATCAAACATGACGATTGAATTGAATAAACGCCACTCTTGGTATGTGAGTGAGCATCAAAGGTGTA
Source organism: Nymphula nitidulata (assembly GCA_947347705.1). Classification (NCBI taxonomy): domain Eukaryota; kingdom Metazoa; phylum Arthropoda; class Insecta; order Lepidoptera; family Crambidae; genus Nymphula; species Nymphula nitidulata. Next base: position 16,876,129 of record OX374625.1, on the reverse strand, counting down.
GTTATTCTGATTTTTTGAAATTCTGTCTGTCTGTTACCTTTTCATTATTAAGCCGTGGAACCAATTTAGATGAAATTTAGTACAAAGAAAACTCAAAAGTGTGGAAAGGACAAAGGATACTTTTTGGAGAACCGATATTCACTCTGGCAGAGCCGCGAGCGGTTACTAGTTAGTAATAAAAAAAAGGTTTGTATTTAACTGATCACCACACAAACCTGACCTCACCAACCTTAAAAATATAATTGATCATTAAAACTTATAATTGGTCATCAAAATACCGACAAATTTACTATTTGTAGACCAATTCTAAATCTATATGGAGTACTGCTGCCATTTATGGGCGGGAGCACCTAGATGCCAGCTTGGACCATTTGACGTGCTCCAAAGACGCGCTATGAGAATTGTTGACGATCCTTACCTAACATGCGGTATTTAACCTTTAAGCCTAAGGAGAGATTTTGTCTCCTTGTGTGTGTTCTACCGTTTGTATAACGGGGTGTGTTCTGAGGAATTATTCGACATGATGCCCACGGCCCCTTCTATCATCGCACCGCTCGCCACCGGCAGAGAGTTCATCCTCACGAATTGGAACCACAGTGGTCGCGTACTGTAAGGTTTCAGAGAAACTTTCTCCCCCGTGCGCTCAGGTTGTGGAGTGAGCAAACCTGAGAAAACCTCTACAGGGAGCAGAGGTTTTCTCGAACGAGTACAGCATGGGGTTCTTCAAAAGAGGCGTAAAAAGGTTTTTACAGGGTCGGCAACGCGCAAGTGATACCCCTGGTGCTGCAGCATCAGGTGGACCGTATGCTTGATTGCCAACTTAGTGGTATAAAAAAAAATGTTTTGATGACGACACTAATATTTTTTGTAGACCCTTTAAATTATTCCAATAAAAAATGAGATGATTTTAGTTTATCATATTTTTCCTATCATCCAGCAAGGCTGCTATCAGCTATCAATATAAAACCAAAACGTCAATCACCTCTACTAAATCCACTAATAATATCCATTATAATAATAATAACAATAATATTCACCTCAATTACCTACATAACTAGATCAATTGGATATCGGATGTTTAAGTGCTTTCTGTCATCCGCCATTGCGCTAAGTATGGGAAATCAGTCAGTTATAGTCATTTTATACTAGGTATTTACGTACCACATATTACTTTGTGTACACTATTGTTACTCTTTTATTGTAACTATTCATTCTTATGTGTAATTATTAATAATATTTTTTACTAAAAAGATGGAGAAAATATGACAGGCTACTGAGTTTCTTACTGGTTTTCGATAAAGTCTCTCCTAACGAACCAGCGGTAGAGCCACTTATTTATAACTAGCTTCGGTATGCGGCTTCTCCCGCTTGAACTACAAGAAAACAAATGTCATTTTTTTACAAACAAACATAAGTACAGCGCTCTCACTCCCTCTCAATTGAATATAATATACTGACAATAATCTAAACAAACCGAGAAGGACATACCTACTTCTCCTTAAAACTAAACTAATCTTTGGGGCCAGAGTGGTATGGTTTTAATAGAAGTCAATGCGTGTATGAAAAGGTTTAATTAGGAGACAATAAGAAGTGTATAATTAAACAATATTGTTAACTACGCAGGAATATTGTTTTTAAACAGCGTAATTACGTAGTAAGAAGTAGTTGAAGATCGACATGCAAAAAAAGATGGCGACGTTGTTGGCCCTGCACTATTTTTTCTGTTTTAGAAATACATCAGCTAACGCATTATATATCAAGACATTATGTTAAACAAGGGATCAGCCCCCTTAATCAGAAACTGTCGGATCACGGATTTGATTCGAAAAGTCGCATGCCGTCTCGCTTTGATGCTCCGTGATATAAAGTGACAAGTATAGAGATTCCGAAATCCGATTCTTTTCCGACATTTGCGAATAAAGGGGCAGAAGTCATAAAATAAAAGATATTGTCTAATTCTAACATTCCCAAAAACATTAAGATCACGGAAAGAGGAAAACTAATGAAAAAAAAAACGAATGTAGTCTGCGTAAATATAAAAATATATTAAAACAATATTTTGCAAAAGATTAATTTCTTTGCCCCAATTAACTTATAAGACGGGTAAAGTTAACCTACTATAATTATTTTGTGATCGCAATAATTATAGAATTAGACAGCTGAACTGCAAAGACCATTTTTCAAATATTATCTATGTTTTTGTTGCATTAAAAATATTTCGATGGGTTTTTTAATGTTTTATTAGTGTGAGAACTATAAAAACGCCTCTAATTTCTTTTCACATTATAATTTCTTACAAAACTTTACTTTTTATTATAAATCTTTTTGATTTTAATGTAAAAATCTTGCTTTGTATTCAATTTACATATATAAAAAAGATATATCATGAATTAGGTATATATTATTTTTATGCTTTTGTTGCGTTTAAACGCCTACTTTATTGTAACGATTACAAATAAAGAAAGAAATCGATGAAACAATATATGCTGCAGGCGGGACTCGAACCCGCGTCTCCTGTTTTTCGGCCAGACGCGATCACCACTACGCCACCGGAGTATTAGGTGTACTCTGCTAATTTCTTCCCGCGTTCTTTCCCTTTTCCAACGTTTTAATAGCAACGTTTATCTCACCACTCATTGAAGTTAACACCTCTAATGAAGGTGCTACATCGCCAACGATACGGACAGCACGACGCTGCAATCTGTCCAGGGCATCGAGTAGGTACTTGGCGGAGCCATCCCACAAGTGCGAGCAATATTCCACGCAAGACCGGACCTGAGTTTTATACAGCAGGCATAATTGGTCAGGCATGAAAAATCGACGCACCTTGTTCAGGACACCGAGCTTCCGTGAGGCTGTTTTTATCACGGTTTCGATGTAGTTCCTGGAATTCAGATCGCAACATATCGCCATGCCTAGCAAGTTGAGGGAGCCCTGTGCCGAAAGAGTCGTCGTCGTCGTACCTACCTAAATCAGTAGTAATGGTATGAAACAATATGTCAGTGCTTATGGGTTATAGATTACTTAATTCATAAGATATTTCTTAATTTAGTATAGCAATATTTGATGTCAAGTGCTATAAGTTATGTTGATTAAATATTTTATTGATACCCAAACACTCATGGCATACTTATAAATTGTGAGAGATAAAGTAGGACTTATTGTAAGTCTTAACCGGTAGGTATTGATTTATAAATCAGTTGGAAGCCCTCGCAGTGCAGCCGGGAAACGTGGCTGAAAGTCAAGGGCCGCCTGGTCTGATCTCATTACCGCCTGTACTAGGAAGTGTTTACTATCAAGTTGAAGGGTGAAAATTACTACGGAGTTTTTATTACAAAAAACAATAAATCTCATGCTTATTTATTTTTTTAGAAAAATCTTCCAATCTTCTGTTCTGTTGAATGTTTATTTTGTGATTGAATTTCTGGGAAGCTATAGCATTTTTTTATAAGAAAAAAAAGGGGAATCCCCTCTCCCTCCATGTTTTTGTAAAGAAAAAATGTTGTTTAATTATTAATCAATGTTGTTTAATCACTACCTATTTCTATCTATTTATAAGTAAATGATAACATTTACCTATAAATAGATAGAAAATCATTACTTTGTACTTTTACATACACATTGCAGATTAAAAAACAAACCTAATACACCAAACAGCCGGTCCCATCGCTCGGAGCGATCTCTATCTACTAAAAAACCTTATGACAGGATAACTAGGTAATAAGTACATACCCAAATCTCTTAATCAGCCTTTCAATGATTATAGAGTAGCATGCGCAGGACAATGAGTACATTGCCATGCCCCAACAGCCGAAACGTACGCCTGCTTCATACTCGATTCGACTCTCCGTGCCCACTGGTGCCTGGAAAATTGAGAACAGTAATTGAAGTTGCGGAATTATTGCCGAGATAATATTCTAAGGCGATGCAATAAGTAATTACTTCTAGTAGTTCTAGTTTCCGTTTTGTGTATTTGAGCTGCTTTTCATTAATAAGTTTTATTCATAAATGACAAAATAGGCCTATGTGGGGACTCCGGCATCAGGCTAGCGAAGTGACTAGCTTTAATAGTAGCAAAAAAGTAAGTTTACTAAGCCAGATATACTTACCTACATGCTCTACACGACTGTTATAGTTCATTATCATCATCATCATGCCAAATAATAAACTCCACCACTGCTGAACAAAGGCCTCAACATCGAATTCCGAATAGAATTTTAAAGCCCCACCGGCCGACTGTTATGCGTGCTGTTATCGAATATCTATTTCCAATAGTTAAATTACTTAGGCATAGTGCAAAAAAACTGAGGCATACTTACAGCAGGATTGCCACCAAAGACAGCTTCTCCAACGAAGTCCGTGAAGTATAACGAGTAGCAAACGTGAGCCATCCAGCAGAAAAGATTGGTGAGGCAAACCACACGCAAGGAGTTGGGCATCACCACTATCGACTTCAGGTAATGACTGAGGGTCAAATGCTGGCTGCTGTGCGGAGTCTCTGGTGCATTGAGGGCAGCGCCACTCTGGAAAATGATAATTTATTGACAATTGACGAATGAATCAAATAGTAGAGATATTTCGTCAGGATATAACACCACCACGCTGTAGTAAGGACAGACACAAAATGCATCTTCATATTCATCCATGTTAATTCTGTGGTGACTGTGTACCATCAGGCTCAACTTCGTACTCTATTTAGTCCACTCGCAAAGGAACGCAATAGTTGCAAGCCCTAGCATGAAAATAAGAACGCAAGCCCCCGGACTCCAAATTCTTTGTCTATTCGCAATCCAGAATTTTCGTAACAACTCTGCATTCTTATTTCAACTGAAGAACCTACCAGTACCGAGCTTCAAGGTGCGCATAATATACATTGCAAACCCGAGACCCGTACACTTATACTTAGCTTATTTTTTCATCTCGTATCTATCTTGGTGTAAAAATATGATATGTCAATTGATTGTGATATTACCTTTTTTAATAACTTTTAAGCAAAGCCAGCGATTTTGTATGATCATTATAACTATATAGCAATAAATATTAGTACCTCTTGGTGACTCAAAGATCCGTAAGTAGCGTTAGCCTTCATATTGCTTTTGTCTAAGCTCTGATCATCGGCGTCGAAGCTCTCCTGGTTTCTCTCATCCTGTGCCAGCTTCCTGAACTCGTCCTGGTAGTTCAACTCCTCGAGGGGTATCTCTTTGAAACTGGTTATCGTGGCAGATACGCAAATCACGAAGATTATCGTGATCAGGGAGAAAACAGCTCTTACGTGCCCACCGAATAATTCACCTGGAATTGCATTATAGAACGCTTTATTATTTTTTAGCACTGTAGCTATGAGGGAAAATAGCTCCATGTTACGGCCAGTGCCGTAACATGGAGATGCACCATCACCCAGTGGTGATGGTGCATCTCACACCACACGCCCAGAACATCCGCTCCTACTTATCATTAAAATGTGATATAAGTACTCCCTTATTCTTGTAAATGAGTATTTATATTACCTAATGTATTCTTTTTATTTATATGGTTATTATTAGTTATTACTAACATAGGTTAAGAAACAAGTTACTAACAAAGATATGGGTTATGCCTGAAATAAAAATAATAAAAAAAATATTTATTTATTTTTTATAGCTTGGGTTAGATTACTTTCAAAATATTCGGTAAGTAGTTTTAAGATATCATCTGTTATAAATTAAAATTTAGTGGCATATTTTCTTTATTTTTATATTATAGTATTCCTCAAACTAAATATATTTACCTGACCCTAGATCGTGTACAGACCTATTTCTATGAGATCTAAATAAAATTAAAGGCTGTAAGTAGAGTTAGAACTATAAAAAGCTATAGGCAATAATAACTGATATCTTAATTTTAATAAATATAAAATGATTTTCCTACTTAAAGGTATGTAGTTTCTTTAAAATATTTTGCTTATAAAAAGTAGTAAGCTAAAGCGTTTATTTGGAGTATTCTAAGTTTCAGAAACTCCAAATAGGCAGAGACTGAAAGTCATATATACAGAATCATATCCTTCGCATTTCAACGACATCATTGAATTTAATAAAAGTAATATACATTTAAACCTCACATCAACACATCATTCGGAGGAGTATGGTAACTTAATTTGTGACACGAGAATTTTATATATTAGATGTATAATTTTTCGTTATGAGTATAAGTATCCATTACACAAACTCTTAGTGATGCTTAATTTGGACTAGATAATAGGAATGCACAAAATGTCTGTGTGTGACTGTAAGACAAAGAGTGTAGAAACACATTCACCGCAGTCAGATTTGTAGCCCCTATAGTAAAGTCAGTACTTACAAGTAGAATAACGAAGTACTAAAAGAGAAAAAAAAATAATACGTGTAAGAATATTATTAATAATAATAGGTAATAATAATATCCTAACTCCACGAAAAATAAATTCGAATCGGTTTACATGAGTTTATTAAATTATTTGAAACGAGAATAAAAGCTGCCCAATGTTTGTTTCAGATTGAAAAAAATGTATAAAGCGATATCATTTTTTATTACTATACAAAATCGCATTAAGGATGATATGATTTATTGCTATTTATAGCTTTACAATCTCGGAGGAGCTTGGTGGCGTAGTGGTTTGAGCGCTCTGGCTTCGATTACGAAAACAAAGCAACTTTCGACATGGTCGATCCCGAGATGGGTCAATCAAATTTATAATCTCTAGCTCCTCCGTGCTTCAGATGGCAAGTTACGCCGTTGGTCTCGGTTGTTGTTACTGTATCTGCCTTAACCCACCAACCCGCATTGGGCCAGCGTGGTGGTGTTATGGCCCAAACTCCTCATGTGTTTCTCCTATGTAGGAAGACCTGAGCCCAGTAGTGAGACGTATATAAACTGGTGAAGATGATGAAGTTGATTTTTATGAAATGATTATTAATAGCGTGTTCATCATTTGGATTATTTTTCTTCAAATATTATAGATAAGTAGATACTAAACTTTTGAGTCTGTACGCAGAATTTAAAAATTAACTGCTCATTGCGATCATTTATGGTATAAAACCCCAAAAACAAATGTGTTTCTAACATTTAATATTAATGTAAAAAAATTAAGAAAATACACTAAAATAAAATACATTGCAAAAGATAACAAATACTTTTTGTTAACATAACACCTTTGTTGATTTGTGTTTAATGTATCTACGACACCTCCACCATATGAGTTACTCTATGACCTCCACTGAGCCTCCATTTGACTATGAATTTTTGTTTATTTTTCTGGAATCCATCAGAGTAATATGATTATAGATCGCTACTATTAGAAGTAGTAAACTATTTATTTCTTTACTCATAGAGCAAACAATGATTTTATTGTCTTTGCAATAGAACGGAGCGAACTTAACAAAAAAAATGACATAGATCTGTCAGTTTGAAATGTTTGGATTTTGAAAAAGTTAACGTGTTGGTAAATAACTTTAAATAAAAATTGTGATTAAATTTAAAATGGTAACTCCGTAATTCTAAATAAATATCAAGGCTTCTAAACCGGAATTAATATTTTTTTTCTGAAAGTGTATGCAGCTATTGAGACCACCGAACAAGTTTATTTTAGCTGACGTTTTGACGTTTTTTGGCACCTGTCATAAATTTTCTCTATTTTGTCTTAAATTTTACAAAAGTGTTGTATTGATAAATATTGGAGTAATGAATGCCCAAAGTTGTAGCATCCCACCAACTTAATGCATTGCAAAATTGACTACTTTCCCGACCGTTTCCGTATCAAGAAGTTAGTAGAAAATACGTAAAATGCCTAGTTGCGCCGTACTTCATTGTAAAAGCCGAATGAATGGAGATATTGCGCTACTTCGGTAAGTACATCCTATTGCTATTTTAAATTAGTTAAATTGTTATGTGATTTTTAGTAGCAAAAATTAAATAAGTACCTACGTTACTTCATTTAATATCGAATCAGCAACACCGTATATACGCCCCATTGCTGAGGATTCCCTACATGAGAGAAAAGTATGGAGAATGTTGGGCCATATCATGACCACGCTGGCTGTCCCTGTGCGGGATGATTTGAGATCAACCGAGTCAACGAACTAATGTGCCTGCCGAAGCACGGAGGAGCTCTAGACTACTAATTTAAGAATGACCCATCCGGTCTCAACCATGGCGGAAGTTGTTTCATTTTCGTAATCGAAACCAGTACCCCAAGCACGAAACATTCTCGTAATCGTATAGTAATCGTATTTTCTTACTATTCGATAACGATCACGATACTAAGCTGACAGCATGAAACAATGCTACGAAACTATCGTCAACACGATAGTAATACGATACCTATAGTAAACTTAGGCCGGCCACAACTGGACAAAGTAGACACGAAGTGCGTTCAAAAATCACTGCAGCAACATTGTGTGTTACAAATCAATGAAAAACCTACTCAATCTTTTTGATATTTATTGAAAAAATGACAACTTATTCACTTTTTTACTAATGCGAAGCAAATCTTCCAGTTAAATTTATAATTAGGGCATAATAATAAGGTTTCTTGTTTTATTTGGTAGCGACTTAGAAACAGTTTCTGAACGTACGCAATTCTTCAATGCCAACTTTATGTAAACAAAACCTCTCAAAACAAAAACTCGTCGAGTCAAGTGGAATCTTTCGACCTTATTAGTTAAAAAGAAGTGTAATTTATTGGTTTTAATGTGCATACATGTGCAAGCAATTTAATTATGGTCGAAGTTAAAGAAGCGTATATAAATTTTCCATGAAGAAATAAGTTTTAAGACACAATATTTATTGTTTGTAAACCTTGTCACGATATGGAATAGTCCAACAGTTTGTAGGTAATATGATGGATTTCATGAAGAGGTGAGTTCGTTTCATTTGTATATTACTCTCTAAATACTTCCAATTTTGTGTGTGACTATCAAAACTTATTCTAGTATTATGTAAACGCAAGAAAAGTGACGAAAGGTTAGATTTGAATAATCACTTATTTATTCTGTAGATAAGTTTATTTTAGATCAAATTGCTGATAGCCAAATATTTTAATAAAATTTGCTTCAATAATGTTGGGTTACATATTGAAATCCATACTAATATCATTAATAAATGCGAGAGGAACTCTGTCTGCCTGTTACCTTTTCACGCTTGAACTTGAATTAAAGTGAAAAAAATGAAATGGATGGAGTGACAGGACATAGGTAGGATATTTTTGGAACAATAACCTACATCCACGCGAGCGGAGCTGCTAGCTAGCCGTATTTGACTTTAATCCTAACTATTAATATAAATGGGAAAGTAAATTTCTTTGTTCAATCGTTACAGTTTCACACCTAAACCACTAAACTGATTTAGATGAAACTTGGTATGGAAAAACTTTACTTTTTGGAGCGATAACCGACATCCACGTGGATGAAATTTCACTTGTGATATGAATAAAAGTTTAGGTGTAAAATCTATGGATATAGATAGATTCTTGTAGATCAATAAATACTGAATACATAGGTAGATATGATAATAATTTTTTTTTCATATCTACAGGTGAAAAAGAAGTGGAGTTGGTTTATCTAGATGTTGACTCTAGCCAAATTGAATTCCCTGGAGAAGAGACAGAATTGGGGATGGAACCCACTCCTAAACTTGATTGGGCAAGAAGAATTAAACCTTCCTGGCACCAGACAATATCAACCACCTCAAGAACTAAGTCCAGCACCAGCTAGGAAATGGATCCCACTATACTATGTATAGCTAAAAAGACTCGCGACGCAAGGAGTGAATATATGAAGGATGGATTTTTAAAAGCTGAATGAGATGAGGATAAAATTAATGTTAAACTAAAGAAAGAGAGAATATCGCAAATATATTTTGAACTAGAACTGCAACTCAAATGGTTTGCATTCATTAGTGAAACTTTAAGTGTAGCTATTCAAGAAATTTATGTATAATAAAAGTAGAGATAAATGATTAGAAGTGATGAAAAAGAAAAATATATTTTTACATTTATTATTAATTTGAGGTAAATAGGTGAAAATTAAAATTAAATGTGTTAAACTATATTAATGTTTAATATTTAATATTTTAAAAATAGGTTATACATATAGTGGCAATCAATTATTTTGTGAACCTTTAATAAAGTTTTCTAAATTATTATTATTTTTTATTCGAATTATAACTAGCATTATTCTTATTATAATCTTATGATGCAATGCAATTTATGTTATGTTCGATCCTTGCAAAGACACCTCCAGCAGTTTTTTAATCGTTCAATCACCATCCTTGTCCTTCCATGTTCCTTCCATAGGAGTTGTATTTATGCCTGCCATAGAACTATTACTTATCGACTAGTAGACATCATTTGTGGTATGTGAATATCCAGAATCGCCTACAAAAAAAATATATTATATACATATTATCATATACTTATTTTTCATTGTAGCTCAATATTTGTTATTTATTTTAGTGCTGTTGATTTAATTCGCATTTACTGAGGCGGTATCTATTTATAAACTCTCTTTCATTTGAATAGTAACATCACTTATTCAACATTTCATCAGTAAAATTCTTTGTTGAATTTCTCTGTTTATAAAACAAAAATAAAACGATAACTTGGATAAATTGCTTTTTATACAAAGATACCTAATTATTTTGCAAAAGTATGCATAAATTCACTAATTTAACACAATTATCATACCTTCTGATTTCGTCGTCTTCTACTCTAAGAGTATTTACTAAACGCCAGTGTAAGTAGTAACTACGTAAAGAATGGCTTCCTACACATAATACACATAATTTTCAGTCACTAAAATTGTTTTTTATCAATAAAACATCAATTTTTTATTGCACAACAAACGTAACGATAGTTCTCTCACTGCAAAATACTCGGTGAGAGGTAATACGATAGCTAGCTGTCGACAAAAACGATACGATCCGTCAAAAATGAGTTCGTGCTGCCGATTCCCATACTTTGACCTTCGGTTACTATACCATTACGATTACGATTACGAGACTAGTATATTCGTGCTAGTGAATTTTAGTTCCGTAAACGACCGTAGTGGCGCTGCTCTGGTTTTCATACAAAATAATACGATTACCATTACCATAACGAGAACGATAGTGTTTCGTGCTTGGGGTACAGTACCCCAAGCACGAAACATTCTCGTAATCGTATAGTAATCGTATTTTCTTACTATTCGATAACGATCACGATACTAAGCTGACAGCATGAAACAATGCTTCGAAACTATCGTCAACACGATAGTAATACGATACTATAGTAAACTTAGGCCGTCCACAACTGGACAAAGTAGACACGAAATGCGTTCAAAAATCACTGCAGCAACATTGTGTGTTACAAATCAATGAAAAACCTACTCAATCTTTTTGATATTTATTAAAAAAATGAAAACTTATTCACTTTTTTACTAATGCGAAGCAAATCTTCCAGTTAAATTTATAATTAGGGCATAATATTATGGTTTCTTGTTTTATTTGGTAGCGACTTAGAAACAGTTTCTGAACGTACGCAATTCTTCAATGCCAACTTTATGTAAACATAACCTCTCAACTCAACTCAAAACAAAAACTCGTCGAGTCAAGTGGAATCTTTCGACCTTATTAGTTGAAAAAGAAGTGTAATTTATTGGTTTTAATGTGCATACATGTGCAAGCAATTCAATTATGGTCGAAGTTAAAGAAGCGTATATAAATTTTTCATGAAGAAATAAGTTATAAGACACAATATTTATTGTTTGTAAACCTTGTCACGATATGGAATAGTCCAACAGTTTGTAGGTAATATGATGAATTTCATGAAAAGGTGAGTTCGTTTCATTTGTATATTACTCTCTAAATACTTCCAATTTTGTGTGTGACTATCAAAACTTATTCTAGTATTATGTGAACGCAAGAAAAGTGACGAAAGGTTAGATTTGAATGATCACTTATTCATTCTGTAGATAAGTTTATTTTAGACTAAATTGCTGTAAGCCAAATATTTTAATAAAATTTGCTTCAATAATGTTGGGTTACATATTGAATTCCATACTAATATCATTAATAAATGCGAGAGTAACTCTGTCTGTTACCTTTTCACGCTTGAACCGCTGAACTAATTAAAGTGAAAAAAAAATGAAATGGATGGAGTGACAGGACATAGGTAGGATATTTTTGGAACAATAACCTACATCCACGCGAGCGGAGCTGCTAGCTAGCCGTATTTGACTTTAATCCTAACTATTAATATAAATGGGAAAGTGAATTTCTTTGTTCAATCGTTACAGTTTCACGCCTAAACCACTAAACTGATTTAGATGAAACTTGGTATGGAAAAACTTTACTTTTTGGAGCGATAACCGACATCCACGTGGATGAAGCCGTGAGCGGTTGCTAGTTGATGAATAAATAATTTCACTTGTGATATAAATAAAAGTTTAGGTGTAAAATCTATGGATATAGATAGATTCTTGTAGATCAATAAATACTGAATACGTAGGTAGATGTGATATTGATTCTTTTTTCATATCCCCAGGTGAAAAAGAAGTGGAGTTGGTTTATCTAGATGTTGACTCTAGCCATATTGAATTCCCTGGAGAAGAGACACATTTGGGGATGGAACCCACTCCTAAACTTGATTGGGCAAGAAGAATTAAACCTTCCTGGCACCAGACAATATCAACCACCTCAAGAACTAAGTCCAGCACCAGCTAGGAAATGGATCCCACTATACTATGTATAGCTAAAAAGACTCGCGACGCAAGGAGTGAATATATGAAGGATGGATTTTTAAAAGCTGAATGAGATGAGGATGAAATAAATGTTAAACTATAGAGAATATCGCAAATATATTTTGAACTAGAAGTGCAACTCAAATGGTTTGCATTCATTAGTGAAACTTTAAGTGTAGCTATTCAAGATATTTATGTATAATAAAAGTAGAGATAAATGATTAGAAGTGATGAAAAAGGAAAATATATTTTTACATTTATTATTAATTTAAGGTAAATAGGTGAAAATTAAAATTAAATGTGTTAAACTATATTAATGTTTAATATTTAATATTTTAAAAATAGGTTATACATATAGCAATCAATTATTTTGTGAACCTATAATAAAGTTTTCTAAATTATAATTATTTTTTATTCGAATTATAACTAGCATTATTCTTATTATAATCTTATGATGCAATGCAATTTATGTTATGTTCGATCCTTGCTAAGACATCTCCAGCAGTTTTTTAATCGTTCAATCACCATCCTTGTCCTTCCATGTTCCTTCCATAGGAGTTGTATTTATGCCTGCCATAGGACTATTACTTATCGACTGCATGGGAAGTAGGCGACATCAATTATGGTCTGTGAATATCCAGAATCGCCTACAAAAAAAAAATATATATTATATACATATTATCATATACTTGTTTTTCTCATTGTAGCTCAATATTTGCTATTTATTTTAGTGCTGTTGATTTAATTAGCATTTACTGAAGCGGTATCTATTTAAAAACTCTCTTTCATTTGAATAGCAACATCACTTATTCAACATTTCATCAGTAAAATTCTTTGTTGAATTTCTCTGTTTATACAACAAAAATAAATGGATACATTGCTGTTCATAAAAAGATACCTAATTATTTTGCAAGAGTATGCATAAATTCAATAATTTAACACAATTACCATACCTTCTGATTTCGTCGTCTTCTACTCTAAGAGTATTTACTAAACGCCAGTGTAAGTAGTAACTACGTAAATAATGGCTTCCCACACATAATACACATAATTTTCAGTCACTAAAATTGCTTTTTATCAATAAAACATCAATTTTTTATTGCACAACAATCGTAACGATAGTTCTCTCACTGCAAAATACTCGGTGAGAGGTAATACGATAGCTAGCTGTCGACAAAAACGATACGATCCGTCAAAAATGAGTTCGTGCTGCCGATTTCCATACTTTGACCTTCGGTTACTATACCATTACGATTACGATTACGAGACTAGTTTATTCGTGCTAGTGAATTTTAGTTCCGTAAACGACCGTAGTGGCGCTGCTCTGGTTTTCATACAAAATAATACGATTACCATTACCATAACGAGAACGATAGTGTTTCGTGCTTGGGGTACAGAACACTTAAACCATAATGGTTCACTACAGAGCTCCTAACTACGCCACCAAAATTCTCTACGCCACCGGGCTACCACTATCGTGTTTTCACTTGCTTCAATTAATATGTTGTGATTCCAGACAATTGATTTTTCAATCACCTGCATAGGTATAACGCCGCTTGACAGATTAAGCTACTTACCACGTGGTGATACTTATAGCAATTATCTTAAGTGTTTAACCTATAATTGTCTTTAATTTTATTTGCCAACACAAAAAAATACTGCTCATAATTATGTCAAGTTACAATCCAATCGCATACGGTCAATGCCGTATACTTGGAACTCAGAGTTTTAGTTTCAGCTAGCACAAAATTACAGGATGTCAAAAATGGCCTGAATGGCTTCGAGAAAAGGATAGTGCGGCAGTGCCTTGTTTTGCTTGACTTGGCGGGGGCACTGCCGTACTTCTAAATTAGTTCAATTTAATTTGAGAATGAAATGTCTATTTTTACGGCTTTGTTGAAATCTGACCTGTTTTCTGTTAATGATGGCCCAACAGAAAATTATGTGGCTTTATATTTAAAATAATATTACCGTGGTAGTTTAAATAGTTCCAATTACCGCAGTATTTTTATTTTCATATTTTATTCTCTTTTAAATAAGTAAATAGCTTAAGGACATCGCAATCGTATTTAGTCATCCTAAATCTCTTAGGGTCTATTCGCACAACTTTTTTACGCGAACACCACGCATAAAAGAACAAAACACATAAATTAAAATACCGTCTTAATTGCAGCTTATAGCTACCTACCAAACAAAACCAACCGAATCCTACCAAACCGACCTACCTACCAAATCTGAAATAGAACTCAAATTTTATTCTTTCTCAACTCTATTAGAATAAAATTAAATGTTTCACCTCTTGTACGTTACCAGTTCCTCTGCGTCTTTTCAACAATAAAACATCAGTTGTGTCTGGCTTCATAAAACTAAATGACTATGAAACACGTTTCCATATCTTACCTAATCTGGTTTCATCCCAGTTGATCCCACCTAGACTGTATCCTAAAAACCCACCCAAACCAGCCATGATGGTGAATGTGCTCAGCCCTTTCGCGTGGTCTTCTGTGAAAATGACATACATTTTCCTATAAGTATACAGTCTGTTTTGATCTGGAAAAAGTGTTATACAGGGTGGTGCCGTCAATGTGACAATAAATCCAAACATAGGCTATATTAGTTTATAGAAATGGTTTGGCACTTTCAAAAACATGTTATTCATTTGATAATTTGATGACTTTCTATGAACTAATATAGCCCATGTTTGAATTTTTTGTCGAATTGACATCACCACCCCGTTAGAGACATGAGCTACTTTTGTAACAACGAAAATACAATGACAAATAAAAGAACATGATATTTTATTTATTTATTTAGGGGCTTTTGTTATAACACATGTCAGCCCCATCGTACCGTATTTTATAATAATTGTACATACATTTATGACGTTGCGCGAGCGGGAGTGATTCCAGTATCCAGAAAAAAGACTTCTGATAACCATTTTGCAGCTAGAGATGTTGGATCAGCTAAAATGCTTAGAAATGCACCGAAATTTTGCATATCCATGTTAAATTTATGAATAATTGAGTCTCTCTCGCTCCGATATTTTTCACATTCTTACTTAACACATTAGACTTAATGAGCATTATCTATGATGCCACAACATGAATATTTGTTTAAAAGCTGTCTGTGTTACAAACAGCTTTTAAACAAATATTCATGTTACGTCCTGTCACATACAATATATCTAGCTGTATTTATCATAGTTAGAGATTTTACCATAATGTCCCATTACAAAAAAGTAATGACTCCTTTTGTGGTGGGACAAGGGTTTTACTAACTTTCACAGATCCGTTTGATTTGAAATTTGGTGTATTGTCACTTCGGGACATTCCCATGATATACTAACCTTATGCTGATCCTATACCAACAGAAAGTCTGCGGATTACTTGATTCTCCAGAAACAGCAGTTAGATATAGCGTGTTTGGGCTCATATGAATAGTTTCAATGAGATAGTGTTAGGTAGATGATAAATGAGGCCGGGGGTTACTTAAAATTTTCAATTTTATATTCTTTACCAACAAACCTTACAATATAAGTCCAGTACAAACAAGAAGTACACTATCTTGCAAATATGTAAAATATAGCCAGTACGTTAACAATGGCTGAGTCAATTCTTGAGCTTGAATTAAATCCCGAGTGAACACAGAACTTGGCAATATAGATTTTGATTCTTTGGTCGGTGAAGACGGGACCGACGCATTATTCATATTGAACTTGGCTCTTAATTCACATTTTTGTTTCTAACCCCCGACGAAAAAAGAGGGGTGTTATAAGTTTGACGTGTCTATCTGTGTATCAGTGTATCTGTGTATCTTTGTGCCTGTCTGTGGCATCGTAGCGCCTAAACGAATGGACCGATTTTGATTCGGGTTTTTTTAATGGCAAACTAATGTGACTACAATGGTTCTTAGCTATAATTCATGAAGACCAGTTCAGGCGTTTGATGACTATCAGCTCATTTTCTACATGATAATAGGATTTTACTAACTTTTACGGATCCGATTGATATCAAATTTGGTATACTGTCACTTCGGTGACATTCCTATGACATACTAACCTTGAACTGATCCTATACCATCAAAAAGTCTGCGAAATGCAAACAAGTTCTTCAGAAACTAACAGCAGATATAGCGTGTTTGGGCTGTTATGAAAGGTCTTAATGAGATGGTGTTAGATAGATGATTAATGAGGCCGGGGGTTACTTAAAATTTTTAATTATGTAATTATTGATGAAAGAACTACAAAAAAGTGCTACATGATAACATGACTAATAAAGCTAGCATGATTAACTGATATTTGCTGGGCGCTGTAGGGACCAAAATACAAAATAACAGCATACAAGTACTTAAGTAACTTACGACATATTATTCTTTTAAATATGCATTACTTATTTGAAAAAATCTTCTTGTTATCCTTATATTATCAACAGTGCCTTTATCTTCCACCCTATCACTGTGTCAATTTCTGCTGTCTATAAAAATAGCTTGCCGTGGCTTAAACTTAAAAAGAATAATAATAAATACATAACGAGAATAAACTTGTCTAGTCCAACGTCATAATTAACCCGGAGTCCAAATACTGTCATAAATCACTCGGTTCTGTGTGCTTTAGATTTCAAGCACAAATAAGTTTTGTGTATGATGCGTACATTTTGCGGTTATATAATTTAGTGTCACAGTCTTTATACATGGTTGTGACGTGTGTGTGATTATGTGAACCACATAGCACGCGCTGGTTGGATAAAACTTCAATAAATTTTAATGAAGTCTTTGACGTGAAAAACTTCCAAAATCTATCAATAATATTTTGATAATTGGCGAAGAAACACTAGACGTACTAGTTGTAATAAACAAAATAAGAGAATTTCATGCAAGCAACTTTATTCTAATGTTACACACCGAACTATATGCGGTATCATAAATTGGTTACAAAAAATTTATCGTCTCAAAAAGCAAATACAAGTTTTACAAATTCGTTTTAATGGACACTCTCATTCCATATAAACATCACTCAATTAGACCATGTTCAGCAAGTAGCGTACAGTCCCGAAATTGGCCTCATCATCCCCATGGAATGATTTGTTATTACCATTTTCGTTTTAGAATAGCAATAAAAGCGTTTATGGGTTTACTTCCTGAAAAAAAAGCACAAACCCTCTTTCCGTTCTTGCAAACATTCACAAGCAGCTGTTGAGGTAATGACAAAGCCTGCTAAAATTTTACAATGTCACATATCCTAATATTTAAGATGGACATAACAGACAGTTAAAATTTCTTATTGATAGCGGAGCAGATTTTTATATTTTTCAGCATTCAAAACCGATAAGGTACAACATTTTAATTTGTTAATCGATTTATATTCTCGAAATTTATTGAAGACAGCAAAATTATTGATTTATGCTGAAAATTATCACTTCAATTTCTAAAAATGACATCATATAATTTTTCTCCTTACAATCCGCTGGTATCTCCTTTAATATAGAAAACATAATGTCTAAGCTGTGGCTACTTCACAAATTAAACACTAGTGATAAATCATCATCATAATAAACGATTTTGCAACAGTTTCCAAATTCACTGCCATGCAAAATGCTTGGTGGGTGAAAACAATGTGTCTTTCAATGCAAGGAAAAAAGATATTATAAATTCTGTTAGACATTATTATCCGGAACCGTATATGGTGAAAAAAGCTTTATTTTTGTATCTGAAGCTAATATTAAGACTAATGGAAATGAAATGAAAATGATTTTTTTTTTTCAAATTTATTGAAATAGGCAAAGAGGCACTTCCAAATTGTCAAAAAAATCCTTATGTCTATCACATAAAATAATATTAACTAACAATGTCAATAACTAATGAAGAGGACCATATTTTAAAACTACAAACCTAACAATCTGCTTGTAGATAATATATGCTACGCAAAAGTTTGCATGTAACCTACTGTAAAGTTTAATATAAAAATAAAATCTTAGGTACATCATAAGAAACTAAATAATTATAATAATCACGCGCTGTGACGTCTCTACTTGTTAAATATTTTGTGATTACTAAAGCAATCAAAGTGGGTGAAGGATTCCTGTAAACTTGTTACTATCATGTCAACTTGAAATGTCAATATTGACTTGTTTTAAAATTAATTATTCTGCAACTAGCCGCTTGCTCGTCGGCCTAATGAAAATGACTTTCCACGCAATCTTTCATCTCTCTAATCCCTTAGTTAGGCGATTAATTTACAAAATATATTTTTTCATAGCCGTCTTTTTAGTATCATTAGTTTCAGAAGTTTTAACTTTCCACATTTTCATAATATTTATCCGAATCAGTGATAGTAAATCTTATCAATGACAGGAAAGACAAATCGCGGACACACGATATACCTACTTGGTACCGAATGATGAATGATTCCAAAGTGCTCTTCTATTTTATGAAGTAGGTAGTGTTAGTAATCAAACTAAAATAAAGAGATCCACTTAAGAATATTTTACTTTGTGCACCTGGCGAATGTATTCAATCTCTTAAAAACATGAGTGGAACAATGAGTTTCAACTACTAAGTACTATACGGATAATATTGATTGAATTGAAGATTTATATAAATAAACTTCAACTAAGTCATCTCAAAAACAACGGCGAATAAGTATTTTATATTTATTCTATCTCTATCTTATAAGTATTTGTTTTTCAGCAAGATGTTCAACAAAGTCATATAGATTTAAGTTTTTTATTTGCTGATTTGCAAATAACAAAACTTAAATTATAATTAATTTTGTAATAATTACGACATTTAATTAAATTGTACTAGTTCCGATTATAGTTCCGATTATATAGTTCCGAACGTCTGAAATCGATCCCAACTTATTTAGATACGTCTGTTTCAAGACGACATCGACATAGAAAAATTACCAACTTGGTGTAGCCAGGCTAACGGTTTTTGGGATCTTTGTAATATATTGACATACACATAGCAGCACCGAGAGACATGGCAAGGAATATCATTAAAAATAATTCGCCACGGCTATCTCCGAAACAATTAATTATTAACTATAATGCTCGTATATTATATAAAAAACAAATTATTATTCATTGCACCAAAAAGATACATGAATCGAATGTCAACCGCTCTCAACGGCGAAAAGCGCAAAGAACTAGTTTGAACGCTTAATTTTAACGCCCAATAACAAAATTGCGCTAGACTAATAATACTCATATACAACAACTTCTACAACTACGGATAAATATTATTGAAACGACCTAGAGGAAGACCACAGATGCAATGGAAGGATGACGTCAAGAGAACTGCAGGGATGAATTGGATGGAGGTAGCGCAAGATCGAGCTAGATGGCGTAATTTGAAGGAGGCCTACACCAAAATGGTTGAGAACAGCTGAGAAGAAGAAGAAGAAGGTTAAATAATAATTTAAAAATGATACAAGTTTTTTGTAAAATGTTTAAAAATATTGTTCTTCTTACATTTCCACTTCCAAACTCTTAGCAATCTGTGAAGTACCTACACTGAAAAAAATATTTAACCAAACTACTTCGGTTACATTTGTAATAACCAAAATTTAGCGAGATGTAATTACAGTTTATTTGATTTAACAAAACGGTGCATCTCTGAGCAACTTTATTTTCTGCTAGGGGTTACCATCATAAGTTATGTAGTCACTTTTTTGAGCATATTTTTCACAGATAGTCATAATTTTAGTAGTCATCTTTTCAATATACCTACCTACATATCAGACTTAACAGATATTCTGTTCTTGAGTGGACCCTAGCGGCAGTGAACTAGTAAGAGTCAAAAATAAAATGTATTTAGCGATGAATATCGACAATGAAAATGCTCTGTTTAAAAAAATATTTTAAAACCAAATAACGCCATCCACCGTCCAACCTTTTGAATTCTGATTGTAAGGACAAAAATGGCAGTGAACTTAAATAGTTTATGTCAGTGCACAACGAATCAAGGGCATTGTAAGCGTTTGATAATGACCTTAACATATAATAAACTAGTGCAAGCATACATGACAGCTCTACACACAATCAAACATAGCTGACCTGGTACTGTCACGTCAAGTAGATAAGCGCGCGCCGGGCTCTGGCACGCATCAGCGTCGAAGTCTAAGAACACGGTCCCGAGAACCGTGAACAGAACACCCCAAGGATGGTAGTTGGGGTGGTCTTCTTCTAACGCCGCACTCCTTGGCCCTAACACTGAGGGCACACCAGTCTTGTTTGCTGGTCTCTCGTCTCCTAACGCGTATCCTATTGATTCTCCATTTGGCACTAAAATCAAACCTGTCAATAAAATTCAAATATAAATTATGCGGCTTATGTTGACATGAACAAAAATGAGATAAAACGCACTCGATCCATCAGCAAAATACTTCAGATATGCTTAAAAATCTAGATACGGACTTTTCTCGGTTCACAACTAAGGGTTTTACGTGTGGTAAACAAAGCAATCGAAGTCAATAATCTTATACTTATTATTGAATCTCATAAAAATAACCACAGGGTTTCGATGTTTTATCTTTTCGAAGTTATCCATAGACTTTGAAAAGCCAACAACACGCATGTACTGAAAAAAGAACAGCGCTCTTGGCTGATAAAATTAAATATTAACTTACCTAGCAATACACCGAAAGACATCAACACAATGAAAGGTCTTCTCCGTCCAAATTTGGACTTGCATCGGTCACTTAGCGATCCCAGCAGTGGGGTCATAAAGAAGCCTATGAGGGGTGAGAGTGCCCAGACCAAGGTCATTTGTTGATGCGGCACTCCTATCTGCAGCAGGGTTGGGGAGACAAAAGCAGTCTCTCCTGCGTATGAGAACTCTATTCCCATCACGGCCGCTGATATTCGCATAAGTTCGATGCGACTTTTCCTCCTAAAAATATAAAGATAACATTAAAAATATAAATCATACTGAATAAGAACATACACATTAATAAAAACCTTTTGTGTCATCAAAATAACTTTGTTGAGTGTAGACTAGTGTAACAAGCGAGCCCAAATGAAACATATTTTTATAAGGTTATACAGATTTTAATCTTCTTTAATAAAAATCAATGCTTTTATGTTGGTCACCTATGCGGTTCGAAGCCATTTATCCGATTATGATGAAAATTTGGTAGGGTTCCTGGATCATAAAAAAAAAAATTCAATTATAAAACCTAACAGTTTTCTCTTTACGGGCATTACATAACAAATTAAAGAGGTACCTCATACTATTTAACTTAAAATAGTATTAAGTACCTCTAGGTACCTGAAATTTTACAGAATTTGAAAACCGTGCTAGGTATGTTTCGCGGCTAATTGTACAGTAAATTAAGATAACCTTACCATAGGTTCAACGTTTCTTGTCGCGTCTATACATAGACGAAAAGTAATCGACCGGCTTGTCGAGCGGTCTGTACCCCTTGCTATGCATGCTACTCGGTCAAGAGGTCCCGGGTTCGAATCCCGGTAGGAGCAAATGTTTGTATGATGAGTACGAGCATTGGTTTACGAGTCATGGATGTTTATATGTTTTTTAGTATATTTCTAATATTTATATACATATTACATATTATCAATATTTATCCGTTAGTTTCCATAACACAAGCTCTCAATGATGCTTACTTTGGGCTAGATAATAGGTGTGAGTGGATGAATAATAGTTAGATATTTGTTATAGAAGAGTGCAAAGTTGCTTTTTAACCGCGTGCTCAATTTTGATGACCGAGCAAGCGAAGGATTCTAAAATTAGTAGAAAATTAGAATCCTGAGCGTTAGCGAGAAAATCAAAAGAGCTAGAGGTGAAAAATCTTTGCACTCGAATGCAACACGTCACTTTTCATCCCACCTCGACGAGGAAATGACTAAATCGATCTAAAAAAAGTACACCAAGAAGGTTCCGAGTCTGAGTTTTTAACAAATTAAAAAAGGTTGTATGATAAATTTCGCACCATCGAGGTATAAGTAAATTGGTTTAATGATGTTTGGAATTCACAAACTTAGTGCACACAATGTTCTAAATTCAATTTTACTTTATCCTCTAGCGAATAAAAACGGCTTTTGCACTCAGATATCGAAGAGCAAAAATACTCTTTCCGAGATGGGGGGATGAAATTTATTATTATTGTTATAGATGACTTACTCAATCATTAAGTATGAAATAAAAGCCCCTAAATAAAATAAACATTTTTAAAAAAGTATGAAATAATATAAGATGTGCGTAACTCAAGTTTTGACTCAGAAACCGGCTCTATGTCTCTGAATATTATTTTGGAAAAATCCAAAGATGAACTGTATTATATTTCTCTTCTCACCTTGCACGTAACAAAACTTTTCAATCAATCCCCGTCTTTTTGTCAATAAGGAAAACCTAAAAATTCCATTGACCTAGTTACTTCATATTCACTGACTGAAAACTTGAAAGTGTACCGTGACCAAACCGTAACCGGGATGTAGGTTCAATAATACTATATTACGCTGTTAATCTAATAGAGTTTCTAAGGTTACAGGTGTTCTAGAAAATATAATATTTTATCTTTAATTTCCCTCTATATTTGACTCATCGTGCTTTCAGCTTGGCACACAATCAAGCCAAATTGGCCGTTTAATATATTATTTTCTTGTGTTTTTTTAGAAAGTAATAAAATTTATTAGATTCATGTAATAAATTTTATTAGATGAACTTATTACTTAATGATTTTATTACTTAGACCAACGAAATAAATTCTCAAGCCGACGTCGTATTTACTTTACATTTTTTTATTATTTCACTAAAAATCGGGACCTTTATTTATTGCTATCAGGGCTCAATGATGTATAACAGTTTAGTTTTTAATTTTTTGTATCATTATCCTTTTTATGAATTGATAAAGTCACAAATTAGACATTTTGCGACAGTAAGGGCTTATCTAAGACATCATAGCTCGTGCACGACTAGGCACCTTTTGTACCTACGTATCAATTCTTAGTTTACACGTCCAACATTTTAATCCAATAATTTACACTCTTTTCACTATTGTAAACTAAATATTGTAGCTACTTAAACCAATAAACACATGCGATACTGTACATGATACTGTAGCATATTGTTGAATCACGTGAATGGAGACACGTGTCCTATTATAAGAACAATAGTATATATTCTTTGTAAAGTATCCGCATCTTCTATGGCATTAAGAAATACTGGATTTTTAAATTCATAAACTAGGGGCAAATAAGCTCAAGGAATCACTGCGTGCAGTTTTTATAAGAAAAATGCCGAACTAGCTCAATTTACTGATTATTTTACGAGTCGTAACTTTTGAGGAGATCAGTGCCGTAGTAGTTGAGCTCTCTGGTTTCGATTACGATAACAAAGCAACTTTCGATATAGTGGAACACGGAATGGGTCAATCAAAATTTGCAATCTCGAGCTCCTCCGTGCTTCGGAAGGCACGTTAAACCGTTGGTCCCGGTTGTTATTGCAACCGCTTTAACCCACAACTCGCAAGGGCCAGCGTGGTGGTGCTATGGCCCAAACTCCTCATAATAATATCTTCCATGTAGGAAGCCCTGTGCTCAGCAGAGGGACGTACGAGTATAATAAATACCCAACAAAACCTAGGTCACTATCTTCTGCGGATGATTAAAACTAAAAGTGTAAGAAAATGTGCATTCAGGCGAAAGGTTGCGTGCTCTCGCTTGTTTGAGAAGACTTACACACCACTATATGTAAAACGTATATCTATTAAGCAAATGCTGTCATTTTAATGCCTATCGATATAATGGTATTTATATTGTGTCACAGGATTTTGTGTAGCTTCACAGCTTAAGCTATTAAGAGGGATTAGCGTTTAATTAGACTTCAGCCTAATGATGTTACTTTGCCCGTTGTATTCACGCTGAATGTAGAATAACACGAAGAATACAATAAGGGATAACTTAAATTACTTAACTCTTACATCATTTTCTATGTTTATAAAAACAAATTCGAGAATGCCCTTTGACTATTCAGATGACAGGATAAAACCATAATTGTTTTCGGATATAAACAAATATACATAAATTGTAACAATTACAAATAAACCACAAAATCAAAGATTAAAAATGTTACAAATTGTTACCATTGTTACAAAGACAATGAAAAGGTCACGTGAATAATCGTCTATTTAATTATTAAAATCAAACTTTTTCAGTGGAAGATAACATAAACTGTTAAGATAAAATTATGCCATTAAAAATTATTATACCTTACCTAAACAGGTCGCTGTACTCGCTATCCTGCCATATCCTCTCTGGTGGTTCTTCAGAGCTCGGTATTCCAAACAGGGACTCCCTGACTACATCCCTGATCCCCCTAGGATGCTGCTCCTTCCAACCAGCCCAGCGTTCCCTATACCTGTCCCTAGCACTATGCAGTCGACCAGTCACACCCTGATATTCGTTTAGTTTGTCCGCCATTGTAGACAGCACTTCACTTAAAGTTCCACTTCTGTTTATATGTTCATTACCACTTCGTAAGCCACTTATCTCTACGAATAAGCTAAAATTCAATTTGAGATTTTGATGGTAAAATTAATTTAATGGGGTTGTTAAATTCACCATATATAAACTCACTGTTAGTAAAGTTCAGAATTTCAGGAGATATCGACGCTAGTATTTTGTTTTCAGAAAATGTTATTTTTTTGCTAAGAATTCCACTTATCTGAAAAGTTAGTGAACCGACTCTAGCTCAAAAGTTTAGTCTTAACAAAATATTGACGCTTCCCACTGTCGCAACGCTTCGAAAGTTGTTACGGTTAACAAGTGGGAGTTGATGTAACGATGTTTGATGAGCGGCGCGCGGGCCGGGCGGACACGGACTGAGGGTAGCTCGCCGCCCGCCCGCCCTGCGTCCGACTAAAGCCGGAAGAGACATTTCACTCAATTTGCTACAATTTTTTTAAGGATTTCATACTGATCTACTTTACTTCGTAGAGCGATGCGATAAGGAAGCTAAATTAACAATTATGGGTAAATTGTTCTTAGTAATTCCTTTCTCTGTTTATAATATTTTCTTCTATTTCAATAAATATAAATGTTTTTGTGTTTCTCCTCTCCCTATACGTTTTTAAACTGTTCATTCGATTCAGTTAAATAAGACGCATAGCCTAAACTGCTAATCTTAGAGACATGAAATACACTTCACAGAAAATATGCCTACATTCTTTGTGAAGTGTAGGTATCTCTACTAAGGGTTTATCGAAATATCACACCTAAGAGGGTGAATAAAACTCTTCAATTAAAATTATGAGACACGTGTATCACAGTTTTTCTAAAACCATCCCCAAAAAAAGTCAAATTAAAAGTTATTATTATTAAATAGAGCTTTGAAATCTTTTAAAAAGGTTTTGGATTTGGATAGTTTAGTTGTAAAATACCCTCCAATTAGGTTGTTGAGTTTTAAGCATTATTTTAAATGTGAAGAATTTAAGGCGCGGGGCAGTGCGGGGTATAGTATTTTGCTATAAGCAATATTAATTGGGTGACTTTAGGCGGCGGTAACCACTTACCATCAGGTGGGCCGTCAGCTTGTTTGTCATATAGTTGTATAGAAAAAAATACTATCCAGCGTCTGGTTGGCTCCTAATTAGATCTTTTCACTCACGATTCCAGTTCTGTTAAAAGCATAATACTCTCATCCGATGAGATTATTCAGGGTTATAAAACTCTCAAAACTAGAAAAAAAAATGTGTATTGTGATTTGTGTGAAGTCGCCGATTTTATACATTTCAGATAAGATTTTAGAGTTGCTTCCAGAGTAAAAGTTGTTTGAGGTCTTCAAATGGTTTTGAGGTTGTCGGTGTTTAAAAAATAACCCTGTATAGATTAGATTTACGGAAACTTCGTCCATTTTGCTTTAGTTGGGATAAAGTCTGTTTGTTTATACTGTTGAGATGAGAGAGAGAGAACGCTGATAATTTTTGTTTCTGAAAAAAAGTAGGCCACGTGGGTGGAAGTTACCTATATATAGCTATGCAAAATGAAAAAGTCAAAAATTTTGAACTAATATATGTACCTATTGATCGTATTTGAATAAGGTCGTTAGTTGTCAAATATCCGATACTGATGGTTACAGTGTTTGCATTTCAGTAAAAATGTCTTCGCAATAAACTCCCAGAATGAATGTCCAAGGGAATCCGCGGGCTTACGTTTATTGCGTCCCAGAGGCAGAAGATTGCTTCTGTTATCAGGCAATGTTTATACAACTGATTGTCTTGTCCGACTGTGGAATAGGGACTCATATATTTCTGAATGAATGCCATTTTCAGTATTTTTTCAATACCTAAGACCGTGTTAGTTACTTAGCCACTTGAGTCACGTAACACGCGGTTCTACAAATTAAATGAAAATGTTGTATCTTAGTATCACTTTCAAAGAAAAATATCACATTTTTCAAAAACAAGACAAAGGCCTTGTCAGAAACTATTTTGAGCTACATATTTTTAGTGTAAATTATGTTAAAATATTTAAATAAATATTAGGTACTGTTAAAATTTATCTGTCAATACATGAATGATAATAAAATATCACTAATAAAAATTTTGGGTTGCAAACATTTAGTAGAGCTGCGTAGGCTCAGTTGTAGTAATAAAGATAATTATAAAATGTTACTTAAATCATAACAGCTATTAAAGTAGGTATTGTATATGTGAAAAAAGAATTGCTTTGGTAATAACGTTTACTACCTAGTAAACGCCTAGTACCACCTGGTAGACCCGTATGTAGGGTCGTCTGGGTAGGTACCATCGCCTTTCTTATTTCAGCCGTGAAACAGTTCGCTGTGTTTCGGATTGAAGGGAAAGGTATCCAGTGTAATTACTGGGCATGGACGGCATTTCATCTTAGGCCCCGGGATGACAACGCACCTGCAATAATTAAGTGATTATCCTTGTTATTGCAGGTGTCTATGATGCGGCGGTAACCACTTACTGCAACCGCTTTAACCCACAAACCTGCAGCGGGACCGCTCATGTGTTTCTTCCATGTAGGAATACCAGTGCCCAGCAGTGGGACGTGGGCTGGTGGTGTGTGTGTGATAAACCAAAATCTGTTTCACAATTTGCTTCCAACACAAATCCCTTATTGCATCTTTTATTTTCATTTACGTGCTAACAAATCCAGCTTTGCCAACACATAAACATAAATTTAGTTTCGTTTATCGTATCGTTACTCGCATAGAACTTTTCATTCACGATCAACTCATGAAAACTTCCAATTCATGATAGAATTGTCTTTTAAAGCAATGGTCCCTTTGGATAAAATAAAATCTAGTAAAAAATGAAGAAAATAGCAAGAAATGAAGTAAATTAAATCTTTATAGGTAGTCGTCTCCACACATTTTATATCTTCCTCAAATAAACTTTTAGAAAGTTTTAGCTGATTCAATTTATACATTCGCTTTATAATTTGTGGTTGAATTAAATAAAAGAAATTCAAAGCTTAAAAAAGTATAATAATGAACCATTTCATTCAATTGAAGCGAAAATTTATATTTATATAAATATACTTTTCTCTTGATTTTATAACCCTACGGCAGCGCGTGAGTAGTGCCGAGGATGCTACAGCGTCTATAGGCTACCGTTACCGTTAACCGTCACCCCTGTCGTATACAAAAATTTTAAAAACATGGAAGGCATCTTAGCCCTCAGGATGGCAACGCAACTGCAATACCCAGTGATACTTACTTGTTATTGCAGGTGTCTATGGCCGGCGGGAACCACTTACCACCAGGTGGACCGTCAGCTTGTTTGTCGTCTAGTACCTAGAATAAAAAAAAATGATAAACTTTTTCATGACTATCTATTATCAATAAATCGATGAATTTCCTAAATCTTCGAGCTTTCAAACGTACTGAATAATTAAGGGGGTTTACGTTCATCAAGTCGATATTATTGGAAACTCACACAACGATTCCAACAAAACTTGCCATGCATAAGCAAGCCAGGCTAGTCTAATTAATTGTGAGAGGATTATTCAAAATGTCTAATAATAAAGAAATTATGGCGATTTTTGTTTTGTATGAGAAGCTAAACATTACACTTACTCAATTATTATCACTTCG
Organism: Nymphula nitidulata; assembly: GCA_947347705.1. NCBI lineage: Eukaryota > Metazoa > Arthropoda > Insecta > Lepidoptera > Crambidae > Nymphula > Nymphula nitidulata. The sequence goes on along the minus strand of OX374625.1, from coordinate 16,847,321 downwards.
AAAAATCCTCTGTACCCCTAAGTAGCACGAACATTTTTGAATTTCGAATCGCCATCGTATCGAGCAGTTACGTGAGCTTTTGTTTGGCTTTTGTTTGAAATTTCAAGCGTGTATGAACGATATGATTACGATTCGAAATTCAAAAATGTTCGTGCTAGGGGTACTGATAACTAATTAGACTGGCCTGACTTGCTTATGCTTATAAAGTCTTATTAGATTCGCTTTGTTCGATTCCAACATTTTTGCTTTGACAGTTTGTATGTAAACCTGCGCGGCGTAAAACTCCTTAATAAATAATAAAACTTTTAATAAGAAAAATGTTTACAGAGATTTACTTATCATTTCACTGATTCAATGTCTGAAGCTTCTACGTGCTAAGAAACATGGAAATAATTTCATTTCATGTACTGTTTATAACAAATGTCTAATAATAGCAAATGTAGGTATGCCTATAATTGTTATTTGAGTTTTACAAACATTGGATTGTTGACTGTCGTCCAACTGCAAGGCTAGATCCCTCACGAGGAATCCTACCCTCGTGACAACAAAATAAAACTAGCATCGAGCGACACATTCAGCGTGGCTAATTTAAATACGTTTGTTACTGACACGGTGAAAATTAATTCAGTGTGAAACAATAGGAGAGCTGTTCCGAGATGTTTTTATCCGACGAGATCTATAGCAATGCATAAAATGGTCTATTTATTTGTGAATTTGTCATCAGAAAGAGTTTTTTGTTTGTTTTATAACGGCAGATCGACGAGATATAGATAATACTCAATTCAATAATCATCAATTCACTGTCTCCACCTCAACATCACGTACAAAGAAATTTAGTAGCTCGTTTCTTTGTCGTACTTCCAGAACTTGGAATTCTTTGCCAGCACATGTGTTTCCTCCATCCTATAACATGGGTTCCTTCAAAAGAGGCTTTCACATTTTCGGGCCGGCAAGGTGGAGGCGGCTAGAGCAGTGACTGAACTGCACTAGCTGTCTTCGCATATGGACTCTTCTTACCGCTTCACATCAGGTGGTGTTGAGTGATTTGTCGTGCTTTATATGAAAAAAAAGTACTATGCAAATCTTGCTGAGTAGGCCAACACCGAATTCTTTTAGTTTCGTATTGTTTGCCTGTCCATCCATCCGTCTGTACCCATTCCTATACAGGCTACTCCCGGTAGGAGCAAATGTTAGTATGATGAGTACGAGCATTTCTTCACGAGTCATTGATGTTTATATGTTTATTTAGTTTACATATAAACATATATATAAATATTTATATGCATATTATTATTTCTCCGTTATCTAGTATATATACACAAGCTCTTAATGCTGCTTACTTTGGGCTAGATAATAGGTGTGAGTGTAAAAAAATCTATTATTTATATGTCCATTATTTATTTGTGAATATTTGTCATCAAAAATAGTTTCAAAATAGTTCAATAATCAAGGATTGTTTTTATCTATTTCTTGCATCAGTCACATATCTGCGACCGCGAGAAAACAGTTTTTTTAACGATGCGCCACTGCGAAGCGTGGCAGGGTACAGCTAGTAAATTATAAAAATTATTTGTGATAAACCTAGTCATCGTAGCCGTATGAAGTGTTTACTATACTTAAAAAAAATTTAAGTCGGCTAAAAATATAAATAAATGGATATGACTATGACTAAAAATAGTATTGAAAATTTTTAAATATAGTTCTTGTAATGATTTTTGATAATGTGGGCTTTGTGATGAAGTGGTCTTTGTGGACACAGCGATACAATGGACTTTACAAAGCAGTGGACATTATGATACAGTGAACCTTTCGTTGCAATAGACATTATATGACTGAAGCCGTAAAATTATATCAGTGACATAAATCTAAATTTTCTAAGTCCAACCTTCATCTTCTAAAATACCTAACCATAAATCGACCTCACACATCAATCATCCCGACGCGACGCGACGTTCTTTATCTCTTAGGAAAACAAGTTCAGTGATAACGGCTCTACACCAGCCTCGGGTGCTATGTACAAATTGGATATTTTCAGTAGCAACCTTTATTTACCTTTATCACTGAAATAAAATCTGAACAAGTGCGTATCGAGATCACATTCGGGGTTTCATAATGCCATTAGGAGAAAATATCTGAACTTTTCGTTTCAATTTGCTGTGTTAATAATTTGCATAGTATATGCAACTAAATAAGTAGTCTCATGGATATTATGAATGCTTCAACAGAGTATCTTTTGCACTAATGAAAGAGTTATTTCAACCAACATAAATACATATGGGTATATGTATATGTTGGTTGAAATAACTCTCGACCAACAAAAAATACAAAATATCTGTCAGATGAGTACCTGACAAATATTTTGTATTGTTGTTGGTTAAATATGTATAATGATTTACACTCATTATTTTTAAAGGTTCTTCAATTCAAATTCGATTATTAAGTAGTTATTAGAAATTCAAAAATCCTTTCCAATCTAATAATAATAATTTAGCTTTACCTACTTAGTAACTATTCTGAAAATGATGTGTAATGCGACTCTGTTATCACATCATTCTCTATCTTTGACATCTTGAGACGGTGTGTTTAAAAGAATTCCTATACAATATTTTAGTAGATTTAGATAGTTATGACCGATAAATTGTGAAGGCTTACGAATAATCAATCAAAATTGGTAATAGAGTATTGGTATTTCCGACTCACTTGACGGAATTAATCCATATTCGTCTTATATATTGTCAGGATACTCACTAACTTAAAGTAACAGGACCATTTGCACATAAAAATGGCGGAAAAACTTATTTTAGCCTCTGACTGTACTTCATCGTTAATATTAGGTATAGGTACGAGTGTTTCGAGTCTGACTAACGAAGAATACCCACATACTAGATACAATACATCTTGTATTGTTCGTGAGTGGCGGCCGACTGGTAAGGGCCGAAAGGTTATATTAAAAATTTAAGAAAAAGTAGACTTTATGTCTGCCCAAAAATACATAATATTCACGATGTCAATATATGAATTATTAGGAGCGTTTGCGTCCGACGTCTCATACAAACTCTCTCAATCCTCCGACAACTTTTTACACTAGCCTGACTTACATAACCATATTGTTACAAAGTCTTATTAGAATGGTATTCGTTTCCAATGTTTTCGACTTGAGCTTGACTTGACTTCGAAAACGCTTTTTTAAAAATAGAAAGCATAAAATAGACTAACTAGACTTAATAATGGAGTCATTTTTCCATCCTCAGTTGCTCGCCATAGCGCTTGGGGATCTAAGTTACTTTTACAATATTACAATCCCGTAAGTCCATAAGCAGATATTGTGCAAAATACATACAATCTCATTTTACAAACAATGGCATTTTGAAAGGACATTACGTACCTACTTTCAGAAGCCTATTTTGTATCTCAGTTTATTCAATGTTCCTTTATTTTAAATCAATGATAAAATATGCAGTGACGTTATCCGGTGCCTTATTTATCGGACTCCAAATCTCCCCACATTGTAACGTTACAAACTGACACTTTCCTTTATAAACTGTACGAAAATTAGATTTTTCTCCAAACAGCCGCAAGGGTTTTCTAAAATTAAGTAACAACTACATTTATGTCAGAGACATTGCTTGTATTTTTGCAATACCTAACATCGTAGATCTAAGTGCATAATCGGATTGTAATCTCTTAATAAATAAATTGTAAAGTTATTTACGTCATCTACAGTTCTTGGTAAAAACAAAACGTCTTTACAATAATAAGACAACGATTACAATGATTCATTTTCTAATGATTTAAAACAAAACGTCGTGACGTTCCTATAAACCAGACGCAGCCAAGTTGAATTAGTTAATTGATTATATTTTTGTATACTCACCATTTCTAGCTTTCTATTCTCATAGCCGTAGGGCTGCTGGAGATTTCTTGCTATTCAGTTCCTTTGGGTGCGTACATAACTGTCAAATAAATAATCTATACTAATATAATAAATGCGGAAGTAGCTCTGTCTGTCTGTCTAATGTGTGATTTCAATTAGTAAACTCAATAGAATGATGATATCCAACCGCACCTAATTTGTTTTTACCTTTTTTCCACAGACGGTTTAAACTTTTTGTTTTATTTCAATAATTTTCATTTTTTCCTTTCATTATTCGTTGGCATTCACAGTTTATCGGTCAGAACTATTTAAATGTGTTACATTATTGTATAAGTACTCATTCATACTAACAGTCTCAATATGTCAATGATAAATGATAATTTATATTATCGGAGTCGTATACGTATCAATTTCAGAATATTCAGAATACTAAGTTACTAGGCAAACATAGCATACTTAATAATCATCACCAGCCTATATTGATACGTCGTCCCACAGCTGGGTACAGGCCTTCCTATAGGGAGAAACAGATGAGGAGTTTGGACTTTAACATCCCCTCGCTGGCACAATTGGGATTGGTGCTCCACCGGGACTGAAGCACGGAGTAGCTTATGATTACAAATTATTGTTTTCGTAATCGAACCAGAGTGCTTATACCACCACGCCACCGGGCTCCACAAGATTTTACCGTTTTACTAACTTACTAACGGTTGGCTTAAAATCGAGGTTCAATAAGAGAATACAGTGTTTGGTACATAGTATTATAATTTTGAAACTTTTCTCAAAAAATATAAAAAGCACCTACTCAAAAAATATATTTCTAGGGGATAATAACCTACTTCATTTTTTACAATTTTTAGTGATAAGTTTCTAAGATCAAAGCTAGACGGGTGGCCGTCAGCTTATAATTGTTTCCCACCATTATATCGTACCACTGAAAAGGCAAAGGAAAGCAAAATCCTCAATTTCGCATACATCGTCGATTTAATTATTGCAGTTGCTTATTTAGAATTAAAAATTAAACCACTTAATTTATTTTGATAAAATTTCTATGGGACTAATTTGAGAGCATACCTACTCTTTCAATGCAAAAATTAATTTTCCAAATGACGAACTTCTGAGGTAACAGACATAAAAAATACAGCCAAATTGATAGGCAAGTAAGTAGGGTCGCCTGACTCTGGGTAGCTACCACCGCCTTTCTTATTTCAACCGTGTAACACTTCGCTGTTTCAGATTGAGGGGAAAGGTAAAATTAGTGAAATTACTGAGCATAGAGTGCATTTCATCTTAGGCGTCAGGATGACAACGCACAAAATAAATAATTATTAAATAAAAAAAACCAAGTGATTTTTTCCTTGTTATTTCAGCTGTCTATAGGCGGCGGATACCACTTACCACCAGGTGGGTCGTCAGCTTTTTTGTCATCTAGTTGTATAAAAAAGCTCCTCCTTTTTTGAAGTTGACTAAATACTATAATTTTTGTAAATGCAAATACCTACGTCAGAGAGCACCTACTTGTGCTGGGTATGGACGAATATGAAAATAATGATGACAATTGCAGATAACCCATTCGTGACATGTAACAGGGTAATAAAAAAAGCGATATGCAGGCGTTTTATTAATCTAATCAAAAGATCTTCAGCCGGAAATCGTGCAAGAGATTTTAGTTAGACGCTGGTATTTTTCCTCGCCTATGCAAAGATGAAACAGTGTTTACAGAAACAGGTTAATAATATCTGATAAATACTTTGTTATTCTATACGAATGAGTATTTGTGTTACTTTGAAAATAATAAACTAGTACAATTTTTTTTTCGCCATATTTGTTAGTATTTTTTCTCGAAACATTGAATTTTGACCGAATCGAAAGCGATTAAAGGTGGGTACTATACATAATTTTAATTGGATGGAAATCTATTTTTTTAATAAAGTGATCAACAAAATATTATTCTGAAAATAGAATGCTTTGGAAAATAAAAAAAATCGTGTTCTAAAAAAGCACTTACATTACCCCAATAATTATGAACATTAACAAGGCTACGAATAACCAAATGTAATCATCCTTAATACGTTACAGGCTTTTCATTTTACTTAACTTTTTTTTAAAGAAGTGCTTTGGGCAGGTACCTACTCACTTTACATATCTAGATATAATATAAAATATACAGCATGATGTTGACATTGAAATCGCCCAAGAACTCTTGAATGTAAAACTAAAGTTAAAAGATACGAATCGTGACACGTAGATTACACCTTGATAAATAAAATTCATCGCAAACAATATTGGTCTTAGTTCGTTATTTGACAGATTTTTAATATTTTTTACAAATGCAGCTCATATTTAATACTATCTAGTCGAATTACTGGGAAAAACTACTTTATGTAAACTCCCTACCTTATGGCTGTCTGGTAGAGGTCGTTTGTAGCGATAAGATCGCCTTTTATGTCTGGCCGGACATCAGGAGACGCGGGTTCGATTCTCGCCGGGAGCATATATTTTTTTATTGTTTTCTTTCTTTATTTGTAATTGTTACAATAAAGTAAGCGTTTAAAGGCATCAAAAAACATTAAAATGTGATTATAAATAGATTTTTCATCCCCCCCTCTCGGAAAGAGTATTTTTGCTCTTCGATATCTGAGTTCAAAAGCCGTTTTTATCCGCTAGAGGATAAAGTAAAATTGAATTTAGAACATCGTGTGCACTAAGTTTGTGAATTCAAAACATCATTACACCTCTTTACTGCTACCTCCATGGTGCTGAATTTATCATACAACCTTTTTTAAATTGTTAAAAACTCAGACTCGGCGCCTTCTTGGTGTACTTTTTTGTGAATTTGCTTTGCGCGCGCCATTTTCTTTTCAAGACATATTGTTAAAACCTAAAGTTATAAACAAAAAACTTGAAAATAAGTGAAATACCTAAAATGAGTGATTCTAGCGACGAAGAAGATTATTTGACGCCAACAAATTGACTGAAACTGTTAATAATGCGCAAATGTTTTTTTTTTTGCATTGTGTCATTTCCTCGTCGAGGTGGGATGAAAAGTTACGTGTTGCACTCGAGTGCAAAGATTTTTCATCTCGTGCTCTTTTGATTCCCTCGCTAACGTTCAGGATTCTAATGTTTGAATTTTAGAATCCTTCGCTAGCTCGGTCATCAAAATTGAGCACGCGGTTAAAAAGCAACTTTGCACTCATGTATAACAAATAACTATTCTCATCTTAACTGGAAGTCTAAAAATAATTGTAAAAGTGTTTTTCTGGATCACTAGAGGATGCTATCCTCAACGAGTTGTGGGATAAAACGTAAAGAGGAAGGATAGAAAGCGGTGAAGAAATTAGTAGGTTATGTTATAACTAGTGCTCCGGTGGTGTAGTGGTAATCGCGTCTGGCCGGACATCAGGAGACGCGGGTTCGATTCCCGCCTGGAGCATATATTTTTTCATCGGTTACTTTTATTTATTTATAATTGTTACAATAAAGTAAGCGTTTAAACGCATCAAAAAACATTAAAATGTGATGTGATATTATGTTTGTTTCATCATTGCACTGTTTAATATGCAAAATAAATAATCTGTATCCATCAAACTAGCAAAGGCCTGTTACTAGTATTGGCTCTCTCAACAAATTCCCAGCTATTTTCTGGCTTAAAGATACTATAACGAATTTCTAAGACCTTAAATATTAGCCTGTAAAGTGTAAGGCTCCGAATAAACTGGCTTAGTACGCGGATGTTAATGGGCTTGATAGCGGGGCTTCATCTGACGTGGCTAAACTCGGCTTTGGACGTCACTCCTACACTTCCTATGTACGTAGAAATGTGTCTAAGCAAGTATTATAAATGACGAATTAAACGATACCTGCTCATTTTATCGTAATCATTAATAAGTTTTATAATCAAATATTAGGTGATTAAAAAAAATAACTTAAGGAGTACCTACTTACTTAATTCAAAAACTCAAACCTCGAAAATATTTTTACTAATATAAATACAAGAAGCTCTTTCGAATCGTGAAAAATTTCATGTTTATCTATCACAAAAAAATAATTAAAAATTAATTGCATGATTAAAATTAGCTAAATAATGTTACCTAACTGTATCATATATTATTGTTTGCGAGTCTGTCGTGTCTTTATTACGTTAGCTAACAATGTATGTATTTACACCGGTTCCAAAAGTTGAACTACCGAGAGTTTATTCTTAATATTTGCCCCAAAAAATCCAAAATGACTTTAGCTTTACACACTCGCTTGAGCACTTTAGCTTTGCTAACTCTTTGAAGTGGCAGTGGGCCAGTCACATCTGTTGCAAAATTGATGATCGGTGAAGTAAAAAGGTTCTCGAATTGTAGACCACGTCTCGGCAACGCAGTGTGGCGCGTCCCTCTGTTAGGTGGACCATGTATTGTGGCGCAACCTTGAGGAGACCTACGCAGCGGAGTGCAATAGGCTGATATGATGTGAACTTTTACGTAACTACAACTTTCTTATTAAAAATATCTAGACTAGTTTATGTTATGTCCTGAGGCGACTTGGGGGATGCGATCTCGCGACTTTTCACAGAACGGTTGCTCTAAAAGATGTTCAAACGAGGTGTCACTGACTTAAGGGTGGACAGTATGTAAAAGGGCTGATAGCAGGGAAAATGGGTTTATTGGTAAAATAATATAAAAAACAAAACGATATAAAATACAAGCAACAGAGCAAACCCAAGCAGTGACAGCGAATTGACACCAAACCTTCAGAAATAAACCAAATCGTAACACGAGGACTTAGGAGAATTCTACAAATATCTTCTAGCCTACCTTGTATGCTATAAGCTATAAACGTCTCATCATCATCACCAGCCTATATACGTCCCACTGCTGGGCACAGGCCTTCCTACATGAGGAGTTTGGGCCATCATCACACCACCACGTTGACTTAATGCGGGTTGGTGGTTTAAAGCAGTTGCAGTAACAACCGGGCCCAACGGATTAACGTGGCTTTCAAAATCACAAAAATTTATAATTATTCAAGTAGGCTCCTAAGAAGCTCTTTCGAATCGTCAAAAATCACAAAATATGTAGATATATCTAATTAAAAATGGTCTCACAATGTCATATTGTCTATCTGTCTGTAATGTCTGAATTTACACCGGTTCCAAAAGTCCAAAATCCGGTTTCGAAGCACGGAGGAGCTCGAGATAAAAAATGTTGATTCCTCCATCCCGGAATGACTGAGGCCCGACCATGGCGCTCAAACCACTGCGCTACCGAGCTCCTCACACTACCTCACTCTACTTTATAAACGTCTGCCTTCCTAATATCAAAAGTATTCTATTCCAACAACCGAACAAATATTTTATCAAATACTGACAGTTTAGTTAAGTTGGGCAATGCTTGTAATATCACAATTATATTATAACAAAATATTAGAAGTTCGAAATATTTATAGGAAAATTTCAAGACTAGCAAAATACACATCCTGGGGCGGGACGCGAACCCGCAAACTTTCACAATCCATGTGGCTGCACTAACTACTTTTACGTAACGCTATAGTTTCTTTTTACGCAATACATTATGTACTTTCTTTTGATATGTTAAAATGGCATTCAATATTTTAATTCAACGGTACGAAGGGCACGCGTTTTCCCCGATAAAAGGTCGCGCGCACAAAGTGACACGCAATAATTCGTGCGGCATCAATTAAACACGTAGGTACAACTACAAGTAGGGGAGGTAGGGGAGGGATGGGCACTTTTTCACAATTTAATGCATAAAAAATCAGATTTTTTAGATAATCAAAATTTATTATCATTTCTTATTGCAGCACACATTTGGCTAGATATCTTAGACATAACTTTCTTAAAATTATAACCAGTCTCAACATTAAGAGATAATTTCAGATATTGGTCAAAAGTGCCCGATGCTCCCTATGGTAGGGAGGTTTGGACACACCCTGTGGGAGGCTTGGGCATGGCCTATAAAACACTTTATATCCATAATAGTATCGAAAAATAAAAGTTAACAACAAATAATACAGTATCGTATAGTTGTTTTTATTTTTGATCATTTTGATACCTCTTCTATGGCTCGTAATATCAAATATTTAGGAATTTCCCGTCGCAAACCTTTCTTTTTGAATTTGAACGGCATATTTCTGTAATTAAAAATAATTCAAATAGTTTTATTAAAGCAGGTACTAAGAATTTAAAAAAAATCCTCCTATACTCAACTTAAAGTATACAATGTTGAGTATAGGAGGCATTAGGCATGCCCAAGCCTCCCTCACATCAGAATGCCCATTGCTCCCTCTGTATAAATTTTCAACATAAGTTACTGGTATTTTTTTTTATTTAAGTATTTAAGCGTGAATTTCAGATTAATTTATAAGTTAGTAAATACAAAATAGATATATAATAAAGAATAGACATACCTTTCGTTAGTTGTCTCTTTATTACGATCCGAAACCACAACAAAAAATTTACTTTTACGAGCGCATAACCTTCAAATGTGTCTGCGTTTAACAACAGACAGAAATCGCAGATATTCTATGGATGAACAGTGTTCTCAGTCGGTAAAGTAAACTATTAAATTAGGGAAAAAATAAATTCTGTGACCGGATCAGAATAAAAGGGGGGTGCCCATGTCTCCCGACTGCCCATCCCTCCCCTACCTCCCCTACCAAAGAAGATTGATCTCAGACTACAGTAAGTTTTGGTATCAGTCTTATCCGCGGGAACTATCTAACTTTGACTTTGCGTTTTTTTTTAAACGAAAAGGGTGGAAAACAACCACCAGTGGTTATCGTAGCATACCTAATATACAAGTGTTTGGTACATGGTATAGCAAACGGGCTACCCATGTTAACATAGTCATATAAATACTAAGGCGTTATCACATCAGCCTATACTATACGTCCCACAGCTGGACACAAGCATTCCTACATGCTTATGCTTAACGTGCTTTCCGAGGCACGGAGGAGCTCTAGATTAGAAATTTTTGTTGATCCATCCCGGGATCAACTGTGGCGAAAGTTACCGACCGACTACGCCACCGAGGTCCTATCAAAAGTTCAAAATTGTAAAATTAATTTAGAAATTTCTCAGAATTGCATAATTGACCGAACTATTTGTATAGAAAAAAATGAAATTAATTTTAAATAAGTACATGTTCATGTCACATTTCGACATTGTAGGGTGGACGTTAGCTCATAAACGCAAATACAGATAGACTAGAAGAATTTCACAGGGATATCAAGTCCTGGGTGGCTCAGTGGTCAGAGCAGTCGCCCGGATTGCGAAAGGTCGTGGGTTCGATTCCTGCCTCAGGACGTGAAATTTTTCTAGTTTTATTCTATTTTAATTACTAAGTAATTTTTCAAACATTTATAATAATGTTAAAATCAAAAATTAAGAACACTTTAGTATTTAAACTACTATGTTAACATAGGTGCCCGCTTGTACGCTATGTACAGTCGACCACAGGAGTAGCTGAACACTTTAGTAGGTACCATGTCGTACCAATCTTGTGCACGTACTTTATAGTTGCTACCGTACTATATTGACGCTAGAGTCGTAGTGACATGGTACTAAAGTGTTCAGCTACTTCTGTGGTCGACCATACCAAGCACCCTGTAGACGCTCGTAGCACCTTGGGCATAAGCACTAATCACGGTGCGCTTCCCACCCTATAAAAACGAAAGAGAAAGTGTTAAGTTAATAGTTAATATTTTATTTACATTATTTTATTTATATTTTACAATATTTATATATTGTAAAATATTAAAATAATTCAATTATAAAAAAATGTGGCTATATCATAAAGAATATTTGTTGTGGAGGAGCGAGCCCTTCTGGCACAAGTATTATGTTACTGAAAAGAAGGGCTTAACCCTCCACAATTTTATGTTTTTGTGCGAACAATAAAGATTTGTGTAGGTATTTGTATTGTATTTGAATAGCATAGGTGACGAGTCCCCCTGCTACCATAGGCTTCCTCAGTGAGCTTTAGCGACCTTAGTCACGACAGGAACAAAGCACTAGAAAGAATGTTATATAAATCCGATTTTCTGTAAGCTGAAGGACAGTTTTCCTTGGATTGAGAAATAGGCCCTTATTAAAAGTACGAATATTAACCTGAACCTGCCTATTTAAAAACTTGTCAAAATTGCTCATTTGTCAAAAAAAAATGAGTATTTTTTTGATATTTGTTATAACAGCGCAAGGAACTGGGTGCTTAGGTGTATAATAATAATAATATAATAATAATAATATTTATACACTCACACCTATTATCTAGCACAAAGTAAGCATCATTAAGAGCTTGTGTTATGGATACTAGATAATGGAGAAATAATGATAATAATATGTATATAAATATTAGAAATATACTAAATAAACATATAAACATCCATGACTCGTAAACAAATGTTCGTATTAATCATACAAACATTTGTTCCTACCGGGAATCAAACCCGGGACCTCTTGACCGAGTAGCCTGGGGTACAGACCACTCAGCCAGGCGGTCGTCGAATCGGTCGTCGTATCAAAAAGTTATAGCCATGTATTGTAATTCTTATTATAAAAATTAAAACCATATGTAAAATAATTATAAAGGTACCCATTCTTTGTGAATCACCGAAGCAAATAGCAATTTTACAAATATCTACCTAATTGACACTTCAACATGCATGTAGTACCCGTATTAGATCAGTTAATGACCTTTCATGGTTTTCCGCTGACTCAATTTACTAAGTGGCAATTGCAATATAAACATAACTTAGTATCAAAACAGGAAATTGGCATTTTCGCATACGAGGAAATACGGGAAATTGGTGTGGATTAAGTCTAGTTCAAGTAGCTATAATATCTTTTTTATAAGCAGCTTTAGAATATTTGTATTAAAATACACAGACACGAGCTTATAAGGCATAATTATCTTAACTGAATGTTGACATATAATGATACTATTAATAAAAATTCCTTGTCAATTACTTTATCAAACGATCAATTTGTTTCAATACTCACCTTAAACTATAATATTAAACGGGTTCTGTAATTATCTCCATAATGTTCAATTACGGTGCAAAAACATGCACTTTGATGAATGTCAGTGTGGGGCTACAGGAAAATGTTCTTATTAATGCAGACGTTATCCGTAACAACGAGAACATATTCTCGAACGAAGCATCTAAGTCTTGTAAACTAACTAACAAGACACTTAAATTCTTCGTTCACGTTGCTGAAGAGAACAACCTCAAGCAACGGATAGTTTTATTGATAGCAAGGTTGACGGCAATGACCCTGAGGTCGCAGTTTCATAAAATCGTCTAACACACACAGAAGTTCTCTGTTCTATGTTCTAACCAAACACGCTGAGCTCTGATCACCATACCAAATTTAACCATGACTCCACAAAACGAGCAATAGATGTTTGAGGTTTTGTGATAAATTTTGGAGGTGTTTGAAATCGCCAAAGCTTTCAATACCCTTCCCTGGGCATGTATCAGACGGGCGCTAAATTACCATCAAGTGCCTCCCTACCTCTGACGGACCATATCGGGTGACCTGACATTGAAAAATGAGGTTTTCGCCGGGAAAGAAAGTTTTTGTCGGAGGGAGATAGCGTGCGGTGTCCTACAGGTATCGGTCTTTGGTCACCTCCTGTGGAATATCGGCTACGACTCCGAACTCTGATCTAATAGATATCACTATAATCTATATACATGGCAATTTCCATTTTGCAACTACATTGGACTTGATCCTTAGAATCGATTTATTGATAACCGTAAACGTGGTTGAATGTTTAAATTTCGTAATAAGGCAAACGGGTCGAGGATCAATCGTAATATTGTTTCCTTACGATTTGGTATTCTTACGGCGATTGGCCTCTGAGTTACGTGGTTTGTTTATTACCTAATAACTTTTTGTAAACAAGTGCTTTTACTTGGGAAAATGTATTGACAATAAAATTTTATTTTGGCAAGAAACCTTCAAGGCTCAATGAAGTTAATACTTGAATAAGGACATGGTAATTATCGACACGATGGATACTTTGTGTAGTACTTACACAAATAATATTAGTAAATTCATATTTCTTAATTTTATTTTAACATTATAAAAAATGCAAGAAACTGGTTTTTTCACAAATATTATACTCATTTTAAATAAAGACATCTCGAAATATTCTTGTTTTATGCATATTTCTTCCCAAAACACATCTCAATCTGTTCGATTAATCATAAAATGATTTCTCGGTAAAGTTTTGAGCGACTTGTAAATTCTCTAAATGTCTATATTGACCTTAAAGGACAGGGGCGCGCGCAATGCGCATCGCGCATACGTAAGCAAGGAGAACATCAGTTTGAGCTACATTGCTAATCGAAAAGTTATTTTTTATATATTATAGAAGACAACAGAACACTTTTATATTATGCAAATAAAATCAAACTATTTTTTCAAAAATCATACTTTACGTTTTCGTAATTTTTTATTCATCATCATCATCATCAGCCTATATCCGTCCCACTGCTGGGCACAGGCCTTCCTACATGGAAGAAATACATGAGGAACTTGGGCCATAACACCACCACGCTGGCCCAATGGTGGGGGGTGGGTTAAAGCGGTTGCAGTAACAACCGGGACCAACGGCTTAACGTGCCTTCCGAAGCACGGAGGAGCTCGAGATTATAAATTTGATTGACCCATCCCGGGACCGACCATGGCGAATGTTGCTTTGTTTTCGTTATCGAAACCAGAGCGCTCCAACCACTACGCCACCAAGCTCCTCCTTTTATTGTAACTTTATAAAAGTTTAATTTTAGAATTATAAAACACAGAAAGACTGAGAAAATTTTCCAAGCTTCAGTGGTGGACCAATAAAATTATGAATGTTCGTGCGTTTGTATCCCGCCCCAGTACATGTTTTTGTTCTAGACTAGACATTTTTCTAAAAGTTTCATGGTTTTCTGCAACAAAAACGTGAATTATAAAAATATATCTACATAATGTATAAAAAATAAAGAAACATAAGGAAGTATAAACAATTTTAAACTTATAAGTTAATCCTCTAATTTAATATAAAACAAATTCTGAAACTAATATAATAGGTATTATAACCTACTCGTATAAACCAGGCATACTAACAGCACCTGCAAAAAATAGCTAAGTACACTAAAAACATAATTAATAATAACTTAGCGGTTGCCTTCTGACTATAGATCAATGTTATTTTGAAATTAAAGGCACACGAGGTGGAAAGACACTGATGATAAAAATTACAAATTACCTAATTAAATACCTATTATTTATACAAATGGTTAAGGCCTTTTATCTAATAAACCTTTCTAACAAAAAAAAGCAAAGTTTACACAAAAGATACCACCGTTTTTATTTTTTTTATTACCTGTAGGCAAAGGTAAATGTTAGGTATCCATTTTAAAATGTCTTTTACCTACTTTTTAACCGTTTTCAAAAACGAGAAGGTTCTGTATTCGGTGGGGTTTTTTCCTATGTATGTACACCGATTACGCCGAAATTTCTGATCCGATTTACGTGATTATTTTTTTATTCGATGCGGAATAGTTGCCATTTGGTACCATAAAAAAATATTGAAAATCGACAAGGTAATTTGGTTTTTAAATCAAAATAACTGGATAAGTCGTTTATTTTTGGGAAATTACGGAATTTTGTTTTCTTAATGACTTTTTAGTTAAACGTTATAATACTTATGATAGTAGGAAATATGCTGACCGTCTAGCTTCGAGCTTAAAAGTTATCACTAAAAATTGTGAAAAAAAAAGCTTAAGCAACAATATAAATCGACTTCATAATACTAAACGGGATAAAATAGTTTAAAATGAGTAGGTATACTTATCCCCTAGAAACATATTTTTTGGAGTTGGTGCTTAGTTGTTTCCAGAAAACATAGAAAGTGAAGCACCAACTCCAAAAATTATGTTTATAGAGGATAAGTACCTACCTACTTAAAGTTAATTATTTTATAACCTTTTTAGTATTTTGAAGTCGGTTTAAATTTATGTTTAAAATTTTTTAAGGTCTCAACTTAAGTTTGCTATTATATTAAAGTTAATAGCACAATAAAAAATGATTACTATTTGTAGTAAGTTACTACCTCAAAACAGTTTTGGTTTCGCTATTATATTTGAAGTGAAAAAGCAAACTACATACCATTTAGCAGTATTTTAATTAGAATATATTAAATAATGTATATTATGTTTAATAAGTAGGAAAAGCCCATAAGTTTTTTACAACATGAGTTTCAAATTGTCTTTAATTTTTGACCACTGCCAACATTTTTTTATACAACTAGATGACAAACAAGCTGGTGGTAAGCGGTTACCGCTGCCCATATACCCCTGCAATAACAAGGAACATCACTTGATGTTGCAGGTGCGTTGTCATCCTGAGGCCTGAGATGAAATGCCGTCCATGCCCAGTAATTACACTCGCAACATTCTGAAAAAAAAACTGCTTCAGATTTTATAAATTATGTAGTTTTTGAAATATTGAAGAGATACGATTTTTACGATGATGTGCTGATCCATTAATAGAGTTAACTGTTTACCTATTTTAAGGCTTCAAAAGTTTTTAAGAACATTACTTACTTCTTTTTCAAACACATGTTTATTTGAATCTTATCTAAAGGTGTGTATTTAGATAATCCAATATGTTAATAGCAAAAATGCTTATATTTTTCGTCGAAAAGAGTAATAGCAGCAATCTATAATAAATAGAGGTTTTGTTTTAAAATAACAAGGGAACAAATCGCCTTATCGGGCGGCTCATTTGGCTGAGCCCTGGCGCTCCCTGGGGTCCCGCTGTTCAACTGAAAATAACAATCTGCTTAAGTAGGACGACGTCTACTAATACTGCTTGTTACAGCTCAGAAAATACAAAATTAAATGGAGATAAAATCCTTAATACTAAACCAAAATTATAAGTTACTTAAATTATAGACTCGAAGCAGTGTTTACTAGTTCAATTCCTGCTGTGCCATTAACACATCTCTTAGAGAATTAGTTGTAAGGTTTATCGTTGGATAATTGTAGTGCCATGCCGTAATGGTCTCATTGTGTAGATTTTCTTTTACAAAGAATTGCTTTCCTAGAACATTGACGTATTCTTGTTATAACAACAACTAGACTAAGCTTATCTTGTTTAAGATAAGTGATTAATACAAAGCTATCCTAAAAATCATACAGGATGGTGCCATCAGTACGACAATAAATTAAAACAAAGGCTATATTACTTCATATAAATGGTTTGAAACTTTCACAACATCTTATTCGTTTCATAATTTCATGACATTTCTATGAAATAATGCAGCCGATGTTATATTATTTCATACAAATGTTATGAAATTATCAAACAAATACGATGTTTTTGAAAGTGGCAACCCCTTTCTATGAACTAATATAGCCCATGTTTTAATTTACTGTCGTATTGACGGCACCTCATATTATAAGGCACCTCATATTATAAGTATAAGCACTTCATATTATTTTTCAAAGTATTGGAGTGAAAAATAAATTAAAGCAATAAAGATTGATTTTTTAAATTCCCGGAGATTTACAGTTAATCTTTATAAATATACCAAACTGTCTAAATTATTGTTTATCTAAAAAATATCCTTAATTAATATTGAGTTTGAGATCGTGGTTTTTTTTCTTTTATATAATGAAAATGTATTGGTCACAAATAATTAGAATTATCAAAAGTTGCGTTCAGTATTCTAAAAATGTAAAAACTTTTAGAGATATGTTATAATTTACATAATGATTATATAAGGCGGTTGGTGATGCCGCGGCCTAAAAGTCATACCTAGATGGATGGTGGTCACAGTCTAGATAACGTGAGATGAGCGACAGCTCTTATCGTTATCAATAGAAGTAATCTTCAGAAGCCGGTAGCGAGGCATCATTCGCACATAAGCCTTTGTAGGCAGCACGCGGAATCCTTGAGGCGCGCCGCAGGAGTCGTCGCTGCGCCAGCGCAACCCTCAGTGCTCAGGGTGACGATGAGACGGTGATAGGTCCGCGAATATACCCCATTACGTGAGCTTGACGGACTTTTTAAATTGAGTGAAAGTGTGAAAATAATTCTGCCAAAATGGGTGAGTGCGCCGAAAGATTATTAATTTTATAGAAGAAGTAGTACTTTTTTTATTAATATTTAATTATGTAAAAAGTCTTTTAATATGAGTGAGTGTAAAATAAGGAAAATATAAATTAAGCAAACGAGAATAATAAAAAGTAAATTTTGGATGATCAGACTGCCAACAAAAATAAATTCTCCGTGAGTGTGGGTCTGTTAAACTCGAAGACTCATGTTTTCAATACCAAAATGTAGTATTAATAGTTGTTCAAATCATCTGGACGGAACAATGCTAGCTGTCATGAGATTTAAGTGAAAGATGTCTACACTGAAAATGATTTTGAACTTGTATAATAACTTTATGTTAGCAATTTTCACGGCGAGTTTATTTTCTTTGAAAATTGATGGCCGCATATATTATTATGGTTGTCACTCAGTCCAGATGTCATATGTTGTTCTTTTCTCGACGAATAATAACAAAGATTTATTGTAAGCTAATTAAGGAAGCGAATGCTGAAAAATGTCTTTATTAATTTGAAGTTATTGTAAAATTTATCTTGGTTTTCTTAGCAAGAATAAGTTATATTTTATGATATATAAAATATTAAAAAGAGTTTACTTTGCTAAATCTTACATTTAAATATTAAGAATTGTATGATGAGTTCAAAATCAAATAGAGGTAAATTATCAGTGAGCTAATAATCAAATAAACAATGCACCATTGAGACAAATAGCTATACATTTATGGTTGCAGCCCATTTAACTGTAAATGAATTTTACATAACGAAAATATTATTAAGCAAATACTTACGTAACCACAAGGTAAGGATTAGAACAAAATTGAGAGGAAACTATTTTTAAAATATATTTAAAAGTAAAAAAAAATAGATTATTAAAATAATGTTCAAATTATTCCATACTTAAATTGATTATATTCCTGAAAAAAAAAATCAGTTCTTCTTATAACATTATAAATAGGTAATATAAAACACTTACAGCGAAATGACTATTTCTCTAGTTTTATAAACAATCCTGAAAGACAATCTATAGTATTGAACAAAAATATATTTAAAGGCAAAGTTTTGTTGTATGGATAACGTTTCGAATACTGTTATTTAATTTCCGGTGGCACAGATATTCTCATTCATATGTACATTAAATTATCTTGAAGACCCATGAGCTAATTATGAATACTTAAAATGTAATTATAGCCCACATCACCGTATAGAAAAAATGCAAAAATTTCCCTAGAACTAGGTAGTTAACTCTTAGCTATTTTTAGATGGCATTAGGCAGATAGGCTTTGAGTATACGTTCTAAATAACTACTAATGGTCGCATGTTTTTCGATGAATTCTAATAAAGGTGCAAAAAATATATATATATATAAAAAATATAAAATTTTAAAAATATATAAACATATAATATATAGTTTTACTAAAAACAAAACGGGTAGTGCTAGTGACGTGTCCAACTATAGGCCAATATCATTGGCGACCACAATGGCTAAGGTATTGGACAGGCTGCTTGACCTGGAGCTAAGAACCTGTGTCAGATTGCACGATGCTCAGTTTGGATTTAGACCTGGTCTCTCTACCGAGGCTGCAGTTTTATGCCTAAAGCAGACTGTCCAATATTACACTGCGAGAGACACGCCGGTATATGCAGTGTTTTTGGACTTGTCAAAAGCATTTGACCTGGTTCAATATGAGGTCCTTTGGAAGAAGCTAACTGATGAAACTGATTTTTCTCCTGAATACATATCAATTTTAAAATACTGGTACTCACATCAGCAAAATAATGTAAAGTGGTCTGGAGAGTTCTCGGCCATGTACAGGTTGGAAAGTGGGGTGAGGCAGGGTGGAGTAACTTCACCAGCGCTTTTCAACTTGTACATGAATGAGCTGATCGTTGAGCTCAGCAGTGCCGGTGTTGGTTGTTCAATTGACGGTACCATTGTCAATAACATAAGCTTCGCTGATGACATGGTGCTGCTGTGCCCATCGATCAGTGCCCTAAATAAATTAATTAGCATATGCGAGCGATATGCGGTGGCCCACGGTCTCAGATACAACACTGCAAAGAGTGAGTTACTAGTTTTTAAAGCTAAAAATAAAACCTACAAAGTACCACCTGTTAGGCTCAATGGGACTCCTCTTAAGCAAGTACAGAGTTTTAAGTACCTGGGGCATTGGGTCACCGAGTCGCTCAAGGATCATATGGACATGGAGCGGGAGCGCAGAGCTTTGTGTGTTAGGGCCAATATGATTGCCCGCAGGTTTGCACGCTGTACTAAGCAGGTTAAAATTACACTTTTTAAAACTTTTTGTAATTCATTGTACACGTGCAGCCTGTGGGCAAACTACACCCAAGGAGCGTACAGAGCCCTGCGCACCCAATATAATGATGCCTTCAGGATACTGTTGGGGCTGCGGCGTCACTGCAGTGCGTCAGGGATGCTGGCAGAAGCTCGAGTGGATAGCTTTGCCACTATAATAAGAAAACGCATAGCATCCCTGATACACCGTGTGCGCGGCAGCTCCAACAGCCTTCTGCAGAGTGTGGAGGCGAGGCTGGATGTGGACAGTGCTATTATGCGACACTGGACCAGCTTCCATTTGGCCAAAGATACGGCCATACATTACAACAACCACTAAGAATATTAGCTAAGCTTACTAACATAGTTTTTAAGATCATTGTTACTAACACTGTATGTATGGGCCAGTACCCGAAATAAATAATTTTTATTTATTTATTTATTTATAATTTTGAATTTTGGAAAAAAGGTGCGATACCTATTTTAGATTTCTAAGACCTTTAAGTCTTGTAAAATTACAAACTGCACAAATATTGTTCATAATAATAATGATTCAGCAAAAACTTGTTATGTGTTGATATTTCTACTATTTAATTTAAGATAACTTGGAATACGTGCTGTTTATTAATTGTGTTTGTATTTAATTAAATGCATTACATCCACGAATAACAAAGGAGACTTGCCTCCCTTTAATTACAATGAATTTTGAAATTGATATATAAAAAATAGGTCAAAAACGCTTGGTTAAATTAAATTTGAGGTGCAAAATACAATAAATAGGTAGACAATAATAATAATATTTGTATATTTGACAAGTCAACTGAAGAATTGTAGTAAGTACAATATTGCCTAATAATATTGCCTTATTTAAAAATTATGTTCCTTCCACAGATAGTTTGCCACACTCACGTCCTTACCTCGCTGTTTATTTTTTATCAATTCGTAAACCGAACTTGTTATTTTCTTTTATTATTTGACAGATATGTTTTAGTGAAATAAAATGTTTTCGTGGCCCATCATGCAAACACGATTCTACAGGTGTTACTTATAATTAACAATTTATTATTTAAGTGATTGATTGCGCGTATTTGTTGATGACTTTTGAGTTCTGTATCTTCAAAGGTCTAAGTCAGTCTGATTCGTACAAATTAGATGCAAAACTCTCAATAAAAACATGAATTCTGTTATCGGCCCAGAAATTCGGAAAACTCTGTGTACATAATTATAAAAATACTAGTGACCGTTCACGGCTCCGCCTGTTTGGATGTTGGCTATCGCGAAACATGTTAGCCTAAAATATCCTTTCTTAGAGTGTTATCTATCTCCGTACCAAATTTCGTCTAAATCGGATCAGTGGCTTAGGAGTGATAACGTTTCAGACGTACAGACAGAGTTACTTTCGAATTGTTAATTTAGTATGTTTTTTACGGGGTGGTGACGACAACCGACCATAAGTTACAACATGGGCTTTAATGGTTCATAGAAATGTTTTGCATTTTTCAAATACACCTTATTCATTTGATAATTCCATGATATTTCTATGAAATAATACAATATCTGCTGAATTATTTTCATAGAAATGGTATGAAATTATCAAACGAATAAGATGTAAGTATTTGATAGTTGCAAAACATTTATATTAACTAATATAGCCCATGTTTTAATTTATTGTCGTATTGTTGTCACCACCCTGTATATACTCTGTAACTGTCTCTTTTAAAGTCGGTAAAAAATGAAAAACTGACCTAAAACGTCAGTGTAACTGAGCTTTATGTATGCGGACTGTATTAACCAATATGAAACTAATACGAAAAAGCGATGTACTTCGTCAAAAAATTATTATTGCATGTAAAGATGACGAATTCTGATATTTAAAGACACTATTTAAAAAAATGACAAGTTCACTGTAATTTTGACGTGAAAACCGAAAGATTACTTATATACTTGACTGCAAGGAGGATCGCGACAGTCAGTCTGAAGTTCTAATCATTATTTTAAACTATTTTAGTGGTCAATAAGTTTCCCCTTTAAACTAAATAGTCGTCATGGATTTGTAGAAGCCGACAAATGATTTTAATTGATAAACTCACGCTACTAAGCCGTCTTGATATTGAGATGAGTATGTCGACTAATTTGGAGCGATTAAAATGGATCAGCTGAGAAGATAATATCTTTACTTGTAAGGCCAGTTGCAGACTATTATAGTTTAGTCAATCGGTCTTATATTCTACATTTTCAATACGACAATAAATTATAACATGGGCTATATTAGTTCATAGAAATGGTTTGCCACTTTCAAAAACATGTTATTCATTTGTTAATTTTATGACATTTGTATAAAATAAAATTACATTGGCTGCATCATTTCATAGAAATGTCGTGAAATTATTAAAATAACATAAATCTTAAACTCGTGAATCTACGAATTACTAATGATGAACTTGAAAAATTTCGTAGACAAAATCGGACCCGCATACTACACACTAGGAATTATGCATATTTTATAAGGTTTAACATTAATAACTACTTACTACATTAATGAACTAGATTAATAGAAAACTGAAAGAATTTTAAAAATATTTTCATACTTAAAAATACCCGACTTACAACCATATAGTGTGTTAAACAAGGAGATGCGATATAGACTTTGACGTCACAGTACACGCCGTCATGCACTTTTTTTATGAAATTATTTAGGTATTGAAAACAGTATTTTTATCTTTCTTGAAAAGTAAGCTCGATATTCTTTGATACTTTTGATTGGGCTCTAGAATTTAAATAACGCATTTTTATTGATAACTGAGCACAGAATCAATCAAGGAACACCATATTAAGCCCAGGGTGATTATCGTAGGAACAATACTAATCTTTTTATTGTATACACTTTTGATAGTCAGTGACTCTTACTGCTAAGAGAATAAAGCACACGAGATGTCAAAAGTATATCCATCTTTTTGCACGTGACTGTTGGTACCTACAACCATACCTACTCTACCACTTTTATTGTGCAGATAATAGTAACGTTATATGTATGGAGGGTACTCAATCATAAACACAGCCATACAAGATATGGTATATCTATAGTTTGAAATGGTAATACTAGATACTATTTAACTAAGCATAAATCAGGAATTTCACAGTAATCGATCTACATTAACCAGTCGTTATTTCCTCGATTTGGTTGAAAATAGTCACAAAGGAAATATTTTTTTGACAATTCATATGCTAATTAAGTAATTGTGTAAGATGTATATGAATGTATTTAATATTGGTACAGTCAAAGATTTTCATGGTAAGAATTTAGGATTGGAAGTTGGAAGACTGGTCATGGCGACTTCATCTATGATAAAATATAAATAAAGTAGGTAATATGACGTAGGTACTAAGACTGGTTGGGTCAAATTTCTTATAAGAACAAACTAAATATATAACTCAAAGGTACGTCCAGTGGTTTGGGCAACGCATTGCCCAAACCTGGACGGATCGGGCTGAAATTTGGCATGCAGGTAAATGTTATGACGTAGGCATCCGCTAAGAAAGATTAAGATTTTGATTAATTCTACCCCCAAGGGGATAAAATAGGGGATAAAAGTTTGTATGGATAAAGTCAATATTCCACGCGGACGAAGTCGCGGGCACAGATAGTATAATATATTCTCGGACGGTCAAAAATATTGATAGTACCTAATATGTATACAGGGTGGTGCCGTCAATGCGACAATGAATTAAAACACGGGCTATATTAGTTCATAGAAATGGTATGCAACTTTCTTATTCGTTTGATAATTTTGATACATTTCTATGAAATAATATTTCTATCAAATGAATATTGAAAGTTGCAAAGCATTTCTAAGAACGAATATTGCCCATGTTTTAATTTATTGTGGTATTGACGGCTCCAGCCTGTATATTATGTTAGAAACATATTAAATAAACATACAAACATCATCCATGAATGGTGAACAAATATTCGTACGCATCATACAAACATTTGCTCCTACCGGGATTCGAACCCTGGACCCCTGAACGAGTAGCCTGTTTCAGTTAGGTGTACTGACCACAAAGCCAGCCGTAGCCGGTCGTAAAAAATGTAGTTCGGTAGAAGACGACAGGTTGAATTGAAACCCTAAAGTAGTATATTAAATATATACAATAGTTAAAAAACAATACGTTTGACAAGACTTCAATCTCCACTTTCCTGGAGAAAAATATGACCCGCACAGAGAGATCATATGTAAGGTGATGTTCTGGGAGATCTTACGAATGATAAATAATTTGATAACGATTATGCATAAGTTTATAGTCTGATTTTAATTCTCACAGAAAAATTGAAAACAAAGTTATTTCACCGTCAATATGAAATTTCAGGGTTTCTTAAGCTAATGGCATACAGAAAATATCCTACAATTTTACTTACATTGGAAATATATTTTATTCAGTAAAATTTTTTAATTTGTTGCGTGAATTATTGAACACGTCATCGTAGACCCCGTAAAGCTACGATGACGTGTTCAATACGTGAGAATAATGCTGGATTCTAAATAATAAGAACCTTTAATAGCGAAAGTGGAATCGCAAAATTGCCTGCCGCGATCAACAGAAACTACATGCGCAACTTAAAATTTAATTATTTTTCATGGTTTTGATTTTCCCACTTATTTATTCCTGGCCTGACAAACGCAGCGATTTTTTTAAAAGAGACTCATAACTCATGAGCAACCCTGTAGTTTTGTCAGTAATGTAAATTCACGAAAATTCGTTGTTTTTAACATAATTTGATTTACGAAAGTGTTTTAATAAAATAAAAATACTGATTGTAAGGTAAGAAATTTATTAATTACAAATCTTTTTTCATTCGCGGCAACACCATTGTTATTTTTTTCCGTGGGAATAAAAATCAGATTATATTATTAGAACTTCGGTGTAGTGTAGGTAACTATAAAAAAAAATGTAAACGACACCCCGTAGTGCCGTCCAGCGGTCGTCGTTATTAATACCACCTCTGTGGCCTAGCTAGTGGTTAGACCACCTACCTCAGATCTAGAGGTCCGGGGTTCGATTCCCGTGGGGTCAGAAATAGTCGATTTGGTTGGTGGTAGGGCTTTTCTAAGTCCGCCTGGGTTACCATCTTACCTAAGTCTGCCGGCATAACAATAAAGTTAACAGCATTGTTGTGTTCCGGCAGTTGGTGGTAAAAAAGTCAGTTCTTCTGTGGTTGGGTGAGGAATCCGGGTGTAACTCGCTTCCAAAGTCGGCCTTATCTTCACTTTCTTTTCATCAGGTGAGATGAAGGCCAAGAGTTACCCCGTTAAGGTTAAAAAAAATATAAATAAAAACATAATGTATAATTATAGCATCGTGGGTTGATAGTAGGTTTTTTTTTAGTTTAAACATTTTTCTTCATATCTTTCAAACATTTATTTATACATAACGTCAAAACAAAAATTTTGAAGGTAATTTTTAGTTTTTATTTTCCTTATTATGTAGGTAGGTAGCTAAGTATCTATATTTATAGCAATTTGCATAAAAAGTTATTTTCAATGAATTTGAAAACTTTCATGAAGTATCGTGTTCTAATATTTACAATCGTAAGACCCTTTTGTAAATATTTTTATTTTTTTTCGACTATGTCTATAATTTTTTATTTTATTATTTCAATAAAAATACATTGTAATCGTTTGAAATCGTCTGAAATTATTTTAAATTTTTACGAACTTTCGTGGACATAATAACGCTTAGCCAAATGTAATATTGCTCTTTACTTATATCACTGTCTGAACTCTGAAGGAGAACTGACTTCGGCTAATAGCCGCAACAATTAGTACTTAAAAATAAAACATGATCATCGCCAGCTGACAAGCGTTTCACTGATGGGCAAAGGCCTAAACAGGTTTTTTTTTGTGCAACTAGATGACAAACAAGCTGACGGCCCACGGCCCATAGATACCTGCAATAACAAGGAAAAAATCACGTAGTATTCCAGAGGGCTTTTCGATAATCGCTATCGCTAAGCGGCAAATGTATGGAATTTGACATAAGACATCGAACGACTTTCCATCATGAATGTCAAATCCCATACATTTTTCATTTAGCGATAGCGATTGTCAAATGGCATCTTGTCTAGGCCCTCAGGTGTGTTGAAGATGAGGAGTTTGGGCTATAACATAACCTCACTGGCCCAATGCGGGTTGGTCAATTCACAAAGTTGCAGTAAAATCAAATTTTATAAAACCCTTTATAACTATAACAATACCAGACAACTTTTAGGCAGATAATATGGGTCACATCTGTCTAGTCACCGCTGCGTTTGACGTAGCACGCACGTAGCCAATAAAATTAATTATGTTATCGGTGCCTTGTGTATCAACGCGTGAACGTTACGGGCAACCTTCGCCGTGCGACTCAATGTCGGCATTTGCATAAAATTTTCGCATCGCTATCCTGTCCGTAAGACCTTCGTAGAGTAATTAAAGTAATACTAGCAAGTGTGGGCGAGTTCTTTCACGTCCACACCACAGGAGTAATAAATCCGTGTCCACACTGCATTGTGTTAGGGTCGCATGCCTGCATATTTATCATTTTTCCGTACTGAATGTGTGATGAAAAATTTTTGGCGATTTCTGTCATTTCTCCTACTCATACTTTAAATGGGCCGATAGTCGTTTGATCCCCAAATGTAATAGGATCGATGGGCATGATAATTTTTGTTTGCTATTTTAGCATTTTTTTCGCTGACTGTACATTTCTCACAAAATCTGTGAAAGCAGTTCAGCTATACGATTCACTAAAGTCACCAGCCTTGAATTCGTGGCTGTCGGCAGCGCTGTCATACCTTTTGGTGTTTGTATGACAACCATTTGACAACCGTTGGTGACACTAGCCTCCCACATACCTAATGCTCATATGACCTAGGCAGGGTCGCAATGAGCCGGTGGATGCCAGCTGCGTAGGATTTTTTTTATACAACTAGATGAGAAACAAGCTGACGGCCCACCCTATGGTAAGCGGTTACTGCCGCCTATAGACACCTACAATAACAAGGAAAAGTCACTTGATATTGCAGGTGCGTTGTCATCCTAAAGCCTAAAATGAAATGCTATCCATGCCCAGTAATTACACTGGTTACCTTTCCCCTTAATCCGAAACACAGCGAACTGTGTCACGGTTGAAATAAGAAATCCGGTGGTACCTACCTAGGCGACCCTACATTTGGGCCTACCCTACATCTTACACTACCTAGTTTATACAACAGTAGACATTATATAGGCTGATGATGATGATGTACTTGTCCCAACCAGCTATCCCTAATGGTTAAGGTAGACCTTCTACTAGACCAATTCCAAAAAAGAAGACTCATACCCGATTACCAATTGGGATAGTCAAAATACATGTGTTTCTGAAAATAAAATAGAAAATTACTATTGATTCGACTAGAATTATTAAATACATAGTACATACTAATATTACATGAGGAGCTCGGTGGCGAAGTGGTTTGAGCGCTCTGGTTTCAATTACGAAAACAAAGCAACTTTCGCCCTGGTCGATCCCGGGATGGGTCAGCCAAAATTTCTAATCTCGAGCTTCTCCGTGAAAATAAAAATTAAAATGAAAATATCTTCATTCAATTAGGGCCCCCAAGAAGCACTTTCGTATCGTCAAAAACCCCTTATGTATAACACATAAAATAATAATTAAAATAGAATAAAACTAGAAAAATTTCACGTCCTGAGGCAGGATTCGAAACCGCGACCTTTCGCAATCCGGGCGACTGCTCTGACCACTGAGCCACCCAGGACTTGGGATATCCCTGTGAAATTCTTCTAGTCTATCTGTATTTGCGTTTATGAGCTAACTTCCACCCTACAATGTCGAAATATTCTATTTCAACATCCGAAACGAGTATTTTTACAAATACCGACAATTCGGTTAAGTTGGGGCAGTGCTAGCGCGCGCGCAAATACAGATAGACTAGAAGAATTTCACAGGGATATCCCAAGTCCTGGGTGGCTCAGTGGTCAGAGCAGTCGCCCGGATTGCGAAAGGTCACGGGTTCCATTCCTGCCTCAGGACGTGAAATTTTTCTAGTTTTATTCTATTTTAATTACTAAGTAATTTTTCAAACATTTATAATAATGGTAAAATCAAAAATTAAGAACATAAAATAATATTACCTAACAATGTCATAATGTTTGTCTTTCTGTCTTGTCTGGATCTACGTAAGCTAACAATGTTATAATATCAGTCTGTCTATCGGTCTGTCTGTCGATCTGTCTGTCGGTTCGTTCCTCGATTATAAAAACTTTTTCTTTTCATCATAAAAACTAATTTCTCTTTACGGGCATTGCAAAGCATGCTGAGAGTAATTAGTAAAAAATAAATATCAGCAATAGTTGGTACGGGCTTAGCAATATGAACCATTGCCGAGCACCAAAACTCTAGTTTTCGAACAATGAATTAAAGATACCTACTGTGATCTATGATAATTACGCAATAATTTTGATCAACAAAATGACTGATACGTACAAAAAAGCAGGCAATTCAAGAATATATTGTACGTTAAGTGGGTCACAATTAACGCTATCTAATGAAGACCTGAATACATGTTATTTATATGCAAATACAGAAATTTTATAAAAACTGAAATCCTTGTACTAAAGACGTATAAAAATAGGTTAATTTTTTACTTATTTAAATACATACTTAGGTTGGGATTACTAGTTGGCGTAACGATATTTTCCACCAAAATTTCAAAAACTATTCATAGAAATTGCTTAATTATAACCTTTGTCAAAAAGCACATTGTAAAATAACTATTGAAAGATTTATGTTTGTTTTCACTAACATTTTGCTTAGAGCGTTAACGAGCCTCTTAGCGATTTTTATCTCAGTCTATCTCAAGGAGATAGAAAGAGACCAATATCGTTAAGAGCCACCGAAGCCATCCTAAGCCTAGAAAATAGTTAGTGAAAATGGTCATTATTATTACTTGGTAAGTCCATTTTACTAAGTACCTTTCTTAGTAATTAAAATAGAATAAAAGTAGAAAAATTTCACGTCCTGAGGCAGGAATCGAACCCGCGACCTTTCGCAATCCGGGCGACTGCTCTGACCACTGAGCCACCCAGGACTTGGGATATCCCTGTGAAATTCTTCTAGTCCATCTTGTATTTGCGTTTATGAGCTAACGTCCACCCTACAATGTCGAAATATTCTATTTCAACATCCGAAACGAGTATTTTTACAAATACCGACGATTCGGTTAAGTTGGGGTAGTGCTTTCAAATATTCTGTGAAATTCTTCTAGTCCATCTTGTAATTTCACAGGGATGTCTCAAGTCCTGGGTGGCTCAGTGGTCAGAGCAGTCGCCCGGATTGCGAAAGGTCGCGGGTTCGATTCCTGCCTCAGGACGTGAAATTTTTTCTAGTTTTATTCTATTTTAATTACTAAGTAATTTTTCAAACATTTATAATAATGTTAAAATCAAAAATTAAGAATATTTGAAAGCACTACCCCAACTTAACCGAATCGTCGGTATTTGTAAAAATACTCGTTTCGGATGTTGAAATAGAATATTTCGACATTGTAGGGTGGACGTTAGCTCATAAACGCAAATACAAGATGGACTAGAAGAATTTCACAGGGATATCCCAAGTCCTGGGTGGCTCAGTGGTCAGAGCAGTCGCCCGGATTGCGAAAGGTCGCGGTTTCGATTCCTGCCTCAGGACGTGAAATTTTTCTAGTTTTATTCTATTTTAATTACTAAGTAATTTTTCAAACATTTATAATAATGTTAAAATCAAAAATTAAGTACCTTTCTGCCAATTTTCACATATTTTCTCGCTGACGTGTGACTGAAAAGCAAAAACAAGGTAAGTAAATATAATGTTTTTAAAATTTTATCTTAATGAGTTTGTTAGGTAATAATGTTAAGCCGTGTAAGACTCCCGGGAGGAAGCACATGACAATTAAAAAACAATTATGTCTGGAATAAACAGTTGACAGGTTTAAAACAACTACGTATTCATTTGGTCAATGTTTTCTTTTTTAAGCCTAAACAATCTTTTCCCTTTTTAGTTTCCTACTTATGATGCCAACAAAGCAGTTTCATATCAAAAATCACTTATATAACGTATTCTTCAACAAGTTTTTGGTTGACGTCTGTATTAATATTATTAAATCTAGCGCTCTAGTTCGGGATGGAGTATTTACTGAGAAGAGCCAGCAGTTTGTTCTAAGTCTAGACCATCCTTGTGCAGTCATTAAAATGACCGTATAATTGTCATATTTATTTGCCGCCACAAAGCTTGCCTGTACACACAGCTCTGATAAAAGGATCCGCGTATCTAGACCTGTCACTTGTTGGCTTATTTACGAGAGAGAAGCCTTCATATTGTACATATACATTGTTAAACGTATTAATCTGGCTGTGATGGGGCAAACAGAGCTACCGTCTTGTATAATAATATTAATTGATAAGATAAGTGACATAGTGATAGCTCATACATATAGAAAATATTTGTACAACCTTTTGAATAAATCATCCGTATTTTTATGTTGTCATTTTAGAAGTTTAAATCCTCCCGGATTCAGGAGACTTTTCCAGATTTTTTGAAATACTTAGTGTAAGTAATACAGGTTGGTGCCTTCAATGCGACAATAAATTAAAACATGGGCTATATTAGTTCATAGAAATGGTTTGCCTCTTTCAAAAACATCTTATTGATTTGATAATTTAGTGACATTTGTATGAAATTATATAACATTGGCTGCATTATTTCATAGAAATGTCATGAAATTAATAAACGAATAAGATGTTTTTGAAAGTGGCAAACCATTTATATGATCTAATATAGCCCATGTTTAAATTTTTTGTCGTATTGACGGCACCACCCTGTATACCTGGCCGGTTATGAAACATGTTCTTTTGATATAATACCTACCTTACCCGTGCCCCTGCCTTGAGAAACAACATAGGCACCAAATACGTAGCCTAAGTTATTTCTCAAGGTGTAATCGATCTCCACCCCAAGTTTCATATACTACGAGATATACTCGTAGACTACGAGAGTGACAACACGCACAATTACACAGAAATTTAGTACCTCGTTTGGTTGTCGTACTTCAGGAACTGAGAATTCTTTTCCAGCACACGTGTTCCCTCCTTCCTATAATATGGGGTTCCTTCAAAAGAGACGTGAAAAAGCACCTTTTGGGCCGGCAAGGTGGAGGCGGCTAAAGCAGTGTCTAAACTGCACTAGCTGTCTTCGTATATGGACTCTTCTTACCGCTTCACATCAGGTGGTGTTGAGGCATTTGTCATTCTTTCTATTAAAAAAAAGTGAAAATAGTTTGCTGATAATAATCAATAAAGAAACAAACGTATGTGTATCGGAATTTGAACCCGGGACTCCTGACCGAGTAGGTAGTCTGTATACCTAGTTAGCTTAGGGGCACTGACCACACGGTCGCCAAAAATACGAATTAAATAAACTTGTTCAATGATAATTACTTGCTTACAAATTAATTTATCTAAGGCTAATCCTACTAAAGAGTAAATGAAGTTTTTCTAAATAAAATTACAGGGCCACCATAAACATGATTTGTTCCATGCAAACCAGTCGTATAGTTATTTCTATTTGTATGAAACAGAAGATTTCTTTGCAATTTTAAATTTGTTTTTAACTAGCCTTGTGGAGGGTCACTAGCACTGCCATCGGACTTCGTTTTCAAGGTCGTCCCCCCTACATGATAATATAAACATTGATAAATAGAAACCGAAGTTATTAAAGGAGAAATTATTTAATGGAACGTTCGAATACGAATATTTTTTACCAATATCAATTATAACTTTAGTTCAGCACATTCACTAAATTTGGCATCCAAAAATGAGGGTTAAAATTACATTCATTTTTTTTCTAATTTTATTATAAGAAATATTTTCCTAAATTTATTTTAAGAAAGAAATACGAACGTCGAGCTCCAGAACATGAACTTTTTCCAGATATGCTCGAGCGTAATAAAAACCTTAAACTGACCTACACTCTTTTTTTTGATAGACGGGTAATACTTATTATTATCACTGTTTATAGTTATAAAATCAAAATATTCTGGTATTTCGTAGTGATTAGAATATCATACGGATATTTACTACAAAATTAACAGCCATTGAAATTGTTCCATGCGGGGGGTAGTTCTCAAACAATAGTTTACCATAAACCCACGTTTTAATGGATAGTAAAATTATATACCCATATATGCTAAAACAAGTCTTAACCTAAAGGCATTGAGTTTATAATAGCTTGCGTAAGTTTTGACTCACCACAATAAACAATATGAAGACATCTTCATTGGCGAATGCCAATGCGAAAACGTGCCAATCATAAGTATTCAGTTATTTACAGACGAACATACATGGATTAAGAACTAATTGTTTGTCCATCTATAATAACAATAAAGTGTTTTAATATTCGATTGGTATACTCTATTTAGAAAATGTAGACGGACGTTAGGAACGAAATGGATTTGACAAATCATATGACTATTATTAGAAGTGAGAAGCCAGTATTGGTAGTTAAGTATTTTACAATATGGCGTGGTATGAAATGATTTCTGCTGTTCTATTTAACTAAATATTGTTTTCAATGTTACAGGTTTAGACTTCTTGGAGCATGGAGCCGATTTTGAGGCTGCCATATCAGCAACCGGTAAGTGCACTCATATAAACTTTAACGAGAGTCATAGTTCAATTATAAAAGACAGTACAAATCCGATAGCAAGAATGTTCACACCTGCTGAAGCGTTTGGCACGGTGACAATATTTTAACCGCTTCACAACTTTCAGGTGTCATATTTTCTTTGTTATTGAATTTTCATTGAGCACATATATAATAATATTTATAACTAATTAATATTTATATTATTTAAAATTGTCATTTGCGAATAAACTTTTATGTTAGACAATAAAAACATATCTTTCACACAAATCACAACAAATTTCACACCATGTATTTATTTACACCCTTTGAAGCCTGTTAAACCAGACACAATTAAATTTTAATTGTTATGGCAACTTAAGTTGCTGTCCGGGCATTGAAGGATTAATAATGCACTCTTTACAACTGCATTAGACAAAATTAGTTGATTGTAAGGGTTCCGTACCACAAAAAGAAGTAAGGATCCTTATAGGAGCACATCGTTGTTTGTTTGCCTGTCATTCAGTCGACACTCTGACTCTATTTCTCAATAACACGTAGTGGTGTTAAGTTGAAATTAACATCAAATACTTAGGTCTACTCTCCCTTGGAGCTGTTAAAAAATTTAAGAAACTATGTCACCACGTAACATTTTTGATCAACTAAAAAGTCAAGTTTGTCCTTCAATCCGACATAGCTTACCATATATCTGAGTGGTATACAATAGTTGGTGTGGAACTATAGTTATTGGCTCTTGTGCGGTGTTTTTATTTTTATAGCCATCACATAACTTACATAACAAAACAAGATAGAACAGAACACACACACGTTCCCTTCCTTAAGCTTTTCACTTATTTATACTTTGTGCAGGCTTTGGTCGCTTCCATTTTTGTCTGCTGGCGATCACCGGGCTGATTTATGCCAACACAGCCATCGGCATCACCATAGTGTCTTTCGTGCTGCCCGCGGCAACGTGCGACTTCCGCATGACATCCGCTGATAAAGGATGGCTTACTGCCGCGCCCATGTTGGGTGAGTATCTCTTAGTAACAATAATAATAAAACAGAGATTATATTGCAAAACCATCATCACCAGCCTATATACGTCCCACTGCTGGGCACAGGCCTTCCTACATGGCAGAAACACATGAGGAGTTGCTTTTTTGCAAAACCAAAGCTATTATTTTTTTGACATCTTTTAAATAAGAGATGACGTATCGTCCAAGCGAGGTAAGGCATAGACAAATGGTGATTTCCACTCAAATTTTGAACATCCCGCCGGGAAGCACCTTCAGCAGCAGTTGTGTACCTACTATGACTAAGATCGTCAGAGCTCTTTGAGGAAGCTTAGTCGTCACCGTTGTATTGTTTTCAGGGGAACTCATCTCTCATGCTATCAACCCTCGCTTTCTCCTGATGTTTACAGGGAAGCAAAGTATGAGTATAGTGCCCAAGATGCTTCGAGCGTCTATAGCTTAAAGCTACAGTAACTGCTTACCACCAGGTGGGCCGTACACTTGTTTGTCACTACTTTGTATAAATTAATTAATACAAAGACTTAATTCTGACTTCGTATTTCATTGCTTAGCTCATTTCAAAGCTTTGGAACCGGAAGCGTCTATCTTTGCCGGTTGCTGTGCTGGTAAGATCTGTCAAACCATTCTTAACGTGGCTTGGTTTGGCTTCGTTTGACCTCTTGTGAGTACCAGCAACTGCTACTAGGACCATCGGCTAACGTGTATTCTTCCGAGATTTTAGAGACGAAACTTTAGATGAAATAAAATAAGAAAAGAACTTAAGTACTTGCTACATATTTCTAAAGAAATCTTTTGTCGTGCGTCGGCAAAGAGGTCATCAATCTGAAACGATGGAAATAAATAATAATTGTCTGCAGGCATGGTGATTGGGTCCTACTTCTGGGGCTGTTTAGCCGACACCAAGGGCCGCAAGCTGGTGCTGGTGTCCACCCTGCTGCTCGACGGATGCATTGGCATACTTTCTTCCTTCGTCCAAATTCTGCCCATCTTCATGGCTTGCCGATTTATTAACGGTTTTGCGTAAGTAATTTTTAATATTTCTAAGACATCTTTATAGGTTAAGCTTTTGTCTTTTAATAAGTAAGTAATAGCTCTACTTAGTTCTCCTAGATTTCTTTCTTTTCCTATCAAGTACTCAGGTAAATAAACTTTGATCATAAACCTGTAATGCATAGGTAGTAAATTTAGGTACCAACGGTGCAGCTAAATACTCAAATGATTAACTGGCATCGAAGGTCAAAAGTTATCCTAAGTTATCAGGACATTTGGGGTGACTTATGACCACTAATACCATTTAGGGGTAAAATATTTAAGTACATAATATATGGATAATTTGGCGTTTGTCAATACAAATGTCTCACTTTAACAATAGTGTACTTTAACAAAGTCAAACATTTGTTTGTTAAATTTGTATTGAAGAACGTCAAAATGGGCACTCTTTTAGTAGGTATTCGGTCGTCTATAGATATTTCAGTTTGCGCAAATTATGTTTGCCATCTAAAAGACATCCGGTGGTGATAAAATACTGATGTATGGTTAATAGATATGCATCTGTTGACTGTTATACTATGACAATCGTTATGGAATTGATATGTTACAAACTTATTTGCAACGTCACCGACGAACAATTGCAACGAGTAAAACGCTTCACATTCAGAGAACGGCTAATACAATTCTTGTGGATACACACGTGACTCTCCGTAGCAATCTAAGACGTCTACTAGTGAAAATTCATTGCCATTAGCGACTCTATGTAAAGAGTCACATGCGTTATTATTGCAGATCATAATAAACAATAGTGCTACAATTATAGCTCTAAGCCTATAATGAAGCGCGGTTCCCACATTCACCAATTAGACATAAGTAAGACATAAACGATATGATCAGGGGACATTATTAAGTCCTACAACAGTTTTTCATTACTAACTGAATTAGTAACCTGAGAAACAGATGATCATATGTACTTATACATGTAGATGTTATACAAGATTAAACTTTGTAAATCCATTACTTACATTTTTACACTCGGTTTAAAAGTATAATCGTACGTACTGGCAAACATAATATTTACAGAGAGCCTTTAAAATGATCCAATAAAATACTAGATCGTACCAGTTAAACTAAAACAGAGCGCGCATGACTCCTATTTTGATTACATAGATATTCAGCGAGTTTCATCAGTCACTCTTTGAAAAAGACACTTATTATTTACGAAAGATATCGCTCATAGAGTACTTAAATAATGAGCGTTTATGGCGCACGCTTTTTCATACTAAGTCTCAAGTCGAAAATATTGGAAACGCGCAAGCCGATTCTATCAAAACTCGCCATGCATAAGTAAGTTGGGCTAATCTAAATAAAAAGGATCTTTTGAAAAGTCTAATAATAAAGAAATTATTGGCGATTTATGGTTTGTGTCTTATTAGTTTGTATGAAAAGCCGAGCGTCGTAAACGCAAATGTAAACGTAAACGTAGACGTAAACGCCGGTAAAAGCATCATAGTGGTATTAAGCATTCGAATCTTGAGCTCCCTACTGGGACACCTCAACCAAAGGAAAAAATAAAAGATCGCACGCAATTATCACACACTACTTAGCAGTGAGGTAAATAGCTGAATTATATTACTCTAAATGGTATTTTATTCATGTCAATTTACTCGTTGTATGGTATATTCGAAATAAGGTACCTACTTAAAATAAGGCAATGAAATTATAAAGATACCTATCTAAAATCTTAGCAAAAAATGCATTTATTCAAAAATTGCTTACAATATCAGTATGAACTTTTTAGCTGTTTACTGTTAAGTTCGGCGTCAGTTACACAATATAACATTTACTGTCCGGTTTGGACACTTCACAAATAATTAGATTCACAAATTTTAGAGACAAAATTCACAATGATTTTGAGCCTCCGTCTGGAGAATCCACACTATTTTACAGAAGATTGATTGTTGAATGTTTCCTATAGATTTTAAGCATTCTTGTATTTTTGCAGAGTGGCTGGCGCCATGGGTATCTGCTTCCCATACTTGGGCGAGTTCCAACAGACCAAATACAGGGAGAAAATTCTTTGCTGGATGGAAATGTTCTGGACGTTAGGAGTCATCTGTCTTCCATGTAAGTAACTCCTTAAGTACAAAACAGTTTACAGTTTTTACAGTTTACAGTAGGTAACAGTTTTTTTTTTCACTATTTGAATTCAATTACAGAGGTGATGGTTTATACACCTCTATCTACTATTGTTTCGTAAACAAAATCATAATCTTTGACTGCGAACTTTAGGGCTTAGCAATTGAGATGCCTTTCTCCTTCGTTTGGTTAAAATTTGGACTACTATCAAAGGAAGTCACAGCGGCTATTGCTCCTTCATGGTGAGATCAGGATGGCTGCAGATAAAGACTTTAAAGATTTGCATCTTTGTGACGTGGCATAACATAGCTGATAATTTATAAATTGAAATGAAAATATTTTATTCAAATAGGATACCAAGAAGCATAGCAAATACGACGTATTATATCGAATAACGATACGGACGAGGCACAAACTCGTAACAGTGACTCAGTATTATGATACAATATTATTTTTTTGCAGTGATTGCATGGGGCGTCATTCCCATCACAGGCATCCGTATTGAGAGCGGCAGCTTCTCCTATGATTCTTGGAATTGGTTCGTAGCCACCTGCGCCGTGCCTTCCCTGCTACTTGGGTTCTGGCTATTCTCATTCCCTGAAAGTCCCAAATTCATGATGGAATGTGGTGACTATGATGATGCACTGGCAGTCCTCAAAGGCATCTACAAACAAAACACCGGTGACGACCCTGAAAATTATCCGGTGAGCCATTTAATTTCTTGGAAAAAGTAATAATAAATATTCTTAGGGCTGATTTTTCAATCCCCAAATAAGATTTATCCAGAAAATAACTTTGACAATTTGACAGTTAATCTATAGAAAATCTGTCAAAACGTCAAAATTATTCTCTAGATACAAAAAATATCTGAGGACTGAAAAATCAGACCTTTAGTGTTCTTACTAATTTACAGTATTTTTTTGTCATTTCTACTTATTTTCCATCTTTATTCTGATAGTTATTGACTCTCGTTATACGCACTTAAATCTGACACATAATTTTAAGAAAGTGTAACTAGACTGTATGCATGTTCCCTAGCTTTACTACTAGTTATGTGTCTCTTACCGATATTCATCTCTGTCTATTTTATCTAAAAAGAGTTGATAAAAACAACCTTCAGATCTGTTAAAATTATTCTTACGTAATTAATTTTAAAATACACTTGTCTTTTCTAATGGGTATGGGGTACTATACTACACCTTTTCATGAATCTTGGCAATAATACACTCGTGTAATTTACGGGTTTACCTAACCGTGCCTACCTAAGATACATAATTTGTATATACCTATCATTATTTATTTATGCTTCTGAATCTCTATTTTATTTGATAATTTCTTAAGTAGGCAAATATTGGTCTTATACTATAATAAATTTATAAATCCAATAGATAGGGTTTATTAGTCTAGGTATATTATGTTTACTACAGGTAAACATTTTACATAATAAGATAATGCCTACTAATCTATATAGGTAGTACACTGAATACCTACTAAGTAGGTATACGATCGTATATCTACTTTTTACCTACATTTTAGTTGACAAAATAATTCGAACTATTTCTTCTGTTTAGCTAAACGAATATAACGAACGTACCAACCCAATGTCTTTTATTCGTTTTGTTTATTTTATGTCAACGAAAGTCAAATAAGAAGATTTTCGACTTGATAGTAACTGGTAGTTATGGTAACCGTCACAAATTAGTGATATATGTATCTATGATAGTAAACGTCGCTTAGAAACCTGCTTGTGATATTGCAGAACACTAGAGAAAAGACATATTAATACTTCGCAAGATATTTAAGTTAGAAGTCTAAAATTTTAATTTTATATGCATAATAAAGTTATGTTTAGGTCGTGGCTTTAAAGTCTAACGATCACTTACTGCATAATTTCGAATTAACCGTCATTTTTCTTTTTTACCTACACAGATCAAAAGTCTCAAGGAGAAAGTGCGGACCATCTCGGTGGCGTCGCAGAGCTCCCAGAAATCCGTCAGAAGTCTCAGCATGCGCAAACCAAAAGATCTCAAGAGGCTGTTCAGCGAAATATGGGTCCAAACTAAAGCGCTTTGCAGGCCACCCTACCTTAAATACACGATTCTCACCTGTATCATCCAATTTGGTCTAACAACCAGGTAAAACCGCCTTAGTCTCATGATTATGTTAATTGCACCACGCGTTTGAACTCATTCAATTGCTATTATCGTGTCGTGGAACTAATCGAAGGCCGATATCACTATGTGGAAGATCACCCGCGTAAACAATCTTACGCTTCAGTTTCCTCTATTGTTAAAAGGTTGCAGATAAAGATTTCTAAAGACAACTTTTTAATGTCACGTTCTGAAACGTGTGGAAACATAGCTGCGTACTAGATTTATTTCGAAACAATCGTTTACCTATCTATTACTAAGTAAATATGTACCTATATTAAACAGGGTGAATTTATCAAGTGAACGTGGATGGCCATATCCGAAACTATTAGGAATAGCGAAAAGTACTCAATGGAGTCTCTGTCCCGATATTGATGGAAACCAAAACTGCATCATTGGATTTCTGAATAATAATACTTATTTCTAGACAGGAATCGAACTCGGTGATTTTGAAAAAACATACTCCGTAGGTATTATTACACCATTCGATAGTGCCGCAAACAAGGAACTAATTTTGGCAAGTAATGTTACATAGCAAACTTAAGGAGAGAGCTCATTTTCACCAAAATCATCATCATCATCATCACCAGCCTATATACGTCCCACTGCTGGGCACAGGCCTTCCTACATGGGAGAAACACATGAGGAGTTTGGGCCGTAACACCACCACGCTGGCCCAATGCGGGTTGGTGGGTTAAAGCGGTTGTAGTAACAACCGGGACCAACGGCTTAACGTGCCTTCCAAAGCACGGATGAGCTCGAGATTATAAATTTTGGCTGACCCATCCCAGGGCCGACCATGGCGAAAGTTGCTTTGTTTTCGTATTCGAAACCAGAGCGCTCAAACCAATACGCCACCGAGCTCCTCACTTCACCAAAATACTTTTTCATATTTCTTACTTACCTACCTACCTAAGTATTAAATCTTGACTGATTAATTGTTCAAAATGATGGCCATGGTTTTCAATACGTAGCTGGATTCATGCTGAATGCATGAAATGCTATGTATTGAAATTGAAAACAATGGCCATCATTTTTAACAATAAATCAGTTAAGGCTTAGTAGGCTTTCTCTAAAAATTTGCTATTTTTTTAAAGTTTGCTGCGTGTCATTACTTCCCTGAATTCTTTCGTCACTAGCGACACCATCGAATGGTGTTAATAATATAGGCCATGTTTTTCTATTTGTCAAAATCGCCAGGTTCGATTCCTGGCTAGAATTATTGATTTTTCAAAAAAACAATGATGCAGTTTTAGTTTTCCTCAAAATCGGGCCCGAGTCTCATTTGAGTACTTTTCACTATTCCTCATGGTTTCGTATTTCGCCATCTACGCCCCTTGAAAAATTCGTCCTGTACTAATGTACTTACATAACTACTGTAACTACCTGATGACTAGATTTTTTTATTCTTTCGATATACAGCAATGCTGTTAACATTATTGTTATGGCGCCAGATATAGCTAAAATGGTGGTAGCTAGCCAGGCGGACTTAGAAAAGACCAACCAATCCGAGCAAAAAATATTTGCTCAAGGAGAATTTAACCCCGCACCTCTAGATTTGAAATTGTCTCAACCACTAGACCACAGAGTCCTCTCCTAGCTCTGAGGCAGTTAGTCATTAAAACTGTAAAATTATTATTTGCAGCATTCTTTCACTAAACCGAAACATCATGTACATTACAGTTACTACACCCTAATGGTCTGGTTCCCTGAGCTGTTCAACCGTTACGAGGAGTTCGAGCACCGCTTCCCTAACACCTCGGCGTCTGTCTGTGACGTGTCTGGTATCGTTGTCGCCGACGAGGCCTCCGAAGACCCCTTCGACTGCCTCAAGACAATTGACCAGAGCGTCTACTTGCACACCCTCATTGTTGGCTTAGCCTGCATACCTACCTCGTTGTGGCTCCCGCTGTGTGTACACAAGCTCGGTGCTAAGTTTTTCCTTAGTAAGTATCTTTGGAGTAATATTATAAATAAATAAAATATATTAATACGTGAAGCAAAGACGGAAGAGTATGTTTCGCACACTTATAGTTTATACATAGAGGAGTGCAGAAATTTAGTTTTCTTTATTATGCATAGAAAATACATTAAATCTATAATAAAAACATTACAAACACTACCGTGTATTTGAAACGGCTTAATTTACTAGACCAATATTTACTAAACGCTAGGTACTATTTATACCATTACACTAACATACACTACATTACACTTACACACACACACACACACTACACTTACACTTATACTTTACATTTGTAAATAAATGGTTTAATGGTAATTAATGGTTTGTATACAGTAAAACCATTTATTTACAAATGTAATATATGGTTTTACTTTATACAAAAGGTTTAAAAGAGAATTTATGCAACAATTAAGTATAAAGGTAGGTACTGCTTATTTCTCTAATATAGGTAATATCTTATCTTGACTGAATTAATTATTACTTTTTTAAAACTATAACGGCCCCGATTCTGAACATGGTGATATTCTAAACATGAAACACTTATTCTATAAACGGTTAAGTATCTCTTTCTCTCTATGTAACATATAAGGGAAAAGGATCAAGCAATAATTTGAACTGTCAAAATTTTAGTTCTTTAAAATTTTCATTTTATTTTAAAGTTATAATAAATGTTATAAATATATATATAAAAATGTCTAAACTAGAAAAATGCAAACCCGTGACCTTCCACAATACGGGTGACTGCTATATCCACTGAGCTACTAAAGACATAGGTAGAAGAGAAGAAACAGATTAAAATATGGAAATTAAAATTTTGTAAGTGGTTAGAACTTTTTCAGTTCGGACCAAAAATTATTAATTTTATAAGGCTTATAATTTATATAGATTTTTACTTTTTATAAATAGTTACTTAATTTTATGCCATTTGAATAATGGTTGTTATACTTACCTACAGTCTTCAGTTTGGGCTTCGCCGGTGTCGTGACCGTGGGCCTATACTACGTGCAGAACTCCACCCAGAACCTGGTGTTGTCTTGCATCTTCGAGGCCCTCACCTCCCTCGCCATCAGTTTGGTCTTCTGCGTGCTTGTCGACTTATTCCCTACGAATCTTAGGTAAGCGTTCTCTTTCACAAATTCCTTTAAAAATCTACAGATCATCGGCATACAAGTGATAGTCTATAAGATAGAAATTAGAAATAATAAAACAGGAGTGGCTAAAACGCTACCCTGAGGGACGCATTAATAATATTGCACCACGTAGAAAAGGAGTCGTCGATGCTTATGCCATACCAAATCGCTACCAGATAACATTGGAACCAATCTTCTACAGCGAGAGATTACAAGAGAGTGCAACTAACCTAGGAAGAATATAAATAAATAAAATCAACAGAATTGAACAGATCTTATTAAACTTATTCCGAAACGATCCTATCCTTCAGCCGTAGTCTATGGTATCCCTTGATGGGTTGAGGCAGGTTGTGCGGTAAATTGTGGGGGACGATCTCTCCCTTCCGATCATCATCACAAAGATGGCCGAGAAGGACAGGTCGTGGCAAGCGGTCCTCGCTTACTGCGAGAACGTGATGTCGAGGAAGGTGGGGAGGCAAATCGTGTGCGGGAAGCGGCCGGTACCTCCGGCATCATGGTAGAACAAGGCGGAGGAGAACAACCTGCGGGCGGCTCCTGCCGCCGTAACATTTTTGGGCTCCGGGCCCAATCGGTGCGTCTACGCGCGGCGCGCTGACTTTAATAATTAATATTATTAAATATTATTCCATTACTATT
Organism: Nymphula nitidulata; assembly: GCA_947347705.1. NCBI lineage: Eukaryota > Metazoa > Arthropoda > Insecta > Lepidoptera > Crambidae > Nymphula > Nymphula nitidulata. The sequence continues at coordinate 16,804,265 of OX374625.1, read as the reverse complement.
TTATTTCTTCTCCACATTTATCTACAATAGAGACACAGACCTTAGAATAAATACCTTTTTACAGATTGTTACATTATTTTTAAAATTACTTCTGTGAACCAATTACATTATGTGACAGGGTAATGGCAGCCGCGCTGTCCCTAACTGCTGGTCGAGGCGGTGGTCTCATCGGTAACCTGTCCTTTGGTTACCTCATCGACATCAACTGTGTCGTCCCCATTGTTGTCTTCTCAGCATTCCTCTTTAGTGAGTAACAACAGATTTACTAGTTCCGCCAACTTTAACAAAAACTACCTACTTACTTAAATGTGCCGTAGGGAGTTAAAAATCATAATCAACTGATTCCAGACACAGTTAGTTTTTATTTGTCATAACCCACAGGGTAGGTATTCTGCTGCTTGACTTTACTTTTGATTAAACGAGTTAACTCAATAATTATATCTACCTGCACATTTAGTCAGGCTTAACAGGCAGAAACTTTATTCAAATATGTGGCAACACGGATTCGATTCCAAATACTGACAACCCATTTCGCAAAAAAGCCGACACATAAAAACGAAGGTTTTCCGACATTCGTGAATAAGTTGCAGACCATGAAGAAATGTATCCGCCGATATGCCGATGAGCAAGTTGTGAAGTAGGTAGGTACCAACAAACCAGGCACTATATGATAACATTCAATTGTTCAGGAGACACTCTAAGAAGGGCTCATAAAGTTTAAAAATGTGTCAGAATTTTAGTAAATAAACCTTTGCCTACAAGGATTTTACAACAATGACAAGACATGCCAAGGCCATCTGTGGAATAAAAAAAATACTTATTTGTTCGGCCGTTAGGCGTCCTCGCCTGGGCATGAATGATTTGAATGGGTCATTCTTCTTATCGCCACATTATGGACTCTTATTTCTGTACTCACTAATACAAATTATTTATACTTTGTGTTTCAGTTGCTGCGATACTCTGCTTCTTCTTGCCAAAGACAGGCCAAGAAGCCCTAGACTAAACTGGAGCCAAAACTTAGTGCAATTAGACTGTATTCATAGCGTAGATACACGATCGCTGTGGTTGTATTATCTATAAAATGTTGTAAATATTGAGGACTAAGTATTTATTGTTGTGCGATGAAACCGGGCAGTCGACGAAACCCTCAAAGACATTGCGCCACAAATTTGTTTAGCGCCACCATCAAATTTATATTTTAGAAGAGTTTAGTATGGTGAATGAACGGTGGGAATTGAACGATTATACCCGAGTTCCGTTACCGGGTTACTGTGATGCAGTATAATACATACGTCTTTATGAAAGTTAAGAATCAACATAACAGTATTTTAGAGTTGACTGTGTAATATAGTGCCTTAAATTATTATTATTATAATTATTATTAAAGGTTAATTTATTTGCCTTTTATTGTTGGTCTTTTATTTCACTATCAATAATTATTTATTGTACCTACCTACCTACTTATGTGCGGGCTGTTTGGGCGGGGTTTTGGTTGTCTATAAGAGAGTGGCAGAATGGGAAATTCTGAACGCAGGGTAACTCAAAACGTATAGGTTGTTAGAAAGAGATAAAAAGCCCATTCTCAGTGCCTGGCATTGAAAAAATGGCTCTAAGTCTTAGCCAGCAGAAACACATATATTACCTAGTATCATTGTCCACCATGATATACCTACGGTTACTCATCACATCTCATCACATACATTAAATGATCAAATATTTAGTGTGAGATGTGATGGTGGGGCATATGACTACCCGAAGGACCCCTTGTACCTATATTTTGTGATCTATAGTTTTTGAAAAAACTATAGATCACAAAAGAGTAAAAATGAGTTCTTTTTCTATGGTAGGTACTGGAAATGATGCATAATTTTTTAAAGGAGATGTCCCAAAAATGTATGGGGAGTGGAGACTCAGCCAGACCTATGTACACTATACCAATAAAAAATAGGCAAAAGATACAGAACACTTCAACGGTCCATTACCTTTTGAAAATCTACGGTGTAAAAGCATTAATAAAGTCAAGCAGAGAAAGCACCGTTAGATAACTATTTTCCATGCCTAGTCTAATGTCATCAGTAATCTTAATTAGAGCTGTGGTTGTGCTGTGACCTGGACGAAAACCGGACTGATAAGGACTAAGAAGACGATGCTGATGGAGGAAAGGACTAATCTGATTGTGGACAAGACGTTCGAGAACTTTGGAAAGGAATGGTAATATAGATATTGGGCGGTAATCAGAAAAGGAAGCCGGGTTGGATTGTTTAAGCAGTGGGATGATTTGAGCACCTTTCCAGGCCGTAGGAAAAACACCAGTGGTTACAGAAAAGTTAAGGATATGAGAGATAAAAGATAGGATTTGATGAAGTATAGGAATGATCATTTTCCGGCTGATGAGATCACAACCCACTGCATTCAATGTAATAGACAGTATGCTCTTTAAAACATCACAATCGGCAAATTGATGAAAGAAAAATAACGAATGATCGGGGATTTGTTGTCTATTTGTTTGTTTTGATACCAAGGCTATTCAGGTGAATAGCCTTGATATCAAATCAAAACAAACAAATAGGTTACATACCTACTACCGCCACCTTGCGGTAGTAGGTATGTAACCTATCAACTGATGCTTTTATAATTTGTTCACCCAGGGTCATTTCACGCCGTGGCAATGGCAAACCCTTTTTAACATACTGTGACAAAAGTAAAAATTTCGTGGTTGCAAGCCATGAGGTGGTAGGTTGATCCGGTCTAGCCGTCAGTATGTTTCTGATTATACGCTACAATCAGCACATTTTATGTTTACTCCGGCCTATTCACCGCATTTTGGCGGTATATAAAAGGAAAATTCCACCTAAAGAGCGTAGCAGGAAATGCTTCTCTGACATTCAAGGAATCAACGACTTTTTTTACCTACATAGAAGCAATCTTAAGTTCCCGCCCTCTATCTCCTCTCTCGTCACTGATCCTACTGATACCCATCCTTTCCCGGGCACTTTTTGATCGTAGACCATGATGTCGGTGCCTCCTTTGTCCGTTCAATCTATTCGACCTACCCGATATCAATGAATCGAGAAAATACTGGGCATGGACGGCACCTGCAATATACGGCCCCAGGATGACAACGCACCTGCAATATCAAGTGACTTTTCATTGTTATTGCAGGTGTCTATAGGCGGCGGTAGCCGCTTACCATCAGGTGGGCCGTCAGCTTGTTTGTCATCTTGTTGTATAAAAGAAAAAAAAAATAAGGTGACATATAATATTTTATTTAATTATGAAGCACTTTCAAATCGTCAAAAAAATCTGACAATTCTGGGCGATGGGGAAAACGGTGGTGGCGGTCGCTGGCATCGTTCGGGCGCTGTCGCAGAGAACCGAGAGTTTCTATGGTAAAATCTAGGTAGGATGAAGGATCACTCAAACTTACCTGCACAATCTTGTAAAAATCTATTAATGAAATAGTGTCCAACAACTATATTTTTTTTATTATTTATATGTAGTAGATCTATCGTTGCAATCAATATTGCGTCGAAAATAGCAACTACCCGATTGAAAGCGTAGGTACACACGACATCACATAGAGTGTGACAGTTGCACTATATACAAAAACCGCCTATAATACGAATGGACTAAGGGCGGTCTCAAAGTCGCACTGTTACGCTTGATGTGCGGTCGATTGTACACCAAGAACATGGACACAGTCACTGATGCAATATAAAAACAAAAAATCTACCACGACTACTAGCGGGGCCGCTACTGTTGTTGTGGCCGGGATATATTCTTAGTTTTCGGCCAGTCTCCTTGGTAGCGCTGAGTTAGTTCCAGCTCCTGTTCAAGTAGGAGAACCTACTTTGATTTTTGGGGCGGAGTAGCTGGTGCATAGCTTTCTGATAAGCTTCCGCTGGTACCCCTTCGTGGGCAACTGAGCCCACACACGACTCATCCCGCGGGCTCAATTGACACCTTTTATTTTGTCGGGAGCGACTCGGCCCATTAATTAGGGGCCTACTCAGCCCGCGGGCTTAGTTGACACCAGTTCACCGCTATATGGTCTATTCAGCCCAATTCGCTTTGGCAGACTTACACATTAAGGCGAAAAATGTTTAGGAAATTACAGGAAGGCAGTGAGAAGGGGCTTGGAATTCTACTTCATTACACGAAAACTACAATAAAGTATTATTTTGTGAGAGTCAGGATGGCGGGTGAACCAGAACGGATACCAAAAACATATATAGAAAAAATGTACTACATTGAAGCACTTATTAAAAAAAACTACCATTCTGTAAAGAAATATAAAATTAAAATACACCCGGCGTTCTGACTGTCGGACTGTGCCACTTGTCTTTGCTTTTTGTCAAATTTCATGATACTAGGTCAACGGGAAGTACCATATATCCCCGGTTGCACAAACATGGTTGCCGCTTCACAAAAACAAATTTAAATATTTAAAATATGTTTAATTTAAAAGCCCGTTTAATGAGCCCTAAAGCCATAGGCGTAGCTAGGGGGGGGGGGGGGGGGGGGGATATGCACCCTGTGCCGGCCCAAAAAGGGCGATAGATCAGACCCGTCGAATTACAGGTCAATCGCTATAACCTCTCTTCTCTCAAAGGTGATGGAGCGCGTTATAAATACGCAACTCCTCAGGTACCTAGAGGATCATGACCTAATCAAAGACCGTCAATATGGCTTTCGCCACAGTCGCTCGCCGGGTGATTTCTAGTGTATCTCACGCACCGTTGGGTTCTTGCCATTGAGAGTCATTGGCTGTTACCCTTGATGTAGCGAAGGCGTCCGATCAGGTCTGGCACAAGGGTCTTCTTTCGAATTTACCAACTAACAGGCTGCCTGAGGGGTTGTGCAAATGGGTCGCTAGCTTTTTTTCCAGCAGATGCTTATAAGCCATCGTTGGCGGCATTTGCTCGGATAGCATGGACATTAACGCTTGCGTACCGCAAGGCTCGGTGCTGTCTCCAACATTGTTCCTGCTGCATATTAATATGTCTATTGATGGACTGCATTGTTATGCAGATGACAGTACTGGTGACGCTCACTACACGAGTCGTGCTAATACCGGTCTACAGTGTAGGAAAGTCGCGGTCGACTTATGTCTGAAATCGAGAGGTCTCTAATCAGAGTTTCCGATTGCGGACGACTAAACTTAGTCTAATTCAACCCCACTAATATACAAGTCTGTGCGTTCACCGCTAAAAAAACCCCATCCGCTGTAGATCCACAATTCCTTGACACTACGCTTTCCATCTCTACAAGTATCGGGATCCATGGTGTTGATATCTCTAGTGACGTGCAGTTCAGCAGTCATTTTTTAAACGACTTCAAAAAAGAAGGAGGTGATAATTATGTTCCACTGTATGTTTTTTTTGTATGTATGTTCACCGATTTCTCCGTCAATTGTGAACCGATTTTCAAAATTCTATTTTCATTCGATAGAGTATACTCCAGAGATGGTCTCATTGTCACCAAGTTTGGATCTGATGATGGGATCCCAGGGAAATCGAGGGTAAACCAAAATTTTTATAGGCACGTGTAACAAGGTACAACTCCTTAACGGTTAGGAGTTAGAAGATAATTCTTTCACTGTGTATTTCAACCAAGGACTGAGAGACAGACAAGTCGATAGTGCTGACGGTTACCCATCTTGCCTTGACCTTAGGAAATCACTTAAAAAGTGAACAAAAAAAAAATTTTTAACAAAAATATAACCGACTTGAAAACACTAAAAAGGAAAAAATAATTAAATATAAGTGACTAAGGTACCTACTTACCTCCTGAAATGTATTTTTTGGAGTTGGTGCTAAGCTGTTTCTAGAGACAATAGCAAGTGAAGCACCAACTCCAAAAAATACTTTTCAAAAAAATGTTTTTGGAGGATAAAGTCAAGCTGGCATCCAAGAAGCTTGGTGTACTCTATAGAGCGCGGCGGTATTTCACTTCGGGGCAAAGACTGTTACTGTTTAAGTCTCAAGTCAGGCCCCATATGGCGTACTGCTGCCATTTATAGGCGGGAGCACCTAGATACCAGCTTGGACCATTTGACATGCTCCAAAGACGCGCTATGAGAATTGTCGACGATCCTGAGCTCACAAGCGGTATTGAACCTTTAAGCCTAAGGAGAGATTTTGCCTCCTTGTGTGTGTTCTACCGTTTGTATAAAGGGGCGTGTCCTAAGGAATTATTTGACATGATGCCCACGCACGGCTTCTTACTATCATCGCACCGCTCGCCACCGACAGGGAGTTCATCCTCACAAATTGGAAACAAAGTGGTCGCGTACTGTACGGTTTTACAGAAACTTTCTCCCACGTACGCTCAGGTTGTGGAATGAGCTTCCTGCAGAGGTTTTCTCAAATGAGTACAGCATGGGGTTCTTAAAAAAAGGCGTGAAAAGTTTTTTACATGGTCGGCAACGCGCAAGTGATACCCCTGGTGTTGCAAGAGTCCATAGGCTACGGTAACCGCTTACCATCAGGTGGGCCGTATGCTTGATTGCCACCTTAGCAGTATAAAAAAAAATGGCTGGGGCCATGGCCCCCGCTAGGAAAAATCTCTAGCTACGCCAATGCCTAAAGCCTAATTTGCCGTGCCCGGCAGGGTCCATGTTGATCTAATTATAATAATGTAAATCCTAATATTATGGAGTGCAATAAATATATTGAGTATTGAGCTCGCGGGCTAAGTTGACCGCGTGGTCCGAGTCGCCCCCAACATAATCAGTAGCGGTCAACTGAGCCCGCGGGATGAGTCGTGTGTGGGCTCAGTTGCCCACGAAGTCGCTGGTACTCATGAACCTACCCCTCTCAAAAATGGTCCGCTATATAGGTAGTCTGATCGCCTGGCTCCATGTGTCTGCCGGCATTAAGTTGGTGTTACCAAGTTTTCCCGCTAGACACTGTTTGTTGGATGATGAGCCAAGGATGAAGTGAAAGTGTAATATTGCTATTGGTATGTACCAAACGCAAGCTTTAGTACATCTTTTAGCATAAGAGGATCGATATACAGTCCACTCCTTCGTTTAGTAACAAACAGAACATGTTAATTTGTTTGAAAATTATTTAGTTTGTGTTTTTAGATAAATTAATAATTGATGAAAAAGGACCGAACGAACCGTGTATCATTATCGTGGAACTGGTTCTTTTAAACTAGTTAAGAACCGGGTGTATCCGGTTTTATTTGAACCGGGTAGAACCAGACGCATCCTCTAGTTGCATATTTATATAAAGGCGATACCTCGTCGGAACTAGCGACACCACTTGATTTATATTAATTGTGGTGAATATAGAACATAATAAACAAAAACGCTTTAGTGAATGACTAAAGAATGGTATTTGTAATTTTTTGAGATGTGCTCGGTATAAGATATTCCTCTACATGTATCCTATTTTTTCATTATTGCCGAAAGTGGCCACTTTTAACAATAATAAAAATTTGAGTACTTATAGGTAGACACTTTATACAAGATACATCTTTAAAAATTACAAATACCGTTCTTTAGCAATTCTCTAAAGCGTTTTTGTTTATTATGTTCTAAATTCATCATAATTAATAACAATCAATCGTGTCGTCTAGTGTGCACGAGGTAGCCTCTTAAATTATTTGTCAGTTGTCCTTTCTTCATCCGTATCGCGGGAAAGAGATAAAGGTCCACTTAAACTTACAGAGTGTGTAATCAAAAATATCTAAAAGATCAGAATCAGCCTAATATCACATATTTTAGCGATTTTGTAGAATGTACCTACTTAGTATAAATAAATAATTAAATAAAACAAGAAAGTATAAGAAATTTTATATCTTATTAAATCATAAATTACAAATTTAACTCGTGTCTGAAAAAGGGACATTTTATAGATAAGGAAATCTGATTTAAATACAAATTAATTTTCCTAAATTACATGATGTTTGGGTTAGTCATCGATTAAAATGATACTAACATATTGTTAGCCATTGATTCGTAAATTTTTAGTTTGTGATGACAACCTAAACTAAAACTTTCTATCTTAATTTCATGTTAGTAGGTAACTTATGAAAAAATTTCTTTAAAAACCGTCCGTAAGCAAATAATATTTAGGTAGGTTTTTCATTAAGCCATATTTTGAAGTTTGATGAATTTTATAAAACTCCTTTGAGCATTTGGCAAGCTCTATGCTCAAAAGAACCTCGAATATGCCTCGCCTGTGCGGAAGGCGAGGAAACTTGTTATTGTTACTAATAAAGCTCAGACATGATAGAAAGCAGAGCATGGTAACAGATAATTATGAACAGTTTTGTTTCTCCCCGGCAGGTTAACCCACCAACCGCAATATAAGGTTATAAAGTAATGTAGATTAGTAATAAGCATCACTAATTCAGTATATTATACATTATACAAATCATCAGAGATAAATCTAGTTAAAAGTTTGTGTAAATAAGTGCATAAGTAATGTAACTAAAAATTTATTTCTATTTATCATAATATAATCTTATAAAATGTTACTTAACTTTACAAGAAAATAACAATAATATTTTAAGCGTTAATTATATCAACATATTTGTATAAGCTGTGGTGAACTATTTTAAAAATAAAAATAATATTAAGCATGTGTTGAAATATTACTGTCTAAATTATGAAACGTTCAAATGAAAATTTACTTCAGATTTTTCCAACCACGACAATTTGTCGTCATGTCCGGCAACTACAACCGGTTGTCGTCACACCCGGCAACAATTGCAGATTGTCGTCAAGCCCGGGAACAACTACAAGTTGTCGTAACGACTATCTAAAGTGTGAATTACAATAGATTTTACGTAGGTATCACTTGTTTAATCAAACAATTTTAACAATATTAATATAATATTCGTACACTCATACCTATTACCTAGCCCAAAGTAAGCATCATTAAGAGCTTGTGTTATGGATACTAGATAACGGAGAAATAATGATAATAATATATATAAATATTAGAAATATACTAATTAAACATATAAACGTTAAGTCCGCCATTTGTACATTCTGTTTTATTGTGCAATAAAGTTTAAATAAATAAATAAACATCGATGACTCGTAAACAAATGCCAAAACTCATCATACAAACATTTGTTAATTTTGTTTTTTGAATCATCAATTACTATTCAGATACTAAATGAAAGATAACCAAGTTTATAGTACTATTAAAATAAACAGCTTTATTTCAACACATGCAGAACCTACAGCAGCTTTATTCGACGAGTAACAGTTATAGCTTCAGCGTATTGTCTGGGCAGCGCTCGGCACCTGGGGTAGTCCGAACTCGTCTACTGGCACGCCATCTTTGTTCCGAACGCTATCAGCCCCTGGCTCCTTGTCGGGAGCAGCGGGAGCTTTGACCACGTCGTCCAAGTACGAAGTGTCGTCGTCTAAGGCAATCTCGTCACCTGAAAATAAACAAAATGTTTGGTTTCAATTTCTTTGTTATCCTAGAAAAATAGCAAGTTAACAAAAGAATAATTTTGGTCGCCTTTTTTTATACACATACTAATAGATGACAAACAAGCTGACGGCGCGGTTACCGCCGCCTATAGACACCTGCAATAACAAAGCAAAATCACTTGATATTGCAGGTGCGTTGTCATCCTGAGGCCTAAGATAAAATGCCGTTCATGCCTACTGGCTACCTTTCCTTTCAATCCGAAACACAGCGAACTGTTTCACGGCTGAAATAAGAAAGCGGTGCTACCTACCCAGACGACCCTTCATACGGGCCTACCAAGTGCTGTCTTTTCAAGAGTGTCTTTTCAAGTGCTATAATACAAGCCGTAAAAGCAAAAAAAAAAAAAAAGTGCTGTAGTCTTTTTTCTTCGCTACTAGTTTTAGGAAGCTGTTACCTTAATTTGCCATGCCGCGTTAAACATGCGGGGGTCTTATGACAATTAAAAACCAATAAATTTGTGTCTGGAATCGGTGGCTTGACATATTAATGAAAGACAGATTTTTGGATTATATCATGAGGCATAAATACAAATAAATATGAAAAGTCTTCAAATAATCGAAAAAAAGTCATGTGACCTATATGTTCACATATGCCAGTCTATCGACCATATAAATCAACGACATCTGGCGTCGATTAACGGAAAACACTGTACTAGTCAAATACGGAAATTAATTAAAATTAATGTTCGCTAATCGACGCCAGATGCCCCTAATATACAGGGGTGACAGATAGCGGCAATGTGAACGAACCAGTCAACTGATAAAGTAAGGACCACTTTTCACAGCCGTTTATAACCCTTCTTGGTTACACAATGAGAGTCACAAACTATAATATACACGGTGAGTTTTTTTTCGGGTTAGTATGGGGAAATTTTAAACTATAAGAGATAGAGAAAAACTCTATTAGGAACCGTGATCTTAATTTTAGATAAAATAAAAATGGTATTGAAAAAAAATTTGAAATTTTAATAGATTTGGAGATATCGGATTTTATGAAAAATAATATTTTTTTTGTTATTTCGATTGTATATCACTATACAAACCAAAAATTGTATTGAGACCATAGGTCTAAAGTTGCTAGAAGTTGTTAAAATTGTTTGAAATTAACATTTTATTAAAGATACATTTTACTATCTAATTGATATATATTGATGACTAAAACAAAACCAAACCAAAAATCTGCCTTAATCCCACGAAGTGGAGGAAATTTTGAACAATTTATAAGATAGAGTTTGTTTTATTTTATCTAAAATTAAGATCACTGTTCCTAAGACAGTTTTTCTCTATCTTTTATAGTTTCGAATTTCCCTATACTGACCCGAAAAAAAAACTCACCGTGTATAGTATACAGGATGTCACATTTAGATCGGTCAGTATGGGCGAGTCTGAAACTATAAGACATACGAAAATCTCTTCTTAGAAACCATGTCATCGATTTTAGTAAAAAGAAAAACTGCATTCATACATTTAAAAAAAACGTGTACTCAGCTCGGGAATCGAACTCGGACTTTTTGAAAAATAAAACTAACACTACTTTTGTTTAGATATCGATTGTGTAGGTCTTAAGCAGTAAACGTTACTATGAAACATGATGTCTATAATGAATAGAATGCATTGTTTTCATATCCTTTAATTTATTTTAGTAAGTGTTCGAAATTACCACCACTTTTTCAACACAACATTCAACTCGTTTAGGTGCGTAAAATTGTCTCTTTGGTTGTTTGTAGCTCTTTGCTGGTGTCGTAACTTGCTACATACACTGCTTTACACATTGTTATCTGCGATAATATCTATCTATGATTGTAATTGCTTACTTCTATTAATCATACTTACACTAATAATCAATTGAAAAGCCCACTTAGAAAAGTATGTAGATACAAAGACATGATAAACCTCATTTAAAAATGGAACGTCTTGGTTGTTGGAAATATTGTATTGAAAAAATGGTGGTAATATCGAACACTTACTAAAATAAATTAAAGGATATGAAAACAATGCATTTTATTCATTATAGACATCATGTTTCATAGTAACGTTTACTGCTTAAGACCTACACAATCGATATCGAAATAGAAATAGCATTAGTTTTATTTTTCAAAAAGTCCGAGTTCGATTCCCGAGCTGAGTACACGTTTTTTTTAAAATGTATGAATGCAGTTATTCTTTTTACTAAAATCGATGACATGGTTCCTAAGAAGAGATTTTCGTATGTCTTATATTTTCAGACTTTCCCATACTGACCGATCTAAATGTGCCACCACACACATGTGTATATCACATCTCACAAAATTTCAAAAAATCAGGAAAAATCTCCTGATTCCAGGAAAAATACTAATAATTCGTTTTTATGCATAGTTGCTTGTACAAAAGTTGAAATTTTCCGTCGATTTTACCATTGTTCAATATGGCAATATGGCGGGCGACATAGAAGTGAACTAAACGTCAACAAAGTGACAGGCGCCATGATGAATATTTGGCTGTGCTGCAGTTTTTTCTCTAAAAATTCTTGTTTTGTACCACGCAACAAAGTAAATAAGAAAATGGACAATTGGACGCTGTTCTGCATATTTATACCTAATTTTCAGTATAGTGTACATAGACCTAGACGGGTCGCCATACATTTTAGGAACAACTCTTTTCAGAAAATATTATGTATAGTGAATATTAAAAATTAAATTTATTATAAATTTACCAAGTGCATCGAGTTCAGCAGCCAACTCATCATCATCAATCTCGGGCATGCCATATTGCCTGCCAAGAGCATCCTGTACCTCGTCAGCCTGCTCCAACATGTCTGCCAGATCATCATTTACATCCTGGAATAAATAATTACTTATAGTAAATGTATTTTATTTAATATAATAATATTATATATTATTCAGTTCCAGGACCTACACAAGAGAGATAGTCAGGTCAAGGGAGTCTCGAAATTGATAAGACTACTAAGTAAGACCCCTTGTTATTGCGTGTTCAACTGGGTTCCTCTCAATAATGAATCCAACAATTCTTAAAGAGATTGATTGTGATCGGATCACGTAGGTTAAGAATGTGTGGTGGTAACGAGCTTCACAGAGTGAGTCAAAACCAGATCAACAATATAAGAAGTTGATTGTGTGGGTGTGGTAGGGTTGTCTATCATTCTTTATGAGTTTTTACCACCAGACACAATAACCATTAGCCATTGAGATATATTTTATTAATTGGAAATGCTGACCAAGACCCATCCTAATGACGGGTGAATGTATTTTGTTAAGCTCCTTAAGACTCCAGGAGCTTATATATGATAGTTGAAATCCCATTGTGTCTGGAATGTGTGGCTTGATAGGTTAAATATGATGCAATATATAACTATAGTCAGGCTAACCTCAATTGTGTCTATATTAATTTTCTTAAACTCTTTCTTCATCTGGGTGACTCCATCCTTCATGGCAGCTATGGTAGAATGTGTATCCTTCAGTGTCTGTGTTGCATAGTTTGCTTGTTCCATATTAAATGACTGCGCCCTCAAGTTATCCAGTTGTTGTTCATACCTTTAAATAAATTATTAACAAGGTTTCAAAATACAACAAATATGATATATCAGGGCAATTTTTACATTTATATTTATGACTGTGATGCATAAATCTCATTAGTGTTACTTTAATAATAATTCATACTACTAAGGCCAAACTAATGAGAATTACAACATGAACAAAATCATTATAGAAGGGGAGAATATATCAAAATTCAACTACATTACTAAACTGAAGACCTTAAAACCAATAAAAACCACAGTCAACCAATAGACAGAGCTGGCTAGACAAAGTATTGGAAACACTAAAGCGTTTCATGTTTTAATTTATAGGATTTCGCATCACAAAGTTTGACATAATACACATAGTGGGCCTATTTATGGAGACTCTAAATATTTTTTTATATTTATGAAATTTAAGTACAGCTTATCTCTTTCTGGAAATATTTTAACTAAAATGAGATAGATTTCAAAGAAACCATAGACAATTTTAAATGGCAGGTATGGAAGTGCATCATAAACACTGCATTTTATCACATTTAATAAGGTCGAAAACGTCGTTTCAAATGTCAAATTATAGACAGCCATCCTTTTTGTATTCATATTGTGTTAAAGAGATGCACTGAACATAAATTAAGATTTAGTGTGTTTTCCAGAATTAGAGCCAATATGAGACTAAAAAGTATGTAAGGAAAAAGAGCTAAAATACTTTAGAATTAAGCCATGAACCTTTATATATTAAAACTTAATGAACCAAGAACCCAATGAATTAATTAAAATTGTATTCCTTATTAGGCAAACCAGCCCACCAGTCTCTCCTCAATAACATAATATCTATTGTGTGTACTAGTCTATTAGTGTGTACTTTACAAATCAAAGAGACTTCAATAAATTGCATTTAAAATAATTGACTTATATTGTGAACATGAGTTGACCATGTAGGAAAATTTCAGACCAACTAACAGTTATGCAGACGAATGAGAAAAATGTAGGTAGTTAGTTTATTATGGCTTTTGTTATTTGGTACAAAACTTAGTTATATTGAAACAAGCAATTATAAAAAAACATGCATATTGTCACAATTTTTCAACATTCATGCTAAAAGATTATGTTGCCATAATGTCACACAATTTTTCTGTTTGGTGAATCAATATTTATCAGAATGTGAGTGGTGTACACTCAATATAAAACTGTTTGGTCAAAAACAAATTTTAAAGTTTAAAAATATTAATAAGATTCCCATGGCCTCTAACATGGATGTCAGTTATCGCTAATCTCTACGGCAACTTACAACTGGATCGGTTCAGCTGTTTATGAGTGAAATTGTAACAGACAGATAGTTACATCCTCATTAATAATATTAGTATGAAATCTTATGGTTTAATTTGTTAAGCCGCATGAGACCTTCAGAGGTCTTACAACAATTAAAAACAAATTTTGTCTCAAACCTGTAGATATTATGATTTATTTCAAGTTTTATCTATAAATTATATTAATATATAGCGCTAAAACAGGATAGTCACAAGGTTTAAATGAAAGAAAAAAATATTTTTAGCAAGTGATTTGAAGCTATTCCAAATCCAATGTATGCTTTACCATCTTCATAAATAGAGAACTTACATTTTCTTCTGTTTCAAAACTCTCATTGCTTTCTGTTTAACAGAATTTTTTGCAGGTCCTTCTCTCATTTTATTCATCTGATCTTTGTATTTCCGGAGCTCAACTTCCAATTTCTGAACTTTCTGCTCAATGTTATCAGCTCTAGAGTCTACCTGAAATTATGTTTAGAATTTATAAATATTAAAATGATGGGTAAATGCAGAACCTTCGTTATTATTTTAAGCGCAGAACAGAAGTCAGTTGATCAAGTTTCAATAAAACATGACCAAACTTTAAGTAAGTTTTTTTTCAATCGTTAGCAAGCAATATTCTTTTTAACAAAAACCTGATGAATCATCAAGTTGTGAAATGTATTCCACAATTTACTGTAATCTGATTAAACTTACATTGCTTATGCAATCCGTAATACTTGGACCTGGTTCTTTGGCTTTTCCTCTGCCAAATATTCTGTTCATTTTTACTGGATTAATAGGAGAAAATTAGTAAGAAATTAAAAGAACAAACAAACAATGTTTGGGTTTGGACAAATTCAATGTGAATTCCACAGAGTATGTCTAATAAAGGTGAATTCAATCAATCAAAATTCAATGACATCTAGGCTTGGGTAAAAAATATCGATAAATCATAGTACCGATTTTAATTCAGAAAACAATCGATATTTACTATTGATTTTATACCTTCGATTTATCGTTATTCAATATTTTTTTCAAGATATCAAATTCGATATTTATAAGATCTTTCTTAGTGCTTCATCGATGTCACATCATGTATCCTACCACTCTGACCAATCCGATCTCTAAGATTAGAGAAGACTACCTAAGAAACTGGCTGCACAGAACTGATCCATTTGGAAATCAATAGTGAACATCAATTTTGAGGATCCTTTTGAATCTTTCAATAGGAGTGAAAAAGCACCTTTTGGGCCTATTTTAGCAACAGTTTTGCATCAACTCCATAAAGGGTATTTTTTTAAGTTGTTACTAAACTGTTTTCAGATAAATATAAAGTAAAGCACAAAACATATAGTATGTTTGTCTCCGCATTTCTCAAAAACTTATAAAAAGAGATATTTAAAGATGTATGTAAACCCGGCCAGGTCCATGTACACTATTCTGAAAAATAGGTAAAAATATGCAGAATAGCGATCAATTGTTTTTATTCGCTTTGTTGCGTGGTACAAAACAAGATTTTTTATAGAATGTAACACAGCCAAATATTTATCATGGTGCGTATGTCACTTTGGTGACGTTTAGCTGACTTCTATGTCTTCTTCTTCTTCTTCTTTCTTTATTTTATGGCAACGTCGTACTTTGCGACATTACTGCCAATGTCAAGTGTCAGGGAACACTAATCGGTATGTAGGGCTATTGCTGATTGAATTATGTTAGTAATTTGACTCATTGAGGTCTCTGAAATAAAGGACAACACAATATAATATACATATATACTTATTTAAGACACATAAACAGTATGAATGGAAAGGAGTTTAAATTAATTGGGATATAAGTTCATATAAAATTTATATAAATTAAACTTATTGTTAGTTATTAATTATTAAGTTAGTTTTTCAATGTCTAAGCCTACATGTAAATTAAAGTTTAATTTTATTAGTATGGATAAATTTACTGATAATTTGAACAATTTCCTTTTTGAAAATAAAACATAATATGTAGTTCATGTTAGCTGGACGGTGGATATCAGCTGGGAGGACATCATATAAAGAGAATCTTAGTTTACGGCAGTTAAAAAACAGATGGTCCATGGTACCTTCCTCAAGGCCGCATTCACATAAAGAATGATCTTTCACTCTAATTTTGGCCAGGAAAACTGGGGAGCAGACATGCCCAATGCGCATTCGGATCAATGTAGATGTGGTAGTTTTATTCAAATCTTTATGTTTAAAAAACCAGGGTTTACAAGGGATATCTGGTTGGATGTTGCCATAAAGTTTCCCTTTAACGGTTTTGGACCTTTGCCATAACTGATTCCACCTATTGTGGAGCTGTAAGGAGGCTATAGATCGAAGATCCCGGGAGTAGTATACCATGTGGCTTGAGTCACCGATTCTTGCAGCTTCTTTAGCATAAAAATCAGCTGACTCATTCCCTGTAATGCCAGAGTGTCCAGGTATCCAAGCTAAAGTCACTTCAATATTCTTTGTTGAACACCTAAATAGCAGTTCCTTAATCTTTAGACTGACTGGGAAATATGTTTTTGATTGAAATGGAGATTTAAGTAAGTCCTGTAAGCAGCTAAGGCAATCAGAAAAAATAATTGTCCTATTGAGATTATGGGATTCAACATACGAAACTGCCTCTAACAAAGCAAGGGCTTCACCAGTAAAGACTGTGCTATAAGGTGGGCATTTGTAATTGAGCACAATTTTGTATTTGGGGATCCATATAGCAGCCCCAACGTTATCATCTTCAGATAATTTGGAAGCGTCAGTAAACATTGTAAGCCAATCCCTCCACCTGTCGTCCAATATAAAGTTGAAGAGAGCATTCCCATCTCCAGAGAAATCCTTTGATATGCCAATATTAGTTATAACGTTTGGTTGAAACATTAAAACTTCAAAGGGGTAGTTGTACATAATATTATTTCTGTGTTGTGCAACAGGATATTCCAATCTAATGTATTTATGAAAACTGTTTAACAAATGAGGGAGTGTTTTGTGGCGCCAGTAATCGGCTAAGGGAATCAGATCAGAAAGATTTTGGAGGATGCTTAGGATAGGGTGGACAGGATACTGTACTGCGTTATAAAAGAAACGATCGGCTAGAAGTTGTCTCCGAAGATGATAAGGAGCTTCGCCACATTCCACCTGGAGGGCGTTGATAGGTGACGATTTCATAGCACCTGCGATGATGCGCAGACACTTATTCTGAATTTTGTCCAAGGAGATAAGAGCATGTTTAAGACATGGTTCCAAAATTATACACCCATAGTCTATGTGGCTGCGGACGATAGCATTATATAGAATCTTTTGACTAAATGGGTGTGATCCCCACCATGTACCAGATAAGGCCCTTAGAACATTGATACTTTTTTCACATTTGTTAACAATGTAATTGATATGTTGTGTTCCGGACATGCGGGTGTCAAAAATAACTCCCAGAAATTTAGCACACTCTACCACTTCAATTTGTTGGTCTTTAACATATAGTTGGACATCTGGAATTCGTCGTCTTCTTGAAAAAACTACAGCATGACACTTGCTCGTAGCCAGATGTAGCCCATGGTCAGATAGCCAATCATTAAGATATCTAAGAGCACAATTAAGAGAGACAGAATCTTCTGAGAATGAGGTGGAGTGTGAGTACAGGGCAATGTCATCAGCATATTGAAGTAGGTTGCAGAAAGGATTTACAGCTTGCTCTAGGTCGAAGGTATATATATTATATAATATTGGGCTTAATACTGATCCTTGGGGTAGGCCTTGAAATACACTTCTAACAGGGAGAGATTCAGTATTACTACGCAAAGAAATAGATCGATTCCTGAAAAGGTTGCTAATGAAGTTTGTTAACCTCAAGGGAATACTCAGCTGTAGCATTTTCTGCCTGAGTATTTGAAGCTGAACACTATCATAAGCAGAGGAGATGTCGAGAAAAATGGCTATAAAATTCTCATTACGACTAAGAGCTAGACGGATTTCGGACGAAAAAATGCTGAGACTATCTGTGGTACCCATTCCTTTCCTAAAACCAAACTGAGACTGCGCTAGGCTGTTTCGACTTTCCAAGAACCAAGTGAGACGATTTTTAAGCATGTGTTCCATTACTTTTGAAAGAGTTGATGAGAGGGCTATGGGTCTATAAGAAGCTGCTGAATTTGGGTCTTTGCCGGGTTTTAGAATTGGTATTATAATTTGTTGCTTCCAATGTTGTGGTACTGTATTGGTGTAAAAAATGCAGTTTAAGATATTTAAAAATACTTTTTTGGAATTTGTGGTTAAATTTTTAATAAAAGAATATGGAATGCCATCAATTCCTGGTGAGGAATCCACCAGGTTTTCAAGGACACATGAGAGTTCTTCATAAGAGAATTCATGGTCCATTGGATTCACACCCTGAGGGTCTGAATAAGATGAAGGGAGACAACTGTGATGAGGTACGAAAGGAGGAGCCAGTGTATCAAAAAACTCATGAAGCCAGGGAGATGGATCATTAGATGAAGCATGAGATGTAGAAACAGATCTGCGAAAAGCTTTAATTTTTTTCCAAACTTTAGAGCATGGTGTACGTGGTGACAAGCTCTCGCAGAAGCTCTGCCATCCAGTTTTCTTTTTCTGGCTAAACAATCTCTTGGCTTGGGCAGATATCTTTTTAAGATGAATATGGTTTTCTATATTCATATTGGAACAAAAGGCTAATTCAGCCGTTTTACGTTTCTTGACTATATCTGTACATTCAGAGTCCCACCAGGGTGGAGATGGTACATTTCCTGACGAGTGTTTCTTTAGTGGAATAGAAGCTTCGGCAGCGGAATAAAGAATATTAACGAATTCATCATACAAGCCTAAAAAATTTTCATGAGTCACTGTGGGGAAAGTGTCAATGCCAGATTGAACTAAACGAGAGAAACTATTCCAGTCAGCCTGGTGTAATCTATATCTGAGTAGAGGAGGGTGAGATGTGGAGTGACGAGGTGCGGCATTTAAAATGGAGACCAGGATGGGAAAATGGTCACTGCCATATGTGAGTGGAAGTACCTCCCAGGTACATGATGGAACTATACTAGGAGAGGTCATAGTTAGGTCAAGAGCACTAGGGTTTTGGTTAGGCAAAACACGGCGAGTAGGGGAACCATCATTAAGTATACAAAGATTACAATTGTCAATAAGATCCAACAAGTGGGATGAAATAGGGTCACTATGATTGGAGCCCCACATAGTATGGTGGCAATTAAAGTCTCCCATAACAATGTAAGGGGATGGAAGGCTAGATATTATCTGGTCGAGCTCAGATAAGATATTAATGTCTGGGCGCGGAATATAAATTGAGATGAATGTGATGTTACAGCTTTTAGCTGCAACAATATTAAAATTGGGATTATGATTAGGAATATTAATTTGTGTATATATAAGGGGTCTTTTAATTAAAAGAGCCGTGCCACCATAACCATCCACTCTGTCATCACGGAGACACACATAGCCGGGGACTCTAAAATGAGACCCTGGCTTTAACCAAGTCTCCGATACAGCGAGGATAGATGGTGAATATTTATTTAGTAGGTATATTAAATCAGACTTTCTGGGTCTAAAACTTTTAATATTCCACTGAAGCAGAGATAGGTCCATGGGAGCCATTGGTGACCGGTAGATTAGAAGAAGCAAGGTAAATCTGTTGAATGACATTGTACGGTAGGGTATCACTATAATTTTTAATAAGGTCAGAAAAAAGAGATGATAAGTTTTCCAAGTAGGGTTCATTGAGTGAGTTAGTGTTTTCATTATTGAGAGCGCAGCCATTGGGAAGAGATGAAGTAGGGGTACTAATAATGGCATTGTGTGCATTTCTGTCATAAGATTTTTGAGGAGTTTGTTTAGGTCTTTGTTGGTATGATGTGACTGTTTTCCTATAAGAGGTTGTTTGATAATTTTTATGTGGAGTAATAGGGGAGAACTCAGGGGAAGTAATAAATGAACTTGGGGATGAAACCAAAGTCCTGGCAGTATCCGCAAAAGATCGTCTAACAGGAGGAAAACGAGCCGAGGCTTCCGAATAGGGGATGTTTTCCTGAGACATTATCATTTTTATATCTTTTTGCCTTTTATGTTCTGGGCAATTGCGTGATATTGCGGGGTGGTTACCTGAGCAAAGTAAGCAAGTAGGTTCAGTGTCTGATTTAGGGCAACTTTCTCCAGTATGAGCTTGGGCACAATGATAACAACGCGGCTTAGACCTGCATTGGGATTTTACATGGCCAAAACGACAGCAACTCAAACATTGTATTGTTGGCATTTGGTATATAGAAACTGGCAAAGATGAATGGAAACAAAACACTCTTTCTGGTAATTTTTGACCTTTAAATGTTACTGCAACTGTTTGGGTTGGGATCCATTTAGCTGCTCCATCAACTATGGTTTTGCGATTGAGACGTCTGGCTTTGATAACTGCACCGCTTTTACTTTCAAATTGAAGAGAAGACACTAGCTCCTCCATGGACCAATCAATTGGTATAGACTTTATAACACCTGTCCGGGTGATATGATATGTAGGAATTGTCATTGTATACTTGGTTTGAGACATAATTGGATTAGCCATGAAGGAGTTGGCATCTTCGGCTGTTCGGAATTCCACAGATATCCGGTTGCGACCAATAGGTTTAATACCGTCCCTAGTTATACCTGATATTCTACTATTAAATAGAAATTGGCCAAATTTCAGTGGGCTTATTGTAGCACCAGTGGAAGGTTCTGATTCAATTCGGGTAACATGAATTAAAAAGGGGCCTCTGTCGTCCTTAGTATACAAAATTTTTGAGCTAGACGAAAATTCAGGGTTGATGTAAACATGTTGAATAGAAGCGGCTGGTGACACATTTGTTTTATAAGGAACTGGCGATGAATCCGTCTCTAAAGGTCGTTTTCTGCTGACATCCATGTCTGAACATTCCATTATGACCGAACTTTTATCCGGTGGCTTATTTCTATCTGGAGGTAGTTTATCCATACTAACCTAAATACTTAAATTTATTACTTACACGATTTACGGGACTTACACAAACACGAAATAACAAAAACCACAGTTATTCTAAGCTACAGTTATTAGTTAGAAAACGAGATCTCACTGATAATCCAGAATATGATAACAAAAATTTACAAACGCGTGCGTGTTTCCCAACAGCAAAACAGGCAGTCGACTTCTATGTCTCCCGCCATATTGCCATAGTGAACAACGGTGAAATCGACGAAAAATTTCAACTGTTGTGCAAACAAACTATGCATGAAAACGAATTATTAGTATTTTTCGCGGATTCAGGAGAATTTTCCTGAGTTTTTAAGATTGAGACTGTACACATACCTGGCCGGATATGAAACATCTCCTTGGCACCCATGTTTAGAAGCTGATATAGTCTAATAATTATACAAGAATTGTGCAATTCTAACAATATTACATACATACGGGTAAAATTGTTTACCGAATTTTTCAGTTAAAAATATTGAAATATCGATATTTTTTAATATTAAATTATGATATTAATATTGAAATAACTTAATATCGATTTTTATTCCATTAAATATATCGAATAAGGTCGATATTTTTTTCATTCTCGTATCCCTATTGACATCTTTTTTTTTAAATTCATTCTCCCTACAATGGGAAGGAAACGGAAACTAATGTCCATACAGCCATGTCGTCAGTATTTCTTATTTCTTCATTTATTGCATTGAAATGCTGGTGTTACACATTTCAATGCAACTTAGGACTATTTGAAGCGAAATTTAAGATGATAGTCTCCTTATGTGCTACTTGATGAGGTGGATAACCACAAAAAAGTTCTCATATGTCTTTCACACCATTCGCTTTTATTATAATAATCTTTTAGTTGTATGTATTACGTCAAAACAAACACTTGGGTAATAAAACTAAACCACTTTTATAACACAATGTTCGCTCCGACACAATTTTTAATTATTGTAATAAAAATCTTGACTGACACCACAAAATCCCGCCAAAGCCAAACACTCGACTACTTTTTTTAGTTCATTCTCCCTGTAATGGGTAGGCAACGGGAAGTAATGCCCATACAGCGATGTCTTATGTATTTCTTTATTTCTTCATCTATTGCATTGAAATGCTGGTGTTATATACACATTTTAATGCATTGGGAGAATTCGACGCAAAATATATGATGACAAGATGCTATTTGATGTCATCTATGATCTAAAAATAATGACAGTTCTGTTTTTTTGTTCATTCTCCCTGTTACGCATTTCAATACATCTTGGGAGAATTTGACGAAAAATATATGATGACAGTCTCCATACGATGCTATTTGATTAGGTGTATAATCACGAAAAATTTCATAACGTCTTTCACACCATAATCACTTGTTTCGGATTATAAGGGAAGGTAGCCAGTGTTATTACTGGGCATGGAAGGCATTTCATTTTATGCCTCAGGATGACTGTGCACCTGGATTGCCAAGTGGGCAAGTGACTTTTCCGTGGACCGTCAGCTTGTTTGTCATCTAGTGGTATAAAAAAATCGAAGCTATCCTTTTTGTATTCATGTTGAGAGAAAGAGATGCATTGAAGTTAAATTAAGATTTAGCGTGTGTTCTGCAGAATTAGTGCTCTTTTTTTGTTGTTATTCTGCTGAATTTGATATGAAAGAACGAATTTTATCGTGTTTAACGTATCCACCGCATCAAAGTAGCATCATGGCAACTGTCTTCATATATTTCGCTACAAACTCTCGCAAGATGCATTGAAATGTGCTACACCAGCATTTCAATGCAATATTGCAGAATTGTAAAATAAATATTTCGAATATGGCTATAGGAGAATTTACCAAAAAAAAGAAAAAAAAGAAAAAAAAATGTAAAGTAAACTAAAATCTCATCTGTGGACCGGTCAGCTGTTTTTATTACATCCTGTCTTTTTTCTTGCCCTTCAAATAATTTGGTTTGGTGTTTTCCACGATTTCACCATTCGGGTTGTGAAAAGGTTTTTATTATTATATAAATCTACTCAATTAAATGACTGCCACGAGTATTTCCAGAGATGCGGTTCGTAAGGCTATTTATATTTTAGCTGCCATTTCAATAGTGTTTGTTTTGTCATTTATTTTCCAATATATCTTCCATAGTTATTACCGTAATTAATTTGATTCCGTCTTCAAGTTGGTTCAAGTATGTTTTATAATGTAGTTGTGCATTAGACTAGGCGCTTGCTGGAAGTCTGTTGGTGGAGACGGAAGGACTATTCTTTAATAGTATAGGCATTTCCAAAAGTTTCACGAATTGTGGTCTCAGCTCAGCATACAAATGTTTAATCTATAAATTAAACATTATTTTGTGCTTGAAAAATTATAATAGTTTTTCTGTCTCGTCAGTATTTGAATAAGTTGCTGTTGATTATATTTTTTACTTGAGACATTCTCTCTCAAAATGTGTAGAGTACTGATTAAAATACATATTAAATAACTAGTGAGCATATTTTATTTAAGTGCTTAAAACTGAAGTTCAACAATCTATAAACTCAAATTAAGAGATTGGAACATACTATTCTACTTCTTTGAAACTACTTTTGCGGGCACTAATTTTATCTTCGGTGGTGGCAGGTGCTCTTAGAGCACCTGCAGGTTAATAGGCATTTGAGAATTGGGAAATTGGCTATTAAATTTAAAAATAAAATACTAAACAAAGTTCAATTGTGGTTAATATCACACAATATTTATTACCTACCAGTGCTTACATTACTCATTTCTTACTTGCATGAAGGATTTTTCACTTCTCATCTAAATTTTGTTGTGTCACATCATTTCATGTTAATGTTGCATGTGTATTATTATTGACTTTTAGGCAACAAATTGGAATGATATTTAATATGTTGTGTATGCAGCTCAATCACTGTGGGACAAATTGTAACTTCGTAAGATGTTGGAAGTGGGATGTTTCTAAAATTATCACACAACGACTCCAATCTCAAGCAAAGTACGCTGTTCTCATATTGAACCGTCCCATAACACAGAACCAGGAGTTTATCACAAGCTTATGGAATAATGGTAATTCGCTTTTTTTATACAATTACATGTCAAGCAATTTGACCCGGCGCACCTAGTGGTTAGTGGCTATTGTCACTTACAATCTGTAATAACAAAGAAAAAATAATTGGTTATTGCAGGTCTATTGTCATCCTGAGGCCAAAATAAAATAAAATGCCCACCATGCCCAGTAATTAGTGTAATTACTGGGGATGGTAGGCATTTTATTTTATTTACATTACATTTCCCTTCAAACTGAGACTGTTTTATGGCTGAAATAGGAAAGGAAGTGGTATCTACCCAGATGCCCCTATGTGCGGGCCTACCACCTAATATAATTGTTTAGATTAGTTTCAAAACTTAACAAAAATATCTATTTCAAGCCACTAACATAAATTAGTCATTTAAAATTACTTCATTTTGTTGGTACAGTCAGGGACAAAACATGTTAAAACATCAGCACTTGATAACATAGAAGTTTGGTTAGCTAGCAGACCAAATGAATTATTTTGTAAAAATATTGTAAATGGACAACAAGTAGTGAATATATTGATTATTGTACTCTGTGTCTTGTGATTTATCATCATATAGCTATAGCTTTTTTATTACTTATCATGGCATGATATAGTTATAGCTCTTTGTTATTATGTACAGTCATAATCTATTAAGTTTATCTTTTTACATGTGATATGCTCAAGATGGAATATAATTATTTCTAAAAAAGCAACAATAGGGTCAAATCAAACGCGACGCGAGGCGCCGATGCTTGAAGAGACCACGCGCGGTGTGTAGACTGAAGCTATTGTGGCATTCGTTCCGCCCTGCTGCGCCGCGCAGCCCGGCCGTCCGCGGGGCCTCTTCAAACATCGTCCCGTTGCTTCTCGGTTAAATTTGACCCTTAGATCTTTTTTTTTAATGTTAGAGGTACTATCATAAGTTTCTTCCCATTTTGTTTTTCAATAATAATATGTTGAAGGTATGCAAGTTACAGTTGTAAGCAATTATTTCATCACTGACTGTATTTATTTATGAATTTTCAACAATACCAGAAAAGAATAGTTGTTAGTATTAGAATTCACATTTTATTCTAAAAATGGGAATTTGTTTTTGACACATTCTTCTATTGCAGCATTAATAAGACTCACTGTTGATGGAGGTACATTGAGATGGGAAAGATTTGTACAAGAGTTACCTGAAAGTGTTCAAGGGACTATGAAACCACCAGATTTAATAACAGGAGACTTTGATTCAATTCCTAAGGACACATTGCAGAAATATAAAAAGAAAAGTTGTAAGGTTAAACCTTTTTCAAAAATAATTTAAGCAATACAAATGCAAGTAGAATATTTTAAAGATAATTTAATGGCGTTTATGGCGGACAAGATTTATTTGCAATAATTAAAAATTTAGCCTGAGCAAATGTTGTATTATAAAATTAGTGTTGTTTTGTCAAGCAAGTGCTTGTGTGCACATGCAATTGAAAGATAATTGTAAAATAAGTGAATTTGATGTAAAAGACTGAGAATTTTATAGTGGTAATCCACCTCATCAAGGTAACATCACAGTGACTGTCATCATATGTTTCGCGCCATACTCTCCCGAGATGCATTAAAATGTGTTACACCAGTAATTCAATGCAATATTGGCAAAATATAGAAAATATCTACTTTAGACATCGCTGTATGGGCATTAGTTCCCCTTGCCTTCTCTATAATAGAGAGAACACTCAGAGATTGGGACGGTATGCGGGATTACTTCGCATCTGTCCCTTGGAGGCAGCGCTGTTTCAGTGAGCTGGACCCGAACGCTAGCGCTACTGCTGTTGCTGATGAGATCATGTTAGGGATGGAGTACTATATCCCTCACTCCGATCTCATCAGTAGGGGTAGGCGTAACCTCTGGTTCAACCGCGATTGTGCCTTAGCTGTTGAAAACAGACAGTAGGCATACCGCGCTTGGATCAGGGGCCGAGCTTGCGGGGATCCCAACATTGACTCACTGAAAGCAGTCAGCAGGCATAACAACGCCACCAAGTCCTGCAAAAGGGCCTTCATCAGAGCGGATGTGTTGAAATATTTGTATTTTGTGATATAGAAGGAAAACTCTGAAAAACGTTAGATCATGACACGATATATTTTTGAAGTAAAGTCAATTATAGCTCTATTTAAATATTTAAATTTGACACACAGTTTTGATTACCAACGAGTATTTATAGTTAATACAACATTCCCCCTTAATCAAAACTAGATATAAAGCTAAAATTAACAAATAAAATGCACAAGATAAATATAGAAATAACAGTAAATAAACCCCCGATTAAATTCTAAAAACGTAATATAACCAAAACAGAATAAAATTAGGTAAAACATATTAATATAGGCTAAGAATAGTATATTAACAAACATCAAGTTATTCCAATAGATGTTAGACACTTATTATGAGCTACACGACCTAATGGTTTTGTCAATACATCTGCTGACATTTCGCTACTCTTAATGTATTTTAAACCTATAACGTTTTCCGATACTTTTTCTCTTATAAAGTGGTATTTCGTATCGATATGTTTTGTTCTGTTGTGGTGAACGGGATTATTTGCTATACTCTGTGCACTTTGACTGTCGCTATAAATAGTTACAGAGACATATTTACGACCACATACCTCACTTATGAAGCGGCGTAAGTATATGGCTTCTTTAGCATCGTCTGTAAGGGCCATATACTCAGCTTCAGCTGATGATAAAGCGACGGTAGGTTGCTTTCTTGATGCCCACGAAACAGGACCATTCGCTAACTTGAAGTAAAATCCTGTGTATGAGCGTCGATCTCGAGTGCAATTCGCCCAATCTGCGTCTGCATATCCTATTAAAAGATTTCCCGTGCTCCTATAAACAATACTATAGTCTATAGTCTGCTTTAAATATTGGAGTACTCGCTTTGCAGCTTCCCAATGAATCTTAGTAAAACACGTATTAAATTGACTAAGATAACTTGTGGCAAATGCTATATCAGGGCGTGTGTTAACAGCCAAGAACATCAAAGATCCTATTAGATTTTGATATGGATATAATTGCTCACCGTTATCAGTGCAAATTTCCAACTTAATGTTATTTAAAGGTGTGGAATAGCCTTTACACGATTCCAAACCAAATTTCTTCAGTAAGTTTTCAATGTACGTTTTTTGATTAATACATATTTCGTTGTCTTTTTGCGAAATATTTATACCTAAATAATAACTTAGTTTACCCAAATCTTTTATCACAAAATATTTGTCTAAGTCACTTATGACAGTGTCAAATAATTTGTCACTTTTATAAAAGACAATTATGTCATCCACATATACGGCCAGTATAACCATTTCTGAACCAAAAAGTTTTTTATAAACACATGGTTCCGATGGTAATTTATTGAAACCTATTTGTGTAAGAGTTTCATTCAACTTACAGTACCAAGCTCTGGGTGCTTGTTTAAGCCCGTATAATGACCTTTGCAGTAAACAAACTTTGTCTTCTTGTCCTTTTTTCACAAACCCTTGTGGTTGAGTCATATACACTTCTTCTAAGAGATCGCCATTTAAAAAGGCAGTTTCAACGTCTAAGTGACGCATTTTGAGGCCATATTCTGAGGCTAAAGCAATAAGCGTCCGTAAAGAAGAATTTCTTACAACCGGAGCAAACGTTTCATGGTAGTCAATGCCTTCAACTTGACTATATCCTTTTATGACAAGTCTGGCCTTGTACTTTATAATATTCCCATGAGCATCCGTTTTAACTCTATAAATCCATCTACATGGAATTACTTTCTTATCTGGTTTGTCCACTAACTTCCATGTATTTAACTTAAGAAGAGATTGATATTCACTTTCCATTGCTGCCTGCCATTTATCTGCAGTATCAGATTTTAAGGCCTGAATATAGTTCTGAGGTTCAAAGAACTCGTTCGGCAAAACACTGTAAGAATAATAATCAGGTGGTTTACGAACTCTAGAAGGATATCTTCTCTCTGAGTTTTCTGAAGAACTAATATCTTGCACAATGGGAGAATCAATATCTGGTATAATATCTGATTCAAGCTCTGAACCAATCCCAACTTCCCCCTTTAGTGGACACGAACTAGATGGTTCCATGTTTTCATTCTCAATAGTAGAAGATTCAGATGTTGCAGTTCTATTGGCATCCTCTGGAATGTCAACGACATCCTCAGTTTCCAATATATTTGTCAAGATTAAAATAGAATTATTTTGACCTGTATCTGACTTATCATTATTCTTCAGACTTTTAAAACAATCCTCAAAAAAGGTAACATCTCTAGCTTTTATATTTTTTCTAGGATACGCGGTATTTCTGAAATAATAACTATGTACATTATCAGAATATCCTACAAAAATAAATTCCTCTGCTTTCACGTCAAATTTCTTTCTTTGACATGATGGAATATGTACAAGAGCACGACAACCAAACACTTTTAGGTGTGACAAATCTGGTTTCTTTCCATACCATATTTCAAATGGTGTTTGAGAACCTACCAGACTACGATGTGGGGAACAGTTTTTCAAATAAACAGCCGTCTGTACAGCGTCCTCCCAATATGCCATAGGAAGTGAACTACCTGCTAACATAGAACGTGCTTTTTCAGTAACAGAACGTATAGTACGCTCAGCTACGCCATTCTGTTGAGGAGAATAAGGCACTGTAGTTTCGTGTACTATCCCGTTCATAGAAAAATAATGCAACAATTCTGTGTTAACAAATTCTGTCCCATTATCGGTCCTAACAGTTTTTATTTTCTTATCAGTTTGTCGCTCTACAAGTAAATGAAAAATCTTAAATTTTTCTTTTACTTCAGACTTTGCAGCTAGAAAATAAACAAAAATCTTACGCGAATAATCATCAATAAATAATAAAGCATATCTATTGCCTTGAAAAGAATTGGTTGATATTGGTCCAAATAGATCACAATGTATCAATTCAAGCAAAGAAGTTGCTTTTTTGTAAATTATTCTTTTAAAAGGTTTACGCGCTTGCTTACCTTCTACACAAGCGACACAACTACTTTTATCTACAACCTTATAATCTACACCTACTTGACTATTTCTTAAAAGGTTCATCCCAAAACGGCATAAATGGCCAAGACGTCTATGCCACAACTGGTATGTATTAGACAATGATTCGGCCATAGCCACATCACGAGTTCCATTGTACGGAGTATTGACAGTACAATTTAACTTGTACAGCCCGTTATATACAGAACCACGTAAAATTGGATTACCTGAAAAAGAAAAAGTATCGCTTCCAAAAAAGGTGCAACCATTTTTATCAAATAAAATAGTAAAACCACTTTGTACAGCCTTATATACAGATATCAAATTGGTTTTTAAATTAGGTACAAATACAACATCAGAAATTCTATTTACATCAGAATCACTACAGATCGCAACATCACCTATACCACCACTATTTATCTTATCTCCATTTGCTACAGTTACAGTACCAGTATCTAATTTCTCCATATTTACGAACCAGTCTCGCCGCGATGACATATGTTTGGTTGCTCCAGAATCAATAAACCAATTGTCCGAAGAGTTATCATCACTAATGCCTAAAGCATACAAAGATTTCTCCTCTTTAGATTTCTTTTTCTTCAAAGGACATTCTGGTCTCTTGTGTCCGGGCTCCTTACAGTCATAACAGATTATGGGCTTCTGTTTCTTTGGTTTCTTCTTTCTATGGGTTTCATTAGAAGTACGTAATGCAGATTCTGATGGCATATTATCGCATTTAGACATTTCGTTTAATAACTTAGCCTTTACTAACTCAGTAGTAACTTTGATATTGCTGTTCTCTAATGCCATAATCAGTGGGTCATATTTAGAAGATAAGCCTCCTAATAAAATAGCAGCTAGTGAGGAATCTTCAATGACTTTGCCAATGTCTGCTAAGTCCTGAGCAGTACTCACAACAGCATTAATATAAGCCTCAATATCATTAAAGTTATCTAATGTCAATCTGTATAACTTCCTTTCTAATGCTAGTCTACGTCCCATACCTCTATCTTCGTAAGCATTTTGAAGGGATCTCCATGCTTCAGAAGAAGTCTTAGCATTTCTAACATGGGTAATAGCAGAATCTTCCAACGTTAAACAAATTTTAGTGAGAGCTATTCGGTCATTCCTTACCTTTATAGGATCTAGGGTGTTGTTACCACTTGGGTAACCATCTACTGCTTCCCATAGATCTTCATGCATCAAATAGTTACGCATTTTGAATTTCCAAACGCTATAGCCATCTCTATTACGAAGAGAAAAAGAAGGGAGTGAAGAAGAACATCTTCTTGAAGAATCTCCACAATCATTCGGCATTTCACTAAAAATTCTCACGTACCTGTCGACTTCAAAAAATATATACCACTCTAATATATTTTTCACAGCTTTTCACGACTATCTCGTGCTGATAACGTGTTGAAATATTTGTATTTTGTGATATAGAAGGAAAACTCTGAAAAACGTTAGATCATGACACGATATATTTTTGAAGTAAAGTCAATTATAGCTCTATTTAAATATTTAAATTTGACACACAGTTTTGATTACCAACGAGTATTTATAGTTAATACAACAGGATGCACAGCGCGTTGCACGAGTTGGCCAATAACTTCTTACGCATCCTACGGCAAGTTGTAGCTACTGGCGTCTGGCCAAAGCAACTTCTGTCAACCCTCGCTGCTGTAAAACTCTTTGCTGCTCACTCCCGAATCGATGACTGCAACTTACAGCCACCAACACTCTCCCACTGTGGCCACACAATGCCCGATATACGTATTAGGCAATGTGATGTACGTGCGGAGCTTCAGTCAATCGACGTCCGGAAAGCTAGTGGGCCTGATGGCATTCCAGCGATAGTACTGAAAAACTGCGCAGCGGAGTTGTCTCCTGTCTTACCGCGGCTATACCGTCTTTCTCTCTCTTCTGGGTGTGTGCCGGAATCTTGGAGAGAGGCCAATGTGCAACCAGTCCCCAAAAAGGGAGACCGATCAGACCCAGCTAACTACCGCCCGATAGCTGTCACCTCAGTTTTTTGCAAGGTCATGGAACGGATCTTAAACCTCCAGCTGATCCGATACCTAGAAGATCACTAATTAATTAATGATCGACAGTACGGGTTTCGGTCGAACCGGTCAACGGGTGATCTTCTAGCGTACTTAATGCATGTCTGGGGTGAAGCTACTGACTGGTGAGTCACTGGCAGTTAGCCTTGACATTGCCAAAGCGTTCGATCGGGTCTGGCACAGGGCTCTTCTCTCCAAGCTCCCGGCATACGGTCTGCCCGCTCAGCTCTGTAACTGGATTGCCGGCTTCCTGCATGAGCGAAGAATCCGTGTCCTCGCAGATGGATGCGCTTCGCGGTTCATGTCAGTGAATGCTGGTGTACCACAAGGCTCTGTTCTATCCCCCACACTCTTTCTTCTTCATATCAATGACATGATTCCGTTAGGAAACATTCATTGCTATGCAGAAGACAGTACAGTGCATGGGGGATATTACGGCCGCCCAGGGTGTGGGCGCGCTGAAACCGAGAGGGAGAGAGAGAATCTTACCATTGATCTCGACAGGGTGTTGAACCTCGTATCTGAATGGGGATCTAACAATCTTGTTGAGTTCAATGCTAAGAAAACACAGGTGTGCGCGTTTACAGCCAAAATGTCGCCGTTCCTTCCCCTTCCGTCTCTTCAGGGCACGACTCTTTCGGCACAGGGCTCCCGCAACTTGCTAGGTATGGAGATATGTTGCGATCTGAATTCCAGGAACTACATCGAAACCGTGATAAAAACAGCCTCACGGAAGCTCGGTGTCCTGAACAAGGTGCGTCGATTTTTCACGCCTGACCAATTATGCCTGCTGTATAAAACTCAGGTCCGGTCTTGCGTGGAATATTGCTCGCACTTGTGGGATGGCTCCGCCAAGTACCTACTCGATGCCCTGGACAGATTGCAGCGTCGTGCTGTCCGTATTGTTGGCGATGTAGAGGTCATTAACAACCTTGAGCCTCTGCAATTGCGTCGAGACATTGCGTCGCTTAGCGCCTTCTATCGGCTATATCACGGAGAGTGTTCTGAAGAGCTATTTTACCTTATCCCACCTTCCCCCTTCCTACTCAGGAGCACGCGTGCCGGTCTTCGGAGTCATCAATTCACTGTCTCCACCTCAACATCACGTAAAAAGAAATTTAGTAGCTCTTTTCTTTGTCGAACTTCCAGAACTTGGAATTCTTTGCCAGCACATGTGTTCCCTCCTTCCTATAACATGGGTTCCTTCAAAAGAGGCGTGAAAAAGCACCTTTCGGGCCGGCAAGGTGGAGGCAGCTAGAGCAGTGTCTGAACTGCACTAGCTGTCTTCGCATATGGACTCTTCTTACTGCTTCACATCAGGTGGTGTTGAATCATTTGTCGTGCTTTGTATAAAAAAAAAAAACATATAAACAACAAAATAAT
This sequence comes from Nymphula nitidulata, assembly GCA_947347705.1. Lineage (NCBI taxonomy): Eukaryota > Metazoa > Arthropoda > Insecta > Lepidoptera > Crambidae > Nymphula > Nymphula nitidulata. The sequence goes on along the minus strand of OX374625.1, from coordinate 16,771,471 downwards.
TTTATTTCCATACAATACGGCCTTATTTTAATACACACTAAATCTAAATTAAGTAAAGTATATTCCTATCTCTCAGTAAGTATAGGAAAAAAATAGCAAGACTGTTTAGAACTGTCAAATTTTAGATAGCATATAGAAACCATAGACAAATTTTGAAGGCATCTAGGGGGTTGTTTCCTAAGACCTGCATTTTATCACGTTCACTAAGGTAGAAATTTTGACACAAGTTTCTGAATTTTTGATTTTAACATTATTGTAAATGTTTGAAAAATTACTTAGTAATTAAAATAATATAAAACTAGAAAATTTTCACGTCCTGAGGCGGGAATCGAACCCGCAATCTTTCGCAATCCGGGCGACTGCTCTAACCACTGAGCCACCCAGGACTTGGGATATCCCTGTGAAATTCTTCTAGTCTATCTGATTTGTGTATGTGAGCTAACGTCCACCCTACAATGTCGAATTTTTCTAGTTTTATATTATTTTAATAACTTTCTGAATGTCTTTTAGGACATAGTCCTTTTTGTATTCGTATTGAACGAATGAGATTCACTGAACCTAAAATTAGAACTTGCTCGATAAGATCATAACTACATCTAAACTATGATCAAAACACCACTGTTTCCCATGATGAAATGTAATATGTCACATTTTAATTATATCACAGGTAATACATACACCTGACCAAAACCACACAGACTTCACCAAAGCATTGATGGAATTAAATAAATGGTGCAACCTGAATAATTTGGAGGTATGTTTAGCTTATAAAAGCTCTACGTGCTTATACACCAACTCATTTTGACAGTTAAAGTGATCAACACCAAGTGATTTGCATTGCAGATCCACTGCAATGCAAATCAAAAAGTTGAAATTTCTAAAAAAGAGACGGGCACAAATATATACCTTTACACTTGTTAGTATGTTAGGCCAGACAAACAAATATTTATAATCTTATGTTAGTTTTTGTTATGTAATCACATAGAACATTAATAAATTGAGTATTTACGTAATACAGGAGGGATTTAAAATTAATGGGTTTAGGGATATCACTGGGAAGAACATTATATAGGGATGTAGGGTTCTTGGGCCATTCGAAAAATATGTGATCAGTGGTTGAAAATGAGTTATTGCATAAGCTTGCTGATACAATTTCACCACTTATTGCTGGTACCTAAGTTTCATGCAGAGATCTAATAAGGTAACATATGTTGTACCCTTTCGGCCGTGTTTGAAACCATAGGTCCGAGAAAAAAATATATAAATAAACTTCATACTTCGCGCGGAATCGGCTTAAGACGGTCAGAAAAACCTTTATGTCTACGATATAAGGGTGTTACCATTGCCCATCGCCTCGGCCGGGCTCGGACGAGGCGTCGCGATTTCGGCCGACGGCGAAACGAGCTCGAGCTCAAACTGCTCGTTTCGCCGTCGGCCGAAGTCACGACGCGTCGTCAGAGCCAAGCCGATGCGATGGGTAATAGTAACGCTCTTATTCCGTAGACATAAAGGTTTTTCTCACCTTAAGCCGATTCCGCGTCTATAAATGTGGGGAGACTCTTATTCGACACCGCCCCGGCGCAGCATGCAAATGAACATTACAATAAGAGGCTTAGTCGTGTACCCTAATACTTTACAATGACAATACAGCCAACGGCGACAGCGCGCGGTAAACAGACTTATTTTTTGAATGTTTTATTTAGTGATGAAACAAGGAAACCCAATTCACTTCAGAAAAAGTGATCCCACTATGGAACGTTTCCCAAAGTTTCGGATAAAAACTGAGAGTGTATTTAAGGAAACTCTTATCTCGATTATGAAACAAACGGCCGTTACTAGATGATGGTTGAAATAATGTCTTTTTTTTCATTTTCACTCTTTTGTTTTAGATTGACCATGTCGTAACAATCAGCCAAAGTTCAGGAAGACTGGACCATATTCTAGGGAATATTCAAACTTTATTTCTTACTAAAGCCATGTCTTTATTGAACTCCAACGTGAGGCTTTACCTCATGACAGATGGTGCTTTATCTTGGCTGCTTCACCCTGGTGACCATATAATAAACATCCCAGAAGAAACCCGACTTAATAAAAGAGGGTGGTGTTCTTTAGTACCTGTAGGAGAAACTTGTACCAGCATCACCACAACTGGACTAAAATGGAATTTAGGTAACTACAATGAAAGCCCAGTAATTTTGACTTATTTTTGATATTCAGAGTTAGAATCACGCCGTTCAAACGTGAATGAATCAGAGTTATCTTAATCTACTGCCTGCCTATCGCCTTAGATTTTTGACTATCATATAGGACGTGTAGTATGTTCAATATACTATTTATTAAATAAAGTATAAATATTATGCCTATTGTTCCGAGCGCACGTGCGTGCAAAGCCTGATTACTCATTTCGTATAGATGCTAAATGAAATAGCATTTATTTAATAACTAGCAGCCACCCGCGGCCCCGCCCGCGTTCATATCGGTTATCGCGTTAAAAGGTAACCAACCATATGTGTTTTGTCAGGAAATAATATCTATGCCGAATTTCATATAAATCGGATCAGTGGTTTAGGGATGAGATGTAACAGACAGACAGGCTACTTTCACAATTATATTAATATATAGCTATATCGCCTATTCCATACTATTATTATAATAGTATGGATTAGGCCAGAAGCATGTAAACCCAGTTAACTTATACTATCGACTTTGCTTTTGTTATATGAAGACTGTGTCTTAACCACCATTTAGCTTGAGATGCAGGTAACTATTATATGTATAGAATGCTTCTTTCACTCCATGTGATTTCTTTTATTTCAGATAATCAGCCACTTAAGTTTGGAGGATTAGTGAGCACGTCAAATACCTTTGATGGATCAGAAATAGTAACAGCGAAATGTTCTAATACTGTTCTGTGGTCTATGAAAATTCCAAGTCTTATGGGTGAGTTACCAATAATTTTAATCTAAGGTTACGACATAGCCATGCGTGAGTTCTGCATCTGTCTTCGCAGTATCCACTGCGCGCTATCTCAATGTCGGCATCTCAGCTCGTTGTAGTGAGCGAGTAGTGGTTGCTAAGACGTAAGAATCTATATGCGAAAATAAGACTGCGTGATTCTAACACTGTTCTAGCCGCCTCCAGCTAGCCCTTTAAGACCTAGACCTTTAAGGTACTCTTTTGAAGGAAAATAATTCATGTTTTGGAAGTAGACAACAGACGAGTTACTAAAGGAGATAGTAAAAGTTTCTATAGGATCTGGGCCAGTTAATGAGGACAATTTTTTTGTTAAGTTATTTTTGAAAGAAACTGTCTTAACATATCATGTCCATAAATTTTGACTGATGGAAGCGGCAAAAAATTATTTAAATTTTGCTGAAAAACATCACAGAGGTCGCCATTTTGAAGAATATAAAATGTCACGACTTTACATTAAATACTGTCGTTTTATATCTTCACAGCCAGGGTCAAACAATTTTGAAAAATAACAAAAACACTTCAAGGGCAGCCAAAAAATTCACGGTTGGAAGTACGAATGACAATATTAATAAATGTCAATATGACATAAAAGTCAACTTTTTAACAGCTTTATGTGGCTATGGACTATGCACTTTAGGGCACTTTTACGCCTTCTGTGTTGCCATTATATATGATACTTATTTTATTTAATATTTTTTTTGCACTAAAACAAAAGAGTATTGTGTCATTTAATGGAAACCACGTTATTCAGTACATTATTGTCTACAATCTGAAATGGTGCTCTTGGGCTGGCCCAAAATTTTACCATCTCCTTTCTCATTGTTATTTTATTTATTAGAAATACCTCTTTATTCCTCATAGCCACGAAGAATCACATATTAATATGTCCTCATGGCCAAACATTCCTGAGCAATAGTTTCTTTTACTTGTCATCCGCCTGTAGACAAGACAGTATAAGGCCGTTTGGGCCGGCAAGGTGTAGGCGGCTAGAGCAGTGTCTAAACTGCACTAGCTGTCTTCGCATATGGAATCTTCTTACCGCTTCACATCAGGTGATGTTGACTCGATTGTCGTGCCTTCTATAAGAAAAGGCTTATGTATATTTATTCGAAATTACTTTATTCCAACGCTTTTGACATTTTGACTAGGATAGAATCACTCTAATTTTTCTGGTTTTAATCTAAATTTATCTCATAACAAGAGTGTGAATCGAAATTATGATACGCGTCATACTTATTTTTCAGATAATTAAATATTTAAAGCAATTTTTGTTCCAGACTCATAAACAACAGTTCCTTCACAAAGATGCCTGGGAGACGGTAGTTTTTTTTTTATTTAATACGTACTTAACATTTTAGGTTGAATATACACAAATCAGTAACGTACTGGGGAATCGCAACATGGTACATGTGATACATATTATGTCTTTTGACATAAAAATATAACCCTTAATTTTGTCTTTACCGATTCCTACTGTTTAAGTACTATTTTAGCTACCTATATTATCACATTTGCAATTCTTGACGATAACTTGCGCAGACTGGAATTTCTGCCTGGGTACATACCCAGTCAGAGTCTTGCCCCCTTATTCTCAACTTTCGGATCAAGGAATCGATTTTAAAAGTCACATCCCGTTTCGCTTTGACGCACCGCGATAAAAAGTGACAGGTATAGAATTTCTGGTATTTAAATCTTTTCCGACAGTTGAGAATAAGGGGACTGGTGCCTAATGACGAGCGACATTAAATCCAGGTGATCTGTCATTCGCAAATGCTTCGAAGAACTCAACAGACCATACCACAAAGTTTGTAAACGCACATAATACTCTCCATAAATGATCAAAAGTTACCAAGTATTACATATAATTACCGGCGGTGAGTACCTACTTATAATACTTTTTGTCTTGTTATTTGTAACAAATTATGGAACTTTAATTGCTGTTTTTTACTTGTAAATAGTTTTAATTCGTATACCTAAAGAATCAATAAAAAATTATCTCCTTTTTCATTATTATGAATTAAAATTTTATTGCTTATTTAGAAAAACTTACATTCTTAGGGCATTATATCTGTAATTTAAATCTTTATTAATGGTTACGTGGTGTAAAATGTGGTCGTTGATGGCCCTTTACGGAGCAGGCAAATAATAATTGGTGCTGGGTAAATAAATTATTGATATTCTAAAAAAGATGTACTACAGTAAATCAAATGTTGCCGGAAGATTCTTGTCAATTGTAAAATAGGATTAATTATAGCTCATTTTGAATGATGAGTAAGGCAAATAAGTACTTATTGCATATTTTATTCATACGAGGGCGGGGTTAATTGTAAACAATAGAATAAAAAATAAGTTTAAATTTTGATAATGAAACTCTGCCAATAATATCCAGTATGTATTACATTCATTTGTCAATCGTTTTACGATTTGGCGGCGAATTGAAAATTGACCTAATCGCATCAGCATGAATTTAACGCAAGAAAATTTTCGTGCAATATTTTTTTATGACTTTCGATGTAATTTAAGTCGAGAAGAAAATTACGATATACTCCGATTGGCCTTTCATGATGAAGTCCCATCTCCTGCCATTGTTTACAACTGGTTTAATGAGCTAAACGCGGTCGCACTAATAATCACGACGATTCTTCAACTGCGTCGAAGACGATGAAGATAACATCAGTATTGTGCGGCGTATGATAGAGATTGACAAAAGAGTGACCTATCAGCAGATTCGGACAAGCTTAGGCATCTGTATGAGTCAAGTGCACAAAATCCTCCATGAACAGTTAGCGGTCAGGAAGCTTTGTGCCGGGTGGATACCTCATATTTGACCGGGGCCCAAAAACTCTGCCGTGTTGATAGGTGCCGTGAAATGGTTCAAAGATTTAACGGGGGTGACTCAAATGCTCTGTCCGACATACTAACGGGTGATGAAAGCTGGATTTATTGTTATGATCGCGAAGCCAAAAGACAGTCTGCTCAGTGGATGTTTCCTTCGTAGGAGTTGCCAACTAAAGTGAAGGGAGGACGAAGCATGGAAAAAAAGATGGCGGCTTCGTTCTTTTACCACTGTTTTAGAGGATCGACAAACAGTTACTGCAGAGTGGTACATTAACAATCAGTATTGTCTTATATTTTTGCGCGCACTTCCCATTTGAAATAAAACCAATTCACCGGATTTAACTCGCGGTTTTTTTATACTACTAGATGACAAACAAGCTGACGGCCCACCTGATGGTAAGCGGTTACCGCCGCCTATAGACACCTGCATTAACAAGGGAAAATCACTTGATATTGCAGGTGCGTTGTCATCCTGAGGCCTAAGATGAAATGCCGTCCATGTCCAGTAATTACACTGGCTACCTTTCCCTTCAATCAGAAACACAGCGAACTGTTTCTCGGCTGAAACAAGAAAGGCGGCGGTACCTACCCAGACGACCCTACATACGGGCCTACCACCTAGGCACCTAGGTTTTAATTACAGGTTACAATAAAACGCGGTTATACGCGGTTTGAATCCGGTAAATTGGTTTTATTACACTAACAATAATTGTTTGCCACCTCGCAGCAGGATTCTTCTTCACCACGACAATGCTTCGTCCACACCGCCAGGTTAACGATCGATTATTTAGCTAGGTCAGACGTAGAATTACTGGATTACCTACCATATAGCCCATAGTGGCTGTGTTTCAAAAGGCCGTCGAAGAGACCCCTTAGAACGATTGCCTACTCGTTCTTAGGGGTCTCTTCGACGGCCTTCGAATGCCTTTCTCAGTGGTTCCGTCGGATGCAGCAATGTATTGATGTGAATGGACACTGTTTTGGAAAGATATGATAGAAGTAATAACTTGCTACTTTGCCCAGTTTTTGATTTTCGAAGAACTTTCAGTTTGAATCGTGTAATAGAGATTCCATACCTGGTATTAGTAAATAAATTTAATGTAGGTAAATCACGTATGCGCCTTAGTCTTATTTTGTTCACCGAATCCGAGTTTTATTTAATCTAACAAACAAAAACTAAACTTGAACGTAAATAGAACAGCCCAAACCGTGATTTAAATTCCTAAGGTTCGTACTTTGTTTTATAGGAAACCCGTAATTAGGTTAGTTTTTTAAATAAACCAAATTTTAATAATGTCATAAGAAATGCATCGCAATGCCTAGTTATTTGTGTATTAAATTTAAGTAGACAATATAAAGTAAGTATTGTGTTAATTTTAGTGTTGGATTTGTGGTGAAATTGATTGTAATTGTAACGTAGGCTAAAATATTCTTTTCTCTGGTTTTTTTTTAAATTCTTAATGAGTTGGTTGCATTAAAACCTTGTTAACCTACTTAGATGTAAAGTTAATTCCACAATGAAGTCAACATGATATAGTTTAGTGTAGACCACCCTTTACCATTCCAGAAAAAATGTAACGAATTTCGATGGCAGTCAATAGTGGTACAGTCAGCATCAGAATCACCTCAGCTCTGAGTGATCTCAAATATTAGCATTGTTTTAGAAAAACAATTCTAAAACACATTCTCATTTTTTTCTTTTTTAACGTTGTTTTAAATGTTTGAATGTTTTCTCTAAGTAATTCTAAAACTACTAAGTTGTTTGTTAAATCTTCTACAAGTGAAAGGAGATTCTAAATCTGTAGTATTAACGTTGCTTTTCCATAACATTACTGTTATTTTTGAGCACTCTGAAAGCTCAAATAATTCTGATGCAGATAGTACAGTTAGCTACAATAATATATGTATAAGGTTTTAACAGTTCATGGCGCTTTGTTTAAACCTTAGGCGATGTTCAAAGCACTATCCGCAAATTTTCGATATAAATAATATGACAGCACTGTCCATACATTTTCAATATCGGGCTCGATCGGACTTATAATGCAGATTGTACGTCAGGTCAGTCCGTTTATTTGCTAGCTCATGAAGTCATTGTGACAGTTTGCGTTGTAAAGCAGTAATTGATAAACAATTTGTTCGGTGCTTATCATATTGACTGTCAAAATGAGTAAGCAAATCGGGCCGTTGGACTATCTTATAGTATTTTTATTCAGGGCCTCGGGGGTAATCTAAAAATTCAATTTCACAGAAATGGTTGTTCGGCTTATGAACAACCCATTGTTTAAAAAACAACAATGTACGAAAACAAATATATTATATGTATTTATTGTTAGCTGAATTTACACAAAAAATATATGTTGAATGTCATAGATATTAAGTTTGTTATCTTATGTTCCTTAAAATGCTGTCTGCCCATTAGGCCGTAGCTACTTTAAGTATGTGTCACGCAAGGAAAACAACTGACTTAATCCACTGCGCCTACATAAAAGACCGACCGAGATACAACGTGCTTAGAATGGTGAGAATACATAGAAATAATGATGTCTCTACCGACATCTACTAAATATTTTTCCTGAATTTCATGTCTGCCAGTGATTGGCGGTGATAGCAAGTTGTAATTTTTTTTTGTATGTGATATGTTATTATATGTCAAATACAATAGAGGCTTTAGTGCGAATTTTGACGTCTGTAAACCGTTACTATCGTGTTTCCGTTCAACTTTCAAATCGTATCAAAACGAAAGCAGCTTCTGGAGATTTTGATTGTATGACATGATATGACGTACGGATTTAATGGACAGACACCTTTATGTTATTTTAAAAAAAGGTCCAGGAATTGAATTCCCGGTTTTATCCTTTAATTTACTTCAATTTGTGACATAAAATACCCGGGTATAGACTATAATTAGATATACTGTAATTAGTAACATTAGAATCTTATGTAATATTAGAACCATTTCTGTGTCTCAAGTTAAGTGTGAGTTCAAACGTAACTACCGCGTTTACTGTATAGTATTCATGAAATAATATGGAACTTTAGAACAGAGGCGCTGATCTCGATTTTTTCGATTTGACATCCGAACGTAGAGGCGGTAGTAATGTTTAACAAACGTCAAAACTCACACTAGGGCTTCTGTTAGGTTTAACCATATGAAATGGAACGTCGAGTTATAGAAAGTCGATATTTGAGTGTACAGTCAAATGCTTTAACATGTATACGGGTTTACACATAACTCTCAAAAGTTAATATATCATTTTGCACGTGACTCTACACCTCAGATATTGTCACTCAATTATTGATTTAGTAAAATCTACGAATATGACTACCTATTTGAAGCAAAAATCAACTATTGCAAAAGAGATGATCTAGAAGAAATCCATAGTTATTCCATGTCCTCAAATTGTGAAAGGACATGTATTTTTTGTAGCTTATATATTTATTTCGAACATTTAATTTTTATTAATAAATAAAATTAAGGAAGCTATTGCTATCTCACTCGTGGTCCAGTCTCTCTTTATAGTAACTACCTACTTTTTATTGCTAGAAGAGGTCTAACCACAGGAATGAGAGAATTTCGTATCAAATAAGTATTGGGGATGTTTCATATACCTCAGATAGATAAAGACATTAGACAAATATATCATGGATAAAAACTTGGCCTTCATCAGTTGTATTGTATTATGATATGAGTTTTTGCAATTCAAAACTGTTTTTAATAATCGGGGCCAATGTTATGGGTAGTATTTTTTATTAATTTTGTATTAAGTATTGACATCGCTACTTTATTGTTTTTACCATTTATTAGTTAAGCAGGTACGTTTTGTTAGTTTTTAGATTGTGATGTTTGTTAATTGTTACTTTTACAATGAAATGCTTGTTTTGATTTATATTAAATATTTTAATGAACTTGTTTTTACATTAATTTCATTATTTGTAGTTTCACGTGCAACAACAGTTGAGTACAAAAATATTCTCATAAAATTGAAAATAAATAATAGGAGAACATTTACGTACCTACAAACAAAAACTTACTGCATAAATGTAATCTCTTCGAAGTAGCTTCGAAAGAAATTACTAAATGCTAAATATCGAATGTACTATATATGTACAATGATGATATAAATGATATATTAAAAAGTATAAAATAATAGGTACAGCAAAGAACAGTCATGAAGGGTTCACAACATTTGGCAAGAACTTTCGTAGGTGAACACCAAGTGAATAAGAATAAGTATCGAAGAAAAACGATACTACGAGAAGAAATGTGAACAGTGAGGTTGGAAGAGGAACGTAAGGTATATTTGGTTGGTTTGGTTTGTATTGTGGGAAAGAGAAGAAAAATATATTTTAGAGGTAATGTATTTTTAAAGTACCTAATTGTGAAGTAGTTAGTATAAAAGGAAAATAATTTTGTAGAAAAAAACCAGTTGACTAACTCAACGTAACGTAAGTATTGAAGTGCGACAACGTGGTCATGTTTTCAAAGACAACAAATAAATGCAATGATACTTCCTACCAAGTTCTACTAACCCTCAAACATATTAAGGCTTTCCTCCGTAAGTAAGGTTTAGTTAGTAGGTAGCAGATATCAGCGTAGTCGATTATAGAGTAAAGTAGATCGTACAATAGTGACTTCACCTAATAAATACTCGGAGCAGAGCAGTCGCCCGGATTGTGACAGGTCCCGTCTTCGGTTCCTGCCCCAGAACATGATTTTCTTAGTCCAGACGTTTTTAAGTAATTGCCCTTTACCTATAGCCTACGCTAGCAGAGTTCCTTCAGAGAGCCATCCGTCGGCGTCGCAAGGTATGTTATAGGTACCTAGGTATAGTCAAGGATGATAAAGTGTAGTATTTTTTTGCCTGTGGTAATAGCTATTATGTATGTATTCTGGGGCGTACTAATAGTCTAATATAGCCACACTGTCTTTTTTGCTAGTCGTACTCATGCGGGCCACAATAACCTACAGATAAAACTCAACACAATAAAGTAAGAATTTATTTTAAATCACTGTGATCGTTGACACTCTGTGATAAACTTTTATCTCATTGCGACTGCTCGAATAGGAATTATGCATGTAAAAAATATACTGGCTTAGGACATTTATAAAAAAGTACGTAAAATTATACATAAACTGCTAATAGTGAAAACTGAATTGATTAGAGCCAAAAATACCACAGATATTTGAATTAGAAATTGCAGTATTCCTGTCTCTTTCTAAAACAACTTTTTCTAAGAAATATGTATGGCGGGTGTGTACTAAGACGTCAATTTTTTTATCGGATCTTGTCTAACACTCAACTTAATGTGGTAGCTACCTATTCACCAATATTTTCCTAAAATCCTTTTTTTTAAGTTAAGTAAATTGTAACTGCGTAGAATTAATTCTAACACCTAGTAAAATGATCCATATTCCTCATTGCTGATACATGCTACTTTCACCCCCGTATCGTGCTTGGGTTCAGCTGCAAAATCGTATGAAGACGACAGCAGCGCCTCTTGTGAATTAAGTATGTATTGGAAACCACTGAGCAGCACCCGTACCACCATCTTTTATCGCGATCCAGCTTAGGACCTAAACTGAGAAGAATCGTTAATTCGTACTACTACGCTATCTACGACTATGACAGCGATGCAGTTTAGGAACCAATACTGAACCGAGCGGAATATGAATCGCTTTTATAAAGATGGTGGTAAGGCCCCTGAATGCTGAACTAAATATTCCGATTAGATTGAAATTAACACTTTAGTTATTCTGTGGCTAGGCGTACGCATATTTCGTTTTAATATGGTATGTAGAATACAAGGATTTACAAACTTATCAAGGTAATTTGACTCAAACAACGTCGCCACGTTTCGCTATGACCGAAAATGTTGCGAATTGTTTCCGAGAGATGTCACCGTTCTGATTGATAGAAATTACATGTACATTAGACAGCACATCAAGCGTAACAGTTTAATCTTGAGACCGCTCTCCTACTCCGTGTAGTCGTCTGTAGGTTTTGACCATAAGAACACAATTGAGTTTTGAATTGTCATAAACCTCCAGAGGTATAACGCCGCTTGACAGATTATTGTAATTTTAACTAGCCTACAACTACAAAAGATCTAAAATAAAATGGAAGTCCTTACCTATTTATACAAGCAATTAGATTTTTTGTACTGAGTAGGTAGGTAGGTAGGTCTATATTTTTATAAATACATAGCACGACAAATGGCTCAACACCACCTGATGTAAATACAGCATGAATGGAGTAGCCGCTTCCAACTGCCGGGGATTTTTAATATTCTTTAATCTCTATGCTTTACAGATATTTAGACTAGAAAAAAGGCATATCTTGGGGTGGAGTGGAATATGATCAAGCACGACTTTCCGTCATACTAAATACCTACTTGCTGTGACTGCGGAACCTGCGTCGCGGCTTTATCACACCCCACTCTAGCACAGGGATATCGTGCTTTTTTCTAGTATGAACATTTTTTGAAAGAAAACCCTGTGAAATAGATGGTTGATAAATAAAATTAAATATGCATGTAGTATTGCTCGCCCTAACCTTCCATAGTTTTTCTAGTGTTTCTTTTTCTATTTCAGCTCTCGCCTCATGCTAATTGAAGTGCAAATGATGGCTTTTATACGTGAGTCGTTTACATAATGATGGGCAAGCGAGGAGGCTGCGCAGGAGTGATTCAATGCTGCCAACCGTCCGGTGCGATCACGAGATAGCTGTCATCTTCCTTATCATCAGCTGATACGAATACTTACATCTCCGCAATCAGACGTCCGTGATTGTTGTTGTGGGCACATAGGTACTTTAAGGTAAGATTTTAAATTCATTCTATTTTAAGGCAGCTATTCGCGTAATTTAGAATAATAACAGTTTCTTTTATTATATAAAATAATATCGTTAGTAGTGTGGCCAATTTATGCTAGGTATTATTATTTTTTAAGCTAAAAATATTTGACGTTACGCAACATCTAACTGTTTGAATGAATAAAATAATGCCTACATTTTTTGTGCCTACCTAGCTAATATTTTCCGAAAAATTTATAATTAAAATAGTCGTAGGAAATAGATTTTTGTTAGGGACCTAAGTAAAATTGAAGCAGTGGAATAAACGCTTCAATAAACACTAATGATCACATCACGAAGTCAGGCGCGGTCACATGCTCGCGGCACCAACATCACCGGTCGACCGCAGTCAGTCAGCGGTGGCGCGCGCATCGCGCATTACGTCTACGTGTTCTTTCACAAACTCTTGCGCGGGTGAACTTTAATTGGTTCGGTCCGCTCGAAACGTATTCCCAATTGCCTAGGCAGTAGGGTCTATTTCCGATCACGTGAGTAAATTTTGTACCTGGATATAATTGCATCTCACTGCGATAGCATAAGCGTTGCTTTACTTAGTGAACATGCATGTTTTAGATTTTTTCGTGCTCAGGGAAATTCACTGGCCAGTATTAATTAGTTATAACTAGCAGAAGTTCAATTAATTAAAGCACCTTTCGTGATTTAACTTTTTTAAGAACCATGCTCGTTGATTCTCTTGTGCCGGGCGCAGCGTGTGATTATTGCGAAGAAAATAAAATATATCGACAAAATGTAAAGTAATAGTAAATACCCTTTGTGTTAAATATCTAATTATGGCTTCAGGCGAGCTGTATGCTCCTAAAAAATACTGACTGCGATCAGAATGTTTTAGAAAATAATTTTTAACACCCATTAAAAATACAAAAGTGTTGGTAATAGTAAGGGTTAATTGTGAATAGATACGTAATGCCAATTTTATTTTCTATTTAAGTCTTTAATTATGGACGAAGACTCAGTGTTACCACTTGGATGTTGCTAATAAGTACCTAACGCAATACAAGTAATTTATATTCTTATGTTTTATATAATAGTACCACTTTCTTTATGTCCACATCTTTTGCTTTCTATGTCTTTAAGTCTATTTGTATTCAATAGTTTTAATTTTAGATTCGAACTAAGCGTAAGTGTATATGTTTCTCAATATTGCACTGTCAGCTCCTAGATTTATAATTACAATTAATATCGCACATTGTTGACACAGTTGTGAAAGCCCGCTTAAGTTATGCACTAGGTCCACATGCTCTAGATTTGGTTTCATTTATTATATCACGCACAAAGAAATTTAGTAACTCGATTCTTTGTCGCACTCCAAAGCCTGGAATTCTTTAACAGCACAATCACGTGTTCCCTCCTTCCTATTTAACATCATTTCCTTTGAAATAAGTACCTACTCCAAAAGCCGGCAAGGTAGAGGCGGCTGGAACAGTGTTTTCAAGCTGCACTAGCTGCTTCCGCGTGTGGACTCTTTATATGTCGCAACCATCTGGTTGAATTAGCCAGTTAATTAGACGCCTAGGCCGTTCATTAAACGACCGCCTTAAATTAAATGGCTGAATTACAAACCTTCAAGTTATCGCGCGTAACGTTTAACCAGATGGCTGAACGTCGTTCAGCCAATCTGATCAAATTAGCCAGTAATTGGACAAAAGACAGATCATTTAGTACGAAGAGCTTTTGAGTGACTGTGAGATTGGTAGACCAATCACACCAAAACTCTTCGGTACAGGAGGATCCGCCTAGGCATCCAATTGAACTGACTTTTAATACGCCAAGTTGTTAAACGTTGGGTGATTCCAGTTCAATTAACTATCGGCCTAGGCTTTTGGCTATTTAATTGGATCCCGGCGTTTAATGAACTGCCTAGCCATCCAATTTACTGGCTGATTTAACCAGATAACCACGACCATTTACCGCTTCTCATCAGGTAAATAGTGTAAAATCATCTGCCTTTCGTCATATAAAAAAGCACTCCATAGGTACTTGTAAAAATACCTATAGGTATTTACTTTTGATGGCAGTACGAAAATAGGTCATTTAAGTAGGTATATTTTTCTTTTGAATTAAGGATGCCCCGCACTACGTAGCACCTCAGCCACGACCCAGGATCTAGAAGATCGCAGGCAAAATTGACACTACTTTTGTAGTTTCGTTTATTGTGGTGTTTACGATTGTCAGAGAACATTTGAGACAGCGATCCCACCATAAGTTGGGATCAGAGGGCTTATCCTTATGATGTTAACATAACATCGCCTATGTTATGCCCTACTTCAAGCCTACGCATTATAAGACTTGAATCGATCTGATGGTAATATAATTATTATTGTTAACACAATGACATTGTCAATCATGCCTTGATGCGCATTCAATGTGAACAATACCTATTACATATTATACTTACGTAATTCAATATGTATGTACAGTCAGGAGCAATAAAATATGTACCAACTGTTGTTTTTTTTTTATTGGCAAAGTAATAAGGATGCTGAAATGGCAAAAGTGGGCATATATCGTGACTGTACAGCTACATGCATGTCTGTCATCATTAAACTATTGTAAATTAAGTATATACATAAAAATTTTCAAAACTTATTTTTATGTTCGTATTAAGAATTTCGATTTCAATGTTAGCTTCAAAATACACTTTAGCTTCATCTATCAGTCCTTGAGAAATTTTATCTTCACTAAAATAATTCGTGCCCTAGCTGTCGTTTATATTCAATGATAAATAAATAAAAAAGATAACGATTACAGTTACCTTTTAGATCAAGTGCTAAATATCTGACAAGTTCACATCTAAGAAGCTAAATAAATTCTATAGCCGTCAAAGATGCCGATTATGATCGATCAATGCCAAACAAGTTTCATCAAAGTTCTTGAATGTTACTGACAATTGTACAACTCTATTATTACCCCTTTTTTGGGGCAGAGGAAATGCCACAACTCTATACTCCTAGGGCAAATTCCAATCGAATCGAAACGTTTCGAACAGCTTTATAATAATAGTGTACCCTAAGTAGGGATATAAAAATATGAAATTAAAAACTTTGAGTAACCCCAGGCCTCATTTAATCATCTTTTATCTAACACCATCTCATTGAGACTATTCTTATTCATATTCCAAACACGCTATATCTGCTGTAAGTTTCTGAAGAATTAAGCATTTCGCAGACTTTTTGATGGTATAGGATCAGCTCAAGGTTAGTATGTCATGGGAATGTCACCGAAGTGACTGTACACTAAATTTCAAATCAGTCGTATCTGTGTAAGTTAGTAAAACTCTTTTATCATGTAGAAAATGAGGTGATAGTCATCAAACGCCTGAACTGATCTTCATAAATTATAGCTAAGAACAATCCTAATCACGTCAGCTTTCAAACAAACAAAAAAAAACAATACAAAATCGGTCCATATGTTTAGGAGCTACGATGCCACAGATAGACACACAGATACACAGACAGACATCTCAAACTTATTAGCATGGCTTCGATATCATTTAGCCTATGACCATTATGCAATTAGTTTTATAAAAAAAATCATATAAGAACACGGAAAGTTGGTTTCTTTTCTTGTTTCTTATTAATAAGAAACATAGGGATGTGAAGTTTTTTAATATACTGTATATTTCACCACTTAAATTCGTTATTAAAGGTTACATTTCCGGATACACTTTTCGAAATTGCTCAAAAATTTAGGGGATACGAAATAAAAAAGTTATATTCAAGATTCTTTAAACATTAATATATAATTTATCTAGGCAGAGGTTTTTAAGTAGGTACCAATTTCGAAAATCTCTTATGTGGAGCTCATTTAGAATTTCATATTCAATTCTTACCGAACTCTTGACAATAAATTATAACATGTAATGGCAAACATTTGGTTTAGGTACTCCCAACTAGATGAAATGTTTGTTCAATACACACTTTAGTGACTACAAAATGACGTGAAGTTTGACGAATGACTAATGTGATTTTTTAAATAAATATAGGTAGGTATTCGGACTTACTGTAATATCGGCATTAGTTTGTTTTTTGCTCCATTTTTGTGTAGAAGTGCTCATTACTTTGGATTTCAGGGTTAATCGTATACCTACTAGTTGAGTTACCGATAACTTATCATTAGAAGTCTTCCT
The DNA here is from genome assembly GCA_947347705.1 of Nymphula nitidulata. NCBI lineage: Eukaryota > Metazoa > Arthropoda > Insecta > Lepidoptera > Crambidae > Nymphula > Nymphula nitidulata. Next base: position 16,754,659 of record OX374625.1, on the reverse strand, counting down.
CTCTTTGCGGCGACATGCTAACACCTACTTAATGAACTTGGCAGTCTGTTTTTCCATGAATTAACATGAGAATTTATCTTATTGCATTAATAAATCACTTTTGTTAAGTACATAAGTTAAATATTTTACAATAACGTACCTACCGAAGTATAACTTTAGCAGTAGGTAATGATGGAATGTTATTTACTACTTCGCTTGGCTAACCCACTTCAACAATAAGTTTGTCACGTGGCGTTTCTTCTGGAATTAAATCTTTGTCGGTAAGGTTTGTTTTATTTTCGTCCACGCCTGTACACACTAAGAACATACAGGGGGGATTTCCGGATAAAAAATTTGAATGTATCCTGGAATCCGGAAATCCACGCGGGGTGTGGATTTTTTGGGGTGGATTAACGGAATAAGTAACTCAGTCATATTTGTGCTAACTAAGTGTTTTTTATTTCAAGTATTTTTTGAGATACAATGATAAAATGGTAATTGACCATTCATGCTATTTAAATTAAAATTAAGCACATATTCGTCAATTTTAGTTGACATTTTGTGATTAACAAGTAAATAATTGGTCACTGAAATAATCATTACAAAAATAAGTTCAATATTTATTTGTAGTCCAGACAAACTGACGTCAACTTCGTCATCGTGAATACACAGATAGGTAATCGATATTCATACTGCCCGTCGCGGCATTTATGTAGAAAAAGCTTTATACACTTACGGCATTAAATTTTTAAAACGATAAAATTATGAACCTTTTTGATTCAGATGAACTATTTTCACTTTTACTCAGAGAACCTAATGCTGGCAAGTCAAACACTATCTCAACTCAACGTTAACTTATTTATTTTGTTAATACCCAGCTACTTGAAGAATGTGCCAGAAGTCCATTAGTTTATTTTACCTAAATTTAGTTTGATTTACCTCGCTCATTACTATTGTTTATATTGACTTCAGACATCCGATACGAGTTGGAAACTGTCTAATGTTTTGAAATCGCCGAAAATAGACTAAAGAAAATTAATGTACATTTTGTATAATTCGTTAACCTCTAATTTTAACAATGGAGTTTCGTGATTCGTTTGACTTTAATTTTAACAATGGATTTTCCTCTTCGTTTTTCCTCCATCATAATTATAATTAGTTAGAGCTTAGTCTTATATTCCTCTACCTAAATCGAAGCTTGCGGATAGAAATGTCCGATTTCGTCTACGTACGCGACAAAGTGTAGAGGTACATGGAACTTGGAATGTACAGGAAATGCTCAAGATCGGGTTAAAAATTTCTCAGAATCTCAAGACAAAAATTTACGAACATAGTGTATTTCCAGTGATGATTAGATTATGATGATGATAAGATATGGCAGTGATACTATACGGCAATAATGGTCTTATTTACAAGCTCAATAGACGCCATGGATCGAGCTATTTCAGTTGGTTCTACGAAATTCTACGCATCCATAGCAGTAATTTCACTAAAAAGCTTTTAAGCTGCAATATCAAGTGATTTTCCCTTGTTATTAGCTGCAATATCAAGTGATTTTCCCTTGTTATTGCAGGTGTCTATAGGCGGTGGTAACCGCTTACCATCAGGTGGGCCGTCTGCTTGTGTGTCATCTAGTTGTAAAAAAAAAGCTATTATAGCCAGGCGCGGGTTCGATTCCCGCCTCGTACATACAATTTTTTCATCGTTTTCTTTCTTTATTTGTATTTCTTACAATAAAGGAGGCGTTATTAAACGCACAAATCAAACATTTAAATGTGAATAAAATTGCTTTGTCATCTTTACTGGAAGTTTAAAAATGCTTGTAAAAGTATTATTTCAGATCGATTGATGTGTAAACTTCAATTTGTGGTGAGATAAACGTTGCTATAAAAACGTTAAGAAAGGCTACAAAGCTGTTAAGAAATTGGTAGGTTACACCTAGTGCTCCGGTGGCGTAGCGGTTATCGCGTCTGGCCGGATCCCAGGAGACGCGGGTTCAATTCCCGCCTGGAGCATACAAAAAACAGAAGGTAAAATTTCTGTTAAAGCGATCACGTACCGGAGGACGGCCCTCCATGAGTTGTTATACGACCTAATCAAGGTTGTAGGATGCTGATGGATGGACTAGACATTACTGTTTCGTTTATGAGTTCGATCGAAACGTTTTGTTCAGCTCATCAGTGGACATCAAAGCTACAATGATCATGATTAAAAATGGGGGTTTCAAAGTTTAAATAAAAAAAAAATTAAAATTTTATAAAATCCCCGACTGCATTAATCATAATCATTTAACTGAGACCATCTCTTTGAGACTATTCTTATGAGCCCCAAACACGCTATATCTGCTGTAAGTTTCTGAAGAATTAAGCATCCCGCAGACTTTTTGATGGTATATGATCAGCTCAAGGTTAGTATGTCGCGGGTATGTCACCGAAGTGACAGTACACCAAATTTCAAATCAATTAGGTACGTCAGCTTTCAAAAAAAAAATCTATTCGCTTAGGAGCTATATATGATGCCAAAGACAGACACACAGATAGTCAGATACACAGACAGACACGTCAAACTTATAACACCCCTTATTATTCGTCGGGGGTTAAAAAAATAGCTAGTTTCGCCGCCAAAGTTCAGTAGCAAAACTGTCACTGTTTGTGTAGAAAATAATGTATAATTTGCACACTAACCTGCCCCCTTATTCACAACTGTCGGAAAGGATTCGAATTTCGGAATCTCTATACTTGTCACTTTTTATCACGGTGCGTCAAAGCGAGACGGCATGTGACTTTTCGAATCGAATCCGTGATCCGACAGTTTCTGAATAAGGGGCTGCTCTTGTATCTAGCAAGATGGTTCGCATCAGCAAAATAATGGAGGCTCAATTAATGTACATTTATATCAGTCCAAAAGTGTTTAAAAATATTTGCCAGATCTAAAAACAGCTTCGATTGTTTACTAAAGGTAAACATGTTATGGTAGGTATGTTTGTCTATGCATTATAAAATATAGATTTAGTGAAAAAAAAACGCAACTTGTGCTAGACTTTGCGCTTGTGCAAAATATTTTTTTTTATATTTGAACAGTCACAGCTTATAATAAAAATTAAACTTAAATAACAAAAAAGTGTTTATGTTTATTACTGTTAAGATTTAATGTACCTACATGAAACTTTACATGTCTATAAAGATCAAGACACTATGTAAATTTTAATAAATAGTATTTATTCTTTTAAATAAAAATAGTTCTCATTAACAAAAAAATAAAATTTAACCCTATTGTAGATATTAATAGTTGCAAATAAAAGTGAAAAATAATTAAAAAATCAGGCTCATCTCGATAATATTAGCTAGAATCAGTATCATATCTGTATTGTTTTTCATTTACGTAAATAAACAATATTAGGTGGCGTTAACTGTTAAAATAATGTAACTGTTAATTTATTCGACATTCAGTTTTAATGGAGTTAATAATGTTAAAAATAACATCGAATTCGTATATTAACAACAATATTCGTGTGGCAAAGTTTTTAAAATGAATAAATGTAAATTGAAAATTGTTGAAAGAATTTTTAAAACCGGATATTGGCTCCTACATCAAAAAGATCAAAACACACGAATTTCACGTCTTTATAATGTTAGTTTCCATAATCAAAATGTTCATTCTGTAATAAAAGCATTATAAATTGATCGCTACACAGGAAAAAGGCAATGCAATCGGAAGCAATGTCACATCAGTCATGATCAGTCACATGATATGTGACCTTACACTTACGGAACCGAAGTAGGTACCCGGCCTGTATACTTGTGTAGTGCGATTACCTTCAAGTCATAGGCTCGTTTTCACTAACATTTGATTAACGATTTTTAACCCCCGACGAAAAAAAAGAGGGGTGTTATAAGTTTGTCGTGTCTGTCTGTGTATCTGTGTGTCTATCTGAGGCATCGTAGATCCTAAACGAATGGACCGATTTTGATTTAGTTTTTTTTTTGTTTGAAAGCTGACGTGACTAGGATGGTTCTTAGCTATAATTTATGAAGATTAATTCAGGCGTTTGATGACTAGCCCATTTTTACATGGTAAAAGGGTTTTACTAACTTTCACAGATCCGATTGATTTGAAATTTGATGTACTGTCACTTCGGTGACATTACCATGACTTACCTTGTTGAACTGATCCTATACCATCAAAAAGTCTGCGGGATCTTTAATTTTTCAGAACCTTAGAGCAGTTATAGCGTGTTTGGTCTCTTAAAAATAGTCTAAATGAGATGAAGTTAGATAGATGATTCGGGCCGGGGTAATTATCATTTTAAATTTTTTAGCTCCGTCTATAAAAACGTGATAGAAAGAGACAAAAGTCGAGAATAGTCACCTAAGCTTAGGGAATGGTTAGTGAAAACGCACATTAGACTATAAGAACTTACTTATGGTCTAAGCTTCAAGTTTAAAGTAAATACATACATTTCAGTAAGATTTTTCATACTTCATCCTGGTTTGATTCACTTTGCTCAGTACATAATTGTTCAATCCAGTAGAATATAATGGTTGTTATAATAATAAATTGAGCAACTAAAACAAATAACAACAAAAATCGGGCTTTATAAATTCATACAAAGGTTTTGTAACTTTCAAATACATCTTATTTATTTGATAATTTTATAACATTTCTATAAAATAATGCAGCCAATATTATATTATTTTTTAATAAATTTCATTAAAATATCAATCGAATAAGATGTATTAGAAAGTTGCAAAATATTTCTATGAACTAATATAGCCCATGTTTTAATTTATTGTCGTCACCACCCTGTATGTAATGTCATAGGTCGCTGAAAGATCTTACGGATCTGAAAATCAGATATACATCTCTTCACATCTTTATCTAGACATGTGTAGAACCAAAACACGATAAAAAAGTTTTGCCTTAATACTTTTTTTTTCCTAAAAGACCTCTTAAAAGTAAGAAAACTTAGGATTATCGGTAAACGATAATGTTGTATTCAATAGGAAATAACTGTAAATATTAGATATTATTAATATTTACATAATCGTAAAAGCGATTTTTTGTAATCCATATAGTTAATTTTTAAGTATTTGATTTTCGTGTACCTACATTGCGCGATTGTTATTTTGTATTATTTCCTTACGCTGAGTCAGGCATGCCTCATTCCCTAGCTGTCTAGGCCAAAGCAACGTTTCGATAGAATGCCTAAGTATACATTAAGTATTGTCTAAGTAAAAAAAATGTTTTCGCAAACGTCAAATTAAGTTGATTATGCATGCTTTAAAATTTAAGTATAATTGAGTATTCGGCTGTAATTTATTTTAAAAAATATTTATATGACACCATATACCGCAAATAAATTGTTAAGAAATAGATATTGTCCGATTGAAAAATATTAGACCTAACAAAACCTTAAGAGGCTGATAAACGCCAACGACCTTGAGAAAATGAATTTCGAGGCCCCGCCCACTAATATTTCCGATAAAGTGGCTCCACAATACTACACCGACAAGCCGCGTAACTACTACAACCTCAAAAGCGCCAAGCTACAAAAATGCCACTAGATGGCGTGCTCCACGTACTTTATTTCATAGACCATTATAAAAATAGAAATGAACAATAAAATACTAAACACTTTTATAAAAAAATAATGTGGTATTTTTAAATTAATTGTAAATATTTTACACGGTCAATATACTTATTTATAATAACAAGTTTTACTAAGGGACCTATTATGAAATCGAAACATCAGGGATGCAATTACAAAAGACAAATCATAATAGTTTTGACATACGTATTTTCATGTCAGCTGTTCTATAAATTAGAGCTCGACTTGAATAAATTTTGGTTTTGAAACGCCTTGTAAATTTTTAAGTGCATGGATAGCCAAAAGTACTCAAAGGACTCTCGAAAACGTAAAAGAAAAACTAAACTGCATCATTGAATGTTTACAAAATATTCCTAGCCAGGAATCAAAACTATTGTTTAAAAAAACTCACATGGTGTATTACACCATTCGATTAGATTCCAAATTACAAAATACAAGTTTCAAGTATGTTTGGCTTTTATAAATTATGCTACAAAGTACGAAGCAGTATGCAAAAAGTTACCAGTAATCAACGAAACGTCGAACCAAATCTAAATTATTGGCGCGATGCTATTAAAACGTAAAGTGGATTACTCGCACTTGTTTACATTTTATTTCTTTTTCACTGTGGGCTTTAACATTACTTTAAAACATGTAGCAGTTTATAAAAACCCAACATTTTCCTTCCGTTTTCCATATGTAATATCTTCCCGGAATTTATTGTTCCTTGTATAACCGCGATACTATCGAATCGTGTAATGATACAGAGTTTTTTTTCAAATCAACGGGTTCACTTTTAGTTTTTATCGAAATCGTCCCCGATACTCTTTTGAGTACTTTTCGCTATTTCTATTTGGAATTCGGAATCCATAATAGATTATTTTTTTATCTAAATCGTTTAAGCAGCTGATGTGTCAAAATGTAACACACAGAAAGACACAGTTACTTTCGCAATTATAAGAGTATGGATGTGTCATCTCATCACAGTAAAAATAATTTACGTTCGAAGTAATAGAAAGATTAATCAAGTAAGTATTGATTTTTTTAAGTTAAGAGCATTTACGCCGTATGGCTTTCAATACAAACTTCATTTTTTAACAAAAAGTGAATGCCGTAACATTTTAATTATTACTGCAATGTCGGAAAGGTATTAATGATATAGAACTAACTACAACAGCTTTTTAGTCATCACAGGAATGCGATGATTGATGATATATTAAAATGTGTGATATTTAATATTTATTCATGTTTCGATACAGAGTTTTGTCGATAAAATAATAATAATATTATGAAATATACTTTCTATGAAACGTATAAAACTTTATTCGATTGTATTAAACAGTAATGATTGGTTATTATGTTAATCAAGAAATTTACTTGTTAAAATTCTGGAATAGTAATCTTTGAAATGATATACGAAATTAAAAAATTACGTGTTCTAATAAATACTCATCTGAAACAGTCTAGAGTATATTGAAGATTAGATTTTTTTATAGATTTCTTTCTGTAGGTTAGGTATGTGATTATCTTTATTTATGTGCCAGCGTTCAAGATATATTTACCTCAAGATCCGAAGGTCTGATACGGATTTTTTTCATTTATTGAAGACTATATGTTTTGAAGACTATATGTTTCGGTGGCGTAGCAGATTGAGCTCTCTGGTTTCAACTACAAAAACAAAGCATCTTTCGCCATGGTCGATCCCGGGATGGGTCACCGTTGGTCCCGGTTGTTGTTACAACCTCTTTACCCCACCAACTCGCACTGGGCTAGCGTGATAGTGTTATTGCCCAAACTCATTATGTGTATCATGTGTTTCTTCCATGTAGGAAGGCTTATACATATAACGTATACAGGCTAGTGATAATGATGATGATAAAAAGTGTTATAGTTTGTTTAAGCTAAACAATATAAAAGATAAATAGTATATTTAAATGTAATCCTAATAACATTGCCCACAGATTAGGTACATTAACAAAAATTATAATAAATATGAATTGGGATGTTGCCTATGTTTGAAATGGGCGCTATTTTTCACAAAATCTGAAAATATATGCTACCACTACCCATAAAAACAATTCAAACTTAAAAGATATGAAATATTGTTAAAATTGTACCCTAATCGAAATAAAAAAAAGTCTTTTTTTTTCAAAATTTATCAAAAATGATAATGTAATTAGATTGCTGACATCAATTAAACCAACTATTATAATGACAACTATTAATAAAAACATACTTAATACATAGTTATTATTAATTTTGTCAGTATGCCCATACATTTCTTAGTAATATTGCTTATAGCTTGGTATTTGTAAAATTTAGTATCTATTATTTTATATTTTATTATAGTATTTCTTAATATAGTAATAAAGTACATATTTATCTTAGTTTACTGCACCTAAAGATTAAGCAAGCAATGTTGTGTGCAATTATAATTGAAATATGGATTTAACGTGTTTCGTGGTATAAGAATAATCAGCTTTGTTTCTAATCTGTATTTTGTTATTGTACCAAAAAATAAATAAACAAATAAATAAATATGGGAACATGTGACATCACCTGTTCCGTAGGTTTTCTATGGAGCGTTTTTGGATGTTGCGCCGCAACATATCAACATGCCACTATATCTGTGAAAGTATTCATCTTAGACATACTATTTCTTTTGCAATATTTCTTTATGAGTTATAAACTTCTTATTAATGAAATAAAAAAAAAGTTGTCAACTACCCTATTGCTGAGAGCTAATTTGTGCTACAATAATATAGTGGAAAGAGGACATATTTGAATCATGCATAGTTTGCCGGTACAAAAGTTGAAATATAGAATACTGGACTGGACAATTGAACACCGTTCTACAATTTTTTACCTATTTTTCAGTAAACTGTGTATAGACCTGGCCGGGTCTACATACATTTTTGAAACATCTCTTTTATAGCATATAATAGAAGTTCTGGTTTTAAAATTTACATATAAAAGAACCTTTAAGCCTAGCCTAGGCTTAAGCTAATTTAGTGTTGTATGCATTTCATAATCTAAAATTAACTGTGCCTGTTGTTCTTTCATGAATCACATTTTGTAACCGGAAAAACTAATATTAAAAAGAACAGAAACGAACCATTTGATATCTTGATTATTTTTAAGACTGCCGGGTCTGACAATTACGTAGGTCTATGAAATAAACGAAACTTATTTTATGGTTCTGTAAAAAAACTTTGTTGAAATTTATCTTTGTATTTTGTAATACACATAAATACATAAGGTTTTTTTTCCTTTCCTTATTCATTATTAGATAAAGAATAATAAAAAAATAAAAAATATATTAATAAAGAATTACTAATATATTAATAAATTATACTCAAAATAATCATACATAAAAATAAAATAAAAAAAAGTAAAAAAAAATTGATACAAAAAATATTTTTTGTATTTATAGTTTAATCGTTTTTTATATTTATACTCTTTTTACTTTCTTATTTGTTTTAAAAAACAAAAATCAAATAAGAAATAAAAAATACAAATAATAAAAAAAAGTTGTGGATCATTGAAGGATTGAACCCCTACCTCTCGGATAGTAAGTCGAGCATCTCAACCACTACGCAATCGCGACAGAGTCATTTATTTCGAAATTAACTATCTAAATTATACAATATACTTATACATTTCCCTTCAAGTAAAAATAAACTTACTTTACAACTTCCATCTGTGACTGTGAATCTGAATAGGTACAACTTTCGAGATGATTATGGAGTTTTCGATAGTTCCTAAAATTAGATAAAATTAGCCATCTAAAGAAAAAATAATCAGGTTATTATTGTGCTATTTACCCCTATACGAGTGGTTTTTGAATTTTTTTAAGACCTCTTTCTTGGTTTTCCATAGTCCAAAATAATATTTATAAAATAAAATTTTCACAATAAAAATTTACGAAATTATTTACTCATTTTTGTCTACCTACAATACACTCACATAGTAATCACTAAAACCTAAAATATAATTGTCTATTTGATATTTGCAAATTAAAACAGACGCAGACTGATTTAAGTAAGAACCGCGAGCAAAGAAGCGACACAGGTCCACCTAGCAGCACGCCTCGGCGATCACTGTCGTTTCCTCTACAAATGAAAGAGAAGAATGGATAATGGCGCGAGTCGCTATTGAAATCGGCTGAAGAATTCAGAATAAATTTATTTACTAAAAAACTAGCTACTTATTTGAAATTGTAAAACATCAATATTATAAAATTTAATATAACAAGTTTGTTACCTGAAAATCAGAAAAAAACCTTTGACAAATAACGCAGAATTTGTTCTGCAAGCTGATTTTGATGGGTGACTTTGGTATTTTTTTTATACAAAGATTTTGATTATAATGTGTTTTGGGGACATGCATATTATTAGAAATATGTCCAAGAGTAACATATATTTTTTTCACTGCGTTTATTTCAACAGATTGTGCTAAAAAAAGTTTTAAGTAAGGCTAAATTAGCAATTATCAGCCTCTTAAGAACTATAGTAGATACTTACCAACTTACAAAACACTGAGCTATTTACTTAAAGGTGTGCGTACACCTCTCAGTGTAGGATAAACTAATCAGTTGTGCTGTTTACGTACTACTTACGTAAAATATTATTACTGTAGCGCTCATGTCAATCATTCTTATGATAAACACTCAACTCTTCGTAAGGAAACTTAAGTAAGAATTACCAACACAATACATAGTACATTATTTTTTTATCAAAGTGTCTTTGTTGTATTTTGAATACCTACTTCTTATGCTCTGTGTGCTCAGCATTCATCGCTGACATTCCTAATTTTCTGCCTATTACATCAGTAGACTTTACATTGAGATTTTTACTGCCATGATAATGTTGATAACAAAATAAGTAGGTACAGTCAACATCAGAATCATTTGCGCTCTCAGAGTGACCAAAAATATCTGCACTATTTCATAAAAGCAATATCTATAACACTACAAACTACAATGGCATAATTATTATTATTATATAGATACCCTTATACCTATCATCTAGCCCAAGTAAGCGCGCTGAGAGCCGTTACGCTGCGCGGTTTTTCATACAAACTTTTTAGTCGAAAATATTGAAAACGAACACACCGATTCTAATAAGACTTTACAATATGCTTATGCAAGTCAGACTAGTCTAAATAGTTAGCAGATGATTTTTTCGATAAACAGTTTTATTGTTGACTTGTTAAGTAAGTGATATTTTTAACTTTTCATACAATCCAAAAATCGCCCATATTTTTTTTATTACAACATTTTTTTCAGACAACTCTGACTTGCATATGCATGGCATGCTTTGTCATTCCTATAATTTCCACTTGTCTATGGGTCGGCTAAATTTCAATTAACCTGGATTGTGTCCCGAAAAGAATATGAAATAATTAATGTGGAATAATGCAGAGGTACTTAGGTAACTCAAATTCAATTATTGAGAATGAGTTAGAATCTGAACAAATGATGGCCATTCAATTTTTTTCATAAAACTTTGTTAAGAGATTTGAATCAAATTTAATACGAGTTCAAAATATGAAATGAAATCGTTCGAAAGAAATGAAAGTAGGTAGTTAAGTATTTTCATTGACATTTAATAAAGTTCTGTCTGAATAATTTGCCGTATTCGCATACTACAGAAATTCACCTGACGCTGAGTTCGCTGTCGCTTTGATGACGAATCTAATTAGTTTATCTACGTGTGTTTTACATCCGTTTTCATTAACTAGCAATTTGGTACCAACTATGGCTCGTTGTTGACCTACTAGCTCTGTGAATACAGAAAAAAACTCGTCTATTTACCAAGTTTAATCCTCGAAGATATACTGCTGCCAATGTTATATTATTTCATACAAATGTCATGGAATACGAACGAATACGATGTTTTTGAAAGTCGCAAACCATTTCTATGAACTAATATAGCCCATGTTTTAATTTACTGTCGTATTGACGGCACCACTCTGTATATGTAGGTAAATTATTCAGATAAAATACATAAATTAAAATCCCATTTTTTTTAATGAAAAATAATATTTAGTTCAGCTGTACCTAAAGAAAGCTTAAGATTTTTATTTTGGAGACTTCAATTAATATTTGTAATACAGATAGAGTTCGATGTATTCAAAACTTCCTGATTTTTTCTTTGCTATACTTAATTGAGGTGCAGCTATTGTTGAAGAGAAAGAACAACTAGAATGACCATAAAAACTGTAACGATTGGACGACAAAAACTGCTGACCTTGTCTCTGACCGCGAAATCGTTTGATTCCTGCTTCACTGAGTGCGGCGACGAAGAGCTAAAGATGACTTTTTGTTTCTATGCCTATGGCCTTGACATGGCGGTTTGTTTTCAGAGTTCCGTATTTTCGATACCTTTGGGATTCCCTTCAATTTTTACAGATTCTATTGCATGTGAAAATGTATAAAATAGAATTGTTTATTTCACACGATAGTTAAAATATCTTATGCCCAAAATACCCATGTCCTTGTGTCAGCTCAAAACGGTAAACTTTAAAGTATCTTTAAATTAGAAATTAAAAAAAATACGTTAAAATAGGGTAACTAGGACGGAAACAATCAACAAATTTTATTAGACATTCATCACCCTGTAACATAAATATAATAAATTACAATAGAAATCAGTAATAATTTAAATATTTTATAAATCAAAAATACAAAAGATAAACAATAAAGGTGACAAAATGCCGAAACGGACCCCAACTCAGCTTGTTTGACAGATGGATTGTAGCGCTGATATTCTAAAACTAGTAGGCTAAGATGAAAAGTGGCTATAAATATTGAGAAAAAGTATCCGTGACCGGTGTGATCGTGATATCCGTGCACAAAAGAGTTCCAGGCAACTTTATTTCGATCATTGATTGATGTTTCGGCAGCTTTACATTTGTGCTCGTTACGATTTTAGGAGCAAAATACTACGGTTGGACCTTACAGACTTATTTATCAGAATAACACCTAATGTCTGTAATGCATTACAGCCACACAGGCGACAAGCGTTGTAATGGTACAGTTTCAAGAACAAACTCTTGATGAACACGCAAAATAAATTACACTTATTTTAAAGCAATTATTTGGAGTCTTATCCTACTCAGTTTCAGTGGAAATATGGATTCAAAAATAAAATTGAAAATGAACTAAGAACGGATATAGCAACGCGCAATCAGTTTCCGAGCGAGCGAAGCGAGCGTACCTACTGTGGCAGCGGCCGGCGAGCACCATAACATAATCGATATGAACTCGATGTTCGATATTAGGAAACATTTGTTATAAGGGAAAAATATCCCAAGAGGCTTCATTTCGTGGTCTAGACACTCGCGATGAAGTTATTCGCAGTCCATGTTTCGTGACGTAGTACTACATCACTTAAACATAAGCAGAAACACTTCAGATTTAGACACCTTCCTAAAAGTGCCTCTTTCTAGGAAGGTAAGTAGCTTAGGTATATGTATGTATCTAGCTACATATCTAGGGGGAGATGGGGCACCTTGATACGATTTTTACTTAGACCCAATAAAAGAAGATCTATTGACAGTAACATCCAATTAAATAATTATAATATATTCAATATATATTCAACTAACTTGCTAAATTCAAATTAACCGTTAGATTTAATCAAAAAAAGGACTAAATCCTATTTACTAAAAATTTGTACCAATAAATAACTTCCCGTAAAATATTGTTCTATTGATAACTTTTTAAACATGTTAACAATGATAATAATAGTTTTATTTTCTAGAACAAATATCTGTGGGTGGGTCAAAACCAATCGTTGTATTTGGAAATACACTCCGCTTGGTACATAATACCGGTCGGTGCGCATTAAAGTCGCAACTCGTACTCAACGTGTGGCGTAGACTTAAACTTTCTCACGTGTAGAAATTATATTTTAGATATCATTAATCTTATTGTAATAATAATTTTATGGATATATTTTTGGCTATCTTGCATTTGAGCAATGCGATGTTTTTATTCTCTAGTTTGTCAATATTGATTTGTTATCAATAGTCATCATTTTTCCTTACTATAATCCTGTAACAATATCTTCCATCATTTCATTTGAATATAATATCCAAATAATTGTAATCCGATCGATGTAGCAGACACTGTTTAGTAAAGTCAACTTTTTGCCGATATGCTCACGTAAAAAATACAATCGGAACTCTTAACGTTTACCTATGTAGGTACTTACTTATTCATATCTGGTCTTAATGATTCAATGACATCATGTCAAGTAGGTAACATAAAGCGATAAGTTTCGCAATTCGCAGTCATTACTCAACCTCGTACTACTTAGGTTAGGTGTTTACACTCAATAAATTAATGTAACTCTTTTCGATCAGTTGTGGCCCCGTCCTAATATTATTGTCGTCATAATTGTTCTTATAGAAATACCGAGACAGGCTACTCGAATCGTATCTGTATGTGCCAAGGTGCTTATAGACATTGTCTATGGTAAAGGTACAGTCGGCATCAAAAGATGTAAACGATTTTGATTCCCATCGCACTTAACACAAGAGACAGACAGGTATGCATCTTTTTGCTGCTGACTGTACGCCATATATCTATAGGGTCAATTGCTACATATATAGGGTCAATTGCTACTTTTGCTACCTACATCTAAGTAGAAATGTCTGTAGTGTAGTTTAGACTGTAGACTGGTCTAACTAATGTAAACATTTGTAGAAGGGAAAGGGATGCATCGATATAAGGAGCTTTTCCTTAGTAGTTATTAAAATATATTACCGATACCGATATAGTATTATTATGCAAAACTATTATTATACTGAACATTACGGACACTTAACTTATTTGTCGAAAAGCTGTTACTCTATTATAATTTATTTTTTATTAATGACTTTTGTCAAGTTCCTGGCCTATTTATTTAAGTACTGTCAAAGTCATATTACTTAAACTTTAGGCGGGACTCAGAATATGAGTAGCGCGTCAGTATTCGACGGTAAAATTTTCATAAAATAATAATAGCTGAAATTAATATTAAAGCACATGATTAAGTTTATTTCTATTGTAACAGTGTTTTTCGATCAATGTAAGTAATATATCACAGAAAAGATAAAGTTTCATTACTAGAACAGAGTGACTAACGAAGGTAGTTACTGAGGTGTAAAAAGACCCTTGCAGTGTATTGCAATGCAATGTCATTTCCATGTAAGGTAAACACGTTGATATAGGTACTTACTTAACATTATTATCAATTAGGTAGCTACTTACATACCAATAGGTAATTAAAGTATGTAAAAATTCTTTGCGACTTTCAAGGTGAATGAATGCGTTTTATTGCACAAATAATTAGTATTAGTTTAAACAACATATGCAACTTACATATCTTTAAAAAAAAAAATATTGCGTTTACAGCCTCTTAAATTGTGGAATTTGATACCTTTATTTTATCCGTATTTTTAATATTAATCGTATGTTCTAGTAGATATCAAAAAACAAGCCCCGTTCTGATGGCCGCATACTCAAACGCTTCTTTAATTTAGGGCCCTCTTATAATATACTGTAAATAATATAATTGTCAAGATTTTGTATTGCGAGATGTCAAATTGAGCCGTTGAGTATTCGGACCACGGAGTATAGTCTTTAATTCGGACATTAGTCCACAGTTCTATCTAGTGTAGGTAAGTGTGAAAATTCAATAGAATCGAAACATAAATGATCGTCGTCGTGTTCACCTCTCAAATAAACGTGGTTTCCAATAATTCACAACAGAGGCGTTGCTGCCGTTTTCATAAAATTTGACAGAAACTTAGACTAGCCCCTGGAGTAAGTTTTGCCCGTGGCGTCGCAATATGCAGTGCCAGTGACTATGTAGGGTCACTGCATATTGCGACGGGCAACTACGGATCCCTACACTGCACGTGGCCCGACACGCACTTGCGTGGTTTATTCTTAATGCAGTGACAGAATGCCACTTCAATTTCGATCTTCTGCTTTATAAAACTAGGTACCTATTCACTATTACCACCTCGATAACAAATTATCGTATGAATAAGTGAAGTTAATAATATTTTCTATAAAGTGAAAACTTATAAGTATTCCGTTTGGTTTCAGAACGGGCGTGCCATAAAGAAGCAGGATGGGGGCGATGTTCAGGAGTGAAGAGATGGCTCTGTGCCAGCTTTTCATCCAGCCAGAGGCAGCTTACACCTCAGTGTCCGAGCTTGGTGAAGCCGGCACTGTGCAGTTCAGAGATGTGAGTACCTCTTTTTTTCTTTTTTTCGGGGAGAAATCCGATTACAGACCTACCCGCCTCTGGCTAAGCGACGGGCGTGTGTCGGTCATCCAGCGCTAGCAGTACTGGAAATACCCACTAAAACTCCCCGATAACTCCACCACCCTTCGCGGATGTAACCTGGGCTCTGCCGAAGCAATTACACCAGCCCACCCCTAGGTAACCAGACCATACGGTCAGGTAAGAGATGTGATTACCTACGAGAATACAACTTGAATGATCTACTTTATTATTCCATCCATTCTAAACTTCCCACTGATGGGCGCAGGCCTTACATCGGAGAAACACATGAGGAGTTTGCTTCATGACACTACCACGCTGGTCCAAAGGCCAGTGGCAGTAACAACCGGGACCAACAGTTTAACCACGGATTAATAACGGTGTTTAACGTAGCACGGAGGACCTCGAGATTACAAATCTTGATTGATACATCCGGGGTCGACCATGGCGAAATTTGTTTTGCTTTCGTAATCGAAACCAAAGCGATCGAACCACTACTCCACCAGCCCTTCAATCGACCTGTCTCATCATCGCCGCGCCCAGATAAGCACTGTCCAAAGAAAATAAAACAGCCCTATTTCATTCAAAAATAAATAAAATAACTTTTTATCTTAATTGATGATTATAAAAGAAATCATGAGGTAAAGGGACTGTTTAGGTTTTTGTTCTTTAACGGGTAGCAAAGCATACAGAAAGACTGTAACGGCTACGCTAGTAATATACAGGGTGGTGAGGACAATACGACAATAAATTAAAACATGGGCTAGATTAGTTCATAGAAATATTTTGCAGCTTTCGAATACATCCTATTCAAACAGCCAATGTTATATTATTCATGTTGATATTCTTATTTCTAATATTTTATTGAATTAGAATTGTCAAAATTAATGTAAAACGTGTAGCCACATGTCAATTAAAAATTACAATTCAAATCTAATGTCCTACAAAGGTGATACTGCAAAACATTTTATCAATGAGAAGCTCTTCAAACGTCGTCGAAATAATTTGGCATGGACAATGGTTTTTTAACTAGTGGGTAAGCTATTGAACATTGAACATTCTTGCAGCCTGATACCTGACGCTATGAGAGACAACTATGAGCTTTGGTGCATTTAAATTCGCTAAATCTTTCCGGGGAGTCTTTTAAGCGCTTAATTCTATACGAAGGCATTTCATATTTATCTAGCTTTTTAATCAGATTAGACAGTAGTACAAACATGAAGAGACTAGGGACAATAAGATTTTTTAATATCTGCACAACGCCTGTCTACATACTAAGCAGAGTTGTTAACAAACGTCCAAATACAACAAAGATACACATAAACTTGACACTGGCTAAATTATAGCAGAAAGCCATCAAAGAAGAAATTGAAATTGAAGATTTTTTAATGATTTGAAATGTGTTATTAAGTAACTTTTTTATTATTATTATTTTTAAGAATTGGCGATTAGCAATGCAACCGTTCATGGGTAAGTATTTCGAAAATGAACATCTGATAGTAAGACATACTAATTACATAGGTATCTACTTATTCCCCGCAAAACAAATAACAGACAAAAACAATTGAAAATGTTAGTAAATAATTTTGCATTACCTACCGGTAATAATATTGATTAGTATATTATTCTCTTATGCAGTAGAGATTAACCAATTCAAGTAGCAGGCTTTATTTTACAATACTTGTATTTGATAACAATGCGATTGTCGGCCTCGTCATCAATCAATGTCGATTATTATATTGTGACATTCCTAGTACTTATCGACAGTGAAATATCAACACTATGCATTCGATGCGATCAATCAAGGCGTTGCACAAAAGAAATTAAAATTAGTTACAGCAGTTACGCGTCATTAATCGAACAGCAAGTATAGTTCTTAACCCGTTTGGTCTTGGTCTTGCTTGACATTGTGAATTGATCGTGGAAAGGCTAAAGAAGTAAAAAAATCCGCGTGATTTAATAACATGAAGAAATGTCATTGATTCCACAGAAAGAACATAGTTACTTGAAATCGGAAGCGTACAGAAGAGACTTATACGCTTATATACTTATATAAAATTAAAAATTTCTTTCTCTTAGCCCAGTATTGTCTAAAGATACCTACCTAGGTACTTAGATACAAAAAATAGAAGTTTATACTAATCTATTAGCGATAAGGACAAACATTTAGCAGAAATAAAAATAAAGCTGCCATAGAAAAACCTGCTAATATGTACAGGTCAAAAGTTTATCTACCCAGCATAAAGTTAAAGTTAAGCTGGGAAAATATATGAATACTTGAATATCGACATCCAGCTAAACTTAGGACAAAAGAAACCATTTAAACCAACAGTATAATAACAAAAATCCAGCAATTTTCTTAATACTCTGAGCGTTAAGCTTAAGACTGAAGTCGATACTGCAATTGTTTCTAATAGTACCTACCTACCTTTCTTAACTTAAAAAAATACTGGTCTGTTATAATAATTAGTAGGCTTATTTAAATTCAGTTAATCTAAACTAAATATCTGATCCGACATAGTCCGAAGAATTGCGAGCCTCAAGTGGCAGTGGGCAGGCCACATTGCAAGGACTGACGGGCTGACGGCCGTTGGGGCGGAAAGCTCCTCGAGTGGCGGCCGCGGACCGGGAGACGCAGCGTTGGTAGGCCTCCCACAAGGTGGACCGACGATCTGGTGAGGGTCGCGGGAAGTCGATGGATGCGGACAGCGCAGAACCGTTCGGTATGGAGATCTTTGGGGGAGGCCTATGCCCAGCAGTGGGCGTCTCTCTGCTGAAATGATGATGATGATGATGAAATATCTGATAGTGAAGTGACACTGAAAACTTATATTTTCTTACAAACAGACTAATCCATTAGGTACGAAATTACTTTCACCTCAGTTAGATTGAGTCATAATGACTGGTTTACTTACCTACATACGGCACATTAATCTTTCTGACATGTAGATGTAAGTATTACATAAAGGTTATCAAGTTAAGTTTGGGCGGCGCGAAGGTTGAAAGATCCAAGGTTTGCGTCTCTTTGCCCGGGGCAATAATCGTCCTCTACTTTGAAGTACTGTAAAGAATGGTACACAAGACATAGTTATATTGATTGTGAGTAAACCAACATTTAAAAATCCTATTATGAGACGTCGTTGTTGCAGAACAATAATGGTTGATATATTGTAATGGATTGCGTTTGGCGCTATGTTTATAGAACACAATAACAATTTATTATGAAAGCAGTACAAAATTTATGAACTACATTAAAAAGATGATTGTGCTCATTTGCTGTCTATAATTTTTGAGGAAAATCGAACTTTGTACAAGCTTATACTTCACAGACGCTTTTTATATAACGTACTTAGTTGCTCGATTTTATTTGTACTTATTTATCGATAAGGATTGTGTAGGATGAAAAGTAAATCCAGCTTTAACTACAGTCTTACGGATTTTATTAACCTATCAAGCCACTGCTTCCAGATATAATTGATTTTTAATTGTGTTAAGACTCTTGGAACTCTTACGCGGCTTGACAAATTAAAAAAATAACTGAAGGGAAAGGTAGCCAGTGTGATTCCTGGGCATGGAAGGCTGTACAAAGTTATTTTAATTTTTTTATTCATATAAACTTTAATTGCACGAAATGAGTTACAATTTGGCGGACTTAATGCCATTAGGCATTCTCTACCAGGCAACCGGAAAGTTGAGTCTAATATGATTAAATAGGTAGTGCAAAAACCACTGTTTTAAAAATTAATTTATACAATAACATGTAACATTTTTTCTTTAAAAAGGTGTTTAAAGGCGATGGCAGCCACTTACCACCAGGTGAGCTGTCAGCTAGCTTATCTAGTTGTATTAAAAAATGAGCTTGCCACTGATATGTAATATGAAGTCTTTTAGACAGATAGCTAACGTAACTGGATGAAGCCTGAGGCTAGTCATGGATCAAGCCTCTCCATATAAACGCCACTTGCAAGTGGCGTTTATATGGAGAGGCCTATGTCCAGCTGTGGACTGTTGTGGGCTGATGATGATGATGAGACAGATAGCAATAATTAAATAAAAACCTGCAATGTAGCATTTAATTGTTGTATAAGTTACTTAATCAGTTCGTAATACTTTTAATGACCTTAAACAAAATGTAGTTTTTTAGTTAAGAAACTTGCTTATTAATTACTAAATTATGGAAATGATTCAATTCATAGTGAAGATTCAATTGACTTAAGAATTACTTACTGAAGAAATAGCTGCAGATCTAGTTAGCATGATATTGGCCGAAGGTAACCGTCGCAAAGTCTGACGAGGTCGCTCTTTATTCATGGTAATTTCCTTACAAATGGATGCGCGGCAACGCTCATCAAATCTTCGTTTAACCTTTCAGCCACACATTCCAGTCACAATGGGTTTTTAATTGTCATAATAGGCTCCCAGGATTCTGACACGCCTTACCAAATTAAAAAAATCGTCAAACATATAAAGTTCACAATATCTTAAAGACATCAATAAATTATCAACGCCTACACAAAACTAGGACAGACAATGGTCATACCACGAAAACATTAAACAATGCTTCGCACATGCTTAAATGAAAGCATAGCAATCAATATAATAATATGATTACAAAATCCAGACTCCTCTGTCAACGTCCACTATTTGGTCGGACCTCTTCTTCTAGTAACAGTAGATACCTACTAGAAGGAGAGAGAGAGCTTGGGCCGCGGTGCACATAGGAGAGAAAACAATAGTTGATTTTTAAATTCCACGACTCCTTAGATATACCAACCTACTAACCAACTTTATTTATAATTTTTTACAGTCAAAAATGACAAAAAAGAACAAAACTAATAAAGGTATCTAATTTCTTTGCTAGCATGCGTACGAAACCCGGCATCACAGTGATTCGACACGCACAACACCGACTTTTTATCATACTTTTTGTAATTCGATGGGTTAGCATTAGCACTCCATCGCAACAACTGTACCATCACAAACCTTTACCGTTCTAAACCGTAGGGTTTTTGTAGTCATCGGAGCGCGACCATGATGTCCCAATCCCGAGTGGACCCATTATGTTCTGCCTAACTTTGTATGGACCGGTTCTGCTCTTGTATTCACAAACTCACAATTTGTCTCGCAGATATTGAGAAATAAAATGTGCCGCAGACACACATAAAAATATAGTTAGAATGGTTTTTCAAAGGGAACTAGCTATCAAAGATCGATGTAAATGTGTGTGTAACAATAAACTTATGATATGAGACGAATCTAACCTCAAATCTGCACCAGCAGCAAATTAACAGAACGACCGGTAGATATCCTATGAATCAGAGTAATTCTTAATCTATAGACTAGTTTCGACCGCAGACGACTAGATTTAGCAGGCAGACAGTCAGACATCTTACTTGATCTTACATAAGATACAGGTAGAGGTAGTAGGTACCTGTAATATTTTATTGAGGAAGTAATCAATGATCAAGAAATAATAAATAAGCTGAGCGAGGGGTAAAGAAGAGTTGATAGGTTAGACTTTAACATGTCGATAGATATGATGTCCACCTGTCACATGTGTTTAGATACTAGATTATTAAACAATAAATACTCATAACTTCCAGAATAATACCTAATAATAATCATTTTCATAATTCACACATCTTGAACGATCAGTGTATCACTATTCTATACTAATGTTTTCAGAAATGAATAGCTTCGGCGGAATCATTAGAAAACAATGTTCATTCTACGCAGACCTACTTACCTTGCGTTTTATTTATAGGCCAAGAGTTAGTACTTGCACACAGAATTGATAAAGTCAGTTGTAATTCTGCAGTAGTCTTTTGTTTAAGAAATTGAGAAAATTTGGTTCATGTCCAACTTTTTAAATCAGTGAACTAGTAAAAAAAACTAACGGCCTTAAAAATTATGCAAGTCTACCACAAATTATCAATCTTGCAAATGCAAACTGCTCATCAATGTTACATGTGCTGTCTCCGATTATTATACATTTTCAACAATGTAAATACACTGTAATGTTTTTAGTAAACACAAAACATACAGTGCACGATACGAATAATGATCAGCACATCTAGTAATCATTTAAAAAGAGGAATTTGTCATATCACAAAATATAAAAATCTTGTCATCTTGCCCCCGCATTTCCTTTATCGGCCGTGGAGCAGTTCTCTGTGCTCCGGATTAAGAGGATAGGAAGCTAGCAGTGTAATTACTGGGCATGGAAAGCATTTTATTTTAGGCAAGGATGACAACGCACCTTTAGTACCTACTAAGTGATTTTTCCATGTCTATAGGCATGTACAAGGCATGTATAAGGTGTCTATAGGCGACGTTGGCCATTTACCACCAGATAAACCATCTGCTTTTCCTGTCATCTATTTGTGTTTGTAAAACAATGTCGAATTGCTTGGCTCCTCGACTAAATACACTTAGGGCGACACGGAGAAGTAGGTCGCTATTTAGGGGGCTCGTTAATCTCGTTATTTGTCTGTCCTTAGCGTGTACGTAACGTTGCGTGCTTCGCACGTCATCTTTGTCACGTTTGATTTTATTTGATCTCAAGAAATAAAAATTAAATTCATAATAATTATTGTGCTCTTTTTCACCTATTAGGATCAAATCACACCGAGACGCTATGGGACGTGGCGCGCACTTATTAAAATAGTGATACAAGATAAAATTTTATTTACTACACAAATAGATATACATTTCATTGAGAGAATTCGAGAATGCTCCGCGGCGTCACGCAACGCCGCGCCACGTCCTGGCCCAGGCTTATTACCATATTGATACGATGTGGTGCAAGTAGACACCTTGTACGACCGACGAAGATGTCGCACTATGCAGTTACAATCTAGCCCCGCGGCGTAACGCGATGCATAGCGATGCAACGGTGTTTCGCCGTCGCCAGTAGGCGCGGCCCGCAAGAGGGACTGCGCCTCGCGAAGCCGCGCGGCGTCGCGAGGCACAGCTTGAAGACATTGTGGCGGCTTATCTCTACTATTCCACACGTTTCACCGCGGTGTCTCGTTGCGCAGCGAGACGTCGCGCTGCCAGCGGTTTCACGATGCGTCCTGAGCAGCGCGAAACCACTAGCCTCTTCAAGCATCGTTGCGTCGTGCCGCGTTTCGATGTGATTTGACCCTTAATATGACACGACTGAAGTAATAATAATAATTGTTTACTAAAATTATATTGAACTACATATAGGATGTATTTCGGTTGAATTGGTATACAATTAGGGAGTTATGAGGTATTATCAACTATTTCTTCATTACATGCTCAATAATTTCTGGCCCTAGAGCGTCAACAAATGCTCGACATTGTTATGTGGGAGACGGTTGCTTTTGTGTAGCATGAACGATAAAATTTGTACACTGATATTATCAGTAGAATTTGAAAAGATCTAACTGTATAGCGAAACCAACATCATTTGTACCATATTCTAGCAAATAAATAATTTACCTACTTTGTTTGGTTGCAGTTAAACCCGGACGTAAACGCGTTTCAACGCAAGTTCGTGAATGAAGTGAGGCGATGCGACGAAATGGAACGCAAGCTCCGGTACATTGAGGCGGAGGTCCACAAGGACGGGGTGCACGTGCCCCAAGTGAAGGAGCCGCCGCGTGCGCCCAACCCCAGGGAGATCATTGACCTTGAGGTAACAGGAACTATAGCGAAATAGTTTAGTTATTTTCACCTCACAAGCTCGGAAACATTCTGTTTATCATTCGAAATCTGAGTGCAAAACTGCATTTTATCAGCTGGCGTGGAAAGAGATTTTAAAATTAGAAACTTTCTATTCTTTAAGTTTCTATACCGCCCCCTGTCCACTGAAAATGCATTAATATTTATTACTGCGCCAGCCCCATTTTTAGAACAATCGAACTGGCCAGCACAGAAACTGCATGAAAAAAATTATCAAACTATTGAAAATATTCACGCATTTTTTCCGGAAGAAAACTCAATTCTGCATTATGTACCGCTTGCACTAACTCTTCAGGTATTAAAATATCTTCGTTGCTGCTGAACTCGCTTTTAGTCTTTAATTTCTTTCGATATTATAAAAAATCTGTATATTTCTATTCAAACAACTTTTTGGGAAAAGCCGCAGAAACAATATATCTGCTAGCCCTACACAACAGCAGATTATGTATTTAATTTAACTCACATTTTAATGTTTTTGATGCGTTTAAACGCCTTACAGGACTGACAGTCTAGTGTGAATATAGTCTTACCTACTCCAATATGAACAGGTGTCCCTTCAGATCCTGTCCAGATTTGTAAGTTAACGAATTACCTATCTCTTTACAGGCGCACTTAGAAAAAACCGAGAATGAAATTCTCGAGCTTTCACACAACGCTGTGAACTTGAAACAGAACTATTTGGAGCTCACTGAGCTTCGCCACGTGCTAGAGAAGACGGAGGCATTCTTTCTAGCACAAGAAGAGAGCGGCATAGATTCCTTAACCAAGTGAGTTTAAGTAAAATATGCTTCTAAGGACCGATTGGTCCTTCGAATATTTTTCGCATCGACCGAATTACTGATAGGTAAAAATAGAATCGTTAAAAGGAAGTCTTTGAAGTGGCCTATCCATAAGCTATTGTAATCACCTGAAGTAAAATGAAAGAGATGCATACATTTTAACGTCAAAACGATATCTTTTCCCGTTTTAAACATATTTGATTAATTGTACCGCCACAAATATAAAACATTCAGTTTTAAAATTCTATATAATATAGTTGAACGTTTTATCTAATTAGTGCCAAAGATAGAAACATGATTGGTGATACTTCACTCACTTCATTCAATGATTGCTCTGTTCAATATTATAAAAGTCATGTAAGTCAGATAATACATTACCCAATGACATAAAAATTAATTATATAAATAGACGTAACTTTTATCATCTATAAAATTACAAAACAGTTTTAGCCCAATCATATTAGTTAAAAAAGGGGGTCAACCTCGGAATGAAAGATAATAAGCTGTAAATTGGTATACACCTTTGTTATGTCGTCCTAAATATTGTTTTAAAAGTCACAAATGCTATCGTGGCGGCGTCTTAAGATATTTAAGGTCAAAGGTCATAAAAATCGGTTTTTCCCGAATATCTCATCATCATTATTTTCATTTCAGCCGAGAGACGCCCACTGCTGGGCATAGGCCTCCCCAAAGATCCCATACCGGTTAAAGAATCGGTCCGGTCTCCGAATATCTCGGTTTCTATTTATTAAATGAGATTTGCACCTATTATGAAAGTTGTAGGGTATAAAATTCTCAACAACTTTTGCTTGAACTTATTTTTCATACGATCAACCGTTTTTGGGGTAGAGCGCGAAGAGTGCGCAGCGTACAGTCATATATGGGCTAATGCAAGGTCAAGCGTGAGTTACGGTTATCAGTACGTTGTATAAAGTCAATTATTTACTTGATTCTTTTTACAATTAGTTGATCGTATAAAAAAAAGGTCAAACAAAAGTTGTAGAAAATTTTATACTCTACAACTTTCATAA
The DNA here is from genome assembly GCA_947347705.1 of Nymphula nitidulata. Lineage (NCBI taxonomy): Eukaryota > Metazoa > Arthropoda > Insecta > Lepidoptera > Crambidae > Nymphula > Nymphula nitidulata. The sequence goes on along the minus strand of OX374625.1, from coordinate 16,729,290 downwards.
TAGGTGCAAATCTCATTCAATCAATAGGAACTGAGTTATTCGGGAAAAACCGTTTGTTATGACATTTGACCTTCAATATCTTAAGACGCGGACACGATAGCATTTGTGACTTTTGAGACAATATTTAGGACGACAAAACAAAGGTGTTCACCAATTTACAGCTTATTATCTTTCATTCTGAGGTTGAACCCTAATATGACTGGGCTATTTTTTTATGGCCGCTAAACGAAAACTAACTTCAATGAAGTTGATACGTACATTTAATGTAAATAATAAAAATAGTTACAAGATTTGATTCAAAAATACTTAAAGAGTAAAAAACTATTTGGCTGCCAAATAGTTTTTTAATCTTGAGTGGAGTGGAATTATAGATTAAATTAGTGTTAAATAAGGTATCTTCACATAATGTTCGGTTATGTTAGTTTTAACGTTATTTTTTTTTATTCTCCATTGCTAAGGCTTTGAGAACCTATTTCGAATAGATGTATGCATATATTTACCTTTTGCAGGTCCCTGATCTCCGACGAGACCGGTCAGCACGCCACTCGAGGCCGGCTCGGGTTCGTAGCGGGCGTTGTCCAGCGCGAGCGAGTACCGGCCTTCGAGCGGATGCTGTGGCGTATCTCTCGTGGCAACGTGTTCTTAAGAAGAGCAGATCTAGATAAACCGTTGGAAGACCCCGCAACTGTGAGACATTTTGTTTGTTAATGTATAAGAAACAATAAAAAAAAACTGTGCTCAACAGACAGTTAAAGTAAAAAATCTGTAAAAAAATAAAGGCCCTTTTGAGGATTTCCTAAAAAAATATAGTAACGTAACTTTAGTGTTGTTTGTATGATATACTTTATCTTTACTCTTACTGAGCTAAATTTCACGTTAACTGATATCTGAAAGCTAAAATGACAGCACAAAATAATATCATTCATTATCTACACAGAGAAAAGGCAAAATAAAAAGATTTTGAAAGAAATTTTTATTTTTATACCGCCTTTGAAAAGTATTAAGCTATTAACATGAATGGTAACGGAGTCCTTAATGCGTATCAAACATGCTAGTCCCCGTCATTTTTTGACGACGTGAAGCATCATTTATCTTATAGAAATAAAAGATTTTTGTAAAGATTTTTTTATACAACTAGATGACAAACAAGCTGACGGTAAGCGGCCGCCTTTAGACACCTGCAATAACAAGGGAAAATCACTTGATATTGCAGGTGCGTTGTCATCCTGAGGCCTAAGATGAAATGCCGGCCATACCCAGTAATTACACTGGCTACCTTTCCCTTCTCAAACTCTTCAATAACACTGTTTTTGTCCAAATAAAAACTCTTAATATTTCTCGTAACTCGATTCTTTTGGCAACTAGCCGCAAACCTTACAATTCTCTGATTACCAGGGCAACGAGATCTACAAGACTGTATTCGTGGCGTTCTTCCAAGGCGAGCAGCTCAAGTCCCGCATCAAGAAGGTGTGCGCCGGGTTCCACGCGTCGCTGTACCCGTGCCCGCCCTCCAACACCGAGAGGCAGGACATGGTCAAGGGCGTCCGCACCAGACTGGAAGACCTTAATATGGTGAGCTCAAACTTTTATATCAAACTGGGATTCTCATCTGATTTCTTAAACAGGGCATCGTCAAGAGCGTCCGCACCAGACTGGAAGACCTTAATATGGTGAGCTGAAACTTTTATATCAAACTGGAATTCTCATCTCCTTTCTTAGACAGGACATTGTCAAGGGCGTCCGCACCAGACTCGAAGACCTCAATATGGTGAGCTGGAACTTTTATATCAAACTGGGATTCTCATCTGATTTCTTAGACAGGACATCGTCAAGGGCGTCCGCACCAGACTCGAAAACCTTTATATGGTAAGTTGGAACTTTTATGTCAAACTGGGATTCTCATCTGATTTCTTAGACATGACATTGTCAAGGGCGTCCGCACCAGGCTCGAAGACCTTAATATGGTAAACTGGAACTTTTATATCAAACTAGGTTTCTCAGGATTGTCATCTGATTTCTTAGTCAGGACATTGTCAAGAACGTCCGTACCAGGCTTGAAGTTTTGGTGAGAATTCTTACAACTGGATTCTTATCTGACTTCTTAGTGCCTGATACGTTTACACTCGTTCATTCATTGTGACTGGTTCATTTTAATTGTACTCTTTGGTGTCAAACAGCTTTCTTACATGTATATAAACATCTTCAGTAGCGACAGCGCATGTCAGTGTAAAACATTATCACATGGGCTGCCCTATGAGAATTTATCCGGAACCACAGCCTGATCTTCATACAGCAGACTACTTATTTCACAAACGGACACAGATAATACGTGCAACTGTTTGCGTGCGCACACGAACTGTAAGTGTAAGTACACGCACGCCTACGCTGGCAGCCATTTTTTGGTCGAGCTTCACACAATGTCATTTTGACTACTTTTTGCTTCCAAAAACTCTGTCAGCTCATCTTTGTCCGTTCATTTCGCGATGAAGCCCTGGCTTGACGCTGACATATTACTATCTCAGAAAATGTGTGGGATAGCCCTATGGATGTCTGCTTGTCTTTTTGTTTTTGCGATAGAATCTAACATAATACCCTCAAAACGTCGAAATCATATTTCCACCCGAGTATTTTTACAACTACCGACAATTTGGTTTAATTGGGAATTGCAGTTTGCTCTTCTTAGTTACTATTTCTAACGCCCAGGTCCTGAATCAAACTCGCGACCACAGGCAGCGCGTGCTCGTCAGTGTGGCCAAGGAACTGCCGAGCTGGTCGATCATGGTGCGCAAGATGAAGGCTATCTACCATACACTGAACCTGTTCAACATGGACGTCACCAAGAAGTGCCTCATCGGGGAGTGCTGGGTGCCGACGGCTGACCTGCCTAACGTGCAGAAGGCTTTGGCTGATGGATCTGTGAGTTCTGAACCTTTTTACCTTCGATAAACTACCAAATTTTCGTATCTACGATTATTCCGGTAGATTTTGAAACATAGTGTGGAATTTCAATCCTATCGAAAGGTTTCAAGATATGGAATCTACTTTTTATATGGATTTGACAGCTAAATCAGTTAAACGCAACCACGATCGAAACGTTTTAGTTTCGATAGAAACTCATACTAGGGATGTGCGGTTATGAAAACAAAGCAACTTACGTCATGGTTGATCTCATATGGTCAATTAAAATTTGCGAAAATTACAAAATTGTGCATAGTATAATAACTGTATTGTATTGTATATTGTTGTTGTTATTGACTTCCAAAAATAGCGAAAAGCAATAAAGTTTAACTTTTAACATACTTTTTTATAGCCTGTACCTAATCGCGTTTTGTGAAATCATTTTAATTCGAAAGTAAAGAAAAGAAAGAACGAAAGAAACTTTTTGGAAAAGCTCAATAATAGTAGATTATTAACCAAGGGGATAAAGCAGTATCTTCTGTCGCGGGTGACGATTTAAATCGCGAGCGTAACGAAGGACTCGAGGTTTACTCCCGAGCGTAGTGAGGGTGTTAAAAACCTAAATCACGAGCGAAGCGAGGGATTTAAGACGAGTCCTGAGTGTAGCGAGGGATTTAAGTTCACCCAAGACTAAGACAGCTTTATCACCGAGGAAATACTCTACTTTTCGTACCATTTGCGAAAAAATTAACACAATAATAATATGAGATAAGCATTTATTAAAAATAATGACAATTAAAAGTAAAAGTTAACATTTGAAACATTGGTCGAATTATTGATGGAGAGAGTTACATTTTTGTGCGTATTCCTTTTTCAAAAAGATGTATAATGCTTTATATACAAACTCAATGGTGTAAACACAGATGTAGTTCAGTATAAATTTCGGTAAGTATTCCAAATTTAAATCACATTCTCCCCCTAGAGGATGAATGAAATTCAGTACAATTTTCTCCCCTGTTTTTAACAGATTAAAAATGACTATTGATATGTTCGCTTTTTGTGGCATAGAATGTCACTTTTTGAGCAAGTGGTACGAAAAATACTTTTTAGTGAAAGTAGCGTCGCTTTATCACCAGAGGTCGGAATTAGGTAGAGTTAAGCGAAAGATGAAAGTGGATATGCCTCAAATCTCGAGATTAATTTTAAATAGCAGAAAAATACCGTGATTAATTAAATAAAAAAGTTAAATACTTTTACACAATTTAAACCATTGCACGCGCGACCTTGCCAAATTTACATCAACAACATCGGATGTCCGAAGTTGCAAAATTTAAAATCCCAGGAAGAGCCATAATAATATCAACATTTCGATGCAAGTACATAAATAACTCTACCTAATTCCGCACCTTTGCGTAATACCTCTGGACAGATGTAGGATACTTATATACTCGTGGGCATTTCAATCGATAATAATGATGATTTTGTACAGAATGCATGCGGCAGTTCGATCCCATCGTTCCTCAACTGCATCGAGACTGACGAGGAGCCGCCCACGTTCAACCGCACCAACCGCTTCACGCGCGGCTTCCAGAACCTCATCGACTCCTACGGCGTCGCCTCCTACCGCGAGTGCAACCCTGGTAACACTGAACTTCTTTCTTATAGAAACGGTGGTATTTTAACGCCATTCAATGGCGACGGCTAGATTTTTATTACGATGGTTGGAAAATTGTGTTGTGAAATTGGCGAAGTATTATGACAGAAGTGTTTATGTTGACGATTTTATCGTGGTTTCCACCATATCAAAACAGCATCAAGTGGACTGTCGTCATAAGTTATATTTGGCGTCAAACTCTCCCAATGTGTATTGAAGCGTTTTAATTCAAAAACTGCAGGACTTAAACAGCCTTGAAGGCAGAGCCGTAAAACAAAACATTAAAGTATACAGGCCCTCAGGCTTCGGGCCCGATTCTGAACGGACACTCTAAATCTGAATCTAAGAACAATTTATCTCTGTCTTTCAATATACAGAAGAATAGAAAAGCAAAATTTATAACTTAAGATTAAACAAAACCATAGATAATTTTAGAAAGCATGTAGGCAGGTAAAAATCTTTTTTGTTTGATTTTTTAACTCCCCTAAAAGGACGACAAATGGTAGTCTTTATAAAATTTAAACACTCCTTCCTACTACCTACCTGATTCAGGATGTGTCCTTAGAATCAATCTCAATTTCGAGCCCAAAGGAACTTTACTTACTTGTCGAAGCACTAACTGGTTTAGGATGATTTACTTTTTTAAATGTTCATGTTATCTTTTCAGCTTTGTACACCATCATCACATTCCCCTTCCTATTCGCGGTGATGTTCGGAGATCTCGGCCACGGCATGATCATGGCCCTCTTCGGCGGGTGGATGGTCATGAAAGAAGTCTCTCTCTCAGCAAAGAAATCGAACAACGAAATCTGGAACATTTTCTTCGCCGGCCGCTACATTATTCTCCTCATGGGCTGCTTCTCTATGTACACCGGATTAGTCTACAACGATATCTTCTCGAAGTCTATGAACATTTTCGGCTCGTCTTGGGTCATTCCTTATGATAACGCGACTATGACCAGCAACGCGGCGTTGACCCTCAACCCTAGAGACTCGTACGTCAACGTTCCGTACTTCATCGGTATTGACCCCATTTGGCAGGTAATCAATAATTAAAATATAATAAAACTAGAAAAAATTCACGTCCTGAGGCAGGAATCGAACCCGCGACCTTTCGCAATCCGGGCGACTGCTCTGACCACTGAGCCACCCAGGACTTGGGATATCCCTGTGAAATTCTTCTAGTCTATCTGTATTTGCGTTTATGAGCTAACGTCCACCCTACAATGTCGAAATATTCTATTTCAACAACCGAAACGAGTATTTTTACAAATACCGACGATTCGGTTAAGTTGGGGCAGTGCTTTCAAATATTCTTAATTTTTTGATTTTAACATTATTATACATGTTTGAAAAATTACTTTGTAATTAAAATATAATAAAACTAGAAAAATTTCACGTCCTGAGGCTGGAATCGAACCCGCGACCTTTCGCAATCCGGAAATTTTTCTAGTTTTATTATATTTTAATTACTAAGTAATTTTTCAAACATTTATAATAATGTTAAAATCAAAAAAATAAGAATAGGTTATAAATAATTTAAATGGATTTCAGATAAGTTACTAGATAGTTGAATTTGATACTATTGTTTTAATATTTTTTGTTTTGCAGACGGCAGACAACAAGATCATTTTCCTGAACTCATACAAAATGAAGCTTTCTATCATCTTCGGTGTTGTGCACATGATTTTCGGTGTCTGTATGAGCGTCGTCAACTACAAGTAAGAAATCACATAATTTATATTACTTACCACTTAAGGCTCTATATTAAAAGTTCGTTTCGGCTAAGACAGAGAGGGATAAAAGATATTTACCTTCAGTGCGAGGAAAAGAGACAATAGCGTTCGTAACGTAAGCGGCAAAGATACAAATTATTTTATTAAAAATTACTATGGGGATTACAAAAAAATGTTTCTACACCATGGCGAATAATGATATCAACTTTATGAAGTAATTTCCTATTGAATACTTAATATCGTTTACGAATAATCTTAAACTTTTATAATTATATGAGGTCACTTCGAAAATAGTTTCTAGATAAAGATATAAATAACAACTCACTGGCAAATCATTTTTTCAGCGACTTATAGCATTACATATAAAAAGTCGAATTATTCGATGTATTAGTGTTTCAATATTATTTTTTACAAAAAAAAAAAACAATCTATGAATGCCTTAAAATGCATTTTTATATTTTCTTTATTTCTTAATTCATCTTATTTCCTTGGTGTCAATAACGTCACAAAAGAAGTCATTACGGTGGTTAATTGTGAAATAAACTTGAAGTTTATTAGATTAAAAATCTAAAGTAGAAAATTTTTTTGAGTATAGATTTTTATTAGTAAATAATTTTTTTAATTTTTGATTTTAACATTATTATAAATGTCACAGGGATATCCCAAGTCCTGGGTGGCTCAGTGGTCAGAGCAGTCGCCCGGATTGCGAAAGGTCGCGGGTTCGATTCCTGCCTCAGGACGTGAAATTTTTCTAGTTTTATTATATTTTAATTACTAAGTAAATAATTTTTCAAACATTTATAATAATGTTAAAGTCAAAATTAAAGATTATTTATTAGATTACACAATTTATTTAGTATTTTTAGAAACTGCGACCATTTAATGATATAATTGTACGATCAATGTTTATGGTAAAAGGTATTTTATTCATCTATGTGTACATTTCTTGCATGTGTACCTATACATTAGATAGTGCCCTTTTTAAAATACCCTATATGGAGTGGAGTATACTATATTTGTCATTCGGTTCCATAGTAGAACGGTTTCCGATACTCAATAAGATTCAAAAAGCTCTCCACTTAACCTTAAATTTTTTATACCAATATGGTGGCAATCAAGCATACGGCCCACCTGATGGTAAGCGGTTACCGTAGCCTATGGACGCTTGCAACACCAGGGGTTTCACTTGCGCGTTGCCGACCCTTTAAACCCCCTTTTCACGGCTTTTTTGAAGAACCCCAATTGAATTATTTATGCCATAAACATTACCTACGTTTTCAGTAAAAATGGTTCTTTCTTTTTATCAGCTTCTTCAAACGACGCTACTCCATCTTCCTGGAATTCCTTCCCCAAGTGGTGTTCCTATGCCTACTATTCTTATACATGGTGTTCATGATGTTCTACAAATGGGTCGCCTACAGCACTTTCTCTGAAGGTAAAATATAATTATTACCTAGTTTACCCTTTTTTCTGAATCTGTCTACCACTGTTATCGTTGCCTGCCTGTTACTTTTTAACCATGGCCTGCCTGTTACTTTTTAACCATGACTTTATAATTCGGGGCATTTTAATCAATATATTCCAACAGCCAATTAAGCGTAAAGCTATTAAGCTAGTGATTTATTGTATCTATGATCGTACAGAGCTTTGGGTTTGAAATTGACTTTATTAATATGATCAATATTTCATTTCTACTGGCTACTATATGGATTGAGTAAAGACAAGTGTCAAGTAAGTTTACATTTAGGGGGATTACTTTAATTCCCGACGTTATTAGATAAAAGTATGCAGGTTTTAAGTAACATGGGGATTTTACTTTTTGACAGGAGAAACGCTTTATTATGACTGTCCTTCTTCTGGGGACGGAGAGGGAGGGACGTATGGGACTCTCACTTTCTTAAACCCTTGTCAGGAAACCTCTTTCCTGCTAGCTGATGGTAGTAAAGGTATCCAGTGACATGTCATCCACTTCTACCATCAGATCAGGGGACTCCAACGTAGTATCATCTCCGGGAGATATTCTTGTGAATTGATCAACATGAGGGTTTATATACGTGGGCCGACCGGGCAGCAATATGGAGATTTTACCTAAAACATGCATTGGCCTGACCCACCTAATATTATGTTTTTTTCTGAGATCAATAGGTACTCAAACTGATGCCTACTAAACGTCACCAGAATGAAAGCCACTGTCATAGATTACTTGCTATCTAGTATCTACAATACAGACATCAATACACCCCACAAAGAATGACATTATTGCTTTTTACTAATAAAAATGTATTTAAACTAGAAAAATTTCACGTTCTGAGGCGGGGATCGAACCCGCGACGTTTCGCAATTCGGGCGACAGCTCTATGGATGGAGGATTGCGAAAGGTCGCAAGTTCGATTCCCGCCCCAGGACGTGAAATTTTTCTAGTTTAAATACATTTTTATTAGTAAATAATTTCTCAAACATTTATAATAATGTTAAAATCAATATTAAGAATATACATTTCTGTACAGATCAAGCGTACAGCCAGGGTTGCGCGCCATCCGTCCTGATTCTGTTCATAAACATGATGTTGTTCTCGAGCAACGAGCCCGAGGAGGGCTGCAAGGAGTTCATGTTCGAAGGCCAAGGCACGCTTCAGAGAGTGTTCGTGCTCGTCGCCTTGTGCTGCATCCCTGTCATGTTGCTAGGCAAGCCTTTGTATCTGCTCTCTGCTAGCAAGAAGAAGCACGCTAAGGTATGTACTACTATGGTCGGTAGGTCGTACTACTATGAGCTCATACATCCTACATACTATTATAGCTCATACAAAATAGTTTTGTCGAGATCTAATGCCTATTTTTCACATCGATATATCACGTGCTAGCAGTTCTGTTTTCATTAATTGTGGCTAATCCAACTGGGATTAGTCACATTAAACATTTAGTTACTAATAATAGTCATAATTATGATAGTCATCAAACGCCTTAACTGATCTTCATAAATTATAGCTAGGAACCACCCTAATCACGTCAGCTTTCAAAGAAAAATTCAAATCAAAATCGGTCCATTCGTTTAGGTGCTACGATGCCACAGACAGACACATACCTGTACAGACACGTCAAACTTATAACACCCTTTTTTCGTCGGGGGTTAAAAATGATTGTTGTTGATTCAGAACGTCAAATAATGCTTAAGCGATATCCGTACTTTAGTACAGTGATATATTCCAGCCGGAGCACACAAACGGTAGCGTAAACGCCGGCATCGAGATGCAAGAACAGACGGACATCGGCGAGGAGCCGCCCAAGCCCGAGGCTAAGCCCAGCGCCCACTCGCACGAAGACGAGCCCTTCTCCGAGGTCATGATCCACCAAGCCATACACACCATCGAATACGTGCTCAGTACCATCTCGCATACAGCTTCCTATCTCCGATTGTGGGCGCTGTCGCTTGCTCATGCGGGTATGTTGACTCTTTACATTTTTAAGATTAACTTAGACATTTTTCCAAACTATGCATTCCTACTTTTATATAGTTTTTTGTATAGGAAAACTTTTATAAAGGAAAAATGCAAATTTTTACAGCAAGAGCTGGATATTTTCAATGACTCGCTGAACTATTTGAGAAAAAACTGCTGACTATTGCCTTGGTAGGGTAGAGATCGCGACCGTATTTTATGAAAGGGGAAAAATGCAATTTTTTACAGCATGGCACGTTTTATGAGTTTATTCCAAAAATCTAAAATTCTATACCTGTCACTTTTTTCCGCGTTGCGTCAAAGCGAGACTTTTCGAATATCTCTTGACCTTTATCTAACATGATGGTAAGTGATGATAAGGCCGACGATGGAAGCGAGCTACACCCGGATACCTCAGCCACAGAGGAACTGACTATCTTACGTCTAACTGCCGGAACACAACAATGCTAATAACATTATTGCTATGGCGGCATAGGTTGGTAAGACGGTGGTAGCTAGCCAGGCTCCCACGGGAATCGAACACCGGACCTCAAGATCTCAACTACTAGACCACAGATGCGGTAAAACTTTAGGTTGACAAACAAACTGACGGCCCACCTTGTGGTAAGCGGTTACCGCCGCCTATAGCCACCTGCAATAACAAGGAAAAATCACTTGATATTGTAGGTGCGTTGTCACCCTAAGGCCTAAGATGAAATGCCGTTCATGCCCAGTAATTACACTGGCTACCTTTCCCTTCAATCCGAAACACAGCGAACTGTTTCACGGCTGAAATAAGAAAGGCAGTGGTACCTCCCCAGATGACCCTACAGGTTAGGTTATAACTGGGACCACAATGCACTGGTTAATACCTTGGGTATTTCTGGATTAATTCCGTTTTACGTAACGAGATATTTTTATTCTACATCTATAGTTTTATGAATTATTTATCGTCAGAACTGTCGGAGGTACTCTGGAACATGGTGCTAACGTTCGGCCTGAAGGACCACGGTTACGTGGGCGCCATCAAGCTGTACGTGGCGTTCTGCTTCTGGGCGCTGTTCACGCTCGCTATCCTCGTCATGATGGAGGGGCTCTCCGCATTCCTCCACACGCTACGTTTGCATTGGTAAGCTTGAAACCATCAGTTTATGATTCAGAATTTACTAATATGTAAATGTAGGTGGTGATTGCCATGTTGAATATTTGGCTGTGTTGCAATTTTTTTCTAAAAAAAAATTTTGTTTTGTACCACGCAACAAAGTGAATAAAAATAAAATGGACAATTGATCACTGTTTTGCATATTTTTACCTATTTTTCAGTATAGTGTACATAGACCTGGCCGGGTCTTCATACATTTTTGAAACATTTCCAAAATTTCCTGCTTTCCTCTTATTATACTTTATTTAATAAAAGATAGAATGACTTTATGCAACGTCAACTGAGTTGACATTAGCTGATCAATAGACTTTCCACTTATTCTAACCCCTTATCTGTCGCGAACTGTGCTTTCTTTTGTCATATAACGTCACCTGGGATCTGTCTTTTCTTTTTGTATTGTGTTGAAAATGCGACACTAAACTTATAATTTTTGTTGGAGGCACAACAGCATTAGTGCCTCTAAAAACGTCTTCGCAATGTTAATTATCTAATAAAATAATTTTCTCTTACTCAGGGTGGAGTTCATGAGCAAGTTCTACGCAGGTCTGGGCTACATTTTCCAGCCGTTCTGCTTTAAGACGATCCTCGAACAGGATGAGAAAGAAGAGTAAATTATTTGAAAATCGACAGTGAATCAAAATAGTGTAGTCCAAATCAGTATTGATATATTATATTGTATGCGCTAGACGCAAAGGTCACAAAATAAGTTGAAATAAAATATTTTATTTATGCATGTTCAAAATTGTTTTTTGATTCTATAAAACACAGCATTGAAACAAAGTTGCTCTTATTTTGTACTTCTAAAGGTATAATTCATCACATTTAATGTTTGATTTTGTACGGTTTTTTTTTCGTTTTCTTTCTTTAATTGTAATGTTTTTTTAAATTCTCTTTTTTTCGACTTACAAGCTCACCGACGAATATGCGATTACGTAAAGCCTAAATTTAGTTTATTATAAAAAATATTGCAATCAAACATTCATTTTAAAAAAATTGATTCGAAAATCGGTTAATTTAAATACAACTAAATGATTTCCAATTTTTCGTGCGCTATTTTATCTTTGTTCCTTGGGCTGAGAAGTCATAATCTCTATCTTTGTCTAAGTAAGAAACAAAGTTCACCAGGGAATCAAAACATACATATTGAATACAGTAATATAATTCTTGTACCTAATAGTAAAATATTTGTACAAATATGTGCACACATGTAACTTTTTATATTATGCAATGGCTAACCTAAAGCTTAATAAGATCTGAGCTAAAAACTGGATCTTGGCGAAATCTATGACACCGCCAATAACTAAAGAGAAAAAGAACCTATGGCATATGAACAGTTCGATAAGAAATGAATGCTAATTATGTTACATAGTCTCCATTATGCATAAAATTATAGAATTGGCATGGCATAATCTTTGCATGGAAAGCAATAGTCATGTTGACAAAATTACGAGGTCTTTTGGTGTTGTTTTTTTGAGGCTTTGGAAATGGGTTGGCCAACCTTTACTTTGAGAGCAGTAATTATTTCCGTAAACTATATTTCATTATATAAAAAAACGAATTATTTTTTATTTTGTTAAGTTTCCGATGACGCCTGAATGGGTATGCGCCGTTCACAAGGAGAAACACTCGCACTTGGCTACCTAGTAGTTGTAACCCTTTGCCCTTATTTAACAACGATAAATTAAATTTAAATAAATTTGACTAAAAAGACATGGCTAAGTCCTCAAGTTAGCTTTAGCCTTATCCAGTATCTCCTTCTTGATCTTAGGATAGTCTGGATGCATCTTGAGTATGTATCGACTAACTACGATACACTCTGGGTATTTCTTCAATTTGAGGTAAGCGTGTGCGAGCTTATAGCCGACGGAGAAGTCGCTTTTGCCCGCGTGTATCCAGGCATTGTCGTAGTTATGGGCCGCACTTTTGTAGTTTTGTTCTTTTTCAGCAAGGTAACCTGTTGAAATAAAGGTATATTATGACAATGCCATACGTGTTTGACGACCAGGTAGTCGAGTGGGGCAGATGTTTGCATCATGAATAAAAACATTTATTTACGACTCATGGACGTTTTATGTTTATTTAGGTACAATTATTATTAATATTTCTCCGCTTTATAGTATCCATAATACTAGCTCATCATGATTCTTATTTTGAGATAGATATTAAAAGGCAAAGTTTAAGAAAATAGAATTGTAGTTATTTCAATAAAGACTTTCTATTTTATATTTATAACTCTAATGTTTTCCCTTACATGATACAGAATCAGCAGATATATTATGAAAATATTAACGTCCGTAAAATATTGATATCCGTGGTTTAATTTACATAGTATTTTCGATGCAATGATAAATACTTACCTAAATATTGATAAGCCGTAGCACAGGAATTATTATGATTCAGAACTTTAGTCAAGAGTTCTTTCGCGGCGTCTATTCGCCCGGAATTTATTTGATTTTCAGCGACTTCAAGCCAACACCTATAAGGAAAGACAAGGAAATTAATCATTTCATTTTTGTACTATAATTTATTAGAATATAACTCATTTATTTAAGCTTACCGTTCTAAGCCGTCAGCTTTCTCTGGCGTCCAGGGAATGGACGAGATAGTCCTTTTCAGAATATTTTTAGCTCGAGTTGGTTGTTTTATAACATTGTATCTGGAGGCAACAACATTGAGTTAACTATGTTAGGTGCACCTCAAAAATGTTGCTCTAATTTATATTGTTATGCTGTCAAAACTTTAGCTGTCAGTGTACCAAAAATATTCAACTAATCAACAAAAGACAAAGAATAAAAACAAAGGCACGAAGGACCAAAATCTGTGAACTCACGCATTAGCTATAGCTAATATCAAGTAGGGGTCGTCCTGGTAGTTGTCATCGGTGGCCAATGGCAGCAGTTCTTGCAACACGCGTTCAGCTTGAGGTTTTTGCTTGGTGGCCAGTTGGAGCAAAGCTTGCAGGGGCTTGCGGTCTGATGGGGACACTTCTATTAGGAGTTTCTCTGCTGTCCGTAGCGCTAACAGCCGTGTGTCGCTGAAAGATGTTTGGTCAGTACTCAGTTTCAATATTTGAGAGCCGGCCGGCCGGTCAAGTATTCAGTACCCTGTCTAGTAACCTATGAATATGATTTAACATTAATGGCCTGCGCAGACGATGGACTTTTCTCCGCGGCGGAGAAAAAAGTAAGCTCCGCGAGTAAAAAGGATTTACCGCGAACTCATCGCACACGGTGTGCGGTTATCGTCCTGCATACGTACGTCACTCTCGAGCTCATGGCGGACTAGAGTCCGCCATGTCCGCCACGTTGCTTCGCCTAATCACACGAGTTCTATTTTTTTCAGGGACTCCCCCGTACTTTTGTCCGGCTCGCTCTCTGCATGTCCTCGGTTATTCGGGGGACTTTTTGTAAGTGGTACTTTTAATCGCTCGTTTGCGTTATTCGATACAGTTGTAAGCGATCTATTTTAGCCGAAAAAATCCCTCGTCTGCGCAGGCCATAACAATTAAACACGTGGAATTAGAAGGCCGCTAGTCTTCTAATAATTATTTAGAAAAATATTATCTAACATAAAGAAATGTAGAGTTTTTAAAAAAGGTCCGTATTAAAAAATATAATAAAAACAAATAAAAACTCACGATTCATCACTAGAATTGGCGAAAGTATCAGCCAGTGCGTCAGGCGCGTGGTGAGATAAGCACAGCAGCACCATTCGTTTAGCAGCCGTTTTACCGAAGCGGGGCGATCGCCGCGCTGAGTTGAGCTGCCGAAGTGCGGCGTTAGCTTTGCCCCCGTATAGGGAACAAAGTCCAGCGCAGTAGTAATAGCCTGAGTCAAACACACCTTGTGTTTACAATCAACTTTCGCCATGGTCGGCCCCGGGATATGTCAATCAAATGTATAATCTCGAGCTCCTCCGTGTTTCGGGAGGCACGTTAAGACGTTGGTCCCGGTTGTTACTTGAACCACTTTAATCCACCAACCCGCATTGAGCCAGCGTGGTGGTGTTATGTCCCAATCTCCTCATGTGTTTCTCCCATTTAGGAAGACCTGTGTCCAGCAGTGGGACGCGTGATGATGACTATTATTATAAATGAGAAAGTAGCTTTGATTGTCCTATTCACGCTTGAACCGCTAAACCAATTGAGATAAAATTTGGTACGGAGAAAATTTGAGACCCTGGGGAGAACTATAAACAAAATCGTGACGTGAAATTTTTCTCAATTACATATTTTTTTAAGTAAATATATTTTTAAACATTTGTTATGTTTAAAATAAAATTAAGAATACTAAAAATTTTCTAACATTTTTTTTTCTTCCACGATATTTTCTAAGATATTTTTTCTAAGTTGTTTTTAATATATTAATTAACAAACAGGTGAAATTAATTTGCTAGGACCATGATATAAGTAAGATGTACCTGGATCTTCTTGATTCCCTAGTGCCTGTTTCGCTACTTCCAATGCCTGCTCGGTTTCAGCGAGCTTCCCGCGGCGCCACTGCACTTCGATGAGCTGCGCGAGCGCTTCCCAGCTGGTCGGCTTCACAGATAATATCTGGCTCAAGTGCCGTTGAGCTGTTTCTAAGTCCACCTAACAAATGTAAATAGTATTAACTATTTTTGCTTATTTACCTAAACTTTAAAAGATTACTTAGTAGGTACTGACCTAGAGTTGCAAAATTGAAAAATGGAAAAGAGAGCGCAAACCGTGCAACAGTTATACCGCTCCTATTTGTTCAAATCGAGTGAAAAATACTTCATAGGAGGTGTATAAATCATCATATCAGCCCATGAAGTCCACTGCTTAACCAAGGCCTCCCCATCGATTTCCAAACCAACGGCTCCCCGCGACCCTGACCAGGTCGTCTGTCCATCTAAAGGGAGGAACGTAATGATACTGGTAACTAGGGTTGCTATCTCTAAAATTTGGCAACCAGGACAAGACGCGTGAAAACCTCGAATGTTCAACAGTTTTTTACACATAGTAAAAAATCAATATGAAATAAAAAATCAGTTGTTTATTTTCAGACCTTAAAATTCTTTTACTATCATTTTAAATGTACCTAACAAAACAGAATCTTAATACAGTTACAAATTGTTTTAATAATCAGTAAAAAAATATATTCTTAAAATAAAACAGCGGACGCAGTACGTGTGTCGAAGGCGGCCCAAGACTAGAACTAGAACTAGGACCAATCCGGGGAAACTCGGACGGATGGCAACCCTACTGGTAACTAACCTTACGGGGGAGTGTTTGGCGGGTTTTAATGGCGTCGCTCAAGATTTTTATTTTAGTAATTAAAAATTGTGTCGGAGCGAACTTTGTGTTATAAAAGTGGTGTAGTTTTATGTACAAAGTGTTTGTGTTGACGTACAACTAAAAGGTTGTTAGAATAAAAGATATTATGGTGTGAAATATGATGAGAACTTTTTTGTGGTTATCCACCTCATCAAGTAGCACATAAGGAGACTGTCATCATATACTTCGCGTCAAATACTCCCAAGATACATTGAAATGTGTACCAGCATTTCAATGCAATAAATGAAGAAATAAAAAATACTGAAGACATGGCTTTGACATTAGTTTCCGTTGCCTTCCCATTGTAGGGAGAACTAACAAAAAAAAACTAACCTTACGGAATGCTAGGTCAGCCATCATGACAGCGGCCGATTCATTGTTGGGATCGGCGTTTAGCAGCACTGCACAGGTTTGCTCACACCGTTCAGGGTTGTTCATCTGATAGCAAACATTATTCCAAACCAAAAATTATATAGGGTGGTGCCGTCAATACATTAAAACATGGGCTAAATTAGTTCATAGAAATGGTTTGGCACTATCAAAAGCATCTTATTCATTTGATAATGTCATGACATTTCTATGAAATAATGCAGCCAATGTTATATTATTTCATACAAATGTCATGAAATTATCAAATGAAAAGATGTTTTTGACAGTTCCAAAAGATTTCTATGAACTAATATAGCCCATGTTTCAATTTATTGTCGTATTGTCGGCACCACCCTGTATACTTATAATATTAAAGGACAGAACATCAGCAACAGAATCATCTGAGCTCAGAGTGATCAACAAAATCTTCAGTTTCAGGAAAAGAATTTTAACACTTCTACTATGATGGCATCATATGTTTTGTTGCCTAACTTAAAGTTTTAACCTGTCAAGCCATAGATTCCAGACATAATTGGTTAAAATCGCCATAAGAATCCCGTGAGTCTTACGCGGATAGATAAATTAACAAAGTTTTTCTATATACAAGGCACGGCAAATGACTTAACACCATCTGAGGTGAACCGGCAAGAAGAGCTTCCACACCTTGCAGGCGGAAAAGGTGCCTTTACACGCCTCTTGAAGAAACCCATTTATAGGAAGGAGGAAACACAGTCATTATGTGCTAGTAAAGAATTACAAGTTTTGGAAGTTCGACGACGCTAAAGTGGAGACATCAAAGTACAAGTGAAAGGCGATTCTAATGCTGCAGTAATATGGTCGGTTTTCCAAAATATGAAAGTTATTTTTGAGCACTGTGATAGTTCCGATAATTCTGATGCTTACTGTATCTAAGGTCATAATAGTTTTTACCCATGGCATTTTAAGTGCCCGCCTGGGGAAGTAACCTGCGTATTACAGATGTTTGACTGTAATCGTGAAAAGGCGAGCCATAATATCACCAGCCTACATACGTCCCACTGCTGGGCACAGGCCTTCTTCCATAGGAGAAACATGTGAGGAGTTTTGGGCTATAACACCACCACGCTGGCCCAATGCGGGTTGGAGGGTTAGAGCCATAAGCTTGTACAAAATTAGTTGTTTATTTTATTGAACGATGTTTAAAGCAATAGGATAAAGAACATTTTACGTACATTAGCATACAATTTAGCCAAAGCCAACAACGTATTAGGATCTCTGGGCGAATGGATCAATGCTTCCGAATACAAATTAGCTGCCACCGCTGGCTCTTTGTGCGATTTCACTTTAGCCAAAGAACATAGAACAGTTGATAGTTTCTTCTTCTCTTCTTGTAAATCTCCTCTCATGTCTATCTCTATTCTTTTCACTATGGTTGTTTGTATATCTCTCGCTTCGGCTAAAATTAAAGCTGTATTTCCTGCAGTGGGGTTTTTCAATTCTCGGCTCTTTGTTTGTATGAGGAGATACCGCACCCGTCGCTTGAGGGATGCTAAGTCTTTTTCTTTATTATACAGTTGGTTTAATTCGTGAGATATGGTTGAGTCAACCTTTTCATGTTGCTTTAGCTGCGAAATATAATGAAATTTAGTTTTATATCATTGTGATTCATAAAATATTTAGCCTATCTATATTCAATACTTTGGCTTGGAAAATAATCCATACTAGTTTCATAAATGCGAGAGTAACTTTGTCTATCTGTTGTTACCGTTTTACTCCTAAGAAGCTGAACTGATTTAGATGAAAAAAGATGGTTCATATCCGGCCAGGTATATGTACAGTATCTCAAAAAATTTCCTGAATCCGCGCAAAATACTAATAATTCGTTCTTATCCATAGATTGTGTGTACAAAAGTTGAAATTTTTCGTCGATTTCACTATTATTCACTATGGCAATATGGCGGGTGACATAGAAGTCAACTAAACGTCACCAAAGTGACATAGGCGCCATGATGAATTCTTGGCTGTGTTGCAGTTTTATCTATGATAATTCTTGTTTTGTACCACGCCACAAAGCAAATAAAAAGAAAACAGACAATTTAACACTGTTCTGCATATTTTTAGCTATTTTTCAGTATACTGTACATAGACCTGGCCGGGTCTCCATACATTTTTTAAACATCTCTTTTGGCATAGAGTTACATTACATCCTGAGAAAGGACATGGGATACGTTTTGGCGTGATAACCGATATCCTGGCGAAAAAGTGTTGAAACTGTGGTGAAAATGTAGTGTGTATCGAAGGTGTATAGTAGCACGCTTTTGTCACTCTCCGCTTGTCGTACCTAGTCTCGCGGACAGATTGTGAATAAACAGAAACTCTGTTCATGGAGAAGGAATGACACATTTAATTTTTTTTTATACAAAGCACGACAAATGACTCAACACCACCTGATGTGAAGCGGTAAGAAAAGTCCATATGCGAAGACAGCTAGTGCAGTTTAGACACTGCTCTAGCCGCCTCCACCTTGCCGGCCTAAAAGATGCTTTTTCACGCCTCTTTTGAAGGAACACATGCTACAGGAAGGAGGGAACACTTGTGCTGGCAAAGAATTCCAAGTTCTGGAAGTACGACAAAGAAACGAGCTACTAAATTTCTTTGTGCATGATGTTGAGGTGGAGACGGTAAATTGATGAATTGATTGATGTATAAAGTCTGAGTAGTAGTACTTTATTTACTTCTATTGGATGTCGGTTTTCGCGCCACGAGGTAGCGCATATTCTCACTATGTAATCTATACCCATTCCATTTTTTTTCCATCGGTTTAGTTTAGGAGTAAAAACGTTATAGACAGATAGGTCAGCATTTATAATGTTAGTATGGATTACTATAAAGGTTATTGGATATGCTGACCTTAATCAGTAGTTCAAGGTACTCGAACATCAGTTCATCGTCATTTAACTGTTTTATAGAGTTTTCATAGTGATGGGTAGCCTTATCATATTCATGCATCATCACTAGAGCTGTGCCAAGCTTTTTGATCAATTGGACATCTTCGGGGTTACCCTTTAATGCAGCTTCATAAGATTCAGCTGCCTGAGCTGGTTCTAAAATATACAAAGAGATTATTATGTTTTAGGATTTTTAAACTTGATAAAGTAAATCACAAACAGTTCGAGAACACAAAGGGTTTATTTAGCTTTAAAAATGAGGGAATTGTGTTATTTTTTTAGAGAATTGCATAGTGTCGGAGGCCCAAAGCCCTCATGTATTCCTACATGGAAGTAACACATGAGGAGTTAGGGCCATAACACCACCACGCTGGCCCAATGCAGGTTGGTGGGTTAAAGTGATTGCAGGAACAACCGGGACCAACGGCTTAACATGCCTTCCGAAGCACGGAGGAGCTCGAGATAACAAACTTTGATTGACCCATCCCAGGATCGACCATGGCGGAAGTTGCTTTGTTTTTCGTATCGAAACCAGAGCGGTCAAACCAATACGCTCCTCAAGGATTTACTAATACATCATATTAGTATATTCACAATGGCTAACTCTAAATGATGCATAATTTAGGCTAGATAATTAAAGGTATGAATGAGAAACCTCTTTGTCCGAACTAATTAAACCATATAAATAAAATTGTATTAGTAAATAAAAAAAGCGAACCATGTATGGATATAAATGCATCTCCCATCATAGTGTGTGCGTCAGTCATAGGGTGATTGCTCACAATGTCCTTGAAACAAGATGTAAACATAACATTATCGTTTTTCTCCTTCAAATAAATATGCGCCATCTTGCTATGAGCTTGGAAGTAGTATGGCTGGCCAGGCTTGATTTCATTCAATAAGTCAATAGCACTATCCACATCACCTTTTTTCAGTGCTAGATCGGTTTTAGCAATTATTAAACGATTTTCTTCTGATGTGAATGAAAATTCTTGTATTGCTTCCTGAAATTAGGAAATATTCATCACCTGGTAATTTTAATATACCATTTACATACTTTAAAGGGAAAATGTTTCATACCTGCATTATTTTTCCCACTTCTGCAAATTGACCCAATGTTGTGTGAATCTCTACAATTTGTAAATACAAAGTGGCTTTGTCTATGACATTTAAATCAGAGTCATAAAGTCGATTGATATTGCTTGAAATCTTGCTAGTCGCAATTTGTAGACTAGTTGTAAAACTAGAAAGGGCATCTTGAGTTTGGTTTGTACTGTTTAATATAACACCGTTTAAGAAATGGTACATTGCACTATCCCTGACTTTGAAATTGTAACTTAAGCATATCTCTAAGCATTGCGCAGCTTTTGTAAATGCTTGCTGCTGAATGTAAATCTGAGCTAATAAAATCTGACAACCTGCATGAGTGCTATCAATTTCATTGATTTGTAGTGCCAACTTTTGAGCATCACTGGCATACCCAAACAAAAACTTAAGTTTAGCCAATTCATACAATACAGTTATTAAGCCAGGGCAGGCTTCACTTACAGTGTTAAGTAATTTAAAGCAGCTTGCTACAGCGGGGTTGGTACCTTCTTGAGAATACAATAAGTATCCAACAATTACAAAAGGCTTCTTAGGTAAATGTTTTTTGTACTCTTTGTATACATCCAGTAAGAAATCTGGATCCAATTCCTTGACATAGCTCAGGCTAAATGGATAAACATTTGCATAAGATATTCTTGTCTCCAATGCAGTATTGAGATGTGAAATAGCGTTACTTGAATTTTTAAAACTAAGCTGGGCTGATAGCAAGTACAAAACAGGCAGTTTTTTCATGCCTTGCATTTCAAAAAGAAGTTCAATTTGTTGTGCTATTTGTTCTGATGGACCATTTTCAAACATCTGACAAAGAGTCAGTCCACACAATGCTGTGATAGAATTGCTATCAATTTTGCTAGCAGCTTTAAAGAAATTTAATGAATCCTTATATTTCCCCTGAAGAATACACTGGTATCCAACTTCACTCATGTAATCAACATTATTTGGATACATTTCAGATGCATACTGAGCAAATCTATACAATTGTGATAGTACTGCACTGGATTTGCCACAAATTTTTGAGAATATTTGTGTAACATTATAAAATTGATAACCATTATTAGCCTCCTCATTTTCAAGAATGGAAAATAGCTTATTGAGCTGATCAGATGCTTCTATGTAATCAGAATTTTTACAAAGAGTAATGAATATCTTCATTTTGAGTGCTTCAATGTTTTCTTGGTCTAGAGAGAATACTCTTTCCATGGTATCATAAACAGCCTCCCACTTCTGCATAGCAAATTCATTTCTCATTTTTTCTACAATAGGCACAATCTGTCCAGGACTGCTGACTATCAGTCTATCTAAGGCTAAGTTAGATCCTTCAAAATCTTTTGTAAAGTACTTGAATCTGGCTAGACCTAGTGAGGCTTCAGCATTCCTGTCACTCTTTGTCAAAGCTAACTCCAGGCAATCCATAACTGACATTTGGGAATCACCTAAATTCATATACATATCATTCCAACCCTTTAATATTATTGCTTCTAAATTATTTGGATCTTTTCTGAGAGCTTTATTCACATATTCTGAAGCTTTCTCATATTTTTCTGCAAATGACAGAAATAAAGCTGCAAAAAAGAAAGACAGGCTTGATGCTTGCTTCTTTTCTTCCTTCAATTTAGATTCCAAATTGTATAGTACATCTCTATCTGATATATTTGCAATTTTGTACCCATATATGAGTGACATAACTACTGCGAGCTGGATGTCTTCAGCAGATTGTAAGGGAGTGAGTTCATTTATGCCTCTCTGTATTTGACCTTCTAAAACACTTGCCAAGCCGATGTAAAATTGGAATTCTGCTGATTCGTGGAAGTGTGCTAATGCTTGTTGTGAAAGTTGCTTGGCTTTACCAAAGTATTTTTCTCTTAAATAATAATGAACATTACACCTATACCACAATAAATCCATTGTTAGAGATTTAATCTAACTCCAGTTTAACTTTGAGGTCTTTTAAACTTTTTAGATTTTTCTCATAGTAGTTAGCAAGGAAATGGCATTTGCATGTCACATCCAATTTATTATCAAGAGCATATCCAAAAGCATACTGGAAGACCATAACATAGTATTATTATCTTGTATTTATAAACCAAATAAATCATCAACTCTAAGTAAGCATACAAATATACCTTAGCAAGTTATAAATAATAAAATAATTGAATAAGACTAACCTGCGCTAATAGCTTGCCAACTCCTTTCCCTTGGAACTCATCAGGCACATTGGTATGAATTAATGTAATATGTTTACCACTTTTATTATAGTCTATGACAGCATCAACTAAAATATAAATTAGAAATAAAAACTCTGATTCTGTTTAAGTTCAAAAACGATAGACCTGTTAGTGCTTTGTTTTTGTTTACATGATCTAAGGTTTTCCCATGTTTACCTCCATTAATGCAGGCTACAAGGTTTTATGTAAACCGCAAATTATTTATTTATCTAATTCAACAATGTAAGTGAAACTTTTCATTACAATTAATGCAATAATAACAATTTTTAGCAAGAAACCACTCACCGCCTCGGAGTGTAACCGAAAATTGTTGCCTAGCAACATTGTTGACAACATTTAGGGCTTCTGTAGAAAAAGCTCTAGATGCTGCTCGTGTCAACATTCCAGACATTACCTAACTTAATTTTCAGTTCCTCGCCTCGAATTACGTTTATCTTGAATATTTTGTAAGTGAAAAGTTTTTAAAATTTGTTTTTCGACTTTTAGTTGACATTTGACATAATGACATTTTGTACTTTTTCGATTCGCAAAGGCAAAGGTTCTAGCTACAAAGTACTTTATATGTTCTTGCCCAGACGACCTACATATCCAAGATTTCAGTCCATAATACTGTGTGTTGTGCATGTCGTGTAGTGTAGTTTGGTATGAATCAGTATGAATGGGAGTGATGGTGTTCTCCATTTTTCACGGTTCACCAGCCGGATGGTCGCAGCCAAATGTTTCTTTTGCTCAATTTGGTTTTTTACATCAGGAAAACTGTAGTAAATTATAAAACAAAATATCGCTTACTTGTGTATTTTTAAGGAGATCCAACACATCAAGCGTCACAGTTTGACCTTGGGACCGTTCCCATTACTCCGTTTGTTAGGCGGCTTTCATAGTGCTGTTACACTTAATGTACTGTCGTCTGTATTTGACTACTAAGTAAGATTAAGTAATTAACGTAATGTTTATCATTGGCACGTGAAAGAAGGTATTGAGTTGTAGGAGTTTCACTTAAAGAAAATTTCCATATCAACAAAACTAGGTATGTACAGTCGACAGCACATAAAGCGTAACAGTTTGACTTTGAGCCCGGCCTTACTCCGCTCGTAATAGAGGCGGCTTTCGTAGTGCAACTAGTGTAGTTCGTAATGCAACACTTCATGTTTTTTTTATACCACTGAGGTGGCAATCAAGCATACGGCCCACCTGTACTCATTTGAGAAAACCTCTGGAGGGAGCTCATTCCACAACTTGAGCGTACGCGGGAGAAAGTTTATCTGACACCGTACAGTACGCGACCACTTTGGTTCCAATTTGGGAGGATGAACTCCCTGCCGGTGGCGAGTGGCGCGATGATAAAAAGAAGCCGTGGGCATCATGTCAAACAATTCCTCAGAAAACACCCCGTTATACAAACAGTAGAACACACACAAGGAGGCAAAATCTCTCCTTAGGCTTAAAGGTTCAATACCGCTTGTGAGCTCGGGATCGTCGACAATTCTCATAGCGCGTCTTTGGAGCACGTCAAATGGTCCAAGCTGGTATCTAGGTGCTCCCGCCCATAAATGGCAGCAGTAATCCATATGGGGCCGGACTCGAGACTTATACAGTAACAGTCTTTGCCCCGAAGTGAAATACCGCCACGCTCTATTGAGCACACCAAGCTTCTTGGGTGCCAGCTTGACTTTATCCTCCAAATGACTGCGGAACTGCACGTCACTAGAGATATCAACACCAAGGATCCCGATACTCGTAGAGATGAAAAGCGGTGTGTCGAGGAATTGTGGAGCAACAGCAAATGAGGTTTTTTTAGCGGTGAACGCGCAGACTTGTGTCTTAGTGGTGTTGAATTGGACTAAGTTTAGTCGTCCACAATCGGAGACTCTGCTTAGAGACCTCTCGATTTCAGACACAAGCCGACCGCGACTTTCCTCCACTGTAGACCGAGGGGTATTAGCACGACTCGTATAGTAAGCGTCACCAGTACTGTCATCTGCATAACAATGCAGTCCGTCAATAGACAGCATATCATTGATATGCAGCAGGAACTATGTTGGAGACAGCACCGAGCCTTGCCAGCCAGCCAGACGCGCTATTCGAGCAACTGCCGTCAACGACGGCTCTTATGCATCTGCTGGACAAAAAGCTAGCGACCCATTTGCACAACCCCTAAGGCAGCCCGTAAGTTGGTAACTTCGAAAGAAGACCAGACCCTGTGCCAGACCCGATCGAACGCCTTCGCCACATCTAAGCTAACTGCCAATGCCTCACCATGTGCTGTCGTTTGTACATAAAATGTCATCAAAAAACACGTGCTTACATATTACACACGCGATGCGTACCCTTTAAAAACCAAGAACTCTGGCTACCTAACAAAGCGCAGGAACAGTACAAGTATGTGTATATCTGTGTCTGTCTGTGACATCGTAGCTTCTAAACGAATGGACAGATTTTAATTCCGTTTGTTTTATTTGAAAACTGACGTGATCAAGATGGTTCGTAGCTATAATTTATGTAGATCTGTTCAGGCGTTTGTTGACGACCAGCTCATTTCCTACTTGACAAAAGAATTTTACAAACATTCACAAATCCGATTCGGTGGTATTTCCATCCAAGACAAGCTAACCTTTAGCTGATCCTGTGCCATCAAATAGTCTGCGGGATACTCAATTCTTCAGAAACTTACAATACATATAGCGTATTCTGGCTCATAAAAATAGTCTCAATGAGAGGCCGGGTGTTACTTAAAATTTCTAGTTTTTATAATAATATTAGAATATTACAAATATAAACTGTGGCTGTACCTAGGGGTAGGTACGGTCGAACACAGAAGAAGCTGAACACTTTAGTACCATGTCACAACGACTCTAGCGTTAATATAGTAGGTACGGTAGCAACTATCGGTGTGACATGGTACTAAAGTGTTCAGCTACTTCTGTGGTCGACTGTAACTGCAGGGCTACTCGGCCAGCTATTTTTACAGCCAGCCGGTGGAGCTTTCTTACATCAAACTTTATCGTCGAAAATCCATTATTGTAAGATTACCTACCTACCTACATAATTATGTGCAGCGACGAACCTACTATCTTTCTTGAAATTCGAAGTGACTCTCCAAGCAGCTATCAAAACATCCTTATAAGCGATACTTAAGGATTAAGGAAAAAAATAATATTACTTTACCTACTTGCTTTAATAATATCCGCACAATTAAACCAATATTTACCTTAACGGAATCGTCGGCTGATGTTGTGCTCAAAACTAATAACTTTGACATTTTGAAGATAGACGTTAGCTTAAAACACTAGCTAGAAGAATTTCATAGGGTTATTATAACAAGTCCTCGGTAACTGATTCTTGGGTTTCTTCCCCATAACATAGGTTACATCGCTTCCCGGCAAACAAAGTGCCTTAAGACAGTTCCGCCACGGAACTTCTTGCACGGAACTACCGGGAATAAAGGCTACAAGTGTTTCACGAAAAACATAAAAGGCGTTTTTAGGATTTAGAATTTTAGATATTGATTGCATAAAAACTAGAAGAGCTTGTGTGTGTGTGTGTTAAAATATTTGTATTTACAAATAGCCTATTTATGTGTATTTCATATGGCTTAATATTTTCAGCAAGATCATATTACTTTCTTTAAAGTAAATCTTATATTATCTGGGGCTTTATAGATAATAAAGCATAATCTATTCAATTTTTCACTGAGAGCTGAAATATCAAATAACGAACCGAGTCATTGTTGCGTCATGTTATTAAAATTTTTGTTTTAGATAAAAAAAGAAGATCACCGATAACTACTGGAGGCTGTGGCTTTGCTTAGTCATCGTTCCTTGGTATGTTGGTTCGTCCTGTCTCGACCGCAAAGGCGTGTCCAACCAAATACTAAAAAGTAACTAAACAACGTGTGGAGGCTTGGGCAGAGTGTGGCAAGCAAAACAATGGTCAGCTGATTAATGAATGTTTATTGAGAGAGGCGTGTTATATTTAAACGACTGTTGGACAGAGTTGGCTAGATAGGTAATTAGGCTGTCCTACTCGCACAGTATTAATATGTCCAGTCCTCTCGTTCGTCGTCTCAGTGCCCGGCCGATGGTCGGTTGGTGCGCACATCCATTTGTCTACGCTGCTCTGCGAGGCGGTGTGGGAGCGAGACACAACGGCGGTCCTCTCGTTCTAGACGTATAAATATGCCTGGACTCGTTACGCCACACCAGTACGGCGCTGCCGCGCCTCGGCCATGTTATGCACCATGACTCCCATATCACTCCCCCTCAAGAGAAGCGTACGGTTCTCTTTACTACACGACCGCTTCTCGTGATATAGGGTTGATTTGCAGATGCAGTGGTCGAGTCATGGGGAGGCGTCGTCGAGTGGTAGGTTGCTGCCGATGTTTGGGTGCTTGAAGTGCAGGCCTCGGAATGCATGTCTTCTGTCACGATGTAAGCAGGTTTCAGACGATCTAGTGACACAACTGCAGTCCGTAGTGGTAACTGGATCTTGTAGTTCTTGTCGTATCGCTTGAGTACTTCATACGGGCCATCGTAGGGTGGTGTGAGAGGCGGTCTGACTGTGTCGTTGCGAATGAACACATGTGTGCACGTTGCTAAGTCCTTGTAGACAAAAGGTCGCTGAGTCGACGGTGAGCGGGGCGGGGCGGGTGTGAGTGACGACATCGTGTGAGCGAGACGGCGCACTAGTTCGGCGTCATCTATTCTTGCGTCTTGGGGCGTAAAGAAATCAGAGGGTACGCGAAGTGTAGTGCCGTATGTCATGAGGGCTGGACTGAGGTTGTTGTCTTGCCGTAGTGCAGTCCGTAGTCCTAGTAGCACGGTGGGGAGTTCCTCTGTCCACTTCGTGGTTGCGCCGCGAGCCATGAGCGCGGCTTTCATTGTACGGTGCCACCGTTCAACTTGGCCGTTTGACTGTGGATGGTAGGCCGTGGTGCGCAGTCTAGTGATGCCGAATTTTTTCATGAGCGCGTTGAACAGAGAGGACTCAAATTGGCGTCCCTGGTCTGTTGTGATGCGCAGTGGGCAGCCGAATCTTACTATCCAGGTGTCATATAATGCTTGCGCGACGATCTCAGCTGTGACGTCACGCACCGGAATTGCCTCGGGCCACTTCGTGCAGCGGTCGATGATAGTGACACAGTAGCGATAGTCATTTGATAAACGTAGCGGGCCAACTATGTCGATGTGTAAATGTTCGAAGCGCTGCGACGGCGGAAACTTTTCTAGTGGTGTGGCTACATGTCGATGTATTTTAGCACGCTGACAACTTATGCAGGCTTTAGTCCACTGCCCAACTTCTTTGTTTAAGGACGGCCAGAAAAATTTGCTTGTCATCAATTTTCTTGTAGTTCTGATGCCCGGGTGACATAATTCGTGTTGTGCTTTGTAGGCTGCATAACGGTATGTCGCTGGAAGATAGGGTCGCGGTATTGAAGTTGATAGCTCGCACGTGATAGGCCGATCTAGACCAGGTAGTGTTATCTGTCCAAACTTCAAGTTGCTCTGTGACTTTAATTTTTTTAGGTCTTCGTCTTTGTCTTGATCGATACTCAGCTGTCTGTAGTCGATGGTGTTAGGACACTGTATCTCATCTAGGCGTGATAGTGCATCGGCGACTGCGTTCTTCTCTCCCTTAATGTATGAGATCTTCGAGCAGAATTGACTAATAAAATGCAGCTGTCGTTCTCGTCTGGGCGTGTCACTGTTGCTCGCTGATCTAGTGAGTGCGTAAGCGAGTGGTTTGTGGTCTGTATAAATGACTACTTCACAGCCTTCAATGAGTCTTCGGAAGTGTTTTACAGCTGTGTACATTGCTAATAGTTCGCGGTCGTACACACTGTAGCGGCGTTGAGTTTCGCTCATCGATTTGGAGAAGAAAGCGAGTGGTTTCCATGCACCGTCTATTTTCTGTTGAATAACGGCGCCGAGGCTGCGATCAGATGCGTCGGTCATGATGGCAAGGGCGCTGCCGGCGACTGGATGGCTGAGTAAGGTAGCTTTTGAGATGCTTTGCCGGCATTTTTCAAAAGCTTCTTCTGCTTGCGGTGTCCAGTTGATCAATGTTTTGTCATTCTTCTTTTTGTTGTGCAGGTACTTATTTAGCTCAACTTGCAGCTCGGCTTGACGTTGTAGGCAGTCTCGGTAGAAGTTTATCATGCCAAGAAAACGTCGTAGTTCAATGATAGTGTTCGGCTTGGGGTACGAAGCGATTGCCTTGATGCGATCTTCACTAGGTTTGATGCCGTCCGCCGATACGTCGTAGCCCAGGAAGTTTATTGACGTTTTCCCGAATTCACACTTTTCTGTATTTAGTGTGACACCGTGTTGGTCCAGACGCTGAAGTACCTGGTGCAGAAGTTGTTGGTGACTATCTTCATTTTCTCCGCACAGAAGGATGTCGTCGATGAAACAAAAACATCCATCTATCCCTCTCAGCACTTGATGCATGAATCGCTGGAATGTTTGGCTTGCGTTGCGAAGTCCGAACGTCATGCAATTAAATTCAAACAACCCAAACGGCGTTATGATGGCTGTTTTCTCTGCATCTTCCTTGGCGATAGGAATCCAATAGTATGCCATTTTTAAATCAAGTTTGGAGAAGACTTTCTTGTTGTGAAGTTGATATGTAAACTCTTGTATGCGTGGTATGGGGTAGCGGTCAGGCTGTGTAACTGCATTAAGCCGTCTGTAATCACCACACACTCGTAGTCCACCATCTTTCTTCTTCACGACGTGCAAGGGGCTTGCCCAAGGACTCTTGGATGGCTTGCAGATGCCCATCTCCAGCATGCGTTCGAATTCTTGTTTCGCGGCTTGATACTTATCCGGTGGTAAGGGGCGCGGACGAGCGGAGAGTGGGGGGCCTGTCGTTTCAATATGGTGAACGACCTCATGCTTGCTCGGCTGCTTCAGAGACATTGGCCGGAGCACATCAGGGTACTGCATGAGGATCTTGTGGTAGGCTTGTTGGCTGCTAACGACGTGCACTGACTCAGAAGTTGTTGCGACTTCCAGTGCGTCCACGGATAACTCGGTGACTTTGTCAACTAGCTTCCTTTTGTCCAAATCGACAAGCAGCTTGAAGTGTCGCAAGAAATCAGCACCCAGGATGGATGTCTTCACATCAGCTACCACGAACGTCCATAAAAAGCTGCGGCGGAGTCCAAAGTTCAACCTCAAAGTTTTATCACCGTACGTGTTGATTGGTGAGTTATTTGCTGCGTATAACTTGTAGGCGCTTGAAATACTGTTTCTGTTTTTTTTATGTGTGGCGGCTAAAACTGAGATGTCGGCGCCTGTGTCAACGAGGAAACGTTCTCGGGTGTCGCGATCGAAGACACACAGGCGATGACTAGTATGTGCGACACCGACGTCCGCCACTGTCGATGTCGATTTTAGTTTTCCGCAGTCTTCTTCCT
Organism: Nymphula nitidulata; assembly: GCA_947347705.1. Lineage (NCBI taxonomy): Eukaryota > Metazoa > Arthropoda > Insecta > Lepidoptera > Crambidae > Nymphula > Nymphula nitidulata. The sequence goes on along the minus strand of OX374625.1, from coordinate 16,699,063 downwards.
CCTGCAGCAGGGTGACTCGCATCGCCTCGCTTTATCTCCAAAGCGGAAGTGGTAACGGCACTCCCAGTCGGCGTCTCCAGGCTTAGGTGTGTGTGTGCGCTGCGTCGTCTGCGAGCGTGATCGGGATCGAGCATTGAATGGACGGCGACGGTCTCTTCGTTGCGGCCGGCCCCGTCGCAGTTCGGCGATCTCGAGTGTCAGCTTCTCTACCTGTTTGGCCAGGGCTTCAATTTGTGTCGTTGGCGTCGACGGGCTTGACACCGATATTGCAGCGACGCTGGGACCTTCCGCATACTCCACCATCTTGTCAGCCATCGCAGCGAGAGTATCCAGCGATGACTCCTTGTTCACCGAAAGTACGACTCGGACTTGTGCGGGTAGATGGTTCAGCCACTCGATCTTGAGACCTTCCTCGGTGATCATGCCACTGGCTAACTCTCGCATCTTTCTCAAAAGCTGAGAGGGCTTCTGGTCTCCCAATTCCAGGCCACTAATTAGTTTCTGGAAGTTCTTCACGTCCGACTTGTCATAAGCTTCAAGCAAACGCTGCTTCACTTTCTCGTACTTTCCAGTGGAAGGTGGATTGTATAAGATATCGGTCAGGTGCTGCAGGTCAACCGTCTGTAACTGTTGTAGTAGGTACCGGAACTTCTGGTCATCAGAGGTCCTCAATGGGTCGATTACGGCTTCGAACTGGATGAACCAGGCACGGGGAATTTCTCGCCAAAAGGGAAGAAGTCTTGATTGCACGGAGACAGCGCTGACGTCGTAGTTTGCCTCTGCAAAGTTTTTTTCTTGCTGTCCCTCTGCCATGTTATAGTAGGAGCTCCACAGAGTCCTTCTTGAGCTGCTGTTGTATAGCGGACTTGATCACGTCGGGGTCACCAGATGTGGAGGCTTGGGCAGAGTGTGGCAAGCAAAACAATGGTCAGCTGATTAATGAATGTTTATTGAGAGAGGCGTGTTATATTTAAACGACTGTTGGACAGAGTTGGCTAGATAGGTAATTAGGCTGTCCTACTCGCACAGTATTAATATGTCCAGTCCTCTCGTTCGTCGTCTCAGTGCCCGGCCGATGGTCGGTTGGTGCGCACATCCATTTGTCTACGCTGCTCTGCGAGGCGGTGTGGGAGCGAGACACAACGGCGGTCCTCTCGTTCTAGACGTATAAATATGCCTGGACTCGTTACGCCACACCAGTACGGCGCTGCCGCGCCTCGGCCATGTTATGCACTATGACTCCCATAAACGTAACATAATATAATATGTGCATCTACACTATAGGTACGCATTTGTTAAATAGCATCAATATATTTGTAATATAGATAATATTACATTATAAAATTTAATTCCGAAGTCAGAGAAAAATGGAATACCTAGTCTATCACAGCACAGCTGATTTATAGTACAAGAGACAAATTTAAAAATGCGTACTATTGCATAGTGTACGTACGATGCACTGTAGCTATATCACCCATTCACATACACACTGTAAACACAACCCGCACACACACTACGATATCGACCCGCAACCCCATAATTCCAAATATTATTTTAGAATAGGTGAATTTGGTATAGAACTGGATATGAAAATTACGAGGCTGATGTCAAATCTTTGGAAGTAAGTACGACGTGACTTTAATGTAGATTCTTTTTTACTTTAGAAAATTATTATTAATTTTCTGGATGTCCCCTTATATACATAACATACAGAGTGGTGCCGTAAAAATTATCAAATGAATATGATGTAAGTAATTGGAAGTTGCAAAGCATTTCTAATGGACTGATATAGCCTTTATCGGCTTTATCACGGAGAGTGCTCTGAAGAGCTTTTCGACCTTATCCCACCTTCCCCCTTCCTGCTCAGGAGCACGCGTGGAGGTCTTCGGAGTCATCCGTTTACTGTCTCCACCTCAACATCACGCACAAAGAAATTTAGTTCCTCGTTTCTTTGTCGTACTTCCAGAACTTGGAATTCTTTGCCAGCGCATGTGTTTCCTCCTTCCTATAACATGGGGTCCTTCAAGAGAGGCGTGAAAAAGCACCTTTTGGGCCGGCAAGGTGGAGGCAGCTAGTGCATTGTCCATTTCTGCACTAGCTGTCTTCGCATATGGACTCTCCTTACCGCTTCACATCAGCCCCCTTATTCTCAACTGTCGGATCACGGATTCGATTCGAAAAGTCACATGCCGTCTCGCTTTGACGCAGCGCGATAAAAAGTGACAGGTATAGAGTTTCCGAAATTCGAATTCTTTCCGACAGTTGAGAATAAGGGGGGTGGTGGTGTTGGGTCAATTGCCGTGCTTTGTATAATAAAAAAAAGCCCATGTTTTAATTTAGGTAGGTACTGTCGTATAGGTACTGTCGTACCTTTGTGTATTGTAATACCTATATTGTGATGGTGCATTGTCGGACAGCCTTTAAATACAGTAAATATTCTTATCATTAGGTACTTATTGGTACTTTAATATACCTTTTTTTATACTCTGTGCGACACTGCGCTGCTAAATACTATTACTGTGTAATTAAACATTGTAACTTAATGATTGAAAAGAGTGACTACACGAGTTTGTTGCCGGAATCTTCTCGGTAGTTCAACTTTTAGAACCGGTGTAAATTCAGACAGACTGACAGACAGACTGACTGACGGACAGACAGACAGACTGACTGACGGACAGACGGACCGACAGACAGACCGATAGACAGACTGACATAACATTCTTAGCTTACGTAGATCCAGATAAGACAGAGAGACAAACATTATGAAATATGTAATATATGAAATTGTTAGTTAGTTAATATTATTTTTATGTGATAGCCTTTAGGGGTTTTTTGTTGACGATTCGAAAGTGCTTCTTAGGGGCCTAATTGAATAAAGATATTTTCATTTTCATTTTCATTTTTCATTTTCATTAACATTGATGGCACCACTCTGTAGTACACTACGGCAGAAACATGTTTATAAAGTGCTCCTGTAAACTTTGAAATGATAATGTATAATGGTTGATATTTTTGCACCTAAGCACTGTAAAAAAAGATTTTTTTTGGTAATGTTTGTATTACGCTTGGGGCCAGCTTCGCCGTCTACTAGTGGTATGTTGGCGAATAACTTCTTGAATAACGTTAATCAGCAAGTAAAACCGATTAGTATTTTTATTTATAGACTCTCTAGTGATGGCGAGGGGTGGCCCTCTGGTATTTATGTATTTGAGCTGTTTCGGGATGAGACTTTAGGACCATAATTATTATTGTCTATGTCAGTGAAACTATAATCCTTGCTTTTGAGGTAGTGCGACAAGCATTATTTGTATACTTACTTCCTGTTTCCCAAGATTTAGCTGGCAGTTGTTATTTATAGCTTCGTTATTTTAATGCCATTTTTATTAAAAATTTCATTTTTAATTTTTTTTTCCTGTTCTGCTCTGCATTGGGATTCACTCTAAGAGAAATATTCAACATAGAGTTTGACGTTCGAGCCGCCGCGCCGTTGATTTCGACGTTTGAGCACAGCGCTACGCGTAAGCGTATTCAATAACACTCTGCGTCGATCTCTTGGCTGTGTATTATTGTCGCTGTTTTAGAGATACGATATGGAGTACAATCTTTATTTTTCGATTTAGTTTTTCTTGTGTTTATAATTTATTATAATGCCTTTATAGTCAATATTTGATTACTTTTACATAAAGATATTTTATGGTTGTGAAATGGTTGTGAAACAAACGCAAAAAGGTATGACAGCGCTGCCATAACCTCTGGTTCAAGCCTGCCAACTTTAGAGAATCGCATAGCTGTTCCAGGTGAGAGCAGTAACGTGAAAGATAGTGGGTTCGGTCCTCCTCGCCCCAGGACAAGATATCTTTATCAGTGAACGTAACCTAGTCTTGCCATAAATACTGAAACAAAGAAAAAAAAATTCTATCGCAAGTAACATTTATTACTTTTACAGTGTGTTAGTTTAGTACATAAATATAAAACAATTTAAAATATAAAAAGCTTATTTGAAGTGGTCTCCATTGGCTGCAACACAGTCCTTTAAACGTTGAGGCCAGTTATCAATAAAAGCACGCAACAGAAGCACGCACTCTTTCCATGGAAAAATAATTCTTCACTGCCAATCGTACGGATTGTTTTATAGACTCCATTTTAATATGGCAAAATATTGTACACTGTATTGGCGCCAAAATGAGAAAACTCAATGAACAATCCTATAAAAATGACAGATTATTTTGTTTATTTTTAATTGTAACAGTATTTATGGCCAGACTAAGTATACTTTTTCAAGTATTTACGATGTTTAAAATAATATTAAGAATACGAAATGGAAATGAAATTTCATCACCAATGCGGCAAGGACTAGAATGTCTAGCTGTACCTACTGAAGATGATTGTCTATGATTTGAATTAAAGGAAACACGACCACAACGACCTTCTACTCGCCTAAAACATCATGCATATAAATTCGTTTCCCATTAGGAAGCGTAAATTAATTATTCGATTATGGGTGCATGCATGTATCCACACGACAGTTGGCGACGGATGAGTCACACGGAGGGGTCGCAGTAAATCTTAGTGTAGTATCTACCTATTTCTATTCGTTTGAAATAATTCAAGTCAGGCTAGCAGGCTAGTCAATATTGAATCAATCAATAGCTAATATTGACAATGTCCGGTCTCTATATACTTGAGATAGCACTTTTTATTAAAAAAAACCCAGCCTTATTTAAAAGTGCACAAAGTCCCGTGGCAGGGTTGTTCTTTATACGGTGGATACGGCCCCTCATAAAACAGCTCTTTATGACAAGAGTGTTTTTGCAATGGCACCGCGAATATATAATAAAATTCCAAGCAGCATTCAAAAACTCAACGATCTTAGTATATTTAAGCAAAAACTATTCGATTTTTTAATTGTTCACTCTTTCTACTCAATTAATGAATTCTTACAATTAAAATATTAATTAAATTACAATTTAATTTTGACATTCTGAATTTTTTTTAATTAGTCTGATTGCCTCTATATTTTGATCTGACCGCTCCTTTATTATTAATTTAATTTAAATTCATATTTATTATTTAATATTAATTATTATAAGCTATTATTGAATTTTAATTTTAGTGATTATGAATTTAAATTAAATGTTGACCTGGCTACTAGCTATATTAATTGTAACATTTGTATGCCGATAAGGCTGATCACAGCTTGCACTGTATTTTACTTCACATCTTAATTTTACCTGTGTATCACAAATAAATAAATGATTATGATTATGATTATGATTATGATTAGTCACAATCCTGCTATGCAGTATGGAAAATCTTTATCTATCACTTTAAGGCATGTATTTAACCGAGTATCAACTTAGGGTCTAAATAATCCAATTTGGGCCTTGGATTTTGGGTTTTGATTGTTGTTCCCAATTTTCGATTAGATGCTAGTTCTTTATTTTTTACTAGCTCACTTAGTATTTTTTTATGGTTAATTTATTATTATCCCGTTTAAACAAGGGTGGAAAACAAGTTTGTGTTCCGCCCGGTGGTAATCGGCTGCCTTGATCTGTAGCACATTGGACAAATGGACACTACCCACGCGCTTTATGCTGACAGCATAAGAGAAAACTCCCCTTGCTCCCATAATACATAAGGCTTTTAATGAATGTGTCTTGTGGTGAGTAGATCACAGGACCTACACCACAGGACCAAAACACTACGCAAGTAAGCAGTGTTATTTACTTGCGATCTTCTGTAAGGTGGAGGTGGAATGGCAAAATGCTACTTCTTTTTCATAGATGAAATCGAAGAGTTATCACACAACCCTGTCATTACAGAAGATATTGTGATTGTGAATTGTCAGATAGCTTGAAAATAACGATAATATTTTTGACATAGGGTACCTACCTACTTTGTTGGTAGGTACGTTGATATTCTTTCTCTTCTAATTTTTTTTCTCGCTAGGCGGCACTGCTCTGCTAAAATTTTTTTAACTACAAACATTGTAATTTAATATTTGAAAAGAGTGACTAAACAAGTTTGTTGCCGGAATCTTATCGGTAGTTCAACTTTTGGAACCGGTGTAAATTCAGACATGACAGACAGACAGAGACTATGACTTTGTGAGTTAATACATTTTTGTGATAGTTATAAAAATGAGTTTTTTGACTATTTAAAAGTGCTTCTTTGTGGCCTATTTAAATAAAATATTTATTTTCTTCTTCTTTTTCTTCTTAATCAAACAAGCTTTCATATTAATAGGATATTTTCTCTAAGAGTAGGTAATATCAGACGGAAATGTTAAACTTTTTCTGATTTGAAATTAGTGATCGTACTTTGGAGCCCTTCAAAAACCAGTATATTTAACATTGCCTTTTCTCCTGCCCTCATCTTTATTTTTACTTCATATATTCTTTTTACAATTAAAGAATGTTTGTATAACATCAAAATTTGTAATTTTATATTTATAGCAATGAATTAATTGTTAAAAATATTAGAAAAATAATATTTACCAATATTGCATATTAGGAACAGATTGATTCGAATAACTGGTTTTAGAAAAATGTAAAATTGAATATTTTAAGTAATTTATTAATCATCCAGCTAACACCATCTCATTGAGACTATTTATACGAGCCGAAACATGCTATATCTGCTATAAGTTTCTGAAGAATTAGAGATCCCGCAGACTTTTTGATGGTACCCTAACCCTAACCCTAAACGTTAAGCTTATAACACCCCTCTTATTTCGTCGGGGGTTAGAAACTGTACAAGAAGTTTTCCTATGATTACGTTTAACTTAAAACATTGTTGCTCTGACAAGTCAGAACTTAAATGCTAGTGACACGAGCTTATAGAAGACGGCCCATTTTGTTGAGGAAGTATAGGTATTGAAAAATTGTTGAGCCTTAAAAATTTTGGTTTTATATATATATATATATATATATATATATATATATTCATAATCAGAAAAAAGATTTATACCTAAATTTACCAGATATCTACTTTAATCTTTTGTTAAAATTGAGGTTAAATTATCTAACAACTGACCTGTTCAGCGTTCTCTAGGGACAAGTATAGAAACTAAATAATATAGATGGAGACACTTTCCTTACAAATATTACATAGATACATATTATCTAACAAAAACCATTTTTAATCCTAGGGTTTGAATAATAGTACAATTTATGTAATGGAACTAAAAAAAATATGATAACTTTATTGGTATTTATTTCATTGAGGCACATTGCTAAAAAGGGAGCCTAAGTTAGGGTAATCTCCTTTTAATAATAAATAAATAAAGTAAATTTTAATAAATAAACCACAATATTCAGAGCATTCTATAGGTACAGCAAAATAGCCATTTTTGTACATTTAAGTAGTTTTTTAATTTTATTACTGCTAAAGCTCTTCTAAATGCGTTCAGTCGTTTCAAGTTTACATTATTATGTCATTGTCGTACGAAAGCTTTTGGAACCACGAAACGGAGGTTCTTTAATCATTTACAATGGCGCCTCGTCGAGAGACTTGCGCTCGCGCCGCTTGCCGTCCAGTCGCACGACGGGCGCTGTGTGCGCGACGCGCGGTGATATCAATAGCTGTGACGCGCGCGCAGGATATCGGAACACGCAACATGTGAACTGTGAAGGACGTGGATATTTACATGACGCTATGATTAAAATAAAAATATGTGCAGGTATTGAAGACAAAACGGTGTCATAGTATTTTCAATAGATAATTTTTTATCAATAAATTGTAAAAAAAAACGTAAAAAAGACTGATCAGATAATAAAATAGGTATAAGCGTGTGGTATGGGAATACAAAATTACATCTAAAGTATTTAAAAAAATAGTTATTACTTATTACAAAAATTAGAAAAATATTAATGAATGAATCTTTGGTAGAGATTTAATTATTTATTTTTACAATTTATAAAAATAGTATATAGACATCTACTGGTACGTTAGTATTTCTTAGATATGATTAAATGTAAATAAATAGTAGATACCTAGATAACTAAATACCTACATAAATATAAATTGACAAATATTTTCATTATACCTTGCATACAGAAAATCTGTATTTCATAGACTTGTTATGATAACAGAAGTAATTATTCTGTTCAAATACATAAATTTACTTAGATAGTTTGTTTCGAGTTGAGATATTACTATAATTAAGTTGTATTCTCTTTACACAATGGTCAAGCAAAAATATACATTTTCATAATTAAATGACTTGGAAATTTATTGGTGAAAATTACCTATATGTTTAATGTTTCTTAGAAAATAAAAGACCTTTATGAAGCAGGTAGTATGGCATTGATTTTTTTTAATATGTACTAGAGTCTAGACCATTAAATTGTGCGTTAAATTAAGAAATATTTCCATACTGTAACGTAATTACCAGCTGTTTTAATAACGCGTAAGATTATTAAGTTATGTAACTACACAAAATAATTTCGTTAAATCTTGATAGCGTAAAGTAATTATGTAAATTTTACATTGGTACGTAGACGGCAACTTGTTTTCACTTGCAGATCTTTATATGACTAAGTAAAGGTGTTGTGAAGTGGTTAAAACTAGTGATATTATGTGACATTTTGTGGTTGGTGCAACTTATGGGGCAATGCGTATCCCGGAGCCATCCGGGCACGTATGCTTTTTCGCGGCACTACGACGCGGAAAGCCTAGCTAGCAGCATCAGTGGATGCACAAGAAAGGTGCGTATATTAATTATGGATCTTCTTTTGTTAAAGTCAATATCAAGAGTGATTTCAGAGATAGGTTGGTAGTTGTAGAATATAAGCAGCCCAAGTAAGTATCCCTTTATGGCAGAAGATGTTGCAGTATAATCACTAAGCGCCGATTTCACACGCTATTAACTGACTATCAAATTACCAAACAAAAATTTAAGATTATAAAAATATTAAAAACGTTTCGTCTAATAATTTCAGGTTTCCACATACTGACCCATCTAAATGGATCACTACATACATAACAGTCATAAAACTACTAATTTGCTAGTCGTGCAATAGAAGATTATAAAACGAATATTGTATTGTAGCAATTGTTCAGAAAGCGGTCAAAGTCAATTTCATAAGTGCATGTTAGAGTTTCATTTTTAAAGTTTTTTCTGATATTTTTCTTGAAATAACGATAAAAGACAAATTTAAATCAATAACCTAGCCCCGAAAAGGGTTATATATAACCCTACGTTTAATTAACCCTAGAAAAAATGTAAAGCGTTCTAAAGAACACTTTATCTAAGCGTCAAACAGGAATTAACATTTTAGTTAGAACATAGAATTGCGTCCTAAGTCCTACTAACTACCTTTAATTTAGTCAGATAATGGTTGTAAAAGATAGATATCAATAGTTTTTCAATATAAGAATCATGTTTTGTTTAAAAAAGCGAAAACACCTCAAAGGATGGCAGACATTCAATACCAGTCAAATTTTTTAACCACTTAATGAAATCTTCGTCATTATTATGTGCCTTTCCTCATGGGTACATAATTTTGTTCATTTTGTTAAATAAAATAGCTGCACTAAAACAGTGGTGCTTAAAATTTTATGTGGAAAAAAATGACCAAACAAAATAACTACTATAATGTCTACTACTATGTCTAAACAAAATGATAAATCAGATCAGAAACAATACGTGAGTAAGTTCTTCTAAGGGGAGTAAGTAGATGTAGATAGTGACATAGTGTTATAAAATAAACTGTCATTCACGAAACAGAACGTCTATTTCATCAATACATGATTAGTTCGCTCTTTTCGATCGAAGTGCATTTTAGTTTAGGCAGGTTTCGTTATCGTAACACGTTATTCGTGAACTTACAAAGAGTTACCAACTGTAGTTACTAGGTAAAAAGTAGTTAAATCTGGTACTCCCGGCGGCAGTTGAAAAATTAGTCGTGTCTGGAATTCGATGCTTGACAGGTTAAATTGATAATAAGAAATGAAAAAATAATGAAATTGAATGGTATCAATGTGCAATCCAAAAATGAAATATGTATCTAAACAGTTATCTCATTGTTATTGTATTCGGTTCGTAATCAGGGCTGAAAGATGCTATCGATCCCCATTATCGATTCTAGCTTGCGAGGCGTGACTCGGAATGAATGGAGGTTTTGTAGGACTGCGCCGAAGCTGATTGCTCGGCTGATAACTTTCGATAGTAACACAATAAGCTTGCAAGTACAATATGTACTTTATACGCTATAGACGTCTGTGTATAGATATATGTATATATGACAGATATCTCTAACCGTATAGAAAAGTGTCCATTATTGAACTTTAACATGTATTGCTAACCTGCCACTGATTCCAGACACAATTGGTTTTTCAAAAGATTCCCGGGAGACTAAGCGGCTTTGTAAATTAAATTACAAATTTGAATTTCATTGCAATCCAATTACGTAAGTTTGATGTCGCTGCCATACATTTTTATAAAGTAGGTACTTATGCCACTAATCTACGGCTGTAAAGGAGGTAAAAAATACACATAATTATTTATTTTACTAATATGTAATTATACCTACTATAATCGGATAAAGCGAGTCATACTTAAAGTAATGATCGAACTTCACTTGAGAAGTTCGTTTGATCACTTACTATGGTGAAAACATATAGACGCAGTTTACCGGCGCGGGCGCTAACAACCTGGTTCTTGGGGTGATAACAATTCTGTTCTGGTGAATTTGCTTCGCAATCCCCAGACCACTTCAGGGTCAATTTAAACGCTGGTTGGTCCGTCAATGGATTTCTCCTAGTAACAAAAATGTGATAACGATAAAGACATAAGCTTAAAGAAGCAGGCAGTCGGCCCTGGTAACCTGCTTCTTTATGTTATCATAGGTATGGAACTGCGCGTTCGAGCTGCATAGATCTTTTTTATAGTTTTTCTATTCTTATTTCTTTTTTTTCATACATCTTTTTTTATATCAGTATTATTGATAGTACGACGATAAATATCTTCGATATATATAGTGTTTGTTGTTTATAAACAATATATTTATGTTTATATTCTCGATTAAATACAATTCTATGACGATAACCTTAATTGCAAAGTTGTGTGATTCACAATTAAAATTATAGATTTATAAGTTTTGTACTAATAAAAACAAATTCATTTCTAGTCCAATCTATAATTCAATACTCAATATAAAATCAAAACAATAAAAATAAAATTAAAAAAAAACACAAAACAAACAACAACACAACACACAACAACACAACAACACACAACACACACAACTCAACAACACAACACACACAACTCAATTCAAATATATTATGAAAAGAAATAAACAAATAAAAAGTTATAACTTTTATCTTACCTCCTTTTTAAAAAGACATCAACGCGCGAAACCACGTAATGACATAATAGTGTTAAGAATCCTCGACTCTCGAAACATGCTACTTTTTTTGGTAACCTATCCATATTTTTAGCCGGAATGATTATAGATATTTTCGCGATTGTCATGTTAACGCAGAAGTTACAACACCAACAATGATAAAAGAAAACATTAAACAATACACTACAAGTAAGATAAATAATATAATTAATATAACTGTATCACAGATAACAATAATACCCGAAAAAATTATGCGATTTATGCTTGTTATGTAACGAGTAAAAGTAGTACCGTAATTGAATATTTGAATTCTATACTACTTACTTGTAAGTAGAGCAAATAGTCTTAAGTATCTACTAATAAGTACTCATCTGGATCATTTTGTGTTTATACTGAAGGTTCTATATACTTAGGTACTTTAAAAACCATATTTAATAGCAATCGCATTCATTTGGAATTTTGTATTAGGCATTTGGAATTTTATATTTAATGCAATCCTAACATAATAATAAATTAAGTTTTTACGTGGACCGACGATCTGGTGAGGGTCGCGGTAAGCCGATGGATGCGGGCAGCGCAGGACCAATCGGTTTGGAGATCCCTGGGGGAGGCTTATGCCCACAGCCCAGCAGTAGGCGTCTCTCGGCTGAAATGATGATGAATCACAAAAACGTTCATCACGTTAAGCCGATGGATGAGGGCAGCGCACGACCTATCAGTTTGGAGATCATTAGAGGCCCTATGCAGTGCGCGTCTCTCGGTCGATATAATGATGCTGAATCACAAAACCTAGTAAAACCTTTTTTTTACATTACGTATTACGATGGTAGGCCCATATGTAGGGTCACCTGGGTAGTGTACCCACCGCCTTTCTAGTGTCTATAGGCGGCGGTAACCACTTACCACCAGGAGGGCCGTCAGCTTGTTTGTCATCTAAAAAAAAACGATGGTATACTCATAAATATCAAAAAGACGTGGTAAATACGTACAACCAAACATTAACGTAAATTTCACTTAATTTATAAAACATTTATTCATTTTTCGTCTGTTATTAAAAAGCAGACATAGTACTTAACATCTTTATGTGCTGTGGCGGTTATTTATTAGTTACTTCATTAAGTTGCTATTAATATGTTTTTCGTGCATGTTGATTTATCAATGGATAGTTAATGTCCGATCCACTGGCTCCATTTAACTTTGCAACAGTGACATGAATGATTTGTAACTTAATACTTGTTTCATGCAGCGTCTGTGTTACAATAGATTGTCCTCGGAATTTTTATACCGCATTTGCCAATGTGATGATAGCGTTTTGGTTTGATACATTTGATTTATTTATTTATTAGGTTCACAGTCACTATTACATTAAATTACTTGATTAAGAGGCTGATAATTGCTAATTGAGCCTTACTTAAAACTTTTTTTAGCACAATCTGTTGAAATAAACGCAGTGAAAAAAATATATGTTACTCTTGGACATATTTCTGATAATATGCATGTCCCCAAAACACATTATAATCAAAATGTTTGTATAAAAAAAATGCCAAAGTCACCCATCAAAATCAGCTTTCAGAACAAATTCTGCGTTATATGTCAAAGGATTTTTTCTTATTTTTAGGGAACAAACTTTATATATTAAATTTTATAATATTGATGTTTTACAATTTCAAATAAGTAACTAGTTCTTTAGTAAATAAATTTATTCTGAATTCTTCAGCCGATTTCAATAGCGACTCGCGCCATTATCCATTCTTCTCTTTCATTTGTAGAGGAACCGGTCGGTGGACCTGTGTCGCTTCTTTGCTCGCGGTTCTTAAAAATATCAGTTTGCGTCTGTTTTAATTTGCAAATATCAAATAGACAATTATATTTTAGGTATTAGTGATTACTATGTGAGTGTATTATAGTAGATAGACAAAAATGAGTAAATAATTTCGTAAATTTTTATTGTGAAAATTTTATTTCATTAATAATATTATTTAAGAAATAAAAATTTTATGGTATAAATATTATTTTGGACTATGGAAAACCAAGAAAAAGGTCTAAAAAGAGTCAAAAACCACTCGTATAGGGGTAAATAACACAATAATAACCTGATTATTTTTTCTTTAAATAGCTAATTTTATCTAATTTTAGGAACTATCAAAAACTCCATTATCATCTCGAAAGTTGTACTTATTCAGATTCACAGTCACAGATGGAAGTTGTAAAGTAAGTTTATGTTTACTTGAAGGGAAATGTATAAGTATATCGTATAATTCAGATAGTTAATTTCGACATAAATTACTCTGTCGCGATTGTGTAGGGGTTGAGATGCACGACTTAGTATCCGAGAGGTAGGGGTTCAATCCTTCAATGGTTCACAACTTTTTTTTTATTATTTGTATTTTTTATTTCTTATTTGTTTTTTGAATATGAAATATGAAAGTAAAAAAAATATAAATAAAAAAAACGATTAAACTATAAATACAAAAAATATTTTTTGTATCAATTTTTTTTTACTTTTGTTTTTTTTTTATTATTTTTATGTATGTTTATTTCTAGTCCTTTTTTGTTTATGTTTCTTATTTTTTCATTCTTTACTAATTCTTTTTTAATATTTTTTATTTTTTTATTATTCTTAATCTTTGTATCTCTTTGTTTATCTAATAATGAATAAGGAAAGTAAAAAAAAACTTATGTATTTATATGTAATACATAATACAAAGATAAATTTCAACAAAGTTTTTATATAGAACCATAAAATAAGTTTGGTTTATTTCATAGACCTACGTAATTGTCAGACCCGACAGTCTTAAAAATAATCAAGGTATCGAATGGTTCGTTTCTGTTCTTTTTAATATTAATTTTTCCGGTTACAAAATGTGATTCATGAAGAACAACAGGCACAGTTAATTTTAGATTATTAAATGCATACAACACTAATTTAGCTTAAGCCTAGCCTAGGCTTAAAGGTTCTTTTATATGTAAATTTTAAAACCAGAACTTTTAACATGTGCTATAAAAGAGATGTTTCAAAAATGTATGTAGACCCGGCCAGGTCTATACACAGTTTACTGAAAAATAGGTAAAAAATTGTAGAACGGTGTTCAATTGTCCATTCCAGGACACGGTGTTGAGTATTCTATATTTCAACTTTTGTACCGGCAAACTATATGATTCAAATATGTCCTCTTTCCACTATATTATTGTAGCACAAATTAGCTCTCAGCAATAGGGTAGTTGACAACTTGTTTTTTATTTCATAAATAAGAAGTTTATAACTCATAAAGAAATATTGCAAAAGAAATAGTATGTCTAAGATCAATACTTTCACAGATATAGTGGCATGTTGATATGTTGCGGCGCAACATCCAAAAAGGCTCCATAGAAAATCTACGGGACGGGTGACGTCACATGTTCCCATATTACTAAGAAATGTATGGGCATACTGACAAAATTAATAATAACTATGTATCAAGTATGTTTTTATTAATAGTTGTCATTATAATAGTTGCTTTAATTGATGTCAGCTATCTAATTACATTATCATTATTGATAAATTTTGAAAATAAATGTCTTTTTTTTATTTCGAAAAGGGCACAATTTTAACAATATTTTATATCTTTTAAGTTTGAATTGTTTTTATGGGTAGTGGTAGCACATATTTTCCGATTTTGTGAAAAATAGCGCCAATTTTAAACTTAGGGAACATCCTAATTCATGTTTATTATAATTTATGTTAATGTACCTAATCTGTGGGCAATGTTGTTAGGATTACATTTAAATGTACTATTTATTATTTATATTGTTTAGCTTAAACATACTATAACACTGTTTATCATCATCATCATCATCACTAGCCTGTATACGTTATATAAGCCTTCCTACATGGAAGAAACACATGATACACATGATGAATTTGGGCAATAACACTACCACGCTAGCCCAGTGCGAGTTGGTGGGGTAAAGAGGTTGTAACAAAAACCGGGACCAACGGTGACCCATCCCGGGATCGACCATGGCGAAAGATGCTTTGTTTTCGTAGTTGAAACCAGAGAGTTCAATCTACTACGCCACCGAAACATATAGTCTTCAATAAATGAAAAAAATCCGTATCAGACCTTCGGATCTTGAGGTAAATATAACATGAACGCTGGCACATAAATAAAGATAATCTATTATGGATTCCGAATTCCAAATAGAAATAACGAAAAGTACTTAAAAGAGTATCGAGACCGATTTCGATAAAAACTAAAAGTGCAGCATTAGATTTTTGAAAAATCAAAAATTAAGGTAGAAATAGAACCCGTTGATTTTGAAAAAAAAAAACACTATCATTACACGATTCGATAGTATCGCGGTATACAAGGAACAAAACATTCCAGGAAGATATTACATATGGTTGGATTTTTATAAACTGCTACATGTTTTAAAGTAATGTTAAAGGCCACAGTGAAAAAGAAATAAAATGTAAACAAGTGCGAGTAATCCACTTTACGTTTTAATAACATCGTGCCAATAATTTACATTTGTAATTAAAATATAATAAAACTAGAAAAATTTCACGTCCTGAGGCAGGAAACGAATCCGCGACCTTTCGCAATCCGGGCGAATTTACATTTGGTTCGACGTTTCGTTGATTACTAGTAACTTTTTGCATACTGCTTCGTACTTTGTAGCATAATTTATAAAAGCAAAACCTACTTGAAACTTGAATTTTGTAATTTGGAATCTAATCGAATGTTGTAATACACCATGTGAGTTTTTTTTAAACAATAGTTTTGATTCCTGGCTAGGAATATTTTGTAAACATCCAATGATGCAGTTTAGTTTTTCTTTTACGTTTTCGAGAGTCCTTTGAGTACTTTTCGCTATTTCTCATAGTGTCGGATTGGGACTATCCATACACTTAAAAATTTACAAGGCGTTTCAAAACCAAAATTTATTCAAGTCGAGCTCTAATTTATAGAACAGCTGACATGAAAATACGTATGTCAAAACGATTATGATTTGTCTTTTATAATTGCATCCCTGATTGTCATGTTTCGATTTCATAATAGGTCCCTTACAAAAATTTGTTAGTATAAATAAGTATATTGACCGTGTATAATATTTACCATTAATTTAAAAATACCACATATTTTTTATAAAAGTGTATAGTTTTTTATTGGTTATTTCTATTTTTATAATGGCCTATGGAATAAAGCACGTGGAGCACGCCATCTAGTGGCATTTTTTTAGCTTGGCGCTTTTGAGGTTGTAGTAGTTACGCGGCTGGTCGGTGTAGTATTGTGGAGCCACGTTATCGGAAATATTAGTGGGCGGGGCCTCGAAATTCATTTTCTCAAGGTCGCTGGCGTTTATCAGCCTCTTAAATAGTTTTTACAACTAGACAATAAGCCAAAGAATGTGCACACAGCAGCACCAAGCAAAATAAGTGGAATACATCAATTGTTACTCTCAACTTCAAACTCAAGCATCAAAGCTAAATGTTTAACATATTATAAGCGTAACTACGTACATGTTATATATGTCGCCGCCATGTGGTTGAATTCGCCGCTTAATTGGATGCCTAGCCCGTTGATTAAACGCCGGCATCCAATTGAATGCCTAGCCCGATAGTTAATTGAAGTAGACTCACTTAACGTTTAACGACTTGGCTTGATCGTCTTGTACTGAAAAGATTTGGTCTGATGGGTAGGTTTAAGGATTTTTTATGACCACTTATAACCGACATCGTTTTGGTTCTTAGTGGTCATAAAAAATAGCCTTGAAGCTACCCATCACCCAAACAGTCACGCAAAAGCTCTTCGTATTAAATGACCTGCCTAGGCATCCAATTGAATGGCTAATTTAAACCAGATGGCTGACATGACGTTCAGCCATCTGGTTAAACGTTGACTTGGCTAGTTGCACATCAGCCGTTTGATTGGATGCCGGCGTTCAATCAACGGGCTAGGCGTCCAGTTAAGCAGCTGATTTAACCAGACGGCTGTGACATATATATCACCTATTTAGAAAACTGGATGGAGGGACGAGTTAACGTCTCGCATAAAATAAGTGAGATTAAGATTAAAAATGTAAATGTTGCTATCACTTAACGACATGTCATTGCATAATAGACACATTCTTGACAGAGAGTTAAAATGATTCGTTTCCTTTGATTGATTCGTATCTAATGAAACTATGGAATCGTGTATACTATAACCACAGCATGTATACAAAGGTATACTTAGTATTACCACGTATTACCTGCATTTTCGTTACAGCAAAAATAATAATCAAATTTATCAGATAAATAAACTCGCTGTTTTATTTAAGAGAGTTTACGTTGCACGGCTTTGCATACAAACTCTAATTCTGATTCTAAAAAACCTTTTCATGCATAAGCAAGTTAAGCTAGTCTAAATAGTTATAAGAGCATTTATCTAAAAACAGTCTGAAAGTTGAGTAAGAGCAATTTTTAGCTTTTCATACAAGTCTAAAATCGCCAATAATTTCTTTATTATTAGACTTTTCTAAAAATCCTCTGACAACTTTTTAGACTTGCCTGACTTGCTTAATGATAGATAATAGGTACCTATTGTGTATATTGTACAGATGTCAGAACAACAGTTGCACTACAAAAGCCGCATCTATTACGAATGGAGTAAGGGTTGTCTCAACTCAAAGTCGAACTGCTACGTTTGATATGCTGTCGACTGTCTGAGTTTTACTCGTGGTTTGCACTGGTTTTACAAAAATATTTTATATTATTGACGTCGTGTATTTTAAATTTTTAGCATTTTTCCAACCACATTTACACAAATCTTGCTGAACTCAGCTATTATAAAAAAATATCATAAATTTTAATTTAGGTTAGGTGTAGGCATAGATTAAATAATATATCATCATTGGTGTAGGTAATTTGTGTAAAAGCGGGTTAATTTGTACCGAAGGTGAATATATCATTATAACTTATGTCTTGGTATAAATAAAGTAAGTTTTTAAGTAGAAAATATAATAACCTAACAAGTTATGATTCAAATTTATGATTAATAATTAGTTTATTTTAATTTTTAGGTATTGTTATTGAAAAGGTAAGTCCATGACCTAGTGTTTTATATACTCTATTATGTATTTTCCTTGTATGTATGGTATGTCTATTGTCAAGATATAAAGCATAGCCTAATTGCTCATTTGGATTGAAAGACCTGGATGCACCTATGCCATGACAAGTGTATCATGTATCCACTTCTCGGACAAAGGGGGGGCAGAGGGCACTGACCTGGTACCACTCGTTTCATTTCAGAGTTACCGAGGAGTGAAAATATTATTGTATAACATAGAATCTGTTTTCCAGAAAAAAATGATTTATTTAAAAATAATGGAATACCTACTTTTTTTAATAAATCAAAACATAAGGTAGCGGTAGATCTAAAGATCTTAAAAGTCAAATATTCTGACATCGTTATGGATGTCGGGCACACCAAAAGCAAAGCCAAGAAAAAATTCACAGCATTAATAAGATAAGGCTAAGATTAAAATAATTATTCACAATAATACATATTGTTAGGATATTAGAAGTAGGTTTACACTTTTTGAGACACCAACTATTGCCCTGTTGCGCTCGTGGAATAATTTCATCAAAAACATAAATGTGAAATAAGAGCCAAGTTCAATATTGAATACTTTGTCCTTCTCGACTTCACTGACAAAAGAATCGAGATCTATATGGATACCAAGTTCTTCTGTGTTCATTCGGGATGTAATTTAAGATCAAGATTCAATCTGACTATTTTTTACCAACCAACCAAATATAGGGCGGTCCAATTAGTGACGTCAATAATTTAGCAAAAATACCTCATGTATGTCCCGCGATTTTTAGTAGTTTTCGAGTTATATTTTTTTGTCTTTATTAATGTACCCATTTTGCCGGCCATAATGAAAAACAAAAGGGGTGTAATTTTTCCGCCAGTTGCAAATGACAAAATGTAGCTATAATTTGCCATTCACAACTGGCATCTGACTTTGAGTTGACTCAATAACTATTAAATTGTCATATATTTTCGCGAGCACTACATATTTGAAATAAAACCATTTTACCGTATTTAACTCGCGTTTATTTAGATGTTACATTATTATTATACACCGACGTTTCGATTATTTTACAGCTAGTTTTTTGCAAGAGAAAATGTCCGTGTTCGCGAACGCCGCCGTTGATTATTTTTCCATAAGTTAATTATTAAAACCCTATTGCACTAAGTCGGTTTCCAACCACTGGTTTAGTATCAGCGTTTTCACCATCACCGGCGAGGATTCGCCAGCACTTTCCGAACCGATGCCCCGTGTAATCGCCATCTAATTACGAGGTACCGATAGCATGAACCTCACTGCTTTCTCGTAGAGAAGACGTTTTAAAATTGGATACAACTGCTAAACTACAAGTAAACAAGGCTTAATTTCGCAATTATATGACTTGCTTTCTGATAATACGGTTAAGCTTCTGTTTAAATTATTACGTTTGGTTAAAAATGAATTTGCAGCTAAACATAATTTGATTAAAGTGTCGAAAATACTCTGGCGTAAGTAAGTTATGAAGCTATTATTTTTAACGAATAAAAAATAAAGAACATAATCATATAAATTTTTCCTTTCATCATACAAGGACAGAAAGTTTACATAAATATTCCACAACATTCTTTCGTGTTTCGTAACAGAAATGTTGTTCATGTGGCGACTCAATTCATAACCATATAATAAAATGCCGTTCTTGTAACCAGCACTGTAATACTCTCGCCTGAGAGCCTTCTCAGCACATACGTACGTAGTTCCTTCATTTCAAAAGAGATTTAATAAAACTTCACAGACCCCATCTGTGAACTTGTGTTTTGTTAACGAAGGGCCTAAACCTTTAGTGATTGTATCGATTCACCTTTAGTAATTGCATTGATGTCGCATCGGTGAAAAGATGAAGTTATGGAAAATGTGAGTGGAGTATTTTAATCCCCGACGCAATAAGAGGGGTGTTATAAGTTTGACGTGTCTATTTGTGTATCTGTATGTCTGTCTGTGGCATCGTAGTATCTAAACGAATTGTCCGATTTTGAAACAGTTTTTTTTTAAAGGTGACGTGGTCAAGCTATAAATTATGAAGATTTGTGCAGGCGTTTGGTGATAATCAGTTTTTTCCTACTCGACTAAAGTGTTTTAATAACTTTCACATATTTAATTGATTTTAAATTGGGTGTACTGTTATTTGAGGAGATCGGTAGCGTATTGGTTTGAGCGCTCAGGTTTTGATACGAAAAACTAAGCAACTTTCACCATGGTCGATCCTGGCTGGGATGGGTCAATCAAAGTTTGTTATCTCGAGCTCCTCTGTGCTTCGGAAGGTGCCTTCCGAAGCACTGAGGAGCTCGAGAGCCGTTTTAAGCCGTTGGTCCCGGTTGTTACTGCAACCGCTTTAACCCACCAACCCGCATTGGGCCAGTGTGGTGGTGTTGTAGCCCGAACTCCTCATGTGTTTCTCTCATACAAACGTTGATTTTTTAATATATACAGAATAGGCATCTTTTTTTCGGAATTACGAAAGAATACTTAAACTTGAAAGACATTTGACGATAAATATTGGCATACAGCATAATGGAATTATACAGGAATATTTCATAATTCGTCGTAAAAATTTTGAAATGCTGAATTCACAGATCACTCAGCTGAATTTCAACAGTATTATCGATGATTTTATTATTAAAACAAAGCCACATTCTCATTGATGTAATTCAATAATACAATATGATTGATGTGAAACTTTCCATTCTGTGGTGGATCAATTTACATTTTGTGAATATGCTATCGTTTTTTTTTATAAAACTGGCATTTTATACTTTTACATTGGTCATTGTTACTTTACTTTCCCATAGATCATGCCGTGTGATTAATATTAAAAACTGTTAAGAAGGGACGTGTTAAGAGAGGGAAAATAAACGAATCGATAACTGTACCACATTCCGAACTGATTGAAGGTAGGTAGTTACGTACTCAGAGAGATTATCTTTTACAGACTGCCGGTAAGTTGTAATTAGAAAATAACTTATTAAATAGTAATTAGATTTTTTGTAGAAGAAAATTTAATTATAGGTGTTATTATGAGTAGCAACATAACTCTACATCAATACATCAATGACACATTCAGTTTATCAGTAAAGGCGTAATGTAAGTAAGTGATTATGTTATTTAGAAAACTTCTACTTACTTATACTTGCAATAATTCATTTTTTATGTTGTTGTTGCAATTTATCTTTATTTGTAAATATCTGTTGTCTATCTGTTTGTTTGTCTTCTTTTCTAATATTGCATAATTTGTTTTTATTTTTTCAAAGGTCTGCGACATATCTTTACCATGAAGAATAATTAAAATTTAAAAAGTATTTCATAATAATTAGAAAAAGTTGAAGTAAAACTGACACCTCAAATTTTACCTCTAATCTAATCTAATTTTAACCAATCTGTGAGCTTTTTATGTTATATAAATTACGTTGACTTTCAAGCGGTTCAGTTCGTACTTTCGTAGTCTCTTTTTGGAGTCTCAGCCTTCATCTAATTGATCTATCGTCACTGTAAAAGCACTTATTTAATTAAAGCCCAATAACATTAAGTTCGGCTTATCATTTGCAATGAAGCTTAAACAAATATTGAGTGTAACCACAAACTGATGTATCGTGCTAGTTAAGTAGAACTAGCAGCGGCTGTTTTTTTTTCTTAAACTTTATCAGAACGACAAGAGCGATAAGCAATTATTGTATCTACCAACTAGGAAACAATGTCAACGATCTAGGCGGGTACCTCTACTTGTATCAATAGACTACTCCACATTTTTCCCATTGCAATTTCCCAGGTATGGCGGTAGCCACCATTTTAGAACCGTTAGCTATGAAGACAAATGGCAATTTATAAGTGGCAGTACGCATTATTTATCGAGTGGGCTTTTCTAAGAATGATGTCCGGCACGATCGCTCTGTGTATCTGGGCACGATCGTCCTATCTCGTGACGCTGCTCAAATCGCTGGCAATATCTCTTTGGGCAGTTTTCTTTGAATACGCTAAAGCCAACATGATGTTGGAAATCGTACTCAAGTTTTTGGCTACTTATTTAATACCGTTTTTGGCTGCAGAATTGGAAAACGCATTGTTTCAGCTAATCGGAAACGAGTAACGTCTAATAAAACTCCATAAATGTGAAAAGTATTTAGTCTTACTCTCTTGTGAAGTTGCAATTTTTGACATAAGTGACAAATTAACAGCATCTCAAATTTTTATTCTGTTTTTAACCTCCGACGAAAAAAGAGGCGTGTTATAAGTTGAAAGTGTCTGTCTGTTTATCTGTGTGTCTGTCTGTGGCATCGTAGCATCTAAACGAATGAACTGATTATGATTTGTTTTTTTTGTTTGAAATTTGACGTGATTAGGATGGTTTATGGCTATAATACTACAGGCGTTTGATGACTATTTTCCACAAGATAAAAGGGTTTTATTAACTTTTACAGATCCGAATAATTTGAAATTTAGTGTATTGTCACTTCGGTGACATTCCCGTGTCATATTAACCTTGAGCTCATCCTCTACCATCAAAAAGTCTGCAGAATGCTTAATTCTTTAGAAACTTACAGCAGATATAGCGTTTGGGCTCATAAGAATAGTCTTAATGAGATGGTGTTATATAAGTGATTAATAAGGCCGGGGGTTACTTAAAATTTTTAATTTTATTTTTTTGCGTCGAATCAAAGATTTTTGTTCATATATAAATTACAATAAACGTTTATTTACTATATTATTATTCCGAAACTGTAGAAAGCTTTTTCTCATGTAGGGAAGTAACCGAGATAAGTAATGATAACAATTACCACGTAAACACCTAATGAAACTAGAACATAATTTCCATTTTTTCCCATTGTGTTTTTCAGGTCAGGAACCTATCGTTTTCTTATTAATCATCCTTAATTTTATTTTATTAATTTTAACATTACAATCTATGTTTGAAAATTATATAAATACTTTTAGAACAAATAAAATTGTAAAACTAATTTCAAATTTCTCCATACAAATAGTTCGGTCAGTCATACATTTTACAATTTTCTATTTTTGATGACACCTTAATATTTATATGAGTTCGTTAACATGGGTGTCCGCTTGTGATGTAGCAGACACCCTGTATTATTCAATCAATTATAAAAAAATATATATTTAAGGACGATGACTAAGAAAACCATAGACAGTTTTCTTGCCTGGAAAACTCAATGTACCCCAAACTTTCACTGTAATCGTTTTTTACAATGTCTCATTGTTCACGAACAAATCGCTTTGGGATAAAAAGGTGAATTGTAGTCTTCCGAGTGCTTCCTCTGATTCGTCGAGCGAAGAATGTTCCGTGCAATGGAGCAAACAAATGAATGTTTGTCTACGTTAGAACTAAACCATCTTGATATATTTCTATAAAATGTTGAATAGCATGGATTATTAAAGATAAATCTTGCTACAAACTATGCTAATTCTAGAGTTTCTCTTATCGCTTCAACAGTTACGAATATTTTAATTCTATTAAATAAAGACTGACTTTTTTATAATTAACTTATTCAATAAAGCCATGGACCGATCTGTAAGTACACTCTGGTTTTGTATATTTATGTCCAACTGAAAATTTCGTAAAGTTGTGTTTGATTTAGTTTTACCTGTTTTCACGCACAGTGAAAAGTGTTCTAAAATTTTGGTTCACGTTCAACGAATTTATTGTCAGTAAGATACAAAGATTATATACAAAGACACTTCGTCTAGGGTTCCAATAATCAAGCTTGCGGGGGACTGCAGTGAGGGGTGGGACCGTTGCTGCCTTGCACGTCCCCTTGTCGGGGGAAAGTACCGTATCCCTACGAGGAGTGGCTGTGACCAGAGATGGTCAAGCTGCGGGGCCGGATGCGGACGACTACCAAGTTCCCTGGAACCGGTCCTCCTATGCGGCCTCCTGAAGGGAGAAGGACGGTTTTTACTGGGTAAGGCCGCCGCATTATGATCTTTGCGGCAGAGGAGTCCTACAAAACCTCGGAGCTGCCCACAGGCACCGGGGTATGCATCCTTTAATGCCCAGATGGCAACTTAAGTTGACATGACAATTAAAATTCAATTGTGACAGGTTTATCGGGCTTCAAAGGGTTACATTGTCCGTCCGAAAAAAAGGGTGCCAATAATTTCCTTAAAGTCTTTTATGTTTTTTATAGGCTAATGATGATAATAAAATGAACTTGTTGAGCGAATCACATACGTATTTATATAATTTGTCTGTAGAAAAAAAATATCTTTATTTTCGTGTGTTCAAATGGTCCGAACGCAGGTATAGAATGTTTTTAAAAATTATGATTATATATAGTTATACTCTGACGCTTCTTAAATGATGAGTGATTAAATGAGAAATGAGATGTATTATAATACACTGTAATATTTTACTCACAATTTCGTTATGATTGATGTTGATGAGTGATGACGGATGTCAATCCAAAATCGATTTGGTATTAGTGAAACGTTTTACTCACAATTGCTTTCCATGTCAGAAACCAACACTCAACGCATTAGTTTCTACAATTCCTAGATCATTTTGTTGTCTCGCCCTGTGGTCATTACTGATGCAACATATACTTATGGAGGAATTGCGAGTTGCAGACATAAGTTCTGTGTGTTTTGTATCTAGATGATCTTCCTCGATATGAGTGAAAGCTCAGCGAAATTGCGCGGGAGTATAATGGTAATACGGTATACGCATTGCTTGGAGCCATCTCAGTACCACGCACACACACCCATGTCAGTTTTTGGGATAAACATCATTATTGCCGATTTATTTCATTTTATGTGCCCACCCACGCATTAGATAGTTATTGCATGGTTAGGTATAACGAAGTACAGTCTGCTTGTCAAAATAGTCAACTTACAAAATTTTGAACAGTAGGTAGGTAGGTAGGTTGTATGTACCTACACCAATAAAACATAGATAGTAGTTGAATGTATAATAATAATGAGCAGTAATACTTCTTATTTACAATCTAGGAGAACATTTCACACGTCTGGTGCAAGAGCGTCATATATAACAGTGGCGGTTTTTTTTCAGGAGATCGATTTAAAAGTTATTCCTTTAATATTTATGAAATTTATTTATGATCCTTTGGCGTATAAATGACAAAACTATTCTCTATAAGTAGTCTATAATTTCCAAACATTTACGACATTGCTGCACCGAGTGTAAATGATTGTTTCATTATAACAATAATTTAGATTCGAAAAGACGTTTCACCGAGCAATTACGTCAGAAATACAAAATGACATGCTGACACTTGTGTCAGCCTCCTTATTCTGTACCGTCGGAAAAGATTTGAGTATCGGAAACTCTATACCTATCACTTTTTATCGCGGTGCGTCAAAGCGGGATGGCATCTTGTCTTTTCGAATCGAATTCGTGATCCTAGTGTTGAGAATAAGGAGGCAGGAGCGGAAGGACGTAGAGTCAACGTCAAAAGTAGAGAAAGCCATTTCAGTTCTTTCGTGACTTTTTGTGTGAAGTTGATAAGGACTATGTATTTATAACTATTCGCAAGTAATCATCGATTTTCGATGTAGACTGTGCCTCTGAATGTTATTCCAGTCTGTCCAAAGATTACAATATAGGAAATACTGGAGATTTCTGAGTGAATTCCCGAACCACAGCCCGAACCATTGAGCTATCGTCATTCAACTTGCCTAAATATCATTAATGATTTCCGATTATTCTTATAAAATTAAATAGCAAATAAAATTACATACGCCGCAAAAAAAAATATTATTTAAATCTGAAACCGTTCAAGTTGTGACTAAGCAGGAAGTTTACCGCTTTACATTTGAATAAGCTCATTTAAATTTTATAACGTTATAAGCGTCTAGATCGGCTACATTTATTAGTAGTATATTACTGTGGGTAAATAAATTTAAAATAACAATAAATGAATAAAACAGCAAGGGTTGCAAATTTATTGACATTCGCCTGCAGATTACGTAAAAATTTACACATAATATGTACTTCAATCGGTTGTAAAGTCTATACTTTTCAAATGTCATGTTATAGTGTAACATGACATTTGAAAAAGTATAGACTTACGCCTAGTCTTGATGTGCGGTCGTCTGTATACCAAACAAGCAAACATTTTTGCGAGATTTTGTTGCCATTAAGTAAGTGTTAGTTTCCAGTAATAGTATCCCTGTCAGCACCACGTGATGTCGAATAATAACCGGTACTAACCGCTTAATGTGCTTTCCGAAGCACGGAAGAGATTATCTAATGTTGATCACCCATCCATGATGTCTTACTGTTCTTTTTCCGAGTATTTTTGGTGTTATAGCTTGTCGCGAGTCGATGGCCGATATCAATTTCATTGATTATGAACATTTACTTAGCCTTATCGAACAGTCGAAGACACACTTTATTCGGCTAGCCTACTACGAAACGTTTCTCGTGAAAGTTTCGGACATTATACATAGATGTTTAAGGAAACCTTATTTTAAGAAGCTTACGAATGCTTATTCATCCAAAAGAAAGGTTTTAAATCCAAACAAACTTACGATAGTTTCTAGTTTTGTATTTCACTATTTCGACCGCGATCTCGGTCTCGACATTCTCGGCTATAAATCTAACCGAGAGCTCGCTCTCGGTTCTCGGCTAAAATTGGCCGAAATTCTCGGCCATAACCGAGATACTTGTACGGTATGGGATTTAAATTAACCACGCGTGGTCACGATAGTTGCTTGGGTGTCGGTGCGGGAGTTATGGATGGAGTGATTGGTCAAACTCCCGGTTGCGCTGGTTTGGCATAATATTATCAACATTATGCTGTTATGTATAAGTCTTGCATATTACTATCAATATTATACAAAATATAATTTTTTACACGATTTATTTTTTGTCGGTCTCGGCCGAGAACGAAAAACCTGTCTCAGTGGACTCTTACTATTTCGTTCGTCATAGATAGATTTTTTCATGTGAGGGGTGTTAATTTCGAGGACAATATTTTTTTTTGTCATCTTCATTGGGCGTTAAGGTACACGTAGATGTAGGCATTCGTTATACAAGCTTTCGAGTCTCCTTTCACTGCGGCTATCCCTTCGCGATCACACAATTTACCGCCGCCACTATTTCTGACGTATTAAATTTAATGAACACATCTCACGTTTGTCTGCATCTCGACAACTTTAAATTGAACATCGGGATCGGCACAAAATAATAGCCGTCAACACTTATTTATGCGAGCGAGAGTAATTGTTTATGACAACAATGTTTGTATAGTTGAGCTGAGAATTTTATAAAAGATGTTATATCTACTTTCACGTTGCAATATAAAATAGTATAATAAATTACCACGACCACGGCTAGGTCAACCTGACCAAAACTTCGGGCAAAAAACTCTTCATCTTCTTTCTTACCTGATGGTAAGTAATGTTAAGGCTGAAGATGGAAGCGAGCTACATCCGGATTCCTGAGGAACTGATTCCGGAGGAACTGGCTATCTCACCTCCTACTGCCGGGACACAGCAATGCTGTTAACATTATTATTATATTGGCAGACTTAGGTAAGACCGTGATAACTAGCCAGGCGGACTAGAAATATCCTGCCACTAACCAAACCGAGCAGAAAATTTCTGCCCCTAACGGGAATTGAAGCCCGGACCTCTAGATCTGAAGTAGGAGGACTCGACCACTAGACCACAGAGGCGGTTTAGAGGTTAAAATTCATACTAATATTATAAACGCGAAAGTAACTATATCTATCAGATCTGTCGGTCTGTTTATCTATTCACGCCTCAACCGCTCAGCGGATTAAGATAAAATTTCGTATGGAGATAATTTGAGACCCTAGGAAGGACGTAGAATACTTTTCGGAGCTATAAATAGCCGACGACTAGATAATTATATTTTAAAAACTTGACGAGTAATATTTGGTAAGATCATTTTAAAGAAAATAATTTAACCGAGAATGTAACATGCCATGCCCATTTCAAGTGGGTTGAACGCATGAGAGTGGTTATAATAATGCGTATACGTAATATGATGATAAATATAGTAATAAATAAGAATAATATTCATTCTCTCACACCTTTTATCTATCCCAAAGTAAGCATCATTAAGAGCTTGTGTCATGGATACTAGTTTACGCAGAAAATAATAGGTATAAATATTAGAAATATACTAAATAAATTTAGAAACTATCCATGACTCATGAACAAATGTTGGTACGTACTCATTATACAAACATTTGCTCATAACAGAACCCGGGACCCCTAACTGAGTAGCCTGGTATAGCAAGGGGTACAGTCCACTTGGCCAGCCAGACGTCAGATGATAAAAATCATAAGACTGATTATGTAAAAAAGTCCACTTGGCCAGCCAGACGTCAGATGACAAAAATCATAAGACTGATTATGTAAAAAAGAGGCTGTTTTCACTTTTCCTAAAATTGTTGAATATTTGCTATACTGCTGCAGCGAAACGTTTTTTTATGTATCTATAAAAGCTTTGTGTGAGTGTGACGAAAACTTTAAGATTGTTGTTAGAGTATTATTTAATAGATAATAATAATAATAGCAATAGTAATTTAAGGGTATCATGAGAAAGTATAAAATAGTTAAAGTGGTTGAACTTTATTGCAATAAATAAGGAAGTGGCGTAAAGTCTAGATCCAAGATTCAGTTGAGTTACAATTTCGATTAGAGAGTTTGATTGGTTGACCTTAAAGTCACGTAAGGTCAGTTTATACTTTGCCATCAAGTTTATTTTCTGTAGAAGAGCTCAACATAAATGTGCTTGGAAGTATTGTTAATGATAAAGAGTTGAAAGCTCCAATTACCTCCCTCGTTGAAACTACTCGATCTAACAATAAATAGTAGGAGACTTTATTTTCTCTTTATTTAGGGACTTTTATACTTATGAGTACATGACAGTCCTATTCCTAGTCCTAGCTTACATATATAACTATACACTTTATTATTATACAGGGTGGTGCCGTCAATACGACAATAAATTGAAATAAATTAATTGGGCTATTAATACAGCCCATGTTTTAATTTAATGTCGTATTGACAGCACCACCCTGTATAACATTTCTTATAGATCAGATCGTCTTAATACAATTTATAGCAAATTTCAGTAGATACGTCGGTCCTGCAAGAAAGGAGACTTAGAATTTTTAATGTTGGCTCTTGTGAAACTTTCATATCATTACATTTCATGAGTAAATAAGTAAGTTTTATTATAAAAAAGTTAACATTCAGTAAGTAATTTTGACTTCTTTTTCATTTTACATTTGTAAATCAAAAATTACAAAACTACGTTGGCAAACAAACATACACAACGCTTTATCGCCTTTGTAAAGGTACTATCCTACAAAAAAAAATGGACAAAATATGTCCTGGGGAAGAAACAGAATAACCGCAACCTTTCAGAATCCGTATGACTGAGCTGCCGAGGACTTGGGATGACCCTGTGTTTTTTTTCAAGTTTCGATATTTTTTATTAATAAGCAGGTAGGTAGGTATGTTTCAAATATTTATTATGCTCTAATAAAAATCTAAACTAGAAAAATTTCATAGAATAATTTTTCAAACATCTATAATAATGTTAAAATCAAAAATTAAAGAATATTTATTATACTGTTATAAATAAAAAATTAAAAGTATATAACTTTCCCGTTCCGGCTACAGCTACTCTCTTTAATGTAATAGTTACAAATAAAGAACGAAAACGATGAAAAAATTATAAGCTATATGATACGATATGATAAAGCTATTTATCGCTTCGAACTGTCAAAAATCATTGGATATAACCGCTATCTTGAAATTTTATCGAAACTGCGAACATGTATATACAATACAAGTTCGCAGTTTCGACTAAATTTCAAGATGGCGGTTATATCCAATGATTTTTGACAGTTCGAAGCGATAACTTTATCATATCGCGTTTCGGTGGTCATGCTAGGCGGGCAGGCGCGAATCGAGCCCGCGTCTCCTGACCGGACCCCAGGTTTTCTTTCTTTATTTGTAATCGTTACAATAAGGTAGGAGTCATAAACGCACACAATCAAAAATTAAAATGTACTCTCCTTAAAATATACATTATCAACTTCGTTAGGTATAATTAAGTATTTCAGTGTTTTAGAAAGCAGATTTATTTTAAAAATTGCATGGCGTGACTAATAAAATGTATCCTTCGTCAGATGTTAATCAGTGTAATAATCATGACGAGTCTTAGCGTTATACTGTTGTGTAATGTACACATAAATTACATACGACCAGTACAAATAATGCAAAAGTTTGAACACTATGTTGACCACTGCTTTGACTCCGGCCGTGACTTATCTGTTTGAAATTAGATTTTGATTCTGAAGAAATAGAAGTTTAGAACAAAAAAATGTTTAAAAATATTCTGAGTGACTGATCGAACCACTGAGCTACCTATGACTTGGGTTGTTGTTTTCGTTATAAAATTGTCTATCTCTATATTATTTTGCGTAGTGAAACATAATTAAGTTTCATTACGAATATTTTACTAGTCCACATAGTTTTATAAATATGTTTCAAACAGTTGTTATAATTTAAAAATAAAATAGAAGAAAGAAGAA
This sequence comes from Nymphula nitidulata, assembly GCA_947347705.1. Taxonomy (NCBI): domain Eukaryota; kingdom Metazoa; phylum Arthropoda; class Insecta; order Lepidoptera; family Crambidae; genus Nymphula; species Nymphula nitidulata. The sequence continues at coordinate 16,668,069 of OX374625.1, read as the reverse complement.
TCAGCACCCGTACCACCATCTTTTATCGCGATCCAGTTTAGGATCTAAATTGAGTAGAATCGTTAATTCTTACTACGACGTTATCTACGACTATGACAGCGATGCAGTTTAGGAACCAATACTGAACCGAGCGGAATATGAATCGTTTTTATAAAGATGGTGGTAAGGCCCCTGATCTTCATAATTACAGAATTCAGTTTTTGTTTTGCATTCTCTAGTAGTCTCTATAATAGTATCATTGAGTAAAGAATTAACACCTTTCATGAAAAAAATTGTATCTACCATTCTTTAATTGACTTAGGGACGATTTTTCAATCCTCAGATAATTGTTGTTTATATACATAAAGGTATAAAAATATATTCTGTACATACTATATTAATATAATATATCGTATTTAATTGTTTGCTATAAATACCTCGTTAGCTTGTTATTAGTTAGTTATTTTATTTGGTAAGGTGCTAGTGTACAAGCGCTTTAGCTGTACTGCCTTAGTTTGATAGATAAGTCAGGCTATAATTAAATGAATACGGCTACAATCATGAGCTCAACAATTGAAATTAGTTTCCTTTCTCTTCTTAGTTATCTACTGGAAAAAATAATATAACTGCTAGAATAATTTACATTGTAAATGTATTATAAAACAGGTAGGTATTACTTTAACTTCTTTTGAATGGTATATAAATAAATATTAAAGGCATCAACTTCCAATTTCATGCTGTATTTAAATAAATATAAAACAAAAACGGGGTTTGTGAACTCGCAAAGCTATTTGAATTTTATAGCAAAAAGAAAATAAACAGTATAATCTATACTTAAGTGCATACTATAGTTATGTTTATTCTGTGCTGCTATGATGGAAATTTAATAATAGTTTGAAAGTTTAGATTTTTTCGAGTAATAAATAAAGTGCATCGTCCTGCTTACAGCAAAATGATGCTACAGTATCATTTACTTTTGTCATCCTTGATAATATAAACACGAATGCACCTCTGAGTTAAAGTTTACGACATCAGTCCACGAGGACTTGGCAACACTTATTAGCATTCCCATTAATTAAAAGCAATAACCAATTAAGACTTGAACTTGTTCCAGTTAGCAAAGCTTGAGTAAAAGCAAAACCTTGAAATTGTTAAAATATTTAGCAACGCACACGTAAAATATTAAATTCTGTTATTAAATAAACATTACACGTAGCTATCTCTCGACAACGTAATAAAGACGTAATTCTTTGTTACTATTTTACGCTTCACTGCGTAGAAATAAAAATGGTCTCATCAGCTGAATGATCTCCGTGGAACGGTGTTGAATGAATCAATTGAAGTTTGAATATTTCATAATCTAGATTTACTAGACAATGAGAACAGTTTTTAGTGCAGAACAATGAAAAGGTTATGTACTATTACACTACTTAGTAGAAAAGATATTGAAAAATAGTAGGATCGTCTAATTTGCTAACAAAATTATATCGCAACTATGAAAACTATAAAGCAACAACATTAAGATTTTCAAGGATCAAATTCTATACATACCATACTAATACTCTTTAAAATATTTTTATTCCGGTCAACGTAATGATTACGTACCTTACTAAATCTACATCCTGTCATGGAAATATTTCTTGTAGCAATCGATTGCAATAGTGATAAATATTATTTTTTACAAATTCATTTGTCAAACTTAACATGAGTTAAGATAAATAAGTATACCATATCTTAACTTCTTAGAACAAGTTTCACTCCCAAGATTACAAAAAATATAAATTTGTCACGCATTGCGCTGACATGCACGATACCTTCGTAAACAGGCGCAAGGCACGATACAGGTTCCTTTGCTGTACTTCCAACAAGATATATATTTACTGGTGTAAGCAAATGAGATAATAGAACTTAATCCATTTATGAATAAAGGCGATACTGATAGCAAGATCCACTGTCAGATCCTACACATTTGTCATACCGGTACTATTTATTACACGTGATGCTTATTTGCTTACAGATCCGGATTCAGGAATACACATACAATAATTTTACGAAATAGATATTGCCAAAGACCTTCAGAGAATAGTTGAAACTATTACAATAAGGTCATAGTTATTGTAGTGTGATATCGTAGTCGTGTGTCCTGTCAAATCAAAACCTATTTAGTAGATCAAGAAGTATTTTAAAGGTTAAAATAAACTTCTCAATTATTTCTGTAGAAGATTCCTAGGTATTAAGGGAATGTCTATTACCGATACTTATATTTTGTTTCGATTTAAGCATACATTATGATGATAATTTAGCAAGCATTAAGGATTGACTCACCATCTTTAATTATCATTATAGGGCTATGTTATTAAATATATACTACTTATTTAAAATTTTCCACAAAAGAAAGGTCACTAAATTAAATTTCTGCGAAAATCTTTTTTGTTAATTTTAAATACATCCTTACATTATATCATTATTATGTATGAATGATTATTTATTATTAATCTAGGTATAAAAGTAAAAGATTATAAGTAGGTAAATCTTTAACTTATCATTAGTGCGAATGAGAAGCTTATTATTCCGTTCTCAAATCCGGCTCTGCTTGGCGTGGCGTCATAGGCGCAGGCGACGAATGAGGTTCAATTCCCTGCGCGTACGCAGATCCCTCCGGAATGTGGTCGCACGGGAAGCGGTGAACGACCGCACGGGCCCTTCTTATTTAACTAAAGAATAATGCTACCGTCGCATTGGAACTCAAATACGTAATTTAAATTGTTCTAGTAATCCACTTTTAAAGTACGTACACCAAACCGATAATATATTTTTGTCATGCTACTTATACAGGGTGGTGCCGTCAATACGACAATAAATTAAAACATGGGCTACATTATTTCATAGAAATGGTTTTCCACTTTCAAAACCATCCTGTTCATTTAATAATGTCATTCATGACCTTTCTATGAAATAAAGCGGGAACAAAGGAAGCATACAAATGTCATGAAATTATCAAACTAATATAGTCCATGTTTTAATTTATTGTCGTATTGACGGCACCACCCTGTATACACGCGCACATAAATAAACACTATGAAATTAATAGCGACTTGTTATATGATGTTAATTAAGAGTAATTTATTTAGAAATTAAAATTTGTTTTCACTAAACTTTTATCAGTAATTAATTGCCCATAATATAACATGATAGAGTAGATACGATCTTATTCCGGTCTTTATTTATACATAATATACCCCGTACAAAGAGATGTCAATACAAATAATAAACTGAAAATGTACAACATAAATGTATTATAAGACAAGACGATATGTAGGTAATAGAATGAAATGAATTAAAATAGAGTTAAACTAAATGAGTAATAACTAAGGTTAACATTAATGTTTTCATACTTTATTTACGAAAAATATTGAAAGTTAAATGTTAAAATGAATAATAGGTTACAATTTAACTTTTTAAATTGTTTTTTACTGTTTTATAACAAATATCAACTCTTAAAGTAAGGTACTCGAACTCCAAGATAACACTAAAGCTGCCAGACGTATTTATAGACAGCAAAAGAATTGAAGTGTCCGTGTTATAAACTCAAACGACACAAGCCGCGGGCAATAACCAATCACTCACATTACGGCCATATTGAAGAACTTAATCATAATACATTTTACTTAATTTTATGTCCAAGATATAATTTAATCTTGACCGATAAGAACTATAATCTAAGAAAGACGCAGTTGTCAGTTGATAATAGCAAATTACAAAAGAAATAAGTATCGTTAACTATGCCTCAGGAGCTCGGTGACGTATTGGTAACTAAGTAAATTAAAGCAACTTTCGCCATGATCGATCCTGGAATGGGTCAATCAAAGTTTGTTATATCGAGCTCCTCCGTACTTCGGAAGGGATGTTAAGCCGTTGCCGTTGGTCCCGTTTCTTCCTGGAACCGCTTAAACCCACCAACCCACATTAGGCCAGCGTGGTGGTGCTATGGCCATAACACCTCATGTGTTTCTTCCATGTAGGAAGGCCTGTGCCCAGCAGTGGGACGTATATAGGCTGATGATGATGATGATGATAGCGAGTGACTCCGGCAGCAAACTTGTGCGAATTGTTGCGGGAATCTTCTCTCTCTATAGTTCAACACTTATGAAACCGGTCCAAAAACAAACATGACAGACGGACAGACATTATGACATTGTTTGCTAACACTATTTTTTGTGATAGATATACATAATTAATGATTAAACGAACTTACCTGTACGTGAAGTTCAATCATAATTATACTCGTGCCTCGTCCTCGAGATTAGTATTTCCTAAATTATATTCAATAATTAATAAATAACACAATGTAGTATCGCGTAGTGATGCCACTTCTGCACTATGGTTTAAAAAGTAAAAAATAAAAATCGGAGGAAGGTAGTTTGAAATAATTCCTCCGCCATCTTGTGGCATGCTCCGTTTGCCAGCCTCATATAGTTTAAAGCAGGATGACTATGATATTTTCGTAATATTTGGGGGTTATTTTATATAAAACAACTCATAGGGTGGGAGGGTTACAGATACTAATCTCTTCGGACGAGGCACTTCGTATAATTATGATTGAACTTCACGTACAGGTAAGTTCGTTTAATCATTAATTATACTGGTGCCTCGTCCTCGAGATTAGTATTTCCTAAATTATATTCAATAATTAATAAATAACACAATGTAGATGTTGAGAGACAACGAAAATATCATGTAGTATTGTCGAAAAGTAAAAGTCGTCATTTAGCAACTAACTTCTTTTATTTGAAAACAAAATTCACTTAGAAATTATCTGTAATCAACTGTCATTAACATTTAACAATCATTATTAAATTAGACATTTTCAACACACTGATTTTTGATTTTAGATCAAAACTTGAATTAAGTATCATTCTCAGATGAACCTAATATGGATCTGGCAAGAGCTGAGTTATCATTACAATCAGAAATAGGTCTATTGTAATAGCGAGCAAATGTAGTGGAGTTGCCTGACCAACCTGCAGTTTTAAATATCAAGTCTATGTTGACGCCCTGCCTAAAGGCCTTAGAGGTTGCAGCGTGTCGCGTGCTATGTAGTCCGGTACGGCTAGGCGATTTTGAGGTGCTAAGTTACAAAAATTCTAAAGTTTCTGAATTTTTGCAAGGGGATACAGTTCTACCTAAAAAGCTTATATTTAATTTTTGTGTCAAATCTTGCTATTGCATTTTCAGTAATTCAATATTTTGTGACTTAAATGTTAAAATATAAATAAAACTGCCAAAAATAATTTAATGTGTCAAATTATACTAATATTGAGTGTAAAATAGCCTAGGCTGTGTGCAAACTAAATGTGTGTCGTTTTCGTCCAGTGCAAATTGACAGGGGGCCCAATATATGTTAAAAGTGTCAAAAAAATATTATAGTTGATAAAACAAATACAACCTAACTCAGGGTACCTAAATATGACCCTGACATGATTTTGTGCCAAATTAAGCCATGGGTTATTAAGATATTTAATAATTTAGCTTTTCCAAGCCATATCGGCTGTAAAAAAATATTAAAGTTATTAGAGTTTGCACATTTAATATCATAAAAGCATAAAATATCTGCTATAAAAATTTGTGTCACTTTAATTCATGATATACTTAAAAAAGATATTTCATTTCCTACATAAATATTAGTTCGCTCGCGCGTTGTGTACCGCACGGAGCATTTACACACATTTGCAGAGTAGCAAGTAGGAACAGTACCTCTAGTGTAGGTTGCAATCGAATTGAACCGCAAACGTGCCGTACCGTGATAGCATGAAATTTGTATGGACACCGTAGCCGCCGCGTTAAAGGAATCAAAAACAGCGAGTGTAGGTTGCTTTTAAACAATTCACGAATTGGGTGCGAGGCCGGTTTTTGTGATAGTGCGAGTGTGCCTTGCAATGTGACATTAGAAAACGTATAGCCGACGTTTAACCAAAATAAGCTTTATGTGTATGAGCTTATAGTTGTTTGTTGTGTGGCAAGTAAAATCGTGCGTAGTTTAGAAGTGGTAGGTATCGAAACCGAATAAGGCCGAACGAGCTCCGTTAACCATACATATGTAATGTAGCGAGTGTAAGTCATCATTTTAACGTACGCACCTAGTAAATTCTAGTCGTCACGGACACGTTACGCAGAGTTAGCTCCCTTGCCATTTGGCTGTGAAACCCGAGTAAGATGGCGCCTTATAATTTTTTAATTGGTAATACGAGACTATTTCTGACTTAGCAAGACGAAATAATGACAAAACTATGTTACTGTGAAGATGTAAGCAACATAGGAACTGCTTTTGGGATTTCTTTTGATCCATTATCCATTGAAGGATTTATGTGATGTGGTTGTAAAACATGATGTGATGTGTAGTTATTAGCCTTCTAAAAACCTATTTCTATGTCAAGAGCTAAACAAATAACTGAGCGGGGACACGCAGTAAGTACCTACCCACCTGTAAAGATAATCAGGTTAATTAGACAAATTAATTACTAAATAACTTATATTTATAATCTTTTCTAAAAAGTAACTGCTAGGGAAGCAAATTTTAATTATGATTTATTATTGCAAATACAAACAATTTTAATCGAAAAAGGGGCACAGAAAATCTCAATTTTGTCACTGTTCTAACCTAACCTAAAATTAATTACAAAGACCAATTCACTTGAGTTTGTTATTAACAATACAATTACTGCTTATAAAATCACCTTTACACTTAGCAAACATATTACTATTTTGTTTAGCTATACCTATTTTAGTGCAATCACTTTGTACATGTGTCAAAATGTTTTCATTATTTATTTCATTTTGTGTTTCCAAAGTACCTTTAAATGTGTTGTGGTTAGGGTTGTGAGTGTTGACAATTACATAAATACTTAAGGTTCATTGATTGATTTATCATTTTCTTTTTCCAGATTTTCTTCACAAAAAATATGGTAAACAATAAATAATTATTGCCAGAAAACCATCATTCCACAACTATCCAAGTAGTATGAAATACCAATTATTTACCTACCTACATGCATAAAGACTACCCACTCAATAAATTAACTGGAGAATTCAATTACAAAAACTACTCACTATTGTCACAGGTAAGGTTATATTTTAAAAATAGGGTAAATTGTGCCACTTAACATTAACAACCAAGTAAGTTAAGTGTCATTATTGTGATTTGTTAACTTTTTCCAAAAAGCTTATTCAATGTATTCAATTTCGTTTTGTGATGTCTAAGCACCACAAATGCATATGTCTGGTAAAATTCATGGATGTAGATAATTGCAGACTAGTTGATCAATACAAAATATGAGGTTTCCTAAGCACATTCATGACATGAGCAATTGTATTATTTATTAGCAAACATTCTGTATATCCATCAAGCATCACATTACAAACACAATTGATTTTTCAATTGTCACAGACCTCCAGAAGTATAACACAGCTTGACAGATTAATATTTATAAGATCACTAAATTTATGAAAGACCCACAAACCAGACAATAGATATTATATTGTTCTTATTCGATTGAGGTTAACATAACATAACAGGGTTAAAAGCCCATTATCACCTCATTACTATTAACTATGTCAACAGACATTCTTCAGACATATTATTGAAAAAAATTAGTAATAAAATATTTTTATTGCTTACAAAACAATTGTATACTTTTGATTTTAAATTTTTGTAAGTATGACCCTATATTTTCTTCATTCCGAAAGACCTAAATTTGGCGGAATATTCGTTGCTGAACACATAGGAGACAGACATACAAACATTGATTTTTATTTGTATAGATGTATTTATTAATGCACATCGGCAGGCACGGTGTGGGACATCCTCAGGCTCGGTGGAGTGACATTATCTGCAGTGACGATAGCCAGCCAAGTGGGCATCTTAGTCGCTGTGTTCCAAATTGAAGGGAAAGGTAGCCAGTGTAATTACTGTGCATGGGCAGCATTTCATCTTAGGCCTCAGGATGACAATGAACCTGCAATATCAAGAGATTTTTCCTTGTTATTGCAGGTGTCTATAGGTGGCGGTAACCGCTTACCACTAAGTGGGCCATCAGCTTGTTTGTCATCTAGTTGTATAAAAAAAAGAAGTGTCATTCCTATGGAGAGGCCTATGTACAGCAGTGGACTGTTGTAGTCTGATAATTGATGATGATTTATTTATTATGTGTTTTTTTTTGTTATTTATCAATATCTATTTAATAATAATATGTATAATTGTATGTATATACATGATTTGTAGTAAGTATATTTTGAGTTTCTAAACATTTATTTTTGCACTACCTACATATTTAATCAATCTGGACTCAACTTTCCAGTTGACTGGTAGAGAATGCCTAATGGCATAAGTCCACCAAATTGTACCTTAACATTTGCTTTAAAAGTATCGATAAATAAATATAAATAATATGGTTCTAGATTGGCAAAATTATAAGAAGAAATTTAAAGAAAATAAAAAGTGTACCGCAGATTACGCTAATTTGTTTTGATAAATTAAACATAGACACATATGGATACCATGAATTAACCTGCTCAACAACCAATGTCTACAACACTCAGAACAAAACTTTCAGACTTCCTGTCTTATTAATAGGATTGTAACCTTGAGTGCCTTTATACAAACAATTGGTGTTTATGTTACTCTAAAAATGTTTGTGTTAAAGAATAAACTTCAAATACAGACCAATAAATAGACATTATTTTTATGATCATCACAAATGTTTAGGTACATAGGTTGTTAGTCAAATGTGAAAGAATTTATTAAAAAAAGGAAGTAATTATTATTGAATTCCAGTTACTATTATTTTTTATGTAAACCCAGAGCCCCTAGGAAGGGATTTTATTTAGAAACAGATGATGCCGATTAAAAGCTAGAATAACATTTTAGTTTAGCCATAACTTTAAACACAAAAATATATATGAACTAACAACATTAATTACAAGTAATAAACACCAGTTATTTTCAATATATCCTTCAAATATTCTTTAGGTCGTAGTACCTGGAAGAAGAAACTGAAATAAAAATATTTAGCATTGGACAATAACACAATTTCTTCTTATATATACGCTCAGAACATTAACTGCTTTAGTTATTGTTCTGAGTAAATACGACGGTTGCCGAAACGGCAATGTGTAAATAGATATTTTCTAAAAGTTTTAAATTTTCCATTGACAGTGACAGTACTGACATTCATTTTTTTTGTTTTCTTTTTGTTCATTCTCCCTATAATGGGAAGGCAACGGAAACGTCCATACAGCCATGTCTTTAATATTTCTTATTTCTTCATTTATTGCATTGAAATGTTGGTGTTATATACACATTTCAACGCATCTTGGGAGTATTTGACGCAAAATATATGATGACAGTCTCCTTATATGCTACTTGATGAGGTGGATAACCACAAAAAAGTCATCGTATTTCACACCATAATCACTTTTATTCCTTTCAACCTTTTAGTTGTCGTCAACACAAAAACTTTTTATATAAACTACACCACTTTTATAAAACAAAGTTCGCTCTGACACAATTTTTAATTATTCAAATAAAAATCTTGACTAACGCCATAAAAAGCCGCCAAATACTAATTTTTTTTGGTACATTCTCCCTGCAATAGGAAGGCAACAGAAACTAATGTCCATACAGCCATGTCTTCAGTATTTGTTATTTCTTCATTTATCGCATTGAAATTCTGGTGTTGTGATACACATTTCAATGCTTCTTGGGAGTATTTGACGCGAAATATATGATGACAGTCACTTTATGTGCTACTTCATGAGATAGATAACCACAAAAAAGTTCTCATCATATTTCACAATCGTGACCAACGTCATTGAAACCCGCCAAACACCTTATTTTTCTTTAATTCGCCCTATAAAAGGAAGGCAAAGGTAACTAATGCCCATACAGCCATGTCTTCAGTATTTCTTTTTTTTTCACATTTCAATGCATCTTGGGAGTATTTGACGCAAAATATATGATGACATTCTCCATGTGCTACTTGATAAATTGTATAACCATAAAAAATGGCATCGTATTTCACACAGTCACTTTTATTTTAATAATCTTTTAGTTGCACGTTAACACAAACACTTATTTTATAAATCTACGCCACTTTTATAACACAAGGTTCACTCCGACACAATTTTCAATTACTGTAATAAAAATCTTGACTGACATCACCAAATCCCGTCAAACCTCAGAACAATAACTAAAGCGGAACGTCAAACACTCCATTTTTTCTTTGTTGATTTTCCCTATAAAGAAAAGGCAAAGGGTACTAACGCCCATACAGCCATGTCTTCAGTATTTCTTTATTTCTTCATTTATTGCATTCAAATACTGGCGTAACACATTTCAATGCTTCTTGGAAGTATTTGCCAGTCTTCATTTGATGCTACATGATGAGGTGGTTAACTACAAAAAAATAATCTCATCGGCTTTCACACCATAATTAGATATATTATATTTTATGTGGTATTTGTAAATGTAACATGGTTTTTTAATTTTTAAGGTGTTTCTGAGAGCACAGTTCGACGTATAGTGGGCGAAGGCATGAAGAGTGGGGGCTTATTTCACACACCTGGTAAGCACCTACAAGGCCGTCCCAAAAAGCAGCTCGATGATTTCGACATGTGTGCTATTCGACAAATAGTGCATTTCTTTTACGTTCAAGTGAATCCGAAGGGGCAGAGTTGGACCACTATACTAGCGTCGGAGCTTCAGTTTCGTCGTCGTCGCCACGCCAGATTTCGGGAGACGAATACCTTGATTCAAATTATTTGGACTCAGATTAAACTCTCAAATTTTCTTTTATGTTTTTAATTTTGCTTCCTAAAATTGTTACTGTAACATCTTAACCAAAATTAGGAAAATATTATTTTTAAGCAAACCGCGCACACTTAACCTAAAAATTCCTTTTTATGTTTTTTTATATGGTCTTCCTTGACACAATTAGATAAATAATACATTTTAAATAGCAAAAAAAAACAGCTGTTTCATACTAATTGTAATATCTACACGATCTGTTTCTATGTAACAGCTAATTTTTTTTTCGCTATTCCAAAATTGTTTTTCAGCAAGTCGTGTTTAGGGCGACGAGCACAAAACAAGTAAAAAACAAGTACCAACACTTTTTAGGCGAAATATAATGGGGATACCGTATTATAGAAAGTGGCGCCCTCATTTATTTTCAAGACTTTCTTGACAGACTGTACTTACTTACATATCACAATTTGAATTTTATCTCAGGCTTAGACAATATTTTTTTCCTAATTGTAATGTATACTTTTCATCATATTGTTATGACAAAAGGAGCTGAGTCGTGGAACATAAAATGTATTCAGGGAAGGTTGATAGCAGGCGCAACCGGAAGGGCTATTGATTATCGACCCACGATTTTCGTGGTTATGGAGGGGGAGTGGGGGGCTCCTACCCTTTTCCCCCCCGCTCGGAAATGGATAGTTTTGCACACACGCAAAATGTATCGTTTATTTTGTTTATTAAAACCTTTACTCTAAGGTTTGTCTTATTTAACAATTTAATAAACAAAATATTTCAAAGTAAATGTCGAAACTATAATGGAAAAATATCTGAAGTCGGAACGTCTAGACATCGACCCATCCAGCGGGTCTGCTAATGAAGAATGGGTGCATTGGAAGCGTACATTTTAAGGTTTCCTCAAGGCGTCGGAATCGGAAAAGGTAGATGCTTCATGGAAACTAGATTTACTTATTAACTACGTGTCACCGAAAGTTTATGTGTATATAAGCGAATGTACCGATTTTACTCAGACTTTATTCTTATTAGATAAGCTTTTCACAAAGCCAAAGAATATCATTTAAGCCAGACACGCGCTTGCTACTTGAAAAAAAACAAGCCCATGAATCGATTGACAATTATCTTCAATCCTTGAAACAGCTATCCAAAGATTGTGATTTCAAGGATCTGTGTGCTGAGAAGAACCGAGATGACAATATTAGAGATGCTTTTATTTCGGGCATGAAATCTACCAAAATAAGACAGCGTCTGCTTGAAAATTTAACGCTTACGTTAGATGAGGCTTACAATCAAGCTCTATCATTAGAAATGTTCGGTAGTGGATAGGCATCTAATTGCGTATATCTATTAACTGTCTGTGAATAATCTATGACGAGACGTTTTCTGTGACTAACATTCTTTGTAATCAATACCTGTGCGCGCCACGGTGAAGAACTGGGCTCTATGATACCATCGGATAAAAGCTTTCTTATCTCATCCTCTATGAACTTATTGTCCTCTTCACTGTGCCGGCGGGACTTAATTGCGATTGGCTTGCAATCAGAGCTGATATTTGCGAATAACGGTACAGTTGGAACTAGAGCCGCAGCAACGTTACAGACTCTCATTGGTTCTTTTGACCCACCAAACGAAAATTCTAATGTTGAATGTTTTTCCAATACATCATGACCAATAATAAGATCAGCACATAAGTTCTTCACGATTAGGAGTGTGAGATCGTTGTAGTTATGGTTTCCTATTTGTGCCGAAACCAGAGTCTGACCTTGAACTTGATAGGATAGACTTGCAGCCGCCATGGTGATGGCTTGAAGGCATGGGCGTTTCTTTAATCCACAAAGTCCGAATAATGTTTCATCGATGAAACAAATCGAACTGCCTGTGTCTATTAAGGCTTCTGCACGGATTCCTTTGATGAATGCTGGGACTATTGCTCTCTTAAGGGACTTCGGTGACGCAGCTACTACACATGACGTAAAAATATCTTCATCGGATGTAAAAGCAGCACTAGGCTTATTGTTGTATATTTTGCTCCGGCAAACCTTGGCAAAATGACCGTTCTTCTGGCATATTTGACAAGAGGCATCTAGAGCTGGACAACTCTTTCGAGCGTGGACACGATCACCACAGAAGAAACATTTTCGTTTCGTGTTTTGAGTAGGAGTAGCCGCTGAAGTTCCACTATCCACATTTGAATCGTTCTTCTGAATAGCATTAATTATAGTTTGATCATTATTATAGCTATTGCAATTTATTGCAGCCATTTGTAATGATAGAGCTTGATTGTAAGCCTCATCTAACGTAAGCGTTAAATTTTCAAGCAGACGCTGTCTTATTTTGGTAGATTTCATGCCCGAAATAAAAGCATCTCTAATATTGTCATCTCGGTTCTTCTCAGCACACACATCCTTGAAATCACAATCTTTGGATAGCTGTTTCAAGGATTGAAGATAATTGTCAATCGATTCATGGGCTTGTTGTTTTCTAGTAGCGAGCGCGTGTCTGGCATAAATGATGTTCTTTGGCTTTGTGAAAAGCTTATCTAATAAGAATAAAGCCTGGGAAAAATCAGTACATTCGCTTATATACACATAAACTTTCGGTGACACGTAGTTAATAAGTAAATCTAGTTTCCATGAAGAATCTAACTTTTCCGATTCCGACGCCTTGAGGAAACTTTCAAATGTACGCTTCCAATGCACCCATTCTTCATTAGCAGACCCGCTGGATGGGTCGATGTCCAGACGTTCCGGCTTCAGATATTTTTCCATTATAGTTTCGACAAACCTTAGAGTAAAGGTTTTAATAAACAAAATAAACGATACATTTAGCAATAATAGCAATGGATTATTTGATTCTATAGTAACTGAGTTAATGGTGAAATAGAATGTCAAAGACACGTAAAACTCCAAAGAGTCAGATATACTTACCACAGAACAGAAATATAAATTTTTGAAATTTGACTAAACCTAACCTCAAAATGTATGAAAAAGATCATTCTGTAAATTAGAAATTAACTAAATTAGCTCTAGTTATTGTTATTGTTACATTAGCTATTAAATGTAGCGCGCAGATTCTAACCTAACTTAAGCCAATGAAACTTATGTGGAAACAAAATTATGGTACACAAAAAATCGACAACACTATTTTGATTTAAACACATTTTAATTTTTTTTTAATAATAATAAAACTGTCAAAGTAAAAATAGATAGTGAAAAAAGTTGGACAATTTGATAGGTACCACTTGACATTTTGCAAATTGGACAGTAGTAGTTCTGTTTATCCCCACAGGGAAAGGCAATGGGCAATTTGGACATTCTATGATTAAACCTATGGCCGCCGCCGTTTTGTTTCTAACAGTAATTTGAAAATTATGTAAAAAATATCGCCTGTGTCTATTTATTTCATTTATTCCATAATAATGTTATATAAAATGTATACTTTTTAGTCAATAATACTGTTAAACTACGTAAATAATGCATAAAAAACACACAAGCATTAACACAACATGTAACAAAACGCAATACAGTAAAATACGAAATGACATTTGAAAAACGTCAAAAATTTAAGCTAATTTCAATGAGGAAGGATAATTTTTACGATTTTCAATTAGTTAGATGATACAAAAAAGCAACAAGTTTTCGAGATCTGATATTTGGTGAATATGTGTAAAAAAATATAATCATGTGGTAAACATCTGAAATTGAAAATCGTGGCTCGATAATCAATAGCTGAGCAAAAGAATAATGATTATTGTATTTGCGATACAGAGAATGAATGACACAAGAGAACTAAAGAAACTGAATGTCAAAAACATTTTAAAACTAAAATCTTCTTATTAAATATCATACTTCTGACGACACAAAAAGTATACTAAACGAAACTGGCCTACCAACAACACGGTTAGCGAACTATGGAGTGGTCAATTCAGCAGAGGAACAAAGTTTTTGATATCATCTAAAATTGTATCAAGCTGAAGTGCCAGTAACCTGGTCTACATAAAGAATTTGGCAGGTGGTGGCTAAAAGAGGAAAGCTGAAGATCGTGTATTGTGATACAAATTTGGGGAGGCCTATGTCCAGCAGTGGACTCTAATGGGCTGATGTGATGACTTCATATCAATAAATTCTTAAAATTTAGATTCTTAGAAATAAACATGTTGATTAATAATGCATAGTACTTACAACGCCCATCATCATCATCAACATAACTTATGCTGAAAGATGCCCACTTTTGGACAAAGGCTTCCTTTAGTGACTCCATGACATTCTGTGCTGCGTTAAACACATCCAGTGGCTACCTGCAACCTCACCAGTTCCTCGGTCCACCTGCTCACACTGTGTCTACCACCCACTATTACTCAACATTTAATAGATAGTTACTTAGTTCATTTCTAAAATCAATGTTTTTCTGACAATTCTTACGAAACAATAGTGAGGTGTTTCAATTTTATTAATGAGAATTGTAGCCTATACAATATACCTATACAATATACCTGTATAATATACCTATAGAAAGTTAAAATTATATTTATAAAATAAAAATAAAAATTTAATTTTTTAATCATGAACCTTTTTTTTTTATACAACTAGATGACAAACAAGCTGACGGCGCACCTGGTGGTAAGCGGCCACCGCCGCCCACAGACACCTGCAATAACAAGGAAAAATCACTTGATATTGCAGGTGCGTTGTCATCCTGGAGCCTAAGATAAAAGAACTTCTACAAAGTCAAACATTAATAATAATAATAATAGCCTTTTAATACTGTTAGCATTACAATCTCTTTCATCTTTTCTAGTTTGACCTTGTCTATCAGATTCACTCCCAGCACACTGCGCTCCGTTGAGTTTTGACAAATTTTTTATTTGTTATTCATTTTGTCAGTAACAGACCAAGTCTGGCATCCATATGATAGGCAAGTTAAAATACAAGAGTTGTAAACTTTCCTTTTATCGTTAAGTGCTATATCTTTCTTTTCATTACTTCTTTCAGAGACCAGAATCTTTTCCATGAGTTATTGACTCTTCTATCTATTTCTTTTTGCATTGTGTGTCTTGTAGCTATATTGTAACAAGAAGAAATAAAGTATGTTGAGGAATACATATACTCGGGACAAACTATAGCTACTAACATTAAAAGATGAAATCAAATGTAAAAGTTTGGCCTTGAGGCCACCTTAAAAATATGAGCGGCTTTCATAATGCAATTGTTACCTTGATGCGCTGTTGTCTATGAGAGTATAATTACATTCTAATTTAAATAAAGTATGTATACTTTATTATTATTGTTTAATAAACTCTCATTGTTTAAAAAATTATTGTTGCTACTTTACTATAGTATTTGAAATAAAACATGCATACAATATAACAGTCTTTTAATTTTATAATTAATTTTCAACTGAATATAATTATGACATTTGTGTATGTGCATAGGTACCTTCCTACATATTTAAATAGCAGGTAAACACTTTTAAGACTTCATTCTTGGAGTTGAATCAATGTTTAGATGTAGGTATCCATGTTAATTATTCTGTGTTTATACTTTCAACACTACCTATGTACCTCAACAAACTTTGGCAACCTTTAACGAACTGCTGTGTTACCTGCTATATGAGATTGTGGTAATGTTCTATCCAGGACATGAAGAACTTTTAAACCAAGCAAAACTCTAAACAAACTCAGTAGGCCCAGTATGATTTCACATTTCGGATAGGTACTGAAAAAAGATTATTACATTACTTTCAGATATTATCATTGGTTTTTGTTATAATTTAGAGAAATATTGTTTTGCAGATAATTTTATATATATATACTATAGTCACAAATTAGAATACTGAGTATAAACCCTTTCCAACTAGTTAAAATTATAACATATCAGGTAACAGCACCAGCTTTATGAAATCTGTAGTGGCTTGTAACCTTGTTTTGGTCTCATTCCTGAAGCTTGTATTAATCTGGTATGTAACACAGGTTGATCTTGTGCAGTCTTATGTTTGGTAGCTTAGTATCACTCTTCACACAAAATGCCATAGGGAATGGAATAGTCTTAAGAAATCCCAAAAGGTGTTTGTAATGTCAGGTAGTAACACAGTAACCACCTACTAATATTTTTATCATTTTCTGCACTTTTAGTTTATTTAACACATTAAAATCAGTTTTCAAAACACTAGTCGACTGCCTATTTGTAATGTGGTTAGAATTTTGACTTGGGCGTTCATATTGTAATGGCTCATTAGACCTTTTTTCCTGTAAAAATATATTTAGATCCTAGAAATACTTTGATAAGAAAAAAGAACATAAAAAAAGAATTAGAACTAAATTAGACCGAAATTTACGGTACCAATTCACTACTTCCAAAAAATAAACCCTTTTTGTCGAGTCCATATTCATGTCACTTTTAACATTTTCATTCTTATTTGAAATATTAGTGTAGTATTATTTGAGATACTTGTATTTATGTAATGTAAATTTGTAAATTCCACTTGTTTGTTATTGATGACAAATTGACAATCAATCTGTGACATTCGGCCTTATTCGGTTCTAGAATTGTTTCTCTCTCTTTTCGTCTTACTGACTAGTGAGATGAGACAGATATATTCAAACGCAACTTAGCCGAAAAGTGAGCACACGCTACACCAAAGACGTCACCAAATTGAAAATACACTCGCGTGACAAGCAAGTCGGCACGTTTTTCGTTAGGTCGGAGGCGTTTTTTCCAGCGTTAACTCAGTGTTGCCGCTTTAACCACTTTGTCGCTAGATCAAGTTGACGACTTTATTAGAAATTACTCGTAGTCGGTATTATGCAAAAGATACTGATACAAATTTGATTAGGTACCTATTTGTAAATCAAGTCTTCTAACATAGTAAGGTATAGATCTCACCCTTATAAGATTGAAAACCTGTATTAGGATAAGACGACCGCTCTTCTTAAAATCAATAAAAAATTACTAGGTACCTATATCTTATTTAAAAATAAAAAAACAAATATCGATTAGCTTTGTGACGTTATTTGATTTGTTATGTTCTTCGCTTATTATTATCACAAATGAGTGGAACAAATAAACGAAATGATGTAAGTACCTAATTAATAATTTAATTATCTTAACATTCAATTCCTATATTAAACTTTCCAAGTAATAATATTAGTGTTAGTGAATATGTCATAAAGTTTTACTGTAACCAAAAAAATTGATTATACACTAACAATCGAAATGTCATTTTGTACCTATAGGTTTAATCTATTTACTACCTTTCTCGATCATCACTCACACTGTGTTATGTTTCTACCAACTGACTTTGATAAATACATATTTATGCTTTATATTATTGGAAAAATACCGCCTTAAATTATTATGGGTATCATTGTCGCCCCAGTCTTATCTAATTTCTGCTGCCCCCTTATTTTAAACTGTCGGAAAATATTCGAATTTCGGAAACTCTTTACCTGTCACTTTTTATCGCTATGCGTCAAAGCGAGACGGCATGTGACTTTTCGAATCGAATCCGTGACCCGTCAGTTGAGAATAAGGGGGCAGAGGTTTAATTTATGCAAGTACGTTTTTTAGTTCAGTAAAACTATTATGTAATTATGGTTTATTTATGGCTTAATGATACTCACAATAATTAAATATATTTAATAAGCCGGTATTTTTCGAACGATTGTAGAAAATTTTCAGATTTTTTAGGGACTTTCAATTATATGCAACGGCAACCCTTTAAAGTAGCCATCTTGACAAGCCTAAACACAAGTACTTTGCTTTCGGCGTCACGCCTTTGCTAGTGACGTGCCTAAGTTACCGACAAACATTAGCGTTTACTCTCTTAGGTTTTACGTTTACGTGTTCGATTGCGATGTACAAACTTTGTGCAAACCTACACTAGAGGTACAGTTAACCGAAGGTCACGTTAACACAAACGCCCGAATTAAGCTAAACGTTTTTGTACTTTAATTCGATTTCGTTTAGGTTGAAAATTGATTGGATTTTTTTCTCATATTACGGTTACCTGACCTGCTGTTGTTTTGTACAGTCGACGGCACATCAAGCGTAACAGTATGACCTTGAGCTTGCCCTTACTGCGTTCGTAATAGAGGTGGCTTTCGTATTGCAACTGTTACACTTGATGTTCTGTCGTGTGTACATATAAGTATTTCAATCCTTGTTACAGTATAGGTATAGTGTACAGAACATAACAATTTCGTATTATATGTAGGTATATTTTTTATGTATAAACATTTGCACATTATTAATGGTTAGATCTGATAATCCGAAATAATTTCATATCCGTTTTAAAGCCCTACATAATGAAAAATTTAAGAGCATTCTTTATTTTATAAATAAAACAAGTGCGGCTACCGCGTGTTGTGAGAGAAATTATACAATACAAATATAAATACAATAATAATTTTATACAGGGTGGTACGGTCAATGCGTCAATAAATTAAAACATGGGCTATATTAGTTCATAGAAATGGTTTGCCACTTTCAAAAACATCTTACTCATTTGATAAATTCATAACATTTGTATGAAATAATTTAAGATGGCTGCATTACTTCATAGAAATGTCATAAAGTTATCAAATGAATACGATGTTTTTGAAAGTGGCAAACCATTTCTATTAACTAATATAGCCCATGTTTTAATTTATTGTCGTATTGACGGCACCACGTTGTATAACCTTTTTATATCTTCTTTTTTGCGGGAGGCAAAGACTAGTGCTCAAAATATGGACATCCCATTTCTCTCTGAAGCTGATTGAACAATTCTAGAGATAGTAAACTTATTAAGAGACATAGTATTAATGAAACAATTTTATCTTTATAATCTTATTAAAAAAATTGTACCGTGCGGCGCCCTATTTCTTCCCGTGGGTGTCGTAAGAGGCGACTAAGGGATCTCTGAGCTATCAACTGCTCCACTGGTGGTAGGGTGTGAAAACCCTGGTTAGTGACCACCGTACGCAAGGCGCATTCCGGGATCAGTGGGCGTACAACCAGAGCTTGGGGAGACGATGCCGCGATGGATGCGGTCAATGATGGCTTCCGTCTAACTAAAGCCAGGTGGACTGCGTTGACCCGCCGGCCAGGGAGACCTGAAGAAACGGCTGTTCCGCTGGCCGCCCGTGGCACAGTACAGGGGCCCAAGCTATCCTAACCAGATCATGAGGCTGCCCCATCATGCCTCGCATAATCTCGGGGTGGTCCGTCGTGCCGGTTGGTGACCGGATGGTGGGGTTCCAGCGGCCATACCCGGGAGGGTTCGGGGGGCCTTCCGTCTGGTGGATCAGCGCTTCTATACTGTCGGCTGTTACCTGGCAAAACAGGCCTCACGATTGGACTGCCTATATCCATCCATGGCAGCGACAAGTAATGTGTATGGTCGTACAGCGGTGCACATCCCCACTACAGCTACGCTGTTTGAGGTCGGGCTCACTAACTTACTTCCGTGGGCTCCATGCTAACCTCAATGTCGTCTACCAACATCTTGAGACGGCTCGGCCAGCGCTGCTTTTTTTGACGGAGACGCAAATACTCCGCCCGGCTGACACAAGGTATCTGGACTATCCCGGCTATACTCTTGAAGAGTCCTTCAAAGCGAAGTCCGAGGTATGCTTGTTTGTCCGGGCGGATGTTTGCTGTCGCCATGTACGCTACTTGGAGGACCCTTACTTTTCCATCCTCGGGGTGCACTTGGACCTGGGCATTCATTTCCGTGTCTACGTTTGCCTCTACAGATCCCACAGCGGTGACATGGAGACAACTCGACTTTTTGAACACCTTAGGCGGGTGGCAGATGTTGCGCAGGAGCAGTTTCCAACCGCGGAATTGGTGTTTTTGGGAGACTTCAATGCTCACCACGAGACGTGGTTATGTTTCCCCAGAACTGACCATGCTGGTAGAACTGCCCATTCGTTCGCTCTCACGCACCACCTGACTTAACTGGTTAACCAGCCCACCAGAATTCCAGATATTGTCGGTCACGCACCCTCTTTGTTGGACCTTCTGATGATGGCTCGCCCGGAGATCCCTCCGGTTAGAGGTTCGAGCTCCCTTGGGATCATCGGGTCACTGCCTGATTTCCGCTGGGGTGCCACGGGCGTCGCCACCGCTATCTGTGGTGGCCAAACGCCGCATCTGGCACTACGCGAGATTGGGGCGGTATGCGGGATAACTTTGCATCTGTTCCTTGGAGGCAGCGCTGTTTCAGTGAATCGTAGCCGAATGCTAGCGCTACTGCTGAGTAAGCTGGTGAGATAATGTTAGGGATGGAATACTATATCCCTCACTCCGATCTCGTCAGTAAGGGCAGGCGTAACCACTAGTTAAATCGCGAGTGTGCGTTACCTGTTGAGAACAAACAGTCGGCATACCGTGCTTGGATCAGGTCCAGTCAATGGGGATCCCAATATTGACTCACTGAAATCAGCCTATAACAATGCCACTAAGTTCTGCAAAAGGCCCCTCGTCAGAGCGGATGCTCAACGCGTTGCACGAGTTGGCCAAGAATTACTAACGCACCCTACGGGAAGCCGTAGCTACTGGTGTCTGACCAAAGCCGTGCTGTCACCCTTATGCCAACCCTCGCTGCCCCCGTTGAGATGCTCTGACAGAACACTTGCTCCGCAAGAGATAGCCGATCTCCTGGTAAAACTCTTTGCTGCTCATTCCCGAATCGATGACAGCAATTATCAGCCACCAACACTCGCCCATTGTGACCATACAATGCCTGATATCCGTATCAGGCAATGTGATGTACGTGCGGAGTTTTAATCAATCGACGTCCGAAAAGCTAGTGGACCTGATGGCATCCCAGCGATAGTACTGAAAAACTGCGTAGTGAAGTTGTCTCCCGTCTTAACGCGGCTATACCGCCTTTCTCTCTCTTCTGGGTGTGTGCCGTGGAGCGAGGCCAATGTGCAACCGGTCCCCAAAAAGGGAGACCGATCAGATCCAGCTAACTACCGCCCAATAGCTGTCACCTCTGTTCTTTGCAAGGTTATGGAACGGATCTTAAATAACTAGCTGGTCCGATACCTAGAAGATCACTCAATAAATAATGATCGTCAGTGTGGGTTTCGGTCGACACGGTCAGCGGGTGATCTTCTAGCGGATTTAATGCATGTCTGGGGTGAAGCTATTGACAATCGTGGTGAGTCAGTGGCTGTTAGCCTTGACATTGCCAAAGCTTTTGATCGGGTCTGGCAAAGGGGTCTTCCCACCAAGCTCCCGGCATACGGTCTGCCCACTCAGCTCTGCAACTGGATCGCCAGCTTCCTGCATGAGCGGAGATCCGTGTCCTCGTTGATGCGTTGTCTGCTGTCCCCCACTCTCTTTGTTCTTCAAATCAATGATATGCTTCCATTAGGAAACATTCATTGCTATGCGGATGACAGTACAGTGCATGGTGGATGTTAAGGTCGCCCAGGGGCTGGGCGCATTGAAACCGAGAGGGAGAGAATCAATCTTACCATTGAGCTCAACAGGGTGTTAAACCTCATATCTGAATGGGGATTAAACAATCTTGTTGAGTTCAATGCTAAGAAAACACAGGTGTGCGCGTTTACAGCCAAAATGTCGCCGTTCCTTCCTCTTCCCTCTCTTCAGGGCACTACTCTTTAGGCACAGGGCTACATCAACTTGCTCGTTATGGAGATAAGCTGCGATCTAAATCAGAGGAATTATATCGAAACCGTGGTCAAAACAGCCTCACGGAAGCTAGGTGTCCTGAACAAGGTGCGTCGATTTTTCACGCCTGCTGTACAAAACTCTGGTCCGGTCTTGCGTTGAATATTGCTCGCATCTGTGGGATGGCTCCGCCAAATACCTCCTCTATGCACTCGACAGATTTCAGCGTCGTGCCGTCCATATTATTGACGACGTAGAAGTCACGAACAGCCTAGAACCTCTACAACTCCGTCGTGACATTGCATCACTAAGCGCCTTCTATCGGCTTTATCATGGAGAGTGTTCTGAGGAGCTTTTCGAACTTATCCCACCTTCCCCTTTCCTACTCAGGAGCACGCGTGCCGGTCTTCGGAGTCATCAATTTACTGTCTCCACCTAAACGTCACGCGCAAAGAAGTATAGTAACTCGTTTCTATGTCGGACTTTAAAAACTTGGATTTTTTTGCCAGCACATGTGTTCCCTCCTTTCTATAACATGGGTTCCTTCAAAAGAGGTGTTAAAAAAACCGGCAAGGTGGGGGCGGCTAGAACAGTTTGTTATCAAACTGAACTAGCTGTCTCCGCACATGGACTTTGCTTACCGCTTCACATCAGATGGTGATGACTCATTTGCTGAGCTTTGTATATAAAAAACGGTTTGATGAGTTAAAGCAGTTGTGGTAACGACTGAGACCAACGGCTTAGCGTGCCTTCCAAAGCACGGAGGAGCTTGATTGACCCATCTCGGGCATGGCGAAAGTTGCTTTGTTTATGGAATCGAAACAATAGCGTTCAAATCACTAAGCCATCGCCACCGAGATACTCAAATCACGGTATAATTTAATTAAATTAAAATGAATACATTATGATTTTGATTTTTTGGAAAAATTTATATAAATAATTTGTTATTTACGGGGAAATTTTCCCATGCATATAAATGTTATTTGGAAAATATTTATTTAATACATTGACACGATTTTGCACTATTATAAATTAATTCGGAAGTCACTTTCAACCTCCATCGCTATAACGGTAATTAACTCACATTAGTATGCGCTCTTTAATCGAACAAATCACTCTGCTCTTAAAACATATAAAAAAATAGTGAATGTCGAAATGCCGAGGTCACCCATGGGCGGCTGGGTACTTTATCGAGATATCGCCGCCGCTGATGGGCGGCGCGCTTCCAATTCATGACGGCATGGGGGTAATGGTAATGTGTGTATACATACAAGGTGTTTGGTACATGGTATAACAAGCGGGCACCTTGTTAACATAGTCATATAATGGCCCTAATTCTGGAGAACACATTAGCATGTGTTCTCCAGAATTAGTTTAAATTTAAGTTCAGTCTATTTCTTTCTTTCAAAACAAATACGAAAAGGATGGCTGTCATATAAATTGACATTTAGAAAGGTGCGTTCAATTTTCGACCTTATTGACGTGCTAAAATGCAGTGTTTAGGACGCACCTCCGTACATGCCGTCTAAAATTGTCTATGGTTTCTATGAAATCTATCTAAATTTAATTGACAGCTCTAAACAGATTCTTGCCATCTTTTTCCTATGACTTATTGCGAGAAAGAGATATACTCTACTTAAATTTAGAATTAAAGTTTGTTCCCAGAATTACGCCCAATATGGCGTTATCAAAAATTCAAAATTGTAAAATTAATTTTGAAAATTCCCATACATTTTGTTCTACTGACAGAACTTTTTGTATGAAGAAATTTGAATTTCATTTTCTAATTTAAAAATACTAATTTATATGACTATGTTAAGATGGGTAGGTTCCCGCTTGTTATACCATGTACCAAAAACCCTGTATTTACGGGAGGCAATAAATGCGTAAAATCCTTTCTTTTAATTTTACAGCTTTACCACCCAACATTAGCTCACAAATAAGACATATTATATTAGTTTCCATTTTCTATGCAATTATCACAAGTCACTACTCGTACAACAACAAACAAATTATAGCGCCTCGCTCCCGGCCGGCAGCCGGTCGCCGTAGCCAGTGAATGATGCCTACGCGCTCCTTTGCCGCGCTGTGGCCGCGCTAGTGTTCTTCGCACAAAAACGTTAAAAATAATATAAATCAAAATCCCATGGATAAAAACGACACAAATTAAGCATAGAGCTTCCTTTTACCATAACATTAATAAAGACATAAACTCTAATAACTTGAATTTTCTTTTATGGCTATTACAGGGGGTTAAATAGGAAAAAAAATATAGTTCCGAATACCATGGATGAATATGACACAAAATGATTTAAACAATAGATACTAGTGTTGGAGGACCGTTAACACTTATTTCAACAACTTTAATATTTTTCTATAGCTATTACAGCGATAGGTAAGGTATTTGGGTAAATCCAGTATTCCCATGGAGTGAGATGGCACAAAAAGCTTATGTATATCAGTAATGACTTTGTTATCATCATGGAAGTTAAATTTTCAACTCTAATTTTCTTTTCAACGAAATAATGCATAAAAAGAGAAATACCTAAATTGTGACCTTAGCAACCATCAAAAATGACACAAAATCATGATTTGGGTTGGTGAAATAGTATACTAACTGTATGCAAAAAATCATAAACTTTAATATTTTTGGAACCTCAAAACCTAGCGGTACCGGAGAAGATGGACACATCAATTCCACTGTATTTGAGTGTGTTTTTAATCCACCTGCTAATAGTTTGTGAAGTTACACGGTTATGGGGTTTTCGAATTCCAATAAATAATTGATCACCTTTTCTGATTTCTTGAGACTTATTTATATAAGAAACCAAGGTATTAGCGGGGCAAATTTCAATCCGATCTTTGAAATATGGTAAATATAGTGTTGGTTGCCGAACACCTAATTTGGAAGTCTTAATTATCTCAGGTATTTTAATAATGATTTTATCCGTTGAAACAATTATATTAAGTACACTAATTTTTGACAGGGTCTGCACCCGATGTGCTGTAACAATAGCGAGTAAGGTTGCACATTTCATGGACAATTTTTCAAATGATAAAGTATCATTCGGGTATAGTGAAGCTAGATAATCTAAGAGCTTACTCGTATCCCATGTCGCATTATAGCGCGGAAGAGGAGGTCTTAATCTATACACGCCCTTGAAAAAACGTGCAAGCCTTTCGTCCTCAGATAATGAACCGACAATTAAAGATATAGCTGCCCTATAACAATTTACAGTACCATACTGGCTGCCATTGTTAAACACTTCGGTGAGAAATTCTATTATTATTGGAATAGATGGTTGGTACATATCAATATTATTGTCTTTACAATATGAAAACCATTTTTTCAAACAACTCTCGTATTGTTTCATGGTGTTGTCGGATAATGACGCTAGCATAATTTTTATGGCAGACTCTGGTGTATCTCGTCGCAATAATGCCGTCCGGACAATACTGCGCCCACCAGGGTAATGTTGGTTTGTATGTTGCCGCTGCTGTAATGTGGAAAAATTACATGCTTTGAATCTAATGTTATTACAGAGGATGCAACTAGCCCGTTAAACAGAGGGTACCATGGTTGGGATGGCCAAGCCGGCACAATCATGATGCCCTCTGCTTTATCGGAAATAATTTTTCTCAGAGTCTTTAAAATTACTGCTACTGGGGGAAACGCATAAAAATAAATATTTGACCAGCTTATTGTAAATGCGTCTATAACAAATGCGTCGGGGTCTCTGTGCCAAGAAGCGTAAGTTTCACATTTATAGTTAATGCGGCTAGCAAAGAGCTCAATATATGGAATACCAAATGTATCTGTTAATATCTGAAAACCAGCATCAGTCAACTCCCATTCCACGTCTGGATGAGATCGTCTAGATTCGTGGTCCGCTATGACATTATCAGATGATTTAATGTAAGCTGCCTTTACGAGTATTTTTCGCGACTCACACCATTGCCAAATGTCTCGCGTGACTTTATTAAGATGGGGAAATTGAACCCCGCCCATGCGGTTTATATAGCTCATAGCAGTAGTGTTATCTACCCTTAATAATACAAGGCAATTTTGAAGATCTTTTGTGAATATTTTGATAGCAAAATACGCAGCTAATAGTTCTAAGTGGTTGATATGCAAGATTTCTTCTGATGGAGACTATTGCCCGCTAGCTGTCTGTCCGTCACACACTGCCCCCCACCCCGTTGTTGAAGCGTCAGAATATATTTCAATGTCAATATCGTCATTTCTTATTCTATGCACTGAAGTATTTATGGCGTTTTTCCACCAATTTAAATCTGGCAACAGAAAATCGGGAATGGTCATGACACGGTCATAATCATCGTGACCTCTCAAGTTTAGATACTTGCAGCGTTCTAATTCTTTGACGTACAGCCAACCGTACTCGATGGCTGGACAGGCTGATACTAATAGTCCCACTAATTGTGCAAACTTCCTAATCCTACATTGCCTTATACGTAAGAAAACTTGAAGCTCATTCCTAATACGTTCTCTTTTATCTAGAGGTAAGCTTACTTGCCACGCGTGTGTGTCTACTACATAACCAAGATAATGGCAACGCTTTGAAGGTATCAGTCTACTTTTTTTATTATTTATGAAAAAACCGAGAGCTCTTAACAAATCACAAGTGATATTCACATTTTCTTGACAGGCATTGTAAGACCTTCCCACAAGATATATGTCATCTAAATATATAGAGGATACGAAACCACATGACCTTAACAATTTCATAACAGGCTTCATTAATTTAGTAAAAATAAAGGGAGCCGTGCAGAGTCCGAATGGAAGAACGTTGAACTGGAACATCTGTGTACTATTATCTTCTTTTAATACAAATCTAAGGTATTTCCGTGATCTGGGGTGTATTTTAATAAAAAAATATGCGTCTTTTAGGTCTACCGTAGCTGAAAAACAGTCTTTACTAATGAGCTTCAGAACGGTACGAAAATCTTCTAGCTTAAAGTGTTGCGTTTCAATATATTTATTTAAAGCTTTTAAATTTAATATAAATCTCATGTCTCCATTTGACTTCGGTATCAAAAATACACGAGATACAAACTGTCTTGGTGTGGGTTCACATCGAGAAATAGCACCTATAAGTAATAATTTATTTATAGCCTCTCTGTAGTTCCTACTTTCTGATTCGGAGCGGATCACACAGACAGGTGCGTCAGATTGCTGCACTGGATATTTGAATCGGATTTTATATCCCTTTATCCAAGATAAAAGAGTACTATCCCGGGTAATCAGGGACCATCGGTCAAAAAATAAGCTAAGTCTGCCAGCATAGCTTACCGATGAAGGAATAGAGGGCGAGGAGGAGCCTGGAGTGGCTAGCGGGTCCTCGTCTGCCTGGTGCGCTGCGACGAGCCGCGTGACGAGCTGGCGGGCGCTCGCCTGCTGCTGTCGGGCGCCGGGGGCGGCGGCGGTGGCGGCGGCGGGGGACGGCGAGCGGGACCCGGCGCCGCCCGGCGACGAGCGGGCCCCGCTTTCCAGTTTAAATTCTTCGAAGGCTGAGTGACAGTCTTTGTCTTCTTATGTGCGTCCATTTTTAAATCGGAGCTTGACTTAGTAACGGCCTTCGCCGTTCGTAAAGCCTCGGGCAGGTCTTCTCCGAAAAGAAAAGTATCTATCCTGGCGTTCGTCAGCTGCTCCTTTATATCCTTCTTTAAGGAATATAAGGCAAAGTTTCTCCTAGATATAGATTCACTGTACTGAATATCGCACATAATGCGGCCAGAATCCATGAGCTGTTTCAATAAATCGTAATTTTTATTCTTCTCTTTGAGAAGAGTCGATATACTTTGACCTAAACACGAAATAGCTGCTGCAATTTCTATTTGTCGAGCTTCTATAGCTTTGTCTCTCTTCACTACCACATCAGGAACCGCTGCCTTTATCTCAGGATTAAGGCGCGGAGCCCCTACGTGGGAACAGTTCGCCGGAACGAGATACTTTTCCATTAGTTGTTTTCGGTTTTCCTTCTCTAATCCTTTGGTGACGATATAATTAAAGCGGCTGGCCAGATCTGTGTTAATTTCGCTACCTTGTTTTTGCATAGCGGTAGGATCAGCTCCGAGAATATCTAGGAGGTCAGGGTCCAACTCCCCGTCCGAATGTTCTGTCACTAAAGTTGACGGCGGCACCTCGGCAGCGGCGGCAGCGGTGGTGGTAGCAGCGGCGTTGGCGCCCGCGTCGGTTGTGGTCAAGGCGGGGGCGGGTGCGAGTGGCGCGGCCGTCGCTGGCGGCGGCGGAGCGAGCATGACCGGGTCGCTTAAGGCACCGACGGTATCCTCTGCTGCTGACGTGGACTCGGCAATGTCTCGGTCTGTGAACGAGACCAATTATGTTAACGGTTTACCATTTTTCTAACGATGATGGTGCCGTATATTAGCGAAATTAATGCGTCGAAACAATCCCTCAGATGGTTCTGCGTGCATAAATAGATCGTGCATCGAAACAGTCCCACAGACTGATCTGGGCAGATCGACAAATTAATGCGGCGAAATAGTCCCGCAGACTATTCTGATTGCATGTTAAACTTGTAGTAATTACGGTCACAAGAATATTAATGCAGCGAAGTAGTCCCACAGACTATTCTGATTGCATATTACACTTGTGGTAGGTAATCGCGATTATAAAAGTAATTAATGCAGCGAAATAGTCCCGCAGACTAATCTGATTGCATACATACTTTGTGTTGAAAAAACTTTATCACTTTAATAAATGTAGGTAAATGCAACACTGAACTAACCTTGAATTTTATCCGGATTTGGCGTTGAGTCCCTTGATGTCGAGCGTGATCCACTGCTTGATCGGGATGAAGAAGATGTACTTGATCGTATACGGCGACGCCCCGGGCGTCGAATACACCTTATTTCTTTTTCTAATTTTCTTAACTTTTTCGACAAAATATCGACGGTACTTTCACTACGTCTTTTAGGCATTTTGAATGCGTGCGAAGTGGTCGAGCACTAAATTGCGAATGTGAGGCTGGCAAACGGAGCATGCCACAAGATGGCGGAGGAATTATTTCAAACTACCTTCCTCCGATTTTTATTTTTTACTTTTTAAACCATAGTGCAGAAGTGGCATCACTACGCGATACTACATTGTGTTATTTATTAATTATTGAATATAATTTAGGAAATACTAATCTCGAGGACGAGGCACGAGTATAATGGGCGTTTTGACGATTGAAAGTGCTTCATGGGGAGCAGATATTCATTTCCTTTCATATGGAGATCTTTGGCTGTCTGCATTACGTACAGAAAAAAAGTTCGGGGTGTTCACCGGCGTTCATTCACTTCGCCAACGAATTTTTCTTCTATGAACGTGTCGCTGATAAATCCAAAGTCGTTCTACAAAAACTACTTATTGAAAATAATTCAATGAAAGTAATGGCTAGTCGTATTACTTTGACCTATAGGTTCATGGTTGTTTTTTTTTATTTTTATTTATTTATACAACTGGATGACAAACAAGCTGACGGCCCACCTGATGGTAAGCGGTTACCGCCGCCTATAGACACCTGCAATAACAAGGAAAAGTCACTTGATATTGCAGGTGCGTTGTCATCCTGGGGCCTAAGATGAAATGCCGTCCATGCCCAGTAATTGCACTGGCTACCTTTCCCTTCAATCCGAAACACAGCGAACTGTTTCACGGCTGAAATAAGAAAGGCGGTTATGTTTAATTTGTCGGCAAAACGTTCATCGACGAAAAATTTGTCGGCGAAGCATTTCACAATCAAAAAAATTTCCCACTTCCAATTTCGTTGACCGCTTTGAAGTGAAGTTGAATCTTGCTTCATATCGCTCATATAAATGTATTCTTTAATAAAATTTTAAACAAACATAATAAATTTCAAAACACTAAAAGGGAAAAAATATTGGGTTTCTTTCTGAAGTTGATGCTAGCTGTTTCCAGAAATAATAGAAAGTGTAGCACGAACTTCAAAATATAACTTTTATGAAATAAATATTATTAATAATTATTTTTTCCCTTGTAGTGTTTTTAGTGATTAATTTCGTAGGTCAGAGCCAGATGGGTCATCGTGGACCAACCTGGTAGTATTCCAACGCTAATAGAATTATCTGAAATTATTAAGAAAATAAAAATCCGCAATTTAGCTTACATTGATGACTTAATTATTCCATTTAGTTACTTTGATTTTAAAAGCAAACTAGTAAATTGATTTTAAAAGCAAACTAGTAAATTGCTTTTGAATAAAAACTATGGGACCCATCTAAAAATATACCCTTTCAACTGATGAATCAATTCTCCAAATCGGTTTGACAATAACGGAGTTCTGATGTAACAAACATACAAAAAACATACAGCCGAATTGATAACCTCCTCCTTTTTTGAAGGCGGTTAAAAATAGATACTGACTAACGCACTATAAATCATGTAGTTAAACAGTTAATAACACCTATTCCTCTCGTAATACTAAAATTGAACACAAATACCTACTGATTGACTAACTACCGCATTAATTATCAATCGCAGTTAATAAGTACCCCTTATTTCTGTCGTAATAACAAAAGTAAACACTCACTTTTGGTGCTGACTTTACAATTCTTTTAAGTGCATACAAATCTAGTGTTTTGTGCACGCTTGAAGGAATTTAGGTTGTCTGTCCGTCCTTATGTAATATGTGTATTGTTTGTGGACAATGACACGCAGGAAACCGCGTGTCTATTACGAGACAATTAAAGTTTATATGTAGTTTATGTAAAGGTGTTCACTATTTGTGAAATTGGTAAATTATTATTGTAAGTAATAAATATACTTATACTCACACCTATTATTCCTACTATATTTGACGACCGCCTGGCCGAGTGGTCTGTACCCCAGGCTACTCGGTCAAGAGGTCCCGGGTTCGAATCCCGGTAGGAACAAATGTTTGTATGATGAGTACGAACATTTGTTTACGAGTCATGGATGTTTATATGTTTATTTCTAATATTTATATACATATTATTATCATTATTTCTCCGTTATCTAGTATCCATAACACAAGCTCTTAATGATGCTTACTTTGTGCTAGATAATAGGTGTGAGTGTATAAATATTATTATTATTATTATTATTCTATCCCAAATTCAACTTACTTACCGTTACATAAAAACGATCGGCCTGTGATCATTAGAATTATATACTAAACAAATACAAAAACATCCTTACTCGTAAACAAATGTTCGTACATACCTACTTGTCATACAAGTATCTGCTCCTACAGGAATTCGAACCTAGTAGCTGTCGACCAATATCCCGATATAGAAAAAAAAGCATCGCCACACACCGTCTTCTAATTAAGCCCCCGTCTCCTCGGTTAAGTAATAAATACTTCATAAAATGCAAGTTTAAACATCAAATAACAATCCCCAAAATTTGAAATTTTCGTAATGTGATTAAACGAGGGACCTACTTAAATTCATAACGATGGTTTTGAGTTTGCATTATTTATGGGACAGGTAGAGTCACGATTTTCCGGATGCCTGAGTTACACACAGAGCCAGTTCCAAAAGAAAGAAACAATTTAATCTTAAGTGTATATTTATGCTCTCTCGCCTGGAGGTGCTTACATAGCATTTTCTCATCAATTAACTTGTTTTGTTGCATTCTACCTTCTATGAGGAATTTTAAGTAATTGCAGGTATTCGAGGTGTTTCCCCGAAGAGCATGGAAATTTACAACTTACAGAATTGATAAGGGTACAAACATTGTACATATAATCTTCTTAAGTTGTGCGTGCGAAGTTGCGTGTGTGTGAGACTGGCATTATTTATTTCGTCACAATCACAATCCCCACATATAGGTACTTGAGGGAAAATTAACAGTAAGTACTATATTTTTACGTTGGGTGCCTTTGCTTATCTGTTTATTCATTTACTTGTGAAAAAAAAAAGATAGGTAGTGGTACAATATGTAATTGTGGTAGGACTCTGTATTGAAATTAGACTGCTTATTCTATCCTATGAAAAAAAAACTTTATACTATTTTTCATCATACGCAATCAAGGAACCTTTGTCCGAAATTCTTTTGACCGAAAAAGGTTGAACCCCGACTTTTTTGCTTTAGGTATTGTTGGCCATAATCTAGCTAGACCATCGAAATATCGTTTGAAATAAATATCATTCTACCGAACTACGTTTCACCGATTTTCAAAATAACTTTTTACTATTGGTCAAAGACGCTTTTGAACTTTTTTGACTTCAGTAAAACATCATAAAATCGAATATTACTAGCCCACAACCATGTTATTGAAGGCACTTCTACTACTACGACCAATTGAAAAATCGGATTAACGAATAAAATTCAATTGATAATAGGTCAAATGATACAGTAACAAACTTGATTTCAGCGATGCAAAAAAAAACTAGACGAAAATAATAGGTAGTCGAAAAGTATTCGGTTAAATGAATATCGGGGAAAAATTTTTAAAAAAATTCTTGACAAAATAGTGAATATATTTTATGATTATTTTTTGTTTTGTTGTGTCAAAAAATCTAGAAGTTTATCACTTAATCCGTTCCTCTCTTATTTTAAATATATGTATATTACTCTTATAATATATCTACTGATTTAATATTATTATTATTAATACAATCAAATATCTAACAAAAATTAAAATACAACGAAAACTTTAAAAGATTTGTATTATACAGGACGTACTCTCTGTTTCTTTATATTTTTGTACCCAATTTGTTTATCTATATTAATAATAAAATCATGGACCAAATTTTATTATCCTTGCCATAGACCAAATAATATAATTACCCAAGTTTGTCTGGAAGAGATTACATAGTAACAAGAAGCCTAAGCCTTTTGTATGTAGGTACATTATATGTTTCTTGCTCTGCTATCTCATGTTTTTAATCGTGTTTAGTAAAGTATTTTTATTTTTTTAATCCGACTTCAAAAACGAGGAGGTTCTCAATTCGTTTGGTATATTTTTTTTTCTATGTATGTACACCGATTACGCCGAGATTTCTGATCCGATTTACGTGATTCTTTTTTGTTTGATGCGGAATAGTTGCCATTTGGTCTCATGATTTTTTTTTCAAAAATAGTGGGGTAGTTTGGTTTTTAAATCAATAAAACTGAAATGAGAAAGTCATCTACGTATGCGAAATTGCGGATTATTGCTTTCCTATGACTTTTTAGTGAAACGATACGATAGTAGGAAACAATGTAAGCTGACGGTCACGGTCAAGCTAGATAGCTTTGACCTTAGAAAGTTATCACTAGAAATTGTATAAAAAAAAAATCAAAAATTTAAACCGACTTCAAAAAACTGAAAAGTATAAAATACTTAATTAAATTTAAGTAGGTACGCATCCCCTAGAAACATATTTTTTGGAGTTGGTGCTAAGTTGTTTCCAGAAATAATAGAACGTGAAGCACCGACTCCAAAAAATATGTTTCTAGCGCGGATGAGTACCTACTTAAATTTAATTATTTTATCCTTTTTGTATAGAAATTTACTAACGACAAAGGAAGAAATTGAGTCATTTTAAAAAAAAGAATACCTAGATTATTTTTTTATGTTAATTACTTACCCTATTAAAAAGTTTACCGTATTAATTTGTAAAGTACTTAGGTACTTTACAAATTAATAGGCTAAACTTTTTTTGGGTAGGTATGGATGTCTGGTTTGGATAAACCAGACACAACAGATAATAGATAGCTTGGCTGGTAAGGGACAAAAGTTCCAGAAACTTTGTACTACTTAGATATATTAATGACATCCGATCAGTTAATCGAATTTATTTTCAGCCGTACTAGGTGGTAGGCCCACATGTAGAGCCGCCTGGTAGGTAGCCAGTGTAAATACTGGATATGGACGGCAGTTCATCTTAGGCCTGACAACGCGCCTGCAATATCATGTGATTTTTCCTTGTTCTTGCAGGTGTCTAGAGACGGCGATAACCGCTTACCACCAGGTGGGCCGTCAGCATGTTTGTCATCTAGTTGTATAAACAAAATTAAATCCATTAGTAAATTTATGTAACAATATCTTCAAAAGGATTTGAACACTAGACAGGCTGAAGTACCCACTTAACCGTATCAACACCCGTGCTTATTTTATAATCATGTTGTAAGTTCTACCAGCATTTCCTTGACATTTGACTATCACATCACGTTCACAAATTCACGAGTTGAATGCTAACGTGACCCGTACTAGAAGTTTCAGTGATTATATTACTCACTTAATTATATTGTTAGACGCATTAAAAAACTCTCCCTCGAGTGCTACGGTGTGAAAATGCCGAGACACGAAGGTTGCGTAATGTAAAGCACGCAAACTCGTTAGTAAATTTGCTTTAAGTACAGAAAGTTTACATAAGTAATATAAAAATAATGTGAACCTATCGTCCCATACTAGCTCGCCGCATATTTGGTGCGCATATGGAGTGAAAGTGAAGTAAAAAAAATAATGTCAGTCACGTTAGTAAATACATAAAAATCGTTTATCATAACAAAATCTAATAAAACTCAACGATGCATGTCTCGCTTATTATAGGATCGGACTTTTTAGTAAGTAGGTATGTACTTAGTATTAAGTTCGCTTTAAAATTATTACGTTCACAGATTGTTGTCATGCAGCGATCAGCTATGCGATTCTCTAAAGTCAGCAGCCATGAATTCGTGGCTGTCGGCAGCGCCGTCATACTTTTGGCGTTTGTTTGACAACCGTTGGCGTCACCAGCGTTCCGACGTCGAGCACGGCGTGAACCGGAACTAAAAAGTGGTTAATTTTTATAAGTTTATGTAACAATCTATCAAATATTGAATGAAGTCATTGCGATACAATTTTAACACAACAAAAAAGAAATCAAAAAATATTGATTGTACTTCATGTCGTATAAACAAAACAGAGACAATCGTACACAGCCAAGAGACCGACGTAGAGATTAGTGAATACGGATTCACGCAGCGCAGTGCGCAAACGTCAAAACCAATGGCAGCTCGTCGTCTTTGTCAGACGTCTAGTTCGATGTTGAATATCTTTCTTTGTGAATCACACTGCTGCACGACAAACATCTGTGAACGTAATAATTTAAGTATCTGTAAAAGGTTTAAGTATGCCATGAAAATTAGCCATCTATGTCGGTGCTTTATTATTTACCTTAAAACTTTGTGTAATAGTTTATTCGAGAACTCTGAGTAAAGATGTAGTATAGTGCTCGCAAAAATACTGTAAGACAATACTACTTTGAGTGGAGCTTTGCTTTGGGAGCTCTATTCACGAGAATAACAATCTCCTTTGGGAGTCGCGACTGATTCGAGAACCTTTTTGTTATTAATTTGTTATTATTAATCACTCGTTTTAAGTGAGGTTTTAGTTTTTTTTTTAAGTTTTTGAACAATTTATTAGTGTTTTAGCTTTTTAAACCTATTTTAAAGAATTATTATTAGGCCTATGCCCAGCAGTGGGCGTCTCTCGGCTGAAATGATGATAATGATGAAAATGAAAATATCTTTATTCAATTAGGCCCCCAAGAAGCACTTTCGAATCGTCAACAAAAAACCCTTAAGTCTATCACATAAAAATAATATTAACTAACTAATAATTTCATAATGTTTGTCTCTCTGTCTTATCTGGATCTACGTAAGCTAAGAATGTTATGTCAGTCTGTCTATCGGTCTGTCTGTCGGTCCGTCTGTCCGTCAGTCAGTCTGTCTGTCTGCCCGTCAGTCAGTCTGTCTGTCAGTCTGTCTGAATTTACACCGGTTCCAAAAGTTGAACTTCCGAGAAGATTCCGGCAACAAACTCGTGTAGTCACTCTTTTCAATCATTAAGTTACAAAGATCAACTTATTTTTATTTCACTAATGACTATTAAGTACTCCTTAAAGTAGTACACAATGATTAAATTGAAAGCTTGTTTTTAATTATTTTTTTTAAAGAATTTTATTGATTTCATAAAGTTTTCTTACCTATTAAACTGCCGATATTAAATATTTGTAACTATAAGAATGGATTGTAAACGGTGTCATTTTAACAAACAAAAAAAAATCTGCTGAGAATTTGTTCCCATTTCTATCTCATAAAATTTTATATTATTCATGGGCTTTGTGGAGCCAGCCGACAAAACCCAACATCGTGACCAAAGGTAGGTATCCAATGAATGTAGCTTCATAATAAATCAAACTTATTGTAGCTTCTTGAATAGGTAATCGCTTTTTCTTATTAGCGATAGGTGGGTACCATTACACTTCGTGATTGAAAATTTCATGAAAAAATATCCATTGCAGTTAGAAGTTTCATATCATCTTTATTGAGAATTTTAATCAAATACCCGTAACTTTGATTAATAATTTAATTGAAAATACGAACTTCAAACTTACTAGGAAAGGAAAGCCTCCTGAAACACAATGCTACACCAAGGAGTTTCGGCGACCTTTTCAAGCCTAGAACTACTAGTACCTATCTACGTTAAAACTGTCGTGGTCACATTGTATGACAAGATTGTTAATATCGTAAACTAATCACGACTTTGTCTACTCTCTGAATGAATGAGATAATTACAGATTTTTTTTCTATGCAAAGGTCGCGGAGGGAATGATGGGAGGTTTTTTTCTTATTATCTTGTATTTGGGGCTTTTCGGTCTTGTTAAGACTGATTTATCACTGCGACCTAAAATATCTATTGGGACTTGCCACCAATAGTTTAAAGCCTTGATTTGGGCACTTTTCATAAATTTTAGGATTTTCCCAACCTCAAGGGTCTTAACTTCATTTGGGTCAATGGTGTGTCTCCTCAGATGAAGGCTTCGTTTGTGGATAAGAGGTCCACAGTTGCAAAGGAGGTGCATTGGGGTTTCGCGCTCCTGTGCGCAGAATCTGCAAACATCCGAATCAGTTTTAGGTTACTCCTGCTCAGCTTTATCAGCTCTTCAGTTCGTTTAGCATGGAAGCCATGTATTAGAGACTTTGAATGTATCAAACCAGATGTCCTTAGCCATTGTTCGGTGGACTCCTGTATGAGTTTGCTTTTGAGGGAGTGCATGGCCTGGTTCTTTGAAATTTCGCAGAAAGGTTCCAGTCCAATCTGCCGTCCCTGAGCCCCAGCTCTAGCTAATTCATCGGCCTTTTCGTTGCCTATGACGCCAGAGTGACCAGGCACCCATCTCAGAGTGATTCTGTTGTTTAGCCCCAGTATATTTAATTTCTGTGTGGGAGGATACCGAACCCTGTAGACACACGTAGCTCGTTACGCAGCTGCTGTCTTCTGTAAGGTGGAGGTGTTACCAGGCGTGTATCCAGCCCTCATTAAAGGTGGTGGTCACAGTAATCACGCATGATGCATTGTTTTATTTTATTTTACTAAGCCATTGGATACAGTTTCATCAGCTTTTAGATCTCAATAAACCGTGAAGCTGTGATGTCACAGGTCTATAGGGTTGCCCATTCCCATACAGTGGATCCGAGCTTGGGTGCTACCCCAGCGTACACTCAAAATCCCGATTATAGTGAAATCATTGCTATCATTTTTGAATTCTGTCTGTCTATGGAAAGTGTTCTGCTATAAATCGTGTCAAACTCAAATCATGACTTTATAGAAAAGTTACGACTCTTATTAGGGAAACAGTAAAAATAACCAGTCAGAAGTGATCGATTACTTTTGCAAGTCAGTGTATTGCAGGGCTTATACAATGTAAAAGTTTGTACAATCGCTTAGGAATAATCTTTGTCTTTAAACTAAAGATCT
The DNA here is from genome assembly GCA_947347705.1 of Nymphula nitidulata. Classification (NCBI taxonomy): domain Eukaryota; kingdom Metazoa; phylum Arthropoda; class Insecta; order Lepidoptera; family Crambidae; genus Nymphula; species Nymphula nitidulata. Next base: position 16,629,913 of record OX374625.1, on the reverse strand, counting down.
TTTAAAATAATTTTCCCAGAGCTTCTATTAACTTCAGTCCCAGGACTATTACTATGTTCTTGTGTCGAAACGTTTCTTTGAAATTTAAATGCCGTGTTAGATCTTTTTACTACATGCTTTAAGGAAATGCTCGCGTCCCGAACGCCTTGACACAGTTCGACGGAACAGGTGCTTAGGTAAGTACATCACGAGCACCACTTAGATTGAATAGTATTTAAATAGGACTCTATAGCCTGCAGTGTAAAGTGGATTATTATTGAACAGCATCGAATAGAATGGTTTCACCGTGGTTGAGATTGTGTTTGAATGTCAAAGGAGGTTATGGGCAGGGAAGGGTGTATAGTAACATTTGTAAGATTTCTAAGGTCAACTAAGGTTTATAAAGTTTACTATGTATTAAAATGATCAAATAATATGATCTTTTCGTAATTTCATTTTTTTTTAAATTGGTCGTGTTTAAGGTTACCAACACTGCCATCTGCCTTCGCGTTCGAGAACGTTCCCCGTATAATATGAGGCGAGTATGTGGGTATGAGAACATTAACCAAGGTTGTTAAGGACAAAGAGGGTGGGGTATCGATGCCAGGTCATAATCGAGTTACTCTTGATATTGCATTAATTTGTAGTCACTTAGTGCTTTGCTTGGCTTGATATTGTGCACACTCAATCATAATAATGACTACTAACCGTAGGGTATCGAGTGATTCGAGTGGGTACCTATTTATGTTTATGGAAGAAAAGTTAATCTACGTTAATCTTATATTTTTCTTAAAAGGAAATGTGTTTCAATAAAGACCTAAGTATAATTAATTACAAACAATATTTTACAATTTTAAGAAAGGAACTATGCTTTTTAAAAATGGCATAAAAAGATTTTATGCCATTTTAATTGTAGTTCCAAAAATGAAGTGGGTATGCTTAGTTTAGATTTAATTAAAAAAGATAATAGATAATACATTACATTTATTGATGGGCTTAAAACGCTGAAGACTGCATTACGTGATTAAGAGATACAATATTTATTATGTTATTTGTCTATTCCTAACTTTCGACACGGGATCTGTGAGCATTCCCATGGTTTTTACTTTCCTCAACAAATAGATAACTTTGTTACATATTGAAAACGGCTTTAATGAAGTCGCACGTTTACGTGCTCATTATTATGTTTTTATTAGAAGACGCGTGGGAATCAACATGTGATTCTATGAACATTCTATAGAGAAAGAAACTACAGCTTGATTGCACAATAAATAGAGATAAAAGATACTAGGGCTTTCTACGTCTCCCATAAAACGAGATAATTGCATAGATACCACAAGCGAGGCTTCCTGCGAAATGAATTTAAATGAGTTTACACAGTGGTTGCAGACGTACCACGCAGACACTAAACAAACGTCAAAATAGTCGAGGATTTCTCAAGAGGTGACATGCGCAATAGAACTCCGATCAATGCACCCCGGGAGTGCGCGCGCCACCCTCAGACCGGCCTCGACGTCATCTACGCAGTTGGCCACGAAAAAACAATAGGAAAAATCTGGCGCAATTCAATAGCAAAAACCTTGTCAATCGCGATCCTCGTCCGCTAAATCCTCATTGTAGTGAGTGGTGCGCAAGGTGCGCTCATTTACCTAGTTAAAAACACCCACGCCGCGACGTCTGTGGCCCTCTGCGTTCAGTATCGCGTGACTCACCGGATTGTCCAGAAGATTTCAATTGTTGAATTAGTTCCGATAGTGGTTGAGAAGTGTCGGTGGTGCATCGGCAGTGGGTCGGATGCCGGAGGCCCGGCCGCGTGTGGTGTTGATGAGCGGGCCGCCGCGCCCCGCTGCTCTCTAAACCCGCACGCTTCGCAGAATGGATGACTGCACTAACATCTTCTATGACGACGACACTGAACCTCAGTGCGAAATGGTACGTTCCACATTCGCTTATTCAACTAGCATATTATGGCCAGCAACCGTAACATTATACCTACCATCTTGCATTACCTATAAACTACATATTACATCGAAACCTTTTCCAAGCTTCAAGATGACCAAATTTAGCATTTGCGTTATGTAACATCAAAATTATTATTCGCACAATGGTTTCACAAAATGGACGGATGGCAATAATATTTGCGATCGCAATACGATAGAATATGGGCATGTCTGCTGGCTTACTATTTTCAATCGAATCACAAATCGAAGCTTACGTGTATTTTGTTGTTGATATCATTTCAACTCTCAATTTGCTGCTAAAGATTTTGAAGATGTAAACTTGCATATTCACTGCATTCCGTTTTTGGCCCTATTATGAAAATACTCACCAAGAACCTATTATGAAAATTTCAGTCATTATTTTTATTACAATTTCATGATTACAGTCACAATTAATCAGGCACCAATTCAGTTACTTTTAGTTTAACGTCTACGCTGACCTTGTAAATATTTGTCGCGTGACAGGTAGCAAGCATGGAAAAACTATTCAATGTCAACAAACCGTTATAATTTTTCTTAATAGGATTTATATTAAGCTTGACGATTTATAATTACAGACTTATAATTATAAATGTGATTTTACGTAACAATTTTATTAACAATAAGATTAACAACTTTTTTCTATTAACTAGCTCATGCCTGTTCCAATCCAAAGGTATATACAGACACAGGACAATACCACTATTTATTATGTGCTAATGAGCACAGCACTCTTGCATAATGCAACGCATAGAACACCCAGAAGTAAGTACGTCATAAAAGGACTGTTGCCACATTCAATGAATGTTTTATAATGAAGTTGAACAGATAACGAAAAAACGTTCCAAGGAACCAGCTGTGTAATTGACTAACTGTTCCGTTGTTAAAGATTTTTATTGACTGTTAAATACTTATTCTACCCTCATCAGGCGCGCGGCGGTTACACTATAAAAACTATATATATAAAACTTTTTTCACAAATTTAGAAAAAAAAGAGAGGCAATGGATCAAAATTACTTTTTCCACTAGTATATAATAATTATACCAAGGCACGCTCTATACCTACTTTGACATACTCATAAAGTAAAAATTATTTATTTAGATAAAAAAAAAACAAAACTACTTTAATTGCAAATAAGGCGTACAGTGATGTAGACTTTTTATGGAGCTTTTCTGTATTAAAATTAACATTTTCAAAGAATTTTTTTTTTCGTATATATTTTAGTCGTAAGTATTTAATTTAGAAAATAAAGCTCTTGCATATTACTAGGTATCAAATCTTCACTTAATTTAATAGAAATGCAGTATTACACTGCTTGCTTTATGATAACATTACATACAGCTTTATGTGATCATTTTAAGATAAGGTAAAACCTTAACGGCAGTTTAGCAAATAGACGTTGGCTTTATTAGATTTGCTTGGAGTAGAAAGTGAATTTTCACTTTTGATTTTCATGTTCAGAGTCCTCACAGCACAGGAGTTAGGAACGTTATAACCCAACTAACATTAGGCGCTAATATAAGAGTTAGAACAGATATATAAAAGAGCTAAACAGATCCTAAGGTCATCAATAAGTGCTATCACATGGGAGTTATAGCGAGCTATAACTCTACAATACCCCTGGAATGGGCACAAATTCTTATAGCCTTAGGTTCCACTATGGCGATGTAGTGGAGTTACAGAAGGAATTTAAGAGATATAGTAGAGCGATTTTGGAGGTACAGTGGCGCTAACTTAGACTAAAAGCGCTGTTAGAGTAGTATTTAAGTGACTAGTGACTCCTCAAGCGGACTATATTTTTTTTTACCTGTCAAGCCTCAGAATCCAGATACAATAGATTTTTTCATAAACTCTAGGGAGTCTTACTGCGGCTTGAACAATAAACGTACGATTTTTTTTGTGCTTACTAAACTAATTTGATTCTATACTTATGTATGTATTTAAGGTTTTTATTTATTTTTATTGAGGAGCTCGGCGGCGTATTGGCTTGAGCGCTCCGGTTTCGATACGAAAAACAAAGCAACTTTCGCCATGGGCAATCCTGGGATGGGTCAATCAAAGTTTGTTATCTCGAGCTCCTCCGTGCTTTAGAAGGCCCCGGTTGTTCCCGCAACCAACCCGTATTGTGCCAGCGTGGTGGTGTTATTATGGCCCAAACTCCTCATGTGTTTCTCCCATGTAGCCTGTGCCCAGCAGTGGGACGTATACATATAGGCTGGTGATGATGATGATCATTTATTTTTTTATAAATTTTACTCTTTAATTGTAATCTTTTTCTGTATTAAGTATAGCTTTCTTTAATTGAAAACAAACAAGATAAAAAATACACTAAAATAAATTAATAGAGATAAAGTCCTCTCTTTAGCTTATGGAACTCTCTCATATTGTGCTTAGGTAACAAGTATTACACTTTCATGTTTTATTTATTAATAGGAATTTGTTTAGCTTCATCATAATATAAGAGATTTATATTTATATTTTGTGTGAGTTAGACAGTGCTCAATTTATTTATTACAGGTATATATAATAACATGGCGTGTCACCTAACTTATTTAAAGATAAACCTCAGTAACGAATTAACACTACCTTTATCACGGAAAGTTTAAGTGAAAGTCTAATGCGAGTAAAGTGTTGAGTTCATGATCTTCACAGAGCGACCACGACTCGTGATTAATGGCTACACCACCACGACAACGGCGGATCTTTGGGATCTTGTTGAATTATCCAATTAAAAAACCGGCCAAGTGCGAGTTGGACTCGCGCATGAAGGGTTCCGTACCATTATCTTTCATTCTGTTTTTTTTATACAACTGATGGTAAGTGGTTACCGCCGCATATAGACACCTGCAATAACAAGGAAAAATCACTTCATATTGCAGATGCGTTATCATCCTGAGGCCTAAGATGAAATGCCGTCCATGCCCAGTAATTACACTGGCTACCTTTCCCTTCAATCCGAAACACAGCGAACTGTTTCACGGCTAAAATAAGAAAGGCGGTGGTACCTACCCAGACGACCCTACATACGGGTCTGCCACCTAGTTTATAAGTATTTGTTGTTAAAGCGGCAACAGAAATACATTATCTATGAAAATTTCAACTGTGTAACTATCACGGTTCATGAGATACAGCCTGGTGACAGACGGACGGACCCTTTGGGCACGGAAGCCTAATTAACTTATTCGAATCTACTGATTTTTTAATACAAAGCACTGCAATTGTTTCAACAATAGGTACTTATGTGAAGCGGCAAGAAGAGTCCATTATTATGCTGTTATATCTGGGAAATGTTCCCCAAAATGCTGGCAGTGTTTCCCCTATGCTGACACAGCATCATCATGCCTGAATAGGTTCTGAGACCAGCGCTCTCGCGCCAGTCTACCCCAGTCATTCGGTCCGCGAAGTTGTCTCCGCGATTTCCAATCAAAGTTTTTCTTGTTGAATTCAAACTCATGAAACTTTTATTTCTGTGTGAATAAAATAGTTTTTTTTAAAAAGACTTTTGCGTTTTCCATTCTAACATTTGGTGGCAGCGATAAGGGATTTTAAGAAAATATAAATCCTCGGTACGCCTCTGTAGCAGTGAGTGCGAAAGTGAAATAAATTATAAAGCGAAAGTCAAAGTGAAAGCTAAAGTAAAATCAAGAAAATAAAAGTACACAGAAGAAAATAAAAGAAGATAAGAGAGAATAGAAGAAAACAGGGTAGACTCCATCCATCATCAGTCATCACACTCTATTTTCCAAGTCCATCGTGCTGGAAGCTGTAAATAGGCGTTTTCTGCGTTTTCCTGTTATCTGCGGGTACTCAGCTCCAGTACCATCTGGCCTGCGGCGAAATCATCACCTCGAAATAATGAATCTACTGGTCCTGTGAGTGATTTATAATTAACAAACTAAGTAGTGCATTCTCCGCGTCTTATCTCTACGCCGTCGTCGCCGTCTGACCTGACGCCCACATATTCCCGACGCACCGTCTCGTTACATGGTTGCAATACCGATAAGGAATTAATTATAACACCTGTCTTAATCTAACTTTAATTTTACAGCGCACTTGCTATTCTTTGGGTTTATTGTCCTTATTTTGTCTTGTTTTATTTTAACTTTTAAACTTAATTACTAAAATGCCGGATCCAAAAAAAGAAGGTAAAGAATCCTCTGAGATCGCCTTGAGCGTCCTCCTTAAATTCATCAAACCATTTGATGGATCAAGAAATAAATTAAATGCATTTTTATCAAATTGCGACAACGCAATATCTCTAGCATCCCCTCAACAAGAGGACATTATTTTTAAGTATATCTTAAGTCAATTAGAAGACAAGGCCGAAAGTGCGTGCTCTATTAAAGAGTTTGACAGTTGGAGCTCCCTAAAGGAGTTCTTAAAAAATCAGTTTGGAGAGCGTAAGCACTACGCCCACCTACTCACTGATCTCCAGGAATGTAGGCAATGTAATAACGAAACAGTCAATCAGTATTCCCTAAAAATCGAGACATGTTTATCCAAATTGCTGACAGAGGTCACGATTTCAAATACTAAGAAAAGTGAACTTTCAGGTAGGTTGGCCGCCATGGAAGAGCTGGCACTACATACATTTACGCTTGGGCTACATCCTCGACTTTCAAATATAGTCAGATGTCGCGATCCTAAAAACCTCAATGAGGCCATCAATCACGCGATATCTGAGGAAAAGATCCAACAATTTTCATTCCGGAATGGTAATAATAATAATAATTTCGCTAGTAATAATAAACCTAGACCACAGAACATCGTAGCCCAAAACAGACTTCCATCCCGGCCAAACTACACCCCGTCAAGGAATTTTTATCAAAACCAAAGGGACCCACTATTTTGTAGATATTGCAAAAAATTAGGGCATGTGCTCGAAAATTGTAGGTTGCGCGATTACAATAATAAAAGGTTTAATAATGGTAGTCAGCCGTTTACTCCAGCCCAGCCCTCCTACTCGAATTCTAGGCCAAGACCAGACAATTCTGTAAACTACACTGAAGAAGGTCAAGACCAGGGCCGAAATGACCAACTCGAAGATTTAAACTGTTAAATGTCCCGTTGAGGTGTCTAACGGGGCAAATTCCCAATGATCATATCGACACCATACAAATTCCACAGACCCATGGACAGGGTAGCCAGCCCCAAACTCGTGGTCTCCCTTCTCAGACCCATGGACAGGGTAGCCAGCCCCAAATTCGTGGTCTCCTGCAAAAAGAAAAAAAATGTATAATTAGTAATGATCCAATTCAAGCTTATGAAATATTAATAAAAAAAAAATTCTTACCTTACATAACAATTCTTACCTCCGCTAACAAAAATTCTCTTACCTTTCTAGTTGATTCTGGTGCATCCGTTTGTGTACTGAAAAAACAAAGCATATCACAAAACGAAAATTTACAAATCGAAGATAATAAAATATCCGTTAAAGGCATTGATTCCGGAGACGAAGCCATTAAAAGCCTTGGTTGTCTCAAATTACTATTGCAATTTTGCCCAGAACTTAAAATTAATCACAAATTTCATGTTTTCGAAGATGTCAATCTCCCTTACGACGGGATTATAGGAAGCGATTTTTTCATAAATTACGGTTGCAAAATAAACTATGACATAGACTCCTTAGAAATCAATGATCATAAAATAAAACTATCCTTTAATGTACCTACATATACTATACAACCGCGCACAGAAGCTGTTATCGAGTGTTCCGTCAAGAACCCAGAATTAAAAGAGGGTATCGTTTTGGACCAACATATCTCTGACACTCTATTGGTTTCGAATTGCATCGTTAAGGTTAAGCCCAATAATAGAGTCAATGTATCCGTAGTCAACATTTCAGAAGTTCCTATCTCACTTAATTCAAACTTAGCATTGACCTTACTCCCAGTAGAAAAGGAAAACATATATCAACTTACTACAAGTAGAACTTGTTCAGAAAGGACGGAAGACGTCCTAAAGTCACTGAGAATATCACACTTGAATAAAGAGGAAGCAGGCCTTCTCCTTGATATATGTGCCGAATATTCCGATATATTCCACCTTGCTGAGGAAACCCTCTCCTCAACTAGTGCCATTAAACACGAAATCTCCACCACCTCGTCAGTGCCTGTAAACGCTAAATCATATAGGTTCCCGGAAATTCACAAACAAGAAGTCAAATCTCAGATTGAAAAAATGTTAAACGACAAAATTATCCAACCTTCAATTTCTCCTTGGTCTTCCCCTATCTGGGTCGTACCCAAAAAGGTAGATGCTTCTGGTAAGAAAAAATGGCGCATAGTGGTCGATTATAGGAAACTTAACGACATCACAATAGGCGAAAGTTATCCCATACCACAAATAAATGAAATACTTGATCAACTTGGTCAAAGCAAATATTTTTCCACACTTGACCTCTCATCTGGCTTCCACCAGATTGAAGTGGCCCCACAAGACGTACCCAAAACCGCGTTTAGTGTACCCGAGGGACACTTTGAATTTGTAAGAATGCCTTTCGGGCTCAAAAATGCACCAGCAACCTTTCAAAGGTTAATGAATACCGCTCTTTCGGGCCTACAAGGCATGCAGTGCTTCGTCTATTTGGACGACATTGTAATTTATTCATTTGACCTAAAATCTCACATCACTAAATTACACAACATTTTTGAACGTCTTAGAAAATTCAACCTTAAACTCCAACCGGATAAATGTGAGTTCCTTCGCAAGGAAGTTACATACCTGGGGCACACGATTAGCGAGGAAGGTCTAAAGCCTAATCCTGACAAAATTAAGGCAGTAAGCCAATTTCCTATTCCAAAATGCCAAAAAGATATAAAATCATTTCTGGGGTTAGTTTCATATTATCGCAGATTCATTCAAGATTTCTCAAAGATTGCTAAACCGTTAACAGCTCTTCTAAGAAAGGATACACCGTTTTCGTGGGAAAATCAACAACAACTCGCGTTTGAACAACTAAAGGACAAATTGGTCACAGCACCCGTACTGTGCTACCCCGATTTCACCATCCCATTCGTCTTAACCTGTGATGCTTCAAACTATGCAATCTCGGCAATATTATCACAAGGTGAAGTAGGCAAAGATCGACCAATCGCATTTGCATCTAGAACGTTAAATAAGGCCGAGTCAAATTACAGTGTCACCGAGAAAGAGTGTCTAGCTATTATTTTTGGCACTAAAACATTTAGACCGTATCTTTATGGTCGCAAATTTAAAATCATAACCGACCACAAACCACTTAAGTGGCTTTTTAATCATAAAGATCCGGGTTCAAAATTAATTAGATGGAGATTAAAGTTAGAAGAGTATGAGTATGAAATCGAGTACAAAAAGGGAAAGGCCAATAGCAATGCAGATGCCCTTTCCAGATATCCCGTAAATCCTGTACAAGACCAAACCAATGATGACACAGCTCCTGAAGATGTTCCCGAGCAGCACAGCGCCGATACTCCAGTTATAAACCCTGAAAGTCCCGGCTTAATCGACTTACCTGAGCTCCTTGACTTACCTAGTGGTTTTGATCTTCCAGAAAACCTTGAGATTCCCGATGATCTTGACATTATTCCTCTCACTCCTCCAAACGCATCCGACGTACCTGATGTACTCGACGTACCCGATGTAGATGACTCTTACTCCAAATGCCTGAAAACATTAAATAATAAAAATTTTAATTCTAATGCAAAAATTCAAGAACATAATGAAAGTCTATTGAAAACTAAATTAAAAACAATAATCATACCTACCTCAATAGACCTTGACGAATCAAATCATTACATTCCTGAAATCATAGATAACGATCTAGTAAGTAAAGAATCCCTCTCCAAAGAAAGGTCCTTACACTCCTTTCTATCATTCGATAAAGACGACATAAACTACTATTTCCTCTTCGCTAAGGTTCACTATTTTGACACTAGCAGCTATGATGATCTCTTTAAAAGTTTAAAAAATATAAAAAATGATCTTCTATCTAGAAATATTAAAGAATTCGCTATTACTGACTTCCGTAATCAATTCGATGCGCATAACTTTATAAAGATATATAATATAATTTTGTATTTATTTAATAATTCCGATATTACTGTACATATATATAAGAATACAATTATATACCCTACAACTAGCGAGATAACCAAAATTTTAAAGGAAAACCATGATATACCCATATCCGGGCACTTAGGTAGCAATAGAATGTTAAGCAGAATCCAGGAAAGATACTACTGGCGTAACATGCGTAGTGACGTAGAAAGTTATGTGCGTAGATGCGAGCAATGCCAAACTAATAAAGCCTTAAGGAAAGCAAATCGAGCTCCAATGCAAATAACCACAACATCGACACAACCGTTCCAACGTGTTGCCTTAGACATCGTCGGTCCCTTACCCGAAGCAGGGAGTAATAAACTTAAATACATTCTTACACTCCAGGATGACCTTACCAAGTTCTCAGCTGGTTACCCCATGCCAAATGCGACTGCAGAAGAGACTGCTGAATGTTTCATCCACTTTATTTCCCAATTTGGCATTCCGAAGACCATCCTTACCGATCAAGGAACTAATTTCACGGCTGAACTTTTTAAGCAAACTTGCAGCTTCCTCAGGATTAAACAACTCTGGTCCACTCCTTACCATCCACAAACCCAGGGTGCCCTGGAAAGAAGCCACTCAACCCTGAAAGAGTACCTCAAATCCTTTGTTAATGAAAATCAAAATAACTGGCCCCGATACGTCTTTACAGCAATGTTGACATACAATAGCACCATTCATTGCACTACTAACTACACTCCTTACGAGTTACTTTTTGGGCATAAACCTTATATTCCGTCTTCTATTTATGATACCGCTTTAGAATCAACATATAGCGATTATGTTCGCCTCCTACAGCAAAGACTACAATTTTCGAGGGAGAAAGCTATCGAAAACATACTTAAATCCAAATTTAATTCAAAGACATACTATGACAAACGGACTAGCCCGGTGAAATATAAAGCAGGAGATATGGTATATCTAAAGAACCACTTGCGTCTTCGAAAAGCCCTATCCCCTATATGGAAGGGTCCCTATAAAGTAATAAAGATCAATGGTAACAACACACTGACCCTACTCATAAACCGCAGACATGTTAAATACCACTATGATGAGGTTAAGCTAGCAGAAGTTAATAGTTAGGATTATCTGAGGTTAATAAATATAAGATAAGATAGATAGATAATAGCCATAGTATGTAATATCATAGTAATATTGTTATATAATCGTATTAATATCGCATTTTCAGATGTGCTGCAGTAGGCTCTTGCCTAGTTTATTCTCAAGCTAACCAAGATTATGTCCAACAGATATCCTCTGGATCTGGAATGCATTTCGATTATTTAGGCGTAGTTAAGATTAAAAATGATAGGTTAAACGTCGTTATGCCTGTAGATGTTTCACATTTCAATGCCCATATAGAAAATATTAATTTAGCGATAGGAACAGTTAGATACTTTTGTAAACAGGTTAAAACTATGAAAGAAATAGAATGTCATAATATCTTAGATCCTATAACAACACGCTATCGCGATATTATTAAACAATTCGGATCCATTTCTCACCTGTTAGAAAATAGAATAAAGCGAAGCGCGTGGATAGGAGGAATAGGTAGCATTATTAAACAAATTTTTGGCAATTTAGATGAAGCGGATGGTTTAAGATATAATGAAGCCATTGAAGCTATTCAAAATGATGAAAAGAAGTTAGCATCGCTAATGAAAAATAACATCCTAGTTACTACTTCTATAATATCGTCTTATAATAAAACCTTACATCAAATTAAAATTAACGAAGCAAGCATGAATGAAGTGTTAGAAAAACTTACCTTGAGGCTCCAAAATATGACCGCCGCTCTCGATGACCTGGAAATGCAATCACATTTAAATTTTATATTTAATAGTGTAGAAACAGCATTACTTACCTTATCCTTCCAAATAGAAGATTTAGTTGACTCTGTTATCTTGAGCAGTCAAAATGTCATTCACCCCTCAGTGATTTCACCGGCAAAGCTACAAAGCGAATTAGGCGATAATTATAAATATCTTCCAAATAATTTACAACTACCAATAAATCTAGATATAAACACTATAAATATAATCCAAAGAATATCAAATGTGTTGTGCTATTATGTACAAAATAAAATTGTGTTTATACTACAAATTCCGTTAGTAAATAGTGAAGAATACAAATTGTTTCAAGTGACAGCCCTACCTGTACCACATAGCATTAACGAATTAAATAGTTTTAGTCTTATTATCCCAGATAGTAAATATATTATTATTAGTAAGGACAATACTAGATATAATAATTTAGAAAATCTAAATGAATGTGATTTATTAATTCCTAGCAACTACATTTGTGAAATTTCTAGTGTATACATATCTGATGTAAAATCTAGCTGTGAATGTAACCTACTAACAAAAGTGGTTAATAAAGTCCCATTGGAATGTCAAACAAAATTTATAATCGGAATATTAGACTTATGGCAACCATTATCCAGAAATAGATGGATTTTTATTCAATCAGACTCTGTGAAGATTACCTTAGATTGTATAAATAAGAAAATGTTTGAATTTAATATTCAGGGAGTTGGAATTCTATCTTTACCAAAAACTTGTACAGCTTATACTAAGAGTACCGTTTTAATTTCTCAACAAAATGATGTTTTAAATATTACTTCACCTGTATCCTTTTACGAATTCAATTTAATAAATGATACATGCTGTAACTTAAATAGACTACAGTCATCAATGGAAGACTGGCACATAAAGAAATTTCAAACTATAGATATTAAAAATTTGGATTTAGAAAATAATAAATTAAAGGATGTTGTCTTAGATCTGGATAAAATTCAACAGAGTCCACACATTGTAAAGTATAGCACCCATTATTCAACTTTAATGTTAATTATTGCACTAGTTATAAGTATCTTTATTTTGCATTATGTTATTAGTGTATACCGAAATCGCAGAAACAACGTCCACCAAATCAATATAACTAATAAGAAGAAAACTAAAGATTCAAATTCCGATTCTGATATTGAGCTGCAAAATATTTCACAACCCTCCATAAAAATAATGAGCTAGAGTTTTCTCATAAACTTCGAAAATAAACTCGAAGTTTATTTTTAAAGGGGGGAGGTGTTATATCTGGGAAATGTTCCCCAAAATGCTGGCAGTGTTTCCCCTATGCTGACACAGCATCATCATGCCTGAATAGGTTCTGAGACCAGCGCTCTCGCGCCAGTCTACCCCAGTCATTCGGTCCGCGAAGTTGTCTCCGCGATTTCCAATCAAAGTTTTTCTTGTTGAATTCAAACTCATGAAACTTTTATTTCTGTGTGAATAAAATAGTTTTTTTTTAAAAAGACTTTTGCGTTTTCCATTCTAACAATGCGAAGACAGCTATTGCAACTTTTGAACACAGTTATCTAGCAGCTTACGCCACCTTGCCGTTCTGTATGGTGCCTTTTCACGTCTCTTTTTTGATGTAGTTTTATATTATGTTTATCGATATGAAATAAGAATTAATGTTTTAATTTGTTTTCTAGGGGAGGCCTTTGTCCAGCAGTGGGCGCCTTTCGGAGATTACACTCTGAATACATTATATGGAAATGATTAAAAAATTTATTAAAATGAAATTGGCTCTTTTTACAAAATTCAATATTTAATACCAGTGAGAATTGAGTGAGTGAGAAGTATTATTAAATTATGTAAAATCTTGACCTGCCACCTCTATTCTATTGTGATGAGAACAATGAATGGTAGAGCCAGAGTAATGATTTTTATTCGAATAAGATAGCTTACTTCATTGTATGTGAATAATACGGTACATTAACATACCATATACCGTATTGTTTATGTCAAAGACTGAGCTTTACGATGTATAGCCACTAAAATCAATTACTTACAGTTTCAGCTGACTGGCTTTGATTAGAATAGAATAATGGTAATTGGCAATTCATAGTAATTATTTCTTAAATAAAATTAATTAAAATAAATAATGCAATGACGTAGCGCACCGTGTTTTGGTGTAGTACAGTACTACCTATTGCGGTTTTTTTTACGATTGCAAAAGTAAAAAAATATTTGCAAAAAAAGATTTTCTGTATATTTTGATATTGGCGCAAGTCGTAAAAATGTCAAATCAAACTTATTTTTCAATGTTTTCTTAATTGTCTTCTTTATTTGTTACCCCAGACGAAATTAAGGTTTACGTGTCTGTCTGTGAGTCTGTGTTTCTGTCTGTGGCATCTTAACTTCTAAACGAAGGGACCGATTTTGATTCAGTTTTGTTTTGTTTGAAAGCTGACGTGATCCAGATGGTTCTTAGCTATAATTTAATAACTATGATATGTTTAGACGTTTGATGACTATCAGCTCATTTCCTACTTGACAAAAGGGTCTTACTAACTTTCACAGATACGATTGATTTGAATTTTAGTTTACGGTAACATAGGTGGTATTTCCAAGACATGCTAACCTTGAGCTGATCCTGTACCTACCATCAAATAGTAGGTAGGATGCTCAATTCTTCAGAAACTTATAGCAGATATGGCGTGTTTGGGCTCATAAGAATAGTCTCAAGGAGTAGGTGTTAGATAGATAATTGAAAAACTGAAAAGATCTATTGTGACTCGCGACCAAAGTTGTTCGACATTTTAATATTGACATGTCTATAATGTCTGACGGCGGGCCTGTCGGACGACCGGCTGGTCTAGCGGTCTGTACCCCTATGCAGGCTACTCGGTCAAGAGGTCCCGGGTTCGAATCCCGGTAGGAACAAATGTTTGTATGATGAGTACGAGCATTTGTTTACGAGTCATGGATGTTTATATGTTTATTTAGTATATTTCTAATATTTATATACATATTATTATAAATATTTATCCGTTATCTAGTATCCATAACACAAGCTCTTAATAATGCTTACTTTGGGCTAGATAATAGGTGTGAGTGTATGATTATTAATAATATTAATATACGGATTACTATGTCTGGAAAAACTAACTCTAGTTTAGTTCGAAGTTATGAAATTATCCCGATGGTAAGAACAAATGCTTAGTGAAATAACACCTTCTAACGGTGGAGAGCGGCGTTGTGTTACATTTCTTTAGAAATAAGCAGTGCATTTGTACAAAGATTAATTTAAAATTGATTGTTTTTATAAATTGTGTGTACATAAAGTTATAAATAAATACATTGCGGTACTGATGAGACAACAATACCTGGACAGGCTGGATACATGTATGTATACCTAGGTGTATTGCGATGAACACAATATACCTAGGTATATCGCGATGAACACAATTATTAGAAAACAAGCTTCAATTTATCGTTGAGTGTAGGTAAATCAGTAGAAAATAGGACACAATGAATATTGGCAAGAACACAATTAATGTTAGCAAAGCTTTCATATTGAATCAAAAATAAACATGTTAGTATTTTAGATATAATAAATATTAGGTGTGCCGTGGCTCAATAGATTGCACGCATGAAAATTATTATACATTATTTTGGATAAAAACCTTCGCACTCTTTAGTATTTAAAATTATTAGCATCTTATATACATATATCTTATATTTTGAACTAGTTTAGGGACCGGAATATTTATTTTGTTAAAGTCAGCGGTTTAAATAAATAAAAATTTATTAAAACCACTGACTTCAAAAATAGGTCTATGAAAACGTAATTAAATCGCGATAAATAACATATCAATTAGAAAATACTGAAGGGAGATTGCAAAGTAACCTGCATGTGCTCAAGCCAGTTGGCATTTAGCGATCGATATCTTGCAGCGAACTGGCAGAGCTAATCGGTACTTGTAGTTATTGCTATTGATATTCATCCGCCAAGAGCATTAATTAGGTGTACACTATGGCTATGATTATTGTGATATGAAGTCTGTGAAATGTATTACTTATCTAAGTAATACATTTCACAGAGTTGTACTGTCGATGAACTAAACTCTGGTTACTTCTAGTAACCCGCCTAGAAGCCCCCCGGCCCCGGCGGCCGCCTAGGCGTCCAATTGAATGGCGAATTTATACCAGACGGCTGATATGAAGTTCAGCCATCAGGTTTAATGTTGACACTTGACACATACTAACTAGTCATGTCTTATTAGAGATTGAAAATTCAGGGGAAATATAATTAGAAGCATCCTCATGCCTTAGAAAATAATCCAATCCTTATCTAAGATCTAAAACGTGATGCCTTCACGCCTCGAGCAGTATGATGTAAAACGAATCGGTAATATCACACAGTCAAGGCGAAGAATTCAGTATGATAAAAGGCTTAGTATCTACTCTTTTTATTAAGTCAGACAGTTAGTATAATTACCTTTTTTGTTTACAAGCGTCCACCGGCTGTTGTAATACGGCCAAGTTGTAGACTACTTACTTAACTAGAATCGTCCTCACATAGAACTATACTTAGCCAGCAATCCTGCATGGATAATGAATTCCTTATAGACTGATAGGACAAAGAACATGATTATCGTTATATACGTCATATTATTGCCCGTCCTTTAGCAATTTTACTGTTCACAGTTTTAGATGCCATAGGTTGCGCCGGCGCCGATTCATGTTTTAACACCATCGTGCTCAACTTGCTCTGAGTACGATCCACCATCAATTTATTACAGCTAAGAATGAATAATTACCGTTAAGGCTGGTCTGTGATAAACTCAGAGATTCCCAACTGGCTGCAAAAAATATTTAGGTACATACTTAGTTATCATTGTGTTATGCTATCTGTTTTTTTTTCCACTTTCATTCAACTGAATTATTGTTTGTAGAATTTGATCAACGTCCTGCAGTTTATAGGTCATCAAAGCGTATAATATTTGTTTTTTTAAATCGGTAAAAAAGTTTTTAAGTCCATCCTAAAAGTTTAAAGTTTAGGTAAGCGCACGGTAAGGTTTTAAAGCATTGACTTGATGTCAAATAACTCTATCGTTAAGTTTTAGTTCGGGCCTGGCCAAAAGAATTGTCCTTAAGGGACTCATGGGTAATTAGTAAATAACACCTCTTAAAAGTTCTTCTGTATGCGCAAAAAACATCTTTGGGAAACAAAAGAGGAAATCACCTGTACAGCCCGAGATGTGATGATACACAAACTCTTGTGCAATAGCAAGCTGGTCGTGCAGCGTTTCGGTTGCCCAACTATCAGAAGATTGCACGCATTGTTGGTGGACTTCACTCTGACGGGTACTTGACTTATGTATGCCAACATGTGGCCAAATCCTGTGAGACATTTGAAAGAAAGGCAGTCTGCACGCCGGCCTTCGAGGCTTTTATTATTGGACTTTGCTCTTTTTGGTGTAAAGGTCAGATTATGTATGCACACACATGAAGATCAAGTTAAGCATTTTGAAATTTTCATGAACATCTGTGAAGTTCTAACATGTCAGATAAGTAGGTACAAGAGGTTTTCTATTTTAAGTGAGCTCCGGCGGGCTTGTTGGGGATAAACTGGTAATCCGTTATAAAACTATTTATTATCCAAATATTTTGTTATGATTTATATGTGAATGTCCGTAAATAATAATAAAAATATAAATAGACGTTTTTGGTATCGGTGTAATAAAGCAGTAGACAAAAAGATTAAAGTATACTAATATAATTATATAATTATTATCTACATTAGGTAATGTGGTTTAAAATAACAATAAGGTAACCTTGTGAATTATAATAATTATTGTTATTAAGCACCCAGCTCATCACACACATATAATTACCTTCTGTTTGTACACCGCGGTCCTCTAAGCAAAGTATTGAACAAACGTTGAAGATTTGAGCGCCACCGGCGCCCGCCGAAGGCATTCGTTTTATTTTAAAAAGCGAATAAAATACTTTAATATAGCTAACGACACTGTAAGGACAATTGGGATGTTGCCTAAGTTTGAATTTGGCGCTATTTTTCACATATTCGGAAAATATGCGCTCCTGTTACCCGTAAAAACAATTCAAACTTAAAAGAAATGGAATATTGTTGAAGTTGTTTTGTTTTGAAAATTAAAAAATAGCTCATATTTTTTTTTCAAAATTCATTAAAACTGTTTCTGATATCAGATGGCTGACATCAATTAAAACAACTATTATTATGACAACTATTCATAAAAACATACTTAATACATAGTTATTATCAATTTTGTCAGTATGCCCATACATTTCTTAGTAACATGGGAACATGTGTCGTCACCTGTTCCGTAGATTTTCTATGGAGCGTTTTTGGACGATGCGCCGCAACACATCAAACATACCACTATATCTGTAAAACTATTGATCTTAGACATACTATTTCTTTTGCAATATTTCTTTACGAGTTATAAACTTCTTATTTATGAAATAAATAAAAAAAGTTGTCATCTACCCTATTGGATAAGCCGCGCAACACCTTAAAAAACTCAAATAACGATAACAAAAAGTCTAGTTTAAATTATAAAAAAATGCAAAGATAGCCGTTTTTGCTGCTGAAATGATAAGAAAAGCTCTCGTTTGTTTCATTGCGCGTGTGAGTTTCTTTGTTTTAGTGTATATTATTTGGTCCATGGTGTTAGTAAGAACGCGTCATAATTATTTTCCAGTCGTAATAAAAACCAATGCTATACTTTTCATACGTCACTTATCCTGAAGCTTTCTACCCATACCATACCTTGTTTACCTAAGCTATTTATACAAGTCAAGCGTTAAGTTGGTGCTCTATATACGCAGTTAACCCTCTTGTTACTCGTACATTACCAAGTGACATTACCAGCAATGTACAAGGAATAAATAATCTTTGCACATTACCAGTTTTGTACGAGGATGTAAATATTCTTCCTACATTACTTAATTACATTAATGTATTAAAAAAAAATATTTCTTAATACATTACCCGGTTTTGTGCGAAGAATATTTTTTCCTTGTACATTGCTGGTAATGTAACTCGGTAATGTACGAGTAACAATTAAGGGGCAGTTAAGCAGTGAGCATATAGAGCACCAACAGTATGCTTGCTAGATGGCATCAGTTGCTCTGTAAGAGGGATTTTTCACTGTTAGAACACTGGTTGCTTCAGCATTTAAAGGCACACGTGGCACAGCACAGACCTCGGCAGTGGACAAATTAACTTCTTTATTACTTACTAAGTATATTTTTTTAATTTAAGGTAGGTACTTATAGATATGTATGCACTGTTTTTTCTGAAAATGCGTTTATAACTATTTTATAGTTTTTGTATTGATACTAAAGATAAAAAATATTTTAGCATTTCTTTTGAGACCAGAATACTTTCTAGTGAATTCTGTCATTTAATATTTTGATGAGTAAGATCTCGGGAACACAAAAAAATTAAAAATATCATCATCATCATCATCACTAGCCTATAACACGTCTATCTACTAGGCACAGGCCTTCCTACATGGGGGAAACTCAGGAGGAGCTTGAGCCATAACACCCATTGTTTGTGTTACTACTTAATAAGACGTCTTTTTATTGACTGTATGTATATGGCTAGATCTGTCAAAGTAATTTCACAGACTGAAGAAGATAAAAAATATTGCAATAGTAGAGACGAATAAGCGGCCTCATGCCAAATATTTGATAACTTTGGACTGTAGCCAATAGCAAAACTTATAGACCACTGAAAAACTAAGCCTGCAGTCAGTCAATACTTGCTATATCTTCTTTTCTGAATAAATGAATATCTCGGGAATCTCGCTGGGTCGTAGCTTTTCGCGCTTTAATTGGTTTGATTTTTTCCATAGTTGGGCTTGGATGAGCCATTCATAATTTATGAAACCACGCTGGTCGACTGTTACTGCAACCGACTTCATCCAATATGAACTTATAGCGTTAGAGATGGTGTTATTGGTCCAAGTTTTGGAAGGCCTGTGTGACAGAATTATTGAAATGAATGAGGAATTCACATATTATAAGATATTTACTGTAACACACAAAAAATATCATAAATCTGTTTTGTCTGTTTTTTATACAGCGCTTAGAAAAATATCCAAACTAAAAAAAAATCTTGAATTATAGTGCATTAGCTTTTATAACGCAAAAACAGACAACTGCAATAAATTCATAGTTATCCCATGCGCTATGAATTTAATAAAAATAAGAAAATTCATAATGCTCTTTTAATAGGCACATATTTTGTATCGTTATTTCTAGTAATTAATTTCCTACAGTAAATCCATACAAAAAAACCAGAATAGGTATACCTACTAATATATTCCTGAAATTACTGTTGAATATGGTGGAATTGAAAAAGATTTATATATATTTTTACCAAATAGGTATCTACATTCACATACATAAGTAATTTCACTTATGGCTAGTATGGTAAGATGATTACCAGCATTATAACCAGCGGTGAAAAGGTTCTTGTAACTTGAACTCATTGAGATAACCTAAATAACTTCCTGGTCGATCCTAACGGGTACTGGGCACTTCATAACTTGTTGCCAGGCTCGTAATTAGCTAGGCTTGAAACTGGGAGGAGCCCGGCTGTATTGCGAGGTTTCGTCGTCGTGATTGCAAGTACTATGTGTAATACCTATACAGCTATTCATTGAAGAAGTAGGTATACCAAATGTTATTTTATAACATTGAGCTCTACATAAGTACCAGAGTTTTAATTCATTTTAAACTTCTCCTGAGAACCCAAGAAGTAAAGCAGACACCGCAAAGTGAATTTTTGCGAAACGCATTATGGTGGCTTGTGGCAACTCATCTGTCTGCCCAACGCTTACACTAAGAAATATATAAATTTTCGTAATTATAACGTAGATAAATATATCGCTAATCTGAGGGTAATGTCGACCTGGGTACTCAGATAAGTACTGTTTTATTACAATAATTAAGAAAATAAAAAAATAAGTGAGTCACTTTCCTGATTACTCGTTAAATGCAATTAAAAACAATAATTTAGCATGCCAAGAGGACTGTCGTTTTTACAAAGCCACGACCACTGCAGAGACGTGACACATAGCCAAATAATTTTCTAATGAAAGGTTCATTTTTCTTGGGTTATATTATTATATATAAAAATTGAATGTGCTAGAATTTTTTCTTTGTTTCTTTGATTCTTTGTTGACTTTATAGTCAACAAAGAATCAATTCATACTAATAAAAAGAAAATAGAAAATTCTAGCACATTCAATTTTTATATTGACGCATGTGTGGCAATGAAAACTCTTTCTTTATATATTTAAGCGATTAGTTAGTTCCTAATTAATATCTTCAAATTTCAATATTTGAACTTTATACTAAATTTTTCATGTCAAATATAATAATGATAAATAATATTTATACACCCTACTCCAACTATCATTTAGCCCGAATTAAGCACCAATAAAAACTTGTGTTATGGATATCAGAATAAAAGAAATAAATAGTTTTATTATTGTTTTAATTAACTTTGTCCTACTTTGTTTTAAATTTTCGTAAAAAAATATATATATTTACGTAACCACATTACTTTTATTTTGATTAACTTATGATATTCTAGTATTAAAGTTGTTATAACTTAATAAGTGGTGATTTGTTTTAACTGCGTATACATTTACATTTATCACTTATTTAATAATGTAAATTTTATACTCATCATACTCGTATCATGCAATTCAGCATACATAATATTATCTATCTTTAGTGTGTCGGAAGCTCGGTTTGCGGTCACCACTAGCTACGTACTACACTTATAGCGTGCTTGCTTGATCACTATCCCATTACGGGTTTGAACATCTTATTATATTTAATATCTTTAAATAATAGCATTGGATATGAGCATACAGTGGATGTAATCAACTGTAATAACGTGTTTTACACAAGTGTTAAGTGTGATTGCATAAGTATAAAATTAAATAAAAACGGAATAGCGCAATGAAAAGTTTAATGAAGTGGCAATGATAATTTTTATGTTTGTCTGTATAAGAGCCCATCATTATACCTACAACTTCACTAATATCTAATAGCGATGAGCAGATATATATAGTTTACATTATATACATTACCAATTTCCCTGAGTTACATAAAAAGAGTCGTACCTCAGCCCTCAAGAAATATACAGTACTTAGCCCTAGTCAAAAAAATATAAAACAAATTATCACTTCTCTAGCTTGATTGCGTTCCAAATCATATGAAAATGACAGCAGTGTCACTGTGATGCAGTATTCGAAACTGCTTTTTACATCTCTATCAGTATTTGGATTTGACAACTGAAGGCAATCGAGATCTTTACATTCGTTTCAAGCGTACAGCTGGCAAATCCATAAAAATATTTGTATAACTTTCTGATTCATTTCTGAATATTTAAAAAGGAGTCTGTACATTACCTATCTACTCATACTCATCATCATCATCATCATCTCATCACCAGTCTATATACGTCTCACAGCTGGGCACAGGCCTTCCGACATGAGGCGTTTAGGCCATAACACCACCACGCTGGCCCAATGCGGGTTGATGGGCTAAAGCGGTTGCAGTAACAACCGGGACCAACGGCTTATCGTGCCTTCCGAAGCACGGAGGAGCTCGAGACTTAAAATTTTTGATTGACCATCCCAGGATCGACCATGGCGAAAGTTGCTTTGTTTTCGTCAAATCTACTCACATACAAAAAATATGATTGACTGCATATCCTATCAGATCACCTAATGAATAGTAGGTATGACATTTCTGAATCACGTACAGCTGTCATGGGAAAAATGGTTAGTATTTTTATTTATGTAACCAAGAAAGTGCTATGTTTTATTGATATACAAAGTATCTACCTACAGTGTTAAGACAGACATTGAATGACATTGTATTGATCAAAGGGGAGCTCCTCCCAGACAAGCGGTCTTTAATGCCGATTTCGCAATTGGCCGCCATCGTAAGGCTATTAACCTTTAGGAGAGGTTTATATTTATTGCTGAAGTTCTATCCAAGACAGTTTTTATTAATATTGAATACTAAAATAATAACTCTACTGTTATTTAACTCTTTGCTGAGCTTTAAATTTAACTTGCAATGATAGTATCTACACATAATGGCCTTGTAGTTGCATTACACTTTAGTTAAGCCACTAAAATAAATATATTATTTTATAACCTAAGGCTACAAATATTCATCATGAAGTTACATTAAAAATAATTACTTCAAGTTTTTTATAATTTTATCTGACTAAATCCATACGCTAGGTATTAATGCGTCTTTGTGAACTTACTAATAGAAATAAACGAATTGATTGATTTAAGTTAATTTTAATATAAAAAAGATCTTCATCTAAAGTAATTTTCGGTTCATAAATACTATACTCTAGTTTCTGCCCGCGACTACGTCTGCGCAGAACTAGCACTTCGAGTAGCCTGTAGGTTGTTCAGATGTATGAGCTATAAATTATGGTTGAGCGGAGCGATGGCTGGCACATGCGTCATACTTGTGAACAGGTGCCACTAGTGGAAATGGTCATCTCTAAGCTTCCTTGATTTTGTAATAATTTACCTACATATTCATCAATATTGTTTCATCAATATAAGATTTTTGAGGTGTATGGCATTATAGGATATTATATATAAAACAAAACAATTATTATTGTAATGACGTGGTCAGACAAGTGTTTAAAATTAATGAAAGATGTTTAGCTTTATTAGGTCTTTGTATATTAATTGTTGTGTATTGTAATACCTATATTGTGATGGTGCATTGTCGGACAGCCTTTAAATACAGTAAATATTCTTATCATTAGGTACTTATTGGTACGTTAATATACCTTTTTTTATACTCTGTGCGACACTGCGCTGCTAATTACTATTACTGTGTAATTAAACATTGTAACTTAATGATTGAAAAGAGTGACTACACGAGTTTATTGCCGGAATCTTCTCGGTAGTATCAACTTTTGTAACCGGTGTAAATTCAGACAGACTGACAGACAGACTCACTGACAGACAGACTCACTGACGGACAGACAGACAGACTGACTGAAGGACAGACGGACCGACAGACAGACCGATAGACAGACTGACATAACATTCTTAGCTTACGTAGATCCAGATAAGACAGAGAGACAAACATTATGAAATTGTTAGTTAGTTAATATTATTTTTATGTGATAGACATAAGGGTTTTTTTTGTTGACGATTCGAAAGTGCTTCTTGGGGGCCTAATTGAATAAAGATATTTTCATTTTTCATTTTCATTTTTCATTTTATATAATTGTAAAGTTTCATTAAAATTAATTCCACAGTTTTTGCGTGAACGAGTAACAAACAACCATACGTCCATCCATACAAACTTACGCGTTTATAATATTACTAGACTTTGCCGGCGGCTCCGCCCGCGTGGATGTTATATCTCCAAAAAGTGTCCTATGTTATTCCCACCGATTTAAATTTCATCTAAATCGGTTCAGTGGTTTAGGCGTGAAAGCGTAACAAACAAACAATATTAGTTAGGAAGTAAGATTCTTTAAAACTTCATTTTAATGATACGATTAACACATTTTATTATTAATATAGCACACCTAGAAGTAATTTAATATAGACGTATTCCAACTTTCACTGCAGCAGTTGTATAAAACTTTTTTCAAACTTGAAAGGGCTAGCAAATTGAAATGATTCAGCCTCAAACAAGTCGCAAATCGCAATTTGATTCACGACAGGAAAATCTATTGTTATCCAATAGCCAAGACACAAAAGGTGCGTGTCTATTTATTGCCTTCAATTATTACGTTGCTTCTTTTACTAGTTTATTTTGGTGTACAAAGTTATTGTTCACCGCAGCGGCGGTGCGCTCTGAACGATCACATAACTTCTCCGACTTTTTTGTTAAGCACCATTTATTTTTGGAATAACATCTTATTGTAATAACAATAAGATCTTATTCCAAAAATAAAATGTTACCGTAGTTGAACTCTGGTCCGAAATACTAAGTTATTTATAAAGAATCGTCTACTTAAACGTTTTAAATGAACATGTAATGTTTTCTTTTATTTTAATTTAAAACTTTATTGATACTTTTTACGCGTAATTGAAGTGCCTTAAGTTTGACTACGAGGATTTAAAATAAAATCACTTAATAGACTCATTGAATACGAATTACACTTTAAACATATTAACTGTAACCGAC
The DNA here is from genome assembly GCA_947347705.1 of Nymphula nitidulata. NCBI lineage: Eukaryota > Metazoa > Arthropoda > Insecta > Lepidoptera > Crambidae > Nymphula > Nymphula nitidulata. The sequence continues at coordinate 16,604,828 of OX374625.1, read as the reverse complement.
CGTGAATCGGAAGTAATCGGGAATCACAAAGGATAAAAACCCTACGGTATACAACTTATGTACAATGAATGAATACACAACTGACACCTTTAAGAGGACCATCGTGGTCCTCTAAAAATGTCACTGTAAAGTAATCGAAACGGTCAGGTAATTAATAAATTAGTGACATTCAATTAAACGCAAGTTAAATCCGTTAAGTGGTTTTATTTCAAAAGTTTATTTTCTATTGTGTGTAAGCGGGCTTATGGTAAGGGATAAAAAGAAAGTTTTAATCTTATTTTTAATATAATATTTAGAAAAATATGTAAAAAAAATCATGTTCTGCGGCGAGAACTAGAGCCCTGACCCAGTCCTGAGAGCACTCGCTCGGATTATGAAAGAAAAAAGTTTTGGTTCCATGTTTTTTTTCTGTTTTATATATTTTTTAGGTTTATGATTTAACCCTGCTAATGTCTTGGCTCCCGCTGGCTCATTTTATTTTGTTCCGTTTGTATTCAGTGTAATGCTCATAAAATAAAGGTAGAACTATGTACTTACGAGTGACGTGTCCACGTGCAGCTGCCAACTGTATGAAAAATACCAAATGATAGAGCAACGCGGCGTTAATACTTTACATCAAAGTATAAAACCAGTTTTTAATATGCTGAATCCATTGATCCATTGATTTAAATAAAAATCATGGCTCTATGATCTCTACTTTTTGAAAATTACTGTTTGCAGTCCTCACTCCTGCATTGTAAGAGCTCAAAGCCTATAATATAAGATAATAAAGAATATTCACCGGTCAAACCAATGTAATATGCTAAGCCGCAAATGATTTCTGGGAGCATAATAATCTATTAATTAAAAACTCATTGTGTCAATATATAATTATTATATTCTATGTGTATGAACGCCGGCGGGCTGGTTAAAAGGTGAGTCCAATTAGGGGATGTGTCGTAATACAATTATACGAACAATTTCCTCGGTGGCGATATCGATGGCACGAGGGATTATTGGCCACTTTAAACGTACCAATCCAATTATGCGGTCACTTGAACTTTTTACTATAACAAAAAGTTCACCTTATGAGCGAAGCTTATAAAAGTTTATTGAGTACAGATGCAAGTGATAGTTTTATTTTATATAATATGAACACTTAAACTTATTTACTGTTCTTTGCTAAGTTAGGTCTCAATAATTAGTGTAAATGGTAAAATAATAACATAATATTCTTCTAAGACTAAATCAAATATAGCTAAATATAATTTTAAATATAGCCTACCCAATAAAATATATAACCCTGGGTTAGGGCTATTCTCTGGGGCTAGTTGGATCGTGAGAATAGTTTAACACACCTAATTACTCAAAAAAGAAAGGAAAAAAAAAACAAAGACAAAACAGTGTCCATTCGGAAATTTTTACATAGGTACTTAGTGATTAAAATTAAAACCAACAAAAAATTTAGTTATTTTTTTAAAATTTATTTGGACAAATTAAGAAATTGATACAATTTTACAATCGTCGAACTGCATAACAATTTGTTGCCAGTAATGTATGAACATAATTGACAGACATTAAACTCAAATTGACTTCTTAGCGCTTCATGGCAGCTCAAAACATGGGCCCATGAAATAATTCATGAGCCCTTGTTTTACACTATTCAGATCAATAGCATATATACATCTCATGGAATACATTAATCGTTCTGTGATACGGCCCACTGCTGAGCACAGAGAGGGAAGACCAATCATGAGCTTTGGTCCCAAATACCGCAACGCTCCGGCTCAACGCAGTTGCAGTAACAATTACTTACACTTTTTTACAGTATTAACATTTATCAACTTTATTTGTTCTTTTATTGTCTGAAGCCACACTTAGGCCTAGACTTCACTATGAGATACAAGAGTTGCACACATCTTTACTGTTTTCATGACCTTTTAGTGTACCTATACTAGATATAGAGAGACATTTAAATTACTGGGTTGAAGCCGTGATTTAATATGGTGTTGATGTAATGGACTACTACATTTAACACTGTCACTTAAATGTTGTCGGTAACTATTATACAGCTAATACATTCTATATGACATCATAACATTACCGTGCTTTTATGGAAGAGGTAGTCGTAACAGATATTAAATAACGCTCTATTATCACTTTTAGTGATAAAATTTACATTGTACGTGTAGGAAATATCAAAACGAAGTTCTCATCTAATCTTTTCATACAACTCTTTGTATAAAAAGATTAGATGAACTTCGTTGGTGTAAACGACCCTTCTTGAGTTTAAGCATCACCCTTTTTGCAAGTGTAACATCTATTTCATGCAATATAAAGCATATAATTGCATACCGTATTTAGAATTTATAAAACCCATCATAACACTACTTCTATGTGGGATCGAGTGATAGTCATTAACATTGAATGGTCGTAATTCAGCAGTAGCTGCTATGAATTATTCATTTGCCGTGGGATCAACCTGGCTCTTACTGGTTTCATTTCTATACGAAACAAAATACTAAAATATTCCATGAATATAAATTGCGTGCAGAAATATGAGGATTCAGGTGATGTTTACGCAGAAATTACATTTTATTTCACATTGAATATTTGGTTGTATTGAGTAAAATTTAAGCAAAATCCCTTCAATTACTGTAATTAACATAATACAATATTAAACCACAATCTATTGTGTCTCTTTATCATGTATTTTACTGTAAATAATTTTGTTAAATACGTATTAAGCTAATTACCTAAAAACGATGTGGTAGGCGTTGGTGAGATTTTAATCTTTCAAGCTTATACCGGCTATTAAATAAAATAATACTTGTATACAATACTAAACATAAATTTAATTTTTATGTCATCTAAGAATTTAACCAATTTTTTATTATGTTAATTTTCAGTTTAACACATGTCCCAGCAGGAAATTAAGCGATAGAACTTGCGGCGGTTGGGTTGTGGCTCTGCCTTACAGAACAGATAAATTCTATTCCGTGCTCTGCATAGCCATGATATTATGTTGAGCTGGTCATCCTTTTGTTTGGTTACGTTGGTTGACTTCGTATCTTGTACCCTGTAATTGCCTTAAACTGTGATCAAATAAACGTGTTTTCTTTCTTCTTAATCCGGACATATTATGTTATTGATAGTAAAAACAAAAATGCAACCTTAAGCCCACCACCTTTGGCTTAGCTCATTTTTCGAAAGCCTAGACCCAATACGAACGACGCGCGGCGTGCCTTTTATGGTACGAGGAACGGAAACAAAGCGACTCTACCGCATAAATATGTCGCGGTGCCGTCATGAGCAGCTATTGTTTTTATTGTTTTGAGTACTTTAGAATATCCGCATAGAGCCATATCTGATTCTATCGTTAAACTGTGGAGCTAGGCTATCAATAGAGCTTTGGAACAAAGATTTTTACCAATGCTACAGCCAGCAACGTTCGAATATCACTTTACTTATACTCATTATATTTGCAGTAGAACTAACATATAACAGAGGTAGGGTTTTCGCACTTAATGTTGAATCTTACAGACGATGCTGAGAGCAAAGTTACCGGAGTTCGTCAAAGAAGGGTTTTTTTTTTTTTTATACAACTAGATGTCAAACAAGCTGACGACCCACCTGATGGTAAGTGGTTACCGCCGCCTACAGACACCTGCAATAACAAGGAAAAATCACTTGATATTGCAGGCGCGTTGTCATCCTGGGGCCTAAGATGAAATGCCGTCCATGCCCAGTAATTACACTGGCTACCTTTCCCTTCAATCCGAAACACAGCGAACTGTTTCACGGCTGAAATAAGAAAGGCGGTGGTACCTACCCAGACGACCCTACATACGGGCCTACTACCTAGTAAAACAACACGTTGTGCTGCAAGGAGAAGAACTTGACTGCTTCTTTAGCAACTTTAAAATATAAAAATATGCAAATATGCACCCTACCACCACTCCGAGAATAGGAAATTCAGCTGTGGGAAAGAGTATTTGAAGCTCCTGCAGTTTTCCAATGTTTTCACAATATTTTTTTTACCTTCACTAGGTGGTAGGCCCGTATGTAGGGCTGTCTGGGTAGGTACCACCGCCTTTCTTATTTCAGCCGTGAAACAGTTCGCTGTGTTTCGGATTGAAGGGAAAGGTAGCCACTGTAATTACTGGGCATGGACGGCATTTCATCTTAGGCCTCAGGATGACAACGCACCTGCAATATCAAGTGATTTTTCCTTGTTATTGCAGGTGTCTATAGGCGGCGGTAACCGCTTACCATCAGGTGGGCCGTAAGCTTGTTTGCCATCTAGTAGTATATAAAGAAAAACCTATTGTGCCGGTTTGTGGGTACTTTATTAATTTAATACTTTAAGCAATTGAGTCCCGCCCTTACTTTACTAGTCTTTCATTATTATTTAGTCGGCTTCTCTACATATTATTTATTTGTTTGTAAATCTTTATTGTACCTACATACATCAATACATCACTCAGATACAAACATTTTACACATAACATTAAAGTAAATTGTATAAAGGGCAACCTTATCGCTTAAAGCAGTTTCTTCCAGGTAACCTTATGATGGACAGGAAGAAAAATGTCATTTAAAGGGAGGGAAGACGGCGATGTAATAGTTACCTTTGTAGTTTTTTGGTTAACGGGTAATTTTCTAATATTATATCGATTGTACTTTTGTTGTAAAAGTGTCTAAGTTTTCCCGTGGATGAATTATTATATTACGTTTTATAATAAGTTGTATGATATTTGAAATTATGAAATATAATAATATTAGTATTTTCAAAACATCGTCAAATGGTCAATCAAATATGACATTCCATATCTTTTAAATATTAGTTACACTTACATCAAATGACCAGCCCGGATCATCTCAACTAAAGAAAACCTATTGAGCTGTCAATACTTTTCAATATCATTACCTACTTACCACTACCAGATTATTTTGTCAACTCCCAAGTAAGCTCGAATACTTCTGACAGATATCTCTGTTGCTTCTGGTTTTTTTACGACAAGGTTGGCAAATAAGCGTACGGCCCGCCTGATGGTAAGCGGTTACCGTAGCCTATAGACGCTCGTAGCACCTTGGGCACTACTCACGCACGCGTTGTTACCGTAGCCTTTTGAGGCACATAGTACCCTAAGAAGAGACTCTAGGGCGTTTCTCACATTAATATACCTACATCACTTTAGACACAGAACAAACACAAATGTTCATCACATAAATATTTGTCCTGGGTGGGGATCGAACCCACGACTCCAGGCGGACAAGGCTACTCTAAGTGCGTTAAGTGAAGCATACCCTAAATAAAACCATACCATAAAAGCAATAAATGTCATCATCTACCCGTTCACATATAATTTTTATTATACTGGGTAAATGATTATTTTCTTAGTGAATATGAGTAAATATAATATGGAAAAAAATTTTAAACAAAAATTAAAACCGACTTCAGAAAACTGAAAAGGATGAAATAATTAAATTTAAGTAGGTATTCATCCCCTAGAAACATATTTTTGGAGTCGGTGCTTTACTTTCTATTGTTTTTGGAAACCACTTAGCACCAACTCCAAAAATATGTTTTTAGGGGATGAATACCTACTTAAATTTAATTATTTCATCCTTTTCAGTTTTTTGAAGTCGGTTTTAATTTTTGTTTAAAATTTTTTTTTCACAATTTTTAGTGATAACTTTTTACTGTCGAAGCTAGATGGGTGACCGTCAACTTATATTGCTTCCTACTATCGTATCGTTTCACTAAAAAGTCATTGGAAAAGCAAAAATTCGCAATTTCGCTTATGTAGACGATTTCATAATTTCAGTTTTTTTAAATTTAAAACCAAAGTACCCAATTGTTTTTGAAAAAATTTTTATGGGACCAAATGGCAGCTATTCCGCATCGAACAAAAAAAGATTCACGTAAATCGGATCAGTAATCTCGGCGTAATCGGTGTAGATACATAGAAAAAAAAAAAAACATACCGGCCGAATTGAGAACCTCCTCGTTTTTGAAGTCGGTTAATTATATTTAGGGATGAAAACGTTATGAAAAACAACAGTATGTGTTTATAATAAAAAATAACATTAGTGATACTTATTATCAATTACAATTTTCGGAAACATGAGTGTTATGAACATCGTCTGTAGTATTACAAATTGTATGACTGAAAATTTAGGAAAAAAAGTTTGAGGAAGAGTGATTATTCGGATTACAAATCGGTAGGAATAACAATTTAGTGTATAAAACCTTTAGGTGAGCTAATATGAGAGTGCTCTGAAGAGCTTTTCATTTTATCCCACTTTCCGCCTTCCTACTCATGAGCACGCGTGCCGGTCTTCTTCTTCTCCTTCCGGCAATTTATTATCTCTACCTCAACATCACGCACAAAGTTTAGTATCTCGTTTCTTTGTCGTACTTCGAAACCTTAGGTTTCTTTGCCGGCACACTGTCCTTTCTATAACACGGGTTCCTTTAAAATTGGCGTGAATAAGGCACCTTAAACACCGGCAAGGTAGCCGCCTACTAGCTAGAACAGAGCGTTTATACTTCAATAACTGTCTTCGTATATGGACTCTTCAATCTCTTCAATCACTTCACATCGGGTGGTGTCGATCGAGTGCAGTGATTTGTATAAAAATAAAATATTTCTACGTATAAAAACAATATTAATTCTATAAAACTAAGTATACTAACCAAGAAAATATTGTTTTACAGGGACACTCTGAATCGAAAGGTGCCAAAAAGCGGGATAAGAGTGTAAGTGGGAACGGCAACGGAAAGCCGTCGAGAGGCGTCGCCACCTCGTTCGGATTCCGTCGGAGGCCCGCAAGCACCTCTCGCGCAGACGACAACGCGCGCAGGAAGAAGGCGCAAGATAAAAATGGAAATGGAGGTAGGCACAGCTGACTTTCAGGAGTAAAATATATTCGATCATATGGTGTGGGTTTCACTAACAGATAGCTAAAAACTCTAGCATTTATTTCATTGCTGAGTGAGACGTTGCGTGTGACATGCTTATCAAAAAAGTTCTTATTTAACCATCAGAGCTATGGTTTTCGAAGAACACTGTATGGTAAGCAAAAAATTTTTTTTTGATAAAATATTGCGTTAGAGTAGATTTAGGGCAGCAATTTCTACGAATGAATGGGATATCAACATCAATGTTAGAACGAAAAGCTAAAGGCAGTGTCAAATGGGCTGGGTGTAAAAGGACCCTTAGTACAGACGATAGAACATCAACTATACCAGTTGCGATACGAAAGCCTTCTCTATTACGAACAGAGTAAGGACGGCCTTAAGGTCAAACTGTTAAGCTTGATGTTATGTTGACTATACAGTGTACGATCACCTAATTCGCACAAGAAACTATGAGATGATTTCAGTATGATTCCAAGTTTTCTTCAAAACATTTTAAATTACAATATTTCCAATAAAATTGGCCAGATATCAATGTTTATGACAGATACCTTAATTGCATTAACTGCCGTATCAATTTACCATAACATTAATCAACGATTCAAACAGGTTCGACGGAGGATTTGCGCGTGGAGGAGGTGCTGTCCGGGCGGTCGACTCCCCTGGCGCGCCCGCGTAAGGAGACGGCCGGACAGCCTCTCCGGACTAACAGGTAATCCTAGAGCTAATGGAACACCTGCTAATAATTTATAATGCAATTAAGCCGCACCGGTTTCATGCTCTGAGTATTTAGCTTTTTTGCTGTAAGCCGACGTAGAAAGTGATTTGTGGTCCATAAATTCAACTTTTTAATATGTTAGAAAAGTAAACATGATAACGCAGACTCACATTTTTATTTTCATCTATTCGTTTAAAGACGAATATATACTCTTTTACAAAAACACTCCGAGCTATTTCTATGTTGTCATAGTTAATTTAATGTTTAATCAAGATCGAAACTGTGATTGCGCCTGTGAAACTGCTGTGGCTATTGTTTTGCTCGCACAATTGTTGCCTGATTTTTTTTTAAGGCGTTTCAGTGATACTAAATCCAAACAAACTAACACTGTAGACTAGGTATATAATCTTCCTATGTTTAGTTTTATAAAAGTAAAAATTTTTACTTAAACCTTTCTTACTAAAACTTTACTTATTAGCTGCTAAGAGTAACCATACTTCTAGTCTAATCGTTCAAGAGTATGGTGAATGACGGAGGTTGTCTTATCCTGTAGGTTCGGTTTCAGGCAGCACCACGCCAAGACGGCGAAGGTGGGGGACATGGGCCATGTCGCGGAACAAGCCTTCCACGCTACCTCCAAGGACAAGGATACCAGTTTCAACAATAATTCATTAGGTATGAGTTACAAGCTTTTTTTGCTAGGTTATCATAGTAATATAATAATAAAATACGTGCCAGGGCGGGAACTGAACCCGTGACTGATCTACAAGTAAACAAAACAAAGAAACTAGAAGAATTTAATAGGAATTTATTTTATTCTAAGTATCTGTTCCTGTGTTAATATATGTGAACGTCCACCCTCACAATGTTGAAATTGAAACTATTCTGCTATCATAACTTTAATCAATCCGAACAAAAAAGCGTTACGTGCATCATCGCTCGTAGTTTTAAATACTAAGTAGAAAAATTAATCGATTATTCTAATGCTATACAGATGTATCGTCCTTTGCATAATTAAAGTTTAAAGTTTTGACTTTTCATACATTACCAACCCGCCGGCATGTCCTGAACAATAAAATATCTATTGTGCCTGGTTTATGGGTACTTCACAAATAAAGAGAGGTACCTAGAGGTATTTTCTGGGGAAACACCTTCACCCTACAGAAGGTCGCAACCAGATAACTTTTCCTGCGGTGATTATCTAAGGATTGTGTCTTATGTGTGACTATTGTGTCTTTTGTTTCTTTATTCCAGATAAGAAAAATACAAACATCACATACAATAACCAGCTACCCCTGGTAGCTACGCAGATGCCCTCCACTGGTGTGACAACTGTAGTGGGGGCGGCGGGCGTGCCCAAGACGGTCACCAAGCAGACCATCATCCTAACATACCAACCCCAGCAATATTCGGTACAGGTGAACTTGATACATGGCTTACTGTTTATTTTGGCAATGTGTTTTTTTTTTAAATAATTTATGTTATGCTATTTTTCTCCGTTCCTCTTACATCTTGTATAAGGTGGTCAGGGTCAGAAGTCTCGAAATACATAATGAATACCAAGTTCTATCCAAGTTGTAATATGGATGTTGCCTAAGTTTGAATACGGCGCTATTTTTACAAGCATGGAAAATAATTGCTACCCATAAAAACAATTCTAAGAACATTTACAAAATTGGTATTTTTTTTCCAAAATTTATCAAAATTACAAAATTAAAAATTTTAAGTAACCCCCGGCGTCATTAATCATCTATCTAGCACCATCTTTGATTCATCATTGAGACTTTTCATTAGAGCCTAAGCACGCTAATATCTTCTGTAAGATTCTGAAGAATTAAGCATTTCGCAGATTTTTTGATGGTATAGGATCAGCTCAAGGATAGTATGTCATGGAAAAGTCACCGAAGTGACAGTACACCAAATTTCAAGTCAATCGGATCTCTAAAAGTTAGTAAAACCCTATTTTCATGTACAAAATGAGGTGATAGTCATCAAACGTCGAACTGATCTTCATAAATTATAGCTAAGAATCATCGTAGTCACATCAGCTTTCAAACAAAAAAAACGAATCAAATTCGGTTCACTCGTTTAGGCGCTATAATGCCACAGACAGACACACAGATACACAGACAGACACGTCAAACTTATAACACCCCTCTTTTTTCGTCGGGGGTTCAAAATTATAATGATTTAGACAACTATTATTATGACACACACATTGCATAGATATCATTAATTTTGTCTCTTGACTCTACATTTTTTTAGTAATTAGCAACATGTGATGTCATCTGTTCCGCAGATTTTATATTTAGAGCGTTTTTAAACGGTGCGCTCCAACATATCAAACCTACCACTGTATCTGTGAAACTATTGTTTTAAACATATTATTTCTTTTGCAATATTTCTTGCGTTCTTTACTTCACTCCCCCAGATGACGTATCACTCGAAAGGGTTTTTGGCATGTTTTAGCATCAAATTCATCGTAATGTTAACAATTGTCCTAAATAGTATACCAGAAAGGAGTAAACTTTTTTTATTTCACAAGCATCTAATATTATATCTTGTTAAGCGTAAAGAGAAATAGTTAGCCTGAAATTGAAAAGGTGTTGAATTATTAGTATTTAATTAATTGCAGACGACTGTAGACAGTTAATAACGTTCAAATAAGAAAATTAATTATAATAGGTATAGCCTGTCCAAGTTAGAATAATCTGTGTTACGATTTTGGAAGGTTTGAAGTTAGTTTGTGATAATTTCAACTGCACATCTAAACATCTCCTAAGCACTCTGGTAGAGTGATTATCATTGACTAGAGATATACATATATAATGTGAATATCGTGACAACTACAAAAGTATTATTTGTGTTTGTATTTTCGCTGTGTTTTTTATTTAATACAAAATAAAGCTTTTCTATTTATCTATCTATATAGACATATTTATATACGTAACTCTTTGAATTAATATCTTTGACCACTTTAATGCTCCGCAGCTTCGTAACAAATAGAAGTTCTTTGTTTATTTCCACAGGATAGCAGACCAAAGCCCGCTGTAAGAGTAGAGCTGACACCTCGCGGGTCCATCTCTAGGGTTCAGAACGAAATCCAGAAGCCACCCGGGAAGTACACCTTCCAAACCAACCAGCTTCCTAGACCTCAGTATCCTGCTGTCAAGAATATAGACCCGAAAGCGGCTAAACAGGCGAGTTACCTTTAGTAACCTATTGCCTTGTATTTATACTGAAATTAATTTATACTTGCGAAAACGAAATAAGATAGATACCTTATGTCATTGGTAGTGCATAAGCTATGAATTATTCCCTCTGCGTGGAGTCTCGCTACGGTGATTATCTGTAAGTCGCGTTCCCGTTACGCCGAATCTCACGACACGTCGAGTACAGGCTTGCAAGGCAAGACACAGTTCTACTTGGTCCATAAGTTCTGGCGACCTTACTCACCGTAAAACACAACACTACAAAGTAGTGTTATATAATTGCGATCTTCATTTCCAAAAATCATTAGTTTTACTGACCTATTTATTGATATTGAATAGCGTCCAAATAAAATACGAGTAAACAATTCTAGGGATGAACTATTGTTCACCCCCGTATTTTACGTCCAATTCGGATTATTTCGGATCACTTAGTTCTCAGCGCAAAATGTCATCGTAAATAAACGTCCTAAGTTCAAAAAGTCCTTTTTTACAAAACGACCACAAATCCTAAAGTTATTAGAGCTAAACGTCCGCAATTTTAAAAGTACTTTTTACTTAATTTAAAATTACCTAAATAGGCAGTAAAAAAACTTTTTTTTTAATACTGCATTCGGGAGTCGTTGCTTAATTTTCGATTGTTTCTGGAAAATAGCCTAGTACCGATCCCAAAAAATACGTACTTTTTTGAAGGCAAACAAAAGGAATCATAAGCTTTTCATTATTTTCCCCATTTTGTGTCTTGCAGTTGGTTTCAACAACCGGCCTTATTTTTAAAATATATTTTTTCCACATTTTTTATTAATAAATTAAGAGTGTTACGTCATACGTAGGTACGGCTCAAGTCGAAAATATTGAAAACAAACAAACCAATTCCCGATTCTAGCAAAACATCCCGTGCATAAGCAAGTCTGGCTAGTCTAAAAAGTTATAAGAGGTCGAACTGAAAGTTCTTAGAAAATCAAAAAAGGGAAAACTAGCCAGTTATTATTAGTTTAATTATAGGTATATAATCAAAATAGTGTCCATTCACATCAATACATCGCTGCATCGGATTGAACCACTGAGACAAGCACTTTGCCCACTCATAGTTAGGAGTCTCTTTGATGGCCTTTTTTAACGCAGCCACTGCTTCCTCGGCGTCCAAAAAACGTTTTCCTCGAAGTTTTTCTTACATTTTTGGGAATAAATAAAAATCGCAAGGTACAATACTACGGGTGACCCAGTAATTCTACGTCTGACGTCGCCAAATAGTCGATCGTTCGCCTGGCGGTGTGCGCCGAAGCATTGTCCTGGTGATGGAGGATCCTGCTGCGCGGTCGTATCTCCCGAACGCTTTCCAAGACATGTGGCAAACAGTTGTTAGTGTACCACTCTGCAGTAACTGTTTTTCCTCTAACTTTAACAACTGTCGCGTAATGACCTGTCCTACCGAAGAACGAGGCCACCATCTATTTTCCTACGCTTCGTCCTTACCACTTACCCACTGAGTTTTTATTTTTCGGATCATAGCAGTAAATCCAGCTTTCGTCATCCTTCTTCAACTTTCGTTTCGTCTCACACACAACAAAACATTTTCGAACACAGCATTTGAGTCACCTTCGTTAAATCTTTGAACCTTTCACGGCACCAATCAACACGACCGAGTTTTTGGACCTCGGTCAAATGATGAGGTATCCACCGGGGACAAAGCTTCCTGTTCGCTAACTGTTCATGGAGGATTTTGTGCGCTCGACTCATACCGATGCCTAAGCTTGTCCGATTCTGCTGATAAGTCACTCTTTTGTCAGTCTCTATCATACCCTGTACAATACTGATGTTATCTTCAGTCGTCGCAGTAGCCGGCCATTCCTCACGCAGATCATTGGTAAGATTAGTGCGACCACGTTTAAACTCATTAAACCAGTTTTGAACAGTGGCACGAGATGGGGCTTCATCATGAAAGGCCAATCGAAGTCTATCACACCTTTCTTGTTGACTTAATTGATGTACGTGACTCAGACAATTTTCAATTTGCCGCCAAACCATAAAACAAAAGAATGTGATACATATTCAACAATATTAGCAGAGAGTTCGATTTTCAAAATTAAAACTTATTTTTTTAATGTAGTTTACAAATAACCAGTTCTAAAAAATTTCAGTGTCGCCCTCGTATCAAATAATTTTCGAAAATTCGATTAAAAAGAGATTATTCGCGATTTTTGGTTAGAATGAAAACCTAAAGTTGACTTGTACATCTATCTATATGACTGTTTTTAGAAAAGTCCTGATAACTATTTATTTAGAATAACCTTCAATGCAATTCTTGCATGTCAAGTCTTATTAGAATCGGCTCGTTCGTTTACAGTTTCTATTTTTGACTTGAAAGTTTATATGAAAAGGCATGCGACGTAAACGTTCTCAAAGCTAGATGGATGGCTTTTAGCATTATCGAACCTATGTCTTACTGTCACTAGGTGAAATACATTTTTTTTCTATCGCATAACTGTTGTTTATTGGGTACTTGAAAATAAGATGGGACCAATTGCTTTTACACAAAAAGATATATAGAAATCAGTTTAATTTGACGGAGCTATCATGTAACCTAGGTTTAAAAATGAAGTTTTTTCTTAAATTTATTTAAAAAAATACAGGTGGATTGAGAACCACAACTTTTATTATAATAATAGAAAGAAAATTAAGCAGAATTACTATTATAAAACTAAAGGTAAAGGTGCCCATAATATGTAGGTATACCTACTGGAAATACATGAATTTCTTAATAAAAATAAAACGGTCGTCTGTTTGTTTCCTCAATTAATTACTAAAAAGGGTATTACACAATAAAAGCTGATAAAAGACAGACGACTATTATCTCTAATCCTAACAAAGAAAGAATAGTTTCCGTTGTACGCGGAAATAGGTCAGAAATCATCTATTTCAGTGCTGTCGACTTGAAAGCCGGTCGTCGTTTGCTGAAAATATCGCTGCACACTGCATTCGACATTCGAAAACAAATAAGAGATAAAGCTTATGCTTTTAAGAAATATCTTTGATTTTATACAATGACTAAGTATTAATACTATTTTTCTTAGTCATTTCAAAGAGATATACGGCTTTAACGGACCACATACTTTCATGAATATTTAGTAACATGTTACAATTAAAATTAATGAATGTTCTTACGGGCATTTTCTCTTAGTTCGAAACCGTGAAATGACGTGTTGTTTTAAAATATCTAAGTTTTATTGGATTAATATTTTTTCAATTATTATTACGTATTGTCTTTTTTTTGTAAATAAATTTGTATATTAATTTCAATTCGTCGCACAATTATCATCCATCATTGAACCAAGGTCTTTGGTAAGTTGAGCTACCTACATGACGTTTAATTTACTTCTATTTTATTGAAAATTATGAGACCACGTTTTAGATAAGTTAATAACGCTTATTTAATATTCTATTTCTAGTATTTATAAGTAGGTAATGAGATAAATTATAAATAAGTAAATATACTTTAATTGAAATTAAATAAATCATTTATTTCTTAGGTCTGCTGGTAATCTTAGCCGTTGTAGATAAATAAACTCAGATATCTCACGACTAACTTCAGATGCAATAATTCTCTTGTGAGATGTTTGTTATTTTTAAAACAGTTGACCAACAAATAAACCGCGGGCCATTTCGACACAGTTACCGTAACTCGAAGGGTTCAACCCTGTTCATTCATTGACATGCACTTTGGATAGCGACATGGTTAAACTTTTTTTTGTAGATTATGTAATTTTTGTGTTAAAGTGAAAGTGTATCTTAAAATAGTGTATTCGGTTTACAGGTAGTGAATAACACAAGGAGGGCTAGTGGCTCAGAGGGATGGAGGGAAGGTACAAGTTTCTAACTATTTTTCAATATTTATTTATATACATTTGTTACTAAGGTAAATAGCTCATGTACTTACTTTTACCTATACATATTATTTTCAAAACTAAATGAACACGCTTACCTAGTTTACAACATAATAAATTATCGTATTGTTAGAATTTGTCTACAAAAAAAATAATTTAATGACGTAGGTACTTAATTTTTCTTTCTTGTTCAAGATACTTTAATATTTTATTTATTTTAATAATTGTGACGTAGGAAGTAATTTAATGACGTCTGTTATTAGAAAAATACGACGATACCAGACGACTCTACATATGGTAGGCCCGTATGTAGGGTCGTCTGGGTAGGTACCACCGCCTTTCTTATTTCAGCCGTGAAACAGTTCGCTGTGTTTCGGATTGAAGGGAAAGGTAGCCAGTGTAATTACTGGGCATTGACGGCATTTCATCTTAGGCCTCAGGATGACAACACACCTGTAATATCAAGTGATTTGCTCTTGTTATTGCAGGTGTCTATAGGCGGCGGTAGCCGCTAACCATCAGTTGGGACGTCGGCTTGTTTGTCATCTAGTTGTATAAAAAAAACATAAATTTCACGCACCAGCTATAAAATTGAATCATAGATTGACTGTTTCCTTGATCATAAAAACTGTTCCATCAAGGTGCAGGCTCAGCAATATCAACTGATTCCGGAGTGTGGACAGGCGGCGAGGGCGCGGGTGAACTGTCACCGCGCTCGCGTCGACGCCCGCGTAACTTGGAGATGGTTATGCGGGGAACGCACAGCTTCCATCTGAGAGAACTTCAAGTAGCAGACTTGGACATTATGGGTGAGTCAATTAAAATCTTTCATAATGATAGGCTTAGGTTTTAAAACAGTGTTGATAGAGTATCCAACTGAAGACAGCTATTACGTACGATTTTACGTTCATATTAAATCAGTTCTGTTAATGTAGAATTATATAATTGCATTATCGTGCCTATGTAACTTGAATTACTTAATTATGTACAGGTACGTGCTTAATTTCTAAACACAGAATCTTGCAGCTGAAATTCTAATTGCATCATACATGGCACAATAGAGATTTCTATTTTATTTCATAAATGAAAATTGAATTAAAAATAACTATGTCTACACGTCTCTAAAATTCACAGATGAAGCTGTTGTAACTGGGCATGCAGTAATTCCTCTACCAAAACTACCAAGTTCCTTTGATGACGAACTGTCTCCTGAATACGAGACACCTGTATCTACCTACAAGCCTCCGTCTCCCATACTCCCAAAACCTGCGCCAATACCGGAACCATCTCAGAGACAGAGTCCTATGTCTACGCTTGAGAGGTACAGAACTCGAACTAGGCCAACCAGGATTCAGACAAATATAGAATATAAAGATGAAGAAAAGTTCGTATTGGACCGGGCGCAGCCAGAGACATTGAATAAACAGGTACGGGGTTTAATGTTTACTTACTTGCTTTATTGTTTAAGTACGCTGTGGCAATCACAGAAAGACCGCAACGCATTGTGGCAATGATGAAACGCCTTGACCGATATCAGACAAAAAAACTGACTCCACTTGGTCATAAAAAATAACCATGTGGTCTTCCTGTGATTACCACAAAGCGACGTGAGTGTTTTCATAAAAAACATAACACGAATTTCGGTATGTGGATATTTCACAGTGACCAACGCGTTGTAAGCTGTTTTTCGCTCAATGAGCGTTTTTCGAGTTGAAAAAAGCAGGAAAAATCGCGTTTATCTCAATTTCCATTGTTTTTTCAATGTTTTAGATAACTGGGAAAATTTTCATGCTTTTTTAAAACCTAAATAATGTTGATTTTATCAATGTTTCATTTAGTTGTAATTTGTAAATAACGTTGTTTTTTCCTTGTATGATCTGATCTTCAAAAATGTGAAAAAAAAACGAATATTGTCTAATAATATCAACTTCTTCGAAATAGTCGTCGAATTAGATGGAAAGAGTTTTATTACTACAAACAACTTTACTACATTGCTAGACGATTTTTTATAATTTCGTCGAACGCATACAAATTTTGAATCAACTTCATTGTGTTTATTAAAAAACTTCTTTCACAACTGCTTTTTTTACTTATTTTCAAGAAAAGAAAAATTTGCCTTTTTTCAAGTTGTTTTTCGATATCCTTTCCGTGTGCAAAAAAAGGCTAAAAACGTGTTTTTCCCGAATATTCAACGCAAGGTAGGTACTCCTAATGTCACCAAAATCCACATTTTCTTTTTTTGTTTGACAGAACTCTTTCATAAAGTCATCAAGTGGTGTGGTGTCTCCAAACACGATCAGCTCTAGCAAGGAGTCCAGTCCATCCTGCAAGAGCGAGGAGAGTCATTTCGGAAACAGCAGCGCCTGGCAGAGCCATGCTGCTGGAGAAGCTATGGCTACTAGGTAATCTAAATTTATATATCTTTAAGAAAGATTTTAACTCTACCCAATTAAAACGAATTGTTTTTGGCTAAGTATTATCTGTGATCATATCAATTCGCATACTTAAGAATTTAAGCTTAATATCCTGTTTAAGAATAAATTTACCGTCGGTATCTATAAAATGCACAATAATACGGGTAAGAAACAAATGTATGGTAAACAAATACTTTACATTTTACGTTATAACAACACTACCTTTCGTAGCAACTGGTATATAGAAGCAATTTTTGGTTGCAGATCACAAGATGATGTTTCAATAGCTTTAAGTGTTTCAAGTTGTGAAGATGAAAAATCAAAGTTTGAAGTCAAAGAAGCCCAGAAACCAATTGAAGTAGAAATTCCAAAGAAAACAATTGTTATCATGGACGAGCCACCAGTCCCACATCCACTGCTCATGAAATCATTGACTTTGAGTCAACACGATTCACTTCGTGGAACATTGATGGGTAAGTGCAAAAAAATGATACACAGCGTAATGTATATAGAGTCTTCGTTTTGTTGGAATGGAAATCATAAAAACACAACTAAATAATTATACTAGTCCTTCGGTGTAGTACAACTCATTGGTATACCTGAGGGGAATTTAAATCCCCCTCCTAACGCATGTTTTTACCGCATGTTAAATTTTTAAATGTTTGGAACCAGTCACTTTATTGTGTTGAATATCATAAAAAGCGGCACTAGGGTGGATTTTTTTTATCAAATTTGAGTTGGCAAAAAAAAATTAATACTTATCATACTTTACCTATACACGTAAATTACTTTAAAAAACACGAATTACAAGTTTAAAAAACACGAATTACAAGTTTAAAAAACACGAACGTACAAGAGTCTTTAACTTTATGATAATGACTTTTTCAAGATGAGCACTTTTTCGGAAAAAACATGTCTTTTTAGCAGAATTTGGTGAAAAAATGTTAATACTGGATCTTTTACAGGATCGATGACAAGTTCGAACTACAGCACTACTAGTACGTGCACTAACCAGAGTGGCGATCACCATAATCTTACACTCACTTTAGAGGAGTCCAAATTCGATATGTCTGCTCTGGAAACTTCCACGCAAAGTTTGTTAGACGACGAAACGTCACCAGCTGATAGCTTGATCTCTTCCACCAGTACAAGTGATTCAAATAATGAGTTGCAAGTGGAAAGAGACGCACCGTCTATATCGTCTGCTTACCAAACTGCTAACACTAAAACTCGGACCCCAGAGCCAGTTGAACAAATGGACGGAGTTGATGGAGATATTTTGCAGCCTGTGAAAGAAATTATGTGAGTTTATAAGTATTACATTACACAAAATTCCCGTAGAATAAGTAAATAGTGAGACACAAATGGAAAAACCTATTTAAAGATTTTACATTGTATTTTCTCTCTTTGATTTAGCACTTAGTCTGTGTTTGTTTTATTTAGTGAAATAAGAAGTGTAAGCGGGGAAGAAAGCAAGAACGCTTCGCCAGAATCACCAGGAACACCTACTCATGCGTCAGGCTCGCTGTCCCTTTCAGATGGACGAGACTTCTTCGATGACGAGATTGCCGATCAACCAGCGTTGTTGTTTAGAAGTAAGCTATTCATTACTATAAAAATCATCCAGTCCATTAGAATAACAATGGGCGTTGAAAATGGTTTTATTACAAAAAACATAAACATAGTGGTAGCCCGGCAAGCGTGGATATCAAAGTGTTTGGTGTTTGTTATTTTTAATTAAACTTTAAGTTTCTGTGAACAAAAATAATTAAAATATTTTTTTAATTTTTTTTTATATATAAAGCACGACAAATGACTCAACACCACCTGATATGAAGCGGTAAGAAAAGTCCATATGCGAAGACAGCTAGTGCAGTTTAGACACTGCTCTAGCCACCTCCACCTTGCCGGCCTGAAAGATACTTTTTCACGCCTCTTTTGAAGGAACCCATGTTATAGGAAGGAGGGAACACATGTGTTGTGAACACGATGTATTTATATTTAATTTCTTATTATGTAGTTATGACTTTTATCTACAGAAAATAATGACGGCAGTCTAGCCAACAAAGAGTCAGAAGCAGGCAGGCAAATGAGGAGGTCACGAGAACGAATTACAGCGAGCCCGCTTGCTCAGAGGAACCGTAAATGTAAGCCTTTTGAGTGTAATCACTATACTACTATTAAATAGCGAAACAAAAGAAAGAGCAATCTAACTTTTTATAGAAACTTGGTCTTAGTTAAAACACTGTCGAAGGAAAAAAAACCTTTTCCGAGACACGACAACGTCGATTGCTTTAATATATTTTAGAACCATAAAGTTTAGAGAATAGTTACAAAAAATTGCAAATTTTCATAAAATAAATGTAACAATATGAAGGATGTCACTGGCAAAGGAAATAAATATATTTACTGGTTTAGCACTTGCATAAAGATCGTAAGTGCAAATGTTTAGTCCTGGAAACATACATAGGTGGTTGTGATGGTATGTTACAGTATCAAAAATATATTGACAAAACGTTTTATATGTTCATGATGACCAAAAATAAATTATCTAAGTTTTTGTTCTATGGGCTTTTTAAATACCAAAACCAAAAATTTTTAAGCTAAATACAGGAAATTATTGTCTGTCGAAAGAACGAAAGAACATTTAAATAGGATGCTTAGAAGCCATATAACACATCATCAAATAAGACCAGATTTGAAATTCGAAGACGTAAAAATACAAAAAAGGTTGTCTATTTGTCAAACTTTTTTTATTCGATACTTTCCTTTATTGTATAAAAGAAGTGCATATTTAATCTGTGCTTGTAATTACATTTGGAGGGAGATTGTTTAAAATAAATGGTATCTGATTAAATATTCTTAAACAATTAAATAAATTACCTTATTTTAGTTCATATTGCATATTCCTATAACAATAATCATTTTGTATAGGTGTAAGTTCGATTTTTTATGTTTTTTTTCTTTTTCGAAAATTTTGTTGGGTAGTAATTTTAGTAAATATTATTCACATTTCCAATAGTTTGTGGAGGGCGAAACGGCACAGAGCGAACAGCTTCCCTAGACACGCTTTCAAGTCTGGCGTCTGATGATCTTATGATGGACAACGACTTGGCGCAGTCGATCACCAGCCTACAGAGTGTTGACGACTACATTGAAAGGTTTGTAGTATAAACTATCCCAAGCCCACTTATTAAATTTAATTTAGACTTGTCGAGACAATTAATGATTTCTAGGCACCAATCTTAGTTGAAAATTTGATTTTTAGTTATTTTGTACACAATTGTATTGACAACCATTACCATGGTTACTAATTTTACTTTTTATGTTAGGGTTCAGCGAGTAGAGAATTTAGCAATATCTAGAATATCGAGAAAACTTTTGCTCCAACCGTTACGAGCTTTAGCGATTTATTAAACAAACGCACATAGCTCCGCTGAACTTTTTAAAGTTTGTTTGGAAATAGTTTTTTGTAATCAATAAGAGACTTGTCATATTTCTTTAATTGACACAAATCAAAAACCAATACAAACAAATGTATTTTAATTTAAGCGTAGGTTATTGAATTGAACAATGTAAACTAGGTTGGACAGTTCACTGCGAAGCGGCCTAAACTCACTAGACGAGAAGCAGCTCCATCAAGAGCTGTCATCGTCGAAGACGGCGATCAGGCAGTGGAGTCAACTGCTGGAGCAGAACAACATGCTAGATCGACAATTGGCTGCCATAGCTCAGGGAAAAAACGCTGGTGATTCACTTACGGCCAGCAACCACAGTCTCACCAGCATTGGGTAAGTAATTTTTTTCTAGGTATCGTAAGAGTTTGATGAACAGCTTACAACCCTTACAACCGTCTGTGGGCTACGGAAGCCGCTGATTACCTATCAGGTGGGCAGTAAGCTTGTTTATGGAAGGTTGTCATTTGTATAGAAAAAAAACATTGAATCAGCCACAAAGCATCTTAAAACAATCATCATATTTATTAAATGATAAAATATAGGCACTGCAGCCTGCTGATCATAACTTTCCACAAAGAACACAAAGTTTCATTTTGGGGCGATTTTTGCTTATTTCTAAAGATATTTTTCCATAGTCTGATTCTTTTGTGCGAAATATTTTGAGTTCTGCTTCGAGCTATAGGTATATCACCAAATACAAAAGATATGGTCACTATTGAATCGCCTTTTCGAGCTAGAGTCTGAGATAACTATTGAAAAATTTCCAGTCAAGAATTTTCTTGTCAAGGACTGATCATACAGTCTCCGTATAATATCCATCATAGTGACACATTACATCAGAAACCTTACTAGGGCTCCTATTGTCTTTGACGGCAAATAAATAATGATATTAATAACATTGATGAAAACCTAGAATAATAATGTATTTAAGCCTTAAATTGCTTACTACGAAATTCTGTAAGTCAGATTCATTTCAGATTCACTATTATTTATAATGTTATATACGAAATGCCTCCCTATGAAAAAAGTACCTACGGGAGTAACAGAAATATAAATTTATGTATATTTATTTATTTAAATCTTATCATATGTACAAATTGTGTGTAGACAGTCATTAAAACTACTTATTTCTTTCTTAGAAATACAGCGTCATAGATTAAATAAAAGGTTGATTATCTTCGGGCAATAATGCAGGCAATTAGTGACCCACATCTAATATAAATTAGTTGATTTTACTAGTTGGTACGTAAGTATTATTATTAGTCTTCTGATAATTTATGTGCGCAACATTAAGATTGATCATTTTACATTCATTACGACCGCAAAATTAATCATTAAGACCCCACAATTTGACCATGATAATGTTCACATAGATCGCAATTATCTCAAAGAAACAGATTTGTAAATAATTACATTTAAAATCATGACACCTCACCTACCTCCCTAAATATTTAAAATGCAAGTTTAATGTTGTAAATTATTTGGTTTGTTATATTATCTCGTATCAGTTCGCTATGTTTCAATCTTTATCAATGACACGCCGTATAATTTCCGTGGTATTTAAGTATGATATAGAATGGACAGTTCCGATAGTTCGTTCATAATCCATTACATTTCATTATAGTGCATGAAAAGTAGGTATTATTAAATAATTTGCAACGTAATAATTAAAGAATTTATAACATAAACATAATTTATTTTGTCAGGTACCTACAAGACACAATAGGTTTCTTATTGTTGAGGAGATGCCGGTGTCCTGGTAAGGGATGAAAGGGGGTTAGGTTGTCCCCGAGTGGTCTGCCATGCCAAAGCTGCCATGGTATTTTATAACGAAACTTACATCTCACTTTTGGTTATTGGCGGTCTCATCGATTTCGCCAGAATCCAGTTTTTAGCTCAGATTTAATCCTTGTGATTTGTAATCGACTAGGTGGTAGGCCCGTATGTTGGGTCGTCCGGGTAGGTACCACCGCCTTTCTTATTTCAGCCGTGAAACAGTTCGCTGTGTTTCTGATTGAAGGGAAAAGGTAGCCAGTGTAATTACTGGGCGTGGACGGCATTTCATCTTAGGCCTCAGGATAACAACGCACCTGCAATATCCAGTGATTTTGCCTTGTTATTGCAGGTGTCTATAGGCGACGGTTACCGCTTACCATCAGGTGGGCCGTCAGCTTGATTGTCATCTAGTTGTATAAAAAAAAACTTTTATGACGATGGCCACTGACTCTGCTTATTTATTACGGATTGTGAAAGTACAATGCGTATATAAAAAGGCTAACCGAAGTGTTAAGCCGAGTGACTGTTGAAATTTCTGAAAAAGAGACGGGCACAATATATACACTTTATTGCAATTAGGTACAAATAAAGAAGGAAAAGGATGAAAAAATATATGCTCCAGGTGCGACTCGAACCTGCGTCACCTGATTTCCGGCCAAACGCCATTACCACTACGCCACCGGAGCACTAGGTACTTATAACCTACTAATTTCTATTATTTCTATATAATAGAAATTATTATATATATACAATACGTTGGAAAAAGGAAAGAAAGCGGTAAAGAAATTAGTAGGTTATTTATACCTAATGCGCGTCTGGCCGGAAATCAGGAGACGCGGGTTCGAGTCCCGCCTGGAGCATATATTTTTTCATCCTTATCTTTCTTTATTTGTAATTGTTACAATAAAGTGCCTACTTTTTAACTCATTAAAATAAATATACACTTGTTAGTATCATATTTACATAAAAAATCATATTTGACAGTTGTGATCGAAGTGACTTTCGAAGTAAAATGCGAGCTATGTTACAGAATAGCTGGTGGTTTTTAGTGAGTTATGCCAGTCGGAGAATATCACATAACCCGACTGTAGCCCATGTTGGGTAGCTATTCAAGCTATTTCATTAAAACAGGCTGTAATAAATTTTGACTTTTTTGTTATAGAAACGATTGTTGCCATATATATACCTAACCTAAACCTCCATGACTGTTGCGAGATTGAGACGTGGCTGTTCTTCCTTCAAATACCTTCCAATAATGAGATCACTAACCTCTCTTGTGATATGAAAAAAACCCGTCTAGGCTAGCTTCCAAACCAGTAACAATTAACTGTCTATACGTATTATTATATCACAGGCTGGTACTTCAAAGAATTTTGTATTGATCATCAAATTATTGTGTACGGAAACGATTTAAAAACCATAATAATATTTACACACAATGTCATGAAGATATAGGTAATCATCATGGCTTATGAACTTCGTTTTCATGATGCCTATTAAAACATAAAGTAAATAATATAATAAGCCATAGTAAAATCAATAGCCCTCAAGATTATATGGCAATTATTTTCACCACCCCTTGAACACCTATATTATGCCTACATTCGAGCAGAATTATTTGCTCCGGTGATTCTTTAAATCATTGTTTTATTTTGAATTATGACTTTGAACGACGGTTTAAAGTAAATTGGACCTAATGGCACCTTTAATGTATTTGTAGACATGTTTTCTATTCTCATTAACCAAAAATAATTAGATCCCAACTTATGATTACAGACAAAAGATATAAAGTAGCTTACAAAACATATTTTTTTTCTTGTTGACTTGTCGTCCGGAAGAAAAAGATTTTTATTTATAGTTAAGACAAACGGTTATTTCAAGTAATATTTTATTATAATCAAGCATTATCATACACAGGTAAACTTAGATTAGATTTCTTGATAGACCTGCATGTGATTGACATGAAATTCAAACAAAGTCAACAAACGGTCCCTGCCCCAGCACCCGTACCACCGTCTTTTATCGCGATCCAGTTTAGGATGTAAACTGAGTAGAATCGTTAATTCGTACTACGACGCTATCTACGACTATGACAGCGGTGCAGTTTATGAACCAATACTGAACCGAGCGGAATATGAATCGCTTTTATAAAGATGGTGGTGAGGCCCCAGCACTTCCAGCGATTATCAGAACGTGTGGGCGCCATGTGACCTCCATGGCTCGACAATAGCTCACTCACATAATAACACAACAATGGGTACAATCTCCTGGTATTCTTATGGAAAAAATGAGCTTAGTCGTACAGTCGAAGGCACATCGAGCGCATCAATTTCACTTTGTTAGCCCTTACTCCATTCATAAAAATGTCAGTTTTCGTAGTGCAACTGTTACACTTGATGTTCTGTCGTCTCTACAATTGTAAATTTGCTGTAACAACAAATTAAATCATGCAGTATTTTAATTATACAGGTTTTGTGACAGCTCGGTGGCGTAGTGGTTTGAGCGCTCTGGTTTCGATCACGAAAACAAAGCAACTTTCGCCATGGTTGGTCCCTGGATGGGTCAATCAAATTTCTAATCTCGAGCTCCTCCGTGCTTCGGAAGACACGTTAAGCCGTTTGGTCTCCCGGTTGTTACTGCAACCGCTTTAACCTACCAACCCGCATTGGGCCAGCGTGGTGGTGTTATGGCCCAAATTCCTCATGTGTTTCTGCCATGTAGGAAGGCCTTTGCCCAGCAGTGGAACATATATAGGCTGGTGATGATGAGGTTTTGTGATGCCCGTTGGCAAGAACAAGATGATGCATGGGACCTAAAATATTTAAATAAATTGGAATTGGCAAGTAAAAGTTCAGTTTCAGAATTCCGAAACAAAATTAGGGATTATGGGGTTGCGGGGCTCGATATCGTAGTTTGTGATCGGGTTGTATTTGTGTAGTATAAGTGTAGTGTGTGTGTGTGTGTGTGTGTGTGTGTGTGTGTGTGTGTGGTACGATACGGAGGCATTTTTCATGGTCACGATCAGGTGGTGACCCGTGTGACAATGTTTTTATTAAATTAAAGAGATAATTCTTGACACGAAGCACAACCACCCCCTTGAATTTTATTTCGAACTTTTGTAACACACTGTATTTTGTCTTATTTTCATGCTTTTTTTGCATGTTCATCTTAGTAAACAAGAGAAATTTGCAGGGTCCGCTACTTCTAATATTCATATAAATGAAAATTATTATAATCACGTAAATACTATTGTTATTTTGCTGGATATTTTATTTTGACTATGTTTTAAGTAAAGAAACTCTATAATTAGAGGTAGAGGAATATTTTTTAGTACTCTGGAAATAGGTGAAAATATGCTTTTATAAATAATGCAAAATCTAAGATACACAGTAATGGAGTAGATAACAACTAATTATTTACGAAAATAGGCTTACAGCTGTAACAGCATATAGTATTTCAGCAGCAGTTGATAAAAAAACATACAGCTGAATTGTCAACCTCCTTTTTTGAAAAAAAAACATACTTTGTGCGATTTTAGTCGTTTTGGTGGTGCCGTCATTAATGCAGCTAGATATATTATTTCATACAAATGTCATGAAATTATCAAATGAATAAGATGTATTTAAAAGTTGCAAAACATTTCTACGAACTAATATAGCCCATATTTTAATTTATTGTTGTATTGACGGCTCCACCGTGTATGTAATGTCATGGGTCGCTGCAACATTTTTCGGATCAGATATACATTTCTTCATAATAACTTTATCTAGATACGTGCAGAACCGCTACGTTCAAGCCAAGAGAGTAAGAAAGCAATAACTACTATAGTATATTTTTTTGATATCTTTGTTTATTTTATTTGAGTTCTATTGAGTACTATAGCATAGCGTATTTGATTGAAAATTTCAGAAAATCTTTTAAAGTAATTCTCACTGAAACATCGTTACGCCTTAATATGTGAAGGAAAACCACATAGGGTACTTATCAGACAAAAAAGATTCACTCACTTGCGATCGAATACTCAAACATTAAATACATATTAAGTACTTAAGTTTTAAGTCCCACTCAAATTTTTAGGAGTGCTCATTTAGACATTGTATTTGTCAACACAAATTTTTAACAATACTTAAAATATTTACAATACAATACAATACAAATATACTTTATTGCACACTAGGACAGAAAAAAAAACATAAAAAGCAATTAAGATTATTATTATTTAAGAGGACCTCAGCTCTAAGATGCATTTAAGTTTAAATTAAATTTAAGTTATTTTTGTTTTTTTAAGACCTGCACGCGTATAGCTTGAACAATTCAAAAAAGTTTGTTATACATCAAAAAAAATTGAAACAGTAATTTTTCTCAGGAGTTTAAGTCTCGATTTGAGGTAATGACATTTCGATGTTGTTATGACAGGCAGGTCCAACTTGAGAAAGGGATTTTATTTTTGGAATGTCATTTTTCTCGAGATAAAATTCAAGTCTCGATTCGGGAAAAATGACAATTCGAGACGGAGAGTACCATTCTCGAGCTACATAATAATATTATTATGCTACAAGGGCTGAGGTTTGAAGACACAATTTAATTTGTGGCGAAAACCATATTCTGGGTTTAGGTAAACGCTGTTCTTAAATTATTTCTAATTCGGAAATTAAGGCAAAAAGGTTTGTTAGAAAACGAAGAAACCATCTTTTTTTCTGTACGATTCGTAACGAACATTTCAAAACATCGTAACCATCGGAGTCGTCAACGAGGTTTCGTAAGGGAAATTTCGCGGTACCAAGACGATTTTCAAGGTAGATTTTACGGTGAGCTTTATGTTGAAAGGTCCTTGCTCCGTGAAGTAATCAGATAAAGTACACGGGTGCACAGCTGCTATGGGGCTTCGGTTCATCTCGGTTTGCGGCCGCGCCGGAGTTAGTCTGTGCAGCGGCGCGCGCGCGGCATAACGTACCTATCCTACACACGTGTTCACTCATTAATACCTACCACGATTTACCGAACCCCTTATCAATACACTCCGGTGAATGTATGTGAAAATTTAAATGTGTGTTGTGATACTTTACAGTGATCAAGGCCTTGTGCTTAATTATAGTACCTACATGTGATAAATTGTGCTTACATGTTAGTCTAATTAAATTAACAATAGTAATAGTACCTAACTAATTATAATCAACCGTTAATTTTTTACGGCAGTTAACTTCAATCTAACGATTCTTACGTGTAACTATATAGTTTTATGTGCGATATCTATTTATGTAGGGATAAATGGGTCGAGTTTTAAAATGACCAGTAATGTTTTTATGTTTATTTAGGATAAAAGTTAAGTATAGAGGCGAATTATACACAGCCCCTTCCTGCGAAATGATTTATAAATCATACTCATGATTGTTTTGTACAAAGATCGGGGCGTTGACATGAAATGTATCTTCAATTGTTCGTAACGGCATGGCGATAAATTGTGCTGTTGCAATTAATCATTCACACAAAGGCATATGGTCCATTGAAAGTATTGAAACTCGGTTTTACCAACTATTACTATTTTAACTTAGCTAACAAAATTCCGAACAAAGTAGTAAACAATAATATTTACCCACTATATAATAATAGAACTTACGATTTTCACTACTTGATGTAATGTCAACAGAAACAAATCAAAAAGTAATACGATCATTTGGGCTAGTTATTATCTTACACGCTCACTTCCTTTGTGAACTTTGGGTAAACATTATTTATTTGGCAACACTCGTGAGATAAAGTTACATAAAATAAAAATCTAAGCCATTCCCATTGTCTAAATCATCTCAGATGAAAAATGCACAATCTAACATAATGTTTGTTTCATTTAGAAAATTTTATACGAATAATAGTTAAAGTTAATTAAACTACAATAATTTCCCACCAAATACTGCAGTAGCATCTTAAAATTCGTAAACTGGGTATTATTTTACGAACATAACGTCACATAGAATGTATTATAGTTATATGAAGTATTATAAGTAGTGATAACTATTTATCAATTAAAAAAAATATTCAATAGTGGTTTAAAAGCAATATACTACGAGACAACTCAAAGATATTTATTAAATTAAACGTCAGGTAGCTACAATCACATTTTCTACTGCCTATACTAAAACCACAATACTTTAAAAGATAGCAGCATCAGAAAACTACACACATAAAAACCTCAATAATACGAATATAAAAGATAAATTATATGTGTTAAAGAACCCTTGAATCAATCATTGAATATGTGATATCTGCAAAGCTTCATTCATCTCAA
Source organism: Nymphula nitidulata (assembly GCA_947347705.1). NCBI lineage: Eukaryota > Metazoa > Arthropoda > Insecta > Lepidoptera > Crambidae > Nymphula > Nymphula nitidulata. The sequence goes on along the minus strand of OX374625.1, from coordinate 16,576,182 downwards.
TTTAAAAGTCAAAGAATATAGTAACTAATTATTGAAATCTAGGATAATGACCTAATTAGTAAGGATATAATGTTTATGGAAACATGTACACTAGCGTAAAATAGCGTAATAATAGTTTTCTGGTATTTATTCTTAAAGGTGTTTTATATACCTAATTCCGTCGTCCTAATAAAATATTATCTTCTGCCAAATATTTCTTATTGAAGTACCTATTTAATTTAATAACATAACGTATAAGATAAATAAAAAAAGATTTATTACTATGAAATTTTTAAATAATAATATAATATTTCGAAATAATTGAACATTGTAATTTTGGCAAAGTGTTTAGGTTACTGTTAACCATAGTTTTTCTCCTTGCTCGGTGTTACTAAAACAATGTACGATACTTATTCATACATTTTATTATAATATTGGTCGCATATTCTCAACACATGAAATAATAGGTTTATAACAACAACTATTCCCGATAGGAAGCTTCATGTTATAAATGTTATCAGTTTTTATTATCTGAATCAGGCACGCCCTTATCGATATTACGTTAATATCGACACTCACTGTATAATATGCGTTGTTGGTGTTGTTATTATTTTTATAATTTTATTTTCCTTAGCTTTATGCTTCATGAAAATAATTATGCCGCTTGAACGATAGGAAAAAATACAACTTATAATAATTTAAAATATAGGTAATCCATTTAGTTTATTAGGTGCGTAGGTAACCTACTCCAAGCAACCTCTTAAAAATATTCTTTAGATGTTGCTAAACTATTTTGGGGACAACCTAAATAATCGTAAAGTGTACTGCTCCCATTATGTTGTCCAAAAAGCGTAACCATAGCAACATTGAATAGCTTTTACACTCCCAGCCACATTAAACTTGACTACGTTAAAATAAAATAAAAATCAAATGAGTCTTAGTGATGAAGATGTTTGTAACAGTAAAAATGAGCAGTGAGTTCAATTAGAAATGTGAATAAGTGCTTTTTAATCATAATTTTGGCTTTAGTTTAACTTGAAATTGAGATAACAAATGAATTTATTCTATCGGTTTAAGTTGTATCATTTTGACATTTACTTAGAGGTGTATTAAGGTAATACTAGAAATTACAATTTGGTTTAGTGCTTGTACCTGATACTACTATTAGTTACTAATTCAAAAGCAGATAGATCTGCACATACATTGTGCTTCCCAGGCTTTATTTTAAACTCTTTGCAAGAATAACTTGTGTCATTATAAATATTATACAATCATTATCACCTCATATACGCCTACGCCTTCAAAATGAGAAATAGGCTTAACACGCTCATTTTACCTGTAAAAGAGAATGTACCTACGCCCTTCGATCAACCCTTCTTATTTGTTACTTCATATACTCGTACGTAACAAGCACTGGTTTTATAACTTTCGAGTTCATATTGTTCAAATTACATTTACAAAACGATTCTACTGCTTGAAATTTACTGATATTTTTACTCTCTTTGGGTTCTCCAGAGGCATCATTCCATTAATATCTAAAAGTCATTGTCAGTGTTGTCACGTAATTGCCTAACTTTCCCAAAATAGCAGATTCGACCTCCGTCACCCCAGACCGCACGCTGAGCCAACCATGACCATTAGCGCTTAGACAGTCCAAATGATAACTTTCTTAACTATAATAAAGATATTTTACCTCAACAAAAACTGTACCAGCAGGCACCGTGACACATTACATTAGCTTACTTGGCGTGTCACAAAATGAAGTCTATGACGACTGTCACAAACCTATCACTATCTAGGTTTTGAAGAGATCTTTACTGCCAATAGTTTTTATTATAACTTGAATACCTACTACGGTTCTCATTGCTCATATACATATATTATTGGTATAATAGACAGTTATATTGCATAATTATTGTGTGAATAAAGCAAAAACCTTGATTTAGAACAGTAGTTTTGAAATACTCCTGACCCATTCAAAATACCTACCTTCTGATGTACCACGTAGGTATATGAGTGACGAAATAACAACATTCTGATTTAAACGGAGCTATTGTTTAGTTGTTTACTAATATCAAGACTGATTGTCCATTCTCATGAGAAGTAAACTAATAGCATCTATCGGTTCACTCTTTTCTTTGTTAAATACTTTGTACTTTTTTTCTTTGCATATTTTTTTTAGGGAACCAACAAGCCTGAAGATCAATTTCGTTTCAGTCTGTAAAAAATTATTGGAATTATAAATATTTTAAAAAAACTTTTGGTCTTAGAGTTGCGTTTCTTCTTTCTGTACTCATCAATAAGATGTGCACCTACTTAACTATTCTATTTTTTGTTTAGAATATCGTATTTTTATTTAGGATATTGAATAAGTAATAAAAATAATCAATAATCCAAGTATCAATATTAACTACCATATGAAAAATATGTAACACATGGTTACATAAGTTATTGGTTGTTGCCTGTACGCAATACCCGCAATACCCGTTATTTTGACTTACTTAAGGTGCACCTTCTTTAAATTTAATTTGAACTTTCAGTCCGGTTTTATTTGTGACACTTTTTAACTGGTATCCTGGTTTATTGATAAAATAACAATTCAGCTTGTAAAAAGTTATTTTGGAGGAATTCAAATCATTCCTTTTTTATTATTATTTTGTTTTTTTTTTGGAATCTATAGTTGCCTGTTGAAGTTAGTGGGCATGGAAAGATTTAATATCACTTTTTTGTATAATACTTATACTAGATTGAAAATAAGAACATGTGCATGAAAACAATGGCAATTGGCTTTATATACTTAGTGCATGTAATAAACAAATGAATTAATTTCATTTATAACGCTGACGAGTAGGTTCTCTAAACCACAAATACCAGTCCAGTAATTTTAATGTCATCTTCGTGATACTATTCCAAATGAACCATGAAAACTTTTATTTAAAGTTACACTAGGGATACTGAATAATTGCGAGATACGGCACTGTAATAAGAATCTGATTTTATCACAACTTCAATAACCATAAACAATGTTGTCTAACGTATACAAATCTATAAAGTAACCCATCTACATATTATATTTCCCCAGACTGGTCATAAAGATCCGATCCGTATTCTCCGGCAGTCGACGCACTAAAGCAAATTTATCTCATATAAATCTATAAAAACGTCTCTGAGTCTAAATTGATTCTATTCTATGTGTAAGTAAGTACCTACATCAAAATCAAGGGACCAACCAGTAGTGCAATATTTGAAAATAATTCTATAAGTACTGTTCATAGCAATACCAAAGTATTTGGATCTATAAACGGTTTAATGGTTTGATTTGAGATTTATGTTGGTGCAAATTAATATACACCAATTATTATCATATGCAAAAGCAGAATAGTACAGATGTCTTCGTCATCATCATCACCAGCCTATATACGTCCCACTGCATGGGCACAGGCCTTCCTACATGGGAGAAACACATGAGGAGTTTGGGCTATAACACCACGCTGCCGCTGGCCCAATTGGCGAGTTAAAGCGGTTGCACTAACAACCGGGACCAACCGGCCTAACGTGCCTTCCGAAGCACGGAAAAACTCGAGATTATAAATTTTGGTTGACCCATCCCGGGGTCGACCATGGCGAAAGTACCTTAGCTTTCATATTCAAAACCAGAGCACTCAAACCAATACGACACCGACCTCTTCACAGATGTCTTACTAATAAGCAATAGATTAATCAAATTTCAGATTTACAAAAGCCATATAAAATCATAACTTCTTGTAGTACAATGAACCGCTAAAAATAGTAAGTGAGACTAGCGTGCGTGTCATAGTGTTGTGCGTGTCAGTGTTGATGTAACATTCGTGGACTAATCAGCCGCTGTGATGAAGATGGACAAGCCTAGCATTCTGCTGGAGAAGGAGGCTCCAGTGAAGGGCATCGTCGCGCAAGTTGTGACGATGCTCAACGGACAAGCGCAGAGGTACGTTAGCATAATTATGTGGTGTTAAAGTGCAAAGAGCTAATTGTCACTTATATTCCATAACAAAAACAAATAAATAAATGCTTATTTTTATTTGCTTATCTTCAACTTTTAGTTAAATTTCAAGGATTGTCGTGAACATGAAGAGGAAAACTTCATAAAGATACATAAGCTAGGCACTTAAAAATTCATAAGAAGGGAGTTTTGTACAAAAGGTAAGTCGTATGTTTCATCGGTTTAACTTAAAATCTTACAAATTTAAACAAATTACAAATAGTCGACAAAACGGTGTTTGTAGAGATGTAACGTCTTTGTTTATCGAATCGATCCATTCTTGCACTGTAGTATAGAGTTCATAATTATGTTACAGAATTACTTTTAGAAAAACACTATTTACTAGATTTACATAGTTTAAGAGATATACCTAGCTCACCAAAGAGCGACCCCGTTAATAATAATAAAACACTTTTTACATAAATTAATAAAGTTATATTTTTTAAAATCGGTAAATGAAAGGTTTTTGTGATTTTCTCCAGAATACACTACCTACCTTTTTGAAGTGTACCGTCAAAAATTTACTTTTGTCTATTGGTCAACTAGGGATCAAGAAACGCAATGCAACATTATTCTGTTCCTTAATTTTTCCGAGCAAGGAAATAACTTTTGTTTTTCTATGATAAAATTAGTAAACAAGCGATAGGACTGCAGCTTGAATAGCTGTATACAGTGTGTTGCAAAAGTCCGAAATAAAATTCGAGGAGTGGTTGTGTTTCTTGCCAGGAGTTGCCTTTAAAAGTTTGACACCTTATGCGACTCATTGTTTCACACCACTTTTATTTTTCCGGTTAAATTATGAATAAAAACATTGTCACACCTCTGCTTGTGACATCCCTAAAAATGCGTACTATCGCGTATCGTGCATACACTACAGTTAACCCCAAAATTGTAAATTTTATTTTGTGATTGTGTACATACTCGTTAGCCCCATCATTCTTCCCCACTCTACTGGTAAAGGTGATAAATATAGTAGTTTACATTTTTATTATTGTTTTAACTAAGAGAAATAATAAAATATTAGTAGCAAGCCCTCAATGAAAATGCAAAAATTAACCATAACGATTACCACTGGATTCATTCACATAAAATTAGAGGACTGATTCCGTAAAAATATATGTATGAATGTTTATAATTATTTTAGAAAATAACATGATGTAACTACTCGTTTTTGTATTTGAATGTAAAAGACTGCAAAATACTTTACTAATAATCACTTTCACGTAAAAATACACACCAAATTATGTCATAAAGTATACCAACAGATGTTATCTGAGATACCTACGATTATAAGTTAATGTATAAGCAAAAAAACTACATAAGTAACTATCCTCACGGTACTTGTAAATACTTCGTTTGCTGTTGTTCATCGAGATTGTTACGGTTCACGTACATTTCAAACAAGCGACAGGAAACGTGTTTTTTCCATTAGACTGAATTCATTTGTCGCCGTAGGTATTCCCTTTTTATTCAAAATATTGATTTCTCTCAGGTGTTTTTGTGTACTATACTCACCTAATTAACGTACCCACCTACCTAAAAATTAAACCAAAACACCCAACGTTTTATTCTGAACGGGATTCATTTGGTAACCACTCGCAAAAAGTATTTCCGTTACTCAAAAAGCTTTTATAAAACAAGATCGTACATGTGATAAATATTCTTTTTTATTATCAGTAAAAAAAGACCCCGTCATTGAAGTCAGAGTGCAGTTATATAACGTTAGTTTCAATTGAAATCAAATTACGTCTTTAAAAATGCTGCTTTACTGTTATGCTGTGAATTCTAAGGTAACGTCCTTAATACTGTGAAAAATCAGAATTTTTTTTTGTAGCGTATTTTTAAAATGTAGATACTTAACTAAATATCATATTTTTTTACTCCTTGTAAACATGTTATCAATGCAGTTTATTAACTTATAGTAATTGTATATATCAATATTATCAATAGTAATCAATATCTACTTTGCATTTTCTACTCGGCCACATAAGAAACGGGAGTAGAACGTATGTGAAATAAATAGAACACTTCTATAATTTGCTGTTTACGGGACCATGTAATACTTATGCGAAGTCTCGTTTGAAGCTCATTCACTTTTAGGCATTAGGTATGATTAAATTGATAGTTTTCAGTGAAACAAGGCAACTTTTGCTGGAAGTTATTAAAGTAATATAAAATAAGTTAAGAACCTGCGATCTTAAGCGATCATATTTATAAATGGAAGGCATTTCACAGTCACGTCTGAAAAAACACACTTAAAGCTTCCAAATATATGTTTTTATACAGCTAGATGACAAGTTGATGACAAGTAGATGCCAATATAGTATTGTTTACCAACCCGCATTGGGCCAGCGTGGTTATGGGCCAATTAAGCTCCTCATATGTTTCCCGCATGTGAGAACGCCTGTGCCCAGCAGTGGGACGTTTATGTGCTGGTGATGATGATTTTGATGATGGTATTCTTTACATTATTTTTGAAGCCGTAAATGTACACATCTTTTAAGGTGAGACTGTACAGTCAAGAGCAATAAGTTGTTCACACTTCTGACATCTCGTGTGCCTTATTTTCTTAACAATAAGAGTCACTGATTGTCAAAAGTGCTCGTGAATGTACCTACTGAGAATGTTTTATTCCCTATTCCCTCTTTTCTTGCAGGAAATGCAACAAATATTTTCTTGTTGTCATATTCGCAGGAAACGATTGTTTAATTTTTGCTCCTTCTTTTCCACTGTCATTGTAATACAAAGATATGTTTGTACGTTTCAATAACACACAATCACCCACATGTTTATACCAATAAACACGTAAGTACGTCCACTTATGGACGAACGAAAATAGAAGCACTTAAGACCTCAAGATGAAGATTCATTTACTAAACTGGACGCCATGGAACAGAAAAAGATAACATTTAGCATCAATTCAAATTTCAATTTGTTTAGATACTCAATTATAGATCTAAGCGAAACGAACATTAGAATCGCGTTAAATGTAAATAAAAAAAAATCAACGACACCCCACTCTATAAGATAGATATGAACATAAATTAATTTCCTCTTTACGTGTAAGGAAGGTACCCTAACAATTTCTTTTATTTTATTTTAATACTTTGTTGGCGTGATCAATATGTACTTATAATAATGCCAAATTATAGGTTTCTAGTTCTTTGAGTTTGCCGCGGACAGACAGACGCTCGGACGTGGCGAAACTTTCAAGGTTCCTTGTACGGCAGCATCCTTTGAAGTACGATAAACACAATTGAATTTTAATTGTCATGTCAACAAGTTGCCGTCTGGGCATTAAAGGATTAAAAATATTTCGAACTAGGTCAAATTTCAATTAAAACCACGTTTTTTTATAAGGGACTTTTGTTCAGGGACGAAGGGTACAATAATATGCATGCCTATCTCAGTACCCAACTTTAGGACTATAGTGAGTGCTAATAAATGAGTATTTTGTTGCATCTATAAATAATTACTGTGCCCACAGTTTTTGATCTTTTTTAGAGTGATCATTCTTAATAAATAAACCTCCCACTTGAAATATCTTACAAAATTTAACTACTCAAACTATTACTAGATACCTAACTTATTATATTTCATTGTTACCTACTGATATTTGAAATGAACACACGTTTTTTTATTTCTTTCTTTAACCTTGCTATACCCGCGTCATATAATGTATATAACACGTATACCCGCGAAGGGTCTGTGGCAAAGAGATTCCTAGGTCCATTTCAGCAAGATTTCAGTAAAAAATAATTATAAAATTTCGTTTACTATAAGGTGAAAATGTGTTTAAACAAATCAAACAAATACCAGTACAAAATATTTACTTTTATTAGCTAATAACAGTCTTTTATCATAGTCGGAATCAGAAACTTTCTCTTCCAAAAGTATACGTTCCTTGTCCATTTTAAGGTTATAAAATGTACCCATAAACAAATTATAAATTTCACATGTAATGTAAACCAAAAAATAATAATAAAAATCTATTATTATTATAGTTACTCAAAATATTGTTTACCTAAAATTGTAACACGTATTCCCGCGTCGGTCTAGCAGACCGATTGGTGTCGTGTACAAGGGTATGTGTTGTATGCATGAACGCTTGTGCCGCAGTGAATTAAAGACAGCTACGAATAATGCAGCTAGCAGTGAGCCCGAAGCGCTGACGTTTTTAGTTTAAAAAATAATAAGCCAAACGTAAATAGTCGGTCTCACAGACCAATGCAATGCGCGCGGGTATAGAAAGGTTAATTTACAACGTCATTATGCGTTATTGGCTTGGCTTGCTCTCGGATACACAGACTATCCCTCTACATTTTTTGTATATTGTTCTTAGCACTGAATAAATATTTTAATAACATATTAGGTTCACGCATACATTTACCTCCTATGCCAAAAATAAATTTGCGTAAAAATATTTAAAAAATTCGTATACTCATGAGAGAGGATTCTATTTACCAAACAACATTGTTCAATTCAAGTAGTTGTTTTAAGTCATATGTAAAAAAGTGCTTGGAACTTGATCCACAATCAACAAGCCAAGCCGCAGTAATTTGACTCCTACGGCAAAACAACAATTTACGGTCAAGTCTCGCGCGCGAATGTCTGCTTTGCGGTTAATAGCCATCAGGCGTGTATCGAGGCCAATAGTCATTAATCATTATTATTACTCTAAAATACTCTAAATAAAACAAAAAAAAGTCTACGGAACGGACACGGAGCTTTAAACTTTCGCTGCCGGTCTACCACATATACCTTAATATTGTGAAATACATCAAAAAATATGTCTAGCATTGAAATAATAATGCTACATGCTATTAATAATGAGATTAATGAGTAAAGGTCCCTTAAGCTGAGGGCTAAAGTCTCAGGTACAAACAAATCTTCATATAAGTAAAATACCCTCTTATAAATGGAACAAAACGTACATAAGGAATAGGTTACATATTATATTTTTAAATTGAATTCAATTTACTATTTTATTTTAAATTTAATTGGATAGGTACTGACAAAAAATAATCCAACACTGGTCAACCTCGTGTGGCACACCTAATTGTCTTATTATGGTTAGACATAAATGGTCAAATCAAGGTTTCGCTTTGTAAATAACTTTAATAAATACTAAACAACACTGCCGTTTATGGACAATAATGTGCATTCAGGTACCAATACGGTGGCATTGCGTAGGCAGATGTTATATTAAATAAAGACTTGTGTAAGATTTAAAAAAATGTAAATAAGAGTATAATCTACATAGTACCGCCGCCAGCAGCTCAAGCATAACAGTTTGACCTAGGGACCACCCTTATTCCGTTCGTAATAGAGGCGGCTTTCGTATTGCAACTGTTACACTTGATGTGCTGTCGTGTGTACATGCTTTGCAATGCCCGGAAAGAGAAAACTGTTAGGTTTTAAAATAAAAGTTTTTAAAATCCAGGGACCTACGCGGGCGTCCTTAGAACCTTCTACTAAAGTTTTGTCATGATCTATGGTTTCGGAGCGCATAGGGGACCAATATACAACCATTGATTTTTGTTTATATAAAAGATTTTACCCACCTAAGTAGGTACATACCTATTAAATAATAATAATAATAATAATAATAATAATTTATTTCAATAAAAAGTTTGTGTTACAGTAATTAGTGGCCGGATCCTCCTTTTAAGCAAAAGAGTGCTTGTATCAGGGGACTCCGCTCTTCCATTGAATTATTTTATGTTACATTATTAATATTACAAATATTAGGCTTAACATAATTTTAATAGGTACTAAGTACATTAATTTTAATTTTAATTTGTTATAGACAGAATGGAGTTCATTGTCGGTGTGCAAACGCATATATGCGTGAGTGTGTGTGTGTGTGTGTGTGTGTGTGTGTGTGTGTGTGTGAGTGAGTGAGTGAGAGAGTGAGTAGTGCATGTACATGTTTCAGTGTGTGTAAAACAATCATTTAATTTGTTGTAAAAATTGCTCTGTTTTCTGATAATCAAGAGATTATAACCATGTCAGTATCAGCTTTTTACATTCTGTTAAATTTCTTGAATAAATATCCAATTCCTTATTGATTTTATTATAAATTCTGGCTGAAAGACTATTGAATTGAGCAGTGGCAAACATTGTTTTCGTTGAAGGAATTATGGCCACATTACATTTTCTTCTACCCTTCTCACAAGCAACATACGGTAAACTCCTGTGCTTTTTCAGTAGGTATTATATTTTTTATAAAAAGCTTTCTTACTGATAGTAATCCGCAATCAAGATAAAGTTGTTGAGTAGGGTATCTAAGGTGTTTAAAATACATAGTCTTTATCAGTGCACGTTGTGAGCGTTCAATCTCAATAAACCTTGTCTTTGCCGCGCCACCCCAAATAGGAATGCAGTACGCCAAGATGGATTCAACTAAGGCATTATATATTCTTTGCAAGAGATTATTTTGGGATTCTCGACCCAAACTAGGTTTAATATCCCTAAATAAAGTAACTAAGTATAGAAAAACAAGAATTAATACACAGACTTTCTTATTCTTGAAGTGGGTAATTAACAAATTCTAATATTGCCTTCATTATTAATAAATCTTAAAAAAAACTTTACCATGATCAAGAAGATAAAGACTTAATTTTCCAAAATAGTACTAAAGTATTTTTTTCTTAAGTAAATGCTGGAACACAGAGCGTTTCAAAACTCACATGAGTATAATTTTTATCTGAGATAATTCAACCCGTTCATCACTACGTTTACGTTACTAAAGTATTAGCATAAAGGTAACCCAAGGGTCTTAATTAATATCCTAAAGGCATTTCAATAATGGCATAAATGAGCATCTAATAGCAGGGTTGCTGATTCGATTTAATATCTGGGGATCTTTGGCCCGCCGCGCCGCCATGCCACGCAGGGTACGAACTCGGGTAGGTCGGTTCATAAGTTGAAAAAAAGTTAATTTTATTTGACGACCGCCTGGCCGAGTGGTCTGTACCTCAGGCTACTCGGTCAAGAGGTCCCGGGTTCGAATCCCGGTAGGAACAAATCTTTGTATGATGAGTACGAACATTTGTTTACGAGTCATGGATGTTTATATGTTTATTTAGTATATTTCTAATATTTATATACATATTATTATCATTATTTCTCCGTTATCTAGTATCCATAACACAAGCTCTTAATGATGCTTACTTTGGGCTAGATAATAGGTGTGAGTGTATAAATATTATATATTATTATTATTATTATATTAGTTTTCCGTGGCAGCAATTTCTCATAAGATTTAATTCATAAGGTTTATTTCATAAACTATCCAATTAAAATAGTGATGTTTGATAAACCTTTCAAAAAATAATTGATCAAAACAAAGGGTTTAAAGTTATATTATTCAACTGCTTATTTATAAGTCAAACTGGTCATTAAGAAATTACAACGCAATATATAAATGAAAAATTGTCCCTAATCGCTACTGGGTGCAGACCTTACTACATGAGGGAAACACATGAGGAGATAGGGCCATAACACTACCACTCTGGCCTAGTGCGGGTTGGTGGGCTATACCGGTTGAAGTAACAACCGGGACCAACGGACAAAGGACCCAGGAACAAGGTAGCCCCTAAACGTGCCTACCGAATCACGGAAGAGCTCGAGATAAAAAAATATTATTGACTCATCCCGGGATCAACCATGGCATAAGTTGCTTTGGTTCTTTAATCGAAACCAGAGCTCAAAGCTCAAAGCACCGAGCTCCATTACGCGGTACTAACAAATTAATTTAACTTAACATAATAACATTTAAGTCGAAATTTTTTTCATGATAGACATACATTTTACGTTAACTATCGTATTAGACATAATACAAAATCAATTGATATGTGTCTTATGTGAACATGGGACAGGGAATGGAAGTAGGTAATAGTGTTGTAGGTTGACTAATAAATCATTTTTGAGACATGACATTATAGTAAGCAATCCATGTAGCACTCATTACTTTGTCGGCTAAAATTTTAAATTTACGGGAACATTTTGTTAGCAGAGAAATTTCGCGTACCGCTTTTCTATGAGAATGTTTCGTCAACAAGATCTCGTGATTTTCGTAGCCTCGTAGGCTAGCCTACTTGAATGATAACGGCCGTAAACCGTGTTGATAATTATTGTATGACTTAAGGTCATACAATCGATTTCGGTAGCAATGAAGTGAGATACTTATTGTAACATAAGTTACAGTGGCCTTACTCATAAACGCTCATTAAAACTAGATATTACTCTGATAAAGATGACTATAACACTGATTAAATACTGTTTCAACTTAAATAGGTTTTAACTGTGAAGTACCTACCCACATATTGTATTATATACCATAGTTCTTCCATAATCCTTTGTTTACACATAATAAATTTTCTATTGTGAATGAGCGCGGGCTAACGACGAAAGGTTTAAGTTAGTTAGTTACACCTCATTAATTTCAAACTGTTAATTTATTATTATTGTTATTTTGTTTTTTTTATATCAAACATTTGAGGAGATTTTCTAGTTATGCGGGTTTTTTTTCAATTCAATTTTATTATTTTCTTGTTAGTAACCAACCATAAAAAGTGAGGTTTAAATTTGTTATTTATACTCGTTATTGCACTTTTAAATTAACAAATAACAAACAATATAAAAATAAGTTAGCAAAACTGGACTTATCTGTATTTAAGAGACTTTTCCAGCTAACCTATAAATATGTGAATCATCAATCACTCGCACATTTTATTTATACAAAATATTTTTTTTAATTGATCGTTTTGGTTACGTTACTTAAATTTTTATTCGAGAATGTTAACAAGGGTCAAATGGAATTTGAATTTTCATGCGGGCAGCAATTCCCTTAATATAAAGTAATATTGTTTGTCTTTTGTTAGTGGCCGTTTTCAGTCCAATATTTCCTAACAGTGTACCTATTGAAAATTAAAATGTTGATCTTATGGTCTAAGATGAAAATACACTGGACAGCAAATAAACCGGGCCACCCGCCACCTTGAAACTCTAATCTAAAACTAAAACTAACTAAACTAACCTAAAACTCTAATTCGATTTTCTCATACGACATAAAACTTCCACCTATCAAAGTTATACCTACAAAAAGAACATTTTATAAGGATTAAAATGACTATAAATTTAATATAGAGTACCTTCAACTCACATTGTAATCAAGCAACAAACACATTGCTGACGATTTACTCTGTTTTGACTAGAGTTCGCGCTTAGCGTTCTTTTCTTCTACAGTGAGAGTAGTCGGACTTTTCTTATCATTTCTTTAGTTTTTGTCCATTGTTTGCTTACACGCGTATATTTTTGCTACTTTGTTCAGTCAATAATGGATATGACACCTCAGGAGGCAGCTCAAGCTGTAGCACTACTTCAAGCAGGTCTTAGCCAACGTGAGGTCGCTCGACACTTCGAATCAGCAGATCTTCGGTGCAAAGAGTTTGCAGACGATATTTAGAGACGGGAGCATTCGATCGCCATCCAGGTACGGGCAGAACTAGGGCTACATCAGCAGCAGATGATCGTTATATCCAACTTACTGTTCTGCGATATCGCCGCCTCAACGCAGTTCAAGTGACGAACGTCAACTGGTCATAAGTTCAGATACCGTCAGAAGAAGACTTGCTGAACGAAACCTGACTACAAAGAGAGCTGCAACAGACCCAGCATTAACTGTAGCCCATCGTCGAGCACGACTTGAATTTGCTCGAGAGCATAGGGATTGGACGTTAGAGCAGTGGCGTAATGTACTCTTCACAGATGAGACCAGGGTGAGTCTACATGGAAGTGATCGACGTCAGAGAGTATATCGACGCCCTGGAGAACGTTATTCTCAGTGTTGCATCAAGGAAACTGTTGCTTATGGAGGAGGATCTGTAATGGCCTGGGGTGGCATCTCGTTAACCGCACATAGTTTTCATCGAACCGACGGGCCGTATACGTGAATTGACTTCTCATCGCTACATCACTGAAATCCTCGCAGACCATGTAGTACCTTATGCAGGTTATATCGGGCAGTTGATGCATGATAATGCACGGCCTCATGTTGCTTATGTGGTGACCCAGTATCTACACGAAGTTGGCATTCGTACGATGGCGTGGCCAGCTCGAAGCCCGGACTTGAACCCGATAGAGCACTTGTGGGATAAGCTGAAACGTCGGGTTCGAGCCCGGGTACCTGCTCCAACAAGGCTTCCAGAGCTGCGAACCGTAATTCAAGAGGAGTGGAATTCAATTCCACAAGATTTCATCGTCGGGCTCGTGAGGTCTATGAATACAAGGATGCTAGCAGTTATTCGAGCAAGGGGAAGAAACACTGAATAGTGATCAAAAACGTTTTTTTCAATTTTTTCTTTGTTTTCAGCTTATTTTTTTTACTTGGTGATTACTAAGGGCTAATACTACTGGAAAATGACTCTTCTTTGTTATATCATTAATAAACGGTTAATAAATTGATAAATCCCATTGTGATTCCATTCATTTTAATCGTCATGAAACGCACTTTCTGCAGATATATCTTTCATATTTGTAAGTTTTATACTTTTTGAGAAAATCGGATTAGAGTTCCAATGTATCGGGTGGCTCGGTTTATTTGCTGTCCAGTGTATAATAATAATAATGTGATACATTATAAAATTCTGTCCTTACCTATGATATCGTAATTATGGTTTCATACAGAAGTATATTTTTTTTAATTGAAAAATACACTTAGGTACCTTTTTAATTATTGTCAGTGTGAGCTGTTATTATCGATGTACATATAGGTACTTTTGTAATTTACTGGAAGCTAACTGTTAGCTAGCTGTTTATACTAGAGACGAAAGAACAAATTAACTTACTTCTTCTTTAGCATTCTCTACATTTTTCAAATGACAGTAAAATATTTTTTTAATGTTCGCTGCCGGTTCCATATTATTATGACAACAATGTGGAAGTTACCAAAGTAAACTAGTCTTGTTGCTTCAACATCACTAAAGAATAAGTGTTTCTACAGCAGCTAAATGGACGAACTTCAGACCTTTCTATGGTCTAAGGGTTGAACACTAAAAAGCTTATTTTGTAAAACCTTTTAAATTTTTCAAGTATTGTTCAAAAACAAATATTTGTATTGGTAATGTTAAATTGAGCACACATAATTAACCGGTAAATATAATTTAAGTGGTATTTCATTATTTAGTCGTTACGTTAGTTGCTCTATTGTACGAAACTCTTATTTTTAAAAATCTATTTGTTCCTCTTTTTCTCACGCCAATATGACAGAGAAAACGAATAGTGGGAAATAAACTAGTAATTGTCTTTTAAAATTAACAAAGCCTGATTTACAATACCGTTTCGATGTCATCTAACTAGTTAAAACTCACTCAGTATTTAAAATGGGCAATATCATAGACCCCTATAATCATATTTTATGATAAATCACAGTCAGATAAAATTTCTATCGAACACAAGACACTAACCTAGATAGCACGGAGGATAATGAGTTCATCCAATTATTGAAGCGTGAAGCCATGGTACTGCCTCTGCTTGTATTCGCAATACGGAAGTAGAACATTGAAAACACAAGACGTCCCGTACAAATTTTTAAATTATTTAATCTGGACGTTACTGAGTGCATAGAAAATTCATTTTATTTATCTCTCTTTCACTCAATATTATTGTTCAAAATATTTTTTCTACTGTATTTGTTTAAATTGTTAATAAATAGCACCCACCCCATTTTCATGCATGGGTGCTATAACAGCAATAAAAACGTAATAAATTTAGTCGCGCGACATACATCAGTTAAATGACCTCATGATCATGTTTGACAGATCATGACTCTTAATACAAAAGCCTTTAGGGTTATGAGCCTCTGGAAACTGATTCTCAGTTTTAACTTTACCTACATGTAATCAACATGATGGTAGATGGCTCGTATATCCATATTGCATTTTTTTATCACCCTTATGACATTCCCAATCAGTCAGTCCGTTGATTCCACAAGAGTCTGAACTATTATATTAAATTCTAGTGTTTCACAATACGCTTATTAAATCGCTTTACACTACTTATATCATTATTTTTTTATTACATATTATTTAATTTATTTCAGATGGGTTGTCCATAATTTGAAAGTTTAAGTAGGTATATTAGTACACCACAACAATTATTTCTTATGACCAGATTAAGTAGGTGTTAGTGCTATAGAAATCAGTTTACATTACGTATACTTAGTATTCATTATTTTTATTTTTCGTTGCGGTTCGATAGTGCCACATGTATCATTGTAACGAATAATAAAAAATAAATTCATACCAAGAGAACACTTTATACATAATATCTGCTCCGTGGTTCTACTGTCGGCCGTCTTGTATTAATCTAGCGGTATGCATATTGATTACTGTAATTGGAAACGAAATTATTTTATATACGTTTCTACAGTTATGTATTAGACTTATTCCCATCGGCCACATTTGCGGGTGTTTTAAAAATATTTAATCGGTATACCATAACTCTATACATATACCTAGCTATAATACCATACTTAATTATATGACTATAGATATAATTTTACAACAGCTATATTTACCTTACTACGACATATCGATCACTAACCACAACCCATAGTTTATTGAATCAAATATGATCTTTTGATACCAATTTATTTATTTTATTTATGTAATATCCCAGCTCCCAGTATTTACTGGGAAAAGAAAAAAAGATTTTAAAAAAGATTAAAAAGATAAAAAAGTTTTTTTTTATACAAAGCACGGCAATTGACCCAACACCACCTGATGTGAAGCGGTAAGAAGAGTCCAAATGTGAAGACAGCTAGTGCAGAATAGACATAGCACTAGCCCCCTCCACCTTGCCGGCCCAAAAGGTGCTTTTTCACGCCTCTCTTGAAGGACCCCATGTTATAGGAAGGAGGGAACACATGTTCTGGCAAAGAATTCCAAGTTCTGGAAGTACGACTAAGAAACGAGGCACTAAATTTCTTTGTGCGTGATGTTGAGGTGGAGACAGCGAATGGATGACTCCGAAGACCGACACGCGTGCTCCTTAGCAGGAAGGGGGAAGATGGGATAAGGTCGAAAAGCTCTTCAGAGTACTCTCCGTGATAAAGCCTAAAGTGATAATGATAAAGATAAAAATAAGATTATACTTGTGTTGTGTCTGATTATAATTTTTTTTTCATAGTTTACAAAGACAAAATGGTAGACGGGATTAAACCCTAGTCGGCTGAGTTACTTGGTAGGAGTGCCTTACCGGTCGTCGGTTTCGGTCATCATTTTGACAAATTGCTTCTCGCTCTGTCGAGGCTCTGGTTCAGCCCGTGACCCACAGACAGCTAGACGACTGACAATGAATACGTAGATTTCTTTTGTAGAGCACTAATAGTAAAAATAAGGGTGTATCCTACAAGTGAAACTGTAGGTTTTTAAAATACATACATACATTTCGAAAATATAAGTTATTTTAACTAACAAATACTATATATTTATTGTATGGTATCAAACTTATGTGGCATAGAAATTTTAAAAAATGAGAATATTATGTACCTACCTACATTATAAAATTAATTTAAAATATTTTACTATTAGTTTGCTTACATTCAATGTAACAAACACTTTTTACCAACTATGCGTGTACAAGGATAAATTACAAAGACATAATTAATTTTTAGCCGACTTCAAAAACGAGGAGTAAATCAGAACTCAATTCAGTTGGCATGTTGTTTTTTCTATTTTTTCTCTTTGTATGTACACCGATTACCCCGAGATTTCTGATCCGACTTACGTGATTCTTTTTGTTCGATGCGGAATAGTTGCCATTTGGTCCCATATTTTTTTTAAATCGATTGGTTAGTTTGGTTTTTAAATCAATATATCTGGAATGAGTAGTCGTCTATATATGCGAAATTGCCGATTTTTGCTTTTCCTATGACTTTTTAGTGAAACGATACGATAGTAGGAAACAAAATTTGCCGACCGTCACCTATCTAGCTTTGACCTTAGAAAAGTTATCACTAAAAATTATGAAAAAAAATAAACAAAAATTAAAACCAACGGCAGAAAACTGAAAAGGATAAAATAATTTAACTTAAGTAGGTGAAATTGCTTCGGCAGAGCCTGGGCTGCCCCCGCGAAGGGCAGTGGAGTTACCGGGGAGTTTTAGTGGGTATACCCAGTGTCATTTGGCGCTGGGCGACCCCCACACACGCCCGTCGCCTCGCTAGCGACGGGTAGGTCTGTAAACAGATTTCTACCCGTTAAAAAAAACAAAAAAAGGTAGGTACATTCCCCTAGAAAATATTTTTTGGAGTTCGTGCTGAGTTGTTTGCAGAAACAACAGAAAGTAAAGCACCTACTTAAATTTAATTTTGTCGATACATGTTCGACGGCCACTAGTAAGGTGTGACGTCACTATTTCGCATCATATTCTTCAGTGTTTTTTGACAACTTGTAACCGCACCTCAAACAAATCGCTATATCTAAAAAACTATTGATTACAAATATACTATTGTTTCTGCAATATTTATCAACTATTGACAATTTCACATAATATTTATACTTACATCTCTATCCCATTTGTAAGGTAAAAATGTTGGAGCTTCATTGATAAAAGTAAGGTATGAAAATTGAGTCCTGGTCTTAAATTTAAGAGAAAAATTGTATCCAATATCGTTATTCATAAGTGCATGAACTAATACGTTAGCGTATTCTATCAGTCTGTAGAACTGAATCAGCTGTAGAGGGTGTGATTATTGAACGGGCGCACGCATGCGCTTTATCGTCTATTAGCATCTGGACCGGCGACCCTCTGCAAAACAAACAAACGAGTCGCGACTCTGACACTGACCTACAGGTCCCACTCGTGCGGCTTAAATGTCTGACCTTCTAACTATAATTTAATTTCGTGTCAAATGAACGCTAACACCGCCTTACTACGAACAGAGCCGTGTGCTGAGAGAACACGGTCCGTGCCGGCAACGGCCCGCGTTAAAACAAATAAAATCACGTGCAAAAGAAAGTGCTACGGTGACGGCTTGTGGCCAACAAGCGTGACGTACGTTTTGTGACGATTCAACATTACTTAGGATTGCCCACGGATCCTTGACGAAATACTTGCCTGCCTCATCGTTCGACAAGCCGTCTGTGTACATTTGATATCAACGCTGTCACGCATGCGTCACCTCGTGGTCTACTGGAACCGCTGTGAACGAATAATGAACGCCGATGAAAGAGCCAATCCATGTGGACGGTAACACGCTCGACAGATTCGCGCGCTCGTAAAATAGGCGTAATAACGGTACACGAGTTAGAAACAGAGTGTGACAAAAGAAATCTGCGTGATCAGTTCGGCATGAATGGGCAGGGTTGACGTTGAGATCCGATTTTGTGGTGCGGCGGTGGTGGCGCCGATAGTGCGAGCTGCGCGCGAACTTCAGTCTAGCGTGTGCGTGCGCGCCGTGAAACTGTCCCGCGCGGCATGCAATCGGTGGCGGCCACGTCGACGGGTCCCGGCGCCTCCAACGGGACCCTGCTGCACCCTATGGGCGCGAGACGGCAGAAGACTGATCTCCACGTGGCAGAACCGACCGCTACTCGGTCTTCCAGCCCGGCGCCGAGCCTTCGCAGCCAGCGAGCTAAACAATACAGGTGGAAAAGTAAAATTTACAGTGTCTTAGTGTTTCCAAAGTCAGTTCTTGTAACACCCCCCTAAATAAACCATACCATCATTATGTAAAAAATATTCATATTTGCAGAGCATGTTTGAAAGCGTATCAAATACATAATATAATCTGTATTACACTTACACACGTTATCTTTGTGTTTGTATTATCAGCAGCTATCAAAATCAATTTCAAGTCAACATTTTGTTTGTGACACTTCAATATTGTGTTTTCAAATAGGTATCTGCGTGTACCAAAAACCTAATTTTAGTTTCTCTTAGTCACGTTAATAAATCCTTCAGTTGGTTGGCTGTTACCAAGGCCATATTATAACAATATTGT
The DNA here is from genome assembly GCA_947347705.1 of Nymphula nitidulata. NCBI lineage: Eukaryota > Metazoa > Arthropoda > Insecta > Lepidoptera > Crambidae > Nymphula > Nymphula nitidulata. The sequence goes on along the minus strand of OX374625.1, from coordinate 16,556,170 downwards.
TTTGTTTTAACCAAAATGTGGTTTGGATACACCAGGTCAGATCTATTGTTTCGTGCATATCCACAAAGGCCAGCTAAATCGGTTGCACTGGCAAGCAAGGCCAAATGAGAGGCAGCTTAATGTTTTAATTTCATCCGTTTTATAAATTATAAACACGAAGCAAATTGCCACTTGAAATGTTTAAAGTTATTTAATTAAAAAACGATGACTTGTGCTTGCTGTTAATAAGTTTGCCTTTCTCCGGCTATTTAAATATAAAAGTCTGTTGTAGGTTTTGATTTCAAATCTTGCAAACAGCTTTATAACATTATGTTTACTTAAAATATTGACTTTTGTTATGTTATTTCATAGAAATGATTGAATATTGTATGAACATTAAAATATCTAGTTTTAACATACAGTTACAACTACGTTTGTATTTTCCATTGGTAATATTATCTGTTTGCCAACGGTTCAGTTTCCACTTTTCCTTTTACGCTCCATCGACGATAGAGTTCGTAACAACTTCATAAATTTATTAAAATAAAATTTCTTTTTTAATTTGTGAAGTACCTACCAACAAACCAGAAAATAGTTTTTCTACTGTTGAGAAGACGTCGACTTGAAAAATTTTAACTAATTACTTGTCTCGATTAGTACAAAGTTTATTAAGTAGGCGGTAGGAAGTGAGTATATCTACGAACTATCAATTTTCAATAAATACTACATATGATACAAGTATATGAAGCATAATTTAGTAAAAGTAGATACTATAAAGTAATACCTAAATTTTTCATAATAATTACAACCACGTGACGCACATAAAATGACCATAGTATCAAGGTTTGTAGGTGTGTAAACTATGAACCTTATTGCTTTAATAATAAAAGTCTCTAATGAGTTACAGTCCAAACAGGTGGTGTTTGTGTCATCGCCCCATTTTTCCACTAATGAATTACAATGGGAGTGTCGAGTTGACACCTAATTCAGCCTGAAATGGAATCAGTACATACCTACAAGGATGGTTTGCTCTATGTTACCTTTAAGAATTTCATTTCAAGAAAACAAACCTCAAAGGAGTAATATTTTTGTTAAAAATGCAATAAAAGAGTAAATACAATATCTGACTTTTCCTTTTTATTTTGTTTGTGTGTGTGTGTGTGTGTGTGTGTGTGTGTGTGTGTGTGTGTGTGTGTGTGTGTGTGTGTGTGTGTGTGTGTTTATATAATGTAAAATTAAAGAAAGAGAATATAAAAATGACAGAGCAAAGCCGTTCAAAATTAAGACCTTGAGGTTGGTAAAATACTAAAATTTACGGAAAGTGCCCAAATCAAGTCTTTATTATAAACTGTTGGCGGCAAGTCACAATAGATCTTTTAGGTCGCAATGACAAATAATAATAATAATATTCATACACTCACACCTATTATCTAGCCCAAAGTCAGCATCACTATCCCAAATCAGTCTCAACAAGACCGAAAGGCCCAAATACAAAATAATAATAATAATATGCCTTTCAAAATATCGTGACTTGGCAATCGCACAGACAAATTGTATTCCACTAAGCTCCATAACATTATTATCCGCTATCAGCTGATTAGCGAAATGAAAAGAATATCTAAGCTGCGACGTTTGTGCTCAGTAATTAAAGAGTGAGCCAATACGTATCGATAATTTGGCAGACTAGGCTCTACATGGCATCTCACAAATGTTTAACGTATACCTACAATTTGGAGTTTGCACCAAATAATATTGAAATTTAAATATTTTTCATTCCATGAAAAATTCTTAAAACCATAAAAGACAAAAAAGAAAATATTTCAGTTATCGCTAAGAAAATTTTATGTAACGTGTACGGCTCGCTGTCTAAGATTGAAAGTTTCAAAATTAAGACCCAAATATAGGAAGTGAATTAGTAAGTGTAAACTTTTATCATCCTATGTGTAACCCATAAAATTAAAAACGTTTAATTTAAACACATAAAATTAAAATTTATACTATATTGAGTATAAGTTATTACTCTTCGTGCAAGTACATAGTGCTGTACCTAGGTATGTAATAGTCTAATGTTACAAGATTATTGGACGAAAATACTTAAGTACCCCGTTACATAAAGGCACAAATTGAATTACAAGACAAGAACTTAAGCCTCTTAGTAACGGCCAACTAGAAGGCCTTAACGTATACATCAGTATGTAAATTAGGGGAGACTAAGTGGAGAAAATCGTATTATTGAAAGTATTAAACACTCTAAATACAAAAAAAAAACGAAAGAAATACGTTCAAAGATTTGTTCCGTGTTATTTTTTTTGTAACTTTACTATTATAACGGAACAAATAATTGTATGAAAAACCTTCAAACCTTGAAAAAACCTTGGGTTAGCATATAATTCACTTATTAGTATAATTATGAGATTTAACTGGTGCAACTCACAATTGTAGCAAATTGAAAAGTGTCTAATCAGAAAAAGTAGCGAATTGATTGAATTGCATAAAATTATGAAAGTGATCAACACTTTGGGAACTGATAATTTCTACTCGCTATTTAGTCGAATTTCTTACAAAGTTCCGTTCTGTTATATTTCAATATTTATCAGCTCTAAAATCTTAACATCCACGTTATTTGTTCCAGAGCAAGCTTGCCCGTCCGTACGGCACGGCTGCTACAGCGGTCCCGCACACAGACGCCGTCGGACCAGGCCAGCGATGGCACGGCGTCGCCCGCGCCCGCCACGCTGCTGCAAGACGTGGTAGACATCAAAACCCTGCTGCTGCAGCTAAAACGGGTCTTACAAGAGGTAAAAAGCTTTGTAGAGGTCCCTTTCAATTAGTTTTGGCGTAATCTATAGTGCTGTCTCTACATTCATTTACTTCAAAATTTAGGTAAATGTTTCATTCGCGAATGAATTCAAAATGGTGTCATTTCTAGTTTCATCTCGTTCATTTTTGAAACTTGTCATAGTGTACAAGAAATCAACAAAAGTCGGATTAAATACTTAACTACATACTTGTTCTGAATTGGTGCTATTCAGAGTCTATTAAAATCTTTAACCTATTAAAAACCTATAGGAGCTCGGTGGTACAGTAGTTAGCGCGTTCTGGTTTCGATTGCGGAAACAAAGCAACTTTCGCAATGGTCAATACCGGAATGGATCAATCAAAATTTGTTATCTCCAGTTTCTCCGTGTTCGAAAGGCACGTTAAGCCGTTGGTCCCAGTTGTTACTGCAACCGCTTTAACCCACCAACCAGCCAATTAGGCCAGCGTGGTGGTGTTATGGCCCAAACTCCTCATGTGTTTCTCCCATGTGGGAAGGCCTTTGCCCAGCAGTGGGAATAAGTCCCACTGCATAGGCTGGTAATTATTAAAAACCTTACCCTTAAATGACATGCTGAAACATTTCAGTGACAGATATAACGTGGATGAGTGCTAAATCTAAATCCAAAACATCTCGTTCTATCAACACGAATGCAAAAAGAACAACTGTCAGATAATTTGACACTTAGAAAGGTGTGTTCTATCTTTCCATTAAGGTCACAATTTGTACGCGATAAATGTAGGTCGTGGGTGGGTTCCTCCCTACACTACTTTTAAAGTTCTACAATTTCTGTAAAAGCTGTCTTTTAAGTAATTTCAAAGACCTTTCCCTATACATTTTAAAGGAAAGAGATGTAAAAATTTATGGCATGTTAACAAAACAGCATGGAAAGTAATGAAATTTAAAATTGATGAATTTTCGAAGTATAACAATTATAACTAATGTGACGGTTGCTCCACATCTAATAGAAGTAGCCAATTGCATAACTTTGCATAGCATACCTACTTAATTTTCTAATAATTCTATGTCATTATTTGTTGCGTAAAAATCATGTACATATACCAGTATTTCGAGTAGATCCTAGTAGTACCTTTTCTTTTCTAGTTATTATATCAACATTTATCTTGATTCTCAATTATATACCTACAAGCGCATTTGAATATCGAGAAGTCAATGATAAAGTGTTTGATTATTCACTACTGTACCGTAGACAACAATTAATCATGATTGTGCATGTTGATGAAGAAACTGATACACGTTAGCGATATTTAATTAGATAAATATCACGTTACGTTGCTGTTTGTAGTACATAGTCGCAAACGCAGAGGCCATCACTCATTTGTTACTGTATCTGTAGAATAATATAAAACCGGCAAGTGCAAGTCGTATTCGCCCGCTGCGGGTTCTTCTGATGATTATTTTTGTTCGATTAGACAAGCAATACTGTTTTGGTGACAAATGAAGTATGGAAATTGAACTCAGCAATTTGTCCAGACCAGAGCTCCTAGGTTCGAATTCCTATAGGGTCAGGTGTTCGTTTGATGAAAATGAACATTTTTTCACGATTTGGAAGTTTGTATGTTTATTTGCTTATAAGGTATATTTATGTGTATTTTTTATATTTTTCCGTTATCTAGTATCCATAATACAATTATTGCTCTTATTGATGCTTAATTTGGGTTAGATATAAATATATTATTACAATGTGTGTACATACTTAACTGTTTTTACTTTCGGAGCTAGCTTTATTGCATTTTTCTAAAACCATTACTCAATTTTATCTATCATCTAGAAATGATTCCATTTTTAATTCTATTCTTAGTTGTACGATGTCCAATATAGTGCCAACGATCTTATGAATTTAAGTTAGGAAAGTTTATAGCGCTATTGCATCCGTTCAACAAGAGCGTTACACATAATCCTACATTAGAATCGTAAGGTTTATTCAGTCCGCACCTTTCATAATTTGCATATTCGTGATTTGTTTTAGTGTGCATAATGAAATAGCATGAACATTGTAGACATAACTGAGGAGGAAGTACATTACCAATTTCCCCTGTGTTCAGTGGCCAATGTATCGTAGCATGCGTAGCCCGTTAGTCGCAATCATGTAGAACACGCTAATTGCAGTCCCATTTCCCATGAAGATACAGTGTAATGATTGCAACCTTTCTGATGCTAATTATTTTCTTACTTAACTCTAATGCGTTTGCTTACCACTAATCTAAGTAAACGAAAATTTCATAAAAGATTGGTAAATGAGATATTCATTAATAATATTGAATGTTCTAACGAAGCATAAATTGTATTCTATTACCTACTTTATTTTACTGAATTCCACAAAATCATATCAATTTAAAACATTAGAATTACATATTATCTTATTCAGCAGTCTATTTTAATTACATGCTCGTGTCTAATTATAATTTACCTACGTAATCTTGGTCAACTAATATTATTATAATTGTGATATAAATTTAATGTAGTACCAACAAATTTACAGGCAACAACCTGAATCTTACTCATTTAAATTTTATAAATAGTAATTCCGTAATATTATTGATTTTATAAAGAACATTTTCCTGTTTTCAATAGGTAACATCATAACAGCTTAAAATGGTTGTTGCTTTATATTTGCGTGCATTAACAGCCACCAATGATGAAGAAACGGAACAATAGTCTCCGTTTGCCATTTTTATAAAAATGTACCTACTTACTTTTTGTTTTTGTAATATATGGTTCACTTTTTTATTAATTTTGTTATTTTAAACAGCATCAGGAGCGTTGAGTGACAAATGCCGTTGTCATAACTACTTAGCTATTTTCGCACCATTTTATTTGATATTAGTCATAGCAGTAATTATAAATGTTAATATTTTGTATATTTGTCAAAAGTTTGTCTTGCCGCTCCCGTTGCCCAGCTATTGCTTAGCACGACCGTTCCTAGTGTGTAACATGTTTTGTTTGGTTGCATCCATCGCCTTGTTTGCCACAACACCACAAAGCCCGGGGAGGAGCATCATTCGATGAGTGTAAGTAGCTACGCAATGCTGTTTTATTGGCACCAGCTAACTAGCATGACTAACCGTACGACTCCAACCAGACGATGTACTTACTTAGGTATTTAACGAGTATAGGCTATTATTAAAAAATATGTAATGTAAGTTTTAATATTGTTAGAAACAGTTTGACTCTTAAATTATGAGTCATACAATAGGTACTCGATTAATTAAAAAGAGCATCGTCTGCAGTATAAATCGGACTAAAAGCATGTTTACACGATGCAAGTGTAAACGGGCTTTTAGTCCCGGCTAAGGCTCCCGGTTAGTAAAGTCCCATTAGCACCATGCAAGTTTCTTGCTGTAGCATACAATTAAATTAAAGACAGAAATGACTTTCATATTCTAATGTGTTGTTTAGACTATTCAAGTCATTTCTTGCTTCAATTTAATTGTACGCTGCGGCCAGAAACTTGCATGGTGTAAATGAGCCTTTACTAATGATATAACTAACAATTTTCAAAAAATTATGTACTGTATTAATCATTTTATAAACAGGCGCCTATTCTGTTTCTGTAAACGAAATTTCGAGTGAATTTCAATACTCTTAAGTTCAAAAAGCCGTACGAAAAATTTAAACTCTATTTTTCGTACGGCCAAACCTATCGGGATAAGAATATCGGTGTAGGAATAGGTTAAATAATTCATTTTCCAGTCTAGCACATCCAAAATTTAGTACTTAAGAAAATAATACAAATTTTAATATTTTAAGTAACCCCCGACCTCATTAGTCATTTAACTAACACTTATCTAACACCAACTCATTTAGACTATTCTTATGACCCCAACACGCTATATCTGCTAAAAATTTCTAAAGAATTGAGCATCCCGCAGACTATTTGATGGTAGAGGATCAGCTCAAGGTTAGCATGTCTTGGAAATACAACCGAATACCAAACAATAAACCGAATGTCAAATCAATCGGATTTGAGAAAGTTAGTAAGACCATTTTGTCAAGTAGGAAATGAGCTGATAGTCATCAAACGCCTGAACAGATCTTCATAAACAATAGTGAAAAACCATCTCTATCACGTCAGTTTTTTATTTGAAATAAATTATCAGTCAGACAGACACGACAAACCTATAACACACCTCTGTATTCGTTGAGAATTAACAACTAGGCAGAAAAATTTTGAAAAGCAAAATTCAAGCATAAAGATTAGCTCAATGGAAATTATTTATGTATCACAGTGATATTAGACGACAAATTTTAAAATAATTATTGAGAATAAGCATATTTTTTCTGCGTGATAAAAATAATATCTTGATATTAATCCAATATTTATACGTATTTATTTTTGTGCTTATTAAATTAAATATAGACCTCCAAATTTCGAACAAAAACAAGTAGCAATAGGTTAGGAGCATGTTCATGTGTAGAATAAATATAAAATACTATTATTGGTCATTAAAAAAGGTGGTTAATACATTCTAAATTACAAACTATGATTTGTGGTTCTTTGGGACACTACGATTTGTGGTTCTTTGGTGTCAAGCTTCTTATGTTATAATATTTATAGATCTCTGCCATTTCGTGTTTGTCGACTTTCGTTGCTGGCCGTACTGATTACAATTACAAAAAAAATACAAAACTTAGTACTTACTTATCATAATCGTTATTTTGCTTCTACACAAAAGTGTCCGAAAAACCTTCTAGAATTATTCGACAAAAATCGCACAAAGCTTTTTCCATGGGTTGAAGGTAAAAATAACTATACCTTACCCTTTTCAATGAAAACATCCGCAATGGGGCGTACGGATAAAACCTTTCTTTTGTAACATGTATGTAGTTAACGCTCGTGTTGTATTTCTCTATAATTAGTATTCAGGTACTGTTCGATACTATGTGGTACTCAATCAGCTCTATGTGTCAAATCACGGTGAACATTTTGTTTCGGACAAAATGCCGCCATTGCCAGTAACGATCAAGTTGTCAAACGAACGCATTGTTTTACTAAACGCAAGCCAGTATGTTTAGCAAAAAACTTCGCTTTGACGTTGAATTGTAAAACTACGTCTTATAATATCTAATCAGGTAAACTGAAACGTCTCTCAGCAGAGCCAAAGAATATAATTTAAACTCTTTTCAAGATTACGTTTATAGACTCGCTTGATATGTTTACTTTTTTTTGTTTCCGATAAGCCGATTAAAGCCCGTTTTTATATGATACCGAAACAAAACTAGATATTTTCATAGTACACTTAACAGATACACCAATAATGTTTCTTTCTATTATGCGGAATTAATTTAAATTTATTTAGTTTAAATCCTTATTAAATTTATTTTATGGTTTCATTCTTTTTTATGTCGTTCATGTCTTTATTGAAAAAAAATCACAAGAAAATTAAACCTTCAGTCATTCTAATTGTATCTCTTGCTACTTATATTTTTCTTAAATTATTGAAGCCAGCTCTTATTCAATAGATAAATAGATACTTTCTCAGAAATAGGTATACCCATAATGTAACATCATCTGCATAATAATGTAGCTATGATTTTTTTTATTTAGTAATTAAAATATATCTAAACTAGAAAAATTTCACGCCCTGAGGCGGGGATTTTTCTAGTTTATATATATTTTAATTACTAAATAATTTTTCAAACATTAATAATAATTTTGAAATCAAAATTAAGAATATTTTTTTTTTTACATGAAAAATAATTTTCTTTCATAACAAGTACTTATGTATTCTGTTTTTCTAGAAGTAAAATTAATTTCGGAAAAAGTAAAGTTGAAAAAAAACATACCCACCGAATGGAGAACCTCCTCGTTTTTGAAGTCGGTTAAAAACAGCTACCTTTTTTACTTCTCTTATTGGTTCTTTTACGAGTGTTTACGCTGCGCGTAAAACGAATATGAACCGATTCTAATAAGATTTTCACGCTTATATGCAAGTTGGGCTACTCTTAATAGTTACTAGAGATTTTTTCAAAAAACAGTCTTATTGCTCAGTAAGAGTAATTTTTATCTTTTCATATGTTTTGCATATTCAGAGCGAAACTCTCGACCCGTTGCTGGCGGCGTGCGCGGAGAGCCCCGCGCGCGGCAACGGGCGCCACCCCCCCGCCTCGCCGCTGCACCCCGACGCCTGCGCCGAGATGCGCCGACAGATACTCTACCTGCAGGTACTTTACTTTAATCTAAGTATTCTTATCCGCATAGATAAGAATAGAATACAAGTTAAAAGAGAATAAAACCGCTCAAGTGCTTTTATTTCCAACGTGTAGCATAATATTTTATAAATAGAATAGCTTTCATGTTACATGAAACGGCTTAGCCGCATTAAAAGTTATAGGTAGAGTAAGACTATTTCATTTCATTATTGGTCGTCTGCTGACTTAAAACGGCAGTCGTTCGTTACAACAGGTTACGTTAGAATAGTATAAATTACATATAGTTAGCATTTCAAACTTTTTTAACACCGTCTCTTCTTATCGGCAGTTCTCGTCTACCAAAAATCGGCGTTCTCAAAATCGGTAGTTCACCTTATAGCTTACAATCACGATTATGTGTCATAATCACAATTCCTTTTTTATTATGATCAACACACATACCTTCACACACATATAGTGTTAAATTAATAATAATAAAATTACAAAGGAATTTTATACTGAAGACCATGTAAAATTTTGTTTACTCGGAGGAAGTGCAGCATATTTGGAATATCACTTTGTGTTGAAACTACTTGATCCAATAATAAATGCATGAAGTTATTAGAAAGTTATTAACTTTAATAATATAAACAAAACAAAAAATAGTAGGTTTTTAGAAATTAGAATCATAGAAAAAATCGTAAAAGCATAAGTAAAATCATTCTTGACTTCGCCTGCAGGTAATTTGGAACACCATACAAAAGCCTCATTGTTACATCCTTGGAGGTATCTGTATTATACCCAGTGCTAACGCCAGCATCTTGATTTGAATCTGATGATTCAGTTTCTGTCATATCTATCTGTCTTTCTTTATTGATCTTTTTTCTGTTTTTTTTTCTTTTATCCTCAGGTGATTGTATTTTTTTTGATGCTTGTTTTTTTTTTATTTTCTCTTCAACTTCTTTCTCTTATTATATCTATGTAAAATCGCCGAAGATTCAAACATAGCAGATTCAGTTTTTTTTCGATTTCTGATTTATTTTACTATTGGTCTTTGATACCATAGTAATATTAATAATTAAACAATAGGTATATATAGAATAAATTACTAGTTGTCACGTTTAGAACTTGTACATAAAGGTTATCAATGTTTCATCTGTTGACGGAATTACATTACGGATGTTTGTAAAAGTTCACTCGAATGTCCTACATTCGAGTGAACTTTTACAAACATCCGCAAGACAAAAGTCTTGCCATTCTTTGTATATTTTGCAAAAGCCAGAGAAGTAATAGAATTTTTAATGTTATTTGTCAATTATTCCCCAAATATTTAGCACTTTCTATTTGGAACTTTTTCCGCCTGATGTTAAGCGGTTACCGTATTCTATATGTAGACGCTCGTAGCATCATGGGCACTACTCACGCGCTGCTTGCCCTGTAAAATTCAAGAGAAAGCGTTTAGTGGGCAGCTTAGTCCCCCTGCTCCCAACATAATGCTTTCTCAATGAGGTCGGGGGATCGCAAGAACATATCACTACAAAGTAATGTTATTTAACTGCGACCTTCGAACTAAGATAGAAGTAGGTACTGGCCCAGTCGCGTGGTACATACCGCTATGTCTCTTAAATCCCCATTACAACTATCTATCGTGTGTTCTTCAAAAAGGCCTTGAAAAAGGTTTTTACAGAGTAGGTAACGCGTAAGTGATACCTGTCCATAGGCTACGTTAACCGCTTACCATCAGGTGGGTGGTATGCTTGTTTGCCATATTAGTGGTATTTAAAAATAAACTCACAAGTCGAAATTAAAAAATAAATAAAAAAATAAAGAATTTCTTATCTATCTATCTATCTATATTGGAAACGAACAAACCGAATTCTAACAAGACTTGCCACGCATAAGCAAGTATGTCAGGCTAGTCTAAAAACTCGACAGAAGATTTTGACTAACCTGATTTGTATATGTATGGCAAGTCTTGTTAGAATTGTTTGTCCGTTTCCATTTTTTTCGGCTTGAGACTTTCTATGAAAAGCCGTGCGGCGTAAACGCTCTTCAGAGATGAAAGGAAACTCCTCAACAAATAATACGTACGCATCCTAAAGTGTCCGTTCTATTGTTTTCAGGGCCAGTTAGAGGAGCGCGACCGGCTGGTGCGTGTGCTGCAGCAGCAGATGCTGCGCATGGCCGAGAGCCACGAGCCGCGCTCCGACGACACCTGCAACGTCGCCACGCAGACTGAGAGGGTGAGGACATATTACTCTACCATTTTACTTGGTTCTGGGGACTATCCATGTAACAAGTTTGAATATATTTTCTGAAGACCAACAGCTATATAACAATGGATACATCAATAATTAACTACAAATTGCCAATAGGTCCTCACAAGTTAAAATATTTTAATTTTATTATCACACTCAAACACCATATTAACAATAGGTACTTAATGCTCAAAAAAGATTATGCTCTTATGACGCTTCGCCGACGCACAACTTGTATAAAATAAATAATGTCTAAAACTCTGGACATCGCATGAAACTGTTAGCCGCACGCCTAAGATATGTATACAAATATGTGTTGTTCGCCAAAGATGAGTTTTTCTGGCAATAAACAGTGATATACATAAAAAACAGATTTAAATCCAATATTAGGCCTCTTCACTATAACATAACTCATTTGAGTTAGTATGGTAAGACGCAATTGGATATATGTATACATAATACAAGATGGATATTGGATATATACAGCTTCAGGTGAATTTTTCAAGTGGGCCAAATGTCTCGGGTCCGATTTTGATGAAAACTAAAACAGCATCATTGTTTTTTTGAAAAATAATATTCCTAGCCAGAAATCGAAGCACCATTCAATAGTGTCGCAAATAAGTAACTAAATCTGGGAAATAATGACATACGGCAAACTTAAAAAGAGCTAAATGTATAGAATTTTTCAAAATTTGAATCATCGTCATCTTTATTATACTATGTACTAAAAATTATAAAAAACAGAGAAATTAGACATTCATAGGGCTCTCTCTCCCGAATCCTCGGTAGTCAAGAGGTTAGATGAAGCTGTCTCATTTTTGTTAATAAAAGTGGATAAAGGCAACATAGGCTTAAACAAGGTCTTACTTTAGTTTAGACTATTTTTTGTAACTTATAACAACTCGGTTTACAAAATTTCCGTATGTTTTATAAGATAATGTTATTTCAATAATAATACCTAATTACTGAGGAGCTCGGTGGCGTATTCGTTTGAGCGCTCTGGTTTCGATACGATAAACAAAGCAACTTTCGCCATGGTCGATCCTGGGATGGGTCAATCAAAGTTTGTTATCTCGAGCTCCTCCGTGCTTCGGAAGGCACGTTAAGCCGTTGGTCCAGGTTGTTCCTGCAACCGCTTTAACCCACCAACCCGCATTGGGCCAGCGTGGTGGTGTTATGGCCCAAACTCCTCATGTGTTTCTCCCATGTAGGAAGGCCTATGCCCAGCAGTGGGACGTATATAGGCTGGTGATGACCTAATTACTCTATACTCATCGTACAGGGTTTTCATAATAAACTGTGCTCTTACCATTACAAACATTTCCATTTCAGTTGCGGCCACCTATGAGCACGGCGCTAACGAGTTCTGAAAATTCCGGATTAGTGAGGTAACCACATCCTCTCCTTACCACGCCACTAATTAGTCCACAAACACCTTACGACACAACACTATAGTGATTGCCTCATAATTATAGAGAAAACTGAGAACCTCATTTCCCGACCTTAATTAACTTACTTTATTTGTTTCTATAAGTACTATATTTGTTTATCCTCATAATTATCTATAGTTATCATTATTTATATTAATTTTATTCATGTTATTATTTATTTTGTATTTATTGTTTTAGGTTATTCATCGCTTCGGTGCACTCATTAAAAGTCTTGTTAAAGTCACTGCACTCCTCCATTGCCCTTTTGTATATAACTCCCATTTATCCTTCACATTATCTATCACACTGCAAAGAACGTATACAACACACTATTTCCAAGAGTCAATTGTTAGCAACAGATTTTACTAAACAGACCAAATGGATCGTCGTATTCAGGGATTACATGAACAGAAAGATGACTTTCGCGCCAACTTCAATGTGTAGAATTTCTTTGACCATGACTCCTTACTTCACTGGTATAATCATTTGATGCATCATTTTCTGTACATATTTATCAATGCCCATAACATTATCGTCGACGTCATTTTATTGACTTTCCTCTTCAATACATCCATTTAATATCGTTTCATTGTAAATAGCATAACTACCTGCATTTTATGTATTTATTATCAATTAGAACTGTCCACTTCTGCAGATGGTGTTTTCTTTACCTATAGTCTTCTTTGTAAATATTGTTTTAAGTACCTAGTTGCATCATGTCATCTCATTGATTTTTTTAAATTGTTCATTTTCTGTAATTTCCTCACATGCTGCTTTAAACTCCCGTCGGATGTTGATCGAAATGTTGACGATTGTTGGATTGGCGCGGCAGTTTCCACTTGGGCAGCGCACGCGTTCGTATCTCAGACCAGGTAGCGTGGCTCGACTGCTTGCTCGCTGTTTGTCTCTTGTGTTCGGTCAATGTGTTGTGCTTGCTGCATCTCTTGTACAATTCACCTGGCGACGTCCTCCTCGTTTCCGATAGGGACATCGACGAATATTGCCACAGATACTACAAGTGACAGCATGCATGAAGTATTCATATTTCCGATGTTTTAGTAAAAAAAAATACCCTAAGTGCCTAACTATTATACAGCTTACAAAATTTTATTTATAAAGCGAGTTGTCAAAAAGAACATAATTATTGATGCATAAAGGTGCTAGTTTCACTATTGTAAAATTATCTACTTTACTTTGATTACACGGTAGTCGACACTTGGCACTCGATTTGGCAATACATTTTACGTATTGGTTTGTGAGGTAGAGTCGTATGGTTTGATTGTAGGTAGTCGTGTGAGTTGTTGGAATGCTAATTAATCTCGGCAAACTTGAATAATGTTGTTTAATATTTCGATTATGAAACTGTATCTGTATTACACGCTGCCATGCCAGAACGTAAAGGTAAGGTCAAACATACGTTAGAACTCTAAATATATTACCAGACTGTTTTGTTTTGACTTGACTGCATTTTTTCTTTTCTTTGGTTTTTTAAAGAGTTGTTGCAGCTGTTTTATATAAGCTTTTAAATTAATCTGTTTGGATGAGTTTAACTTTTTTAAGACTATTAAAACATGAAACTCTTTATACTATGAATTCTTTATCTTCTTTTTTTTACTTCTTTATGTGAAACACCTCTATACTTGTAGAAGTTCATATCTACAACATTGGACCTAATTCTGAAGAACACACGCTAAATCTAAATAAAAGTTAAGTGCATCTCTTTCCCTCAATATGAATACAAAAAGGATGGTTATCTTAGAAACGTGTGTTAAATTTTCTACCTTATTGAACGTGATACAATGCAGTGTTTAGGGAGTACGAAGGTTACATACCGGCTAAAATTGACTATGGTTTCTTTAACATCTAAATTTTGTTGACAGCTATAAACAAATCTTCTTTTCCTCTTACATATTGCGAAAACAGATATACTTTTCTTAAATTTAGATTCAGACTGTCTTCAAAATTGAGCCTAATGTAACTCGATTATAACATGGTATAATTTCATTGTGCAGTTGGAATGAACAAGCTAGCGTAAGGAAGCTGCCGACGTACAGTGAAGCACAAAAGACTAAGAGGCCTATCGCCAACGGGACCGTGAAGTGTCAGTGCGGGAGGAAAGTGAACGAAGACAACGACGTGCAGCTCAGGACCAACAGCCGCGTCGGCTCCAAGTACCTCCAAACGTTAGCCAACAACGACCACAGACGGTACATCAAGAGGGACTCCTCAGTAGGCGAGAAGACCGAACGAAAGATCTCCTTATACTCAAACAGATCTCGCTCCATCGAAAACTTCCACAACTCCAACCCTCAGATGTTTATTGCCGAGAACTCTTTGACGAGACACGCTGTTATAGAAGAGAATAGTCTATTGAAGCATCACACGTCTTACGGGGACTTGTATAACGGAAGAATCAGCAGCAAAGAGAGTGTTAACGGCAATAGACACAGTCCAAGTTTGAACGGTCAATCGACAGATACAGATTATAGCTCAGATGGAGGATATAAATCTTTACCCTCGTCTATAAATTGCAACGGCAATTCCCCTAAAAAGGTGAGTGGCATTCCTCGGAGGTCTATAGAGCAAAAGTTCCTCTCCACTAAGCATGTCAAAGCGAGCGCTATTTGAACGCACTGACCATAGAGCTACACTACACTTTTTTGGATAGACATGGCACTGCAACGGGTTTCTTTTACTATTAGAGCCGTAAATATTTGAAAACATGTCAGGATCTAATTGTTTAAGTTCAAAGTTGTATGTACTATGTATTGTAAATAAAAATTAGTCTTGCCATATCATTCATGAAAAATGTGTAATCGTTAGCTCGTAACATCAAATACCGATTGTGATAATTGTTGGTAAGTCTTGTCTGCTAGCAGATCAGACACCGATACATGTTTGCCTCAGGTAATAGTTGACAAATTTGCAATAGCTGTTTTTTTGTTGTGCGTGACTAATGTTACATTACTATGAACAGTAAATAAATTTAAAAATTACTACGATAGTGTTCAATTTTAGTAAATTACCATTACTGCAAAAATTAGACAAACAGAAACACATGAATGTGTATGTAAGATAATAATTCAAAACGCAATCTATAGTAATGTAACATAGTCCATCGAGAAGACTCGAATGTTGCGTGTGAGTTGAAAGTGCAACTGCCTCGTATCACATCTGAATATAATTTCAGTTGAGTTTGACAAGCACAGAATTAATTCATATCTAACATAAAAAAATTGTGTATTCAGAAAGTAAGAACGATACAGAATCATAAGGTGTAGTAAACATTTCTTATGATTCAAAGTTTAACTTAAAATGTAGTATGGCCTAACCACATTAATTGAAAAATATATAATATAATCCAGACAATACAGAAATGGTGTCCCTTATTTTTTTAACCCGTATAATTATAATTTATTACTCTTTGGCAGCTCTATGAGTTTGTATGTATATGATGTTTAATAGAATTCTTATTTGTATGATGTCGTATGCGGCAGTCGCATTGTGCAATCATAAGCTCAGTGTCGCTGAAAGCTCCGGCAAAGCTTGTTCGCATTTAATTTCTATCCGAGGCTACCTAAGCTAAGTTTGTTTGATGCCAAATTATCGATGTAATTGTCTCGTTACTCGCTATTCGTTTGACGACGTACCTCAGTACGATTCTTAAATCGATTGCTTCATGCATTTTCTTTATATAACTTCAGTTGACCTTCCTGTTTCTAGACGGTAAAGCAGAACAGGAACAATTTAGATTTCATTTACAGATTTGTATACTGCTATATAAGTAAAAATGTTATCTTAGATTTTCTATGGTAGACAAACTAGTAGATAAAGCTGTAATTTGTGATAAGAGTGGCTGTAAGAACTTGTATTTAATTTTTATTATATTGTATCTTCATTGTTAATCACATTACTATGTCTATTGGATATTCGACTCAGATTTACTTAAGTGTTATTAATAATTTGCCGAATCCAATTGTTTACATTGAGGTATCATAAATAGGTGCGTTGAATTAAGCCACGAATGATTTTTTAATTTAATGTGCCCGGGTGTCATTTGTGAGCATTTGTAAATCCACTTTCAATATTATTTAATGATCGTAATACTTCCGCGGAGCGTAATTAAGTCCTATAATGATACCTAGCAAATTAATTGTAATAGATCTTTAATGAACTTCTTTGTACTTATGGCTACTTATGTAATCTATTTATTCATTACATACATTGCGCTTTCCTACGTTAGTTAGTCTTAAGCCCATTAGCTTAGGAAATATTATATTAATTTAAAAATTGAAGTTGTTTCAATAAATAATTTTAATTTTGATCGTTTATGTTCATTTACTTATCTCATTACCCCATAATTATTTTAAAATTTTAATTAAAACATATTTTTTCTTTTCTTTTACGGGACGTAACTCTATCATCCATGCCTGGACTGAGGATCGGGTGGGTTTTCGAATCCCACATGAAGCATAATCATCATGTGTTTCTCCCATGTAGGAAGGCCTGTACCAACAATGGGACATATTATAGGCTGGTGATGATGACTAAAATATACTGAATAATTAAATACTTACTCATTAAATTACCAATAAGTATATCTAAGAAAGATAAGAGCAGCGGTATTTACCGGTCGAATTTAACCGCTACTTGGGGGCGCCTCCACCTTACAGAATATTGCAGATAATATAACACTTATTGGTAGTGTTCAGTTCCTGCGGTGAGTAAGGTCGCCAAAGCTCACCGAAAAAGCGGTATGTTGGGAGCAGATGGACTCATTTCTTATTCCGTACCCCTAGTGTAAGTTTCAATCGAATCGAAACGAAAACGATCATCGTCGTGTTCAACTCTCAAATCCATATATACAGAATGTTAGGGGGACGCCGTCGAATACGAAGGCAGATGGTAGTGCTGGTCACCCTAAGCACGACTTGCTAAAAAATAAATTTATCTCGCGAAAAAAAATCAGCTGTTTCATACAAATAGTAATATCTACACGGCCTGTTTGTATGGAACAGCTGCTTTTTTTTCGTGATTTCAAATTTATTTTTCAACAAACCGTGTTTAAGGTGACAAGCACTGCCACCTTCATTTCCGAGAGCGACCCCCTAACAGCCTGTATAAAAAGTGGTTTCCAATAATTTACAACAATGGCGCAGCTGCTGTTTTTATACGATGTGACAGCTATCACGAACGTCGAACTTTTTCGTTTTAATTCCATTGAAACTTACACTAGATGAACTATTAACATAACCCGTACCCCTAGCACGAACATTTTTAAATTTCGAAACGTAATCCTAACGTTCGCGCACGCTTAAAATTTCTAACAAAAGCCAGACAAAAGCTAACGTAACTACTCGATACGAAGGCGATTCGAAATTTAAAATGTTCGTGCTAGGGGTACCGTTCTCATGATTTTTATAAGGTAGGTTGGGAGTGAGCAATGCCTAAGGCATTTAAGCTACGATAGCCGCTTACCGTTAAGCTGCATGATGGCTATGCTTTATCGAAAATATTTACAAAACGCCCGCTATAAAATTATCTTATGTAGAGTGACAGAGAGGCCATTTAACACTTACTCTACAAATTTCTCCTTGTGACTGAGTAATAATTGGCGCTTTTACAATACCAAAAAAGGTGGGCATTTACAGTCCAAACCTGAGAACGTTGAGTACCAAACAAAAGATCTTTGTAATTATTTCGTCAGGTATGCATCGACTGTATACCTGAGTTGTACTACCTGACCTGGTAATATTTAAAAAAATATACAAAACTTAGGCGTGCAAACGATAGAACTAATCCTGCCTTTGTTTTAAAACTCTCCTTTTCAGGATCTACACGAAGAGATTTCTGTAAATAGAAATAAGTAGCACCCTTGTTCGTTCATCATTTACTATACTAGGTATGTATCATTATACTATGTCGTCTGTATGTACGTACGTAATTTGATAAATTATAAAATAAACCAAAATAAAAGAATTCTTCGAAGTGATGAAAGGTGTTTAAACAATACTAAATTGTGATTTGGTATTACAACAATAATGTTCTTATACCCACCTACGTATTTAGTATCTAGCCCAAATTAGGCGTTAGAGCGTTAGGCGTTAGAGCTAGTCATGGATACTAGATAACGGAGAATTATAGATAGTGAATATACATTTATTAAATAAAGAAACAAACGTCTATCACTTCGGAACATAGAGTACGTGATTTGTAACGTGTCTTACAAAGTGTATTCAAGACAAAAATCGTGTATTTTCTATACCCAGATAATTTGGCCCAGTCTACAAAACAAATCCGATACTATCGTAAACTATGCTTTTGGCTCTACCTACTTTATGTTATGATTGCTAGAAAAAATACTTTGTATTAACTTTATGTAACAGCGTAATGTAAGTAGATTAAGTTGGTTTTTCCATATATAGGTCTCACATTAAAGCCTAGGTCCACGTGCACCCCAAGTACCCGGTCTCACATTAAATTAAAGTACCTATCCATAGGAACGATAGTGCATCATCTGTAGAGCATTGTCAGCATTGTCCATTATTGACATTACATAATTACTTTTTACAATTAACAAATACCTTTTAATGCGAGCTTTGGACAGATAACAGTGGAAATAGTAAAGTTACAATAATGTCAAAGGAAGTTAGTGAAATAATTATTTATATTTCTTAAAATAAGGAAATTGAAGCTTTTATCATTAGTGTTTCAGTTATTTGACAAACTTCTTTCCTGATACAGTTAAAGTTTCACCCAAGTAAAAAAGAAAGGGAACTCTTGCCTAACCCACATTAAGTATATGAATGTAATGGAAAACTTCAGGTGAAAAAGTGTTAACGTAGGTACACAATATTTTCACAAGGTAATTGTATGTAACTTTCCGGATTTAGCAGACGCTTTAACTTTTAAGTAGGTACCTATCTTACTTACTATTAAATACATAATAAAATCCAAATTAAACTTCGCATTAGTCATTTAAAGTTTAAATTTTACAAACTAATAAAATATCCTATAAATTAACAAACTGTCTTCTGGACACACTTAACGTTTCCACCCTGTACACCAACAACATATCGTGACTGCATCTTGTTTTGTTTATTATTGAACCTTGGACAATAGCTTTGATAACAGCCCGATTTGCGGCATGCCTCACTCTGCGCCTACCCTGCGCCCGCGCCGCACTACGCGACGTTTTTACGCCAAAGAATTAGAAATTTGAATTTTGACAGCAGTGATCCTCTGAAGTTTTAAAGCGTGTTTTGTGGTTTATATCAGTTATCTCTTGAAAGCAGATTATCAAGGTGGGTTGATTTTTTTATTACCTTTATGTAAATAATATCGCTTGTCTGTTAAGTAAATATTTGTCAAAAACAATTAAATAGCTTTCCCTCTTACTATAGAAATTTAATCATCACATTCCTTTACTAATAAAAAATATAAACTGCAAGTTTGAGTTAGGCGTTATAAAAGCATTTTATTTAATTTAATAGGTACGAATTTACAATAATCATAATTCGATAGAGTGTTCTTTATTTTGTGTCTCTATCTTAGTACTTACCTATCACTAAAAAAGTTTGTAAACAACATCATAATAAACTGCTACTTTTATTTTACGTAAGACACAATTTGTGTTACATTTTGTGTGAAATGCCTATTAAACGGAAGTGAGTATTCTGACGGTTTCAATAAATGTGCACATCATCACTCAGGATATAGAATTATAATATATATAGGTAGATACCAACAGATATAAAACTTCTCTTTGTTTATAACAAACATAACAATAAGTATTTCTTATTCCACATTAGCCATTAGAGATCAAAATATTTACACTTTTGACAATCGTTTTAAGTTCTCGATAAGTAAAGTTTACACAATTTATCTATTGCTCAAACAAATAATTAACCTAATTGAACATGTAATACCTAAGAATGTCTTTTAATAAGTGTAGTCTAGGATACCTACTAATTTGAAAAACAACTCATGTTATATTAATTTACCTACAGATCATAACTATAATTATTATTGATTATATTATCGATAGAAAAAAACCATTATAATTGAAAAGTTAGTTCTTTTCATCGATATTGTAATCATGCTCTATATGACAACTTTTAGGAAAACACAAGATATCTTTAGAGGTATACGAAGATAGACTTTGTGTATGTCTTATTAATTGGATTAAATTAAAATATTAATAAAATAACTGCAGTTCCAAAATATAGCTTTAAAATATTCACTTGATATATTTAATATATCAAGATCAAGTATCTTGATATATTGGCCAATCGCTATAACCTCCCTTCTCTCAAAGGTGATGGAGCGCGTTTTAAATACGCAACTCCTCAGGTACCTAGAGGATCACGACCTTATCAGCGACCGTCAATACGGTTTTCGCCACAGTCGCTCGACGGGTGATCTTCTAGTGTATCTCACGCACCGTTGGTCTCTTGCCATTGAGAGTCATGGTGAGGCATTGGCAGTTAGCCTAGATGTAGCGAAGGCGTTCGATCGGGTCTGGCACAGGGGTCTTCTTTCGAAGTTACCATCTTATGGGCTGCCTGAGGGGTTGTGCAAATGGGTCGCTAGCTTTTTGTCCAGCAGATGCATAAGAGCCGTCGTTGACGGCAGTTGCTCGGATAGCATGGACATTAACGCTGGCGTCCCGCAAGGCTCGGTGCTGTCTCCAACATTGTTCCTGCTGCATATCAATGATATGTTGTCTATTGACGGACTGCATTGTTATGCAGATGACAGTACTGGCGACGCTTACTATACGAGTCGTGCTAATACCCCTCGGTCTACAGTGGAGGAAAGTCGCGGTCGGCTTGTGTCTGAAATCGAGAGGTCTCTAATCAGAGTCTCCGATTGGGGACGACTAAACTTAGTCCAATTCAACCCCACTAAGACACAAGTCTGCGCGTTCACCGCTAAAAAAACCCCATTCGCTGTAGCTCCACAATTCCTCGACACGCCGCTCTCCATCTCTGCGAGTATCGGGATCCTTGGTGTTGATATCTCTAGTGACGTGCAGTTCCGCAGTCATTTGGAGGATAAAGTCAAGCTGGCATCCAAGAAGCTTGGTGTGCTCAATAGAGCGCGGCGGTATTTCACTTCGGGGCAAAGACTATTACTGTATAAGTCTCAAATCAGGCCCCATAGGAGTACTGCTGCCATTTATGGGCGGGAGCGCCTAGATACCAGCTTGGACCATTTGACGTGCTCCAAAGACGCGCTATGAGAATTGTCGACGATCCTGAGCTCACAAGCGGTATTGAACCATTAAGCCTACGGAGAGATTTTGCCTCCTTGTGTGTGTTCTACCGTTTGTATAATGGGGCGTGTTCTGAGGAATTATTTGACATGATGCCCACGGCTTCTTTTTATCATCGCACCGCTCGCCACCGGCAGGGAGTTCATCCTCACAAATTGGAACCAAAGTGGTCACGTACTGTACGGTTTCAGAGAAACTTTCTCCCGCGTACGCTCAAGTTGTGGAATGAGCTCCCTGCAGAGGTTTTCTCGAATGAGTACAGCATGGGGTTCTTCAAAAAAGGTGTGAAAAGGTTTTTACAGGGTCGGCAACGAATAACTAACTAATATATATATGAAAGATACTTCGTAAACAGAAGACGACATAGATAACGATCGTAAACTACCGAATTATACATGTACCGCTTTGTTATAGGTAATTGTAACGATGTTCTCTTACCGATTACTTTCATGTGTGGCACTCAAACGATTTTTGCATGTCAACACTGACATCAAATTTACTATAAACTGACAATTAAATAATTTAATACCTAATTACTTAATATAAAAGCTAAATATATTTATTTTTAATACAACTAGATGGCAAACAAGCTCATCTGATGGTAAGAGGTTACCGCCGCCTATAGACACCTGCAATAACAAGGAAAAACCACTAGATTTTGCAGGGCTTTGACTTCCTGAGGCCTAAGATGAAATACCGTCCATGCCTAGTAATTACACTGGCTAACTTTCCCTTCAATCACACGGCTGAAATAAGAGGAGATGAACCTACCCAGACGACCCTACATACGGGCCTACCACCTAGTTATACATATGAGTCTTTCCTTCATAATTTGACGACCGGCTGGTCGAGTGGTCTGTACCCCTTGCTATACGGGCTGCTCGATCAAGAGGTCCCGGGTTCGAATCCCGGTAGGGGCAAATGTTTGTATGTTGAGTACGAGCATTTGTTCACGAGTCATGGATGTTTAAATGTTTATTTAGTATATTTCTAATATTTATATACATACTATTATCAATATTTATCCGTTATCTAGAATCCATAACACAAGCTTTTAATGATGCTTACTTTGGGCTAGATAATAGGTGTGTGTAAAAAAAAATCATCAATAGCCTAACCACTAATCTATCAGCGGGCATAATATTCGCTGAAATTTTATGATAGTCTCACTTAGTATTTTTTAAATCCACTGTAGATTTCATCATCATCATCACCAGCCTATATACGTCCCACAGGTGGGCACAGGCCTTTCTGTATGGGAGAAACACATGCAGAGTTTGGGCCATAACACCAACTCACTGGCCCAAGGCGGGTTGGTGGGTAGAGCATTTATTAATAAGAGTTACTACCTACTAATAAAGAATTATAATGAGAAACATGCTGCTATGGCTGTAGCAAAGGACCATTTCAGTGTCATCTTAAAATATAAATGAAATCCTCCTCCAATAAGTTTTCACTATTTGTAGAAAATAAATTTCTCATTGCAGTAAGTCTAACTTATTTTTGTGTTGGAGATGCAACTCTGACTTTGTTATTGTATCTAACTGGTCATCGGAGCGTAGCAGCCACCGTCCCTACGATAGCGCTATCACCGGGTCACCCATATCACTCGGAGCCAAGATCTATGTCCGCCTTTGTGACGACATCGATATAGATATCGATGTTAGTTGCATCCCTAACATTTATTGTGAAAACAAACCGTATTTCGTATCCGAAATAATCACTAGCTAATTTCTAAAGCAATCATAGTATCTATACAAGTATAAAGTAAAAATACTACTTAATATAAATTTAAAGGTAGTTTATGTTGTAGAGTTTCCGAACGGATATGATTAGCCGCCAAAGTTGGAGTTTTGACATCTGTCAGAGTAGCTTAAATTGTCAGAGTGAACTTGAATAAACTAAACTAAAAACGAGGTCTACGGGTTCTTCTTCGATCTTCTTTCGTCTTTACGTTAGTTTAAATTTTGGTACCGTTTTAAATTCCGACATGACAGACAGAAAGACTGACGACTTAATTCAAAAGAACATCTTGAACTAGTAATATACGTATCAGTCAATGATCTTGAATAATTGATTAACGACAAACTGTAGGTATCTATTACAGAATACCTCACCTACGAAATATTTTTCACAATGACGACCTTTAGTAAAGATATATACAGGGTGGTGCCGTTATCATCACCAGTCTATATACGTCCCACTGCTGGGCACAGGCCTTCCTATTTCGGAGACACACATGAGAAGTTTGGGTCGTAACAAAACCACGCTAGCCCAATGCGGGTTGGCGGGTTAAACCGGTTGCAGAAACGACCGGGACCAACGAAGCACGGAGGAGCTCGGGATAGCAAACTTTGATTGATTGATTGTCCATCCAAGGATCGACCATGGCGAAAGTTGCTTTGTTTTTCATATCGAAACCAGAGCGCTCAAACCAATGCGCCACCTCAGCCTCCTCTGGTGCCGTTAATTTGACAATAAATTCAAACATGGGCTATATTAGTTCATAGCAATGGTTTCTCACTTTCAAAAACATCTTAATCACTAGATAATTTTATTACGCTTTTATGAAATAATGCAGCCATAATTTATTTCATACAAATGTCATGAAATTATCAAATGAATACGATGTTTTTTAAAGTGGCAAACCATTTCTATGAACTAATAGCCCTTGTTTCGATTTATTGTCGCACCAACCTGTAACCACCACCAATAATGGATGCTATTTGTGATGATGTGATCAGTCCAAGATCTAATACTTTGAACCTCACGTAATTATAATCATTGCATAACTTTATAATAAACACGAGTACCTACTGCCAATGAGATCATTTTGATTTCTACACAGAATAGGTAATTATTATCTATCACAGAGCACTTATATATAATGTAAGATATGCGGCTGAGTAACTTAGCACTTCACATGTGATCGCTGGGTCAAACCAGGGATCTATCACGTTAGTAACATTTATGATCCTTTATTTATCTGTAATGTAATAATTGATTTTACGTGCTAATAATATGTAGGTAAGTGTCGGTAAATATATTCATGTTAACTTTCTCTGATATTTTAAAAAATATATAAATTACCTTAAAATTAAATGGATAATTATTAGAGTGAGCGCAATTTTAAATGCACTCCTTAAAATTAAATTGTACTGTAAATTGTGTAATTGTGTGTGTAATTGTATTGTTGTGTGTTGATATTACATTAAAATTAACCTGGTTTCAGATTTGAAGACGCCTCAGAGTTAAAGGTGTCTTAATTTGTGAAGCCGCCACAAATCCGACACATTATGTATTTTATTATGTATTTCGTGTAACAGCCACGGCGCAGTGGGCTGGTAAGGGATGAAATATTCAACTGGCATGTGGCACTCAACTACCTAGAAACTTAAAGTACGTCAATAAAATTCTAAGCGGTCTATATTGCAAATAACGAAAAAGAAACTAAGCAAGGCTTAAGATAACTAAAGATACCGTACTTATTCTTTTCTTAATTGAATTTGAATATGTCTTGTATTGTTATTTATTTATATATTTCAGGTATTATACAGGGTGGTGCCGTCAATACGACAATAAATTCAAAAATGGGCTCGATATTAGTCCATAAAAATGGTTTGCTACCTACAAAACCATCTTATTCATTTGATAATTTCATGGCATTTGTATGAAATAATACAACATTGGCTGCATTATTACATAGAAACGTCGTGAAACTATCAAATAAATACGCTATTTTTGAAAGTAGCTAACCATTTTTATGGAATTATATAGCCCATGTTTTAATTTAATATCGTATTGACGGCACCACCCTGTATAATTGTAGTTTCTTTAGCTTTTATTAATTAATTATATAACATATTATAATAATTCTTATACATAGTGGCCGGAACATTGACGTCCAAAAAAAATTTAGGTCCCTCGTATCCTGGGGTATCCGAAATCACCCCCATGTATGTTCCGCGACTTTTTATAGTTTTCGAGTTATGAATTTTTCCCGAATTTTCAGGAATTTTCGACCTGTAGTCAGGTCGAAAATTTACTTAAAAAATTCTAAAAAAAAGTAGAAGATTTATTCGTATTTTTTTTTTGCAACAGAATTCTCATGAGTTGTACTTATATGCACAAAATAATTAGCTTTGTAACTGAATAATTTACATTCGGTGAATTATGACTTAAAATTTCAACTTTAAATTAAAAATCTAAACAGATGACTTCATGGTTCCTAAGTGGCGCTTAAGAATGCGCCATACTCTCAGCTTTCATAATCATTTAAAAAAATACTTAAGGGGGCTTCAAAGACAGCGAGGTGAAAAATTCTTAAAATTAGCTATTTGATAAAAAAAATACTGGTTATTTTATCATTCCTAAGTTTAATTAGTTTGTTAACTAACCAAAATGACTACAGGAAAGCTAAGATATAAACTTTTGGAGGGTTATTTTTAGTTAAATTAATTTTACGCGATCCGTTCTTGTGGGACGAAGGTATATAGACTGATGATGAATAGAAATTGATAACTGTTAATAGAAATGAAAATTTCATGACATTTGTATGAAATAATATGGCTTCATTATTTCATAGAAATGTCATGAAATTATTTAAATAGGGTGTTTTTAAAAGTGGTAAACCATTTCTTTAAACTAGTACCTATAGCCCATGTTTTTTATTTATTGTCGCATTGACGGCACTACTCTGTATATGTCTTCATTCTACTGTTCCAGTTAAAACTTTTAAAAAATAAGAGAAATATTTTAATAAAATCCTCTATTAATTTTTTGAGGTTTGAGACTATAAAAAATTAAGTTTCAGTTATTCCTCGTTTGAAACCTACCTATTTATGTTTGCTTTTATATCAACTTACTATCGAACATGCTACCCAGATATTAAAATATAAAAAGTAAATCTAATATATACATCTACGTATTATATGAATGAATCACTTTCACTGGTTAGTGAAAGTAAATCTTGGTCAGTTGTTCGCATCTCGTGGAA
The DNA here is from genome assembly GCA_947347705.1 of Nymphula nitidulata. Taxonomy (NCBI): domain Eukaryota; kingdom Metazoa; phylum Arthropoda; class Insecta; order Lepidoptera; family Crambidae; genus Nymphula; species Nymphula nitidulata. The sequence continues at coordinate 16,529,259 of OX374625.1, read as the reverse complement.
GAACAGCCATGTCTCGTCTGGCAGTTTGGACAACCGGCTCGAAGCAAAAACCACGGTAATAGTAATAAAACCATTGTAACGTTAAAAGAAAAAGAGATTTGTACTAATCTCGTTGGTCCCGGGTGTAACCGCTTTAACCCGCTACTCGCGTTGAACCATCGTGGTGGTGTTATGACCTTGAACTCCTCGTGTGTTTCTCCTGTGTAGAAAGGCCTGTGCCCAGTAGTGGGACGTTTATATTAGGCTGCTGTCGAACGTTAAAAAAAGGTGCACCTAAGTAATTGGGTGAGTTATCTAATCAACAGTTTTTATAAATCATGAAGGCTATTTTTAATAATCTAACCTAATTATCTAAATAATATCGGCTTGTTATCCTTATTAACACTATATAAAACTAAAAAGTAATACCAAAATTACGTCGTAAAGTCCGGCGACCTATTTCTTTACAAGATCGTTCGAATCTCTAAAATAAAAGCGCATGGTAATAAATAAAAGCTATATAAGTGGTGATTGACAGTTCTGTATTTGTATTGTTGATGAATTCTTATAAAATCGCTGATTTATCAATGATTGCGTAAAACTTTTATCTACACATTAATATAATACCTTGACGATAATAATTGTCTTAAAGTGGTATAGGTATCCCTTGAACTTGTAGCAACAAGAGATAAACATTAAAAAAATTGCTCGTTATCGCAAAATTCTGAATGGCTTGGCCGATAACAAAGTTTGAGTTTTTTTTTTGAAACCTAATATAAATATTTGCCACAGACACTGAAATGCTTGCGCGCGTACAACCTTTGAACTAAATACACAATAGTTTTTGTTTATTATTTAGATAACAAGCAATCATTAAAAATATGTAGGTACCTACCTATTTAAGTGTTAAAAGTCAACAACAATTTGAGTTTACTTGATTTTTTGTTACTTTTTATCCCTATATTATTTATCTTAAAAGTACACAGTTCACATGGAATTTCATTGATGCTACAAGTAGGTATATTGTTAACTTTTTCATTTGTGTATAATATTCTTACACAACTCACCTATTATCTAGCCCAAATCAAGCATCATTAAGAGCTTCTGAAGTATACATATAGGTAAAGGAAATATATAAAGAAAAAAATATTAATTACATATAGGTAGGTATGTATATTAGAAATACACTAAAAAACACAAGCAAACACCCATAACTTGTGAAAAACTATTAGTATTTAGTTGTCACACAAACATATAGACATCCCGCTAAGGGTAGAACCCTAAGAACATAGAAGGTATATCCCCTAACGGGTTTCGAAACCGCGGCTTTTGTTGTAGTAGACAGGGGCTGCACACTTGCACAGACAGCAAACAATTGGGTTTTCATAGAAAATGGTCCTACGAGCCGGATATGAATGAACCAATCTATCCTATTATAGATACATATAGGTACGATATCAACCATATCTTCCGTTTAACAAAATATCCATATGTTATCAATATTTTAATAATCATTTACTAGAGTTTTCATCAAATATTACCTATATTTACTTGTAAATATCACTTTTACTAAATTTGACAAACAATTCTGAGATTGTTTATACATATAATTTTAAACACTTTTTATCATCAAGAAGAAAACTCATAGATGGAATACGAAGCGAACGAAGCGCAATAAATTGCAACAATATTCAATAAATACTCACTCTACTTGCAAAATAACTTTTAATTTTCACACATGGCTACCTCTTAGAGGTTACTCACATTGTGTTGGTTACGAATCGAAGTATAACCCAATTTCATGAGTTGTTGAACCACACACTTATTTCATAACAGTGAGTCAATTAAACGTCAAAAACACATTCCTGTGCAAAAATCGATACACACCAATTTATACAGCTCAATTTCTGTCCCTTAAAATATAAAATTTGGTTAAGTACCTACCTATATAATTATAATAGACGAAAATTGGGCCGGATAAATTTTTATTGACAATACTGACTTTGATTTCATTGTTCTTTGTTTTGTCAATGCATTATATTATCTTAGCTTATTTAGGATTATATTAAAAGGAATTATCACATTTAGATCTACCGAAGAATCTTCCTTTGTTTCTATTTATATTTTTATAAATACGAGTATAATATCATTATGAGGATATTGTAAGTAGATATTTACGCAAAAAAAAACTTTAAATAATATTTTAGGGTTCTTGTTTGTTTGAGGACTTGTATGGTTCATTCTGGGGATCACCTCAAATTTTAACAGTAGAAATAGTAGGTATAGATATACCTAATTAAGAAACAAACCAACTTTAATAACAAAATTACGAGTCAATAAGCTCACGCAAAATACAGAAAGTACATACTTAATATAAAATTAAAATTTTAAGTAACCCCCGGCTCAATCATCATCTATCTGATACTTTCTCATTGAAACTATTATAAGCCCAAACTTATATCTGCTTAAGTTTCTGAAGAATGAAGCATTCCGTACTATTTGACTATTGATGCTACGGCATTAGCTAACGGTTGACATGTGTTGCAAATACCACTGACGTAATAGTACACCAAATTTAAAATAAAAATATAAGGATTTTAATTTTAATTTCAGTATAGGACTTTCAGTATGAGCTGATAGACATCTAACGCCAGATCAGATCTTTATAAATAATAGCTAAGAATCATCACGATCACGTCAGCTTTCAAACAAAAATCGAAACAAAATAGGTCCATTCAGTTAGGAGCTAAGATGCCACAGCCAGATACACAGACAGACACGTCAAACTTATAACAATCCACTTTTTTCGTCGGGGGTTAAATAGCATAAATTAAGTTACCTAAATTCATATGATTGGCTGGATTCTTTAACCATAAAATCTGTTATTGAATTTATCCTTTGGGAGATGTTATCACAGATTATATAAACGTCAGGAGTTTACTCTCTTTTGTGATTTTTTTGCAGTCAATATTCAAAATGCGTCGAATTGGATATATGAGCTTCAATTTGATTAAAATTTTACCTGCTTACATTAATGTTTATCACATTACCTTTCAGTTGCTGTTTCCTCGATATTACCACACATGCACAAGTAAAGAAAATATGGCAACGCGTAAAAAAGGTGTGCGCTCTCGCCTAGCGGAAGAGATTTACACGTGCTGCGCCTTCTGGGTGGCGCTGTCGGCTCTTCCCGCACTAACACTGTCTTATATTGGTAAGTAAAATTAATGAATATTATAATATCAATTCTCAACAGAATATCACAACCAATCACCAGCCTAAATACGTCATACTGCTGGGCACAGCCCTTCCTACATGCCATAACAGCACCGAGCTGGCACAATGCGGGTTTGTGGATTAAAGCGGTTGCAGTAACAACTGGGACCAATAGATTGATGTTCCTACCTAGAGCTCGAGATTTAAAATAGTCGGATCACGGATTTGATTCGAAAAGTCACATGCCGTCTCGCTTTGACGCACCGCAAGAAAAAGAGACAGGTATAGAGTTTACGAAATTCGAATATTTTCCGTCAGTTGAGAATAAGGGGGCAGGTCAGTTCGGTTTCTTTCTTTTCGTAAGAGAAACCAGAGCGCTAAAACCAATACTGCCAATACGCCACCGAGCTCCTCATTACGTCACCGAGCTCTACCTAACTTATCAGAATATTGTAAAAATTACAAATAAAGAAAGAAAACAATGAAAAAATTATATGCTCAGGCGTTATAACATGCTTTATAAACGCACAAATCAAACAATAGAATGTGATTATCAGAATATGTTAGATAATATTTCAGTTTCACTATCGTACGTGTTAATCTAACAAATGCTTTCGTGCCTAGTTAGAGGAAATTCTATGGATAACACCAGACTTAACTTACTTCGATTGTTCTTTTAGACTCCAGTAGCGCTTTCAACTTAGTTGACTTTGATATACCTACACCTTCCCATTGATGACTCTTTGCTCCGCTATACATCTCTTCTTCAGTAATTGGACTCTTACCTTTTGGGCCGTCAACAGTGTGTTAAAATTGATGATAACTCTTCAAATTCGTATTCCTATCTGCTGGTTTGCCTCAAGGTACTTTCCTCGTTACCCTTCTCCTTATTTATCAGTAAAACTAGTTGCACCCGGCCCGGCATGCGTTGCCATGCTCGTAAAGAAAAAAACTGCTTGGTTTTATAACCCGGGAACCTTCGCGGGCATTAAGTACCTTAGTAGAACAGCCTACCAACGTTTCATTACATTCGAATGGATAGTTTAGAATCGCATAGGTAGAGAACAAACAAATAAGCATTAATTTTTATTAATAAAGATTTCTTCCGCTATTTCCCCATCTTTCCATCTTTATGCCGACGATCTACATACATATTTATAGGCACTCGGGGCTATCGGAGGATCATAGGTGCAATCTTAGGCCTCAGGATGACAACGCACCTGCAATATCAAGTGCTTTTCCTTGTTATTGCAGGTGTCTATAGGCGGCGGTAACCGCTTACCACCAGGTGGGCCGTCAGCTTGTTTGTCATCTAGTTGTATAAAAAAAAAAATGATTCTTGCACGTCACTTAGAATTAAACTGTAAACCAAGCTATTTTCCATACATTTTGACGGATGAAATTATTTTTTTTAAGCCTTCTTTATAGAGCAAACATCGTTTGAGGGTCTGTCGGCCGATATGGTTTGGTCGATGCTTGAGCCGAAGACGATTTGCTAGATCAAACAAAACTGTGTACCGCAGTTTTTTGAGCAAATCTACCTACCTATTATCATTATAATTTCAGCGGAAAGACGTCCACTGCTGGCAAATGTCCCTATACCTACATGTGTATATGTATGTACGAAGATTTAAATGAACTCTTTGATACTTTGTTTTGGTTTGATTGATATAATTACAACCAAAATAATGTTTTATTTATAATTTATCTCTACAGAGAGTTCCGTCTCGTGTATCTATACAAATGCCCAATGTTTACATAGAGCTTTTGAACTCATAAACTTATCTCAATTCATATTTATAAAAGGTAAATAGGTAATGTCTTTAGTATTGAGATTTTTTATTAGGTAACAAATATCATAATGTCTCAATACTTTAAATAGTACTTACATTTGATTGGGCTATAATCATATTATGTCGTATTAATTTTTTTATAAATATAGAACTCCGATAATGTATTTTCAGTGATCATAACGTGAAAACACTTGACCCGAATAGTCACGAAGAGATCATTAGTGCCTGTCGATACCCACTTTCTATTTTAATAGGTACTACCTAAAACTGTTGATATGATAATTTTTTAACATTTTCCAGGAAAATTTTGGTCATGTTTTTTTTGTCATTCCAGTTGTAAGAATAAGCAAGCAAATATGGCTTAAGCTTCTGTCGAGTAAATATCCAGACCTGGAGTTCATACGGACCGACACAGTGCGCTCCCTGCTTGATACACATAGAAACCAGGGGATCATAAACGTACTACTCTCTGTAAAAGGTAAATAATCCTTACAATATCAAAAATGCGGAGGTAACTTTGTCTGCCTGTCTGATACATTTTTACTCATAAGCGCTGAACCGACTTAGATTTTTAAAATTTACAATATATCTGTCGCCGCCGTCTGGTTAAATTCACCGCTTAGTTGGATGGCTAGCCCGTTGATTGAACGCCGGCATCCAATCAAACGGATGAACTACAACTGTGGTACAACTAGCCAAGTCATTGAGCGCAACGTTTAACCAGCTAATAATGTAGCGTAAGATAGGGACAAGAAAGATAGAATACCATAAACAAACAATAAACGAAAAAAAATCTGTAAAATTAATACCGGTTATAAAGTCGTAAATAACTTAAATGTTGAGGAATAAAGTCGTAAATAACTAATATATTTTGGAATAACCGGTATTCTACCAAATTTTATAAAATCGATTCATTAGATTGGCTGCTTTTATTTGGTATATACATGCCGTCAATACGACAATAAATTAAAACATGGACTATATTATTTAAAAGAAATGGTTTTTCCACTGTCAAAAACATTTTATTCATTTGATAATTTTATGACATTTCTATGAAATAATGCAGCCAATATTATATTATTACATACAAATGTCATGCAATTATCAAATGAATAAAATGTTTTTGAAAGTGGCGAACCATTTCTATAAACTAATGTAGCCCATGTGTCAATCTATTGTCATACTTTTTAAAATAGCCAGCGGTAATTATCAATTTACCGAATAACTCAGCAACTATGACAAAATGTACCTACTGTCTTTCAAAGCGATTTCAGTTTTGTCCACGTTGTTAAACAGGTTCACTTAACCCTGCGGAAATCAAAGAGCAGCTGAATCAACACGTGATAGATCGCGTTGATAAGAATGGAGATCTCATGTTCCCAAGACTGAGGCATATGTTGGTGTCCTGCTGGGGCAAATACGCGTGGGATCCAACTGTTCCGTTTCGACCAGAGAACCATTTCACAGTGGCAACTCCTGTGTACAGGGGAAGACCGGTCACTGACAGTAACATTCAGGTTAGTTTTGGGTAATAAATTCAAGAGTTGGAAAGGAAAAGCCCATCTTAAAAAGTTTTTTATACTCGATAAGGATGGCCAACAAACGTACAGCCTACATGGTGGTGTGCGGTTAAATAGTTTCATCCTCAGATCATATGATCTGAGATCATATGATCCTGAGACGTAAGATGAAATACAAAAAATATACTACCTTAATAATAACCTCAGATCATATGGTTCATCTGTTTCATTGAAGTTTTTTTTTTGTATTTCTTCTTAGGTCTCAGGATAACAACGCACCTGCAATACCAAGTGATTTTTCCTTGTTATTGCAAGTGTCTATAGGGATCCTTTACGTTGGCATAATGTATTTACTCCTAATATACTTTGGCATAATGAATTTGGCATATTGTTGTCTGTCATAATATTACTTCGGCATAATAATTTATAATATATAATTTTGGCATAATTGTTCTTTTGCATAATATTATTTTGGCATAACTATAATTTAGACTACTGTATTATTACATTAGGACAAATTGCATAATGGTTTTAGACATAAAATTTGCATAATGGTTTTAGGCTTAATGTAATGTTTGAGTAGGTACATAAAAATGAGGCACATGCCTAATAGTAGGTTAGGTAGGGTGCGGCGGGGGTGGCCCTCGGGCCACCCCTAAGCCGCCAACATGTTTATTTTAAATACGTAAAGTATGGTTTGATACCATTATGCCTTTATAAAGTAATGGCTGTGAATTTTATGCTTAAATATGATTATGCTAATTGTATTTATGATTAAAACAATTATGCTAAATTTGTTTTGGATGATAATATTATGCGTAAATATCATTAGTATGAATTACCATATGCCAGCATATTTTATCGTTTAAATTTTTATGCAAATGGATAGTGAACCGTGTCTATAACCACTTACCAACAGGTAGGCCGTCAGCTTGTTTGTCATCTAGTTAGTTGTATAAAAAAAGTTGCGCTTGTATCACCTGGGGTGCAACTCACGCTTTGCCTACCTTGAGGAAATCATGAGAAAGCGTTATGGTGATAATAGATTAAGAGACTGTTAGTCTCCCTGCTACCAACATAACGCCTTCTTGTTAGGAGTGGCGACCGAACTTCGAGTTGCAAATACCACTAGGTATGCTCGCCCTACCTCTCTAAAAAAATACATCTTCCTTTCAGGATTATGTCAGCGAAATTATATCGAAATACTTTCCTAACGAGCTACCACCATGGCAGTACATAATCATCCCGTGTATCTCCCCAGAACCGAAATATTATATCTTGGTACGAGTACATCATTTATTCCTTACGGGAGAGAAGTCAATAAACATTGGAGATTTGTTGCTCCTTGAACAGCTGTCACGGACTGAAAGCATATCGCAACCCACCGAGTATACGCAAGAAAGTCCTTTGGTGCAATTGTTTCCTTCGCCATCTGCAATACCAGAACTTTGGGGAAAATTTAACGAGAACTTGTCAAATGCTTGGAACGAATTCGTATCAGAATACGATCCAGTTGAAAGCCCACGAGCGTTGAAAACCTTGCCCGGCGTGTTCCACGTGGCTGGCTTAGTTCTTATATCAGGTATGAGTGTTCTGAGAGAACTCGCTAAGAAACGATCAAGTAATTCCAGTTCTGAGTCTCCCATCACTGCTACCGCTTTATTATCTGCGATACAACGAGAATGCAAGCGCAGAAATTTAACTGTGCCTAAGGTAATGTTCTATTTTCCTTATTATTCTAATTTAATGTACCTATAAATCTATGGCTACCTATAAATATATGTGTATCGTCATCTATAAATATATCACACTTGGTTACAGATACTCGTATCTCCACTTGTCACCGTGGACCCTCGAAAGTGGCCACGCAGAGCGTTCGGTGCTACTTTCAACACGACTCGCACATTTATTAAACTACCGCTTAGACTAAGAGATGAACTTCTCGCCTTAAACCAGCTTAGAACCACTGGGCACGTAAAAGAGATGCACACATTGACGTGGAAGTATGCAGAGCTAGCACAGCTTTGTGCGCGGGCCTGTCTCGAAGCTTGGAGGGGACTGGTGGAGGTGTACAGAGCGCCCGCGAAGCTCTGGGAAGATACAGTGCGATCAGATGATGGGAAGAGACATCTTTTGCAGACTGTATCCCTTTGTGGGAGAAAGGTATTATATTATTTGTTGTAACCTAATGGTAGGTACATTTAGGTTTTATTATGGGTATGCTCATAGTATTCTTTCACTCCAATCATTCAGGTTACTGCCTGGTCCAGACCAGTTTCACGTGCGGGTATAGAGAGGGCAGCACGCGCGCTAGGTGTATCATCCACAGACATAGCATTATACGCAGCCACAGAAGCTCTTCGAGCATATTTCGAACAAGTACAAGCGAACTCGCCTGAGGTCGTCCTGACGACTGCACGAGCTGCCTCCGAAGATTTCTTATTCACTTTCGCAGAAGGAAACGGGAAACAATATAAAAAGTATAATACGGCAGGTGAGTTATTCAAAATCTGCCTTGCTATTGTCACTTGCTTAGGCTACCTATGTCTTCGGAATATCCAGCATTTTAATAAGGATTTAATCCTACTTTCGCTACTAATGTTGTTCATAAAGTATTTTTAATGGCCAAAATATTTATGGAATCAATTTCCTGAATAAAAAAAAATGATCCTTCGCATCCTTTTTTTTGTTTCATATGCAAACGGACGAATATTTAAAATCAGTACTAAGTTTATTATAAAGAATAATTTAATTTCCCATTTGTACTATTCTCAAAAAAGATTTTTTTTTTTTCAATATCATTTAGATTTTTAATTGATAAATAATGCGCTATTGTTATCTTTTTACCTCGCGCTGAAAAGTAATGGAGACCTCTCTTCCTCTCTGTCTCGGCCGAAACAACGTTCACGGGCTATCGGCTTAAATGCATAGGTAAATGCTGCGCAACTTTTTTGAATTTGATTTCCAAGTCGTGATAAAACTGTAGTCCAAGTGGTCGTAGCAGAGTAATGACTATAACCAGTAATTATTTTTATTCTTTCTGTTTATTCTAGGAATGGTCTGCCTATCACTACCGATAGGGGCGACTCCCCGTCGAATAGCATCAGTAGTGGAACAAGCATGCAAAAGACAAACTGCGCTAGCGGGCGCTTGGGCGGCTCAGGCTCGCTGTGGAGCCCTAACGAGATCAGTGCCTTCGCCGCTAGCAAAGCTCGCCTTGAACATACTTTCGCGCCGATACGCAGTCTCGTACGCGGAGATCAACGCATCCCTCAACGCGGTACAAAGAAATACACTATGGGGCCAAACTGTTGACAATGTTATCTATTGGAGACCACCTCAAGCTAATATCAGTAAGTTCGAGTAGCAATATAAACAGTGATGTCATGACACAGACTAAAGATTTCTTTATGACCTGAATATCAATGCGGGCGCGACTTCGCTGTCTAATATTAATACCTATATTATTTTGTATGATAAGATAATAGACCTAATTATGTTGGTAAGTTAAATTAAAATGCAGTGCATATCGTTATCACAATACGAAAGCAAAAAGGATAGCTGTTTTAGAATATTGAAATAAAATATCTATGGTTACTATTGATTGTTTGGTGATAGTTACCGTGCAAATAAGTTTCCTTTGTTTATGTTATCTAAATGTTATGATGGATGGATACCTATCAATGATCAATGTTGGACGCATAAAACTGATTATGACTTTATTTTGAAACTAAACATTAGTTTTGATATTCCAGGTATGTCTCTAACTGTGATTCAGTACGCTGACACCGTCCGCCTCGCCGTCATGACGGACGCGCGGCTGTCTCCCTCGCACAACGTCCCCACTAACCGCTGGCCAACGGCCATCGACCAACTAGTCTCCAAAATCGACCAAGAAATTGCCCGAATCGCAGCTCAAGCGCACGGGCACATAATACCACAAATAATCACTCCACAAGAGACGTCAGACTCTAGTAACTACGAGCAACAGTCTAGTCCAGAATCATCAGGTTTGAGACCCCCCACCGTAGAGGTTGTGAGTCCTCCGCCCACAAGAAGACGGATATCGCAATTTAAATGAAACAAAACGAGTATATAAGAGTCTCCATACATCCGGGCCGATAATATTCGGCATATTCGAGAAGAATATCTTTTACCTTTGCTGTAAAGCTATTTAGTTTGTACGAAGAGTTTCGGCCAATAAACCGTGACGGTTTTGTATCATTCTGTTTAGTCCGTCCTACAAAACCGGGGAAAAGAATAATAATGTGTTTTGTTCAAACGACTATTTTTAACCATATCAATTTGGACCAGACTCAACGTGTCTTCCGAAGCCCCTCCGTTCAAGATGAATTTTACTTCGTTCGCCGTGAAAATGACAAAATTCCGAAAATTGGGATCTTTTAATAGAAAATACAATGATCAAAATTACTTATAGGGATTCCGAATGGAGTGTTAGTCTGAACATGTGGGCAGATCCTCAGTGGATCTGATACGATGTTTTTTGAATGTTTTTATAGTTTGATTGATGTGACCATTCGATGTGATCGACCCACTCATCTAACTCTCTATATGAAAGTGTAGGTAGGCTAGCTCTTAGTTAGTACGAATAATTGTGATGTTTTGAAGTTAATATTCTTCATAAAATAAGATGATTGCAAAAATGTATGTGCTATATTTTGATATAAGAATTAAATGATCATTTTCAATAAGATAATAGTGTGATTTTTCTCTGAAATCAATGCGTTTACGCCGCTCGGCTTTTCATACAAATTGGAAACGAAGTAACCGATTCCAACACAACTTGCTTATATAAGAGTCAGAGATATGTATATAAGCAAGTCAGACTGGTCTAAAAAGTTATCAAAGGATTTTTCAAATAATCTAATAATAAAGAAAATATGGCGCTGTCATATAATTTGACATTTAGAAACGAGAGGTCAATTTTCGACCTTATTGAACGTGATGAACTGCAGTGTTTAGGAGGCACCTCCGTACATGCCGTCTAAAATTGTCTATGGTTTCTTTGTAATCTATCTAAATTTAATTGACAGCTCTAAACAAATGCCTGCTATCTTTTTCCTATTACATATTGCGAGAAAGAGATATACTGTTCTTAAATTTAGAATTAGAGTGTGTCTTCTGAATCAGGCCCAGTGTCTAAATCCTTAATCAAATTAATGACTTCATGATTTTTTCTGATCGTTTATTTTAGTAAGAATTAAGGTAACTTTTTCGGGATATTTTTAAATTATACCAATAAATATAATTTTTAGATACCGCCCCTAACATAAAAGACAAAAAGTCGGCGATGTCAAAAGATAAAATAAATAATCGAATCCGGGTTGGATTCAACATTAAAAAGCATTGTATTATACCGAAGTGAGATTATGTATTCATAGCCCTCTTAGTTTACTTTTACACTTTTCATTTAAGTACTCCATCAACACAAACTCTATGGTTACTTTCTCGATAAATACTGTCGACCACACATCAAACTTAACTAGCATTGAATGTTTTATTTCTAATTATTCGGCTATGAAGGTCACTAATTTTGTCACATTAATTTTAACTTAGGTGGAGTAGTAACTTACAATAGTTGCCGTGACGCATAGTGCCCAGGCCCCACTACACATTTAGCCAGTATGTTGAAATTAATAATAAAACAAATGAATATAAAAAATAGATTTATTACCTATTTTTTAGATTTTTTCTTAGGTATATTTTCTTTCGTCTCCTTCCGTTTCTTAGTCTCTACATTCCCCGTCCTTTTTTCTTCTGGTTTTGTTTCAACCTCCATTTCTTGGGACACGATGTGACTGAACCCAGGAATATGTGGTTCCACTAACTGGAAGACCAACTTTCTGTGTTGGAGGTTCGAACTATCCAGACTTAAGCGGACGGTCAACTCATCAAATGTCTTCAAGGTGACGTCACCGCATATCTGATAGTGTTCCTGTAGAAGAAAACTTTTATTGTGATATTTGTACAGACGACAGCACATCAAGTGTCACAGTTGCACTACGAAAGCCGCCTCTATTTCAAACGGAATAAGGCCGGTCTCAAGGTCAAACTGTTACGCTTGTGCTGTCGACTGTACAATGTCTAATACACGAATTATTAATTGGAATTATTGAAATATGTTTTAGTATATCGATGAACACTAAAATGGCCAGTGGGAGAAACAGTAGCCTACATACAAAGATAGTAGTTAAACCTACCTCATCGTTGTAGGTGAACATATCCGAAGGCAAATACAATGGTCCTTCGAGCCCATACTTGGGTATTAACACTTGTAGTGCGTTCCGTTTCACCGACAATACGACCGCAGATTCTATTTCCACACGTTTCTTGAAGAGGATCTGAAAAACGACATCGATAAGATAGCCAGTTATTTGGTGATATATCTATAATATCATATCTTCCTGTTGTTTTTCAGTACTATATTTCCATAATTTTTTAGTGGGATAAAAACTTTGTCATAGAAGTTTTATGACACTGGTACAGTTAGCATCAGAATCACTTGAGCTTCGAGAGTGATCAAATATATCTGAACTGTTTCAGAAGAGCAACTCTAGCACTCATCATCATTATCATCACCACCCTATACGTCCCACTGCTGGGCACAGGACTTCCTACATGGGAGAAACACATGAGGAGTTTGGGCCATTACTCCACCACACTCGCCTAATGCGGGTTGGTGGGTTCAAGCGGTTGCAGTAACAACCGGGACTAACGGCTTCACGTGCCTTCCGAAGCACGGAGGAGCTCGAGATTACAAATCTTGGTTGACCCATCCCGGGATCGACCGTGGCGAAATTTGCTTCGTTTTAGTAATCGAAACCAGAGCGCTCAAACCACTAAGGAGCTCTTCTACTCGAGTCTAGAACAACAATGATAGAATCGTACGTTGTTTGTAAAACCACATAAGTTTCTGAAAAGTGAAAGGCTATATTCTAATGGTGTAGTAATACGGTTGCTTTTAAACATCATAGTTATTTTTAGCGCTCTGAAAGCTCAGATCTTTCTGATGCTAATTGTACAACGCATTCAACTGACATCACATTTGTATTTGGCGCCATCCCAGATACATTTAAATGTGTTACACCTGCATTTCAATGCAATAAATGAAGAAAGTTTACAATACACCTTAAAACAGCTCAAAAGGTCTTGAGAAAAGAGCCGTAAAACGAAATATACTAAAAAAAGAGTTTTGTCGCGATTTGATGGTGTCAGACAAGATTTTTTATCATTACATACAATTGGTGCAGTTTTGTGAAGCAAGTGTTTGTGTTTAAGTGCATATGAGACATCATTGTGATATAAGTTAACTTGATGTGAAAGACGTTGAGAGACATCATGGCGACTGTCATCATACATTTCGCGCCAAACTCTCGAGGATGCATTGAAATGTGTTACACCAGATTTTGCATAAAGAAACACTTAAGATATGGCTGTATGTGCGTTAGTTCCCCTGTCGTCTCTGTTATGGCCTGCGCAGACGAGGGATTTTAGTCCGCGGACTTTTTCGTCCGCTAAAATAGATCACTTACAACTGTATCGAGTAAGCAAACGAGAGATTAAAAGTATCGCGTACAAAAAGTCCCCCGAATAACCGAGGACATGCAGGGAGCGGACCGGACAAAATAACGGGGAAGTCCTCGAAAAAATAGAACTCGTGTGACTAGGCGAAGCAATGCACATGGGGGACTTAAGACCGCGTTGGTCACTCGAGAGTGACGTACGTATGCAGGACGATAAACCGCACACCGTGTGCGTTGAGTTCGCGGTAAATCCGCGGCGGACTTTTTATTCGCGGAGCGTACTTTTTTCTCCGCCGCGGAGAAAAGTCTGTCATCTGCGCAGGCCATTATAGAGAGAAGTTAAAAACAACAATAAAAAAGAAGTGTTAGTTACGTGTGTGTTGAGCGCGACAGACGCCCTGCCCGCGTACTGCGCTTGTCTATGGCGGTAGTTGAGGTTGTCACATATGTTGTCGGCCTGCTTCGTGTCTAGCAGTGACGCGTGCGTCACATCCTCGCCGATGCATGCCGCCAGCAACCGATGCACTATTACGTCCGCGTAACTAATTTCAACAAGAAATTTGTTTTCAATAAGACTGTTCGGTGGTGGGCACATGTGTAGGGTTTTTTGGGTAGGTGCCACCGCTTTTCCTATTTCGTTTGTACAGTTCGCTGTTTCGGATTGAAGAGGAAGGTACCCTGAGGCCCTAAAGTGATAACTGATATGATAACACACCTGCAATACCAAGTAATATTTTCCTTGTTATTGTAAGTGTCTATAGGCGACGATAGCCACTTACCATCTGGTGGACTGTCAGCGTGCTTGTCAACTAGTTTTATAAAAAAAAAAACAAAAATGAGATCTGATATTGTATTGATAACGTTTCAATTAGCATTTTTTGTAATTACCTTTTTTTATTTCATATCCAAAAGCCCACAAAGATCCAAAGAATAGTTTCATAATTCTTACGTGGAATAATCCACGATAGAATATTCGTTTGACATCACAATGAGACTATGGCAATTGCCTGTCCCATGCGCCCTTTTCATTATACGAAAAGTAGGTACTGGTACAAAATATTTTTGTTGGTAAAAAACTAGCAAGGACCAAATCATTGAAACATAATTTACAAGTTATTTTATATAGCAAAGCACGTGAAACACACAGATGATCCACTGATTGGGTAGATGTATTTTATACATATATTTAAAAATGCTTGATTTAGCAGCTATATTGACATTTTGAAGACACTTATAGAGATGTTAATGTCTCCATGCCTGATAAATACACTGGCTATCTTTTCCTTCAAACAGACCCAACCTTTTTTTGTCGGGGAGAAATCTGATAACAGAACTACCCGTCGCTGGCTAGGCGACGAGAGGAAAGTGTGTGGGGGTCGCCCAGTGCTAATGACACTAGAAATACCCACCAAACTCCGCGGTAACTCCACTGCCCTTTGCGGGGGTAAGCTAGGCTCTGCCGAAGTGATTTCACCAGCCTAACCCCAGACAACCCGGCCTTACGGCGAGGTTTCGCGCCGTTGGAGATTACCCAGTCACTTGGGCAATCCCAGACGTGGTGGCCTGAACAATACGTGCGTGGGGGCTACCCACTCACGCGGCCGAAATTAAACTGACCGCACCTAATACGTACGTACCTAGTTTAAACTAAGTATAAAACTGTCTGTTATAACCAGAGGTCGGAATTAGGTAGAGTTATTTATGTACTTACACCGATTTCATACGGCGAAAGAATAAAGTAGATAAGCCTCAAATCCCGAGATTAATTTGAAAGAGCAGAATTTTTTTTTGATTTATTAAATAAAAAAGATATTTACTTTTACACAATTTAAACCACTGCACGCGCGACGTTGCCAAATTTACACCAACGACATCAGAGGTCCATTAGAAATCCCGAGAAGATAATATTACTATCAACATTTCGATGCAAGTACATTAATAACTCTACCTAATTCCGACCTCTGGTTATTACCATAACAGGTTAATACTACTTTAATAAAGAACATTGATAATTCGCACTACATCACCTAAAATTATCAGCTATCATTATGTTGAACAACTTACCGTCGTATAGGCGAAGTAAAATGCGTGTAAATAGGGCACGCTAGACCATAATGGTAAAACTCTTCATGGGTTTTTGTGCCGCTCGAGAAGTAAACCGCTTGCTGCATGCAGCGAGTTGCCATTATTCGCAGTAGGGTGTTGAAGAACGGACGATCGGGGATTACTGCTTTGTCCAGAGACTTGGAGAACGATTTGTTGGTGGATACATCTATCTCGAAACCCTGTAAATTTATTGAGATTTAATAGGCCCAATGAAGTCGCACCAAATGTAAATTAATGTAGTTTATCACTTTTCCTCAGTATGTAAAGGAAAGTGAAGTGAAAGATACACTTAAAACAGTCTAATTACGCATAGTACTTGCGAATAAATATTGTACATGGGCAAATTTCATATTTACGAACATGACCGATAACATCACGGTCATATACAATATAAAGCTGATTTTACCGACTGGCGCCAATAGTTTAAAAAAACAAAACACGATGGGTGGCTATACAGCTCTGTATTGTTCCTCAAAACAACGGCCTACGATCCCTTCGGCGTTCAATCCCTAGTCGTACTGAGTCATTTGTACAGCGCCTCTCCACGGCTGCAACTAATTGCTGTTGTTAAAAATAACTTGATCAGGACCAAATTAACTTCTTATAATCTGTCAAGCGGCGTTATCCCCCCGGAGGGCTATGATAATTGAAAAATCAATTGTGTCTGGAATCTAATGCGTGATGGGCTGGTTTTTGTTAGCTGATGTACAATATTTATTCAGATGTACTGTACTGGAAATAAGGCGGCTGTTATTGAAAGCATAGGCAGTTTTAGAAGGCATATAAATAAATAACAACAAACATGATTGTTCGATAATTTTTTAAAACGAATATTATTTTGTTTAGTACCTACATTATAATATTAAGACTGTCATAGGCGGCAGCTTAAATACACAGATGTATATTATAGCTCGATATTCCAATACATCTCTTCATAAGACTTCAAGAGATCACACAAAACATCTATTAACGTATTTTGATATTGTTACCTGTTGGGCCGCAGCTTTCAGGAACGTAGTGAAGTTAGCGGGAGGCGGGGCAGGATGCCGTCTTAGCAGCGCACACTGCGGGAACTCCGCGGCCAACTTCTCAGCGACGCTCACGTTAGCCAACAACATGAACTCCTCAACCATCGAGTTGGTGTCCATTATCTTCTTCGCTTGCACTTCTACGGGATCGTGGGTTTCTGAGTCCACCTAGGTAAAGATATTTTCCTGAACTATAACCTCCTCAGTATAAAACGAGGGCTAAAGTTAGATACCTAATGGCTACTTGGCTTAATAACTGATGTTGTCTCTGTCTTTGTTTGAGAAATAAAAGTAACAGCATCAGTTTTAAACTAGGTCCAATTTAGTCCACTTTTTGTAGTAAAGGGGTAATGCTTGTTTTCACTAACATTTGCTTAGCGTTAAGAATCTCTTAGCGATTTTTATCTCAGTCTATCTAAAGAAGATAGAAAGAAACAAATGTCATTAGGAGTCACCTAAGCCTAGGGAATAGTTAGTGAAAACGGACGTAAGTGATTAAAAATGAAACAATCCCCTAAACTACAGAATACAAAACAGTTACAGCAGTCTCACTGGGCAAAATCGTTTAAATAAATAGCGACTCTTGCTATGACACAATAAAGAGCAATTTAGGCAGCACAGCGCTAATTACCTTCAGTTATATTTACCTACACGTTACCTGCCTTTCTATTGCGTATCTCGTATATTTTCTGACTACATTAGGGTTGTCATCTTTTTAAGAAACAATAATCTGAATATAGAATTACCATCAGTTATGGTGTCCATGACTCTACTATTGTGAACGAAAATGAAGTTGCAAATAAACCTAGGCTCGGCACTTACATAGTAGTATCAGTAGTATGTAGATCAGAAAACTATTTTGCAATGTCTGCATATGCATGTATCTTGTAGGTATTTAGGTAAATATGTACATGCGGACTCGTATCAAATCAAAATGACATTCATCAAACAAGCGACTGACGAAAGACGCGACACAGCGCGTGAGTATCGAACAAACGGCTCCGATGCGCGGCAGCACATTATATAGGAGAAACTAGCTTCTGCCCGCGACTTCGTCTGCGCAGGATTAGTCACTTTAAGTATCTTATACTATGATGTATGAGCTATATTATTGTAAAGTTTCAATAAAATCCATTCAGTAGTTTTTGTTAAGATGGCATATCTAGTATACAGCCACATCTTGTAGTTTTATATCAGTATTGTTTTATATCTGTGTTTTTGATGTTGCTATGGTTTCCCAATAACTGGTGACTCTTGATTTGTAAAAATATAAAGTGAAATCTTCAACTGCGTTTCGTTCGACTTTAATAGTTTTTGCGTGAAAGAGTAACAAACATCCATACATACATACAAACTTTCGCGTTAAATATTAGTAGGAAGTATACTGTGGCAACAGACCACTGATGTTAACTCGACAAGTCGAGCCCACCGCGTACTTGTAGCTTTATAGCCTCATACCTAAAATGCGGAGAGCGCCAGACCTGCTTTGTACACATAACTGCACATGGAGTGTAACAGTTGCACTACGAAAGTCGCCTCTATTACGAATGCAGTAAGAGCGGTCCAAAGGACAAACTGTTACGCTTGACGCGCTGTCGACTGTACTTTAGTTTCACCGCGATAAAACTTGCTGGCAGAGAGCGCACTCTTGTATAACGATTACTTAGTAAAAGTTACTATTTACAATTACAAACAATTTTTACTTACCTACTCTTTTCAATTTGCCAAGCCGCAGAATACTTATGAGAAATAAAAACCGATTGTAACTGGAATCCGTAGCTTGACATAACAAATATTTTTAAGCCGCTAAATTACAATAATTTCAACTTCTTATAAAATCACATTGCACTCTAAAGTTGTAAACTTACCTGAAACCGTATCTCTGGCGATGCCAAAAGCAGTGCTCCATTCTCAAGCCGCTTGCGCTTCAGTTTCTTAGCCAAGGCATTTAGAACGCGCAGTGAACTAGCAATGTCGTCGTCCCTCGATTTCATATCAATAGCTATCTGAGCTTCTTCATAAGTCATTGCTGCTGCCGACTGAAAAAGAGAAAAACGTGCGAATTATATTTAAAAACAGTCACGACCAATAATATGTACCCATTTTGATAACCCGTGCTTGTTTGTTGAGTTTAAAACTAAAGTTTAGTGAATCGAGGAAAATTTTGCATAAAAGGCCAACAGTACTCTAGTGAAAGTTTGAATCGAATCGAAACGTTTCGATAGGTGTTATTTTCAGCTGTCGAACCGTATGAAAACTGCGCCTCTGTTGCGAATTATTAGAAACCACTTTTTTACGTGAATTTCGTTTTATCGCATTTGGTCCACTTCGCATTCAGTCACAGTTCTCAACCAACTTAGCCCATAAATGCTCTAATATCAAAAGTCAAAGACTATATAACCAATTGACTGCGCTTGCGGGGGCAATCTTCTCACTAAGCATATGCTAAAACGAGTTTATGTGCCGATTTCGGCTTCAGAGTGCTTCTAGCTGCCGCGGGTATCACACAGTGACGTAAAATATTATTTAAAGAGTCAAAATACGGTAAAAATGCCCAGTTGTGCTATTAAATGGTGTGGGATGTCGAGTTCTACTTCAAATTACAAAAAAGATGGAATAACCTTCCACAGGTAAGTATTATTTAGATGAAATTCGTACAAAATAATTTTCACAAAAATAAATTCTTTTTAATAAATATAAAATTGGCACGCGTTGATGTCTTTCTACCCCTCTCTCTCTTTCCTAGGTTTAATGTACTATGCTTTATCTCTTTCTTTTAAAGATAGTGCTGTTACGTGCACTTTCTTCTTGGTATCGATAATAAAATCATTTTGTAAGATTTAATTATATTGTTTTCGTATTATTCAAATCTAAATTCTAATTTGATTAATATATTTACAGACTCAAGCCATGTGATTCACTGAGGGATTTATTTAAACAAATGAATATTTTGACCGTTGCTTCTCAATATCTAAAACTTGGAACAGCAAGTTTATTTTTATATCTAGTGTTTAAGTTATGAATATCACTATGTTTTGAAAAGGTATGTTTATATTTGTAAACATAAATTATGTTCTCATATATACAGGGTAGAAAAAATCTATGGGCCCTGGAAGGGAACTACTTTAAATCCTTTAGTTAGCTCATTTTACTGAAAGGAAACATTCCTTTATTTTTGAAAAGAAACAAAACTGCATTTAAAGATCTTCTAAAAGTCGCTTGTCTCACCCGGGAATCGAACCAACTAAAAATTAAAAAAGTAAACCCTCGCTATTTTTTTTATACGAATCGGTAGGATTAATGATCAGGATAAAATTTGTTTAATAAACATTTGGTATTTGGAATAAAAAAAGTAAAAAGTAACATCAATTATTTACGATCGAATACATTCAACATTTTTAACGATTTTAAAAATGTTGAAAGTTGTCGTTCTAATTTCAAATTGCCCCGCGTTGCATTAAAAAATGCGTTCCATTTTTAACTTTTCCTCAGATTGCCTAGTTTAAGAACGAATTGTGCATAAATTTATTATTACAATTTAATGATTTTCTTATCGAAGTCTTCAATAAGGTACTAAGACATAAATAACATTAGCAAACCTGTATTTCATACAATATCTTTGGATGCTAGAGAGATAATAAAATTAACGTATGGTTTACTTGTTACAAATGAACATTACAGTTAGGGCATGCACCCGGTTCTACCCGGTTCCGAAAAGACCCGGTTCTACCCGGTTCTTTCAGCTCTCAAAGAACCGGTTCTTAAAAATATATTACCCGGGTTTTTCGGTTCTTTCGGTTCCTATGAATGTCATCAAAGAAATCAAATATTTAACGATATTGTTTGCGATAAATAGAACTTGGAATATGTAAGGCGTGGCATGGCTACACTAGTAAGGGTATGGGGCAGCATAGCAGTTCACAGCATTCATTCGCCACCATTTTGTCTTGCTCAGTCAGTGCATCGTTAATTATCAAAGTGTACTAGTGTGTCGCTCATTAATTATTGATAGTCGGTATTGGTTTCGCCTGAAACGGTCAACGGGTGATCTTCGAGCGTATTTATTGCATGTCTGGGGTGAAGCTATAGATAAACGTGGTGAGTCAGTGGCTGTTAGACATTGCTAAAGCTTTTCATTGGGTCTGGCACAGGGCTCTTTTCTCTAAGCTCCCGGCATACGGTCTACTCACTCAGCTGAGTGGGCAGACCGTATGACCGTATACGGCGATCCAGTTGCAGAGCTCAGCAACTGGATCGCCGGCTTCCTGCATAAGCAGAGAATCCGTGTTCGGGGTTCATGCCAGTGAACGCTAGTGTACTTCAAGACTCTGTTCTATCCCCTACTCTCTTTCTTCTTAATATCAATGACATGCTTCCATTAGGAAACATTCATTGCTATGCGGATGACAGTACAGTGCATGGTTAAGAAACATTCATTGCTATGCGGATGACAGTACAGTGCATGGTGGATATTACAGTCGCCCAGGGGCTGAGCGCGTTGAAACCTAGATGGAGAGAATGAATCTTACCATTGAGCTCGACAGGGTGTTGAACCTCATACCTGAATGGGGATCTAACAATCTCAATGAGTTCAATGCTAAGAAAACACAGGAGTGCGAGTTTACAGCCAAAATGTCGCCGTTCCTTCCCCTTCCCTCTCTTTAGGGCACAGGGTTCCATCAACTTGCTCAGTATGGAAATATGCTGCGATTTGAATCAGAGGAATTTTATCGAAACTTTTATCAAAACAGTCTCCCAGAAGCTCGGTGTACTGAACAAGGTGCGTCGATTTTTCACGTTAGATCAATTATGCCTTCTGTACAATACTCAGGTCCGGTATTGCGTTGAATATTGCTCGCACCTGTGGGATGGCTCCCCCAAGTACCTCCTCGATCTTATCCCACCTTCCCCTTCTTACTCAGGAGCACGCGTGCCGGTCTTCGAAGTCATCAATTTACTGTTTCCACTTCAACATCTCACACAAAGGAGTGTAGTTACTCGTTTCTTTGTCGGACTTCCAAAACTTGGAATTTATTGCCGGCACACTTCGAGCCTCTGCAATTGCGGCGAGACATTTCATCAATTATTGCATCGCTTTTTGAACTTATCCCACCTTCCTCCTTCCTCTTTCCCTCGTGCGTGGCGGTCTTCGGAGTCATCAATCCACTGTGTCCACCTCAAAATCGCGCACAAAGAAGTTTAGTAATTCTTTGTCTTCAAAATCTTGGAATTCTTTGCCAGTACATGTGTTTCCTTCTTCCTTTAAAATGGGTTCCTTCAAATGAGGCGTGAAAAGTGACCTTATGGGCTGGCAAGGTGGAAGCGGCTAGAACAGTGTGTTTCAAGCTTTACTAGCTGTCTCCGCATATGGACTTTTCTTACCGCTTCACATATTGATTATTTAAAAACTTTGTTTAGCAATTTCTCATATTATTTATTTTCTTAACTGTGATCAATAGAGTTTCTAAACAAAACCAAAACAAATTAAATAGAATTTAATGGCACGACCCGAAAGAACCGAAAAAACCCGGGTACCCGGTTCTTCGGTAAAACGGAACCGAAAAACCCGGTTCCTAAATAAGGTCCGGTTCTGCATCCCCTAATTACAGTACTAGGTAATTAATAAAAAACTTGTAATAAATATTCAATTTCATAGGTATCACGTACAACATATTAGTGTGTTTGCTAGACAAATTTTATCCTGCACAATAATCCTACCGATTCGTATAAAAAAATAGCGAGGGTTTACTGTTTTAATTTTTAGTTGGTTCGATTCCCAGGTGAGACTAGCAAGTTTTAAAAGATCTTTGAATGCAGTTTTGTGTCTTTTCAAAAATAAAGGAATGTTTCCTTTCAGTAAAATGAGATAACTAAAGGATTTAAAGTAGTTCCCCTCCAGGGCCCATAGATTTTTTACATTCTGTATATATGAGAAGATAATTTATGTTCACAAATATAAACATACCTTTTCAAAACATAGTGATATTCATAACTTAAACACTAGATATAAAAATAAACTTGCTGTTCCAAGTTTTAGACTTCACAAGACAAGTCGCTCATTCATGGGGAAATGTATACACATTTACAACAATGTCGCACCAAATGTAACTGAACTGCCTTTTCACAAACTTAAGTTATATGTCAAACAAACTTTAATGAAAAAAGGCTACTATAAGGTCCAAGAATATTTAGATGATAAGAATGCGTGGACACATTAAAATTCCAAAATGTTTTATATGTTTATTTACGAGTATTATGACTATTAACCACTGTATACTGTGATTATATTGTGATTGTGCATTGTCAGATAGCTTGAAAATGACGATAATACTTTTGACATTGGGTACCTACTTTGTTGGTACGTTGATATACATTCTCTTCTTATATTATTTTTTTTTTTCGCTGGGCGGCGGCACTGCGCTGCTAAAAGTAATATTTAATTTGTAATTTATTATTTGAAAAGAGTGACTACATGAGTTTGTTGCCGGAATCTTCTCGGTAGTTCAACTTTTGGAACCGGTGTAAATTCACACATGACAGACAGACAGAGACTATGACGTTGTTAGTTAATATATTTTTTGTGATAGTTGTAACAATGTGTTTTTTTGACGATTTAAAAGTGTTTCTTTGTGGCCTATTTAAATAAAATATTTTTTCATTCTTTCGTATGTTCATTCATTAATATCGTACTAAGTTATTATGTTGTTTAATTACACTAGAAATTCCCTCGCACCAAAGTTGACTTATAGTTTTTATCGATAGTCGATAATATTTTTGGTCTCCCTGCTCCCTACAAAAACACGTGTAATTGAACTGACCAATCAGCGAAGCCAATGCCTCGTCGCCCCCGCACCGCAAAGCAGTGACCTGTGTTTCTAAGGAGGAATGCATCTATGCGCTCTCCACTGGTTAAGTACTCCGTGTCAAAAGTAGACCAAATGCGCAGTGGACTAATCGCTAATATGACGTTACACGTGATGGATCAAGTGGACCAAATGCGAAACGGACGAAATACGACCAAACCATGAATTTGAGAGCTGAACGCAACACCGATCGAAGCGTTGAAACTTACACTAGGGCTACAGAGCACAAATCAAATCAAATTATTTATTGCATGTCACATAATAAAAATATGGGGTGGTAAAAAAGGTATACACGTGACGCCCTGCAAGGGCATGACAATTAATATAGAGCTAGGTATAAATAACTTACTAACATCATAAAATTTACATTCTCTAACAAATTTATTATAAGTTGTGAACATTACAATGGATGTCTACGCTATCACGTACCTTTATAACACTCTTGTGAAACTTTGTAGATAGAACGTTGGCGTTCTCGTCAATTTCCCAGACGCAGGAAAACGCTAATCTTTCTTCTCCTCCGCGAAGGGAACAAAGGTTAGAACTGAGTAGATCTGAAATTCAAAAAATAACATAGTAATACTCCTAAGCATCTCTTGTCTCCAGATTGGTTAATTTTCAGCATAGCACCAGCAATATCACAGGTCTTTGCTTGTTTGACATAATAATAGCGACGAGGTACCGATACTTCTGAAATGACAAGGACGAACTCAATAGTATGCAGTCAGCTTCACAGTCGTGGACAGCAAAAGAAAAGGTGGATTGTTAAGAGAAGGGTGTGTATTAAAAACTGAATTACAGAAGAAGTTAAGACCAAAAAATGTACCACTGCGAGGTTAGGAAGACGACCAAGTGACAAGAATAGAGAAGGAAAGGAGATCTGTCCTTGACAATCAGAAATATCTGGGGCCTTACCACCATCTTTATAAAAGCGATTCATATTCCGCTCGATTCAGTATTGGTTCCTAAACTGCATCGCTGTCTTAGTCGTAGTACGAATTAACGATTCTACTCAGTTTAGGTCCTAAACTTGAGCGCGATAAAAGATGGTGGTACGGGGGCTGAGCTTTCTCAGTACATGCAAAATATGTTTTCTGAAAAGATTCGGATACCTATAATTAATTGAATAGAATATTCATTTATTACTTTGAAAAGGGGTAGATGGAGTAGTAAATTAATAGCTTTACCACTTCAGCCATTAACTATAGCATGCAGTATAGTTTTATTAAATTATATTAATTATTGTAATTATGGCCTTACTCAAAGTAATTAGGAAAACACGTTAGTAGAAACGTGTAAACGCTACATTTAATTAATTAGTACGACTCGCATTTGTACAATATTACTGGGCTTTTACAAAAAAATTGTCAAATTTATTTTTATTTTTCTTTCGAGACACATTCTCGTTCGCTCAAGCACCTAAGCGTCCCGTCGCTACTCGTTAAGTTGAGTACAAAGAGGTGAGTTTCCATTGGCAAAGCAAAGGGTGCATGTAATTAACTAACGAAAATTGAAACGAAATTCCTTTTCTAACGAAAGAGCGCTCCCGTGCGAGACTTCGCGAACGAAACGAAAACAATTATCTTGATTAACACATTTAAAATATTATTCAACTTACCCGGCACCATATCAATCCTCTTATCCACCAGATACACAGTAGTAGACCTCGAAGCTGCTTCTTTGTCTAAAGCCGTATTTGGCCTCACAAAGTACGTGACGTCAGCAATATGGACCCCCACTTCATATTTCTTGAGACCGTCTTTAGTAACGCCATCTATCGGTCGAGCGTGCAAGGCGTCGTCGATGTCGGTACAGCCCGGTGGATCAACCGAACATACACATATTGAACGTAGATCCACGCGTTTCTTTATCTCCTAAAGTAAGGTAAAAGTAAGTAAAAAATGTTTTAATAGACTTTGGTACATATTTGTAGACTTTTTTTTTTTTTTTATACTATGCACGACAAATGACTCAACACCACCTGATGTGAAGCAGTAAGAAGAGTCCATATGCGAAGACAGCTAGTGCAGTTCAGACACTGCTCTAGCTGCCTCCACCTTGCCGGCCCGAAAGGTGCTTTTTCACGCCTCTTTTGAAGGAACCCATGTTATAAGAAGGAGGGAACACATGTGCTGGCAAAGAATTCCAAGTTCTGGAAGTTCGACAAAGAAAAGAGCTACTAAATTTCTTTGTACGTGATGTTGAGGTGGAGACAGTGAATTGATGACTCCGAAGACCGGCACGCGTGCTCCTGAGTAGGAAGGGGGAAGGTGGGATAAGGTCAAATAGCTCTTCAGAACACTCTCCGTGATATAGCCGATAGAAGGCGCTAAGCGACGCAATGTCTCGACGCAATTGCAGAGGCTCAAGGTTGTTGGTGACCTCTACATCGCCAACGATACGGACAGCACGACGCTGCAATCTGTCCAGGGCATCGAGTGGGTACTTGGCGGAACCATCCCACAAGTGCGAGCAATATTCCACGCAAGACCGGACCTGAGTTTTATACAGCAGGCATAATTGGTCAGGCGTGAAAAATCGACGCACCTTGTTCAGGACACCGAGCTTCCGTGAGGCTGTTTTTATCACGGTTTCGATGTAGTTCCTGGAATTCAGATCGCAACATATCTCCATACCTAGCAAATTGAGGAGCCCTGTGCCGAAAGAGTCGTGCCCTGAAGAGACGGAAGGGGAAGGAACGGCGACATTTTGGCTGTAAACGCGCACACCTGTGTTTTCTTAGCATTGAACTCAACAAGATTGTTAGATCCCCATTCAGTAGACAGTAGACTAAGTGAACGTCAGTGAAATCTACAGACAATAAAAAAAATCAGAAAGGTTTGTCCTTCCCTTTACACGTCAATAATTTATTATAATTAATTATTTATAGAGCTAAGACCACATAATATTCTACAATCTACAATGGCCCTGGTTCTGAAGAACACACACTAAAACTAAATTTAAAGTTATAATTTTTCCTATAAAGAGAAAAAGATATACTGTCCTTAAATTTAGATTTATAGTGTGTCGTAAGATTAGGACCAATGTCTACTGAATGTAATAATTATATTATCGAACGAAATTGAAAAGACTATTGCTCTTTTATCGGCGAGAAACTGGGATATGAAAATAAGACAGTTCGCTTAGATTAGTACGATAAACTGAATCTCGAGTGTCTCACCTCTTCAGGTATTGTCCAGTCGTAAGAAGGCAAGCACGCCAGCACCGCTTCACTGAATCTAGCATGAGGAATGTCGTGTTCAAGAAGAATCACTTCGTTCTCGGCGTCTTTATCACCTGTGCAAAGTATAAAAACATTGAAGCGTGGATTCCATTTAGTACTGTATTATTTGGCCTTTTCTACTCTGTGTATCAGTGTTAGTGGATAGCACTAATTTATTGACATATTTTTTACAACTAATTTTATCCATATAACAAATACCCCCCTACGTATCTGTTTATGTAGTTCTTGTGAATGGCCCCAATTTTTATTTGGTTAGGTACCGCGTAAAACCCAATGGCCATGGGCCTCGCCGTCGTGAGACATGGAAAACATTTGTTTCAAAGTAACAACACCACTTATCACCATCCGAAAGTTAGCTACGAAAAATTACCTTTTTCGTAGCTAAATTTCGGCTAACTTAATTTTAGATGGAGTTAACTGAACTTAAACTTAATTTTAGATGGGGCACTTTAAAATCAGTGACAATATGAACAAAAAAACAATTTTTGTTTTACTACTCGAATTGTTCTCCCGTATGAATGATACTTTATCTGCAAATTGTCATCACTAGTCCAATTTTCCATAAATATTATTCTACATATTACTATTAGCAGAAAAAGTCCTGTGCCTGACTCACCGATAGGTCCCAAAGCTCTAACAAAGTGTCCTAACGGATATCTGCTGTTTCTTGGCCATGAATCCAGAGCAACTAGTATTCGTTGTGTCGCGAGGATGTCGCTCTGACGGGTCTCAATGCGTACGCGCGGTATTCGTTTCTCAGCTGGCGTAAATAAATGTCGGGTTGCACCTGTTTATACAAACAATTGTAACTCATATATTTTTTATGAAATATAGAATGAATATCTCTCGTCCTGCTTGGATATTACTCCTGCTTTGCAAACCCTTACATAGCTATAAATATTTACATAAAATATTCCCCGTTTTTATTCCGACTCGGTACCAATGTTTTCTTATAAACCTAAAATATGTACAGTCGACAGCACATCTAGCGTAACAGTTTGAACTTGAGACCGCCCTTACTCCAATCGTAATAGAGGTGGTAGGTTTCGTACTTCACCTGTTACACTTGATGTACTTCTTTTTTGACTTAAATATCTGCATATATTAACCTGGGAATTTGCTAGGCAATAAAATGCCACAATACTGCCTCCATTTTCTTCTTATAATGCCTACAACTTTCCCGGTTGGTGTAACTTCGTCGTCATTCCTGGCTCCTGGTTTCACCGTTTTCAGAAGCACCGATTCTTCATCCAATAAATCTCCTGGGTCTTCAGCTTTATCTTCTAAAACAATATCACTTGGCCTCCTCCATTCTTCTTCTGGGAATACTTCCAAAGCCACTAAATCACCATCAACGGCTCTGTTAATACCTATATGACCTTGAAGAAGAATCTGAGGAAAAGTATTACAAATCTGTATATTAAAAATACCAAAAAGTTTTGATAATATTTTAGGAAATTGTTTAAACCTATAGCTAGCTAGTCAATATACTAATTTGATTACGTAACAATAGACAGACAACTTACAGGTTTCTCAAAAGCGCTGATAGAGGCAGATCCCTCGAGAAAATTTTCCCTGGATGCGTGAAAAGTCCCCTGATAAAGATTCCCGTTCCTGATGCCCTTTTGAATTTGAGATGGGGTTAAGTGCGCAGGATAGAGTGCGTCCTTGGAGCAGCTCTCCGGTATTACATTTTTGGAAAGTTTGTCAATTAGCCCAACAAAACCATTGACATTTTCTATATAGTCTTTTACTGCAATCAAAAAGCATAGGATATAATTTAAAAGACTAACTTAAACAATCTTCGTATAGTGCGATATTGGAATCTTCTATCGGAGATGGCAGCACGTCAAAATCTTAGTAGGTCTGATGTTAAATGGACCAATTTTTTTTAGCTACTTTGACTACCTACTTAACTTGTGACAGACTTAACCAAGTTCGCCAAGTTTTGACTTTCCCAAGCAAACGCCACGCGGCCATATATTCGAGTAGTTTGCAGCAAACGAATAGGTCGGGATGTAACTATCTTTGTACGAACACGAGTGTTTTAACATTGAAATAAGTATATAAATATGATTCAATTGCGTCGAGATTAAATCGGATACCAAACATCAGTCTAAGGGCACAGCCTGGACACTCGTAAAATCTTCATACAGTCGCAACGGTTTTACTCAAACGCACAAAGATAAGACGCACAACTGTTTGTGTGTGTGTATGTGCACACGACCTGTAAGCATACCTCCACGGGTCCTCGTCGGTGCTCTCGAACCGATGGCAGAGGAGTGCGGAACTGAGATCGGTGCGGGGCGGAGAGTGGCCATTTTAACTCTATTTATTACGTAATCTATGCTGAGTCAAGCAAGACCACAGTTTGGCCAAACAAAACAGCATCGTAGGCTGAACGCATCGAAGGCGATGAAGGTGCGTGCGACTTCTAATTGATCGGTCAGTGGTCATCTTAATGGTATGATCCCTAATGACTTCGAATCTTATGATAGAGCATTTAATTACCTACACACTTACCAGAACAACACATAGTCCCTTCATCTTGTGCAGCCTTTCTGTTACTTTCATCATCAGTTAAAAGCACAATCTTTGGGATCTGACCATCAACATTGTCAATAGATAAATGTGAAGCATACCAGCTAGTCGCCTTACGTATGGCACGGTCATTTCTATCATTTTGCTTCTCACCAGGACCTCGCTCCACATATGTATCTCTTAAAACAGAAAACAGACAAAGACACATGTTCACTTGTTATAGTATGTATTTTTTCTTCATGGTATCATCAAACTGCAACCTTTAAAATTCTTTATTGTAAAAATTAAAATAAAGAAAGAAAACAATGAAAAAATATATGCTCCAGGCGGGAATCGATTTCGATCGGTCCCGCGTCTCCTGTTGTCCAGCCAGACGCGATTACCATACGTCACCGGAGAACTTGTGATTAAAATGGCTTTCACATCTTTACTGAAAGCTTAAAAATGCTTGTACAAGTATCTTTCAGATCACTAGAGGTTGTAAAACTTCAATGAGTGGTGAGATAAAAATGGTGTGGTTAAAATGTTAAAAAGTAGAAAGCGCCGAAGAAATTGGAAGGTTGCACCTAGTGCTCTGGTGGCGTTATACAATTTTTTCATCGTTTTTTTTCTTTATTTGTATTTCTTACAATAAAGTAGGCGTTATAAACGCATAAAATCAAAACATGTAAATATTATATAAAGTTAGAGGTAATAACATTTAATTTCCCAAACTTCTTAGTAATCCAAAGAAAATTTTGATTTATGTTATTTGAATAATTAATTTAGTTTTATTATACTTTTTAGTTTATTTTCCTACAAAAGTTGTGCCCTAAATTATAATGTTAATGTGTCTGAACAAAAAATTAATAAATAGCTATTAATAGATTAGTGTTTTGCCATTCATCTTTATCCAAAGGTCACCAAAATAATTAGTATTAGACACTACAGTCACTACACAATAGCTTGTTTGGCGTAGTGGTCTCAGCGCTCTGGTTTTGATTATAAAAATAAAGCAACTTTCGCCATGGTCGATCCCGAGATGATTTAACCCAAAATTTATAATGTCGAGTTCCTCGATGGTTCGGAAGGCATGTTAAGGCGTTGGTCCCGGTTGTTCCTGCAACCGCTTTAACCCACCAACCCGCATTGGGCCAGCGTGGTGGTGTTATGGCCCAAACTCCTCATGTGTTTCTCGCATGTAGGAAGCCCTGAACCCAGTTGTGGGATGTTTATAGGCTGGTGATGTGACGAGGACACAATAAATCTAAATAATAAATAAACTGCTTGCACTCAAAATTAATGTAAATTATGTACTTACTTATGATGTTCATTGACAAAAGAATAAAACTTCCTCTTTTTATTATTAATTATTTCAAGAAGCCTTTGGAATATAGCAGTATTCTGATGCTTTACTTCCTCAAGAACTGTTTGTAATATAATAATGTTTGTTAAAGCCTCTTCTTCAAGCACGTCTATTTGGTGCAACACCACATTTGTGTCCAGAACCAGGTAATGTGGAAAGTCAAACAATGCACAAATAGAGTCTGGTTTGGAATCTAGTACATATTCATCATCTTTATGAGGACATACATTACATGCTGATGACCCACACAGCAGATCGTCACGAAGGTAATGCTCCCTGACTATCTGGAAAATATATTATATATAAACTTTAATAATTATGTAAACTACTTTTAGAGATAAAAAAAACAACTACAATCATCACTGAATAAAGCAACCTTAGAATAATAATGAGCAAAATTACGATGGCGAAGGGCGTAAGAGCTAATAGCGCGTATCCTACATTTCATGAAAATATGACTTTCTTTTATGTATGATTTTAAGGATTTTCAAGTGTTTTGATGAAACCACTTATCTGTATTTCTAATGATAACTGGAAAAAGTGTGGAAATATTAGTTTGTACAGTACTTTTATCTCAGGAAGTAACGCGTACTTTACTTGTAGTAACCTAGTATACAAACACACGGCCAATGTGTGGGTAAACACAGGAGCTCTCGCTCTCACTGCCGTCCGAGACATGGGCAATGTAAGACATGTTTATGGGATTTATATTCAAGCGTCGCTTCTTTAAATAGTGTCAGAATGGAAAGATTGATAACAAAACATCGAAAAGTCGACCATCCATTGTCATAGGTAGGTTAATTCAGTATTTTTGATTTTGTTTATTTTATAGATTTACTTATATTTACGTAAGATAAAACAGATTAATTTTAAGACAAAAAGTTTTATAATTATTTTTTGTTTTGTTTTATTATTTATTTTATTTTGCTAACAAAATAAAGCATAGAAAATATCCAAGGTGTGACGTTGTTGAGCAAAACTTTTCAAAGTGCAGAAGAATGGAACAAGATTATGATTTCGAGATTCAGATGAAACTGATAGTTATTTAATTGATTTAATTAAATATAACATAGGTTACACAGTCCTATTTTATTCTGTTCTTAATGTTTATGAACCTTCAAAATATCCTGATTTATTTTTTATTTACTAATCTATTTATTTTATATATTATTGAGTTACTATAAACTACAATTAAATAATTCACATGGAAATATTATCATTTTATTATTATGAAATGATTTACATTCACATAAAATAAATAGAATAAAGAAATTATAATATTTCCATCCATTAAAATTTATATGCTTACGCCACTCATATTCGCGTGATAACGTGCATACACATTCACAGCGTTTAACACTTGGTTCCTACAAGTAAAGCGCTTGTTACTGCATGTCGCTACATGAGATAAAAGTAATGAAATAAATTATTGCATACAATTTATGGTAAAAAAGTCTTTCTCACTATGTGTAAACTTTAATTTGTCCATGTTAGTTAAAAGGTATTGGCGCTATGCTGTCAATTTGCATTTTTATAAAAAATCTAGATTACACAAATACAGTTGTCATACCAAATTTTCATTAAAATCAATACTCATTAAGAATTTTCAAATTTCTTCTTGTACATTAAAACAACACGTAAAAACACATGTTTAATTGTTAAACATAAAAAAACTGTTTGAAATCTTTATGTCTACTATGCATCTAAGGTCAACCGGCTAGTCAAGTGGTCTGTACACCTTACTATACAGGCTACTTGGTCATGGGTCCCAGGTTCGAATCACATTAGGGGCTGATGTTTGTATGATGAATATGAGCTTTTTTTACGAGTCACTGATGTTTATATGTTTATTTAGTATATTTGCCCAAAGGCAACTTACATTTAAGGGCCCATTTTTCTACAATATGTTTAATAAAAGACACAAAATACAC
Organism: Nymphula nitidulata; assembly: GCA_947347705.1. Taxonomy (NCBI): domain Eukaryota; kingdom Metazoa; phylum Arthropoda; class Insecta; order Lepidoptera; family Crambidae; genus Nymphula; species Nymphula nitidulata. The sequence goes on along the minus strand of OX374625.1, from coordinate 16,496,149 downwards.
AATAAAAAAGAAAATCACTTCGATCTGTACTGTTGGATAAACTTAAAGTCTTATTGAATAAATAAAGTCTTATCAAAGCACTGAAAACTTACTGAAGATACTAAAATAACTCTCAATATATTATAAAAAAATATACAATAAAATCCATCAAATAACAATGGCTTTTAAATTAAACCCATCCAAAGGCTAGCGCTTCGCTTTGTGGCCCGGCGTAGACGCACTCATTCACGCGCACATGACACAACAATAAACAGACATGTCCTAATCTCATGACAACTGGCTAACAACTTGAGATACAGGTTTCTTACCTAGTTCAGGTGTCAGCCCACTATAATCAGATAAATAAACTTATTATGTTGTACATTACCTACTGTAGTTGTTTGTGGTTATGGTGAGGAATAAATAATTTATTATTATTATTATTACATTTTTATATATTTATACACATATTATTATCTTACATATTTCCCATTATCTAGTATATAATAATAATATAATATACTAATACTGTTGACTCTCGATAAATCGAAACTCAAGGGTCTCTTAAAATATTACAAATTATTGAGTGTTTAAAATATCAAATGGTTCAAAATTTTTGAGAGAAAATTAATAAAACTAACAGTAACTGAACCATAACTAAACAAAACAATTAATGTGGAAGTGGACTAATCATAACAAAAACAAAGGCTTGTGTACGATGATACAAGTTTGAGCTTATCTCAAAATGTACTTACAATCTTTCTGTTTTTTTCTCTGCAACTTTGAATTGTCGAGTGTTTGACACCGTTGAGTTCGAATTAATGCGTTGTTTTGTTACATAGGAATGATTTTTTCATTCTTATTACCGAGTGCATAAATATGTATAGATTTAGTTCGACATATAAAGAGACTTTGTAGGAATCTCATGATAACTGTGAATTATAGAGAGGTTCGAATTATCGCAGGTTGGAATTAACGAGAGTCGACTGTACCATTATCTAGTCTCAATGACAAAAACTCAAAAACTAATGATGCTTACTTTGGGCTACATAATAGGTAGGTCAGTGTATGATATTATCATTTTTATGTTTTTGTTTTATTTTTACTCAGTGAAATGCATCAGAGGTTATGAGATCTATGGGCTACAGCCAAGTGAATATCTGGCAATGGTTGTATCATGTATTATAATTCGCTTAATGAATTCAACCATGTAGTTCTAATGAAACTACATAGCTGAACCATAATATTATTATAATATTTATAATCAGTTATTATTGACATTTTGTAAACTTTGATCAAGACTTTAATTATACTAATAAGACGGTAGAAAACTGTCTGTTTTTAGAGTCAAGATTTACAAAACTAGAATGTAATACATACTTTGAATTTCAATAACACAGCACTGAAAATTTTGAGGTTATCTGAAACTTACTAACCTTTAAGATGTTTCCACGTTTAGTTTTCGTCAAAAAAGTTTTCGTAGTCCACATTATTGGTTTTTATTTTAGAAATAAATTACCATTCTACACTACACAAAAAGAATAAAAGATAGATTTTGCCGAGAAAACAACATAACAAGTTATCTGACTTGTTTGTCCAATAAAATTGTCATTGTCAATATTGTCATGTCAGTTGTCATTGTCACTGTTGGTTGCTTGGTTTGGTTCATTCTCTCTGTAATGGAAAGCAAAGGAAACTAATGCCCACCCATACAGCCATGTCTTCAGTATTTCTTTATTTCTTCATTTTTTTCATTTAAATGCTGGTATTAGACGTTTCAATGCATCTTGGGAGAATGTGACGCAAAATATATGATGAGTTATAAATTTTAATAATCCACCTCATCATAGAGACTCCATATGATGAGGTGGATTATTTTAATTTATAACTTACTAGCTTATCCGGCGAACTTTGTAGCGCCTTACAGTCGATTCTTTAAATTTTTTTTGTCTCCGTAAGAACCATCCTCGTACTTCAAGGAATATTATGAAAAAACAATAAGCGAAACCGGTTCAGCTGCTCTCGAGATTTGCGCTTAGCAACAGTCATCTTAAATTTCATAAATAAAGATGTACTGAAGACATGGCTGTATGGGCGTTAGTTTCCTTTGCCTTTCTTTTATTGGGAGAAATAAACCAAAAAAAAACTAGTGTTCGGCGGGATTTTGTGGAGTCAGTCAAGATTTTTTTGGAACTTTGTGTTACAAAAGCGGCGACCGGTACGTTCGCCGTACAAAAGTGAGTGTTTGGCGCGTTTTAATGGCGTCGGTCAAGATTTTTATTTTAATGATAAAAAATTGTGTCGGAGCGAACTTTGTGTTATAAAAGTGGTGTTGTTTTATAGACAAAGTGTTTGTGTTGACTAAAAGGTTTTTAGAATAAAAGTGATTATGGTGTGAAATACGATAAAAACTTTTTTGTGGTTATCCACCTCATCAAGTAGCACATAAAGTAACTGTCATCATATATTTCGCGTCAAATACTCCCAAGATGCATTGAAATGTGTTACGCCAGCATTTAAATTTAATAAATGAAGAAATAAAAAATACTGAAGACATGGCTGTATGTATATTAGTTTCTTTTGCCTTCTCATTATAATGAGAATGAACAAAAAAAAAGATAATACAAAACATCGACAGTGACATTTTTTTGACAGATTGTGAGTTTCTGACAGTTGAAGCAACACTTCAACAGAAAAACGAAAAGTACAAAACAATCAGTACGAATTTGTTGTTCTTTACGATCGCTACTATATAGCAAACTTTTTACATTTTGTTCTATCGAAAATTCTCTTGATTAATATAAAATTGAAATACTGCGGAGAGTATTAAGTCAAAATGTGTTTAAACGATTGACGTAGAAAGTGCCATGAAGTACTAATTATTTAGCTGCATACGAGAGAGGTCAGAAAAGCGCCCTTATCTGACTGATATTTACTATTCTAAATGCGTGATAGAGAATGCCTGTGACGAAGCTGATCCAATCGCCACAGCGATTATGGGAAAACATATCATCTACCGTCGTGCATTTCATCGGGAGCCTTTTCTTCACCCTTGGAGTGATAATTGCAAAGCGCCCATGGACTACTATAATCCTAGTATGGATGTTCCTAATAATAAGCTGCATTGGTCTAATGCAGTTTTACATAGAAAAAAATCCCATGAAATTATGGATACCTCCAGAATCAGATTTCTATCAAGACACAAACTGGTATATAGACAATTTTGGCACTGGGTTCAGACTTCAGAGGATCATCATCACAGCTGATGATGTGTTAGACTCACGAGTGTTAATGGCAATACACAACATTACAAATGAAGTAACATCTCTTACTGTAGATTATAAGAATAAAACATATTTAATGAAGGATCTCTGCTATCAAGTTCCAGTGGTGAATTTTATGAACTCAAACCAAAATGTTAGATCTGGAAAATCGACAAGTGAAAACAATAATAATAGTTCAAACAGAGATAATATTGGTGATAGTGAGTTTTCTGATCCTACTTTTTGGATTGGTGATGAATTCTATTGTGGTTTTCTTAACAGTTTTCAAATGAGCTGCCTTCAATATAATATTTTAGATTTATGGAGTAATAATCTTGATTCTTTAAATAATTTGTCTAATCATGATATTGTATCAAAAATAAACAAAGCAAAGACCAATCCTGTTACAGGTCATCCATTAGATTATACTAAGTTATTGGGTGGTGTTACATATGATGAAAGTGGAGATGTAGTTTCAGCTAAATCTATTCTATTGACGTGGTATACCCATGTGAACATGTCTTCAATTGATATAAATGAAGTTGGTAATCTTGTTGGCACTGAAGACTGGGTTTCTATACCACTTGCTAAATGGGAGTTAAATTATTTAGATCTTTTAAAAAATATTGCTCAAAATGTTACAGGAATTAATGTTTACTATGAGGCTGGTAGGAGTTTTGCTGATATTAGTAGAGAGGCTATGTTTCATGAGTTAGATAAGTTATTCATGGGTATAATTCTTATGTTTATTTATATACAGTTTGCTTTATCAAGATGTAATTGGCTAGAAATCCGATTGACTCTAGGTAGTGTTGGATTACTATGTGTAGGCATGGCATACATATCATCTGTTAGTTGGTGTTCTATTCTTGGGATACCTTTTGGTCCTGTTCATTCATCTTTACCATTCCTTCTTATGGGACTTGGTGTAGACGACATGTTTGTGATGAATGCTTGCTGGATAAATTTATCTCCTGCAGAATCAAAAAAAAGTCTTCCTATCAAAATTGGTCTCATGTTAGAACATGCAGGAGTATCCATTGTAATTACGTCTTTTACTGACATTGTTGCTCTATTGGTTGGAGCTATTACAATTTTACCATCATTAAAGTCTTTTTGTATTTATGCTGCGGTAGGAGTATTTTTCATTTTCTGTTATTCTGTTACTTTTTATGTAGCTGTATTTGCATTAGACATCAAAAGACTTGAAGCAAACCGTAATGGTGTCTTATTTTGTTACCAACATTTAAAAGAAATTCATATATCTGAAGACAAAACTATATTTCAGAAAATGATGGCTAAATTTTACAGAAGTGTTATATTCACATTTCCCGGTCGAGCAGTTATTATAATTATCACAGTGATAATGACAGCTATTAGTATTGAATCTATTCTTCACCTAGAACAAAGGTTTGACCCTAAGTGGTTTATTCCAGAAGATACATATTATAAAGAATTTCTGAATTTTCATGAGCATTATTATCCTGAAAATGGGTACTCTGCTATGGTATTTTTAGGACAAATGAATTATACAACGGAATATATAAAGCTGTATAACATGACTCAGAAACTTCAAAAACAGACTTATATTAATGATGTGACTGACTGGATAGACCCCTTTCATAAATATGTATTGAAGAACTATGGTCGTGATCTGAAAAAAGATAATGTGGTGTCAGATAATGAATTCAATAATTACTTGACCAGATTCTTATTTAGTCCCATTGGTGGTAGATTTCAAATAAATTTTAAGTTTTCGCCCCCTATTCGATGTGGCTATCCTGCTACAAATATTACTGCATCATCTGTATCATTTAAGTTTGGCCGCTTGAATGGCCCTAAAGAATATGTTCCGGCTATGAATGATGTTAAGAATATTGTTAAGTCCACTCTCATTGAAACTGGTGATGGATATCGTAGTGTATGGTCAAAAGCTTTTTCAAACTGGGTGACTGATGAAATAATAGCAGTTGAAGTTGAAAGGAATATTGAATTGGCTTTATTGTGTGTCATGCTTTGCACAATAGTCTTAATAACAAATTTGCAAATGTGTTTATGGATATTCGTGTGTGTACTCTTAACTATTGTAAATGTTTTAGGTTGGATGCAGAAATGGGGTATGACAGTTGATATTGTTTGTTGTATTGGTCTTGAGTTAGCAATTGGTTTGTGCGTAGATTACGCTGCACACATTGGTCACACATTCTTGAGTACACCAGGAGAATCTCGCACGGACAGAGCATTTAAAACAGTTACATCTATTGGTAATGCAGTATTGCTAGGTGGCGGTTCTACCTTCCTATCGTTATCGCTATTGAGTATGTCTAAGGCGTATACATTTCAGTCATTTTTCAAAATATTCCTTTTGGTTATAATATTCGGCCTTTTCAATGGCTTGTTTTTCCTTCCAGTTGCGTTATCGTTAATTGGGCCTGAAGCATACACGAAAAAAGATAACGATGATAAGTCACCTGAGACCTTAGAGTTGAATGGGAAACTTCCAATAACCACAGTAACAGAAAAGTAAATTTTCTATGAAAAAACGTAATAAGCCCAGCAGCTCAAAGCCCGGATACATAATCTGAGAGTTGAATACCAGAATACATAAGCTTCTCGATATTGGTCGGCTCGCGCCGAGCCATATGTCCCTGACAACCGAGACTACTCCGTAGTAGATAGCTAAGAGAGATAATTATAATATCTCCACGTGCAACAGTTCAAACCTACGAGAGGCCCGATAATATTCATACGGAACTTTTCACAGAATATGCGAAAGGATTCAAAAGACGGGAACACGTTTGCGTCCAAAATATAAACCTATTCCGTTTATGACTCGAAATCGAAACAGACTATTAGATATTCTGTGGTGCTAATCGAATCAGTGAGATTTAGATATCTTTTACTTAACACAGTGTAACTTATACTTATGTATCAATACTTGCCACCCTTTTGTTTTTGACAAACTTTACTCAAATGAGTCCCTTAATTGTGTACTAATTATTAGGTACCTACTTATCTATTTAAATAGCGAACACGAGCATCGACGCCGCACGCGCTGGATGAGGAAGTCTATTTATAATAAAATTGTGATTTTCTATGTCTATCTGATGTCTTAACAATTGACAATACATACTACCTTTAATTAACAATAATCATTGATTTATAGTTTTTATTACTTATGTATTCTTCGTTTTATATATCGTTTAGTGAGAGCCTATGATTTATGGAATTGGCGTCTTTTATCATCTAGAATAATCTAGCTAGAATATTGTTTGTATGTACCTACCTATTGGTTTCAACTGTAACAAAGATTAGCGTTATGAATATTTGTAGTTCGATTTTAAATTTTTAATTCGGTACTGCACAGATTCTTGATTCGGCCCCTGGTAAAAATCAAGCACTAAGTACCTATCTAATACTAATGTTATAAAGCTGAAGAGTTTGTTTGGTTCAACGCGCTAATCTCAGGAACTACTGAATCAAATTGAAAGATTTTTCTGTGTTGGATAGTCCATTTATCGAGCATTAATAAAAAAATGTTGCAAAATCGGGAAAAAATATTCCTTTTCAGAGCTTTCGTAGCGTGCGCTGCGTAAACGGTTAAATATACCCAAAAATCATGTATGCAGGAATTGTTTTTCTTTAAAAGTTCTAAAAAAACTCCGCGACAGCATATGTCTATCTTTTGAAATTGACTCACTATAACTATTTTTTGGTAATCAAATTCGTTCTAAAATAATGCCAACATCTGCGAAGGTGTTTTTGTAAATATGATATTATTCCTTATCAAAATAAATACATTAATCACCACAAGTATTTAATTTTGAACAAAATTGTTACAGACACCGTTGGATTTCAATGAATATCATGGGATATCATAGTTTTAAAATAACTCCGCAACAAAGTAATGAGTCGGGGGCGGGCGGGGCAATCAATGCATTAATTGCGGAAGTGTTTTAAAAACATTATTTAAATCCTTAAACATTTAATAAATGCTCTAGTAAAATCATGTAACCAACCCTACCGTTGTTATTTTCCGACATCCACGCGAATGAAGTCGCGGGCACAGCTAGTTATAATATAAAGCCATTATCAACTCAGTGTCTTCACACTAAAAATTAAATTTAAATAATGCTATCAAACCATATTTTTAGGAGATTGATGTTATAGGTAGGCAGGCTATCGATGGAACCGAATCTCGAATCTGCCCAATCGCGAGTCTACCAAACTCCAAATCTTGATCGTGTCTTGATCCAATGTATGTAAACTTGTATTTATTTATTTATTTTCTGCATTCGAACCTACTTTAATACACTTCTAGTGTTGTATTTCATTACTCGCACTTGGGTCATAATCACTGACTCGTCTTTCATTTGTTTGTGATATTAACAATAATATTTAAATTTAGTAAATTTAGAACACTAGTGGCCTTAATTACAAATGGTAATTAAATTTATTTTAGTACAAATCATGTTTTGTTTTATCTCACTCATGTGTATTTTGTCTATTGAAAAACCGTGTTTCAAATGTTTATGAGGCCGCCTATAATTAAAATAAATACAAACTTCTGTTTTAATAGGCTAATAGTGATAAATGTAATGATAGTATTAAGTACCTACCTATCAAAAGAGATGTTCCAAAATAGTACTTGAAACCCTTCGCGGTGAAATATAGCGGAATATAGCCTGCTAAGAGTGCTTCTGTACAATGATACAATCACTTTTATGTAATTTAAACTACTGCGTTTTGATAAATTAGAAAATTGAAGAAAGTTAGTAGGTACTGTTCAAAGGAACTTTGTATGTTTAAAGTAGTTTGAACAAGAAGCAACAACCCTTACTCCCTTACACAGGGCAAACATTTTTACAGCATTTATAACGCAAAACTATACTTATAAATATTCTAGTTGAGTCGCACCAATCCTTTGTGAATGCAAAAAAGTTATTTGGTGTAATGTTGTCATTTTCGGTTATTTTTTACTTCATAGTCGGTGTTGCAAGTTAATATTGAATAAATAATAGCTTGCTCATTTATTCAATATTATCTTACAGAGATATTTAAAATTGTTTGATGAACAAATATTTAAACTTATTATTTATGCTCCGTTTTTATAAAAACTGCTCTTGGAAATTGGAAGGAGTTTAAGTACCTACCCGCCCCAGTACATTTTTGGAATGTCTCCATTGCTAGGTTTTTTATTTATTAGATTCAAATTTGTACCAGTAAAATGACTGTACCTAACATTAACGACGTTCGTTAAAACACTATGATGTATTAAATTGTACATACATAATTGTATATTGTTTACTTAGTAATTTTATTTAAATCCTTTAAATTATTTTCCATTCGCAAGCGAAAAAGGGTAGATTGATATCTCTGCCCGCAATAAAAGTGGTTCAGCAGTTCATCTTGATGTGATCAAGGCGCATGCAACTGTTCCGAAATATAGAGAACTCAAAAGCAATCATGGAGATCATGAAAGTTTAAATAAAGTGTTATGAATGACATTGACTCGGGAATCGAAATTGATCATTTTCCTAAATTAGTAGTGTATTTTAAAGGAGGTATGTCAAAAATTAATCTTGTTCACAAATAAAAGAAATAATGCATTTTAATATTTTATATAGGTATCTGCCATACCAAGAGGTGCCAAGTATCGTTCTGTAGCACAGCACATCAAGTGCAGTTTTACTACGAAAACCGCCTCTATTACGAACGGAGTAAGGGCGGACCAGTAGTGCAGAAGGGGAAACAATACCCATGTCACTACCCGTACTGCGGCTTGGTAGTGTGGTGGGGAAGGAGGGAAACTGTTACGCTTGATGTACTGTCGACTCTACATAGATTTTCTGAAAATTTTAATGAAAGTACTTTATGCACTACTCAAAGTACTCAAAAATATCGTCAATAGGTCCTACCAATACTCCTAATTAATTTCTTAACCTCCTGTAGTTTCTGATTTCTCTAATGATATTTACTTACCTACTCATCCATTTCAAAGAATCACCATTGAGCGACAAACAATTGCTTCATCATTGTCTTTGTTTCGACAAAGGGCAACCTTTGAAGTGAACTGATGCCGCGTAATCTGTGTGCAAAGGACAAGTGCAAAGTCTAAACAATAATGTAGCGCAATAAATGTTAATTAAATGCTCTCAGGGCCTACTTTAATAGTAGGTATTAATATATTATTTTCAATTATTAGCGGTAAATGACTACTATCAAAAGTTGAATAAAATAGAATTTAGAATATCTTCTTTTATGTTTAATGGCCTCTCGTTCGTTATTACGAATTTTGCCAATGTCAAGTAAAATTAATGTGCAAATAACTTGCGGCAGCGTGGTACGGTAATTAGCCAAGACGAATTCGTTTTCCGAAGAAAACGTGGACACCGGCCCGATAAAACAAAATGGATGCTGTCAGATGGCTGTGGATGCTCACAACTTGTTGATTTCACAGTCAGCCGACAACAACCATTTAGAATATCATTGGATTAAGTAATATATCTTTGATGTTTGAAAACTAAAAGATACTACCTACCTATGTTAAAAAAAAATTGACAGGCAGTGTTTTGTAATTTATTGTAACAGTCTATAGAGTGCAATATTTCGTAAAGTAGGTAGTTGCGTAATTTGTGGTCTTTCTGTTTTACACCTAATTCCACAAACTTAGTTTATTGCCTTTACTCGATATTGAACTCACTAACTCGCATTGGAATATCATTAAATAATTTTATCTATTCTATAACTATTTTACCCACCAGCCCTCATTGGGCCAGCAGCGTTGTGGTGATATGGCCCAAACTCGAACTTAGGTATGTTCAAGATATTTATATATTACAAAAAAATCTACACGTTTGTAACATGAGGTAGGTAGGACTACATAGGTAAATTGAGGCAGTTTTGGATAGTGCTGCCACAACTCACAACACCAAAATATATATAAATTCAAAATGTCCCTTCTGAAATGATTATATATTACAAGCACGCATAAGTCCTATCTATAGATATAATAGGTTTTTACTGTCTGCCTTTTCTTCAACAACATCAACACTAAGTAGGTAGGTAACTATCAATAGGTATACCTAAGTCCTATTTATCATCTACCATTTCAGTTGCAGTTTTGCGTTTGAAAATGCACTAAGGTAGTGTTTATATCCTAATTTTAATGCACTTATCAAAGATGCCATTTTATGGAGCTGGCGCGAGTGATTAGAGAACGCGATTTTATTTGTGAAACGCCACTTAAAATTAGTGCTATGTTCCATTCCAAGGGAAAGGTTCTATAAATCCAAAATTCCATCTGGTTCTCGATATCCGGCGTAAGAGTCAGGATCAGGATTGAGGTGGTGGTCACCTTCAGAGGTGAAACTTCTTTCTTCAGATACTCAGGGCCGCAAAAGTTTAGAATTCATACCTAAACTAAAATGGTTTATGTCTCATTTTAATTTTAGAAGAGGCGCCATTGGGGGCGCCTCAGTTCTTACGGTCAAGGTATCATTCCATTTTAAATTTCTAAAAATACGTTCTAGAGTACTTAGCAGAGAAAAGTTGTAAAAACAAGGGATCCCTATCTTTCACTAGCATTTGAAAATTCCTCGCCTGTCTAGTTTAATTTGCGCTGTAAGTAGTTACTTTATTGGCATGTTATAGGTATTTAAGGTATTATTATTCGCACTACAAGTATCTATATGATTCGCACTATACCACGGTAATGCTATGTATCCAAGATTATGATATACTAAATGCTTTGTATCTTATACACTATACATATTTCCATGTTGATTCCTGGAAACACCACCGAAGTTACAGTAAACCAAATTTCAAATTAATCGGATCTGTGTTAGTTTGTAAAACTCTTTTGTCAAGTAGGAAATGAGCTTATAGTGATCAGACCAGATGTTTATCTGGCTGAACAGATCTTCATAAATTATAGATAAGAACCATCATTCTCAGTTCAGTATGTCAGCTTTCAAAGAAACGAAGAAGTGCGAGTCGGACTCGCGCACTAAGGGTTCCGTACCATTATCTATAAACAAGCGTCTACCTGTTGCCGTTATCAATATCGAGCAAAAACAAGCAAAAAAAAATCACGTTTGTTGTATTTGTTGTTATAGCGGAAACAGAAATACATCATCTGTGAAAATTTCAACTGTCTAACTATCACGGTTCATGAGATACAGCCTGGTGATAGACGGACGGTCGGACGGTCGGACAGCGGAGTCTTAGTAAGAGCTTGCGCAGAGGAGGGATTTTGGTCCACGAACTTTTTTGTCCGCTAAAATAGATCGCTTACAACTGGATCAATTAACACAAACAAGGGATTAAAAGTACGAAGTACCGCGTACAAAAAATCCCCCGAATAACCGAGGACATGCAGAGAGCGTACCGGACAAAAGTTCCTACGGGGCAGTCCCCGAAAAAAATAGAACTCGTGTGTGCTCGTGCGACTTAGGCGAAGCAACGCACATGGCGGACTGTCCGCGTTGTGCGTGACCAGTAGGTATTTTCTTTTAAAATGTCTTCTTTTTTTCTTAAACTTCGTGTAAATTGCAACACAACGTAACCTCTGAATATTTGCTTCCATAGCGTTCACTTCTCTACATTTCCAGGCAACAAATGATCACACACCGTGTGCGTTGAGTTCGCGGTAAATCCGCAGCGGACTTTTTATTGGTTTACTGTGAACAATTTACAACTGAATACAAAGAAAACTAAATGTATTAAATTTATTTTACCTTATGTTAGGGAAGTGGATACAAACATTAAATTAAATAATCAGTCGCTAAATTTAATTCAATCCACAACGTTTTTAGGCATTACAATCAATGCGAAACTCCAGTGGAACCCTCACATCACAACACTTTGTAGTAGACTTAGCTCCGCGGCTTATGCTATTAGAAAAATAAGGCAATATACTGATATTGCCACGGCGCGCTTGGTTTACTTTAGTTACTTCCATAGTATTATGTCGTATGGTATTCTTCTGTGGGGTAAAGCAGCAGACGTTGAAACAGTATTTATCTTGCAAAAACGTGCAATTAGAGCAATCTACTGCCTTGCTGCTCGAACATCTCTTAGAGACTTATTTAAAGAAATAGATATACTAACAGTGGCTTCTCAGTATATAATAATAATAATAATAAATATTCTTTATTGCACACAAGAGAAATACAACATAATAATTAGAAAACACAAAAAAGTACAATTGGGCGACCTTATTGCTAAAAAGCAATTTCTTCCAGGCAACCTAAGGTGATATACACATTATGAAGAGAGAGAATACAGAAGGGTGCAAGAAATAGAAGGATTAATTAAATTATATATGTTTGTAGGTACATAATGTTTACAATTATGCAATAAAATACACAGCTAATGAGTTAAATGTAAGAAATGACTTTTTACTTGATGCTTAAAAGAATCCAATGTGCGAGCTCCCCTGATGAACTCTGGTAGAGAATTCCATAACCGAACAGCATGCACGGAAAAGGAATAGGAAAGGAAATCAGTGGAGTGAGCAGGAATATCCAAAGTGAGATTAATACAAGAACGCAAAGGACGAACTAAAGAAGAGGAACGTAGGGAAAAACAATTTTTAAGGTAGGATGGAGAGGTAGGAAGGAATAGAACAGTGTAAAAAAGAGTTAGAACGTGTAAGTCCCTACGTCGACGAATCGGAAGCCAATTAAGTTGCGACCGAAACTTCGATACATGATCAAATTTCCTCAAACCAAAAATAAACCTGATGCAAACATTCTGCAGACGCTCAAGCTTATCAAGAAGCAATAAGAAAGAAGCTTAAGCTTAAGCTTAAGAATATATTTATGCTTGCATAATTTTTGAACGTCAAAATTTAAATTCCTATTTAAGACACAGCGATGTAAATGCATTAAATACAAGAAATAAAAATAAGTTGATCTTACCGTCTCTAACACTGCATAAAGTTTTTAATACTTTTATGGGTCAAAGCATACTTTACTATAACAAGATTCCTAATAACGTACTAGACTTGCCATTTGACAAATTTAAAATTCACATTAAGAAAACTCTAATGTCCAAAGGTTACTATACTATTAACGATTATATAAATGACAAAAATGCTTGGTTGAAACTTATAGTGTCATATAGTTATTTCCACCAATAGCATTTCATTGATTTTGTGGTTGCTGGAAGATGTCATGCTCTCTATAAGTTTCTGCGGTGGTGGCGTCGTGTGCCGGGTCGCTCCGTTCTCTATAATATGGTTGAGCGGAGCGATGGCTGGCACATGCGTCATACTTGTGACCAGGTGCCACTAGTGGAAATGGTCATCTCTAAGCTTCCTTGATTTTGTAATAATTCACCTACATATTCATCAATAGTATTATTTTTGAGGTATATGGCATTATATGATATTATATATAAAACAATACAATTATTATTGTAATGACGTGGTCAGACAAGTGTTTAAAATTAATGAAAGTTGTTTAGCTTTAATAGGTCTTTGTATATTAATTGTTGACCTTTGTGTATTGTAATACCTATATTGTGATGGTGCATTGTCGGACAGCCTTTAAATACAGTAAATATTCTTGTCATTAGGTACTTATTGGTACGTTAATATACCTTTTTTTATACTCTGTGCGACAATGCGCTGCTAAATACTATTACTGTGTAATTAAACATTGTAACTTAATAATTGAAAAGAGTGACAACACGAGTTTATTGCCGGAATCTTCTCGGTAGTTCAACTTTTGGAACCGGTGTAAAGAACAGAACCGGTGACTGACAGACAGACTGACGGACGGACAGACAGACAGACTGACTGATGGACAAACGGACCGACAGACAGACCGATAGAGAGACTGACATTATAACATTCTTAGCTTACGTAGATCCAGATAAGACAGAGAGACAAACATTCTGAAATTGTTAGTTAGTTAATATTATTTTTATGTGATAGACATAAGGGTTTTTTTGTTGACGATTCGAAAGTGCTACTTGGGGGGCCTAATTGAATAAAGATATTTTCATTTTTTCATTATTCGCGAAGCGTACTTTTTGCTTCGCCGCGGAGAAAAGTCCGTCGTCTGCGCAGGCCCTAATAGGGTCCCGTTTTACCGTTTGGATACGGAACCTTAGATACTGGATCAAAATCGTTTTATTCCTTTAGAAGCTATGATGCCACTGACAGACTCGCAGATACACATACGTCAACGCAAAACATCCCGCTTTTTTCGTCGAAGGCTTAAAATAGGTTTTATGCTATCCGTTAGAGATTTTATACTATAAGATAAGTAGTTGTCTTTGGGACAGACCTCAATTCCGTTCTAATATAAATAATGCCCGAAGAAATGTTTTTGAATTGCATAGTTTTTGTAGCCGTTGCTTTAGTTTTTGTAGCCGTTGCTTTTATATACCTAAGTTAACCGTGATTAGATATCGTATAAAACATTTTTACCGCCATCGCCTTACCATAAATGCATCGCCACGTGTCCGTTCCCTGTACTCCAAGCCTTCAATCAGAGTACCTACCTAAGTAACTGCAAAGAGAATGGGGATTACAAATTGACGGCCATAGCTGACTGTGGCGGTCAAAAGGTAGTGTCATAATTATCTATCTATGGGAAGCGTATTCAGTATATTCATATTCTGAACTGAACGCGGATCTCATACTTTGCTGGAAGAAAAACAATAAAGCACACGTTGATCACAAACTCAACTGTACAACCGATACAATTGAAATACTTGTAAATTTTGATCAGCAATACTATACTTCTTATAAGTAGACTTGTCAGACACATCGGATCCAAGATTTCCCCCCACGTGAATCATTCTGTCATTAGAAACACTAACGTCAATTGGTTAACTTGCGCATCCTCTGGGAGCGCCCGTGATATCCATGAATTCTGTAGTATCGAAGAATGCATTATTTTTATTATAGGCAGCCAATAGTGACGTTATAAATGAACATCACTATAGGCCGGCCGCGTGAATGTATCGTGTCAAAAGGTAGCCTGTGTCCTATATGAGAATCTTTCTCCATGCCAAATTTCATCTAAATCTGTTCAGCAGTTTATAAATAAAAACTTAACCGACCTCCAGAGTTATTTTTGCATTTATAAGATTGTGTGGTTTTACAGCGATACATTTCTGTCACCGAGAAATGTATCGCTGTAAAACCGACACCACGTAACGTAGTCTTGTCTGCCCTACCCCTAGAGTGTTATTTAAGCCCGCGAAGGCGCGGAGGGACCGCCGGAGCCCCGAAGACCCGGAGCCGTGGCAGAAGCCATGCATGCTGCATGCTTGCATACTGCTTGCTTGCATGCTTTAGGCTTGCTTGCATGCTGCATGCTTGCCAGCATACTGCATGCTTGCTTGCATTTTTGCTAGCATACTTCATGCTTGCTTGCATGCTGCATGCTTGCTTGCATGCATGTTTATCTGGTATCCATTACACAAGTTCTTATGATACTTACTTGGGCTAGATAATTGGTGTGATTGTATGAAAATTATTTATATTTTAAAGGAGATGTTCGATATTGGTACTCGAAAGCCCCCCAACATAATTTATATATTATGCGAAAGCTTATGCTCAGAGGATCTTGAATATACCATTTTTTCATTTTGATACCCCGGCATTTTTGAGTAATTTTGAAAAGTGTATGCAAGAATTCTAAGCTTCTTATCAAAGTTTCTCTGATAAAATATAGTAAAAAATAAATGAAAATCATTATTATTAGTCAGAAACAAGTGCAGAAACCAATTTGCCATGTTCTTTTAACATTTACAATAAAATATAATTGCAAAATAGTCGTAGGCTGAACCAAATCGACCCCATGCCTAGTTATTAAAAAATATTTGACAAGACAATAGACGACATTGACGTTTTCTATTATGTCTGTGATGTGTCACATTTTTTAAAATTGAATTTTACATCTCTGGATAACAGTTTTTTGACCAGAATAAAATGTTATTTTTTATTTATATGCAGGCATTAAAAATTATAGTTTTTGTCTCATAATATTCTTAAAAATATACTCTTTCTTCTCATATAACATTTGTCTTGGGGGGTAGCTGAGTACCAGCCCCCATACATTTTCAGAACATGTCCTTTATGTGTATCAGATATTAGGAAAAAAATATAGGTCATTGTATATTTATGGAATTTCGGTTTTAGGGCACGTTATATTATGACATATTACATTAGGACTTACAACTATTATAGAAAAGCCTTTTATGTCTTTTAAATATTATAGATTGCGATATTTCTAGCAAAAAAAAATATGTTATATTATATTTAGGGATTTTGGTTTTCGGGCAAGTGATATTATGAGACATTAAGTTATGGCTACTTATCATTTGGACACACGATGATTATGTCACAAAACATTATGACACGTAAGTTTATGGATAAAAAAAATATGAGACAAAATAGAGAACCAAGCAAATCATGTACCTAAGTTGGAATTTGGAATCCATCGTTCGATGAAACGTGACTGCGATTTAAAGTAATATAATGTGTAAGTACCGTAAAACATTGAAACATGTTTTTATAAATAGTTTTACCGATAACTTAATAGTTTATAAACTATAAGGTAGGTGGACCATGGAAGGCCACTCTAACGAGTAAACACTTTTTATTCGTTTATTTACTGGATAAATTAAGGAAACCAATTATTAAGTAATATTTTGTTTTATTGCGCACCATATAATTGACTTTCTTTTTACCTAACTTTAACCACTATTTATTAAATTTAAGTTTTATAAAGCTCTTCCAAATGGCCTTGCAAGGAACACGGCTCCAAACAAGGCCAATATTATACATCAGTCGTTAAACTTAAAAATAGAGTGGTAACAATATATATATCTGCTTTTACAAAAACTACATAATAAGCTCCATCATTTAAGCGAAACATTAAATGCTCAATGTATTTTAATCATCTATAAAAAACTTAATGAACATTACTTGAACACCATCGTGTAACTAAGAATATATTAATGGAAGTTATTTAAAAATAGTATTATTAAGTATCATATTAGCAACAAAGAACTTGCCAACGTGTTTTATAATAAAATTAAAAACTTTTATTTTTATCCAAAATGGCCTTCTTATGGGTCCGTTCTTTGTAAGGCCACAATGTTCCTAAGAAGGCCAAGCTAACAATAAAGTGTGACAATGACTTTTTTATATTAATTACTACAATAAAATAATAGAAACTACAGACTACTGTAATTATAAAAAACTTATCATGGCACATAGTCAGTCTTGTAGTTAGGAATATTTAAAATCAACTAAGTATTCTTAAGATTAAAAGACGAAAATAATTATAACAAAATCAAGATTAATTTCGAAAACTAATTTAGAAACTAAAAAGATATTAACTTTGGATAGATTAATCACAATTTGGGCATATAAATATGAGATCTTTTTTAGTGAGACCCATACACTCCTCGTGATACCACTTTTGACATTGGGTACATTGCCTCATGTCTCTCATTTTACACTCACCACATCCATGACAGTACCACTCCTTCTCTTCATCTTCTGCACTTTTCTTCTTCTCTATTTTCGATCTTTTATTGTTTTGTTTTGGTACTATTCTTTTAAGCCGTTTTACAGGATCATTTTTATTTTTGGTGTTCTTTTTTTGACCTTTTTTAATTGTAGACTTTCCATTTTTCTTACTCGTCGTTTGCTTCATCTTATTCTCTTTATCTCCAGTTTTAAATAAATCTTTTACTATTCGTTGTCCCTTATAGTTAATAGCTTTTTGCCGTGGACGTGAAGACTTTATCGTAGCGTAATTTGGAGTAGGCAAAAAAGTATGAAACGATTCTTCTTTATCCTTTATTAGCTTAATTAACGGCTCGTCATCATCTGAAGATATGGTCTCATGACTCTTTAGTTGAGCTTTTGTTTTAATTGAGCTTTTGTTTTGCACTAATAGTTTTTTTGGAGTGATTTCTCCTTTCTGTTCGAGATCATCATCAGATGAGGTAGAAAAGCTGTATAGATCCGAGACTTGAAGTTTAGACATGTAGTTTTCTTTTATAAATGATTCACCAAGATTAAAATCAAGATCAGATTCAGAGCTAGAACAGACGATATTTTGTTGCAAGCCAGACGTGCTCGGAAGAGGATTATCGTACAGAGATCGTTGAGGGTCATGTTTCGTATCTGCATCGGTTTCAACGTGTACTGAACTTACGTGGTGGCACTGATCATTTCGCATAATACCTAATTCTAAGTCTGAATCATCACTTGAAAAACTGTAAGAAACAAGAACTGGTTTCCTTTTTTGTGTTGCAGCTGCAGATTTTGGCGACAATTCTGACACTTTCTTAACTTCAGACATAGGAGGCGAGACTTGAACAGATATAAGTGGTTGGTCCATCTGGTGTTGTAACATTTCCGATAAAGGTCTTTCAGTTACAATGGAAGGAGCATAAGCATCTTCGGGTATGACATCGGGATCAAAGGGGTATAAACCAGTGGCTTTAAATCCATTCGTTACATTGGTTTGAGTCATACACTTTGGCCATGTTCGGGAGAAAATTTTGTTAAATGCAGCTTTGTTTAAAGTTCTCTCTTGAGAATTGCACAGGTAGTTTAGAACTTCCTCATCCCAGTGATGTTCGAAGGACCGATTCACTGATTTATCTAGAGATTGGAGTTCGTGCGTCGTGTTTGAAGGTAAGCAGTATAGTACTATATTATTTTTATCTGCTACTTCCAGAGCTTCATATGATAAATGACACTTTGCGCCATCAAAGATAAGTAGACACTTACCGGATACTTTATGTTGTGCTAAATGTTCAATGAACTCTACGAATAAGCTACTGGTCATGCTGCCTTTGGGTGCCATGCTTACCTTTGTTCCAGGTGGCAAATTCTCTGCTAATTCTGATCTGTGCCTAATCCCTTTAAAAATAATCATAGGCGGTATAGCAGTACCCACAGCATTTACGCACATTGCTATTGTTACGTTCTCGGCGTGTTCCGGAGCAACAAGATGTACTCTTTTATTTCCCCTTTCAGCCAAAACTACATTTTGTTTGTGGACCGTAATGCGACACCCTTTTTCATCCATGTTGTACAGACGTTCTGGATGTGCAATAATATCTAACTCTTCATAGAGTTTCTTCACTTCTTCAAAGTGGTGTTTAACAATAGGCTTATTCATTTTCTGAGCTCTAGCTGGATTCATTAACTGGGGTTTTCTTTTTGATATTGATGGGTTTCGAGATAAAAACATTTTAAGCCATTTGCGTCCAGCCATTCTAGTTGACATATTGAACGAGTGTTTGATTTTAAACCTCTCACAAAATAAAAAGGCTTTTTTTCTGATAAATTTAGGCGTAAGTGGTATACCCAGTTTTGCAAACCGTATGATTCGCTGCGATAAATCTTGTTCTAATTGTTTTGTGAGAATAGTCGTCTTCCCAATAATTTTAGCACTGTTACCGCTCAATATATGGTTTCTAAGGGTGCGTCTTGGAATATTGAACTTTATCGCTGCAGCATTTGTATTAAGTTTATTATTTTGTACTGCTTCCATGGCACGTCTTAAACTGTCTTCATCCCATGTACTACCTCTTTTTTTTCTAGGTTTTGACTCCGACATTTTTAAAATCTGAAATATTCGCATAAATTTTAATCATCTGTTCAATTACCCACTTAATAAAATAATTATGAAAAAAAATGTTATTCAATCCGAGTTGAAAAAGTTATAAACGCTTAAAAGTAAAAATGTTATAATATAAAACACTGTTTTAACTGTAACGGTACGTACTTATTTATAACTAAAAAGTAAATGTTCATATGTTCATGGTTTGTGAATGGTTCTTGTAAGGCCCATGTACCATAGCAAGGCCAACGGTCAAATTTTCGATTGGCCTTATAAGGAACCACCGGCCATCCTAGGAACACTGCCAATATTTAAACTTAAATCGAGTTAAAACCATGTTTTTATTCTTTAGAAACCATAAACATAACCTTATACAACAATATACAGTAAAAAATATGAGATAATAATAGGTTATTGACTAAAAACTTACGTTTTGCTAAGCGCGCGAATAACAACTGCAACGTCGACGACCGAAGTCTACGAAACGTGAGCTCGCACTGCCACAATAATGGCGCGGTCGTCAAGCCGCCGCGTTTGTGGCCTTGAGTTTGATGGAGCTTAGTATTTAGTAAAAGGGATGTCTTTACATGTCGATAACTACGACTTTTTAATAGTTGGCCTTCAAAGGAGCGTGGCCTTCCATGGTCCACCTACCTTATATGAAATGTTACTCCGATAGATCGTTATCCGAGTAACCAAAACAACTTTGAAACATATTTTTATGAAAGTTTATTCGATATTATGAAACAGCGATGATTAGTTATTCAATTAATCAAGAAAAATAAATGTTATAAATCGTGGAATAGTTTTCTGTAAAGTGAAATTCCGGCAGAAACACATGAGGAGTTTGGGCCATAACACCACCACACTGGTCCAATGCGGGTTGGTGGGTTAAAGCGGTTGCAGTAACAACGGCTTAACGTGCCTTTCGAAGCACGGAGGAGCTCAAGATTATAAATTTGATTGACCCATTCAGGGACCAACCATGGCGAAAGTTGCTTTGTTTTCGTGATCGAAACCAAAGCGCTCAAACCACTACGCTACCGAGCTAAGTACTTATTAAAATTAAATATTTTAAGTAACCCCCGGCCTCATTAATCATCTATCTAACACCATCTCATTAAGACTATTCTTATGAGCCGCAGACTTTCTGATGGTATAGGATCAGCATAAGGTTAGTAAAGGTGGTTTTACACCAGAGGGGCGAGACGAGACGAGGCGAGACGAGATTTAAAATTTGTAAGGCAAATTTTCAATCCTCGCCGCGCGCATTTTTGGTGGAAATAGTCAGGATGGACGAGGATGTGCGAGACGCGAATTGAAATATTTGTTTGTGTAAAAATGAACCATATTGCTTCCGATATAGAGTATAAATTTTAATGTGAAATTTGATATGATTTCGAACCCTAGGCGAATTTCCACCAGAGAGGCGAGACGAGACGACGCGAGACGATAGTTGAAATTTGTTGCAGAGTCAATTTATACTCTACATCGAAAGCAATACGGTTCATTTTTACACAAACAAATACTTCAATCCTCGCCTCGCGCATCTTTGGTGGAAATAGGACTAACGAGGATGTGCGAGAAATGTTTGTTTGTGTGAAAATGAACCGTATTCTAAGAGAAGCGTAAATTAACTCTGCAACAGAAACACGCTTATAGCGATAGGTTTAATTTTGTGCTCAATCATCTCGCTCGGGCAATTTTTAGTGGAAAAGGGTCAGTGCGATTTCAATTCTCGTCTCGCCTCGCCACTCAACCACATTTCTCACACCAAATTTCATATCACTCGGATCTGTGAAAGTTAATAAAAGCCTTTTAGCATGTAGAAAATGAGCTGATAATCATCAAACGCCTGAACTTCATAAATGATAGCTAAAAACCATCCTAATCATGTCAGCTTTCATACAAAAAAAACTTATTAAAATCGCTTCATTTGCTTAGGAGCTACGATGCCACAGACACACAGATACACAGACAGACACGTCAAAATTATAACACCCCTCTTTTTTCGTGTCGGGCGGGGGTTAAGAAGGAAAAATAATTAAATTTAAGTAACCTTAGGTACTTGTTTATCTCCTAAAAATGTAATTTTGAAGTCCATGCTTCACTTTCTATTGTTCCTAGAAACAGCTTACCACCAACTCCAAAAAATAAATTTTTAGTCCATTTTAAATTATTTTTTCCTTTTTGTGTTTTGAATGAAGTCCGGTGGAGTCCGTCCGAAAGAATGAAAATGAAATGTCAGTTTCATTTTCTTTCGGACGGACTCCAAAAAAAGAAGGAGGTTCTATGTTCCACTGTATGTAATTTTTGTATGTATGTTCACCGATTTCTCTGTCAATTATTTTCTTATTTGATAAGGTACCTATACTATTGAGGTGGTCCCATTGTCAACAAGTCAGAATCTGATGATGGGATCCTAGGGAAATCGCGGGCAAACCTCAAATTTTACAGGCACGTATGACATATTTAACTTTTTTCTGAAGCTATTCAAGTATTTGCTTCTGTTAGTCATCATCTCATGTTGATGAGCTGGTGATGTAAAGTACAACTCACTAACGGCTAGGAGTTGGAAGATAATTCTTTAAATATTAAAGGTACGTAGGTATTGACAATTGGTTGTATTCTATCGGGTTAATCGGGTGAAATGATGATGGAAGTTAAAACACCGTTATGAATTGGAGGTAGATAAAACTTTTCAATATCAATATCAATATGTTTTTTATCAGTTATACGATACGATAATATGAAACAATATTACGTATTAGAACCAAAGACTGAGAGAATGTTGACGGTCACCTATCTAGCTTTGGCCTTGGAAAATCACAAAAAATGTGAAACATTTTTTTAACAAAAATAAAACCGACCAAAAAATACATTTTTATGAGATAAGTACCTAGGTACTTAAATTTCATTATTTTTTCCTATTTATTTTGAAGTCAGTTTTATTTTTGATAATTAAAAAAAAGGGTCTTTTCGGAAATAAAATAATAGGGGCAAAATTTTTTCATCGTGTTTTGGTTCTACACGATATGAAGTAATGTACTTACATCTGATTTTCAGATCTGTAAGATCTTTCAGCGACCTGACATTACATAAAAAAATAATTAAATTTCAGTATACCTAGTTACTTACCTCCTAAAATTTATTTTTTGGAGTTGGTGCTGCACTTTCTATTGTCTCTGGAAACAGCTTAGCACCAACACCAAAAAATATATTTTAGGAGGTAAGTAACTAGGTACTGAAATTTAATAATTTTTTCCTTAATAGTGTTTTGAAGTCGGTTTTATATTTGTTAAAAAATTTTTTTTGACATTTTAAGTGATTTCCTAAGGTCAAAGCAAGGTGACCGTCAGCACTATCGACTTGTCTTTAAGGAGTTGTACCTTCCATCATCAGCTCATTAACATGAGATGATGACTAACACAAGCAAATACTTGATTAGTTTTGGAAAAAAGTAAAACATGTCATACGTGCCAATAAAATTTGAGGTTTGCCCTCGATTTCCCTGGGATCCCATCATCAGATCCTGACTTGGTGACAATGGGACCACCTCTGGAGTGTACTCTATAGAATAAAAAAATAATTTTGAAAATCGGTTCACAATTGACAAAGAAATCGGTGAACATACAAAAAACATACAGTGGAACATATAAATAAGGGGGCGTCCATAAATTACGTGAGGTGTTTTTTTTTAAATTTTCTGTCCCTCCCTTCCCCCCTGGTGAGATGTCGTGAGATTTTATTCAACCCCCTCCCCCATCCCCCATTCTCACGTGAGATTTTTCAAAATGTGGGTTTCTTACGTAAACGCGTTGGATTGTTATTGTGAAAAGAAAAAAAAATTGCTTCGTGCTTTTATTTACGACTAGTTAAGACATCAATATTGCTGAGAGTTTAATTATAAGTGTAATAAAAATTTAACAATAGAATACTTAAATCGTAACTACGGTGATTAAAAAAAGAATATCTACTCTAATTCAGTCCATGGAGAATCATGCGCGGTCTCAAGAGAGACTATTGGAACCAACATGTCCATATGATGACAGATGATTTTTAGTAAAATCATCTGCTCTTTCAACTTCTATCTAGCCACTCTAAGCCGTTGGCGCTTGCGTCTTGTGGCAATCCGTGAGGGTCGCACTTTAATTAAATGGACCAAAATAGTATATTTTTTTTTTGTTTCAATCAGAAACAAAATTACGTGCTATTTGCCGAGACCCCCCCCCCCCCCCCTCTCCAACGTAAGATTAGATGAGATTTGACTCGACCCCCTCCCCCCCTTAAACACCTCACGTAATTTATGGACGCCCCCTAACCTTCTTCTTTTTTGAAGTCGGTTAAAAAGTGCGAATTTTTGAATGTATCGCCTAAAGTAGATTAACAAAAAGGTATTTAAACTAGAACAAAACCATATTCTGTAATCGCGACCTAGCTTTAACAATCCGGGTGACTGCTCCGTTAGAGCAGAGTATCTGAGCTACCAAGGACTGACTGACGATGACCCCGTGAATTTCCTCTAGTCCATCCACAGTCCACCTGTATTTCCGTTAGTAGCTAACATCACATTGTCAAAATATAGGTACTTCTTATTTCTACAACCGAACGAGTATTTTTCTCACGCCGGCATCCAAATTTGCGGGATCCTTAATTCATCACATCAGAAACTTACAGCACATTTGGGCTCTTATGAAAAGTCTCAATGAGATGGTCTTAGATAGATGATTAATGATGAGGCCGGGTGTTACTTAAATTTTTTGAATTTTATATTTTCATTAATATAGGATGGCAAACTCTTTGGTGGGAGCATAGGGTTTCCCTCCTGGGGCCTTACCACCATCTTTATAAAAGCGATTCATATTCCGCTCGGTTCAGTATTGGTTCCTAAACTGCGTCGCTGTCATAGTCGTAGATAGCTTCGTAGTACGAATTAAACGATTCTACTCAGTTTAGGTCCTAAATTGGATCGCGATAAAAGATGGTGGTACGGGTGCTGAAACGTAAAACCTTCGCGCCGTATAAAATTATTATTGTTTTTTGTTGATGTTGATTATCATGATACATTTTTTTTTCAAATTAATAAAATATAGGGTTTATACTGCAAACTCTTTAAAATTATGTGGCAACATAAGTAAGTAATTTCAATCCATGTATAATTATAATGTAACTTAATTGTTATCTGTTTTCTTCTCCGAATTAACAAATAAATATGAATGCGTTAGTGTTATATAGAAATATTCGATTCGTTTAATATTAATGTAAATGCGAAAGAAACTCCTGTCTGTCTGCATTTAAGTATATTATCAGTAGATATGGATTTATACATTACACGTGTTAATGATTATCAGCATATACCTACCACTTGTAATCAGCTAACATTGCTATCAGGGGTATTAGGTACTATGGTAACGTTAAGGGGCTTATAATTTAATTTTAAAATAAATTAAAAATTTTACGCCTCTATTCAATCTTCAACAGGCCTGGTGACCTGTAACACAGGTTTTTTTCTGAAACCTATCCCAGGCACCAGCCTCTCTCGCTTTGGGATCATTCCTAAGATCAATTGTAATTATCTTAAGCAATCAAAATTCATAAGACCCTATTGTGAAGAGGAAAATAAATAAATATCTTATCTTATCTTTGTTTTTAACCCCCGACGAAAAAAGTATATCTGTGTGTCTATCTGTCTATCTGTGGCATCGTAGCTACTAAACGAATGGACCGATTTAAGTATATTTGTGTTTTTTGTTTGAAAGCTGTTGTGATCCAGGATGGTTCTTAACTATTATTTATTAAGCTCCAGTTCAGCCATCGTCGGTACGTCGGTACAACTATAGTTGCTACGAATATAAATGCAACAAGTAGTTGTTGTGACGTGGTACTACAGTGTTAGCAGTCGCCTCTGTTACGAACAGAGTAAGGGCGGTCTTAAAGTCAAACCATACTTACGATTGATGCGCTGTTGACTCAATATTGTGGTAATTTAAAGATTTTTATTGTAATACTACAATAAGTAGCTATGACGTGAAAATTAAGTAAGTAAATCACATCTAATTATTACCTGCCGGATTGTGGGACTTAAGATAAGTAAGTAGGTATCGATATATCTAATAATGTTCTGATTAATGTTATTAAGTAATTTTATGTCGTATAGAGGTTTATTTTACAACAATATACTGTTAAAATGAGTCTACAAATATATTCTTCCATTATTCTTAATGGAAAATCACAGAGTGTACAAATGAGCCTTTACCTAACCTTCAGAATCGAGTTTGTCACTATCTCTTGCTGTGTTGCTATTGTAACATTTGTAACATAAACTGACTCGGATCCGCTTACCAAAAAAAACATCCATTCAAATTCCACACAACCGTTGAATGAATACATGTACCGACCTATATTTTTAATTTCTACATTGGTAACATACTTTAGACAGAATGATACAAGAAGTGGCTGAACACTTTAGTACCATGTCACACCGACTTTGTACACGTAGTTAAAAGTTGCTACCGTACTCAATTGACGCATATCATTCAATCTTCAAACTAGTATTGTCACCCATTGTTTGTTTCTTTGCCACGTATGTAAGTGTTACATTACATAAGAAAGAGCGGGCTGTCTGACACATGTGTTAATATTTAGATTTCTAGACAGCCCCAACCTACTGTAATATTGAAACTTTTTGTGAAAGTAAATAGCATATAAACAAATTTGAATTTTTGAAAATTTATGAATAGGTACTTTGGGGTTATTGCTAGGGTTAATATGGATGAGTATAAATTTGTACTTAACCTTATACCACTAAAACTTTTCAGTTTTTATTACATACAGTCCAGAAAATAATTAGCCATATCATTTTTAGACGTTTTGTGTTACATTTTATACTTACACTATATTATGAGTATCAGATTTAGATAATGTTCCTTTATCATAATTTACTAAATAAGTGATAATTTCTATATTTCTATTATAAATACTAAACCTGATAATGATAAATGCAATCAAAGAACAGAAAATTATATGTATGATAAAAAATAAATAAATTTGTTTCGCTTTTCATTGTTCTGATTAGATTTAATTTACTCTACTATTACAATTGAAAAGTACCTATGTCTGTTTGTTAGGTATGTACCTAAGTACAATCTTTCGTAGGTACCTTATTAGTTCGCTAGAGCGTCCGTCGGCCTCTCTTCTTCGGAGTACCTACTTCTACATAGTATATTCTGTGGTGTCTTCAAATAGAAAATACAAAACCTTTTGCACGATAGATTCCTTTTGTGTCTGGTCTGGTACCTATCGGGTGGATGGATGGTAAAGAGGTTACATCATATCGTCCCAGTCCCAACTAGCAAAACAGTACTATAAGATAAGGTTATATCTCTAAAAAGCTGTGTAAACGATATATAAAGGTTTAAGCGGTGACAGTGTGTTCTATAAAAGCGTTCGAAAATACATTTTGTATTTATAAGCTTATAGTGCAAAAATTCCCTATAAACAATTAATGTCAACGTTTACTACGCCACTTTACACAACCGTTAAAGTCAGATACAATGCAATAGTAAGTTCAATTATAACTAGTAGGTACAGAACGATAGTGCTATATAAAATTGTTCGCAGATGCCTTGATTCATCGTTAGTAATAAACATTCAACTATAGGGCAATATTGTGGTAAATATTGCAGATATGTAGATCGTTGCTATGGAACGTATGCCCGTTTTCACTAACTGTTCGCTTGGCTTAGGTGACTCTTAACGACATTTGTCTCTTTCTATCTCCTTTAGATTTACTGAGCTCAAAATCGCTAAGAGACTCTTTACGCTAAGCAAATGCTAGTGAAAACGAGCATTAGTATGTTAGTAGTCACAAGGCTCTTTAATAGAGTGATTTTGTAATGTAGCACGGTTACAGATTACGTTTAAATATCTTAATTGTACTATAATTATTCGTATATAGATGCCTTTTATAGTTTTACTGACAAGCTAAGTTAAGTTTTACTAACGCACGGACACTTTTTTTAGAGCAGAATTGATGTAGGTAACTACATTTTTGGTTCATTTAATACACATTTTAGTATTATAACAGGCTATCTATCTCTTTAATAATATTTATTTATTTTATTTCTTTAGCTTAAATCTATCATCACAGTTAATACCAATACAATATAAGCGACTTAATTAATGTAACACAAAACATATAAAGTTATTTTAGTGAATTCACTCAGAGAACAGGGAAAAAGATCTATCCTCTCAGCTATTTCATTGAGGGTGTGCAGTGCTCGCGTCAACGGATACTTATTCTGAAGGTGGGTGCCCCCGCGCTGCACCGCCAGCAACTTTGGTCTACGACGACGTTCCAAATATCTGTCTGGGACACAGAACACCACTTTACTTAATATTACGGTATTGAAAATCTTCTCTCTCATCACTTTACATATAAAAGTAGATAAATGTTCCTACATGTCATGAAAAATATATTTTTTCTCGCTTTTACAACAATGGTCAGACATTTTGATTCAGAGGAAATTATGGACTTAAAAAAATTAGAAAAAATTATTAACACAAAGGAACACTTAATAGAAGTGAATGTAAGTTTGAGAAAGTAACATCGTCTTCTACATACTAATTTCAGTTTGATACCAGGGCAACAGTGAAAACATTGTCACTACAATGGGTACCTACTATAATGGCCCATAAAGACTTAAATGATTAATATTTTAGTAAAAGCTCGACCGATAATTCGAGGAGGGCACCTAAAATTCATGGTAAATTTAATAGTAACCTTAGTTAATTATTAATAAAACCAGTAAAACTCCAGTCGCACATCCTTTCCATCGTATTATAATTAGCAAAATAAAATCTTCACTCAAAGAAGAATGCCCAAACATGGGCATGTTTGGGCAATGCGCAATAATCAAACTTATCCCAAAAAAATCTTTCGAATTATAGTAACATATTGTTAATTTAAACGTAAAAGCGTTGTGGGGTTAAAAATTTAAATTATTATGAAAATGTTGCACTGACTTCCGACTTTTTAGACTACGATATATTTACCCTTTACCTGTGCCTTTACTTGAAAGGCAAGGAATTTATGTGTATACAGCCACATCTTAAGTTACATTAATAAATCGAACTAGTTTAAATAATTGACTGAATGTTTATATAGTTTATAAATCTGCTTGATAATGTTTGGTACGCTTCATCAAGTATTAGTAAATAATATAACTCTTAGATCCACCGACCTACCGCGCCGCCTAATATTTTCTCAAACCAAAAATGATAAAGTTGTCTGATAAACTTGACAATGGAATTATAATAATATAACAGTTATAATAATATAAGAAACTAAAACAACTCAAATGTTGGTTAACAGTTATAATACTATAAGAAACTAAAACAACATTTGAGTTGTTTTAGTTTCTTATATTATTATAACTGTTTAGGTAGATTTGCATTGGGACTTAACGACGACGACAAAACGACATCTACAGCACTCTACAGTTTAATACAAACTCAAGGAAAAACACATTGGATGTGGATGTATAGGCTAGATACGTTTGCCTTCCCTTTCATGACGTCTACTGAAGATTTTTCAGATTGTGCCGGAAACGGAAGTGAAAATGGTTGAGTCAAAAGTGTAGTTTAGTGAAACAAGTATCTGTATATTCTTAATTTTTGATTTTAACATTATTATAAATGTTTGAAAAGTAACTTAGTAGTTAAAATATAAAACTAGAAAAATTTTCACGTCCTGAGGCAGGAATCGAACCCGCGACCTTTCGCAATCCGGGCGACTGCTCTGACCACTGAGCCACCCAGGACTTGAGATATCCCTGTGAAATTCTTCTAGTCTATCTGTATTTGCGTTTATGAGCTAACGTCCACCCTACAATGTCGAAATAAGTATTCTATTTCAACATCCGAAACGAGTATTTTTACAAATACCTACGATTCGGTTAAGTTGGGGCAGTGCTTTCCAATATTCTTAATTTTTGATTTATTTCGACATTGTAGGGTTTCACAAATACTACTAATATTTGAATTATTATCGGTGTTTGGGAGTGTTTTGTGCCATTAACAACATTATTATTTAGAAATTTATAAAATGACAAGATGATTCAGATTAAACTAATAATAAAATTATTCGAGTGATTCTGATTGATTTAATTAAATATAAAATAAGTAACACTGTCTTATTTGATTATATTTTTATTATTAAGAACCTTTAAAATATCACGATTTATTTTTTATTTGTAATTATTTTATTTGTTTTTTAAGTTACTAAACTTAAATAAAATAAGTTTTACCGATTCACATTCACATTTGATATTAAATTACATAATATTTATTTTCGTCTGTTAAAATTTATATGCTAACTCCACTCGTATATTCACGCACACATCGACAGCGTGTTTGACACTTAGATAACACAAGTAAAGCGCTTGTCAGTGCAAGTTGCTGTAAGATAAAAGTACTATACGAGTACCAGTCTAGAGTTTCTAGGTATGTACAGTCGACAGCACATCAAGCATAACCGTTTGACCTTGAGACCGCCCCTACTGCCTTCATAATAGAGGCGGGTTTCTGTACATTCTTAATAGTGTCTAAAGACAAGAAGCGACTACGTGCCAAAGAGGTTGTCAGCAGGCTAATTAAGTGCTCTAGACATGTAGATGGGTGAATCAACTTTTAAGACACTCTTTTCTTGTCCCCGCTCTAGAAAAATCAGATTAAATAATACTTATTACAAAAATTCATTTTTTTCTAAATTAATCTAAAATTAGATTCATTTAGCAATGCAAGGCCAAAAGTGTATTTAATTTTTCCGAATTTAATTGTTTTAAAACTATAGTATCGCAGGGGATCATTTTCACTCTCCATACAAAAAAACTGTGTCACCAGGCATAGTTGGTCAAGCAAATCATGTCATATCTTAAAAAAAATATATGAAACTACCTATTTATTTCGACATATTTTAGATTGACATTAAATTAGCCTTTATCTTCAATACAATGCTTTCGTAATATTGTTAAAACGATATTTAATATATATTCATAAAGGTTTGTCGCCAATAATGTCTTAAAATTAAGTTCTCCCGAGTGACCGCTCATAGGGTTCAAATAATAGCGCGCAGGGTACCTATTTGGCGTCGCTAGCGCTTCCTTTTGTCTAACTTCACGTCCATGTTAACCGTTACTATTTTTCGTGCTCTCTCCCCCGCCAGTGTTCGTCGCGCTCGCGAGTAGTGTGTGTGGGTTTATTGTTGCTCTGCAGCGTTACCTCGGACATCGTGGTAAGTTTATGGAATATTTTACTATTATTACATTTAAATTTTAACTCTAATGTCCGTTTTTAGGGTTAAGTTAAAATAATCGCTTAATCTGCAACGTAGAATTACTGATTTGTACTTTCATCATGAAATTTCTACTGCGTTACCGATAACGCCGTAGAATCTTCTCTTGCGTTAACGGTAACGCCGGAGAAAGTATGTATACGAATAGTTAATGCATCATATTGAAATAAAGCACTTTTACATATAATATCGCGTAGAAAAATAATTCAAGTACTGGTTTAGTGGTCATCTTGTGACCATGGCTCCTGTAAAGGCGCCGAAGCGTCGGGAAATCAAAATATATAAATCACGATCATTTTTTTATTACTTTCTTTAATAATATATGCATTATAATCATAAAATTATGCATATAGGATACATTAACATTCATTTTTGGTCATTTTTTGACTGCCAAAGTATAATGTATTGTTTACTTTGCCTTAGGTTTGGACTTTCGACTGTACAAAATTAAAATGCCACTTAGTGCCGCAGAAAAACAAAGGCGTCATAGGGAAAGGCTTAAAACTGATCGAGAGAAGTATGAAAAAGCAAAGCAAAGACAAAGGGAAAGATATCATAAAACTAAAAGATTAGTTAAAGATTTGACTCCAAAACAACGGTATAATGCAAACGTGATATGGAAATTAAGGAAAAGACAGTTGAAAGAATTGTTGAAAGAAATATTATCAAAAAATTACCTGTACCTGTACTTGTTAAGAAAGGGTATCGCTCCTATTACGAATTTAGAGAGCCAGTAGAAGTTTTTGAAAAAATATAAGAAATTATTGTGATTTTTTGCTATTCCATATAGTTTCTGATAGAATTTTTGACCTCATTTAGGTTAAAAAAAATTTATTTGTTGCCTTGTTGCTAGATTGTAATTATTGATCTCATTTAAGTTTATAACTTTTTATTTGTTGCCTTGATAATGTTAGATTGCGTTATGTGATTAACGCCAAAGGCATGGCATGGGGGCGTGGTGACACTTTTCTTCAAAAAGGGTGACAGGACCCAATTGAAGAATTATAGACCCATCACGCTCCTGAGTCATGTTTACAAGTTGTTTTCGAGAGTTATAACGAATCGTCTCGCACGCAGGTTCGACGACTTCCAGCCTCCCGAACAAGCCGGATTCCGAAAAGGCTTTAGTACCATAGACCACATACATACGCTGCGGCAGGTTATACAGAAGACCGAAGAGTACAACCTGCCATTATACTTAGCGTTCGTGGACTATGAGAAAGCCTTCGATTCTGTCGAGACCTGGGCCGTGCTCCAGTCACTCCAGAGATGCCAAATAGACTATCGATACATCCAAGTGCTGCAGTCACTGTACGAAAACGCCACTATGTCAGTCCGCCTTCAGAACCAAAACTCGGAACCAATACGTCTTCAGCGAGGTGTGAGACAGGGCGATGTTATATCGCCGAAACTGTTCACTGCCGCGTTGGAGGATGTGTTTAAGCTTTTGGACTGGAGAGGACTTGGCATCAACATAAACGGCGAGTACATGACTCACCTTCGTTTTGCGGATGATGTCGTAGTCATGGCTAAAAACCTGGAAGACTTGGGCACAATGCTCGACGACCTCTGTAGAGTCTCCCAACAAGTCTTAAAATGAACATGGATAAAACGAAAATAATGTCGAATTTCCATGTCGTACCCACTCCTGTAAAGGTTGGAAGCTCTACACTGGAAGTTGTTGACGAATATGTTTACCTGGGACAAATAGTCCAACTTGGTAAGTCCAACTTCCAGAAAGAGGTCAATCGACGTATCCAACTCGGCTGGGCAGCGTTCGGGAAGCTTCGCAGCATATTCTCGGCCCAACTACCGCAGTGTCTCAAGACGAAAGTCTTTAATTCGTGTGTGTTGCCAGTGATGACTTACGGAACTGAGACGTGGCCGCTTACAATGGGCCTAGTAAGAAGGCTCAATGTCACCCAAAGGGCAATGGAGAGGGCTTTGCTCGGGGTTTCTCTGCGTGATCGAATCAGAAATGATGAGATCCGCAGGAGAACTAAGGTTACCGACATAGCCCGAAGAATTGCGAGCCTCAAGTGGCAGTGGGCAGGCCACATTGCAAGAAGGACCGACGGCCGTTGGGGCGGAAAGGTCCTCGAGTGGCGGCCGCGTACCGGGAGACGCAGCGTTGGTAGGCCTCCCACAAGGTGGACCGACGATCTGGTGAGGGTCGCGGGAAGCCGATGGATGCGGACAGCGCAGAACCGATCGGTATGGAGATCTTTGGGGGAGGCCTATGCCCAGCAGTGGGCGTCTCTCGGCTGAAATGATGATGATGATGATGTTGCGTTATGTGATTAGAAGAAATTATGTACAGGTGCTATGCCTTTTTCTCTAGCGTTACTATTTTATCTCTAGTGTTACCCGGTGTCCCTTAAATTGTGATTGTATTTTTGAAAATAGCTCATACAATATTGGTGATAAATAATCAAAACTATGTGATACTAAGAATAGAAAAGTACCGCCTGATTTAGATTTAAGTTTCAAATAAATGATTATTAGTAACATGGAACTATCTTAAAGTTAGACTTTAATTATTGCCAAATTAACGCAGTGGAATTAAAGTAGTATGTATCTCAACAGATAATTACTATAGACTAAGTTAAGTTATTTTTAATGGTTCAATTTTTGTTGTGTTAAAGAATTATATATCTGATTATTTCAAATAATTCGTTTTATTTCATAAAGCAAACTCTCCAAATCGGTAACGCAGGTGAAAGATAAACGACAAACCTTCGGATTTTCTCAAAAATCTCACAAACTAAAGGTTAAAGTTCGCGGCCACCTTTGAAAACTAAAAATAGGATAAATGCTACAAATTATAATAGAATATATTCTTGTAAATTCGTTTAAACTACATTTTGATTTTCTGTTTTACAATGCTGTCAAAAGAGTGCCTTAAAAGTTGATTCACCCAGATATCTAATCATGCGGGTGCATTGAATTCATTAACCGTGAAGTTTATCTATAACAATGATTTGCGACTTAACTTGCGTGAAGTACTATGAATAATATATAATGTCTAAAGTGCAATAAAGAATATATATATAAAAAATAAAAATAAAAAATAGTGAAATAATACGAGCATTAAATTTTTTTTTACATAAAACAGGGGTATGAAGTCATTTAAAATATCTCCACAGTTTCCGATTAGTAGATAAATATAATAGTAAGAAGGACACAACAGCTTCCGATCTGTTAGGACAGATTTTTATGTCGTACAAATCTCCAATAGAACAATCAGTCCTATACAATTTACAAAAATGTGACGCAGATCTCAAAATAGTGATGTGCTGGCTGCTATAGGATTTTTAAAGTACTTTTTTAGAGTTCATATTTCCTATACTTATCTTTTACAAACCATACTGAAAAAAAAATACTCTACTTATTTATTGATGATACAGTATTATAATTGGGCATGCCTCTAATGCCCATACAGCCATGTCTTAAGTGCTATAAAGACGATGAGAACTTTTTCGTGGTTATCTACCTCAGATAATCACGAAAAAGTTCTCATCGTCTTTCACAGCATGATAACTTTTATTCTAATAATCTTTTAGTTATACGTCAAGTCAACACAAACACTTAATTCATAAAACTACACCAATTATATGTATAACACAAATTTTTTAATATTATAATAAAAATCTGCACTGACACCACAAAACACTGCCAAACACCGATAATTAATCAAATATTAGTAGTATTTGTGAAACCCTACAATGTCGAAATAAATCAAAAATTAAGAATATTGGAAAACACTGCCCCAACTTAACCGAATCGTAGGTATTTGTAAAAATACTCGTTTCGGATGTTGAAATAATAACCGGCAATCTTTTAATAGTTACGTCATAAATCATTATCCCCGGGAACGTTTCAAAGTATGCCGTGTTTATGAAACTTTTTACGAGGTTTTCTTAAATTCTTACAGAAGCTTAGGTTACTTTGTTATCCCGGGTGTCCCGGGAGCATATTATATCCCCGGGAGTCTTACGCGGCCAATATTATGACAATTAAAAACCCATAGTGTCTCGAATGAGTGGTTATATGATGGCTTGACAGGTTAATCAAAAATGTTTTTGAAAGTGTATTCTGTATAATTATCTACCTTTTTTAAATTTATTTATTACATTACCTTACCATGATTAAACATAGCCTTCTAATCTACAATACAACGTCGTTACAAAAAATGCAAATAAAGAAAGAAAACGATAAAAAAAATGTATGCTCTAGGCGGGAATCGAACTCGCGTCTCCTGAGGTCCGGCCAGACGCGATAGCGCGGTAGGCGTTTTAAACGCACAAAATTAAACATGTAAGTAAATGCGTATTTTTTGGCTGGTAAAAACTGACTAATGAAAATGTCAACTCTTGCGCAGCGCTCTTGTGCTGCCACAAGAGCGCTGCGCAAGAGTTGAATTCCGGAATAGATGGGTGTAACTATAACTCGGAATAAAGCAACGCATAAAATATGGATCGGACGATAGGTTTTACTTTGTGGTCATATGAGCACATAGACCACTAAGCCCGCGTCACCCGCGTGCTGAGTTGATCTTACAACAATTTCAAGAATTTTCTTCATATTCTTGAAATTGTTGTAATGTAAAGCTATTCAAGATAAGTTTACAATGTAATACTATTTTTTATTGACAGTACATGCTATGTGTAAATAATGATCATTGGTACAAGTTTAAATGCTAACAAGCGTTGATTGTGGTGAAATAATATTACCAATATTATAATATAATAACTTGCTCTTGTTTAATTTATTGTTGTGTTTATAATTTTGTCACACACAGCGTCACTTTAATGCGAAATGGCAATGTCACCCGCATGGCAGTTTTCGCAAGTTTTCGTCAAGCTCACAAACCTTATTCAGCTCGGTGACGATGGCGTAGTGGTTTGAGCGTTCAGGTTTCGACTCAGATCGATCTGAGGGTTTCGATTACGAAAACACAGCAAACGCCATGGTCGATCCCGAGATATTGGGTCGATCAACATTTGTAATCGTTGGTCCACGTTGTTACTGCAACCGCATTGGACCAGCGCGCTATGTATGACGCAAACTCCTCAAATGATGTTTCTCCCATGTAAGAGGCCTGTGCCCAGCAGTGGGATGTACCTGTATAGGTGGGTGATAATCTGTTAATCATGATCTGTCAAAACTGTAGATATACCTACATATTTTTATCTTTGGTGTCAAATCAAAATGTCTTTTAATGCAAGAAATAGGGTGTACATTGGTGGTAAAAATAATGTTTAAGTGGATTTTGACTCTATTTGATTCTATTTAGCCGTAAACTCCAGCATGCAAAATAATAAATAAAAATTACAATGAATAAGTTGAAGTTATTCGTATAAATAGACCTACTTAAAATCCCACATCGGTATATCGGATATAAAAGTCAGTTGGTTTTATACTTTGAAACTTCGACAATTGAATAGAAGTCATTTACTAGCAACCTTTTTCGAAGAGCACTTCTAAATTTATTCCGCGGTAGTTGCTTTACGTGGGTGGGTATATGGTTGTATATGGTTATGCCCATACCATAGCATTTTTTTTAAACCGTTTTGTTTTGAGAAGTGTGTTTAATTATAAAAACAACGCAAATACAGATAGACAAATAGAATTTCACAGGGTTATCCCAACTCCTGGGTAGCTCAGATGGTTAGAGCAGTCGCCCGGATTGTGAAAGGTCGCGGTTTCGATCCCCGCCTCAGGGGCCTTACCACTATCTTTAAAAAAGCGATTCATATTCCGCTCGGTTCAGTATTGGTTCCTAAACTACATCGCTGTCATAGTTGTAGATAGCGTCGTAGTACGAATTAACGATTCTACTCAGTTTAGGTCCTAAGCTGGATCGCGATAAAAGATGGTGGTACGGGTGCAGGACGTGAAAATTTTTCTAGTTTAGATATTTTTACGTAAATAATTTTTCAAACATTTATGATAATGTTTTAAGATTATTATTTTATGATAATTACAAAATTAAAAATTTTAAGTAACCCCCGGCGTCATTAATCATCTTAGATAGATGATTACCATCTCAATAAGACTATTCACAAGAGCCCAAACACGCTATATCTGCTGTAAGTTTCTGAAGAATTAAGCATTTCACAGACTTTTTGATGGTATAGGATCAGTTCAAAGTTAGTATGTCATGGGAATGTCACCGAAGTGACAGTACACCTTAAAATCAATCGGATCTGTTAAAGTTAGTAAAATCCAATTATCATGTAGAAAATGAGCTGATAGACATCAAACGCATGAACTGATCTTCAAAAATTATAGCTAAGAACCATCGTAGTCACATCAGCTTTCAAACAAAAAAAACCGAATCAAAATCGGTCCATTAGTTTAGGCGCTACGATGCCACAGACAGACACAGATACACAGATGCACAGATACACAGACAGACACGTCAAACTTATAACACCCCTCTTTTTTCATCGGGGGCTAAAAACTAAGAATAGTGTGTTTAATAGCTTTTGTGAAAACAGTTATATTTTCATATTCATAAGTGTGTCAGTGTATTTAGTTAACTATTTACGGCCTGGCCACGGGAACGGGCGGCGGCGGAGGCGGCGGCGACTCGGCAACCACTGCGCGGTCACGACGACGCGCTGCGAGGCCGACATCGAGACAGCGCGCAGTGGTTGCCGATTCGCGCGTCGCAGGACGCGCGTGCGGTGAGTTCCTGGCCAGGCCCTAAGTGTTGACGACTATAATTTATTAAAGCATGGATTCTATAAGTTCACAGAAATGTTTTAAAAGTTTCCAATACGATGATTTTGATAAGTTTGATAATTTTGTGACATTTCTATGAAATAATATATCATGACATTGGCTGCATTATTTTATAGAAATTGCATGTAATTATCTCAAAGACTATATAACCAATTGACTGCGCTTGCGGGGGCAATCTTCTCACTAAGCATATGCTAAAACGAGTTTATGTGCCGATTTCGGCTTCAGAGTGCTTCTAGCTGCCGCGGGTATCACACAGTGACGTAAAATATTATTTAAAGAGTCAAAATGCGGTAAAAATGCCCAGGTGTGCTATTAAATGGTGTGGGATGT
Organism: Nymphula nitidulata; assembly: GCA_947347705.1. Classification (NCBI taxonomy): domain Eukaryota; kingdom Metazoa; phylum Arthropoda; class Insecta; order Lepidoptera; family Crambidae; genus Nymphula; species Nymphula nitidulata. The sequence continues at coordinate 16,457,858 of OX374625.1, read as the reverse complement.
CGAGTTCTACTTCAAATTACAAAAAGATGGAATAACCTTCCACAGGTAAGTTTTATTTAGATGAAATTCGTACAAAATAATTTTCACAAAAATAAATTCTTTTTAATAAATATAAAATTGGCACGCGTTGATGTCTTTCTACCCCTCTCTCTCTTTCCTAGGTTTAATGTACTATGCATTTATCTCTTTCTTGCAAGATAGTGCTGTTACGTGCACTTTCTTCTTGGTATCGATAATAAAATCATTTTGTAAGATTTAATTATATTGTTTTCGTATTATTCAAATCTAAATTCTAATTTGATTAATATAATTTTATTTCTATTTACAGACTCAAGCCATGTGATTCACTAAGGGATTTATTTAAAGAAATTAATATTTTGACCATTGCTTCTCAATATCTAAAACTTGGAACAGCAAGTTTATTTTTATATCTAGTGTTTAAGTTATGAATATCACTATGTTTTGGTATGTTTATATTTGTGAACATAAATTATGTTCTCATATATACAGGGTAGAAAAAATCTATGGGCCCTGGAAGGGAACTACTTTAAATCCTTTAGTTAGCTCATTTTACTGAAAGGAAACATTACTTTATTTTTGAAAAGAAACAAAACTGCATTTAAAGATCTTCTAAAAGTCGCTTGTCTCACCCGGGAATCGAACCAACTAAAAATTAAAAAAGTAAACCCTCGCTATTTTTTTTAATACGAATCGGTAGGATTAATGTTCAGGATAAAATTTGTTTAATAAACATTTGGTATTTGGAATAAAAAAAGTAAAAAGTAACATCAATTATTTACGATCGAATACATTCAACATTTTTAACGATTTTAAAAATGTTGAAAGTTGTCGTTCTAATTTCAAATTGCCCCGCGTTGCATTAAAAAATGCGTACCATTTTTAACTTTTCCTCAGATTGCCTAGCTTAAGAACGAATTGTGCATAAATTTATAATTACAGTTTAATGATTTTCTTATCGAAGTCTTCAATAAGGTACTAAGACATAAATAACATTAGCAAACCTGTATTTCATACAATATCTTTGGATGTTAGAGAGATAATAAAATTAACGTATGGTTTACTTGTTACAAATGAACATTACAGTACCTACTAGGTACTAGGTAGTTAATAAAAAACTTGTAATAAATATTCAATTTTATAGGTATCACGTACAACATATTAGTGTGTTTGCTAGACAAATTTTATCCTGCACAATAATCCTACCGATTCGTATAAAAAATAGCGAGGGTTTACTGTTTTAATTTTTAGTTGGTTCGATTCCCAGGTGAGACTAGCAAGTTTTAAAAGATCTTTGAATGCAGTTTTGTGTCTTTTCAAAAATAAAGGAATGTTTCCTTTCAGTAAAATGAGATAACTAAAGGATTTAAAGTATTTCCCCTCCAGGGCCCGTAGATTTTTTACATTCTGTATATATGAGAACATAATTTATGTTTACAAATATAAACATACCTTTTCAAAACATAGTGATATTCATAACTTAAACACTAGATATAAAAATAAACTTGCTGTTCCAAGTTTTAGACTTCACAAGACAAGTCGCTCATTCATGGGGAAATGTATACACATTTACAACAAAAAAACCAAATGTAACTGAACTGCCTTTTCACAAACTTAAGTTATATGTCAAACAAACTTTAATGAAAAAAGGCTACTATAAGGTCCAAGAATATTTGAATGAATGAAATGAATGAAATTTTTATTTGCATAATTCTGTGTTTACATTTTAGATGGTGACACATTATATTAATAGTTTCATCAGTATTATACCTTTATTTTTGTAGGCATGCAAATATTAACTGTCGTAGGTACACGATACTTAATTAAATATTAAAAATAAATGTCAAGATATATTGCATAAATTAATTGTTAGTAGAAATTACTTATAAAAAAAATGTCATTTATATTGCAACATAATTAATTAATTACTAACTATAGACAATTTGTATGTGTTTCCTTATATTCTAAATATTCCTTAATAGAATAGAAATTCTTGTCTTGAAGCCATCGTAACAAACTGTTTTTAAATTTATTGTTATTCAAAGGTAAGCTCATAATATGAGAAGGTAGTTTATTATATAGTTCGATAGCCATAAAGTAAACATTTGATTTAAATAATGCTAAGTTACATTTAGGGATAATTATTTTATTTTTCCTACAATTTCGTACATTTGATTTGGCTTCGTCATTTTTAATGAAATATTCAGGGTATTTTTTAACTAATAAGCAGATTTCTGATATATATATACAAGGTAAATTTAATACATTAAGTTTTTTGAAAAAGGGTTTACATGATTCTCTACGTTTTATTCCACATAATGCCCTAATACACTTCTTCTGAGCTTTAAAAACCCTATTAAAATCAACACTATTACCCCATATTATTATACCGTAGCGTAGTATTGAAGAAACATAACCATAATAAGCCTGTAAAGCTATTTGGATAGATGCAACTTTTTTGATTTTAGTAAGTGCAAATATAAATTTATTAATTTTTTTGCAAACAATATCAACGTGGTTCTTCCAACTACAATGCTCATCCACGGTTATACCTAAGAATAGGGTGGAATCAGTTAGATTAATTTAGATGATAAGAATGCGTGGACACATTAAAATTCCAAAATGTTTTATATGTTTATTTACGAGTATTATGACTATTAACCACTGTATACCTATATTGTGATTGTGCATTGTCAGATAGCTTGAAAATGACGATAATACTTTTGACATTGGGTACCTACTTTGTTGGTACGTTGATATACATTCTCTTCTAATATTATTATTTTTTTTTGCTGGGCGGCACTGCGCTGCTAAAAGTTATATTTAAAAAAAAAAACATTGTAATTTAATATTTGAAAAGAGTAGTCACTACATGAGTTTGTTGCCGGAATCTTCTCGGTAGTTCAACTTTTGGAACCGGTGTAAATTCAGACATGACAGACAGACAGAGACTATGACGTTGTTAGTTAATATATTTTTTGTGATAGTTGTAACAATGTGTTTTTTTGACGATTTAAAAGTGTTTCTTTGTGGCCTATTTAAATAAAATATTTTTTCTTTCTTTCTTACGTTCATTCATTAAAATCGTACTAAGTTATTATGTTGTTTAATTACACTAGAACTTCCCTCGCACCATAGTTGACTTATAGTTGTTATCGATAGTCGATAATATTTTTGGTCTCCCTGCTCCCTACAAAAACACGTGTAATTGAACTGACCAATCAGCGAAGCCAATGCCTCGTCGCCCCCGCACCGCTAAGCAGTGACCTGTGTTTCTAAGGAGGAATGCATCTATGCGTTCTCCACTGGTTAAGTACTCCGTGAATTATCTAATGAATATGATGTATTTGAAAGTTGAAAAACATTTCTATGAATTAATATTATAGCCCATGATGTTTTAATTTATTCTCGTAACCATTCTGTATAAAAGTATTGCCTCATTGATAACTGTGAAGCCAGTAAATAAATGGCAATTTATTCAAAATATTCACAACACAGTGCTATCCAGCATGAATTATCGCTAGTCGTTGAGAAATAATTGTTTACATATAACAGTGACTAATAACGCCTTTTCCCGGCTTTTTAGTGACATAAATACTCAACGACTAGTGGTGGAACGAATGTTCGTAGAATTTTTCATCTGCGAAATGACCATTCGGAGTTTTGACGGTCGGTCAGATAATTTCGGACTAATGTTCTGGACTCCTTACTTTAAGACTGCCGAGATCATTATAGTAGAAGGAAAGGCAAGACTTACCTTTTCTTCTACTATGATGGTCTCAAGGTGGACATTCAAGAGGACCATCATAGTAGAAGGGAAGGCAAGACTTACCTTTCCTTCTACTGTGATGGTCTCAAGTTGGACATTCAAGAGCGTACCATTCGGCCCGCACGCCAATGCAATAGCGCGGCGATGCTGTTTCAATCATTTCGAATTCTGCGCAGATTTTGACATTCACTACACGATTACACGAGCGGATTCTTGAGAGTTGGCGAGACATTTAGCTCGCGCGGGCCGGATGGCTCCAATAAAATGTAAATACTAAATAGCCTTTACGCGGCTCTATCTACATGTAAAAAAATTTAGGCGTGTAATTCGTATCCCATTGACAATTATGAGTACGAGTCATGGATGTTTATACAGAATGGTGCTGTCACTAAGACAATAAATGGAAAATAAGCTATATTGGTCCATAGAAATGGTTTGCCACTTTCAAAAGCATCTTATTCATTTGATAATTTTATGACATTTGCATATAATGATTATTTCATACAAATGTCATGAAATTATACTACTTACATAATGTCATGAACTAATATAGCCTATGTTTTAATTTATTGTCGTATTGACGGCACCACCCGGTATGTTTATTTAGTATACCTATTTCTAATATTTAAATAATATATTATGATAATAATATATATAAGTATATAAATATTAGAAATAGGTAGGTATAGGTTTTTCTCCGTTATCTAGTATCCATAACACAAGCTCTTAATGATGCTTACTTTGGGCTAGATAAGTAATAGGTGTGAGTGTATGATTATTATTATTAGGGCTACAAACAAAATATTGGCGAGTGTCTCACGTTGTTTCTCTTACAGTTACAAGAGCTCGCATCGCACCCCACGAACGTCTCTAGATTGTCATCGAACTTGATGGACTGACTTAGTCTCTGAAGCACTTTTACTGATGATAGGATAACTCAAAGAGCCTTAAAATAAGTAGATTAAAGTAAATTAGTTCATATCTTGAGACATGAGCGCTGTAAGTAAACGCCGAGTGATTCGATTCTTATGTAAAAAAATTTACGTGATTTCCACAATTACGTAAAAAATTACCATTATTTAAAAAATCCTACCAGTAGGCTTTATGTAACCAGAGTAATTGTTAAGACATTAATTTGTAAGCAATTATGTTATATAACAACCTGCATCGTTAGACTTGTCTCATAATGTGTGCCTAAGTCAATTATATATCAAGTTATGTAGCTTTAAATGCGGCCAGTAATAATATAATAGTGACCATGGAATAGAAACATTTAATCAACTCAATTAAGATCTATTTTATATTCATTAAGTATTGAGACAAAGTTGTAGGTACAATTATTTAATCATCTATTTAACGTCATCATAGTGAGATTGTTCTTATGAGCCCAAACACACTATATCTGCTGTAAGTTTCTAAAGAATTGAGCAATCCACAGACTATTTGATGGTACAGGATCAGCTTAAGGTTAGCATATCTTGAAATAACCACCGAAGTAACAGAAGGTAAACCAAATTTCAAATCAATTGGATCTGTGAAAGTTAGTAAAACCCTTTTGTCAAGCAAATGACCTGAGAGTCATCAAATATCTGATTTAATTTTCATTAATTATAGCTAAGAACCATCTTGATCACGTCAGCTTTCATACAAAATAAACCGAATGAAAATTGGTTTATTTCTTAAGGAGCTACGATGCCACAGACAGAGACAGACACACAGACAGACGTGAAACTATCACCCCTCTCTTTTCGTCGGGGGGTAAAAAGAAATAATGACTTAGGTAAAGTTTCGTCAAAGATGCCACGTCTAAAGTGAACGTAACTCGGCCAATCGAAGTGATTGTGATTGGCCAGGGTTGGCCTTCCGTGCAATTTTAATAATCTAACTCCATTTTTGAAATTTTGTACATTATAATACAACCTATCGCTTACATTTACTTTTCTTTTTATAGAAAAACCATTGCACTAATTGCAAGCAAGCTCAAAGAGTCAGACAGAAGATAATAATGTTTTCTCTCCTATCTGAATAGCTATAATACTACGCGTCACAATGGCAAACACAAAATGTGTTGCTTCCTTTTTATGGCATGTCAATTATTTTTTTTTATACTATTGGATGACTGACAAGCTGACGGCCCACCTGATGGAAAGCGGTAACCGCCGCCTATAGACACCTGCAATAACAAGCAAAAATCACTATATTGCAGGTGCGTTGTCATCCTGGGGCCTAAGATGAAATGCCGTCCATGCCCAGTAATTACACTGGCTACCTTTCCCTTCAATCCGAAACACAGCGAACTGTTTCACGGCTGAAATAAGAAAGGCGGTGATACCTACCCAGACGACCCTGCATACGGGCCTACCACCTAGTAAAAACCAATTATGTTTTGTGTCAAACTTTCTGTCCCATTTCTTTCAGCTGAATACTTACTGTGTCACATTATCACGTGTAGTCCTTTCTATAGGTACCTACTTAATTTTTCTTGAGTACTTTAGTGAAAATAATTCAAAATAGAGCTACCTATCAATGAATAAAACGAAAAACTCAACTTAGAATTAGTTTTAGCAAGCTGTCAAGCTGCTGATTGCCAATCTGAAAATATGGTTTTCATAATGTGGCCAAGCAATGATTATTTTATATAATAATAAATGTGTTTTATTGTTAATCGTAATTTTGAATCAAACATTTTAATGACCGTGAAATTCCGCTTATTTGATTTTTACAAAATATAGCCGGGATATCTTTTACAAGGGTGGACAGCAAGCGTACGGCCCGGCGGATAGACACTATAGGCTACGGTAACCGCCACCATCAGATTTATTGTGCCCCATCAGCGTCTGTCGTCTGTAGTAGGCTATGATCTGAGGTAGTAGGTATAGAAGCTCGTAGCACAGTCTTTGGCTCTCGTAGCACAGTCATAGTCGTAGCACGTCGTAGCTACTAGAGAAAGCCTTATAAAATATATGTCGACAGTATAGAAACGAGTTCCTCTGCTCCTTACACCACCATGCTCCTTACAGACATCTTTACATCAACGCTTTATCAATGATCTCTGGTGACATTGCTCACTGCAAGAACTCACACAATCTACGGTGACCGTTTACCATCAGGTGAGCCGTATGCTTGATTGCCAACCTCAGTGGTACAATAGTAAAATAGTTTTATTTGGCTGCGATCTTCTGTACCGTGCTGCCCCAGTCAGCGGGGCGACTGACGTGTGAATGTCTTAATTGAATTCAATATGATAGTGTGACGTCATAAGCCACACCAATGTTCGAGTTTTTTCCGTTTGGACAGATTTTTATTTCGCCAGATTATAGCAATAAAGATAGGCGGTCGCCTCGCGGGTGTTCAAAATTCTAATGTACAGATGACAGCACATCATGCGTGACAGTTAGACCTTGAGACCGCCGGGCTTACCTACTTCGTACGTAATAGAGGCGGCTTTCGTAGTGCAACTGACACACTTGATGTGCTGTCGTCTGTACATACACTATTGCCTGTGTTCACACGGTTTTAAAAATTGACAGTAAAATTCTTACTAAACGTACTTACCTTATTATTTTGCCCAAATCATAACGAATCATGACTATAATTTGTGAAAAAATATTAATACTTCGCCGCAATCAAGTAATAATAGTAATGTGTGTATATGTATGTTTGTGTGTAGGTATATGGCAAGTAAAAAAACGTTTTAAAGATATGGAAATTTTTCCAGACTCTACATTGCGATATTTTACATTGAAGCGTTCATAGGAATAATGAACAATGAAAATATAAACAAAAACCAGTTTATTTACATAACTTTACAATAAATTTCTAATGACGACCTTGTTGTTATTATTGATAGTTCCAAAACAGATTTTCGGCGAGCTTGCCACGAGGTGTGACAGCTTCCACTATTGTCTTTTTACAATAGAGAAAAAGAAGTAAGGTTAAACGCAGTGTGTCGAGTGTGAGTGAGACTAATCTAGGTATTCTAATATTATAAAGCTGAAGAGTTTGTTTGTTTGTTTGCACTCGCTAATCTCAGGAACTACTGATTCAAAATTTTAAGATCATTTTGTGTTGAATACTCCATTTATCGAGGAGTTACATAGGCTATAACAGTACGCCACGACTAATAAGAGCGAGCATCAATGAAAATGTTGCAAAAACGGGAAAAAAAATCCATTTTAGCTTTCGTTGCGTGCGCTGCGTAAACGGTTTACTGATTTTTCAAAAATAATGCATTAGTTGCGAAGGTGTTTAGAGAAACATGATTTAAATCCTTAACCAAATCAATACTCAAGTAAAATCATGTAACCTTCGTACGACATGTTGTTATTTTCCGACATCCACGCGAACGAAGTCGCGGGAACAGCTTAATAAGTTGGTCCAATTTTATTGAAATGTAAAAGTAAAAACGAGTTACTTGGCACCTAAAACTGAAGTATTATTGTCTATATGTTTTAGTAGTAAGTAGATATACATATATTATTTTGTTGTTTCATACATTTGGTAAGTAATATGTAACTTTATTGATTACCCCAAAATAGTGAAAAAAAATTACATAACGCAGTAACAATTACCCACAAATAAAGAAAAAAAATGATGAAAAAATATATTGCTCCAGGCGGGATACGAACTCGCGTCTTCTGATTTACCGGCCTGATTTATGATAACAACTCTAATGATCCGACAGAATATTTTTACAAATATTTTTAAACTTCCAGTTAAGGTGAGAAAGCTATTTTAATCACATTATAATATTTTGGATGCGTTTAAACGCCTACTTTATTGTAACAATTACAAATAATATATTTTTTCAATATATTTTTTTCATAATTTTCTTACTTTATTTACAATTTTCAAAACTTTTCAAATTAGTGCACAAATTTAATTCAACATTGTCAATTACTTTATCTAGCTATAAGTAGATACTTTAATAATGACCTCATTAATAATTATTATGTTATCATTTAACGATAACACATGTCATATGTCTAAGTTGTTTTTTAAACAAATTAAATGTCTTATTTACACAAAAAAATAGACAAGTGTGAAGGGCATAACTAGTTATTAAGTAACTTTGTTGTTGATAAAATGTATTTCCATGCATTGATACCGCAAATAATACTAAATTATTTTTTATTAGATGTAACTACAAATTATTGATAATAAGATTTTTCCGTTTATTTATGCCTATGTTTCTTGGCCAAATTTCATGTATCTGGATCAACAAATAAGTTTTTTAATTATTGGCAAATACATATCTAAATATACGGCATAAATGCCTGTATTAATTCTTAGAACTCCAAAGAACCGCGCAGTGGATATTTATTTTAACTCCATACGATACTGAGAAAGAGACTTGACTTTTGTTGACAGAGACGTGTTCCTTTTTCTTTTTGTGGTACGGAATCTTAAAAAGATTTTTTCATTCCCTCGCTAACACTCAGGATTCTAATTTTTGAATCATTCGCTGCGCTCGTGATTTAATTTTAGAATCCTTCGCTTGCTCGGTCATCAAAATTGAGCACGCGGTTAAAAAGCAACTTTGCACTCTTGTATAACAAATAACTATTCTGACATTAGTTTTTTGTTTTTTTGCAGACATCTTTGCTTTGAGCGTTCAACTGTAGTTCAACTCTACTGGCTTGTTATTGTTCCATTGAAGGAAACACATGACCCCTCATCTTTGATCTCAGTTACGTTAAATTCTACAATTGTATTATGAATTTGACAAAAATATTCTAAAGAAACACTTTTAAGTGGCTCTAACTTTCAGCAAAAAATATACATACCTATATATATATTCTATAGATCTACAAGTTACAGATACCAAGTAATTATTCTACGAAGTCCAGTCTGGTAGTAGCTCGATGGTTAGAGCAGTCATCTGGATTCACCCGCCCCAGGACATGAATTTTTCTAATTTAAATACTTTTCTTATGGTGGGAAATGAACTTATACTTAATAATATCTATTTACAGCTGCCTACCTATTTCGATGACTAGTTTATACTTTTTTACTGCTCTGAGATCATAGTTTTAAAGTCCTACTGTTACTGTGAGGAGCTCGGTGGCGTAGTGGTTTGAGCGCGGTGGTTTCGATCACAAAAACAAAGCAACTTTCGCCATGGTTGGTCCCTGGATGGGTCAATCAAATTTATAATCTTGACCTCCTCCGTGCTTCGGAAGGCACGTTAAGCCGTTGGTCCCGGTTGTTACTGCAACCGCTTTAACCCACCAACCCGCATTGGGCCAGCGTGATGGTGTTATGGCCCAAACTCCTCATGTGTTTCTGCCATGTAGGAAGGTCTGTGCCCAGCAGTGGGACGTATATAGGCTGGTGATGATGATGATGACTGTTACTGTATTCTTAACATTTTATTAAAATACTTCTGCACAAGTAGGAGCATTTAATAAGCATAAATGTAACAAATTAAGTATAAAGATTTAAAGTTGACAAAAACAGCTCTGTCGACGGAAATTGCGACGGAGATAATTGCCATTTGCCGCTTGTGCGTCACGATATCACATCTGAATCATGCCAGATGCCGACAGTTTAGCAAACTAATAAGGATACATGTAATTATCTGAATTGAGTTAATGCATTTACTCAGAAGACCAAGTAAAAAATTACTGCACAAATTTCTAGTTCTTATAAAGGGAGAGAACAGATTCTAGAGTTAAACTCAGTTAATGTAAAATCAAATCAAAAATCAAAAATAGTTAATTTATTTTCTTCTAATAAAAACTTTTCGTAACTCTAGTGGTCGGAGCCCCCCTTTTAAGCATGAAGATGCCTGTACCATGAGTCATCGCTCCTTCATATCTCTAAATTAATAATGAATTCCTATAATCTAATTATATATTTTTTAACCTTTACGTATTTTATTTTTACAAACATCCTTATCATAATATTAACAGTACAATAACAACAACTTTTACTTTACTATTACTTACCTACCTAAAATAAAAAATAAGCATTTAATAGGGATAACGGCACCACCATTTGAAACATTTGATGTCAAATGGTTTATTCGGTTTCGTTAAAAAACATCAATCATTGATATTAATGTCAATGATATCGAATTACACATCGACCTAGATCTAGATCAGGAATTCATAATAACATTTAATTTTATCAACATTATCTATCATGCATACGTTTAAGCACAATTATTATTATTATGAACGTGATCTAAAATTGTAAAAATATAACTAATTAAATACCGGGGTCTATTGTTTATTCCGTGTCCAATTTGGCCGATTTACAGACCTTATGTGCTATGCATATATGTGTACGAATGAGAGAAGTAAAGTGCTTAGCAGGTATATCTATAAGAAATCAATAATTTCTTTATATTAAATGTTGAACACGCTTAAACAATTTATTGGTAAATTTTGCTGTTTGTAATTACATTAAATAAATGACAAACGCTAGAAAATATCACAATTCCAGAATGTTCCTGATATTAAATTAAACTTATTTAACAGAGAAAAGATTAATAAACTATTACATGCGTATTAAAAAATAATACCAAATGAAATATAAATCAAACAATAATCTTAGGTACCTGTAATACAATAAAAACCCCGTGAAAGCATTAAATGCCATTCCGCAATACTTTGTCTTTGATTGAGATCCATTGTATTCGACTTGGCAACTTTATAAAGATAAGAATTTATTTACAAAATGAAATGCCATTGCATTACTTACTCTACTCTTTTGAAATGGTCATTTATAGCGGAAAACATTTTAAAAGTGAAGGTGACTAGTTGTTGTTGTCTGACAAGGTTTAAAAGTATTGCAACAACATAGGCATTCGCTACCATGATTACTGTAATAACTTACTTAAGTAGTTACTTACACAATATATTTTTTTTCAATCAATAAAAATTGCTATATGTAATATAAAAGAGATGTTTCAAAAATGTATGGAGACCCGGCCAGGTCTATGTACAGTATACTGAAAAATAGGTAAAAATATGCACAACAGTGTTCAATTGTCCATTTTCTTTTTAATTGCTTTGTGGCGTGGTACAAAACAAGAATTATTATATAAAACTGCAACACAGCCAAAAATTCATCATGGCGCCTATGTCACTTTGGTGACGTTTAGTTGACTTCTATGTCACCCGCCATATTGCCATAGTGAATAATAGTGAAACCGACGAATTATTTTAATGTACACACAAACTATTGATAACAACGAATTTTTAGTATTTTTCGCGGATTCAGGTGATTTTTCCTGAATTTTGAGATAATGTACATATACCTGGCCGGATATGAAACATCTCTTTAATAGTCTTGTGGGTCCCACCAGACAGTGGGTGTTTGAAGACATACTTGTGCTCAAAGACCCATTGGTGCGTCTAATTGGTGGGTCTCTGAAGATTAAGGGTACACGGTTTTGGGTAGGTATAGGTAGGTAAAGGTAGGTAATTAATAACTGACATTTTTTTTATTTTTGCTATTCTAAGGTGATCATAGTGGAATAGACCTAAGTAGGCACACAAGTACGTACTCAGCTTTTTTGCAACCTAATGATTTAATAAGAAAACTTAAAAATTACTACAAATCAGATCAGCTCTCCTCTAGAGGCAGAGCTACTGCTGCAGATTGAGTGCAATTGTGAAAAGTCGCGGGTTTGCATCCCAGCCCAGAACATGTTTTTTTGCTAGTCTATAACCACTTTCATAACAGTATTTTATTAATTTAAACATTTTATAACCATGTCAAGAATAATTACCAATTCGATAAATTGTGTTTATTTTGTCTAATGGATAGGAAATCTATTAAAATTATAATAAATACAAATAAAGAAAGAAAACAATAAAAAAATTTATGCTTCAGGCGGGAATCGAACCCGCGTCTACTGGGTTCCGGCGAGATCTGGGGTCTGGACCCCAGTTTTTATAGCAACGTTGGTGAGATACCTCACCAATCATTGAAGTTTATTATACCTCAAGTGATCTGAAAGAATACTTTTTCAAGCATTTTTAAACTTCCAGTAAAGATGAGTAAGACTTTTTAATCACATTTAATTGTTTGATTTGTGCGTTTATATCGCCCACTTTATTGAAAGAAATATCAATAAAAAAAGAAAACGATGAAATAGTTTTAAGCTCCAGGCAGGAATTGAACCTTGAAACCTTGAACATTGAACAAAATCAAACATTTAAATTTGTTAGAATTAATTAAACTTAAAAGTCAACTTCACTTTATTTAGTCAAGTAACAGTAGCACTGCAAAATTGTAACTAAATAAGACAAAAATACAGATAGGGACGGTACTTAGCACTTTTTCAGTTTGAATTCAAATCAAAATTTATAGCAAACTGTGTCTCTACATTTTACAGCAGGGGGGTTTCCCAAAAGTAAAAAGAGATGTTTCTCAAATATTTGGAGACTCGGCCAGGTCTATGTACACTATACTAAAAAAATGGTAAAAATATGTAGAACAGTGTTCAATTATCCATTTTCTTTTTATTCGCTTGGTTGCGTGGTACAAAACAATATTTTTATTGAAAAACTGCAACACAGCCACGTTGACTTCTATGTCGCTCGCCATATTGCCATAGTGAATAACGGTGAAATTGACTAAAAATTTCAACTTTTGTATATACAAACAAATTATGCATGAAAACGAATTATTAGAATTATTCACGGATTCGGGAGATTTTTCCTGATTTTTTGAAATACTGTAGATATACCTGGCCGGATATGATCTCTTTTACGCGGCATGCATGAAATCGGTAGTGCAGAACGTTGCTATACAGCTCTATTTTATTTATAGCTAGAAGAAGTAGTTGCCTATCCGAGGCAATAAATAGTTCTTCTTTAATGCAGGTTAAAAAATACAATTAAAAAATAGTTGAGCTCCTAATTTTAATTTCGACGGGACAACCACTGAAATGAAAAATTCGGGGCTTAACCATTTTTATATGTTCCTCCACGTTTTGAAATAGTCAAGTCTTTGGAAATCGAGCTCCATGGACACTTAACGGCACTGATTTAAAAACCGACTTTATAACTACATATCAAAACATTTTAACCCCCAACGAAAAAAGAGGGGTGTTATAAGTTTGACGTGTCTGTCTGTGTATCTGTCTGTCTGTCTGTGGTATCGTAGCGCCTAAACGAATGAACCGATTTTGATTCGTTTTTTTTTGTTTGAAAGCTGATGTGACTACGATGGTTCTTAGCTATAATTTATGAAGATCCAGTTCAGGCGTTTGATGATTATCAGCTCATTTTCCACATTATTGTAGGGTTTTACTAACTTTTACAGATCCGAATGATTTGAAATTTGGTGTACTGTCACTTCGGTGACATTCCCATGTGCTCGGATGTATTTTATTTCTAATTTACATAAACGACCTGCCTAATGTAATGAATGTACCCTGCTCTTTGTTTGCAGACGACATATCTATTGTAATTCCCTTTGAAAATTACCAAGTTACTGATATTAATAATATAATATATAACACATTGTCAAAAGTAAATACCTGGTTAAATGAGCATAACTTACAAATTAACTTCAGAAAAACAAAATTATTAGAATTTAGACCTCACCAAAGAAACCCACTAGATATTAACTTTAATTTTAACAATATAAAACTGGAACAAGTAGACCATTATCCCCTTTTAGGAATAAACATAGATTCAAATACAAACTGGAAAGAACATATCAATAAGCATTAAGTTAGCAAGATTTTCTTATGCATTAAAAGAACTAAAAAAATTAACTAACCTAGAATCAGCCAAAAGTGCTTATTATGCCTACGCACACTCATGGCTAACCTATGGCATATTGTTGTGGGGAAATAGTACAGAAGTGATTAAACTATTTCGACTACAAAAAAGATGCTTAAGAATAATGGGAAATTTATGCGTTATGGACAGCTGCAAACCTTATTTTACAGAATTTAATATATTGACATTACCATCCCTATATATCTATGCTGCGTGTGAATTTGTCAGAAAGCACCCAGAATTCTTTCCATATCACGTTCGTCCACAAAATCTACGAGTGCAAAATAAACTAGCACAACCAACATGCAAATTTGAAATGTTTAGAAGTGGCCCTTTATCTATGTGTGTGAAAATTTACAATAAATTACCCAAGAACATAAGTAATGAAATAAACTTTAACAAATTTAAATTAGTGCTAAAGAAATATTTATCAGATAAATGTTTTTATTCGCTGCAAGAGTTTTTTGATGTATAATTATTACTATTATTATTATTATGTTCACTTCTATTTTTATTTTCTCTCATTTCTGAGGTATTTTCCAATTCCACGCGGGTTGATACCAAGCGTGAGTAGAATAATGTTGTGTCAGAGTGGTGTAATAGTTTGTGTGTGTGTGTGTGTGTGTGTGTGTGTGTGTGTTTGTATGTGTGTGGTGTGTTTTGTAGCAAGTTAATTAATACGCGATGTATTATTATTATTATTATTATAATTTTCTATAATAACAATCGGTACGCAAAACTTTCATTAGGTATGTATAAAGAATTTAATTTAATGTGATTTGATTTAATTTGGTTTAATTTAATTTAATTTGATTTAGTTTTATTTAATTTAATTTGGTTTATTTTTATTTAATTTAATTAGATTTAATTTAGTTTTATTTAATTTAATTTGATTTAATTTAATTTAATTTAATTTGATTTAATTTAATTTAATTTGATTTAATTTAGTTTAGTTATATCTATATTTGAATATCTTTATTTTTTTAAATTGCTATGTTATCTTTGGAATAACTTTAATTTTCAAAGTGGCCATGTTATCTTTAAAATTGATAGCTGTTTAAAATAAAAAGAATCAAGTGTGAGACTAGTAATATTATAAAGGTAACATTTCATAGATGGTTACCTACTACCTAAATTTATAGTTGCTGTGCCCTTGCAGGGTTTCATGTTTGGTTCTGTTTTCTATCACAACTCACAACATCTGTATACACAACATGGGAAGTGCAATAAAGAACTTTGACTTTGACTTTGACTTTGACTTTGACATACCTACTAACCTTGAGCTGATCCTATACATACAAAAAGTCTGCGAAATGCTTAATTCTTCAGAAACTTACAGCAGATATAGCGTGTTTGGGCTCTTATGAATAATCTCAATGAGATGGTGTTAGATACATGGGTTACTTAAAATTTTTTATTTTGTATTTTAATATTTGTAGAAAAAGAACTGCGTTGCAAGACTTGCCAGTTTTTATATGTAATGTTTTGATGAGATCTCATCTCTTTTTAACCGATTTCTAAAAGGAGGAGATTCTCAATTGGGTGGGTACGTATTTTTATGTATATGAACACCGATTACACCCAAATTTCTGATCCGATTACGCCTTTACGTGATTCTTTTTTGTTTGATGCGGAATAGTTTTCATTTGGTCCCATAATTTTTTTAAGACACTACATTTTAAGGCCTTTTTAATAAAACAACGTCATATTATTGGGTTATATTTATTGAAAAAACGTTCAAAGGCTTAATTAAAATCAAAAACAAAATTTTCTGTTTCAACAAAAATATAAACTTTATTCCTTTGGAAATATTTATTTAATCTTATGAAAACATAATCATTTAGACTTATTAATCATGGCACACAATAGGCGCATACGTTTTATAAGTAGAATAATTCCAATTAATCTTCTGCCTATCTTCCTAATCATTGTTGAACAATAAGCCTTCTGTTTCTGCATTCCTTAGCGGTCTACTAATTATTACTCGTAGAATAATACTCGAACAACTACTGAAACTATAATAACAAAAAAACAGCTAAAAATCAAGTAAAAACGAATAAAGAATGATCTTATCATTAATAATGTTACTTACACCACGACGCGGCGACACAGGACGCCCGGCACTTAATTTTCTTAGATATACGCGACGCAAAAATTTAAAACTAGCTACTAATCCAAGAACATATAAATATTTGAAATTGAGTTGTAGTTTTGACACCACCAGGCTCTCGAAAGGTTTGGTTTTTAAATCAAAATAAGTAGCCGGAAAGGGAAAGGTAGCCAGTGTAATTACAGGGCATGGACGGCATTTCATCTTAGGCCCCAGGATGACAACTCATAGACGAATGCATAAGGGAAGGACCTTTGAAGGAACTCCCTTTATACAACGCACCTGCAATATCAAGTGATTTTCCCTTGTTATTGCAGGTGTCTATAGGCGGCGGTAACCGCTTACCATCAGGTGGGCCGTCAGCTTGTTTGTCATCTAGTAGTATAAAAAAAAAGTTACTGTAATAATTAAGTTATCTACGTATTCGAAATTGCGGATTTTTGCTTTCCTTTAACTTTTTAGTGAAACACTACGATAGTAGGAAATAGTATTTTAACAGACGGTCACCCATCTAGCTTTGACCTTAGAAAGTAATATCACTAAAAATTGAGAAGATAAATCAAACAAATCCGACAAGCCGACTTAAAAACAATAAAAGGGAAAAATAAATTAAATTTAACGAGTTACTTATCTCCTAGAAACCTATTGTTAGGAGTTGGTGCAAAGTTGTTTCCATAACAATAGATAGTGAAGCACCGACTCCAAAAAGTATGTTCCAGGGGATAAGTAAAAGTGATTTTTCAAAATTTTATGGAGATCCGGCCAGGTTATGTATACTATACTGAAAAACAGGTAAAAGTATGCTAAACATTGTTCAATTGTCCATTTCTTTTTATTTGCTTTGTTGCGTGGTACAAAATAAGTATTTTTATAGAAAAAACTGCAACACAGCCAAATTTTCATCATGGCGTCAATGTCACTTTGGTGACTTTAGTTGACTTCCATATATGTCACCTGCCAGATTGCTATATTGATAAAAGGTGAAATTTTGTATATACAATGAAAACGAATTACATATTACTACCTATTTTTCCCGGATTCGGGAGATTTTCCCAAATTTTTTGAGATAGTGTATACTTATATGTATACCTGGCCGCCTAGCATGACCACCGAAACGCGATATATGATAAAGCTATTTATCGCTTCGAACTGTCAAAAATCATTGGATATAACCGCCATCTTGAAATTTTATCGAAACTGCGAACTTGTATTGTATATATACATGTTCGCAGTTTCGATAAAATTTCATATAATATAAATAGCGATAATTTCATATAATAGAAATGCGATAAATAGCTTTATCATATCGTATCATATCGCGTTTCGGTGGTCGTGCTAGGCGGGCTGGCCGGATTTCACACATCTCCCTTAATCATTTTATCCTTGTTAGTGTTTTTAAGTCTTTTTAAAAGTGTATAGCGCCTTAGCGCCTGAGAATTCATTTTTAGCCAGTTTATTAAACGTAAACATTGCGTACCTACAGTAAAAAAGAATAGAAATAAATATAATTTTAAATATAATTGAAATTAAATGTCCAATTTGGATTGATTTTGTGGAATTGTTGACGATTTAAAGGTGCTTCTTGGGGGATCTTATTAATATTTAGATATTTTCATTTAATTTTATTCCATTCAATTAGGAAACTAAAGTAAGTAGTTAAAAGGGTTATTACCTCCTGTAAAATTAAGAGGTAGTGTTTTGTCCAGTCACGGCTTATAAGACAAGTCTCCTAAACCGCAATCCCACTACAACGCTTCCTCAGTGAGCTCTGGCGACCTTACTCACCGCTGGAATACAACACTACAAAGCTGCGATCTTTTTTAAGGTGCCGCTCCAGTAAGGCGCTTAAAGATGTTTATATATCCGGCCAGGTATATGTCAAAAAATCAGGAAAAAGCTCATGAATCCGGGGAAAATACTAATAATTCCTTTTCATAATATACAAGGTGTTTGGTACATAGTATAACAAGCGGGCACCTACCCATGTTAACGTAGTCATATTAATACTAGTGTTATAAAAAATTCATCATCATCATCACCAGCCTATATACGTCCCACTGCTGGGCACAGGCCTTCCTACATGGCAGAAACACATGAGGAGTTTGGGCCATAACACCACCAGGGCCAGTGCGGGTTGGTGGGTTAAAGCGGTTGCAGTAACAACCGGGACCAACGGCTTAACGTGCCTTCCGAAGCACGGAGGAGCTCAAGATTTTAAATTTGATTTACCCATCCAGAGACCAACCATGGCGAAAGTTGCTTTGTTTTCGTAATCGAAACCAGAGCGCTCAAACCACTACGCCACCGAGCTCCTCAGTCTATACAGTGCGCGAAACAAATCGCAGCAAATCCAAAAATCTTCATTTTGAAAACCATCTGAAGTTCAAATTCCAATTAGTTACAAATCCTTTTAACTTTTTGATATACTGATTTAATTGTTGGTTAGAGTTATGTTGTAACAATATATTTTTAATTTGCATTTTTCAGTAAGTAATTAAAAATGTTACTGTTCTGTATATTAAAACTGGTAGTATTGATATAATAGGTTGGGGAAAAAGTTTCTTCGAATTTTTTTAAAAAAAACAAAACATTTTTAATATAGTTTATTTAGATTTAACTAAAGTATGTAGGTACCATTTTGTTCGATAACTTTTTGCCATCTTGTAGGTAGCGACATGATCCCATTGCTATAGAAATTTTGGGACTTCTGATCAAAATACCGCGACAAGTGGTTTTGGCAGTCCTCTCGTGATGTTAACCTGACACTGCCTAGAGAATTCTGAAGAGAGCGAAACACGTGGAAATCTGAAGGTGCAAGGTCAGGACTATACGGCGAATGCATTAACACCTCCCAGCCTAACTCTCTTAATTTTTGCTGAGTGGCTAAAGATGTGTGAGGTCTAGCGTTATCATGATGAAAAACCACACCCTCTGTTGATTAATTCCGGCCGCTTTCTCTCAACTTCTTGCTTTAATCTCATCAGTTGTTCGCAGTAGAGTTCAGAATCGATGGTCCTGCCTGGTGGTAACAGCTCATAATGAATAATGCCCTTCCAATCCCACCACACACACAGCATCAC
Organism: Nymphula nitidulata; assembly: GCA_947347705.1. Lineage (NCBI taxonomy): Eukaryota > Metazoa > Arthropoda > Insecta > Lepidoptera > Crambidae > Nymphula > Nymphula nitidulata. Next base: position 16,438,136 of record OX374625.1, on the reverse strand, counting down.
CTTGTTGCGAGTTAAACCGGGTTTCGCCACAGTCTGTGAAGCCTGAGCGGCCTTTGACCACGACCTTTTTCGCACGTTCTTGTCGTACGTGATCCACTTTTCATCACCAGTTATCAGCTTCTTCAAAAATGGTTCGGTTTCATTACGTCGTAATAAAGAATCACAAATGAGTACACGGTTCATTAGGTTTCTTTCAGTGAGCTCGCGGAGTACCCAAATATCGAGCTTTTTTGTGTACCCATTTTTTAAATGCGCCAAAACTGTTTTGTGGTCAATTCCCAGTTCTTCAGCTACGGGACGGGCTAAGGGACGAAGCACAACTTCAATACTGATTTGGGACAAACTAAGAATATTTTGGAATGTGGGATGAAATTTAGGACGAACGAAGAATAAATCTGTATTTGCCTTCTCTACCTACATAAATAGCGTGCGGTCTGTCGCTCAATAATAGCATTATGAAATAGGTTCTCGAGTTTTATTTTATTTGTATACCATTAATATAATAACTCCCTTTAAGTTTGACGACAAATGACTATGTATTGACAATGTTCTGCAACGATGTGATTATTTATGATTGCGCCAGCCTTTGACCAGTTTCGCAGTTTCGTAAGCTGTAAGTACGCCCACGTCCTATAGATTAGCGACCGATTTTGCCGGTGATATTGAAATCATTAGGTATTGTTACGAGCTAGGGGTTCGTTAATTTGGATAGAAACACCTGGTGACACTAACGAGACTTAATTCCATACACCACTCTAAAATTTACAATAACCAATCAACAAAGTCCAATCACAATATTAACTTATTCCGTAGTATTCGCCTTAGTCGGTATATCACACTATATCACTTAGGGTGTATCGCTTTGATCCGCACTTGTTCGCTTCTAAACTTAGAATGCCCATATGCTGCAATCAACAGTATTTTATACTACGCTAAACGAAATCGGGCAAACACTAGAATGTTCGACTATTATCTTGAACAAATAACTAAGTGCATCTGACGAATATAAACCTTAGGCTATTAGTCTGTAGGTTCAATATTGCTCGCACGTGCCCATCGTTCTAAGAAGTTTCGTCGAATTCGTTGAGGCCCTTCTGGAAGCTTCGAGTACTTTCATGAACATTCTATTATTTTCTCGTGATTTCTACGGCAATATAAAAATTCGTAACACTGCCCCCTTCTTAGAGATGTTCGTCTCGAGCATCATCATTGCTACCGTGATATTTCGTTAGGCGATCGATGTGGACAATTTTTATTGCTCCTCTCGGCTTGGATCCGGTAAGTTATATCATTCATTCGAGTGATCACTTTATACGGACCCTCCCATCTAGTCTGTAGTGTAGGTGACTTTCTTTTTCGGCGAGCTGGATTATGAAGCCAAACCAGAGCGCCTTCTTGGAATCCCCTCGTATTAGATCTTCTGTCCTACCTAGTTATCATATTTTAGCTTGACTGCAATCCATTTTCTCTGACTAGATCGTGGATGTTCTGCATTCTTTCGCATAGATCCGAAACATAATCTTGCATGGTATGAGAATCTTCTGGTGTCCCTCCAGTTAATAAATCTACTGGTAGCCGCAGTTCCCGACCATAATTTACATAGGCCGGAGTTGTTTTTGTGCTCTCGTGTTCTGCCGTTCTATAAGATAGAAGGAATAGTGGAATGTACTTGTCCCAGTCCTTTTGGTGATTGTCCACTATTTTTGCCAAATGCCTCTCCAATGTCTGATTAAATCGTTCCACCATTCCGTCAGACTGAGAGTGGTACGCAGTCGTTCGGGTTTTATGCATTCCCAAAATCTTGCATACTTCTTGAAATAATTGAGACTCGAAGTTTCTCCCTTGATCGGAATGGATTTCCAGAGGTACTCCATAGCGACAAATAACTTCTTCGACTATCTTGGACGCAACGGTTGTAGCTTCCTGGTTGGGTATGGCAAACACTTTAGGCCATTTGGTAAAATAGTCCATGACAACCATGAAATACTTGTTCCCCGACTTAGTCATAGGGAATGGCCCGGCTACATCTACTGCAACGCATTCCCAGGGTGCACCAACGTTGTACAGTTTCAAGTTTCCTCGACTCCGTGTATGCGGCCCTTTTACCGCAGCGCATGTAGTGCACCTGCGGCACCAATTCTGCACATCTTCACGACAGTGGGGCCAATAAAACCTCTCTCGTACTTTTATTAGTGTCCTCTTAACGCCGAGATGACCTCCCGAAACACCATCGTGTATCATACGGAGAACCTCTGGAACTTTGACTCTTGGAACAACTACTTGCAGGTGGAACTCTCTGCCGTTAGTCTTTTCCCATTTCCGGTACAGTATTCCAGTTCGTATAATTATGCTGTCCCATTGCGCCCAGTACGCTATAGTTGTAGCACTCATAGGTGCCACTTCGCTCCATGTTGGTTTTACGTCTCCTAGTTTCTTCCACATGACGATGTTACGAAGGTCGTTATCATTTTCTTGAGCCTTTCTAAAGGCATCATCTTCCCAGGATTCCAAAGGAGTTGTCCGAGTGAGCTTCAGAGTTTGCTCTTTGGACTCTTGTTTGACGCAATGCTTGCAGTCCACTAAACAGGGCCTTCTAAAGAGGGCGTCTGCGTTTCCGTAGGCCTTTCCGCTACGGTGTTCCGTGGCGAAGTCATACTCTTGTAGTTGCTCGATCCATCGTGCGACCTGGCCTTCTGGGTTCTTAAACTGCAGAAGCCATTTCAACGCCGCATGATCAGTGCGCAGTAAGAACCTTCGACCTATGAGGTATTTGCTGAAGTGTTGTAGGGTCTTTACCACAGCCAAAAGTTCCCTCCTTGTCACACAGTAATTTCTTTCTGACCTTGACAGTGACTTGCTGAAGTAAGCAATAACAACCTCCCTGCCATCTTGCATTTGAGACAACTCCACCAATTGCCGTATTACTTGCATCAGTATCCACGATGAATTGGCCCTATTAGAACAAGAATAAAATTTAACTTTTACACATTGTTGCCACTTGAGGGCAGCACTATACTTATACATACTTTTATCTGTGGTTTTTGATATATTGTATCTAGTTGTTCTTGCCTAGTTGCACATTAAAATTAGTAACTCTAAATATTGTTTTACTGAAGAAAGACCAAACCCAAACAGGTTATGGGCCCAGAATACTCATAAAATTGAAGAACACACGAAACGGCAAAGAAAAAGTTACAATATTGGTTACACAAAATATTGACAAGATAACCTCAAAATGGATCCCGCACGGTCAATGCATCTAGAAAAATTTGATGGAAATAATTTTCGCCAATGGAAATTTCAAATAAAATGCGCTTTAAAGGCAAAAGGAATTGATATTGCATTGCCAAAACCGGCGCAAAACAATACTGAATGGTTAAAGAATGATGGCACGGCTATGTTCATTATAACCTCTTCAATGGACTTCAAACAAATCACATTAATAGAAAATTGTGAAACTGCCAAAGAAATTATGACAAAACTTGAATCAATATATGAACAAAAGAGTGAACTATGCAAAATGTTGATTCATGAAAAGTTTTATCAGTACAAAATGTTACCAAGTGATAGTGTAGCTCAACACATCTCGAAAGTAGAAACTTTGGCAAAACAGCTAAGAGAAAGTGGTGAGACTGTTAGTGACATGGCCATCATAACAAAAATATTAAGCACATTGCCGCCTAAATATAGATCATTGCGTCAAGCATGGATGTCATTGGACTCGAAGCTACAGACTATTGTCAATTTAACAGCTCGTCTGCTAGATGAAGAAGCAAGTCTAGCAGGCGAAGAAGAACAAGAAACAGCCCTACTTGTCGCTAATAAAGGATGGAATATGAAGCCAAAACAAAATAAACATATGGCAAGTGGTAGTTGTTCAATTCAAAATAAAACTACCAAACATAGGTTTGAATGCTACAATTGTGGTAAGCGGGGCCATTTCTCAAGAGAATGCCGTGCTCCAAGAAAATCCAAAGTTAGAAAACCTCAACAAGAAGGTGCAGATATGTTAGCATTTTATGTGGGAAATGATGCGTGTGATACTGAAGAGAACACTTGGATCCTAGATAGTGGTGCATCTGCGCATATGACTTATAGAAAAGATTTCTTTTTAGAACTATTTGAATGCAACCAGAAATCATTGACATTGGGAAACAAACAATCCGTGGAAGTGTCAGGTGTTGGAAAAATATTAATAAAGAGATATGTCAATGAACAGTGGGAGACTAGTGAACTACATGATGTGCTGTATGTGCCCAGTTTGAGAAGAAACCTGTTTTCAGAAGGTGTAATAATAAGAAAATCTTATTCCATCATCAAGAAAGATACATGTGCTTTAATTTATAAAAACAATAAAGTGGTAATGAGTGCTAAAATTACAGAAAACAATTTGTATGAGTTATACATAAAGACAGTGGTTCCAGATACTTGTAACTTGGTTCAAGACAATCATAATGACATCAAAATGTGGCACGAAAGACTGGGACATATTAATTTGAAACAAATTAAGATCATGAGTGCAAATAGTGTTGTTGAGGGCTTAAAAGTCAATGACAATGGACAAAGTAACTTTGTTTGTGAGGCATGTGCATATGGGAAGCAGTGCAAGTTTCCATTTCACAAATCTGAGCGAGGAAAATTACACTCAGGTGATCTAGTATATAGTGATGTCTGCGGACCAATGAGCAGCTCATCAATTCAAGGTATGAGATACTTTGTATTATTCAAGGATGCTGCTACAAGTTACAGGCATATATATTTTATTAAAAACAAAAGTGATGTCTTAGAAGTTTTCAAGAAATACAATGCTATAATTAAAAATAAATTTATGCATAATATTAGAATATTATATACTGACAATGGTACTGAATATGTCAATAAAGTTTTTCAGGAATATTTGGATAGAGAGGGCATAGTTCATGAGCGCACTGCACCATATACGCCACAGCAAAATGGGCGTGCAGAAAGAGAGAATAGGACCATAGTGGAAAGTGCACGTTCTATGTTGTATGCACGAGACATGCCATTAGTCCTGTGGGCAGAAGCTGTGAATTGTGCAGTGTACCTATTAAATAGAACCACCTCTACCCAAACTCCTAACACAACACCTTTTGAATTGTGGAATGGCATCAAACCGCAGTTAAGTCATGTAAAGGTGTTTGGCAGTATTGGTTATGTTCATATTCCAGAACAATTAAGAACAAAATTAGACAAGAAAAGTGAGAAAATGATACTAGTTGGCTATGACAATAACAACTACAGAATGCTTGATATAAATACTAAGAAAATTAAGATATCTAGAAATGTCATCTTTGATGAACATCAAGTTCCCAACTTAAGAAAGAATATAGCACAAATAAGTATTATTGATGAAAATATGAATATAAACCAGAGTGAAGAAGAAATTAATATAGATAATACATTAATAGAAAATTCATCAACAGATAATGAAGACAGCCTATTGAGTTGTAACAGTGATGATCCAACATATGAACCGTCTCAAGAATTAGAAGACTTATCAATAAGAAATGTATGTTTAAGGCCACGACATAATAGAAATTTTGAGGCAAATCTTGTAGAATTATTATTGCCACAGACATATCCTGAAGCATTGAATAGTCCACAGAAGAGTAAATGGTTGGAAGCTATTAAAGAAGAATTGTCAGCACATGAAGAAAACAATACTTGGACTGTAGTTAAGAGATCTGATCAGCGAACCCTTACTACAAAGTGGGTTTTTACCATTAAGAAAAATGAAAATAATCAAATTGTACGCTATAAGGCTCGTTTATGTGCACGTGGGTTCAATCAAATCAAAGATATTGATTATCAAGAGATATTTTCACCCACAACCAGATATGATTCTATTAGAGTTATTTTCTCAATTGCTGCAAAGTATAGTTTAGATATTCAACAGTTTGATGTAAAAACTGCTTTCCTTAATGGGTGCCTGGAGGAAAATATTTTTATAGAAATACCCGAAGGTTTGTCAATTAAAGACAATTATATATTAAAATTAAATAAATCACTGTATGGTTTAAAGCAGGCATCTCGGTGCTGGAACAAAAGGTTCACTGAGTTTTTAATAAAATATGGTTTTGTACAATCTCAGGCTGATAATTGTATCTATGTGGGAACCTTTGAACAGACCAAAGTATTCCTAGTGATTTATGTCGACGATGGCCTTGTAATATCTTCAAATAGACAACTTATTAAGGATATTATAGAGTATTTAAAACAAGCTTTTAAGATCAAAGAATTAGATTTAAATTACTTTGTGGGCATGCAAATAGAGAAAACAAATAATAATATTTACATTCATCAAAAAAATTATATTAACCAGATTGTTGAAAAGTTTTGTATGACTAATGCTAATCCTATCAGCACTCCAGCAGATGTTAATGTTATTATTACCAAAAATACAGATGAAAATGTTGTCAATTTCCCATATAGGGAGGCTATAGGTTGCTTACTTTTTTTGAGCTCTGTTTCCAGGCCGGATATTTCCTTTGCTGTAAATGTGTTAAGCCGATATGTAAACAATCCAAGTCCACAGCATGTAAATGCTGTTAAACGTATCATTAAATACCTAATTAGTAGTAAAAATTTGTATATAAAATATGGGGAGAACTGTGGTCTAATTGGATATTCTGATGCAGATTTTGCCGGTGATATTGATACGCGTAAGTCTACTACAGGTTATATTTTTATTATGAATGGTGGACCAATCACATGGTCCAGTCAGAAACAAAAGACCATTGCTCTCTCCACAACTGAAGCAGAGTTTGTAGCTGCTTGTGAAGCTGCCAAAGAGATAATATGGTTGCAGCAACTAATGTTAGATTTAGGTGAGAATTGTGAATGCATCACATTAAATATTGATAATCAGAGTGCCATCAAGTTGATTAATAACCCTGTTTATCATAAGAGATCAAAACACATAGATATTAAGTATAACTTTATAAGGGAAAAGGTTAGATTGGGTTTAATAAAAATTAATTATGTTCCAAGTAAAAATCAATTATCTGATATTTTGACCAAAGCGTTGCCTACTAAAATTTTTGTCAATCTTAGAGATCAGTTCTTATTTGGTTGATATATTGTACTACTATTTTGATAGAACTATTTTGTTATTAATTATTAAAGTTAATTTTTAGTGGGAGTATTAGAACAAGAATAAAATTTAACTTTTACACATTGTTGCCACTTGAGGGCAGCACTATACTTATACATACTTTTATCTGTGGTTTTTGATATATTGTATCTAGTTGTTCTTGCCTAGTTGCACATTAAAATTAGTAACTCTAAATATTGTTTTACTGAAGAAAGACCAAACCCAAACAGGCCCTTAGTTTGAGGGTATCCCAAAATAGGTGTTTCACACAGATGTTGCTTCAGTTTCCCGAAGGAATCTTCGCAGGCCTTATTCCAACAGAATGTTCGTTTATCTTCGGTCAGACGATGTAACGGCTGGGCAATCTCGGAGAATCCTTTAATAAACCGCCTGTAGTATGAACATAAGCCGAGGAATGCGCGTACCTCTGTTTTATCTTTGGGAGTAGGCCACTTTTTAACAGCATCAACTTTCTCAGGATCCGTCTGGATTCCTTCACTGGTGATAACGTGGCCGAGGTAGCGCACTTTGTTCCTGAATAAATGACACTTTTTCGGGTTTAATTTCAGATTGGCTTCATGTATCTTGGCAAAGACTTGCTCCAGATTGCGCAAATGGTCCTCAAAATCACGGCCGACTATGATGACGTCATCCAAGAATACCAGGCAAGCTTCTCCAACCAGCCCTACTAGGACACATTCCATCAGGCGTTCAAAAGTCACTGGTGCGTTAGATAAACCAAAGGGCATGACGTTAAACTGCCATAGACCTTTGCCCGTAGAGAACGCTGTCTTCTCTTTGTCCTTCTGATGAATTTCCACCTGCCAGTAACCGGATTTTAAGTCCAGGGTGGAGAACCATTTCATGCCGCTCATAGTATCCAGTGTGTCATCAATTCGTGGCAATGGGTAACTGTCTTTCTTGGTGATGTCATTGAGTCGTCTGTAATCAACACAGAATCGCGTACTTCCATCTTTCTATTTAACGAGCACAACAGGTGAACACCATGGACTCCAAGAAGGTTCTATTATCTTATTTCTTTCCATTTCTTCCAACAGATCTTTGACCTCCTTCTCCTTTGCGATTGGTATTCGCCTTGCTCGTTGTCGGATGGGCCTCTCATCCCCAGTATCAATTTTCTGCTGTACCAAAGATGTTCACCCAATATCGCCTTCTTGATTGGTAAAGATGTTCGCAAAACGTAGAAGAAACTTCTTTGCTTGAACGCTCTGGGAGAATGTTAGGTTGCTTTTGCAGTCATCAAGTAGCTTCTTGACTGTGGTGTTGTTCCTGGCGTGCATTTCGTCTGAGCTTAGAGTTGAACTGCATTTCTTCATCCACACAACTTCCTCACATTCTTCGAAGACGTCGCCTTTACTTACGTGGACCTCGTGATCATCCAGGCTCAGCACTTTGACAACGGCTGTAATAAGTTTCCGGTTCGTAGAAGGTGCTTCTTCAATCAAAACACATCTGCTTGGCTTGTTATTTTTGGCGGACGGTAGCTTTACAAGTACTTGAGCTTCTGCACGTCCGGGTATGACAATGTTTCTCAGACAGGTTACTTTTCCGTGTACCCCTCCAAGTATGAAGATTTCTTCTTCACCACACTTGAACTCTATCAGTAACATCTATTTTGCAGTTGTATTTCTTCATGAAGTCCAACCCCAATATGCAATCATCTACAATGTCAGCTATAATGACGTCATGATCGTACGCCACTTCTCCCATGTACATGATAACTGACATTTCTCCAAAGACGGGTATTGGCCGTCCGGAGGCGGAAAGAAGTCGACAAGTGACTTTCCCCTTGCTTCTCTTCTCGTACTTGACCAAATCTGGACGAATTATTGTTCTTGATGCTCCTGTGTCAATTGTTATTTTACAATCATTACCTTAATTTAATTTTTCCAGCTATTGCAATGCTCTTTCTATTATGTGCCTGTGAGATGATGGTTGTCGGGGCTTTTTTCGCGCCGTCAGCCAGTACCCGCCCCTTAGTCGTGGCTGTTACTCGTTTCCCTGATTGGCAGTAGACGAAGATTCATATTTGTTTGCCAGCTCCTCGATACGCTCCATGAGTTTCTTATATGGCTCCTTTTGTGGGCAATTGAACTGGAGGTGCCTTCTTTCTCCACACTTGTAGCACATGGCACCGGATCCTTTCTTGTATGGAGCTTTTACCTCTTTCGCCTCCTCCGTGACTTCTCGAACCTTATGGATCTGCCGGATGTCATGCCTTACAGCTTCGACCTCCAAGGCGTGCGCCAGTGCTTCCTTAATTGAGGCGTGATGCCGGAGCCTCACCGCAGCTCTAACCTCGAGGTCCTTGATACCGTCAACGAAAGCTTGCACGGTGTTTGATTCCACCATCTTCATGTCGGCCGCTGGGTAGGCCTTCCGGACAAGCTTCTCGATCTCCAGAGCCCATTTCTGTAGTCCCTCCCCCGAACGCTGGACTCTGTCGCGCAACTGAGCACGGAAGACGTGCTCCAGGTGTTGTTCTCCGTATCTGGATTCCAATGCCTCTACCAGGTCTTTGAAGCCACTTCCGGAATCAGGTAGTACCTCCAGCACGGTAAGGGCCTGTCCTCGGAGTGCAACAGTTAGGCACTGTCCGTATGTCTATCCATTCGTAGCGGCGATCGTCTGAAACTGTTGACGGTATGCAGCCCAAGAGGAGGTACCGTCATACGAAGGCAACTTAATGTTGGGCCCATGGACTGCACCTACAGCACCACCCGATGTGACTGCTACTCCCTTGGTTTCCAGACGCACCACCTTTTTTTCTAACTCTGCGAGTCCGGTCTTCATATTGTCCACGTCATTACAAGGATGCAATACTTTTCTTCTACTGCGCTGACGTCTTTCTTGAGTTTTGCAACCACCCCGCTTATCTCGCTGAATGCCGACAAGACCTGCTGTTGGTCGCTTTTTAGCTCTGCTCTTAGCTCTTTCTGAGCAGCAGTTAGCTCTACTTGTGAGCTGTGAATAGCGGCTAAGAGAGTAGATAAATCGATGGTGGGCGTAGCCTGGTGATCGGTGCCAGTGCTTATAGTAGGCGTGGCCTGGTGCGCAGAATCAGTCAGTGATGCTTCAGCGACACGCTGAGCCCGCGTCTTGACACCCTCGCTGGTGACGTCTTCGTCTCTCGGAGTCAATGGCATTAAGATTATTTTTCTTTAAAAAAATCAGATTATTTTTTTAAAGAAAAATAATTTAATACTAAATTAATGAAATAAAAGTTGTACCAATAGAACCAAAAATAATTAAGTGATATTTCTCAAAGCATTATCGTAAATTAATATAAATCAAATTCTGTAGTTGTTTTGAAATAACAAAAATGAAATGAAACTAATATTCGTCTAATTAAACGCGCGTAAACTAGTAAGAACGTGTCGTAACTACAGAAACCGCCGTGAAGAGAACCGAACTTCGGAAGTTCGCCTTTTGTTTTTTATCGCATGTTCGGCCGAAGTTCGTATTCGGTTCAAACCACATTCGGCCCATCTCTAATAATTGTATATTATAATAATTAGGCATTTGTACATTGTAATAATTATGCGTAGTGACCGTAGCCACTGATGCCACTACGCATAATAGTAGTGGTAGCGACTACTACGGCCCCTACGGCTACGGCGTAGTCGCGCCTACGAAAGATCGCTCGTAGAGTCCGTCACGCAACTCTACGAGCGATATTCACACTGTACATAACGAGTACATAATAAGAGCAAGCGAGTGTAACGTAAGCCACAATTTGGAAATAATTTATTAATTACTAGGTGGTAGGCCCGTATATAGGGTCTTATGGGTACGTACGGTCGACCACAGGAGTAGCTGAACACTTTAGTACCAAGTCACAAAGACTCTAGCGCCAATATAGTACGGTAGCAACTATAAAGTAAGTGCATAAGATCGGTGTGACATAGTACTAAAGTGTTCAGCTACTATCATTTGAGCCGTGAAACAGTTCGCCGTGTTTCGGATTGAAGGGAAAGGTAGCCAGTGTAATTACTGGGCATGGACGGCATTTCATCTTAGGCCTCAGGATGACAATGCTCCTGCAATATAAAGTGATTTTTCTTTGTCTTTGCAGGTGTCTATAGGCGGCTGTAACTGCTTACCACCAGGTGGGCCGTCAGCTTGTTTGTCATCTAGTAGTAGGTACAAAAACAACTCTTTTTAGAATTATATAATTCTAATAGTTTATTGCCTTGCTAATAAAACTTTCTAACGTAACATAGTTCACGGGGTATCGCCGTAGGGATTGTAATTATTAAATAATACTTACTAGTCAAAACGTAACCCGATAGGCAGACAGAGTTACTTTTGCATTTATAACAGCCTTCGGACACATTGGTACAATTTCCATATTAGCATTAGTATGGATTAGGTGCTTAAAGACAGGCTGAATTTGTCAAGTGGGCTTGAATGGCCAAATCCGAAACTAAGCATGAGAAATAGCGAAAAGTTACACAAAGGAGTCTTGCCTTGGTCTTGATTTTGATAAAAACTAAAACGGTATCGTTGGTTTTTGAAAAATCAATATTTCTAGCTAGGAATCGAACATGTTGATTTTGAAAAAAAAAACACACCTGTATTCGGATTGCACCATTCAATAGTGTCTCTAGTAAAGAACGTATTCTAGGAAGTAAGTAATGAGTAAGGAATAACATACGGCAAACTAAAAAAAATAACTTTTTTACATGCAATGCACAGGTAGAAAATTCATCTTTATTTGTAATAATCTAGGTATTAATAGTAAAATAGTACTAAAAGTTTAAGTCTTTATGAAAATATTAAATACGGATTAGAAACCTTCAAAGAATTATTTAAAACTTCGATGGACCATAAACTTTAAAATTTATGAAAAACCAGACCTAAATAAGGGGTTAGTTCTCATAGCTGGATTTCAAAGTAACATTTTTTAGAAAATTTGGCACAAGATTTTTTTTCTTGAAGTTACTTGATAGTAATTTCAAGGAAAAAAAACAAAAAATCTCACAATTCTAGTTTTCCGTTTTTTTAGTGTAAAATTATTAACACTAAATATTGCTTTAAACAAACATGAGCGGAGACTCTTACGAGCTCACTAACTTACTCTTTTAACTAGGTACGCCTGTTACCTTAATATTGTAGTGATTTCAATTAACATAGTTTGATAAATGTTTCTGTTCTATAAGTACAATATTTTACAATTCAAAATATTTATAAACTAAGACAATACATATATTACAGGACTAGCTATGCCCGCGACTTCGTTCGCGTGGATATCGGAAAATAACCACTTAAAATTTGATTACGAAAAATTGGTTGTAAGTAGTGAGTCAATTTCAAAAGATAGACATATGCTGCCTCGGACTTTTTTTTAGAACTTTTAAAAGAGAACAATTCTTACATACATGGTTTTTGCGTAACTTTAACCGTAGCAACAAAAGCTCCAAAAAGTAATATTTTTTTCCCATTTTTGCAACATTTTTTATTGATGCTCAGCACCCGTACCACCATCTTTTATCACGATCCAATTTAGGACCTAAACTGAGTAGAATCGTTTAATTCGTACTACGACGCTATCTACGACTATGACAGCGACGCAGTTTAGGAACCAATACTGAACCGAGCGGAATATGAATCGCTTTTATAAAGATGGTGGTAAGGCCCCAGCTGTAGTAGTCGTAGCGTGATGATATAATAGCCTATATAATACCTCGATAAATGGACTACCCAACACAAAAAGAAATTTTCAATTTGAATCAGTTGTTCCTGAGATTAGCGCGTTCAACCAAACAAACAAACAAACTCTTGAGCTTTATAATATTAGTATAGATTAGGTAATAGGGTATCTTCAATAAAATTGTTTCAGATTTTATAGACATAAAAATGATGAATTTAGGATATTGTACAATTAAAAATATTAATAAACTAAGCCAATACATATATTACAGGATTAGGTAATAGGTATCTACAGTAAAATTGTTTCCGATTTTATAGACATAAAAATGATGAATTTGCGATCTGCCTAAAAAACACAGATCACACACACAGATACAGAATCGACACAACGGCAAAGTTTAATTTCTAGGCGTGACACGGATCCAGAACTCAGGCAGCGTGGTGATGATGCCTTGAATCCTAGCAGACAGCTTCTTGAGTGGTCGCCCGTCTGCTGTTGAGACGTGGAAGGCTTGCATGAAGCCCGCGAAAACTTGGAACATACACTGACGCGCGTACGTCTCCCCCGCACATAACCTTCGCCCTGAAATATATATTTAAAATAATTTAATTATTTTATACACTTTAAAAAAGTTTATTAATCCACGTGGGACTCCGAATGCCAATGTCTTCGAATGATTCAATGGAGCCAATTGAAACTCATTTTGGTGAGGTTATTATTGTTTATTAATTTATTTTATTCATGTACAGTACACACAAACAGACAATATTTAAAAATGAGACAATTTACGACGGTCGAATGACTGAATGTACATGGGCACTGCTTATTTCTAAAGAAATTTCCTCTAGCAGATCGCGAGAAGAATATATTAGTATAAATTTATTTTAAAATTAATTTATTCTTCTCGCAGGTTATAAAACTAAAACCGATTAAAAATGTTGTAATCAGTTTTTGGTTTTCAAATGGATAAAAATAATTTTTTAAAAATCTTTAAAAAATTAATTACAACTGGCAACTTACACAATGGCGCCTTTTATAGATTTGAATCGATATTTGATTCTAAAGCATAAGCTTTAGAATCAAATATCGATTCAAATCTATAACCCCGCCGTGGTTCTTCTCATAAAGTATATTGAATATTGGATGGTCTTCTAATGATGTTCAGCGACTCGTGATATTCTATCCGAGCTTAGAAACAGCCGGACAACTCTTACAAAACGCTAGTTTAGGGGTGGGACATTGTCCACGTGTATGAGCAATATCGCCAACTTGCACAAATTGGTAACACAGGTGTTTTGTATATAGCATAACAAACGGGCACATACAAGCTTGTCATACCATGTCCAAGCACCTTTTATAATAATTCTTATGGCAATCTGTTCCGAAAATAGTGAGTTTTTGGACAAATTCATTTTTGATGGATTTTAGACTTCAATACTTAGGCTCGAGAAAAATTGCATTTCGATGCGAATAAAACCTTTCTCCTGTACCTCATGCTATGCGACTGGTCGAAGTAGCATGCATTAATGTGAAAAAATAATATCTTCTTGTGCAATCAAGTGTATTTGATTGTTTGATTGATATCTACTCACCAGCACCAAAAGGTAGCGACTTGTCTTTGGACACGTCTAGTTTTCCATCAGTGATGAACCGCTCTGGTCGGAAGTTGTGAGGATCGCCCCATATCTCCTCGTCCATGTGAAGCGTCACGTAGTTGGCACTTACCACTGTATTCTAAAACAAAAGTTTGGTTTTTAGAAACAAAATTTCAAGATATTCAAATGACGACCGACCAACTGACCCAGACCTCGACTCACCCCGACGAGGAAGTAGAAGTAATGTATTAGGATATCTCTCGGGCAATACATACTTCCAAACTCACTACACCGTTATCATGGGATACTTCAACGCAAGGCTAGGCAAACGGGGCGATGATGAGTTGAAAGTGGGGCAATTTGGAGCTGGAATCCGGAACTTTAGAGGTCAAATGCTGGCCGATTATATGGAGAGGGAGGGACTCTTTATGATGAACTCCTTCTTCAAAAAACGGCCGCATCGAAAATGGACCTGGAAAAGTCCGGATGGCGCAACGAAAAATGAGATCGACTTCATCATGTTGACTAAGACTCGGATATTCAATGATGTCTCAGTGATCAATTCGTTTAACACGGGGAGTGATCACCAAATGGTACGAGGCACATTGAATCTCAACGTGAAATCCGAGAGGTATCGACTGATGAAGTCTACGCTCCGCTCTGCAGCTATGCAGATTCAGAACCCCGAACTCTTTCAGCTCGAACTGCAAAATCGCTTTAATTGCCTGGACGACTGCACAGATGTGGACACGTACAACGACAGGTTCGTGGAAGCTGTTCTTACGGCGGGTTCAGGGCTCTTCAAACCCAGCCGTTACAAAAGAGGTAAAAAAATCTCTGCGCCAACTTTAAAGCTCATGAAGAAAAGACGTGCACTGCAGTCTTCCGAAGACGCTCGTCGGCAACTCAACAAACAGATCTCCAAGTCATTGACCCGCGACATACGCCACTTTAATACAGAATGTATTAGAGAGGCAATCGAGTGGAACAAAGGCTTCAAAGTGTTCGCCCGAGATCTGTCGACAGGACAGAGTTTGCTGACGAAGCTGAAAACGGAGGATGGCAGATTCGTTACATCCCGACCTGAGCTCTTGGCCGAGATTGAAAACTTCTGTGGACAGCTTTACGCGACAAGAGCCAAATTAACCCGACATTACACGGAAGATATCCCGGACGTCAGCCTGTACGAGATTAGTGTAGCTCTCAAACAGCTTAAGAACGACAAGGCGCCGGGCGACGATGGAGTTACAGCCGAGCTTCTGAAAGCAGGTGGGCGACCGGTCCTGAAAGCTCTTCAGAGGTTATTTAACTCCATCATGCTCGAGGGTAAAACGCCAAAGGCATGGCACAGGGGCGTGGTCGCACTCTTCTTCAAAAAGGGTGACAAGACTCTATTGAAGAACTACAGACCCATCACACTCCTGAGTCATGTCCACAAGTTATTTTCGAGGGTTATTACGAATCGTCTCGCACGCAGGTTTGACGATTTCCAGCCTCCTGAACAAGCCGGTTTCCGAAAAGGCTTTAGTACCATAGACCACATACATACGCTGCGGCAGGTTATACAGAAGACCGAATAGTACAACCTGCCATTATGCTTAGCGTTTGTAGACTATGAGAAAGCCTTCGATTCTGTCGAGACCTAGGCCGTGCTTCAGTCACTCCAGAGATGCAGTCACTGTACGAAAACGCCACTATGTCAGTCGGCCTCCAGGACCAAAACTCGAAACCAATACGACTTCAGCGCGGTGTGAGACAGGGCGATGTTATATCCCCGAAACTGTTCTCTGCCGCGTTGGAGGATGTTTTTAAGCTTTTGGCCTGGAGGGGACTTGGCATCAACATAAATGGCGAGTACATGACTCACCTTCGTTTTGCTGATGATATCGTAGTCATGGCTAAAAACCTGGAAGACTTGGGCACAATGCTCGACGACCTATGTAGAGTCTCCCAACAAGTGGGTCTTAAAATGAACATGGATAAGACGAAGATTATGTCGAATTCCCATGTCGTACCCACTCCTGTGAAGGTTGGAAGCTCTACACTGGAAGTTGCTGATAAATACATTTACGTCTCAAGACGAAAGTCTTTAATTCGTGTGTGTTGCCAGTAATGACATACGGAACCGAGACGTGGCCGCTTACAATGGGCCTTATACAAAGGCTCAAAGTCACCCAAAGAGCAATGGAGAGGGCTATGCTTGGTGTTTCTCTGCGTGATCGAATCAGAAATGATGAGATCCGCAGGAGAACTAAGGTCGCTGACATAGCCCAAAGAAGTGCGAGTCTAGTGGCAGTGGGCAGGTCACATTGCGAGGAGGACTGACGGCCGTTGGGGCGGAAAGGTCCTCGAATGACGCGTACCGGGAGACGCAGCGTTGGTAGGCCCCCCACAAGGTGGACCGATGAGATCATCGGTCCACCTTGTGGGGGGATAAGGGTCGCGGGAAGCCGTTGGATGAGGGCAGCGCACGACCGATCGGTTTGGAGATCCTTGGAGGAGGCCTATGCCCAGCAGTGGGCGTCTCTCGGCTGATATGATGATGATGATTCAAATGACGTGACAAATCTTAACTAAGCGTGTTTCTAAACGATCTAAGTAGTTCAAAGATAGCTTCGGCGCATGACAATATTGACAATGATAGCGAAAGGTATACGTACTCTGTCGTGCATCAAAGCCTGGAGGCTCATAACTCCAGGTCTTATCTGGAGTCTCTAACCTGTCTCTAACCATAAAATATTTTTCAACGATAAAAATGATTTATTTATTTATTTATTTATTTATTTAGTACTGCCACATAACATACATTAAAATATTAAAATTATCAGGTCTCAGATACAAACAATTCTGATGCATGTCACAAAACGGCGTACATAACACTCATTAATTAGGTACACAAATCAGAAGCTAAACTTAAACAGAACAATACCAATATAAATCACTCGACTTAACAATTATAAAACAATAAATAAAATGAAACTAATATATAATCAGAAATATATAGGCGTGTCAAATGGCAGTTTTATTATCAAAAAAATGTTGGATTTTTAGTTTGAAACTACTCAAGCTGTCACCAAATATATCAAGATCAAAAATTTTATTACAAAAATTTTATTACATTATGATTTACTATCAACTGTGACTAATTTACACAAATCTTTCTAAAAGCTCATATCATAATGTTAATTTACCGTTAAACAATTCCATTGATGGAGCGAATAGTCAAGATCGGATAGAATCAACAGATTCGGTACTCAAAATAAATATGATATCAATCACACAATTTATGGAGTGCCTGATTTTTCTTTTGTATGAAAAAAAATTAACGTTCATGATAGTACCTACCTACTCATATTATTTAAGTAGACAGTCAGATCAGATTATAACAAAAAATGTTTTAAATTGTTTTTGACTAAAACCACTAAGTTAATGTACCCTCAATGTGCGTGTGACGCTCTGGTTTCGTAAAATAGAAGGTATCCCAAATCAGCGTACTTTTACAATAAACGAATAAATTTAATGAATGATTAAATTAAGTACGCACCTAAATCCAACATCTACAAATAATTTAGGCAAAAAGGTATTAAAGCACATAAGTGAGCATGATACTTAAAGCTTACCTCGGGTATATCAAAGCCATGGAACTTGACGTCTGACAAAGCGCGGTGAGGTACTCCCAGAGGAACTAACGTTTCAATCCTCATCATTTCACGGAGACACGACTCCGTATAAGGCATGCTAGAAAACCATATGATAATAATGAAATTAAGACAGTTGTCCTATTATTAGCCAACGGAAACTTCATTTTTAAACGACTTCAAAAAAGGAGGATACGTATATCCTCCTCCTTTTTATCCTCCTTTTTTTATATGACCAATTTTAAAATATTTTTTGATATTTAAAAAAATATTTTTTGTTTCAAGGGTAGGTATTTTTTGGGTACTTACCTACTTTTATATATAGCTATTTGTATATAGGACTTTTATAAAAGTACTTATCTATTATGTATATAGGTAGTAGGTAAGTAGGACATATTTTATTTATTTTATTATTTATTTTATTTTACTACATAAAATCTATAGAATACCTGTTTAGCAACCATTGGCTAAGAGATATAGAAGGCGATAATGCTGATGGTCACCTAGCTTTGACCTTAAAAATTTATCATAAAAATTGACAATGTTCTTTAAATAAAATTTTAAATAAAATCTTACTTAAAAACACTAAAAATCAAGTAAGTTGAAACATAGTTATTTAACTATCTTTTAGATGATTATAATTTACTTATGCACATTTTTTCACTTACTACTTCCTGTCATCAAGATTCGGCAACCTTCCTCTGCCTACTACTCGGTCTATTTCCTCGTGTATCTTCTCCTGAATCTCAGGTTGTATCAGAATCCTTTCAATTAACATAGTGAGCACTGTCTCCACAGCTGTTGCGGTGGGGAACATGTAATCGGTGCAAATCAAAACCAATTGATCCACTAAAATAACACGAAATAAACTTTAATGTAAGTAATTAAATAGCTAAGTGTGTACATACTTCCTTCCTAAATAAATATAGTGAATGAAAAGCATTAAAAATAAATAATTATAGTAAGGTAGGTACTAGATAAGATTCTAACTGTTCTAACTGCGATTATACCTTCCTATTTTATAGTTGGAGAGTTAGGAAATAGAATAATGAAATAAGTCCTTAAGGCCCGTGTATGTAGGATTGTCTAGGTAGGAGATAAACATCGCCTTTCCTATTTCGGTCGTAAAAGCATTCGCTGTGTTTCGGATTGAAGGGGAAGGTGTAGTCATAATACATCACTAATTTGTAATTAATAGGTAATGATGAGTGTAGAAAATAGACATGTTGGCGACTATTTGCTTTTATTATTTTACTTTTTTACTTGGTGCTTTTTAAGTGGAATCCGTGACCTTACAAAACTGTAACTGTTTTTATTACCAGAAAATGTAGATCGTCCCTGTTTCTCGAGTTCTTCATTCATCTGCTTTATATACATGTCGAGAAAGTGGCGACAGTGTGTACCATCTTCTGTCTCTCTCACTTCATTGATCAATTTCTGGAGAAGATAAATTTAAACTGCAACGACTTCATAACCTTTTTTACTCCAAAAAAAATACATATCTAACCATTCAGGATGCATAAACTATTTTATTATTATAGGTAATTATAATAATAAATATCCAATGCCTTTTTCGTCACAGTTTAGAAAAATCTAGAAATACCTATTATTACAAACCACGTTCAAAAACAATAATTTATATAAGTACTTATCTAATGTTAAAAATAAAATTTAACAATTGTTTTGTAGACACCTACCTTATAATTAGTAGATGAGTATTTAGTTTCTTAATTTTATTTTTCCATTAGATAGGTATATAAATAATAAATGTTCTAAAGATATTTATAAAAAAAATAGAGCAATCACCCAGATTATAAAAGGTCGCGGGAAAAGAGAGCAGTGTTTTCACAATCTGTTTGTTCGCACCCCACCCTAGGACATGACTTTTTCTAGTCGAGACATTTTTTTCTTATTAATTAAACAGTTTGGATTCGCGTATCTGTCATACAACAGCTCGACTTACCGAAAAAAAGTCTAACAGGTACTGATTTCCCTTTCGTAAGCCGCTGTATCCACTGTACCCTGGCAAGAAATCTTTCAGCCACGGCGTTATACTCAGAGCTGCTCCCAGATCGTTAGAGTTCCTTTGGAATATCAAGGCATATCTTCCCATCTCCCACAGACTGTTGTACCGAGATCTGGGCACTGTCATTCTGCTTAAGACATAGAGAAGTCCGTTGATGAAAGGGACGGCAAAATAGTGAGGTAGGTAGATGAGCTCCCCTTTGACGATTTTCTGTTGATTAAAAAATAGTAGCCCGTTATCGAAAGTAGGAAATAGAAAAGCAACCGCATTATGAGTTTGAAGATGAAGTTAATAAAGATTTTTCTATAAAGATAGTGTATATTTTACATTAAACTTTACGAGGAAAAAACTGGTTTAACAAAAAAAATTCCATAGCGCAAATCACTTACATCTTTTGTGTTTGCAAAATATTTACGATTCATTCTGATGTTATTTAGTATAAACACATAGTTAGTTATCTTATTAATAGGCACAAAATTCAAAGGTGACTTGATAAATATTATCAATGTAGTCTAAAACAATTTTTCTAATGACCGTAGATCGTGCAGAATAGCAAATCATTAAGAGTTACTTCTGTGTACAGTGTGTAGGCAGTCGAAGGCTTATCAAGCGTTAAGATATTCAACCATCCGAAATATCCTTTTTCCGAAAAAAACCGAATTCGGCATGGAGTCGGTCGAAGTTTTAGATACAATATAGCTAAACATAATAATCATAATCATCATATAATCATGGTAGGCGTTGGAGTAGGCCTATAACGACATGATAGCCTAATTGCTACACCGGATTGATGTGTTTGTTTATTAAATAGTTATAACTTGAAAATGAACCATCAATAAAAGTTTAATTTATACACCCGTCTGGAATATGTATAGAGAATACCTCAATCCAGATTCGAAGGTCGATTTGAATCAGATTCTTAATTAGTGATGTTGTTTCTCAGAATCAAAATTAACACTAATTCTAAAACACGCTTTTCCATAAAAAAAAAAAAAAAAGTAAGTAATAAAGTAATAGTTTCTAATAAAGTTAAAGCTAAAACTGAGCTTATAAAATGACAATGACGTAAAAATGAGATAAATAAATCTTATATGGATTAAAATAATTAATAAAAATACCACCGAACTGTTCTGTAGTGCCTCTCTGTATCGTGCACAATTTGGGGAATACAATAAAAATATTTTGACTGTAAATAATTTCATTACACATTTATCAGTATACATATTTTAAAGTTGAAAAAGGCGTTCTTCATTATGCCCAGTAGGATAATAATGAGGTATCTCTAGTAGTGGGTTTATGATTCTATCTCTAATTCTTTTTGCAATAGAAATGTATTTTTTACTTTACTAAATCGTTGTGTGTGTTGATTTTAAATTGAATTCTTGCTGTTTATGTTGTTGTTACCTCCTCGTCTGGAGTTTTAGGTCCGTGAATGGTCATATCGATCATTTCCTTGATTTCCCCTTCCACCACCGTCTCTAGGCTCTCGTCCCGTCTGCCAAAGCCGTAGTCCCGCATGTACCTCAACGAGAACCGTCTCTGAACATGCCAGAAGTAGCCATCCGTGAAGAATATACCTGATAATGAGTACATTTACTTTTCTTAAGTAAGGCCAGTAGGGTATCTTACATTTTGCATAGTGTGTTTACTCTCTAGAAAATCTATATATGACATAACCATGGTAAGACTTTCGTGGCAGGTTCTAAGTGTCTTTTAAGCGAAACACCAACAAAAATGGACTAAACTGGCACTTCATAAATAAAAAAGTATTCTTTTATTATTTTAATCCAAAGTCTAAGTTAGTAAAACTAGAGTCTCTAGGTACTTGAGGGAACTTTCAACAAAAAAAATTACAAAGAATATAAAATTAATGTAGATCTGTTCAGGCAAATCATAAATTACAGCTGAGAACCGACTGAAAAAAAAATTAGGGCTGGTGATGATGATGAGTGTTGTGTTGGGAGATCGAAGACAAATATCCTGTCCTCTGTAATACCTCAGTTACTGAGTGGCTTAGTAGTAGTTAGTAACTCGTTTCTTTGTCGGACTTCCAAAACTTGGAATTAAGGCACCTTATGGGCCGGCAAGCTCCACCTTGCGGCTAGAACAGCGTGTTTCAAGATAGCCGTCTTCGCATATGGACTCTTCTTACCGCTTCACATCAGGTGGTGGCTGGTGTGACGTCATTTGCCGTGCTTTGTATAAATAGGCACTGTTGGAGTTACTAGCTTTAATAATCTACTGTAACCAGTTACCATCAGGCTGGCCATATCTATGCTTGTTTGCCACTTGTAATAGTATAGTAGATTGTATCTATAAATAATTCCCCAAGTAGGTACCTAATCAATTTATTGAATATCTGTTATTCTACTGATACTTGACAGAAGGAGGACATCGGGATAAGAATTATTACTTTAGTAATAGACGTTATAATTATTTTCAACCGTTTGTTGAAATGTACCTTAATACTGTAATAAATAAATTGTATTTTCAGAACAAATTGAAACATGGTCTATTATTTCATACAAATTTCATGAAATTATCAAATGAATATGATGTTTTTGAAAGAGGCAAACAATTTCTATGAACTAATATAGACCACGTTTCAATTTATTGTCGTATTGACGGCACCACCTGTAGGTATTGTTAGGAATCATAAATAAATAAAAAATATCAATGAAAACTTTAAATTGTAAATAAGAAGCTCAAGAGTTCAATAATCTCAAGAAGGTCAATAATAATACCAATGTATAAGAAATTGATATTAAGCTGCTGATATAACCTTATCAACCAGCAGTATTATCCTGCATAATCCATTACTACAGCTTCTTGAGATCAAACTTATCAATTATTACAAAGATGTTCTGTCAAGAATTGCAAATAAAGGTGGAAAAACTCGTTGTCAAATAATGGAAATTTCAGGAGCTTTGACTGAAAACTCCGTCATCCACCTTACTCACTATAACATTCTCCAACTGAACTAATTTCTATTTTAGTCAGAATTTGTTCACCTTGTTAGATTGTGAAACACTTCGCAAACATATTTTTCGTCGATGAACGTTTGCCTGTAAATTCAAAGTCCATTCTACAAGTAGGTACCAGAAAATATCCCACTCTGCTTGGTCATAAAAAATAACCATGAACCTACAGTGTTACAGAGCGATGCCATTATTTCTATTGAATAAAATCAAGTGGTAGGTACATTTGTAGAGTGGACTTTAGATTTGTCAGTGAAACGTTCATCGACGAAGTGAATTACACCCCCTCTCTGAGCAAGAGAATTTTACTTCCATGGACCGGAATCGATGATTCTTTAAAACTAGCAAATAGCAAATTCGTCAATAAATTTCTAATAAATCTGTCAATTTAATAAAAATTACATCTTAATGCTTACCTAATTTTTTCCAGTAAGATCGTAAACGTCCTAAAATAATGTCCAGCCGACCGTCGAACTCCTCTAAATTCAACATTTCCTTAATCATTGCAGAGTCATTAATGACGATGGTGGGGAATGGGCCCAGGTACAGTCCAACAATTTTAGTCTTGTATTTCTTGCTCAGTTTTATAAACGCAGCAGCTAAATTGTTAAAGTGAGTGGCTAAGACGATCCAGTACGCACCGTAGACTGGCAGACTTGGTGGTCCTAGAAAGTAATAATCTACTTAACATATAACATTTAAGATAGAACAACAACTTATCCGAATCTTAGGTATTTGTTTAAATACTCGTTTCGGATGTCGAAATAGAATATTTAGAATAGTTTTTTGAACTCTGTATCAACATCGTGGTTTATAAATAAAAAAATCTCTTCCTGTTTAAAATTTTCAGATTATTTATTTAAGACTTCAGATTCCTCCATACTTACGCAATGTCAGTGGACTAGAAGTCCAAGATCATTAGATATGTACACTATAGTTACAGCATTCTTAATTTCATCGAATTTTAAGTTTTGTTTATCAAATAATCAACGTCAACATTAAATTTCACAGGGATATCCCAAGTCCTGGGTAGCTCAGATGGATAGAGAAGTCGCCCGGATTGCGAAAGGTCGCGGGTTGGATCCCCGCCTCAGGACGTGAAATTTTTCTAGTTTAGATATATTTTAACAAGAGTAGATATAAGTAATACAAATTAAAATAGGTTAAGAGTTGTCGCCATCGATCAACTACAATTTTTCTTCTTCTTCGAAATAAGTAATACAATTTTCACATTACATTAGAATAAGTAATTTTAAACTTATTGGAATGCAACTGCAACATTATTATGAAATTTTATAAGCAGTTTTAAACATTATTCTTTTTCTTTTTTTTTACTTATAAATAACAGTAGATACTTAAGTCTTTAGACATATTTTTTATAGATAAAAAAGAAATTCAAAATAGGTGAATATTTTTCTAAATAAATGAATGTTTATTACCTGGAGGAAAGTTGTCAAGTCTTATAAAAGCATTCCTGTATGATTTCACTGCACATAATGCTATGCCCACTGCTAAAATAATTAATCCGATCATTGCAAGATAAAAATATTATAAAATAACACATGCAACTAATTGTGTTGTCGCGGCAACTGAAGCGTTGTGCGCTTATGTGTCTCCGTCAAAATTGATCTCAGACATAATCGCGTGAAGTAATTGTTATCAGAGAGCGAAAATAGTACCTATCATAGTAACTGGAATTATTGTATCGAAGAATATTATTATTGTATGTTTGCGCTTTCGCTTATATTTATGTAACTAGGTACATACATAAATATAAGCGAAAGCGCAGGCGAAATTAAGTAAGTGCCTATGTATAGAAATAAATAATAAAATGATAATTTTAGGTAGCCCCAAGCCTCGTTAATCATCTATCAAACACCATCTCATCAAGACTATTCTTATGAATCCAAACACGCTATATCTGCTGTTAGTTTTTGAAGAATTAAGCATCCCGCAGACTTTTTGATGGTCTATACCATCAGTTCAAGTTTAGTATGTCATGGAAATGACGGTACATCTAATTTCAAATTAATCGGACCTGTGAAAGTTACTGAAACCATCTCATCATGCAGAAAATGAGCTGAGTCATCAAACGCCTGAACTGATCTTTATAAATAATAGCTGAAAACCATCCTAATCAAGCTTTCCTTTCATACAAAAAAAACTAGGTAAATCCAAAAGGTCCATTCGTTTAAGAGCTACGATGCTACAAATAGACACACAGCTAGATAGGTACACAGATACATAGATACCTACATATACACAGCCAGACACATCAAACTTATAACATCCCTCTTTTATCGTCGGGGTTAAAAACAAGAAACACTGCGGAAACTAATGAGAAATTAAAAATAATAATAATATGCAATAAAAGTAAATAAAATCAGACCGGATTCTGTTCAACATCTCGAAACACATGAGGAGTTTGGGCCATAGGTAACACCACCACGCTGGCCCAATGCGGGCCGTTTTTTGCGCCTCCTGAAAAGAAGCCTTTTGTCCATTACGACATTTGAGCCCAGAGGTACCTATCGATAATATTTTATACTTGTTGATCATCTAAATTAATCTAAAAAAATCTAAAGTTCTCATTGTGGTCAATTGGACCCCTATGATAAACGAAAGAGTTAATTGTGTTAAGGCCATAGGGTTTATTGACCGAGAGATCTATCCGTACCGATAGTTGTAGTATTTGTGTAATTGGGTAAATACTGAAACTGAAACCACTATGTCAGGAACTTGGCAATAGAACAGGTTTAATTTTCTTTATTTTTGATTTTAACATTATTATAAATGTTAGAAAAATTACTTAGTAATTAAATAATAATAAAACTAGAAAAATTTCACGTCCTGGGGCAGGAATGTCCGTAGTGGCACCAGTTATCGACACTTTAAGAGTCATGCACTACATTTTGTTACACAATTTTCATATTTGACTTGATATTGACTTAGTTTTTGTTATTTGCGGTAGTGTACAATACTAATGAATAATTGCATCTATGACATCAACGTATTAATAAATACATTTTGAGAAAATAATGAAAACATTTTTCACACTGAAAACTCCAGTAATCGACAGTCGAAATCCATTGATCGACACCCTGTTGTCGACATGCAACCCAATGAACGACACTCAGTCATCGACATGCTAACCCTATTAACGACACTCAGTTATCGACACACATAATTATTGTAATTATTATTAGCAAAGTTTGTGGTCACGTGAAAAATAAGAAATCAGTACCTACTTTAAGTAAACAACCTTTAATAACAAACAGTCTGAATGATAATACCAAAGGTGCCCTATCATTTATCTCTTTCAAAGTCTCTTTGTTTCTTTTTACGTGATGTTGAGGTGGCGATAGTGCATTGATGACTCCGATGTCCGGCACGCTTGCTCCTGAGTAGGAAGGGGGAAGGTGGGATAACTTCAAAAAGTTCTTCAGAGCACTCTCCGTGATATAGCCGATAGAAGTCGCTAAGCGACGCAATGTCTCGACGCTATTGCTGAGGCTCAAGGTTGTTCGTGACCTCTACATCGCCAACGATACGCACAGCACGAACGCGGCAATCTGTCCAGGGCATCGTGGAGGTACTTGGGGGAGCCATCCCAAAAGTGCGAGCAATATTCTACTCATGAACGAACCTGAGCTTTGTAAAGCAGGCATAATTGGTCAGACGTGAGAAATCGACGCACCGAGCTTCCATGAGGCTGTTTTAATCAATGTTTTGATGTAGTACCTGGAATTCAGATCGCAACATATCTCCATGCCGAACAAGTATAGGAAGCCCTGTGCCGTTGTTCACAAATGCATTGGAAGATATGTTCAAGATGCTAGACTAGAACGGACGGGGTATTAACATTAATGGTAAGCGTCTCTCTCACTTGAGATTTGCAGATGATATCATCATTCTGGCCGAAACGCTGCAGGATCTACAACAGATGTTGCACGACCTAGCCGAATCATCTCAACGCATCGGTCTCCGGATGAACTTGGATAAAACCAAAATTACGTTCAATGAACATGTGATTCCGGAACCAGTTATGGTGCAAGGTGCTCCCCTTGATGTTGTTAAAGAGTATATTTATCTCGGACAGTCTCTAAAACCAAATAAAAACAATGTTGGGGTGGAGACCAATAGAAGGATTCGTCTGGGTTGGGCAGCATTCGGAAAACTACGTCAAGTTTTCTAATGGCCTATCCCACAAAGCCTAAATGACAAAAGTCTGGTACACAAGCTTAGTTCGAATTCGGAATGACGTGATACGACAGAGAACTAAAGTCATCGACATAGCCCACCGAATTAGTAAGCTGAAGTGGCAGTGGGCCGGCCATGTTATCCGCAGAACTGACGACCGTTGGAGTAAGCGGGTACTTGAGTGGAGACCACGGATCGGCAAGCGCGGTGTGGGACGTCCTCGGCCTCGGTGGAGTGACTCAATGGTAAGATTCTCTCTCTCTCAGTTTCAGCGGGCCCAGCCCCTGGGCGTTCGTAATATCGTCCATGCACAGTACTGTTATCCGCATAGCAAGGAATGTTTCCTAACGGAAGCATGTCATTGATATGAAGAAGAAAGTTTGCGGGGATAGAACAGAGCCTTGTGGTACACCAGCATTCACTGACATAAACACCAAAGTGCATCCTGCGAGGACACGGATTCTTCGCTCATGCAGGAAGATGGCAATCCAGTTCCAGAGCTGAGCGGGCAGACCGTATGCCGGGAGCTTGGAGAGAAGAGCCCTGTGCCAGACCAGATCAAACGCATTGGCAATGTCAAGGCTAACAGTTACTGACTCACCATGTTTGTCAATAGCTTCACTCCAGATATGCATTAAATACACTAGAATATCACCCGTTGACCGTTTCGGCCGAAGCCCGTATTTTTCCATCATTAAATTAATCTTCTACGTATCGGATCAGATGGTTGTTTAAGGTCCGTTCCATAACCTTGCAAAGAACTGAGGTGACAGCTATTAGGCGGTAGTAAGCTGGGTCCTCTGGGGCCTCTCTCCAAGATCCAAGGCACGTAAGTATCTTGTAATACCTAGCTAGGTACCAATTACCATTTTTTATTTTTTATTAATGACAATAATAAACTTCTCAAATAATGACAAAATCAACAATCGGAAATTGTTGAGGAGTGTAATTCTTTTTAGGCGTCACCTAGAACAAAAATAGAGAACCCAATTAAGACATCTAGTTATCGACACTGTCGATTACTGGTAATAATGGACTAATTTATAAATTAAAATAAACTATGGAAACAATGGATACAAATCATCAAATCAAAAAAGGATTTAGTTCCGACACATGTCGAAGACTGAATTTAGACTATATAACGGAACTAATAAGCGACACCTGGCTTTAAAAATGAATGGAGTATATTGCACTGTATATGTTAACCGATTAATATTCACAATCCTTGTAAATACCAAAAAATACTAACTCACTTCAATACATACAATAATGAAGATATTAGAGACAATAATATGGAGTCACCTCCTTAATGATTTAGTTAGTAATTTCAGATTTATTTTCAAAACACCGACGCGGAGAGGTTTTTAATTTACCATTTTGAAGCCAAATGTCACATTCCAATAACGCATGTAGGTACGTATGTCAATGTTAATGTTAGTGCATACATTTAAATGTAGCTAGAACTAAAAATAATGGATACGTTGCTTATTTTACTGTCGTAAAAAATTAAGTGTCGATAACTAGGTATCTGTCGACTACTGGTTCCACCACTGTATTTTATTTTTCTTTCCTAAATATTTTTTTCTAAGCTCTGTTTTGCATCGAACTACCTTTTCTTTAAGACTGCAAACTGTGGTTGGTTGTCCCTCAATTTTCTATTAGACATATGCTCGGCAAGGTTGAAATTAATAATAATAATATTTATACACACACACACACACACCTATAATCTGTCGGCTACTATATTTTTTTAGAGCATTTTTTTTATGGCAAAACTACGTTTGCGGGGTCAGCTAGTAATAGGTATGTAGGTATATAAACGAAAATAATAATAAAAAAATAGATAGTAGCCGATTCTCAGACCTACTGAATATACATATAAAATTTCATGAAAATCGGTCAAGCCGTTTCGGAGGAGTATGGTAACTAAATTTGTGACACGAGAATTTTATATATTAGATTAGAAATAAGTATACCTACTAAAAAAAACATATAAACATCCATGACAGTGAAAAAATGCTTGTACTCATCATACAAACATTTGCTCCCACCGGGATTCGTAGCCTGTATAGCAGGGGGCACAGTCCACTCGGCCAGCCGGTCGTCAAATCAAAAGGTGTGTTTCTATAAATTGCAAATATTTTTTGTTATTTCTAGTGCTGGTTCAGAACCCACGTTGCTCTCAGAGTAGTATGGACTAAGTACTAGTGACATGCTCAAAGTTATATTCCAAAGCAAATTCACTGAATTTTCATTAAACTGTGTGCCACAGCTTGTTCTAATTAATTCTGGTATGCCAAATTTACTCAAAATATCTTTACAGTATTCAATTATGGACAGTTTAGAGGGATTATACTATTTTTTAAACTCTAAATATCTAGAATAGTAGTCTATCTGCAACCGCATGGTGGCAGCATGGGTACGGTATCGGAACCAGTTACCAGCCTACCTTTAACAGCACAGCAAGTGTTTAATGTATCCCCTTCGCCTTGTCTAGTGATGCCGTTGGGATTATTCGATGTTAAACCCGAAAATTGCACAAAATGGGAGAAAATGTTTATACGGTATCTGTCAGTAAGTGATTATTGTTCGAAGAAGAAAAAGAGAAGATAGATTTGTTACTTTACCTGATGGGCGAGCAAGCAGAGATCATGTGTTACAGTCGGGTATAAAAGGTGACATTACTTTTCTAACGCCTTTTTTATCCAACGCCTTTGCGTTGGATTAGATCAAATAGAGAATCATTTAACTTAAAAAGAACGTGGTGTATGAGTCGATACACGAGTATGCAAGAGCTTATTATTCTTAGACAAGAGCTTTGTAAGTGTTGGTAGAAGATTATGACTATGGTGTTAAGAAGCAAGATCTCATCAGAGATAAAATTATCTACTATAGTCGGTGTGCCAAGTCAAGGAGCAAGAGCAATCCTCAATCACATTTTAATGTTATTGGTGCGTTTAATTTAAACGCCTTCTTTATGGTAAGAATTACAAATAAAAAAAGAAAACGATGAAAAAATTATATGCCCCCGGCGGGAATCGAACCCGCGTCTCCTGATGTCCGGCAAGACGCGATTACCAGCACGCCAACGGAGCACTAGGTTTAACGTACTAATTTCTCCATCGCTTTCTACCCTTTTTAACGTTTTTTCTTTATTTGTAATTGTTAAAATAAAGTCGGCGTTTAAACGCTTCAAAAACATTAAAAAATGTTTAAAATAGCTTTTCTCACCTTAACTAGATCTTTTGAAACTGGCATCTCAGAAGGAAATCTTTTATTATTTTATTTCCTCTTACAAGAGAAGAAGTACACCTCTTAGAAGAATCTTTTATTTCCTCTTACAATGCTTAAATTGTGAATTGGTGTTGAATCTTTCTTTGCTGTTTTAGGAGTTGAACTCAGACATTGTGGACGTTTCCAATTCTTCGGCTTTTGCTTTACCATATATATGGTAGTATTCACTGTGCGCGCATGTCTTTGGAGTAAGTTGCCGAAAGAGATTCGTGAGACAATAAGAGTTAATGGCACATAGGTAGGTAGGATAGGAAGGTAACTAGTAACACATTTTCCTCAGTTGAGTAGGTATTTTATTAAAATATAAAAAACAAGTACTTAAAATTTAAACAAAACTTTATTTTTATCAAATAACACAGTTTAATAAATAATTTTAACTATAAAACTGAAACACAAGCTTATCTAATTGAATCTAAAATAAATGAAATACATAATACAGACAGTCATCAATATTTAAACTATTACCCACATGCTACTAACTACATGTGGCACTGAAATAGGATGCCTGTACTGATACATATTTCACCTCTAATACTGTGATCCTTTATGTTCTGGCAGAAGAAAGTAAATAGTCACTGGACCTTTATTTGTGTGAACAGTTTCTGTGTGCCGGATGAGTTGTGTCGCCGCCAGCCCATATAGAAGACAGGGCATACCTGGATAACAACAAACTATTGTCAAAAGACACGAAGGCATAAAACGCTACTATGAGGGGTCAATCGCAACATAAAGAACTATTATTAGTTTTTATTCATTTATACTTTATTACACAAAAGATTATACAAAAGCAGACTTAGCGCCTAAAGGCATTCTCTACCGGTCAACTAGGAGCTAACCAGAAAACTCAGCACACAATTTTCATGAATTAATTATTTTTTTTCCTGATATAGTAATTTTTTTTTTGATGTCACCTCAGTCCACAACATTTTACTGGAAGACATATGTTTTTCCATTTGTAAGCCAAATTGTTCCGTCCTCAACTAGCCTCATCTAGTTACTCCACTGAGCCTGCGAATCTCTTACTCTGTATTTGCCGAGCCACAGGGGTTCCACTTAAATACTGCTTATTTCATAGTGAAATTTATTACAGCAGCAATGGTGTCGAATTGAAATGGATTGCATGAATAAATGTGTAATCAAATTGTATGTTTCTCTATTAAATCAATCAATCATTTAATAAACCTTATAGATAATTGGGTAATTAGGTATCTGATTCAATAGTTTGATAGGCTGTATGGGTGTACTCGATAGTTCCGTAATGATATTCTGGCACACAACTATTATTATTATCTATACCTCTAGTCCAAATACAGCTTCCATATGAATATTGAAAACTCTAGACCTGTCACTTTTTACAGTAAATGGTGAATCAAAGCAAGTCCACAAGTGACTTTTCAAATCAAATTTGTGATACAACAGTTCCTGAATAAGGGCGCAGGTGATCTTACACGACTAAGTTTTCAAAGTTGTTATTCATTTGCTTAAAAATCACAGGAAACTTACAAGTTCAATGCTCGGCTAACTCTCTTCACTATAATTAATATGATTGAAAAATTTGCATGATGTCTTCACATAAAAAAATCTTTGGTAAGGCAGCAACTAACTAGTATGGTAGAAGACCTCAAACCTCTTTAAGACTCTGATTGTAAAGAATTAAGTGGTAGGTAATTCTTGGTTAAATCACTCACAATATTTTCAGAATGACGAAATCTATGTATCAAACAACTAGCTGCACCAGGCATGCTTTGCAATGCCCGCAAAAAGAAAACCTGTGAAAATAGTGAGGTTTTATCACTATATTTTTTTTCATTTTTATAATCCAGGTATTTTTGCAGGCGGCCTCAGAACACCATACCAAAGTTTCATAACAATCTCTGATCAATGGTTTCAGAGAACATAGGGGCAATCATACAAGCATTTATTTTTATTTATATAGATATTACAAATAATCATGAAATGGATCCACACCAAGAAAGTTTACTTTGTGATTTGTAGGCTGACCAACTACAATCTACTTACTAGGTGGTAGACCCATATGTAGGGTCGCCTGGGTAGGTACCACCGCCTTTCTCATTTCAGCCGTGAAACAGTTCACTGTTTTTCGGATTGAAGGAAAGGTAGCTAGTGTAATCACTGGGCATGGATGGCATTTCATCTTAGGCCTCAGGATGATGACACACCTGCAATATCAAGTGCTTTTCCTTTTCCCCAAAAGCTTGCAAATAAAATACAATGAAATCCACCATACACACAATATTCTTAAAAGTGATTGCTCAAGTATAAAAAATAGTGAAAGACTTAGATGAAAATTCTAACTTTTGGCAGTTCTTATCTTATGTTAGGCAATTACTAAACTAGAATAAAAATTGATACTTTAGACATTAATTTGGTCAAGTAAACACTTTTACTTATTTTTTTATATACGGGTGTGAGTTGAGTGCAGTGATAAACAAAACATAGCCAGACTAATTTTTTATATCTCATTGTCAAATGAAATACCAACCTAAATTCACCACCTTAATGACTCTCATAAATCTATCAGAAACTTCGAGATCCTCTTTTTCCTTCTTGGAACAATGATACTTGATGTAAGGAAAGCAACCAGTTCTCAATATTTGATAATTAGATCCACCGACTTTCCAATTAAAGTTTGACATCCCAAATTGATCATCTTTCACACTACTGTACTGAAACAAATGTAAGCTTAGAACAAGGTACAAAAAGAAGTGACAAAATATTATAATAGAAAATCCAAAATATTTTACTTGAATAGTGATCAAAGTGATCAAAAAATAAATTTTAAAATAGTCTTGATGATATTCGAAATACTACATAAAACTGACCAATAACTTTACCTTAACAAAGTAAGACGTCCAGGGAGGTTCATTACATTGCATCAAATATGCTGTGAGAACTTCTGAACCAGTTGGTCTTGAAGAAAAGCTATATGCTTTGAGTAAATTTGATAGCATTTTTTTTGCAAACAAACAATATTATCTTAGACGCATGTACCTACTATTGTTTATTGTACTCTTTGACATCTACTTTTTTTGTTTTTTTTAAGTTCTCCCTATAAAGGACAGCAAAGGGAACTAATGCCCATACAGCCATGTCTTCAGTATTTCTTTTTTCTTCATTTATTGCATTACAATGCTGG
The DNA here is from genome assembly GCA_947347705.1 of Nymphula nitidulata. Lineage (NCBI taxonomy): Eukaryota > Metazoa > Arthropoda > Insecta > Lepidoptera > Crambidae > Nymphula > Nymphula nitidulata. The sequence continues at coordinate 16,404,460 of OX374625.1, read as the reverse complement.
CGTAACACATTTCAATGCTTTTTGGGAGTATTTGATACGAAATATATGATGACAGTCACTATATGTGCTACTTGATGAGGTGGATAACCACAAAAAAGTTCTCATCGTATTTCACACTCACACCATAATCACTTTTATTGTATAGTCCATTTTTTTTGTTACTGCACGAGATGTAAACAAATATGGCGACTATGACATTTTTATATCCGCTAGAGATAGAAAATCCTGAAACTTATTTCAAAATAACAACGACTACTTATATTATTTAAATAAGTATAAGTCACCTGTGTAACCATCAAGCAATACATTTGTCATTTGAAAACATTTTTCTGTTACAAATAAAAAAATTAAAGACGAAATTTCATTTGGTAAGCATTGATATAAACAAAAAAGGGAAGATACGGTACGCCTAAGCATTTCATCGTCGAAAAACGGGCTGCGTGCACTACATACACACGAGTCCGCACACAGCAACATTTTCTTCTAAATACGCATGAAGCACGGTAATCAGGCAACAGAGATAGATAAACGACCTTGACTGCCTAGTGCAAGCGAGACGACTGTTAGTGTATAGTATTACAAAAGGGAATTCCCGACTTCGTCTCCCACCTCCCCTTCTTCGTACTGCGGTACAGTCAACAAAAACGAAATAAGGCGTAATTTTTTGTTTACTCATTTTTTTTTAATTTTATTATATGTATAACAGAAAATTATAATTTTATAATAACAAAATATATAGGTAAGTACTAAAAGTTTTGTTTATTGTACGCATTCCAAAATTATTTAATATCGTTTGACAGTGAAAGCATACTATAATTTCAATAATCAGTGACTAATCTTGGCATTGATGAAACTGTTTTTGACAGACTTTTAAAATAATTAATTAATTATACTGAAATATATATTTTGCTTTGTTTGTCATGTCTCTTGTCTACTGAAAAAAAAAACTCTTTAATGCACTTTAAAATTACAAATGACAATTAATTAAAAAAATAAGTAAGTAAGATTGGACTTATCTCTATAAGAGATCTCTTCCAGGCAACCCATAAATATGTGAGACAATCACTATGCCGTACTATCGCTGTACTTGCGTCGGAAGCTAACGTATACCTCACAATGTCGAAATATTCTATTTCAACATCCGAGCGCGTATGTTTCAAGTACCTACGATTGAGTTATGTTTTTCAATACTTTAAATATTCTTAAAATTTTCCAACAAACCAAAAGATATATTTCAGTTAACAAAAATTGCTTTAGCTATGTTTTGGGTAAAATAGATTTAATAATCGTTATTGGTTAAGACGTGAATGTTTGAGTTAAACAAATTTCACACAACGAAATATAAGCATGGCGAGCACGAGCCAAGTATAAATTTAAGCAAAGTTGAATTGCTTACCCCGACTTTCTAATTTACAGGCGGTTTATGGAAAACAAAAGCTTAAAGAGAAAGAACAAAGATTTCCAGTACAAAATTTTTGCACCGACATTAAATCAAATAAAGAATAATCAAATGGTTAAAATATTTACTGTGGCAATCTTATCTCTTTTTTTAATGGACCACCAAAGAATTATCAAATAATTAAAACATTTATTAAAACAATAGTTATTCGGTACAATGGAAACATGATACTTAAACGTCTATGTTATATACCTTCGAACAATGACAATCTATTTCGTTTCTGACGTTTAGATATACTTGACATTGCTGGATCAGTTTTATGAATGTAATGAAGTCGGACATCATAATATTTATCAATGATTGCTTTTAAAAGATGTACCCTATGATTGAAAGTTGCCGGTTGATCCAGTGAATGCTGATTCAAGTTTGATAAAATGTCTGACTGTAAAAAAGACTTAATTATATTCAATTTTACACGAAGAGTTTGTTTTTCACAAATAAAATGCTGAGATTTATTTTCTGTTATGAAATTTTTGATAAACGCTTCCGATTTCACACATATTAAAAATAGGTCCAAAGATGGATAACATAGACCACCCATATCTTTTAAAACAATTAATTTATGAAAGTACAATTTTTCATTCGTTAACAATTGAGCGACGCAGGTTTCACACTTAATAGTTGTAATTAACGCTCTAGCTACCCACCCAGCAATATATCCTATAATCTGAACAGTGCTTGTACTTACATTGCAACCTTGATCTAAAATACCGCTTAATATATTTACATTTGCCACGGCCTTTTCGTCGCTGGCATTAACAACACCAATTTGGTTTTTAATATTTTTGATTCTATAGTGTGCCTCAATACGATTTTTTTTATATTTTTTAAAGCCTTTATCATCATATGGCAAGGATAATAAATCGTTGTTATTTTTATCTACAGTTTGGTTTATGATGTCTGTAGCCGAGGAACAATTTAATATAGGAAAGTTATCTAACGGTATGCAGTTTCCACCTAATGAAGAACGTAATTCCATATGTCCCAAAACCTTTCTATAAATACCTTGAAATTGCCTGCAGTTTGGATTATTATTATACCCTCCTTGTCTCCGAATAACTCCGAAAAACATTTCCAAGTGGTCCTGGCTTAACCGGTACATTGCAATGTATTTTAAAACTTTGGTATCAATCAATGTTAAGTACAAATGTTTTAAACTTTCGATACAAATAATAAATCCAATAAAACCCATTTTACTTGTAGACGTAACAAGACTCTTTTTAGAAATTTGTAATGTTATTTTTCCCGGTCGAGCGCGTCTATATTTAACAAACAGTTTCAATGAGCATATATAATCTTTCACATAGCTCATAAAAGAGAAAATTTCATTTTTATTATCCGCACAAATTGGCTTTTTGAAACCAAAATGTTCTCGTTTCCGGGAATTCATAATATCGAAAAGATTATTGAAAATTTCTATGAATTTTACAGTAGCTTCAGTGTTTATAAAATGAGATGACACTAAAAGCTGTTCACATAATTTTAACGCAGTTGCTACACTCATACTGAGAAGTTGTGTGGCAAGTTTAACTTTCATTATTTGGTTTCGAAAATCTATATGTCTTGGAGTTAATTTATTAGCAAAATTGAGTGTTTCACTCTTTTGTAACTTAAGCAAGTTTACTAAAAAACTCCATTTAATCTGTTCATTCTGATTATTATAAAATATTTTTTTTGACTCTAAGGTATTTCTAACAAGTTTTAACATATGACATGGATCTAAAAAAACTGCCACATCTATGTCACAAGACGGATGTTTGAAAGTAGTCTTTAAGTTGTTAATATCGGAAAGTTGACATCCTAATAAATTAGCTGCGCTTATATTTGACGAACACCCATCAAAAGTGAGTGCCACTACGGTCACACCTACCTCCCAAGATTTGGTGAGACATATTTTCATTAAATTCGCTCGATTTTCTGCATTGAGACCATTTACAAAAAAGTAGCCAACTGGTAATTTCCAATTTTGATTTAAGCAGACGAGCATCATAACAAATACCTGCGATGCAATCTGATCCGTGTCTGATGATCCGAGACCATGGTTGACTAATCCTAATGTCTTTCTCCCATTCCAAATACTCTGTTTACGTATTGCCATTTCATCGACAATGAGTGTGCAAAAAACCTTGCTTTTAGAACCAATAACTTTTTTTCTTAGAGTTTCAAACGCTTGAGCTGTAAATCCTGGCGATGCATCTGTATTTTCATACCACTTTCCAATGGTGCGGGGATGTGGGAGACAGTTTTTGAATAGTTTTCTTACGTATTTATAGCCGACCGTAGAGTAATAATTCAATGTTAAAGCGAATTTTCTTAAGCTAGGGGTGAATTTTATTCTAGTATTTTTATTTGTTTTTTTAATTTTTCTTGTTCTTGCAAAAAGGTCGGCTATTTCTGCTTTAAAGCTAAGTTCATTAAACTGATCTTCTGACACCTTTAATTTTTTCTTTATTTGTATCAGTGTCTCTTTAAAATTTTTACATTTTTTTATTAATTGTTTATTTTTTCTCTTTAAGCTTTTGTTTTCCTTTATTATATTCTTTTTAACGTTCTCCATTTTTAAAATTTTTTGTTTTAAAAATACTTTCCGCTGTGTGTCAAAAACGGAATCCGTATCAGATATGTGGTCATCTTCCAGAGAGTTGGGAGAATAAGTATCTCTCGAAGGAACCACTTCTGGTGACTTGATTGTTAACTGTAATAAATAAAATAATTTACACATACAGATAATTATACCGTTATATTTTCTACAATAACAATATTAACCTGTGATATCTTATTTATTTCGAGTAAAAATACAAAATAAAATATTAAGAAGTTTGCAAGGATGGACATCTCTAAAAGAACACTCTTGTGAATAGAGATGCTGACAAATTTTGGGAAAATGTTTCATGTCGATTATAAATATGTATGTAGCTCGAAATAGATATCATAATTATTATAACTATTAAAATATAGATCGGTGGATCGCGGTGCCGACGGTAGCTGCCCGTAGCTACCGTCGGTTCCGCGTGGTTCCACAGAGCTGCGCAATACTGCGCGATGCAACAACAGAACGAGCGCTTCGTTGAATGGTCGCGCTGATAGTTTAGGTTAGGTAGTCGCGAAACACTAATAAGTTTTTACGGTAATTTAGGTGATTTTCCTTTTAACAGCATCTGATGCTAAAAATGAGTGACGTCATACACTGAGATTGCTATTCGTTGACATCGGACCCGAAAATGATTTAATTTCATTTTGTTAAGTAATAACACCCATTATTTTATTTATTAAGGAACACAAACGATGTATTGTACAAAACTTTAAATCCATATTGATTATAAATCCATAATAATAGAATAAACTATTAAAAAAATATGTTACAATTTGAATCCAGTATACATCAATCTCATATTGTCATAGATACGGATCTATGACAATATGTCATAGATACGGATCTCATATTGTCATAGATACGGATCTATGACAATATGAGATACTAATACCATCTGCGGCTCCGCTCACGTGGATGTCGATTATCGCTCCAAAAAAGAATCCTATGTTTTTCCCAGGATCTCAAACTATCTCCATACCAAATGTCATCTAAATCGGTTCAGGCAGGAAATCATAACAAACAAACATACTTTCGCATTTATAATATTGGCTAGGATTTCTCGTGACAAGCAGTGATGTAGATCTTTTACCCGTCAAGCATCAGATAGACAATTAATTTTTTATTTGTCATATCATAACGAAGGAATAACGACACTTGACAGATTAATTTAACATTATATCATCGATAAATAAATAAATTACTGACCATTATGAAGGGTATTGATCCTTTTTTAATTTTTCTTAAGCCTTTATTGGTATGATATATATCATTCGTTTTGAAATGGACGGAACATATTCTACTACCATTTTTAGCAATCCATTCAGCATCGTTTCTTTGCTTCTCGACAATTTTCTGCCATTTCTGTCGATATATTTGATCTTTAGGAAATCTGTAAATAGCATGATCGTAAACAAAAACCATGACATTTTAATGTGTACGATATATTTTATTATAATTGTACTTATTATTTTCTACATGTGTTTTGTTTGCTAACGCTACCGGGTAATGCTACCTGTCGCTAGGAGTCGGAGCTACTCGGTCGCTCGGGAGTATACGCTTTCTCTGACACTCACATGCTTTTACGTATCATTCTGTCCCACTTATACAGCAACATGGCGATGTTGGCTGATTTATTAGTTTTATGTAGATTTGTATTTAAAACTAAAAATTAATATACTTACGCGTGAAAAGTGATACCAAGTGACTTATTTTGTTTCCGTGAGTGGTTTGTGCACTTATTAAAACAACACGATGGCATTTTAGACGATGTTTAACCAAAATATAAATAAATTACTGAGACAAAGTGTTCGTTGTGAGTTTCAAGCGCAACTGCGACGTACTTTTTGTTAGGTGAGCCCATGGACACATTTCAGCCGGAACGCGTTTTGAGCGCCGATGCCGTATCTTCCCTTTTTTGTTTATATCAATGTTGGTAAGTATCAATAAAATAGTGGGGCCGTAGCCTTTCCTGAGAACACTTGTAAATAGCATTTTTAATGACATTTGCGTTTCAACTTTTGATTGAAAGGAGAGGATCTAAAAATGTATGAAGCCTGGGTTTGAAATAAATTTATTTTAAACAGCAATCCTAGCTATATAATATAATGTAAAGTAAATAATAATAATTAAAATGAATACGGCACGGTTGATCCCGAATGAGTTCAATAAATAAATGATGAACCTATATTTTCCCACATTTTATTATATTGTTTTATAAAATATTTTATATGAAAAACTAACGCATAAATCTCTTGATTAATGTAATAATTTACATATCTATAATCTAAAATTACAATCACAATACAAGCAATTCTATTCGACTGATTAGTTCATTTGAACGAATGACACACAGCACTGCGGTTTTCGTCAAAATAAAATTAAAAAACTTAACAGAATAACTACTTTGTGCGTTTGCGTATCACAGATTAGAGAGGGTGCGTCACAGATTATAGTGAGTCTGGTGCGTATCACCAATAAAGAAGGATTGTATCACAAACTCAGGCTGCGGTCCGAAAACACCTAAAACCGCTAAAATTATCAGCGTTATTAGCGCGCTCAAATGCGTCCCGAAATACTGTAAGCGCGCTAACATTAGCCGGGGGTGGGTATCCGCGTGACGTCATCGATGACATCATAGCACACTTAAAGCGCTAATGCTCTCGAGGAAAATCACTGTAAGCGAACTGTCTAATTGTGGTTTGTTTATTAATTTTAGGTTATTTATTGTAAGCGGAATTGTTGGTCTCCAGAAAAGAGAATTTGTATTGTAATTATAAATTCACAAACACAAAAGTAAGCACTCAGATCACACTGTTTTAAACTCAAATACAATAGTATCGATATGAAAATTAACATTTGACAGGTTGACACGCTATAACTTCGGTCCGATATCGTACGCTAAAAGCTCCGTGAGCACCTTTATTGCGCATTTTATTTCGGACCGGGCGATTATATAAACAAAAAAGGTTATATAAACAAAAAAGGAACAAAAAAGGTTATATAAACAAAAAAGGCTTTGTATTAGGGATGTTATGGAGATCCGTAACGGTAACCGAAACTATCGGATATCCGAAATAAAAAAATATCCGTAACCGTAACCGAAACCGATATAAAAGTTTCGGATAGTTTCGGATAAAGGCGGAGTCTAAATGACAAGTTACTATTTTTATTTATTTATTTATTAGACACATAACAGATTACAGTTATAAAAGCACACTGAGATAATATATTACAAAAATACAAGTTCTGAACTGTACTTCAAAAACATGCATCCTAAACTTATACAGATTTTTCTATGACTATAAAAGTAATAATGTATTACTATTATGTATTTTTATTTTGACCCTATCAAGAACAATCTAAAGGAATCTAATCTATGTTTTTTTACATAAATACACACATATATATATATATACATATACACATATACATACATATATATACAAACATACATACACAAAACAAACACATAATATATGTCAGCTAACTAATATAGTACTAAGTAGTTATTAATATTATTATTTTGGTATATTATGAATACACCTCCTGAAGGTATTCTGACTTGGATTTACGACATCAATATCATGATGTACTCGAGTCAAATCATTGTATAGACGGCACATGCGTACCACAGGATTTTAATAAGATGTATTATTACGGTACACTTGAAGTGAAAATAATTTAGGGTTACGGTCTCGAGACCTGTAACTGATTTTGAAGTAGATTGAAGCCAACAGAGACGGGGAATCAATTATAGAGTGAAGAATTTTGTGAAAATAAACTAATTCAAAGCGCTTACGTCTGGTTTCCAACGTTATCATATGAAATTTATTAAGCCTATCCGTGTAAGAATTTAATTTGCGATATAGCCCTTGGCGAAATGAAAGGCTTCTTAGGAACTTTCGTTGAATACTTTCTATGTGGTAGGTATGAACCGCATAAAAAGGGGACCAGATAACGGCACCGTACTCTAAAACACTGCGAACAAGAGAATTATACAAATATATAAGACTGTGTGCCTTTTTAAAGTGTTTAGTATTTCGGAGGATGAATCCTAACATTTTGGAACCCTTATCATGAATATGGTTATAGTGATCACGAAAAGTCAATTTGTCATCAAATAAAATGCCCAAATCCCTAGCACTATCCTGTCGATTTAGCTTTTGCCCATTGAGTGTATAGTCATAACGAATTTTGTTAATTTTCCTAGTGAAAGATGAAACGAAACATTTGTTGGTGTTTAAGAACATATTATTGTCAACACACCATCCAGCTACTGATTCAAGATCATGCTGTAAATTTATTGCATCATTAACAGTTCTTATTTCGGAGAAAAATTTTAAATTATCAGCATAAAGTCAGTTAGGACACTTTAGTCTCTGAACATAAATATAATAAAGAATAACGATAAATAAGTTACGACTGGTATTTGTTTGTTTTATCACCACTGAGGCGTCACTTGTCACACAGCCACGCGTGCCTCTTACAATTTGCATTGTTTTTGATTTATTTTGTGATTGTGGGTGTGAAAACATTAAAAACTTTTAATAAAATTATTTACTAGTGCCTACTTACTTAGTTTCAAAGTGTTGTATAAGTACATTGTTAGAATCTTGGCAAAAGGCAAAATGTGTCCTAAGTAAAACCTTCTTCGATGCCCTGGACAGATTGCAGCATCGTTCTGTCCGTATCGTTGGCGACGTAGAGGTCGCGAACAACCTTGAGCCTCTGCAATTGCGTCGAGACATTGCGACGCTTAGCGCCTTCTATCGGCTATATCACGGAGAGTGCTCTGAAGAGCTTTTTGACCTTATCCCATTTCTACTCAGGAGCACGCGTGCCGGTCTTCGGAGTCATCAATTCACTGTCTCCACCTCAACATCACACATGTGTTCCTTCCTTCCTATAACATGGGCTCCTTCAAAAGAGACGTGAAAAAGCACCTTTTGGGGCGGCAAGGTGGAGGCAGCTAGAGCAGTGTCTGAACTGCACTAGCTGTCTTCGCTTATAGACTCTTTTTACCGCTTCACATCAGGTGGTGTTGAGTCATTTGTCGTGCTTTATATAAAAAAAGTCTAGTTTAATCTTGACATTTTCGATGAAATAATGTAATCACATTAAAAAAGTTTTGATTTCGCGCGTTTATACCGCCTACCTATTTGTGAATTTTCCATTAAATTAATTTAGATTTTACAAAATGTAAACAGTGCGGTAAAAACTTTTCACCCAAAGGAGGCAGCACTACTTCTCTGAAACTTCAACTTAAATCAAAACACATTATTAAATATGAAGAACTGTTGTTACTGGAAAAGAATACTCAATTTTCTACTATCCGTAACCGAAATTATCCGAAACTAGTGGATAATCCGAAATAATTTATTATTCCTATATCCGTATCCGTATCCAGATCCGAAATTTCATATCCATAACACCCCTACTTTGAATATGTATGTCGCAGCCATCTGGTTAAATCAGCCGCTGAACTGGACGCCTAGTTGTTTGATTAAACGCCCCGCCAATCCGCCATCCAATCAAACGGCTGAAGTACAGCGCATCGTTTAACCAGATGGCTGAACGTCATGTCAGCGGTCTGGTTTAAATTAGCCATTCAATCGGACGGCTAGGCGGGTCGTTTAAATTAAATCGAATGCTTTTGTGTGACTTTTTGAGTGATTAGTAGGTTAAAGGTTATTTTTTATGACTTAGAACCAAAACGATGTCGGTTATAAGTGGTCATAAATAAAATAACCTTGAACTTACCAAGCAAACCAACATTTTTCAGTACAAGACGATCCATTCAATACGCCAAGTCGTTAATCGATATGTGAGTCTAGTTCAATTAACTATCGGGCTAGGCATTCAATTGGATGCCGGCATTTAATCAACGGGCTACGACATTATATCAATGCGGCGAAGCCGCCTTAAATTTTCATAAAATACTTCGTAGGTGTACTCAATTCCATTGATATTTACTAGCCCTCTTGTTCCTGAGGTTTCCAGTTGGATATACTTATCTGTTAGAAAATTTCTATTCCTCATATAAAACCTCATAGGTATAAATCTACCTTAAAGAATGAAATGGTAGGTAATCAATCAGATAATTTCAAAGAAATGTCATAATTGGAATTGATGAGCGACCGACCAGACTTAAAGCTGATTCTTTAAGCAATTACATTAATGAGCTACTTTCCGGCCACTTAGCGCAATTCTATAACTTGACAATTAATTAGGTAATATTTTTTCCGGAAAAAAGAAAAATGGGTTACCATGGGTCATATTCAATGTGTTATTTTTTTTATTTATACGTCTATCCAAACAATTTCTTTAAAAAAAAAACCTACATAATATAGCAAAGGATATAGGTACAGGTACAGTGATTTTAGGATACAACGGTTCGCTGCTACCACAGACTGCTACTTAACTGTGTGTATGTGACTGTTTGTTTGTGTGTATGTATGTATGCGTGTGTGTTTGCGTGCGTAAGTGTACGCACAAAGCAGCTGTTTTGTTATTTCACTTCATTTATTATTTCAATTTAATAATAATTCCAATACGGATAGCACAGACAGCACAGATTCCTACTATTATCCTGATTATTGATATAAAAATAAACAGAAGACATCGTGAAGAGATAGAAACTGATTTTCATAGTGCCTACGCATTTTGTTCTAACAACGCTAGTAAGCGCCTGAGTAGAGGAGCGCGATCCATACTTTTTAAAAGCTTTTATTAAACTTGCTTATGTTCGGGTGGAATCTTGCGACTCGATTTTGAAGCAGTTATCTTCAACCGATTGAGCTGAAATTTTGTATACACGTTTGGTTTGGATGACAATACACGATAAGATGTGTGACGTCATTCTCAATCCAACATGGTGGACCATCCAAGATGGCGGAATAGTTATTTTTAATGCATTTCTACAATATGGGTATCAAACGAAGGGGCTTGTTGAGAGTAACTCAAAATTAAAACCAATATCAAAATATTTATTGCAAGCTACATTGGTGTACATAGTAAACTACAAATCAGTAGGTACATGAGTTGTTAACATATATGTTAACAATTTATGTAGTAGTAGTAATGCGCCCTGTAAGGGCATAGCAATTTGGAGAGGGCTTTGTACATTAATTAATAAATACATCAGTGCTTTAGTATTATTGATTATCATAAAGGCCTTGTTACTGTTATTTGAATATCGGAGGATAGGTATATGTTATTTGTTAGTTTGTTTGTATTTCGTGGAAAAAAAATTCGTAGAGCGAGTAATAATAATTTGCAATCAAATTTTTTTTTTTTTTACTCGAAAAATAATGAGACGTCATTCTAAATACAATATGGTGGACCATCCAGGATGGCGGAATAGTTATTTTTAAGAGGCTGATAACCGTCAATGACCTTGAGAAAATGAATTTCGAGGCCCCGCCCACTAATATTTCCGATAAAGTGGCTCCACAATACTACACCGACAAGCCGCGTGACTACAACCTCAAAAGCGTCAATCTAAAAAAAAATATGCCACTGGATGGCGTGCTCCATGTGCTTTATTCAATAGACATTATAAAAATAGAAATGAGCAATAAAAACCTAAACACTTTTATAAAAAATATGTGGTATTTTTAAATTAATGGCAAATATTTTATACGGTTAATATACTTATTTATACTAACAAATTTTACTAAGGGACCTATTATGAAATCGAAACATGAAAATCAGGGATGCAATTACAAAAGACAAATCATAATAGTTTTGACATGCGTATTTTCATGTCAGCTGTTCTATAAATTACAGCTCGAGTTGAATAAATTTTGGTTTTGAAACGCCTTGTAAATTTTTAAGTGCATGGTTAGCCCAATCCGACACTATGAGAAATCGCGAAAAGGCGTGATACCCCCCAGCAGCGCCACAAGCCAGATTGTGAAAAGGTTTAGCTGAAAAAAATGTACATTTATTGTTCTTTTTTGTACTTTTAAACCAAAAATATGTACCTTTGTATTTACTGATATAAAACACATTAATGTGGCGCTGCTAGAAAGAGTACCTTACAGCAGCGCCACCTTATTATACTATGTTCTAAGGAATATATTAATATAATAAATTTATGTACAATATGTTCTGGAAAAGTGCTATTTGATCATATATAACTGAACACGATTAGCAGCTCCGATGCAAAGTTATAAGCAAATCAAATATTGTATAATAAAAGTTAAAGTGAAGTTTGATAGGTGAAATGCTTAGATTAGATTCTCACAGATGTCGCCTATAATCCAACAGGTGTTGTGTCTAACTGTCTCTGATATACCCACTTAGATAAGCTAGTAGTTTAGGTTATTTTCGACAGTACCTACCTAAAATTTTCAACAACCGTGACTTCGTAGATGAATAAAAAACATAGATCATTGTATAAACTTGCATTTCATTCACTTCATTGAAATAACTATATTTATAAATTCCTATAAAATTTAAGTCTTACTTCAGTCATTTTGCTTAATTTATGTTTTTAGTACCTAGTGTAGTAACCCTTACGTTTTCGCTCGATGACGCATTCACCCAGTATACGACGACGCGGAAAGACACACGTTCGTTTCTTCTGGACGAAAGTGTGAGTTTCATCTCGCAGCGTCTAAAATGACTAATAATAATAAACCCAACAATCCCTATTTCAGCTTTAATAGGTATAAGAGTGATGTATCTGATTGACTATATCTACTCTGTGTCATGAAGTAATAACACTCTTTAGTATACTGGATTACTTTATAGGCTTGCCCGAAATTTTCACATATAATTTAATAACAATGTCATAGCGTCTTTCTTCAGTTAATTATTATAATTTACCGCTAATAAGGATGATGATGATGGTGGAAGACGAACCACCGTTTATCAACCAATAATAATTTAAGATAAGTCGCCTTAAACTATTGCCGACTTCAATGTAGCGGGCGTCGCGCCGACATAGCTATTATACAATATTTGATTTGCTCATAACTTTGTATCGGAGCTGCTAATCGTGTTCAGTTATATATGATCAAATAGCACTTTTCCAGAACATATTGTACATAAATTTATTATATTAATATATTTTAATAATATATTCCTTAGAATATAGTATAATAAGGTGGCGCTGCTGTAAGGTACTCTTTCTGGCAGCGCCACATTAATGTGTTTTATATCAGTAAATACGAAGGTACATATTTTTGGTTTATAAGTACAAAAAAGAACAATAAATGTACATTTTTTTTCAGCTAAACCTTTTCACAATTTGGCTTGTGGCGCTGCTGGGGGGTATCACGCGCGAAAGCGTGATACGTAGTACTCAAAGGACGCTCGAAAACGTAAAAGAAAAACAAAACTGCATCATTGGATGTTTACAAAATATTCCTAGCCAGGAATCAAAACAATTGCTTTAAAAAAACTCAACCACCATTCGATTAGATTCCAAATTACAAAATTCAAGTTTCAAGTAGGTATTGCTTTTATAAATTATTCTACAAAGTACGAAGTAGTATGCAAAAAGTTACTAGTAGGTAATAAACGAAACGTCGAACCAAATCTAAATTATTGGCGCGATTTTATTAAAACGTAAAGTGGATTACTCGCACTTGTTTACATTTTATTTCTTTTTCACTGTGGCCTTTAACATTACTTTAAAACATGTAGCAGTTTATAAAAATCCAACATTTCCCTTCCGTTTTCCATATGTAATATCTTCCCGGAATACATAATAATATGAAATATACTTTCTATGAAACGTATGAAACTTTATTCGATTGTAACAAACAGTAATGATTGGTTATTAGGTTAATAAGTTGGTAAAATTCTGGAATAGTAATCTTTGAAATGATATACGAAATTGAAAAATTATGTATTCTAATAAATACTCATCTGAAACAGTAGGTATAGAGTATATTGAAATTAGGAACATGTTAGATTTTTTTATGGATTTCTATTATACCGACGGTTAGGTTAGGTATGTGATTATCTTTATTTATGTGCCAGCGGTCATGTTGTATTTACCTCAAGATCTGAAGGTCTGATACGGCTGTTTTCATTTATTCAAGACTACTTACTGCAGTGCTTGCGATCGTCACTTGCTGGTTACTTTGCCTACAAAATGAAATGTGAATGTTTTAGGTACACTAAAACCTAAAATATAATTGTCTATTTGATATTTGCAAATTAAAACAGACGCAGACTGATTTAATTAAGAACCGCGAGCAAAAAAGCGACACAGATCCATCTAGCAGCACGCCTCGGCGATCACTGTCGTTTCCTCTACGAATGAAAGAGAAGAATGGATAATGGCGCGAGTCGCTATTGAAATAGGCTGAATAATTCAGAATAAATTTATTTACTAAAAAACTAGCTACTTATTTGAAATTGTAAAACATCAATATTATAAAATTTAATATAACGAGTTTGTTCCCTGAAAATCAGAAAAAAACCTTCGACATATAACGCAGAATTTATTCTGCAAGCTGATTTTGATGGGTGACTTTGGCATTTTTTTTATAGAAAGATTTTGATTATAATGTGTTTTGGGGACATGCATATTATTAGAAATATGTCCAAGAGTAACATATATTTTTTTCACTGCGTTTGTTTCAACAGATTGTGCTAAAAAAAGTTTTAAGTAAGGCTCAATTAGCATTTATCATCCTCTTAATGTATTTCTACAATATGGGTATCAAATGAAAGGGTTTGTTGAGAGTAACTCGAAAAATAATTTGACGTCATTCTAAATCCAATATGGCTGAACATCCAAGATGGCGGAATAGTTTTTTTTTGTATGCACTTCTGCAATATGGGTATCCAATGAAAGGGCTTGCCGAGACTCAGAAACCTAGCCAGCGATAACTAAAAACTAAAAAATAAATTAAAAGCAAAAAAACCTTTTTAAAAAAAGCTTTTATTTAAATGCTCTAGAAAGAAGGAAAATAAAATTTTCCTTTAAAAATTTAAGTATAAGCTAACCTTATTATACACAATTTTTATACGATCATAAAAGCTTGTCGCGCGATTTACTTGTGTAAATAAACTAGTTAGTACCTATTTAATTGAGCGACAAGCTTTTATGATCATTATAGTTAGTTAGTTAAATTTTTGAAGGAAAATTTTATTTTCTTCCTTTTAAAAAAAGGTTTTTAAAAAAAAGGTTTTTTTGCTTTTATTTTATAATTATATAACTAGACGACGAACAAGCTGACGGCGGAAATAATTAAATTTCAGTACCTTAGTAGGTACTAACCTCCTAAATGTATTATTTGGAGTTGGTGCTTCACTTTCTATTGTCTCTGGTAACAGCTTAGCACTAACTACAAAAAATATATTTTAGGAGGATAGTACTTAGGTAGTATAGATAGTACTGAAATTTAATTATTTTTTCCTTTTTAGTGTTTTGAAGTCGGTATTTTTTTTTTTACATTTTTAAGTGATCTAAGGTGAAAGCTAGATGGGTGACTGTCAGCACTATTGACTGTCTGTCTCTCAGTCTTTGGTTGAAATACATTATATTGTTTCATATTATCGTATCGTACTACCAATAAAGTATTATCTATAGATTATATATATTATATTATAATTACACACACGGTTACGGTAAGCGTTACCTTCCATCATCAGTTCATCCGAATAACCCGATAGCATACAACTATTCGTTAATACGTACATAATAGTGAAAAATTATCTTCCAACTCTTATCCGTTAAGGACTTGTACTCTTCCATCACCGGCTCACCAACATGAGATGGTGACTAAAAGAAGCAAATACTTGAATATCTTTGGAAAAAAGTAAAACTTGTCAATACGTGCCTATAAAATCTGAGGTTTGCCCTCGATTTTCTGTGATTCCATCATCATATCCTGACTTGGTGACAATGGGACCACTTCAGTAGCATACTCTATCGAATAAAAAAAGAATTTTGATAATCGGTTTACAATTGACAGAGAAATCTGTGAACATACATACAAAAAAAAATACATACATTGGAACATAAAACCTCCACCTTTTTTTGAATTCGGTTAAAAAGAGAACTCGGCGACTCACACCATGCGAACAGCACGCGTTGCGAAACAGCTTAAGGCCCATCAAGCACATCAAGGTCGAGAAAAACTATTAGGAAGGTAATCTGTATCTAGGTAATTTCAGTAGAGTTACCCCTAAGCAAGTTGATGTAGGTACTAAAGATTCCGCATCTTCTAGTGAAAATGGGCTTCATACAAACTGTTAAAGAATTCTTCACGAAAAAAAACTATGACTTCGAAAATCGCGATATTGATCTTTACCATTTTCACCCACAATTGCGTGTAGTTTTGGCTCCCATGGGCATATTTTTCAATAATAAGGAGTCTTTGTTAAGGTATGTCCATATTACGCGAATTCAAAATATGTTTTTTTTTACATAAACTTATACATATAAGTCGTTAACCCTGTGGAGGAAGAGACTGACTGGAGAAGCCTCTACGGAGGAACGCAGCCAAATAATAATATAACATTGTTAGTGTAGTGTTTACGAGGAGTATGGTTGCCAGAGGTTATCGTAGAAGTATTGTGTTGGGAACAGTATAACAATAATGTTTCGCATTTTTGTGTTCCGGCAATTGGAAGTAAGATGGACAGAGGTTGACGAATCCGGGTTATCCGGTTACCGGACTTACTATCAAGTGATATGAAGGCCAACATACACATAAGATAATGGCCCTAATTCTGGAGACCACACGCTAAATCTAAATTTAAGATCATGCATCTCTCCCTCTGAATGTGAATACGAGAAGGATGGCTGTCATATACTTAATTTGACATTCAGATACGTGCACTCTTAGAATAATGTTATTATAGGCCTGTATTCATATTCGACCTTATTGTTAAGGGATAGAAATATTAAAAATGATCAAATAATTAAATTTAAGTAGTCTTAATTTTTGACTTTAACATTCTTATAAATGTTTGAAAAAATTACTTAGTAATTAAAATAGAATAAAACTAGAAAAATTTTTTTTGAAAGGTCGCGGGTTCGATTCCTGCCTCAGGACGTGAAATTTTTCTAGTTTTATTCTATTTTAATTACTAAGTAATTTTTTCAAACATTTATAAGAATGTTAAAGTCAAAAATTAAAAATATTTGAAAGCACTGCCCCAACTTAACCGAATCGTCGGTATTTGTAAAAATACTCGTTTCGGATGTTGAAATAGAATATTTCGACATTGTAGGGTGGACGTTAGCTCATAAACGCAAATACAAGATAGACTAGAAGAATTTCACAAGGATATCCCAAGTCCTGGGTGGCTCAGTGGTCAGAGCAGTCGCCCGGATTGCGAAAGGTCGCGGGTTCGATTCCTGCCTCAGGACGTGAAATTTTTCTAGTTTTATTCTATTTTAATTACTAAGTAATTTTTTCAAACATTTATAAGAATGTTAAAGTCAAAAATTAAGAATATTTGAAAGCACTGCCCCAACTTAACCGAATCGTCGGTATTTGTAAAAATACTCGTTTCGGATGTTGAAATAGAATATTTCGACATTGTAGGGTGGACGTTAGCTCATAAACGCAAATACAGATAGACTAGAAGAATTTCACAGGGATATTCCAAATCCTGGGTGGCTCAGTGGTCAGAGCAGTCGCCCGGATTGCGAAAGGTTGCGGGTTCGATTCCTGCCTCAGGACGTGAAATTTTTCTAGTTTTATTCTATTTTAATTACTAAATTTAAGTAGGTTTACCTAGAAACATTTTTTGGAGTCGGTGTTTCTATTTTAATTGTTTCTGGAAACAACTTAGCACTAACTCCAAAAAATATGTTTCAAAGTGATAAGTATCTATTTAAATTTATTTATTTTATCCTTTTTTAGTATTTTGAAGTTGGTTTCAATTTTTGTTTAGAAAATTTTTTTGCAAAATTTTTAAGGTTAACTTTCTAAGGTCAAAGTTAGATGGGTGATTGGTTAAAAGTTTGCCTTTATTCCTCATACATCCACTTTCATATTGCACAGCAAAGCAGAAAAGGAATAGGAATGACAAATTAAGTTTTGTCACTCGAATTTAAAAAGTAAATAAAATACAAATTGTTTTTTGAATAATGTAACATTATAACAAATTGGATTCAAACAAGACAAAAAGCTTTCTTTTCTGTTTATTTTGAAAACAAGGAAATAAAAATTATTTATTAAATAATTAAAGTAAATATCTTATTGTTTTGAAACGGATTAATGAGAGACGTCTAAGGCACTGAGTCTGGTCAATGTCAATTTTGTTATCAATTTACATCCTGCACATTACTCTTTTGTTTAAACAACTGTACCCAAAAGTATATCTATTAGGAAACGCTACATTGGTTTTTAAAAAGTGGATCTGTAAGGAATAAAGGCGAACTTTTTTCAAAAGTGTATCTACGAGGAAAATGTACCTACCTATCTACGAGGAATAATTCAAAAGATTCACGTAGATCGGATCAGAAATGTAGGCGTAATCGGTGTACATACATAGAAAAAAAACATACGAACCGAATTAAGAACCTCCACGTTTTTGAAGTCGGTTAAAATGCAGTGTACCTCCGTACATGCCGTTTATAGTTTCTTTACATTCAGTCAAAAAAGTATCGGAAATGGATGATTCGTTCCAAATTCAATTTATTGTTTTTTTTTTGTTTTGTTAGATTGGCATAACTGTTTTACATTTTGGCGCGGAATTTGAGTTGCATCTAGTTTAAATTAAATACAGTACTGTTTTTAGTTATATCATATCTATAAGTATTGCGAATTTCATATGGACAAAAACATCGAACAAAGAGTTTGTCTTAAATTTTGCATCGCCAATGGAATTTCGTGTTCGGAGTCGGTACAAAGCGTTCTAAAACGGTCGAGATGTGATGGAAGATTTGCCTCGCTCTGGTAGGCCATCAACGTCTGCAACTGAAGTTAACATCACAAAAGTGATGAAAATAGTGACTGAAAATCTGGTAGGCCATCAACGTCTGAAACTGAAGTTAACGTCGCAAAAGTAAGGGAAATAGTGACTGAAAATCCTTACTCAACTTTGATAGAGATAACCGGCGAACTTTCTGTATCTCTCGAGTCGATCCGTACCATTTTAAATAATCGCTTGGATATGAAACATGTTGCCGCTCGGCTAGTCCCAAAAGACCTGAATCTTCTCCAAAAACTCAATCGCATGAGAGTCGCCGAGGACATGCTAGAACGAGTCAATTCCGAGTTCCGACCCAACATTCATGAAACGAATTGTTACTGGTGTCGAGACGTGGGTTTATGAGTTTGACATGCAAACTAGTCAACAAGCTTCTGAGTGGCGCCTTCCAACTGAACCGAAACCGAAAAAACCACGCCAAAGTCGATCAAAAGTCAAAGTCATGTTAACTTTTTTTTTACTCTCGCAGTGTTGTGCACTCGGAATTCTTGCCGGAAGGTCAAACGGTATATAAAAAATATTATTTGAGCATTATGCGGCGTTTAAGAGAGCAAATTCGACGAAAAAGGCCAGATTTGTGCAAAGAAAATTCTTGGCTTTTGCACCACAATAATGCGCCTTCGTACAAGGCCATCATTGTGAATGAAAACACTCAACAAATACCATCGAGCAACCACCATATCACATTCACCAGATTTGGTTCCAGCCGACTTCTTTATTTTTCCTAAACTCAAATTACCACTTCGTGGCACCCGTTTTCAGTCCGTTGAAGACATCAAGGAGAATTCGCGGCGACAACTGAACTCAATTCCGGAAACAACGTTTAAAAAAGGTTTTGATGATTGGCTTATTCGTTATCGTAAGTGTATCGTTTCTGCAGGAGCATACTTTGAAGGTGATAAAATAAATTTGGATGATTTACTAACATTTTGTGTATTATTGATCTTTTCCCGGTACTTTCTTGACAGAGTAGTATAATCTATCTAAATTTAGTTGACAGCTCTAAACAAGTACTTGCTATCTTTTTCTTATTCCATATTGAAAGCGATATACCTTTACTATACTTAATTTTAGATATAGAGTTTGTCTTAAGAATTAAGCTCAATAAGTAGTTAAGCCAAAAGTTAAGAATAAAAAAATATGTCAATGCTGATCTGTACGGACAAATAATATCAAACGCCTATTTATACATCACTGGACTGAAGGCAGGAATTATTTTAACCCTCAAATTTTATTATTCCATAACAGATTCATATGGCCAACAATAGGTGTGCTTGTAGCAATACCTGTAACTACATTGGAAATCACGTTTGTACACCATCATGTCCAAGTGAGAGACTACGCATTAGCTACGGAATGTTTCTGCTACTTATTGATGCTCGGCGTAATGTTTTTGGTCATTGCAAGCATGATTTTAAAAAGAATCAACATTTTGCAGATACTAAATGAAATGAATGAAGATTTTCTACATATATGCAAACTGGATTCACGTTACAGGTTGGTATGTAGCATGGACCATGTACGAGTGTGAGTAGGTATGCTATAGATACGAGGAATATGAAGACAGACTCTATAGGAGCATTAGATCAGATTAAAAGTATGCAGGTAAATAGCATACTACATATACATATAAAAGTTGCACTACCGAGAAGATTCCGGCAACCAACTCGTGTAGTCCTAAGACATATTTTTTTTCTAATTTACAATATTTTTCAGTCACAATAGGTTTTACTGTCATTGTAAACGCAAGATATTCTTTCAGGAACTATTTCTTAAGCGGCCAATTGCAAATATGGAAGTTGTGCTTAACATGGTTGTGGTTCACTTTAAGCATCGGCGTTTCGTTCGTGGGGATGACCATCTTACCCTTGATCTACCTCAGCCTGTTTGGGACAATTGATGAGCATACAGTTCGGCCCTTTATTTTCCCTGTGTACCTATCAAAAGACGACCCCTACAGAACACCGAATTACGAAATATTCTTAATCCTGGAGATATTTTTTGCATTTCTTTACATACAGATTTTCGGCGGTAAGTCGAGTAGTTAAACTTAATACTTTGAAGGGAAACTCCAGAGCAAAAATTAAATTGTCTAGCCGCTTATGACATAGAATGTCAATTAAGCGGATCCACTTGACGAGTAGGGTTCTCTTTTTTCGTTGTTCTATCGCCCCTAAACGTAGTGATTACAATCTCTTTGATCGCTCCCGGCTGGAGGGCTAACGCGTGCTATCTCATGTGATAGAATGATAATTAGTATGCCTTAAGTGCCGATGGAGTGCGAAGCTTTGAATGTCAAAGATCATGCTGAATGACATCACATATGATCTTTGACATACAAACCAAATAGGCTTGTCAAACAAGCCGTCCGTCAGTTCGGCGCACGTGTTTTTCTCTTGTAGGAAGGCCTGTGCCCAACAGTGTGACGTATACACGGCTTGCTTGCTTGCATTATTATGTAGGTAGAGGTATTGAAAAAACTTTGACAACTTCAATAATTTTCTAAATTTATTCCAGCATATGTTTACATACAATTCCACGTGTTGCTGCACAACATAAATTTACTGGGGCTAATAATCCTGGACTTTGAAGTGATATTCGAGGGTCTTGACGAGTCGGCCGCGATGCTACCCCGGTATGACGCCCAACGGGTCGCAGTGCAACGCACACTCAACTCTAGAATGAAGAGGATAGTAACTTGGCATATATCAGTTTTTAGGTATCGCAGTCAAAAATCAACCGTTTACGGCCGAATATTCAAACGCTTTTTTTTACTTTTATAATATAATTTAAGTATTATAATAACGAGTTACGATATTCCACCAATAATAAGTAGGGAAATAGAACATGCGCCGCCGGATAATGGAAAAGCTCGCACTGACTACAAAAATAAAAAATTCGCAAAAGCGACGCGTCACGATACCCAAGCCGAGGAACCAGATGATGATATTACTCTAAGGCAACATAAACTGTTGAATCTAGTGAATCCAGAACTCGTCCCAAGTATATGGACGGCATCACCGACTCACCACACACCAGCGAAGCTATGCAACTGGATTGCCGGCTCCCTACAAAAATATCCAGAGAATACCTGTCCTCGTAGTGAACGCTGGTTTACCACAATGCTCTGTTCTATCCCCCACACTCTCTCTTCTTCATATAAATGCATGAAACATTAATATAAATGCATAAGCATGCTTCCATTAAACATTCATTGTTATTGCCGCCGAGGTCGTCCAGAGGCTGGGTTCGTTGAACGAAACAGAGAAGGAGAGAATGAATCTACTATTAAGCTCAACAGTGTTATGTTAGTTGAACCTTATAACTGAATCGGGATTTAAATAACCTGTGTTTTAGTCGCAAACAGAGCGAGGAAACTAATCTGGATTTTCAAAATATTAAGAAATGTTATTCCAACAAACACTCGTTTACCAATTGGTAGTTACCTCCTAAATAATATTTATGTAGCTCTAGTTCAGTCCGTATTGATATACTGTATCCCCGTTTGGGGTGGTGCAACAAAAACTAAATTTATAAGTGTTGAGCGAGCACAGGTTATGTATCGGGAAAAAATTACATATATTCCACTGATGATCTATGTTAAACCTTCTTGGTTTTTATATAATCAGAACATCCTGACGCTATACTAATTTAAATATGACGTGAGTCATCTGTGTGTCACATCCCTTTTTGTTGTTTATCAATATACACCGTTTACTTCAGAACTCTATATATTTTATTTATTACCACGTCAATACTGTGTTTCCAACTGAAATTCTGCGAAAGGTTATGGGCCCAGAGTTTCTAGCAGTGGGCAGCGTGAGTAAGATAAAATTAAAGTAACTAAAGTGCTATGGATCAACCATCGGCAACGCCGGCACTATCTTTAGGTCACCAAGATGTCTCAACATCAAGTGTAAGCTTCAACAAACTCAAAGGCAATAATTTTAACACGTGGGCGTTTAGTGTTCAATGTCTTCTGACGGACTTCGACCTATGGGACGTCGTCTGTTCTCCAGCCAACCTCAACGATCCCATCGCCAAACGCAAAGACGAAAAGGCGCGTGCTAAAATCTGCCTCCTGTGTGACGAGTCCGTATATCCGGTTATAAGGTCAGCGGAAACCGCTTTTGAAACATTCAATGCGTTAAAGAAGGCCTACGCGGATAGTGGATTAGTTAGAAGACTTGGCCTAATGAAGACTTTACTTTCTTTAAAGTTCAGCGGTGATATTCAAAAATATGTCAACAACATGCTAACTGTACAGCAAGAGCTACAGGGAATTGGGGCTGAAGTGGATGATGAATTCCTAGGCATTATAATGCTTACTGGATTGCCAGAAAAATTCCACCCACTCGTTATGGCTCTCGAACACTCCAACACAAAAATTACATCGGAGAACGTGGTTGCAGCGCTTCTCAAATAAGATTCTCGTTTTCGATCGACTGCAACTTCATCCAGTACCATACCTAACACTGCTTTACATACAAAGTGTGAATCTAAAAAGAAATTCTGTAGATATTGCAAGAAAAATGGACATTTAATTTCAGAGTGTAAAAATCTTAAAAATAAAAAACATAATATTTCGGACAAGCATATTTCGGCTACCATGTCAAATTATACAACACAATTTACACTTTCATCTTGTTTTAATACTATTCTTCCTACAGATTCTTCCCATTGGTTCATTGATTCTGGTGCAACTTCCCATATGAGTAACAGGAAAGATTGGTTTGAATCTCTTTCTACGCACATTATACCTGTTACTGTTGCCAACAAGGCTCAAGTTCTTAGCCAAGGCAAAGGTACTGTAAATTTAAATATATCCGATAGTGTAAATAAAATTAGTGATGTTCTTTATATTCCTGGCCTTGCCACTAATCTTTTATCTGTTAATAGTATAGTTAATAAGGGCTTCGAAGTTTTATTTACATCGAATGGTGCAAGCATTTTTCAGAGCGGACAATGTCAAGTGACAGGTTCGGTCATTGCTACAGCCACTAACCATAAAGGCATGTACAAACTTGACACAAAAGAGTCAAATGCTATGCATACTACAACTAAAGAGTCTGCCATGTTGTGGCACAGACGCTTAGGGCATCTTAATGCAAAGAGTATGCATTTACTTAAAAATAATTCTATCGGCATAGATTATACAGGTTATTCAATTGACCAATGTATACCATGTTTACAAGGGAAATTAGCTAAACAACCTTTCCCTAATTCCAAAAGTAAGTCTAGCGTCGTCCTATAATTAATCCATTCGGATTTATGTGGACCTATGAGTACACAATCATGGGGCGGAGCTTTGTATTTATTAACTTTTACAGACGACTTTAGTCGCAAAACTTTTGGATATGTTTTGAAAACAAAAGCCGAAGTTTGTAGTAAATTTTTAGAATTTAAATATTTAGTTGAAAATCAAACGGGTAAGAAAATTAAAGTTCTGCGCTCAGATAACGGCCGTGAATATGTTAATAACGAAATGTCTGTATTTTTGAAGGAAAAAGGAATTATTCATCAGACTACGGTTCCGTATACTCCACAGCAAAACGGAGTCTCTGAACGCGCAAATAGAACTATAATTGAAAAGGCGAGATCCATGCTGCAAGACTCCAACCTTCCGAAAGCGTATTGGGGAGAAGCCATAAATACGGCTATCTATCTAAAAAACCGTTCGCCTACACAAGCTTTGAATAACCAAATTCCAGAGGAATTGTGGACAGGTAAGAGAGTTAATCTTTCTCACTTGAGAGTGTTTGGCTGTGAAGCTCATGTCCTCATTCCAAAAGAAAAACGAACGAAACTGGAATCTAAAACACAAACTTGCATATTTGTGGGTTATTCAACAGAAAGCAAAGGCTACCGACTTATTGATCCCCAAAATCCTCGCGCAATAATAATTGCTCGAGATGTTGTTTTCCTGGAAAATAATACGCTTCGGGGGCTAAACTCTTCACACAGTGAAATGCTCTCTACACCTCCCCCTACCCAAATTTCAGTACCAATTTCAAATACTGAACTTCCGGTATTTGAACCAGAAATTCAACAGGAAGAAGAATGCTTACGGCCAGAGCCTGTGTCATCGTCATCAGAACAACCTGTCTGTGATGACTCCGTAACTTCCGAAATTTCTGAAGCTCCTCAACCTGATCCGATTGTAGACGTACGTCAGGTACCTCGCTACCCGCAAAGGGATAGACGTCCACCAGAGCGGTACCACGAGAACCTCTACATGACATCTGATCTGGAACCGGAGACTTACAATGAAGTTACTAAGCATCCACAGAAAGACAAATGGTTAGATGCGATGAAAGCAGAATACGACTCCCTGTTGAAACATGGTACTTGGATACTAGTTGATCGGCCCACCACTAGAAAGACTACCAAATGTAAATGGGTCTTCAAGATAAAAAAAGACACAAGTGGATGCGTAGTTAAATACAAGGCCAGACTTGTAGCCAAAGGGTTCACCCAAGTTGCAGGAGTGGACTATGGTGAAACTTTTTCGCCAGTTGCAAGACTGTCTTCCGTAAGACTTTTGTTAGCGTTTGCTGTGCAAAATAATTTGAAGGTAGAACATCTTGACGTGGAAACGTGGTGACGTTTTTCAACTGACTCTAAAAACAAAGTGTGTTTACTAAAAAAATCTCTATACGGCTTAAAACAGTCTCCGCGCCAGTGGAATAAGAAGGTATGTCAAGCCATGTCTTCCTTCACACTGACGCAAGCTACTACAGAACATTGCCTCTATTATAAAAGAGAAGGGAAAGATTTCCTCGTAGTTGCAGTGTTCGTTGACGACTTTTTTATACTCAGCAACAACGTCAACATGAGAGATAATTTTAAAAGTGAATTAAAAAAGAAATTCATCGTTAAAGATCTTGGTCCTGTCAAAGATTGTCTCGGAATGAGAGTAACTCAGACCGAAGACAGGATAACTCTTGACCAGACGAAATATATCGAGAAGTTAATCTCAAAATTTGGAATGACTGATGCAATATCAGTGACGACGCCATTGGAACCAGGCTTACAACTCACCTTACCTAAAAAGGAAGATGAGAATATTGAAGTCCCTTATCAGGAGCTTATCGGTTCTCTAATGTACCTTGCCATATGTACAAGACCTGACATAGCACACACGGTCTCATACTTGTCGCAGTTCAACGTACATTACGGGGAGGTGCACTGGAAAGCCGCCAAGCGAGTCCTGAGGTACCTAAAAGGCACAAAGGACTTGAGACTTCAATTCAGGCACAGTAGTCAAACATATCCAATTGGTTATGCTGATGCTGACTATGGGAACAATCTTGTCGACCGCCGCTCATTCACCGGCTTCGTTTTTGTTATGAGTGGAGCCCCCATCTCATGGGAATCTCGCAAGCAGCGCACTGTTGCACTTTCGACAACTGAAGCCGAATATATGGCATTGTCAGAAGCCTGCAAAGAGGCTATATATTTAAGAACACTCATTACCGAAGTGTTCGCCATCACTCATCCCATCACTTTACACACAGACAGTCAGAGCTCCATCAAACTTGCACATAATGACACCTTTCACGCACGCACAAAACATATCGACATCAAACACCATTTCATTAGAGACACACTTACACACAATGACATTCATCTCAAATTCATATCTACACAAGACATGGTTGCCGACATACTTACCAAACCTTTAGCGAAAATTAAACATGTTAAATGTTCTAGTTCTTTCGGGTTAGGTTAAGTTTTTTGTCTTTATTTAATTGTAGATATTTGTTGTGTATTAAGTTAGTTTATAATTAGGTGTGTTATGTTATATTGATGTTGGTCATTGTTAGTTGTTAGTGTCAGTCAACACTAACAACTAAGTTTTTTTTTGTCAGTTTTTTTTTTGATATGTCATTTATAGGTAATTGTATATAGCGTATATACAGGGTGCTCCTATTACAGGGGGGTGTTAAACCTTCTTGGTTTTTATATAATCAGAACACCCTGACGCTATACTAATTTAAATATGACGTGAGTCATCTGTGTGTCACATCCCTTTTTGTTGTTTATCAATATACACCGTTTACTTCAGAACTCTATATATTTTATTTATTACCACGTCAATACTGTGTTTCCAACTGAAATTCTGCAAAAATCTATATAAGGAATGCGATTTGCTTACGGAGAGGAAACTATATTTGAAGGATATAGTTTTAAAACACATAAAACCCCCAATATTATAAATAGTATAGATAACGTGAAAAAAAGACGCGTAAATAATGTACTCCCATTACCAACTGTCAGGACTAACTTTGCAAATAGACAATATCGATGGCGCTCTATATATATTTATAACAAAATAAACAGGGAACTAAATATCTATATACTACATCATTATGAGATTAGGACTATTGTGACAGATTGGTTAAAATTATTTTTCTATGACGAAATAGAGGATTTTTTATATAGTCTTATATGATATCAAAGACACACACAACACACACAAACACACACACACACACACACACACACACACACACAAACACACATGCACGCACACGGTCACACCACACATAAGAGATTGGTGCTTAGACATTATTATAAAATTTAAAATGTTACCTTTTTATAAATTTTATTTTGGATCTATCTGTACTATTGGAGCATTCTTCAGCAAGTTTAATGTTAAAATTAGAAGAGCGGACCCTTCTGGCACAGGCATCTTTTGCCTAAAAGAGAGCTCCAACAACTGTATACTGAATGTACTTTGTTAAAGGAAATAAACTAATATTATTATTATTGTTATTATCATCACGCATGAAGAAGTTTTAGTATCTCGTTATTCATACTTCCAAAACTTGGTATTCTTTGCCAACACATGTGTTCCCTCCTTACTAATGCGATATCCATTAAATTTGGCGTTCATAGATTCAACAAAGCCTTTGATTTGCTAGATCACAATCATATTTCGCAAGCACTTCCAATTGCAACAAAAGAATCGAGCGTAAATATGTAACAGAACGCATTGAGTTCTAAAGCATTCGTTACCAATAAAATATAAATAATAATTTAAGTAATAAAAGCAGATAATAAAGAAATTAACTAATAACATTATAGAAGTATAGAAAATCAATATATTTTAAAATTGAAAAAATAGAGTTCAGAATAGGCACCCACGCAGAGAAATGTTTAGAATAGGGGCCTGAATAGACTCGAGTTGGACTCGGGTCGGGCATAGGTCAGACTCACGTTTTTGGAACGAAAATTTGAAAAATGAAGATGGCGGACACGTTCGGGAGGCTAGCAACAGGAATACTATATAAGGAGGCAATAAGGGTTACTCGGGATAGTCGGTCGACTTCCGTATAGCGAGCAAGGTATCTTCATAGAGTGCATTTTGTAAGATTTGATTTAAATTTCGATCGGGTTTCGCGATGTTTGTGTTAAAGTTATAAATCAATTATTTTGAAATAAGGTCAAATAATTGATAATTTAGTTTAAATTAATGGGAAGTGTTTGGGAAGTTAAAGTTTAAATAGTTAATTCAGTTTCTAAGTTTTGTGAGTTTTAATTTAATAATTTGAGGTTTATTCAATTAGTTTGGAATTAATTTTAAAAGCTTGCTATTAGGAAGGTGTGGAGGTTGTTCACATCGACGTGATGTGGGGTAATGGCAAGTGGATACGTAACAGAGCCAATCGAAGCTGGTCATTACTTTTAACCTATTGGGCTTGAGGATGCCTGATCGACGTTCTTTACCAACATAACGTCGCCTTACTCCTAGTTTGGTTTATATTCGGGGTATGGTTGCAGGGGGCCCGTCGAAGTGGATCCATGCTTTTTTGCGCCTGTTAATCATATTTCTGAGTTTCTCCGAACTAGTCCCTTTATTTATATATATTCACATTTTTATTTCCCCACACGTACAGAACCACGATCTCTAGACTTCGGTCGCGCTGGTGATGCACAATACACATGGCTTAGGCTAGGTACACGAGACGCCATCTCACTCATTAATAGCATAGTTTAGAATTCCTGCTGCACTTCAGATCTGCAAAGATTCTGTTTACAGGAATTACACCATCCCACATGTTTAATAGTAAATGTGAGGTGAAAACCTCTAGCGTTGTTTCCCTCTTTTAGTAACTCAGCTAGGATTATAAAGTAGGCACGATAGGGAGGTATAGGCTGGGTTGTGGAAGTAGGATTGGATTGAGGTTTAGGAAAGTAGGAAAATAATCATTGGGTTTAACTAGGAAGGTTTAATTATTGCTAAGGGTTTAATGAGAATTTAAGTATAGGTTCATTGCATAGGTGGGTTTAAGTAGGAAGTGATAAGTAGGATCTTAATATCGACAACATTAGCTGAGTTTCTTGGAGATTCTTC
Organism: Nymphula nitidulata; assembly: GCA_947347705.1. NCBI lineage: Eukaryota > Metazoa > Arthropoda > Insecta > Lepidoptera > Crambidae > Nymphula > Nymphula nitidulata. The sequence goes on along the minus strand of OX374625.1, from coordinate 16,375,135 downwards.
TCAGTGAATAGGTTTACGAATCTCTGGTAGAGCCATTATAAAATAAAATAAACTTTAAACAAACTAAATTAAATTGTAACTTTAATTAAACATTCATTTCCTGATTGAAGTTATTATCTAGTAAGCCAGTTATTTATTCTTCAAATATCCTAAACACAAAATAACAAAAGGGACTAATTAATTATGTATTGATTATTCTAAAGAAGGAATAATATAATTTTGAATCTTAGAAAAGAACATTCAAGTGCTAAATAATAAAGCGCTAATAATAATTTGATGTAGAAATCATTAAAACCTTATAGAATGGTTCATTGCTGCAAAATGAGGTAAAATATGTACTCATGAAATGCTTAAATTATGGCATGTTGAAACAGTGTTATTCAGGTGAGCCAAAGGCAGCCTTACAACAATGACTCAAAGATAAAAGGGTGTATGTTGTCATCAAGGATTTCATTTGTGGCTGACATTGCTGTGGTTGATTAGTGTGAAATGCAGTATTTGATTCATACTATATTGATTAAATCAATCTACAAAGAAATAGTTAAAGTTAAAAGGCTTATTGGATATAAGATTCATTCGGATAGAAAGTTGTAATAATTTAAAGAATATTTACATTCCAATGAAAATATATTTGATAATATAATTATGAAATGGACAGTTCAACAATATAAAAGAATAAGAAAAGTAATTAGTTTCAACTTAAATATATAAAATTATTAAATCCTAAAATGGAGGGGAGAGTAAAACTTGGTTGTCTCTCACTGATTGAAGCGAGGTATGGAGCTTCCTTCCTAGCCATATTTTCACAATGAAAGCGATGACTTCTAGACTTAATGGAGGTTTAATAGGAGAACTTCCTAGCCATATTTTCACAATGTAAACTTAATAAACTTTCAATAACAAGAAACCAATTATTTCAATAAAACTTCAACTCATATTTTGCCAATTTACTAATAGTCAAAAATCTATCATGGAAAAATTAATATTACTTTAGAGAACATTCCAAATGTATTTAAATATTGTAAGATAATGAAAGTATAATAAATCTCACTTCAATAGTGTACAATTGAAATTAAATCAACTTAGTAAAGAGCTACAAACTTATTTTTATACCCATAATTTAGTCCTATAAGATTAGTTGTTAATTGTAAGAGAAATTAAGAATCAGGCAGGTGTAGGGTGTGTTATAATAATTAACAAAATAACAAAGTTAGGGAGTTATGTTAGGGAGTATCTGTATCATTCTTTAATTTTCTAAAAGAACTAAGGTAATTGCGGTATGATGAAGGGTTCTAAAACAATCACTAGATGATCACAAGGCCAAACTAAAGTTAAATTAAAGTTAGGAGAAACGGTGTCTAAACTTGATTAAGTTTTGCAATAAATTAGCATAATATAATAAAAGTAGGAAGAGGAAAATTTTAGGTAGCATTAGTTGTAAGTTAATTAGGTATAGTTAGTTGTAAGTTAATAAATAGCTAGATATAGTATATAGATGTAATAATATATTAGATATAATATATAGATTTATAGATTTATTTATAGGTGAGGTAGGGGGGGCGTTACAAATATACAAGAATAATTATGTAATAGTTTAGCTCAGCTACGGCAAACGTTGAGGCACTCCATAAAAGGTGTTGTCCCAAAAATGTATGGAGACCCGGATAGGTCTATGTAAGTACGTACATTATACTACAAAATTGCAAAAACATGCAGAACATTTTTCAGTTATCCATTTTCTTTTTATTTGCTTTGTCTCATGTTACTAAAGAAGATTTTTTAAAGAAAAAACTTCAACACAGCCAAAATATTCCCCTTCATCATGGGGCCTAGTTTGGTTACGTTTAGTCGACTTCTATGTCGCCATATGCCATATTCAATAATGGTGAAGTCGACGAAGAATTTTGAATTTTGTACAAGTGAACTATACTTATATGAAAACGAATTATTAGTACTTTTCCTGGATTCAGGAGATTTTCCAGATTTTTAGGGTTTTGTACCTCAAAAGGAAAATGACGGAACCCTTATAGGAATACTTTGTTGTCCGTCTGTCGGTCTGTCAAGACTTTTTATCTCATGAACTCGTGGCGTTATCGAGTTGAAATTAAAACCGTATACTTAGGTCTTCAGCCTCTTGAAGATATGAAAAATAAAAACCTCAAATTAACGTATACAAAGATACGGCCGTTTATGCCGCAAAATTTAAAGGGTAGGTACCACGGGTAGGTACGTACTTTCCGTTGACCTAGAACTAAGAAATTCGGCAAGAGATATCGTCTTATACTTCAAGCACAGTGAAAAATCTAAAAACTATACATTTGTTTGCGGCGGTGGGGCGTCAGCTTATTTGACATCGAGTTGTATAATAATAATAAAATTTGTAATCAATCATCGAGGTTAAGCAACGGTGTGCGCGGTCATAATTGTAAGGGTGACCAAATCTTTTTGTAATTTTTTTAAACTTTCACTAATTTGTACAAAAGAAAAAAAAACTGAAATCTTTATATTTTTAATTAAATCATAGGGAATTTAGGCAAGGAACGAGAGTCCAAGTTTTGAAGTGTGTTTACCGTGTCATTGGCACGAGCTTAAATAGTTTTTTTTATGATGTATAATAGTTACATAGTTTTCGATTTATGACGAAGAATGAAAAAAATACCTGTTGCCTCTTTTTCCTCTGTAAAGGTGCCTTTTTTTTTTTTTTTTTTTTTTTTTTAACGGGGAGAAATCTGTTTACAGACCTACCCGTCGCTAGCGAGGCGACGGGCGTGTGTGGGGGTCGCCCAGCGCCAAATGACACTGGGAATACCCACTAAAACTCCCCGGTAACTCCACTGCCCTTCGCGGGGGCGGCCCAGGCTCTGCCGAAGCAATTTCACTAGTCCACCCCCAGGCAACCCGGCCTTGCGGCCAGGTTTCGCGCCGATGGAGATTACCCAGAGTCACTTGGGTAATCCCAGACGTGGCGGCCTATTCAATGCATGCGTGGGGGCCACCCACGCACGCGGCCGCGCCTAGGGCGCAGGAAGACGGGCGATCACCGCCCGTCTCCTCACGCCCACCCGCCTACGCCGGATTGGGGCAGCAAGAGGATCCCCTTCCCGCTCCCTCTCCGCTACCTCCTTCTGCGTCAGCACAGTCTCGCAGAAGGAGGCGAACGCCTCCCATACCCTCTCGCTACCAACCATGGCCCTTACCATGGTTGGCAACGAGAGTTGACCGCCACCGAGCGCTGCTCGAAGTTCTCGGCGCTCGAGTCGCCAGGCCGGGCACTCCACGAGGGTGTGCTCAGCCGTATCGTCGGGGGAGTCGCAGTGATGACACCGCGGCGTCTCCTCCCGACGGGCGATACGGTACAGGTAGTGACCGAAGCAACCATGTCCGGTCAGCACCTGTACCATTCGGTAGGTGAGGCTGCCCAGCCGGCGCCCAACCCACTCCTCCAACACCGGACGAATTGCTTCAATCGTCCAGTGGCCGGCTGTTGGAGTGACGAGTGCCTCCCCCCACTGGCGCAGAGCCTCCCTCTGCGCCAGGGTGCGGACCCGCCTCACTTCGTCGAGGACGGGACGCTCCCCCCGCTCTCTTGTCGCCACCCGGTGTTGATGCACTCTGGCCAAAACCAGGGCATCAATCTCCCACGGGAGCGTACCTGCTAAAACGCAGGCAGCCCCATGACTGACCGTGCGGTAAGCCCGCACGGCCCGGTTTGCGATGACCCTCTGTGGCTGTCGTAAGAGGGCCCGTGTACGGAGGGAGAGGCACTCTGCCCATACCGGTGCTCCATACAGTGCCATGGACTTTACCACCCCGTGGTAAAGTCTACGGCACGACGAGCTGGGCCCTCCCACATTTGGGAGGACCCGTCCAAGCGCGGCTGCGGCGGCGCACAGCCGAGGAGCGAGGAGCTTAAAGTGCTCCTCGAAGCTCCACCGAGGGTCCAGAACCAGGCCAAGGTATTTAAGGTGCACCTCGACGGGGATCCGTACCCTCTCCACTCGGACTTCGAGCCCCGGTGGGGTTCTGCGTCTTGGGGCGTGAAAAGACATGGCTCTCGTTTTACTGAGAGCCACTTCCAGCCCCAGTAGTCGGATGCGCCGGACGACCATGGTTGTGCCGACCGACGCTAGTTGGACCGCCTCCTCCCATTCACTCGCCCTTGCTGCGACTAGTGTATCGTCCGCGAAGCAGACGACATCCATCCGCGGCAAGAGCGCGCCACGCAGAACCCAGTTGTACCCCAGGTTCCATAGTAAGGGGCCTAGTACGGAACCCTGGGGTACACCTGCCACCATCGACCACGACTGGACGCGCCCCTCCGCGTCCTCGTAGAGGATCTGTCTCCCGCGGAGGTAGTCCCCCACGAGAACGCGGAGGTACAGAGGCACTCGATGGAACTTGAGTGCCTCCTCTATACACTCGTGGGGGAGGCTATTGAACGCGTTTGCGATGTCAAGAGACACCGCGATCACAGCCTCCCCACGTGCTGTAGCTGCTTTAGTCCACCTTTTAAGGTGGGCCACTGCGTCCATTGTAGACCAACCAGTGCGAAAGCCAAACTGGCAGTCTGCAAGGTCCGGCCCCCTGCTTTCAAGATGCTCGGTGATCCGGGAAGCGAGAACTTTCTCAAAAAACTTCCCAGATTCATCAAGTAGTACGACCGGCCTGTAGCCTGACGGCGAGTCGGCGGGACGGCCCTCCTTCCTAAGGAGACAAAGTCTCCCCACCTTCCATCTTCTGGGGAAGCGACCCGACGCGATGCACTTGTCGAGCAAAGCGCGGAACCGCTCCTCCAGGGGACCGAGAGCTATCGCCACTAGCTTTGATGGGGCGCCGTCCGGCCCCGGTGCTTTATTTTTGCCCCGGAGCCTGTCCCTCCCCATGTCAAACTCCATGTCTGACACGGAGGGACCGTCAGCCCACACCTCCAAAGTAGAGTTGAAGGGGGCCATCCTGGGGGGCGTGAACGGTCCGGGATTGGGGAACAAAGACCCCAACACCCTTCGCATGAGCCCCGGCTCCATGGAGGATGTGGAGGGGGCGGCGTTGGTAAATTTCCCCCGCACCACCCTGTATGGCCTCCCCCAGGGGTCGGCGTCCAGGAGCGCGATGAACTGCTCCTGTGCGTCAGCCTTGGCCCTGCAGATCGCCGTCCGCAGAGCTTTATGAGCCTCACGATATGCCCGGTGACGTTCCTCCTCTTCACCGGGCGCAACTGAGGCGCGCCTTCTACACCTATAAAAGGCGCGCCTGGCTGTCATACTGGCGGTACGCAGGACCGATATTTCCGGCGTCCACCAGTACACCTGCCCCCGGCGGGGGCGGCCCCGTGTCCTCGGCATGGCGGCATTGCAGATGGCTTTTATGTCCCTTGCAAAATTATCCGCCATGTCGTCGGCGTCCCCGGCACTGGTGTCGGGCCCATCATGCCAGGCCCTCACCATCGCCGTCTCCTCCGCCAGCTCCCTATCGAGCTTGGCAAGGGTCCACCGTGGAAAGTTCGTGGGCCTTAGTGAGGGAGCCAGATGGATTGGGGCCCCTGGGGATGCTGTGGAGACCTCGTATCGGATATAAAGATGGTCCGATAGTGTCTCCACGTCCTCCATCACCCGCCAATCCCTTATTCGGGCAGCAAGCGATGGGGTGGCAAAAGACACGTCGACCCTCGACGTGCCCTGCCACCGGACACAGGTCGGGGTGGTGCCCTGATTGAGAATTTGGAGCCCCAGGGACAAAACCCAGAGCTCCAGGACGCCACCACGAGCGGTGGTGTTTGGGGACCCCCACGCTTGAGATTTTGCGTTCAGGTCCCCTGCCACCAGTACCGGAAAGGGAGCGGCTCGCCGCACCACTGCCTCAATTGCAGCCAGGAACCACTCAAACTCGGCCAAGCTGCGATTTGGAGAGAAGTATGTGGACACAACTACCACTCCTCCCCATCGCACCGCCACATATCCCGGCCCTCTATCCACAGGGACCAGAGGGGTAGCATCGCCAGATGCCGACCCCACTATAGCAGCGGAGCCGTCTGTCGCTCCAACCCACTTAGGGGAAGGAGGGATGTAATACGGCTCCGATATGACCGCCAGATCTATCTCCCACTCCGCCATCGCCTGGCACAGAAGATCCTGTGCCGCGGCGCAGTGGTTTAGATTTCCCTGTAGTATGTTGCCGATGGGCCTACTAGGCATTGATTGTTTCCATCGGCACTACAGGGGCGGCACGAGGCACTACTCGGGAGGGGGTCGCCTCTGGAGTGACAGGGCGGCCTTTGACTGGGGGTGGATTGCATCTTACTCCCGTCATCCGGTGCGCCGAAGGGAGCCCACGGTCAGCGCAGAGGGAGCACCTGGCTACGACAGACTGGCAGTCTACCAACTTATGTCCCTCCGCACCGCAGCGGAAGCACAAGCCACTGCGGTCCTTTTTGGACGGGCACCGCTGCGACGTGTGGCCGACTTCATAGCAGCGGTGACACCGCATGGGGCGCTGCTCGAGCACCTTGACTGAGGCCGAGCTCCATCCTACAAAGAGGCGCCCAGCCTCCACCAACCGGCCCACCACCTCAACGGGGAGGGAGGCCACAGCTGATCCCACGCCCCTGGCGCCATTCGAGACAGCGCCAAGCCTGATGTCATCCGGAGCGCAGCCCGTCCTTTCTGCTAGGGCGGCCCGAAGCTCATCAGTTGATACTGAGTCGTCTAGACCTGTGATGCGGATGTCAGCAAGTTTCATGGGGCGTACTACCCTCGCTGCATCACCCAGTGCCTCCCCAACCTTGGTGGCGAAGGCGTCAGCTTGGGCCGCAGTGGTTGCTTTAGGGAGCTCAAACAGTCGAGCCCCCGTCATAGTCCTCCTGAATTTTGGGGGGCCCACGATGCCCAGGGCTTCCAAGCTGACTGCTGCTTTAGCCTTAGAAATGGCCTCCTTGTAAGTGGCCCCCTCAGCCACAGCCTCAGGTTTGAGGGTGACCACCACCGCCATAGATTTTGGCGCCTTAAGAGGCTTGGCCACCTTCTTTGCCGACTTGGTCTGGCTCTTATTTGGGGTCCCCTGCACTGACTTTGCCGGGGCTGATACCTTCCGAGGCTTCTTGCCTACAGTTTTCCAGCCTTCCTCCTCCACCAGCACCACTGGCTGCTCCTGACACGAAGACCCCGCGATCTGCTCCGCCGCTCGAGCAGCCGAGGCCTTAGGAGGCACAGCCTTAGACTTTTTCACCCTCGGTTCTTTCGGCATGTTTGCCGGGGGGGCGAGGGTGGTTGGCGCCAATAGGGTATCACGGGGAGCCTCAGAGTCACGAGTCCGATATTTGTCCGCGGCTAGTGGCAGGCGGTGAGATTGGCTGGGCAGCAGTCTACCGTCCACCTCCAGGCCCTCCAGTCGGGCTCCAACCACTGCCCCAACATGGGACATTAATTCTTTTTGGAGCTGGCGGAAAGCATCCACAAACTCGGCCCTTGTCAACGCACCGTCTTTGTCAGGCACCTGACCGATCGAGCTTACTGGTTCAGCCCGCACCGACTCCGGCTTGGGACTCACCTCCAGAGCCACGGGGCTCCTCTTCTCGCCTCGAGGGCTTGGGCGCTCGGAGAACGCCCGCCTCAAGGCTGCCACCTCTTCCATCACGGCGGACAACTGACCTTTCAGGCGCTTGTTGTCCGCCTGCAACTTCCGCATCTCCTCAGAGGAGCCCCGATTGGCCAGTGACCGTACGGCTGTCAGCATCGCCTGCGAGGCCTCATCTATTTCCCTGATTAAGGTGCCCTTGAAATTTTTAGATTTTCGGGTAGCCTGGTAGATAATGCCTGCCCCGTCTTCAGCCTTTTTAAGGAGCTCGTCTACTGACAGCTCCGAGGACCCTTTTAGTGCCTTCCTTGTCCCGGACTTCGGCTCTGCCTCAGTAAGAGTCGACTCAGAGTCCGAGTCCAGACCTCCCTCCTCCAACTCTCTGCGAGCTTCGGAGAGGCCCGTATGGTGGTAGGCCCCCCTTCCGCCCCGTGAACGTGCGATTTTTGGCGCTAAACGCCCTGGTCGTCGCTCCTGTACATCGGAGTCGTCATCCGACGACACTCCCGCGAAAAACTTTCCTCCAAGAGGTCGTTTCCTCGACGACGGCCTCGACTCCTCCCTGAGGGACTCGTCATCAGAGTCCCGGCCAGAACGGCTTTTCCTTCTTCCTTCCGCCTGACCAACAACTCCAGCGTACGTCAATTCGGGGGAAGCTCCCTTTGCCGCCCCATCAACAGCCTCGACATCCGACTGTCCCTCCGATTCCATGGACCAGTCGCATGCCCTGGCTACCTCAGAGTACGACGGAGAGACCGCCCCTGCACAGGACGGGACTAAGACCGGCCCGTCCGGCTGGCCCTGAGAAGGGCCTTTTGGTTGGCCCTGAGAAGGGCCTTTTGATAGTCGCGTTGAGCGCCGTACGGTAGACATATTGAGCAGTTTGAGTACAATATAAACAATCCAAGCAGAGGATCAGCCTGACTAGACACCTGCGTTACCGGGTCTAGTTCAGTTTCCAGGGGGTACCACGGGGAGGTTCTCTGCATCCACCCCCCTGTAAAGGTGCCTAATAACTTTGGTGTATGTAGGTAGTACCTAACAATTATCACTGTTAAGTATGCTTGCCTCCCTTGTTAATCAAATTTGTACGGAACCTTCGATGGGTGAGTCCCTCTCGCACTTATCCAGTTTTTTGAGATAGTGTAAATAGATATACCTGTCGTTTGAATACTCGGCCGTTAATCTCATATCTCGAATTTCCTTTACTATAAAAAAAATTATTTAATTTTTTGTGCAATTGACCTTTTAGGTCTGTAGATACTTTATCTTCAGTGCAAGGAGCGCCACTGATGTATCAAGTAATGTTCAGTGCTATAGCTCTGTGCTTGATGATGTATTAAGTAGCGGAGGTGAGTATCATAATCAATCATCATCAACAGCCAATATACAGAATGGTGCCGTCATCAATACGACAGTAAATTAAAACATGGGCCATATTAGTTCATAGAAATGTTTTGCAATTTTCAAATACATCTTTTTCATTTAATAATTTCATGACATTTGTATGAACTAATATAACATTGGCTGCATTATTTCTTAGAAATGTTATAAAATTATCAAATGAATACAATATTTGAAAGTTGCATAGCATTTTTATGAACTAATATAGCCCCATGTTTTAATTTATTGACGTATTGACGGCACCAACCTGTATATATTTACTATTTGATGAAGTAAGTAGTGGAGTGACCACAACCAACAGCAAAACACATTTATAGTTTGTAAGAACGTTTATTGTTCAAAATAAACTCTCAAAAGCAAGAAATGACTTCCATAGTCTATTGTGTAGTTTAGACTATCCTAGTCATTTCCTGCTTCAATTTAATTGTATGCTACAGGCAAGGATGATAGAAGCTACAGGCAAGAAACCTGCATCATCTAAATAGGCATTTAAAGCCGTCTGGTTGAATGCCGGCCGCGAAGTTTCATTAATAATCTATTCACCAATGATTTAGTAACTATTTCAAATTTTACAATAAGTATAGTGTAAATAGTTGTCTACTTAAAAGCTTTAAGTTATTCACAAAACTATACTTACCTTTTAGAATTAGGTATTATTCTAATTAAGGGGAATCCGGCTTGTTCGGGAGGCTGGAAGTCGTCGAACCTGCGTGCGAGACGATTCGTTATAACTCTCGAAAACAACTTGTAAACATGACTCAGGGGCGTGATGGGTCTATAATTCTTCAATTAGGTCTTGTCACTCTTCTTCAAAAAGGGTGACAGGACCCAATTGAAGAATTCCGCGTACCGGGAGACGCAGCGTTGGTAGGCCTCCCACAAGGTGGACCGACGATCTGGTGAGGGTCGCGGGAAGCCGATGGATGCGGACAGCGCAGAACCGATCGGTATGGAGATCTTTGGGGGAGGCCTATGCCCAGCAGCGGGCGTCTCTCGGCTGAAATGATGGATTGATTGATGATAAGACTTACCTTTAATTACTATTTTACAGAAACTGGATGACGGAAAGTTAGACATCCTTTTTGTGATACTAACTGTCGCAGCTACTCTGCAGTTAGGTATTCCTTGTTACCTCGGCACAATATTAAGAAACAAAGTAAGTAGTTTCGTATAAAGGACATTTCATAAAAACATGCGAAATAAAATTTGGAATTCTGGGGTTGCGAGGTGTCAACATTATATCATAGTATGTACGCTGGTTGTAGTGTGTCGCATGATACGCGATAGTACGCATTTTTAAGGGTTGTCACCAGCAGGTGCGACAATGTTTTTATTATTGTAACAATTACAAATAAAGAAAGAAAATGATGAAAAAAATAATAATTTCTAGGCACTAATATTATAGCCCATGTTTCGATGTATTGACAGCACCACTCTGTATAAGAAAAAAATGAAAATATACATATATAAGAAATTTCGCTATAAGTTTGGCTTATACAGTTATAAGCCAAAATCATAGCGACAAACCACTGAACCATTTACTCAAGATCAAGACATTTCGGTTCACGGCCAATCTCTAATAAAAATAAATGTGCGACTGCCATTTGTGCCACAGTAGAAAAGATAATATCAGTTTCTGTATATTTTATTTTATTCGCGTATCTGTGGTGTGAGTGTGGCAGGGAGTTTTTTTATTAACTCCTCTCCTATTGCGGTAGATACTTTAATCTTGTCAATTGTCTTCCACGCAGGCATTCGCGGTAGGCGACGCTTGTTGGAACTGCGGATGGCACGAGACGTCACTGGGCCAACTCCTGCGCACCGATATCTTAATCTTCATTTTACGTGCGCAGAAGCCACTCTCTATCCAGTTCACTGGTCTACCGCAATTGTCTTTGGAAACATTTTCTTCGGTAGGGTTTATTGCACATAAGAAAATAAGAACATACTTTGATTATCTATATCTATACAATCTATAGGTATACTAATAATATTATGCTGAAGAGTTTGTTTGTTTGGTTGAACGCGCTAATCTCAGGAAATACTGATTCAAATTGAAAATTTGTTTTTGTGTTGGAGGTATTAGGTTTAAAGGCATATTAACATCACGCTACGCTATAATAGCAGCTGAGCATCAATGTAAAATGTTGCAAAAACGGCAAAAAAATATTAGTTTTAGAGCTTTTGTTGCGTGCGCTGCGTAAACACGGTTAAAATTACGCAAAAATCCTGCATGCAGGAATTGTTCTCCTTTAAAAGTTCTAAAAAAAAGTGCGTGACAGCATATTTCTGACTTTTGAACTTGACTTACTATAACCATTTTTTAAAATTGTTATTTTCCGACAAATTAAATCAGTTAAATTAGATTAAATCAGTTGTTATTTTCCGACATCCACGCGAACGAAGTCGCGGGCGCATGTCTGATGGAGCATTCCGCTACAAAACAGAAAAAATAAACGGGTCAATCTGTCACACGCTTTTTCGTGTGTTTAACGGCTACTGCGCCGCATCAATTTTGGTTTAATTGTAAAGGGTTACCCGCTCATATAAAAATTAGGTGTCCGTTAATTTCATAGTGAAAATTCATTGCGATTTAGATAATAGCAATGTTTATATGATTTTCTCACTGTCATCGTACTTTACTGATGATAAAAATAAGGCCTGTAAAAACATTGAATGCAATAGATTATCAACTACTTATTTACACGTCCCACTGCTGGGCACAGGCCTTCCTACATGAGATAAACACATGTGGAGATGTAGTAGACCACAAAATAACTTGTGACTAGTTACTCGTATTTTTTTTTATTTAATAAATTTTTAATCTAAAACAGACAACACTGAAACCATAACAACATAAAAAAGTTATTATTTTTAATAAAAATGATAGTTAGTTTCAACCTCAGATCATAGAAATAAGGTTTCAAGTTTCAACTAAAAACAAAACTTATCTTAAGTAATGTTTTTAGTTGATTTAGCTCTTTCAATGTGATTACTACACACTTTATTCGTGCAAATCATCATTATCACACAGTGAATATTATTTATTATCAGACACTTTCGGCAGTGAGCAAGGAGTTACGAATATTATACAAGATGGTGCCGTCAAAACGACAATAAATTAAAATATGGGTTATATTAATTAGTTCATAGAAATCGTTTGCCACTTTCAAAAACATCTTATTCATTTGATAATTTCATGACATTCCTATAAAATAATACAGACAATATTATAATATTTCATAAAAATGTCATGAAAATAACAAATGAATAGGATGTTTTTGAAAGTGACAAACCATTTCTATGAACCATATTCATTGTCGTATTGACGGCACCTAAATCCTATTTTTTTTTCCGAAGTTCGACTGTCTAGTTCTATCTAGACATTAATAGACAATTAATCAAACAGAAACTATTACACTTCTCTAAAAGCGGTCGTTAATCACCCTATTTCATTGGCACCTTATAAGAAATTAAATTATTTTATGTAGCTTTAACCTCAGAATGTAATAAAAATTAATTTATATATTATAGTAGTTTTTATCTGTTTCATCATTCCTACGTTTGTAATGAGTTGATTAAAATCCACGCAGCCAGTATATTTATTGTGTAGACTGTAGAGTAATGATTTGAATTTTTACATTTCAGATAATGAGCACGGCTTATTCCTACTTCAACATGTTACGACAGTATAATTAAAATTATAAATTATAAATTTATAACTAAGCATTTAACATTATTATTATTATTGTATGCGCCAAAAGTATCATTGATTACTTATTTTTCAAAGCAATTGTGCTTACATATTTCTTTTCTCAATTAAAAATAAATCATTAAACATAAAATATGAATTAAATTTTACTTTTTCTTTATTACATTGCAACCCGAGAGAACTGCATTATTATTGGCCTGGTGTATATACAGTATACCTACTTACTAAAAAATACAAAATTAAAAATTTTAAGTTACCCCCGGCGTCATTCATCATCTATCTAACACCATCTCATTGAGACTATTCATAAGAGCCCAAACACGTTATATCTGCTGTAAGTTTCTGAAGAATTAGGCATTTCGCAGACTTTTTGATGGTATAAGAGGATCAGCTCAAGGATAATATTTCATGGGAATGTCACCAAAGTGACAGTACACCAAATTTCAAATCAATCGGATCTGTAAAAGTTAGTAAAACCCTATTATCATGTAGAAAATAAGCTGATAGTCATCAAACGCCTGAACTGATCTTCATAAATTATAATTAAGAACCATCGTGGTCACATCAGCTTTTTAAACAAAAAAACACAAATCTAAATAGGTCCATTCGTTTAGGCGCTACGATGCCACAGACAGACACACAGATACAGAGACAGACACGTCAAACTTATAACACCCCTCTTTTTTCGTCGGGGGTTAAAAATAGACAAAAATATACATAACACTTTGTAATAGTTCATTTTCTTTTTCTTTGCTATGTCTCGTGGCATGTACATAAGAAGAGTTTTTATAGAGAAAACTGCAATACAGCTAAATATTCATTATGGCACTTATAATACTTTTTTTTTTATATACAAAGCACGACAAATGACTCAACACCACCTGATGTGAAGCAGCAAGAAGAGTCCATATGCGAAGACAGCTAGTGCAGTTCAGACACTGCTCTAGCTGCTTCCACCTTGCCGGCCCGAAAGGTGCTTTTTCACGCCTCTTTTGAAGGAACCCATGTTATAGGAAGGAGGGAACACATGTGCTGGCAAAGAATTCCAAGTTCTGGAAGTTCGACAAAGAAAAGAGCTACTAAATTTCTTTGTACGTGATGTTGAGGTGGAGACAGCGAATTGATGACTCCGAAGACCGGCACGCGTGCTCCTGAGTAGGAAGGGGGAAGGTGGGATAAGGTCAAATAGCACTTCAGAACACTCTCCGTGATATAGCCGATAGAAGGCGCTAAGCGACGCAATGTCTCGACGCAATTGCAGAGGCTCAAGGTTGTTGGTGACCTCTACATCGCCAACGATACGGACAGCACGACGCTGCAATCTGTCCAGGGCATCGAGTAGGTACTTGGCGGAGCCATCCCACAAGTGCGAGCAATATTCCACGCAAGACCGGACCTGAGTTTTATACAGCAGGAATAATTAGTCAGGCGTGAAAAATCGACGCACCTTGTTCAGGACACCGAGCTTCCGTGAGGCTGTTTTTATCACGGTTTCGATGTAGTTTCTAGAATTCAGATCGCAACATATCTCCATACCTAGCAAGTTTAGGGAGCCCTGTGCCGAAAGAGTCGTGCTCTGAAGAGACGGAAGGGGAAGGAACGGCGACATTTTGGCTGTAAACGCGCACACCTGTGTTTTCTTAGCATTGAACTCAACAAGATTGTTAGTTCCCCATTAGGATACGAGGTGCAACACCCTGTCGAGCTCAATGGTAAGATTCTCTCTCTCCCTCTCGGTTTCAGCGCGCCCAGCCCCTGGGCGACCGTAATATCCCCCATGCACTGTACTATCATCTGCATAGCAATGAATGTTTCCTAACGGAATCATGTCATTGATATGAAGAAGAAAGAGTGTGGGGGATAGAACAGAGCCTTGTGGTACACCAGCATTCACTGACATGAACCGCGAAGCGCATCCATCTGCGGGGACACGGATTCTTCGCTCATGCAGGAAGCCGGCGATTCAGTTACAGAGCTGAGCGGGCAGACCGTATGCCGGGAGCTTGGAGAGAAGAGCCCTGTGCCAGACCCGATCGAACGCTTTGGCAATGTCAAGGCTAACTGCCAGTGACTCAACACGTTTGTCAATAGCTTCACCCTAGACATGCATTAAGTACGCTAGAAGATCACCCGTTGACCGCTTCGGCTGAAACCCGTACTGTCGATCATTAATTAATGAGTGATCTTCTAGGTATCGGATCAGCTGGTGGTTTAAGATCCGTTCCATGACCTTGCAAAGAATTGAGGTGACAGCTATCGGGCGGTAGTTAGCTGGGTCTGATCGGTCTCCCTTTTTGGGGACCGGTTGCACATTGGCCTCTCTCCAAGATTCCGGCACACACCCAGAAGAGAGAGAAAGACGGTATAGCCGCGTTAAGACTTTGGTGAGGTGACGTTATGTTGACTTTTAAACTCAGTGAACAATACATGAAAACGAATTAGTTAATAGTATTTATTCTCGGATTCAGCTGATTTCTCCTGATTTTTTCAGGGGTATGTAATATTTGATATAGGTAATATCAAAAATTCTAATGAATACTTGACCTAATCTCATTTTACACATTTTTTTTCAAATATAACGATCAATTGATCCAACGTATTATTGTTATAATTTTATTTGCTTTAATGAACATTTTCTATAAAAACTCAACTAAACTAATATATTCATTTAGCAACATACACGTAATTGATTAGTTGTAGATAACATTGACTGAATAAATAATTACACTTAATAGTTAGTTTCCTTTCTTTCCTTACCTAAACCTATAAGCATTCAAGCAGAAATGCAGGCAACCAACATGCGAGCAGCCATGCAGCAAGAAAACATGCAAGCATGCAATATGCAAGCATGCAACATGCAAGTTTGACGAAAACACAAGAGTTCTGTCACGGCTCCGGCATTACGGGGCTCCGGCGGATCGCGTGCTAATCGTCGCAGATGGCTTTCTCCCCCCTTTCATACCCCAAGTAGCATAGTGAAGCTGTCTAATGGCCGTCTTACGGCTTTTCTGTGCCCCTAGTGTAAGTTTCAATAGAATTGAAATGAAAACGTTCGAAGTCGTGACAACTGTCGAATTATATGAAAACTACATCAGCGCCTCTACTGTGAATTAACTTTTTTACATTTTAGCTTCTACTACAAAGCATATACTAGAGATAGACACGACGATGATTGTTTTCTTTTCGATTCGATTGAGACATACACTAAGGGTACTGTATGATACAGTACCTACCCCTAGTGTATGTTTCAACTATCGTTAAAACATATAAGTAAATTTCTAGTATATAAGTTTTATTTATATACGTCTACACGGCACAAAATGTATTGCTTTAATTACTTGACTGTACTAATCATCAGCTGGAGCACGGGACCTTATTAATAAGTTCCCGTGCTTCACCCAGGTGGAGAATCTAGGTGAAGCACGGGTCCGGGCTCTAATTTTGCATCTTTAAGTTTTTAATGGTTCTCAACAGGCATTACAAGATCATACTAGCATTATATTAAAATTATTATGGCCAAATAAGTTCCATGATCATCTAGTTGGTAGTGTAGTGGTTTGATATGGTAGCATTCTAGAATGGTTACTTATGTCGGGTGTGGATTATACAACTGCGTAGTTATTTGTTGGGATTATGCGCAGGGGCGCAGATATAATAGCTGATACCTACAGTAACAGAATAGGGATTAGAAGATGGATCGGAAACCAGGGACATGAGGGGTCAGGCAAACAGTCTGGTGTTATTTATACAACTAGATGATAAACAAGCTGACGGCCCACCTGATGGTAAGCGGTTAGCACTGCTTATAGACACCTGCAATAACAAGAGAAAATTGTCATCGTGAGGCCTAAAATGAAATGTCGTCCATGTCCAATAATTACACTGGCTACCTTTCCCTTCAATCCGAAATACGGCGAACTGTTTCATGGCTGAAATACGAAAGACGGTGATACCTACCCAAGCGACTCAAACTCTCTGCGTTGCTGAATCCCGGTGAGTTTGTTCCATGTTTTTACCTGTCGTGTGGGACGGTGGTTCTGTAGGTAAATAGTAGAAAGGTCGTAAAAGGTGGCGTAAGGATAAGGATAGAGGAGTTGGAGGTTGCATCCTCCCGGGGCCCCATGGGCTCCGGTCGCGTTGGTATTATACACAGTGGAACTTATTGACCGTGTTATTTCAATGATGTGAAAGGTGATAAGAGAAGGTATTCTGTTTGGCAAAGTAACTTTTATTTTAGTCTCGAAAAATATCAGAAGTCGTGGATAACTACCCTGATCTTCTACATTTAAAGTATAAATAAAAATCCGAGTTCGTATTTATCTTTGTCCCCAATGCGTTCCAAAACCATTCAGCAGACTGTAATAAAACTTTGCTATGGTAATCTTGGGACTCCCGCGAAAGTACCTGGATTATAAAAACTTTTTTCATTTTTGTTTTTATTGAATTTTTTGAATAAAGTAAGTAGCATTTGTCACAAATGACTTGTGATTCACAGTTTACCACTGGTTCACCACTTTACTTTTATAAGAACCAATTGGTAGGTAATCAGATAATTTTAAAAAAGGGGAAAATTGGAATTGATAAGCTACCAATTATAGATGTAACTATCTGGTTCTGTATGCAATTAGATTAATGAACTACTTTCCGGCCACTTACGCAATTTTCTAACTTGATATTGAATATAATACAGTTCACATGTAATATTTTTTTACTTTTTTATAAATACACAGCACTTCGTTAAAAAAATGAAAACCTCACTAAAATTATAAATGCGAAAGTGAGTTTGTTTGTTTGTAAACCACTGAATCGACTGCTACCGTTTTGTACCTACTATTCCCGTTTTAGTCGTTATACAAATTATGTTATAATTTTTTGCGTTGTGATGAAATGGAATAAATTATTTATTCTTTACCTCATTGTCACAACTTTGTTCGAACCCGTATTAGGATAGAGTAGCTAGTTAATTACATCTCAGACAGAATATTTACACAGCCATATACATGTCTACTTATTCTTGTTTTTCAGTTAGATATAAAGAAATTACAAATATTTTTTTTTATGAGGTCTCAAATTTAACTAAAGTTGAGCTACGAGTTCTAAAAATTTCTAAGGCAGTTAAGGTAGGTTAACCATAGTCAGGGGTGCAGTGCTGGAGAGCCTCCCCGTGTGTCAGGTCTATTGTGGGACCGGTACTCGCGTTTAATGTGGTCCTGTCAAGCATTCGATGTGAAGAGCGGTTTCGCAATGGCCCTGGCCGGCGCACCCTGGGCAATCGCGAGCAATCCCCATTTATCTAATATATGGGTGATTATAATATTGGTCGCGATTGGCTAATCTCCATACAGAAGGTGAGGTGGTTGAGCCCTTGTAGGTTCCTGCCGGGCGGAAGTGTCTTTAGGCTGGGATGGGTTGGTGTACCAGTGTTTTGGGTGCGCTGGGAAGGTGTTTTGGAAGAACCGCTTACTTTGTTAGTCGCCCCATGTTAATCAAGGTATGCCACTTAATCCTGTCACCTCCGAATCCCCATGGACTGCAAAGTCGCGTGGTTTGTTCGTCCTAGTTGTCTGTTAGGGACCATCGAAAGAGCCGGGCACAGGCTTTGCGTGCGACACTGGGCTCTCAGTCCTCGGATCCGCCTCTCACCATGCTCACGGTGGGGTACGAGAGTGGTGGGACCTATCCTCACCACTTTCACACCCCAATCGTTACTTATTCGCTGTGTTCCCTAATGGACGGGGTGTGACGACCTTCAAGGTCGTGGACATGTGGCGGCGCGATGGTGTAGGGGAAAGCCCGGGAAAGGCAACGTCTGGTGGAAGGCCCTATCTTCTCCAGCTCCTAAGACCTTTCCTTGATAAGCCTATGCCCCGCCCGCGTCTGCCGAGCATGTCGGAAAAGGCCCTTTGCAGGGCCAGCGGATCTGCGGATCGTGGTATGGCTGGCCTCCAAGGCCGGCGGGAAGTATGGTTCCTCTGGAACCCGGGAGCGTTATAGCACTGTGGATGGCGGGCTATTGCTCGCGGAGGCACCGACGTCAATTGATGTCTGATGCCTCGTGTGGCGCTGCTCCAGCACTCCTCCGTACAACGGATGAGGCAGGGGAGATAGCGGTGGACAGGGGGCCTAACTTGGGCCAGCGGACCAGTTTGGTCGCAGGATGGCAGGCCTCTAAAGCCTCGGGTCGCACTTGACCAGGTTGGTGGTGGCGAGCGCCTCCGGCGCTATACGCGTATTTGTTTTTTGGCCCATTTTAGGGGTAGCGGACCCTTTGTGGTCGGTGGATGGCTGGCCTCCAAGGCCAGCGGGTCGCTTAATGCGGCCGCGTAGGACACGCCAGTTCGTTGAGAGTAGGCCGTTAGCTCCACTTACTCTTCGAACTGTGCCTAACACGTCCGTCAGCTTAGGTCCGGTCCTCGTAAGCAACCTCCTGACGGGAGCAGGACGGTTTTTAGCGGGTAGGGCCGCAGCATCTTTGCGGCGGAGGAGTCCCACATAACCTCGGAGCCGCCCACAGGCACCGGGGCATGCTTTAAGCATTTTCCGTCCGGAAAAAAAAGGTTAACCATAGTCAGCCCGAATTGCCTCATTTAAAAATATAAAATAAAATATTTTCAGTAACCCCCGGCCTCATTAATCATCTATCTTACACCATCTCGTTGAGACTATTCTTATGAGCCCAAACACGCTATATCTGCTGTAATTTTCTAATTAAAAAATAAGCATTCCGCAGACTTTTTGATGGTTTAGGATCAGCTCAAGGTTAGTATGGCATTGGAATGTCACCGAGGTGACAATAATACACTATACTACCTGTCAAGAAAGTTTCGGGAAAAGATCAATAATTCACAAAATGTTAGTGATTCAACCAAAATTTTGTCACCTCCAAAGTATGCTCCTTCAGAAACGATACACTTACGCCAACGAATAATCTAATCATCAAAACCTTTTTAAACACTGTTTCCGGAATTGAGTTCAGTTCTCGCCGCGAATTCTCCTTTATTATATGTCTTCTACCGATTAAAAATGAGTGCCACGAAGTGGTAGGGTAATATGGCCAGTGTCCGGCCTTTTAAGCCGTTAGCTGACTTGTTTCACTCATAACTAAGCGTTGCAAAGGTGTCTGTGTATAAGTATTTTTTCATAGTGTCATCAATATAATACAAAATAGATTTAACACGTCTTTGAAACACTTAAGCTGGCAAATAATATTTAAAAAATAGAATTTCGAAGAAGTGTCGTTTTTCCAGTGTTCGGCCGCTCCAATCCTAACGCCACTAAATGCCCAGTGAATGTCCGATAGGCTCTCTGAACATATTAATAAGAATTATTTTTGTATGTTTATACAATTAACACAATTTCTTAACTAGTTATGTTCAACGGTTATGCATATTTTTTTGTAACACAGGCATTACATTAAGGTTCCGCGGATCCTACACATTGAAATATAATTAGTAACTTTGACAGTTTACTCCGCGAAAATAAAAATACTATTTATTTTTACTTAATGTCCTAAGAAATATACAAGGTGTTTGGTACATGGGGTATCAAGCCGGCACCCACTCATGCTAACATATCTAGTAATAATAAATGTATGTTGGAAGAAACCAATGCGTATTATTACCACACCACTGCATCAAACAATCAAACCCTACAAATTTATTCCGACAAAAGATGCTAATATTTAATAAATTACCTACTTTTCAAAACGTCTTCGTTTCATACTGTAACTTTAACACCCCTAAACATTTTTCAGTAGTAAATAAACACACAGACGCGCTGATGATTTTTAATAAGTATGTAGAATGATAATGGCCGGAGACTAGTACCACAGGCAATCATTCGGCCATTTAGTATCTTTATGGGCCGGGTGACTAGGCAATCGTACCAGTAATTCGGCCTCTCTTCACTCATATAATATCATTTACTTGTAATATTAGTGTAGCGTATTTTGGCAGCCGAATATTGGACATCATCATCATCATCACCAACCTATATACGTCCCACTGCTGGGCACAGGCTTTCCTGCATGGGAGAAACATATGAGGAGTTTGGGCCATAACACCACCACGCTGGCCCAATGCGGGTTGGTGGGTTAAAGCGGTTGCAGTAGCAACCGGGACCAACGGCTTAACGTGCCTTCCGAAGCACGGAGGAGCTCAAGATTATAAATTTGATTGAACCATCCAGCGACCGACCATGTCGAAAGTTGCTTTGTTTTCGTAATCGAAACCAGAGCGCTCAAACCACTACACCACCGAGCTCCTCCACTAGCGTCTCGGCGTAAAAAAAATCTACGAGAAAATGTACAGCGCCTCTACCTCTAACTTGCAGAACTAAAATTGCTAGTGTGAGTCAACAAATAAAAAACTTTCGAAATCTATTAGTTAGCAGTCGACCAGAAAGGGGGTAAAGATACACAATATCGGTGCAATGATAATTTATGATTAAAAATTAATAATAATAATAATTCTTTACTAAAAAATTTAAACAGTGAATAAAAATAACATACAATACATAACATCCTAATACCATACATAGATAATGATACCAAAAAAATACACTAAGATAATGATATATACTTGCAAACTTACATATATATACAATATAATAATAATAAGATGTCAGGCGTTAAGAGAGCTAAGATAATGGTCACGCACCAGTCCTTTGAAAGCAAATTTATTAGGAACCTTCCGTACGTTCAGCGGCAGGTCATTCCAAAGACGAATAGCTGTCAGCGTGAAGGAGTTTGATACGAAGCCAGAGTGATGGAGAGGAACTTCGAGAATAAGGTTGCTAGAAGAGCGTAGGTTAAGAAGGTGAGAAGAACCCATAAATTGAAACCTGCATTTCAGATAGTCTGGGGCAAATGGATCAAGAGTATACTAAAAAGTGTACAAACAACACTCAGGTTCCTACGCTCACGAATAGGAAGCCATTTGAGTTGCTTGCGATAAGCAGAAATATGATCAAATTTACGAAGCCCAAAGATAAATCTAATACCATAGTTCAGAAGTCGATCGAACTTATCGAGAAGATCAGAGTTAGCCTCGGTATAGCACACATCAGCGTAATCTAGCAGAATAAGCGCTTGGACTAACAAAAGTGTGGTACTGGAAGGTAGAAAGTTTTTGAGCCTGTAAAGGGGCTTAAGCGTGTTATTCACCCGGCAAGAGACAGCCTTGACCTGTACCTGCCAGTTGAGAGCCTTATCGATGATTAGCCCTAAGTTCTTTACCTCTGAAAGATACGGTATAACGTTCCCATTGTAAGAAAGCGGGCTGATAGTAGCTGTGTCAATACGCGCCAGCTGCCGCGGACTTCCGATGATAATAACTTGACACTTACTGGGATTTACATCGATACCATACCATAAGATTGATCAACACGGACTGCTTGCTGGCGTCCATGGAGCTATGAAGTAAACCAAGCTATCACCGATAAAGAGAATCGCAAGTTTGACATGATAGCAAGAAGGATGTCATGATCAACAGCATTAAAAGCGTTAGAGAAATCGATTAGAACTAACACTGTTAGCAAAAAACCAGATTGATATGGGCATAGAAGGCGGTTAGCAAAGACAAATGATGAAAGTTGTTTAAGTACAGCAGCTTCTAAAATTTTGGATAGAAATGGTAAAATAGAGATGGGTCTAAAGTGCCAGAGAGTACTGGGATTAGAAGTTTTAGGGAGTGGTATGGTAAAGGCTTTACCCCAACAAGAAGGAAAAACGCTAGAAGAGAGAGAAAAGTTGAAAATATAGGTAAGAACCGGCAGAACACATTCAAGTACTAGAATTATCATTACTCTACCAATGTCATCACAACCCACAGCCTTCGACTTTATGGAGACAATTATCTTTCGAATCTCCTCATCAGTAACAACGGAGAAGAAGAAACTGTTAGGAGGAACAACAGCGCTAGAGGAGGATATGACAGATAGAGTGGAATTTTTAATGGAGGAAGAGAGGGTGTTTACTGTAAAAAAGTGCTTATTAAGATCGTCCAAAGGAAAGATGGGCTTTTGATGTAAATGTGTTTTTCCAAACCCTAATGATGATGAATGATAAAATTGTCCTTAACAACATCCTAATATAAAATAAAACACAATAAATCAGTTCAATACTCAAAGCTTTTTTCGTTCCATTTCATCGGCCCTTGATTTTTTTATATTGTATATAATTAAATCCATATTTTAATCGTAAATTATACAAATGGACATATATATTTGCCATAAAACATAAATCAAATATGATATAAATATAAATTAACATGAACTCACCATTTGAAAACACCTTTCCACTATTTTTTTTTTAGTAATGTTGATGTTTAACGCATTTGCAATCACCTCCGCTAAATGCTTACGGCAGATATTCTTGCGCCTCAGTGGTTGGCAATTAAGAATAATTTCTATAAAGTATATACTTCTAATATTTTTAAAAATGTTGTCGTCCGGATGGACATTGGTGGGGGCCGGTACACTAGAGAGATTACCCTAATTTGAGTTTAGAAAAAAGAAAGAAGTCGGCTGGAGCCATATCTGGTGAATATGGTGGTTGCTTCATGGTATTTGTTGAGTGTTTGGTCAAAAATTTGTTCACAATGCTGGCCTTGTGCGAAGGCGCATTATCGTGGTGCAAAATCCAAGAATTTTCTTTCCACAAATCTGGCCTTTCTCGTCGAATTTGCTCTCTTAAACGCCGCATAACGCTCAAATAATATTCTCTATTTACCGTTTGAAAATCCGGCAAGAATTCCGCGTGCACAACACCGCGAAAGTCAAAGAAGACACTCAACATGACTTTGACTTTTGATCGACTTTGGCGTGGTTTTTTCGGATTCGATTCAGTTGGAAGGCGCGCCACTTCGAAGCTTGGCATGTCAAACTCGTAAACCCACGTCTCGTTACTAATGAATGTTGGGTCCGAATTGACTCGTTCTGGCATGTCCTCAGCGACTCTCATGCGATTGAGTTTTTGGAGAAAATTCAGGTCTTTTGGGACTAGCCGAGCGGCAACATGTTTCATACCACAAATACTACAAGTGTTTATTTAAAATGGTACGACTAGTGAGATACAGAAAGTTCGCCGGCTATCTCCCTCAAAGTTGAATGAGGATTTTCAGTCACAATTTCCATAAATTTTGCGATGTTAACTTCAGTTGATAGCCTACCTGACTCCGAACATGAAATTCCATTGGCGATGCAAAATTTAAGACAAAATCTGTGTTCGATGTTTTTGTTAACCGACTTCAAAAACGAGGAGGTTCTTAATTCGGCCGGTATGGTTTTTTTCGTTGTATGTATACCGATTACGCCGAGATTACTGATCCGATTAACGTGATTCTTTTTTTGTTCGATGCGAAAAAGTTCCCATTTGGACTCATAAATTTTTTTTGAAAATCAGTTGTGTAGTTTGTTTTTTAAATAAAAATAACTGAAATCAGTAAGTCGTCTACGTATGCGAAATTGCGGATTTTTGCTTTCCTATGACTTTTTAGTGAAACGATACGATACTGGGAAACAATATAAGTTGACGGTCACCCATCTAGCTTCGACCTTAGAAAGTTAACACTAAAAATTGTGAAAAAATTTTTTAAACAAAAATTAAAACCGACTTAGTGTGTATTGCGAATTTTATAATGGAAAAACCGACTTCAAAAAACTGAAAAGGATAAAATAATTAAATTTATCTTTATTCTTATTTGTATCTGTGTGTCTCTCTGTGGCATCGTAGCACCTAAACGAATGGACCGATTTTGATTTGTTTTTTTTTCGTTTGAGAGCTGACTTCTAACAAGATTGGCACAACTGTTTTCCATTTTGGCGCGGAGTTTGAGCCTTTTGCGTTGCATCTGTTAGATATTTATATTAAATACAGTGTTGTTTTTAGTTATATCATATCTAGTGTGTATTGCGAATTTCATAATGGAAAAACCGACTTCAAAAAACTAAAAGGAAAAAATAATTAAATTTGAGTAGGTAGGTACTCATCTCCTAGAAACATATTTTTTGGAGTCGGTGCTTCACTTTCTATTGTTTTTGAAAACTACTTAGCACAAATCCAAAAAATATGTTTCTAGGGGATGACCTACCTACCTACTCAAATTTAATTATTTTTTCCTTTTAGTTTTTTGAAGTCGGTTTTTCCATTATGAAATTCGCAATACACACTAGATATGATATAACTAAAAACAACACTGTATTTAATATAAATATCTAACAGATGCAACTCAAAAGGCTCAAACTCCGCGCCAAAATGGAAAACAGTTGTGCCAATCTTGTTAGAAGTCAGCTCTCAAACGAAAAAAAACAAATCAAAATCGGTCCATTCGTTTCGGTGCTACGATGCCACAGAGAGACACACAAATACACAGACAGACACGTCAAACTTATAACACCCCTCTTTTCTCGTCGGGGTTTAAAAAGAGAGCTCTTCGCAATTCACACCATGGTGCGATCAGCACGCTATGCGAAACGCCTCAAGGCTCATCAAGCTTAGCAAGGTCGAACGAAACTATTAAAGTACCTATGTATAAGTAGAAGTTACACGCCCAAGCAAGTTGCTACACATTATAACTTTGTACAATCCGTTTGACTTAGTGAACATGGGATTTATACAAATTGTTAAAGAATTCTTTATGAAAAAAAACTATGACTTCGAAAATCCCAATATTGATCTTTACCATTTTCACCCACAGTTGCGTGTATTTTTGGCTCCCATGGGCATATTTTTTAATAATAAGGACTCTTGGTTAAGGTATGTTCGACCTATTACTATGCGAATTCAAATCTTGGATTTTTTGTTACCTATAGTTAGTCGTCAAACCTGTGAAGGAAGAGAGTTAGGCTGAACGCCCACGTCAGACTTTTTGTAGGACAGATAATCGGGCCGATTTTTCCTCCCTATTCTTATAAGCGATTTTTGACCGACTTTTTGTAGGACGTGTGCGTTGCACTATTGCTATCAGTACGTTCTATTTTTCTCCTACAAAAAATCGGTCACCGATTATCGGACGTGGGCGGACAGCCTTAAGGGCACAGCGATATTTCGCTCCACCAACCACCACTGCAATTTAGAGCGCCCGACTGGAGAAAACACTTATTTATAGGGTAATAGTTATTGACTTTCAAAATTATGACCTTAAAAATAAAAACAGGAGCCTTACCACCATCTTTATAAAAGCGATTCCTATTCGGCTCGGTTCAGTATTGGTTCCTAAACTGCATCGCTGTCATAGTCGTAGATAGCGTCGTACTTAGTACCTACGAATTAGTTGCCCTATTGCTATCAGTACGTTCTATTTTTCTCCTACAAAAAATCGGTCACCGATTATCGGACGTGGGCGGACAGCCTTAGGACCTAAACTGAGTAGAATCGTTAATAAGGCTGTCCGCCCACGTTCGATAATCGGTGACCGATTTTTTGTAGGAGAAAAATAGAACGTACTGATAGCAATAGTGCAACGCACACGTCCTACAAAAAGTCGGTCAAAAATCGCTTATAAGAATGGGGGGCAAAAATCGGCCCGATTATCTGTCCTACAAAAAGTCTGACGTGGGCGTTCAGCCTTAACTGGATCGTCTTCTTTTAATAATAGCAATGTGTAATATTATTCAATTCTGAAATTTGTTATTTTTTCTTTGACGTATCAATAATAAATAATTTGGCTTTTTAAATTCACATTTTCAACGTATTAATTACCTACCTACTAATTTGACATTATAAATTACAACAGAATGTCTTAATCATAAAGATGTTGTTCGTAGCCTTAATTAAGCCTTAGGATTTTCATATAACATTATAATAATTATTTGACATATTAATAGTAGGTAATATATAAAAATCCTGACATAATTTAATTTCGTTATTTTGACTGATTAATTTCATATTTGACACTGAAAAAGGAAATGGAACAATTTTTTGCAACGATATTTATATATTATTGTTTAGAATTCTTCCTTTCTTATTGCTGTGCCCGACAGGGCGCACAGGGTCCATAATGATGCCATTTTTAGCTTCATAGGTACCTTGTAACATTATGGTGCAATAAATGGTTGAGTTTGAACCAGAGTCACTGACATAGCTCAAACTATTGGTAAGTTAAAGTGCAGTCGTTATACGTTGAGTGAGTTTAGTTCAATTAACCATCTGCCTAGACATTTAATTGGATGCCTAGGCTGGATGCCTAGATTAACTGGCTAATTTAACCAAATGGCTGCAACATATAACATACACCTGGTTGCCCGGATATAAAACATCTCCTTTAACGTCAATCGCCCTTTTATGCAACACTATACATATACGCCCTTTTATACTATATTATGGACTGTCGATAGGAATTATTAATTTTTTTCTTTCTTAACAGATTCATATGGCCAACGTTATGTGTGCTTGTAGCAATACCTGTAAGTTCATTAGAATTCACGTTCGTTCTCCATGGTATACAAGTGAAAGACTATGCACTTGCTACCGAGTGTTTCTGCTACTTATTGATGCTTGGAGTAATGTTTTTGGTCTCTGGAAGCATGCTTTTAAATAGAACCAACGTAATGCAGATACTAAATGGCATGAATGAAGATTTTCTATATATATGCAAACTGGATTCAAGTTACAGGTTAGTACCTAATCGTCTGTAGTACCTAAGTGTATGTAATAGGTGACATATATGTATTAATTCATAATTGATATGAGAAATACGAAAAATACAGACTCTAGCGGCCTTGAAAATAAAAAATTTACACCTTGGATCATCGGTGTAAATTCAGTAAATACAGACAGACTGACATATAGACAGACAGACTGACTGACACAGACAGTCAGGCTGACAGACGGACTGATAGACAGATCGACATACAGACCGATAGACTGACATTATAGCTTACGTAGATCCAGACAAGACAGAAGGACAAACATTAAGACATTGTTAGTTAATAATATTTTATGTGTTAGACATAAGGGTTTTTTGACGATTCGAAA
This sequence comes from Nymphula nitidulata, assembly GCA_947347705.1. Lineage (NCBI taxonomy): Eukaryota > Metazoa > Arthropoda > Insecta > Lepidoptera > Crambidae > Nymphula > Nymphula nitidulata. The sequence continues at coordinate 16,347,476 of OX374625.1, read as the reverse complement.
GTGCTTCTTGGGGGGCCTAATTGAATAAAGATATTTTCATTTTCATTTTCATCCTGTTTTAATTTATTGTGTTATTGACGGCACCAACCTGTATAATACACGGAAAAGTTTAAAAAATCCCTTATCAACTTTCACATCATTGAAATAAAGCCGGATTCATATTTGTCTGACGTATGGTGTTGTGATGCTGAGACGTGACGGCTACCGTTCACATCTATAAGTCGCATTCCTGATGTCTTCTGACGATATATTTTTGAATCAAAACACTCATAGCTCACGGTGAGTTGACACCTTCAGAATGTTTTTCTACGAATCTGCTGACTCCGATTCTGATTATGAAGAAGTTTTTTTAATACAAAAAAAATATTAAAACTAAAATTAAAACCGCCTCCAAAAAACTGAAAAGGATAAAATAATTAAATTTTAATAGGTACTCATCCCCTAGGAACATATTTTTGGAGTCGGTGCTTCACTATCTATGGTTTCTGGAAACAATTTAGCACCAACTCCAAAAATATGTTCCTAGGGGATGAGTACCTACTAAAATTTAATTATTTTATCCTTTTCAGTTTTTTGGAGTCGGTTTTAATTATTAACCGACTTCAAAAAAAGGAGGAGGTCATCCATTCGTCGGTATGTTTTTTATTTAATTTTATTTTTTATTATTTTTATGTTTGTTACCTCAGAACTTTTGACTGGGTGAACCGATATTGATGATTCTTTTTTTTTGAAATAAAACCAATTTACCGGATTTAACTCGTGTTTAATTAGATGTTACATTATTATTATTCACCCGACGTTTCGATTACTTTACAGCGATCGTGGTCGCGGGAAGACTGAAGATGTCAGTTGTCTTTGATAAGTTTTAAGTTAACTACCGTCACTTTGTGTTATATTTTGAGCGGTCCGAATTACGCATACGGAGCTCACGGTGTCAGTTTTTTGGGCAGTGTGAGGACGGGCTTGGGACTTTATTATTCGAATGATGGGATCCCAAGCTGGTGGTACACTCCAACCATCTTCTCTATTGAAATTAGGATGTTTTTTAATTTCAATAGCCTCACGTAACATTCTAGGAATGAAACGGTGTTCTTTGGCGAGGATCTGGGGCTTATCAAATCTGATATAGTGATTGGGTCCGTCAAGAGCGTGTTCACACACACTGCCGACTTCGTTTCGCGCCTGTGTTTTACGTCAGCTATATGTTCTTTTGAATAATAATAATGTAACATCTAATTAAACGCGAGTTAAATCCGGTAAATTGGTTTTATTTCAAATGTGTAGTGCTCGCGAAAATGTAAGACGATTCTTTTTTTGTTCGACGCGGAATAGTTCCCATTTGGTACCATAAATTTTTTTTAAAAATCCATTAGGTAGTTTGGTTTTAGGTATCAAAAAAACTGGAAAAATTTAGTCGTCTACATATGCGAAATTGCGGATTTTTGCTTTCCTATGAATTTTTAGTAAAATGATACGATAGTAGAAATCAATATAAGCTCACGGTCACCCATCTAGCTTTGACCTTCAAAAGTTAAAAATTTAATTATTTTATCCTTTTCAGTTTTTTGGAGTCTATAAGTAGGTTAGAGTCTATAAGTATCGGTTCACCCAGTCAAAAGTTCTGAAGTAACAAACATAATAAAAATAAAAAACATACAGTCGAATTGATAACCTCCTCCTTTTTTTCTAAGAGATGTTCGAGCAGCAAGGCAGTAGATTGCTCACATCACAAATTTATGTGACGCCCGTTGATATGCAAAAAGTCGTCAAAATCACTTCCGTTACCGAGATTGAGAGACCAGCGAAAAGTCGATTTTCAAGCTGGCTGGTCACGTTTTCGATCGATTATCTAAGATTCTGTAGCGTCACCTATTCTGTAATAAGGGTGTTTAGCCGTCACATAAAATGCCCTATTGACCTACTTAGATGTAAGCTATTTTGAAGATTTGTCCAGACAGCCTGAGCCACATTTAAATACAGTAAATATTCTTGTCATTAGGTACTCATTGGTACGTTAATATACCTTTTTTTATACTCTGTGCGACACTGCACTGCTAAATACTATTACTGTGTAATTAAACATTGTAACTTAATAATTGAAAAGAGTGACTACACGAGTTTGTTGCCGGAATCTTCTCGGTAGTTCAACTTTTGGAAACGGTGTAAATTCAGACAGACTGACTGACAGACAGACAGACAGACTGACTGACAGACAGACAGACAGACTGACTGACGGACAGACGGACCGACAGACAGACCGATAGACAGACATTATACATATAACATTCTTAGCTTACGTAGATCCAGTAAGACAGAGAGACAAACATTATGAAATTGTTAGTTAGTTAATATTATTTTTATGTGATAGACATAACGGTTTTTTTTGTTGACGATTCGAAAGTGCTTCTTGGGGGGCCTAATTGAATAAAGATATTTTCATTTCATTTTATTAAGTAAATACAAACTACAAAAGATTATAATAATCATTATTATTTACCTACATTATAGATTATCAGTATAGGTACTTGCATCAAAATGGTCTTCACAACGATCAACTGTGCTTTTATCTCCAAATGGATCTAATCTCTTCATAGGTTTTATCTATTTCTTTCGCATTGGACGTCTTTTGGAACGATAAAAAACAATTTGTCAGGGGCATTGGTGGTTGTATTTGACCATTTCGGCACAACACATGATTTCCTAGTATTTGGATTGGACATTTTTGAAAGAATTTATAATTTCTAATGAAACTTAAGACGATACCGTGTTGTGAAATGACGTCACACCATCACACGTATCGAGTAGGAGTCCGCATCGCCATTTACTTCTATAAATTGGAAACTAATTGACGTATCGAAGTAATTCTTTCACATGTATTTTTTATTTTTGACAGAGAATAAGGAGAGCTTATAATCAAATATAGTTAACATTATTCATTGTTGAAATTATATAAATGTCATGAAGGGAAAGGTAGCCAGTGCAATTACTGGGCATGGACGGCATTTCATCTTAGGCCCCAGGATGACAACGCACCTGCAATATCAAGTGACTTTTCCTTGTTATTGCAGGTGTCTATAGGCGGCGGTAACCGCTTACCATCAGGTGGGCCGTCAGCTTGTTTGTCATCAAATGGCTAAGATGTTTTTGAAAGTTGCAAACCATTTCTATGAATTACTATAGCCCATGTTTTAATTTACTGTCGTATTGTCGGCAACAACCTGTATAACCACGGAGTATAGTCTGTGTATAACAGTTAAACAGTCAATTAGGTTCCATTGCCATTATAAACTCGAAATACTCTTTCAGGAACTATTTCCTAAGCGGCCAACTGCAAATATGGAAGTTGTGTTTCACGTGGTTGTGGTTCACTATATTCGTCGGCGTTTCGTTCGTGGGCATGACCATCTTACCCTTGATCTACCTCAGCCTGTTTGGGACAATAGATGAGCATACAGTTCGGCCCTTTATTTTCCCTGTGTACCTATCAACAGACGACCCCTATAGAACACCGAATTACGAAATATTCTTGATCCTGGAAATAGTTTTTGTATTTCTTTTTATACAGATTTTTTGTGGTAAGTTGAGTAGTTAATGCAATATTTTTTTTTAAGCTAACTAAACCCAAACCTAAAATTTTATCGATCCTTGTGACTTTTTGTTATGTCAGAGAATGTCAAATAAGCAGCCGGCCGCGTGTGTGGTAAAAAAATTACTGGCACATGCTTATAAGCTTGCATGTATAAATAGGCCGATTATCGCATGCAAGCGAATGTCAAGCGTCAAGTCTGTCTGTCTGTCTTCATATTTGTGGCGAGGCAAGTGCATACTCGATTACGTCCAAAAGCGTCTGCCGGGGCGTAAGCGTTCGCCATAGACTAGAGGCGTTCACCTTCGCACATGCCTCGCTCCGAATATGAAGGTACATACAACAGACCCGATTATTCCCATCCTCCACCGCCAGTCCATTTTTTAAAGTTATGTAAATGACCACCAGTGGTAGATGGTGTCACAACACAACACTTTAAATTATTCTCGTTGGTCACTCCTGTGGAGAGTGCCTTTTTGTTCTTTTTGTATAACATTTCACTTGCCACTGGTGGTGGCCAGGGCTCCATCAACTTGCTATGCATGGAGATATGCTGAGATCTGAATCAGAGAATTTGCATCAAACCGTGATCAAAACAGCCTAACCCAACGGAAGCTCGGTGTCCCAAGCAGATGCGTCCATCTTTTACGCCTGACCAATTATGTCTACTCTTTATTTCCAATAGCAGCAATAACAGCAACTATCAGCACTATAATAATTTAACATATTTTTTTATGATGTGTACTAACTAATCCAGTATATTTTTTTCATGCATATTCCCTATTATATGTCTAACGACGATGACTCTATCAGTATAATAATTAATTAAATTGTTGAGAATGAACGTTAACAAAATAAAAGAACAATTTATTGTTAGTTAGTGTGTTTAATTAAGATATTAAATAAATTCACGTTAAAAGCTTTTATTTAACTTGCTTACGTTACGGTGGAATCTTGCTACTCGATTTTGAAGCCGATATCTTGAACCGATAGAGCTGAAATTTTGTATACACGTTGAGTTTGGATGACAATACACGATAAGCTGCCTGATAATTCTGAATCCAATATGGAGGACCATCCAAGATGGCGGAATAGTTATTTTTAATGCATTTTTACAATATGGGTATTAAATGAAAGGGCTTGTTGAGTAACTCGAAAAATAATGTGACGTCATTCTAAATCCAATATGGCGGACCATCTAAGCAAAAAAACCTGTTTTAAAAAAAGCTTTTAATACTCTGAAAAGAAGAAAATAAAATTTTCCTTTAAAATTTTAACTATTTAAGCTTGTCGCGCGATTTACTTGTGTAAATAAACTAGTACCTACCTATTAAATTGAGCGACAAGCTTTTATGATCATAATACAGGGTGTACCAAAAATACAAATAAAGTGAAAAGGGTGTAAATGGGTCCCTTGTGTAGAGTTTATTACCAATGTATGACAACTGTAGTATGACATTATTACATTCTGAAAAATTAATTATTTTTGATAAAATAATAAAATAATCGACATTGAAGCGCAGCTCTATTCTAAGTTCATTCCCCCTAACAGACGTAAATACCTCCTACTCTTAGAAACTTTTCTACTCCTGGTAGCTAATATTTATTTGATCAAATCTTAACCTAAAATAAATAACCTATAATTCCTCAATTAAAGTATTTATTTTACTAGGCTAAGTACAAAAAAGATAAATAGATATTAGATAACTTTATTGAATTCTTTACAAGAATAATAAGTGAGTGAGAATCAAGATAGGTATGAGTCAACATAAAAACCACAAATAAATTTTAAAGTTGTATTGAAGTAACAATCTGAGTAGGTAGGTTCTATCTACATAATAGCTCAGATGAATAAACTAAGGTTTTAAGCCGTAAACCAAAAATAAAAATAATTTTAATTGAGTAGGTATGTATTTATCACACACAAGAACCCGTAAGATAGATAAATGTGGTTAAAAAATTATCACGGATCAATCAATTAGGTACTATGTAATTGTACTAGCACTATCCTACCATTTAGAAATAAAAAACAACTTACCTCGAACTAGAAACACTTTTTTCATACAACAACGCAAGATGACAAGTAAGCTGACGGCTCACCTAACAAGCGGGACCACTTAACTCAATCAACACAGCTTTACAGTTCACATGAATATCTAACACAACAACATAACACTTACAACATAGCCCTAAGATTAGAGGAGCAGTTCAAAGTGTACCTACTCCTCCTTGCTGCCTCAACAACGACGGCCGTCGTCGGGACGAACACGGCCTGTGTCGCATTTCGCACCATATTATCGTCATCGTCCTTGTAATCGATGCCAACATACCTACTCATGGCATACACATAGCATTATCTCGCAATATTTAATAAGAATAACGACGATTAGAGATAAAATTATACGCGACTACATTTTATGAACTTATGATCAACTGAGCTCGGAAACAGATGAGGTGACACTGACGAGCCGACAAAGCGGGAGCGGCTTTGAAATAGGTAGTCTGCGCGCGCCGCTCTGCGCCGCTGTTTTTTCCTTCTGCGCATGCGTACGGGGAATGACAGGGATTGTCAACATTTAACTAGTTTTTTAGTTTAGTAAAATTATTTTAGGTATGGATCGCAATAAGTAATTTAAGTATTATTGTGCCCAATAAACTTTTTTCTATTCTATTCTATTCAATAAACAACTTTGACTTTAGTATCCTTATAACTATTGGGTCCAAGCTAAGGCTGGTACCAAAAAATAATAGTTATGACGAGAACAATACAAGGTTTTCGTTTTCGTTAAGAGGGTTATTAGAGCGCTGTTCGACTTAAATTGGATTTAATTATCTTGGCAAGCAAGAGCTATTTAATTAAATGTTAAGATGATTTTTCGGAGTGAATCTTCTGTATTTGTACTATTATGTATCTGTGGTTTAAGAAGTAGTGTAACATAATTACGCCAACGACGCAAACAAACAGTTAAATGCTTGTCTTGCATTCGAAGCCCAGTAAGATCCATTTTTTCAACGTTTAAAAAGTAGGTTACAAAATAAGTAAAAACATATCCAAGCGAGCACGGTCGCAAACACTACCTAATCAACAGTTTATAGGCACTTAGTCATAATCCGGCAGTACTCTGCTCTGTTTTTTTTATATCGAGTATTAAAAAAATCTTTTGAATAAAATGTTGTGCACCAATGACACATTTGGGGGCGTTTAGGGTTTCATCGGAAAAAATGTAAACCAAATTTTTGAATCTCCTCTGAACTCCTAGTACTTACATAATCTTACAATTTAATTTTAACCGACAAATAACCTTGCTAGATCATGCTCATTTAAAGGAAAAGCTTGTAAAATAAAGGGAAGGCCGGTACATTTTAAATCCAAGTGAAGACTTTGGCCCGCTTTAATGCGTAGGTAATTCCGTCGACAGCACGTTAATAGTACATGCGCGTTCATTGTGACCACTTACTACTACCATATCATCATTAACATCATCATACCAACCTCTGATGTCCACTACTGAACAAAGGCCTCCCCCACCGATTTCCAAATGAAATGGTTCTTGGCAGCTGCATCCAACGGCTCCCCGCGACTCTGACCAGGTCTTCTGTCCATCTAGCTAGTGGGAGGCCGTCCTTCTTTGCACTTCCCGGTATGTGGTCGCCATTTTAAAACTTGAACGCACAACCAGCCGTCTGTTCAGCGTGCTATGTGCCCTGCCCACGCCACTTCAACTTGCTAATCCTATTGTCGCAAATGGGGTATCTAGACTTTGCGAATTAAGAATTGCCGGGAACTTAATCTGCTTCGCCTTTATAAATTTCTTGAATCAAACACTATCGTAGATACATATATCATTAATCTGTGCAAACACTTACCTAGTTGAAAATAGCCTTGCTAATGAATCTGAGTAGCTTACGACAATTTACTTTCGTATTACCCAATTCACCATACATTTTACTCTTTTGTTCATATTACCATAATCTTGCTATTGAATCTGAGTAGGTACGACAATTTACTTTCGTACTACCCAATTCACCATACATTTTACTATTTTGTTAATTACCATCTCTCTAAGCGATGATAATTATGGCGGGACCATACGGCCCCTAAATGGCCTCCAAACCACCCCTACAGCCATTCCCGATCCACCGGTTACAGTCAACAATCATTATCTCTTGACAAAATCTTATAAGGACTCCCCAAATCTTTGATGCTAGCCCTCATGTTATCAAGAATATTTAATTAACTCACATTTTGGCGGTCATTACCTCTCAATGACATCCACAGATAGTACCAATCTCTAACTTTTTTTTACATCCTGCCAACTTAATGGCACTGACTACACGTCATTTCAAGTCGTTCCAAATCGCGTTCGCGACACTCCCAAACGCTAAGGAAAGAATTATTTAAAACATTCAACATGTACAAACAAATGATTACTTAAAATGATGTATTTCCATACTCACAGTTCAGTTTGGGTCTCTTTACAAATTTACTCCAGTCTGTTTGGTCTCTCTACCAAACATATTATTCATATAGATGTCAATAAAACTCATAATAAAAGCCATATCTTTATTTATAGTAAAGAATACATACTTACAATTGTTAGGAATTTAGCTAACTCTTTGCAACATTGCTTGATTTTATTGCTCTTTACACTGTCGAAATCAAGCAGACTGTGTCTTGTTTGACCTGATCTTGGTTAGGTATATCGCTAGTTCAGGAAGCATTTGGACATGTTGCTCCCCTGAATCTTGGTCGATCTTTAATGAATCATTTTCTCTTTCCATTGGGTATTTATTGATCTTATTTCATTGTTTCGACCTTTATGTAAGGAAACACTTACAAACTTTCCAAAACAATATAATTTATTGTCTGTGACACCCTTATTTTGCACTACATCACCTACCTTGGGTGTTTTAGCACAAATTACTCATAGCTAATAAAGCCATTAAAAAATGATTAAACATTTTCTTAAATTTTTCTTAAACTGAAACTCACTACTCATAATTATGTTAAGTTCTCGTATAAACAATCCACTTCATTTATTTACAATTGTAGTTAATTGCATGTCTATGAGTTGGCGTGAATCTACTGATCTCTTAAAGCAGTGCTTCTTTTCAAACCAACAACACTCAACAAATGAACAAAACCTTGCTATGGACTAAGGCCAGTTATACACAGACTAAGACCTTTCATAATAACTGTTGTAATTTAAAATTAATTTGAAAATCTTTTAGTGCAACAAATTTTTATATATATATCCTAACATATATGAAAATCATTTAGTGCAACAAATTTTCTTAGTACCAGCGAACACTAACAGAAACATTCGCTACATAGAAGTGAATGACAAACAAATAAAAAGAGAAATTCATTACTTACAAACATTACTTCATTAAGTAATGGTCGCAGATAGTGTTATCCATGTTTCTATACCTGCTTTTTAGTATACATTTCCAAACTTCGAAATAAAAACAGTAACTGGCACTTTGATATTTCATCCGTTAGGATATTGTTGTTTTTGTTTTTCTTTATATTACTCTTATTCTTCACAGCCCATGTCAACTGCCACTTCTGCAGTTATAGCTAAATCTGTTAAGTGATCTTATCTTATTTTGACTCTGTAGGATCCTCCCAAGAGCGAGAGTTTTGTGCTATTACCCATTAGTATGATAAATCATTTTTATTCATAAGAAAATTTTGAGGCTATTCCAACCAGGTTTAGCCAACCAGTTAACTCTTGTGATAATGACAGCTGGATTTTCTCAAAAATTCTATGTCTGTCATATAAATATATCTTTTCTTTGACAACTTTTTATAACTCTTTATTATTATGATTAACTCTTCATCACACTTTAAAATTTCCAATAAACAAATTATTTAATAATAAGTTAGCAAGGGTGGACTCAACTTTAAAAGAGATTTCTTCTAGTCAACCCTTAGTGTGTGCTATGTCTTGAAGTAGGTGCTTTTCATTTGAAATCTCATTGACATAAAATCACAATTCTTGACTCTCCTTGAGTCACAAACTTTGGTATAAAGACAGGATGCTTCTAATAAACTTTGATACCAATATTAAAATATTAAATTTAACATATTTATTATTTGATACATTTAAAAGTTCTTTATCGTTTATTTTAATCTTCAGAAAATTGTGCTTGAACGTATGTCATAATAGTTAACCGTCCACTGCCAAAAATGACACTCTACTGACTGTAACAGGGTAAATTTGCTAAAATTTCTTCTGTTCGCTGTATAAGCAAGTTGTATCATTACTTCTTCTCCATAACTTAATATTCAGTCAATGTTTTAACAAGATCTCTACCAATTCTTTAAACATAAACAGGTAAAACATTTATCACTATACATTATATATAGCTTTGTTATTGGACTAGCTAGTAAACATATGTGTAGCACTCCTGTCTTGGTATAACACAATGTTGAGAAACATAAAGAAACCTTATCTGTCAAGATCTACCTTTTCTATACTTATTTCTCTTGCTCTTGAAAAGTACTGATATATAGACAATAAAGTAGTTTTTTAGTAATTTTACAAGGCTACACGGCCTACAAGGGGGAAACCTTAGTTAGTTGGTGTTTCTGGGAATATTGTACCAATGCCATTTCACTTGATGTCTCTGATCGTCAAAGTTTAGTCTTGAAAATGATGGACAGCCTCATTGTCACTAGTGCGGACAAAATTTTGTTTAATTTTAGAATGAGCTCCCCAACAAATAACATGTGGTGTTAAATGTTGATAATGTAAGATAGATATTGCCAATGACTTTGCTATAGTTAGTTCCAAAGTTGATCTAATTTTTTCATTAATATTATTCCAAAAAAATTGTTTATGGAAATCCAGATTTTCAGTAATATAAATCAATATTTGCACATACTTTCTTATATTTTTTCAAATATTTTCTTGATGAAGTAGAAGTAGTCATATCACTACACAACCAGCGCAGCCAGCCATTATCAAACAAGTAAAATATTTCCTTTTAACAATAATAGTAATTATTCATAGTTAAGGTATTTGCAGAGGTAACTAGGTTTCCTTTACTGTTGCAAATTCTGCATGAGTGTTCTCCTCTTTAGATTAATTACCTAATTAGTATCACTGGAGTTTTAAATCTCTCTCATTCAGTTTGTCTGTATTACATTACAAGTGTCATTGTTGTGATCACTCAAGCAAATTCTTTGTTATCTGAAGTTTACAAATAGGTACACGTCCCTTTCGGACATTATTTCGGACATGAAACTCATATGTATAATTATTTGTTTAACTTCACTTGTAAAAATTATTGAAATTAAATGTCTTACTCACATGGAAGCCCTTGCACAGTAGTAGCACTTACTATGTATATCACAGAGAATATTCGTTTCATCAGTTTTGTTCATTGCCTCCATTGTAATTTTTTGGCATGTCTAATCTTGTTCTCCAAGACTTTTATTCAGTTTCATCATCCATGTCTATTATCATATCACAAAATTCTTTACCCACTGTAATCACACAAAACTTTATTATAAACCATGTCTTGGTTACTATCACTTTAAAATTATTGCTTTGTAATCCTTCATAGTGTTGTCTTATTATTTGTCCTATTTATTACTACTAAGAATATAGTTTTCTCTTCTAGGCTACAAATTATTAACGGTTCTGTCTTACTTTATAGAAAATAAGATGAAATTTATTTATGACAAAGTTAATTATTAGTTTGTCTTGTATTTCACTAACAGATTAAAATCTCTAGAATAACTAATTCTTATCCACACCAAAACTTTCGGTGAAAGGTAATTTCAGTCAGAGTATGGTCAGAAATCAATTTTAGAAACTATACAACTACACAAGTCGTACTTACCTAAAGAATACTATAGTTATTTCATGTACGACTAATTATGCTCTTATCTTTTTTCTACTTTTCACAGTACTTATCTCTTGGTGTTTATAATATCAGTTTGAATTAAAATTTTCATTCCAACAAACAATTTATCAAAGACTGAACTCACCAGTTTTTTCCTTTTAAATTATGACCAACACTAATAATATCATGTCACTTTTTAACAAATGCAAACTTGAATCTTCCATAACGCCAAGTATATAGTAATTTATAGTAATTTTTGATAAGAAAAGTAAACAAAATTACGCGAAAATACAACTTTGGTGAAGAGTGAATGATACTTAAGTCAAACTTTGCAGCCGGCGCGACTAGTGATGTACCCAATATTCGATTGAATCGGAAATATTTGATTCGGCTCTCAATCAATCAAATGCTACGATTACGATCTTAAATAATAATATTTCTTTGTTTATTTATGTAGGCAAAAAATTATCAATCATACTCTTTTCTAGACAAGAGTGCTTTAAAAAGAGGTAAATATATATATATTTGTAACAATTCAAGTAAATGTCCTCGTCTATGAGAAAACTATAAATATTAATGAAAACAACTACGTTTCTCTTCTCTAGACGAGAGCACTGTGAACAACACTTCTCTAACATTGACTCTCTTCTTTAAGCGAGAGCACCTAACTTAATACCTCTTACTCTCTTCTCTAGGCGAGAGCGGGATTATGCACACGCCCCCTCTACACAAAGAGGGTTCGTAGACAGTAGACAACAACATGGGCTCTCTCTCTAAGCGAGAGCACCTACTTAATACCTCTTACTCTCTCTCTAGGCGAGAGCGGTATAAAGCATACGCCCCCTCTACACAAAGAGGGGTCGTAGACAGTAGACAACAACATGGGCTCTCTCTCTAAGCGAGAGCACCTACTTAATACCTCTTACTCTCTCTCTAGGCGAGAGCGGTATTAAGCATACGCCCCCTCTACACAAAGAGGGTTCGTAAACAGTAGACAACAACATGGGCTCTCTCTCTCTAAGCGAGAGCACCTACTTAATACCTCTTACTCTCTCTCTAGGCGAGAGCGGTATTAAGCATACGCCCCCTCTACACAAAGAGGGGTCGTAGACAGTAGACAACAACATGGGCTCTCTCTCTAAGCGAGAGCACCTACTTAATACCTCTTACTCTCTCTCTAGGCGAGAGCGGTATTAAGCATACGCCCCCTCTACACAAAGAGGGTTCGTAAACAGTAGACAACAACATGGGCTCTCTCTCTAAGCGAGAGCACCTACTTAATACCTCTGACTCTCTCTCTAGGCGAGAGCGGTATTAAGCATACGCCCCCTCTACACAAAGAGGGGTCGTAGACAGTAGACAACAACATGGGCTCTCTCTCTAAGCGAGAGCACCTACTTAATACCTCTTACTCTCTCTCTAGGCGAGAGCGGTATTAAGCATACGCCCCCTCTACACAAAGAGGGTTCGTAAACACTAGACAACAACATGGGCTCTCTCTCTAAGCGAGAGCACCTACTTAATACCTCTTACTCTCTCTCTAGGCGAGAGCGGTATTAAGCATACGCCCCTCTACACAAAGAGGGGTCGTAGACAGTAGACAACAACATGGGCTCTCTCTCTAAGCGAGAGCACCTACTTAATACCTCTTACTCTCTCTCTAGGCGAGAGCGGTATTAAGCATACGCCCCCTCTACACAAAGAGGGTTCGTAAACAGTAGACAACAACATGGGCTCTCTCTCTAAGCGAGAGCACCTACTTAATACCTCTTACTCTCTCTCTAGGCGAGAGCGGTATTAAGCATACGCCCCTCTACACAAAGAGAGGTCGTAGACAGTAGACAACAACATGGGCTCTCTCTCTAAGCGAGAGCACCTACTTAATACCTCTTACTCTCTCTCTAGGCGAGAGCGGTATTAAGCATACGCCCCCTCTACACAAAGAGGGTTCGTAAACAGTAAACAACAACATGGGCTCTCTCTCTAAGCGAGAGCACCTACTTAATACCTCTTACTCTCTCTCTAGGCGAGAGCGGTATTAAGCATACGCCCCCTCTACACAAAGAGGGGTCGTAGACAGTAGACAACAACATGGGCTCTCTCTCTAAGCGAGAGCACCAACTTAATACCTCTTACTCTCTCTCTAGGCAAGAGCGGTATTAAGCATACGCCCCCTCTACACAAAGAGGGTTCGTAAACAGTAGACAACAACATGGGCTCTCTCTCTAAGCGAGAGCACCTACTTAATACCTCTTACTCTCTCTCTAGGCGAGAGCGGTATTAAGCATACGCCCCCTCTACACAAAGAGGGTTCGTAAACAGTAGACAACAACATGGGCTCTCTCTCTAAGCGAGAGCACCTACTTAATACCTCTTACTCTCTCTCTAGGCGAGAGCGGTATTAAGCATACGCCCCCTCTACACAAAGAGGGTTCGTAGACAGTAGACAACAACATGGGCTCTCTCTCTAAGCGAGAGCACCTACTTAATACCTCTTACTCTCTCTCTAGGCGAGAGCGGTATTAAGCATACGCCCCCTCTACACAAAGAGGGGTCGTAGACAGTAGACAACAACATGGGCTCTCTCTCTAAGCGAGAGCACCAACTTAATACATCTTTAGAGTTTTAGAGTTTAGACATTAGTTTTGAAACGAAATAAAAATTGTAACATAAGTGTCGCCATCATATACAGCCAATCTTATTTTTGGTGGTGTCCCATCACTACTGTAAACTCACTCATTAATTCGTTCGTTCAATTTCAATGTCGACATTCGCAACACAAAACCAAATTCACTGAGAGACCTTTAAATATCATTATCAATTATTAACTTTATATCAATTAAGAAAAAACTGCAAACATAACTATGCTATTTTTAAAAGACATTAAATTATCCCAGCACCTCCACCATGTCGCAAATGGGGTATCTAGACTTTGCGAATTAAGAATTGCCGGGAACTTAATCTGCTTCGCCTTTATAAATTTCTTGAATCAAACACTATCGTAGATACATATATCATTAATCTGTGCAAACACTTACCTAGTTGAAAATAGCCTTGCTAATGAATCTGAGTAGCTTACGACAATTTACTTTCGTATTACCCAATTCACCATACATTTTACTCTTTTGTTCATATTACCATAATCTTGCTATTGAATCTGAGTAGGTACGACAATTTACTTTCGTACTACCCAATTCACCATACATTTTACTATTTTGTTAATTACCATCTCTCTAAGCGATGATAATTATGGCGGGACCATACGGCCCCTAAATGGCCTCCAAACCACCCCTACAGCCATTCCCGATCCACCGGTTACAGTCAACAATCATTATCTCTTGACAAAATCTTATAAGGACTCCCCAAATCTTTGATGCTAGCCCTCATGTTATCAAGAATATTTAATTAACTCACATTTTGGCGGTCATTACCTCTCAATGACATCCACAGATAGTACCAATCTCTAACTTTTTTTTACATCCTGCCAACTTAATGGCACTGACTACACGTCATTTCAAGTCGTTCCAAATCGCGTTCGCGACACCTATGAGCTATGTCAGTGACTTACCATACCATACAATTTTTTATAACGGCAGTCATCAGGTAGGCCATTTTACACGTAATGGTATAAAAACCAGTTTTATTGACCCAGAGCGATGCGTCACGTAGTTTATTTCCATTTAATAGTAATTTTGAACCCTGTTCTCGTTTGACCCGTCGCTTCGATTGTGCAATATCGCGCTGTGACATAAACAAAACAGCTTGAAAATAACATCACACCTTTTCACATCGCGCATTTTTTGATAAAGATATGTACCTCCCACCCTGTCACTGTATTTGAATACTCCGGTATGTACGAAAACTTACGTATTATTTAAGTTTAAAAAATAAATGCGGAACCCGAGGTGTTATTTTTCAAATGGCGGTGAATTCTGCTGCAAGTCTAGTATTTTCAAAGACTAAGCGGTAGCAGATGAGTGCTTAGTTAGATTAGTGCAATTTGATTTTACATACTCTATTTATTTAAAAGTGTTTACGTAATATGCGAAATCGATACTAATAGCAATTTATTGCTTAAAAATAATAAACAACACCTAAACAAAAAGATAAATAATTGTTATAAAAATTAAAAAATAAATGATTATTTCTATAAAATTATTATTACTTGTCATCGTATTAGAAATTAAGGCATCGTATTATAAGTTTTATCGGCAAAGAAAGTTTTTTGCATCTCAGAAGGAATCGACGGTACTAATAGTTTGCATATTCTAGTCTTTGGAAATATAGTCTATTGATTTGATGTAAATTTTAGGTTGAATGACATTCACAGCCGATCACTAGAGTAGTGACATTTTCATTTTGAGTTTTCGATGAAGAATTTCTTTTTTTTGGGTACTTCTGATACACCGTGTATAAATTGTGTATATTGAGGTTATTAGTTTATAGTTAAAATTTTAAAGGAAAATTTTATTTTCTTCTTTTTAGAGCATTTAAATAAAAGTTTTTTTTTGGTTTTTTTGCTTTTAATTTTTTAAAAAACGTTGCAGTTGCAACATTGCAATAATCAAAGTAAAAAGTGGGAACTCCAATATCGATATCGATATTAATACCGAGATCTCGGTATTGTAGTTCAATACCGAAAAACAATACCGAGACTGAAAATAATACCGAGATTACATAAACAACATTCAAATTCAATTTTATCCAAATTCAAATAAATTTGTTTGCAGATATCGGCGGTCATACACAGGTGGTATTATCAGACTTTTGTGGCAAGTAAATTATTAAACTTTTCCAATTTTATTTCAGTGTATGTTTATGTACAATTCCATGTGTTACTGCATAACATAAATTTACTGGGGCTGATAATCCTGGACTTCGAAGTGATATTCGAGGGTCTTGACGAGTCGGCCGCGACGCTGCCCCGGTATGACGCCCGTCGGGTCGCAGTGCAGCGCACACTTAATTCAAGAATGAAGAGGATAGTAACATGGCATTTATCAGTTTTTAGGTAATCATGGTATATTTGTGGCGTGTGAGCACCAGCCTTTACATATTAGTTAAATAAGATTTAGAGTGTGTAGACATAGCTTTACTTAGCCGTCAAGTTGTCGGCTTGTTTATCCCACATTGTGATTGGCTGCCGCACTAATACAAGCCGCCAACCTGCGGCAACTAGACTTTAATACTTTTATGAATGTTTTCGTTCTCTTCCTCTCTCGGTCAGCAACCAGCAAGTCGGTTCGCTCCGCAACCGTAAAATCATATAGTATATATTTAATGTAACATAGATCAGTAAATTACGCAGTGATATCAATACAAAACAAATGGACTTTTATTGACCAACGTCAACTCCAAATTGGTGACCCCGACGTGATCACTGCGTAGGCGCCGCAACCTGAGCCAGCTAATCAAGACAGTGAGTTTTCTGTGTATGAAAGCTGAGGTGAGCTGATCTCCAGCCGCAGAGTCATCCTACGAAGCCAATCGCCACCTCGCGGTAAGACTGCTGCGACGACGAACGGCGCTGATCCTGCAACGAAGCCCTACGCCTGCTTATCCACGAGCATACATTTAGGGCCGCCAGTAATTACATCATCGCTTGGGTAACAAAGACATTCAGTGCGCACAGTGAGAATTGTTTACATTACACGCAGACGTGTAATACGAGCCGAGTAAGCACCTTATTCATGTGTTGCCGGCCGCGCGAGGACCGAAGTTCGCCGCCCCGCCGCATGCGCCATCTAGTGTGACAAAGAGGGTACGAGTGACGCGACGACGGACGAACGAACCCGAGATCACCCGAGATGGAAGCCGCCATCTTCTGTCCCGCCTAGTAACGTCAAGCCAATGTGTCAGTGATAAGAACCCAAACAAAGACTATTTATAGAACAAGTTTATTTTCAAGTCAGTTTATTTACAAGTTTTCTTTCATGTGTATTGTCAAAAGGTATTTATTAAGTTTATATTGGATAACTGCATTTTAGTTACCTATTTTCTATTTTCGTGCGTTATTTTGTTCTTAGATTCGTGCTGTGTGTAGGTACCTATTTTACTTTTCTTGTGTACCTTATTTAAACCATTTTGTGAGTTGTGTTTGTTTATGAATTAATTGTATTCGTTTGGTTTACCAATTATTTTGTTTGGGGCTGCATACATACCACTCACTCACGGAAGTATAATTTGTTAAAGGTTCCTTACGCCTATTGTTTACTCTGCCGCTCGGTCTGTAGGTACCCCTTTCATATTTAAAATGAGTGACTCCGAGAATGACAATACTACTTCAGGGAAGGAATCTCCGGGTAAGGAATTTGTTAACAGGGTTTCCATAAAAGTTCCACCCTTTTACCCGGATAAACCAGCTTTGTGGTTTGCCAGTTTAGAGGCGCAATTCCATCTAAACCAGATAACGGTGGAGCAAACTAAGTTTTACTTTGCCATTTCACAACTCGACACCAAATGTGCATCGGAGGTGGAGGAGCTTATTACTAACCCTCCCAAGGCAGAACCATATTCCACACTAAAACGAACACTAATTTCCCGTTTTTCAGCATCATATGAAGAAAAAATACGCCGATTATTGGAGAAAGAGGAGATTGGGGACCGTCGACCCTCGTCATTTCTACGCCACCTCCGGACCTTAGCGGGGCCCTCCATCCCGGAGCGCCTCCTACAAACCATATGGATAGGGCGACTACCTGTCCAAATCCAGGGCATCCTCATCGCGCAGGCAGCCTCCAGCCTCGAAGAACTCGGGAACCTGGCTGACAAGCTGCATGAGGTAACATCTTGCCCTGTTTCTTGTCATTCAGTCACAGACCTCACACAACCTCAGCTGGCCTCTACGTCTGCCACTGAGACCGACCGAATGAGCCGCATGGAAAGGCAAATAGATCATTTAACCAAAGCCGTAGCGAAAATAACATCAGCCCTGAACAGCAACCGCAGAGGTCGCTCGCGCTCGCGTAGTAAATCGTCGCCCCGCGATCGAGCAAACGACACATCACTGTGCTTTTATCACAACCGGTTTAGGGACAGGGCTAGGAGGTGTGTGGCCCCGTGTAACTGGTCTTCGGTAAACACCTCCGGCAGTCAGTAGAGGTAGCTACCGACTGCCTTTTACGTCCTGCTACCAACAGACTTTTTGTGACAGATCGGACTACCAACTGTCGCTTTCTGGTTGATACTGGCTCCGATCTGTGCTGCTACCCTAAAACCGTTACCCCAGGACGAAGACAGCTATCCACTTATAAACTAAGCGCAGCAAATGGTACCTCAATTAATACCTACGGGACAATAGCGTTAACACTAAACCTTGGCCTACGTCGCGACTACGCGTGGAATTTCGTCGTAGCCGATGTCGAGACTGCAATCATTGGGTCAGACCTTTTAGCTCATCACCAGCTGTTGCCAGATTGCGCTAACAAACGTCTGGTAGATGGTACCACACAGCTCACAGTCGGTTGCGCCGAAGTTCCGCGCGACTCTGAACAACAAAGCATCAAAGTAATCCGTGTCGCTGACAACTACAGCAAGCTTCTTTCTGAATTTACAGATATAACCATACCACCAGGTATCCACCGGGAGCTGAAGCATAATACGGTGCATTTCATAAAGACCACCGACGGACCTCCCGTCGCGTCTCGACCGCGCCGCTTAGCCCCCGAGAAGCTGCGCGCTGCCCGAAAGGAGTTCGCCGACATGGTGAAGTCTGGCACTGCGCGCCCTTCTAGCAGCCCGTGGTCTGCGCCACTCCACATGGCGCAAAAGAACGACGCCTCCTGGCGGCCGTGTGGTGATTATCGCGCTCTTAATGACCGGACCGTCCCTGATAGGTACCCTGTAAGGCACATAGCGGACTTCAGCCACAACTTGGCTGGATCTACTATATTCAGCACGATCGATCTGATCAAGGCCTATCAACAAATCCCTGTAAACCCGGACGATATATGCAAAACTGCGATCACCACACCGTTCGGGCTATTCGAATTCCCGTATATGACATTTGGCCTGCGGAATGCTGGGCAAACCTTTCAGCGTTTCATAGAGGAGGTCACACGGGGACTCGACTTCTGCTGGGCCTACATTGATGACATCCTGGTGTTCTCCAAGACTCCATCCGAACACCTGCAACACCTGAGGACGCTGTTCGAAAGGTTCCGGCAATATGGCGTGGTGGTGAACCCTTCAAAGTGCCATTTCGGTGTGAGTGAGGTGACCTTCCTCGGTTATAACATCAGCGCCGACGGCACTCGCCCACCGGAAGATCGCATACGATCGCTCCGCGAGTTCCCCCCGCCCAAAACCGTCCAAGGCATGCGCCGTTTCCTTGGAATGGTCAACTTTTACAGGCGGTTCCTACCTAATGCCGCCGCCCACCAAGCTCCTCTCATTGACGCCCTCACGCAAATTGATGGCAAGGGTGCGAAACCATTTATATGGACATCCGAGCTGCTGCAACAATTCGAGGCTTGCAAAGAGAGTTTGTGCTCTGTAACCATCTTAGCCCATCCAAACCCTACAGCACTTTTGGGGCTTTTTACTGACGCCTCGAACACATACGTTGGCGCTTGCTTACAGCAGAAAGTCGGTGACGACTGGCAACCGTTAGCTTTCTTTAGTAAGAAGCTGACCGCAAAGCAGTCCTCCCTTCCAGCATACTACCGTGAGCTGCTCGCCGTGTACGAGAGCGTGCAACATTTCAGGCACATTATGGAGGCACAGCACACCACGATCTACACAGATCATAAGCCGCTTTTATACGCTTTCTCTCAAAAACGCGAGAAACTTCCACCACCCCAATTAAACCAACTGTCATTTATAAGTCAGTTTACCACCGACATCCAACATGTCAAGGGGGTGGACAACGTTGTCGCAGACGCCATGTCTCGTGTGGAAGCCATCACGCTGGAGATGGACTACGCTGCTTTAGCTAAAGCCCAACAAGAAGACGCTGAGCTCGCTTTGGTGAAGACAAACTCTTCTCTCAAGCTCGAGCCCGTCCCCATCCCTGGCACATCAACATCCGTACTATGTGATACCTCAACAGCCAAACCGCGACCTTACCTGCCTCTGCCCTTCCGCTACTCTGTGTTCGAAAGACTACACAATCTAAGCCACCCTGGCGCGCGCGCGAGCGCACGCCTGGTGGCCGACCGTTTCGTGTGGCCCAACATCAGGAAGGACTGCAACACGTGGGCCCGCAACTGTGTCCCATGCCAACGCAACAAGGTCTCGCGACACGTCTCGGCGCCGTTGGGTAACTTCACAGGCCCGACGGCACGTTTCCGCCATGTCCACCTAGACATCATCGGTCCCCTTCCATCTTCTAATGGTTTTTCTTACTGCCTTACAGCTGTGGACCGATTCACCCGCTGGCCTGAGGCATGGCCCATGACAAATATCACCGCCGAGGAGGTCGCCGCGCAATTTACAAATGGGTGGATCTCCCGCTTCGGCGTGCCAAGTGTAGTGACTACGGATCAGGGCCGCCAGTTTGAAGCATCGCTGTTCGCGCGGTTGTTAGACACCTGTGCTGCTAGGCGTGCCCGTACAACGGCATACCACCCGCAAGCAAACGGCATGGTGGAACGATTCCACCGGCAGCTCAAAGCTGCTCTGATGTGCCACGCAGAGACGTGGTCCAGAGCACTGCCCCTAGTCCTACTCGGCATTCGGTCCGCATTGAAGGAAGATCTGGATTGCTCAGCCGCTGAACTTCTATACGGCGAACCACTAAGGCTTCCCGGCGAGTTCATTGTTCCTGCATCTTCAGAACCATCCTCCGGCGACACATTCGACTTCGTGTCACAGTTACGAAACACAATGTCAAGCTTACGCCCGCAACCCGCATCAAGACACGCACTGCCCTCGTCATTCATCTTTAAAGACATGGCGACGGCCACGCACGTCTTCCTGAGAGATGACACCGTCCGTCGATCTCTCCAACCACCGTATACGGGCCCTTATAAAATCCTTGCCCGGACAGCTAAGACACTTACACTGGACATAGGCGGCAAGAAGAATGAGGTCAGTATTGACCGCACTAAACCTGCTCACCTGGAACCAGAGTTCGCCCCGCGTGCCATCAGCACGCCCGAACTCATAACTCCAGCACCCGCTTTAGTCGACGTCTCACCGTCCGTGTCTGCTCCGAACTTACCTGTCGCAACGACACCAACCTCCACCTTACCCGCCCCGACCGCTGCCTCGCCTGCTGTACCAACATCGGGCCAAGTTCCCAAGGCACCGGCTACTGCGCAAACCCTGCGAGAGCCAGTAACTACGAGAGCAGGTCGTAGAGTAAGATTTAGGGATATCCTTGATCTGTAGTTTTTGTTTTCGTATATTTTATTCAATATTGTTATATTTTATTGTTATCTTTTCGTTATTCTTTTTTTCTCCGTGGGGGGGTGGTGTGGCGTGTGAGCACCAGCCTTTACATATTAGTTAAATAAGATTTAGAGTGTGTAGACATAGCTTTACTTAGCCGTCAAGTTGTCGGCTTGTTTATCCCACATTGTGATTGGCTGCCGCACTAATACAAGCCGCCAACCTGCGGCAACTAGACTTTAATACTTTTATGAATGTTTTCGTTCTCTTCCTCTCTCGGTCAGCAACCAGCAAGTCGGTTCGCTCCGCAACCGTAAAATCATATAGTATATATTTAATGTAACATAGATCAGTAAATTACGCAGTGATATCAATACAAAACAAATGGACTTTTATTGACCAACGTCAACTCCAAATATTCATTGAAAATCAACCGCTTACGGCCGGATACTCAAACGCCAACGCGTATTGGCAAACGTCACTTTGATCACTCCATATATGCTCATAGCCCCCGCACCGCGCTCAGTGAGTTCAGTCTAATCTGTGGTTCAGTCCTCGCAGAACGAAGTGCGGTACGGAAGCGGTGAGGGGGCGGTGGGGGGCAGGAAGATTTTGTAATGTTAGAAGTCTCATGTACCTTGTTATACCTTGTTATACAAATAACTTATCTCTAGTCTATGATTGGCGACCGGTTGGTCGAGCGGTCTGTACCCCTTGCTATGCAGGCTACTCGGTCAAAAGGACCCGGGTACGAGTATTTGTTTACGAGTCATGGATGTTTATATGTTTATTTAGTATATTTCTAATGTTTATATACATATTATTATCAATATTTATCCGTTATCTAGTATCCATAACACAAGCTCTTAATAATGCTTTTACTTTGGGCTAGATAATAGGTGTGAGTGTATGAATAATATTATTATTATGTAAACAGCGGTGCGGTGCGGCCTGCGGGGTAGGGTTATTCATCATCTCGCCCGAAAATAACTCGCCCGATCGGGCGACTTGGCACCTTTCGAATTTACCTAATATTTCTGTCGTCAACTCGCACGCTCATTACAAAGTACAGCCAGGTAAAAAAATTGAAACTAAATTTCAGAAACGACTGAATAAAACGACATTATATTAATCTTAAAATAAAGCTACTGAGTAGTTGACTGTACATTTTTATGATCGTTACCTCACATTTTTATGGTCGGGCGAGTTGACGACAGAAATATTAGGTAAATTCGAAAGGTGCCAAGTCACCCTATCGGGCAGGTTTTTGTCGGGCGAGATGGCGAATAACCCGCGGGGTACTCCTAATAAGTTTAACATAAAGATTTTTATTTTTTAGGTGTATAGATACTTTATCTTCAGTGCAAGGAGCGCCACTGGTGTATCAAGTAATGTTCAGTTCTACAGTTCTGTGCTTGATGTGGTATCAAGTAGCGGAGGTGAGTATCTTATTTATGGATATACAAAATGGTTCAAGCCTGATGAATAATTTGAATAATTAACCATCGGCATAGGCATTTGTTTATTTATTTAAACTTTATTTGCACAAAATAAGTTACAATTTGGCGATGCCCGCGTTTATTCAACGGGTAGCGGCGACATATACGAGGTGTTTGGTACATGGCATAACAAGCGGGCACCTATGTTAACGTCATCATTTATATATACTCATCCAAAGTTCAAAATTGTATAATTAATTTTAAAATTGATGATTAAACGAACTTACCCTAGTGAAGTTCTATCATAATTATACGAGGTCTTCATCCGAAGAGATTAGAGAACAATTTATAGTTTCGCGTAGCGACTCGCTCATCGGACACCTAAGTTTAAAATATGTTGAAAATAAAAAAATAGTAAAATAAGATTTTTTTCATCAAAATGTGCCGATGCCTCATTTTTATATTAACGACAACACCAAGCTACACGCCTAGCGAGCATTAGTTCAACCCTCATTTAGTACAGTACACGAACTAGGAAACAGTGCCCTCACACATGTTCTCATTACAAAAATTTGAATTTTCAGGAGAGCATTTTAAAGTTGAAGCATGAATAATACAAAAACTGTCTATGATATGGAATTCAAATTACGTTTATTCATAAGACTTATTCTCTGGTTCTACAAATAAGTAAATTTCATAACGAAATTACGTCAAATTGATAGCAAAATCAGCGGAATACCTAACTAACCCCCCTCACTTAGTACATTTGAACCCTCAAATTAAGTAATTTGAATGCACGAATGTACTAAATGGGGCGGGATTAGTATTTTAGTATAGAAACAGGTACTTATCAAAATATTAGATTTATTTATTAAATACCACAGAATACCGACATAAGATATTTTGTGCAGGGTAGAATATAAAATAATAATCATCTCATCATCTTCAGCCTATACAGGGTGGTGCCGTCAATACGACAATAAATTAAAACATGGGCTATATTAGTTCATAGAAATGGTTTGCCACTTTCAAAAACATCATGTTCCTTTGATAATTTCATGACGTTTCTATGAAATGTTGATGCCAAAGATAAATTATTTCATACAAATGTCATGAAATTATCAAAAGAGTACGATTTTTTTGAAAGTGGCAAATCATTTCTATGAACTAATATAGCCCATGTTTTAATTTATTGTCGCATTGACGGCACCATCCTGTATACGTCCCACTGTTGGGCACAGGCCTTCCTAAATGGGAGAAACACATGAGGAGCTTGGGCCATAACACCACCACGCTGGACCAATGCGAGTTGGTGGGTAGAAAATAATATTAAATAGGAAATCAATAAAACATTGCATAGTAGGTAATCATTTATTAAAGTTTTGTTGTACATTATATTAATTTTATTAAGGATAGTAGGTAGTCATTAAATTAGTCTTTCTTAAACACTAACAAAAATAGAGAAAGTATTTATTCAAGTTTCTTTAAATCAGTAATTAGTTTTAGGATAAGGTAGGTTATTTAATAATCAGACTTTAGTTTTAGATACCTTTAGATTTCAAAAACTCCACGTTTAAGCCTATAATATGACATATGACTCATCATGAGATAGGAAGTTGACGGAAAATTGTGAACCAAACAACCCATTTACATTGCAACGCTTTATTTTTATTAGTTTATAAACTAACAAGTAACGTAAACGGTTGGTTCAGTTCACAAATTTCCGCCAATGTATATTCTTACTACTTCGATCATAGCTAAAGTTTTTAATAATCTTGGGGTAACTTACTTACATTACTTATTTATACCTTTTATGTGGACTTAAATTATAATTCGAAAACATTTAAATTTCTTCAATATTAAACTCATCCTGATTCACCTCTTCATCATCAGATGATCAGTGTCAGTTATATTGATATTAGGAATATTTGCAGCACTGGATGGTAAGTCTCTATAGTATTGCCCATAGTCGGATGCAATCACACCATCCTTTAAAAGAGGAAGAAGATATTTTTTCTTACATTGTGAAATAGGAAGCACCGATTTGTATGCTCTTTTAAGGTTTTTTTAAATTTCTTAATGAAGTCTCTCTTTTGTCCTGCATTTTTTGCCTTGCAAATATTGATTTCTTCGAAATCTGAATCGTTCAAGTCGTATTTATAAAATATCGAAGTAGGCGATTCTTTGTTTACCCGAAGCCACTTAATTTTAAGCCATTGCACAGTCTCATTTTTTATGTTTTTAGTTGTGTTTGTATTTAAAGTTTTCTCAAATGCCTTTTATGTCATGAAAATCGTCATGTTTCATAATAATAACATCATAGGGTATAGGTTTGATCCTGGCAGAACCCATTATCAATGCATATTCACGCACCGTAAATATGCTTTTGTGTTTTCTGACTCTCTCTTTAAAAGCATGCATAGAATCGGCTTCTAAGTATGAATACCCTGATTCCATGAATTTCAAATCAATAATTTCTAGATGAGGTATATTATGAACTGCGTATAGAACAAACAAAGAAACATATTTGTAGCGGTTCTGGCTACCACAGGTGTCAGAAAATGACGATACATGTGTAACGTTTTCAGGTAGACTGTTCAGATATTTTAGCAGTATAGACCCGATTTCTGTTGAAACTTTTTTTCCATTGCACTCGTCCCATATATAACAAAAGCCAGTATTCTTGTGACAATCTAAAATATTTAGATTCTACAATGAGAGTTTCCGTAAATAACATATTTTGCAATCAGGGTATAGAAAGAAAAGCTTGTAGGTCGAATGTAATAGCTCTAAAAGCGCCATCTGTGTTGAAATATCTTTCTTTGTCTTCTTCTTTCATATCTCAAAGAGTCTTTTTTGCGTTTTTTGTGTGCATCATATTCTTCCTGTAAACTAGCATTTTCATTCGATCGCTTATCGATCATTCACAGCACATCGCATTTAGTGCACTGATTTTTTATGGGCTTATAAAATGCTAGTTTTGGCTCATAGGAGTGAAATATCCTGTTTTAAACTTAGGGTGATACGGGAGTTATTTGTTTTTCGGGGCAAAAAAATGGGTCATTCCCAGTTGCCACCGCCTGCAACGCCACCGCCGGTGGCAACTGAGAAGATTTTTAAGAAAACTTTCCAATTGCCACCGGTGGCGGCTTACCGGCGGCAACTGGGAAGCTATTTTTAAAAACTTCCCAATTTCCACCGGTGGCAGCTTACCGGTAGCAACTGGCTATTTTTTTTAAAGTGGTCGCCGAAGGAGTAGGTTCCTTTAAACATTTTTATCAAGGTGTTTGCATGAAATCATGCAAAATAAGGCACTAGAACTACAGGATGCGCTTGACCCTGACATTGATGAGAATGCACTGATAAGCAAAGGACCCTGCTTGGTGTTATTCCCAGTTGCCACCGCCTGCAACGCTACCGCTGGTGGCAAATGGGAAGATTATTTATAAAATTCCCTATTGCCACCGGTGGCGACTTACCGGTGGCAAATGGGAAACTATTTTTAAAAACTTTACAATTGCCACCGATGGCAGTTTACTGGTATATTATCTATAATCTATGATCCTGACTATTTCCACTAAAGATGCGCGAGGCTAGGATTGAAAATTTGCCATACAAATTTCAATTATAGTTTCGCGTCGTCTCGTCTCGCCCCTCTGGTGGAATATCGCCTAGGGTTCGAAATCATATCAAATTTCACATTAAAATTGATACTCCATACAGGAAGCAATATGGTTCATTTTTACACATACAAATATTTCAATTCACGCCTCGCACATTTTCGTCAATCCTGACTATTTCCACCAAAGATGCACGAGGCGAGGATTGAAAATTCGCCATACAAATTTTAAATCTCGTCTCGCCTCGTCTCGACTCGCCCCTCTGGTGGAAAACCACCTTAAAGGACGTTTGGCTCTTTCTATCTCCTTTAGATAGATGAGATAAAAATCTTTAACACACTCCTAAGGCTAAGCAAATGTTAGTGAAAACGAGCATAAGTACATAATTAAAATATAATAAAACTAGAAAAATTTCACGTCCTGAGGCAGGAATCATAATTTTTTCTAGTTTTATTATATTTTAATTACTAAGTAATTTTTCAAACATTTATAGGTAATAATGTTAAAATCAAAAATTAAGAATAAGTACATAACACAGGGTAACACCTAGTCAATTTTAAAATTGTATAGAGATCAAATAAACTGTAATTACATCTCGCTAAATTTTGGTTTTATCCAATGTAAATTATTGTATAAAAAAAATCTACTTAGATATAAAGTTTTATACAAGTTGTTACAAAAAGGTGTCCTCATATTTTAAGGGCTTATTCAACCCATCAATACAAACTACTTTCTTTCACGAAAAAGAATAAGTTGCTCTACCATGAGTTGATATCGAAAATTGACGTTACTAACGTAACGTCAGTCGTAACGTAACTAAAGTCGATAGCGTGCAAACGCGCATCGAATAGTTTTCATTTAAACTCGTATACAAATTAAGTTAGACACGTGTGCTATATCATCATTATATAGCACACGTGTCTAACTTCACGCCCAATGTAGCTTTTTTTATGTCTAACTTTCTATTTAAGATAGCGTACGATAGTTATTCCCAAAAAAGCTTAGTACATGGCAATAATCCTACTTATTTTAAACGTCTTAGAGCAGTGCATAGAGCTTAACTCGTAAGACAATTTTTAATTGTATTGGTAATATTTTGCCATTAAGACAGATTTAATTTAGTTAATGGGAACTTTGGATTAGGCATATCTCCATCTAGTATTTGGGATTGGGTTGTTTGTTTACCTACGTAGTTTTCTTTGATATTTTAGTTTAGACGTGATTTTCCTTGTTTATTTGATAAAATGAGAACCAGTGCGTCGCAATTCCAGTTACTGGTGGGTTTTATGGAAAGATATGTAAAAAACATTATAATTTTATTGTTAAGTTAAGAAATGTGTTTAGACTAAGAATTATTATAGGCCGATTTTATGGAGAAATATTTTGTTTCAAGTGGCTCGTTGAATAGAAGTATTGTTATACTGTGCAATGTGTTTGGTAAATCTTTCTTTAGGGTTTTTTTTTATAACAAATCATCAAAAGTTTCCTTATTGTGCCTATATTTATATATATATATATTATAGTATTCTTTTAAAAATTACTTTTACTTAAAGTGTTCATGGGAATTTTCAATTCTCTTTCTCATGCTAGCTTGAAAAAAATTTCCTTGTTCGCATCGTTCATCTTGATAAGTAGCCGCTGTTAATATATTCCAAGCGAAATAAATTCTTGGCCACATTATTTTAAAATAATGTCAATTAGCTAGAGAGTTACTTAACTATAATCGTAAAGACACCTCTCAATTAGCTAGTGAAGTGAATTACTTAACTATAATCGTAAAGGTATATCTCGATGACATTTGTGTAATTTGTGACTTGTGGTAACAAAGAAATTACTTCAAAACGTTCCTGGCTAGCTAATAGATTTCGATAGTTTTTTATTTGTTGACTCACACTAGCAATTTTAGTTCTGCAAGTTAGAGGTAGAGGCGCTGTACATTTTCTCGTAGATTTTTTTTACGCCGAGACGCTAGTGAGTCCAGTCACTGGAAGTAAGGTTCAATACCTACTCGACGCAATGAAAAAGTTGTAATGGTTGTTATTGTTAGTATCAATGGGTAATAAGCCGTCAACATGTGACTACATCTTTTTGCAACATTTTGTATATATAAACAATTGTCTTCATACAAGTTTTAATTCACAAACGTATACGATACCTACTCATGTTCTATTTTACAGAAATTGGACCACGGAAAGGTAGACTTCCTTTTTGTGATACTAACTGTCGCATGCATTCTGCAGTTAGGTATTCCTTGTTATCTCGGAACAATATTAAGAAACAAAGTAAGTATTCTTTAAAAGGATATTTCATGCAAACCAGACCTACTAAATTGAAACGAAAACGTTTGTCGTAGTGACAACTGTCAAATCGTATGGAAATGGCAGCAGCGCCCATGAAGTTACACGTATACAAGAGCTGCACCCGTACCACCATCTTTTATTGCGATCCAGTTTAGGACCTAAACTGAGTAGAATCGTTAATTCGTACTACGACGCTATCTACGACTATGACAGTGATGCAGTTTAAGAACCAATACTGAACCGAACGGAATATGAATCGCTTTTATAAAGATGGTGGTAAGGCCCCTTTTTATATGGATCTGAGATGTGAACACGACGATGATCGTTTTCGATTCGATTAAAACTTACACTAGGGGTAGGTACTGGTAGATACTTATTAGAAATATTTTCATTTAATCTTGGGTAGGTAAGTAAGTACAATGATATGCCTATCAACAAAATTCAAATACTTATAAATACTAACTAATATGTAAAACATGAAGACTACCATATCTTTTTAAATTACCTATGACCGCGTTATAAACTTGTGTTTACCAACCTACCAACAACCTACCAACCAAGCAACTGATTAATAAAACCGCTCCTTCTCATTCTGGGTTTTGTAACACTGCGCGCTGTCTCGATGTCGGCCTCGCGGCACGTTGTCGTGACCGCGCAGTGGTTGCCGAGTCGCCGCCACCCGTTCCCGTGGCCAGGCCGTACATTGCGATGTTAACCCCTTTTCCCTTTCCAAAACTGGCAATATTTAAAAATTCAAATTAACTTTTGTGCGCTAGTTTCGGGTTTCCGTTTCACCGAGTTCATTCCATTGCTGACCAAGGAGAATGTACAGTCGACAGCACATCCAACGTAACAGTTTGACCTTGAGACCGCCTTTACTACGTTCGTACTAGAGGCGGCTTTCGTGCAACTAACTGTACACTTGGTGTGCTGTCGTCGGTACCTAATCACCACACGTGATCATGAGACGTTATTCGTGAAGTTATTAAGGTTAAGTGACGTTAGTCGGTGCCTCATTTATTGGACCCCTCATCTCCAAGCTCACGCACCATAAAGCGTTACAGTTTCAATCATAAAATGTTACGCGAGGCTATCGAAATCGGTAAACATCTTAAGTTCAATAGAGAAGATGGCTGGAGTGTAGTTGAGTGTACCCCAAGGGTACCCATGGTTACATGGATAATCTTTGATAAGAATAAATGTGCGACTACTATTTATGTGCCCGATCAGAACAGATAATGTCAATTTCTGTATATTTTTTAAGCTTTTTGTTAAGCTACCATTGCAGTATAATAATCTTGTTTATTGTTTTCCATGCAGGCATTTGCGGTAGGCGATGCTTGTTGGAACTGCGGATGGCACGAGACGTCGCTGGGCCTACTCCTGCGCACCGATATCCTAATCTTCATCTCACGTTCGCAGAAGCCACTCTCTATCCAGTTCACTGGTCTACCGCAATTATCTTTGGAAACATTTTCTTCGGTAGGATACTATAGAAATGAAGTTAAGAATGTATTAAGTGCCCACACTTTGCAAAAAAGCATCTAGACAAATGACACACTATGATATGATTTATTTATTAATATGTGTTATGAACAATTGTTTAGCAAAAATCGTTACTTTAGATAGATATTATTCTTAAAGCATGAAGCTTACAATATTTATCTACTATTTAGAAAACGGTAAATTTTAAATGATTTATATTTTTACATTTCAGATAATGAGCACGGCTTATTCTTACTTGAACATGTTACGGCAGTATAATTAAGACTATAATATATCTTAGCATTTACTTAATATTATAATTATTTATTTATGCGTTACTAAAAAAATATTTTTATGCACTTATAAGGTCCCTACACTTTTTTTCTCAGTAAACATTATTGAATTATAAATAAATACACATCATAAAGTATGAATAAGATTTTATTTCTTCTCTCTCACAGTGCGCCCGAGTGAACAGCATGCATTAATGTGCTACTCGTACTAAGTAATACTGAATTGGGACCATAAGCGCGGTTACACACTTACCGGTTTGACACCTCTACCGGTGTGAAACGGAAAGAACGCTCGGCAAGCAAGTTACCGGCCGACGTCGCCAGTTTGGGGCGCCGGGGCGCCCGGTAAGAAAGAGGCGAGCGTTAAGGTGGTTTTCCACCAGAGGGGCGACACGAGACGAGGCGAGAAGAGAATTGAAATCGCACTGACCTTTTTCCACTTAAAATTGCCATTAAGCTATCCCGAGCTCGCGAGCTCGCGCGAGGTGGTTTTCCACCAGAGTGGCGAGAAGAGAATTGAAATCACACGTTCTCCATGAAAACAAAAGAGCCTTGTGCAACCATCTACGTCATAGGGTTGCCAATTTATTTGGATAAAAAAAAAGCAAAAAATGGTTCGAATAGGAAAAAAATAAAGTATTTAGAAGAAAAAAAAGTATTTTTCAAATTTTATTTTTTTATTGCCTTAAAAACATATTTGTGTGTGCTTTTAGCACATGCTTACAATTTTTTGCTATCTTTAAATGTTTCAAAGCTTGTTTGACAATCAAAATTTAAATAAATAAACAATTCGTTTTCAAGATCACTTGTTACCCAGTTGTCTTGTATTTCCCACTCAGGTTTATACTTTTGTAAGATTTTGGTTATTTTAGCTTTTTTAGGGGTCATTGGTGTTGGTGTGTCATTATCAGAATTACTCGCCATTTTAAGTATTAATATTTAATTTAAAATGGATTCTTCAATTATAAACAAATACAACGGACCATGTTTGTACAATTTCGTCGATAGTGACATCTGTGACAATGACATATGTCAGAATATCGACTGTCCTGTAGAACAGTACAATGAATAAAGCAGTCCTGTCACATTCACATGTTCTTCTTCTTTTTAAAATGGGTTCTCGATATTACGAATTTTGCCAATGTCAAGTAAAATGATGTGCAAATAACTTGCGGCTAGGGCTTGTAATATTCGTCCATTTTTACTATTCGAATATTTCGAATAGTCCCAAAACTATTATTCGAATTATTCGAATATAACGAATTTTTCGAATACTTTTTATCCAAGGAACAAAATACGTCATCATCATCTAAATATAGCACATAATTCGTTGATTTAATAAAGTTCACTGACATCAAAGTGGAACATCACTGATTTGAAAAGAAAAACTACGTTTTTCAAACACCATTTTATCATCATCAGTCCACTGCTGGACACAACCACTCCATATGAATACCACTTGGCTTGATTTTTGGTTAGCCTGATCCAGTTACTGACAACCATTAACAAAGCCGCCCCGCTGCTACTTCTGCTTATACATTCGTAGGTTGTTGAAACTCTGCTGTCAACTCTCTGCTGGATCACTTCATTGTAAAATCGATCCTTCAGTGAACCTCAAAGCAAAGCCCTCTCCATAGATCGCGGAGCGACTTAAAACTGGTGTACCAGCTCTACTGTGAGTGTCCACGCCACAACACCTATGCTATAACGGGAAGGACGCACTGACTTTTGCTTTAGGCTTTGTGGAATTGCCGATAAAAAAAACTCAATGCAGCTTGCCAAATGCATAGTCCAGACGAATCCTTCTATTTGTATCTACTTCGAAATGTTTTTTACTTGGTTATGGTCAGTTTGTCATAATTTTATCCAAGTTCATCCAGAGACTGTTGTAGATCCTGCAGCGTTCCGGCTATAACGACTACTTCATCTGCAAATCTCTCTTGCCATCAATGTTAATACTCCTTCCGTTCCAATTCAGTATCTTGAACATATCCTCGGACTCTGATGCACTTGTGATGTGAACAATTTGGGGGATATGACGTCTATTTGTCTCATACATCGGAAATTGGTAACTCTGCTGGTCCTGTACTTGGATGGTTACAGTATTTGCATCGTGAAAGCATTTCCTCACTTAGATAAATCAACTTGGTATTGCATCAAAGATTCTAGAACTGCCCAGGTCTTGATGGAGTCAAAATGATCTATAGTACCATATCTTCTCCAGAACCCAGATTGTACTGGAGACTGGAATTCTTCGAGTCTTCGCACAAGTCTATTCGATAGGACTCTCGAAAATAGCTTCTAGGGGAGGCTGAGGAGTGAAATTGGATGCAAGTTGTTCAGCAGCGTCTTGTCGCCTTTTTAAAAGAGAGGGCGACCACACTCCTTTAACACAATTCCAGAGTTCTCCTATAAAAGACGACAGAATTAAACATTTTTTGGAGCTCCTTCAGCAGTGCTCACCCGCCAGCTTTGAAGTTCCGCCGTGATTCTATCTTCTTCGTGATTCCAGGTTTTCCTTTTTTAGCTGTCTAAGATCTATCTCAATTTTGTCTAGGCTGACTACTTGGTTTCCGGCAGGCTCTCAGTGAAGTGGCGTGTTAGTTGATCTAGTAGAATTCTCATATTTTGGATCTGGTCAAGATGCATGCGAAGGGTGTAATTTACTATGGAAGTTTTCAATTTCCCAAAGAATCTCCGGCCCAGATCAGTACAACAACGTTCCCTAAAGACTGGACGAACACTTTTGACCTCATGTTCTGCTCTTTCTATGGAGCGAGTATTAGCATTTCGGAGGTCAAGTCGAACCAGTTTGTAAATTTCCCGATGCTCTGACGAAGTAACAGATAGACATTGACGTCGTTGCTGCTTGAGTTTAAAGTTTCTTTTGAAAATTTCGTTGTAATAGATGTGTTTCTCTTAAAACTGACAGAAAAAAAAATTATCAATTTTTTTTTTACACTTAATTCAAGTAGTTTTTAGTTAACTCAAAAAGTCACGCTTCGTCGTCTACTTCTACGCGTATTATCTGTCGTTTTTGGTAAATTTATTCATAGTTGTGTTGATTTTTATTATGAAATATCATTATTCGAAAAATTCGGAATATTCGAATACTAATCTCAATAATATTCGAATAGTAAATGAAGCGAATATTCGAATAATACGAATATTCGAATACCAAGCCCTACTTGCGGCAACGTTGTACGGTGATTGGGCAAGACGAATTCGTTTTCCGAAGAAAACGTGGACGCCGGCCCAATAAAACAAAACAAAATGGATGCTGTCAGATGGCTGTGGATGCGCACAACCTGTCGATTTCACAGTCAGCCGACAACAACCCATTCACATGTTAGTGACATCTAACATTTCGTTCAGTAATTATAAACATCCATTTTAACAATTATGTGTACTTACCATTAAATAGTTATGTATCCATAATGCTATAATGAGTGTTTTGTTTTACACATCACAGTAAAGGTTGGAAATAAAGTATTTTTATATACTTTAATTGTATGCAAAAGTATAAAGTATATTTACCAAAAATAAAGTAGGATACTTTATTATGAAGTATGGTTGCAACACGCACAATAAGGATAGTTGCAAGTGTGTACTTTGTGTTAACAGCGACCTCTAGTAGAAATGTATTCACTATCATGACGGTATTCTCAGGTAATAACACGGTAATAAGTAGCAACGAACAACAATAAACCTATCGCGAGAAGCGTGTTTCTGTTGCAGAGTTAATTTATACTCTAATTTCGGAAGCAATGCAGTTCATTTTTACACAAACAAATATTTCAATTCACGCCTCGCACATCCTCGTCAATCCTGACTATTTCCACCATAAATGCGCGAGGCGAGGATTGAAATATTTGTTTGTGTGAAAATGAACCGTATTGCTTTCGATGTAGAGTATAAATTAACTCTGCAACAAATTTCAATTATCGTCTCGCGTCGTCTCATCTCGCTCCTCCGGTAAAAAATCGCCTAGGGTTCGAAATCATATCAAATATCACATTAAAATTTATACTCTATTTCGGAGGCAATACGGTTCATTTTTACACAAACAAATATTTCAATTCACGCCTCGAATATTCTCGTCAATCCACGCTGTTTCCACCAAAGATGCGCTAGGACAAAATTAAAAATTTGCCATACAAAGGGAATTGTTCAGTATCGGCTATTCGTGGACAAGCTATTTTCAAAAAAAAATATTTACAGTATAATCTAATTCAATGTTCTTAAAATATTTTTGATACTCTGTTTACCGGAAAGTAAATATCAAAATATATTAATTTTAAAAGTATTTTAGAAGGTAAGAGATTGTATCCTGTGTTGCTATAGCTATAAATGCGCTATAAAAATATCTGATCGCTAATAAGTGATCGATATGTAATTACCGATTATAAAAATAAAATATACTTCCCTAAGACATATACAATTAAGCAATCTTTAACAAATTCATTAATAATTTACATTCAATTCGACTAAAACTTGCAAAACACTATGTTTTAGTCCAAATCGATTAAGTAACAATTATAAAAAATCGATTATTGCTGTATCGATTTTATTTCCTATTTTTTATGACAACACCAGTGCCTGTAAGGTTGATGTATTGTTTATATTTTTAAGATTATTTTTTGAAGTAAAATGTATGCGACTGAAGGACTTGTATCCAGGTTATGAATAACGAATATTAAAATGTCACGTTGATGACGCTTGTAAAAAAAAGTATTTACTTTTCCTTTGTGTACTATGAATGCAATAGCATAATAATATCAATAATAATATTAATATCAATCAAATATCAACAATAGTTCACTGTTCATTGATATTATTATTATAGCATTACCTCAGAAATAAGTAAGGTATATATTAAAAATTCATGAAACAATTGTTAATAATTTATTATGGTTTCATAATTACATATTTTTAGCAATAATAATTACGTTATTAATTAATACAGACATAAATTTAGCAATATTTGCAACTTTTAAAAGGAATATTATACTTGCCCATTTAGACCCATCATTTACTTTCCGGCGATTATATTGCTATAATTACTTTCTTATCTATACAAAGAATTAAAAATTTCATGTTTGGATAATATTTGTTAATGTTCATTTTT
Organism: Nymphula nitidulata; assembly: GCA_947347705.1. Taxonomy (NCBI): domain Eukaryota; kingdom Metazoa; phylum Arthropoda; class Insecta; order Lepidoptera; family Crambidae; genus Nymphula; species Nymphula nitidulata. The sequence continues at coordinate 16,311,436 of OX374625.1, read as the reverse complement.
AGCCAAAGCGCCCTAGTAAACTGAACAATTCCCTTTCAAATATCGTTTCGCCTCGTCTCGTCTCGCCCCTCTGGTGGAAAACCACCTTTAGGTCCTGTCCACATCTCCACGTCAAGACGTCGTCAACGTGGAACGGTGCGGTAACGTAGCACGGTACGTTGACGTAACTTAAAAATGCACGTCACGACCTCACGACGCAGCAACGTTTCATGTCGCCGTGCCTTGTAAAACTTGGCAACGTTGCACGTTACCGCACCGCAGCGTTCCACGTTGACGACGTCGTGACGTGGAGATGTGGACAGGCTCTTACGTGCTAGTCTAGCTCAGTATATCGTCATCAGTCATCACACACAAGTTCACACAACACAGCCCGTTTTCAAAGCGGCGCCGGTGACTTTTAGCCGACTACGAACGATTTTTAATAATCTTTTTTTATTCGATAGAGTATACTCCTGAGGTGGTCCCATGGTCACTAAGTCAGGATCTGATGATGGGATCTCAGGGAAATCGAGGGCAAACTTTAAATTTTATAGCCTCGTATGACATGTTTTACTTTTTTCCAAAGCTGTTTAAGTATTTCCTACTGTCAGTCACCATCTTATGTTGTCATCAACATAAGATGGTGACTGACAGTAGGAAATACTGGTAACCTGGTGACCTGGTAATGTAAGGTACAACTCCTTAACGGTTAAGAGTTAGAAGATAATTCTTTAATTATTATAGGAACCTATTGACGAATAGTTATATTCTATCTGGTCCTTTGGGTGAAGTACTTAGGTTAGGTGCTGAAAAATTATTTTTTCCTTTTTTGTGTTTTGCTTCAGTACGCTTGTAGCTATGCGCCTGAGTGTAGTGTCGTGGCGTGGCGGACCTCGGAGTTAGTAGAAAAAATAATGACGGAATCGACAGAATCCCTTATTTTCAACGTCAAAAAATTTCCGTGCAATGTGCAAATAAAAGATTATCACTTCAAAGACATTAAAGACCTATTATTATGTTGTGTGTTGGAGAACTACCAACAGGCTTTCAGTGCTAGTTTTCACAAGCGCTGATTTTTCTTTATAGTCGGAGAACAGTCCGACATTATAAAGAAAAATCAGTGCTTGTATTGTATGTTTGTCCCCCATGAGCTAAAACCACTTAGCAGATTGTGATGAAACTTTGGTAGGCCGTTCTAGTTGACGCCTGCGAAAGTTCCGGGATAATAAAAACTTTTTTATTATTGTTTTTAAAGGATCTTTTGAATAACGTAGCTTTTGTCACAAATTGACTTGTGGTTCACAGTTTACCACTGGTTCACTGTTGGCCACTCTACTCTACTTATAAGTACCAAATGGTACCTACGTAATGACTAGTAATCAGTCTTAATCAGATAGTCTCAAAAAAAGGGAAAATTGGAATTGATAAGCGACCAATTATAGATGTCAGTACCTAACTAGCTGGTTCTGTATGCAATTACATTAATGAGCTACTTTCCAGCCACTTAGCGCAATTCTCTAACTTGATATAAAATATGATACACCTATTTTTAAATAGGTACTGAATATTTTTTTACTTTTTATATAAATACACAGCATTTCGTTAAAATTTAAAAATTAAGATAACGGATTTACATTATACATCTTATATAATATCATAGATGCGAAAGTGTGTTTGTTTGTTTGTTACGCTTTCACGCCTAAACCACGGAATCGATTTATATGAAACTAGCTGTGCCCGCGACTTCGTTTACGTGGATGTCGGAAAATAACAACATGTCGTACGTAAGTCACATGATTTTACTTGGGTATTTATTTGGTTAAGGATTTAAATCATGTTTATAGAAACACACTTGCAATTAATGCATTATTTTCAAAAATGTGACGCGCTCTCCTCCCTCATGATTTCCCCGCCCGCGCCCATTTGATGTGGACTTACTTATTCATTGAAATCAAATGATGACTAGGGCAATTTTGTTCAAAATTAAATACTTATAATGAATAATATAGTTATTTTGTTAACCGACTTCAAAAACGAGGAGGTTCTCAATTCGGCTGGTATGTTTTTTTTTCTATGTAAGTATGTACACCGATTACGCCGAGATTACTGATCCGATATAAGTGATTCTTTTTTTGTTCGATGCGGAATAGCTGCCATTTGGTCCCATATTTTTTTTAAAAATCAGTTCGGTAGTTTGGTTTTTATAATATAAAAAACTGAAATTAGTAGGTAAGTCTTCTTCGTATTTTTTTCCTTTGTATGTACACCGATCACGCCGAGATTACTGATCCGATTCTTTTTTTGCTCGATGCGGAATAGTTGCCATTTGGTCCCATAATTTTTTTTTCCAAATCAGTTGGGTAGTTTGGTTTTTAAATAAAAAAAACTGAAATCAGTAAGTCGTCTACGTATGCGAAATTGCGGATTTTTCCTTTACTTTGACTTTTCAGTGAAACGATACGATAGTGGGAAACAATATAAGTTGACAGTCACCCATCTAGCTTCGACCTTAGAAAGTTAACACTAAAATTGTGAAAAAAATATTTAAACAAAAATTAAAACCGACTTCAAAAAACTGAAAAGGATAAAATAATTAAATTGAGTAGGTAGGTATTCATCTCCTAGAAACATATTTTTTGGAGTTGGTGCTAAGTTGTTTTCAAATACATACAATAGAAAGTGAAGCACCGACTCCAAAAAATATGTGTCTAGAGTCTAGGCTAGGGGATGAGTACCTACCTACTCAATTTAATTATTTTATCCTTTTCAGTTTTTTGAAGTCGGTTTTAAATTTTGTTTAAATTTTTTTAATAAACAATATCATGTTTACAAAAATACCTTCGCATCTGCATTATTTTAGAACAAAGATTACCAAAAAAGGTTATAGTAGGTAAGTCTACCTTTATAGACATAAAATTATGCCTTACATTCCAATTTACATTACCGAAAGTCGGGGTAAACAGTCAAATAATTGCAACATTATACACACGATGGTATTCATATACGTATAGGTACTTGTGGGTCACGCACACAGAGCGAAGAAGCGGCTTCACTTGATTGCTCCAAACGCTCTATCTATCTTGTTCTTAATTATGGTCTAATCTAAGGTATAGAGATAGGTATGGAGATAGTTTGCACGCAGGTAGAGCCGCGGGCAAAACAAGTTAGCTTATAAAGCAAAGAAAACTACTAGGTGGTAGGTCCGTATGCAGGGTCGTCTGGGTAGGTACCACCGCCTTTCTTATTTCAGCCGTGAAACAGTTCGCTGTGTTTCGGATTGAAGGGAAAGGTAGCCAGTGTAATTACTGGGCATGGACGGCATTTCATCTTAGGCCCCAGGATGACAACGCACCTGCAATATCAAGTGATTTTTGCTTGTTATTGCAGGTGTCTATAGGCGGCGGTTACCGCTTTCCATCAGGTGGGCCGTCAGCTTGTTTGTCATCCAGTAGTATAAAAAAAAAAAAAAAAAAAAAACTCATAATAATAGTTGCCGTTTTATTGTAATAGGTACCTACTTCGAATTGACATAGAACCTACATGGTTTGAGATTTTTGGATAAAACTTTTTTTAAATGGTACCTATATCTTTTAAAAAATGTGCAACATTCGATTATCAACTTTCAGTTGTTTTTTTTATTCAGCTTAGACAAGAAAGATGGATAACTTCGAAAATTCGAGGGATTTTTAAATACGAATTCCGACGCGAGGACACTTTCAACGTACGTTGAAAGGACATGGCCAATTTCTGCTTAGGTAACTTTTTCAGCATTAACAAGAACACCACTAAGGTGTCAAATTATAAAATTAAATAATGAATTATCGTATATTTATTAATACTGTAGAACTTTTCAGTTTTTTAACCTATTTTAATAGTCCTTATAGTCCTTAGTGCAAACTTCCGGTTATACTTTCACATTTGACGTTCCCACAGACGACATAAAAATACAATAACTTTAGCAGAACACTAAATACTAATATAACAAAAATGTTTAAAGGCTGAAGTAAGAAAGGCGGTGGTACCTACCCAGACGACCTAGTACGATGATTTAATAATGTTTGTTTTAGGATTATATCAAGAGAAACAAGGTGTTCATATTTTGGTGAACATGTTACAAAAAATGGCATTTAAAATAATAATCGAAGTGTCGAACATTAATTTTTATAGAAGGAAGTATAATATTGTACACATTCCATGGTTTTGATAATCTTGCATTTTAATAAAACTGTTTTCATTTGCTTAGCCTGTCTGAGAAGTTCTTTGGGATTTATTTTTATTTAATTTTAATCTGTAGGTATTCAGCAAAGTAAAACGATACAAAACATTAGTGTAAATGGAAATTGATACTTAGGCAATGTCACTATGGAATCTTGGCTATGTCTTTTTACAACGAAACGCTTCATGTTATTGTAGCGTGAAACAGCGATATAAAAGATAGGTAGCGACACTTGTAATTTTTAGTAAAAATAAGGGGCTGATGTGGCAAGCAACAGGTTATTTCGCGCGAATCAATTAAAATTGGTACTATAAAATAAGGTAGCTGTGAAATGAGACATCTCCGCCTTTCTTCTGTTTTTCATAACAGTGTTATACACCTTCTACACAATATGGCATATTTAAAGGAAGAAATACCTACGAACGTCTCGGGAGGTCCGTTCGAAATACCGTGCGCCGTCACAGTGCGACTTAAATACTTAGTATACTTTACAGGGTGAAAAAATCTATGGCTTTAAACTTCCCTAATCAAACAAAAGAACAAATCAAAATCAGTCCATTCGTTTACGTGCTAAGATGCCCACAGACAGACACGTCAAACTTATAACACTCCACTTTTTTCGTCGGGGGTTAAAAAGAGCTCTTCGCGATTCACACCATGGTGCGATCAGCACGCGATGCGAAACGCCTCAAGGCTCATCAAGCTGCAAGGTCGAACGAAACCATTAAAGTACGTATGTATAAGTAGAAGTTACACGCCCAAGCAAGTTCCTGCTACACATTATAACTTTGTACATTCCGTTTGACTTAGTGAACATGGGATTTATACAAATTGTGACAGAATTCTTCATGAAAAAAAACTATGACTTCGAAAATCCCAATATTGATCTTTACCATTTTCACCCACAGTTGCGTGTATTTTTGGTTCCCATGGGCATATTTTTTAATAATAAGGACTCTTGGTTAAGGTATGTTCAAGCTATTACATTACTATGATAATTTAAATCATGATTTTTTTGTTACTTATAAGCGTCAAACCTGTGAAGGAAGAGAGGTAAGGGCACAGCGATATTTCGCTTCACCAACCACCACTGCAATTTAGAGCGGCCGACTGGAGAAGACACTTATTTATAGGGTAATCTGGGTAATAAGTTATTGACTTTTCAAAATTATGACATAAAAAATAAAAACAGTCGGAAACTTGACATAATATTCTTATTGTAACAATTACAAATAAAGAAAGAAAGCGTTGAAAAAAATATATGCTCCAGGCGGAACTCGAACCCGCGTCTCTTGATTTCCGGCCAGATGCGATTACCACTACGCCACTTTGTATTTTTTACAATAAAGAAGGCATTAAAACATTATATCGTGATTAAAATAGCTTTTCTCACCTTAACTGGAAGTTTAAAAATATTTGTAAAAATATTCTTTCGGATCTTTTGAGGTAGGTACTAACTTCAATGAGTGGTGAGATAAACATTGCTGTAAAAACGTTGGAAAAGGAAAGAAAGCGAAAGGAAAAAAATAGTAAGTTGAAGTGCAGTCATTAAACGTTAAGTGAGTCTAGTTTAATTAACCATCGGCCTAGGCATTTAATTGGATGCCGGCGGTATTTAATCAACGGCCTAGGCTGCGGGCCTTAATTAGCTGGCTAACTTAACCAAATGGCTGCGACATATAACATATACCTGGTGGCCCGGATATAAAACATCTCCTATAACGTCAACCGGCCATTTATGCAGCACTGTGGACGGTAGATACGAATTATTATTTTTTTCTTTCTTAACAGATTTATATGGCCAACGTTATGTGTGCTTGTAACAATACCTATAACTTCATTAGAATTCACGTTCGTACTCCATGGTATACAAGTGAAAGACTATGCACTTGCTACCGAATGTCTCTGCTACATATTGATGCTCGGAGTAATGCTTTTGGTCACTGGAAGCATGCTTTTAAATAGAAACAACGTTATGCAGATACTAAATGGCATGAATGAAGACTTTCTATATGTATGCAAACTGGATTCACGTTACAGGTTAGTTAGTACTTGTCTGTAGTAAGTGTATCTCATAGCAATGATGATAGAATTATTTGGTCCATGCTAATACACGCGCGTCCTGCGTCTCGCGAATCGCCATGAAAAAGTGTTATGGTTTTAAAGCAACTGAAAAAATGATCAATGATGAATGATCACGTTTATTCAAAAACTGCTAGAGCTGCTGCAGAGGTAGAAGTGAATAGTAACTCCGATGATCCCACTCTTATGTAAAATAAAAGGCTACTTTTTAATTTATGATACATTTCACAACTTGCTAAAATTCGTAGTACCTATCTACTTTTGCGTACCACTTAACTATACAGTTTGTTGTGTTTCGGATTGAAGAGAAAGGTACCTGTGTATTTATTGGGCCTAAAAGCCATTTCATCTTAGGCCTCAGGATGAAAACGCAACTGTATCTATTATCTAGCCCAAAGTAAGCATCATTAAGAGTTTGTATGGCTATAATCTAAATTCTTAAGCTTTGCTGATGATATGAAGATTTTTGCCAAGGTATCTTCTCATGGTGAGGCAAATTTATTGCAGGATAATCTTAAGCGGCTTGAAGAGTATGGTTATCAGAATAGGCTTGAGCTTAATCCCATAAAATGTACAGTTATGACATTTAGTCGTAAAAATAATTTAATTACTCATAATTACACTCTTGGGGATCAAACACTTCAACGAGTATATTCTATGCGAGACCTTGGTGTGTTGCACGATTCTAAGTTGTTATTCGATGAACATATTAATACCATAATATCAAAAGCTAACAAAGCTCTAGGATTTCTTATAAGAAATTCAAGAGATTTTTCAGACCCCAAGACTCATAAGATACTTTATTGTACTTTAGTCCGTAGTAACTTGGAGTATGCTTCTCAAATTTGGAATCCTAGATATGCTACATATATTGATAGGTTAGAGAATGTACAAAAGAAGTTTATCCGATATCTATGCTATCGTACAAAAATGCGTTATAGTTCTGATAACTATGTTCAGTTATGCACAAAACATCATTTTATAACATTTGAAAACCGACGTTTCATTTCCGATGTTATTTTTCTACAAAAAATATTAAGAAGCACTGTTGATTGTCCCGAGCTTTTGGCATTATTAAAGTTGAATGTCCCTACTAGATCAGTACGCAATTTCAAACCTATTTAACCGACTTCAAAAACGAGGAGGTTCTCAATTCGGCCGGTATGTTTTTTTTTTTCTATGTATGTACACCGATTACGCCGAGATTACTGATCGGATTTACGTGATTCTTTTTTTGTTCGATGCGGAATAGCTGCCATTTGGTCCCATAAAAATTTTTTTCAAAAACAGTTGGGTACTTTGGTTTTAAATTAAAAAAAACTGAAATTATGAAATCGTCTACATAAGCGAAATTGCGAATTTTTGCTTTTCCAATGACTTTTTATTAGTGAAACGATACGATAGTAGGAAACAATATAAGTTGACGGTCACCCATCTAGCTTCGACCGTAGAAAGTAATCACTAAAAATTGTAAAAAAAAAAATTTAAACAAAAATTAAAACCGACTTCAAAAAACTGAAAAGGATGAAATGATTAAATTTAAGTAGGTATTCATCCCATAGAATTATTTCATCCTTTTCAGTTTTTTGAAGTCGGTTTTAATTTTTGTTTTTGTGTTCCGCGTTCAAACACCAACTTTAGACAAAACACATACTTGCTGCGTGCAGGCAGATGTCTTAACAACCTATGCGACAAGCTTGACTTCGACATTTTCAACTCCGGGTTTGATTCATTGAGGCGGTTGATGATTAGTATGTTTCTTGAACCTTAATGTGTTTTGTTCTAAGTACATACATATACTATATATTTACTATATCCTTTTAAAGTAGTAATTGGTAGAAGAACAATTCAATAGATTTTACTTGAATAAGAATTTTATCTGGCTTAGTTTGTAGTGATATAACTGTGCTGCTTTATAAACTAGGTGCGTGTGTGTAATTTTTTCTCTGTTTGCTCAACATTACTTATTTACTGTATTTCGATGTGTATTAGTGTGCATCTGTAACTGGTTTACTATTTTCTACTTATTTGTCTTATTTTTGTAATAGAAAACTGTTGATCTACCAATAAAATAAATAAATAAAAAATGCAGCCAATGTTAAATTATTTCATTCGTACAAATATCATAAAATTTTTAAATGCATAAGTAGTTTTTGAAATTGGCAAACCATTTCTATGATTTAATGTAGCCCATTTTTTAATTTATTGTCGTATTGTCGGCACCAACCTGTATAACAGTAAAACAGTTAATTAGGTTCCATTGCCATTATAAACTTGAAATACTCTTTCAGGAACTATTTCCTAAGCGGCCAACTGCAAATTTGGAAGTTGTGTTTCACGTGGTTGTGGTTCACTATATTCGTCGGCGTTTCGTTCGTGGGCATGACCATTTTACCCTTGATCTACCTCAGCCTGTTTGGAACAATAGATGAGCATACAGTTCGGCCCTTTATTTTTCCTATGTATTTATCAAATGACGACCCCTACAGAACACCAAATTACGAAATATTGTTGATGGTGGAGATATTGTTTGTATTTCTTTTCATACAGATTTTTTGTGGTAAGTTGAGCAGATAATATATAACGCAATATTCAAAACTAAAAATTTTAGAGTGCTATCGATATAGGCACATACAACATACCCTATTGTTCCCGTCCTCCACCGCCAGTTCGTCCACGTCGTGGGCGGGTCATTTTTTAAAGTAGTGTAAATGACCACCAGTGGTGGATAGCGTCACAGCACTTTAAATTATTCTCGTTGGCCACTCTTGTGGAGAGTGCCTTTTTGTACTTTTCGTATAACAATTTATTTGCCACTGGGGGTGGCCAGGGCTCCATCAACTTGCTATGTATGGAGATATGCTGGGATCTGAATCAGAGAATTTGCATCGAAACCGTGATCAAAACAGCCTCACGGAAGCTCGGTGTCCATTTTTTACGCCTGTCCATTCTTTATTTTCAACAGTAGCAACAGTATAATAATTTTACGTTTTTTTTTATAAATGAACTAATCCAGTACATTTTTTTCATGCATATTCCCTATTAGCCCAATGTCTAACGACGACGACTCTATCAGTCTAATAATTAATTAAATTGTTGAAAATGAACGTTAACAAAATAAAAGAAAAATTTATCGTTAGTTATTGTTTTTAATAAAGATTTTGAATAAATTTAGGTACCTATGTTTCAAAAACGTTTGCAATATTCAAGTAAAAAGTGGAAACTCCAATATCTATATTATCTCGGTATTGTAGTTCAAAAACGAAAACCAATACCGAGACTGAAAATAATAGGTACCGAGACTACATGAACAACATTAAAATTCAATTTCACCCAAATTTAAATTAATTTGTTTGCAAATCACAAACTAAAGAGGCTTTCTCTTATTATCAGACTTTGCTTTTGGCAAGAAAATTATTAAACTTTTCCAATTTTATTTCAGTGTATGTTTACGTACAATTCCATGTGTTACTGCATAACATAAATTTACTGGGGCTGATAATGCTGGATTTCGAAGTGATATTCGAGGGTCTTGACGAGTCGGCCGCGACGCTGCCCCGGTATGACGCCCGTCGGGTCGCAGTGCAACGCACACTTAGTTCTAGAATGAAGAGGATAGTAACATGGCATATATCAGTATTTAGGTAATCATGGTATATTCACCGAAAATCAACCGCTTACGGCCGGATACTCAAACGCAAACGCGTATTGTCAAACTTATTTTTAATTGCAAACGTCACGTTGATTACTCCATTTATTGCCCATAGACTCCGCACCGCGCTCAGTGAGTTCATGATCTGAGTGAGGTTCAGTCTAATCTGTGGTTCTCTTCGCAGAACGCAGTACGGTACGGGAGCGGTTAGGGGGCGGTGCGGGGCGGGATGATTTTGTAAGATAGAATTCTCATGTACCCTGTTATAGGTACAAAGAACTTATCTCTAGTCTATATAAACAGCGGTGCGGTGCGGATTGTGTAAGTAACGGGGTACTTACATATGAAGTCTAACATCATACTGCCCCTCACCGCACCCACATCGCTCCCGCACCGCGCTCTGTAGGGGTCTTTACTATCATACATAAATAAGGCAGTCATAAAACCTAAGTAGGTAATGTTTAAGTATTCGGTCGAATTCTCCTAGCTGTGGATAAAATGGATTTATGATTTATGACTGAAAAATTATTATTATTTTTGTGCTTTTGTGCGATTGATTTTTTAGGTCTGTAGATACTTTATCTTCAGTGCAAGGAGCGCCACTGATGTATCAAGTAATGTTCAGTGCTATAGCTCTGTGCTTGATGGCGTATCAAGTAGCGGAGGTGAGTATCTTATTTATAGATCTACAAAGTGGTTCAAGCCTGATGAATCTGTGCCCAAAGTAAGAATCATTAAGAGCTTGTGATATGGATTTTAGATAACGGATAAATATTGATAAAAATATGTATATAAAAATTAGAAATATACGAAATAAACATACAGGGTGATGCCGTCAATGCGACAATAAATTTAAACAAGGGCTATATTAGTCCATAGAAATGGTTTGCCACTTTCAAAAATATCTTATTGATTTGATAATTTCATGTCATTTGTATGGAATAGTATAACGTTGGCAGCATTGTTTCATAGAAATGTCATGAAATTATCAAATGAATACGATATTTTTGAAAGTGACAAACCATTTCTATGGACTAATATACCCCATGTTTAAATTTATTGTCGCATTGACGGCACCACCCTATATAAACATCCATGACTCGTGAACAAATGCTCGTATTCATCACACAAACATTTGCCCCTACCGGGATTAGAACCCGGGATCTCTTGATCGAGCAGCCCGTATAGCAAGGGGTACAGACCACTCGACCAGCCGGTCGTCAAAAATTGTTTGATTAAACTATCGCCCTAGGCATTTGTTTACTTATTCAAACTTTAATTGCACAAAAAGTTACAATTTGGCGAACTTAATGCCATTAGGCATTTAATTGGATGGCAATCCAATTAAATACCTAATAGCGGCGCGGCGACTTATAAATACAAGTAAGGAATGCAATCTCGTTCTCGCGAGATCTCGTTTTCCCGAGATCTCGGCCTTTTTTAGCGAGATTGATCCGTTTGTTACGCTATAGATAGACCAAGCATCTTGTATACAGAATGTTTGGTACATTCATATTCATACTAATAAAGATAGTCGATCGCCCCGCGCACTGAAAAAAAATGACAACTGAACTTTTGACTACTTGTAGCTCAAAAAAGTGACTAAGTACATAACTTAGGGTAACACCTAGCCAATAGTAAAATTGCATAGGGTTGCACCGTTCTGTTAAATCAAATATACTGTAATTACATCTCGCTAAGAATCCCCGGCAGCGATTAGGCTACCAACAACAACGACTTGACCTGGCAACATTTAACACGCGCACGTTGAGGACTGACGAGAAAATAGTAGAGCTAGAAGAAGAAATAGACAAGTTACACTACAGGATTGTCTGAAGTCCGAAGACAGGGGGAGGACACGATAATCCTCAAATCCGGTAACTTGCTCTATCACGGGAGGGCGAACATCTTTCCCAAGGTGGTGTTGGGTTTCTCGTTCACAAGTCCCTCATCAACAATATTGTGACGATTCAGAGTGGGTCGGCGAGGGTGGTATACCTTATAATCAGAATCACCAAACGATACGCGCCGACCTCGATACATCCTAATGATGAGGTAGAAAGGATGTATGAGGAGATATCTAGAGCCATACGTACTTCCAAAATCCATTTCACTGCTGTTGTTACGCCATAACAACAGCAGTGAAATGGATTTTGGAAATTTAAATACAAGGCTGGGAAAACGAAGCGAGCATGAGCTGATAGTGGGGCAATTTGGCGTTGGCCAGCGGAACCCCAGGAGACAACGGCTGGCCGAATTCATGGAGAAAGAGGGACTCTTCTCTTCATGATGAATTCTTTCTTCCAGAAGCCGCCGTACAGAAAATGGACCTGGATGAGCCCCGATGGTTCATCGTGACAACTAATAGAAAATATAAAACGATGTCTCAGTGATCGCCAGGGTGAAAATTGGTAGCGGTCACCGTGTGGTGAGAGCCACTTTGAAATTTTGAATATCAATGTCAGATTAGAAAGGTCAAGTCCAAAACCCCGAAGGCTTTTAACTCGAACTCCGGAATCGCTTCGAATGGCTGGAGAGCTGCGTTACGAGTTAAGTAGCGGATTAGTAAAAACTCTCCAAACAGTGGGTTCTAAGTTCTGCAAGATCCAACACAGAAAGGGACCTCAAAAACTATCCGACACCCTTTCCCTCATAGAAAAACGGCGACATATGAGGTTGAAGTCTTATTTATTTATTTTTTTATTCAATAAACAATGTTTCAACAGCATTAATAATACTCAAATAACAATAGTTGATGCTACTTAAACTTATGCCAATTTTAGAAACACTATGTTGACAGAAACACATTATGTTGACAATGTCAAAGTCTTCAAACGATGCGTCACAACACAATATCGGCAGCTCAATAGACACATATCGAAATCCCTGCGACACGACATTCGCCGCTTTAGTACTAACTGTATGAGAGAGGCGATAGAACGAAATAAAGGTTCCGAGGTGTTCGCAAGGGTAGTGTCTGTTGGGCAAAGCTAATTGACTAGCCTGAAGACTGAGCATGGCAGCTTAGTGTCGTCTAAGCCCGAGATGACAAGGGAGGTCGAAGGGTTCCATAGAGAGTTATACACCACTACTACGAATCCCGCTATCAGTTTCGGCAGTAAGAGCCCGACTGATTCGACACTATACTGAAGATATCCCCGACGTCAGCCTGTACGAGATTAGGGTAGCCCTCAAGCAACTTAAGAACAGCAAGGCACCGGGGGAGGACGGAATTACTGCAGAGCTTCTGAAAGCGAGTGGTACACCGGTACTTAAAGTCCGTCAGAGGCTGTTTAATTCCGCCATTCTCGAGGGTACAACGCCACAAGCGTGGAGCGGAGGCCAGGTGGTGTTTTTCTTTAAAAAAGTGACAAAACCTTACTGAAGAACTACAGACCCATCACGCTTTTGAGTCACGTTTACAAGTTGTTTTTGAGGGTTGTCACGAATCGTCTCGCGCGCAGGTTTGACGACTTCCAGCCTCCCGAACAAGCCGGTTGTCGTGAAGGATTTAGTATGTACCGTAGACCACATACATACGCTGCGGCAGGTTAGCAGAGAAGACCGAGGAGTATAACCGGCCACATTTGCTTGGCGTTTGTGGACTACGAGAAAGCTTTCGATTCGTTCGAACCATGAGCCGTGATTCAGTCTCTTCAGATGTGCCACATTGACTATCGGTATATCGAGGTGATGAGATACTTGTACGAGAGCGCCACCAATTCGGTCCGTGTACAGAATCAGTATACGAAACCTATCCAACTGCAGAGAGGGGTAAGACAGGGAGATGTAATATTTCCGAAACTGTGAAGACGTTTTCAAACTACTGGTCTGGACAGGACTCGGCATCAACATCAACGGCGAGTACATCACTCATCTTCGATTTGCCGATGAAAGAGTAGTCATGGCAGAATCCCTGGAGGAATTGAATACAATGCTTGACGACCTAGACATAACCTCCCGACAGGTGGGTCTACTCAATACTCAATCATTTATTGCAACCATAATGTAGAATATAGGTGTTACACATAATTATACAGATCAGATTATGGACCCTGTCGGGCATCGCAATGGGTAGAGGAGAGGACGACGTCTTACTCATTTAACAATAACCAATTATTTAAATTTATTTATGTGGAGTACATGCATTTGTGTATAACAGTTAACAGATAAATAATAACTAGATACTCTTATAGTTTAATTTATTTTGTCGTTTAGGTACTCTTGGAGACTGAATGAATATTTTATCGTGTTTTTCTTGACGTAGTTTGTCTGGTGGTCTAAAAATGAACATGGACAAGACAAAGGTTATGTCGAATACCCATGTCGAACTTATACCAGTTACAGTTGGGAGTTCTGTGCTCGAAGTTGTTGACGAGTACTTTTACCCAGAGCCGTCTTTGGCACCACCCTGGGCACTTTATTATTTTAACCGACTTCAAAAAAAGAGTAGTTTATCAAGCCATTTATTTTATACAATATACCTATACATCCATATTTCCATAGAAATTTAATCAGTCTTAATTTCCAAAAGGGATCTTAGGGCCCCATGGATGCACACGGGGCCCTGGGCATTTGCCCACAGTGCCCAATGGAAAAGATGGGCCTGCTTTTACCTTGGACAAATGGTCCAGCTAGGTAGAGCCAACTTCGGGAAGGAGGTAAATCGACGAATCCAACTCGGATGGGCAGCGTTCGGGAAATTACGTTAGATCTTCTCGTCCAAAATTCCTCAGTGCTTGAAGTCGAAAGTCTTCGACCAGTGTGTGTTGCCAGTGATGACATACGGCTGTGAAACGGAGTCGCTTACTAAGGGCCTTCTGTGCAAGTTCGCAGTTGCACAGCGAGCTATTATGGAACGAGCTATGTTAGGTGTTTCTCTGCGAGATAGAATCAGAAATGAGGACATCCGTAAGAGAACCAAAGTCACTGACATAGCTCATAGGATTAGTAAGTTAAAGTGGCAGTGGGCAGGCAGGGCAGGGCACATAGTATGCAGAGCAGACGGCCGGTGGGGCGTTAAAGTTCTAGAATGACAACCACGTAAGGACGGTCTCCCACTAGATGGACAGACGACCTGGTCAGGGTCGCGGGGAGCCGTTGGATGCAGGCTGCGCAGAACCGTTCAATTTGGAAATCGATGGGAAAGGCCTTTGTTCAGCAGTGGACATCATAGGCTGATATGATGATGATGAAATTTTGATTTTATCTAATGTAGCCGAAGTAGTTCGCCTAAATATTTTTTCAGTGTGGGTCGCGAGGTTTCAATATCAAACTAGTCATATCAATCACCGTCACCCATCAATGATTTAGTTACACAGTAATTCAACACTTTTTAGCCGCTTGTGACGATTATTGTAGGTATGTAAAATTTGTACATAAATATCTATATTTTTATACAAGTTGTAACAAAACGGTGTAGTCATATTTTAAGGGTTATTCTACCCATCAATACAAACCACTTTTACTATTGCAACTACGAATTCCCGAAAATAAATCAGCGATCCCATTCCATGCCAAAACCTACTCCACGCAATGAAAAAGTTGTAAAGGTTATTAGTACCTAATTATATCAATGGTTAGAATAAGCCCTTAAAATATGACTACTACACCGTTTTGTAAAATTTTGTATGAACAGTTGTTTGCTTAGGTACAAGTTTTAATTCACAAACGTATATTATGCTTAATCCTACTTAATTTCTACTTTACAGAAACTGGACGACGGAAAGGTAGACTTCCTTTTTGTGATACTAACTATCGCATGTATTCTGCAGCTAGGTATTCCTTGTTACCTCGGATCAATATTAAGAAACAAAGTATATTTTCTCCTAGCTATACATACAGAATGTAAAAGGGCCGCTCTCTATAGCGAAGGCAGATGGCAGTGCTGGTAACCCTATGCAAGACTTAATAAAAAATAAATTTGAATTCGCTGAAAAAAATCAGTTGTTCCATACAAATAGGTCGTGTAGTGTAGATATTACAATTTGTATGAAAAAGCAGATATTTTTTCGGGATTTCAATTTTTTTTATTAAGTCTTGCTTAGGGTGGCCAGCACTGCCATCTGCCTTCGTTATAGAGAGCGGCCCTTTTACACCCTGTATAATATTCCGCTAAAGGACATTTCCCTAGGTACTAAATTTTCAATCGAATTGAAACGAAAACGTTCGTCGACGTGACAGCTGCCAAATCGTATGGAAACGGTAGCAGCGAGCGCCTCGGTTGTGATGTGAATTATTGGAAAAAAACACTTTTTTTATATGCATCAGAGAGGTGAACACGACGATAATCGTTTTCGTTTAGATTCGATTGAAACTTACACTAGAGGCACAGGCGGACCGTTCGCTAATTTGCCAGATTGCCACCCTTGTCGAATGAAAAAAATTCAAATTACAATAATGTATGCCGACGAGTTCACACACACCCACACACACACACACACATGTACCCACTTTGACATTTGAGTAACCTTATTCCATTTATAATAAGAGTCACGGACAGTGTAGTAATTAAATATTTTCGCCACACAGCTTACAATATCTATCTTACCTTAGTAAATAAATTAATTGCCACATTCTACGATTCCACGTCCATCATCAGCTCGGTAATACGACGAATGAGCACAGCCATCGCGAGTATGATGCCAGAATGGTGGCGGCCACTGAACTATTTTTACTAAAGGGCCCCATATACGGCGCGATTCGTCGTAACGATTCCTCCTAACAATCCGTCGTTTCAGACCGTCGAAACAGTGAATCGACACTGTATTATGTCCATTTACTTGATCGAAGACGTTATCAGAGGCCGCAACAAAAACCCGTGCAATCATGAACATCATAACGACAAATCGACAGTGTATGGCTTAACTATTATCTAATTTGTGGTATGACTCTTTGCATTCTACGAATAATTAGATTTTTGTCTCAGTCTGTGCACAAAGCAAATTTTTTATACGGGTACAGAGAATATATTGGCGATCTAAACCGGTAAACTACAGGTAATTCTTTCCAATAAAATATACCTTTTATTTTATATTAAAAAGAATGTAAATAAAACAACAGTTGCAAAAAAATATTTTTAATTTCAAATCACAAAAATTCTCGCCAGGTTTCGGACTTGTATCGATACTCTTAGTAATTTATAACTCTCAGGAGCAGTTTACCAGATTCTTAATTCACCAGTTTACCACCACATAGGTGATGAAAAGAAGTTGATTTTCCATTCTTCCAATAGGGCACGTACTGAATTATTTGGGTCTCTATCCACAATAGCACTCTTTGTTTAAATCGAAGCCATTCGTCGTTGCGATCGATCGCAACAATCCATTGCTGGATGGATCGCACTGTATATATATGGGGCCCTTAAGGCTAATCTTTAACAAGAATAAATAAAAGCCCTAAAAGTGCCCGATCAGAACAGATGTCAATTTCTGTATATATTTTTAAACTTTTTGTTAAATTCCCATTGCGTTGCGGTACATCAATCTTGTCAATTGTTTTCCACGCAGGCATTCGCGGTGGGCGACGCTTGTTGGAACTGCGGATGGCACGAGACGTCGCTGGGCCAACTACTGCGCCCCGATATCTTAATCTTCATCTCACGTTCGCAGAAACCACTCTCTATCCAGTTCCCTGGTCTACCGCAATTATCTTTGGAAACCTTTTCTTCGGTAGGTTACCTTACTATAGAAATGAATTTAAGAATGTAATAAGTACCCACACTTTTGCAAAAAAAGGCATCTAGGCAAAAGGGTATCTAGGCAATCAACCTATTTCATTTGCACCATCAGAATATTTGATTATTTAAAGTAGCTTTATCCATGGAATCTTTTGAATCAATAAAATATAAAGTAGTTTTTATAATATTTCATCATTCCTATCATTACGATTGAATTAATGAATATACAGAGTGTAGTACCCAATCACGAACCTTGAAACACGAATAACTGCATCCCGAATTCTCGCTACCACGAGTATATATTTACGAATAATGCTTACCCGAATCAATTACCGCGAAATCACTCAACCACGTACGAATCAATGTGCTACGGGTGCATTTTCGTCTGGCTACATAGGTACATAGTGCTAAAAAGAAGTAGGTAATGTTGGATTATAAAAAGTTAAATTAAATTATACAATGGCACACTATGATATGATTTATTTATTAATGTCTGTGATGAACAATTGTTCAGCAAAAATCGTTAGTTAGGTATTAATCTTATAGCAGGTAGCCTACAATATTTATCTACTAAGTATTTATAAAACGGTAAATTTTAAATGATTTATATTTTTACATTTCAGATAATGAGCACGGCTTATTCTTACTTCAACATGTTACGGCAGTATAATTAGGATTGTAATATATCTTAGTACTTAATACATATTATAATTATTTATTTTCAACACACTTCCTCATAAAGTGGCTCTAATCCCATGGCAATTAGGCACATAATGACACCTATAATCAAACTGTGACTTTTTCATTACTATTATTCACGAGTAAGTAATAGTTTTTTTTAATATTATTGGTTGAGTTACGCTTACATTTGCGCTAAAAAGCTATCCGCGAAAAGCACAAAAAAAAGAAACCTCATTTTTTAGTCTATGGCCGATGCGCGCGCATAGGAAAACTGATTAATTTTTCCCGCCATTACGAAACATTTTTCACAACTCTTTTGAAGTTATTTAGTTAGTTATTAATTAAGATGTCTGCAAATACAATTTATGAAGAAAATGATTTATGTTGTACACCGCCCGATATAAGATGTGAAGCCCAGAACGTTATGGAAAGTTTACTACTACCAGAAAACTCAAAGGAAAAATATCTATTAGCGTACCAAAATTTCATACAATGGCAGAACAACAAGAATACGCAGTCTTTTTCAGAAAATGTGTTCATGGCGTACTTTAAAGAATTATCTTCTAAGTACAAACCTAGCTCTTTGTGGTGTATTTACTCAATGTTAAAAAGTACAGTCCGAACAAAGAATGGAGTGGACTTAAAAACATACTCGAATTTGTCAGCTTATCTAAAGAGACTATCTAATGGATTTAGAAGCAAAAAATCAAAGGTTTTATCATCTGACGATATTGAAAAATTTATTAAAGATGCTCCAGATAACCAATATTTGGCTACAAAGGTTAGTTAAATTAATTTTAATTAAATATTTAATAGCAGCTTGTTGACTTTAATTATTGTTTCTTTTGTTTCAGGTTGCTTTAATATTTGGTGTAACTGGTGCCTGTAGGATACAAGAATTAACAAATATAACTGTAAAAGATATAGAAAACCATGGCCAGATGCTTTTAGTGAAGATACCTATCACGAAAAATAAAATACCTAGGTCATTCACCATACACGGTCCATTCTATGATATTGTTAAGAAGTATGAAAGTTTGCGTTCACCAAAAACAAAAAATGACTCGAAAAACTCGTTTCTTTCTAAATTACCAGAATGGTAAATGTACCTGTCAGCCTATAGGTATAAACAAATTTGGTTATATGCCTAAAGAAATCGCTAAGTTTTTGGGTTTAGTAGATGCTGAGAGCTACACTGGACATAGTTTCAGAAGAACTTCAGCTACATTGCTGGCAAATTCAGGAGCTGATATAATGACTTTGAAGCGACATGGCGGGTGGCGATCTAGCAATGTAGCAGAATCATACGTAGAAGATTCCATACAAAACAAGAAGCAAATTTGTGCGAAAATCACAAAAAGAATTAAACTTGATTCTGAGACGCATCCTACTAGCGAACCGAATACCAAGTACATCCAATGATTGCATTTCACCTACCTACACGAATAATGAACCATCACAAATAACAATAGAACATGAAAGTATTTCAGTAAATAATCTATCTGATGAGACCGCTATATCATCAAAAATAGTTAATTATAATTTTACTAACTGCACATTTACTAATTGTTTCTCTAAATAAACTTTTTATCTACTATGTAAAATGGTTTTTTATTTAAGTATTATTTTATTCAGAAGTGTGTTGAAAAACGTTGTATGATACACGTGTGTATTGATGATTACCGTCCTCGGCTCCTTAAGACCCTCGCCTGACGGCTCGGGCCTCAATGCGCCTCAGCGGTAATCACCAACATTACACACTTGTACCATAATGTACTATTATGCACCGCTAGTGTTATTGAAAACATATTTTTATGCACTTTTAGGTCCCTACACTGAAAAATTACTACTGAACTTTTGACTTCATGTAGTTCAAAAACGTGACTGACTACATAATAATAATAACATAAGTTCAAAAATATCTCTGCAAAAATAAAGTTGCCGTTTTGTTAAATCAAATAAATTATAATTACATCTCGTTTAATTTTAGTTATTACAAATGTAACCGAAGTACCTAGTTCGGTTAAATATTTTTTTCAGTGTATACATTTATCTCAGTAAACATTATGGAATTATAAATAAATACACAATCTAAAATATTAATTAGATTTATTTTTTTCTCTGTGACAGACAGTGCGACCCAAACATCATTTATTATTGTGCTACTTGTACTAATACTGAATTGGGACCATTTATGGGGCACAATTTTCATAGATACTTCTCAAAGATTATTTCGTTCTAGCGTTTTCTCGCGCTAAAATATTTCAAAATGTATCGACTATCGAATTTCATTGTTAGAAAATTAATTTCTAACAAAATATAAATAAAATTAAGCGCAAGGAATAATTACGTCCTTAAATAATAAACAAACTTACAAACAAAGATATAGGTTTATCGAATTACAACTTCATACAAACTACAAAAACACACTCCGACCGCCCAGGTATTTATTTTATATGTCATATAGTAGAAGGCTGAGATGGTAGGTACTGGAATATACAACAAAATAGTGGCAGTGGCCCTAATTCTGGAGAACACATGCTAAGTTTAAATTTAAGTTCAGTCTATTTCTTTCTTTCAAAACGAAAACGAAAAGGATGGCTGTCATATAAATTGACATTTAGAAAGGTGCGTTCAATTTTCGACCTTATTGAACGTGCTAAAATGCAGTGTTTAGGAGGCCTGTTTAGGAGGTTCTGTATATGCCATCTAAAATTGTCTATGGTTCCTTTGAAATCTATCTAAATTTAAGTGACAGCTCTAAACAGATTCTTGCTATCTTTTTCCTATTACTTTTTCGAGAAAGAGATATACTGTACTTAAATTTAGAATTAAAGTGTGTTCCCAGAATTAGGCCCAGTATCTAATGCTTGTTCGATTAAAAGCTTCCTAAGTACGCCTTTTTGATTTGGTCGTGACGCGTGACATTAATACGTTGTGATGTGTAGTGATGCATTCTGTTGTGTCGCATCAGAAGCGATCCGGATCGGATCAGAGGACCGGGTATAGGGAAGGCACGGGAGGCGGGGGAGCTGTCGCGTCAGACAAGTGTGCACGCGCTGTTGTTGTGTTGTGAGTTGTGACTCATCAGATTTGTGTTGCAATATCGGTATACTTACACCTATAAAGTATGGAAGACCTAATTGAAATTATTGATAAAAATACTAATGGAAGTTTCTGGGATCGTTCTAAAGCTCTTTTACGAGACAGTGAATATCGCTTTATTTTTTAGCTAGATGACGCTTCTGACGCGTCACTTCAGAAGGCGTCAGACAAATGCTAATCCGGTTTTATTAAAGTTGTGAACGATAGCCGTCATGTCAGACAGCATCACGACACGACACGTTAGACAAATATAAAAAACTAAAACTTTCACTACAAGACAGTCGATATTTACTGAACATTTTTTAACTGACTTCAAAAAGGAGGTTGTCAAATCACTATGAAACCTCACGAAAACCGGTGACTATTTTAGTCTAGATAAATAATAAAATAAAAAAGTATTTGTATTTACAGTAATAAATTAGGTAGGTATAGGTTCTTACATAAGATACTAACACAATTTAGCGCCGTGCAAGGGATTAATAATAACAGAGGGCTATAGAATATGATTTTATCAGTATTTAATTTATTTTAGTCACACTACATTGTTTAAGTAGGTAGGTACCTACCAAAGTATAATGAATATAGTTACATCTAATTAATTACTTTAATAATATTAATCTGCATATAGTATTTTAATTTTAAATGATATCTATCATTTTAAGAAATAAGCCTTATAAGTCCATAAAGTAAATACGAACGAACGAATCTAGGGAAGAGGCACAGATTGAGGTTCCAGCCATGGCAACTAATTTTTTGCTCCCTGAAACAAAAAAAATACTTATCTCAATGAATACAAAAATGATCGTATTATAGTGGGCCTAATCTAAAGACAAGATAGCAAGAATTTGATGAGGGCTGTCAAATATTCTTTAACTTTATTTTAACATAAAATTCATCTGAGCAAGATTCATGAGATTAGGCATTTCTATGAAATAATATAACATTGGCTGCATTATTTCATAGAAATATTATAAAACTATCAAATGACTAAGATGTATTTGTAAGTTGCAAAACATTTATATGAAATAATATAGCCCATGTTTTAATTTATAGTCGTAATGTCATACGTCCCACTGCTGGGCTTAAAGCCTTCCTACATGGGTTCTCCCACACATACACATGCGGAGTTTGGGCCATAACACCACAACGCTGGTCCAATGCGAGTTGGTGGGTTAAATCGCTTGCAGTAACAACTGGGACCAACAGCTTAACGGGTGCCTTCCGAATCACGGAGCTCGAGATTATATATTTTGATTGACCCATCTCGGGATCGACCATGGCGAAAGTTGCTTTGTTTTCATAATCGAAACCAGAGCGCTCTAGCCACTACGAGTTACGTTATACTATTATTATTATGACAACTATAAATAAAAACATACATATTGCATAGATAATATTAATTTTATCAATATGTCCATAATTTTTTTAGCAACATGGGACGTCATCTGTCCCGCAGATTTAATATGGAGCGTTGTGAGACGATGCGCTGTACTGCAACACATCAAACTTACCACTGTTTCTGTGAAACTGTTGATTTCAAAAATAACCAGGTTACCAGAAGGAAATTTCTAAATCGGTAAGGAGCAATGGACAGCATGCGTCATTCATGTAAAAAAAAAATGAGGAAAAAAATTAGATGGGCTAATTGACGACATTACCGATGGTTTTACAACGGATATCTGTGGTTCTACCGTGAGTTGATATCGAAAATTGACGTTACGTTACTACAGTCGATAGCGTACAAACGCGCATCGAATAGTTTTCATTTAAACTCGTACTGCTCGTACCATGAGTAACAATAACGTTTACTATACTCGCTAGCGACAGCTCGATAGTTGATGTGTCATATTCCACACGTGTCTTACTTCACCGCCCAATGTAGCTGTTTCTTTCTAACTTCCCACTTAAGAAGTACGATATTTATTCCCAAAAAGGTTAACTAGTACCTAGCAATAAACCTATTTATATTAAACGTCGCCGTAGAGCAGTGCATAGAGCTCAACTAGTAAGACAACTTTTAAATTGTATTGGTTATCTTTTGCCACTAGGACAGATTTAATTTAGTTAAATTGGAACTTTGGATTGGGTGGGCATATCTCTGTCTAGTTTGTGGGATTGGGTTGTTTGTTTACATAAGTAGTTTTCTTTGATATTATAGACTAGACGTGATATTGTTTACATCTTGGGCCCAAGCGAACAAAAAGGGCACCTATACATCTAATCTGGCGAGAGTAAACAACCTAATATAGATAAATATCTCAATTAGTAATGTTATATGTATTCTTTAGATACCTACCCATTTTTTTATTTGATGTAGACATCATGACCAGTTGGCGTACGTCGTCAGTAGCCACAGGTCGTTACTCGTTGGAATTTTCGGATTCCTTGTAAAATTAGAAAACAAACATTCATTAACTACTTAAATAAGTAGGTACTAAACAGAGCAATGTATATGTCGAACCCTCTGGTTAAATCAGCCGTTTAATTAGACGCCTAGTCCGTTGATTGAATGCCGGCATCCAATCAAACGGATGAAGTACAACTAGCCAAGTCATTGAGCGCTACGTTTAACCAGATGGCTTAACATCATGTCAGCCGTCTGTTTGAAATTAGCCATTCAATTCGACGCCTAGGCGGGTCGTTTAAATCGATGAGCATTTTTGTGACTGTTGGTTGTTGTTGACTGATTGGTAGGTTCAAGATTATTTTTTTATACCACTTTGAACCAAAATGATGAGGGTTATAAATGGTCATAAAAAATAACCTTGAACCTACCAATCAAACCAAATCTTTTTAGTAAAAGACGATCCATTCAATACGCTAAGTCGTTAAACGTTAAGCGAGTCTAGTTCAATTAATTATCGGGCTAGGCATTCAATTGAAAAGGCGCGCCCACGGAGCTCCGGATTGAAAAACGCGCCGCCCGCCGCCGTAATAAAAAGTTCAGCCGGATTGTAGCGTTGTAGCAGTTCTTTATCTCCCTAGGCAGATTGTCTAGTTCTGAATATTTTTAGGTGATTGGTAGGGTTAAGGATAATTTGATGACCACTTAAAACCAAAATCAAACAAATAATCAATCAACTGGTCATAAAAAAACCTTTACCAACTGAACGGGCACTTCCTAATTCACTATTTTCCCGCATGTTATCAATCAACCTTTGCACTTGTAATTTCAATATTGATTTCACTTAATTTTCGAAGCGGCGGGCGTAGGTATCGACTTAGCCGCATGAACGAACGTAAAGTACTCATTCAATGCGGCGTGCTTTATTTCAGCCGTATTGGAATCGGGCTAAAAGTGAGGTCGCCGCATTTTATTACGGTGACGATTTTTTAATTCTGCGCGCCGTTTTGTAATACGACGTACTAAGTATACGATACGGCTGTGACATATATAAAAGCTCTTAGTGGTGTATTTTAGGTTCCTAATAGCCCTAATTCTGTAGAACACACTCTAAATCTAAATTTAAGTTCAGTACATCTCGTTTAGTCAATATGAACACAAAAAGGATGGCTGTCCTAAAATTTTACTTTTAGACGCGTGTGCTCAATTTTCGACCATAATGAAAGTAAAAAAATGCAGTGTTTAGAAAACACCCCGTAGGTATATGCCGTATAAATAAGTCTATGGTTTCTTTAAAACCTATGTTAATGGCGAAACAAAACCAATCATAATCTTTAATTATGGAAGCAGAGTAGAAGCAGCAATATTCACCTACAATCAGTCGGGCAGTTGGTACTTGGCCCCGTAGCCGTGTGCTTTCATTTATGCTCATGACGATTTCCTCGAAATTATACGGACTAGAAAATATGCTACCGTTGACAGCTGTACTGATGTGAACTGTACCCCTAGCACAAACACTTTTTTTAGAATCGCCATCGTATCGAGTTACGTTAGCTTTTATCTGATTTTTTTTTTAATTTTAAGCGTGCGTTAACGATACGATTACCCATACAAATGCAACCGTCGCGGTCGACGGAGAAACGAAAAATTCGAAAAATATTTTTAATGATCTTAAGTGATACGATAATTTCGAATGTTTGTGCAAGGGGTACTGTGTTGTATAATTGAAGTAAGTACTATGTGTTAGGTACTTACCCTAGCATCATCTATAGATTCATATTCATCAGAAGTGACGTCGTCTTCGTTTGCATCAATTTGCTGTAGATAATTAGACATGACCTCCCTGAGTTCTGGTTTATTTTTGCCTAGATACCAAGCTGACTTAAATCGCCCCTCTTTCATGGGATCCGCCTGGATACGAAAGCAAATAGCTGAGTAAAACATTCGACTATGAAGTTAATCTCTAAATAGAAGTAGGGACAGATAGGGACATTAATTTAATTAATTAGTGTAATTTATATTGCATGCCAAGTGGTAGAATATAGAACCCTCCTGTAAAATATTTTTGTAACATGTACTTTTGTACCTATATTCGCAAATAAAAGATTTGATTGATTGACTGAGAGCTAAGAGGTTATTTTGGGGATAGTGATAGCACATTAGTTAAAATAATATCTGATTATTAATTCCCAAACAAAGTATTTTTCTAAATGTTCATGTATCGATTCATCAGCTGAATTCAAACTATTGGTTACTTTACTTACCTTATGTTCAAGTAAAAGTGTGACCATCTCCACAGTGTTTTCTCTGAGATGTCCGTTGCAAGCGATCTGGAGTGCACTGTAACCACGGGAATCTTCTGTGCTTACATCCTCCTAGTGAAATAAAAAGAGATTAGATTTATCTATCAATTAGATCATAATGTAAATTATGATATTTTGCAAGTGAGCTCTTTTCAAGTATCTAATCATTTATACTTAGTAATAAACAGTATACAGCATGAATACCAGCAACCATTTTTTATGGATTTGGGATTTTAAAACTGAGACACCTTTTTATGGAGGGTCGTCAGTACCTCAGCATAATACAAAATAATGTGACTCTGTATTTTAAGCGGTCACTAGCGCAATTATTAAGGAAGGATAATAGAGTAAACGGTTTACTGGTTGTATGTGTGCGAGCAATGCGCGTGCGACGCTTGGGCAGTCATCGTAGGCGGCAAGGTGCAGTGGACATCTACCCTCATTGTCCTGCACTTTATAATTCGCACCTTCTTTTAAGAGCTGAGAAGCACTTGAAGCATTCTTGTATATAACTGATAAGTGCAAAGCCGTTTGCTTGTCTGTAATTATAATATTAATTTAAACTATTTTAAACGTATTGCAAGGTTTGCAAGTAATAATAAAACAATTTATGAGCGTTTACGTTCCAAGGCTTTGACCCTTCTTACATAGACGACCAGTATCCTACGCGAGTCTCGAAGATGGGTCGCCGAGAGGTATCTCACATACTTTTGTATAGCGGTCCGCACACTACGCAACCGGTATCCTACGCGTCCGCTACTAGTCGCACGATTAAATTGTATGCCCGAGTGGCGAACAGTATCTTATTGGTATGCGACTGAGGTATCGTCTCTTGCGAATATCGTAATGTAAGAAGGGCCTTTTACTACAAAGTCTTAAGTCAAAAGTATTGGAAACGAGTAAGCCCCTTATTACATTACGATATTCACAAGAGACGATACCTCAGTCGCATACCAATAAGATACTTGTTCGCCACTCGAGATTCGTACATTACGCTATTGAAAAGAAAGGAAATTACAATTAAAATTTAATAATAAACTGTCGCCATCTTACCAAGATTTGAAATTTTTGAAGGAGACGCGACACGCCGGCTAGTTTTTATAAAAATCCTCTGATAACTATTTATACTTACTAGCTTGACTGATTTATGCATGGGTAAAGCCTTATTATTAGAATCGGTTTCTTCTTTTCCAATACTTTCGACGTGAAAGTTTGTAGATATGAAAAGCCGTGCGATGTATAAACGCTCCTAATCCTAAACTTCATTTATGTAAGCTTACCATAATTGAACGCATCCAAATCGTACGGTACTTTACTTCCTTTAATTGCATCTAAGAGAGGGCGCAAACATGACTGATGCATCAAAGTATAATGAATGGCATTGTTACCTCCCAGATCCTCCAACATTGGATCACAACCTGCAAACATTTTATTTATTTTATATGCACATTAAAAAGGTTAGGTTTGGCTTTAAAAGCAAGGGGCAGGAGAAGGCGGACGAATAACGGGAGGGCATGCGTAAGGCATTTTTTCCCAGGGTAAAAAAAAATAAAGGCTTTAATAGCACCTTTTTTGCCGGCAAGGTGGAGGTGGCTTGAGCAGTGTCTATTCTGCACTAGCTGTCTTCGCATATGGACTCTCCTTACCGCTTCACATCAGGTGGTGTTGGGTCAATTGCCGTGCTTTATATATAAAAGGATTAAATGGTCTTGGTGAACTACTGGGATAGTACACCTTTTTAGTTATCATTCCATAGCACATTTAAAATGTGTGCAATTTATTGAGTCAATTTATATATAAAATAAATGTATTGATTTGTACTTTGGATTCATTTTATAATGTGTAGTTAATTTAAAGTTATAACACACATAGAAACAGTACCTACTGTAGGTATCCGTTCAGTCAGCAGGATCCGTTCTAAAATTGGTTAAGGATGACGGTGTGCAGTAATAGTGCAGTCAACAAACACTGGATGCAAATAGTGAGAAAACCGATATGTATACCAGGAAGATACCCCTAGTCAAAACGTCGTTTGAATATTACTGTAGCCCTAGCACGAATATTTTTAAATTTCGAATCGTAATCGTATCGTTCGCGCTCGCTTAAAATTTCAAACAAAAGCCAGACAAAAGCTAACGTAACTATATAGTCGATACGATGGCGATTTGACATTTAAAAGTGTTTGTGCTAGAGGTAAAGGTAAAGGTAAAGGCAAAGGTAAAGACTCGGCCTGGTCACTCTGAGCGGTGTGGTATCCGAAAAAACACACCGCTCAGAGTGACCAGCCCGCTTATTCTCAACTGTCGGATCACGGATTTGATTCGAAAAGGCACGTGCCGTCTCGCTTTGACGCAATGCGATAAAAAGTGACAGGTATAGAGTTTCCGAAATTCGATCATTTTCCGACAGTTGAGAATAAGGGGGCAGGCTGCATGTTGCATGCGACCTACCTTTTACATACCTTTAGATATTAGAAATGAAATCATATCCGACATATTGTTGACAATTGCCAAATGCAATATAGTCTGCTGCCGATCGTTTCTCGTGTTCAGCAAATGATCCATGTCGTATTGGTGTACGCAATTAATTATGTAGCTCAAAAGCGGTTGCTTTGAAAATAACGCCATATGGAGAAAACTAAAATGTAAAATAAACTCTGAAGGTAGGTACCTACTTTATTTTACTGTAATTACTATGAAAGTAGAAACTACGACTATAATATCACTGTTTCTTGAAAACTAATATAAAATATTTATTTGCAGGAAAACAGTTCATTGAGATCTAATAGTCATAATAAGCTTTTTTGTGAATATGTCGCAGCTGTATCGTATAACACGTCGCTGTTATGTAATACGGCTACCTTACGTTAGGTTTGACGCAACTAATGCATTTCGCAACTTGTACACCATGCAAAAATGGTACATTTCCAAAAATGTCTTTTCAAAAGGAGCACTTCGCAAAACATGCACTTCGCAAAATGTGCACTTCGCGAAATATGCACTTAGCAAAATGTGCATTTCTCAAAATGAACACATTTTTAAGGAGTGCGGAGATTTGTTAAGTTGATCTTAATCCGTCAAGCATCAGATTCCAGACACTATTGATTTTTCAATTGTCACATACTTAGTCCTCCGCTGAGATAAGACGAAGAATAGAAGGCATAGAAGATTTTTATGATTAGAGTGATTGATAGGTTTAAGCTTTTTTTTTTATGACCACTTATAACCAAAATGATTTTGGTTTTAAGTGGTTATTAAAAAAATACCTTCAACCTATCAAAAAAACAAACAGTCTATATAATTCACCATTTTCACAAATGGCATCAACATTTGCACTTCTAATATCAATATTCACTTTCAAAGCGGCAGCGGCGCGGCGTATTGATGATGCGCCGTTTGTATGTGAGCTTCACTTTACTTATCTGGCTCCTTGACGAACGAAAAGTGTTTATTCAATGCGGCGCGTAAGTAGTTTATTTAAGTCAAAATGAAATCTGGCTGAACGTGAGGGGTTTGTCGCAAATGGGAGAAGCAAAGGAATCAAATTGCTGCCAAGAAGAACAAATAATACTTATTAAATTACATTAGTATCTTGCCCCTGGTGGTTATTCCAGACACTTCTCTAAGATGCGTACCTAAGCTTTCTTTTCTTTACCAAAGGCAATAAGTTATTATCATTAGTTAATATAAAAGCTAAAATGCACTATTGAACTTACTTGTCTCCATTATAAAGGCGTAGATTAAAAAGTTCTTCGAGTGTTTGTATCATCATCTTGCGTTTGTTATCCGTAGCAATTATTTTTGGTATTGTATTTATAAAAGATTTCAATACACTGGCCATCTGAAAGTGAACCTCTAATAATTAGGTGAGTATCTAATGATTAAATTTTATAAAAACTATGAGGAAATGTAGAAATTAGAATCGATGCTTTTTATTATCATCTAATGTTATTTATAGGTATATGGCATACCGGGTTGGCCGCGTAGGAGGAAATAGAAAATCCAAAATTATTTTAATAAACAAAAAACAAATAAATATTTACCCTGTCAGTTTATTTTACACTTTATAATATTTTTGGCAGTTCTATTTTGTCTTACTTATAATTTGATTTTAAATTGACATTTTATTGCGGTGAATATAGTATTATTTGGAATATTTGTATGCCTAAGGGCGAGTCATAGTTTGGACATCTGACTGCGGCAAAGGTTTCTTATATTTAATAAGAATCTTACAATGGGCCTCATAAGAAGGCTCAATGTCACCCGAAGGGCAATGGAGAGAGCTATGCTCGGGGTTTCTCTGTTTGATCGAATCAGAAATGATGTGATCCGCAGGAGAACTAAGGTCACCAACATAGCCTGAAGAATTGCGAGCCTCAAGTGGTGGCAGCGGGCAGGTCACATTGCAAGGAGGACTGACGGCCGCTGGGGCGGCCAAAAACATAAAATGTGAAAACTTAGAAGTAGGTACCAAACAAAACGATGAAACTCGTAATCGATCGATCTAGTGTTTTTTCCCTTGTTATTGCAGGTGTAAATTCAAAGGTAACGATAATCACTTACCACCAGGTGCACTGTCTGCTTGATTGACATTTAGTTGTATAAAAAAGTAACTTTATAAAAAATAATTGGGATGTTAAAAGATTAAATATGCAATTTGTGTAAGGCCTGGCCACATCATACCTAACTATTCATTACAGGCGCTATTCTGATTGTTTTTTTTTATTAAATTAGATAATGTAAACATTTCTATTACGGCAGTAGTCAAAATCAACGCCTATTATGGAGGTGTTTTTATTTTCGTGTTTTATTCTTGTTAAACGAGAAAATAAGAATACCTCCACACGAAGACCGCGCCCGTCGATTCTGTGGACAATCTGTATTGTTCCTACTTTCGGTATTATCGCCGCCTGCGCGAACGTCGACCCTCTAGCTGTGACGAGGGTGTCGTTTACGTAATAGAAAGCGCGGACGCTATGCAGAAAGGCACCCGGTAACACCCAATCGATGTATCACAGATGAGGGCCTAGATTCGACCCCTGTGGAACACTGCATGTCATGCGCCGTTCAAAGACTCTGCGGTTTCGGTCTCAATATGAGATGATCTCTTAGGGCCTCGGATATACACTCGAACAGCAGGGTGTTAAAAGCGTTGGCGATATCTAATGACACCGCCAAAAGCACCTTGTCGCAAGAGATCGCCTCTGTAGAAAGTGCCTTCACGCGAATCTATGGTTAAACGACCCTCCCTAAAAATAAATTGGCATTTGGACAAGTCAGATCCAGTCGCCGATAGGTGCCCACGGATCCAGGCTCGCAAAAATTCTCTCCAATAGGTTACCGGCCTCATCCAAGAGGATAATCACTCGGTAAGTAGAGGGTGAGTCAGAAGACCTGCCTGCTTTCTGCAGGAGTATACAAGATGACTCTTTTTCCACGCCTGCGGAAATTTTCCCGATCTGTCAAAATGAGAACGCATGCGTGGCCTCAGTTTCAAAAGGGAGAGCGCCAATACGCGGCCGTGTATCCCATCAGGACCTGGCGCAGACTTCTTTGACTGGAGCTTTACTACAGCAGCGTCGTATTCGACGTCTGATTTTTAAGGTGCTGTGGCGTCCGTAATTCCTCTGGTCTATGGTCTGCACCCCGCGAGAGGCCATGGGTGGAGGGTCGTGCTCACTGCGAGTTGGGAATAGTGCCTCAACAACAAAAGAAGTAGGTCGATGCAGTTTGTCGCGCGTAGCACGATACAAGCGATCCACGGGTAGTTGTTGAGCGATTTTAGCATCTGCTTCGGTGCCTCAGTTTTTGCCATATGAATTGCTGATTGTTTATTGACTGTAAATGTCATCAACGTTGGAAAGCTATTAATACTAAAATATAGCCAATGGTAATCGAGCCAGAAATTAGGATAAAAAGGAGCAATTTCATAAATACCTGAAAGACAGGTAGCACTCGTAAATATGAGGCTGGATAAAAGTAATAAAAGAATGGTCATAGATTTAAACATGTATTGACTCCACAAGATATGTACAAACAGCAACACTCTTAACTGACCGTTCGAGACGCAACAGACAGAAAGGTAGAAAGAGATTAAATTATTATTCATATACATGAAATTAAGAAAGATGAAATAATTTCATCTCTTTCTACCTTTCTGTCTGTTGCGTCTCGAACGGGCAGTTGAGAGTGTTGCTGTTTGTACAATGGAAAAAAACGTCAACGGGTGATAAAATGATAATGGTGCATGCTTTTTTTATATCTGCTGTCCCGATTCAGAAGTCTTGACGGTGTTTCTTTCGCCTTCCTAAACGTAATCGATATGAGGGCGTTGTTCGATGAGTTGCAACACCTGTGCCGCAGTTGTCGATGGAATCAACGGCACAGTCAGAGCTAATGCTGCCATGCACGCCAGTTGGACACCACTAAGTGAGGACAAAATAGCCTACTAAAATTTACTGAAAGGCGACGCTGTGTTCTATTGATTATCACTATTTAACTATTGATACACAAAAGAAATGCAAAAAGAAAGATTGTTTCATGATAATGAATTTAGTGAATCCCTATCAAAAAATATTATCAGAAGCATCTTAATCAATTTCTTACGTAGAAAGAATATGTATTATTATTAGATAAGTAATAAATAATTAAGTACCTTTTTTACTATCGCTTCGTCGCATATTCGCGCACTGGACGAGTCTGGAACATTGTCTTTTTTTGACGGGTTGCTTGATTGTTTAGTCTGTAATACCAATATATTTCCATTAAATTTAATATAAATAACCTATTTTTTATTTATTTTGTATTTAGGGATGATATTATTAAAACTATTTCAATTTTTTAGTAAGTGAAAAGTCGTCAAAAACGTTTTCAATAGTCTTTATGAGAATTATAAATATCTACCTATACCTACATGCATTAAAACATTAAGGCTACACTCAATTTGAACGCCCTTTCGTACGAATTTTACTCGTGGATACACGTATGAAAACACACGTTTATTCGTACACTTTCACCTATTATCTATCCCAAAGTAAGCATCATTAAGAGCTTGTGTTATAGATACTAGATAACGGAGAAATAGTGATAATAGTATGTATATGTAGAAATATTATAAATACTTAAACTAAATAAAAAACATACATATAAACATCCATGACTCGTGAACAAATGCTCGTACTCATCATACAATCATTAGGTCCTACCAGGATTGGAACCTCGGACCCCTGACCGAGTAGCCAGTATAGCAAGAGCCAAAGACCACTCGGCCAGCCGGTTATCAAATGATAAAATTCATCGAATTGATCTCTTTTTAAAGATAACAACGCAACGATTCAGTTATAAGTACGAAAACGATGACTATAAAGAGAAGATGATTATCTAGAATATAAGAGTTATACGTCGCATCAAAGATGGGTTCATGAACGCGATATAACCGAGACACTGACTTTTTGGCGGAGAAAAACGTATTCAGTACCCCTAGTGTAAGTTCTAATAGAATTAAAACGCAAACGTTCATGTATTGTGATAACATGAAAGGAGGATGTCAATTTTTTCCCCACCGCAAGTTTAATGTCCAACAAAACAATATTTCCAATAGTACCTCATAAATAGAAATATTATTTTTGGAAATAGTTTGAGTTAATATAAAGCTAAAGTTTTGTCGACAATCTAAATAAAATCTTCAAAAATCTTTCATTCCGGAATTGTAATATTTAGGCAATGGAGATCATTGACTAATGCGTTTTGTTTCATAGAAAACAAATACTTTTTTATGTTCTGAAAAGCATAAAAGGTATTTTAATAAATTTTTATGGTTTTTTTTACATTATTATTATTTCATTACAGTTATGATGAGTACTAATTAAATACAGGTAGTATTGAACAAGTTTATTATCAAGGAAGAAAATAACAAAACGCACTTTGACAGATGACAAAAATTGCTAGTATTGATTGTTAATACAATCCGGTTTTGTTTTATAAATATCTCAGAAACCGCATATTTAATCAAAAATCCATGTAATTGCGCTTCACTTTCCTTTCGAGTCACTTTTGGAGGTGGTCATTTTTTAGGTGAGGCAATGCTTCATAGTAAGATTGGCATCCTCCTTTGTAGGGGCATTGAAGTCAACCGTTGACGGTGCGCTAAAAGATTCTAAAACAGCGAGTGTATTTTCTTTGTAAACAATTCACGATTCACGACTGAGACCGTTTCTTGTAATAGTGCAGTGCGAGTGTGACTTGCAATGTGACATTAGGGTCAAATCACACCTAACGATGCATGAGCCATGAAGTTACCTCGCGTGGCGCAGCGACACGTCGCGCGATATTATCTAATTAATTGCCCGCGCGGCGTTTTGCTGCACCGCGCGAGTGTCGCTGCGCCGCGCGAGGTAAAGGCTTTGCCAGATAGAACGCGTACTTACCGCCGCGTTAGATGGGTTTTATACTCTCTCAGATTCAATCCATTCCTCTCATTATTTCGTTATTGGTAAAATATATTAAAAAGTACAATATAAAACTTTAGTACCTACCTCAGACAATTTTTTAAATGTACTTATGTCCTTAGTTTAGTTTATTCTTGTAATACAATAACCTTATAAATACAGTACAATATTATATATACATTTTTGTATTTATAAACATACTAACAACAACTAACCAACTTATTGTTTGTGCTTGTCCATAGGTTACCCAACCGGTTAATAATTCCCTACAGTCTCGTGTCTTTTCCAAAACTGGATCTTGGCGAAATTGTCAAATCTGACAGAGGCCATAACACAAAAATTGAATTGAATTGTCAATAGCGTTGCGTTTTAACGTCGCGTTTTTCATGTCACACACACTAGATTGATTTCATTGATTACTTAGCGGAACGCTCCAACGCAGCGTACCATTCAACAGAGCGCAGTGCAGATCACTACCAGTCTTTGGAAAGTCTGAGTGCTATTGAGATGTGGAGTGATTCACATTTGGAAGAATTATACTTTTATATGCTTTTACACGAAAAAGAGTATATGTTCACTTTATTAATAAAAAGAGAAAGGAATTAGGAGAATATCATCATTTGGGTCGCGAACTTTCATCACATGAAGATCGTTTTTTTACATACTTTCGTATTGATTGCTTTTCCGATTTATATTCACAATTTTGCCTTTATTGTTACATTTTTATAAGTGTTAACCTTCGTATTATATAAACATAGGTGTTTCCGAACCAATTCTATTAGTTTTTCAGTCATAATTGCAATATTTTAGCAAACGAGCAGTCGGGCGTTAAGGCGATACATTGAAAAAAATTGGCTTTTTTAATATAATAATATAGGACGCTTAGAGATGTTACAAATCTGGTAATAAGATAATTATGCATTTCTTCATATCTATATCAAGATTTCAGGAGAGCCAGAAACACGATTTAATGACTTTGCCTCGATACATTTCACGACTTTAATAGTATAAAAATTAATGGCGGCTGTACACTCTCGCCGAGACACCCCGAGACAGGCAGAGTGCGAGAGTGTACATAGTAGCTCTCGGCTCGCCTCGGGATGTCTCGGACACACTCGCCCGTTCTCGCTCCCGCTCGGTTTTTTGCGCCCGAGTCAAAGAGTCTCGGCAAGTCTCGCGAGGAACGGCGAGAGCATTGATGTACACTCACGCGTGCTTCAGTGCAAAGTACCCTGTGCTTCAACTTTTCTAATCTGTGATACGTGTGTAAAAGTAGCTATGGTGCTATGACGAACAGCAACGAATTAAATATGTGGAACAATGAATCCGAATTAAACTTCATAGAAATATTTCAAACGTAACCCGTATTATGGGAACCATATCACAAATTTCATAAAGACAGAAAACGTTTATATAATAATAATAATAATAATAATAACAATTATACACTCACACCTATTATCTAGCCCAAAGTAAGCATCATTAAGAGCTTGTGTTATGGATACTAGATAACGGAGAAATAATGATAATAATATGTATATAAATATTAGAAATATACTAAATAAACATATAAACATCCATGACTCGTAAACAAATGTTCGTACTCATCATACAAACATTTGTTCCTACCGGGATTCGAACCCGGGACCTCTTGACCGAGTAGCCTGGGGTACAGACCACTCGGCCAGGCGGTCGTCATGACGCTTGGGTTAGGGACGGGGTCTCTCCTATGCCAGTTCGCCGCCGCCGAGTATGGACCGCGTGTATGCTTCGGGGATCTAGTGTACTCGCTTTACCGAGGTCCTCGCGACGGGAGATGGCCCTCGTGATCCGAGGGCATCTCCACCCCACCTCGTCGAAGAGCCCGGCAAGGGCTGCTGTGGCCGTGTTGCGGAAGCCATACCATCTCTGTGGCACGGCCGTGAAGCAGCGAGTCGGAACACCGCTGGTTTTTAGTGGGTAGGACGGGACTTGCACTTTAGAGCCCGGGAGTCCCACATACACCCTCCTATGTTCCCCGAGGGCAACCCGTAAATGGGTTTTCCAGTCGCAGCAAAAAAAAAAAGGATATCGGATCAAACTGGATTCTCTCCTCTTACGCCACTTCGTTTTAATTTTTTTTTGTATGGTACGCGTGTGCATACATAAAATAATTGATAGCGCATAGCGCGACAGCGGAAGCAACTTGTATTGCATCTGCGTCCATTGTCCTTGCCATCACGACTCCAACTGAAATGGCGCGAGTGTACAGGGCCACCACTCGAGCTTGCGCTCCTCGCCCGAGAGTCTCGGCGAGACATAACGAGAGGTCTCGGCCGAGAGTGTACAGCCGCCATAAGTATAATTGCGTAGCAGCGCTCTCACAGAGTCAGTGCCAAAGAGTAATGTAAGTATATGGTCAGTGCTGCGACAGCTCCCACCGACGTCGGATCTGTGTCAGTTTAGCGAGCCAGGCGTAAAAACGCCCGACTATTTATTTTTGCTAACTGCGACATTTGAATAAACATAGTTATAAATAATAGGGTTTAAGTCAGTGTGTTAATTTTTTAGTTATTTTTTGTAGTAGTTTAATAATAGCGATAGGGTTTAATCATTTTGTAAATATTTTTAGATCATGGGGAGAAAGAAATCATGAGTAATACCGAAATTGAAGTAAAAAGAACTTTATAAGGTATATGCTCGTAAAATGTTGGAGGGAAAAAGAATAAGTAACTAAAGTAAAAATAAGTAACATTGACATATTACAATTTTATTAGATGATCAATAATGAATAAAAAGTAGTATTGTCTTACATTTTCGCGAGCACTACACATTTGAAATAAAACCAATTTACCGGATTTAACTCGCGTTTAATTAGATGTTACATTATTATTATTCCCCCCGACGTTTCGATTATTTTACAGAGATCGTGGTCACGGGAAGACTGCTGAAGATGTCAGTTGTCTTTAATAAGTTTTAAGTTAACTACCGTCACTTTGTGTTATATTTTGAGCGGTCCGAATTACGCATACGGAGCTCACGGTGTCAGTTTTTTGGGCAGTGTGAGGACGGGCTTGGGACTTTATTATTCGCATTATGGGATCCCAAGCTGGTGGTACTCCAACCATCTTCTCTATTGAAACAACCTAACAACCTAATCCTCCCAAACCTCCTCCACCATCCTCCTCCTAATCCTCCTTTAACATCCTAATTTCAATAGGTAAATAAATATGTAAACAATAATTGGTAAATGAATATTGCTTTATAAAATTATAATCAATACTTTAGTGCTTAGGAAAAATAAATCGGCGACTGACGAAAGCCCGTAGAACAGACACCGCCAGTGGAGTCGCTACTTGACTTAGATTTTAAAAATTTTATATTTTTGGAGTTGGTGCTTACAACTTAGCACCAACTCCAAAACATGTTTCTAGGGAATAACTAACTTAAATTTTATTATTTTATCCTTTTTAGTATTTTGAAGTTCGTTTTAATTTTTGTTGTAATTTTTTTATTCTTATTTTTTAGTGGTAACTTTCTAAGGTTAAAGCTAGATGAGTTACCGTCAGCATAATATTTTATTTCCTACTATCATATCGTTTCACTAAAAAGTCATAAGAAAGCAATAAAAAGTCATAGAAAAGCAAAAATCCGCAATTTAGCAGACATAGACTTTATCATTCCAGTATTAGTATTTTGATTTAAGAACCAAACTAAACCTACTAAATTAAACTACACAATCGTTTTTTTTAATTATGAGACCAAATGGCAACTATTCTGCATTGAACAAAAAAATTATGACGTAACGGATTAAAAATCTCGGCGTAATCCTTTTTTACTTTAGGCACTACTGTCATGTCATGGGAAAGGAGATGTTTCATAAAACACGGAGAAAAAATTAACGATTCTGGTAAATTTACAACTAAATATAAATAATGTATAGTTTTTTGGCTTAAAAACAATTGAACTTTTTAGTTCATTTTAAATATGGCAACTATAGATAGCGTATCATAATAAAAAAAAGAGGCCGAAGCGTTTCGAATTGCTGTTTTGGCGTATACAAAGTCAGCACTACCTACACATGCATTACCCCGTGAACATAGTATTATAAGGTGGAGCAGTTATAAAATAATCATTCGTGTATAAATGAAATATCCCCAAACGTTTAAATATAATATATTACATATATATACTAATGTTTCGTCAACTTGTTGGGAAGAAAAAATAATGAGTTATCATTACAATGGCATATCAGGATAATGTAGAACAGTAGATTGCTGTGCCCACAGAACATAGAGAGTAGTTAGAAGGCTTAAGTGGGCGGGACGCGCGCGCCGCGCATAAGAGTAAACACTCTTATCCAGTCCTTTTTAAGATTCGACGCGCTCAGTAGTTCGCTAACCTATGCAGAGCAATATTATGCCAAAACTAGTGGAAAAATGCCTCTTTGTCCTACTTTAACACGCTGGAAGCAAAGTAAAACTTATAATCTTACTCATTGAGACATTTCTTATTTTCGCTTAGTACCTACATTTTTACTGTAAAATAGTGAAAAACATTAAATTAAAACGACGCCATGCCAAAAATATACATTGCTGGCTGTGTACGTCGTCAATAAAAGTGGCATTGTATTTAGCCCGCAATGTATGCTTTTTGGGGTAAATTAAAAGAGTTGCCAGCACGTCACACTTATTTTGCACAAATGAGTCAAAAATATATCAATGTTTAATTTAATTAGAAAATATTAGGAAAAAGTATTATGATGTCAAATTATTGCCTAGTAACTATTTCCATATAACAAAACTCTTTGATGTTACTCGTTTTTTTCACTTGTGCTAAGTATGTAAACAAAACAAACTGACAACAATTTCATAAATGTTGAACAATCCGCTAGTTCAACGTAAGACACCTTACACTTTATTATCACGCCTTATTTTGCTACGTAAATAACCATGAAATATTTACAAAAATACGAAATATTTGCCATCACAGACTAAGTTAAGTTAAGGACTACGTTTTGCCATTAAATAAAAATAAAGCACTGAAAAAATTAAGTTAAGTACTAGTTTTTGCTGTTCATATAGAGAGAATATATTCTCTTTATTACAGAGAACACAAGGGGAACGGACACCCATACAGCCATATCTTAAGTATTTTCTGACATTCTACAAATATTGCATTGAAATGCTAGTGCAATGCAACACATTTCAATGCAATTCCTAGTGTATTTCTCAATGTCTTCACATCAAATTCACTTATATTACAATGATATTCCAATGGCATGTAATGTAAACACAAACACTTCTTTTAGAAAACTCCTTATACCAATTTTATAACACAATGTTCGCTCAGACAGATTTTTGTAATTATTGTAGTAAAAATCTTGACTGATATGACAGCATTAAATCTCGCCAAAAACTCCAAATATAAAAATATGACGCCAGTCTTCATGATGCCACTTATTGAGGTAGATAGCCGCTATGAATTTCACAACGCGAAAATGAATGAATGAATGAATTTCACTATACGTGAAAACTGAATAACTGGGACATTAAGGGATCTGCGAATTGGTCTCGCTTAAAGAGGTATACCACTTCCCTAGTATCTAACATAAACATAAATTTAACTGGCGTTTAATTAGATCTAACATTATTATTATACACCCGACGTTTCGATAACTTTACAGCGAGTTTTCTTCCTCCTCTTGTAAGTATTCAGTTACTTTAGATTTCAATCCATAAACAAAATGGAAATTAATATGCGTAGTGCAAGTTAGAAAGGTGATGAATTGATGTTATCTCAGTAAAAGAGGTAAAATACACTAGCTGTCTCAATTATAGAGGTAACTATGACGATAAAATCGAAAGAATGATTCCCAAATATAGGGGATTGCATTGTTTAGCTGTGGAGGTTTCTCACTTATGCAGATCCCACTTGACCAAGCTAACTTTTATTTTAATGATTTTCCATATCGCACGTCATTCACAAAACTATATCTATTTCACACAACACAAGGTTACAAACGTTCGTTCAGACATAATGTTCTAATTATAAAAACCTTGACCGACCTCATAAAATAGCAAAAAAAACTCTCCAAAAATAAATAAATAAATGAGATGTGGACAAGTAACTTTACTCGTGATAGCCTCGAATTCCAGATTTTTTATTGTAATATAACTACCGGAAGTCTTACACAGCTTGACAAATTAAACTGTAGTGATCCCATTCTCTTTGTATGCTGTATTTTATTTATGAGTCGCTTAAGAAATTGAAATAAATAAGTAGGTACTTCATCATCATCAGCCTATATACGTCCCACTGCTGGGCACAGGCCTTCCTACATGGGAGAAACACATGAGGAGATTGGGCCATGACATCACCACGCTGGCCCAACGCGGGTTGGTGGGTTAAAACGGTTGCAGTACCGGGACCAACGGCTTAACGTGCCTTTCGAAGCACGGAGGGCTCGAGAATTTAAATTTAATTGACCCATTCCGGGACCAACCATGGCGAAAGTTGCTTTGTTTTCGTGATCGAAACCACAGCGCTCAAGCAACTACGCCACCGAGTTCCTCAACAACTACGCCACCGAGCTCCTCCTTACTTACATATATATATATATTCACTGATTAATGAATTTTTTTTTGTAGAATATATTTCTTATAATTTTAAAGATTCATTTGAAAGACATAGCATAAAGTGAAAACCTTCACGAGAGCTTGTTATATTGTTTAAATTGAAAAATTAAATATTTATTAATCTGATTGCAAGACCAAGCTTAAAATACATAGAAGGACAAAGTTGATAAAAACAGAGATCCAGTAAAAGGTTAAACACAACACAGTACAAACAATTTTAAACACAATGATTAGGCGAGGGCTACAAGAAAGCAGAGGCTGTAATTAGTAAAATATATGACATATTTTAATAATCCTATCGCAGCCAAATGTGCTCAAAAGATAACAACTCAATCCTTTCAAAAATCTAACTGAATATGAACTGCAATGGATTCTAAGGGAACCTATCTCCTTCACAATTATAGATCTTAGTTTGCATCAATTACCAAAAACGATTTTAATAAGAACACCTATTGTACAGAAAAATATTTTTTTATTCCTATTAGGTACTATTATTACAACATAAAATTTAAAGAGTTCTTTCATTCGTTTAAGTCACTATTAAATACATCAACGAACCCAAAATTTCCCATCAAATTGCATTTTATTTTTATTCTGGTAACACTGTAATATATGTGCACAAACAAATTCAGTCTTTATGTTGTGGAAATATGGCCTGTATTTAAATGGTCTGTTTTTCACTTGGTACATTTTTGTACCCATTTTCAGGAACCAATCGCGTAATGTTGTTTTATGTAGTAAAATACGAACTTATCATTAAGATGTGTGCGAGAGGCGACACTGGTTCTGGTACTAACGTCGCTTGATACTACTTCTAACCTCTCTCTTATGTTCTGTGGCTGTGCCCACACTAGGACCATTGTCTGGTATTTGGGTTGGGCTCGGAATCAAGAAATTATTGCTGCTCCGGCCTCCTTCTTGGATGATATACTTGTAATGGAACATGAAGAAAAAAATAATATTACTAATGATGTTTTATTTAAATACTACAAAATAATAATGAGCCTTAAGTTTTGTTACCTGCTCTTAGGTTTTGTTCAATCTGATTCTCCTTTGGCTTGTATTTAAGTTACAAACCCAGTGATATATGTAATTGTATTTCTCAGCATTATGGTCCATTCAAGTGAAATACATGACCGATTGCAAGATCTATGTTATGCATTTTACTTCTCAGCATAGGACCCATTCAAGTGAAATACATGATCATTTAAAAGATCTGTGTTATATGTAGTTGTAGTTTTCAAGCATAGGATCCATTCAAGTGAAATACCTAGGTATATGACCAGTTACAAGCCCAGTGGTCTGTAATTACAGCCCTCAGCGTAGAATTTATTTAAGTGAAATACATGACAAGTTAAAAAGACCTGTGTTACTGTAGTTCTCAGCTTA
Organism: Nymphula nitidulata; assembly: GCA_947347705.1. Classification (NCBI taxonomy): domain Eukaryota; kingdom Metazoa; phylum Arthropoda; class Insecta; order Lepidoptera; family Crambidae; genus Nymphula; species Nymphula nitidulata. The sequence continues at coordinate 16,268,944 of OX374625.1, read as the reverse complement.
TGATCCGCTCAAGTGAAATACGTAAATGACTGGTTATTTTTTAAACCACTGAGGTGGCAATCAAGCATACAGCCCACTTGATGGTAAGCGCGGTTACCGTAGCCTATGGACGCTTGGACCTTTGGACCTTTTCACGCCTTTTTTGAAGAATCCCATGCCGTACTCATTTGAGAAAACCTCAGCAGGGAGCTCATTCCACAATCTGAGCGTACGTGGGAGAAAATTTCTCTGAAACCGTAAAAAGTCTCTGAAATTGCCTCCCTAACTAGTTACAAGAACTATGTTACTTTTAGTTCTCAGTTAGTAATAAAATATCCAGAGCGCCCCGCGGTCACTCGTAGTGTAGCGTAACCATCAAGAAAAATTAATCGAACTCTTCGATCCGATAACGCAACTGTACTTACTGTCGATATATTTTAGTTTCGCAATGCCGCTAACACTAAATAGTTACGTATAATATGCCCTTTCAATAAACCATTCAAATAATATCATACATAAATCGTAACTCACACTTTAAACTCACAATATTAGGTAAGGTAGGGTAGGTGCCTGATGTCAAATGCGGCAATGTCATAAAGCCATCTTCAGACATCTTCCGCCATAATGGTAGTCTGTTGTGTTGCAATAATTGCATTAATTATATAACAAGCCAAAAATCAGAGCTTTTAAATAGGAATTTAACACCAGAGAACTGTTTCATAAATTATTACCTACATTTTAAATAGCCGTCCAATTGGGTGGCTAATTTAACCAGACGGCTGCGACATAATAATATAATAATAATAATATTTAAACACTCACACCTATTATCTAGCCCAAATTAAGCATCATTAAGAGCTTGTGTTATGGATACTAGATAACGGAGAAATAATGATAATAATATGTATATAAATATTAGAAATATTACTAAATAAATATATAAACATCCATGACTCGTAAACAAATGCTCGTACTCATCATACAAATATTTGTTCCTACCGGGGTTCGAACCCGGGACCTCTTGACCGAGTAGCCTGGGGCACAGACCACTCGGCCAGCCGGTCGTCTGACATATACATTATAATGGTCTAATTTTGAAAATAATTACTTATTTTGATATTTTTTTTCAATTTCAGGAAGAGAAAGACAATGAACACCGAATAATTCAATTCAATTATTTTTTAAACCATCAGCTTTCTAAGATACATAATGCATTATTTTAATGTTCTTTGAGCATCATGCTTCATGATACTCAAAGAACATTCACTGAAAATAAAGAAAATTATTCCCAACCCACTGTGATTTTTATAATCACAATAATTATACAGATAATGAATGTTACTGCTTATGTTGAGTCGATAGTTGATTTCTCAAATTTCACATTTATACAAAATACAAAATTGTTTAATTTTTTCTATTTTTCTACTTTAATCTACTTTACTTTAATCTTTTTTTATTTTAATGAAAAAATTAAAAAAGTTAGTCGGATACAATGGGGCTAACGTACTTGTACAGTCGAAAGCACATCAAGCCCTTATTGCGTTAGTAATAGAGGCGGCTTTCGAAATGCAACTGTTATACTTAATGTGCTGTCATCTACACGTGAAAAATACCTACCCCAATATGGAAAAAAATGGATAATTATTCTGTAATCTGAAACCAAGAATTTTCGTGAACAGAGCAGCGGATTATGTTTCTAATTCAGAGTTATTCCTATAGTTTTTGATATTAGTAGTAATATCTTGGTCATTCTAACAAATTATCGTTCGGTCGCCTTCGGTCGAACTCACTCGTTCGTTACAATGCTCAATATCTTGAGAATATTATATGAAATTCGGTTCCCAAATAGAAAATAAAAAAATAGTAAACCTACTTGGAATTCTCACTCACTTTCGCGACCTCACTCGTTTCAATATCTTGAAAATCTTAAATAAGCATTCTGTATCACCTTTCAATATATTTCAATAGAGATTTCAGTGAGGCCGCATCGGCGACCGAAATAGACATAGTGAACCAGAATGAATAATATCTTACTACTCACAATAACGAGTATTTTAGCCTCCATCCGGCCCAAACCCCTCTTTCTGAATTATTTAATGGACTATGTAACTATAGGTAATATAAGGAGCTAAAATAAACTTACTCTTCCAATGTTTAAAGGTTGATTAAAGATGCTGAGTAAAACAATGATTGTGAAAATTGTAAATACTTATGACAACAATTTAATTATTCATGTTCTGCAAATGAAATTTAATATAAAATATTTAGTGGCAAATATTGCTATTGAGACTACATGCGTCCCGTTATAAAAATACGGTCGACTAACCGGAACGCGCGATGTATCTTTAAGGGGGGAGCTCTCCGCGCGCGGCCGTGTACTAGCATAGACTCCGCCCTTTGCGGTTTGATTTATTTTCAAAGTATCGCCTTAAGCACAATCTGTAAAAAAATACAAAGCCCGGCGTCAAAGCGTCCTAGCGCCGCGACAGAGCGTTGCGTACTGCTAACGCCGGTGCTCTGTTTAACGGCTAGTACCGTTCATAGTACAACACAATTTGACGCTATAACGCGGCGTCAGACTAACGCCCTGACGCGCGTTAATTACGCGCTCTGTCTGGCAAAGCCTTAACTTCATGCATCGTCGCGTCGCGTCTCAGTGTGATTTGACCCTTAGTTGACGTATAACCGACGTTTAACCAAAATAAGCTTTGTGCTTATATTCTTAAAGTTGTTTGTTGTGTGGTAAGTAAAATTGTGCGTTGGTATGAAGTGGGGGTATCGAAGCCGAATATGACCGAAACGGACCGAAACGAGCTCAGTTTACCATAATTTGGTAATGTAGCGAGTGTAAGTCATCAATTTGACATACGAATCTAGTCGTGACGGACACGTAACCGAGAACTATCTCAATTGCCATTTGGCTAGTGACTTTACAATACCGTGATTTGGCATTTGGCTAGTGAAACCAATTAAAATGGCGCAGTGTGCGCAATCAATTCATACGAATAGTATTCATATGTTTACGTACTCATACGAGACAAATCCAAGTCGCATTCGCATCCAAGTCAGCGTGGCATAATGATCAAAATCGAATATAGTACCCAGGTAGTCCTACCATATAAGTAAGTTATTTATGATTCCTATAACAATACGAACCTTTTCACCGCTTGAATCAGATGACAGCAGGGACTGAAAATAAATGTTTATTAAGTTATCAAATTAAAATCAAACTTCTAAACTTAAAGAACTTACTTATGGTAACTATTCTTAATCAACTGGTGGGTGACTGTCAAAAAAGTTGACCTCTATTTAGTAGGTAAAATACTTACTTGCCTAATACTGTCCGCTTGTAATAATTGCATAATGTTTTCATTGAAAAGATCTAAAATAAAAACAAATAAAATTGATTTAAGACTACTTACTAAGTACTTATTTATGAAATTGCAGTTAAAAAATTAAAACCGTCTTCAAAAAACTGAAAAGGTTAAAATAATTAAATTTAAGTAGGTACTCATCCCCTAGAAACATATTTTTTGGAGTCGGGTGCTTCACTATCTATTGTTTTTGGTAACAACTTAGCACCAACTCCAAAAAATATGTTTAAAGGGGATGAGTACCTACTTAAAATAATTATTTTACCCTTTTCAGTTTCTTGAAGTCGGTTTTAATTTTTGTTTAAAATTTTTTTTCACAATTTTTAGTGATAACTTTCTAAGGTCGAAGCTAGATGTAATGTAGGTAATGTTTATATACTTATTTAAATATTGTAAAAACAATATCATCCTGAATTTTGGTCACAACTTATCCAAATTTAAATAATATTTGTAAATTGTATTGATTAAATTATCAAGTCAAAAAACATTGTGCGACTAAATTTTGTAATCAAATTTTAATGACTCATAATTTCATAATATACGAATAGACCATAGTACATTGTCATTTGTTAATTTCGATAAATTACAAACCGTGGTACTTATATTACAAGAAAAAAGCAATCTTACCGTGCAGACTAACTTCTTTTAATACATCCATGTCATTATTATCATTTGATTTCGCATTCTCGGCTGCCACTTGTTGGTTGTTTTCATTTAAATGTCCGTCTGCATTGCCACTCGCACTCGGTTCGGTAGGAGGCCATGGATGCTATTACATGTATGTTAAATTAAAAGATCTTTAAAATATTCGCAAACTTAAAATATTCGCAAACAAAAATGTTGATTCTATCCATTTTTAGTTTTTATTGAATGAATGAAGTGAATGAATGATCAAAAAAGTAAAAAAATATTTTATGGATAAAGCAAACTCAAATCAAAATCATAATAATCGAAATATTTAAAATCTCATAATAATTAGAAATGTTTTAAATATCGCTTTCCAAAATTTATGTTATGTTTTTTTATTTATTTATTATTTATGTAATTTTTATGCTCTAGCTATCATCACAGATCACTAATGTAGGCTAGCATATTGATTTGTTTCATTATGAGGGCGTAGAAGTAGGTAGAAGTATAGAAGATTAACAATTATACAACACTCACGTGCTCGTTCATTGGGTTTTCAAATGCACTGCTCGAACCTGAAAATATAGGGGGTAAATATAAAATAATTCAAAGAATAAAATCCTACTACGGCATGAGGAAAAATTAACGCCTATCACGGAGTTATTTTTAGATATAAAGTATTTCTATTTTCTTGTTTTCTTCTTGTTTGGTTACATAACCAACGAAGAATAAAACACGAAAATAAAAATACTTTGGTTCGTTTGTGGTGTGGAAAAAGATGTTTAACTTAGGCAAAAACAACAACTGATAATGACCGGTAATGATCCTGAATCGAAGTGGGGCGGGTAGGTAGGTATCCCGGACACCACCACCTGAGCACCACTAGGGCAATAATACATAACCCGCACCGGCACCTGACCCGCCCGCACCGCATAGCTTGTATCTACGCTGTGTACGTACCACCATCTTGTATCGCGATCCAGTTTAGGACCTAAACTGAGTAGAATCGTTATATCCGTACTACGACGCTATCTACGACTATGACAGCGGTGCAGTTTAGGAACCAATACTGAACCGAGCGGAATATGAATCGCTTTTATAAAGATGGTGGTAAGGCCCCAGCGCTTGCACGCAAAATTTTCTGCTAACTGGTTAGGCGCCCGATGCGATGATACAATATCAAAAGCACGTGAGAGCGCTTTCAGCACTTCGCCCATCTGCCCCATTGAGCTTCTTGTGTAAGGCGGATCTGACAACGCCGCCAGACGAAAGTAAGCATCATTATTTTATTACTCACACCTATTATCTAGCCGCTAGATAATATATTAAACACTAGCAATAATAATATTAATATACTTACACCTGCCCAAAGTAAGCATCATTAAGAGCTTGTGTTATGTTATGGATACTAGATAACGGAGAAATAATGATAATAATTATATGTAATAGGTTGGGGAAAAAGTTTCTTCGCATTTTTTAAGACAATTCAAAACATTTTTTAATATAGTTTATTTCCATAAAACTAAAGTATGTAGGTACCATTTTGTTCGATAACTTTTTGCCATCTTGTAGGTAGGGACATGATCCCATTGCTATAGAAATTTTAGGGCTTCTGATCAAAATACCGCGACAAGTGGTTTTGGCAGTCTTCTCGTGATGTTAACCTGACACTGCCATGAGAATTCTAAAGAGAGCGAAACAGGTGGAAATCTGAAGGTGCAAGGTCAGGACTATACGGCGGATGCATTAAGGCGATATATTGAAAAAAAACCCACTTTTATAAGTAACTAGCTGACCCGGCGAACTCTGTTCCGCCTTAAAGGCAACAAATAAGCAGATTTTGGAATTTGTTTTTTTATTAGAAAAAATACAAAAATAAATTAAGTACCTACATTAATCATTCATTATTATGTCTGTATTTCAGTACATAGGTTGCTCTTCACTTAAGTACCTTGTGATACACAGCATTTTTCGTTTTATTATTAGGCGCAAAAACAAACAACGCAGATGGATTTCTGACCCGTGAACATGCCACATATAATTGACCATGGAAAAAACATGGATGTTCTAGATTCAAACCACAAACTTTTAAGGATTGGCCTTGTGATTTGTTGATGGTCATGGCAAATGCAAGACGGATCGGAAATTGAAGTCTTTTAAATTCAAACGGCATATCGGTTGGGATCATCGGTATCCTCGGAATGAGAACTTCCTCACTTTTGAATTTTCCTTTCAGTATCGTCACGTAAATTACATTGTTCATCAATTTTCTAACCACCAAACGCGTACCGTTGCACAGTTTTGGTTGGTTTATGTTTCGAAGCATGATTACTACGGAGCCAACCTTTAGGCGTAAATTGTGCGGTGCTAAGCCAGGCACATCCAAGGAGTTTAAAGATTCAATTGGATAGTTGGTAGCTTCATCTTCATTTGTGACGCAGTCAATAGATTTGAATGAATGCATTGTTCCAATGATCTTATTTTGAATTATGTAGTTCAGGTCATCTACATCTTTATTCTTAGCCGCTAAAATTGCTCGCTCACCAACTACTTATTCATTATTTTTTAGTTAGAAATAATGTTTCGAAATACATTGTTGATAAGACAAAATTACTTAGCTGCCCCCTTATTCTCAACTGTCGGAAAATATTCGAATTTCGGAAACTCTATACCTGTCACATTTTATCGCTATACGTCAAAGCGAGACGGCATGTGACTTTTCGAATCGAATCCGTGATCCGACAGTTGAGAATAAGGGGGTTCTAGATGCGCGTTTTGTTGTTCCAAGTCTGATGCGTTTTTGGTTTACCACCTTTTATAGTTCACTTCACTTTTTATTTAAATTGGCAATGATTGTTATTTATTAAATAGAAACTCGAAACAAACACATCAACCGGTCGACTTCAAAATTAAAAATTTTCAACCATACTTAACCATAGACAACATTACGTTTAGCTGTCAGTTGCGTGTTGTAAATTTTTTAACAAATGAACGGCCAGATTAATGTTTTGACTGATAAATTTTTTGATTTGCTGTCAGTTGCGTTTTGTTATTCCATGTCAGTTGCGTTTTGTTATACCACGTTTTTATCCTATTCACGTGACGTCCCACGGGAATAGGATAAAAAGTATCCTATGTCCGTCTCCTAGTTCTAAGCTATCTCTCCAACAATTTTCAGCCAAATCGGTTGAGCCGTTCTTCAGTTATAAATAGCGTAACTAACACGACTTTCTTTTATATATATAGAAGATGTCATACGTTGCTGAAAGATCTTACAAATCTGAAAATCAAATAAACGTTACTTCATATCCTTATCTAGATACGAGTAGAACGAAAACACGATTAAAGGAATTTGCCTCGATACTTTTTATTTCCGAAAAGACCTCATAGAAACAAGAAAACTTAAGATTATTGGTGAACGATAATTTGTATTCAATAGGAAATTACTTGAAATAGTAGATATCATTAATATTCAGAATCGTGTAGAAGCGTTTTTTTGTAGTCCATAAGGTTATTTTTAATAAAATAATTTGTGTATTTCGTTTACTTTTCACGCGCGATCGCTGTTTTGTCTTTTTTCCTCGCGCTGAGTCAGCCATATCTCTATCCCTATCGGTCTTGGCCGAAACAACGTTTCGATAGATCGCCTTAACACCTCCCAGTCAAATTTTTGCTGAGTGGCTAAAGATGTGTGAGTCATAGCGTTATCATGATGAAAAATCAGACCCCTTCTGTTGATTAATTCCGGCCGCTTTCTCTCAACTTCTTGCTTTATTCTCATCAGTTGTTCGCAGTAGAGTTCAGAATCGATGGTCCTGCCTGGTGGTAACAGCTCATAATGAATAATGCCCTTCCAATCCCACCACACACACAGCATCACCTTGTTGCGGGTTAACCCGGGTTTCGCCACAGTCTGTGACGCCTGACCGGCCTTTGACCACGACCTTTTTCGCACGTTCTTGTCGTACGTGATCCACGTTTCATCACCAGTTATCAGCTTCTTCAAAAATGGTTCGGTTTCATTACGTCGTAATAAAGAATCACAAATGAGTACACGGCTCATTAAGTTTCTTTTAGTGAGCTCGCATTTTTTCTAAATGCGCCAAAACTGTTTTGTGGTCAATTCCCAGTTCTTCAGCTACGTCGTAACTACTGATATGCTGATCTTGGTCCAGTTTTTCAAAAATGGCATCAATTTTATCCGTAATTGGGCGACCAGAGCGATCTTTGACATCAAAATTTCCGGATTAAAAACGCTTTTTTAAACCAAATTTGTGCTAGTCTCACAGGCACTGCACTAGGTCCGTAAACATCGCCAATTTTTTTCGCGGCTTGCGTTGCATTTTTACCTTTTTTGAAGTAAGACTTCAAAAAGTATCGAATTTCTTCATTAGATTCACTCATCTTGACAGTACGAAAAACAAATGAAAAATACACATTTTCCTAATGTGAATTTGGAATTATCTTTTTTAAAATCTTAACTTTTAATGATACCAAAAACAGCCAGATACAAATAGTACAGCCAAAGAGATTTTATTACAAGTTCATAATGCGAAGACTTTTTCCCCAACCTAATATATAAATATTAGAAATTTACTAAATAAACATCTAAACATCCATGACTCGTAAACAAATGCTCGTCGTGAGTGAATATTATTATTATTATTTTCATCTTTGTGTTTTATTTTTAGTCGATGTAATTGCATCGGTGGTTATGACATCCACGGGCCACAGCCAAGTGAATATCTACCAATGGATGGATGAATGGATATTTCCAATGGTTGTGTTATATTATATTATAAGCTTAATTCAGTCATGTGGTTCTAATGAAACTAAAAAGCTGAACCCACCAAACCATACCTATGTAGTCTCATTGCATTGAAAGAATTTACACACTATTCTACAAGTATTTAAAGTACATGCCTTTTGGAATTGTGTTTAGTGTAATCGTAGGTCGAGATTTTTTAATGAACGGAAAATTTGACGCGGTATTACTACTGTGGTGGATAAAACTATTGGGACTATAACTAATCCGTGCTATTTCGTTTCTAAGGTCTGTGTATTTTTCAACTACGGTCTTTTCCAAATTATGCGTATTTGGGATGGCTATATCTATTAAATGGGCAATCTTATTTATTTTATCAACTAATGTGATATCGGGCCTATTAAAATGAATTGTCCTATATGTTGAAATTGCTCTATCAAAATATATTATGTGGGTAGCCTTTTCTAAATATTATTATAGGTCCATTCAGTATGAAATCTGTGCCCCGCGGATCACACCGCATCTCCGTCCGGAAGTTTCGTTGCGGACCCCCGAACGGAGATACCATCAGCCGTGTCAGTGTGTTAGCAGTGTTAGGTAAACACACTGGCACGGCTGTCACTATCTCCGGACCAGACTGCATTACCATGCACTTTCGTTTACAAATTAGAAAGTTAAAACCGCAGCACCGCACACCGGAGTCCGGTGTATTGGAATATCTACCTAAGGATGACGGAATAAATCAGATGAGACATCGATGTGTAGGTATCGGAAGAACATATACAGAAACCTACTGCGAGGAGGTAGGTAACTAGGTAGTATGGCGTGGACTATTTTCTGTTTATAGAGGAGTCCATAAACAGAAAATAATAACCAAAGTAGGAAATTAATTTTCGTCGTTCTGTCACAAAGGTATATTTTATTAAAACCCCTTGTCTTGTCAACGATCTTGGTCAAAAATTTCAAATTATTTTCACTGATCGATTATTTTCAATAATTTGATTAGTTATCTAGCATTTGTTTACTTTCCTCGTATTCGAAATGAAAAGTAGGTAGAAGGCTTATCTCGGGTGAAGGGCACCATTTCAGCCTCGAACTATTGGCGCTCGAAGCAGAAATGGGTGGCTTTCATTCCTTGTAATAGTAGATTGTTTATTCTCCTATTTTACTACATTTGCTCAAAAAGTATGCTTTTCCATGTGTGTTTAGCGTGCGGAAAGTTTTTATTTCCACGCTTTTTGTTTTCCTCCTGCATATAACATACAAATGCATGAAGGAGGTTGTTAATCAAAGTTTTACCCTTAAATATACAAAAAGTTGAGGTAAACCAGACACCGCCGTGTGAAGTACGTAGCAACCAATAGTCTGAATCAAACCTTAAATTTGCCCTCTAAAATGTAAATATCACTCTCACAATAATTGTTCAAACTGATATGTCAATTATTACTTGACCTTGGAATAATCTCTTTATTCCCAGTAGTTCCGTGGAAGAAGTTCCGTGGCGACTGGCGGAACTAGTGAGACTTTTTTTCCACAATAGTTCCGCTGAACAACTCTTTACTTAGGTTGTAGTTTTGTTATTTTATTTTATTTGCAAATGTATAAAAAAGCGTCGTTTGTCATTTCCACTCATCCCCAAAAATTACATACTTTCCACATTTGTGTATCGAAATGTATCTGTCGCAGCCGTCTGGTTAAAATAGCTACCCAATTGGACTAAACGCCGGCATCCTCGCAAATCACAGACTTACCATCGCTTGTTCTCGATTCGCCATGGATTATATTCAAGTAATTGTGATTGTTATTGTTCTTTCGCTGTTGTGGTAGATTTTCAAATGTATCAAGCTGCGTGAACATTGGGTCTGAATTTACTAGTATTATATCTTTTGGCGTAAATGAGGCCTCATAATTAATAGTATCAATTTGTTGTTCTGCATTCGGTAATTGTAGTTGCTGAAATACAAAACATTTATAAATTTGAATTATAATACTTTGTTATTTCGATTTTTAAATATTTTTTCACAATTCTATAAAATACTAGCTGGGGTCAGGTAACGTTGCTTTGTTAAAAAAAAATGTCCACAAAATAAAAAAATATAGATAGTAGCCGATTCTCAGACCTATAAGATATACATATAAAATTTCATGAAAACCGGTCAAGCCGTTTCAGAGGAGTACCTATTGTAACTAAACTTGTGACACGAGAAATTTATATATTAGATTAATATTTATGATGATTCTGCTGGAAATATATTTATATACCTACTTAACCCAATAAACACAAATATAGATCTGTATTATGAAACATATGTGTCGTCTTCAGACTTAATACATTTTTAAATATACATTGATACCTATACATAATAACTCACCTCAAAACTACAATTTTTTAACTCCTTCCCTGTACCATCTAGATAATTTTTAGGCGTCCCTGAAACAAATTAAAAGAAATTGCAAAATTTAAAAGCTTTTCATTGTAAATGGACTCCATCAAAGTTCTTTTAAATCTTCATAATAACCCTGCCACCACTTTGACGAATACCTACTTTGGTTGCGGGGAAGAAACAGCGCAAGAGACTTTTTAATTAGCTACAAAGTATCAAAAATTAACCTAATTCCATTTTAATTTTGCTTTTTTTTATTGTTTTCGTTATTTATTTGTATTAATAACAAATAAATAAAGAAAAAAATGCCAAATTTTTGTAATAAGTAGGTAATTACAAATAGTTAAATAAAGAAAACAATAAAAAATGCAAAATTAAAATGGAATTAGGTTCATTTTCGATACTAACAATTATTGTTACAATAAACCTAATTATTTTTAAGATGAGTTTGTCTCCGAAGAGTGTGTTCGTGAGTGTTGTGTGGAGATGTTTGTGTGACTGTTGTGTGGATATGTGTGGTTTGTATGAGTGTGTGTGGTGTTACACCACGGTGCAGATGTGAGTGTTGTTGGTTGGGCGGCTGAATGCTGGCTTATCTCAACTGTGACCTCTTTGACCTTAGATCCATGAGATCTTTTTCCATTTATATTAACCTTTAGAATAGCTCAGATAGCAAGAGAGACCGAGAGCCATATTCCTAATTCCCTAATAGTGTGATTTTCTGACATGACACTCTTTTCTTAATAATACTTACTAATAGCCGTTCCCGCGGCTTCTCCCGCCTATATTCACCCTGAAGATCCATTACAAATATTGGTGAAATATTCATTGAAATAGGATCACTCGTTAAGGAGATTACTACCTCCTACATCTTTATTATATTAATGTTTATTCTACATTATCTTTTTTGCATTGGATATTTTATCAAAAACTAGCAATGCTCGCGGCTTTGTTTATTATAATATTATTATAAAATAATATCACTACAGGCTATAGGTTTAAAAAGGTACACTGTGAAATCTCTAATAGCGAAATTAAAGGGACGGGGTATTTTATTGTGTTATAACGAGTTTTCGTTAATTGGAGAGTAAAATCAACTAAGAATAATATAAGGAAAACCCATGGTAATTAATTGGACGATAGTAGGAAGTACAGTTTTGCCCAATTACTAAAAAGTCCTATATTAAGTATTCCAAAATTAGATATTATAGAAATCACATTGGTGCCTCTATTTGAGATCTAATTTTATTATGTTATTTCCTTTAAACATTTTAGCAATTTTTAAAAATCCTATCAGGTTGGTATTCGAAGGAAGTTTATTTATTAATTATTTCAGTATTTTTTTTTTGCGGAAAAACTGAACCTTTTTATTTGAAATATTCAAGGACCAATTGGGAACTCTAATATCGGTATTAATGCTGAGGCCTCGGTATTAAAGTCCAATACCGAGATTACATGCCCTAATGGTGACTTGGTGAGTCTTATAGGTATGGACTTACATGGAGGTGTGTCAAAATTATGACAGAATTTGCGTTTTTTGTTGGGGATGGCGCACAGCTGAGGCTCTGGAGTGTAGCAGAATGTCTTTGGATCACTTTTCTTTCCATCCGATGGACGCACCAGCTCAATGTTAACCGTTACTCTATTCTTGATATTAATATCTCTGTATGCTGGTGTCCTACGAAAAAACCATGATCCATTTTTAAGCTTAGGAAAATAGGCTGAAAACATTGATCATACCTACATTTTTAAACCAACTTAGCAGAAAACAAGGTAGGTACGTAATCGAAAATCTGCTTGGACGTAATGTAAAACAGTGTTGCATGACCAATAAAAATAGAACCCATAGTTCAAAACGGCAATTTCATTGGTAAAACGTGTATACGGTGAAATGAGCCAGGGTCACACATTTTAACATTATAAGGTTCTCACCCGAACGCGTACTCGTCACAGTAATAAGGATATTTATGTATCGTCGTGATCATTTTAAAAGTATGTACCTACACCAATAAGAAAATAATAATCATTAGGAATTTATTGAATCATAAAACCCGATTCGAACTTAGAGAACATAAATAAGAGTTTTGACAATTACAAATAAAGAAAGAAAACTATAAAAAAAATTAAATGCTTCCGGCAGTTTGTCTCTTCATTTGTAATTGTTACAATAAAGTAGGCGTTTAATATCATCAAAAATATTAAAATGTTATTAAAATAGCTATTCTCACTTTAACTGTAAGTTTAAAAATGCTTGTAAAAGTATTCTTTCGGGTCACTAGAGGTGTTAACTTCAATGAGTGGTGAAATAAACGTTATACCTTGTACCAGTGGCGTACCAGTGGAGTACCTAGCTCCACCAGTGGCGTACTGGTAATCGCGTCTTCAGGAGAAGCGGGCATTAGGAGACGCGGGACGATTCCCGCCTGGTTCATATATTTGTTTCATCGTTATCTTTCTTTATTTGTTGTAATTATTTGAAGGTAGGTAGTAGGCGTTTACGGCATCAAAAACAATGAAATGTGAAGAGTTTTGACTCTAGCCTAAAAATAGCTTGTAAAACCGCAGTACTGATAAATTCGTACACATCCATACAGTTCGGAGAATTCGTAACAAAGACTTTTGAATAACATGAGTCATCATAGCGGACTTCGTAAGCCATTGCATATAGGTACAACCTACTGTACCTGCTTACAGGCGCTGGTTTTTCTAATGTACTTTTTGTTTTGCGTTATTTACTCGCTAGGTTACTTCATAAATAAGTAGGTATGTTTATTCAGAGTTTCATTTTTCATTTCATTTCATTTGTTTACATATATTGCTCAGAATATTTTACTTTCCAGTACCTATATAAAAGTACTCTGTAGTTGTTTACAAGGATCTTACACTGTACAGTCAACAGGAGATCAAGCATAACAGTTAGATGCCGCTCTTACTCCGTTCGTAATAGAGACGAATTTCATAGAGCAACTGTTACACTTGATGTGCTGTCGTCTGTACATAATTATACGTTTCGTTCGCTACATATCGCTACACGAGGCCTGTGAGGGCACTACAATATCACAAGTATTTATTAAAGTAAGTATTTATTTAAGTAAGTAGGTACCTGAAAGATATCGCATATTGGTGATGGACGTCGCTGTCCACAAATCTCCCGTAATCTTCCCACACCTCAACTCCATCTTCAGACATCTCAAATAAACGGATTCTTATATTTTCTGAAAATTCATTTCATAAACATTCATTTTAATTTAACACCTATTGATAGCAAAAATAGTGAATATAATCTGTGAAATATCTACATAATTATCAGAAACAGTAGATTTTATATTGTATGAGTGTCAGTGCGGCGGGCTGGGCTGGCAAGGGTTGAAAGGTATTTCCCCTGCCTTAAAAAAAGTGTAAATAGGTACATTATTATGGGATTTTAGGGCTATCGCACATAAAGAAAGCTTATGTAATCCAAGTAAAAATGTAGCCGGCAGACAGAGTGACATTCACATTTAAATTACTCTGTGATATGACTCTCAGTAGGTACTGAAGGCCAATACTTAAATGTGCCTACCCCCAACAAACCTGTAATCCTATACAGGGTGATGCCGTCAATGCGACAATTAATTTAAACATGGGCTAAATTAGCCCATAGAAATGGTTTGCTACTTTCAAAAATTTCGTATTCAATTGAAAATTTCATGACCTTTGTATGAAGTAACGCTGCCAACGTTACACTATTCCATACAAATGTCATGAAATTATACGATATTTTTGAAAATGGCATACATTTTCTATGGACTAATATAGCCCATGTTTAAATTTATTGTCGAGTCAAATAAAGTATTTGTTTAAGTAGCATAGAAATTTCTTACAGCTTGTGGCAAGAAAATATTTTAATTTATTTTATTTCATTTTATTTATTTTCGAGGGTTTACAGCTAAAATATAAATAGTAGATTGCTTTATAAGGGTGGAAAGGAATCAATCCCTACGAGGTTGTTAGACGCCCGAGCGCAGTGAGCCATTTTGACGTGAGGTTCTCAAAATGTATTCTGACGTTCATCTGGTAATAAATCACAATACTTATTTATTACTACTAATACTGAAAATTGCTTAAAATTTTAATTTTATGTTATTATCTGAATTTGATTAATCCTTCAATGCTTTGCCAATTCTTGATCTGAACCCTGCGTTTTTTTTATACAACTAGATGATAAACAAGCTGACGGCCCACCTGGCGGTAAGCGGTTACCGCCGCCTATAGACACCTGCAATAAGAAGGAAAAGTCACTTGATATTGCAGGTGCGTTGTCATCGTGGGGCCTAAGATGAAATGCCGTCCATGCCCAGTAATTGCACTGGCTACCTTTCCCTTCAATTCGAAACACAGCGAACTGTTTCACGGCTGAAATAAGAAAGGCGGTGGTACCTACCCAGACGACCCTACATACGGGTCTACCACCTAACTGCCGGAACACAACAATGCCGTTAACATTATTGCTATGGCGGCAGACTTAAGTAAGATGGTGGTAGCTAGCCAGGCGGACTTAGAAAAGCCCTACCACCAACCAAACAGAGCAGAAAATTTCTGCCCCCACGGGAATGGAACCCCGGACCTCTAGATCTGAGGCAGGTGGTCTCAACCACTAGACCACAGAGGCGGTTAATTTTTAAATTTGGAACACGTCGCGTTACCGCCTACTGGCCAATCAGCCAAATACTTTTTTTTTCTTCATTGTACCACAGAGTGTACGTAACCAAATTCAGTTCTATTTTTAAATTTTTTATTCCCGCCCTAGGAAGAAAGCAATTAGTATGAGTTTTTCCCGCCCGGTGGTGGGAACTAGCGTTTTCCTCCCAATACTCAGATCAAGAAAACGCTACTTTCCGAGCATGAGGAATGAAACATATCTACCTACTACCTCCCCGTGATACTGACGAGTGAGTATGGAAATAAAGTTATGAAATTAAAGTTAGTTATGCGCAGGACCGATCGGTTTGAAGATCCTTGGGGGAGGTCTATGCCCAGCAGTGGGCGTCTCTCGGCTGATATGATGATGATGATGCGATTGGTTAGGGTATTGTTGAAAACAAATTGAATGTTGAAGTTGCAACCCTATTTGAAACCGACTCTATTGATAGAGCTAAGTAGGTTTATTAGAGTATTCCTGTATTATTTGGCCCATGCTGAAATGTAGTACTTATATCTACTACATTTCAGTTAGGGGAATAATCAAAGAACAAAGGATATTCTAATTTTCACTGGTGAATTAGCCTAGCTAGGTTAATCAAGTTCATGGCATGGATGAAAGTTCAAATGATACTTACTTTTGACTACTTTCTCCACTAGAATAATAACATCGTCTCCTCCTTGAGCGCGACCACTGTATTTGCTTATGCGACATATTTTTAAAATATTGGTTGCAGCATTTTCTGGGAAAATATCAATGAGGATTAGTCATGAATTTTTTTACAACGAAACTAGGCAACTGGCTCGAACGCGTGTAAAGCCTGTTCGATTTTTGTTTATTTGAAAATAATTAAATTGAGATGTTGCTTTTGTTAAAACAACATCCCAATTTAATCATTACAAATAAATCCCAATTTAATATTTAATTATTACGGCAAATACGGCGCTATTTTTTATGAATTCTTAAAAATATACGCTACTGTTTCTCTAATTATATGTATAAATCAAGAACCGATTTAGTAAGTCTGCAGATTATTTATTAATATGGGCTAAAAATAGGTGTAAGTTAAAAAACCTTTATTTATTAAAAAAAAACTTTTTTACGTAATGTAGGTACTATAAAAAAACTTTACTTTTTTATAACTCACTATTCTTGATTTATATAATTAGTAAAACAAGACAAACATGCAAGCAAGCTTCTGACGCTTCGTCAAATAGCTTCGCTGCGTCATCTGCGTGTTTTAAAAAATTGGATTCCTCCACGGAAAAAGTAGGTACTATACTATACTTACTTACTTAAATACTATACTTACTTACTTAAATTGTTTATATGTTCAGAAAACACCGATTCGCATATGACTTCGTTAGTGACAGAGTTGTGCGCTGTAAACTTTAAACGGAGAATATTCAAGTTGATTTTTTTCGCGGCAATTGCACACTCCCTGTGTAGCTAAAAATAAATATTTGTATTTGATTTCGATTCAAATATACAAGATTGAAATTTTGAAAGTAAATATTACTTTATTGATTTCCTTTTCACTTAAGCCATTGGTGTCTTTTGTTCGGAATAACCAACGAGGGACTTCCTTCACTGCTGTGTGCACTATGCACAAACCAGGAAACCTGTTGAAAGCGGAAATATAATTAGAAAAAGGTGAGTTTTGTCTAACAAAAGCTAAAAGCAATAAATAATTACTACGTACATAAAGGTATCTAGTATTACAGATATATTAAGAACTATGGAAAATTATGGAGATCTCGAAAAAGGAACACTAAGCAATATAAGTAGAAAGTGAGAAATATTGCTGCAATCCCGAACTGAGAGGAGTTAGACTCCTCCAAAATTACGGATTCTGATTTCCACTGCCTACATCTACAATGAAGTGTGTGAAATTTCATCATTACTAGACCACACGAATTTAATTACAAAAATTGAAAGAACTTGGCTGGGAAGTGTTAATGTATGTATGTACCATATAGCCCTGACCCTGATGGCCCTCAGAGCTCCAGTCTCTGTAGAACTCTTCAATTAGTGTAAGGCTTACACTCAGCCAGGGTGGACTGTCAAATCAAAACTACTTGTCGCAAGTTTTTTATTACGACAGCGACGAGTTAACAAACAAACCGCACATTAGTATTTTTAGAATAAAATGTAAGTAATTCATTAAATGTGTGTAAAAAATTAACAACATTGAATTATAATAGAGAGTACTAGAGATAGACCGACAGCCTAGCAGGCCGCTAACCGGCAACCCACGGTGTTGCGGCTAAAGGAGCGCATCACAGCTGGCCCTAAAAAGGATCCAGTGAACATTGAAACTGTAGAAGAAAAGGCATGGTAAGGATAGCCTCGCTTAATAGCTTAGCTTGCATAGGCAAGATGTCATCCATTGCCACTCCCCAAACCGGACTGGACCCGGACTAAAATGTCTGAAACCACCGGACCTAAAAAAAGCCCTTGCAATTCAGTATATCCCGACCCGATGGATCACCGTCCACGCACAAAGCAAACGTGGTATAGACCGAGGTTTGGCAAGGTTTGGCTAAGGTTCAGAAGGCTTACAGACGATCCACCCCGCTGTACAAGGGTCATAGCAGACCAGCATAAAGGAGATGCCCATTCTGGGGTTATACACTCGAACCCTGTTGCGTGTACACCTCAAACACCACAAGTGAAAGAAACGTGGGAGCTCTACATCTAGCGCTTCTTCTCCATAAAGAACGCATTGGCTAAAATTGTTGCCCACCAATCTGGTTCAGGGCTCAGTACCCTCAGTTTAAGTTTCAATCGAATCGAACTGTCTTGATGGCTTTTGCGTTCAGCTCCATAATATATTAAAAGTAGATTTCAATACTTCACAATAGAACAGAGGCGCTGCTGTCGTTTTCATACGATTGTTTTAATGGGTGGGTCATGCTTGTGGTGTGGTACATCACTGCCATGTCATGCTGTCTTTCATGTCGCCGTCGGATAGCGGACAAACGGGTGCATCGATGGTAGTTTTAGTTTTAGTGGGTGCGCACTCGTGGGTCATGCGTGTGGTACATTTATATCTCGATAGAGGAATGTGAAGATTTTTTTCCGACCCTATATTAAATTCACAACGTCCTATGTGACCAATTTTTGTTTGTGAAAGTGAATTATATCTAAAAAGATTAAGTAATATTAGAAATTGCAACGCACACGTCATACTTAAAATTGTTGATGGTACATGTAACGTTTGGCAAGAGTTGCGCCAACGCAACACGTCCATAAAATTGCCCAGATTTGTCGGTCACCACTTTGGACTTGGGTGGGCAGCCTAAAAAGGACAAAAGGACAAGTAATGCTCTACAGTGAGCGATACTATCTTATCTACGGGTCTTTTAAGAACAAAACTACGGATATTGTAAGTATGTAAAGTAGGCCCTCGATTTAGCCCGCCTTTTGTGTGTATGATCAATAATGGGTTCAGTAAAATGTATCAGCCGAAAGTGCAAAACATCTGCATGAATTTCTTGTTTAGATATTTTTCGCGTTAATTCTCAGCTATCTCTCTATGTACACCTTGGTACAACATACAAAAAAGCAAAGCTATTTTTTATTAGTAACACGACGACTGACACTAATACCTGACATTATAACTGCCTTGTTCGGGTACTTCGACAACGAACTCTTGATATTTTTCATTTGAATACAAGCTATGCGGATGTTCTTTCGGAGTATCTGCTTCTACTAGGGAACATGTTATTCTGGCTCTTCCATGGTAATTCACGAGCTGTAAAAAAGTATGTGGTTGTATAATAATCAGAAACTTATTTTATAATTGTTTGGTTTGTTCACCAATTTATCTGTCAATTGTGGACCGATTTTAAAAATTCTTATTTTACTCCATAGAATATAATTCTGAGGTGGTCCCACTGTCACCAAGTGAGAGTCTGATGATGGGATGCCAGGGAAATCGAAGGCAAACCTCAAATTTTTTTTCTCATCCTGATGAGTTGGAGGATAAATTCTATTAGTATCTGTTGACTCACCTCAACTTCAGGATACGTCTTTGCTGTTTTATTTCTTTCATATGATTTTCCGTACAGGCATCCGTGTGAACTCTCCATCTCAGTTTTATATCGAAACTTATAATGAGTTTGGGGTTGTTCAATGATCCTAAGGTATGGCTCTGTAAATGAAATTGTCAGGCAGGACTGTTGTTATTACTATCATCCTCAATATTATTATTAGATAATTTATACAAAATCAAACGAAAAAAGTGCTTTTTAATCTAATAAAGGATGGTTCGGTCTATGATCTAATTGAGGGACAACTTTCCCCTTCCTAGTCAGGAGCTTGCGTCCCGGCCTTCGGAATCATTAATTCACTGTCTCACCCAACATCACAAAGTAAGCAACTTGTTTCTTTGCCGTACTTCCGAAACATGGAATTCTTTGCCGGCACATGTGTGTTCCCTCCTTCCTAATAACATGGGTTCCTTCAAAACAGGCGTGAAAAGGCATGTTTTGCGATGGCAAGGCGGAGGAGGCTAGAGCAGAGTGTTTCAAGCTGCACTAGCTATCTATTTGTATATGGACTCTTCTTATCGCTTCACATCAGGTGGTGTTGTCATTTGACGTGTTTTGCATAAAAGAAAGTCGTATTTTTCTTGTTCTTAATATTATGTCAATGATTTTAGGTAGATAACTCTAAATCATTTTTTGTCGAATGCTATCTATCTATTACAGTACCAACTTCGATAAAAATATGATATCTATTGTAGTTACAGATTAACTTATATTATAATGATAAGTGAACAGTCTTCCTATAATGTAGATAGATAGCTAACCGATACAAAAAATAATTTTGTAGGTGTATTACGCATGACAGACATGACTAACAGACTCAACCATCGCGTATTCAATAAAATTTATCAAGAATGGTTTTACAATAAATAAAATTTAAATATTAAGATGAGAGCGGAGAAGTTCGTCTATGGCGCAAGTCCAAACTGGCACTTAGGTACCGGCAGCAATCATCCTTGCTGGTCATATCACAGATAGCCAAATTGAGTTACTAGCATAGAGTACTTTTATACTTGGCACTTGAAAAACCTAAGAACCTATCTATTGTGAGTTTTGAACAGTGGCGTGGCAATCTATTCTGTGACGTGGTTTAAGCTCAACCTCATCAGACAAAGTTTTGGTGGATTTTTCGGATCACCACTGATCTAAGGATAACAAAAACCAGAGCATCTCTATAGCTTAAAAAATCTCCTTTTAAAGGCGTAGCGTCGTCTGCCATCTGCCACATTAAACTGAAGTTATTCAGAGCCACTAGTTAACATGGGATAATTCTAAGAGAAAGAGTCGTGTCCTAAAGAGACGGAAGGGAAAGGAACGGCGACATTTTCGCTGTAAACGCGCAAACGCAACGCTAAACGCTGTAAAACACCTGTGTTTTCTTAGCATTGAACTCAACAAGATTGTTAGATCCCCATTCAGATACGAGGTTCTACACCCTGTTGAAAATTTTCGATATATCGATATTTTTTTCAAGATATCAAATTCGACATTTTTAAGAGTTCTATTAATGCTTCGTCGATTTCACATCGGGTAATCTACCACTTTGACCTATTCGATCTTTATATGTCCCCAGTTCCCTTCGCCTCAAACTAAAAAAAACTGGCTGCGCAGAACCGATCCATTTGAAAATTGATCGGGGAAGCCTTTGTTCAGTAGTGGACATCATACGCTGATAATAATGATGAATCTGTATTTTGAATAATACCTAATACTGCCAGATGTGTATTGTATTTTTCAAGTTTCGAATATTTAGTTAATGCATTTATGAACAACATGGCTAAAAACATGGGTTGGGTTGTATTTGAATCTTTCAACAGAGGAGGGAAAAAGCACCCTTTGGGCCTATTTTAGCAACAGTTTACCACCAACCGCCTCTGTAGTCTAGTGGTTGAGACCACGTACCTCAGATCTAGAGGTCCGGGGTTCGATACCCGTCAGCGCAAAAATTTTCTGGTCGGTTTGGTTGGTGGTAGGGCTTTTCTAAGTCCGCCTGGATAGGTACCACCTTCTCGTAAGTCTGCCGCTATAACAATAATGTTAACAGCATTGTCGTGTTCCTGCAGTTAGAGGTAAGATATAGCTCGCTTCCATTGTCGGCTTCGTCGCCATCTTCACTTATCATCAGGTGAGATGAAGGCCAAGAGTTACCCCGTTAAGATAAAAAAAACTCCATAAAGGGTATTTTGTTGTGCTGGTGCTAAACTGTTTCCAGAAAGAATAGAAAATGAAGCACCAAACTTACCATATGTTTGTGTTTGTCCCCGAATTTCTCAAAAACTTATGTTTGACACCCATGTTTAGAAGCAGATAAAATTCTGACAATATTACGGGTCAAATTGTTAACCTCCTTTCCTTAAAAATATCGATATTTTTTTCACGATATATTATCGATACTATTGTAAAATATCGATACGATAAATATCGATATTTTTTTCCATTCGCCCATCCCTACTGTTGGTCGTACGCCGCCAGTATAAGAAATGTTCTGCCCCCTTATTCTCAACTGTCGGATCACGGATTCGATTCGAAAAGTCACATGCCGTCTCGCTTTGACGCAGCGCGATAAAAAGTGACAGGTAAAGAGTTTCCGAAATTCGAATTCTTTCCGACAGTTGAGAATAAGGGGGCAGGTCGGCTCTCTTGGGATCCACTTATCGGTAGGCACTATTAACGCTGCATTTCGTGTATTTTTTTTTTTTATACAAAGCACGACAAATGACTCAACACCACCTGATGTGAAGCGGTAAGAAGAGTCCATATGCGAAGACAGCTAGTACAGTTCAGACACTGCTCTAGCTGCCTCCATCTTGCCGGCCCGAAAGGTGCTTTTTCACGCCTCTTTTGAAGGAACCCATGTTATAGGAAGGAGGGAACACATGTGCTGGCAAAGAATTCTAAGTTCTGGAATTCGACAAAGAAAAGAGCTACTAAATTTCTTTGTACGTGATGTTGAGGTGGAGACAGTGAATTGATGACTCCGAAGACCGGCACGCGTGCTCCTGAGTAGGAATGGGGAAGGTGGGATAAGGTCAAATAGCTCTTCAGAACACTCTCCGTGATATAGCCGATAGAAGGCGCTAAGCGACGCAATATCTCGACGCAATTGCAGAGGCTCAAGGTTGTTGGTGACCTCTACATCGCCAACGATACGGACAGCACGACGCTGCAATCTGTCCAGGGCATCGAGTAGGTACTTGGCGGAGCCATCCCACAAGTGCGAGCAATATTCCACGCAAGACCGGACCTGAGTTTTACACAGCAGGCATAATTGGTCAGGCGTGAAAAATCGACGCACCTTGTTCAGGACACCGAGCTTCCGAGAGGCTGTTTTTATCACGGTTTCGATGTAGTTCCTGGAATTCAGATCGCAACATATATATAATGGGGGCCTGCCACGGTTGAGAAGTGAATAATTAGACAAAATATTCACAGATCCTGTGGAATGTTGCGTAAATAAGTCGAGTCCATCTCGGGGCGAGAGAGGGACAACAGCCACGTAGTAGCTCCGGCGCAGTTGGACATATTACAAAGACAGTTTAGCAATCAATTTTACGCCGTACAGATAAGAATGCAATAACTTTAAACTTCTTTAGCGAATTTTTATTGTAAGATGTGCTGTTTACTCAACACGATGTATCGAATATTACACGGTTCAATTTCAGTTCAATATTGCTTTCAATTTCATTGCTTCAATAGCATTGACACGTCTTAATACGTCTACATACGTTTCAATGTGATTGTTCAATGTCATTGAAAGCTAAAATTCAAAGTTAGCTTTCAATACGATTGAATCAATATTGAACATTAAATTGACCATGGAAACGTGTAAACACGAACATTGAACTTATTTCGCGTACGGCAACTAAGGAAGCGGGCGCATCTTCTGTTGCCAATTCCACGAATGAATTGGCCTTTTATACAGGTGGTGTGCCGTCAATACGACAATAAATAAAAACATGGGCTATATTAGTTCTTACAAATGGTTTGCCACTTTCAAAAACATCTTCATTGTTTGATAATTTTATGACACTCGTATGAAATAAAAAAACATTGTCTGCATTATTTCATAGAAATGTCATAAAATTATCAAATGAATAAGATGTTTTTGAAAGTGGCAAACCATTTCTATGACCTAATATAGCACATGTTTTAATTTATTGTCGTTTTGACGGCACCACCCTGTATATACAATTAGATGACATACAATCTGACGGCCCACCAGTGATCTGTGGGCCCACCTGGTGTTGAGTGGCTATCGTAGCCCATAGACACCTGCTTTTTTATTCATACAATTAGATAACATACAATATGACGGCTCACTAGTGATCTGTGGGCCCACCTGGTGTTAAGTGGCTATCGTCGCCTATAGACACAGGGAAAAAACTACTTGGTATTGCAGGTGCGTTGTCATCCTGAGGCTTAAAATAATATGTAGGCTCCTTTGGTCATTCTTCGCGAAAAGTGGCCACCAAGCTACCACCGCCGAGATTTTCTCCTTTATTTTTACCAGAAGTAGGTAGGTATCAAATTCGATTCAGTAGTTTAGTTTTTAAATTAAAATAAAATATCCCTCTAGCTTTGCTAAATTGAATATTTATTACGTAACTATTCAAAATTGTAAAAAAAACAAAAAAACACAAATTTTAATTAGGTAACTACCTAAGTACTTTTCTCATAAATAGGTATTTTTGGAATCGTTTTTTATTTTTATTTCAAGAATGTTATTTTACGCATTCATTAAATTATCACCCTGCACTCTGCACGTACGCTTTGCGCGACAGAGCTACGAAAACAGGGGGTGTCAACTATCCTTATACAAATATTAAATACCTACGGGGGCAAACTTTTCTCATTGCTAGTTTCAAAAATGTATTTTTTTCAATTATGGTATCCCTTGGGGATACCCTTTTTTATATCCTGAATACTGTAAGTAGATTTTTGTGAAGAAAATATTGCTTTATCATTCAATTTATCGGCAACAAAACAATTTTAGACCAATACCTCTCTATGCGTTGCTATTTTTAAAAGCAAAATGTGATAAGAAATTTAATTTGATTGAAGAAAAACAATTTATTTTTCGTATGTTGATAAAATGATGGTAGATAAATTACCACGTACGCTGGCAAGACCGATCTTACAAGTAGGACGGACGTAAACAATCATGGCGGATTTTGCTTTTGTTTGCCGGCCTGTCTTCATTTGTATTTCGTGATCTCTCAATTTCATGTGGTTTAGTTTTCAGAGTACTCGTATAAATAAAGTTCATAAGTTTTACGTGCATACGACGTCGAATTGATTGAGTTCCTCCGTCTATGTTTTTGTTCCTGAATTCTCCTCAGTGATCGATCATCAGTGATAAGATTCGTACAAGACAGTGACTTTGATTATTTATTTACGAGACAGTGACTCTAAACCGGTGCAATATGTCTATTACAAAGGAAAGCAGAAGAAAATGTTCTAAGTGTGGCAAATCACCTGCCTTAGACGAAATCAAACATTTTCGTTTTCTAAAACCTAACCTATTGCGGTACGTACTTGTGTGCTATTTACTCCGTACTATGACATATGACATGCATCAGAATTAGTTTTATCTGAAACTTGGATTAATTTAGGTTATGTATGTTATGTGGAAGTACTAAATGAAAAATAAATAGCTCCATAACATAAAATTATTGTTTTATTTTACCTTTTATTGGCAAACTATTTTTGAATGGAGGGATGGGCAATTTCACTTGTAAGAAAACTATTTTTTTTTAGTTTTCTTACAAGTGAAATTGCCCATCCCTCCATTCAAACTTAAATAATTATTTTTTGCATGAAATTTATATTTTGCCGCTGAAATAGTTGGCGGTGGGTCAACTATAGGTGGCACTAGAGTGTTGTACTTCCGCTAAAACCGGAAATAAATATTTTAACTATGAAGTTGTCATTCTTCTCCTTGGAGTAATATTATTCTATGTACGAAAATGAGCATTGAATGCATTGATATAAACAAAAAAGGGTTTTTTGTTTATATCAATGATTGAATGTCTTGTTGTTATTTCATGTGTAAATAGGCAATCAATGCAATGTTCAATGCCTTTCAATGTTTTCAATTTCATTGAATCGTCTAATATCGGCCTAAACAGGCAATCAATGCAGTGTTCAATGCCTTTCAATGCGATTGCTTACAATTTCATTAAACCGTCTAATATCAGCTTTACACTTTAATTATTCGATAAACTCAATTTCATCTTGAAAGTATTTTCTTGCTGGGCAAACGCACACTCGTTTACATTATTAATTAAAATTACTTGCATTTATAATAAAAATAGAACGTCTCGATCGATAATTCGATACCCACCTCTAACTTCGTCGGAAGATGAATCACCGGAGCCTGCGCCGCCGGCGGGGTTAACTTTGAGCCG
Organism: Nymphula nitidulata; assembly: GCA_947347705.1. Taxonomy (NCBI): domain Eukaryota; kingdom Metazoa; phylum Arthropoda; class Insecta; order Lepidoptera; family Crambidae; genus Nymphula; species Nymphula nitidulata. The sequence continues at coordinate 16,242,675 of OX374625.1, read as the reverse complement.
AAACATGGCTGCAGAAACATTATAACTTGTACTGGCCCATCCCTTAGACCCTTGGCAACTTGAAGACATTTGTTATTTAATTGTATCCTCCAATACTTCAAAAACAAAACACTCGACACACCACGTAATGTAGAAACAAAATTCACACTGAGATTGTTTGATTTGTTTGTATTGGTTTGTTACACTCAACAGTCACATCACACCGCACACATACGGAGACATGGCTGACGATTACACTATAGTCGTAATTTTAGGCAACCTACACAAGTTCATTACTCCTTTAATTTTTTCGTCGCAGTCTTACTTAAGCCAACTTTATGTAAACAACATATTCAAAGTACTCTGTGGTAAACATACAACTGTCATTTTTGTGATGTCAAAGATAGCGAGTGAATGGGACAAACCTATACAAAATAACGTTTTGTTTTTTATTCTTTATCTAGGTTGGCTCAAGTTTAGTATGTTATTTTCATCTTCTTATTCATAATTATGAATTAATTGATCAGTTTTTATTTAAATGTAGTTATGTATGACATATAAATGTAAGTAGGTTTTTATGTAGTACCTACCTACCTACATTAATATATATATATTTAGTTACTTAATATTTTATATGTAGGTATATAAGTTGTTATGTAGGTATATAAGTTAGTTTCGTGCAATAAAGAATAAAATAAATAATAATATTTCACATAAAGTAATTAGGTATCTAAAACAGGATGCTAAAGTTATGGACTCTGGCAAGGCATAACGATTTTTTAGCAACTCGGGTATTTTGTGCATAAATTAATTGAGATAAATAGAATATTTAACTCAATGTAACATTGTGCACTAATGTCTTAAAAAATCATGCTTTGCAATATCAGTAAATAAGACTTAAAGCGTCCGTTTTTCCGCATTAGTGGATCACGTTAGATAATTAGTTTTCTAAATAAGTAATAAGGTCTCCTTTTTACATACAAAGCCGCGCATACGGGCTTAGTATGCGCATACTAAGCCCGTAAGCCGCACTACTTTTGGGAAGAAGGAAAGTCTGTAATCTCCCTAAGCGTTATCAATATAAAATTCACGTACCGTACGATACGATACGGTACGAGACATGCAAGTGTGAGTGAGCAAGTAACGAGTGTCGTGTTTGGGTTGCTATATTTCTACAATAATTTTCCCCGCTGTCGAAGAAATATTTGTTAGCTACTACGGCCAACTGTTAATTTTATACAGGGTGGTGCTGTCAATACGACAATAAATTAAAACATGTGCTGAATTAGTTCATAGGAATAGTATGCGACTTTCAAAAATATCTTATTCATTTGATAATTTCATGACATTTGAATGAAATTTTGCTGCATTAGAAATGCCATGAAATTATCAAATAATACGATATTTTCGAAAGTGGCAAACCATTTCTATAAACTATTACAAGCCCATGTTTTAATTTACTGTCGTATTGACGGCACTACCCTGTTTATAAATTCCATTCTGCCTATTTACACGATGCAAGATTCTTACCTGTAGCATACAATGAATTTGGAACAAGAAATGATGTGCATAGTATAGTCCAATGTGTTGTTTAAACTATGGCACTTATTTCTTGTTTTAATTCAGGTGTTTGCTACAACCAAGAAACTGGTATCGAGTAAATGGGTCTTTATTTATATTTTTCAAGGCTCAACAAAGACACAGTTACCTATTAATAGGTAGCTACCTATGTCTTGCAAGGTTTTTTTTTAAATCTAAACGGGGTAACTCTTGATCTTCATCTCATCTGATGTTAAGTGAAGATAAGGCTCGACCAAAGAGGAACTGGCTATCTTACCTCTAACTGCCGGAACACAATAATGCCGTTAACATTATTGCCATGGCGACAGACTTAGGTAATATGGTGGTAGCTAGCCAGGCGGATTTAGAAAAGCCCCACCAGCAACCAAACCGAGCAGAAAATTTCTGCCCCCACGGGTATCGAACCCCGGACCTCTAGATCTGAATTCGGTGGTCTCAACCACTAGACAACAGAGGTAGTAGCCTACTTTTAATGTTTCTTAACTTACCCAACCTTTATCCCTTACCACGCTAGCGCTCAAAGATTTAAACATGTATTGTGTAAGTGGCTGCTTGGTATCTCAAAGTGATGTGTGTCGTGTCAACCAACAATCATGCGAAGTCCAATAAGGTGGAGATATCAGTACCTATATAGGATGGTAACGGACGACTGACGACAATACGACAGTAAATAAGAACACGGGCTATATACAGGGTGGTGCCGTCAATGCGACAATAAATTTAAACATGGGCTATATTAGTCCATAGAAATGGTATGCCACTTTAAAAAATATCATATTCATTTGATAATTTCATGACATTTGTATGGAATAGTTGGTTGGTTGTTGTATGTTGGCAGCATTATTTCATACAAATGCCATGAAATTATCAAATGAATACGATATTTTTCAAAGTGGCAAACCATTTCTATGGACTAATAGAGCCCATGTTTAAATTGTCGCATTGACGACACCACCCTGTATGTTCATAGAAAAGTTAAGCAACTTGCAAATAGCTACATCTTATTCATTTGATAATTTCATGACATTTCAATGAAACATTGGCTGCATTATTTCATAGAAATGTCATGAAAATATCAAATGAATAAGAGGTAACTAGGTAATAATTAAAAGTCCCAAAATATTTTTATGAACTATTATAGCATTTATAGCTCATGTTTTAATATACTGTCGTATTGTCGTCACCACCCTGTATATATTTTTAGCGTTCGCTCCAGTACATTTAGGATGAAACTTCTGAATTCTGATGGACTTGTTTAAAAATATAATGGTGTATAAAGGCGTAATTTTTACATTTTTCCCACATCTCTAGTTCAATGAGATAGTTATGGCAACATTTTTCTGTTGTCAAGGTTGACTTTACGGTCGGGGGAAAAACATTTAAGGCGAAGCTATTATTACTTTCGTCAAGGGGAGGAAGTTGTTATTTTACTAAAATATAGGTTTCATATTTTTGTATTATCTGGTAAATAAGTAGAATAGAATCATTATTTGCGACAAACATGTTATAATGCTGTTAATATTAAGTACACACGACAGCACATCAAGTGTAAAATTTGCACTACGAAAGCCGCCTCTATTACGAACGCAGTAATTGCGGTCTCAAGGTCAAACTGTTACGCTTGATGTGTTGTTGACTGTACAATGATCTCATATTTAGCCACTTTACGATAGCATGCAAATCTTATATAGTATGTTTAGGTAGTGGTACATCAACGAATAGTACAGTGTCATACAATGATAAGGATAAAATAAAACTGTCAATGATTCCTAGCCCAATGGTATGAAAAACTCATTAATACTATAGACATTTTTGGAACAAAGCCAATCGCACAACTTTTTAGTGATATGAATCAATTTGGAATCCTGTTGAAAACTCTCACAGCCATAACTAGACCGCTTTTGCTGTCATCAATTTACAATAAATTTTATAATGCTTCGATATTACTTGAATTAACCAGTCACATTTCCATGTAGGTGTGTACCTACCTACCTACTGTTTCTTTCACTGTATTAAAATATTTAACGTATCAATGTCTGATCTGTGACGTATATTGTAATTGTAATACCTACCTTCCGACGCGGACAGACAAAGAAGCCGCCATATAGTAGATTGAATAATGAAGATCTTTCAGGTGTTTGATGACTATCAGCTCATTTCCTACTTCACAATTTATTAATGGTCTTTTCACAGATGCGACTGATTTGAAATTTGGTTTCGCTACTGTTACTTAGGTGGTATTTCCAAGACATGTAACCTTGAGCTGATCCTGAACCATCGTATGGTCTGCGGTATGCTCAATTCTTCAAAAGGTTACAGCAGCAAATATAGCGTTTTCGGGCTCATAAGAATAGTCTCAATGCGGTGTTAGATAGATGATTGTATAAAATATAACGACGGGTTAGTTAAAATTTTAATTTTTATATCATCACTTTATAGTAACTAGGTATGTAGGTAAGTATAATTTTAGAAATAAAAAAAATATTTGTAGTTTTCTATACCCGTAACTATATTTTTCTTTTACATATTCCCTTTTTAGGTCTATATCTATAAAGCGACGATGATGAGGAGCTCGGTGGCGTATATTGGGTTGAGCGCTCTGGTTTCGATAAGAAAAACAAAGCAACTTTCGCCATGGTCGATCTTTGGATGAGTCAATCAATGTTTGTTATCTCGAGCTCCTCCGTGCTATGGAAGGCACGTAAAGCCGTTGGTCTTAGTTGTTCCTGCAAGCGCATTGGAACCCGCGTGGTGGTGTAATGCCCTCAAACTCCTCATGTGCTTCTCCCATGTAGGAAGGCCTGTGCCCAGCAGTGGGCCAGCAGTGTGACGTATATAGGCTGGTGCTGCTATAATGCGACGATATATGTGGTGAGATCAATTGTAGAGAAAGCAGGATATGATTCGGAATACAAGAATTGTTTGGATGTAAATTAGTAAAAATAAAAACCAGCTATAAGTATGCAAAAATAAATTTTAATAATAATGCTGGAATAATAATAACGAAGGACTATTTGCACACAATTAATCAATTAAAATAATAACAGAATACTCTTAAAAAAAGATATATAATGAATTCCAAAGTAAAATTCAGTTCATGACATCACGAGTACCTACTTACTACTTAAAACATTCAAATGAATTACATAACAACGTCTTAACATTAAATTATAGTAGAGCACTAGTAGCCTATTAATAATAGTAAAATATGAAATAATTACTTTCATGTAAGTTGTGAGCAGGTTGTTGTCGGCTGACTGTGAAAGCGACTGGTGGATGCGCATCCACCAGTGTTGCCAGTGACCGATAGTCAATAGTAACACGAGGCAGTTGAAAAGTAACATTTTCATGTCAAAAGTAACATTAGTTTTTTTAGGTAAAACAAAAAGACTTATACTGGAACATGTATCAGAATCCCTTTTTCATTATTTTGAAGAAACATGTTTCAGAATTAAATTTTCATTATTTCGAAGTTGTTTGAAAAAGACTTGGAAAAACTTTTGAGATCATTAAACTTACTATTCAACAAAAAAAAAGGCAATTATAAGCTACTCAATAGCGTAGTTTTATGACTACTCGGTGTGTGAATTTTTTCGTTACTTTTGTTCAAATCCTAAAAGTAACGGAAAAGTAACATTTTGAGTCGTGTAACATGAAAGTAACATGAGAGGGTCAAAAGTAACATAAAATGTTACAAAAGTAACATTCTGGCAACGCTGGCATCCACAGCCATCTGACAGCATCCATTTTGTTTTATCGGGCTGGCGAGCACGTTTTCCTCGGAAAACGAATTCGTCTTGCCCAATCACCGTACAACGTTGCCGCAAGTTATTTGCAGATTAATTTTACTTGACATTGGCAAAATTCGTAATAATGAGAGGCCATTAATTAAAGAAGAATTTGTGAGCAAAATATTTTTTAATTCGATTTTAATAAAGCTACATTAATCTGTCAAATGGCGTTATACTCAGGTCTTTAGCAATTGAAAAATCAATTGTGTCTGGAATCTGATGCGTGATGTTTGGCGGGTTAATGATAATTCATTCATAACAGTTTTACAACTAGTAAAACTGTTATTATTAATAGTTGTAAAACTGTTATGAATGAATTATCATTAACCTGCCAAACATAAGCCACTGCTTAGTTAGCAAAAACCTCGCAAAGTCTATTTAAAAAACCAACAGAACCAGCAAATTAAGTTGTTTTTGTCTTCAAGCTGCACTAAAACATTCGAGCTATCGAAGTAGGTAAATAATGGGTCTTAAAATATGAAATTGCCGGTTTTTTTTCAAATAATTCTCAATGATTGTCTACCTCAAATATTAACAGTTGTAATAGGTGTTTTCGTTAAAATTAATTAGTTGAAAATGAGGCAATTAGAGCTTGTAGAATTTATAGCCGATTTCAATGTTTAGATTTGTTGTAATTATTTTCTACTTATTATTTAAAAATTGCATTTAGGTACCTATAGTATAAGAAAATGAATTTCCTTAAATTAGACAATATTTAATAAAAATTAAAACCGACTTCAAAAAACTGAAAAGGATGAAATAATTAAATATAAGTAGGTATTCATCCTCTAGAAACATATTTTTGGAGTCGGTGCTTTACTTTCTATTGTTTTTGGAAACCACTTAGCACCAACTCCAAAAATATGTTTCTAGGGGATGAATACCTACTTATATTTAATTATTTCATCCTTTTCAGTTTTTTGAAGTCGGTTTTAATTTTAGTTTAAAATTTTTTTTCACAATTTTTAGTGATATCTTCCTACGGTCGAAGCTAGATGGGTGACCGTTAACTTATATTGTTTCCTACTATCGTATCGTTTCACTAAAAACTCATTGGAAAAGCAAAAATTCGCAATTTCGCTTATGTAGACAATTTCATAATTTCAGTTTTTTTTAATTAAAAACCAAAGTACCCAACTGTTTTTGAAAAAATTTTTATGGGACCAAATGGCAGCTATTCCGCATCGAACAAAAAAAGAATCACGTAAATCGGATCAGTAATCTCGGCGTAATCGGTGTACATACATAGAAAAAAAAAAAACAAAAAAAAAAAAACCCTACCGGCCGAATTGAGAACCTCCTCGTTTTTGAAGTCGGTTAAAAATCGGTCTTGTCAATTTCAAATTGAATACAAAAAACATAGTATAGTGATTCCAGTTTGAAGAAAAAGTATTTTAAAAATACTTTAGACCCATACGTACAGAGCAGATTTTTTCTTTTTTCGTACTTTAGTAGCCTGGATGCATGTACTGTGTAGGCCAGCGCATCTCAGAAAAATTTAAACTTAAAAATTCTTAATAACCCGCCTGGTTTTAATTTGTACTCAAATTTTTTTTTGATTATTTATTGAAAATAGGTACTTATTAAAAAAAAACTACAAATGCAATTTTGAGCCGTAAATGATAAAAAAATTGCAGCTACTTCACTTTGGAGGTTTAGTAATATTGAATAGTAATACTTAATAGGTATTTTGCTTTTTTTTTTAATTTAATTTCCCACTTATAGTTTAAAGTAAGTAGTTATTACGTTAACTGATTTTAGTTTTTGTAACCTTATTTTTTTTTTCGCTGGGAGAGGTCAAAAGTTGTGTTTTACTTGACAGAAATCACTCACAGTGCTCAGTAGTTTATTGATTCAATTCTAGACTACTTAACTAGTTAGTGATTCATAGTCAGTCAACAAAAAATATCTGTGGTCACTTGTTGAACAAATAACTATTTATACAATACATAAAATAATATTCATACACTTATACCTATTATCTAGCCAAAGTAAGCATCATGAGCTTGTGTTATAGATACCTACTAGATAACGGATAAATAATGATAATAATATGTATATGTATAAATATTAGAAATATACTAAATAAACATATAAGCATCCATGAGTCGTAAACAAATGCTCCTACTCATCATACAAACATTTGCTCCTAGCGGGATTCGAACGCGAGACCTCTTGACCGAGTAGCTTATATAGCAAGGGTTACAGACCACTCAGATAGCCGGTCGTCCTATTGACGTATTATAACGGCAAATGAGATGACAGCTATATTGTAAATCACAGACTTTCTTTGTAATAGTTCGTTTATTGATAATAAATGACTAATGCAAATATTCGTCAACATGTTTAACATTTTGATTACGTGGCCGCTGTGACGTCACATGTTACCAAACATTGATAGGTTGCTATGGTGATTTAGATGTTTTTCCTTTTGACAGCGTTTGATGATAACAACAAGTAACGTCATACACTGAGATAGGTGTCACGTGACCTGAGAGTAATTTAATTGCACTTTGTTTAATTAATCTTATTTGAATTCCATATTAATACAATAAACTATTGTTTTTAGGATTTTTGTAATAAAAAATACCACTACGTGTCAAAATTATATTTAAATTTGAATACAGTCAACATATAGGATTTTTATTTCCATATGCTCCCGGGAGTCTTAACAAGCATGTCTCAACCCATACTTAATATGACATTTAGCAAAACATCAAATTCTCAATACCGAAACCAGCCGCAATAGAAATATAATGTAATTTTAACAAGCACATATTCCAACAATAACATTCCTTATAACCAATTTATCACAGTTCTTTTTGTGTATACATTCTGGATTTATGTCAAACGTAACATTGTAAAGATACCTTGTTTTACATTACAGACAAAAACAATTATTTAAGATCGATCGACCTACGTTTTTATGCACACAAATCATTTCGTCTGAGACAGTATCTAATCCCCATCTACACGTACAAACATAATGTATGAACCACACGATGTTCTTTTGAAATTAAAATTTTATAGCTAAAGAATGGTATCTGCGGTTTCCTTGTCAAAGGAACCAAGTATTTTTCAACGTTATGAAATGAAATGAAGTTACAATATCTTTATTCAAATATGCCAAAAAGAAGCACTTTCGTTGACTATCGCAAAAAATATATATTATTATAAGTAAGTAACAACGTCATAGTGTCTGTCTGTCACTGAAAAAAACACTATGAAAATAACACAAATTTATAAGGGTACATATTAAAGTTTAATTGAATTACAAACAAAGTTATAAAGATAACAGCAGCTTACCTATGTAAAATTTTTCGCTTCGTAATAATCATTTGTAAGTACCTACAATCAATAATATGTATTGTTGCTTTTGTGCTTTTGTATTGCTAAGAACAACTCACGCGCGAGATGACCAAATTGTCTACATATTATTTGCACGTGGCCGTAATACCTATAACTAATCTAATTACATATTTTGGAATAAAATAAAGATTGAAATTGAAATTAATTACTAAGTATCACCAGTTCATCACCGATGAATGCAAAATGCGATAGAAATGCCTTTATTTAGAAAATCTATGTCTTATCTAATTAACATCTGCTTATAAATCTGCCTCACACGTCTTTGAGGGCTGAAATCTTACACTACGTATTAAAACTAGTAAAATTGATAATTGTTTTGTCAATTTTAAAGAAATACAATGAGATAAAGTATAATCATATTATCTACAATCAAATTATTAACTGTTGACCGATAATTTGATAAATATTAAGATAGTCAGAGCTAAATTTTTAAAAAGTTGCCTGTCCATGCCCACATCAAACCGCTGTAGCTCAGTTCGAGCTATTGAATGACAAGATCCATAGCTTTCATCCATGACCATCGTCATTCGATGTCTTACAAAACGCGGCTCTTAAAGCATTCTTAAAATATGATGCTATAAAATTTGGTTAATCGGAAACCCATCCTTATATAATATTTACAATTAGGTCAGTTTTTAAAAGACTTTAGTTTTTAAGACGGATAATTATAAAAATGCTTTAAGAGCGTATAAGGCCTTACGTTCAAAGGTGATATCTTTATCTGCCATCGCTAACGTTGATAAGGCCGCAAGTGTTTTTAACACTGAATATTAAGCTAATCGATTAACCCATTTATGCACATTCAAACAACTATAATTACAGTCCTAAAGCTAAGAATGCGTCCAGTACTGCCCTCTTTTTTTAATTTAATATGAAAGAAAAGACTATATATTATTATTCTTTACTTAGTTTTTAAGACTATAATTCATAGTTTACCCGTGTCCTAGGTAGCACAATGTTTAGAGCAGTCACCCGGATTATGGACACGCATTTTTATTTGTCTAGACTCTAGTCTGAACATGCCTATATCTTTTAAGCATTTATTACACTAAGTTTTAAAAGCATAAACTTTTAAAATCATATAGCTACATGAGAAACCAGTACAATTATTAACTGTCGGGCAAAATATTTAAAGTATGTCGGAGTATGGAATTCTATTTTTATACAGTCATCTAGTCATTTTATCAAGTCATTTTACATATTGACATCAATTGCATGACGTCGATATTACAATCGACAGCACATCAATCGTAACAGTTTGACCTTGAGACCGCACTTACTGCGTTCGCAATAGGGGCGGCTTTCGTAATGCAACTGTTACACTTGACGGTCTGTCGTGTGTACAATAAACTATTCATTAATTACACACAATAAAAACTAACTTTGATAAGCTTGCTCCAGTGTCCATTTTTAAATTGTCTTTGGTTGTATGTCATTCAATATTGCGTCGAATGATATCAGACGCTTCCTTCTCGCCTATGTCTTCTAGAATTACCGCCAGGTGCTTGGAATTTATGTTTTCCCCAGTTTCCTGTGAGAAATAAATAACATTTATTTTATGTAACATGATTTGATTGCGAATAAAGTGAGGACAGGCTCAGAATCTGAAACAATAATGTCGTTTTAAGTTACCACGACCACAGACTTGACTTCAGGCATGCATCAAGGAGAACTCAAGTCACTCGAGGTCTTTATCAGGATGCAATTTTTCTCCTACACATTAGATATTTCATTAATTTACATCTCACAAAGCACGGTAGTCATGAATCGAGAGAGAGAAAAGAGAAAGAGAGAGTTTATCGTTTGAGAAGTAGTCTTATTAGATATCATCATCACTGTGCCTGATCGGGGACATGCTTGCTCACTACGACGATTCGGATCTGTTTGCCGAAGGATTAGGGCATCTGATTGATAGGACGCATCGGTTTCTTGACTAGTTTATATTCTTTAGATTTTAATATACTTATATTTAGTTTTTGTTAGTTTTTAATATTTCAGTAAACTGACTTTCTTCCTGGACACTTACCGGTTAACTATGAAATATGTTAACTTTTGACCGTATTTTCTTTCTTTTTTTTTGACCAAATTTTTAAAAAATTATAATGAGATTATTGTAAATGTCTTAGTAATATTAATAATAGATAATGGGTAAATTTTGTTAAATGTATAGCATGCTAGTGTGTTAGATGTCTATCTGTATGCTCGCATGTATATCTATATATATAAAAATGTTATGTTGGTTTGTGTACGCTTCAAAAACTCAAAAAGTTCTGCACCGATTGAGTCGAAATTTTAACATGATATAAAATCCGCATCAAGGATTGTTTTTATCTATTTTTTGCATCAGTCACATATCTGCGACCGCGAGAAAACAGTTTTTTTGACGATGCGCCACTGCGAAGCGTGGCAGGGTACAGCTAGTTTAATAATAAATAAATAAATACATCATCATCATTTCAGGCGAAACACGTAAACTGCTGGACAAAGGCCTCCCCTGAAGATTTCCACGACGATCGGTGCTGAGCTGCACGCATCCAGCGGCTACCTGCGACCTTCATCGGATCGTCGGTCCACCTTGTTGGAGGCCTCTCCACGCTGCGTCTTCCAGTTCCGGTACGACTAGGGTTGCCAGATGGTATCCAAAAGGTGGACATGTCCTCCTTTTCCATGTTTTGTCCTTCCGTCCTCCCTTACCCACTGTAAGTCCTCCTTTTTGCTAAATATCGGGCGGGATTTACTCAGTGGAGCAAAGAGAGGAATAGACTCAGTGTGAAGTCAATTAAATCTTTAATTCTTACTCAATACAACTTCAAAGACATGACAAGTGAAGATTTTCATAATTATTTGTTAAAAAACCAAGAACTTCTTTCCAAAATTGGCAGCTCAGCTAATTAAGATTAAAATAAAGTAAAATAAGATGAAAAATCGTTTAATTTCTGAATGTTCTCCTTTTTTACAGAAAATCCTTCTTTTTAGACCTCCTTTATCAAATTATCATCTGGCAACCCTAGATACGACTAAACGGTTCTACGAGTGATGTATCCCGCCCACTTTCACTTTAGTTTGGCAACTCTTTGAGCTATCTCGGCGACTTTGGTTCTCTAACGGATCTCCTCATTTCTAATTCGACCCCTGAGAGAAACTCCGAGCATTGCTCGCACGATTACCCTTTGAGCGTAGTATGGCTCAAGTTAATTGGAATATAATGAGTTAGAATTATTCAAGTCTTTTAAATGTAGCTAGTCATTGTTCTACGTGACTTTTCAACATGTAATAAGTTCTTAATTTTGATTTTATTTTAACATTATTATAAATGTTTGCAAAATTATTTACTAATTAGCGTGGTGGACGTTAGCTCATAACGCAAATACAGACTAGAAGAATTTCACAGGGATATCCCAAGTCCTGGGTAGCTCAGATGGTTAGAGCAGTCGCCCGGATTGCGAAAGGTCGCGGGTTCGATCCCTGCCTCAGGACGTGAAATTTTTCTAGTTTTTTCTAGTTGCCCTGGGTTTCCTCTGGGCTACCTCCATGGGCGCTAAAGGCCACTTTGGATCCTGCTTCGGCGGGTTCAGGATAGGGATGAGTGATATTAATAAAATATCGATATTGAAATCAATATTGATATCGATAGCTCAATATCGATAATGCGATATTATCGTCCAAAAAATATCGATATTTTAAAACATCAATCGGAAACCATGGTCAACTATAAGTTATATGCTAAAATATTGTAAGAAATAATGAACATCATATTTTTTATCAGAATTTGTTAAATAATAAAAGAAACAATTAAAGAACGTTTGAATGAAGTGAAAGAATTTGTTACAAATAAGTTAGGTACTAAAAGTCTCATATGATTTTTTATTAATGCTTTGCAATATAAGCAACTTTGAGAGCAATTTTCCTTTCAGCGATATCATGTTAAAAATATCGATATCTCGATATTTTATAGTTATAATAATCGATATTGAAATATCGATATTTCTGAAATTAATATCGATATTTCAACGATATCGACAAATATCGCACATGCCTAGTTCAGGATTCCTCTCCGTAAAAAAAAGGTTGTGTGTGCGTGCGTGCGTCTGTGTGTGTGTGTGTGCGTGTGTGTGTGTGTGCGTGTGTGTGTGTGTATGTGTACCTTGTAGTGGTAGAGCAGCGTGCGCGCGGGGCTGGCCGTGTGCGCGTACCACGAGTGCAGCGCGTTCAGCCCCAGCCGCGCGGCCAGCCTCTCCCACCCGCCACTCGCGTCCAGCACGGCCGCCACCTCGCCAGCGTAAGACGACAACTCAGCTAGACAGGCCTCGCTTGTTTCCTGTTCCATAACCCTTCAGTTCATTCCTTTATTCGTTTTGACGTAGATTCAGTGGGAACCAGATTATTTCTCCAAAATTTACTTGACCGAATTTCATTTGAGCGAAAACGGTTGACCGACGTCTTATTGCTGCAGGTATTGTTTTTATAAGTAGTATTTCACCGATTCCAAAAAAACTTTTCAATATTTGCCGAAGGCTCTTTTGTATTTTTTTAATTTGGCAGATGATTTATTTGCCACATTTTCACTTCACCAAAACAACATTTTATTAAATAACATTTGGCCACAACTATGTTTTTGTAGATAATTCAACTACTAATACCTCTGCCTCTGCGCTACTATATTAAAAATGAATGTTGCTGTTATTCTGCATGCATATTTATTGCATTGCTTGCTTGCATGCTGAATGCTTACCGGCAAGAAAAAACTTATAGGATAAATAACGTAGGTGGTTAAACTCACGCCCTCATCCGCGGACTCAAAGTCGTCTTCCGGCTCGGACTTGATGTCGTCGTCGTCGAGCAGCGCGTGCGCCGGCATGTACTGACGCATCGCTTCCCTTAGCGACGGTTTGTCTATAGCAAGGTGCCACGCCGACATTGTATGGTCTTCGTGTTTCAAAGGATCAGCCTGAATTATAATAAGTCATGATTAAACTGGTACAAATTAACGTTACGTTGCGTTATTGGCTTATAAATAACGTAAATACAGATGGACTAGAAGAAAATCATAGGCTTCTCACAAGTCCTTGGTAGCTCAGATGGTTAGAGCAGTCACCCGAAAGGTGATTTTTTCTACAGGTTAAATAGTTTTTTAAGTATCTTTCAAACATTTATAACAATGTTAAAAATTAAATGAAGAATAAATTGTAGCACTTGAAATTGTCTGCACTTTTATAGGCGAATTCAGCCGATTACCATCAGGAGAGACGTAAACTTGTTTGCCACCCTTAGAAAAGAAAACATTGCTTATTCTCCACAGCCAAAATATTCACCGAAATGTTGGTAGAACAAATATTTGACAGTTTAAAAGAACTAAGTATGTTTTTAATTACTAAAAATAGTAAAATGCAAAAATTTGGTATGTAATTTTGACACTACAATTATTGCAGAAATAATTACTTACTTTCCTCTGTAGCAGCAATTTGACCATTTCCAGAGTACCTTCTCTGACTTTCCCATCGCATGCCACTTGCAACGCAGTATATCCACGCCCATCTAACGCATCAATTTCGCCCTGTAAAAAGCATTGTATATTAGGTTTTTGCGACGTAAGCACGTTGCAACATTAGTTTGTAGTATTTTTTCCTGTCTGTTCTGTAAGAACCTTTACTCCTATGTTGTCAACATAACTCAGGAAGCGTTATGTGGTGAAATTGTTTCGGCAGAGCCTAGGCTACCCCCGCGAAGGACAGTGGAGTTACCGGGAAGTTTTAGTGGGCATTCCCAGTGTCATTAGCGCTGCCTAACCAGCAGCATGTAGGTCTGCAATCAGATTTTTCCCCAAAAAAGGGCACTAAAGTTTTGATCGACTTCTGTTGCTAATTGTACTATGCGTTTTGTCTGCACGTTTTAGCAGATTGTTTGTGTTTGTATCGATAAAAACGCACGAAAGAGTGTCTTTTCATAATACATATTGGCATATACTTAGCGATAGGCAATATGCATGAAAAAACTTTACTGGTTTAGTAAATTTGTAAGGAAATGCGTAAAATAATACTGCCAATAGTGAAAACAGAATTAATTATGGCCAAAAAATAGCCGAGACATTTGAATTAGAAATTTCAGTAATCCTGTCTCTTTCTAAAACAACTTTTTATATGAAATATGTTTGTCGGGTGTGTAATGTAGCGTCAAAGTTTATATCGGATTTTAATCTTTAACTTTATGTGGTTGTAAATCAGGTATTCATCAATATTTTTCAAAATTTTTTTCAGTTTGGTAAATTGTAACTGTGTAGAATTAATTTCTAAGCCCTAAAAAAAATTGATACCTATTCCCCATTTTTATAAACACTAAATGACATAGTGTGACATATTAATAAAACGTTAATCAACTTCTGTTGCTGACCGTACTGACTTCAGTTGCTGACCGTACTGACTTCAGTTGCGACCGTACTATTACCGCTAAAGTGTGGTGTAGGGGCGGGCAACTCTGACCGGCGTCACGTGGTCGAGGGGTGTTTGGCGGGTTTTAATAGCGTCGGTCATGTTTTTATTACAATAATTAAAAATTGTCGGAGCGAACTTTGTGTTATAAAAGTGGTGTTGTTTTATATACAAAGTGTTTGTGTTGACGTAAAACTAAAAGGATATTAGAATAAAAGTGTTTATGGTGTGAAATACGATGAGAACTTTTTTGTGGTTATCCACCTCATCAAGTAGTACATAAGGAGACTGTCATCATATATTTCGCGTCAAATACTCCCAAGATGCATTGAAATGTGTAACACCAGCATTTCAATGCAATAAATGAAGAAATAAGAAATACTGAAGACATAGCTGTATGGACATTAGTTTCCGTAGCCTTCCCATTGTAGGGAGAATGTACAAAAAAAAATCACGTGATCGAGAAGCTCGCGCGCCGCTGGCAGGCAGTCGTCGTAGGCGGCCACGTGTAGCGACGAGCGTCCCGCGCCGCTCTCAACCAGCTTCGTACGATCGACGCACTATTACCACTAGAGTCCGCGCCACAAAAAACTCCCGTAGACGCGGCGCTGTTAGCAGACGGAAAAGTGTTGCCATAATGTCCTTATTTTACCCACTCGTAACTGGTTTGCGATTTTAAAAGTAAGAAAAATATCAATAGTTGATCCAGAATCACAAAATCCACTACGCCGATCTAGCGCCTTTTGATGGATGTAGAAGTTAGGTCTTTTGTTCCCTAGTACCCCCTAATTTCTACACTCAAGGAAAGAAAAGAGGAGGCAAATTTCTAATAACGAAGCCACACACTACTATAATGTATGCGACATGTAATGTTTATTTACAATAATAAATAATCACATAGCGTTTGAATATTTGAAAACGAAATTAATACCAATATTCCTAAAATGCGGGTAATTATCAATACAGTGGCAACTTTTACTCTAATCTATCTGACAAACAGCTGTAGTTCATCTTTTCGACGCGGGACTTCTTTGGTGGCGCGGACTGTAGTGTGGGGTGGAGGCGGGCGACACTCACCGGCGTCACGTGGTCGAGCAGCGCGCGCGCCGCTGGCAGGCAGTCGTCGTAGGCCGCCAGGTGTAGCGGGGTGCGACCCTCGCTGTCTAGAGCGCTGAAGCTCGCGCCGCTCTCGAGCAACTTCCGCACACTCGACGCGCTCTTGTTTATTACCGCTAAATGCAGCGCTGTTTGCTTCTCTGTTGACAATAATGTGTCACGTTATTAAACGCGAGTTGATCGCCGAGCGAGCCAGTTTATGGAATGAATTACCTATTCACATATGAATAGCTCAATCACAAGAATGGTTCAGGAATATTACCTGTGGTTGGTTTTGCGGTAGTTTTTCTAATTCATTTTTCTTGTGTACTTATACGCTATGTACAGTCGACAGCACATCAAGCGTAACAGTTTGACCTTGACGTTGCTCTTACTGCGCTCGTAATAGAGGCGGCTTTCGTAGTGTAACAGTTACACTTGATGTGCTGTCGTGTGTATATATTCTATATTATTTTTTGATGAGTTATGTCTAGATATTTATTATAATATGTATTAGTATGTACCATGTATGTTAATGCTTGTAAATTGATTTATCCTTTTCATATTTATTTATAATTATATTTACCTAGGATAGAATGGTACACCAACTACTTTACCAAATTATCGTGCTCTTGTGTATGCCTTCTATCCAAATATTGCCTGGAAGAGATAGCTATTAAGCGATAATACCGCCCTTGTATAATTTAATTGAAACATTGGTTTTATCTGTAATTTATTGTACAATTAAGCTTATTCTATACATCTGTCTAAATCTGGTCTAGTAATTTTATTTCAAATGGTATTGCTCGCAAAAATATAAGAAAATACTATGTAAAGGATTTAGATTTACCATAGTGAAAGACGGTACTCCGATTCGGACATATGCGACCTCTGGTAACTAGTTACAATCTTCACGGAACACTCTCGAAAACGAAGGTAGATGGTAGTGCTAGTGATCCGACACACAAATTGTAAAAAAATGCTTTTGATAGCCTAACCACGTAGCGTTTTAGTTTATTCATTTGTCGCAAATATAGGCCCAGTCTCTGTGCATGACATCAAGCCAAATCCCTTTCAAGGGTCGGCAGAGCATCAGGATTCCATAATACATTTTCTATTAACATTTTCTGTGTGTATACCTAGAGCTGATTACATTTTTTTTATCATGTAAGCTATTAGTATTAGTTTCGGGATGTGGAATAACCTGTCTCAGTGGATAAAAATGAAAAGACAAGAATGAAAAGTTCACAATTAATTTGACACAGATTTTTTTTCCGATTGCGACTAGTGCAAAAGAGTCTTGTTAATTGAGGCCGAGACAAAATATATCTACATAGCCGTATCCAAATACACTATAATATTTGATTTTCGATATGTGTTCCCATCTGTGAGCTTGAATAAGTAAATAACAAGTTCGTAAATAAATAACAATTAGCGACGAAACGCACGCGCGCGGTGTTACGGAACCGGCAGTCTCAACTGGTGCACCTTTAGCATCGTTAAGTTTTGTTAGATTCTCAATCTCGCACCAATAATCCAGTAGCCCATAATAAGCAACATTAAGAGCTTGCGCTGCACAGTGGGACATCCATAGGTCATAAATCTTAAAAACCTGCTTTCTTGTTTTACATTTTATTCCTTGTCGTTACATTGGATAGTTGCGGTACCTTCTGAAACTATAAATAGGTCAGTAATTAGAGTGCGCCTTCATTATCTATTGTGCATTCAAAGAGAGCGCATCGCCAATCGTAAATACTGTTATCAGTGAGTCATTAAAAAGCGTGACGTCATTTGTTGTCATTGCGGGACCTGTGAGTGCTGTGTGAGTTTTTTCTGAAATGGATATCCAAGAACAGGGTATGTAATAATTAATATTTTTATTTTAATTGTATCTTAGTATATATTTTCTTTAGTATGTCATTGCTACGAGGCGACTTTTCTTGGAGTATTATATTTTAATATTCAAAGTTTGAATAAACTTTTAAATATGTTCCCACTCGCTCCGACTATGGAGGTATATTGCACCATAATCTTTAGACTTTCTTATCTTAGGAAAATTAAAACTTGGCTGCCCTTATCTGCCCTTTTGGCGATGACAAGGGTGCTACGGTTGCCAGATTATCTCGTAGCATTTGCTACGAAATTAGTTTATTTAGTCTTAGTGCTTTGTGTAGGTTTTGTGACTGAATTTTAACCGTTTTTTTTTTGTTTTAGGTAATTTATATATATGCTCGTTTTCAAGAATGCATATTCTTGAAATATGGCTAACTGTCAATACCGATAATGACTCGGAAAAGTGTCGTCAAGTCCTACAAAGTTTGTTGACTACTCTGAACGATGCTGAGAACATTGATATTCATTATTTAGAGAAAATTGTTAATAATTTATGTAAAGCTATTGCTCGATTCTGGAAAAAATGTAATAGGGATAAAACCAAGCTTTTATATAAGAATTCCGATTGGTTTAATGTTATTGAAAAAATTCAACTTGTGAAAAATAATAAGCAATGTACTCCGTCTGAAACGTCGCCGTGTCATTCACGTGGTCGTCCTCGAAAACCTTTTACGCAATGTAGTAAAAGGACTAAACGTCGGAGAGTAGCTGATTTGTCAAAGTCTGATGATTCTACTGTGAGTGCATTGCTTGATGTTTCAGACTGTTCATTCGATTCGTGTATATCTAGAGTTAGCACTGATGATGTCTTGTCACTTGTGACTGATGCTCAGTTGACAAAACATCAGTATTTATTAATTAAAAACTTTGTTAATAGTAAGATTTCTCCTAATGTATTACCATGTTACCAACAAATTACTAAAGCGAAACAGAGATGTTACCCTTCTAATATAACTGTTTCCGAGTCTTCAGCTGAAGTTGAATTACAAAGTCTTTTTGATCACACAGCTTCTCGAATCCTTGAATCTCAAAAAGAGGTCTTAGATCAGATTCCTGATGATTGTTTGTCTAATATCTCTTTACTTGGGAAATGGGGATTCGATGGCAGCACTGGACATAGTGAATACAAACAATTTTTTTCAGATTCAACTTTAGAAGATAGTAGTTTGTTTGTAACATCTTATGTACCCCTTCAAATTATTGTAAAATTAGCTGAAGATAATTGTAAAATTTTATGGAAAAATCCTCGACCCTCTTCCACTAGGTACTGCCGTCCTATTCGATTTCAATTTTTGAAAGAAAGCACAGCAGTGTCTTTGCAAGAGGAAGCTTATTTTAAGGATAAAATTGAAAGTTTGCAACCTACTTTTATTCAGATCGACAATCGTGAATTGGTCGTTTCTCATAAGTTGCAGCTTTCAATGGTAGATGGTAAAATTTGTAGTGCTTTAAGTGAAACATCTACAAGTAGATGTTATATATGTAATGCTACCCCTAAAGAGATGAATAAAATAGACGAATGTTTACAAAAACCTGTAATAGAGAGTAGATACCAATTTGGATTATCACCACTACATTCTTGGATACGTTTCTTCGAATATTTTATTCATCTTTCATATAGATTAGACATAAAAAAATGGCAAGTTAGGCTAGATAGTGATAAACAATTGTTATCAAATAAAAAACAATATGTACAGTCCCAGTTTAGGGAACGATTAGGTTTAATAGTTGACAAGCCGCGTAGTGGTGGAAGCGGGACGTCTAACGACGGAAACACGGCCAGGAAGTTTTTTTGGAATCAGCTGTATCTGCTGAAATTACAGGTTTGAATAAGGATCTCATAGATCGTTGTTGTGTAATATTACAAACGTTATCTTCTGGACATAAAATTAATGAATGCAAGTTTAAAGACTATGCATTACAAACAGCATACAGCCTGGTCGAGGAATATCCGTGGTATAGTCTTCCTGCTTCTGTCCACAAGGTGCTCGTACATGGATCAGATATTATAAGTTATGCATTGTTATCTATAGGAGAACTTTCCGAAGAAGCTGCTGAAGCGACAAATAAGTATATCAAAATTTATAGACGAAGTCACACTCGAAAAATGTCACGTGAAGTTACCAATCAAGATTTAATACAACGACTATTATTACATTCAGATCCTTATATTACAAGTCTTCGGAAACTTCCCCCTAAAAAGAAAAATACTCTGTCACAAAGTGTAATAGAATTGTTACATGTTTAATATTGTTAGAATAAGAATAATTTATTTGTATTTTGTTAGTTGTTTTGTTTTTTTTGTATTTAATTAATTTTAATTTATTTATTTCTATTATTTTATTATAATTAAATAATGTTATCAATGTTTAGACTCTTATTTTATTTAAAATATATGTTTTACATTCCAATTTTTAAGTGTTTGTTCATGATAAATTTAGGTAAAAGTATGTTATTGTTTATATTTGTTTTTTACTGAAGTAAACGTTTTTTATTCCGTAAATACATGTATTTCTTTCATTTTAATGTTCCTAAAACACTTTTACAACTATAAGTCACTAAAATAATACAATGTATTGATAGTAACAGGACTTTAACTATTTATGACCGCCCTTGTATGGAGCGTGTCCCTCCGTGCGCTGTAGGCACTAGATAACGGAGAAATACACACAATAAATTATACTTAAATAGAAATATTACAACTATCCCTAAATGAACTTATAAACTTCTATGACTTGTGAACAAATGTTCGTAGTTATCATACAAACATTTGCCTCTACCGGGATTCGAACCCGCGAAGTCTGGTTTAGTCAAGTTTGAAAAACAAAACATAAAGCATAAATTATGTCTAAAATGTTTACCATTGTTGAAAGCGTTGAGGTCATAGGCAATATTGTTGGTTTTGAGAGCGTCCAGAAGCTGGCTCAGACACGATTGGTATAGGACGGCGTTGTGGATAGCATTATTGCCATCTATGTCCTCTATCATAGGGCTGCAGCCTGTAAATACAAATTGCATTGTTAAAGAATTGTTATAGCAACACCACCGGCACCAGTGCACTTTTGCAGTATTTACAAAAATGAGCTAATTATGCAATAAGTGGCAAAAAGTACTTCTACACTTGGTACGATAATGCCACGGATTTAATACGTTTTATATTACAATAAAATATTTAAGGGAATTCATAGGTGACTGCATTGCGCCGTTTTTTTTCTATTTATAGAAAAAAATAGAAAAAAAAAAACATAACACCGCCCCTGATGAATAAGAAGAGTCTATATGCAAAGACAGCAGTTTTTGTCATGTGCGTTAATATACATCGATCGAATATCGATTCCTGAGGCACGCCTATATATACAGGCGCACCCGAGGATTCATTTTTATTTATTACAACTTTTTGAATTCTATTGGTCAAGTAGGATTCAATAAGCTTTAACGAGTTTATTGATACACCATATTGCTTTAATTTACCCAATAATGTTTAATGATCTACACAGACAAACACCTTGGTCATGTCACAGACGATTCCTAGAGGATCCAAGCATCAAATTTGTGTTTCTTTCTATAAAAAATACGTTACAAATTATCAATGGATTTAACATACTATAACCTACTACGCACCTTTAGACACAAGGAATCCTATAATATGAGGCATATCTTGTGTAATGGCTAAGTGTAGAATAGTTCGAGACTGATGATTAGTTTTGTTTAGTAGATGGGTCATCTTCATGCTGTGAATTAGTTTGACGATGTAATCGAGGCTGGGTTGTTTGCTGCATAATGTCATGTGTAGAAATCTGAAAAAAAAAATTGTATTAATTTTTTTTAAGAGGCCAAAGTTTAATTTAAAAGAGCATTAAGTTTGATCACTCGTATAAAACTCAGTACTTCGATATTTTTAGCGTTTTTAATGTCACGAGTTTTCAATTACCTACAACCCATGTAACACAACGACGTTTTTCAATACAGTTGTGGAAAATAGTAAAAAACAAATCAAAGAATGAAATAAAAATAATCAATTTATTAAACTACAATGTGAAAATTTTCAGAAAATGGCGCGTTTATGCAGCGGGTCATTTAAAAAACTAAACTAGGTAACAGACTCGAACGCGTACGTATACGCTTTTCTAAAACATTATACTTTATGTTGAGCACTCTGTAAGCTCAGATAATTCTGATGCTGCCTGTACTGTACAGTTGAAAAGACATGTCCTAGAGCGGGATGCGAACCCACGATATTTTTACAACCGATTGTGGTTTGCCCAAAGCCAGGTGTTGTCTAGTTAATGTTTAAAAAATAAGAGTATAACTTTATCACCTTCACCGAAACGTAAAAGTGAAAGGAAGTATAATCCAATCAGTTAAATTTTATAGTAATCACATATAATTCAAAAAAATAAATTATTAAAATACAGTATTTTTTACTTACGTGTCTCCATTTGACAGTCGCATCTCGAAGAGTTTCTCAAGTTTAGCTCTGACTATTGGTTTTTTAATACCGGTTTTGTCTCGGATCATCTCGCATAGCTCCTTAACCAGCTACAAATAATTACGTTTTTGTTGTAATTAGTGATGCGTCAAAACAAAACATAGTTTTGGGGCATTTTTTCTCCCATATTAATGCGCTTACACGTATGGCTAAGCCAACTACATGATATCCATAATAATGTCATATATTTGGAAGGCGACGACTTCATTCGGATTTAAATTCAGTCTTATGTTTAAGTCCAATAAGATAGTATCCGAAAATAATAAGACGGTTACGGTCGTACTACTGCCGCGCGAGAGCGGTGTGGATGTCGTACTGCGGACGGGCGATTGTTGTTTTTGATTCAACTTCGGCGACGTCAAACCAGCCCGACTGCCACTCGGTAGCGGTACGGGTAATTTGCGTCGTAGCCGTCCTGCCGCTGGACGGGCGAATTGTATGAAAAACAATAACCACCCGTGCGTAGCACGACATCCGCACTGCTCTAGCGCGGCAGCAGTACGACCGCAATCATCTGATTTGGAAAGGGACTAAGGATTGTTCCTCTTTAAAATATCAAGGGATTAATAGGCAAAGCGTTGCCGGCTTATGAAAGTTCATGAACGCCGTCTGCGGAAAATTAATTTAGTATTTTCAAATTAAAACGTCTCCACAGGAACATGTGAAAGGTTGCGGAACACGGGTCTAGGGGGTCCGTCTCAATTCGGGTGACTACTCTAAGCACTCGGCTACCGAAGACTTGGGGGATCCTTATTATTTTTTTGTTGTCTTTCTATTGGTTCATGACTACCTTCACATTGTACAAATTAGTATAATTCCACAACCTCACGAGTATTGAAACTCATCTTGCGTGTGTTTCAAACCCACAACCTCTGACTAATAGAGAGTCCAGTGCCTTAAAAACTGCACCCTTGATGTTTCGATAGTAGGTATGAGCTCCAGCCCCACACAGGGCAATATTTTTATAGCATACTTTGATTATAAGCTTGTCGTGAGCTAGACTGAATTTTGCTTAGAACACAATAGGCGATATGCCTGTAGGAATGAGTGAAATTTAATGAAAACATATAAAAATGGTTTAAAGTCGTCAACAACCCAAAGATATAACATTATTAAAGATATCATGAAGTTGAAATATCCATACCTATAAGACGTATCACACGATAAAGAAAATGACCCAACAAAATCCTTTGGCATGAACACAACACAATATACTATGAAAGGTAATTATTTGATGATCCCTCCTGTAAATGACAAACACACATATCAAAGCAATTATTTAAAATTATCGTCAGGGGGGGGGGGGTCTGCCCCCCCCTAGGAAAATTCCCTAGCTACGCCAATGTCAATTTCACGCACCACAAGTCGTTCTTTTATTGGATGTTCGAAACAAACAATAAAAAGCAATGAATAACGTCATGGCCACAGGAAATTCGCCGCGCTAGTTCTACAATTTTTTTAGATAATTTAAACTTCTCGTAATTTTATAGAATTATTTATCTGTGCATCGATTCTTATACAATTCGTGTACTTACTCCAATTCTCTTCTAAATATAATATCTTGAGCTACTTTCGAAACAGTGTCGAGACAACGTTTATAAATGCATTCTAGCTCTCCTACTTTAACTATACTGTTCGCCGCGACTATATCGCCACTGCGGGTGGCGTGAAAATGAATTGAAAGGCGCGCCGCCGTTGCCGCCCCCCCGTTCCCGTGGCCAGGACGTAAGTGTTACTATGACAATTAATTTTTTTTAATTGCGTCATTATGGCATGGACAGTACACCTTTGAGCACTTTTGCAACTTCTATGTTGCTATTTTTATACAATCATTATTTTATTTTGTTTTTTTGCGACATAAAATAGTTTTGTGCTATTAAAAGGAAACGATGTTGATCGGTTTATTTTTGTCTACAATCTGAAATGGTGTTTATGAGCTGGCCCAAAAGTTTACTATCTCCTTTATTTTGAGAGACCCATTAATGCTCTAAGTTGGTAAAAATAACGTGACTGCAGCACAAATAGTTGAGTAATAAGGCTTGTTTTTACGATATAAAATTAATAACTCAAAAATTGGTATACAATTTCGCTGAACATAAATGGGGTCTTGTGACACTATTTGTACTGTAGCCAGTAGCATGGTGTGGGTGACATTAGGCTAACCGCTCCTTTTTACTCGTGAATATTGCCGTTTTTTTACAATCATGATTTAATATTTTAGCTACACATTAAATATCACAGTCGTGATTTTTCGCAGCCGTCTGTTTAAATCAGTCAGCCACTTAACTGGATGCCTAGACCGTTTATTCAACGCCGGCATTCAATGAAACGGCTGAGGGACAACCAGCCAAATCATTGAAAAGATGACTGAACATCAATTCAGCCGTCTGGTTAAATTTGCCGTTCAATTGAAGGCGTTTAATTAGAAGAGCTTGTTAGTGACTGTTTGAGAGATTATTGGTAGGGTCAAGATTATTTTTTAAGACCACTTTGAACCGAAATCGGTTTTTGTTATAAGTGGTCATAAAAAACCTTGAACATACCAATCACAGAAAAATTCTTGAGTTCAAGACGATCCGCCTAGGAATCTAATTGATCGGGCTTTCAATACGCCATGTCGTTAAATGTTGAGTGAGTCTAGTTCAATTAACTAACGGCCTAGGCATTTAACTGTCTAGTCTATTTACGGTTTTATAATTATTGGTAATAAAAATTTTGGAAATTTTCTTAAAAATATATAAGAATATAATATATATTCCACCAATGAGTTTCACAATATAAGAATAAATAGGCTGAATAATGGAACCTTTTTGAAAACACCTTAGCTCAATATAATTGTCTCATCTTAATTTTAAACAGAAAAAGAGATAAAAGATGTAGTTCTGATTTTCAGCACGCGCACGCGGCTCCATCTGTATATGTGCGTCATTTTTATATACAGGGTGGAGCCGTCAATGCGACAATAAATTTAAACATGGGCTATATTAGTCCATATAAATGGTTTGCCACTTTCAAAAATATAGTATTCATTTGATAATTTCATGACATTTGTATGAAATAATGCAGCCAACGTTACACTATTCCATACAAACGTCATGAAATTATCAAATGTATACGATATTTTTGAAAGTGGCAAACCATTTCCATGGACTAATATAACCCATGTTTAAATTTATTGTCGCATTGACGGCACCACCCTGTATAGGAACGTCAAAGATTGTTGTGACTTCCCGACGGTTATTTAAAAAAATATATTACTATTGTACTGTTTTCTCGCAGAACTGCTGATCACGTGCGGAAATTGGTATTTACAAACTCGTGACTTTGGTAAGCCCTCAACTTATCTAAGTCTATGGGAAATAGTAATTTAAGTGGTTACCTTGGTAATCAACTTTAGGGGAAAGCTATTAATAATACCTATTCAACAGGAGGAGTACCACCAAAACTATATTCCATTATTTTAACCGCATTTACCTTCTTTACTTCAGTTCCGTGTTCAGTGCTGTAAAACGCTGAATATTCTGAACTGTCCTTCGATTTTTCTACACTTTTCTCCTCTTCTTCTTTGAGATTTTTCTGAAGTTGTCTTGACGGACTAGCTTCAGTTTTCTTAAAGAAAATATGGTGATCAATTTAAGAGCAATTACACTTTAATGTTACATTTTTAACGACCACTTAGCAAAGTATCGTGAGTTAAACGTAACTCTGTTAACTTGTTTGGTGATGCGATGTATTGCTACGATGGATAAAAGATATTTTTATAAGAAAAGAAGTAAAAGTATTTTGAATTTTTGTTGTTTAACAATTACAGAGTTTCTATATTTTTATAAGAAAAGAAGTAAAAGTATTTCGAATTTTTGTTGTTTAACAATTACAGAGTTTCTAGAATCATTTTTTTTTAATTTTTATACAACTAGATGACAAACAAGCTGACGGCCCACCTGATGGTAAGCGGTTACCGCCGCCTATAGACACCTGCAATAACAAGGAAAAATCACTTGATATTGCAGGTGCGTTGTCATCCTGGGGCCTAAGATAAAATGCCGTCCATGACCAGAAATTACACTGGCTACCTTTCCCTTCAATCCGAAACACAGCGAACTGTTTCACGGCTGAAATAAGAAAGGCGGTGGTACCTACCCAGACGACACTACATACGGGTCTACCACCTAGTCATACGGGTCTACCACGAAGTATTATCATAAGATAATACTTCGTTATGTTTTGTAACAAATATATTTTCAAATTTCATTTTCTAAGTCTAAGGGACATAGTTATTTAGGTTAGGTACCTTGGTAATCAATTTTATGGGTAATCTGCTTTTAATAATACCTATTCAACAGGAGAATGAACACCCACCAAAACTATATTTATTTCAATCGCATTTACCTCCTTTACTTCAATTACGTGTTCAGCGTAGTGTGACGCTGAATATTCTAAACTGCCCTTTGGTTTTTCTACTGTTTTCTCCTCTTCTTCTTTGACATTTTTCTGAAGTTGTTTCGATGGACTATCTTCAATTTTCTTAAAGAAATATGGTAACATTTAGAAGATCAATCACATTGTTAGCTTAAAAGGGGTCCGATTCTGAAGACACTGATTTAGTGTGACTTCACAATCAGTACAGTAGATTAAGCAAAAGCAAAAATTAGAAAGATCAATTTAATTATATGTAGAGTACTTAAAAGAAAACATATACAATTTTAGAAGAGGGATACTTCCTACATTCATACATACTATGTTTTCCAAATCATAAATGGGCAGCTGTCGTTTTTGAATTTATATTGAGAAAACGAGGGGAACTGCACTTAAATCAAGATATAGCGACGGAATTAAGGCCATTAGCTACTTAGCAGATTTCGTAGATATTACGACTACTATGATAGGAACAAATAGGAAAGAAACTTTAGTGAAAAATATATTCTTATCAACTAGTTGATTACATAGGAACATATGCCTGAATCGACTTCCACTCTGATCAACTGTTGATTCGTTCAGTTAATCGGAGTGGAATCGCGTAATGGCCAAGTGAGTCACCCGCACAGCCAACCGCTGAATTGTAAGCCATGGGCTGACCGATTCACTAAGCAAATCGCGTATTAGCTTTTTCTTTGTGTCGTCTGAATCGAAACGTTAGGAAAGTTCGAACTTTTCCATGGACTCGCGCACACTCACTTAGTTCCAGAAGTTAGTGCCAGAAGAATCTGTTATGGCGATCGAATAAATTCGCATTAATTCGCACATAAGTATTATTTAACTATAAGACGCAAGAAGAAAGCTTATTGTGTGAATTATGAGATAATTTGAAATTATAAAATTTACTCACCACCATTACTCCTCGTCCCGAGTCACTAGCCAACATAGAACGGACAATATTGAATCTGAATGAGTTATTCTAAAACAACAAAGAAACACATAATGAGCCAATTTAAAATTGATTATTATTAGTATTAATATTTTGATAATAAAATAATTTCGAGGCTAACATTTTCTAAATACGTACCTCCTCATTGACGCTGTCATACAACTTCAAGTACTCTGTAAAATAAAACCATGTACCTCTATTAAAAACACTGTCATTGATGCTAAAACCAAAAATAATTGTTTTTATGTAATATTTTCTTTTTATTACTATATTTATAGTTTGTGGCATTTAAATAAACCTAGTCTCTTATTTATTTTGAAAATTGGGTTTCGTAAAAATTAGCAATTAAGTACCTAAATCAACAAAAGTATTTTTCATCTCTCATACTCTGAATGTGGGTTATTGTTTATCTAAAAAACGGGCAGAAACTAACTCATGCTAGGTACTACTTTATTATACTAAATTTATTTATATAATATAATTTACCTACTAATTAGTTCTATAAAAACATCAAACTCATGTATTTATAAAAAAATCATCTTTCTATGATTATTATCGTTGATTATCAGTTATCATGGAATAAAATGAAATATTTATTATTTATAGTAAATATGAATTTTATCAGTTACAACATCGATAAAATGTTGACAATGGGTACATCAATGTCAGTTACAGACAGAAAAAACTTGTACAAGCGCTGATGTATTTAAAAAAATGTTGTGTTATTAATTCGAGGAAGATTTTACAGATTACCAAAGTAATTATTAAAATATACTTTGAAAAAGAAAATGTTGCAAATACATATTGAAGTTTATACCAACCAGACCAATCAGTGTTGCAGAAGCGTTCTTTCTCTTCAGCAGGGATGCTAGGGTTGTCTTTTAGGATTCTTTCCAATTCGGTGGAGTTCAGTTGAAGATCTGGCGGCTCAATCACATGTTGTGGCAGCATTGGGCTGTCATAGAAATGACTTTCCGAAGGGCTACCTTCAGAGGTCATGCCGTATAATGCTTCACCAAGGTCACTGGTGCTTAGAGGTGACGTTTGAGGGATTAGAGGGATTTGTGGAATCTGAAACAGAATTTTAACATTAAGTCATTTATCACATTTATTTATTATACTGCTGTATGACATAAGTCTGGTAAAATCAGCTGTATGGGAGCGTGTTACAGAAGGTGCGCCGGATTCGCGTCACTTTTACCCGAAGTCTAGGAGTTTTACATAGATAGGGTATAAGATGGCGAAAATTATTGATCCTGTTTATTAATAAAAAGTTAAGTGTTCTAAGTTAGTTTAAAAATTTGTAAGTTGTTGCTGTTGTAGTTTATTTGATAATTGTGATAGCATTGATTTTTTTATAATCTCATTTTGAAATTATTTCTTATTTGCGCTTTTTTTACGTTCTTTAATTTGAATTGAGGGTTACCATTATCTGAGTTTTCAGGGCTGCAGTTTAGAAATATTATTGATTATTTTATTTTATATAAGTCATGGCCGACATATTTTAACTAAAATGAATGCCATATTCGTTTATTTAACACTTCCAAAGATTTTGTGATAGATACATACACCTATAAAAATAAACCTGTTGGCCGCCGCTAGTATGATAAGGTACTAGGACGGTAGCTATACAACTAAAGTAACATCACTATTGCGAAGCTAACACAGAGATATTTTTTTAATACAAAGCACGGCAAATGACTCAAAACCACCTGATGTGAAGCGGTAAGAAGAGTCCATGTTTGATTTTGATTCAAATATTGAACAATCTTTTCACTACTGATAAAAATGCTATAACGAAAACCATTGTAAGAAAGCTCACCAAATGGAACGAAACACCGCCTATATTTTTTGTATACGACGGCCTGAATATAAAATTTACTACGTTTTCATAAGTCTAAAGCCGACAGTGGGAGTATTGTTTGTTTACAACAAATGGCCACGGGTACCAGAGGAGAAAGAGGTCATTGTTCTGTAATAGTCTGAACAATAGGGTCAAGCTAACCCTTCACGCGTGTTTTACTTAGAACTACACAGAATGTTAGTGATTTTGAGACAAATGGACAGTATTCTAGGGAAGGATAAAAGTAACGACTTATCTCTCCTATTGTAGTTGCTTTCCATTAAACATGTTGTAAAACACCATTTAAGGAACGGCGGGACATTTCTGGGATAAAAAATATCTTAACGTTACACATGCTCCGACATTTTGTGTAAATATAGTGATATTATAATATTTAATTTTTATCTTTGCGATCAATATTCTGAATAAGAACGCTAGTATTCATAACAAAACTTACTTTGTTTGGGGTTATATAACAAGTGTGAGTGTATGAATATTAAAAAAAAAATGATTAAAGGTTCTAGGATCTCATTATTACAATTTTTGGATGAACAAAAAATTATATACATATGTCTACAAAATTATATTTAAATAGTAAGTAGCTGTATTCTCTCGAAAGCGAAGGCAGATGACTGCTGGTGATCCTTTGCATGTTAAAAAAAAATTATATCGCGAAGAAAATCCACCTGTTTCATACAAACAGGTCGTATAGCTATTACAAATCAGTATGAAACAGCTGATTTTATTCATCTAGTTGTGTTTAGGGTCACCAGCACTGTCATATGCCCTCGTTTCGAGAGCGTCCCTATAAATTATACAGGGTGTTAGGTATGGACGGATACCATAACATTTTTATTTTAGATAAGTACAAATTTTATTCACAATTATTATACCCTCATTAGTGAAATGGATTAAAATTACAAATTACCTGTGGTATGGTAAACATTTGGACGTCTTTGATTTCTTCTTGTGGTTTTTCGTTGTTGGGTCGCTAAACAGAAACAAAATAATAATCTGTTACTAGTATGTGTCATTGTTATTCAAAAAGACTGGAAAGAATTCCTTGTGTCTGTAGTATTAACAGTTATTCACTACACCTAGGTAGGTAATATAATTTAAATAGAAATGTATAGGTAGGAAAGTAGGTTTATATGCACCATTCATTGTTTTACATTTTAATGGCATCAGAAAACATAGGTTACATTAATATTATTTAAGTATGTATAATTTGATTTGTCTCCTGTGTGCAATAAAGAGTATTTATTATTATTATTTATTATTATTATTATATTAGTAACATAAAAGTACTTACATTCATGAACAAAACAGTCGCTGGCACGTCGCCGGTACTTTTCAAGGAACCGTCTGAAAGATACAATTATTTAAAATTTAACACTTTTATTTATTATATTTTTGCTCATACAGAACTCATTGCACAACTCATTAGTTGAAGGAAGAATTTGCAATATTTCAAAAATAAATAAATATCTCAGGGTTCTTTTACACCCATTGAATAATTAGGTAGCGTTTACTGTCGGCTATAATAGGTGAGGCACTAGTTACATGGGAAAGTTATAGGTAGGATACAAGGCGCAACACGGTAATGCACCGAAAATGTATCACTGTCTTGTGATCAAATCTTATCTTGCACCAAGAAAAGTGGTAGGAAAAACGAGAATACTAATAACAAGAATCCATGGCTTGAAAAAAATAATTATTAATTAGTCTTAATATTTATTTTAACATTATTATTATAAATGTTTGACAAATATATTTACATACAAAAATATCTAAA
This sequence comes from Nymphula nitidulata, assembly GCA_947347705.1. Classification (NCBI taxonomy): domain Eukaryota; kingdom Metazoa; phylum Arthropoda; class Insecta; order Lepidoptera; family Crambidae; genus Nymphula; species Nymphula nitidulata. The sequence goes on along the minus strand of OX374625.1, from coordinate 16,211,050 downwards.
CTACAAAAAATTCACGTCCTGGGGCTGGGATCAAATTTTTTCTTTCTATGTTATTATTATAAATATTCGTGATCATATCAACTGGGTCCAATATGATTGAATTCCTGATATGGGAAAGTCTTCTGCCCCCTTATTCTCAACCGTCGGAAAGTATTCAAATATCAGAAACTCTAACCCTGTCACTTTTTATTGCGGTGCGGCAAAGCAAGACGGCTTTGATCGACTTTTTGTATCGAGTCCGTGATCCAACAGTTAAGATTATGGGGGCGAGCTACAAAACAATCGTTTATTATTTAAGAAACTATTTTTTATATTCTAAGATACTATGCCATTGAAATTGTGTGATGTTGACATATCACCATCACCAGCTAGTAATAAATATCTCAGGTCATAAAATGTAGTCAAGATGCACTTGAGATAATATTTTAAGTGGACGTATAGGCTTTTTTGTTTATTTGGATGCAGTTTCTTAGAACTAGTTCAGGTGATTCAGATTTTAAAATAGGTTATAAAAAATTGTGGTTCGACTTTTTTATTTATTAATTCATTTATTCTCCCAAACATGTAATTAATTGTATTTGCGCTAAATGTAGCAAGTCATTAGTGATTATTTTCCTTAATGACATGACAGTAATTTAAAAATAGCGCTAAGTTTACTCTTACACTTAATGTTCCTACTCAGAAACACTCAAAACCTATTCATGTTAAAATATTGTTAAACGTAGTTTATCTTTATTTGTCAATTATGAGTTTCAGAAACCACACATGTTTTATGTAAAATTAGTGTAATGAATAATTAATGTTGATAAAGTACCAAAGGAGAATAAAGATGAATCATGCCAAGTTTAAAGGTTTAGATAACTAGTCAAGCCAGCACGGAGCGCATTGTTGTGTGTGACTAAAGGGAGGTTCTGATTTTAAGTTTCAGTTGAGCATATTTTAGTTAGTAAAAGGGTTTTTTGCATAAGGTAACACCTTATTATAGTGAGGAGTCTGTCTAGTAGCGGACTGGTCGCGACGCACTCGCTTGTGGAGAAGACGCCTGCTTATTATTAAGTTTTTTATTATCATACTGGTACTTAAAAATAGAAAGCGATTACGTAATCTATAAAACTAAATACTATAAGTTGCCGGTCCATGCTTGATGGCGATCTTGTAAAATATAGGAAGATGAGTTGCGCATACAACGTGGAGATAAAGTTCTCCTTTTTCCATTACATGGTGTTCCAATGTGGTACTTACCTGTGGAGCTGTAAGAGGAGTAGGTGGAGTTAGCCTTCCGCCGCTTGCCCAGTTTGAAAGCCGGTGCGGCTTTGTATTTAAACTCTTTCGGTTCGCTGGTCCGTCCATCTGTTGGCCGCACTAATTCTATAAAGACTTTCTTGTCCACTGGGGTATAGGGGTCCTGGTATGGTGGAGTTCTAAAGTAAAACAAAAGTAAAATTTAACCATTGTTTAGAACAGCTATAAAAGAAAACTTAAGCGTAGATACACACATTTGTATAATTGTATGAAGCAATAAATCTTTTGTTTTAGAAGAACTATTAGAATTATTTAGATGTAACTAATTAACCGTATTATTATTATTGTTTTGAGTTTTGTTTTATGATAGTAAACTGTCTAATATATGATGTGTTCTGGTAATTTTGAACAAATTGTACAATACACAAAGAATTATTATAATAATGTGGATATTAACGCATATTATTTGGTGGATTGTCACTAAGCGGAAGCTTACTATCGGGTAATCAAATAAACAAACTTTAATAAGAACCTTCATACTTAGCTTGTTACATGGTTATTGTCGACAATTAAATAGTTGAGTAGTTAATGTGGGATAGATAAGGCATGTTTTACAGTGCGTTTATTGTTTTACTGACCTGAATACTATGGCGTATTGATGGTGAACGTCGCTTTGAATAAAATGACCGGTGGCAGACCATGTTTCGTCCCCATTGTCGTTCAACTCGAAAAAACGGATCATTATGTTTTCTGTAATTAAAAGAACGTTTACTCTACATTGACGTAAACTCTACATGAAATTCATTGAATATGGTAAGTATGATAGACTAGCTTCAGCCCGCGACTTTGTCGGCGCAGGATTAGAACTTCGAGTAGCCTATTAATTTAGACAATAGATAACTATAGCTATAACTAATAGCCTATATGTTATTCAGATGTATGAGCTATATTATAGAAAAGTTTTATTAAAATCCATGTAGTAGTTTGCGTGAAAGAGTAACAAAAATCCATTCATACATACAGAAAAACTTTCGCGTTTATAATATTAGTAGGATTTATTTTATTTATTTATTTTTTATTTTTTTATAGACTCACACCTATTATCTAGTCCAAAGTAAGCATCATTAAGAGCTTGTGTTATGGATACTAGATAACGGAGAAATAATGATAATAATATGTATATAAATATTAGAAATATACTAAATAAACATATAAACATCCATGACTCGTAAACAAATGTTCGTACTCATCATACAAATATTCGTTCCTACCAGGATTCGAACCCGGGACCTCTTGAACGAGTAGCCTGGGGTACAGACCACTCGGCCAGGCGGTCGTCAGTCGTCGTCGTCAGGATTTAATGTTTGTTTCATGTATCTCGTATGATAGGTATTTTCTAGCTATTTATTATTGAAATTGATATAATTCCTGCACCGTTCTGTATGTTCTTTTTAGTAATTGTGATAAACAGGCAAAAGTATTGGCCGTAGCAGCCTATTGACTCTTACAACATCAGACGGGAGGGAAAAACTCTACTGTAACCGCACAATATCGTTTTGAATAACTGAGGATGAAAGTCGTCGGTATATAGAGATGGTGTCGACGCTAGCAATTGCATCTAAATAATTCCTAAGAGCACAATATATACAAGTTATGCAATCGGAATAACACACAAGGAAGTAGCAGTCTCATTTTAAACTCATAAAGGTCCAATACCATTCCGAGCTTAGGTTTATCGTCTAACTAAGCTAACGTTAGTTGGTCTCGCCGCGCCATTATACTTCGAGCAGCCCGTTTGTGTAAAAAATGTTCCAGAAACTAAAGGCTGATTTGCTTTTTTCCCCTCATTTTTAAAGTCGTAAAACATTTCACATGCAACTAAAATTATAGTGAAAGCTTCAAATATTTCATAGACACTATTTGAAGTTTTGACTATAATTTTAGTTGCGGCTCTAAATTTTAAAAGTAAAAAGTAACGATTGTTATTTGAATGCAACTTCAAAACGCAAAAAGAAACCATAGTATGGAATATTTATGTTCGTTTTAAAAAGAAACGGGGACCTATTAAATATTTTTAATGCACTACAAATTATAAATAATTATACCTTTTCAACCTATACCTACATATAGATAGGATTGCTGTTCAAAATTAAAATTATTTTAAGACCATGCTTCATACATTTTGTGGTCCTCTCCTTTGTATTCGGAACCTACAGCAGCACATGACTATATACAATTCTGAATAGGCCCAAATTTTAGCAAGAAGTTTAAGGCACTGGTAATTACTTTTTACATAATTAGATACGTAATGCTATTTACATAAAAGTTACTGCTTTTATTGTAAATTACCAGCACTAAAGTCCATAAATAAATTATTCCATCATCATTGAATAAACGTTATATTAAATAACCTTAAAAATTACTTAAAAATGCCTAAACTTCAGCTATCTATAATTTTTTAACACAATTGTGTAACAGGTAAAATTATCCACATACGCAGGTAAGTCTCAGATATGGATAAAAGTAATGGTCATATGCTCAAAAATGTACTCTGTGTAAAACACATCTAGCGCTTATTTTTATCATCTATGTCGTTAAAGGCGTGGTTAGATTCAATTGGTTAAAAACCAATCATACACACGATCAAGGCGGAGTTAAAATTCTGATGTAATACATTACTTGAAGTTAGAGTAAGACGGACGACTTTCTCGTTTTCTACCATTTTTATAGTGTTATAAACCTAGCTTTTTTTTGTGTAGCATAAAGTATTCCGACGCATATTCTAACTAATAACGGAACTCATTATATTTTTAACCGAATATAATTACATATATTAAGGGTGAAATGTTTTAATTAACAGGTCGTGCCTAGGAGACCAACTCTGCCTTCGTTTATAATACGAGATCGATCCCCTTACACCCAATACTTCACTGGACTCAAAATAAACAATTTAACATTAAAGAAAGCTAAACGGTTCCATAGATATAACAAATTTAAAACAATAAATGAAATATGATGCTAAGGCGAAACAGTGGTATGATAAACATGGTTCATATTTTTTTTTTTTTTTATACAACTGGATGACAAACAAGCTGACGGCCCACCTGATGGTAAGCGGTTACCGCCGCCTATAGACACCTGCAATAACAAGGAAAAGTCACTTGATATTGCAGGTGCGTTGTCATCCTGGGGCCTAAGATGTAATAATGAAAATTTCTGCCAACCTCACTAGCCCCAAAGTTCCATAAACACAGCCATTAAATAACATGTAAAAAACAGACATAAATCTGAATGGAATAAAATACTGAGATTAAAACACTCCAAATCCTTCCTAGGGGAGGAGGTAGGAGGATGGAGTAAATACATCTATGCAAACGGTAGAACAAAAGCTCGCTTCATGATTGAGGCGTATACCGGGCATTATGCTACTAACCATTTGCTACACAAAATGCAACTCTCCCCAACACAACTCTGTAGAGCATGTGGTGGATGCCAGGAATCAACGACACATCTCCTGTGTCATTGTGATGCCCTGTATAGAACTAGAATGAGCCTTCTGGAAGTGGCATATTCAAAGCCAGAAGCTTTTTCTTCCTAAAGATATAGTAAGGCTATTGGCATCAATATTCTCGCAGGGAGGCACAAAGGATCCCAATGGGTAGAAGTGCACTGTGACTTACTGTGACTTAGGCCCCACAGCAAGATAAGATAAGATATAACCAAAGTTTTACATACATGTACATATACTAATATTATAAATGCAAAAGTAACTCTTTCTGTATGACTATTACGTTTTCACTCTTAAGCCGCTGAGCCGATTTAGATATTTGTCATGGAGATAGGTTAAACCATGAGAAAATACCTAGGATACTTTTGGCGCGACAACCGAATCTCCACGCTCATAAGGTATTAAGAGGGGTGTGAAACGCTTCGCTGAAGAATTTTCGACGATTGTTTCGGCGACTCTTGGAATAACCCTCAGGAGGAAGTAAAGGAAACCACGACTGCACTGATGAAATATCAGTTTATTATAACAACAGAATAAATAACGTCAAAGCAACAGACAAGCATGTAGCACGTCATAGACTTATGACTAAGAACTTTTTGCTCTCATTCCAACAGTCCCCCTCAAAAAGTACAATTCTACCGTTATATATTATATAAAGCTAAACTTTACTTATAAAGATAGCAACTTTTGCAGGTAGGTACAAACTGTTTACATAGTATTGTATTAGGCATTACAGTACAAAAAGAAAAACAAAATTAAACATTACAATAGATTAAGACTGTCTCTTAATTCAATAAACTTCGTGGAGGGTATCGCTTTTGTAAGCATGTCAGCCAGTTGATTTCCTGTAGAAATAAATTCCAGCTTTATGACTTTATTGGAGATTTGTTCTCGAATAAAATGATATTTAATATCTATGTGCTTAGACCTTTTATGGTTTACAGGATTATTAGCAATACATATGCAACTATTATTATCCTCAAAAATAATTATGGGCACATTTATTTGGATTGAAATGCTGTTTAACAACGATTTAATCCAGACTGCTTCTCTTACAGCCTCAAATAAAGCCATGTATTCGGCTTCCGTTGAAGAGACGGCGACAGAATTTTGTTTTCGTGTGTTCCACGAAATAGTACAATTATCAAATGCTTTGAATAAATAACCTGTTGTACTTTTCCTGTCTATTTCATCTCCTCCCCAATCGGAATCCACATAGCCCTTAATTAAATGCTTGTAATCAGATTTATAATATGTCAATTTTTTATTAATTGTACCTTTGATGTATCGCAACAAATGTTTTAAACATTTCCACAGTTCTTCATTATTCTTGCTTTGGTATCTACTTAATATACTTATGCAAGCACAAATATCCGGTCTGGTACAAAGCATTGCATACATTAGACATCCTATTATATGTTTACAAGGTGCATCATAGTATATGTCAGAATTTAAAGCCAAGTGATTTAGTTTACCAGAAAAGGGTGATTTGGATGGATTGCAATCATTCATGGAAAATTTAGTCAAAACATTTTTGAGATATGTGGATTGATCCAATGTTATATAATTGGCTGATCTTTCAATTCTTATGCCTAGGTATAATTTTATCTCTTTTAGGTCAGCCATTTCAAATTTCTGCATCAAACTCCACATATAGTACTATGTACACATTGTCATCTATACTATCTTTGTCTAATATATACAAACATGAATCCACATTAGAATTTTTAAAACTCATTTCTTTAAGAACTGTATCAAAACGTTCGAACCAACACCTAGACGCCTTTTGAGCCCGTATAGTGATTTGTTCAATTTACAAACAAAATTTTCTTTAGCCGAAATGCCTTGTGGCACTTCCATATAAATATTTTCTCTTAGCATACCATTAAGAAAGGCTGTTTTCACATCCATATGGTGTAAATGTAAATCAAACTGTATTGCTAGAGCCAAAATAAATCTAAAGGTAGTTATTCGCGCTACTGGCGCAAATGTTTCATCATAATCATTTAAATATTCTTGAGTAAAGCCTCTAGCAACCAAACGAGCCTTATATCGTATGGGCTCACCCAATTCATTATTTTTAATAGTGAATATCCACTTACAACTGACTATATTTACATTTTTGGGTCTTTCAACAAGACTCCAGGTTTGGTTCTTACGCAGTGAATCAATCTCACTTTGAATGGCTCGTAACCATTGATCAGTGTCATCTCTGTCAAAAATATCTTTAAAAGACGAAGGCAGTTTTTGCACAGTTAATAGTGATAAATATAAATCCGGATTGTTCATCTGTTGATAATTTTTCGGGGGAAGATTGTGAATTCTCTCACTACGTCTAATGATACTAAGTGGATTTTGTATTTTAGAATTTTCATCCAAAGGATGTTGTGTTTGGCTGTCTATTAGCTTTGCCGAATCATAGTCTGGCTTGCTAATTTTTGTGGGAATCATAATGTTGTCGCTACTGCTACACGTCGGTCGCGATTTTTCAAAATTTAATTCTACGAACACAATATCGCGTGCTATGAACAACTGGTTATTATCAACATTGAATAACTTATAACCATTAGGATGATAACCAACTAGTATTGACTTGAAAGATTTTTCGTCAAATTTTGTTTTTCTGGTTTTGTCATGAACGTAAGCAGTAGCGCCAAATATTCTTAAATGATTTATTTTTGGTTTCTTACCATGCCACATTTCATATGGTGTTTTGTTTATCAGAGCTTTTGTTGGTAGTATATTCGTTATATACGTAGCTGTTAATACAGCTTCACCCCAAAATATTTTTCCTAATTTCGCACTTGTAACTAATGTTCTAGCCATTTCAGTTAATGTACGATTCATACGCTCTGCTACACCATTTTGTTGTGGGCTATATGGTACAGTTAGATGATACATAATTCCCTTACCAACACAAAATTCTTTAAAATCATTCGAAAGATATTCTCGGCCATTATCACAATATAAATTGACAACTGCAGAGTTAAATATGTTTTCACTTTTGGACACATAATCCTTAAAACATTTAAATACCTCTGACTTGGAGTGCATTAAATACGTTACCGTATAATGAGTATAATCGTCAATAAAAGTAACATAATAATTTTTATCATCGAATGTAACTGGTGTTATAGGACCACAAACATCAGAATGGACAATAAAGAGTGGTCTGTTCTTATCTGATTTTGGTTTCGACTTTGCAAAAGGCAGACGTGATTGTTTGCCGAGTATACACGATTCACAAAGTTCATCATCAGGAAACACATCATTGACTACATTATTATCATCAATTAAACCCTTTAGAATGTTAAACTTCTGCTTATTTAAATGGCCAAGACGTTTATGCCACAACTCGTAAGAATTTATCGTCTTAGTTAAATTTACAGTATATTCCGATTTGCTTACTTGAAAATATAATTTAAAAAGGTTATTGTTATTCATACCAGACATCAAGCATTTATCATTTTTGTAAACAAAAACTTCATTATTCTTAAAAATAACGGACATACCTGCTTCCTGCATACGATTTACGGATAGTAAATTGTACGGAACCTCAGGTGAGTACAATATGTTATCAATAAATCCGCGAAACCCTAAGTTGGTTGTAACATGTATTTTCCCTTTACCAAAGGCGGCAATGTTAGCGTTACTTTTAGCAACGCCGATTTTTAATGGTACCGATAATACATCATATGACCAGAAAAAATCCTTTGTGTTTACGATATGGTCAGTAGCTCCTGAATCTAAAAGGAAACAGATTTCATTAATATTTGAATTCTGATCAACAAACTTACACTTTGAAAACATAAAAGCGAAACCGTCCTCGTCTTTGCTGCTGAACTGCGCAGTATTTGCAAAAGGCGCCTGGCTGCTACTGCTTCCACCACTTTGTAGCTTTTTATAGTATCGACAATCTTTCTTGACATGATTACGCCGACCGCAATGATCACAATAAATCTTAGAAATTTTATGCACCGATTTTCCTCGGTGGTATTTCTTTTTATTTTGTGCATAGTGAAATTTCTTCCTTTCAATTCCAGGCCTACTTTCCGACGAAAATTTGTTAACGGAAGCGTGTAATATTTTTAAATCAGTTATTGTTTCGGTTTTCAATTTAACTTCGTGATCCAAGAAACGGGTTTTTACGAAAGCCAGGTTCAGGTGTTCTTCCCCGAGAGTTTCTAATGCGGTTATCACACCATCATAAGAAGTAGGCAAGGTTAGTAGCAAATGGGATATTTTATCCATCTCGTCAATTCTTGCTCCCGCCGATATCAATTCCGTTATAATATTGTCAAAAATATTGAAATGTAGGAATAATGATAAATCCGGTTGCAGTTTTAAATTCAGCAACTTCTTACGCAGTGCCAATTGTGTAGCTAAGCTTCTCCTTTCGTAAATTTTATCTAAATTGTCCAATATACATTTTGCAGTGTCAGAATCTTTTGCAAAATTCAAAAATGCGTCACTCAAATATTCGACTATAGTATTCTTTGCAATGATATTTTTCTTCGACCATTCCTGATCGGGGTTGGATGGGATATTGTCTTCAACAACACTCAAGACATGTAATTCCTCCAAGAGTGACTTCAAGCGAAACTTCCATGTACTATACCGTTCGCCATTAAACGGTTGAATACTTCTCTTTCGAGACTCCATTGCTGACTTCAAGTATTCCTTGACTCTTTTTAACAAAATTGTATGCCCCTAGAGCGTAGCCTGGGCCCATAACCTCTTGGAATAACCCTCAGGAGGAAGTAAAGGAAACCACGACTGCACTGATGAAATATCAGTTTATTATAACAACAGAATAAATAACGTCAAAGCAACAGACAAGCATGTAGCACGTCATAGACTTATGACTAAGAACTTTTTGCTCTCATTCCAACAGCGACAAATCCAAAGCACTTTTCTTAAGTACCAGACAAACTATTCAACTGCTTAGTCAAAAAAATAATAAACATGAACCCACTAGTAATCGCATTTTTTCTACTGAATTATTTCAAGTGGAATTTGTGGAATGGATTTTGAATGTGCCGACGAAACTGCGCAGCGTTTTACACCGTATTGAGAGCCGTGAAAGATGTTTTTTTAGATACCCGTTTTTTTGCTCAAGTCACCAATTTCTCTTTTCACCAAATCCTTTTTTGCCATGTGAATAATTTCTCTATTAGATCAAATTAAAGATATTAGTATCAGTGGTGGCTTTCGGTTTCACGTTTATTTTGTTTATTGTAAATTATAACGGAAATCATCCCGATACTCACTTTTATTAACTTTCTCGACGAGGAGGAATACATCGTCGCCACCAGTAGAGCGACCACAGACTCGACTGATGCGGCATATCTTCAAGTCGTTTGTAGCCGCGCATTCTGAAAACAGCATAAGTTAGACATCTGTCCCTCAATTCTGCTATTTATTTACCTAAACAGATCGGCAGCGTTTCGGTATCGTTACTATTGCGCTATTGATAAAAAAAGGTATTCCACCAACATTGCTTATAAAATCGGAACGCTAACGAAGCGCTCTCTGTTGGTTCAACTATTTGACAACTGAAACGTTGGTGACATAAGCATTTAAAAGTTGTGAAATTCGGTATGTATATCGTGTTTTTGGTAGTCTTTGTAAATCATATGTATTTAAAATATAATTAGAGGGTCGATTCTGCTATTTATTTACCTAAACGAATCGGCAGCGACTGGTTATGCGGTTGTGTTATGAAATAGGTATTCCACTAACATAAAGCCGGAACGCTAACGAAGCGCTCTCGGTTGGTTTACCTATTTGACAACAGAAACTGTCAAAAGTTAAAAAATTCGGTATATACGTATATGTTTTTGGTAGTTATATTTGTTTAAAAAATAGTTTAAGTAGTTTTAAAATAAATTAAATAGTAATTTTATTACATATTGATATAACTAAATGTGAAAATGTTTTATTTTTCAAAAATATCGGAAAAAAATCATACATTCATGATAATTATGATGACTCGTCCAAGGTTTTTTATCCCAATGATGTTTCGGCTGCCACAAATGTTAAATATTTAGCAGAATACGAAACAATGATTGAACCCAACGGTTCGCGTTACGTTTTTGTTAGTAGAATACCAAACTGATGCGTTTCGGTTACGTTTCGATTGCGTTGAGTTAGCAGAATACAAAAACGATGTAACTTAAGCGTTTCCGATTCGTTTCAGATCAAAATACAATAGCAGAATTGGGGGGCTGGTAGAATCTTTGCCAAGTTATAAGACTACAAATAACATAAAACCGGGAACAGCATTCTTCTATCAGAATCTGCCTAATATTAAATAGGTGTTTTATTATATTTATTCTAATGGTGATGGATGATACAGAATGTATTTTTATAAACATTACTTTTTCTCCGACTTAGGTAATAAATAAATTGTCGAAATGATAATAAAATAGGCATCAAGCATAAAATATTACCGAATACACGAAAAATATTAGTATGCACTCGTGCCTCTAGTTGCTGTACTTTTAGTGGAATTCATAATTTTGTTTTAAAATAAATTTTTGAAAGATACTTAGAAAATCATCTAAAATAGAATTGATGTTTTAGACGGGGATCGCATCCGCGATAAAAGAACGCAAAACAGATACGAGTAGAAGAAATTCATAGAGTTATCCCAAATCCTTGGTAGGTCAGATGGTTAGAGCAGTCACCCTGATTGTGAGAGGTCGGTCGCGGGTTCGGTCCCCGCCCCGAGATGAAGACAGCTAGTGCAGCTTGAAACACACTGTCGTAGCCGGCAAGATGGAGATCTTGCCGGCCCACAAGGTACCTTAACATCCTTCTTTTGAAGGAATCCATATTATAGAGAAAGGGAGGGAAGACATGTGCTGGCACAGAATTCCAAGTTTCCGAAGAATGACAACGACAATTTTTCTTTTTTACTGAACTATTATTTAGTTTATTATGTCATTTTATGATAGATAAATCAAATATTTGTACTTACTCATATTAAATATGGGTCTTGAAAATACCGCAGGGCAGATTTCCTTATCGGTGATGATGTCGTGAGCGCTGAACCTCAGGCGCACTATGTTTAGGTTGATGGTCTTCGCTTCGTTTTCGCAATATGTGCGAAGCTAAAATGTACAAAGAAAGTTTGAACATTTTACATACCACATCCGCAATAGTACATAGTGATTATTGTGAAGGTCGATGATGGAAGCTCCGCAATAATCGCAGACAAAGCGCACAACGCCCGTCACGACTAGACATTGAAAGCGACCGATTGATACTGAACAAATTATGCGAATTGTTGTTGTTGCAATGAAGGCGGGCGCGAGCGGCGGGCGGAGCATTTGTTTAGAATTTAGATTATTCGTATAGGTAAGGTGGGTAAATTACGCAGCCGTAGGGCGGTTTATGTACTAATTTTCGCAGTTATATTCACAACTATCTTATCAGACCATGAACTGAAAAGGTAAACCACCAATCGAGCTGCGTGTTTTCCTAACGATTTCTGCAACTGGTATGCCAGTTTACTATGACGGATAGTCAGAAGAAAATTGACGTAAACATTCTATGTCTTATGTCATTGCAACAGATCAAAATTGTTTAACGTATTTTTGATGCCAACTGTGCATCGAAGCAACGTGTTTTTAAATTAAAATTCTGGCTTACGTTGGTTGCTTTGCTTTATTTAAGGGTTCAGTGACGCGGTAGTATTATAAACCCGTTTTTTTTTATTATTTTTTTATGCTTAACGGGGTAGCTCTTGGCCTTCATCTCACCTAATAATAAGTGATGATAGGGCCGAAGATGGAAGCGATCTACATCCGGATTTCTCAACCACAGAAGAACTGACTATATCCTTACCTCCAACTGCCGCAACACAACAATATTATTGTTATGGCGGCAGACTTAGGTAAGATGGTGTTAGCCAGGTAGAATTAGAAAAGCCCTACCACGAACCAAACCGAGCAGAAAATTACTGACTCCGTGGGAATTGAGCCCCGGACCTCTAGATCCGACGTATGTGGTGTCAAGTCTCAACTACTAAACCACAGAGGAGGTTAAAATATAAAATAAAATGAATATTATTACCTATTTTTGCAATAAAATTAAATATTCCCCCCCCCCCCCCCAATATATCCCTCGGCAGAGGATACTAGAGGGCCTAGAATCGAATCCATCGATTCCTAGCTTTATCGAGCAAGACCGTATTTTATTATTATTATATCAAGTTTGGAGATCCTTGGGGGAGGCCTATGCCCAGCAGTGGGAGTCTCTCGGCTGATATGATGATGATGATGATATCAAGGCACTCCTTGTAAAGCTTGTAGTAACACAGCAACGAAGCCAGTAAGTAGGTACACTTCAGGCGAAGAAGTTTACCATTATCATGGGAATTGCCTAACTTTTATGAAAAAATTATTAAAACAGTCTGCTATAAGTATATACCTAGGTATCTACCAGAGAGGATGTCAGGTAAATTTTTATAGTTATAGCGAGCAGACGTTTTTTTTTCTTGTCTAATTTATTCATCTAATGTGTACCGAATGGCCATTTTCTAAGGCAGATTGCCAGCCTAAAAATAGCCAAAAATTTCTGGTGAGTGGTAAAGAATAGGCTGTTAAGCACGGCCATATAAAAATTGCAGTTTGCATAATAAGTACTCGTATTACTGCGTGTTTAAAATTCCGATATTAATAAATTATTTGCTTTATCGACAGTTTTATTCTGTTGCATTTTTAGTGGACAGTAACCTGATATTTATAGTATAAAAATTAACCATTTCCTTCTTGATAATAGGTGTATTCTGCTGTTTTGGTAGCCCATACCTTAGTTTTAAAATATCAATTGTAACTACTTATTATTATCTTCTTTGTTTTATATATATGTTTTTATATTACTTCGCGTCATCGGCTGGGCCCTGTCATAATATCAGCGCTTCTGCGGCATTCTGCGAATGTCGTAGAAGCTAAGTGCTGAGACAGGGGCCTATTGGCGTTGCACTGATGTTTTATTTAATTATTATTATTTTATTGTAAATGTGTAATGTGCAAGTCAATAAAAATATTTCTTTCTTTTTAACCCCCGACGAAAAAGAGGGGTGTTTTAAGTTTATAAGTTTGATGTGTCTGCCTGTGTATCTGTGTGTCTGTCTGTGGCATCGTAGCGCCTAAACGAATGGATCGATTTTGATTCGGTTTTTTTTTGTTTGAAAGCTGATGTGCCTACGATGGCTCTTAGCTATAATTTATGAAGATCAGTTCAGGCGTTTGATGACTATCAGCTCATTTTCTACATAATAATAGGGTTTTACTAACTTTTACACATCCGATCGATTTGAAATTTGGTGTACTGTCACTTCGGTGACATTCCCATGACATACTATCCTTGAGCTGATCCTATACCATCAAAAAGTCTGCGAAATGCCTAATTCTTCAGAAACTTACAGCAGATATAGCGTGTTTGGGCTCTTATGAACAGTCTCAATGAGATGGTGTTACGTAAATGATTAATGACGCCGGGGGTTACTTAAAAATTTTAATTTTGTATTTTTCCTCCCAGATTTAAGAATGTTTGGTACCCTCTAATCCTAAGTCTAACCTATTACTATCGTAGTAAATACTAATATTCTAAAATAAAATATGTTTCTCGTTAATTAATATCCATAACACAAGCTTTTACAACATACTTACTTTGGACTTTGGGCTACTTAGTAGGCGTGAGTGTTTTAATGTTTTTATATATTTTATAGCTCAGTATCTTTCCTGTGGGCCTCGATCGCGCTAATTTACATTGTATTTACCAAAGCAAATGTGAAACGTTCCCTTACACACAATTTGTGTTGCGCGAAACATATAAACGGCCACCAATTAGCTGTTTTTTCGAAGCATACATTGATTTCTTTGATTATAATTATATTACATATTTATTAAGTTCAAATTACATAAATTAATAAAATAAAAACTTTCTAAATTTTGTAAATATCAATTTTTGACAGCACCTAGATACAAAGACGTTACTATGGCAACCATCTATGGGAACGGATTTTCCGATGTCCTACAAACATTTTTGACAAGTTGCTTAGGCACTAACTTAATCAAAAACGTGCGACCGACAGCGGAAAATACGTTCCTTTAGATGGTTGCCATAGTAACGTATTTGTATCTAGGTGCTGTCAAAAACCGATCGATATTTTACTCAATTTAGAAAGTTTTTATTTTATTAATTGATGTTATTTGAACTTAATTAATATGTAATATAATTATAATCAAAGATATCAACGTATGTTCCAAAAAAAAACCCAATTGGTTGGTTTCGCGCAACACAAATTGTGCGCAAAGGAACGTTTCACATTTGCTTTGGTAAATACAATGTAAATTAGCGCGATCGAGGCCCTGGTAAGTATAAAAACAAACGGTCAACTGAGCGAATGATCGGTTTCGTAATATCATTGCAGTTTCCGTACTATGCGATATGTATTAAGACCTCAGATCATTTATTTGTATGATCTGAGATTAGGACCGTTTACGTCGCACGACTTTTCATACACTCTCAAGTCAAAAATATTGGAAACGAACTATTCTAAAAAGTTGTCAGAGGATTTTTCGAAAAGTCTAATATTAAATAAATTGTTTACGATTATTGCATGGTTTGTATGAAAAACTGAAAAATAAATTTAATTATTGGGTGGTGAGACTTTGGTTTAGGTTTTGTGAACTTTTATAATAAATAGGTACTTACATCCTTAACTTGAACTTTTTCGTGGTTGAATTTTTGTGTGTATTTCATAAACAGCAACCCAGGGACATCCTTCTTTGCCGTGTGAATAATTCCCATCCCGGCAAACCTAAACAAGCAAATGAGATCACAATTAATAATTGCCCTAAACATAATTTATTTCATTATCATTTTTATTCAAATAAATTAAATGGATTTTGGATTTACAATGGGCACCATGGAGCTACGGCACCCCATTACAAATATGATAATACTAGTATAGCTATTTATTTATTTATATTTTATTAACATAATAATTTACAATTTAGCGGACTTAATGCCACTGGACATTCGCCGCCAGTCAACCAGAAAGTATTCGACCCTACTCGATGGTATATGTGGTTTCCGTAGCCCACAGAAAATATAAGCAATGGTACCCACGCGTTATCCATCCTGTAAAAATAATAAAACGTAAAACAACACAATGCTTCCCCGATTAGCGCTAGCAACCTTACTTACCATAGAAAAACAACACTATACTTCAACCAACACAGATAAAGAATAAATTTAAACAAACCACTGTCATTTTTAACCCCCGACGAAAAAGAGGGGTGATATAAGTTTGACGTGTCTGTATGTGTATCTGTGTGTCTGTTTGTGGCATCGTAGCTCCTAAACGAATAGACCGCTTGTGATTTGTTTTTTTTTGTTTCGAAGCTGACGTGATTAGGGATGGTTCTTAGCTATAATTTATGAAGATAAGTATAGGCGTTTGATGACTATCAGCTCATTTTCTATATGATAAAAGGGATTTACTAATTTTCACAGATACGATTGATTTCAAATTTTGTGTACTGTCACTTCACTGACATTTCCATGACATACTATTAACTTTGAGCTGATCTGATCTGTATCATCAAATAGTCTGCGGGATGCTCAATTCTTCCGAAACTTACAGCAGATATAGCGTGTTTGGGCTCAATATATTAGTCTCAATGAGATGGTGTTAGATAGACGATTCACAAGGCTGGGGTGACTCAAAATATTTTGAGTTAAGTTATTGCATGACCGATGAGCAAGAAAGGTACCGAGTGAAAGGGACAAACCTTTTCAAAATAACATTTGGTTTGTTTTACATTTATTTTTTACTAGCGACCCGCCCGGCTTTGCACGGGTGCAATGCTGAATATTATGCATCTATTATACATATAAACCTTCCTTAAGAATCACTCTATCTATTCAAAAAAACCGCATCAAAATCTGTTGCGTAGTTTTAAAGATCTAAGCATACATAGGGACAGACAGACGGCGGATAGCGACTTTGTTTTATACTATGTACTTAGTGATTTAAGTTGGCTCAAGTAAACAAACAACTGTTGTTTGACTGCGATTTCCGTAGTCTTAAGGACTTATTACATTACCCTATTTCCTTACTCTCTAAGTAGGAAATAGGAAGGTGAAATCGCAGTTAAAACACAGAATCCTATCTTGAGAGTTAGGACGGCCCCTATCGCTCTGCTTCCAAAAGGCGATATTACACGGTTCAAAGATTTATTGAATTATTATAAAAACGAGACAATAAATTCATAAATATTATAAATGCGAAAATAGCTGTCCGTCTGTTACGTTTTCATTTCTTAGCTGCTAAACTTATTTAGAAGAAATTTTGCATGAAGATAGGTTTCATCGTGAGGACGGTCATAGGCTACTTTTGGCGAGATATCCAATATCCACGCGGGCGAAGACGCGGGCGGTCACTAGTACTTAATAATTTTAAATAAAATTGAACTAAAATAGTATTTAAATTTAAAATAATTCAATTTTAATAGTATTTAATTAGTAATAGTATTTTTTTTAAATATTAATTTGCGTATTTATTAATACGGTGTCATCAATACGTGCAACGCGAAGCAATTCTACATCACTGCTACGTGTTTTCTCCGATTTAGAAATCTATTTAGGATCCTATCTAGTGTGGTGTGATCGCTGGCTTTCTACTTAGGTCTCTAACTCTGTTTCTAGTTAGAAAATAAGATAATGTAATGAGCGCTTTAATTGAGGGTATGAGACATAACCTACCCGACTCTGTAGCTGCCATGCTCTGGGACTACGTAGCTTACATCCCTATCTTGTTCTTCCTCCAGGAGCTTGTGGGGATGCTCGTCGGGAGTCTTGTGCTGAGCTAGCCGACATCTTATTACCGCGCGTCCCTTATAGTTCACTAACTGATGAGAATAAAATAAAATTAAAAAGGTTAAATTAATATTGTGTTTATTTTACCAAGTGATCAATACTTTAACATTTATTGATATGAAATTAACTATAAATATTTTTTATACAACTAGATTATTATACTACCAGTACCCCAAGCACGAAACACTATCGTTCTCGTTATAGTAATGGTAATCGTATTATTTTGTATGAAAACTAGAGCAGCGCCACTACGGTCGTTTACGGAACTAAAATTCACTAGCACGAATAAACTAGTCTCGTAATCGTAATCGTAATAGTATAGTAACCGAAGGTCAAAGTATGGGGATCGGCAGCACGAACTCATTTTTGACGGATCGTATCGTTTTTGTCGACAGCTAGCTATCGTATTTCCTCTCACCGAGTATTTTGCAGTGAGAGAACTATCGTTACGATTGTTGTGAAATTAAAAATTGATGTTTTATTGCTATAAAGCAATTTTAGTGATTGAAAATTATGTGTATTATGTGTGGGAAGGCATTCTTTACGTAGTTACTACTTACACTGGCGTTTAGTAAATACTCTTAGAGTAGAAGACGATGAAATCAGAAGGTATGGTGATTGTGTTAAATTATTGAATTTATGCATACTCTTGCAAAATAACTAGGTATCTTTTTATAAACAACAATGTATCCAAGTTATAGTTTTATTTTTTTTGTTTAAACAGAGAAATTCAACAAAGAATTTTACTGATGAAATATGGATGAAATGTTGAATATGTGATGTTGCTATTCAAATGAAAGAGAGTTTATAAATAGATACCGCCTCAGTAAATGCTAATTAAATCAACAGCACTAAAATAAATAACAAATATTGAGCTACAATGAAAAATAAGTATATGATAATATGTATTTAATTTTTTTTTTTTTGTAGGCGATTCTGGATATTCAGAAAGACCATAATTGATGTCGCCTACTTCCCATGCCCTGGAAAGCCCTGGAGGAGGCCTTTGTTGAAAGACAAACTGTTGGCTAAGGTTGCTGTTGAATTTAATGTACTTTATTTAAAAAAATGTAATGCTAACAGTAAATAAAAGGCTTTATTATTATTATTATTATTACTTCCCATGCATGATAATTAATAGTCCTATGGCAGGCATAAATAAATCTCCTATGGAAGGAACATGGAAGGACAAGGATGGTGATTGAAAACTCCTTTGAACGATTAAAAAACTGCTGGAGGTGTCTTAGCAAGGATCAAACATAACATAAATTGCATTGCATCATAAGATTATAATAAGAATAATGCTAGTTATAATTGGAAGAAAAAAAAAAATTTAGAAAACTTTATTATAGGTTCACAAAATAATTGATTGCCACTATATAACCTATTTTTAAAGTATTCAATATTGAACATTAATCTAGTTTAACAAATTTAATTTTAATTTTCACCTATTTACCTTAAATTAATAATAAATGTAAAAATATATTTTTGTTTTCATCACTTCTAATCCTTTATCCGTACTTTTATTATACATAAATTTCTTGAATAGCTACACTCAAAGTTTCACTAATGAATGCAAACCATTTTCATTTGCAGTTCTAGTTCAAAATATATTTGCGATATTCTCTTTTTTTATTTTAACATTCATTTTATCCTCATCTCATTCAGCTTTTAAAAATCCATCCTTCATATATTCACTCCTTGCATCGCGAGTCATTTTAGCTATACATAGTATAGTAGGATCCATTTCCTAGCTGGTGCTGGAGTTAGTTCTTGAGGTGGTTGATATTGTCTGGTGCCAGGAAGGTTTGATTCTTCATGCCCAATCAGGACTAGGAGTGGGTTCCATCCCCAAATCTGTCTCTTCTCCAGGAAATTCAATGGCTAGAGTCAACATCTAGATAAACCAACTTCACTTCTTTTTCATCTGTAAATATGAAAAAAAATAATAATATCACATCTACCTATGTATTCAGTATTTATTGATCTACAAGAATCTATCTATATCCATAGATTTTACACCTAAACTTTTATTCATATCACAAGTGAAATTATTTATTTATCAACTAGCAACCGCTCACGGCTTCATCCACATGGATGTCGGTTATCGCTCCAAAAAGTAAAGTTTTTCCATACCAAGTTTCATCTAAATCAGTTTAGTGGTTTAGGCGTGAAACTGTAACGATTGAACAAAGAAATTCACTTTCCCATTTATAATAATAGTTAGGATTAAAGTCAAATACGGCCAGCTCGCGGGTCCGCTCGCGTGGATGTAGGTTATTGTTCCCAAAATATCCTATGTCCTGTCACTCCATCAATTTCATTTTTTTTTCACTTTAATTAGTTCACCGGTTTCAAGGGTGAAATGGTAACAGACAGACAGAGTTACTCTCGCATTTATGAATGATATTAGTATGGATTTCAATATGTAACCCAATATTATTGAAGCAAATTTTATTAAAATGTTTGGCTTACAGCAATTTTACATAAAAAATACTTATCTACAGAATAAATAAGGGGTTATTCAAAGCTAACCTTTCGTCACTTTTCTTGCGTTCACATAATACAAGAATAAGTTTTGATAGTCACACACAATTGGAAGTATTTAGAGAGTAATATACAAATAAAATGAACTCACCTCTTCATGAAATCCATCATATTACCTACAAACTGTTGGACTATATCGTGACAAAGTTTACAAACAATAAATATTGTGTCTCCTAACTTATTTCTTCATGAAAAATTTATATACGTTTCTTTTATCTTCGACCATAATTGAATTGCTTGCACATGTATGCACATTAAAACCAATAAATAACACTTCTTTTTCAACTAATAAGGTCGAAATATTCCACTTGACTCGACGAGATTTGTTTTGAGAGGTTTTGTTTACATAAACATGGCATTGAGGAATTGGTACGTTCAGAAACTGTTTCTAAGTCTGTAGCAAATAAAACAAGAAACCTTATTATTATGCCTTAATTATAAATTTAACTGGAAGATTTGTTTTGTATTAGTAGAAAAGTTAATAAGTTGTCATTTTTTCAATAAATATCAAAAAGATTGAGTAGGTTTTTCATTGATTTGTAACACACAATGTTGCTGCAGTGATTTTTGAACGCACTTCGTGTCTACTTTGTACGGTTGTGGGCGGCCTAAGTTTACCTATTGTATCGTATTACTATCGTGTTGACGATAGTTACGGAGCATTGTTTCATGCTGTCACCTTAGTATCGTGATCGTTATCGAATAGTAAGAAAATACGATTACTATACGATTACGAGAATGTTTCGTGCTTGGGGTACAGGTTATTTTTATACTACCAGGAAGCGCCCTTGCTATTAGGTACTTACTATAGTTCATTCTCAAAATAAACTATTATTTCATGATCTGGAAAGTACCGTTTTATTATAATAATATTATTATTTAATTTATTGTTTTTTTTTAACTTTTCTATTACTTATATTTTAGTATAAATTATTAACTGTCATGTACCTACATTTAAAAGGTTTCGAAAACCAAAGTAAATACAGTATCAGAATCTCTTGCTGTTGGGTTAATGTATGATATTGACTATAATATGTATATGTCCCAGATACATTTCTTCGAAATAACCAAGTACAGTTTATACAGTGACCAGATTGACTTAATCCTGATTAAACACAATCAATTTACACAGAAATAGGAAGGACAACACTTATCAATCTGAGCAAAAATAGGCAGTTCGCTATAATTATTATCTTTATTCCTCTTTATTTTTTTATGTGATTATCTTTATAACAATAAGTTTTATACTGACCTCGACAGTTGGATGCGTTTTATTTTTGCTGGTGGCATATGATTCACCAAGTAGGCAGCCATGAGTGCCGACCATTTCACTTTTATATCTGAACCTAAAGTGGTTCTGTGGCTCCTCCACGATCTTGAGGTATGGCCGTCCTGTGAAAACAAAGCAATATTTAAATAAAATAAAACAATGGACTTATTATATCTTAACACTGCATTTTTAATACCCAATAATAATATGTCTGCAATCATCATTTTGCTGAGTAATTTAGGGACTAATTATCTTATAGGTCAGTAATAATATCTGCTGTTAAAAGAGTTTTTTTTATTAAAAGTAAAAAAGAAAATTTTACGCGCAACAATAGTGTTTCTTTTTGGTGAATAATTGAAATATCACTAGACAAAAAAAGTTAAGCGTATTTATTTCAATGGTATCGAAATTTAACGCATAACAATTTAGCGACACGAAAACACAGCACCTAGGTAAGTACCTAGTATCAAATCGTAGCCATATCTGTAAGATAACTGATATAGACAGATACCGAGTGGTGGCCTGGCGGGTTAAGTACATAGCATATACAACACAAACAAATTCGGTCTGTTAATTCTAAGAATCTTGCCTAAATCTAAAATATAAACCGCCCTATTATATTACTATACAAGCTTCCGCCCGCGGCTGTGTCCGCGTGTAGGATTTATCTAAATATTTACAGATAGGTATTCTGTAGATCTTTTTAGGCTTACAATTTTCTTAAACTTTGTTTTGATTAGTCTCCTAAGGTATAGAACTAAGACCGCGTGACTCGAAGGCCTTGTAGTGTACGCTCAAAACAGTGGAGAAACTACTTAGATGCTTCACTAACTCATTGCACTGCTTGCTTGGTCATAGCCTAAAACCTTACCGATCCTTCCTTCCGTACCTTATAGTAAAAACCGCATCAATAGACATTTAGTGGTTCTAAAGTTAAGCGTTCAAACAAAGAGATAGACAGACGTTGTATTGTATAGATAAAGTGATTATGCTGTAATCTGTCTTACACCCCATGTTATTGTACATATTTTACTACCTATAGTAGGAGCGGATGTCTGCGTAGCATATTATACATACTACAAAGAGCAGGAAGTAATAAAAATTGACAAAATGTTTTCACTTGCACTTATTATCTATCCCATAATAAGGAACATTTAGGTAGTTAGAGCTTGTGATATACAACAATAGGTAACGAATAACGTTCTTATTATGATATTCTATATCTCTTATGTTCTAATACTATAAGTATTTTTTTTTTATTATTTATTCTGGCAACAAACAGTCATATACAGAAATAGCAGTTTTAGTTCTAACACATTATACAAAAGACCTTTACAGTGCCAAATAACTTATATAACAAAATAGTATTGTTGAGTTACTATGGTAAGACGCATGTGGTATGAACAAGAGTAATATTTTTTTAAGACATGATAGTGTCAAAATAAATGTGTAAAATAAAACTGGTTAACATAATTGACGTAGAATGTCTGTTTAAAATTGTTTATAGACAAGTGGCAAATATCGAGATCGTTAAATTCCTTGTTGTATACATGTGTTGGTAGAGCGTGAGATGAAAGAATTACAATACAAGTATATCTTTTACGTGTTGTGGGGGGTACAAACAGATAAGGATTACGTGAGGAACGCAAAGGAAGTCGCAGGTACACGATTGTTAACAGATACCTTACTTGGCAATGTTGGAGAATCAATAAAATTGTTTAAAATCTTAGAGAGAAAAACAACATCAAACATTTTACGTCTACTGTGAAATGATAGTAACTTGTGAGAATTAAGAGATTCGTCATAAGATTCTGAAATATTACTATATTACTATATTACTACGGTAGTTAAGAGATTTTATAAATTTCTTCTGGATTTTTTCAATTCGATCAATGTGTATCTTGTAATTTGGATTCCAAACTGTACTACAAAAATCTAGAATCGAACGGACAAAAGCGAAATATAAAAGGAGAATGCCGCCTTCAATACCGCTTGTGAGTTCGGGATCGTCGACAATTCTCATAGCGCGTCTTTGAACTGCGTCAAACGGTCCAAGCTGGTATCTAGGTGCTCCCGCCCATAGGTGGCAGCAGTATTCCATATGGAGCCTGACTTGAGACTTATACAGTAACAGTCTCTGCCCCGAAGAGAAGTACCGCCGCGCTTTATTGAACACACCAAGTTTCTTGGATGCCAGCTTGACTTTATCTTCTAAATGTCCGCGGAACTGCACGTCACTAGAGATATCGACACCAAGGATCCCGATACTCTTAGAGATGGAAAGGGGTGTGTCAAGAAATTGTGGAGACAGCAAATGGGGTTTTTTTTAGCGGTAAACGCGCAGACTTGTGTCTTCGTCGGGTTAAATTGGACTAAGTTTAGTCGTCCCCAATCGGAGACTCTGACTAGAGAACTCTCGATTTCAGACACAAGTCGACCGCGACTTCCCTCCACAGTAGACCGAGGGGTATTAGAGCCACCGCACATATACAATTTCAAATCGTACAACTAAATTGCGTGCTTTCATAGGCCGCACACTTCGTCGACTTAGTTGATGGACAGTGTTGCTAGCGCGGTGAAGTCTGCGATAAAATGCGGAAAAACAACGCACTACTTCTTTTATTTCTTTTATTAATAAGGTTTTTAAGGGCTGGCCTTTTTTGGACTTCGTCGATCAGCAGTTCTATTTTTTCATTTCTTACAAGTAAGTAGAGAATGCAGAGATCGACTGGGCGGCTGCGCGCCCGTCAGCAAAAATCCAAGCGTGGGGAAATCACACGCACGGGTCTGGTCATACTGCATCTTGCCGTGCGACTGACCAACTAAGTTGTTATAGTGTGCGGGCTATCGGCCGATAGTTGATCAACTATTTAGTTGAACGACTTAGTTGATATAATGTGCGGGCTATCATAAGATTCAATGCCTATTAGACATTCTGCGATTTAGTTGTACGATTTGAAATTGTATATGTGCGGTGGCTCTTAGCATGACTCGTATAGTAAGCGTCACCAGTAATGTCATCTGCATAACAATGTAGTCCGTCAATAGACAGCATATCATTGATATGCAGCAAGAACAGCGTTGGAGATAGCACCGAGCCTTGCGGGACGCCAGCGTTAATGTCCTTGCTATCCGAGCAACTGCCATCAACGACGGCTCTAATGCATCTGCCGGACAAAAAGCTAGCGAGCCATTTGCAGAGCCCCTCAGGTAGCCCGTAAGTTGATAACTTCGAAAGAAGACCCCTGTGCCAGTCCCGATCGAACGCCTTCGCTACATCTAGGCTAACAGCCAATGCCTCACCTTGACTCTCAATGGCAAGAGCCCAGCGGTGTGTTAGGTACAGTAGAAGATCACCCGTCGAGCGATTATGTCTAAAGCCGTATTGGCGGTCGCTGATTAGGTCGTGATCTTCTAGGTACCTGAGGAGTTGCGTATTTATGACGCGCTCCATCACCTTTGAGGGAAGGGAGGTTATAGCGATTGGCCTGTAATTCGATGGATCTGATCTGTCGCCCTTCTTGGGCACAGGATGCACATGGGCAGTCTTCCACGAAGACGGAACTTGCCTGGTAGAGTACGAAAGCGCGAAAAGGCGCGTCAGAATAGGACTCAACTCAGGAGCACACTGCTTCAGTACCACCGTCTGGCCCGCTCGACTTATGAATATCCAGAGATAACAACTCACGCCGTACCTCCCGTTGCGTAATGGAGATCTCAGGCATAGAGTTGCCGCACCAGGGTATGGTAGGTGGTACAGCACCTCCGTCATTCAAAGTCGAGTTCGAGGCAAAGAGAACACCCAGTAAATCGGCTTTCTCTTTAGTGCTGTGGGCCAAGTTTCCGTCAGGCTTACGGAGTGGTGGCAAGGACGACCTACAAAAGTTTCCTTCGGCAGCTTTGGCGAGTGACCAGAAAGCACGACTCCCAGAAGGGTATCTTTCAAGCCGATCGCCAATTCTGCCGACAAAATCGAATTTCGCTCTGGCAATCACTCACACATCATTTGATTTCAATGCATATCTTATGAGATCTGTGTGTGATGAAGCACCCATATAAGCTCAGCATTTAGGATATCCAAGGCGGCCGCGGGCGGGACGATTATGAGGGAGGGAGGGTGCATGACATTTTTTTACCATAGTACGAAAGTAATTCATATAAGGTAGCTAGTGCAGCTAAAAAAAACTGTCTCAGCCGCCTCCACCCCCAATGCACTTATACACCTTTTTAGAATGATGAGTGCTGACAAACAACAAAGAAGTGAGTCACAAAAGAGAACACACAAAACACAAGAACTTGCTCCTCACACTGAGTGATAAAAGAAATATCCTCAAAAAGATCTTTGTTTTTATTTAGGTTGTTTATTCTCAAGTTAAGATAATGAGTTAAGCTGAAAACTCCTTTATGCTTTGTTTATGAAAACATTATTTTTTTAATTTAATCATATCTAACAGTAAAGTTTACTAGCATAGTTAACATAACTGATCAGACTTCAGTTGTAATGAGATATTAGATTATTTAGCACATTCTATCACTGGTACTTTGGAGATTTTTCTCTTTTTAGTGCCTATTAAGGTCTATTCCCACATATCAGTGAAGCCACAGTTCCGGCACAGTTCCGTATCAGTGCGAAATATTATTTCATACATTATCTATGAACGTATCTCCACTTGTCCGTGTCAGTGACGGCTCAGTGCTCTCAGTGTCCGTGCACCGGCAAGCACGGAAGGTATCGTCGACAACGATATTTTTTGCCGGACGGACCGATCACGGACAGATCACTGACGGATCACGGACGCCGGCATCAACAAAAACAAAATAGAGGACGAGCGATTAATAGAATTGGTTCGTGAAAAAAGAGTTTTATATGATTTATCTCATGCAAAGTATATGGATACGAAATACAATCACGATTGACGACGGACACGTTTTCACTGAAGCTCCGTGAACTGATCGGGCACTGACATGTGTGAATTGAATCACTGACGCAACACTGAAGCACTGATACGGAACTGTGCCGGAACTGTGCCGGAACTGTGGCTTCACTGATATGTGTGAATAGACCTTTAATTAACTTTATCTGAACTTCCCTCTTGCTGTAAATTCAGACAGACTGACAGACAGACAGACAGACAGACTGACTGACGGACAGACGGACCGACGGACAGACATTATAACATTCTTAGCTTACATAGATCCAGATAAGACAGAGACAAACATTATGAAATTGTAAGTTAGTTAATATTATTTTTATGTGATAGACATAAGGGTTTTTTTGTTGACGATTCGAAAGTGCTTCTTGGGGGCCTAATTGAATAAAGATATTTTCATTTTCATTTATTTGCTAATCAGGAGCATGCAGGTATTCAGTTATTAATTTTATGTCCACACATAATATTATGGAAAACAGATGACACTCTGACTGAAATTTAGTGACTAGGTAGTTTAGTATACCAGAGATTGTGTAGGTATAAAATTTTTGTTCTCATTTTTCATACTAAAAACTAAAAATTTTATAAGTAAGTTTTATCTAGCTTTATACAAAATGCCTTCGAAAATTTGGCTATGTCCTGCAACCCCTTTGCTACACAAGCTAAAAGAAGAAAGTGAAAAATTTTACTAGCTCATACTTCATACAAAATTCATTCGAATACAGAAGGCCGCAGTAATCCGGACTCCCGCTAGTTTTGTGATCACTGTATTCGGGCCGGGCAAGCTTCGCGGGGGAGCCGCGGGCGGGTAAAGGTGCGGGCTACCATGAGCCAATTACGGATTATAGAAATGTTAGATAAAGGTGGCAGCTACCCTGTCATTACTCAGAAGTTTAGTTTAGGTAAGTAGATCATTACGCTTTAATTTAAAAATTGATTAAAGAAACTAAGGTTAAACATGTGGTTTATTACCATTATATATAGCATACATACTATAATCTGGACGCCTCAATAATTCGGAAAGGGTCTTGTTTTTGCCTCTCCGGATTAACAATTATTGGTGTGTCTCGGAAACTCAGTTTAGTTAAAAAATGACAAAAATACTCTGTATACTTTTAATAGGTGTGTATTTAGGCAATTTTAGTGCAACCCCTATCATACACCCTGACCATTTTATTTACTTAGTGATCATCATGCTTCACTTATCAAACTTATTGCTGCAGAGATTATTCTACTTTTAATGTAAATATTGATCAAAAAATTATTGATAGTTTGTTTAAATTAATCTAATCTAACCTACTAATAAATCTGTAAATCTGTATTCAAAATTTTTATTTTAGGTAATTTTTGAAGATTTTCTTTGGACCAAGTTTATAATTTTGATAATTTTATTCTAGTTTTCTTCCTTGCTGTAGTAGGTAACCTCAAATTAAAGCAAGCTATAATAATCAACTACCAAGCAAGATTGGTTAGTTTCTTTGATTTAATTCTTCTACGCACTTATCTACCAATTTTATTTAGTTGTATAGTCCAGAAAATTTCATTGGTAAACCGAAGAAAATGTTCATTGGTAAACCAGACACTTGAATTTGTTAAATCAGTACTTGCTAAAGTAGATAAAAAGATTGCATACTTACCATCATCACAAGTCAGTTCAGTCATTGAACACGCTAAATGAGGCACTTGTTGCGAAGGAGAATTGTATGGGGACTCCACAAAAGAGATAGGAGACTCAATATTTGACGATTCTGTGTCCTGATCACTTGTCGACATTGCAAAATTATTGTTTACTTTTCATTAAAAGTTAACTTTTTAATATTACACTTATCACTTGCTTAAACATTATGAATTAATTAGTTAAATAAGACTTGTTTTTTAATTAAAATTACTGTAAATTTACGAACGAGAAATTGTAATTAAAACGAAGTAAATAAATATTCACTTGACGTATGTATTCGCAAACTTCGCTTTGTAACGAAGGAAAGAAAACGTCAAAATCAGCCAGAAAGTAGCCATGATGCTATGTTGCCACCTTTTTGCAAATAATTTACCAAAACGGTGACACGCGCGAGCGAAAAAAATATTAATTTTAAATACCACAGATTTTTTTTTATAAATATCACATATTTGACGCCAAACTCTCATCTTGTGCGTGCATTGACATTACAATTCAATAACTTCAAAAATAACTAATATATCAGACGTACACCCGCGATCGACATAAGTAAGAGCGCAAAATTAAATGTCAAATTCTATTCATTAAATTCATTTCCATCTAATGATAGCGATAGCGATTGTCATATGGTATCTTGTATAGGACTTCAAAAAAAGGCAGATGACAGGTGATGTCATTTAGAGTTTCTAAGTAATTTATTCTCTTTCATAATAATTATCATCCGCTTTGTTACTAAATACAAATATTTTATCATTTCATTCCCCGTCCTACAGACTTTATGTCCTTATTGTCCTATGTGTTTACGACTTTTGTAAATGTTTTATATTTGGTGATGGTTATGTTGCTTTGATTTAGGTACTTCAACAGCAGCGTCTACTCAAAAATTACACCGTCCTGCAGCAAATATTAGTGTCACTCCCGTCCATGAGTGACTTGACATCAGCAGAATTCGATAAAAAGAGAAGCAAGAGGTAATATTGAGAAAAAAGAAGTCGAATAAAAAAAGCCGTTATCATAATTTTAGTTCCAGAGAATGACACCATTATCAAATAATTACTATGTATCATTAAGAATCATGTGATTCCCCTTATGTATTGCTCCCAGGTCTTTCTGCCTGTGCCCAGCAATGGGAATTGGGACGTATATAAGCTGATGATGATAGATAATTAAGAATTTATATCTATTATATATCAATCGATATTTGTTTTTTTTTAAAAGAGGCCGTTATAATTTTAATTTCAGAGAATGACACCATTATCAAATAATTAATAAGTATGATTGATAATTCATATCAATCTATTCTATATCGATTGATATCTCGTTTTTTTCGCCTTTGACGCGTCAAGCATCTGCTTCCAGATACAATTGAATTTCCATTGTCATAGCCCTCCGGTGGGTGGGTTAACGTCGCTTAAGGAGTGTAGCATTGCTTTATGTTAGATTTTCATTTCTAAATTATTCCGTAATCAGATTTGAACAATAATTTTCGATGAAAACAAATATAGAGAAATAGATGTACTTTTTTACCATCATTGAAGGGAGATGTTGCTACGATGGTATCATTATCTTTATCAAGGTTGAATGACGCAATAGATCGCAGCGAGTGTCAAGCCCGGGGAATTACCACTATCCTTGTTTGTGTAGCACATTGTGTGAGTCACAAAAAGTCCCTAGGTCCCGCAAGCGAAAGTCCGATACGTGTTATCGTGGATTTAATGCAGCCTACACTTAATAAAATATTTAAATAGATTCATGTTGAATGAAATGTTTGCGTACTTGAGGTGTTTTTACGCATTCTATGCGTTTGCGCTTGTTTAGGTATGTAGATATGTTCGCAAGAAACTTAAAAACGCTCAGTTTCTCAGAATCAGAAGTTGCTATACACTAAATACCTTTTCAATACCATATTGGCATAAGCCTGGCAATTTCTATGAACACTGACCTGTGAAAGACATAGTGTGACATGGTGCTAAAAAGTTTACCTTAGTCATTGATCCCTTTTTTGGATAAATCAACGACCTTAGTGCACGTACGCTAAAATAATTCCCTCTGCGTCGACTCTCTTTACGTCGCCTCTGCGCTTAGTAATGTCAAAATCTCATTACGTCGAGTCTGTGACGTCAGAGGTGTAGTTACCTGTATTACAACCGGTTTAATACCTGTATTACAACCGGTTTATTTTATTAAAAATTAAGTATTGAAGCCTAATTTCCCTTGAAATAAATAGTCAAAATACAGTCTGGAATCTCTATCTAGGTATCTACTTAATAGGCTTACGTGCTATTTATTTGCTATTTTTTTGTATGTTGTATGTCTATATTATTATTTCTTATCTATTGTTATTTTGTACAACTTTCATGTGCTTACCTATTATACATGCAGGATGGTGCCATCAATACATTAATAAATTAAAACTTGGGCTATATTAGTTCATAGAAATGGTTTGCCACTTTCAAAAACATCTTATTCTTTTAAAAATTTCATGATATTTGTATGAAATAATGCAGCTAATATTATGTTATTATGTACAGACGACAGCACGTAAAGTGCAACAGTGACACTACGAAAGCAGCCTCTATTACAAATTGAAAAAGGGCGATCTCAATATCAAACTGTTACGCTTGATGTGCTGTCGACTGTACATACAAACGTCATGAAATTATCAAATGGTTGTACAGCAAGACCAGCAGCATGACGAGTAACGCAGCCACAATAGGCAGGGACCCCCCTCCCCTGTAAAAGTTATAAAGTAATCTGTGGTCCTCCATGCACCGCGATCAGCAGTCTGGAGAGTAGTCCACGCCATAAATAAATCAAAGAACTACATCTGGGCACGGGGTAGGTCATGTTATAGGTAGGAATTTTTGATTATTTCATTCAACTTCAATATAGAATGAATGTTAACAAGCCACTGTCATTTTTGTATTAGTGATGAAGAAAGGTGGTGTGTGAAAGGGA
This sequence comes from Nymphula nitidulata, assembly GCA_947347705.1. NCBI lineage: Eukaryota > Metazoa > Arthropoda > Insecta > Lepidoptera > Crambidae > Nymphula > Nymphula nitidulata. Next base: position 16,180,022 of record OX374625.1, on the reverse strand, counting down.
CAAGAAAATGACAGTTGTTTACAATTTACATCGACTTGGGCTCAAGTATAATAAAAAATAAATAAAAACAACCATTTTCATCCAGAACTTATTTTTACTTAATAAAGGCACATTTTGGCGTAAACGGTTAAGAATAACCAATTACATATTAAATGTCGTAGACCGTAGAGTTTACAACTCATATCAATATAGGAATGTGTTTTTGGAAGACATAACAATATTGTCTTTTAAATTTTATCTCTTAGCCTATAAATGTATCAAAAACATAGTATATAGTATATTTAATGTAGTAGTTAATGATTTTTTATACTTATACTAGTATATAGTAGTATAAGTATAAAAAATCATTAACCTTTCGAGCAACAAATTGGTTGCACTTTTACAACACTTTCGAGAGACACTTTGTTATTAATTGTCATATGAGCTCCAGAAGTCTTATGCGGCTTGACAAAATTACGAATTGCATTTGATGCAGTGTTTAACTCTTAACAAACAGTTAACAACAATATCAATAGGAAACAATACATTTTTTTGTAAACTAAAATCACGCAGATTACTTTTCGCGAGTGTTTAAAATAATGTTATATACATATGAATTATATGAAGTATACTTAATATTGTAAAAAAAATAAGTCCTCTTTGTAATTTAAACTTAGCTACTTATGTGAAATCACTGGGCAAATATTACGAATAATTAATTTTTCAAACATAGTTAAAACATTCAATGGACAACTCTAAGCCATTAAACTTAAATTGGAAAGTTGTACAGTGTTCAAATACGATATAGTGACATAAAGATTTGCCAGTGATATTTCCGAAAATTCTATTACACGGGACTTTGCTTGTATTCTGTAGGAATCATAATAATTGAAATCAAAATGTTTTAATAAAATATACTATCAAATGCACATAAAATATAAACTTCATACCTACTTCCGATAACAAATTTCAACTTACAAGAAAATCATGCGATTATATTAAATACTGTAAAGATAATAATGTAGACATTTCCGTAAAAGATCTATTTAATTGAAATTTATTTAGTGATGGAACAATCTAAGGTTGGTATGTGCAAGGACGATCTTGTGTTCGTTGCAAGCGCCGATCACTTCCTTGTCATTGTTCGAGCCGGACGGACTGCCGATGTACTCGACCCCACACTGCAATAATAAGGAAAAATTAAAGAAAACTACCTTTACAGACTGTTAGTACTATGTCAGTCGATGGATATAAGGATAAAGACAAAATTTATTCACAAGTGATGATTTAAAAAAAAAATCTTATGTGATCTTTATCGGACTAGAAACATTTAGTATGTTTCAAGTTTAATATTATTAGTAACTACCTTCATTTCGTTATGTTTAGTATTATTTCGAATTAAATTTTGTATTGTTTTATAATTTCGCGATCTTCACACATAAAAAAACACATTACCCTTTTTAGCTCGCGTTTATTCCTGTACAACGTTTTTTCATTCATTTCAAGAAAATTTAGTTCTAATACATTTATTGCCATTAAGCATCTTATTTGACAGCTGTACTTTTCATATGCATATTGTGAGAAAGAGATATACTACTCTATTTAAATATAGGTACAGTCGAACTCAGAAATGGATTAACATTTTTCTATCATGTCTATTGCAATCATACATGTCATTGGTATGACATGGTACTAAAGTGGTAAGCTACTTCGAAGTGCGACCGTACTAACTATTTATAAAATAAAATAGGTATATTTAAAACACAAAACAACGTGAAGTGTCTAAGTTTACAACAATGAATCCTTATATATGTATACAGGGTGGTGCCGTCAATGCGACAATAAATTTAAACATGGGCTATATTAGTCCATAGAAATTGTTTGCCACTTTCAAAAATATCGTACTCATTTGATAATTTCATGACATTCGTATGAAATTTTGCTGCCAACGTTACACTATTCCATACAAATGACATGAAATTATCAAATCAATACGATAATTTTGAAAGTGGCAAACCATTTCTATGGACTAATATAGCCCATGTTTAAATTTATTGTCGCATTGACGGCACCACCCTGTATAAGATTATTTACTGCTTACTTTAGTTTATGATAATTTATCAAGCATCTTTTTATAAAGAGACCTTATTCTGTGAAAGCGACTCTAAAAAGTATGTCATAAATTCCTTAAACGTACATTAGGACGTTATTAAATGAGCTAGAAGTTTCCAGTGACAAACCTGCACTGCCCTGTCGATATTGTCCCTGAACGGGAAGAAGGCATCCGAGGCGAGCGCTACTTTGTCCATTTTACTGATCCAGTCATCGCGTTCCTTCTCACTGAGGAGTGCTGGCGGCTCTCCCTCGAACAGAGACTTCCACTGCTCGAATGGCAAGTCAGATCCTTAAAATATAAAATGACGTCGCAATAATATTATGTTGATTTTATTTAATCTAAGTATAGAAGAGAATCTAAGTATATAAGTGATTGATTTTTACGTATAGATATAAAAATCATCAAATTTTTAGTTCCGGTTCACGCCGTGCTCGTCGTCGGAACGCTAGTGTCGCCAACGGTTGTCAAATGGTTGTCCATCGAAAACAATGCAACTTTTACCATGGTTGATCTCGGTATAGATGAATCAAAAAATTGTGATCTCGAGTTCCTCCGTGCTTCGTAAGGCACGTTAAGCCGTTGGTACCGGTTGTTACTATAGCCGCTTTAACCCACCAACCAGCGTTGAGCTAGCTTGGTGGAGTTATGGGGGCTTCATGTGTTTCTCCCGTGTAGGAAGACCTGTGCACAGCAGTGGATCGTACATAGGCTGGTGATGATGATAGAACAATACTCAGATTTGGCGCCATTAATAACAAATCATCCAAGTCGAGAAAAGAGGATGACAACGTGCAGCCGTCCCGCGGGGCAAACGCCAACTTTATTGGTATGACGTCACATATTGAATCCAAGATGTCAATTTGACGTCATAAACCATACTGTTCATACCACTAAAGTTAGGCGTTTGTCCCGCCATTTTGAGGTGAGGTTCTCAAAATGTATTCTGACGTTCATCTGGTAATAAATCACAATACTTATTTATTACTACTAATACTGAAAATTGCTTAAAATTTTAATTTTATGTTATTATCTGAATGAGATTAATCCTTCAATGCTTTGCCAATTCTTGATCTGAACCCTGCCTTTTTTTATACAACTAGATGACAAACAAGCTGACGGCCCATCTGATGGTAAGCGGTTACCGCCGCCTATAGACAACTGCAATAATAAGGGAAAATCGCGTTGTCATCCCGAAGCCTAAGATGAAATGCCGTCCATGCCTAGTAATTACACTGGTTACCTTTCCCTTCAATCCGATACACGGCGAACTGTTTCACGGCTGAAATAAGAAAGGCGGTGGTTCCTATCCAGACGACCCTACACACGGGCCTACCACCTTGATCCTGTTTAAAAACCTTCTGACAAATAAACTTGCAGCATAAGGTATCTTATCTTACTTTGGGGCCATGACTAAGTCACAGTGCACTTCGATCCATTGGGATCTTTTTTGCCTCCCCTGCGTTTACTCTTCCTGTGTCCAGAATATAGATGCCATTAGCCTTACTATATCTTTAGGCAGAAAGAGCCTGTAGTCTTCTGGCTTTGGATATGCCACTTCCAGAAGACTCATTCTGGTTCTAGCCAGGGCATCACAATGACACAAGAGATGCATCATTGATTCCTGGCATTCACCACATGCTCGACAAAGTTGTGTTGGGGAGAGTTGCATTTTATGTAGCATGTGGTTAGTAGCAAAATGCCCTGTGAGCGCCCCAATTAAGAAGCGAGCTTTTGTTCTACCGTTTGCATAGATGTATTTACTCCATCCTCTTCTTCTCCTCTAGGAAGGATTTGCAGTGTTTTAATCCCGGTATACTCCCGAGCAGCTCGGTGGCGTATTGGTTTGAGCGCTCTGGTTTCGAATACAAAAACAAAGCAACACCCTGGGATGGGTCAACCAAAATTTATAATCGCGAGCACCTCCGTGCATCGGAAGGCACGTTAAGCCGTTGGTCCTGGTTGTTACTGCAACCGCTGTAACCCACCAACCCGCATTGGGCCAGCGTGGTGGTGTTATGGCCCAAACTCTCATGTGTTCCTTCCATGTAGGAAGGCCTGTGCCCAGCAGTGGGACGTATATAGGCTGGTGATGATGATGATGATGAAACCCAGTATTTTATTCTACTCAGATTTATGTCTGTTTCCAAAGGCGTATATTTTGTTAACTTACCGACGGTGCCGTTGACGTAGTTGTCGATGGCGTTCGCTTGTACCGCGCGCGTGACGCCGGCGCGGAAGCGGAGCGAGGCGAGGCGCGGATGGCGGCGCGCCCACCACAGCCCCGCCTTGCCGCCCGCCAAGCGAGTGCAATGGATGCGGGACTGTTGCCCGGCACCGATGCCTATCACCTACAATACCATAGCTAAATAAACTGACAATAGGGTAGGCGACAATTTGTTTTTTTATTCCATAAATAAGAAGTTTGATACTCGTGAAGAAATATTGCAGAAAAAATAGTATGCTTAAAGAACCGAAGCGAGGCGAGGCGCGGGTGGCGGCGCGCCCGCCACAGCCCCGCCTTGCCACCCGCCAAGCGAGTGCAATGGATGCGGGACTGTTGCCCGGCACCGATGCCTATCACCTACAATACCATAGCTAAATAAACTGACAATAGGGTAGCTCACAATTTGTTTTTTTATTCCATAAATAAGAAGTTTGAAACTCGTGAAGAAATATTGCAGAAAAAATAGTATGCTTAAAGAACTGGAGCGAGGTGAGCCGCGGGTGGCGGCGCGGCCACCACAGCCCCGCCTTGCTACCCGCTAAGCGGGTGCAATGGATGCGGGACTGTTGCCCGGCACCGATGCCTATCACCTACAATACCATAGCTAAATAAACTGACAATAGGGTAGCTGACAATTTGTTTTTTTATTTCATAAATAAGAAGTTTGAAACTCGTGAAGAAATATTGCCGAAAAAATAGTATGCTTAAAGAACCGAAGCGAGGCGAGACGCGGGTGGCGGCGCGCCCACCACAGCCCCGCCTTGCCACCCGCCAAGCGGGTGCAATGGATGCGGGACTGTTGCCCGGCACCGATGCCTATCACCTACAATACCATAGCTAAATACACTGACAATAGGGTAGTTGATAACTTTTTTTTATTTCATAAACAAGAAGTTTGTAACTCATGAAGAAATGTTGCAGAAGAAATAGTATGTTTAAGATCAATAGTTTCAGAGATACAGTGGTATGTTTGATGTGTAGCGGCGCAACGTCCAAAAACGCTCCATAGAATATCTACGGAACAGGTGACGTCAGATGTACCCATATTATATGGGCATACTCACAGAATTAATCGTAACTATGTATTAATTATGTTTTTATTAATAGTGGTAATTATAATTGTTGTTTTAATTGATGTCAGCAATCTAATATCATTAACATTTTTGGATTAATAAAAAAAAATTCTTAAAACAGTATAACTTCAACAATTAAATATTTCATATCTTTTGAGTTTGAATTGTTTTTATGGGTAACAGTAGCGTATGTTTTCAGGATTTGTGAAGAATACCGCCATATTCAAACTTAAGCAACATCCCAATTGAGAAATTACTATGTTTAACCGACTTTAAAAAAGAAGGCTCAAAATGTTTAGCACTTGGCAAAAATAATTAAATTTAAGTATTTCTTTCAGTTGGTGCTGCAACGACTTCAAAAAATACCTTTATGATTTTTAGTATGAACATGAACCATTAAGCAAGGTATACAACACATGATTGCTACAAAGAATTCGAGTATTTTTTATTTCCTTTAACACTTATGCTGCGTACAGACTGATGAAAGGCAGCATGTTATGTACCATGAAAGGAGCAGTTCAGCAGTTGTGAACGCTCAGCGCGCACGAACCGAACATAGGTATGTTACATTAACATACGCATGTCGGAAACAAATACGAGTAGGTATACATCTACATATATTAAAATTTGTTTCCGACATGCGCACGAACGTCTGGCAGTCCATTGAGAACGCGCAGTGCAGAGAAGTCATGAAAAAGCGCCAGAGACCTCTGTACGCCTCGATTAATTTTTTTTTTTTTTTTTTTTTTTATACAACTAGATGACAAACAAGCTGACGGCCCACCTGGTGGTAAGCGGTTACCGCCGCCTATAGACACCTGCAATAACAAGGAAAAGCACTTGATATTGCAGGTGCGTTGTCATCCTGAGGCCTAAGATGAAATGCCGTCCATGCCCAGTAATTACACTGGCTACCTTTCCCTTCAATCCGAAACACAGCGAACTGTTTCACGGCTGAAATAAGAAAGGCGGTGGTACCTACCCAGGCGACCCTACATATGGGTCTACCACCTAGTAATATACTTCACGCTTCGTCCTACATGTTAAGATTGTGTTCACGCGAAAACAACACGTTTACGCCGATGCTTTGCACATACTGCACGCCCCTTTGAGTTCGCCAAAAAACCGACAAAATATTGATCGCTCCGCGCACGATTTGAAATACACGTTGCGTGCGCGTGAGATGCTCAGTTCGTGCGCGTAGGGCGCTCGCTATGGCAATTAGTTACAAAGAAAGCTACCTTGCATGATGCATTGTAGCTGTGTGGACGGCAAATTCTTTAATTGCTATCATATAACATGTTACCTTTCATCAGCCTGTAGTCCTGTACGCAGCACTACTGCTGCCAATCGTGACTATCATATTATGTCACAAAGACTTACTTGTCCATCTCTAGCATAGCAAACAGAGTTGCTCTGCGTATATTTCAGCGCTATGGTGGCTACTATGAGGTCCCTCACAGCATTTTCTGGAAGATCTTTCTTGTCGGTAACTATGTTTTTAAATATTTCTGGTGTGATCTTGGCATCGTTTCGTCTCTGCTCCAATGTGAGACCGAAGATTGTTTTCTTTTCTAGGAGATCTGGTTCGTAGTTAGGATCCATCTGCCAATTAAAATATAAAATAAATTATGAAATGTTTCGAAAAATGAAGCATTCTATGGAAGTGAGGAACTTGCTTGCGGACATAGTGGTATGAGCTCTCTGGTTTCGATTATGAAAGCAAAAGCCACTTTGGCCATGGTCGCATTATGAGTTTGGTGGTGTTATGGCCCAAACTCCTCATGGAGAAAAGCCTGTACCGAGCAGTGGGAGTCAGTTAGACTTTATATAGGCTGGTGAAGACGATGATGATGATGGTACAGTCTAACTATAGTAAGACCCCGGAGAGTTTATTGACTATCCATTGTTGAATTAGAAGGCAAGAAATTACAATAATTCCGCACCACCTATATCATCATTTTAGACTGTCAAATAAGTAAGCAGAATAGTCTCATTTCCTGTTTTATGATATCATAAAGCTGGAAATCATTCATAAAATTTAGTTTCAAACCAAAGGAGATGTTTCATATCCGGCAAGGCATATGTACAGTATCTCAAAAAATCAGGAAAAATCTCCTGAATCCTTGAAAAATACTAATAATTCGTTTTCATGCATAAATTGTTTGTACAAAAGTTAAAATTTTTCGAAGATTTACGCGTATTCACTAAGGCAATATGGCGGGCGACATAGAAGTCAACTAAACGTCACCAAAGTGACATACGCGCCATGATGAATATTTGGCCGTGTTGCAGTTTTTTCTATGAAAATTCTTATTTTGTACCACGCAACAAAGCAAATAAAAAGAAAATGGACAATTTAACACTGTTCTGCATATTTTTAGCTATTTTTCAGTATAGTGTACATAGACCTGGCCGGGTCTCCATACATTTTTGAAAAATCTCTTTTCATACAAAGTATTAAGTTTACCTGTAAAACGCAGTAACCACCAGCCTTTTTCTTTTTCAATATTTCGAGCGCCTCTGGTGTGTATCCCGGGGCCACAATGCCGTCGGAGACTTCCCTCGATATGATCTTAGCTGTGATTTCATCGCAAACGTCTGATAGAGCTATGAAGTCACCGAAGGAACTCATGCGGTCGGCGCCGCGAGCGCGAGCGTACGCGTTGGCGATAGGCGTCAACTTTGGTAGTAAATCTGCCACCATACATACCCACGCCTAAAAGTGAAATTGGCATGAAAAGTGGTACAAATCATTATAAAACAAATCATGTAAGGGAAAGGTGGCCAGTGTAATTACTGGGCATGGACGGTATTTCATTTTAGGCCTTAGGATGACAACGCTCCTGCAATATCAAGTGTTTTCCGTTTGTTACTGCATGTGTCCATAGACGGCGGTAACCGCTTACCATCAGGTGGGCCGTCAGCTTGTTTGTCATCTTAATGTTTTACAAAAAACGTCTTTAACCTTTTTATTGCGAATCTTTACGTCCAATTAACGAATTTTAAAAAGGTTTCAAAAAGATTTTCCAGTTAGGGAAATACGCCACTGTTATTACATTGAGCGAGATTCTGAAGACACTCGACATCTCAATTTCTATTTCTTTGTCTCAATCAATATTGGAGGTGTCAAATAAATTTAGATAGCTTAATAACACCCCTCTTTTTTCGTCAGGGGTTTAAAAGAAACCATAGACAAATTTAGAAGTCCTGTAGGGAGGTGCTTCCAAAATACTGCATTTTATCATATTTTTGAAGGTCGAAAACTGAACTTTCTAAATGACAAATTATACGACAGCCGTCCTTTTTGTATTCATATTGAGAGAATAAGATGTAGGTTCTGAGCTTTTTCGACTAAGCGTGTGTTCTGCAGAATTAAGCCTATTATGGATTTAAAAATAATGTCAGTCGAAAATAAAGCTCCTTAATCGTTTGCAACTATGATTAAATAAATGAACCGAAATGAAAAAAAGAGGCAGTCAATTGCATCTCTTTATTTAAATGAATACGGTTGCCAATCTATCAAGTTATTTTCGATTTTACCGTTATTTTTAGATCCAAACTTTCTCTCTTGTTGTATATCCTGTTCATCCTAAGGCTGCCTGGAAGAGATGGCTCTTAGGTAAGGTCGCAAACGTCATTTACTTATTTTTTCTGTTGCCTTAGTTTTGTGATATGTACAGTCGACAGCACATAAAGCGTAACAGGTTGACCTATACGTCGCCCTTACTGCGTTCGTAATAGAGGCGGCTTTCGTAGCGCAATTGTTACAGTCTGACAGTACAATAAAGTGTTAAATAAATAAATGATAAGTCGATAAACATACCTCTTCTTCAGTCAAAGGAAGTCCCACAGCTGCGCCAGCGGGCGACACGTGCTTGAAGCTAGTCGCGGCTGGCAAACCTAGGGCCTCTTTCAGTTCCTTGACAAGTTGCCACGCGTTTAACGCATCGCACAGGTTAATAAAGCCAGGCGAACCGTTCAGAGTAGTCAGAGGCAAGTGGTCGCGGGTTGTGAACACTTGGGCCGGCTTTTGGTGGGGATTCATCCCTGGAATCATTGTTTTCTTAATAAACAGGCTGTATTAAGAAATCTGAAAGTTTTAGATTGATATAGAAAAATACTCCAAGGAGTCACTGAACTGATTTTGATAGTAGCTTAGCTGCATTATTAGTTTTTTGATCAATTAATTTTCCTAACCGAGTTTCGAATGCATTTTTATTTTTTGGTAACTTTCGAGTTTTTACCAAATTCGAGATTTAACATTTATATAAATTGGACAAATATACAAAATCATGCTATGATAGAAGTACTTGCCTGTGCTATTATTTGCTCCATATAATTTAAAGGCTTTTATAATGAGTTAATTAATCACATTCATCAAGTATAGATAGTGTAGTAATATAACATACCATATCTGAGGGTTAATTGAGACTGTCCAGCCGAGTACTGTTTACGGAAATAGTCTGAGATAGCCAGGTCATATTCAGAAGTGTGTGTGAAAGCTTTGAGTGCCAGTCTTTGTCTAAAATAGAAAATTAATAAAGAAATAATAGCACTTTACCGTGTAAAAGAATAGTGTGTACACACACTATTCTTTTATACCCGACATTCCGATTACAACGATTGTAGTCACAGGAGTACTGAAATGTCAGTTGTTTTGAGTTTAAAAGTTAACTACCGTCACTTTGTGTTAACTTTTGAGTGTAATATGTAACATTTAAATAATCTCGAGTTAAATCCTGTAAAGTGGTATTATTTCAAACATGTAGTGCGCGTGAATAAAGACGATACTAAGGCAATGCAGCCCAAAAGCAAGTTTTTCTTGATTACCGAATGCAGAAACTTGCATTAAATTTTTAACATATATACTATGGACAATTATTAGACCATATGTACTCTTTGTGTTAGTTTCAAACGAATCCAATCATCTTGATCGCTAAAGTTTTTAGCTGTGAAATCGTATAAAATGACAACAGCGCCTCTGTTGTGTAGTACTGGAAACTACTTTTTATACATACATACTTATATAGGACAATAAATTGAAACTTGGTCTATAGTTCATAGAAATGGTTTGCCACTTTCAAAAACATCTTATTCTTTTGATAATTACATGGCATTTGTATGAAATAATATAATATTGCTGCATTATTTCATAGAAAAGTCATGACATTATCAAATAAATACCTAAGATATTTTGATATTTTGTTTGTCGTTTTTCTATCTTTATTTGTAATTGTTACAATAAAGTAGGCGTTATAAACGTACAAAGTCAAACATAAATGGGCTTAGAAATGACATACCGAGTCTCTGGTGTTGTTAGATGGTCGCCAGTTTGTTTTAACTCTTCGATGACTTTATCGTAATCACTAGGGTCACAGATCACAGTTACTCTATCGTGGTTTTTCGCCGCTGCCCGAAGTAATGTTACACCACCAATGTCAATATTCTCGACTGCATCAGCAATGGTCACATCAGGTCTAGACACAGTCTGAACGAACGGGTAAAGGTTGCAAACAACCACGCTGATCATATCAAACTTCTGGCGCTTCATGTCTGCTTGGTCGGAGTCGGTTAGCCTGAGACAAAAACAGATCAAACTGTAGTTTTATTATTATCATTTTTCCTACATATTATACTTATATTAGATTATGGGCATGCTGCGTAGCGACACTAGCGACAAAGTCGAGACTAGCGGTTGGATCGCAGAGAAAAGATATTGACTTCTAATGTTAATAAATATGAAGGTATGAAGTGAAATAAATACATTAAAGGGATTTATTGACTCTTGTTATTCCGTTCTTTATATAAATTAATGTTTCTACGGAATGTAATGGAAGAGAACATTCAGAGCTAAATTGATGGAGCGCGCGCACAGTGGGCATAGTCTTTTGATCGGCCAATAGGTTGGTAGATAATTTTTTCACCGTGAAGTGTACGTGTACATCGTGAAGTGTACGTGTACATTGTGCTAAGTATGAATATTTACGTTAATCTTAATTTTTGATTTTAACATTATTATAAATGTTTGAAAAATTACTTAGTAATTAAAATAGAATAAAACTAGAAAAACATCACGTCCTGAGGCAGGAATCGAACCCGCGTCCTTTCGCAATCCGGGCGACTGCTCTGACCACTGAGCCACCCAGGACTTGGGATATCCCTGTGAAATTCTTCTAGTCTATCTGTATTTGCGTTTAGGAGCTAACGTCTACCCTACAATATCGAAATATTCTATTTCAACATCCGAAACGAGTATTTTCACGTAGTTTGTAGGACGTGAAGTTTTTCTAGTTTTATTCTATTTTAATTATTTACGTTAATGTTTAAACTGACTGATTATGGAGCCGAAAAAACTTTCAGCTGACAATTTAGTCTGTACTGTAGTGTACGCGGGGTTTTGAATATATTTTGAGACTAAAAACGTGTAACAAAGTGCGATAGATATAGTGTGAATTCTATCATGGGCGATGTCGAGGGAAACGCACGAAAAGAGTTGAAGTGATAAACGTGCATATCATCATATCATATCATATCATTTATTCAGTAACAATATTTTACAATTGTGTTTGAATGCAAACAAACAAGCTAGTGTGTCATTAATTCTCGCTGCTTCTTTCCTACGTTACCTTTATTTACTTTCTCAAGAAAACGGGGAGGGTATAACCAGCCTAAACCGCACATCAAGCGTAATATCTCTTTATTCTGTGGTAGTTAATACGTCACTTAGAAAATTAATTGTTACAACAAAATTAAGTACCTACCCACAAATATCTAAACTGTTTAGCTTGAGCTGCGTGCGTATGGCAGTTGCAATGAGTTAACTGCAGTCGCGAGAATTTTTGCTATTTCATTTACCTACATGCCATTTTGTCTACCTTACAGAAAATCGCGGCTAAATAACAATGCTTTGTAGTGTTGTTTCTGTGGTGGGCTGAGCTCATTAAAAAAGCTTTAAGTTGTGAGCAGATGGACTTCTAAGCAACACAGGCAGGGGGTGTCACTCCTCAATTTAGGTACATTCAACCGGGCGTAAACTATTACTTAGTCTGTAAGTGTGTGTGTGGGCTGTGTGTTTGTGGTAAAGCTTTCTTTTGAAATAGGGCAGGCAGCGCGTGAGTATTCAAGGTGCTGAACGTCGATAGTAGGTATAGAGTACCGCTTACTATAAAGCAGACCGTATGCTTGTTTGTCACCCTTATCGTATAAAAACATGGTATTCGAAAGGTCAGTGTACGGTGTGGTTATCAGAAAGATGTTGTCATAGTGAGGCAGTGTAGTGACAGATATATAATAAAATTTTTTCATACCTAGCCAGTATACCAGCATGAACTGCAGGATGAAGAGACTTAACACGGCCTCCAAGCATCTCAGGTGCGCCAGTGATATCCGACACGTCAAGGACCTTAAGACCTGCATTCCGGAGAGCGGTTGCTGTCCCCCCGCTGCCAACGAGGCCTAGACCAATGTCTGTTAGGCATTTGGCTAAAGGTACAAGTCCAGTCTTGTCTGATACACTTAAGAGGGCTGAAAATTATATTATTTTTATTATTCGATTTCAATTGCAAAACAACTTTATTTTTTGTCAACTCTGTTTTTAATTAAATTAAAATATCAGTTCGATTAAATACTTTGTGATAAAAATAACAAATATTCTTTATTGCTCACAAGAGACGCAATAAACAGTTACAAGCTACAAACATAAAAACAGCACAATAGCGGATTTATAGCAAAAAAGCAATTTCTTTCTAGTAAAGTATGGTAAAATAAATAGTAGGTTCAACGAAGGAGAACACTGAGTGAATACAAGAATTGAAAGGAAAACATAAAGTATGTGCTCATGTATACATAAAGAAAGGTAGGTATCAGAAAGAATAGAAAGAAAGAATACATTACAAATTATAAAAAAGACAGCTAATTATGACAAATTTAAGAAATGATAAAAATGCATACTTATTTCATTTCCGTTTTTCAAACCTTAATTTAGAATTAAATAATAAATGCATGACTAAAGAATTAAAAAAATAAAAGATGTTAAGTCAATGACTGATAAGCTTAGAGCTTTACTAATAACTATTGTATAGGGTACGCCCTGTATAGTTACAAACTGTTTTTTTTTTCACTTTTATCACAATTTAAACCAAAGAGATACAATACTGTGTAACTATAAATATAAGGCTTACACAAAGTTTACTATTATTCGCCCCTAAAAGAAAAAAAAATAACTTGCCTAATTTTCCATTTGCAGCCATGTCATATAAGTTTAACTGGTGGCAAAGTACTGGAGTAGCGAAGGCACACTCAATGGGCAGATCTTATATCACAATTGACCTGACGCAGGGGTTCCTGATAAACATATCAACTTGTTTATTAAGTGGATAAAGATACATAGGGTTGACGCCTAACAGAAAAATAATACAAGGCTAGAGTAATGATGGTAGGCGAGAATATTATTACTATAATATTAGTATTATTATTATGAGGAGCTCGGTGGCGTAATGGTTTGAGTACTCTGGTTTCGATTACGAAAACAAAGCAACTTTCGCCATGGTTGGTCCCGAGATGGGTCAACCAAAAGAGATGTTTCAAAAATGTATGGAGACCCGGCCAGGTCTATGAACACTATGAAAAAAATAGGTAAAAATATGCAGAACAGTGTTCAATTGTCCATTTTCTTTTTATTTGGTTTGTTGCGTGGTACAAAACATGATTTTTTATAGACAAAACTTCAACACATCCAAATATTCATCATGGCGCGTATGTCACTTTGGTGACTTTTAGTTAAAGTTTTTAGTCGACTATGTCTCCCGCCCGCCATATTGCCATACTTAGATAATAACGGCGAAATCGACGAAATATTTCAACTTTCGTAAACAAATTATGCATGAAAACGGATTATTAGTAGGTATTTTTCCTGATTTTTTGAGATACTGTACATATACCTGGCCGGATATGAAACATTTCCTTTATAACCTCGAGCTTAAGCTGTTGGTCCCGGTTGTTCCTGCAACCGCTTTAACCCACCAACCCGCATTGGGCCATCGTGGTGGTGTTATGGCCCAATCTCCTCATGTGCTTCTCCCATGTAGGAAGGCCTGTGCCCAGCAGTGGGACGTATATAGGTTGATGATGATAATGATGAGAATATTATTATGAGTCAGAGAAAATCGAATAATAACAAAATAAATTAATTGTATTTTACATTATCTCTGGTACCAATATAGATCTAAAGAGAATTTAAATTCTTTGTAGAATATAATCTACAAAAAAGCCTAAAAAAAGAAAAAAAAATTAATCCCAACGAATCCAACATGTATCTAGTCATTCATTTAAGTCTTTGACCATTGCTCTTTCCTGAGAGAGACTAATTATAATTAAATTATAATTTTTAGCATATGTACCTACTACCTTTAATAATAATTAAGAGAAAATGTGGCAACTTATGATGTGATAACCCCTATTACATTTACGTCAAAGTTATAATAATGATGTAAATAAATTTGTTTTTACTGTTTGACATCAATTACGCATTATCAGAGAGAATACTGAAGATACACAATAAACAACTGAAACAAAATCAGGACTAGGAAATATTTAAGTGTTTTTACGTCGCACGGCTTTTCACAAACTTTCAAAGCCGAAAATATTGGAAACAAATAAACCGCTTCTAAAAAGACTTTAAATCAGGGTTTGAAATTATCAAGATAAATATGCCCTTTGATAATTATCGCGATGATTATCAGATAATTATCGCGATGATTATCAGATAATTATCCGATAATTATCAAACAGATAAGCCTAGCGTTCCTTTTTTAACTGATATTACATATCAACATTCACGTTAGAAGCAAGTAGTTTAGTAAATAAATTAAACACATTTCGTGGCAATACGTAATGTTGAGGAAACAATCTATTCTATTTTTTGTACACAACTCAAGTTACGCTAAGAATTAAAAAATCAACTTCAATTTCTTTCTTTCGGCCACACACAAAACAAATAAATGAAGAAAATAATGAATAAGTGACAGTTCAGATACGAAAACCCGATGATGCGGGGAACCCCCGCTTTTGACATTAAGTAGCGCGTTCCAATTCCAATACACGCAGTCGTTGAATGTGACAAATAACAAGTGGCAAATACTTTCGATTATACTTATCAAGATAATTATCAAACTATTTATTTATTTATTTATCTATATTTATCTTGTTAATTATCTGGATAATCAAAAAATGATAATTATCATTGATAATTATCACTTCAAACTCTGATTCTAACCAAACTTGCCATGCATAAGCAAACAAGTTTTTAGATAATAATTTAAAATTATACAAACATAAGTACAGAAGTAAATTCGTGTATTTTAAATTTCGCTCCAAATCACCCATATATGTCATGTGACTGACTTTTGTGATGTCGCCTGTAGCACAGCTATTGATTATCAACCCACGATTTTCAATTTCAGATGTTTACCATTCGAAAGATTATATTTTTTTACACATATTCACATAATATCAGATCTCGGAAACTTGTAGTTTTTTTGTAATAATTAATTGAAAATCGTAAGAATAAGCTTCGATTTTCGACGTTTTGCGAATGACATTTCGTATTTTACATGTATTGCGTTTTGTTACGTATTGTGTTAATGTCTTGTGACGTTTTTTATGCATTATTTGCATACTTTTACAGTATTATCTCCCTAAAAAGTATACATTATTTATCATTAATATGAAATAAATATCTAGACACAGACGATATTTTTTTACATAATTTTCAAATTACTGTTGAAAACAAAATGCAATTCTGTGACGGCGGCCATAGGTTTAGTCATCCGCGGCAGCGGTCGCCGGCCACCGACCGCCACATTCTCTCGCTATCATTATTAAAAAACAAATTCAAATTCTTAGTAATAACAAGAGCTAATTTAGTTAATTTCTAATTTACAGAATGATATTTTTCATACATTTTGAGGTAAGGTTTAGTCAAATTTAAAAAATTCATATCTCTAAAACTATCCATTACCGAGTGGGGGGAAAAAGGGTAGGAGAACGGGGGGTAGCTCCCCCCACCCTCCTCCCTCCCCCACCACGAAAATCGTGGGTTGTTAATCAATAGCCCTTCCCTACCACTATACATCAAAATTATATTTTAATTTGACTACAGTCAACATTGCTATTGTTGGAAATTTTTGATTTGTATGAAAAAATAAAAATTAAAAGCAAAAAACCTTTTTTAAAAAAAGCTTTTATTTAAATGCTCTGAAAAGAAGAAAATAAAATTTTCCCTTAAAATTTTAACTATAAACTGATATCCTCAATATACACAATTTATATGATCATAAAAGCATGTCGCTCAATTAAATAGGTACTAGTTTATTTGCTTTAAATTTATTTTTTACGTTTTAGTTACCGCTGGCTAGGTTTCTGAGTCTCGGCAAGCCCTTTCATTTGATACCCATATTGCAGAAGTGCATAAAAAATAACTATTCCGCCATCTTGGATGTTTAGCCATATTAGATTTAGAATGACGTCACATTGTTTTTCGAGTTACTCTCAACAAGCCCTTTCATTTGATACCCATATTGTAGAAATGCATTAAAAGAATAACTATCCCGCCGCGTATATTATTATTATTCTAAATACAATATGGCGGACCATCAAAGATCCGCCATATTGTATTTAGAATAATAATAATAATATTCATACACTCACACCTATTATCTAGCCCAAAGTAAGCATCACTAAGAGCTTGTGTTATGGATACTAGTTAACGGAGAAATAATGATAATAATATGTATATAAATATTAGAAATATACTAAATAAACATATAAATATCCATGACTCGTAAACAAATGCTCGTACTCATCATACAAACATTTGTTCCTACCGGGAATCGAACCCGGGACGTCTTGACCGAGTAGCCTGGGATACAGACCACTCAGCCAGGCGGTCGTCCAGAATGATGTCACATTATTTTTCGAGTTACTCTCAACAAGCCTTTTCATTTGATATCCATATTGTAGAAATGCATTAAAAATAACTATTCCGCCATCTTGGATGGTCCGCCATATTGGATTTAGAATGACGTCACACAGCTTATCGTGCATTGTCATCCAAACTAAACGTGTATAAAAAATTACAGCACAATCGGTTGAAGATATCTGCTTGAAAATTGAGTAGCAAGATTCCACCCGAACATAAGCAAGTTAAATAAAAGCTTTTGAAAATTGCTCTTACTGAACTATAACAGTTTTCCAGAAAATCCTCTGTGCATTTAAAGCAGGGTTTGAAGTGATTATTATCATTGGTAAATATCAAGATAAATATAGGTTGATAATTATCTTGATAGGTATAATCGAAAATATTTGCCAATTGTTATTTGTCGCACTCAACGACTGCATGTATCGGAACGCACCACTCAACGTCAATAGCGGAATTTCAAACCCTGCTTGTGATTAAGCATTATCAAGGTTTTTAAGCTTTTATATTGAATGTTAATTATTAACCAATAAATTTGTAATTTATGTTATTCAAGTTGCATATATATTTGTAAGGAGGCTTGTTGTCAAGCATTTTGGTGTCTCAATTTAGGTATAATTTGCTAAAAAATATTTTTTTTTGTTCATTTTCTGATTTTAATTAAAATTATGTAACTGAAGATACAGATAAACAAAAGTTAGAGGCTGAGTTATAGAAATATGTGATTTTGTGCCTTTATTCTTTATAAAAACTGATCTCAAGAGTTATATGTTAATATCATTTATGCCATAACCCAAAAACCCAATACGCATCCAAATGAACTAAAAATATGGAATTGGGCTAACTCTATTTACGCTTACTTATAACATTGAAAAAAAATTAAAAAATCCTAGTTGACTATTTCATTAAAAGAAAATGATTAATACTCATGGGCAGTTTCGACATAAAAATGTTATGGCTTGTACCTACATTGCACACTGGGCGTTTAGTTGATGTCGCGTTTTTTTTCTTGGGCAGCATGATGTTATATTAGGTATATTTTTATTCATAGCTGTCATAATGCATTATGGCAGTCTCCATGATGCTTCTTTTTATTCATAATTGTCATAATAATAGTTGTTTCAAGCAATTATTAGCAATTTAATATCTTCATAATTTTTGACACAGTTTGGAAAAAAGTTGACCATTTTTATAAACTTTCAAAACCATACAATTTCAACAATATTCCTTTAGGCTTTTAGGTTTGAATTCAGAAGAGGTTATCAGCGTCCTTAGCGTATATTTTTAGAATTTGTGAAAAATAGCACTACATTCAAAATTAAGCGACATCCCTATCGGTTTTAAGTTCTCATAAGACTCAAATTAACAACCAACCATTTTATCGTTGGAATTAAGTTTGGAATAGGTATTTATTCTGTAAATACAGACATAACGTTCAGGTAACATTTTTATATATTATAGTGTAAATCAAAAATAAGTGTACTGCTTCTATTGTTTGTTGGTGCGGTTGTAAACAAACAAAAAACCTCAGAATAATAAAACCTACAAAAATATCGAAAACTTTTAACAATAGGCTAACAAAACAACATAAAAACAAACAAACGAAAGTGTTTATGATTCTCGAAATAACACTATAATAGTCAATAAATACTTACAACAAAACAAGACAGCATTGAAAATAACAGGTTTTTTAATTCTTTCAAAGAGAATGTTTAGTAATCACAAGTTTAGTTTAAAAGATCAATTTATGTGAGTTTGAGTGTATAGTAGTAAGTTATGTTAAAATAAAATTAGGTTAGATTTGGATTAGGATTAGGCTTGGGTAAAAAATATCGATATATCAAAATATTAATTTTTTTTCAGAAATAGTCGATATTTATCGCTGATATTTTTAACTTCGATATTCGATATTTTTTTCAAGGTATAAAATTAGCTATTTTTAACAACTTTGTTCATGCGTCGATGTCAGACCATGTATCCTACCACTCCAACCAATCCGATCTCTAAGATTAGAAAAGACTAAATATGCTACATGGGATCAGTTCATCATCATCATTTCAGCCGAGAGACGCCCACTACTGGGCATAAGCCTCCCCCAGGGATCTCTAAACCGATCGGTCCTGCGCTGCCCGCATCCATCGGCTTCCCGCGATCCTCACCAGATTGTCCGTCGACCTTGTGGGGGGCCTACCAACGCTGCGTCTCCCGGTACGTAGCCGCCACTCGAGGACCTTTCCGTCCCAACGGCCGTCAGTCCTCCTTACATTGTGGCCTGCCCACTGCTACTTGAGGTTCACAATTCTTCGAGCTATGTCGGAGACCTTAGTTCTTCTGCGGATCTCATCATTTCTGATTCGATCACGCAGAGAAATTCCGAGCATAGCCCTCTCCATTGCCCTTTGGGTGACTTTGAGCCTTCTTATGAGGCCCATTGTAAGTTATTATTACACTCTCTTTGGCACATGTATACCTAATACATTTTTCGAATATTTTATCAATGCTTTTTTATGTAGCCACGCATTAGGAAAAAACACGGGCAATAAACATGGGTTGGGTACTTTAACGTGGGTGTTTTAAAAGAGGCGTGAAAAGACACCGTTTGGGTCAGCAAGGTAGAGGCGACTTGAACAGTGTGCTACAAGCTGCACTAGTTGTCATCATATAATATGGACTCTTCTTACCACTTCACATCAGGTGGTGTTGAGTTTTTTCGTGCTCTGTATAAATAATAATAATAATATCGATATATCGATATTTTTTACACGATATTTAAGGATTGTTCGAGCTAGTACTGGTGGAGCAAAGGACTACACAATGACATCGCCGTCGACACAGCTGCGTTGTCCCAATGATCGTCAAGCAAAATCATGACACTACTCTAACGTCCAAGCCATTGACTAATAATTTCCCACCTAATGATTCCCAAAATTATTACTATTAATAAGGTATCCTGTAAAATATTACAAGCATTTTTTGATATTCGCAGTTTGGTTTTCTTACTCATCTCTAGTAAAGTTTCACCCAGTTAGGCCTTAAACCATATGTGGGCAACCAGCGGCCCGCGGGCCGCATCCGGCCCGCTGTAGGATTTGATCCGGCCCGCGAGACATTTAAAAACCCAAGAATAAAATATAACACTAATTACTTATAACGGCATCAAGTTAGCTAGTCTTTCATTTTGCCTGTTTATGCAGGTGGATGGCCATGGCCCGAACTTTAGTTCAGTTCTATTCGAGCTACCGAGATAACTTCGACAAGCGATATCCTAGCGAACTGTTAGTGCCGTCAATTGGCTTTGTAACTTTGTGTGCATCTTGAGTGGTTACTAATAACATTTTGTTATTTTTATCGAACGAAAATGATGTCTGGTGAAAAGAAACGAAAAGTAGACGCAGAGGGTCGCCAGTTTCAAGAAAAATGGACTGTAGAATTCTTTTTTATCTTGCACTACGGTAAGCCTATTTGTTTTCTGTGTAATGAGTCAAACTTGCAAAACAGCCATTTGAAAGCGTTTCAGAATAAAATCCGCTTGTGGGAGGCACAGATGCTATCTGGTAACAGTTACCATTTCACCACGCTCTCTGAGTATGAAAATATTGCTCATGCTCAATATGCTGAAGAACTCAAATTACTTTCGGAGCAATTCTCGAACAGATTTTGCGATTTCAAAAACATGGAAGACTGTTTTAATATATTTGCTACTCCAACAAAAAGTAATATACAAAATGCTCCAATACACTTGCAAATGGAGTTGATTGACATTCAAGAAAACACACTCCTAAAATCAAAATTTGAAGACGTGGAGTGGTTCGATTTTTACAAAAAAAACCTCGAAGAAGACCATTTTCCGCAGCTTAGAAAATTTGCAAGAAGATTGATTTGTGCGTTTGGCAGTACTTATAAATGCGAACAGTTCTTTTCAATGATGAAAGTTAATAAATCAAAACATCGTACAAGGCAGACTGACGATAATTTGGAAAATTCTTTACGTCTTCGTATCAGTGGAATTAATCCAAACATCGATAGAATAGTTTCCCAAATTCAAGCTCAAGTGTCTCATTGATTTCGGTGTCGCTATTTAACTTTGATAATTGTTATAGTTCCCAATATCAGGATTTAATTATAATGTTGTACCATTATATAATCTTATTATATATAATATTTAATTAGGTATAATTATGTTTTTTCATTTTGTTTTGTTATTTTTAACCGACTTCAAAAAGAAGGAGGTTATAATAAATTGTATTTCAATAACAATATCGTCTTATTTCATGTCTGATATCTATATTTAAAAACTACGAACACTACTTTGAAATACTACTTTAAAATGCACTACTTCTAAACGCGGCCCGCGAACGGATTTGTACACTAAAGTTTGGCCCACAACATGTCAAAGGTTGCCCATACCTGCCTTAAACAATGAAGTGTCTCCTTTAAACGAAATTCTCTCAGAAGTGGCTCAAGGAAGTATATTGGGACCCATTCTATACCTGATTTTTACCGCAGACCTCCCAACACACGCTGATACTATGACTGCAACCTATGCGGATGATACAGCCCTTTTGTCAGTACAGGCGGATCCCGCTATAGCATCAGCCAACATACAAAACCACATCTATGAAGTCGAAAAGTGGCTAGATAAATGGCGTATTAGGGTTAATCAAGAAAAATTTGTACATGTGACCTTCACCCTGAGAAGGCAGACTTGTCCTCCAATAAGACTTCATAATGAAGAAGTTCCTCAAGCTGAAGATGCCAGATATTTGGGTATGCATCTAGATCGAAGACTCACCTGGAAAAAGCATATCTGGACCAAGCGTAAACAGCTGGATACGAAAGTCAGATCAATGTACTGGCTGATAGGTCGCAAATCAAGCCTGTCACATGAAAGCAAGATAGCTATTTACAAAACCATCCTTAAACCAATCTGGACTTACGGAATCCAGCTGTGGGGTACTGCTAGCAATAGCAACATAGAGATTCTTGAAAGATTTCAAAGCAAGACACTGAGAGTCATGCTAGATATACCCTACTATGTGAGCAACAAATATAGGTTTGGAGGTCCTTGCCCAATTGCTTATGCTCAGCAGTGGGTATCTCTTAACTGACCTGATGATTTATACAAGAAGACCTTAATATCACTACCGTCAAACAAGAGATCGATAGATATAGTGCAAGCTATCAGGCGAGAATATCAACTCACATTAATGAACTGGCATCCAAGCTAGAAGGCACAGGAAGTATTACACATTCCCGATTGAAACGGCATAGTGTCTCTACACTTACCGTGAGATTTGGTGACACTAGATGAAAGGGATTCATAGGAATTCCTTCTGCTAACAAGACACTGATCGAGATACCTTATCTGAATGGCTTATTGTGTTTACACAGATTGCCAAGTTACAGAATTCAAAAAAAAAAAAAAAGTTAGGCCTTAAAACTTGAATACACGTAATAGTTAACGCAAGAACATTACAAGGATACTAAACTAAAATATCAATACGATATACAGAGTGCCACATTTAGATTGGTCAGTATGGGAAAGTCTGAAATTATAAAAACATACGAAAATCTCTTCTTATGAACCATGTCATCGATTTTAGTAAGAAGAAAAACTGCATTTATACATTTAAGAAAAACGTGTACTCAGCTCGGGAATCGAACCAGGACTTTTTGAAAAATAAAACTAATGCTATTTCTATTTCGATATTGATTGTGTAGGTCATAAGCAGTAAACGTTACTATGAAACATAATGTCTAAAATGAATAAAATGCATTGTTTTCATATCCTTTAATTTAGTTTAGTAAGTGTTCGATATTACCACCATTTTTTCAATACAACATTTCCAACAACCAAGACGTTCCATTTTCAAATGAGGTTTATCACGTTACTGTTCAAACCAAAACGTTCCATTTTCAAATGAGGTTTATCACGTCTTTGTATCTACATACTTTTTCTAAGTGGGCTTTTCAATTGAATAATAGTGTAAGTATGATTAATAGAAGTAAGGAATAACAATCATAGATAGATAATGGCCCTAATTCTGGCGAACACATGCTAAGTTTAAATTAAAGTTCAGTCTATTTCTTTCTCTCAAAATGAAAAAGAAAAGGATGGCAGTCATATTAATTGACATTTATAAAGGTGCGTTCAATTTTCGACCTTATTAAACGTGCTAAAATGCAGTGTTTAGGAGGCACCTCCGTACATGCCGTCTAAAATTGTCGATGGTTTCTTTGAAATCTATCTAAATTTAAGTGACAGCTCTAAACAGATTCTTGCTATCTTTTTCCTATTACTTATTGCAAGAAAGAGATATACTGTACTTAAATTAAGAATTAAAGTGTGTTCTCAGAATTAGGCCCATTATCGCAGATAACATTATGTAAAGCAGTGTATGTAACAAGTTGCGACACCAGCAAAGAGCTACAAACAACCATACAGACAATTTTACGCACCTAAACGAGTTGAATGTTGTATTGAAAAAACGGTGGTAATTTCGAACACTTACTAAACTAACTTAAAGGATATGAAAACAATGCATTTTATTCATTTTAGACATCATGTTTCATAAGTAACGTTTACTGCATAAGACCTACTTATTCGATATCGAAATAGAAATAGCATTAGTTTTATTTTTCAAAAAGTCCGGGTTCGATTCCCGATCTGAATACACGTTTTTTTAAAATGTATGAATGCAGTTTTGCTTTTTACTAAAATCGATAACATGGTTCGTAAGAAGAGATTTTCGTACGTCATATAGTTTCAGTTATTAGTTCCATTTTTATGAACTAATATAGCCCATGTTTAAATTTATTGTCGTATTGACGGCACCACGCTGTATATATTAATATAAAACCACGGTGTTATAACTTCATACTAAAATAACCATATTTTATCATATACGACCAATTGCAGTTAACATTGAAGTATCGACTAGGACCATTCGTTTAACTGATATTTAATTTGGTGGGCTTATAATGGGTTAGAAATTCAGGCCCAAGTCGATAGATGACTCTGAAACCATGAAAAGTAGTGACTTCGAAAAATATTAACAAATAATATTTAAAACATAAATGACATTTATGATGTTATTCATTAAACTGAAAAAAAAATAGTTACTTCAATTTTAGGTAACTTTGATATTTTTTCACTATGTCGTTAGTAATATTCTTACTATAACTTATATTATAATATCTTGCCCAAATTATTAATTACTTAGAGAAGCGACCTATGTACTGGAATTTGAACCTAGGCCGTCATAGCAGTCCCTGTTGACATTTAAATTTTTTGATGAGATTTTGGTGTTCATTATTTTAACGAAATAATTTTTATACAGTATTTTTCAATAAATTACCATTATAAATATTTTAGTCAAGAAATTACTGAAGTAGAAATGGTACCGCTAATTCATCATAGTTAATAATGATTAAATGGTAGAATTGGTAGACATCCTGCGTTCTAAACCAAGAAAACCATGTTCGAATCCTGATGAGTTAAATTTTTTTTCTTTGAAATTTTATTTTGATAATAAAAATACATAAATAAACATTTTTTAAGTAACTTTTGATCATTTAAATTTAGTTTTTTAAAAAAAAAAGGGATTATTAAGAAAATATTTTTTTAGTTGTCTACCGGTTCAGATCACCAGATATCGCTAAGCGCGATATATTTTGTAGTAGGGTTGCTGAGGATTCCTCTTCCGCTTCCTCATAATGCGGAAGTTCCGCAATATTTTGAGTTCCTCATCCGTTTCCGCTTCCTAATAAATAAAAAAATCCTCTTCCACTATCGCTTCCTCAAAATTTAAGAGGAATCTAAGAGGAATTTTACTGCGCATGCGTTATCGTATTCCTGACAACGCACACGCCACGCAGCAGATGCCGCATGCCGGGCCGAACGGTTAGCGAGCGAGCCATGAGCGAGCCAACCCGTCCCGCCACCCGCGCTCTTCCTTGCTTGTTTTGTCAATTGACATAGCGTTGTTGGGAAATAGTGACTGAAAATCATCATTCAACTTTGAGAGAGATAGCCGGCGAACTTTCTGTATCTCACGAGTCGATTCATACCATTTTAAATAATCACTTGGGTATGAAACATGTTTCCGCTCGGCTAGTCCCATATGACCGGAATTTTCTCCAAAAACTCAATCGCATGAGAATCGCTGCGGACATGCTAGGAGCCTAGAACGAGTCAACTCCGACCATCAAGAAACGCATTTTCACTTGTAACGAGACGTGGGTTTACGAGTTTGACATGCAAACTAGTCAACAAGATTCGGAGTGGCGCCTTCCAACTGAACCGAAACCGAAAAAACCACGCCAAAGTCGATCAAAAGTCAAAGGCATGTTGACTGTTTTCTTTGGCTCTCGCGGTGTTGTGCACTTGGATTTCTTACCGGAAGGTCAAACGGTAAATAACAGTTATTTGTTATACAAGAGTGCAAAGTTGCTTTTTAACCGCGTGCTCAATTTTGATGACCGAACAAGCGAAGAAATCAAAGTGCACAAGGTGAAAAATCTTTGCACTCGAGTGCAACACGTAACTTTTCATCCCACCTCAACGAGGAAATTACTTAATGCAAAAAAAAAACATTTGCGGATTATTAACAGTTTCAGTCAATTCTGTTGGCGTCAAATAAACTTCTTCGTCGCTAGAATCACTCATTTTAGGTTTTTTACTTGTTTTCAAGTTTCTTGTTTTAAACCTATGGTTTTATCAAATAGTTATGTCGTAAAAAGAAAATGGCGCGCGCAAAGCAAATTCAACAAAAAATACACCAAGAAGGTGCCGAGTCTGAGTTTTTAACAAGTTAAAAAAGGTTGTATAATAAATTCGGCACCATGGAGGTAGAAGTACAGTGGTATATTGATGTTTTGAATTCACAAACTTATTGCACACGATGTTCTAAATTCAATTTTACTTTATCCTCTAGCGGATAAAAACGGCTTTTGCACTCAGATATCGAAGAGCAAAAAATACTCTTCCCGAGATGGGGGGATGAAAAGAATATTATTTGAGCGTTTCTTTTTCCTAAACTCAAATTGCCACTTTGTGGCACCCATTTTCATTCGGTAGAAGACATAAAGGAGAATTCGCGGCAAGAACTGAACTCAATTCCGGAAACAGTGCTTAAAAAATGTTTTGATGATTGGATTACTCGTTAAGGTAAGTGCATCGTTTCTAAAGGAGCATACTTTGAAGGTGATAAAATAAATTTGGATGTATTATTGATCTTTTCCCGGTACTTTCTTGACAGAATAGTATTTTTCATATCATCCTCTTCCTCATCCGCATCCTCTTCCTCAATAAAATATCCTCATCCTCATCCGCATCCTCTGAATTTGTGTTTGACACTTTCTCTTCCTCCTCCTCTTCCTCATAATCACTTCCTCAACAACCCTATTTTGTAGTATGGAGTGATAGCTCTAGACCCGGATAAGAAATGTACTCTTTGTATATAACTCTTTGTAACAAATACTATTAAACTTACAATCTGCTTATAGTATTTAGACACACATGCGTAATCATTGATACAGTGCTCACACAAACTTTAATGGAACCGAACATAGTCATACAATTACATGCGTTTGACATAACTTTGGCTAAAAGTAGTGACAACCTACAGAATTTGTAAATATTTTTTATATACGTATCCTTTTCTAACTTGTTAGTGGCTCTATAAGTCAAATATACTGTTTTCAATTGCTATTTTATCTAGGTTTCGTTGCTTTAGTTATTGTTCTTTTTTTTTCAATTCCAGTTTTAAATCAAATAATTATAGAATCGAAGAAAAAAGACAAGGCTGTACGGGCTTTGCCCTTTGCATTTCCTTAGGCGGAATCAATCTAAAACATAGATAGCCATAGGGGGGAAAAAAAACACAGATACCTACAGATCAAATATCAAATTCAATCACTCTATCACTCTTCTTATCTGTGAATGAGTCTGTGCTGCTAGTCGAACTGTCAAAGTTTATCAATAATTCAATAGTCTTTTGGTATACCCTAATTACTTTACTGTTTGCAATAATCCGAAAACAAACATATTCTTTGCCAAAAATTCCCCAACTAAGCTAATGCAAAATAGATTGGCTGTACCTATCATAGAATAATATTACTCCAAGGAGAAGAATGACAACTTCATAGTTAAAATATTTATTTCCGGTTTTAACGGAAGTACAACACTCTAGTGCCACCTATAGTTGACCCACCGTCAACTATTTCAGCGGCAAAATATAAATTTCATGTAAAAATATTTATTTAAGTTTGAATGGAGGGATGGGCAATTTCACTTGTAAGAAAACTATTTTTTTTTAGTTTTCTTACAAGTGAAATTGCCCAGCCCTCCATTCAAAAATAGTTTGCCCATAAAAGGTAAAATAAAACAATAATTTTATGTTATGGAGCTATTTATTTTTTATTTAGTACTTCCACATAACATACATAACCTAAATTAATCCAAGTTTCAGATAAAACTAATTCTGATGCATGTCTTATGTCATAGTACGGCGTAAATAGCACACAAGTACGTACCGCAATAGGTTAGGTTTTAGAAAACGAAAATGTTTGATTTCGTCTAAGGCAGGTGATTTGCCACTCTTAGAACATTTTCTTCTGCCTTCCTTTGTAATAGACATATTGCACCGGTTTAGAGTAACTGTCTCGTAAATAAATAATCAAAGTCACTGTCTTGTACGAATCTTATCACTGATCGATCACTGAGGAGAATTCAGGAACAAAAACATAGACGGAGGAACTCAATCAATTCGACGTCGTATGCACGTAAAACTTATGAACTTTATTTAACGAGTACTCTGAAAACTAAACCACATGAAATTGAGAGATCACGAAATACAAATGAAGACAGGCCGGCAAACAAAAGCAAAATCCGCCATGATTGTTTACGTCCGTCCCACTTGTAAGATCGGTCTTGCCAGCGTACGTGGTTATTTATCTACCATCATTTTATCAACATACGATAAATAAATTGTTATTCTTTAATCAAATTAAATTTTTTATCACATTTTGCTTTTAAAAATAGCAACGCATAGAGAGGTATTGGTCTAAAATTGTTTTGTTGCCGATAAATTGAATGATAAAGCAATATTTTCTTCACAAAAATCTACTTACAGTATTCAGGATATAAAAAAGGGTATCCCCAAGGGATACCATAATTAAAAAATCTACATTTTTGAAACTAGCAATGAGAAAAGTTTGCCCCCGTAGGTATTTAATATTTGTACAAGGAAAGTTGACACCCCCTGGTACCTATATAATAGAAATCATAGGAATTCATCAACAGTCTAGCATCATAATCTAATAAGTTGGAAAAAACTATTTAAGGTTATGTCTCAGACACTACCGAAGCCTCCAGGCAAGAGTTGGCGAGAAATAAATCAAGAGAGAAAAGTTTTAAAACGCCAACGTAATGAGGAAAAAATCTTAAAACGTGAAAAGAAACTCATAATAGAGAAAGAGGAAGAAAAGAAGGTCCAAGAAGAGGTGGAAAAAGAAAAGAGATGTGCGGAGATTTCTACTATTAGTATAGCAATACCAGGTTCTATACTAGAGAATGCGCAGTCAGCTGAATTGCGTACATACTTGGCAGGTCAGATTGCTAGAGCTGCATGTGTGTTCTGTGTAGATGAAGTTGTAGTATATGATGATATTGGTGATAAGTTCGATACAAAAAAGGCCAAAATGGAAGAGGTAGATGGAATAAAAGTTGCACGTAAGAGCTGTGTACAGCTGGCACGTATATTACAATACTTGGAATGTCCACAATATTTAAGAAAACATTTTTTCCCATTGCACAAAGATTTAGAATTTGCAGGTCTTCTTAATCCCTTAGACGCACCACATCATTTGAGGATGTCAAATGATTTTAAATTCAGGTAATTACAAAAAGTGTAATTGTTTTATACATTTCTTAAGTTGATTTTTAATACCTTTTTCAAAAACTATATCTACTTTAGGGAGGGAATAACAATGAACAAAAAAGTAAAACCAGGCAAAGGATCTCAAGTCAATGTAGGTCTCCTTCAAGATATATCTACTGACAAATTATTGAATCCTGGTATCAGGGTGACGGTGCGGATGTTGCCAACTCAAGAAGGTAGCAAGAAGATGAAAGGAAAAATTGTCAGTCTTACTACACCAAGAGCAGAGACGGGAGTATACTGGGGTTACACTGTAAGAATCGCAAATAATTTGAGTCAGGTCTTTACTCAGTCACCTTATAAAGACGGGTAAGTGTTTATTTTAAATAATAATAATATTCATACACTCATACCTTTTATCTACTAGCCCAAAGTACACATCATTAAGAGCTCGAAAAAGTGACTAAAAGATAAAATTAATGAAATGGCACAGTCAAGAAATATGGACTATTCCGATCTGTCGCCTTGCTTTGTCTCCTTAGCCCCCTAGGCAAGGCAACAGATCAGAAAAAACATACCACACAAAGTTTGATCTGCTTCCCTGTGTACCGATTTTAGACAGACTAACTTATTGTTAGTGGAAGTTAATAAATAGTAAAATATATTGCTTGTAGATTAGTGGCTAAAATTTTCTTCAAAGTTTTGATTTTTCAATCTAATAAAAGTTTTTTTTTTTATTCATTTATGAACATTAACTTTGAATTGCTTTACAGGTATGATGTAACAATTGGAACATCAGATAGAGGAAAATCCATAGATGATTTAAATGAAAAGCAATTAAAATATAATCATGCCCTCATAGTGTTTGGAGGCTTACATGGAATTGAATCTGCTCTTGAAAGTGATGAGCAACTTCAAGTTGATGAGGCCAGTTTACTTTTCAACCATTATATCAATGTTTTGCCCAACCAAGGCTCAAGAACAATTCGTACAGAAGAAGCTGTGCTTGTAACCCTCTCTGGACTAAGAACAAAATTAAAAGCAATTAATGAATCAATGGTCTTCCAGGAAACAGGAATAGCTACTAGTTCATATTTCCCAACTGGAAAACCAGAATTTTCTGACAATTCAGGAGTTGAAATCAACCAGAACTTGAGTAGGTTTGACTAGAAATAAAAATTCATAAATATTATAATGTACTTTCATTTTAAATGTCTTTTAAAAAATATGAAACAAATTCCCATAATCTAAGGATTAGCAATTTGAATGGGTTTCATAAATTATTGCTTATCAATAGCTTGTTGCACTGTATCACGGAGATGTTTAATTGTTGTAGCTTGGTCTGTTGCTCCTATAACAGCTGTGCCGGATACAATCATATTAGCCCCAGCCTGTAAATGAGATTTTTTTTATATAGTATTTAAATCAACAGTTTAACCTTTTAAGCATTACCAACCCTCTGCCACTCAACAAAATTGGAGTTTACATTGCATTTAATGATAACTTAACTAAAATTTGTAATGTTTTTCTTAGGGAAGAGAAAATTAGTGATATACTTTTGCACAGCAGTTAATTGTTGAAGGTCCAACCCCACCATCCACTTCAATATCTAACAGTGGATAGTGCTCTCTGAGGTATTTCACTTTGGACATTTGATCTTCCATAAACTTTTGACCACCAAAGCCTGGCTCAACCGTCATTATCAGAACCATGTCAGATATGGATATATATTCCTCCACCTCAGAGACTGGAGTTCCTGGCTTTATTGCTACTCCAACCTAAAAATAGGAATATTAAATTTAGTTCTTAGAAAATTCAAATACCAAAATAAATACTTAATAATTATTTTTTCAGAATAATATTATATTATTATCCTTGAAACTTACTTTCATTCCATTTTCCTTAATTTTTCTGCACACTTCCTCTACATTTTTGATAGGTTCAATGTGAAATGTATACTGGTTCACTCCAGCTTCTGCCATTGGTACAATCCACTGAAAAATTATTAGAATAGTTCTAAATAAGTAAGCAATACCTACACTTAGGTATCTACATATAGAATTAATAACAACCTGTTTAAAATATATATGTATCTGTAATGAACATATCTTTTTATAATACTGCCATTATTGAAACACAAATTCTATACTTACTTTAATATAAGTGTCTTCTTTTAATAAAAGAAAGAATCAAGTTTATGTCTATTAATTTTTTATCACCAATAATGTTTCTGATGAGAAAATAAATTGAATATTACTGAATGATGAAACTTCTCACCAAGATTGATATTTTTATAATTGAAAACAGCAGCACTTACTTGTTCTGGATTTTGAACCATCATATGAGTTTCAAAAAATGCATCCTTAATTTTTGCGCGAAGACATTTAACTATAGGATGTCCAAATGTTAAATTAGGTACAAAATGACCATCCATCACATCCAAATGAAGATAATCTGCGCCATTTTTTAGGAGTTTTTGAGATTCTTCATATAATTGGGATAGATCTGCGTTTAGGATTGAAGGTCCAATAAGTGGTCTTAACCGGCTCATGTTGAATCTACAAATAATTAGAAATTCTAAAACAACACAAATTTAGTGGATAGGTCTCACTTTTTATAGTGAGTATGGTAGTATTACCCATCAAAGCCTGATAAACATGACACAATTAAATTTGGGCATTGAAGGATTAATTTTAACTTCTTGTTATTGCATGTTTATTTGTATACCTACACACTAAGACGCGACAAGACTCAAAGGGGTGTACCTTGGTGTGACAAGAGACATTTTTTTGTCAAGTTTTGGGGATATGGTAGAAATGTACGACCGGCTGGCCGAGTGGTCTGTGCCCCTTACTATCGGGAGGTCCCGGGTTCGAATCCCGGTAGGAGCAAATGTTTGTATGATGAGTACGAGCATTTTTTTACGAGTCATGGATGTTTACATATGTTTATTTAGTGTATTTCTAATATTCATATAGGTACATATTATTATCAATAGTTCTCCGTTATCTAGTACACATAATACAAGCTCTTAATTATGCTTACTTTGAGCTAGGTAATAGGTGTGAGGTGTGAATGTAGCTGCCGGGGGTCCACCGGAACCAGCCAAATTTTTAAAGTGGTCTATGAGAAAAAGTCTGAGAACCGTGCTTTAAAACCTCAACATAATAGGTTTAAAACTCACTAGTAAGCACAAATTAGAAAGAGTATGCCCCGTGAAGTCATAGTAAAGTTAGGTTCTGGTGAAACATCGAATTTACAAATTTTTTAAACTATGTCTTTACTTACAACGTTAAATAGACTGTAACAACTTTATTTTACTTCATGGAGCTCACATACTAAGATGAGTTGAATTCAACGTTATCGATATTGATAACCTGGCTAGTGACAGCTTTTGACAGCTTTAGTTCCAAGTGTACCGTTTTGGCGCTGCAGTCGCTAAGTGGGGCCGCCATCTTAAGACGCCATTTTGATGGCTGCCATGTTTGTTTGTTTTGTAATTCTTATCATTCTTCCGAATCTAGTGTAAAATTTAAATTTATTTTTTCTCAAGTGTATTTCGGTCATCAAATCCTTATAATATGATATTTCCGCGCATTTCAGTGAATTTCTCCTCTCTGGTTTGTGACAATATTGACTGTACATGTGATATTCGGTATTATTCTCATGAGTAAAATGTGGTTGGTGGTCGGTCACAATCACAATTGCAATGCAACAAGTGAGTCCCACCGACTTTTTAGTTTCACAAGAACGATGAACATAGATGTGGATGTCATACGTAGTACCATCGAATTCCCTCATCATTTGATTCACCGAAGAACAACTAACTACTTATGAGAAATATTTTGGTCAAACTTAGTTTCACCAAAACTAAGTTCGAACCCTGTGTCACTTCACTCCAAGCCGTACTTAACTACAAGAAGAAATAACTCACGGTGTGCCTCTTAAAATACAGCAGGTGAGTCATTATTGTACAGTCATCTTTCTTGTGCTTCTATGTTATAGTAAAATTGAAAAAAAAATCTATGTACTTTAGTAAAAATAAAATACTTTTGGAGTAAATGAAACTTAAATTGCACAAATTTTCAGATGTTCAATTGAAGGATTTCATGGACAACCCTTATTTCTTCTCCGAATGTTGCATCAGCAGTTACAGAAAGCAAAGGTATGTATTATAAGTATAATTAAAATATTGTTATTATTCATTTCATTTATATACATTATTCATTGTTTATTTTCATACGGCTGGACATCAGCTTTGCGGAGACTAGAGAACACTTATGTACTTACTTACAATTTAACATGTTTTTATTCTTTATTTTTTCAGATTTAAGATAAGATCAGCCATCAAGCTCCATATCTGGGCCTAATTCTGATGTGATGACCGATGATATTACAAATTATACAAATTTTTGAAGAATGTCATGCAGAAGCTAAGAGGTATGTGTATACTTGTGATATTTTTATAATCTTATACAAATATAATTTACATTTATGGAGCGATTACTAACATCTGTTAGTTATCACTTCATAAAGTATCCTATATCAATTATCTCCATACCCGATTTCATCTAAATGAGTTTATTGGTTTAGGTAACGTATCAAAAAAAGAATCACGCTATCTCATGTATATTCTATGTTACAATACATAATATATAACTACATATATAATATTTATACAAACAGACATATTATCTACTCTAAAATAAGAATAAAGAGCTTCTGTGATGGATTCTAGATACCAGAGAAATATTAATATTATTATGTTTTAAGTATCAGAAATATATAGTAAATAAACATACAAACATCCATGACTTGTGAACTAATGTTCATACTTCGTACCCATCATACAAACATCTGCCCCTACCTAGATTCCAAGCCGGGACGCCTAAATGAATAGCCTGTATGGTAACGGGTAAAGACCACTCAAACAGCCGGTTGTGACATGTATTTGACCAATATATTATTTGACTAGCTGTCCGTGGATGCCGCGGGCTGCGAGCAGCCCGCGGAGGGTTATCCTTTTGGTGGAGGTGGTGGTAGGGAGACTTTACAGTTTTGTTTTCGTGATTTTGTCTCTTTCAAAAGTTTACACGTCAAGGTGAAATTCAGAGCGTTTGGTTGCACTTGAACCTCGAACGGCTTTTGATGATAAGGGAAATCCGCCATATTGGATTTTTGTTGAGGTAAACATATTCTACACTTCATTTGCTTTCACTTGATACCCATGTCGATGGGGTAGTAAAGACTAAGGGAGTCCGCCATCTTTAATCGCCGCCATATTGGATTTAATTTTGTTTGATATTGATTTAAAAACCATTAGCATGAATCATATTTATAGGTACTGAAATATGTAGTAGGTATGCTAAAAAACTATTGTGTCAAAATATTGTTATGACAAAAAAATCTGTCTAGCTCTATGTGACGCATGAAATTCGGACAAAAAATTAACAAAAAAAAGACCTAAATCTGACCATCTCCTTTGTAAACTTTAAAATTTGCTAAGGTCGTTTCCCCAATTCCTATGTCATTATACGTCGGGTGTGTAATGTATGATATATTTACAAATTTTGACTACTTAGACTATACAGTGGTCATATACACATCTGATAATATCATGACACTTCTATATAGTAATGCAGCCAATGTTGTATTATTTCATACAAATGTCATGAAATTATCAAATATGAATAAGATGTTTATGAAAGTGGCAAAACATTTCTTTACAAATATACAGCATGTGTCAATTTATTGTCGTATTGACGGCACCAGGTGATCATTAATTTGTATAGCAAACACATAATGAAGATTATTTTAAAATCAATAACGAACGACGGATAGAAAATCTAAATAAGTATGATTTAAATAATAATAAACATTTGGTTTAAAACTTAATTTAACTATTAAAAACTATCAATGTCACGATATAAAGAAAAATAGCATGACAGTCAAATAACTTATAATGTATTATGTTTGCAAATTTGCTTATAACACACAAGACTTCTGTCACGGCTCCGGCACTGCGGGGCTCCGGCGGCCCCACGCGTGCTAATCGTCGTCTAGGGGTAGGGCAGACAAGACTACGTGGAGTCGGTTTTACGGCGATTCGTTACTGTCACTAAAGTCATTACAAAATATCTGGTGGTACGGATTATACTCTTACATACAAGCGTACAAAGTAAGTAATTCACCAAAACTTGTATCAATTGAAGAATAACTATATTAATTATTAGTCATCCTATCAAATAATAAAATAATAACTGTAGTGACATGAAATGTTATTTAGATTTAATGAAATTAAACAGCTGGTGCCGTCAATGCGACAATTAATTGAAACATGGACTACTTATATTAGTTTACAGAAACGGTTTACCGCTTTCAGTAATATCTTATTCATTTGATAATTTCATGACATTTCTATGTGAAATAATATAAGATTGGCTGCATTATTTTATAGAAACGTTATGAAATTATCAAATGAATAAGATGTATTGAAGGCAGTGCACTGTATAAACTGACAGGAATTCTGAAATATATTCGTGGTCTGAGGGCTGCTTTCAGTGACGTGAATGGTCAAATTAAACTTATTCTCATCTACGTATGTAATGAGAGATTAATTATGGAACTTTACATTGAATTGGTAATAAAATGATCAGATAATCACCATTTGTACCTATGGGATTCCTTGGAAAATTACTCAAAAAATATATAATAACCACTTTAGTTTGTCATTAAGCCCTGCAAGTCTTATATTTAATTTCTTGAGTGAAATCATAGTACCTAATTAAGTATATATTACACTGTTATATCAATCAAAGATTACTGACATACCTAGTATTGTTATTAGAAGATTATTATTAGGTATTATAGCTATAAAAATTATAATGCCAAATTCAATTATGTTGACTTTATTAAGACTTTCTCAATTAAATTGATATATTAAATAAGTAATTAATAAAAAAAATACAAAACTTTAACATTACGGTTCCAATAAGATTTCTTGATTCTCAGTTGTAACACTAAACATTTTATATAAAAAAACAGAAAAAAAATTGACAGCCATAAATTGCATTGGATTTGATTGTTTGTATTATTGTCTGTTCAAACGCCATGCATTAGTCACACCACCACAGCACTGGACAACATGAATCTGTAAAAAAGTTGCTTGAATTAATAAAAATTATAAAATAAAAATATAGTTACTCTAAGTATTGTGTAAGACGTTGCCTAAAATGTTAAAGTTTGTATAATTCGATATTTATTACTAAAGCACATATAAACAGTTTAACACACAGGTGACATATCGGTAATAGGTAGTTGATTTTTTTATCTTGGGAATATACCTACTTAAAATAACAATAATATATTCTGGATACAGATCCGACAAAAGAAATATTCACAAAGACAAAGTTGCGGGTAATAACAGACAGTATTATAAATGCATTCGAAATGTAAAAGTTACGATATTTTACATCACGCTACGTTAACCGCTTACCATAAGGTGGGCCGTATGCTTGAGTGGCACTTTAGTGGTCTAAGAAAAAATCATAACCATAGGTATCCTAAAATAATGTTAGAGAACAGTATTCAGTTCATAACTGATGAAGCAAATATCAAATAAGTGATTATTTTTAAAGCGGTATTTACCTCATTTCAGGGATAATAATTACAACTTCGAACTTTGTAAATTCCTTATTAAGTATTATTGTTTGATGACGCTTGAAACATGTCCTTTTTCATTTTGATAACATCTGAAAACATAAAGGTAAGTAAGTATTACGAGAAATGATACGAATAGCCATTATTTTTACTATATTAACATTACTATGATTCATGGGTATTATAAATGTTTTTGAATTGAGAGCTTTGTAATGGACTGTCTAAAGATTTGTTTGCAATCTGTTGGTATGTTTTAAAATTAAAGATTTTCATTGTAAATGAATTAAGGATTTTTTTCTATTATGCTTGATTTCTTCTAAAGGGTATATTTTTTTAATATAAATATATAGATACACATATCACATTAATAAACAGGTTTGAACGTGCAAAAGAATGCATGTGTTTCGTCACTTGAAATATTTGTTTTAAATGACTAAATTAAATAACTGATGAAATAAATGACCAATATAAAGTATTTTTATATACCTTCACTGTGAAACTCCATTTCATTATTGAATAGATATTCATGATTCTTGTTATTTTATCATCATATTTTAATATGAATGATTTAATGACGAGTTTTTAATAATATTTCTCTGGTAAAGTATCTTCTCTTGTCCAATAAGTCAATATGAAAAATTATAATTTTCTTAATATATTTCTCATCAAAACTGTGAAATAAGTAGTAATTTAAATTAAAACATTTGAAGTATTCGTGGATTATGAAATTCAATATAATTAAATTATCTGAAAAAAAATGAGATGTGATAACTATCTGTTTTTTTTTCTTTTTTATGCTATCTTATATTTTCCCTTTATTTAAAATTCGATAATCTGCAAAAAAAACTGTTAGTAAAATGATTAGCAGCCAGAGCCTCGTCGGTTAATACGGCAGGGAGCACCACGAGCAGGTGAGGTTGGCATCTGGGACTCTATACAGTGACATTCTCTTATGTTCATCATATCCTACGAAATTGTTCATAATAAAAAATTTACAAAATTTTGCTTTTATATCATCAGATTTAAAATACTAAATACCTACTACTTATGTGAAATATCTTAAAATCGTGAAATTTAAATAATGAAAAAAAAATTAAACGGTTCTAAATTATGCATCATTTTCAAGTATGTACATAAAAAAGAAAACGTTACTGTATGGATCCCTTCCGCTCCCCAACTAACTACAATATAGCATGCATATACGAAAAAAAATGAAAAGCACAAAAATATATGACATCACATGCAAAGCGTGAGTTTGTAATGTGTAAATTTGTAATCATATAAATATAGCATTAATAAATATTTCATAAGCAACATGCAACATAAAACCACCACCATAAAATGTGTATAAGTATGTAGTAGTGCAGAAAAAAAGCAGAAACAAAAAATATACATTTAGAGCGTGAAAAAATATTATGTATGCAATACCTAAGTACCTACGCAAACTACAACCACCACCATAAAATGTGTCATGTCATGTACTATGCGTGTCTGTGTGTATTGTGTAAATGTCTTGAAGTATAAGCGCATGTGATTGAGTACATGTCTGTAAATGAGTCAATGAGTGCAAGTATTTATGGATGTGTGTATTGTGTAAATGTCTTGAAGTATAAGTGCATATGATTCAGTACATGTCTGTAAATGAGTCAATGTGTGCAAGTATTTATGCATGTGTACATCAGTGTGAATCAGTAGTTCTGGTGTGGTTGGAATGTGTTAATTTGTAATCATATAAGTAAAGCATTAATAAAAATTCCATAAGCAACATGCAACATAAAACCACCACCATAAAATGTGTATAAGTATGTAGTAGTGCAGAAAAAAAGCAGAAACAAAAAATATACATTTAGCGTGAAAAAATATTATGTATGCAATACCTAAGTACCTACGCAAACTACAACCACCGCCATAAAATGTGTCATGTCATGTACTATGCATGTCTGTGTGTATTGTATAAATTTCTTGAAGTATAAGCGCATGTGATTGAGTACATGTCTGTAAATGAGTCAATGTGTGCAAGTATTTATGCATGTGTACATCAGTGTGAATCAGTAGTTCTGGTGTGCTTGGAATGTGTTAATTTGTAATCATATAAGTAAAGCATTAATAAAAATTCCATACGCAACATGCAACATAAAACCACCACCATAAAATGTGTATAAGTATGTAGTAGTGCAGAAAAAAAGCAGAAACAAAAAATATACATTTAGCGTGAAAAAATATTATGTATGCAATACCTAAGTACCTACGCAAACTACAACCACCGCCATAAAATGTGTCATGTCATGTACTGAGCATGTCTGTGCGTATTGTGTAAATGTCTTGAAGTATAAACGCATGTGATTGAGTACATGTCTGTCAATGAGTCAATGTGTGCAAGTATTTATGGATGTGTGTATTGTGTAAATGTCTTGAAGTATAAGCGCATGTGATTGAGTACATGTCTGTAAATGAGTCAATGTGTGCAAGTATTTATGCATGTGTGTACATCAGTGTGAATCAGTAGTTCTGGTGTGGTTGGAATGTGTTAATTTGTAATCATATAAGTTAAGCATTAATAAAAATTCCATAAGCAACATGCAACATAAAACCACCACCATAAAATGTGTATAAGTATGTAGTAGTGCAGAAAAAAAGCAGAAACAAAAAATATACATTTAGCGTGAAAAAATATTTTGTATGCAATAACTAAGTACCTACGCAAACTACAACCACCACCATAAAATGTGTCATGTCATGTACAATGTGTGTGTGTGTATTGTGTAAATGTCTTGAAGTATAAGCGCATGTGATTGAGTACATGTCTGTAAATGAGTCAATGAGTGCAAGTATTTATGCATGTGTACATCAGTGTGCATCAGAATCGCTGGTGTGCAGTCAGCACCAAAAGTAGATGACCACATCCAAATTTCCAAAACCTCTATATAGCGTAACATACATAAGTCGCTAAACAAGACTAAGTCAATTAGATGAACATCCTTATAAGGCCAACTTAGCAAAACATCGGACTCAAGATAAACAGTGATAATTTCAAAACACCGCCACAACATCGGCTTTCGGCAGCAGCAGGAGGTCATTGAAGAGGAGGTTACAAAGTGTCGGACCCAACAGCTCATGATGCATCGTTTCCACCACGTGTAGCCATGGTAGATAACAGGATGGCTCAACCAGTATTTACTAAGATACACAGACTGAATAAATGGGAGTCAGCGATACCATTTTCTGTGGGCACAGGAGACCTGGAAGGCACCGAAGGTGTTTCGTCTACGTTCGCCCTAGAAGATAGAAGGGACATATTCATGGCAAAATTAATTATTATAATTTATCGAGAGTCAAGAAAATGCGCTATTAAACAGCCCCCGAACTGCACTCTCCCATGATTCGGCCTGCATAACCGAACGGTTACGACAGGCCATGGGAAGGTTGGTGGGAATAGACCTATCCAAATTGGCCCATGGCGAACCTTCTTTATTTTCGTAATAGAAACCAAAGCGCTATCCACTACACCACCGAGATACGCACCTCATGAAGCCCGTTCATTTGATACCCATGTTACAGAGAGGGGTTAATGTGGAAGTGATAAATCGCCACTAAGCGGCAGCCGCCATATTGGAAAATGGCATCATCTTGGGAAACAAAACAAACCTTGACAAGTGAAACTGTATGACGGCCCGGCCACGGGAACGGGCGGCGGCGGTGTCTCGGCAACCACTGCGCTGTCGACGTCGAGACAGCGCGCAGTAGTTGGTTGCCGAGACGCCACCACCACCGCCGCCACCGCCCCCACCGCCGCCCGTTCCCGGGGCCGGGCCGTCTAAGCCTGTAAAAAGGGTGTTATACTATCTCTGGCTACAAAGTGTTCGTCTACTTCTGAAATTAATACACAGATTTACCGTAACCCACATTAGAGCTCATTTATCAAAACTAAAAGTGGTGTTCAGCTAATTTTCACCATAAGGTATTCACGTTGATTTTGTTCAGCGATTTATGCGTGTTATATATGTGTATAGGGGTTTCGGGTTTTGTTCAGCTATTATTAAGGGTTTTGAAATTATCACTGTCCATCTACTTTTGAGTCCAACGTTTAGCTAGTTATGCCTTTTAAGGATGTTCATCTATTTATGACTTGGGTTTTGTTTAGCGATTTATGTATGTTTTAACGATGTATAGAGGTTTTGAAAATTTGGATGTGGTCATCGACTTTTGATGCCGACTGTACACCGGCGATTCTGATACCCACAATGTATTGTGCTGTTGTTGTTGGAGTGCGTGATTGAGGAGTGTACGAAGAAGCCCATGTGTAGCCATGTCAGCATGTGCAGACGATTTAGTTTACGATTTCTTAAAAGTGAACAATTTTTAACTTAAAAAAATTACGATTTTTCAAAGCTGCACTTTCCAATAAGCTACCAAGTTATAATAATTCCGGAAAGACTACATTATTAACAAGAGGTTTATTATTTACGATTTTATCAAAGGAGATTAAAATTTTAATATTCCTACTTTCGGAAACGCGACCTAACGCAACGTATAATTGGCCATGACTAAATACGTCCGATCGCAAATCCACGCCTACTCGACTTATGGTCTGTCCCTGACTTTTATGAATTGTCATGGCATAGCAAATTTGTAAAGGGAATTGACGACGAGTCATTTGTATTGGACTATTGGGCTCGATTGCACATTTAAAAAGTATACGCGGAATGAAGTAAATTTCATTCTCACCAGGCCTGCGAACGGTAATTAAACGCGGCGATGTATTTACGACAATTACTTTTGTGCCGTTAACTAACCGATCAGAAAA
This sequence comes from Nymphula nitidulata, assembly GCA_947347705.1. NCBI lineage: Eukaryota > Metazoa > Arthropoda > Insecta > Lepidoptera > Crambidae > Nymphula > Nymphula nitidulata. Next base: position 16,138,308 of record OX374625.1, on the reverse strand, counting down.
ACTTAAATTTCGAATAATCATGCACACGCACCCTACTTTTAGTGTGAGATCGTGGGCAGGAACACCCTTCGGCTGTAACTTGTTCAAAGTTTCCGCGCCTAAAAATATTTCATCTACGTTATCAGTAACTACTTCGTCAATGGAATAAAAATGCAAATCTGGTTCCGGTAAGCGATCTAAAATGAGCGAGTTGATTTCACGTACGTTATCATTGTGAGTCGACAGTATAGCGCGATGGGCACAAGCATCTGGCTCGTCTATAATTACGCTGGGGAAAACAAAATCGATAAGGTCGTCTAATCGTGTGACATGAGAAACAAAAGATAGATCAATTAAATTTTGAATAGTGTTACGGGATTTGAACTGGTGGGTTTCCAATAGATTAGAACCCAATCGAAGCAAGAAGTCTGAATATAAAGGATCATCTCGACACCGTTGTGAGGTGCTAAGCGAGAAAGACTTTAATTTGTGCCAAAGTGCTGATGACTTTACGGAACAATTCACTACATCTAAATTTGACTTTGCATTTACAACTACAGGTGGAATTTGACGGAAATCACCAGCGAATATTAGGATTTTACCACCAAAGAGATTTTCAGACTTCATGAGATCGCGCAGAGAACGATCCAATAAATGGATTAAATACTTGTGTGCCATCGGAGCCTCGTCGTAAATGATCACGTTCGAGTTGTATATCAATTCTGCTCTTTGAGAGCCGTTCGTGATGTTCCAGTACCCAAGATCGTCGACAAGATCTAACGGAAACCGAAACATACTATGAGCTGTGGTACCCCCCACGTAATTTTGAGCAGCTATACCGGAGCTGGCGGTACATAGTACGACCCCATTTAAATTGCCGCGAACGTGTGCAGATATGACATTTAATAGTAAAGTTTTACCTGTTCCGGCAGGACCATCAATAAAAAGTGCTCTTTCGTTAATTTCGCGGAAGCTAGTATCATTTAAAAGTTTATTTACGTAATCGAATACCATCTTTTGTTCGTCGGATAATTGCGGTAGCCAATTATCGACGAACAGCGATAACGCGTCAGCGTTATACTCACCGCGTTCGCGACCTAACTCGGTAGTGTCATCAACGATCGCGGGCAGGCCTTGTTCTACCGCGGACGTACCGTGTTTACGAAGTAATCTATCAATTTGAATTAGAGCCATATTAAAAGATTTTTGCTCGTCGTCATCCGGCAAACGCTGTTTAATATCTAAGCTCAATTGAATTTTATATTTTTCCCAAATCGACACGACACGGATCCCGTTTACCGCCAAGAGAACGAAGAAGCCACGCAGGCGGGGTCCACTCAAAAAAGTGGAAGCCTCCTGCATGGCCAGCTCGTACTCGGACTCATCGTTCGCGATACCGACCGCCTTGGCAGCTTCTTGGAAAGTGTTACAATTCGGACCACCGAGAGCGTAAAGGTCGCTATAACTGCGACAGGGGTAAGAAGCTAAAAGAAGACGTAAATAAAATTGTTCACCTCTGTTGGGAGCGACCCAGAATAAACGCGTGACTAATTCGCCCCTTTGCCGTCGCGTTATATATTTATTATTAGATAATTGAAAAGTTTCCGACTTTGTACCCGGCCGTCGCGAATGTACAATATATTGTTCGTAAAAATCTAAATACGTTAAACTATCGAACGCGTCGCCGGGAGGCCGACAAAAATAAGTGAAAAGATCCGACGAGGCCCTACGTGTGGCCTCGGACTCTAAACCGGGTTTGAAAAAAACAGACTGCTGTCCTTCGAGGTGAACAGACAGTTGTTTTACGTTCGGTTCGCGGGCCGTTATGTCGAATTCTAAAATGCGCCACGTCGCTTCGCATGATCCTAAGTAACGTTTCGTGACATACTGCTCTATCTCGTTGCATTTGTCGGGGTCACCGACAACTGTAACTCGAGAGTGATCGGGACCTTTTGTCATATATTTAAACAAATACTTTACAATAGCCCGGGCGGAATACACTAATAAATTAAGATGACAATCGTACCTTAAGAGTAAGGCGGCATTGTACGGAACCACCCACAAATCGTTTATATTTATGTCTCTACCGCGATACTTAATAGTGGCCTCATTTTTACTGTTACGTTTTAAATGAACAAACCCCCTATCATCACAGTAAGTGGTCGTAGTTTCACGCTTAGGGAAAAACTTCGCACACTTCTGCTTCTCCTGATCCCAACACGGAAGATCTACCCTATGTGGAGGCCCGCAAGGGCCGTGGATCATATGATCGAGCACGGCTCTGCGTAAGCGGCCATCAGCTTCGGAAGAGTCAGGTATGTCAGCCCTGACGAACGAATCTACATCGATATTTTGAACGGGACCACCACCTTCTACTCTAAAGCAAATGTGGGCGTGTGGCAGCCCACGTTTCTGGAATTCGATCACATGAAGAATGTACATGCATCGACCGAAAAAGAGGCCCGTTCTCAGATCTCTTAAGAGCTGAGTTAATTTTAAATTAAACACTCGGGCACATATCAGAGGATGCGGTTTTTGACCGCGAAGCGTGGACGAGACAATTTCGGGCCATTTGGGATTACACGTTATCGTTAGAAAGTACGACGGTGTCCCTAATCGATTGACCAAAGCAATGGCATCCATATACTTTGTTTTCATATAACGTGGACCTCCCGTGAAAGTGTTCGGCAAGTAAACGCGACCGGGCACAATACCGCCCTCACCTTGTACGGTCTCGTCATCGTTAATTTGCCGCAAATTTTCCACACTACCCTCGACTTCGTGGAGTGGACCTGTTCTAAGTGAGCTATGAGAAGCTCTACTCTGTAAACTACTGATATATCTTAATCTTTCCTCGGAAACTCTATTGAACATGTCTATGATCCACTCTTCGGAAAGTCGACCGAAGTGTGAAAAGCGAGATTCTGAAAGCAAAAGACAACGAACGTATTTATTCTGAGTTAATTTTAAGTTTTTATTATCTAATTTATTAGGATACCATCCGGGGTTTCCGTGCGGATATAACAAAGGAAATTGAAAACTTTCATAGAGAGGATTTAAAATATCTACGGTGTGTGGTTTCCGACCACCTACTTTCCAAACAGCAATGCAATTCGGAATAAAACGTTCGCTTTCCGTACTGATGATAGCTGCGACTTCAGTACCGATCGGCATATCTCCCAGAATGTTACCATCGGTGCGACGCGAAGTGCGCTTAAAAATTAAATGAGCCTCATCGGAAGGCACTTGACTTAAACGTTTAAAGCAGTCAATATACGGATTGACGTCGTGTAAAAAATGGCTTATGGAACGTAAGACTTCAATGTCTAAACGCTGACCAGAAGCCAATCTTTCGCGTTCGCTACTGTCGTGAATATATAATCTAATAGGATTAGTGGAGTCTGTATAGGATAAATCGAAAACGCGGTGGTAGATGCGACCTTGAATTTTTAGAAAAGAAATACCGGCATCTGGCTGCTGGTAACCATGAGAAACGCCTAAGGCGCTGAAGGCAAATAAATTATTATACGCACGAGGGCGTTGCAAAAAGGAAGGATGACTGTAAAAGTCCTCATTGAGGGGGGGGGAAATTTGAACGTTGTAGGCACCGGTGCCACAACACCATTTTACACGACTTTTTTCCTCGAAAAATAGCCGTGCAAAACAAAAAGGACACGCGTAAACCTCGTTTGCGAACAGAGAAACTTGTTTCAAGGAAAACAAATGAACTGAGTTTAGTTCGTCATTAGACTTTTGACCAATTAAATTCTCTGAATGTCGTACAGATGGTGCGACATTCCTACTACTTATATTAAAACGTTGAACCGCTTCTCTGTTTACAGACGGATTTTTTTCGTTATATTTTTTTACCGAGTCTCTATGTATAGAAGGATTTTGAACAGTGTATCGTTTTACCGCGTCTCTATGTACGGATGGATTTTGAACAGCGTATCGTTTTACCGCGTCTCTATTTACAGAAGGTTTTTTAACAGTGTATCGTTTTACCGCGTCTCTATTTACAGAAGGATTTTTCGCGGTGTATCGTCTAACGGCCTCCCGATTGATAGCGGGATCTTTTTGTGTTAATTTTTTTATTGCTCCTAAGTGAGCATTAGTTGTATTACCGCGTCGAAAAAAAATATTTATGGCGTTATACACGGTTTGATTTCGCTCAATAAGGACAATTGGAAACATTTTTAATTTACGGTCGTCTAATGAAATGATGCTATTGTTACTTTCGCGCCGTTCTGTAGACATTTTTTTCCGACCTAGCTTCTTTTTCACGGGCCGACCACCCATTTTACGCGAAGGGACGATCCTATTAGTCAAATCGGTTCTTTTTAACACAACAACCGGCTGCAGCGTATTTAATTTTACGTCGTCATATACATTTAAGTTCAGACGCGGCTGAACAGCAAATTCGCGCTCAATGTTTGGCTGCAGTGAATGTGTCTCAACGCGTAACTTATGAATTGAATATTCGGTACCGTCAATTTTACGACCGGCGAACAGTAAGCGAGCGAGTGAATCTAAATTACTACAACGAAACAATCGCGACGTTAAATTAAAATTTGTATCGAATTCATTTTTGTGATCGACCTCATGACTGTTAAACAAAAAGTATTCGTTTTCATGTCTCCAGAACGATATGGTATAAAACTGGCCGGTAAATATGTAACTGTCGCGCCTATCAATATGTTGAGCATCAAAAATGGTGCTTTCTAATAAATTTTTTAAATTACACAATTTACTATTAACAGCGCGCTTTGAATTGGGAAACATCCCATTGAGTTTCCAATTGTCTGTCATTGAAGAAATATTAACGCGATAATTACCGACAAGAAACTCGGAAGGTAAATCGTCGGGCAACAAGTAAATTTCGCCCCGCGGCAATGACGGCTTTACAGACATATATAAAGCATCGCCACTGTCAAGGACAGTGTCGATGTCAAAAGTAGAAAAAACTTGCCTTGATTTGATAACAGAAAATGCGCTGGCACATGCTGACATGGCCACACATTGGGCGTTTGCGCCTCTATAGCGTGAAGCCCCTTGGTGCGTAGAACCTGGTAAGCAAAAATTAAAATTGCAAGCATAGTGTTCAGCAGTGCCTTAAACATGCTAAAATAAAAAAGAAGCAAATGTTTCAAAAAATATATTGTTAGAAAATTTAGTTTCATGTCATAAGTCATGACCATTCTCCAGTGCCATATGCATATAAGCAAAAAAAACCTAACATTTGTTAGATTTAATTTTTATATCAAGTCATGACTATTTTTATTAATTTTAAATTTGTAAGAGTTGAAAATTTTAATAATATTGTTTGTAGTAACCATTATATTTTAGGTAAAAAATAGGTAGATATTGGCACATTTTAGTGCGGCAGTACCAACTTATGTTAGCACTCAGTCCTGCCTGGCCAACGTTGTCAATGTCCATTATTTGATTTTAAAGTGAACCAACTCACCGAGTGTCTTTATTTGCTATACATATAATATTGCTGGTCTCGTAACATGCAGTTATTTAATATTAACCCACCCGCTACAGCTTACCCCTATGACGTTACAATACCTACATACAATTGGCCATTTGAATATTGCCACATTTATAAATACGAAAATATTCCTTTATAGATAACGTATCTACCCCTTTTTTACTTAAAATATCATTAGTTTTAAATTTAAAATATCCTCGTTCCAAAATTTATTTAAAGATTAATGGTTAAAGATTTTTCAAAAATGTATGGAGACTCAGCCAGGTTTTTGTACAAGACATACAGGGTGGTGCCGTCAATGCGACAATAAATTTAAACATGGGCTATGTCATGAAATTATCAAATTAATACGATATTTTTGAAAGTGGTAAATCATTTCTATGAACTAATATAGCCCATGTTTAAATTTATTGTCGCATTGACGGCACCACCCTGTATAATAAAAAATGTGGTAAAATATGAAGAGCAGTTTTTATTTTCATTTTCTTTTAGAATGCTTTGTTGCGAGGTACAAAACACGTAATTTAAAAGAAAAAAAACTGCAACATAGGCAAATATAATAATGCCATATTGAATAATAGTGAATTTGACGAATCACTTAGAACTTAGTAGGTACCAGTAAAATACATGAAAATGAATTATTAGTATTTTTCCCTAATTCACCAATATTTTTCCTATTTTTTGGAATAGTGACACACCTGTACGTACATACACTTATGAAACATCTCCTTTATGACTACTGATATAGATAAATTAGTAGTCACAAAGGAGATGTTTCATATCCGGCCGGTTATAGAAACAAGTATTGCTAGCTACAAAGACAACATATTCTCAAAAAACATACAAGTTTGAGTGAAACTACACTATTGCCATTGTTGCCAACCAACGATTGCCATTGTTTGTTTAAAAAACTTGACTTAATTTGAACTATGTGACTATGTCGCAGTCGTATCGCGTATAACACTCCGTATTACAGAAAGGAGCCACCACGAAGCAACGGATTGTAGTTTGTAGTGATACGTTCTACAAAGCGGCGTCTAAAGTTGAGACCAATTGTAGAATCTAACAGTTATTTATCTGCCTAGGCAAATCGTCATGTTCTGAATATTGTTTAGGTGATTATGTTAAATTTATTTTTATGACCACTTAAAACCAAAAACATTTTAGTTATAAGTGGTCATAAAAATAATCTGAATGCACCAGTTAGTATAATAATAATCATAATTCACTATAAAATTGCAAGAGTTTTGCAATATACTTCACTTTTAAAAGGTGGAGCTCAAGAAAGCTTTTGTTTTCAGTCGCCCATCCAGGACCATACTTTTAGACATGTTGCTTGTATTTATGATTTATTCACTGATTTTTTTTTACATGGAAACTGGACTGTTATGGTCTAACTAAACACTGGTAATGGTGCGATAAAACCGGGATTCATATGTATTTTTTTATATTATTGTACAGTCGACAGCACATAAAGTGTAACAGTTTGACCTTGAGATCGCCCTTACTCCGTTCGTAATAGAGGCGGCTTTCGTAGTGCGACTGTTACGCTTGATGTGCTGTCGAGTGTACAATAATAAAACAAGGTACAAATGGTGGTCAATTCTCTGGGGTCACAGGTGGCGCATTATATAAAATAAAATATTTTATTGCAAAAGATTATTACTTGAATAGAAAAATATACTTATGTAGTTACAGTAAACACAAAGTTATATTGTTACTTAGTAATTAATAATAACAGAATTAACGTTAAAGTGTGCCAATAAATTAGATTAAAATTTTTAAAGATTATTTTTATATATTTTTTTTTTGCTGTTTACATACATATTTAAAATTTTAAAAGATTAGATTACTACAACACTGTTCAGTTTTAATTCTACAGCATTGTTTCAGAATATAAGAAATTGTCAATAAAAATAGACTGCATAATACATATTGTTTACATACAGTTAAAAATCTAAATTTAGTTATGTATAATTAATAAACTACCTACACATGTAATATATTTTACATTGTCCTGGTTTATCATAATTTAAGCACAATTTGTTTAAAACTGAAACTAATATTTATCAAAATTTTTCCTTAGTTTTAAAAATTATTAGTCCGTAATACATAATTTTAACCTCTACTATTTTTATTTTAATATGAATGAGTTAAGTATGTTCTTTCTAGTATAGTATATATAGTATATCATTATAAAAGTGTAAGCATGCTTATGTTTAATTGTTAATAGGTATCATATTTATTAAATTAAATTAATAATAATTGGATACACCACGAGCTTTCAGTGCAAATAATCAAGCAAAAAAGCACAGAACTGCACTCACATTAATAAGAAAAAAAAGCACAGAACAGTGTACACATTCACATTAATTGGAATACAATATATAGCACATTGTTAAGTGCAGCTATATATCATATAGTAGAAACACCAACACATGTGCAACAGATAAGCACAACCAGCAATATGAACCTATTCAGAATGCACAAAAATTCAAACAAAAACCTTCAATATCACTATCTGTAGAAAGACATAACGCAGCACAATTTTTATGTGCTTGGACCTACACTTGTACTGTACCTGTGTCCTGTGTGATGAATTAATTAACCAAAACCAGAGTGCAATTAAATGAAATCAAATAGTGCATTGTTTAGTGTACTTATCATATAGAGACCAACACATGTGCAACGGCTAAGCACAACCAGCAATAACATATTCAGTCTGCACAAAGATTCAAACACAAGCCTTCATTGTTACTATGTGTACACATACTTACTTAACAGAGCCCAATTTTTATGGTGGTTATACCTGTTACACAGACCTACACTTGTACCATACCTGAAAGATGGATGAATTAACCCACTTTTGTATAAGTAGGAGATATATTTATTTATTGCATCTAACAGCTTATGACATCAAACAAAATGTGCATAAATATATGACGTTAGAATAATAACATTCAGAGTCAATGACTTTACATTATGTTTATTGACATAGGCACAAGTGTAGGCATAGTTTGTTTGATTAAGTACTTAGAAATATACCAATAAAGTTAATTCATACCTGTGGCGATGCACAGAACCTCCGCACCAAGAGACATGCAGTAAGATGGCGTCTCAGAGAATTGAGTAGCCTTTCTCATCTAAAAATTAATTATGAAACACTTTAGAATTTTAGATTGTAGGTATACCTACAAGTACAGTGAGGAAAACTGAGGAACACGTAATCTCACATTCAAAATCTTAATGTAGGCAGTGGCACTTTAATGGTTTCAAACTTGAAACACTGAACAATTTTTTATAATTAAGTAAACTATCAATCTACAAACGGTATATACAATTTTCGGTTACATTTCGAATACCAAATACAATTGTGACAATCAGACAAACTCATAAAATGCAGGCGCGCAGTAATAACTTACGCCACGCCGCGTCGGATAGACCGACGCCGACGCAACCGTGGTATTTCGCCATGCCAATTTGTAAATTATGTATTTCACATAGATACACTGAAAGTTGGAACAATACTGTTTACCTAACAATAGGCATGTAAATGTACATATTGAGAAACTAAAATATTCCAGTTTCACCATAAAAGTAACCATTTTTTTAGAGCTTTTATTTAACTTGCGTTCGGGTGGAATCTTGCTACTCGATTTTTCTAAATAGACATTCAGTAATCCATTAATTTAATAATTATGCACTGAGAAATGAAAATTAAATAGTTATGAAATAGATAGATAGATGTTAATAAAATTAAACTTACCATGTTGAAGACACTATGAGAAAGAGAAACGGGAAGTGGTGGGCGAGATGGCGCCATCCAAATAGCGTTGGTTATGTATAGGGATGTAATCAAATCATCGAATCAATCAACTATCGATTATTATTTGTTCACCTATGAAATGAATCTCATAAAATTTGATTATGAAATTTCAATTCTTTATGTAGTTATATTGTAATCCAATAAAATTTGGTTATTAAATTGAAAGCAATCGGTAAGCGTATACAAAGTGAATATTACTACAAGCAGATACTCATAGGTTGTACGGGATCACTTTGTGTTCGTTGTCTTACTTAGTATTCTCAAGCGAATTATCTAGGTACGTCTCAGTCTAATAGTATAAATTGAGAATTTTCTTCGATATTTGTAAAGCGAACCACTACAAACGTAAACTTGCAAACAAAATGAGCAGTTTGTGGGATTTTAGGTTATGATTTTTTTTATACTACGTTTCTGGCGTTTCGCTAGGTACTGCCGCGGGGCACTTCGCTAGACTTGCGTGACTATCCATATCCTCACAACCTACTGGGTAAAACTAACTCAGTTTGTTAACTTGAGTACTAACGCTCGCCGTAGACTCAATAGTAACTTGGTTATACAACGTACTCGTATGTTTATCGCTATTACACATTAAAGCAAATTATATTTTATTTCAGATTCTCTCCGTTTTTTTTAATTTTGTTTGTTGGATATCAAAACATTATCATCATCATCACCAGCCTATAAACGTCCCACTGCTGGGCACAGGCCTTCCTACATGGAAGAAACACATGAGGAGTTTGGGCCATAACACCACCACGCTGGCCCAATGCGGGTTGGTGGGTTAGAGTGGTTGTAGTAACAACCGGGACCAACGGCTTAACGTGCCTTCCGAAGCACGGAGGAGCTCGAGATTATAAATTTTGATTGACCCAGGGTCAACCATGGCGAAAGTTGCTTTGTTTTCGTATTCGAAACCAGAGCGCTCAAACCAATACGCCACCGAGCAAAACATTATACAAATTGAAAATTATCATTACAACTTTACACATATAGTAAAAGTAAATTAGATGAGCATACTTTTCAGAAAATTGTTGACAAACATTCTGATGACCCACCCGATGCTAATTTACCGACACTTGCAGACATCTGCAATATCATCCTCAAGAAATTACAAAACGAAGAAATGTTTTCAATGCTCAGAGTTAAAATTAGCCTCTGGACTCCTGTCTCAAATGGAGAAATATTTTGTTCAGTAGTTTCATATTCGAGTCGATTGTTCTAATTTGACTCGCTATATGGTTTGGGATGACTTGTTTTGTTTCATAATCTAATATTTTGATACAGACTAATGTTGTAATAATAATTTATTTTGTAATATTAAACAAACCAAAAGTTAATAACGTTAATTTTTTAAAACATCTTCTTTGATAGTAAAAACTTGTGACACAACTCAGAACGCTCGAATTATGTCAAAAATATAGCAGAATCTATTACTACACACACAAACTTTGGCACTTGGCAGACTTGAATGGGACTATTATTGACCTGTTAAGTTTCTTCAAATTTATATGTTTTGTATTGCATATCTTGCCATGAGTAAGAGTTATTCTATGACGTTGTCTTGTCACATAGGTAGGTACTAATATAACATAAAATAGTACGGTTCGAGTTAAAGTGTCGTTAACGCTATAAAGCGAGTATGTTTTATGAAGTATAAAGTAAGCAAGAAGAATAGTAATGATAAAGCTTAAAAATAAAGAAGTAGCAAATCTCATAATAATTCACTTTATCGTGTGGTAATATTAGGTACACAATTTCGAAGACGAATTTTGTATTTTCAATAATTAAGTTTTAACACAATATTAATTTTAATTCACCAGAGTTATTACGACATAATTATCTTCCTATAAAATATATCGATTACATTAGTGACATCCCTAATAAAAATTAAAAATAATAATTTATGATAGCGTCAGTTAGTTAGTGGCGGGAATCAATCAAGCGGAGGGCGGGAATTGTAACGGTTTTCAGAGAGGTAGCTTTATTCTTTGTCTATGGATTTTTCAACGACAATTTTTACTGTTCATTCTCCCTGTTATAGGAAAGCAAAGGGAACTAATGCCCATACAACCATGTCTAAAATATTTCTTCATTTCTTGCATTGAAATGTTGGTGTTACACATTTCAATGTATTTTGGGAGAATTTGACGGGAAGTATATGATCACAGGCTCCATGTGATGCTACTTTGATGAGGTGAATAACCACGATAAAATTCTCATCGTTTTTCATACCATAATCACTTTTATTCTAATGATTTCCCAATTACACGTCAACACAAACACTTGCTTCATAAAACTGCACCAATTTTAATACACAAGGTTCGCTCAGACACAAATTTTAATTATTTTTATGCGGAGGTGTCACTTAAGTTTTTTATTAATAAAAAAAAGAACTGACACCACTGCATAAAAATCTTGGCATGGCCTTTAAACACTCACTTTTTTTTAGTAATCTCGATGCAGGAGAGACAAAGAGACGACCCACACAGCCAAGTATTTCCTCATTCATAGTTATTGCATTGGGCTATAGAGGATCATACATATATTACAATGAATAAAAATACAACACCCGACTCGTATTATGGCGATATACATATTTTTTTAAAATTTTCATATTAACTTCTCTGTCTTACTGTGTGCAATAAAGGTTTATATGCTGAGTCCCCGATTGTACAGACGGCAGCACATTAAGCGTATCAGTTGCACTACCAAAGCGGCCTTTATTACTAAAGGCATAAGGGCGGTGTCAAGGTCTAACTGTTATTCTTGATGTAATGTCGACTGTGTATACGTAGCGAATTCCAACAAAAGTACCTTTTCGTATTTATTTTGAGAGAAAGAAATGCACTGAACTTAAATTTAGACTTCGCATGTTTTCTCTAGAATTAGGGCCATTCTCTCTTTCTAATCTGTATTCTCTATGGAATCATAATTGAGACATAAGACTTGGCTTCCGCCTGACAAATTGAGATATATACAAGATCTTTATTTACATGATAGAATAGAAGAATGCGTGACACCAGGATTTCAATGAAACATCTGCAGAAGTAAAGAAAATGGGCCTAATTCTAGGAACACACTTTAATTCTAAATTTAAGTACAGTATATCTCTGTCTCGCAATAAGTCATAGGAAAAAGATAGCAAGAATCTGTTTAGAGCTGTCAATTAAATTTAGATAGATTTTATAGAAACCATAGACAATTTTAGACGGCATGTACGGAGGTGCCTCCTAAATACTGCATTTTAGCACGTTCAATAAGGTCGAAAATTGAACGCACCTTTCTAAATGTCAATTTATATGATGGCCATCCCTTTCGTATTCGTTTTGAAAGAAAGAAATAGACTGAACTTAAATTTAAACTTAGCATGTGTTTTCCAGAATTAGGGCCAATAAGTAAAATATGGCTGTATGGGCATTAGTTCCCCTTGTCTTCTCTGTAATAGAGTGAAGTCAAAAACAAAATTGTCTATCGCATCTTTGTATGTAGTCTCCTTTGTCTGTAGAACACATATTATTTTTCTCTCTCTCTCTCTCTCTCTCTCAAATCTGTGTTCTTTATGGAGTGATCTAATATTACGTAATGGCTCAAAGGTCATAACAACCAAGCTTAAATATTTGAAAAAATCAAAAATTGAAAAAAAACTTTGACTTTGACATTCAAGTAGCATATGGAGACTTTCATCATATATTTCGCGTTAAATTCTCCAAACGTGCATCATATATTTCGTGTCAAATACTCCCAAGAAGCATTTAAATGTGTTACGCCAGCATTTTAATATTTTTAATGCAATAAAAGAAGAAATAAAGAAATACTGAAGACATGGCTGTATGGGCATTAGTTCCCTTTGCCTTCCTCTTTGTAGAGAGAATTAATATAAAAACAAAGAGTGTTTGGCGGGTTTTAATGGCGTCGTTCAAGATTTTTATTTTAATAATTAAAAATTATCTCGGAGCGAACATTTGTGTTCTGAAAGTGGTGTTGTTTTAAATACAAAATGTTTGTATTGACGTACAATTAAAAGGTTATTAGAATAAAAGTGATTATGGTGTGAAATACGATGAGAACTTTTTTGTGGTTATCCACCTCATCAAGTAGCACATAAAGTGACTGTCATCATAAATTTCGTGTCAAATACTCCCAAGAAGCATTGAAATGTGTTCCGCCAGCATTTTAATGCAATAAAAGAAGAAATAAAGAAATACTTAAGACATGGCTGTATGGGTATTAGTTCCCTTTGCCTTCACTTTATAGAGAGAATTAAAAAAAATGACTTTGACAGCGATTTAAATTATAGTAATATAAACAATTCGAAACTTCAAAATCAGTGCAGATGCAGAGATTTGGAGAAAATTTTATTTTTGCTTGTGACATCAAACACGGGACCCAATTGACGAATCAATTATGGTGGATGCGTTAGGGCAGAAAATCATACTATTTAGCTATTCTCCAGGTTGACCCAATGGTTATTTTGAATCAACAATTGGTTTTATCAAATATGTTTAGTAAGTTTTTAAATACTTAATTTATTTAATAAATCAAGTTATTTCTTACGCTTACAAGAAAACTATATGCTTTTTATATCATGTTTTTCACTAAAGAATAAAATCAGCTGTGAGAAAATATCTACGTAATAATTCTTATATAATTGGTTAATCATTCCTCATAAAAGCAAGTTAGTTTATTTGTTTAGTGAATAGGCAAATCAAACAACTTAAGATGAGTCCTAGTTCAATTACAGTTCTAAATTTTACTATACTATAGACTGATGACCTGCTGACATTAATTAGTATAATTATATTTTTCAGATAAGACTGAAGAAGATACCTACTTTAGATAGTAAAGATTCAGTTTCATCAAAACGAAGTGATTGCACATGCCATGCTTGTTGGTTGCAGTCTATGAAGGAAGGTGTTATGAAGATAGACGAAACAAATATGTATAAAATGTTGAAATTTCTTGTGATTTACACGAATTTCTGGGAATTCCAGACCGTTCCAGTAGTCCAAATATGGAACAATACAATTCAGGACGAATTATCTGTAGCAACTTTTATAGATAAGTTGGTGGATAGGGAAGATGTTGAATAAATACCTATGCTATGAATATATTCTTTTAATTATATTATATTTGTTACCCGTAGTTATAATTTCAATAAATAACTGTCCCCTATGCTATTGCCACACATTTGCAAGTTCAGTCAAAGTTCTTCCTCCGTAAACAGGGACTCTATAATAATTAAATTTAAGTCTACCAATCATAAAATGTGTTTGTGAATAAATTGATGCATAATCAAGAACTAAAATAACAATAGGGACTGTACTGACATATGACATAGGCAGCTAGGTAAAGGTAGCACTGAGGTAAATAGTAAACTAATATACTATTTTAATATAAAAAAATCTAATACCTCTATTAGGGTAGTAGAAATTGTTTAATTATTTGTAACCAAGTATTGAATTGTTGCATTACTACAAACTTTAATGGTAACAATAACATGTTATGCCTTTATTTTATTGTTGGTAATTATAGCAAACTAATGTTACTTTAATAGATTTATGTTAATTTTTTTTGTGGATTAGGTACATAATATATAAACAAGATTACAAAATAGCAAAAAAATCAACTGTTTTATTCAAATTTTCAAATTAATTTGGTTAAAATGTATGAAGCAGGCGTTTTTCATTCGCCATTTCAGAGTTGCTTTTATAATAAAAGTTATTGGTACTGATGAGGTTTTCAAATAGTTTTGAGATTATTTAATACATATTTTACAAATAACCTTGCTTAAACATATCTTTACCCACCTACCGAGTACAAAACAAAATCGCTACGCTGAGATGTTTTAAACTATGCAACGGATTTGAATGCGATTTTCTGCATTCAAATACGTTGCGTTTCAAGAGGAAGCTGGCGGTGTATGGCAGATGATCACGGTCAAATGACATATAAAGGAGCTAAATCAACAGCACTAAGTACGTATCTGTTTTGTCCATTTGATACCCATGCCGGTGGGACGCAAAATCGAATGGAATCCCTCATTGGATTGTTAGTGATGTTAGCATTTTTTATTTACGATTTCCTTCATATAATACCCATGTCGGTATCCATTGAATCTAGTGTCAACATCTGTATTTAGCATGTTTTTAAGCAAAATAAATGATTATGAAATGGAATCCGCTATCTTGAATCGCAGTCATATTTGTTTTTTTTATAAAATATTATCACTCAACAAATCTGCTCACATAACGCTTTCATTTGACACCCATGTCAGTGGGGTGCAAAAACAAATGGAATCCGCCATCAATCTTGGATTCATAATGACGTTAACATTTTCCATCCACAAATTCTTTTAATTTGATACCTATGTTCGTAGAGTTATAAAGTTATCGGAATCCGCCATCTTAGATCGCTTAAATTTTCAATTCTCAATAAAATATTGTCACTTAACGTAATCAGCTCGGCGAGCCCTTTCATATGATACCCATGTCGGTGGGGTGCAAAGAGTAATGGAATCCGCCATCATGAATCGCCGCCATATTAGATTTCTATTGTAATATTGTCTTTCATCGTAATAAGCTCGGCTCGCCCTTTCATTTGATGCCCATGTATGAAATGAATAAACAAACAAACAAACCAACAAACCCGCGAACCCGCGAAACCGCAAACCAACAAACCAACATACCAACAAACCAAATAACCAACAAACCAACATACCAACAAACCAACAAACCAACAAACCAACAAACCAACAAACCAACAAACCAACAAACCCGCGAACCCGCCAACCCTCCAACCCACCAACCCGCAAACCCGCGAACTGAACCGAACCGAACCGAACCAACCAACCAACAAACCCGCGATCCCGCAAACCCGCGAACTGAACCAAACCAATCAACTAACAAACAAACCCGTAAACCCGCGAGCTTGCGAACCCGCCAAAACGCCAACCTGCGAACTGAACCGAACCGAACCAACCAACCAACCAACAAACCCGCGAACCCGCGAACCCGCCAACCCGCAAACCCGCGAACTGAACCGAAACGAACCAACCAATCAACAAACCCGCAAACCCGCCAACCCGCAAACCCGCGAACTGAACCAAACCGAACTGAACCAAACCGAACCAACCAACCAACCAACAAACCCGCGAACCCGCCAACCGCCAACATGAATCGCCGCCATATTAGATTTCTATTGTAATATTGTCTTTCATCGTAATAAGCTCGGCTCGCCCTTTCATTTGATGCCCATGTATGAAATGAATAAACAAACAAACAAACCAACAAACCCGCGAACCCGCGAAACCGCAAACCAACAAACCAACATACCAACAAACCAAATAACCAACAAACCAACAAACCAACATACCAACAAACCAACAAACCAACAAACCAACAAACCAACAAACCCGCGAACCCGCCAACCCTCCAACCCACCAACCCGCAAACCCGCGAACTGAACCGAACCGAACCGAACCAACCAACCAACAAACCCGCGATCCCGCAAACCCGCGAACTGAACCAAACCAATCAACTAACAAATAAACCCGTAAACCCGCGAGCTTGCGAACCCGCCAAAACGCCAACCTGCGAACTGAACCGAACCGAACCGAACCAACCAACCAACCAACAAACCCGCGAACCCGCGAACCCGCCAACCCGCAAACCCGCGAACTGAACCGAAACGAACCAACCAATCAACAAACCCGCAAACCCGCCAACCCGCAAACCCGCGAACTGAACCAAACCGAACTGAACCAAACCGAACCAACCAACCAACCAACAAACCCGCGAACCCGCGAACCCGCCAACCCGCAAACCCGCGAACTGAACCGAACCGAACCAACCAACAAACAAACCTTCGAACCCGCGAACTGAACCAAACCGAACCAACCAACCAACCAACAAACCCGCGAACCCGCCAACCCGCGAACTGAACCGAACCGAACCAACCAACCAACAAATCCGCGAACCCGCGAACCCGCCAACCCGCAAACCCGTGAACTGAACTGAACCAAACCAACCAACCAACAAACCCGCGAACCCGCCAACCCGCCAACCCACAAACCCGCGAACTGAACCGAACCAAACCAACCAACCAACAAACCCGCGAACCCGCCAACCCACCAACCCGCAATCCCGCGAACTGAACCGAACCATACCGAACCAACCAACCAACAAACCCGCGAACCCGCCAACCCGCGAAACAGCGAACTGAACCGAACCGAACAAACCAGCCAACAAACCTGCGAACCCGCCAGCCCGCGAAACCGCAAAACCAATAATTCAACAAACAACAAACCAACAACCCAACAAATCAACAAACCCGCGAACCCGCCAACCCGTTAACTGAACCGAACCGAACCGAACCAACCAACCAGCCAACAAACTTTTTTTTTTCTTACGGGGGGCTTGTGTATAGTCACAATATCTAACCTAACCTAACCTATAGTTTTATATGCTAAGTTTTAAGTGGTTTTTTTTCTTCCTCCCCCCGACCCCCTTGAGCGAGGGGGCTGCGCCCCCTGCACCCCCCGTCTCCCACTCATGTAGTCAGACGGACAAAGTTTTGTTTTGATAAAGTGAAAATATGGCAAACAAATCATCTGGCAAGTGAATGTCGGTGAAATGACTAACTATATCCGCCACATTGAATTTATAATGAAGTTAACATTTTCCATTTACGATATCCTTTCATTTGACACCCATGTCGGTGGGGTTGAAAGTCTAATGAAATCCGCCATCTTGAATCGCCGTCATATTTGATTTCTATTGAAATATTATCTTTAATCGTAATTTGCTCGGCGAGCCCTTTTATATGATACTCATGTCGGTGGGGTTTAAAGTCGAATGGAATACGCCATCTTGAATCTCCGCCATATTTGATTTTTGTGGATTTTTTTCTTAAATCGTAATCTGCTCGGCGAGCCCTTTTATTTGATATCCATGTCGGTGGGGTGCAAGGAATAATGAAATCCGCCATTTTGTATTTACATGGTGAAGGGGGTTGCCACTAATCAATATGTTAAAGAATCAAAATCTCAACATTTTATGAAAATTTTGCATTCTTAAACAATTCAACATAATCTGCTCAGCGAGCCCTTTCATTAGATACCCATGTCGGTGGAGTTGAAAGACTAATGGAATCCGCCATCTTGAATCGCCGCCATATTTGATTTTTATTGATATTTTGTCTAAAATCGTAATCAGCTTGGCGAGCCCTTTCATTTAATACCCATGTCGTTGGGGTGTAAAGAATAATGGAACCCGCCATTTTGTATTGATCACTAAGGGGTTGCCACTAATCAATATGTTTAAAAAAGCAAAATCTCAACATTTGATGACAACTTTCCATACTTAAACAATTCAACGTAATCTGCTCGGCGAGCCCTTTCATTTGATACCCATGTCGGTGGGGTGCAAAGACTTATGTAATCCGCCATCTTGGAATTCCGCCATATTGAATTTACCTCATGAACAGTATTGCCACTAATCCACTTCTTTTAAAAAAAACAATTGACAAAAATTTTCCATACTAAATGTATGAAGAAGGAAGCTTCACGAAAGATTCCCCATACATTTACTATGGCAGAGGCAAATCTCTGTAAGTGCCAGTGTTGCCACAGTTTAGAGTCAAAAAAATAATAATGGCAAAAAACATGTCTTCTTTCATCATTTCAGTAAAGAATTTTTTCCTCCGCTCCCTTAATGGCCGCCAGCACATCCGTCGTGAGAGCCTGGCAACACTGGCTACCAATAGTGAGTAGCCAAACGTCTAGCGCATCCAAAAAAGTCTCAAACTGCCGCCTAGGGTAAAACCGAGCCGCGCTATGGCAAGCCAAAGTGAAAAATGGGGGTCCAAAATTGTGTCTCCCATAGCTCGCAGTGTTGCCAGTCGACCACGACAAAAATGGCCAAATGTCATTCGGAAGAGCAAAATCAAGGGCACCACGTGTTTGTTTTGTCAAAAAAACGCGTATTTCAATTTTTTTGCTTTTTGGGGTAGATCTCGCAAATTACCCCAGAAACGGGGAAAATTTTTGCACGTGGCAACACACCTCATAGAGAGGCGTGACCACCTAGTACACGTCGACCGAGTCCAGTGTTGCCATCTGGGCGAAAAGTCGGGTTAAAAATTTCCGAAATTGCAACTTTTTACAAAATGGCCGCCAGCGCCGCCGCCATCTTGGTTTTTCATGGTCTTGGAGTTTTCCTGAGATGCCAGCTATATACCCCGACACTCCCCATTGTCACTTTTTTCCCCCTGGTCACCCAGACACCTGGACATTTTTGTTTATGGAACCCTTTTTCGAAAAAAATCTTTTACCCGCCGCGGCCAGTGTTGCCAGTCGATCGGGACAAATTTTACCCAAAGTCGTTCCCGGCCGCCCCTCCATCGGGGGGTATTGCAATTTTCGCCGAGAAATACCTGGGTGCGCCGCAATCACTTTTCCCTAAAAACGGGGAAAACTACCCGAAAATGGGGAAAAAATTTTTCACATGGCAACACTCCCCACCGAGTTCTACCTGGCCCCAGTACTTGCCGTCCAGCTCAGACACCGCCGTGTCGGTCAAAATTGCCGGCGAAAATTGCGTTTTTCATTCGGCCGCACAAAATGGCCGCCGGCGCCAACGCCATCTTGTATTTCGAGCCGGCGCCGCCATTTTGTCAAAGTAGACTATGATTGCGACGAGTTGTCGAAAAAACCGAGCAAATCGGCCGCCCGCGGAACCCGTAGCGATCTCTCGAAAACGACCCCACAGAATCCAAGATGGCGCCGCGGCCATTTTGTTTTTCAAGATGGCGACTTTTTCAAAGTAATCACACCCATGCCGCCTACGACCCCACCGAGTTTGGGGCGGATAGGCCGGCCCAGGAAAAAGTTGAAATTTTCAAATCGCTCGCGTTCGGCGCCATCTTGGAAAATGAAACCACTCACCACCGATCCCAACTCGAATTAAAAAGTAGTACAACTCACCCATACATCACTTGGGCAAACTCAAACTCGATCCACTCGAAAAAAGCCCTGGGTGAGTGAGTGAGTCAGTCAGTGGTAGTTTAGCTTTATATAATATATATATATATATATAAGTGACAAATCTTTGCATATTCAGTAGTTACTTGAAAAAAATCCTCTTTTTGTTTTTTTAATGTACCAGACATATTATTTCTTTACAGATTTCACAAGGAAGAAAAAGTTGGGATCAAAGAAACAGACTTTTATCAAATATGCCACACAGATTGAAGCAAAAAGTGCTGATGATTCAGCCTCATAAGCCTTACAAAAGCATGTAAACTCTTGCAAATAACAGAAAACTGCTTGAAAAATTATATTTATTTAATAAACAATCAAATATTTATGCATATATGAGAAAAAGTAACATGGCAGGAAGATTTATTTTCAAAGAACAAATAATGATATTACTAAATAAAGTCTCAAATTATGTGAATTATTGGAATACTGATTAAGAAAAACATGTTTATGTAAATAAAACATTGAATTTTTGTTTCATTATTTGTAATCCTGTAAATAAAATACTTTTCCATTAATGAATACCTCCCCATACTTTTTATCGATAAGAAAAAGAACATCACTAGTAATTAATACAAAGGAACATCACTAGTCATATATAGTTATATAACTACACATATATCTCCTTAACCATTAATAATCTGTGCTCTAACCGGCGACTGCAGCGCCAAAACGGAACACTTGGAACTAAGTCGAAAAGTCACTAGCGTTGACTGTCGCATCTGTAGCTTGCTACTATTATCTGATCTGTGTTGATAACCACCAGTGTTGCCAGCCGGGTCTAGTCTAAAGTAACCTAAAGTATATAAAAAAGTAACCTTTTAGTTTGAAAAGTAACCTTTCCTATTTTCTCCAGTGGAAAGGTATTTAAAGGTGATAGAATACATTTCGATCGGTTGTTTTAATTTACGGAAATGAGTACCTATAACCACCACGCAGGCGAGCGAGTCAAAGTTAAACAAATTAAGAACGTTTACGCCGCACGACTTTTCATACAATTCAATTCTAAAATATTTGAAACAAACCCGATTATAATAACACTTAACGCGCATAAGTTAATCAGAGAGTCTAGACAAGAGGCCTTTCGAATATCGCTATCGGTAAAGGAAAATGAATGGGATTTGACGTAAGACCTTGTACACCTTTCGATTGTAAATGTCAAATCCCATACATTTTCCATTTATAGTTAACGATAGCGATTGTCAAAATGCATCTGTTCAAAGAGGTTAGACTAGTCTTAATAGTTATCAGAGGATTTTTCGAAAAAGAGTATTATTGTTGAATAAAACAATGCCAGTAACTTCTCAATCTTCTAAAAAATCATCTGATATCTTTTAGACTAGCCTGACTTGCTAATGCATGGTTTGTACGTTTCCAAAATATTCGTCTTAAAAGATTGTGTGATAAGCCGTGCGGAATAACGTAGCGTAGAGTTTAAAAGTTATCCTTCAGTACCTACTTATATACAAACTTGTACGCTTACCAAGTTCCCACTTCTTTTTTAAACAAAACACTATCACGAAACACAATAAAATATCATTCATTTCATTCGTCACAAATGTCAATACTAATCTTTTTTATTTCTCAAAAAACTGTCAAGAAACTACTCTGAATGAGCGAGATGCTGTGGTTAATTTATAATTTGGTGTTTGTAAAGAAGTGTGAAAAACTGTCTTTTCTATGTTTTCTAGTATTTATCTCCACTACACTACAAACACTACAAATAAAGTTTAGCGTTAGCCAACATAAAATAAATAAATGAAAGAGCATTCCGTTTGACTTAGGTTTTAATTAAGAAATTGTGAATGAATTTTACTAATTTCGAAAAATCACCTAAAAGTAACCTTTTAAGTAGTGTAACCTAGAAGTAACCTTTTGGAGTTAAAAATCACCTAAAAGGTTACAAAAGTAACCTTCTGGCAACGCTGATAACCACAGATCACTTTCATAGTTGATATCAAAAAATTACTCTTTGTATTCTTATTTGGTTTGACCACAGACCACAGATCACTAATACATTATGTGTCATTAATCTGTGCACTAAATTAATGATAAGTGGTTTGATTTGGATGACTCACAGTAGAAAGAGTATTGCTCGTTTTCAATAACATTTGCTTAATGTTAAGTCTCTTAGCGATTTTTAGCTCAGTCTATCTAAAGGGGATAGAAAGAGACAAAAGTAGACAAGAGTCACTTAAGCTTAGGGAATGGTTAGTGAAAACCTATGAAAACGATGAAAACGAACAGAACTCTCTTGACCATAAAAAATGTACTCTTTGTCTTGACCCCTGACCGATTAGAAAGAGTATGTCGTCTTGGCCTACTACCACAGATTACAGCTGTGCTCTATAACGAAGACGAAGAAATACTATGGACTGGCCCTTACTTTAGGAGCGTGCCATACCTAATGTTCTTGGTCTACTAAAGATGGCTGCTTCTTAAGTGTTGTAGTAACTATCTAAGGCAACATCTGTTGTCGATATAAAATTTAAAAACTTATGGATGAATATCAGTCGACAGCACATCAAGCGTAACAGTTTGACCTTGAGACCGCCCTAACTGCGTTCGTAATAGAGGCGGCTTTCATAGTGCAACTGTTACACTTGATGTGCTGTCGTGGTACAAAGATAGGTTTATTATTAATAAACAAAAATATATAGAAGAAGAAAAAATATTTTATTTAAATAGGCCACAAAGAAGCACTTTTAAATCGCCAAAAACACATTCTTATAACTATTACAAAAAATATATTAACTAACAACGTCAAGTCTCTCCGTCTGTCATGTCTGAATTTACACCGGTTCCAAAAGTTGAACTACCGAGAAGATTCCGGCAACAAACTCGTGTAGTCACTTTTTTCAAATATTAAATTACAATGTTTGTAGTTCCAAAATTTAACCTTTAGCAGTGCAATGCCGCCCAGCGAAAAAAAATGAAAATTAGAAGAGAAGGTAAGTCAACGTACCAAGAAAGTAGGTACCCAATGTCAAAAATAATATCTTAGTAATTAAAATAGAATAAAACTAGAAAAATTTCACGTCCTGAGGCAGGAATCGAACCCGCGACCTTTCGCAATCCGGGCGACTGCTCTGACAGCAGAATGCTCTGACAGCAGTATGTTGAAATAGAATATTTCTACATTGTAGGGTAGACGTTAGCTCATAAACGCAAATACAGATAGACTAGAAGAATTTCACAGGGATATCCCAAGTCCTGGGTGGCTCGGTGGTCAGAGCAGTCGCCCGGATTGCGAAAGGTCGCGGGTTCGATTCCTGCCTCAGGACGTGAAATTTTTCTAGTTTTATTCTATTTTAATTACTAAGTAATTTTTCAAACATTTATAATAATGTTAAAATCAAAAATTAAGAATATTTGAAAGCATTGCCCCAACTTAACCGAATCGTCGGTATTTGTAAAAATACTCGTTTCGGATGTTGAAATAGAATATTTCTACATTGTAGGGTAGACGTTAGCTCATAAACGCAAATACAGATAGACTAGAAGAATTTCACAGGGAGGCTCAGTGGTCAGAGCAGTCGCCCGGATTGCGAAAGGTCGCGGGTTCGATTCCTGCCTCAGGACGTGAAATTTTTCTAGTTTTATTCTATTTTAATTACTGAGTAATTTTTCAAACATTTATAATAATGTTAAAATCAAAAATTAAGAAAAATAATATCGTTATTTTCAGGCTATCTGACAGTGCACAATCACAGTATAGGTTACAGAGGTTAATAGTCACAATACTCGTAAATAAACGGCGACCGGCTGGTCGAGCGGTCTGTACCCCTTGCTATGCAGGCTACTCGATCAAGAGGTCCCGGGTTCGAATCTCGGTAGGAGCAAATGTTTGTATGATGAGTACGAGCATTTGTTTACGAGTCATGGATGTTTATATGTTTATTTAGTATATTTCTTATATTTATATACATATTATTATCAATATTTATCCGTTATCTAGTATCCATAATACAAGCTCTTAATGATGCTTACTTTGGGCTAGATAATAGGTGTGAGTGTATGATTATTATTATTATTATAAACATATAAAACATTTGAAATTTTAATGTGTCCATGCATTCTTATCATCTAAATATTCTTGGACCTTATAGTAGCCTTTTTTCATTAAAGTTTGTTTCACATATAACTTAAGTTTGTGAAAAGGCAGTTCAGTTACATTTGGTGGGACTTTGTTATAAATGTGTATACATTTCCCCATGAATGAGCGACTTATCTTGTGAAGTCTTAAACTTGGAACAGCAAGTTTATTTTTATATCTAGTGTTTAAGTAATGAATATCACTATGTTTTGAAAAGGTATGTTTATATTTGTGAACATAAATTATGTTTTAGTATATATATTGAGAAGCAACGGTCAAAATATTAATTTCTTTAAATAAATCCCTCAGTGTATCACGTGGCTTGAGTCTGTAAATAGCACGCACAGCCCTTTTTTTGTAAAATAAAAATATCTTCAATGTCGGCTGCTGTGCCCCACAATAACAAGTCATAATGACATAACACTGTGGAAGTAACCAAAGTAAACAAGTCTCGCTGTTTCAACATCACACAAAGACCTAATTTTTAGGACAGCATAAGCAGCTGAACTAAGTCTTTTAGATAGGGACGAGATATGAGGATACCATTGTAAACGAGAATCTAACTTAGTTCCCAAAAATACTGTAGAGTCAACACATTCAATAGTTTCTTCATAATTTCAACATGAGTACTAACCTGCCTTACATTTGGTAAAGTAATACACTTAGTTTTATTCTTAATTTTTGATTTTAACATTATTATAAATGTTTGAAAAATTACTTAGTAATTAAAATATAATAAAACTAGAAAAATTTCACGTCCTGAGGCAGGAATCGAACCCGCGACCTTTCGCAATCCGGGCGACTGCTCTGACCACTGAGCCTCCCTGTGAAATTCTTCTAGTCTATCTGTATTTGCGTTTATGAGCTAACGTCCACCCTACAATGTCGAAATATTCTATTTCAACATCCGAAACGAGTATTTTTACAAATACCGACACTTAGTTTTCTTTGAATTTAACAATAAATTATTATTTTCAAACCAGGATAGCACTTTTGAAATGGCATTATTTACATCCTCAAAGTCAGTTTTAGTTCGGTCTATTTTAAAAATTAGTGAGGTGTCGTCTGCAAACAAATACCGTCTCACACAAATTTTTTGAAAAGTAAGGGAGGTCGTTGATATAAATTTAAAAAAGCAATGGCCCTAATATCGAACCCTGAGGCACGCCCATATGCACAGGCACACCAGAAGACTCAGTTTTGTTTATAACAACTTTTTGAATTCTATTGGTCAAATAGGATTCAATAAGTTTTAATGAGTTTATTGATACACCATAATGCTTTAATTTACCTAATAATGTTTCATGGCCAACACAGCCAAACGCCTTGGATAAGTCGCAGAAGATACCTAGAGCATCCTGCCTATTTTCCCAAGCATCAAATATGTGTTTTATAAGCGCAATTCCCGCGTCTGTAGTATTTTTTCCTTTAGTAAATCCGAACTGTCTATTGTGAAGCAATTCATTTCTCGTAAAATGAGAAAGTACCTAATTGGTTAAGAATTTTTTTTTCAAAAATTTTGCTAAGAGTCGGCAAAATAGAAATGGGACGGAAATTAGTGGGGTCATTGATATCTCCCGCCTTAAACAAAGGTATTATTTTACTTAATTTCATTTGATTGGGAAATACACCATCATTACATTTATTAAATATAAACGATAATCTAAGAGAGATAACATTTATTATCGAATTTATAACACTAATAGAAAAGCCCCATATTAGAATCTTCTTTAGTAAGTCAGTTTACGTGGCTAATTTCAAAAGAACTTATAAATTACAACGTGACAACAACAAAATATCGTTTGAAAAAAATATATTTTAGCTCAGATTAACTTAAACTCGATTTTGAATTACCTTGTATATTACAGTCAAGTGATATTTTACCTGTAAATTATTCCGGGAGTTTTAAAGTAATTTTATAGATTTTGATGTGTTTTTTTCCGAATTTCAACTTTGTCACCTCTTATTTTTACTAGTGCCATCATACTGGAAAAATTGGGGCTAAAAGTAAGTATTTGACAGTATCTTGTTTCTAAATAATTTAGGTAATGAAGTAAATGAAGGTAGGTAATGACCCAAAACTGACGGTAATGATTAAATGTGACACAGACATTACTTTAACACTGATTCTTTTTAACAACTCAAGAAAAAAATATTTCATTCCAAAATAATGTAAGCAGTTAGAAGATAAATGATTACTTCCTAAATAAAAAATACTTTCTTTGAACTAGGCTCAAAAACCTCATGTTGTTTCATGATAATTTCAGCCGAAAGACGTCCACTGCTGGACAAAGGATAATAAAGGTTGCGTTGTACCCGATTGTCAATCCACCTTTTGGAGGCCTGCCTACGCTGCGTCTTCCGATTCGTTGTCACCACTGCAGAACCTTTCCACCCCAGCGGCCATCGGTTCTGCGAGCTATGTATCCTGCTCAATGCTACTTAAACTTAGCAACTCTTTGAGCTATGTCGATGACTTAGGTTCTCCTACGGATCTCTTTATTTCTGGTTTGATCCATATGAAAAACTCCGAGAATTGGTCGATCCATTGCCCTTTGAGTGAACAAAGAACCTCTTAAAGAGCCCCATTGTCCCAATGTAAGCGACCACGTCTCAGTGCCGTATCTCATCACTGGCAACACAAACTGAACGAAGATTTTTTTCTTGAGACACTGCGGTATCGGGTCGTCAAGATATGCCGTAATTGCCGTAGTTTCTTTCAACTTTGAGTGTAGTCTCCAACCTTCAGAGAGTCTTTGAAACTGGTGTACACCTGCTTTTCGAAGGTCAGCCGTAATTCCGTCATCAATCGCCTTGTCATTTTTATGCTGTTTGAGAGTCATACATATCTCGCACAGGCTAACGTCCGGGATATCTTTGGTATAGTGTCGGGTTTATCGGGCTCTTGGGTCAGCCGTATTAGTAACGTGCCTGGGTCGACGTGTATAACTGGCCGTTGAACTACGCCACCTCTTCCAGAAGCTCAGGGTTTGATGACACCGCACTGCCGACCAGGGTCTTCAGCTTCGTTCGCCATCTTTTCCCCATAAACAAGTTTCTTGTGAACAACTTTATTCCGCTCATTGCGTCTTTAATACAATTTGTATTAAATTGGAGCAGCTCGCGAACTGCAATGTGTCTGTTAAGCCACTGGTACATAGAAGCATTGCCAGGGAACTGCAAAACTAACGCGCGTCTTTCTTAAGGCGATCTATCGAATTGTTTTTACCGAAACCGACAGGGATGGAGATATGACTGACTTAACGGGAGGAAAAAAGACAAAACAGCGATCGCACGTGAAAAGTAAACGAAAATACACAAATTATTTTATTAAAAATTAACTATAAAGATTACAAAAAAACGCTTCTACACGATTCTGAATAATAATTATATCTACTATTTAAAGTAATTTCCTATTGAATACAAATGATCGTTTACCAATAATCTTAAGTTTTCTTGTTAATAAGAGGTGTTTTCGAAAATAAAATGTATCGAGGCAAAATCCTTTAATTGTGTTTTCGTTCTACACGTGTCTAGATAAAGATATAAAGTAACGTATATCTGATTTTCAGATCCGTAAAATCTTTCAAGAACCTATTACATTACTTATAAAAGGGCGAAGTTATCGCCTTAAGTGAGCCTGCTGGTATGGTCTGAAATTTTTTTGGTTTACTTTGAAAGTGAGATTTGAACAACTAACGCCCAACCATTTGAACAGTTTTCATGATTCTGTTATTGTAATCAATCGTCCACGTTAACGCAACCGCCTATGCATTCGAAGCGATTTTTAAGTTCGAATTGAAAGCTCTCAGGGTTTTGTTGATGGATGGGTGCTGGTCGGAGTGTTGATTTCGTAAGTCAACACTTCGACCTTCGCGCTTTACATTGAGTTTTAATGTGCCTCTTAGCAGTCGGTGATCGCTACCAGTTTTCACTGAGTTTATCACAGAGACAGTTTAATACTTGCCTCCTCGTCAACATTATGAAATCAATCTCGTTTTTCGCTTTAATACACTACCACATGGCTTGTAATTATTACCAATATGCATTTATAACTACCTTCAGCACTTTTATCATTACCATCCGACATTAAATCATTACCGTCTCAAAATAAAATTTCAAAGAATCATAGCTCCTAAATTTATGGATGCAATTGCCTATATTTGATAAAGTACAGGGCCTAACAAACAGAATTCTTGAGTTGGAAAATAAAATTAACACAATGGCTGTTACCAATGGAAAATCAGGAAGCAGCGAGGCTCCTAAAAAACACTTAGCGGCCCCGGGTTCGACCAAATCTCTTCAAGTTACGCAGGTGCCTCGAAAATTAACGCTAATACAATCTTCGCCTAAGAATAAAAAGAGAAATGTTGTTACGGATAGTATACCAGATATGTCTCGCAGTTCTCCAATCTCGGTCCCTGTATCTACACGAGAGGTTATATCTGCTTCTATTCCTCTTATTCCTCTATTAGGTGCCCAAAGTCATGAGGATGAAGGTTCTGAAAGTGTTTGGAATGAGGTCAAGCAAAGGCGCAAGCGTGCTTCATTACCTGGCGTCCTTCGGGGAACTGCTGCGCCAGGGGCTACTCTATTGTGTTCTGCTGAAAGATGGAAGTATCTCCATCTATATTATGTCCAAGAAGGCACCACTGCTGAGCAGGTGCGCAACCATCTAAGCTCTGTATGTGAAGGTGATATTTGCACCGTAGAGGCGCTAAAGTCGCGTGGACGGTATGCATCCTTCAAGCTGGGAGTCCCAGCCAAAAATGCGGATTGCGTCATGTCCCCTGCCAACTGGGCGGAAGATATATGCATCAAGCCGTGGCGCCAGAACTTTCGTACCAAAGAAAAGAATCCGTAGAAGTTGTCGAAGATTTAAAAAAGTGACTATTTGTTACCAAAACGTTCGCGGTTTACGCACGAAGACTGGTGGTTTTTATAGTAGTGTAGCCCAGATGAAGTTTGACATTATTGCATTAACTGAGACATTTTTGACTAGTTCCGTAACTGATGGTGAACTTTTTCCTTCTGGTTATGTGGTCTTACGTAAGGACCGCATGGGTGATGCCGGATGGGGAGGAGTCTTACTAGCAGCACGTGATTGCTATACTGTGAGAGAAATCACTAATATTGATGGTTTAACACTTGACAAAGAATTAATATTCGCTATTATTAGCTTGAAATGTGTGAAATTTATATGTTGTGTTGTATACTTACCTCCTAACTATAACGATGAACAATATTTGAATGTCTTGACATGCATAGAGAATGCGGTTTGCGCGTACTCCTCATTGGATATATTAATTATAGGAGATTTTAACTTAAATTCTTGTAGTGTTAATGTTAAGACTCAGTTTAGTCTTTTTTGTGATTATTGTAACCTAAGGCAACACAATAATGTATTTAACAATCGTGGCGGTATGTTGGATCTCGTGCTGAGTGATCTTGAACCTGATCAAATTGTGGTGGCCACTGATATGGACCCTCTCGTATCCATTGATGAATATCACCCTGCGTTAGAAATGACAGTCATGCTGCCTTACGGAACATTGCCACTACCAGCCACGTCACCTCCTTTTTGTCGTCCGGGAGCTAGTCCAAATTGGAACTGGCATAAGGCTGACTTCCAAGGACTGTATGCTGCTTTGGCTAAAATTAATTGGTCCGATCTATTAACTACAATTGACGTACACTCAGCTATAGAATTATTCTATGTTAAATTGTACGACTGCATAAGTTTGTTTGTACCTATTAAAATTGGTTTTACTGATAACAAAAAGTACGTATACCCAAAGTGGTATACTGCTGAAATAATACGTTATATAAAAAACAAACACTATAATCTAAAAAAGTATAAGCTAGAGGGTAAGGAATTCAACAGAGAGTTATTTAAATACTATAGGTGGCATACGAAAATACTAATCGACAACGCATATCAGCAGCATCTTAAATTAATACAAAAGAATATAAGAGACGATCCGGTAAAATTTTGGGAATTTGTTAGTGATAGGAAGAGAGGAAAGCGACAGGTGGATCATTACACATATCGTGGTGACGAGGTGACTGGTCAAGCTGCAGCAGACGCTTTTGCCAGTTACTTTGGGTCAGTGTTCCATAACCAAATATTTAGGTATTAGATCCCATTAATGCTGCCCAGGCGGCTTATACGAGCATTGATGCCACGTCCATTTCCGTCATAGCGGTTGATGTAGTTGATTTGAGAACGGCAGTAAAACGCCTTAAGCCGCGTTCTACTAGTGGTTCGGATGGAATCCCTGTATTTTTAGCCAGGGATTGCATGTCAAGTTTTGAGCTACCTCTTTTATACATTTTCAATCTCTGTCTACATCTTTCTAAATATCCAGAGCAGTGGAAGTTGTCGCGTGTCACACCGGTTTCAAAAGGGGATGCCGGGATAGATGTTGCTGCTTTTAGACCTATAGCAGTACTTTCGGTCTTCGCTAAAATCTTTGAGGCAATTTTGAATCAGAGAATTGGCAAGCAAGTTAATCATCTATTGCATTGTAGTCAGCATGGTTTTCGCAAAGGTCGTTCTACCACCACAAACCTTGTAACACACGTTGATTACATACATGCTGAAATGGATGCTGGCCGGCAGGTCGATGCTACCTATTTTGATTTTAAGAAAGCTTTCGATCTGGTAGATAATGACATACTTTTACAAAAATTAGCAATTTTAGGCTTTACACCCAAACTGCTCCAGTTTTTCTCCAGTTACCTCGATAATCGACGACAATTTGTCAGAGCGCATGGTTACGAGTCTAATTATTACTACACCAGATCGGGTGTAAGTCAAGGTAGTACCCTAGGGCCGACACTATTCCTGATCTTCATAAATGACCTACCAGAGCAGGTCTGTTCTGCTAAGTGTCTTTTATTCGCAGATGACTTGAAGTTATGTTTAGGCATAGACAATGTATTAGACATTGTTGCTCTGCAAAGAGATATTGACGCAGTATCTGAATGGAGTAGTCGGAATCGTCTTCCGTTTAACAATAACAAATGTAAAATGATTACTTTCTCTCGTAAGCGTAATATTGTAAAAAGGACCTATAAATTATTTGACACTCCGCTACAAAGAGTTGGCGATATTCGTGACCTAGGCCTAATGTTAGATTCTAAATTGGACTTCCATAATCATGTGACAACAATCTGTAAGAAGGCTAGTAAAGTATTAGGTTTTGTGATGAGGACTGCTGGTCAGTTTGATGATTTGGGGGTGGCAAGGGTACTGTATAACGCGTATGTCCGTAGCAGACTTGAATTTGGAGCTGTTATATGGGATCCTTATGAGAACAAATATGTTCTTATGGTGGAAAGGATCCAGCGTAAGTTTGCTCGCTGGCTGTATAAGAAACAATACGGTTATTACCCCTATCTATATCCCTCCTTGTTTGTTTCTGGTATGGTAGATATGGAGACTCTTGAGTGTAGAAGGTTAATGCTACTTGTTAGGCATTATCTATCTGTAATCCACCATAGGGTAGATAACCTAGTGGCTTTGGAACGGGTGGGCCTATTGGTTCCCAGCTATATCCCTTGCGATGGGGAGGGGTCTGTGGCACCTCGTCGACGGCCGCGTTTGCTGGTTCGACCTAGTTCACGCACCAGGTTTGGGGCGTATGCGCCTACTACACGCGCACTTACGCTGCTAGGGGACATTCTCGCTCGGCACTCTGATATTGACATCTTTGCTGACTGCCTCGGAGATCTATATAATAAAATCCATAAGACCTTAATTGACGTTTTAAAACTCAAATGACTATTAAATTGTTTTTTTTTCTTAATAATTGTTAATTTGTGTGTTTGACATTTTAATTGTGTTGTTTTTATTTTTATTTTTATTTTTAGTGGTATAGTTGACATTATTTTATTCTGTTTGACATTTTGACATGGTATAATTTGACTTATTTTTTATTTTTTTGTATTTTAAATTTTGATATAATCTTAATAATTGTAATTTAATGTATATATCTAATGAAATGCTAGATTGATCATCTATTAACCCTAACTTGTTAGCGCTTGGACCTGTCTGTAAGCTTTCAAGTACTTTTTATAAATAAATAAATAAATAAATAAATTGGCCAAATTACAAAAGAATTAGTATAATAGGTCGGGGAAAAAGTTTCTTCGCATTTTTTAAAAAAAATGAAAACATTTTTAATATAGTTTATTTACATTTAACTAAAGTATGTAGATACAATTTTGTTCGATAACTTTTTGCCATCTTGTAGGTAGGGACATGATCCCATTGCTATAGCAATTTTAGGGCTTCTGATCAAAATACCGCGACAAGTGGTTTTGGCAGTTCTCTCGTGATGTTAACCTGACACTGCCTAGAGAATTCTAAAGAGAGCGAAACAGGTGGAAATCTGAAGGTGCAAGGTCAGGACTATACGGCGGATGCATTAACACCTCCCAGCAAAACTCTCTTAATTTTTGCTGAGTGGCTAAAGATGTGTGAGGTCTAGCGTTATTATGATGAAAAACCACACTCCTTCTGTAGATTAATTCCGGCCGCTTTCTCTCAACTTCTTGCTTTAATCTCATCAGTTGTTCGCAGTAGAGTTCAGAATCGATGGTCCTGCCTGGTGCCTGGTGGTAACAGCTCATAATGAATAATGCCCTTCCAATCCCACCACACACACAGCATCACCTTGTTGCGAATTAACCCGGGTTTCGCCACAGTCTGTGAAGCCTGACCGGCCTTTGACCACGACCTTTTTCGCACGTTCTTGTCGTTAGTGATCCACTTTTCATCACCAGTTATCAGCTTCTTCAAAAATGGTTCGGTTTCATTACGTCGTAATAAAGAATCACAAATGAGTACACGGTTCATTAGGTTTCTTTCAGTGAGTTCGTGGGGTACCCAAATATCGAGCTTTTTTGTGTACCCATTTTTTTTTAAATGCGCCAAAACTGTTTTGTGGTCAATTCCCAGTTCTTCAGCTACGTCTTAACTACTGATATGCCGAACTTGCTCCAGTTTTTCAAAAATGGCATCAATTTTATCCGTAATAGGGCGACCAGAGCGACGTGCATGTTTGACATCAAAATTTCCGGATTGAAAACGCTTAAACCAAATTTGTGCTACTCTCACAGACACTGCACCAGGTCCATAAACATCGCAATTTTTTTTCGCGGTTTTCGTTGCATTTTTACCTTTTTTGTAGTAAAATTTTAAAATGTATCGAATTTCTTCATTAGATTAACTCATCTTGACAGTACGAAAAACAAATGAAAAACACACATTTTCCTAATTTGAATTTAGAATTATCTTTTTTTTAAATCTAAACTTTTAATGATACCAAAACCAGCCAGATACAAATAGTACAGCCAAAGAGATTTTATTACAAGTTCATAGATACTATAATGCGAAAAGACTTTTCCCCCAACCTTATAAGTAATCTTTCGATGAAGATCACAACATAATGAAGATTTTTTTAGTTTTTAGTATCTCACTACAATCTTTTTTTGGTAATCAAATTGGTTGTAAACTAATGCATTATCTGCGAAGGTATTTTTGTAAACATGATATTGTTCCTTATCAAAATAAATATGCTATTCATCATAAGTATTTAATTTTGTACAAAATTGTTCTTGGCATCATTAGATTTCAATGAATATCTTAAGAGATATCTATCATCATAGTTTTAAAATTACCCCGCAATAAATTAATGATCAAGTATCACTCACGCACATAAGATATCCAAGGCAGGCGGGCGCGGGCGTAGCAATCTTATAGGGGCGCGTGAGATTTTTAACAGACTTCAAAAAAAAAGATATGTATGTTCACCGATTTCTCTGTCTATTGTGAACCGATTTTACAAATTCTTTTTTATTCCATCTACTAAGGTGGTCTCATTGTCACCAAGTCAAGATCTAATGATGGGATCCCAGGGAAATCGAGAGAAAAACTCAAATTTTATAGGCACGTATGACATGTTTTACTCCTTTATAAAGCTATTCAAGTATTTGCTTCTGTTAGTCATCATCTCATATTGATGAGCTGATGATGGAAGGTACAACTCCTTAACGGTTAGGAGTTGGAAGATAATTCTTTAAATAATATAAGTATGTGTAGACCGATAGTTGTATTTTATTGGGTTATTCGGGTGAACTGATGTTGGAAGGTCATACTCCGTAACAGTTTGAAGTTAGATAATACATGGTCAATGGTACGATATGATAATTTGAAGCAATATTATGTATTTCAACCAAAGACTGAGAGACAGACAAGTTGATAGTGCTGACGGTCACCCATCTAGCTTTGAACTTATAACAACACGTAAAAATTAACAAAAATGAATTTAAAAAACCTACTTCAAAACACTAAAAAAGAAAAAGTAATTAAATCTAAGTGCTAAGCAGTTCTTTTTATTGTTTTTTTCCATAGTTCCATTCTTAATGATCATTTATTTGTTCTAAAATAATGCATTAATTGCGAAGTTGTTTTTATAAACAAGATTTAAATCCTTATCCAAAAAAATACCCAGGTAAAATTATGTAACCCACGTACGACACGCAAAGTCGTGGGCACAGCTAGTAATGTAATGGTAGTGCTATTCGTCAGTATCGTCACTATGAATAACGTTTAGGTGAAACAACGGCGACACATCCAGAATATTATTTAAAGGAAACGAATATCGAAACCTGCATAGAAAAATATATTTTTTCCAAATTTTTATTTATTAAAATTAAAATACATATATGCCGTAATAACCTTTTAAAGCCCTTTTTGTATAGCCCCATGCTGTAGTCGTCCGAGAATACCTCTGCAGGGAGCCTATTCCACAATCTGAGCGTACGTGACAGAAAGATTTTTCTGAAACCGGACGTACCCCTACCGCTTTTTAGTTCTATAGTATTGCGGATTAGACGTTCGGATTAGCCTGAGTACGGATTATCGAGGTTCTACGTTTTTGTTAGCTCCTGTTTTGAATGAAATTATTGTTATTATGTCAAACTGTACGAAAATATTTACTGTGGCTTCGTGGTGGCTAACTACGATAGGAGAAAAGAGTGCTTTTATCATAATTTTTTACATTAGTAGGTACATTCCTCGGCCGTAAGTGTTTTAAACTGCGAGCGAAACCATCTCGATTTTGCCATCAACAGCTTTTATATCCCTATCTGCTTTTCATCAATACCTACATATTATTTAAATTATTTAATAAATGTCTAGCAAATGGATAATTCGTTTTATATGTAAACAATTTTTAATTAGTTTATTTTGTACGTCAATTGGGTATTGTTTAAATTATTGTGATTTAGATATATCTTCTTGTAAATTTCTGGTGAGTAATGAAATCTCATAATAATAGTGTAAAATTAGTAAAATAATTATAATTTCTGTAAAGATAGTTTTATTCGGTAACAGAACTCAGAAACAGATCCTCGCCCTAAAAATTATGAGAGATTAATAAAGAATATCGACGAAAAATCGGCTTTACTCGATAAAATCAACAGCAGAAGAAACAAAATTGCATCTGGTGACGTTCGCTCTTTGGCATCAGCAGAGGCGATGATAAAGTTGGTAAAGTGAATTGGTACCTATATTTTCTGTTGCATGACTATAAAACGTACCTACGGACAATATTATGTTTTATTGATAGATAACTTTCGTGTATGTAATATTAATACCTACATGTAGGTACGTAAACCATAATTACAACACTCCTTTTTCACCCGCTCCCATTACGATTTCAGTTTCACAAGTTCTCCTCTTTCCTATTGTCAATTAGTCTTAGCTTAAGTAAATGTAAGACAATCACTTTTACGAAAAAAAAGAATACTTGGAAATTGTCCCTATATGCTAGGTGGAATTGATATTGAGTCTGTGGATCATATTAGAGATCTGGGTGTAACTCTAGATAGTCAACTCCACCTCAATATGCATGTTGATAATATTATTAGTAAGGCCTACAAGATGTATGGTTTTGCGATGCGTGCTACTATTAGGTTCGCAAAGC
The DNA here is from genome assembly GCA_947347705.1 of Nymphula nitidulata. Taxonomy (NCBI): domain Eukaryota; kingdom Metazoa; phylum Arthropoda; class Insecta; order Lepidoptera; family Crambidae; genus Nymphula; species Nymphula nitidulata. The sequence continues at coordinate 16,101,882 of OX374625.1, read as the reverse complement.
CCACTACTTATATTTCTTTGTATAGGTCCCTGATTCGTTCCCAACTTGAATATGCTGTGCCTGTATGGAACCCATTCTATAAATAAATGTACGACGCACTTGAATCTGTACAGAATCAAATTTTGAAAGGCATGTATTTAGATGTTTTTATAGATACTCGTATATGCTGTATGATCTACTACTTAATAAATATAACCTTATTACATTAAGACAAAGACGTATGCAACTTGAAGCAATGTTTCTATATGACCTATATATCTCTGCAGATATTATTGCATTGAACTTCATAATAATAAATGTCGCCTTTCCTCCCCTTCCGTCTCTTCAGAGCACGACTCTTCCGGCACAAGGCTCCCTAAACTTGCTAGGCATGGAGATATGTTGCGATTTGAATTCCAGGAACTACATCGAAACCGTGATCAAAACAGCCTCACAGAAGCTCGGTGTCCAGAACAAGGTGCGTCGGTTTTTCACGCCTGACCAATTATGCATGCTCTATATGCTCTATAAAACTCAGGTCCGGTCTTGAGTGGAATATTGCTCGCACTGGTGGGATGGCTCCGCCAAGTACCTACTCGATGCCCTCGACAGATTGCAGCGTCGTGCTGTCCGTATCGTTGGCGATGTAGAGGTCACCAACAACCTTGAGCCTCTGCAATTGCGTCGAGGCATTGCGTCGCTTAGCGCCTTCTATCGGCTATATCACGGAGAGTGCTCTGAAGAGCTATTTGACCTTATCCCACCTTCCCCCTTCCTACTCAGGAGCACGCGTGCCGGTCTTCGGAGTGATCAATTCACTGTCTCCACCTCAACATCACGTACAAAGTAATTTAGTGGCTCTTTTCTTTGTCGTACTTCCAGAACTTGGAATTCTTTGCCGGCACATGTGTTCCCCCCTTCCTATAACATGGGTTCCTTCAAAAGAGGCGTAAAAAAGCACCTTTCGGGCCGGCAAGGTGGAGGCGGCTAGAGTAGTGTCTGAATTGCACTAGCTGTCTTCGCATATGGACTCTTCTTACTGCTTCACATTAGGTGGTGTTGAGTCATTTGTCGTGCTTTGTATAAATAATAATAATAATAAAAAAACTATGTTTTAGAGTCCCGTATAGGGTACACTGTCGCATTCCAACACCAGTGTTTGCTACTGCCTTATGTCGCACTAAGTAACGCGGGTAGGCGCTCACCTCTAAATAGAATTCTTGAATCTTATAACAAAAATTTCAAATTCATTGATTTAATGGACACACGTATTGTCACATATAAAAAGCAAATAATGGAAAATATAAAGTAGTTAGAGTAAAGGTTTATTTTGATTTTTTAGTGTAAAGTAAAACTATGTATTTTTATTGTATTTATTAGTTTGAGAATATACACCACTGCTTTCCAAGTGTCATATACAGATACTAATATATATTTAGTAATATGTGGTTAATAATGCTGGTAGTGCAATAATAACTTACCTAAAATTTCAGAAATTTAATATGAAATGTACATTGTATCTAATGTATTTTGACCCCAAAAAAAAATGAAGATTGCTCTTAGAACCTGAGATCTCAGTCAGAACATTTCTTTGACAAACTGGAGCAACTTTAGAATCTGCGGTGCATAAGATTATTAAAATTAAAACATTTCTATGAAATACCATTATTGAATAAGATGTTTTTGGAAGTGGCAAACCATTTTTATTAACTAATATAGCCCATGTTTCAATTTATTGTCGTATTGACGGCACCACCCTACCTGTTGGCCTGTGCAAGTTTGACCATGCATGTGTCAAAATGTGTCATGATTTTTCCTTGTTATTGCAGGTGTCTTTAGGCGGCGGTAACCACTTACTATAAGGTGGGCCGTAAGCTTGTTTGTCATCTAGTTGTATAAAAAAAAACTAAAGGGTCGCTATGGTTCCTTCAGTCATCCCTCGGCAGGAACACACGTTCCGGCGATACCCTTTGCGGCCAACAGGCTTTGGAACAGTCTACCTGTTCATATCAAAAGTACTCAAACTATTGGTATCCTCTTTTAAACATTTAGATTATTACAATTTTGACGAACAGTTGGTCGACGGTCGTCAACTATGCAGGCTACTTACTTGGTCGGGTATCCCGGGTTCGAATCCCGGGCAGATGTTTATATGATGAGTACGAGCATTTGTTCACGACTAATCACGACTAAAGGGTATTTTTATGTTTATTTAGAATATTTATAATATTTATTTAACATATTATTATAATCAATATTTCTCCTTTATCTAGTATCCATAACACAAGCTCTTAAAGATGCTTACTAAGGGCTAGTTAATAAGTGTGAGTGTATGATTTTTTTTAAACAACTAGATGACAAAAAAGCTGACGGCTCACCTGGTGGTAAGCGGTTACCGCCGCCTATAGACACCTGCAATAACAAGGAAAAGCACTTGATATTGCTGGTGCGTTGTCATCCTGAGGCCTAAGATGAAATGCCGTCCATGCCCAGTGATTACACAGGCTACCTTTCCCTTCAATCCGAAACACAGCGAACTGTTTCACGGCTGAAATAAGAAAGGCCTACCCAGGCTACCCTACATAAATTATTATATATTTATTTTCTTACGCTCTGATTCTCCTTCTTCGTTTCTAATTTCCTTTGATCGCTTTGTAATAGGCTGGTGATGTGTGTGATTACACATTTATGTATTATTATATTTTATATAATTACTTGTCTTTGTACAGTATTACCGAGTGTTACAGAATTCTGAAATAAAATATGGAATTCTGGGGTTGCGGGGTTGATGTCATAGTATCTGCGCGGGTTGTGTGTGCGTATGTGGTATAACTGTAGTGTGTCGTGCTATACGCGATAGCCGATAATACGTATTTTTTAGGGTTGTCACGAGCAAATGTGACATTAATTTAATCGGAAAATAAAAGTGGTCTGAAATGTGTAAAACTTTCAGAGGGAACTCGGCACTAGGAACAAGACCACCCTTTTAATTTTTTTCTGAACTTATGTAACACATTGTTTAATTTTACACTTAAGTTTCCTTTTTCTCACCTATCACGTTTCTAGCAATAAGATCGCCTTTTGGCATATTATGGTCGTTTTATCTCTGTAATGTGTAAAATAAATGAAAAATGTAAGTACCTACTTTATTTAACATTAATCCCTCAAGCGGCGCTATACCACCGGAGGTCTATGACAATTGAAATCAATGGTGTCTGGAATCTGACCCTTGACGGGTTAAGTAAATATTTTTTAAATTAATTAGTAAGTAGGTAGGTACTTCTATGAAAAATGAAAGGTTGTAAGAGTATTTTTCATTTTTAGGAATGGAACGAGGAATTGGAGAAATCTGCTCAGAGATGGGCAGATCAATGTGTTGGACAGCATAACATGAAAGATGTAATAGATCCTTGTCGAGATTTAGGTGAATTTTAAATAAATAGTAGTTAAACTAAAAGTGAACTTACTAACATAGACGTATCATTTGATATTTCCGTAATATTTACAGACAAAATTCAAGTTGGCCAAAACATTGCAACAGTATATGGGGATGCACCAGGTTTGTCCCCATTATCGCTTGTTGACGTGTGGTACACGGAACTGTTGAATATCAACGTGTCGGTTATTTTGCGATACACAGCGTGAGTGATTAAATATAATTATGAAAAAACTGTCTTATTTGGCTCACATTTTTTATAATCAAATTATAACTTTGCAGATCATCTGATTTAGGATTATCACATTACGATTATTTTACCCAATTAGTATGGGATCATTCAACAGAGGTTGGTTGTGGCGGAGTGAAATTTCAAGTGGGTGATTTAAAAAAAAATAGTATATAAGCCAGTAGTAAATAATAAATGTAAACAAACCAAATGTAATGTTGTATAGATGTGTCCGTTAACTCGCTACCTTTCTTGCTCATCCCTCATACAAAAATGACAGTGGTTTGTTTATAATTGATTCTTCATCTAAGTAATCTAAAGTCTAGAGTATTACCACACCACCTAGTTGTCTAATGATGTAGAACGACTCTATCGATAGATAATTAAATAAAGTGCGCCGAATGACGTAGATTGACAATAAATACTACATCGCATCGTCCGACCATCGGTTGCCTGTAGTTTCATAATCGACTTCGGTGGTGGTAGGTGTAGAAACACTATATAATAGATAGATAGAATAATATGCTTTATTGGAATCTAGAAAATAGAGATACTTACAAACAAATAACACACAACAACTAACATTCAGTATTTTAACAGGAGCGCCAGGACACAAACGGCAATACAACCAAAACAGTTAACAGACTGGTATGCAATTTTGCACCAAGTGGCAATATTTTAGGAGAATCCGTTTACACAGCAGGGCCACCTTGTTCAAGATGTCCATACCACAGTGTTTGTGATTTGAAATACAAGGCATTATGCAGTTAGTATTAATATTTAATATGCGGCGAGTTATTCCGCACAGGCACAGGCCTTCCTACATGGAAGAAACACATGAGGAGCTCGGACCATAACACCACCACGCTGGCCCAATGCGGGTTTGTGGGTTAAAGCAGTTGCAGTAACAACCGGGACCAACGGCTTTACGTGCCTTCCGAAGCACGGAGAAGCTCGAGATTAAAAATTTTGGGTGACCCATCCCGGGGTCGACCATGGCGAAAGTTGCTTTGTTTTCGTATTCGAAACCAGAGCGCTCAAACCAATACGCCACCGAGCTCCTCCGAGCGAGTTATATCACATATATTTAATTAAGATGTTCAGAACGATGTTCTGAAACTAAGCTGTAGAACTTAAAGTATAGATTGTACTCATACAGAAGTAAAATTTTCAGATCTAAAGCACAATAGGACAAAACTTGACAAAGAAAATTACAGTATAAAAGTAGTTACAAATGCCATGTACATTGATGATATACCCAAGTCAGCATCGCAAAACACAGGCAACACTGAAACAATCACAGAAGATGAAAATTATACTTTTGATTATATTTCACATTTATTTGATCTCACAAGACAAGATATTACCGTTTTGTCCACGCAAAGTTCAAGTATATGCAATAATAAATTAGATGTGGATGAATTTATTGAATTACTGAAAACAAGGCTAAGAAACGATTCATTGCTTAAAGAACTTTTTTCATCAACAAAAGGCTTACAAAATGGTAATGAGTACAATATTAGTGACTCAAATGTAGCAATGTTTGTGAGTAAAATTTACAGCAAGAAAGAACCAACAACAACGACTAAATTACCAGAAAGTGAATACGTAAATTCAACCTTGTTAGTCAATTTGGTTGAAGCCGTTATTTTTAGAAGCGGTGGTATGTAATATTTTTTGATATATTTATGAAAGTAATATTTTTTGATATACTTATGTAAGTATAATGCTAATCATTGTAACTGACCTAAAAATACCTATACTATTACGGCGGTAGTCAATATCAACGCCGATTACGAAGTTATTTTTACCTTACACCTTATACCTATGTTTATTTTCATGTTTTATTCTTGATTGGATAACAAACAGGAATAAAAAAAACGAAAATAAAAACACCTCCCTAACAGGCGTTGATTATACCTACCGCCGTAATAGGAACTATAAAAGTTATCCTCCTATTTCTTATTATTGACATTTTAGATAGGAACTATTAGTAAATGCATAAAATTAAAAGTAAATAATATAAATAAGCGCATTCAATAACATTTCTAAACAGTCATTTTTTACAGAAAGAACGATATCAACTGAACCACCCGAAGATATCAAACAATCCGTTATAGACGTAGCTCCTGTAAAAATACAAGCAGAACTTCCGGAAGTCAAACAAAACCATGACTTTACTGGACATTATTTTTTCCCGGAAGATAGTACTGAAGAGTCCAATACGGAGACTTTATATGCATACGATGATGCTACCAGTATTTCTGTATCAGATATAGTGTTAGAAATAGAGAGTATGAAAAGAGATAAAACCACAAAAGACTTCGTAGAAGATATTATAGACGATGCTATGACTGAAAGTATGGTAATATTTTATGCACTGATAATAATGACTGTAAATTAAACTTAGTTTAAAGTAGATTTAATATTTTAAATTGAATTTTTTTTCAGTAAGCAGAAAAAAACGTAATAACTATGTACCCAAAGAAAATGATTTCGGTTTCCCAGATGATATAGACAAATTAAACTCAATTAAAATAGGAATTTCACCATGTTCTGAATTTCACGACAATATTTTAAGCTCATATTGCGATTTGTTAAATAAATTGGCGATAGACTTAGAGGCTCTAAAACTGAATGAAAGATTTCATTGTTCTAAAAACTGTTCCAATCAGGTATTTGTACATAAGTTGTATTTTTTTACTATATTAATTATTATTAAACTACATTGAGAGTTAAATGTCGTTATTTATTTGGAATTCAAAATATAATCTATTCAGTCATATAAATAAATAAAATGTCAAATTGTATAAAAATATAAATAATACAATGAAAATTGAGCTTTTTAGTAGAATACAGCTGTTGCAGAGACAAGTATTCATACCATTTATATTTTGACCGTTTTTCAAAATAACCATCAATTTCTGTTAAACCAAATAATACAGATCTCCATAAGAAAGATTTTCATTTAAACTTTTTTCTTTTTCTCCTATTTCACGTAGAGGCAAGTCGAAGTTTTTATTTCTTTTAATTCTCGGGCTATCTGCTGGACAGTCACAATTATTCAATAAAATCGATGTCATAGTCCGATCGTAAGGCGTACACGTCACCACTTCACTTTCATAATCCGAATATTGTGTTGCAATGCTAAGGACAGTATATGTAGTTGGCAAGTGTATTATTTTTACTTTAGGATCAGATTCACGTCTACGAATGTTAAGTGCTCGCTTTTCGCAATAGTCTTCATCTTCTATTACCGTACTGCCGAATTCAGTGGAACCATCTTCTTGAAGCGTAGAAAACTTATTTCTATCCATGTAGTCTCGTGTGCAAGTTGATGTACGTGTACAGCCTTCTACATAACCTGGAGGAGTTCGTGAACCACGATCACCATCCATTCCAGGACCAATTATGCTTCCATTGGCATCTGTGATTGATGCGGCTGTCCATGTACATGTTAATTTTCTTGTACAATGTTTTTTCCTTTCGAATGGCGTGTTAGTGGTATATTCAACTGTCACGTTTGGTTCGTTTCGTCTTGCATCTACAAGCGTATTGGACGCAGTAGCTTCAAATTTTCTAAGGTGCATTAATTCATCAAATGATAAGTATTTTTCTGTAACAGCATTTTTTAGAGGTCGAGAGGAACTAGAAATATCTTTCCATTTGACAGTAATAGTTTCAGTGGTTTGCGGAGTCATCACTTTTAAAGTAGTTCGTCTAGTTTTTTTTTGCTTTATATTTTGTAATGTTGTGTACTTTAGCGACTTTAGTTGACCGTTTCTTTGATTGCTGTACTCATCCATTTGCCAGAAAGGTTTGAATGTCATGTCATCTACAGGGCTACGTCGTTTCCTTTCTCTAGAATCAGTCAAATCGTATATGTAGTCAGATTCTTGTTTGTGGTGTCTTTTATAAGAAACATCATTTGTTGTTACTTCTTGATTATATTTTTTTATTGAATGAGTAAAAGACTGAAAGTTATTACCAACTGTAGATTCTTGCTGTAACCATGGTTCTTTTGATGAACCTCCATCAATTTCTTTGGCCTGGTCTCCACTGCGTATTTGTAAATTAGGAAATAAATCATAGTAATGGAATTCTGCTGGTTTCTTCGTTTCATCTTTGTTGTCATTATTTCTCCTTAGTATCAGAGGACATATTGTTGTGGAGCAATCTGGTTTAAAACAGGGGCAGTTGACGTTACACTGGCATTGGAGTGGTGTTGTGGGAGTGTTGCATGGGCATTGTTCATGGGGAAATTCATGATGAAAGACAGCTTTAACTTTATTATCTTGACATGTTTTAGTTGTTTGTATACAGCTTTCTGTCACATGCCCTCGTGTGCACTGGTTGGATTTAGATTCACAAGTTGTTTTTAATTCGCTGTTTATTGGACTGTTATGAATACTATATGATGGAATATTTTTTCTAGTGCATTCATGGTTTCTTTCATATTTCCTGTAACGGACATCATGTGATTCAGACCTCAGAGGCTCAGTAGCGTAATCATATTTTCTAAAATCTTTACTGACTGTTTCTTCACTTTTAGTTCTGAAATTGATTTCATGTAAGTCATGTCCATGATAAACTCTCGAATGCCCTCTGTCCTGATATTGAAGTCTTTTATTTTTTGATTTTGCAGGTTGTGGTCGGTTCTTGGTATTTTTATTTATATACGTTTGAGGTATACTTTCCATAGGAACTGAAATGTATATTATTACGCAGGCTTAGTCACAATAAAGTTTGTATCGGTAAGATAAAAATTAGATTTTATCTACTTAACAAAATATGGATGAAGTTGGGCCAATTATTAAATTACGTAAGAAGGATATGATCGTTATCTAACTGTGATCCAGTATTTGAGACACTGAGCAAAGAGCATATAATCACTACGTTTAACACTGAGATCAGACTAGATATATGTGATACTCTATCCTCATCATCATTCTATATACGACTACATAAGTACCACTGCTGGACACAAGCCTTGATTGACCCATCCCAGGACCGACCATAGCGAAAGTTGCTTTGTTTTAGTAATCGAAACCCGAGCGCTCAAACCACTACGCCACCGAGCTCCTCAAGTACCTTTAGGCGGATCCGGTCATATTCTACTCTATCCCAAACAGGATTGTGCCGTCAATACGACAATAAATTGAAACATGGGCTATATTAGTACATAGAAATGGTTTGTCACTTTCAAAAACATCTTATTCATTTAATAATTTCATGACATTTGTATGAAATAATATAACATTGGCTGCATTATTTCATAGAAATGTCATAAAATTATCAAATGAATAAGATGTTTTTGAATGTGGCAATCCATTTCTATGAACTGATGTAGCCCATGTTTTAATTTATTGTCGTATTGACGGCACCATCCTGTACCTATAAAAAATATATATTCATCTTTTCTTTATTTATGTAACATTCAAACAAACTTTTATGATACTATATAACGTTATTTTTTTAAATAAAATTAAAACCACTATCTAAATAAATTATTTAAGGTCAATAAAAACGTACAATATTACATATTAACAAAACTAGAGTGAGGTGACAGCGGGAAAATCCGCCTATGGGGCGAGTCCGCTTAGGCAGACAAAATGCAACTTGAAATCTATTTACGGTATTCTGTCTGTAATACAGCATCTCATTAATGAGAATAAAACTAATCAAGAAATGCACGCATTTCATGAAAAATGATTTCAAGTTGCATTTTGGCTGCTTAAACGGACTTGCCTCATAGACGGACTTCCCCGTTGTCACCTTATCTACATAAACTTAAAAAATATTCAAAATATTTTACCGTAGCTGTTATTTAAGAAAACATGCCTTATTCTCTGATTTCTTTGCTCATTGGTTTCATTATAATCAAACTTGACTTTTCTCAAATTATTACTGACTGGGTCAATATCGTGCATCACTGAATCATTTGATAAATTGAGAATTTTTAGTAAACTGCTGACTGGCGGCGTCCGTAGCGTGAACTTTCTCACTAAAACAGAGACTAAACTTAATAATTATTATTACAATGAAAATTCGAAGTTCAACGATCGTTAGGACAAAACAATTATAACTAAAGACGTACCATTATTATTAATCAAGTAAGAACACAAGCCAGGGTATTCCTTATCAGAGATCATATTTTTGTGGCACTGAGTTGCTGGATATCCTACAGCGTATATTGGCTTGCCGTGAATGTTTCCTCTAGGTGCGAAATTGCATACAAGTCTTTCTATCATAGTATTCCTGCTGTCCACCTGAAGAATAAATCAGTTCAGTTATATCGAAATAATATGCTAACTTTGGACTACATAATAGGTGTAAGTAGGTACATGATTATTATTATTTATTTTTATTGCATAAAAATGTACTATTGTTATTGTTGTATTATTGTTTATGAAATGATAAAAGCTGATACAGGATGGATGTAAATTTAAAATATGGTGACAATTTATTGGTTTTTGATTTCAACTTTTTTGTAATATTGACTGAAATTGTGTCCCCATTAGTAGGATGAGCTTCTTAATTTATAATATAACATAGTATTTATCCTTTTTCGAAATTCTATTTACCGCCGTTCTTATCATTTTCAAAAAGGAAATCTTCTAACTTTATGTTTTATAGTTGCGGCTTTTCATCTCCTTCAATCCAGTATCAATTTTATGGTAATAATGAGGGTGCGCTTCTAACAACAGATCTCCAAAGACCTTTGTGCTGATCTCAATAATGGTTCTTTGATCCAAACATCTAACAGACACTTGTGAATTTCAATAGCCTATGTTTTATAGAAGCATTAAATAATACTTTCTTGATTTTTTTCTTCTCACTAATAAGATTTTAGTAATAAGATTTAGATCGATGGGGGAGGCCTTTGTTCAGCAGTGGACATCATAGGCTGATATGATGATGATGATGATGAATAAGATTTATGAATAGTTACCAACTTATTAGAAATAATTTAAAATAACGATTTATGAAATAAAATGTGCAGGTAAAAGTTACTTTATTAAAATGAAATACCATAAATATGAGTCATTTATTGTAAAAGTCGAAGTTTTGATGAAACTTCTTGGGAAAGCTCTTGCTGTGTAGATCATAAATATTTTCATATATTTTCGCCCAGCTTTCACCATAAATTATTTTTGTCATAATGCTTAAGGGTTATTGATACCAAGTAGGTCTTAGAATCAATTACCCTTATGCATTATGAGTCATTATGCATAAGGGTAATTGATTCTAAGACAAAACTTAGGTCATAATTTATGACCTAAGTTTTGTCTACCTACTAATAAATTGTCTATCATTATCAACATATTTACGTTTTTTTTATATACAAAGCACGGCAATTGACCCAACACCACCTGATGTAAAGCGGTAAGGTGGTAGACCCATATATATGTAGGGTCGCCTGGGTAGGTACCACCGCTTTTCTTATTTCAGCCGTGAAACAGTTCGCTGTGTTTCGGATTGAAGGGAAAGGTAGCCAGTGTAATTACTGGGCATGGACGGCATTTCATCTTAGGCCTCAGGATGACAACGCACCTGCAATATCAAGTGATTTTCCTTGTTCTTGCAGGTGTCTATATGCGTAACCGCTTACCACCAGGTGGGCCGTCAGCTTGTTTGTCATCTAGTTAGTAGTAGTATGTCTAGAAAAAAAAAGGAGAGTCCATATGCGAAGGCGGCTAGTGCAGAATGGACATTGCACTAGCTGCCTCCACCTTGCCGGCCCAAAAGGTGCTTTTTCACGCCTCTCTTGAAGGACCTCATGTTATAGGAAGGAGGAAACATGCGCTGGCAAAGAATTCCAAGTTCTGGAAGTGCAACAAAGAAACGAGGAACTAAATTTCTTTGTGCGCGATGTTCAGGTGAAGACAGTAAATGGATGACTCCGACGACCGGCACGCGTGCTCCTGAGCAGAAAGGGGGAAGGTGGGATAAGGTCGAAAAGCTCTTCAGAGCAGAGCACTCTCCGTGATAAAGCCGATAAAAGGCGCTAAGCGACGCAATATCTCGACGCAATTGTAGAGACTCAAGGTTGTTCGTGACCTACATCGCCATAATGATACGGACAGCACGACGCTGCAATTTGTCTAGTGCATCGAGGAGGTACTCATCGTACGTCCACTGCCGCCGGGCAAAGGGCTTCTCGCAAAGGAGAAACTGATGAGGACTTTTAATCATAACACTCATATTACACAAGTTTAGAAAGAAAGAGTAGCGTAAGCTTTATGTTAACAGCAGAGTATGCTCCTATGCTGTTAATATAACGCTATCTCTTGATTTTTATAGGGTATGTAGTGTGTGAATAGTACCCAAGGTGATACAAGCGTCTATTACCGTAGCCTATAATAAGCTACGGTAACCGCTTACCATCAGGCAGACTATTATTTTCGTACACAATATCCCCGCTTGTACGTACTTTTACACTAAGGCTAGGGTTGGCTGGAAGAGATCTCTTTTAAAGATAAGCTCACCCTTGTACACGTCTTTTCATGATGTATATTTTGTATGTTTTTTATGTGTGCAATAAAGGATATTATACAATTCTACACTTGATTTTCTAGTTATATTAATAAATGAAATTATCCAACTTATTATTTTATAAGGTCTGAGAATAGTATTGTGATGTTTGTCTAAGTAGTTTGAGTTCTATAATTTCCTTCAGTGCAATGGTAGAGGTGTCACCCAGATTGCGAAAAAGGTCGCGGATGCTGCTCCCGCCCTTTTTTAGTTCAGATTTAAAAAAATCATTTTTATAATCTTTAGTTTGTATTTTGTATTCCTTTTATAATATATATATATATATATATTTGTATTTTTTCTGTTTCAAGTCCTGGTAGGGGCGGAGCAGATGTATGACGATTACGAACAATTTATTTTGTTCACGAGTCATAGATGTTTGATGTTTATTTCGTATATTTTTATTTAAATATTTATAAACATATTATCATCAGCCCACAACAGTCCACTGCTGGACATAGGCCCCTCCATATGAACGCCACGTGGCTCGATCCTTGGCTAGCTTCATCCAGTTACTGCCAGCCACTCCGCAGGGATCGTCACTCCACCGAGCCTGAGGATGTCCCACACCGCGCTTGCCGAAGCGCGGTCTCCACTCAAGTACCCAAAACGGTCGACAGTTCAGTTCATTTTATTCCAAATTCTGTCCTTCAGAGAAACTCCGAGCATGGTACCCTCCATAGATCGCTAAGCGAATTTAAACTTGTGTAACAACTCGTGACGGGAAAGACACACTGATTAAAAACTTTTGTCTCGAGGCTTTATGGGACAGGCGATGAGGATACTTGACGTAGTTTGCCAAATGCTGCCCAACCCAGACGAATTCTACTATTGGTCTCCACCTTGACATTGTTTTTACTCAGTTATAGAACATCAAGAGGACCATCTTGCACCATAACTAGTTCCGGAATGACATGTTAATTGAACATAATTTTGGTTGTATCCAAGTTCATCCGGAGACCGACGCATTGAGATGATTCTCAACGCGTCGGTTACTGGGTGACAGCTCTACCATTGCACTGTAGGAAATTATAGCACTCAAACTACTTAGACAAACATCTCACTACTATTTTCGGGCCTTATAAAATAAAAAGTTTTGGATCATTTGATTTCTTATGAACTAGGAAATCAAGTGTAAAATTGTATGTCAATCAATGTTGAGCGTATAACTTTACAACTTCAGAATAATTCAACGCTACTTACGTAAAACTTTGCTTTTCCACATCCAACTCTGTCTGTGTCTCCCCAAATTAATTGTGTAAAGTAATTAGTCTTCCAGTCTCGCGTACTGGAATAAAAAATATTAATTTTCAACATGATATGGAGAATACTTACATAATATTTGTCTGTGAAGTGCTCACATATAAGACACAACACGATTGATTTTCTATTGTAGGCATGAATGAGAACATTATTTTTTATACAAGGTGGTGTCGTGTTATTCATTTTATAATTTCATGACATTTGTATGATATAATATGACATTGGCTGCATTATTTCATAGAAATGTCATAAAATTATCAAACGAATAAGATGATTTTGAAAGTGGTAAACCAGTTCTATGAACTAATATAGCCCATGTATTAATTTATTCTCGTATTGACGGCACCATCTTGTATGTTTCTCATTTATTATTATGATTGTGTTCATTTTGTGGAGAGGGACCTGTTAATATTCAAGTATAACAGAGACACCTAATGTGCGGAGAAACGATATCTTGTTAATGATTCACGGATTCATTAATGAAATGATTATCTCTAAATTTGTTTGTTCACTTTTGGATTGGTCACTATTTTTGTCTTCTTTATTTACGAATTTCCTGTTTTAGGGCAACATCTCATGCTGATAACACTCGGACATGAGGAGTATGTATCCATTAATCGTACCTCGGTACTAATGCACCGTCCGGCCGTCATTTTCACCAGATAAGACGGCCTACCTGAAGTAGAATCACTAAATTCATACATCATTTTTGTGGTCCTATTTGTTTCCTCTGACATTTAAGCATAATGCGGAGGTAATCGGATATACAACGGCTTTAATTGATTATGGATAGACTCTAGCGGATAGCTCCATGTGGTTTATTTAAGGAAAATTTACCACAATAATTATACTTTACTGTTATAGCACAGTTAAGTTATAGGTCAAAAAGTAGCATAGCCCAAGAAATTTTCAAGATTATTAGCAGGCTATAGGTAACTCACTCCTAATAGTGATTGAGACACCTAAACTCTCTGCTTACGTATTATTCTCTTATGTATTTAATTAATAAGAATGATGTACTTACTTATTATAATACGATACACTGCTCCTGTAATCTAGGCCTTCGGTGAACCAAACATCTATTAGACTGCGAATAATCATGCCCGGGGCAGGACCGGACACACTCACTATGTTCTGGGCGACCTCTGTATCCTCTACAATGATGAATGATCTTCAAAATAGTTCGGCATTGTAAAAGAAGAGATTAAAGATATAGAAAGACGGCTTGGTTAGAAAATGTCTAGTCTAATAATAAATTGTCTTGATACCGGCGGTTTGGGCTACCGTATCTCAGATCTGAGATTTTGAACTGAAATACCAAATATATCATTATGCCGCAATACAGCATATACTTCAACGTTTTTTTTAAACGACAAGAGTGCAAACAAGCCTCGCGTATACGGCACGTCTGACGGTAGCTCATTTAAGTTTATTTAAGTTTTCTGATGTAAATATAACCTAGTAGTTTTTAAAAATCATAAATAAGTACACCCGATGTACTTATCTATGATTTAAAAAAATATTTATAGACCAAAGTCCAAAGTAAGCATCATTAAAAGCTTGTATTATGCGAGATAACGGATAACATATATAATATGACAATATTACTAGTTTTCACATTATTCTATAAGCTTATAAGTACATATATCTATATCGACAACCCTGACCCGTACCCGAAAGACTATTTATTATCTATTCTATGCCGGGAGTTACCAAAACTAAAAACACATATGGGTACTGTAGCTGCTTTTCTGCGTTTTGCTAGACTGTTTTCAGAAAATGCCTTAACATTTTAAAATTGGTTAAGTAAGGATATGTTACTTAATTATTTTTTGCATATTTAATGCTAAGTTTGGTTGAAAATTTAATAATAACGGAAACACACCATCTGGTTACATTTCAAACCTTTGATTTTATTCAGACATAAATTCAAAACTGTCTTTATACCCAAATCCCTGCATTCATCTTCTTTATCGGGGCGTGTATCAGGGTCACACTGGTCGACCCATCTTTGCGCGAAAACTGACAACTCTTCCGACCAGAACTGCAAGGTAATAAGATTCTAATAACTTTATTTCCTTATATTTTTTTTATATTCAAGCTTGAAGTATCAAAGTATTAAAATATACCTATCTATTGATGAAAAGTATTTACGCTAGAAAAAATACGGACGGACTAGAGGAAATTCACAGGGTCATCCTAAGTTTTCGGTAGCTCAGAGGGTTAGAGCAGTCACCCGGATTAACATATTTTGAAATAAAATACTTATGTTATGGCCCGTGAGGCGTGAACTTTGTTTCAGCCGAGACAGAGGGAGCTATAGATATGATTTCGCAGCGCGAGAAAAAATGCAACAAACTAATTGATTAAAAAAACTCTTCTGAAAATAATTTTAATACTATTGCCATTCTGAAAACTTAGTTTGGGTGTTGAATATTCGTCTTACTTATAAAACTGAAAAAAGGTAATTGGATTGAATAGTTATCTCTATAGAAAAAAGTCTCTATATAATAAATACTATTTCTATTATAGTAATATCTCTATATAATAAAGCATTTGATAAAACCCAAAACATGAATTTGAACATAGATATACTTATTCAAATTCATGTTTTGGGTTTTATCAAATGCTTTATTATTTAGTCAACTCTAACATAATTTGAAAACAAGAACGACGGTAGAAAGAAAAATTATTTCGTAATAAAAATTCTAAATACTTGGGAAGTATCGCCTTAAATTAGATTATAAGAATTGTATATTAACCTTCCGCCCTTACCAGCCCACTGGTGTCACACAACAGAAAATATATTGTGTCTGATATCTTAGCGTTTGAAGGGGTTTAAAAGCCCATCGATCGATGGAAGTATTAAGCTTACTACCATACTTGTTTCACAAAAGTTTCCATCATCATCATCATCACATCAGCCTATGATGTCCACTGCTGAACAAAGGCCTCCCCCATCGAGTTCCAAATGGAACGGTTCTGCGCAGCCTGCATCCAACGGTTCCCCGCGACCCTGACCAAGTCGTCTGTCCATCTAGTGGGAGGCCGTCCTACTATGCGCTTTCCAGTACGTGGTCGCCATTCTAGAACTTTTACGGTCCACCGGCCGTCTGCCCTGAGTGCTATGTGTCCTGCCCACTGCCACTTCAACTTACTAATCCTATGAGCTATGTCAGTGACTTTGGTTCTCTTACGGATGTCCTCATTTCTGATTCTATCTCGCAGAGAAATACCTAACATAGCTCATTCCATAACTCGCTCTGCGACTGCGAACTTGCACAGAAGGTCTTTAGTAAGCGACCACGTTTCACAACAGTATGTCATCACTGGTAACACACACTGGTCGAAGACTTTCGACTTCAAGCACTGAGGAATTTTGGACGAGAAGATCTTACGCAATCTCCCGAACGAGTTGGATTCGTCGATTTACCTCTTTCCCGAAGTTGGCTCTACCTAGCTGGACCATTTGTCTAAGGTAAACGTACTCGTCAACAACTTCGAGAACGGAACTCCCAACTGTAACTGGTATAGCTTCGACATGGGTTTTCAACATAACTTTTCGAGGTCGTCGAGCTCAATTCCTCTAGGGATTCTGCCATGACTACTATATCATCGGCAAACCGAAGATGAATGATGTACTCGCCGTTAATGTTGATCCCGAGTCCTGTCCATGCAGTCCAGTAGTTTGAAAACATCTTCCAACGCAGCGGTAAACAGTTTCGGAGATATTACATCTCCCTGTCTTACCCCTCTGTGCAGTTGGATAGGTTTCGTATACTGATTCTGTACACGGACCGACATGGTGGCGCTCTCGTAAAAAGATCTCATCACCTCGAAATACCGATAGTCAATGTGGCACCTCTGAAGAGACTGAGTTTCGATCGACTCGAAGGCCTTCTCGTAGTACACAAACGCCAAGCAAAGTGGCCGGTTATACTCCTCGGTCTTCAGTATAACCTGCCGCAGTGTATGTGGTCTACGGTATTAAAGCCTTTACGGAAACCGGCTTGTTCGGGAGGCTGGAAGTCGTCAAACCTGCGCTTGAGACGATTCGTGATAACCCGCGAAAACAACTTGTAAACGTGGCTCAAAAGCGTGATGGGTCTGTAGTTTTTCCGTAAGGTTTTGTCACCTTTTTTGAAGAACAAAACCACCAGGCCTCCGCTCCACGCTTGTAGCGTTGTACCCTCGAGAATGACGGAATTAAATAGCCTCTGAATGACTTTATGTACCGGTGTACCACCCGCTTTCAGAAGCTGTGCAGTAATTCCGTCCTCCCAAGGTGATTTGTTGTTCTTAAGTTGCTTGAGGGCTACCCTAATCTCGTGCAGGCTGATGTCCGGGATATCTTCGGTATAGTGTCGGATCAGTCGGGCTTATGGGGCCCGAACTGATAGCGGGATTCGTTGTAGTGGTGTATAACTCTCCATAGAACCTTTCGACCTCCCTTGTCACCTCGGGTTTAGACGACACTAAGCTGCCATCCTCAGTCTTCAGGCTAGTCAATTGGCTTTGCCCTACAAATACTTCTCTTGCAAACACCTTTATTTCGTTCTATCGCCTCTCTCATACAGTAAGTAATAAAGCGGCGAATGTCGTGTCGTAGGAATTTCGATATCTGTCTATTGAGCTGTCGATATTGTGACGCATCGTCTGAAGACTGCACCCTTATATGTCGCCGTTTTTCCATGAGGGAAAGGGTGTGGTCGGATAGTTTTTGAGGTCCCTTTCTGTGTTGGGTTTTGCAGAACTTAGAACCCACTGTTTGGAGAGTTTTTACTAATCCGCTATTTATCTCGTCCACTGTAACGCAGCTCTCCACAAAAGTTTCCATAGCAACAATATAAATCCCGTGCAAAAAGCCCAATTTTCCTTGAGTAATCACAAGGGAAAAATAAAAGGATTAAACGTTGAATAAAATAAATAGATGTACCTACTTTTGGAATTAAAATATTGAAAATGAAATACTTGTTGCTTTATTTTAAGCCTTTCATTTACGATAAAGCTCAATTGGGGAATGGGATTGCTTTGAGTGTATTTTGCGTTCGGTCTGATATAGTATTGAATTGAAAGTTTTTAACTTTGTAATTATTTTGCTAAGTAATAAGTTACTGACAATTTTATTCATATTTGCAGCTTGGGGTAAGAGCCTCGATAAGCCTAATGCAACGAAATTTCTTCTTTCGTTAATTTTCCTGACAATATTGGCAACATCCTCTTTCGTAAGCCGACTGGTTTCATCATACTGTTTACACGAGTAACTTGGTCCAGACATCTGTGAAATAATTTTATTCTCTACGTTAAATATACTTATCACTGCCTCTTAATTTCCGAACATTTGATAGGTGCTTCATTAAAATTTATCACTATGAAGCTTATTCGCCCGTCAAGCATCAGATTCCAGACACAATTGATTTAGACCGCCAGAGGTATAACGCCGTTTGATAGATTAATAATGATATCACAAAAAACGCATCTAATTAGGTACTAATAGGACACTGTAATGACCGTAATTATAAGTTTTACATATATAATCATTGCACGTGATTGAGAGACTCATCTGAGGTATAAGTCTAAGCTCCTGCTCAACCTTTTTTACTCATTTATAGTACTTCCATAGCATCTAGGTCTTATGCAGTATTTTGACAACAACACAAACAGTTCGAAATTCATATATATAGGTTTAAAGAACTTTATTCTCATAAGAAATTTACATTTCACTTATAATGAGATACATATACATTAACAATTTTATATTTAATCTCTGGTACTCTCTACGATATGCGATTTAAGTTTTTGTTTAAATGTATTAATACTCTCACAGTTCTTTACATCTTGAGGTATATATTTAATCATTATACATACTTAATACACATACATATACATATTTATTCATACTTAATACATATTTTGTTAGTTTTGCTAGAAAGCTTGTTGAGGGATCTCATGATAAAGTAATAGTCACTTACGCTATATTTGCAGAGTGTATGGTTTGGACATATTTTACAGTATCTGGCAGAGCTTGAGATTAAACTAACACATAAAAATAAGACAATCAATTTCACATTTATCATAATAAATTATAAAATATATTAATATCAAATGGCGTTTATAAAAATGTCTTCAGAAGCCATGGCTACCTGGATCATGTTGAACAGACGCAGTAAATAATGTCAGACTGTTAAAATGTAACGTTTTGTATCTTTTGGTTATGTTTCGTGCATTTCAAATACTTATTTTAACATTTTTATTAATCTTTTATGTAAACAGTCGCGCTGTGAATCATAAACATAAAATCAAAGATTTATTCTATGTTACGCAAGGATCTAGGAAATGGAAAGTTGAAGGTAATTCAGGATTTTAAAAGAATGTACATAGAGCGTAGATGCTATATTCCGTTGTAATCTGTGAAGTAACCATTTATCAGAAGTATATTTTCTATTTTGTAATGAGCGCCGGCGGGCTGCAAAAGGACTAAAGGTTAACAAGAGCTAGAAAGTTAAAGAGTGAAAAACTCCCTAATTCATCATCACGAAAAAAATTTGTTATGAATCCTAAACGAAATATTGAAGAAACCGTATGAAAGCTCCTGTTATAATAATATTATATAAGCTTCAATAATTTTAGGGGTTTAATTCACGACCCATATTCACGATATTCTATTTCAATAAAGTAGCTATTACCAAGGAGTTTTGTCATCTGATTCGCTATTGAGAAAATCATAATATTTATTTCTTATAAATTTTAATGTAATTCGGGAGAGGAGAGAAAAGGCAAGAAACTAATATTACTTTTAGTTCCTCTGCTTCTTATATACCTAATATAGGTTATTTGAATTCACATGTAACTACTTAAAAACAAAAGTTTGTTTATTTTCAGAGGACCAGCTCAAAAATGATACAATATTCACTACACACATGCCATTATTCCAACTTATAAAAAACTTAACAAGCACTAAGGGTCCAAACTTAAAATCAAACGTATTTGATAAAATGTTATCTGAAGAGATGTTATCGATTAAACAGCAGTTTTATGAAAAAGACATTAAAACAACAATTTTCACTCGAGCAACTCTTGGCAGTTCAGCTACACCAACTCTTGAAATAAGACAAAGGTGGCCCATTATACTATCTGACCCAAATACATTGAAAGGGCCTGCAAGAAAAGAGGGTAGTTGTGATAATGCAAACGAATCTCCAACAGAAATTGACAAAGAAAAAACTGAAAATGACAAAGTGTCTAAAGAAAGCAATATAAGAAATGAAAGAGTTCTTGGACTCA
Organism: Nymphula nitidulata; assembly: GCA_947347705.1. Taxonomy (NCBI): domain Eukaryota; kingdom Metazoa; phylum Arthropoda; class Insecta; order Lepidoptera; family Crambidae; genus Nymphula; species Nymphula nitidulata. Next base: position 16,081,156 of record OX374625.1, on the reverse strand, counting down.
GAAGCTTATCAGGCATAACACACCCCGACCTCTATTACGCAAAAGATGAAAATAGAATGAGCACTTGTTGGAACAAAAATCAGTTTACTTCTTGCAGTGCAGAAAGTAGTTCTAAATTATGTACACAGGGTCAATGCACACGCTGCATGACTCTATATTCTACTGCTTTTTACGTAACATACCAGCCTTTCTTTCTTGGCATTACTCAAGCCCCTCATAAAGACTATTATCATCCTGAAGTAATTAATAAACTGAAATTTACGAGAAAAAGAAAAAACAAAAAGACAACTAAGTTTCACATTGGAGAGAATCTATATTATGATAGCTATGATTATAAAGATTACAGAGCTAAAGATAAATATTACACTGATTTTGAATTCGAAAAATTGCCTGAAGTGTCAAGTGTGGCCGTGAACCGAATTAAAATAAAACTAGATTCTAATGAGAAGGAAGATAATATGGTAAAATCCAATAGAAAGAAAAATAAAATTCATAAGGAAAAAGAGACCAATTATGATTGCGGTGTACAAAGGCACATTATAAAAAAAACTCTTAGTAAGCTTGTGAGTGATTTAAAAACTTTTCACAGTGATTCTGTTGTAAAGGATTGCTATTGTGCACTAATGTCATCTACTTACAAAGTGTATTCTTTGAAAATAATGATTTTTGTTCTATGTACTTTTACAACACTGGTAAACTTCCTTGGAGATATAAAGTAATAAAATAGATATATTTTTAAAATCTTAACTTCTAGTTGTGATGCAAAAGCGAGTAATTAGTATCTTTTTTCTTGTATTTTGTATCTTTTGTATGCGCCATAAGTTTAACGAATACAGAAATGAGTGTAGAATTTATTTGATTCACAATTTCTTGATTAAATCAATTTCTTGTTAAATAATAATTTCGTATTTTAATTTTAGCCTTAAATTTCTGATAATAATATAACCGTATAATAATACTTTGGTAACTATATATACACCTACGAGAGAGCGAGAATACGTATTCGTATTAAGCGTCAATAAATGAAAGTAAAAGTGAGTTTGGTGTAGGCCGCCGGCTGTTTGATGACACCGGTCTACTAAACCAGAGGTCCCGGATTCGAATCCCGGTAGGCAAATCTACCGAGTCATGTAAGTATATTATTATTTTCATTTAGGCATAGGTGTAACAATTATTATTATTTAAATACAATTTATGAATATTACTACCTTTTTTTGTTAGTATCTATAGTACATACAAGCTCTTAACGTTCAATTAGGGCTAGTATTTTTAAATACTAGCAACGATTAAGCAATAAAGTCAACGAAAAAAATGACAATGTAAAGACCTAAAGAGAAAGTGTTTTATATACAATGCTAGCTTTGTGTGGCCTAGAACCGGGGCTAATTTTAAAAACGGAGGTTCTCTAGGTCATCAGTAATTGAATCATTACAGTCCCAACTAATTAAAACCAAATTTTAACTTTTTCTTTTGTTCTAACAAACTTATCGTAAAATCAATGTAATGCAATCAATAGTTCCACTCAACTCGATCGATTGAGTTCATTCTGCATCGCACTTATTCGGAGCTACTCTGATCGTCTCGTTGACATTTTAAAGATTATTCTATCAGCACTTCATGAGTCCAAGTCGGTATTCAAAGTTCGGAACCAACATAAAGACCATCCTTCATTTTTACGGTTACATCGATAGATAAATTATTATAGGCATTTTCAATGTCCAAGATGCCAATGTTAATATTCTTCGTGAAATCTAGCTGACTAAAAAACACACCCACGCCCTGTACCACACTATTGACAATGTTAGCGATAGTACCGTTTTGCAATAATGCACTGATTATGAATCGTAACTTTAAATTCTTATTGTGTGTAATGCATGGGTTTTGGTTAACTGGAATATTTTCAGAAAAAATACCAACTCTCGAGAGTCTCTTTTTTCAATATATTAGCCCCAGTTCTAGGCCAGATACTGTATACATACTCACACAGTGCTGTGTATCTGAAGGTTTGCATTGTCTTTGCTCATCACCATTATAATTTTTGGAATTATTTTATTTTACTGAATTTAATTGAGTTCTCTTTTGACAAAGCGTCTTTGTTAAAAGCTTTAAGCTTTTTAGCAGAGATGCTAAAAAGCTAACTTTTAAAAACTTTTGCTTTCATGTTTATTCATTCTCATGAAAGAAAAAGTTTTAAAACTATCATAAAATTACACCTTGTTGGTTGTCGTTGAATTTTCCCTGATTAGGTCAGGGACTTTGTTTGTATTATTTTCTAAAACTAAAAAATGTTTTACCGCCTCTGTGGTCTATTGAGACCACCGACTTCTGATATACAGGTCCGAGGTAGGATTTCCGTGGGGGCAGAAAATTTCTGTTAGGTTTGGTTGGTAGTAGGGCTTTTTCAAGTCCGCCTGGCTAGCTACCACCATCTTACCTAAGTCTGCCGCCATAACAATAATGTTCCAACAAATCCAGCATTGTTGTGTTCCGGCAGCTAGAGGTAAGCTAGCCAGTTCCTCTGTGGCTGAGAAATCCGGGTGTCACCCGTTTCCATCGTCGGCCTTATCGTCACTTATCATCAGGTCAGATGAAGGCCAAAAAAATAATTCATTTACTATTCTGAACAAATACGCGGCAGAAAATTATGGATTTCATGCTGTAGGCACAGCTAAGTATTCTAAATCAGGTTTAACCTTTAATTAAACAAACAATAGATTTGTCACAAAACTGTTACATTAGACGGAAAACTATAATGGCTAGAAGAAATCAACCACGATTCCATAGAAAACAGGAAAATTGGTACCTACCTAAATATATCTTTGTAATGACGAACCATTCGTATGAATTGCTGTTCATTGTTGTGACTGATCTTGATCAATATACTTTTGTTAACATCTGTAGGTAGATGCTGCTTATGACAGGTAGAATATTTGTTTGAGAATATTATACTATCAAAAGATGTCGAATAATTAATCGTGAAAATAGGTGGAGCCTAATGTTTAAAAAGACCCATTCGATTCAAAAAGTTGTTCAGGGAAATGGAATTAAACTAAGTTCTTAGTTTAACCCTACGTCGAAGAGGGTGGCTCAGACAAATACTTTAGGATCTTAGAAGATGCAATAAACTTTTCCAGCTTTTAAAATGTTTGTAAAGACATGAATTTTTTTTTTATGGCAGTATGTTTCAACATAATAAGGTTTAACAATTATTATTTGTAATGTATCGTGTTTAAGCAATTAACTCTCACCCCATAAAGTGTTATTAAGATAATATTATATTGATAAACAGTTAATGAGGTAAATTTACTATGTATTTAACTCTTACAAAGGTACTACTCTGACAAATAAAAATTATGGTTGTCTTGGTAAAGGTGAATTGGAACGTAAATAATAAATTCGCGATGAATTTGGTTCATACAAAATATGTGATGCATAAAACTGTTATGAGTGATGTTATGAGTTATGAAGTTTCGATAGCAGTGTACGATGTAAAGTAAATATTTCCATAAATACATTTATTACGAATGATTAAACATATCATTTATGATGAAGCAAAAGTAATTTTCATAAAACTCGCACAGTATTACAAAATTTGGTTGTCATTCCAATAACATTAGCATAAAAGCAACCCATCACTCGAAAGTGTCTGGTGTCTGTTTATTTATCTGTCTAGCTGTGAAAAGTTGCAGCTATTGTGTTTGGTCAACATAAAATAAACAACAATCTATTTCGAAGTAATCCTTCGCATTTACTATGATCGAGTTTGAGAGACGATAAAATATTCAAGTTTTTGTTTATCAGAATTCAAATAATTTATTTCAGATAGGCCTGTAGTGTTTGTAGTACAATAGCTTATAAATAAATGTTAGTGGGTAGTATAAACTACACACACAGTTAATTATAATTAAAATTAAATTTTGGTGAGGAGCTTCACAAAACGACGCAGCAGAGGGGTGTCCCATCGGTCTTTTAAGAAACTGTTTGCGCTGGAGCGGAGAAGGTCGATGTTTCTTTCATTTATTTGTCTCTGAAATCGTCTCATCTCATAGTGATTGAGATGAAATAATTTCAGAAACAAATACACAACGCCACACTATAAGTGTTATGACTGTTAACTTTTTAACAGTCAACGTCAATACCACCGCTTCAACTGCTATCTTTTGCTTTACTATAAAGGTACTGTGATATCTTGCCTTGTAACTGGCACAAAAAACTAGCGAATAAGCCCACTGTGCATCTAATATACTTCATGGTTCAGGTACTGATTGATGCTGTTGGGGTGGTGTCGTGGCGTTATTAGAGTGGATGGGATGGGATGTTTGCAGAGCCCGCAGATCGCTGTGTACCCATAGCACGCCTACAAGCAAATCCGTTACAAATGTAGAATGAATGAGAAAATAATTTGAAAAGTGTGAATTTCACAGGATTTCTCAGTCGTTAAAAGCTTCGGGCTGGCATGTTACATTTGGTCGTCGTTTCGTAGAAGGGATTTTCAATCAAGTTAGACGTGGATTCCCGTTATTGAACTATCGTTATTGCGACTTAGTCTGGGTGGTACCAAAATGATTGTGTGTGTGGGGATCTACCAAGAAGGTCGCATGTCACCTACGAGGTTCACCGACGCCTCTTGATACTATTTTACTTTTAATTAGTCTTTTGTTTTTATCTATCTGTCACTGTTGTCTTCTAATATTTCCGAGAGTAAACGATTTTGTGCTGAACTTCATTGTTTCCATATTAATGAGGCTTCAAGTCGCATCAATTCTACAATTACCTATAATAAATATTATCTTGGGTTCGATTCCCGGCCAGGAATGTGGGATAACCGGCGCCCGTGTATGTTTTAATGTTATAATCATTTCATCAAAATTTGTCAAATCTCATCAATAATCAATCTTTCATTAATCATTATCATATAATTATTATAAATCTATGTAAGTCTCTACATACTCGGCATATTATAATACTGTTATCTTACCATCTAGACCAAGCTGCAATTAAATCCAGTTTTTAAAACATCGTAACTTTAATTAGATACAGGTTTTTTCTTGCAAGTTTTTACTATGAACTATAAACAATGGACCCATCCTTAGATACCGCAGGAAGATAAACAACAAAGATTTGAATCTTCACAACATAAGTAACAAGGATATTTATTATTTATGTTCTTTAAGGAGGATTACAAACATGACACACCCTCCAGCACGACCTTTTTGTCACACCACATCATAAAGTCTCTTCGGTTTAATATATACATTATTTTATGCCCGAAGGGTTTCATTCGGATTGTTTCATGAAACTTTCATTTTGTTGGTGGATTAATCCGAAAAGTTTTTCTCGTTTCAAATACAATAAAAAATTTATTACCATTTCCATTAAAAGATTTTATTATTATTATTATTCATACACTCACATCTATTATTTAGCCCAATTTAAGCATCATTAAGAGCTTGTGTTATGGATACTAGATAAAGGAGAAATAATGATAATAATATGTATATAAATATTAAAAATATACTAAATAAACATATAAACATCCATGACTCGTAAGCAAATGCTCGTACTCATCATACAAACATTTACTCCCACCGGGATTCGAACCCGGGACCTTTTGAGCGTGTAGCCTGTTTAGCAAGGGGTAGAGACCACTCGGCCAGCCGATCGTCAATATTTGTCTATTTCACAGTAGTGATATTATAATAATATATGTATGTCTATTTATCAAGAGCAGTTTCTGTCACACTCGATTAGTAATGAGGTATTTAGGTATTGCTGAAAATGCTTTGTGCAGTTGATAGTAGATTATTTACTTAGTTTGATCATTTCTCTCATATATAATATTACCGACAATTTCCTAATTATATAACAAAAAAAATTGTTACTAAACAATGTCATAACTTCTGTCTGCTTGTCATGTCTGAATTTACACCAGTTCCAAAAGTTGAACTACCGAGAAGACTCCGGCAACAAACTCGTTAAGTCACTCTTTTCAAATATTTATTTAAAATGTTTGTAGTTACATAGCAAACAGTAGTTCATACATACATCAATGTTCATACATCATTATCATATCAGCCAATGAAGTCCACTACTGAACAAAGGCTTTCCCCCAATGGATTTCCAAATGGATCGGTTTTGCGCAGCCTGCATCTCTGACCACCTGCCCACCTGCCCTTATTCTCAAGTGTCGGAAAGAATTCGAATTTCGGAAACTCAATACCTGTCATTTTTTATCGCGCTGTGTCAAAGCGAGACGGCATATGACTTTTCGAATCGAATCCGTGATTCGACAGTTGAGAATAAGGGGGCTGGTCCCCCACTAGACGGACAGAAGACCTCTTCTGTCCTCTTTTGTTCATCTGTGGGAGACCGTCCTAGTAATAGAGCATTATGTAGGGAAAATTAAACAGCCCCTAAACTGGATGGAAATAAGAGTTTATGTTACTCCTGTTGCCCTATCAACTTTGTGTTATAAACGCGAACATTTAATAACAGAGCGACAACATTGGTATAGATTTACTTAATACTCCTGCAGCATTATCAAGTTTCTGTGATAAACGTGAACATTTAATGACAGACAAAGTGATCACTTTAATATTGATATAGATTACTTTATTATATTGCAGGGTCTTTGATATTTTCGAGACAAAACATACCCCTGTTTACACTGGATACCTTTTGCTTACACCGGAACACAGCGAAATCCTTAACGAAGAAATAGCAATAGCGGTTTTAGCGGAAATAGAAAATTTAGAAGCAACTTGCATTCGTGCGCTCACTGTTTATTTACAGGCAACTTGTTTAATTCAGAAATCAAGAATATAGCCCCTACTAATGTCCACATTTCAGTGATAAAAGTTTTACATGCTATGTTATTTGTGAGAGAAAAATTTGCATAAAACGCTAAAAACGTTTTCATGGAAGTTTTATCCACAGGGAATCAACTACATCATTATTAACTTAGAACCATTTATTTTCTAATGTTATGTAAAGTAGAAAAATGAGCCGGAACAAACATTTATCACAAAGAGTGCCTAAAATATATTATATGTTTGGTGTATTTAACCTTTTTATTACGGTGCCACGGCATTCCGAGATAAGATTTACTAGCTTCTGCCCGTGACTTCGTCCGCCTGATGTTTGGTTCTATCCCACGAGAACCATACATTTTTGCTCGATAAAAGTAGCTTATGTGCTAAGTATTGCTATTTCAGTCTGAAATCTCTGTGCCAATTTCCATATAGGTATTTCAGCCCTTCTGGCGCAAAAACAACCATTCATCTAAAGTATCGCATTTGTAATATTAGTGGATTGCGTGCAAGGGCGGATCCAGCTTTGGCGCCAGGGGGGGGGGGGGGGGTCACATAGTCGTGGCCAAGTCACAAGAAGTTATAGTCACGAAGGTACGCCTATTTTCACTGTGTCCATTTACCTAAGATTTTAGGGTAGGTTACTAGAGTAGGCTCTTCAAATCAGCCCTTGTGGGTTCCTGTCGGGTGGGATGAGTGTCCTGTGATTCTTGCTCCATCTTGTGAAAGGCTCTATTCAGGGCCAGTGGACCCGTTTGTGGGTCGGAGGATGGCTGACCTCTAAGGTTAGCGGCGGTTGGAGAACCTTCTATAGTTTCGGATGGTGCATGTCCTCAGTATGCTTAGGAGAACCAGTCTCTAGGCTGGGTAAGGTGGGTCTTCCCTTAAGCCTTTCTCTTCCGAATCCGCCGGACCAAAAGGTCGCGGTGGTTCGTTTTTCCTAAGTATCCGGGTGTCATGTCCTGTCGAGGGCGAACCAGTCTCTAGGCTAGGACGTGTAGGGGCACCAGTGTTTTAGGTGCGCTGGGTGAGCAACCCCCGTTGAATTATCCCGGGTCACTGCTTACTATGTTAGTCGCCCCATGTCAATCAAGGTGTACCTATAAGGGCATGGTCCTGCTGCGGCGTGATGGTTAAGCGGAAAGCCTGGGATGGGCAACGTTCGAAAGAAGTTTCCGTAGTTTTTCTTCCAGCTCTTTAGTCCTCTCCTTATCAGCCTAGGCCCCGCTCACATCTGTCTAGCAGGTCAAACGCAGTGGACACTTTGGGGTCGGTGAATGACTGACCTTTAGGTTGGCGACGACACTGGACTGATTGCGGCTGGGTGGCACCGGCCTATAGACCCGTAGGAGACCTTACTCCTCCGTGGCCCTCCTTGTCTAGTGGTGTGTGACGTGCTGGGGTGGACCGGTCATGAAAGGGGCAGCACCGGGCAGATGCCCCGCTGAGTCTCAACCCTACATGACATTATTGGTCGCCCCAGCAGAGGTCCCTTTGGGAATGTGGGATGTCTGGCCTTAAAGGCCGGCGGGAGGAAAAGTCCTTCTCAGGACCGGGGAGCCCTGTGGCTTGGTGTATGGCAGACTGTACGTTAACGGTGGTGTGGTGGTACGGCAGACCTCCAAAGTTTGCGGATAGCGGACGGCAGTCTGCCTTGTGTGGACTGCCGGTGGCATTCAGCGCCTTTGCTGAAGCCCCATTCAGGGGCAGCGGACCCTTCGGGGTCGGTGGATGGCTGGCCTCCAAGGCCGATGGGCGGCCTTATGTGGCCGTGTTGGGTAAAAATGAAATGAAATGAAAATGAAACGAAATGAAATATGAAAATGAAAAATGAAACTCGCCACCTCACAAAAGTCCTCATGCGGGGGGAAAGCCTTTGGGCCAGTACCCTATCGCTACGGAAAGTGGCGACATCCAGAAATGGCCGAGCTGCGGGGGCGGATGCGGACTACAAAGTTCCTCGTGGCCGGTCCCTGTAAGCAGCCTACTGACAGAAGATGGGATGGTTTTTAGTGAATAGCGCCGCCGCAAGCACTGCGTGATTTGTGGTGGAGGAGTCCCACATAACCTCGGAGTCGCTTACAGGCACTGGGGTATGCGTAAAGCATTTTCCGGCGAAAAATTCTATTTTTTGATGCGTTAGTTCCCGAATAATGCGTTTGCCGTCAAACAAAGTATATTATATCTATTAAATTAATTAAAAATTGAAAGTACTTAAATAAAATCTATATTGTGACAAAAAATATACTAGTCTTGCAATAAATACTGAAACAAAGAAGAAAAAAAAACTTATATTGCAAATAACATTTATTACTTTTACAGTGTGTTTGTTTAATACATAAATATAAAATAATTTAAAATCAATGAACAATCATATAAAAATGACAGATTCCAAATTGAAATGTAATATTTTGTTTTATAATTTCAAAATTGTCTGAGTTGAGTTCCGTCTATCTGGCAGAATATTATGGTTCCGAATTTTATTTGGGATAATACACTTGGCATAATTTTCTTTAAACGAATATGTTCAATGCATAAAAATCATTTAGTATAATTATTATTTGGTCGAATGTTTATATGTCCGAATTCCGAATGGCATACTTTTAAAATGGCAGATTTTCACTAGGCATAATTTGATTTAGCAAAATTTCATTACGCATAATTTCGTTTAGCATAACACTTATTTAGTGCGACGATTACTCGGTATAATTTCACTTGCATACTACGAGGATGGCAGTTTTCCATTTGGAATAATTTCATTAGGCATACTATTTCTAATAAATTTTATGCCATCTGCTGATATGCTTAATATTATTTATTTATTTAAACTTTATTGCACAGTAAAAAAAGTAATGTACAAATGGCGAACTTAACGCCTAATTGCATTCTCTACCAGTCAACCAAGGGCTAAGCAGAAAACTCAAAAAGCGGTGCACAGCAATAAAAAAGAAAATATTTTAAACAAACTAAACTAAACAAAGTTAAAATAGCTATACCTACATATATATTAAATAAACTAAATATAATATTTAGTACATGAATTTTTACACGTATGAAACAAAACTACATGCAAATAAAAAAATAATCAATACCTAAGAAGAAAAAAAAGAAGATGAAATAACATACTAGTAACTACTCAAGTGATTTTAAGAAATATTCACGCAACTTCTTCTTGAAGAGCGTCCTGTTCCTGGATTTCCGCAGACTATCAGGTATTGAGTTCCAGAAACGTATTATAGCAGATACAACAAATGAGTCCGACATGAAGCCAGAGCGAAAAGAAGGGAACAGCAGGGCAAAATGGTCATTACATCGAAGCGAGCGTTCATGGGAGGAATAATATTGTGACATAAAAATTTCTGCGATAAGGGTAGAGTCTGAAGATTGTGCTACATCAGTAACAGAAACGAATCGCTGCAAAACCGACTCCACGTAGTCTTGTCTGTCCTACCCCTAGAGTGTAATTCAGGCCCGCGTAGGCGCGGAGTGGCGAGGCGGCCCGCGAGCTGAGGAGCAGGTGGTGAGTGAGAACCATTTGCGACAATAAGCTCGCGCGGGACCGTCAGAGCCCCGCAGCGCCGGAGCCGTGACAGAAACCTTGCATGCTGCATGCTTGCTTGCATGCTGCATGCTTGCTTGCTGCCTGTTGCTTGCATGCTGACTGTTGCTTGCATTGACTTTCTGCGATATGATGGTTCTGCCTCTTAATATTATGGATATCAAATTTATGCATAAAGGTGGTTCTGAATATAAACTTTTTGCGATATGATAGTTCTGCTTCTTAATTATTATGGATATTAAATATATGCCTAAAAATGATTCTGACTTATAAAATTATGGGGTTTGAATGTATGATTAATGAGTGTGTGCCAAAAGATGTTTGTTTGTTTCTGCCAAATGAAGTTTATGCTTTCCGCTGTTATGTATAATAAAATTAAGACATAAAAAGTTCTGCGATAAAAGGTAGACCCGTCGGAGTTACGTCAGCATGAATTCAACGCGAGAAAATTTTCTTGTAATGATTTTTATGACTTTGATGTCATTCAATCCGACAAGCGGCGTTATCCCACTGGAGGGGCTATGACAATTGAAAACTGAATTGTGTCTGAAATATGATGCTTAATGGGTTAAGTCAACAAGATAGACTTCGATTGGCCTATTATGATGATGCCCCATCTCCTGCCACTGTTTACAACTGGTTTGATGAGCTTAAATGTGGTCGCACTAATCTTACCGATGATCTGCGTGAGTGACGGCCTATGGACAAGGTTAGGCATCGGTATGAGTAAAGTGCTCGAAATCCTCCATGAAAAGTTAGCGGTCAGAAAGCTTTGTGCCCGGTGGTTAATTTGACCGAGGTCCAAAAACGCTCCGTCGTGTAGATTGGTACCGTGAAAAGGTTCATAGATTTAAGGGAGGTGACTAAAATGCTGTGTTCGACATACTTACGGGTGGCGAAAGCTGAATTTACTGCTATGATCCCGAAATCAAAATACAGTCTGCTCAGTGGGTGTTCCTTCCGAGGAGTTGCCAACTAAAGTGAATAGAGGACGAAGCGTGGGAAAAAATATGGGGGCCTCGTTGTTCGCAAAGACAGGTCATTAAGCGACAATTATTTTAGGGGATCGAAAAACAGTTACTGCAGAGTGGTACACTACCAATTATTGTTGGCCACTTGTCTTGCAAAAAGTTCGAGAGAAATGACCTCGCAGTATAATCCTCCTTCACCAAGACAACGCTTCGTCGCACACCACCAGGCAAACGATCGACTATTTGGCGACGTCAGCTGTAGAATAACTGGATCACCCGTCGTATAGACCCGATTTTTATTTATTCCCGAAAACAAAAGAAAAACTTCGAGGGGAACTTTTTAATGGACACCGAAGAAGCAGTGGCTGCGTTTCAAAAGGGCGTCGAGGACGAGTAACCTAAGGACGAGTGGGTAAAGTGCTTGTCTCAGTGGTAGTTTCCCAGTGGGTGCAGCGATGTATTGATGTGAATGGACACTATTTTGAAAATATATAATAAAACTTATAACTGGTTTGTTCGCTCAGTTCTTTATTTTCTAAGAATTTTCGAAGTTAGACTCTCGTAAATGGTATCCAAGCGTTTGTGGAGGCTTGGAGGTTGCGGACGCTCGCCAAACCTCGGCAAGCGTGTAAACATTGCATTAAACTTAGTAAGAAGCCCGTTTAAAGTTCCATAAACAGGGTGTAAAAGAGACGCTTTCTAAAACGAAGGCAGATGGCAGTGCTGGTCACCCTAAGCAAGACTTGATAAAAAATAAATTTGAAATAGCGAAAACAAAATTAGCTGTTTCATACAAATTGTAATATCTTCACGACCTATTTTTAAGAAACAGCTGATTTTTTCTCTACAATTAGCTTTTTTTGATCTACAATTCAAACATTATCAATATTCGTATTATTTCAGTATGCAGAAGTAAAGGCAGGTGTGTCTACAGTTGCCTCTATCCACAAGAGTAATAGATTTGGAGGCTTGAGTTTAATGACTTGTAATTCTCAGGAAGGGTACAATACGCACTCCACGCTACGTTGAGGACGTCACACGTTCACAAAGCCTCATAGAGAGTGGATGCTGTATTCATTCTGATTTTGGTCCATGATTCTGATCTATCTACCCTATATGTCGTGAGTCCCTTTATTGGTTTATTAGGTACCTAAATCGTTATCAACATTATAAGATTTTCTAAGCAATCAAACTTATCCAGATAATTGTAGTTTTCCAATAATGGATACGCCTACGGTTTTACTATAACTGTAGTTTCACGATATCTAAGCTTTGATTTCTGAAGGATGAATTGGTTTTCGAGTTTCTTGCTTAGTTTGTAGCCTCTTCTTCTTAGAAAAAGGCCTGCGGTAGCTAGTGGAAGAATTCTATTAGTATCTATTTAATTGTGAATTATTATCTTGACTTTCACAAGAGCAGGTATTATCAAAAGTTTTATTATTGTTATTAAGTTTAATATAGTTTATAAAGTTATTGTTTTTTGTTTATTTATATGTCTTTATAAGAATAGGAACAGGTATGTAAATTACCTTTTAGCTGTTAGCTTTATTTACCCGAATAATTTTTAAATTGAGAACTCAGCGATAAAATTGACTTTTAAGTTTTAAAAGTCCTCTCAAGCCACACATTCCAGACACAATCCCCCTAATAAATGTGTCAGTTCTAGTTGTTAAAAGAAAGACAGTGACGGCATCAGCTTAAAACTAGGCCATAGGTATTTTAGTCTGCGTTTTTATTAACCCGTTATTATAAACGCAGATTAAAGTATGGGAATGGGTTTGTAGCTTTAAATTATTATTACGCTCCCGGGAGTGTTAAGCGGCTTAACAAAATTATGATTTCCAAAATGATTTTGGAAGTTTGTGATCGGGAGAAAGTTTCTCAAGCTAAGTATAAAAAAATAGATAGGCATTATTCTATTTTAATATTGGCACAGCCTTGCGAGCCTTGTTACGTCAAATGGTGTTTTTGGGTGTTACGTAAAATTTGGAATTTTGGAGTTGCAGGAGGTCGATATCGTAGTATGTATGTGTCTGTGTGATATAACTGTAATGTGTCGCATGATACGCGATAGTACGCATTTTAAGGGCTGTCACGAGCAGGTGTAACAATGGTTTTTATTAATTAAATTGGAAAATAAAAGAGGGCTGTACCCCTAGCACGAACATTTTAAAATTTCGAATCGTAGTCGTATCGTTCGAGCACGCTTAAAATTCCAAACAAAAGCCAGACAAAAGCTGAAGTAACTACTCGATACGATGGTGATTCCAAATTTAAAAGTATTCGTGCTAGAGGTACTGAAAGGTGTCAAACTTTCAGACGTAGCTCTACATAAGGATTTGATAAGGATCACAATCCCCCTTAAATTTTATTTCAGACTTTTATACGGACTTGCCTACAGTAATAATAATGATAATTATTAGTATCCTTACACTTTCACCAATTATCTAGCCAAATTAGCTTCATTGAGAGCTTTTGTTATGTAGGTATACTGGATAGCGGAGAATTTACAGATTATAGCCCACCTTCTGCTCGGGAATCGAACCACGGGGGTCCTGTGGCTTAGTAAATACTATTAACCTAATTGCTGGAATCAACCCAACGTGTTTTCTTAGGGCGTCAGCATTGCGATTTGGGTAAAAATACAGCTCACAAATTGAAGACCTTTGAAAGCCGACACAAGGTACCCGATCTTATATCTTTACATAAAATCTTTGGCGGCTCAATAGCGACCACACGTCGGAAATTTACATCAGCGTCCCCAATTGGTCTACGAGACAGGAATGTATTTTCTTGATTCCCTCATGTAAACTAATGGAGAGTCTCTCCAGAATCCCTAATACTGAATGTGCTGAGACCTGACATTTGCGAATTATCTTTATAAGTTGGAAGTGTGTATTAAAAAATATCCATATTATTCCATGCTCATACAGAATGACTATTTTAAAATGTTTATATTTTTATAAAGTACTGTAACTCGGAGCTCGGCGGCGTAGTGGCTTGAGCGTTCTGGTTTCGACTACGAAAATAAACGTACGATTACGGATTGGGCCAGCGTGGTGGTGTTATAGGCTGATGATGATGTCTGTAACTCAAATTCTTCCTTACTAAACTAGTGGTCGCAAGCGGCTCCGCCCGTGTGGATGTCGGTTATCACGCTAAAAAGTATCCTATGTCCATAAGGATATGATATAGAGATGAACCTGGGAATATTCCCAGGATCTCAATTATCTCCATACCAAAGTTTGAAATGTCAACAGACAGACAGAGTTACTGTCGCCTTTATAATGTTACAGTGGACGGTGTAAGTATGGATGTTCTTAAAAAACTTATTACCTACATTGATATTCAAATCACCACGCCATCGCTCATTTCTGGTTGAATCATGTGAGACTAGAAATTTTGATACCCACAAACACCGATGTGTTCCGTTCGATGGGCCGTCGCGTGTACACCATATTTCAACCAAAATAAAATTTCTTTTATCTTTTATCGAAAGACACAAAGGTTTGCTCATTCGCTTGTTTTCGGGGTCTTTGAACAAGTCCGGCAAGTCAATGATAGAGCAAATAACATTGCTTCCTGTAGGTATTTAATTTTCGAACAGAAAAATACTAATTGCTTTTATTGTTAGAGATTCCGGTCTATTTCTTTCAACAAAGACACCTTTTTCATTTAGACATGTAGTAACTATCTCTACATGTTGATCTCATTATGGTTGTTGGCGATACAACTGGCTGTTTTCCGTCTATGCCTTATAGACTTTTGTGACTGGACAAGAAGCTTGTCGTTTGGTTTTAGTTTCAATATTATTTAGGCTTTTTATATATTTTTCCTGTAATTTCCTTTTAAATATACCATTTTACTCCTTTCACCGGCGTTTCCTTCACCATCGCCTACTGTATTTGTCGAATAGACATATAAATCTATCATACAATCCATACATTATGATTGTTTGCCAAATATGATATTATACGCCAATACGAATATACAAGTGAAGTGCCACTAACATTTTATGCACATTTTGCGTTTGAATTTCATATACAGAATGGTGACGAAAATACGTCATTAAATTTAAACATGGACTATATTAGTTTATAGAAAAGTTTTTCAAGTATTTGATATTTTTATAACATTTCTCTGAAATAATAAAGCTTACGTTCTAATTTAATGGCGTATTGCTGTTACCACCCTGTATATACAAGATGAGTCACACATTGAGTGTATCACACATTTTTAAAATCACCTCACAATAGAGTCAAAGGGCTTTTAAAATCCTACACGGCATGGTAGAGACGGTGGAAGTGTTGGGAACAAGTGACGTTTCAGCAGTCACGTAACTTGTATTGGCGTTTTGGAGCAAAGCTTAAAATGGAATTTAAAATACATGGTTTATAAGTATTCATCGTTTTAAAAACTAATTAATTTTTTAATCATAACGGTACTAGTAGTCTGTAATCTGTTATAGTAACGCCTCGTTTAGCTGAGCTGGCGGAGTTAACGGTATTGGATTAAGAGTTAATTTAGTTGTTGCTTATTAATTTAGGGCGGTTGACATCACCGGCGACCGACCCGTCACTAACAAGGTGACGCCACCTTGCTAAATATTTGCAGACTGTTTTGCCAATCGCATCAGAATTAATGAATTTCTTGTATTTAAAACCAGTTTGTGCTTAAAGTTTAATATTTATGAGGGAATGGTAGTTTGTAGGAACACGGGATTTTTTATGTTCCTCGTCTAAAATATACAGGGTGTTGGTACTCACCGTAACAAGCGGGCACCTCATGTTAACAAAGTCATATAAATACTATGGTATTATCAAAATTTCTTCTTAAAAATCGTTCGGTCAGTAAAACATTTTTTTTTAAACAAACAGATGACAAAAAAGCTGGCGGCCCACCAATAACAAGGGAAATAACTTAATCAATAATCTTTATCATCAATCTCTCCTAATAATTTTATAATAGTTCATACAAAAGGTTCATAAAACTTTTTTTTTAATAAAACGATGACAAACAAGCTGACGGCCCACCTGATGGTAGTTGCCGCCGCCTATAGACACCTGTAATAACAACATTAGTGCAATTTATAAACGTCACTTTCTCGAAGTTCATAATCTACTTTTCTTTCAACTACTGAATTGGGAACTGAATTCAAATACTGAAAAGAAGCTCACTGAAATTCAATTCCCACCAAAACAGTCAAAAAAGGTTGCGATTCGATTCGCGACAGTTCTTAACTTTTGTTTTTGGCAAGGGTGGTACATTTATTCTTCTATTGTTCCCGGGAATAAAAAATTTGCGCTGATTGGCTATTAGAAATCTAGTTGGCCATGATTGTAAAGATGAAGCCTGCGATTGGACGGTCACCTGGGATTTGTGGCTTTAGGGCGAAAACAATGCAGCATGCAGTAATGAAGTTTCATACATACTTTACTGCACTGTTTTCTCTGAAGCAGTAAAGTCCTGCTTTGTTCTCACTATTTAGGCTAGATAGAATGAAATTATTGCGTATTTGGAAGAAAAAGAATATACTGCAGATTATTGGTTTGTATGAAAAGCTAAAAATTGCTCTCACTTCTCTCATGAATAATTAAACTAGCCTGACTTGCTTATGCTTGTAAAGTCTTATCAGATTTGGTTATTTCATTTGCAATAATTTCGACTTGAAAGTCTGAAACATAAAAACCGCGCGGCGGTAAACCCCCAAATGTATTAAATTATTATTGTATTACTTAGATCGGAGCATATTGCTGTCAAAATGTTGCTAAACAATACGTCACTCCCAAATTATAAAAATAACCAGCAGATGCTGCGATGGCTGCGATAGTGTTTTCGGTGTAGAACGTTCAATAATACCTTTGAGAAACATGTACGCCATGTGTATTTTAGAATTTTTCTGCTCTCGAATAAGCACTTAAACGCACGCCTGGCACCTATTCAATTGGTGGCAAAGTTGTGTGAGCCTTCTTTGTTTTTAACCGACTTCAAAAAAGAAGGAGGTTATATGTTCCACTGTATGTATTTTTTTTTTGTATGTATGTTTACCGATTTCTCCGTCAATTCGATAGAGTATACTCCAGTGGTGGTCCCATTGTCACCAAGTTTGGATCTGATGATGGGATCCCAGGGAAGTCGATGGCAAACCAAAATTTTTATAGGCACGTGTGACATGTTTTACTTTTTTTCCAAAGCTATTCAAGTATTTGCTTCTGTTAGACATCATGTTGATGAGCTGATGATGGAAGGTACAACTCCTTAATGGTTAGGAGTTAGAAGATAATTCTTTTACTGTGTATTTCAACCAAGGACTGAAAGACAGACAAGTCAATAGTGCTGACGGTCACCCATCTTGCTTTCTTAATGTAAAAAAAAATTAACAAAAATAAAACCGACTTCAAAACACTAAGAAGGAAAAAATAATTAAACTTCAGTACCTAGGTACCTACTTACCTCCTGAAATGTATTTTTTGGAGTTGGTGCTAAGTGCTGTTTCCAGAGACAATAGAAAGTGAAGCACCAACTCCAAAAAATACATTTCAGGAGGTAAGTAGGTACCTAGGTGCTGAAGTTTATTTTTATAACTAAATAGAAAAACCTCACCTTTTTTTTAACGCTGAGGGGAAGCTCTACCAGCCTAACTCCCAACTTCCGGGGGAGGAAATGGAAGAGGTGTAGGGCTCTCGCCCGCTAAACCCCTCAGCGATGTACCCAGTTTGCTACGGAATGACGGTATTGGGGGGCGCAAGCAGACGACCAACGACTGTCAGTCCCCTCTCGTGGAGGCTCGCCGCCTAAATTCGACGCACGGACCGGGCTGGGCAAGCCGCACATAGTCTCCTAACCATGCCTGGAGCCCTAACCATAGATGAACCGCTGGTCTAGCAGACTGGCAATCCACGAGCTGCAGCCACACGTCGCAGCTCCGCTAGCCCTGACAAGGGCCCGTGTGCATTTTGACACTGTAAGAGAAAAGGATTGGGAGGTCCTAGGTCAGATGGTCTCATTCTAGCGCTCTTACAGCATCGACGTGCCGCAGGCCTTAAAGGCCCACCATCCCCCGACCCCGAAGGGTCACCGTCCCTGTACAACGAAAAACGAGGATGTGGGCCGAGGCTTGGCGGGGATGGGGCTTAGGTCCGGAGGGTGTACAGCCATTGTACCCCGCTGAACGGGGTCACAGCAGACCGACATACATAGATGCCCATCCCGGGGCTCACCCACTCGAACCTCGTTGCGTGTACGGCTGGTCTTGTAGACCCACCAACCCCGACCCCAAAACAAGTTGGGGACGTCTGTCTGAACCTCAGACACAGCAGGATAAGAAGCTTGGAAGAGCTTAAGTAAGGATTGCCTCCACCTCTGCTGCATGTCGAGGTGCTGTGGACTGATTTAGCCGCCATTCCCCGTCCATAAAAGACCCCGGCAACGGTCAAAAATAGTCGCCTATCTGTCTGGGACAAGTCCTGTCCCAGAGACAGACATTTGGGAGAAGGGAACGATTTACAGGTTGAGGCGGAGCCCCAGAAGGGCTAGCGGCGGTTACCCCCCTGGGCACCAACCATGCGGTATGCCCGCAAACCCTAAGGAGCCCACTGCCCTCACCAGTACGGATAGGAACAGACCGGACCACCACAAACTGCTGCTGGTCGACAAGGGCCACGGGGACACAAGACGCACATCCGGGCATATAAGAGCCTCGAGGAGACTGCGGAGACCCCGCGAAGCCTGACCAACACAGCCGCGACCTAATAGGTCGCCATAACACGTCCCGAAAAACTGCTGGACTCTCTACGGGTCCCCAACACTGCCACATTTCATGCCCTCTCTGCCTGGCAGAAGAATGCAGAAAGCAGCGACGAGCGAAAACGCTCCCAACACCGTCCACCAGAACAGAAGGCCGCCAACCACGTGGGGGTGATTTTTTAACTACGGATTTGTGTGGTCGTGCAATACCCGCTCTTGAAAAGGGCTGGCAGCTACACCCCGTAGCTGTCCGCGCCGCCCGAGGCCGGTATCCTCCATATCTGAGGCGCATACCCTTATCCGAAACCCGAGGGACACGTCCGATGGTGGCAGTGGAAACTGCACACGGAAGTAAAACCTCACCTTGTCTTACCCAAGGCTATTACTATAAACATATCTAAACTAGATTTTTTTTTTTTTGAAAATAGAACATTTCGACATTATAGGGTAGACGTTAGCTTATAACGCAAATACAGATAGACTAGAAGAATTTCACAGGGTTATCCCAAGTCCTGGGTAGCTCAGATGGTTAGAGCAGTCACCCGGATTTCGAAAGGTCGCGGATCCGATCCCCGCCTCAGGACGTGAAATTTTTCTTGTTCAAATATTTTTAAAAGTAAATAATATTTTAAACATTAATGTTAATTAAAAATGAAAATTGAGAATACTACTTCTGTTAGCGGTGTGCCTGCCGAGTTTTTTACGCAAATGTTGCAAATGGTGAAACCATGGTGTTTACCATCGTTTGAGCTGGACGCAAATGTAGGAATACGCGAGTGGTGCCAACATGTAACCACCGCTGGGAACCTATAGGTTCAGGCTATAGCCTGAGCGACTACGAGTTTAGAATGAAAGCTGGTAGCTTACCTAAAGGTCGCGCAAGGCTGTGGGTTAACAATTGGTTGGTGTCTACACGACGTGGCAGGAATTGCGTGACGTATTGATTACAGCATTTGAACCCGAAAACAGATATTCTCGTGACATTGTTCAATTCAAGGAGCATAATTACGATAATACCCAAGATATTACGCATTTTTTGTCACAAGCGTGGGCACTTTGGCGTCGTATTACAAAAGATAAATTGTCAAATGATGACGCAGTTGAAGCGGTAATGGAGGGGGCATAAAGCAAATCACTAATCGTAGATTTGATTTTAATCATATTAAATCAAAACCAAATAAGATGTAATTTTAAATATGGTAAAAACATTATATTTATGAGGGTTGAGTCTGAGCAAAAACATAAATTTATAAAATTTTCTCGAGAGAGAAAATTCACAAAGATACCTCTGACTTTTCAACTTTTAATTTATTGTCCAAATCACATTACTTTACCACAGGGAAAATTGATAAATATGTGTGTCACTATGTACCTATCCGAGGGCTTCTACTAGCGATTTTACAATATATGTTACGGTTTACAAGTAATTAAAAACTATATTGGCGCATACTCCGTTTTCCTTCCGCGCTAAACGTCATCGTGGGTCTCTGTCAGTCGCATCGCGTGGTAGGCCGCATGATATTTGTTTTGTTTCACTCGCAGCTGCTCCATTGAGATGGGCAGACTATGTTTCTGCGTTCTCGCGCACCCTCGGCAACATTCTCGCGAATAATTTGTAGTTTAGATCCACAGGAGAACTAAGGTCGCAGACGTAACCCATAGAATTGCGAGCCTCAAGTGGCAGTGGGCAGGCCGCATTGCAAGGAGGACTGGCGGCCGTTGGGGCGAAAAGGTCCTCGAGTGGCGACCGCGTACCCGGAGACGCAGCGTTGGTTGGCCCGCCACAAGGTGGACCGACGCTCTGATGAGGGTCGCAGGAAGCCGATAGATGAGGGCGCAGGACCGATCAGTTTGGAGAATCATGGGGAGGCCTATGCCCAGCAGTGGGCGTCTCTCGGCTGATATGATGATAATGAACAGTTGTGAAACGAGAGTAATAAAATCATATGCTTTTCATAATTTTTAGACGTCATACTTAGAATTTTTAGTAATAATCGTAGGTAATCACGGAATTAGTACCTATATCGATCATAAAGTAAAATTTTCATGGGGTTGTAAGCATAATTACGGTAATGTGAAGTTGTTTGAAGACGTGAAATTATCCATTTATTCTTATGACGTAAATATAATGTAAATACTATGTAGATAAGAAAGTATATTTACCGTGAACGAAAAAGTGGTAAAGAATACAAATTACATGTCAGTGGTGTATTTCACCCCTGGCACAAGAGAATACGATTACGGAGGTTCCTTATGAATATGAAAATTGACCAAACTCTTTTATTTGTTACCAGATCCTCGCATGAATTCGGAAGTATTATTGTTATATGTTCGGAAAAATATTGCTTATAATTTTATTTGAATTTTCCAATTCATTTTGCTTTACTGACCGAACTATTGTATGAAGAAATTAGAAATTTTAAAATTTATTTTCCAATTTTGAATTCTGATAACTTTATTGTATTTATATGACTATCATGAGTTAACTTAGTCATATAAATTCTCAGCCCTACCCTCCACATATGACGGGTCACACTGCCCTGCCGACAAGCGGTTGCAATGTCAACTGGGCTAGCCCGCATGTTCGGCTGAAAGCAGAAAGGTGGTGCATGAGTGGTGAGAGCCCCCCCTCCCCCTTCCCCTCAGAGAGTGGGTGGATAGGCTGGTAAAGCTTCCCCTCAGCGAAAAAAAAGGTCATATAAATTCTAGCTTGTTATGATTTGTACCAAACACCCTGTGTAATCTTTTCCTTTCTGAACATTTACACAAACACAGGTAAGATTTTTAGAAAACATGCAAAAAAAAACTTTGAAAGTATTCTACTCATAATATGTTAAAAAGAATTGCATAATCGGTGTCTGACGTAATTTACTCAATGTACCCATACTGCCCATACTAAGGACAGCCTTCTCTCACCACTTCTCCGGATTTTAGGCCCTTTTTTATACAATAAAATAAATACTGCTCTACACATCTATCCGGTTAACAAGTTTAGCTGTAAAATTTTAGTATCCCGGCACCTCATGACATTGAATTACGGTGCTACTGAAATTTTGCTATCACCAGTAGGAAAATGTATATTTACCGAATCCCGAATCAAATCTACCTATTCCTCTGCTGATTGTTTATCCATATGTTTGTACCATTCACACCCACTCATGCCTACATTCACGCACACATACACATTTCAAAAATACACCAAATACACTCCACTTACACAATCTTACACACCCTTCTGCACACGGCACTTAAATTAAGTATATAGAATGTATTAAGTTTAGTTTGTGTATGAAGTAATTTCTTATTTAGTAATATTATTTTTTGCTTCTGTTTCTATTTTCTACTGTTAAGTGTCGCGACACATATACGGAACGTATGGCGCCGAACGTTCGGTGGAATACGCTCGCAGTGTTTTTGAAGTCCCCGAAGATAAGTCCCCTAAGATCAGCCGATATTACGTCGCGTTCAGTGTAACGCCGAACGTTCCTTCGGGCGATTAGTTCAGCAAATACGCATTCAATGTATTTTGCACAGCAACCGACACATCACGCGACGCGTTACGCGCTATATTCCGTCGCGCAGCGCGCTGAATAAGACGCCGCGTTCTGAGCGTTTGGTTTGTCATAGCAACGGAATATTACGACTGAAACGTCAGTCGCTGAACTTTCGGCGCCGTACGTTTAGTAGGTGTGTCTTTACCCTAACTAATTACAGCTGTTATATAAGCTATTGGTAGTTAACCTTTAAGCATAAATAACCTTAATTATGTAGTGTTCGTAATTGATACTGAGTATTTTCTGCGGGAGGGGCCTGGTGACATGTGGCACAGGTTTTAAACCTATTTCAGGCATAAGTCCTTCACAAATTAATATTCGATTCTTACATATTACTAGATAAGTTAGTTCTTAAGTAATTTGTGAAGTGATAAATAAACGATATTATATTATTGTTTTATGTACAGACGACAGCACATCAAGTGTAACAGATGCACTACGAAAGCCGCCTCTATTACAAATGGTGTAAGGGCGAACTAAAGCTCAAACTGTTACGCTTGATGTGCTATCGATTGTTCCGTCACGGGCAATAATATGTAAGTACCTTCCAACTTTTAACAGTTCTTGTCTCTTATTGACGGTTAATGTCAAAAAATAATTGCTCGTGACCTTGGGTGCGATTCTGTGACGAATCTCGCACCTCACTTCGCAAGTCACTTCTAATTCAACTGTCAAATAGAGCAAAAAATGTATTAAAATTTGCTCTATTTGACAGTTGCATTCGAAGTGACTTGCGAAGTGAGGTGCGAGTTTTGTTACAGAATCGACAGGCTTCACTAAAGTCACCAGTCAAGTAAGTTAGTAAGTCAGTGTTGGTTTATAACATCAATGTTTCCAGACAGTTGAAAACATTAATGTTATAAAGTACAATTCCTTAGGTAAAACTAGAACCAAAACAAAACACAATAGGTATTCCAAGATTTCACAAAAGTATTTATTGCCAGTTACTAAAATTTTGATCCTAAATGAATAATTTATACAGAGTTGTGCCATCAATACGACAATAAATTAAACATAGGCTATATTAGTTTATTGAAATGGTTAATTATAAACATCTTATTCATTTGATATTTTCATGAAATTTCTATGAAACAATGTAGCCAATGTTATGTTATTTCATACTAATGTCATGAAATTACCAAACGAATAAGATGTTTTGGAAAGTGGCAAACCATTCTATGATCTAATATAGTCCATGTTTCAATTTATTGTCGTATGGACGGCACCACCCTGTATACAAGCAAGTCAGAGAGAACTATATCTTATCAGTGGTTGAACTTTCAAGAGACTGCTCTATGAAAGTTAATGGAGGGGAAAATCAGTAACAGTTATTGATAGGTTTGATAAAGCAAACAAAACTTTTGAGGAAGTGAAATCTGAACCCTTTATTAAAACTATCAAAGTTGTTCTGGGAATTCCATAGGGAAGTATTCTAGAGCCCTTCCCTTCTTGATTTATGTCTAATGATAACTCTATTGCGAATAATTGATCTGCTGATGATGCAATAATATTTATAGTATAAGACACATAAAAGAATTATCGTGCTTTTGAAATAAATGTCAATAAAGTGTGGAAGAATCTGTTAATATCACGAAATAAACAGAAAATAATCTTATAATTTTAATATAGCTGAACGTGATACAAAAATAAGTGAAGCAGATGATATTTTCTTTGGAGTAACCATTTTACCCACGAAAACAGAAATCTTATATCGCGAAAATGTCAGAAGTGTGAGAAGTACAGTCAGGAGCAATAACATGTAATGTAGGTGGTACCCACTCTGTTCGTAACTCTTATTTTACTAGTTAATGACAATGTTATGACATTGGGAAGGTGGATATATATATTCGCTTATAAAGTTAAACAGAAAGACTAGAAAAATGTTTAATCATGTCCGCAGTAGCTCATGTCCAAGGTCATGGGTTGGCTTCCAACCTTAGAAAATTGAATTTTTTCAAATAGGTACCGCTTAATCCTAGAAATAACAATTTTTCAAGTAAGACTACTCATGCAAATGAGTGGGCAAAATCACAATCGGATTTATAAGAACTAATGTAGTCTTTGTGTAATTGTTACGTTAGAGTTGTCTTTTGAAAAACTACACTCATTCTATTACATAATCTGTTCCCATACATAAACACACTGATACTACACAATCATCATACACCACATAAGCCGACTCACAGTACCTATCATCGCTCAAGCTGCAATTTCTTGGTAAATTACCTAAAAATGGCTTAGCTAACCAATTTTTATAATGAAACATTTCACTCTAGCGCGTTTTATTTTACTAGATAGGTACTTCTGGATGGAAATTAGCCTCAATCGACAATGTGGAGGGTTGACAAGGGTATATTGTGTTGGTATTCCCGAATACCTCCCCATATTTATTCTCTTTCCGTTCCTTTTCTTTATAGGATAAAAAAACAATCGTGTCAGTGCCTGTGTTTAGTTTAGTCAGCAACATAAACACTTACTGCATAAGTTTCTTCATATTTTTATTTAAATAGTAGCTTATAATTATACATCCATTTATTTTATTGTATTTTCACACATCGCTAACCTTGGAAAAATCAAGACATACTGATATGTTTGCAGCGCAGGCGACAAGTCCGCCTGCCAACAGAACGCCTTTTCACTAAGCTGAGGCAACCTTACTCTTTACAGTAAATCAATATACTATGATAGTATTTATTTAGGAAAGATTTGAAATAAATAATAATAATAGTATTCATACACTAACCACACCTATTATCTAGCTCAAAGTAACCATCTTATCTTATCTTAAGAGCTTGTGTTATGGTTACTAGATAACGGATAAATAGTGATAATAATATGTATGTTTTTTTTATACAATTAGATGACAAACAAGCTGACGGCCCACCTGATGGTAAGCGGTTACCGCCGCCTATAGACACCTGCAATTACAAGGAAAAATCATTTGATATTGCAGGTGCGTTGTCCTCATGAGGCCTAAGATGAAATGCCCTCCAAGTCCAGTAATTACACTGGTTACCTTTCTCTTCAATCCGAAACACAGCGAACTGTTTCACGGCTGAAATAAGAAAGGCGGTGGTACCTACCCAGGCGGGCATAGCACCTAGTAAATGAATATTAGAAATATTCTGAATAAAACATCCATGAGTCGTGAAAAAATGCTCGTATTCATTCAAACATTTGCCCTTACCGGGATTCGAACCTGCGACCCCTGTTCGACTAGCCCGTGTAGCAAGGGGTACAGACCACTCGGCCAGCCGATCGTCAACCAAATCTTCATCAAATAAGTATACATATCAGTTTAGTAACTTAAAAATCGTGCTTGCCAACATGGGGACAATTGTTACTTTGTTACTGTCATATTTTATTATCACCAGCTATACGATCCACTGCGGGTCATAGGTAGGCCTTCCTAGATGAGAGAAACACCCGAGGAACACATTGTAATATGAAAAACTTGCTTATTTTACACAATTTTTTGTCATTATATTATATACGTACGCTAAAATTATTGAAGACGTGTCGCAAATGCCGTATTGGTAGGCTACCTACGTACGACTCGCATCTCAACCCGCAGTCTTATTTAGAGTTGACATGTTTACACAAAGGATTATCCTTTTTCCCTTTTCGTTCCAAAAAGTTGTGCTTTTCTCCTCTTGTTTGCATATATATACTATAAAAATTTTATATTATTATAAAATAAACATTGACGAAATAATGTTATTAATAGCACATAATTATACTGTTGATGTTTACTTCATTCACAATGTGAGTTCTACGTAGCTTCTTATTATGGTTGCTTGTTCTCCCCCTTCAAGGTCGTTATAAACATGTTTTGCGGAAATTAACGAGGATGTAATTATTTTTATAGAAATCTTCAGGTTATTCCCCTCAGCCAATAACTCTTAGCCTTCACCCCATACCAGCCCGCCGGCGTCTCTTAAACTGTGTATGGTTTGTGGTTAAATAGGTAGGTGACCGCTTGTTATACCATGTACCAAACACTCTTTTTATTTGGCTAGCATTTATGTCAAATTCAAATTAAATTTATTTGCCTTAAATAGGGTTATTACAAAGTTGTTTTATGTTTTAAAAGTAGTTTAACCTATTTAGCTCGACCTTTGTGATGTTTCTTATCTTATCTTATCTTATCATGGGGCCGTGACTTTGCCACGATGCACTCCGACCCTTAAGGATCTTTTGTGCCACCCCTGCCTTCACTCCTCCCACGTCCTAAATATAGCTGCCATAAGCTTCACTATATCTTTAGCGTGAAAGAGTCTACAGTCTTCTGGCTTTGGATACGCCACTTCCAGAAGACAAAATGATTTGTGATGTTATTATTAATATTTTACCTTCGTCCTTTTTTAACATGTCCTTTGTTAATCTACTGCAAAAAACAAAGTCTGCAGTTTACGTCTTTTCAATGTTGCGATGTCCATGAAATACCGCTAGACGAGTTAATAGACAAAATAAACCGTCTAGTTTTCCCCGATCTGGAAACATGCATGGAGATGGAAACCATGGCGTAAAAATCTTTCAAAGATTCTGCCAACAGATCAAACATCAAAAACGATTAAGAAAGTCAAACAGTTTGTTTTAAAAACTAGATAAAACTGTTAATAACTTTGAAGTGTTAATGTTAGGGTAGAGTGGGTTAATGATGAACTCCAAACGGGGTCATTTATATCATGATAGAAAAGATAAAGAGCCGATGCTCAGTACCTCCCTCTCAGTAGGCGGAAAGATACTGTCAACCAACTATCGTTTATTATAGTGCTAACATGATGTACCTATACAGGCTCGCTCGAAATTATAGGGAGTTGGTGCAATTAAAATGCGTATTAGATTAAATAATCAGATTTACTGACACACACAAGCGAAACTATTAAAGAGGTACAGTCAAAGACATAAGTCGCAAAACATAATAAAGCTACAAAATTAACTGTACACAAGAACTTTCCCTATGTTAGTATACAAAGGTATGTTCAAAACTCCTTGTTCGTCATAAAATTTCAAAAGTCACTAAACACTACCAACACTTAATTAACATCAAAAGTCGCTGGACACTAAAACTCGATGAAATAATCCAAAAGTCACTGTACGCTCAAATTCCACGAAGAAGTCCAAAATCAGTATTATTTCGACACTTTGTTACTTAATTATTAAATTATAATAATAATAATAAGCCATTTATTCAGACTATTGCACAAATAGAAATTTCATTTTTAATTATAATCTTCCCATTTCAAACATTATTATTTTTTCGAAAAATTAAATTCATAACAGCAGTAGTATTTAAATTGCTTTTATTGTTTTAGTAATCTATTGTATGTTGCTTACTGCTCTTTTGTATGTCTGTTTGCCAGTCGGCATAGGCCTCCTCTAATCTCTTCCATTCGAGTCTTTCCTGTGCTACCGTATTCCATGTTATTCCAGCTACCTGTCTTATGTCATCATCCCATCTTTTTTGTGGCCTGCCTCTCTTTCTTTTTCCGTCTCTTGGGTACCACTGAGTTATTCTTTTACTCCATTTATCTTTGCCTCTAATGATGTGTCCTGACCACTTCCATTTGAGTCTTCTTATTTTTAGTGTGATGTCTTGAACTTTGGTCTTGTCTCTAATATTGTTGCTTTTTATTATGTTTTCCTAAGGCCTAACATGCTTCTTTCCATCGCACGTTGGGATGATGCGAGTTTATTTGTTACATTTTCTGTTAGGGCCCATGTTTGACTGCCATACATTAATACAGGTAACAGGTATTAAACAGCTTGCTCTTTGTAGAAATATCTAGATCCTTATCTTTCATTATTTCTTTCAAGTACTGGGGCTTGAAAGAAATAATTATTAATTACCTATTTTATTTACAAATGCATTGCATTAAATCAATTGACTAATTAGCACATGATTTATACCTATATGGGTCATACACACTCGAAAAAAAAAAGTAGCTACTTCGCAATGATACATATCTACTAATGATTTGCACATGTTGGCACACTAAATATTTTACGTCTATGATTATTTTTTAAATTGAATAATGATACTTTATTTTGAAGTTAAAAAGGAAAAAGTGGGGTGCTTAATACTTTTGGGCAAGGCTGTATTTATCATAAATATGTGTATATGAATGTCTGTCTCTAATACAGGGTGTACCAAAAATACAAATAAAGTAAAAAGGGTGTAAATGGGTCCCTTGTGTAGAGTTTATTACCAATGTATGACAACTGTAGTATGACATTATTACATGCTGAAAAATTTATTATTTTTGATAAAATAATAAAATAATCGACATTGAAGCGCAGCTCTATTCTAAGTTCATTCCCCCTAACAGGCGTAATTACCTCCTAATCTTAGAAACTTTTCTACTCCTGGTAGCTAATATTTATTTGATCAAATATTAACCTAAAATAAATAACCTATCCTATAATTCCTCAATTCTAGTATTTATTTTACTAGGCTAAGTACAAAAAAGATAAATAGATATTAGATAACTTTATTGAATACTTTACAAGAATATTAAGTGAGTGAGAATCAAGATAGGTATGAGTCAACATAAAAACCACAAATAAATTTTAATGTTGTATTGAAGTAACAATCTGAGTAGGTAGGTTCTATCTACCTAATAGCTCAGATAAATAAACTAAGGTTTTAAGCCGTAAACCAAAAATAAAAATAATTTTAATTGAGTAGGTATGTATTTATCACACACAAGAACCCGTAAGATCGATAAATGTGGTTAAAAATTTATCACGGATCAATCAATTAGGTACTATGTAATTGTACTAGCACTATCCTACCATTTTGAAATAAAAAAACAACAAACAACTTACCTCGAACTAGAAACACTTTTTTCATACAACAACGCAAGATGACAAGCAAGCTGACGGCTCACCTAACAAGCGGGACCACTTAACTCAATCAACACAGCTTTACAGTTCACATGAATATCTTACACAACAACATAACACTTACAACATAGCCCTAAGATTAGAGAAGCAGTTCAAAGTGTACCTACTCCTCCTTGCTGCCTCAACAACGACGGCCGTCGTCGGGACGGACACGGCCTGTGTCGCATTTCGCACCATATTATCGTCACCGTCCTTGTAATCGATGCCAACATACCTACTCATGGCATACACATAGCATTATCTCGCAATATTTAATAAGAATAACGACGATCAGAGATAAAATTATACGCGACTACACTTTATGAACTTATGATCAACTGAAAAACTGAACTCGGAAACAGATGAGGTGACACTGACCTGACGAGCCGACAAAGCGGGAAGCGGCTTTGAAATAGGTAGTCTGCGCGCGCCGCTCTGCGCCGCTGTTTTTTCCTTCTGCGCATGCGTACGGGGAATGACAGGGATTGTCAACATTTAACTAGTTTTTTAGTTTAGTAAAATTATTTTAGGTATGGATCGCAATAAGTAATATAAGTATTATTGTATTATTGTGCCCAATAAACTTTTTTCTATTCTATTCTATTCTATTCAATAAACAACTTTGACTTTAGTATTCTTATAACTATTGGGTCCAAGCTAAGGCTGGTACCAAAAAATAATAGTTATGACGAGAACAATACAAGGTTTTCGTTTTCGTTAAGAGGGTTATTAGAGCGCTGTTCGACTTAAATTGCATTTAATTATCGTGGCAAGCAAGAGCTATTTAATCAAATGTTAAGATGATTTTCCGGAGTGAATCTTCTGTATTTGTACTATTATGTATCTGTGGTATAAGAAGTAGTGTAACATAATTACGCCAACGACGCAAACAAACCGTTAAATGCTTGTCTTGCATTCGAAGCCCAGTAAGATCCATTTTTTCAACGTTAAAAAAGTAGGTTACAAAATAAGTAAAAACATATCCAAGCGAGCAAGGTCGCAAACACTACCTAATCAACAGTTTATAGGCACTTAGTCATAATCCGGCAGTACTCTGCTCTGATTTTTTTATATCGAGTATTATTAAAAATCTTTTGAATAAAATGTTGTGAACCAATGACACATTTGGGGGCGTTTAGGGTTTCATCGGAATGACACATTTGGGGGCGTTTAGGGTTTCATCGGAAAAAATGTAAACCAAATTTTTGAATCTCCTCTGAACTCCTAGTACTTACATAATTTTACAATTTAATTTTGACCGACAAATAACCTTGCTAGATCATGGTCATTTAAAGGAAAAGCTTGTAAAATAAAGGGAAGGCCGGTACATTTTAAATCCAAGTGAAGACTTCGGCCCGCTTTAATGCGTAGGTAATTCCGTCGACAGCACGTTAATAGTACATGCGCGTTCATTGTGACCACTTACTACTACCATATCATCATTAACATCATCATACCAACCTCTGATGTCCACTACTGAACAAAGGCCTCCCCCACCGATTTCCAAATGAAATGGTTCTTGGCAGCTGCATCCAACGGCTCCCCGCGACTCTGACCAGGTCTTCTGTCCATCTAGCTAGTGGGAGGCCGTCCTTCTTTGAACTTCCCGGTATGTGGTCGCCATTTTAAAACTTGAACGCCCAACCAGCCGTCTGTTCAGCGTGCTATGTGCCCTGCCCACGCCACTTCAACTTGCTAATCCTATGAGCTATGTCAGTGACTTACCATACCATACAATTTTTTATAACGGCTGTCATCAGGTAGGCCATTTTACACGTAATGGTATAAAAACCAGTTTTATTGACCCAGAGCGATGCGTCACGTAGTTTATTTCCATTTAATAGTAATTTTGAACCCTGTTCTCGTTTGACCCGTCGCTTCGATTGTGCAATATCGCGCTGTGACATAAACAAAACAGCTTGAAAATAACATCACACCTTTTCACATCGCGCATTTTTTGATAAAGATATGTACCTCCCACCCTGTCACT
The DNA here is from genome assembly GCA_947347705.1 of Nymphula nitidulata. Lineage (NCBI taxonomy): Eukaryota > Metazoa > Arthropoda > Insecta > Lepidoptera > Crambidae > Nymphula > Nymphula nitidulata. Next base: position 16,049,639 of record OX374625.1, on the reverse strand, counting down.
GTATTTGAATACTCCGGTATGTACGAAAACTTACGTATTATTTAAGTTTAAAAAATAAATGCGGAACCCGAGGTGTATTTTTTCAAATGGCGGTGAATTCTGCTGCAAGTCTAGTATTTTCAAAGACTAAGCGGTAGCAGATGAGTGCTTAGTTAGATTAGTGCAATTTGATTTTACATACTCTATTTATTTAAAGGTGTTTACGTAATATGCCAAATCGATACTAATAGCAATTTATCGCTTAAAAATAATAAACAACACCTAAACAAAAAGATAAATAATTGTTATAAAAATTAAAAATAAATGATTATTTCAATAAAATTATTATTACTTGTCATCGTATTAGAAATTAAGGCATCGTACTATAAGTTTTATTGGCAAATAAAGTTTTTTGCATCTCAGAAGGAATCGACGGTACTAATAGTTTGCATATTCTAGTCTTTGGAAATATAGTCTATTAATTTGATGTAAATTTTAGGTTGAATGACATTCACAACCGATCACTAGAGTAGTGACATTTTCATTTTGAGTTTTCGATGAAGAATTTCTTTTTTTTGGGTACTTCTGATACACCGTGTATAAGTTACGTTTAGTTCATACCACAATGACTTTATCTTTCATAAAGCCTGCTGACAAATTTTATGACATGTAAAATTTAAATTAAGAATCAATTATTTAAGAAAATAATCTAGAATAATCTAAATAAAGAAAATAATAAGGCCGTTTATCGCAGAGGAAAAGAGGCAAGGAGTATAGACTACGCCTGCATCAGACATAGAATAAACTCGGCATATATAATTATTATTTATATAATATATAATGATAATTATTATATTATAATATATATAATTATATACAAGTAGAGAATCAACGCTTTAGTCAAGTACTATTTCTACTAACTAGAGTTTGATTAAAAAAAATTGTAATAGATCAAGTAATGTGATAACGATAACAATGATATCAAAACAGACGGGAGAGCATCAGCCAAGTTGAAAAAGAGTCGGTGTCAGCCTACCGGTCATTGTATACCTATTTTACATAGCTATTCCGACCTAATTAAATTAAAACTCTATTTAATTATTTTTTTGTCAATCTTTTGCGAATAAGATAAAAAAATGGCACGACAATGACTTCATTCCCAAAATGAAAAAGCGAAACATGGGCACTCTTTTCAGTGATTGTCTTTGTTCAACATTCAAAAATACAAAATTAAAAATTTTAAGTAACCCCCGGCCTCATTAATCATCTATGTAACACCATCTCATTGAGACTATTCATAAGAGCCCAAACACACTATATCTGCTGTAAGTTTCTGAAGAATTAAGCATTTCGCAGACATTTTGATGGTATAGGATCAGCTCAAGGATAGTATGTCATGGGAATGTCACCGAACTGACAGTACGGCAAATTTCAAATCAATCGGATGTGTAAAAGTTAGTAAAACCCTATTATCATGTAGAAAATGTGCTGATAGTCATCAAACGCCTGAACTGATCTTCATAAACTATAGCTAAGAACCATCGTAGGCACATTAGCTTTCAAACAAAAAAAAACGAATCAAAATCGGTCCATTCGTTTAGGCGCTACGATGCCACAGACAGACACACAGATACACAGACAGACATGTCAAACTTATAACACCCCTCTTTTTTCGTCGGGGGTTAAAAATTACTCAACTCGGCACTGTCTGTTCAGCAATAATAGGAACTTTATAGTGTGCAGGTGTTTTGTAAGTATGTGTTTATGGACTTTCGTTGCCATCAATAATAAATTATGTAGATTTATGAAATCCAGCAACTTTTGATAAAATATTGTTCACTAACTTTTGATATTCTTCAATGTACACACGACAGCACCTCAAGTGTTACAGTTGCACTACGAAAGCCGCCTCTAATACGAACGCAGTAAGGGCGGGCTTAAGGTCAAACTGTTACGCTTGATGTGCTGTCGACTGTACAATAGATTGGTTCAACAATTTGTTCAGCGACATATGGAGCTTTATATTATGCAGGTGTTTTGAAAATTTGGTAAGTCCAGCAACTTTTGATAAAATATTGTTTACTAACTTTTGACATTCTTCAATGTACACAGAGATTTGATCAACTATTTGTTCAGCGACATATGAAACTTTACATTGTGCAGGTGTTTTGAAAATTTGGATCTGTTCATCAACTTATGTCTTCGACTGTACATAAAACACTTATTAATATGATTACTCAATAATTATGATTGGACTCGCCCCAGACGAGCGCAGGCGCGGGTGAATTAAGCAGACTTTTGTTTGTATCATACTTAGAAAATTGCGGCGAGCGCCGTGGGGGTTGTAATGACGGAGGGGCGAAAGGTGAGCGCGGGGAGCGTGACTCGCTGTAAAATTACCTTGTGTTCAGATTTACCCCACTATCCCCTATATTTCAAATTCTACATGAAAATATATAACGTATAATGAAATGAACGTCATTTGGCTGGAGATTATGATTTAATTTGTTATGATTATGTTTTTATAGCGCATAAAATCTTTGTGAACTAATATTAGCGCTAACTAAAACAAAACAGTTTAAAAGAACGCTTTTTACACTTTCTTATTTTAGTTAGCTCTCACATTGATCTACAAAGCTTGGGTATCGGTAAATTATTTATTTATTTATTTTTATTTTATTTTATTGGTAGATCAACAGAAAAAAAAATAAAAAATGCAGAAATGTCATCATGTCAAAATATCATTTCCCAATCTAATATTTACCAAAGAATGAATTTTTTTTCATGTCCATTGGTCAAACTTAAAGTTTCAATAAAAGGCATTGAAGTCTGTGGTGGAGACCTGTAGAATGACTAGTGACCGCCTGCGGCTCCGCCCGCGTGGATGTCGGTTATCGCTCTAAAAGTACACTATGTACTCAGAATCTCAAACCATCTCCATGCAGAATTTCATCCAAATCTGTTCACCGTAAAACGTAACTGACAGACAGATTTACTTTCGCATTTATAATATTGGTATGGATTTTTTTATTCAATTAGATATGTAAGTAACAGATAAAGAATGACAATAGCGAAAACCACACAGGTGAAGGGGAAAGAAGGACAACTCCGTAAAGTAAGATTTTCTCAGTTAAGTAATAGTTATACAAATTAAAATTATTGGTGAGCTTAAACAGGTACTTACTAGATTAAAACTACGGAATGAGAATTCTGACAAGTGCTCATGCCTTGATCGGGAGTGATTTAAGATACGCCAGCCACGTACAGAATATATAACGTGCTCACGTGCTTTTCTGGAAGAGCAATCACGAATTATTGATCGGAACGAGGCGGTAACCACCGCTATTGCAAGAAACAAATATTTATTTTGAGATAAACTATTTGGTCAACACTTATAAGGGTGGTAGTCCCGTATCGACCGTACATAAGGGGAAGAGTACATACCACCGCCTTTCTTCTTTCTGTTAAACAGTTCGCTGTGTTTCGCATTGAAGGTTACGGTAACCAGCGTAATTACTGGAAATTAAACGTATTTTCTTTATGATATTATGAGATGCTCAGTGGCGTAGTGGGTTGAGCGCTTTGGTTGCCATTACGAAAGCAAATCAACTTTCTCCATGGTCGATCCCAGTATGGGTCAATCAAAATTTGTTATCTCGAGCTCCTCCGTGCTTCGGAAGGCACGTTAAGCCATTGGTCTCGGTTGGTACTGCTACCGCATTAACCCACCAATCAGCATTGGGCCAGCGCGGTGGCGTGATGGCCCAAACTCCTCATGTGTTTCTCCCATGTAGGAAGGCCTGTGCCCAGCAGTGGGATGTATATAGGCTGATGATGATGAAAGGTATTTTATCTTAGGCCTATGAATGACGACGCACCTGCAATATAGTGATTTTTCCTTGTTATTGTAGGTGTTAGTAGTCACTACCAGATGGGCTGTCAGTTGGCTTTTCATCAGGTTGCTTTAAAAAACAAATCTGTTGAAAGCTATCAAAGAGATGATCAATCTGGCGATCTATTACGCCCGGGCTTTATTATAGTTAATCGTAATCACAGTCCTCGTAAGCACCGGTTTATTTTGGTGCTATGTTATCATTTTGTGTGGAAACAAGGAAAATCAGAATCAAGTACGACCCATTACGTGTTATCATGGCGATATGGAATTATAAATGTGAATTAGATGAGGTTCAAGCTCGTAGCCAAATAGCTTTTTTTGCTGGAACAAAAACATACCTACATCATTTCAACGGGATGTATTCTTTATTCATATTCGTGTGATGATATGCCTAAGCTATTTTTGTGAGAAAACATGACGAAATTGCATCAATGACGTGATTACATTCTGATTGGTATCAGCATATCAAGCATTATTAAGTATTGTTTATAGCTAGGTACTTATATTACCATTTTAAGCAATATAAAGAGAATCTTCATCCATTGGATAAACTTTGTATTATTATATAACCGCTTCATGATTTACCAACGGACAAAGTCAACAATTACGAGCATAATTAAATATTCCTTAATTTGGACTTAATGTGTAACTTGTTGCTGAAGGGTCAAATTTTCATGAATTTTAATTAATATTAGATGTTGATCTAACCATTATTATTTTTGTTTAGATAGATAGATAGATAGATAAAAAGTTTATTTGCATTAAAGGCACACACGTAATATAAAATCATACAATCCATTTTAGTAAAAACAACGACATAGTGGATAGGTTACAAATTAAAGTTAAATAGATCTTAAGTAAATAGATTAAAAAAGATTACTTGTGCGTGCTGCAGTAACGCAAAGGGGCCATAGCTCAGCGGTAGTTGTTGCCTGACAGGCGCAGCTGACAAGCAACACACTGATTTTCAGCTATTACCCAAAGTGGGTGCGAGTGCGCATCTATTACAGTGAAAATATTTTGTAAAGTGTCAGTACAGGAATCGTATAAAATCAGTGCAAGGACAGTGCTCGACGGAACCCCCGTCATGACTCAAGGGATACAGAAAGTCATAATATAACGAATGAGTGAGCCATGCAAGTGATATCAAACAACCAGTGCGGTACAAAAAAAAAAAAAAAAAAAAACCCACTTAGACATAATATGCATATTAAAACATAAATATGAGCATAAATATGTTGTCAAAAATAAAATAAAAAAGAGATCGTAAAAAAAGGCAGGTATCAAGTTCCATACTGGCTGAGAGCAGACCGCTACAGGTAACGTTTCGGTATACCCAGCTTTTGTTTTTCTAAAAGGTGAGAACTTAAATGTTTTTTGAAAGTATATAAAGATGTCAAATTTCTGATTGGTGGCGGTATGTTGTTCCAGCATTTGGTTGCTTGATAGCGGAAACTGCCATTAAATGCGACTGTTTTGTGGCGTTGGAATATCAGATTGGACCGGCGGCAAAACCTAGTACCATATTTATCTTGAAATGGAGAAAACATTAATTTAGAGTGAAGATATTCAGGATTTTTATACTTTATTACCCCAAACAACATACTTGCAAGATGAAGCTGTCTACGAGATTCCATATTTAACATAGAAGCATTATTTAAATACGGCGAAATGTGACTTCTGGGTGGTATGCTAAAGCAATATCGACAACATGCGTTTTGTACTCTTTGAATTAGTCGCTGCGTTTTACTCAGCAGACGAGGCCCATAAACTATATCTCCATAATTTAATTTGGACAGAATTAGCGACTCACATAAGCGAATTCGCACCCGTTCAGTAAGCAACTCACGAATTCTGTATAAAACTTTCAATCGATAAAAGCAGTTCTTGACAACACCCAGTATATGACTCTCGAAGCGCAACAGGCTGTCCACGATTATTCCCAAGTTCCTTGCCTCCTCTACCCTATCTATAGGACTACAAAACAAGTTAATACCCGAGATTGTGTTTTTTATGTTTATAACTTGTACTTTTGAACCAAGAACCATGTATTTTGTTTTAGCGGGATTCAGTACCATTGAGTTTCTGGCAGACCAGTCAGCTATGCTGTCCAAATCCTCGTTCATACATTTTACAGCGTAGGAAATCCTTTCAGGGGTTTCCGATACGTACAGCTGGACATCATCAGCATAACAATGGAATTTACAACGCTTTATTACTTTTGTAAGATCGGCACTGTAAACTATAAAAAGAAGTGGTCCAAGTATTGAACCTTGAGGTATCCCACGATTTACCGGTAGTGAGTGCGAAATAAGAGTCGACCCATCATCTCTTAGGACTTTTACACATTGCGATCGCCCACTCAAGTAACTTTCAAACCACGCTACAGAATGACGATCCAAACCGTAATAAGTTAGTTTCGATAGTAAAAGTGAAATATTAAGACTATCAAACGCACGGGAAAAATCTAGTAATGTTAATATAGTGCCACGCCCATTATCCTGTTCAGCGAGAATATTATCCGTGACATCTAATAGGGCTGTGAGAGTACCACGGTTTTTACGAAATCCAGATTGATGAGTTGGTAAGATATTATTTGCTTCAATATACTTGAGTAATTGATTATAAAGAGCTTTTTCTAAAACTTTAGAAAGGAAAGGCAGAATGCTGATCGGTCTTAGATCCTTAAAATCGGAAGGGTTTTTAATTTTCGGAATAGGAGTAACCAGTGCCTCCTGCCATTGCGACGGAACAATGCCAGTATGCAGTGATTTATTTATAATAGAAGTGATGATATCAAGAGTACGAGGAAGAGTCAGTATTACCATATCACGACTGATTCCATCGCGCCCGATAGCGTTGGATTTTATATGTAAGATGTAACTACCGATATCACTCTCAGAAACAGGTTTAATTGAAAATTTGAATCATTAAAGCGATGAAATTCATAGAAAGTTAAGTCAGAAATTGGAGGTATGTTAGTGGTAGGGATGTTTAAAAAATGATTGTTAATATCATCTGGGTTGTCGAAGCAGTCTTAGCAGTTTTAATTTTTAATTTTAGATTTGAGATCTGGGTTACGATTTCCTTTTTAAAAAAAATAACGTTGTAAGTTGATAATAAGCTTAAGTTGAATAGATGCTGACTGCGTTAACCAAGCCATAGCCTACTTGTTTGCCAACCCTATCACATAATTTTTCATAAGGTAAGATAGTAAGGTCGAAGACCGTGGCGAGCTACTCCGGAGTTTGCTAAACCACAGAGGAACAGGCTATCTTACTTCCAACAGAAGTGTCGGAACACAACAATACTATAAACATTATTGTTATAGCGGCAGATATAGGTAAGATGGTAGCCAGACCATCTTACCTATGAACTTACAGAAGCCCTACCACAAACCAAACCGACCAGAAAATTTCTGCGCCCACTAGAATCGAACCCCAGACCTCTAAATCTAAGATAGGTGGTCTCAACCACCAGACCACATAGGCGGTTAAAATAAGACAAAATACTCGCTTAAGATGTAGCTTTATTATTATTGTTGCAAAAATCAATATTATTTTTAGGTTAATGAAACTCTGAATAAATTATAGAGTTCTAAAGACAATAGTGCATGCGCTACAAATATAATTGGAGGGGGGTCCGATTCACTAACGACACATTAAGATTAGAAAATATATTGTCAGTAAAATGTTCTGTTATCTATTAAAGTTTTCTTTTACTTTCTACTATAATTCTTTTATGTACATTGACATGCTGAATTAGTAAAGCATCTTACCTACAAATACCAGTAAGTATAAGATTTTTGAAAAGACGCTGGCGGACCGTAAATGGACAAAAAAAAATGTGAAAACATTTACATTTTATAAAGTCATAAATATTGTTTTATACAATAATACTGTCCAATTTCTAGAAAACAATTATGGGGTGGTACTTGTTCATCCATAAATAGACCAAGAGATTAGCATGCCCACACTTCTGTAGCGCCTACACAAAATCTTTTCAGATTTGGTGACGAGACTGAGCTATTATGTTATTTTATACTTTTTTTTTATACAACTAGATGACAAACAAGCTGACGGCCCACCTGATGGTAAGCGGTAACCGCCGCCTATAGACACCTGCAATAACAAGGCAAAATCACTTCATATTGCAGGTGCGTTGTTATCCTGAGGCCTAAGATGAAATGCCGTCCATGCCCAGTAAAACCTTTCCCCCTCTTCCCTTTTCCCTTTTTTTTCCTTTTTTCCTTTTTTGGTACTGGCTACCTTTCCCTTCAATCTGAAACACAGCGAACTGTTTCACGGCTAAAATAAGAAAGGCGGTGGTACCTACCCAGACGACCCTACATACGGGTCTACCACCTAGTAAACTTACAACTAAATGCATTGTACACATTATTTGTGTATGTAGATTCTACTATACAACTACATAAATGGATACCTAAACGAAAAGGAGGAGTTCCATACGGTATATTTGGGCCATTTTTATGAATGTCCTAAAATCAATGCATCCGTCATCAATGCAAATACCTACTATAGAGCGAAAACGAAATTTATGCCCGTTAGCTTACCTATGTTATTGTTATATCTACGCAAGTGTTAAGTATAAATAAATATTTTAGTATCGTTGAGGAAGTGGCTTTATTTCAGGCAGAAGCTTCATAAAACTTTAGAAGTGGGATAGTCTCAACAGGAGAAAGAAAAATAAGGAAACAATCAAAATTATTCTAAAAATACTCCAACGAACGATTCGTTGTAATAAAAACACTAATTTATCATTCTGTAAGATAGCTATTTTCATTGGCTTTTGATAGCGCTACTCTAAATTTCAGTATAATGTAAAATTGTTTTACATTGGGATGACTGATTACATTAGAATGCGATGGAAGCGGAACGTGTGAAATAACCTAGATATTTTTTTAAGAAATGATAAATTATTTTTCAAAATATTCTTTTCGTTTATAGGGTTTCGTACAGACGGAGTTCTTATAGTTTTCCAGCACATTTGTATAATGTGTACTTTTATATTCTTTCATCTCTATACGCATTTACAAAATAGGAATAATAATTATAATATTTACATGATTATGGACACCATGAAAAAGGAAGTGATTTATTTTCATTTTAAAAATGATTTGGTGCACTAAACAAAATAAACCGTTTTGGTGGACCAAAGTGTAACTAATGTGTATAAGTATCAAACCATTATCTTTTCATATCCTGTGGATCGATGTCAAGCAATTCGTTGAATTTCATAAATACAGGCTCTGCATATATTATATAACAAAAATGAAATCCACTGTTACATAATACTTATAAATGACATCAGTATTGATGTATCTAATAACTTATGGGTAGAGGACAGTTAGAACAAAACGCCTACTCTGATTAACACTTTAAAGTTTTCTTTTAAATATTGTTAAGTTAAAATACCTCTAAGTTCCAGAAATATATTCAGTTGAGGGATAATTTGCATCTTCCAAGTAGCTGTTCTGTGATCTAAGATTACAAAATATTAAGATTTATTGGGCCCACAAAGATAGCATCCTCACAATTAGCTTACTCTGTTTAGCATAAAATCATGTATAAATTTACAAACATTACTTCTGGTGATTTTCGCGGAGCTTTTAATTTGATTAATGTACCTTATTTGAAATATTCAAAATAAAACATTTTTTTCTAAAAATACAAGTAACAAACACTGATTCTTTCTGGCAATCAAAATTAAGTTGTTAATTGGTCGAATTGAAAGCATATTATTGGAATAGATAGATAGATAAAAAAGTTTATTTGCATTAAAGGTACACACATACAATATATATACAATTACACTAGAAACGACGATATGTGGATAGGTTATGAATTAAAGTAAAATAGATTATAAAAGAACACGTATCAAGTTGAACCGCCTATGAATTTTATGTGAAACGATAAGCTTAAATTGTGAAGAAAATAAAGTCTAAACTTGGATTACGGCAAATAAAATGAAATAAATTTTACTAAGTATACAGGATGGCACATTTAGATCGGTCAGTATGGGATCGGTCAGTATGGCCTGAAACTATAAGACATACGAAAATCTCTTCCTACGAACCATGTCATCGATTTTAGTAATAATGAAAACTGCATTCATACATTAAAAAAAAAACGTAGACTCAGCTCGGGAATCGAACCCGGACTTTTTGAAAAATATAACTAACACGATATTTGTTTAGATATCGATTGTGTAGGTCTTAAGCAGTACACGTTACTATGAAACATGATGTCTAAAATGAATAAAATGCATTGTTTTCATATCCTTTAATTTATTTTAGTACCTAAGTGTTCAAAATTACCACCATAGGAGGTTCATCACGTCTCTGTTCAAACCCAGACGTTCTATTTTCAAATGAGGTTTATCACCTCATTCTTATTCTAAGTGGACCTTTCAATTGATTATTAGTGTAAGTATGATTAAAAAAAGCAAGCAATTACAACCATAGATAGATAATATTATCGCAGATAACAATATGTAAAGCAGTGTATGTAACAAGTTGCGACACCAGCAAAGAGCTACAAACAACCATAGAGACAATTTTACGCACCGAAACGAGTTGAATGTTTTGTTGAAAAAATGGTGGCAATGTCGAACACTTACTAAAATGAATTAAAGTATATGAAAAGGATGCATTATATTCATTTTAGACATTATGTTTCATAGTAACGTTTACTGCTTAAGACCCACACAATCGATATCTAATTAAAAAACGTGTTAGTTTTAGTTTTCAAAACGGCGGGGTTACCGAGCCGAGTACACTTTTTTTTTAATTATATGAATGCAGTTTTTCTTCTTACTAAAATCGATGACATGGTTCCTGAGAAGAGATTTTCAAATGTCTTATAGTTTCAGACTATCCCATACTGACCGATCTAAATGTGCCACCCTGTATATTACATTTTGAACTGTCTACTAAACTTACATAATAATAAACAAGTACCGTGTTGTGTGTTGCTCTCGTTGCGTTCTTTATTAAATCGTAGCAAAAGGGACAAAATCCCATTATTTGTGTCTACCAGCTGTTTATAGCTGTGTTACATAAGATTCGGCCCACTAACAAATTCCCGAACTGGCTGGAATTTATTACTTTATAAAAAAAAGCGGGTTTCTAAATATTGCATACCTAACGTAGCTGTATGGATAAATATTTGAATATCGAATTTTAAAAAAAAAAAAATTAAAGCAGAAGTTTTCTTATTTAAAGCACTGCTAGAGAGTTTATAATTGTGATTTTAAGATAGACAGTTCCTCTATGTTTAAGTTTTTAGCATCTTCGGCCTTATTATCAGGTGAAATAAAGACCAAGCGCTACCCCGTTAAGAAAAAAAAATCACAGGACATAATTTTGGCTGCTAACTAGAATTTGGAAACCTCAGTGAATAGCACAAAATAATATCTTTTGAACTATAATAGCTCTACAGAATATAGCTTACTAACATTCTGAAGTGTATAATGTTTGGCATAATTGAAATCATACCCCAAAATACTCCTACCTGATAAGTATATAACTCAGAAATACTCATAAAATGCGTACCGTCTGCTTCTGTTTACGAACGGAAACTGCACCACAAATATAAAAATAGTCTCACCGCTCACCTATAAATCAATCGGTAATTTGAGTGTTCGTTCGCACAGATAAATTGTTAGGTTGATTTATCTTGCTCAAACGTTCAATCTAACTTTTGCTTATCAATGTTTGTCTCTTCATGAACTTTTAAAAGCCTGCTTTAAATCAACAAATTTGTAAAAAATACGTTAATTAGAAAAGAGTGGGTAATTATGAACGCGGGTAATTTTGAATAAGGCCGTATACAGGGTGGTGCCGTCAATACGACAATAAATTAAAACATGGCCTATATCAGTCCACAGGAATAGTTTGCCAGTTATATCTTATTTATTTGATAATTTCATGACATTTCTATGAAATAATGCAGCCAATGTTGTATTATTTCATACAAATAAGCTATAAACTGAATAAGATGTTTTTGAAAGTGGCAAACTATTTCTGTGAACTAATCTAGCCCATGTTTCAATTTATTGTCGTATTGACGGTACCACCCTGTATATTAGAAAAAAAGCATAGTTTAAAATCTCTTACTGCTGTCTGAGAGAGTGACTCATGATGCCAGGCACTTTTGAATAAAATCAAGTGTATGCTAAGTTAACCAAACATTGAGAGGCTTTCGTCTTTATCCAAAACCTATTTACATAAATAATCATTAGTTTCGCGTACAGATCTGACCTAAGCTGGTAAGTGGTAGCAGGTAGTCCTAAGAATGAATGACGGGAGTTGGGACAGATAATCCATACAAGGGTAAGTACAATTGCGACAAAGGGGGCCCTCAGAGTAATCGGCTTGAACATCAAAAAGTTCGTTCTTTGTCTTGACAAATTAGGTTGTGGATATCTCAAAATAATAATAATAATAACATGCTAATTACAGACGAAGAATAAAGAACTTTTACTTCTTTCGATAGTGGCCGCTCTTTCTATGGAGGTTATTTCACGTTCATTGTAAGGATTCCATTAATGAAAAGTGGTTTTACTCAAGCCCCAATAGATATTTTGATCTTATACGCAAAGAAAACTTTTAAGAAATGTTAAAAGCCGCACTAGAGCTTCGTTTTACAGGTGCGTAGGCTTTGTAGATAATTATGGCTATAGGATTATAGGTACTTTTTTATATTTGATTATTTATAGAAAGCACTGAAAATGACTCAACATAATCTGATGAGAAACGATAAGAAAAGTCAATATGCGAAGACAGCTAGTGCTGCATGGACACATTGTTCTAGCCGCCTCCCCTTGCCGACCACGGCGGTTCATGGAGTTCGTTGGTTTCTCTCCGAGGTTTCACAAGTTAAACTTCAGTCGTCGTCAAATAAATGTAACAGTGAAGCCCAAAATAAGATACGCTCACTTTCAGAACAATTCTTAGCACGCGGCGCACTTCGTTTATAAGTTTTCACTTTCTATTGTTTTTGGAAACCACTTAGCACCAACTCCAAAAATATGTTTCTAGGGGATGAACACCTACTTAAATTTAATTATGTTATCTTTTTCAGTTTTTTGAAGTCGGTTTTAATTTTTGTTTAAATTTTTTTTTTTACAATTTTTAGTGGTAACTTTCTACGGTCGAAGCTAGATGGGTGACCGTAAACTTATATTGTTTCCTACTTTCGTATCGTTTCACTTAAAAGTCATTTGAAAAGCAAAAATTCGCAATTTCGTATATGTAGACGACTTAATAATTTAAGTTTTTTTAAATTTAAAACCAAAGTACCCAACTATTTTTGAAAAAAAATTTATGGGACCAAATGGCAGCTATTTTGCATCGAACAAAAAAAGAATCACGTAAATCGGATCAGTAATCTCGGCGTAATCGGTGTACATACATAGAAAAAAAAAAAAACATACCGGCCGAATTGAGAACCTCCTCGTTTTTGAAGTCGGTTAAAAAAGATTACAAATCCACTTACATGAGAACAAAATTATACTGTTAGCGGTCACATTTAACAATTTAAATGAAGACATTATAATATGTATACAGGGCGTCCCACGGCCATGCCACACGGAGGGAAAGTATATTAAATATTGAACGTAGGATATTTTACTAAAAGAAGACATCGTTTTATTTTTAATAATAAGTACAACTGCATTCACAGATTTTTTAAAAATCGCCTACCTCAACCGGGAATCGAACCCGCCAAATGTGATAGAAAAATGACTTGTATTTTGAAAAATGACGCGTTTGAAAAGGGTTCCTCATAAGCATTATTTTTTCCTAAATAACCTAGCATATTAAAAGAAACTAAGATCATAAAATTTTTCATTTTATTTAAAATTTTGTTCAGGGAAATTTCCTCTGACTTGGCCATGCTTCCAACAATTAACATTATCATTTCAAAGACCTACCCACTTGAGATACGAGATTTCCGTGGTGTAAGTACATGATAATAATAAAGCGATACATGAAGTGTAGTAGGTACTTGTATGCATTTCTTCATGAGCTCACAATTACCATGCTACTAGCTGATATTAGTAAAAATAAATAATTCGAAAATGGAACACGTAAATTTTCAAGCTTCTGTTCTTTTGTTTATTGTGAGTTTCATTTTCGTTTATTAGCAATTTTTGTGTTAATTTACTTACCATGGCGTACCAAAATAATTTGGATTTAATAGAAGCATACTTTTTAAATCACAAAAACATTTCATTAGCTTTGCGGTGGTACCGCGAAAGATATCCCGATAGACGCACACCATCTCGATATGTGTTGAAAAGAATGGTGGATAATTTAACAAATTTAGGACGTTTTGATCATCGCTTACAGCAACCACAGCAGCAGATAATAAACGTCAGCGATGATGAACTCAACATTCTGATTTACTTTGAAGCGTATCCAAAGAGTTCAGTGAGGGAAGGTGAAGAAGAAATTGGACTTTCAAAGAATAGAATACATCGCGTTCTGAAAAAATACAAGTTTAAAAGTTATGTTGAAGGGCGATTAGTGCAAAAATTACGGCCGGGAGATGCTGAAAGACGATTTAATTTCTGCCAACATATCGAGAGACTCATCCTTGAGGATCAAAATTTTTTGAACACCATTATTTGGTCAGACCAGTCAAACTTTAGTAACAACGGTATGTACAACCGGCGTAATAATCGCATTTGGTCCAGACAGAATCCCTTACGAATCCGCGAGACTAATGATCAAGTGCGTTTTTCTTTCAACTGTTGGTGTGGGATTGTAAGTAACCGGGTTCTCTTAATACATTTTTACGAAGGAACTCTGAACACGGAAAGATATCTAGAAATACTTGAGATTTTAAGAAATGAGATTAATAATCTTCCTGATGCAGATCGACGAAATCTCATATTCCAGCAAGATGGGGCTCCGGCTCATAACAGTAGGAGAACAGCCGAGTTTCTTAAGGAATATTTTCCTTCCTGGATCGGCACTTTTAGACAAATTAGATGGCCACCGAGATCCCCAGATCTAACCCCACTTGATTTTTTTTTATGGGGTTATGTAAAAGATTTAGTTTACAGGAACCGGTACAACAGTGTGCAGGAGTTACAAAATGAACTTAGACGTATTATTTCAAACATCCACCATGCAAAAATAAGTAAATCGACAGGGATAGAAATTATCAAAAGAGTGAGAATTTGTATACAACAGAACGGATCACATTTTGAGCATTTGATAAATTATTATTTTTTAAATAAAATGAAAAAATTTATGATCTTAGTTTCATTTAATATGCTAGGTTATTTAGGAAAAAATAATGCTTATGAGTAGCCCTTTCAAACGCTATTATAAAATACATGTAATTTTTCTATCACATTTGGCGGGTTCGATTCCCGGTTGAGGTAGGCGATTTTTAAAAAATCTGTGAATGCAGTTCTACTTATTATTAAAAATAAAACGATGTCTTCTTTTAGTAAAATATCATAAGTTTAATATTTAATATACTTTCCCTCCGTGTGGCATGGCCGTGGGACGCCTTGTATACAAAAAACAATATTGTTTTAAAAATAAAAATAATTCAGACCTATAAATTTTATCTCACTAAATTAGGACACATTTGATTTTAGTACAGTCTCATACTCAGTTGCAGAAACGTCCATTAAAGTTTAATGTACACATTGAGCGCTAATGTCACATTACCACTATGAGATAGTGAGAGATTTGCCCTTAATGTATACATCAAATTTTAAATAACGTTTGTGCAACTGGGTGATAGCCTGTTTTTTCAAAAAAAGATCGAAAGGAATATTTAAATCGGCTATATGACATTATTTGACATTGACGCCGTCATATTAAATAAAAACTCTACCAGCGTAATCCATTGGTCTGCTTGATGCGATAAATAAGGCCAATAGCAATTTTCCATTTTATGTCAAATATCATTTTATCTATCAATTTTTGTAGGATTGAAGCAAATTAGGAGGTTTCAACCATTTATTCCTCAATAAATTAATGGAAAAATCTTGGTTTCTTATTGATTCATATTTTCTGCATGTAACAAAATGTAGGTAAGCATGTGTTTGTTGTCTTAGGAAATCAAGAGCTTGTCAATAATTAAAAGCTCTATTTGAGACTCAGAGTAGATTTCGTTACCGTTTATCGTTTGTATTTAAATAATTCAGAAAATTTAGAAAATGTCAGATAATATAATTTTTTGGTTACATGAGAAGACTATTAATAAAATACAAATGATTTTGACACAAACATAGAAATATTGCATTGACCCCTTTGCAACAAGGTATAACAATGATGAGGTGTGTAGATATTAGTGGTTCCTTTCATCTTTGTTTCTATTGTCTTTCAAACGGCCTTACCCAGCCTCACTTTAATTTATTTTCATTGCTTTAAAGGATGGAGCTTCAAAAACCCTACATATCCCAGAGTTTTATAACATCCGCCATCGTTTACTCCCTCAGGGAATCACCATCACTCTCCACGGTCGAATTTCCCGTCAAATTTGGTTCAAATAATAGCAAGGGATGTGTAACGAATTTTTTCTCATTTCCCCTTTTATCAACATATTCGGCCTTTTTTTATTACACAAAATTTACATGCCAATGTGGGCCGTCATTTTCTCTTTATTACATTGGACACTGGCCCATTAATTCATTGCGGCTAAGGGTGTTAACGATTACAACTTGCAAAAAGGCAACCATTACAAAGGTTTAACCACACGTACAGTCATCAACAAAAGCAAGTGGTCACTTTGGATTTTAATAGATTATAGCTTTTTACGATGGCAACATTGAAAGTTTTGAGAACTGGTTACTTGTTTCAATACAATAAAAAACTAAGTTTAAATTTTGAAAACGGCACTCTTTGCCAATATTGTTGATTTACGATTTGGCGGAAATTTGAAAATTATCGAACTCACGTCAGCGTGAATTTAACGCGAGAAAATTTTGATATCATTTTAAGTCAACAAGAAAGTTATGATAGACTTCGATTGGCCGTTCATAATAAAGTCCCATCTTGTGCCACTGTTTACTAATCTCACATTATTCAAACTTACAGACTGTAAATTCAGACATGACAAACAGACAGATAATATGACATTGTGAGACCATTTCTAAAATAGATATACATATTTTGTGATTTTTGACGATTCGAAAGAGCTTCATAAGAGCCTACTGGAATAAATATATTTTTGGTTTTGATTTTGATGATCTGCGTGATAGACGGTCTTCTACCACAGGAGAGAAGAAGCGTACATGGGAACAGGGGCCTAGCTTCATACAACCGCGCTACGATTGGTACGCTACTAAAAGCTATGGCACGTGTGTCCGTGAGCACTGGCCGCTTTGTTGCGTACGGAAAGAAAACGTTCGGCCAGTGCGCAAACTCAGCCCCCTTATTCTCAACTGTCGGAAAGAATTCGAATTTCGGAAATTCTATACCTGTCACTTTTTATCGCGCTGCGTCAAAGCGAGACGGCATGTGACTTTTCGAATCGAATCCGTGATCCGACAGTTGAGAATAAGGGGGCAGGGCACTGTCGGTGCGCGTCGTATTTGTTATCGTTTTACGATTTGAAAGTGCTTAAAATAAAAAAGTGCAAATATCTCGTATATGGTTTTCTGTACGTACAGTATGTATAAACAATAATAGAAAAAAATCGAAAACATATATTTTTGCTATCCTAAATTCTTCACAAAGTAAGGCGTAGAATTTATTACTTTAAATGTGGATAGAGATAAAGGTAGATAGATACGTACATAAATAAATTGTGGTGGTACCACATACATAACGTTTTAGCGTATGTATTTTAATATTGAATATCAATGATTTAAGAAGTAGTTTTATATTATGTTGCTCAGAATAGGTAGGTTTTATTTACCTATTACAGTATTTTTAACAATATTATTAATACCGGATTATAGGTGTTTATGTTTTGTAATACGTACCGTCGACAGCACATTAAGCGAGACATTTTGACCTTGAGACCGCCCTTACTTCGTTCGTATAGAGGCGGCTTTCGTAGTGCAACTGTTCATTTGATGTGCTGCCATCTGTACCTATGTAATATTATAGAAATTAAATAATATTTAATTATGTTTTCACCTTACTATGCAAAGTTGCATTTTGATCACATGTGAGCAAAATTTATTTAAATTTAGAACACGAATTTAAACCTTTACGTTACACCGTAGCGTGTATGGTCTACTTCAACTTTACTCCTGTACTTCTACTGAGACGACTGAAACGACCTAGCAGTGGGATCCTTCTTCTGTTATGTACACTCTCTAACAGTAATTATGAAAAATAAACTCTTACAATAATCAAACTAAAAGAAAGCACTTTAAATTTTCAACGCTTCGTCGCACACCGCCAGACGAACGATCGACTATTGGCGACGTCAGATGTAGAATTACCGGGTCATTCGCCGTATAGCTCCGACCTCGCATTTATTCCCGAAAATAAATGAAAAACTTCGAGAAAAATGTTTTATAGACGCTCAGAAAGCAGTGGCTGCGTTTCAAAAGGCCGTTGAAGAGACCCCTAAGGACGAGTTGGCAAAGTGTTTTTCTAAGTGGTTCCATCGGATGCAGCTATGTATCCATATGTGTTCCATATGATGAGAATCGACACTATTTTGAAAAGATATAATAGAACTAATAACTTGCTAGTTTGCTCAGTTCTTGATTTTCTAAGAACTTACAGTTTCACCCTCATATGAGGCTTAGAGGAAAGGGAATTGTTCAGTAGTGGCTTTTCGTGAACAAGCTATTTTCTAAAAAATATTTTTAAAGTATAATCTAATTAATATTTTTGATACTCTCTCTGCCGGAAAGTAAATATCAAAATAAATTAATGTTAAAAGTATTTTTGAAGGAAAGAGACACAATTGTATTATAGCAATAAATATGCAATAAATATCTTTAATCGCTAATATGTGATCGATATGTAATTACCGACTATAAAATATATTTCCCTAAGACATAATAACATATGGTCAAGTAAACTTTTTCAAATTCACTAATTATTTACCTACAATGAGACTAAAACTTGCAAAACACTATGTTTTAGTGCAAATTGTTTCATCATCATCATCACCAGCCTATATACGTCCCACTGCTGGGCACAGGCCTTCTTACATGTCAGAAACACATGAGGAGTTTGGGCCATAACACCACCACGCTGGCCCAGTGCGGGTTGGTGGGTTAAAGCGGTTGCAGTAACAACCGGGACCAACGGCTTAACGTGCCTTCCGAAGCACGGAGGAGCTCAAGATTATAAATTTGATTGACCCATCCAGGGAACAACCATGACGAAAGTTGCTTTGTTTTCGTGATCGAAACCAGAGCGCTCCAACCACTACGCCACCGAGCTCCTCTTGTTTAAGTAACAATTATAAAAAAATGATTATTCCGATTTTATTTCCTATTTTTATTGAAAACACCATTGCCTGTCACGTTGATTTATGACGCTTGTAAAAAAAAGTATTCGCTTTTCCTTCGTGTAATATTAATGTTATTTTTGACTAACTTTTTCTGTAAAACCGATTTGCTTTTCTATTGGACTCTGATACCGCTCGAAATGAAAACCTGGCCCTTGGACACCAAACCTACTTCTGACGTTGACCCTGGCGCTACTTTGGACTCTGAACCGCCTACAATGACAACGTCGGCATTAACTTGGACTTTCCTCCGAATCTTATTCCTTCGAGTGAGAATGAGGAATTTAGGCGAGGAATGAATGAGAAATTTTGGAATTTTCCCTTTGCACAGTGACTAAAGTATCTCACTTGTTATTTTTCATTTTTCTCGACACAGTTCGAACCGATACTAACCAAGTTTCTTCTGTCAAGCGGCGATATACCACCGGTGGGGGATGACAATGAAAGAATCAATTGTGTCTGGAATCTCATGCTTGACGGGTTAATTCCAATAGGAATCAAACTAAATAAAGGTATGTAAAATAATATGTCGCACAGAAAAGGACATGGCCAATTTCTGCCTAGGTAACTTTCCAGCATTTACAAGAACACTACTAAGGTATGAAAAAAAAAAGAATTATCATATATTTATTAATCCTGTAGAACTTCGCATTTTTTAACTTAAATTAATAGTCTTTAGTGCAAACTTCCGGTTATACCTACTTTTACATTTGACGTTCCTTACCCCACACACGACTCAAAAATACAATAACTTTAGGAAAACACTAAATACGTAATACTATAACAAATAAGACTACATTTTTTAAAACTCACAAATGTTTAGATAATTATTCAATTATTGATAAATATTATTTTTGAAACATCATTTAATAATATTTTATCACAAAAAAAACCTGAAATGCAACGGAGCTTATTTGACTGATATGTGACATTAGCTGTTAGCTGTCATCATTGCAGTCTCTCAATCGATTTCTCAGTTTTTTCAAAGGATTATTTAATATTGTTTGTTTTAGGATTATATCAAGTGAAATAAGCGCGTTCATATTTTGGTGAACATGTTACGAAAACTGGCATTTATAATAATCGAAGTTTCCAATTTATACCTAGGCAAAGTCACTAGGGATTCCTGGCCAAGTCTTTTACAACTTTGTTTTGCCTCCTTGAGCTCTCTGACACATTTTACTGGTTGATTGTCAGAGAATGCCGTAATACATCATTACCTATACACCGTGTTCCTGAGGTTGTACATTAACTTCGGTATGTTATTCAGACTATTAAATTGATATTTTTTTACTATGGACACTTCCATTTCATTAAACTACTACTTCCTTTGTACGATATGTTTAACAAGAGCTATAAAAGTATTATTCAAAGTTAATGTATATCCTCAGGAACACGGTGTATAGCTGCCGCTTATACTGTTATGTACACTATCTAACAGTAATTAGGTTGAAAGAAAATAAACTCACAGTAATTAAATTAAAAGCAAACTCTCAAACCTTTCTGCGCCTCTCTGCCGTACGCTTTTACTGTCAGTCGCGAGGAGTTTTCATTTTTTTGAAAATAATTAATATGGCAAATGACTTTAAGCGGTAAGACACGTGCTCATTCTTATATTTTTACCAGCAGCTTCTATTGTTTTGCATAATACTTGGCGCGTTAGTATATATATTTTTTTTCCTATGCAGTGACAAAGTTACGTATGCATAGTAAGTAGTAAAGGTCGCGAGTGCAACAAAACATGCTTGTTAATCCCGAGTTAACCCGAGTGAGAAGAAATTAAACTTAATTTAATCTGTCAGTATTTTGTAGAATAAGTTAAGTTTGCATGAGAATGCACTTGCGAAGGCCAAAGCACCCGAAGTGTCAACCATGAATAAGCAAGAGCTTTCGTTAGAAACAAACTTTGCATAATAATTAAGTGGTTATTCGAGATCTAGTAGAGACAGGTATACATGGTTATACATAAGGTTGAATTAGTTTTGAAATTTAACGTATTTAATGATGCAATACTGGTTAAAATAGGTGTGAAATTAAACTCAAAACCTTCAAAGTAGCGTGCAGGCTACTCGCGTTTCATAGAAGGGATGTAAGGTTGTAGCTTGCAGTATTAACAAGCACCAAGAGTATTTATTTTACTAGCCACCGGTGGCAGGCAACGGTGGCTAGCAACAAGCAGCTAGCATGATTTTTCATAAATTTTGAATGGACTGCCACCGCTAATCTCATTCCGCTGTACAGTAGACAGAGTTTTACAAATTGAGGCGGCTACTGACGCTAGTAGCGGCCATAGACCACTTCGTTTGCGCGGTAAAGAAAGTCCTTTTTGAGAGGCGATTCGGTGACGCTACTTTATTGATAAATTGAGCTGAGTAAAATTAATATCTCTACAGATAATATTAATTGCAGAAGGCGAGGCGGTACACGGGTACCGGGCAACTTGGATGAGCTTTGTCATAACTTTTGATATTATTTCCTATGACTGCTGTGATGTCACGCACCACTTCCAACCGACCGATCCAAGTAGTGAATATAAAGCCGATATTACACGGTTCCATGAAATTGAAAGCAATCCCATTGAAAGGCACTGAACATTTAACATTGCATTGATTGCTTATTTACATACAAAATATTCAACAAGACATTGAATGTTCATTTTGTCGCGCAAAGCATACGGCCGGGTGATCATTTAATAAATGAGTAAAAAAACATTTTTTAAATAAAAATAATTAAAAGTTGGTGCTAAGTTGCTAAGCACCGACTCCAAAACATACCTTTTTATGAGAAGAGTACTTGAATATCTGCTCCAGTTTTTAGTTTTTTATTTAGTTTAATTTTTTTTCACAATATTTAGTGATAAATGTTAATAGTCTAAGCTAGAAGGGTATTTTGATTTAAATTGGTATTTTAATACCAAACTACACAATCAATTTTGATAAAATTTCTTCTGTTAAAAATAAAGGAGAAAATCTCGGCGTTGCTGGCCACGATTCGTGAAGGTTGATCAGAGGAGCCTCTAGCATTTTACTATGTGGTAGGCCCGTATGTAGGAACTGTTATACGGGACCCCTCGATTTGGGTTTTAAAAAAGAACTCGACTTATGAAGAAGAAGTTTAATGTTCTTCACAAAATTATAAAATGCAATTATTCCGAAAAGGCGAGTGTTCGCTATGACAATTCCCGGCAGACTGGAGCTCTGACGCTCCCGTCTTGGCTTGGAGGGCAAAGATGCTGATGAAGCATCTTTGTCAGCGTTTCCCTATACAAATCTCGGATATAACAGCCCCCCCTTTAAGAGGAAACTTATAGGAAAATGAGTTTCCGTAAAATTGTTTATTCAACGCGTAAGCGGGGTGGAGAAGTCATTTCTAAACTATGTTCAATATCATCAGAGCTATCTTGTTTTGGTCTAGTATCAGATCTCGAAAACTTGCCTTTTCTGTATAATTTTACAATTAATAAAGTAACTAGAGAAATACTTATAATTATTGACACGGTACTAAATATAGGAAAACTAATGTGATTATTAATATATGATTCTGGATTTTCAAAAGTATGTAAATTATCCATGATTTTATCAGAGTCAGCTTTAAAAGATTTTAAATTGTTCAAATTTACAGTTTTAATTTTTGACATGGAAATGTCAACTTTCAATTTTCTAAAACGGCTTATATTACAACAACTATCATTAATTATATTAAAATCTGAATAAACATGTGGAATACTTATTTTAGGATTAAGATTCCTAACTAGTCTTACATTTCTATGAAAAGCTACACATTCAGGTGGCATACTAAGTATACCTGTACCGAATATTGTGAATTCGGATAAGCTACTGTTACATTCAATACTTAATTTTGTAGGTTTGGACTGAACAAATATCCATTTGTTATTATTTAATTTATGCCAGATATCTATATCTCCGAAAATAAATTTTGTAGAACAGGATTCTGGAAGGGAGGATATAGCTTTTGTAATAATTTCGACTTCACATGAAGGGTTATTAAGAACCGCGTAGACATCTGTGACTTCACAAAGGTAAGTTTCTTTATTTATATTTTTACAGCTATTTAAGTCTTTCAGGAAAGTGTAAGAAGATTTATCTCTGCTTAAGGCCAAGAACTGTTCGGAAGGTAAGATCATAACAAATGAATCTGGCTTGTCACTAACATGTGGGGTAGGTAGTGGTATATTCTTATATATATTATATTCTAACAAACTAACTAAAGGTAATTTTATAATAAACATTAACTTATTATCTAGGTAGTAACAAACTAAATCAGCTACATTAATTAGAATATGAATGTTACTTAAATCTAAGCTAACAGGAAAGTCTCTATATTTTGGGATAACCTTTAGATTAGTTACAATGTCATTATATAGTTGGCTTGGTGTTAATATTGACGGGTGCAAGGTATTACTTTTTACAAATAGGATTGAATTTAACAGATCTTCAATTTTAAAGGATATTGTTAACAAATTGGATTGTAGAGCATTAATAACAACCTCAAGATTTTCTCTAAAATTAATTTTATTTATAGTTTCGGTTACGTTGCGCACAGAGTAGGTTAGTTTTTCAATGACGTCATTAAGTTTTGCCTGATTTTCATTTACTTCCAACAAGGAAGCATTGATACTGGATATCGCGGATTGAGACACCAGTATACTTTTAGAAACAGAATCTGCTAATTTTTTATCGTTATTGTTAAGAGCTTGAATTGCATCATTATAGTTCTTTGCATCATCTTCATCTAAGGTTCCAAATATATGTTTGAGTACGGTACCAACACCGGCAAACCAAGCGGATCTTTTGGAAATACCGTTTGAGATTATATGGGAGATAGATTGATAATTCCTCGAAATGTCCTTATAGAGGGCTTCTAATGGTTGTAACCTGTTTTGACATTGTAAATAGTCTAATACATCGCTTTCACGACAGTAAAATCTTATAGTACTAAAGACTTCGACAACATTATCTATGTGATGCTTAATCGAAGATATTTCTACCGGGATAATGATATGAAATTGATCGTTTACTATCCTTAATTTACCGACAGGGTCGAGAAGTATTCCAGGGCTTTTAGTGATGTAACTAATGTATTGGTTTTCGTTAGCCGTCTGATCAGCACTATAATGTGCGGCTGCCAGCCTGTAAAATTTATAAGTGGATTGTAAATATGTATAAGTATTTTGTATATTTATGTCTTGTAACTAATGTAAATTTGTAAAATTAGGTAATGTATATAAATTGTATATAGAAATATTATTTAAAATGGTCATCCGAATTTAATTTTAATCGGAAGCAGGTTTTACTTCGTCAAAATGATGTTTGACGTGCCGTCGGTTAATGAGAAGAGACAAGGTATTATTACCGTGAATTTTTATAACTTTGTAAGGCCCTTTCCAGATTGGTGAGAGTGCCTTACGCATCCTTACATGGTTCTTTAGGTAAACATAGTCACCTACTTTATACTGAACTACACGTGAATGTCTATCGTAATAGTTTTTGGAGCGTTCTTTGGAAGAGTTAATGTTTTCTCGAGCTTTTTGGTGAGAGATTTTAAGGCGATGCTGGAGCATTCGGACATAATCAGGGTAAGTAACGTCAGAACGTTGGTCGAATACAGAGTCTGGTATGTATGGCTTATGGCCAAAGAGGAGCTCGAATGGCGTGAATTTGGTCGTAGTGTGCACTGTGCTGTTATATGTCAATA
Source organism: Nymphula nitidulata (assembly GCA_947347705.1). NCBI lineage: Eukaryota > Metazoa > Arthropoda > Insecta > Lepidoptera > Crambidae > Nymphula > Nymphula nitidulata. The sequence goes on along the minus strand of OX374625.1, from coordinate 16,024,583 downwards.
TGGCGGTGTACACGTACTTATGCCAATCAGTTTGATTGTCATTCACATATGATTTCAAATACTCTTTTAAGGTCGAGTGGCTGCGTTCTAAAGCGCCTTGTGTCTGTGGATGATAAGGTGAGGACCAAATTTGTTTAATTTTGAAGAAATCGCAGATTCGTTTAAAAAGGTCCGCAGTGAAGTTCGTGCCTTGGTCTGTTAGGATTGATTTTGGGATTCCAAATAGAGATATGAAATGTATTAGGCACTCGCAGGTCTCCTCAGACGTAGCGTTAGAGATAGGGTATGCGATCGAGAATTTGGTAAGGTCATCTTGGAGTGTTAGGATAAATTTCAATTTGAGAAGGCCCGCTTCAGGCAAAGGACCAACAATGTCGAGGCTAATCCTTTCAAAAGGACGGGTAGAAGAAGTGGTAATTTGCATGGGCGCTCTATTTATTTTACGGAGAGCTTTGTTGGATTGACACAGTTTACAACTTTGTACATAATTCTCAATGTCAGTGCGCATATTCTTCCAATAATAACGTTCTTTGATCCTATTGAGCATTCTGTTAGAACCAAGGTGTCCTGCAATTGGAATGTCGTGGTTCTCCCTGAGGATTTTAGCGATTTCACTTGGCACGGGATAGATAATGGTGTTATGATGAATGTTTACTATTATATTCGTATTATTAAATAAATACATAAGCATACCATATATTTTTACGAAAGATAGGTTTTGGAATGCGTTTTTAAAGTCAGATATTGCGATTTCACTTATACTACCCGTAAGTAGTACATCGTCACGTGTGGCTTTAAGTGTTTTAAATAATTCGGGGTATGTACAGCTGTCGAAATAGTAAACGTTAGTAAATAAGAAATAATAAGTATTTTGTTTGATTTCTATCTTTTTGAAAGAATGGAGTTCTCGTTCTGATTTGAGGAGATCAGAGGAGTCCTCAAGTGAAGAGAGGACTTCTTGAACATAAGGATTCGAGTCGTCAAAGTCAATTGATACTGGAATTAGTATTGTTTTAGAGTTGCTCTTAAGGAGGCTCTCGTTATGTTCTTTGATTGTTGTATTGAATGTTTCGTTTTTATTCGTAAAGGATTTTAAAAAGGTATTGTAGTCAGAATTAGAGTTGACACTCATTTTCGAAGTTTCAGTAAGAGTTGGAGAGTTCGGTTCCGGTTGAGGTGAGTAAGTAGTTGGCAGATTACGGTTTTCAGGGCTATACACATCGAGTGGAATATCGTCATTGTCTAATAAGGATATAGAAGGTAAGTCGCTACTGTTCATGTTAAAAGGGCTAGAACCCATGTCGATATCGAGGTCTCCTAGGGTTATGGGACTGAATGGCGAATTCTCTTCCTCAACTACAGAAGGTTGATTTAAGTTTTCAGGGACATTGTTGTCACGTGGAGGAGGATCTGGAGTGGATTGGGATGTCACATCGCCAGGAGGACTATCAGCAGGTAAGAGAGGGTGCACAGGATATCGGGATAGTGCATCGGCGTTACTGTTAATTTTGCCCTTTTTGTATTCGATGTCGTAATCAAACTCTTCGAGTTTGAGTCTCCATCTAACGAGTTTGGAGCCTGGGTCTTTGTGGTTAAACAGCCATTTGAGTGGTCTGTGATCAGTAACTATGGTAAATCGGCGTCCAAAGAGATATGGTCGGAAACATTTGGTGCCGAAGAGGATTGCAAGACATTCTTTTTCAGTTGTGCTGTAGTTACATTCAGCTTTATTGAGGGTTCTAGAGGCATATGCGATGGGCTTATCGCTTCCTATTTGACCTTGTGAAAGTATGGCTGATATGGCAGAGTTAGAGGCGTCACACGTTAGTACAAATGGTTTCGTGAAATCCGGATAGGCTAGGATAGGAGCAGATATCAGGTAATTCTTTAATTTTTCGAATGCTAATTCTTGTTCATTTTGCCATGTAAATGGAATGTCTTTCTTCAGGAGATTAGTAAGTGGCTTGGCTATTTTGGACAGGTCAGGGATAAAACGACGATAATAGGAGACTAGTCCAAGGAAGGATTTTATGTCTTTTGGGCACTTAGGCTGAGGGAATTCGCTAACGGCTTTGGTCTTTTCAGGGTTTGGTCTCACTCCTTGACTCGTAATGATATGGCCAAGGTAGGATACCTCCTTACGAAGAAATTCGCACTTGTCTGGTTGGAGTTTCAGATTATAGTGTCGGAGTCTGTCGAAGACGTTAGATAAGTTCTTTATATGTGTGTGTAGATCATAGGAATATATAACAATGTCGTCAAGATAGACAAAACATTGAATACCTTGAAGGCCTGAAAGAGCCGAATTCATTAGCCTTTGAAACGTAGATGGGGCATTTTTTAGTCCGAAGGGCATCCTAGTGAATTCAAAGTGCCCCTGAGGGAAAACGCGGTTTTGGGAGCATCAGCTTCAGAAACCTTGATTTGATGAAAGCCGGAAGTGAGGTCGAGTGTGCTGAAATATTGGGATTTTCCCAACTGATCTAGGATTTCAGATATATTAGGGATTGGATATGAATCACCTATAGTGATATCATTCAGACGACGGTAATCTATAACAATGCGCCATTTGCGTTGCCCGGATGCATCAGTTTTCTTGGGTACTATCCAAATTGGAGAGGACCATGGTGACATGGAAGGCTTAATGATACCTTCATTGAGCATTTTATTTATTTGGGTGTTGACCTCGTGCTTATGAATGTCGGGGAATCTATAGGATTTAGTACTGATAGGAACAGAGGACGAAGTAGGTATCTCGTGTTTTATGAGGTCGGTATAAGTTAGCTTGTCATCGGGAAGGTGAAATATATCGGAGAAAGTGGAACATATTTCATACAGGGCGTCTACTTCTTCTCGGTTAAGATGGGATACACGCAAAAGCTTTATGACTTCGTTAGTCCTATCTAGGACTTTATTCTGATCGTTATTGAAATCTCTAATATTGAAAATAGTACTTGTGTTATTTTCCTCAAGAGGTGAAATTTTTAATTTTAAATCAGATTTAATTACTAAAGGCAATTCAGAGATATTTACAACGGAAATATTAATTCTTGAGTTGGGTTTCACTGTCACTACGCAATTAGCTATAAGCAGAGATTCGATGGGGTTTTGATCAATGATTAGACCTTCTTTTATCTCTGGGTTTAGAACAGAACATTCAATTATTGTTTCAGTTCGAGGTGCAATAGTATAAATGGGCTCAGTGAACTTAAGGGGAAGTTCTAGGTTGTGTACTATTAGTACATCTTTATGAAAATCGATTTTGCTGTGGAATGCCGATAAAAAGTCGTTTCCTATTATTCCGTCATATGGGAAATCTAAACCGGCTATAACGTGAAATTCGTGATTGAGAGAGTTGAAATTAATTTCTATGATGCCTGACGATTGCATGGGGTTTACCGTAGACCCTATTCCCGTAAAAGTCGAATAACTTGCTGTTATCTTAGGCATTTTAATTATGGAACTGAGTTTTATTAGGCTTACAGACGCTCCACTGTCGATAAGAAGTTTTAGTGGTTCGGTCGAGACAGAAGTTTGAACTTCGACAAAAGGTAAGTATTTCCTTAATGGATTTGAAGTAATGTTATATATCTTAATATTCTGTTTTTTCATTTCAGGTGCGGGGCTAGGAGTATTGCGAGTAAGTTCCGTTTGGGACTCTGATTTGAGCGTCGAAGAGGAATCAGAGATTAGGTCTTCGTTTTGGGACTGGTTACCCTGTTGTGTGACCTGGCGATTGGATGCAGTGGTGAGGTCTCCATTTTGGGGCTGGTTACCCTGTCGTGTGACCTGGCGATTGGATGCAGTGGTGAGGTCTCCATTTTGGGGCTGGTTACCCTGTCGTGTGACCTTGGGATTGGATGTGATGAGGTCTCCGTTTTGGGGCTGGTTACCCTGTCGTGTGACCTTGGGATTGGATGTGATGAGGTCTCCGTTTTGGGGCTGGTTACCCTGTCGTGTGACCTTGGGATTGGAGGTGCCGTTTGGAATTTGGTATTGTAGAGGTCGGGCTTCTGGACTCGGGAGGCACCGACGAGAGTCCCTTACTCGTTTAAAGGATTGTTATCGGTTTCGTCCTGGGCATAATCTTCTTGTGAAGTTATAGCATGAATTGGATGATTTCGGTTTTGGAACGAGCTAGAGGGTACGGGGCGATTATTGTATCCATTCTGATGGTTGTTAAATCTCCTGTTGTTATACTCACGTTTTCTACAAACATCGATACTATGGCCCGGTATCTTACAGTACCGGCATACTAGGAAACTGTTAGAAGAAGATGATGCGTTGTTACTATTATTATTGGCGGGTGTAAAATTCATACCCTGCTGTGATTTATTTTGGATATGTTGAAAATTTTGATTAGGAAATCGCCTTGGTTGCGAGTTGTTAAAGTTGTTATTCGGATTTTTCCGGAAGGTAGACTGTTGTATTTTCTCTTCCGATACGGCAAAATTAATGGCATCATTAAGAGTTTCGGGATCGCGACAACGGATAACAGTAGATAACCGAGGATTTAATCCTATAATAAAAGTGTGAAGCGCAAGATCTTGCATTGCAGCGACGCGACCAACCAGTTCCGCTTTCTTTTTGGTAGGCATGGATATATTTATTTCTGTCAATAACTTCGATAAACAGGATTCGACTCTAAGTGCGAATTGGTTGACCGTTTCGTTGGTACTTTGATTGCATGCTTGTAGGTCGGAGAGTAGTGCAACGTAGTGTTTTCGTTCACCAAATTGGGATTTTAAAAACTCCTCTAGCTGTTGCCACGTTTCAAAATCTTTTATTGCACATGCCGTTTCAGCGCGTCCCTCTAGTTGGGATATTATATATTTTAAAAGAATAATTTGTTGTTGTGGTGAGGCAAGATTAGTTGCATTTCTGCAATTATTTATAAAGGCATTAAGGTTTTCACGGTTGCCGTCAAACCTTTTGATAAACTTACAAAGAATATTTAAATCCATTTCTGGTTGCGCTGTAGTAGATTCGTCTTTAGGCATGTGGGGTAGGTAGTTAGTCAAAACAATTATTTAATGAGCGGTGAACGTTGATAAGGCTACACTAGTCTCGGACTGGACAATGATTCTTATGCAACAATGTAAGATGCGTATAAGTCGTCGTAAATGAATGAATTGTAACAAAGGATATTAATTGAATAAGATTATACGATATATAACGATTTACGCTCTAGAAATTAAGTTACTTATTTCTCGTCACTGAATAAAAATGTTAAATATCTTGATCACGAAAAGTTGGCAAAAATCACTAAGAATGTTTAATTCACTGAATTTCACTGCATAGAACGTTTCACTGAGTAGCGTAATAATTATTTGAAGACTTACAGGATCACGGGAATCACGGCGATAACGAGATTCATCTCGTTTCGAAGGGTGCCACTTCCAGGACGAGATGCTGGAACAGGTGAGTTTTCTTTCAGGATGCTGCGCTGATGGGGAGTATTGATTTCTGCTGCTGCTGCTTCTTCTTCTTCTGGTAAGGACTTAGAACTGGACAGAGTTTGGAGATGCAGACAATACTACCGCTTTTGGCCCGAAGGTTTTGACACTTCACAGGATATAGGTGAGTACTACCGGGTTAACAGGATATAGTATAAGACACTCGCGGAATGAGACGAACCGAGGATCTTTTTGATCCCTTTACGCTGCCACCAATGTTATACGGGACCCCTCGATTTGGGTTTTAAAAAAGAACTCGACTTATGAAGAAGAAGTTTAATGTTCTTCACAAAATTATAAAATGCAATTATTCCGAAAAGGCGAGTGTTCGCTATGACAATTCCCGGCAGACTGGAGCTCTGACGCTCCCGTCTTGGCTTGGAGGGCAAAGATGCTGATGAAGCATCTTTGTCAGCGTTTCCCTATACAAATCTCGGATATAACTGGTCTGGTAGGTAGCCATAGTAATTACTGGGCATGGAATACATTTAATTTTAAGCCTCAGGATGACAACGCACCTGCAATACCAAGTAATTTTGTTCTTGTTACTGCAGGTATGTATATAAAAAAGCAATTTATTGGTGGAATTGGAAGCAGAAGGAGCGCCCTGGTCTTTCGTTGCAGTACACGGAGTAAGTTCGTGTTTACACGTTTCACTGGTCAATTCAATGATCAATTTAGGATTCAATTTCATTGAAAGCTAGTTTTCAATTTCAGCTTTCCATGATATTGAATAATCACATTGAAATGTATTTAGACGTGTCACTGCCATTGAAGCAATGGAATTGAAAGCAATATTAGACCGAAATTGTGTAACATCGGCTTAACAATAATGTTGTGGTAGTTTTATCTATAATAACATGTTTTTGGTCACAGTACTTAACTATGAGTGTGGATGTTTACCCTGTCGATTGGCATCATATTAGTGCCAATGTAAAGCCAGTTGACAGGGCAGAAGCTGATTTTTCATGGCATCATGCGGCTGTACCAGGCGGAATTGAAAATCTAAATCAGCCTTTCGTGTCTTACCAGCCCACACGGTGGGCACGGCGGGTGTTTACTTATAAATAGTGTCTGTTGTGTTGGTACTTCCCATATTAAAGTAATATTAATAATAATATATAAATATGTAACTCTGACACAAATGATCTTAGCTCAGAATGAGGAATTTATAGCTTGAGAAATGTATTATGGATACTAAATGACGCATTAACATTAGATAATGTTACCTTAATAAATATATTTATAACAATGATTCATCACACACACATTTGTCTCTACCAGGATTCAAACCCGGAACCTCTGACTTAGTTAACAGCCGGTTGCCGATATACGATGTAGTTAGTCATAATTTAAAAATGATTTTTTATACAACTAAGTAGATGACAAACAAGCTCACGGCCCACCTGGTGGAAAGCGGTTACCGACGCCTATAGACACCTGCAATAAGAAGAAAAAATCAATTGATATTGCCTACCTACCTATTCAGATGACGGGCCTACCGCCTAGTTCATATAATGTTTATAATAAAATATAATCATATTAGGTAAACGGCCTTTCTTATTTCAGCCGTGAAACAGTTCGCTGTGTTTCGGATTGAAAGGAAAGGTAGCCAGTGTAATTACTGGGCATGGACGGCATTTCATCTTAGGCCCCAGGATGACAACGCACCTGCAATATCAAGTGACTTTTCCTTGTTATTGCAGGTGTCTATAGGCGGCGGTAACCGCTTACCATCAGGTGGGCCGTCTGCTTGTTAGTCATCTGGTAGTATAAAAAGAAAAAAAACTTTTTCCGTCAACACCATTAAATTCGATCACCACTAAACTTTTTTGTACGGAAGGATGTTACAATATGAACTGATTATTAGAAATCCTTTTTTTATTTTGTTTTATACAGGGTGGTGCCGTCAATACGACAATAAATTAAAAGACGGGCTATATAAGTTCATAGAAATGGTTAGCCACTTTCAAAAACATCTTAGCCATTTGATAATTTCATGACATTTGTATGACATTGGCTGCATTATTTCATAAAAATTCATAGAAAAAAATGAGCCCATGTTTCAATTTATTGTCGTATTGACGGCACCATCCTGTATATGAGTGTAATTTTTTAAATAATGTTTAGTAAATTAGTTCATTAACTAATTTTCACAATTCATTTTGTATGTTTTGCAACCAATTAGGAAAGAAATGCTTCTTACTCTCTGTTGGGTGTCTTGTATGACAGGTTATCTTTAACCTATTTCAAGCTCCAATCTTCACAATATTCATTAGTTAAAATAAATATATATTATAAAAAACGTATTGTACTCTAAATATTAATATATATAATGTAATGGCCCTAATTCTGCTATGTACCAACAAAAAAAGTAGAGTTCAGTGTCCTTTTTACATTACATCATAAAACCTAACAAGAAAAAGACAGATGGTAAGTAACGTAATTTGGCTTATCTAAAACGGCAATTTTGACGTTAACTTTAACGTAACCTTATTTTAAAGTACATCTAAAACATGCCGACCAAAATAACTGGGACAGAAACGACGCCAATAGCAATTGTTAGGCGCTATGATCCCATCTTATCCCAAAAACCTTTACTGGCGGAAAACACAAAATGAGTTGCTTAGTACAATAGTGGTAATTGGTAAAGTTCTAATTAACAATCGTATTTATTAGAAGTTTGATAATTGCGAACAGTTTGACAAAATTCATATAGGTATTAGTCTAATGGCGGTTTAATGGCGATATTTTATTGATTCAGTAAGAAAAAAATATTTTTTTTAAACTTTGGTAGATATTTTTTACAATTATTTAACGTCATTAATTGTGACATGTACAGATATCAGGAACCGACCCTAATTTTTATTATGATATCAATCAATATCATTGTGTACTGGCCACACTATTTTGTAAAAGAAATATAGTCGAAGGGTCATGTGTATCTTTGGCAAAGTTTTTAAAGGAATAATTGTTATCTTATCTTATCTAATCTCATCTCTTTTGTTCGAATTCAAAGTGTCATTCGAACGAACGTGATAAAACGTTGTATAACAATGATTTATTAGTAAGGCTTTATAAATGGCGCCGCCATCTGGTTGAATTCGCTGTTTAATTGGATGCCTAGCCCGTTGATTAAACGCCGGCATCCATTTGATTGCCTAGCCCGATAGCTAATTGAAATAGGTGATTTGGTTCTATGTGGTCATAAAAAAATAACCTTGAATTTACCAATCACTCAAACAGTCACTCAAAAGCTCTTCGATTTAAACGACCTGCCTAGGCGTCCAATTGAATGGCTAATTTAAACCAAACGGCTGACATGACGTTCAGCCATCTAGTTAAACTTTGCGCTCAATGACTTGGCTAGTTGTACTTCAGCCGTTTGATTGGATGCCGGCGATCAATCAAACGGGCTAGGCGTACAGTTAAGCGGCTGATTTAACCAGACCGCTGCGACATAAATATTTGTAGGCAAAGACAATTTCAAATCAGCACACTCTCATATAAACGTGTGGGCGATGTATTTATTTTAGCATCCTCTGCTTATTTTCGCATTTTTTTGTGGTTGTCCGCCGCGTCGCTATAAGTATAATGGACTAAGTAATTTCCAATGTCAATAGAGGACCTAATGTTTAATGAATAATCATGAGACATTAATCAGTATTTGGATTAATGTCTGTTATGTGGTGCGCAAATATGTGGTTTGAGTTCAGTGGCTTGCCTTTGGGGAGGCTGGCCCTATTTGTATACGGGGTGTAAGGGAAACGTGCACTGCCATCTGCCTATGTTTTCGAGAGCGTTCCAATTACAGCCTGTATAAGGGAAGAATAAAATTTTCAACAGTAGGTAATACATATTTGTGCCAGTTCATGCCGCCTTCGACGTGTAACGAGTTTATGTTGTATTTTTTTTAATAACACAAGGATGGCAAACAACGTGCGGTCCGCTTGATGGTAATGCGGTATTGTACTCTATGGGCACTTTTTTCGAAAGCATAGGAGTCGAGTCCCCTGCTCCCAATATCACGCTTCCTCAGTGAGTTATGGCGACCTCACTCACCAAGGGAACACAACAACTAATAGATTATTTAGCTGCGATCTTCTGTAAGGTGGAGGTGCTACTCAAAGCTTTGATTACGTCATCATACTGCCCTTTTTTTCGGAGTGAAATACGCTTACGGACGATACCCTAAACCGCTGGTTAGGTGGACCAGCGGACCGTCGGCTAGACGTGGGCCTGTGCAGGGGTCGCCCAGCGCCTGATCATAGCGGCACTGGGAATACCTGCTAAGCCACTCCGGTTTCCCCATGCCCATAATGGAGTCGACCCGGGGTTTGCCGAAGCATTTCACCGAGCCGCCTCCGGGCAGCCCGATCCTAGTGGTCATCATACTGTCCTAGTAATGTGTGAAGATGTGAAGATCACATATCAGGCTTTCTATTGTGTGGTGGCTGGCGAGGGTCAAAAAGATTATAAATATAATTTTGCAATTATTGTACCTAATTCATAAAAAACAACGCAAAGTTATTTATTGATTGCGACCAACTTGACAAAGTGCTCCGTGACCCAGTCCACTACAACCGAGGTTCCGAATTCGGGCCCGGGGCTTAATGTGTGTGATAAACACGAATAATTGTTTACTAATAATAATTGGTTGTTTGTATGTTTACATAAGTAAATTGCGAAAGATAATATAGGTCCTAAATAATTATGTTTGTGTATTCGTTTACTGTATCCATAGCACATGCTCTTAATAATGCTTAATTGGAGCTAGTTTATTGGAGTGAGTGAGTGTATAGATATGTTATTATTACCACATGAAGTAATTTAAGTGTGATGTGACAAAAGGCTCTTGAATCATTATCATCATCATTCATCATTACCAGCCTACCTGTATACGTCCAAAGGAAGGGCAAAGGCCTTCCTACATGGGAGAAACACATGAGGAGTTTGTGCCATAGCACCACCACGCGGGCCCAATGCGGGCTGGAGGGTTGAATCATTATAATCCCAGTGAATTATTTACGACTAATTTATTAATAGACTGGCGACGGAGTGCTCAGTAGGCACCTACCGCTAAATGTACTTGGTCAGGGGTCCCGGGTTCGAATCCGGGCCAGACATTTGCGTGACAAATACGAATACGCTGAAAAAAATATTGAACCAAATTACTTCAATTACATTTTTTATTAACCAAAATATAGCGAGGTGTAATTACAATTTATTTGATTTAACAAAACGGTGCATCTATAAGCAATTTTATTTTTGGCTAGGTGTTATCCTAAGTTATGTACTTAGTCACTTTTTTGAGCTACAGGTAGTCAAAAGTTCAGTTGTAATTTTTTTTCAATGTATTTGTTCTCTTATCATGGTGGCTTAGTATATTTATTAAAATCGTCTTACTTACCTATGCGTAAAGTTAGGAGAATTTATATTTTTCCATTTTCGGTATCTGCGTGTATACTTTGCAGAACTTTGTCTGTCGTTCGTGACTTCAGACCGCTCTTGAGTCAGAACTGATTACAGGAGTCGCTTGCTTGACGCGTGGCGTCCGCCCGCCTATTCGGCTAGAGCGCCGCCCGCCCTAAGACTCGCGAAGTGACAACGTTAATGATTAAGAGTTTCAAAACTGTTTGATCGTCTAGATTTGCAGTGAAGTTTATAGGAATTTATGGATTTAAAAGTGACATGTGATCCAGTCGGAAAAGTCCGGTAAGTTTAGAGATTTTTATCGCAATATATTATTTTATTTTATCTGAAACAATTTATCATAGAAATATGTAAATGCTAACAACTTTTAGACAGTATTCTTATTTAAATAATTATTAGTAAAATGTTTTCATTAATTCAGTGACTGTAAATAATTGCAAGATCACTGAACAGTGTTTTTAAAATTTCACTTTTAAGACTCAATTTCCACACTCGAATTTTCTAATATTGGTAACAATTCAAACAAAAAATATTATGTTACGGGCAATACCCATAATAAAATAGCAATCAGAGCAAAACATTTTATTTTATAACACATGAAAAAATCTAATAAAAATGTTAATATTACGAAAAGTCCCCAGGATGACAACGCACCTGCAATATCAAGTGATTTTTCCTTGTTATTGCAGGTGTCTATAGGCGGCGGTAACCGCTTACCATCAGGTGGGCCGTCAGCTTGTTTGTCATCTAGTTGTATAAAAAAAAGTCATTTCTAATATTCATATTTCCATACGGCATAAAATTACGGTATATTACACGCATGTTAGTAGATTATGTGTGTTAGGGGAATAATTGTCTTAAATCGCACAGCGTAAACCCTCTAAATAGTTATTATTAAATGTAATAGTAACTAATAATAGTTAATATTAATGTCTTGCTTTTGTGGGTATAAGTAATTCATTTCTTTGTAAAATATTTTCTCACGAGAATTAAACATGATTTACCGAAACAGTATTATCTCAGTCAAAAAAAACACAACAGTCATCACCTATTTTATTGATATTTGAGATTGATTCGTTCTTAAGAAATAATAATATAGTTCTTTACCAATGAAGTTCCCGTTTTTAATCACATTTTATTTTATATGTATTCTTTACGTAAAGTTATATTTTTTCCTACTTTAATGGTTATTGTAACAATTGTCAAATTTTTACCTACCTTTAAGATTCTAAAAATTTAATTACTAGTGTTCTTTACTTCAAGGGAAATTCATCGAAAACACCACTTTCAACGTGTCGTCGGTTTTACTACTTCAACGACTATTGTATCCATATAGTTACATTGTTTTTGAAAAGTTAAAATAGGCAATGTATAGCCTTTTTTCCAACTAGCAATTGCCTCAAAATCGGCTCAGGTATTTTCATATAATAGAATAAAATTGTTTGTATGGAAATATGATTTTTCTCAATTTCGTTCATCCAAATCGGCAATTCCATAACACGATAATAGGTAATATCGAAAGCTTGAGAGATGATTGATTTATTTTAAATTGGATAAATATATTCTTTGATGTAGGCTAGCAAAAAATAGACCTGAATTCCAAGAGGTTGAATAATTTTCACGCAAGAAAGAGTTATATTGAGTTAAGTGACCGAAGGTAATATATCATCTCCGGACGACGAATTGGTTTGTAATAATGATCCGCGTTGAGTTTTTGATAAATTGTGATGGATTTTAGCTTATCACTAAAATTCAATTTGGCTGATGTATGATTGACGACTATGATGATTGAGATATTTATTATGTGCTTAATTTTAAATTATTTTCAAAATTTTATGTCTATTTTGTTCAAATGTAGGTAAGTACTGAAAGATTAATTTATATATTGATAGATTTTGAAAATAAATAATTTATGAAGCTATTAACAAAAACTTAAAAAGTATTTAAACCGAAGGATTAGTAAATAATTTTGAATCGATGTCAATAACGAAAAACTAACTAAAAGCAATTTTAGAAATCAACTATGGTAACTTACTGTACCAGGGACATTTGACCGGTTACGTTCAGTTGCTTAGTATTCTGACTTCAAAAAAGGAAGAGGTTTCAATTCGGCATTTTTTATGTGAATTACCTCAGAACTCTGTCACTTACAAGCCGATTTCATGAAACATTTTTAATTGAATTAATATACTTCCAGGTTGGTCCTTTAGAGAATTTCAAATCAAATCGATTCATTGTTTTGGTTTTCAAATCAAAATAACTGGAATATTAAAATCATTTTTGAAATTTTGGATTTTGGCTTTCCTGTGGGTTTTCGGTGGTGCTTCAGATAATTCTATATGCGTTGGAATACATATACAACTGCTGACAGTCAACCATCTACCTTTGACCTTAGAAGTTTACACTAAAAATAGTGAAAAAAAATCGCAACTGAAATAAAATAAACTTACCACTGTCTTTAAAAAACACTAAAAAGCAAAAAATAATAAAATTTAAGTTTACCTATTTGATATTTTTAAGTTGTTGCAAAGTTGTTTGCAGAAGCAACAGAAAGTGAAGTACCGAAACCAAAAAATACCTTCGTATATACCATCCTTGTATGTACCTACTTAAATTTAATAATTTTTAGCTTTTTAGCGTTTTGAAGTCGTTTATTTTTAATAAAAAAAAAATAAGTCGAGGTATCCTCTTTCTTCAGTATCACTAAATAAAAAGTAACGAATAATTATTTGTTTCTGTTTCATATTTAAGGTTTGTTGTTCGTCTTTGTTACTTATATATATGATCTAAATTTTTGTAAAACTGCGACATATGAAACTAACACAGACGAAACTAAACTCCAGTACCCTTTTAGTGCTAAAGGTAACAGAAAAAGTTCTATTTTATGAATAGGTAAGTAGATTAGTACTTTCTAGACTTTTTTTTATAAAAAGCCCTGACGGAATCTTTGCAATTTCGAGGAAACTGGTGACTCATTGAAGGCTATTGTGAACTTTTTTTCAATCTCCTTAAAGTGCCCCTTACAAAATTGAACGTATTAGTTGCATTTAATGGAGTGTAAACACCAACGCAAATGGAACGTGCCACGCAACTTTATTTTGATAAAGATGCTATAAAGTCGTGGGTTAAACTCCTACTTCTAGATTTTTTATACAACGCGATAAAATGAATAACTATCTTACATACTGAGCTATAACTTAAAATAAAAAGAATAATTTAAAATTATATAAACATTACTGCACACATACAATACTAGTAGCGTTATACCAAGTTATAATTTTGCTGCATGAACTGGAACAATTTTTTTCCAGTAGAATAGGTACTAGAAATCTACTGGAAAAATATTTAAAAAATATGAAAAGACAATTTGGTCAAATATTTTTGACATTAATTGGCTTTTTATAATTTTAATGAAAGAAAAATAAATTCATTATTTATTTTATTGATTTTTGATAATTATTTGTATTTTATTAGGTACTAGCTATAATTTTTTTAAATTATATATTCTACTACAAAATCGAGAATAGTTTATTAAATGTTTGATTTTGTGCGTTTATAACGCTTAATGTATTGTAACAATTACAAATAAAGATAGAAAACGATGAAAAAAATATATGCTGCATGCGGGAATCGAACCCGCGTCTCCTGTGGTCCAGCCAGACGCGATAACCGCTGCACCACCGGAGTACTAGGTGCACGCTACCAATTTCTTCAGAGTTTACACCCCTTTTTTAAACTTTTTTTTTGTAATTGTTACAATTGAGTATAGTTTTTCAAGTTTCTGCAGTTTAGTATTGAACAAGAGATTTATATATACCTATATAAAAAATTGGAATGTAATCTTTTTATTCAGTCTAGGTATTTTTCATATTCTTGTGAAGTTGGTAATCTGATGTCAATAGTTCACTCGTGTATTCACAGACAAAAACTCAGCAATGTTAAAGTCTTTTTCCTCCTTTTGCATAATTATGATCAATTGCTCAAATATGTTCAATTACTAAATGCAGACTCGAGTCGAGATTGAAAATTAAAGATCTCGCGTGATAAATTGGATCTCACCAGGCAAAAATTATTCTGCAATTTCGCCTACTTTTGAAAATAGTCCATAATTTTATATTTTATTAATTTTATTTTAACATTATAATGAATGCTTGAAAGATATGGTTTGGAAATATCTAGACCAGCAAAAATCATGACATGGGGCTTAAATACATTAGCTCTTCTTAATTATAACGCCCAAACAAAAAGACTAGATTAAATTCACAGCTTTATCTCAATTCCTCGGTAGCTCAGTAGATTGTGAAAGCTCGCGAATTTGGTCCCCAGATAATATACTTCACAATATAGTTCATGTAATTTTCCAATAATGCTTCAATTTGAATAATCTTGAAACTAAGAAATCAACGTTTACTATTTAACTATAAATATTTTGAACATTTCGACTGCGTAACAAATCAGCAGCCAGCCAGTAATGAGCTGTAATTATCGGTTAATTAATTTGGAAATAGCTTCTTATGAAGCGTAGAGCGAATGAAGAAGTATTAGCGTGTCGTCAGCCAAGTGGCACCCAATATCCGCTGTTAAATAGCCTGCAGCTGAAAAAGCCCGCTCGGCTTTGACGCTGGAGTCAGCAATAGAAGTCGTACTTTTTAAAATTAAGATACTCTTTATAATTTTGTGTGAACACTGTGAATGCCCGTGTGGTGCTGGGCTGAAATAGCATCTCCATTAGCTCCTGAGGGTGTTGTAAGAACCAACTTAGGGATAACCTTCCCCAGATGACTAGCAGAATCATTGTCTAGGTACTGGCAAATCACTGCGATGACCAACCCGCCTAGCAAGCGTGGTGATTGTGGCAAAATTCCCTCATGAATAACAGGACTCGGTATAACATAGGACAGGCTAATATGATGATGACTGTGAATGACGTAGAGTAACATGGTACTAAAGTGTTAGTCAACTTATTTTGCTGATCGTAAGTTTTCAACCGGTTCTACCAATCTCTAGACGGCAGTCAGCGCATGTACTCTATGAGTCAGCGCACTGCCACGCCCCGATCAAGACCAGTGATTTGTGTGCCTTAGTCTTGAAATTTCGTTCGTATTCTCGTCCAATATGGTCGAGATCTCGGACAAGGTGTCCAGAATGAGAGTGCTAGCCCAAGAGGTTGATCTCAAAATATTTGACGATATCTCGTGTATAACGCGATCTCGATTTTCTGGAGCGAAACCAAGGCACCGAAACTGTTATGTCAGCAAAATCCTTACTACGTTTGCAAGTATTAAAACGTATAATCCTTGTGTTTATGTTCAAATAGACAATACAATAGACGCCAGATTTGTTATTCCCTTGTCTTCTGTCAGTCTAGTTTGAAATGATCTGTTTATTGAAAACAATGTGGACGTCATAATACGCACTGATTGAAGGATTTACTGTTGTTTGTTGAGACTTGAGACGTTCATTATCTTAGCTAACATGTTCTATTAAACGGTAATATAAATTTTCACTCAAAAACGCGTTTTTTTAACTTATGTTTTTTTGTTCTGCATAAATAGGTATTATAGGTAAAACGTAATTACCAGTTAGGGGACTACGCACCAAAATGTTTATTATTCAAGCAACAGTTTTAATATAACTTAACGATTTTCTTAAAGACTCGACAATAATATAAAGAACCAAGTACTAACTTAGATTAGAACTGTGACCTCAAAATAAATTTAGGGCGAGTTTGACATCGGGCGGATTGCCCCTAACCCAAACGTAACATCAATCATAATACCCTCCAATTTGACATTTGGAGAGTGCTGATAAATTAATTATACATCGCATCTGATATTTAAAATTACGGCACCTATGGAATTCGTGAGTACTCTGGATCAAAATAATATTAAAAACTGCTACTTCCTAAAGACTCATTCTGTTTCTAACAGACTATCACAATGACACAAGATACGAGTCATTGATTGTTGTCACTCACCATACGCTCGACAAAGTTGTTTTGGGAAGAGTTGCGTTTTGTAAAGCAGAGTTGCGTTAGTGGCAAACAGGCAAAATGCCCAATGGGCGCTCTAATTGAGAAGCGAGCTTGTGTTTTACCGTTTTCGTAGATGTATTTACTTTTGGTAGGAGGATGGCCTCCAACCTCTTCCCTTAGCAAGAATTCGGAGTGTTTTAACCATTTTTCAATTGTCATAGAGGTATAACGCCGCTCAACAAACCAATACCGGTATTTTAAGCCATTCAGCCTTGCGTCTATTTCTTACATGCTTTCTACTAGCTGTTAAGAAATCAAGTTTTTTAAACTTTTTCAGACGTGAAAACGCCCTACAAGAACCCGACAAGTTGCATCCATTGAGTTTACTATTGGTTCTGACTTGAATATTACGGTGTCTCAAATGAAACGAAAGTTAAATCCGATTTTCTAATATATTTAATTTCAAAATTAACCAAAAAATAGATAGTAAAAATAAAATCCGACTTCAATGAAATCTTTTAAAAAGGAAAATATAATAAATTTAATTAGTATTAATCCCAGAAGAGCTCGGTGGCGTAGTGGTTTGAGCGCTGTGGATTTGATACGAAAACAAAGCAACTTGCGCCGTGGTCGATCCCGGGATGGGTCAATCAATGATTGTAATCTCGAGCTCCTCTCTGCTTCGGAAGGCACTAGCGTGCCTTGCCGTTAATCCCGGTTGTTACTAAAACTGTTTTAACTCGCAGTGGGCCAGCGTGGTGGTGATATGGCCCAAACTCCTCATGTGTTTCTCCCAGAAAGGCCTGTTCCCGGTAGTGGGACGTATATAGGCTGGTGATGATGAAGTATTAATCCCATAAAAATATATTTATTGGAGTCGGTCAGTGTCACTTTCTATTGTTTGAAACTGCTTACAAGAAAAAGCTTAGCACCAACTCCGAAAAATATCTTTTTATGGACTAAGTACCTTCGAAAATTTGATTATGTTTTCCTTTCTAGTCTTTAAAAAATTGTTTGTTTAAAAAACTTTACAATATTTTTGTGATATGTTTAAGATCAAAGCTGACCATCAGCTTAAATTGTTTCGGACTATCGTATCGTACTACCGAAAAGTCACTGGAGACCAAAAATCCGCAATTTTGCATACATTGATGACTGATTTGTAAACCAAACTACTGAATCGATATGAATAAAACTTTAATCTGCAAGTATAGGTTCTATTTCAATTAAAACAATCAATTTTCCAAATCGGTTCAGAAATAACGAAGTTCTGACTGAGGTAACAAACATAAAAAAACGTACAGGCGATCTGATAACTTCCTCCGTTCTTTGAACTTGGTTAGAAAACACTAAATATTCCGGTAAATTAATTTCATTTCAAACGGCGAAAGTTTCTTAGCGTGTGTGTGTCACATTACTGTGTCTGGTTGGCCATATCCAAAATTGTATTACACGACGGCTAATGTAGCTAAATGATTCACAGACATTAAGACGCAAGAAATGAATTAGCCACATCATTACTGTGACCCCACACTTATTTGTATGACAATGGAATATAATTTGGGGTCTCTGCCTTTATTCTTTTGACTTTTAGACAAGAAAATAATTAGGTACAGTGTGCACTTAAGTGGCACATAGAAAAGTAGATTATCAATTTAAAACCACTTATTGAGAAAGTAATACCATTTATTTGTGCAAAAAATGTACACAGCTGAGAGATTAATAGCTTGGTGATTGAGTATGATTTTTTAAAATGAGACTAAAATACATTTAAAGTACATACTTACTTTAAATATGTATATTTCAGTCTTTATATTTGTTTGAACTAGGTTATTGGAATTTAATATTTGAATTATGTTGTTTGTGTGATATATTTTAATCACTTTTTGACCCTTACCAGCGTGATGGTCAATCAACAATAGAAAAACATTTGTGTCTCGTTGTGGTTGACTTTTTGACCCTTACCAGCGCGTTGTTTTGATTTGGTGGTGCCGTCGTATGAAACGTCAAAATATTTGTTGGACAGCTTAAAATACGTTCTTATAAATAATGGTAACCATAGTAACGTCTTTGGATCTCAATGCCGTCAAAAAGCGCCATACAAATTTGACATTTTTGGTTATGCTTTGATAATTATACGTTGTAAATTAGCGCGATCGGGGCCCAGGTTTAATCAAAGACACAATTGACTTTTATTGTCATTCGAGCTCCGCAGGGTCACGTTTCGTAATAAGGAATAGAATCTTTATTGTTGAGGAGACGCCGATACACCACCGACGACCGACGCTGCTAGAGAGGTAATGGATAAAAGGTTAACATAACGTGAAATAATATACAGTGCAATAATCAAGTAGTCGTCATTACTCAACGAGAACTGTGTTGATTATTTACACGGGATATGCGCAAGCCGCGTTAATCCATTTAAAAAAATAATATTTACTTACAATCCAAATATGCGCTGGCTCAGTCAAAGAATTGGTTGAACGAATAGGATTGGTCGGATCCGAGAAATTGGTGTACATTAGTAGTGAACATAGAAAAAAAATCTCAGAACAAAGAAAAATAGCTCGAGTCTAAATGGTTTTTTATATACACACCATATACATTATCTCAAAAAATCAGAAAAAATCCCCTGAATCCGTGAATAATACAAATAAATCGTTTTCATGCATAGTTTGTACAAAAGTTGAAATTTTTCGTCATTTTCACCGTTATTCAATACGGGCCACATAGAAGTCAACTAAACGTCACTTTGGCGGTGTTGCAGTTTTTTTCTCTGAAAATTCTTGTTTTGTACCACGCAACAAAGCAAATAATAAGAAAATGGACAATTGAACACCGTTCTGTATATTTTTACCTATTTTTAAGCATAGTATACATTCCTACATTTTTGAAACATCTCTTTTGTGATGTCTCCACAATTTCGACACAGTAAGTTTGTCTTATATAGAGGATAAAACCACGAGAAAGGTAATACCTACTCAATTGTATTTAATTTTAACTTTTCAAGATCAGATAGATTTTAGTTGTTTAGAGTTTGAATATTAGTACCTAAGTATGTTTATCATATTTCCTTTTTTCAAAGGTCCATAATTAATATCCTTAATTTTTGATTTTAGCATTATTATAAAAAAATACTTAGTAATTAAAATGATATAAAACTACAAAAATTTTCACGTCCTGAGGCGGGAATCGAACCCGCGATCTTTCGCAATCCGGGTGACTGCTCTAACCACTGAGCCACCCAGGACTTGGGATATCCCTGTGAATCATATCATTATATCATTTCACTTACTAAGTAATTTTTCAAACATTTATAATAATGTTAAAATCAAAAATTAAGAATATTTGAAAGCACTGCCCCAACTTAACCGAATCGTAGGTATTTGTAAAAATACTCGTTTCGGATGTTGAAATAGAACATTTCGACATTGTAGGTTGTAGGGTGGACGTTAGCTCATAAACGCAAATAAAGATAGGCTAGAAGAATTTCACAGGGATATCCCAAGTCCTGGGTGGCTCAGTGGTTAGAGCAGTCGCCCGGATTGTGAAAGATCGCGGGTTCGATTCCCGCCTCCTCAGGACGTGAAAATGTTCTAGTTTTATATCATTTTAATAACTAAGTCCATAATTAATTTTATTACAGATATTTATCATTTGCTAAAGAGTAGTGTGTTTTTTTTTAAAATAGAATAACGAGGCTAGCTATTGGCCTTTCTTTTCACCTCATGTTAAGTGAAGATAAGGCCGACGATGGAAGCTTTTTACACCCGGATTCCTCAACCACAGAGGAACTGACTATCTTACCTCTAACTGCCGGAACACACCAATGCTGTTAACATTATTGTTATGGCGGCAGACTTAAGTAAGATGTTGGTAGTTAGCCAGGCGGACTTAGAAAAGCCTTACCGAATAACTTCATTCTTATAACGATAATAAACATTCGTAGAACTCTATTTCAATGATAAGATAAAGGTTTTGGTGTCTTTATGCCCGTCCTTCCAACATAGCTCCTTGAAACTAAACGAAGCGTTAATTAATCAGATTTGAATATTTTAAATCTAACCAATTTAAAATCAAAAGGGATCCAAATTTTAATACTTAAATAAATGTTACAACTTTCGGTTTGAGTCTTGGTTTAAGTGGAAGAAACAATATTTATTTGAAGCTGTCAACTAGTGCGAGTAATGACTTATGTATGTAAATCGTTACTATTGCGTCTACGTTTACCTGATAATCTATTATTATAGTTAAAGGTATTGGAAAACGTGGTAGTTCTGTCCAGAGTCTGAACACGGCATATGCTGTGTGTGTGCCATATGCTGTATGCGTCTAGATACACGCACAGCATAGGTATTATCAGAAAGTTCTAGCCTCGGTAGGACCGATGTTGTGTGATTTGGGTTAGTTATTTTGTGGTTGCGTTCCATTTTTTTCTACGTTCTCGTTTATTATCATGGAGTGGTTAAAAAACGTATAAAACACACATAGGTACAAATAAATAAATAAAAAATTAATAAAAATATATTTGTATTTCATATAGTAAATATTGTTTTCGTACCACTTGCTCAAAAAAGTGACATTCTATGCCACAAAAAGCGAACATAACAATAGTCATTTTTAATCTGTTAAAAACAGGGAAAGAAAATTGTACTGAATTTCATTCATCCTCTAGGGGGAGAATATGATTTAAATTTAAGAATACTTACCGAAATTTATACTGAACTATATCTGTGTTTGTACTAACTATAACTATACCATTGAGTTTGTATTTAAAGCATTATACATCTTTTTGAAAAAGGAATACGCATTTATTGTGCAGTTATGATTAATTAAATAAAATTACGAAAACCGACGAGGCCTTTGCTTTTCCGACAAAAAAATATTAGCCTAGGAATTTGCCGCGTTTTTGTTTTCTTCAAATACATAATTGTGTTAATTTTTTCGCAAATGGTACGAAAAGTAGAGTATTTTCCTCGGTAGTAAAACTGTCTTAGTCTTGGGTGAACTTAAATCCCTCGCTACACTTAGGACTCGTCTTAAATCCCTCGCTTCGCTCGTGATTTAAGTTTTTAAAACCTTTGCTACGCTCGGGAGTAAACCTCGAGTCCTTCGTTACACTAGCGATTTAAATCGTCACCCGCGACAGAAGACACTGCTTTATCCCCTTGGTTAATAATCTACTATTATCCGTTTGCTAGTGTACATATCATAAGCTCATAATAAAATTACCTGCAAAATCTCAGTACCTATCTATTTATTTGTAGAACTCTATAAATATAATTCAACGCGAATGTTAAAAACACTTACAAGCTGTTAATGCTGCCTAATTATGACTAGATTAATATTGATTTAATATTAATAATAAAATTATAAAAAAACAAAATATTAAATTATAATTATTTTGGATATATTTTTGTTTATTGTAATAATAAATTTACCAAAAAAATTTATATATTATCTAGTAAAAATAACTTAAGCAATATGACTCAAAAGTCATATTATTAATAATCATATCATATGATTATTAATATGACGTTTTGTATATGTGTTTTTTGGTTTTACCTCTGTATTGCTTGAGTAAATATGCAAATTTAACAATAAAAAATAATTTTGATATTTCAGTAAATTAAATATAAATAAAATTGTCGACTTACACAAGAACCCCGGTCGTTCAAAAGTGGATGTGTATATGTTACAGTACTAATTTTCTCCTAATGGGTTTGTTAACCTAGGTTGCTGGAAAACTTTCTAAATGTTAGGTACTTTTCTGTATAAGTTCCAACACCTAATTTCCTACTTATTCTCAACGAGTAATAATGTCATACTACGAGTATGCTAATCATGTCAGGTGTTCAGTCAGCTTAAATTCCTGTGAATGACAATCAAAATTGGACTTGGAGCTTTAGTGTGGAATTTTGGGATGGATACGGAATTCCAAGCTTTGACTATTATGGATAGTTCAGATATTCTTGCTAGGAGTTAGAGTAGAAAGGAGGGGCTAAGCAAAGTATGCGATGTCTTTGAATTAAGGACATCGTACCAAGAGCTTAATAATAAAATACTGTTTGTTGAGACGTCTTTAAGATTACGCTTATGTAACAATGAAACCCAAGTGATTACTCTCATAAGTGTCTACTCATAAACGCCTTCCAAAACTTAGACCTTTTTAACAAATGATTATTACTTATCATTTGTTAAAAATGGTTATTATCATTTGCTAAAAATTATAATAATCATTTGTCCTTTCTTATTTCAGCCGTGAAACAGTTCGCTGTGTTTCGGATTGAAAGGAAAGGTAGCCAGTGTAATTACTGGGCATAGACGGCATTTCATCTTAGGCCTCAGGATGACAACGCACCTGCAATTTTGGGATTTTCCCTTGTTATTGCAGGCGTGTATAGGCGGCGGTAACCGCTTACCATCAGGTGGGCCGTCAGCTTGTTTGTCATCTAGTAGTATAAAAAAAACACTGTGTCGGATAAATTATGTGGATGATAGATGGGGGAGGATGGACGGGATGATGTGTGAGTCTGTGGATATGCATAAAAGCATAACAATTTGTAATGTATACAAATACATTTCACGAACGAGATAGAATCAGAACTGGGGATATCCGTAAGAGAACCAAAGTCATAGACATTAAATCAAGACATAGCTCACAAGATTAATAATAAGTTAAAGTGGTAGTGGGCATGGCACATATCACGCAAAATGGATGGCTGGGATGGCACGTTGAAGTTCTGGCATCGCGACCACTCACATAGAAGCACAAAATAGGATGGGCGGACAGATGGACAGACAACCTAGTCAAGGTGATGGGGAGTCGGTGGTTGCTGGTTGCCGTTGCGTTAAGAAATTGGTGGGGGAGGCCTTTGTTCAGTAATGGACATTATAGCATAAATATTATGATGAAAGTTCACGAATATTTGAATTTGCAATTGCAAAGTGATGGATAAGACGAAAATAATGTCGAATTCCCATGGCGTACCCACTCCTGTAAAGGTTGGAAGCTCTACACTGGAAGTTGTTGACGAATATGTTTACCTGGGACAAATAGTCCAACTTGGTAAGTCCAACTTCCAGAAAGAGGTCAATCGACGGATCCAACTCGGCTGGGCAGCGTTCGGGAAGCTTCGCAGCATATTCTCGGCCCAACTCCCGCAGTGTCTCAAAACGAAAGTCTTTAATTCGTGTGTGTTGCCAGTGATGACTTACGGAACTGAGATGTGGCCGCTTACAATGGGCCTCGTAAGAAGGCTCAAAGTCACCCAAAGGGCAATGGAGAGGGCTATGCTCGGGGTTTCTCTGCGTGATCGAATCAGAAATGATGAGATCCGCAGGAGAACTAAGGTCGCCGACATAGCCCGAAGAATTGCGAGCCTCAAGTGGCAGTGGGCAGGCCACATTGCAAGGAGGACTGACGGCCGTTGGGGCGGAAAAGTCCTCGAGTGGCGGCCGCGTACCGGGAGACGCAGCGTTGGTAGGCCTCCTACAAGGTGGACCGACGATCTGGTGAGGGCCGCGGGAAGCCGATGGATGCGGACAGCGCAGAACCGATCGGTATGGAGATCTTTGGGGGAGGCCTATGCCCAGCAGTGGGCGTCTCTCGGCTGAAATGATGATGATGATAAAGTGAAATGTAGGTAAGTATTATTATTGAACAAGATAATAAGGCACAAAATGTTATCAGTTCTATAACTTGTTATCCCTGGACCAAAAGCTAAGACAACAATTTATGAAGAGCACGCACTAACTCACATTTGAATTCTTTGACTGACTCACGCTAAACCGCTGTAAAAAAAGTCAATTCTACTTTACTCTCGTCTATCTATGAACTCCTAATGTAGAATAAAGAGTAGGTACTTTATTATTCAATATTGTATATGAAATATCAAAGAGAAAATAATAATATACCACTTGTCAAATACAACCGGCGTTATTGGCGGTTTATCGCTAAGTACTTTTCTTATCGCTAAGTATTTAGAAATGTGACCTGGCAACCGGACTGAAAATACAGTTATATATTAGCTGTGCGGTGTGGGTGTGTTTACATAATATTTAATAAAGAATTTAATCTCAATTAAGAATTTATCATCAAGCCGTTTATATTTGCGTTCCTTTCAAAGAATTATCTTATTTACTTATTTATTGGTTTTTTTTTATTGGTTTTACAAAAAATCCACAGCACTTAAAGATAATATAACATCAGAATATTATTAAACATACGGCCAATTACAGATTTTCATTATTTAGACAATTAAATTACAGTAGTTAAACAATCTCGATTTTCTTGGTATTAAAGAGAAAAACCCAAAAAAATCAACTAATTTTAAGAATCCATTAGCCATAAAAAGATTTATAAATATTTCTATTAAGATAATTATGCCCTTTGCGTATCGTATGTGTATGTGAGTGCTTGACTGTGGTGTGTGTGGTGTTTGTCTGTGTTGTGTGTCTATTGTATTTCATCCAATATCACAGAGTAAGTTTACGACACTCTGCTTGAAACTTGACTTACCTGAATGAAAGATGTCCAATGACGAAAACAGATTGTTAAATTTTAACTGCGTACAACACACAATAGAATTTCTTGTTTGCAATTTTACTATTTCAGTCAGGTAAGATTTTTGCCTTTTAGTATTTTGAAGTCGGTTTTTTGCTACCGTAGCCTGCAGGATTAGCCTGAGTAGGATGGCTGCAACGCCAGAGGTTGCTGACCCTTTCAAATCCTTTTACACTATGCTGTGGTCGTTTAAATATTTTTCTAATCCATTTTTACTCATTGATTATCATTATTATAACCATATCAAGCGTTGTTTTTACTAAGGAACCCTAAAATGACGGATTTTGCTCGACTTGATTGGTCAATACCATGTCCTTAGATAAGGAAAATTCCATTAGCCCATAAATCGTTTGGAAGCATTGATTAAGTTTGGCCAGTATTCCATTACTTATAAGCTTGGATTATGAACGAAATATTATATATTATTTGTTTAAGTACTAGCTTTCATAGTCTACAAAATATCAATAACCGAACAAGTTGTATTTGTATTTTTGGTTAAGTTTTTACTGAAAATATTTTTCTTGTTCTTACTTGTGATGCTGCTTTATTTTTAATTTGTTTAATTATTTGAGTGGTATAATCCTTATTCCTACACCAGAGGTCCTGGGTTCGAATTCCGATGGGGGCAGTTGCATAATTGCAGCTAGTCGTAAATAAATATTAGTATACCATAAAATAAATAGTAAATATTAGTATACGCCATGCTTTGCAATGCCCTTAGAAAAAAAGTCTTTATGTAATTAATAAATATCAAATTGAAACTTCTAAGTAACCTCATTAATCATCTCTGTGAGACATCACGCTATATGTGCTCTAAGTTTCTGAAGAATTTGAGCATCCCGCAGACTATTTAATGGTACAGGATCATCTCAAGGTTAGCATTTCTTAAAAATACCACCGAAGTAAAAGAAAAAATATTAATTCAACGGATCTGTGAAAGTTAGTAAAATCCTTTTGTCACGTATGTATTGAGCTGATAGTACTGAAACAGCTGAACGTACCTTCATAAATTATAGCTGAGAACCATCTACATTATGTCGGATTTCAAACAAAAAAATCAATCAAAATTGGTCCATTCGTTTATGAGTTATGAGCTACGATGTCACAGACAGACTCCGAGACACAACTGACGGGTCAAACTTATTACACCCCTCTTTTTGCGTCGGGGGTTAAAAAAAATGAAAAAGTTTTTATAATAACGGGGACCTTCGCTGGCGTGCCAAAAACACCCTACCAAAGTTTCACTTTAATCTGATCAATGCGCATAGGGGACAAATATACAAACATTGAGGTTTATTTATATAGAAGACTAGTGACTGCCCGCGGCACTATCCCCATGTGGATGTCGGTTATCATGCCAAAAAGTAGTCTATGTTTTTTATCGGGGTGTAGTCCATCTTCGTGCAAAATTTCATCTAAATTAATTTTGATAGACAGACTGATAAGAAGATAGTTATAGTACTATAATATCAGCATCAGTATGTTACCCGAAAGACGTCCACTGCTGGACTTAGGGAGGTCTTAGTCCAGCTGTGGACGTCTTTCGGGTACAATGATGTCCACGACGAACTGTGCGGCGCTGCACCTAGCCATCCTACCTGCGACCTTCACCAGAACGTCGGTCGACTTTAATATATAATTTTTGTGCGGATTATTTATTACTATATTTCTCTTCTACTTATTCTTCTTTCTTTGTTTTATGGCAACATCGTACTTTGCGAAATTACTGCCAATGTCAAGTGTCAGGAAACACTAAACGAAACTATATTTCTCTGTTATCTTAGTTATCTCCATAGCACAAGCTGTCAATGTTAATATTGTCATTTGATATAATCTATTTTATTTATCTGAGCTGTTTTAAAAGACACAAATTATAACATTTATAGGTACTTATTTCAGGCTCCCACTGACTGAGTTTTAGTGGTTCTAATTTATCTTCAGTGCACACAGTGAACGTTTATATCCAGCATTGATTGATTGATGTATAAATAACATTACGATCTGAGATAGCAATCAAACAAAAGAACATCAAAAAGTTTCTAGAAATAGCATCTTTAAAATATATGATCACATTTAGTTAATATAGATCACACAGTTTAAACATAATTTTTACTCAGTAAAGGATAAAGAAAATCAAAGAAAATAATTGTCTGTTTTATGAAAGGAGATGTTACATAATGGCACAGTCGACAGATACATCAAGCAAGCGACTTTGAGACCGCCCTTACACCATTCGTAATAGAGGCGGCTTTCGTATGTAGTGCAACTGTACCCTTGATAGTAATGTATTAGGCTGTACTTAAAAATACTTGCACGATAAATTATATATTAAATTGAAGTTTTTGGCTCCTGTAAAATAATTCTTATTTACTTTTAAGGTCCTGAATTTTTGAATTAATTAGAAGGTTCAGGAAAAGCAGACTATTAGGTTAAACGATATTTGTATATATAATTAAGATACAAAAATATATGCAATATTTACAGAACTTATCTTACAGCATTTACAACGCATAAGTCATTGAGATAAAAAGTTTTTATCTGAATACTTATAGCTGAGCAAACTATTGAACCAATATTTTGCTCGGCTAAAAAAACTATTTCCTATAGTGTTTTCATTTTCAGTTATGTTTGTAATAAGTTGGAAAGATATTTTTTTTACTTTTGATAAACAATCGAATACATCATGATTATCTCCGTTATCTGTCACATTAATTTTATTCATCTATGATGTTATTTCTTTTGATACACAATAGGGCGTTGTTGCCGGTTTATATTTATTTAATAATATTTGTGAAATAAAGCAAGGCAAAGGCATTATAATCATTTGCTGAAAAATTATTTGACATTTTTAACTTACTTCACTATATTTAACTTATTGACAATGCCCATTCTAGTGACGCCGTAACTAGTAATTACAGCTTTATGTTTGGCTTGGGAAAGAGCTAGATGATTCAAGAAAAGTACTTGCATCACAAAGGTTTTTAATTCAACGAAAATGCGATTTTTTCCAATGCGCTTAGATCCATTCATATTTGACTTTGTTTATATTATTATGGAATAAAAAGTTATTGGATTCAATTAATTGGATGTTCAACAGTACCTGAAGAAGAGTCGGTGGAAAGCTTATGAACACGAACGAAGAAAGGTGCAGAATCTTAGTCTGAATTATAATCTTATTGTTTATAAATTGGTGACTGACGTAAGAAGATTGGGGTTATTTCGGTCAAATTTGTTTTTTTTTGGGTTTGTTGTTGTTGATACCAAGACAAGGTCCATGTTTTATAACAGCTTGTGTTATCTTCATCACGATAGCCGAAAGACACCCACTGCTAGGCAAAGGCCTCCTCCAAGGCTCTCCAGGCCGATCGGTACTGCGCTGCTTGCATTCATCGGCTTCCCTGCGACCCTTAGCAAATTGACAAAATATAGAACAAGATAGATAGATCCTCATCACCAGCCTATATACGTCCCACTGTTAGGCGCAAGCCTTCCTACATATGGGAGAAACATATTAATGAGGAGTTTGGGCCATAACACCACCACGCTCTGGCCTAATGCGGCTTTGTGGGTTAAAGCGGTTGCAGTGACAACCGGGACCAACGGCTTACCGTACCTTCCGAAATATGGAAGAGCTGGACGGAGATCACAAATTTTTGGTTAACCTATCCCAGGATCGACCATGGCGAAAAAGTTACTTTGTTTCCTTAAAGAAAACCAGAGCGAGCTGCTCAGATAGATAAATAGGTAGGTATGCACAAATATTGCTCCGAAATGCCGGCTGTATTTTATAGGTGTAGTTAAATTAAATTTTCTCGAACAATACTAAAAAAAGTTGTTGGGCAAGCAAATATAAAAAATGAAAATGTTCTCAATTCCTAAATTTTAACACAAGGCACTTTGCTTAGGGGCGTGAAAACTGAAAAGATATTAACATAAAAAATATATAAATAGGTACTTTTTTTAAATACAGAACGATTAGTACTTTCAAACAATTCAGTAAGTCTAAAATATTTATAGCTGTCTGTCTCATGAAGACAGATTGTAGTTGAACTTTTGCATTACGTATAGACCTATAGCTGATGTATAAGTAGGTGTGTTTGTTTCACGTATGTACCTCGCAGAGAATAAACGACTACACCAAATTGGACAATTTAGGTATTATATAGGTATATAAATGTATAGGTAATTCTAATTAAAAATAAACTAACAGAGACCCTGTCTATTTTCAACCGACTAAAGGAGGAGGTTATCAATTCGTCTGTATGTTTTTTTTGTTGTATAAATAATAAAATTATGTACCTAACGTGATATCTCCGTCAAAGGACATTGCTAAAACTCCTTTCGGCCGCCATGGTAACTGTGTTTTATAACCAGTTACTAAAAAATAAATTGTCGTCTTGTTTCGTAACCAAGTTACAAACGTAGATTTTTCTGTCTTTTCTCGAAGCTTTTCGGAATCCACGGCATTTTCTTACTTAAGAAGGGATTGTTGGTTGCCGGTAGCTCCATTGGCCGTCCCATTGATGAGACGATACGGAATAAAAACATTTCATCGAGAACTCATTGGCTAATGGGACCACCGAAAATAATTTTCACTACTGTATAATTTTTCTATGACACCATTAGTATAGAGAGTGATGTAACCGTTTGTTTCCCGTGTTACTTACTGCTACTACTAGTCTACTACCAGTAAGAAATATGGTGAATAAAATTTTAGTTATTATGTTATCGTTCTTTATCGTCAGGTACAATATCTTCGTTTGGTATTATTATATTTACAACCATGCTACCTTAAGCATGTAGGAGATGCCGAAGCATGGAAGAGATTGCTGCTTAGCAATGAAGCCGCTAAATGTGTAGTTTTTCTTATTTTTATTGTTGTTGATTATATATTATATGTGTCCTATTGTGTAATAAAGAATATTTGATTGAGATGCCTTAGCATGCTTGCATGTTGCTTCAGTATGCTAACATACTCGTACTTTTAATTAATTTATAATCATAATTAATATGGCCATAAATTATGATTAAATAATAAATAACCTCTAACATACATATGGTTGCCTGGTAAAGTTCCGAGAAAAGACAGAAAAGTCTTTGTTT
This sequence comes from Nymphula nitidulata, assembly GCA_947347705.1. Taxonomy (NCBI): domain Eukaryota; kingdom Metazoa; phylum Arthropoda; class Insecta; order Lepidoptera; family Crambidae; genus Nymphula; species Nymphula nitidulata. The sequence continues at coordinate 15,994,051 of OX374625.1, read as the reverse complement.
GTAACTTGGTTACGAGACAAGACGACGATTACTTCTTAACAAAACACAGTTACCATTAATTTGAAGTATGAAATCAAATGAAGGCAATCTACGACATCAACGTATCGATATACATGAAAATCCATGTCCGGGGCAGTGGTCCAACTGCTTTGTCCAACCAGTTGGACTATGGGCCTTCACTAGGGGTCTTGGTCCGGTGCAGCTACTGACCGGACATGGTTGCTTCGGTCACTACCTGCACCGTATCGCCCGTCGGGAGGAGACGTCTGGGATTAGCCATTGGCGGTAGGTCTGTAGTCGGATTTCTCCCCGAAAAAAAAAACAAAGGGGGTTTTGGTCCAATTGTTTTTTTAATTGGACTAACAACCCCGCTTTATAATCCCATGGTCCAATTTATCTAAAAATGAAAAATATAGCTTTCCAACCCAAACCTTAGATCAAAAACCTCAACTGCATCATATTAAAATTGATGGCATGGATAACATTAAATGCAAAAACAAAGTCCAAGCAGGACTTTTTATAAATCTCTTCCGAACTCTTCTTTAAAATAATATTTTTGGTACCCGGTATATCCCCCCCAATAAATTTTAGGAAAATAGAATAGAATAGAATAGAATAGAATAGAATATTTATTTATTTTCTCTCACAAAAGTTACAATTTTCAATATAGTGTAAGTAGGTACATTGATTTTAGTGTATGAACCATTGTGTGAGAGACTGGAGCCTGAGATAGGTTTCCAAAAAAAAAACCCGTAGTACAGGTCTCCAGGCACCTCCCCCAAATCAATTGCATCATGGTTGCCTAGGTACATCGTTGAACATAATAGTATACGTTTGTTAGAGACATGCAATTTATCTTAATTATTAGTCAATAAAATCATACAATAATAATCTTAAATTGATTTCATACATGGTTGTATTCCAACAATACAATTGTACTAGGTAAAAATAATGCAATGAATTAAATTATTAAAGTTAATTAATTAACATACTTTTATTTATATTATATAGTTTATTTTAATCGAATTGAGTATAATTTTGTGATTACAATTATTTATAATTAATTTAATATGTATATTTGATACATATTATTATGATTATTTAGTAAGCTTGCACTTTGGCTTTAATTGTATCACATTTCCTAAGTTATTTTTAAATTAAAATTATGTATTCATTAAAAAATAAAAATAAAGAAATAATAGGCTGATTTTTTTTAAAATAGGTTGATTTATTGTATTACATTTCTTAGCTATTTTTAAATTAAAATTATGTGTTTATAAAAAGAGTAAAAAAAATAGTTTTTTTTTTGAAGCCTTTTGTGAAAATTGTTTAACCTTCCTTCGCCTTTTTCCCATCTCTTTCCCTTAATTGTTCTTTCTTTTACCTTTTTCATATTCGTATAAGGAACAGACTTTCTGTTTCCGTGTAATCCATGACTTTAAGCCAGTTTGTGACAGCACTCTTACAGGCTGACTTTTTAAGAGGATAAATGGACAAGATATTGTTTATTTTATTATATAGATATGAACCTAGAAAACAGAAGAAATGATGGGAGTGGCCAGACCTCAGACTGACACCCTGGCAGACTGATCCTTTTCGTCGTTTATCCTTGTTGAGGATGTATTAAAATGTATGTATATAGATGAAATAAAGTGCTGCAAACTAAACTACCAAGGAACCTTATGTATAAGTGAGGTTATTTGCTATAAAAGATTATTTATACCCATATTATGAAAGATTATAAATTTACTAAAGAGTAATTTATTAAAGAGTATACAATTGCCAAACATATCCTACATAACTAGTTACTTATGGTTGATACTTCAGTTTGTAAATATACAAATATATATTATTAAGTAATCAACTGAATCAACGGACTGCAGTTGACGTTTCTGAACAAAGTTTATGATTGGAAAACTATTTTTCAGATAATTTGACTACGGGACTATAAAGCGGGATTAATGGTGTGTCCAACTACAAAAATAATTAAGTCCAACTGTATCAACAGAGCATTTGGACCACTGCCGACACTGCGAAAATCAATAATATATAATTTAATACTGTTTATTTCAGCATACGTAATTATATATCTTCAAAAGTAGGTTTCGCTACATTTCTCGTATTACGGAATATTTAATCATACGTTCTTCTTGACTAAAAACAGAAACCCAAGTTAACAACTTTTAATTTAATGATTATTTCACGTAAGTTCTATGAGAATAATAAACAAGTCATAATTATTCAGTTAATATTTTACTGACACAAGCTAGTAGGTAATATCCATGTTATGAGCAGATATTTTGACATAACCTTCGTTTGTTTGAAGTGGTATCCTACTACCGGACTGAATCGTAATCGTATAGTTCAGGGTTGCTTAAAATTTCAAACAAAGGCCAGACAAAAGATGAGGTACGTAACTACTCGATACGATGGCAATTCGAAATTTAAAAGTGTTCGTGCTAGAGGTACTGTAGGTCTCTAGTCGTCTTTGAGTGATCGGAGAGAGCGAACGGACAGCAATAAATAAATATTCATACACTCACACCTATTATCTAGCCCAAAGTAAGCATCATTAACAGCTTGAGTTATGGATACTAGATAACGGAGAAATAATGATAATAATATGTAAATAAATATTAGAAATATACTAAATAAACGTATAAACATCCATGACTCGTAAACTAATGCTCGTATTCATCATACAAAACATTTGCTCCTACCGGGATTTGAACCCGGGACCTCTTGACCGAGCAGTCTGCATAGCAAGGGGCACAGACCACTCGGCCAGCCGGTCGTCTACAATCAATCAACAATAGTGCATCAATAATAAGAAAATATAATGTACCTATTACCTATTTCAACTCAAACAGCGCATGACAGACGAACAACTAGACAAGAAAAGATAATGCTGACGGTCACTCTAAAGAACGGACAATTTATTTATATTTAGAAATTTATCTTAAATTTTCACATAAGTTTTAATTTGACTCATTTATATTGGTTGATCCAATAAGACTTTCTGAATTATTTAGACATGGTGCTACCATAAAAGCATTCTGAGGCCCCTGAAAAAATGTTCAAGTAGAAATAAAAACTTTTTTCTAGTTATTTCAAAAAGAGTACAAGTAGTTTTTTTGGAACAGTCTATTTGAATAACAAATTAATACTAAACAAATTATGTGGAAGGAAGGGACTGGATTATATGATTTCTTCGAATATAATTATTATTTTCTCTAGTCTTTTGTTTTTGACTATTTATTATTAATTATAACTGACGCCTGTTTTCCTAAAAGTACTTACCAAGATAAAAGTGGCCTGCTTTGCAAGAAATCGTCAAGTATACATGCGATTTCAACAAACCATTACTTACTCTGATTACCCTTCACCCCCAATGGTAAAATAAAAACATTTATTTAGAATACAAACAAACATAATTAATGGGGTGATTCGAATAGCAGCATTAGTTAAAACGCCGCTATTAGCACCCTCGTCATAAATATTGATCTAGGTCACGACATCTACTAGTTACTATTGGGATGATCGCTGTACCCATTATACGTATTCCATCGACTGTTGCTGAGTAGCGAGAGTACACCATATCAATCAGTACAGCACATTGACAGTGCACTATTGGACAGCTAGACCAAGTCATACCTCTAGGTTCTCGTTCCGTTAGGTTGAAAATTGAACAAAATTTTCTTAACGTCATATCATGTTACAGCTATCCTTTTTGCAATTATATTGATAGAACGGGATGAACATAGTTATGGCATATTTAAATATCGCTTGTGAATTCCAGATTCAGGCTCAAGAATAACACTATCGTCCTAAGATTTCTACATCACAGACACAAACATTTACTTATCATGCTTATTTACACAGGTTTCCTATTAACAAGTTTCTATGAAGTTCTGGTTTTAATTATTTCCGTTTGCTATTTTAACCGTAGTTGCTTACTTAGAAAGTGTTTATTCACTATAGCCTCCAAGAATTCCAAGTTGTATCGCTCAAGAGAAATCTTTGCGGTAAGGAATTTCATTCCTTTTGTAAAATAACAATGTTTATTATAACTAGTGGTCGCCCTGTGCTCGAAATTCGACCATATTGAATTTAAATTATAAGTTTGAACATTATTAGGGTTCTATTGTGAAAGACTATACTTTTAGAATCACAGTTTTTTTTATTTATTTTTATTATGGCTATGTTTGATATTCAGTAATATATAGACAATTATCAGACAATATTAATCTATTCTCAATTATATCTGTGTGTGTCAAATACATGGAAGTGTTTGTAATGTTTTTATGATTGTTTTAATGTATTTTTAGGCATAATTTATAAAAAATATTAGTATTCTGCCCTTCTTCTCTATATAAACTATAAGTGTGTGAAATTTCATACTCCTTCGTCCGCGCAATTTTAGTAAAAAAGGGGAATAAAGTTTTTGCTTCACGTATTAATATTATGACGATAGCATGGAATATGAATGACAGAAGGAATAATAATTATGAAATATTTATTGGCAGAAAACAGGAATTAAAGCTAATCTACGAATCTAGGTAGAGTTTTGTTACATATAAAAGTGCGTCACGTCGAGATACTATATCATATACAAGAGATATTACTACATATATTCTTATAACAAGTGGTTACATATATAAAAAAACGTCTAACTAGCAGATAATCCACCTATAAACTCATGTTACTATTGCATTTACATACTTTCATCATACAAATTACTTAAAATTGTAGGTGAACCTTACAGAGATATAGAGACGCTATAATACTTTCCACTTCAATAATATTGGTAGCTCCGTTATGGCTCCGTAAAATTGTTTGCCATGTTTCGGTGTGTGTCCTTTACACCGAAATATAGAAAAATGTCCTTCACGGAGGATATAGGAAACGCGATGGTACTTACTTAAGTGCAACTTAGAACCTACCCTTTGCAGGTGGCAGTACTTCTATGAAGTTGTCTGTAAAAGTCAATCGTACCCCTAAACGTTTGAAGCGTGTTTGCGTTCAGCTGTCATGTCAATCGTATGAAAATGTCTACGGCACCTCTGTTGCATGTTGTAAGTATTGTAGGCACTTTTTATATGAATTTGAAGACCCATCGCAAACGCGCCTACATACGTTCCAATTCGACTGAAAAATACACATAATGCGCTATCATCGCTTACCATTAGACGGGTCGTCCACTTTTTTCCCTACCATTATTATAAAAACTATATAAGTGTCAATCTGACTGGTAGGAGATGTATGTCGAGGGATATGGATCCCTCGACATACATCTCCTACCAGTCTTGAATAAGATATTTCTGAGGATAAATCGGATTAAATGACAAACAACCTTGTGGTTTAAGAAATGCTATTTTTTACGTTGATATACCTACGTTACGGTCACTTGTCTAACTGCAAATTCAACTTGATACCTCTACTCATTCCTGAGGAAAAGGGTCTTGCTTGATGGACAGACAGACGGGCAACCAAGTAATCCTATAAAGGTTTTTTTCCTTAAAACCCTATAAGGAAAAAACCTTTACTTTTAGGATTACTTCGTTACTTTGTAGCCGTGAAAATACGAAAGCGGATGTAGCTTATCCTTTTTGTATATAATAATAATTTATTGATACTGAACTAATTTAATATATAAAATTCTCGTGTCACAAATTTAGTTACCATTGTCCTCCGAAACGGCTTGACCGATTTTCATGAAATTTTATATGTATATTCAGTAGCTCTGAGAATCGGCTACTATCTATTTATTTTTGATTTTTTGGTCATTTTTTTATTTTTGTATGGTAAAATAACGTTGGCGGAGTCAGTTTCACTATAACAATTTATCACGTCTTGTATTTGTTCAGTTTCTCTTTAGGAATCTTAACACGAAATTAATATGACCAAATAAAATGTTACACTTTCTAAGCGCCAAATGTGGGTAAGTATAGATTTTTTAATTGTTCAACAAACATAATGTAAAACCTTTACGCATTTATTAGGCTTCGTAAGTACCTTTTCCAATGGGTAATTAGGTGTTGTTTTTGTAACGCATCATTATTAATTAATATCATTACAAAGTACCGAATATGTGACATAATTTTAAGTAATATGTAGGTACTACACCGTTATTAAGCTAAAATGAAAAACGTTAATGGTGCCAAGGTTTGTTATTCCAAATCATTTTATGAAATAATTTAAAATTTATAATTTTAAGTAACCTCGGCCTCATTGAGACTTTTCTTCTGAGCCCAATCACGCTTTATCTGCTGTAAGTTTTTGAAGAATTGAGCACCCCGCAGACTATTTGATGGTACAGGATCAGCACAAGGTAAGCATGTCTTCGAAATACCATCAAAGTAACAGTAAACCAATTTTTAATTCAATCGGATCTGTAAGAACCATCTCGATTACGTCAGCTCAAACAAATGCCACAGATAGATACACAGATACAGAGACAGGACACGACAAACTTATAACGCCCCTCTTTTTGCGTCGAGGGCTAAAAAGCAATTAACGCTTCGTGAGGTGCACTTGCTTTTTAAGTCACACCTCTCTTGAATATTAGGGGTTAAAGTATGAAATTGCCGATTTGTAGAGATTTTTTTTTTTTTTAATATAAGCTGTGTAAGATTCCCTGGAGTATTATGTTATGACGGTTTAAAATAAATTATTGTCCCTGGAATGTATGGCTTGACAGGTTAAAGGTAATAAAACCACGTGAAAATACAAAAAAAATACAGTCAAGTAATTGAATTAGATTTAGAATTTAAAATTAATGAACCCACCAGGATCAAAGGAAGATGAGCTACTTGTATTGATAATTGTAAATAAAATATTTGAATTTTTCTTTATAGGGTCTGTGTTAATAAGCAAATTGTCTGATCATAATATAATTTACTTTAATCCGTCAAACATAAGGGTCCAGACACAATTGATTTTTCAATTGTCATAGACCTCCAGAGGTATAACGCCGCTTGACAGATTACACATACTCTAGATAAGACGGTTAATGCGAATGAGAAAATGTACTTTGCAATTCAGAATATTATCTATTCAATACTGCATTTTGGTTAAACGTTGTAAACAACAACAAAGCAATTTGTAATTTTAAGAAAATGAAATACGTAATTATTATTCTTTCCTCTGTGGTATTATTATGGTTTCCGGCTAGCGGATTCATCATCATCCTCATCATCAGCCCATATACGTCCCACTGCTGGGCACAGGCCTTCCTACATGGAAGAAACGTAGGAGCTTGAGCCATACATAACACCACCACGCTGACCCAATGCGGGTTGGTGGGTTGAAGCGGTTTTATTTATTTATTTATTTATTCAAAACACTTGCATGCTTACAGATTAATATCCAAGTCGCGTACAAGTTTAAAATTTGTAAGACTATATAAGCCATGTCGTTTACAATACAAATATTAAAATCAATGTCAATTTAAAATTTAGATAAGTCAAATACATTACAAGGTCATCATAACATTACGATAAACTAAAAATTTTATAAGAATGCCAAGTAGTATAATAAATAAGGAATATCATTTTATTAATGTCAGATAATACAAACTGCATGAACAACAAAATACTAAAATTATGACTACTTACTAGTTATGTATACACTTCATCTGAATATAAACGAAATTTATGAAATAAATGCCCCAAATGGTCTGAAAAAATGCCGATATCATTGTGCTGAGCGAGCATGTCACCTATAAATCGCAGAGCGCGGACAGTAGGCGCAATCTCGGCACGCCTGGTGCGCGTAACGGGCCGCGCCAGTAATCGGGGGCAGCGCCGGGGCGCCACGTTACCCTCCATATCCCACGATATGTTACTGGGAACTAGCAAACACAATCTCTCCAATACCACCGAACCATCTACCCTATGGTGTATCACAGACAAGTAATGCTTTAGGAGCAGCAACAGTTTCCTAAATTTAAGGGTGTCCATATCGACCATAGCAGAGATAAACATCGACGGATATAGATAGGGGTAGTATCCATAGCGTTTTTTGTACAGCCAACGGGCAAATTTGCGCTGTATTTTTTCCACCATAATCACATATTTATTTTCATATGGGTCCCAGTCCCAGATCACTGCACCGTACTCTAATTTGCTTCGCACATATGCATTGTATAAAACTGTTGCCACCTTTGTATTGTCAAACTGATACAGGAACAACCGGTTACAGGAACAACCGGAACCAACGGCTTAACGTGCCTTCCGAAGCACGTAGGAGCTCGAGATTATAAATTTGATTGACCCATCCCGGGACCGACCATGGCGAAAGTTGCTTTGTTTTTGCTATCGAAACCAGAACTACGCCACCGAGGTCCTCTCTAAATAAAAGCAGAAGCGTGCAGAAAACAACATAAAGAGAAAATACGTTAGTGTTCAAGTTTTCTGAATGTACATACATTTTACAGCCATGTTGTGTTTTTATGAATCTAGGTATAGAGAAACATGTAAAGGACTAGCTAGTTAAAAGAAGCTAGGCTGCTTGTCGGGTGACGGGTATTAGTCAATCTGCGGCCGGGTAGCTCTAATGAGCTATACAGAGTGTAAAAGCTGGTAAAAGGGACGCCCTCCTAAAGGGACGTCATCCTAAGCGAGACTTGATAAAAAATAAATTTGAAATCGCGAAAAAAATTAGCTGTTTCATACAAATTTTATTGTAATATCTACACGATCTATTTGTATGGAACAGCTGATTTTTTTTCAGCGATTACAAATTTATTTTTTGAGCAAGTCGTGTTTAGGGTGACCAGCACTGCCATCTGCCTTCGTTATTGAGAGCGTCCCTTTGATACCCTGTATGTGTGATCTCTAATTTTATATAGGCTTAAACCAAGTGTAAGCGGATGCCCAAATCGGTAATAATGAGAAACAGAGAAAAAATACTCAAAGAAGTCTCGAATAAAAATTTAATTTATTACGCTGCGCAATACCGATCCATTTGGAAATCGATGGGGGAGGCCTTTGTTCAGCAGTGGACATCATAGGCTGATATGATGATGATGATAATTAAGTTCAATTTTATAGCCAGGTATATATCCGCCTTCCGATAGAGCCGATGAAAAAGACTACATTCTTGGAAATAATTATGAGATAAGGCAAGTAGTGGTTTAACTGATTTCAAAAACGAGGAGGTTCTCAATTCGGTGGATATTTTTTTCCTATGTATTTATACCGATTAGGCCGAGACCCGATTTGGTCCCAGAAAAAATATTAAAAATCGATTGGGTAGTTTGGTGTTTCAATCAAAATACCAAAGCAGATTTTTGTTTTTCTATTACTTTTTAGTGAAACGACAGTAGGAAACAACGTATGCTGACGATCACCTATTTAGCTTTGTCCTTAGAAAGGTATGACTGAAAAAAAATTAAACAAAAATTAATACCAACTTCAAAATATTTGGTGCTACTATAATAATATAAACTACTTAAGTTTCCAGAAACAATCGAAAGTGAAGCTCCAAAAAATATGTTTCTTGGGGATAAGTACTTACATACATACATAAATTTCATCATTTAATACTTTATAGCATTTTGAAGTCAGTTTTAATTTTTTAAATAAACTGATTCATATTATCAAGTATCAAGTAAGTGTTTTCATGTATCTCCGCCGTAGGTACTCATTGACTAATCCAATCCTACGAAATGATGCTCCATTTTGTTGAACACGCATCTGGAATATTTTGGACGTAATCAATATCGTATTTTGCTGAATGTCGCACCGATTCTTGGGACGTAAAATCCATATAATTATGTAGATATTTAAAGCCATGGCCATATCACTTTTTTATTTATTTATTTACTTTGAATATTGTAAGGAAAAATCAATATTATTTCGTTAAAAATTATGTAACCTTGTCCTCGATCATCATTTATCTAGCAACTCCTTATTGAGACTAGTCTTATAATCCCAAACACGCTATATCTGCTGTAAGTTTCTGAAGAATGAAGCTTATTTGACGCTATAGCATAAGTTAACATTTAGCTATGCTAACGCATGCTTTGTAAATTCCACCGAAGTAAGATTACACCAAATTTCAAATCAATTGGCCCTGTGAAAGATACTAAGACACTTTTGTCAGGTAGGAAAAGTGCTCATAATCATTAAACGCTTGAACAGACTTTCTAAATTATAGCTTACAACTATCTCGATCACGTCAGAGCATCAAACGAAAAAACCAAATCAAAATCGGTATTTTCTTTTAGGAGCTAGGATGCCACAGAAGACCGATACATCGGCTGACATGTCAAACTTCTATCACCCCTCTTTTAGCGTCGGGGGCTAAAAACGAACCTACCTTTTTTAAAATTTATATATTAAAAACAATACATTTTATAAATCTCCTCGAGTATTATAAAATTAATCATGAAAAAGATTCAAATCCAATAATTCTTATCCCTTAATTTTCTTATGCTTCGATACCATTTATCCAGAGAATAGATTGAGTGGTTGCGAGAGAATTATTTTTGTACACAGCTACAAACAAGAACATTGTTGTGCCGTTAATAAAGGGTAGGATGTCGTTAGGCATTGGTGGGTGGTGGGCTAGTGAGTGGTGAGGTATGGTTTATGTCTGAAAGCGCACAAAGTAAATGAGAAACGGGTACAGGCATAATTACTTTGTGCATGACTTGACAATTTACTTTCTTTACATGACAAAATAGATTTTTTTATTTGACAAGCTTATTTTGGAAACAGATATTATTAATTCCATCGATTGTGTGTAATAATGCTATCAATTATGACAAAGTTCTGCACTCAAAAATTTGCACGTTACTGTAATAGCTAATATAAGTTTAAGCTACTTATTATTATGCATTGTCATCATGAACACCTTTGCACAGAAATGTATTCCATACGTGGAATTCAATGGTGCAGTCACACTATAAGTAGTGAACCCATAGTCGGAGTCCGTCACTATCTAGGCAGGATCCCTAGCCGCCTCTTGGCTAAGACCACTGTGGTTCAAACCCTGTGGACGCATAAATTTTCTGCTGGGTTTAGTTGGTGGTAGGACTTTTTCTAAGTCCGCTTGGCTAGGTACCATTAGCGTTGCTAATATTCCCACTCAATACTCATCTACTAAAAGGATCGGAGCGACGCGTATCACTGACCTACGCCATGTTCCAGTCTTGGTCCTAATGTAGACAAGCTTGACACGACCATCCTTGCCTGCATATACTTGCTGAACAACACTTTGGCTAGGTATTACGAGGACTATCGGGGTCGATTATCAAGACCAGGTATCCCACCTCTAAAGATTTTTGTTCGCGGTTTCACTTCCTTCTAGGTAGGTAGTATTTCCTCGGTATTAACTCGGGTATTAATTCCTTAACCCATTGTCGCCAGTACATATCTGCCAATCTTTGGGATATGCGCCACTGCTTTCTAAGATACAAATCAGAGATATCAAAAAAACCTACGACAGGCAAGTTTGATGAGGAACCTAAAAGAAAATGGTTAGGTGTTAGGGATTCGACGTTTCCAGGTTCGACGGACACATGCGGCAGCGGTCGGCTGTTAACCATGTTTTCAACTTCAAGTATCAGAGTATTCAATGTTTTATCCCGAGAGGCACGCTCGTCCAAACTGACAAGAAGGGCAGTTTTAACGCTTTGGATTATGCGCTCCCATACCCCACCTCAATGAAGATTCGCCGGTGGAATGAAGTGAAATTCCATTCCGTCAGCCTCAGACCGGAGGCGGTGACGTGCCTTGCCAGTTTCCCACCGCGCAGAAATCCTCCCTTCTCATGTCCACACATACTTCCAGGCAAGATGGTTGGCAACCTCTTTCTTCTTCTGAAACAGCTGTCTATAAGGGTAGATGAGGCGTTCGTTCACGTAGAATGGGCGATGGGAAGTCGAAGCCCCGGGCATAATGACGTCATCAATAGTGAGGCGGTGGCGAAAGCGCGCGGCATGCAACATGTCGTCTTGCTGTCGGTGTCTGGAAAGCTTGCGATCTCAATATCATTTGCTAAAAGTTCTTGGTCTCTCTCTCTTCGATATTGAGTTTCAGATGCGATATCATATCCTTCGAATCAGATATAGCGCCGTTGTCATGCTCGCTGGCTTTGGTATCCAGATCATTGACTTTACTTTCGAGAGCATCAGCAGCGGGCACAGTAGCACTCTCAAAAACCCGAAGATAAAATAACAAACTATACTTTTTTCATAACATTTTTATCTTTTTGGTTTAGTTAAGTAGTAAGATTATTTTTACTTCTTTTCATAATTTGAATTTTGTGTAGTCATATTATTTTATAATATTATTTATCTTAATAATATGTTATAAGGTTTGGCATAAGTTAAGGGCTTTGTTTAAGTTGAGTTTGTTCAAAATATTCTTTCATTATTATTGCTGTGCACCGCTTTTTTAGTTTCCTGCTAAGCCCGTGGTTGACTGGTAGAGAATAAAATTTGGCGTTAAGTCCGCCATTTGTACATTTTTTTTATTGTGTAATAATGATTAAATAAATTAATATGTACTGTTTTTATTTGTATTTTGGAGCCTATTGTTTCAGCGTCACGATCATGCTACTCTCGAAGGAATTATTTATACAAGTTATTTATTACTTTTCTTGTTGTTTCGTATCGTCACGTCTTTTGTTTACTCCCTAATTAGAAAACTACTTACAACGTACGTTTATCTTGAAGGTAATTATGTTTGCAAGAGAAGTCTTCCTTTTTCATAAATTAAATTATAAAGAAACAATCTTCACCATAATCAGCTAATATACGCCCACTTAATATTTAAAAAGAGTGACTACACGAGGTTTTTTGTGATAGTCATAGATACAAATGGGATTTTTGACGATACGGAACTGCTTATATTTGAATAAAGATATTTTCATTTCAACGTTGGACACAGGCCTTGCGACACGGGAGAAACTGATGAGGAGTATGGGCCAAATCACCACCAGGCAGACTGGAAAGGTTGTTGGGATTGGCCCATCCCGAAATCAACCATGCCGAAAGTTATTTTGATTGCGTAATCAAAACCAGAGCGGTCAAACCACTACGCTGCGCCACCCACCTCCTCAAACCACAATCTGCTATCAACCTTTTGTCTTTTTAAAAGGTACCAATTTATGTTAGATTTATAAATAAATAATCTAATAAACTATAGTAAAATATCTTGTATAAACTTGGACACCTATAAAATAAGATACCGTAAGTATACACATACAATAAGAAAGGAATTAAAATAGCTGCTTCGCTTCGATCACCAATGTTCGATGTGTTATGTGTAGCTTATCAATAATAATATTGCTCTCTCGAGAAAATCTCAATTCTAACTTGATGAAAAGCAGTAAAATATGTAAAAATCGTGCAGGGTTCTGACATCGCTCTACGTCATTGAGTGATTGAGTTTATGATAATTTCTCAATGCATTCTGTGGGTACTAACATTCCGAATCACGCTCATTGGAACTCATAGCGCTGAGACCTGTGAGCAGCGCACTAATGTCGTTTTATTTCGTGCTCAAACTGCACGGTACCTCCGCCGTTTCACAGTTTAATTTATGAATAATTAATAAAGTTTATTTATTTTTACTAGGTGGTAGACCCGTATGTAGGGTCGTCTGGGTAGTTACCACCGCCTTTCTTATTTCAGCCGTGAAACAGTCCGCTGTGTTTCGGATTGAAGGGAAAGGTAGCCAGTGTAACAACTGGGCACAGACGGCATTTCATCTTAAGCCTCAGGATGACAACGCACCTGCATAGGCGGCGGCGGTAACCGCTTACCATCAGGTGGGCCGTCAGCTTGTTTGTCATCTAGTTATATAAAAAAATGAGGTAAATCTTTATTTACCAGAATATGTTTACAATAGATCACAATAATCAGCCTGCGCATTTTCCTTATGCTAAGCAATAATCTCGTGTAAGTATGCCTAATTCGTGCTTATGGAATAAGCTTTTTTAAATACTCAATATTTTGAAAGTTTAGTCAGTAAAGATATGATATTTATTGATTTCTCTGCGCAAGCAGGCGTGAAAATCATAATGGTTTTATAATATTTAATCAAATGTACATAGGTAATGTCTCAGAATTGAGAATGTCAACTAAAGTAATAAAAAAAATTAAAAAAAATGTGAAAGGGTAAAGTTAGACTAATAATACAATTCAAATTATTTAATTACATATTCTAAATAAACTTTGACACTATAGAAGCCGTGTTCTAGACGCCACTTTGTCAATACAGATTAAAAATAATGTTCATCCATTTTATGTCGTCGGATAAATGATTAAACAATATAATATGTAATATATAATATAATATAATATGCACATATTATTGTAAACATCTAGTGATTAAAGGGCCTATGCCCAGCAGTGGGCGTCTCTCGGCTGATATGATAATGATGAGTGTCTAAAGTCGAAAGTCTTTGATTCGTGTGTGTTGCCAGTGAAGACTTACGGACCACTTACAATAGGCCTCATAAAAAGGTTCACATCCTTTGATGGAGAGGGCTATGCTCGGGGTTTCTCTGCGTGATCAAATCAGGAATCAGAAATTATGAGATCTGCAGGAGAACTAAGGTCGCCGACATAGCCCAAATAATTGCGAACATCAAGTGGCAGTGGGCAGGCCACACTGCAAGAAGGAGTGACGCCCGTTTGGGTGAAAAGGTCCTCGAGTGGCGACCGCGTACCGGGAGACGCAGAGTTGGTAAGCCCCCATAAGATGGACCGACGATCTGGTGAGGTTCGCGGAAGCCGATGGATGCGGGCAGCACAGGACCAATCGGTTTGGACATAGTCTAACTAAATAATATCATCCTTGGTTTGGAGATCTCTGAGGGAGGCTTGTGCCCAGCAGTGGGCGTCTCTCGGCTCAAATGATGATGATTATGAAAACATCGATTTTATATACCTATGTATTTTTATGACAGGAGGTTGGTACATAAATGTGAAATTTTGTCTTTTAGTTTGCTTCGATCTAATACCTATTTGTTTTATCAAAAGCATGGCAAATGACTTGACACCACCTAATGGGAAGCGGTAAGAAGAGTCTGTATGCGAAGACAGCGTAAACATACCTACACCACAGCGGGCACATACTTTCATGCCCCTTTTGCAGGAACCTTCTTCTTTGGAGATGGTAAATTAATGATTCCAGCCAGCACGCGTGCGTATGAGTAGGAAGGATGATGATGGGCTATGGTGAACCTGAATTACAGCAGGCTCAATTCGCCAGGCGTGTGAAATTTAGGCACCTGCTTGTTTAGGATAAAGATACTTGTTCTGTTAGCGGATTCGATGTAGTTCCTCGGACTTGGATCGCAGCATATCTCCACACCAAGGAAGTTGATGCCCTGTGCCAAAAAAATTTTGATACAGTGAAAGGGATCTTATTTATAAACCAATTAATCACCATAATCTAAAATCTCTTTCATAACAGTTACTTACTCAATAAATATCAGGAAGAGTTCACTTCTATTTTATTTAGATATTTTATACAAAATGGCCGCTAAGTTTAATGAGGAAAGCAGAGTATTGCTGTTAGATTCGGATAAACCGGGCCTATGTCGTCAATAATCGTTGTGATGGATACCCTTAATTCCCAAAACCTCCCACACACCTGCGTTTGAAATGCGTTAAAAAATAAACAACAGATAAATTGCTCACCGAAATCATTTCAGTAGCACGAGCCGATGTAACTTCCTGTGCGAATAATAATGTAAACATAATCGTACCCTGCTTTGTGGCTATTTAGCGTTCTGCAGCCAAAATGGTGAAAACTAGACACTTATTAATTATACTATACTCGGTCGCAATCAGAAAAAACATGTCATGAAAATTTAATGAAAACAAAAATTTTAAAAATATGTAATTTGCTTAGATTTGATTTGCCAAAAATTTTATACTTGAAGGTCTAATTTAAGACGAATAGGATACCTGTTACCTTTCTGTGAATGGTGTTCGCTGGTAGTATAATAATTATCTGTTGGAGTGTATCCGAGCTGCTCGCACATTGGAAAGATTTTAAGTAGGGATGCACGCCTTTTTGCCGATACGATACCGATACCGATACCGATACTCTTATAAAAATATCGTCGATACCGATACAAACGCTTAGTGAAACAAAATTAAATTAAGGTATTATAACACACAATTTCGGTTAAATATTTTAAATTTCTACTAAGATATTATATATACAGTTACAGACTTTGAATAAGATTATTAAAATTAAGAATTAAGGGTAATAATGAAAATGAAATCAATAGCTGTTAATTATTAAAATTAACATTAATAAGATTTTTGTTTAAAAAACAGAGCATTCTCAAGTTACGCGGAGAAAGCCGATTTCGCAAGTCTGTCTGTATAAGACCTGCGGTGGAAAAAGTGTCGTTGTATCGGCAATAAAAATAGCGCCGATGCCGATATATCGGCAAACCCAAAATATCGCCGATATATCGGCATCGGTATCGGTATCGGATGCAGCCCTAATTTTAAGCATCAAATTCTAAATCATTACTTACGTTTGTATATTATTTGTGTATTTTATTTATTTGTATCGAATCACATATTATTATGTAGTTTTATTTTAACACTTTGTTATAATGTATGTGTGTCTTTTACTTCTTTCCATACAGATTTATTTTATATTTGTACCCATTCTGCGTTCTCCATTTTCGTATTATTTATTTCAAGGTTGCCTGGCTTTGTAATAAACAATTATTTGGTCTAGATTTATACAATATTATTAACTGACTTCAAAAACAAGGAGGTTCTCAATTCGGTTGGTATGTTTTTTTTCTATGTATGACACCGATGACGCCGAGATTTCTAATCCGATTTACGTGAATCTTTTTTTGTTAGATGCAGAATAGTTGCCATTTGGTCCAATATTTAAAAAAAAATCGATTTGGTAGTTTGGTTCTTAAATCAAAATAACTGGAATGAGTAAGTCGTCTACGTATGCGAAGTTGCGTATTTTTGCTTTCCTATGACTTTTAAGTGAAACGATACGATAGTAGGAAACAATATAAGCTGACGGTAACCCATCTAGCTTTGACCTTAGAAAGTTATCACTTCAAACAAAACATTTTAAACAAAAATTAAAACTGACTTTAAATAACTGAAAAGGATAAAATAATTAAATTTAAGTAGGTACTCATACCCCAGCTAGTAACATATTTTTTGGAGTTAGTGCTAAGTTGTTTCCAGAAACAATAGAAAGTGAAGCACCGACTCCAAAAAATATGTTTCTAGGTGATGAGTACTTAATTAAATTTAATTATTTTATCCTTTTCAGTTTTTTGAAGTCGGTTTTAATTTTTGTTTTTATTAATATTATTTTGTGTGATAAATATACTTTTAAAAGAAAAAAAAAACAATTTACACACAATTAAAATTTACCGAACTTATAAATATCGCATTACCTCGCTGAGTTGCGAGGCAATGAATTATTTCATTTTTTGTATCTAATCGTAAGTATCTAATCTAATATATCTATCTGCTTGTCGATTCTGTAACAAAACTCGCACCTCACTTCGCAAGTCACTTCGAATTCAACTGTCAAATAGAGCAAATTTTCATACATTTTTTGCTCTATTTGACAGTTGAATTCGAAGTGACTTGCGAAGTGAGGTGCGAGATTCGTTACAGAATCGCACCCTTGTTATCTAGATAACAGAAAGATATATACAGTTATATATCTACCCATTTCATAATTCTCTTCGCCCACTTAGTATTTATAATGGCTCAATTGATTATTATTAAATAATATTATTGTTTAGAAAATTATATCATAAAATTTATTAAAATATGGATAGTAAAATATAGTTTTTAAAACATCACAACTGAAGCACTGAGGTTGAGGTGCGTTCCGAACCTACACTCCAAACACTCCGAGTTGATTTTTGTCTTGCTGTAAGGTGTAGAACGACATAAGTTGTTTAAAACCTCAAATTTTGACAAGGAGTTCAATCATTATCTAAAACTAATACGAAGTCTTCCATTCCGCATTAAATTTTCTGAATTGTCTGTATTTTAACTTTTATTCACTTTAATTTAAAGTAAACTAAAAATAAGAATTCTTTTTTCGACGGATGGTCACTAATACTTACGATCTTTATACGTCAAAGTGCTTTTTAACCATTAAAATTGATCGTCAAAAAGTTGCAACTCTCCGAGGCTCGAAACGGGGTAGTTGTGACAGCCAAACGTCATGCCGAAAGGCACGGAACGGCCTTAGAGTAAAAAGTTGTAGGCTTGGAACGCGCCCCGCGATTTGACAGCTGAAACCTGATGCGAATCTACGACCGTCCAAAACTCGCACTAGTGCCTCAGGTTGTATGAGTGTTTATGAATAACAACAAAGGCTTTATGAAATGAAAATGACATCGTCGCAGGGCATGCAAAACCGCGCAAGAACAGTTTGCAAATACCGCATAACAGTTTTTATAATTGTACAGGAGGAAGAAAAAGTTTATATCTTGGATATTTCTACACATTTCTTTGACTGAACTTGTTTGGGATTACTCGGTGTTGTTTAATGAGAATCTAGTACAAAGCGAATCAGCGTTATTAAACCGCTGGCGCGATATTTCAATTTTGCGTATTTTGTAAATACGCGGTATTGCAGACTGCTCTTACACGGTCTAGCACGCCCACCGACGATATTATTGTTATTTATAAATGGAATATAATAAACTGATCAACTAAAACATACTAAGTTAGCAACTAAAAATCTGTTTTGCTTGACTATTTAACGATTTGTTGCCGAAATTAGATTTTTTACTTGCGCACTTAGTATTTTCGTTGGTTAGGTTAGGTTAGTATGATGCTCAGTTATTTATGCCCTGCTCAACCCTCCGTAATTGGGGCAGCGGGCGATGCAATGTGGCTCTATCGTCCGCAGTACACCCCAGTGTTGCAAGGATATCGTGTATTTGCCGGGGATATCTTTCACTCCGTGCATAAGCCTAGGCGGCTGACCGTAGCGTGTCTATACGGACGCATAAGTAGTTCCTCGCGTAGACGCGCCGACTTGCGGAGTGTAGGGTAAATGGACAGTTTTTTAGTTGGTATGCCAGAAATTCGGAGAGTCCAACATAACCCCGTTGTGGCCACTCATCGCCTCGGGGTAGATATAAAATCTTTTTCTGTCCCAAAAAAAAAGTATGATGCTCAGATAAATACAAGCCTTTCTAAATGTGGATGAGACTATATTACAAGACTACTTCCTATCCATTGAACCAACATAATTTAGTACGTAGTAGTTGAGGGTAGCTTTACGTCAAACGGACGTAAAGCTTACCTACTCTTGGGGAACTGGAGAATTAATTTTATCTCGTCAATCACACTACACAAACAAGTGAAGGGTGTGAATGACTTCATTGTTTCCTAAACAAAAAGTACATACTATTGTTTATGAAAGGACCATCGATCATCTATTATTCAGTCAGTGAAAGTTAAAAAGTTAAAAACTCAATAAATAAAATAAACTGGAGTTTATTAATGGATAAAAACCAAAATATTAATGACAATTATAATTCCCTTCACAAAATAATAACGGACAATTTAAATAAACACATACCTATAATTAGATTAAAAATAAAGGGAGACGTAAAAAAAGGGTGGCTTACTACTGGCTTAAAAAAATCATTAGCACATAAAAGAATTCTAAGAACACTATTAAATGAGAGCAAAAACAGTACCATTAAAAACTATTATAAAATATTTTGTAAAACTTTAAAACGAAGTGTACAAATGTCAAAACGACTACAATACATTAAACAAATGAAACAGTCTGATAATAAAATAAAGACGATGTGGAGCATAATTAATACAAAAACAGGTAAAACAAAACGTAAAAATTATAAAAACATAGAACTCTTCTACAATAATGAAATAGTAAATTGCCCAAAATCAATATCAAATATATTCAATGAACACTTTGCCTCAGTTGGAGAGAGAAACATCGGTAATAATATCTCTAACGGGGCCCAAAAAATTAAAAGCTCACCAATTAGCTCGATATATCTCAATCCAGTAGACCAAAAAGAAGTACATACCTTAATTAAGCAAATTAAAAATAAACATAGCTGCGGCTTTGACGATATACCGCCGATTCTTCTGAAACAATGTGCTGACATTTTATCATTGCCTTTAACTTTTCTTATCAACCAAAGCTTTGAAGATGGCCAATTCCCTGACCTACTTAAGATAGCATTAATTAAGCCATTACATAAAAAAGATGAACCTACCAACCCCAACAACTATAGACCCATTGCACTGTTACCGACATTTTCGAAAGTCTTTGAAAAGGCTATGTATGGAAGGTTATATCGATTTCTTGAAAAATACAGAATTCTTGATGATAGCCAGAATGGCTTTAGGAAAACACGATCAACTACATCTGCGGTATACAAATATATACAGAAAGCTCTTCAGCATCTAAATGATAAGATATACGCCATCGGAATACTCTTAGACATGGCTAAAGCATATGATAGAGTTCCATATGATCTACTTCTCTTAAAATTATATGGAACTGGTATACGTGGGCCAGCTTATAGTTGGTTTAAATCGTATTTGAACAATAGAAAACAGATAGTGCAGATAGAATATTGTAATAAAGATAATAACGAAATAGAAAAAAATCAATCCCATGAAAGGATTCTCACATGTTCCATCCCCCAGGGAAGCATATTGGGATGCGTGCTCTTCCTGATATTTATAAATGACCTCCCAAAATGTTTAAATGATAAAGAAGTAACGTGGCCGATACTTTTTGCTGATGATGTCTCTATATTAATTAAGTGCACAGATAGAACAACACACAACATACTGATTCACAATACGCTAAAAGACGTACACTCCTGGCTACAAGATCATAATCTGGAAATTAACATTAAAAAAACTAAAATTATAGAATTCCGCCCTTACAATAAACAACCGTTAGCTATAGACATCAAATTTCTTGACACACAAATAGAGACGGTGGATAAGTTCAACCTGCTAGGGCTAAATATAGATTCTAACCTAAATTGGAAATACCACATCGAAAGCATCAAATCGAAACTCTCAAAATTCATATACGCACTTTATGAAATTAATTGCAGTACTAGTTTAGAAACGGCGATTTCAGCATACTACGCATATGCCTATTCGTGGCTGAAGTATGGTATAATCCTTTGGGGCAATAGCGTTAACGCAAATGAACTATTCCTATTACAAAAGAAATGTATAAGAATTCTAGCACAAATCAAGAATACACAAAGTTGCAGACCATATTTCGTAAAATTTAGCTTACTTACATTGACATCGATATATATACATGACATATGTATTTTCATATTTAAAAACATAGAAGAATTCCAAACAGTAAAAGACACTCATAATGTAAACACTAGACATAAAAACAGAATCTACTTACCTAAATCCAGAATAAAAATGCTAAATAACAGTCCACAGTACATGGCGATTAAAATATACAATAAATTACCAACAGACATAAAAAATGAAACAAATTTGATTCCTTTCAGTAAAAAACTAAAAACATTTCTAGTTTCAGGGTGTTTCTACACGCTCCATGAGTTCTTTTTATATAAACAACCATCACCATCATAAACAATGAATATACCTAATTTAAATTTCTCGACACTATGTGCACTGTATTGAATGATTGAATGGTAAATATCAAAATTATAATTGTGACAGATAGGACATTTTTATTATTTTAAATTATTATTATTACTATTTTATACGAATTTATTATAACACAAATGAAATAACTTATTAATTAAAACAACCATCACCATCATAAACAATGAATATGTATACAAAATTTTAAATTTCTCGACACTGAGCACTGTATTGAATGATTGAATGGTAAATATCAAAATTGTAATTATGACAGATAGGACATATAATTTTTAAATTTTTATTACGAATTTATACGAATTTAATTAAGACACAAATGAAATAAATTATTAATGATATAATTTTATTGTAATTTATAAATGTAATTTTTAAAGACTGTAAATTATAAATATTATTTCAAATCTTATGTGCAGCATGACAAAATATTCTATTTTCTATCTATTACTTGAGTGATATTGCAGCACCTATGCACAGGTAACTAAGTTGTAAGATGTATTTTATATTTTAAGACCTTATGTACACTTAGTTGGCAATAAACGAATTGAATTGAATTGAATTGATTAATTTTATAAATGACTTTGGAGATGTTTCTGCTTAAATATAAGAAGTAATCCGATAACCACCCAGTTTGGTGTTAGATTGGCGCGGCGGTACAGATCCATCAATATGCCAAACCAATTCGATTTATACTTACAGGCAGCTGAAATTATGTTTCTTCGGGTAGCAAAGTTCGCCCAAGGTTTAACGCATGGTATAACACCGTTTCAAGTCGAGCTGAAACTTATACATACCCTGATGTAATGTACAATCGCGCTATTCTTCGGTAATTTGGAACCACAAATCCTACAAGCTTTCAACAAAAAAAATATTCGAGGAGTTTTTTATTACGGAACTTGCTATGACATGGTTTTTAATAATGAGGTACTGGGGAAGCTGAATTGTTACTTTAAAGGCTAAAAATATAAAAAATAAGTTATTGAGTCTATACAATAGGTCGGGAGGTCAGAACTCAGTCATGAAGGTTTTCGTTGTGCTGATTTTACTCCTTTTGGTTGGTCACCAGTATCTGTAACCTTTTCTTATTTGTAGTAATAAGCTCAATGCTTTCAGGCATAGTGAAAGTGCACTTTTTTATTTAAAAAAAAAAACTTCTTTTTCAACCAGGTTGTGATATTTTTATTTCAATGTAAACTCTAAAATGTTAAAATATCCGGCAATCGGCCGCCGCAGCTCTGATCACAGAGCATTAAACTTTCTATGAAATTTTTAATGAATTTTCCACAAGATGTGGCTTAACACGCGTTAGATCGAGATCTAACGCGTGTTACAGCAACATCTTGTGAAAAAGTCTCAAGGCCGAGGCCTTGAGCTCAGTAATTGCTTCTGCTTTATTCGTTCAAACTCGCGATTTCGCTAAACTCCAAAGAATGGCCGATTCACATCAGATTATCGTGAGATGATTCGGTTTAGAAATCGTTGCTGAAATAAATTGATTGATTCATTTGCGTGTGGCAGGTGGCATGCGTCCATCTGAAAACACATGTCGTCCATATCCGGTTCTTTCTCCATTTTTGTAGTAAATTTCATAATAATCATGCGTTGTTCTTACAATCACAGGTGACAGCTGTAGATTGCCACTTGCACGAAATAAAATGAGACAAAACTTATATAGTTAGTGTACTCTTATTGACGCACCCGTTTTGAGCCACATAAGGAGGTATAAATGTTTATTATTGAACTATTTTATTCAGATTCATTGAAAAAATATTAGGTATGATTGAACTTTGTGACCAATGCTCGTCAATCGTTATATTTGTTAGTATAGTCACGCGCGATATAATAATTAATTAATTTTATTCCGGTCTATATACTTCCCCCGAGTTTCCCGACTGACATTAGATATCAGCGAATAACACATTGCATGGGTCAATGTTAATGAACCTTAACACAGACCCAAGAGCTTATATAATCCGGGTGACTACTAAACCCGTGACCCTTCAAAGTCCGAATTACTTATTATTGGGTCTAAATTTGTTTCAGATCGATTTATTTATTTAAATCCAAGATTGGGGATCACTTTAGAACTTTTTTGAGAGGCTCGTTATTTGGGACTATTATAATACCTATATAGTAGGTTTGTTAAAATTAACACAATGAACAATACTTATACGTACCTATACGTCACATGTTTATATTAATTAAATAATGATTTAAGTCTGATATTTTTACAGTAAAATTGCACTTTCTGGCAAATACCGACCAATTTCCTTAAACTATTAATAAAACACCAATTAAATTCAGCTTAAGTAACATAAATTCGAAGCCAAAAATGTTATTGTCTTCACAAAATTAATGCAAAATTTTATCATTTGCTTTGACGTGGGTAAATCCTTTTCATCAGCAACTAGGTATCGGGTTGTAAACATAGTAACAAACTACAATGAGTGTCGTTGTCTAGAATACCTAAGTGTACACTGGAATTTCATACCCACCGAGATGTTCATAGCTTAAAATATTTAGGGACCTTATATTTTGGTCAACAATTTATATAGAAACCACTGTTTGACTTTGACCTTCAAGATCTCCTGAACCAGTAGGTTTCCAGCTATGGGTCTATAGGTAAAAATATAATAGTAAGGATAGCAACAATACGTGGTTGATGCACCGTGTTGACCTAACTAATAAATTATTAACCTCGAAAATAATTCAAAATATCGACATATCAACCGAGTACACCAAATAAATAGAGAGGTAGGGCATAGAGTATGTTAAGCGTCCAACTGAAAATCACCACTTTAGAGAAATTCTTATCTTTGCAGTTCATTGCAGTTACATCGCTTAAGCTAAGGTCATTTACGAAGCGTTGTGTTGGGAGCGGAGAAGATAAGTAACACAATCTTCTTAATAAAGCATAATGGGGTGATTCTTTATTTCACCTCAATTACTCCGGAGTGTAAAAACCATAGTATAATGTTAAAAAATTTAAACTGCACACGCCTGCAGATCAGGTTTAACCTCTTGAGTCTTGACATTTCTTTCATTTTCCAACTAATATTTTACCCTAATTTTAATGAGTCCACACATTCTTATCATCTGAATGTTTCTGAACCTTATAGTAGCCTTTTCCTTATAAATGAGTATCTTATCTTGTGAAGTGTAAAGCCTTTGCCAGCATGTTTATTTTTATTCCTAGTGTTCAAGTTATGAAAATCACTACGTAAATGTTTGTAGACATAAAAGATATTCTAATTTAATTGGGAAGCACCGGCTATAATAATTAAATAAATCCCTCAATGATCTAGCCTTTTTTGTACAATAAAATTAGGTTTCTTCAATGTCAACTGCTGCGACCCATATTAACGCCATAAATATCATTGCGGCAGTAAGTGACCAAAGTAAACAAGTGCGGTTTTAACTTCACATAAAGATCTATTTTTACAGCGTAAGCAGCTGAACTAACGCTTCCAGATAGGGATAAAATATTAGGATACCATGGTAGACACGAAAAAAACGGAGATGTCAACATATTCACTAAAAACAAATAAATTTAATTCAATTAAATTCTAAATCTACGCTTATATTATATACAGGATGGTGCCGTCAATGCGACAATAAATTTAAACACGTGCTATATTAGTCCATAGAAATGGTTTGCCACTTTCAATAATATCGTATTCATTTGATAATTTCATGACATTTGTATGAAATAATGCTGCCAACGTTACACTATTCCATACAAATGTCATGAAATTATCAAATGAGTACGATATTTTTGAAAGTGGCAAATCATTTCTATGGACTAATATAGCCCATGTTTAAATTTATTGTCGCATTGACGGCACCACCCTGTAGATATTAAGATTGTAAATTTGAACGAATAAGGTATTCTCCGAAAGTACTCATCCGAATTCAAAGACTCTTTCACCAATATTTAGAATGGATCTTCTGGGCACAGCTAGTATTAAATTATATTTAATTCTAGCTGCAACATCCAACGTTTAAGGTTATAATTTGATACCTGCTATTACTTAATTTTATTTGAACATGAGCTTATCTGTAGGTAAGCTCATGTTCAAATAAAATTAAAATCAACGTTAAAATACAAAAAAGATTGTCACGAAAATTTACTCAAATAAATGGGATATAAGATTATTTTCTTCATGAATGTAGGTATCAATATGGATGTAAATTGAAAGGAATTTTCGAGAAGCCTATAAAACTTCATAATTTACCTAACTGCAGATACTGCGAGCAAAGTTATGAAGGAAGGTACATGTTTAAATGATGAGATTCTCAAGCAGTTCAAACTTCGCCTAAAATATGTAAATAGGAAGAGTATGCGCGTGTTTATGGATGACATAGATGATTGAAAAAAGGTGCTTTAACTTTGTTGTTTTGGTCCATCTTATTAAAAGATTATATACATGGAAGAGAAAAAAACCCACATATTTACATAATCCATTTAGCAAGTATACTAGGTTGTAAAAAGTTCAGTTCTCTTAAACTACGCTGTATTAAGGTCTATTCACACATATCAGTGAAGCCACAGTTCCGGCACAGTACCGGCACAGTTCCGTATCAGTGCAAAATATTATTTCATACATTATCTATGAACGTATCTCCACTTGTCCGTATCAGTGACGGCACAGTGCTTTCAGTGTCCGTGCCGGCACCGGCAAGCACGGAAGGGATCGTCGACAACGATATTTTTTGCCGGACGGACAGATCACGGACGCCGGCATCAACAAAAACAAAATAGAGGACGAGCGATTAATAGAATTTGTTCGTGAAAATAGAGTTTTATATGATTTATCTCATGCAAAGTATACGAAATACAATCACGATTGACGACGGACACGTTTTCACTGAAGCTCCGTGAACTGAGCAGGCACTGACATGTGTGAATTGAATCACTGACGCAACACTGAAGCACTGATACGGAACTGTGCCGGTACTGTGCCGGAACTGTGTGCCTGTGGCTTCACTGATATGTGTGAATAGACCTTTATACTTAATTAGAATATACTTAATGCTTGATTCGTGTAACATGGAGATAAAAAGCAATCTGAAATTGAAATTCAAATATAAATAAAATTAATTGGCAACTAACATACTTTAACTCGAGAGAAGCTCGGTGGCGTAAAGGTTTAAGCGCTCTGGTTTCGATTACGGAAACTGAGAAACTTTCGCCATGGTCGATCCCGGGATGGGTCAATCAAAATTTGTTATTTCGAGCCGTCGGTCCCGGTTATTACTGCAATCCCTTTAGGCGCACAATGGGGATTTCTCAAAAAGAGGATTTCTAAAAATGGGGATTTTTTAAAATGGGGATTTCTCAAAATGGGATTACTCAAAATGGGAGATTTCTCAAAATGGGGATTTATCAAAATGGGGAGTTATCAAAACGGAGATATAAAGTATAATCGGCTCTAATACAATTGTATATTTCTTATAGCATAACATAACTTATATAAGTACGGTAACTGTAATGTCATCGTATCACCTCAATGTCCTAAGACAGACTTTAAGCTCATGATTATAAAAATATAATTTGCCCAATTAGCGATTGGAATACTTTTCCCGATAAACAAATTATACGCGGACAAAGTCGCGGGCAAAAGCTAGCATTTTATATAATCTTAATTGCAATAATGTCATTCCTTATAAAGATATCATAATATTTTCAAGTTCAATAGTCATGCATAGATTTATTGATAGATTTAGATGTACTAAAAACTTAGGTGGTAGGCTCGTATGTAGGGTCGTCTGGGTAGGTACCACCGCCTTTCTTATACAGCGAACTGTTGCAGCCGTGAAACAGTTCGCTGAGTTTCGGATTAAAGGGTAAGGTAGCCAGTGTAATTACTGGGCATGGACGGCATTTCATCTTAGGCCTCAGGACGACAACGCACCTGCGATATCAAGTGATTTTTCCTTGTAATTGCAGGTGTCTATAGGCGGCGGTAACCGCTTACCACCAGGTGGGCCGTCAGCTCGTATAACATCTAGTTGTGTAAAAAAAACTTAAGAGCGTTTACTCCTTGATACGAAACTTTTTAGTCGAAAATATTGGGAACCAATCTACTGATTCTGAGGTACAAACAAAAGTGGATTCTTAAAGAATTGAAAAAGGGAACCTTACCTTATTATTCTGTAAATTTTTGAAACAATTAGTTTACATGAAATTATTGCTGTAAAACTTATAGAAAGAAACTTCCTTTATGTTTCCTACATAAAGAAAGTTTTTTTTGTATGAATTATTGATTTCAGTTTGTGTTCAATTAGATATAATAATATCTAATGTTCAAAATTTCTCCCATATAGGAAGACCTGTGCCCAGCAGTGGGACGTATAAAAGCTGGTGATGGCGACGATGATGATAATTAAACTGATATGCACTAAGCTTATGAACTATATACTTATGCATAGAGAGATAAAAAGATATAGATTATGCTTTTAATTTGTGGCTATCTAAAGCTTTAGTATCAGTCGAAAAATGATTGTGATTGTATCTTACGATTTTCCTGTTAATATTAAAACTTTGTCGATGCGAAGGTGGTTTTTCACTCTGAAAAATGTAATAAATATTATTTAATAAAACCTTAAAATACTTTCGTATTCTTTAATATTATATTAGTTTGGACACAAGTGACCTGGCAGATGGTAAGTGATAAAGCTAAATATGGAAGCGATAAGCTATTCCCGGATAGGTCAACCACAGAAAAACTAGCTATCCTAACTCCTGGCTATCCACACTATCTATTCCCGCCTAGATTGTGTATTTTTTTTCATCGTTTTCTTTCTTTATTTGTAATTGTTACAATACAGTAGGTACGCGTTTAAACGCATCAAAAACATCAAAATATGAACATTATTGTAATGACCGGCGGCAGACTTACGTAAGATGGTGGTCAACAATAATCTGACAAACCTACGGATGTTTCACAATCATGAACTGTTCACCCTAACACCCATCCTATTGAATTCATTTTCAATAATCATCTTTTATATGCCCTCCGTAGTCGTTTGACGACGATGAATATATAGGACGTTTTTCATTGTGAGCGAGTTCCGTTGGATACTTACGGAACCATTTCTATTTGCGTGTTTTTCTTCTTTTGGTTATCCAAACAAGAATAAAAGACGAAAATACACATACCTCCTTAATATGCGTTGTTTTTTACTTTCGCCGTATAGGCCTGCTTAAGTTACTTTGCCTTCACACACACAGCAAAACCTATTTTCTCTGATATGCAGGTAGATATAGTACATCAGATATTAATTTCATTAGATATAGGTTCGTCGATCGAACAAGGATACAAAGACCCGGACTACCCTCGTTGCTCTTTACCACGTATAGACACGTACTTGGGCGCTGCTCTCCTATCCCTCCAAGACACGACTCACCTACGCCGAGGTCCGAACCTTTAGATTAGAGGCACTTTCCTCATGGAGACTCTAACCGACCGTCAGCGAGGCACTTCTCCCGGAGGTGATGCCTGTCGATTAGAAATCCTCCAGAGGCGAATTCAGCCCTCAAGGCTTGAGGACTCACCAAGATTCTCGCCTTCTTATAACCCCGGTTACAAAAGGCCATCTATACCCAACAGAAGTAATTATGGTCAGTCCAAAAAAAATTGGATATAGTTAGGTATTAGTCGCTTGACGACAATAAGTTGGCAAAAACCCAATTATTATAGTTATAGCATCTTTATTTGTAAGCTAATACCCTTGGATATTATTAAACCATCATTAGACTACGGTAAGTAAGTAGCTATATTTATGTTTGTTTTTATAAATTTTGTCATCCTCTTAGTATGAAACATAATATTGTACAGCATATTATTTATAATTAATTAACATCACAAGCATTAGGTAAACGTAATTTTGTGAAAGAGTGGGCTTTTCCTTACACAGATATAATTTGTATTTACTTCAAAGCGATACAAATTATAGGGATGTTAAATGTATTAAAATTAAAACATAATTTTAACTCATTGTGATAATTTTCATAATGGAAATCCTAAAACACACAAATGTTTACTGTATGTTTAAGGAAATTAAATAATATTTAATAAGCAAAATGCAACAACAGATGCTGTTAAAAGGGTAGGTACGTTGTTTTGTTAATGATACAACTATACAAGTGATTTACGAGGTCTTAACAAAATAGAATTCATCTTTTATCTCAACTATTACGAAAAACCTATAAATTCCTTTAGCAGTTTGCCAGTGATTAGGAACAGGTGACGCCGTCTCGTGATCGTGACATGTATCTATAAGCATTTTGGAGCATTTCAAAAGGAATTTAAGATACATGATTTTAGGCATTAGTCGTATCAAAAAAAAAATGTTGATATTAGGTACTACACACAATATGAAACACTTTGTCAAAATCCGTAGTAAATATTTATTTGCAAGAATAGAAATTTTAGACGTGAGATATTGAAGTGACTGTGACAAGTGCTACTTATTTGTGTGTGATTCACTGAAATGCGAGTTTACGCTTGTGCGAATCATGAAAGTTCGACACTACTGTAGTGAGACAAACATTGTACGACCCTATTTAGTTTCTTGAGATGTGGGTAATATTAAACCAACACTTCATTAACACTTGCTCGTTCAATCTAATTAATATTAAAATTAAGTTATGTGAAACATAGTCACGCACGAGCGTTAAATTACAACGCACAAATTATTGTTCGTCGCACTAGAGCGATGTAGTTATACAGTGAATCGTACAACTAGTTTATCGCAGTCATATTACACTCATCACAAGATACTTTGTTCTCTCCAGAAGAATGAAAATACTCAGGTATTTTTTCAGACACATTGCTTTCTAAAAAAATAATAGTGACTTTACGTTTGCAATAAAAGGTAAAAGAAAAGTCTTATAAAACGTCATAAACGAGTGAACATCAACAACACATAATATCAAGCTATATAAAAATGATTATATACATTCTCAAAAAATACAGAGCAAAGTTACTTTAATACTTTCATCTTAGTGAACATTACTATCCAAAGAAAATCGTCAGCATCATATCTAGAATATTAAGGCGATCTTTGATTCATATTATAACTAAACATTCTACTTCGGAAACTTATCCACAATGAACTGAAACCTCTTAGGACTATCGGTTAAACTTCTCTAGCTGCCAAGGCAGTCCAAGGGAGCAATACTTGCCTAACCACAGATGGGAGGAATGGAACAAGTTACCAAAGACAATGTAATGGCATGATTAGCAGAAGTTTAATTACTCAGTACTTACTCAATTTAACTATAAATTAAGCTAAGGAAATTTTCCTTAAGCCATTCTTATCTAGCATTAGTTGTAACCTAAGAACTTCGTCAGTCCTCAGAAAAAAGAGATGACTTTTGACACCCCACAGCGAATTCTACATTATTTTATTATTCCTTGTGGTTGGCGATATCTACCGAAAATTCTTTTGGGTTTTTACCAGTGACAGTAGTCTTCTTATTTAAGTTTGTTAGGTTTCGAGACACATCAATTCTTTTTTTTTTTATATACAACTAAATGACAAACAAGCTGACGGCCCACCTGGTGGTAAGCGGTTACCGCCGCCTATAGACACCTGCAATAACAAGGAAAAGCACTTGATATTACAGGTGCGTTGTCATTCTGAGGCCTAAGATGAAATGCCGTCCATGCCCAGTAATTACACGTAAGTTTTATTCCGGGTTCAATTCCCGGCAAGAATGTGACGTGTTGAAACAGTATAACACACTACCTAACTATACGGAAGGTTCTAAGAGATAAATCATAGGCACAATATAAATCATACTTCGTAACGATTCTCAATTAGGTACATATAGGAAAAATACGCAGTTTCCTTTGTCTGTGTCTGCCTACAATAAATCTTCTAATGGGCCACCTATTTTCTGTAGTAACACATACTATTGTCTGCTAAATCCAAGTCCTTTATCGGATAGTATAAGCTTGTATAGACTACGAAAAGCGCATTTACAACGAACGGAGTTAGGGCGGTTTCAATGTCCAACTTTTACACTAGATGTACTCTGTCACTGTGCCATTATGCTGTACGTACATTTATGGGCTCAGCTATGTATATTGGTATTTTAAGGTTACCTTTAGCACAGTCAAAATACCCACAGTCGGTTGACGAAGCCACTGCTGGATCTTTTTATACCGTGTTATTTTTTATGTAATTTTTAACCGACTTCAAAAACGAGGAGGTTCTCAATTCGGCCGGTATGTTTTTTTTTCTATGTATGTACACCGATCACGCCGAGATTACTGGTCCGATTTACATGATTTTTTTTTGTTCGATGCGGAATAGCTGCCATTTGGTTCCATAAAAATTTTTTCACAATCAGTTCCGTAGTTTGGATTTTATAAATAAAAAAAAACTGAAATTACTAAGTCGTCTACGTATTTTTTTCTTTGTATGTACACCGATTACGCCGAGATTACTGATCCGATTTACGTGATTCTTTTTTTGTTAGATGCGGAATAGCTACCATTTGGTCCCATGAAATTTTTTTTAAAATGAGTTGGGTAGTTTGGTTTTAAATAAAAAAAACTGATATCATTAAGTTGTCTACGTGGGCGAAATTGCGAATTTTTGCTTTCCTATGACTTTTTAGTGAAACGATTCGATAGTAGGAAACAATATAAATTGACGCTCACCCATCTAGCTTCGACCTTAGAAAGTTATCACTAAAAAATGTGAAAAAAAAAATTAAAAAAAGAAATAGAACCGACTTCAAAAAACTGAAAAGGATAAAATAATTAAATTTAAGTAGGTACTCATCCCCTAGAAACATATTTTTTGGAGTTGGTGCTTAAACCACTTAGCACCAACTTCAAAAATATGTTTTAATTTTTGTTTAATCTTTTTTTATCATTTATAAAAATATGCTTATTTATAGATTTTCTGTCCTGACGTAAACAACGCTGTAAGTATGAGGTTTAAATGTCAAGCCTAGTTTTATTGCCTCGTAATAAACTTGCGAGTTGTTCCTAATCATGCGAAAGTTAGTCTGCAGGGAATTTTAATAAAGTTTGGTAGATGAAATAGGAGTAAGTTGCGAAGCGAGATGCGAATTTCGATCACTCGCCCAACCATAGCTATACCTGTAGATATGGTTTGGTAATAGGAGATAATAAAGGTATTTGTAAATGAGTGAATACCTGTTTTTAGGTAATCTTTACTTAGTGATACTTTTTTATTAGGTATTTACTTATTTACATAGAGACAACTTGTAGGCTTCAAGTTCCATTTAAATACTACTATACTAATGCGACATTAGTAAAATAATGTTTTATCACGACTAATATCATAACTCATATTATTACACATATCTAATTTTTATGAATTTTTGGCAACTATTTTTAATATTTTCGGAATGAATAAGAAAATAAAACCGTTTAAAAAATATTATGACTGGTCAAAAATTATTTTATTGTTACTCAAAATATTCTTCCTAGGCGTCAATTACATACGACATCAAAAAGGAGGAGGTTATTAATTCGGTTGGTATTTTTTTTAAATACCAACCGAATTGAGAACCTCCTCCTTTTTGATTCGGCTAAAGATTAGACTACTACTAACGAGATTTAAGTTTGGTTATTATTTAAAGAGAGCTCTCACAAGGCCAGAGAGAAAAAAAAATCATTGAAATGTAAGAACGTAGATTCAGGTGGACCGTCATCTTGTTTGTCATTTGGTTGTAAAGAATAATTAACGCGGCTAACGCTCTTCGTCACCGTAAGAAGCCGTTGAAGAGTATGAAAATTTCCGAAGAGACCACGAAGGAATGGCATAAATGTTTTAAAAATTGGTTTATTCTTATGCATATTGACGCTTAGGAAGAATATTTTGAGTAATAAGAAAATATTTTGATTAATGACCACACAGTATTTTTGCGGTTTTATTTTCTTAATCATTCCGAAAAATTGTAAGTGCGCCTCACGCATATTGCTGATTTTGCAGCCTGAGTTACTAGGGTTGAAAATCTAGACTTTTAGAATCGAACATGTTAAGTAAACAGACAAAATGATTTATTGGGTTAGGACGAGGATGATTTATTCAAATAATTATAAGTTTTTAACTAACGAAACGTAATGAGTTGTCTATTAGGATAATTGTTTGAAATAATAGTGGTTTTGTTTAGTGTCGTCAGAAAGTTGACTGAAAAACATCGTCGGAAAAATGAAGACTTACATCTGTTTGTTTTTGGTCTTGAAAAGACGTTTTATTCAGTTCCGCGAATCAAAGGTCCCACGTGGCACGTGATTAAAGACAAAGCGCTTCCCAGAAATTGGGCACGTGTTATTTAGAATTAGGTACAATGGCTTCTGTTTTTTATATAATGTAATTTTTGGGACGTATAAGGGTTGAGCTACAAATGCGTAGACTAGAGTTTACATCCCACCGAAGGACATATCTTTTCATTTTGAAGGACACATCTTATCATATATACCAGATATTTTTCTGAGAAAATACAACCTTACCGTCAAAATTGAATAAAATAGGTTACTTATATTCTGAATAGTATCTCAGGTAATAGGTATATGAGAAACTATCAATACTGAGAATAAAACTAAATTTAATAAAATACGTGGTAAATACCGTGTTTTCTGAGAATATCGGATAGAGCTCTTTTGACTTAGTTTTTTTCGTCTTTTATTTTCATTTGATCAATTTTTTTAACGAAATCATACCTTGCTATAAATTACCTTACCTACGTGTTAAAGAGAGGCGTTTTTCATGTAATTAAACTGTCACGGTTAATTTAAACATCATTTCGATTAAAATAAATTTGTTTATAGGTTCATCACTAACATCCTAATACTTACATCCCATTGCTGGGCACAAACCATCCTCCATTAGAGGAACACTTATGGAGCTTTAAGCCATAACACCGAAGAAAAAAAAAACGATGAAAAAATTATATGCTCCAGGCCGGAATCGAACCGGCGTCTCCTGGGTTCCGGCCAGACGCGATCACCACTACGCCACCGGAGCACTAAATGTAACCTACCACCGCTTTCTACCCTTTTTTTAATGTTTTTATAACAACGTTTATCTCACCACCTCTAGTGATCCGAAAGAATACTTTTACAACCAATTTTAAACTTCCAGAAAAGTTAGAAATGCCATTTTAATGTTTGATTCAGTACGTTTAGAAATAACGCCTACTCTATTCTATGTAACAATTACAAATAAAGAAAAGAAAATAATGAAAAAATTATATGCTCCAGGCGGGAATCGCTATTATGAATACCTACAATAAAATTTATGATATTTTCACAGATAAAACAATAAGGCCTGCCCTAATTAGTCTTTAAAGTAAATGTAGGAACCTACTATCAAAACAGCAGTGGTGTATAAATAGAAAATAAAGCCTAAATAAACTTAAATATACCTCTGAACTATTTAATATCATTAAAAGTCAAAAGTGAAGTAGTTTAATCCTGTAAAATTTTATTATCATTTAGTCTCAAAATTGCATTTGTGTTGTTTTATACAGGGTGCCGTGAATACGACAAAAAATAAAACATGGGCTTTAGTAGTTCATAGAAACGGTTGGCCACTTTTAAAAACATCTTATTCGTTTGATAATTTCATGACATTTGTGCGAAAAAATATAACATTGGTTGCATTATTTCATAGAAATGTCATAAAATTATTTTATATTACTGTTCAATAAATAATTGAAGATTTTCTGATTATCAACTAGAACCACGCGGATAATGAAGAATTTTTGAACATAGTTTAGATATTTTGAGCTGCACGTGCCTAAAGGACGTGCATCCTCGCCAGTAAAAAAGAAAAAAGAAAAAATCTACACCGCGTAATATGAAAATCCCGCTTTCAAATTAAAATTCATGTTAATGCTATTTATTTTCCTAAACGGATCGGCTGCGGTTCGGTATCGTTACCAATGCGGTTGTAATACAAAAAAGTATTCCACAAACATTGCTTAGAAAGCCGGAACGCTAACGAAACGCTCTCGGTTGGTTCAACTTCGGCTCGATAATTTGTTAGCAATATTGCAAAAAATAAATATGTTTTGGCTTAGTAACTAGACAGTTGTTAATTTTGGATAGTTCGAACAAAGAACTATCGATGCGTTTCGGCTACCACAAATGTTAAATATTTAGCAGAATACGAAACAATGATTGAACCGAACGGTATGCGTTGCGTGTTTATCTAAACTGATGCGTTTCGGTTACGTTTCGATTGCGTTGAGTTAGCAGAATACAAAAATGTTGTAACTTAAGCGTTTCCGAATTCGTTTCAGATCAAAATACAATAGCAGAATTGGGGGGCAGACATGTGAAATAAAATGCAAAATCAAAAAAAAATGTGAAAATAACATTATACAAAATGAAAAACCGATTATAAAACACTGGATAGGCAAATATAATAAAATTAAAGTACATGCTTATGTCACATAAAGGTATTTTTTTAAGTTGGTGCAAGTTTATTTCCGAAACAGAAAGTGAAGCACCAACTCCAAAATATATCTTTATTACATCAAATAAGAGGTTTTTTTTGCGATTTCGAATTATTTTCTTACAAGTCGTGTTTAGGGTGACCAGCACTGCCATCTGCCTTCGTTTTTGAGAACGTCCCCCTTACACCCTGTATAAACTATATACAAAAAATGTTGAATCCATTTATAAGAATTAGAAACTCAGTACAGTAGACTCGAAAAAAATTACATGAATTCCTTTTCTGCGTAGTACCTACTCTTTAGTTATGGCATCCGGGTGAAGCTCGCGTCCATCTTCGGCCTGATCACTTACCACCAGTCAGGGGAGATGAGCTAACCTGTCAAGAAAAATTAAAAATAACGTTTAAAAATAAAATCAAGTCTTCATGAAGTTCAATTTTCTTGTAACAATATTTATAGCACATTCCATTACGATGAAAGATTGGTATAAATAATATCGCTATTAAGAGTCTGGATACGTAATAAGGACATAAAATGAAAGAGATAGCATTTTTAGAGACTATAAGATTTGATAATCAAAAAGTATGTCGATTTTATGTTTGATTTGATTTTTAATAGAGCCTCTTATAAGTTTTTCTACGAGTTTATTATTCTAAGTACCAATAATGTTTTGAACTTAAAATGCCTATTTTATTTCGATATTTTTTCAGCTAAAGTATTATTACCGCATTTTGAAAGTTTATCATCTCAGATAGCTTAGCTACTTTTTATTTCTTAAGACATAAATGTATAATGGCATTATTATGTCTATGAGTGGATAAAGTAGACATTTGTATGCATTATAAGCACTGCCCATAATCGACACGTGACTAAGGATTTATGTAAGGCTGTAATGTTGCTATTTTCTTTGCGAATTGCTTTTTAGGTATTTTTGAGCACTTCGATTGGGAATTTAAAACGTGCGAACCTATACAGGCTGGTCGGGTGGTCTGTACCCCTTACTAAGTATATACTAGGTCGTGGGTCCCGGTTTCGAATCCCGGTAGGGGCAGATGTTTGTATGATTAGTAAGAGCAATATGGTATCTACTTATTTGACTAGATTTTTTAATTTCAATTATAATTTGTCCAAGAACAATTAACATTGCAGAAGCAATAGTATATTTGCGATCAATAGTTTCTTAGTTATAGGAAGTTGTTACAAGACTTACGCGTTGTTAACAAACGCTCAATAGAAAATGATGCCAGCTTGTGACGTCACAACACAGTAGTGGCCACCGAATATCCATGGGCGCATGGACAAAATTAATGATAACTTTGTAATTAATGCGTTTACATGCATAGTTAGCGTATTAAAAGTTAATCCATTTGATGTGAGACATCTAATTGTATTAATGGTTTGAATGAATTTTGTAATACTTAATTTGCCATTTTTTGAAAATTTCAGTGCCCTAATTATTCACAAGTCATGGATGTTTTTATGTTTATTTAGTACTTAAATTTCTAATATTTTTATACATATTATTATCAATTTTCTCTGTTATATAGTATTCATAACATAACCTCTATAGGATGCTTACTTTGGTGTAGATAATATATATATATATATATATATATATATATAATATTTATACACTCACACCTATTATCTAGCCCAAAGTAAGCATCATTAAGAGCTTGTGTTATAGGTTAAATAGGTTTAATATTTATTATTATTATAAAAAAAAACGTTAGATACTAAGCAAATAATAACTTTTTCATCCCCCCATCTCGGAAAGTGTATTTTTGCTCTTCGATATCTGAGTGCAAAAGCCGTTTTTATCCGCTAGAGCAGGGGTCTCCAAACTTTTCAGCCTTAGGGCCATACTGATTACTCCAGTAAGTTCCGAGGGCCAAAACCATATTATCATTGTTGCCGGTGGTAAAAAGTGAAATAGTCCACTGATGAAAAAAAAAGTCCGAAAAAGTACGCAACATTTAAAAAAGGCTGCAAATGTTTTTGGTACTACTTATTTGTGTGAGAAGACCTTCTCCAAAATGAAGTACACAAAAAATGTTTACAGATCTAAATTAACTGATGAGCATCTTTAATCTCTTTTAATAATTAGTACAAGTAAAATTAGTCCACAACTACAAACTATTGTCAGTGGAAAATCTCAATTACATAAATCTCATTAGTATTTCATATGTCAGTATGCTTGTTATAAGTTATGTTTTTATTTAAAATGTATAAAATGTTAGTTTGATTCATTTCAATAATTTGTTAGTTATTATATACTGAAGTTAAATTATCTGCATATTATACATGTATTTACTCATTACAATAAAATTCTGTGTTTCTTTATCCAACTTATCACAAAAACAATAACAATAAGCCTACAACAACGTTATGAGTAGTTAGCCCATGACCATATCAATGTAGATGTCATATTAATAATTATTCAACATTAAATTAGAATACTTCAGTAAACTAAATTTAATTTGCTATAAAAAATATGTTCTCTAAAAAGAGTTTTCAAGTATGCTAGCTCTTCGCGGGCCGGACAAAATCTGTCCGCGGGCCGGATGTGGCCCTCGGGCCGTAGTTTGGAGACCCCTGCGCTAGAGGATAAAGTAAAGTGAATTTAGAACATCGTGTGCACTAAGTTTGTGAATTCAAAACATCATGAAATCTAGTAATTAAAATATAATAAAACTAGAAAAATTTCAAGTCCTGAGGCAGGAATCGAACCCGCGACGTTTCTCAATCCGGGCGACTGCTCTGACCACTGAGCCACCCAGGACTTGGATATCCTGTGAAATTCTTCTAGTCTATCTGTATTTGCGTTTATGAGCTAACGTCAAACATTTATAATAATGTTTAAATCAAAAATTAAGAATATCATTAAATCTATTTACCTACTTCTACCTCCATGGTGCCGAATTTATCATACAACCTTTTTTAATTTGTTAAAAACTTCGTCTCGGAACCTTGTTGGTATACTTTTAATTAATTTGCTTTGCGCGCGCCATTTTCATATCTCGACATATTGTTTAATTTAATCCATAAGTTAAAAACAAGAAACTTGAAAACAAGTGAAAAACCTAAATTGAGTGATTCTAGCGACGAAGAAGTTTATTTGACGCCAACAGAATTGACTGAAACTGTTAATGGACAAATGAGCTTTCTCCCTCAACAATCACGCGAGAAGTATTTGAAACAGTACGATATGTTAAACACGTGGCGACTAGCTAAAGGAGCCAAAACTTTCTCAGAAAACGTTTTGCTGACATATTTTATTGAATTATCCGAGAAGAAATCAAGTACT
Organism: Nymphula nitidulata; assembly: GCA_947347705.1. Taxonomy (NCBI): domain Eukaryota; kingdom Metazoa; phylum Arthropoda; class Insecta; order Lepidoptera; family Crambidae; genus Nymphula; species Nymphula nitidulata. The sequence continues at coordinate 15,954,649 of OX374625.1, read as the reverse complement.
CTATGACTCCATAGAGTACTTGATTTATTCTCGGATAATTAATTACTTGATTTCTTCTCGGATTTAATATTCAATGCTAAAAGCAACAATAAAGATGAAAAAGACATACATATCGACACCTATCCTAAATTAGTGGCATTTTTAAAAACAGCCTCATCTGGTCATCAACAAAAAAAATCGAAGGTTTTCACAACATCTGAAATTGAAAAGTAACGAAGCACCTGATTTTGTATATTTGCCGGAAAAAGTAAGTCAGTTGCACATTCAGTATCTACTTATGTAAGTATGTTAATCAATCAACGACTTAACATAATCTAATATGTACTTAATGTAGATTTTGATGTTGATGTTGATATGCATAATTATGCATGCATATCAATTTTATTAATTTATCTACTACAATACTCTTTGCGTTACAGGTTGTTCTTATTATTGGTATAAACGGAGCATGTCGAACTAATGAACTAACACAACTTAATGTCAAAAACATTGAGAAACAATCAGATGACTTACCTACTATTAATTAATTTACAAACTACTAATTAATTTGCAACTATTAATTAATTTGCAATAAAGAGTTTAAAACCGATTTCTAAACACTGGATAGGCAAATATAATTAAATTAAAGTACATGCTTATGTGACATAAAGGTATTTTATTAAGTTGGTGAAAGTTTATTTCCGAAACAGAAAGTGAAGCACCAACTCCAAACTATATCTATATTACATCAAATAAGAGGTTTTATTTGCGATTTCTAATTATTTTCTTACAAGTCGTGTTTAGGCTGACCAGCACTGCCATCTGCCTTCGTTTTTGAGAACGTCCCCCTTACACCCTGTATAAGCGATATACAAAAATTTTTGAATCCATTTATAAGAATTAGAAACTCAGTACAGTAGACTCGAAAAAAATTACATGCATTTCTTTTTTGCGTAGTACCTACTTTTTAGTTTTGGCATCCGGGTGAAGCTCGCTTCCATCTTCGACCTGATCACTTTTTTTATTTTTTTATTTTATACAACTAGATGACAAACAAGCTGATGGCCCACCTGATCGTAAGCGGCTACCGCCGCCTATAGACACCTGCAATAACAAGGGAAAATCACTTGATATTGCAGGTGCGTTGTCATCCTGAGGCCTAAGATGAAATGCCGTCCATGCCCAGTAATTACACTGGCTACCTTCCCTTTCAATCCGAAACACAGCGAACCGCTTCACGGCTGAAATATGAAAGGCGGTGGTACCTACCCAGACGACCCTACATACGGGCCTACCACCTAGTACTTACCACTTACCATCAGTCAGGTGAGATGAGCTAACCTGTCAAGAAAAATTAAAAATAACGTTTATAAATAAAATCAAGTCTTCATGAAGTTCAATTTTTTTTGTATCAATATTTATAGCACATTCCATTACGATGAAAGATTGGTATAAATAATATCGCTATTAAGAGTCTGGATACGTAATAAGGACATAAAATAAAAGAGATAGCATTTTAATGGCTGCCCACAGAGGCTTGAAGTCCAATGCGGTTGTAAAGGGATACATAGAGGATTCCATCGAAAATAAGTCTTAAATATGTAAAGGCATCGTGGGAGCCATTACACTGAAAGAGCCTCAGTCAGATCCTTGGACTTGTCCTTCTACATCAAAAATGAGCCGTTACGAAACACCTAACCATCGTCCTCTGTCGCCAATATTTACGCCAAGAGAATGCGATGAATCGGTGCAACTATTAAGTATGACAGATAGTTTACCAAAAAACAGTACACAAGTCACTAACACTAACATTACAGTACCTAACAAAAATATTACACATAAATTATGTAAGTAACTGTAGCAACGTTACTTTAATTTTATCTAAATAATATTTTCTATAATTTAAAGATCATTCTTACCTATCATAATGTAGTAGTTAATACCTAAACTGAAATAGAAGTATCTTGTGATTGTAAAGGTTTTTTTTGCATTTAGTCATTTAGTGGGATGAAAAGGTGTTGCACTCGAGTGCAAAGATTTTTACCTCGTGCTCTTTTGATTCTAATTTTAGAATCCTTTGCTTAGGTACTCGGTCATCAAAATTGAGCACGCGGTTAAAAAGCAACTTTGCGCTCTGTATAACAAATAACTATTAATTACATAAGAGCTAATAGGTGTACGGGAAAGCGGGGCGATTCCGAACGCAAGCTAATTTTGAACGAGGACGTGTACCTACCTACATCATGATTTAAAAGGATTGATATTCCTTTGCTGGCTGAGAGGGTGACGCACCTTCTTGCCGGATTGATACCAGGCACTGAGCATGGAAACCTAAACTTTTTCTTTCATGAGTAAATTATGATATTATTGTAAACAGAAATACCCCTCTCTTACCTATTCAAAAATATATATTTTCTTTTATAATTTGTAACGCGACTATATTATCCCGGACGGCGACGTCCGCAATAACGTGACGTGCAGAATTATGAAAGCACGATATGGGCGCTTTTATAATTTTTAACGCGACGATATTATCTTAAACGTCAACGTCCAAAGTTATATGGGTTTTTATAATTCACATACCATGGACGTTTGACGCCATTTGTGCAGAATTTCAGAAGAGTGCGGACGCCATGGTCTCTAGAGTATAATGAGAAGATATTGGCAGCACCCGCTACTAAAAGTAAAATATTTGGAAGGAACGTTTTATTTATTATTTGACAAATTAAAAGATAATCCATCAAGTTTTACAATTATTTTCGTTTATCCATACCAACTTTCGAGTACATACTCTCTCATTTGACTCATCAGTTAACAGCAACAACAGGGCGGGAGAGCGCGAGCACGTGGACTCACTCACACATCAATTAATTCTTGTAGCTAAGCACTACATGGCAAAAATATCGCGTAGGTTTCAGAGGGAAGTTTGGTGTGCACGATAAAACGTCCACGTCCACGGAAATTTCAAAGCGTCTTCATTTATTTCCATACAATTTACTATCCTGTGTTATCGTTGTACCGTGGACGTCCACGATAATATTGTCTCATTACGAATTATAAAAGCGCACAAACATACGTATGATACTTTCAGAATTTAGGAAAACTTCTACTATTTATTATCACTTAAAATCTTTCAGGCACAAGTACCTTAGAGTTTAACAAAACAATCTTTCAGTCTGTCAAAAAACTATTTATTTGGAAAAAAATAGCTGGACTAACAAACATAATTATCAAGTATATTTGAGCTCAAATGTTTGTTGTTGACAAGAACTTCAAAATGGAAAGCCTAATATCTAATTTAATTAATTGAATTATTCTTTTTACATATAATATTTATTTCAGAATTGATTTTTCCTATTATAAAACGTCAAAAATCAAATACATATCAAATCAATATCCTATATCTAATATATGTAATAGAGTTTTCGTACAAGTTTACGTTTATAAAATTAGCGAATTATGAGCGTAAACAAGTTATAGTATTTCATTCGTTTTATTTTCGCCATAAAGTACCTGTATTGATTACGAGTCGCTATTAGTATTGGGGAGGTTTGGCACCGACTACGATTAAACTGAGTAATTGGATTCTTAGTTTTTCTTACCTTTTAACGTGGCCTAATTTAAGTAAAATCCAGTGATACAATTAATTTTCCATAAGAAAACGAATCTTTCGAGTCTTTTTGACGAACTTGTTTATCGAAAAGCGACTTGAGTAAGACATTTGGTATGCAAACAAAATGGTACAGTTACTTGATTTGAGATTAATATATTTTATTCTTTAATTGAACACAAAAGCAACATAATACAAAATTTACAAAATAAAACATGATGTAGGTACAAAGACGAGCTTAACACAAAACTATGTTTTCTACCGGCAAATCTTTGAGTTAGAGAGCGATTTTGACAGAATAGAATATACTTATTTATAAATGGTACTTTAGACTAACATAACTAAGAGTTACCAAAAAGGGCCTCCGCTCAGCACAGGCTGTCGCGACATCGACTGTCACGTCACGACCGACCGATGCTTGTATTCTGCAGATGCCGGACGAAATCAGCCGCCCGACACTACATAAACAAGGCCCCAGCGATAAGTACAGAGTCAAACCTTTATAACGATACGATGTATGATAGGTAGTCGTGTAAAAAAGACTTAAAAGAAAAAAGAGTTACATACTTATATATTTAATATAAATACGTATCATGTATACATAATTTAAATAGAAATCATACATACACATATAATATACATACAATTCATAAACTTAGATTGTGGGGAGTTGTTTAATCTTAATTTTCGAATAAAATTGGAATAACAGCTATGAATTATTAATTAATGTGTGTGATTTTTGAAAAATAACAGTAATTACTTTATGGAATATATAAATATATTTGGTCAAAGGAGTAACTAATAGGTGGACGTCATTTAATTCTATCTAATGAAATTTACGATTATCTATTCGTTTCATCATATTCCGTGTAAGTAGATATAGGTATTGTATCCTTATAATAACTGTTTTTTTCTTAAATCTGTATGAACAAAGTGGCATTCACTTTTTTAAAAACTTCAGAATTTGCAATTAATTCGAGTCCTGTTGAGTCTCTGTTAATAAATTAAATTCATATTACTCAAGTTCTGAAGTCGCAACAGAAGGCCTCAGTACGATACTACGAGTCTTAATTCTCAATTATAAAAATGCTTGTGCACTCATTTACTAGACGATTACTCAAAAATGTAGTATAGTCGTTTAAAAAGGATTCAGAAGACTCGTGTACTTCCCAAATCTAGTCGCTATCAATATTTATGTTACGGGCAACTTGAGAAATCCGGTCACTACGAATAATGATCGATTTGTATACATAACGCCCATGTTTTATTTTTTAAAATATTCTTTAACACTTATTTCAACATTTTTAAATGTCCGTCGCGTCGAGCTTCCGTAACAAAGCTCTGTTATCTCACTCTGCGAAACCAAACCGGTCATAAATTCGTTGTGAGAAGCCTTCTCAAGTTACCTATAATAACAGATACATGTATTCAGAGGCCCAATAAATATACTTTTGAATTGATATATCTTTGGATGGTATCGAAATACTGCATCGATATCGAAGTATCGTTTTCTGTCTTCGCTCGAAGTGCTTATTGAATATTTAACTGACACAGTTTCCTCTCAAAATATATTACATTGCCTTTACATCTTTAATATAGCCATAGACCAAATAATATATCATCCTTGATATTTCATAAATGCCGACAATTTTGTTTCAATGAGTGACTATTGTTTGCTGTATTTGCCAGACAGCAGATGACAATACTTGACTAGAACAATTCATGAAATGGATAGAATGTTTCGATATTTGATATTATAGGGATTCAGAATAATACTTGCGAATTTACATAGTAAATAGAAACTCCTTTGTCTATTTGGTGTCTAGGCTTAAAAATAAATGTTGTTAAAACCAAGCTAAGGCACCTCTAATAAATAAGGGTAAGTATGTACGGTAACTATCATTTCTGAAGTAAACTACAATAGAAAGAGGCTTAAAGCTTTGTACAGATACTTAAAGCTATTACTTTGCCAAATCTTGATAAAATAAGAATACTCTATTAGCGCCTACGACCAATCTTTTTACTGCATAACGCTTTACAGATATTTTTTTCGTTTAACAGATTTTCAATACCCACGTATAATTTTGCAATTAGACGCTAGGAGTTTTTTGAGAGCTTTGGTTGGATTACGTAAGCAAATCGATTTTCGTCATGGTTGATTGCAGATGGGTCGATCAAAATTTGTCATCTTGAGCTCCTCCGTGCCTTGAGTTGTCACGAGGTTGTCACCGTGTGTCACCCACCAACCCGTATTGGTCGGCGCGAGCTGTGGTGGTACGGTCGACCACAGAAGCAGCTGAACACTTTAGTATATTGTCACAACGACTCTAGCGTCAATATAGTACGGTAGCAACTATAAAGTACGTGCACAAGATTGGTGTGACATGGTACTAAAGTGTTCAGCTACTTCTGTGGTCGACTGTACAACCCAATCTTCTCACGTGCTTCTACGTGTACGAAAGCCCGAGTAGCGACACAGATTAATAACAGGTAGCGAGACGATACTAGACTGACAATGATAAATGTTCGTTAAATAAAACCCCAAGTACGAAAATTTTTAAATTTCGAACCCTAATCGTATTGTTCACGCACGCTTATAATTTCAAACGAAAGCCAGAGAAAAGCTAACGTAACTAAGGTTTTAATGTAAGCCTACCTGATTTGAATACCTTGAAAATTTTCTTCGAGACGAAGGGTGTTCGAAGTAGCAGTAAATAGTGTTTATTGTTTATTTGTAAGGATGGAGACGTAAAATTTTATGTTTTCTCTTATTTATGTGTTATGGCAGTAGGTACTTAATTTTATGGCAAAGATTTTGCTACCGCTTTTATGTTTCCGAAGGTGATTTGTCTGTTTTTCTCATTCATTGATAGTACCTAATAGATGAAATTAGATTAGTTGTACTTTGAAAAAAAATCTAATCTGTACTTTAGCATAAAATACCAACCTGGTTTAGTTTTAAGGTAAGTAGGTACCTACTTTAAATTAAATAACCTGAGTGTAGCATAGACGTAAGACGCTCTTTAGACGCTCAATTTTACCGTTTTAAATTGGAATATAATAAACTAAGCAACTAAAACTACTAAGTTAGCGACTGACAATCTGTTTTGGTCGACTATTCAACGATTTTTCGCCAAAATCAGATTTTGAGATGCTCACGTAGTATTTTCGTTGGTTAAGTTAGGTTAATATGATGCTCAGTTAAATACAAGCCTTATAAAATAGATACTCCAGTAACAATAGAGCACCATTACAATAAATTGCTAAAAATTCATAAAATTGTTACTTACTTTATAATGTTGTAGACAAGACACCGTTGGATTTGAGTAGAATTTTCTATTATCAAACTAACAAAGCCCTCCACGCTCCATTTCTATTATTCGAGTAACCGTAAATTTTCATCTAAATCCTGGAACACAATTTTATAGAGGTAGCTATCCCTTTCTTACTTTAGTCCTACTAATCACGCTTTTATAAAGCATTTTTGATACATAGGAATTTTATTTAAGTATAGATAACGTCTGTCTGATGATTCTAGTGAGCTGTTAACAAAACTATTTTATGACGTCTGACGAACGACTTACTTAAAATACAAAAATATATAATATTTGGCTACCTACTATAATGACGTGGTGCTTCAAATAAGCTAGGTAAATATATATTGAGTTGTGTTCGTGCGTATAATAATACTAGTTTCAAACGTTTAAAATATATCATTTACTTTAGTAGATACAAATTAAATAAAGTAAAACAAAAAGATAAGAACAGAAACTTAAACACCTATTACTCAAAGAAGGCATTATGCTGTTCACCGCTACGACTACCGTCTCCTTATCAGCTCACGAATAAACAATTTTTCAGGCAGTACTAAAAATTTTCAATTGATTGATGGTATGACATGCATCGAAACATATTATATTGATTTCCATAATCATTCTAACATTTTAACAAATGGAATAAAACTAGAAAAATTTCACGTCCTGAGGCAGGAATCGAACCCGCGACCTTTCGCAATCCGGGCGACTGCTCTGACCACTGAGCTAACGTCCACCCTACAATGTCGAAATATTCTATTTCAACATCCGAAACCAGTATTTTTACAAATACCGACGATTCGGTTAAGTTGGGGCAGTGCTTTCAAATATTCTTAATTTTTGATATTCTTTATTTTTTTTTTCTAGTTTTATTCTATTTTAATTACTAAGTAATTTTTCAAACATTTATAATAATGTTAAAATCAAAAATTAAGAATTTTAACAAATTTTGAAAGATATTTAGAAATTATTTACTAATAAAAAGTTCATGAAATTTTTCTATTTTGAATATATTTTTATTAGTAAATAATTTTTCAAACATTTATAATAATGTTAAAATCAAAATTAAAGAATATATTTAGAAATGATCTAGGGTAGGTAAAAATCATGTTCTAAGGCGACATCTAAAAAAATCCGGATGACTGCTCTGACCACGGAGTTACCGATGACTCGGGTGGTTTTGTTTTGAAATACATTTGGAAATTGTGAAGATAGACGTTAGCATAAAATTTTAACGCAAAAAATTTCGCATTCTACTAGCTGAAGGAAAATAAAAGTTCTGAAATTTAATTTAAAAGTATCTAAGCAATTGCTATAGCCTATAAACACTTGTAATTCCCTACCCCACGCATCTCAACATTCCGTATAAAAAGCTAGGGAGTGGAATTCTCTCCGGGCCTTTGTTTATCCAGATGACTATAAATAACTCAGACAGAGCGGTTCACGTTGTCTCGCTGGTGCGGTAGCGCACGCGGTTTACAAAATATCACGTACAAAACGCATGTGCGACGAACTATGCACGCACAGTGCGCACAACAATTTCGCGAGTTTGTATGAACAACAAGAACAAATCGAACTATTTATCTAGGCTATAAGGGACGCGCTCAGTCACAGGATTTGCGCGTACCGTCAGATAAGTTTAACTACTGTAAACTTGTCGCTCGCGGCGTGCTTACATACCTTTTGATACCAAAAAAATGAAATTCTAATAAAAAATAACATTTGGCAAAGTAAGCGCCTTCATATCAAAAATATCTCGCAAATTATGGAGAAAAACATAATAGTTTTTCAGATATATTGTTGAGGCAATGACTATCTGACAAAGTATGACAGTTTTTTTTTTGTCAAAATTTATTTTCGTCGTCCATTATTATTACTTCTTCTAACTCGTGGAAATATCGCAAAAAGAACGAAGAACGCAAGACGCAGCCGCATCCGCTGAATGTACTTGAATTTGAACGTTTCCCTTGTGGTTTTGTCTAGATTTTTCTCAAGCGATTACCAAATGGTAAAAGTAGCGCTTGGAAATCGCTGAAGAGAATTTGGTGAATATACGTGTGAGTGCGTGATTTCACACTGGAGCCCCATACATCGCGATAGCATTTTCGCAATAAAACTTCGTCCATAATATTAGTTTGTTATTTTTGAAAACCGAAATTATGGAACTCCGAAATTGGGGTAGATATATGAGAAGTATTTGCGTTTTTAGCTTAACAGGTCTCTAAAAACGATTAGATAATTTGAAAAACATGCAATTTATTTAATTTGAAAAAGAAAGAAATAAAAATTCCGCTCAATGTCGCCGGTAATTTTGCCGTAATCTTTATAAATGACCGCAAATTACCCGTATTTTACGAGCCTTTTTGGTAAAATTACGTAATTTTGCTAATTTTGGGTATGATAAATATTATAAATTGGCTTATGAATTGATAAAAATACTTTCTATTTTATTTGGGAAATTTCATGATTCATAAATAAATAGCAATATAGCCTGCGGTTGACTTTAGGAACGACATGATTCCAGCCTTATTGTTTTATCGAAAGTTTGGTCATGAAATCGTTATCTTATAATCCCTCAGATTGAAAGGTAAGCATAATAATGTTTTAGGTATAATAATAGGCGGGCAATTTCAATTTTCTTTATCTATAAGTATCTTATATTTTAGCGATCTTCTTAACGAAACCAAAATGTATAAGCGATTAAAGACTCTTTATACAAATACTTTTGGTAGAACCACCGTCTATATTTAAATATAAGTACCTACTTCAATAAAAAGGTTTACTTACTGACACACCACGTGTGCTCGAGCTCGGTGGCATAGTGGTTTGAGCGCTCTGGTTTCGATTACGAAAACAAAGCAACTTTCGCCATGGTCGGTCCCGGGATGGGTCAGTAAAAATTTATAACCTCGAAGCACGTTAAGCCGTTGATCCCGGTTGTTACTACAACCACTTTAACGCACCAATCTGCATCGGGCCAGCATGGTGGTGTTATGGTGCAGCTCCTCATGTGTTTCTTCCATATAGGAGGATTTGTGCCCAGCAGTGGGACGTATTATAGGCTGGTGGTGAAATACTGACAACTTACGCGTTGACATTCCAGAGCCGAGAGATTTTTTTCCTTTATTCTTAAATTGTAAACGGACTTTTAAACTTAGCTGTTTATCTGGCATTCCCATCGTTACCATTTATTTTGTACCTATAATAATAAAGTTCACTTAACAAAGGAAACATTATCTTCATTATCATATTAAAAAACCGACTTTAAAAAACTGAAAAGGATAAAATAAATAATTATTTTATCCTTTTCAGTTTTTTTAAGTCGGTTTTAATTTTTGTTTAAATTTTTTTTTTTCACTATTTTTAGTGATAACTTTCTACGGTCGAAGCTAGATGGGTGACCGTCAACTTATATTGTTTCCTAATATCGTATCGTTTCACTAAAAAGTCATTGGAAGAGAAAAATTCGCAATTTCGCATATGTAGACGACGTAATAATTTCAGTTTTTTTTTATTTAATACCAAAGTACCCAACTGTTTTTGAAAAAAAAAATTAAAATGGCAGCTATTCCGCATCGAACAAAAAAAGAATCACCTAAATCGGATCAGTAATCTCGGCGTAATCGGTGTACATACATAGAAAAAAAACATACCGGCCGAATTGAGAACCTCCTCGTTTTTGAAGTCGGTTAAAAAGCATCCCAGTTTCATCGGATAAAGGACTGGCTAAGATGCTTTGAAACACTCCTATATTGCTTCTATTAACTAAACTAAACTTTTCTCAGCTTCATTCCTGACACATTGAATGCATCCCATCCCTGTCATTACCATGGCTACCTTTCCTTTTAAATCAAAACACAGCAACCTGCTTAACGTCACATCCAAAATAAGAAGAGCGGTGTGCTTATCAAGATGGTTTTAAGCCCACACAAGATTTAACTGGGTGATAGAAACAAGTGGTGTCCTATTAAACTCTTTACTAACCTTAGACACTGCCTTTTTATATCATCTTTTTTCTTCTCTTATAGTTATCTTAGATCCTAGACACTACCTTTTTATATAATTTTCTTGATGTCATATTTTAATTACTAATATAATCTTAATTGGAATCAAGCTTGAATTAATTTTATTATTCTATGATCTGGATTTAATTTTTTATTGTAATATAATGGTGTTTTTGTAAAATAATAGTAATAATAATTTAAATTTTTTATTGTTATCAATTAAATGTAATGCATGTCGAGGTGCCCGAACAGGGTTCATGTTATGGTGCTGGAACGTAAATGTACACCTAGTTTTAACCACATGATTGCAATAAATGTTTTGACTTTTGACTTTTGATAATTGTGATCTTTTTTCCTTTCTAGCCCCGCTGTGTTCTCGACATTGAAACATCTATTGTGTTTTGGGTGCAAATTTCGTAGGTACTAGAGTTACAAATGCCTAAAATCCTATTTCGTCTTTGAAAATACAAATGATTTAGGTGCTTGTTATCTGTGAAGTACCCTCACATCTGCCACAATAGAAAATAGGTAAGGGTCGAGAGGTATGGGTGAAGTTGAGATTTGGTGACATAAATCACTGGTTAGGTGCTAAAAAGGCCAAATGAAACAAACCTTAAGTTGCAGTTGTTCGAATTCGGGACATGAACAGCCATTATTTAAAAAAATCGTTAAAATTACACGTCCGTTGTAATTTGGGTAAAACATTTTCTGTTATATTCTTTATAGTAGACTGACTAGTGGCCACCCGCGGCTTCACCCGCGTGGATGTCGGTTATCGCGCAAAAGGATAGTCTGACTAAAAGCCTGAGAATGGCCTCAAGATATAATGTGTCTCCATGCCAAATTTTATCTAAATTGGTTCAGTGGCTTAGCAGTGAAAACGTGACAGACATACAGACATACAAACATATAGACAGACAGACAGATAGATTTACTTAATAATATAAATTTGGATAAAGGTTATTCACTTTGGATGCGGAACCCTAAAAGTAGGTATACGCTACGCAGTCTTAACCTAAACATTACACGGTAAACGAGGTTAATAAAAAGTTATAGCAACACGATTAAGAGTTTTCGATAAAAAATACTGTCTAACAAACTGGTAATGTCTGTCTGCAACTCATCAAGATATACAACTGCCTGGCAGCGAGGAATTCTTATCGAATTCTAAATAAATAATTTAGGGCCTGTTCACACGTAGTCCTTTAAACGCACAGACAACGCGCGTTTGCATCGACACAAACTCAAAAGACACGCGCTGCAAACACACGTTAGTATCAAAATGAACGCAAACGATGTGCTTTTTCTTTAAATCACTAGAGCCCAGAAAATGCGGAAAAAAAACATTGTGTACTCATCTTTTTTTTTTATACAACTAGATGACAAAGAAATTGACGGCCTACCTGATGGTAAGCGGTTACCGCCGCCTATAGACACGTGCAATAACTAGGAAAAATCACTTGATATTGCAGGTGCGTTGTCATCCTGAGGCCTAAGATGAAATGCCGTCCATGCCCTGTAATTACACTGGCTACCTTTCTCTTTAATCTGAAATACAGCGAACTGTTTCACGGCTGGAATAAGAAAGGCGGTGGTACCACCCAGACGACCCTACATACGTGCCTATCATCATCTATAATATGTATATGTGTAGTCTTCCATTCTTCCTGTTTGGTTATTTAAAAGCAATGTTCATATTTCACTTAAAATACTGTAATAATATGTATAATACTGACAATATTACAGTCGTTTTAGATTTCGTTTTACCATAATACTTTATTCAGGTACCGCCTCTACTACGTTCTTAATAGAGGCGGCTTTCGTAATGCAACTGTTACACTTGATGTGCAGTCGTCTATAATATTTCTTTAATGGGTTTCTTTTCTTTGCTTAGTTAATAAAACTTTCAAGTAAAATTTTTAAACAAAGTTAAACAATAAGTATATTTTATACCATTTCTAGATTAAAGTTAAGTTTAGGATACGATATGTCTAACATAATATCTAAACTAGATAAAACTCCTTAAATAAATAGAGAAAAAAAATTACATTGAGGTACAGTCAACAGCACATCAAGTCAAGCGTAACAGTTTGACCCTTAAGCTGATAGTAATAGAGTCTGCTTTCGTAGTGCAACTGTTACACTTGATGCTGTCATCTGTACATTGTTAAAACGATGCTATACTTGGCTATACTAGGTATAGACGACAGAATATCAAGCGTAATAGTTTGACCTTGAGGCCGCCTTTGCTGCGATGGCAATAGAGGCGGCTTTCGTAGTGCAACTGTAACACTTGATGCGCTGTCGTCTGTACATTGATTAAGCTGATGAGTCACACAGTATCTAGTAATTTTCCGACCCGAATTAACCACTTTCACAGTTATAATATGAAATGCCCACACCACTAGTTTGAAGATAATAAATTCACGCACCACTCGAATTTCGAAAATGAAGACACTAATTGTACTGCCACTAATGAAGAAAACAATGACTCATCACGTCGAATATATTGTCCGATATGTTATTATTATTGTTATGGGTCTTAACATAATAATTTAGAGTGCGAATATAACGTCAATTTTATCTCCGTTAAAGGCGCGCTGGTAAAAACTGTGCCAAAAAAAAATTTGAATTCTCGCATCCTTATTGGATATCCGAATAGTGACGACAAAATAAATCTTGCATCAAGCTAGGGATAATCACATATACCCGTTGTTGCATGTTCCTAGATTTTTACAGCTTCCGAGCTCTGAATTATTTAAATGTTCCTTTTATTTTTCGTGCAGACTGGTTAGTACCTACTACCTGAAATCTGCCTTCTGATCTGGGTAAGAAAATTCCTTATTATTTAAATTTTAAATTAAATAGAATTGCCCGTCTTATTTTATAATTTGAATTATCTAGTGTACAATAATAAATTAAATAGAAAATACTTAAAAAAAACTTAACGGTTGTTCAATTAAGTTAATAAACGTCGAAACTACACCACTATGTCCATTCGTAATCATAATTATGAGACCAATGTGAAGGTATTTATAAAACCAATATATACATATTATTATGGTATTTATACATATTATTTCAAATTATAAAAAAAAAGCTTATTTAGTGCATAGGTACTTCAGAACAATACAATATTTGATTATAATAGCCCGCAGGATTCATATAGGTATATACCTGCTTTATAGAGTAGAAATTGATTAGAGTTTATTTTATCAAATAAAATTGAATCAAATTGAACTCCGCTGTCGAAAGAATTGTCGTTTTTATCTGAGTTCAATTGTCTATTGCCGGCGAACGTTTATTGCCAAATAATAAGGAAAAATCATAAAACAAGCTAAATCTTACATATTAAGGTTTTCTTAATATTTGAACAAGGATCCACCGCCCCGCTACACACAAGATGCGTTCTATCTCACAGTAAAAATAAAATAAATCAAAAAGGTTTCCCGCTAGTTATGGCTACGTAGCATAAATCAAATGAGTCTTAAAAAAACCATGAATAATATACAAAAAGGGCTGCACAGCGTGGCTCTTCCCCTATCATGTCGGTGAGGTATGGTTTAACTTAGTGGTATTATGGATGTTTCGGTGAGGTATCTAAGTAATCTAAATTTTATAGAACTTCATGGTTTGTAATATATTCTTTTCAATGACCCACCACCATCCATCCACTACGACATTTATTTCAAATAAGATAGAAATGGACTACTATTCTGCGAACGAACTATATTTGTTATAACTCTAGTGTTCATCATCATTATCATCATATCAGCCTATGATATCCACTGCTGAACAAAGGCCTCCCCCATCGATTTCCAAATGGAACGAAAAATTAAGCCGTTTCCGGTACGTGATCACCATGCCATGCTATAAATATAACGCCCCACCGGCCGTCTGTTCTGCGTGCTATGTGCCCTGCCCACTGCAACTTGCTAATCCTTGCTAATCTAGCGTTAGTTTAAATTATCTGCCAAAAATAAGCGAGGAATCCGGCTTAAGGCACTTCAAAACAAAACTAATCAACCCTTTGTCCACTTAGTTCTTATGACAGGACCCTCGAAGGAAACTCATGGATAGTGCGCTTGAATTCCTTTCTAAAGGACTTTACGGTAAAGGATTACGCACTTGTGTCTGTGAACTCATTTGTTTCCATCGTAAACATAAAGTTGTTGAAACACAATTTAACTCAATTATCCGACCACTAGAAATAACAACAACCTAACATTTACACCAATAGGTATAATAATCTAGACGAAATTAAACAAACAGCTTAAGCTTTCATAAGTATGAATACTGAGGCCAAAATCCCGTTTTAGTGATCGTCAAAGAGTAGGTACATTTTTGTGATCGTTACTCAAGCTGTGATTGTTCTCGAGATAGTTGAGTGTGCAATGTTGTGCAAAACGTCACTTACCTCTTTGATATAAAAATATGACGGCTACTGTCTTTGGAAACCATTACTTTAAGTACATTCTTAATCAGGAATCTTAAATAGAAATCATAATATTAATACGTGAAGCAAAAAAATTGTGCCCCTTTTGATGAAAATTGCGCGGACAAAGGAGAATGAAATTTCGCACACTTTTAGTTTTTATAGAAAAGGAGTGCAGAATGCTATTTTTTTTTTAATTATGCATATAATTACATTATATTAATAATAAAAACATTTTAAACACTATCATGTATTTAAAACACAAATTGAGAATGCTGCTGCTTTCGGGTGCAAAGCTAGCCCCAGTCCAGTCGAAGTCTGGCTGCTTGCTGTATCTTGTATCCAAAATTCCCTTAAGACAGAGCACAAATACAGAAACAACGAAAGTACAGAGACAGACTATAATAAGTATTAAGAAATAAGAAAATTTACATTGGCGCCTCGGTAGATACTGAGAGTGAAGATCGTGGAACTCCACTCACAAATTTATTTCTTTATTTCTTACACTAAGAAAAGAGAGTTTTCAGAGATCGCAGTGTAGTATATTCACAGTTGATAAAGCAAGAGGTGACAGACGTAAAAAACAAAATCTATTTTAAATATAAATATATATAAAAATACGACGTCTATCAAAACACGGCCAGGATGTTACTATTGAAAACCCAAAGAGTTTTAACACCCCCCCGCAATGGGAACATCCTATATATAAAAGTATATACAAGAATAAAAACATGATGTATCAAAGTTCACTATACACTTAGCCATAACTCACACGAAGAAAACATTTTTATACACAACAATAACCATTAACTAAATATACACCTACCTATTACTCACTACCTAAATGTTAACACCAAAAAAAAATTATACACAATACACAATAGAGAAATACAAAACGACATATACCTAACCTAAACCTAAACTATTCGAACACTTGTAGTGTTTCAGTTTCGGCAATGGTTTGGTAAGTATATCTGCAACCATGTCACTGGTGTGAATGTATTGAATGTGTAGGGTATGGTGTGATAGTGAGTCTCGTATGAAGTGGTGTTTAATGTCAATGTGTTTGGTGCGTGCATGGTATGTGTTATTATGAGCTAGTTTGATGGAACTTTGATTATCTGAATGTATGATGAGAGTATGAGTGATACCGAAGACTTCTGTGATGAGTGACTTGAGATAGATGGCTTCCTTGCAAGCCTCGGCCAGTGCCATGTACTCGGCCTCTGTGGTCGATAGTGCCACTGTACGTTGCTTGCGAGATTCCCAAGACACAGGTGCTCCGCTCATCATGAACACGAATCCTGTGTAGGATCGACGGTCTATTAGATTATTGCCGTAATCGGCATCGGCGTACCCTTTTGGGTAGAACTGGCCAGTTGAGTTAAAACGAAGTTTCATATCTTTGATACCCTTGAGATACCGTAGCACACGCTTAGCGGCCTTCCAGTGTACCCCCCCCCCCCCCCCCCCCCGTAATGTGCATTAAATTGGGAAAGGTAGGAGACCGCGTGGGCGATGTCAGGCCGTGTACAGATGGAAATGTACATTAGAGACCCGATAAGCTCTTGATATGGTGCTTCGAATTTCTCGTCCTCTTTGTTAGGAATAGTTAATTTGAGTCCAAGTTCTAGCGGTGTAGTGACGCTTATTGCGTCATTCATTCCGAACTTGTCAATAAGCCGCTCAATATATTTCGTTTGATCGAGGGCAATGCAATCCTTGGATTGTGTCACTCGCATACCGAGACAATCCTTGACCCCTCAAGACCACCACCAAGATCTTTTACTGTGAACTTTTTCTTAAGTTCACACTTGAAATGTTCTTTTAAGGCATTATTGTTACTAATTAAAAAGAAATCATCG
Source organism: Nymphula nitidulata (assembly GCA_947347705.1). Lineage (NCBI taxonomy): Eukaryota > Metazoa > Arthropoda > Insecta > Lepidoptera > Crambidae > Nymphula > Nymphula nitidulata. The sequence goes on along the minus strand of OX374625.1, from coordinate 15,937,442 downwards.
ACGAACACAGCAATGATAAGAATGTCTTTCCCTGACCTCTTATAGTAAAGATAGTGTTCGGATGGCGCTTGAGTAAGTGACAGCTTAGCCATAGCTTCACATACTTTTTTATTCCACTGTCGTGGGGCTTGCTTAAGTCCATATAAGGCCTTTTTAAGCAGGCAGACTTTCCCTTTTGAATCATCAGTAAAACCTTCTGGCTGCTCTATATAAATCTCCTCCTCAAGTTCACTATTTAAAAAGGCGGTTTCAACGTCAAGGTGGTCCACTTGCAGGCCATGTTGAACGGCGAACGCGAGCAATAGTCTTACAGAAGACAGCCTAGCGACCGGGGAGAAGGTTTCACCGTAATCGACTCCGGCGACTTGAGTAAAACCTTTAGCTACTAGTCTGGCTTTGAACTTTGTCACGTTTCCTGAAGTGTCCTTTTTTAACTTAAATACCCACTTGCATTTTGTAATTTTTCGATCGGACGGTCGATCGACGAGAATCCAGGTTCCATGCTTCATCAGTGAGTTGTACTCAGCCTTCATAGCTTCCAGCCATTGGTCCTTTTGCGGGTGCTCTGTAACCTCTTTATAGGTTTCTGGCTCCAGATCTGAAGTGAGATAAAGATTATCCTCGAATCTGACAGGAGGTCTTCTCTCTCGAATAGGATATCTTCTTTCAGTTTCTATCTCTACTGTGGGATCAGTATCTGGATGCTCTGGTGAAGTTACAGGAGTACTGAAATTTTCAGTCTCTATAACGACCGGCTGTATAGGTAGGACTTCAGGCTGGGGCTCAGGTAGCCCCTGAGGCTGCAACTGATGAATCTGAAGCTCTGGTTCTGGTTCATTCTGGATATTTAAGATATCAGATAGTGACGATGGAAGACTTGAGGATGATTGAATATTGGGCTCAGCTACCGGCTTTGCTTGCGTTTTGTCCTCAATGAAGACAACGTCTCTCGCGGTGATAATCGCTCGAGGGTTTTGAGGATCAATAAGACGATATGCCTTGCTCTCTGTGGAATACCCTACGAAGATGCACTTTTTTGTTTTGAGATCGAGTTTTAAGCGCTTTTGTTTCGGTATGAGGATATGAGCCTCACTACCGAAAACTCTCAAATGAGACAGATCAACTTTCTTTCTCGTCCACACTTCTTCTGGGATTCGGTTGTGAAGGGATTGCGTAGGCACTCGATTTTTAATGTAAATCGCCGTATTGACCGCTTCTCCCCAATATGCAAGCGGTAGCTGTGAGTCCTGGAGCATGGATCTGGCCTTTTCTATGATGGTACGATTGGCTCGCTCTGAAACACCGTTTTGTTGTGGAGTGTATGGAACTGTGGTTTGATGAATTATGCCATTCTCCTTTAAAAAGATAGAAAAATCTTTATTCACGTATTCGCGACCATTTTCCGTACGTAGCACTTTGATCCGTTCATCAGTCTGGTTTTCTACTAGATGTTTAAATTCTACAAATTTACATAAAACTTCCGATTTAGATTTTAAAAAGTATCCGAATGTTTTGCGACTAAAGTCGTCTGTAAATGTTAGCAAATAAAGAGAACCACCCCACGAATGCGTACTCATCGGTCCGCACAAGTCCGAATGGATGAGTTGTAGGACTTTACTCGTTTTGCTTGTAGAATTTTTAAAAGGTTTTTTAGCTAGCTTACCTTGCAAACAGGGAATGCATTTTTTATTTAAGTTCCCGCTATAATTTACACCAACACATTTGTCTCGAATGATATGCATACTTTGTGCATTTAAATGTGCTAGACGTCTATGCCACAGTAACGCAGACTCCTTTGATGTACTTGTAGAATAGGCTTGTGAATGATCTACATCTAGTCTATACACCCCTTTATGAATAGAGCCTGTCGCAATGACGCTACCTGTGACATGACAACTGCCACTTGGACATATTTTTGCCCCGTCCGATGTAAACAATACATCGAAACCCTTATTGACTAATTTATTTACAGATAAAAGATTGACAGCTAAACTAGGAACATATAATACATTACTTATTTTATTTACACTATCGGAAATTGCAATATTTACAGTACCTATGCCATGACTCAAAACTTGCTCCTTGTTGGCAACGTTGATTGGTGTGACGTGACGAGACATCGACACAAACCAATCTTTTCTGTTGCTCATATGAGAGCTTGCACCTGAGTCGATAATCCAGTCTTGGGAACCTGTAAGAGATGGGATGTTAGTGAAACACGATGAAAATGTAAATTCGGAGGTGTAATTTGTGTTTTTCGCCGAAACTGAATCACTATTAGACACACTTTTCTTTTTATTTACAATTTTCCTACATTGAGATACTACGTGACCGCTTTTCTTACAATATGTACAGAACAATTTCTTCTTTACACTTTTTACACGCAACGCAGTATTCAAAGGTTCTTCAGAGGTACTAGTTGTTGATGCAGCACGAACATCTTCCTTCATTAATGCTGCAACTACATTCTCCGATGTGATCTTAGTATTGGAGTGCTCCAGTGCCATGACGAGGGGTCTGTACTTCTCCGGAAGTCCTGCCAGCATGATGATGGCAAGAAACTCGTCGTCTACTGCAGCTCCAATACCTTGTAGTTCCTGCTGTGTAGCTAGCATTCTATTGACGTACTCATGTATGCTACCATTGAATATAACTGTGAGTAGGTTCTTCATGAGACCTAGTCTTCTTGTAAGACCGCTGTCTGCGTAGGCTTTCTTTAAGCAAATAAAAGTATCATACGCAGTTTCTGCTGACCTGATCACGGGGAAGATGGCTTCATCGCAGGCGAGACAGATCTTAGCACGAGCTTTTGCGTCCTTGCGCTTAGCTGTGGGATCTGTGAGACTGACTCTTTCCTTTACCACGTCCCATAGGTCGAGGTCGGTCAGCCAGCACTCTATGGCAAACGCCCACGTGCTGAAGTTGCGGCCGTTCAGCTTCGTAACGCTGACTCCGCTTCCCGTCGAAGACTGGTTTTGTGTCGGCAAACTTACCGATGGTGAAAACATTTTATTGTTTTTCTCCATAACACTAAAAAACTTCACAACCTACACTTTTGAAGACTTTAGGGGACCATAACCACTAAGAAAAGAGAGTTTTCAGAGATCGCAGTGTAGTATATTCACAGTTGATAAAGCAAGAGGTGACAGACGTAAAAAACAAAATCTATTTTAAATATAAATATATATAAAAATACGACGTCTATCAAAACATGGCCAGGATGTTACTATTGAAAACCCAAAGAGTTTTAACACTTACAAACAGAAAGTCGATGAAATGCTTGTAGCTTCTAAAAGGGTAAAATGAATTTAACTACTCACTGAGGGTTAACTAACTAGACCTGTGGCCCAGAATGTACTGGGGAAGCTTGAGAACTGGTGTAACAACAATCACAAGTACTTAGCTTGCACTGAAAAATAATTGATCCTAGTCCCCTAAAGTCCCCTTTACACGGTAGAAGGACCTGCTGAGGCATAACAAGCTGCACTTATACACGCATTATTACGCTTTTGTATTATTTTTAATTATCACGTGCTGCCGGGGCCGGGAGCCTTTTGCGGCTTGACATAATAATATGTTAGACTTTCTGTACTGTTCGTTTTGCGATCCACACCTTATATTTTGAAATGCGATCGTAATTACATAAACTTCGTTACACGACGACACAGTAAGGCCCACAAAGTAGGCACACCATTTTCATATTTTATTTGGAGTTGATGAGATCTACATAGAACTCGATTTTCTGTCCTCCATTTACCGTATACAACGTCGGGTGAAAGGCTATTTGTTTAAACCCAACGCCCCACCACCCCGGTGGTTACGTTCCTTACATAGGTACGGTCGACCACAGAACTAGCTGAACACTTTAGTACCATGTCACAATAACTATGACGCACATATAGTACGATAGCGACTAATAAGTACGAACAAAATAGTAGGTGTGACATGGTACTAAAGTGTTCAGCTACTTCTGTGGTCGACTGTACCTAGTAATGCCGGCAGGTATGCAATATAAGCTGTCTTTGTAATTGTAAACATTTAGTTTAAAAGTAAATGAATTCTATTTGTTAATGAACAATTTATTGTTTACATTACAGAGTGGTACTGTCAATAAGACAATAAATTAAAATATAGGTTATATTAGTTCATAGAAACGGTTTGCCACTTTCAAAAATATCTTATTCATTTGATAATTTCATGACATTTCTATGAAATAATACACCCAATGTTATAATATTCCATACATATGGCACAAAGCTATGAAATGAATAATATGTTTTTGAAAGTAACAAACCATTTCTATGAAGTAATATAGCCCATATTTCAATTTATTGTCGTATTGACGGCACCACCCTGTATTACACATTGTGAAAATGGTTAATCAAGAAAAAAAACACAAAAGGTGTAGCTTATCTCTAAAAGGACTTTCATCTAGCCCAACTGCGATAGGAGAAGTTGTTGGCGATAAAATATAATTAGCGTGTAAAGAAAATCAGTTCGTGGTGACAAGTGACGTTTAATATTTTCGTCTAAAAAAACCATAATAAAACAATATAAAAAGTATAACCTCCTTCGTCTGCAACACAGCGCCCCCCGTGTGGCAACACTAAATCAGTGCAGACGAAAGTGGCTACAAATGGACAAAATAAAATAATGAATTGAAAATGAAATATGTACAACTAAACTAATTTAATGGCAAACGAACAATTTTCCGTGCCGGCCTCTTAAAAGTCCCAGCCTTTGTGGTCACTTCTATTACACGCACTACCCCATCCTTCCCGGGGTGCAGTGCCGAAATCCGCCCTACAGGCCATATGCCCCGAGGCAAACTTTCGTCTACTATAAGAACAATCTGGCCCACTTGGAAAGGCAGCTCTGGTGAGCCCGTTTGCGGCTGTCGTCTGGGTACTAAGGTGGGCAAATATTCTTTAACCCAACGTGACCAAAAATGATCGCTAAGTCTCATAACTTTCCTCCAATTACTTCTTCCGAGCAAATCACCGTCAGATAGTTGTAACGAAGCGGGTAACTGTTGGTAGGAAGGTGCACCAAGCAAAAAATGAAACGGTGTAAGAGCAATCAGGTCTTCCGGATCCACAGGGGCATGCACCAGCGGTCGAGAGTTTATTAGTGCTTCGGCTTCTGCAAAAACAGTCTGAAGAACTTCTTCGCTTGGGGCCCTCTCTTTCAGTGTGACGCCTAGAGCTGTCTTTACACTTCTCACCAAGCGCTCCCAACACCCTCCCATAAATGGTGAAGCGGGTGGTATAAACTGCCAAGTGATTTTATTGTTGGCAGCAAATTCTTGAATCTTCTCGTCAAAGAAAATAGCTAGTTGTTTGTTAGCGCCAACGAAGCATGTCCCGTTATCGCTTAATATTTTCGATGGGCAACCACGGCGTGCTATCAGTCGCCGAAGCGAAAGTATTGCAGAGTCCGCTGATAACGATGCTACGACTTCCAAATGCAATGCGCGAGATGTCAAACATGTGTAAACCGCGCCGTATCTTTTTTCTCGGCGGCGCCCAATCGAAATGTCTAGTGGCCCAAAGTAATCGACACCTACAAAAGTAAACGGCCGTTGGTGGTGAGCCAGTCTCACAGCGGGTATGTCTCCCAGTCTTGGAATTTGTGGCTGAGCTTTTTTGTTTGAACACAGCTGGCACTTCCTGGCTACATCACGTACCACATTTCGGCATCTTAAAACCCAAAATCGCTCGCGAATCATGTTGACCACTGTCTCATTGTTTCCATGGCCTGCCTTCTCGTGTAAATGACTGATGAATAGGCGAACTATTTGGTGCCTTCCGTCAAGGATGATCGGATGATTCGACACTTGATCGGCATCCTCAACGGCACCTATTCTGCCAGCCAACTTCAAAAGACCATCTTGGTATATCACTGCCAGCCGAAATAGTCTGCTGTGCTTGGGGATCGATGTAGAATTGAGTAAGCAGGCGATTTCCTCCTCAAAACACTCAACTTGAGAACGTTGAAATAAAGCTTCTTCAGATTTTATGATATGAGTTGCTACTAATATGGGGATGGGATGAACGGGGGTAGCAAAAACACGGTTGTATTTAGAATTTGGAAATGAATTACGTTTTGCCAGAAGAGACCGAAACTTATCACAGGCTTGGTGAGCACGAGCGGTCGCGCGAACCAGCCGTAGCCACTTACTGAAATGACTTGGCTCTGCTGTCACAGTGTAAGGGACAGCACCTTTTTTAACACCAATAAACATAGTGACATCCTTTAGAGTCACCCTGACTTCCTCAAGGGCCGCTGCAGAAATCTTAGGTTCAGATGGCCACTCGCTTTGATCCAACAATAAGAATGAAGGCCCGAGAAACCATTGTTTGAGAGAATTACCAGGACGAGTGGCATCATCTGCAACGTTCAGATTACCTGAAACGTACCTCCAGCTTGAAATGTCGGTTATTTCTGATATCTCACCAACTCTGTGCATAACAAAAGGCTTAAAAAGGCGACTATCATTCCGAAGCCAACTGAGAACTGTTGTAGAATCTGTCCAATAGAATACACGGGACGGTTTATAACGGTGGGCTTCGGAAACAGACTTCGCAAATCGTGACCCAATTAGAGCACCTTGCAGTTCGAGGCGTGGTATGGACACAGGCTTTAGGGGAGCTACACGACCTTTGCCGCCAACGAGGGAAATCTTCACACGGCCGTCCGCGTAGACATAACGCCAATAAGCAACGCAACTGTAGGCCAGCTCGCTAGCGTCACAAAAAACGTGAAGCTCACGCTCAACGAGACAGCCAGGTCCGTCACCATACCAGCGTGATATTTTGCTTTGATTTACCGAAGATAGCCTAGACAGCCATGCCACCCACGCGTCCACCAAAGCAGCAGGTAACTCTACATCCCAGTCGAGACCCGTTCTCCAAGTTGACTGGAACAGTATTCTCCCTTCGATGGTGTAAGGAAGCAGCAATCCAAGCGGGTCGTATATTCGCATTAAACATGATAGAACCTTACGTTTTGTAAAGGGCGGCTCATAATTGTCAGCTAGACCTATCCTAAAACTAAAAGTGTCACTTTGGGGTTGCCAGATTAACCCTAAAGTGCGCACAAATGGCACTGGGCCTATTCCGACGTCTGACACTTGTGGAGCCCCATGCAGATGATCACTAATGGACGACAACACGGAAGGGAAGTTTGACACCCATCCTCTCATCTCGAAGCCCGCAGCCTTATGGACCAATACAATGTCAGCTGCAAGCTGAGATGCCTCCTCCATCGAGTCTACACTTCCGATGTAGTCATCCATGTAGTGATAACGAATGATTGCTTCAGCAGCATCAGGAAATTTGTGCCTAAAATGAGTTGCATTTTTATTTTTTATATAAAGAGCGGTGCATGGGCTGCAGGCAGCTCCAAAAATAACAGATGTCATTCGGAACTCTTTGACTGGAGAAGCTGAACTATCTCGCCAGAGAAAGCGAAGAGCATCTCGATCTTGCTCTCTGATCCTCACCTGTGGAAACATTTCACATATATCGGCATTCATAGCAATGCGTCCTTCACGAAATCTAAATAAAATATCTAACAAAGGCTGCAGCAGATCAGGACCAGTGAGCAATAACGAATTTAGGCTGACTCCTAACGTTTTAGCAGCAGCATCGTGCACCACGCGAAGTTTTTTCTTTTGCGGATGCACAACGCCGAAATGAGGTAAATACCAAAGAATATTCTTAATCGTTGTAGAGGAATTTTGTTTTCTAATCTCATATGAATCTTCACACTCTTCAGCATAAGCATAACCTTTATCAAGCATGTTCTGTATGAAATTTTTGTAACCGACAGCAAATTCAGGTTCTTTTTGCATGCGCTTCTCTAAAGACAAGAAGCGTGATAGAGCATGGTTGTAGCTATCAGGTACACTAGTGATGTTATCGCGCCATAGTAAACCGACCTCGAACCGTCCAGACTGCAGTCGCTTCGAAGTAGATTCCAGTATCTCTAAAGCACGCTGATCGTTTAAGCTAACTTTAGGCTCATGTTTAGTAATACCTAAAGAATCAAGCTTAAAGAAGTCCTGAATAATAACATCGATAGGGGTGTCTGAGTCAACATTTGCATGATTAACAAAATCTATAGGGCGTGTCCAACTATTTGAGTGTCCATGTAGAGTCCAGCCTAAAAGTGTACGAGTTGCAACAGGTTGAGATTTTAAGCCCGCGCGCACTTCCCTACAAATTGACAAATGCCAATGCTCAGCACCAATAAGTATTTTTGGAGTAGCATTGTCCAAAGTCAGACAATCTGTTATATCTGCTAAGTGTAAATAATTTTTAATATCACGATCAAGAATAGTTTGAGATAATAATGATAAAGAGTCTACAGTTTTAGCATTTTGCACCTGATAAGAAATTGTCTCATAGCGGCCCTTTGCGTTAGCAACTTCGTGACGACCACAGCGTCTAAGCAGTCAATGCCTCGTTGGGTCCACAGTGCAGTAGAATTAGAACAGCTCTAAAAAATTGTTGGCGATAAAATATAATTAGCGTGCAAAGAAAATCAGTTCGTGGTGACAAGTGACGTTTAATATTTTCGTCTAAAAAAACCATAATAAAACAATATAAAAAGTATAACCTCCTTCGTCTGCAACAGAAGTGTTAGGGGAAAATAAACGTCGTGTGTACTCAACACACACGCGCACACTGATATGGTATAATTAATGAAGTTGTATATAATGTATAAGTTTTTCTTGATTTATATAAAACATAAGTGTAGCGTGCACGCTTGGTCACAATATTACTATTGTCTAACATAAAGTAAGCATTATCAATTAACAAAAATGTGAATGTGACGAAAATAGAAAGTGCTGTGGATTTTGTAATTAAACAAAATGTAGGTTTAACCTAATCATTAGGACAGCGGTGTCGTTATCATGCTTACTTGGCTTCAGGTACTAGATCGGCTATATTCTGATAATTAGGTAACTCAATTCGCTGAAAACGTTCGTTGAAAGTACTTTGGTAAACAAGGTATAAGTAACCTTAATTTGTTTATCTTAACATATCCAGGAGTGGTAAAAGAATAGTTCCTTTATGATAGATAGTTATACATCATCATAATACCAGCCTATAATTTCCACTGCCAAACATAAGCCTCACTCCATCGATTTACAAACGGAGCGGTTGTGCGCAGCTTGCATCCTAAACGGCTCAACGAGGCTGACGAGGTAGTCTGCCCATCTGTGTCTGAGACTATGAATAAAGTGTATTTTTGTTTAATATTTTTCTTCTTCTTTCCTTGAATTTTATGGCAACGTCGTACTTTTCGACATTACTTTGATTTATTTGTTTTTTTTATCTCAATGACAGTCCTGGATATCCAACGGATCCAATGGATTAATCAGGTGTAAAAAGTAATACAAGATTTGAAAACAAATTACAGTAAGAAGGAAGCTATTTTTTTTATCTTAACGGGGTAACTCTTGGCCTTTATCTCACCTGATGGTGGTGCGACGATGGAAGCGAGCTAAACCCGGATTCCTTAACCACCGAGGAACTGGCTATCTTACTGTAATAGATTAATTATAATGTTTACAATCTGTGGTTCAGAGACGTCAATGAATACTGTCATGTGTCATAAAAGTGTCAGACGTTCCCGCTTCAGTTGTATGTGGTTCTAATTTTAAGGAGTACGTAATTAAAGATAAGATTCTTACTAGTAACCAATTCTTTTATTATAAACATGATCGACGGTTTACATATATTACATGGCGCAGTCTAAAAGGAAAAACTGAAAACGTAACGTGAATGAAGACTTTTCGATCCGAAACTTAAAAATGGAAATGCTTAAACCACCTCCGCCATTGCTGTTACAAGGGGACTCCGGTGAAAAATTTTAAAAAATGGATACAGAGGTACGAATTATATTACTTAGCGAGTGGAGCAAATGATAAGCTCAGTGATGAATCGAAAATAGCATTATTCTTGCATTGCATTGGAGATGAATGCATGAAAATTTTTAACAATTTCGAATTTAATGCAGAGTATCCAAAAAATTACAAAAATGTCCTAGAAAAGTTTAGTTTATACTTTTTGCCAATTTCCAATGAAAGCATAAACAGAAATATGTTCTTCTCGCGAAAAATAAAAGAGTCTGAAACATTTGACGAATACCTATGTACATTACGAACTATGAGTAGTAATTGTAATTTTGGTACTCTAAGAGACAGCCTAATCAAAGACCAAATTATACGAGGAATGAAAAATAAAAGAATTATAGAGAGGTTGCTAAAGGAAAATGAGTTAGATTTAAACAAATGCATACAGATTGTAAAGTCACTACAGTTAACTGAAAAGCAAATAAAAGATTTTGATACTGATGAAATCATAGTTAATAAAATAAATTATAAAGAAAATAAAAATGTAAAAAGGAGCTCACAAAATGAGCCAGAACCATCTTCATCGAAACAATCTGAGAGATATTCATCGGGCTACATTAAACCAAGGGAAAAATGTCAAACGTACATGGGTTCAAATGTCCAGCATTCAATCAAACATGCAAAAAATGTAACAAGTTTGGACACTACGCAAAGATGTGCAGGAATCGAATTAATTATTTGAAGCAGTTGAGTCATAAAAGTGATGATGATAGTGATGAAGTGGTGTTAGGTAGTGTTTACATAAGTGGCATAAATAATAAAGAGTTATGTGAAAGTCTTCAAATTAACGAGAAAATAGTAGACTTTAAGATTGACACAGGTAGTGATTGTGATGTTCTACCATTAAGCTATATAGAAAAATTAAAGTTGAAAGATAAAATGCTAAAAAACAGCAATAAATTGTATAATTTTGATGGCTCTAAAATAAATTGTGTAGGCATTATTGATTTAAAATGTAAACTGATTAATAATAAAAATGTAAAATTGTTGTTCCATGTAGTAGATAATAAAGATGCTTGTCCAGTGTTAGGTCATAGTACTTTATTCAAGTAAGGTATTATAGAAAGAAAATACTTACATAAAATAACTAAAGAAAAAATACAGAGTGATCATACTACAATATTAAGAGAGTTTAAAGAATTGTTTGAAGAAAATAGAATAGGTACATTAAAAGATGTAGAATATAACATTAAGTTAAAAGAAAATAGTATGGGAACAGTGTGCCCGCCAAGAAGTATACCAATAGCATTACATAAGCCGTTGAAAAAAGAATTAGATAATTTGGAAAAATTAAATATTATAGAGAAAGTCACAGAACCCACAGAGTTTGTTAGCAATATTGTAATAGTTAAAAAAGCAAATGATGCTATTCGACTGTGTATAGATCCTAGTGCATTAAATAGAAATTTAAAACGTGAGCATTTCAAGTTACCTACATTTGAGGAAGTCTAAACTATTTAGTAAATTAGATGCTTCTACAGCATTTTATCACATAAAATTAAGTAAAGCTAGTTCTAGACTGTGTACATTTTCTACGCCTTTTGGTAGATATTCTTTTAAGAGATTACCCTATGGTTTGGCATCAGCACCAGAAATATTTCATCGACAGTACTCTCAAGTATTTGATTCAATAGAAGGAAGTCAAGTTTTCATCGATGACATAGTTATATATGCTGAAAATACAATAATACATGATCAAATATTAAAAAAAGTGTTACAAAAGGCAAAAGAGAATGGTATACAGCTCAACTTAAGTAAATATCAGTTTGGAGTTTCTGAAATAACATATCTTGGTCACATATTAAGTGCAGATGGTATAAAGCCAGATCCTAAGAAAATAGAGAGTATATTTAAGCTAGAAAAACCAAAGAATGCAAAGGAACTCCAAAGAATTTTAGGAATGGTAACTTATGTTGCAAAATTCATACCAGCTATGTCACAAGTTTGTACTCCATTAAGACAATTGATAAAAAAGGATACTGCCTATGTTTGGACTAATGAGCATGATCAGGCTTTTTGTGAATTAAAAAAAAAATGACATCTGAACCTGTTTTGCAATTTTATACTCCTGATAAAATTTGTACACTTTCTGTAGATGCGTCCAAAAGCACCCTAGGTGCTGTCTTATTACAGGATAAATTGCCAGTTGCGCATGCTTCCAAAGCCATGACAAACACTCAGACAAACTATGCTCAAATAGAGAAAGAACTGCTTGCCATTGTCTTTGGATGCACACGTTTCTACCAATTTATTTATGGTAGAACTGTACATGTCCAGACTGATCACAGGCCTTTAGAATCAATATTTAAAAAGCCATTATGTGAAATACCATTGCGCTTACAGAGAATGAGAATGCAGCTGCAAAAATATGATTTGGTTGTGAAGTATATGCCAGGTAAAGAATCGCTTATAGCAGACTCATTGTCAAGAGATGTACAATATTCAGTAAAAGATAATATTGTTATTGAAGATTTATATGAGTGCCAAGTTAGCATGGTAAAGTGTAATTTAAGTATATCAGATTATAAATACAATCTATTTAGGCAAGAAGTAAAAAAAATAGTGATTTACAAGTATTAAGAGATTATATATGTAATGGATGGCCAATCAAGCTTGAAAATCTACCAGTCTGTTTAAAACCATATTATACATTTAAAGAAGAGTTATATGTATATGATGAATTAATCTTTAAAAATAATTGTCTAGTAGTTCCAAAATCACTTCAAAGGGACATGTTACACAGAATTCATTTTAACCATTTAGGGGTAGATAAATGTAAATCAAGAGCTCGAAAGTGTTTATACTGGCCTAACATGAGTAAAGAAATTGAGAATTTAGTTTTGCAATGTCAAACTTGTAATAAGTTTAGAAAACATAATAGTAAGGAACCTATGATGATCAGGGAAATGCCCGACAAACCTTGGAGTCACTTGGGATGTGATGTGTTCCATTATAAAGATAAAAATTATTTGTTGATCGTTGATTACTATAGTAAATTTTTTGAGGTAGGAATATTAAAAGACTTAAGACCAGAAAGCACTATTGAATTGTTAAATGCAAGTTTTAGTAGATTTGGAATTCCAGAGATATTGTACACAGATAATGCTACAAATTTTTCATGTTATAAGTTTAAGGAATTTGTAAAAAAATTGTAATTCATGCATAAAACAAGTAGTCCACATTTTGCTCAGTCCAATGGGTTAGCTGAGAGATTATTTGTTCAGACTGTTAAAATTCTATTTAAAAAAGCGTATTTATAAAATAAACATAAATATTTAGCATTATTAGAGTATAGAAACACACCTATTTCTAAAGAGTTTGAGTACAAATGCCCATCTGAATTGTTAATGGGGAAAAAAACGCAAGGATTGTTACCATTTGTATATAACAATAATAAGGAAAATTTCAAAGTGCAAAGTTCATTGTATCGTAAAGCTATGAAGCAAAAATATTATTATGATTGTAGAAATACAAGAAAATTAAAGCCTTTGGATGAAAATCAGAAAGTTATGTTAGCTGACCAATTATGTAAAAAACCATTAAGATATGCTCAAGTATTAGAAAATTGTAATCGTCCTAATTCTTACAAAATAATAACAGAAAATGGTAATGTTTTAGAGAGAAATAGAAGGCATTTAATAAATAGTTAAAATAAAGATAAATTTGTTGTTAAAAAGGAATGTGAAATAGATGATAGGTTTGATTGTAAAAGTAAGGTAGTGAATGAAAATTATTGTGACTATGATAAATTAAATAATACAATTGAGAATAATAATGAGTGTAAATGAGTATAATAACAATAAGTAAATATATAAACAAGGTCGGGTAGAAACATAAGAAAACCAAATTATTTGTCTGATTATGTGTAATGTAAATTAACAAAAATTTGTTGTAAGAAAATTTAAATTGAAATTTAAAATATTCTAATTTTGAAATTAATGTAAAAGAAGGGAGATGTAATAGATTAATTATAATGTTTACAATCTGTGGTTTAGAGACGTCAATGAATACTGTCATGTGTCATAAAAGTGTCAGACGTTCCTGCTTCAGTTGTATGTGGTTCTAATTGTAAGGAGTACGTAATTAAAGACAAGATTCTTATTAGTAACCAATTCTTTTATTATAAACATGATCGACGGTTTACATATATTACACTTACCTCTAAATGCCGGAACATTATAATGCTGTTAACATTATAATAAAAAAGCCCTACCACCAACCAAACCGAGCAGAAAAATTATGCCGCCACGGGAATAGAACCCCAGACCTCTTGATCTGAGGTAAGTGGTCTCAACCACTAGACCACAGAAGCGGTTAAATCGGCGGTTATTTCTATATTTTGAGTACCAACATAATATAATTATAATCATACAGGGTGGTATCAAAAGAAGGAAGAATGGGAGCGAGAGTTCTATTTATGATTTTATTTTTTTAGTATATAATCATTGGAAAGAATATTTTATCGAAAGGTCTAAAGAAAAAGGAATATGGTATAAAACGATACAATGTGAACCCTTTCAAATTCCATGGTTTGGCTATACTAACCTAAACAGATCGTACATTGTAATGATGCACCGACTTGGCTCTGGCCATTACCCATCAAACAAATTTGCATTTTTGATGAATAAAGTTGACTCCCCTAATTGCGATACCTGTGAAGTAGTTGACGATGTCCAACACATATTATCCGAGTGTATTAAAAACAACAGACAGCGGCAGACATTGATGACCACACTTAAGCTCCATTGTTTAGGTTTGGGCATTTTCCAATATATAGCCAACCCACCTCACTTCCAGCTAGAATGGTCTATAATATGGTGGTCAGTCGATGTGTGTCGCTGTCGAATAACGTATCATAAGTAATATAAGTATAAATGTAGCTCTGCGCAGTTCATTGGTGTATATGTATGTTTAAGGTATATAATAGGACTTGGTCTGGTGAATTTGCTTCGCAGACCCCAGACCACTTCCGCGAAAGGCACGAGAGTTATGCAGGAGTTTTAGCGGGTATTCCCAGGGTCAAATTAGACGCTGGGCAAGCCCCGCACACGCCCGCTACTTCGCTAGTGGCGGGTAGGTCCGTTAATGGATTTCTCCTGGCTAAAAAAAAAAAAAGTATATAATAGGACTGACATATCTTAGTTGAGACAAAAGTCCTTAAATTAAATAAAGAGGAAAAAAAAAGGATTTCATTTTTATCATCCTACTTATACAAGGTGTATCAAAATTACCCAAAAAAAAAAAAATTCTTTATCGAAAACTCAAAATGAAAATGTCACTACTCTAGTAATCGGCTGTGAATGTCATTCCACCTCAAATTATTAAATAGAGTATCCACCTAACCTAGTAAGGTCGACCACAGAAGTAGCTGAACACTTTAGTACCATGTCACAACGACTCTACGCGTCAATATAGTACGGTAGCAACTATAAAGCACGTGCACAAGATTGGTGTGACATGGTTCTAAAGTGTTTAGCTACTTCTGTGGTCGACTGTACAATCTAAAATAACTAGAGGGCGATTGCTATAGTAGTGACATTTTCATTTTGAATTTTTGAAAAATAAAATTGATAAAGAAATTATTTTTTTGGGTAATTCTGATACACTTTGTATACTAATACACCTCGTAATAATATTATCAAACATTTGTTATCCACATCACATCCATATCCATTAATCAAGGTTAAACAAAATACTGATTATGACAAATTGTCAAAAATAATAGTATTTTTAAACTCGGTACGAGATTTTTTCTGCTGAATCTTACAGGAAATCGCATATTGATGCGATGTATATTGTGTCAATAGTAACACGATTCCGCGTAGTATAGTGTTCCTCTAAAAGAAGGATTTGCCGCGATTTAAAATATGAAAATTTGAGCCCGAACTCAAACTCGTTACCAAACGTGTATTTAAGGTTGTGAAAATTATATTCCAATATCGATACCGTAAACGAACCAGTAAATGTGATTTCAAATGTCCTTGCGTGATTTACATAAGCAATCAGGGTGATGAGATGTCAAAAGTAATCACTTACTTTTGTTATCGGCGATTACATGTTCTCGAGTCGTAGGATAACCGTGAAATCTGTTTTTACGTGAAATTACGAAAGATGAATGGATGTTTCTTCTTTTGTGGGTAGGTTTGATTTGATTTCAAGTGGTAATAAGTACTCGTAGATATAGGTAGTTTAAAGGCAATTTTTTGACTGATTTAAATCAATAACAAAAAAGCATCAAAAAGAATTATGTATGTGCGTCATTTTTTATTATTTCGTAGATAATATGAATATCGCAATTTTCCAACGACATCATTATACACCTTTATAGAGGAAGTGAGGTTATAAGTCGCTTCCTCTTTATAGGTTAAGCTCTTTATAAGTAGCTTAAGTCAACAGAATCACAAAAATAGCCGGCTTGATGACTTTACAGCTTCGCGATTCTTTAAAGTCAGTAGCCTTGAATTCGTGATTGTGGCAGCGCTGTCACACCTCTTGGCGTTCGTTTGACAACCAACTTGGCAACCGTTGGCGATACTAGCGTTTTGACGACGAGCACGGCGTGAGCCAGAACTGAAAGTTGATTTAAGTCATTATGATACATTATAAACACAAGGAAAACTAACTCGAAAAATATCGATTGTAATTCATGTCGTATCTCTAAAATAGCGACAAACATACACGACCGAGATTAGTGAATACGCTTACGCGCAGCGCTGTGCTCAAACATCGGCTCGTCGTCAAGCTCCATGTTGGTTGTGTTCATAATCTATCGATGTTTGTCTGTTGCATTTGTGGATTATTATTTAGGTACCGTCGCCTATAGACACCTGCAATAACAGGGAAAACATCACTTGTTTGTCTGTGTCTGTGCTCGTCGCATCGCTCTTTTCCAACCTTATTCGCAATTTGACGCTAGGTTAATCGTTTTGCACTACTATTCTTACCTAATCGCGAATTCAACACATTTACGATTCTTGTATAGGGAACCTACCTACAGAATACATTTTCGGCGTATTCTGGCATTGTATATATTACCTAGGAAATATATATATAATCACGGATTACATACATTTCCGCAACAATTTATTCTGAACATTTTTCCGTTATCTACTTAGTTTCCGTAGCACCACATCTTAATGATGCTATTTATCCCAAGTTAATTGGTGCGAAGTGAGAATATTATCATTATGATTAACAAAAATAGTATTAAGATATTTAGGATGGTTTTTTTCGATACAGTTTCCTTTATTTAGGGATGACTGATCTGATTTTACATATAAAAAAAATCTTTTTCTACTACAAATCAGTCACTCGAATTCGTTCGTGGCTTCGCATCCCACACTAGGACATCTCTTATTTTTAGTCTAGCATTACAAAATAGAATTTTTAAGAAAATATTAAATATTGAATAGGTAGGTACACATTATTATTTTGCCTAATGGAACATAAAAGAACCAAAAAAAAGCAAACAAGCTTATGGCGTGCCTTAAGTGGTAACTAGCTTAAAGACGTTCGTAGCACCTTTTTTTGTAGGGGGAAAAAGGCATTTACGCCTACCCTGCATTGTGGGGAAAGTACAATAAAGGTTATGTAGGTCTCCTGAGTCAAATATGTTAATGACCAAGACTACCCACTAAACCGAGCTCCATGTTCCTGCCTCATCATCGTTGTACAGGCTGACGGGCAACAGTACGCTCGTAGGGCACTATTCACGCATTGTTTAAGCCGGTTAAAGTCAAGAGGCATAGTTGTCAAGTTCCCCTGATCTCAACATAACGATTTCTCAATGAGCTTCTGTGACCTTACTCACGTGATGTTTCAGATTTTTACATATATGAAGATCATTATCTCAATATAAATTAAAGAAAAATGGTGAAAGGACATACATAAAAGATATTGTTTATATTGAGGTACATAGAAAATATATGTCCATTTTTTTCAAATTTCCCAGGATGGAAGTATAAAAGAAATCGACTTCCTCAAAATAAAGTTAGTTCAACAGGGTTTAATACCTAGTGCTGTTCAAAATACTGAACCTCGTGACATATCTCAAGAAAGAGAGGTATATTGAGACAATTAAGTGATTAAAATACCTCAAAACCGATTGCCATTTTGGGAAAATCTTCCCGTAAACGATATTTCCATTCACACGATCTGTGTAAAACAGGGGTGTTATAAGTTTTACGAGTCTGTCTGTGTATCCGTCTGTGACACCGTTTGATGACTAAGTATCAGCTCATTTTCTACATGATAAAAGGATTTTACTAACTTTCACAGATCCGATTGATTTGAAATTTGGTGTACTGTCACTTCGATGACATTCCCAGGACATACTAACCTTTACCTGATCTTAAAGTATCAAAAAGTTTGCGGGATGTTTAATTCTTCAGAAACTTACAGCAGATATATTGTTTTTGAGCTTATAAGAATTGTCTCAATGAGATGGTAATAGATACATAATTAAATTATTTAATGAGGCCGGGGGCTACTGAAAATTATTAATTTTATAGTTTTTTAGCTACTTACACTAGCCTGACTTGCATATGCTATGCATGGCAATTTTTTTAGGATCAGTTTGTTGATTATCAATATTTTCGACTGGTATTGCAAGCGTCCATAGGCAACGGTAGCAGCTTACCATGAGATGGGCCGTATGCTTGATTGTTACCTTATTGGTATACCAATAAGAAACTCGAGCCAACACTTTAAACTAGACCTTATTGGTATACCAATAGGAACTTAAGCCAACACTTTAAACTAGTACCATGTATGAAAAAGTGCATAAGTAATTGCTAAATGGAAACGCACTAACGCAGTATTCAAGACGTGCTAGGTAATTTTGCAGTAATAAACACAGATACTGCATTTGGCCTTAGTAAACTGTAATACCCACTATCCCAAAATGGTAGATCAAAATGCAGTATTCCGCATTTTATTAAGTTATCACAGTTAAAGTACAAAAAAATTATGTCAACAGAAAGCTTGATTTTTTTCTTACTTTTTAGGTACTCTATATGTGATGAACAACATAGACTTGTTGTTTAGACATCAAGAAATATGTTTCGCGCGTTTATCTCGAAACCGCTTTTTTGCAAGTACTGCGTTTGCAATAAGGAGGGCAGAATATTAGTCAGCAAGTACATGCTTTATATTTATAATACTGTGTAGGTCATATGCTTGTTTGCTACTTTTAATGTATACAAAAAAACATGTTTAAAATAAAATAGGTACCTGATTATACAATAATACATAGAATAATTAAGTTAGTATTTGAAATAATGTGAATGAATATTTTAGAAACTAAAATTCAAACTCACACACTGTGAGTCCACCTTAATTTTTTTTTATACAACTAGATGACAAACAAGCAGACGGCCCACCTGATGGTAAGCGGTTACCGGCGCCTATAGACACCTGTAATAACAAGGAAAAATCATTTGATATTGCGTCATTAGATATTGTATTATAGGTGCGTTGTCATCCTGGGGCCTAAGATGAAATGCCGTCCATGCCTAGTAATTACACTGGTTACCTTTCCCTTCATTCCGAAACACAGCGAACTGTTTCACGGCTGAAATAAGAAAGGCGGTGGTATCTACCCAGACGACCCTATATACATACGGGCCTATCACATAGTAATAAATATATTTTTATTCGTGTTAATAGGGAGGAAAACGTACTGGTAGGGTTAGCTAAATAAGTACTGGGGCTCTTTAATTTTCATTTCAAAAATTCTCAAGCAAGCTGAGTCAGATATGGAGCCAAGCATTTAAGGTATTGTTAGGCATTATGCGACTAAGCGATGACAACTGGCAGAATTTTCTCTTAGACGTTTTATAAGAAAGTAAGAGACAAAGAAGCAGAGTGCAAAAAATTGCCCAGAAAATAAAGTAAATCGCCCAGATTAGAAAACATCATAGCATTATATTATTTCTGCTGAGACAAATAACATACATTTTGCGTGATGTTGTGTTTGAAAAACTCAATTCGTACGATTTCGCACTTCAAGAATTTTTACACTATATTAGTTCATAAAAATGTTTTGCAATTTTTAAATACATCTTTTTCATTTGATACTTTTATAACATTTCTAAAAATACAAAATTATTTATTTTATTAAAATTACGGTTTACACGTGTTAGGATATAGTTTCACATAATGTTGAACAAGCGTGTTCTGCCAAAATGCTGGCATGCAAAACTTGATTATACATTTAATTATTTATTATTATTTTAAGTTCATTTACATTAATTAGTTCACATGCATACAAAAAAGTAAATGTCGGAATCAATTAATTGTATTTTCAAGTATTTAGGTATCGCAGATAAATTATTTATTACTCGTGATGAAATAGTTATTGAATGTCAAAATTTTCCTTTATGTGTTAAAAACAGTTTTCCAGTAACCATTTTTTGAGTTTGCGAAAAAACAGGGTTGTCGGTAACTGCCTGATTTCCATGGGAATTCGATTATATACACGTATAGGCATTATAGTATAACAATTTTTACAGTGAAGGGTACAATCAGACTGCGGAACTATCAATTTAAATGTGTCTTTCGGACGCAGTCTCTGATTTTGATCAGGGCTTTTAAACAAGCTTATGTGGTTTCTAATAAAACTTCCTATTTCAAATATATATAGTGACGTCAATGTGAGTAAGCCATATTTTATAAACATTGGTCTACAACTGCCACGTGGACCGATACCACTAATGGCCTGTACGTACACACATCATTTGAATCACAAATACTTTTTGTTTGTCGGTAGAATTGCCCTACAACAGTACACCATATCTTAATATCGACGAAACATAACCGTGATATGCAAGAAGAGCAGTTTTCTCATTTGCTGTTATTCTCAATCGATAGAGCGCATAAACGAATCGACTCAATCTGTCACAAATATTCCGCAGATGATCTTTTTTTTTTTTTTTTTTCATTTATTTTGGCATCAAACAGTCATTTATAAATAACAGGAGATGTAAACAAATAGATAATAAATTTACAGACCTATAGTGCCCAAACGTTATACAAAAATAGTTAAAGTTATGAAGCTAACATGGTCAGACATGACATGATTGACTCACTTTGTGAGATTTTCAGATTTTTAAATAATAAAATAAAAACAAACACAGAGACAGTTATCAGAGTTCAAAATAAAATTATTAATAAAAAGTATTCGCGGGTTCGGTTCCCGAATAAGGACAAGATTTTTTCTTGAAAGTAATAAGTTAACACATATACACACACATATATATATATATATATATATATATATATATATATATATATATATATATATTCATCACACATGTACATGTAAATAATATTTACATACATACAATATACATGTAAATAAAGTAAATTACGTACATAGAGTGCTCTTTAACCTTTGTTTTAACTTGTTGTGGGTAATATTGAACAGATCAATGTCGGTGAATTCTTTATTATAAATGTTGGTGGAGCGGCAAAAGAAAGAGTTACAAGTTTAGTTTTTTTTAAAACGTGGAGGAACAAATAGAGGTATAGTTCGTGAGGAGCGCACCGGTAGACGGATTCGAACAGAAAACTGTACGTTAGCAAGGAGCTCAGACGAATCAATTAGTGAATTCAATATTTTGTAAAGAGATAAGTACTATGTCAAACATTTTCCGTCGGTTAGAAAGAGTTAGCAAGTTATATCGGCGTAAGGAATCGTAATAGGATTCATTTTTTATATTTTTTTGATAGTTGAGTGACTTAATGAACTTCTTTTGAATATTTTCAATCCTTTTTACATGGATTTTGTAATAAGGATTCCATACCGGGCTGCAAAAATCCAAAATAGAACGAACAAATGAGGAGTAAAGAATTTTTAGGGTTATTGTTTTTTTAAAAGGTTTTGTAATTCTGAGAATAAATCCTAATCTTCGAAAAGCGGCTGCAACTAAGTGATCGATGTGGGGATTAAACGAGAACTTGGAGTCCATAATGACTCCCAGGTCCCTAATGCTGGATACTCTTCTCAATATATTATCATCCAAGCAGTAATTAAAATGTATTGGTTTTAATTTTCGTGTGTAGGATAACATTACACTTATCAATATTCAGGAATATTTGATTAGATGAACAATAATTTTGTAGTGCCATCAGATCGTTTTGTAGTTTGTTACAATCTTCAACGGAATTAATTACTTTAAATAATTTTGTGTCATCGGCATAAAGCAAATGGTGGCAATGATTGAATGAATATCCGATATCATTGATGTAAAGGGAGAACAATAAAGGTCCTAAATGTGATCCCTGCGGGATGCCCGATGGCACTGGAAGAAACTGTGATGAGAAGCCCTTTAAGCAGACAGATTGACTTCTATTCATAATATAGGACTTAATCCATCTAAGAAGGCTGCCATGCACACCGACCTTTAAAAGCTTCTGAATCAACATATCATGATTGATTTTATCGAACGCCCTGGAAAAGTCAGTGTACACGACGTCAATCTGTGAATTGTTGTCTAGCGCTTGTGCTAAGAATGCGGTAAATGTGAGCAAGTTTGAATCTACACTACGGTGCCTAAAAAACCCGTGTTGGTTAGGGGAGATCAAATTTTTTGTAGCTAAGGAAATATCGGCGGTAACAATTTTTTCGAATATCTTTCCTAATACACAAAGTTTAGATTTAGGTCTGTATTCGGTTATAAGATTTTTATTATTATTCTTGGGAATTGGGGTAATTAGAGATTGCTTCCATTTGGCAGGAAACACACCGGTTGTAATTGAGGTTTTAAATATTATTGTTAAAGGAATGGCGAGTTCGTCTGCACATTCGCGAATATAAATAGGGTGAACATTATCCGAGCCTGATCCTTTATTGATATTTACTTTTTTTAGTTCTTTTGTGACACGAGATAATGATATATTAACGGAGCTTATGTCTAATATAGCGTCTGGGTCGATGCATTCTAAAGCTGTTTCAGAGGTATGAGATGGTAGTACAAATACCGAGTGAAAATACGTATTAAATGCATTGCAGATCTCATTCCCATGTGAAAATATTTTTCCTTCATACATCATTTTAGCTGGGATATCACCACTGGCATTTTTAGATTTTACAAACGACCAGAACAATTTTGGATGCTTTTTAATTTTTTCTTCAGAAAATTCAATAAACTGGTTATAACAATAGTCGGACATTTTTTTGAAACGCTTTCTTAACATCGAGAATGTCTGATAATCACAATGACTGCCATATTGTTTCCATCTTCTATGGTATTTACTTTTTTCTTTGCTTAACTTAATGAGTGGTACTGTGTACCATGGTGGGTATTTATGTTTGACATTTAAATTGCAACTCGGCACATATTTATTTATAGTATCGTCTATGACAGAATAAAAGTAAATAACCATGGATTCAACATCACTCATACAGCTAAAGGTTTCCTTCCAATTTATGGTTTTCAGGGTATTTTTTATAGATGTGTAATCCGCCTTCTGAAACTGCTTTTTTTTAATACATGGCAGTTTTAATGGGGCGGGAAAACGAATATTTACTGTAATTTCAAGTGGCCTATGATGGGAGTCCTCTATTACAAGCGGCTCAGAGCACGCAGATACTTCACAAAATTTATTACTAAAAATTAAGTCTAAAAGTCTACTATTTTGATTAAATTGATTGTTGTACTGTAACAGTGATGATATATTCATGAAATCGGCTGTGTGGCAGGCTAAATTATTATTGTTTGTCTGTAGTTCCATGCAGTTATTGTCAGAGTTATACGACCAAAGGGCGTGAGAGATATTAAAGTCACCAAGAACCAAAAATACATCGTTAGGATGGTCGAATTCACTAGCTCTGTCGTAAAAAGATGTTAGCAACGATTCATGCCTGGTACCGTGAGTCATATATGTGCATATAATATGTAAATGGCGCGGAGAAGCGACCGCGCCGCGCTGAGAACCAATGCTCAACGGCACCGGCACCGTGACCCATACCTCTTCGGCGGGTGGAGGCGCGCGGACGTCGCCGCGGTGCCACGGGCACAAGTCCCGACGTACAGCTATTAGAACTCCGCCACCCCGAGCATGACTACTTACGTCACGGTCACATCTATATAGTTCATACCGGGTGTCAAAAAACTCCGAGTCATAAAAATTTTCGTTCAGCCAGGTTTCTGTGATACATATTATGTCGAAATTGTTACCTAAAACGTTCTGAAAAAATAAATTTGATTTAGTGCGCAAGCCTCTCACGTTCTGGTAGTAAACAGAAAGGCTAAGGTTATCGTGTGATAAAATAAAATGGTATTAGTTTTAAAGTGATTCCACCAACATTTTGTGACAAGTTTTTAATATAAATATAATAATAATAAGCTGTCCAAAGGTCAAACAACACTTCTAATCCGGTACAAATATAGAATATTACTACATATAATATATCGTTAATACTTTCTAAAGGTAATAAATATTTAAATGGCTGTAAATAACATAGTCATTTTATCTTTGAGAGATCACATTCATTCGATATATGAAGTACTTTAGATGTATCACTTTTACGCAGCAAAATTTTACACTCCGACAGCCAAACATATTTAAAGCCCTTTTCTTTTGCAATCAAACGAGCTTGTTTATATAATGACTTGTTGTGTGGTGTGAGGTGGTCATTGACAAAAATAGGTTTTGATGGGCCGTCCAATCCTGCATCTGACGTTGTCAGACCTCTTCGTGCACGTACTGCTGCAAGCATTTCAGCTTTTCGATTTCTTTGCGTGAATCTGACGATAATGTTGGGGGGGAGGGTTAAGTTTCGTGCGCCACCATCCGCACCATCATGAGGGCTTTTAGGAGCAAAACGGCGAACACGATGAATATAATCAACATCAGTCGGTAGTACTGAAAAACCTACCTTTGCACCTATGTTAGTCAGTATATTTAATAGGTTTTCTCCTTTTAAGATAGGTATTCCAGTTATTTCGATGTTATTGATTCTTCCTTGTTGCTCCTTTACTTGGAGCTGTTCAGATAGTTCCCCTTTAGTTGAACGCAGTTCTGCAGCTTCCCTATCGATAGATTCAACCTTATGAGTACTGGATGTGTGAAATGCCTTTAATTCGGAGATGTCGTTCTTAATTTGTGTCTGCTCTTCAGATAGTTTACGAAAACTCTGAGTAAGATGACGCATATCTTGCTTAAAAACGCTCAAATCGTTACGGAAAGAATCAAAGACGTTTTTAATTTCCTGATTGTGGGTTTCTAACGTGGATTTTAAAATATCCATTAAGTTGTTATGGAATTCCGTAAGCTTTTCCTGGCTATCACAATGGCAGTCAGGGGATTTCCTTTTTCTTTGGTTGACATTAATGCTGAGATCATCCCGCAATTTTGATAGATCAGGTTGCGAACCACTCATTCCTTGGGGCGGGCTTCTCCGAACGCTCATTGTCAGATTAAATAAATAAATAAGCGGTAATAAATCGGGTAGCAGTAGTATAAGCGAGACACGCGCGGGCTGCGTGATCGGCAACGATGCACAGTGAGCAGGGAGTTGATATTAGCTATCGCACTCAGTTGAAGCGAATTCACGGCACTGTCTCAATCAAGTACGACTCGCAACGATTTCACACGAGCACTCACGAACTATATATACTTAAGTTTGTGTGTTATAATAGTACAATATTTGTCAAAGTAATTACTACTTAATCTCACCGTGAGAAAGTGTAAATATGGGTATCAGTACGTATTTTTAAGGAGGAGTTAACTTGATCACGTCCGAGCACACAAGAGCTTCAAGGCTGACTGATCTATGAAATAATGCAGCCAATGTTATATTATTTAACACAAATGTCATGAAATTATCAAATGAATGTATTATGTATTTGAAAGTTGCAATAAATTTTTATGACGTAATATAATACCCCATATTTTAATTTATTGTTGTATTTACGTCACCAGCCTGTAAAACATCTATGTATATTTATTAATAGCTTTCATGCGGTAAAAATGGATTGCCTCCTATGTAAAATAAATTCCAGACCAAGACCTCGTAAAAAAGTTGGGTCTTAACAGAAAAGAGACTAGACCAGAGATATATTCATAAATTGAATCCTTGGTAATAGGTACCTACCTACTGAGTGGGCCGCCGGTCCCCCGGTGTCGGACTTGGAGTTTGACATCGGGAGGGACCGGCTCCGGCGCAAAAAGACTGCGCCGGGACCCGACGGGGCCCCTGCCAAGGTGGTGGCTTTAGCCCTGGGCCCCCTGGAGGACCGGTTCCGCGCGGTGCTTAACACGTGCATCGCGACGAGCCGGTTCCCCAGCCGGTGGAAGGTGGGTCGGCTCTGCCTAATCAGGAAGGAGAGCCGTCCTGCCGATTCTCCGTCGGGATATCGACTGGTGGTGTTGCTCGATGAGGCCGGGAAGTTTTTCGAGAAGATTCTCGCTTCCCGCATCATCGAGCACATCGAGGGCATGGGGCCGGACTTGGCAGAGTGCCAGTTCGGCTTTCGCACCGGCCGGTCCACGGTGGACGCGGTGGCTCGCCTCAAGCGGTGGACCGAGGCGGCCACAGCACGGAGGGACGTTGCGGTCGCGGTGTCTTTGGACATCGCGAACGCATTCAACAGTCTCCCCCACGAGTGCATAGAGGAGGCGCTCAAGTTTCATAGAGTGCCCCTCTACCTCCGCGCCCTCGTGAAGGACTACCTTTTCGTTCGAGTGGTTCTGTACGAGGACGCGGACGAACGCGTCCAGTCGTGGCCAATGGCGGCGGGTGTGCCCCAGGGTTATGTACTAGGCCCTCTATTATGGAACCTGGAGTACAACTGGGTCCTGCGCGGCTCTCTCTTGCCGAAGATGGATGTCGTCTGTTTTGCGGACGACACTCTAGTTGTGGCAAGAGATGATGATTGGGAGGAGGCGGTCCACCGTGCGTCGGTCGGCACGTCTCTAGTCGTCCGACGCATCCGCCTCCTGGGGCTGGAAGTGGCCCTCGAGAAGACGAGGGCCATGGGATTCCATGCCCCACGGCGCAGGATCCCACCGGGGCTCCATGCCCGAGTTGAGGGGGTCCCCCCGTCGAGATGCACATCAAGTATCTCGGCCTGACCCTGGATCCCCGGTGGAAGTCCGAGGAGCATTTTAGGCTCCTCGCTCCCCGGCTGTGCGCCGCTGCAGCCGCGTTCGGGCGGGTCCTCCCAAACTTGGGGGGGCCCAACTCGTCGTGCCGTCGACTTTATCAAGGTGTGATAAGGTTGATGGCACTGTACGGTGCTCCGGTGTGGGCGGAGTGCCTCCAGTGTGAAGGACCTCGGTCCGGTCGGTAGCGACAGGATATGGGAGGCTGCCGCCTCCTTCTGCGAAGCTGTACTCTTGCAGAAGGAGGCAGCGGAGAGGGAGCGGGAGGATGATCCTCAGGCCGCTCCTCTCCGGCGCAGACGGTTGGTTGGGAGAAGGCGGGCGGTTTTGACTGCTCGCGTTGTCCCAACCTAAGACGTGGCCTGCGTGTGCGAGGGTAGGCTCCTCGCACATGCATTGCACAGGCCCGTCACGTCTGGGTTGCCCTGGGTTTCCCCCGGGCAACCCCATTTGGCGCTGTCGCCACTCTAGAGTCGGCTTAGGCCGGCTCTGGGGTGGCTGACTGACTGAGTGGGCCTCACATCGGGACCGGATGCGGCTGTGGCCGCGGCCGGCCCGGGGTGAGGCCTAGTGCCCCGCCCTAGGACTGGCTCTGGTCGGTTCTAGGGTCGGGCTGCCCGAAGGCAGCTCGGTGAAATGCTTCGGCAAACCCCGGGTCGTCTCCATTATGGGCATGGGGAAACCGGAGTGATTTAGCAGGTATTCCCAGTGCCGCTATGATCAGGCGCTGGGCGACTCCTGCACAGGCCCACGCCTAGCCGACGGTCCGCTGGTCCACCTAACCAGCGGTTAAGGGTATCGTCGGTAAGCGGATTCCACTCCGAAAAAAAAAGGTACCTACCTACTACAAAGGTATGTGAAAGGAAACAGTTAAAAGCTGTTTTTATGTAATCAAACTAAAAGTTAAGATTTGTTTGACGAAAATCATCGTCTCACAAATTGTTCCCAGTGAAACGATTATTATGATGTTAGATTCTTAACACCTATTGAAGTGTTATTAATATAGATTCTGTCCAGACATAATCATATTGTCCATTCGGCTGTATTTCTGAATCAATTCAGCATCGATAAATTGAAAATTTAAGTCTATAAACTCCATTATTATTAAAATTTGTTTATATTGGACTCGAATTTATGAAAACTTTGCGAGAAATTCTCCCACTTGCTAAAACTTTTACAATTTTAAACGAGCCAAGTTATTATTCAAGTAAAGGCATCGAAAAATAGCAGCCATTAGGTCAGCGATAACTGTCTCTTTCCTTCTTTCTTTCTCTTTTTATTACTACGAAAATTAGTTATACTAGAAAAAAAAAACCATTTGAACATGTCTTTCTTTGTAACCATCCTACATAATTGTCCTAATATTGTGAACAAAAAGGAAATGCAATTTAAATAATGGATAAAACTGAGATGGGTGCCTGGTCACTCTGGCGTCATAGGCAATGAAAAGGCCGATGAATTAGCCAGAGCTGGGGCTCAGGGACGACAGATTGGACCGGAACCTTTCTGCGGAATCTCAAAGAACCAGGCCATGCACTATCTCAAAAGCAAACTCATACAGGAGTCCTCCGAACAATGGCTAAGGACACCTGGTTTGATACATTCAAAGTCCCTGATACATGGCTACTGTGCTAAACGAACTGAAGAGCTGATAAAGCTCAGCAGGAGTAACGCGAGTGCCATGATTAGAGCTTTAACAGGCCACTGCAAACTGAACAGACACTTATTCAACCTAAAATTAAGTGATTCGGATGTTTGCAGATTCTGTACACAGGAGCGCGAAACCCCAATGCACCTCCTTTGCAACTGTGGACCCTTTATCCACAAACGAAGCCTCTATCTGGGGAGACACACTGTTCACCCAAATGAAGTTGAGACCCTTGAGGTTGGGAAAATCCTAAAATTTATGGAAAGTGCCCAAATCAAGGTTTTATTATAACTATTGGTGGCAAGTCACAATAGATCTTTTAGGTCGCAGTGACAAATTAGTCTAAAAAGACCGAAAAGCCCCAAATACAAGATAATAATAATGGATAAAAACTTAACCACTTATTGATTCCTGAAAAAAAGATAAAGCAAGTTTCACATCGTATCGGTAATAGCTAAATAATGCAGCTATTGTGATATTTGTATGTAATTAATATATCATACTAGTGGCTGCAGGGGGCTTTGCCCAGGGATATCGGTTATCGCTCCAAGTCCTTCCCAAGATCTCAAACTATCACCATACCAGATTTTTTCTAAATCGGTTCAGCGGCTTAAGCGTGAAAAGATAACAGACAGATAGATAGAGTTACGTTCGTATTTAAAATATTAGTATAGAAAATTGATTTACAAAAATGGTCCTCCTCTAGCAAACTTAGCTTTCGCTAAGCTATGACAAAAGCGCCTGTAATTATTCCATCAGCGTAACAAAATATTTCTGAACAAATTTTCATATCAGCAAAGAAAATCATAAAATTTCTTAGCTTTAAACGTGCCAGAATAAGAGAAAGCTATTTATTATTAAAATAGCTCATAAAAATGAGTTTATGTAACTTGGATAATTGGATTTTCTGTCTTCTGAATAATAAATGTACACTATAGGTATACCTAGTAGGTGTACAATATACCACAAATACAATTTGACCGATATGTGGACGGTTCACAGATTCATTGTTCTAGACTCTCCGTTATTATTTTATACTGTGCAAAAGTTTTCAAAATGTAATTTAGAAAATGTTTACAATTTTAGGGTCGGCAACGCGCAAGTGATACTGGTTTTGCAAGCGTCCATAAGCTACGGTAACCGCTTACTATCAGGTGGGTCGTATGCTTGATTGCCACCTTTGTGGTATAAAAAAAATCCAAGCGTTTATCTTAACGATTAGTTCCTACAAATAGTAAGCACTTAAATGAAACGATGTATGTTAACAAACAGTTTGGTCAGATGAGCTTATTGACTGAAGACAAACTGGGACATATATTTGCATTGCCAACCAATTAGTTGATCTGAATCTAAATTGACTCAAAATGTATCTTTATATTTTCATTTTTTTACTTTAGAATTTAAATATATATTAGGTATATAGAATTTAAAGAAAAATATATGAATCTATAATAAATATCACGAATATATCGTGATATTTATTATAGATTCATATATTTTTCTTTTTCAAATTTTTTTAATATTACAGTCAGTATATACTAGATTATTAATTCCTTTTTTTTCGAGGAAAATCTGATTGCAGACCTACCCGCCGCTGGCTAGGCGACGTGCGTGTGTGGGGGTCGCCCAGAGCTAATGACACTCCCCTCCTATGCTATATCCTATGTATTTTATACATTTCGTCCTTTCCAGCTCAGGACAGTTGCACATCACAGCAGATGACTGCTGTTTGTATCCGTGCGCTCTAATTTTTAATATTTATGGAGGGAGCTGGCTGAGTTTTAGTGCAAATGCAACAAATTTGGTTTTGCTGACGTTCAATGTGAGTAAGTTTCTACTCAACCAAAATCTGTAAAAACCAATCTGAGCACGTTCAAATGCCCTTCCAGGGTGGGTATCATCCCCAAATTGAAGGGCAATATTGTCAGCGAAAACCAGAATATTGCCACCCTGTAGCTGGAGCTGGCACAGGTCATTAATGTATACCAGAAACAGGGTCGGCCCAATAATTCTCCCTTGTGGCACTCCGTAACTTACTGCTGCCTCTGAACTAAGATATTTGTCGATTTTTGCCTTCTGGGTCCTATTACTAAGGTAGTACTCAAACAATTTTAATTTAAGTCCTCTCACTACGATTAATTCTAACTTTTTCAATAGGTGAGATATTGAGGCCGAGTCGAAGGCTTTCGCTAGATCGAGGAAGATTGCGACACCTTTCCTTTTCTCGCCTAGGGTAGTAACATAATACAGTTAACTTTGAATTTTATATACTTATACGACGGCGACACTGAGTTTTTAGAACGGGTTACTTGTAAACAATACAATATAAAAATAAGTTTGGATTTCGTAAAATGAAACTCTGCCAATATAATTGAGTATGTATTACATTCATTTGTCATTTGTTTTACGATTTGGCGGCAAATTATAAATTGTTTGAGTCCCTTCCGCATGAATTTGACGCGATATAATTTTCGTACAATATTTTTTTTATGACTTTAGATGTCATTTAAGTCAACAAAAAAGTTATGACCGACTTTCATTGGCCTTTTATGATGCTCCCATCGCGTGCTACTGTTGAATGCTGGTTTAATGAGTTTTAACGTGCTAGCATTAATCTTGATGATCTGCGTGAGGAGCGACTGAAGATAACTTCAGTATTGTGCGGCGTATGATAGAGATTGACAAAAGAGTGACCTATCAGCAGTTTCGGACAAGTTTAGGCATCGGTATAACTCAAGTCCACAAAATCCTCCATGAACAGTTAGCGGTCAGGAAGCTTTGTGCCTGGTAGATATATCATAATTTGGCCGAGGCCCAAAAACTCCGAATCAGCTATACGATTATTTAAAGTCAGCAGCCTTCAATTCGTGGTTGCGGCAGCGCTGTCTTTTGCTGTTTGTTTGACAGCCATTTGACAACCGTTGGCGACACTAGCGATACATTGTAAAAACAAGAAAAACTATATCGAATAATATCGATTGTACTTGTCGTTTCTCTAAAACAGCGACAAACATACACAGCCAAGAGATCGACATAGAGATTAGTGAAAATACGCTTACGCGCAGCGTTGTGTTCAAGCGTCAAAATCAATGGATGCTCGACGTCAAGCTCAATGTCGAATATTTTTGTTAGTGAATTTATTTTGCCGGCTCTAATTTCTTTACTAGGTCTACAAGTAGACAAAATTTAGGTTTTTACAAACAGACGCACCTCTCTTTACAATACCTATGTGGTCTATTTAAGTCTAGTCATGTTTACAAGTACATAGGCAATGGACTGCATGACAAACTGAATGTAGCTGTCAAGATGATTTAGTACGTCTGACGCGAATACATGCCACTATCAATGTCATGGGAACTGAGGAATTAAGAGGTACGATAATTAAATTATGCAATAAGTCCAAACCTACTAATAATCGTTTATTCCCTAGTGTTATTTATTTTTCTCAGTTGAAACTATATTTGTAGATGCCTAATCTAGAGCTCATAAAGATTTCATAAATTAATTCAAATTTTTATTATGGAAAACCGACCTTATTTTATTTTACCTAATAAAGCTTATGTACTTTTTTTTCTCAAAAAAAATATTACATTGTCACTAACATAAGTACATAGTTTTTTTGTTAAAATTAAAACACTTCTTGATCGCAAAGTTAAGATCAATATTTTATGCGTTTGGAAATCATAATAATAGGTAAAACCAACCACATTGACCGATGACGAACACCATCATTTAGTTCTTCTGTGATCATGTGTCCGACAGTAAGGGATGTTATGGATATGCAATTTCGGATCTGGACACGGATACGGATATAGGAATAATATTATACCGGTTTCGGATACGGTTACGGATATGAATTTATTTAGGATTATCGGCTAGTTTCGGATAATTTTGGTAACGGATAGTAGAATTTTAAAATTACAAAAGTAACATACAAATAGCAAGATTAGACTTTTATTTCTAGTTTAATATAATTATCTTTTGTTTATACAATCAGCCAAATAAATATCTATTATTATAGCCAATTTAAGTTCTATCTAGGTACCTACCTATGAAGGTAGGCACTTAAAAATAGAAAAACAAAATTATAATAAACAAAAATAATATTCTGATAGAACAGAGCGTCTTATTTTTACACTCTTGTAAAGGTGTAGGCTGTCGAGGTGGTTGTTGTTGTTGTTTTTGTTGAGTACCCTTATCCAGTAACAACAGTTCCTCGTATTTTACAATGTGTTTTGATTTAAGATAAAGTTTCAGAGAAGTACCTACTTCCACCTCCTTTTTTCCGCAGTGATTACATTTTGCAGAATCTGCATTAGTTTTATCATAAAATGTCCAAATTAAAGTAGACTTAGGATGTATTTTGCCTTTTGCGAAAACTTTAACAATTTATTCACACAACACTTTGAAACTAAGTCAATAAACTCGTATATAATAAGTTTTAAAAATTGCGGCTTGTGAGACAAGTGACGGCTCAGCGGGGCAAAACAAACAAATACCTGTCGTAACCAGTCATTTACACTCCGCCTTTATCCGAAACTATCTGAAACTTTTATATCGGTTTCGGTTACGGTTACGGATATTTATTTATTTCGGATATCCGATAGTTTCGGTTACGTAGCTCCATAACATCCCTGCCGACAGTGCATATTTTTTTGTCTAGCGTCCACTGTGTTTAACAGATAATAAGGTTTTATTTATATAATATCTAAACAAGTACCAATGCAAATTTATTGCGTCACAAACTCATAAGGCATTCTGAGATTAATTCTCGGGGGTAAGACGTTTTCGTTGGAAATTAATTGGAAGCAAAATAATATTCAAGAAAGGTAGTCATTGAAACCCGGGGGTGATGTTTCCGTTTATCATCCGTTTCCTTAACATAAACTCTTAATGATACTTAATTTAGCATAGATAATTGCTGGAAGTGTATTACATTATTTACATCACTTCGTTTCGTGTTGCTAACCAGTAGACTATCTTGTGTCAACGGCCCAAAGCTCAACGTACTAGTTTTGCGAAATATCAACTCTGTAATTTGTTTATTCTGTCACCCATAATCAAGGCCGTGACTGCGAAGCATATTGCTTCTCTCTTTCGATTGTTACGTGAATGTATATTCTAAGCTTCCATCTCTCTACTGATAATAATTCATCTACTGTTGCGACTTGTAAACTATGTATTTGTTATTCTAATATAAAATACTTTTTTTTATGAGAATACCAGATTCCAAAGGCGCAAAGAAGCCCAGATGCAATAAATTTCGTAACCGCAAAATAAAACCCTCCAGTAATAAAAGTAATGTAATTAAAATCTTACAAAATATTGAGAGCTACGTATTGGTTTTGTATTTTTGAACTGTAGACATTGACTCTTCATGGGTATATACATACTCTTAGCTAATATTAATTATAAATTATGATGCCATAATCATAGTGCTTGTCTTTTGTTTCAGGTAGAAAGACACACAAGTACGCTCCACATGTTGAAAATGTGAATATACGAAGATGCAGAATGTTGGAAACAAATGAATTCGAGTTCGGTAATAATGAGCTGAGCACACAGCAGCCGGTACTGGCCACAGTCAACGGAACTTATCAAGAATTTACAACTAATATTACAGTGAATGACTCGGCATGGCCGGATTACAATTCAGTTTGTTCTATGGACGCGTCAGATAATTATGTTTCAATCACAGTGTTTCACACGTGTATCTACATAATGTACAGTTTTGTGTTTATTGTGGCGCTGGTTGGGAATGGTTTAGTGTGTTTCGTGGTGCAATCGTCACCTCGGATGAAGACAGTGACAAATTATTTTATAGTGAACCTAGCAGTTGGTGATATATTGATGACTTTGTTTTGTGTGCCGTTTTCGTTCATGCCAGTTTTAGTGTTAAGGTACTGGCCATTTGGCGCGGTTATGTGTAAGGTAGTCAATTATTCACAAGCTGTATCGGTATTAGTGAGCGCGTACACGCTGCTCGCTATATCCATCGATCGGTACATGGTGATCATGCACCCGTTGAGACCGCGCTTGGGAAAAACCGCAGCGAAGCTGGTGGTGGCTGGCGTGTGGGGAGGAGCCTTGGCCACTGCTGCTCCGATACCTATAGTATCGCGGGTGCAGAGACCAACAGAGTGGCATCGCTTTTGTGAAACGTAAGTCTTTATCTGTAATTTTATTTTAATCAAATAAATTTTTCAATTACACTAATATCACGTCTGTGTGGTGAGTTATGTTGCCCGAGCTCACTGAGAAATCTTTATGTTGGGAGCAGGAAGGGGATCCAACTCCTATGTCTATATCAACATAACAACATAAACATTTCTGATTTTTATAGAGACGGCAACGCGTTACTACCACCGTAGCCTGTAGATGCTATGATGCTCGTAGCACGTAGCGTCGTAGCCATACCGTAGCCGTCTACAGGCTACGGTTACTTACCAATCAGGCGGGACGTAGCGCATAGGCACTTATCAAAACATTTTCGCTTGAAAGTTAAAACTGGGTACTTTAGTAGACCTCAGTCCTTAAATTATTGACCAATCGGAAACTCTTATTTTTTGTGAAAGGATATTGCTCTTCATTGTTTTCAAGAAACATCTGGTCGCAAAGACATTTCGGGACCAGATGTCTTTGTGACAATAACAAAACATTAGTTTTTGTTTTAGTATTTTACCATTGTTATAATTGCTAAAAAATTTTCGGAGACACTCTTAAATTCTATTGGTGGATGATACACCAAGTAGGTGGCAGGTAGTTGACGACCTTTGTGTACAAAAATGATCTTTAGCCTGGCAGGTTAGACTATTCTTTGATCTACGCTTGTTTGTCACACTTGTCGTGTATATTGAAAAAGTCAAGTCAGTTATTATCAAACTTCTACGACAGTCTACGCACTTTCCATAAAACCATGCTAAATAATAATTATATACTCCAAAGTCTATATTAGCTGTGCGAATACGATTAGTTTTTTAGAAGACTTTTGTGTCGTCAGAAATATGATGTTTTTTTAAAAAGATTTTATTTTGAAATGTTAATGACATTGAGTTTCTTTTGTTAACTTATGTCATTCTTTATATAGCAAAATATGTTCAGTAATAATTATTATCTCTATTGCGTTTTCCTTCTGATTTTATTTAAGCGTAGTTGGACAAGGTCCAGTGATGTTGTCGAGAACTTCCACGGGTTGTGTCATGTATCCGAACGACCTTAAACTTTCCTGAAGAAAAGAAATGTTTTATTGGATACGAATAGGGCTTTTCTACACACGACGTCTTTAAACGAGCAGCAATGCACGTGCTATACTGCGTGCACTCTGCGCGTCTTATGAGTGTTTAAGCAATGTTTGTGTCTCAAAAGTGTGTCTCAGTATCGAAGCTAATCAAATAACTGACGGGTTACGCTTGATGGACCGCCGTCTGTACAATACCTCTGAATCATAATCGCTGTAGTCTACTGTTCCAACAATTAAATGTTTGCTAAATAAGTAATACCTAAATACTCGACAACTACTTCAGTCTGTCTCAATGCGCTGGATATTCAGTTGTTGTGCTGTTTTGAAACTCAGATTAGAGTGAGAAATAATGAGTAATCATTGCACGGAATTCACATAAGAATTAAACTTCTAATCCTAATTTTAGGAACGTAAAATCCAAATTTTCTAAATAAATGAAGCCCCAATAACGTCGTTTTCATATTTATTTACATAATAGTACACTATTAGGTGCAATGACGTGCAGAAATATAAGGTGTTATAAAAACAACATTAATACAACTTTGATTTGATGGCATTAAAACAACTTTGACTATGAGAACAACTTCGAAATCGCGAAAAAGAAATCAGTTGTTCCATACATACCGTCGAGTAAGTAATGAAACTTACTATGGAATAGCTGATTTGTTGTAAAGAAAGTAAGGCTGCCCACCCACGTCCTACAGATCGATGACCTAATTATTGGACAGATAAACGTAGTAATTTTTATCACGACTTATTCACTCGCGATTTCTATTTGCGACTTTGTAGCGAATTTGCGCGGATAACGTCCTTTCAACGCCGCCTTTCTTTCGTAGTGGATAAAAATATTTCTTACGATTTTGCGGTCTGAAGCAGTTTTGCCGTAGGTTTGTTATTTTTTAAGAAAATAGTTGTAATACATGTAATGAGTAGAACCGATGCTATAACGGTCACTATGCTACAGGTTGTTTTTTAATTTTTAGTTTATATATCTGTGGTAAAAAGTATGTCCAATATATTATATGTTCACCTTTGAGAGCATAATTCGAATATGACTGTAGATAAAAGTATTATGACAGCTTTAACAATATGCTTTAGCTTCTCGCTGGTAATTTCGGGAGCAGCCTAAAATGGCCAGAAAGTTAAGTACAAACGAACCAATGTTATTAATGATTTTGAGATTTTTACTAGCATTGCACTCGGCTTGCTATCAATGATCAGACTGCGCTAATCCCAAACGTTTGATTTTCCGCCGACCAGTTTAATCGGCCGAGATGTACAGATTTTTTTAGTACGTTTAATATTGAACTAAGTTTGTTTCTTGCATTTTCACTAACAAAAATGATCATCGATTTGCAGTACGTGAGTGGAAAGCCTAATTAAGGCACACAATATGTCAAAAGCAAAAGTGTATGGGGTCAGTTACCAGCTGAATGTAGAGTCTGCCCCTTATGACAATGCGTTAGGGATCTAAATAGTTCATATCATTTGACATCTTCTTTTTTATTTAATGGCCTCTCGTTATTACGAATTTTGCCAATGTCAAATAAAATTAATCTACGAATAACTTGCGGCAACGATGTACGGTGATTGGGCAAGACGAATTCTTTTTCCGAAGAAGACGTGGTCGCCGGCCCGTTAAAACAAACTGGATGCTGTCAGATGGCTGTAGAAGCGCACAACCCGTCGATTTCACAGTCAGCCGACAACAAACATCATTTGACATCATCAAATGATATGAACTATTTGGATCCCTAACGTGCATATTACACGTCACGTACACGTGTCTTACGAATGTTCACAGAGATGTTTGTCTGGAACAGTGGGAGCGTCCAGTACAGAGCGTGCAGTACACTTATGCGCTGCTTGCGCTGCAGTTTATGCTGCCTCTGAGTGCTCTAGTGTGTACCTACGCAAGGATAGCGCATGTCGTGTGGGGCGGAAGGCCGCCAGGAGAGGCGCAGTCGGCGAGGGACGGCCGGATGCAACGCTCAAAAAGAAAAGTAAAACGATTTTTTTTCGTAATAATTAATAGTTTACAACATTTTTAATCAGAACAAGCTTTTATTTGATGATCTATAAAAGAAAAACGTGAACTCTAAACTGAATTCAACCCATCCATTAATACTTACATAACACAATTTTTGTCACGAGTTCAAAGCCCGGTGTCGCGCTGTTTTACCACTAAGTAAATCTCACGACTAGCTTTTTTATATAATCATTATAAATTGTGAAATATAATAAATTGATAGAAAAGAAAGTACTAAAAAAAACTTTCCCTTTTTTAAATAAAAGCTTTAAAAATGTTCTTTTACTGATATTTAATGTTTTATTTTGAGCTAATTTTTGTATTCTTCCCAGCATACCCTTTTATTTGATACCAATAAAATGCCAGTGCATAAATAATGACTAGTCCGCCAATATTTTTTTTTATACAACTGGCTGACAAACAAGTTGACGGCCCACCTGATGGTAAGCGGTTAGCGCCGCCTATAGACACCTGCAATAACAAGGAAAAGTCACTTGATATTGCAGGTGCGTTGTCATCCTGGGGCCTAAGATGAAATGCCGTCCATGCCCAGTAATTGCACTGGCTACCTTTCCCTTCAATCCAAATTTGATTTAAAATAACCTCACCTATAAAACTATACATATTGTTATCCAAACAAAACGTGTATGCAAAATTTCATCTGAATCGGTTGAGAATGACTGCTTTATAATTCAGTTCAAGATTTTATCTGAACATATTGATCCGCTTACATACATACAAATAATGCAAGTAAAATAAAAGCTTGTAAAAATAAAACGTGAAAGCTAAATGCAACTTATCTCACATATAAGTACGACGCCATTTGCAATTACTAGATTGGGGAATTTCTTATTTGCAGTAAAGTCCTCTAAATAATTAACACCACTGGTAAGTATTAGACTTCATTTAAAATCTGTTGCGTATTCATTTAGAGATTACTACGAATATTCTTTTTATTTTAATTGTGAAAAATGTATATCTAGTAAAGTTATCCTGGTCCTTTATCATTATCACTGATAGAGTTATGGAATTATGTGTCATGAGCCAAAATATTCAGGGCAAAAAAGTAACGCCTTAACATTGCAAAACGTTGTCATTCGTTGTTACAAGTAATTTTCTGTTTTAATTATAATGATGTAAGTAACTTATTACTATAGTTTTTTACGGAGAATTAACGACACAGCAGATTTATGGTTTTCAGTTTCAAAGTTTGTTCAATTATTTTCTCATTTGATTTGATTTTTTATGTAGTCAGAATGTAAACCGGGCTTTAAAGCTGTCTCTATCCACCTTTAATAACAAAAAAGAGACTTACGGTAAAGTTTTTATGGATAAAATATAATATCTTCCTGATACCAAATCCATCAATTAATTAAAAACAAAAAGAAAAAGAAGAATTTACTGATTATTTCGATCGTAAAATGTTACGAGACCTATTAAATGAATTCTCGATAAAAATAAAGAAAGCGGGGAATGTTTACTTACTGATAAATACTGCATTTATAAAAAAAGTTCGGTAATGATGAATACCATCGGGAAACCAGATGACGATTGGCTTTACACCCTTAGCCAGATATTCCATCTATCCGCACAAAACGTTTTGCTAATTCCTACAAAAGGTGGATTGCGGACAGCGAAGGAATTAAATTCATAACATGCCAGTGTGTTTCCTTAGAAAGGAAGGAAGATATACCTTCTAGGCAAGCATGATACATCGTAACTTGTATCATTATAGTTGTAAGGTTCTGGCCAAATGTTAGCCAATAATGACTGTAAGATAGATTCCTTAGTTATGGGGTCCCTTCAATGTCGTTATATCAGGTTTCGGCTGTAAATGCATTTGCTCTAGGACAGAAAGATCTCGTAAACTGAATTTCTCGCAATATTATTGACACTTTCTATGATTACTAAATTATTGTTTAATTAATGTGGTTCGTACACGGAAGGCGCGCTGTATTTGATGTCACTGTAATAACTGAATTTCCAAGAAATTCTACGTATAACAACATATTTGCTCTGCTATCTAACCCTCTTTGATACATGACTATCAAGTTATCAACATAATGGAGTGTTAGAAATCAAATATCCTACCTAATAAGATACCTCATTATGTTTAATGTATTATAGAACAACCGACTAATAATAAAATAATATATTTGCTGTGGCAGTTATGCTGCCCTCAAAGCACAAAAATCCCGGGGGGTCGAAATACATCGCGTGTAATTGTCATGGCCCCACCATATGATAAGATTATGAATAATTTAATTCTCGCCATAATCGTACAAGAAGCTTAAGTTGCAGTTCATTATGGCAGGTTGATACCTGAGGCCCAATCCTTTGATTATCTAAATGTCTAAATGGAGCGTTCCGCTACAAAACTGAAGAAAGAAACTGGCCCAAAAAGAAACTCTGAGTTTGAATTTCTTTCTACATGTAAAAGGTTACCCGTACTTTTTTCCGCTTTAAATTGGGAAAAATATTATATTTTTTCCTAATTTGTAATTTTATAGTGTAAATTCATTATGATTTAGATAATGAGAAGCAATGTTTATGTGATATTCTCACTGTCGTCGTACTTCGATGATGATATAAATCATCAGCCTTTTTTCACATCCCACTGCTGGGCACAGGCTTTCCTACATGGGAGAAACATTTGAGGAGGATGCAATAGATAGCAAAATGTAATCCTTAACACTTCTACAGTGATAAAATTTACTGATAAGCATAATTATTTTCAAGTTATTATTTATTAATCTCCAACTGAATTTATACATAACTTATATAAATATTATTTGCAGGAAAAGTGTCAGGTATTTTTAGATCTATATGAATTAAAAAATTAAAGCGGAACTGACAAAAAAAACGCGATACAAACCAGAAAGCTTTTAGTAGAGAAATATTTATTTGTTTATTTTATTTATGTTACAGAAATAGAAAGATAGACAGAAAGAAATAAATGACAAGTGTCGGTGTCTACCACTTTTTGTATATGTCGCCGCCATCTGGTTTCATTCGTCGAGTCCGTTGATTAAACGCCGGCATCCAATTAAATTCCTAGCCCGATGGTTAATTCAACTAGACTCACTCAACGCTTGACAACATGGAAGAAATTTGGTGTGATTGCTAGGTTCCAGGTTTTGTTATGACCACTTATAACCAAAATGATTTCTGTTATAAGTGGTTAGAAAATATAGCCTTGAACCCATTAATCACTCAAACAGTCAAAACAAACGTTCGGTTTAAGCGACCTGCCTAGGCGACTAATTTAATGGCTAATTGGCCGGCTAAGCGGCCGCTGTGGCATGGCGGGCCTGCAAGGTCCGCGGCGCAGCGGGTCTGGCGACCGTGGCTTTAGCCGAGTTAAAAATCTTCTCCTTTTTTTGAAGCCGGTTAAATACAATATTTTGTATTACAACCAGCGGCTCACAGACAAACAAGCCGATAATGCTAATATAGTCACCCATCTAGCGTAGAGTTTGGTCATCACTATAACTTGTAAAAATAAAAATTCTATAACTGACTGCAAAATAAATAAGTACTACAAGTCAAAATAATTTATTACTTTTTTAATAAAGTTCTTAGAAACATTAGAAAATGAAGAGCCGACCTTACCGACGGTGAAGATCTTCCAGCAAACGGTGCCAGTACTTTATACGTTGAGAAATGACTCTTATTACAACGTATACGGTATCCACAAACTTCACATTGCATAGCTTGATCTGCGGTCCTGTGTACAGTGAGTTCTAATAAAGTTTGGCGTTGCAAACGGTGTCGTATTTATGACAACAATATATGAGCGAACCAGCTCGATTTAATAGACAAAAGTCTTGCCTGCACGTTATTATGGACTTACAGTGTGACCATAAAGCAAACAGAGCCCACAACTTTTTCATTACCTATTTAATAAAGGTATTTCACTACTGATATTCCAGATAAAATGTGAAGATGGGATTGAGTGAAAGTACAGAAGCAATTGAATAATTGCATAGAATTTCAAAAGAAAGAATCTCGATTCCCACCTAGAGCATATATTTTTTCATCGTTTTCTTTCTATATTATTTGCATACTAAAAGTTCTTTCCATATTAAAAGTAGGCATTTAAACGTTTTCTCTTATATTGCATAAACAAAGAGAAAACAGTCTTTTTTTTAGAAATATACATACATAAATATATGAACAAACCTTGTCCCGAGAGCAAATATTACGGTCTGGCCACGGGAACAGGCGGCGGCGGCGCGACTGGGAGGTCGCCGGTCGCCGCTACGCGTGGCCTGCTGAGTACATTTCCGTATATTTGTTTTCGCCAGTCGCGCCGCCGCCGCCGTCGCCTGTTCCCGTGGCTAGGCCGTTAGTGTTTCTCACACAAACATCTGCCCCGGCCGGGACTTGAACCCGGGTCCCCTGAGCGAATAGCCTGCAACTCGGGGTACTCACCACTCGGCCAACCGGACGTCAAATTTTCAACTTGAACATTGATTTTGCGACCTCTGTCATTGATTATCTTCCCGAGGTTTCGCGTGCGAGGCCTACAGGCCGAATGATCTCATTTCAAATTTGTATAGGTGTAGTAAAAAATGTGTGTGTTGACTCATTGAACCGTTTTAAGGGTATTAGCTATACTTACCAATTTAACTTGGAAACTTGGTTCCAGATGGTCAAGATGATGGTGACCGTGGTGGTGGTGTTCACCATTTCCTGGCTTCCGCTCAACGTATTTATTGCAAGTACACGTTTTGATTTTATGCACTTTTTACAATGTAGCAATCTGTTGAGTCCCAGGAGATAATCTTTAATGAATTCCGAATCATCGGACAAATTTTTGGATGACGGTCTTAGTTTTTTCTAAAGTTGGACATTTTGGCGGACTAATAGAATATCTTTTTTAATACAAGTAGATGACAAGCAACTGACGGAGCCTTCCTGGTGGTAAGTGGCTACCGTCGCTTATGGCCTGAATAATAAGGAAAAAGTATTTGTTCTTGCAGGTGCGTTGTCATGGTAAGGCCTAAGATGAAATGAGAATGACGCGATAAGAGAATTGTCAACGATCCCGAGCTCACAAATAATATTTAACCCTTAAGCCTAAGCAGAGATTTTACTTCCTTATGTGTGATCTACAGTTTGTATAACGAGGTGTGTTCTAAGAAATTATTTGACATGGTGCCCACGGCCTCTTTCTATCATCGCACCGCTTGCCATTGGCAGGGAATTCATCCTCACCTGTTGGCATAAAAAATGGTCCCGCACAGTGCGGTTTCAGAGAAACTTTCTCCCGCGTACGCTGAGGTTGTGGAATGAGCTCCCTGCAGAAGCCTTTTCTCGAACCTATGAGCTTCTTCAAAAAGGACTTGAAAAGGTTTTTACAGAGTCGGCAACGCGCAAGTGATATCCTTGGTGTTTCAAGCGTCAATAGGCTACGGTAACCGCTTACCATCAGATGGGCCGTATGCTTGATTGCCACCTTAGTGGTACAAAAAATGCCTTTCATGCCCAGTAATTACAGTTGCTTCCTTTCCCTTCAATCCGAAACAGCGAACTGTTTGGTATTTGGTATGTTTATACGCTTATCTCATCGTAATGGTGCCCGACATCGGCGTGAAGAAAGTTTTTATAATAAGACTCGAAAGATATTTTCACATATTAAAT
The DNA here is from genome assembly GCA_947347705.1 of Nymphula nitidulata. Taxonomy (NCBI): domain Eukaryota; kingdom Metazoa; phylum Arthropoda; class Insecta; order Lepidoptera; family Crambidae; genus Nymphula; species Nymphula nitidulata. The sequence continues at coordinate 15,893,845 of OX374625.1, read as the reverse complement.
CGTATCGATTTTCAATCTTTTCCAGATAGACTTCAGTCTTGCCTTAAAGATTGAGATCTTTATGGAGATATCCCGTGATTTTTGTTTCGTTTCGGCCGAGATATGAAGTAATAATAGAGATTTATCATTTCTCCGCTCGGGGAAAAAGACAACAATAGCGCAGAGCGTAACGTAAGCGAAAAATTAGCAAAGAATTATTTAAGAAGAATTGATAACCTCCCTTTTTTTAAGTCGGCTAAAAAGAAAAAACTCTTTTGTGAATATTTCCAATAATTTGTTGGCTTTATAAGAAACTTAGTTACTTTGGGTATTCAATATTAATGGTATTCAATATTAAAGCGGAAAAATAAATAATAAGGATTATGTTCTGATTTCTTTATCGAGAATATTTATTGATTAGTCAACTATAATATTTGAAAATTAGAATAATTGCGGTAGGCAAAATAGGTCTAAATACATACTTATTAAATATACTGAATATTCTTGAGGTATCGCCCTAATATGACTCAAGTTATCGTCTGTAGTAATAAGTCAACAAAAATGCATTGAAATTTTATGGACACAGTTTTTTATACTGGCGGGGTGGCAATCATATATTTTTAGGAAACCCAAGCTGTAGTCCCTGTGAGGAAACCTAAACAGGGAGTTCAAAATAAGTTGGCGAATAGGCCCGCTGGACTATTCTTATTTTGATAGCATAGCCCTTCATGTGTTAGATGATTAAATGATAAAGTTGATAGTTTGCGCTAAAGTGTTGGTGAAAAAGTTTTTACGTAGACCCTATCTGGATTACAATGTTTTATCGCGTTTGTTGGCTTCAAAATATCCATTAATCTAAGAAAATGTTATCTCGCGATGTAATTTGGATAGTGCCTAAATTTTTCGTGTTCATGCATTGCTGCCGTTAAAGTTTGTATTCTGTGAAGCTCCCACTTACCAGACTCAATCCACCTGATTATAAAACGCGGACTAAAGTTAGTCCTGGTCTAAAACTACTGCTGTCACTTTTATTTGTTTAAAGAAAGACAGTGACACCATTCTGTATACTTTATCGCATAAGAAACACAATATTACGCGCGTTCCTAAAGAAACCGCGGCCGGACGTGTCGGTCGCAACGGCAGACGACGCGACGTTCCGTGCATAGTGTAGATTGAATATGCGGAGAGTTCCGTGTTAAGCCGTCGCTGGGCGATCTGTAAATAAATGTTTTTGTTTCTTAATGCAGATATTGTGGACACTATACGGAGAAGAAGACAGTTGGGCGACGTGGCCGGGAGTTTCGTACGTGTGGTTCGCATGCCATTGGCTCGCCATGTCGCATTCCTGCTACAATCCCATCATTTACTGCTACATGAACGCGAGGTACAGGCGAGGCTTTAGACAGGTAAACATTACAAAATCGATTATCTGTTATTATTTCTCCAAAATTCATACTAATGTTACAAATTAGAAAGTAACTCTGTCTGTCTTTTACGTTTTCACTCCTAGCCGCTGAAACGATTGGCATGAAATTTGGTATGTAGATAGAGACGTTCCTGAGAAAGAACAAGAGCTTCTTTTTAGCTTTTAGCGCGAGAACCGACATCCACCACTAGTAATCTTTAATATATAGTTACCGTATGAAGGTATATCAAGCAGGGGATTGATGGAGGCCTATTAGGCCCCTACTCTACTTCGCCATGACGGTCCTGTGCTAGCTAGGCCCCGTCAACTGTACTTTATTATTAAACCATCCGTTCCTTTTGGCCACTTTTCTGAGACTGTTTTTATCTTCAGTACATTATTGCTTGAAAAGATGTTCTACCTCGTACCTATCATACATCAATTGAGTAATAGGTATTACGTGGCACATTATAAGCTCGCGGGGCTGTTTTGAGTTATACTCGTAATGTGACCCATGACATTGTTGTATTTATATTGTTTAATTAAATAATTAGAGACCATGAACTTGTATTGAATAGGTATATTTGACAAGCAAAAACAAAAGGACAAACAAACTGACATACAACATTATACAAGAATATAACCTTCTTACAATGCCAGTATCTGATAGCAGGTTCATGGTATGATCTACAGATTAATATTACAACACCCCCACCTTAATCTGTAGTTACACACACATTCGGTACATTAAACTCACTATACAATCTATATCTCAAACAACACACAGTATATTAGAATTCACGAACACTCGGAACAAATTAAAAGTTAAGTGAACAAAATTGAATAAGAAACAAATATACTTTACTATGCAGCAATGTACAGGCATAAAGACACAGAAATAACAAAGTTAATCCGTAAGCCCCATTCCCATGACAAAATTCATTAACTTAGAGCGACATAGACCCTTTGTTAAAGCATCTGCAATCATTTGATCAGATTGTAAATAAGACAAACTTATAACTTTATTTTCAACCAATTCTCGGACGAAATGGTGTCGGACATCAATATGTTTCGTCCTATTATGATGGACGGGATTGGTCGCTAACTTTAGCGCACTTTGGTTGTCGTTGTGTAACACCACTGCAGAATATTCGCCCGAAACTTCTCGAATAAATTGACGTAGGAACACTGCTTCCTTTCCCGCAGAAGACAAGGCCATATATTCTGCCTCGGTTGAGGACAACGCGACTGTAGGCTGTTTCTTACACTTCCATGATATAGGCGCATTAGAATATTTAAATAAAAACCCAGTGTAAGAACGCCTGTCTTTACTATTCCCCCAATCAGCATCAACAAAGCCATGCAACTTGTCATTTGTCCGTTTGTAACATAAACTAAAATCTATAGTATGTTTTAAATACTGCAGAACTCGTTTAGCTGCTGACCAGTGGACTTTTGTTGGACACTTGTTAAACTGGCTTAAATAGCTGACAGAGAACGCAATATCGGGACGTGTGCTAACGGCAACGTACATAAGGCAACCGATCAGCCTCTGGTACGGCACGTCAACAACGGACCCCTGCTCTTGATTTTCAAAAATATTAAGACCGCACTCGATAGGTGTAGTGGCCCCGTTACAGTCCTCCATATTGAACCTTTTTAGAACATCTAAAATATAATGTCTTTGATTGACCCTAATGTCACCACTAGTATTGTCTTTTGATATATTCAGCCCAAGACAATATTTCAAAGTGCCTAGGTCTTTGACACCAAAGTGTCGTTCTAAGCCTTCTATGAGATGCTTCAACTGATAATCATCCTTGAAAAACAGAATCAGGTCATCAACGTACACTGCTAATATACAAAAATTATCAGAATCCTTATTTATATACACACAAGGTTCAGATTTCGACCTTACATAATTCAGCTTGACAAGAACCTGATGTAATTTTTTATTCCAAGCTCTTGCAGCCTGTTTTAAGCCATAGAGTGACTTATTCAACTTACACACCTTTGACTCCTGTCCTTTTACAGTCAGTCCTTCAGGTTGCTCCATGTAAACGGTCTCATCTAAGTGACCATTCAGAAAAGCTGTATCTATGTCTAAATGATGCATTTTCAAATTTTCTTTAGCAGCTAACGCTATTAATGTTCGAATAGAACAGTTTCGAACAACGGGAGAAAAGGTTTCGTCATAGTCAATTCCATAACTTTGTCGAAAACCTTTCGCAACTAAACGCACTTTAAAGCGACTAATCTGTCCCTCTGAATTACGTTTAATCTTAAAAACCCATTTGCATGGAATAACTTTTTGTCCTGTATTCTCTACTAAATCCCAAGTATTATTTTTAATAAGAGAATTGTATTCTTCCTGCATTGCCCTTAACCACTGCGCTTTATTCGGACTATCAAGAACATCGGCATAACTCACCGGCTCATCATCGAATACAACGTCATCGCAATTAGTAGTATGGCAATATCTTACCTCCTTTCTTTTCCGTAAATTGTACCTAGGTTCGCTTATAGCAGTACTCGTAGAAGCCTGAGCATCCTCATAGCACAATGATGGCTCTACGGCAGAAACAGAAGGAACAGGATCTGAATCGTAGAAAATATCACCATCGATCGCACCCAGGTGTAACTCTTTATTCACTTCACCATTCGAAAAACATTTTTCAAGAAAGACTACATCCCGACCCTTAATTAGTTTTCTAATGTTCAAAGGATCCCTAAACCGATAAGTATTAACATCTGTACAATAACCTACGAAAATATATTGCTTAGCTTTAGCATCTAATTTCTTTCTCTCACAAGAAGGAATATGAACGTAAGCACGGCAACCAAAAATACGTAAATGTGAAAGATTTGGTTTCACACCATACCATCGCTCGTACGGAGTTAAATTATTTAGAGCTCTATGAGGGCATCTATTTTTAATATACACTGAAGTACGATAAGCCTCCTCCCAAAAACCTTTCTTTAGGCCTGAATCACGAAGCATACAACGTGCTTTTTCGCTTATAGAACGATTAGTTCTTTCCGCTACACCATTTGAGGAAGGACTATGTGGTACGGTTGTCTGATGTTCAATGCCTTGAGAAACCAAATAAGACTTAAACTCATTATTGACATATTCGGTACCATTATCAGTTCGCAAAATCTTAATTTTACACGATGTCTGTCGTTCGACCTCAGTTTGAAATTCTGTAAATTTCTTTTTGACTTCAGTCTTAGACTTAATAAAATACACAAATATCATTCTAGAAAAATCATCTATGAAAGTAAGCATATATTTGTTACCTTCTAAAGAAGTAACTTCAAGTGGACCACAAAGATCTGAGTGTATCAACTCCAACTTAGTCGTAGCCTTTTTATACTGTACAGTTTTGAAAGATTTCCTAGTTTGTTTACCTTCAACGCACGAAGTACAAGGACTACTGTCTAGAGAAGAATAATTAATACCTGAAGCCATCCCATTCTTCAATTTTTCGAGATTGAATCTGCATAAATGTCCCAACCGACGATGCCAGATACTAGACTTCTCATCAACATCGACACTAGTCGACGTCATTGTCGATGTCATAGCTTGCGTTGTATCATGTGGAGGAACCTTAAACTTGTAAAGCCCATTAGAAAAAGTAGCAAACCCAAACTTTGTACCTGAAATTTTAATATCAGTATGCCTGTACAAAGTACAACCTTTTTCATTAAAAACAACAGTAACACCCTTGTCGACGGCCTTCTTTACAGAGATAAGGTTGGTACTTAAATTAGGTATATACAACACATCCCTAATACTAGTTATCTTAGAGTCCCTACACTTAGGTAAAAACACATCACCAACACCAGCGGAACACAGACGTTTGTTATCAGCCAAAGTGACTTCTTTGTCTACTAGTGGTCGATAATTTGATAGCCAACTGCGGTTACAAGTCATGTGCATTGACGCGCCAGAGTCAATATACCAATCATTGGCATTCAACGTCGTGCCAGTGCTCAAAGCTGATAAAAGAGATGAATCGGTAGTCTTATTGTTCTTCCTTTTAGCTTTGCTTTTCCTCTTATGAGGACACTGTGGACTCTTATGACCCGGCTCCTTACAATTAAAGCAAATTATCGTTTGACCTTTTTGACTTTTATTATAAGTACTATGAGAACTAGAACTAGACAGAGCAGACTCGCGAGATTCTCGTTTTTCCATCTCATTCAATAGCTTAGTCTTAACTAAATCTGAAGTTATCTCTACGTTTGAGCTTTCAAGAGCCATTACAAGAGGATCAAAATCTGTAGTGAGACCTCCAAGTAATATTGCACCAATAGATAAATCATCAATTTTCTTACCGATATCAGCCAAATCCTGAACAGTTGTCATAACGGCATTTATATAATCTTCGATAGACGAAAAATCAGTCAATTGATAGCGGTATAGTGTCCGTTCAAGAGACAGCTTGCGTCCCATACCATTGTCTTCGTATGCTTTAGACAACGTGTCCCAAACCTGTTTAGCTGTTTCGCAACTGCGAGCATGTGTAATAGCACCACCATCCAGCGTAAGACATATTTTGGTCATCGCTTTCAGATCACGCAATTGTCGTACTGACTCTGTTGTAGTATCATCTTCAGGATAACCAACTACAGCGTTCCATAAATTCTCGTGTAGAAGATACATTCGCATCTTGAATTTCCATTGCGAGTAAGAACTTTTATCTGTCAATGGTTTTATACTTACAAAAGATGACGAACTTTCTCGAGACATATTATTATCACCTCGTTCACTAGTCATTATTATTTAATCACTATTTATAAATTAAACGAATGGATATATTGGGTGTACTGGGCCCATAACCTGTTGTATTTATATTGTTTAATTAAATAATTAGAGACCATGAACTTGTATTGAATAGGTATATTTGACAAGCAAAAACAAAAGGACAAACAAACTGACATACAACATTATACAAGAATATAACCTTCTTACAATGCCAGTATCTGATAGCAGGTTCATGGTATGATCTACAGATTAATATTACAACAGACATGACTTTTTTCTAGTTATAACGTGTTGAATATCTAACACTTATTTTAATAATAAAACAAAAAATAATTGAATATGCTTACTATCATAGTAAATTATTTCAATTGTTGTTTTTTTTTTATTTTTATTTATTATTAGGAAACCCAAAAGCGTTTTTAACAATCATGCTTAATAGAAGTTATACATAACTCTTAGCCAATTACAGAGTTTCACAACATAGTACATACATAGGTAAATAACACTTACAAAGCAAAGTAGTTTCTAAGCAAGTCTACGTTGTACGCGTACAAAACTAAAAGATCCTAGACTTGGTATGGTTTGACAGCTAAAATACAGAAGAGAATAGAAAAGCGTATAATAAATATTAATATAATTTATTACATGCTAGTAAATATGCGTTCACATGCGCTAAAAAAAGCTATGAGAACAAAAAGATTTCTAATGAATATACAGTTTTGAACATTTAAAGCGAAGTTCAAAAACTTGATTTGGCAATCATATTTAATCTGTCAAGCGGCGTTATACCTCTGGTAGTCTATGACAATTGAAAAAACTATTGTGTCTGGAATCTGATGCTTGACGGATTAATAACACATACAAATACTGTTCCAGGCTTTGGGTTGGATGCTGCACCTACGAATGGACCCAACACCTCAGTCCTGCCATCGACACAGTATATGTGATGGAATACCTATGTCTGGTAAGAATTGTCAAGCCTCGTCACCTTTTTTTTTATAATCAATCAAAGTAAATAATTGTATTGTTTATTAAATTTTTACACAAACAAAAAAGCATACGGCCCGTCTGATGGTAACCAGTTACCGCAGAATAAATACACGCTTGTTGTTGTTTTTCCAGTATATTTTGTCAAACTATGAAACCAAATACGTAAGGTAATATTTTAGTTATAAAATTAAACTTCTAAAACTAAGTTAGGTTTTCCAGCTAACTTTCTTTACTGAAATATTCCTTAATTTATTTCAATTACCCTTTTTTTTGTGCAGCGATGGGAATAGATGGATCAATTAGGCCGAAAGGTTGGTAGTGGGCTTTTTAATAGTTTAAGAAATTTGCACTGCTTTTGAAAAGTAATCCCAGAGTACACGCGTTTTCAGTTAAGGAAATACTTATCACATGAGGTGTTTGGGCCATAACACCAACACGCTCCTCATGTGTTTCTCCCGTGTATGAAGGCCTGTGCCCAGCAGTGGGACGTATAAAGGCCGGTGATGTGATGTGAAATACTTATGATCTTAAGGACGAGTAAGTAACAACGCAGAGCTCTTCGAAGAAGCGTTGCGTTGGAAAATGTACCCTTATTCATAGCTGTCGCATCACATATTCAATTGGGAAAGTCACCTCAGGTCTCGCTTTGATGCACCACAATAACAAAGGACAGGCGTAGAGATTATACCGGGTGATAAAAGATTCCGAAATAAAATTTAAAATTCTGGGGTTGTGGGGGCCAACATGGTAGTATGTGCGTGGGTTGTGTGTATGTGCATGTGGTATCTGTAGTGTGTTGTGCGATACGTAATAGCACATATTTTTTAGGGTTGTCACGAGCAGGTGTGACAATATTTACATTAATATATTCGAAAAATAAAAAAGAGGTCCGGGTTGTTGTCGGCTGACTGTGAAATCGACGGGTTGTGCTCTTCTAGAGCCATCTGACAGAATCCATTTTGTTTTAACGGGCCGGAGACCACGTTTTCTTCGGAAAACGAATTCGTGTTGCCCAATCACCGTACGGCGTTGCCACAAGTTGTTTTAATTTTACTTGACATTGGCAAAATTCGTACTAACGAGAGGCCAAATAAAGAAGATGAAGAGGTCTGAAAGGTATCAAACTCTCAGAGGTAATAAGGAACACAACCACCGCCTTAAATGTAATTTCCGATTTTTATGACACACTCTATCTTATATGTTTAAGTTTTCCGACAGTCGTGACGTGAATAATGTGACGGGGCCTAGTTTCCTATGCTGACAACATAAGACTTATTCCTCTTAATTTCACAGAGTGGCAGCTCGCGGTTGTACTCTCGGTATTACAAGCATAATTATGCTACTGTAACTGCTTACTATGCGGGCCGTATGCTTGCTTGCCAAGTTGTTATTTAGAAAAAGACTACAAATAAAGAAAGAAAACGATGAAAAACTTGTATGCTTCATTCGAACTCAATCCCTTCGATTCAATCCCTCCGATTCGAACCCGCGTCCCCTGGGGTCTGGCCAGACGCGCGCTACGTGTAACCTTCAGTAGGTTTACCCTACCAATTTCTTCGCCGCTTTCCACTTTTTAATGTTTTCCCGCCTGGAGCATACAATTTTTTCATCGTTTTTTTCTTTATTTGTATTCTTACAATTAAGTAGGCGCTATAAACGCACAAAATCAAACATGTAAATGTGATTTAAAAAACTAGTTATTTAGGATGCTATAACCAAAATGGTTGAGAACAGTATCCGTATATAAGCGAATGGATCAATTTTAATTTGTTTTTTTGTTTTAAAGATGCACTGAAAAATGACACAACTGAACATTTGACTACCTGTAGCTCAAAAATGTGACTACATAACTTATTGTAACACCTAGCCATAAATAAAATTGCATAGAGATGCATCATTTTGTTAAATCAATTAAACTGAAATTACACCTAGACAATTTTTTGTTGTTACAAAATATAACCGAAGACGTTTTTTTCACTGTGACATGATCAAGGTGGTTCTTAGTTATAGAAAATGAAGACCTCTTCAGGCGTCTGATGACTATCAACTCATTTTCTACTCGACGAAAGGGTCTTACTAACTTTCACAGATCCGATTGATATGAAATTTGGTTTACTGTTTTTTCGGTGGTACCTCCAAGATACGCTAACCTTGAGCTGATCCTGTACCATAATCTGTGGGATGCTCAATTTTTCTGAAACTTACAGCAGATTTTGGGTGTTTTGGCTCATTACCTATAGTCTCAATGATATGGTATGGTATGGTAATGGTGTTAGATATATGACTAATAAGGCCGGGGGTAACTTAAAATTTTTAAAGATTATAGTTTCTTAAGCAGCAGGTTATTAATCTGTGGTAACAGTAAAATGTGCAAATGATATTTTGAGCTTTAAATAAATTGGTATACCTGGCGTTGTCCTATTTTGATAGAGTATGGCAGGTATTGATGAGTCCGTTTGAACCAATTTTTTAAATTCTTTCTCGAAAGTAGTAAAATTCAAATTGTCCCTTTCTTTTATTATATCCTTATTTTGTTCCACAATACACGCAAATGCAATCCTGAGTCAGACATGTCAAAAAACCAATTATCTGTATCGTTTTCCATTTTTTCCACGTATTTCGGTATTATGGGTTAAATGTAGACAGCAAAGAAATATTACTGGGAATGCGTATATCATTTCTTCTCCTACCAGTTATTAAATACGTGATTGCAATTAAGTTAGCGTTATAATAGGTTTTTCATAAAAAAATAGCTCACATAGCATAAATAATTTCTACGGTATGTATATTATTTTCACAATTTTCCTTATTCAGATTTTTAATTAAAAATTTAGAAATACGCTTTGTAACAGACAGAGTTCAGAGTGGAGAAATAACAATCAGGAGGTTTGGTCTCGAGTCTCGACTGTTCGACGAGCGTTTTAATAGTGAGAAAACAAAATGGACGACGACTCCTTTTATACTTTCTTACAAAATTGTGTCAAAGTCAACTATCTTATATAATACAAAATATTTGATTATATAAATATTATATAATTATTGGTTATATTATAGTTATGAATAGGCAACATAATTATATTTTATGAACCGGAAGTAAGAAACGTATGAAACAATTAAAGTTTAGCTACATTTTAAATGATTTAAATTAATCTACAGTTATTGTAATTATATTTCACAAATTATTAATTATTCTAATTGTGAAGAGGGTGACAATGATTATTTATTAACCCGCTAATTCTATAATCTAATAAATAATCATAAATAATCTACAGAAAGGGGAACTTGTAACAGCTTTTTGGTCTATAGCTTGGGTTTGTAAAAGAAGCCGACAAACTGTTATGCAGTTTGGCAGTTTGTGAAAATTGTAAGTTTTTTATTTGTTGAAATAAATTAAAAAAAAAAGCTATTTAATGAACGTCTCGTTAAAATTGCAGTAGTAATGCGACCTTACTACGTTCGTAATAGAGACGAGTTTTGTAGTGCAACAACAACACTTTATGTGCTGTCGTCTGTAGTTAAATTGTAAACGAGCATGCGATACTCATAATGCTCTATAACGAGCGAATGCTCTTTAATGAGTATAATTTACTCATAATGTTCTTTAACAAGTAAGATCTCTTCAGTGAGTTTAATTTTCTCAGGAAATTATATTCACAATGCTCTTTAACGGTAAAGGAAAAATAAAGAGGAAACATTGTAACTTTAAGCATTCAAAAGCTTTCTACAGGGTGGTGCTGTCAATACGACAATAAATTATAACATGGGCTATAATAAATCATAGAAATGGTTTGCAACTTTCGAAAACATCTTATTTATTGTATACTTCATGAAATTTGTATGAAATAATTTAAATAATAATAATTTAACCGCTTACCATCAGGTGGGCTGTCAGCTTGTTTGTCATCTAGTAGTATAAAAAAAAAACATTATTTCATAGAAATGTTATGAAATTATCAAATGAATACGATGTTTATGAAAGCGGCAAGCAATTTCTAAGAACTTTTTAGCCGACTTCATATAGCATAAATGTTTTAATTTATTGTCGTATTGACGGCACCATCCTGTATATAGGTACAAAAGTTTCCTGTAGTGAACAATACTACAATGATAAACTATCAGATTACTAGAGGTGTTAACTTCTGTGAGTGGTGAGATAAACGTCGCTATAAAAACGTTAAAAAAGGGTAGAAAGCTTTGAAGAAATAGTAGTTTACACCTAGTGCTCCGGTAGCGTAATGGTGATCGCGTCTGGCCGGACCCCAAGAGACGCGGGTTCGATTCCCACCTGGTGCATTTTTCATAGTTTTCATTCTGTATTTGTTATTATTAGGCGTTATAAACGCACAAAATCCAACGTTAATGAGAAATAATAATAAGTATACATAATAATTTTGCATTAATAAACATGATATTATATTGAATGAATAATATACTAATTATAATAACAAATAATAATATAAAATAAAACAATACCTACCTACACATTATTAGAATATAATAAATACATAAATGCACTAATATTAATATCATAATTTAATTTAATACAATATTACATTACTTATATTTTTTTTATTGCATATGAAATTAAAATAAGAAAAATCAATTAATACCTCATATACAATTTCGTTTAAGTACCTTTTTAATGTAAATATATTGTTAATAATGTTGTAATTTCATATAGTTTTAGGAAATTTATTGTCTTTTTGTTGCTATACTCGAAAAGGGTAATTAAGTTGTAAGTGCTGTAATAACAATAATATCTTAAGATCTTGTAACACTTAATTTGCAATAAATATTTGAGTTTGAGTTTGAGTTTGAATATGTTAATCTTCGAAAAAGGAACAGAAATAGAAATAGCCTGAGCCTCGTTGAACAAAATGAGGAAGGTTTTTTGCTGCTGCCAACTTAACATTTATAGTTTAATCACGAGTTTTAACTCGTTGTTAGGATTTTTGTATGCTACATTTGGCCTGTATGAAGCACAGACCTTGAAGGAGGACACCAAGAGACGTCTAGAGGCGAATGTAATGCTACCGTCGCATGATCCGCATTAGTTGGACACAAAAGATTTGGAACGAAACAGTACTTCAGCACGCTATCATGACCCGGCAATTAATGTATTTCATCACGAAACGGAAGATTAAATACCTCGGGCTTGTTAAGACATGCTGCTTTAATTAATTATGATGGGCAAAGTCGATGGAAACCGTCGCGTGGGATGCAAAAAAAAGTCTTGGCAAAGAATGTTCAAAAAAGGACAGGAATTACATTTTAATTACAAAGGCTGTTAGCCTCGAAACTATGCATTTTGGAACCCATGTTTCTTAGACTTTTTACATTATTTTCATTCATAGAATATAACTTTAAGGTTATGGGATATCAACAAAAACATGTTGTTTATATTTTTAATTCAATGATAGAAACGGACACTCTTCCCGATGATCTAAAAAATTTGAAAAAAACTAAAACAGATTTCAAAAAACTGAAAAGGATAAAATAATTAAATTGAGTAGGTAGGTACTCATCCCCTAGAAACATATTTTTTGGAGTCGGTGCTTCACTTTCTATTGTTTTTGAAAACAACTTAGCACCGAAAAAATCGCAATTTCGCATACGTAGACGACTTATTGATTTCAGTTTTTTTTATTTAAAAACCACACTACCCAACTAATTTTGAAAAAAAATTTATAGGACCAAATGGCAACTATTCCGCATCAAACAAAAAAAGACTCAGTAATACCGGCGTAATCGGTGTACATACAAAGAAAAAAATACGTAGACACTTACTGATATCAGTTTTTTTTTATAAAAACAAACTACCGAAGTCATTTTGAAAAAAAAATTATGGGACCAAATGGCAGCTATTCCACATCAAACAAAAAAAGAATTACGGTCATCGGATCAGTAATCTCGGCGTAATCGTATAGTATATTTACCTACAGTTTGTAGAACAGAGATAAAAATCGGAGACTTCCTTAAAATATTTTTTTTACCTTACCGATAATTTACCGGAATTTTAACTACGTAACTTCAAACATAAAATTAATTAAATAGAAATTTCTCTTGCGTAAATATTCTTCCTTATATTTTTTTTCCTATGGCTCTTCATTTTTAAAAACTTCAAAAAAAAGGTTTTCATTCGACTATTTTGATCGTTTTTTTGTATGTTTGTTACGCGGTAAATAATAATAATAAGATGTTTAAATTCACGTAATTAAAGATCCGGTAAATTTACCGGTAAAAAAAATATTGCAGGGAAGTCTCCAATTTTTATCTCTGTTCTACAAACTGTAGGTAAATATACTCACACTATTCCGATCACTGTAATTACAGACCAATAGCTTTGTTACCCTCTTTTTCTAACATCTCTGAAAGAGTTATTTTCTAGGCTTTACAACTTCTTGACACTTAATAATCCACTCAATCAAAATCAATTTAGGTTTCAAAAGAAAAAATCACAGTTACAGCACTGTATGATTTTATTATTTGGGAATATATCAAAACAAATACAGCTTGTTATATACTTATATGTCAAAAGCATTCGACTGTGTCGTACATTATATAATTCTAAACTTGAAAATCTAGGTATACGTGGTATTGTATAATTTAAAAGTTACTTGGAAAACAGAGAACGATGAATATTATAGTTGTTTTTGATAATGACAAAAAAAATCGTTCGAAGTTCGTTCCAAATCAAAAAAAGTAGTTCTTGGAGAATATACCACAAGGCAGTGTACTATAGGCCCACTTCATTTCTTAATTTATGTCAATGAGCTCCCAAAAGTAATAGACAATATAAATGTCATGTTTGCTGATGATGCAACAATTATCTTATCAGGTAACAATAAAAATAAATGTGAATTTGAAAACGAAGTCAATAAAACCTTGAGAAATCAGTGATTTAAAATTTTAAAGTAATTCTGAAAAACACAATACTTGCGCAATTGAAAGTAATTATAAAACAGGCTCTTAGAAATTAAATAATCATGAATCAAATTCAAAAAAGAAGAAATGAATACTTGCTGACATAGTCCCTTGTTTTCAATCCTACGATCCAAAATTACTTATTTGACTAAGCACAACATTTAGCCTGATCGAAATGATCCTTATTAGCACTCAATTTCTTAATATTGACAACCCTATTAGTTCGCGTCGTTCGCCGCCGCCATTGTGATCACACTCTCTTTGACCGCCGTTGCCGGCCAGCAGTAAAAAATGTGTTTCATTCAAAATTTTACGGAACGAAGTGCGACTTTGTCATTCATAACTGAAAGATGTGAAATTTTATATTTGTGGAATTATTTTGTATAAAAACTGATAATGAAAAAAAAAACATATGCTCTTGCATTCTTTTATATGGTCTCATTTATACCATAGACTGCCCTAGAGATATGGAATATCAACAAAAATACGTTCTATATGAGGATCGCTCATTGTTTTTATTGTCTTTTTATTAGTATGCATTGGTATGTTACCATGATCATAATTTTTTCCTGTTTTTAAATGTCATAAAATTTATTTCATTCGTCAGTAAGGGGCTTATATTCAGTTTTTACATTATGGGTGTTATTCGCGATAAAATGATTGTTAAATGTATTATTAGCTATAGTTATTGGATACTCAATATTTGTATTATTTACATTCGGTTAACATCGTAGGTTTTATAGAATCAACGGGTGCAGTAAGAAATCTTATTTTCATAAAAGAGACAAAATCAGAACTTAAACATTTTAAATTATTTTATTATGAATTAGCCTTTTATTTTTACTCGCTTGACGTATATCTTCAGTTTGATAAATTGTAGATTATTATGTGTTACTTTTATCTTTTCTATGGGAATAAATTATTTATACATCGTTTTAAATATACGTTAATAAATACGACAAAGTGCCTTATTAATATCTTCATGTAAATACATTTCGTCGAAATTTAATCCTGAAATATTAAGCAAAAATAAATCTATATATTATACTTACTTATCAATATTTATTTCAATTATGGACCAATATTTTACATAAAAACTTTCTAAATTTTATATACTTAGTATAAACTCCTTTAATTATTAATTTATGGTAAATTTTAAAATATGGTTTATGCTATTGGATGTGGATATGGCATGTTTAATATTAAGATTTAGCTGGTTAGTAACGAAACAAGCAAATTCAAGCAAATTCACGGTGTTATCACACTAACCAAAACCAAACCACCAAAATCAGGTTGATTGCGCCGCATCTAAAATGTCTCTTATCCTGTATATATTGTAGAATGCTACTCAAGAGTGGAGATGCACAGAAGACGAATCTTATAAACTGGCTAACGTTTACAAAATCTGCTGAGAAGTGAACCTTTCTTTTTGGCAAACTTTGGCAATATGTCTACTTGGACTCATAAATATTTAATTTCTATTATGTTGTGTCTTATTTGAATAAATGAAAACAATTGAGCTACTCAAAAATTCTGTCCTTTTGTTGCAGCATTTGACTAGAGTAAGGGTGACTTTTAAAGATCTTTGAATAATTAAACATTGTTGTTTCGTCTTTGTAAATAATAATTGACTGTGGTAAACAGGTATGCCAAATTAAATAAAAGTACTCTGAATATGGATGACAGAAAATTAACCTTAATAAAGAGGTATTTTTAACTAAAAATAAGCGTTTTTGTAACCAATCGTAAATTTTAAAAAAAAATCCTGCCTGAACCGGCTATCAGTATAACACTGAAAAATACCGAAGTTGAATTTTTATAACTGCTAAGCAGACTAAATTTATTCATAACAAACTTAAAAATTAAATTGATTAGCAAAAATAACAAATTAATTATATATTTATTTATTTATTTTATTTTATTCGGTAAATCATCAGCTGATTTAGTCAGACAAAACAAAACATACCGACAAAGAACAGGGGCCTTACCACCATCTTTATAAAAGCGATTCATATTCCGCTCGGTTCAGTATTGGTTCCTAAACTGCATCGCTGTCATAGTCGTAGATAGCGTAATAGTACGAATTAACGATTCTACTCAGTTTTAGGTCCTAAGCTGGATCGCGATAAAAGATGGTGGTACGGGTGCAGTAACATATCGAGAAATCAACAATCGCAGACCAATTTAATATATTGCTGACAACGCTAAAATTTTTTGACAGATTTGTGATTTACTTAGCTTTTATTCGTTTGTACTTAGGTACCTACTCTGTTGAGAAGAACTGATCAGAGCATTATTAGCAGAGTTTTACTCAAAGTCATCCACAGATGTTCTGGCTAAAACATCCGATTTCCGGCTTCTTTATGTACAGACGACAGCACATCAAGCGTAACAGTTTGAACTTGATACCGCCCTTACTTCGTTCGTAATAGAGGCGGCTTTCGTAGTGCAACTGTTACACTTGATATGCTGTCGTGTGTACCTATGTGTCAATTCCAGTCGCCTTCAGTAAACTTTTTGTACTTTTGATACCAAAGGCAATATCTCTGGAACCATATAATGAGAACGATTAGCAATACCTCTCCTTATAATGAGAACGATTGTTCTGCTTCCTTCCAACAATAGCGACTATTTGACATTTATTAACATACGAATTTAAATACATTATTTACTATACAGAACAGATGTCTCTCTTAGAGGAAATCATGAGAAAACCATGAATCATGAAACAACTTTTCCAACAGAGATTGGAGTCAACGGCATTACCCGCCGAGCTACTTCCAGCACCTGCGTGAGCAGACTTCAACGAGCACCGACATGCTCCTCCTGCGCATCGTTCAGGAGAATCCCAGGAACCACCGGCGTGCTCCTCAGGGCCAATGTACCTGTCCGAGCGCTCTCAGTACGGACACATTTTAATTAGCAACATAAAATGGATCTAAATGTTATTAAAATTTAAACCTAAACTTTTTGTATCATTACAATACCAACAAATAACCTTCAATATAAACCTTAAAATCTCTTTGTTTAAATTAAAAATGTAATTTAAACGAACGTGACCAAATACTGTAATCCTAAAAAGATTAATAATGAAGCTTTGAGTTTATGAGTGCTTTGGCACTTTGGACTAAAAAGCAAAGTTGTGATGAATAATAATTTAATCAAAAAGTTTTTGCATTATGCTCGAGTAATGAGATTTTAAGTGTCGTTGGTAAATAAAAACATTTTGCATTATAGTTAAATAGCATATTAGACAGAATTTAAAGGTAATACATTTTGTCTTAAAATCCTAATGATCTAGTAATTAAAATAGAATAAAACTAGAAAAATTTCACGTCCTGAGGCAGGAATCGAACCCGCGACCTTTCGCAATCCGGCCGACTGCTCTGACCACTGAGCCACCCAGGACTTGGGATATCCCTGTGAAATTCATCTAGTCTATCTGTATTTGCGTTTATGAGCTAACGTCCACCCTACAATGTCGAAATATTCTATTTCAACATCCGAAACGAGTATTTTTACAAATACCGACGATTCGGTTAAGTTGGGGCAGTGCTTTCAAATATTCTCAATTTTTGATCCTAATGATCATTAAAAAGTAGGTAGCGTAACTCTTAAGAGTCCCAGCGGCAAAGGCAAGAGCAAAGGCTTTCTAATTTATCGAATCTATTTCTAACGATGGTCTACATAGGTACGCATATACAAGCGTAATAATGTTTTACACTTTAGTACCCGTCACTATACCGCTGTCGTAAAGATCACAATTGATTTTGTAACATTGTGTACCAATGTGTAGGTGGACTGCCGATTGTTAATTAGGCGGATAATTATTTTTTATAACATTTTTGCAAAAAAAAATTATACCTTTTTATATGTAATCGGCAAACGAAGACAGTCTAGGTATAGGTATGGTCGACAACAGAAATAGCTGAACACTATAGTACCCTGTCACAATAACTATGTCGCACATATAGTACGGTAGCGACTATTAGGTACGAGCACAATAGTAGGTATAGTAGGTACGACTATAAAATTTAATACAAAGATGGGAAAAAAACATTAATCATTTTATAAAATTAAAGCACATTTAATTGACCGGCTTTCTTTGCATTTACTTCATTGCATTAGATGTATAAATAAAAAAAATAAGTCTTACTTTAACCAACCACAAGTACCACAACCATCCCCTTAAATTTTATTTCAGACTTTTGTAACATACTGTATAATATATTATACTTAAATGTATTCTCCGGTCTAATATAAAGGAAAATTCACAAATGATTAAAGATAAAAATATATCTTTGTGAAAATGGATTGCTGTATTTCTGTTTGATCTATTGTTCTCATTATAATAAAAGTTAAACATGATTGAATTACAATTATTTTGTCAATATAAGTAGAAACTTATATCTTCTAGAATCTAGAAAAAGGAAACGTGTACAGGTAAGTCAAACCAATGCCCCCTGGAGGGAAAGTTTCCTAAATATTAAAGAAAATGATCACTTGTATTATATGATACCGATCGATAGGGTCCATCATAAGCAACAAATCTCTTCAATAAACATTATCTGTAAAATTTTGGGAAGACCACAACATTTTACAATGTAGGTAGGTATAATGAGACGCGATTTAGCACTAAATCAGTGCTTCGTCGTGTCTGTGCTGCCACTAACTATTGGAATTACTAAAGGTTCTTATTTTAGATTTGCGGCGAATAACTAGTCGTGTTTATTTACTAGTATTTTCAGTTTTAGCAATTAGATTGCCCCTTACGTAATTTATCATTACGATTTTATCTTTGAATGCAGTTATTGTTATTTCTAAAAATAATGGAATGTTTCCTTTGAGTATAATTTTCTAACATCAATATTTAGTATACTTTCCATTGGGGCATTGGTTTGACACATACTGTATAGTTCGTTTTTAAAATTACGTAAGAATAGATAGGTACAGTCGACAGCACATCAAGCGTAACAGTTTGACCTTAAGACCGCCCTTACTGCGTTCGTAATAGAGGCAGCTTTCGTTGTGCAGCTGTTATACTCGATGTGATGTCGTGTGTACAAGAAATGTTTAGTATATACGATTCTTACCGCCTTCACTACGAACGGAATAGGGGCGGTGTCAAGGTCAAACTGTTACGCTTGATGTGCTGTCAATTGTACATTGTAGGTAGCTGACCCCGCAAACGTTGTTTTGCCATAAAAAAAATGATAAAAAAGAAATAGATAGTAGCCTATTCTCATACCTACTGAATATATATATATATAATTTCATGAAATTAGGTCAAGCCATTTCGGAGGAGTATGATAACTAAATTTGTGACAATTGTGATACGAGAATTTTATTTATGAGATAAATTGTACGTACTACGTACAACGGTAAACGTTTACAGATTTAAATAATCACGAGAAACTCTTTCACTGTTTACACGTAGGTATGCAGGATGTTAGGGGGATGCTCACGGAAACAAATGCAGGTGGCAGTACTCGTCATCTTAATCCTTTGAAGCATACTACGGTAAACCAGACACAATTGAATTTTAATTGTCATGTCAACTTAAGTTGCCGCCTCCGAAGGATTAAACATGATTTCATGAAAAGTAAATTTGAAATCACGAAAAAAAAAATTTTAAACAAAAATTAAAACCGACTTCAAAAAACTGAAAAGGTTAAAATAATTAAATTTAAGTAGGTACTCATCCCCTTGAAACATATTTTTTGGAGTCGGTGCTTCACTTTCTATTGTATTTGGAAACAAATTAGCGCCAACTCCAAAAAAAATGTTTCTAGGGGATGAGTACCTACTTAAATTTAATTATTTTAACCTTTTCAGTTTTATTTGTCAAAGCTAGATGGGTGCCCGTCAACTTATATTGTTTCCTACTATCGTACCGTTTCACTAATTAAAAAGTCCTAAGAAAGCAAAAATCCGCCAATTTCGCATACGTAGACGACTTAATAATTTCAGTTTTTTTATATAAAAACCAAACTACCCAACTAATTTAAAAAAAAATTGTATGGAACCCAATGGCAGCTATTCCGCATCAAACAAAAAGAATCACGTAAATCGGTTCAGTAGGCAGAGCCACCGGCAGCCACTAGTTGGATATTATTACATATATATTTAACCTCGGATGAAAAAAGAGGCATGCTATAATTTTGACTTGTCTGAGTTGTCTGTCTGTGTATCTATGTGTTTGTCTGTGTCATCGTAGGTCCTAAACGAATGGACCGATTTTGATTTGGTTTTTTGTTTGAAAGCTGACGTGATTAGGATGATTCTTAACTATAATTTATGAAGATCAGTTCAGGCGTTAGATGACTATCCGCTTATTTTCTACATGATAAAAGGGTTTTAATAATTGATTTGAATTTGGTGTACTGTCACTTCGGTGACATTCTCATGACATACTAACCTTGAGCTGATCCTATACTATCAAAAGACTGCGGGATGCTCAATTCTTCAGAACCTTACAGCAGATATAGCGTGTTTGGGCTCATAAGAATAGTCTCAATGAGATGGTGTTAGATGAATGAATAATGGGGTCGAGGGTTACTTAAAATTTTTAATTAAATATTTTGTAAATTTTCAATAAAATAATTAATGAGATTGTCCATTTCTTATAGCTACCTACCTATTTGTAGACAAGTGCTATAAATTATCCCATCAAAGAGACATAAGTAGTAATAGTAGTAGCTCTTGACCTTCATCTCATCCGATGGTAAGAGCTGAAAAGGCAGAAAATGCAGGCAAGCAACACCCGGATTCCTAAACCACAGAGAAAATAGCTATCTTACCTCCTATGCAAAGACAGTGTTAACTATTAATCTTATGACGGCAGACTTGGGTAGTTGGGTAACATGGTGGTTGCTAGCTAGATGGACCTCAATACAAAAAGCTCTACCACAAACCAAACGAAGCACGAAATTCATGGAGAATCGATAAAAAATCTACATAATTTATATGCTGTGGTATACAGGCTGGTGCTATGAATGAATATAGTACATGTTTTAATTTATTGTCGTATTGACGGCACCACTCTGTATAACACAAAAAAGTGTTTTCTTTTTTTGTTTCAAAGCTTAAAAATGATTTATGCATAAGCCCTTTCCGTGGGCGGAACCGAGATTAAAGGGACTCTCAGTTGGAATCACCCAGAGATCAATAAGATTCCTGCTCTGAGAGATCACTCCATACTAATTAACCCTTAATGTACTTCCTGAGTCCCTGGGACTCGCATCAAAACTTTAAACCTATATCTTTCATACGTTTAAAGTTCTACCTTCCAAAAGTAGCGCGAGCGACGCGGAGCCTGGTGGACGTGCGCGAGCGGGACTCAGACTAGTTATTTGAGTAACCAGTCTGATCTATTTGGTTTGTTATTTGCATAATTTTTGTTGTTATAGCTAGTTATAAATTGAGTATGTCTAAGTGTCTGTTGGAGAATTTTAAAATGGCGCATATTAAACCTGTTTCTAGTGAATTAACCTTAACGACGACAATACAGACTCAGTATTGAATTCCTGGAACAAGGAACATTCTGACAACAACAAATAACAACAACAAAATACAACATTCTAACAAGAACTCGGCTATAAAATTATGAGTGAAAATCAGCTAGACGTTACCTAGTAGGTAATAAAAACAGTATTGTTATTTATGGCATTACAAAAATAGAACAAAGACTGCTTACTTTTGTGCAAAATGTATAGCCAATATGTTTGGCTTGCTCAAAGAAGATAGACCGACGCTGCTCATAAGTAGTGATCGAAACCTCTTGCCGATTTTTTATTTTATAAAGAAGTGTAACGTTTGGTTCTTTACATTTTATTTTTCATGCTTTCAGGAGTTAGGAAAGGAAAAGAACTCAAATGTTACTCAGTTTAATTTTTTTTTCTATCGATAATAAATAAGAAGAAGAAAGAATAAGAAGAGATAATACTTACATTAAAATAATAGGTGTTTTATTTCATAAAATAAAAACGGGAGTCCCAGGGACTCATAGAGTGTGTTTACGTAACTGTATTTTACCTAGTGAATTAAAAACCGTCTCATAAGCTAACCGTAAAAATATGCGTGGCGTTACGTCAGTTTTTTCCTTATCGAGAAAGATTGTTATTTCCTTGTTTTTTTGTTTACAAAGAGTTAGTTAGCAGGCTTCTATTCAGAGAAGTGTAGAAATTATTAGTGTTAATTTTATTATATTTATTTGTACCTAATGGATTTCGCATAACAACGATGGTAAAATGTCACGTAGACAAATGTCTATGTTGCTTATTCACTGCGGATTTTGTTCAGCTAACTATGTAGCTAGCTGATGTTTCACCGAACGAAAAACCAAAAATATTGATTTGAAGGCCCTTAAGCTCTTATAGGTACTTAGTCCCAGCCCTGCACACAGTTTTAGTTTTCTATTGTGTGCGAGCCGATGTTGGTGTTAAGACTGTTGTCACAAGGCAATATCTTAGAATATTCAATTTTTTCCTCTCGAGAGTTTTAATCTACGGATGTACAGACGACAGCACACCAAGTGTAACAGTTGCACTACGAAAGCCGCCTCTATTACGAACGCAGTAAGGGGGGTTTCAAGGTCAAACTGTTACACTTGATGTGCTGACGACTGTACAGTGGTTGTAGATAGCACAGTGTTTGAAGAAAGAAAAGGCAGCGTTGTTTCCTCCAGTGTGGGATGAACTGCTTAAAGAATGGTTCTTTTTTTATTCGAGTTTTCGTTACCAAGACGCGGTGTTGTAGGGTCTGACTTCTTTGCCATGAGTTACGTAAAAATACACTGTCAACACATTAGAAACGCTTTTATTATAAAATTATTTTTATGACGGGACCCTAATTATTTTCCAATATATCTGACTAGAAGATAAATATTCCTCTTACGTAAAGTACTGAAGTCTCAGAACAGCAATTCCTCAGCAGCTAGCTAGTAAACTTTCAATGAAAATCATCACACATTTAAAATCTAAATTGATCAAAACATAAAGGCGGTTCAAAAAATTGACATAAAATATGTACAATTACATATACACTAATGAAAAACTCACCTTGCATCAACAATCAAAGGCATCAAAACATGCGACCCCCTATAGATGTACGTTCTGTCGAATATATTAATATTGATACGCATTATTGTAGGCACATTTTTTCCTATTTTAACCACTGGCCGAAAAAAGAGAGGTGTTAGCCACAGACACACACTGTGTATCTCTGTGTCTGTCTGTGGCATCGTAGCTCCTAAACAAATAGACCAATTTTGATTCGTTTTTTTTATTTGAAAGCTGAAAGGATGAATAGGATGGTTCTTAGGTATAATTTATGAAGATCAGTTCAGGCGTTTGATAAGTATTAGCTCATTTTCTACATGATAATAGTAGATTATTAACCAAGGGGATAAAGCAGTGTCTTCTGTCGCGGAGGACGATTTAAATCGCGAGCGTAACGAAGGACTCGAGGTTTACTCCCGAGCGTAGCGAGGGTGTTAAAAATTTAAATCACGAGCGAAGCGAGGGATTTAAGACGAGTCCTGAGTGTAGCGAGGGATTTAAGTTCACCCAAGACTAAGACAGCTTTATCACCGAGGAAAATACTCTACTTTTCGTACCATTTGCGAAAAAATTAACACAATGATAATATAAGATAAGCGTTTATTAAAAATAATGACAATTAAAAGTAAAAGTTAACATTCGAAACATTGGTCCAATTATTGATAGACAGAGTTACATTTTTGTGCGAATTCGTTTTTCAAAAAGATGTATAATGCTTTATATACAAACTCAATGGTGTAAACACAGATGTAGTTCAGTATAAATTTCGGTAAGTATTCCAAATTTAAATCACATTCTCCCCCTAGAGGATGAATAAAATTCAGTACAATTTTCTTTCCCTGTTTTTAACAGATTAAAAATTACTATTGTTATGTTCGCTTTTTTTGGCATACAATGTCACTTTTTTGAGCGAGTGGTACGAAAAAGGGTTTTACTAACTTAGACAGATCCGATTGATTTGAAATTTGGTGTACTGTCACTTCGGTAACATTCCCATGACATATACTATAACCTGAGCAGGGGCCTTACCACTATCTTTATAAAAGAGATTCATATTCCGCTCGGTTCAGTAGTGGTTCCTAAACTGCATCGCTGTCATAGTCGTAGATAGCGTCGTAGTACGAATTAACGATTCTACTCAGTTTAGGTCCTAAACTGGATCGCAATAAAAGATGGTGGTACGGGTGCTGGGGCCTTACAACCATCTTTATAAAAGCGATTCATATCCGCTCGGCTCAGTATTGGTTCCTAAACTGCATCGCTGTCATAGTCGTAGATAGCGGCGTAGTACGATTTAACGATTCTACTCAGTTTAGGTCCTAAACTGGATCGCGATAAAAGATGGTGGTACGGGTGCCTACCACCGGATCCTATACCATCAAAAAGTCTACGGGTTCCTTAATTCTTCAGAAACTAACAGCAGATATAGCGTGTTTGGGCTCTTATGAAAAGTCTCAATGAAATGGTAGATGGTTAGATAAATGATTAATGAGGCCGGGGGTTACTTAAAAATATTACTTTTATATTTAGAGAAATTGGCTGTTAAAGTAATGGATTAAATTTTTTTCACGTATACAAATACATGAACGCCTTTCAATTAATGGAGAAAGTCTATCTTAGATCTCTCATTACTTAAAAACCTATGGTTGGCGACCAAAACAAAATCACTTAAATGAAGTTTAGTGAATGTATGAAGTTACTTACCAAAAGTTGAACAACCATCATAATTACGATTTTAAAGTATAAAAAACTTATCTTTATTTATAACACTAACATAATATTTACAAACCTTAACGTGACAATATGACAATAAAAAAAAACAAACTTCTAAAATAATAAACACCACCTAAATCTTGCGAAACAAGAAGTGTAACAATAAAGCTGGTCGCATTACCTCGCTGAATTGCGATTATGAATCTTTGTGCGAAGCATAAACCAGCCTTATTGTCACTTAAAGTTTCACATAGACGACAGCAATGTCCCTAAATAGTCGGTGTGCTCCTGGACCCCAAGGCCCTAATTAGTATAAAATCTTACAGTGTTCAGCTTTAGGATTCGTGACCTAAATTTGATCTAGGGTTCATATTTTTTTGGTTAAGATTTTGGGTATAATGTGTTTTATGTTGAACGGACTTGAATTATTGAAATGTTTTTTAATCTAAAATATAAACGAATAGAAAATGTTTTTCAGGTTTGTACATGAGAAACATCAAAGCCTCAAGAATATTCTACAAGACGAAATAGGTTTAACTCTTAATGACTCTATTAAGGGCTTTAATAATGTCGAAATTATGCTATTTATACAGAGGAAGTGACTTTTCTGGTAAACAAGATTTTAGGAAACACCAAACAACTTTTTTGTTTCATCTAAGTATTTCATAATTATAAAATGCTGGTTTAACTTTGGGTACAAAACGTTCATAATTAGGGATCGCTGTTCACCTATAGGGCTAAAACCTATATTTTCTTACAAATATCAAATTAAAAAAAGAGACTATCATCTAGGACATTCTAGGAAGTTCCTAGACGCATTTTTAACCAATGCAAGACCATTTTCTACTAGTTGAATAGTTACGTATCTATCTACATATATAAAAAGTTACATACCTATCACAATGTATTTTGTGTGCGTGTATACATTTTAATTTTCTTTATATATATTTATTTAT
Source organism: Nymphula nitidulata (assembly GCA_947347705.1). NCBI lineage: Eukaryota > Metazoa > Arthropoda > Insecta > Lepidoptera > Crambidae > Nymphula > Nymphula nitidulata. The sequence continues at coordinate 15,868,048 of OX374625.1, read as the reverse complement.
TATCTATCTTCTTTGGTTGTTTACCAAAACTCAAAGCCCATGCCCATAAAAGTGTCAAGAAAATTCCCATGAAACATTACAAAGCAAAACAATACGTTATTTATAAGGATATTACCTCTCATGAGCGTTCTTATTTAATATGCATAGGTACTTACTATATAAAATTGAACATTTTAATGAGGTAGGTAAAGTGGGAACATGAAATAATGTTAACTGTTCATCGCTAACAAAGTAGGTTGGTGCTTAGACCATATGATCTAAGGGTTGGTGAGATTCAACAGGAATAATATCAATGTAATAAATAAGAAATAAAATTCTGTAGAGTGACACAGTGATATCCTCGACAGAAACACAACATGTGATATGATAAAACAATTTAATTATTATAGATACGATATACGTTGTATCGTCCCCAGCCTATATACGCCCCACTGTAGGGCACAGGCTCTCCTACATGGGAGAAACACAATAGGAGTTGGGCCATAGCACCACCATGCTTGACGTTGTATCACCAGCCTATATACGTCCCACTGCTGGGCACAGGCCTTCCCTACATGGCAGAAACACATGAGGAGTTTGGGCCATAACACCACCACGCTGGCCCAATGCGGGTTGGTGGGTTAAAGCGGTTGCAGTAACAACCGGGACCAACGGCTTAACGTGCCTTCCGAAGCACGGAGGAGCTCAAGATTATAAATTTGATTGACCCATCCAGGGACCGACCATGGCGAAGGTTGCTTTGTTTTCGTGATCGAAACCAGAGCGCTCAAACCAATACGCCACCGAGCTCCTCCACGACGTTGTATACGACGTTGTTGTTGTTGTTGTTGTGTTGTGGTGCTGACGTTGTAAATTATCAACTAAATAAAAAAGGTTTGGTCTAATAACCACACAATCGAACAACGCTTACTGTTATGTTATAGTTGGATTGTTCAATTATCAAACATTCAGTTGTTACCTTCCTGTATTAAATTTAGTGGATAAGATTTCACAAAGTGCTGGCCGCTTATCGATTTATTTATAGCTGCTGTGATACACAACAACAATGCTCTTTCAGACGTGCGGAAGTTATATTTAAGCCTTGGATGAAATAATTAACATGCCTCTTGTTAATGGAAGTTATTACAACAACAAAGCTACTTTAAATATAAACCATATGAGTGCTCTCTTATATTTGCATTATACCTATGCAGGTATTCGTTTGAAATTGTGTGTTTGATATTTCTCAGCAGAGATACACGATACTTTAATAAAGGCAAAATTAATGGTGGAAATAATGGTTCATGATTCCTCATGTCATTGATTTTGACCACTGTTCGTGCGAAAGCTTTTTTTTTTATACAACTAGATGAAAAACAAGCTGACGGCCCACCTGACGGTAAGCGGTTACCGCCGCCTATAGACACCTGCAATAACAAGGAAAAATCACTTGATATTGCAGGTGCGTTGTCATCCTGGGGCCTAAGATGAAATGCCGTCCATCTGTATCAGTTACTTTTTCTGGTATAGCTACGTCCTAGAGGGATGCAGAACGGCTCATTTACAGTGTAAATTACCGTTAAGCCTTTATTTAACCTTTAACGATAAGCATCAGATTCCAGACACAATTGTTTTCTCTCTTGTCATAGCCCTCTGGTGGGATAGCGCCGCTTGAGAGCTTAAAAGACTAAAAAACCGACATGCAACCTTACAAAAAACTCAACTAAAACCAAAGTTTTTGTTGAAAGTTAAATCATCATCTATGGATGTATTCACAACAATGGTGCGGCACAAACGCGCATTGGGAGCACTCAATCGAACTATGAAAAATTGGATCTGGTTGAATTGATTCTACTGTCTGTCGATTTCCGTCAAAGACTAGGAATCATTCCAAGGTCCACCGCTGCCGATGAAATAAGCGCTTGCCTCAAATCCTCGGCTCTGTGGCGCTATTTGACGAAATTCTATATGACGACAAACGTGAAAGATGTACCATATTTTTTGGAATTATCAGTAACATACACAAATCACTCTTATTTTCTCATCTCGTGATGAGCATGTATAATACGTTCCAGAAACTGTAATTTTTCTTAAAGTGTAATTTTCCCGTCGTTATCAGATAGTAATTGGACTTTATGTTAATATATTAGGAATGTCAAGCAACAGTTAACGTCTTATTAAAAGTTATTTTATTGAAACGTATAAAAATAGGTAACCTGCGTAAAAAGAAAGTTAAGAAACCAATCGCCTCGACGTATTTTTCAACGTTGCTAATAAAAATATTGATTCAAAGTTGGCGTTACTTACAGAAAGCTGTAAATAACGCCAATTTCTAGCCATTACTTACTTTTTTTATATACAACTAGATGAAAAACAAGCTGATGGCCCACCTGGTAGTAAGTGATTAACCTCGTCTATAGACACCTGTAATAACAAGGAAAAAATCACTTCTTATTGCAAGTGCGTTGTCATCCTGAGGCCTATTGTAAATGTTTAAAGTAGAGGCTTGACTTGGGCATTTTCCATAAATTTTTGGATTTTCCTAACCTCAAGGGTCATTTGAGCGCTAATACTAGCTAATTCATTAGTCTTTTCATGGGCCTAGTTTTGAAATTATTACAATACAAAATTCACCCATACCCCAGTTATAAAATAAAACACAAATTGCTATCAAACATCCAGGCTGACAAACATTTTATTAGTTTAAATATGTAAGTATGTGTCGCAGTAAGATAATTTAGGATGAAGTTGTACATACTATAATGTAATATTGAAAAAGCCTTTCATCCTTTATTAGCCAGCCGATGCTCACACTTAACAGAAAATCTATTGACTCTGTCTGATTGATGGTACTTACTTCACAGATTATCATTTTTATTTATCTTTTATTCCTACACGAAGTAGATAATAATGGTTGTAAAGCATGGTTTTGTATTTATAGGTATTTCTTATTTTAACTCGCACAATTGCGACCCAAAAACAGATTATAATAAATGCGCTTTACTACGCACGGGAAATATGGATAGGAAAGACAAAATGAATAATTCAAGTTACGCTGCGTGTAATTCTTAGAAAAAAAATAATGTCAGAGCATCATTCAATGCGTCATTAGTAGGTTGGTAAAAAATACAATGTAACCCAATGGGCTATTAGCAGTTGGCATAACTCAAACTAATCTTTTACAGCAATGAATACTTAGGTAGTACTCCTCCGTGCCCACTGATGCAGAAATAAAAATCGAAATACAATATTAGGTACCTAAATGACATAAACTGTTTCATAACAAGACGCAACAGCATTCTGTACATCTGGGTAAACATTTTCAGTAGATACTTATCAAGTGGGTCGACAAGGGCTACGAGCTCGACGCAGAGTATAAAAAATGCGGGGTTAACTTTTTTATTCAAGTTGTCTACTAACTGACAATATTACATTTACGAAGATTCAACTTTGATGATGAGAGTGGGGTAATTTGGGACGCGGGTTAACCCCGGACAAAGCCATGCAAGGATGCTCAATGCCAGGCAGTAGGTAGGTATGGGTTCTATGGGGTAAATCCACCACTAAATATTAAGACAAAGACACAACTGATCTGATATTCACATAGTTTGTGCGACACACTAACTAAACATCTCTCTTGTTGACGCTGTAGTGCGACAATACGAGAAACAAATTATAATAATATTTTTTCACGTATAATAATAGGTAAAAATATACCTATTATTATTAATATGAGTATATTTTATAAATCACACAAGAGGGATTGGTTACTTTCAAAATTACAGCATACTATTTGTGTTAATAATGTAGTAGGTAGGTACCTACTTAATAATATATTACGTCAAAAGGACTTGAAAATTCATTGCAATTTTCTTCATTATCTCTGGTATCTTAAAACTTTTGCTGAAGCATTCGCCTACCTCGATAACTCAGCTAGTTATACACTTTGTCCAGAATTCTATTGTAGGTTAAAGCATTATGACCGAAATCATCATTGGAGAGAAAGAGTTATAATAATAATAATTATACACTCACACCTATTATCTAGCCCAAAGTAAGCATCATTAAGAGCTTCTGTTATTGGATACTAGATAACGGAGAAATAATGATAATAATATGTATATAAATATCAGAAATATACTAAATAAACATATAAACATCCATGACTCGTAAACAAATGCTCGTACTCATCATACAAACATTTGTTCCTACCGGGATTCGAACCGAGTAGACTGGGGTACAGACCACTCGGCCAGCCGGTCGTCTTTAAGTTGATATTCAACCCATAAAATTATCCATTACATCTGTTGACACACACAATTCGGAAACCAGCAAGCATTAAGTAACGGGGTTGCATGCAACCACGTCATAAACTAGCTTACTCCAGTGCTGTAAACTTAAGCTGACCGTGATAAACCCTTTGGTTATGTCGATTTTTAGAATATAGCCGGCAGTTTTTTTTTTATATACAAAGCACGGCAATTGACCCAACACCACCTGATGTGAAGCGGCAAGGAGAGTCTATATGCGAAGACAGCTAGTGCAGAAATGGAAAATGCAGTAGCTGCCTCCACCTTGCCAGCTCAAAAGGTGCTTTTTCACGCCTCTTCTGAAGGACCCTACGTTATAGGAAGGAGGAAACACATGCGCTGGCAAAGAATTCCAAGTTCTGGAAATACGACAAAGAAACGAGGAACTAAATTTCTTTGTGCGTGATGTTGAGGTGGAGACAGTTAATGGATTTACTTAATAATCGTGAATTTAATATGATTTTTCAGTAGGAACTGAGTATGCTTAGGTATTATCATCATCACCAGCCTATGCTCGTCCCATTTTTGGGACTTTTGTGGACTGACTATTTTTGTTGACCACAGATGGCCTTAACAGCGTAACCGGGGTTTTATTAAGGAGGCGAGAACCTTGATGAGTCCATACGCCTTGAGGGGGAATTCACCTCTGGAGGGTTTCTAATCAAACAAAAGCAATACGTAGGAAGATATGTGAAATTTATGAGGAGTTTGGGCTATAACACCACAGCAGTCAGGTCCATTGTGGGTTGGTGGTTTAAAGTGGTTGCAGCAGCAACCGGGACCAACAATGTTTGGCTTCATTTTGTGTCTTTATATCATGCACTAACTGAACTGTCGGTCGCGCGTGCTTGTACAAAATGCTTAGAAGGGATCCTTGCTGAACCTTCGCCCGTCCGATAGTAAGACTCCCGACAAAAGTAAAATCTGATGCTTTACGTGCAGTATAAAAACCATCGATAACATGAACATGAATAAAATTCGGTTGGGAATTTTTCCTGTTGTGTCGTTAGAAGTTGCTACAAAGGAACTTCGTAGCGCAAATTTTACACTTCACAACCTTTAGTAAATAGTCTCTGAACAATTCGACAGCCTTATCTTGTGCTGTCGTAGTTCGAATTGATAAAGACTCAAAATTATGAAGATCGAATTAAAAGTGGTCATTGAACTGTAAATTCATAATTCTATTTTAACGTAAGATCTAAGCTGTTTCCATGGGGCTACGCATTTAAATTAAGTTCTTCTTCACATCTTTAGTATTTTACAAATTCTAAGAAAGTTTTGTAGTAATTTTATCCAAAATCAAAGAGGAAAAAATATAGGCGCTATAGAATAAAATTAATATAAAATTACCAATTTCTTTAGTTACTCAATTAAGATGTATCTTTATGTTATTTTACTAATATTTGTGAAACTTTAAACTAAAAAAATACCGCCTCCGTGATCTAGTGGTACCACCACCTATCCGGGGTAAGATTCCCGTGGGGGGAAATTTTTTTGCTCGATTTCGTTGGTGGTAGGTGTGTTTTCTAAGTCGCCTGACTAGTTAACACCATTTTATCTAAGTCTGCCGCCATAACAATAACGTTATCAGCATTGTTGTGTTCCGGTAGTTGGAGGTGAGACAGCCAGTTCCTCTGTGGTTGAGGGATCCGGGTTTAGCTCGCTTCCATCTCCGGCCTTATCATCACTTACCATCAGGTGATTGAAGGCTAAGAGTAACCCCATTGTAAATAAATATAGGTATAAATACATATTAAGGCCTAGGCTAAATTTTACTAACAAGCGAGTCTTTGTTACTTGAATAAATAAATGAATAACTCAAGACATTCATCATTGATTTCTGGGCGCTCACTTCATGCTCGGCAAAGATGTACTACTCCTTTCTCTTTTAATTAATTTCTTTGGAAAGATTTGGGGTGTTTTAATTCCAGTTTTCATTCAAGGCTATTCGGACTTGTATCTTTTTTTGGCATGCGTTGTAATGGCTGTGTTTATGAAACTTTGTGAAAGTTCTGTGTTTTCTGGGTCTTTCCTTGCCAACTCATAAGCCTTCTCATTGCCTATCACCCACACATGACTGCGGATCATCCATGTCTAACTTTATTTAACCTACCATGCTTGCCTTGAAAGTTGGTTGACTGTCACTAAACATGAATATTGTTAGATTCTTAGTCCGTTTTTCTATTGAATAGTCGCCATCTGGAAAACAGTTGCTGATTTGCCTAGGTTTTAAGAAGGTTGTATTGCTTTATCCTTCCTTAAACCAAAATTGGCGACATTCTTTTCCCGAGGTATTTAATTGTGTTCCGGAGGTGAGGTTGATCGCCTATAGGCTTTAATAGTCTATAGTGCTTTCAATCCCTTGTAAAAAAAATAATTGCAGGAGTTCATGGCTCTGGGTGTGATATTATGTGTGAGTTTAAGAATAATATTGTGTGTACTATGTATGTTTATTATAATTATTATTATTATAAAACAAGCACCCTAAAATGTAAATATATTACTATCTATTACAATTTGACACAAAATCAGCGTTTTATAAAAAAAAATGTTTCTTTTTATTGCGGATGTATGTATATTGGAAAGTAAAAGGACTTTTTAACGTTTCCTCTAGAGTGTCGTTAGAATCTAAAAGTTACAGTCACGTTTTCCAACACTCTATCAACATCCGTTAGGATTATGTCAAGCGAAAAAGTTGTGTTCTAGTAACCACCTTAATATATATTATGCAGAGCCACCTAAGACTTTTTTAAATCTGAAAGAAAAATGCTTGTCTCTTAAATATTTTCTCGGTATTGTGGTTGACTAATAGGTATATCGCTGATGAATCTAAGAAAACGTTTAACAATAATTAAACATTCGGGCCTACTACCTAGTTATTTTATTTTTTCATGCTATATAAGAAAGGTGGTGGTACCTCCCACCGCCTTCCTTATTTCAGCCGTGAAACAGTTCGCTGTGTTTCGGATTGAAGGGAAAGATACTAGTGTAATTATTGGGAATGGAAGGCATTTCATTTTAGGCCTCAGGATGACCACGCACCTGCAATACCAAGTGTTTTTCTGTATAAAAAAAACATCAAAATATTCTTCTTGTCTATTCATTTATATGTCGGTCCGTGAAAATGAAAATCCCACAGCATACAATCAAAAACTGAAGACATAATACCAAGAAACCATTTCCAATAATTTGTTTAATCATATTATAGATCTTTTATTTAAATCGCATTTTCCATTATTACAAGCTAAAGGCTTAAAATCAGAACATCTTCATGGTAGCTTCGTGTTTCATATTCTTATATTTTCTTCGTCCCCAAAGTTCCGGACAGATTATTTCATGGTAGGTTTTACATACAAATAAATGATTTTTATGATCATTTATTTGTATAATCGCGCCGCCTATAATCGCCTGCAATAACAAGGAAAAAAATCACTTGGTATTGCAGGCGCGTTGTCATCCTGATGCCTAAGATGAAATGCCTTCCGTGCCCAGTAATTGGCTACCTTTCCCTTCAATCCGAAACACAGTGAACTGTTTCACGGCTGAAATAAAAAAGGCGGTGGTACCTACCAGGCTACCCTAGATACGGGCCTACCACCTAGTAATGAGCTGATGGATTAATTTTTTGCTCAAAATGAGAACTATTTAACTATTACTGTTTACCTTCTCTATTACCAAAATAGGTTACTACTATTATGTTACTGGTCGCGCTAGTATTATGTTACGTACGACCTTCGATAAATTTGTAAGTGGTAAGACTAAGAACTGTAATTGGGTATATCAGTACCAACATATAAGGATTGAAAGGAGAATAGGGTGGAAGCACACACTAGCCTTCGAAACGTGGAGTAGACTTGTATTCCTCTTGGAAACAGCTAACTGCAGCGGGCCTGCTATTTTCCACAGGATCTCAGGTCAGGAAGTCCACCACAAACTCAGTGTCTGCGCGGAAGGCGCTACACATTTGAAATTACTAGAACTCAACATTCGATTTTATATGCGGTTAAAGTATTATAGCGGAACGATGTGACGTCTTCAGTTATTCGTCTCCGTAGCTAAACCACAGAATTAACTAACAGTCTAGCTAAACTACCCCCAGGAGTCCACGGGAGACTCGACGGGGATCTACGTTGGCGTGACAAAAAAACGCATTTCTTGTCGAGTTTTGGGAATATGGTAGAAATGTAGCTGCAGGGGGTCCACCGGATCCAGCTAAATTTTGAAAGTGGTCTATGAGAAAAAAAGTCTGGGAACCTCTGATAGTAGATGTAGAAATAAGTGTCGTAATCGTTTGTAGATGAAGGAAGACGAATGTCACTTCTTGGGATGCCAGCGCCGCCGCCAGGGATGTGGTTTGGTAGTGTGTGCAAAAGGGATAGAACTGATAGGAGAAAAAGGTAAGCGAGGTATCAAATGACATACTTTAATAAAATTAGTATTGACGTAACGTGTTACCCTCTTTTCTTCTTGGCAGTCGGTGTTCCAAGAGTAGCGATACAGTAATTACTCATTTTATAAATGGAAGATATACATCCTTAATTGCAAATTATCCTGATCTGTGACATTTGCCACTAGACTGTGCTTGTACTCGGAGAACTTGCAAATAACATTGTTCAATAATTGTTTCAATTATCAATAAGGAAACCTTTACCCGGATTGAGCGCTCTGGTTTCTGTCAACTTTCTTCAAGGCTGATCTCGGGTGGGTCAGTTAAAAATTTCTAACAGCGAGTTCCTCTATACTTCAGAAGACAGGTTATGCCGTCGGTCCCGGTCTCTTACCCACCAACCAGCATTGGTCCAGCGTTGTGGTTTCATTGCCCAAGTTCCTTGTGTGTTTTTATCGTGTAAAAAGATATTAAGCTTTGAAACAAATGGTGGAATTAAAAAATCTTCTAAATCGAAGTTTGTTTATCTTCATCAAAAAAATGTCTACGGTAATTAAGCTTAAAACGTGAAATTAAAAAAAAAACTTACAAATAATAAATTCCACATAAATCTTGCGAAACAGGAAGTGTATCTACCAATAAGACTGGTCGCATTACCTCGCTGAATAATACTGTGATTGTGTTTAATGCCTAATATTATCTACTGTCATTACATTTTTTATTTTATTGACATTATTTTTTGTTTAAATCCAATTTATGGTAAAACTCTTTAGCAAGTTCTGACCTTTGGTTACCTACAATAAGTATGCGTAGCAAGGCGTCGGCGTCGCGTCTGCACATCTTCGGACTTAAAATTTTCAAAATTTAGGACCGGCGTTTTGCCTCATAACTAGTATAATATTTTTAAATCAAATAAAGACATTCTCTTCCAGAAACCTTAATTTAGAGCTCATTATAAGCGAGCTATGTATGAGCTAATGAGACAATAACGAGAAAATTACCCTTCTGCCTGACTGTAGGTAACCCGCATCTAGGGCGATGGCACGAGGATCAGCTGCCGTATAATGGACTAAGGTGAATGTTCCTATTAACGCGGCAGTTTGCTAAAATCTACTCCAATTACGGCGGAATTTTCATTCTCGTATTTTACTCTCGTTTGGGTAAGATTAGGTACCTACAGCAAAATGGAATTTACTCATCCTTTTTCAAACGCGAAGGAACCTATTACCTACCGAATGACGAAAGATCGACCGACATATGCCCGAACATTCGTGACCGAGGACTTATTTTACTAATTTTTAAAATCCCGAGTGCTTAAAATTCAAATAACTTTAATAGCTAAAGCGATACTATAAAACATCTATCCCTTGAGGTATACGCGTATTTCATTACGTCATATTTTTTTGGGGTTGTCTGTACTATATTGGCCTATCTTTTGCTTAACAATTGTTCGGGCAGTAATGGGTTAGCCTTTTAAATTTTCGTTGCTTTTAATGTTCAGGCGGTGTTTCGGTTTTAGGAAAAATCCAAAATTATAAGCATCCGCATTTGATACTTCGGTGTAATAACTAAGTCATCGGTCACGACTGTTCGGGCATGTGTCATTTGAATTTTCGTCGTTCGTCATTGAGTAGCAAATGTGTGCGCCGCGCCGCACCGCGCCGATGACCACCGCATCCGATTAGGGCAGTGGTTCTTAACCGGTGGTCCTTGGAATCATTTCAAGTGGTCCGCAAGCCATGCCAATAAATAAGTGTTACGAGTCCACACAACATAACCCGAGCTCAATAAACCAACTGGGTGGTTAACGGCATAACGGAAATTTTGTAAAATGGTCCCCCAGGACTAAAAGGTTAAGAACCACTGGATTAGGGTAAGACACCACTGACTGGCCAAAAAATCGGCGAGATAGGCGTCATCGGCGTACAGCGAGTCAGCGATGCGGTGCTCACCAGTGGCTAGAAACCGCAAGAAATGTGGGCGAGTGAAGGCGAATAGTTCATTCTAAATGCGTGACTAGTTGCATGAAGGTAAAGTGTATCTTCTTTAAAAAGCAGACTGTTCGATAAAAAACTTGATAAACGTGTAACTCTACGGTGATTTTCGAGGTCTTGGAGTCTAGCCTCTGCTAATGTTGGGTTGATAATGAGTCGTACAGCCATCACCGAGTCTTATTCCACAATATCAGCATATTTAATAGCAGATTCATTCCATAGGTGACAACAATATTTCATACATTATCGTACTGGCCCTTTATTATACTTAGTCTGGCCTTAAATACTGTTACAATTAAAAATATAGAAAATATTACATTTAAATTCGGAATCTGTCATTTTTATATGATTGTTCATTGGGTTTTCTCATTTTGGCGCCAATACATTGTACAATATTTTGCGATATTAAAATGGAGTGGGGTGATAAAGAGTACCGAATCGCTGTGATTGCATTATACAAAGTAGCTATGGAGCCAAATGCAATTTTTAAAACTCTCCATACGCTTGGTATTAGTAAAATGTTTGTGTACTGGGCTATTAATAGGTACAATGAGACCTCCTCTGTTTGTGACAGAAAAAGATCTGGCCATCCACGTAGTTTGTACGAAAAATGTGGTCAAAGCAGTAGAGTCATTCGGGGCAACTGTGCGCACTTTTGCCTTTCAAGCCTTACTGTATGAAAAATATTAATGCTAAGGAATTGAAAATACTTTTTTTAGATAGAGCATTTATTTGACTATTGATGACAATTAAAAAGGGAACAAATCAAAGGCATTTATTTTTGTAACAGACAATTTAAGACAAAAAACCGGAATGCGTTTACTTGCTCCGTATTGCGGGTAACCGTGCGCGCCCCTTTGGGGTAAGTAAACGCATACAGGGCAAGTAAACGCATTCCTCAGTAAAGTACACTAACAAATAAAAACAATGTTCTTAGCGTTAACTTTCATTCATAAAGATTATTTTGCTTAGTAAAAGTTTTTAAAATCAGCTATATTTAGCTTAATCTAATAGGAGATTACAAAGTTATGCCCAATAAAATCTTCTCTCATTACGTCTTCTAAAAAGAGATCATCTGATTTATGTATATCAGTCTCGATAAATCTAGTTTCAAAGAGTACTAAAAATAAAACATGTCAAAACAAAAGAATATAAACACAATCTACTCATTCTGTAATTAGTCTTTTAAAAATCAACAAATTATCACCGTAGTTAAGTAAGTGTACGCATGCGCATACTTACCCGCGCACACTTTCCCCATAGACCCAAAAAGCAAAGAAATTACTATGCTGTTCTATTCAAAAAACATAACCTAACTAAATATTGTTTCTCACACATTAACGAGAAAACACCCTTGATCGAAGAAAACATGACTTACCATCATCGGATTCCAAACTGAGACGTGACAGGATTTGCCAAATCGTCAAAAACTACATATGAAATTAGTGAAATTAAATAATTTTGAATAAATTGTTAACAAAACGCCGCGTGTCGCAGTGTCATGTCACAACTAGATCCCTACTCAGGCGTCCTTGTTTGACCCGAACTAACCCTTCTCCACCGCACCTCATTTCGGAGATATAGGCCGTGCCCTCACTTACCTACTGCGCTCAGTTACCCCGAATGACTCTAAGATAAAGAATTCGAAGAAATCCTGTCCCAAAGGAAAAGATTTTATCTCGGGAGATGAAGATAGCACCTAGAACTATGTCGCGTATTTTAAAAGATGACTTAGGACTTGCAGCCTCTAAGAGACGTAGGTACTGGTCATTTCTTAACTGATAATTTAGAAAAGAATATGGTGGTAAAATCGAAACAAGTACTGAAGCGTTACGCAAAGGGAGGTCACAGAAAAATTTTGTTTACGGATGAGATAATTTTTACAACTGAGCAACATTTTAACAAACAAAATGACCGTATTTATGCTCAAAGCTCTAAGGAAGCTTCCCAATTAGTCGACAGAGTGCAACGCGCATTGTCTTCAGAGACCTACTAATAAGACCCACCAGTGGGTCTCCGAATACAAGTATGTCTTCACAGACCCACTAGTGGGTCTTTGAATATCAGGGTGTCTTCAGAGACCCACTGACTGGTGAGTCCCATGGTAGACTGGAGAAACGGCGCTTACCGAAAACTACTTATTCTTGAAATTTCATTATTTTGCTCTATTTAGGTCATAATGAACCTAGGAAAGAACAGAAAAACTTTTTTAGTTTTTTATTATTATTTAAGTGATACCATTATCACCGTGCCTTGTGCGGATTTTTAGGTGCAAAAAAAGTCTGTGCAGAAATTTAAAATTGAAACATATTTTAATTGACTCGAATAACGACTTAAAGAAAAAGGAGGAGTTTATCAAATTGACAAGTTATTTTTTTAGTAGTATGGTGGGGAAGGAGGGCTTCCAGGTTACAATTATATAACCACCCATATAAAAAAACCACCTGGATTCAATGAAAATCTGCTAAGATAAAGAACGGAACTCCTCAATGAACAACAATTAAGTTATAAAAATAATACTTTTATGTACTTCAACCAGAGACTGAGAGACAAAACAGTCAATAATGGTCACCCGTCTAACTTTGACCTTAGATAATTTATCACAAAAAATGTAAAATATTTTTTCTAAGCAATAATAAAAACTTAATTTAAAAACACTAAACAGGCTAAAATAACTTGATTTTAGTACCTACTACTTATCCTACCCGTACCCGTCCCCTTATCGTACCCTACCTTATCTAATTTAAAGGTATTTTTTGGAGTTAGTGCTTGGCCATCAGGCCAATTTATCAACAATAGGAAAAAAAAGCACCAACTCCAAAAAATAAAGAAGAAGAATCATACTTTACGTGATTTGAAATTCTTAAATCGCAATTCCTAGATTGGACCCCCACAAAATGTCTTTTCGATTTTAAGGTAGCATCTTCCAATGCAATACAATAAGCATTTGCCGGTATGACTGTAAAGAAGTGTTACTATCACATGACGCGTAGTCTTTAGAAGAGAGCTAAAAAATAGAAATCAAACAAAGATTTCAAAACTCGCATTGTGGCGCTCTGTGCGGCCCTTCCGCTACTACCAGAGGAAATGATATCTGATGATAGGAAATACATCTTATCACAATTTTCAACGTCAGTTATACTTCAAAAAAATCAAAAGTATATGCAGACGTCCTGGCTTAAAAGCGAGGACTTTATTAGCCAATGGTGTGTATGGAACGAACGGCATAGAACGACCAACGTGCTGGAAGCTTGGTATTCTAAGCTAAATAAAAAAATAAACTATAATTATGTCACTTTGCTGAAACTACTAATGTCCGTTTTTACTAACCATTCCCTAGGCTTAAGAGACTCTTACCGACATTTGTCTCTTTATATCTCCTTTAGATAGACTGAGATAAAAATCGCTAAGAGACGCATAACGCTAACCACATGTTTAGTGAAAACGAGTGTTTTACAAAATAAATCTTAGATTACAACCGCATCTAAACGACTAGTGTTAGATAAAGAGAGACCAATCTAAAATGACACACAGTTGCAATTAATACATGACGAAATCACAGCAACGCTTTCTTGAAAAATTAAGATAATTGCGTCGTTTATTTATTTTCGTATAGAACAAATGTTGTGTTATTAGTTGTATTGTATTCAGTTATAGTTTTTTTCTTTCCTAGGTAAAAGACCTAATTTTTTATATAAATCCAAAATTTAAGACATTGAGATGTTTAATTTTCGTAGGTCTATTCTTGAAAGTACAACTCAAAGTTCAACTAGTTTAACTACTTCAATAAGATTTTTTTTTAACACTACTTGATTTTGGTTTTACTGTAGGTAAAGATACTTATATACTGTAAAAAGTAGTTTGTACCTACTCTAAATAGTTTGCCCATGTAATAAAATAGCAATTTAGATAACATAGTTTAATTTCATAAAGACATAAGGTCATACATTATTATGATTTTGTTTTTTAATTATGTTTACCCAAGGTTGTCCATTTTACTGTAAGAGTTATGTACCTAATAAGTCGTAGTACTTACCAAATTAATTTAAAAGCGTGCATTTTTATAGTTTCTTAATGTTTCTAAACTCTGTAATAGAATAAAGGTAAGCAAAGCAAATGTAATTTTGTTTGTCCTGTCATATTTTTGTCCCTTTCACTCGCTACCTTTCATACAGAAACGACTGTGGTTTGTTTACATTTATTATTTATCTCAGCTGGCTGAAGTATAGATCTTCTCGTTACAAAGTTGTTCCTGTGATACCGAGGAGGAAAATGTTAAGGGGGTTTACGCTACACACCTTTTCATACAAACTATCAGGTCGAAAGCATTGGAAACGAATAAACCGGTTCTACCAAAGCCTGACGTGCTTATGCATGACAAGTTTTGTCTTGGTTGGATTGGGTTGGTTTGTTTAGACTAGCCAGTCTAAATAGTTATAAGAGGATTTTTCGAAACGTCTAATATTAAAAAAGATATTGGCGATTATAGGTTTTTATGAAAAGCAGAAAATAGCTCTTTCTCAACCTTAAGATTGTTTTCGAAAACTCCTCTTATAACTATTCAGACTAGCCTGTCTTGCTTATGCATGGCACAAATTTTATTAGAATCGATTTGTTCGTTTCCAATATTTTTGAATTGAAAGCTTGTATGAAATGGCAGCGTAAACCACGCGGCGTGGACCAATGTAGAGTTTATTAATCTTCTATTGTAATAAAGTAGACTTGGGAGATTTGTATACGTACTTACAATAAATAATAACACGCATTATATTTAAAAATAATGTAATTTAACTTGAACATAAAAAATATTTAAAATACATAATAACATCAGTCAATAAAATTATATACGTAGTTAATAATAACAATAAAATAATTATTATAATTATGTTGTGCCTCGTATTTTAGACCTTCTTTGGCAGAGAAAATACGACAGTTTTGACTTCTAGGTAGGGTTCGAGAGCTCTGATACCACTGTAATAAAGGAAAATATATTTAAAAGGGCATAATTATATTTTGTTTTGAAAGTTGCATTTGAAATAAGACTGTCGATAGCACACAAGAGTTATTAATTTAGATAGCACTGCTACAAAAACTACTACTACACTACTATACTTTGTAGCAGTGCAACTTTCTAATTAAATTAAAAATCTTTTAAATGATAAAGTAACAAAGTTGCCGTCTTTTCCCTTAAATCTTGTTCAATGAGTGTTATTTATACAGGGTGGTGCCGTCAAATGGAATAGTGTAACGTTGAAAATGAATATGATATTTTTGAAAGTGGCAAACCATTTCTATGGACTAATATAGCCCATGTTTAAATTTATTGTCGCATTGACAGCACCACCCTGTATACATCATCCTTGTTTATACACGGTGTTTGGTACAAAGTATAAAAGCGAGCACCTACCCATGCTAACATAGTCATATAAATACTATGGTATTATCAAAAATACAAAATTGTGAAATAAATTTCAAATTTCTTTATACAAAAATTCGGCCACTAAAACAAAATGTATGGGAAATTTAAAAAATAATTTTACAATTTAGAATTTTTGATAACACCATAGTATTCATATGACCATGTTAACATGGGTATGTGCCCGCTTGTTATACCATGTACCAAACACCTTGTATATTATAATTATAGGAATAATTTCAATACATTCAGAGTGATTTTAACGAAAATTACCAATTCATCTCTAGAAAGGTTTACTTACTTTTCGCGACCAATTCCAGACTCTTTGAAACCGCCGAAGGGATTTTGAACACCGCCACCTAGATATGTGTTTATCCTGTAAATTTAAATGAGGTATTATTAACATAACTTAATTTTTTAAAAGAAGCCTACGTACTAAGTTAAACATGTCTCTGCAGCATGTTTAATTTTGTTTTGTTATATAATAAATATTGTTTAGTTTATGGTTTCAAAACAACCATTTTAAAATATATAGATATCTAATTAACCACTATAACGGATTAAACTCCCGTTAAAATTAAATGTTACATTAGTTATTGACATCTTACAACGTTTTAATTATAACCATATATAGCGGTGACGTTGTCTTTGTAAAGTTATATGCTATACTTAACTACCATTACTTTGTGTTACCTATATTTTATTTGTTCCGGTTCACGCATACGGAACTGATAATGTGTGTTCGTCTGATAGTATTGAATCCGGTGAAGAGGTTTCATTACAACTGTGTAGTGCTCTCGAAAATATCAGACAATACTAATTGCTTTGTGTAATAGGTTTTAATAAGGACAGTCACGCTGAATAATAATTTGCTAAACGCCAGCATAAATAAAGAGACAGTCCTTCCATTTTGAATATCATCTAGAAAGTATTCCACTCAAAGATGAATAAACTCGTACACAATATGGCGTCCCTTCTTTCAAAATAATAGTATTTTTAGATTTCAGAAACAAGCCAAAGAAAAACTGCGTTGAATATTTTGTTTGAAAAGTAATTAACTAGGTAGCTAAGGTAGTTAATTCTTCTGTTAATATGGAGACACATACACAGCTCATGACTTGGAAATGACGTTGTGTAAATAATAATTGCTATCCGTTTTTAGCCGACTTCAAAAAAAGAAGGAGGTTATCAATTCGTCTGTATGTTTTTTTTTATGTTTGTTACCTCAGAACTTTTGACTGGGTGAACCAATATTGATGATTTTTTTTCTTCGATGCAGAATAGTTCTCATTTGGCCCCATAAAAATGTTTTGAAAATCCAGTGGGTAGTTTGGTTTTTAAATCAAAAAAACTGGAAAAATTAAGTCGTCTACATATGCGAAATTGCGGATTTTTGCTTTCCTATGAATTTTTAGTGAAATGATACGATAGTAGAAAACAATATAAGGTCACGGTCACCCACCTAGCTTTGACCTTCAAAATTTATCTCTAAAAATTTTGAAAAAAAAATATTTAAACAAAAATTAAAACCGACTCCAAAAAACTGAAAAGGATACTATAATGAAATTTTAGTAGGTACTCATCCCCTAGGAACATATTTTTGGAGTTGGTGCTAAGTTGTTTCCAGAAACCATAGATAGTGAAGCACCGACTCCAAAAATATGTTCCTAGGGGATGAGTTGAGTACCTACTAAAATTTAATTATTTATCCTTTTCAGTTTTTTGGAGTTGGTTTTAATTTTTGTTTATATTTTTTTTTTTTGTTGAAGCAGAAGTGATTGCAGTATGAAAATATTTACCACACTGTGCCAGCTTCTACATGTTTGCTGAACTGCAAGGCGTTTTCAATGTTCTTAGTGAAGATACCTGCTGCAAGTCCAAAGTTAGTGTCGTTGGCTCGGTCGATCACCTCATCCAACGTGTCGAACTTTAAGATGCTCTGGACGGGACCGAAGATCTAACAAAATGAAAGAGATGGTAATTAATAAATAATAATATTTTATAGCACATTTGCTTGTAAAGGGTCTCTTATTTCACTAATTTCAATATCGTATTGTATCTCATTACGTACCTTCTTGAATGTAAAATGTTCCGTTTATCAAGATGTTCCGTCTAAAAACGAACGGTACTTTTTTAAATCTTAGCAATGAGTTTTTATGTCAGAAAGGTGGTCAACATTTTATGAATAAAATTAACTTTGTAAAAATTGTAAAAATATTTATACGACAAGAATGGCAAACAGCTTTATGCCATTCTTGTCCCACCTGAAGGTAAGCAGTTGGTTACCGTATCTATCCATCGCTCGAACTATATTGGGCACGACTCACGCGTTGCCGATTGCCGATCCAGTGAAATCAAGGAACATAAAACTACAAAGTGTTATTTAGCTGTGATGAAAATTTCATGCCTTATTGGTCTTAGATAAAGATATCTATAGCAAAGATAATGTCTAAAACACTGGATTCAGAATGACAGTGAATCCGTTAGCTTTAACTGGCTCAAGAACTAAAATTTGATTTACCTCCTCCTTAGCAATAGTCATGTCATCCTTGACATCGGCGAACACAGTGGGCTCGATGTAGTAGCCCGTGTTGCCGACTCTTTTACCTCCAACCAACAGCTTCGCCCCCTCTTTCTTTCCCGTCTCAATGTATTCTAGGATTTTGTTCATCTGTGTCTCGTCGATCTGCAGATTAAAATTTGACGAAATTTAAAGGTCAAACAATTTTTGATCTTTATATCAATACACGTCTGGAAGAAGTTTGCTATAGGCGCTTATAAGTGCCTGCCGTGCTTGCAAGCTTTCGTTGGTGACCTGTGCGAGCACAGTACCCCAACTTCAATCGAATCGAAACGAAAACGATCATCATGGCGTTTACCTCTCAAATCTCTATTTACAAAGTGGTTTTCAATAATTTACAACAGCCGCAGCTACCGTTTTCATACGATTTGACAGTTTTCACGACGACGAACGCTTTCATTTCAATTTATGTGAAACTTATGGCCGTTTTCACTAACCATTCCCTAGGCTTAGGTGACTCCTAGCGACATTATTAGTCTCTTTCTACCTCCTTTAGCTAGACTGAGATAAAAATCGCTAAGAGACTCTTAACGCTAAGCAAAGGTTAGTGAAAACGAGCATTACACTAGGAGTAATGAACCGCCGCGTTGCGTGTTTGCTTTCAAGAAACAACTAAAGTTACATAATTTCTCAAACGTCATATTCAACTTTTAATTTGCCGGATAGTTCTAACCTGGGGTCCATTGTCAGTTGTACTGTTGGTAGGATTTCCAACTTTGATATTCTTAGCATATTGAACAGCTGCTTCCACGAACTTGTCGTAGATTTTTGAGTGCACGAAGAGTCGAGACGCGGCGATACAGATCTGGCCCTGGTGGAAGAACACGCCGTTCGCAGCGTACGGAACAGCGAAATTCACTGAAAAATAGTTGTTGTTTTTGGTCAAAATTCTGGTGCTTATATCTATTAAAAGCTATTCAAAGGATATTATGCAAAGCTATTCCTCCAAGAAGATGTAAATATTTCGTGATTCATTTAATTTAATATGAATTTTCTTGAAGTGACTTGTGCTATCAGTAAAGCAGGATTGTTACAAAATTACTCATGCATCATTCATCACCAGCCTATACATAACGTCCCACTGCTGGGCACAGGCCTTCCTACATGGGAAAACACGAGTTAGGGCCATAACGCCACTGAGTTAGCTTAATGCTGGAGCAACGACTTAAGGTTGCCTTCCGAAGCACGGAGCATAAAACTCAAAGTTTCGATTGTGCCGTCCCGGAGTCGACGTCTTTACCCAACTTCCTCCTAAGTGCAAAGTTGGCACCGAACTCCTCAAAATAACTCAGGGAGAATAAAATATTTGTTTTTAAAAAAAACAGAATGCTTGACGTGCATATTCTATGCATGAATACAAAGAAATTCATACCAAGACGTTTATAATTCCATTAGTATTAATAGTATTAGTCTAATTTGAAATATAATATCAATAAACAGATACTTACGATCGGCGTCGTCCATGATGACGAGAGGACTCTTGCCTCCTAGTTCTAGGGTGACCCGCTTGAGATTGTTTACACCAGCCGCTTGCTGGATTAACTTTCCAACCTATTTAATTATTGAAAGTATAAGAACCTAATAGAACAATATTATTCCATTTACTTATTAGATACCAAACCAAACCAAATAAATTTAAAAAATACCACTGGTATTTCTTATAATTAATTGCTGGATTTAGACATACATGACAGCGCGACATTAATAAATAAAAGATAACATTTTCCCATGATTACCTGGGCGGATCCTGTGAAGGAGATCTTAGCAACATCAGGGTGGTGTGTGAGGGCTGCTCCAACAGTCTCGCCGTAGCCAGTCAATACGTTCACAACTCCTTTAGGAATACCAGCTTCGGCCAGCAAAGCTGCCAGAACCAGAGCTGTCAAAGGCGTTTGTTCAGCTGGCTTCACGACCACAGTGCATCCTTAAAAAAATAACACTATTCAAGAACATTCTTCAACTGAGAACTGGTTATAGGTACCTACATAGTATTGTTATTACCTACTAAAATGTGAATTTATCTTTGAGGTAGCAATAAAAAGGTATATTCTTCAAATGAATAATAATCGAATTCTATTTTTTTCAATGAGGTGTTCATTTAACGAAGTTTATGAGACGCTTTGTTTGAAATGATCACTTGGTTATTATAATTTTTTAAAGAAGATGTATTTCTAAGCACTTACCAGCAGCAAGTGCAGATAAGACCTTATTAA
Organism: Nymphula nitidulata; assembly: GCA_947347705.1. Lineage (NCBI taxonomy): Eukaryota > Metazoa > Arthropoda > Insecta > Lepidoptera > Crambidae > Nymphula > Nymphula nitidulata. The sequence continues at coordinate 15,847,168 of OX374625.1, read as the reverse complement.
GGAACATAAGAATGGGTACGTTCCAAGGAAGGATCAGACCGCATACTCCGACGGGTTGCTTCAGAGTGTAGGAGAATACTTCGCCATCTATCAACAAATTTTATAATTTCAGAAATGTACCCACAGTAATTCAAATTGAAAAGAAGCTCATATTCAAGTGTGAACGAATGGGCACGAATGATCCACTTAATTAACCATTTACTTACAAGATTTACAAGTTTTTACTCACGAAATGATATTATTATTATTATTAACCAAGCTAAATCCTCCTCGATTTTTGTGAAGATTGAATGGAGAATCACTCATTTCACATGCACAAGATTCTAAGATCTGTTTTAGATTTTATTTATAAAGGACTGACCCTGTTATTTTATTCAAAGCAGTTCAGTAAGTATGTAATGTGGTCTTAGAGAGTTCACAAATGGTTTGTAAGGTCACAGACATGGGTTCCTTCAAAAGAGGCATGACAAGGCACCTTTTGGGCCTGCAAGGTGGAGGCAGGTAGATTGTATGGCAGTGTATAGACTGCGCTAGCTGTCTTCGCATGTGGACTCTTCTTACCGCTTCACATCAGGTGGTGTTGAGTCATTTGCAGTGTTTTGTGTAGTATTTTGTTGTTTATAAAAAGGTAGATTAACTTACCTACTGGAATGGTGTCACCTTGGGTCTTGTCTGCTAAGCTAGCTATATATTCGATGTTTTTGCTAACACTCGAGAGCATATACTTGGTTTTGGTGAGCACCATTCCATTGTCGTATGACTCTAGCTCAGCTAAGTACCCAATGTCACGCTCAACTAATTTTCCAAATTTGTTAAGCAATCTGCCACGAGCCGAAGCATCTAGGAGCCGCCATTCTGAGTTGCGGTGGAAGGCACGCTTCGCTGCAGCCACGGCGAGGTCAACGTCAGCCTGGCATTTAAAAAATAAATAATTATAATAAAATAAATTCTAAATTGAGGCCATGTAAAATTCACAAGCCGATTTCTAAAGTTCTATCACGAGTAGTAACAAAATAACACACTTGCGGTTCTGACTAGCCACGAAAATCAGTGCCAATGCCAATGGTCTTCTTGACCTGAAGATGTGGAACAAAGCAAAGTTTGTATCTTATTTTAATGAATATTATTGCCATGAGATAATCCCAGTCGAAGAAAAAGGGGAAGGGAGGGCAAGATAAAATACTTAGCTGGCAACACGAATCATTCTCTTATTTTTTTCTATTCTCTGAACACAATATGTTCTCTCAAATCATTATTCAAACACTTCATTTTACCACATCATTATTTTCCTATATAAAGTAAACTTTTGGTTTTGTATTTGGATAAAAACAAATTCAACTTTAGTTTATAAAGAGAGCAAATTGCTCTCTTTATAAACTATAACTTTATCTTTATAAAGAGAGCAATTTATATGATCAGTGTTGATTGCCATTTCATTGCTGGTAATAAAACTGCCAGCAGTAAGTAACACGTCGGTGTCGGAAAATAGATGTTTTTGAACATATTTGCCTACATTCAGCAAAACTATGTTTACTATGTCAAATTCAATTCAAATAACAAACGGCCACATTCCATTTAAAACTTATTTCGAATAAGCATCAAAGCAACGATGACAAAGTTTTCTCTCGAAATAGCGCTCCAAAAATTTTATAGGTAAGATCAATTAAAAAATACCTTATCTGCCTCCGCAACTTTGGCTATGACTGAGCCATCATGAGGACTGAGTGTTTCGAAGGTCTTGCCGCTCTTGGCATCCACCCACTCGTTGTCAATGAATAACTGAAACACAAACATAATCATTACTTTAATACCTTTGCATTCTTCTATAAGGTGAGCTATAGCAACCTGGTCTACATGTCCTCACCCTTGAATCTCGACATCTCTTTTTTTGATTATCAATGTAGAGAGATTGCTATACTTTTTGGTTCTAAACTCATCAACAAGGCTGCTAAAATAAAACTAATGCAGCCAAATAACTAAAAATCTGATTGCTGGCGCTTTTTATTTTACCTCTTTAGCATTATGTAAAGACGTGTCAGGTGACAAGGCGGTTGTAATATGCCCCATGCACTATACCTACAGTATGTTACAAAAATCCGTAATAAACTTTGATATTGCTTCGTCAAAGCCCGGGTATCCCCACCAATGGTAGAGGAGTTGCCGTGGAGTTCCAGGCACAGGGCGACCTCCACACACGCAAAATGCTTAGCCAGCGAGGGGAGGTCTATAAGCGGATTTTTCCCTTTGCTTGTGTTCCTTGTCAAGAGTTACCTCTGAAAGTTTGATACTTTTCAGGCCACTTTTTCCGATTTAAATAATAAAAATACTAAAGACCACCATAAAAAATGCGTACTATCGCGTATCGTACTACGACACACTATAGCCAGGCCACACGCTACTGCCAGACCACACACTACTGCCAGACCTCACAAAACCCGCGCACATACTACGATATCGACCTCTTTCTATATTCTATGATACCGACTCCCCCGCAACCCCAGAATTTCAAATTTAATTTGGAAATTCCGTAACACCCGGTAGGATATTGTCATCCGCATAGCAATAATTGTTTTCTACATGAAGTATGTTATTGATAATAATATAAAGGTGAAAAATTGAAAGAGAATCAAATAGGAATTTATCTTTTTTTACGTAAGCCAGATAAATTCATTCTACTTTTTAAAACTACCTAATTTGTTCCAACTGGAACCACCACAGCATTCTTATAATATTTTGGAGAAACTCATTAGCAAAAAAAATAATGAAGATATTTATTTTGTAGATTTTACATGTCACGTAAATTTTAAACATTACTTCATAATCGTGTTACTGCGGGATGCGTGTTATTGCGGGCAGAAAAATAAAAATGTTTTTACACTAAGCATAAGGGCTTAGAGTTTAGACTTTATGAACAAACTAAGCCTCTATCAACGGCGATCGTAAACTACGACAGGCAGACCTCAAAAACTAGTAAATTTTATGTTTGGACTATAATTACTGAGTCCACAACATAAAAAGGTGGTTAGTATCTACTACAACGTTCAAAGTTTTTCACAACCATTAAAAACAACAAGCAAAAATAAGTAATAGGTTAGTTAGACAACGGCATGTGTAAATTTTGGTTTGGAACAACTCTACAGTAATTTATCGGTACGTTTATTTATTAAATTATTAACAATAATAGAATAGATAAAATTAAACCGAATCTGTGATCTTTTTTCACGGTAAAATATGCGGTTCCGTCCCCCCAGGACTATTTTTTATCTTAGTACATTTAATACATTTACATAAATTAATTAATTAACAACTAGCATGATTCGTTAAAAATTCAATGTTTGTACTTTGTATTCATCGAACACTTTTTTTGGAGGGGGTAAACCAAGATGTGGGATTCCTATTAACGTTACCTCCGTGGATGGACCCCTCTATACATTTCGCACAGTCTACTTTGGCAATGAAATCAACAAAATTTCATTTTCATGAATAATTAGTAATACTATTCACACCTTACATACACTCACTCACACCTTATCTTGCCTAAAGTAAAGCATCATTAAGAGCTTGTGATAAGGATACTAGATAACGCAGCAATATTGATAGTAACAGAATATAAATATCAGAAATATACTTAATAAACATACAAACATCCATGACTTTGACATTTTATTAACTGTCTATAGTATATTACATAATCATATCGGGAATTTCATATCACTGGTATAGGTATGTACTGGTACATTCTTAAGGTGTACGTATGCAATGAAAAGATATGTGTATGTTTGTAATTACAGTTGTGTCGTCCTGTTTTTTACGAGTTCTTATTTAATTTTTCTTTTTACAATTTAAACAATAAATTTGAAACGTGTAAGAAATAGGCAAAATGATGATTATTAAATACCTACTCCTTTTTATTTGCTTTTAATACACATATTAACTAAGATACACACTATAAATCAGCTAAATATAGAACTTTAGTGGGGGAACTTTAGTTAACCACCTATCAAATCACACAATCCTGAAACAATTTATTATTATGCCTACTAATGGACTCCCAAGAGTCTTGCTGTGGCTGACCTTACCCCTTAACCACAGATTAATAACAGGCCTTAACTCTGAAATAGTCCTCGTGTCATTTACTTCTCGCGTAAACAGACTCGGACAGCAATAATGTTACCCTAAAACTCCCGCCCCTTCCGGGATTCGAACTAGAAACCTCTGAACTTTTGCAAAAAATTTTGTTTGGATGTTGAAATGATATATTTCGACATTGTAGGGTATACGATAGCTTCTAACACAAATATAGATGGACTAGAAGAAATTCATAGGGTCATCCCAATTCCTTGGTCGCTCTGATCGCTCTGATGGTTAGAGCAGTTACGGGAATTGTAAAAGATCGCGGGTTCAGGCCTGAGGACATATTTTTCTCTCGATAAAGTACTTTTGGAACCTTTAGTTTTATAGAGACGATCACTATTCCTGTTTTACTCGTACGTAGTTTGTATTATTTATAATTATAAACACCTCTTGCTCATAAATAATGTTATGATGGATAGGAAATAATATATAGTAAGTAATGTATGCTTTTTATACATAATAAACATGACAGGACACAATATTGTTAAATCAAAAACCGGTCTAAGTTTAGTAGCGTCACAGAAATCGTCGTCAATTGAATAAAATGCTCATAGGCAGCGTGGCTTCATATTCCAATTGAATCAATTTAACTTCTTATTCAAAATAACAGCTTAATCGAAGCCGACACCATTGTAAAAGGATATAATATATGACGGGCGGGACTGTCTGTTCGTCAACCAGTAGGTATTAATATTAACAATTAAAAATATAATTATCAATAATTGGACTCTAAATGGTTTTATAATAGCCTGCATCAGATAATGGCCGCCGGCCGGCAATATACCAAGTTCTCATACACTTACCTACTTAATTATAATTGGCAAACTTTGTTGTAAGATTTGGTACTTATAGCAAATATAGAAAATTTAATCCAAATCTTAACGAATATTATAATTATGATCAATATTAAGGTTTTGAAGGAGAAAAGCAAGAATTTTTCTAATGTTTTACTTTTTTAATACTAGTGACGCAAATACCGCTCGCAAACTTTGGGTGTTAAACTGGTTTAAGAAAATGTGTTTCATTACTTGTGTATAGTTCATTATTAATATATCTAATAAATATTTCCTGCTTTAAAGACAAGTTGTCATTTTTAAAAAGGTATTTAATTATTATCGATGTATATATTTTTGCCTACCTTCGTATATTTGATTTGTGGAGCCATCACTACAATATTTTCCGACAGATCAAATAATACAGTATCACACACACCACGTCCCAAAACACACTAAAATATGACTGCGGTGATATCAGTCTATTTATAGATAGGTACTACTTGATTACCAAACACGTCTCTTAACAGTGTGTGGTAGTGCTCCGTCATCGTGCGTTTTAATTTTTACGTTTTGCTTATAGAGATCGTGATCAATGTACTTTATTATTTACGTAATAGGCATGAATAAGGATCGCAAAAAAGCTAATCGTAAGCGAATACAGGTTATTAGCTATAATAGTCTACTGTAGAGTCGATCTAGTTACTTTACAATTTAGGTACAGTCGATAGCATATCAAGCGTAACAGTTTGACCTTGAGAACACCCTTACTCCGCTCGTAAGAGAGGTGGCTTTCGTAGTGCAACTGTTAAACTTGATGTGCTGTCGTGTGTACGTACCTAATCATCATCAACATCGTCATCATCACTAGCCTATACAGGGTGGTGCCGTCAATGCGACAATAAATTTAAACATGGGCTATATTAGTCCATAGAAATGGTTTGCCACTTTCAAAAATATCGTATTCCTTTAATAATTTCATGACATTTGTATGGAATAGTGTAACGTTGGCAGCATTATTTCTAGATAGTTAGTTTTATTAAAGTTGAAATTTTTCTAGTTTTATATAGCAATAAAACTAGAAAAATTTCACGTCCTGAGGCAGGAATCGAACCCGCGACCTTTCGCAATGCGGGCGATTGCTCGCTCTGCGGGCGACTGCTCTGACCACTGAGCCACCCAGGACTTGGGATATCCCTGTGAAATTCTTCTAGTCTATCTGTATTTGCGTTTATGAGCAAACCTCCACCCTACAATGTCGAAATATTCTATTTCAACATCCGAAACGAGTATTTTTACAAATACCGACGTTTCGGTTAAGTTGGGGCAGTGCTTTCAAATATTCTTAATTTTGTGATTTTAACATTATTATAAATTGGATTGCGAAAAGTCGCGGGTTCGATTCCTGCCTCAGGACGTGAAATTTTTTTTTCTAGTTTTATTATATTTTAATTACTGAGTAATTTTTTCAAACAATTATAAAAAGTGAGCAGTGACGATTCAGTATTACAGTATGGAGTACCGCAAGGCAGTGTCCTTGGACCTACCCTTTTTTTGATATACATAGATGATTTAACTGACCTTAAACTTGAGGGCGGTAAGATTGTTTCGTACGCTGACGATACAGCTTTACTCTTTTCGGGTAAAAACTGGGATGAATCCTTTGCTAGGGCTGAGACTGGGTTGCGGATTGTCACTAAATGGTTACAAACAAACCTACTCACTTTGAACTCACATAAAACTAATTATATAACATTTTCTATGAATATCAATAGTCAACCACACAGCCGATTTAGTTTGGCGGTACATTCTTGCTCTTTAAACGATAGGTGTACATGTAATAAATTACTAAAGGTTACTTTTACAAAATACTTAGGTGTATTTGGGGATCAGTTTTTATCTTGGCATCAGCAAATAGTTTTCGTTAATAAAAGAGCTAGCAAAATGATATGGATTTTTAAATATTTAAGGCATATTGCAGATAGGGAACTTCTGATTTATATATAAAAAACATTAGTACAATCCGTTCTATTGTATTGTTTGCCGATTTGGGGTGAGTCTTGTAAAACAAAAATTATTAGTCTGGAACGTATACAACGGGCTATTTTAAAAATTATGACATTCAAAAAAATAACATATACATAACATCTTGTTTACACACTGACACTAATGTCTTAACTGTAAGAAAATTATACATCTTAAACAGTATCCTGTCACTTCATAAAAAAACTCCTCTAAATCAGGATATACTTAATAAACGCAATCCTTATTCAGTTATCGAAATAAAAAAAGTCAGAACTACATTCGCAAAAAGGCAAAGTGTATCCCAATCTATAAACCTTTATAATACTATTAATCGTATACTAAATATATATGTAATGAATAACAACAAATGTAAAGAAACAGTATCTGATTGGTTAAAATGGCAAAATTACGATGATATAGAAAAAATGATATTAAGACATTAATTATCTGCTTTTTTTATGTCTTATAGGTCTTATAGGCTGGTTCCAAAAAAACAAAAATTATTATCGTTTTATATTATTAAATAAATTCATTAAATCAAGTTCCTACTAACAGTGGTCGAACTGAATGTTTTTGTTCTGATACAATTTAACTGGGAAAAATATTATGCAACTTGTGGGTAGGTTTAAAAATTTTCTGTATAACTAGTCTACACATATTTTATTGTTTAGTATCTTGTGGTAATTTCATAATTAGTAGTAGTTATCTGTGTAAGTGTTTTTAATTGTGAATTAAGGTAAATTTCGTAGACCTTTGTTCTTGAATTTTTTGTGACCATAAGGTTAATAACTTTGTTTTAATAAGATTTACATTACATTTGAACGCCAAATTCAAATTTCTCAAGTATATACTTACTTTACTCGCAGATTAATAAGTACTGTTAATAGTTGTAGCCATAATATAGTGCTAGGTATTGACTTTGTGGTACTATATAGTCAATGTTTGTAGTTTATTTATTTATTTTATTTATTCATATAAATCAGGTTACATAGACCCATAAGTGGAATAATTAATAACATTTGAATTAAAATAATAAAATTAACACATAAATATTTTAAAAATGCAATTAGAATTAAATTTTAAAACCTGAATCGATATTAAGTAATTATGTACAATTAAATAAAATGTCAAAATAAATTTCAATAAAATAAAATGTCAATAAATCAAAATTAATTCCAATAAAATAAAATACAATACAAAGAACTTAAATCAAAACAACATACATACAAATCACAATTAATAAACACCTTGAAGTCGACTGTCACCATACCGGGCACCATAGGGGACATGTTTACTACAACAGTGCCGAATATAAGGGCAGTCCAGTCTCTCGGCTATCATCGCCAGGACGCTGTTGGGGCTGGCCCGCACTCTGCGCACCAATGACGCGCACCTTTTACGCATCCTTGCATAAAAGCAGTCCGTGCGCGCCGCCGCGAACATGCCGGAAGCACTGCAGAAGCGGGGCAGCCCCACCAACACCCGGAACGCATTATTAAACTGCACTCTGAGTGCATTGTATGACTGCTGTGAGTAGTTAGCCCACAGTGCGCACGTGTACAGCGAAGTGCAGTACGCACGAAAGAGAGTAATCTTCACGTCAACCGAACTCCGCGCGAATCTTCGAGCCAACATATTTGCTCGCCTTGACAGCACTCTCCTCTCGCGCTCAACATCAACGTTGTCTTTGAGATCAGCCGTGACTATGTGCCCTAAGTATTTGAAATGTTCCACTCTGTGTAATGAGACACCGTTAAGAAATACTGGTGGTATACTTTGTGGACATTTAGCACCGCCTGCCTCAAAGACCATATACTGGCTTTTGGAAACGTTATATTTTAAGCCGTGCTCCTCGGCATATCTCTCACAAATCCGCAGCAGTTGTCGCAACCCACAGACCGACGCGCTCAGCAGCACCATATCGTCAGCATAACTAAGATTATTTATACATACGTCATCAACGTGACAGCCGACATGACAACTGCTGAGCTCGGCAATCAGTGAATTAACGTATATATTGAACAGCGTAGGCGAGGTCAAACCACCCTGCCTCACGCCGCACTGAAGCTTATACGACTCAGACACTGCACCGGCCCACCTGACGTTATTCACCTGATGCGCATACCAGTACCTAAAGATACTAATAAGTTCATGTGGTAGCCTAATGCTCTCCAATTTCTTCCACAAGATTTCATACACCACCAGGTCAAATGCCCTGGACAAGTCGAGGAAACACGCAAAAACAGGAGTTTTACGATCCAAGTAATACCTAGCGGCGTGCTTAAGACACAGTATTGCGCTCTCCGTCGATAGTTTGGGTCTAAATCCAAACTGATTATCGTGTAGGTTTGCGCATTGATTCAAGTATGTATTAAGCACGCCGTCAAACACCTTAGCGATCACAGTGGCCAGGGAAATAGGCCTATAGCTACTTTTATCCGCCAAATCACCAGTTTTATTTTTCACTATTGGAACTACTACCGTTCTCATAAGATCTGTTGGCAAATAAGAGTGACTCACGCACAACGAATAGAACATTGAAAGCACTCTATACGTATGTGGGCCAGCGTGCTGCAAATGCTCAATGCTAAGGCCATCGTGTCCTGGAGATTTCCCCTTTGTCATGTTTTTAATAGTAAAGGCAACTTCTTTGGCTGTGACTCTAATATCAACCGCCCCACTCAGCTCATCAGCATTAAGCATCGAACCCGCCTGACCCAATGGAGACTGTACAACAAAATGGTCCCTAAAAACATCTGCGATTTCCTTATGATCACACACACCGTCTATGCTCACAGGACGACCAGGCCTATGGCTCTCTTTCTTAGTATGTTTCCGTAAACTACGAAAATCACCCTTTGCATGCTTTTCAGCTAGGACATCCATGTTTATTTGATCCTGATGATTTTGACACCATCTCAATCGGGATTTGAATAACTTTCTGCTGTTGCACATTTCATCGTACAAGAAGCCAGATCTAGGTTTAGTTGGTTGTAGTGCTTGTGTTTGTTATATAATAATTGTAAAACGAAGGAGCGGATTCCTCTCAACACAGGTTGCTTGAACTTAAAGAGAGGACTCCCTCAACAAACTGTAACATTTTATTGTACTTAATAAATTTATTATTATTTTAAAACTGGAGGGCATTCATGTAAGCAGTTTATCAATGGAAATCCTATAAGGTGGGGTTATAAATTTGCGTGGGTGCAACGCGCCTCGTATATATTGTGTGGTTTAATTCATATCAGGGTCAGCCTAAAGAAAAACCCGCTGAAACTGTAATTTTAATTAATTCACTCGTGTTAGGGAAAATAGATGAGGATGCTGCATTTTATCTTTATATTGATAATTTTTATACGTCTCTACCCCTGCTTGAGGAACTCGGAGAAAGTGGGCTTAAAGCCACTAACTCCGTTAGAGCCTTAGTTACCAAAGAGGTGCAGGTGGAGCCCCAAGGGGCTACGGGAGACTCGACGGGGGTCTACGTTGACAAAAATAGTTATTTGTGAAAGAAAGAAAGAAACTTTTTATTGACTTATCAACTACAATCTTTAGATATAACAAACAAATTACAGTCACAAAATACGATAGTTAATATAATTAAAAATATAAACATATTGAACAAAGTGCAAAGCCAACAGGTCCCGGTCTCAGCATATATTTGTTATACAAGAGTGCAAGCAAAGTTGCTTTATAACCGCGTGCTCACTAGCGCAACGAATGGGTTCAAAAATTAGAAACCTAAGCGTTAGCGAGGGAATCAAAAGAGCACGAGGTGAAAAATCTTTGCACTCGAGTGCAACACGTAACTTTTCATCCCACCTCTGCGAAAAAATGACTAAATGCAAAAAAAAAGACATTTACCATCACAAGTGGTTGTATTTCAGTTAAGGTATTAACTACTACATTATGTTAGGTAAGTATTACGGAATAATATTTAAATTATAACAAATAACATCTACAAAGTAGTTTGTTAAATAGGTATACTTAAGTAGATACTGAACGTGCAACTGACTTACTTTTGCCGCCAAATATACGGAATCAGGTGCTTCGTAGAAACTTTTCAATTTTAGATGCTGTGGAAATCTTCGATTTTTTTGGTTGATGACCAGATGAGGCTCTTTTTAACCAGATGAGGCTCTTTTTAAAAATGCCACTAATTTAGGATAGGTGTAGATATGTAGGTATATCTCTTTTCATCTTTATTGTTGCTTTGAGCATTGAATACGAACTCCATAGTGTGCTTGAATTAATGGTCTCAGATAATTCAATAAAATATGCCATCAAAACGTTTTCAAGAAAGTTTTAGCTCCTTTAGCTAGTCGCCAAGTGTTAAACATATCGTACTGTTTCTACTTCTCGCGTGATTGTTGAGGAAGAAAGCTCATTTGCGCATATTCACTCATTTTAGGTTTTTCACTTGTTTTCAAGTTTCTTGTTTTTAACCTACGGTTTTAACAATATATCGTAAAAAAAATATAAAAAGTGGGAGTGTTTGGCGGGTTTTAATGGCGTCAGTCATGATTTTTATTTTATTAACTAAGCGAACTTTGTGTTATAAAAGTAGTGTTGCTTTATATACAAAGTGTTTGTGTTGACGTAAAACTAAAAGATTATTAGAATAAAAGTGATTATGGTGTGAAATACGATAAAAAAAAATGTGTGGTTATCCACCTCATCAAGTAGCACATAAGGAGACTGTCATCATTTATTACTCGTCAAATACTCCCAAGATGCATTGAAATGTGTAACACCAGCATTTCAATGCAATAAATAAAGAAATAAGAAATACTGAAGACATGGCTGTATGGACATTAGTTTCCGTTGCCTTCCCATTGTAGGCAGAATAAACAAAAAAAAAGTTAGGGGTGTTTGGCGGGTTTTTGTGGCGTCAGTCAACATTCATATTACAATAATTAAAAATTGAGTCGGAGCGAACAGTAAGTTTGAGTTATAAAAGTGGCGTAGTTTTATTATTTAAGTGTTTGTGTTGAGGTACTACTAAAAGATTATTAGAATAAAAGTGATTATGGTGTGAAATATGATGAGAACTTTTTTGTGGTTATCCACCTCATCAAGTAGCACTTATGGAGACACTCATCATATATTTCGCGTCAAATACTCCTAAGATGCATTGAAATGTGTAACACCAGCATTTCAATGCAATAAATAAAGAAATAAGAAATACTGGAGACATGGCTGTATGGACATTAGTTTCCGTTGCTTTCCCATTATAGGGAGAATAAACAAAAAAAAGTGGGGGGTGTTTGGCGGGTTTTTGTGGTGTCAGTCAACATTTTTATTACAATAATTAAAAATTGAGTCGGAGCGAACAGTGAGTTTGAGTTATAAAAGTGGCGTAGTTTTATTATTCAAGTGTTTTCTGTTGAATTGCAACTAAAAGATTATTAGAATAAAAGTGATTATGCTGTGAAATGCGATGAGAACTTTTTTGTGGTTATCCACCTCATCAAGTAGCGCAGTGACTATCATCATATATTTCGTGTCAACTACTCCCAAGAAGCATTGAAATGTGTTACATCAGCATTTCAATGCAATAAGATGACGAAATAAGTCACTGTTTAAGCTAATGGCCCTAGCAGCCAAAGCTTCATAAAGTATTTAAAAAAAACAAGTGACAATGACATTTGTGACACATCAATACAAACAAAACTAATTTTACTGATTTCATTTCATTAGTTTCGGGAATTAATTAAATACATAACAACACTAAAATTTCAAAACATTAGTCTGAGCGTTCAAAGGTTAGGCACTAACCAAGTGTTTGTTGTGATTATGGAAGACAGTCATATAAATAACTTCACCATGAATTTTGAAAATGATCAGGTAACTTTTTTGTTTATATTCGTCGAACTCAGAAGTAGAATATAATTAATTTATTATTATGTGAGATCAAGAATTACGTTCAATGTAAAAAAAATTAAGTTTAATGTGACAATAATGGTTAGTATAAGATAGTACTATAATGTCTACAGTAACTGTTCTTACCCACTTGAAATTAGCTTATGTCAAATCAAATATTTTTTGTGTCAACAAACTGCTTACAAGCCGCAATAAGACTCCTGGGATTCTATGACGATAAATGTTTAACTTTATGCAATTTTTATTATTAAAAATAACCATACCCTTTATTTTCCTGTCTTCCTGTCACTGGTGCTGGTCTGCTGGTAGAGATTTCTTTAGAAATAACACATAAGACAGTTAAGTACAAAGGTACCTGCCCCTTTGTACTCAATTGTTTTATGTGTTTTATTTTGGAGTCTTTTGTGTGTACATAAATGATAAATAAATACCTTATATTAAAAGTAAGAGATTATATTTTTATATAGTTTATATTAGGTTGGGGAAAAAGTCTTTTCACATTATAGTATGTATGACAGTACTTGTAATAAAATCTCTTTGGCTGTACTATTTGTATCTGGCTGGTTTTGGTATCATTAAAAGTTTAGATTTTAAAAAAGATAATTCCAAATTCAAATTAGGAAAATGTGTGTTTTTCATTTGTTTTTCGTACTGTCAAGATGAGTGAATCTAATGAAGAAATTCAATGCATTTTAAAATTTTACTACAAAAAAGGTAAAATGCAACTCAAGTCGTGAAAAATGAATGAGATAAAAGCAAGAAGTTGAGAGAAAGCGTCCGGAATTAATCAACAGAAGGGGTGTGGTTTTTCATCATGATAACGCTAGACCTCACACATCTTTAGCCACTCAGTAAAAATTAAGAGAGTTTGGCTGGGAGGTGTTACTGCATCCGCCGTATATAATAGTCCTGACCTTGCACCTTCAGATTTCCACCTGTTTCGCTCTCTTCAGAATTCTCTAGGCAGTGTCAGGTTAATATCACGAGAGGACTGCCAAAAGCACTTGTCGCGGTATTTTGATCAGAAGCCCCAAAATTACAATAGCAATGGGATCATGTCCCTGCCTACAAGATGGCAAAAAGTTATTGAACAAAATGGCGCCTACATACTTTAGTTAAATGTAAATAAACTATATTAAAAAATGATTTGAATTTTCTTAAAAAATGCTTAGAAACTTTTTCCCCAACCTATTATATGGAGGCACCTATTATTAAGATTATGGTTTAAAGCTGTATTTCTCATAAACAGGCAAATCTGCATGTACTAAAATAAATATAATGTAATTTATGAAATGTCAATGTTACTGGGTTGATTTTAATGAAAATCTGTAGGGTTGACCTTTGTTCAGCAGTGAATGTATTTCGGCTGAAATCATAATCACGATTAAGAGGATTTTTAGGGGTAATGGATCAACAGGTAGCCTTAGAAGCAGCTGGAATTCTCTATTCATATGCTTAGGAGCACTTTAGTCAGCCGAAAACATTGTATTCTATTCTGGTTTTATCAATTACCTTTAATATTCTTCGATTAGTTTATTAAGCCACATAAGACTCCCTGGAGCATATTGACAATTAAATACCAAGTGTGTCTGAAACTTGTGGCTTCACAGTAATTTCTGTAAAGTAGTATAATATTGTCATTTAAACAAAGTATAAAATGTGTCTGGCCAATAAGGACTCAAGTAGGTATAACTTTCCTTTGTAACTGAAGAACTAAAAGAAAGACACATGTTTGCTCTAATTTTTACATCAACTTATTGAATTATCACAAATTGGATTAAATTATCTAGACTGCACTCTTGTCTTACCTTCAGTACATACTCATTATTGGCTGGAACATGACCTACCTGTGAAATGGTGGCTGAAAATAAAAAATTTAAACTGTAGAGAAATAATTCTAATTGGACTAAAATATAATTATTTAATAAGAAATGTAGCCATTTCTGTTTTCTATATACATATTGGCACTGATTGTTATATAATAAGCAATGTAATTTGATTTGTTTTCGAAGAGTGTTTGCAATAAGTTACACCAGGAGTGACAAAAAGCTTGTGACATAAATCTAAAATATCCACAAACTACCATGCCTGTGTCAGATATTTCTAAAATATTTTCGAGCCATATTTATACCCTACTAAATATAGGCATTATGATCTTTACATTTTTTGAATCATACATGTTTCCACTGTCCATATTAAAGTGGTTGATAGTACTCACTAAATATGGTGCTCTGCCATATCTTCAAAAGTGTCAACATACTCAGCATAAGAAATCTCGTTATCAGTATAATTTGCAGTTAGTAACTAGTAGTAAGATAAGCAAGGTTCAAGAGGACATAGTGAGGAAATGTGTTTCAAATATAAGTGTTATAATGGAAGATAGCAACACTTCTGACGGACCCAAATTGATACAGGTATAATAAATAAGTCCTTATAAGAAATAACATTGATAGTTGTAACATTATTTCAGATATTTTTGATTGTCACAAACATTAATAACACCAAGCTTAATTAAATAATAATGCACAGGTGATGATTTAATAATTATACCACTCGCTGTTTATAACAATAAAAATATCTAAAATAATGTTATGAAGATCAATGTTCTGGAGAACCTTCGAAATAATAAATATTTTGATAGCATAATTTGTGAACTCATTATAGTTATTATCATTATAAATCATCATTGTAACCTAACAAACCAAAACTTTTATTTGTATTTTTTATCAGCTTCAAACAATAAGCTACTTTGATAACTGTATAACTATTTTATAAACATATTAGATTAACATTACTCGCGACAAATAAGTACCTACTGGATTTAAGGACTGTCTACACGGGCGGACATACCGCCGCTCGCCGCAACTAGAACTTATATAGAACTTGAGTTCTAGGTTCTAGTTCCGGCGGGCGGCATATATTGAATATAAACCCACATTGTATATACCTCTATTTGAATAGGGGTTTAGTTTATTTCCAGGGAAATTGTTTGTGATTGATAATCAAACTAAGTAATAGCCGTCAATCTCTTGTTTTTATTTGTTATTTTTTTTCGTTCCGTTATCACTCTGACTTAAGCACTCCTCACTAGTTCTCACCTCTGCTCCTATCAAAAACAATAATATGTAGACAGGCTATGACTAAGCCTATGTGTGGCATAAGATTATTATTTTTTTGCGTGTATGTACTATTTCATTACGACTAAGTAACGATGGTTTAGCCCTTGAAATGCTAAAAACCTCCTAAAAAGGATGACCGAGTCATCACATGATCGAGTGTCAATTTATGAAAATGATAATTATAAATTGTATTTGTCTGGTATACACCTACCTATCCACTATATTAAATGCTTGTTTCAGCTGACCTATTGCGGACAGGACTGTGATAAAATACCGCCCGCTCTACCCAAAATTTATGGAGCAAAGGTGAAGAATTTGGATCTAAGGTAAGTATATTATGATGCTTACTGTGAAAAAGAATTTAGGGAATGTAAAAACCCTTGTCTGCTAGCAGGAGTAGGTACATATCAAGATTAGCAAGATTTAGTTTGGGTATTTATGGACTTATATCTTTTGTAATTATAATCAAAGTTCAAAGTTTTTTATTTGCGCACTAGGTGTACATTGGAATCTAATAATGATGATGGTCTTGTATTAGAACAATGATGATGACAAAATTTCTACTAAGGAACGTCTTTTAGATAAACACAGATTCGATCCTTTTAATTCTCGAATACATTACAAGGTTCAACTATAGTAGCACTGTGTAACCGTCAAGCTAGACCTCCATGACGCTCATTTATTTTTCCATCTGCCCCCTTCTTCACAACTGTCGGAAAATATTCGAATTTAGGAAACTCTATACCTGTCACTTTTTACTACGGAGCGTCAAAGTGAGACGGGATGTGACTTTTCGAATCGAATACGTGATCCGACGGTTGTGAATAAGGGGGCTGGACTATCAGAGAACAATCAAGAAACTAGACTCAAGCATTATTATTATTTGTCTTTGGGGCTTATCAGTTTTGTCAAGGATGATAAAAGTTGTTCTACGGTTTTGTTTAGACTTATTTGTTACTGTAACCTGAAAGATCTATTGGAACTTTTTTTATATACAACTATATGACAAACAAGCTGACGGGGCCACCTGGTGGTAAGTCGTAACAAGAAAAGAATCAATTGGCATTGCAGGTGCGTTATCATTCTGAGGCCTATTGTAAATGTTTAAAGTAGAGGCTTGACTTGGGCATTTTCCATAAATTTTAGGAGTTTCCTAACCTCAAGGGTCATTTGAGCCCTAGTACTAGTTAATTCACTGGTCTTTTCATTGCCTATGACGCCAAAGTGACCAGGGACCCATCTCAGGCTGATTATGTTTTTGAGCCCCAGTATAAGTATTTAATTTTTCTAGTTTTGAATGCAGTGTATTTGCATTTATAGCATTAAGCACTGTTTGGTTGTCAGAGTATATGTAAATTGGTTGGTCAGCAAAGTTCTGTAGCCGATTAATTATGGTCTAGACTTCCGCCTGGAAGAGGATGGCTTATTTTCTAAGGTTTAAACTTCTACTAAACCTTAAGGACTAAAGCATATTGACTGTCCAATACTATAGATACTGAGCGTCATACTATACTCTTGTCTCCTTGACCTCTTTAGGGCATTCGACATTTTTTATACACAGTGCTTTGGAAAAAGTTGAAGGACAGGCACAGGCGTGTACTACCTATAACTAGTCGAAATCTTTAGTGGATTTCAGTTTTGTTATAATAACTATACCAGTATTATAATTAAGTGGTACAATGCTTTTTCGAACAGTATAGGTAAGAGTGTGGGTGAGACTGGCGACGTTGACATCTCCTTAGCTCTTTAACATACTCGTAGTATATTTTGACTCACTCACAGTCGAGCAGCATATTAGTAAACGAACTTGTCGTTAAATATTTGTTTTCTTTCCTACTGTATAAATATTTGCAGACTACCCTTTATCTACCATAAAATAGCAGTACACACACACAAACACACATAAAGAACGATCATGGTGTGGGCTGTGTAAGAGGGTACATGAATATTCTAACATTACAAAATAACCACGCCTCGCACCGCACACGCAGCGCTTCCGCACCGCGCTCTGTGGGTTCTGGCCTTTACACCGAAGTAAAATGCAATTAGTGAAATAGCACAATCACGTAGTTCGCCTTTTAATGAAACCTTTTAGCAGAAAGTGTTTTCTCCAAAATGTTATTTGAGTTTTTAGTTGTTACCTTGAAAATGGGTAGTAATTTCAGCCTATTGACTAAGAAATGCTGACGATAATGAACGATGAAGGTGTAAAGCTAAACTAAGTCTGGTTCTTCATTGTTAAAACGGGTCTGGTGGAAATAATCAATGAATTAAAAGTTAGTCAAAATTGTAACAATTTCGTAATTCTAGACTTGTAAATGTAAATCAAATATTAGAGCTGCAATCAATCAATTATGTATATTGATAACTAAATGTACAGGGTGGTGATGTCAATACGCATGTTTCAATTTATTGTCGTATTGACGGCACCACCCTGTTTATTGTGAGCCAAATTAGTCATTAACAGATACATGACGTTGCTAGGTAGGTATCTTAACATGGGAGACATTCAATATTCTATGATGGGAGAGACAATAATAATTGAGTGGTTTTGAAATTCTAATTCAAATCTTTTTTACCTGAGTACAGGTGTAGGTTTTTATACTTTTTTACATTATTCAGAATAATTGGCGGGAAAATAGTCATATGCTATTATATTACACAAAAATTATTCTTCCACTATTTAGGAGTAACAGTAGCAGACAGACAGGAAGGCAACAAAGAGATATTAGGATGGATTCAAGTTAATATAATATTTACAGTTACAACAGCATCGAGACTCTAAAAGGCTTGGAACAATTCCTAAGATTGGAGGAGCTGATATTAGACAACAATAACTTAGGAGACCTCGTCAGGTTCCCTTATCTGCCGTATTTGAGAACACTTTCGCTCAACAACAACCAGGTGAGCAACTGACTCTACAAGAAATTTTCAGCTGCCTTGACAACTCGTAAAGTCACGAACTCGAGCAATAACATGTACTCTTTTTTCGCTGTTCGTGTCTCTTAATGTAAACGGAATAAGTGTCATGAACAGTGAGAAGTGGGTACATATTATTGCTCGTGACTGATGCACAATTATCCCTTTATCTGCTATATTATAAAAATTAATTGCGTAGTAACGAAGCCCCTTGATGTCGCGCAAATCAGGTGGTGTAATAGGTCACTTGAAAAATCACTCTCGATTTGATTATTAATTTTCTAATTAGAGGGTAGACGTTAGCTTGTGACGCAAACAAACATAATCTAGAAGAATATCGTAGGGTTATCCCAAGTCATTGGTAGCTAAGTGGTCAGAGCAGGCACCGAATTGTGAAAGGTGGCGCTACAGTACTAATATTTTTCCACTTTGGATATTTTTCTATACCTAAGTTAAATTTCAACGTTAATCACAAGCAAAACACAATATACTAATGATAGGTATTAGTGGCTCAAAAAACACTTATTATTGTGACTCTGTCTTTATTTGAACAAGTGTCAAACTAATTACGCTTATCAAAAAGGTCATATTGATCTTCCTAGTTTCCTTTACTTATCATAAAGAGAAGGTATGTTGGATATTTAGATTTTATTGGTAAACAATTATGGCAAGAATAATGTAAGTAGGTATCGTCTCTTAGTTAGGTACTGTATGTGAGGTGAACTATATGTTATTACTTATTACTTTATTATTATTACACAGCAAGCTAAGGTCAGTGAGATTGCTTATGAATTTTAATTGGGTTTCAAAATCAGATTACCTACAGTTACGAGACTTTGGTATGAAGTTTGTATCACGGGACTAAAAAGTTAACACTAATGAAACATAGAATTGATTTAGTAGGTACTCTATCAGGTTCTATTTAAATACCATCAAGTATAGTAAGAATTATAGGTACCTATAACTATAAGGATTACAGAAAAATGCTTCTACACGATAATGAATATTGATGATATCAGATTTATAAAATAATTTCCTAATGGATACCTATTTTAACTTACTTTAATTTGAAAATTAAAGTTATAATACCCAATTACCGATTTTAAGTTTTTCAATTTTTGTAGAAGTAGCTGCTACAAGGACACAGCCCGAGATAAAATACTGTTTGTTCTTTATTCTGTGATCTAACGTAAAAACAGAAAGACTAGAAATCTTTTTCGGTAACTCAGCAGTTAAAATAAAGACCAATTAGTTGACCAATGACTGTTGTGTATTTGTTATAGATCTCGGACTTAGAACATCTACTTGACAAGATAGTTGATCAGATGCCTTCTTTGACCTACTTGAGCCTGCTTAGCAACAAGGCGTGTCCGAACGAGCTCTCCGACATAGACAAAGACGAATCAGACTATCAGCGATATAGGTCAGTATTTGCACTAGTCCTGCTATACGGGGTGGTGCCGCCAATACGACAATAAATTACACATGCTCTGTCTATATTAGGTAATAAAAATGGTTTGCCACTTTCAAAAACATCTTATTCTTTCGATAATTTCATTTCATTTGTATGAAATATTAAAACATGGCTGCATTATTTCATAGAAATGTCATGAAAGTATCAAATGGATGGTTTTGAATGAAAGATCAGTAGTAGGTAGTGAACATAAATAAGTTTATTATTAAACAATTTCACCTTATTTCGAAGCCAAACTTTTCATTCAAGTTTTAGTTCTAATCGTAGTTCGACTTGTTTTGTTTTTCTACCTGACAACAAAATGGCACTAACTTTATGTACTAATTACATACTTACCTAATCATTTATGTCAGGTATGCTAATGTTCAAGATAAAACCTAAAATGTTTTGGTTAGGTACTTCGTCCTGTATAAACTAAAGAACTTACGATTCCTGGACTCCCGCCGAGTATGTTCGTTGGAGCGCGCAGAGGCAGAGAAACGCGGAGAGTTTATGCGTGTGCGCCGGCCTCGGCCGCCCGCTGACGACATAGAGGCGTCCGACAACCGAACGCAACAAGGAGTCAGACCGCTACCCGTAGATCTTAGCGCGTTGGGCAAACACAAAGGTATAGTATAGCAAAATTAATATTTTGTACCCACTTACCACGAAAAGAACTAGGTACTCTCAAGCTTTATGCTCTTAAAGTTAAGGCTCTATATCGAAGCCGTTAAGAAAGGGACAAAAGATACTTATGACTTGTCAGCGTGAAGAAAAAAGACAACAATAACACAGGCATGTGTCACGTAAACGAAAAAAGACACATTAGATATTTGATTAAAAAATAACTACGAGGATTACAGAAAAATTGTAGGTGCGTTGGAAGAGATTTCTTTTAGAAATAAGCCACACCTTTTGTACATTTTTATTATTATGCTTTTCTTTTATTGTTTCTTTGTGTACAATAAATTATTAAATAAATAAATAAATAAAAATGCTTCTACACGATTATGAATATTAATGATATCAACTTTATAAAGTAATTTTCAAATGGATAGGTACCTAGCTTACCTTACTTTAATAAAAACTAAGTTGTAAAATCCAAATTTCCATAATTATACCAAATACTAAACTTTTCAAGTACTTAGTCAAGAAAGAAATATTGGAGAATAATTTTTTGTACTTACCACGAAAGGAAAAACTTACTTTGAAGTTAATCTCCGTAATACATAGGTACAAATATTATAGTAAATTATTTGCATAAACTCCGTTGTTTAAATTTGTCAATACCACGATGACGGCTAAAAGAAGTACCCGAAGAATAATTGTTATACCTAATACTTCATTCATTTCACGTTTAGATTTTTTTAATGTTTGACTCGACAAAATAACGTCCATCTTACCTCGGGGTGCTTTTAGGAGTATACTTAACATTAAATAGATATAGAAAATACTGTTGAATAAGGAATATTGACTGTCCGTTCATGACCAACATAGAAATGCTAATATAGCTAATACCGATCTCATACATTCCAACAATAAATGTAATATTTATCTAAATGATTCGAACATAATTTATACTGAAAATGAAGTTTTATCCAAAATTGTGGAAACGATACGAGCATTGAATTATATTTGTATTTTAATTGGTATCGAATCGCTGTATCATATTTTTTTTATGTAAATCTTATGAGAAGACCAACAGCTTAAACTAAATAGGGCAAAGTAAATAAGAATAGGTCTCCTCCACAATACAAACAGCACAGGTAACTTAAAACATTAGAGCGTTATAAAATTTACCTATGGTATTGCTACTAGTTGCAGATAAATAAGGTACCTAAAACATCATTACTCAAATAACTCAATCGATTAAGAATCATCCCACATTCATTGACGCGGAATCGGCTTAAGCCGGTCAGAGCCGCGCAAGTGTACCTACGCATCCGTACGGCGCTGCAAGTAGCCGAACGCCCACGTCGACGTGCTTAAGAGGGCGCCTAAAGCTAGAAAAAAATCAAATTTCACCCGCACCCCCCGCATCGCGAGGCACGATTGCAGTGTGTTGTCAATTGAGCTCGTCTAGTCACCTGCGGACGTCATAGTATAGTATACGCAAAATATTCACATGAAAGCAACAGTAGCTTCTTAGAAGTAAATGTAATGCATTTCTAGTCAATAATATTAATTATATTGGCTCAATGCAATATTGAAGTTAAGATTTTTATTGTTACTAGATGAAGTTGTTAAATTAGACCAAATTTTCGTCAAGGCGACACATAGTTAATTTACTGATTTAACATTTTTTTTTCAAATTAAAAATAATGTTAAATCGTTGTGAACTTAATTACTTGTTTGATTTTCTCGAGTGAAATATAATGTATCTTTGTACAAATTTTCGCACACATATCAACTATCCACTGCATTATTAATTTTTGTAAATGGTGCAGCAGACTAAAATCATCTCTAATTTAAATCAATGTGGGTAATTTATTTCTGGGTACTCTTGAATTAGATGTAGTTGGCACATTAAGAGAAATGAACATATGTCACCCATTTGGAAAAAGTTATAGATACGCTAAAAAATTTAATGAACAATCCAAAACAGAGGTATTTTCAATGGTACTATTTACTTTTGAAAATAAAATCATATTTCGTTCAAAATTTAGGTCACCGTAAACTGTACTAAATATTGCTGCTACATCAGTTTGAACTGAGTCATTGTAACATTAATAGTTATGCAGATGACAGTGCAGTGCATGGTAAATTGTTATTACGGTTGCCCAGGGGCGGAACGCATTGACACCGAGAAAGAGAGAATGAATATTACCGTCGAGCTCAACAGGTAGGGTCGTTGTGTTAGTTAAACCTTATTATATCCAAATGGGGTTCGAATAATCTTGTTGAGTTTAATGCTAAAAACCACAAGTCTGCGCGTTCACATCTAAAATGTCGCCTTTCATTCCCCCGCCTTCTCTTCAGAGTATTACTCATGGAGATATTACAGTGAAATTTTTATAGACTGTGGAGATATGCTGTAATCCAAATCAAAGAAACTACACGACGAGGTACATTGATTTTTCACGGCTAAACAAGTATGCCTACTTTATAACAAAGGACCGATCGTGCGTGGAATATAACTTGCACCTGTGGGATTGCACTCTACTAAGTATATGCATTGGAAAGATTGCAGTGTTCGAGCTGTACATATAATTAATGATATAGAGGTCACAAGCACAATTGAGCCTCTACGAGCGAGCTCATGAGAAGCGCTTTCTATTGGCTATAAGAAGAAGATGAAGAGTGCTCTGATGAGCTTTTAGGCCTTATCTCAGCTTTATAAAGTATCAATAAAGTTTCTTACAACCTGTCCAGAAGGCGTGGAAATGGAAATATTAGTAGCGAAAAATATTTTAGACAACTTTTCAATCACAAATGTACAAACAAAAAATAATCTCATACCGGCGACACCGCCATGCATTGAGTATATTTAACAGTGCAAGGCCGCGCCGCTTTGGCTTTCTGGACCGTAACGCGGACCTCTATACTACATAAAATGCAAAAACTTTAGAATCTCATCCCAAAAATAAATTTTAAAATGTTTGATTTGTTTTACTAAAAATAATAAGTATTTTAGATATTCAAAAAAGCTACTGACGCTATGCTAGAAATATGGTTTTCAATGACTATCTAGACCTCCCCCAAGGTTCTCCAAACCGATCGGTCCTGCGCTGCCCCATCCATCGGCTTCCTACAATCACCAGATCGTTGGTCCACCTTGTGGGGGCCTACCAACGGTATATGAGTATAGTAAAATTAAAAAAAAAAGGTTTCAAAGGGGTTTCTAATACTACCCATGATTAATTCTTATTGAAGGAAGATATAACAAAGGTGTTTTCGCTATGTCTGGTAAAAAGAGGAAAGTCGGATAGAAAAAATGGCACAGTGAAAAGTGTTTAGCAATTATTAGAAACAAAGTCCCAAAGTAAAATAATTGTATACGAAAGGAAAGAAAATTCCAACTGTAATAAAATTACTGTCTGAAAGCAAAAAATTTTATCTCATGAGATGAAGCTAGCTAGAAGCTAAGAAGCTAGGATTTGCAGCCTATACGAGACGTACTGGTCATTTCTTAAATGATAATTTAAAAAAGAATAGGGTGGTAAAATCGAAACAACTACTGAAGCGGTACGCAAAGGGAGGTCACAGAAAAATTTTGCTTACGGATGAGAATATTTTTACATATCAGGTACCATTAATTTAAATGATCACGTGTCAGAAATCGCCAAAAAATTTTTCATACATTTTGTACTGAAAAATGGAAAATGAATTCGTAATATTCTTTCGACAACTTTCGACACAGCTGGTGAACCGGAATCACTCTTAGTCCATGTCTTTTCTATAAAATAGTGCAGCCAAGCTATTTCTATGAACAAATATATCCCGTGTTTTAATTTACTGTTGTATGGCACCACCACTCATTTTTATACGTTTTATATTATTTTGAAATGTATTTCCAATTTTCCATCTTAAAATAACATAGAAGAAAAGCACCACTTAGTAAAACTTACATTTTAAAAAAGCAACAACACAAGTATCGCCATATTTTTTAGATGACTTTAACTAAGCCAATTGTTTGTTTTTAATTATTGTAAATAGTAATAAATTATTCATATTTTAATATTTTGGTGCGTTTAAACGCCTACTTTATTAAAACAATTACAAATAAAGAAAGCAAACGATGAAAAAATATATGCTCTAGCCAGGAATCGACCCGCGTCTCCTGATGTCCGGCCAGACGGGAATACCACTATGCTACCGGAGTATTAGGTATAACCTACTTATTTCTTCATCGCTTTCTATCCTTCTTCTTAACGATTTTATAGCAAAGTTTATCTCACCACTCATTGAATTTAACACCTCTAGTGATACCAGTAGATACCAAATTTTATTCACTTTATTAAAACATTTAATTAGGTGTAGTTGTGGTGATATTAATTCGATGCTGATCTGAAAAAACATTGTTATCATTAAATTGCAATAAAGTTTATTATGCCATGTTTATAATAAACTTGTGTTAGATTTTCCAACTGCATATTGATAACTGCCTGATAATATTGTGATTTTTGTATTATAAATACATATGAAAATTTCGACCATCGAAAAAGTTTTATTACAAATAAATCAAATACGCGTAAGTCACTAAGAAACACAAAGCATGATTTTGTTTTACATATACTACGCCTACTGAGATTTCAAAAACAATGCGATTTCTGCTCAATGTACATAAAAATAAGGTCGATATCAATAATTAAAAAGTGAGTAAACAAAAGACTTGAGTTTGACACCTAGCCGTCATTTGAATTTTCAGTTTCATTTTATAACATTTTATTTCAACAATTATGGGAAATCACAATTTACAACGTTTCATTCAATTTTTTAAGCAATAGTCTTAAAATATGTGTACTAATTTATGGTTTTTAAGTTATAAACTACGAATTATTCGCGAGAATGTTGACGAGGGCGCACGAGAACGCAGAAACATAGTCTTCCCGTCTCAATAGAGCAGCCGCGAGTGAAACAAAACAAATATCATGCGGCCTGCCATGCGACTGACAGAGACCGACGATGGCGTTTAGCGCGGAAGGAAAATGGAGTATGCGCCAATATAGTTTTTTATTAATTACTTGCAAACCATAACATATATTGAAAAATCGCTAGTAGAAGCCCTCAGAAACATGGTGACTCACATATTTATCAATTTTCCCAGTGGTGAAGTAATGTGATTTGGACAATAAATTGAATCTCGTTGGTAGTCAGAGGTATCTTTGCGATTTTTTTCTATCGAGAAAATTTTATAAATTTATGTTTTTGCTCTGACACAACCCTCACAAATATAATGTAATTACTATATTTAAAATTACAGCTCATTTGGATTTGATTTAATACGATTAAAATCAAATCTACAATTAGTGATTTGCTTTATGCCCCCTCTTAAGTTTCCGGCAGGTGCAAAACGGCGCCGGAGACGGCTGAACGCCGTTAAACACAATGAGGATGAAGTAATAGGTTGGGGAAAAAGTTTCTTCGCATTTTTTAAGAAAATTCAAAACATTTTTTAATATAGTTTATTTACATTTAACTAAAGTATGTAGGTATCATTTTGTTTGATAACTTTTTGCCATCTTGTAGGTAGGGACATGATCCCATTGCTATAGAAATTTTTGGGCTTCTGATCAAAATACCGCGACAAGTGCTTTTGGCAGTCCTCTCGTGATGTTAACCTGACACTGCCTAGAGAATTCTGAAGAGAGCGAAACAGGTGGAAATCTGAAGGTGCAAGGTCAGGACTATACGGCGGATGCAATAACACCTCCCAGCCAAACTCTCTTAATTTTTGCTGTGTGGCTAAAGATGTGCGAGGTATAGCGTTATCATAATGAAAATCCACACCCCTTCTGTTGATTAATTCCGGCCGCTTTCTCTCAACTTCTTGCCTTAATCTCATCAGTTGTTCGCAGTAGAGATCAGAATTGATGGTCTTGCCTGGTGGTAAATGCTCATAATGAATAATTCCCTTCCAATCCCACCACACACACACAGCATCACCTTGCTGCGAGTTAACCCGGGTTTCGCCACAGTCTGTGAAGCCTGACCGGCCTTTGACCACGACCTTTTTCGCACGTTATTGTCGTTCGTGGTCCACTTTTCATCACCAGTTATCAGCTTCTTCAAAAATGGTTCGGTTTCATTACGTCGTAATAAAGAATCACAAATGAGTACACGGTTTATTAGGATTCTTTCAGTGAGCTCGTGGGGTACCCAAATATCGAGATTTTTTGTGTACCTATTTTTTATTAAATGCGCCAAAACTGTTTTGTGGTCAATTCCCAGTTCTTCAGCTACGTCGTAATTACTGATATGCCGATCTTGCTCCAGTTTTTTAAAAAATGGCATCAATTTTATCCGTAATAGGGCGACCAGAGCGACGTGCATCTTTGACATCAAAATTTCCGGATTGAAAACGCTTAAACCAAATTTGTGCTACTCTCACAGACACTGCACTAAGTGCATAAACATCGCAAATTTTTTTCGCGGCTTGCGTTGCCATTCTACCTTTTTTGTAGTAAAATTTTAAAATGTATCGAATTTTTTCATTAGATTCACTCACCTTGACAGTACGAAAAACAAATGAAAAACATACATTTTCCTAATTTGAATTTGGAATCATCTTTTTTAAAATCTAAACTTTTAACGATACCAAAACCAGCCAGATACAAATAGTACAGCCAAAGAGATTTTATTACAAGTTCATACATACTATAATGCGAAGAGACTTTTTCCCCAACCTAATATTTCTTCATCATAGGCTGGACAGCAGTCGACGCTCGCATGCTTTCATTTCCGACGGTTTCCAAACTTCGCCGACCACATACCGATAGCGACCGCCGAACGTAAGGCTCAATTTATACCGCCGCGGAATGGAATAGGATGGAAGCGTCAATTTCGCCTCATGACGCGTGAATTCGCTGGAATTCTTGCGCATTCCAGCGAATTTGCGCGACTGCACCTTTAGGGAGGTTCAGTTGTTAGTCTAAATATTTTACTTGACAAGAATGGTTGACTTGGATCTTATTTTTATATCACTCATTTGGGAGGCAGAAGAAGAAAATGACGAAAAAAGAAGAATATCAGAAAAAGGAAAAGACAATTACCTATGTGGTTTCAATCATATTTTAGCACCAAATAAATCAGCTTTTCCTCTAAATCCAGGTATTTATTGCATAGCACGCACAGGACCTGTTTCGTAAACGCTTGGCACCGCACTACTGTTCCCCGCGCCATTTCCCGCGGATTCCACTGTCAGCGCCGACAGTAGTTAGAGAAATTCTCGGGAATGCGCGAGGATTCCTCGGAAGACGCGCGACCTTTTTTTTTATGTTGTTTTGTGCTATGTACAATTTTGTTGCAAAAAGACGCTTCCATTCCATTCCGCGGCGGTATAAATTGAGCCTAAGAGAATAGCCGTCACGACGGCTTTCCGCTGGATTCGACTTCCGTTCGCATGTGAACAGCTACCACAACAACTGAACGGCGTTAAGCCGAGTAATGTAGCGATAGTCATTCGCCTTAAGCCGATTACGCGTTGATAAATGTGGGGAGACCCTAATTCATTCAAATCTAAACAACTAAGGAACCGCCTCGCACTCGGATGACTAGTAACTACTACTGTTTTGTCACTTTGTTGAATGTATAACTCGCTGGCCGTACAAACGCGTTTTTACTCTAATAAGTTGATCACTGAGGGAGATTCAGCAGATCATTATAATAATATTACAATTTTACTTCACAATCCCAATAATCCTTCGTACATTTCAGCAATATAAAAGTGTTTTTTCTTTCTCTAGGTGCCTACGGCAAATGTCGCTACAAATATACGGGGAAGCACTCTGAGGGCAACAGGTTCATAGTAAACAGCGATTTGTGATTCTACAGCGTCATAGTGAGTGCTATTTGTAATAGTGGACTATATTATAGCCTGTAGCCTAGTAATGATAAAATATAATATGCGTAAATATATGTTATTATAAAATTAATTATCATTGACTGCCACTTAATTTAGGACTGTTCAGCGTAAAACTAAAACGCTCCCGAAAAAGTAATATACATAGTATAATAAAATACTGTATACCTGTATCAGAGTTTAATAAAGGTGTTGTTTACACAACCCAATGCAAATGTTATGTTTTCAGAGATTACAGCGAAGAATATAGGTACAAGAGATTTAAATACTTACTATTTCAAAATTACATAAATTTTTGGTCTATAAAAACCACTTGTCATCAAGTGGGCCAATATGCTTGATTGCTATTAAAAAAATACAATAATACCATTTAGACATATAAACGCGTAAATTTTTAGAATAACAGAATTTTAAATACAGACAATATGGTAAAATTATTTAAATTTTAATCTTTGATGTGATTATAACCAAGCAATGTAAAATAAATTTACAATCTGCTTATAATAAATAATTTTAAGTTAAGTTTCCTATTCGTTTTCTGAATAATAATCTGAGAATAATACCTACCTTATCTTTTAAGGGTTGAATGCACTAGAAAGTTGCCTATACCTTGGGCAAACCTAGGCTTATAGAATTTAAAATCAGATGTGACCAAACTGCCTATTATATCATGGTCTTAGTTTTGCATGCTGCATTTATTGTTATTAATGCGGTAAAGTGATATTATGTAAGAGATTGTATTAATGTAGGTTTAATTAATTTTTTTTGATATGTTGATAATAAAATGAATTTGGAATTGTGTTTTTCATTGTTCATTGTGTCAGCAATTAATTTTTCATCCACAATTTATATTAGTTGTTCTTTCTATTCTTAATTCCAACCTAACTACTTACATTTTATGATATTTTAAAAACGGTAACTCTTCGTTTGGGCGATGACACGGGGGGCACCGTGCTATTAAATAAAATATTAAAAATCATATTTCAAAGGAGTAAAAAACTACTGATTAATTTAATTGGATTTTTTTTTAACAGAAATATTATGTAAATATTTTGAATAGTGAACGGCATCACAAAAAAAATAACGATCCTACAATTACATTTTTATAAATTATTAATTTTCGCAGCATTTCAGCATTCGTCTCACTGTGCGTTGCCGTCGCGTCGAAGTCTTTGCCGCGTTTGCTTACGTGATTGCCGTGGCCTTAATGTGTTAATCTACTTATTTATAAACGGGTACTTATATTTTTAATTCATATTTTAATATTAGGAAATTCGTGGATACGTAAATTTTACGTAAACAATTTGCTAACGGCCGCGGGCGGTACTGATCTTATAGCTTGAGACATATTTGAA
Organism: Nymphula nitidulata; assembly: GCA_947347705.1. Lineage (NCBI taxonomy): Eukaryota > Metazoa > Arthropoda > Insecta > Lepidoptera > Crambidae > Nymphula > Nymphula nitidulata. The sequence continues at coordinate 15,816,986 of OX374625.1, read as the reverse complement.
AATTACGCTTTACATTCGGCGTAAGGGATTTTGAAAACATACATAATATATTGTCTTTTTAAACTGACGGTCCCCTTTTCTATAGAAAAAGGGATCGCACCCTATAGGGCCGAATTGGCCTGGTACACATAAATACCTATTTTGCCAAAAAGAGACTTAATTAACCCATCTTGATTTAAGCTTTTAAAGGAACGCGCTCTATCGCCCCTTAGCTTAATTATCAGGATTCCTTTAATTCAGAATCACATTTTGGTCAACAGAGTTTTATTATATAAAATAACATATCACATTAAACTGATAATCAATAAAATTTATCAACAAAATCAAAAACCTTAAAAATATTGCAATATAATAATAAGTTACACTTTCTTAGGCAAGGCGATTGCGATAGTCTTTACTTCTAAATAGGCATCCACGCAGTGCAGCCCACTGGAACAAAATAAGAGTATTAATTCTCTTAATATACATACACTCACACCTATTATCTATCCCATATGCCCAAAGTAAGCATCATAGGAGACTGTTATGGATATTATGTAAAAAATAAACTTTGTATTAATATAAGAAAGTTAAATAAATAAACCATTGAGATATAAAGTATACACCACCCATCTCTACTATTTTCCGTTTAAGTGTGACGATCGTACCAGGAAAATTCCGGGGCTTGCAACATTTTGGTCTCGAAAAAACTACATGCTATCGTTTCAAAATGGAACATGAATTAGATTGTCAATTTTCTACTTAAATTAAAGTAATTTGAAAGTCCTGTCCTAATAAATGCTGTCCTTTTTCTATCCCTTTTGACAATAGACAGAATATTATTATATGCATTATTTTGATGGTGCTGTACTGCAATGCACATAAAATTTAAACTCTATTTAACTGATTAGAACCAGTCAAAATAACGCAAGTAGTAGGTACCTAGAACTGTAATAATATTGCTGATTTTGGATCTAATTGATTGATAAACAGACGAATTAAACGAAGAATTCACTTATTGATGAAAACGTGACCAGTTTTAGCTAATCTTAAGCCCCGTTTTGAAGAATGGGCTGTTTTAAGTAGGACTATTGACCGTGGGTCTATAAAGAAAACACGGAACACCGCGCGGTCAAGAGAGAGCGCACGACCAAATTGCGTACTTAGATAAAGCTAGATTGACTGAACATTCGAGTCCTCCACAAACTAGAATCACATATTACAAACGAAACGTTCCGTCATGAGTAAACAAAATAACGGCCATGTTGATGTGTTAATCCAAAGTAATAGGTACAAATAAAAATAATAAAGTTAGTTACAAAAATTATTGACTTACTTTTCACGACCGAGTCCGGAATCTTTAATGCCTCCAAATGGTAGATGTTCTCCGAGTTGCATATAAGTGTTTACCCTGAACAATATGTAACAACTTATGATCAGCTTCCATAAATAGATATACTTAGAACTTAGATGGTAACAAATTATAGAAGCTTCAACTTTAGTACATGAAAATTTGTTGAGACTATGTAACTGAAAGTAACAAACAAGTAAGTAGGTAGGTATAGGTATATTAGCGCTATACAATATTGGAAATTATCATTTTATCTACACCATATGCCTAAGTAACTATGACATTACAAAAAGGGCAGATTTAAAGATTGAAGATATTCTATTATTGGGATTAAGTACCTACTGCAAGAAATTGCTAGCCCTAATACATTTTACAGTTTGGCAAACATCACTTTCATTTTTGAAATAACCGAGCGGCTATAAAATATTTTTAAAAGCATTAAACAATCTAAAAATTGTACTCTTACACCTGTGAGATAAAATATAGGTGGGATAAAATGGCACATGCAATAAACCACTTTTCTTTAACATTTTTATTCTAGAAATTCGGTTGATTTTCTTGCCAGAGCCAAAAGCGCGGAATATGTGGTGAACTGCATGCCTTTTTTCCGGGGAGAAATCTGATTGCAGATCTACCCGCCGCTGGCTAAGCGACGAGCGTGTGTGGGGGTCGCCCAGCGCTAATGATACTGGGAATACCCACTAAAACTCCCCGGTAACTCCACTGGCCTTCGCGAGGGTAGCCTAGGCTCTGCCGAAACAATTTCACCAGTCTACCGCCAGGCATCCCGGCCTTACGGTCAGGTTTCGCAGGTGACCTGTGCAATGCAATGCGTGGGGCCCACCCACGCCTAGGGTGGAGAAAGACGAGCGTTCACCGCCCGTCTCCTTCTGCCCACCCGCCTACGCCGGATAGGGGCGGTCAGAGGATCCTCTTCCCGCTCCCTCTCCGATGCCTCCTTCTGCATGAGCACAGTCTCGCAGAAGGAGGCGACGGCCTCCCATACTCTCTCGCTACCAACCATGACTCTTACCATGATCCCTAGCACGGGACGTGTATAAAATCTCCCTGTGGAGAAGATAAATTACTGGCCCTAATTCTGGTAAACACATGCTAAGTCTAAATTTAAGTTCAGTGCATTTCTTTCTATCAAAAGGAATACAAAAAGGGTGGCTGTCATATAATTTGACATTTAGAAACGTGCGTTCAATTTTTGACCTTATTGAACGTGATAAAATGGAGTGTTTATGAGGCACCTCCGTACATGCCGTCTAAAATTGTCTATGGTTTCTTAGAAATCTATCTAAATTTAAGTGACAGTTCTAAACAGATTCTTGCTATCTTTTTCCTATTATTTATTGCGAGAAAGAGATATACTGTACTTAAATTTAGAATTAAAGTGTGTTCCCAGAATTAGGCCCACTGTCTCTCCTTCTGTCTCTTTCCCTTTGTTTAGCTTATATCAACAACTTTATCCCCTTAATAGATCGTAGACTAATTTTCCTTCTAGAAATGTCTAAAGTGGAAATATTTATTTAGTAGAGAAACAGTCCCCTTAATATTATATGTCAATAAGGCAGAAAAACTTTTTTCCTTTCACGACATGTTTTGTCTCACATTTTGTCTCCTGTCAAATGGAGTTACGAAGTGGAAAGAGACTGTCCACGCCCCGCGTTAGGCCTGCTGGTAAAGGTCACATTTGCTGGGGAGATCGCCCTGTACTGGGAAACCGTTCTAGCAATTGAACGGAAGTCACCCAGATTAGGTTTAGTTCCCTGAATAGTAATAAACTTAGTTTAGGAATCCATTAACAAGTTGATAAAGTAATTTTACTTTGATCTGGTTTAGGATATTTCTAGTCTGTCCTTTATATCTTTATTATGAAAGTTTCATACTAAGTTTGTATTTTTTTCCTATTTTGCTTTAAATCTTTAATGACACTTTACAGTTATAATACAGTGCTATAATTTGCAAACGACAACGTTCCGTTTCGGGCAAGCTGTACAAAAAGAATAAGAAGTCATTTACTAAAAAAGTTTTAAAATATTTATAGGAGGTATGACATTTCCGCCAAAAATGTAACTGGCATGACATATAAAATTCTAAAATGTCAGGCGTTTATCTAAGCATGCACCGAGAAGCCAGCTGACTAGTCAACAAGTAACCATACAGTGGCCCTAATTCTGGAGAACACCAAGCTAAGTCTAAATTTAAGTTCAGTGCATTTCTTTCTCTCAATATGAATACGCTGTCATATAATAATACTAATGTCATATATATATACAATAATAAGCTGTCATATAATTTGACATTTAGAAACGTGCGTTCAATTTTGCGACCTTATTGAACGTGATAAAATGCAGTGTTTAGGAGGCACCTCCGTACATGCCGTCTAAAATTGTCTATGGTTTCATTGAAATCTATCTTAATTTAAATGACAGCTCTAAACAAATTCATGCTGTCTTTTTCCTATTACATATTGCGAGAAAGAGATATAATGTACTTAAATTTAGAGCGTGTCTTCAGAATCAGGCCCAGTATCGTCATGCCTGTCCGTCTGTCCACGGCTTAGCTTCTCTGCTCTTAGAAGACAGGTACCTACTCTTGGTAGGCAAGTATAGATAGGGACTCTTAGTTGGCAAATAGGTATACTATTCGTTTTTATGTGACATGCTATAATTTGGCATGGTTATACATATTTATCACGTAGACAAATAAGTGATTTAAATCTTGAAAAAAAAAAATCGATAGTAGGTACAAACTATTTATACCTAATGTAAAATCTCATTTAATTTTTAAGTGGTTTTAGAACGTTGTCCTTTACAAACCTAAGTTGAACATGTTCCTAGAATGGTAGCACGATTGTCTTTGTTCCTTTTACCATAGAGCAAGTAGTTACTCACCATACAATACCAGCTTCAACATGCTTACTGAATTGCAAAGCATTGTTCATGTTTGTTGTGAATATGCCAGCGGCCAAGCCGTAGCTGGTGTTGTTCGCGCGGTCGATTGCCTCTTCAAGCGTGTTGAACTTAAAGATACTCTGAACCGGCCCAAAGATCTATACAAAAACAAGTAATGTGATTCAAAACACAATATTCGCATGGCATTTTATACTTTCGTGGTTTTAACGTAATTAGATCTAGTGGGATTAGAATGCAACTCAAAATCTCTAAAAAAATCTATCAAAATCGCATTTTTTTTTCAAACTGACTGTACCTAACTACTAAAATTTCTTTTTTTTTTACCAATAACGACAAATGACTCTACACCACTTGATGTGAAGCGGTAAGAAGAGTCCATATGCGAAGACAGCTAATGCAATTTAGATACTGCTCTAGCGCCTCCACCTTGCCGTCCCTTAAGGTGCTTTTTCACGCCTCTTTTAAAGGAACCCATGTTATAAGAAGGAGGGAACACACGTGTCGAGGGAAGGCACGTTAAGCCGTTGGTCCCGGTTGTTCCTGCAACTGCTTTAACCCACCAACCAACCCGCATTGGGCCAGCGTGGTGGTGTTATGCCCCAAACTCCTCATGTGTTTCTCCTATGTAGGAAGGCCTGTGCCCAGCAGCGGGACGTATATAGACTGGTGATGATGATACTGAGAGTTATGAACAAAAAATACAGGCAACTTACCTCAACGGAACCAGTAAAAGATAGCTTAGCAACGTCCGGGTGATGTGTAAGTGCTGCTCCAGCGGTCTCCCCGTACCCTGGCACAACGTTCAGCACCCCTTTGGGTAAACCGGCTTCAACGAGAAGTGATGCTAAATACAGAGCCGACAAAGGAGTCTGCTCCGCTGGCTTCACTACTGCTGTGCAACCTAAAATATGAGTATTAATTTCATTAACTCTGGCAAAAATATTTAGGTACACCCCGGATATTAATGCTAAAGTATGGGAGAGTTCTGCGTCATTTTTAAGATTTATAATTATAAATACTTATTTACAAGAGTATAGATGTCGCCGCCATCTGTTTAAATTCGCCGCTTAATTGGATGCCTAGCCCGTTGATTAAACGCCGGCCGATAGTTAATTGAACCGAACGTATTAAAAGGATCGTCTTGTGCCGAAGAGTTTTGGTTTGATTGGTGGGTTGAAAGTATGTTTATGTGACGGCAGAGGCCTTTAGAGCCTATAGGCAGGTGCCTAGACGTCCAATACTGTTTAGCTAATTTAACCAGACAGCTGACATGACATTTAGCGATCTGGTTAAACGTTGCGCTCAATGACTTGGCTAGTTGTCCTTCAGCCGTTTGATTGGATGCCGGCTATCAATCAACGGGCTAGTAACCAGACGGCTGCGACATAGATACAATCTTTATTTTGGAACTGCGTCGGCTTCTCTGTATTATATCAGCTGTTACAGAATTGCGAAATAAAATTTGGAAGACTATTGCGGGGGTCTAATCCGTAGTATATGTGCGGGTTGTGTTAGTGTGTAACTGTAGTACCTATGTCGTAAGATATGCAATAATATATACGCATTTTTAACCCCCGACGAAAAAAGAAGGGGTGTTATAATATAAGTTTCACGTCTGTGTATCTGTGTCTGTCTGTGGCATCGCAGCACCTAAACGAATGGACCGATTTTGATTTAGTTTTAGTGACTAGTTAGGATAGTTCTTAGCTATAATGTTTGAAGTACGCCTGCGTTTGACTATCAGCTCATTCTCTACATGACAAAAGGGTTTTACTAACTTTTACAGATCCGATTGATTTGAAATTTGGTGTACTGTCACTTCGGTGACATTCCCATGACATTCTAATCTTGAGCTGATCTTATACCATCAAAAAGTCTGCAAGTTCCCTCATTCTTCAGAAACTTACAGCAGATATAGCGTGTTTGGGCTCTTAGGAATAGTCTCAATGAGATGGTGTTAGATAGATGATTTTAAGACTTAAAATTTTCTATTTTATATTTTTTTATCAAGGGGTTGTCACGAGCCGGTGTGTCTTGTATCAATATTATTATTAATTTAACCGGAAATTACGAGTAGTCTTAAGATGTCAAACTTTCAGGGGTAAATCTTGACAAGGAACACAACCACCGTCTTAAATATTTTAGACTTTTGCAACACTTAATTTAAGCGTTCACAATCAACAGAAAAGCAAACAACAAATTGTTCCTTTAATAAGTACACTATTTCACCGTTAGATTTACCGGCTAGTTTAGCTCCTAGGTGTCCTAGGTACCATCAGGTGAGAGCGAGTGAGAGACAAAAGAGGTTGGGCATACCTAATGGAACTTTCCACTCAAAACTATTGTAGAGCGCCCGACTGGGGCCTGCCTCCACCTTCACCACCTCCTTGCAGAACATCGAGCCTAATAACAGTACCTCTTACCCTAAGGGTAAGGTCACGACATCACCGCGTCCACATACAAAGTACTCTGTGGCGCGTCCTGCGTCTTGCTCGCGATTAACGACGACGAGCTGAGAGGCCGACGACATCGAGACAGCGCGCAGTGGTTGCCGAGACGCGCGGTGATGTCGGGGCTTTACCCTCATGTTCCTGCGGTGAGCCATAGCTCATCGAGGAAGCTTTATATGGGAACATGGAGACTAGTCTCTTATGGTGTCCACACAACTCTCTATATTTACAGGGGGGTTGTTTGGCGGGATTTTGTGGTGTCAGTCAAGATTTTTATTACAATAATTAAAAATTGTGTCGGAGCGAACTAATGTGCTATAAAATTGGTGTAGTTTTATAAATCATGTGTTTGTGTTGACTTGCAACTAAAAGATCATTGGAATAAAATACGATGAGATTTTTTTTGTGGTTATCCACCTCATCAAGTAGCATCATATGGAGACTGTTATTATATAGGTACTTCGCGTCAAATACTCCCAAGGTGCATTAAAATGTGTTACGCTAGCATTTTAATGCAATAAATGAAGAAAAAAAAGAAATACTGAAGACATGGCTGTATGGGTATTAGTACCCTTTGCCCTCCCTTTATACGGAAAATTTAACAAAAAAAAATATTTACGGAGTAGGCAACGTGTGGGTAGTTACCTACTTACCTTCGATGCTACAATTGCTTTAAGCTACGATAATGGCCTTCCATCGGGTGGGTCGTATGCTTGTTTGTTGTTATGTGAAAGAGTAAGACAATAATCTACACATTTAGGTTAGATGGTCTACTCTAAGTCTGTTTCAATGTTTATTTAGTAAACCAGGAAGCCAGAAACAAGACAAAAATCCGAATTACAGAAAGTCTCCACGTGTTCTACAAATACTTATACTTACCTAAGTACCTACCTAGGTAGCTATATAATTTGCCGGCCCTATCTCTATATGTTTTGGTCGAATGGTCCTTATGCTTACCTGCTGCCAACGCCGTGCATACTTTGTGGAGAAACATAACTATAGGCCCGTTCCAAGGTAAAATAAGGCCGCACACTCCGACGGGCTGCTTCAGAGTGTATGAAAACATGTCGCCATCTGAAGAATTTCATAAAAATTACTATTATATTTATATGGATGCTCGAAAAAAAATTAAACCATATTTCTGTCAGTAAAGCGGGTGCGAAGAGAGGAACGAGGCGTATGAAATGTTGAAATGTAAAGCATGAGCTCCTTATCTGATGCCGAGGAGTCGTACCATTAGTTTTGAAATTACACTTTATTTTTGTTTTGTATAAAAAAGTTAACAAGTAAAATCTAAAATATTTTTATGGTCTTTACCTAGATTAGCAACTCTTTATTTACCTCTCTGAAATCTGCTCTATACATAGTAAAGCAGGGATGGCGAACCTTTACGTATCAGCGTGCCATTTTTCTAAGGAAACGTTTAATGAGGTCATAGACGTGCCATTAAATCAATTTTTACTTTGTGATTATTAATAAAATAATACTAATAAATACTATCAATTAACGTAGGGAGGGATCACTCGCGTTCGCCCGTCATATTATACCTACTTCACACTGTTTTTCGTAGTCAATAATGAATTTTATGATCAGTGACGTGCCCAAAATATTGTGTTGCGTGCCATTAATGGCACGCGTGCCATTGGTTCGCTATCCCTGTAGTAGAGTGTCAGTGTAGTATTCTACAAATCGGGAAATAACAGTCCAATGGATTTTTGTACCATTACAAATGACTTAATTTTCCTCTAATAAACTGTTACATATGTAACATAAGGTATCTTGATTTGAAAATGTTGATTCTTCTAGACACTGTTAATTGCTTTGCTAGTTGTTTGTAATTCGTTTGACTAGTTCAATATATTTGAAACCCTCAAAGCCATGCTGACCGACTACTTAAATCTAAACTATTTCTTATGCTCACAAACTTAACTTACCTACAGGTATCGTATCCCCTTGAATTTTATCCGCCAAACTTGCCAGATACCGCACCATTGAAGGTGCTTTGTTCTTTGTCATGTACCTGCTTGTGTTCAGGACCATTCCGTTATTATGGGTCTCCAACCGAGCTAAATATTCATGGTGGTGTTCGATGAGGTCCGCGAATTTGTTCAGGATCCGCCCACGTTGAGAGGCATCTAGTAAACGCCATTCGGAATTGCGGTGGAACGCTGCTTTCGCGGCGGCAACCGCTGCGTCGATATCAGCCTGAATAGGGTCAAATAAACAGCTTTTTTGTTTCTTCTATGATTAACATGAGGTCAACTATAAAGCTACTAGAAGAGTTTGTTATAAGTGCAACTCTGCTAGATCGTATCGCACCTAAATCGTCGGAATGCGTTACTCATCATTCTTAAACCCTTCTTTGACCGTGTGGCTTAAGAAAATAAATGAAAAGTGTAACGAGAGATTCGAATATTGGCGGCAACGAAGACGTCAGTTTTGACAATCCGCGCACCGCTTTCGCACCGAACGTTGTTCCGGTAAGAGAGAAACGGCCGACACGGCTTCCCGCGCGTTTCCGCTAGAGAATTTAAGTGTGTGTGTCTCTTGTCGTTCGTGCAATACGTTTGTTTTGTAAAATTACCTACTTTGAAATAAATACCCTGAGAAAACATTAAAAAAGTATTTTTTTAAAGTGAAAAGGATTTAAGGTAGGTAAATCTGAATAGGTTTTATTGCTACATACAGGTTGTTAGGGGGACGCTCTCGAAAACGAAGGCACCCTAAGCACGACTTGTTGGAAAATAAATTAGAAATCGTGAAAAAAATCAGCTGTTCCATACAAACAGGTCGTGTAGATTACAATTTTTATGAAACAGCTAATTTCTTATCGCGATTTCTAATATATTTTCTAACAAGTCGTGTTTAGGGTGACCAGTGCCGTCTGCCTTCGTTTTCGAGAGCGTCCCCCTAACATTCAGACCTAGGAATAAAATCTATTCAGATTTACCCACGCGGTACTTGCCAAATACGGACTACAAAGTACGGAACGTTAAAGTCGCGCGGCTTTTCATACCAAACACTCAAGTCGAAAATATTGGACACAAACAAACAAATTCTCACAAGACTTGCCATGCATGCATAACTAAGTCAGGCTAGTCTTAAAAGGTTTCAGAGTATTTTTAGTAAAGTCTAATAATAAAGTAATTATTGGCGATTTTTGGTTAGTAGTAAGTAGGTGCTTATAAAAAGTTAAAAATTGTTATACCTACAGGATAGTGACGTCAATACGACAATAAATTGAAACATGGGCTATATTATATTTCATAGAAATGGTTTGGAACTTTCAAAAATATCTTATTCATTTGATAATTTCATGAAATTATAGCCCATGTTTTAACTTATTATCGTATTGACAGCACTGCCCGGTATACTGTTTTTCGAAAAATTCTTTTGGCCTAGGCTACAGTCTACGCATGGAAAGTCTTATTAGAATACCCTAAACACTCGTTCAATACACTTTTGGCTAGATTTGTTCTACCATGACCAGGTCGAGGCCTGTATTACAGTACAAAATATGTAGTGAATATCTTTTATTGAGTACCCAGAGATATGAACTGATAATAGTTTGATTAATCTCAAGAATAAACTTAGAATAGAATACAACTCTATTGTGTATGGAAAAAGGTATAATTATTTGGTCATACCTAAATAACAAGAATCACTTGTTTTCTTTCTTCTTTTTTAACGCAGACAGATAATAATAAAATAAAAAAACAATAAACATAATACTCTTCGTATCGAAGTCTATATTTGCTCCGTCATCGTCGTCATCTTTTATAAACCTGTCACCGTGACATACAAAAAATTTGCCTGTTTGGACACATAGCATGGCTTAATTGCTATAAAATAATTAAGTATACTATATTTTTTTACTTAGATTATTACATTTTGATACATGCTTTAACAGACCAGACGAGAAAAAGACATGTTCTGTGGCGGAATGTGAACCCGCGACCTTTCACAGTCTGTGTGACTGCACCAACCACTGAGCTACTTGTTTAAATTGTTTTAGTCTTTCGGTTTCTACGTTATCTTCGTTAATCTTGCCTTTTTTATGAATAATAATGTTGTTTTATAATTTATTTATTTATATCTCGTTATTTGTGTATCTTAACGGTCAGTGGTTAGAGGAAAACATCTTTAGATGACAAGCAAGCTGATTGCCAACGTGCTTGTACCTAAGTGGCTACCATCGCCTATCGATAGACACCTGCACAAAAAGGCCTCCCATGCCCAGTACCTAAATATAATGGTTTCCTTTCCCTTCAATACGAAACATGGCGAACTGTTTTTCGGCTAAAAAAGGAAAGGCGGTGATATGTATTCGCGTATGTAGATACCTTATGGGCCTACCACGTAGTATTGTATCTATGTATAAAGATAATACGTGTATTTATCTCTAAAAAAAGATGTCTGAAACGTATTTATGAATGAATCTGTCCGTCTGCTGATATTAAAAACCTCAACACACTTCTATTTAGGATAGAGTCCGTTACGTTAGATATCTGATGCCATAATAATAACAAATTATTATATTATATCAGGAGCTCGATGGCTTATTGGTTTGAGCGCTCTGGTTTCGATACGAGAAATAAACAACTTCCGCCATAGTCGATACTGGGATGGGTCAATCAAAGTTTATAATCTCGAGCTCCTCCGTACTTCGGAAGGCACGTTAAGTAGTTGGTCCCGGTTGTTTCTGCAACCGCTTTAACCCACCAACCCGCATTGGGCCAGCGTGGTAGTGTGATGATTATATTATACAAAACAAACTCCTCATGTGCCCAGCAGTGGGACGTATATAGGCTGGTGATGATTATATTATATAGATTTCAACCAATACATAGGATCAAATTAGTCCTCCTAGTGTAAGTTTCAATCGAATTGAAACGAAAACGTTCGTCGTTGTGACATCTGCACAATCGTACGGAAACGGCAGCAGCGCCTCTGTAGTGAATTATTGGAAACCACCACCATATAGGTATGGATTTGAGAGGTAATCACGACAATGATCGTTTTCGTTTCGATTCGATTAAATTACACTACGGGTACAGCCCCCTTATTCAAGAACTGTCGGATCACGGATTCGATTTGAAAAGTCACATGCCGTCTCGCTTTGTCGCACCGTGATATAAAGTATTATAAAGTGACAAGTAGGTATACCTAGCTAGAGATTACGAAATTCGATTCTTTTCCGACAGTTGTGAATAAGGGGGCAGGTCGGATTGGAATGTCTAAGTACTAGCGGCTGGTTTCATACGCAGTTTTACAAGTTAGGCAAGACATACGAAGTGTAAGATCGCTTACGCATTATGACTTTTTGCTTTCATCCAATCGCGTGCTTGACGCTTGATTGCATCGCTGTAAAATATTGCAATGTATTTATACGCAAACTAAGGGAAACGCTATGAAAACGAAAACAAGTTTTAGTGCAGATAATTTTAAATAGATAAATCGATGTAAAACTATTATTTCTATTTTAAACCAATATGTAAAATGGTATCTAGGTAATAATTATTTTCATAACGCAAATACAGATATAGGTAGTACAGGATTATCCCAACTCCTTGGTTGCTTAGTCCTCAGAGCGAGCAGTTGCCCGGATTGTGAGATGTCGCGGATTTCGTTCCCGCCTCAGCACATGATGTTTTCTAGTTAGATATTTTTCTAGATATCTTCAAAAAATATAAAAGTCAACTATGGAATATTCAGATTCAGAACCGTTTGAAATACGCTATGGAGATATTTATCTTTGAAGTAGGTAAGTACATATCCGGCGAGGTATGTTTGTGCCTATTTTTTAGTATAATGCGCATAGACCTGGCCTAGTCTCCATACATTTTTGGGACAAGTCCTTTAACTCGCGATAATACTGTTTAGTTTTTTACCTGATCTCCTTCAGCCACTTTAGCGATGACAGAACCATCATGTGGGTTGTACGTATCAAAAGTCTTGCCGCTCTTTGAATCTACCCATTCATTGTTGATGAAAATCTGCGAAAAGTTAAAGATTTAAGAGTTTTAAAGTAGGTAAGTATGGCTTAATTTAAGACATGCAGTAAGTATGCTATGAAATCAGACCTCACAAAATACACAGCCTTATATCGCTGGTCTATGTAATCAACATTTGCTATTGGGGCAACTCTGAAATCGCGAAACAAAATCAGGTTAATAATGGACCGCCTGCGTAGGGTAACACTTATCCACGATGTTATGACCATGTGCAAAAATCTCGGTATCTCCTACGTATGTATTAAACTATAAATTTTTCATAGGTACTTGGATTAATGAATAAAATTTGCCTTATTTAAAATAGGAACAAAACTGAAATTAGGTAGGTACTTACTTTCGTATATTTAATGTCAGGCGCCATTTTAATAATAACCAAACACAACTTCCTGCGGCAAGTTTTGGCCGAATAATAAACAGTCGACTATCAAGACTTTGTAGGTAAATGTTGTATCATATGAACAGGTTTATTTCAATCAGTCCTTACACTTTCCGATACGATCCTACATGTCGAATAGTACTTACAAATTTGATAGGGAAGGATCGGAAAGTTTAAGTAGGTACGATGTTTTTAAGGTTTACAAAGACATCAAATGAATATTCAGTTTCATATATCTTTTGCGATAACCAATAGCGTCTGATAGCTAAGTTACATAATAGGTAACGGAGTGGGTAATAAAACAAATGTATTTTTAAAGCAAGTCATGCAATTTGTGATATCAGGCTAATTTCTTGTGTCACTGTGACTATTTTTGTAATGAAGGAGCGGCTTGGTAGTGGGGCTTGTAGCGTAGGTGATACACAAACATAAATAATCGCTAAGTTCTTAATTTTTGTTGTATTACTAAAAATGTGTGTGGCCTGACAAACGCTATAATAATGAAAGAACAAAACTTTTTCTGTTCATCAACAAATCTGGTTGTTTATTCTCGTCAGCCGAGCCTAGTCGTGTAGAAGTAGACATTGAATATAATCAACGTTTTAATAATGATCAGTAGGGGATAGGGTGGCAAGATGGGGTACTTAAGGTTTAAAAGTCAATAATATAAAAAATTACATAGTGAAACAATCATATTTATTTTTTAATTAACAACTAATTATCATTATTCTAATATTTGGTGTCATTAGGAACTTTTAGTTACACATTTAAGAGAAAAAAATAAAAATAAAAAAAGTTGTTTTGCCCCGTCTTGCCCTATGGTGCTGGTAAGATGGGGTACCACCCTAAGGTAAGATGATGAGAATGATCACAGAGAAAAATGATTATTTGAGCTGGCAGAACTCGCAGACATGGGTGGATTCGTCATCATTATCATATATTCCTGCGCAGCTATTATGAGCCCATCTTCCACATAATGAGCATGATATCCACCCTTCAATAGAAACGGAATATCACGTGGTACATCTTCCTCACAATATATACATGGTGGGTCCTCCTCTTCTTCACTTTCATCTCCAGATGATGAGACTCTTCATCGTTTTGCTGTTTTCGCTGATTGGCTATTTTTCTTTGTTTTTTATTTTGAGCTTTTGTAGTAGGTAGTTTTGTTCTGTTTTTTTTTTAATTCATCTTTTCTCTTTTTTGTTTTTATTTTCTCTATTTTATTTATTTATTTAGTTTTGGAGAAGCCAAAACAAAGCTACTGTCGCTTTTATCGCATGTGGGCACATTAACTGGGTGTGATATCTCTGATTCCTGACAAGCAGGGTTTTCAGCTGATTCTAGTGAAAGCGTCTGCTGGTCGGATTGATTTGTTTTACGGAAAACAAACAAGAACAAAATTATTCTCTTTGGGGGCAAGATGGGGTACCCCGTTACCCCATCTCGCCTGCAGAGCCATTTTATATAAAAATCCAAAACAAAAAAAACAGCCAACAATCTTAAGAAAAAAACAATGACTACCTTATTATAAATTAGTTTAAGCGTCAATCACAGCAACACAGCAGCTAACGTTATTTAACAAACCACAGTCACGTGTCCCTCTGGCCACGTGGTCCTACTGCCTTTGTCCTTCCGATCGGACCACATGAACTCATTTTTAATAGTGCTCAATTTCTCACCTCTCAAAAGTTAATCATTTTTATAAAATGATGATATGATAATTATTTATAAAATGGCTAAAGGAGATGTTCCATATCCGGCTAAGTATATGTAGGTACACTATCTCAAAAAATCATTAAAAATCATCTGAATCCGGAAAAATACTAATGACATGGCAATATGGCGGAGGACATAGAAGCCAACTAAATCAAAGTGTCATAGCCGCCATGATGATTATTTGACTGTTGCAGTTTTTTCTATAAAAATTCTTGCTTTGTACGGTACGCTACGGTGACAACACAACAAAGCAAATATACTGAAAGTGGACAATTCAACACTGTTCTGCATATTTTTACCTATTTTTCAGTATACTGTTCATAGACCTGGCCGGGTCTCCATACATTTTTGAAACATCTCTTTTGTTGTGTAACTACAACATATATTTACATTCAAACGAAAACCGTTGGATTATCTTGCGAGAAGGCACAGTCTACCAATGTTCAAGATGCAATAATTCTATTTAAGCAAGCTTTGAATTTTTAATACATATAACAATATAGAGTGCAATGAATCCCATATAAATTGAAGAAGAAAAACAGGAGCAATGTGAAAAATCTTTTTAATTTTTTTTTTTTTTTTTTATACAACTAGATGACAAACAAGCTGACGGCCCACCTGATGGTAAGCGGTTACCGCCGCCTATAGACACCTGCAATAACAAGGAAAAGTCACTTGATATTGCAGGTGCGTTGTCATCCTGGGGCCTAAGATGAAATGCCGTCCATGCCCAGTAATTGCACTGGCTACCTTTCCCTTCAATCCGAAACACAGCGAACTGTTTCACGGCTGAAATAAGAAAGGCGGTGGTACCTACCCAGACGACCCTACATACGGGTCTACCACCTAGTTGCTAAATTGCAAACTTAAAGTTTAGTATTTTGGAATTTTTATTTAAAATTATTTTTACAGTTGAAAGTATTATTCACTTTACCATTGCGTTTAAAGCATAAAAATTCTGGTTCATTATTATCTGGATCCACGCTTTGTCCGACCAGACAATAAATTGTAATATTGATAATAAATCTTTCAATCTCTCGCAACAAAAGCTAGAATGTCTGTGACAGATATCTATTGACATTAATATTTAACATTGTCTTTATATTATTTCTTAAGAAAGTTACGTAATACGCAGTATGCAGGTCGCATTACTCATGTCTAGAACGTGTGGTCCGATTGGCAGGACTACGTGGTCTAATAAAACGTCAGTTTCTATAGTCCGATTAGTTAATCGAACCCACAGGAAATCAAAAGTTCACGTGATCCGATTGGTGGGACTACGTGGGCTAAGAAAATGACAGTTTCTATAGTCCGATTATTTAATTGAACCAGCCGGAAAAAAGGTTCATATGGTCCGATCGGTAGGACAAAGGCAGTAGGACCACGTGGCCAGAGGGTCACGTGTCAAACCAGAAGAAAATATGATAAACAATTTGCAGTAAAACACTTTTTGAATTTTTTTCGACACCGTGCACTTGTGAATCACTAACACCCGAGCGACTGACAAGTATCATGGCGGTGCGTCGAACGATGAATGAACGAGCGTGATTGGTCAATTTGAACTGTGAATTTCGCTGGGTACCCCATCTTACCCGCTACCCCGTCTTACCTCCTTCTCCCCTACCCCTAGTGTAAGTTAAAATCGAATCGAAACGAAAACGATCATCGTTGTTTCCAGCTCTCCAATTTTCATTTGTATTGGTTTCCAATGATTCACAACTAAGGCGCTACTGTCTTAGGACACGCGCTACTGTCTGTACTAGGATTTGACACTGATCGAACTAGGGGCACTGGAGGATAACGGTATCCAAATCGAATCGAAACACCTCGATCTCGATTGCGCACAGCTGAGGCCACTGTAGTGTCACAGGCTTTTTTTTAACCGTGGCACTACCGGTAGTGTCAAGCAGTAGTGCCTAAGGTAAAAAATGCTGTTAATCCATATTTAAAAAATAGTTTAAAATACTCCACGACAGAGGCGCGCAAGGCTACAGATATAATGTCACCGATTTGTTGGTATCACCACACATTCAGCACATCAAATGTAACAGTGCAACTGTCGAACGAAAGTCACCTCTATTACGAACGTAGTAAGAGCGGTCTCAAGGTCAAACTGTTACGCTTGATGTGCCGTCAACTGTACAATAAATAATAATACAAAAATAAATAAAACATTTTAATGTGTTATGAATATATTTTATTATATTTATATTATGACGATTATTCTGAACGATTTATACCTTAGGAATGCATGAAACGAGTACATTTTTAGTACCTACACATTCAAATAAATTAAGTACTAAAATGTCGGAATTTTTATATTGTGTAGTTAATTCTCACAGAGTGTAACAAAAGCATCATAGTAATTAATTTATTGGTTAAACTAACTACATGTTTTTTTAAATTTAATTTAGAAATAAATGTTGTGTAAAACCGATTGACTCTAACAAATGTCTCAGTACACATCTAAACACTTTTATTACACCCTATAACATTACTTTAAACTATGGTTTATCATATAAACCAATATAAACATAAATGTACTGTCCACCAAAATCTGTATAAGATATAGTGCCTCAATATACATCATTTTATAATTATATACAAGAACTAAAGTAAATGCAATCTTTGTTGGCTTGACACGTTGTGTTCAAATAGGGATTTATATTTTCTAATTAAATAGTAAAGAGCGGGTGAGAGACTCGCCTGTAGTTTAACATCAAGGTGTATTATAATATTATACTTTAAATGTATTTAGGAACTTTCATATAATTTAAATTCTGTCTTGTATAGCATACCAAATAGTAACAGCTACCTATCTTAAAGCTGGTGAATAAAACAAGAATAAAAGTTTTACTTTTTATGGTAATTAGCATTTTATTCCATAGCAAGATATAATACCTATTTCCAATCTAGGAAATAATGTTTAAATAGCGCTGTATTCCATAGTAATATCATTCTAGAGCAAAAGAAACAAAACTGAATATTAAGCTTAGATATGTCTCGGAAGACCTAAGTACTTTCTAAAATAATTTGGCCAAAAAGACGACAAAATTTTTAAACATTTTGAGAGAACGGTTCGTATTTATTTTACGCAAGATTGAAAGTGGATAGTTATTGGAGAATCGTATTTGGTACCGGCATTGAATAAATAATAACTACTTATTAACCAAACTCTATTGAAAGTGCGCAAAATGGTGAAATTAAAACCATAGAAATTGCCTAAATGTAGAGCTGTTTCTCTACTACGTTACTTGTTTTATTAAACTAATTATAGTATTTCTTTTATTTGTGCTAATATATTTTACTATATTTCTCCATTAGCCGTAACCCTAATTCACAGGTTAGAAGCCGGAATGAAGTTCACACGAGTGGATAGCACCCGTGACTTAATTTTATCTTTTATCTATTATTAGTAAATACATTCTCGAAAATTTCTAGTAGTTGGCATGTAGTTATTAAACTTATGTGTTACAGACTTCCGTTATGAACTTCTGAATGCTGGTTTATATCTACTTTTTATATCTCGTCTTCTTGGCCAGACTATTACCTATTAAACGGTGGATTTTCCAAATCTGCATGAATTGACAAATCCTCAATATACGTATGTGATGATAACGCAAGGAGCGGCGGGGCCAATTTTGATAAGACGTTAAAACTACAATTCGAGATTTTTTCAATTCAATAACACATTGACACTATCCGATTATGCCTTGGTTTTCATTCTTACCAACTGAAAACAAACAACAAATCTGACCAACTGAAAACAAAGGCAATTATGCAATAATACAGTTTATGCCTTTTTTCCATTGGTACGGGTTTGAATTCCGCTTAAAACAATGGAATTTTCAAAAATCTACTTAAGCAATTCTATTTTTCATCTAAATTGACGCCGAAACTACCTCAAGTATTTTTAACCATTTCCTATAGTTTCAAATTTGGTTATATACTTGTACCACCACTTATGTCCACTTAAGTATAATTCGATCGGGCATTATATGCGGTAATTTAAATGGACACCTTGATGTTAAGACTTATGACTTAAGACATACCTACCTATAAGGTTATTTTTTAACCGAGCACAAGACTTGTAAAAAAGAAAAAATATGGTACTGATTCTGTTGTCATTTTATACTACAAATAGGTTATATGCCTCTCTTTCATTTTACTTCAATAAGAAAGGGATGTAATGACTTTACGCAGAAATCGGCATGTTTTTGTTTAAACGTCGTCTGTCCGGTCGGATCGTAATGAGACATTATTGGTTCAGCACTACGGTTCTGGCATAGAGTAATTACATCAATAACAAAGAAGGTACGACTACTGAGAGAATTGACTTTCATTATAAATGATTTTTGTTTCTTTTAATCATAAAATAACCAGCGAATTCTGAATTCTCAAAAATTACGAGTTACACTTTTACATGCTGTCGTAACAATAAAAGGAGATATTTCATATTCGGCCAGGTATATGTATACTATTTCAGAATATCTGGAAAAATCTCATGAATCCATGAAAAATAGTAAACTTGTAAAAAATCAAAATGATTCGTCGATTTCACCATTATTCAATAAAGCAGGCGACATAGAAGTCAACCAAAACTACATAGACCTGGCCTAAAACTGTATAGTGACCCATAAATTTTTGGGCGAACTCCTTTATTAGGTATACATCCCAATTCAGTTCCAGTACTATTGTTGGACCACTCGCAGACCACTAAGATATCGTTACAAAATTCTTACTTTCGCGCAGCCGCGTAAAAAGCTGAATCACCGTATTATTACTGTTTTAATTTTATTACAATTTGTGCTAGTCATTACTGTTTTATCATCTTACTTTGAGAAATTATTAAAATCATGCCAACTGGTAGTAAAAAAATAATTTAAACCATAGCAGATAATTATGAATCTTTTTACAGATAAATCTTCATAAGCCGATTTATTGACATTATGTACAGGTAGATATATGCTATTTTGCAATTACATGACAAGTTCGTGATAAAGATAGAGTATACACGCTCCGACAAGAAAAAACAAAGTCACTGCACCACTGAATACGAAAGTGAAGCACCCAAAGTAATCCCTTGCCTCATACACTCATTTTTTTATGTATGTATTCTTAACGGGGTAACTCTTGGCCTTCATCTCACCTAAGTGATGATAAAACTCAAGATGAAAGTGAGTTATACCCGGCTTCCTCAACCACAGGGGAACTGGCTATCTTACCTGCAACCACCGGAACAGAACAATGCTGTTAACATTATTGTTATGGCCGCAGGCTCAGGTAAGATGGTGGTAAAAGCCCAACCACTAATCAAACTGAGTAGAAAATTTCTGCCCCCACGGGTATTGAACCTCGCAACTTTAGATCTCAAATAGGTGGTCTAAATCACTAGACCACGGAGGCGGTTAATTTATTCTAAAGGAGATGCTTCATATCCAGCTATCATATCTTCATATTCATATACACTATCTCAAAAAATCAGGAATAATCTCCCGCATCCGCGAAAAATACGAATAATTCGTTTATGCATAGTTTGTTTATACAAAAGTTAAAATTTTTCGTAGATTTCACCGTTATTTAATATGGCAATATGGCGGGCGACACAGAAGTCAACTTAACGTCACCGAAGTGACATAGGTAGGCGCCATGATGAATATTTGGCTGTTGCAGTTTTTTCTATAAAAAATCTTGTTTTGTACCACGCAACGCAAATAAAAAGAAAATCGAGAATTGAACACTGTTTTGCATATTTTTCAGTATAGTGTCATAGACTTGGCCGGGTCTCCATACTTTTTTGGAACATCTCTTTTGACGGTTCAGTGCTTCACTTACTCATTAAGAGACAAGTGTTCGTTTTTCTTGTCTGTGAATTAAACGCCTCTGATTTAAGCAATATAAATGTGAGAAGAGAAAATGACTTATTGATACACAAATAACAACATTGACATTCCTATTGAAAAATCTTGTAATAAAAATTCTATAAATATTATGTGACAAAAATTTTGTGCATGATTAAAGCCATATAAACGATTCAAGAATAATTTCATAGTTAGGCAAATTCTATCACATCATAACCTAGAACTACAACCTCTAATGTAATACTAAGATTTGCTTAAATCTTACAGCTCCGCCTAGCTCTTAGTTGCCACGGTAAACATGTCAAGTTGCACATAATTTAGACCAGTTTAAACAATGGATGGTGAAACACAACCTGATTACTGTCACAAATTATATCGTATCATATACATCATAATAATTATACAAAATTCATTTAAGTAGGTAATTTAATCTAAGTTTACAGGTGGATTCGTGCTCGACCACGGTACATATAAAATCAATTCATATCGAGATATGTGTTACAAAAAGGTACAGCGTTATCTAAATAACATTTAAACAATCTCTGTACAAATACAAAAATATATTAACTGTAGATTAAATATGGCATTTACTCCATAAATATACAATATTCATTACAACGTACCGATCAAATGAAACTTTGGTTTTATCCTTCTACAATATTATGTATAAATAAGATTATACAATGTATTCATACATTTTTACATAGAAATGGAATGTATAAATCACAATAATGAAACCACTTGCATCACTGGCTCCTCTCATATACTTTTCACATCTACATACAACATTGCAATACACAAATGTGCAGTAATAAAGTAAATGGCACAAATTTTGTAATAGCACTTAAGGCATTTGTGAAATGCTTAATTGATAATTTAGTTTAAAAACAAATTGAAAAAAAACCGATCATTCAGACACCCATTCAACGCGTATTTTACGTTCTGCCACTTTATACTCTTGAGCCCATTGTCAAATAATTCTACAATACAGAAGAAAACAAAATGACACAGTTATTAACCTATTTAACTTACGTCACTAAGTAATATAATAAAAATCAACAGTCATCTTATTTTATTTTCTATTGCTTTTACAACTAGAAGTACCAGAAAAACTTTCAGTGATCTTCTAAACACAAACTTATGAAAATTAAAAAATACTATTATTAGCAGCACAGTAAAGTAAATTCTAATAATTTTGACACTGTAGTGACTGTAGGTAAGACGTTAGCATAAACGCAAAAACAGAAAGACTAAAAGGAATATTTTTTGGTGTGTATTTGAGACGGATAGCACAATTAGCATAGCATTTCAGTATTTTAAGTACTGTTAGAACCATATAAAATACTAGTTGAAGCATAAGTAGCCCTACAGATAGGTTTTCCATGCTTCAACATCAAAGAAAGCTGAAATCCATTCGCAAATTAAGCTTTAATTTGCTCTACCTATACGAGATGTACGTTTAATCTTGATGGAAGTGTGCTAGTCAACAGAGAGTTCACTAGTAAATCTAACCTTTTTACTGCAATATCACACTAAATCTGTACCATAAGTTTCATTATGACACAAAACATAATAAATTTCATCTGAGCTGCCTTATGTTGTGAACTTACTATAGAATTTCACAATAATAGAACTAAATATTCAATCCGAAGTATTTTTAAAATAGAAACAGCTTCAAGATCGAAGGCTACGTAAGGTTTAGCTCACATGCCGCTGTTAATTGTCAAAATTAAAATCGGCTTGTAATAACTGATATCAGTCTTTAAATAGATTACGGTTTCTTGCTTTACAAAAAATTGTAAGATCTCAACAATTATTTAAAACAAAATAAAACAATAGTTGAATTTATAATCTATGACTATTTGGATAGCTAAGGAAAGTCACTAAGCAATAATAAATTTAAAAGGCAGCTCAGTTCTATGGCAACTGTTTTGCACTACTGAATTTGGAATCTATTTAATCAATTGTATAACCATTGGCATATAAACAATGAAACAATAATTTACGTGCATCCTTTTCACCAATTGAATATGATAGAAGATATTGATAAATCATATTATTATATTCCGTTCTTTAAAATTGCAATGGTGATTCTGATACATAATATATTAGTTTTATCATTTGACTTACAATTTATTATACATTAAACGATGGCTCTATTCTGCCCTAAGTACTCACATGCCGAATCCAGCTCCGCTGCGCCTCAGTATATACAGCTAATTTCTAACAATATTAACATGCATCACAAAAGCTTATAAAAATTGTATTACAAAATAAAATGTTACATTCACAAAGCTCTTCGTCAGCAGCGAATAATATTATAATACAATTTCAATGAAAACACTGTACGAGACAATGAATTTCTAATTGTACTATGTACAGAAAAAGTATTTTATTTACGTAAAACTCGGAATGTATTAATTCTGTTTGACCAATTCAAATTTGTCACATCGTAATATCACGCTATCTAATTCAATTTTATAACATTTGCATGTGACGAAAGATATGGAAATATTTTATACTGAAGTGTTAAGAAATACTCTCTCAGAGTGAACACGCTACAAATAGCGCGGTCAAACACAACGAAAACAAAATGACATTTCCTCATTAATTTTTATGCCTAAATAATTTCTTAATGCGAAGGGAACAGGTTCGTACATAAAAATTTTTTGGATAAAATCAAATCATCTACATTGATAGTTGATCTCTAAGCCCTAATAGAGGCCATGCCGTTTCGTTGCCGTTCTTTAAGCGCGCAGAAAATATCTAACTTTCACTAACTATATGTGCACGTATCTCGAGTAGTCTCTCGGGGGTGTGCCACGCGGTTTTGACTTCCGTGGCGTAGGGAGTAAAGGCTACACTTGCGTGACGCAGTGCGCCAACTTATCAATCTCAGATTGCAAAGCTTGTCTTTTCTCGGACTCCGCTTTGAGCTTAGCGTTGAGATCCTCAAGCGCAGCATTGAACATAGCGTTCTGTACTTCGATTAGCTTCTCCAAATTTGATATCTGTAACAGAATGTAAATTGTAGTCCGTAATACTCGTAATATGTAAAAGTCCAATGGTAAAATCCAAAAGGATTATTTCTGAAACTCAAAAATAATACATAAGTATATAAAATAATAAAATATTAATACACTCACACCTATTAGTAACCCAAAGTAAGCTTGTTATTGATACTAGATAACGGCGAAATATTGATAATAATATGCATGTAAATATTAGAAATATACTAAATGAACACATAAACATGAATCGTGAAAAAATGCTCGTACTCATCATACAAATATTTTGCTCTTACCGGGAATCGAACCCGGGACTTGTGACCGAGTAGTCTGTATAAGGGGTACAGACCTTTCGGCCCGCTGGTCGTCTCTATTTTGACTTTATGACACCTGTCTATGAGCACCGTTACCGGTTAATTACCGGTAAATTTACCGGTAATGAAATCGTCCGGAATTCCATGTTCAAATCACCGGCCTATATAGGTTCCATATACGTATTTAGTTGCAATATTCTGGAATGGAGGGCTAAAACTAATAGGGTTAGACTTCCATCGCAACCGCATCGAATAAATTTTATAATGAATAAATTGAAAAAAGTTTCACCTACCCTACTATTCAGTTGCGCGATCAACGCGTCTGCACCATCACTCTTATTCTCCACTTTATCTTGTTTTAACGAATGATATCGCCTCTCTATCGTCCCCGAAGCACTTTTATCACTAGGCTTCTCCTCTACTTTCTCCACTCGTTCCAGCGTACTCTTCTCAAAGATCCCCGAAGTTCTGCTGACTACGTTCTCTGTCTTCTCCGATGTAATGACAGTTTTTTCCAGTCGTGAGTTTAGAGACTTTTCTACATTTTCTGCCGTGGGTCGACTGGGTGCAATAGGCGGCGGAGGCGCGTGTGGTTTCTTTATTTCGTCTAACATTGTCATCAATGTTCGCCCTGCAATACAATTATCTTCTTTAAATCATAATACAAACTATACAGTATTATTATTAATGGTTAAAACCAACAAATAACATATACCTATCCTCCGATATTCAAATAACAGTAACAATAGGCCTTTATGAGAAGCAATAATACTAAAGCACTGATGTATTTATTAATTAATGTACAAAGCCCTCTGCAAACCAAATTGCTATGCCCTTACTGGGCGCTACATTGTATATGTTAACAACTCGTGTACCTACTGATTTGTAGTTTACTATGTACACCAATGTGGCTTGCAATAAATATTTTGATTTTGATTATAATATATTAGTCTAAAGTTCTAGGAAGACAAAGAGAGTTATCATCATCAACCTACATACGACAATAAATTAAAACCTGGGCTATATTAGTTCATAGAAATGTTTTGCGACTTTAAAATACACCTTATTCATTTGATAATTTCATGAAATTTCTATAAACTAATTAATATAGCCCATGTTTTCATTAATTGTCGTATTAACGTCATCATCCTGTATAAAAACTGTCTGTTCAGATACCTGATCATGATATTGCAATTAAAAAAAGTCAAAAGCATTTCAGAATTCAAAGTGATGAAATAAACAATAAATACCTGCGGCGGTGGGAGAATGTAAGGTTGGTTTTGGTGGTACAGGCTCGTTAGTGACTACAGTGTCCTTCTTTGAATCCAGCGAATGACGGACTTTCGTCACCTGCAACGAGATTTATTGTTTTTTAACCGCCTCTGTGGTCTAGTGGTTGAGACCACCTGCCTCAGATCTAGAGGTCCGGGGTTCGATTCCTGCGGGGGAATTTTCTGCTTGGTTTGGTTGGTGGTAGGGCTTTTCTAAGTCAGCCTGGCTAGCTACCACCACCTTACCTAAGTCTGCCGCCATAACAATAATGTTAACAGCATTGTTGTGTTCCGGCAGTTAGAGGTAAGATAGTTCCTCTGTGGTTGAGGAATCCGGGTGTAACTCGCTTATCTTCACTTACCATCAGGTGAGATGAAGGCCAAGAGTTACCCCGTTAAGGGTATAAAAAAAACTTTCGTTAGCTGATAAAAATCGCCAAATCTGTATTTTCACGAGATCACGAATGATGACATAATGTCCTCTTGCTGTAGCTTGTAGCTTTCAATTGTAAGCAGCCCATTAAAAAATATCTCGAATAACTAGTTGGTTGGAAGGTTCAAGGTAATATTTTTTGGATGACCACTTAAAATCGAAAGCCACAAAAAATATGAGTATGTGTATTTATTATCTTCTGTAGTTTTGTGGTATCATAAGGCATTATACTCTTTATTACTATTCACTATTCTATATTCTATCATTCCAGTCTTAGAATTTATTTCATAAACAGTTCAAGTATTTTTTATCACTCTGAGAGCTGAACTGACTCTGATGCTGATAGTACAATCGGCAGAAAATCCAGCGTAACAGTTTGATCTTGAGACCGCCCTTACCCCATTTGTAATAGAGGCAGCTTTCGTTCTTTTTCGTTTGCAACTTTTACACTTGATGTGCTGTCGTCTGTACTAAGTTATAAATAGATATTATTATTATATGTAATATTTTGATTTTACCTCATCAAAACTTTCTAATATCGACATTCGACTACTGATCGATGACGTGCTCTTTGACATTTCCATTGAATGAGAAGACCGTTTTTCTTCTAAACCGACATCCAAAATTCTGGAATCAAAAAAATATACTTTTGTAAGGCATATTATTATGTTTAGACAATATAATTTATTTATTACCTACATCCTTCCAAAGAATTACTGTCAACTGTAAGCCTTACTCACCATCTAAAACTATTTATTAAATTATAAAAATTTACTTGGAAATTTTCTAGCAATCATGAGCTCTGACAATGTGCATAAATCATTATTACTATTAAAATATTTTTGGGCAAGGAAGGCATTTTATCTTAGACCTACGTGACAACGGACTAGTTGTTTAAAAAATATTTAGGAGAGAAAATTCTGTGTCGATCTGAGCCCTTTTCTTCTGCAACATCTATCACGAAACCTTTCAATTGAATATTCCCGCCTCAGGACGTGAAATTTTTCTAGTTTTACATTTTAATTACTATATAATAATCTTGATTGCGAATCATAATTTGCGAGTGAAATTTGGGAAAGGATATCTTTTATTATTCAATTGAAAGGTGAAATTTTTCTAGTTTTACATTTTAATTACTATGTAATTTTTCAAAAATTAATTCAAACATTTTAATTACTAAGTAATGTTAAAATCAAAAATTAAGAATAAGATTATTATTATAAATAGACTAGCTCGTACGCGTGGAACAAACTTTCATCCCCTATTTTATACCCTTGGGGGTAGAATTAATCAAGATCCTTTCTTAGCGGATGCCTACGTCATAACATCTACCTGCATACCAAATTTCAGCCCGATCCGTCCAGTGGTTTGGGCTGTGCATTGATAGATCACTATGTCAGTCAGTCAGTCACCTTGGAGTTATATATACTTAGATGATAGGCACCTATCAGTACTGCCGCCGCCAGCCTTGCTGCCGATGCCGCTGCCGGTGTCAGACGACGACGACACTGACCGCGACTTGCCGTCGGCGCCGAAGCTGGTCTTCTTCGCCTGGTTCAGCTTCAGCTCCTCCATCCACGGAGCCTTATGCTTTTCCCACTCTCTAGTGCGAGGCTTTATCTCTTCCATCTTATCCGGTGTGGGCTTCTCTGCTGTAAATTTAACAAAATAATAGGGTATATTACTTTTTATACAGGCTGGAAGCAAAACGCTGAAAAACGAAGGCAGATGGCAGTGTTAGTGATCCCAAACACTAACTAAAAAAAATCTACAATAAACATCAGCTGCTTCACTAAATTATAACATCAGCTAATTCACTTAATTATAACATCAGCTTCTTCACTAAATTATAACACCAGCTGCTTCACTAAATTATAACATCAGCTACTTTACTGAATTATAACATCAGATGCTTCACTAAATTATAAATAACATCAGCTGCTTTACTAAATTATAACATCAGCTTGATCACTAAATTGTAACATCAGCTGTTTCACTAAATAATAACATCAGCTGCTCCACTAAATAATAACATCAGCTGCTACACTAAATTATAACATCAGCTGCTTTACTGAATTATAACATCAGCTGCTTCACTAAATTATAACATCAGCTGCTTTACTAAATTATAGCATCAGCTGCTTCACTTAATTATAACACCTACGCGATCTATTTGTATAGAATTCCTGATTATTATTTTTCGTAATTTCATTTTTTTTAAACAAGTCGTGTTTAGGGTCTCCAGCACTGCGAACTGTCTGCCTTTACAAGAACGGGGAACGTTCTGTATAAACTTTTTAGAGGGTAGAGTTTGTCTACCCTGAGGCTTTCAGTTCCTAAAAATTCATTCCACACGAGTAACATCCCGTGCTCGCTTTGACACAACGCGATAAAAAGTGAGAGGAATATAGTTTCCGGTATTCCAATATTACCCAACAGTTGTGAATGAGGAGGCTGTTCTACAGTGAAGTGAAACGACAGCCGCCATATTTGACGACTTTTTTACGACTGTTGATGCACTGTCATCGACTCTGAACAAATAAAATGTCAAAATGCCGTTTCTTGTTCAACTTATTTTTTATCCGAATAAAAACGGTTGATTGATGGTTGTAAGAGCTCGTGTATTTGAGATCTCCTAAAATACTTACATTCTAATTTAGTTTCGTGTCCATTACTGAGTCCTATTAGCAGTGGCGTGTCGTCGCGTAAAGCTTGACTAGGCGGTCGACGCCGAGGCGCTTTTACTCTGAAATACGAAAAAGGTAACATTTAACGAAATTTGTTCATTATTAATCATAATGCATGTCAAGTCAATCAAGACATCAAGACATTACTTTGAAATATATGCATTGCATGTTAAGTTTTATTTGGTTGTTGTCGGCTGACAGCCATCTGACAGCATCCATTTTTGAAAATGAAAAACATTTACTGGTTATAAATAAAAAGTAAAAACCAAACAGCGGGAATTTTAAAACAAAATCTCTTATAACCAAATGGTCACCACTCAGCGTATGCTGCAACCTGGAGGGCCACAGCGCTGGTCTTCCGTGGTGCCAACTGAAAGCGTAACGCGCGCATACCGTCAAACCTCAAGGTTGTTTTGAAATAAAATTATAATAAAAACTATTTGACAATCTAAATGCATAGTGAAAAGTGCCCAAACAGTACAACACAAATTTAGTAACGAGTATATATAAATAAAATAACATCATAACCAATATTTCAATATTTCAATTTCAATATTCAATTTAGACGGCCGGCTGGCCGAGTGGTCTGTGCCCCTTGCTATACAGGCTACTTGGTCGGAAGGTCCCAGGTTCGAATCCCGGTAGGAGCAAATGTTTGTATGATGAGTACGAGCATTTGTTCACGAGTCATGGATGTTTATATGTTTATTTAGTATATTTCTAATATTTATATACATATTATTATCTTTATTTCTCCGTTATCTAGTATCCATAACACAAGCTCTTAATGATGCTTACTTTGGGCTAGATAATAGGTTTGAGTGTATAAAAATAAAAATAAATCTACTGGTCATAGGCCTTAATAATCACAAATTAATCACAGTAAATAAAATACTAAATTATTATTTGTTTGTAATTTCAAAATAACAATCAAACAACACAGGACGACTACCTGATACACCTTTTGGAGGTCCAGTAGATGCTTAGAAAGCGATCTTTTAAAGCAGTAAATTGATGCTGAGTTTTTAATGGGGGGTGGCAAGTTGTTCCAATATTTCGTGGCAGCGTAGCGAAAGCTGCCACGAAAGGCAGCAGTCCTATATTGTTTGAAAACCAAGCGTGTAGCAAGGCGGACCTTCCGAGTCGAAAAAGATAATTTTTCATAAAGATATACTGGCTTCTTATTCTTTATAATCCCAAACAGTAACGTGGCAAAATGAAGTGTGCGCCGGGATTCCATATTACCACGTTTTATCGGGCCGGCGACCACGTTTTCTTAGGAAAACGAATTCGTCTTGCCCAATCACCGTACGGCGTTGCCGCAAGTTATTTGCAGATTAATTTTACTTGACATTGGCAAAATTCGTACTAACGAGAAGCCATTAAATAAAGAAAGTTTTATTTGCAATGGGTTCTAACAAGGTGACGCTACTCACGGAAAACCTTAAATAGGTACGCAGCCTTAGACATTGAATTTAGATGTCTATATTTTAATTCATCCGCAAGCATTTTGTATCATAGATCTACATCATGTTGTAATTATACAGAAAATAGAGATTTACGATCACGTTATAATTAAAAAGAAAATCAAGATGCAGAAAAGAACTTGCTTTGAAAATTGAAAAATAAGTACTACACTTATGACGAGTGTTTGGCGGGTTTTGTGGCGTCAGTGAAAATCTTAATTAAAATAATTAAAAATTGTGTCGGAGCGAATATTGAGTTATAAAAGTGGCGTAGTTTTATTATTCAAGTGTTTGTGTTGACGTGCAACTAAGAGATTATTAGAATAAAAGTGATTATGGTGTGAAATACGATGAGAACTTTTTTGTGGTTATCCACCTCATTAAGTAACACATAAAGTGACTGTCATCATATATTTCGTGTCAAATACTCCCAAGAAGCATTAAAATGTGTTACGCCAGCATTTTAATCCAATAAAAGAAGAAATAAAGGAAAACTGAAGACATGGCTGCATGGGCATTAGTTCCCTTTGCCTTCCCTTTATAGGGAGAATTAACAAAAAAAAATATATACTTATGACGTCATACCTGCCAGCCCTCGGGTCGTTCAAGATTGAATTCCTCTCAACGTGGTCGAATGTGTTAGCGTTGTTGACAGCGCCGGCGGGTGCAGGTTTGCTTCCGGCCAAGCCGTCAGTGCGGTCGTACTCGCCGCCGCTACTGCTACCACTGCTCAAAGTCGTCGACGATGATTTCTTTTCTTCTCTGTTACAAAAGATATATATATAAAAAATTAACAATATAATCAATCATATTTTTAATGTTTTTGATGCGTTTAAACGCTTCTTTATTGTAACACGGCCTGGAGCATATATTTTTTTCATCGTTTACTTTCTTTATATAATCAATGTTTGGAATATATTTCTAGAACTTAAAAAAGGTACAATCTGCCGGTCATCCGTTAAAAATTGACAATTACTTAGTTTTTAGTTTTGTTCCTAACGCAAAATTATTATTATTATTATAATTTTTAACATTATCGTGAATGTTTAAAAGATTGGAAGGTATTTAAAGTAGAAAAGACAGGTGGGGATCGAACCCGCAACCAATGCATACGTTATCTTCTAAAGCAAACCTTTGTCAAGTCCTTGCTCGCTCAGATGGTTAGAGCAATCACACGGATTGTGAAAGGTCGCAAGTCCTGTCCTGTACCAGTTTTTTTTCTAGAAATAAAAATTTCTAAAAATTAAATAATATAGCTGAATACGACAAATATTAAATAGTGTGTTAAAAAGTCCGAAATAAAATTTAGGCGGGTGGTTGTGTTCCTTGTGAAGAGTTACGTCTGAAAGTTTGACACCTTGCAGACAACTTTTAAATAAAAACATTATCGCACCTGCTCGTGACAACCTTAAAAAAATGCGTTCTATCGCGTATCGTACAACACACTACAGTTATCTAACAAACACTCAACCCGCGCACATACTACGGTCTCGACCCTCCCGCAGCCCCAGAATTTCAAATTTTATTTCGGAATTAGCCGTTCTTTGTATACCGGGTGGTATACAAAGCACGGCAAATGAGTCAACATCACCTGATGTGAAGCGGTAAGAAGAGTCCATATGCGAAGACAGCCAGACTTTGCCGGCCTATAAGGTGCCACACGCCTCTTTTGAACCCCTTTACGGCTATTGATAAAGTACTTACTTCTCTGTTGATGGCAACATTTTGCTCTTGAGTCCGCTAAATAACCCACCGACACCAGTAGCAGGTGTTGGACTCTTCTTCAATGGCACTGGAGGTTTTTTTACCTGAAAACATTTGTTCATAACTTTATATTTTTAATATATCTATGTAGCTCCTAAACATCACCGTTGAACGGGGAACATTTTAGTCGTTTCAAACTGATCAATGTCTCAGATTGTATGGTGTTAGCTGAAAAACTTTTCCGTCAATTAACGTGATAAGTCACAGATTGCAGATAATATCGGTTTTTAACTATGACCTCTGGAGGTCCAACGGGGCTTGACCAATTAAATATAATTATCAGCGGCAAGATGATAAAAAACCGACTACCGTAACAGATTACAAAAATCTGAGGATGTCAAGCTAAGTTGTTTACAGATTTTAACGCGACACTTACGCCAAGTGTCGCGTTAAAATCTGTTAACAACTGAGAGGTAGGCATGAGTGGCATAGCACTCGAACTTTGAGAGCGCGACTAGGGTAGCACCTCTACGTTACAGAAGATTACAGCTTAATATCACTACTCGAGTCGTGTTCCTGTGGTAAATAAGGTCGCCTAAGCTCATTTAGAAAACTTTGTGTTAGTAGCAAGAGGACTTGTCTCCTATGCTGTCAATATAACGCTTTCTCTTGATTTTTACAGGGTGGGCAACGCGTGAGTGAGTAATGCCCAAGGCACGAGCGTCTATTAAACCGCTCGTAACAGGCTACGGTAAAAAAAAACTGTGATCCTTCTTTTGGTAAGGTTCAGTTTAGAAACGTTAAAATCATAACTGATATAACAAATTTAACATTTTAATAAATTAATTTTATTATTTTCAAATTGATAAATAATTTTGACTTTGTGAATGTTGAAATTAGCATATAACTATTTAAATTAATACAACTAGACTAGAAATTTACAGGATTCCCCTAAGTACTTCGAGTAACTCCAACTGCGTTACTGGAGTCACCCGAATTTTAAAAGGTGGCAAGATCGCATCTCGCCCCTGTTAGTACCTATTTCTATTACAGCAACAACTATTCACCAAAGACCCACCTATACTTGAGCCAAATTAGATAAAGTAAACAAACCGAATGTCATTTTGTATGGGTTTGTCCCTTTCACTCGCTGCCTTCCAATAAAAAAATTACAGTTGTTTGTTTACATTTATTCTTCATCGAATTTAACTCAAGTATAACACCCTAAGGGCTGATTTTCCAATCCTCAGATAATTTTTATCTAGAGAATAATTTCGACGTTTTGACAGATTTTCTATAGAATATCTGTCAACTTGTCAAAAATAGTCTCTTGTTAAAAATTATGTGTCGATTGAAAAATCGACCCTAAGCCGAACTTCTTAGCCATTGTGTAATCAAAACACTTATTAACATTTGTAGCACATGCGTGTGTTTGCTACATAATTTACCAATGGACATTTTTAGCTGAGGAATTAAATTTATATGAAAAAATTAACTTACTTGTCCATCTAACGTCCCATCGTTGACAGATTCATTGTGTATAAGTTTATCAGATTCGGTTTTGTTTGTGTGGGTCACTGTACTTTGTGTGCTGCTCTCTTTGTTGATTGTGTTTTCTTTGTGCACGCTGAAAAACGGTATTAATATTAATATTGCCACATAAACCTGAACCAAATATAAGGGTTGCTTACAACGATTGATAATATTTTGTGACATCTTCCAGTGTATATATATAGTATTAGCTTCACTATATCATTGGGCAGATTGTACAGACGACAGCACATCAAGTGTAACAGTTGCACTACGAAACCAGCCTTTATTACAACGGCGTAAGTGCGGTCTAAAAGTCAAACTGTTACGCTTGATTTGGGCGCTGACAGGGCATTTCGCTACTAACCCCACATGTTACACAAAATGCAACTCCCCCAACACAATCTTGTCGAGTATGTGGTGAATGCTAGTAATAAATTAAGCATCTCGTGTCATTGTGATGCTCTTGTTAAAACCGGAATGTGTTGTGGCATATTCAAATCCAGAGGACTACAGGCTATAGCTGCCCAAAGATATAGCCTCCTGTATCCAGAACTACATTCTGGATACAGGAGGAGTAAAAGCAGTGGGAGGCACAAAAGATCCCTATGTGTCGAAGTGCACTATGACTTAGTCATGGCCCCACAACAAGATAATATAAGATAAGAACAAGTCAATTTATCAAATAGTCAAAATGTGCTACGCATCCTTCAAGAATTTTACTCTATTAATAATTTTGCTTTCGTTGATTTATATATATTTGCGGTGAATATTTTAAATAAGGTCTCAGTTTAGTTTGTAACTCCTACACACTGCCATACCAGTTCTTGTAAAGTTAACATCCATCTCATTTGGTTTCGTAATTTTACGAAAGTTCCGGCACTCCAAAAGTAGCAAGTCCTTAAGTATCCTAAATTCGTGTTATGTAAAATATGAGTAATCCAATTCATAAGTCATTACCTTATTTTAGAAGTAGTTAGTTCCTTAACCGATGCCGTTTTTTCTGAGTATTTATTTAGAACAGGGTAGATCGAGTTGGTTGTCTTTGACGGCGGCCTGTCAGGTTTTTTCTCATCAAGTTCAGGCGCTCCTGCAAGAAAGTATAAAGTGTAAAGCTAATGTTTCATAAATACCAGGCAAAAGAGTCATTATAAAGTAAAATTAAAAATAAATTGTTAAATGAATTATTAAATGAAACTGTTCAGGAATATAAACTAAAATCAATCACTGTAGAGTGTAGTTGTGTAAATAATTTAATTACGCAATTTTGCTAAAATAGGACGCCATAGCAGGTACTCGAGTATAACAAAGTTCTGTAATAAATAATGATAAACAAAAATTAAAAATCTTAAGAAACCAATTTTTGATCTGAACCAATACCTATACTATTAGAAATATTTCTTCATGTTAGCATACATGACCATAATTTGACTGCAGTCTTTCTCAAACCAGTCAGGAGATTACACCATCAACACGCTGCGCTTACTGTATGCAATTTGTAGGATTAACTAGTTTGCACTTTTCTGTATAATATAATTATAGTCTTCACTTTTTAAAATTTTATGCACTTTAAAGTGAGAAGTTATAATTATTCATTACCAACTCGCAAAAATCAAGAGCTCAAAGTCATATAAATTAGCATCCTCGCAATATATAGTCGACCGCACGTCAAGCGTAACAGTTTGATATTGAGATCGCCCTTACTGCGTTCGAAATAAAGGCGACTTTCGTAGTGCAACTGTTACCCTTGATGTGCTGTCGTCTGTACATATAAATAATAAAAAACATATCATTTTTTACGACGAGGGAGGCAAAGAAGCGTACGGCCCGCCTGATGGTAAGCGGTTACCGTAGACCCTACTCCCTGTAAAAGTCTAGAGAAAGCCTAGCTTCACTAGGTGGTAGGCCCGTATATAGAGTCGTCTGGGTAGGTACCTACCACCGCCTTTCTTATTTCCGCCGTGAAACAGTTCGCTGTGTTTCGGATTGAAGGGAAAGGTAGCCAGTGTAATTACTGGGCATGGACGGCATTTCATCTTCGACCTCAGGATGACAACGCACCTGCAATATCAAGTGATTTTTCTTGTTATTGCAGGTGTCTATAGGCGGCGGTAGCCGCTTACTATCAGGTGGGCCGTCAGCTTGTTTGTCATCTAGTTGTGTAAAAATAAAAAAAATATGTTGACAGCAAAGGTGACGAGTCCCTCTGCTCACAACAAAATGCTTTCGCAATGACCTCTGGTGACCTTTCTCATTGCAGGAATACCACACAACACTGCAAAGTAGTGTTATTTTATTGGAGAAGTACTCTTTAATATCTAAAGCGAAGGTGCTACCCCAGACGGGCGTTAAAAATTAGAGTGTTATAAATTCCACTATGCCAAATTCCCTTCCTCTAAACCTTTTTAATTTATAAGCTAGCTACCAAAGACAATGAACGCTTTACTTCATTGCTCATATGGTCATGACGAATACGTAAATCATGTGTTACATCGACATTGAATCGCTTAAGCAATTTAGGTTAAACATTCTACACGAGATAGTCAAAATTTGCATCACAATCCGAAACGAATTAATGAAGAAACCAGATACAATGTGCTCAGAAACACTGAACTGTCTGCTACAGACGTAAATAATACATTTTCTCTAATACATGCAAATTACTTTTACTCACAAAATATTACGCGTAATGGCCTCCTTAGAACAAGAATATTAAATAATTTAGTGCTTGTCATATCCATTGAAATAAAAAATAATTAAATAAATTTCAGAAGACTAAAAGTTCACTTTGAAGTACCATGTCACACACACCAAACATTGTTCTTGTATCGTTAGCAACTGAAGTCAACTAACACCTATTCATATTTGGTATACTCTTGACCATTTCTATGAACACTGTGAATAACGCAGTGTGACATGGTACCTACTAAAGTGTAAATCGGCTTATGGTGCTGACCGAACAATAATTTAGTCGGGTACTAAAGTGTTAATTTACTTCTGAATTCGACATTAAGTACCTACTGCCAACTGATCGTTGATTAATTAATTAAATGTTGTTTTAATGTAATAGCTGACTGACTGCATTGTGTTATCAACTTGTGACACCGATCTATCAGTAATTGCTCCAGAGCGAGGCATCTCAACTAATTGATTGATTTAATTACTACGTCATGTATAACTAGTTTATAACACATTTGGTAGAGATGATACCTATAGGATTTGCTATATGAAAGTTTTAACTGTTTATGAGCGCAATTATATTTTTCTTCAGCGTTTTCAAATGCAGCTATATACCTACGTTAGTTTTATACTTTCCAAATATTGGGATATCGTTCTCCTATAATATTAAAAGTGAATAAAAACCAGCCTTTATCTGAGACAGGTACAAGGACAATACACGAAAAGTCTGATAAATTACTTAACCGCATTGATCTAAGACTATTGTGTATTTGTTACAAGAATAATAGAGCTTTTTTTAGGATAGAGAACGTGAAATTAAATCAAATGTAGTGTAAAGAATTCGCCCCCGCAAAAAATAGAACTACAATTACCACGACGACGCGGTATTATTTACTGCAACAATAAAAATACTGTAGAAAAAGAATTACTTAGACACAACATATACATTTAAGTACTATAAAAATGTGTGCATAATTATCTACATCCACCACAACCATGTAATACAAGTAACTACATTTTGAGCACAGATTTTGATGCAATATTTATGAAGGTTCGTGTCTTAAATAAGGATTTGACGATTGAATTGTAGATGTAAGGAGCACTTCAAGATAATAATTAGACATTGATTTGAAAAATGTAAAGCTTATTATTAAAAAAATCTCGTATATTTCATTTATAACTCTAAGATTAATAGACTCTCACTTTCCACAACCATTGTAGTCACTGCACAAAAATCAAGGAAACGCAGAGACAGTCACGACTATTCGAATTGCGCGGCGTTCGCGACGACGTCAGTGAGGCAACTGTTTATTTTTAAAAGATAGAAGCGAGGCGGCGCGTGAGCATAGTTACGCAAAATCACGACTCCACTCAACGCGCAACCTTCATGAGAAATGTCAATACTCAATAGCGACCGGGGACTGTTTACTAACAACTTGTGCGTGCAAACTACGAACGCTACATAAGCGTGGGCAAAAAACTTATCCAATAAGTATATCGTATTAAAAATTCATATCTATATTTAAGCAATGCTGGGCCCCTAAGAGACGCCCTGGCATTTAAGATTTAAGATTTAAGAATCGTCGGCGTTTTAATCTATTTGAATAAAATGGTATCCTTCATAGCATTTTAAATCTTAAATCAAAGAAACCGATTTTAAAAAAACCGAAAAGGATAAAATAATTAAATATAAGTAGGTAGTTAGGTACTAGGTACTCATCACCTAGAAACATATTTTTTGGTGAACTATTATTTCTTGAAACTACTTAGCGAGGCGAATTTGTTTTTTCACAATTTTTAGTGATATGATAACTTACTAACGTCAAAGCTAGACCGTCAGCTCGTTTACATTGTTTCCTACTATCGTATCGTTTCACTAAAAAGACATAAAAAAGCAAAAATCCGCAATTTCGCATACGTAGATGACTTTCTCATTTCAGTTTCTTTGATTTAAAAACCAAAGAACCTAGTCAAGTGATCATTTGAAAAAAAAATTATTGGACCATATGGCAACTATTCCGCATCGATCAAAAAAGAATAACGTTAATCGGATCAGAAATTTCGGCGTAATCGGTGTACATACATAGAAAAAAAATTTTAAACAAAAATTAAAACCGACTTCCCTAGAAACATATTTTTGGAGTTGGTGCTAAGTGGTTTCCAAAAACAATAGAAAGTAAAGCACCGACTCCAAAAATATGTTTCTAGGGGATGAATACCTACTTAAATTTAATTATTTCATCCTTTTCAGTTTTTTGAAGTCGGTTTTAATTTTTGTTTAAAATTTTTTTTCACAATTTTTAGTGATAACTTTCTACGGTCGAAGCTAGATGGGTGACCGTCAACTTATATTGTTTCCTACTATCGTATCGTTTCACTAAAAAGTCATTGGAAAAGCAAAAATTCGCAATTTCACATATGTAGACGATTTCATAATTTCAGTTTTTTTTAATTTAAAACCAAAGTACCCAACTGTTTTTGAAAAAATTTTTATGGGACCAAATGGCAGCTATTCCGCATCGAACAAAAAAAGAATCACGTAAATCGGATCAGTAATCTCGGCGTAATCGGTGTACATACATAGGAAAAAAAAAAAAAAAAACATACCGGCCGAATTGAGAACCTCCTCGTTTTTGAAGTCGGTTAAAAAAAGAACCTCCTCGTTTATGAAGTCGGTTAATAACTTGAGTTTGTGAAGTTTTTTTTTATACAACTAGAAATATCACTTGATATTGCAGGTGCGTTGTCATCCTGGGGCCTAAGATGAAATGCCGTCCATGTCCAGTAATTACACTGGCTACCTTTCCCTTCAATCCGAAACACAGCGAACTGTTTCACGGCAAGTACCTACAAACCAGACACAATTGGTTGCTATTGCGGAGTAGTCGCCGGCGGGCTGGTGAGGTCCTAAGAATAAGAATTATTACGTCCTATGAGAAAAAAAGTGATTTACATAAATATATACGAATAGGTTATTGTTGACACATAATAACATAACACAACTCAGTAGAGTTTATGACCACTTGCAAGTAGGTAACTCCACCGTTCAAGGACTTATGTAAATATGAAAGACTTAATAGTATTCTTGCATAAATCGGGACGATTAAGGTTACATGTGTCAGATAAAATTATATACCTCATAAATATAATGTCCCTAAGTAGTACTTGACAAGCCCTAAAACATATCAAACCAAGGTTTTGATTAAAATAGAGTCATGTTTTTCTAGTATCTGGAGTTTTAGCTCAATAAATTCATCTCGTCTGTCATAAAAAAATTAAATATTATATATGTATAACAATAATATTTTGAATTAATATTCTAATCGATGTTGTAACTAATACTGCCGCCTACCTATGACCCCGTTGATACTATTCAAAGAAACTGTTCTCTAACAACGTTCCTATTATAGGCATACACAGCAGTTAAAACGGTGACTTCTTTGTACCAAAACAGATTTTAGGGTTCGTGTTATATAAGTGTTACGTCAAATGTAACAAAATTATTTTATTAACTTTAAAGATGATTTATTTATTTATTTTAACTTCATCGAACATAAGCAGCACGTTATGCCCAGTTAATGGCATATAGATTATTATACAAACCTATGTTCGCGACTTGTTTCCGATAAACACATTAAATCTTTAGTTCAGAACACATTATAATCTCATATAATACTATATTCATATAAGAATGAATCAATCCAATACCCTTTGATATATGATAGTGGGTTTATAAAATATATCACAATGGCCCTAATTCTGGTGAACACATGCTAAGTCTAAATTTAAGTTCAGTGCATTTCTTTTTATCAAAAGGAATACGATAAGGATGGTTGTCATGTAATTTGACATTTAGATACGTGCGTTCAATTTTTGACCTTATTGAACGTGATAAAATGCAATGTTTAGGAGGCACCTCCGTACATGCCGTCTAAAATTGTCTATGGTTTCTTTGAAATCTATCTAAATTTAAGTGACAGCTCTAAACAGATTCTTGCTATCCTTTTCCTACTACTTATTGCGAGAAAGAGATATACTGTACTTAAATTTAGAATTAAAGTGTGTTCCCAGAATTAGGCCCAATATCAGATTGTAGCACAATGTTTAGAGCAAGTATTTATAAATATTTGCCTGTATCGGTATAAAATAATCCAATTTAATTGAATTTTAATTATTTCTATCTAGTTTAATTTAGTTGTAAGTAGTAGGAGGAAATAGGATATAGGTAGGTTACTACATACAGAGTGATGCCGTCAATACCACAGTAAATTAAAACATGGGCTACATTAGTTCATAGAAATGGTTTGCCACTTTCAAAAACATCTTATTCATTTGATTGCTATGGTAATTATTGCAGCCAATGTTATATTATTTCATACAAATGACATGAACTTATCAAATGAATAAGATGTTTTTGTAAATGTCAAACTATTTCTAATAACTAATATAGCCCATGTTTCAATTAATTGTCGTATTGACGGCACCAGCCTGTATATTATATTTCCTCCTACCTATATCCTATTTAGTTATTAGCTTCTTAAATTTTATAATACATTTTAGTAATGGTAGTAGTTGCTTACCGATGTAATGAAAATAATGTTCAATACTCATACTAATGTTCTACAACCACAAACAGAAGTAATTAACACCCAAAATAGAGTCACTTAATATATCAAATAAAAGCAAGTGTATGTGACGCTTATTTAAAGGGCAAATTAAACATTAATTGTAACGTGGCCTTCATTCCGGCACAATACAGCTCAGTGAGACATTTATTAACATATGCTTACACATTCAATAGCGTTCCAGAAACGTGTGAAAACCGAGTACTATAATCAAGTTTCAACTAAAATCCCACAGTACAATGGAAACCCGTTACTTATAGCGGTTATTTTCTTTTGTTTGCTTCTATTTTTATAGTCTTCTTTAGATACATTAAGGTATAAAAATTGTATACTGATTATGGAAACAAAAATATCCGACGGGTCGTCTGGACGGGTGGTACAGTGCCCCCGTCTATTAGCTTGCTCGAATCCCAGTAAGTGCAGATGAAATGATAGGTATGAGGTACGGTCGACCACAGAAGTAGCTGAACACATAAGTACCATGTCACAACGACTCTAGCTTCAATATAGTACGGTAGCAATTATAAAATACGTGCACAAGATCGGTGTGACATGGTAGTTAGTGTTTAGCTACTTTTGTGGTCGACTGTACGAACCTTATGGGTGTTTCTTTGTTTATTTAGTATATTTCTAAGATTTATACGTTTTTTTTATTCTTAACGGGGTAGCACTTGACCTTCATCTCACCTGATAGTAAGTGATGATAAAGCCAAAGATGGAAGCGAGCTAAACCCGGATTCCTCAACCACAGAGGAACTGGTTATCTTACCTCCAACTACCGGAACAGAACAATGCTGTTAACGTTATTGCTATGATGACAAACTTAGGAATGATGGTGGTAGCTCGCCAGGCAAACTTAGAAATATCCCACCACCATCCAAACAATAAAATTTCTGCCCCCACGGGAATTGAACCCCAGACCTCTAGATCCAAGGTAGACGGTCTTTTCCACTAGACCATGAGACGGTTAAGATTAATTTATAATGTCCAAAAATATACTTGGCGTCATTTGGCATTGGCGTGGAGGACGCCTAATTTAAGTGTTAAATATTCATCGCGTCATTTATTTATCTAACGTATCAATTAGATGGAGTACTCTATTGATGTTGGGAGGCCATTCATCGAATACACTGTTTGATTTATGGCCTGTTCTTATTAATTACTGGTAATACAATTAACTTGATAGCTAAAGTTTGAATAGAAGCAAAAATAAATGGTATCCGATTCAGGGTTAAAACTGGAACTGCTGAAAAACAGTAACACCCCTACATTTGTGTGTGAGATAGAATGATCATCTTCCACAAGGAGCTGAAGTTCACCTTCTAAATATAGAAATATAGAACGAACTTTGCTATAACGTACTGTTCGAGCGCATCACTAGCAGTGACTGTTTACCAAGCAGCGCGTCTCATCTCAGTTTGCAACTAAATTTGCATTTATTCATTGACACAAGCTTAGACACGTACACTGCTAAATAATACTCCCCCTCCGCCAATTTCTAAACGTACAGTCTGCATCCATCAACTCCCTGTAAAATTAACCTACTAAGAAATTTATTGATTCATATTAACGTTGAAATTTCAACGCCAAAGAAATAAAACAGGTGGGCTTTATATAACACATTTTATGAGTGGCTTAGAAGTCGTCTTCTCATAGTAGGGGAAGCCTTAGCTGCAGCTGATACATTAAGGACAAAAAACCTTTCCGATTCTGATCTCAATTCAGTTTAAGGCCTGTTTACTTATTGCTACAACATGAACTCTATGACCCTGATAATAGAGTTCAATAGGCCCGTTTCTGGAGACACACTAAATCTAAATTTAAGTGCAGCTTGTCTCTTTCTCTCCATATGTATAAGAAAAGGATAACATTAGAACTGTCAAACTATTATTATTTAGACAGCTTTTATTGAAACCATAGACAATGAGAAGGCATGGGGAAGGTAAGTACTTTCTAAAACCTACACAACAGTGTACCAAGTTCATTATGGTCTAAAAAAATCCATGACTATAAATGGTAAATTATTTAATACTTGGGTGTGTAATTTTGTAAAAGTGTTCTTTTCGAAAAAGAAGTTGGCTTGTTGCTAGTTCTCTATCTCTTCAGGCCTTTCGAGGATAACTATTTCATTATGGTAAGCTTGAGTTATGTATCACGGGAGAGATTAATTATTTTTTCATGAGTTAAGGTAATTTTCCACCAGAGGGGCGAGACGAGGCGAGAAGAGAATTGAAATCGCACTGACCCTTTTCCACTAAAAATTACTGTTAATAGCTTTCGTGAGCTCGCGCGCTGTGATTTTCTACTACAGTGGCGAGACGAGACGAGGCGAGAAGAGAATAGGGTAGTTGATAACTTTTTTTTTATTTCATTAATTAGAAGTTTATAACACATAAAGAAATATTGCAAAGGAAAAAGTATATCTAAGATCAATAGTTTCAAAGATATAGTGGTATGTTTGATGTGTTGCGGCGCATCGTCCAAAAACGCTCCATAGAAAATCTACGGAACAGGTGACGTCACATGTTCCAATATTACTAAGAAGTATGAGCATACTGACAAAATTAATAATAACTATGTATTAAGAATGCTTTATTAATAGTTGTCATAATCATAGTTGTTTTAATTGATGTCAGCAATCTAATATCATTAACATTTTTGATAAATTTTAAAAATAAATATGACCATTTTTTTTTATTTTCAAAACAGTACATCTTCAACAATATTCTAAATATTATACGTTTGAATTGTTTTTATGGGTAACAGTAACGTATATTTTCCGAATTTGTGAAAAATAGCGCCATATTCAAACTTAGGCAACATCCCAATTGAAGTCGCACTGACCCTTTTCCAGCAACAATAAGTAGCAACGAACCACAATAAACTTATAGCGAGAAGCGTGTTTCTGTTGCAGAGTTAATTTATACTCTATACCGGAAGCAATACGGCTCATTTTTACACAAACAAATATTCCAATTTTATTCACACCTCGCATATCCTCGTCAATCCTCACTATTTCCACCAAAGATGCGCTAGGAGAGGATTAAAAATTTGCCATACATATTTCAATTCTATTCTCGTTTCGTCTGGCCCCTCTGGTGAAAAATCACCTAGGGTTCGAAATCATATCAAATATCACATTAAAATTTATACTGTATATCAAAAGCAATACGGTTCATTTTTACACAAACAAATATTTCAATTCACGCCCCGCAATTCTCGTCAATTCACACTACTTCCACCAAAGATGCGCTAGGAGAGAATTTAAAATTTGCCATACAAATTTCAATT
Source organism: Nymphula nitidulata (assembly GCA_947347705.1). Lineage (NCBI taxonomy): Eukaryota > Metazoa > Arthropoda > Insecta > Lepidoptera > Crambidae > Nymphula > Nymphula nitidulata. The sequence continues at coordinate 15,773,304 of OX374625.1, read as the reverse complement.
CTCGTCTCGTCTCGTCTCGCCCCTCTGGTGGAATCACCTGAAAAGCTTTTTGTGAGTGAGAGAGAAAAGGAAGTAATGGTATTTCTCTGCGGTATCTTTGAGGTGGTCTTAATTCAACTAAACCAATAGCTGTCCTTTTTGAATTCCTAATGAAAGATCGAGAAGAACTGAGCTTAAATTTATATTTAGGATGTGTGCTCCAGAGACCGGCGCATTGTATAAAAACATAAGAATTAGACCTTAAACTGAATGGAAATAAGAGTCCATCGATACATGAACTCTTCGGAATGAATAATTTAAACTCACCAGCGGGTAAAAGCTGAACGAAGTTGTCGGGGAACAAGCCAACGCGGCCGAGGAGCTCGCCGCGCCACCAGCCGCGGTCGGGAGCGTCTTTGGACACGATGGTCACTACGTCCCCCTCAGACAGCGTCAACTCGTCGTCGTTCACCGCCGAGTACGGGTACAGCACGCGGCAATACTCTTTAACTGTAACAACGAACAAAGTAAGACGTATGTTGATTTAGGGTATAGGTACACCACCACTCACCTATTTTATTTTGATATAGGGCATACACCACACCATTTACATTTTCTGTTGTTGTTATATTTATACAAACGGCTTGGTTGTCCTGTTGGGTACAGATACTCATTTACGTCGGTACCTTTTATATTTTACGTCGGTTACATTTGAACTGTTTAAAGGTCTTGTTTTTTACTGTCAATAAAGAAAAATCAGTTTCTTCAATCTCACCGTTTTATTTCATCTCTAACTAATACGTGGAAAATAAGCAATAAACAGCCTTTCCAAGAACAATCCTTTACATTGGCGAATCATCATTGTAATTACAACTAAAACCACTTCATGCCATTGGGCGCTTCTTATTTTGGGTTTGTGTATCAATAGTCCGGTACCGCTAGGTTTTGAGGTTCCAAAAATATTAAAGTTTATGAATTTTTGCATACAGTTAGTATACTATTAGACCAACCCAAATCATGATTTTGTGTCATTTTTGGTGGTTGCTAAGGTCACAATTTAGGTATTTGTCTTTTTATGCATTATTTCGTTGAAAAGAAAATTAGAGTTGAAAATTTAACTTCCATGATGATAACAAAGTCATAACTGATATACATAAGCTTTTTGTGCCATCTCACTCCATGGGAATAGTGGTTTCACCCAAATACCTTACCCATCGCTGTAATAGCTATAGAAAAATATTAAAGTTGGTGAAATAAGTGTTAACGGTTCTCTAACTCTAGTATCTATTGTTTAAATCATTTTGTGTCATATTCATCGATGGTGTTCGGAACTATAATTTTTTTCCTATTTAACCCCCTGTAATAGCCATAAAAGAAAATTCAAGTTATTAGAGTTTATGTCTTTATTAATATTAAGGTAAAACGAAGCCCTATGCTTAATTTGTGTCGTTTTTATCCATGGGATTATGATTTATATTATTTTCAACGTTTTGGTGCGAAGAACACTAGCGCGGCCACAGCGCGCGTGGCAAAGGAGCGCGTAGGCAGTCACTGGCTCCGGCGACCGGTTGCCGGCCGGGAGCGAGGCGCTATTTGTTTGCTGTTGTACGAGTAGTGACTTGTGATAATTGCGTTGAAAATGGAAACTAATAAAACATGTCATATTTGTGGGCTAATGTTGGGTGGTAAAGCTGTGTTTTTTTTTCTATGTATGTACACCGATTACGCCGAGATTACTGATCCGGTTTTCGTGATTCTTTTTTTGTTCGATGCGGAATAGCTGCCATTTAGTCCCATAATTTTTTTTTCAAAATCAGTTCGGTAGTTTGGTTTTTATAAATAAAATAAAATGAAATTAGTAAGTCGTCTACGTATTTTTTTTCTTTGTATGTACACCGATCACGCCCAGATTACTGATCCGATTTATGTAATTCTTTTTTTGTTTGATGCGGAATAGTTGCCATTTAGTCTCATAAATTTTTTTTCAAAATCAGTTGGGTAGTTTGGGTTTTAAATAAAAAAAAATGTAATCAGTAGGTAAGTCGTCTACGTATGCGAAATTGCGGATTTTTGCTTTCCTATGACTTTTTAGTGAAACGATACGATAGTGGGACACAATATAAGTTGACGGTCACCCATCTAGCTTTGACCTTAGAAAGTTAACAATAAAAATTGTAAAAAAAAAATTTAAACAATAATTACAACCGACTTCAAAAAACTTAAAAGGATAAAATAATTAAATTGAGTAGGTAGGTACACTCATCCCCTAGAAACAAAATTTTTGGAGTTGGTGCTAAGTTGTTTTTAATTTAATTAATTTATACAGTGATTTAAGTATCTCGGTGGCGATAGCGTAGTGATTTGAACGCTATAGTTTCGATTGCAATAACAAAGCAACTTTCGCCATGCCCCGAGATGGGTCAATCATAATTTATAATCTCCAGCTCCTCCGTGCTTTGGAAGGCACGCTATGCCGTTGGTCTCAGTCGTTACCACAACTGCTTTAACTCACCAAACCGCTTTTTATATACAAAGCTCAGCAAATGAGTCATCACCATCTGATGTGAAGCGGTAAGAAAAGTCTATTCTGCGGAGACAGCTAGTGCAGTTTAAAAACACACTGTTCTAGCCGCCCCCACCTTGCCAGCCCTTTTAACACCTTTTTTGAAGGAACCCATGTTATAGGAAGGAGGAACACATGTGCTGCCAAAGAATTCCAAGTTTTGGAAGTCCGACAAAGAAACGAGTTACTATACTTCTTTGTGCGTGATGTTTAGGTGGAGACAGTAAATTGATGACTCCGAGGACCGGCACGCGTGCTCCTGAGTAGGAAAGGGGAAGGTGGGATAAGGTCGAAAAGCTCCTCAGAACACTCTCCATGATAAAGCCGATAGATAGCGCTTAGCGATGCAATCTCACGACGGAGTTGTAGAGGTTCTAGGCTGTTCGTGACCTCTACGTCGTCAATAATACGGTCGGCACGACGCTGCAATCTATCCAGCCCATCGAGGAGGTACTTGGCGGAGCTATCCTACAGATGCGAGCAATATTCAACACAAAACCGGACCAGGTCAGGCGTGAAAAATCGACGCACCTTGTTCAGGACACCTAGCTTCCGTGAGGCTGTTTTGACCACGGTTTCGATATAATTCCTCTGATTTAGATCGCAGCATATCTCCATACCGAGCAAGTTGATGTAGCCCTGTGCCGAAAAAGTAGTGCCCTGAAGAGAGGGAAGGGGAAGGAACGGCGACATTTTGGCTGTAAACGCGCTAGCCTGTGTTTTCTTAGCATTGAACTCAACAAGATTGTTAAATCCCCATTCAGATATGAGGTTTAACACCCTGTTGAGCTCAATAGTAAGATTGATTCTCTCCCTCTCGGTTTCAATGCCCTCAGCCCCTGGGCGACCGTAATATCCACCATGCACTGTACTGTCATCCACATAGCAATGAATGTTTCCTAATGGAAGCATATCATTGATATGAAGAAGAAAGAGAGTGGGGGATAGAACAGAGCATTGTGGTTTTGTGGTACACCAGCGTTCACTGACACAAACCACGAAGCGCATCCATCAACGAGGACACGGGTTCTCCGCTCATGCAAGGAGTTGGCGATCCAGTTGCAGAGCTGAGTGGGCAGACAGTATGCCGGGAACTTGGAGAGAAGAGCCCTGTGCCAGACTCGATCAAAAGCTTTGGCAATGTCAAGGCTAACAGCCACTGACTCACCACGTTTGTCAATAGCTTCACCCCAGACATGCATTAAATACGCTAGAAGATCACCCGTCGACCGTGTCGACCGAAACCCACACTGACGATCATTAATTAATAAGTGATCTTCTAGGTATCGGACCAGTAAGGGTTTTACCATGAGATCGGCTATCTCTTGCGGCTTATGAGCTAGTGTTCCGTCAGAGCATCTCAACGGGGGCAGCGAGGGTTGGCAGAAGTTGGATAGCACGGCTCTGGCCAGACGCCAGTAGCTACGGCTTCCCGTAGGGTGCGTTAGTAATTCTTGGCCAACTCGTGCAACGCGCTGAGCATCCGCTCTGATGAGGGCCCTTTTGCAGGACTCGGTGGCTTTGTTATAGGCTGCTTTCAGTGAGTCATTATTGGGATGACTCAACCTCTGATCCCAGCGCGGTATGCCGACTGTTTGTTCTCAACAGCTAATCCACTAGTTCAATCGCACTCGCGATTGAACTAGTGGTTACGCCTACCCTTACTGACGAGATCGGAGTGAGGGATATAGTACTCCATCCCTAACATTATCTCACCAGCTCACTCAGCAGTAGCGCTAGCATTCGGCTCCGACTCACTGAAACAGCGCTGCCTCCAAGGAACAGATGCAAAGTAATTCCGCATATCGCCCCAATCTACCAACGCATAGTGCCAAATGTGGCGTTTGGCTACCACAGATGCCAGTGGCGACGCCCGTGGCACCCCAGCGGAAATCAGGCAGTGACACGATGATCCCAAGGAAGCTCGAACCGCTAACTGATATCCCTCCGGGCGAGTCGTCAGTAGAAGGTCCAACAAAGAGGGTGCGTGACCGACAATATCTGGATTCCTGGTGGGCTGGTTAACCAGTTAAGTCAGGTCGTGCGTGAGTGCGAACGCATGGGCAGTTCTACCAGCATGGTCAGTTTTGGGGAAACATAACCACGTGTCGTGGTGAACATTGAAATCTCCCAAAAACAACAATTCCGCGGTTGGAAACTGCTCCTGCGCAACATCTGCCACCCGACTAAGGTGTTCAAAAACTCGATTAGACTCGAAACTTGTCTCCATGTCACCGCTGTGGGATCTGTAGAGGCAAACGTAGACAGGTAATGAGTGTCAAGGTCCACGTGCACCCCGAGGATGGAAAAGAAAGGGTCTTCCAAGCGGCGTAGGTGGCGACAGCAAACATCCGCCCGGACAAACAAGCATACCCCGGACTTCGCTTTGAAGGCCTCTTCAAGAGCATAGCCGGGATAGTCCAGATACCTTGTGTCAGCCGGGCGGAGTATTTGCATCTCCGTCAAAAAAAGGAGCGTTGCCCTAGCCGTCTCAAGATGTTGGTACGACATTGAGGTTAGCATGGAGCCCACGGAAGTTAGTGAGCCCGACCTCAAACAGCGTGGCTGTAGTGGGGATGTGCACCGCTGTACGACCATACACATTACTTGTCGCTACCATGGATGGATATAGGCAGTCAAATCTTGAGGCCTGTTTCGCCAGGTCAGCAAAGTCAAGTCAAACAGCCGACAGCAGGGAGCGCTGACCCGCCGGACGGAAGGGCCCCCGAACCCTCCCGGGTATGGCCGCTGGAACCCCACCATCTGGTCACTAACCGGCACGACGGACAACCCTGAGATTATCCGAGGCATGATGGGGCAGCCTCACGATCTGGATAGGAAAGCTTGGGCCCCTGTACTGTGCCACGGGCGGCCAACGGGTCAACGTAGTCCACTTGGCACTAGTTAGACGGAAGCCACCATTGACCGCATCCATCGCGGCATCGTCGCCTCAAGCTCTGGTTGTACGCCGACTGATCCCGGAACGCGGCCACAAGTGGTCACTTGGCGGGTTTTTGCGCCTTGCGTACGGTGGTCACTAACCAGGGTTTTCACACCCTACCCCCAGTGGAGCAGTTGATAGCTCAGAGATCCCTTAGTCGCCTCTTACGACACCCACGTGACCCACGGGAGGAAATGGGGCGCCGCACGGTACAATTTTTTAAATAAGATTTTAGAGATATAACTGTTTTATTACTACTATTAATAAGTTTACTATCCCTAGAATTGTTCAATCAGCTTCAGAGACAAATGGGATGTCCATATTTCTGAGCACTAGTCTTTGCCTCCCGCAAAAACAAAAGAAAATAAAGGTTATACAGCATGGTGCCTTTAATACGACAATAAATTAAAACATGGGCTATATTAGTTAATAGAAATGGTTTGCCACTTTCAAAAACATCGTATTGATTTGATAATTTTATGACATTTCTATGAAGTAATGCAGCCAATCTTATACCATTTCTATGAACTAATATAGCCCAAGTTTTAATTTATTATCGCATTGACCGCGCCATCCTGTATAAAATTATTATTATATAATTTCGCTCACAAAGCGCGGTACCCGCACTTGTTTTATTTATCAAATAAAGTATGCTCTTAAATTTTTCATTATGTAGGGCTGTATAACGGATATGAAATTAATTCGGATTATCCGATCTAACCATTAATAATGTGCAAATGTTTATAAATAAAAAATATACCTACTTATAATACGAAATTGTTATGTTCTGTACACTATTGTCACAAGAATTGATAAATTTATACTTATATGTAACACTACAGACTACAGCACATCAATTGTAACAGTTGCAATACGAAAGCCACCTCTATTACGAACGCAGTAAGGGCAAACTCGAGGTCATACTGTTACGCTTGATGTGCTGTCGACTGTACAAACAACAGCAGGTCAGGTAACCGTAATATGAGAAAAAAATCCAATCAATTTTCAACCTAAACGAAATCGGATTAAAGTACAAAACGTTTAGCTTGATTCGGGCGTTTGTGTTAACGTGACCTTCGGTTGACTGTTCCTACTTGCTACTCTTTGCAAACGTGTGTAAATGCTCCGTGCGGTACACAACGCGCGAGCGAACTAATATTTATGTAGGAAATGAAATTTATTTTTTAAGTACCTATATCATGGATTGAAATGACACAAATTTTTATAGTAGATATTTTATGCTTTTATGATATTAAATGTGCAAACTCTAATAACTTTAATATTTTTTTACAGCCGCTATGGCTTGGAAAAGCTAAATTATTAAATATCTTAATAACCCATGGCTTAGTTTGGCACAAAATCACGTCTAGGTCATATTTAGGTGCCCTGAGTTAGGTTGTTTTTGTTTTATAAACTATAATATTTTTTTGACACTTTAAACATATATTGGGCCCCCTGTCAATTTGCACTGGACGAAAACGACACACACTTAGTTTGCACACAGCTTGGGCTATTTTACACTAAATATTATTATCATTTGACACATTAAATTATTTTTGGCAGTTTTATTTATATTTAAACATTTATGTCACAAAATATTGAATTACTGAAAATGCAATAGCAAGATTTGACACAAAAATTAAATATAAGCTTTTTAGGTAGAACTGTATCCCTTTGCAAAAATTCAGAAACTTTAGAATTTTTGGAACTTAGCACCTCAAAATCGCCTAGCCGTACCGGACTACAAAGAGCAATAATTTATACAACACTATGAAAGTTGCTAAGGTTAAAGTAATCAAACGTATGCAGATAGTACTTACTGGAAAGATAAGGTAAAACTAAGACATATAACCAAGATTTGGCCTACTTTGACCCTCAGTAAAATATTTTGTTATGAAGATAAGTGCTCACATTTAATTGACACACGTTAAAACTTTACGTTAGAAAAAGTTTATTTCCTCAGTATTAAAATAATCATATTACATACATTGATGAAAAAATGAGAAATGAGATGAACTAAAATCGAGTGATATAAAGATTACCTAATTTATACAAAATTTCGAAAACTTGAATTTCGAAAAATCTGATTGCTGAATCATTTGGTAAGATTGTGAATATTGTGATAAAATATTGTTCTACTTAGTTATTATAATAAAAATTAAATACGATTATAAGTATAAAGCCAACATAATAGATCGCAATTAAATAACACTACTTTTTAGTACTGGTGTGTTCTTTTCCTACGATGAGTAAAAATGTACAGTTTAGTGTCTAGTTATAGACTATGGCAACCACTTACAGGCAGGGACGTGTTTAACTTTGTAAATAAACAAGAAAATAAAACTAAAAGTAAAGACAACAAGACGAATAGCAATATTTATGTATTGCCTAAGATACACTATCAATAATATCACTTTGCATTACAATACGAATACATCTCAAAAATTACTTCCATATAGGTATAGGTATACAGAATTTTCCAAAAAGAACTAAAAAAGGCAGAGCATATTATTCAATTAATTCTTTTGTTCACAGACACTCACACACCATCTTGTTTGCCTATTTTGTTTTATTTGTGTTCCATAGCTTTAGGGTAAAGTTGTCTTAGTGTTGTCTTACATTTTCGCGAGCACTACACATTTGAAATAAAACCAATTTACCGGATTTAACTCGCGTTTAATTAGATGTTACATGATGTTAGATGTTACACGAGTTAAATCCGGTAAATTGGTTTTATTTTAAAGTTGTCTTTATTTACCAGGTTTTGGAGGTAGCGCCGGCGCCGGCTCAAAGGGTGGCGCCGGCTGTGGTGGGTCGAGCATCACCACGAAGTTTGACGGGAACACACCAACACGGCCCTGCCGCCTTCCTTGCCACCAGCCCTCTTCGACCTGACGTACACAAAAATTCATTTAAATAAATAAATCTAAAAGAAATAGCATTCAACGTGAAAATCCTATGAAAATCTGCATTAGTGGTTTATATTTTTACAGATATTTAATGAGAAAAGTATTCATACATTCAGAAAAAAAAAATAGTTCTGATGATGCATTAGTATTTTCAGTTACACACATGCTACTATTAAATCATCTTCTTTCAAAAAATTAACACGGAAAGGACGCGCTAGAAACTCAGCGAAAATCCGAAAAAGCTTTATGCCTCTTTTCTTTATCTGGAATCTGAATGCACTTCAGCTGTCATCATTTCTAGGACGAAGATATACCTACTATTAACCTTCATATATCAGGCCTAAAACTAATGCTTCTGTGTCTATATTACGTGTTCCATACACCATCGGTTTCGGCGGGCGCAATACCCTTCCCATTGGCAACACATTGTTAGTGTGTGTTAGTTACAAAAGGATGTGTTCTTTGAAATCCAAAACTAATTGAAGCTTAGATTGATTATATTTAAAGACTACAGTGACTCATTTAATGAACTTTACATGTAATCGCATCAAATGTTACTCATAAAACCGTTCCTAGAATGCCGCAGCCGTCTGGTTAAATCAGCCGCTTAACTGGACGCCTAGCCCGTTGACTAAACGCCGGCATCCAATCAAACGGCTGAAATACAACTAGCCATGTCATTGAGTGCAACGTTTATATGGCAGAACGTCATGTCAGCCGTCTGATTTAAATTAGCCATTCCATTGGACGCCTAGGCGGGTAGTTTAAATCGAAGAGCTTTTGTGTGACTGTTGAGTGATTGGTAGGTTCAAGTTTATTTTTTTATGACCACTTAGAACCAAAACGATGTTGGTTATTATAAGTGGTCACAAAAAAAAACCTTGAACCTACCAATCAAACCAAAACTTTTCATTACAAGACGATCCATTGAAAACGCGTAGTTGTTAAACGTTAAGTGAATCTAGTTCAATTAACTATCGGACTAGGCATTAAATTGGATGCCGGCGTTTAATCAACGGGCTAGGCATTCAAGTAAGCGGCGAATTTAACCAGATGGCGGCGACATATACACTACCTAAACTACTGAAACTATTAATATTACTAGGTATCCTAATTGGGTACTTAAGGAACAGTCAACGTTTGTTTGGGAAATCATGAATTAATTTAAACCTTACAAGAACAAAAAGTAACTGCTACGTAATATCTATCTTTGTCATTTTTTTAAATACCTACTTATCATTTAAGTTTATAAATGAAGAAGTTTATAAACAAGAACCATACATAGCAGTGGCAGGCAAACAGCAGCCCTATACCATGAAAATATCTATCGGAACCTTCGCAAACGAACAACGTGAAGTTAACAATAGAATATGCTTTTCTAATAAACATTTACAATACCATGACACCAAAGAATAAATACACTAACAAAGACACACTCTTAATTTTGTAACGAAACTTCGGATCAAGTCATATGGACATGGTAGGTCTAATAATAATTATAATATTCATACAAAACAAGCAAGTCAGATTTACTCACTTTAGTGTTTATAAATTAATATCATAATACTTAACTAAATTGAAAAATTGATACATAAGAAAGCAATAAAATTAGTATCGCTTGTATGATGTGATTGATGTGTCATCGAATTATTATTCTGATGCGTCACTAGATAGGTATCGCTTAGCTAATCATCACTAATGCGAAGACACAATCATTCGTTACGATATTAATGTATATTTTGTATCAGTTTATATAATTTATTTACTTAGTATTGTCTTACATTTTCGCGAGCACTAAGTATTTAAAATAAAACCAATTTACCAGATTTAACTGGCGTTTAATTAGATGTTACAGTATTATTATACACCCGAACGTTTCGATTACTTTACAGCTATCCCGTGACCACGAACGCTGAAAGTAATCGAAACGTCGGGTGTATAATAATAATGTAAAATCTAATTAAACGCGAGTTGAATCCGGTAAATTTGTTTTATATCAAATTTATTTACTTATTATTTATTTTAAATCTTGTACACAGATAATATTTAAAAGGAGACAATTTAAGATAATTCAATTACACTGATTTCGAATTAAAATTCTAATACAAACCTTATTCTTAATTTTCATAAAATACTAGCTGCACCCGTCATGCTTTTCAATGCCCGTAATGAGCAAACTGTTCGAATTTTTTATGATAAAAAAATAGTTTCCAGTAATTTTTGTGGGCGTTCTAACACCCTACCAAAGTTTCATTACAATCTGATCAACAGTTTCGGAGCGCATAGGGGGACAAACATACAAACATTAATTTTTATTTATACAGGTTGGTGCTGTCAATACGACAATAAATTAAAACATGGGCTATATCAGTTCATAAAAAATGGTTTGCCACTTTCAAAAACATCCTATTCATTTGATAATTTCATGACATTTGTATGAAATAATATAACATTAGCTGCATTATTTCATAATCAAATGAATAAAATGTTTTTGAAAGTGGCAAACCATTTTTTATGAACTGATATAGCCCATGTTTTAATTTATTGTCGTATTGACGGCACCACCCTGTATAGAAGATTTTTAAAAAATCACACACGTGTATAGATGAATCAATGGTTAATATTTTATCAAATTCGAAAATTATATCAGATGTCATGTAAGTAATTTATTCAAAACGAATTCAATAAAGGAAGGAAGCGGCAAAATGTCCTCTTTATGTGGATGGGAGAGTGATTCATGTTTCGCAAAGGACTTATTGTCTTGTGTATAATACTCGGGGAAACTTTATTGCAACGAGTGTCCTAAATAAATACTTATCTATTAAATAAATACTTATCATGTGCACATTTTACAATTATAATTTATGTATGACTCTCCTATTTAGTTTTCTTATAAACCAAAAAATATCTATATTTTACCAAGTCTCTTAGGCTTCCGACAGTCTTAAGACTTACGACAATTTGTCTTAACACGTATAATGAAGTGAAAAAGTATATCACCAGCTGTAAGATTTCACTCATAGGTATTATTATAAATACAGTAGCATGTATCCTTACACATAATAAAAACTAAACCATATATTGGCAAATTACAACTGTACCTACAATCTGTTTATAGAAAAATAATAATAATATTTATTAACTCACACTTATTATCTTGCCCAAAGTAAGCATCATTGAGAGCTTGTGTTGTGGAGACTAGATAACGAAGAAATATTGATAATAATATATGTCTAAATAAATATTAGAAATAAACTAAACAAACATAAAAACACCCATGACTCGTGAACAAATCCTCGTACTCATCATACAAACATTTGCTCCTACCGGGATTCGAACCTGGGACCTCCGACCGAGCAGCCCGCATAGCAAGGGGTACAAGCCACTCGGCCAGCAGGTCGTCGAATATTTATATTTAGACAATACCAATTTCATTGGTGTAATTATAACTGAAATTAACTAGGCATACCTCTCCTAGCACCTCGAGGACATCTCCAACACAGAGTGGTAGTTCGTCAGGGTTAGCTGGCTGGTAGCTGAACACTGCCCGACAACGGCCCTGCACCCCACCCGACCTGTAATACGTAACACCATTCAGTGACAGTGTATACAATAACTCCTGTAAAAAAACGTCGGGACTTCTGCAACATTTTTGATTTTATATGCTGATTCTAGAATTAAAATGAGAGAGTGTGTGTGTGAGTGTGTGCGTGCTTGTGAGAAAGGGTGTGCGTGAAATTTATAATTAGGTAAATATCTATAAGTAGTTAGGTAGTTTATGGTGTAATATTTTGCCTAATTATAGAAAGAGTTACTTTGAGGTAGGAATGATTTTTTCTATAGCCAAAAAGTCAAAAGTTTTCAAATAATTAGAGACAATTAGTTGACAGTTCCTTGTGATATGAGAGTTTTTATGAACGGAAGCATTAATATACTCGTAGTATAGATAAAGCTTTTTATAATACAGGTAGGGGCCTAGAAAGTTGAAGTTTTGTGCTATAGTAAGTAGTTTTTAGATGTAGACAAGTTGAGAATAAGGAGTCTGTTCTTTAAAATAGCTTATGGTTATCATGGTTGAGAGGTTTTTATAATAATCTGAAAAAGAACGTTTACCTTACGTTAATCACCACAAGCAAATATTATCTACCATTATTCATACAAATGATGAATAGCCAATACAGGTACTTACACAAAACATTAGACAATTTTTTTTGGTGCATTTCTATTCCTGGCGAGGTTTGACACACACAATACATGTGTGAAGATACACAAATAAAAGACACACGTAGGTACACTACAAATAATAGATTCCTAATCATCAAACCACGATTTGAGTTTTCACTATACCTACCTATTACAGCAAGTAAAGGATAGTAACATTTACACCAAATATATTTTTGTATTTAAAACTATGCTGTAATTTACAATAAGTAGATAATGATTTTTTTTAATATAAAAAGCACGGCAATTGACCAAACACCACCTGATGTGAAGCAGTAAGAAAAGTCCATTTGCGAAGACAGCTAGTGCAGAATAGACATTTAGCCGACTCCACCTTGCCGACCCAAAAGGTGCTTTTTCACGACTCTCTTGAAGGACTCCATGTTATGAGAAGGAGGGAACACATGTGCTGGCAAAGAATTCCAAGTTCTGGAAGTACGACAAAGAAACGAGGCACTAAATTTCTTTGTGCGTGATGTTGAGGTGGAGACAGTGAATTGATGACTCCCAAGACCGGCACGCGTGCTCCTGAGCAGGAAGGGGGTAGCTAGGTGGGATAAGGTCAAAAAGCTCCTCAGAACACTCTCCGTGATAAAGCCGATAAAAGGCGCTAAGCGACGCAATGTCTAGACGAAATGTATATTTTAATACGTAATCTCAGAATGATACAATAGACTCTGGGTATAGTGGCTATATTTTAACCCCCGACGAAAAAAGAGGGGTGTTATAAGTTTGACGTGTCTGTCTGTGTATCTGTGTATCTCTGTGGAATCGTAGCGCCTAAACGAATGGACCGATTTTGATTCGGATTTTTTTGTTTGAAAGCTGATGTGACTCCGATGGTTCTAAGCTATAATTTATGAAGATCAGTTCAGGCGTTTGATGACTATCAGCTCATTTTCTACATGATAATAGGATTTTACAAACTTTTACAGATCCGATTGATTGCAAATTTGGTGTACTGTCACTTCGGTGACAATCCCATGACACACTAACCTTGAGCTGATCCTAAAACATCTAAAAATCTGCGAAATGCTTAATTCTTCAGAAACTTACAGCAGATATAGCGTGTTTGGGCTCTTATGAATAGTCTTAATAAGATGGTGTTAGATAGATGATTAATGACGCCGGGGGTTACTTAATTTTTTTAATTTTGCAATTATATTATAGCATACAGATCTGTACTTACTTGTGTTGTTGGATTCAACTTAGTATTGTGTAAGAACTTACGTGAATAGAATTTAATAAGCAAACTTATTTTATCCATTAATTTTTTTCTTTAAAACTTCATCACTTTAAAACTTCATCATAACAAAATATCAAATTCATTACTCTTAAAAAACTTAAATGCTCACTTTTATTTTATTTTTTTCTACTTTATGTAAGGACATAATATTATTTATTCTCTAGTATATAAAATGGAACACTAAAGGGGGTTTCCTAATCAAATTAACTATCTAGATAGTTAAAAATTTTAATTTATAATCAAATAAATATAGATAATTCTAAACCATTTACAGCACTTTATTGTGTGAGAAATTTAGCTGACCAGAAAAAGCAGTTTTTCTAATACAGTAAGTATATTAAAAAATATATAAAGCATTATTTAGTATCCATACCTTCTATTTGATACTTCGTTACCAATGGTAAAAAGAACCTGAAACTGTTACACCTACACAACAAACACTGACTGAGACACTTTATCGTCGCCTTATCCGATGCGATAAGATACGTGCACAATCGTTATTATATCGCTAATCGAAAAAATATTGAAATATCTTGAAGTAAATTGGACATAGTACATGAGAAAACTAATAATTAATTAATTTAATTTTTTTGTTTATTCCCGGATTCCTCCCACAGAGAAAGTGGCTATCTTACCTCCAACTGCCGAAACACAACAATGCTGTGTACATTATTGCTATGGCGGCAGACATAGGTAAGATGGAGGTAGCTAGCCAGGCAGACTTGGAAAAGCCCTCCCTCCAACCAAGCCAAGAAGAAAATTTCTGCCCCCACTCGAATTTAAGAACCCCGGACCTCTAGATCTGGAGGAACCGTTACTGAGTTGTCTCAATCTATACTTAATACGACTCAGGTGTCAATTTACATAAATGAGAAGTTATTTTTTTGAGCTTTTCATTCAAAATACCCTAATAATTTTTGCTCTTGTAAAAGAAAGCAGATGGCAGTTCTGGTCATACTAAACAATTAAAAAAAAACGCGAAAAAATCAACTGGTTAGTGTCAAACAGCTGATTTTTTCGCGATTTTTTTTTTGGCGTGCTTAGGATGACCAGCACTGCATCTGCCGTCGTTTAGAGAGCGTTCTCCGAATGTAAGGACACGCGGTATAAACAAAAAAAGAAAGATACGCCATCCATGCAAAGCGGGGAATAACCTATAACCTATTATACAATATTATACGTTTACATATCAAACTATGCATGCTTCTTTACATAGCAAAATTGTTATCTAAAGAAGCATGCATATTTAGATAAAAAACAAGATTACGTAGTTTACGCTTGTCTGTTTGTAGTTCCCGCTGTTTTTTTTTGGATATTGAAATGTATAAGCGTACCGTATTTTCCCTTTAATTGATTAGATATATCAATCAACGCATCCAAAAATTCGGATCTTGTCTACAGTGAAGAACTAAAGAGATTTCTATACATTCCTTGCCATCCCTTTTCTCCTCCTTGCCCTCGCTTAATATATTACCTTGCATTGGTCTGCTCGGTGAGTACCGAAACAAAATTATCGGGGAACATGCCGCGGCGGCCGCGGAGCTCGCCTCGCCACCAACCTCCCGGGAGTCGCTCGACATCACGTAAGACATCCCCCGGCCTGATTGTCAGCTCGTCTGCTTCCGACGCTTCATACGCGTAGTTCGCTACACACGAAACTAAAACAAACAAAGAAAACACGTATTATGAAGTGAAGACTTTGTTAGCCATTACACTGACAGACTGACAGGTGCTTTAGATATTATACCGATACGAACTTTGACCGTTGCCACGACACCTCGTATAGGATATACTTTCATCATTAACACTTAATAATAATAATAATAATAATATTAATACACTCACACCTATCAGACACTTGACACCTAACTGTTGACATTAGTAAGATTTTTAACGGACTTCATATCAACTTTAAAAATTAAGGATGTTCTATGTTACACTGCATACATGTTTTTTTTTTGTATGTATGTTCACCGATTTCTCTGTCAATTGTAAACCGATTTTCAATTTATTTTTTCGATAGAGTTTACTCCGGAGGTGGTGCCATTCACCTGGGCCCATGAGGTGGCCTGCAATATCATGTGATATTTCGTTGTTATTGCAGGTGTTGTCCATAGGCAGCCGTAAATGCTTACCAGTTGGAAGATAATTCTTTAAATATTACAGGTACATATAGACCGATAGTTGTATTCTATCGGGTTAATTGGGTAAACTGATGTTGGAAGGTAAAACACCGTAGCAGTTAGGAGTTACATAATATTTTATCAATGGTTACATACAATGATATAGTATAAAACAGTATTATGTATTTCAACCAAAGACTAAGACACAGACAAGTCGATAATGCCGACGGTCACCCATATAGTTATGACCTAAGAAAATCACAAAAAATGTGAAAAAATTTTTTTAACTAAAAATATAACTTGTTGTGCAACTGTTACGATTAATGTGCTGTCGTCTGTACTATCTCATAAAAAAAATTAAGAAAATTAAAACCGACTCCGAATTTTTAAATTCGGAAATTTAATAACCTATTTTATCCTTTTCAGTTTTTTGGAGTCGATTTTAATTTTTTTTTTTAAATTTTATTTTCACAATTTTTAGTGACAACTTTTTAAGGTCAAAGCTAGATGGGTGACCGTAAGCTTATATTGTTTCCTACTATCTTATCATTTCACTAAAAATTCATAGGAAAGCAAAAATCCGCAATTTCGCATACATAGACTACTTGATTTTTCCAGTTGTTTTGATTTAAAACCAAGTTGCCAGCCAGCCAACCAATAGATTTTCAAAAATTTTTGGGAAATGTGAATTAAAGTGAATGACTTTAAAAATGCCACGTTTTTGTAGAATATAAATTTTGACATAGCGGTTTTGAATATCAAATAATAAAAAATCTTTTCATGAGATGTCATGTTGTTCTTGTAAAGAGGCGATATATCACTAACACCCATATGCACAGTCGGCTCCTCGAATTTTCCTCCACTCGACTGTGACTCGACTCAGCCTCAAGGATAAAATCTACTATCTATCTACTATCTATCCTCGACTTGAGCAAATTCCTCAGTGCAGTCGAGTAATGAACTGTCAAACTCAAGGTACGTCGCGATCTACCTTGAGGTCTCCTCAAAGGTTGTTAACAGTGCTTTTCACGTTATTTCTGAGGTTATTTCAAGTTTTATTCGCATAATGACTGATTTCTATGATTTTATTGACTAACTTTCGAATGAGTATATGTGCTAGATACAACTTTATTAATTTACCTAGATATTGTGATGCAAATATAATTATGTCAACCGACAGTGGTGTTTAATTTATACTTTATGATAAATTCCCTCAAGCACACCTTTACCATTTCACTAAAAACTTGCCTCCCGGCCATAATAATTTTCATACTGAACGCGAAAAACGAATGAAATCAAATAAATCAAAATTAAGCATTGCAGTAGACAGTTGAGTTGAATGACAAATAATGGCAGAACTGAAAGATACGTCACAGAAGTAGAACACAATCTCAGAGGAGGACAGCCCACAGGTGAAAAAAGTGAACCATAAACATATTATCAACACTTTGCCAACATAATTATAAAAAATTTCATGACGTCATTCCTTCACTCAACCTCAACCCGACTACTGGAGTTTCCTCAGTGGAAGATGAAGCCGTAACTGAACATACCGATTTCAAGGATGTTTTTAAGATTTCCTTGAGGTGACTTCGACTAAGGTCGAGTGGAGGCGGTTTCGAGGAAACGTCTCTGCATATCGGTGTTAGATTCAAACATTTTATACATAACATTGAAGTATATTGTACAAAGGGTGACCTTCTCGCTTTAAGCAATTTTTCCCAGGCTACCTTAGGATGGACAGGAAAAAAGATATCATTGAAAGTGAGGGAAGACGGTGATGTAATAATAAAACTAATTACTCAGTATAACCCAAAAACTGGCACAACTTGGGGAGAGACAGAGTCATGGAAGAGTCTGGAGGAGGCCTTTACCCGAATAGGGTAATGAGACCTTGCGATAGTTCTATTCATATAATGCAAGGCTACCTACTTTATTTTCAACGATAAAATAATCACAATATAAATGACCTAGCTGGGAATATTTAGTCAAATTTTACTTAGATAAGCTAACTTTCTTACTTTCCGTGTTCAGTGATTGCAACATTTTCTCAAGTCATCAGGCGATTCTTCAAAGAGTACTAGATCATCCGCAAATCTCAGATTTCGCAAATTTCTGTTGATATTTAAGCCATAATCATCCCAACTGAGTTCTCGAAAGATAGATTGACATATAAATAATAATAATATTCATACACTCACACCTATTATCTAGCCCAAAGTAAGCATCATTAAGAGCTTGTGTTATGGATACTAGGGTCACCGTGGGTATAATTGACCAATTAAGGCGGGTTTTATTATAAATTACTACTCTAATATGAAATGAGATACAAACTTAATTATTTTTACCTATCATGCCCTTTAGATGCCGATGATGTATACAGTGAACTAATAACTTTCAATTCTTTTTTTTTAGAAAATTTGTTACAATTTTTTTTCTGTCAATTTACCCCTATGTTTCTAAGTTGGACCAGAAGATTTCAATGACCGGTCGATGTTCTAGTGGTTGACCATGTGAATAAAGCTACATATAATTTAAAAATTATATTCTTATTGCAGCAATTGTACCTATATAATAAAGTTTTTATTTTAAGAGAGGTTTTCTGTTAAAGTATGAACTTAGCTTTTAAATCTTTAGATATTTACGAAGACTCAATACTTAATAAAATATATATTATTATATACAGTGTGGTGCCGGTGCAGTTTGTACATAACCAATGGCGAAATCCATGAACAACTAAACATGACCACCGTTAGGGAGGAAATTCGTGGAGTTGCTGCAAAATATAAGGAGCGGGTAACTCATCATCCCAACAAACTGGCTCGTCAATTGACTATTCATCACTACACCAAAAGATTGAAAAGGCACAACATCTTAGACCTTGAAAATCGCTATTAGCATCCACAATTAATGACTAGAGGCTCTTGCTGAGGAGCCCGCTCCACCTGCCATAAAACACAACAAATCTGCTTATAGTTTAAGGACTGATCGCAGACGAAAAGAAAAAAAAAAAAAATATACAGTGTGGTGCCGTCAATACCTAGCAAAGGTTGTTTTGCCATAAAAAAAATGTCCAAAACAAAAAATAGATAGTAGGTAGCAGCCGATTCCCAGACCTACTGAATATACATATAAAATTTCATGAAAATTGGTCAAGCGGTTTCAGAGGAGATGGTAACTAAATTTGTAACAGGACAATTTTATGTATTAAGATCACAACAGTCTCATAATATCTACTACCTTAGGTATATATTTTATGTATCTATTTAACTTACTTTAACATTACAATATCCATTGAAGGTATTAGCAAATATTTTGCCACTTCTTTAATTTTGTAAAATCCCCTTGAACTCATAATACAAGGAGGATCTATGGCTTCAATTGTTTAGATAAGCTTTAAAGCTATTGAACATTTATGTGAAACTAGATCCTTCATTCTAAAGTTAGGTTTGGTCAAACACTAGAGCTTAAATAATATTCTATGGTGCTCCAGTAATTGACCATCTGGTCAATTATTGGTTACAGGACAGCTAAGAAAAAAAGAAATGTACACAATCAAACTGCTAATCAAACACAACTCATATGTGTTAAAATTTTGAAAAATTGAATATTATCAATAATTGTCCATAGTTGACCAGCATGAAATATCACGAAATAGTAATCAATGTACAAAAAAAATAGCACAAACAGATCTACACACATTTTCCTTCAATTTAAACATAAAATTTTGCATATAACATAAACATTGAACATAGATATAAGTGAATTTAAAAAACATGCCTGACTCGAGCTCCTTACTGCAGGCAAGAAAAAATGGCGACGTTTTGCGCGTCTCTCACAAAACTCACACAATTTAAAAGTCGCTGTCACTATAGCTCTCCTTGAATGCGATTGGTCATTCACTCAATAGTGCTAAGATAATTTAGAAGACCAAGACAACGATCTGTCAACTAGAAAACTTAATATTAGCGCCTAAATTCAAAATTGGTCAATTACCCATACATGGTCAATTATACCCACGGTGACCCTAGATAACAGATAAATATTGATAATAATATGTATGTATAAATATATGAAATATACTAAATAAACATATAAACATCCATGACTCGTAAACAAATGCTCATACTCATCATACAAACATTTGCTCCTACCGAGATTCGAACCCGGGACCTCTTGACCCAGTAGCCTGTATAGCAAGCGGTACAGTCAAGGTAAGGTCGGGTGTATCAGAATTACCCAATAAAAAGAAATTCTTTATCAAAAACTCAAAATGAAAATATCACTACTCTAGTAATCAACCTCTAGTAATTTTAGGTTGTACTAGGTTAGGTTGAACTCTAGTAATTTTAGTTAGAATGACATTCTCAGCCGACAACTAGAGTAGTGACATTTTCATTTTGAGTTTTCGATAATTTCTTTTTTTTTTGGTAATTCTGATACACCTTGTATAAGCTGGTGATGATGTTCAACCTGATTAATGATTATGTGGCACTTTAATATCAAATTGGATACCTTCACTGTTTTGTGCAGTTTTTTTTTGTTTCCAAATCTTTCTAGATCTGGGTCGGGTTTGATGGAAAATCTGGTAGTTAATATTAGTAATTCAGGAAAATAATTCAACAGATGAACATAAAAAGATTTTTTTTGAAGTTGTGTATCCTGTGTATATCACAATATTAAATATTAACCTGTCAAGCCATACATTCCAGACACAATAGGTTTCTAACTGTCATGGGAGTCATATGTAGGCTAGCAAACTATGTGATTCTTTAGTACAAATACACCACTACATATTTGAACCTAAGGTTTAGTTACTTTATAAATAAGCCTATGACATCACATTACTTACCTTATGAGTCATTCAAAGGTATATCAAACAAAAAACAGGTAAAAAACGAAGTATCATGTTCAATAATGTCTAAACTTATTAAGAATACCTACTTGTAACACAAGGTGAATTATTTTTTGGGGTATTGATAAGAAATCATAGAAAATGAAGATAAAATTAATTTTATGTCAGGTGACGCCCGAAACATCTAACCCTGTGGCCGTTGTTTCTTTTCATGCCCTGGTGACGATTTAATTTTACCAAACTATAGCAATATAAAAGTCAGCTGGATTCATGTCAAGAGTACAGTTATTCATACACAAACAGAAGCTCGAATATGCCATGAGCTACTCACCCTTTTGATTTGCATTTGTCTCCATTTCAATCAACAAAAACTATTACATTATCACAACACAAGCGATAAACAATAAAACGTGCACTAGTCTGGTTAAGAACACACTATTTTAAAAATATTTAATAAAACACGGAAGAAAAGGTGGACAAGATAATACACATACACAAATTCACTTCACTCACGGACCCACAGATCCACAGAACACTTTTACTCTAAAGAGAGAGTCACAGATCACTTCTTTTAACACGGACCTCACGGACCATCACAGAATCACAAAGTACTCTGTTACGTTACTTACTGTGATCACAGACCGCCCACAGATTAATTTATGTATCATGTATCTACGATACACAGACTACAAGTCTTCACTTATTCACTTTAGCCACAGACAGGATAAAAATACTACACTGAGAGATTTTTCACAGATTGTAGATGAGAAACCTATGACGAAGAAATACTATGGACTGGCGCTAACTTCTTTGTCGCATAAAGATGGCTGCCTCTCTACGTGCATCTGTTCGATATAAAATTTAAAAACTTATAGATGAAGGAATGTATCTACAAAGATAGGTTTATTATTAATGAAAAAAAAATAAGAATCTTCTTTAGTAATGTTAATTCGATTTCATTGTATTGGCAATGATATGGCGGAAGTCTAAGAACCCAATGACCACCATAATCGGCAGCTATTTCGTCAATCACATATCATTTAGGGAGATATATTTTTATTTTAATATATTTACTAATTGCACTTTATAATTTGTAAATTGGATCGATATCGCACTATTAATTAATAATTTATTTGGTCACAACACTATAACTAACTGTCATCGAGAAAATAAATGATTAGAAATACTATAGACTATAGTTACCACTCATTTCGTTATGACATGCAAAACGTCCATAAATCTAAGGCTCCGCGCAAACGAGCCACCGGTGGCTGTTACGCTCCACTTAGTTTGGTGGCCAAATAGCGCAAGTGGCTATCATTCACCTAAAAGGTGGTGGCTCGTTTGCACGGAGCCTTCAATATGACAAAGTTCAAATAACAACCAATCCTAATATACGAAGTTAATCAAACTAATTAGGTGGTAGGCCCGTACGTAGAGTCCTCTGGGTAGGTAAAGAAGCCTTCAATACAATGGTATTATAGGCTTCCTTACTTACTTATTTATTATAAATGGCTTATTGTACATCTTATGCCTTACCAACATTTGTACACCATTATTTTGGTGAAATATATTCGATTCACACAAAATGTTCAATGTTTAATGGTCACACATGTGTTCCCTCCCTCCTATGACATGGGTTCCTTTAAAAGAGGCGTGAAAAACCACCTTTCGGGCCGCCAAGGTGGAGGCGGCTAGAGCAGTGTCTGAACTGCTCTAGCTGTCTTCGCATATGGACTCTACTTACCGCTTCACATCAGGTGGTGTTGAGTCATTTGTCGTGCTTTGTATATAAAAAAAAAATATTTAACTCCATCTTAGGTACACATTCATTTATTACATTTTAGCAAATAAAAAAATATGTTTTCTATCGATACTTCAAGATCGTAAAGACCGCACTATCTTATCTTATATTATCAAAGGCCGTGACTTGCCACGATGCACTTCGACCCTTAGGGATCTTTTGTACCACCCCTGCCTTTACTCCTCCCACGTCCTGAATATAGCTGCCATAAGCTTCACTATATCTTTGGCGTGAAAGAGTCTATACCGACAAAGACCGCACTATGTTATTGTGTGTGACTATATACACATGTACCACACGACTTGGCGCAAACTGGCTTCAAAAGTACATGCTAATGACGTCACAGAAAAGAATTGGCTTAAGAATTACTCAATATTATGTAATATTCAAATGCATCATTTGCTTGGTTAAAAAGAGACAACATGACGTTTGACGTTTTTATGTCGATATGATAGATATTTCTATAATTACGATTTGTATAGAACATTAGAGCATCTCCATATAATCCTTCCTCATTGTGATAAACTAAACAGAGGGCCAAGACAAGATGCCTTTCGATAATTGCTATCGCTATCGCTAAGCGGAATGTATGGGATTTGACATAACCTCTTGATTGACTTTTGTTTGTAAATGTCAAATCCCATACATTTTCCATTTAGCGATAGCGGTAGCGATTGTCAAATGGCATCTCTTGTCTAGGCCCTCATGTCTAGAACCCTCAGATTTCTTTTACTCCAAGGAGAAGAATGCCAACATTATACAAAAAAGGCGGTGTCAAAAGCGTCAAAACAAGACTACTAGCGTCGCTTGTGGGGCCCAAACCCAAAGGAAACTTTTCTGTAGCGCGAAATTGAAACTGACAGTACGTTCCATACCTAAATTTCTTTTTTCTTTGGTCCCCGGATGATTATGCCTCAAATATGTTAATTTAGTCTTACCTATTTAGTCCTTTTATTATAATTTATCTTTCAAGTATTCTTTAATATCATTTTGTAATTATATACCTATTATTATATATATTTATATAGAGGTTTTTAGGTACTTGAAGATTTAAATTGTAGGCCAGTAGTTGACAGTATTAATTATTTTCAACCAATACTTCTTCCTGCGGCCGAGCACGCTTTCCAATTACTTTGCCCATCATTATAAGCTAGCTGCAAGATGGCGTATCTTTCGTGTCTTATCTATCACATGCCCCAGATACGCAACCTTCCTAACTCTGAAGGTATCGCAAAGTTCGCGTTTTATACCTACGTGTCGCAGGATGTCTTCGTTTTTAACCCTAACTAACTTAACTAGTCCAACTAACTTTTAACATTCGCCTATAGTCTATAGGCCCACATTTCGAATACTTCTATACGTTTCCTGAGTTCAATTTTGATTGTCCAAGACTCGCATCCTTAAAGAACTATTGGCCAGATACAACAATGTAGGAGTCGAGTACGGAGCGTAATGTTCAGACTTCGGTTAGTAAGTACTTTTTTCATGGTGTTAAAAGTGTTGCGAGGTAATGGAAAGTCTTGAATATTTATATAATTATGTTTTATTTTATTTTAACAGTTTTACACACAGTCTAGGTTTTTACAGAGAGAACAGAAAACGTAGCAGTGTCTACTGGCAGTGTTGCCAACAACGAGTGTTGCCATCAACGTTATTTTTTATTATTATAACACCTTCTCCTATTTTTACAAAATATAAACCTTAGAATATTTTTTTATAAAATACAATATTTCTATAAATCAAACAATAATAAGAGATTCATTTAAAGATATAACCAAAACACTTCTTCAAAGATATTAATAATACCTTTAACATAAAAAACTTGTTTATTATTTAAAATTAACAAAAGTAACATGCTTATTTATGCAATAAATTTTTTTTTTTTTTTTTTTTTAGTTATAACTATTGTTTCACTTTACTCCCTTATCCTTAGAACTTATACATACTTATTTACTTAGACAAGCATAAAGATATTATTAAAAATTTTAATATAGTATCTTAGTAGGTACTTACATTTTTATAGTTTCACAGTTACAAAGTATCTCAGAATGTACTTTAAATTTTGTTTTACACAAAGGTTTTGTTAAAATGTCAGCTACCTGTTTTTCAGTAGGACAATAGATTTCATTAATATTTCCATTAGTATAATTCTCGTGTATGAAATGATATCTCACATCAATGTGTTTTGATCTTTTACTGAAAGATCCTGTTTTTATTAACTGAATAGAGCTTTGGTTGTCTATATACATATTTGATTTTAATTCTGTCATTAACAACTCACTTAACAAAGATTTTAAATACAAGATTTCTTTACAGCAATCTGCCGCAGCTATATTATATATAATTCTGCCTCAGTAGAGGATAAGGCAACAATAGGTTGTCTTTTAGAAGACCAAGAGATAGGTCCATCACAATATATAATAGCATAACCAGTTGTACTACGCCTAGTTAAAATATCATTAGCATAATCTGAATCACAATATGCCTTAAGGTTTGATAAGTCAGATCCCTTTCTATACAAAATACCTGTATCTATAGTACCAACTAAGTATTTCAATATCTTTTCTAGAGCTATCACATCTGCCTTATTGTAGTTTTCTAATTTTTTACTTGCTTCATACACAGCATGGGCTATGTCTGGCCTAGTTCTTGTAGATAAGTATAATAATCCACCAACTAGTTCTCTATAGGGAAATTTACACAGTTCTGACAAATTATTATTACTTATTTTGTCAGTATTTCCTGGAATTTTACAAGGTTTTGCATTATGCATGTTAAATTTTTCAAGAAGCATTTTAGTGTAATTCTTTTGAGTTAGTTTTATACCTATTTCTGTTTGTTGAATTTCTATACCAATGAAGCTTTTTGGATAATCATATATTTTCATTTCAAATTTACTTTCTAGACAATTCAGAATATCAATTAACTCACTCTTGTTTTTAGCTATAGCAAGCCCATCATCAACATATATTGCAATTATGATAGTTTTATCTTTATTTATGAATACACAACGATCAGTTTTTATTGACTCTAAACCCAAATTTAACATAGTTTTAGTGAATGTAATATTCCATGTAATTGGAGCTTGTTTTAAACCATATAAAGCTTTATTTAAACGACAAATTTTATTGTTTTCATTTTCATAACCTAAAGGTATATTCATATAAATATGTTTATTTAATTCTCCATATAGAAATGCTGTTTTTACATCAAATGTGATAATCTCAAAGTTATTACAGGCTGCAATTGCAAATAATGATTTTAGTGCAGACTGACTCACCACGGGGCTGTAGATTTCACTAAAGTCCATTCCATTTTGCTCAAACCCTCGAACAACCAGTCTCGCCTTGTAGGTGCCATCGTCTTTGACCCTGAAAACCCACTTATTAGAAAGTATTTTGTTACCTTTTGCTTCTTCTTTATCCACTATGTCCCATGTTTTGTTCTTATATAATGATTCCTTCTCCGAAGCTATAGCCTTCTCCCAGTGCCTCCAATCAGAAGTTTTTATAGCTTCATCATAGGTAAGAAGAGCATAATCTTGAAATTTAGCAGGTAGTTTCCGAATACGCTTTGTTTCTTCTTTTGTTGAAATATTATCATTTTTATAATCTATGTTACTTGATTGTTCTTCTTCACTTTCTAACCATTCTTCTAAATATTCTTCTTTTTCAAAATGAACTCCTTCCTTGTTGTCTGTGTCATTTTCTTCTAAAAATTCACCTTCATCATAATCTTGAATTTCTTTAATTTTTACCTGTGTATTTATTTCATTGTATTTGGTATTCTTTTCTTTCACTGCGATTACATCACGAGCAATTTCTATTTTTCTTTCTTTTTCATTCCACAACCTGTAACCATTGTTGGTGTACCCCACCATTTTAAGCTTTTTACTTCTACATTCTAGTTTTCTTATGTGTCCTAGCCTTTTTGCAAACATGGTTATACCAAATTCTTGAATATTTGATATGTCAGGTTTTTTTCCATGCCAGATTTCATATGGTGTCTTTTTATTTATAGTGTCACTTGGCAATCTATTGAGTAGGTATGCTGATGTGTAAACTGCCTCACCCCACATTTCATCATTCATTTTAGAATTGATTAACAATGCTCTTACTTTTTCTAATATACTTCTGTTTAGGCGTTCAGCCTTTCCATTTAATTGTGGAGTGTGTGGTACACTATAATCCAATTTTATGCCTCTTCTCATGCACCATTGCTTAAATTCATTACTTGAGAACTCACCACCATTGTCACATCTTAGATTTGCCACCTTTTTATTAAGCTCTCTTTCTGTTTCATTTATATAACTTTTGATTAGTTCTGGAACTGAACTCTTATTTTTCAACAAATATATTTTGGTAAAATGACTGAAATCATCCATTAATGTTAGAAAGTATCTCATTTTATCATATGTCTCTGTTTCAAAGGGGCCACATACATCTGTATGGATTGTTTCTAGTAACCTTTCAGCTCTCTTTCTTTTTGTATTAAAAGGTTTTCGGGTTTGTTTGGCTTTTATACAAACTTCACATTTTTCTTCCAGATCTTTTAATTCTTTTTCAGTTAATTTTATGCCATCTGCATTTTTCACTAAATTCATCAATGTCTTTGTACTGGGATGACCCATCTTCGAATGCCAGTTGTTTTCTTCATTTTCTATTAATAGTGATGTTTCTTCAGATTTTGACAATTTAACTGTATATAATCCATTGTTTTGTTTTCTTCCTTTTAATATTATATCTGTGCCTCTAGTTATAAGTACTTCTTGGTTTTTAAACAATACAGTTCCACCATTTTGTGTAACTGCACTTACTGATAGTAGATTTTGTGTCAGTTCTGGTACGTAAATAGTATTCATTAGGCTACATTCACTTCCATGCACAGTTCCTATTCCTTTTGCTATCATGCTTTCCTTTTTCTTTGCTACCCCTATTTCAGTCTGTTCATCTTTGAAATTTTTTAAAATATTTTTGTCATTTGTCATGTGAGAAGACGAACCAGAGTCTATTATGAAATCGATTTTATTGGATGTGCCACATTCAGTACTTGTTAAGAAAGCAGTATTTTTAGGTATCTTGTTAAAGGTCTTTTCATTTTTATTTCTAAAGAAACAATTTTCCTCCTTGTGATTTGTCTTTTTACATATTGAACATGCTCTGATGTAATTATTTTTATGATTATAATTATTATTTTTCCTTTTTATTGAACACTGTTTTGCCATGTGGCCTTCTTTTCCACAAGTAAAACATTTTCTTGTTTTTATTGAGTTTTCATCTTTATTCTGTGTATTTATATCAGTTGTCCTGAAAGCTAACTGTTCTGTGGTTTCAGTAGTTCTTTTTTCTTCCAACAATAACCTATTTGTCAGATTTTCTATAGTTTTCTTATTGTCCTCAGTTGATTCCCATGCGGTCACAAACATTTTGTATTTTTCAGGTAGGCAGGTAAGTATTTTAGACATGATCATCTGATCATCAAGTTTTTGACCGACTGCTCTCAGGCGTAGAACAAGATTTTCAATTTCCGTGATGAATTGGTCTATGGACTGATTTTTATACTCAAATGTGAAGAATTCTTGCAAAAGACTAGTTTTGTTTCTTTCTTCGCTGCCTTCGAAAATGCTGCACAGTTTTTTATACATTTCGGTTGCCGTTTTGCAAGTCATGATATGGATTTTGAATTTTCTGTCAATAGTATTCAAAATCAATTTTTGCGCTTTTGCATCCTTCAGTTCATCCACTTTTTCATTTTGTTTTATACATATGGCTTCTATTAAACATTTTGCTTTGAAATACACATTGATTTCAAACTTCCATAACTGGAAATTTTCAGCACCCTGCAATTTCTCCACGTGGACACTGTCGTCCTCCATTTTTTATCACCGTGCTATTTATTTGCAGTTTTATTGTTTTTCTTATTATTTTATTTTTACTTGACGTGTCTGGGCCCATAACCTGTTGCGAGGTAATGGAAAGTCTTGAATATTTATATAATTATGTTTTATTTTATTTTAACAGTTTTACACACAGTCTAGGTTTTTACAGAGAGAACAGAAAACGTAGCAGTGTCTACTGGCAGTGTTGCCAACAACGAGTGTTGCCATCAACGTTATTTTTTATTATTATAACAAAAAGCACTACGGGCGACTTCAATACGGGTTTTTGTTTCAGTGTCACAATCCCAGTGTTCAGTCAGTCAAGTTGTACTTCGAGACTATGTCGATCAGTTGCCCAGATACCCTAACCATAGCGTTCAAGTTGACTTCACAAGACACGTTTGGTCTTGTTGATGTCCACTCCACAAATTAACGCGATTGACAATCTTCTGTAGCTCAGCCATCGACGACGCTATGAGTACTGTGTCGTCGGCAAAGCGTAAGTTATTATGAATGATACGACCGTTGATTTTAATACCCGCTTCTATGTCTTCAAGCGGTTCAGCCATAACTGACTCAAAGTAAAGATTAAAAAGCGTAGGAGATAATATAGGTAGGTACAGCCCTGTCTAATTCCTCTCTCGATTGCTACCTCCTTAGATTCCGTCCCTTCGACGAGAACCGTAGCCCGTTAATTCCAAAACAGATTCTGGATTATCCTTATATCTTTGCCGTCAAGATCAATGTGCTTCAGAAGAGCAATGAGCCGATCGTGTTGAATTCTATCGAACGCTTTTTCGTAATCGACAAACACAAACACATCTTGCCGCATGTCCCTGCATTTTTGGACCAGAAACTATATTGCAAAAAGAGCCTCCCTAATACCTAACCCGAATTGACTATCTGCGAGTTCCTCATCACACTTCTTTTTAATGCGCTCGTGTATGATGCTCAGAAACAATTTTGAGACCTGGCTAATAAGGCTAATTGTCCTTAAACTCCTCACATATTTTGGCGTTTCTTTTTTAGGAAGGGTGATAAGAT
This sequence comes from Nymphula nitidulata, assembly GCA_947347705.1. NCBI lineage: Eukaryota > Metazoa > Arthropoda > Insecta > Lepidoptera > Crambidae > Nymphula > Nymphula nitidulata. The sequence goes on along the minus strand of OX374625.1, from coordinate 15,743,741 downwards.
AAAGCTATACTATAACGTAGCCAGTCATTAGGAAGATGGCCCGTGTCATAAACAAGATTCATAAGATGGACAATAGCTTCGAGATGATCGTCTTCAATTAGTTCGATTACCTATCTCTATGTGAACGTTGTCCGGTACGCCCGCTTTAGCAACCCTAGGTCTATGCCATGCTCTTCGTACTTCGTCTTTTAGGATAGGTAACCCATCTACGTCTACTACATCGCATTAAACCCACGGACTTGTAGAGTTTTTAGCAAACATAGAGGACACATACTCTTCCCATAGTTGTATTTTCTTCGAGATGTCTAGTATAGGCAGATTATGTTTATCGACAAGGTGTTATTTTGGAGGTCTTGTGCAACCTACCATATTTCGGATCTCCTTGTGTAGATTGAATGAATCGTGTTTTATAAGGAGGTTTTCTATTTGTTCACACTATGTTATAAACGGAACCATGTATTACGAGCAAATCTGTCTTCTCTGCGTAGGTACTTCCGTTCAGTAGTTGGTATTGTATCGAGTATATTACCTACTGATTGTGTTTACAGGGTCGTCTTTCTTCCATTTTTTGGTATATTTGGCCACATTAGAGTCCAATCCAAATTGTTTGACCCTGGCTTGTTGGATTAAAATAACGACAATATCCAATGTAAAGTCGGTAAAAACAAAGTTAACGACATTTACATTTTGTTTTCTTTAAAATGGCGACCACTGTGTTTTCAGCAAAATAAAATATTTTTAACCCCCGAAGAAAAATAGAGGGATATTATAAGTTTGACGTGTCTGTCTGTCTGTCTGTGGAATCGTAGCTCCGAAAGTAATAGACCGATTTTGATTTGATTTTTTTGTTGCTTGGAAGCTGACGTGATTAGGATGGCTCTTACCTATCATTTTTCAAGATCAGTTCAGGCGTTTGATGTTTTCTACATGATAAAAAGGTTTTACTTACTTTGACAGATCCGATTGATTTGAAAGGTGGGGTGTCACATAAGTGAGATTCCCTTAACATACTTACCTTGAGCTGTTACTATGCCTACCACCAAAAAGTCTGTGGGATGCTTAGTTCTTCAGAAGCTTACAGCAGATATAGCCCATTATTAATCTGTGATATAGCGTGTTTAGGCTTATAAGAATAGTTTCAATGAGATGGTGTTCTGTACCACTAGCACAAACACTTAAATTTTGAATCGACAGTATCGAGTAGTTACGTCGGTTTTTTCCTGCCTTTTGTTTGAAATTTCAAGCGTGCGTGAACGATACTATTACGATTCGAATGTTAAAAATGTTTGTGTTAGCGGTATAGATGATTATGAAGGCCGAGCGTTACTTAAAATTTTTAATTTTATATTTATTGCCGCTTCTATTTGTCAAGATTTATGGAAATGATAAGGTAAGATGGATTCTTACAAACATAGTTATACAAAAAAATGGGGCTCATGAGCTGCCCCAAATCACATAGAAACTTTTACTATCTCCTTTAATTACAGTGTCTCTTTTTCGCAATATGTAATAGAAAAAAGATAACAAGAATTTGTTAAGATCTGTCAACTAAATTTAGATATACATATTTCAACTAAACTATAGACAATTTTTTTCCTAAGCCCTGCATTTTCAATATGGCCGAAAATTAAATGCAGGTTTTAAATGTCAAATCATATGACAGTCTTCCTTTTCGTATTCATATTGAGAGAAACAGATGCACTGAACTTAGATCTACACTTAGCATGTGTTCTCCAGAATTAGGGCCACTATCAATATTAAATATATATAATTTTTTTTTTCAAAATTTACCTATTATCGGTCTCAGCCGTGATTTTATGTTATTCTAGGTCTCAAATCCTTGATAATAAAATCCTGTCTTAGTCAACCCTTATTTTTTTCAGAACATTTTGTCTGTTTAATACTGTTTGTTTGTTGTTACATAAAAAGCTTGTCGGCGTGGCACCTGTGGGAGTAACTGCCCTTATTTTACTGTGGTTAGAGCAGTAACCAAGATTGTGTCTTAGTTAGTCATTTGTTTGCATCACACATTAGGAAACATATTTTCTAGTCTAGACATTATTCTTTATTATTATTGTAAGTTATATAATAGTTTATTATTCCAAATAAACCCTGTACAATTTTCCCGTAAGATAATTATAAATGAAATGTTTTGGATAATTACAGCTGTTTATTAAGAAGTCTGAATACTATATTATTGCTTTTATATCTACATAATTATTTAGTTTTTAAGAGGGCCAACTGAATCTGGAGGGATCCCTAATTCTTCATCAGTCCAAGTTGAAGGGTCAACATAAGGCCATTCGCCCTGAAAATAAAATTGGTATGATCAAATTATACATTACATATTACCTTTGTAAATGTATTATTACTAAAAAAACAAATAAAATTATCATATCGCTTAAGAAACCAGTAAAGACTTACATAAATATGTTCTGGTTCTGTAGCAATGTGGTATAGAATCCAATACCATGCAAGACCACCCAGAGTATTAGCTAGATATATCGATTTTTTTGAAGGCATTGGTGGAGGTACACGGTATGACCAGACTCTGAAAAAAATTAACACAAATGGTGTACAAAATAAGTAATTCTATTACATGGAAATCCATATTTTCGGTTATACAATGGTTATGGATCTATACTGTAGATAGATATTAATACATATTCAATAGGCCCCTATTTCGGTAATTCAATAGTATTAAATTTAGCGAAACCAACTGTTTGCGAAGGGTTCGATACAAATTTCATGTTATGACATAACATACCCATCGCTTGAATTTCTTATTGATTGTTTCACGTTATCAGTGGCCCTTTTTAAGGTTCTCAGTAAAAGGGCTCGAGACGCAATTCTTTTTGTTAACATTTTTTAGCCATTCAAGAGGGGAAAAATAAATTAAAAATTTTTTGATCCTCACTGTCTGTCACTGTCAAAGAAAATATTTTTTTTTTTTTTTTTTTTTGGCTTGTACGGTTTGTACATTAGCCACTACTAGAGTAAAAGGTAGGGAAACGGTATAAAAAAATAGCCGGGAATTTCGGAATTATAAAAGGATCAGGAAAGTTTTGACCATTGTAAACTTAAGAATAAAGGCGAATAAATACAATACAAAATAAAATAATGATACAATACAAAAACAAATAAAATAAATACAAGATAACAATCATACTAATAACATAACATTAATTTATAACTTTATATTATTATGACATAAATATTCAGCTATAAGACAATACACATTTTTATTATTTGTATGTAAAAGGGAAATAACAGAAGAAGGGAAAGGAATCTTTAAGGAAATAAGTGATTCTATAAAAGAGGAGCGATCATGGGATGGACAGGAAAACAGTATGTGGTTCAAGTCACCAACACCAGTACCGCATTCACAGATATCACTATTTATGATACGCAAACGCGCAAGGTGTGATGGAGAACATGTGTGACCTATACGCATTCGAATAAGCATAGAAGTAGCCATTTTACCAAGCTTCATGACAGAAAACCAAGGTTTTATTGGGATGCGCGGTTGAATTAATTTATATAGTTGGCCTTTAGTTTCAGTACTCCTATTCTAATCATTTTCCCAGTCATTCATTAATTGTTCCTTAGGTATTGATAATAAATCCTGACAAACATTCTTATATGGAAATAAATCACCACAACTCACGGCATCTTTTGCAAGCTTGTCAGCTTTAACATTACCGTGAATATTTTGATGCCCAGGCACCCAAGCAAAGTGAACAGAGTACCCTTTATTGAAGCACTGCCATAGCAACTTTTTACAATCAATTATTACCGGATTGTTAGTACAATTTTTAAAAGGATATTTTTCAAGGGCTTGTAACGTACTTTTAGAGTCTGTAAAAACGACTGCTTTATCAAGTTTCATTAGTATAATATACTCTAAAGATTTAAAAAGGCCGTAACATTCTCCAGTGAAAACAGACGACTCGGGGGGTAACTTAATTTTTTGTACAATATTTAGTTGCTCATGATAGACACCAATACCTACATTACCAATTGAAGAGGTTTTAGAAGAATCACTGTAAATGTAGTGCCAACCGGGCCAGTTACTATTAAGAATAAATTTAAAGTTATAATTGGCAAATGGGTCATTTTTAATAATATTTAAACTGTAATGAATTGTGGGAAAATGAATCAGCGACTCATAATTAACTGAAAAAATGGGAAGATATTGAGATCTGTGAGTTGGAGCTTGAAGTGATATAAATTTTCGGAAACTTACAACTAAACACGGCATTGATTTATTACTCCAATATGAAGATGATTGAATGATATCCGAAAGAGATTTTAGCTTATAAAAAAGAGGATGATTTGCCCACTGAAAAGCACGGAAAAGAAATTTGTCACATAAAAATTGGCGCCGAAGTTTTAAAGGAGGTTCTAAACATTCACACTGAAGAACATTGATAGGGCTAGATCTCATAGCTCCAGTAACAATTCGAAGGGCCTTGGATTGGATTAAATCAAGTTTATGAAGACCTAAGGCACTACAAGGTTCAAGACAGATAGATCCATAATCCAATATGCTTCTTATCAATGCATTATAAAGGAGTTTTTGAGAAAATGGGTGCGCTCCCCACCATACACCAGATAAACATCTTAAGATATTAAGGTTACGTTCGCATTTTGCGATAACCGAATAACAATGAGGTAAACCCGAAAATTTCCTGTCTAATATCATTCCTAAAAATTTAGCTTCATTGCACTCAGGGATAATATGATTATCATAGTAAACAACAACCGGAGGAGGAAAACGCAAACGAGAAAATAATACCGTTGAGCTTTTTGATACAGAAAGACTAAGCCCATTTTTATCTAACCAAACTTTTAGAAAATTAAGTGAAAAGGATAATGAAGAGCTTATGTTTTCAATAGAAACACCAGTAGTATATAAAACTAAATCATCTGCATATTGTAAAATATTCACATCACCTTTTAATGAATTTTCTAAATCAGACGTATAAATATTATAGAGAAGTGGACTTAGCACTGAGCCTTGTGGAAGCCCTCTCCAAACCAGTCTTGATTTTACTTGAGAATCTTCCAAGGTAACGTTTATCATTCTCTCAGAAAGCATATTAATGATAAAATTGGTTAATACTATAGGAACGTGCAATTTATCTAATTTTAATTTAAGTATATTAATATCTACATTGTCATACGCAGCTGAAATATCCAAGAAAGCAGCCAAAAGAGAAGCATTACTGGAAAAAGCTAATCTAACGTCAGTAGTAAAAATGGCTAAACTATCCATGGTACTTTTAGATTTTCTAAAACCATATTGACTGGGAGATAAAATATTATTACTTTCCACAAACCACTCTAATCTATTTTTTATTAAGTGTTCTGCTAATTTTGCAGTGACTGAGCTAAGTGCTATGGGTCTATAAGATGAAGGATCTGAAGGAGACTTATTAGGCTTTAATATTGGAATTACCTCTTGATATTTCCAATATTGAGGTATATTACCTGTCCTCATAATAGAATTAATGATATCAAGAAAGTATAATATACAACTATCACTCAAGTGAGAAAAAAAAGAATAGGGAATGCCATCTTCTCCCGGAGCAGAATCTTTGACGTAGGATAGAATTCCTTTCAGTTCTTGTAAAGTAAAAGGAGCATTAAGTGCATTTTGACTTTCGTCAACTGAATAACAACATAATTTCATTTCCTGAGGGACATACAAAGGAGCTAATTTATCCAAAAATTGATCGGCAATGTGATTAGGAAGATAATTCGGAGTAGACTCTTTAAAAGCTGATCTAAATCTTCGTATGTTATTCCAAACAATAGAAGAATTAACGTTCGGCGATATGGACTCACAAAACTTCTTCCAACTCTCCCATTTTTTTTGCTTAAATAATTTACGAGTTTTATTAATAATTTCGGAAAGGGAGTCAAAATTTTCGGTTGTGGATTTTTTATTATATTTCTTCTCTGCCAGTTTTCTTTCTTTAACTGCAGAGGAGCATTCCTTATCCCACCACGGAGGCGAAGGAATTTTATTTCTTTTGCCATTTTTAATAGGGAATACTTTGTTTGCAATTTCCAACAAAAGTGAAGAGAATGCTGCAGCACATACAGTTTCATTATTTTGATCAACTACAGGGAGTGAATTCATACCATCGTGTACCAAATCTTTATATAAATTCCAATTTGCATCATCTAATTTATATTTTAATCGCGGAGGACGGGCGCAATTCGATTTACTAATAAGATATGGAAAAGATATAATAACTGGAAAATGGTCGCTGCCAAACGATGACGATAAAGTGTACCACGTTAATATAGAAGCGAGATTAGGGGAGCTTATAGTTAGGTCAGGAACGCTAACGCCTTCATTAGGCCTAGTGCGTCTAGTAGCCTCTCCCGAATTAAGGATGCAAAAATTATGATTATTTATTAAATCTAACACTCTGGAGCCATAATAGTTCGAGCAGGAACTGCCCCAGGACACATGCTGTGCATTAAAATTGCCCATTATTATTATTGGTGTAGGGAGTAAGGAAAAAATGCGTTCTAGCTCATCAAAAATGACAGATGATGGATGCGGAATATAAACAGAAACAAAACAAATATTACATACAAAAGCTGCAATTATTGAAAAATCTGGGCTATGATTTGGTATGGCAACATGAGAAAATGGAAGACCATTTTTAATAAACAGGGCGACACCGCCGTAATTGTCAGATCTATCTTCTCTAATAGAAGAAAAACCTGAAATTTTAAAATTTATATTTGGCCGAAGCCAAGTTTCTTGTAAAGAAATTACGAAAGGGTTGAATTTATTTATTATATACAACAAATCAGATTTCTTACTGTTGATGCTTCGGCAATTCCATTGAACCACTATGGAGTGTGGGGCCATTATTGTTTTTAATGATATTAGTAACTACAGTATTAGAGGCAACGTTGGACGGTGAATTATCTACAGTTAACATATCAGATTGGGAAAATGTATTAATTAAAGCTATAATAAGGTCTCTTGTTGACAAATTGTCATAACTACTATTATTTATAGCTGTACCTACTGAAGGTAGAGGAATGTCATAATCCTTAGTAAGAGCTGAATGAGCAAATTTGTCAAATCCCTTATTACTGTTAAGACTATTATAATTATTATTCTTCTTTAGAAACACTGTTTTTTTATAAGAACTCTTACCTTTATTGTCAACTAATGGTTTTCTACTACTTAAAAGTTCAAAATTTTCAGGAAGTACAGACACTGAAGGAGACATCAAAACATCAGCGTATGACTTTGCTATTGGAGGATGAATTTTCAGTGCTTCTGAATAAGAAATGCAACTTTTAGCCATTGATTCTTTGATAGCCCGTTGTCTGGAAAACTCGGGGCATTTGCGACTTGTAGCTACATGTGAACCAGAACATAGACAACATACAATAGCATCATCCTCAACAGAGCAACTATCACCAGAGTGGTCACCCCCACATTTGAAACAACGAGGTGTAGACCTACACTGACTTTTAATATGACCGTATCGGCAGCAGTGGAAACATTGTATTGTCGGATAGATGTATAAGTTAACAGGGAGAGAATTATAACATAAAAAGACCCTCTTTGGCAACACTTGCCCATCAAAAGTTAGCACTACAGTCTCTATTGAAATAAACTCAGATTTACCATTAATGACATTCTTTTTTTTTAAACGCCTGACTCTAAGGATTTTTCCACATCCAATAGGAACTGTAATGTTTTCTAATATTTCCTCCTCAGTCCACTCAATGGGAACTCCTCTGACAACCCCCATGCGAGTAACATTAAACACTGGAATAAATGCCTTATAATTATTTTTAATAAGAGCCCTATTATCTAAAAACGAATTTGCATCTACAAAGCTAGAGAATGAGAGTGCTACTTTATTACGCCCTATTTTTTTTAAACTGCCATTGACTATATTTTGAATATTGTTCTTCTTTAAGAAATGCCCAAAAGACACTGGGTGCAATGAAGCGTTTTTGTCTTGGTTTTGGTCTTTTATTACATGAATAACAAATGGTGATGTGTCTGAAGCTTCGTAGAGAATTCTTCCTATGGGTGAACGTACATTGGTCAGATCTTGATTATTTACCTGTGAATGTGGTAGTGGTGATGAAAAATTTGGAATTGGTTTATCATTTCCAAGTTTTTCTTTAATATTTTTTTCATTTGTCCTATCACATTGGCAATTTTCAGTATCGTGTATATCAGTAGAAGAAACCTTATGATGATTCCTCCTCTTTTTTTTATTGCAATGTTTGCATAACTTATTTACTGCAGAACGTTTGCGTTTAGTCACTTTCTGATACCCTGACCCATCTGTGTCGGGTACAGAGCCTTCTGTATCCATTTCAGAAACATTAAAGGCAATTGTCACTTCATTAGACACCTGGAGGGCTGACCCTCCAGGGTCTTCGGGGTCGCCCATGTAAAACCTTTATAAGTATAAAATATTGACTTACCAATTAGTTAAAAACTAATAAGTAACACGAAATAAATAAATATAACTACAAATTAACCTTACTGATCCACTATTTACCCAAATTTATATAAAAGCAAAAAAAAAGTGAACCACACAATTCGACGTTTCCCGCGCTTTTCAAAGAGTAATATGAGTATCACAATTCACAGACCACCAAAGAAAATATAAAAAAGCTGTGAAAGAAAACTGTTACGACGGTCCTTAGCACGCAAATATTACCAACTTTACGAACAGTGCAAAAGCCTTGGACCGAATTGAATACGGTGCTTTATGCACTGTTTGCGTTCTAATCCTGTCTAATTTATGAATATGAACACAACACAGTGGCCCTAATTCTGGAGAACACATGCTAAGTTTAAATTTAAGTTCAGTCTATTTCTTACTTTCAAAACGAATACGAAAAGGATGGCTGTCATATAAATTGACATTTAGAAAGGTGCGTTCAATTTTCGACCTTATTGAACGTGCTAAAATCTCGCTAAAATGCTGTGTCGATCGATCATATCCCGCGACCCGGGTCGATCACGACCTATTAGGTTGGTGATCGACTCACAATGATCCGATCAAATGATCGATCGCGAGTCTCAAGTGTTTTCGAGCCGCACAACACATGATTCGGTTCTCTATGCTCACGGGTCGTGGATCACGCACGTCACGGGTCGCAACGTGGGTCTCGGGTCTTTTGGGTACTGTGTACGATTCGTGTCGCGCGCGCGTTGTTATAGCGTTATATAATAAACACGTAATTATGTTTCGAGGTTATAAATAATAGTATATTTAAGTATTTTAAAAATAATATCAATATTTTTTATAAAGTATTTTATAAAAAATAAAATTTGTTCGTTTTGTGTTATTAATTCAAATTCTTAATTACGATGATTAGATTTTATCACTGTGTAAATAGAAAATTTAGTCTTTCGAAACAAAGTGAGTGATCGAGTTAAGCGCGTAAACATCGATCTCAGTGATCGAATCTTTTTGTGGCTCGCGACCAGACCACTCCTGAATGAATAGTGATCCAATCAAAGTGATCCGATCAATCACGATCGACTCAGGTCTAAAATGCAGTGTTTATGAGGCACCTCCGTACATGCCGTCTAAAATTGTCTATGGTTTCTATGAAATCTGTCTAAATTTAATTGACAGCTCTAAACAGATTCTTGCTATCTTTTTCCTATGACTTATTGTGAGAAAGAGATATACTGTCCTTAAATTTAGAATTAAAGTGTGTTCCCAGAATTAGGCCCAGTATCAGCGTTGCCAGAAGGTTACTTTTGTAACCTTTTAGGTGATTTTTAACTCCAAAAGGTTACTGCTAGGTTACACTACTCAAAAGGTTACTTTTAGGTGATTTTTCGAATGTAGAATTCATTCATAATTTCTTACATAAAACCTGAGTCAAAAAGAACGCTCTTTTATTTATTTATCAGTCAGTTAGCTACCGCTAAACTTTATTCGTAGAGTGTTTGTAGTGTAGTGTGTAATTTGTGGCAATTTCTGGTTTGTATGAAAAGCTAAGAGTAGTCTTATTCAACAATAATAATGGTTTTCTAAAAATCCTCTGATAACTGCCAAATATTTTCGACTTGAAAGTATGTATGAAAAGTCGAGCGACATGTACACACGACAGCACATCAAGCGTAACAGTTTGACCTTGAGACCGCCCTTACTACGTTCGTAATAGAGGCGGCATTCGTTGTGCAACTGTTACACTTGATGTGCTGTCGTGTGTACATGTCGATCGATTGTTTTAATTTACAGAAACAATGTTAAATGAGGTTCAATGCTAGACATTTAAATTTATAGTTTGTAGGAATTGACATGTGGTGTTGCTTAGTAACGTATCTGTGTTATTTGGTTGATGTCTTTCCATGACGTTTTTCCATCTACAGCCTCTGAATTAACAATTTAATAGGTTACGGGCCCAGGTGCGCTATAAAATGGAAGGTTTGACCACGAAATTTCAAATAGGACTATTGGATGGCAGTAACTGGCCGACCTGGAGGTACAAAGTCTCAATACTACTAAGCAGTTGTGAACAAGCGTTAGAAGTATGCGAAGGCACAGTACGACAACCAGTGCTACAGCCTGAAGGTGGTGATGCACAAGTCTCAGCTTATGAATTAGCTCTTGCTAAATTTAAAAATGCTGACAGATGCGCTCTCCTTATACTCACCAATAATATGAAAGATGACATTTTACCAAAAGTAATGAGATTTAAGACAGCAAATGAAGTTTGGAGAGAGCTACATCGATTATATGATGGCGAATCTGAAAATAGAGCTTACCAACTTTACCTCGACCTTTTCGGGTTCAAGCATAATCCGAATGATAACGTTTCTACTCTCATGTCGAAGTTGAAAAATATCTGGAGTGATTTGAATGCTGAAATAATGAAGGAAGAAGCAAACGCGGAGCTACCGGAGATGATGCTCATCTGTAAAATTTTAGACTCTCTTGACGAAAATTTTTGGCGTTTAGATCAAGCTGGCTTTTGATAAATAAGAAAGACAGAACTATTGAGAACTTGACTACCAATCTCTGCACCTACGAAAGGTCTTTGAAAAGTAAGGAGGAAGGTCAAGGGGCTCCTGAAGTTTTAGTTGCTAAAGATTTTGTGAAGAATAAGAAGAAGAAAGATGAAAATGTGAAATGCAACTACTGTTCAAAAGTTGGACATAGAGTTCGTAACTGCCGAAAATGGATTAAGGATGGAAAGCCGCCAAAGCCTAGTAGTGCAGAGAGTTCACCATCAACTTCACAAATTCAAACTATTACACTGATGGTTAATGCTTGCAGTGACAAAGAACCAGTTGATAGAGAATCATGGTTTGTGGACAGTGGAGCAACCAGGCATGTGACAAATAGAAGAGATATTTTTCATACGTTTCGTGAATTCGAGTCAGATCACACAGTTGTTACTGCAGATGGCTCTTCTATTTCTGCTGCAGGTAACGGAACTGTGATTGTAGAGTCGAATGTCAATGGCCAGAAATGGAAAATTATTCTAGAAGACGTGTGGCTAGTACCATCACTCACAAAAAACTTGTTCTCTACACTAACTGCCCAAGACAAGATGCAGAACAGTATTTTTAGATCTACTGCTAAACAGTGCCAACTTGAATTAGATGGCATCCCAGTAGTGGTTGGAACAAGAGACCTTAAAGGAGGACTTTACAAGCTGAATTTGCAAACAGTCACTCCAAAGAAGAAGACTTTAGAAGTAAATATTCTCTCAAGTAATTCCAATATGCTTCAGCTCTATCATGAACGTTTTGCACATCAAGATAAGAGACATGTGCAACAACTTGTCAAAAGAGAACTGGGCTTAGACCTAGCATTAGATGAAACAAAATGTGTGGGTTGCATATATGGAAAAGCACACAGGCTTAAATTTGGGACAAGACAAAGTTGATACACGCCGATGTATGTGGACCCTTTCCTCTAAGCGGTTCAAAATATAGATACTTTGTTGCATTCAAAGACGATTACTCAAGTTACCGCCACTTTTCTTCTTACGACAAAAATCCGAAGTTAAAGACAAGTTGATTCAAATGCTCAATGAATCTCAAACTGCCGGACATGTGGTAAAAACGTTGTTAAGTGACAATGGAGGAGAATTCGACAATGAAGCAATCAGAAGAATTCTGAACAACCGCGGCATACAACAGAGACTAACAATGCCATACACACCGGAACAAAACGGGTGCAGTGAGTGAGAAAATCGCACTCTAGTCGAAGCTGCGAGGTCAATGCTGCACGCCAGAGAGGAGTTGCCACAATTTCTATGGGCTGAACTTATAAATACTGCCGCGTATGTGCTGAATCGCACTGGAACTACCAGACAGAAAAACAAAGTGCCATTCGAGCTTTGGTATGGTAAAAAGCCAAAGATAAGTCACTTGCGTATAATTGGTAGTGAGTGCTTTGCCCATATACCTAAACAGAAGCGACAGAAGTTATGTAAAGAAGCGATGAAAGGGAAACTCATTGGCTACGAAAACGATGATGGTTATCGCATCTGGACTCCAAGTGGAACTATCAGATCCAGAGACATCACCTTTGAAACTGATATTGAATACAAAATTTCAACTTCGATTACCAATAAGCCTTCTGATGTAGAGGGAGATCATCATAGGGTAGATAATGAGCGAAATGTTGTCGATCCAAGTGATGTACCTGATACGGAAAACGAACTTGCTCTAGAGGGAGAACTGGAAGAAGATGAGATAGATCAAGCTCGAGAAGAAGAGTTTCAAGACGCCGTGGAATCTCCGATAGTTCAAGTACCAGATTTGCGCACATACAATCTTCGAGACAGAAGCACTCTATCGCGACCAAAGAGATTAGACGATTACGTTTGCATAATGGATAATGTCGATGACTCACCTGAAACATTCAAAGATGCTATGAGCAAAAGCGACAAGAATGAATGGCTCACAGCCATGAAGAATGAAATAGCATCACTTGAAGAGAATGAGGTGTGGGATCTTTGTGAATTACCCAGAGATCGGAAGGCATTACCATGCAAATGGGTATTTCGTATTAAAAGGAATCCAGATGGTTCAATTGAAAAATATAAAGCTCGCCTTGTAGTAAAAGGCTTCAAGCAGCTCAAAGGCATCGATTACGAAGAAACTTATAGCCCAGTAGCAAGATTAGCTACAATAAGATCATTATTAAGTGTGGCTGCTAGTGAAAAACTTCACCTCACCCAATTTGACATTACTACAGCTTTTTTGTATGGTAAATTGGTTGAAGAAATTTACATGAAACAACCTGAAGGGTTTGAAGACGGTTCCAAAAGAGTATGTCGACTGAAAAGAAGTCTCTATGGTCTTAAACAGGCACCAAGATGCTGGAACTATAAATTTCATGAGGTTTTACTGAAGTAAGACTTTAAGCAAAGCACTGCTGATCCATGTTTATATACGAAGAAAGTAGGGGATAAGAAAATCCTGCTGACTTTATATGTTGATGACGGTCTCATTGCTGCTTCGAATCAAGAGCTTATTAATGACTTTTTGAGAAGCTTAAAAGAGCACGTTAAGACCACATCAAAGCCTGCCTGCATGGGTCGATACTCATTCACCAAGAATCTTACACAAAGAAGATCCTAGATAGATTTGGGATGACGAACTGTAATCCTATTGCAACGCCTATGGACAAAGTAGTTCCCGATTTAGAAGGAGAATCTGAGGGAAATACTAGTGAAAATAATCAATTCCCATACCGAGAGGCGGTTGGAGCACTAGCTTACCTAATGGTTGCCACCCGACCAGATATTGCTTACGCTGTGGGTGTAGTGTCAAGGAAGCTAGAGAACCCAACAAAGGCAAACTGGCTTAGAGTAAAGCGAATTCTTCGCTATTTGAAAGGTACTATTACAATTGGTATAGTTTATGGTCCCCTTGCTGCAAAACGGATTCAAGTGTTCAGTGATGCGGATCACGGTGGATGCATGAATACTGGAAAATCTACAACAGGAGTAATTTGTTGCTATGCACAAGGCGCAGTGTCATGGTTGAGTCAGCGTCAAGCCTCTGTAGCCATCTCAACTACCGAGTCTGAAATAGTGGCTGCCAGCGAGGCTGCGCGGGAAGTGATCTGGCTGAACAGGATATTCAACAACCTCACAACAATGGAACAGATAGAGTCTGGCCAGTGTATCGTGTCACTCGTATTTTCAATGAAGTTTTTTTATGGCAACACTCTAAATGCCATATTGACGTTTCATTTATTATTATTTTATTGAGTTTAATTTGTAGTTTTACTTTAAAATAATGTCGAAATCAATAAAAAGTACTACTCGAAAGCTTGTATGCAATATGATACATAAATACAAAGATGTACATAGTGAATTTAATCGGAAATCTGTAGAGAAAATTCGACATTTGGAGGAAATACGTTCGCTACAGGTTAGTTTATTGTTTTCAGGGCGTTATGGCGTGATACTTTTGTTTTCTGCCCACATCGCCTACCTAATAAAATCCAATATTTCATAATATTCATGTTTATCGGTTATTTTCAGAAAGTGTATATGAAGAATTAAAACTCAAAATATTAATTCACTTAAAACTTAGAGAAGCCCGAAATGTTGCATGCAAGATCTGAAGAAAGTTTTCTGCCTGGTGCTTTAGTAGTTTTCAGTGCAAAATCCAAATCAGCTGATTACCATGGTGACATGAATGCATAAAAAATATTGAAATGGATAAGGGAATATCTACCTATTCTAACAAAGTCATGTGTAATTTTTATGTATAATGCAATGCAAGTTACCATATGTGTTAGAGATAGGTTTTAGTTCCACCTTTTTCGTAGCACATAAGTTTTGATAGTTTCTGTTAAAAAAGATATATATTGTCACTCTTCTTTTTTTCTAGTCAATAATTTTACTTGTCACAAGAAAGAAATACAATTTTAATTTTTTATGTGTATTTCCCGTGTTTTTCTTTTCTGAACACACCATTCCGTTCTCATCAACAACATCTGGCGACCGTGACAGGACGGGATGGAGAAAGCCAAGGCAGAGAGGGCTCTCTATTTCAGACGCTTTACGCGTTCTGCGGAGCGCCTTGAGGGTCATCTCATGTGTAAAGAAAAGACAGCTTTATCGGCGGAGTTTGAACATTTTAAATTAATATATGAAAAGCTCGCAGCCGCACAGAACAAGTGCTTTAGTTTATGGCTCGATTTATCTGATCAAAAGGACTCTTCAGACGAGGGGGATATAGACGCGTCAGAAGAATATGATATAAGATTTTACGCGTTGAAGCAACAGGTAAAAGATTTCCTTGAATTGAGTTCATCACCTCACTCTAGCAATGGCACAGTCACTGTAAAAAGTAACATGAATAATAAGTCACACAGTGTTTCTAATAATAAAGATGATGATAATATGTCTCAACTGTCGAGGTCCAACGTTTCATCTCAGTCAGTAAAAGCTAGTAAAGAGCGCCGTAGATATAGATTACCTTATTTGGAGCTACCGAGGTTTAACGGAGAAGTCAGTAAGTGGATTTCTTTTTGGTCTCAATTCCGTAAAATTCACGCAGATGAAACGATTGACGATGATGACAAATTTCATTATTTATTACAAGCTATGGAATTAGGCTCCACGGCACGTGAATTTGTCGAAAGTTTTCCGCCTATGGGTTCAAACTACCTTGTAGTTGTAGAGCAGCTGACACAAAGATACGGTCGTAGCGAACTGATTATACAGCATTATGTTAGAGAACTGGTACAACTTGCGATACGTCAATCGAAAGAATCTCAGAGAGTTTCTATGAGAACGCTTTATGATAAGATTTCATGTCAGCTCTTAGCATTAGAAACTTTAAATATCCCACAAGAAAATTGTTCTACCTTTTTATATCCGTTGATAGAGTCAGCTCTATCTGAAGATTTGTTGCGTGTATGGAATAGAATACGTGATGACTCAAACTGTCAGACTAATCCACTTTCCGAGCTGTTGAAATTTTTAAGAAAGGAGGTGGAATCTGAAGAAAGAATTCGTTTGGGACGTTCAGGATTCTATGATAGCTGTTCTACTTATCCAGCTTCTGCTACATGTTTCACTACAACGGAAAAGCAAAACTTTAACAAACAAAGACCAACTATTAGTTCGACTAATGTCAAGCCTGAGAAAAGCTGTGTATGGTGCGATAAACCTTCTCATACGAGCTCTGAATGTGTACTTGCTACTAAAAAATCATTGGATGAGCGTAAGGAGATTTTAAAAAGTAAAAATGCTTGTACAATATGTTTGAATATTGGTCACTTCTGGAAAAAGTGTAGGAAACATCCAGTCTGTGTTGTTTGTGGTAAGAGGCATTTTCCTATAATGTGCAGTAATGTTATCGCTACCAAAGCGCAAGATGACACTAGAGAAGTTGTCAACCAAGCAGCATCTAATAAAACTGTATTGCTACAAACCATTCAGGTAAATTTAATCCATAGTAAAGGGTTGTTTAAAATTAGGGCACTTTTAGACTCGGGAGCGCAATGTTCGTTTGTTAGATCTGATGTTGTTAATAGTTTGAATTTAAAACCGATCGGTTCACGAGAACTCAGCCATAATTTATTTGGTGGCACTGTATTAGAAAAACAAACTTACAGACTTTTTAGCCTGAATGTATGTAGTTTAGATGGAAGTCAAGTTTGTAATATTGAAGCCTTAGAGCATAAAAATATTTGTGGTAATTTACCTCGACTACAGCAAACCAGTAGAATTTCGTCACATTTGAAATCCTTAGGTATTAATATCACTGACTGTACTGATGATATTTCTGATATTAGTATGTTAATCGGTTGTGATTTTTTAGGTTCCTTATACACCGGACGGTCAACGCGAGTAGACAACAATCTGTTGGCGGTCGAAACTGTATTTGGTTGGACCATACAAGGGCCGATGGTTGGTGTGTGTTGCTCAGTAAGTAGTATAAGCACATTTTCATGTACATTCAATATTGAGGATTTTTGGAAGCTTGAAACCATCGGTATTATAGACGAAAGTGATGTCAAAACCGAGAAACACTTAGAATTAGAAGTCATGAATTTTTTCGAGAAGACTGTAACGGTTAATAATGAAAATAGATACGAAGTGAGATTACCATGGAAGGATAAGTCATTTTCTCTTAAATCTAATTATACCACGGCACTAAAACATTTAATGTCTACAACTTCTCGATTGACTCATTTAGGCATTCTTAATGATTATAACGAGGTATATGAGGAGTTGTTGAGTAGCGGGATCATCGAAAAAGTCGTACGTGATGACGCGGATAGTGGATTTTACCTCCCACATCACGCAGTTGTTAAGCAGAGCAGTCTTACGACTAAAATTAGACCCGTGTTTGTCGCATCATCCAAAGACCAGAACGGCTTATCTCTGAATGTTTGTTTAAAGAAAGGTAGGAATCTCATTGAGCTTATACCGCGATTGTTGATAGGTTTTAGAAAGAACGCGATAGGGATAACCTCAGATATTAAAAAGGCTTTTTTACAAATATCGTTACATCCTGATGATCGCGAGTATCTGAAATTTCTTTGGTGGAGTGATGTCAAGGAAAAGGATAAGGTTGTAAAGGTTTTCCGACATCGAAGGGTTGTTTTTGGTGTTACGACTAGCCCCTTTCTCCTTTCTGCAACCATCCTTCATCATCTTAATAAATATAATTCTGACACTGCTTCATTGTTGTCAAAATCCTTTTACGTTGACAATTCTGTCGTCAGTGTAAAAAATGAAACGGAAATGAATAAATTCATTTCTGAAGCTAAATCCATTATGCAAGAAGGTATGTTTGAGTTACGTTGCTGGGTTTCTGGTCCCGTAATGGTTGACGGACATATCGGAACTACTTCAGTATTAGGACTCACATGGAATCCACGGCTGGATGAGCTGTACTGCAAAAAACCATGTTTTAAAGATGATTTAGATAATAATTTAACAAAAAGATCAGTTTTATCTTTAGCTCAAGCTATTTTTGATCCTATCGGATTTATGACGCCAGTAACGTTAATTCTCAAGCTTATTGTACAACAGTGTTGGGTTTTGAATATTGATTGGGATCAACATATTCCAGACACTCTGAAACGAGTCATGATTTCATGGTTGCGAGAAGTAGAAGTTATTGAGTTGTGTCGTATTACAAGACGGCTTAGCAGCTTAGATTTAGACACTAGTCTGAATACTTTACATATTTTCTGCGACGCTAGTCAATCGGCATATGGTTGCTGCATTTTTCTTCGATCTGAGAATCATGATAATGTTTCTCTTCAACTAGTTTTAGCGAAATCACGGGTAGCTCCTACTAAGTCAGTTACCATGCCAAGGCTTGAACTCTTAGCGGCTTTAATGGGTACTAGACTAGCTGTAGAAGCTAAGGATGGTTTACAGCTTAACTGTGGGGAGTTTTATTGGACCGATTCAAGTATTGTGCTCGCTTGGATAAAAAGGAAAAATGGCTTGAATGTGTTTGTTCATAATCGTATATCTGAGATATTAGGACGTACCAACGTTGAGGATTGGCATCATATACCTGGCAGTATGAACCCTGCTGATTTGCCATCACGAGGGTGTAATCCAGAGAAGCTTCGCCAAAGTAAGTGGTGGGATGGCCCTGAGTGGCTATGGAAAAATCCTGCCGAACGGCCGCTGTCAGGTGAAGTACCAGATCAGGCTGAAGTAGAAAAAGAGGTGAAAAAGAGCTGTTTAACTGTAACTGTCATCGAGTCAGATGCGCCTTTTTTACAACGTTTAACTTACTTCAGTAGGTTTTCTAAAATAGTGCGCGTTATTGGTTGGTGTCTGAGGTTTGCTAATAAAAACGCAAAAGGTCACGATTTGTCAGCTGAAGAGTACATAGTAGCGGAGAAGCGTTTATTATTGGTTCTTCAGAAAGGGGACACGTCTATTCTGAGTACGAATATGGAAACTTTTAAAGACAAAGACGATCTTCTACGTGTTAAGACTCGACTTACACTAAGCGATAATAAGCAAGATTTTATTACTCCTATTCTCCTTTCGGCTAAAAATATAATCGTTGAGCGTCTCGTATGTCAAAAACATATAGAACTTCTTCATGCAGGTTCTCAAACTCTTATCAGTAATCTTCGAGAATCTTACTGGATTATTGGTATACGAAGATTAGCAAAGAGGGTTATTAGGCAGTGTGTTAAGTGTAGGAGGTTCGCGGCTAAGGTCTGTAGTGTTCCAGTTGCACCGTTACCTGATGACCGCATCAGTTGTAATTCTCCTTTCGAAGCGACTGGAGTAGATTTTGCGGGGCCTCTGTTCTTAAAAAATGGCACAAAATGTTGGATTGCTTTATTTACTTGTGCTACATTTCGTGCTGTGCATTTAGAACTATGTACTTCTTTATCTACCGAGGATTTTATGCTATCGCTAAGAAGATTTTTAGCACGAAGAGGGAAAGTAAGAGCTATTTATAGCGATAACGGCACTAATCTTCGTGGAGCTAGTAATATTCTGGAAAGCATTAATTGGAATGAAATAGCTACGAAGATTTCAGTCAAGAAAATTTGCTTGGCATTTTATTCCTCCTTCAGCGCCTTGGTGGGGAGGATTCTGGGAAAGAATGGTAAGGACGCTGAAAGGTATTTTACGGCGGGTACTAGGTAAGGCATGTTTACACTTCTGTGAATTGGAGACTGTCATATGTGAAGCTGAAGCAGTGATAAATTCTAGACCTTTGACTTACATAGCTGACAGTACAGAGTGTTTGATTCCATTGACACCATCAATGTTTTTGAATGTTAGTGGCTATGAGCACACTATTGGGTTTATGGACCATGTTGATGGTCATATATTAACATCTCGTTGGCGTTATTTGAATAAGCTCAGCTTAGACTTGAAACAGCGGTTTAGGAGTGAGTACTTATCTCTATTAGTCGAGTGTAAGAAAGGTAAACATGACGAATGCTTAAAGGTCGGAGATGTGGTTCTCATTGGGTGTGATGACATTAAACGTTTAGACTGGCCGTTGGGTATAATATTAGATATCTATCAGGGAGTTGATGAAGTATCTAGAGTTGCAAAAATTAAAACTATGAGTGGTGAGCGTGTCAGAGCCTTACAACGACTCTACCGTCTAGAAGTCTCATGTGGGAATGAGTTGGCTAAAGCAACAAACACCAATCCTCTGCCATCTAGTTTAGCGACACCACCAGCTGTTGTTACTCGCAGTGGCCGTCGCGTTAAAGTACCGAGCGGGTTAATGTTTTAATGTTTTCATGTTTTTCTTTGCCGGGGGAGGATGTTAGAGATAGGTTTTAGTTCCACCTTTTTCGTAGCACATAAGTTTTGATAGTTTCTGTTAAAAAAGATATATATTGTCACTCTTCTTTTTTTCTAGTCAATAATTTTACTTGTCACAAGAAAGAAATACAATTTTAATTTTTTATGTGTATTTCCCGTGTTTTTCTTTTCTGAACACACCATTCCGTTCTCATCAACAACAATATGAAACTAACAAACAAACCTCCCAGAATGTCTAATAGCAAAGGTGATATTCGGAAATGGTTTATAGAAAATAATGTAACATTTCAAGAGTACCCATATAAATGTTTATTGTGCTTTGTTCATGACAACAGATGTATTTAGAATCTGACTTTGATTATGAATCGTCCTGAACAACTTATTAAATATGCCTTTTTTCAAATTTTATTTTATACCCGCCCATTACTTTTTATCCTCTTTTTTCCCCTGTTTTGATAGTCAACCTGTAAGCGTCTTTAATGACTAGTAGTAAGCGAATAGCTGGTAATTCATTACAATTAGGAATGTTTTATAAGTAGAGCCTTTAAGAAAGTGAAGTAAGTAAACATTATGATTTAAAAAGTTTTGCAAAGAGGATGCATTTTGAGACACAAATATCGGCAAGTGGTCCAGGTATATGTAACTTATTAGCCTCCTATTTTTCGTATTCTTACTTATGGGACTTATAATAATGAGACACTGACTCGACTTTCATTTATATTCTTTATTAATTTGACACATACATTACATTAATACAAGACATCTAATCACATCGGACTAATGGATGGCGGACCCACAGATAACTAAGACAGTTGACTTATGTCACAGATAATAGAACACCACATCCTCCCCCTACAGATTTAACCTTTTTGGTGGTCTAATTATTCTGGTTGATTTTCTTAGGGGTTGCCTAGAGGTAGAAGCAACCGGACTTGGTGGATGAGCACCTGACATTTGTTGAGTTACTGGGGATGACAACTTACTTGAAATACTACTGGATGGCATACACTGACTAGGGTATGAGGACCTGGGTACAGTATTTGGTAAACTTTCACTAGGGACAATAGTCGGACTTAAATATGTTTCTGTATTGACATTGGGAACATGAGATGCTTCTGGTAAGGACACAGGACTTAACTGATTTAAATGTGCTTTCTTCAAGACACCATTTACTGACACTAAATACAAGACTGGGCTCAAAATTTTTATAATAGAACCTCTGACAGGATATGCAGTACCACTTTTAATTAAAACTTGATCGTTTTCAATGAAGTGGGGATATGAAGGCATACGCTTAACCGACTTTGGATTATGAAAAGGATTCAGTACTGACAACATTGTTCTAGGCATATAAGACAATAACATGGAATTTGGTGTTCTACCATTGACAGATGTTTGGGTATTCCTATAGTTAAACAAAAACTTAAGTAACTCTAACTCTAAATTTTTACTCTTATCTTGAAAAACAATTTTTTTTAATGCCTTCTTTGTAATTTGTACATTTCTTTCAGCTAATCCATTACTTTCCGGGTGGTATGGTGGAGACTTGGTAACTTTTATATTTAGTTCAGTACAAAACTGAATGAAATGCACAGAATCAAACGGCGGGCCATTATCACTAACAATTTCACATGGCAGTCCTACTACTGCAAAAATAGAATATAATTCTTTAACAACATTAGAGGCATTACATTGATTCATAATTTTTACATCTATCCATTTAGAAAAGGAATCACAAAATATGAGAAAGTGTAGTTTTTGGAATTCGAAGAAATCAATATGTACCCGCTCAAATGGCACATTGGTGTGTGGCCACGACAATAACACATTACTAGGTTTAAAATTTACTACTGCACATGCTTCACATGACTGACATTTTATTTCAATATCATTAGACATTGATGGCCACCAAAACAATGATCTGGCTAACATTTTAGTCCGGACAATACCTGGGTGTCCCTCATGTAACAAATTAAGAACAAATGACTGACATTTTTGAGGTACAACTAACCTAGACCCAAACATTACACAATTCTCAATAATAGACAAACTATTTCTTAATTTAAAATATGGAATAAGGGCACTATCTTTCATGTGGTTAGGCCAACCTACTTTGGTTAATTCTAACACTTTATTTAATATTGGATCACACCTAGTTTCCATTGCCATTTCTACATAGCTAATAGGGTGCTCATATGTAGCATCACCTTGATAACATACTATAGAATTAACAGCAGGTAACCTTGATAATGCATCAGCATGACTAAGTAACTCACTTTTCCTATGCTCTATACTATAATTATAGTTTTCTAAAATTAAGGCCCAATGTTGAAGACGATGAGCTGCTAAGGTAGGTATACTCTTTGATGGATGTAAAATATGCTTAATAGGTGCATTATCAGTAACAATGGTGAACTGTCTACCCCACAAATACTTATGGAACTTTGTAACTGCATAAATTATGGCAAGGGCTTCTCTATCCAGTTGTGAATAGCCCTGCTGTGTTTTATTTAGAGAACAAGAAGCAAAAGCTATAGGTTTTTCTACTGATTTCTTTAAATTTCCTTCTCTTACAACATGACATAAGACAGCCCCTAATCCTACTGGACTTGCATCACTACATAATATTAATGGCAATGCTGGATCAAAATGTATTAATACCTTACTATTAATTAACTTTTCTTTAGAATAATCAAATAACTCTTGGTGTTTTTGTGTCCACTCCCACTTATTTCCTTTTTCTAATAGTTCTCTCAATGGCTTTGTTAATGTACTTAAATTATCCATGTAATTATTATAAAAATTTAGTAACCCTAAATAAGATCTTAATTCCTTAACATTCTGTGGCACTCTGGCATTTAAAATTGCATCTACTAGGGATGGACTTGGTTTCCTGCCTTCTGCTGAAATAACATGCCCCAAATACTCTACTGAGGAAGAAAACCAAGAACATTTCTCAAAATTAACTTGAATGTCATGCTCATTTAATCTTTGTAATACCTTATTAACAGTCTTATAACAATTCTCAAAATTAGAACCTTTTATCAAAATGTCATCAATATAACAACAACAATTTTCTATTCCTATTAACACTTGATCCATGACTTTTTGAAACAAAGACGGTGCTGAGGCTATGCCATAGATTAATCTCTTATATCTATATAATCCCTTATGAGTATTAATAGTTAACAACTCTTGACTCTCTTTACTGACTAAAAGCTGTGTATATGCATCTGAGAGATCTAGTACACAAAATATACTACCATTAGCTAAGCTTGCAAAGACATCCTCCGCTCTAGGAAGGGGATAACAATCAACTTTTAAATTGGGGTTCACAGTTTTCTTAAAATCTACACACAATCGATACATTCCATTAGCTTTCTTAATTGGTACTAAGGGTGAAGCCCACTCTGAATGGTTTACTTTGTAAATTTTACCTTCTCTTTCCATCTGATCCAAAGAACTTGATATAACATCAACAATATTGTAAGGAACTTGATATGGTTTTTGAAAAACTGGGATACACTTCTCTTTTAAACTGAATTTTACTTCAAAACCTTTTATGCATTTTTCTGGATTCTTTGTAAAAACATTAACATATTGACTTTTTAATTTTTCCACAATATTTGAAATATACACATTATCACTTGACTTCTTACATAAATTCTGTTTGTTTACCTTTTTTACTAAGAAACACTGATTGTTATCACTACACAATGACAATTCCCTATTCATACACTTTTGTGTTGTGGCATCGTTAGTAGACATTTTTTTTTCATTTTTAAAATCAGACTTATTAAAACACTGAGACTTGACATTGTTGACTCACACTTTTCTGTTATAAAATTTGATTTATTTTTATTTATAGAACATGACTTATTAATGACATTAAAATTATCTTTATTTTGTTTTGACAGATATTGACTTAATGAACTTCTCCACACAGGACACAAATAATCCAACCAATCACGGCCTAATAAAGGTTTAAAATATCTATGTTTTTCTGCACAAACAATAAGTGGTAACTTTTCATTATAAAATGGGACATCTACATACAATTCTCCTGCACAAGCTATGGGACCTGACACAGAATTTAATTTAATTTTTGTTGGATATAACTGATACTTATTTTTAAAATTTAATTTGTAACATGGATAAGAAATTAAAGATATTGCTGCACCTGTGTCAATTTCCATTTCAATATACTGATTAGCAATATTTATTTTAACTAACTGAGACTTATTATAACTGACATTATTAATTCTTAACATTTTTATGTTTATATCACTAGAACTCTTTGAATGACAAGGCACCTTACATGCCATACACTGACACTCATTTGATGCTGAGATGCTATTTATGTTTTCACAACTTTCATCTAGGTTAGACTCACACTCAAAATTAGACTCATTCTGTACTCCATGGACATTTCTAAACCGACATTTTCTTGATATATGGCCCATCTTATTGCATATAAAACACTTCCATTCTTTGGCTGGGCAAGCATTTGGGTCATGCCACCTACCACAACGGTAGCATTCCTTATTTTTATTCATCATTTCATTTCTGTTGGGACTGCGTTGACTTGACATATATTTATTACGAGTTGACCGACTTTGACTCTGCCAACCTTCTCGACTTGTTTGATGTTGTACATCATAGGGCTGACCTTGTTGACTTGACTGACTTTTCTGACTTGACTTATTCCAATGACTGGATTGACTACTGTTACCTGACTTATTTTGATTGTGCTGCCCTTGTAGCTGATTTCCATTATAATTTTGACTGTGGCGATAACCTTGACTTTGACTTTGTATTTTATTTATGTTAGACTGATTCTCTGAGATACTTAATAGTTTTAACTGCTCCTGTATAGCCTCTTCTTGGTGTATTATTTTACTAACTTCGGCAAATGATGGTTTTTCCACAACTAATAGTTTTCTTTGTACTTCTTTGTTCTTTAATCCATACACGACCTGGTGGACACAGGCTTGGTCACTATAAGTGCCGAAATCGCATTTAGATGCCGCTACTTTTACCCGACTTAGAAAACTTGACATAGATTCGCTCTCTGACTGTTTTAAGTTATGAAAAATATATTTATTCGTAGAGTCCAATCCTGCAGGTTCATATTTTTCTTTGAGTAATAAAGACAACTGATCAATAGACTTACTTTTGGGCGGATCAGGAAGACATTTTTCCCTTAAATAACCGTAATGCCTGGCACCTATTAAGGTTAAAAATAGGGATTTAATCTTTGTCGACTCTGTTTCTGGCGGAATATCATTTAGTTCGCAATATTCCTGAAACTGTTCATACCAACTGCTGAAATTTTGGATGCTTTCTTCGTATGGCTCCACGTGGCCCAAGACAAGACGCGTTGTGGCCGGACCGGTCGACATGGTTACTATCCCTCCTCGTCGCCAATTTCGTATTCTTACTTATGGGACTTATAATAATGAGACACTGACTCGACTTTCATTTATATTCTTTATTAATTTGACACATACATTACATTAATACAAGACATCTAATCACATCGGACTAATGGATGGCGGACCCACAGATAACTAAGACAGTTGACTTATGTCACAGATAATAGAACACCACACTATTTCGCGTCAGTATATGATAATTCTTTCTCGCCCATAAATTCGAGCGCTGGTATTGTTTCCTCTGGTACACACCTAACACAGATGATTTCATCAAACGTTTTAGGTAATATACATTTTACTAGTGACCATGTTCACAGGCGTATTAAAGAACTGGATCAAAATAAAGGGGCAGGTTTTGATGGTATACCATCAATCTTTGCCGTTAACTGTGCTAAATTTATATCATACCCACTTTCTATAATATTTAATAAGTCTTTATCATCTGGTATTTTTCCAGAGGTATGGAAAACAGCCTTGATAGTACCTATATACAAATCGGGCGATAAAGAATCCGTTACAAATTATAGACCTATATCTATTTTATCAGTATTTGCTAAACTGTTCGAATCATTGTTATGCCCTCTAATATCATGGCATATTAGATCCTTAATTACACCAAATCAGCATGGGTTCTTCAAAGCTAGATCAACATCAACCAATCTTGCAGTTTTTATGAATGAGCTAGCAGTTTCTATTGATAAACGTATACCTGTTGATGTTATTTATACTGATTTTTGGAAGGCTTTTGATAAGGTGAACCATAAAATCCTTCTGCAGAAGTTGCACATGTTTGGTTTTGGTAAAAACTTTTTAAATTGGTGTGAATCTTATTTGTCTGAGAGGTCCCTGAGGGTTGTGATACATGGCTTCACATCTGAGTCCTTTTCTGCACCCTCAGGAGTCCCGCAGGGATCTCATCTAGGACCAATATTCTTCAATATCTTTATAAATGATATAACAAATTGTTTCTTGCATTCCTCTGGGTACCTCTATGCTGATGATCTTAAAATCTTAAAATCATTACCTACTGCATCGGATTCTGCTTTACTCCAGGAGGACTTGGATCGACTTGATGTTTGGTGTAAAACAAACAAAATGATGCTTAATTTGAATAAATGCTACCACATGCATTTCACACGCAGTAATAGTACAGCATTAAATAGTTACACGATTCAGAATACGCGACTAGTTCAGGTTGATATGATTCGAGACTTGGGTGTTACATTTGATAAAAAACTTAGCTTCAATGACCATATAAATAAATTAACTACTAAATGTTACAAAACTCTTGGCTTTGTGGTGAGACATTGTAAAGATTTCAAAAATGCATCGACTAAAATAAGCATCTTCAATAGCTTGGTTAGGTCCCGTCTTGAATATTGCAGCGTAATATGGTCACCATTTTACGAGGTGCATAGTAATACACTAGAACGTGTGCAGAAGCGTTTTTTATATCACTTAGCTTACCAAAGTAAAAAAGCTAAACAACTTTGCTCCTACGATGAGCGTCTGAAATACTTCCACATGAGTAGTCTTAGGCGGCGTAGGCAATATCTTGACCAGGTTTTTCTCTACAAAATTGCAAATGGCTTAATAGATTGCCCTCGTTTACTAAACAAACTAAATTTCAATATACCTTTAAAACTTCCTCGCCGAAAGAGATATTCGCTATTTTCACCAGCAATCTCCCGTAGTAATCTTGGCTTAAATGCGATAATGAATAGACTCATGAAAACATATAACACTATATCTAAAAATGGTAATTATGACATATATGGGTACTCTTTGACCAAATTTAAAAAAAAGTTAAAGAGACTTGTGTAAGGGACCGGCTACAACCACTGATGGGGCAGGTGTTCCGCTAGATAGTTAGCGATGCGTTTTTGTAATACACTGTTAGTTGCTTCCAGCGTCGGGTGTGGTCGGTCTCAATCTTCAATCTTAGCTCAACTTAAATGTGTCAAATTAATTTATAAATTATTACTTTAGTCATTTTTTTTTAAAGTGTATGTTAGCTGGTTAAGTTACCTATAATATAGGTTCATATTATGATATGTATAGACAACGTAGATAATCTTTGTTAATTTAATATTTAAAATTACCAATAATATGTTAAATTGGTTCCTTTTTTTAAGCATGTCGTGGCAACTTGTAAATAAGGCAACACTACCGCACGAGTTAGAATAATGTACCATTATAAATGTTCGTCTGGCCCGCCCAACCCCGCGGCTTTGGAAAACGAGATTTACATCAATCCTATGTACTCTTTTACCCAACCATATGTACAACTTTCATTTTCAATGTAACGCTAATATAAATAAGTTAGAAGCATCACTGGTGGCCGGGCCAGCCTGACGTTTTCAGCCCGGCCCCTTCTACATCACCACTACTACAACAACTAGTGACTATGTATTGTTAGAGAACTAATGTACTACATAAAATACACACATTCAAGCCTTTATTTCATACTAAAATGCAATATCTTAGTAGATATCAAAGTAATGTGGGGCCGGGCTGAAATTATTGAAATAGCTAATAACAATAAAAATACAAAACCTTAGAACCCATATTCTATGTGTGTGTAATCTCCCAGAGGTGCAGTATATATGTACAACTTTATTTTTAAGTTACATTATTTAAATATAAAAATATCAACACTAGAAATTATTTCAGCCCGGCCCCCTACAATCGTTTATATCTTTTTAGCTATTGCATCAATCTGCACAAAACGACAATGTGTGGACTCGTATACAGTAGTACTTTGATAAATTTTGGCTCATGAATTTACTAAGATTATATTCGACGAGATAATTAAAATCTAAGATAGTACTAGTGGAGTGACCATCAGGCACGTGCTAATTTCAGGACTTTTTTAAATGATCTAAGTAGATGATATACAAGTTAATGGCCCAGCTGGTGGTAAACAGTTTCCGCCACCTATAAACAGCTGCTTTAATAAGGAAAAATTACTTGATATTGCAGTTCGGTTGTTATCCTGAGGCCTAAGTTGAAATGCCGTACATGCCCTCTAATTACTTTATGGGCTATCTTTCCCTTCAATCCAAAACACAGCGAACTGTCTTAAGGCTGAAATAAGAAAAGCCTACCCAGACAACCCTACATATGGGCCTACCATCTAGGAAACATATTTTTATTGAATGATACAATTTATAATTAGAGGATTTGTAACCGACTTCAAAAACGAAGAGGTTGCCAATTCGGTGGGTATGTTTTTTTTTAATTATAAACACTAGATTATAAAAGTAATTGCTACCTACTATATGTATACCAAATATTAACCAATACTTTTATAAGTTATAATTTTTGAAGTACCTAATGAAAGACTGTGATTTAAAAGATTATATGGAAGTTAATTAATAGGGTATTTGACAACATTTTATTGAATGTTTAATAGCATCTTAGTACTTTATATATGACCATATTACCATAATTATTTTTGTTTTATTTAAATCGTCATTTTTTAAAAATTGCAAATAATAAGACCAATATGACATAAAAATATGTGCTCTTCAAGTATTTTTGTAAATAATATAACTCATATTTTTGAATTTAAGTGAAAATCCTACTTTTTTACTTGTTGTCAATATCCCTATTACGTATTAATAATTTTAAATACGAAGGTTGTTGATTTTTATAAATCTAAAAATGTTGTATTAATAAAAAAAAACTCTAATTATTACTTGTTTCATTCGATAAAACACATGTCCTGAAATTGACACGTGACTGATGGTCACTCCACTTGTACATATGGTTGGGTAAAAGAGTACATAGGATTGATGTAAATCTCGTTTTCCAAAGCCGCGGGGTTGGGCGGGCCAGACGAACATCATTATAATAGATAAAGATGTTCGTCTGGCCCGCCCAACCCCGCGGCTTTGGAAAACGAGATTTACATCAATCCTATGTACTCTTTTACCCAATCATATGTACAACTTTCACTTTCAATGTAACGCTAATATAAATAAGTTAGAAGCATCACTGGTGGCCGGGCCAGCCTGACGTTTTCAGCCCGGCCCCTGCTACATCACCACTACTACAACAATTAGTGACAATTAATTGTTAGAAAACTAATGTACTACATAAAATACATACATTCAAGCCTTTATTTCATACTAAAATGCAATATCTTAGGAGATATCAAAGTAAGGTGGGGCCGGGCTGAAATTATTGAAATAGCTAATAGCAATAAAAATACAAAACCTAAGAACCCATATTCTATGTGTGTGTGATCTCCCAGAGGTGCAGAATATATGTACAACTTTATTTTTAAGTTACATTATTTAAATATAAAACTATGAGCACTAGAAATTATTTCAGCCCGGCCCCCTACAATCGTTTATATCTTTTTAGGTATTGCATCAATCTGCACAAAACGACAATGTGTGGACTCGTATACGCTAGTACTTTGATAAATTTTGGCTCATGAATTTACTAAGATTATATTCGACGAGATAATTAAAATCTAAGATGGTACTAGTGCAGTGACCATCAGGCACGTGCTAATTTCAGGACATTTTTTTTAATTATCTAAGTAGATGATATACAAGTTAATGGCCCAGCTGGTGGTAAACAGTTTCCGCCACCTATAAACAGCTGCTTTAATAAGGAAAAATCACTTGATATTGCAGTTCGGTTGTTATCCAGAGGCCTAAGTTGAAATGCCGTACATGCCCTCTAATTACTTTATAGGCTATGTTTCCCTTCAATCCAAAACACAGCGAACTGTCTTAAGGCTGAAATAAGAAAGGCCTACCCAGACAACCCTACAAATGGGCCTACCATCTAGGAAACATGTTTTTATTGAATGATACAATTTATAATTAGAGGATTTGTAACCGACTTCAAAAACGAAGAGGTTGCCAATTCGGTGGATATGTTTTTTTAAATTATAAAGACCTTTTAAGATTTGTGCAATTCAGCAACATTCTTATTTTTTACTATCAACAATTATAATTATAATAAAATTGATTTTATGAGGTTTAGAGAAGGAAAAAAACATTTTTTTAACCTTAACGGGGTAACTCTTAAGAACCAAATATTTTGACTTTACAGCGTATCTACATATAATTATTATGGTCACGTGAAGATCCGGTAAAGTTGTTATAAAAATTTAATATTATACAAGCGCCATTAAACAATGACCAGTAATTGATTGCCTATTAGTAATTTTCTTATATTTCTTACAAATATTATATATCTTATGACGGGCATCTACCCCGTCATAAGATATATACATTTATAATAAAAATGTGTAAGAAACAGTCATTTGATTTTTTAAGATTCAAGAATTTAAGATCTGTTTGTTAATATTTATCTTGATATTTTAAGAAATGATTGGAAATTTGCTCAATGTAGTAAAATAATGAAACTGAGCTACATAGAAAAATTTGGTCTACCAAATTTTCCTTGGAATCCCGGGATTTCATTATATCTTTTTAATTTTACACTTTATTATGATAAACATACATCTATATTTAAATTGTGGACACATATTTGTGCGAAAAGCTGTGATTTACTAGGGTATATAAGAATATTAGACTTTTTATACATAGATATAAGTTTATATCAATGGTTTATAGTATAATATAATATTTACAACCGTACCATATTTATTGAAGTTACCTAGATTATAAAAGTAATTGCTACCTACTACTTATATGTAGACCAAATATTAACCAATACTTTTATAAGTTATAATTTTTGAAGTACCTAATGAAAGACTGTGATTTAATAGATTATATGGAAGTTAATTAATAGGGTATTTGACAATATTTTATTGAATGTTTAAAAGCATCTTAGTACTTTATATATGACCATGTTACCATAATTAGTTTTGTTTTATTTATATCGTCATTTTTTAAAAATTGCAAATAATAAGACCAATATGACATAAAAATGTGTGCTCTTCAAGTATTTTTGTAAATAAAATAACTCATATTTTTGAATTTAAGTGAAAATCCTACTTTTTTACTTGTTGTCAATATCCCTATTAAGTATTAATAATTTTAAATATGAAGGTTGTTGATTTTTATAAATCTGAAAATGTTGTATTTAAAAAAAAACTCTAATTATTACTTGTTTCATTCGATAAAACACATGTCCTGAAATTGACACGTGCCTGATGGTCACTCCACTAGTACTATCTTAGATTTTAATTATCTCGTCGAATATAATCTTAGTAAATTCATGAGCCAAAATTTATCAAAGTATTACTGTATACGAGTCCACACATTGTCGTTTTGTGGAGATTGATGCAATAGCTAAAAAGATATAAACGATTGTAGGGGGCCGGGCTGAAATAATTTCTAGTGTTCATATTTTTATATTTAAATAATGTTACTTAAAAATAAAGTTGTACATATATACTGCACCTCTGGGAGATAACACACACATAGAATATGGGTTCTTAGGTTTTGTATTTTTATTGCTATTAGCTATTTCAATAATTTCAGCCCGGCCCCACCTTACTTTGATATCTCCTAAGATATTGCATTTTAGTATGAAATAAAGGCTTGAATGTATGTATTTTATGTAGTACATTAGTTTTCTAACAATTAATTGTCACTAGTTGTTGTAGTAGCGGTGATGTAGCAGGTTCCGGGCTGAAAACGTCAGGCTGGCCCGGCCACCAGTGATGCTAGAAGCATACTTATTTATATTAGCGTTACATTGAAAATGAAAGTTGTACATATGATTGGGTAAAAGAGTACATAGGATTGATGTAAATCTCGTTTTCCAAAGCCGCGGGGTTGGGCGGGCCAGACGAACATTAGATAAAGTGTATGTTTTGTAAGTTGTTATAATAAATAAATAAAAAAAAAAAAAAAAGTTGAGATTCAATATTAAGATTTGTGTTATGTAGTATAGATTTTATTATAATTTTTCCAGTCTATTCTTGATATCAACAAATTAAGTGAAAGATACTATTTTTATAATTTATTTATTTTTAAAGTATCGTCGGCCTATGTCCAGTAGTGGGCATCTGTCAGCTGATATAATGATGATAAAATCTACGTGAAGTTCACTAACACACTTTTCTTTTTCTTTTTACATAGAGAATAGGCAAGTGGAATAGTATTTGAAGTTCTATTTAGCACTAAATCATAAGCTAATTCATAAGCTGGTATAAAAACTGTTTAATTAAGTGACAGCTTGCCTACCTACAGCCATACTTGGTATATCATATGGTCTAACTTATTAATGCTCATCAAATCTATTTTATCTATACCAAGGATATATCCATGAATTATACCCATGATATATTAAGTCTACTCAAGTTTATGAAACAGATAATTGCGTAAGCATATATCACCTTGTGTTTTAAGAACCATTAGAACATCTAAAAGAGTATTAAAATTATAAATGTTTTGTTGTTTTTATTATTGAATTATTTTTTTAAAAAATAGGACATTCCTAATGCACGCGCGTTTCACCATGTAGGTATAAAATGTTTAAAGCTAAAATAGGTTTTACTCGGCGTCATTGTGGAAGAGTAACTGATACCCGACGGTTTTTAAAACCCTCATATCTTTAAATTATACTCGTGAGGGAGCTCGGTGGCCTAGTGGTTTAAAGTTGAACACTCGGGTTTCGATTACGGAAACAATGCAACTGTCGCCATGGCCTATCCCAGGATGGGTCAATTAAAACAAAACTATAGTAATTAGAATATTATGTATTTGATAAGGTAGGCATCCATTTAAATAAATTATTACATTCTTAAAAAACGAAGTATCAAGACTATTTATTCGTTGCGAAATAAGTGTTTACAGCTAAAGATTTTTTTAAAATTGCCGCTCTTTCTCAGTGACGCGATTCACTGGCCAGAGTCTACCATTGTTATCAGTAGATAGTGAAGCTGCAGTAAGACTGGCTCATAATCCAGAATTCCATAAACGTACGAAGCATATTAGGCTCCGCCACTTCTTTGTCAGAGAGGCTGTTCATAATGGTGACTTAGAAGTGATGCATGTCAGCTCTAAGGATCAACTAGCCGACATAATGACATAATGACATTGAAGTGGGGGGGAAGAAACGTCAAAGAGTAGCTCTGTAAAAATTAATTTCTAAATAATAAAGTATCGCAGTATTTTAAGTATAATCATTGGTACTTTACAAGTATAAGTGTCACAGCAGTGTAACAATGTTTTTTGCGAAAAGTATATGCGTGCTGCAATGAAAAAATAATTACTAACAGTTCAAGTGATTCTGAGGGAGTGTTTGCCTACCTACCTGCGTAAAGTGTGCGAATCAAAGGAAGATCCTTGTTGTGAGTAAACACAGTTCACCATCCACATTTCACTAAATAGAAAGTTGATTTATCTAACAGCACGATCTGAAACCATTAACTCCATCAGGAATATATGGTAGCCCTTTAAATAATTTTGTGAGGTATGTAAACAACAAAAAGACATATTAGTGATCACAGACACCACAGCTGACCAATCAGCTGATCCATATTGACATTCCATAAACTAACGTGCTGACATCTGACAGTTGTTAAGTTAAACATTATTACACTAAGGATTAAGATAGCACAGAACGTGACATCTAGCGTAAAAAGGCAAAATTACTCTGTATCCGTACTACGAAAAAGCAAGTCAATCTACTACCCGATAGAGGGCGTGATTTTGTAATTTTTTAGGATTTTAATTTGTGTACGAGATGACTTCGCAATGCAAGAAATGTACTGATAGCATAACAACCCGACAATATTTGATATGTACAGTTTGTAAACATTCATACCATATTTTTTGTACTAACGTATCTGAAAAGAGATTTCACCTAATGGACACTGAAAATAAATCTAACTGGAAATGTCATACATGTCTGAATAACACCCAGAACTGTAATGTACTATTTAACGTAACGCCTGACACTCAAAATAAAAACGTGACACATAGGAAAAAAATTAAAATAAATATTCCAACCGAAAACTCATTTGAATCCCTTGAAACCGATGAGGAATGCTTGGATGACTCTTCAGCCACATACGAAAGCCCGGATATTTTGAATAGAAGCTGTCCAGAGCTAAGATCAAACCAGGGAAAGCTAGAAGAAATGGCAGAAATAGTTAAAGTACTACAACAAAAATTACTTTCTGCGGAAAATGAAATAGAAAACTTACTTTTGGAAAATAGTCAGCTCAAAAATGAAATAAAAATATATGAAAGTAAAGTAAATAATTTAAAAGATATATGCAAATCCACCGTCAAAAAGCGATCACAAAAAAGTAACCAAAAGAATCTCAACAAAAATCGTCTCAATTTTAGCCATGAAATTGAAACTAATACTAAGCAAACCTCAAGCATACCGCTAGATGGCGTAGTAGTAGTAGAAAAAGATTGTCACAAAAAAGAAAATCTGTTGATTATTAGCAGTAATAAGAAAACAAGACTGTTGGAAAAAATAGAAAACACCGAAATTCCAACACTCTTTAATTTCTGTCACTACATGACCCCCAACGGCGGAATACATCAATTACTACAAAACATCGAGCAAAGGACACAACACTTCACCAAGGCGGACCATGTAATAATAATGATTGGAGAAGCTGACTTTGAGGAATCTAAAGACTACTTGCAATTGATTTCATATATTCGAGATACCCTAACTAATATAAAAAATACCAATATAATTTTATGTGCACCTACTTATATATGTGGAGCAATGTTACATAACTGTAGGGTCGAGACCTTTAATATGTTATTATTTTTAGATGTCAATAACCATAAATATGCTCACTTGTTGGACTCAAATTGTAATTTAGAAATGGACATGTTCTCATATGTTAATGGTAAACTCAACGGAAAAGGATTAAAATGTATCATAGCTGACTTACTTAAATATTTAACACCCAACCAAAAAGCCCTGTTCATCGATTCTACCACAAATGATAACTTGATTTTGAATGTCTCTAAGAGTAAATTGTCTCCGGACAAGACATTTTTTCGTTAGCAGATTTACAATGTTGAGCCAAAATATGCGTAGTATAAAAAATAAACAATATTTACTTGAAGCATACTTGGATACTAAACCTTATATAGGAGCATTATGTGTATCAGAATCTTGGCTGACAAATAGCAAATTAGATCTTTTAAAACTAAGTGGTTATAAGTTGGCTTCATGCTATTGTCGTAAGAACCATGAAGGTGGTGGTGTTTGTATAATGTTGAAACATAATTTGAAATTTTGTGAGCGTACAGAAATTGTTAACATGTCTATAGAATGTGTGTTCGAAATATGTGCTGTTATCATAAATGATCTACTACTTATTGTTGTATATTGGCCAAATAGTAATAGAGAACCTGACACATTTTTCAATTCTTTGACAAATCTTATGAATCTATTAATGATAAAATACAACAAAAATGACATTATAATATTAGGCGATTTTAATCTAAATGTATTGGAAAACACAACAAAGACAAAAACTCTTCTAGATCTAATGCTTTCTTATAATTTTGACCAACTAAATAGCGAACCTACGCGTGTAACTCAGCATAGCGCAACATGTCTGGACCTGGTTTTTACTAATTTCCGACATAGGCAGACGGTACTTTGTGTCGAAGACAATGGCTTTTCTGATCATAAAAGCATCCTTGTCTCTATGAATGCAACTCTCCCACGATCTTCGACAGCACGATGGATAGAGAAAAGAGTCTTTAATAAATTAAATATGAACAGATTTAGACTAGAGCTTCAAAAACTTAACTGGAATGAAATTATCAGGGAAGATCAAGATCTAAATAAAAACTATAATGCTTTCCAGGATACATTGACAAATATCCTAGATAAGACTATAACAATGAAAAAAATGAAAATAAAAAATAACTGTAACAAAGGCTGGCTTACAAGTGGAATAAAAAAGTCCTGTTTACATAAACGTCTCTTAAAATTATTTTTGGTGCATACTAATAATCCTATCTTACATTCACATTATAAAACGTACGAAAAAATATTAAAAAAAGCTGTAACGACATCAAAAAAACAGCAATATATGAATCGTATGAAGAACTCTACCAATAAAATAAAAACTATGTGGAATATTATAAAAGAAAAGACAAATAAACAAAGGATGAAATCACACCAAAATATTGAACTACAAATTAACAACAGAATTTGCAACGATCCATCAGAGATAGCAAATTCTTTTAATACTTTTTTCTCAGCAGTGGGCGGGAAAACAGAGGGAAACCTGCCTACAGGCAGACCTGTCCTTAATCCAACCACTCAATCATTGTATCTGTGGCCAGTTAATAGTCAGGAAGTTTCTTCTATTATACGAAACCTGAAAAATAAGCGCAGCTTTGGAATAGACGAGGTGCCCCCCGTATTAATGAAAGAATGTTCAAATGAATTGACTTTACCATTCGCACTTCTGATTAACCAGTCATTTCGAGAGGGAACTTTTCCAAATAAATTAAAAATAGCCGTGGTAAAGCCTATTTACAAGAAAGGGGATAAAACTGACCCTAACAATTATCGCCCTATTGCACTACTGCCGACTGCCTCTAAAATATTCGAGATGGCTATGTGTAGGAGATTGACCACCTTTTGCGAAAAGTTTCAATTGTTTGATAAAAAACAATTCGGCTTTAGGAAAAACCGTTCAACTACTCTAGCAGTGTACAACTATATACAAAAAGCACTAGAGTACTTAAATAATAAACGTTACGCAGTGGGTATTCTGCTAGACCTGAGCAAGGCATATGATTGCGTGTTGTTTAAAATTCTACTGTTGAAGCTACAGGGCATCGGTGTAAGAGGGATCGCACATGACTGGTTCTCGTCTTACTTGACCGGACGACAGCAGTATGTTGAGATAGCAAGCTGCGACTTAAAAACAGGGACTACTACAACATGTAGATCAAGTGAATGCTATATGCCGAATTCAATCCCGCAAGGCTCTGTGCTCGGTTGTACACTTTTTTTGATATATATTAACGACTTGCTGAAAATAATATATGATTACTCGATTGCTTTTGCTGATGATATATCAATATTAATCCCGTGTGATTCTCCTTCCCAACTTCATAATAGGCTCTCAGATATGTTCGAAAATGTATTACACTGGCTTAGGGATCACAATTTGGAAATAAATTTAAAAAAAACCAAGTTAATACACTTCAGACCACGTCAAAAAACTGCAATTAAAGGTTTTAACTTCACTATAGACAATACAGTTATAGAATCGGTAGAGAGCGTCCCATTACTTGGTATAGAGATAGACACTAATGTTACTTGGAAGTTTCACGTTGACCGCATAAAAAGCAAAATGTCTCGTTTTTTATACGCCCTGTTGGAGATTAAACGGAGTACTGATATACCAACTGCCTTATCTGCATACTACGCATACGCTCAATCTTGGCTTCAATACGGAATCATACTGTGGGGAAATAGCACTAACGCCAAAGACCTATTTATCTTGCAAAAAAAATGCATACGAATACTAGTCAACATCAAACAGACTGAAACATGCAGACCGCACTTTGTTGACCTTAAAATCCTAACCCTGACCAGTATGTACATACTTGAAATTTGCAAGTTCGTTAGGCTAAACCCAAATTATTTTCAGTCAAAGGATGATATGCGCGATACATGCTTAAATACCCGCTCCAAAGGAAATCTTGCTCTACCAGTCAGTAGACTGCAGCTTTTTAATTCCAGTACCAAGCTAATGTCTATTAAAATATATAACAGAATTCCA
The DNA here is from genome assembly GCA_947347705.1 of Nymphula nitidulata. NCBI lineage: Eukaryota > Metazoa > Arthropoda > Insecta > Lepidoptera > Crambidae > Nymphula > Nymphula nitidulata. Next base: position 15,705,290 of record OX374625.1, on the reverse strand, counting down.
GTTTGCCTTAGGTCGGAAGTCAGGTATGAACCATTTGTAAGAAAACTAAAAGAGTATCTTATACAAAAATCATTCTATACTCTAGAGGAGTTTTTTTTAATAGTGACATCATGATTATATACCTAATGATTTTATTATTTCTATTATATGCTTGATATGACTTGTAAAGTAACCTATGAAAATTTGACTATTGTGTTTAATTATTGTATTCAGTTATATGTTATTAATTATTGAATTTTATATGACATTGTACAATTTAATTCAATTATAATTTAATTAGTTTAAGTCCACAAATTGTAGTGCCCTAACGGGGTTCCATGATTGTATACTTTTTTCATGATGACACCAAACAAACAATGGAAACAATAAACGATTATGATTATGATTATGATTATGACGAAACCTCTGCCAAGACCTAGATTCCAAAAGCTAAGAGCAGCACTAGTATTAAACCAGAGGGAGTGTTAAATGAGGTTCAATGCTAGACATTTAAATTTATAGTTTGTAGGAATTGACATGTGGTGTTGCTTAGTAACGTATCTGTGTTATTTGGTTGAAGTCAAACAGATAAAATATATGATTCCTATGTTTTTCGTTTTTCCATCTACAGCCTCTGAATTAACAATTTAATAAACAATACCTATCAAAGTTAAACAAATTAAAAGCGTTTACGTCGTACCTATTCTATCAACTATTAATACCTTCCCACTAAAAAAATATTAAAGGTTACTTTTCACACTAAAAGGTTACTTTTTTAGGTTACTTTGACTAGACCCGGCTGGCAACACTGCCCAGTATAGACTGTAGCATGAACATGACAAAAACGTCCTAGGATCTTACGTTTTTATGAAAGTGTAAATTTTGGAAGTATTTGTAGAAAATAAATTACGATAACAAGTTTTAGCAATTAAAAACTAAAATGCTTACATTTTTCACAGATGTAAGTCATAACGTCAGACATTTGCACCTGCAATACGAAATAATTTTTATTTGTTATTGCAAATGTCGTGTAATGGGGTGTAAGGGGTTCCGAACAACACCTTGCGGGATCCAAGCCAACCTCACCTGCACGTGGTGCACCCTGCTGTTCAACAGACGAGGCTCTGGCGCTCCCCACCAACCCGCACTGGGCCAGCGTGGTGGGTGACGGCCCAAAACCCCCCCATGAATGTATCACATAAACCCAAGGCCCCAAGTGCCCGGCGGTACCGGACGTCGTGCCGGCGGTGATGGACGTTGGCGAGGCGCCGGGACCAGGGGTGCTAAAAATCCCCGGGTGGCGACGATATCCCATCATACGAATTTGGCCCTGGCAACATACAACACACGCACACTGCGGACCGAGGAGAAGCTGCTGGAACTAGAGGAGGAATTGAGTAGGATTCGCTGGAGTATAGTGGGACTATCTGAAGTCCGACGAGAGGGCGAGGACACGATAGTTCTTAAATCCGGCAACCTGCTCTATTTCCGGGAGGGCGAAGATCTGTCCCAAGGTGGTGTCGGGTTCATTGTCCACAAGTCTCTCGTGAACAACGTTGTACAAATCGGAAGTGTGTCGAATAGGGTGGCGTACCTTATACTCAGAATTACCAAACGGTATTCATTGAAGGTCATACAGGTTTACGCCCCGACCTCGACTCACCCCGACGAGGAAGTAGAAGTAATGTATGAGGATATCTCTCGGGCAATACATACTTCCAAAACTCATTACACCGTTGTCATGGGAGACTTTAACGCAAGGCTGGGCAAACGTGGCGATGATGAGTTGAAAGTGGGGCAATTTGGAGCTGGAATCCGGAACTTTAGAGGTCAAATGCTGGCCGATTACATGGAGAGGGAGGGACTCTTTATGATGAACTCTTTCTTCAAAAAACGGCCGCATCGAAAATGGACCTGGAAAAGTCCGGATGGCGCAACGAAAAATAAGATCGGCTTCATCATGTCGACTAAGACTCGGATATTCAATGATGTCTCAGTGATCAATTCGTTTAACACGGGGAGTGATCACCGAATGGTACGAGGCACATTGAACCTCAATGTGAAATCCGAGAGGTATCGACTGATGAAGTCTACGCTCCGCCCTGCAGCTATCCAGATCCAAAACCCCGAACTCTTTCAGCTCGAACTGCAAAATCGGTTCGATTGCCTGGAGGACTGCACAGATGTGGACACCTACAATGACAGGTTCGTGGAAGCTGTCCTTACGGTGGGTTCTAAGCTCTTCAAACCCAGCCGTAACAAAAGGGCTAAGAAAATCTCCGAGCCAACGTTGAAGCTGATGGAGGAAAGACGTATGGTTATGCAGTCTTCTGAGGATGCTCGTCGGCAGCTCAATAAGCAGATCTCTAAGTCCTTGACTCGTGACTTACGCCGATTTAATACAGAACGTATTAAAGAGGCGATCGAGCGGAACAAAGGCTCCAAAGTGTTCGCAAGAGATCTTTCGCTTGGACAAAGTTTGCTGACGAAGCTGAAGACGGAGGACGGCAGACTCATTACGTCACGACCTGAGCTTTTGGCCGAGATTGAAAACTTCTACGGACAGCTTTACGCGACATCACGCACACCTGTCACTCAGGCCACCGATCCAAGAGTCAAATTAACCCGACACTACACAGAAGATATCCCGGACTTCAGCCTGTACGAGATTAGTGTAGCTCTCAAACAGCTCAAGAACAACAAGGCGCCGGGCAACGATGGAGTTACAGCAGAGCTTCTGAAAGCAGGTGGACGTGCGGTCCTGAAAGCTCTTCAGAGGCTATTTAACTCCATCATGCTCGAGGGTAAAACGCCAAAAGCATGGCACAGGGGCGTGGTGGCACTCTTCTTCAAAAAGGGTGATCGGACCCAATTGAAGAACTACAGACCCATCACGCTCCTGAGTCATGTTTACAAGCTGTTTTCGAGAGTTATAACGAATCGTCTCGCACGCAGGTTTGACGACTTCCAGCCTCCCGAACAAGCCGGATTCCGAAAAGGCTTCAGTACCATAGACCACATACATACGCTGCGGCAGGTTATACAGAAGACCGAAGAGTACAACCTGCCATTATGCTTAGCGTTCGTGGACTATGAGAAAGCCTTCGATTCTGTTGAGACCTGGGCCGTGCTTCAGTCACTCCAGAGGTGCCAAATTGACTATCGATACATCCAAGTGCTGCAGTCACTGTACGAAAACGCCACTATGTCAGTCCGCCTCCAGGATCAAAACTCGAAACCAATACGACTTCAGCGAGGTGTGAGACAGGGCGATGTTATTTCGCCGAAACTGTTCACTGCCGCGTTGGAGGATGTGTTTAAGCTTTTGGACTGGAGAGGACTTGGCATCAACATTAACGGTGAGTACATGACGCACCTTCGTTTTGCTGATGATATCGTGGTCATGGCTAAGACCCTGGAGGACTTAGGCACAATGCTCGACGACCTCTGTAGAGTCTCCCAACAAGTGGGTCTTAAAATGAACATGGATAAGACGAAAATTATGTCGAATTCCCATGTTGTACCCGCTCCTGTGAAGGTTGGGAGCTCTACACTGGAAGCTGTTGACGAATATGTTTACCTGGGACAAACAGTCCAACTTCCAGAAAGAAGTTAATCGACGGATCCAACTCGGCTGGGCAGCGTTCGGGAAGCTTCGCAGCATATTCTCGGCCCAACTACCGCAGTGTCTCAAGACGAAAGTCTTTAATTCGTGTGTGTTGCCAGTGATGACTTACGGAACTGAGACGTGGCCGCTTACAATGGGCCTCATAAGAAGGCTCAATGTTACCCAAAGGGCAATGGAGAGGGCTATGCTCGGGGTTTCTCTGCGTGATCGAATTAGAAATGATGAGATCCGCAGGAGAACTAAGGTCACCGACATAGCCCGAATAATTGCGAACCTCAAGTGGCAGTGGGCAGGCCACATTGCAAGGAGGACTGACGGCCGTTGGGGCGGAAAGGTCCTCGAGTGGCGGCCGCGTACCGGGAGACGCAGCGTTGGTAGGCCCCCCACAAGGTGGACCGACGATCTGGTGAGGGTCGCGGGAAGCCAATGGATGCGGGCAGCGCAGGACCGATCGGTTTGGAGATCCCTGGGGGAGGCTTATGCCCAGCAGTGGGCGTCTCTCGGCTGAAATGATGATGATTGCAAATGTCTATAATATAGGGGACGATTACTGCTTACCATCAGGGGCCGTGAACTTGTTTGTCATCTAGTTTTATGAAAACAAATTGCGCACACACTGCACTACCTACCTCTTTTTTGTCAGTACCGTCCGCACAGCTTCATGACGTCGCATTACCCTCGTTGGCACCACATACGTTCAATTAGTTTCGTCTGTAACCACGATATGTTAGCAAATTTTTCATTGCAGATAGTAGGGATTACGAACAGTGCAAACGACTTGGACCAAATTGAATAAGATGCTAGCACTGTTTGTATACAATCAATTCGGACCACACTTTCGCGCATTGCTGTATACTCCTGTCAATTTACATAATAAAACGTTCTAAGATCTTACGGTTTTAGAAATAAGAGTAAATAAGTATTTGCAGCTTATAAAGTACGATAACAAGTTTTTATCAATTCAAAAATAAAAGTTTGACGTTGAAGCACACACTGCACTACCTCTTTTTGGTGAGCAGCTTTGGCTTAGCACGGCTTCATGATGTGACCAGGGTCGAGATTCTGTTGGCACAAACTAGACTAAACTTAACTAAAATTAGGTTTAGTGCTGTCAAATTGCGTTTCCTATGCAGTAGTAACCAAGGAACTGTAGTAACGGACTTAAATGAAAGGAGTAAACTTAATTTTAATCTGACAGGAATAAATTGGTTTTAGTTACTCAATTTAGCTATTTGCTATTCTGTTGTATGTATACAACTTGTACACGTTCTGTCTAAATATTTTTTTTTTAATATAACTAGATGACAAACAAGCTGACGGCCCACCTGATGGTAAGCGGTAACCGCCGCCTATAGACACCTGTCTAAATATCTCTAAAATAAAATTAGAAATGTCAAGCTAAATTTAGACAGCATGTAAATTGATGTCGATTAAAATTAGTCCTAAGATTGAAACATTTGTAATAATCAAATTAAGTAGGTACTTAGGAAAGTGGTAGGACTTAAAAGAATCATTAGTATGGAGAATTTTAAGATAAAATTCAAACATATATAAGATGGCGGACGCAACTTTTTGAAAGAAAATCAATATGGGTATCATTTTCATAGTTTTCGGGGGTTCCGATTGAGAAAACAACATCAATTTCGAGATCCGAGATGGCGGAAGCTATTTTTTCATAAACATGTAAAAGAGTTCAGAAGTACTAACGTGGAATAAAACCCAATATCTATCAATATTTCCGTTTACTTTCTATTTGTTATCAATAGTCAACTTATTATCAAATTATAAAATATCTTCTTTTTCCCGCGCGCTGTGTCTTAATCTTTTTCAACCATAGATTATACACACCTATATTTGGTTGTTACACATTCGTTTACATCACCATAGATTAAAAGCTAACAGTCGGCCTTCCTGTGCTTCACGCCCTCGTGATAATAATAATTAACAAAAAGAGTCATACTTCAATAGCTACCTACTTAATTAATATTAACTAGGTACTACAGTAACGATATATGTATATAGTTTTACTTTTAGTTAGTAACATATTCCGTTCGGCCATTCCAAGTTACAAATTGTTCCATCAATTTAATTAAAATATACACAAAATAATAATAACTGTGTAAATAAATAAATAAAAAATATACTTAAATTAATAGCACAAGGAGTGTGCTATTAATTTAAGTATATTTTTGAGGCTAAAAAGCCTCCTTGTGCAAATGTAACTTAAATAAAACACATTCAGTGGTTGGGCAGCCTCCATGCGCATAAGTTAGCACATTCCTTGGCTAATAAACCTCCTTGTGTACAAATTTAACTGAGAACATATTCAATGGTTAGGTAGCCTCCTTGCGCTTCAATTAGCACATTCCTTGGCTACATAACCTCTGTGTGATAAAACTTAAATCCTTCTCCAAACATAAATGTAAGCACATTCCCCGGCTACATGACCTCCATGCGCTAAGTTTTTTTTTTAATTACACTTTTCATTTGTCATTAGACTCTTATGTGTAATTCAACCCCATTTTTCTAAAAAAACAAAAAATATCCTCATCTGTCGCCAATAGTTTACACCATGCTACACTTGAGAAAACTCAAGTGGATAACATAATCATTGCATTTCGCTAATAATAACAAACAATATCGAATTCTATTGTACTCAAAGTATCATAATCAAATGAGTACCTGCTAATTCACAAATCGTTATAATAATACATCTATTATTTAATACCAATCATTATATTCAAAGCCTTAACAATAATATTATTTAATAATTGCTATATATTAAAAATGTTAAAGATTATAATTTGTTAATTTATTACTAAATCAATATTTATTACTATCGGAAACCATAACATTAACAACAATTAAATTCTCATTGTTAATCTCAATAATCACATTCTAATATTCTATTAATTATTCTAATTATTTTCGATTTCTTTAATCTCTCTGTTAACCGTAGCCGTATCCGAATCCTGACTATCAGAACCAATTGTATAATCCTGTATAAAAGTTAGCCACGGGTGTATTTTATCAATTGAAATGATACTTTCATATTTCTTACCATGTTTACGGGTTAGCGGTGTATCCTCTACAACGTATCGATCTTTATCTAATTCCCTAATAATTCTATATGGACCCTGTAACTTAGGGAGAAGTTTTTTTGACTTTCCGTCATTTGTGCCTATATTTCTCTCAATCCTAACTAAATCTCCTACCTTATACTTTCTTGCTATTAATCTATTTTTATCGAACCGTTCCTTTTGTCGTTGTTGTTCCTCATTAATTTTTAAATTTACGTCTTTCCTAATTGCTTCCTGTGTATTTTCTCTATTTCCCTGTACATCTAATAACGATGCTACTATGCCATCGCCTTTGGTCTGTAGTCGTATTCCAAAAAGTACTTCAGCCGGACTTTTACCTATTCCCTTATTTAAAGTCGTATTAAGCCCTAACTGTATTTCCTCTAAATGTTTGTCCCATTCATTCTCTTTGCAATTATGATTTTTCGCTGCTAGAGAAGCCAAAATGGTGCGATTATATCGCTCCACCTGGCCATTAGCTCTCGGAGTGGCGACAGAATTCAAAACGTGTCTTATCCCCAAATTATGAATAAATTCTTTAAATAGTTTGCTTGTAAAAGTAGTACCTCGGTCACTTATAACTCTCTTTGGTATCCCAAATAAACTAAAGTATTGATTTAAAACTTTAATGGAAGACTTTGATTTTGTATTTTTAACAGCATGAAGCGTTATGTATTTAGTATAAGCGTCTATTATAACTAGTAGATAAGTATTTTTAGCTTTGCTCTTTACAAATGGCCCTAAATGATCCATGTGTATTGTATGAAATGGTTGATCTACTTTCGGTATGGGATGGAGCATTCCTTGCTTTTTGCCTGCGGGTATTTTATGATAGGAACATTCTAAGCAAGAACTTACATATTTCTTAACAAACTTGTTCATTCCAGGGAACCAATAAAGAGATTTTAACTTATCTAAAGTCTTTTCAATCCCGAAATGACCAAGTTCATCATGATTACGTTTTAACAACTGCCACCTTACACCCTTAGGGACGACCCACCTTAATTGGTTGTCAATTATCCTATACACTTTACCGTTCTTTAATTTGTAATTTTCGTAAATATCAGCTATTTTTGGTGTTTCCGAAGACTCTAAAATACGTTTTATATTTAATATTTCATCATCAACATTTTGAATAGTGGTCAACCAATCTTCTGTTTCTATCCCTAAAACATCAAAAACAGTCTCGGGTTCCCACGTTATCGGAATAGCGTTCCTACTCAGCGCGTCGACGTGATTCATGCGGTTCCCGGGCCTATATTCAATATTACAGCTATATTCCTGTAACTGTAACCACCACCTCGCTATGCGTGGTATTATGTCCCTTTTAGAAAGAGTTGTACGCAAAGCACTACAATCAGTTACAATTGTAAATTCAAGTCCTAGGACATATACTCTAAAACGATTTAAAGAAGCAATAACAGCTAATGTTTCTAATTCAAAGGAATGATACTTTTGTTCCTCTTGAGTAGTCTGTCTACTATAATATGAAATAACTCGTAACCTACCTATTTCATCTCTTTGTAGCAAAATACCAGCTATTCCAGTCTTAGAAGCATCAGTGTGTATTTCTGTTTTTGCGTTCTGGTTGTATAATGCTAATATTGGTCTTTTTATTAATTCACTTTTCAAGGTATTAAAAGCAAGATCTTGAGATGCTCCCCATTCCCATTTAACATTTTGTTTCAACAATTTAGTTATTGGATTAGCAATTATTGCAAAATTTTTTACAAATCTCCTAAAAAAACTCGCTAAACCTATAAACTGTCGCACTTCGTGCTGGTTAGTGGGAGTCTTAAACTTTTCTACTGCTTCCGTTTTTCGCAATCCCGGCCTAACTCCTTCCTTGTTAATCTCAAATCCAAGATATTCAATAGTGGTACAGAAAAAATTACATTTGGATATTTTTAAAGTCAATCCTGCTTCCCTTATTAAACTTAAAACTGTTTCCAATCTCTCCATGCCCTGTTCTATGCTATGAGAAGGAATAATGATATCATCCATGAATGCAATAGCTTCTTTATTTTTAACGTGCTTAAGCATCTTATTCACAGTTTTTTGAAAAATTGACGGCGCATTGGCTAATCCGAATGGCATTCTCGTAAATTGATACTGACCATCAGGTGTCACAAATGCTGTTTTATCTTGGGACATTGGAGCAATTGGGATTTGATAATATCCACTGGCCAAATCCAATGTGATGAAATATTTGTATCCACCTAACTGATCAATTTGGTCTTCTAATCTAGGTAAAGGAAAGTGCTCTTTAATAGTTTTGGCGTTTAAAGCCCTATAATCAACGCATAAGCGTTGATCCCCTGTCTTTTTCTGTACTAATATAATAGGACTAGCATAAGAAGATGTGGACTCAGTAATAATGCCACAATCCAGCATCTCTTTAATCATTTCTTGAACTTTGGATCTTTCAGAATATGCCAACCTATACGGTCTATAAACCACTGGTGTTTTGTCAGACAAGTTAATATGCATTTCGCTCAAATTCGTTAATCCTAAATCTGATAAATTAAATGAAAAACAGTCTTTGTACTTTTTAAGTAAGGACTCTAATTTATTTCGATCGCTATGACTAAGATCATTGCCAGTTTTTAAGCTATTAAGCAAAGTTTCATTATCTGTATGTTCTAGACACTTAATTTCCTTAATAGCATTATGATCCTCAGTATGTATTATTTGAGCTCGAATTAACAATGAGCCCTTTAAGAGTTTGATATGGTTGACAGTTAAATTCATTGCTAATACACAACCTTTGCCGTCTGTAATAGAATACATACCCGGGAGAAGGAAATATCTATTAGACCCTACATTCCTTATTGATTCATGAACATATACTTTGCAAGTTACCTTATTAGACGTTTCAATGGGTATAGCATTCATTGCCGTTATTGTGGTGTCACTTTGTATAAACAATTTTAACTTTATAAGATTTTCATCATTAAATTTTAATGTTGGTTGTTTTTGTAAAATTAGTTGAGTGTCCGTTTTTATTATAATAATACCTGCTTGTTCTGTGAATGTGTGACCCAACAACACAGCATGTCTAAGTAATTCGTCTGGAACGATCAAAACATCTACCATTGCTATGACAGACTGTACTTGTAATTTAAGTATCGCCTTTCCTAATGGTTTAATATAAGAGTTTCCAAATCCCTTCAAAGCTGGTATATCTGTTGCATCGTATTCAACATTTAAATCTTTAAAATCACTTACTCTAATCAAGGTGCACTGGCTCCCAAGATCAACATAGCACTTTTTAAAGATCCCATTAATATGAATAGGAAGCACAAACTTTTCGTCAGTTTCCCCAGCTATTTTAACTTCCATTACCGCCTTATCAGTATCATGACGTTTATTGTTGTCATTACTATTTCTAATTAGTCTTCCACAATTAGTGCTTTGATGTCCTAATCGTTTACATATTCCACAAGTCAAAAGCGGCTTAGTACACTTGAAACTGGGATGACCCAACTCATTACAATTGAAACATTTTATCATCGATGATTTATTAAAATCAGTGAAATTATTGGAACGTTTCCTAATAAATGGTATACGTCTATCTTTCGGTTCTTCAACTCTAACAGATTTGAAATATGTTAATAATTCTTCTGGCTGCGTATAGTTTGCAGCTTGAGCCCCAAGACGCATTCCTCTATCCTCTACCCCATAAATAATGCAGTCGACAGCCCGTTTTGCAGTTATACCACACCGGTTTAATAAATTTATTTTATGATAGAAATATGTTTCCAGTGATTCGTTATGCTTTGCCTTCCGCTCCAACATTTCATGTAGTAGTTGTGCATAATTTTGTACGGTTGGAAAAGTTTTTATTAACTTTTCCTTCCATTCTAACCAAGTAAAACTTAATGATGGCAACCCATGATACCATATTTTCGCTACACCCGCTAATTTGGGCAATGCATAATGAATCATCTGTGTCTCGGTCCATTTATACAAATTAGAACATTCTTCTACCTTTGTAATCCAAGATTCTACATTTTGTTCTTTAGTAGCTGGATCGAATTCGGGAACGGCATTAGTATTCATAGAAAAATGATTTAAAGGTTGGGAAGCTGCAGAAGGCAACGATTTAATCAATTTCATTACATCATTTACAGTTAAAGTATTTTTATTAAATTTCTTATAGTCACTCCTTTTATTCGTTTTATGCCTATTCTCACTACTACAAGAATTCGATTCATAATCACTCACGGGAGTGCTTCGGTTTCGTTTCCTCCCTCTTGCTCGATCGGAGCGCCGGCTACGAAGCTCAGCCTTTTCTGTACTACCCTGATATTTCCTAGTCCTCGCATATCGTACTCTTGGCGATGCTAGAGAAAAGCAGCTTTCTTCCGAAGATGAGCACGATGGTGAGCATGTCAGACGTGAGCGCCTCACACCAGCCTTTGACTCACAGAGGCGACGACGCCTTCTCACAGAGTCCGAGTGCTGCTGTCGTTTCCGCGAGGATCTTGATCGCCTATACCTGTCCGGCGTACTGCGCGAGCGTGACCGTATGCGCGTAGATGAAGTACGCCTGGTCTTTTGGCGACTTCTTAGCTGAAACGTTTGTGCTCGCTGAGGGTCACCATCTAGCGGTGGCGTTCCACAAGATTCATTGCACAATCTCATTCGTGGTTCGACTACCACTCTCCTCATTCTATCTTTCGACATAGTTAGTTTTATCTGAAACGTTACATAATGTTAAGATCTAAATATAATTCCATTAGTCATAGCTCGATAGATCGGAAAACAAAACTATTTACATTTAATAGTTTTAAATTTGTATAGTAAAAACAAAAATGAATAAACTCAATAACACTGAAATTAGCAGACACACTAATATGAATGATTAATTAATACTTATTCCACATTTTTTTTTTCAACACCTAGGTATATATATTTATATAGCACCCTTAATAACTTATTATTATTATGTACCTAGGTATTGTAAAAATTATGTTTTAAATAAACAATAAAAAAAATCATTAACAATAAAATGCTATAGGGCTATTTCCTATTTTACTCTCTAATCGTAAATTGGACTCCCATAAATAGGTAAAGCCGCGTCAGCGACATTAATTACCTATCAACATCGCGTCAAAGCACCGCCTATTAAATTATATACTTCACAAGTGTTCATTGTTATAATTATAGGTATACCTAAAATCAGTGTTAATCTGACTATAACAATCACGCACAATCACATATACTATTACGCTATACCCTTACCACAGTATTTTCTAGTACACGTTTGTCATAATGTTAACAATGTTAGCTTATTTTGTACCCATCATTCATTCCATTCTTAAAGTGTACTACATGTACAAATAAGTTAAAGTAAAGTGATTTAGAGGTACACTTTACTTACTCTTTAAACATTATTCACCTAGGCAAAATCTCATTTGATGTTCACCGTATGTATCTTTATCACTCATATAAAATAATAAGAAAGTTAAAAAAAAATAACTCACCTGGTTAAGCAGACAGTAACTTACCCAGTATTTATTTGCCTTAATTTTACCTGTTATTATTCTCTTAGGGGTAAGTATATTATATCTATAATAATTATTGTGGACGTGTTAGAATATTAAGAAATATTCCCGTTACAATCCCACTTCTGAACTAAAAGAGTTCAGAAGTACTAACGTGGAATAAAACCCAATATCTATCAATATTTCCGTTTACTTTCTATTTGTTATCAATAGTCAACTTATTATCAAATTATAAAATATCTTCTTTTTCCCGCGCGCTGTGTCTTAATCTTTTTCAACCATAGATTATACACACCTATATTTGGTTGTTACACATTCGTTTACATCACCATAGATTAAAAGCTAACACATGATTGTTTAGAAATGTCGCGTCCGCCATCTTTGATCTCGAAATTCAAAATAAGGGTATCATTTTCGTGGTTTTCGGGGGTCCTGATTCTGAATACAATATCAATTTAAAAATCCAAGATGGCGGACTTAACTTTTTTTATAAAAATCAATACGGGTATCATTTTCGTGGTTTTCAGGGGGGTTCTGAATACTACACCAATTTCAAGATCCAAGATGGCGGACGCAACTTTTTTTACAAAAAATCAATATAGGTATCATTTTCGTAGTATTCGGGGGTTTCGATTTAAAATACAACGTCAATTTCTTGATCCAAGATGGCAGACACGACTTTTTTCATAAACAATCAATATGGGTATCAGTTTTGTGGTTTTCTGGGGTCCTGATTCTCAATACAACATCAATTTCAAGATCCAAGATGACGGAAGCAATTTTTCTATAAAAATCAATATTTTGCCGTCTTGGATCTCGAAACAGATGTTTTATTTGTAATTGGAGCCCCGAAAACCCACAAAAATGATACCTTTATTGATTTTTTGTAAAAAAAGTTGTCTCCGCCATCTTGGACCTTGAAATTGATGTTGTATTTAGAATCAGGACCCCAGAAAACCACAAAAATGATACCCATATTGATTGTGTTTAAAAAAGTCGCGTCCGCCATCTTGGATCACGAAATTGACGTTGTATTCTAAATCGGAACCCCCGAATACTACGAAAATGATACCTGTGAAGAATGAAGCGCCCGTTTGCTATCAAAGACTTATAATAAAGATAAAAGAATAACAGAATGTCAAAGTATAAAAAAGGAACATGTCAAAATCGTTTACAAAACTTAAAAATTATAGGTTGCCAGCTTTAGCATAGTCAACAAATACCTTTAAAAACATTGATATAAACAAAAAAGGGAAGATACGGTACGCCTAAGCATTTCATCGTCGAAAAACGGGCTGCGTGCACTACATACACACGAGTCCGCACACAGCAACATTTTTTTCTAAATACGCATGAAGCACGGTAATCTGCCTAGTGCAAGCGAGACGACTGTTAGTGTATAGTATTACAAAAGGGAATTCCCGACTTCGTCTCCCACCTCCCCTTCTTCGTACTGCGGTACCGTCAACAAACAATCTTACGAAATAAGAAACTTAATTTTTTTTACTTAAAATATTATTTTTACTATAGTAGAACAAAAAGCTTTTAGACTGTATGTAAACATTCCCAAATTATTTAAAATCATTTAAACTGTGAAAGCATACTATAATTTTAATTAGGAATTTTAATAATATTTTACGAGCATCAGTGACTAATCTTAGCATTAATAAAATTGTTGAACATATATTTTTTTCATAATTTATTAATTATACTGAAATATACAGGATTGTGCCGTCAATACGACAATAAATTAAAACATGGACTATATTAATTCATAGAAATGGTTTCCTACTTTCAAAAACATCTTATTAATTTGATAAATTCAGGACATTTTATGAAATAATGCAGCCAATGTTATAATATTTCATACAAATGTCATGAAAATATGAAATGAATAAGATGTTTTTGAAAGTGGTAAACCATTACTATGAACTAATATAGCCCATATTTTAATTTATTGTCGTATTGACAGCACCAACCTATATATTTTGCTTTGTTTTTTTTTATATAAAAAGTACGGCAAATGACTCAACACCACCCTGATGTTAAGCGGAAAGAAGAGTCTATAATATTATGAGAAGACAGCTAGTGCTAGTCTGGCTGGACCCCAGGAGACGTGGGATTCTCGCTTGGAGCATACAATTTTTTCATCGTTTTCTTTCTTTATTTGTAATTATTACAGCTAGTGCAGTTTGGACTCTGACCGACTCCACCTTGCCGGTCTAAAAGTTGCTTGTTTGTTTTGAAGGAACCTATGTTATAGGAGGGAGGGAACACATGTGCCGGCAAATAATTCCAAGTTTTGGAAGTACGACAAAGAAACAAGGTACTAAATTTATTATTGCGTGATGTTAAGGTGGAGACAGTGAATTGATGACTCCGAAGGCCTGCACGCGTGCTCCTGAGTAGGAAGAGGGAAGGTGGGTTATGGTCAAAAAGCTCTTCATAGCACTCTTTGTGATATAGCCGTTAGAAGGCGCTAAGCGACGCAATGTCTCGATGCAATTGCAGAGGCTCAAGGTTGTTCGTAACTTCCACATCGCCAATGATACGGGCAGCACGACGCTGCAATCTGTCCAGTGCATCGAGGCGGTACTTGGCGGAGCCATTCCACAAGTGCGAGCAATATTCCACGCAAGACCAGACCTGAGTTTTGTGAAACAAATATAATTGGTCAGGCGTGAAAAATCGACGCACCTTGTTCAGGACATCGAGCTTTCGTGAGGCTGTTTTGATCACGGTTTCGATGTAGTTCCTGGAATTCAGATCGCAACATATCTCCATACCGAGTATATTAAGTATTAGCAACTACCCGCAGCTCTGCTCGCCTACCAGAGTGTATCCCATCTGGCCCGGTGACTTGGCCCGGCGCCGGGCCACATGGGAAAAATAAAAATTTAAACGGCCCGGTGATATATTTACCGGTCCAGATGACACAAATCAAGTGCCATCGTCCCCAGTAAGGGGAGAAAAGACGAGGCGTATCCTGCCTCGTCATTTGTGAAATACTAACTACAAGCATCTATGAAAGGGATTGAACTTATAAATCAAACTGCTTAGTGTACAATAATCATTTTTCATTGTGAATGACGCGATACCAACTTGTGTCATCAAACTCAACCTGAAATAGACTTCTTATAAGTAGATCTTTTCTAAATCCATTTTAAAAATATACATATATTTGAAAATTTTATTATTTTAAAATGGGTTGGATTCCTAAATTAAAATTTAAATATTTTTAAAAAATCCTTCTTGTTATAATAATATTTCTGAATCCTTTGAATAAGTCGCTTGATATTTTGGAGGTTATTGACCCAATAGGTAGAGAAATTTTGTGTCGTTTACGAAGTAAAACCCTCCTAAAATACGAATATAAATATCATCAAAATAAAAAAAGTTTATATTTTTATCTTGATTAGTCCGAATTAAAATATAACCCTGTAACCCATATCATTAGTACGGCTGATACGGCGGATTATAAACAATCAACAATATACATATAAAATGGTCAAAAACAATCTTTTAAATAATAGTGAAAGCCAAAATGCTATGAACCAAACAAAATTATTAATCAATACTTATTATACAAACAGACAGACATACAAACAGTCTTCAATATGGTTTTTTTATAAACAATCAAAAATTCATATAAAATTTTCTGATTTTGGTAAAGAGACCATTTAACATTATAATAAATGGTCTCTTTACCAAAATCAGAAAAAAATAACTATCCCCTCATTATAAGTATATCACTATAATATTATTTGAAAATTTTTATTTGATTCATAGCATTTTGGCTTCGTTGATTATTATTATTATAAAAATATTGTTATTATGTTCAAAAAGATCTACTTAAGAAGTCTATTTCAGGTTGAGTTTTATGGCACAAGATGATATCGCGTCATTCACAATAAATACTGATTATTGTATACTAAGCAGTTTGATTTATAAGTTCAATCCCTTTCATAAATGCATGAAGTTAGTATTTTACAAATTACAAGGCGTATCCTCTTTTCTCCCCTTACCGGGGACGATGACACTTGATTTGTGTCATCTGGCCCGGTAAATATATCACCGGACCAGTTATAACTTTTTTTCCCATGTGGCTCGGCGCCGAGCCAAGTCACCGGATGGGATACACTCGCCTTCCAGGGTCTCAAGTTATCTCCGTAACAAATTTCGTCTAAATCAGTTGAGTAGTATAGGCGAGAAAGCGTAACAAACAAACTCACATTCGCATTTATAATTTTAGTCAGGATCATTTTAATTTCGTAATAATACGCTAAACTATTGTGTTTTTTAGGATTCCAAGTATCAAACCTATCACTGCGTCTCAAAATTATGTTATAATTGGAATACAGTCAACATCCCTATCTATGAAAATATGAGATACTGTAGCCGCCCGCGTGGCTGTCGATTTTCGCCCCAAAAAAGTATCCTATGTTTTTTACAGGGTCTCAAACGATCTCTCGAAAGCGTAACAAACAAACAAACTTTCGCACAAATTTCTAGTGACAAGCAGTCATATACCTTTTTAATTTAAAACGATTT
Organism: Nymphula nitidulata; assembly: GCA_947347705.1. Taxonomy (NCBI): domain Eukaryota; kingdom Metazoa; phylum Arthropoda; class Insecta; order Lepidoptera; family Crambidae; genus Nymphula; species Nymphula nitidulata. Next base: position 15,688,542 of record OX374625.1, on the reverse strand, counting down.
CATCAAAAATTAAATTGAATTACTGACCTCTAAGAGTGTCATACATATTAGTAGGTTTAAGATGGACGGAACATATTCTGCTACAATTAGTCACAAACCACTCAGTGTCGTCTCTCTTTACCTCCAGACAATTTTAACCATTTCTGTCTATATATTTCATCTTTGGAAAATCTGTCAATAGCAGGATCGTGAACAAACCCATGATATAAAGTGTGTATATATTTTTACTTATTATTTTCTTAATGTGTTTTCTATGCTAACACTACCAGGTAATGCTACCTTTCGGTAGGACTCGGAACTACTCGATCGCTCGGGAGTACACGCTATCTCCGTCACTCGCATGCCTATACGTATAATTCTATCCCACTTATGCAGCAATATGGCGATTTTGGCTCGTTTGTTTATTTTAAGTAGATTTGTATTTAAAACTTAAAATTTATATACTTTACGGGTGAAAAGTGAAACTAAGTGACTTTTTTTCTCTCCGTGAGTGGTTTGTACACTTATTAAAAGAACAAGACGGCATTTTAGCCAATGTTCAACCACAATTTAAACAAATTACCGGGAGAGTGTTCGTTTGAAATTCCAAGCGCAACTAGGACGCACTTTTTGCCAAGTGAGCCCATGGACACAGTTGAGCCGGAACGCGCGCCGAGCGTCGATGCCGTATCTTCCCTTTTTTGTTTATATCAATGGTAATCACTATGTTTAAAGCTAAATCCACAAGCTTCTTGGCAAACAACAAAACGAGCGGGTGGATGAGTGATCGGCTTAGGTGTCGGTTTTTCTCCACAGCTCAAAGGATGTTCGACAAGCGTGTCTGTGATGCATCCACCTACACGCTTCGCTTCTTCACTTACTAATAATACGTAGTATCCTGTAGTCTGTGCTAATAAGCAATAATCAGATCAGTAGGTACTGCGCATATCATCTATGATCTATGGTACTGCGTATGAGTTTGCTGACGTCGTACGTATATAGATTAAATATTCAGATATATCTTCGAAGGCGGATGTAAAGGATTGTTCTCGGAAAGGCTGTTTAATGCTTATTTTCCACGTATTAGTTATAGATGAAATAAAACGGTAAGATTGGAGCAACTGATTTTCCTTTATTGACAGTAAAAAACAAGACATTTATCAAAAACACATATGTAATTTATGGTACTACCGTAGAGTTCGTAACATCCTCCACACCCAGCAGAAGCTCACACAACACACCTTAAGCCTAAACCAAAAACGTAGCTTCAAATGTAACGAACTTAAAATATGAACGGTACAGACGTAAAAGATTATCTGTATCTATTCAACAGGACAGCCAAGCCGTTTGTATAAACATAACAACAACAAAAAATGTAAATGGTGTGGTGTATGCCCTAAACAACATAACAAAATAAAATAGGTTGGTGGTGGTGTACCTATGCCCTAAATCAACATTACTAAGACAATAGGGAAGAAAACAAATCTCTAAGCTAAATTGGTCGAATATGCCGACTCTGGCTTGTCGCTGGTTTTTACTTCATCCTTACCAGTGCAAAGTACTATCGTATGGCGTCTCCCACACACTAAACATTTGACAAAAGATCTACAAGCTTCCGCGTGATGCCCTTTCTTCAAACAGATAGCACAAGCCCTCCTCTTCTTCAGGTGATCGCGACGTTCATCGATACTCATTCTCTGCACCTTGAAACATTCCAGACTATTATGGGTATCTTTGTCACACCAGATACACCGTGGCTTTTCTCTAACATTTGTAAGGAGACATCCAGCTGTAGGTTCCCTAGACATAAAATCTTCAGGAATGTCATGCGCTGATGTAGAGGCGTTATTCTTCAATCCAAAGGAATGTTTCGCCATGGTTATTCTCTGTTCACTCTCTACTTCTCTCTTTAAAAAGGACAATAAACAATTCAACTCATCCTCCATCTTTAACGGCTTAACTCTCTCCCAGGTCTTCAAAATTTCTAATGGCAAAACCGACTCTACCATAGGGAGAAGGAATGCTGAATATTTGTCTTTAGTCACGCCTAACGTCTCCAGTGATCGTAGATGTGAATTCAGATTATCATATAAGCTCGTAAATTCTATATTGCCTTCTTTCTCTTTATGTATTATCGCAATTAGTGCAATTAATTCCCTGACATACACTTGAATGAGCAGATCTTCCCTAGCATATCTGGATTTTAGCTCAGCAAGGCATTGAATGTAGCACTGGCCCGACGGTGGGAAACTATCCACAAATGATTTGACTTCAGTGTCTGGGGACATTGCCTGTATAAGGTACTGAAATTTATCTGTATTGTCCATGTTCGCGTCACCATCTATTTTTTGGAATTGGCCCCAGAAAGATAACCAATTTTTAATATTGCCATCGAATTTCTTTAACTCAATTGTCGGAAGTTTAAAATTACGCTGCATCCTATTCTCACCACCAGATCGAGACTTATGCTTAACTTCTACGTCAAGCCATTTTGTCCGGTACCTTAAAGCCTCTTCTATCTCTTTCTCTAATACATCGTCGTTACAATCTCCGCTTAATAATAATGTACGGATTTCTTTATCAAGGCTTTGCAAATCATTATAAATACCTTCTATTAACTTGACTTTCGCTGTGATGACATCAACTTTCTCCAAATCTTTCTTCACCAGCTCATACTCATTAACATTTCTCGTGAAAACGGCTCGCAATATTCTCCTCTCCTTCTTCTTCCTATCCAATTCCATGTTTGTTCTCCTTGTCACGGTCGCCACAATGTAAAGGATTGTTCTCGGAAAGGCTGTTTAATGCTTATTTTCCACGTATTAGTTATAGATGAAATAAAACGGTAAGATTGGAGCAACTGATTTTTCCTTTATTGACAGTAAAAAACAAGACATTTATCAAAAACACATAGGTATGTAACTTATGGTACTACCGTAGAGTTCGTAACAGCGGACGTCTGAAGTTACTACTATGCACCTAGTTGGTTATTGTAGGTATTCTACTTAGACCTTAATGGTACTCTAATATTCTTTTTAACATCATAATAAATGTTTGAAAGATACAAAATCTCTTTGCTTTTAGGCCATTTTGTTTCTAGTTATTGTATTTTTAACCGAATTAAAAAAAAGGTTATTTAGGTTTCACAGTAGGTATGTATTTTTTTGTATGTATGTTCGCCGATTTCTCTGTTAATGGTGAACCAATTTTCAAAATTCTTTATTTATTCGATAGAGTATTCTCCTGCGGTGGTCCCATTGTGACCAAGTCAGAATCTGATGATGGGATCCCAGGGAAAACGAGGGCACGTATGACATGTTTTACTTTTTTTTTCTAAAGCTATTCAAGTAGATACTTACATATTTGTTTCTGTTAGTCATCATTTTATGTTGATGAGCTGGTGATGGAAGGTTCAACTCCTTAACGGTTAGGAGTTGGAAGATAATTCTTTAAATATTATAGGTACGTTTGATTAATGGACGACCGGCTGGCCGAGTGGTCTGTGGCCCTTGCTATAGGTATGTACAGGCTACTTGGTCGGTCTCGGGATCAAATCCCGGTACGAGCATTTGTTTACAAGTCATGGATGTTACCTACTAAATAAATGTTTATACATTTATTTAGTATATTTCTAATATTTATATAAATATTATTATTATTATTTATCTGTTATCTAGTATCCATAACACAAGCACATAGTGATGCTTTACTTTGGGCTAGATAATAGGTGTAAGTGTATGAAAAAAATATAATCATATAATACTTTTATTCTATCGGGTTATTTAGGTGAATTGATGATGGAAGTTACCTTCCATCCAAGGTAACTCCAAAAATACATTTGAGGAGATAAGTACCAAGGCACTTATTATTTTTTTCCATTTTAGTGTTTTGAAGTCGGTTTTATTTTCTTTAAAAAAAATTGTTTTATGATTTTGGTACAGACAGTAATAGAGGTCGATTAACTCTTAGTGGAGTTTGTAGTAGGTACTGCAACCTATTATGTGTACTTAAGTCACATAAAAATAAAAACACATTTAATGTAGTTGAATAAACTATTTTCTTGAAATTCTACTATAGGTACTAAATCATAACACACATCGTCCAATCGACTTACAATGGCAGACTTTTTGGTACCTAAGCTATTGTTAGAGTCAAAGTAGTAGAATAATGTAAATAGTCTGCTCTGCTTACAGTAAAAGATGGGCATAATAATGACATCATTTCCTAAATTTATATTCACATTAGTGATTCATTCAATCGTTTACTTTACTGTCCTATTCTGACAACAAGGTGTGTTTTGACCAGAAGCCTCTTCTATAGTAGCAGTTTTATTGTACGGTATGTTTTCCAATTTTAGAGTCTCTTCAGTTATTTTGGCTTCTGTAAAAAACCATAGGTGTTAGATAATTGGTACCATTTATATGATTTTAAAAACAAAGGTTATTTTCCTAATCGTATCAACCTATCAAGGCACAATTAGCTTTTAATTGGCATAGGACCCCAGGTGCTTAAAAATGTATGCTTTTGATTACAGCACTTTTACAAAAAGTGTAGATGTTTAATATGCTATATTGTTCAATATTCTTTAAACAAAGTATTGAATTTTTGTTCAATAAATATCTGACTTTTGTTAGATATTGTTATTGAGCCATGTTATTCTTTCCTGAAGAAGATATATTACTATAATTTTTCTTTACAGCTTTTGTACTTACTATAAACACCAGGTTTGGTTTCTTGCAGTTGTATTATTTGCTTTTTCATTTCATTTGCTACATCATCTCCATACTGTATCATCTACAATAAAAGTTGTTAATGTATGTACAGACAACAGAATATCAAGTGTAACAGTTACTACGAAAGCTACCTCTATCATGAACAGAATAAGGATGGTCTCAATGTCAAACTGTTACGCTTGATGTGCTGTCGACTGTACACATTATTATTATAGAATTCACTTGAAGGAGACTGTAGAATTAAAGACCAGCTCACAATCAAATATGCAGAAGAAAGAATAAATTGAATATAGTTTCTGTTTTCTGACACAACACTCCTATTTTGCAACAAGAAATTAACTTTATGCAAACATGCCTCTAAAAAGTAACCATTTATGCCAAAATATTACTTTTTCCACTACTTCACACTATATCTAAAGGGATTGAGCACTATAAGCAGCATATAAGTCATTATTATGCTCAGGTAATGCAGACAAACACACTTTGACTTAGCATTAAATGTTTTACTTTGCAAGCCAAATGTTACCTTATAACAGCTATCATAAGCCAAAATAAGAAAATGGCTTCTTCAGGGAGGTTTGGTTAAAACACTTTTATATTTTTATGCTTTAAGCCCTCAAGTATCAGATACCAGACACAATTGATATTTCAGTAGTCATAGCCAGATAGATAACACCGCTTGACAGATTTAGACAGGTAAAAGACAATCTACTGACTTCATGGTTTCCTAAAGATTCGGGTTAAAATTTCATACAACATGAAACCTGTAACCATTCAGGGCTCTAGCGTTGCGGTGTTAAGTCTGCTATCTATCCTATGATACCAATCAATTGGTAACTTGGCATTGGCTGAAGATGTCTACCGAAGTATCCGCATCCGAGCAACGACTGAGACGACATCAGTCACAGTTTAGGGAATTAAAAATACTAGAAAAACAAAATTCTATATTTACTGCTCTGATTGCCTCTTCTTCTTTAACATATTTATTTTTAGAATACTCTTCATTGATTCTTATTCTGGCTGCTGTTAATGCCTTCTCATCGCCAGCGAAAACTTTCGTTCGTGTACGGTGTAATTTTTTGAAGCTTTGTAATACCTAAATAATATGAATATTAAAAAAAATATTATAATTAACTAATAGTATCCTACACTACATAACCTTTTGTGTATCTACTTACTTGTTGCCTAATATTACTCATGATATTTTTTAAATTTAGAAAAGTTATTAAAAGAGGGGCTTTTACAGATATAAATTAAATTATTTTTTTTTTGGTTATTTTCTTAATAAGCATATCAAAATAAAAACAGCTGATTTGTTTTTTTTTTCATTCTCCCTACAATGGGAAAGCAACGGAAACTAACGTTCACACAGCCACGTCTTTAGTATTTTTTATTTCTTCATTTATTGCATTGAAATGCTGGTGTTACACATTTCAATGCATCTTGAGAGTATTTGACGCGAAATATATGATGACAGTCATTTTATGTGCTACTTGATGAGGTGGAAAACCACAAAAAAGTTCTCATCTTATTTCACATAATCACTTTTATTGTAATAATTTTTAGTTGCACGTCAACACGAACACTTGAATAATAAAACTACGCCACTTTTATTACTCAATGTTCACTCCGACACAATTTTTAATTATTGTAATAAAAAATTTCACTGACGTCAAAAAAACCCGCAAAACACCCTTCTTTTTTTGTTCATTCTCCCTACAATAGGAAGGCAACGGAAACTTATGTCCATACAGCCATGTCTTCAGTTTTTCTTATTTCATAATTTATTCTAATTTTATTAGAATAAAAGTGATTATGGTGTGAAATACGATAAGAACTTTTTTGTGGTTATCCGCCTCATCAAGTAGCATCATATGGAGACTGTCATCATATATTTCGCGTCAAATCCTCCAAACGTGTATTGAAATGTGTAACACCACCATTTCAATGCAATAAAATAAGAAATAAAGAATACTGGCCCTAATTCTGGAGAACACATGCTAAGTTTAAATTTAAGTTCAGTCTATTTCTTTCTCTCAAAATGAAAAAGAAAAGGATGGCAGTCTTATTAATTGACATTTAGAAAGGTGCGTTCAATTTTCGACCTTATTGAACGTGATAAAATGCAGTGTTTAGGAGGCACCTCCGTACATGCCGTCTAAAATTGTCTATGGTTTCTTTGAAATCTATCTAAATTTAAGTGACAGCTCTAAACAGATTCTTGCTATCTTTTTCCTATTACTTATTGCGAGAAAGAGGTATACTGTACTTAAATTTAGAATTAAAGTGTGTTCTCAGAATTAGGCCCACTGTGTTAATAATCATCTATAATATTACGTTTTATGAGCCTGCAATAGTATCGTAAAATGTTTCACTATCGATAGAGCAAAACTATCGATACCATCGACCGGAATCCTATCGATAGTGTCGATATTATCGAAACTATCGATAGTGTTTGTACTGATACTATCGATAGTATCGATATTATTGATATTTAGCAATAGTATCACTTATTTTTATCAAAGGACTATCGATAGTATAACTGATTTTCGAGGTCACGATAGTATCACAATACTATCGATAGACTATCGCTATCGCAACAACACTACTCCGTACATGTCGTCTAAATGGTTTCTACTTTCTATGAAATCTATCTAAAAGTGACAGCTCTAAACACATTCTTGCTATCTTTTTTCTATTACTTATTGCGAGAAAGAGATAAACTGTTCTTAAATTTAGAATTAAAGTGTGTTCCCAGAATTAGGCCCATTAATTACAAAAAAGTATCTACCTTAGAAATTAAATTCTTAGAATAAAAACAACTGTATCAAACAATAATAATAACTGCTATTTAATTCATAAATTAATAGTTTTTCAAGTTCATAATCGATAGTTTTTATGATTGTACCTAATTTCGTGTGGTGATTAGAACATATTGGTTTTAATTCTGATTGAAACCTCGAAATGAATTTTTCTGTATGTCTTCTTCAAGCAATAGCTTTTTTGGTTTGTATTTTTTAGGTCTGGGTCTGAGTGTCGTCTTTGGGAGAGATTTGTCTGTTTGAATTTAGCTAGATCCAGTAAATTTGCCAGTTGAAACCACTGTATAGGTTAACTTTCAAGATATTTTTTTACATACTGTAGATATTTTATATAAGTACATATCATTATTTTGTCTTTGAGTAAATTAGTTAAAAATTAGGTTTCACTTTGATTGAATTATGATCAATTTTAAAGATAGAAATTTATTCAACATAGATGAAATTAAATTCAATTCTGTTCCAGGATCTTTTAGCAGTAGGCCTAATTGTACCCTTGGTTCCTGGCCATGTCCGGAAAATGGGTGTAAACCATATTTATGTGGGATTGCTTGGATCAATATATGCCTGCTTCCAGTTGGGTTCAGGTCCCCTGATTGTGAGTTTTGATTAAACAGACCATTGTGTAATATTTTTCTTTGTAATAAGTATTTACTTATCATTCAATCCTCCTCCTAGACAAATCGAGTTTTTATTTACCCTTCTGTATTTAAGGTCTAATAAGGCTAAATAAATAAAATATCATTCAATGGCTGGTAAGGGATGAAAAGTTAACACTACTATTATCAGTGCATCTACTAGTAAAGTTTGTTGGACCTCATGGCACAAATAAGATAACCATTCATAATCTTGTATGTCTAAGTAAATATCTGTAAACTACAAAATGTATTGACTTGAATTATTGTAGTCACAAGCAATCTATGTACCCACTTTTGAAAGTTATGCATGCATATTATGTTTGCAAAAAGTGTTACAACCTGTCAAAAATCGGTGCACTACAACTTAACTTGACCTGTCAAGCTTCAAATTCCAGATACACTTGGTTTTTAACTGTCAAAAGATGCTGGGGCGTCATATATGGTTTGATTAATGAATTCTTGTGACTGTACAAGTAGTGAATACTTTTTCCTTATCAAGAGATAAGAATAGTTTCTTCCATTACTGATTTTTAATACAGGAAGCATGTACATGCAAGTTGCATCACTATGTAATTAAGTAAACTCTGTCAAGTACCTACAAACCAGATAGGACAGATATTCTATTTTGTTTTAATGTTTTGAAAAATATTGTATAACACCTTTTTTTGTTCCTTTTAGGGTAGCCTCAGTGATCTGAAAGGCAGAAAATTAATTTTAATGTGTACTTTGTTAGTGTGCGCCATAGCATACACTATTCTGGGACTCACAAATTCAGTCGTTGTTATTTTGATTGTAAGGGCAATATTGGGTAATAATTTTAGCACTACATTTTATAACTTCACTTACCGACTCCCTTTACAAATGTATTGGAATATTATTTTGGTATTATTTTTTAAATCAAAACATACATTACATTTTCGCAGGACTTTTCAAACAAACCCAAATGCTAACAAAAGCTTTAATACCGGATTATGAAAAGGATCAACAAAAACAATCGTCAATTTATGGAAGAATGGCTGCTATATCAGGAGCTGGAATTACATTAGGACCAGTCATTGGGGGGCATATAGCTGAAGATGATCCAGAAAATGGTTTTACATTTATAGCTGTAGTGGTCGGAATTTGTTTTGTAGCCAATGCAGGTAAATGTTGGTACAGTAAAATGTGATTGTTGAATCTTATAAATAATTTACCTTATGAAAGTAAACACTTCCTTCCAGGTTTGGTATATTTTTTACCACAAACAAGGAGGCAACAATCAAAAAAGCAAGAAAATAATGTGTATGCTGGAAATATATTACAATCATTTTTTAATAGCTTTAAACAGTCTGTAATTGAATTGTATAAAGTGCAGTGGTCAAAATATTGGGATATATTTATGTTTAAATCTTTAGTGGGGTTTTCTATGGCAATTTATTATTCTAATTATGCTTTGTATCTAAAAACTATTTATGAATTGTCACCAAAGTATGTTGGCTATGTTATATCTTTCCAGGGTGTCATAGGATCAGTTTCAAGTTTTTTTATGGGACATATAAATAGCCTTTATAAGGATGATGCTGATTTTAGTTTAAGAAATTTACAGGTATTTATATTATTGTCTTTATCATTGTTTGGGTTGATTATTTCATTCAATATTTATATGTATGTAATTTGGTTAATACCTCTTGCTGTTGGTAATGCAATAGGCAGACTAGTAACATTAGAAATGATTTTAAATCGTTCTCACGGTGATGGTGACCATAGGGGTACTTTAATAGGTGCATCAAATAGTGTTAGGTCTTTATCTGGAGTAGTTGCTCCAATGGTAGCTGGATTTATAGGCCAATACTTTGGAATTTCATATGTAATCTATGCATCAGTATGCTCAACTTCCATTGGGCTAGTAATGAGCTACAACTATCGAAGAAAAATACGAAAAATTGATTAAAATAGCTTGTTACATTTTAAAAACGATAATTTATAAAATATAAGTATTTCCCAAAGGAGATGTTTCATATCCGGCCAGGTATGTACAATCGCGGTCTTAAAATGTTTACCACCCTAAGGTTTATAATTGCATGCACATATGTATAATTTAATTAGACAATGACCATAGATTTTTCACACACGAAAATCGGTCGTTGTGTAGAAAATCTTTTTTGTTCACACACTTTCCGGACTGCCAAACCACAAATCAGGTAAACTAATTTGATACTCCTGTCACAGCTATGGAGGACAACTGGGAACAAGCCTGTGAATTTGTAACAACACAATAGGTAGCATGGGCTATAAAGAGCTTCTCACCGTACAAAGCAGAAGGTACTGACAACATTTTTCCTACTTTATTGCAATGGGGTGGAGAAGAAATCACTCACGCGCTCACAAATATACTTTAGGCTTGCTTGGCGCATCAGTATGTCCCTCTTCCATGGAGAGAAGATATTGTAATATTTATACCCAAACCAGGCAGAATCTTTTAGGCCAATTAGCCTCATCTCGTTCTTGCTGCAAACGCTTGAGAGATTATGTGATAGAGAACTACGAAGCGGGTCACTATGGACCGACCCAATTCATAAACATCAGCACGCCTACAGCGCTGGCAAATGCACCGAATCTGCACCTGGTGTAGGTAAGTAAAATCAAGCAAGCGCTGCAGGAGAAAGAGATCTGTTTAGGTGCTGTCATAGACATTGAAGGTGCTTACGACATAACAAACTTTTCCAGCATTGAGACCGCCCTACAGAAACACGGTGTAGCGCAAGTTCTCACAGGCTGGATGGTCAACATTTTACGCAACAGGTATGTCAGAGTAAATGGGAAAACAACCAAGGAGCTGTCGTGGTAAGGGGATAGGGGATGCTCACAAGGTGGAGTCCTATCACCACTTCTGTGGAACTTGGTGGTGAATGAACTCATTACTCGCCTCAACGCTAGGCATTTCTTCACGATAGGATATGCTGACGACATCACCATTCTTACAATAGGGCGATGTGCTAATGTGGCATGCAACACTGCAAGCAGCACTCCGAATAGTAAATGGTACAAGGAACACGACCTGACCGTAAACTCTAATGAAACGGAACTGATAATGTACTTACACGAACAAACGTAATTTAGCCAACCCACCTAGCATGTTTGGTACAACACTTACGCTGTCAAAGGTGTTAAAATACCTAGGTATAGTCTTAGACAGCAAACTGGACTGGGGCCACCTTGAGCGCAAACTGAAATCGGCAAGCATTGTCCTCTGGCAATGCCGTAGGATGGTAAGCAAGGGCCTGGCTCTAAAACTTTTTAAATGGCTGTATGACACAGTCATAAGGCCAATGGCAAGTTACGGAGCTGCAGTGTGGTGGCCGAGAACGAAATTGTTGACTTGTGCCATCAAACTTGAAAGCTTCCAGAGACTTGCATGTTGTGCTATCACAGGGTGCATGAAGACCACCACAACAGCAGCGATAGAGACGATGACAATATTTCACTACAACATCTGCATCTACAACAGACAGCTCCCACAAGGTGAACCGACGATCTGGTGAGGGTCGTGGGAAGCCGATGGATGCGGACAGCGCAGAACCGATCGGTATGGAGATCTTTGGGGGAGGCCTATACCCAGCAGTGGGCGGGAGAGTGGGAGAAACGCCCACTGCTTGGTGATGCTGAAGACAAAAAATATACTGACAATATTTATTGTCCGTATATTTGAGATTATTGAATCTATCTATTTAGTTCTTTAATTCAATGTTAATATTTTTGTTTATTGTAACAGATGCATTTTATTTAAAATGTGTAAATTTTTAAATTATGAAATTATGATTATTGAAAAGTCATTAACACTCAGTGAATAGATGCTTCACAAATATTAAAAGTATTTCTAGACTTAGAATTTTAGCCTTTACTGACAGACAATCTAATTTGAAAACTGATAAACATTTTTAGACTATGTTTGTACACTCTCACAAAAAACCACGAGAAATCTCTTAAATCCAGAAAAAATACTAATAATTAGTTTTCATGCATATGCAAAAAAAGATGTTCCAAAAATTTATGAAGACCCAACCAGGTCTATGTACACTATTCTGAAAAATAGGTAAAAGTATGCAGAACAGTGTTCAATTGTCTATTTTCTTTTTATTTGCTTTATTACCTTCTGGTACAAAACAAGATTTTTTATAGAAAAAACTGCAACACAGCTTCATCATGGCGCCTATGTCACTTAGGTGGTGACGTTTAGTTGACTTTTATGTCACCCGCCTTATAATATAATATGTTCGTCTGGCCCGCCCAACCCCGCGGCTTTGGAAAACGAGATTTACATCAATCCTATGTACTCATTTACCCAACCATATGTACAACTTTCATTTTCAATGTAACGCTAATTTAAATAAGTTAGAAGCATCACTGGTGGCCGGGCCAGCCTGACGTTTTCAGCCCGGCCCCTTCTCCATCACCACTACAACAACAACTAGTGACAATTAGTTGTTAGAAAACTAATGTACTACATAAAATACATACATTCAAGCCTTTATTTCATAGTAAAATGCAATATCTTAGGAGATATCAAAGTAAGGTGGGGCCGGGCTGAAATTATTGAAATAGCTAATAACAATAAAAATACAAAACCTAAGAACCCATATTCTATATGTGTGTGATCTCACAGAGGTGCAGAATATATGTACAACTTTAATTTTTAGTTACATTATTTAAATATAAAACTATGAGCACTAGAAATTATTTCAGCCCGGCCCCCTACAATCGTTTATATCTTTTTAGCTATTGCATCAATCTGCACAAAACGACAATGTGTGGACTCGTATACAGTAGTACTTTGATAAATTTTGGCTCATGAATTTACTAAGATTATATTCGACGAGATAATTAAAATCTAAGATAGTACTAGTGGAGTGACCATCAGTTACGTGTCAATTTCAGGACATCTGTTTTATCGAATGAAACAAGTAATACTTAGAGTTTTTTTTATTAATACAACATTTTTAGATTTATAAAAATCAACAACCTTCGTATTTAAAATTGTTAATACGTAATAGGGATATTGACAACAAGTAATAAAGTAGGATTTTCACTTGAATTCAAAAATATGAGTTATTTTATTTACAAAAATACTTGAAGAGCACATATTTTTATGTCATATTGGTCGTATTATTTGCAATTTTTTAAAAAATGATGAAACAAATATAACAAAACTAATTATGGTAACATAGTCATATATAAAGTACTAAGATGCTATTAAACATTCAATAAAATGTTGTCAAATACCCTATTAATTAACTTCCATATAATCTATTAAATCACAGTCTTTCATTAGGTACTTCAAAAATTATAACTTATAAAAGTCTGGGCTGGCAGAATTGTTATCATTAAGATAAACACATTGCCATTATTAAAAGAAGAAGAAGAACTTATAAAAGTGTTGGTTAATATTTGGTATACATATAAGTAGTAGGTAGCAATTACTTTTATAATCTAAGTAACTTCAATAAATATGGTACGGTTGTAAATATTATATTATACTATAAAACATTGATATAAACTTATATCTATGTATAAATCAACCACTGTATCTGTGAAACTATTGATCTTAGACATACTATTTCTTTTGCAATATTTCTTTATGAGTTATAAACTTCTTATTTATGAAATAAAAAAAAAAGTTGTGAACTACCCTATTCGAAATAAGGGTATATTATATATGTATATGTATATGTTTCAAATGGTTCTCTATTTTGTCTCATAATTTAAAAAGTAAAAGTCAATCGAAGGCTAATGTCAAATCCGCTTAGCGATAGCAATATCGATTATATAAAAGCATCTTGACTACACCCTCAGAGACGCCCACAGTTTTTCACAGTCCATACACATCGGTTCTGCGCTGTCCGCATCCATTGGCTTCCCGCAACCCTCACCAGATCATCGATCCACCTTGTGGGAGGCCACCTATTGGAGAAAAGCGGACTTCAGTGCTTTGTACGCATCTTTAGCTAGTTTGGACTGGTCTGATATATTGGCTAGTGACAACGTAGAGTCAACTGCAACGCTCTTCTATGAAAAATTATATAGTTGTATTGACATGTTCGTTCCTACTAAAGTTAATCAAACAGTACATAATAAACATAAGTATCCTACTTGGTTTACTTATGAAATAATTCAAAACTTAAACTTTAAGCATTTTCATCATAAGAGGTTTAAATTAGAGGGTAAATTATTTAACAAGGAATTATTTAAATATTACAGATCCCATGTGAAATTTCTGATCAGCGAAGCTTATAAAACACACTTAACAACTGTTCAGCATAGTATAGTAGATGAACCAAAAAAATTTTGGAAATTTATAAAAGATAAAAAAGATTCAAGATGCTCTATTGATCGCTTTACTCTTGGTGAGATGGAAGTGACTGGCCAGGCTGCTGCTGACGCGTTTGCTGAGTATTTCAGTTCCGTGTTTCAAATTAAAGTGCCATGGCTTGACCCCGTCCGCGCTGCCTGCTCGGCACATTCTATAGTGGATGCATCTTGTGTATCCATTGAATGTGTGGGTGCAAAAGACCTAAAATTAGCAGTAAAGAGACTTAAGTCGGGATCGTCTTGTGGACCTGACGGAGTTCCTATAATGCTTGTCAAAGATTGTATATCCGTCCTTCAGACTCCCCTGCTTCACATATAAAATTTATCCTTACTTAAGTCGAACTTTCCTGGGTGTTGGAAAATCTCCAAAGTAACACCTGTTCCTAAAAAAGACTCTGGTAGCGACGTCTCTAATTATAGACCGATAGCGGTGCTTTCAGTTTTCGGTAAATTGTTTGAATGCATCATAAATCGCAAAATTATTATGCAGATTGGTGGCGCACTGCACAATAGTCAGCATGGCTTCCGTCCGTCTCGATCAACTACGACTAATTTGATTACCCTGGTTGACTACATTCATGCAGAAATGGATGGTAGAGGGCAAGTAGATGCTGCTTATTTTGACTTTCGTAAGGCGTTTGATTTAGTTGATAATGACATATTATTAGAGAAGTTAGCTAAAGTAGGATTTGTCCCTAAGCTGCTTAATTTTTTCTGTAGCTACCTCAAAGACAGGCAGCAGTTCGTAAAGGTATCTGGCTACGAGTCTGACTTATATTTTACTCGTTCTGGCGTTAGTCAGGGAAGTACTTTAGGACCGACGTTATTTCTAGTAATGATCAATGACCTTCCGTCGGTGGTACGTACTGCCAATAGTCTTTTATTTGCTGATGATTTAAAATTGTACTGGAGAATACGTAATAATGAGGACGCTATGGCTCTGCAGAATGACATTAATGCTGTTGTAGAGTGGAGCAAAAACAATAAGCTACCTTTTAATGACACCAAGTGTAAAGTGATTACATTTTCACGAAAACGTTCACCGTTTGAAATTAGTTATAGGTTATCTGACTCTCCTTTGGAAAGGGTTTCTGAAATATGTGATTTGGGATTAATTTTAGATACTAGATTAGACTTGCACAAGCATATGACAACAATCTGTAAGACTGCTAATAAACTATTAGGATTTATTTTAAGAACGGCAAGTAATTTTGATAGCTCTATGGTCTCTAGGGTTTTGTATAACGCCTATGTACGTAGTAGACTGGAGTATGGAGCGATCATTTGGGATCCTAGTGAGGACAAATGTCGCCTAATGATTGAAAAAGTTCAGCGTAAATTTGCTCGGTGGCTATACAGGAAGAGTTATGGCTACTATCCTTACTTGTATCCATCACTTTTTGTTTCCGGTATGGTTGATCTTGAAACTCTCTCTCTCAGAAGGAAAATGCTCACTATAGTGCACTATTTGTCTGCCTTACATAATAAGATCGATGGTCACTGCGTCTTGGGAGCGTTAAACATATTGGTGCCTGGGCGCTTGTCCTGGGTCAACTCCGGGATGGTGACTCCCCGTCGTCGCCCCCACCTACTTGCTAGACCGACGACGCGCACTATGAGTGCCGCGAATGCACCCACGACGCGAGCGTTGACTCTCATAGGCGATATACTCGCTCAGCACGAGGATCTAGATTTATTTGCCGACAGTCTGACAGAGTTGTGTCACAAATTTCATGACTTTTTGAGTGTGACTAGTTAGCCGTATTATTCAAATTAATTAATATTTCAAATCTTGTTTTGTTTATGAATATAATGAAAATGATTGTTTTATTTATATTTAATTATTTATTGAACAATTAATATTTAATTATCTGATAATAATTCAATTTAGACTATAACTACTTTTAATTATGACTTTTAAAATGATTTAACTATGACAATTTTATTATTACATTGTGTTTTAATGTACATATACTTAATGACAATTTTCCATTCAATTAAATTATGTATACTTAATAATATAACATTGTATTTAAATTAGACTTGCTGGTGCTTTGGTGATAAACTGTAAATCTGCAAGTATTTTGACATAAATAAATAAATAAATAAATAAATACTAACGCAGCGTCTCCCGGTACGCGGCCGCCACTCGAGGACCTTTTTTTTCGTCTTAGGCCTGAAGATGACAAAGCAACTGCAATACCAAGTCATTTTCCTTATTATTGCAGGTGTCTATAAGCGGCGGTAGCCAGTTACCACCAGGTGGACCATCAACTTGTTTGTCATTTAGTTGTATAAAAAAAGAATTAAGTATAACTTATCAATTATATAGTTACCCCGTTAAGGTTAAAAAAATGTTTTTTTCCTTGTCTAAACCTCATAAAATCAATTTTATTATAATTATAATTGTTGATAGTGAAAAATAAGAATGTTGCTGAATTTCACAAATCTTAAAAGGTCTTTATAATTAAAAAAAACATACCCACCGAATTGGCAACCTCTTCGTTTTTGAAGTCGGTTACAAATCCCCTAATTATAAATTGTATCATTCAATAAAAACATGTTTCCTAGATGGTAGGCCCATATGTAGGGTTGTCTGAATAGGCCTTTCTTATTTCAGCCTTAAGACAGTTCGCTGTGTTTTAGATTGAAGGGAAAGATAGCCAATAAAGTAATTAAAGGGCATGTACTGCATTTCAACTTAGGCCTCAGGATAACAACCGAACTGCAATATCAAGTGATTTTTCCTAATTAAAGCAGCTGTTTATAGGTGGCGGAAACTGTTTACCACCAGCTGGGCCATTAACTTGTATATCATCTACTTAGATCATTAAAAAAAATGTCCTGAAATTATCACGTGCCTGATGGTCACTCCACTAGTACTATCTTAGATTTTAATTATCTCCTCGAATATAATCTTAGTAAATTCATGAGCCAAAATTTATCAAAGTACTACCGTATACGAGTCCACACATTGTCGTTTTGTGCAGATTGATGCAATAGCTAAAAAGATATAAACGATTGTAGGGGGCCGGGCTGAAATAATTTCTAGTGCTCATATTTTTATATTTAAATAATGTAACTTAAAAATAAAGTTGTACATATATACTGCACCTCTGGGAGATCACACACACATAGAATATGGGTTCTTAGGTTTTGTATTTTTATTGTTATTAGCTATTTCAATAATTTCAGCCCGGCCACACCTTACTTTGATATCTCCTAAGATATTGCATTTTAGTATGAAATAAAGGCTTGAATGTATGTATTTTATGTAGTACATTAGTTCTCTAACAACTAATTGTCACTAGTTGTTGTAGTAGTGGTGATGTAGAAGGGGCCGGGCTGAAAACGTCAGGCTGGCCCGGCCACCAGTGATGCTTCTAACTTATTTATATTAGCGTTACATTGAAAATGAAAGTTGTACATATGGTTGGGTAAATGAGTACATAGGATTGATGTAAATCTCGTTTTCCAAAGCCGCGGGGTTGGGCGGGCCAGACGAACATAATATAATAACTGTGAAATCGGTAAAAAAAACACTTTTGTACAGACGACAGCACGTCAAGTGTAACAGTTGCAGTACGAAAGCCGCCTCTATTGCGAACGAAGTAAGGGCGGTCTCAAGGTAAAACTGTTATGCTTGATGTGCTGTCGACTGTACGAACAAACCGTAGATGAAAATGGATTATTAGTATTTTTCCCGGATTCAGGAGACTTCCTGTATTTTTACAGGAAAAGTCCTGGCCAGATATGAAACACCTTTGAAATTTTTCAATTTCACTATTATCTATTAGCAATATGGCAGCTGACATAGCTGTTAACTGTCATCTTAAAAATTGTGCTATACCACGCAACAAAAAGAATAAAAATAAAACTGGACAATTGAACACTTCAGTATAGTGTACAGACAACAGTTTGTCAAGTGTAACAGTTGTGAAAGCTGCCTCTATTACGAATGCAGTAAGGGTGGTCTCAAGGTCAGATGGTTACGCTTGATGTGCTGTCAACTGTACATAGACCTGGCTGGGTCTCCATACATAAATGGAACAGTTTTAGTTAACAAATTAGTAATTTTAGATTTTGATTTTGTTTGTATCTTAAGCATACCCATGCCTTAACATAAATATTTCACATTTTATTCAAAGCTACTATTTTATTTATTTATTGATGAAATTACTGTCTACTCTGCTTATTTATTACAAATAATACTTATTGAAATATGTTTGCTCCTATTTCTACATTCCATAATATGCTTACTCAAAAAACAAAGACTGAAATGAAACTATTTATAATATAATACAATCTATATTTAAATTGATATTTGTACAATTACATTAAAATAATCTAATCATTTTTTAATTTATCTCCCAGTAAATATTCCAACCTGTTAGATCATTGGTTGTTGTAAAAATGCCTTTTTTTATTATTAAAGATACTTTTCACCAACCCTAATAATCTAAAATAATCCTAAATAAACCTTTGTTACTATTTGATTTAATATTACTTGACAAAAACCCGGTACTCGTACGAATATGACTGACGAAAAATTCGAACAGGAATATTACTGGGTAATCACCACACCTAATCACCCTCAAGATTCTGCATCTGCTTCTTTCTCATATCCTGGATTAGTTGATGAATATTTTCTCTATCTTGTAAGTTTTCAGGAGGGAAAATTTGTCGCTTAGTATTGGTAACCCATTCTTCAAAATACGTTGGTTGGTTGAAAAAGTGAAAAAGGAAAACTGGAAATGACATATACATAGCCATTTTTCCGACTTCCAACTTCCAGTTCCCCATCTTGTTAAGTCTTTATTTTATGATGCTATACAGGGCGACTTAAAATAGAATGTTTATTTAAATTAAATCCAAATCAAATGTGAATGTTTAGTATTTTCAGCAAGTCTTCATTCGCTTTAAATCTTCAGCAAAATCTTCAGATATAGACACAGACAGATTACAAAGAGTGTTTAGACAATTGTCATTGTCACTGTCACTGTCAGTCAGCTCAGTGACTGCAGTTGCACAGACTGTAAAGAGTGTTAAGGTGGTTTTTCACCAGAGGGGCGAGACGAGGCGAGACGAGATTTAAAATTTGTATGGCAAATTTTCAACAAATGACTCAACACCACCTGATGTGAAACGGTAAGAAAAGTCCATATGCGAAGACAGCTAGTGCAGTTTAGACACGGCTCTAGCCGCCTCCACCTTGCCGGCCCAAAATATGCTTTTTCACACCTCTTTTGAAGGAACCCATGTTATAGGAAGGAGGGAACTCATGTGCTGGCAAAGAATTCCAAGTTCTGGAAGTACGACAAAGAAATGAGTTACTAAATTTCTTTGTGCGTGATGTTGCGGTGGAGACGGTAAATTGATGACTCCGAAGACCAGCACGCGTGGTCCTTAGTAGGAAGGGAGAAGGTGGGATAAGCTCAAAAAGCCCTTCAGAGCACTCTCCGTGATATAGCCGATACAAGGCGCTAAGCGACGCAATTGCAAAGGCTCGATGTTGCTCGTGACCTCTACATCGCCAACGATACGGACAGCAAGCACGACGCTGCAATCTGTCCAGGGCATCGAGTAGGTACTTAGCGGAGCCATCCCACAAGTGCGAGCAATATTCCACGCAAGACCGGACCTTTTTTTTTTTTTCGGAGTGGAATCCGCTTACAGACGATACCCTAAACCGCTGGTTAGGTGGACCAGCGGACTGTCGGCTAGTCGTGGGCCTGTGCAGGGGTCGCCCAGCGCCTGATCATAGTGGCACTGGGAATACCTGCTAAACCACTCCGGTTTCCCCATGCCCATAATGGAGACGACCCGGGGTTTGCCGAAGCATTCCACCGAGCCGCCTCCGGGCAGCCCGACCCTAGAACCGACCAGAGCCAGTCCTAAGGCGGGGCACCAGGCCTACGCAAGACCGGACCTGAGTTTTGTAAAGGAGGCATAATTGGTCAGGCGTGAAAAATCGACGCACCTTGTTCAGGACACCAAGCTTCCGTGAGGCTGTTTTGATCACGGTTTCGATGTAGTTCCTGGAATTCAGATCACAACATATCTCCATGCCGAGCAGGTGTAAGGAGCTCTGTGCCGAAAGAGTGGTGCCCTGAAGAGAGGGAAGAGGAAGGAACGGCAAGATTTTGACTGTGAACGCGAATACCTGTGTCTTAGCATTGAACACAACAAGATTGTTAAATCCCCATTCCGATATAAGGTTCAACACCCTGTTGAGCTCAATGGTAAGATTTTCTCTCTCTCTCCCGGTTTCAGCGCGACCAGCTCCTGGGCGACCGTAATATCCCCTATATGCACTGTACTGTCATCCGCATAGCAATGAATGTTTCCTAACGGAAGCATATCATTGATATGAAGAAGAAAGAGTGTGGGGGATAGAACAGAGCCTTGTGGTACACCGGCATTCACTGACATGAACCGCAAAGCGCATCCATCTGCGAGGACACGGATTCTTCGCTCATGCAGGAAGCCGGCAATCCAGTTGCAGAGCTGAGCGTGCAGACTGTATGCCGGCAGCTTGGAGGGAAGAGCCAATACCAGACCCGATCAAACGCTTTGGCAATGTCAAGGCTAGACTCTGGCCAGTGAATCGTGTCACTGAGAAAGAGCGGCAATTTTAAAAAATCTTTAGCTGTAAACACTTATTTCGCAAGGAATAAATAGTCTTGATACTTCGTTTTTTAAGTATGTAAATAATTTATTTAAACGGATGCCTACCTTATTAAATACATAATATTCTAATTACTATTCTAAAACAAAACTGTTTTGATTGACCCATCCTGGGATAGGCCATGGCGACAGTTGAATTGTTTCCGTAATCGAAACCAGAGTGCTCAAACCACTAGGCCACCGAGCTCCCTCACGAGTATTTAAAGTTATTAGGGTTTTAAAAACCGTCGGGTATCAGATACTCGGCCACAATGACGCCGAGTGAAACCTATTTTAGCTTTAAACATTTTATACATGGTGAAACGCGCGTGCATTAGGAATGTTCTATTTAAAAAAAAAAGAATTCAATAATAAAAACAAATAAACATTTATAATTTTAATACTCCTTTAGATGTTCTAATGGTTATTAAAACACAAGGTGATATCTTTTTCTTATACTTGAGTAGACTAAATATATTATGGGTATAGATCATTGATATATCATCCTTGGTATAGATAAAATAGATTTGATGAGCACAAACTTTGATTGACCCATCCCAGGATCGACCATGGCGAAAGTTGCTTTGTTTTTCGTATCGAAACCAGAGCGCTCAAACCAATACGCCACCGAGCTCTTCGAATAGCATACCTAATTGTAATTAATTACCAGCTATTCACTTACTACTAGTCATTAGACGCTATTCAACCTATAAGCGTCAAAACGGGAAAAAAGAGGATAAAAAGTAATGGGCGGGTATAAAATAAAATAAAATTTGAAATAAGGCATATTTAATAAGTTGTTCAGGATGATTCATAATCAAAGTCAGAATCTAAATACATCTGTTGTCATGAACAAAGCACAATAACATTTGTACGGGTACTCTTGGAATGATACATTATTTTCTATTAACCATTTCCAAATATCACCTTTGCTATTAGACATTGTGGGAGGTTTGTTTGTTAGTTTCACAGGGTAACTTGCATTGCTTTATACATAAAAATTACACATGGCTTTGTTAGGCTATGTAGATATTCCCTTATCCATTTCAAGAAGTTTTATGCATTCATGTCGCCATGGTAATTAGCTGATTTTGATTTTGCTCTGAAAACTATTAAAGCACCAGGCAGAAAACCTTCTTCAGATCTTGCATGCAACATTTCAGGCTTCTCTAAGTTTTAAGTGAATTTATATTTTGAGATTTAATTCTTCATATACACTTTCTGAAAATAACCGATAAACATGAATATTATAAAATATTGGATTTTATTAGGTAGGTGATGTGGGCAGAAACCAGAAAAGTATCAAGCCATAACGCCCTGTGTTCAGTCTATGATTTTATTGTAGAGTGTGGCAACATTTATGTAGTTCTCCGCTCTTCAAAATATAACGTACTACTGCTCTCGTCGTTTTGTCGTCTAGTCGCTCTGACGTTTAGCGCTGTCGCGGCAACGTCTTGTCGTACGTTATCGTAATTCAGTGAATATCCGGATTTAACTGTTATAACTATCGTCGTGCATTACTTTACACAGCAAAAGTGTATATCTGGCGTTGAAGGAGGGCGCAATCTGAAGGTCTGACGTATCAGATAGCCAGGTATAAGGTGTCCCTTGGTAAGTCTGGCCTGCACAGGGTTCCTGAACCATCCTTGCGTCTGTCTGAAGCTGATCAACATCGCAGCACAACCCAAGGTTAGTGTCCACTTCATTCGTGTCCAGATTTACATTTTTGTGCTACTTTGTCGCGTTTTATCGAATTTTAATTATCGTAACTTCGTCTAAAATACAGTCCACTTTCTTTCTCGAACCATAACATTTGGTCCTTCGAGCCGGATATTAACTGAATAGTGCCTTTTTGTCGTTTATTTATTGTATTTACATTATATTTTAATTTTCGTGTATTCATAATTTTTATGCGGGTATCTTTGAAAAATTATTCGGTAACGGTTGTGGTAACGAACGACTTATCGATTGGTTATGGTCGGTTGGTAGTATTGACAATTGATATAATTAGACCAATTGGTTGTAGCACTTCACTAGTGCGGCTCACACTTTGCACCTTTTTATCGTGACTGTATAATCTGTGTTAACAGTTCAATTGTCATTGTCAATTTTTATAACCTATTTCGAACTTTGTATGCCGGTGTCGTATGTTTAGGTAAACAACATTAATTAAGTTTAAAATAGTTAATTTCTATTTAACGTATCGTTTAATAGTCTTTTTATTTACCTATTTGAAAATGTCGAAACGTGAAAGTAACATGACTGCCGATCCCAATCGCATAGCGAGAGAATATGCAATGCTCCGACTTGAGTTTATCGAAACGTCGGATTTGCTCGGGTACACAGAGGAGGATATTAGGGATATCTCTATTGAATTTCGGGACGCCCAAGTGAAAGTTCTTTGCTCGTTATCTAATGTTTCGAATCGGAATCATGAGTTGAAAACAAGTGCAATTTTCGAACAGAAACTCAAAGATGTCAAGCAGCGTCTTCGTGTAATAACAAAAAACATTGATACGAAACCTATTGCTTCTTCTTCCAATGAGCTACTTGCGAAGTTACCTAAAATTTCTATTAAGCCATTTGACGGAAACTTGGATAATTGGGTGTCTTTTAAACAATTGTTTGACTCATTGATACATAGTAGGAGCTTGAGTAACGTTGAGAAACTCCACTATCTCTTGTCTAGTGTTCAAGGGGCGGCCTACACTTTAATAAAGAATTTTCCACTCACTGATGAGAGTTATATTCTCGCATATGACACTCTCTCTAAATATTATGATAAGGAGTGCCAAATTGCAATGTCATACTATGACAAATTAGTGTATTGTGAACCTATTAAAACAAAATCTGGAGAGGAACTTGAGCGTGTTTACAGAACCTTTTCAGAGAATCTTTCAGTTTTATAAAGGTATAATTTGCCAGACAAGAATTTTATGTTGTTTTATTTATTGTGGTCAAAGTTAGATAGGGCAACTCGTGAGGCTTATCAACTGGAACATAATTCTAGTAAGATTCCAGTATTTAAAAATGTACAGGCCTTCATTGAAAAACATTTTAAAGCATTGGGTATAATACATAATAAGCCACCAATTCATAATATTCCTGCTTCCAAGAATACCGGAAGTAGTAATCTAAATAAGTTTAAGTCAAAATCTGCTCTTGTTGTCCAGTCTGTCGTCTGTTCCTACTGTTCTGGTCAACATACACTCGTAAAGTGTGATAAATTCATTAAGTTGGATATTGATTCTCGTTTCAAATTTGTTAAAGAAAAAGGTTTTTGTATTCTTTGTTTCTCGGGTGACCATAGGGTTAAAAGCTGTCGTGTACCTGTTCGTTGTGGTGTTTGTAACTACTCACACAATACTTTATTGCATTTTAATAAAGCTACTGCCCCTGCAGTTCATGTGAGTCCTAACCCGCCTGTATGATTTTGCTCTGAAAACTATTAAAGCACCAGGCAGAAAACCTTCTTCAGATCTTGCATGCAACATTTCAGGCTTCTCTAAGTTTTAAGTGAATTTATATTTTGAGATTTAATTCTTCATATACACTTTCTGAAAATAACCGATAAACATGAATATTATAAAATATTGGATTTTATTAGGTAGGTGATGTGGGCAGAAACCAGAAAAGTATCAAGCCATAACGCCCTGTGTTCAGTCTATGGTTTTATTGTAGAGTGTGGCAACATTTATGTAGTTCTCCGCTCTTCAAAATATAACGTACTTCTGCTCTCGTCGTTTTGTCGTCTAGTCGCTCTGACGTTTAGCGCTGTCGCGGCAACGTCTTATCTTACACCCTGAAAACAATAAACTAACCTGTAGCGAACGTATTTCCTCCAAATGTCGAATTTTCTCTTCAGATTTCCGATTAAATTCACTTTATACATCTTTGTATTTATGTATCATAGTGTATACAAGCTTTCGAATAGTACTTTTTACTGTATTCGACATTATTTTACAGTAAAACTACAAAATAATCTCAATACAAGAATGAGAAATGAATCGTCAATATGACATTTCGAGTGTTGCCCTAAAAAAACTTCATTGAAAATACGAGTGACACGATTCATTGGCCAGAGTTTAACAGCCACTGACTCACCACGTTTGTCAATAGCTTCACCCCAAACATGCATTAATTACGCTAGAAGATCATCCGTTGACCGTTTCGGCCGAAACCCGTACTGTCGATTATTAATTAATGAGTGACCTTCTAGGTATCGGATCAGCTGTTTATTTATGATCCGTTCCATGACCTTGCAAAGAACTGAGGTGACAGCTATTGGGCGGTAGTTTGCTGGGTCTGAACGGTCTCCCTTTTTGGGGACCGGTTGCACATTGGCCTCTCTCCAAGATTCCGGCACACACCCAGAAGAGAGAGAAAGACGGTATAGCCGCGTACCCAGAAGAAAGACGGGAGACAACTCCGCTGCGCAGTTTTTCAGTACTATCGCTGGGATGCCATCAGGTCCACTAGCTTTCCGGACGTCGATTGACTGAAGCTCCGCACGTACACATTGCCTAATACGGATATCAGGCATTGTGTGGCCACAGTGGGAGAGTGTTGGTGGCTGTGAGTTCCAGTCATCGATTCGGGAGTGAGCAGCAAAGAGTTTTACCAGGAGATCGGCTTTCTCTTGCAGCTTGTGAGGTAGCGAGCCGTCAGAACATCTCAACGGGGGCAGCGAGGGTTCACAGAAGTTAGACTGCACGGCTTTGGCCAGACGTCAGTAGCTACGGCTTCCCGTAGGGTGCGTAAGAAGTTCTTGGCCAACTCGTGCAACGCGCTGTGCATCCGCTCTGATGAATGCTCTTTTGCAGGACTTGGTGGCGTTGTTACAGACTGCTTTCAGTGAGTCAATGTTGGGATCCCCGCAAGCTCGGCCCCTGATCCAAGCGCGATATGCGGACTGTCTGTTCTCAACAGCTAAGGCACACTCGCGGTTGAACCAGAGGTTACGCCTACCCCTACTGATGAGATCGGAGTGAGGGGTATAGTACTCCATTCCTAACATGATCTCATCAGCAACAGCAGTAGCGCTAGCGTTCGGGTCCAGCTCACTGAAACAGCGCTGCCTCCAAGGGACAGATGCGAAGTAATCCCGCATACCGTCCCAATCTGCCGACGCATAGTGCCAGATGCGGCGTTTGGCAACCATAGGCACCGGTGGCGACGCCCGTGGCACCCCAGCGGATACCAGGCAGTGATCCGATGTTCCCAAAGGAGCACGAACCTCTAGCCGATATTCATCCGGTCAAGTCGTCAGCAGAAGGTCCAACAATGAGGGCGCGTGACCGACAATGTCTGGAATCCTGGTGGGCTGGTTTACCAGTTGTGTCAGGTCGTGCGTGAGAGCGAAAGCGTGGGCAGTTCTACCAGCATGGTCAGTTTTAGAGGAACTTAACCACGACTCGTGGTGAGCATTGAAGTCCCCTAAAAACACCAATTCCGCGGTTGGAAACTGCTCCTGCGCAACATCTGCGACCTGACTAAGGTGTTCAAAGAGTCAAGTTGTCTCCATATCACCGCTGTGGGATCTGTAGAGGCATACGTAGACACGGCAATGTGTGACCAGGTCCACATGCACCCCAAGAATAGAGTAGGATGGGTACTCCAAGCAGCGCAGACGGCGACAACAAACATCCGCCCGGACAAACAAGCATACCCCGGCCTTCGCTATGAAGGACTCTTCAAGAGCGTAGTCGGGATAGTCCAGATAGCTTGTGTCAGCCGGGCGGAGTATTTGCGTCTCCGTCAAAAACAGCATTGCAGGTCGAGCCGTCTCGAGATGTTGGTGGACGGCATTGAGGTTAGCATGGAGCCCACGGATGTTAGTGAGCCCGACCTCAAACAGCGTGGGTGTGGTGGGGGCGTGCACCGCTGATCGACTATAAGTGTTTCTGAGAGCTGGCATAGTGGGTGATGGAAGAAAGAGAGACATGAATTGGGTGGACGTTGTCGCGATATAGACGGTCAAAGCGTGAGGCCTGTTTCCCCAGGTAACAGCCGACAGCAGAGAAGCGCTGACCCGCCGAACTAGGTTAGGCGTTTAGGTTCGCTTTGGCCCCTATAGTGTGCCACGGGTGGCCAGCGGAGCAGCCGTTTCTTCGGGTCTCCCTGGTCGGCGGGTCAATGCAGTCCACCTGGCTCTGGTTAGACGGAAGCCGTCACTGACCGAATCCATCGCCGCAACGTCCCCCCAAGCTCTGGTTGTACGCTGACTGATCCCGGAACGCGACCACAAGTGGTCACTTGGCGGGTTTTACGCCATGCGTACGGTGGTCACTAACCAAACGGGTGTTCAGACCCTACCACCAGTGGAGCAGTTGGTAGCTCAGTAATCCCTTAGTCGCCACTTACGACACCCACGGGAAGAAATGGGGCGGTGAATTGTATTCTAAATCCGTCACCGCACGGACCGCAGAGTTTAAATTGAAATGTGAAATTTGATATGATTTCGAACCCTAGGCGATTTTCCACCAGAGCGGTGAGACGAGACAACGCGAGACGATAATTGAAATTTGTTGCAGAGTTAATTTATACTCTACATCAGAAACAATACGGTTCATTTTTACACAAACAAATATTTCAATCCTCGCCTCACGCATCTTTGGTGGAAATAGTCAGGATTGACGAGGATTTGCGAGGCGCGAATTGAAATATTTGTTTGTGTAAAAATGGATTGTATGGCTTCCGATATAGAGTATAAATTAACTCTGCAACAGAAACACGCTTATCGCGATAGGTTTATTGTTGTGCTCAATTATCTCGCGCTAGCTCGCGCGGGCAATTTTTAGTGGAAAAGGGTCAGTGCGATTTAAATTCTCGTCTCGCCTCGTCTCGCCCCTCTAGTAGAAAACCACCTTTAGTCACTTAGTCACGAGACGAGATGCCACAATAAAATAATATAGAAGAAGTAGAAGATATGGAAACTGTCATCATATATTTCGTGTCAAATACTCCCAAGATGCATAAAAATGTATTACGCCAGCATTTTCATGCAATATATCAAGAAATAACAAATACTTAAGACATGGCTGTTTGAGCATTTGTACCCTTTCCTACCTCTTCCCATTACGGGCAGAATGTTTTTTTTTTAAAGTAGTTAACAAGGGGATGTTTGGCGGGCTTTTGTGGCGTCAGTCAAGATTTTTATTACAATAATTAAAAATTGTGTCAGAGCGAACATTGAGTTATATAAGTGGCGTAGTTTTATTATTCAAGTGCATGTGTTGACGTGCAACTAAAAGATTATTAGAATAAAAGTGATTATGGTGTGAAATACGATGAGAACTTTTTTTGTGGTTATCCACCTCATCAAGTAGCACATAAAGTGACTGTCATCATATATTTCGTGTCAAATACTCCCAAGAAGCATTGAAATGTGTTACGCCAGCATTTGAATGCAATAAGAATAGAAATGTTCGTCTGGCCCGCCCAACCCCGCGGCTTTGGAAAACGAGATTTACATCAATCCTATGTACTCTTTTACCCAACCATATGTACAACTTTCATTTTCAATGTAACGCTAATATAAATAAGTTAGAAGCATCACTGGTGGCCGGGCCAGCCTGACGTTTTCAGCCCGGCCCCTTCTCCATCACCACTACTACAACAACTAGTGACAATTAATTGTTAGAAAACTAATGTACTACATAAAATACATACATTCAAGCCTTTATTTCATACTAAAATGCAATATCTTAGGAGATATCAAAGTAAGGTGGGGCCGGGCTGAAATTATTGAAATACCTAATAACAATAAAAATACAAAACCTAAGAACCCATATTCTATGTGTGTGTAATCTCCCAGAGGTGCAGTATATATGTACAACTTTATTTTTAAGTAACATTATTTAAATATAAAAATATGAACACTAGAAATTATTTCAGCCCGGCCCCCTACAATCGTTTATATCTTTTTAGCTATTGCATCAATCTGCACAAAACGACAATGTGTGGACTCGTATACAGTAGTACTTTGATGAATTTTGGCTCATGAATTTACTAAGATTATATTCGACGAGATAATTAAAATCTAAGATAGTACTAGTGGAGTGACCATCAGTCACGTGTCAATTTCAGGACATGTGTTTTATCGAATGAAACAAGTAATAATTAGAGTTTTTTTTATTAATACAACATTTTCAGATTTATAAAAATCAACAACCTTCGTATTTAAAATTATTAATACGTAATAGGGATATTGACAACAAGTAAAAAAGTAGGATTTTCACTTAAATTAAAAATATGAGTTATTTTATTTACAAAAATACTTCAAGAGCACATATTTTTATGTCATATTGTTCTAATTATTTGCAATTTTTAAAAAATGACGATATAAATAAAAAAAAACTAATTATGGTAACATGGTCATATATAAAGTACTAAGATGCTATTAAACATTCAATAAAATGTTGTCAACTACCCTATTAATTAACTTCCATATAATCTATTAAATCACAGTCTTTCATTGGGTACTTCAAAAATTATAACTTATAAAAGTATTGGTTAATATTTGGTCTACATATAAGTAGTAGGTAGCAATTTCTTTTATAATCTAGGTAACTTCAATAAATATGGTACGGTTGTAAATATTATATTATACTATAAAACATTGATATAAACTTATATTTATGTATGAAAAGTCTAATATTCTTATATACCCTAGTAAATCACAGGTTTTCGCACAAATATGTGTCCACAATTTAAATATAGATGTATGTTTATCATAATAAAGTGTAAAATTAAAAAGATAGAATGAAATCCCGGGATTCCAAGGAAAATTTGGTAGACCAGTCGCCCGAAGTGAGTTTAGCAGGTTAACCTCGCTTCGGGCGACTGTTCCACCAAATTTTTCTATGTAGCTCAGTTTCATTATTTTACTACATTGAGCAAATTTTCAATCATTTCTTAAAATATCAAGATAAATATTAACAAACAGATCCTAAATTCTTGAATCTTAAAAAATCAAATGACTGTTTCTTACACATTTTTATTATAAATGTATATATCTTATGACGGGGTAGATGCCCGTCATAAGATATATAATATTTGTAAGAAATATAAGAAAATTACTAATAGGCAATCAATTACTGGTCATTGTTTAATGACGCTTGTATAATATGAAATTTTTATAACAACTTTACCGGATCTTCACGTGACCATAATAATTATATGTAGATACGCTGTAAAGTCAAAATATTTGGTTCTTAAGAGTTACCCCGTTAAGGTTAAAAACATGTTTTTTTCCTTGTCTAAACCTCATAAAATCAATTTTATTATAATTATAATTGTTGATAGTAAAAAATAAGAATGTTGCTGAATTTCACAAATCTTAAAAGGTCTTCATAATTTAAAAAAACCATACCCACCGAATTGGCAATCTCTTCGTTTTTGAAGTCGGTTACAAATCCTCTAATTATAAATTGTATTATTCAATAAAAACATGTTTCCTAGATGGTAGGCCCATATGTAGGGTTGTCTGGGTAGGCCTTTCTTATTTCAGCCTTAAGACAGTTCGCTGTGTTTTGGATTGAAGGGAAAGATAGCCAATAAAGTAATTGGAGGGCATGTACGGCATTTCAACTTAGGCCTCAGGATAACAACCGAACTGCAATATCAAGTGATTTTTCCTTATTAAAGCAGCTGTTTATAGGTGGCGGAAACTGTTTACCACCAGCTGGGCCATTAACTTGTATATCATCTACTTAGATAATTAAAAAAAATATCCTGAAATTAGCACGTGCCTGATGGTCACTCCACTAGTACTATCTTAGATTTTAATTATCTCGTCGAATATAATCTTATTAAATTCATGAGCCAAAATTTATTAAAGTACTACCGTATACGAGTCCACACACTGTCGTTTTGTGCAGATTGATGCAATAGCTAAAAAGATATAAACGATTGTAGGGGGCCGGGCTGAAATAATTTTTAGTGCTCATAGTTTTATATTTAAATAATGTTACTTAAAAATAAAGTTGTACATATATTCTGCACCTCTGGGAGATTACACACACATAGAATATGGGTTCTTAGGTTTTGTATTTTTATTGTTATTAGGTATTTCAATAATTTCAGCCCGGCCCCACCTTACTTTGATATCTCCTAAGATATTGCATTTTAGTATGAAATAAAGGCTTGAATGTATGTATTTTATGTAGTACATTAGTTTTCTAACAATTAATTGTCACTAGTTGTTGTAGTAGTGGTGATGGAGAAGGGGCCGGGCTGAAAACGTCAGGCTGGCCCGGCCACCAGTGATGCTTCTAACTTATTTATATTAGCGTTACATTGAAAATGAAAGTTGTACATATGGTTGGGTAAAAGAGTACATAGGATTGATGTAAATCTCGTTTTCCAAAGCCGCGGGGTTGGGCGGGCCAGACGAACATGAATAGAAATAATGAAAACAAGACTGTATGGGCATTAGTCCCCTTTGCCTTCCCTTTATACGGAGAATTAACAAAAAAAAAGTAGACGAATAATGCTAGTAAGTCACTTGTCATTTTGTTTTTTTTTGGTCCATTCTCTCTACAATGGAAAGGCAACGGAAACTAATGTCCATACAGCTATGTCTTCAGTTTTTCTTATTTCTTAATTTACTTCATTTAAATGCCGGTGTTCCACTTTTCAATGTATCTTGGGAGTATTTGACGTGAAATATATGATGACAGTCTCTATATGATGCTACTTGATGAGGTGGATAACCACAAAAAGTTCTCATCTTATTCCACACCATAATCACTTTTATTCTAATAACCTTTTAGTTGTACGTCAACATAAACACTTTGCATAAAAAAGTACACCACTTTCATAACACAAAGTTCGCTCCGACACAATTTTTAATTATTGATATAAAAATCTTGACTGTCACCTTAAAAACCCACCAAACACTCTTTTTTTTTTTTTTTTTTTAAGAAAACTAAAAAAATTTAGTTTTCTTACAAATGAAATTGCCCATCCCTCCATTCTGTAACATATTTATATTAAGGTTAATGAAGTGTGGCAACACTTCTTCCATCTTTGGCTCTCGCACTGAATAAATGTCGTCTGAGTATAATAAGGAATTTCAATGAACCACCTCGCCCCAAGATACATTAAAAAACAATACATGGTGTCAGAAGTGCTGAAGGGCTTCGCAAGATATAAAAAGGTATGTCTGATTCTAAAAATAACCTTTTTGTCACGCAAATAAAACCACTATCAGTAGAACATGGCGGAAACGTGTCAGAAAAATGGCGTTCATGGAAGCAGCGCTATGAAATATTTTGCGATGCAAATGACGTTAGCAAATATTCAGAGTCCAAACAAATAGCCATATTATTAAATGCCATAGGCGACGAAGGCATAAAAATATTTAATAGTTTTGCTGTCGACAGAACAAATATTACATACAGAGAAGTCGTGCAAAAATTTGATGATAAATTCAATCCATGTGGCAATGTAACTGTGGAAAGATACAATTTTTTCACGCGTCTACAAAAGTCTGACGAACCATTAGATGATTATATTACCGTACTCAATAATTTATCTACCACGTGTGAATTCGGAAACTTAGGTCAGGAATTGATCAAAGATATGTTTGTAATTGGCATTAGAAATAATAAAATCAAAGAAAGGCTACTTCAAGAAGAACAGCTAACTATTGAAAACGCAATAAAAATAGCTAAAAACTTAGAATTATCTCAGGAGCGATCATCAAAAATTCTATTGAATACAAATGGAAACAATGAAAATGCAATTCAAGTTCAAGGTTTATACAATAATACTAACAGAAGAAGATGGATAACAAGGAATAAAGAAAATAACTCGAGAACTCATTCTAAATCACCAGTCAATAAGAAAATATGTGGAAGGTGTGGTCAAGTTCATCGTTTCAAGTGTCCGGCACAAGGAAAGACTTGTTCATTATGCAAAAAGAAGAATCATTTCTCAGGTCAATGTTTTTTCAGGTCTAAAACTAATAAAGATTATAATAAATTTCATAAAAATGTAAGTACAATACAAGAAAATTCAGAAACATTACAGGTAGAAAATCACTTTGTTGTTAGTTCCATTATAAGTGAAAATAAATCTCTGACAGACTGGCAAATAAATGTAAAATGCAATGGTATAAAGATTACATGTAAAATAGACACAGGTGCTGACACAAATGTTATATCAAAACAGACATTTGACAAAATAAAAACTGGTTTTCATAAAAATATCCCTATTTGCAGAACAAATAACAAAATTTTTTCATTTTCAGGACAATTAGTACCAAATTTAGGTAGCTGTCAACTAAAATGTGAATTTGAGAATGGATTATCGTCAACATTGTATTTTATTGTTGTTGAATGTGACTGTCTAACAATAATTGGTGGAAAAACATGTGAAAAAATAGGTATTGTGAAAAGAATATTCCAAATTCAAGAAAATAAAAATGTAAGTTTAAGGTCAGTACAAAACATTGTATATAAATATTCTAATACATTTGAAGGTCTAGGTTGTCTCCCATATAAAGCACATTTGGATACTGATGAGAATATTAAACCAAAAATCTGTCCAGTACGCAGAATACCATATTCATTAGAAAACCGTCTTAAAATTGAATTAGAAAATATGGAAAAACTAGGTGTTATTGAAAAAGTCTCAAAGCCTACAAAATGGGTTAATTCAATTGTTATAGTACAAAAGCCTAATGGTCAACTAAGAATTTGTTTAGATCCTAGAAATTTAAACGAAGCTATTAGACGACCTCACTATCCTTATCCTACATTTGATGATCTACGATCAAAAGTTGCAGGTGCTTCAATTTTTTCAAAGTTAGATGCTTGTTCAGGGTATTGGACTATAGGTTTAGACGAAGAAAGTAGTGACCTATGTACATTTAATACACCTTATGGCAGGTATAAATTTCGTAGACTCCCTTACGGTATCAACTCAAGTGGTGAAATTTTTCACAGAACTATGAATGAATTGTTCGGCGACCTGGAAGGTATAATTACTTTTGTCGATGACATACTGGTATATGGTTGTAATGAAAAACAACATAATGAAAGACTGGAATCGTTATTCAAACGTGCTATAGAAGTCAATTTAAAATTTAACA
This sequence comes from Nymphula nitidulata, assembly GCA_947347705.1. Lineage (NCBI taxonomy): Eukaryota > Metazoa > Arthropoda > Insecta > Lepidoptera > Crambidae > Nymphula > Nymphula nitidulata. Next base: position 15,654,263 of record OX374625.1, on the reverse strand, counting down.
AAACCAAATGTCAATTTGGTATGTCAGAAATTCGATATGTTGGTCATATTTTCAACAAAACAGGTGTGTCACCTGATCAGTCAAAAATAGAGGCAATTTCTAAAATGCCCAGTCCAACCAATGTCAAGGAACTCCAAAGATTTCTTGGTATGGTTAATTACTTAAGTTCATATATTCCAAATTTGGCAGAGGAAACAACTATATTGAGAGAACTTCTTAAAAAACAAAATTGTTGGCAATGGATTGAACAACATGAATTACAATACAATAAATTAAAATCACTAATTTGTCAATCTCCTATTTTAGTTCATTATGATATTAAAAAACCAATTCGCTTATCAGTTGACGCATCTAAGCATGCAGTTGGTGCTGTCATTATGCATGGTAAAAATCCCATAGCATATGCATCTAAATCCTTAAATAAAAGCCAACAAAACTATGCACAGATTGAAAAAGAACTCTATGCTATTGTGTTTGGTTGTAAAAAATTTCATCAGTATGTGTATGGAAAGCCTATTAATGTAGAAACTGATCATCAACCATTAGTAACATTATTCAAAAAACCTTTATCAGAAGTACCTACCAGATTACAGAGAATGATGATAGCGTTGCAAGCATATCATCTCATAGTTTCTTACACTAAAGGATCAGAAATGTTCATTTCAGACACTTTGTCTCGTTCTCCTATAGTTGACAAACAGAATAATCATAATTCAGAACTTATCTCTTTAGACGAAATAGAAAAGGATATAGAAATTCATGTAAATCTTTTAACATCTAACTTAGCTATTACTAAGGAGAAATTACAAAAAATTTTACATCATACTGAACAGGACATAACCTCTCAGAAATTGATAGAATACTTCACTAAGGGATGGCCTAAATGTAAAAATAAATGTGATACTTTATTATTACCTTATTGGAATATTAAGGAAGAAATTCATGTCATAAATAACCTAATTTTCAAAAATAATTCTGTATTAGTACCAAAATCTATGAGATCTGAAATACTTTGTATTTTGCATGAAGGACATTTAGGTATAGATAAAACAAAAAACTTAGCTAGAGGAATAGTTTATTGGCCTAACATGAATCAGGATATAGAAAATAAAGTTAGACAATGTGAATCATGTGCTATTTATTCAGCAAACAAGACAAAAGAACCTTTACTATCTCATGAATTACCTATATTTCCATGGCAGAAATTAGCAACAGACTTATTTGAATATAAAGGTAGAAAATATTTACTGGTTGTGGATTCTTACTCTAATTACATAGAAATTGCAAGTCTAACTAGAGATAGCAGAAGTTCAACAGTCATTACACATTTAAAATCAATTTTTGCTAGACATGGAATTCCCTTACAGTTAATGAGTGATGGAGGACCTCCTTATAATTCATTAGAATTCAAAAAGTTTCTTAGTGAATGGGATATAGAACACATAATTTCAAGTCCCCATTATCCTCAGTCCAACGGATTAGCTGAAATATCTGTAAGAATAATAAAAAACATATTTAGAAAATGTGAAGAAGCAGGAACAGATCCTTTCATAGGATTATTGCAATATAGGACTACATCCCGTGGTAACCTAAGTTCCCCTTCTCAGTTACTTATGTCAAGACAGCTTAGAACTAAATTACCTAATAAAATTAGTAATTTACAACCTAAAGTTATTAAATATTCTGAAAATTTAGCAAACAAAAGGAAAAATTTACAAAAGTCTAAAATGTACTATGATAAAAAATGCAAACAATATACTAAATTTAGGGTAAATGATAATGTATTATTTAAGAAAAACCCACAAGATATAATATGGACTAAAGGCTTTATAATCTCTACTACAAATTTTCCCAGATCTTTTATGATCAAAGATTGCAATGAATCTATTTATAGAAGAAACACTAGACACATTAGAAAACTATTTAATAGTGATCAGTCAGGAAAAAAGTATAAGTCAAACTCTGAAAAGAAAGTAAAATTCTATTTAAAGCCTAATCAATGTAGTTATAGTCAACAGGTCAAGTCAAATAATCACTTATTGAAACAAAGTCAAACTGCAAAACAGTCACAACAAGTAAAGTCAAAGTTAAACTATAATAAGTCTAATTCCTTACCAAACAGGGAGGATAATAACTATTGTACATTCGTTTGTGTATATGAAAATGAAACAATGTCAAAGCCGAGTCCAAGTCAAATAAGTTCAAATCAAAATGATTCTGAGTCATATCAGTCAATTGAATCTCAACAAAGTTGTTTAAATGAAACAATTAAGTCTCCTGAATTCATTAATTTAAATGATTGTCAAACATCAGATGAAAGTATACATGAGTATTGTGAATATGAAGATCAATTGTCACCATTAAATTGTAGTCAATCCAGTCCAGTTAATTCAAATGTAACAAATAGCAAAATGAACTTACCTGAAATTGTAATTTCACCAACAAGTGAAAATATTAATTCTGATAATTCTGAAATTCAAATGTCTGAAAGAAAATATAGTTCTAAAGGTCGATTGTTAAAGAAAACACAAAAATTTGATTTGTAAACAGTTTATTATAACAAAATAAAATGTATAAAAATATTATTATTCAGTTTAGATTTAACAGATGTTTCTTATTGTAATAACTTGTACTTTTGGTAAATATTGTTTATAAACATTTATATTATTAATACTTGTTCAAAAACAACATTGTAAACACTAATAAAAAATTTGTTAAGATTATAAATTTTAAGGTTATTGTAAATGTCATCTGTCAATGTCAGTTGTCAAATAGTTTTATTTTTTTTTTAAAAAAAAGGGCATGTAACATATTTATATTAAGGTTAATGAAGTGTGGCAACACTTCTTCCATCTTTGGCTCTCGCACTGAATAAATGTCGTCTGAGTATAATAAGGAATTTCAATGAACCACCTCGCCCCAAGATACATTAAAAAACAATACACATTCAAAAAATGTTTGCCATTAAAAAGTAAAATAAAATAATAATTTTATGCTAAGGAAGTATTTTTTTATCTTATTTAGTACTACCACATAACATACATAACTTAAACTAATCCAAGTTTCAGATAAAACTAATTCTGAGGCATGTCATAATACGGCGTACATAGCACACAAGTACGTACCGCAATAGATTTCTAGTGGCAGGTTTTAGAAAACGAAAATGTTTCATTTCGTCTAAGGCAGGTGATTTGCATATTTTCATGTGCTTTCCTTTGTACTACACATATTGCACCGGTTTAGAGTCACTGTCTCGTAAATAAATAATCAAAGTCACTGTCTTGTAGGTATCACTGATCACTGAGGAGAATTCAGAAACAAAAACATAGACGGAGGAACTCAATCAATTCGACGTCGTATGCATGTAAAAATGATGAACTTTATAGTCCGAAAACCAAACCACATTAAATTGAGAGATCACGAAATAACAACAAAGACACCGGCCGGTAAGCGAAACTCAAATCCGCAACCCGTCCCACGTGTAAGATCGGTCTTGCCAGCGTACATCGTAATTTATCTACCATCATTTTATTAACATACGAAAAAAAATTGTTTTTCTTTAATCAAATTAAAAATTTAATCACATTTTGCTTTTAAAAATAGCAACGCATAGAGAGGTATTGGTCTAAAATTGTTTTATTGCCGATAAATTGAATGATAAAGCAATATTTTTTTCACAAAAACCTACTTATAGTTTTCAGGATATAACAAAGGGTATCCTCACGGGATACCATAATTAAAAGAAACACATTTTTGAAACTAGCAATGAGAAAAGTTTGCCCCCGTAGGTATTAATATTTGTCTAAGAAAAGTTGTCACCCCCTGGGATATTATGGTATGGCACCAAGTGCAGAGGTACTTTAGTGACTTATTTACATTATTGCAAAAGTGTCAGTGTTGCACCGGTGGGTGCGGTGGTGGTGCTAATCATGTTAGCAACTATACAACGATAGTATGCCTCAGACGCAGATGAAAATGAATTGTGTATGGTAGGCTTTATCGGGCGTCATCGGAGGAGGCAAATTGCATCGCTATTATAGAAATTTACGCCGTGTAATCACCTTTCCTCTGTGGTGTAATGGCAAATGGCGACCATTACCCATTCCGGTTTAATGCGGGACCCGGGACTCGGGATAGCTCAAAAAGCGAGCCAGACATGTATCAAATGAGATTTTCGCTGACCACAATTACAGCTTTTGACGGACAATATCGCGGTTAGATGAAACAGAATCGTAATATTATTTGTATGTTATTACTCGATGTTACAAAACCATTTCGTAGAGAGTTAATTTTTTCCAATGGTAGGTACAGTACCCTCTTACTTATTTATTACCTATGATCTATTCATAATGCTGGTGGTATTTACCTCCGGCATCTTTGTCTTTCTTTCAAATTGGGTACCTACTTAAATATGAAAGTACATGAATAATAAATCTACATAAACAAAGGTAAACAGGGCAGGTCAGTATCTAACTAGGTACATCATCTAAAATACGATTTGTATTTGTAAAAAAATAACCATCTTCATGTTTTTATCACTTGAGATATAAGTGTCATATTATGTAACGGTATTTTGAGTATGTAAAAGTAGACAGTTTCTGAAATGAATTTTTTTTTATTGTAATCTAGGCGTATTAAGCAGAATGGCATCTACAACTATTGCCATAAAACAGAGTGGCCCTGGATAAAAACTAATAGAGACCGTTTGATTTAAACTATCTTAACTACCTAGTCCCCGTATCTAGATAAGTTGATTCTTATTTATTTGTGTTGGAAAATAAAAAAAAGATTTAATTAAAATAGCCACATCACATAGATTTTATTTTTAGCCGACTTCAAAAAAGGAGGTGATCATACAGGGTGGTGCCGTCAACACAACACTAAATTGAAACATGGGCTATATTAGTTCATAGAAATGGTTTGCCACTTTCAAAAACATCTTATTCATTTGATAATGTTCATTATTTCTTACAAATGTCATGAAATTATCAAATGATTACGATGTTTTTGAAAGTGGCAACCCATTTCTATGGACTAATATAGCCTATGTTTTAATTTATTGTCGTATTGACGACACCACCCTGTATGTTTCACTGTATGTATTTTTTTGTTTGTTTACTGATTTCTCTGTCGATGGTGGACCGATTTTCGAAATTATTTTTTTATTTTAAAGAGTACCTATACTTACTCGCAGATTGGTCCCATTAAAATTTTATTAAAATAGATTCAGTTCATGAAATTAAAATAACTGGAAGAATTAAGTCGTCAATGCAAGGGAAATTGCGGATTTTCGCTTTTCTTTATATAATATAATAAAAATAAAAACCAACTTCAAAACACTAAAAAGTAAAAAGTCGGTTTTTATTTTTGCTCATATCATTATATCTTATGAGACTGTAAAGGTCTAGCTAAACAAAACACAGTAGACTTTATTGATAAAAACAAAACAATAATGTTAGACGCAATAAATAATATCCTTTCAAGCAATGTTTACAGAAACTTTAGTTGGGTATATTCTATAGAGATGGACCACCCTGGGTTTATTATATCAGTAGTTTATTATAGGCAATAGCCTCCGCGTGCGCGGTATCTTGCTGAACCATTACTGCAAATTGCAAAACTTAGCGTACGATCACCTCATATTTTTATACAAAACAATATTGGAGCTTTGACTATGGAGGGAATAATTTGTATAGACTTCAGACAGACCACTCATCACGTCAACGTCATAGATGCAAGCAAGATTAGGTTTGTGTGTTGTCATTTAAGAGATAAATTGAATCCACTGCTTACTCAAGTCCAAATATTAGTAGATATTAACAAAACTTGCCATGCTTATGCAAGTCAGGCTTTCGGCTAGTCTAGCAGTCTAAAGAGGTAACAGAGGATTTTTAGAAAAGTCTCATAGGCTCTAAACCACGAAGGTGGTGATAAACGAGATAGATATTTTCACAAAAAAAAATTAATAGAATAGATAGAATTTCAGTAAAAAATACTCATATTTCCAAAAAAACAACAAAGGAACATTAAAATGAAGTTAAGTTTCAAATTTCAAGCACAAAAAATAATATAACACTTAATATGAATGAGTTGGATGAGTAAGTAAAACAAGATACGAGAGTAAAAACTGTAGCAAGAACTTTATTCTATTTGTATGTACAAGTATACATGTTTATAATAACTCGACCTTTTGAGTGATAGTATTTACCTAAGTTGTATAACTACATGCATTACTGATGCAACCAAGAATCTATACCGTTAGCACCCGTTGACAGATGAGTACTGGATCTTAAAACTTACTACATGACCGTTCGTTGGACACATAAAGATGTCCGACTCACACAGCATTAATTGATCATAGGCCAGACCCACCGGCTTTGCGGATTCAACTACGCGAACCGTATTAGAGACACTCGTAAATTGTCATCTTAAACGGCTCTTAATCAAGTCGGCTTACAACTATCGGCGTCGCATTAAGACATTCAGACTATGAAATTGAGTTGTAGTGCTTACCCAATGTTATGGTGTATTACGTTATATTTCCTTGATTTTCTGTTTTAGAATGACGTCGAAATTACTCAACGTATTAAGTGAACGTGATTTGAAACAATGAGTACGTTCCATAGCATTGCTAGTTGCCGGTCCTTCCGTGAAATACTGAGCAGGAATCAGTGGTGTCTATCGTCGAAAGGAGCGGAGCGGCGATCATGGCCGTAGATATAAGCTGTCTGCGGAACACTGTGCCAAATGTAATAACATGAAATAGTATAGACTAGAGAGCATTACGGTTGGCGCATTACCTATCAGATGCCGTGCTCCCAGGAACGTGCCGCGTGCTAATGTGACTCGGGCACGATTCCGATTTGTTATCGCCAGCATTGAGACCCCAGACATAGAGCACTGCTTTTATATAATTTGCAATAGCATTAAACGGTTCCAGGATACAGTGAGTACTGTGAATGTTCTGTAATTCGTGCTTCCATTAGAAAAGTTACTCTGTTTGTAGAGCTAAGGCAAGACCAGAGACTAAATATAACATTGAATGAGTCTATTCTCCTTTGTGAATAATAAGAAATAATAAGATCGAAGATACTCCATTGTTTCCAGTTTTGGATGAAAGTAAGTTAATAAGGATAAACGGCAGAATACCTAAGCACATCCAAATATTCTTACGAAAAGAAGCATCCGGTACTTTTCACCATTCTTCACACTATTTTACAAAGTTACTTTTAGGAAGATAACATTTAAAACATATGCTCGCGGGGCCTCAGCTTTTACTAGCTACAGTAAGGGAGACAGCTTGGCCGATAAACGGAAGACGTTTTACTGTTGTTAATGACCGAGTGCGTTCTTGACGTAGGTATTACTGGGAAAACTCTTGTGTCCAAAAATGGGTAGCGGAGAGAATAGCACCTAGTTATCTGTTCTTATCGGTAGGGCTGGACTTTGAAGGGCCGTTTATGATTTTATATAGAAGAGGCAAAAGTCGCTAAACAAAATGTTATATATGCGTCTGATTACGTTAGAAATGTTTACATTTAGAAGCAGTATTTGACCTAACTAAAGACACGTTTTTGATGAGGCTTCGTTTTACACCTTGCAGAGGCAATTAAGCCATCTGAAATATTTCGTTGATACAGCAAGCTGCATATTGCCCATCACACGTTTACTTAATATGACATTTGGCCGATTTCAAGCCGGCTTCTCAAATATCACCGAAATGAGGAGCGTATCGAGTCTGTTATGGAGTGTTTATTACGAGACAAAAAAGTTCCAATCGTTTCAAGAAACGAGACGTGTGATGGGCAATAGTCACCTAATCTTTGATGAAATCTCTACATTTTTGGCACAAGTGGAGGCTACAGCCATCCTTTGTGCTCCCTCTTTTCCTCTCCCAACGACTTCCTCTCATTGTCTCCAGGAGACTTTCTCATTGAAAGACCGCTGACGGCACTGCCATTATCAGACCTGAGTGACGTAAAGGAAAGCAACCTACGTTGCTATGAAAGACTCGAAAAGCTTCACCAGATGGCAGAAAGAGTTCATTGGGAAGCTACAGCAATGAACAAAATGGAGAATAAATAAATTCAATTTGAAGATTGGCGATATGGTGGTCATCCAAGAGGAAAATATATCTCCATTGAGCTAGCGCCTTGGAAGAGTCACTAAGCTGATTCTGGGGTTTGATGGTAACCGTTCTAAATCCAGGTCAGGAATTGATGGAACATCTTTTGTGTCAATGCGATGCCCTGGCTAGGATCAGAATGAGTCTTCTGGAAGTGGCGTATCCAAAGCCAGAAGACAGTAGACTCTTTCACCCCAAAGATATAGTGAAGCTTATGGCAGCTATATTCAGGAAGAGGGACCGTGGGAGGAGTGAAGGCAGGGGTGGCACACAAGATCCCGAAGGGTCGAAGTGCATCGTGACAAAGTCACGACCACATGATAAGATAAGATAACCGTTCTAAAGGCAACATTGTATTTTTTATTATTTCATTAAAATCTTAATCTTTCAAAATTATTCGTTTTATTGGCCTCCATGATGTGGGTAAAGATAAAAAAAATGTGTCATATCTACAGCACATTGTTATTGTTCAATTCTGTATTTCATTTTACGGCCAATTACATGCGGTTTCATGAAAACTGTAATATGCGGACTGGTTTTCGAATTGCACCCTTCGCGTAACTTTATAAAAAACTTCTCTGAGTTTGATCGTTATATATCCTTTACTCATTTTTTAAAACTGCAATAATCACTAGCCTGTATATGTCATACTGCCACGCCCAGGTCTTTCAATATGGAAGAAACACATGAGGAGCTTGGCCATAACATCACCACGCTGACCCAATGCGGGCTGGTGGGTTAACCTGAGATCGACCTAGACGAAAGTTGCTTTGTATTTAATTATTCTTAAAAAGAGTGCTCAAACCACTTGGACATCGAGCTCCTCACTAAAAACTGTAATATTATAGTATACATTCAGAAAAAATATTCATACATTCAGAAAAAAATATATAGATTTCTGATGATGCATTAGTATTTTCAGTTCACACATGCTACTATTAAAATCATCTTCTTCCAAAAAATTAACAGGGAAAGGACGCGCTAGAAACTCAGCGAAAATCCGAAAAAGCACCTTTTTTTCTTTACCTGGAATCTGAATGCACTTCGCCGTTCATCATTTTTAGGACGATGATATACCTACCTACTATTAACCTTCATACATAATAAGTAGTCTCAATTGTGATACAGAAAATTAATCTAACGTGACCGCTTTTTGTCAGCATAATACTCGTCAGTGACGCCAGCATTGTAATTTTCTGTTTTCCGGTGGAAAAGAGAATTTTTACGGTGGAAAAAATGTATTTTTCCATTGGGAATAGGTACTGTAGTTAAATCTGCGAGAAGCTCATCTTTTGTTATTTATTGGCATCTTGCGTTTAAGGTAACTCGATCAAAAACAACTCCTTGACAATTTCATATAAAATCAAGATCCCTTTAGTTCGTTGCCTAAAACAACAAAACACCGCAGTTCATATTACTAGCGTTCTATATTCGGATCATTATGTAAGTATAGTCACCAATTAGTAGCGATATTTTTTTTAGTAAGTCATAAAAAGGGTGCTTCAGACTTTGATATTTTGATAAGAAATAGTTTAAAACAAATAACTTTCTTTTCTTATTCACCTTGAAAAAAACTCATCGTAAAAAAACGTTCGGTTACTTTCAGCGCCGCACGTTGCGATCAGCTAATCAGCAAACTGCTTGTTTTGCCGTCGGCCGAAGTTGCGACGAGTCGTCCGAGCCGAACCAATGCGATGGGCAAAAGGAAGACCCATATGTCGGGCTTAAGCCGATTCCGCGTCAAAATGTAGAGACCCTTATTCGGCAATTTCGGCATCTGAAGTCGGTTCACTTCGCTCATTTTTCTAGATTAAACTGACTTACCCGTAAACTGGGTGCAATTCCAATGAATCGTTTAACCCTATTTGACCTGCTTCAATACACTGTGGATTATTTTGCACTTTGTCTCCATTCATGCGAAGGCCACGGTCAGTGTCACGAGTTTGCTTGCTACACATCCATAAAAACATAGCTACTATATAAAATAATGACGTCTCGTTATATCATACCGACCAAATGCCTATTATTCTTTTGATAATTTCATGACATTTGTATGAAATAATGCTGCCAACGTTACACTATTCCATACAAATGTCATGAAATTATCAAATGAATACGATATTTTTGAAAGTGGCAAACCATTTCTATGGACTAATATAGCCCATGTTTAAATTTATTGTCGCATTGACGGCACCATCCTGTATAATAATTAACTTAGAACATACATTACAGCTACCGAGATGATCAAATGAGATCGAAGCGCAGTAGTTCAAACGGTCAGCGGTCGGAAAAGACTAAGCTCCACTTGACCCGAACCATACCGACGACCATATCGCGACCAATAACTGCCCTGCTGCCAGCATGAAGAGTTTGAGAAAAGTTTTTTCCACATCAAAATCGCTCACTTCGCTGTTTTGAATTGAAGGGAAAGGTAGCCAGTGTAATTACTGGGCATGGGCGCCATTTCATCTTACGCCTCAGGATGATGATTTTGCCTTGTTATTGCAGGAGTCTTTAGGCGGCGGTAACTGCTTACCACCAGGTATGACCAGGTGGGCTGTCAGCTTGTTTGTCATCATCAGAGGTCGGAATTAGGTAGAGTTATTTATGTACTTGCATCGAATTGTTGATATTACCGGCTCTTACCGGGATTTCAAATTTTTCAACTTCGGACTTCCGATGCTGTTGATGTAAATTTCGAAATTTTGGCGTGCAGTGGTTCAAATTGTGTAAAAGTAAATAACTTCTTTATTTGATAAATCACGATATTTTTCCGCTCTTTCAAATTAATCTCGGGATTTGAGGCATATCCACTTTCATCTTTCGCTGTATGAAATCAGTGTAAGTACATAAATAACTCTACCTTATTCCGACATCTGGTCATCATTCAGGTACAAAACATATTATATTTTAATTATGTAGGTACCTTCTTTGAATAATAGACGTGTTCAACTTGGTAAACAAGATTATTCTTAGACGATTTTCTAAAATTTTCATCGCAAATTGGTGAAGTCCAAAGTAGACTTAAAGGAAAGCCTGTTATTTTGCCATGTGTCTAAACTTTCATCGATAGAGGTCCATTCATGGTGCAGCACGGCACGGGTAGTTCCAATCATGGCAGATGCATTTTGTGTTGTTTATTAGTTTACTTATGATTGGGATTCTAAATTGTACTTTTATTAGTAAATGAAACAGAATAACACTTCTAACAATATTTACATTTTCTCTTATTAATCACAATCCAATTAATGGTGGTGATGGATGGATAGGTAATTAGTTAAATGTCGTATTCTTTACTATTCATATTATACATAGCTACAATTCAAATAAGTAAAAGTAGCTTAAAAATTACATGTTGATCAAAATCATAAATATTGCCTCAACACGGATGTTTTTGCTGTTTCTTAAAATTAAAACATAAACAAAATCATTCAATTACGAAAGGTTAACTGCGCAGCAAAAAAGTTCCTATTACAATTTATTGGCACCTTTTGTTATAACAGTGCGCCACAGCAGGGGTCAATGTTTGCGCGAGGTGATTTCAATTTGAACCGAAATGGTTGCATAATTTGGGAAACTTTATTGGTGTTGCACTATGAATGGCGATCGGGAGATGGGAGATAACATCCTAAACATATTGTGCAAGTGTTGCAAGCGACCTTGTAATATTCGCAATTGAAATGTGATTAGAATTTTTATGTTGTTGACCTATCGCTCCTTACATTTGCTTGTTGCATAGTTATTAATATTATAAGAGTACTTATTTATTTGTCATTACATTTTTTATGTCTTAGTTATAAATCTTAATCTGTCAAGCGGCGTATTACCTTTGGTCTGGAGGTCTATAACAACTGAAATCTGAAATCTTGCTAATACTCACTTATAATTTGTTAAAGGTATTTTTAAAGCAAGGCATTCCTGAAGTTTAATAGGATCGTGTCTCTATATATTTACTAGGAGGTACTTATCTAATCTATGAATAGCATATTATTCAACAAATAATAATAAACATTGCGATATCAGTGAGTGCACTGTAAACTATTCTAAAGCCGATGAAGTTGTAATAATTGTCGACAGTTAAAACAAGTAAGTACCTTTATTTAATGCTGGTTGTAGAAATCTGTAGGAAACGGAGCACCTCCCAGTTATAGTATGTTTCCTTTCCTTTCACTGATAGAGCTCCAGGCGAGGTTTTGCTTTTAACACCTGGGACGCAATTCTCATTTCCTTCGAAAAAAAACTTTAATTCGAGTTTACTTTGGACATCCTTTTCAACCATTAACCTCGTAAATCGAGATGGTTTTCTCGAATCTCTTAATCTCACCTAAGTATAACCGAATTATGCTTTGGGGTGTAGTGTGAAAGAACATATACTCAATGTGCGATGCAGCTATATACCTCATACAAAATGATTATAAGATTGTAAATTATAGATATTTTATGTTTTTTAAGTGATTGGATAAGCATTATAGCTTATCTGAGTTACTGACGTTTCGGACACAAAATTTTGGGCCACTTTGTCCGAATCGTCACTTTCAATTTTAATATAAAAGTTAGTGACGATTCGGACACCATTAAAATAAGGCTGCTGTTTGTACAGTCAGGTGAAAAAGTCTTAAAATTTAAATGTATGCATATTGAAGCGTTGCCAATACTAGCTATTTCGGGATAGTTATAGATGGCATTTTTCTATAAAAAATGTTCTTTAAAAACTCCATCACTACAAGTCACCTCAACATAGATTACTAAGTAACGAAAAAAGAAAAATCCATCAATCAAGACGTAGATTTATAATAAATATCAACATGTTAACATTATTGTATATTTTTTTTAAAAAATAATCTTTAATATAATATTTATTGTATAAACCAACATATTAATATAACTGCTTTACATTTATTCTAGATAATCAAACTGGTGGGTAGTATAAAATCGCACTGCTTTTTGTAAAAATCAACACCTTAACGTTACTGTTTTATATTTATTCTAAATAATCAAATTGGTAGTATAAAATCACAGTGTTTCTTGTAAAAATCAACCCCTTTACAGAGAATTTTTGGTTTTAAGACAGTCCTATAAAAATATCATATATGAAGTATAAAATATATAAAAATAAAATAATAACAAAAGTTACTATTTAAATAAACCTTCAAAAAGAAACAAATATAATAATCACATACGTTTATAAATAATCTCAAATAAAAAATGAAAAAATGTGAGGGTTTCTTATAATCAGTTTTGTATTTTAGAATATTAGGCGTTCTATGCACAATTAAAGGTTTATTTCTCCCTTTGTAAATTCAGTCAATGTAGCAGCAAGAAAGTTATCGAACTCAACTGTGGTTTCAGTTTTTTTTTGTTATACTGGAACCATTTAGATATTATAGAGTCTGTTGTTATTTGTCCTCCTTTTCTAATAAAGTTAAAAATTGGGCATTTCTTATTTGTATTTTTCTGTGTACCTACCTATAACTGAATGCCAACACTCTCATATTTGTTGTAAGGTGTTGGCTATTGTATACGCTCCACTTATCGGCAAAAAATGAAGTTTCGTTTAGCTAAGTGTTTACAAAATAATCGTTAAATTTGACTAGTTTTTCACTTTTGGGACATTGGGATATAATATATACAACCAGGCGTTGTCCATTACCTCTCTTGGCAAGAGAGCTAAAATAGTACATCTTTTTATGTGATTTTTGACAACTTTCTATTTTACGTTTTTTGATAACATAATTGATCGGCTCGACGCCACAAACTCTGCGAAAAATGAAAATAGCAACCTTTGATATTTACTTTAGGGAAGACACGCTTGCTCGAAGTCAAGCACAAAGGTGTACGGATCAAACTTCGGAATTTGGCTTTTAATGAGGTGAAACAATGTTACTTAAATGTGTTTAGTTTTATTTGATAGTAGTGCATATGAAGGGAATTATGAATAGTGTACAATTGCATAAAAGGTTTTAAACAAAATTTTAAAGTTCCGTCGCAGAAGACTGTCAGATTAGGCTTTCTCAAAATTTCTCTGCAACATTCACCAGCAAAAATCAAGATCCTGTTCGGGGACTGACAATAATCAGCTAGTACAAATGTCTTAAATCTTGTAGGAACAATGACATCCATTAAAGAATTGAAACATACCTTTTCCACAGTTAAGAAATTATTTCTTTTCCGAGTTAGCCTTCTCTCCACATTTTTTTATTTGGTATTTTTTTTACGAGATCCGCTCCTTCATCTTTTATTTCTACCACAGCTTCCCGAACTACGGTAGGAATATTAGTCAGTTGTCACTTTTTGGGTCGTGCCGTGCATCGGACCAAACGAGATAACTCTTTAAGAATAAAAGAGATAGCAGGGTAACTTTTTTAAGATCCTCTTATAACCAACTCCGCTCTCTCGCCCGTTACTGCACGTAAGACTGTTATTTGACTGAGACACTGCGATTTGTATTTACAAAATACAAATAAAACTTTTGATGATTTTTTTTATTATTTTTACTGGATACATAAAGTTCCTACTGTACAATTAAATATTGATTATAATAATATACGTTTTTAATGATGGATCTAAGTTTTTTTACAGTGTTATGATTTATAGCAATGCACTAAAACTTAACTTGAAATTTGAAAAATATTGCATTTTTCAAATTTAAGACATATTTTGTTAAAAGCTTTTTCATCTGATTGTACAAACAGTCTGAATAACACAATATTTTGGTAGTGTCCGAATCGTCACAAACTTTAATATTAATCTGTAAAGCGGCGATTTACCACCGGTGGGCGATGGCAATAGAAAAATCAATTGTGTCTGGAATCTCATGGTTGACGGGTTAAAATTGAAAGTGACGATTCGGACACAGTGTCCGAACATTTTGTGTCCGAAACGTCAGCAACTCGCTTATCTGTGGTGTAACCTAAATAATAGGTTATCCTGACTGTTTACTCATCTATGTCCTCAAATGTGTCTACATTTGGACTCGTCGGAGTCCTACACTTTTTTTAGCAATTCAATGGATCTATGAAATTAATCAATATTTGCGTTGCGATATTTGTTTCGTCTTATTTTTTTAAACGCTTTTGAATTAAAGGGTTAAAGTTTGACGTGTCTGTCTGAGTATCTGTGAGTCTGTCTGTGGCATCGTAGCTTCCAAATGAAGCTAATTGAGGTTGAGGCTAATTGAAGATAGATGAGGTTGTAGGTTGTGTTCCTGCGGTGAGTAAGGTCACCGGAGCTCATTCAGAAAGCGTTATATTAGGAGCAGGGCTCTTGTCTTATATGATGTCAAGTCAACATAATGTTTTCTCTTGATTTTTCATATGTAAGCTACTGTGGCGTTTTAAAGAAATAATGTAGAGCAAGGAAATGAGCCTAAAAGTGAAAAGTAAAGTCTTTGATGCATGCATTCTTTCAGTATTATCCAGGACTACAATGTATATACCTACGTAGAAGTATCAGTACGGGTGCGAAATATGGGCTCTTAGCCCGAGCGTTAAGCACAAAGCATAAAACTGGAACTATGCCAGCATTCAAAAGAGAGAAGTATACTGAGCATAATAAAATACGGAACACACAAATTAGGAAAACGGGCAAGATCAGCAAGGAATGGAAGAGATTGGAAGAGGCCTATCTTTGTCAATTTAGGGAAATAGATACAGAGAATAGAGTGGTTAACTTCAACGAGTGGTGAGATAAACGTTGCTATAAAAACGTTAAAAAGAAAAGGGTAGAAAGCGGTGAAAAATTAGTAGGTAACACCTGGTGTTTCAGTGGCGTAGAGGTAATCGCGTCTGGCTGGACCCCAGGAGACGCGGGTTCGATTCTGGAGTGTATAATTTTTTCATCGTTTTCTTTATTCATTTGTAATTGTAACATTAAAATGGCTACGAGATAAGTAAAATAAGTTATTGTTAAGCAATATTGTAAGCTATCCTATAAGGTACTTCACCAATGAAAGCATGTTATGTGCGTATCAAGTGGCATCAGATAATTTTCGTTTTTGGCAGTACGTGTCGAAATGATCCGAAATAGAGGAAATTAATTATCATTATTGTACTTATTAGTGCCCACGGTGCTACTAGCGTCTATCTATAGGCTACGCTAACCGCTACTTCAGGCGGACCGTTAAAAAAATATACTTGGCGAGTGAATTATTTGTTATTTATGTCAATCGTTGTAGTAATTTACACCTATTAAAGATTTATAGTGTAGCTATAGACAAGAACATCTACGAGCTACGATGTAGAACTGACAACGTTGTTAGCTATGTACCTGCGTTAGAACAATAGTAAGTAATAACACGCTTCCTGTATGATTACAGCTGTGGTGTGGAGCTTTATGGGGAGTTTGCATTTTAATTCCACCGCGCCACAACAGGAAGCCTGCGTCTTGTGTAATTTAGGAAGAAAGCAAGCAGACTTTATGTTTGGATCGGTAGAGTCATAAAACTAAAATATTACTTTAAATTGGTATTTTTCAAATTTTAGAGCATTCGACTGGGAACGAATATTACAGAGGATCGCAGCCAAAGGTTGTAACTCAGAACTTGAAACATTTTTTTAAACACTCATACCTATTTCGGCCAAATTAACCACCATTAATTGTGTTATGGCTACTAGATAACGGAGAATCAATAAAGATAGTATAAAGATAGGGAAGGGGGTAGCACTGCGCACGGTATTGTTGTATTCCGCAAAAAATATTAAATATTATTAATCTCAGAAGTTATTCAGTAACAAAACGTTGTGAAAAGGAAGAAATTAGTGTAAATCGCAAGGACAAATGTTATCTCAAACAATCATTCAGTACAAATAGTGAAATTTTCCAGTTAAATAAGTGTTGTTTAACTATAGTAAACGATAAACTATTACAATGAAACTCGATGATTACCAATACCTATCTGTCGTCTCACTTGCCATTATAATAGGTACGACAAAATCGAAAAATATTGAACATCCTAAACAATTACATTCCCTGGCTGTACATCATGCATTCGCGTGTTTGGCATATTCTTAGTAAAAATTCTAGGGGCATATTGTTATAATATTAATTTTTTGCCTAATTTTGTTGTGATTGTTTAGAAACAGCTCTTAGTTCTTAAAACAGTAGGTATTTATAATTAAGTCCTCTTGGTATTGTGTGCAGGTGATTCAAGCATTACACAATCGGCATGGTCTAAAGAGCTCAGTAAATTAACTCTAATATGCCTCAATGAGGTTTTTAAAGTCACAGAGATTATGTTCGAGTCCAGCTCGCAAATTGCAGCAAAACACTGTAATTTTTGGAGAATGAGGCACTGGCGCAGTGCAGTTGAATATATTTAACCTAGCACTACATAGTAAGTAAGTAGTAGATACTACTTCGAGCGCTAAAAAGGCCTAGGCTTATAAAGCACGCGGGAAGTCTTTATATAGTCTGTCAAGCCGCAGAATACCCTCGGGGGCTTATGACAATTAAAATCCAATTGTGTCTGGAATCTGTGGCATCACTTATTTTCACAACTGTTAGTAGGAACAACGGAGATTTAAGATAAGAAAAATAAACTTTTTTAACATATAATATTGTTTCATATAATCGTATCTTACCACTGTTAAAGCATTATCAAACTCCAAACCGTTACGGCGTTTCCAATAGAAGTGAGCTGATGTTGGAAATTCCATCATCAGCTCACGCAAATAACCCGATTGAATACAACTATCGGTCTCTACGTACCTATAATATTTAAATAATTATCTTCCAACTTCTAACCGTTAAGGAGATGTACCCTCCATCACCAGTGCATCAATATGAGACGATGACTAACAGAAGCAAATACTTAAAGATCTTAAAAAATAAAACAGGTAATATATGTATACGTGCCTTATAAAATTTGAGGTTTGCTCTCGATTTCCCTGGGATCCCATCATCACATCCTGATTTGGCAACAAAGGGACCACCTCAACCCGCCTAGCATGACCACCGAAACGCGATATGATACGATATGATAAAGCTATTTATCGCTTCGAACTGTCAAAAATCATTGGATATAAACGCTATCTTGAAATTTTATCAAAACTGCGAACATGTACATATACAATACAAGTTCGCAGTTTCGATAAAATTTCAAGATGGCGGTTATATCCAATGATTTTTGACAGTTCGAAGCGATAAATAGCTTTATCATATCGCCTTTCGGTGGTCATGCTAGGCGGGCAAGAATATGTATAATCTACCGAATAAAAAAAAATTGAAAATTGGCTTACAATTGACAGAGAAATTGGTGAACATACGTAAAAAAATACATACAGTGCAACATAGAAATTACTCCTTTTTTGAAGTCGGTTAAACATCCAATTTAGAATCTAAATTCGAGAACATTTAATATACTTATCATGTCTTGGGGGATTTGGTGGTGTATGAGGCGCGATTTGGTACTGGCTGAGCTGGGATGAATATAATGCAGCGCAGTGACCGCTTATTGGTTGTAGATGGTATTGTAAACAATGTATGGACATGTAAACCTCCTGCAAAATTGTGGTAATGATTTTTTATTGGTAAAACATTTAATCGCTTCATTAATCCAAAATGCGACCATAAACAATGTTTATGACATAATGATACAAATAATCGCGCATGGTAAACTCCCGCAGTGAACACTTCCGCAGGATCAATCGTTTTTCGATGTCATTAACCTTCGTTTTTGTATGATAGTTTCCTGCACGTCTTCGATATTTAAATAAAGACACAAAGAGATTTTTATGTCTTCATAATCAATAGTATTTTGTTTACTCGTTGCGATGTAAGTATATATGTCCGATAAATTGATACCCAGTATTTCATTTAAAGAGACATACAGGGAAGTATAAGGAAAGCTATAAAGTTCTCATGGTTCTGTAGCCTCGAGCTTTTGTCTCCAATAATGTAAGGTATTATGTTTTACCTATCGGTAAAAAATTCACTCAATCCTTGATTAAATAAAGAGGTTTCCAGGTGAACTACATTTTGAAGTACGATTAATTTAAAGAATGTCATAAAGCTATGTTCGTGGGGTCATGGGGCGCCCAATGTAGCCAAATCTAAGAGTTGATTCATGAAACAAAACTTAATGTTTACTCATTTATGTCACTAAGCTGCCATTTAATTAATTAAATTAAACGCATTTTAATATAAAAAATTCCTGCCCGCCTAGCATGACCACCGAAGCGCGATATGATACGATATGATAAAGCTATTTATCGCTTCGAATTGTCAAAAATCATTGAATATAACCGCCATCTTGAAATTTTATCGAAACTGCGAACTTGTATTGTATATATACCTGTTCGCAGTTTCGATAAAATTTCAAAATAGCGGTTATATCCAATGATTTTTGACAGTTCGAAACGATAAATAGCTTCATCATATCGCGTTTCGGTGGTCATGCTAGGCGGGCTGGATGGATACAATCTCTAGTTAAAGTATTTAAGACCATGTAAGACAAAATAACGATGATTATGATTATCTTTCTCTCTGTCGTTTTGTATAGCACGTGCACAGCAAATGTGGTTGAATTTGCACGGAAAATTATGGAAATATGTTCATATTTAATTTGGTGCTGATATAAAGTCTACAATTGACATGTAGAACTTTCAACTGTCAGATAAGGTGCTTTAGAAATTTATTCATCTAGTTATATCTAATCCTTTCCAACTTTTAATCAGAACCATATATTGTAACATTCACAGATCAGGTAAGATTATAATAGAGACGAGCTGAATAATAATCTTAGTCTTCTATTGAACTGTTTCAATATTTCATTTTTATATATTGAAGCAGTACATTCTCAAATTAATCGCTGTTAGGTTCCATTTTTCTGGAAAAACTACTTATCATGACGACCATAACTTCTTGGTGTACATTTGAACAGCTAGGTAGGCATTGTAAATAGATGAGGGTCGAAGCTGAAAATTGAAGTTCCGTTTCGAAGATCCGCTCCCAAAATTTTATTCGACTTTTTTACAGAGTAGGTAGTGATGACCTAGGTATCATAAATAATTTATTGAATAAATAATTAACATAAGACACTTATAAATTAAATAATTTATGGGTGTCTTATGTTCAGGACTTTTCAGTAGTTTATTCGTGTTTTTTTTTAACACAAATAGATGACAAACTAGCTGACGGCCCACCTGGTGGTAAGCGGTAAGCGTGAATTGATTAAAAGTATTAATTGTTATTCAAAGATTATCGGATCATAAGGTCGCAACTTAGGAAGTAAAATTAGTAACATAATGCGGGTAATACCACCATGGGCACCATGTACCTACTATATGAAAACAATAAATAGAAAATGAAACAAATATAAGTAAAAAAGCAGGTAATTTCTCATAAATTATTGGTAAGTAATATTCATTAATAACAAAACAGTTTACAGTGAATAATTATTTCATTTATTTCAAACCTAACTCTATATACTTATAGTTCTGCATAAAGTAAGTAAGTAACTCTATCTATATGTAGAGTTTGATGTGTAATTTTCTGATAAACAGTTTCACTGGATACGTAACGCAAATCTATACGGTATACCTTTATGGCAAAAGAATAAGGTCCTACCCAATTCTTTTTATTGCATTGATGATTTGATTCTGAAAAGCCACAAAAAAGATGTTCTCTTATAAACAATTTAGGCCGTCTTTTGATATGTTAAACAGTATAAGTATATTCCCAAGATCGATGTTATCTGTCTATGTTATTGAGTGCATTTATAGGACTCATCAATATTGAGGCGTTCGATAGGTTTCAAACTGGCTACACACCTTACGATAACCCATTTAGTTTTTAAATGATCCTACTTTTTGAGCGGAATAAAGGATCGGACTCGGTGGTGTTGATTAATCTGGTTTTAATTACGAAAACAAAGTCTTCGTGGTCGACCGTCGGAGTAATAGGTCAATCAAAATTTGTAATCTCGAGTTCTGCGTGCTTCGGAAGGCACGTTAAGCCGTTGGTCCCGGTTGTTACTGCGTTAGGGCCCAAACTCATGTTTTTCTCCCATGCAATAAGGCATGTGCCCAGCAGTGGGACGTATATAGGCTGGTGATGACAGGATCGGACTATCCTACCTACTGTAGAATAGGATTTCCAATACTTCAAAGCATAGGCGCTGCTGTTGTCTTCATACGAATTGACAATTGAACGCAAAAAATTAAGATACCTATATTTTTTGTTGTTATATCACGAAGATGGCAATCAAGCATTAATTGTAATATTTAGTTTCCACTATACCTTGTTTAGCTAGATGATATTAAAGGTCCATGATAGCCGCTAAATATCAGGCGGACCGTAAGTTTCTTAAAAATCCGCGAGAAAGTGGTAAAAATTATAACATGAACTTTACCTCTATTTGTCATTTGAAACCCAAGCTTATGTCGACTGTAGGCGACAGCACATTAAGCATGACAGTTCGACCACTATTATGAATGGAGTAGGGCTTATTCCATTTGTAATAGAGTAGAATTTTGTATGTAACGTACTGATGTGCTGTCATCAGTACGTTAGTCGTGAGTTGAATAATTGTGTAATAATTTATAAAAAGCGTAGGAAAGTTTTACCTACACAGCACTTGCGCCAGTATCTTGTAAGCTAAATTCTATTTATTAAGAAACGTCTGCTAGTTTTTGTAGAAATTAAAATAACGCTAGCCAACGAACTTTATTATGTTTACTCTTTTGAAACATCCGATTTTAAGACGACTTAAATCGGAAGGCTTGTAGAGTGCTTTAAACACAAGCCTGTGGGGTAAGCTTTGATATTCAAATTGGTGTTGAGATCGCGCCTGTCACTGCTTTCATAATGAGGCGGAGAATGACAAACTACCCTCTTTCCTTAACGCCCACTGACCGCGCTGACACTAAGGACCAAAGGTTATATCCAGTGATATTTCAAACTATTGGTATTGTTATTTTTGTTTTTCTTTTACCCTTTGTTTCGTAATAAATTTACTGTCGCATTGACGGCACCACCCTGTATATGACCAGATCTATCTCATAATAAATCATCAAGAATCTGAATCAGATGGCCGGAATAACTTAAATTCATCATTGTTCAAAATTTATTTTTATTTTAACATTTAGTTTTTTTCTCTGCATCGGTATTCCAACTTAGAGTAATAAGTAATTAAAACTTCATGTTATCAATTAAGTTAAACTACTTTTTTTTTCGCTGAGGGGACGCTCTTCCAGCTTATTCCTTAACTCCCGGTAAGAAGAAAGGGGGGTGTGTGGGGCTCTCACCCACTAAACCTCAAACTCATCGATACACCTCTTTGTTGCTTCTGCCGATGTCACGGGGTAGCCCAAAGACATTGCGACTGTTGGTGTGTCTGCAGGGCAGTGTGACTGGTATCGGTCCCATCCTTTTGGGGGGGGCTGTAAAGTGACCACCCAATCCAACTGAGTGCATTGACACGCCGACTCGGTAAGTCTCTCCAACTCTGTGTAAGATGGGCAATGGCCCACAACCATTCCTGGAGCCAAGAGATATTTAGTCCCTGCGCCCAGTTCTTCGGCAGCGGATACTAGAAGTGGCGGCCGCTTCCCGCTCACATTCTGCATCCTCCTTTCCACATATCACCTCCTCAGAGTACGCGAGGACCGTCTGCCATGATCTGACACTCTCAACCATCTTAGCGATAACGGTCGAGAGTGAGAGGTCATTCCCCACAGCAGTGATCGATCGCCTTTCCTCCGGCCATGCAGGACACATCTCTAACGCGTGTTGCGCACCCTAATCGGGCCAGCCGTCACAGTGGTGGCAGGTGGCAGTCGGTTCCCTCCCAGCGATCCGACAGAGGTATCCCCCGATGCATCTGTGCCCCGCGAGGACCAGTGTCATGCGGAATGTCAGGACCCCATGCTGCCTTTCTACTCACTGCTTTAAAATTGGACTGACTGCCCCAATTAAGTAAAACTACCTATGCTTTTATTTTCTAAAGCCTCGTAACTTTTATTCTACCAGTTTTATTATTTTATAACTTATTAATAACGTTCTTAATTTTTGATTTTAACGTTGTTTAAAAAAAAAAAAAAAATATTTGTATCTTCATAAAACATTATCTTTTTTGTATTTTTTAAATAAATAGTTAGTTCATAAGACGCCATAAGTAACTGCTGTTGATGTTTTGTTCAGTGTTTGAGTTGAGTTGCTCATAATTAGGACAACCTGCATTTTTGGAAAAGATAAAACAATATTGTATTCCAATTCATTTTTATTTCTAAAGTAAAACTAATAAGCATATCACATGACACAACTCAAATTTATAGTCATTTTCAATTCACTGTCTAACTTTTCGAATACATATTAATGTTAAGTATTTCTTTCTTTTCCAATACAGTATGTAGTATATAGTTTTTGTTTACTATAGATAGAGATTGTCATTTTCTTACCAAATGTTCACTCAGGTTAAGAAATTTTAAGTAAATATATTTATACTGGGAACTTTAGGTTCGCAAATAAGTCAATATTTAATATGAATGTTTTAAACATGTATAACTGTTTGTTCCAAAAAAAAAAAAAAAAAAAAAAAAAAATTATAAATGTTTGAAAAATTGGTTACAGCAGTCGCCCGTATTGCGAAGGGTCGCGGGTTCGATTCCCGCCTCAGGACGTGAAATTTTTCTAGTTTTATATTTTAATTACTTATTAATAACGTTTCAA
This sequence comes from Nymphula nitidulata, assembly GCA_947347705.1. NCBI lineage: Eukaryota > Metazoa > Arthropoda > Insecta > Lepidoptera > Crambidae > Nymphula > Nymphula nitidulata. The sequence continues at coordinate 15,630,472 of OX374625.1, read as the reverse complement.
GTGGTTTTCATGTTATCGTCACATTTCTAGATTGATCATAGCATAGTGTAATTTTCTTATGTTTGCTAATTTTAGAAGTCGTAGGTATGATCACTTTTTGTCTACTATTAGGTTTATGACCTATTCGAAGTGATTTTTTAAATTTGATTTGAAGATAAGTTCTAGTAGTGATTATCTGTCTACTTATACATATTTGAGTATATACAACTTATTATTAACTTTTGGAGTAGGTAAGTAGTTGAAGGAAAGTAGTAGTTTTTTTAAATCATTGACTAGTAGACCTCAGCTGTTTTGATTTGACCTAATGTTTTACATCTTATTTTTGATAATTCATTTTTACAAATTTCAAATGTTACAATACAACAAATTATACGTCAGACAACAGAAAAAAATATATGGTTAAAGGACACAGGTTGCATGAACGACTTTAGGTAGTATTTGTGTAAAACCGCTTTCTTATAAAGTATGCGATGATGGGCAGAAATAATAGTGTATTAGGCAGGAGGAAATCACTTTCTTTTCCCAACGCTAAGTATCTATGCCTGAGTACTTAGCTTCAATTTTCTATTTGAAATTATCTGGTCACGTCACGACATAAATTAAAGCTTTTGTTATGCTTGTTGACTTAATAACTTTAACTAAGCAAGTTCGGCCAAATTAATAATTATGAGTGTTGAAGTTATGCATAATCAGCAGGTGTCTATATGATTATACGTTTATATTGAAAGATTAAAACTAAAAAAATTGAAATTAGGTACACCTACCTACATAGATACTTGAAAAATATTGTAAATCTAAAATACATCGCAATGCTCTAAGTAAAGATATACAATGTTCCTGAACCGCATTAGGTGGATACCCAGGTAGTTACGAGGTGAACCATTAACAATTTTAATGAATCAAACAAAAATAAAACCTCCAGTTTTATGGAAGCGAGTCTTCTTTGTCAGTCTTGTAAAGTCTTGTTTTAGTTAAGTATTATTACGCTTTTTATTTTCTCAATTTTTCAACTTCAAAACGGAGGGTCAATCGCACGCCTTTAATTATCCTCCTAATTCTTTAGATGTAAAATCACTTAGTCGTCATTTACCAGGTTCTATCTCATTCAGTAGACTACCGTTACCTACACCATACCTCAACGGTGATTGATGACGGCTCATTGTTACCTCCTAAATTGGTCGAATATTCGTCCCACGTAGGACTGATAATATTATAATTAAAGTAATTTATCCACTGTAGATTGGCGTGTCTTTTATTTTTGAATTAGTGTTTAACCAGTCGTCTCTTACCGCCGGCACTCACACACAATGGAAACACAGTAGTTTGATATGAATAAAGTTAAAGGATTTGAGGAATTGTATTTATTGCAACAACTACAAAGAAAGAAAACGATGAAAAATTTATATGTTCCAGGCGGGAACCGAACCCGCGTCTCCTGGGGTCCGGCCAGACGCGGTCATCATTACGCCACCGGAGCACTAGGTGAAACCTAATAATTTCTTCACCACTTTCTACCCTTTTTTTAACGTTTTTGCAACGTTTACAATAAAGTAGGAACGCACAAAATCAAACAAATGAGAAAATTGTTTTTTTTGTAATTGAAGGTTCACCTGGTAGTGAGGATATATAGGCTCATCTTTAAAGTTTTTGTCTACCGAGAAAATTGTTTATTGACGTTAATGTTTTGTGGCTTCTGTAAAATACTTTATTGATAATTGTGATTAACCAGTGTAGGTAATTACTGGGCATGGGCGGCATTTCACTTTAAGCCTCAGGACGTCAACGCACCTGCAATATAAAGTGTTGTGTGTGTGTGTGTTGTGCGCATGATTTTTTTTAAACAACTAGATGACAAATAAGCTGACGGCCCACCTGATGGTAAGCGGTTACCCCCGCCTATGGACAGATATTTAATTTTGGTGCTGGCACATCTTCATAAAAAGAAGGAAGGAAAAATGAAGATAATAATGTGTTGCTGACTAAACACAGTATCTTCTTCTTTCCTTTTTTTTCTTTCTCCTTCCTTCGTTTACTTATAAAAAAGCTAAAGCGACATTCACTGTCTCGTAAAAGAGCTTCAGAGCGATCCCAGAAAATTCCATCAGTAATTTAAATCAGGTTATTCATACTTTATACGTCTGTATGTGACGAGATTCTATGGTGACGAGTCATAGCACAGCACTGACCAAAAAAGAGTAATGTAAGTTAAGGGACTGACCTGACGCGTGCATACTTGTCTGACGCGATAGCTCCCCCGCCTCCCATACCTCCCCCATACCCGGCGCTCTCATGCGATCGGGAGCGCTTCTGATGCGGCACAAGCACAACAGATTGCATCACGACACGTCACGACAGATTAATGTAAATCTAACCATAGCAATGATATGAAACCGATGCCGTTCTGACGCGTCACGTCAGAAGGCGTCAGACAAATGTTAATCTGGCTTAAGTCACGTGGCAGACAGGTGAAACGAAATGATCTTCCTCGCCTATGAACTTTACTTTGGTTATAGTCGCGTGAACCACTTTGTCCGTAGGTTTTCTCACCAGCATAGTTGTTCTGTGAGAAGGTCGATCGGTGTCGTCGTAGTGCTTTGGGCGCTCAGGTTTTGGTTACGAGAACACAGCAATCTTTCGCCACGGTCTGTCCCGAGATGGGTGGGTTGAAATTTGTAATCTCAAGCCCCTCTCTACTAAGCACGATTAGCCATTTGATATGAAACACGTTGAAAATTTAATCGTGGTTATCCACCTCATCAAACTAGCATCATTAAGACTGTCATCATACATTTCGCCACAAACTCTTCCAAGATGCATGAATACAATTATTAAGGCATAGTTCCCTTTGCCTTTTTAAAAAGAAACAGGTGTTTTTGGCGGGATTTTGTGGAGTCAATCAAGATTTTTTATTACAATATTAAAAATAGTGTCGCAGCGAACTTTGTGTTATAAAAGTAGTGTAGTTTTATAAACCAAGTGTTTGTGTTCACGTACAACTAAAAGAATAATAGAATAAAAGTGATTATAGTGTGCAAGACGATGATAATTTTTTAGTGGTTATCCATCTCATTAAGTAGCATCATAAAGAGACTGTCATCATATAAAGGGTGATTTTTTTGCTGGTATCTTTTTGGCAACACTGTTTTTGACAGATCACGCGTGAATCGTGTCTTGTGTCATTGTCAAACTTGTTCAGTTTGGTCTATAATTTAACCATGAATCGACTTACGAACAAACAACGCTTGCAAATTATTGAATTTAACTATCAAAATGCATGCTCGGTTAAGAGAGTGCATCGCGCACTTCTTCCAATTTATGGGCAGTTTGGTCGGCCTACTGAGGCAGCTATTCGAAAGCTTGTGACTAAATTTCGAACCCAGTTTACATTATTGGACAATAAACCACTAACACGCATACGTAGAGTGAGGACCGAAGAAAATATTGCGGCTGTATCCGCCAGTGTTAGTGATGACCGTGAAATGTCGATTCGCCGCCGTTCGCAGCAATTGGGCCACTGTTACTCCACTACGTGGAAAATTTTGCGAAAGGATTTGGGTGTAAAACCTTACAAGATACAGATGGTGCAAGAATTGAAGCCACACGACCTCCCACAACGTCTAGCATTTGGTGAATGAGCATTCGCAAAGTTGGAGGAAGATCCACTTTTTTATCGAAAAATTGTGTTCAGCGACGAAGCTCATTTCTGGTTGAATGGATATGTCAATAAGCATAATTGCCGCATCTGGAGTGAAGACCAGCCAGAAGCATTGCAAGAGCTACCACTGCATCCCGAAAAATGTACTGTTTGGGGTGGATTATGGGCCGGTGGCATTATCGGGCCGTACTTTTTCAAAGACGACAATGGCCGAAACGTTACTGTGAATGGCGAGCGCTACCGTGTGATGATTGGCGATTTTTTTTTGCCCAAAATGGAAGAATTGGACATGCCTGACATGTGGTTTCAACAAGACGGTGCCACATGCCACACGGCACGCGAAACAATGGCCCAATTGAGAGCCGCCTTCGGTGAACAGTTTATCTCACGTTTTGGGCCCGTCAATTGGCCGCCTAGATCGTGTGATCTAACGCCTTTGGACTATTTCTTGTAGGGCCATGTTAAGGCTCATGTCTACAGGGATAAACCAGCAACGATTGACGCACTGGGAGCCAATATTGAAGCATTTATTCGTGATATACCGGCTGATATGTTGGAGAGAGTGTGCCGAAATTGGGCCTTGCGAATGGGCCATCTAAACCGGAGCCGCGGCCAGCATTTGCATGAAATCATCTTCAAACATTAAATTATATTAATCGTTCTATCGATTCCAATAAAGATTTCATCAAATTTTTCAAATTTTTTGTGTTTTTTTTGAAAATCGAATCCTATACCTCTTAAAAAAATCACCCGTTATTTCGCGTCAAATACTCCTAAGATGCATTAAAATGTGTAACACCAGCATTTTAATTAAATAAAATAAGAAATAAAGAATTACTCAAGACATGGTTGTATGGGCATTAGTTCCCTTTGCTTTTTCTTTATAGGTAGAAGCGAACAAAAGAAAAAACAAAAAAACATGTCTCTAGTCTATGGTCATATCTGACAGACTTTCTAATCTGTAGTGACAGCGAAGTGACATTGACATTTTTCTGTTTTGGTATTGTTTTTCTTTCATTTTATTATTATTTCGTGATGTTTGTAAATTAAAAATAAAATGTAAATATATACAGCAATCTTCTCTCAGTGCTATTTTGCTTTTCGCACTTTTTGTGATTTACATCCGTGGAGCATAGCACACAAAATGTCTAACCTAAACCCACCTTTCATAGATGAAATTGTAAAGAAATGCATAGAAACGTATTTAAACCTACATAAAAATGGTAAACCTGCTGAAGAAGAGTGGACTGTGTTGTCTTGTGTTGTGCAATACGATACATTTACCTCAAGTATAGTATCTTTAGGTACTGGTTCGAAATGCATTGGTGCATCTAAAATGTCCTCAAACGGAGATTTGTTAAACGATAGCCATGCTGAAGTCTTTGCACGACGAGGTTTCCTTGTATACATTTATGATAATATGGAAAAAGCACTCGATGGCAAATATTCTATTTTTACATTCGAGGATGATAAGTTTAAACTTAAAGAAAATATAGAATTTTTATTTTATTCTTCTCAATTGCCTTGTGGGGATGCATCAATAATGCCAAAGACTATTGATCAAGATGATTATGGTGAAATTATTACAACAAATAAACGCCAGGCAGAAGGTGATATCTGTGTTTTGAATATGAAAAAATCGAAATTGACAATTAATACTGATATTCATAGGACAGGTGCGAAGTGTCTTCCCAATAGTGAGCAAGATCTGAAATGTCCCGGAATAAATTACCACTCTCTTGGGCAGGTCCGTATTAAGCCTGGTCGAGGGGATCGGACATTATCTGTTTCTTGTAGTGATAAAATGGCGAGATGGATACATTTAGGTATTCAAGGTGGACTTTTAGATTTGTTACTTCACAAACCAATATATTTAAAGTCTTTTATATTTGGAGCAGGCATGCCTTATTCACAGGAGTCTATAGAAAGAGCTTTTTTGAAACGAAACTCAGATAATGCAAGAGTTTCTCTTGAATATGTACCCCATATTTACCAGACCTCAGCTATATTTCCAAAGATTAGGAATGAAAAAAGTTCAAGGCCAGCTCCAAGCAGTATTGTATGGATCAAAATGAACCCCATGTAAGTGTATAATATATCATTATTCAATATGAGTTACATTAAAACTGTTTCGTTTTTCTTGAATTTTATTTATTATTTAAACATTTTCTAGTTATATGTATTATCTTTTTAATTGAAGATTACACACCAATAAATCTAAATCACACTGCCCCTTTGTACTAGCTTCTGTTGGCGGGTCTGCCTGCATAGAGAAGTTTTTAAAATGGATACCCCTCTGAAAATTAATAAATATTTGAGAAACATTTTTTTAAATCAGATGTGTTGGTTTGACTTTGAAGGTTACCTTCTACACTCAAAAATTATCTTTTCATAATATTCGTGTAGAAGTAATTATGAAAAAAAAAGTAAAACAGTTTTTTGTTTTCATTAAGGGTTCAAGAAGTGGCAGTACAAGGACGGAAGCTTGGATTAACAAAGACAAAGGCATCATCACCAGTCAATTCATTGTGTATAAGCAAGTATCAATTATATAAAAGGTTTCAACATATAGTTTTGAAGAGAAATCTTCATCGAAGTATAATAGGTATGGACAATATTGAAACCATGCCTTATAATGTAATGAAAAGAAAATCTACTAGGTATTTGAAAAAATGGGCAGAAATTAAGGAATATTTTTTCAAGACATGGACAGTGAAACCAGACATATTTAACTTTTGTGTTAATATGGTATAAATAAGGTTAATATGGTATATGTAAGTAAATACAAAAAATAATATACAAATTCTTTAATTACACCACCCTTCAAATATTTTTTATACTAATGATACGAATGCGAAAGTAACTATACCCGAGGACATGATTTTTTTCTAGTTTAAATACTTTTCTTACTCTGTCTGTCTGTTAATTTTTCCGTTCTAACTTCTAACTGATTAAAATGAAATTAGGCATAGATTTATTATTGCATACATAGACAATAATAGGTACCTACACTTCAGTTCTTGTTTAAATGCTTTCTCAACAAGTAACATGAATATTAGCTTCATTATCATCATCATTATCACCAGCCTATATACGTCCCAATGCTGGGCACAGGCCTTCCTACATGCGAAAAACACATGAGGAGTTTGCGCCATAGCACCACCACGCGGATCCAATGCGGGTTCGTGGGTTGTAGCGGTTACAGTAACTACCGGGACCAATGGCCTAGTGTGCCTTCTGAAGCAAGGAGAAGCTCGAATTTTGATTGACCGATGCCGGTATCGACCGTGGCGAAAGTTTCTTTGTTTTTGTAAACGAAACCAAAATACTCATACCACTAGGTACGACACCTAGCTTCTATTTCCGAGCTTTCATCTCTTTTTTTTTAATATCAGTACTTTGGTAAATTAAATCAATAAGCACGAAATTATGAATGTCAAAGTTCAAAAAATATACTATACTTGTAAAGGAATCAGTATATGAAAACAATTCAGATAAATTTAAATACTTTTTTTTAAAATTAGTCCGTTAATAAATAGAAATAGGTATGTTGGTCTTATCTTCATAGCTAGTATGTATAGATTTCTCTAATAAGTCGTTGTTCATACCCTTTATTGCTATTATATTATCTTAGAATAATACCGCTGTAACACAATCAATTTCGGGACCAAGTAAAATCCCCGGAAGAACAACTATAAATGGCTTGAGATGATTCGACCTGACGTAAGAAGATGACGTCGCTGTTAAGAGCATTAGATGTTAAGAATAGTCTGTGATCGTAAGTAAAATAAATGGGTGCATGTCTCACCCACACACGCGGAACAGATCATTGCCTATTTATTGGTGATGTTGTTTTGTTTGTGTGATATAAACTAATTAAGTTTACGTGTTTCAATGTAAAGTTTAAAAAGTTATCTGTAATTCCCTTAAATTATAACTTTCATTTGAAATAAAACCACTATATCGGATTTAACTCGCGTTTGGTCATAATAATAATAATCCAACACTCACACTTATTATTAAATTAAATGTTACATTATTAATATACATCCCACGTTGACATCTTCAGTCTTCCCGTGATCACGATCGCTGTATAGTAATCGAAACGTGTATTGTAATAATGTGACATCTAATTAAACGCGAATTAACTCCGGTAAAGTGGTTTTATTTCAAATGTGTAGTGCTCGCGAAGATATAAGACATTATTCATCATCATCACCAGCCTATATACGTCCCATTGCTGGGCATAGGCCTACCTACATGGGAGAAACACATGAGGAGCTTGGGCCATAACACATACATGCTGACCCAATGTGGATTGGTGGGATAAAGCAGTTGAAGTAACAACCTTAACCAACGGCTTAACGTGCGTTCCGAAGCACGGAGGAGTTCGAAGATTAGATTTTTTTTGGTTGACCCATCCCGGTATGACCACGGCGAACTTTGCTTTGTTATCGTAATCGAAACCAGAGCGCTCAAACCACTACGCCACCGAGCTTCTCCAAGACATCATTATGTAACTTTTATTGCTTAAAAATTATAATCCAGTGTATTTAAGGTCGTATATTAAGTATAAGGAGTTGATTGTTGTAAAAAACTTCGTTAACTGCCCTTCCGATTTTCGTATCCGAATTTAAAAAGCACATGTAGAAAGTGGGATTAAAGTTAACGTTTCTTATCACGTTCTTACGTCCAGTCTTCCCGTTGACATGCAGTATACTTATTTGATACCACTCGTCGCCGCTTTGTCATTATTTCGACGAGAATCACACTGATTCGCCCAGCCCGTTTCTTGTTCAAGTTCACCTACTTTCTACCGGAAGGCAATTAAAAATAATTTGCATTTCTCTTTGTGCAAATTATGTCAATATTTTGGACGACTTTGTCGGTGTCGCTTCATCGATATTGTTTATGGTTGCAAAACTACCAATTTGCATGGTTACCTTCGTTAAATTTTACTTCCTAATTAATGAGGAAATTGAAACATCTATTTATGGTTAATGAAAGATCGTTAGCCGAGATTTAAATTGACAGCCATTGAAAATACTTGATCACCTGTAATGAGCTTAAAAGATTACCCGCCCGCTAACAATTACGAGCTACCGTTAATTATTACTGTGTCGGTGTATTTGCAGTGGCGTAGATAGTAATCCTGAAGCTATACCTACTCATCTGGCTCATCTGTGTAATATGGTGCATAAAAATAAGCGAACGAGAAGTAAATATACATATAAAACCGAATACTTAAGCCATTTATAGTTGTTCACGTAGTCATTTTAAATGTATTTTTTAATATCTGCTACGTTAGCACGATATCAGACCCTGCCCCCTTATTCGCTAACTCAAATGACAAGTGCCGGTGGATATGATCTTTGGTGTATTTACGTACATTGATCTTTCACAACGAAATGTTTCGTGTCATTGAAGCGTGAAACAGTAATGTATACCTACCTATAGAAGGAGGCAGAATGTCATCAAGATCCCTACGTCACGACTCATCGTAAATTGGTACTAAGTAGCTATTTATTTTATGCCTAGGTTATGTCATGATATGAATCAATCAATTAAATGAATTTATTAAGTAATATTTTCTATTAACAAAAACTTTGTAATGTGACATGGATTGTGGTAATCATTTGTACCTATATCTCAAAATACAAGACATTTGAGGTTAGGTGGTTCATAAGTTTCCGCGGGCTGGTTGCCATGACAGCACAATGGCGACTCTAGCGCATAAATCATAGCAGGTGAGCGTGTGCGCAGATCGTCGGCGGGCCCTTACAGGTGCTTGATTTTATTTGTTTCCGAGTTTAGAATATCTCCATAGTAATATTTTATGGAATAGGTCGTTACTGTTCCTTATTCTGGAACCGGTGCTTCTTATATCTATCGGAGCATAGTAATATATTATTTGGTTCTTTTGTTAGACAATGCAATATGAAGAATATCTTTGTATAAGCATAACAGTTAGGTCGTAAATTGGATACTCCTCGTGGTCCCGCTATCGGGAGGCGGGGGGTGGCTCTACTCACGACTCATTGTTTATCCACAACAAATTGCCACACGGTCAAATTCCAAAGAAAACTGAACAAAACTGACCTCATCTAGATTTTCGCATATTTCATTTAAAATATCTATGTCAACGCTTTAAAAAAATATATATAGATATTTAGTTACTTTGGATAGTTTACCTACTTACTATGGTTTCAAAGATCATAAATGGTCTCGATACGTTTTACTAGGCACATGGTATATTAAATGTGAGAAACACATGAAGAACTTGAAGCCACCACGCTGACCCAGTGAGGACTGGTGGATGAAAAGGACTACTTTCTGACTCATCCAGGATCCACAATGACTAATATTGTTTTCTTTTTTCAAGTCTTCAAAACCAAAGCGTTCAATTCACTACCTAAGTGAGCTCCAGCAAGCTTCTATTATATGATCACATTAGTTCAATTAAAAACATAAAATTTGAACGCATGTACGTATATAGGTAGGTACCTATCATTGAAAGTAGAATAGGTAGGTATACTGCCTTGAAAATTACAAGTTTGCAATTTGATTCCGTGAGGTCCAGAAGAAGTTGTCGAGAGTATTTCAACGGATCATTTAACGGGGAAATTGGTCAACGTCGAGTAAACATGGCCATCAGTTTGCGGACCGTTTCGTGCTCCGGCTGACGCATGACGGTTTTGGGTCAAAGGTATTTATTTACCTAACAGATAACGAGAGATAGTATTTTTCGCAACATAAAGTGCCACCCGCAAATATAATAATTCCACTGTAATGTGACCAAGTGACCAATATTTCATTAATCCATTGCATTTTTGAAGATATTGGAATTTATTAAGCTGTAAATAACGTTTCATTATTGAAAAGCTCCGCGCGTTTTTACAATTTCAAAAGGTGTTACGTTAACAGTTAATCGCATTTCAATACGTTATCGTTATGAATTGCTGTCGACTGCAACAACTGCGATGTGGAGAAAACTTCTTACTTCATTTATTTTATTGTTGATGCTCAAAGAAGTTATGGTGTTATTCATAAGTTTCGCATTTGGTTGTATTTATGTTTGGGTTTCCCTGTGACGAATTATGGCAAAATTGATTACCTTAAACATGGTAACGGAACTCATTGGAAGTCCTCCTCTTAGGGTTGATTCATAAATGATGGATGCATTCATGCGGATGTAGCATTCTTATTTCAGTATGACCCAGTTGAAAATTGCTCCAAAGTTTATTGATTCTTATTTGGACAGTTTATTTTTAGTAGCTTACATAATACCATGTTCACGTTGATTGAATTGGCGCCAAAAGTTGATGAGGCATTTCGAGCAAAATTATTGACCTGCAAAAAAAACCAAATCGTTTGACCACATCTTGATTGACATTCCAATTTCTCTCCGAACATGTCACAGGGATTCTAACAAAGCTCGTTCCGTGTTCCATGCAAGGAATAAATTTATTCTAAGTATTTAATACACTTCAAACTACTTTACAACAATAGAGTTCCTTTATATTATGATATTAGAAATTTTACTCGACAGCTTATGTCGGTCAAGACACGACTGACCAATCAATTAATCGCATTAAATGCGTTTTGTAGCAAATTAAGTCTAATAGTCGTCTAAGCTGAGATTACATGCTGTAATCGTCTTGATGATAGACGGCTTCGGAGTGCTGAGTTTTTACGATGTATCTTAGTTGATCTTCAACGGAATCTTGCCATTGGTATTACTTTCATATCGCGTTTATCATTTTACGCCTTTTATTGAAGCTGGTGCTATAGATTTAGTTTAGTTAGATTAGTCAAACTGAAGGCTAAACTTTCACAACAACAATAAACCTTAGGTTTTATCAACCGGAACCGACGTATTAATATTTTCAAGTCTTTTTCTGTCTCGTGTGGTAGGTATTAATAGTAAATTATCACCAATCAGTTCAGTGTTAGTCACAGACCGTAGTGGTAAAAGAACTTGTGCATTGTTATGGTTTTCGCACTTATGACTCCACCACGACTGAAGATTTGTGCGAAAATTCACGCTGCTTCGTATTTCCTTTCTGTGGAATTAAATACCGTAGAATTATAATCTTGGGTCTGTGTACTGCTCGTTGTTTATATCGGGTGTTTATGCCGTCATTTGTTAGCGCGAATCATGCTTTCTCTTATGTCCAGCCATCACTGCACTATTCTACCTACTAGCAGCCGACGTAAACGGCCCACTTTAAGCTATTAATGGATTTCTTGTACAGCCAAGAGCATATCAAGTGCATACCTACTTAGTTTTGTATCCTCTTGCAACTTTGTAATTGCCGTGGCTGTATGTTTTGAAGAGTTTGTTAAGAGCTGTTGCACAGTTGTACCTACTTGTAGGTTTAAGTCAATACTGTTTACTGCTATCTTTGAAATGAAGTAGGTAAATGTAATTTGTAATTTTATTGTAAATTGTATTGTTATAAAAAGTTCATAGTAAAATGTTTGAAATCTTGTAATATTATATTAATACTTTGAATTTATCATAGTTATTAAGGAATCTATAGCTAAGATTCACATGAAATATATGTGACAATTATTATAAATCTTATTTTTAACACAATTTGTTTATGAATGCGTACTTATATTGTGAGTATTTGTAAATAATTGTAAGGTCCACTTCGTAAAGAAATCCAATTTGTCTTTTACATTAGATATGGTTATGCGTAACTAACCATGAATGGGAAGGTTGCAAATATGTATTATTCCGAACTGTAATCCTGCTTTGTCCCCTTAGGGGACATACCGAACATAAAAGTTTGATCTGCCCCACTGTTAGTAACGAGGGGACAGTTCGAACTTTTATTCAGAAATTAGTAAAATACTTTATAAATATAATTTCAAACGTATTTATAATAAATGACCGTGATGTCGAGGTTCGGCGTCATATACCTACTTAATATTTATTCATCCATGAAACGAGTCGCATGATACAAAGACATAAATCAGATAGGCGCTGTAGATTTCACTGTGGATTCTGAAAATAAACTTTAAAAGTTCAATTGTTGCATTGGCGCGCACAGCAGGGCAACTCACTAGTGTAGTAATGTCTTTATCGAGAAGCAAACATGACAATAATTCCTCCCAATATGTGTGTATTACGCTTACTTTATGTAATACGTATCGATATCGAAACTGCGCGATATTTGGCGAACTCGGTCGATCACAGTCGTTAGCTTGTAAAATGACGGTTTCAAAATTTAAATTGTCAATAAAGTGTTCGTACCTGCCACTGAGTACCAGATGCATTCAGAAGTTGTGTATAACGATAACGGCTAAAGGATAACGGATAAATTAATATACAGTGATTATTAAATATTAATTAGGTACCTATGTGCATCTTATTTTAAAGTGAACGTGCCTTTTAACATTTTCCCTTTTTCTGGACCGAATGCTTGAATTATAATGCTAGGATCAGTTCGCTCTCATCAACAGCAATTCTAGTGTCAGATCATAAATCACTTCGTTCCAACACCCAATAATTCAACACTTAATTAGCTGAATTGATGCTGCCCATATAACCTCAAAGGCCGGTACAAAAATAGCCCATGCTTTTGTTTCTGTTAAAATCATGATTCATGCATCAACCGGGAATTAATCATTTAGTAACCACTCAGATATTTTATCGGTCTTTTATTTAAATCGTGTGTTAACTTAACCAACGGGACTGGTAGTACGTATCTACAAAACAATGAGTTGGAACGAACCAGTCAATCTATAATTTACGCAGAACATTTATCATGTAAGGGGTTAAACGTGGGTTTAATTAAGTGTCGTTCGGGGACCGAAATAATAATGTTGAGCAAACGTTGGACACCAATCGTGTGACCCCATCTCCGGTTGCATTCGGTTTTATTAACAGCGGAGTGGCTCGAGCCGCCTGCGCCGCCCCTTGCGCCCGTCTCTACTTTGACACAGCTTGTGATACTGCATCGAATCCGAAAAATTCTTGACATAGTGTGAAAAAAGAGATGTTCCAAAAATGTATGGAGACCCGGCCAGGTCTATGTACACTATACTGAAAAATAGCTAAAAATATGCAGAAAAATGCTCAATTGTCCGTTTTCTTTTTATTTGCTTTGTTGCGTGGTAGAAAATGATAATTTTATAGCAAAAACTGCAACACAGTCAAACATTCATCATGGCGCCTATGTCACTTTGGTGACGTGTAAGTTGACTTCTATGTGGCCCGCCATATTGCCATATTAAATAACTGTGAAATCGACGAAACATTTCAACTTTTGTACATAAAAACCTGGCCGGATATGAACCATCTACTTTATTAGTTTTTAGGTCGATTGGTAGGATACCTACAAACATTTATGACGTTTGATAGGTACCAAACTTCGTCACACCATTTTGTGTCACACTGTTACACAACGGAAAAAATATTCCCGTTGAGTAACACCGTAACTCAATGCCACTATTTTTTTCCGTACGTATGTAGCTGGATCATCCCCTGAAGTACCAGGCTCCCATATCTATGTAAGAGATGTTTAGCATACTCTTATTTTATTTATATAATAATCGTAGGGGTACAATAAATAACCTCTTATATACTTATGGTAACCTGGTACTTCAGGGGATGATCCAGCTACATAACATACGAATTTGAATATGTAATGATTTTACCCAAGGTGTTACTAAACGGGAATACAGCGTTCTGTTTAGTTACACTGTCACTCAACAGAAAAAAAATAGTGGCATTGAGTTACGGTGTTACTCAACGGGAATATTTTTCCCGTTGTGTAACAGTGTGTCACAAAATGGTGTGACTCAACGGGAACAAAGGGCCAAGCATATTTTTTATGCCTCTCTCTCGTATCTGTATTTAAGTTTCTTAGTGATTATTATAATATGCACATTGAAACTTTTTAAATTTTTTTCAGATGGGTAAGATAAGTTCTGAAGTGAAATTTACCCACAGCTGCCCTGCAGGTATATAATATACACCTAGATAATATTAAGAGTTTCAAAGTAGTCCAATTTTAACTCACTGACCATAGTGAGCTTACATTTATATATCTAGTTATAGAATATATTCAGCGTATGTGTCTAATATTTATATAATTTTTTCATGACACATCGTATACTTATCCTATGCAAGAAGTTCATTTTTCAAGTTTATCAATAGGTGTATGTTACACATCAGCACCTTGGATTCGTGCACGATTATTGCTCGTTCTTCGTTTGAATGGACAAGAATCCATTATAATAGTCGGGCACTATTGAAGGTGTTTAGTAACTCGCTACACAACAGAGGTTAAAAGATGAAGAGAGATATGAATCGTTTAATAGGCAAGTGTGAACAGTGTTGCCATTGTTAAGCCCATTAACAAACGAGTTTTGACACGCGAGAGTACTTGCGAAATGTTTAGCTCACGACTAAATAAATAAATATTTAACATCGTTGCCTAAGACTTTGATAAGTAATTCAATAAGAACACGTTTAATTGAATATTGGAAATAATAGCGAACTTACGAGCTACAAGAGGGTCGGTGTGACACTGTCGCAACAAATTAATCAAATATGATTTGTACTTGTATATTTATGGGCAGATTTACAACTACAAGTCGACCAAGTAATTTGTTTGGCATTGTTGCGAAAAGCCTTTAACAAAGGCAGTAATTTTCGATACAAAAGACACGAGCTCTTCATATTACAATTGAAGCGGTCGTTCACATTTTAGTGGTCCGTCTGAAATCGCTGAATTGCAATTTAAGCTTTATGAGTTCCTGTTGTGGTTGCGGGTTGCACTTTTACTTTTATTTTACTTTAAATCAATACAAAGAACTGTTTATAAATTACTTGATTAATTTTAAACTTCTTTCATGAATATGACTAAAAAGATTTGTCAAATGTAACTTAAACCTCTTAGTTGAGATATTTTTTGTGCAATTTCCTCTTGTAGCTCAAGGATTGAACGGCTTTTAGTTAGCGTATAAAGTTACAATACGTCGGTCGTCGTCTCCCAAAGTCTCACATGAGTTATTTTTAGCGCAGGTGGCAACGTGAAAAAGCTTGTCTGGTGCTATGTCGATTGCATAAACTCTGTAAGGTTGTCGCTCGAGGAAACTGTTGACCAGTAATGGCCAATTTGCGCCGAGTAGCAAGTCTGTCACGTTTTTTTTAAAAACAACCTTCCTTATAATGAGTAGAGAAACCTCCTTCGTTCTAAACTCTCTGCAAGCACA
The DNA here is from genome assembly GCA_947347705.1 of Nymphula nitidulata. NCBI lineage: Eukaryota > Metazoa > Arthropoda > Insecta > Lepidoptera > Crambidae > Nymphula > Nymphula nitidulata. The sequence continues at coordinate 15,614,586 of OX374625.1, read as the reverse complement.
TTTTCTTCGATTTTCGAAAGTGTTTATTTTGCAAAGGTTCTGTTTTAATTTGGAAAAACTATGGTTGGGTTACCTTATTTGATGATAGAAGGGTAAAAATGGACTTTAGTGGTAGACTTGATTTTTAAAACTTAAATACTTATAAAATAATACTTAAGGTTAGTTTAACAAGTCTTTAGTCTTTGGAACGCCACATTTTTATAAAATGTAACAGCATAGCTACATTCTACAATGTAGATTATTGCTCTATTTTATAGTTTATTTCAGTAGTACCTTAGGGACCTCCCACTTGGAAAACTACCAGGAAGGTGGCTTATAAAATATTCTGAGAATTTTATGATTATTTTGTTAGTAGTTAGAAAATTATCATCATATTTTTATGCCCACTTGAACGGCAACATTTTATTACCTATAGCAACAATTTAACAGAGTTACCTAATTTGCATATTCAGTGAGACAGACCTTTAGAAAAATATTAATAATAATATACGGACATTTTAAATATAGATTATAGTATATGTAGTACAATTTCAGTTAATTTTGCATGATGAACACATGCTAAGTCTAAATTTAATTTCAGTGCATTTCTTTCTCTCAAAAGAAATACGAAAAGGATGACTGTCATATAATTTGACATTTAGAAACGTGCGTTCAATTTTCGATCTTATTGAACGTGATAAAATGCAGCGTTTAGGAGGCACCTCCGTACATGCCGTCTAAAATTGTCTATGGTTTCTTCGAAATCTATCTAAAAATTGACAGCTCTATACAAATTATTGCTATCTTTTTCCTATTAAATATTGCGAGAAAGAGATATATTGTACTTAAATTTAGAATTAGAGTGTGTCTTCAGAATCAGGCCCATTACCAATGGCGCTAGATCCTACTCTTACGAGTATTTGGATAGCATAGTAATCAACAAAATACATGTTACCAACATATACCGGATAGTGTATATGTTGTAAATTAAAACATGGGCTATACTAGTTCATAGAAATGTTTTGAGACTTTTAAAACATATAATTAATTTGATATTACTTAGCATAACATTTCTTTGAAATAATGCTTCCAATGTTATATTATTTCATAGAAACGTCATGAAATCATAAAATGAATAAGATGTATTTGAATGTTGCAAAATATTTCTATGAACCCGCGTCTTCTGATTTCCGGCCAGACGCGATTACCACTACGCCACCGTAGCACTAGGTATAACCTACTAACTTCGCCGCATTCTTTCCTTTTTTAACGTTTATTTCACCACTCATTAAAGTTAACACCTCTAATGATCCAAAATAATATTTTTACAAAAAAAAATAAGCTTCCAGTTAAGGTGAGAAAAGCTATTTTAATTACATTTTAAAGTTTTTGATGCGTTTAAACGCCTACTTTTTTGTAACAATTACAAATAAAGAAAGAAAACGATGAAAAAATATACGGTCCGGAAATAGCGGAAACATTAAAATGTAATACATTTTTATGAACTAATATATCCCATGTTTTAATTTATTGTCGTATTGTTGTCACCGTTGTACTATGTGTTATATTACTGTTATATACAACAAGGAGAAGACAAGCATATGTAGGTATAACGTCTCAAGTTAAACGGTCGGCGTAGTTTATAGGTGCTTGTGGCATGCCTTTAAAGACCACGAGAAAGCGTTATGATAACAGCACAAGGACAGGACAAGTCCCCCTGATCCCAACGTAATAGGTCAGCTCTGGCGACCTTACTCATTGCAGGGATACAAACGTAGTAAGAAAGTAATGTTATTTCGATGCGACCTGCAAGATGGAGGTGCAACCTCAGTCGGGCGCTCTACAGACGAGTGGAGGGTGAAATCACCCCTTTGTCTTTAGAGAGCTATCAACTATACCCATTAGTGGGTCCATTAGTCTTTATAGACCCACTAGTAAGTCTGTGAATACAAAGGTGTCTTCAAAGACCCACTGACCGGTGGAGCTTATGATGAATAATGTTCATGTATGCAAAATTGCTTGAAACCTTGTTACAGTAGAGCCTCTCTTTATAGGGTTACAGGGTAGACCTAGACCCTTTAACCCGTTAAGCATCAGATCCCAGACACAATTGATTTTTCAATTGTCATAGCCCTCCGGAGGGATGACCGCTTGACCATTTAATCCGATGGCTTTTCATACAAACTCTCAAATTTTAAATATTGAAAACGAACAAACCGATGCTAACAAAACTTGCCCTATATAAGGTACAGACTAATCTAAAAAGTTTTTAGACTAGCCTGAGTTGCTTATGCGTGGCAAGTTTTGTTTTCGACTTGAGTTTGTTTGTATGGAAAGTTGTGCACCGTAAGCTGCGCTGCTGTGTGTGTGTTTGTGTGTGCGTGTCAGTCAGGATTGATGGAAACTGCAACCCCATAAGAAATGAAATGAAATGAAAATATCTTTATTCAATTAGATATCCCATAAGAGCTTAAGGGATTGCAGTTACCATCATGCCTGACTGATTTGACTTTGAACCAGTATACCCCATACCTATCTCGAATCATATTTCTAACTTCTATACAATTTGGCTAGTTTCTCGATTTCGCTGGGCTGGAAGACATTCATAGTTTAGCTATAAAGTTCCAGAACCTTGCTCCTTGTAGATTAGCAACCAAGCAATGCACAGCGACGGTGTAGGCGGAGCGGGTCCAATTACGTCGCAGCATGTGAATTTATTGCGCGGGCGCCACCGCTCTCACCTTGACATGTCGTCGACGCCGGCCCAAACTGGACTAGAATCCCGGACCTCCCGACTGGTTTCGGTTGGGTTTTATATTCGATGGAACTAAGATTTCTAGCAGTTGAATTTGTAAAAACTTGGAAATTTTTCTTGGGTTGGAACAATTTAAATAATTTTCATATCATAATGCTTCTTACACTAAACACTAAGGCATAAGATAAACATTTACATTTATAATTCTAAATGTCATGGCAGAGAATGAAATTGTATGGTCTTATTAAGACTGCAGAATAGTAATAGGTACCTTCTTATTGTGGATATATCGAAATAAAATGATCATTATTATCACCAGTCTATACAGGTACGTCCCACTGCTGGGCACAGGCCTTCCTACAGGCGAAAAACACATGAGGAGTTTGGGCCTTAATATCACCACGTTGGTTGGTTGGTGGGTTAAAGCGGTTTCTAAAGCACGAAAGAGCTCGATATAACAAGTTTTAATTGACCCATCCCGGGATCGACCGTGGCGAAAGTTGCTTTGTTTCCGTGATCGAAACCAGAGCGCTGAAACCACTACGCCACCTAGCTCCCCTAAATAAAATAATGGTGTGTGATTATTGTGCATAGGTTTCATAAAAGTTCCAATTAATTAACTCTGTTGCTTCGAGCTCTCACCTTGACATGTCGCCGGCGCAGACGCAGACGGCTTAACTGGACCGTAGTCCCGGACCTTCCGACGGGTTTGCGTAATTCTTACAAACTTCATTTAATCATAACTTAAGGGTATTCAGTTACATGAAAATCCAATCGATTCGTTAATAATGTAATAAAAAGCAGTACCTACTTACACTTGAGGACTCACAGTGCATACATTATATCTTTGAACAATTAATGGTAATTGAAGAAATATAACTGAAAAGGCATAGTTTATGAAAATTATTTAATGCTTAAGGGTTTTGTTGATAACAGTGTATTGATTGATTACATTTACAAAGGATCAATTTGGAAATATCGATTCTTGGATAACATTAACAGTTACAAAAGAGGGCACAATTAAAATGATAGATGTTAACTAATCTTATACCATTAGCGTGTGAATACATTAAAAATGAGTAAGGATATCAACATAATCAACTGTTAGCTAATGGATATTTATGCGCATACGCAGGGAGAGTCTGCGCTGGCGTCTGCGCGCGCTTTTTGATATAGAGTCCGGCGCGATGCCGTCAGTCGCGCGGGAAACTTCGCGGCGGGCACATGTGTGCAGATGCTGTATTGATCAACACTAACGATATAACGAAAACTTTTACGATATTTGAACTCCTAATTTGTGAATTGTGACTGTGATGCGTAAACTAATGTGATAAAATTACAGCAACATGTCTGTCTGGCTTTGTTGAAAGACTTTGTAAAACAAAAGCCCTCCAAATGAAGATGACAGTAAACCGTATAAGGGTGGTGGTGCTAGGGAGCCCGAGATGCGGAAAGTCTGGTAGGTAATTTTAGAGCACAATTTTACTAATACCCAATGACAGGTTTCATTAAAATTTTTACTGTATAAAATGCAGATTTTTTCGTTACCTAAATGACATAAACTTTGAATTATAAATATTTTATAGTTGGACGTTATAATAATAATTTTCGATCACTTATATAGCCCTTGAGTAAATTGAAAAGATTTTTTTCTTGTTCATAAAAAAAATATACCTATACTCAATCTTTACGATGGTAAAAATTACATAAGTTTAGTAAAAATGATTTAAAGTTTAATGTAAATCTCTCGAATATTTCTCGAATATTTTTTAATCTATGCATAATAATATGATATCTACGCCGTTAATGATATTAACTATCAACACATTCCACTGTGAATTCCAATGTCAATCTCAGTAAACTCCCTCCCATTGTTCCGTATCAGTCAGTATGCACATATTTGCGCACCTGCTACGGCTGTGTCAAAGTCATTGTGTTTTTATTGTAACATTATGGACGCATAATTTACAAGTTTATTTTGCAATAGATAATAAATTACATAGCTCAAACGCGGTACTTTTCTTTGTTTTCATATCTATTCAAGATATAAAGATACTGTTCGTGTGGGTAGCAAAAATGATATTTTTTATTAAAAAAAATTTTGCATTAAACCTTACGTATTATAATTACTAGCTTTTACCATAGAAAATCTACTGTCTCTGATAGGTGAATCAACTATTTTACATGACTTTTTCTATTTTTTCACTAGGTGGTAGGCCCGTATGTAGGGTCGTCTGGGTAGGTACCACCGCCTTTCTTATGTCAGCCGTTAAGCAGCTCGCTGTGTTTCGGATTGAAGGGAAAGGTAGCCAGTGTAATTACTGGGCATTGACGGCATTTCATCTTAGGCCTCAGGATGACAACGCTCCTGCAATGTCAAGTGATTTTCCCTTGTTATTGCAGGTGTCTATAGGCGGCGGTAACCGCTTACCATCAGGTGGGCCGTCAGCTTGTTTGTCATCTAGTTGTATAAAAAAAAATGTCATTCTGATCATTTTTTTTTCAAATTGACTTAATTTTTTTCAGTTTCAATTTAGTAAAGAGTACTAAAAAATACTGCAAACTATATTAATCTAGAGGAGCAGCGACATTCATAGATTTTAGCTGATATATGCTTAACAGTGTCTGTACTTCGAATTGTGTCTGTGTTAGTTACCTGAATTAAAGATTAAATATTTGATATATTGAACAATATAAACTTTGTCCTTAATTTTTATTCACTCACTTAACCGTGATCAACTATTTTGGCTTTCTCAATCTTGGTGATTGATTATTTTTTATCATAAATTTAATTAATACATTGTCACTGGCGTTACCCAATTGTTAACAAAATATAACAATTTAATATCCCAAAAAGTATGCTGTCTATACGTAACTCAATATACTGAAATTAGTAGCATATAAAATCAACATATTAGTGAACAGATAAACGATTTATAACCAAAAATAAAATTCCAATTTGAGAGACTTTAGTTGAATGACCCTGATATGATTACGCGCTTATTACCTTCATTGATGTCACCGGTAACAGCAAGTTGAATAAAATGGCAAAGTTACGATAAGTAGTGGTTTTTTATTGCAACATTTCGGAAATTTGCTACGACTTATTTATAGATGAAATTAAATAACTAATCAGATGAGAGATCATTTATTAATTATATTAGATATTCTTCTTTTTAGATATCGCTATTTAATTTACGTTAGTGCCAATAATGATTGATACTAATTTGCTTATATTTACTTGAGCAGTAGGTAGGTAGAATATCACGTATTCTAATCCAGCAGAAAAAATATCTAGTGGCATAAAAATATAATCATAATTTGTTAAACCGCGTAAGACAATTAAAACCGATTGTATCTGGAATGTATCTGTGTGTCAATCAAATTATTATTATCAAACTTAATTAACGTACATATTCATAATATAAGAATAGGTTTTTAGATGGCTATCTGCATTTTCACAAAAATGTTATCTTCCACTGTTTATTTCGAAAACTGCGCTACTATCGCAAATTTATTTACGTCCTATACATTTAAGGTAACTAGTGGAACTACCATTATATTATGCGATGCTCCTAATGGCTACAAGATTTTTTACAAAAAGAAAAATGACACTATTGGTGGCTGCTGTTTTTATGCCTTCCTTATTGTGTAGGACGAACAATGTTGCTAGTTTGTTAGCGCAAAATATATACACAGAATATGTATGTTGTTAGAGCTTTAACAAGTCTCGTTTGTTTTAATTCTATTTGTTCTGTCTACTGAATCGCCTATTAACTAGTAGATAATGTATTTTAAGTACCCACGTAGTCAAGTAGGCACCTATCTATTACAGCAGATTGTCAATAATGTTTATTTATGGATTATTTTCATGAGGCATACTAAGCATAAATTATTATTCTTAATCCACTAACAAGAACAATAAAAAGGATAATAATAGTAAAGAAGTAATAATAATATACATTAATACCTAAAAGACTGCTAGAAACGTGACAAATACACTCGATGTCTAATTTAGTATTTAAATAGATTATTTACCTTTTTTAATTTAGTAAGTTTAATTAGACAAGTACTAGGTATGTAAAAATTGCAATTTTCACATTACATTAACCCAAGTTTTGTCAATATGTTTATGTCTGTATCATAAATTGTACTTATTGTAAGCCAGATCAGAATTGTAAGATTCTAATTAGAACAAAAATTTTGCTTTGATAAAATAAACATTAGTTAGCTCGCACTATAATGTGACATAAATTTTATTTTAATTTTTTTTCGTAACTTTATTACTGAATAAGGTACCGAGTACCTATTCTTTTAGATAGATCCGAAAATACAGTGTCAAAATTACCAGAGAAGGTGAAGTGGCAGCTATCACGTCGACAAAATTTTCAACTCCGGCCAAAAAAGGTAAAAATAAGTTGGTTTAGAAGAGTGTGTTTCAAGCTGCACTAGCTGTCTGTGCATGAGGACTCTTCAAAATGGCAGTACATACGCGTACAAGTAAAGAATAATTGTAATCTCTCGGACGTATCACATCGTTTAACTATAATCGAACGTCACTTACAGGTGACTTCGTTTAATTTTCCATTATAAGTTAGTATTCATAGCTTACTAAAAATAAAGTAATTATTAATTTTTGCAAGTCAAATATCCTGTCCTACAAAAGACTTCAACGCGCGTGAGTTGTCAACATACACGGCTTTATAATACTATCGAATTCGAATTCATTCAAAAGTAAACCGTAATGATATTATTAATTAACAAAATAAAATAAAAGAAAGCGAAACTCATTCCTTCATTCAGGGGAATGCTTTACAACACTATAAATAGCTCCACTGATTCAGCAAATCCGGAATCAGCAGAAATGCTTGGCGCTTATACGTCCTATTACGATTTGCAACGTAATATTAGCTTAATCGATGGTAATATACGTGTGTAGAGCAACGACCTCGACGGCGAAGCGTATGACTGGCGCTTATACGGAAAGCATTCGATATTTTGGAATATCTTATTATTAATTCCATGAAGAGAATCGGTTTATATTTGAGAGAGTTATGTTAAATACTTACCGTATTTATCAATCTTTATTGAAAAGGACACGTAGCTATAGGGTTGCTCCCCTATAAATTAATCCTTGAATGCCCGGACAGCAACTTAAGTTGCCATAACAATTAAAATTTAATTGTGTCTGGTTTATCGGGCTTCAAAATAGGTAGCGATCTGGTGAAGAGCTTTGAAAATATAACACGAGACTGCAGCTAAGCAATAGTTAAAACATATTATTCGATACCGCCGGCGACTGACAGACAGACATGTGGATAAAGTTAGGGATTGAAAATTTTGTTTAAATTTCAATTGATTTTCCAAATCAATTAAAGTTAACCAAAATAAAAGCCAACTTGAAAACAAACACTGAATACGCACTTATATTTATTTCGTACCTTTAAAATAAGTAGACCAGAAAAAAAACATATTTATTAAAATTTGAGTACCTAAATCATTTTATTTCTAGTTATATTTTCTCGCCACGCCAAATAATAATATGATATTTTTTTTAGCGTTTGTCTTGAACTTTGTTTCCACTCTCCAAAAACGATAGAAAATATCAACAAAAAAAATTCAAAAGAAAATAAATTTAAGAACTGAAAATGATGTGTAAGTCTATCAGTTACTTGCCCAGTTACAAAATAGTAATTTTTTTTATACAATGCAAGTGACATTTACCATGTAGTATCCATACCTCATAATACTTATTCAGCACCCAAGGTTCAAAATTTGCAATTCGAGTGACGTTGCTATCGTTTTTTACTATATAATTGAAATTCCTCCACTTTTCATAATTTAAAAATAGAACTTAAAATAGATACGTCACATATTTCCCTTTTTCCTAGTAGAAATTACTCAAGCGGTTTGTAAATAGCAGCCCGGAGCGTACGTTTAAGCGTTACACAACAGCCGGTGGCGCCAGGCGTCGGGAAATCGCGCCGCTGACCCACCGGCCGACTCCCGCCACTCGATGTAATTGCACCGCCCTAATTGTCGCTAGTGATGCGCTATGGTGCACCAAGAGTACTGAAATGTAGTACACTAGTTTAGTACGCGTTACAATATAGATTTCGCCGCCATCTGGTTGGATTCGTCGCTTAATTGGACTAGACCACAGTGGGACATCCATAGGTCATAAATCTTAAAAACCTGCTTTCTTGTTTTACATTTTATTCCTTGTCGTTACATTGGATAGTTGCGGTACCTTCTGAAACTATAAATAGGTCAGTAATTAGAGTGCGCCTTCATTATCTATTGTGCATTCAAAGAGAGCGCATCGCCAATCGTAAATACTGTTATCAGTGAGTCATTAAAAAGCGTGACGTCATTTGTTGTCATTGCGGGACCTGTGAGTGCTGTGTGAGTTTTTTCTGAAATGGATATCCAAGAACAGGGTATGTAATAATTAATATTTTTATTTTAATTGTATCTTAGTATATATTTTCTTTAGTATGTCATTGCTACGAGGCGACTTTTCTTGGAGTATTATATTTTAATATTCAAAGTTTGAATAAACTTTTAAATATGTTCCCACTCGCTCCGACTATGGAGGTATATTGCACCATAATCTTTAGACTTTCTTATCTTAGGAAAATTAAAACTTGGCTGCCCTTATCTGCCCTTTTGGCGATGACAAGGGTGCTACGGTTGCCAGATTATCTCGTAGCATTTGCTACGAAATTAGTTTATTTAGTCTTAGTGCTTTGTGTAGGTTTTGTGACTGAATTTTAACCGTTTTTTTTTTTGTTTTAGGTAATTTATATATATGCTCGTTTTCAAGAATGCATATTCTTGAAATATGGCTAACTGTCAATACCGATAATGACTCGGAAAAGTGTCGTCAAGTCCTACAAAGTTTGTTGACTACTCTGAACGATGCTGAGAACATTGATATTCATTATTTAGAGAAAATTGTTAATAATTTATGTAAAGCTATTGCTCGATTCTGGAAAAAATGTAATAGGGATAAAACCAAGCTTTTATATAAGAATTCCGATTGGTTTAATGTTATTGAAAAAATTCAACTTGTGAAAAATAATAAGCAATGTACTCCGTCTGAAACGTCGCCGTGTCATTCACGTGGTCGTCCTCGAAAACCTTTTACGCAATGTAGTAAAAGGACTAAACGTCGGAGAGTAGCTGATTTGTCAAAGTCTGATGATTCTACTGTGAGTGCATTGCTTGATGTTTCAGACTGTTCATTCGATTCGTGTATATCTAGAGTTAGCACTGATGATGTCTTGTCACTTGTGACTGATGCTCAGTTGACAAAACATCAGTATTTATTAATTAAAAACTTTGTTAATAGTAAGATTTCTCCTAATGTATTACCATGTTACCAACAAATTACTAAAGCGAAACAGAGATGTTACCCTTCTAATATAACTGTTTCCGAGTCTTCAGCTGAAGTTGAATTACAAAGTCTTTTTGATCACACAGCTTCTCGAATCCTTGAATCTCAAAAAGAGGTCTTAGATCAGATTCCTGATGATTGTTTGTCTAATATCTCTTTACTTGGGAAATGGGGATTCGATGGCAGCACTGGACATAGTGAATACAAACAATTTTTTTCAGATTCAACTTTAGAAGATAGTAGTTTGTTTGTAACATCTTATGTACCCCTTCAAATTATTGTAAAATTAGCTGAAGATAATTGTAAAATTTTATGGAAAAATCCTCGACCCTCTTCCACTAGGTACTGCCGTCCTATTCGATTTCAATTTTTGAAAGAAAGCACAGCAGTGTCTTTGCAAGAGGAAGCTTATTTTAAGGATAAAATTGAAAGTTTGCAACCTACTTTTATTCAGATCGACAATCGTGAATTGGTCGTTTCTCATAAGTTGCAGCTTTCAATGGTAGATGGTAAAATTTGTAGTGCTTTAAGTGAAACATCTACAAGTAGATGTTATATATGTAATGCTACCCCTAAAGAGATGAATAAAATAGACGAATGTTTACAAAAACCTGTAATAGAGAGTAGATACCAATTTGGATTATCACCACTACATTCTTGGATACGTTTCTTCGAATATTTTATTCATCTTTCATATAGATTAGACATAAAAAAATGGCAAGTTAGGCTAGATAGTGATAAACAATTGTTATCAAATAAAAAACAATATGTACAGTCCCAGTTTAGGGAACGATTAGGTTTAATAGTTGACAAGCCGCGTAGTGGTGGAAGCGGGACGTCTAACGACGGAAACACGGCCAGGAAGTTTTTTTTGGAATCAGCTGTATCTGCTGAAATTACAGGTTTGAATAAGGATCTCATAGATCGTTGTTGTGTAATATTACAAACGTTATCTTCTGGACATAAAATTAATGAATGCAAGTTTAAAGACTATGCATTACAAACAGCATACAGCCTGGTCGAGGAATATCCGTGGTATAGTCTTCCTGCTTCTGTCCACAAGGTGCTCGTACATGGATCAGATATTATAAGTTATGCATTGTTATCTATAGGAGAACTTTCCGAAGAAGCTGCTGAAGCGACAAATAAGTATATCAAAATTTATAGACGAAGTCACACTCGAAAAATGTCACGTGAAGTTACCAATCAAGATTTAATACAACGACTATTATTACATTCAGATCCTTATATTACAAGTCTTCGGAAACTTCCCCCTAAAAAGAAAAATACTCTGTCACAAAGTGTAATAGAATTGTTACATGTTTAATATTGTTAGAATAAGAATAATTTATTTGTATTTTGTTAGTTGTTTTGTTTTTTTTGTATTTAATTAATTTTAATTTATTTATTTCTATTATTTTATTATAATTAAATAATGTTATCAATGTTTTGACTCTTATTTTATTTAAAATATATGTTTTACATTCCAATTTTTAAGTGTTTGTTCATGATAAATTTAGGTAAAAGTATGTTATTGTTTATATTTGTTTTTTACTGAAGTAAACGTTTTTTATTCCGTAAATACATGTACTTCTTTCATTTTAATGTTCCTAAAACACTTTTACAACTATAAGTCACTAAAATAATACAATGTATTGATAGTAACAGGACTTTAACTATTTATGACCGCCCTTGTATGGAGCGTGTCCCTCCGTGTAGACGTCCAATTGATTAAACGCCGGAATCCAATTAAATGCCTAGGCCAATAGTCAATTGAACTAGACTCACGCAACGTTTTACAATATGTCGTATTGAGAGTCCTCTCAATTAGATGCCTAGGCGTTCAGGTCGTTTAAGTCGACTTAAACGACCTGCCTGGGCGTCCTACTGAATGGCTAATTTAACCAACCAGCCATTTGGTTAAACGTTGCGCTTAGTGACTTGGCTAGTGGTTCTTCAGCCGTTTCATTGGATGCCGGCGTTTAATCAACGGCCTAGGCGACCAGTTAAGTAGCTAATTTAGATGGATGACAGATATCTCAGAAGTAGCAACTACTACACCAGTTTATTTTTTTTGACCTAGACAAAAAGTAGTTTAACGTGAAATTAAGTTAACACAAATCTCAAAATAATTAATAAACGTGAAATAGCTTCTTAGATGAAAAAAATACATTGCTGCATTAAAAAACTTTTTAAATATCCATATTCGTCGTCACGAGTACTAATAATGGTAAACGAAAAAATGATGCTCGAAATTTTTGAAGAACAGCTTAGACAGAGTCCGTTATGATACATTAAGAGAGATAGATACATTGAGATTTTGCACTCTTATCTGGTACGAGTATGTACACAACAATATTCACAGTATTGTGATAATGAGATGAAATTATTGAAAAAAATCACTGAAACGTAGATACTCAGCCTAAATGTCGTTAGTGAATAGTGAGCGATAATTTTCAAAAAATATATATTTATATTCGCGCAACCATTAGGTACACTTACGACGAAATTCAATGGAAGTTACTTCCTTATGTGTCTGTATAGTCATTACATGTTCATACTAACTGAAGCTTAGGTTTCTCAATTCGTACTTTAGTAATATTATCAATTGCATTGCTTTTGTAAGAGAAGACGCAAAGTATAGAAGGTACGTAGGTTGTTGCACACCAGGCACTAATCATCGGTCTTATAACACCATCCTAATTGTTGCTTGTTAGAGCTAGCGTACCCTATAATTTTTATCAATTACTATTATTTGTAATTGTTACAATAAAGTAGGCGTTTAAACGCAACAAAAACATTAAAATGTGATTAAAATAGCTTTCACACCTTAACTGGAAGATAAAAAAAAAATATTTGTAAAAATATTCTTTCGGATCATTAGAGGTGTTAACTTCAATGAGTGGTAAGAAAAACGTTGCTATAAAAACGTTGGAAAAAGGAAAGAAAGCGGTGAAGAAATTCGTAAGTTGTATCTACAGCTCTGGTCGCGTAGTGGTGATCGCGTCTGGCCGGTAATCAGGAGACGCGGGTTCGAATCCCGCCTGGAGCATATATTTTTTCATCATTTTCTTTCTTTATTTGTAATATTTACAATAAAGTAGGTGTTTAAACGCATCAAAAACATTAAAATGTGAATTTCAATTTTCAGTACAAATCGGCAATTTCATACTTTAACCCCTATAATATTGATGTACCCAGCCCGCCTAGCATGACCACCGAAACGCGATATGATACGATATGATAAAGCTATTTATCGCTTCGAACTGTCAAAAATCATTGGATATAACCGCCATCTTGATATTTTATCGCAACTCCGAACGTGTATTGTATATATACATGTTCACAGTTTCGATAAAATTTCAAGATAGCGGTTATATCCAATGATTTTTGACAGTTCGAAGCGATAAATAGCTTTATCATATCGCGTTTCGGTGGTCATGCTAGGCGGGCTGAACCAACTTAAAATGATCATGATATTGCAATCATTGGTTACTTAGACTAATAAATACATTATGCAGATATTTAAATTTAACGTATTCTAAATTATTGGGATTTTAAAGAAAATACTACCTTCCGCCCGCTACTTCGTCCGCGTTATCCCATGGGAACGCATTCCCAGGAGAAAAAGTATTACATATGTTTTAATCAGACCATATGCCATAATGCATCATGATTCATCCATACTTTCACATTTATAACTATTAGGAGGTTTTTTTTATGAGAAGGTCAAAAAGTAGTATAATAAGTACTTAATACTTATTGCCCCTCACTAATCTGTAGCTGGCTGACGGACGGGCGCGACGCATGCGTTTGCAACTCATTACTTGCCGCCCGACATGCGAAATTGTTTTTAAAGTAGATCCTGTCTACTGCGGGGGAGTGGTCGCGTCAGTCACGGACCCGCCCGACTAACATCGTTTAATAGCTTTAGGACGACAGGGCGTTTCACCTGACGAATGTTGATAACCGTTGTTTAATAAAATATCTAGGAATAATGTAACAATTGTAGTTGCCGGCATGTTTATCTTTATAGAAAAGTTAAATCTGAGCGATTTATAGATGGAAAATCTGAAACAGTATCACATTTTCGACAGCTTGCATCTGTAAATTAGTTATAAAATAAGTGACACCAGAATGAAAAAAGTATGAATGAAAAAACGTATCTCCTGTATCATGGGTGCCTGTCTTGTAGACCTACGAGAGGGCAAAGATAAAGTTTTAAAATAAAAAGAACTTACTAACATACGTTGTAAAATAAGGCCGTCGATTTAAATTTGTAAGAGGTTAAAAAACTTAATGCAATGATTCCATACTTACACGGAATGTTCCCAATGTTAGATATTCTCAGAACGTTTACCTGAATACTTCGGTTTACGGCAGGAAGGATTGATTCCGTTATGGGGGTTACTCAGGCCCGCTGAACTTATCGGCCGATATCTGGGTCACGTTGATTTCGACCATGATATAAGTACAATCTCAGCACCCTGTGGTTATCTCAGATAAAGAAGGAACGCTTAAAATATTAATTGTGTCTACTCGCTAAAGTATTTAATTTAACGGTCCGACATTCTTAACCACTCACGTTTCAACGTTCGCAATGAGGCTGTGACAAAGAATTGATCTTGGTCGTGGTTTGTAAGTAATTTAGTAGTGTATGAAGTGGATTCTATAATAGCCACGATGCCATGTGCTTGCCATCTACATATTTATTAGGAATTTTTCGTATACCATGTAATCTTTTATTCTTTCGGCCGTCCCTGTCAGACCACAGGCGCAAGAGACGCCCCTCTTAAGCAATAGACAACCAAGTATGTCTGGTTTGTGGGTACTCAAATTAAAGCACCAATTAGAAAAGTATAGTTTTGAACGACATAAATAACAACCATCATTCATTGTAAAAAAATAAATCAATTACTTTGAATTAAAAAGAATTCTATAATATAACGTGCCTAGGTTTCCTTCAAGTATTTTTAAGTATGTATGTAAAAAAGAAGTATCATTTGCTAAGGACTTGACAACTCAGTAGGTTTGAGCTTTTTGCATCTCAATGAGCGTCAACGTATGGCAGACGGCAGACATAATGGTTGCAAGCGGCTCGCCGATGCCCCGAAACAAGATAAATGACCAGAATATTGATGCGATGTGCATCGTTGTCACCAAGTTGATAAATTCGCTTGTAATAAACCCTTTCTGTCGGCGCTCGATTGAACAGAGGCAATTTAATGTGACTTTTAAAATAATATTGACTTTGATGTATAAATTCTATCAAAAATGTAACTACTTCTATTAAAGGTTAAGGTTTATATTTATGTTAAATGGTTTGTAGTAGCTATTTAAAACGTAGCGGACTATATAAAGAACTTTTTCAAAACAATATTTTTATCATAGAAGGCAAAAAAAATAAAGCGAATATTAAAATCAGCCAATGATAAGCTTTTGGTATATCTATGCTTAAATATAAAGCTGTTAGTAATTTATTAATCAGCAATGTTATACGAGTTGCAGTAAGGGCTGCTGCCGCATGATGGATGAGGTGGATAATCTATTAATTACCTTAGATCCCGTCGATACGGTGTTATTGTTCCTGCCGATGACGTACCATCTATCAACCTACATGGTGCCATGTTATTTGATCATTGCTATTTGTCTTATACGCATCGACGATTATAAATTTAGTGATAAAATATTTTGAGGGATCATGCTTGTGCTTTGTTAATAATTCATTATTAGAATAACATTAATCAAAATATTGTTATGTAAACTATTTCCGGCACTTATAAATATGTTTTTTATTGGAAGTATTTTTTTAATCATAGTGTACTTAGGTAAAATTTTACCCTGTTTATTGGTATATTTCTTTCGATGTATTTTTCATTATTTTATTGTTATGGACCTACATTAATTGTTAACTAAATAAATAAGCCGTGAAATACCCATATATCAGAGACAATAGTCTAGAGGATGGCAACCAGTCGCTCGAACTATTGTAGTACGAAAATATGATATTTATCCACAATATTGATTGTAAAAGGCTCGATACTGTCGATAGTATTGGATCAAACATATCGATACCTATGAATGTCTACTAACTCTGGCTGGAAATCAGGAGACGCGGGTTCGATTTCCGCCTGAGGCATATATTTTTTCATCGTTTTCTTCCTTTATTTGTAATTGTTACAATAAAATAGGCGTTTAAACGCATCAAAAACATCAAAATGTGCCTACTAACTCTTTAAAATCTCTTACACCATAATCCATCATAAAAATTTCACTTAATCAAACTATTAATATGGGTATTAGGTAATTCCTACTTGTATTATATCTAACGTAAAATAATAAGACGCAACACCGAAGAAAGTGATTGTTACATATATTGACCGGTTTTTAAGCTTACCGCTGCTTGTACGTCCTTGAGAAAAAAAACACTTAAATATTATTATTCCTCATTAATAGGTACTTAGCTACCGGTTTTGTATTATGAAAGCGCTCGATTGCGCATTTTAATTACAAAAGGTTCTCTCGCGTTTGAATTTCGTGAAACTTTATCGCATCCTGACGGTAATCGGATCTCAGAGAAAGTACGCTCTTATTACTCAAAGAGAAGAAAAAAAATGGAAAGGAAAAGGAGAGTGCGGAATTTTGTAACGCATTGCATATGAGTTGAAATATATAATGAAGACATTATGCTATGGGAATTGTGAAAGATTAATGTTGAGATATTTAGGCAACTCAACAGACTTGATCCTTTATTTAGAAATATTAATTAAGTATAATCATTTATTTACTCAGGGTCACTGTGTCACTGCAGTGACGAGCAGACATGGTTGTACGACTTTTTATTCCACTTTCAAAACTGCCTATATAAATAAGTATGTATTGTTACATTATTTCTAAAATAAAATTTAACATTTTTCCTTCATACTTCATTAAGATTTATTTGGTTCGATAGGTTTGTGTTCAGAAAACAACACCTGCAAACGGCTTGCAATTATGGACTTCCTAATTTTAATTCCGATGAAGAATATTGGGTTGAGTCTTACTATATTATAGTCCTTAGCACACTGATGACTTGAGGTGATAATCACTTGGATGCGCTCATCGCTAACCAACTAAAGGTCTGGATAACGATTTTCGTAACTGCTTAGTAATAACACGCAATCATACTATTATGGGAGTCTCTATGGGAGGTTCTGATTGGAACACAAAAAATTATAGCCTCAGAAACATTGTTTGACGGCTTGATTAGTTGTTGAATGTCCGAAAGTTCCTATTATGTATATTGTAGCTTTTTTTGGATTTGCATATATTTATCAATATTTACTGAAGGCGAACGTTTATTCTTTATGGTAGTTGCAGTTGGTTTTTGATGTGTCTTCAATAAAAAACGATGATACTATTTAGTGGTTTAGGTGAAATTATTGACGTACGATAACACTACGCTCTTTGCATTAATGATGTAGCCATCATTAATGCAAAGAGCGTAGTGCTATTTAGCTACGATCTTCTGTCTTCTGTCTTAAATATTTTATATCATCATCATAATTTGATTAAATTAGTTATTGATTCTGTATACAGTAATGCAAATATCATGGTCTGTTTATACCTTGGGTATAGTTGTTCGTATAAAAATCAATAAGTATATTTAATATGTAGGTAGGTGGCTATATGTGTAGATTTTTTAAATTACTAAGCAACTCTCAAGCGCGCGCAGACGCTCAATAGACCTATTTCAGTTTAAAACGTTGATCTTCCCTTTTAAACATCCTAAAAGGGTCGGTCTCGTTTCTCTCTCTAATCCAAACTGGGAAGTAAAATACATATTTTGAGAGATAAAACTAAAATAGTTTTACTGAGCGTCTATGAATAAAGCCGTTAGTGTATTATTCCTTCCTGCCCCATATGAAGTACTGCTGCCATTTACGGACTGGAGCACCTATATACTTTGGTTTGGACCGTTTGACGTGCTCCAAAGACCCGCTTTGAGAATTGTCGACGATCCAGCCTGAGCTCAAAAAACCTAAGGAGTAATATTGCCTTTTTGTGTGTATTCTACCGTTTGTATAACGGAAAGTGTTCTGAAGAATTATGCAGAGGTTTTCTCGAAGAGAGAAGTTCTTCAAAAAGGCGTGAAAAGGTATTTAAATGATCGGCAAAGCGTTCATGGGCTACGGTAACCGCTTACCATCAGGTGGGCCGTATGCTTGATTGCTACCTTAGTGGTATTAAAAAAAGTGAATAATATATTATGATTTAAAATGTTATCTGCTATCTATAGATTAGTTAAGGTTCCCCCTATTCATAACTATTAAACTTTTTACACTCGAAGCCGACAGTTTCGTAAGACGTGCATTGAATCTTTTTTTATCGGACTAATATGCAGATGGAATGCACTTCGAGATTTCCGAGCCATTGTCATTCGGCGCGGGCGTCAGTTGCATTTATATTATGCCATTGCGCTTGTGCAATCGAATACAAAAATGGTAACAACGATAATTCCTTTGGGATATATCTCGTACGCTCCTTTGAGGGTTTCTAAACGGGAATACTAAATAGCACTCGTTATCGCCAGATAAGTAGGCTATACTCGAATAATTGCATCCACAACTTTGAAGACCGAACTATAGAGTTTTGATAAAGGTGACTTCGTACAATGCTTTAAGTTCCAATTCGGAAAGCTTTGTTATTTATTTGGGGAAATTTATTGATGTTTCTTTAGATAGGTAAGTAACTGTGATTGTGAAGGAAGTTGTACCTACTTTAGAAGAACTATGAGTTGTATTAAAATGATAAAATAATGTGTAGACTACATTTTATCGTAATAGTATACGTAATAATTTAAGATTAAAAATCTTTTATATTTACTGCATATTTTTGTTCTAGTACCTATTTTCAAAACATAAAGTTTTAGTAAGACTTCTTACTCATGTCACTTGATATATTTAATTCTTCTGCTATGTAGACGAGAGAGAGCATGTATTGATATTATTAAACTGGTGCTTTTTAAATATTTAGTATGACTTTTGTTAAATATTTAGTACCTACAAGTTTTTTTAAACAATTAGATGACAAACAAGCTGACTGCCCTCCTGGTGGTAAGTGGTTACCGTAAACACCTGCCATAATAAGGAAAACATCACTTGGTATTGCAAGTGCATTGTCATCCTGAGGCCTAAGGTGAAGTTATAATATTTTTTTATTTAGGTACTTTAAGTCTACTCTAATTTTTTTTCGGGATGTCCTTCACAATAATAAATGGATAAATAAATTATTAGAATAAATATCATCATCATCACCAGCCTATATACGTCCCACTGCTGGGCACAGGCCTTCCTACATGGCAGAAACACATGAGGAGTTTATGCCATAACACCACCACGCTGGCCCAATGCGGGTTGGTGGGTTAAAGCGGTTGCAGTAACAACCGGGACCAACGGCTTAACGTGCCTTCCGAAGCACGGAGGAGCTCAAGATTATCAATTTGATTGACCCATCCAAGGACCAACCATGGCGAAAGTTGCTTTGTTTTCGTGATCGAAACCAGAGCGCTCAATCCACTACGCCACCGAGCTCCTCCGAGCTCCGAATAAATATGCATCTAGAGTATAACTGGATATATTAGTGAAATGACTGAAGCTCACCATAAATATAACTATCATCAGCCACAGGTCGTACTTACAGTGGTAATTTATGTTTCGAAATGTCTTTACCGAGTAATCATGATTCAAATATACAGATCTTTCCCTCACGAAAATCCGATAATTTCACAGCCACGTCTAGGCGTGCAACAGCAGCAAGCAATCATCTTTTGAATAGAACCAAGTTCCTTTTCACGTTCGCAGGATTCTCCACACTTCATTTAATCGGTAGCGTGTTTGAACGATGACTATTGAAGCATAAGTTGCCTTGTCATTGTTGTTGATAACTGTTTGTATTATGCAGCCCTTCGATGGGAACAGAAGTACTAGTCACGTGAAAAGACTAATCAAAGTTTGTATTTAGAAAGTTAGGGGCAGCGACCTGTTAATTGATGTGCGTCTTCTTGTCAGTATCCTTGAGATTTATTAAAAACTTGTTTAGCGTTGATTCGAGTGTCGGACGATTGTGAAGGTTTCTATAATTTATTGACGTATTGTTTTGTTTGTTACAGCGGTCGTCGTACGTTATCTTACGAAGCGATATATCGGCGAATACAGTTCGACAGGTGGTAAGTGTGATCTATATATGTTTTTTCACTACTACTGTTACCGATTTTCTCTGTCACACATTTGAACTTAATGACCTGGAATATTTTGGCGGCCCAAGCGTTTGAAAACACAATCTATTCATCAAGTTTTCCCATACATTGTAGAAGTCTTTAAAATTATTTTTATTTTTATTCCTGCGGTGATGGATTAAGAATACAATTCCGCCCCATTTCTTCCCGTGGGTGTCGTAAGAGGCGACTAAGGGATCTCTGATCTACCAACTGCTCTACTACGCATGGAGTAAACCCCGCCAAGTGACCACTTGTGGCCGCGTTCCCGTACAACCATAGGCTTCCGTCTAACCATTGCCAGGTGGACTGGGTTGATCCGCTAGCCAGGGAGACCCGAAGAAACGGCTGTTCCGCCGCCCCCCCGTGGCACAGTACAGGAGCCCAAGCGATCCTAACCAGTTCGCGAGGCAGCCCCATCATGCCACGCATAATTTCTGGGTGATCCATCGTGCTGGTTGGTGGCCGGGTGGTGGGGTCCCGGCGGCCATACCCGGGGGGTTAGGGGGCGCTTCCGTCCGACGGGTCAGCGATTTTCTACCTTCGGCTGTTACCTGGGGTAACAACCAGGTTGACTGCGTATATCGCGGCATCGGCACCTCAATTCACGCCTCTTCTCCTATCTATATCTACATGGTAGCGACAAGCAAATGAACACAACTTATTGATCAAATAAATGGAAATACTGAAATGCTCAATGTGTATTAACCCGTCAAGCATCAGATTTCAGACACAATTGATTTAACAATTGTCATAGCCCTCCATCACATCCGAAATAAAAATTGTAGGTAGATTTCAATTTGAGGTCCAACCAAAGTTTAATATGTAGTTGCATACGCAGATTACCATACAAGATAAAACATAAAATATACAAGTAGATTTAATGCTATTTATCTTAAAAAAAAAATTGACTGAGTTATTAATGTCTTAAGTAGGTACATGCAATTTCGTATAAAATATCCTCTTGAAAACATAATAATTACGTACCCAGTGTCTGTTTGCTTACGTCAGTCTCGTTAACAGTAATATTTAGTGAGTGTCGACAGAAATTCAGCAACATGTTAATTTAACCAGTAGGTTTTTACGCTAGTTGATGCAAAAGTTTAAGGTCGGAAGGATATTGACGTAGTTGGAATAAAATTAAACAATATTAAATATAAGAAAATGCAACAGACTTAATTTTATTGTATATACTTATAAACTTAGTCAGGCTTAGGAAGTTGTGTACCAAGAAAAATTCCAGAAATTATTTGTGTATAGGCAAATTTCAACAGCCTTCAAAAGGTATTCAAAAACTTTTTAAGTTTGTCGTTACTGCAACCGCTAAAGCCCATCAACCCGCACTGGGCCAGCGTGGTGGTATTATGGCCCAACCTCCTCATGTGCTTCTCCCGTGTAGGAAGGCCTGTGCCCTACAGTGGGACGAATATAGGCTGGTGATGATGATGATAACCATAATTTCAAAGAAGAACGGACAAGTTAATGACGGGAGTAGTCACGCATAAAGTTTTCAATATTCATTCAAGTATTGAATTGTTAGGACCTCCAATATACCTACTTACCATAACAATATTGTCAATAAAGGCTTTTATTAAAATATTTTATTTGCGATTACCTATTTTATTTACTTTTGGTGCCAAGGTATTTCCAGGAACAGACAAAAGCTTAAAGATAATGTTTAGGTCAAATATAAAATACTTGTGATTCTATAATAGGGCAAACCTTACGTTGGTAATGGCATTGAATACCTTCACCTTTGTCCAAATGACTGGATCTCTGACTGAACAACAACCTCACAGATCAATAAAACACAAACAGAACCATGTTAATTGCTGTTATAAACATTCACAAATGCTTGTCAGAAACTTTTTCTACTATTTATGAAATAAGCTACGATTTCGATTTCTTATAGTAGGAAGAGGTTATAAAATTTATTGGTATTCTTTTCCGCAGCAATAAATAATGGAAGAAGCGAAATTTAAATTTGTTTTAATGTCTACACAATTAATTTATTTTGCTTTCTTTCGGGATTTGGATTTTCTGCAAATTATCATTTTATATCTACATCTTAAAACAAGAAAAAACTAATCTTTATCAAGTTGTAAAAATAATCTGACAACAGGTTAAATTTAATTCCTATTTTTATCTTAGTTATATATAGGTATTGTCTTGTAAGACTTTATTGTTGTTTCTATGCAACAGATGCTTAAAATCGGTATTAGAGTTAAGTGCCTCTGTAATTCTTATCTCGGCCCGGAATCCTGGTCTCTCTGTAGCTTATTCCGTGAACTATCTGCCTGTCAACTGATCGCGCCCAGACTAACGGTGTGTAATTGTTTTAGATTTCCTCTATCAGCATCGAGTGGCTTTCGACGGAGCTGTTTCTGAGGTTGAAATACTGGACACTTCTAATTGCGCGGTAAGCAGGGTTTACATTTGATAAAACAAATAGAATAGATTAGTTTTAGAACTAAAGGTTCGACCATTCTATTTGCTGCTTGAGGTTCGGTTATTTGAAACTTTTAGAAGCTGCTTAAAATGGGTTTTAAAATAATGGACACCTTTCGCGTGTTCATTATTTTATAATCGGAACATCTGCTGTGACCCTGTGAAACGATTATTGGCGTGTTTGTAGGGTGATTGAACGTGCAAATTAAGATGATTGGTGAGAAATATAAATTGTATTTTAAACTGGCATTAGTATGGCTTTGATGAAAGCGCCTTAAGCCAACGAAATTTATTGTTGTTTTATATTCCTGTTGAGTTATACTAAAATTACCTTGATCTAAATAATTTCGAAAATGTTTCAAGATCCAAACAAGATCTTCAATCTTGAAGCATCTTCGAAATAATTAAGATTTTACCTTCAGCCAGAATCTCGGACGTCATTATCTAAGAGTTACGTTATTACTTCGGGCTGTCCAGTGGCAAATGAAGCCATGGACTGGCCGAACTTAATTTAGCGGCGAACAATGGAGATGTTATCTGTGGCTCGCGGTTGTAGGCGGTTGATGGCCCGTACAATTTAATTAGACGAAGTTTATGGACCTTGTAGGCTCTTATCTGGAGCCATCGCACAACCGCGGCGCGCCGCCTCCAGCCCTCGACTGAAACCTACGCGAATCTAACAATTTAACCTATTCAATTATTCATTACATTACTTACATTCAAGAGATTCAGTGATGTTCCACTTTGTTTTACTGCTTAATTCTGTAACAGTTCCCGATGATAACTTTAGATTCTAATTATGTAGATTATTAAGCACATAGGTAATATTTATGTCACGCATAATACCTAAATAAGCGGGAGATATCGGGATATAAATCTTGACAAGAACTCTTTGAATCCTGAGACAAAGGAACAAGTACATTGTTAATTGTCTACTTGTATAACAGCTTAACCTTTGACTCACTTGTTGTTTCTTCCGATCTTGTGAACTATGATTTGTATTACGTAAAAGTTATTGTTAAAATATTGTTCAGTGAGTAGTCAATTCGTGAGTATACGATTAAGCAAAGCTGATGTTGATGTCGATGACGGCTTATTAATCGGAACGATAACGGAACTAAAACAAAACGAATCGATTCAGATTGCGCAATCGAATAATTTATTCGATGCGTTGGCCGCATTCTGGCTGGAGCAGTACTCGTTTCTGTAGTTTTGTTAGTTTAATAACGATCTTCACTGACTTTATGGACTCGGATATTTTTATAGGACTGGGCTTTAAAATTTTCGTAATTTTAAAAGTTGATTCCAGCTGCCTTTACGAAAATTGGTGCGAACTGCAATAAACTAAATCATAAAATTTATGGTTCAATTATTTCAAATTATAAGGCTGGAGATCATATTTCAACACAATTATTTCGAAAGATTTTAACGCCAGCCTCATATTATGAGACCAACTGTTAAAAATTCAATTATTATTTTATTAGTGCTTATTTATAGTCTATTCACTGAAAAAATTCGAAACTAAAAAAGTCATTGAATTATTTTTGTGTAATAATAATAGCCATGGACTGGCATACAAGCGATCGTCACTACTTCGTTTTAGCAAGCTAAAACTTCTTTTTAAAATACCCCGGGCAATTTTTTACTTTTATGGAATATTTAATAATTTTGGTATGCTATGGAATAATCATTAAGTGGTTATAAATTGTTTTAATGAATACATCTTTTATAGTAAGGGGTTAAGATCTTAGATAGAGCTTGCACTAAAAATATACCTATGTTATAATTACGGCATAAAGTACTTACCTCTGAGAGCACATTTTCATACTAGTATTGTTTAATTAATTAAGTATATGAAAAAAATAACACGCAGAATGTAAACATAACCTACACAATACAATCTTAGTTACTCTCTTGTTGAATTGATATTTTTTTCGCAGGCAATAATCTAAAAGCAGGAGCTTTTACTGAAAAGCAAGGCTAAGAAAAAAACTGTTTTCTCTTCGCCGAAAAGGCGCCATATAGACAGATTTCAGCCTTTTAATAAAGACATACTTCGTTATTAACATCAAAATTACATTTGGAATATTAATCATGTAATTCCAATACAAGTGTAATATTTCCAATTAAGTATATTAATACAGATTTTCGTAATTTTTACACCAATTAAATAATGTCTCTTACGTACTTACGGTCGCAAATATAATAATATATTAGCTGCCATATATGGCAGCCCACCTTGAAGAAAATCAGGCCTTAATATGTGAAGTATTAACATACCAGTACCAGATACAATAGATTTTCTATTGAGTTTGATCGTCGGCGCCGGCGCGGGCGGCGGGCTGGTAAGGTACGATTGTAGCGTTACGATGTCAAATAACGCTCTCTACAAAACCACTTCATCTTGTTTTGTGATGTCATAAACAATAGTGCGCAATTGAATACTTACCTTTATCTTTTTTAATTGACTAATTTATATGTATTATGCCAACAACAGATCCGCGGATGCCTCGCTGAGCACGTGCGATGGGGCGATGCTTTCGCGGTGGTGTACTCTGTTTGCGAGCGGCGGACGTTCCTCGCTGCCGCGGAGCTGCTCTCCCTACTTGAACGGACCCGTCTGCCGGGCTGCGCTGCCATAACCCTCTTGGGGAACAAACGAGACCTCGAACACGCAAGGTTTGTCATAGAATTATTAAACTCATAAAATTGTAATTACTGGGCATGGACGCGGCATTTCATCTTAGGCCTCAGGATGACAATGCACCTGCAATATCAAGTGATTTTTGATTGTTTTTGCAGGTGTCTATAGGCGGCGGTAACCGCTTACCATCAGGTGGGCCGTCAGCTTGTTTGTCATCTAGTTGTATAAAAAAAATAAAAATACTACGGGCCCGCCTTCGTGCATGTTGGTTGTCGCACCAAAAAGTCCTAACCCTTTCTCTCATCTCCATGGCAATTTTTGTCTAAATCGGTTTAGCGGTTTAAGAGTGAAAACGTAACAAATATGTAGCAGATAGACAGAGTTACTTTTTCTTCTTCGTTCAGGTATCAACCCACTTTTAACCCGACATAAGCATGATTATTGTATGCTTGTAAATAACTGCAAAAAGTTAAAACTATTTTTTAAAATCCAAGCATCCGATGTGTGTGGGTGTGTCGCAGCTATGATTTGCAATTATTAGCTCAGGGTACAGTAACCTGCTTAGGTAAATCAACTACGAGTGACTATTCTGATCAATATTTCGCTACGATTCTTCTTAAACCATTTTTATTTATGTCACTAAGGGAGGTCCACGCAGAAGAGGGTCAGGAGCTCTCATTGCGGTTCGGATGCCAGTTCTACGAGGTGTCAGCGGCGGAGTC
This sequence comes from Nymphula nitidulata, assembly GCA_947347705.1. NCBI lineage: Eukaryota > Metazoa > Arthropoda > Insecta > Lepidoptera > Crambidae > Nymphula > Nymphula nitidulata. Next base: position 15,588,384 of record OX374625.1, on the reverse strand, counting down.
TTGCGCGGGCGCAGCGCTAGCCTTCCACGCGCTGTTGCGGGAGGCGCGCGCATTGGCTCTATTGCTGCCTGCACCGCGTCGTAAGCTTGCCGCCTACTCCGTCTCCAAGGTAATCAAACGTTTGCGAGTAGGTAAATGTTATAGTCCGTTTATGTACCGCTGGTTAGCTAATTTCAGAGAACGAAAGGCCAATAATTCATTAATAGTGGCTATCTAAGTAAGCAGCAGTTTTTCTCTAACAAAAAAAGAAACCGAAAAAAATCGATGAAAAAAATGTAAAATTAAAAAAATTAAGCCTATTAATTAAGCTACTTCAATTAGGAGCTTAATTAATGGAAGTAATTTTTTAGCTGTTTAGAATTGTCACTTTTGAATCACATACCGAAATTTTGCATATATATTATATTATATATTATTACCTACCTAACATAAGGATCTTATTTTTTAAAACGAGGTGAGCCTCTCCTAATGACACTTAATTTGGGCTAGATAATAAGGCGTGAATATAGTAATATTGTTACCTACATTATTATTTTTGTTTGTCGTGCTCGTATAGTTTTTTTTTGTAATTTGTAATGGATGTCATCACCTAGCTAGGGAATGTTACTAAATCACAATTTTCTTTTGCAGGTAATCGGCACGATATTTGGGAAAAATAGCAAAAGCGTGCGAAAGAAAAGGCCATCTCTAAGCATTTAAGTAATATTAATACATATATTTAAGTTTATAGACTGCTAATTTTAAAAAAACACTTACCTTGAGTAATAATAGAGTAGTTATGACGCAGTAGCATTGAAATTGTACATAAAATAAACAGTAAAAGACATTGATGTACTGGGTACGACGTGTTTGTAAATAAAACTTTATGTAAATAGCAATAAGTAAGTTGTATAAATACACCTCGCATTAGAATAATGGTGTCCACGAATATGGCGAATAAGCTGTAAATATTTTTTAAGTTCAAGCTAAGTTTATAGCTATAATAAAACTGTGTAAGGAACTTTGTTGTTTTATTTTCTTCTTTATTCCTCATTGTATTAGAAATAAGGCCATAAGTTTATTGTTGGAAAACTGAATTTGAAAGTTACGAAAGTACGTGAAAACTTAGAATTATCACCATTTACGGGCTAACTGCATAAATCCAGACATCTTCGCCCAACTATAGCCTACATACATGGCATGAGTAAATTGTGCTGGCGCATCTTAACGCGCACTATAGTATCGGTGTTACTAAAATTGTTAAAATAATGAACGGTCATTTTTCAAAGACCAGGGAGATAGATCTTTCAAAATGGACAGTAACAAGGTGCAATGTAGACATTTTACTAGCTGAGCCACGGTGTGTATGCCGTAAAAGGTTACGTCGTAAAGTCTAACTCAATTGTCTTGATATATTCCCCGGTGGGTGAGGCTGAATCGGCGCAGACGTCAAACGGTTTCCTAGATCCCGGGCTAAGATAGCGTCACGTCGATCGTGGCGTATTATGGCACCTCGTATACCAACATGTCTCTAAGAGCTCTAATGAGTCGCTGTTTTCACTGCACGGGTGTCACGACAGCGCGAAACAAGCCCAGCTCTTGTCGAGTAATATTGATCGAGCAGGGCACTCAATGGCCGGAGAGAGTTCAGCCCGGACCTGCATGTTCGACTCCCGACGTGCGATTCGCTGATAACGTCTACTAGATAGCGAGATTGGAGCTATGTGACGTTAAATAATCACTAATGTGAAAGCCGACGAACAAGTGCAGATTTGAAATCCCAGTTGAACATATAAAAATCTGCCAATTGTGATTAGAGCTTCGTCGGCCGATCACGCGGAAATAATCGTAAAGATACATCGCTACTGATAACTGGCAAGTTCAAGAGCGTGCCAATAAATAAATTCGTTACGATTTATACGGCAGACAGCTTAGAAATGAATGCGAGACTATGGGCGCAATAAGTAATTGGTAAGATCGGTAGTTACGTAATAAATGTTCCCGAGGTTGTCCCTAGCTAGTATTAGATTGGGTACAGGTGTACCGGCCGATGCGGAGATATGAGCAATAAATCGAATCGGTCGATCGCATTAGTGGCGCCAACGTTCCGCTCGGAGCGATGCGGAGCGGAGAGGAGCGATAGTAATCGGAATCTAGATAGCTGGACGGGATCTATGACGCGGGGCCGCGGCCCGCGACCGGCGCGTACCCATGATTAATTGACCATGTTGAGTTGGGTTTCATCTGATTTAAATTACTTCGCAACTATTGCATCGCTTGATTCGCTTGTACTTTAAAAGAGAGCTGTAACTAAATTAACTGCGAGCATCTTTAAGAACGATTAGTAATAAATAATATCAAGTTCCACGCACGTTCATATTTCTATCTGAGATTCATATCGAAAGTTTTTTACCTACACCTGTACAGTAGTCCCTTATCCAGTTGCATTATGTATAATCAACTGTTCATTATTGAACAGAGTGTATCCATAATATGAAAGCAATCACTTAAAGCTTAATAACAGTATTAAAATCATAAAAGTTTCGCAATAAAGTAGTAGTAAATGCTATGTCACGGCTTCATAAAACAGATAATATGTGGAGGAGCCACATACTTTTTTATACAATTAGATGACAAACAGCTGACGGCCCACCAGATGGTAAGCGGTTACCGCCGCCTATAGACAACTGCAATAACAAGGAAAAATCACTTGTTAATGCAGGTGCGTTGTCATCCTGAGGCCTAAGATGAAATGCCTTCCATGCCGAGTAATTACACCCACACCCACATACTTACCTACCAGTTAAATAATTTTATTGATGTCATAATGCTTTGCATCGATACTACTTTTTCTACAAGTAGTAGTGAGAAAGTGCAATACTATTACTTAAAAGCTTTTTGTTTGAAGAATTTACGCATCTTCAACATTAGAATGGTTGTGTCACTAAAATCATTGAAAGCGGGGGTCAAGATCAGGTGACCTGCACCGTTGTGTGATTTAGCGTAAATTATAGAACTTAATGAATCAGCAATAGATGATTAGCGACGGCAGGTGAAAGCTCTGATCTAATCAGAAAGGATACGCAGAAATTCACAGAGTCAATAGTAGATATTCTCATTACTTACACAGATAACTGCATCTATTGAACGTTATTATTGTTGATTTTCGTAAAGAAACTATAAATTAATCTGTCAACCGGCGTTATAGGTACTTGGGGATGTCTATAACAATTGAAAAATGAATTGTGTCTGGAGTCTGGTGCTTGACAGGTTAAACTGATTATTAAATATTTTCAATTATGATGATAAGACAACAAATAACAAAGAAGGTATCTGTCAGATCTATATACGCAGAGAAAACACTCCCAATATCATTTTGATGCAAAAATCTCTCGCTTCGTGGTCAGAAATATCACTAAAAAGATAGCTTGACCTTCAGTGTACTTCAGTATACGGAGTAAGATAGCAATAATTGATTATTGCTTCAAATAGGTATTGAGAGTGTATTGGTTCTATACCCTTACAAAAACAACCGCTGATAAGAGGTAGCACTGCGACAATTTGATAAGCTTTTCGAGCCACATGTGATTATTTGGGTGATTATTATGCAAAATGGGTGGCGAAAGTTGCTTCATTTCTAAAATGAAACAAGAAACTGTGTTCAAATAATTACTTCAACGAGTTGCGGACAAAGAAATAATGATTTTAAAACATTCTCTCCTTTCCTTACACGAAGCGTGAGATGATCTTGACCGATTAGTAAAAAAAGCAAAGTTCAGAATAGTATCGATGTAATATCGCAATGACAGGGCACGAGACGCGGAGGAATCCGATAACCTATCGCCCACTTTCATCTCCCGCTTCAAATTAAACGATTACTAGTTACTTCTAATTGCTCGTGTTGCCTCACAACGAATCGGTCATTGAAATTTATGCATGGCTTAACGCAAACCTGTATCAAGTGATCAACGTCCCATCACTGGCTCGTAAACTCCTGATACACGGTTGTTAAGGATGATAGCTTGATATAAAACACGAGTAAAATCATTTGAATGTAGTACGTATTATTTTAATTTTATGACTAGATCTTATCTCTTTGGAAACGCCATTAATTCTGACAGGTAAATTGTTTAATAGCTCCGACGAGTTAATTTTAAAAGTCGTGCAGTAAAAACCTAAATGACAGACTGCATCTGTCAGTTTTATGAATAGGTACCTTTGACTGATGTCTATTGAGCTCGGCCAATTAATAACTTTTTAACTACTAGAATTTATTTGTCTCCTCTATAATCTTATACAGTATCTATCTACTGTCAACAGTAGAGTTAGTTTCTCAGTGGTCAATACTTATGAATTTATTAAAATATGGTTAGTGTCCAATTTTTTTACCATCTCGGCCGGAGCGGTGTGGTCAGAGCAGTCACCCGGATTGTAAATGGTCATGGGTTCGGTCCCCGCCCGAGGACATGTTTTTTTCTATTCTAAGTACATATAGATAAATACTTTCAAACATTTATTACTATTATCGTAAAAGAAAAAATATATAAAGTAGAAAAAGCTAGACTAGATTTTTTCGACACATTTATGAGTAACTAGCTGTACCCTGCCACGCTTCGCAGTGGCACATTGTGTTATAGATAAAAACAATCCTTGATGCGAATTTTATATCATGTTAAAATTTCGACTCAATCGGTGCAGAACTTTTTGAGTTTTTGAAGCGTACACAAACCAACATAACATTTTTATGTATATAGATTTAAAATAAAATTAAGATTATAAAATAAAGAAATAACATTTGAGTAAGTTCGCTGTAGGTTTTCTCTAGATATTTATAGAGTGCCTATACAAGTTGTTACAAAATAACCAAAAAAATAAAATATTTATCGAAAACTCATAATTAAAATATCACAACTCTAGTGATCGGTTGTTAATGTCATTCAAATTTTATCTGTGATTTTTATAGTAGGAGGTAATTTCGCTTCGTACTCGTAAGACTAATGAACTTTTGATAGAGGTGTCCTTCAATGTCGATTATTTATTTTGTTATCAAAGATAACGAATTTTTGGGCAAGTTATAATCATTATTGGCAATGAACTCTACACAAGGAACCCCTAAACATTCTTTCTGCTTTATGGATATTTCCGTAATACCTGGTATAGGCAGCACGTGAGTACCTACGAGCTAAAGTTGCTGGTTCGTTTGTTTTCCACTCGTGTTTTATAATAATATGTATTATTTGCAGACTGAAAATTTATTTTTTCAAGTTGTCAATTCAATGAGTCTATTTTGAAACTTATAGATACTTACGTGTGTGCGTAAACCACGAATCAGTAAGCCACGGATGTATTTTATTTTGGTCTGCCTACATAGGTACCTAGTACTAGAATGAAGAAGGTAATATTAGATGATATGAAGTGAAATTAAATGAAACTATGACATAGGTTCCTTTAAGATAAGTTTTATTTCTTAATATTTGAAATGAACAATTGTTCAGCAAAAATCGTACAAAAACATATCCGCCATGTAAAAAATAATTTATCAAGATAGTTTATATTCGAAGATAGATATGATTTATTCAACTCCTCATTGAAATTCAAGCGCGGGTATTGATTATTTAAGAATTATGAATCGAGCTATGCTTAATAAAATAGCATTTTATTAAGTGCCTGAAATATGAGTGGTCTGGAGAGACACGGAGGCTTCAATTTCTATTTGATCATCGGATCTGCGATGGTTTTTATGTAGGCACCTACTTAATTATTTTGTATTTGTGGAAAATTATTTTAAAATCTATCATAGGTACTGAATTATTGAGAATACCTTTATTAAGAACTTAAGAAGGCATTCCAAAAGATATACACTGTGTTTCTTGGGATATTCAATAACTTTGATCTGTTATTAAGACATTCTTTTTTCATTTTCATACAAATTACTTAAATTTTTGAATGTAAATTACAAAAAATGTAGCAGGTTGTATTTGAAAGATTTGATTGCACTCGACGTCAAAATAGCACAGATAAAAACATTGTCCAACGAATTTAAATAAATTAATCATAATAATATTCATACACTCGCACCTATTATTTAGCCTAGCATCATTAAGAGCTTGTGTTATGGATACTAGATAACGGATAAATATTGATAATAATATGTATATAAATGTTAGATATAGTATAGTAAATAAACATATAAACATCCATGACTCGTAAACAAATGCTCGTATTCATCATACAAACATTTGCCCCTACCGGGATTCGAACGCGGGACCCCTGACCGAGCAGCCTGTATAGCTAGGGGTACAGACCACTCGGCCAGCCGGTCGTAAAATAAAAATAACTAAACAAAACTTTATAACGTACTTACTTCTCCCTTTGTAGATACGATATAATTAATAAAACCAAGTCAAGTATTTTGCAAAGTTAATGCATATCCACAGGAACACGGTGACTGAAGTCTACTTCTCAGAACAATTGATATCCGAATATTTTAAAACTTTGCTTTGAATATGTAGATTGATTAAGTTCAAGAATCGATTGTGCTCGGATGAAAAAGTTACCGAACCTTACCTATTTATTGTTTACTTTTTGTTCGTTTCGTGGTCACATTCCGGCATTGAGCCCTTGGATCGATCGTTGTTTTCGTTGTTTTATACCTTTTAACTACGGTATACATATTATTATTGTGAATGTGTCCATTGATATTATTGGTAATGGCCTCATTTGCATTTAAAAGTTTTTTGATGTCGTAGTGAGACATTGTCTTTTTATGCTCTTTATATTATTACTTAATGAACTGATCTCATATCCATACATGAAAAAAAATCGCATACGTAATAACGTCTTTTAAATAAGTATAATTTGCACAAGATTTAAGTGGTGTTTTTTTATTTATTAGTTTTACTGTTAACAACAACAACAACAAATCGAAGAGCATTAAACAACTGTACTAAAGATTCATAGGGTTTATTTTAGAATACATAAAATATCTATATTAAACTTCTTAAAACGCTTCGCTTCTTGATTGATTGGGCAACCAGATAAAAAGATATCTGGTTGCCCAATCAATCAAGAAGCGAAGCGTTGAATATAAGGGTTGCAACTCTTACAGGATGCGTCTGTGCAGCTAGACATCACTCTGTTCTGTAATTCGGCTTTGCAGTACGATGTGTTTTGCAAGGAAAGGTAGCCAGTGTTATTCAAGGGACACCTTGTAGGTTATGGTAGTCATTATTAAGTCTCACAATGTTAAGTCTTTTCTTGCTATTGCTGCAGGTGTCTGTAGGCGTTGGTTAAAATAAAGTATCAGGTGGACTACCTGAATCTTCTTAATTGACATACTTTGAAATATGCGCTTTGTAAGTATGACAGGGCGAAGTACTCTGTGCCCCTAAAACGATCGATCATTATTTATATTTGTGTGTGAAATAATGGAGGAGCTCGGTGGCGTATTGGTTTGAGCGCTTGGTTTCGATATGAAAAACAAAGCAACTTTCGCCATGGTCGATCCTAGGATGGGTCAATCAAAGTTTGTTATCTCGAGCTTCTCCGTGCTTCGGAAGGCACGTTAAGCCGTTGGTCCCGGTTGTTCCTGCAACCGCTTTAACCCACCAACCCGCATTGGGCCAGCGTGGTGGTGTTATGGCCCAAACTCCTCATGTGTTTCTCCCATGTAGGAAGGCCTGTGCCCAGCAGTGGGACGTAAATAGGCTGGTGATAATGATAATGATGATGTGAAATAATGTAGAAGGGGGTTTCCATTCGAGTCACTACACAAAGCATTTACTTCTCAGTATTTTAATTCATAAGGTTCCGTAAAATTTCCAGCTTTCAATTAACTGAAATACAGATAGAAAGTCACGCTTAAGGTTACAATATTTAATAATAAATAATAGAAAGGTTTTAAGTATCTATCAGCTAATGACTCAAGAGATGCTTATTCGGAGGCTTGTCATGACAACATTAGTATTGATGACAACCATTAATATTATGTAATTCTAATCAGCTTATGCCTCACGGAATGATGGCAAAACACTTCAGTAGATTAATTAATTTCGCAACTTCTAAAATATAAGAACCCATAATCAAATTGTATAACAGAAAAAAAACCGGTAAAGCAAATTTTAATGGTATCGATTTAAACACTTAATCATTAAAAATTCTGACAGTAAAACAACTCTGTAAGCTAAAATATTTGAGTATGGCAGTAATAGCCGTAATATCATAAAATTTTAACAGTGATTATTAGTTAAAATTAACGAAACACTAAGTTATGACAATATGCAATTATTGGTTTATATTTGAAGAATTAGTAATAAAGCCTCTGGATCGTTTAATCTCTAAGTTCGGACGCTATAATTGCATTGTTTCAATTTGCGTATGAGATTTATTGACAGAGTTTCGTTATTATGCAATGGGCTTTAGATATCTCTTGTCCTCTCTTATAGACACTTATTACAAAACCTGATGCCGTCTCTATCTGTTGATATTAACAAAAATAGGACGACCTTAGTTTTGATTAAGAAAGCCGCATAATAAACTTCATCACCAGCCTATGTAGGTCCCACTGCTGGGTACAGGCCTTCTTACATTGGGAGAAACACATGAGGAGCTTGGGCCATAACACCACCACGCTGGCCCAATGCGGGTTGGTGGGTTAAAGCGGTTGCAGTAACAACAGGGACCAACGGCTTAACGTGCCTTCCGAAGCACGGAGGAGCTCCAGATTAGAAATTTTGGTTGACCGATCCCGGGACAGACCAAGGCAAAAGTTGCTTTGTTTTCGTAAACGAAACCAGAGCGCTTAAACCACTACGCCACCGAGTTCCTCATAATTAATCTTATAATTAACTTACTTCAATGATAATAATAATAATGGAATTTATCTGAAATTTATTGCATTTGTGCGTTGCAAGGTTAAATATTACAAAGATGCTATTATATAATAGTTAACGCACTAGTGGATTTGAAATAATTTTACGTAACTGTTCTCTGATTTTTTTATACCACTAGATGACAAACAAGCTGACGGCATGAATGTTAATAATAGTAAGACGTTTTTATTTATTTTATAGAGACTACAAAATTTGTCTGCAGCCGATCATTAAAAACTCGCTACTTATAAAGTTTTTATAAATTAGCATTTAATATACTGCGCGTGAACTTAACTGTGCTCTAATGGAGTCTAATTCAGATAACCAGTGGGCACCTGTCGGCTGGTGACGGATGACAACTGGTGTCGGAGACGTATCGGTGGCTCATCAGAGAAAGTGAATAGCGAACCACAAGATAAATTTATCACTGGAAACGGTGTAGATAAAGGTGCTAAAATTGAGTCTTTCGTGACCACAATATTTACACTTACTTATTTAATATTGATATGCACATTTTTCAGGTAATACTAGTAATGTGCACTTTTTTAGGTTATTTTGCGGCCCGACGTAAAAGTGACCATGCTGTTTTTCAATTTTATAATAATTAAATTGCAACCCCAACCGTAAATCAACGCCACAAGGCATATGGTTCCAAAATTGCTACGGTTTATGAGGTCATATTGTCATTTCGCACCACATACGTTGATTCACGATATGTTGAGGTAGCAAGGTAAGGGGAACGCCCTCGAAAACAAAGGCAGATGGCGGCAGTATCTACTGATAATTAAATAAATAATATTCATACACTCACACCTATGTATTATCTAGTCCAAAGTAAGCATCATTAAGAGCTTGTGTTATGGATACTAGACAACGGAGAAAATAATAATAATAATATGTATATAAATATTAGAAATATTGTAAATTAACATATGAACATCCACGACTCGTAAAAGTCGTGAACAAATGCTCTTACTCATCATACAAACATTTGCTACTTTTTTTTTTCGGAGTGGAATCCGCTTACGGACGATACCCTAAACCGCTGGTTAGCTGGACCAGCGGACCGTCGGCTAGACGTGGGCCTGTGCAGGGGTCGCCCAGCGCCTGATCATAGTGGCACTGGGAATACCTGCTAAACCGCTCCGGTTTCCCCATGCCCATAATGGAGACGACCCGGGGTTTGCCGAAGCATTTCACCGAGCCGCCTCCGGGCAGCCCGACCCTAGAACCGACCAGAGCCAGTCCTAGGGTGGGGCACCAGGCCTCACCCCGGGCCGGTAGCGGCCATAGCCGCGCCCGGTCCCAGTGTGAGGCCCACTCAGCCACCCAAAAGCCGGCCTAAGTCGACTCTAGAGTGGCGACAGCGCCAAAGGGGGTTGCCCGGGGGAAACCCAGGGCAACCCAGACGTGACGGTCCTGTGCAATGCATGTGCGAGGAGCCTACCCTCGCACACGCAGGCCAACAAACATTTCCTCCTACCGGGACTCGAACCTGGGACGTCTTGACCGAGTGGCCTGTATACGAAGGGGTACAGACCACTCGGCCAGACGACTTTTTAATAAAATAATTTGAAATAGTGAAAAAAAATCAGTTGTTTCATACTAAATTGTAATTACCTACACGCCCTCTTTGTATGGAACATGTGATTTATTCTTTCGCGATTTTAAATGTATTTTTTGATAAACCATGCTTAGGATGCACTGATATCTGCCTTCGTTTTCGAGAGAGATTTCCTTTTTTTTATACAACTAGACGACAAACAAGCTGACGGCCCACCTGATGGTGAGCAGTTACCGCCGCTTATAGACACCTACAATAACAAGGAAAAATCACTTGATATTGCAGGTGCGTTGCCATCCTGGGGCCTAAGATGAAATGCCGTCCATGCCCAGTAATTACACTGGCTACCTTTCCCTTCAATCCGAAACACAGCGAACTGTTTCACGGCTGAAATAAGAAAGGCGGTGGTACCTATATACCCAGACGATCTTACATAGCCCTACTATCTAGTAAAGAGTTTTCCTTACACCCTGCATAATTATCATACGATTAAAAACCACTTGGTCACTTCTAGCGGCTTTAGTTCTCAACTCATAAATATTGGATGTCAATCGCTACAGTCAGTTCGCAGATAACACTAAATGGTTAATTTGTATTTGTGCAGCACACGTTGCGTACAAGTCACGCATGTTGCGTAGACGCATCTTGCGTTCGCGCTAATTACCAGTAAGGGTTGCTAGTTGCTACATACCTTTCCATTTTTGGCGCGAGATTACTCTTCAACCGGTATAATGTATTAAAAAGCGATATATTATAGAAGATAATTATGCGTCATCCGAGCCTAGGAATAATCTTACTGCTTATTAAGTCATTTGTCTGTGACGAGCCAGCAATTGTTGTTTTTTAGCTTTCCATGTCACCTGGAGTGGTTCCAAGCCGAGTAGATTCGAGTGCTGGAGTGGTCTGGAGAGGTGGTCTTATTGATTAGGAATTAACAGTTATAGCATTTACATTAGGGAGATTTTTGGTAAACGTTTTTGAGCTCTGACACAGAATACATAAAAAGGGACAGAAGGTGCTCTGCGACACAATAACGTGCTATTGTACTGACGTCAGCATATCAAATGTAACAGTTCCACTACGAAAGCCATCTCTATTAAGATGCGTAATACAAAAAGTCGCTAAAGTGACTTTAGGCATTAGTCAGCGCCATGCTATTTAGATAGCCATTTTCCGGGATAAGATTGTAACTATATCGTTTTACTTTCGAGATCCGTAGTACGAAAATATATGCACAGATAGTAATCTCTATTCCTAAATATATATTATAACTAAGTCTGCGCCATAACAACAATGTTAACAGCATTGTTGTGTTCCGGCAGTTGGAGGTAAGAAAGCCAGTTCCTTTGTGGTTGAGGAATCTGGGTGGAGCTCGCTTCCATCTTCGGTCTACAATCGCTTGCCATTGTGAGATGAAGGCCAAGAGTTACGTAGTCAGCAATTTTTTAAAAATCTCATTCTTAGAACATATTTTACATGATATACGCGAGTTATTTATGGATAAGTAGTTTTTTATTTATTTAATTTATTTCAAATTCTTTTTTTTTATTTAATAAGAAAACATGACGACCAGCTGGTCGAGTGGTCTATGCCGCTTGCTATACAGGCTACTCGGTGGGGGGTCCCGGTTTCGAATCCCGGTAGGGGCAAATGTTTGTATAATGAGTACGAGCATTTGTTCACGAGTCGTGGATGTTTGTATGTTTATTTAGTATAGTTCTAATATTTATATACATATTATTATTAGATATTTCTCCGTTATCTAGTATCCATAACACAGTTATTAATGATACTTAGTTTGGACTAGATAATAGGTGTGAGTGTTTGAATATAATAATGATTATTATTATTATTATAAACAGTGTAACAACCCTACTGAAAAGCTGATATTTCTTTTCCGCCAGTGATACCATAAAAGTGCTAGTCATCTGTTACGGTTATAACACTTGTTTGGATTATTCATGAAATTGAAAGTTATTGGGTCGTGTTTTCTTCTCGCATTACGGTGCCAACATATTTGTTCGATTTTGACGATCGCTGTCGATAAATACGATTGTTAGTTGTTTAAAAGTTTAATTGTTTAAACCGATCTTTATTGTATACATGGCAGAAATTGCATGGGATTCTTCAAAAAAGGCGTGAAAAGGTCTTTACAGTGTCGGCAACATACAAGTGACACCCCTGGTGCTGCAAGCGTCCATAGTAACCGCTTACCAACAGGTAAGCTGTATGCTTGATTGCCACCTTAGTGGCATAACACAAAAAAAAATTAAAATGCTCGAATAGCACTAATTGGAAGTTTTTTTCTGTTAAAATTAAAATGTACAAAACCATCAATAATAATAGTGATATTACACAGTCATTCGGCATTGTTGCTAGTTTTATTCATTTTAATTTTAATACAATAAAACCCTAATTTAGTGGTTTATCTTTTTTAGTACTATTTCGACAGAAAATCAATTTTAATCTATTTTAAGGCAATCTATAAGTGCCTAATCCATACCTTCTTCCTTTCTATTTACTCTAAAGATTGCATTGATGATTTGAAACAAGATTTTATTTTGACATTTTCAAAGTAAAGTTAATTAGAATTTTTTTAAGGGAAAGGAAAATCATAAAAGACAGAATGAAGAAGCAACTCGATCGAATAATACTTTTTTTTTAAATAAGAGTATAATTCGATCGAGTTGCTCAATAATAAAAAAAAGTTTGTACACACCTTTATTAGCGTTATTACGAGTATTGTAAATGATACGCACACGGAAAGTTTTAAACAGCTTTTCAGGAGTCGTCAATTGTTATGTTTGATTGACATGCACTGTCATAATTTATAAAGGTGTATTTATGAATATTGATTTTATTTTGTGTGAAGGTTTTTTTTCGAAGCTTATTGTTATTTTATGTAAGTAGGTCAGTAATCATACATCAACGCGTAATTTTAATATTTTTTCATGCTTACGCATTGCTTGTGGACGTCTTAATAGTATATTTATGCTATTGTATATTTTGAAATATGATATGCATAATCTATTGTTTCATTAGGTTTTTTTAATCCTCGCAGTATGTGGGGGAGAGGTGGTATGAAAGGGAAATTTTTGTTGTAGAGGCTTTAATAAATTAATGAGATAATTTTTCGAACTGGTTGCAGTTTAATGGGAATCCTACATAATCTTACTATTGAAATAAAATGTATAAGTGAATATTTCTTAAGTCATAGTTGCATCTTTTCGCAATTTTTAAAAATGTGTATTTGCCCCTATCATAAACAACATGTATTGAAAGGGACATGATCATTTATGAAGCGGAGAGTGTGTCATATCAAGGAAAAATAATCTTATTAGATTTCTGTACACAAAAAAATAATACATATACAATGACTGATCAATGAAAGCACATTTTTTCAGTTTCATATTGCTCATTCTACTAATATTATAAATGTGAAATTGTGGATGGATGTATGTTTGTTACTCATTATCGCTAAAACGGCTGAACAGATCTGTATGAAATTTTGCACAGAGATAGATTATAGTCGGGATAAAAATATAGGATACTTTTTCTAGCGGGATCACTATGCCATGGCATATCGCAGAGATAGTCGGGGGCGAAAGCTAGTCTTTAATAAAAAAAATCATTTTGGGGTGAGCACTTGAGTCTCAGAAATATCATCTATCGTGGCTTCAATATCAGTTTTTTTTTAATTTTGAGAGTATTGACACACGTATGACATTTGTAAACTACAAAGATAATAAATTAATACTTACAGTATTAATTTACCTAATTGTTTTTAATAAACCTACGAAACCACGAAAGGGACAGTTATGACAGGGGCGTCCCATTCAAAACTTTTCGTTGTGTCGCTTTCATAAATATCATCATTTTTAACAAAATCATTACCACAAAATCAAAAATTTAAAATAAAAGTTTACTGGTCTGTCTTTATTGTATTTGTCTATAGCTAGTCGATTATTAACAATGGGAATCAAAGAAATATTCAATCAACAGCATCCGTCAAACCATTTCCAAAGAACACCGAAAGCAATACTTTTGAATATAATTTTAAGCACAACCGCGACATCGCCATCTTAGAAATGGTGCTTGCTACATTCATATTGTCATCTCGAAGCGTTTTTATTTTGCCGCTACATTGATTTGTCCCTTTCATAAAGTGTCCCTTTCATACCACTTCTCCCCTAGGTACCTATTTCATTTGAAATTTTATAGAGTTATAATACGTATAGTAAATTATTGCCTTTTTTTGTATAGAACTTCGTGCTGTACGTTATTTTTGATATAAGATATAAGGATTGTAATTTTTCATTACTATTTCTATCAAGATGTGTTACATAATTACGTCGAGGCTCTTCTTTAAACAACGCACCCAATTTTATTATATATCCTTACACAACTGAACATTACTCCATGACATTTAGTAACTTGTGGGAACTAGAATATAAGACCAGGAACTGTTTTAGCATTCACACTTATCTAGAAAGAGATCCGTCGCAGACACCGCACGTCACTTTTGTGTCACCCCCGTCACCCGTGTCGCTAGTGGCGGTGTGGCTGTGACCGCGAGATAATGTCACTCAAGTGTTAGTTGATATGCAATATGTGAGATAAATCAATTAATTGTTACATTATATTTCATACCGTAGGTTGAGTAAGTCTGGTTTCTAGTTACGCCAACTAAAATAGGAACTTTAATTGACTGTACCTACATATTTAAGTTTTCTTTTACAATTTCGATTGGAACTTGGACCAATCAACATCATCATCACCAGCTGCTAAATCCCACTGCTGGGCACAGGCCTTCCTACATGGGAGAAATACATGAGTAGTTTGGACCACCATGCATGCCCAATGGCGGGTTGGTGGGTAAAAGTGGTTACAGTAACAACTGGAACCAACGGCCTAAAGTGCCTTCCGAGGCACGGAGGAGCTCGAGATTATAAATTTTGATTGACCCATCTCGGGATCGACCATGGCGAAAGTGGCTTTGTTTTCATAATCGAAACCAGAGCACTTAAACTACTACGCCACCGAGCTTCTCAACCACCAAGGAATATACAGTTGAGTCAAACCAATGCCCCCGGAGGAAAAGTATCCTGAATATCGAAGTTAGCAAACTATGCTCCAAGGAAACATTTCTTAATTTTTAGAAATAGCAATAACTGCATTCAAAGAGTTATTTCAAGTCACTTATCTGGGCCGGGAATCGAACCCGCTAAATGTAGAAAATTAAAATTCTGTATTGATGATAAGATACCGGTCGATAGGTTCCATCATAAGGATTAAACTCTAAAAACGTTATCTGAATAATATTTGGAAGGCCATGAAATCAAACAATGCATCTACATACCTACACAGGTTTCATTCAACACAACGAAGAGCTAGCTATTGGTATTACTCAAAGATTATTTTAGATTACAAAAAACTAGTGGAGTTTCTTTATCTGTGTTAATTAGTATTTTTATTGCCTCTTACTAGTACTTTGTTTATTTTAGATTATAAGTAAATAACTACTTACATTAGAATATTGCATTTATTATTTTAGCACGTATGTGTAAAATTCATAAAGCGAACGATTATTTGTATTTAATGATACTATTTCTTTCTCTCCGTTTGATTACAGAGGCAATGTTTATTAGACAGACTTATTCCTTATGATTGGTATCATAATAATAAACAATGGTTATTTTCCACATTTCGCGAGTTCGATTCCCGACTAAGGTTTAGGATACTTTCCCTTCGTCGGTATTGGTTTGACTCGTGTATATGTCACAGCCATCTGGGTCCCGACTCCTGATCGCGCTTATTTACAACGTGTTTGCCTAAGAAAAACCAAAAACGTTCCGTTGAACTCAAATTGTATGGCGCTTTGTGACGGCATGCATTTAGATTCAAAGACGTTACTTACTATGGGAACCATTACTTATGGGAACGTATTTTCCACTGTTCAGCAAACATTTTTGACGTTTTTTTCTAAACGTTTGTAACGCTTACAAAAGTAAATTATTACTAAATTAATATGAAATAAAATTATAGGTAATCTAAGATATCGACTTATGTTCCGAAAAAAAGCTAATTGGTGGCTGTTAAAATGCTTAGCGCAACACAATTAATGCGCAACGTAACTTTTTTGGTTTTGCTTTGGTGAATACGTTAAATATTAGTGCTCGATCGCACTGATTAAATTAGCTTGTTAATTGGACGCATAACCCGTTCTTTGAACACTGGTATCCAATTCGATGCCTAAGTATATAATTAAATGATCATTTTTAGTTAACTCAACTCAACGTTTTACGCCTAGGTACGTATATTGCAGGTGCGTTGTCATCCTGAGGCCTAAGATGAAATGCCGTCCATGCCCAGTAATTACACTGGCTACCTTTCCCTTCAATCCGAAACACAGCGAACTGTTTCACGGCTGAAATAAGAAAGGCGGTGGTACCTACCCAGACGACCCTACATACGGGCCTACCACCTAGTAAAGAGTTTTGAGAGTACTGAAGAGTTTTGTGTGATTGACGGGTTCAAGGTTATTTTTAAGACCACTTATAACCAAAATTATTTTGGTTTTTAGTGTTACAAAAAAAACCTTGACTCTACCAACCACACTAACAGTCACACAAAACTGTTTGTACTAGACCCTATTTAGAAGTCAATTTTTGTTCTAACACTTAAAAAAATTTTTAGTTTTACTATTATTGAACTATACCCGTAGTTTTTCACATCCCCTACCTTTCCTAATATCGACAACATTCCGGAAAGTTTTATTGCGTTCTGATGAAATGAAGGCAACTTATTTTATTATTATGACTACTTAATATTAAGGTATGATTGTCGGGTCCCTTTTAGTGCCGTTCATTTATGACTCGCTAATGAATCAAGGGCTGTTGTGACGTCAATTAGTAATAATAAAATACTTTACAGCGATTAAACATAATTATTGTCTTCTTAAGTGTGAAGGTTAAGAGTTTGTGAAATTAAAATGGGATTAAGCTCTCGTAAATATGTACATAACTTATTTTGAAATATCTACCTAGTCTTGCCATTCTCCATAAATACTGAAACAAAGAAAAAAAGAAATTTTCTATTGCAAATAGCATTTATTACTTTTACAGTGTGTTCGGCTGCCCTCAGACAGACTGCGCCGCAGCAACCGCACGTAGTCGATATATTCAACTTACCGTGTATGGCGCCCATACGCGGTCGGCTGCAGTCTTGTGAAGTCGATATTAAAACTGCACACAGTCGTGACTTCAACTTTACGCGGTGGGCCACAGTTCTGTAGTATCGACGCACGCTGTCCATCGCTAGCCGCATACAGTTAGTGCGCAGTTGGTCCTGTAGCAGAACGCACGTCGGTTGCGAAAGTATAAATAAAAATGGATATCGATACAGACTTGTTTATTTCTTTAATAAAAAGTAAAGTCAGCATTTGGAATTACAAAAGTCAAGAATATAGTGACAAAATAAGGCGCAGTAATGATTGGGCCTCTATATGCGAATTAATGGTACCAAATTTTTCAGATAAAAATAACAAGGCAAAAAATGCTATTGGTAAGTTTACAATTTTCTATACCTACTTAATCTTTTTATAATAAAATATTCTGTGATAGTACTAAACAATGTTAATAATCGGTGTGTAGCATTGACGAACAAAAGAAGTCGGACGGATTCTTGCTAACAAAACATTGACCGGTATTTTTTTTCTTCCATGGTATGTTGGTATTTCATTTATGGATAAACGTTAAAACAAAATTAACGCGATAAACGTTGGCCAATACAGACACTAAATCTAAATATAACATTTCATAAAAAAAATTGTCTAGAAAATCTCGGTTTCGAGAAAAACAAGTATTTATTCAAATTAAATTTCAGAAAAATTACAGACTTTTACGTTTCGTTTTAGCCTTTTAACGAATGAAAACAAAACGGTAACGTTGCGTCGTTGCCGTTTTGTACTGCGGTACATACGTACCATCATGCCACGTTAACTCGCGTAATATTGCTATCTCTTTCTAACTTTGCTATCTCTTTCTATCTTTTCTATCTCTTTCTAATTTTTGCTATCTCTTTCTTTCTTTTCCTCTCTTTCTATCTTATTAATATCAAAGAAGTATAGAAAAAAGCCCTTTTATCCCCCCTCACTGTATACTTCGCCTCCGCGGTGGCCATGACGTAGTAAATACGTAGAAATACTAATAGTTCATAAGTAAAGCAGCTGGTAAAAGGATAAGTGCAATAAAGTTGTAACTTACAAAAATTTAAATTACTTAGTAAATAATTATTTGTGAAAAAATATTTAATTATCAAAGTTTGTTTTTTTTCCCCTAGACAGGTACATTCCATACATAAACCCTGCAAAGTTTGTCGCGTTAATTTTGTTACACCTATATAGTAACCATAGACTAAATATAATTATGTTGCCATGGAAGACTGCCTTCATTACTCATGAAATAATCTGCAAATTTACTTCCAATTCAATTCAATTCATTTATTGCATTCACGTATATAAATAGGTCTCAAATCTAGATGCTGGTTACAACATGAAATCTGTCAGGGCACTGCAATTTTTGCAGTAAATATAATTAATTTCTTTTTTAACTCATTCTGTCAAATATTAAATTATGTAGTTATGTCAAACAGAAACAGAAATTGAAATAGATTGCGAATAAAAAAATAACAAAAATTAATGATATATTAGCGTTAATAAAATAAAATAAAAATGTCAAATCAATAAAATTAAGTCGATATAGTACATTAAATCCTTAAAAAAACATGTCATATTAAAAAGAATTAAAATATATTATTAATAAAAAATACATGTCAATTTAAAAATAATAACAAAAATCATAAATTTCAAATTGAAACTACAACTATCAATTAATTTTCACAATCATTCAAATATTACCGCACAAAAACTCTTGTGGTGTATAATAATAACATAACATTTTTGTATAATAAAGGCCTTTAATTTATTTTTGAACTTAAATAAGTCATCTTCATTTTTTATTAAGTTAGGAATTTTGTTAAAAAAATTTATAGACATGCCGTAGGGACCTGAATGAACCATTTTTAGGTTTGTCAAAGGCAATGCTAATTTATTGTAATTCTGTCTCAAATTTTGTAGTCGTGAATGCTGTAAGAATAAATTCATATTCTTTTTAACAAATACACAAATTTCCAAAACATATATTGAAGTAAGAGTAAGGATATTATGTTTAATGAAATATGATTTACAACTTGTCATACTATCTATATTAACAAGTATACGAATGCATCGTTTTTGCAATTTAAATAGATTTATAAAGTTTGTACTATTTCCCCAAAGCACTATACCATATTGTAACCAGGCATGTGCGTAAGCGTAGTAAGTACTTACAGGCGGCTGTTTAAAAATTGGTAGATTTTTTAATGGTGGCGGTGGTGGGGGTGGTGGTGGTTTTTTATTGGTGGATTTTTTGATGGATTGGTAGATTTTTTTATGGATTTTTTTGGTTGATTTTTTTTTTATGTGAATCTAGATAATTTACTTATTATTTTATTTACATGTTCTTTCCAATTTATATTTGTATTAATATGAATTCCCAGTAAAGAAACAGTAGACACGGTTTCCAGTTGAATATCCCGAAAAAGGTATTTAATATCTAGAGATCGTTTCTGGTATGGCCTAAACTGCATAATTTTTGTATTGCTAAAGTTAATGCTTAGATTATGATCAGTTAGCCAACTCACTGTTTCCATTAAAGCATTATCAAGGCGTTCATTGACATTAGACTCGTCATGGCAGAATACAACAATTGAAACGTCATCTGCGAATTAACTGCCTGCTTCTGATGGAATCTGTTGGCGTTATATTTTGGTGCACATCTCTCAATTCGACTTCCAAGCCAAAAATTGTAAGCGTATCCTCGTAATCAAACCCATTACTTAGTACAAAATTATGTAAAATACAACAAGCTTTTACTATATCTTTTGCATAATCCACTGACACGTCACTCGGTCTATGAAAAATACGCCACTTACTTGTCATTATTCCAAACGTACATTCAATGTATCTTCTTGCACGTGACAAACGATAATTAAAAATTCTTTTCTTTTGCGCAGTATTTCTGCCTGAATATGGGCGCATTAAATTTTGGGGTAACGCAAATGTTTCATCGCCAATAAATAAATAAGGCACAGCCTCGCCGTTGGTTGTAATAGGTGAATATTTGGTATATTCAATATATTTGACTGTAGTTTTTGATATAATCGCGTATCCTCAAAAATAGTGGAATCCGAGTTTCGACCGACGCTCCGATATCGACGAAAATAAAATTGTAGTTACTGTCACATATAGCCAATAGAAGTAAAGAAAAATAATTTTTATAATTGTAGTACGAAGATCCACTCTTGGTTGGTTTAAAAAGTCTTATGTGTTTACCGTCAACGGTACGTATGCAGTTTGGAAACTGAGCGCGAATTTTAAACCCATTAGCGACTTCCATCCATTTGTCTTCCGTTAGGTCTTCTAAAAATGAGTTTTTCGTGACATCCAAATTTGTTCGCACACTTCTCTTACAATTCCAATTATTGTTGAAATTCCCCTTCTGTACGAATAATGAAAATCTTGAAACGAGCATCCAGTTGCTAGATACCTGGAATCAAACAAGCTCGTTCAATCATTATTAATTTTTAAAATTGTATGACAATTCGTAAGTTTTACTTATACTTACTGTGAATAATCAAAATACAAATGTGTATACAACTTTTATTTCTTTTTATCACGATTTTTATTTATTTACAGCAATTAAACTACAGGGCAGGTGGAAGGTGTTACGAGATGGTTTTATGAGAAGTGTAAAAAATCAAAATAAGAAAAGTGGATCAGCTTCTACTACAACGAAGCTGTATACATATCATGAACAATTATTATTTTTAAAAGATGTAATGACAGATAAAGGCCAGCGGGGTTCAGGCGGCGCAGGGACTTCCAACGAACAAAGTGAAATATCACCTGTTAAGATTCGTACAAAAAAACCAAATCGAGATGCAAAGGAAACATCATCTGACGATATATTAATTGAAAGCTTGACTAATAAAGTGATGGAAAAATTAAGTAGTGACGAAAATGATTCCGATAAACAATTCCTATTAGGTCTGGTGAATGATTTCAAAACGATACCTGCTGAATATAAACTAGAAGCCAAAAGTGACATTATAAATGTAATTAGATATTACAAAAATAAAACCTCACATCAGTACAAAACTCGAGGAAATCAGTCTTCGCACGCAGACTATTTCAAAGGATACACTATTGCTACACAATATTCGAGAACCATGGCAACTGACTCAACACAATTAGAAGATTCCAATGATAACAGTTTGCAAGAAATACGACATGTGAAAGACCCATACGACCAACAATCTCCTCGCCAGAGTATTTCATCACCACAAATATATACAGAAAGCATACTTGGCAATATTTCTAATTAGAACTGAGAGAGAGAGAGAGAGAGCAATTAGCATAAGAACTTGACAATATGTTACTTATAAAGACTGAAAGACTGTGTCACAAAGAATAATGTTTTTAATCATGAAGTGATTTAGGAATGAAACCTGGTTTTAAAAAGTTGTGTTGGCGTGCCTAGTTAGAAATTATAAATAGCAATTAGCATAACAAATAATAAATTTCAATGAATACAGATCAATATGTACTTAAAAAGACTATTACAAAGAATAATTGAAGAATAAAAAAATTTGAAAACGAGTTTTTTTTTTAAGAATATCCTAAATTTAGTATCATTGTCATCGCCCATCCATTCCTATGCCTTTCACTGTAGACGGGCAGATGAGGTGAAGTTATTCACATCAATACTAGAGATGAATATTTTTGATATTGTTATCATTATTATACTTCATCATAATCATATTATGCCAGTCCAAAGAAGTCCACTGCTGGACGTAGACCTCCCCCTCCAACAACCGGTCCTATGCCGCAACGCACGCAACCATCGCGAGAAATCATTATACTTATTAAGTGACAAAGAAATTAGAAATAAAATAAATACATAATCACATGGAAAGTCTGACCTAATGGTGATTGCAATTCTCTCTTCAGCTGAAATACTCTTCCGCATGATAGTGTCTTGATAGGACACCGATTCTTTTAGTATATCGTTTATTTGATCAAATGCAGCAATTGACATTCTAAAGTAGTTGTAAAATTTGCCTTCATCTTGTCTTAATTTCGGATACAGTATGAAAAAATCACCTTCTGTATGGCAAAATAATAGCAAAGGATCAATCCACACTCGCGCTGCACGTTGCAGTTTTTGAATTCGATTACATCGCTACCGGCGCGCCGGTAATCTTAAAAACCTGCTTTCTTGTTTTACATTTTATTCCTTGTCGTTACATTGGATAGTTGCGGTACCTTCTGAAACTATAAATAGGTCAGTAATTAGAGTGCGCCTTCATTATCTATTGTGCATTCAAAGAGAGCGCATCGCCAATCGTAAATACTGTTATCAGTGAGTCATTAAAAAGCGTGACGTCATTTGTTGTCATTGCGGGACCTGTGAGTGCTGTGTGAGTTTTTTCTGAAATGGATATCCAAGAACAGGGTATGTAATAATTAATATTTTTATTTTAATTGTATCTTAGTATATATTTTCTTTAGTATGTCATTGCTACGAGGCGACTTTTCTTGGAGTATTATATTTTAATATTCAAAGTTTGAATAAACTTTTAAATATGTTCCCACTCGCTCCGACTATGGAGGTATATTGCACCATAATCTTTAGACTTTCTTATCTTAGGAAAATTAAAACTTGGCTGCCCTTATCTGCCCTTTTGGCGATGACAAGGGTGCTACGGTTGCCAGATTATCTCGTAGCATTTGCTACGAAATTAGTTTATTTAGTCTTAGTGCTTTGTGTAGGTTTTGTGACTGAATTTTAACCGTTTTTTTTTTTGTTTTAGGTAATTTATATATATGCTCGTTTTCAAGAATGCATATTCTTGAAATATGGCTAACTGTCAATACCGATAATGACTCGGAAAAGTGTCGTCAAGTCCTACAAAGTTTGTTGACTACTCTGAACGATGCTGAGAACATTGATATTCATTATTTAGAGAAAATTGTTAATAATTTATGTAAAGCTATTGCTCGATTCTGGAAAAAATGTAATAGGGATAAAACCAAGCTTTTATATAAGAATTCCGATTGGTTTAATGTTATTGAAAAAATTCAACTTGTGAAAAATAATAAGCAATGTACTCCGTCTGAAACGTCGCCGTGTCATTCACGTGGTCGTCCTCGAAAACCTTTTACGCAATGTAGTAAAAGGACTAAACGTCGGAGAGTAGCTGATTTGTCAAAGTCTGATGATTCTACTGTGAGTGCATTGCTTGATGTTTCAGACTGTTCATTCGATTCGTGTATATCTAGAGTTAGCACTGATGATGTCTTGTCACTTGTGACTGATGCTCAGTTGACAAAACATCAGTATTTATTAATTAAAAACTTTGTTAATAGTAAGATTTCTCCTAATGTATTACCATGTTACCAACAAATTACTAAAGCGAAACAGAGATGTTACCCTTCTAATATAACTGTTTCCGAGTCTTCAGCTGAAGTTGAATTACAAAGTCTTTTTGATCACACAGCTTCTCGAATCCTTGAATCTCAAAAAGAGGTCTTAGATCAGATTCCTGATGATTGTTTGTCTAATATCTCTTTACTTGGGAAATGGGGATTCGATGGCAGCACTGGACATAGTGAATACAAACAATTTTTTTCAGATTCAACTTTAGAAGATAGTAGTTTGTTTGTAACATCTTATGTACCCCTTCAAATTATTGTAAAATTAGCTGAAGATAATTGTAAAATTTTATGGAAAAATCCTCGACCCTCTTCCACTAGGTACTGCCGTCCTATTCGATTTCAATTTTTGAAAGAAAGCACAGCAGTGTCTTTGCAAGAGGAAGCTTATTTTAAGGATAAAATTGAAAGTTTGCAACCTACTTTTATTCAGATCGACAATCGTGAATTGGTCGTTTCTCATAAGTTGCAGCTTTCAATGGTAGATGGTAAAATTTGTAGTGCTTTAAGTGAAACATCTACAAGTAGATGTTATATATGTAATGCTACCCCTAAAGAGATGAATAAAATAGACGAATGTTTACAAAAACCTGTAATAGAGAGTAGATACCAATTTGGATTATCACCACTACATTCTTGGATACGTTTCTTCGAATATTTTATTCATCTTTCATATAGATTAGACATAAAAAAATGGCAAGTTAGGCTAGATAGTGATAAACAATTGTTATCAAATAAAAAACAATATGTACAGTCCCAGTTTAGGGAACGATTAGGTTTAATAGTTGACAAGCCGCGTAGTGGTGGAAGCGGGACGTCTAACGACGGAAACACGGCCAGGAAGTTTTTTTTGGAATCAGCTGTATCTGCTGAAATTACAGGTTTGAATAAGGATCTCATAGATCGTTGTTGTGTAATATTACAAACGTTATCTTCTGGACATAAAATTAATGAATGCAAGTTTAAAGACTATGCATTACAAACAGCATACAGCCTGGTCGAGGAATATCCGTGGTATAGTCTTCCTGCTTCTGTCCACAAGGTGCTCGTACATGGATCAGATATTATAAGTTATGCATTGTTATCTATAGGAGAACTTTCCGAAGAAGCTGCTGAAGCGACAAATAAGTATATCAAAATTTATAGACGAAGTCACACTCGAAAAATGTCACGTGAAGTTACCAATCAAGATTTAATACAACGACTATTATTACATTCAGATCCTTATATTACAAGTCTTCGGAAACTTCCCCCTAAAAAGAAAAATACTCTGTCACAAAGTGTAATAGAATTGTTACATGTTTAATATTGTTAGAATAAGAATAATTTATTTGTATTTTGTTAGTTGTTTTGTTTTTTTTGTATTTAATTAATTTTAATTTATTTATTTCTATTATTTTATTATAATTAAATAATGTTATCAATGTTTTGACTCTTATTTTATTTAAAATATATGTTTTACATTCCAATTTTTAAGTGTTTGTTCATGATAAATTTAGGTAAAAGTATGTTATTGTTTATATTTGTTTTTTACTGAAGTAAACGTTTTTTATTCCGTAAATACATGTACTTCTTTCATTTTAATGTTCCTAAAACACTTTTACAACTATAAGTCACTAAAATAATACAATGTATTGATAGTAACAGGACTTTAACTATTTATGACCGCCCTTGTATGGAGCGTGTCCCTCCGTGCGGCGGCGGCATCGTAATAATAAGAGAAGTAACGTCTGTGCTTCCATTTTGACGTTAACTTTTACACTGAGCTCCTGGGCTAGAAGCGTGGCGTCATCTGTGCAAAGTCAGATCCGCACGCAGTTGAATATAGCGACTGCGTGCGGTTGCTGCGATGCAATCCGTCTGAGGGCAGCCTTAGTTTAATACATAAATATAAAATAATTTCAAATGTTCCGGACGGCCCAAGAAAAAGTATTAATTAACTAATTTAATTAATTGTAAAATTAGCTCTAATTACATGATTTCAATTCTCTTCGTTTCATTACCCATAGAATAAGTTAAATAGTTTATAGAATAATAGATAGGTAGGTTAAGTTTGTTATATTATACTTAGATATTTAAGATAGATAGTTAAGAATGATTGTAAATAGTTTAACTTTGTTATTTTAATAAAAGGCGACGATAGGGATACTACACACCCTCATTAACGAGGACTAGGTACACTGTAATATCAATATCTCGCTATACAGATCTCTTAATTTAGGCAGGAAATTGTCTCGCGCAGAATAGCACGAGTTGCGATACCTAATTGTAGTACTTAAGCGAGTCGATTTTCTCACAAATTATGAGCTCCCACATTCGAGGCACATTCCGAATGGAAAATAGAAGAACCACAGAAGTCGCCATACAGAAGAATACTCTTTCTTTTCACCACCCCTCTTCCAACACGGCGATAGTTGAGAGCCTTCACTGCGGCATCATAGCAACGAACGACATAGCGAGCAGCGACCAGCTACAGGTGCATAAGGGACATAGTCCAATAGCCAGTCCCGCACATTTTTGGTCCAATCGAGCCGGATAATAGAAAATAGAAGATGCCCGTTACGCGTTCAAGAACCGGTCGTCGTGAAGACACCTCGCCGCGGCAAGAACAACGTTACCCAATCGAAGCAACGTCGTCGATAGAAGCTTCAACGCAACAAACATCGTCTGAAGAGATCACTGTCAACACCGGTGCCACCACAACAGAACAGACGACAACAACAGAACGTACAGAGGCGCAGCATCCAAATCCAGATTGTCCTAAAAAGAAGAAGTCTACTAGAAACTCGAAGCGTTCAAGACAGTCCCTTCAACTACTTAAGGCAAAAGAAGAGCTCCTGCGCCTACAAGTCGAGCTAGCGGCCGCACGTGTCGCCAGCATCGAGCAGCAAGAAGCTGAAACAGATATAGAAGATGACGCAGACACCGTGACTACGAACCACGAAACAACCAGAAGAGTCACCGATTGGCTAGAGACCAGTCAAACTCAAGTTTTGGCTATCACAGAGCAACCTTATAACCTTCCGCAACCGGAACCGTTCGAAAGTACGTCGCAACAGAAAGTCTTCGACGCCCCTGCGCCCGCAACATTGGCAGTCCCCAACAATAGTCAAGCAGTGTTACAACAAGCGCAAGTTGAAACACGTCACCCACTAGAAGTAATAGAGAAGCATACTTCAACACCGGCGGGAGCTATAGTGAAGAAACAACCGCAACAGATTGACTTGTCCGAATTAGCATCTGCGATCGCCCTCGCCGCCCGATCAGTGCCTACGAGTACTCACCGCACAACGCAAGAGTTGCCATACTACAACGGGGTGTATCAAGAATGGCTGTTGTTCAAGGCTGCATACAGAGAGACTGCACCGCTACACTCGGAGGTGGAAAACTTAGCACGACTACGAAGAAGTTTGAAAGGCGGAGCAAAGGAAGCGGTAGAAAGCCTTCTCGTCTGCAACGCGAATCCTGAAGATGTCATGAAGATATTAGAGTCAAGATTCGGCCGACCTGACGCGATCGCTCTCGCAGAACTCAACCGCCTGCGTACACTACCACGCCCGACGGACTCACCACGAGACTTATGCATCTTCGCCACAAGAGTCACGAACATAGTAACCACACTACAAGCACTACAGAGGACATACTATCTGTTCAACCCAGAAGTCACGAAGACTACGATCGAGAAGTTATCGCCGGCCATGCGTTATCGATGGTTTGATTTCGCAGCAGAACAAACAGAAGAGGAACCGGACTTGTTGAAACTTTCAAGATTTCTCAGAAGAGAAGCTGATAGGTGCGGCCCGTACGCACAACCGGAAGATTTCAAGACGTCGAACAAAACATACAGTACACAAGATACGTCATCGAAGTACTCTCATACGAAGCGAACTAACTCTAACAACTGCATCATCTGCGAACAAGCCGGCCATACAACAATAAATTGCGAAGAATTCAAGAAGGCTGATGCTCAAAGAAGATGGGACATAGCTAAAGAGAAGAAACTATGTTTCCGCTGTCTTCGTCACAGAGATAGAACACATAGCTGCCGACCAATAGCCTGTGGAATAGAAAATTGCGAAAGAAAACATCACAAGATGCTGCACTTTAAGAAAATGGAAAATACTGAAGTCGTCAGTTCAACTTGGACACAGAAGAGAACACAGGCCTTTCTCAAGATAGCTCCAGTACGAATATTCGGCCCCAAGAAGACCATAGACACGTACGCTCTGCTAGACGACGGATCTACGGTCACATTGATAGATGAAGAGCTCGCGCATCAAGCAGGACTTCGAGGAAATAGGGAGCCGCTGCACATAGAAGGAATAGGGGTTGCGCAAGTTAACACCGCCTCGTCTAGAAGAATGAACATAACAATCGGGAGCGCTGGAAAGAAACATAGAATAATAGCACGTACAATAAAGAATTTGAAGCTGTCACCACAAACAGTAAAAGAAGAGGACATCAAGGGGTGTCAACACATAGAAGACATCCTGAGTGAACTTCAATACAACGCAGCGAGGCCACAGATACTTATAGGCCAAGACAACTGGCCCCTGCTGTTAGCAGAAGATAGAAGAACGGGAAGTCGATGGCAGCCAATAGCATCGCGCACCCCGCTTGGTTGGATTCTTCACGGCGCGTGTAGCAGATCAACTGGGCACCGAGTACACTTCGTCCAACAGAATGAAGAAGAAGAGGAAGACAACATAAACATGAAACTGAAGAACTTCTTCTCTCTCGAAGCTCTCGGCATAGAATCCAAACGACCACAGAACGACCCAGAATCAAAAGCCTTGAAGATCTTAGAAGAGAAAACCATACGTTTAGAAGATGGACGTTTCCAGGCACCGCTTCCATGGAAGAATGAAGAAGTGAAGCTACCACTTAATAGAGAATACGCACTCAAGAGGTTGGAAACAACAGAAAAAAAGATCGCAAGAGACCCTCACCTCAAACAAAGGGTCATAGAAGAAATGCAAGCGCTCATCAGCAAGGGCTACGCTGAACCTGCGCCACACCAAGGAAGAGAGGGGCGCACCTGGTACCTACCATGCTTTCCGGTGGTGAACCCACTGAAACCGGGGAAGGTCCGCATGGTACACGACGCTGCAGCTGTTACCAAGGGGACATCGCTCAACAAGGCGCTGCTCACCGGCCCGGACTTGCTACAATCACTGGCGGGCACGTTAATGAGGATGCGGCAGCATCAGATAGCAGTCTCAGCGGACATCTCTGAGATGTTCCTCCAAGTCAAAATCCAACCGGAAGACAGAGATGCACTAAGATACCTGTGTAGAGAAGGAGATAGAACGAAGGAAGCCAAAGAATATAGGATGACCTCACTCATATTTGGGGCAACGTCATCACCGACAACAGCAATATTCGTCAAAAACAAGAACGCGGAAGACTTCATCGACCACTACCCTGCAGCTGTAGCCGCCATAAAGAAGAATCACTACATGGACGATTACATTCAAAGTTTCAAAAGTGAAGAGGAGGCGGTACAGACGGCGAGTCAAGTTCGTTATATACACAGACAAGCTCACTTCGACCTACACAAGTGGGCCTCCAACTCATCGGAAGTACTACGACAACTTGACACAGGGGACCAAAGAGAAGACACCGAGCTAGCACCGAACAATAACGTAGAAAAAGTTCTAGGCATGACATGGAGAACATCGACAGACACATTGAAGTACAGCCTAGACTTCTCGAGACTACCAAAGGGCGCACTTCATCAAGAACCAACAAGAAGATTGGCGTTAAGCATCGTGATGTCCCTGTTCGACCCCCTGGGGCTCGTCTCTCCAATCACAATACAAGCCAAGCAGATACTGCAGGAAATCTGGAAAAGAAGCATAGGTTGGGATGACCGTCTAGAAGACGACCTCGTGATCAAGTGGCGCCGCTGGATACAGCAATTAGAAGATATAAAGAAGATATCTATTCCAAGAGCGTATTTGAAGTACAGCGACGGAAGAAAACTACAGCTTCACATCTTCATGGATGCTAGTGAACTCGCCTATTCTGCAGTACTGTATTGGCGGGTCGAAGAAGAGAACGGCACAGCACACACGTCGCTGATAATGGCGAAGGCAAGAGTCGCCCCTCTGAAAGTAACGTCGATACCTCGTTTAGAATTGCAAGCGGCGGTGATGGGGAGCAGGCTGGCCAACTGTGTGATAGAAGAACATGATAGAAAACCAGAAGCCAGAGTCTTCTGGACAGATAGCAAGACCGTACTTACGTGGCTGAGGACCGGCGCCAGGTCATACAAACCGTTTGTGGCCCACAGAATAGCAGAACTCGAGGAAAACACCAAGATAGAAGAGTGGCGCTGGGTGCCCACCAAAATGAATGTAGCAGACGACACCACGAGGGACGTCCCCAGGGACTTCGGTCAACAGTACAGGTGGTTCACCGGCCCCAGTTTCCTGAGAGAGAGCCGCGAAACCTGGCCCCGAGAAAACGTCACTCCGAAAGAAGGGGCTGGGATGGGAGGGGCTTGGGAGCGCCTAGTAAGATCAGTGAAGACAGCACTAGCGGCCGTAACAAACGGTCATCCGACGTCCGAAGAGGTCCTCAGCACGCTGCTGGCAGAAGTGGAGCTAACGGTCAACAGCAGACCCCTGACGCACGTATCGGTGGACCCAGAGGACCCAACAGCACTGACCCCCAACCACTTCCTCATGTTGGGAGCCGCAAACGAACCTCCTATGGGTGACTATACAACGATGGACCTGAATGACAAGAAGCGCTGGCGAACCTCACAAAAGCTAGCAGACGGTTTCTGGCGAAGATGGCTACGAGAATACCTCCCCAGCCTTCAAGACCGGCGGGAGCCCCACGGCAAGGGACCCTCACTCAAGCTCGGGGACCTCGTCGTGGTGAGCGACAATACTCTACCACGCAACACATGGCCGTTAGGTCGAGTGATAAGAGTTTACCCGGGGCCGGACAACATAGTAAGAACAGCCGACGTATTTACCAAAGGAGGAGTGATGAGAAGGCCCACGAAGAAGTTGGTGATACTACGGACTACAGATGAGGAGAGCCGTCCTAAGGAAAGTACATCGTGAGCGACACATCATCACGGATGTACGGCGGGAGAATGTTCCGGACGGCCCAAGAAAAAGTATTAATTAACTAATTTAATTAATTGTAAAATTAGCTCTAATTACATGATTTAAATTCTCTTCGTTTCATTACTCATAGAATAAGTTAAATAGTTTATAGAATAATAGATAGGTAGGTTAAGTTTGTTATATTATACTTAGATATTTAAGATAGATAGTTAAGAATGATTGTAAATAGTTTAAGTTTGTTATTTTAATAAAAGGCGACGATAGGGATACTACACACCCTCATTAACGAGGACTAGGTACACTGTAATATCAATATCTCGCTATACAGATCTCTTAATTTAGGCAGGAAATTGTCTCGCGCAGAATAGCACGAGTTGCGATACCTAATTGTAGTACTTAAGCGAGTCGATTTTCTCACAAATTATGAGCTCCCACATTCGAGGCACATTCCGAATGGAAAATAGAAGAACCACAGAAGTCGCCATACAGAAGAATACTCTTTCTTTTCACCACCCCTCTTCCAACACGGCGATAGTTGGGAGCCTTCACTGCGGCATCATAGCAACGAACGACATAGCGAGCAGCGACCAGCTACAGGTGCATAAGGGACATAGTCCAATAGCCAGTCCCGCACATCAAATATAAAAAACTTATTCGAAGTGGTCTCCATTGGCTGCAATACAGTCCTTTAAACGTTGAGGTCAGTTATCAATAGAAGCACGCACTCTTTCCATGGGAGAATTCTTCACTGCCAATCGTACGGATTGTTTTTAGGGGCTCCAAATTATCATGACGTTAAGAGCTGGCCGTACTCTCTAAAACTGACCATAAATCATAATCAAGCGGATTAAGATCGGGACTAAACGACCGACGGCCAGTCTTCAGCTACGGCGCCCGTCTTGCTGGAAGGATCATTCTTGGTTATTGAAAATGGTGTTATTAAGGGGCTTCACTACCTTCTCAAGAATGGTATCTTTTTCACAAAATTATGGTTCAGTCACTCCTTCATAATACACCACCAAACCATCACTGAAGTAGGATAGTGCCCACGTTGTACCCTGTCGAATAAATGGGAAGCTTCCTTAGAGCTTTGAGCATAAATACGGTCATTTTGTTTGTTAAAATGTTGCTCGATTGTAAAAATTTTCTCATCCGTATACAAAATTTTTCTGTGACCTCCCTTTGCGTACCGTGAAGCGGTAGGTACGCAAAGGAAAAATTTCGAATAGTTGTTTCGATTTTACCACCCCATTCTTTTTTAAATTATCAGTTAAGAAATGACCAGTACGTCTCTTACAGGCTGCAAGTCCTAAGTCATCTTTTAAAATACGCGACATGGTTCTAGGTTCTATCTTCATCTCCCGAGATAAAATCTTTTGCTTTCGGACAGGATTTCTTCGAATTCTTTCCCTTACTGCTTTAACCACCTTATTCGTACGAACACTACGTGGACGGCTAGATCTTTTTCTGTCACAAACAGAGGAGGTCTCATGGTAGCCATTAATAGCTCGGTACACAAACATTTTACTAATAGCAAGAGTATGGAGAATTTTAAAAATTGCATTTGGCTCCATACCTACTTTGTGTAATGCAATCACAGCGATTCGGTTCTCTTTATCACTCCACTCCATTTTAATATCGCAAAATATTGTACAATGTATTGGCGCCAAAATGAGAATACTCAATGAGCAATCATATAAAAATGACAGATTCCAAATTCAAATGTAATATTTTGTTTAATTTTAACAGTATTTATGGCCAGACTAAGTACATAGTTCCACGTCCGAAAGTTGTTTTTACTTGCCCTTAGGGTCTGACAGGGCATGACCATGGAATACGTAATAAACAGAGTAGTGTGACGTCACGGGATTCTAAAGAAAACAAAAGATTCTTTAATATTTATTAGAATCAAATGTTTGTATTTGATTATTTCGTTGGAAATCTAGATTTTGCGTTACGACAAGACAGATTATATCCCTAATCGGTACTGTACATACTTGGCGCCACTGGATTGCAAATTACAACTTAGGGTCGGTTCACACCTAGGCACAGTTCCAGTATCTCGTTACGAGGAGGAAACGATAAATCTATAATCAGATGAACAATATGGAACGGATATGATAAGCGGGGAAATGAGTAATGAGTTCAAATGCCAGTGAAGTTTTAATGTTTGCATTGTAAAATGTTATTTGAAAATGAAAGTCAGAATTTTCTTACATTTAAGGGGAGCACTGTTTTATCTTATTTTTTTATTTATTTAGGATAGCTTGCAGCGTTATCATCATAACACAAAAACGAAATAGCAACAATAAGCCATTAACTAGCTACCACATTTATATAGCCAATTAACTTTCATGGAAACTTATACTAATGTTACTTAATTCATAAACAGGTAAAACGAAAAACTACTGGTGCTCAAGTAATGCTCTCTTTATGCTATACAGACTATCTCGAAATATATCGATATCATTATTATTGATTTTGTCAGCCGCAACGCTGGCCCTGATGAGAAAACTGTTTTGTCTGTAGTTAGTGTGAGCAAAGGGGACATTAAAAAGCTTAGAATTACTACTGCGAGGAATGCGTGATGGTACTCTAAAATAAATTTAGATTATAGGGGAGATTAGGGTAATTCCGAATGTGAGGTAATTTTGAAATCTGCTGGCTGAGAGAGAGAGAGAGAGAGACCCATGTTTGATGCCAAGCACAGATCTCTTTACAATTATCTCTTTATTTTTTTCCATCAACATATAAAACGGAAATTGGAAGAAAGCGTGATCATTATGTTAACAGCAAGAGATGAGTCTCGCTACTCGAAACATAACGCTTTCTCAATGAGCTCTACCAACTTTATTCACCACAGAAAGACAACACTACTAGTACTGTTATTTATCCCTGCGGGGCTTATGACGTCACATTGTCATGTTGAATTCAATTGTGATATTTACTGACGAGTGAAAGTAATACTTCCATTCAGTTATGACATTCACAGACGTTTGAATGTAATACCTGAATTCAATATGACAATGGAAGTAAGAAGCCATACTTAAGTTCTCAAGAAAGTAAGGCGGTCACCCCGCAGGTATAAGGCGGAGGTACGGTCGACCACAGAAGTAGCTGAACACTTTAGTACCATGTCACACCGATCTTGTGCACGTACTTTATAGTTGCTACCGTACTATATTGACGCTAGAGTCGTTGTGACATGGTACTAAAGTGTTCAGCTACTTCTGTGGTCGGCCGTACTAGTCGGGCTGTCGAAATTCGAGTGGATAACTCCTTAACACCCTGCCTCACTTAAAAGTGGGTATTTTATTTTTACATCATCATCATTTCAGCCAAGAGACATATGATACACTTTATTGCACTGTAAATATACATAGTAAGTTACATGTAATAGGAAGTTTGCAATGGCAAACTTATCTCTAAAAGGGATTTCATGAATGATTGAGATATTTCAGGTGTGACAAGCAGCTACCACTAATCGCATTAAAAATACTACTTACAACAAATTACTTAATAATAAACTACAAACTACAAATAATATAAATAATGTATGTGTGTGTATGTATATATTAGGTTATGGAAAAAGTCTTTTCGCATTATAGTATGTATGAACTTGTAATAAAATCTCTTTGGCTGTACTATTTGTATCTGGCTGGTTTTGGTATCATTAAAAGTTTAGATTTTAAAAAAGATAATTCCAAATTCAAATTAGGAAAATGTGTGTTTTTCATTTGTTTTTCGTACTGTCAAGATGAGTGAATCTAATGAAGAAATTCGATACATTTTAAAATTTTACTACAAAAAAGGTAAAAATGCAACGCAAGCCGCGAAAAAAATTTGCGATGTTTATGGACCTAGTGCAATGTCTGCGAGAGTAGCACAAATTTGGTTTAAGCGTTTTCAATCCGGAAATTTTGATGTCAAAGATGCACGTCGCTCTGGTCGCCCTATTACGGATAAAATTGATGCCATTTTTTAAAAACTGGAGCAAGATCGGCATATCAGTAGTTACGACGTAGCTGAAGAACTGGGAATTAACCACAAAACAGTTTTGGCGCATTTAAAAAAAATGGGTACACAAAAAAGCTCGATATTTGGGTACCCCACGAGCTCACTGAAAGAAACCTAATGAACCGTGTACTCATTTGTGATTCTTTATTACGACGTAATGAAACCGAACCATTTTTGAAGAAGCTGATAACTGTTGATGAAAAGTGGATCACGTACGACAAGAACGTACGAAAAAGGTCGTGGTCAAAGGCCGGTCCGGCTTTCCAGACTGTGGCGAAACCCGGGTTAACTCGCAACAAGGTGATGCTGAGTGTGTGGTGGGATTGGAAGGGCATTATTCATTATGAGCTGTTACCACCAGGCAGGACCATCGATTCTGAACTCTTCTACGAACAACTGATGAGATTAAAGCAAGAAGTTGAGAGAAAGCGGCCGGAATTAATCAACAGAAGGGGTGTGGTTTTTCATCATGATAACGCTAGACCTCACACATCTTTAGCCACTTAGCAAAAATTAAAAGAGTTTGGCTGGGAGGTGTTAATGCATCCGCCGAATAGTCTTGACCTTGCACCTTCAGATTTCCACCTGTTTCGCTCTCTTCAGAATTCTCTAGGCAGTGTCAGGTTTACATCACGAGAGGACTGCCAAAACCACTTGTCGCGGTATTTTGATCAGATGCCCCAAAATTTCTATAGCGATCATGTCCCTACCTACAAGATGGCAAAAAGTTATCGAATAAAATAGTACCTACATACGTAAGTTAAATGTAAATGAACTATATTAAAAAATGTTTTGAATTTTCTTTAAAAATGTTAAGAAACTTTTTCCCCAACCTATATAAATACTACACTAAATACATAAAGCCACACATAGTTACATCATTGCCATACTGCTGGGCATAGGGCTCTCCAACGATCTCCAAGCCTATATACGCTGCCCGCACCTGCATCCTTTGGCTTCCCGCGGCCCTCACCAAATCGTCGGCCCACCTTGTGGTCCTACCAATGCTCCTGCTATTTTTACAGTAAATATAAAAATTTCAAATAATGGCAATACATCTGATAAGCTCACACGATAGCTTTTCGTATTCGATTCTGGACAAGCCTTGATTTTGAGAAATTATCTCATTTTTCATCCAATATCTCCATCATGTTGACCGATCGATTACCATGGCAGCGTTTCTCAAGATTAACCTCTTTAGGTCGAGGTGAACTCACATACTTCCTGGGGCATCATTTCTTTAAATAATGAGGTCGTGGCTCAAAAATGCACAAACCTTCTTTGTGCAAACACTGAATGTCCTTTGTTTGTTGGTGTACTCGTGTGTGGTTTGAGTTCGGCGTTCGTTAAGGCTACCACAAGAAAAAATGATAATTTATTAACTCAAGTGTTACTAACATGATATCAACATGAGGAAAATCTATTTTTTTTATATTTACGCCTCTTCTGAAGAAGCCCATGTGCTGATAAAGAATTCTAAGCTTTAAAAGTATGGCAAAAAACATTACGTAAGTTTTTCCTAAGATTAGGAAGCACACTATTTACTTGTATAAATCAATAAAATATACAAATCGAAACAGCAATGTTATATAGGCAGCCTTATTGCCAACATCTACCGCTGCCAGGTAGCTGGTATTGAGAAGAAAGATCATCATTATCACTAGACTATATACGTCCCACTGTTGGGCACAGGCCTTACTACATGGGAGGAACACATGAAGAGTTTGAGCCATAGCACCGCCACGCAGGCCTAGCCAATGCAAGTTGGTGAGTTAAAGCAGTTTTAGGCCAACCGGGACTAACGACTTAACTTGCCTTTCAAAGCACGGAGGAGGTTCAGATTAAAAATTTTGGTAGACCCACCTAGGATCGACCATGGCGAAAGTTGCTGTGTTTTTGTACTCGAAACCAGAGTGCTCAAACCGCTACACCAACGAGCTTCATCCTTTTTAGACTAAATATTAAATTAAATTATAAGTATAAATAATAATAATTTTAATATGAATTTAAAGTTCACACACTGGAACACACATTCTTTTTAATAAATCAGTGTGTGTTGAAGTGAAGGAACTTTTACACATTGATTTATTAATTACTAGTGGTCGAGCGCGGTTTTTTTCGCGTAAGTATTGGTTATCGCCGCAAAATTTCATCTAAATTTGTGAAATAACCGACAGACAAAGCTACTTTTGCATTTAAATAATATTAGTACGAATATTTTTTTGGTGTGAGCCTGGTCTTTAAATGTTACCAATTATAGCATTTTGTTATCGGGATCTTTGTGCCTTCCGTGCTTTTACTCTTCCTGAACCTTCAGCCAGCTGCCATCAGCATAATTATATATATTATTTAAACGGAGCCAGTAAGTACTACAGCACACTATAGAATGCATAGGCACCGCATACTCTAAGCCGCACTTGGGGTCCTCACAGGCCGTCACTTCTAGTAATTTCATTGGGTTTCTCACTAACCACCACCTATCTTCCTGAGCACGTCCTCGCAATTTCATTAGTTTTCTCATTGGCCATTGCCAAATAAAGCACTGAGCACCTCTTAGTAATTTTGTTAGCTTTTCCATTTCCCTCACATGACAGGATTTCCAGACAATTTTTATTGCGTCATGCCTACCAAGCTTATGTAGAACTTACGTAAGACATTTAAGTTTACATCTGAAAGACTTCATCGTCATCATCATCACCAGCCTATATACGTCCCACTGCTGGGCACAGGGCTTCCTACGTGGGAGAAACACACGAGGAGTTTGGGTCATAACACCAGTACGCTGACCCAAGGCGGTTTGGTGGGTTAAAGCAGTTGCAGTAACAACCGGGACCAACGGCTTAACGTGACTTCCGAAGTACGGAAGAGCTCAAAATTACAAACATTGAATGACCCATCCCGGGTTCGACCACGGCTAATGTTGCTTTGTTTTCGTATCGAATCCAGAGCCCTCAAACCACTACGCCACCGCGCACCTCATCTGTAAGAGACTTGATAGCTGTTTATTTTTCATTAAGAATATCTTAATTTGCATTGTTTGATTGCTTAAAATGTTAGTGACAGTATAACAATAGTGAGTACTACGTTGTGGCAACCCTTACCCGGTACTTACAAAGGTTACTTACTAGGCTACACCGAACT
This sequence comes from Nymphula nitidulata, assembly GCA_947347705.1. NCBI lineage: Eukaryota > Metazoa > Arthropoda > Insecta > Lepidoptera > Crambidae > Nymphula > Nymphula nitidulata. The sequence continues at coordinate 15,550,134 of OX374625.1, read as the reverse complement.
CCACTCTCATTGTCTTGTGACTGAAAGCGAATGGTTGTATATTTATCTTCAATTTGTGTTTGATTTAAAGTTTAAACAACTCACAGAGATAAGCGGTGCCGATTGCGGATAGTGATTTTTAAGAAATAAGGACGATCACACATTAGAATTTTCATTTTCATTGATTTCAATATTTACTCGTAGTTTTAATTATTTCTTTTCAGCGTCATACCAGAAGTCAATTGCAGCTTAGAAGTGTTCTTACGGATAGGCAAGTGAACCTGTACCTATTCAGAAATGTTAACTTCGAGTAATAATCCAATTAATCGAGAATTTGAAATAGTGATTAATACTCAGTATGACCGAGGTTCCAAGAAATGTTAACTCGAACAATTTAGCTAGAGATTAGGAATTAAAACTGGCCCGAGATTCGCGTATTTCAAATCGGATATATTAACTTTTTGAAGAAGGCTCAATGTCACCCAAAGGGCAATGGAGAGGGCTATGCTCGGGGTTTCTCTGCGTGATCAAATCAGAAATGATGAGATCCGCAGATAAGGTCGCCGACATAGCCCGAAGAATTGCGAGCCTCAAGTGGCAGTGGGCAGGCCACATTGCAAGGAGGACTGACGGCCGTTGGGGCGGAAAGGTCCTCGAGTGGCGGCCGCGTACCGGGAAACGCGGCGTTGGTAGGCCTCCTAGAAGGTGGACCAACGACCTGGTGAGGGCCGCGGGAAGCCGATGGATGCGGACAGCGCAGAACCGATCGGTATGGAGATCTTTGGGGGAGGCCTATGCCCAGCAGTGGGCGTCTCTCGGCTGAAATGATGATGATGAACTTTTCAGAACCTTTCTTCCCTGTGGTTCAACTTCGTGACTTTTGCCTACCTTTTTTTAAACAACGCCCTTTTTGCCCGTGGTACAATGACGTGGTATAGTGAATCTTACTATCCTCAATAGCAACTTTCAGCACCACGATAGAAATGCCGTGAAGTCAGGAATTTTCGTTACGATTACGATGATGTATTTAATGAATGTCAAAATCTCCACGGTCATTCATTTATTAAGATACAGGTGGTCGAACGTTCAGTTAAATAATGTAACTTTTTTTCAGTAAAACTTCTGTTCGTAGCATACTTTGTTACAGCAGTTATTTTTAAATACATATATAATTTTGAACACCTTTCATTCGCCCACTGACAACGACGTTTATAAAATTCATGAAGTATCGTGGGTACTCCAATTTAGCCCAAGCGCTGTTAGCCACAAGGTCTGTGGCGCTGTACGGTGCTCCCATTTGGGCGTACGCACCGTCTAAAGTCTAATTACAGCAAAACCCTTCCCCACAGTCTACAATGAACTATGCGTCTTGGCAGGCACCATGCCGTGGGACCTTGACGCGGTGTTGATGGCAACAGTTTAACACCAAACAACTGTTGCAAAAATATCAAGAGGCTGCATTCCCTTGCCAGAGGAGATACATAGTTGGCGTAATGATGCTCAAGGCGTGGCGTTTGCCAAATGGCAACGTAGACTCTATGTCCGAGTGCCGTTCACCGCGGCTATACGTCCCGTCCTTGATGAATGGGTGAAGAGACAGTGGGGACTGCTCTCTTTGCGCATGGTGCAGGTCCTCTCGAAATACGGCTGTTTCGGGAGGTATCTGACAAAATAAAGAGAAGAGAGCGAACTCCAATCTGCCACCAATGCGGCGCTGCTGACGTTACAGCGTCACATACACTTACGTCGTGCCCAAGATGGTCACGAGAAAGAGCTGACCTAACGAGAGTGATTACTACCGGCGGTCTCACTTTGCCATCCATAGTGGAGGCCATACTAGGGGAGGAGGACGCCTGAAAAGCCTTCCACATATTCTGTGAGGCAGTCATTGGTGAGAAGGAGAAGGAAGACAGATCTCGAGAGAGAGATCCCTCGGCGGACCCATCTGTAAACGCAGAATCGGCCGCAGACGTAGAGCTTTCGCCGCTGCGCTGCTTCCATGAAGTGGGCATTTGGGAGACGGGTGGTGAGCCCCGTCGCCCGAGTCTAGCTGCCCGCAGTGTGGTGACGTCGCCAGGGTGCTCCACGCGACGTCATAGAGTGCTAACACCTTTTTGGTATTGAGTACACACGTACACATTGCAAAATAGAAATAGGGATAAGGGAAACCGTTGCCCGATATTCTGAATATGCGAGAAGTTGGAGCACCGGGGTCGGTTTAGTGGGTAATCTCGACCTATACCATCTTTGGTCAAGAACCCCACATAACACATAAAACCTCTCTCTCCCGATGGTGCGGGGCAGGCGTGATGCCTTTTATCCGCGAAAAAAATCGATATTTCAATCTTCAGATAATAAGATTCATCCACAAAATAACTTTGAAAAAATAAAAATATATATAGAAAATCTGTAAAAACGTCAAAATTATTGTCGAGTTAAATAATCTGAGGATTAAAAGGTTGTCCCTAAATGTCATGAATTCATAATAGCAGCGCTCGCCGTCAAAGATCGGCATTATAAGAAAGTGCATTAAATGTTGCTTCATTTGGGAAATATTTAAGATCATCATTATTTTCTAAGATCGTACATCGCCAGAAAAGCGATTTTATCACATTCTTGTTTAAATCGCCTGGCGCCACACTATTGCCTATGTTTGCTAATACTAGCTTCGCTAAATCCAACACCTCTACTGCAAACTCATAAAGCTCATTTTCACAGCAACATTGTATCACAGTATAGTCTTATTCCAATAAAAGTTTGTAGCGTCAGTCTAAAGCATACTTTAGGTTAAAACTTGTAAAGTTGTTATTGGTATACCTTAAGCGATGTAATATAAAATATGCTTACAATTTTACTATCGGTTCCCGACATCCGCTCATTACAAGGTGCTGGAATGTTGTTCAACACATCTTATAATAAGAATTATAGTTGAGCAGTGTACGGGAGGGTGAAAATAGCTCCTATCTGGGACGGTTACTATAAAAAGCTTATTGAATTTTTTGTTGCTTTTTAAGTGATTAGTGTGGTCCGACGCTTGTGACGAAAGGTATAAATTGTTTTATAAAGCTTATCGTTATAAAATACCCAACGCAACAAACTGACCCGAAGCGTACACTTTTTATTTTATATTAGCAGTTATTAAATAATTTTAGACTGCCTTAGAGAGTTCTTTTTATACTTGTGTTTACCTCTTATCTTACATTGGAATACAGGTGTTCTAAACAGATCTTAATGCATCTTGGGAGCGTTTGGCGCCAAATACTTATTATGATGACAGTATCCATGAAGCTACTTCAATGAGGTGGACAGTCTTTGGCACCAATCTAACATTTTATACAATGTTTTTCCATATCGCGCGTCAACTGACACATTTTCAGAAAATTTACACCATTATATCATCAATTCTAATTCTTATTTTTTTATTTTAACATTATGTTCGCACAGATACAGTTTTATAATTATTTTAATAAATCTTCAATGGTGGCTCCATTCACATCAAATTTACTTTTTTAAATTAAACGTCAACACAAAAATTCCACAAAATATACATTGCTGTACATTGTATCCAAAGACTATATAACCAAGTACTCCGTGATTGTATCCCTCGCTGCGGCTGCGTTCAGGATTCTCCTCTAGACTCGTTTTCTGCACTCTGGATTCAAAATCGCGACGTCGACGTAAAAATATAGCTTTGCTCCCTAAAATCTACAATCTAATATTCCCTAATTCTGTGCAGGCTAGTGAATATGAGACACTGAAATAGAAAACACTCCATAGTCAATTCAATCCATATCCAAGTAGTTAAGTAACATTAAAATTAACTACATCATGCATTTTTGTCAAATATTGGTTACCGAAATGAGAATTTAATCGGTGCTTTACTATCTATTGTTTCTGGATACAACTTAGCACTAACTCCAAAAATATGTTTCTAGGGGATGAATACCTACTAAAATTTAATTATTTTGTCCTTTTCAGTTTTTTGGAGTCGGTTTTAATTTTTGTTAAATTTTATTTTTTACAATTTTTTGTGATAACTTTTTAAGGTCAAAGCTAGATGGGTGACCGTGAGCTTACATTGTTTTCTACTATCGTATCATTTCACTAAAAATTCATAGGAAAGCAAAAATCCGCAATTTCGCATACATAGATGACTTAATTATTCCAGTTATTTTGATTTAAAAACCAAACTACCCAATTGATTTTGAAAAAAAATTTATGGGACCAAATGGGAACTATTCCGCATCGAACAAAAACAGAATCATCAATATCGGTTCACCCAGTCGAAAGTTCTGAGGTAACAAACATAAAAAAAAACATACAGTCGAATTGATAACTTCCTCCTTTTTTTGAAGTCGGTTAAAAATTGATATCTATTGATTACAATATTATTTCAATATAAAATGATTTATATCTGCTAAATTTCCGGTTGTCCATGCAAATAGAACAGTTCAAGTAAATGAGATTTTAATTGAATACGACTTTGTCATACACCAATTATTTACAGTAGGTAGCGCTTTTGTCAAAGATGAAAATGAGTACCTACTGGCCTGCTTTATAATTATTGTACTCTCCTAGTACAATAATTATATAATCATTAAAACATTTAGGTACGGCTAAATGTCCTCCATTATCCTTTTTATTGTTAATTACAATATAAAACCAGTTGATTTGATCAACTAAGTACTTACTGAAATAATAAAAAAACAACGGATTGATATATTTTGACAACATATCGAAAATATTAAGTTTATTTATAGTAAGCAACACACGTGAGAGAATACATTGATTTTATAATATACCTATTTTATAATATACCTTTAAGTAGGTTAAGTAGGTAGGTGGTTAAAGTAGGTAAAATTATTATTATAACTAAGATTATAAATTAAATTACTCTATGACATTTTCAAATAGGATATAGTATACTGTATCCTATTTGAAATCATCATAGAGTAATTTTATTTTAGAGTAAATCAATACAATTAAAATCAGTTATTTGAAAATAAAATAAATATTATTAAAAAGTTCAAACAAAAAGACACGCACTGCCTTGGGATTACTTGGGATAAGTACGATACGAAAACATGACGCTAAAATCCGGTTACCCGTTCGAGCTACTTAGCTACTGAAAAGCATGTATTTTTGGAAGCTTGTTAATAAGCTTGTAGTCGAAAATATACCTTATTTACTAAAAGATATGAGAGAATTTATAAGAAGGAGCTTACTGAAATAAAAATCAAGGACACATAACAAGAGATGTGGGCTCTTATTGCTTTCCGTAAGTTTGAAATCAGCGCTAGCAAGAAAAAAAAACAAAGTAAATAAAAATTTCACACTTATTATTAAGACAGGTATTAGTTAAAGAACAGTAAGTCTAAAGATAAAAACAAATAACAGCAAAAGAAATATATCACGTAGCTTATGTAACGTCAATAAAATACAATAATCAATCCATTTGTTATGACCATAAATACAGAAGAACATAAAATGTAATTTCTCAACTTTCATTATAGGCATTTATGCTATCGTAAACAACTTAATTAATCTATAATGCTTATGTAAATGTTCTCTAAAATGATTTCACACTATTATGTTTAATATAGATGTAATAAAGATATCAAACTTGGTGGCTATGTAATTATAATGAGATTTACGAGCTGACTGCACAAATATTGAACGAAACGTGCAATTAAGATACCTATTAGATAACTACACTTATTGATCTAATCCATAAACCAACTGCGAACAATTAATGGTGACGAGGAAATATATTATGTATTCGTTGCTAAATTACTTTAATAGTTACTGTTGGTATTTTATTAAACGAATAATTTTGATGTGACTTAACTGTTAATATATGATGTTATTCAATAAAATGTTTATCTTCTCTGAGATTTTGTCTAATATTTATTTTCTTCAATAACAAAACAAATTGTATATAAATAAACGCTGTGTTATGATATGATAAGACCAGGCAGCAAAATAGCAAAAAAATAGAATTGTTCATTTTGTAAGTGTTTATACTCACACACAGAGACAGTAAACAATTACGTCTTAAACGTAAGCCACTTACCATCAGGTGGTCCGTCAGCTTGCTTGTCATCTAGTTGTATAAAAAAGATACCATTCTTTCTTGAAAAAGAAAGATTTTTTTTGTATGATTAGTTATTTAGACCATAATAGCCAGCATCAGTTACAAAACTATAGATGATAAAATACTTCAAACAGTAGATAAGTTTGTTTGGTAATGTTTTTAAAACTATGACTCTCAATAATTGTTGGGGTAGGTACTGCTTACTAGAATCTTTGATCGTCATAATATAGGTAGATTAATAAATCATGCCAGACTGTAAGCCATTGTTAAGACTTCTGACTTAAAAAAAAGAGCCGTTCGGAACGAACAAAAGAATACCTATTAGAAAATAATAATAAAAAAGGATTAGGTAGGTAGGCTCCGAATTTAAAAACAGGTGCTACTTGCCCCGGGGGAGTATCAGAACGGAGTATCGGAACCATAATCCGATGGACGATAACGAGGACCACGGGATAGCCATAAAGGAACCGATAGGCATCCCGGGCCGACGCACGACACCCGATAGCTCTTAGGGTTTCCTGTCATATATCTGGGAAGCCAACCTAACAATTTATTATGATAAACAAGATTTGAACATAATAAAATATGTTTATTGTGCAGTTTTTCTTTTTTATGAACATAAATGACAGTCCTAACGTTTTCAACCAATATTGCATAACATTACATTTCTGATCGAAATAATTATTATGTTGATATAATACATTAGGGGTCTTGAATTTAATGTCCGCCCAAAAATGGGTGAGATTGATGGTAGAACAATGGAACTTGTTCTACTTGTTTTATTAACCTGACTCTTGAGGCATTTATGTACTCGCAACTAACAGATTTTTGAACCTATGAACAACTAAAATAAAGATTGATATTAGTAAGAAAGTATAGAAGGTAAGTTTGGACGTTTACATTTAGTTTGGGGAAAAAGTCTTTTCGCATTATAGTATGTATGAACTTGTAATAAAATCTCTTTAGCTGTACTATTTGCATCTGGCTGGTTTTGATATCATTAAAAGTTTAGATTTTAAAAAAGATAATTCCAAATTCAAATTAGGAAAATATGTGTTTTTCGTACTGTCAAGATGAGTGAATCTAATGAAGAAATTCGATACATTTTAAAATTTTACTACAAAAAGATAAAAATGCAACGCAAGCCGCGAAAAAAATTTGCGATGTTAATGGACCTAGTGCAGTGTCTGTGAGAGTAGCACAAATTTGGTTTAAGCGTTTTCAATCCGGAAATTTTGATGTCAAAGATGCACGTCGCTCTGGTCGCCCTATTACGGATAAAATTGATGCCATTTTTTAAAAACTGGAGCAAGATCGGCATATCAGTAGTTACGACGTAGCTAAAGAACTGGGAATTGACCACAAAACAGTTTTGGCGCATTTAAAAAAAATGGGTGCACAAAAAAGCTCGATATTTGGTTACCCCACGAGCTCACTGAAAGAAACTTAATGAACCGTGTACTCATTTGTGATTCTTTATTACGACGTAATGAAACCGAACCATTTTTGAAGAAGCTGATAACTGGTGATGAAAAGCGGATCACGTACGACAAGAACGTGCGAAAAAGGTCGTGTTCAAAGGCCGGTCAGGCTTCACAGACTGTGGCGAAACCGGGGTTAACTCGCAACAAGGTGATGCTGTGTGTGTGTGTGGTGAGATTGGAAGGGCATTATTCATTATGAGCTGTTACCACCAGGCAGGACCATCGATTCTGAACTCTACTGCGAACAACTGATGAGATTAAAGCAAGAAGTTGAGAGAAAGCGGCCGGAATTAATCAACAGAAGGGGTGTGGTTTTTCATCATGATAACGCTAGACCTCACACATCTTTAGCCACTCAGCAAAAATTAAGAGAGTTTGGCTGGGAGGTGTTAATGCATCCGCTGTATAGTCCTAACTTTGCACCTTCAGATTTCCACCTGTTTCGCTCTCTTCAGAATTCTCTAGGCAGTGTCAAGTTAACATCACGAGAGGACTGCCAAAACCACTTGTCGCGGTATTTTTATTTTTTATTTTTATACAACTAGATGACAAACAAGCTGACGGCCCACCTGGTGGTAAGCGGTTACCGCCGCCTATAGACACCTGCAATAACAAGGAAAAGCACTTGATATTGCAGGTGCGTTATCATCCTGAGGCCTAAGATGAAATGCCGTCCATGCCCAGTAATTACACTGGCTACCTTTCCCTTCAATCCGAAACACAGCGAACTGTTTCACGGCTGAAATAAGAAAGGCGGTGGTACCTACCCAGGCGACCCTACATATGGGTCTACCACCTAGTATCAGAAGCCCCAAAATTTCTATAGCAATGGGACCTACAAGATGGCAAAAAGTTATTGAACAAAATGGTACCTACATACTGTAGTTAAATGTAAATAAACTATATTAAAAAATGTTTTGAATTTACTTAAAAAATGCGAAGAAACTTTTTCCCCAACCTATTATTTCCACACTTTGCTTTTGCTCACCACTCGGCGAGGCACGATCAGTTAGCTTGAAAAGATGTTGTCTGCCTACGTGAAAATTTTATTTCAAGCCCGTGTATTTCTGTCGTTGATCTGATCAAAGATAGCTTGTCCACACATTGTAGTGATTGTAGTTCCTCTACACTGAGAACCTTTTGTTGATTCAGGATTGAGATGTGTTGCTAGATAAGTCAGTAACTCGTTGATGCAACATCGTTTGAAACGTAGTCAAAATACTCTTTAATATTGATATTTCTATTGACCATACGCAATTTACCATTAGGAAAATTACAAACGTATTACACGCGAGTAGGTGCAATAAAGATCACGTAAGATTATCAGAATTAGTAAACATGACATGTGGTAAGTAAAACCTTTGTCCTAAAGGTTATGTTGCGAGAGATTTTCTTATAACGCTTTGGCGTCTTCAAGGTGAAGCATACCCGCATACATGTGACATGACATTACGGCTGAATTCACCTGAGGATAAAAGCCTCACACGAGTTACGCCACGCAAGTGCCTATCATTGCAGCGTTGCAATTTGTCTAACGTTAATATTTTCTCTTCAATCTCAACCTTGAGTCTATTTTATTATTACTTGTATTGTCTTTAGTTGTGGCGCCTAAGACACAAGTCATGGATATACCTAAAGTTACTAGAAGAATTGAAACGAATATTATTTTTATTGTTTGATAAGGTTATGTGGATTTACAGTCTTCAATAGAGTACAGTTACACCAATGAAAGAAAATCTAAAGCTATTTTAAATAGTAGAAATATAAAAACCATAATATTTTGTTACACTTTAGAAGGTTACATAATACTTGGCACTTATTGAGCCTTAAGCCTAAGACCTATTTTTGTCGTAGTACTTAGCACTTATTGAACCTTAAACCTAAGACCTAATGTACTATGGAGAAGTTTTTGTGGTTAACTAGCAAATCATAGTCAAACTCAAATTCTTATTTAAAACAAATGCAAAACCAAACCATCCATACCGCTCCTTATTTGTCGCCCAAAAATTAGTTTTCGTTACCATATAAAAAAGGGCCGATAAAACACTTCTGTATTTTTAAAGAATATATCAATGATTTTCCGTTAGATATCGTTTGGTTCTAGATTTGCTTTTGGAGTACCAGTTACAATACATCAGGTAGATTTATTTCCATAAAGGATCTCTTCCAGCTAAGCCATAAATTATATTTGAGACATACCGGTGCGAAAATCCCTTTTTACAAAGCGAACCTTTCTTCCTTAGATTATGAGGGTGATTATGATGACACACCGATGTCAGTAACTATAATAGTTGCATTATCATTGATCACCCAAGTGATTGTAAAGCTAATCTTGACAAGTATACTGAAAACTTTGACATTATACGAGTTCACTAGACGCTTCCATTATCCGTATTAACATAGTCATCGTCAAGTGCAACAGCCTGCTATCGCCGAGTGCTTGTTGCGCAATTTTCTCATTACGTTATTGATTTCACTAAGTTTTGTTCGAGGTGCCCCGCTGGGACCCTCTATACACCAGCCCCAAGTTCAATTCATGTTCGGTCTTTTAATAATATCATTATGGTTACGCTTTTACTATGAATTGGTTGTAAATGCCACACATTATAGAGAATGTCTATAGGATGTGCCGTTTCACCGCAAAATAATATCCGAAAATCCCTTTTTACAAAGCGAACCTTTCTTCCTTAGATTTATTATAAATTTTATGCAACTCTGAAAATAACTGTACTCCAGTTCTAATCAGCGGATTTGGATTAAACCTAAATATTTATATTGTTTATACTTCGACAATAATTAATACTATAGGTTACGTTATTTATTATCTACGTTATTGCGTATGATTGAATATTTATCTAGAATCCATAACACAAGCTTTTAATGATGCTTACTTTGGGCTAGATAATAGGTGTGAGTGTGTGAATATTATTATTATTATTTAAACTATCGTTTTTCTATTATTTTTGTTCAATTAAGTTTGCTTTGTTAGGATTGTTATACTTTTTACGGAACTAAAGTATGATAAAGTCGGAAAAATGTGTGAGATTGATCCTCTTATGTGGCCTTAAAGTGACTTAAGATTTTTAAATAAGTACCATTAACAAATTGTCTCACACCTCTGCACCGTTCACAACCTTTAGTCAGATTTCTGATGCAACATGATGAATGTTGTAGCATAAAATGCGTAATTAAAATCTATTATGAGCATCGACGCTTGCGCGAGTTTTTACGCCTGCGCCAGCATGTAATCCCTTTATGTTTTCATTTAATTACAGTGTGACGATCGCAACAAGTCCTCATTTGTTATTTGAATGTCAAGACTGATTCGAAATGAATAAGGTACGTTATATGAAGGGAACTATATTATAAGATAAATTTTGTTCAACTTATTTATAACAATTTCTAGAGAATGACAAGAATTTCGGCGCGCCATTCGCATATACTTCCGTTTTAGTTTAACTTTTAAAAACATCGGTTTATCTAAATAAGAAATTAAACATCTAAATAATGATGCAAAATATCAACAATAGCCAGTTCTATAAAACACGATTTAAAATAACAAAAAAAATGTTGATAGCCCTCATACTCTGTGGGATCTAAATGTTATAGAGCCTATTACTTACAAAGAAGTGTTCTGTTTTCCCATCGTCCATTCTGTGATGTTGTAGTGGATAAAGACCAAAGGATTAACTTACAATATTTATAATGCACTGCCTTAGTTCAAATGTGATAATGAAATTTTATGTTAACATTTATGGGTTAGCTCACTGCTCGAGTTTATTGGGATACTTAATATGGATTACATTTGGTTCAGTTCTTGTGTTGTTTATTGTTAATTTATTGGTGAGTAAAATTTTGATGTAAAGATTTGATGTGCATTACGTTGAACCGCGTGATTTAATTTCGTGGCATTTTTTTTCAAACGATAATGTGGTTACAAAAATAGATTTAGATTCTGTAGTACGAATAGATGTAACATTTGAAAATCTATAACAATATTCTAGTTTCGTTTCCCGCTGGAAGCAGATTGTTTCTGTATTCTTTTACCTACGTTAGTAAATTTTATATTATTTATCAGTGGACTGGTCCATAGTAAGAGCTTAGCTCAATTTGGTATAGATCTAGATTATCTGCGCGTGATTATTAGTATTGTTATTTCGACACCAATTACAATTAACATGGTGAGATTAGTTTCTGCAGCAACAATATTTATTCCACTTATCAATTCGGTGAGTAAAGGTTGCAGAGATAAAATCGTTCTAGTCTTTCAAAAATTGGGTTACCTACACCTTTTTTGTATTGTAACCTTTGACTTCGACAAAAGTCGAGAAGAACTGGTGCATTCGCAATGTTTTGGGAAGGATCATCAGATAAGGGCTAACAAAAGTGTGTATGGTGTAACAAGATCACAACGTGCTGCCATAGTACATGGATGTGAGCAGCAATACATTATTGTTAATCATTTGTGATAATTGAAATAAGTGTTAAATTCTATTGAAGATTGAGTTTAACATGATACCTACTGGTGAAGTAATTTACAAGGGCTCGCAGTCAATATCCTATTTTTCGAGTTATTCCTGCAAAATTGTGTTTCTGTCAGGTTTTTATATGCTCCAGTGGGTCTTGTGCATGGTGCTGTAGGCATAAGTAGTGCATCCACCTCATTATTATATGATAAAAAGGATTATGGAACTATTATTCTCTATGATTGTATAGCCTACTCATGCAAGCATTACGTCGTAAGCCTTTTGTAACTACTTATCTACGGACATTTCTTGCTTGCCAGATAAAGGTTTATATGAAATCCAAGTCTTCTTTAGTAGTAAGATTTTGATTGATTAAAGAGTAAGACGTAGAAATAATAAACGATGTTTTCATACTGTCTGTATATTTCTTTTGTAGTTGCATCGTCAAAGTTTTCGTAAGTGTGAGTGTTAGTGTAGTTACCTCATTCAGCCAGGGCTCTCCTTTCCTTCGATAAAAGGTGAAGGACGTGGTTTCAGAATGTGGGATATCGCCAAATCTTCAACGTGTATTGCACTAGTCGCTTGCTTAGAAGCATTCATTTTGGACTAAGCTGCGTAAGTAGTTATGAACTTATCTTCCCAACAACCTATAAACGCATTTTACTTTTTTAATTACTGGAAGTTAATCTCAGTACCTACATGTCTGTTCAAAGTTTAAATGAGGAAAAATAGACCTAGTTCATTGCTGGTAGCAGTCCGATCATCATTTCACGTTCATAATTGCATAAATTAAATAAAAATCTTATGATTACGCCCTTGATCCCCGCTTCAGATACAGGTGTCTGTCGTCCAGTTCTGAAATTGTGATCATTAAGATTACTTTCTTAATGATCACAATTACAGAACTGGGCTGCGATGCAATTTTTTCGATACCTATCATTGATGGTGCGATCGATCGTGGGAGTTGGGAAAATAATTTGCATTCTGCGCAATGTAGGTCAATCGCAGCCTAGTTGGGGCGGCATCATGCTGTAAGAGAGCCCGCGGCAGCTCACGGATAAAAAGAGAAACCCTTTTCTATCGCTACCGTTTTCTAGAAAATTACATTTCCTCAGTGAAAGTATCTTAATGACGGGGCGCAGGATTCGTGCCGATCTAAGGGCGGTATTGCACAAGCGCCGCTAAACAACTTGTTCGACTTTCTAATGCTTATTTATATAAGTACAACTGGAAATTAATATGCTCGTCTTCGTTTGCTAATTACTTGGAGGTATCGTATTTCTAATTCTGCAACTTTCTTACCTCTTAGGTAATTGTTGTGGACATAAATGTAGTTGATACGTTCGTCTGAGAATTGTAAAGTAAATATTATGGCTCTTCCTGAGTTGGCGACAAAATAGACGCGTAAAAACAGTTTCCTCCCAAGACTTCACTATTTTCTCTTCGAGTTATTGATAAAACACGTAACCAAATAATTAAATTTTTTTGTTTCTTTTCTTACAAATAAGGAATAAAGAAAAATGGCAAAAACCAATGCAATTTCAGTGTCGCACTTGGTATTTTTTGGGTATTTTCATTATGAAAATACCCATATAATATACCTAGATCAAAGTCTAATTAAAACAAAAGTTAGTTACAGCATTTTATTAAAATAGGGTTTCTGACATAAGCAGAAATATGATCTACAAATGTCAAAGACCTTACAATATAGGTAGGTACTATGCCATGTCAAAAATGGTTCGATTACACTGACCATTTATGTAAGTACTTAAATAATCATAAGCCATTATAATAATTAATAATACTTATACTGTTTGATATTATTATTGATTAATCTTTATAAGAAAAAAGGTACAGACGACAACACATTATGAGGCATATCAGGAACTCAATGCTCAACTGAACGCCAAGCTGCGTCTAATAAAACTAGAATTGCCACTTGTGTAAAATCACCCCAGAAATCACTACCAAATCAGCGAATCGAATACGGACAGAATTGACAGATTACTAACTAATGTTACTTAATATACCCTGGATGCATACATGCTTTCCTTTGGCCGAACCATTTTCAATTGGTATAATTATTTTCCGCTATGGTCCAGTTGCGTTTCATTATTGTAAACTGAGCTGTTATATGATTTTTATTTCTGCAATTTTTCTTTTCTTCCGTTTTACAACTAAAATCTAATAACTAGAAAATAAAGTACTATGTTTGCCTAGTTTATGCGTATATCTGCCATTCTTCTTTAATAATCAAATACCATCCAGCATGATTACGACATGATTTAAGCACTGCAATACGTAAATAATCGAAATTCCAAAAACTGTTTTCCGTTAAAGATGATATTGCATTTCACTTCGTACAAAAAGTTGATCAGTTTCCGGACAATATTTATTTATTCAACGATCATAAAGAAACTTGGATCGATGTAGGCGAACCCGTCACAGTTACATAACCAGATGTTTGCGGCTCAGTTATTTTATTGCTAAGTTATATCCTTCCCACTATCGAAAGAAGTCACAGACTTATAAATAAATCTTGTTTTACATTTACACAAACATTATTCCTTTCACTGTTTTTATATCATTTATCTTTGTAAAGAAATGACATAGAAAGTGATTAAAGTATATTTATTAAGATCAAAACTAAGTATGTATTATTATAATTTAATCTCCGTAAGTGTCCTTCTAATTGATTTATGTCTTCCTAAAACAACTGATAATTTTATTTATTTATTTTTGATTTTCTCTTTCTGGTTTTTACTATCAATATTTCAATATTTAGGCAATATATCCAACACATATTCATCAATTCTAAGCTTTAATTAAATATTATTCAACTAAAGTGACATTCAGTAATATTTATGTCACAATAAATTAATATTATTATTCATAACATGTCTCGACACTACGGATTATTTAATTATCTTTGATTATGTAAATAAACCTTTTTTTTTTTTTTTTTTTTATACAACTAGATGACAAACAAGCTGACGGCCCACCTGGTGGTAAGCGGTTACCGCCGCCTATAGACACCTGCAATAACAAGAAAAAGCACTTGATATTGCAGGTGCGTTGTCATCCTGAGGCCTAAGATGAAATGCCGTCCATGCCCAGTAATTACACAAGCCTCGTAAGTACGAAGTAGGTATAAAGCTTGTGAATCGAAAACATATTTTATAACATAACTAGCTTTTGACCGCGGCTCCGCTCGCGTAGGTGTCAGTTATCGCACCAAAAAGTTTATCAGGGTCTTAAAATGTGTCCATACCGAATTTCATCCAAATCGGATTGTAATATTATATACTAGCCTCACCTGGCATGGTTTGCAATGCCCGTATAGGAAGGATTCCTTCAAAAGAATCGTGAAAATGCACCTTTTGGACCGGCAAGGTGGAGGCGGCAAGAGCAGTGTCTAAACTGCACTGGCTGTCTTTGCATAGAAACTTTTTACCGCTTCACATCAGGTAGTCTCGTGTCATTTGCCGTGCTTTGTTTAAAAAAAGCTGTTAGGTTTTATAATCCAATCTTACCAAACTTTTATCACTATCTGATCAATTGTTTCGGAGCGCATATGCTACAAACATATTAACATTGTTTTTTATTCATAAATATTAATTATTTTTAATTTTTGATTTTAACATTATTATAAATGTTTGAAAAATTACTTAGTAATTAAAATATAATAAAACTAGAAAAATTTCACGTCCTGAAGCAGAAAAAATTTTTCAGTGGTCAGAGCAGTCGCCTGGATTGCGAAAGGTCGCGGGTTCGATTCCTACCTCAGGACGTGAAATTTTTCTAGTTTTATTATATTTTTAACCCTCGACGAAAAAAGAGGGGTGTTATAAGTTTGACGTGTCTGTCTGTGTATGGGTGTATCTGTGTGTCTGTCTGTGGCATCGTAGCGCCTAAACGAGAGGCCCGATTTTGATTCGTTTTTTTTGTTTGAAAGCTGATGTGAGGATGTGACTACGATGGTTCTTAGCTATAATTTATGAAGATCAGTTCAGGCTTTTGATGACTATCAGACCATTTTTTACGTGATAATGGGATTTTACTAACTTTTACAGATCCGATTGATTTCAAATTTGGTGTACTGCCACTTCGGTGACATTTCCATGACATACTAACCTTGAGCTGATCCTATACCATCAAAAAGTCTGCCAAATGCTTAATTCTTCAAAAACTTATAGCAGATATAGCGTGTTTGGGCTCTTATGAATAGTCTTAATGAGATGGTGTTAGATAGATGATTAATGACGCCGGGGGCTATTTAAAATTTTTAATTTTGTAATCATAATTACAAAGATTAATTAATTATATTTTAAGTTATCTAGTACCAAACCCTAAACAAGCTCATATTGATCCATACTTTATACTGAATAATTAGGTGTGTTTAAAAAATAATAATTAAAAGGGCTCACGACTTACCTCATTTCAGCCGAGAGACGCCCACTGCTGGGCATAGGCCCTAATGATTATTTCTGAGATTTTAAATATAAAGCTTTAATCACTCTTTTATTCGTGTTTATGTTGTCAATAGGATCTGATTCACGAAGTAGTTCTTCGTTGAGTCTCTGCAGCAGTCCTTATCGCCACAATCAGGCTGTTTGTTCACGAGTGCACGAATAATAGTATTTTTATCGCCAGTGCCATTAATGTTTCACGAACTCATACTTTGACTTGTCGGCGAAAGTTTTGGACATTATTGTAGTAAATGTAAAGTAAGTAGTCGTGATATTTTAATTCCTGAGTAACATTCTTTTCAAATATATTTTTAAGGAATATAAGTACTTATACAAGTTCATAAAAAACTAAGGTTTTTTTTTATTTAATAAGGGGAAATGTAACGGACTACAGATTTAAATGTTTTCAAAGTATCGGGGTGTTGGACGATCCTCGTTCTTCAAAGTCGAATGTCAAAGGCATATGTCATAATGATAACTAAAAAAATGACAAATATTCATATTACACCCGGCCTCCCGAGAAAATGCATTTCCTTTCTTCTTTTTCTTAACGTTTCCTTTTCTTCTTTCTTTTTCCACGAGCGCCTCTTAGTCCAAGATTCGACGTTTGTAAAACGTTGCTATCGCTTCTGCTGCGGTCGGCTTCTAAATCATGTGTAAACGACAGAATAAGCATTCTGGTAACACGGCATGGTGGTTTTTTTTAGTAAATGAATAAAAACAATTATTTATAAATATGATTTGGTCATCATATGATTACTTGATTTGTTAACTTGATTTGTTATAAATGATAGCTTAGCTTGGTCCTCAACAAGCGTGTAATTAATAAGCTAAGTGTTTTGTAATTATTTTTCAGAACAGCATCTTATGACCACATGAGTAAAAATTCACCTATTTATTTTGTGTCTAGACTGTCTCCGGTCGTTGGATCAAGTTTTGTCGCTGAAGGACATACATTTCCTTATATGCACAAACCGTTTAGTGGTTTTTATCGCGATGTTTTCTTACGGTCAACCAAGCTGCGAACGGAACAATTGTGGAGTTCATTTGGAATCGCAAGTTGTTGCGATGTGACATAGTGATGTGATGTGGTAACGCTCGGATATAAAATGATAGTTGACGATTTATTTATTTTTGCTGAGAGGTGCGCTCATGTTCAATACCAGGCATTGAGTTTTGATCTCTTTTTTTCTATCGTGATGAAAAAGGCCTCGTGCTGTTACCCCACGTTCTGAATAACCCCTCTTTCTCCTACCTATATACAGTACAAATGTACAAAAAAGCTGGCTCGTCTAGTCACTGTAAAATGAAACAACCCAGTTCTCTTCAAAGGCGAAATTGTTTTTTAAAAATCAATCAGAATTATGCCAATCCAACGTATGTTACATACTTACAATTACAATTAAACCAGTTGATACAGTTATGGCGATTCCATAAGCGTTGCAATCTACACACTTTAAGCACCAGCTACTACCCGAACATTATAATCAATCAAATTTATGACAGTTATCACCTCATAAAATCTTATTACATTGCCTTTCTATAGTGTAGTAGCCTTTAGGTACGCATTATTTCACTTTATGCTGTTTCACTCAACCTGTTGATCAGTCATCTTGTTTAGATAGTGAACCTTTTAATCATTCCGGTTAGAATGCCCTTTCAATAATGGCTGCAATTACACATTATTTAAATCATTGTTGCGAAATGTGAAGATTTGCTCTCCGCAATCCGGGAATCGTGACCCGTCTCGCTATGATAAAAGATTTTGCTATTGTTTCTAGTGCTGTCAACGGTTCAGTACTTTACTATTGCGTAAAACACAAAGACAAGCTTTAAATACCACTGGTACTACAAGAAACGGTAATAGGAGTAATTGAGTAATCGTCGTGAATATTTTTCTATTATAGCTAAATGTAAAAAAGCAAGCTGACGGCCTACATGGTGCTAAGTGGCTACCATTGCTAATAGACACCTGCAATAACAAGAAAAAACCAATTGGTATTACAGGTGCGTTGTCTCATCCTGAGACCTAAGATGATGCCTTCCCCCCAATAATTACCCTGGTACCTTTCACTTCAATCCGAAACCCAACGAACTGTTTCATGGCCTAAATAAAAATAGATGTTTTATATGGAATCCTAAATAATCATCAGGTAGTTCCTGTGGATTTTACGTCAAATGTTACTAGCGTTTTTATGTTTTTAGATGTAACATTATGGCTTCCAGTTGCTGTATTGTAAAATATCTCATCACAAAGGTGAATGAGAGGCTTATTTGAACCTGTTTAATATTAGTGCATTAACATGCAACCTTGTAACAAAAAGGTGTTGAAATACTTTTAAATTTAGTCGTGTTCAGTGCAATTTTTCAGGGTCCGCAACGCGCTACACCTGGTGTTGCAAGCGTGCGTCTACCGTTAACCGCTTACCACCAGGTAGGCTGTATGCTTAGTTGCCATCTTAGTGGTATACTTAAAAGATATTTTTCTCATAAATAAACTTCACAGACGGTAATGGTGCATTGTCGGACAGCCTTTAAATAAAGTAAATAATCTTGTCATTAGGTAAGTACTTCTTGGTACAAGAATATACCTATTTTTTAAACTCTGTGCGACACTGCACTGCTAAATACTATTACTATGTAACTAAACATTGTAACTTAATAATTGAAAAGAGTGACTACACGAGTTTGTTGCCGGAATCTTCCCGGTAGTTCAACTTTTGGAACCGGAGTAAATTCAGACAGACAGACAGACAGACTAACAGACACAGGTTGTCTGACAGACAGACGGACCGACAGATAGATCGACAGACAGACTAATAGACAGACTGACATCATAACATTGTTAGCTTACGTAAATCCAGACATTACAGAGAGACGAATATTATGACATTGTTAGTTAATATTATTTTATGTAATAGACATAAGGGTTTTTTGACGCTTCGAAAGTGCTTCTTGGATAAAGATATTTTCATTTCATTCCAGACCAGTAAGTCTTTTAAGTTAAGCCCATGGTCCCGGGTTTTACTGCAACCGGTTTCACCCACCTACCTTCATCTGGCTAGGCAGTGTGGTGGTCTTATGGTCCAAAACTCCTCATATATTTCTACCTTGTAGGAAGACCTGAGTCAAGCGGTGGAAAACAAATAGGCTGTTGATGAGTCTTTTATTTACTACTTATATCTATCAATCTTATCTTAATTAATGGAACGTTACGATAGCATAAAGGGTGGAAATAATAAAACATCGCCTGCATTATTTCAAAGAAATGTCATGAAATTATCAAATGAATAAGATAGATTTGAAAGTTGGAAAACTGTCGTATTGTCGCCACCACCCTTATATTTACCAAATTGAAGGTATTTAATGTCCTGCCTGTTTACTTATAGATTTTAGATACAAAGTGACTAAAAGCTTACGTGGCCATAATAAATTTCATATTAAAGCAATTAAGGTGTCCAATCTGTTATCATAATCCAATATTCTGTTTCTGGTACGTAATGCGGATTAACTTTGAGTTCTTGTCAAAGCATTCGTGTTATTCTAGAGTTAGTTAAGTTTACATCTGCAAATGTTCCCTAACTGCGCGAAATCATAGTGAGTTTAACAGTCAATACTCATAGCTAGTTCCATGTTTGTGATGTTGTCAAGATACCTTTATTTATCAGCTGAAGGTATTGCAAACTCAAATAAAACAGGAAAATGAAAAAAAAATGCATAAGTATTCTTCATAAAGAAGTTTTGAAGTTTATAATGTCTCTTATAATAAGCAAATTGAAATTCGTCTGCAATTAACTCGTAGAATACTTTTCGGTTTTGCTAAATGAAAAAGATTAATGGTATAGGTATTAAAATTATGGATTATTTCACTTTGTGCACGTATGTGATATATTAGTGTCCCTGTTTCTCATTTGCTACGTGTGAAGTTGATAAAAATAATGTTAATCTTAAACTTAAAATTGTTAATAATTCGAAAAAATATTATACGGATGATCTGATACTAATAAGTCCCATTTGAGTTGCGTTCGTAGATATAAGTACATGAAATTCAAGATCTAATCTTGAGACTTAGTATTAGGCGAGGACACTAACTCTAATTAGTTAGCTGTTTCCGACGCAACGCAGTCACGACTGCTATCATTTAGCATTTCTTTGAAGTTGTATACGATAATACCTCCTCTTGTACCTCGTAGTCATGCCCAGCGGTGGAACTTGTAACGGTTAATTTCACTGTTAAATATGATAAGATACAGTTATTTAATGTAGGTGACAATGTCTTATATTTTCCCGAGCATTACTTAGACATGTGAAATAAAACCACTCCAAAAGACAAATCAAAGACAACTGACATCTTCAGTCTTCTGGTGATCACGATAGCTGTAAAGTCATCGGAACGTCAGATGTAAAAAATAATGTAACACCTTAATTAGACAGGGGTGCTGACCTACGGCTATCCAAAATATTCTTATAAAAGTGTACAGTTGGCAAGCAAACAAATCATACCCCAGTTACTCTTCGTTACAATATCGTCTATGTAACTAAGATTAATGCAAACAAAGGGACGACATATTCTAACCTATTTTTATAACCAGTGTAATGTTTAAAGTGGTATTACAATCTCTGAACAAAACATCGATTAATCATACCGATGCGCATGAGTTTCTCCGCATCAATCACACCATTTGTTAAATGTAAACCGTTTGAAAGAAAGTGCAGTTAAGCGCATCTGCATAATGCACTCACCTTAATGTGTTAAGGAGACGGGTCACTGGCGCACAAACATCGAAATATTCAGATTTCGATTCAAAAGTGCAATACCAACAAATGATAATCCACGGATTGAGAGCATTGTAATTTTTGCGCTTGAAATACGATTCCCTATGTTATTAGAAAAAAAATACTTTTTTAATCAAGAGACGCCATAAAAACAAATACTTAAGTGGCTGCCGTCATCTATAGACACCTGCAATATTGAAAAAAATTACTAGGTATTAAATGTTCGTTATTATTATATTATGATGAAATGCCTTCCTCTCCAAAATATTAAAAAGCATTGTTTAATTGACTTCACTGAATCCTCGGTAGTAGTAAAATACTCGTTCAAGTCTTGAAATATAATAATTGCGACAATATGAAGGTAAAAGTATAACGCGGAAACAGAAGTACTAGATGGAACTTATTGGATTATTCCAAGTCCTTGGTAGGTAGTCAGAGCAGTCACCCGGACTGTGATAGGTGGGGGGTTCAGTTCCCACCCCATGTCATGTCATTTTTCTACTCTAGATATTTTTCGAAGTAAATAATAATAAACGTGAGTAAGTGGATAAGGCCCCTTAAACACACCATATTCTCAACTCTCTCAAACTAACCTATTTAAATGCTGAACTCAGTGTACTGTTACGTGATATAATGCTTTGTAATATCCATGCAATGTTCCATGGATCCCTGGTTTCTTAGCTCATTATGTCTCACAGATTAACGCTTAAGTTACTAAGTACGCAATCATCTCAATTAAACAATATTGATGTCATAAGTTGAAAAATGTCATGTTTGCTGTGTAAAAGGTAGTTATTGCCTATTGTAAAGTATGTTGTAGATACTATTGAGGTTGTGCCTTTTTTCTGGCCGATGGAAGCTTTTCTAGCCGATTCCGTGACTGCCAACCCACTAAACCCTAACCGATGAGCCTCTTTTCTGCTTCTGCCAATGTCTCTTGGTAGCCCGAAAACATTGCGGCCGTTAGTGTCGGCAGGGTAGTCTGACTGGTATCGGTCCCATGCTTTGGAGGAGGCTGTAAAATGAATGACACTGTGTCAGTCGTGCCTTCGATTACCTAGCATAGACTAGATAACAATGAGGAGAGTTCTAGCCTTTTCTTTCAACCGATAAGAATGGCTAATAAGCGTACGGTTCGCCTAATAGTAAGGTTATCGTAGCGTCTTCTATAGATGATCGTAGCACCTTGGGCATCACTCGCGCGTTGCCTACCGTAGACAGCGTAATGTTTCTTTTACAATAGCTATAGCCGGGGCTCGACTGCGAAATAAACGTGGTCATTAATGAGTCCTCCTAACTCGCAATGATAATTTTCATAGTTACACCGTTCCGCTAACCTCTTTTGCGGTCGAGCCTAAACTATGAAAATTATCGTTGCGAGTTAGGAGGACTCATTAATGACCTCGTTCATTTCGCGGTCGAGCCCCGGCTTGAGACCTGAGAGCATAGGAGGCTTTGTTGAGAGCATATGGCTGAACTACATGCTCAGTATGCCTTTATGTACTAGAGGTTACGTTAGACTTAATCTAAATTAATGATTAATTATATTAAATAATATATAAGAATGATATACCTACATTCAGTCAAAAAAGTAACGGGAATGGATGATTTGTTTAGTTCTAAATTCAATTTTTTGTTGTTGTTAGATTGGCACAACTGTTATCTATTCTGACGCAGAGTTTGAGTTGCACTTGTTATTTATATTGAATACAGTGCTGTTTTACTTATATTATCGTCGTCACCAGCCTATATACGTCCCACTGCTGGGCACAAGCCTTCCTTCATGGGAGAAACACATGAGGAGCTTGGGCCATAACACCACCACGCTGGCCCAATGCGGGTTGGTGGGCTAAAGCGGTTGCAGGAACAACCGGGACCAACGGATTAGCGTGCCTTCCGAAGCACGGAGGAGCTCGAGATAATAAACTTTGATTGACCCATCCCAGGATCGACCATGGCGAAGTTGCTTTGTTTTTCGTATCGAAACCAGAGCGCTACCGAACTCCTCAACTTATATTATACCCGCACTTATATTATATCTAGTGTGTATTGCGAATTTCATAATGGACAAAAACATCGAACTAAGAGTTTGTCAATTTTGCATCACCAATGGAATTTCGTGTTCGGAGTCACTGAAAATGTTACAGAAGGCTTACGGTGAATCGACTGTATCAAAAACACGTGCTTATGAGTGATAGGTACAAAGTGTTCAAAAGCGGTCGAGATGTGATGGAAGATTTGCCTCGCTCTAGTAGGCCATCAACGTCTGCAACTAAAGTTAACATCGCAAAAGTGAGGAAAATAGTGACTGAAAATCCTCATTCAACTTTGAGAGAGATAGCCGGCGAACTTTTTGTATCTCACGAGCCGTACGAAATTTGACGAAAAAGGCCAGATTTGTGGTAAGAAAATTCTTGGATTTTGCCCCACGATAATGCGCCTTCGCACAAGGTCATCATTGTGAACGAATTTTTGACCAATCTCCCAACAAATACCATCGAACAACCACCATATTCACTAGATATGGCTCTAGCCGACTTCTTTCTTTTTCCTAAACTCAAATTACCACTTCGTGGCACCCCTAACTATATTCTCTATTAAAATTAGGATCTTTTATTGCAAATGTGTAGTGCTCGCAAAAATATAAGACAATACCATGGTATCATCATCATCATCATCATCATTTCAGCCGAGAGACGCCCACTGCTGGGCATAGGCCTCCCCCAAAGATCTCCATACCGATCGGTTCTGCGCTGTCCGCATCCATCGGCTTCCCGCGACCCTCACCAGATTGTTGGTCCACCTTGTAAGAGGCCTACCAACGCTGCGTCTCCCGGTACGCGGCCGCCACTCGAGGACCTTTCCGCCCCAACGGCCGTCAGTCCTTCTTGCAATGTGGCCTGCCTACTGCCACTTGAGGCTCGCAATTCTTCGGGCTATGTCGGTAACCTTAGTTCTCCTGCGGATCTCATCATTTCTGATTCGATCACGCAGAGAAACCCCGAGCATAGCCCTCTTCATTGCCCTTTGGGCAATTTTTGGGCAGGCTTTTGCAACTATCAATACCATGGTATTGATAGTTGCAAAACATTTCAGTGAAATAATATAGCTCATGTTTTAATATAATGTCGTAATGTCGTCATCATATACCTATATGGTATAAAGGATACCTGATATATAAAATATATTGTATATATATATAATATACTGTAAGACTAGTCTTCGAGTGCTGACTGTAAGACAAGTCTTCCTCTTTCAGTTTATAGGGTTGGCAACTGAGTACTTAGTAAGCTCTGGATGCATCTATCGGCTATAAAATAAAGGAAATTAGAATGAAAGTATGAAATAAACTAATTCTATAGTGCAAGTTTACGAAGTTCTGAACTGAAAACGAAAGTCACTTTCTTTTTAATTTCATTAAGATCGTATCTCTTATGCAAGAACTTAGTTCTTCTACTATCTAATCAGACATTTACGACTTTATTTTATTTAATTGGATATAAACGGAACAATGGAGCCGCGAGTGACAGCAACATTCGCGCGCATTCTTTTTCTAGATCCAACAATATCAAAATGTAGATCTAGATAGATTCAATTTTGTAATAATAGGTGATAGAAATGTTATTGTTGTTGATAATTAGAAATGGGATGCTTAGGTTGAAAAGGCGTAACTTCGCTTTTTAGTGAATTTCAAGTTCTCTTGTTTAAAAATTAAAAAAATTACAAATAGTCTATCTGTATTTTTTTAAATTTTAAACAAGAGAACTTTGTTGTTGATTATTTCATAACGAAACATTTTTTTTTCGTTATTTTTTTTTACTTAATGGATAGTGAACGAACATACTTAGCGGTTCTTTAACTAAAGCTCAAATCGTCGACAAAATAATCAAATATTTTAAGACACTAAAGGGACAGTTATTGTTTGAATCTGAAGTTTTTTAATTTCTTGAGAGCGTTTACGCCTCGCGGCTTTTCATGTTTTTATGTCAAAATTTATATGTATAAATTTTTAAGTCGAAAACATGTCTCAAAACGATTGTTTATTAACTTAAATTGAAATTAGCTTAAACAAAAAAACAATATATATTAGATAGACAACAAAGACAAGAATATCGATTAACCCGCCAAGTATCCAGAGAGCATATTTTTTTAAAAAAAATCAACTTACACAATTTTGACAACGAGCAGCCGAAATGTGCGGACCGGTAAAGAGCAGTGCTTTCTTAGAAAGGCTCAGATACGATTGGGTGGGTTTATTATTGAAAGCCGAGATCGTATCACGGTTGGTTGTTATTAGCCAGTGATTTAGTAGTGCCGGTTGCCATTCTGGGCCACCCCCCGTTTAAGATAGAGTACTGACGCCATAGAGTAGACCTCTCATTTTAGTTCTGATATTTAATTTGATAACAGTTTATTTACAATGTAAAAACTTATAGAACATAATAGTTTTCATTTGTGTTGTTATTATTATTTCACAAATAAAGCTCAAGTAGTCTCTATAGGAGTAGCTCGGTGGCGTAGTGGTTTGAGCGCTCTGGTTTCGATTACGAAAAGAAAGCAACTTTCGCCATGGTCGGTCCCGGGATGGGTCAATTAAAATTTATAATCTCGAGATCCTTCGTGCTTCGGAAGGCACGTTAAGCCGTTGGTTCCAGTTGTTACTGTAACCGCTTTAATCCACCAACCACCATTGGGCCAGCGTGGTGGCGTTATGGCCCAAGCTCCTTGTGTGTTTCTCCCATGTAGGAAGGCCTGTGCCCAGCAGTGGGACTTATAATAGGCTGGTAATGATGATGAGTCTCTATAGTGTTTCTATAAAGATACAAGCATAAAACGTAATAAATTAATAATGCAAAATGGCGGTGTAATGTAACCTTATGTAAGTTAGTATTCTTTTATAAGACGAGCAAAATCCTATTGTTAGGTTTTTGTTTTAAACTGCAAATTACCCACATACACATGTAGAAGTTTTTTTAATACAACTAGATGACAAACAAGCTGACGGCCCACCTGGTGGTAATCGGTGACCGTCGCCTATTGACACCTGCACTAAAAAGGAAATATCACTTGATATTGCAGGTGCGTAGTCATCCTGAGGCCTAAGATGAAATGCCGTCCATGCCCAGCAATAGCGTAGCGTTTCGAGTGCATTGTCATCCTGGGTACCTTTCCCTTTAATCCAAAACACTGCAAACAGAAGTAAAAAAAATCCAATACGGCTTTTATTTCTGGTTTCATATTTGCCGGTCGATTGGTGAAGTCCTTCGACCTTCAATCCTTAATTAGCCCGCCTTCCACTAAGTGTAAGTATAAATACAAAACTCAAATAAAAGTAAACAATTTGTACCAAAAAGGTCTCCGCTCAGTACAACGCCCTGGCAGGATGTGCCACAACGTTGAGGTTTTCTGCGGATGCCTTTTCGTAATAGATGCACGATGCGGATGGGTAAACGAATCACCAGACATTATAATTATAGTTACAGAAATGAAATAAAAAAATGCACACCACGTAACTCAAAATGTCATAATAATATTGTCAAATTTTATATAAATCTATATCATAACTAGCTGACCCCGCAAACGTTGTTTTGCCATAATAAATAAAAAAATAATAAAAAGTAGGTAGTAACCGATTCTCAGATTTACTGAATTTACATATAAAATTCCTAGCTGTCCCGGAAAACATTGTTATGCCATAAAAAGAATGTCAAGAAAAATAGATAGTAGCCGATTCTCAGACCTACTGAATATACCTATAAAATTTCATGAAAATCGGTCGAGCCGTTTCGGTGGAGTATGGTAACTAAATTAGTGAGTCGAGAATTTTATATATTAGAGATATATGAATATATGAATCCCCTCTATTATATACACAAACACAAAAAAAAGCAATTTCAGCTTCTTAAAATATATAATAACATCTGTACATTAGTAGTTCAACTATTTCTATAGAGTCTTTTGAATATTTAGTAAGTGTCTCTTGAAATCAACTTTGACTGTGTAAATACTAGAGATATTTCTAGTAAAATTGGCTTAGTTTGTACCAGGCTCGGATTTCCCAGTATTGGGTAAAGTCTATTGCACTGTCTGTCTTCGCATATGGACTCTCCTTACCGCTTCGCATCAGGTGGTGTTGGGTCAATTCCCGTACTTTGTATTTAAAAAAAAGGTGCTTGCTTTTAATCCTAATAATTATATCTAGTTATGCCAAAATGTTATGAGAAGCTCGGTGGCGTATTGGTTTGAGCGCTTTGGTTTCGATACGAAAAACAAAGCAACCTTCGCCATGGTCGATCCTGGGATGGCTCAATCAAAGTTTGTTATCTCGAGCACCTCCGTGCTTCGGAAGGCACGTTAAGCCGTTGGTCCCGGTTGTTCCTGCAACCGCTTTAACCCACCAACCCGCATTGGGCCAGCGTGGTGGTGTTTTGGCCCAAACTCCTCATGGATTTCTCCCATGTAGGAAGGCCTGCGCCCAGCAGTGGGACGTATATAGGCTGGCGATGATGCCAAAATGATCCCAACCTACATGTCGTCAATTTTGAGATATCAATGCGAAATTTTATAAATTGGGCTCTTTTTTTCATAAGAAAAAGACTGGTTTTCGTATCTATGTCTAACATGAGTTATAATAAAAGCATACCAACACCCAATTAAGATATTTAAAAAAACATTGTGCAAAAAGAATGCAAGCTACTAGAAACAATAATGAGTATCCTGCCTGTGGCATGGAACATTTTGGCATAACTAGGTCCAATTGTGGAAAGTTAAAAAAACTTAAAAAAAACTCATCAGGACCAAGTCATAGAACACCAGAGGTCACTCAACAATTGTACATGTTTAAGTATCTCGATACAAACATAATTTCTATTGCGAAACTTTAAATATGTGGTCAAGAACACTTGCTATTATACTGTCTGAACTTGACGACTATTGACCTATAAAGGCACTTGACTCATAAATCGATTGTCACCATTCTTGGCGCCCTAATGCTCATGTACAACATATCCAACAATGCAATAACACATTAGACGTTAATTCCTGCGGACAGCTCTCATATTACACGCCTACGTTGCATAAGACAGTGTACTTACGCTCCAATTAAGTTACAAGGACCGGTCTATGAAAACATTGGTGGTTCAGTGTGAATATATTACATGCTTTTAAATTATAGCACTAATAGAATATAGTATAATTATTCTGTTAGTATATATAACAATTTTAAGGGTTTTAAAGGATAAGTGAACTCTTTAGACATCATCGCTTCGCTGTGTTTCGGATTGAAGGGAATGGTAGCCAGTGTAATTACTGGCCATGGAGGGCATTTCATCTAAGGCCCCAGGATGACAACGCACCTGCAATATCAAGTGATTTTTCCTTGTTATTGCAGGTGTCTATAGGCGGCGGTAACCACTTACCATCAGGTAGGCTGTCAGCTTGTTTGTCATCTAGTTGTATAAAAAAATTAAAAAAAATCATTTTCGCACCCCACTTCTTTGCTTCATTGAAAGATCATGCATATAATTATAACTAGATCTAAATTTTACTGTAATGTATCTGTATCTTTTTTTTCTTTCTATGATTATTTATTTAAAGCTCTGGTAAATTGTACGGCGTCGTATCTGAAAATTTGACAATAATTGTGCAATACTACCGAAGTTTTTCCAGTGGATGGATCATGACCGCACTAGGGCTCTGTTTTGTTGAATCTATTTTAAATATTTTAAACTTATGCATAACATCGCAACCAGGAACTATCCTCAAAATTTCAAACAAAAGTTATTTTTACTTATTCACAATCCGAAATTTTAAAAAAATCATGCTACGGATTATTCAAGTATTTTTGAAGCCTTAAAGTATACCTACATCTTTTTAGACGTGACTGTGCCATACCTAGCTAGTTATTTGTCTGTTGCGATTTAAATGCGTCAGATTTAGATCGCAATCAAGTCTATTGTTGCTTTATTGAACATCACTATGATTTATCATCTCATCACAGTCTTGATACTTTCAATAATTTGCTTAACTAGTACTTTTTATTGGAAACTTTTTAGTTGCGATTATAGAAACCAGCCTCTCCCATTGTAGCAAAAATTGGCTACAATATTTTTTTAGCTATCCATGAAGTTGTCTTCTAGTTATCTACTTTTTAAGTATACAAATTTTTCTTGGTAACAAATCCTTTACAATTGGCCCTTGATATTTTGGTCAACTGTTTTCTCATATCGATAAATGTTACTTTTTTATGTATGACCTACTTCTAGTTAAGATTATTATGAGTATTTTTTGTTTGAAACGAACTTATTTTTTAGAAACTATCAGAAAACTTCCCATTTGTTTGTTAATGTAGAAGTAATAAGTTAGTAATAAAAAAATGTTGCCGCTTAGCAACTATGGTACAAAAATTAAAAATATATTTTTGAGGAAGATTGTTTGTGACAAAATTACTCATTATTCTTTACGTCATTAGTGTTACATTATACTGAATATTACCAAAAATAGTGTAGGTGTTGCAAAAAAAATGCTATGCGGCTTCTCCCGTAGCTATAGTAATTAATAAATATACCGCAGTAATCTAGATAATTAAAGGTATATAGTACTATTTATTACTAATACCTATAAGTGTTAGTGAAGTTGGCGGTTATTATTGAGCCATTGGATTCGTCAGAGAATTATTACACGTGGTCCCTGTTCCAAGTCTCATACTTGTAACTTTTTTGTAATTAAAATAACTGCTTAGTGCTTTTGACTTCCATTTCTTCAAAGCTTCAGTATACGTATTGAGTAACATTGCAACTAAGAGAGATAATATTTTACCAGACTGATTTTTGGCGTATGGAATGGAATGCCCCTGTTCCAAGTCTCATACTTGTAACTTTTTTGTAATTAAAATAACTGCTTAGTGCTT
This sequence comes from Nymphula nitidulata, assembly GCA_947347705.1. Classification (NCBI taxonomy): domain Eukaryota; kingdom Metazoa; phylum Arthropoda; class Insecta; order Lepidoptera; family Crambidae; genus Nymphula; species Nymphula nitidulata. Next base: position 15,519,958 of record OX374625.1, on the reverse strand, counting down.
TTGACTTCCATTTCTTCAAAGCTTCAGTATACGTATTGAGGACCATTGCAACTAAGAGAGATAATATTTTACCAGACTGATTTTTGGCGTATGGAATGGAATCCTAATCAACCAGGACATGATAGGGTTATCATGCCCTAGTTCATTGGGATTCCATGTTTTCCGTATTAGATGCAAACATTATTCTTTTAGCTACCGAGTGGCTTCGATTGAAACCGAAACATTCATGGCACGATGAGTCTAGGTGTGGAAGCTGTCACCACTTTAATGGTGCCATGTGTGACTGATAACCTGTTGACAGTTAATTATAAACGCGTACTCTCGTCCACCGTATCTAAGAGCACATTTTATGGAATGAGTTCACTCCCCATCCACAGCGAAAGGTTTTATTACCCTACATGCATTTGATACTCTATATGTTGAATGGGAGTGAATGCGTTAGACATCAAGCATGCCCATTGTACTTTTAAGATTATATAAAAACGAGATGGGCTTAAGGCGATACCTCGTCGGAACTAGCGTCACCACTTGATTTATATTAATTGTGGTGAATATAGAACATAATAAACAAAAACGCTTTAGTGAATGACTAAAGAATGGTATTTGTAATTTATTGAGATGTGCTCCGTATAAGATATTGCTCTACATGTAACCTATTTTTTCATTATTGCCGAAAGTGGCCACTTTTAACAATAATAAAAAATTTGGTTACTTATAGGTAGACACTTTATACAAGATACATCTTTAAAAATTACAAATACCGTTCTTTAGCAACTCTCTAAAGCGTTTTTGTTTATTATATTCTAAATTCACCATAATTAATAACAATCAATTAGTGTCGCTAGTGTGCACGAGGTAGCCCCTTAATAACGTACGATCTTTTTGCAAGATAGATCTGGCTGATAGAACTTTGAGCTGTAGAAGAACTATGCGTTTGGTAGAAGTAAATAGTAGATTGCTTTATAAGGGTGGAAAGGAATCAATCCCTACGAGGTTGTTAGACCGAGTAGGGTTTGATTCCTTTTACCCGTGTGTAGCACTCTACTTTTCATTTCAAATGCAAGGAAAATAAAAAATAGCTTTTCTACTAAAATTTATTAATAAAAATACTCCTAACATGAGTAGAACCTATTTAAAATTAATTGTGACGTTAGTACAATTTCAGAACTGTATATTAAAATTTTTCTGTGGAATGTTTAGGCTGTTACATATTCTACGTGAAATTTGGCTTTGCTGGTTTCCTGTAAAAGTAGGAGACCCTGGTGGTAGAAAAGAAGGGAAATCCATGGCAGAGACTCCCTTGATGTACCTGGTTGAGGCGGCTTGAGGCGTATATTAAAGAGTATTTTTAAATTTGGAACACATCGCGTTACCGCCTATTGGCCATTCAGCCGAATATTTTTTCTTCTTCATTATACCACAGATTGTACATAATTAAATTCAGTTTTATTTTTAAATGTTTTATTCCCGCACTAGGAAAGGAAACAATTAGTATGAGTTTTTACCGTCCGGTGGTGGGAACCTAGCGTTGTCCTCCCAATACTCAGATCAAGAAAACGCTACTTTCCGAGCATGAGAAATGAAAAGAATTTATTAACTTTCTATCTACATAAAAATATAAACATCCTTATAAAAAGGCGTCAAAAAGCACCTTTTGGGGCGGCAAGGTGGAGGTGGCTAGAACAGTGTCTTAACTACACTAGCTGTCTTCGCTTATGGACTTTTCTTACCGCTTCACATCAGGTGGTGTTGAGTCATTTGTCATGCTTTGTATAAAAAAATATATTCTATTTTTAGAGTTTGTCCGCAGCTCTTAAGATTATGAAGAAATAAAAACAAATCGTTTATGACAGTGCTTATCTATACAATGACATATTGAAATTAATGATTGTCAAGATTTCCTCAAAACACTACTCAATATCCAAAGGTCGGTAAAGGCCGGCCATAAATCGGTTACGTAACTGCACTCTTGACATTTGCGGGGCTGCGCAGGAGTCGCCGACGTCACTTACCTTCACGAGGAATTCCCTATTACGTCACGCGAAAGGAAACAGTCGCGACAGTCGACAGTATTGTCTCGACGCGACGTATAGGAATTCGGTGCTCTGTTTCTTAAAGTTTCTGCGAAGACCCTGACTCGCACCTGTGACAATATTTAAAATTACTCAGCAGTGACTTTGAGAATCTTCCCAACGTCCGGAATGATTTTCAAGGTCCCACTTTTGTAGATTTTCGTGACCAGTGTAGAATTTTATCTTGTCTACATAATGAGTATACTTTTAATTATGTAAACAATTTTGGAATTATATTTAGTTCTGTACTAATAGGTGCAGTAGAGCTTAAATCCAAACAATTTGGCACTCGATATCAAAACCAAACTAGCTAGTTTCTGTTTCACAAATCTAACCTAATCTAAAGATGAGGTTCCTCTTAGTGGCAAAAATACGGGATGCCACAAATACATCCTAGTGACCATGTACACAAACATGTTCCGCCATGTATAGTAATGGTATTCAACTTGTTGTCTTTTATGGTCACTTATACGATGCAACAAGCTTCTCATGAGAGTAACGCCGAAAAGATACAACTGATATTATGCATTACTGTGCGATGTACGAGTATACAAACATTTTTTAAGGAACGAATGTTCAATGCAAAAGCTTATCACAATGCAAAGTTTACGATTCGAGTTTCGAATGATGGAGATCGAGTGTTTTATAGTCGCGAATTTTAGCACTGTAGTGTGAGGTTTATATGGAAATTAATGGAAAATAATGTAAGTGCAGCGAATGCTATAAATAATAATATTCACGGCATCCAACTGAATACAAAAACTTAATCTTTAAAGAAATATTTTAAGTAATTGTATATGTATGGCTGTTGAAATTGAAAATATAATTCTTATTAGCCACAAACTTGTTCGAAAATACTCTTCAATGCGCAGAACTTTTTATGAGCTGAAGGCCGAAAGATTAATGTTCCTACCATTTGCCTCGTTTGTTGCTACCGTTCGCCCACTAAAAAGAAATAAAAGTGAACTTTCCTTAGCAGGAGCTGTGAGTCCTGATTTGGTGTGCGTCCCGTACAATGCCGAGAACCACTTCTGCGCCTTGTCTTTGCCCGAATCAGGAGAGTAGATGCACGTGTGGGATTGTCGCCGGTCCACATAGTGTATTTGCAGAGTTCCACCATTACATTTACGTTACAATTGCAGAACTGGTATAAGTACTTGTTATTTCAATCAGTTTCGAAGAAAATCGCAAGTATTTTGTGCACTGTGGTATAGATGATGACATCTTATATCAGATATTACTTTAAAAAACACTTAATATAACATTTGAAACAAAAAAATATTTTTTCTTGATACCTAGTTAGTTTAGTTAAGTTATTACATAATATAGTATATGTAAGGTATGATGTTTTATTGTATGTTATGATTTTGTGTTAGTGTGCTAACAATCATCGTTGTACTTACCTTATAAAATATTTGGAATTTATGAATTATTTGATAGGAAAGAGTGACTTGATTTTACTGACAATTCTAGTGCTATATTTGTTGAAATAAAAATATATATCATAGAACTACCGGGTTGGTTGATCTTTAGTAACCTTTCATCCTTTTGTTATGCTCAATGCCGATAAAGGAAAAGTACTTGAGCCTACGCGAGGCACTTACCATATTAATATTTACAAAGCTAACATTGAAACACAAAGGCAATATTTTTATTGTCATTCAACGTGCGAGAGAAAAGCGTAAATACTTAAGCATCAATTAACACAATGTTAAGAGCTGCATAATTTTAATGATGACAGGCGTATTGCGAATTCTGTCAATAGGCTATTAAAAGAAAAGAAAGCAAGTACAGTCGCGATCGACGCGGTCAAAACAACAATTTTGTTGTCCACTGCATTAAATTTATCGCCGTTCGAATCGTAGGGGCGTGCATAATATAATACCAGCAACAACTATTTTATGTTCCTTTCTTTGCCTCTATGCTGCAGTTTTATATCATTATATCATGTAGGTACTCGCACGTAGGAGCCACTATCAGTGTCAGCTGTATTATTCGTTTAAGTAAATTTATTAATTCACAAAGTCAATGAACTGCAAAGGTTGTAGGCAGCAACAAGGGCAAGTTTTGACGTTAGTAAAACGTTACTGTCACTAATTCACAACACTTATCTTGTGATTTTTTTAATTATCGAGTACATTCGATGAACATGGTCGTTGCGTTGTCGTAAAACTCACATTTGAGGCACTGTATGCTCTGATATGAAACTTACCGTTTTAAGATATTTTTACTGATTACTTATATTTTTTACTGCTGTAGATTACTACCCCTTAAACCATACTATGCTATGCATGTCTAAGATATTATAAACTATAAACACATATTATAACATTCATTACCTACAGAAAAAGTCGTTCTAGTAATCAACGTGAAATATTTTTCAAAATGGGACTCCAGTTTCATAGTTTTATATAACTTACTCATGGTAAAGGATAGAGAATGGTGATTTTTTCCGCACTCATAAGACGATCTACGCGTGTTTCGTTATTTTTAAAACTTAGTTATTAAAGACATAGCATATTGTGGTAGATTGGTAGGTACGTACCTCACTTTAGTTTGAAAAATATGTTCAGTATAACAACTTATATTAGATAACTGTTCGTTCTGTTCTGTATTAAAGTATTTCAGGATAATCTTAAATTTCCGAGGCATTATATTGATAGGATTCGAACTAACCACTTAGGGTGATTCCTTTCCAAATTGGGCACATAATTTCCCAGTCATTAAACCTTTTTAACAAGAAAGCGTGTCACTAGAATGTCGTATAGTAAATAAGCATAGCATTTAGATTGACGAAAGAATGCAAAGAATGCGAAACTAGCGTGAAGGTATGTCTGAATCAATATGAATGAAGTGAAAATAAAGGGCGTTCCGACGTTGGTATCGGTTAATCTTTACGTCTGTAATATTTATTTATGCACAATATTGAATTGAGATCCGTAATTATACAGACACAAATAAACATGCCAGTAACAATTAAGTATAAAATGAATAATATTGCTAAAAAAAAAATATTTTTAATTAAAATAATTTATTTTGAAAACATTGTTGCCTAGACGATTCTTTACGATGACCAAAGTAGTTAAACTATTCTCTAGATACGAATGGTTTTATAAATATAAGGCGTTACTAAAGATAATTAGGTTTATTTTGGGATTGATATACAGTATACAGGCATTTTACTCAATGGTAACGGTAACGGATCCGACGAAGACACGACAGAAAAATTACGGATTTCTCGCCTTTTATCCGAACACTGTTATTAAGGTAACGGTCTGGACTGAGAACATCCAAAATTAAGCAAGTTTCGCAGGATTGGTGTAAATTGTTCCCATTATCAGATATACTGGTAGAATGCTGTTACGGGATTCGGTCGTGGGTTGAAATGTTTGGGTTTTCATAAAGAAATATGAAATCGTGGATTTGAAATCTAATCATAACTAGATGGACTGGCCGAGTGGTTCGCGCCCCTTGCTGTACAGGCTACTCGGTTAGGGGTCCCGGGTTCGAATTCCGGTAGGAGTAAATCTTTGTATGATGAGAACGAGTATTTGTTTAGGAGTCATGGATGTTTATATATTATATTTAGTTCTAATATTTATATACATATTATTATCATTATTTCTTCATTTTCTAGTAACCTTACTTTGGGCTAGATAATAGATGTGAGTGTATGAATATTATTATTATTATTAGACTTGTTTTTCTTTCTATTTGTTGTTTTAAGGTATGCTTAGCCTTCGTATGGTATCGATAAGTTACTCGCATGGTATATGTGTTGTTATTCTTAATAATCTAAATTCTACAGTTGAAATTGATGACGAAGCTACAAGCATCTACAAAACTAGGGACTTAGACACTACTTCAGTTCTACTTGTCTAGATTTCTTTGCATTTGAACTACATTTAAAGCTTTTGCTTTAATTGACCTTCAAATGTCACATGTCAGGCTTAAATCTGTTGGAAAAGCTGACACCTAATAATGACTGTGCCTTCATCAAATGCAAAATAAATAACTCCATGAATAATAATGACGGAAGAACTAAATTAATTGAGGTCTTTTAAACCTGATTTATAATCTATGTACCCAATTAAGACTACTAATTCATAAGAAATAATTTTCACTTCAATTTAATATTCCTATCAGAGTAGGTTCAATTTTTTTCGCATTGATTTAGACTAATATAAATGTTCTACGATGAAAATAAGTTAAATATTACCTTTTTTCATTAAGTGTACCTACGTTAATATATTTATTATGTTACACACAGGAATATGTTATTGTAAGTATATAAGTATTGTTAATCTCTGATCACTTTTAGTGTCAAAGTCAAAACCATAAAAACTTAAAGTACGATAAAAGTAAAATTAATATAAATCCGAAAAAGTATTGTAAAAAAATTTTTTTTAACAAAAATTAAAACCGACTTCACTTGCTTCACTTTCTATTGTTTTTAGAAACCACTTAGCACCAACTCCAAAAATATGTTTCTAGGGGATGAATACTTACTTAAATTTAATTATTTTATCCTTTTCAGTTTTTTGAAGTCGGTTTTAATTTTTGTTAAAAATTTTTTTTTCACAATTTTTAGTGCTAACTTTCTACGGTCGAAGCTAGATGGGTGATCGTAAACTTATATTGTTTCCTACTATCGTATTGTTTCACTAAAAAGTCATTTGAAAAGCAAAACTTCGCAATTTCGCATATGTAGACGACTTCTAAATTAATTTTTTTTTAAATTTAAAACCAAAGTACCCAACTGTTTTTGAAAAAATTTTTATGGGACCAAATGGCAGCTATTCCGCATCGAACAAAAAAAGAATCACGTAAATCGGATCAGTAATCTCGGCGTAATCGGTGTACAAACATAGAAAAAAAAAAAAAAAAAAAAACATACCGGCAGAATTGAGAACCTCCTCGTTTTTGAAGTCGGTTAATAAACACATGGATAGATATATCAAAATAAACTCATCGAAATATGTCCGTTATAAAGATGTTTATAGCTGTAATTTCCATCAAAGTCAACTTGGTAGGTACTTTCCATGGTACTTGACTTCAATAGGTGCCCTTATAGGCTTGAAAAATAAACAATCTTGGGGAAATAAAGGTGGCCTCACATTATCGATTGATAGCGAGTCTAGCTTTTTTTGGTACTACCTATTAACAAGTAGGAAAAGCGACTTTTGCAGTTTATTCTCGTAACGAAAACTTAAGAACATACATCAGAAATTCTAGCTACAAGTCTAATTGGGTAATAGCCTATGACTCTATTAGAAAGGTGGAGGAAAGTGGGCTATCCTTAGAATTCTCATTAGTGAGGAGTTACTCGGCGGGAATAATTAAGCAAGGATATTACCTAATTTGTTTGCAATTTGTGTGTAGATATTAATTTCCATCTTGAGGTACCTCCTGGTGCCTAGCTTAAGCTTATTTCTATAGAACATATTTTTAAGTGTTAGGTAAGTTTATATAATATTTTTAGGATTACAATTCTATGATATCAGTTTGCACGGTTGTCATAATGATTAAACTATGAAACTGTGTTCCGTCTTGAACTAACCACAAGTACTACGTGCAGCGAGGACAAGTGAGACTTATGAGTTTTATGTCGTCATCTGCTTGTTGAGCAGCCACGCGCCGACAAATTATTAAGCGGACGAGAAAAAAAATCATAATTTAAATTTAAATTTTAAAATAATTTAATATGTAAGTTGAGTACTATTTAGTAATTAAAATATAATAAAACTAGAAAAATTTCACGTCCTGAGGCAGGAATCGAACCCGCGACCTTTCGCAATCCGGGCGACTGCTCTGACCACTGAGCCACCCAGGACTTGGTATATCCCTGTGAAATTCTTCTAGTCTTTCTGTATTTGCGTTTATGAGCTAACGTCCACCTTTCAATGTCGAAATATTCTATTTCAACATCCGAAACGAGTATTTTTACAAATACCAACGATTCGGTTAAGTTGGGGCAGTGCTTTCAAATATTCTTAATTTTTGATTTTAACATTATTATAAATGTTTGAAAAATTACTTAGTAATTCAAATATAATAAAACTAGAAAAATTTCACGTCCTGAGGCAGGAATCGAACCCGCGACCTTTCGCAATCCGGGCGACTGCTCTGACCACTGAGCCACCCAGGACTTGGGATATCCCTGTGAAATTCTTCTAGTCTATCTGTATTTGCGTTTATGAGGACGCTAGTCCACCCTACAATGTCGAAATATTCTATTTCAACATCCGAAACGAGTATTTTTCTAGTCTAGTTTTATTATATTTTAATTACTAAGTAATTTTCCAAACATTTATAATAATGTTAAAATCAAAAATTAAGAATATGAGTACTATTTTTTTTAAATAAATATAAAAATTAAAAACTTCATTTAGCCGATTTCAATATTTAGATTATTTGAAATTATTTTCTGTTATTTAAAATTTGTTTTATTTTGCATTAATTTTTACTTAACAATGAATACTGAAAAATTTGCAGACTGCCCCCAAAAAGGGAGACCGACCATACCCAGCTAACTACTACCCAATAGCTGTCATCTCAGTTCTCTGAAAGTTCATGGAACGGATATTAAATAACCATCTGATCCGATACCTAAAAAATCACTCATTAATTAATGATCGGGTTTTGGCCGAAACGGGTTTTGTTCGAAAAGGTCTACGGGTGATCTTCTAGCGTATTTGATGCATGTCTGGGGTGAAGCTATTGACAAACTTGGTGCTTTACAGGGGGTTAGCCTTGACATTGCCAAGGCCATTGATCGGGTCTGGCATAGGGCTCTTATATGCCGGCCGGCATACGGTCTACCCGCTCAGCTCTGCAACTGTATGGCCGGTTTCCTGCATGAGCGGAGAGTCTGTGTCCTCGTTGGTGGATGCGCTTTGGAGTTATATCAGTAAACGCTGGTGTATCACAAGGCTCTAATGTATCCTCTTCTATCTTTCTTCTTCATATGAATGGCACGCTTCTATTATGTGACCTTCATTGCTATGCGGATGACAGTATAGTGCATGGCGGATATAGGGTCACCCAGCGGCGCGTTGAAATCGAGAGTGAGAAAGGATGAAATTTACCACTGAGTTCGATAAGGTGCTGAACCTTTAATCTGAATGGGGATCTAACAACCTTGTTGAGTTCAATGCTAAGAAAACACAGGTGTGCACGTTCATAGCCAAAATGTCGCTGTTCCTTCCCTTTCCCTCTCTTCAGGGCACTAATCGTTCGGCACAGGGCTTCATCAACTTCCTCGGTATGTAGATACCCTTATTCTCAACTGTCGGAAAGGAGTCGAATATCGGAAACTCTATACCTGTTACTTTTTATCGCGGTGCGTCAAAGCGAGACAGGATGTGACTTTCCGAATCGAATCTGTGGTTGAGAATAAGGGGGCAGGTCTGGTCTTGCGTGGAATATTGCTCCTATTTTTTGGGATGGCTCCGCCAAGTACCTTCTAGATGCACTGGGCCGATTTTAGCGTCGTGCTGTACGTATAATTGACGACGTACAGGTCACGAACAGCATTTGCAATTGCGTCGAGACTTTGCGTCGTGCGGAGAGTGCAAAATTAACAGGAATTTGGGAAGGTGTAATTGCAACACAGAATACTTTTACTCTAAGGAGAAGTACAATTTATTCGATTGAAGAAAATAAGTTACATGCAGCTTTATGTTTACCTAAATACCTACTGCCCTAGTTATTTACAATTAAGTAACTTTTTTCACACCAGCATAGCTGCGGGGAACACAAAATCTTTTGACGTTTTCTAAAACCGGAAATAATTAACGGTGCGAACTTCATACTCAGATATTTTTTTATTCTATCTTAACTGCAAATGTAAACCCGTCCATCAACAACTAATTTATCTATGCAAAAATAATTAGTAAATAATGAGTTATTATTTGTTCACGATAAAATGCTTACCCATGTGACCCGAATCCGTAAACAGTAGAGAGACAAAAGCGACTTTTCTATCTCGTTTGTTATAAGCTTGATCGCCTGGATGGACGCAGCAGGGTGCTCTCATTACTGCGTAATCATCAGAACTTGGCTTTGCGGTGATTATGTTTAGATACAAAGTATTATGTTCAAGTCATTATCAACGACAAAGTGTCCAGCTATAAATAGTTTTAATGCACATCTGATTACTTTAATAGGGAAAAAATATGGACAAAAAAATTCATTTGAAATTAATTTCTAATCTTTAATTAATAAGACTACTTGTAGATGAATAGCAAAGAAACGTTTCTTGATGCAATATCGATATCTTTCAAAACTTTTCGCGCAAACCTTAATTAACGTTAATAAATATAAAGTTTCGGTCAAAAACGACCCGTCGATAGCTTTAATAGTCGATCGGTCGTCCTCATTCTCGCTGGAGAGACGTTTTATAGACTAATCTTAATGCAGACGACTGGGGTAAGAACATAAGATCAAGATAATCTGTGGCGAGTTTTCGTATCGGAGCGATTGCACAGCTATCCTAGATGTGTCTTGTCATTTTGGGTAGCTGCGCCATCAGAGGAAGTTTATTATGTCGGGTTAAATTAGCCACTTAACTGAACGCCTAAGCCGTTGATTAAACACCGGAATCCAATGAAATGGGTGAAAAAAAATAGCCAAGTCATTTTGCGCAACGTTTAACCAGATGGCTGAATGTCGTGTCAGTCGTCTGGTTAAATTAGCCATTAATTGGACGCCTAGGCAGGCTGTTTGGATAGAAGAGGTAATTCTTTAAGACCACCCATAACTAAAATCGTTTTGGTTATAAGTGTTCATGAAAAATAATCTTGAACCAAATAATCACACTAAAACTACAGTACAAGACGATCCACCTAGGCATCTAATTGAGTGGACTTTCAATACGCCAAGTTGTTAGACGTTGAGTAATTCTAGTTCAATTGTCTATCGGCCTAAGCATTCAATGGGGAGCCGGTGTTTCATCAACGGCCTAGGCATCCAATTAAATGGCTAATTTAACCAGATGTCAGCGACATATTATATAGCACTATGTGTAAAATATTTTTGCATCGTAATTTAAATTGTAAAACCTGCTGGTAAAACCTACGTTCTTTAAAGAAAGAAGATAAAATAAAGTATCTCGAATTGGACAAGTTGTGCATGAGTTTGATGTACAGTAGCAGCAGGCAGACAGTAATAGCGCAATAATAGCAATAAAGTAGAGATGGGCTCAGCAGGGCGCCAATATGAACCCAGTGGAGCATGGCTCGGTAGCCGCGGCCTTTTTGCTTCTAACGATTTATTGTAATTGCTTGGGATTGTGTGGACGCACCTCACTTCTATTTGTTGCTTAAATAATTAAGGAAGCGTGTTTGCTGTCTGGCGCGTAACCACGTACTCGATAAAGTTATTTTACACTAGCCTTACAAGGATACAACTAGGGAATATTCTATTTGTGAAAACAAAGAAAAGTGCCTATCAGTCAGCCGCGAGTTTGTGACTTTTTCAATACAATTTTCATTTTGAAAACCTCGTAGTTTTGATTCCCGTACTTTTCTAAGTAATTAAATGTAAGTAAGCATCAAGGTTGACATGTTCTTCCATGTGACTAAATCTCGGAGGGACTAAATAGCGCCATCAGAAAACTCGGTTCAAACAATTTGCATTGACAGTTCAACGATTAATGTTCTTCGAATCAGTCATAAGTGTGTCCAAAGTCGATGCATATCACTCGGTTCGTGTTTCTGGCGAAAGTTCCCCGAAGTCTGAATGTCCGAAATTGATGGTCCTGTCTTTGAGTGCCGGAATCGAACTTTGTACAGAACACGCGAACCAATCATGCAACACGGTCCTTCACCTCGCAACAATTAAATTCCGACATATGAAATGAAACCAGGCATATATTTTTACCAATTATTTACAAAGCCCAGTCCGTTTGAACGTATTCCTATTTACTTTTTTAATTAAGTAAGAGAATAAACTTTCCCTAATTAAGGCAGTGCTGGCGTGAAATTAGGCTTTCTGCCATTTTTCGGCTGACTGGAAATAAATGTCTAATAGGTACATTTAATTTGTGAAATAAAAAAACAGACAAAAAAAACACTAAGTATGTGGTTGAGGTAACGCTGGCCGCCTGGTAGTTAAGCTAAATAATAGGTAACAACAAAATGGCATACTTGTGTGTTTTTCTGCAGTCAGGCAAAATGTAACAAGAAATTCTCCTATTTATATAATAACTATTAATTATTAAGCCATTTAAACTAGCTCAACAAGATCGAAACAGTGTTGCAACATGATTGAGAATTTGGGTTTTGAATGGCACTTAATTTATGTACTTACTGAACTTGTAGAAATTTATTTAAAATAAAACCACGTTACCAGATTTAACTCGCGTTTAATTACAAGTATCATCATACCCGACGTTTCCATTACTTTACAACGATCGTGGTCACGGGAGGGCTGAAGATATTAGTCGTTTTGATAAGTTTATAAACTAATTACCGTCACTTTGTGTTATATTTTGAGTGGTCCGATTCACGCATATCTACGGAGCTCACGGTGTCAGTTTGTCGGACAGTGTGAAGGGCTTGAGACTACATTATTCGCACGATAGGATCCCAATTTGGTAGTACACTGCAAGCACCTTCTCTATTGAAATTAGGATGTATTTTGATTTCATTAGCCTCACGTACCGTTCTGGGGGTGAGGTGGTGTTCTCTGGCGAGGAATTGGGGCTTATCAAATTCTTGTTCAGACACTGCCGTCTTCGTTTCGCGCTATGTTTTATAGCAGCTATATGTTCTTTTACCCGGATGCCTATGCTTCTCTTTATTTGACCTATTCATGAGAGGCCACAGTCACAAACTAACTTGTATATGTCTGCATCTTGTAAGGGACTGTTACACATGACAGGTGGTAGAAACAGGCAGGCAGGTGGTAGAGTATAGATACTCTTTGAAGAGAAGTGCTACTATACCACTAATTTGCGCTCAAGTTTATTTATGCCCTTCACAAAACTACACAGTCACTGCAGAAAACCGTATTCAAATAATATTAATAATGTGGAGTATTTGCCCCTCGGGGGTCTTAATGATGACAAATAAAAACCAATTGTGTCTGGAATCTTGCATTTTTTGGTTCATTTTTCAATTTGGTTTTGGGGTTTAAGATGTGCGCCAAGTCTAAACTTGGTCCAGTTTTTAAAATTTTACAAGCTACGGTTAAATGAACCGCAATATGTATTGTTTGATCGGCAGCATAAGTTTTACTGTGCTGTATCACTTTTATATTTAGACCTTATTCTATCCTTGCGCTGCCTTTTGAAGTTTTAACTACATGACAAACAAGTTGACGACATACCTGGTGATAAGTGGTTACCGTCGCATATATACACCTGCAATAACAAGGAAAATATCACTTGGTATTAGTGCGTTGTCATCCTGAGGCCTAAGGCGAATGCCTTCAATGCCTAGTAACTGGCTACCTTTCCCTTCAATCTGAAACACAGCGAACTGCTTTAGGGCTGAAATAATAAAGGCAGTGGTACCTACCGAGACGACCCGACATACGGGCCTACCACTTGGTAAATAGATTGCGGCAGGAGCGTACTACTAGGTCTATCTGTCATTAATTCCAACATTCTTACATAAAAAATACCTTAATAACTGTTTCTGATAACGGTAATGGGGGAGCATTGTTTGCATAATTCTACCTTGATCATACTATCGATATCTATCTGATTGACACAAGCAATCAGGTTAGTAGTGTTCCAGTATTGCCAGCTCTTGTTGCCTTAACCCAAACCCATTGAATGCAGGACCTTTGACCGTGGGATCACACACGATGATCGACGGATAACATTCCAAATTGCCACTAATTTGCTTTTACTGTTATTTTATGACTTGCACACAACAATGTTTACATGGCTTGATTGGTGTGGCTCGTTGTGTGCTCATATGATTTGATAAGAGGTGTCAACTTAATTGACTGATAACTTTGTTACGAGTTTATGAGGATGATATTTATGCAGTTGTATGTTCTTTATGAGACTCTGGTTGCATTATATTATTATACATTATAAGTTGAATTACTGGGATTGGTTCATTAATTATTTAACAATAAAACAGATAGGCACATGATAGCGACTAATTCCATTTAATAAATATTAAAACAGAGCTCTTTCAAGTAATATTTATTACAAACGCATTCGAACTTGACGAGTGTATCGTGGACGGTATTGGTAATTAGGCGTTCAAGCACTTAAAGTGTAATTTAATTCAATTGGGGGAAGAATTACTGGCGTAAACGATGAAAATAATAACAGAGAGTTCCCGGTCGATCATTTTCACAATGTGCTCGTAAAAGGTCACGTCCAAGTAATTTATTACAAACAGTTTTAAATAACATGTTCTTTTACAGATAACCATCTTAAATCTTTGAGGATTAAGAGTAAGAAGAAAATGTATTTGACATGTTTTTGTGGACTGCAGTGTGATATATTTATTTTAATTTCTGCAAGCTATTAAGCAACTTAAACTTTTGTCAACATTTGAGTAAGTGTATCAAACATGCGCTAAATATATTAGTGATGACTGGCTGTCAACAGTTATTAAGAGCAGTTTTAGTTGATTGAATTTCTCAAATGCGAAATTGCATCATATCTATTAAGCATGATACTCGCGCGCAATATGATATGCAGCCTTAAATCCAACCACTGATTTATTTGCAGCATAATGAGTACAAGTCATTTATGAAACGTGCAACTAGTAGTGTACGGGTAACGTTACAAAAGAGTTTGTCGTGGACGTTGTGCAATGAGGCTCTGTGAAAAGTATCCACAGTTGATTAGTAATATATAATCAACACTATTCATTCAGCGGGGTTAACAGCATTAATTATGTCCGCATATTGCGTTACACAAGGATCCACGATAGCGTCAATGTTGGATTGATAGGCTGTAATGGTAGGTACATACAAATCGATGATGAAAATATTACATACGCACAATATGTTTTAAGGTACTACAGATTTCACAATACTGTGTACTATAGATTTCACAATACCGTGTACTATAGATTTCACAATATAGAAAACACCATAGACAAATATGCAGAAGTCATCATGGGTGAAACACATAATTTTGCGTTTATAATTTTTGTGGCACTTTAATGACATTAAAGTGGTTGCTTGCAAATGTATTATGGGCATTTCGGCAATTAATACTTGCGTAAGAAAAAGTAAATGGTATGTTGTTTTGACGAAAGGCTTTGAAACACTATGAAAGACTTGGTTTGAGTTCAAAGTCAAGTTTACGGGAGTTTTGTAATCAATAACAAGTCTCGGGTACTAAAGAAGCAATCAGAATTCCTTCTCAATGAGCACTGTGCGTTTGCATTTCATAATTTATTTTCCTCCCTGCGGTGAATAGGTGGTGGTTAACATTTGAAATAGTATAAATCGGACGATTCTTAATCTAACTCCATCTCTGACACACAAGATTGAAGTTGCTATTTTTAATTAACCTCTGGCATCTCAACCGTGAGTTATTACTGCGCTCGACGTCTAGCAGATCTGACTTATTAGATTAACTCTATCTGGAGTTTCATCTCGATGCTGGTGCTTCTACGTCGTACTCAACTTATGAGTTTGCAATATTTTATGCGTTGCATAAGTACCAAGCTCACTGAAGGCACGCATAAGTTTATCTGATACAGATTATCGTCACCGCACATTTGTCAAAGCACATTCAAGCTGCAATATCAATTTGATCGAGCACGAGTCATGAGAGGTGTCATCAATCGAATGATTTGGGCCAGTCGAGCCCTAAAACCGGGACTATAATCGGATTAAGAAACCGTAAATTATTACGTATTTTATGCAAGTGTTGTAATACAAATGAAAGTAACAGTGGAGACGTAATTTGTCCCTAATTTCCATACGGGTCTCTTGGTGGCATTTACCAGAGACTTTTAGCGGTTGTTTTCGCTAATTACCATCTCGTTTGCAATTTAAAGCCACATGTGGGTACGGCGGTCGCGATTCCTTATGGCGAAAGTAAGGTTGTACGGGGGTTGTACGTTGCGGTAATTGGCAGGTGTTTGGTGTAATGGTGGTGGCGTGCGTGGACATGGCCATTCTTGTCAATACTGCGCAACAGTATGTAGCTGAATCACAACACCCTATGAAGCTGTAGTATTTTGCCAGAACTACTGAAAATTGCAGTAAAGTAATGTAAGAAGGTTCGTCATGTATTTGAGGTTACCAATTTTCTTGACAGTTTTCTTAGCTTTTGGTCCTTTCCAGCTGCGTTACTGCATTTACATTTTGCTTACTGTATCAGTGGCGTGGACGCAGGCCCCGCGGTGTAGGGCGAGGCATTATACAAGCCTCTCACGGCAGTAGCCACCGTGCACTGACATTTCCTGGATGTTTAGAGTAATTGAGTTAGTGACCAATGGTAGTTAGTGACGATCGAATGATTTCGTGTGTTATATGTAAATACGTAGGTACTTCCAGCTTAACTGAATGTGTATTAATATGCACATACACGCATTACCTTGTACTCTTATCTTGCTGAGAATTGGCATATGTAGTGTCAGTGATTAAAACTGTATTCAAATGTGACATATGCCAGTAAAGTCTTCGTACAAGTACAACGTGATTGTCCATACAAAAATTTTCATTTAAACTTGAATGTTTGGAGAGTATGTAGGTGACATTAGTGAACCGGCTATTGACAACGATTGCAATGAACTTGCTTGTAATGTATATGGTATTAGTCATGTAGTTGTGGCCGCCTTCGGGTCGGGTGGCCCTATTGATGTAAAGCTGAGTTCAGAAGTAAGTGCTTCAGTGAAGGGGAACTAGGATAGAAACCAGATTTGACTACTATTTTAACTTTGTATTACTAGAAATTAATTTGTTACTGACTATTATCATTGCCCGCTGCTATATCCTTTAAACTATAGTCGACAACACGCAAATTGTTACTATCTGTGCACTACAGTTGTAAGACAAAGGGAATTGTTCAGTATCGGCTATTCGTGAACAATTTGTTTTCAAAAAAAAATATTTACAATATAATCTAATTAAATGTGCTTAAAATATTTTTGATACTCTCTTTACCGGAAAGTAAATATCAAAATATATCAATTTTAAAAGTATTTTAGAAGGTAAGATACGCCATTGTATCCTGTCTTGCTATAGCAATAAATGCGTTTTAAAAATATTTAATCGCTACTAAGTGATCGATATGTAATTACCGATTATAAAAATTAAATATACTTCCCTAAGACATATATATACAATTAAGCAATCTTTCACAAATTCATTAATAATTTACATTCAATTCGACTTAAACTTGCAAAACACTATGTTTTAGTGCAAATCGTTTGAGTAACAATTATAAAAAATCGATTATTCCTGTATCGATTTTATTTCCTATTTTTTCACGCCACGCATCACTGTCACGTATGTATTGTTTATATTTTTAAGATTATTTCATGAAGTAAAGTGTATGCGACTGAAGGACTTGTATCCAGGTTATGAATAAAGAATATTAAAATGTCCCGTTGATGACGCTTGTAAAAAAAAGTATTCACTTTTCCTTTGTGTACTATGAATGCTATTGTTGACTGTTCATTCATATTATAGCATTACCTCAGAAATAACTAAGGTATATATTAAACATTCATTAAACAATTTTTAATAATTTATTATGGTTTCATAATTACATATTCTTAGCAATAATAATTACGTTATTAATTAATACAGACATAAATTCAGCAATATTTGCAACTTTTTAAAGGAATATTATACTTGCCCATTTAGACACATCATCAACTTTCCGGCGATTATATTGCTATAATTACTTTCTTATCTATACAAAGAATTAAAAATTTCATGTTTAGATAATATTGGTTAATGTTCAATTTTAGCCAAAGCACCCTAGTAAACTGAACAATTCCCTTTAATGATTATTGTTATCATTCCACTGGGAAAAAATTACCAACACAATATGTTAAGCTAAACTTAAAAAATAAATTTTACCTGGTTCGGATGTACCTTAATGTATGTAGTATATCTCGTTCTCTCAATATGAAAGCAAAAAGGATAGTTAAATAATAATTTTATAGTTAGAAAGGTGTGATTAATTTTATACTATTTTTGTTTTTGGAAGCACTAAAATTTTCTTTAGTTTCTCCATAAGATGTCGAAATTTAAGTAATTTGACTGTGCTTATTTATCTTTATTTATTTTTCATTATATATTGAGAGAAAGTGATAAATTTTATACATAAGTTACAATTTGATTTGTCTATACAATTGGGCCAATTCCTTTTAAGGATGAGCTAGAAATGGTAATGGTAAATGGAAATATTTATGCCTTTGATCGCTTGATGACTGAGGCGTTTGCTACTAACCACAAAACGCAATTCTCTTAACAGAAACTTCGTTTTATAGTGAACAAGTCGAGTTTATAGTGAAGTAAACGCTAGGAATCACTTATAATCAGAAGACTTGGCTATAGCATATCGAAGAAAGTCACAAGACAATTGACTTTTCACACTAAATAAGCGAGTCGTATAGGTACTAGAGGGTAGGTCAAATAGAAAAGGCGGTGGCTTCGCTGTGTTTTGGATTAAAAAGAAAGGTATGGCAAGGGGCATGTAAGGCATTTCATCTTATGGGTCAGTCAGGATGACCTTATTTTTTCCTTATTATTGCATAAGTATACATATATTTTGAATTTGAATTGCAAATTTAAATTCTAAAGATATAGGTACTTAAACTTATTCAAACATTTCGTCGACGTCAAAAGAGATGTTTCAAAAATGTATGGAGACCCAGCCAGGTCTATGTTAATAAAAAAATAGGTAAAAATATGTAGAACAGTGTTCAATTGTCCATTTTCTTTTTTTGATGCGTGGTGCAAAACAAGAATTTTTACAGAAAAAACTGCAACATAGCCAAATATTCAACATGGCGCCTATGTCACTTTGGTGACGTTTAGTTGACTTCTATATCGTCCGCCATATTGCCATAGTGAATAACGGTGAAATAGACAAAAAATTTCAACTTTGTTGACACAAATTATGCATGAAAACTAATAATTAGTATTTTTCACGGATTCAGGAGATTTTTCCTGATTTTTGGAGATACTGTAGGTACAGTGTACATACTTACATCTGAAACATCTTTAAATATTAATATAGCAACTTAATTTATATGCCTCTACAGAAGTTTGGGAGAGCCTGAAGTGTTGACGTACTTGTTGAAGTGCACTTTATATAAATAGGTAAAGTGTCTAATCTATTAGTGAATGATACCTACAGAAATGACGATCTAGGACGACTTTTTTACGCATAATTCAATATGTGCACTACTCAATATATTGCAATCCAGGCCTTAGTAAATCGCTTTGTCAGTGCCACGCGAGATGAAGTTGGATGGAGCTGTCAACTTCGCCAGTTGTGTCCTGCGCGCACCAGATCGATGGTAATGAGGCGGAATTCCAGAGATTGATCTGCGAATGCGGCAACCAGTACAATGCCTACATCTTTACTTGTGCATTTATTTATCTAAAGTTGGAAAATCTATTGTGCTAATTTATTGGAGGTGACTTGGATTTTAATGTTACATTTAAGATTATTAACATTATTTCGAGATTTTTAATATTTTATTGGCACAATTCACGAATTTGATCCGTAATATCAGAGAGTGAAAATGATAAAGTTCTTACAAACTCATTGGTAATGCATGTCTCTTCACTCATTGTCAACGTAAGAAATCTCACCATACATTCGTCATGCCGGTGTGCACTGAGTGCATTGACAGCGCACTCTGCATGAATAGCTTGTTAAACTTCGCAACTTTATTCATTCGAAGGACTAAAAATATCTATCACTGCGATGATAATGGAGCATTGATTTGCTTCGCGCTTCATTCTAAATGCTTGACAGGATAAAGTGCAAGCGTTTGCAGAATAAAAAATATCCGCGGGTACTATCAATGCGTGTGAGTCTGCTTAAAATTTGTTTTTATTGTAAACGTTTAGCCATTATATTATTGTGAACTTATGATAAATGAACATTATTTCAAAAGAATTGTATAGAAAGTAAATAAAAAGTTGTTATTTTGATTTCTCTCGATAGTTGTTAAACACTCTCTACGTAATGTTTCATTCTTGGTTCGAATGATGCTTAACAATTTACAAGAAAGTGAATTTAAATTGGCGCTATTGACAAGCATTGCTTAAAAATAGCTTTTCCAATCTAACCGGCAATAACCATGAGTTATGTCTGCCCATCTTTGAGTTTTCATTTCTCAATATCTCCGAAGAAAGCCTATCGTAGAACGGTAATTACTTTGTGATTTAAGTTCTGTGGTTGCTCTGTAGACACGGGGAGGGATTAGCTATTTATTAATAACTGGCCTGGGTCTATAATCAAAGTATTGTAATAGCAGCTGTCGGAGATTAAACCACCGTGGTACGGCACGAATGGGCTGGTGCAGGCCCATTGTGCGCCGGCACACTGGAAAGTGACAGACGGGATGTCATTATTAATTTTGTACCTGTGTAACGCAGACATTGAATATTGTATTAATGTCAAAATAAAATAGATGCAAGTCAAGTAGATCAAGCATTTCTTGATCTCACCGTTGGATTACACTCTTGGTTTTCATAGGGTCGGCATTCTGGGAGAAGTGAGTGTAACTTACAAATTTGTTTATTGCCATACCTAATACACAAAGTATAGTACCCACAAACCACAGAAGTTGAAAGAAAGACTTAAATATGTCCTAAGCTTTATAAATTTCAATTAAATAGGTATCTACCCATCTATTTATACATACGTATAAAGGTATCTTTCTGTTATGTAACGGAGACGTTATAAATGACCTGTGGGTCAATTCTGCCATTTATTTTCCTAAACGGATCGGCTGCGGTTCGGTATCGTTACCAATGCGGTTGTAATACAAAAAGGTATTCCACTAACATTGCTTATAAAGCCGGAACGCTAACGAAACGCTCTCTGTTGGTTCAACTTCGGCTCGATAATTGTTAGCAATATTGCAAGAAACAAATATATTTTGGCTTAGTGACTAGACAGTTGTTAATTTTGGACAGTTCAAACAAAGAACTATCGATGCGTTTTGGCTGCCACAAATGTTAAATATTTAGCAGAATACGAAACAATGATTGAACCGAACGGTTCGCGTTACGTGTTTGTTAGTAGAATATCAAACTGATGCATTTCGGTTACGTTTCGATTGCGTTGAGTTAGCAAAATACAAAAACGTTGTAACTTAAGCGTTTCCGATTCGTTTCAGATCAAAATACAATAGCAGAATTATTAATATTGCTTACTAGGCAGGTAGCGCCATTAAATCCGTGTACTTTAAATACTAAGTAAAAACTTTTTATTGAAACCAAAAATCTGATTTTCAAAACATGTCAAAGAAGACTGTATAATGCCCTCATAATCTAACCAATAACTTAGATAAGTAGGTACATTAAAAGTTTAAAATTAAAATAAAGAAAAATATACCTACGTCTACTTTAGAATTGCATAGCAAAATGTTTTATTGTCCGTTTGATTACGCATTTACGACAGCGCGACGTAATGAGTCACCGTAGCGAGACTCGACGTAAAGAGATTCGACTTAGCGGGAATATATCAATAAAAATACCTAATAAATTAGTAGTAGGTACATTCATTATGTACAAAATAAAATAAAGAGGGATACATATTTATTTGTAGGACCCTCAAACTTAGCTGTTTTCAGCCACTTCCTGAACTGCAAAATGTAGGGGAGCACGGATTGTATCTATTGTATTCTTAAGGCATACTTATCTATTATTAAATCTGTGATTTTATAAATGAGAACTTAAGTAAATTGCTAAACCTGTCAAGCCACAAATTCTAGACATAATTGGTTTTTAACTATCTTATGACCCACCGCTTACGAGGTTCGACAAAACAATCAAAGTGTAATATGAGTAGGGCTTTTCGATTAGGCATAATTTGAAATTTACTGAAAAAATATCCATAGTAATAACATTCATCGTCATCACCAGCCTATATACAAGTCCCACTGCTGGGCTCGGGAGAAATAATAAATTTACTAAGATAATTTCAAAAACTTCTCTGATTTCAAAAATTCTTTCAGCAATATTGAGAACGGAACTTCATTCATATGCGTGTAGTCGTGGGCACAGCTAGTGATAAATAAAAAAATATTATATTTTATCTAGTTTGTGTATTAATTAAGAAAATAAGTTTTGAATTTGACACAACAAGCGATGGCCGACGGGAGGAAGCCTAACGGTCTCGTGCCATCGAGCCTCCGAGTATGGGAGGTTCTGATGAAGGATAAACAAACATGGCATTTGTCTTCGGACATATCAATTTGTTTTACAAGCGATTAATTGCAGTCTTGTCTGAAGGTCGATTTATTTCTTGCTTAGGTACAGTCCACACATAAAAGCGCATGAGATCAGGCAAAAGTTACGCTCGTCGCTCGTGTGTTGTCGAATGTTTAGCATACATGTATAATATCCTAAAGATTATATGAGAGTATTTACAAAATTTCCGAGGTCAGAACGAAACTCCTACCAGTTATTACCAAAATAATGCTGTCATTTTTATTTGTTAAAAGAAAGACAAAGACAGCATTAGTTTTAAACTAGATGTAACTTTAGTCCACGTTTTGTAATAAGGGGGATTGTTCCTGGAATGTGTGTGTTGGCAGGTTCACTAAGGTAAACCCCCTTACTCTCAACAGTTGGATCAGGGATTCGATTCGAAAAGGCACATGCCGTCTCGCTTTGACGCATAGCAATAAAAAGTGATAGGTATAGAGTTTCCGAAATTAGAATATTTTCCGACAGTTGAGAATAAGAGGGCAGGGACGCTTTGGACTAATGCACTTTGACGTCTAAATCTTGCCTACATCAAGGTCATTTATATTTAAAAAAATACATTCAAATTACTTGATACTGAACACAAAGTATCATTTTTACGAATTGGTTGATAAAAACATAAATTATCCGGTTTTTTTAAACTGGAATACAAAATTATTTAAAGCTTAAACACATTGTATCACTGAAGTTAGTGGGGGAAAAAAACGTAGAAGAGGTCAGATCAAAGCCGTCGTCGACTTTGAGAAGAATACTGGTAAAACAAGAGTTTTTTGTAACGGCTAAAAATCTATAATTTTGATATGCAAGTAAATTAAGCGTAAATTTAAAATTCTCATACTAGTAAACTTTTGTAGCCACGTGCGTGACAATGGGCGTGCAAAAGGAGTAGGTACCTCCCTGCGATTAAGGTAAGTAGCTGCTTTTAAAAGCTAAAATACTAGGTTTAGCAAATGATTAATTTAAGATCCTGTCAAGCATAAGATTCCAGACACAATTGATTTTTCCATTGTCATCGCCCACCGGTGGTATATTGCCGCTTGACAGATTACACGTTCGTCACGATCATAATTGAGATTGACACACGGCTTACAGAGTTTCACTTATCATTTTACAATTTATACATATTCCGATCGAGGGTAAACACATGCATTAAGATTAACTCGATTTCGTCGCGACGCAATCGCGATTCACAAAGGAGTGGTGTTCCAAATATTTTTATGACAGCTGAAAATGGTTGTGATATAACACAGCCGTATCGCAACCGACCCAGGTTGTTGACACCTACAGCCCTAAAGGTCAGGATAACCAGTGACCACTTTCGCATTTATAATAAATTTAATTTAAATTGACGTCAATGATTCTGGAGTAATTAACAGCATGAGTGCTACGTCAATTTAAAATCACGCGACGGAGAACTGTCTACTGCGCTTACACGGGACTGATATAATATTAAATATGTATTTTTATTAATAGCTCATAATGTTTCAAACTAACGTATTTATTTTAGAAAAGTTAATAGGCTAGTTGACAAGTATTTTTATTTCATCACTACATAGTATAAAACAAAGTCGCTATCCGCCGTCTGTCTGTCCCTATGTATGCTTAGATCTTTAAAACTACGCAACGGATTTTGATGCAGTTTTTTTAATAGATAGAGTAATTCTTAAGGAAGGTTTAAATGTATAATACATGCATAATATTTACATAAGCATTGCACCCGTGCAAAGCCGGGGCGGGTCGCTAATAAACAATAAATTCAAAACTCAAAGAAGTATTGCAAAAGAAATAGTATGGTTAAGATCAATAGTTTCACAGATTTTCTAAACCATAGAACTTCAACAATATTCTATAACTTTTAAATTTGAATTCTTTTTATGGGTGAAAATAGCGTTTATATTCCAAATTTGTGGAAATTAGCGCCATATTCAAAAATATTAATAATAGTTATTGTCGAGCTTACAAAAATAAAAGAAACTTGACGAAGCTCCGAATTAAGCTCACTCCACCAATCAAATGCGATAGCATTTATATATTTCATTTAAAGTTTTGTGTAGACAGCAAATAACCTTTAATTATGAATACTTTTTATCTTTTAAGCGGCGATATACATCTGGAGGTCTATGACAATTAAAAATTTTGTCTGGGATTTGATACTTGACGAGTTGATTACGTATTTTTGAGATTATTTTTTGTTTTTTGATCATTCATAATATAGGTAAGTATACTGCTTAGACATGAAGCAGGTGAGTTAAATGTTGACCACAATTGTTTGTTTCCTCTGCTGATACGTAGGCATTATGTACAGACGATAGCACATCAAATGTCACAATTGCACTATGAAAGCCACCTCTATTACGATCGCAGTAAGGGCGGTCTCAAGGTCAAACTGTTACGCTTGATGTGCTGTAGACAGTACATCAGTTCAGGAATAAAAAAGCAATAATATAATCAATAATGCTTCCCTAATAAATTTCTGAATCGATTAATTTTCTAGCCTATCAGACATGTCAATCGCTTCAGTTATTAAAACGATGCTTGGATACAAAATACGGCTATCCATCACTCGTTGATATGACCACTTTAAAACTAGTTTCTATAACCTAGACAGATATTTAAACCTCGTTGGCCAAGAATGTTACATGAAACCTTTATTTCAAGTATATTGGTACGACTACGATCTTGTTTATCTAATGATCATAGCATGTGATTAGTTTGCAACAAATAAATACCTGAAAACTGAAGAGCAATAAATAATAATTTGATAGTTTGACATAAATAATGACTATTAATAGGGGTATTGCATTGGTCACTCTTGTAAAATGCGAACAAGTTTAATATAACTGAATACTTAATCTTTATTATTATTGTAATTTTACAATAATAATACAGTTTAAGTATTCAGCGTGTTCTTTATGCAAGTATTAAAAATTTGTAAAATTTAAATAAATGCCGAGCAATTAAAACAATTATTGTTATGTCACATTCTTGTTATTTATGAAACAATGCGTTACGTATTAAGTAATTGTTCGGTATATAATTACGGTTAAAGGCCTTTCAATAATTGTCTTTAGAAGGTAACTTTCTTTTACGACCGAATACTCAAAATCTACCTTCATTTGAGGTCCTCTTTTGTTTTTTAATACTTTCAAGTCGAATAGGAGATGTTTTAGGTTTAATTGGAGTCCCGGCTATGAGTATTACAGTGGTTATTATGTTGAAAATGGTTTTTTTTTTTTTTTTTCAATTAATTTTCATATTTTTTTGTTGTTTTCCCGTACAAAATACTTTCTGATGATAAGTGACAGTTACATAACTATCAATATAATGCATAATGAAGGCTGACTTTATGGAGAGATCCTTTTGCATCAAAAAATTTTAAAATAATATCTGATAGAAACGAGACAGAAAACTACGGACAGTTAACAATCAACCTATTTTGTTTATTATTTCAACCTTATTTATTTTGTCCTAATCATTTTAAATGTGTCAATTTTTAAACTTGCTCATAATATAGTGAATTGATTCTTCACAAATATTAAAAAGTAATACGTATCCAGACTTAGCATTTTAGGCCTTTTTTTTTCGCTGAGGGGAAGCTCTGCCAGCCAATCCGTCCTCTCCCTGGGTAGGAAAGGGGGGGGGGGGGGGGGGCTCTCACCCACTAAACCCCTCAGCGATGCACTTCTTTCCTGCGTGCTGCCAACCGTGCGGGATTTGCCGGAAGCCTTGCGACCGCTTGTCGACAGGACATTGTGACCTGTAAGGTCCCGTCTCTGTGGGGAGGGGCTGTAAGGGCCGACCCCAAGCCAATTTTTAAGTCGGCGTGCCGGTACATTGGCACGCCGACTGGGCTGTGCAAGCCAGGCACGGTTCCCAGCCGTGCCCGGAGCCCAAGGATGTTTTCATGTGGGCGGATGGAAGCGCCCAAATTGCGCCTTCCTTCGTCCGATGCGCCTGCGACGGGTGGCGGAAGTGGCGGCTTAGCATTTTAGGCCTAACTGAACATAGTGTGATAGAATTGAATATCAAAACTGATAAACATTTTTAGTCCCCGATTGTATACAGTCGACCACATTAGTACCATGTCGCACCGACTATTGCGCTCGTACTTAATAGTGCACCGTACTAATATTGTACCATAGTTATTGTGACATGATACTAAAGTGTCCAGCTACTTCTGTGGTCGACCGTACATACGGTTGGTAGGAGTTGTGAATTACGTTTTTTTTTTGGAAAATGCTGTTTATCTTGTTAGAATTTCTTGTAATAAAAAATATAGCTTTGTAGCACTTTTATATTGAATGTAAACCAGAGAACACGGAGATACAGTTATTGAGACGAACAAATTCATTTCTTTACCTTGTTGACACTAGTGCGCAGGCGGATTCTGTTTAATCTGTCAAGCGGCGTTATACCACCGGGGGGCTATGACAATTGAAAAATCAATTGTGTCTGGAATCTTGTGCTTGACGAGTTTAAATAGTGTCCAAACAAAGCGATGCGATTTCAGTATTCAGTATTATTTCAGCTCGTACGCGTAGATGTAGGGGGTACGGCATACGGCGCCTGCCGTGCCCCACTGCGGAAGGTCAGGGCTGGATTTATGCGGCACGAGCGCTTTGTGGCTCCGAGCCGCTCTTCACCGCTGGCCATCTAACGGGCCTAATGTTGTAAGAAGTATAAACATTATGGACATGGATTTACTAAGGGCTTGTATTTTAATATACATAACAGAATTGATTTATGGCGTTTACATGGTGTACTTTATAAAGAAAAATAGTTTCTTGATGTTGAGCATGATTATTAAAAACTTGTAGAGAAAACTTGTAAAAAAATGATGAATGTATAGAAAAATTGAGCTAATAGAATACTGACCCATCGTAGAACCTTGTCTTAATCAAATTTACTTTTTTATATACTCACTTCTATTACTTAAAAAGCAAAAAGTAAACATCAATTAAAGCTCGTGTAATGGATACTAGATAGGGTTTGAGAATTCTCAACAATTTCAAAGTCCCGGGACACGAGACAGCCTATGATCCAAAGTCCCGGTACGTCCCGGGACTTTGAAACCTTTAAGAATATATGAATTGAGTTATTTCTGGTAAAAATTGTCCTTTTATTAAAAAAGGCAATTTTAAGTAAAAATTAACATTTATTAAACAGAAAATGAAATCCTAATAATTTTAACGTTAATTTCAGTCTAAAGAATGGTTAGATATGTTTATTTCTTATAATCACACACATATTCACTTTTAAGCAATCAAATCTTATTTTATAATAATAATCTTACTAATTCATAATAACTACTTACTATCTAGGATTTAGTCATTGATCATAAATATAATCATAACATTGGTAATTCTCATAATCACAGATTTGTATGAGACTTATAAATCAGTTTTATATATAATTAATCAACTAACAAATTAGACTTTTTGCTTAACAATACGATTTCGACAATGGTGTCTCGTCTCGATTAGTCTCGACCCGAAAGTCTCGGGATCCGAGACAACTAAATTTACAAAAAGTCCCGACACTTCGAGACACGAGACGTTCTGGGGCCCAAGCCCTAATACTAAATTAAGGAGAAATATTGATAATAATCTTATATTTTTATAAAATCAATGTTCATATGTTTGTCCGTATACGCTCTGAAACCATTGATTACATTGTATTGAAACTTTGATGAGGTGTTCTAAGTTCCTGGATTATAAAACCTTACAGTTTTAACTTTACGGGCATAGCAATGCATGCCGGATACAACTATAAATATCTGAAATATACTAAACATCCATGACTCGCGAACAAATGTTCATAGTCGTCATACAAACATCTGTCCCTACCGGGATTGAAACCCAGGACCCCCCAACCCCCAACCTCCTGACTGAGTAGCCTATTTAGTAAAGGGTACTTATCGGCCAGCTGTTCGCCAATTGAATTCACATTAACTGCAAATATTTCATTTTCTTTACTTTGATAAGGCTCTACCATGGGTCAAGATTCCATTTGCTTGACAGTACCTAAATATTTTACTCGAATTTATAGCGCCCTACTGGAAAAGCACCTCCGCATTACTTTGTAGGCTAGGTACGTTTGTTTGGTAAACGCTCGCCATCAGGCAGGCTAAATCCTTGTTTTCCGAGCCTGGTGCTTATAAAAAATTCTGGCTAGTGCGTGCGATACTTATACAAAAAAAGCTAAATGAGCGCCAAAAACTGTTTTGTTAACTGTGTTAATAAAACAGTTTTTGGTTTGTGCCAGACTCCATTATTTTAAGTTAATGGAGAACTCGCCCAGTGTACGGCACACGTATAATTTTTAAATTTTTCTAATGACAAGTTCTGTAATATAAAAAATAAACATAGCCGAGTTTGACACTGAGAGGATCGTCCCCTAACTTTTGTTTATTCATCCCCCCCTCCCTCTCATTTTTATATATTCTCTATGTTCAAGCTTATTTTTTAGAAAGAAAACATTAGTAGGTATACTACACACATACACTACCACCACTTGGCTATTTAAACATGAGAAAAGGTATATACCTATACCTTTTCTCATGTGTTTGTGTTGATTTCAATAAAGTCATGATAATAAATTGACAAGTCCCTTAAATCACGTGACATCAAAACTTACCTCATCGAAAAACCGTCCATATGAACTTCAGAATTAAGTAAATTTGCCAATGAACCAAACTTTGATACGAGATAATTTTAAGCATGTTAGAACTCATGTTACAGAGAACCAATATTCCAATGAGGATTGGAGGGGACCTACCGTTTTTCTAATGTATTCTTTCATAAATTTCCAAATCATATTTAATTTAACTCATCCATAATCACATTGTTTCTTGGTTCTATCTAAAAGTTTCTAGGACTACTCCTTACACCACAGAGCTACGATCGTTCAAGTAAAACAGTTCTCGTGTTCTTATTGAAAGCGTTCGTGAGTCAACCCAAGCGATAAAATAAACCGGACGCAAATAGAACTTCTAAAGATATTTTTATAAATATATCTACATTTTTACGTTGTTCACAAATAGCACTTTAATTTATGATTATTACTAGACATGTTACGTTATATATTTGTAAATACGGTTTTAGATATTAACACTCATTATACGTATGTTCCGAAAGTCCGAAATAAAATTTAACGTTAATTGACACCTTTCAGACTACATTTTAAACTAATTAAATTAATAAAAACATTGTACTGATCGTGACAACCCTAAAAATGAATTCGGAATTTTGTGATACTCGTTATAGGTATGTAAATAAATTAAAAAGAATACCTATTTTAAAAAAAAGTTAAAGTCTTTAAAGTAATATAATACAAAGTGACGGTAGTTAGGTAAATTATAAACTTATCAAGACAATTGACATCTTCAGTCATCCTGTGACCACGATTGCTGTAAAGTAATCAAAACGTCGGGTGTAAAATAATAATGTAACATCTAATTAAACGCCAGTTAAATCCGGTAAAGTGGTTGTATTTCAAATCTGTAGTGCTAACGAAAATATAAGACAATAATTCTATAATATATTTTGGGTAACATCAATGAAAGCAACTTTATCTAAGCGGGACAGTATAATTAATGTCAGATGCATAACCCAGTATTAGTGAAAACAAGGCGAATTCCAATATTATGGCGCGTTTATTGGACTTCAAAGCTTAGGACATTATTAGTAATATTCTTATTTAGGTTAACGACATCGGATTGAATCTATGAGCACAGTTAATTTAGATATTATAGATAACAGAGAGTTTAAAGGAATAGTAATAATATTCAGCTATTATTGGTATCGTAATGGAATATAATAAGCCGGGTGAGCGTGAAGATCTCACTAAAAGATTTCTCGAAAGCAATTTTAGTATTTTAGCGTAAGTTATGGGAGGGATCAGATAATTTCTCGGTTGCATTTCCCAGCGTGTCGATAGTAGTGATACCGGGACCCTTACCATAAGCATGTACAATATTCTTAAATTCAGCATACTTCATAATGTGGTGTATTGAAAAGCCGACCGAATTTTTATTATCGTAAGGTTGGTTTTCGGTTGAACCAAATTATGAAGTAACATGATTTTATGAATGCTATAGCTCATAGTTAGGGTCTGGACGCTGTTTGTTAACATGCTGTGATGCGATAGTCAGGCTTAAAGTCCAGTATGGCTACAGCTGACGAAAGATATATACTCTATATACTCGAGTGGAAACTATTTACATCTATCCGGAGATCCTTGATAAGCAACAACATATTCATCCCCATAGCTTAAGGCTACGGTTAAATCGAGAAATGGAGATGCATTGCCTCAAGAACTTATTTATCGCTGTGAAAATCCATGACGAAGTTTCGTTACACTACGAACCACGAAAGATAATTGGAACGATATTTGGATCCACTAACGTGCCTCGACGTGCGCATGTTGTTGTGGATTGATTCATCGACACTACAAATGATCAATCATGATGGATGTGTGACCTGATCGGAACAAGACAATGTCAAATTACATTCTTCTAACTTATTTCCGAGTTCAGTACCTTTTAATGAGGATTACAATAATGTGGACGCATTAAAACATCAAAAGTATACGTGGAACTACTATTTTTAATACTAGGAGGATATTATAAGTATTACCAGTTTGAAATCAGAACAAAGCAAGGGAACCTTATATAAATCTGTGTATAAACTTTTCAATTTGAAATATTGAGTAGTGATTTTACTCAAATCATTTTTTATCATGAGTTCTTATCCAATTCTTTGCAACTTCGAGCAACAAACTCTTTGATTATATCTACTGAATCTATAAATATAAACATAATCAAAACCATCATGGTGCGCTAATTTGTTAACCAATCTGTGTTTTTTCCTTTCTCCCAATAATAGGAAGGCAAAGAGAACTAATTCCCATACAGCCATGTCTTCAGTATTTCTTTATTTCTTCATTTATTGCATTGAAATAAAAAAATCAAATTCAATCAGAAAAAGAAAAAAAAATCAGATTCAATGCATCTTGGGAAAATTTGACGCGAAATATTTGATGACAGTCTCCATATGATGCTTTTTGATGAGGTGGATAACCACTAAAAAGTTCTCATCGTATTTCACACCATAATCACTTTTATTCTAATAATCTTTCAGTTGTTCGTCAACACAAACACTTGATTAATGAAACTACACCAATTATATAACACAAAGTTCGCTCCGACACAACTTTTAATTGTTGTAATAAAAATCTTGACTGACACCACCAAATCCCGCCAAACACTCCCCCAATCTGTGTCTTTAATAGAACCTATAGATAAAATATCGAGAACCTATTTATAATTTAAAATGAGAACTCGAGCTTATAATAACAACTGCTGTTATAGTTAGACATTTACGCAGGAATGTTAAACGGCCGTACAAGAGATTTGCATCCAGTTTTTTTTTCACGAGAACTATCGAACATGGCGCAATAATTTCCATACAAAAGCCATAATTAAAATGCTTGTAATTTACAACGAAATGCAAGATGCTCCATAGCCTTGCTACATTTATTCTCGGAGAACCTGATACAGTTAATAAATATTTCACTAACTCGAATCGCATTCTAAGAAGTGATCTGAAAGCAACCGATAGCAAAGTAAAGGTAGGGTGACTACGGATTACGGATGGACAATCACTATGTAGACGGTCATTCAACTTATTATTCACTAAAATTCTTCGTGTTGAAAACACTGGATTGATAATAACTTAAGTTAAGTGCAATAAGTTCACATTTAGAAATTTGTGTTACGTTTTTACATTAATGAACGATAGAATTTGCCTATTAATATACTTCCATCTATATAAATGATTCTAAAATGAATGTTAATAGTTAATATTGTGTATACATATAATCACACGAAATTTTATATCTGTTATTCTTTTTCTTTCTCTAGAGAAAATGATGTGCTTATTTAATGAATAGAACTAATATTTAATCTTAGTAAGTTTAAACAAGATGTAGTGCAATAGGTAATATTCTATAATAATTCTCGTGCCTATTGATAAAGCGGCTACTGGCTAGCCTTTTGGCAAGCTATCGTTTGTTCGTTGATGCCAATTTGTTTATTTGTACTTCAGGCTTCATTGAGAAGAGTCTAAACAGATTAGTTTCTTTAATTACTGGCTTGTACTACAACTATCGTTTTTCACGCGTCGCTAAGTGCATAACTTAAATTGTTATCTAAACAGAATTATGGGCTAATAACTATATTATTTTGCGTTAATGGTGTCTAAATACAGTGTTAGCTTAATTAGAAGAGCAGTAGTTATTATTAATGTCCAGTTGTTTAATCCTTCGACAAAGTATGATGTTAATGTAGATTTTATTTTAAATAAACTAATAATTTCAAAAATACAAATAACTAATAAATAGAAAAATAATATTATGAAACCAATAAAACTTAGTAGGCTATTATAAATGGTAGCCAGCCAGAAGTCAGACCAGTTCATATGCTGACGCATGAGAAGAGCAATTTCATTTAATTTGCGTGCGGGAATATTAATAATAGCATTTAAAATGTCACCTGACAGACCTCCAAAGATGCAACCGAAAATCTAATTAGCATTGTTTTTTTATTACAGTACTTTGCTGTATTGATCAATAACAATTTCTAAACTATTGTAGATGTGTCGAAATTGTAAGGAGCAAGTAAATTGCTTCAATATTCTTAATTTTATTTTTGAAAAATATTTACACAAATATCTAAACTAGAAGAAATTCATAGCATTATCCCTAGTCTTTGGTAGCTCAGATGGTTAGAGCAGTCATCCGGATTGTGAAAGGTCGGGAGTCGAGACGATTATTTAGATATAAAATACATCGATACACTTTTTAATAATTTTATATGGATACTTACATTTGATTAACTTGAATGAATCGAAACAAATTACAGATGCGCTTATTTTGCAGCTATCTGTACCATGTAATAAAAAATATATTCTACCAGAGCTACAGCCGACATACGGTTTTACAGTTTCGCAGACAAAGAGATAAAAAATATTTATTCCCTAATTAGTTCACAGTATAGCATTTCTTATCAATAAATTTAAAATTAAAAACTCATATAATATGAACCTTCTAATCATACACGAGGATATACCAGCCTCGTATGATAAATTTGGAAAACTAACAGTATTTAAATTGTGCAATCAAACTGTCTAGAATTTGCATGATTGATTGATTTTTTTATTTGATTATGCACCGGAAAAGCTATTCTAAGATTGCATTGCATTTTCAATTTAATTTTCATGATATCTTTCGAAGGACACCGTGACACACATGGACCAAAAATATAATTCGATCGAAAAGAGTTCAAAAAAATAGTTGTTTTGTAAAATTTTACTAGAGACGTTCAATTCGTAGACTCTACAACTTCGTTTTGACATGTCCAAAACGTTACTATCATGTCGTCGTTATTTAGATGTCAAATCAGCTGTAAAGACATTGTCATCTGTTTTTTGTTGTCATACGATACCTACTTACGTTTGATGAAAAATTCACCCGCGGGGCACGAAAGTAAAAATAAAAACATATTTTTGTAGTTTCTTTTTCTATTCTTTATGCTGCTTCAGTAAGAAATTGATAACAAGGTTTTTTATATACAACTAGATGATGATGACAAACAAGCTGACACCTGCAATAACAAGGAAGAATCACCTGATAATGCAGGTGCGTAGTCATCTTGAGGCCTCAGATGAAATGCTAACCATGCCCAGTAATTACACTTGCACAAAGATCCTCAAAACAGTGGTGCTTTAATAATCAAAGCTACAGAAAACTCACTGAGCTAAAACGGATCCGCCTCATCTTAACAGGCTGGGTTGATGGGAGTGTCACCCGAAGGCCTGTCAACTAGGTTAACAGCTAACCAACTATAGGAGCATGTTCTTGCGAATATAAAAAAGTTATAAACTAGTAATATATCCACATATTGTTATCAGACAAAATATTTTTTCTATTGAGTGTGAGCGCCGGGGTGGGTTGATAATGAATGACGAAAGTTCAAATAACATTTCACTTAATAGGTTCGAGAGGTCTGAATATTACAAAAGTAAATTTATGAAAATATTTTTTTTTCTAATGACTCCGGTAAACAAAAACGATTTGCGACAAGACTTTTTTATATGTGAAGCATGTATGATTTTTCTGTAAATTAGATTTATCTTGTTGAAAATTAGTTTCGTTCCCACCTTAGAGAACCATGTTGCCACCCTAACGCATGAGTTACAGTGGCGTCGGCTACTTACATATCGCTTTGTTTATCTGTTGGTTTGTGTGCCCTACGGTATTGGGTAACGAGAAGTAATCGCGTGACTAATTGAATTCGTACCCGGCAATTCGTCATTACTTCTACTTCGTTATTTTTTTTTCAGTTAACCGATCAGATAATGTTGGTCTTTCATTACAATCTTGCTTAATTTTTAATTGGTGTTATTTATATGGTTGCGCCTTTCTTATTGTCAACAGAGTCAACCACATTTCAGTTAAAATGTTAGGCACAAGTAATTATAAAAAAAAAAAATTATCCTATTTTAGTTGTTCAAAAAATTAAGTCAGTACCTAAGAATAATTTTTAACAAAAAAAGGAGGTTTTCTATATCCTACATAACCATCATAATGCCAATTTCGTGTGTGAAAAAATCTGTGCCCTATGTCTACTCAAATTATATCATCGACCGTGTCACACGGATTTGTGTATGCAATTATAATCCTAAGTGGTAAACATTTTTAGACTGCGATTGTACATATATTAATATTAGAAATAAACAAACATTCATGACTCAAATGTCCGTACTGATCACACAAACATCTTATCCTACTAGGAATCGAACCCGAGACCCCTGACCAAGTAGCCTGTATAGTAAGCGGTACAGCCCACTCGACCAGCCGATTTTTAATAGGTAAATATACTAAAAACTAATCAGGTATTGATAATTATCCATACCTAATATGATTTTATATCTAATATATGAAATTCTCGTTACACATATTTAGTTACCATACTTCTCCGAAACGGCTTGACCGTTTTGCATGAAATTTTATATGTATATACAATAGGTCTGAAAATCGGCTACTACTATCTATTTTTTTTAGGGCACAACAACGTTTGCGGGGTCAGCTAGTTTTACATTAAATATAGTGAAGCCATTATGCTGTAGAGAATTATAGCTAAAACTAAAACGTTAGTTGTAAGTTAATGGATAACTTTGATGCCTGTCAAGTTACTCTGTTGTTGAGGTAACATAGTAAGTGCGTATTGTGCTCTTGCATTACCCAAATACTATCTACCGGATTTCAGCCAAGATCTTTATTGGCTCTTAGCTAAGTAGTTTTGCCATTGGCTATTTTCCTGCGAAATATATAGTTTGTTTTTAATATTATAGCGAATAGCCATTACTATTCACGAGATTCGAAGAGTATATATACTATAGTAAGATTTCATGTGTAAGAAAGATTAACAATAATAGCCCTTATTGCATATACATAAGTTCGGCGGGTATACACCGTAAAGGTGCGTTTGCCGCGTAATGTCCTAGATAAATATTATCTATGGTAAAACACCGACACTAATATCTTTTGAAAATATTCGTAAGATTGCACTCCATTAGAAACATTACATCATTCTTACCCACAATGTTTTACTGTATTGCGCTTTTATCGAACTGTTTTCCGCGTCGCAATATTATAGGCGTCGATTTCTTGGTTATTGCAATCATTTGATTTATGTGTCAATTTCAAACGATTTTAATACGAATGAATATCAGACTTAAAGTAATTTTAATGTTTTCCGCTTTAACGACAATTTGGATTACCACAAAAAACACTTAAACAAGGCGAAATATGAGAAAAGATAAAAAGCTCTACCTCTGCACTGTTCTATTCCTTCCTACGTCTCAATTCTTCTCTCCTTAAGTTCCTCCTATGCGTTATATTATTGAGTATTTAATTTGATAACTAAGTATACCTATATTTTGTCATTTACTAACTTTGAGTATTCTATATTTTCCGTAAATTCTTGCACAGTTTCTGTGTTCCCCTATTTGAATTATTTACATTCTTAGATTGCCTGGAAAAAAATCTTTTTAGCAATAGTATCTACTGTTCATGTTTTTGTAGCTTTTTATGATGTAATAATCTATGCGCAATAGTCTTGTGCGCAACATTTCATGTTTAAAAAAAAATATAAATGCAAATCATATACGCTAAAAATTAGGAGAGATTTTCGTTTTTTTCTTCTGAAATATTAAACAGTAAGTATATTATAAGTAAGTAGTTGTAGTTTTATTGAAAAATTAATCACTCCTTATTGTTATTCATAACAAAGAGGCTGGAGCGAGAAACATGCGACATCCGGCTCATTGCGTGAGATGCACGCATTACCTTTAATATATCCTTGCAAATACTTATAAGTCTTCGCGTCAGTTGTTGTAACACTATCGAAACATGTATGCCAAAGTGTTTTGTACCTCACTGAACATCATGAAAAAATAAATGTTTCATCGTCCGTGTGTAAGCACAATTAATAAAACCTTGAAAGTTCCTAACGACCGCCAGTAAAATGACTTCAGGAGTCATTTATTGGTAGTCATTATTATCACTCATGTTTTGTATTCTAACACAATCGAAAATAAAAGCACTTTATCAGACTTGACTCGCGTTCAAGCGTCTTAATATGCCGTGTGCCAAACTTTTTATGAGACTACTTTTCATCTATATTTGTATTTCTTATGCATAATAAGGGAGGTACATAATTGAGCGTAGTAATCAGTTTATATTTATCAAAATTATCCTATTTTCAAAGTCTGCTGTGTACCGGCTAAAATTATTCAATGTTACTCTTTCATTACAATCCAACCAGAAAAGGACAGCCGATGAAATCATTTGACATATATTAAATATAAATTTTACACCATTTTAGTTTAAATATATAAAAGCTTTGTATAGAGCGGTTCAGCGTCAAATAACTTGAAGTTTCTAGAAGTTATTGTAACCCTTTCTTAATAAAAAAGAATAAACAAAAATTAAAACCGACTTTAAAAAACTGAAAAGGATGAAATAAATAAATAAATAAATAAATAAAAATAGTTTATTTCGGACAACATTAGATCCATATATGGGTTAGTGTACAAATATTAAAAATTAAATAGAAGCATCTTATGAACTATGTTAAAAAAATATATGCAAAATTAAACATATGCCTTGTGCTGAGAGCAACCGATAGGATTCAAGGTATCCTTACGAGATAACTCTCCGCACAAGACAGCCCCAGAGTGGTGAAGTATACCTATTAGCTAGGGTCATCAGGATGGTGTTGTGACTGTCACGCACTCTACGGATCAGGGAAGCAGTTTTCTTTCGAAGTCTTGCAAGAAAGCCATCAGTTTGGTACTCTGCAAACATCCCCGATGCACTACAGAAACGAGGCAGACCCAACATCATCCTAAAAATATTATTATACATAACACGCAGTGTCTCGAGCGAGTTTTTAGTGTGTTTGACCCACAGACTTCCCGTGTACATACTCTGGCAGTAGGCCTTAAAAAGAGTGATTTTAACTTCTTCCGTACAACGGGAGAATCTGCGAGCCAACATTTCCCCCTGACCGCAAGAGCCCTACGTTCCCTTTCGATGTCAGCATCATCTTTAAGGTCATCGACTACAATATGCCCCAGATATTTAAATTTATTTACACGTTTTATGTTCACGCCATTAAGGGTAATATTTATTGTATTATCGGGGCATTTACCGGCGGCCTTAAAGACCATGTATTCGGTCTTTTTTTTCATTATATGTAAGCCCATGTTCAGCGGCGTAGCTTTCACATACTCTTAACATCTCCCTTAGACCACCCACCGTTGGACTAAGCAGCACCATATCATCCGCGTAGCTTATATTATTAGTGCTTATGCCGTCGATTCGACAGCCGACACGCATGCTGCTCAGCCTGACGATGAGATCATTCATATAAACATTGAAGAGTAAGGGAGATGTTAGCCCCCCCTGTCTCACTCCACTCTCCAACTTATACTCTTCGGAAAGGGAGCCTGCCCACCTTACAAAATTGGTTTGGTTGGCGTACCAATATTTCAAAATATTTAATATATCCTCCGATACACCCCTGTCCCCCAGCTCTCTCCAAAGTACATCATACGACACAAGGTCGAAGGCCTTGGAGAGATCAAGGAAACAGGCATACACCGGCGTCTTGCGGTCTGTATAATATTGGACAGCATGCTTAAAACTTACGACTGCGCTCTCAGTAGAAAGACCAGATCGAAATCCGAACTGCGCGTCATGTATATTGGAAAATTTATCCAAGTAAGAGTTAAGCACGCCGTCCAACACCTTGGCAACTACTGTTGCCAGAGAGATGGGTCTATAATTTCCCCCGTCCGATATGTCTCCCGTTCTATCCTTCACAATGGGCACGACGATGGTTTTCATTAGGTCAGGTGGTAAAAACGAGTGACTCATGCACATTGTGAAAAACAAAGCCAGCACCCTTGGCAGGTGAACACCTGCATGTCTCAAATGTTCCACACTAAGACCGTCGTGCCCCGGAGATTTGCCCCCACTCATCTTATTAAGTGCGTCTCTTACCTGCTTTGCAGTAATACGCATCAGGGGCGTCACTCTAGGACACGTGGTTCCACTCCGAGTGGTGACTGAGGGACCCAGAGGAGAGCACACTCTAAAATGTTCTCTGAACATGTTCGAGATGCTCACCGGGTCACTTTTCCCATCTACACTTACCGGGAGGCCAGGCTTAACATCATATTTCTTAATAGCTACTGAAATAATTTACTTTCTATTGTTTTTGGAAACCACTTAGCACCAACTCCAAAAATATGTTTCTATTGGATGAATACCTACTTAAATTTAATTATTTCATCCTTTTCAGTTTTTTGAAGTCGGTTTTAATTTTTGTTTTTGTTTAAAACTTTTTTTTCACAATTTTTAGTGATAACTTTCTACGGTCGAAGCTAGATGGGTGACCGTCAACTTATATTGTTTCCTACTATCGTATCGTTTCACTAAAAAGTCATTGGAAAAGCAAAAATTCGCAATTTCGCTTATGTAGACGATTTCATAATTTCAGTTTTTTTTAATTTAAAACCAAAGTACCCAACTGTTTTTGAAAAAAATTTTATGAGACCAAATGGCAGCTATTCCGCATCGAACAAAAAAAAATCACGTAAATCGGATCAGTAATCTCGGCGTAATCTTTTTTTTTTCTATGTATGTACACCACATACATAGAAAAAAAAAAAAACATACCAGCCGAATTTAGAACCTCCTCGTTTTTGAAGTCGGTTAAAAAAAGCGAGAGCGAGGCAGGCAAATTAATTTTAGATTACGAAAATGGCAACAGAATCTAGACCAATTTATTTTACTAACTAATATTTTAGTATTATTTAGTAGTTGAGGGCAACATTGTATTTTTAATTATAATCATAAATACTATTCCACTTTTACTACTGGCAAGTAAGTGGGTACAAAGTCTAGGACGATTATTTATCGTGGTAGAGTGACGTCTGTTACATACGTCTGTTACATACACGTGCATGCGCGTAATATGTTGATAACAATACAGTGTCATTGTTATTGTAGAGATAGAAATTCCTCAAACATAGTTCAAAAGTTATTAGAAAAAAAATACTAGAAAAAAGCCTTGTCCTGGCCAGGATGCGAACCCGCGAAGAAGAAGATAAGAGTTGTCAACAGATCACTTACTTCTTCTGCTATTTGAGCGTAACTACCCAGATGCACTATGCATACGAGCAAACCACTTAATAAACTAAAAGTTGAGTCCACCCTGAACTTTTGATTTTTATAGGGTAGGCTGCGCATGACTACCCAAGTCAAAGTGCTACAAACTATGTAATCCGCTGACCATTAAGCGGACCTTACGCCTGTTTGCAACCTTTTTCGTATAAAAAAGTATTAATGTTATTACCTACTCCATGCTGACTGATGGAGATAAATGCACAACCATGACTCACCCAAGAGAAGTCGACGGATCAAATTAGGACAAGTCAGTCAAAAAAGTGCTACTTAAAAATAAAAATTCTACATTCTACCAACGATGAGACATGGCAGTGGCGGGTTCATTTGGAGTAGTGATGCGCCGGAGTTGTGTATTTATTTTTAGTTCGCGTATCATTCAGGTTCTCGGTTCGAATTTATTCTAGTCTGCATTTCAGATTAATGACTGTATTCCATAAAAAAACTTTGCATGAAAAAATCAGCTAATAGAGGATTGTATACATTATGGATTCTATAGCAAATGTAGCAATTTGTCCAATATTATTATTATTTATTTTATTTTATTATTATTATTTTCGTTTATTTTGTCCATTTTTTACCCTTAAAAGGTTTACCACTATTACCATTTTGTAAATTTTTATTAATTATTGCAGTAGGTACTTATTTCTCTCAAATTCTCTACAATTGCGTCGAGATTTTGCGTCGCTTAGCGCCTTCTATCGGCTGTTATTATCTTGGAGAGTGCTCTTAATAGCTTTTTGACGTTGTCCCGCTGTCTCCCTTGCTACTCAGGAGTACGGGTGCTGGTCTTCGAAGTCATCAATTCTCTGTCTCTATCTCAACATCAGAAACAAAGAAGTTTATTTATCGTTTCAATGTCGTATTCCAATTCTTGGAATTATTTGTCAGCACATGGCGTTCTCGTCCAAAATTCCTCAGTGCTTGAAGTCAAAAGTCTTCGACCAGTGTGTGTTGCCAGTGATGACATACGGCTGTGAAACGTGGTCGCTTACTAAGGGCCTTCTCTGCAAGTTCGCAGTAGCACAGCGAGCTATGTTAGGTGTTCCTCTACGAGATAGAGTCAGAAATGAGGACATCCGTAAGAGAACCAAAGCTACCGACATAGCTTATAAGATTAGTAAGTTGAAGTGGCAGTGGGAAGGGCACATAGCACGCAGAGGAGACGGCCGGCAGGGCGTTAAAGTTCTAGAATGGCGACCACGTACGCGCAAAGTGAGACGGCCTCCCACTAGATTGACAGACGACCTGGTCAGGGTCGCTGGGAGCCGTTGAATGCAGGCTGCGCAGAACCGTTCCATTTGTAAATCGATGAGGGAGGCCTTTGTTCAGCAGTGGACATCATAGGCTGATATGATGATGATGATGACGAAGACATGACGTAAAAAGGCACATTAAGTATATTATTCTTGTATAGGCCGATAAGGTGGAGGCGGCTAGAACACAAGCTGCACAAGCTGTCTTTGCCATCTTCGTATATGGACTCCTCTCACCGCTTCACATCAGATGATGTTGAGCCCTTTGTCGTGCTTTGTGTAAAAAAAGAACTAGATTTGTCAATCAATAGAAAAAATAATGATTTGACATTTTTTCTTTATAGATACTTGCTTTAGTTAAATAAATATTAAATTATTGAGAAAGTTTTAATAATGTAGAAAAAAAGAATTAAAATCAGTTCTGTATGACCTATACCTTATGGCCGCGTTCTTACAACAGTCCGTCACTAATTCGATGGTAATTAACAACCGAAAATAAAAGTAAAACACTCTCTTATAATGTTCTTGCTTTGGCAGTGCCCCGAGTTTCGGGTCAACGCGTTATTACGAAAATTTATCATTCGAAATAACGATGTGAGGGAAGTAATTGGAGAAAATTAATCGATTTTTAGTCCCATCTTCAACTTTTGCACGGTTTCCCTTTTAGTATATTAACCCTAAACTGTCCATTAAGCATTCAGGTCTCGGGTTTAATTTGATGTTCTTTGTAGCTACATAGATTAATCATTTTGGTTCTTTGGTTTCACTTAACTTTTCAGTAATAAGACTGGAAATATAATAAATGGACTGATTGCTTGTTTGTGCAACATTTGCATTTTAATTGACTCCCTCCCTTAATTGTAAAATAAGTACTGTTCATTTCTTAGAGCTAATGGGCAGAATCTAAAGACATGCACTTAATCTAAATCCAGTTTATCTTTTTCTTAAAATATATAAAGGAAAAAGATGCCAAGAATTACAAATGTCAAAGATCTTAGACAAATTTTACAAAAACCGTACTTAGACAATTTAGAACCACCAGAGGCACGTAGGGACGTGCTTCCTAAACCTGCATTTCTACGAGTATCATGTTCGTTTATAATCGAGCTTTGAACAGAACACAAATTTATAAATGGCTAATTATTTGTTAGCTGCCCTTTTTATATTCACGTGGAGTAAACGAGATGTAAAGTCGAATTCAGAAGTAGATTAACATTTTAATACCATGTCATACCCTAATTATGAATGTTAAAATTGGTATCAGGTTCATGTAAGTACGTAAAATAAATATACGTATCTGTGAGTTTGACCCAACAAACGTAAATGAGTACGGCCTATTGTTATTCTTTATTTTAAATATAGAATAAAATATGCTATCAAAATAAAAAAATTGTATCATCTTCAATAATCAAAGCAATTAATTTGAATACTTATAATCCGCTGTTAGCTTTATTGATTTATCGTGGTTTCATATTAGGTACTATACCAGATGTTGTAAGTGTGTTAAAACATAAAAAGCTGCATAAGATAAGAATCATTTTTAATGCCTTTCCTCGAATTTAGATTCTTGTGAATTTCAACCGTAGGGATGTTAAGTTTGTAATCATTTTGCATTGTTTATGAGTGTCTAAGTATCCATTAACCTAATTTTTTCGTACAGTTTGTAGGTTGCTGTAGTAGCTTACTTAACTGCAGTGTATCTACAGCATATCAAGATTTGAACCTTAATACTAATGTAATAGGTAACACAATTCACTAATGAAAATGCTCATAGACAAAACCATGCTCATAAATTAATGTTGACACCTAACTTCTCTTTTTACTTTAAGCGATT
Source organism: Nymphula nitidulata (assembly GCA_947347705.1). Taxonomy (NCBI): domain Eukaryota; kingdom Metazoa; phylum Arthropoda; class Insecta; order Lepidoptera; family Crambidae; genus Nymphula; species Nymphula nitidulata. The sequence continues at coordinate 15,476,585 of OX374625.1, read as the reverse complement.
TCTAATGAAAAATGCTAACATTTGCCTTATGAAAGACTGTTTCGTCAAGCTAATTTTGAGAATCTGTTGACTTACTTTATACGGTCCTTTCCTGATTCTGTCAATGTGTAATTAAGAGTCGACACTTGACTTTTCTTTTTTATGAACAAGAGATTCAGGTCGTGATCTGCCCAATCAAACATTGTGGGGTAAGCTTGCAGTACAGTTAGCAGTAATTATTTTGAGAAAAGTAAAAAGTACAAGTGTGTCTTATTTATACCTACAATTTGCACTTCCTTGACAAATTATATTTAACGTAATCTAGTAAAAGTTGGAAAGTGGGAGAAATTCCATATTGCATGAAAGTATATAAGTTAAAGTCGTATGATTTACCGCTCATTTAAGCCAACCACGATTGACACTTACTTAAAAGTAAGCCCGAAATGAGATCGTTAACGAAAAAGGAGCTTAACATTACTTTCTTCGGGCGGTCACGAGTTTGGTAATTTAGTTCTGTGTTGATGTTTTTTTCGTTTTTCCTCAAGTTCGGAACCGGCTACCGAGCAGTTTAGGTCTGCGTCTGAGGTGTCGGATGACAGGTGCTACCTTTGTTGGACACAATGGCTACTACGGCTATGAGTATTGTTCCTTGTGAAGAATATTACCTACTCTAGGTAATATTTTCATAGTTGTAATTTATTTTGATATAATTTGTGTCTGATAAAATTCTCAACATCTTTCACATCAAATTCAGATAGATTACAATGATCTTCTAATAGCACATCATTACAAACACTTTCTTTACAAAATTTCATCCATTTTATAACATAACGTTCGCTCAGATACAATTTTGTAATTATTGTAACAAAAATCTTGACTGACACCACCAGCAAATCCCGCCAAAACTTCATTTTTTTCATTATTTTTATCGGAATCGGAAGGCTGTCAATAAATAATCATAATAATAGGGCCTAGAGAATGGTTTCCACTAACCATTCCCTAGGCTTAGGTGACTCTTATCGACATTTGTCCCTTTCTATCTCTTTTAGATAGACTGAGCTGGAAATCGCTAAGAGACTCTTAACGCTTAGCGAATGTTAGTGAAAACGACATCGTCCTCGTCAAACTTAAATATTAAAGACAATACGGGGATGGTGAAAGGTTCAATTTAAATTCGAAAATTCAGCCTTCGGCTCATTAAAACGATCTTTGCTGGGTTCAAAGGAATCAGATTTGTACAGCTTATAGGTTTTAATAATGTAGGTATCTATTAATTTTATAGTTCGCGCCCAAGGGCTTTACCACGAAGCAATATTGTTATGGGTAGGTAAGTAACAGATCTACGAATGCGCAACAAACACGCGCGAATTTAAATAAAAGCATTTTGAGCATCAAGCAGCTAGATTAGCTATGCAAAAAAATCGTAGACTTAGGACATATTGGAGTTGTAATGGACTAAGTCAGAAATATTGTTAATTGACGTCATACTTTCATTTGCCATTAATATTATTACAAAAATAAAGTGGACTAAAAGAGAGAATGATTATTATTATTGTAACTTAAAAATCTATGTTTTTTTTTTAAATAAATCTATAACAGTAAGAACAGCATTTTATAATATCCATTTATGTTGATATCTCGTATAGTATACGCATATCGGTCACAAACTTGCGTTAGAAGATGTACGCAGCTTTAGGGGATGGAAAGGATCGGAGGGGGAAACCGCAAGAAGACTTACAATTGTTGCAGGTGTCGTCTGCCCCGCATCTCTGCTTTCTTTTTCGTTTTTTATTTATTTCATCGTATTTGGACATTGAGTACATCCGTGATACGTGCAGTGGTCAATGACCTTTTTCCTCGCTTTACATAAGCTTTTGATGAGCTTTATGGAGGGATTTTTTGCGTGTCTTAGAGTCTTAGTGTCTTAGATTCTCATTTGCTTACAATTTATTATGCGATCCCTTTTCCGACTTTGAAATCTCACAAATCGAGATTGTTTTTTCGAATCTCCCATTCTCACGACTAATCGAATTCAACAGTTTTAGTGTGAAAATAATCACCGTGCGAAACGTTCCGTTGCACACGTTTCGCCCGGTTTGTAAGTAAACGGTTGTACCTATTAGTAACCATAAACAAAATTATTAGAAAGATTTTTACAGCTTTTTGATTTTTTTTATACAACTATAATAGGTGAGAGTGTTAAAAAATACTAGAGAAGCATCATAGCTTACCTATGTGTAAAATAATAGGTTAGCCAAACTATTAATTCATATTTTGTCCTTAAATCTAAATGAGTCCTATCCTCTATTAGGGGTTCAAGGGCGAAGGGGCTCAGTAAAATAAATCAACATTTGCGCGAAAATTTTATCTTGTCTAAAATGTTTTTTTTTAAATTTGGCGTCTCTTAATTTAAACAGGTCCACATTACCTACCGAGGGTGCCTTTTCACGCCTGTTTTAAAGGAACCTTTACTACTAGGGCTCACTACTGCCGCTATTTGATGCCTATTTATTAAAGTTCGAACTTGAAGTCTACGCCTCGACCGCTAGCGACCATTCAAAGGAATTCAAGTGGCTTTATTTAAGGAGTCAAGCTCGAAATTTCCAGAATAACTTAGCTTCGAACAGCGACGGTTCAGCAGCGTCTGGCCGGACCCCAACAGACGCGAGTTTGATTACCGCCTGAAGCATATATTTTTTTTACCGTTATCTTTCTTTATTTGTAATTATTACAATAAAGTAGGCAAATTTACAGTAATTGCACCTAAAAGACTTTATTCCGCCCAAGGTGTAATTTGTGTTTTAGATTATATTTATTAATTTTAAATGTATGACTTGTACTTATTTAGTAAAATATCATCTAACAGGGGTATCGTAGTTTTAAAAAGTCCGTTTGAATAATTATTATTGTCGTGGTATTTTCACCTAATTAAAACCTCTACCTATTGCGAATTCACTTCGTTATTTTTCAATGTGAAAATTCCACTTTTTTATGTTACCTGTCTCCAGGCTATCGAAAGCTATAAATTTCCATATTCTTCTATTTGCGTTCAGGTGGATGTTTGCCGTTACTCTATCGAGAGCTGCGCCCGCGCACCTATTAGACTCGCTAACAAAGGCCTTGTTAAAATTCTTCCATATCGGACCGCTATTTCCAACTAGTTATAATGAAACAAAACCCAAATGTCTCCTTTTTATACAATGTTTTTATTCTTTTTTGTTACAAAGCTGCACCGGCTTGGCAAATTCAAAAGTTTTTGATATAAAACAATACATTCTTCGACACTGTATATATTGACATGAAAACAATATCTACACATTAGATGGTTTTCACACTTACGCGACTTGACAGTAATCTGTCATGACATCAAAATATTTTTAAAGTGAATTTAACCCAGCTTTATAGCGGAGAATTTTTTTTATAGTTTTGAATTTATTTGTACCTAATCTAATGTTTTTTTAGTAGTAAATCAATGTTTTTTTCGTTGCATGAAAATCGTTCTATAATTAATAATACTATTTGGTGATGTTTGTTATTGAATTCCACCATCTAATTAGGTCCACGTCAATTTGATGTGGAATAAAACCATGCTATTAGCAATTAGCGTGTCTGTTGTTTATAGGTTATCTATTAATTTACTATCATAATTATCTTGAAATACCATTAGTATTTTGTTAAGTCAAGTTGATACCATAATAATATTTACCAAAGTCAGTATATTACTGTTGTTTTTGGTAACATAGTTAACACGTTATCTATATCAATCATGATTCATCAGATAGGAAATTCGATATTTTATCAAGTTAGCAAATAAAGCCCATGCATTATTTTTTTATATTTTTAGAAATTAATATGCAATGCTGAACGAAATACTCAGAATATTTAAAGAGTATAATTGTCTCACTTCAGCCAAATTTTGTAGAGACGTCAAAGGAGTCGTACAACACTATTTTAATATCCAAGAATGCAATTATTAGGAAGGTACATTTATTTTGTTGTGGTCTACAACCCTGTGTAGCTTGGAGCGGTAGTGAGCGTTCTGGTTTCGATTATGAAGACAAAGGGACTTTCGCCATAGATTCTCCCATGGAGGGCAGCCTGTGCTCAGCAGTGGGACGTATGTAGGCTGATGATGAGGAGTCTACATCCCTGACAGAGTATATTGATATTGATATATCATTGATGATAAATGCTATGTATGTTGTAAACAACTATAAATCAATACAAGACTTAGTACAAATTAGTATTAACACTTCTTTATTAATTTGAAGCAAAACATTAAACTAAAAGTTATTAGTACCTAAGTGTATTTCCAATATTATGTTACTGTTGGGTATCTAATTAAATATAATCTAACTATTCGCCCCTTACCGGCCGTCATGCGGACTTGCAGAAAATAAAGACGTCTAGTATGATATATGGGTGCTTCACAAATAAAATAAATTCAGATGTCAATTGCAATATGGACATGCCACTTTTTATCACAATGTCCTACAAATCATTGGCACTAATCCATGAGCCTAGATTACAATCCGATTTTCATAACCGTAATAATATGTAATATGTGAGGAATATGTGTATGTAATATGTATACCGGTGGCGTAGTGGTTTGAGCGCTCTGGTTTCGATTACGAAAACAAAGCAACTTTCGCCATGGTCGATCTCGGGATGGGTCAATAAAATTTATAATCTCGAGCTCCTCCGTGCTTCTTCCATGCAGGAAGGCCTGTGCCTAGCAATAATATGTGCAGTTTAATGGTGACGGAGAAACGATGTGTATTTATTTTGGTGTGATATTTAGTATCATAAAAAGTAGAGTCCATAAAATGTACTGGGCTTAAAATGACTTTAATTTTGAAATAAATACCCACCCATTTACAATATTTACGGTCAAAAAGCTAAATTTGCCACACTTACACTGTTGGTGGGTGGGCCTTCCCAAGGATCTCGAAACCGATCGGTCCTGCGCTGTCCGCATCCATCGGCTTCTGCGACCCTCACCAGATCCTTGGTACGCTTTGTGTTAAATCTTCAAAATAATATAGGTAATAAGAACAAACAATATACTGAATACCGGTAACATCAAAACAATTCGCCGATAAACTCGTAGTTTTATTGACCTTTTTAATTGACAACTTTAGTAGCTTTAGTTTGAGCTTTAGTTTTAAGCCAGACTAACGAACTTTTGTGACAATTTGGACATAGTTTCGTGAGTATATTTTACTACGAGTACTACATAATATATCACAGTCGTTTTACTTCTGTATCTCTACACCAACGTTATTCAAAGGAGAATGGCAAGCTTCCTAAGACCTTTGGGCCTAAGCGTTACACTGATGATTATTGGACTGTTTTGTAGAGCGAGAAATACACGTTCTTTTAGTATTAATATTGTAATGCTTTTCTATGGGGTTAGCCAGATAAGTAGTGATCAAAAGTTAAGATACCAAAAATGTAAACAGACAGTATTACCTTTTTTATTGGCTTTTATTGATTAAATATGGCGTGAAAGTGGAACCCCACACCTTCCTCCTCCTTCCTGACTAATGCCGCAGTTTATGCAGTTCAGAGTCAAGCTCATTTTGAAGTCCAATCGGAAGCAATGTTCAGAGTCCAGGTGAGAAAGCCGTGTGAGACGTTTACGTGTGTGGCAGAGATCGTCAGAGTCCGTAATAAAATAGCCAAAATCGTTGTTAAATAAAGGAAATAATTAGCAAACACAACAAAGCATAAGAAAACGTAGACTCGAATGATTACCAATAGCAATAAAGATCTAGTCAATGGATGTAAATGTCAATTTGACATGACACACAAAAATATATAGAGATTATTGCCAGTGTTGGTTGACTAAATCGTAATCGATACTTATAATTCGCTAAAAATATCTATGCAGTTATCTTTAAAAAGACAGCGTACTAAGCGAAGCATAATGTTAATAGCACGTTAGCATTTGTTCATGAGACTCAGTAAATAATTAAAATAATTTTCTTTTTATTCGTCGAACAAAAGTGTTAATCGATAAAACAGTCTTTTTTTGTTCTTGGCAACATTATCATCCAATGGACTTCATGATGGTTGGGATAACTTTTGGTCAACAACATTTCACTTTAATTTTTACAACTTTATCCCATAGACGCAGTTGTTGATTTTATTCGACAAAATATAAAAAATATTTCATAAATTTTAGTAGTAACTTTGAGCTTGTAACGATTAAGCCCATTTCTACCGATCTCCTTTGGCACTGGACGTTCCTCTGAATACTTTTTTTATTATTTTCAAACGGTATCAAAAAATATTGAATTGTAAGTAAACATTTAAATCATTTTTTCTCCAATTTTACTATGTCCGAAGAAGCAACGTAGATTAATAATACAGGGTGATGCTGTCAATACGACAATAAATTAAAACATGGGCTATACTAGTTCATAGAAATGGTTTCCTACTTTCAAAAACATCTTATTCATTCGATAATTTCAGGCCCTTTCTATGAAATAATGCAGCCAATGTTATATTATATCATACAAATGTAGTGAAATTATCAAATGAATAAGTTTTTTTGTAACTGGCAAACCATTTCTATGAACTAATATAGCCCATGTTTTAATTTATTGTCGTATTGACAGCACCACCCTGTATATTGTGTTGAAAATCATTACGTAAAATTTAACACAAACATATTCATAAATGCTCGGTGGCGTGAAGAGCTCGGAGCCCAAGCTTCTCATGTGTTTCTCCCATGTAGGAAGGCATGTGCCCAGTAGCAATAATAATAATAATAATAATCATACACTCACACCTATTATCCAGCCCAAAGATAGCATCATTAAGAGCTTACGTTATGTATACTAGATAACGGACAAATATTGATAATAATATGTATATAAATATTAGAAATATACTAAATAAACATATGAACATCCATGACTCGTAAACAAATGCTCGTACTCATCATACAAACATTGGCTCCTACTGGAATTCGAACCCGGGACCTCTTGACCGAGTAGCATGAATAGCAAGAGGTACAGGCCGCTCGACCAGTCGGTCGGCAGTGGGACGTATATAGGCTGATGATGATATTCATAAAAAAGTAATAATTGGTTAAGCTGCAGTAAGGCTCCCTGGAGTCTAAGACAATTATAAACAATTGTGTTTGCAATCTGCGGGTCAACAACAGGCGTAAAAAGAATAAAGCTGCGCTGGCTCAAAGTGAATCTTAACATTTTTTTGGATGTAGCAAGCAGCTCTATATTTAAAACTTAATCGCTGGATTACTGTCAGTCTGTCATTTTTTGAGTGTGGAGCGTTTGAAGTTTGAGGTTAACTTAATTTGAATTTCAAGATCAAGTTAGTCATGGTACACAGCAAATTATACAACTTAATTGAACCGGTGCTTTTTTATTGTTTTTACTTTATTGTTAGTATTTTTAATTTTACGAGTCAATCTTTCGCCGTGTAAATGCAATTTGCGGAACCAAACTTGATTTCATTGATTTTTAACTGTTTTTCCACATAAAGTTACGGTATGTCTGTCTCTGATATGCGGTTTTTGTTTTGTCGTCTTAAAAAATAATGGATAACATCTATTATAGAGTCATAGTTACCCTTGAAATTATGGGATATCGACAAAAACACTTTGTATAATATATGTTCAAAAGTACTACTTATTGTTCTCATCATATATGTATATAAGTAGTATACCTAGTACGAAATACACGCTTTAACAGTAGGTACATAGTAAAATTTAGCTTACTACATTTTTTAGTATGTTACGTAAACATTACTATTTCGTGATAGTCAAAATCAATACCTATTACGGAGGTATTTTTTTTTCTTGTTTGGTTAAAATTTAAAGTTCCAAATTCGAAATAAAAGGGGGAAATGATCCATTTTGGGTCACTCTCCCCTTATGACCTTACGGTAAGAAATATCGAATCTTTTTATGTAAGAAAATCCAATCTTATTTAGGCTATAGCCTGGTGTTATAGCTACAATATGTAAAACATTTAATACTCTAGATATGTTACAATTAGTTTAAAAATAATTTACTGAAAGTCTTCCCTCAGTCCGATTAACGCAATCAGTATCTTAATTATACCACCGGGATGTTTGAATTGTACCAAAGAACTAGACATAAAGCAATTTTGGTACGTGGAACAGTCTAGAAATTTCATTGTTGCCAATTTCTCATTTTTCGCTCACAATGTTTGATCTAAATTTTACCCCATTTAAAATACTCCTTCTTTTGATAAGCAGTCAACATCAATTTTTTTCTACAAATCACGGCTAATGAGTCATTACCACCTGACGTGAAGCGGTAAGAAATAAATAAAATCACCTGAATTATTTCTAATTGAACCGGTTCAATTTTTTGAACCTCGAAGAACTCCATTAAAGGAGATTAAATAGAGCGTACTGTGCCCAGTACGCTCTATAAAAATAAGCTCTGTAAAAATGTCGAACATTCATACAGTACATACACCTGTATTTTAAATTTTAGCTATTATGATTTAGAATAAGTTGGTACTGACCGAATTCATTTTTTAGCCCTTACCAGCCCTATCTGATATGAGGCTACTCCACAGATAGAGTCCTGCTTGCATTGACCTCTATTCTATTTCGGAAAATTTTAAGAATATTTCAGACAGTTTGGATAATATCGCGTAGTCTAAATTTTAGTGTCTGTGGGCTTATACTATCGAGCACACACAAGATAGAGTGCAACAAAAATCCCCGTAACACAATAAAGAATTCGCTATTCATTAGTCGCTTGTCTGGCTGCATGTTGCGCCAATTGTATTTGACGGCAGTCGCTCTCAAGCAGGTGCGTTGTGCGCGCGTGCCGCCATTACTCAACCAACAGCTGATCGGGTCCCAGCCATCGCGTATTGTCAATTTTCTAAATTGGAACACGCGAAATTGCGAAATTGGCGTTTATATTTAAATGCACAGATTATAAAATTTATTAGTAGCAGTGGGCTAGTGTTACCCGAACGGACTCATGAAGATGACAGTTAATCGAATAAGAGTTGTGGTGCTGGGAAGCCCGCGCTGCGGCAAATCTGGTGAGTATACTTCAAAATTAATGAAGTTATTACGACCTTGTTATTAAATAATATGCAAAAGCATACATAGGAGTGTTTTTTACTGTCCTAGAACTACCTGCAACGTTAATCAACGCTTCGATTCCCATGCATTTCAGTACTTGTTTTATTTTGACTGATGCCGAAATCAATTACCTACCGTAATGACCCCTCAAAAGGTGCATTGATTTATTTAAAAATGCCCAAAGCTATAATTAAGGCTCTTAAATTAAATTTCAGATCACTAACACGTTATCTTTTTATCTTATTTATACTAACGTTTACAGCTTAACGATATCTAATTAGATATAATTGTCTGTCAAAATAATATAATGGTGCCTACAGCGATGCGCTTTTTTCGTAAAACTTTAATAACGTGGTGTTAATATATTCTAGCTTTAAAATATTAATAAATAACATTAGCACTAGATGCTTCCTTGTCTTGAGTATTGATAGCATCATTATGAAATATTTATAGGTTTTAGTGGTCAAAGCTGGTTATCTTCAAGAGCTAAAATCTGTTTTAATTATTTTATGTAAAGTATTGTTTGATTTACGACCGATATACGATTTTTTTATATTATATTTTACGATTTATTATTTTTTTCGACGACCGGCTGGTCGAAAGGTCTGTGCCCCTTGCTATACAGGCTACTCGGTCGGGGGTTCCGGGTTCGAATCCCGGTGGAAGGAAATGTTTGTATGATGAGTACGAGCATTTGTTCACGAGTCATAGATGTTTATATGTTTATTTAGTATATTTTATATTATTATCATTATTTCTCCGCTATCTAGTATCTATAAAACAACAAGCTCTTAATGATGCTTAATTTGGGCTAGATAATAGGTGTGAGTGTATGAATATTATTATTATTATTTAATTGCTGTGTACTGCTTGCTGTGTAGGTGAATTTTATTAAGTTTATATCTATTTATCAAGACCAACTCTACTTTGTGTTATTTGTAGTAAATAAAATAAAGTAGAGTTCAATCATGTGTCATCATTATTTTTATTTAAGTTGTGTTAAATGAACGAAGGAGTAAAACATCATTATCTACTTAAGCTCCATTTACGTACTTTTTTTTGAAATTGTTTTCAATCTTTTTCCTGTACCTACATACCTATAACAAGAAACATGCCATCAATGGAGTTGTTTGCTTAAATTGTTCCATATCCCAAACAAAATGCAGGATGTTAAACAGTAACAATTTGCAATCATTAGGTTACCGATGAAGCGGAACTCCATATTTGCCTTCTTGCACAACCAACATACATTTATCTAGACAAATATGTATGTACTTGCGCGTGTTGCCCTATCAGTTTTACCAAATATCAATTTAGTCACATAATGTCACTAGGTTACTAATATGGATAATTGCGTAAAAATGTTTGCATAAAACAAAGCACTGATACAGTTCTGAATTATGACACTATTTTGATATGTAAAAATCACGTGTTTTATATTATTACTTTTATATAATTGTAATTTAAATTTTAATAATCTTAGACATGTGAGAAAATTACGGAATCACGACCTACACGTAATAAAAATGCATAAAATTTCACATGTTTTTACATGTAAATATATGTAAGTAGTGTAAATATATACGATCTATTAAAAGTTTAAATTCCTTTGAAGATATTACTCTACTTGCGTACCCAACGCACAAAGTAGGACATTTGTCTGCCTTTTGTCTGTGGGAAAAAATGTACACGACAATATTTGGTATCGGTTCTAAACCTGGCAGGGTCAGATATTTGTCTGATGAGTACAAGGTGAGTGAGGTTGGTATTTGTTTATTTAGGTACTTACGTACTTATGTGAGTATAATTTATTATGAATATATAATATTTCTCCGTTATCTAGTACAAGCTCACAATTAGTTATACTAAATTTGGGATAGATAATAATTTTAGTTGAGCATTAATTTTAATTAGGTTTATGAAATAAGGTGTACAGTAAGTAGAGTATATAAACAAAAGGTGAAGCGGATGTACGAATATGCCAAGTTTACGATCTCATAATTAGGTCTTGGCCTGAACTAATAGGTACATACATTGAGTACTTGGTGTAGTCAAGTCTATATAGTTTGATTCAACTTCCTCATTTATTATAAAACAATCTTACGACAGGGAAATTACTGTAAAATTTTGTCGTATATGCATTTATGGACTACTTAGGCTGGTGTATTTTAAATTATTCTAAATCCATCGATTACTCCACTGAAAAGGCCTTACCTAACCTATAGTGACAGTCTCAATCAGTGGGTAGTGTTATTATGAGTACGTACGATACTAAATAGGCATACAATGTAGTGTAATTTAAAACTTTTTCTATAATAATTTTTCTAAAGTCTGAACTCTATAATAAGTTATTTTAAAAGCAGTCTAAGTAAGTTCTATTATCAATGAATTCACACATTTCTTGTTACCTACTTACTTATTTGTTTTCCTGTGCCAAAAATATTTTAAAAGTGAGTTTTTTTTGTAAAATCCTGGAATTTAATTTCAAAAATAATTAAGTCAAGTAGATATTTCTGACCTAGCCAACCTAAATTTTCCCGATATTTATCCACTTGTCAGCTAACTATTATCAGTCATATCCAAAGCGCTTGATAAACGTTGAGTCAATAACCTAGTGGGTGATTCCATGAACGTGATCCAGTTGCAAATATTGATAACTGAGATCCGTAGAAGGCACATTGTCTTATATGTTTGTACAATACATTCTTTGTTATGCAAACTTACTCACATGCATACAGGAGTCAGGTGACTGTGTAAAGCATTCTTTCCATTTATTTCTGCAAATAAAATTGTTGCGTAGTGTGTGAATAATTGTGACAGGAATGCTTCTATCTAATCTATTAAATGTTATGTTATTAAACACAAAATTATTTACATTCTATATACCTACAAAGTAGTAAAACATTAATTCGTAGCAGATAAGTATTCATAATTTATCTAGAGCATAAAATATATTGTATTTTACTTAGCTGCTTTAAGGAAATTAATACTACATATTAGGTAAAGTCGGCAATTGTTTGTAAAAAAATGTAGTGGTAAAATTATTTTCACGGATAATTATACTGAATGAATATAATTACTCAATATACAACTAGTATTTAATTAGTATAAAGCCAGCTTCAGTGAAGTTAATGTAATTAATGAGCTCATGCAACTCAATTTGTACGAGTTTCTTTCTTCTTAACACGCAGGAAATATAATATTTAATGAAGTATACAGAATATTTCGATTTTTCCCTAACTCATCTTATTTTATCTTATTGTGGGGCCATGACAAAGTCATAGTGCACTTCGACCCATTGGGATCTTTTGTACCTCCCCTGCTTTTACTCCTCCTGTGTCCAATGTGAATATAGTTGCCATTAGCCTCCCTATATCTTTGGGTAGAAAGAGCCTGTAGTCCTCTGGCTTTGGATATGCCACTTCCAGAAGGCTCATTCTGGTTCTAGCCAGATTATCACAATGACACAGGAAATGCATCATTGATTCCTGGCATTCACCACATTCTCGACAAGATTGTGTTGTTTGAATTCTTCCTTAAAAACGATACCTACGTTGGCATTGAATAAGTATAAAGTCTGTTATATGTATACTTTATTTTAAACGATATCTAATTTTACTATCACATACACACACAATATCATTAAAATTCTTTCACACAATCTATTAGTCTCAGATTTGTCAGTCTCTATGATTACGTACTGTTTACGTGGAGGTAGATATTAGTCAGTATTATAATTCAGTAACCAGACTCAAATCGTCACTACCAAAATATATTCGTCACCGGCCCCGCGCACGCGCACCTACGCGCTGGTACACATAGTGATCACTTTTGTGAGTTTGTAACCGTATTTATAACTAGTCATATATTACTAGAGTCATATAATTATAATAAAAATATAACTTATTTTTCTATTGGATTCACCATTACCTTTTAATATTATTACTAAAGCCCAAGATAGGTTGATTTTTTTGGCAAATATTATCATTATTATTGTGTATACGTACGTATAATACCAACGCATGAGTTCACCGTCGAGCTTTGACACAACAAAGTTCAGCAAACGTCTCTAAAAGCACAGAGAAAAAATAATGCTAAAAATGCAAGCGGTGCACTGGTAGTGAATAGTTACTGAGCGCGGTCTATTTTCCGCCAACCATCGAGTCGCCCGGAATGTGCTGATTTTTTGTAAGAATATGTGCGTTACTTTGTTTTTTCACCTACAAAAATAAGTTATCTACTAGTTTTCTAACTTGGTAAAGCCGACTCGTTGTTCGCTTTACGACTACAATAAGAAATTTGCAGTAAGGCAGTATATCATGTATTCCCTACAATATCTTTTCATGCAGTAGGAAAAATAAATTTTTCAATTCGTTAAAAAAAATATGTTTCTGCTTTATGTCTCTAATTTTTTCTAGTTAGACAAAATATATGTACACACCTATAATGTAATCAAAACAAAATATAAATTATATTTCGTATATAAACAAGTTTATGGATGTTTATCTTCGAAACACGGTTTAATCAATCTATCTTATAAAAGAACGTGTTGGTACATGTGTGACTAAACCTTCCCCTTATTATAAAACGCGGACTAAAGTTAGACCTGGTTTAAAACAGATGCTGTCACTGTCTTTCTTCTAACAAATAAAAGTGACAGCTTCAGTTTTAGACCAGGACTAACTTTAGTCCGCGTTTTCTAATAAGGGGGCGTGTGTTTATGTATAAGTACTTAATCAGCGATTTAAAACAGACTGCGCGATTCGGTATATTAAGTAGCCACACCTAGTTATCTACATTGTGGTAGATTTTTTAACAGAAACGGAGCAGACAAAGTTTTTTTTATTTATACAACTAGACTTATAAGTGATAATCTTTTAAAAATAAATGATTATATTTTATTTTTGGACTGTGAAACTTTTTTTTCAGTGGAACACATTGTTTTCACTCTTAAGTACCTATTACCTTCACGGAGTGTTTTTCTCCAAAATCAAAACCTATTGAGCAAATTTGTGTTTAAATTTATTTCGGCATGAAACAGAATAAATTATAAAAATAGACTTACATTTCTGAAAAATAGGTCATATATATGTGATTTCGCAGATAAAAAGGAATTATTAGTAATTATTATATTTTATTATTATATTTTAGTGTGTATTTTTATATTATGAACGCTATAGCCGATATTTTTTTGACTACGCACAGAGATGTAAACTCAATAAAAATCGGAACACTAAACTTATTAATTGCATTTTGGAAATACCATTTATGTTTTATTTCTTTCTTTTAAGTCCTGCTAGCAGTTTCGCTCATCAGCTAAAAAACGTGCTACAGATCCTTTGATGTGTGTCTTACTTTGCTGGTTTTATTCAATCCCCACGTGTAATCAATCTGTCTTGAGCCCGTGGGCCTAACAAAAAAAAAGTTTTGTTACAAAATGAAAATAAATCTTGGGTGATTTATTTTTGTAACAAAATCTTTTTTTCATGATTACATAAGTATACCCCGTTGGCAATTTTGTATGAATAAAAACGTGCGAAACGTGTTTTGCATAAAACGAAACTCCAATTGTCGCTATCATAATGTAAAAGTAAGTACATACTTATGTTTGTTACATTTTCTCTTTTATAGAGTTAGGATGAATTTCCATACCTGGGTATGGAAATTGGCTAGTGTGAAATGAAAAATAATTTAATTAATAAGTTACCAACCTACTACTAATAAGACAACAAATAGATTATTGCTGATAATTATAATAAACATGTTAAGTTGTTATATTGAAATAAAATTAAATAATTTAACTGTAATTTTAATTTAAATCTAATCAAATTGTATTAATATTAATTAAAATAATTTCAATTAATATTTACAATGTTAATATTCTGTCAAATTACTAACATTAGTCTTTTAAGTGGAAGTGTGGATTGTAAGTACTAACTACTATGGATCCAATTGTGGTCTGAAATAAAGATTTATTATTATAATTATTAAAAGCATTTTTAACGCCTTAAAACCGTCCAACAGTAGGTACATAAGTAGATTTTTATTGAGTTTACAAATAATGATATGTAACAAATGGGATTTTCAACTTCAAAAAGACAAGATTTTAGATTTAAAAAAGCAAAACCAATACGTCGCAGACGAAGGCGCAGGCGCAGCTAGTCGTCGCATAAATGTGTCCAACCTGTCGTACCACGCTGCCGTGTAATGCAATGAGTTTACCGTTGTAATATAATTTACAAAACCTGTTCATCTTTTATGAATTTGAATTTCCTGATAATAATATCTTCACGCTCGGGGCGGAGAATAAAAAAATACATACTTAGGCAGGCTCATGCGAACTTAACTCACAAACATAATTATTTGAACTTTTAAGCCTTCAATTTATTTTGAGCCTTCAATTTATTTTTCTGGCAAATTTAACGCATGTCTCCTCGTAAAATAAAATAACAACTATGATTCACCGACATTCGATGTACAGTTTACGAGTAGGTAGGTAATTAAGATATCATTTGTTGATGTTTCAATTCTAAACGAAATGTTGTCTTAATAAATAAATAAAATCATTTTAAACAGTTTCTTTGGAATAAAGATACAAAGTTTTACTTGTTTTATCACTAAGCTAGTTTCAGTCGCTCCTAAAACTTGCAAAAAAGAAATAATGATTACATTAAACTGTTTCTTTTCGTGGATGAAAAATAGACTAGATTTCTTAGGTCATCTATAAAATGTTGTAATATTAGATATTTTCAGCCAGTAATGTAAACTTCTGAGTTATTTTTAAATACTTCATCAGTTACACGTGTTTATAAGCCCGTTTCCTTTATTACCCAGTCGGTACGTGAACTGCGCATTTCGATAACATTCAATCTTGCAATCAATACCCTATCATGAGTATTCTTAAATTCATTTAACTATGATCTTACTGCAAAATTTAGGCAATTAGAAAATCGATCTGTCCTTCGATGTACGAATTTCAAACAACCTGAATTTAAGAATGCTTCTAAGTGCTCACGTTTGGGATGCGACGCAACGCACGCCATTGACTCTAATCCCATTAATATTACTCAAGAAACCGTGAAATGCTACCATTGATTTACTAATAGCGGTGTTCAATAGAAAGTATAAACAATAACTTGGCGAAAGCTGATCATCGAGAGAAATTGATTTACTGCGCCGGTAGTCGGATGTCGTTTTCGGAAACACTCTAGCACCGACATTAACATAACAATTAAGTAATACTTCCGATATAATATCGCGCAATAAGTAGTTTTATGCTCTTCGAATCTTGAAGTGTTGTTTTAACACCTTTACTTATTATGTACACTTACATCTGACTAATATTGACGATGTATTTTTGGTGGAATACTAAATTAGCATGTTTAAATTTCACACTTGAACCTTGTAGAAGAGTTTGAAGATTTTGAGAAGAGTTAAATGATGGCAAAGGGACTCACCTCCTGTGTTGTCGAAATGACATTTTTAAATGTTACAAAACGAGCGAGGAATGCCTGATGCTGCAAGTGTCTATAGGCTCCGGTAATCGCTTACCATCAGGAGGGTCGTGATATACAGGTTGGTGACGACAATACGACTATGAATCAAAACATGGGCTATATTAGTTCAAAGAAAAGTTTTGCAGCTTTTAAATACATCACCTTATTCATTTGATAATTTTAATAACAATTCTATGAAATAATGCAGCCAATGTTATATTATTTCATAGAAATGTCATGAAATTATTAAATGAATAAGATGTTTCTGAAAGTTGTAAAACATTTGTATGAGAACAAATATAGCCCATTTTTAAAATTTATTTTAAGACTTGTTTCCTATGCTGAAAACATAATGTTTCCTCTTGGTGTTTACTAAGTAGGCAAAGCGTGAGTAGTGCTCAAGGTGCTACGAGCATATTTAGGCTACGGGTCATATTTTATACAAATATTCTGTATGAATCTTCTAAATTACAAAACAAACCAAATAGATGGGTAAACAATTTTAAATAGATGAATATTTTTCCGTGATCCAAATTGCATGAATGAAATTAACTATTTGTTTACCCATAGGGGTTTTAGTTCACGTAATTATATGCGCATTTATAATAAAACAAGCAAAACATTTACACTGATACAAAGCACGTCTTAGTAAAGCACAAGCTATTACGCAATTACAAGACAATCAATCATTGACGGGCAGATTATATGATTAAGCAGTTAGCTGAACTCAAGCTATGGCCCACTCGCTGCCCCGGGGCCCGCCGACGGCCTGTAAACAACGTCGTAATGACTGAATGTTGCATACAATTACTATTATTAAAATCAAATTATTACGTTATTTGGTTACCTATTCAAGCGATAGACATCGACGGTCTCCCACATTGATTTTTTATACGACAAGCATGGCAAGTAAGCTCGGTCCTGATGATAAAAACGGTTACCGTAACCTAACAGACACTCGTAGCTACTCACTCGTTGTTACCGTAATAGACCCTCGTAGCACCTTGGCCACTACTGCACACTACTTCCATGTTTTATTCCTGTAAAAATTAAGATAAATCGTTATATTGATAGCTGAGACGAGTCTCTCTGCTAACTACTCACCGCGAAACACAACACTACAAAGTACAGATGACAGCACATAAAGTTTAACAGTTGCACTACGAAAGCCCCCTCTATTACGAACGGAATAAGGGCGGTCTCAAGGTCATACTTTTACGCGAGATGTGCTGTCGACTGTAGATACTTCTATTAAGATACGATATGTACCAATTTTAGTTGAATTGATGAACTTTTCGTAATAAAACTTAAAAAAGGTAAGTATATATTGTCGCCTAAACGGACGTCGAGCTGTAGAACCATGAGAAATATCGTTTATTTTTAGACTAACTACTATAACAAAAGATACCCAGACTTCCGGGGCATTGTAATTTGTATTGGCAGCATAAACAGGGGCGGCCTTACTAAGACATATTCAAACTAATTTCTAAATATCTATATTTATAATAATAATTAGAAATTAGATTAAATCTTTCTTAAATTTTAATCAGAGTCAGTAAAGCGTATATTTACCTAAGTTAAAACGGACTTAAATGTAAACGGACTTTAATATAACAAGACCTAATTTGTATGTTTATTTACAAAGTTATATACCAATTTTATTATCAGATGTGATTGACTAGTAATGTAGCAAGTGCCCATAATGTATGAAAGTCTAAATATGGTTTGTTCGCCCGATGATGTAATAGGAAACCGTCACCGTATAATATATGCTGTGGTGCGTGTCAGTACCGAAATTAAATTACATATTTTATGCAGCACAGATGCGCCAAGCAATCAAATAGAATACTCAGATGACATAAAACCTACATGCTTCTCGGGACCATAGATCGAGAGCGAGTAAATGTCAACTGCAGTCGTATTTATAGTACGCGTGCGAAGAACCGCATGCCGCGAATGCGCGCGCGCTGTGAGTCACCCGGTCAGACCGAGTGACTTCTGAAATTGTAGTACTAAAAGCCAATAGTGCATTACACATTTGAGAAAATTTACCACCCACGTGGTTTCTTCTCAATTGATTTTATACACTGGTGATCTAAAAATCGACTCGACACTTGCGAGTTTTTTAAACCCTTATTCCAAGAACAACAATAAGTTTTAATATATGACTTCTTGTCACATTTTATATCATTATGTATATTTTAATGTTATGACATGTCAAAAATCTGTATTAATTGTTAAATTACTGTAAAAACCATAACTGAAAGGAGGAAAAAAGAAAGTATTACCCTTTGAGTCGATTTTTCGCTCACAAGTGTACGGTGATAACTATATATATCAACAGATTTTTAAAGAATTTCTCTATGTCAATAACAATTTCGATAGTCTAGATCGGAACAGCAAAGCTAATGTTAGTATTACTCACTCGTGCAATCAAATAAATATTTAGACACCTCAGCGAAGTAAATAGCCAAACATTTTTGACAGATTAACGGGTATTAGTTTCGCAATTAGAAATACCTAAACTATATACAAGACATTTTGAAGTGTTTATGAAAAAATACTTAAAAATCTTACCATCGTAAAAACTCTCCAGAATGGGTCATGAAATATATGTATTTGAGAAAGTCTAACGTTGAAAGTATTTTAAGATACTTTTGCTTTTTTTACTTTGATACGCGTAGTATATTTTCTTTAGTTCACTTACGTAATTCTGTTTGAAAAGATGTCACAGATATGTCAAAAGCTAAACTTTAGTCAGTGAAATTCGATTAGCATTCGCATTAGTCAATAAACGTAAGTGAAAGTCCTTTAAGAATCTGCCGTTGGACATTAAAAATTAATGATATTTACAATAACAACACCAAGATTTTAATATTTATAATAATGTCACAATAATGAAAAAAATGGAAAATTTTGCCAGATCATCTATATTTTTTTTCATTTGCTGTGCCCAATACTGTCCATGGTGACCTATATGTTCATTAAAACATCTGCTGCTATAAATTATTAAGTTTAATAAGGTTACTGAGCATTGAACCTACATAAGACATAATAAAAAAAATCGTACCTAATTTATTGTTGAAAATAACAGTTTGAGTGACAATAAGGCTGTTATATATTTCGCACAAAGAATAAGCCTTGCAATTCAGCGAGGTAATGCGACTAGTTCTATTGGTACACCTACTTTTTCACAAGATTTAGGTTGTATTTTTGATCTATAAGTTCAGTTAATTTTAATTAAGTGTGTAAATCGTTTTATAAAAATGATATACAGGATGAAGTTAATAAGAAATAATATCTATTCTAAATAGGTGAAATTTCCTGAAAAGAAACTGAAAAACGTTCTGTAAGCTTTACAAATGCAAATTTAACAGTGGAATGTCCAATTACCGGAGGTAGCGCGGCGACCGAGACCATGGGATCGTGTCTGATCGTTTCGGGCGATGCTCTTAATTAACATTTAGCTTTTGCTACCGTATTCAGTCAACAACGTCTTGATTTAATCCTGTACTGGTCCCGTTACAGCTCTCGTTACCGGTGACATTCCACTTCACTAAGGAAAGACAAATTTTTAACTCGGAAAGCCGTGCCTTTCGCCAACCAGTCTCGGCAAATTGTTTTACAAACGTGAGACGTATTTTTCAAAAATACACTTGCCATTAATAATGTGAGCGTCGATTGTCAAAGAAGTTTATTTAAACGTTAATTAATGACTTAACAAATACTAATTGGCGTAACTATCCTCATTATTCATACGATGATGAGTTACAACTACGTATATTTCATCACAACATTTACACAGATTGATTGGTTTTAGCACGTTATTCGTCAAGAATGAGTTACGTTCAGTGGATCACCTTGAAATGTTCACTATCAGCAGTGAAAGTCCTCGTTAGTGTAATTGGTGCATTCGACTTTAGTCGGGTATTTTGATAAGAAGTCAACTTTTAAGATTCCGTAATATTTCGCCATATAGTGTACTTCAGCTTAATATCGACATATTCTGCGGTGTATTAAGAGAAAGTGCAAATTTCTAACACTTACTAGTTTTTTGACTTAGACCTAACAATCTGTTTATTTAACTGTTTTGACAGTATACATAATATTTTCTTGATTCTTTTTATACCTATATACCTACTACCACTTTATACCTACTTTCATGGTTATGAACATTTCAATTAGAGTTATATTTAGGATATTATATGAAATTACATGGTAAATATACCGACTATTTCAAATAAGAATACATGTTAAAAGATATTTAGAAAAATATGTAAAATAGAAGAAACATGCTCCGGGACGGGAACCACAGCCGTGACCTTTCACAATTCGGGTGCGGCGCTGACCACTGAGCTACTGAGGACTTGGGGAAACCTTTTAACTAAGGGAAGAAACATAGCCAACCCTATTAAAAAACCAAGAAGAGAGGTTGTATTGGTTCAAACTACTGTCTCAACACAACGCTCTGGAGCTATCTGACATACCGCAGAAACACAAAAGACACAGTACATGGTCGTTTGTACTGAGGAAGCTCGTCAATTTTACAGATGATCATCTGTAAAATTGACGAGCTTCCTCAGTCCAGGTACTCCAATGGACAATGCCCATTTTTAACCGACTTCAAAAAAGAAGGAGGTTATATGTTCCACTGTATGTTTTTTTTTGTATGTATGTTCACCGATTTCTCTGTCAATTGTGGACCGATTTTCAAAATTCTTTTTTTATTCGATAGAGTATACTCCAGTGGAGGTCCCATTGTCACCAAGTCAGGATCTGATGATGGGATCCCAGGAAAATCGAGGGCAAACCTCAAATTTTATTGGCACGTATGACATATTTTACTTTTTTTCAAAGCTATTCAAGTATTTGCTTCTGTTAGTCATCATCTCATGTTTATGAGCTGATGATGGAAGGTACAACTCCTTAACGGTTAAGAGTTAGAAGATAATTCTTTCACTATGTATTTCAACCAAAGACTGCGAGACAGACAAGTCGATAGTGCTGACGGTCACCCATCTTGCTTTGACCTTAAGAAATCACTTAAAAATGTGAAAAAAAATATTTAATAGCAAAAATAAAACCGACTTCAAAACACTAAAAAGGAAAAAATAATTCAATTTCGGTACCGAGGTACTTGCCTTTTTTTTTCGGAGTGGAATCCGCTTACAGACGATACTCTAAACCGCTGGTTAGGTGGACCAGCGGACCGTCGGCTAGACGTGGGCCTGTGCAGGGGTCGCCCAGCGCCTGATCATAGTGGCACTGGGAATACCTGCTAAACCACTCCGGTTTCCCCATGCCCATAATGGAGACGACCCGGGGTTTGCCGAAGCATTTCACCGAGCCGCCTCAGGGCTGCCCGACCCTAGAACCGACCAGAGCCAGTCCTAGGGTGGGGCACCAGGCCTCACCCCGGGCCGGTCGCGGCCGTAGCCGCGCCCGGTCCCGGTGACCGAGGTACTTACCTCCTAAAATGTATTTTTTGGAGTTGGTGCTTCATTTTCTATTGTGTCTGGAAACAGCTTAGCACCAACTCCAAAAAATACATTATAGGAGGTAATTATACCTAGGTACCGAAATTGAATTTTTTTATATTTTTTTTTTTATACAACTGGATGACAAACAAGCTGACGGCCCACCTGATGGAAAGCGGTAACCACCGCCTATAGACACCTGCAATAACAAGCAAAAATCACTTGATATTGCAGGTGCATTGTCATCCTGGGGCCTAAGATGAAATGCCGTCCATGTCCAGTAATTTTTATTTTTGCTAATGTAACTAGAGTTGGGCCCGCCACAAAGTTTAGTATCCATCTATAGTTTAATCCTTATTTTGTAGAAATATATTTATTATTTAAGTACCAGTTGAAAACAGACGGTTTTATATCCTGGCTTATGTGCCATCTGGCTTTAAGTGTGGCAGTAATTGAGGTTATAACACTCGTATAATCTATGTGTCAGGTTTTTAATCATTACGTAATGTATTTTATCCATCGAAGTTGTTTTTTTATGTTGTTGTTTTGTTTTGAACTAAATAATTAAAGTACCTAAAATGAAAATGGTTTCTGCGGGTAGGTTGGATCAATCTATGCTTGTTTCCCACTTTAATTACTATCATCACAGGCATGGCTGTACTGGACTTGACCCTTCTTGGCCCTTTCCTTGGCTTTTCCTAATTCTATGAGAGTTTATGAAAATTGAATTTCGGAAATACAGTAAACTTTCTTCATTAATTTTGGTTTTGTTGCTAGGATATAGGAAGTATGTATTTTAATTACTTTTAGATAAATAAAAAGATGATTTGAGAGCTTCATTTGGAGAGTGGACATAAATATATAATGCTTGGCTAAAAATGAGCATTCTCCTCTGAGTTGAAAATACCACCATCATACCGAAAATTCCATTTCTCTTCATTGTGCACAGGCGAGACCAGCGCCAGACCCAAAAGGAAAGTGCGACAACCTCAATAGATAGCTGTGAAATTGCAATTAACACACATCATTTGTTCCGAGGTGGTCCATTGAATCTGTGATCATGAAAACAAACAATGCTCGTGACCTCGTGTCAATCTTGCAATCAAATATGCCGGCCTCGTTTACTTTTAGTCCATTATTGATATTAAACCATTTGTAATCATATTTCTTTAAAAAAACATAAAAATAAGCTAATTTATGCTGAAATGTAAAAATTATGGGTGGTTTAGTTCGAACCTTACATGTTAATGGAGCCTCTTTTTTGTTTGTATTAATGCCTATGGAGTTTTATAATTTATTATATTAAAATTGTAAAGCAGAAGCTCTGTAATAAATTTGATTAAATACCATATTTATCGCTATGCTATAAACCTATATTTTATGTGTCAATATAGGTACCTACAAGTAGTACCCAATAAAATTGCAAAACTGATGAGATGCGACGTAAAGATATCATTTCACAAACCATTCACTGCTTTATGATCAACTATATATCCCAAGTGTCTGAGAAAATCTAATACCTTTAGACAGAAATTCCAACACGTCTTTTTGTCGATTAATGTCAAAAACATAATCACCAGCAAGTCCTATTCGATAGGATATAGCTAAAGAAGTAATCTAATGGTGTCCTGTCCAGGATAAATATGGCTACGTCGCAATGACAGTTTCCAGTAATAATATTTGCCATATTTTACTGTCGTAACTGACAAAAAGCGTCTTCAGCAATAACAGTTTTATCTATCCATTCGAATAGTCGAGCAGAAAAGGCAAGCAAGGTATAAAATTTCTTTGAGATTTTCTAAATCGTGATCATAATGTAGAGTAAGTTAAGCGACAGTGATCATAATAATACCTTATTCCGTCTATGTTTCTGTCGTAAAACTACGGTTCTTATCCAATTTCGTTGCAGCAACCACTTTGACACCCCATTGCACCGTCCATACGATCGTGGATAGTATTATGAAATAAGACATGAACGTTTTAACTGGCATTTGACTTGATCGTTATAACTGGCGTTTCATTAGCTGTTTTAATTAACTATATTGCTGTACGACAGTTATTAAAATACCGTAAACTAAGAGACACTTCATTAAAACAAGATATTAGCAATACTTAGTAGCTACGTTTCACGATCATGTTTAAGACAATTTAATACATTAAGTAGAAAATGTGATAGCGACAAATAATGGAATTTACTGTATGTAATTAATCTTTGTTTATATCCCTCTTGACAATGTGTGTTATATAGGCACCTTGCTCTGAATGAATGTAACTTGGAACTTCCTATATTGTTAGTTAATAGTATGAAATGTTTATTAGTTATGTATTCATTATCTAACATAGCAGTGGGTGCTATTTTAGCAGTGGTGGTAAATGCACCTCTAGCCCTTTGCTTGCTTTCCCTCTAATTGTGGCTTGTAGTTATAAATTCATTCTGGAATACAACTTTTGTAACACCTCTTACCGATTAGCTGCTAATTGCTGCTTTCTCTGTGTTACCAACTTGTATTTCATTTACCGCAATGTGTTTCATCGTGTTAGTTAAGTGGGAAATAGAATACCTATAAATAATCTTTCTCCTAAATTCTGATTAGCAATGTCTATGTAATTTATATTCACTTAGAGGGATAAACTAGTTAGTCTATGTACATAATTATTGTATACTTATGTCAAACCGCGAAAAAAGGACATTTAACTATTGTCGTCATTTTCAATATCCAATTTATGGATATATTCAGATTTCTGTCGATTATTTCTTTTCAGCCATTGTAGTTTATTAATTCAACTAAAACCATCTTTTTTATCTGTTACACTAACAACTAGAAAGTTACAAGAAAACTTTTTAGACTCCTAGCTTGTAAAAAATTCATAAGATCCGTCGTCATTATTAATAAGTACCTACTACCGAAATATCCAACTCTGTTTCTATTGTTTCAGCCGTGGTCGTGCGGTATCTGACCAAGCGCTACATAGGCGAATATAGTTCTACTGGTGGTAAGTATTTTTTTAAATAACTTTTAAATATCATTCAAATAATAATCTACTTTTGACTTTGACTGTCCAAAGAACTATCGCACATCTCGATCCGGACCTAATCATTACATTAGATCTTATAATATAAGTTACAAGATTTCCTTTTGATATGTAAAATTGCCCGTGAAGACAACACTTTGAGGTACTTACATATTGCCAAGACGCTTGCCAATGGTTTATTTGTAATATTGGCATCACACGCGTTGGGAGTGCCAAGGCTGACGAACGCCGGCGCCGGCCGACGTACGGTCGATAACCTTTCAAATTAAATTATAGTAAAAAATATTGATATTTAAGAAAATATTCAAAATCTGGCGATTCAAGCGACGTTGATGGTTTAGAAATGCTTAAGATAACTTAAACTGGTATTCTTACTTTATCCTCTACAATACAATAGATAGTATAATTTTTAATAATCACAGAAATATTTAATGAACAAACCGCAATTTCTCGTCTACATGTTAAATCAATATTTCGGTTACGATGTTTTCATTTGCATTACTACTAATCGATTTTTTGGGTTGGAGAATTTTTGATACAATTTTAAATTTTACATGAAGAACGAGTTATTTTGAAAATATTTTAAAGCAAAATGTCTGCATACTAAGCTCACTTAACAGTGCCTTCATATACTACAACTCGATAGTTATTAAATAATAATTTTAACCGCTAACAGTCAGTGTAACCTAGAAGCGTGTGAGTGACACAGTGTTTCTGAAAGCCAATATGGAGCGAGGCCGCAGCCGAGGAGACGAAGGTTCGACCTATCGGTCAAATATGTCGACTTGTTATAATCGTGAATATTTTTTCAGATTTCCTTTATCAACACCGAGTTGCTTTCGATGGGGTTACATCTGAAGTTGAAGTTTTGGACACCTGTGGATGTACAGTGAGTATCTATAGAATATGTCCGGATTCTTTTAAATTCATAGGCCACGTTTGCTTTCGCATTTTTGGCATGTTACCTAAAGCGTTTCATTGAAGATTTTATTTTAATTTGGCTATTTTTGTCTCTATACTTAAACTACCAATCGTCAGTTTAATTTATCCATATAATGCAACAACAATTATCAATCATTTTACGGAAACTATTTTTTATACATCCATGTTTATATATTTTTTTAATGAAAACACCTTTTTTGAATTTTTTTTTTGATGTGTATTGAAAATTAGTGATTCGACAGAGAACTAAAGTCATCGACATTACCCACCGAATGAGTAAGCTGAAGCGGCAGTAGGTCGGCCATGTTATCCGCAGAACTGTTGAACTTAACTTACTATAAGGTTACTTGAGTGGAGATCGCGGCGATGCAAGGCTCGGTGGAGTGACGATCTCCGCAAAGTGGCTGGCAGTAACTAGATAAAACTAGCTATGGATAGAGCCTAGTTGCGTTCCTATGGAGTATGGAGAGGCCTATATTCAGCAGTGGACTGTTGTGGGCTCATCATGATGATGGAGATAATTGAAAATTACCTAGGGTCCAAAATCTTGAACAAAAATTTTGAAAAGTAACTACATCTTAAACATTTGTCAAATGAAAATAATAATCTTAAATTAAACATTAAACTTGTACTTTATTATTTGTTTGTACAAGCTTTATTTAACTTAACATCAACAAATGATGCATGGTGCATATTAATGAAAGTCATTTAAAGAGAGGCCAAGGTTTCATACTTTAAGATTGGCAAAGAAATTAAGCCTTGACATAAAAGCACTAATCCCTTACATTTTTAGCCATTGTAAATCTATTGCAATGTAATAAGTTAATCTCGAGAGTTGCATTACTAATCCTCCTATTAAGTTATTATAATGTGATATATATTACTTGGCCTTGTATAGAAAGTCGTATGGAACAGTGTGTAGGTAGAGACATGTTGTGACATACTTCATAGTAGCGGCGCAGGTACCTGATCTAAATCATTATAATTGGAAAGATAAAAGATAGTTAGATTGTGACAAATCGTTGTTCGTACTAGTAACCATGTTATTTTGTCAGTTAAAGTGATAACCACTGGGTAATTTCCTCAATCGTTGCTGGATTACAAGGCATGATATAATAATTCCATTAAAGTAAAGTAGTAGCGGATCTGCAAGTCCCGATGCCCAAATTACCAATTGACCCATTAAAAAAAGAAGAAGAAGAATCTGCTGGTAATTAGATGTAGATAGGAAATACTAATAATTTTGCTGTTACATTCGAAGCTTGCATAATAGAAACTGCAGAAGAAAAAAAATAAGAATAATGCACCTCTAAGTACAATTCATTCAACAGTTACCCAAGACTACCGTGACTTCCACTGACATTGACCTTTCCTTGCGCAGAAACGTGGGTGCCTAGCGGAGCACCTGCGATGGGGCGATGCTTTCGCCATCGTGTATTCGGTGTGCGACCGCCGCTCGTTCCTCGCTGCCGCCGAACTGCTGGCTCTCCTCGAGAGGACTAGACTGCCGGGCTGCACGGCGGTCACCTTACTCGGGAATAAGAGGGATTTGGAACATGCCAGGTAGGTGGTGGAAGATATTAAGAGGAATAATAGCAAGTAAATGATTGTGAATCATTTTAATATAAGCCCTGGATAAAGTGGTAACTAGATCAAAAACTAAAATTACTGTAGATTTTCTTATGATAAAACGTTTTGTTATCAGAGTTGTAAATGCTGAAGAGGGCCAGGAGTTATCATTGCGGTTCGGATGCCAGTTTTACGAGGTTTCAGCTGCGGAGTCTTGCGCGGGCGCTGCTTTAGCGTTCCATGCACTGCTCCGGGAGGCGCGTGCTCTGGCGTTGCTGCTGCCCGCGCCTCGACGCAAGCTCGCTGCTTATTCTGTCTCTAAGGTAACTATAGAAAACTGTAAACCAACGCAAAATATAGTTAATGGATTGGCTAAGCGCGTTTGGTTCAAGTTTGGGTTGATTGGTACGGTCGACCACAAAAGTAGATGAACACTTTAGTACCATGTCACAACGACTCTAGTGTCAATATAGTACGGTAGTAGCCATAAAGTACGTGCACAAGATCGGTGTGACATGGTACTAAAGTGTTCAGCTACTTCTGTGGGCGACTGTATGTTGGAAGGGGCATATGAGGTAATATTATAGTAATCGATCATTCTAGAGGGCGGCAGTTAAACTCTCCATCTTAAGAATAATTGTCGGGAATCAAGGATCACTTGCCTTCTTTTAACGCAACATTAATGGTATTGGAACTTTATAGATCTTAGAGATCAAAATGTTAGCCTATGCAAATGATTCTATTTTTACAAATTTACCAGTGGTTTTTCCGCATCAGGTTATCGGCACGATCCTTGGACTAAGCAGCAAGAGTGTGAGGAAGAAACGGCCGTCTCTAAGCATATGACGTGTCCACACAGCCGCAGTCGGATTTCGTTAACTCCGTGACAGGAGTTTGTTTTATTTCTGTGTAACAGAAAGCTTTGTTATCTTTATCGATGCATATCGAGGGGATTTGTCGACTGAAGAAAAATTTAAGACAGGAGTGGATTTGATGGATCTTACTAAACATAGACAGGGACGGATAGAGTTGGAAAATGTGAATTGTGTAGAGCACGACAGTGGACTAAATGGAACTTGGTACTACCTATTTGGAAAGAAAATGTTAAGAAACTATTGTTTAGTAAAACTAAATACGTCAATATCTTTGTTATAAACGGTTTTAACCTTAATTCACATTGTTAATGATATCGTTTATTTAATTCAGACGTTAGATAGATACTTATATTTATATTTATTTAATAATGTAGACGATGAAGTAATGTGTTTTAATTTTGACGCGATTGAATATCGCTATCTCTATATAGTAGATCAAGATAATTATTTGTGTTACCTACATACATACACATACTGTATTCGATAACCCTACTCAATAAGGCTAAGGAGTTTCAATAACTAAAGCTGATGTTACCGTGCAACTTTGATTGGATTTATATTATTTATGTGTACATAAATCTGCCAGTAAAGTATGGCGAATTTTGAATATTGCAATTATGTTTACTATTCTATAATAATTAATACGATTTTAAAATCAATTATTACTTTGTAGCGAATAATGAATTATTTGTATCTAAGCAGCAATAGCTATTGGACTTCTTGGGATTGGAATGCACGTGATAGGGATGAAATTTCATATCTACCATAAATTCAAAAGATCGTCATAACATTCTCAACTTTTACATAACCGATATTTATATAAACTTAGTTGGAGATATTAAAAAAAGACTTGGTAATGTGAAAAAAAACCTATAGTATTTATTAAATTTACGATATGCCTTACTTTGTACCTTAAACCCAGCCTTTTAGCTCTAAGACTCTTAAGATTGTATTAATTTATGGATAATTGAATCTAAGAAAATACATACCTATCTACCTAAACGTCAGTAATTTCACTTTCATTGCGAATAGATATAACTTCACCTTGTCTCATATCTAATGAATCCGTTATCGTTAATATGTCGTTATATCTGTGTAATAAATAAACAACTGGATTACTGATTTGCATTTTATTATCCTTCGTCTTCCCAGATATGTAAACTGAGTGGTAGGAATGTTAGTGCATTTTCACTTCCGCTTGCCATATTTCGTAGGACTTGAAAGTAAAATCTTAGAGCTCCCACATACCTACTATTTAACTTTAAAGTACTATAAAATTCAAGTTATGAATCACTACTGCGTCCTTAAGGTGGTTTTCCACCAGAGGGGCGAGACGAGATTTAAAATTTGTATGGCAAATTTTCAATTCTCTCCTAGCGCATCTTTGGTGGAAATAGTGAGTATTGACGAGGAAATGCGAGGCGTGAATTTAAAATATTTGTTTGTGTAAAAATGAACCGTATTGCTTCCCATACAGAGTATAAATTAACTCTGCAACAGAAACACGCTTCTCGCGATAGGTTTATTGTCGTGCGATTTTAATTCTTTTCTCGCCACGCTGGAGGAAAATCACTTTGCGCCGGAAATTTTTAGTGTAAAAGGGTTAGTGCGATTTTAATTCTCTTCTCGTCTCGCCTCTCTGGTGGAAAACCACCTTTAGCTGTATTTTTTTTAAAATTATTTTTGTGTACATACCTACTTATTTGTATTCTAATTTTACTTTATGATTTATACTCCTAGGAAGATGGAGGGCCAAAAATTTATGTCGCCGAAGTAAAAAAATCACATAGAATAAAAAAAAAATTTTCACATATAGTATTGTTTAGGTATACAACTTTCTAATGTAAGGGGAGTTGTAGCGATTTTCAAATTATTTACAAGCCCGCTTCACAAAGATTCTTGAAAATTTTACCAAATTTTTCAAAAGTAAAAGATAAGTTTTTTGCAGGTGTCTATAGGCGGCGGTACCCGCTTACCACCAGGTGGGCCGTCAGCTTGTTTGTCATCTAGTTGTATAAAAAAAGTAATTTGATTTCAAACAGAGGTAGAGCGTAGTGATACTCGAACCTTGAGCGTCCAAGTCCAGGTCTCTACCTTAAAGAAAATCTAAACTAAAAGTCAAAATAACACTATCATAGTTTGTGGTGTTGTCAGAGCTCAATGTGTTATGTTGGGAGCCGAGGACTCGTCTCCTCAGCTGTCAACATAACGCTTTCACGGGCCAGACAACGAGTCAGTAGTTCCTAAGCCAGTAGTAACTATATTATGTAATCTGTGCCCACAATGCTACGAGCTTGAGCGTCTACAAGCTACAGTAATTTAAGGCTTACAATTAGGTGGGCCGTACGCTTGCATGCCCCGTTGTTGTACAAAAATATATGTAGTAAATACAAAAGCACTCAGATACAGTAGATACACACGACAGCACATGAAGTGGACAGTTGCCCTACGAAATCCGCCTCTATTACGAAGAGAATAAGCCGTTATTCTCCAGGTCAAACTGTTACGCTTGATGTGCTGTCGACTGCACATAGCTGTGCTTATGATTGGATACAGGATGCTAAAAAGTCATGTTCTCGGAAAACAAGTCTATTATGAGTGAAGTTACAATTTGTAGACTAGTACATTATATTTCATCATCACCAACCTATATACATCCCACTGCTGGGCAATGGCCTTCCTACATGGGAAAAACACATGAGGCGCTTGGGCCATAACACCACCACGCTGGCTCAATGCGGGTTGGTGGGCTAAAGCGGCTGCAGCAACAACCGGGACCAACGGCTTAACGTCCGAAGCACGGAGGACCTCGAGATTATAATTTTAATTGACCCATCCCGGGCTCGACAATGGCGAAAGTTGCTTTGTTTTCTTAATCGAAACCAGAGCGCTCAAACCACTACGCCACCGAGCTCCTCAATATATTTACACTGTCACAATATCCGAGGTATTGAGTTTTATTAAACTAAAGTGCGTATTTTTAAAAAAGAAATATTTATCTAGGTAACCCTGGCAGGCTTTTATTTATCATCATTATGAACAGCCTATAGATGTGCTACAAAAGTCCGAAATAAAAGTAAAGGGAGTGATTGTGTTCTTTGTCAATGGTTTGTCACTTTTCAGACCTCTTTTATTTTGACAACCCTAAAAAGTGCCTTCATTCCAAATTTTATTTTGTTTTTCTGTAACACCCGATATAATTCCCGCTGCTCGGTACACACAGTCCTTTTTTCCATGAGAGAAACATACGAATAGTGTTGTATATCATCATTTAATCAAACTGTCTTCTTTAATAGGTAAGTGGTAGATTCTTCTTCTTTTTTGTCCTATTGCCGCTGTCCGTTTGTATTTAGCCGTTTACAAAAATACCTTCGCATATAATGCATTATTTAAGAACAAATTTGATATTTTACCAAAAAAAATGGTTTAGTCAGTCTACGTTAAATGATAGACATAAGCTGTCGCAGACTATTTTTTAGAACTTTTATAGGAGAACAATTCCGGCATACCAGATTTTTGCGTTACTTTAACCGTTTACACAGAGCACGCTACGAAAGCTCTGAAAAGAAATATTTTTTCCCGTTTTTGAAACATTTTTCATTGATGCTCAGCTCCTATTGGTTGTAGCGTGATGTTATATAGTAATACCTCAATAAATGGACTATTCAACATAAAAAAAATTTATTTGCATCAGTACCTAGTTCCTGAGATTAGCGCGTTCAACCAACCAAACAAACTCCTTAGCTTTATAATATTATTATAGATTAGTTTATTAGTTTTAGTATAGATTACTAGCTGACCCCGCAAACGTTGTTTTGCCAAAATAAAAGAATTTTCCAGAAATAAAAAATAAAATAGATATTAGCTGATTCTCAGACCTACTGAATATACATATAAAATTCCATGAAAATCGGTCAAGCCGTTACGGAGGAGTATGGTAACTTTTGTGACACGAGAATTTTACATATTAGATGATGAAATAGACCTAATATGACGTCATATCTAGTATGATATGTTACAGACATTAGATTTTTGAGTAAAAATTGATGTGTGTAGTACGGTAGAAGTAAGTTTTGCTAAAATTATTTACAATTATCTGAGGTCTCCGGCCTAATTTAGCAACAAATTGGTTGTTTGTAACATCGTTTATCGTTAAATACTGGATGAAAAAATGCAATGAAATGTCTAATCATCAGCCTGTATACTTCTCACTGCTGGCCACAGGCCTTCTTACACGGAGAAACACATTAGAGTTTGGTCTCATAACACCACCTGTCCACCATGTTGGTCCAAGGCGGGTTGATGGGTTGAAACGGTTTCACTAACACCCGGGAGCAGCGGCTGGACGTGCAATCCGAAGCACGGAAAAGAACTTATGGTAATTAATGTCTATCAGGTATAAATCAATAGTTAATATGTTGCACTAGACAACCCTCGACAGGACAGGCCCTCGCCCAAACATACATAAATTTCAACAAACGTACTTGGCTGGTAGACGTCCATTAATAAGAGTTGCTATTCCATCGGCGCCTTTCACCACCAATAAAGATCCACTTTTCTATCAACAACCACCTGAATCTTGTATCAGACCGATGCGAGGCGAGACTCTCGAATGCAAAAATTACGCTTAATTATTATTTTTATCGCGATTAAATTGATGCTGATCACACTCCGGTATTTTGTACCGGCTCCAAGCACTTCCACCATCACTATCACTTCACCTGTTACCCACGATACCTCTTTATATAGAGCCTGAATTTCTTATGTTGCCTTTAGAACGCCGTCATTATGTGTGATTATAATAATTAAGTTATTATCTTTATTGATGGCGATAATTTCTTTCTTGTTCTAGGCGTCTGTAATGTTTAATATATGTGTCACCTTTTTAGTAAAGAAACTTTCAATGAAATCACAAATTATTTATTTATTCGTTAAAAATCAAACAAATGCTAACATTTCAATACATATTCTTAATTTTTGATTTTAACATTATTATAAATGTTTGAAAAATACTCGTTTCGGATGTTGAAATAGAATATTTCGACATTGCAGGGTGGACGTTGGCTCATAAACGCAAAATACAGATAGACTAAAAGAATTTCACAGGGATGTCCCAAGTCCTGGGTGGCTCAGTGGTCAGAGCAGTCGCCTGGATTGCGAAAGGTCGCGGGTTCGATTCCTGCCTCAGGACGTGAAATTTTTCTAGATTTATTATATTTTAATTTCAATACATAACACTTATTGCAAACACAATCTAAAATAATGTCCGTTATTTAAAATCAATTAGTAATAAACATTGCAAAATGTCTGCAGCTTAAACCAACGAGAATATAGAGATTGATTTATTTCAAATTACCAACAATAAATCTTTGGTAATCTACAAACCAATCAACGGGACATAAAACATGAGTCCTACGACACTGGCACTAAATAAAACTGACAAGCGTTCACCGGAGTCAAAGCTCACACAAAGGTATTCAGTCAATTTCAGTTATCCTCCATAGAGCGTCTTGAAGCAATAACCGCGATCATTCCGCAGATGGAGTCGTTTCAATGTGAAACATTGGAAGTCTTAATGGAATATCAGTCATCCTACTTGTAATGCAGATATTTGGATCCGTTATACGAAATTTGTATTTCATTGTTTTATTTTCTCATACAAAGCACGTTAAATGACTCAAAAACACCTGATGAGAAACGGTAAGAAGAGTCCATATGCAAAGATAGCGCAGCATGACCGCATTTTTTAGCCGCCGCCCCTATAAAGGGCCTTTTCACGCCTCTTTTCAGGGAACCCATGCTATAGGGAGAGCACATACTTAAAGTTAATTAATATGAAAGAAAAATGGATGCTCACATTAAAAAATCTACAAATGCAATCAGGATCTTGATTTAGACTTATCACATCTTAAGTCTGTATTAGAGATTTGTTACAGTCACTATGTGACAAATATTAATCAGGATTTCAAAAATAGTTAATAATATTCCGTTAAATGCTAAGCTGTAAGTCAATGAGCAACCACCCACAAGATCTCAACGAGGAAGGATTTAAATTACTCGGCATTCATCTGATGCCACGTCCGCATCAAGGTGATAAATGCATCCCTTTCACGGCTTGTCATGAATAGACGTCAAAGAAACGGCTTGTAATTACAAATGTATCTACTCTTCCCGAGATAGACGTTAGAACGACACGGCCGTTAAGTGTATAAGTAGCTTTTTGTTTTAACGCAATATTTGAAATACGCAGAGGCTGTTCAACCATTTTTTAGCATTTTCAGTGGTTGACGAATTATGCACGATTAGATAAGATTAATAAAAGAACGCTACCGTAAATACATCTAACTTACTCAAAATAAACTTATCTAAAAAACTTACATAATTATACCAAACATGCTATCTACAGATAAATTACCTAAACAATTATTTAAGCAGTGCAAAAATATTGAATGGTTACTGGACTGCGCTAACTTATAGTTATATCTGACCTTGTTCTACATGTGATAATCTAATCTCTTGAAATTGTTTGTATAAGGTATACTGGATTTCGAACCTTTCTTCGTAATGCCGGCGCACTAAACTGACAATTTAATGGGTCACCGAGCCGATTATAATGTTACTAGTAGTCAAAAATAACGTGTTCTTTGGACGATAGCAACCTTTCAGTGTTTTTTTGTTGTGGCACGTGACACGTGGTACTCGCACTCACTAAAAACCCTGCAGTAGGTGTGTATTGGACATTCTGACTCACTTTTTCAGTAAAACACCATCACAGAACGTTGTGAAGTGATGCGGAGCGCAGCGGAGCATGGGCGAGCAAAGCGAGCACCCACTTCAATCCGTTCTGGGATGGTGTTTTTCTGAAAAAGTGAGTTAGAATGCCCAATATACACCTACTCCCTGCCATACCTACTTTTCTGCTAGCTGATGTTATTACTCTTGAGGAGCTCGGTGGCGTATTGGTTTGAGCGCTCGGGTTTCGATTACGAAAACAAAGCAACTTTCACCATGGTCGATCCCAAGATGGGTCAATCAAAATTTATAATCTCAAGATCCTCCGTGCTTCGGAAGGCGTGTTAAGCCGTTGGTCCCGATTTTTACTGCAACTGCTTTAGCCCACTAACCCGCATTGGGCCAGCGTGGTGGTTGTTTTGGCCATACCAAACTCCTCATGTGTTTCTCCCGTGACCCGAGTCCGTAGTGGGACGTATATAGGCAAGTGATGACAATATAGATGGTATTACGGATAACACGTCGTCTATTTCCACAATCAGACCTTTTACTTTACACCCCCAGAGCTCACAAATCTATTTAATTAAAAGTCTAATAGTACACACGACAGCACGTCAAGTGTAACAGTTGTACTACGATAGCCGACTCTATTACGAACGCAGTAAGGTCGGTCTCAACGTCAAACTGTTACGCTTGATGTGCTGTCGACTGTACAACAGAGGTGCTGCAGTATTTTTTATACAATTTACAACTGAAAAGCAATGACGATAGAATCGGTAGGGTACTTGAAAGCTTTTCAACCATATATACCACCATACCACTCATTATTTACCTTTACCTACCTAAGTACATAGTTTTCATACCTCTCTAAGTACTACTGAACAAGTTAGAAACTATGCTTGCAACACAAATACAATACTTGTCTTGACCAAAACTTAGGATTACAAAAAAACTTTATCTAGGCGATGAAAAATTATCTACATTAGTCACTTTCGCAAATAATATGGAAGTTATATCACGACAGTTCATTCCATTTCATATAGATCAATAAAGTCATAAATCTAGATCAAAAACTGATATTCTAAATACTAGAATCATTTGACATTTATACGACACACTTTGATTGAGATCATTGTGACCACATTATCTACTTCCAATGAAAACAATATCTGATTTCTTTTTAGGTCTGTTTACCTTATTGAATTATGATTGTGTATCACAATTTAATGTTTTTGATGCGTTTAAACGCTTATTTTATTGTTACAACCACCGCCTACTTTGTTGTCTGGCCGGACATCAGAAGACGCGAGTTCGATTCCCGCCTGGAGTATATAATTTTTTCATCGTTTTCTTTCTTTATTTGTAATTGTTACAATAAAGTAGGCGTTTAAACGCATAAAAAACATTAAAACTTCTCAATGATATGTTTCATTCTAGTCTAGTCTAGACGTTTTTCACAGTAGGTAGGTCATTCACAGATTTAATAAAAATATATGTGGTTTACTAACATCATAGGAAGAGATTGAGACACTTTTAAGGAATTGGTTTTTTTATTTTTTATTATCTAAATTTTATTTAGGGGCTTTTGACCAGTATTAGGCATGTCAGCCCAATTGGTTTACTTACCCAATACCCAATTCAACTCATTTACAAGGAATATCGTAGCTATATTTTACTTTTGAAATTAAATTTAGAACAGGTGGTCAGTCCAAACATTCGAGAACGAATCCGAAGTTCAAATACAATGATCTCTTCCACGAGGAATGAACATAATACTTCATTCATAACATCCCTGTGATGTTACAGTGACGTGTCTGTCTTGTGCCTAGATAGTAAAGACATTATAAAAGATTAGTACTAATAATGACAGCAGAGAAGGAACTCGACGAAGGCATCAACCTTGTTTAAGATAAAATGGCGCCAAGCGTGACAGTTTGCATTCCACGAGGTAAAATATGACTAGAAACGAGTAGAGACACCATGAATTGCCGAAAAAAGTATGGATTAACATTTGTATCCATACATTTTTTGGCTATTCATGGTGCTATATTAAATTTACGATGCGAAAAATAGGTCGCCTAAATATCTTTAACCTAAATACAAGCTAGGTACACCAAATACATACAAGGTAGAAAACGCTACTCATAATAACTCAAAACATTACGCTCGTTTGGAGTGAGATTTAGGCTGTACACGCTCGTACCTCAAGGTGCTACCAGCGTCTATAGGCTACGGTAACCTCTAAAAGGTAAGCAGCGCGTGAGTAGTGCCGCCCTACTCACGCACTCACCACCTTATGGAAATCAAGAGATAGTGTTAAGTGGATAGCAAAGGGGACCACTCCATCTGGTGCCAACATAACGCTAGATAACAACACAACATACACAACATAATGTCAATGAGCTCGGCGACCTGACTCGCCGCAGGAACGGAATACTTAAAAGTAGTTAGTTGCCTGTAATCTTGTGTAAGACCTGGGGCGGGCGAGCGCGTTCTGCCGAGACGAATAGTGCATTCATATAATGATTATTTTGTAGATTTAAATTTATTTCAGTTACTTCGCGGACAGTTTGAATCGAATTTCCTTGTAAAACTTAAAGAAAACTTAATAATTACTAATTGTTAATTTAATCTTACTGATTCGGCTTAGTTATATCTTCATTATTGTTCTGCTTCTCACTTAGTAAAATACATTATCTAGTGATTATCTCTGCTGGTTGCATAATGAGTAATAGTTATGATTATTTATTTATCAACATAAGTATTATTATGTAAATGTTTGTTGTTCCAATAAATTAAAAAAAAATAGTTCTCATCCATATACACCTAATGAGTATCTTTTAATCAAATTAGTCACATTTTCTGCACTAATAAGAGCTTGAATAGTAAATTTAAAAAACTTTACATAGTAATATTAAACACACGGTTGGCAGCAAACGTAATCCAATAACATTAAAATTTATAAACAATATTCTGATAAAATTAATATCTCTGTATTTTCAATATATTGTACTAGCGGGAAAGTTTTAAGAAAACACTAAAAAAAGATGAAGTTAAATTCTGTATAACTTTTGCTAAATAGTTCTATTTTATCCATAAAAATCAGAATGCATGGTTACAATTAAAATTCCCATAATAGCAGCTAACAGCGCCAAGGTGCCAGTGCAAGCATCATTTTATGCAAGCGATGTCTTCATTCTGATGGTATAAAAGCAAAACACGCAAGCTTTCTCCATTGCTATGATACTTTAAATACACTTTAATTTTCATTTATACAGCTGACACTACTTTTCGTTAACCTCAAAACCGTAAGGTGACTGGTACAAAATTATAATTTAAGTAAGATATTTGATGACGCCGCATGAAACCATATGGTTACAAAAATACCTAAAAATATAAAAATTATATTAAGACAACCGCCTGGTCGAGTGGTCAGTAGCTCTGTCTATTAAATCTGAGGTCCTGGGTTCGAACCCTAGTAAGGGAAGATATTTGTATGATGGGTATGAACATATTTCCTCACTATAGTTTGTATATATAAATATTTAATAGATTTCTAATATTTAAATAAATTATAATACTATGTATATTTCTCCGTTATCTAGCATCTCTAACAACAGCTGTTATTGATGGTGTCTGATAACATATGAGTAAAAAAATGCAACCACTCAGTAAAATTTGGAATTGGAAGAATTTGTGAGATAAATATCAACGGATTTTTAGATTTTCATGCATTGTCCATACAATCGAACTACTGAAGTCCTACACCTAAATACGAGAGTCGCAAACGAAGCTTCCAATATTGCTAGTTTTTAATGCAATTTATGTCGAAAATCAAAATAGGTCCCAGGTTTCGGCATCAATGATACATACAAAATTGGTGCCGAACCCCGGGAGTAATTTTGTATGTAATAAAGATTGTAAATGAAAACCTTTGAATTTTAATGATTATTTTAATTGCGTCACAATCTTTTTATTTCGTAATTTTGGAAGAAGAGGATCTGGTGTTACCAGCCAAAAAAATGTTTTATGTCTCTTACACTACCTTATGTATTGAAAGCTATTTCGCACTCCCAATAAAATAAATATTCATAAAATGAACGGTAGTAGTAATTTATAGATAAGTTTAAGGTGTTCATATCAATTTAAACTGACAGCTTAAAATATGATATGAATTGTTCTCAGAACATTATTTTGACAGCTGATAAGTCTCCGGTTTTTTTTTATAATTTACTTAATAGTTCTTATTAAGTAGTGTCAAACGACTCTCTGAACCAGCTACGAGGTATAGGAAAATATTGAAATGAGTGATTATCTCAGCTTAGGTACAAGTAGCTGAATCTTCGTTAATTCTTCTAAAGATAGAAAAATGATTTGTCTGAGAAAAGGATTTTTTTAAATGATTTTTAAAATAAAGCGGCAAAACAAATTGGTATATTTTCTGCAGATTTCTTATTTGTTGATTATGTTTTTTTTTAGTTTTTACCTACTTTTTTTCTTTTACTGAGGATTTGTTGATTGGGTAATCAACTAATCACGAGTTCTGAAATCTATAGTGCGGGTGTACTATATTATATATTTCAGAATACCTACACCACAACATTCTCGTACATTTAGAATTTTGAAATAAGTACAATTAGGTACCTATTAATGTATGCTTTAACTATGAGGTTATGTTTAGTAATCGATCAAAGTCAATCA
Organism: Nymphula nitidulata; assembly: GCA_947347705.1. NCBI lineage: Eukaryota > Metazoa > Arthropoda > Insecta > Lepidoptera > Crambidae > Nymphula > Nymphula nitidulata. The sequence goes on along the minus strand of OX374625.1, from coordinate 15,436,676 downwards.
ATCTACAACCTGTTGTGCAAAATGAATCTATCGATAATTTTATCATGCATTTACAGTGTATTTTATGCGGGTCAATGTTATTGTTGGAGTTTTTTGATGAGTACCTGTTCTATAAATAAGTATCAAAACCTCTAAAACACTAATTACGTAATAAAATGTAAAATATGGTCATTAATTCCCAATTTTATTCTGTGAAGAATTAAACTAGAAACAGATGACTACAGTGTAAAATTACTACTTCTCTGTCTGCTTTTCTGGCTGCTTTTATACCTTTGCATGATTTCATTGTTGTTTTGTATTATATAGTCAATTAAACTTCCAAGAATCAAAATTAAGAATGTGTATCTTTGAAATTATATCCATATAATAATAACTAGAAACCGCTCGAAGTATACCATGTCCTTCCTATGGTCTTAAATTGTCTGCATACCAAATTCCATCTAAATCGGTTCAGCGTCTGAAGCGTGAAAAGGTACCAGACAAATAGATAATACAGACAGAGTATCTTTAGAATTTATGATATTAGTATGGTTTAAATATTCAAATTAGTACATGAAACCTTGAATAAATTAGTTGATCTTACAAGTCGAAAAAAAATAATAAAATTGTACCATTATGTACACCAACTATACATACACATAAGCAACATAATTGTACATAATTATATGTTCCATAAAAAAAGCAATTAAATATACGTACTGTAATGTTTGTAACATTATTAAATCGCTGTTATGAAAATTATAGGTAGGCAACTATTATTTTGTAATCAGTCCATTGTTTCTTCGATCATGGTCCACGGAACAGTCGCCATAACATTAACATAAAAAGCCAATCGACCACATATTACGTGATTTAATTCCAAATATTTTTGATATTTTTTATATGAGAAACATCATTTATCAATGCGACGAAAAACGTACAGCTCACAAATATAAGTTATGGTTGCTTTGGTTTCTATGTTCTCATAAGGCTATTGTAATTTATCATCGAACACTTTCTTCAATTGTACCAAAATCTGGATTTAAAATTTTCGATTGTCTTTTGTCTCGCAGCTCTACTAGATAAAATAAAATTTATTAATAATTCTTAAGTATTTGTAGTTATAGTTTGATATTTTAGTTAGTGGAACATCGTATGAGTACTCTTTTAGTTGTTTCATGGTACATGGCGCCAAGGGAACGCGTGTTCTGTCGAACAAGTCCAAGATGAGCTCATTCAAAATGGCACATTATCATAATGCAATACACGGAATGTTAGCAATGCCTTTATACGGCTTGTGTCTACTTTAATACTCAATAAGACTGCTTTATGTTAACAGGAAGATGATACAGTGGTTTTGTAATATCTGATGTGGATTCTATTATGATCAAACTTGCAGTCAGAACCTAATCAATAATAATTACTGTCTTTACAGGTTCATCTAATCACAAGTGTTATTTTTTGTGACTGATAAAAACGAAAATGATAATGAGCGTCTTTCTTGAAATTTATCATTTATATCTTAGTTAAAATTATTTCCCAAGTAACTACTCATCCCTATTCCAACAACGTGAACTACCAGCCTTCATTTAATCTTAAATCTTAGCAATGATGTGAGAAAGAAGAATAACGAACTCCATTATAAAAAAGAAGGAAATAAATTTGGTTGCAACGCCCTTAGAATAGCGTTTGATTTTAATTAACTTAGCGAAAGTATGATATAAAATATACGATGACATTTAAATTTATGACAAGTCACAAGACTCTAAATGATAATGGTTTTAACGGTATAAAATAGTCTTTTTTACTACGGTTATCTTATAACTCAAAACTATGATTTATGAAATAAAAAATAAAGAAAGAAGATAGATATTACCAGGTTCATATTTTCAAAGTTTTTCGATGTAAATGTAAGTATTTCATATTGGTAACATAATCCAAAAGCACAGTAGCCGCTTTAGTATACTGACAGTCTATAATAAAATATACTTTTGTGAAGTTAACATTTTGAGACTTTAATAGCATTGTAATTTGAGACTTCCGTTTAAGATCCAAAGGATTATAGGAGTTCAACGATCGCTCAGGACCAATAAGATTACATATCAAGCCTCGTTTGTACTTAAAAACACATTTAAACGTTTGTTGTGGTCGTTATTGACAGAATAGTTTCTTAAACTAAGATCAGTATATTTCTAGCAAAGCAAGGTATTATTAATCGACTTTTTAAGCTGTCTTTTTTTTGTCTTATTTTGGCATTAACAAATATTTCATAATGAACAAGAAATGTAAAAAAAAAACAGTAATTAAATTTAACGTATCCATAGCGCCCAAACGCTATACAAAAATAATTGATTGAACTTATGAAATGGGAAATGTGAAAGAAATAATGTTAATGTATACGGAAATATCTGGCTCCAGAGATAATCCAAGGGATGCTATACACTTAAATCAAAGTATCTAGAACTAACAAGGGATTTCATTCCTTCACGTATCCGGGATGATCGTTAAAGTACGTAACACGCCAATAAAGACGCGGAGTTGTTCCCGAATAGTGTCTGTATGTTTGTGAGTGGGGCACATAAATCAGAGTTGGAAATGGGACGGCGTAAGTAACACAAGGTGAGAGCAGTACCTACGTGCTCTACGGGCCGCAGGATTTATAACGCAAAACAAACACTTGCGACTGCTGTTAGCCACGGTTTCATGCTGAATCGTTGTTTAAGGATATAATATGTCTTTGTTCTCGCAAATAGATTGTTCACGAGTGTATGTTTTCTTGGGAACATTATAATACTTATTTATGGTGCCCATACAAATAATATAAGCGTTAAGTTACTTTGTCTGTCTGTTACGTTTTCTTTCCTATACCCGTGTAATTTGGCATGGAGATAGATTAGATTACATCCAGTGAAATGTTGTAAACTCCTTTTGTCACGAATTGGCATCCACCATGGCGGTCACTAATTTATTTGTTTAATTTTTAGGAAAATATTGTAGGTCGTTAACCGATTCGTCGGTATTTGTAAAAATACTCGTTCGGGTGTTGCAATATAATAATATCTACATTTTGAAAGTAGACGTTAACGTGTATCTAATGCTAAAACAGAAAAGACTAGAAAAAATTCAATGGTTATCCCAATACCTCAGTAGTTCAGTGGCCAGCCCCGATTGTAAACAATCGTGGGTTCGGTTCCCGCCCTAGGACATTATTATAGTCTAGATATGTTTTCTTTCCGAGGAGCTCGGTGGCGTAGTGGTTTGAGCGCTCTAGTTCCGATAACAAAAACAAAGCAACTTTCGCAATGGTCGGTCCCGGGATGGCTCAATAAAATTTATAATCTCGAGCTCCTCCGTGCTTCGGAAGGCACGTTAAGCCGTTGTTGGTCCCGGTTGTTACTGCAACCGCTTTAACCCACCAACCCGCATTGGGCCAGCGTGGTGGTGTTATGGCCCAATCTCCCCGTGTAGGAAGGCCTGTGCCCAACAGTGGGCCGTATAGGCTGATGATGATGGGATATGTTTCTAAATATTTATTTATAATAATACAAGTACCTACTTATTGAAAAGTTTCCCTGGTTTAATATATTCTATCAGAACAATAGATGAACCCATTAAATATCTATTAGATACTGTACCTACCTAGCTTACATTTTTTTGAAGCGACTTATATTATATTTTCGTTGAAAAAAAAAACCTATCCGATTCCTAGTGTTCCTTTTATTTCGTTTTTTAAACATAACACATGGGTGTCATCATCATCCTTCATCATTTAAGCTCATTACAGTCTATGACTCGACACACCCACTTCATAACATTCTTTGATCTTATCACCTAACATTTTTTAGTGTAAATAATACTTTTTATTACAATTGACATCCAGATCCACCAGGGTATCGGTTCCCGGGGATCGGACCGGAATAACTCTCCATTTCGTATTTTGCTTATTACAATTAGTTGGAAAAGTGGACGTAATTTACCAACGGTAACTTTGGGTTGGGATTTTCAATGTATGTACAGACGACAGCACATCAAGTGTAACAGTTTCACTACGAAAGCCGCCTCTATTACAAACGCAGTAAGGGCGCTCTTAATGTTAAACTGTTACGCTTGGTGTGCTGTCGACTGCACTTAAGTATTCTCTAATACAAGGGCGGCAAACAGGCAAACGGTCGGTCTCCCTCAGGCATATTTTTAAATATCAGTATATCAAGACGATCAACGGCTTAACGTGTCCGAAGCAAGGGGAGCTCGAGATGACAAAAATTTGGATTGATCCATCCCGGGATAGACCATGGCGAAAGTTACCTTGTTTCTGTACCTAATCGAAACGGCGGCGCCGGCGCCGCCCGCGTGCTATATTTCATCGCGCCAAAATTTTGCCTATGTCTATTCTCAGGGTGTAATATAGACATAGGCTAAATTATTTAGCCTATTCTAATATTGACATGCTAAATTTTGGCGCGATGAACAACAGAACGGGGGCGGAGCCACTAGTTTGTATCCCTATTAATAATATAAAATACAGTTTTTTGAAGATAATTAAGATCTGTTCAGCGCAGCTGTTTAGGAGTGAACACTTAAATTAGTATGCATGATAAATACCTCCACGACAAGAAAACGACAGAGGTGTTTATCTGTTAAAAGCGAAACCACGTCAAATGAAGATATTATAAGTTCACTACTAGGACTACAATGACTCGACAGTTTTATGAGTAGCACTAACGACTGGATGGTACTCCGACCACATATTATAAATTACTAAGACATCAAGCTCACAAAGTAGGTACCTATTTTCACAGAAATGCAACATTCGAGCTATAAACTATACAAACGACAACACTAGAAAGACCACAGAACATACTTTAGTTAATAACACGTTTTCAGAGCACAACTGTGTCTCCAGTGGGGTATAATGAACTGCTTCATTGTCACTCCATCCATTCTTTATTATGTTTGCGACGTTACATTGTACACCTACCTGTTACATGACATAGGGCTTTTAAGTAATATAAGAGTAACAGTCAGGGTTTTCGCGGTTGGCAACAAGTAACCACGAAATAAGCGGCACAATATTATTGTCTTCGTGCTGACTCACGCGTACAGCTTACGGCATTTATACAATGAACTAGGTATCAGCAGATCAACTATGTTATAAGAACTTCTAAGCTTGAACCCTGCTTATAAAAGTTACTTTAGAGTTCCTAACTAAATTTTCAACTCGAAACAAATAAACTATAACTAAGCTTATGCCATAATCGAACTTATTAAGACGACAGACGTTCTCTTTACTTATCGATTTTAAGTTGATGTTGAACATACACATAAACTTGTTAAAAAATGTAAGAAGCTGCAAGATGAATCTGATAACAAATAAGGGATATGACTTTCTGTAACAATAATAAAATAAAATTTTTACAAACAATATACCTACAATATTTAGTCGAAACTAAGCATAATTATGAATACTAGAAACTGAATAAATATTTATATAAAATTTTGTATACAAACATATCCTTATTACAAACATCTGCCGCTACCGTGCACCTCTGATATAATAAAAATGGGGTACTGACAACTCAACAAATAAGTGAGGTTCGACGAGCTAACCCAAACCAAAATGATAAAACCACGTGGTACCTAAGTTCTTTTGTGGGTCAATCAAGACACTGTGCGAGGAAGATCGAAGGTTTGGCTATACAAAACAGCATGATAGCTTAGGATGTGCGTTGTCCGAATCCGTACATATGGATTTTTGAAGACCTCTGCAAACCTCTGTACAAACCTTTTGAAATGCAGTCTGGCTCAGCCCTGGCTTCATATTACTTACCTACACTACATAGCTTAAATCGAATACCAACCCCGAGGATCCACCAAGGATAAGTGACAATATTTCGTGCCAGTCTGCCTACAGTCAAATTCAAGATTTCAGTACCTACGAGTTAGATAAGAAAGTTATGATGCTGATTCATCCAATTGACTATAATGCAACCGCACGATAAATAAATGCACGTTGCAATGCACTCTGACAGCTTTATAATAAGAACCACTTCATATTGTTCTTAATAGAATTATGAACTGCTAAGACACGAAGTTATCTTGAAGTATTTAGATCTTTACGCACATTACATGGATTTATATTTATAACGAATCATCGCTTGAATGTCTTATTTCTATATGGAAAATACCTCTATCTTAAAATTGAGTTGTGATACAGGTATTTTCTGCTCAAATTTATAGCGTTCGACTGGAAAATCACTACCATTTTACAGCAAGTTGTAGCCAATGTAACACAGTATTTTGCTAACAGGTCATTGAGGAAACTTTGTCTATGGGGCAGAAGGAATTGTGGGACAATCCATTTAAAACCGATGTTTTTGTTCTTGATTTTTATAGAACTGTATCGCTGCGTCGATTGAAGGGAAAGGTAGGCAGTGTAATTACTGGGCATGGACGGCATTTTATCTTAGGCCTCAGTATGACAACGCACCTGCAATATCAAGTGATTTTCCCTTGTTATTGCAGGTGTCTATAGGCAGCGCTAACCGCTTACTATCAGGTGGGCCGCCGGTTTGTTTGTCATCTAGTTGTATAAAAAAATACATAGTGCAGATAATGCACGTCTATTTAGAAAAATAATAATATTCCATCACTCACAACTATTCTCCAGCCCAAAAATAAGCCTCATTAAGAGCTTGTGCTATGGACACTAGATAACGGAGAAAAATAGACATTACTATGTATGTTAATATTAAAGAAATATATTAAAATACTCATACCCATCATAAAAACAACTGCCTCCACCGGAATACTGACCACTCGACAAGACGGCCGTCAAAGCGCGTCACCAATTTCATTTTCAAGTTAAATTATTTATTTATTTATTGATGGAAAACCAACAGCTAAAAATATAATAAAAATACAATGTTTAGGTAACAGTAAGCCAATAACAGGTTTTCACGGATAACAGTAGGGTACACAATATAATCTTAAGGAGCACTAATGCACGTTAGTTCATACAGCATATACCAAACACTACCTCGAAATAAGTATATTATATAATAAACTTACATATATACACATATAAACAAACACTAATACGCATTTGCATTTTTCTACATTCAACATTAAAAGATGGTTTTAATTCATTTTTATGCTATAACAATTAAACTCACAATGTTGTAAACAGAGATTCATTATACATATAACGTCTAAATTGTATCTAATCGGTAAAAAAGTCAAGGTTCATTCATTAATTCTAAAACTTCTCCTAAATATCTGTACCAATGACACTATTCCTATAATTTGGATTCTATTAACCATACATCTCTTTCCAGCCCTCCGCTGCCGGGCGCGGCGTCTCCTCATCAATAGAAACTTATTGTCTGGGTACTTCAGAAGACTTTTACTCGAAAACAGATTCTTATAACTCGAAAATAAGATTAGTGAGGCTCCAAATCGGACGCGCATCGCCGATTAAGTTAATCTTGGCCCCCGATTGCGCAAATTTACCACGTATTTACCAAAGCAAAACCAAAAACGTCCCGTCGAGCACAATCTGTATGGCGCTTTGTGACAGCAATTAGATTCGACGACGTTATTATGAGAACAATTATATGGGAACATATTTTCTGCTCTCCTTTTTTTCCCCCAAACGTTTGTAACGCTAACAAAAGTTACTAGGCACCTACTAAATATAAAATTAAAAATTTTAAGTAGCCCCCGGCCTCATTAGTCATCTATACAACACCATCTCAATGAGACTTTTCTGAAGTAAGTTTTTGTAGAATTAAGCATTCCGCAGACTTTTTGGTGGACTAGGATCAGCTCAAGGTTAGTATATCATGTGAATGTCACCAAAGTGACAGTACACCAAATTTCAAATCAATCGGATCTGTAAAAGATAGTAAAACACTTTTATCATGTAGAGAATGAGCTGATAGTCATCAAACGTCTTAACTGATCTTCATAAATTATAGCTAAAACCCACCCTAATCACGACAGCTTTCAAACAAAAAAACAAATCAAAATCGGTCCTTTCGTTTAGGAGGAGCTACGATGCCACAGACAGACATACGGATACATAGAGAGACACGTCAAACTTATAACATCCCTCTTTTGTCGTCGCGGGTCAAAAACGTTCGTCAGATAGGATATGTTCTCATATAATTATGGTTCCCATAGTAACGTCTTTGTATCTAAATGCTGTCAAAAACAGCTTGTTATCATAAAACAAATGAGAAAGTTTTATTTTCATAATTTAAATGAAATATAAACTAACTACCTGAATATGTAATCTAATTATAATCAAAGACATTAACGTATACTCCGAAAAAAAAAGAAATAATTGGTTGCCGTTCAAATGTTTATCGCAACTATTCGCAACACAAATTTTGCGCAACGTAACGTTTTTGGTTTTGCTTTGGTAAAAACATTGAAAAGGTATTATTTGCGTTATAATAAGTTTGTTTCCTAACCTAATTAAAGTTAATAAATTTTAACCTTTTAAAACTGCAAAATATATTTTATTTATTTATTTTTACTTGATGATACTGGAATTATAGAGTATACTTAGATGACGTCATACAATACAATTTAATAGACGTATTAGCGTATTTAAATATTTACTTCAAGTATAGCAACAAACTCGTACCTACATGTAAAATATAGCAAGTACCAAACAAAACAGTATTTAAAATTATTGCTAATATAAACAATAACTGATGTTTTCAAAACACATTTCCATTTAAAAATCCACAGTAAACGAGTTCAATACATAAGTTCTACTGACTATAAAGGATATTAAGAGGCGACAGTTTAATACAAGCGATGATTTAGTGGGGTCGCATCGGTAGGAAGTAATTAATCCTATGTCTTATTTATCACTGCGATGCCTCAGCAGGTGGGTTCCGGGAACAGGGACCGAGTGGGATGGCTCTGATTACGTTGGCGAAGAAAGCGATTTGTGGGTGTACGGCCTTATAGCAGAAATGATTATCTTCTTAATGCGGTTGTGCTAAAGAAGTTTTTTAAACTAAGTACCCATATAACGGTTTTCAGATGAATTGATATTGTGTAATTCAAAAACAACCTTTGAGGTTACGAATAAATTGCAACATTGTTTTCATTCAACTTTCAATTTATCAGCGTTAAGTATAAATAATTAACACATTTACTGTCGAGCACTCGGATCCGAGTGGAGGTATGCGCTACCACTGGTGCCGCACACTCGGATCCGAGTGGAGGTATGCGCTACCACTGGTGCCGCACACTCGGATCCGAGTGGAGGTATGCGCTACCACTGGTGCCGCACACTCGGATCCGAGTGTCCGTCGCCAATATTTTGTTTGGTTTATTGCTTGCTGATGCCGCTGGTAAACGCGCGTCGTTTCTTACATTGAACTCGCACAAACTTGCATTGGTTTTGATAAACTGGTTGATACCTGTGAGCAAGAGCACTGCGTTCGCGAAAAATAATAGTGTGGCATCTGACTGAATTTTCGTATGAAGCCCTTGGCAGTGAATGTGTTAAGTAAAGGAGATGTTATACGGCCATCCGGCCAGGTATAATATGTACACTACCTCAAAAAAATCAGGAAAATTTCCGGGAATCCGGGTAAAGTACTAATAATTCGTTTTCATGAATAGTTTGTTTGTACAAAAGGTGAAAGTTTTCGTCGATTTTACCCTTATTCAATATGGCAATATGGCGGGCGACATGAAAGTCATCTAAGCGTCACTATATTGACAGTTTTTTCTATTAAAATTCTTGTTTTGTACTACACGCAGCAAAGCAAATAAAATGATAATTGCAAAATTAAAAATTTTAAGTAGCCCCCGGCGTCATTAATCATCTATCTAACACCATCTCATTAAGACTATTCATAAGAGCCCAAACACGCTATATCTGCTGTAAGTTTCTGAAGAATTAAGCATTTCGCAGACTTTTTGATGGTATAAGATCAGCTCAAAGTTAGTATGTCATGGGAATGTCATCGAAGTGACAGTACACGAAATTTAAAATCAATCGATCTGTAAAAGTTAGTAAAATCCTAATATCATGTAGAAAATGAGCTGATAGTCATCAAACGCCTGAACTGATCTTCATAAATTATAGCTAAGAACCATCGTAGTGACATCAGCTTTCAAACAAAAAAAATCGAATCAAAATAGGTCCATTCATTTAGGCGCTACGATGCCACAGACAGGCACACAGATACACAGACAGACACGTCAAACTTATAACACCCCTCTTTTTTCGTCGGGGGCTAAAAATAGACAATTGAATACTATTCTGCATATTTTACCTATTTTGAGAATAGTGTACATAGACCTGGCTGGGTCTTCTGGGTCGTGGGAAGCCGATAGATGAGGGCAGCGAAGGACCGATCGGTTTGGAGATCCTTGGGGAGGCCTATGCCCAACAGTGGGCATCTCTCGGCTTATATGACGATGATTATTATTATAATGAAAGGTATTATGTTCGAGACTGGAAAAGAATCCGCAGTTCTTTAGACGCAGCATTACACTACACTGTATCTGCAGTAGATATGTATAATAAAGCATATAAAATTCACAGTTCATACCTGTCGTGGACAGCAAAGGAAAAGGCGGATTGGGAAGAGAAGGGTGTATATTGATAAAACGGAAATACAGAAAAGATATAAAAAAGACCGAAAACTATAGTACAATATGGTTAGGAAACAAGAGCCAGATGACAAGAATAGATAAAGGAGCTAAGCACATAGACTATCAACAGATATATATACAAAAGGAGGTCTGTCCTTCACAATACCTACTTATTATAATATTATAAATGTCTGTCCATCACGTTTTCACTGCATTATCTAACCCACAGTAAGCATCATTAAGAGCTTGTGTTATGGATACTAGATAACGGAGAAATAATGATAATAATATGTATATAAATATTATAAATATACTAACTAAACATATAAACATGACTCGTGAACAAATGCTCGTACTCATCATACAAACATTTGCTTTTACCGGGATTCGAACCCGGGACCTCTCGACCGAGGAGTCTGCATAGCAAGGGGCACAGACCACTCGGCCAGCCGGCCGTCAATAGATTACAAAGAAAGGACATGGAAAGGCTACTTTTATCGCCATATTCACGCAAACGGCCTGAACCGCAACGCAAACCCAAATAGTAAAGAATATTAAAAAAAAAAAAGTCTAACTGCCAAAGCCGTACACAAACATCACCTACGGCCTTATTATTACTACGGTTTTTCATTAAAAAAATCTCAAACGAAAGATTCTACTTTAAATGAACTAACCGATGAAACACACCCTGCCATGCATAAGCAAGTCAAGCTAATCTTAAAACATATCAGAGGATTTTTCGAAAAGTCTATTAAGTATTTACTAAAGAAATTATTGGCGATTTTTGGTTTGCATGAAAAGCTAAAAATTCCTATTACTCAACTATGATACTGTTTGTCGAAAAATCCTTATACAATTATTAAGACTGAAGCCTGACTTGCTTATGCATGTAAACTCTGATTACTTACGTATTATTCGTTTCGTTAGTTGTCGTCTTGAAAGTTTGTATGAAAAGCCGTTCAGTTTATTATCATACAAGGTGTAAAACATATATAGGCCGCTAAAGCTCAAGTTCCGCTTAAGTTTTAATGAGTGGTTAATTTGTCGTTTGCTAATACAAATTATTGATTATAATAATGCATAAATTATTTAAGAGGACCTCAAATTTAAGAGACTGAGTATTCGGTCATAAACACAACATATTTATTTAATTATTTTTCTCAGTCGCTTATCGCTCGTTACTCAATGCCACCGTAAGTGACAATAACAGCACACAGTTCACGGAATATAAATATACACCACAGTAGAGAAGTCCATTATTGCTAGCTACTGTTTCCAGTGATACAGTGATAAGCCTGCTAGAAACCTGATCCCTCTGAGAATCAAGTTTTGGCAAGGCTTGAGTTTGTATCTGGGACAAACATATTTTTATTGCGATTAAGGTAAACAGAAAGATTGAATGAAAATGTGAGGAGAATATTATCTGGATAAAATTACTAGAACATAAAAAACCACCTAGTCATTTAGGAAACTTAAAAAAATATCACATGTGAGGACTTAATTCGTAAATTCTTGGCAGGTGGTAACGGCTTTGTGGTACGTGGTAATAATAAAAATACTAATATTTTGTTCAAGTAAGTAATTGTTTCATTAGTTTTACTCATGTAATTCCGATAAATTGATTTCTGTGTCATACTTCCAAAACATGGTATTATTTAACGCACAGCATATAATGGCCCCTCCTTCCTGTAACATGGGTTCCTTTTAAAGAGGCGTGAAAGGGACCATGGGCCAGGTGTAGGCAGGAAGAACACTATGTTGTTGTCTTCACTTGGACTCATATTACCGCTTCACATCAAGTGGTGTTGTTGCCGTATTGTATATAAAAGATATTTAAGTATTCTACAAGATTCGACTGAGCTTTAAACGAATCAAAATGTGTAAGCTTAATTTACTAGATTATTCGCCCTTACTATAACTAGCCTCCCGCTCTCTTATTTCCAACAAATGGTTTGTATTATCTGATAGACATATTAATGCTATGGATATACTAGCAGTCTGCAGTTATTTTAATGGGTCAAGTACTGCACCGCTTTTGTTAACAGATTAGTGGGCCGTGCGATGGAAATGTTTCACGAAATCTAGGTTAAATTGCTCTCAGTTAACTAGTGCGACGTACTTGATTAAATTTAGTTTCAGTTGAGAATGCGAAAAAAATTTGTAAGTGTTATGTACTTACTTACTGTTTATACTTTTTATTATTCAATATACGATTAAGTAGACACACAACACACATACACACTCAATATACTCTACATATGAATTTAAATGTAGTAGGTATATGTATGGTCGTTGGCAAAACAAAAATGCCTTAAATGAACAAAATCTAGCTAAAGCACTTTATCCTATTTCCTAATTTATAACTAGAAAAAAGGGACATGTAATCGCAGTTTAAAAGGAAGAGATAAACTCTACTTCGATTTAAATATAGTCGGATGGTAATAGTGCCTTCAGTGAAGGTAAAATAGCAATAAATATTTTTAGACTTATTTATTTCAAAGATTTTGTACAGTCATGAACAGAGGTCGCAATTAGGTACAGTTATTTATGTACTTGCATCGAAATGTTGATATTAATATGGCTCTTCCTGGGATTTCATATTTTGCAACTTCGGCCATCCGATGTTGTCAATCTAAATTGGTCAACGTTGCGCGTGCAGTGGTTTAAATTGTGTAAAATTAAATAACTTTTTTATTTAATAAATCACGGTATTATTCTGCTATTTAAAATTAATCTCGGGGTTTGAGGCATATCCACTTTCATCTTTCGTTGTATGAAATCAGAGTGTAAGTACATAAATAACTCTACCTAATTCTGACCTCTGGTCATGAATCATCCCTAGTAGAATAAAGAAATAGATTCAAAATTATCAAACCCTATAAAATTATATGAACGAATGACTCTATGATTTCCTCTAGGTGATTGTTATTAAAAATTTCTCAATAAAAATACCTAATAAATTAATTTGGTTATGAATTTATTTTATAACGTTGGTTTGGATCAGGTTCATAATTTTATTTTGTTTTCCACGAGCGCGAGATAAATAAATGTAATTTTTGTCTGCGTTGATCAAAATTATTATCTGAAATCTTTGCAATTTACTAACGTCGACATCAAGACGTCAGCTGAAAGACGTTGAGAGTTTTATTTGTAGTTTTCGCCACATCGTCCTTGTTAAGACTATCACCATATTTTGTTGTCAAACTCTGCTAAGATGCAATGAAATGTGCTACATAAGTTTACACTTTATTTAGAAGGAAAATTTACAAGAAATAAATATTTTACTTTATTTCTATTGTGTACTGCTTAGGTGAAGCGGTAGAAGCAGATAGAAGCGGAACTTAACTACCAAGCTTAGCTTGTCACTCTTTACCTATACACGGAGTTTGGTACATGGCATACCCATGTTAACATAGCCATATAAATACTATACCTAGTGTTATCAAAAATTCAAAATTGTATTTTTTTTTCATTCAAACAGTTTGGTCAGATATCAATCGGTCAATAAATTTAGGTTCAGGTGGTTTACGCCGCGCGGCTTTACATACAAGCAATAAGATACCAGTAACATGCATAAGCAATTCAGTCTAATTTTCTTAGATATAATAGGATTTTTCGAATATAACTGAGTAAGTGCAATTTTTAGCTTTTCACACAAACCAAAAATCAATTCTTTATTTTTTTCTTTTCTTTTCAAAAAACCTCTTCTAACTATTTAGACTACTCTGACTTGCTTGTGCAAGTTTTGTTAGAATCGGTTAAGTAGTTCGTTTCCATATTTTCGACTTGAAAGCTTGTATGTAAAACCGTGCGCCGCGGAATCCCCCATAACTACTTGTAGAACTATTGTTCAGCATGAGCAATCGACTATGATATTACCTCCTATCTGAGTTACCAAACCACGATCTAACAGTACACGTGGGTTAGTATCTCGGCATCCGGCTAGGCTTCGTTAGCCGTTCGTCTGTCACCCTAAACAGGCCGGACTTCTGTCCGACATCCCGCCGATCAAAGTCGCCGATCCTTAATAAGGCACCGTGTAAGAATCGAACCGGCTATCGGCGGATCGCGTGCAAACTCACCCAGTAAGAACCTATGACCTGCCTTCTTGATTTATAACCGAAGACGACAATGTTAATAATAGACGAATATATTTTATTACAGGTAGAAAGTTAGAATTAAAATACAATAAAATACCAGACTCAAAAAAGGAGAGTTTTAATTTTGGCGTGTCATGTGTCTGTGTCTCCGTCTGGGGCATTATCGTGTCACTTAATCGAATGGACCGATCTTGATTCGATATAAAATACTGTGAAGACACTGAATTCTTAATATGCGAAGTAATTTACTCACATATCAAAAGCCGTGAGTGCCAGCGATCTGCTTGGTGAAGGGTGAAAGGGTAAAATGTTCGAATATTACAAAACATTAAAAAGTAGAGCTTCTCATAATTTTCAGTCGGTGTATAATGACAATTTAAACTCAAATGACAATGTCATAGAATTCATGTTGTAGAATAGCAAAAAATTTTACTGAATGAAAACAAGAATTCATAAAACACTCCCTGAACCTAAAATGTACCTAATATCATAAACTTACTTTGTTGATGTTTTATTCGTAAAATCTATAGAAAATATTATTCTAAAGGAATCCAAAATATGAAATAAGTAATACATACTTAAACAGTCAATAAATTAATTAGAATTATAAATTGAATACCTACCTACCATACCTTATCTTTTCCGTGATCCATCAAACAACAGTTTTATGCAAATTCCCATGAATATTATTTCTAATAATGCAATATGCAAATACCCCTTAAAATGTGTTTGCTGGCATGCTAATGTGTCGTGTGGTGGCAGGTTTATTGGGTTAAAGAGACGGATGTGCGGCGGCAGGTCCCGCAAAACGACAACGGCATATAGTGCCTTACACGGTAACCTGTAGAATGTATTCACCACCCGTAACGCGCCGCACTGCCGATTGCCGCGTAATACTGCATACAATCGTGAGCAATGGTGATTGGATCTTTTGGGAGGTTATTTGATTTTTAGGCCTCAATCTCACTGAGCTATTTATAACAACGCGAGCGCTTATTTTGATGAGCATTGAAAACATTGCATTTTGAATATTTTGTATATTTTAGGTAAATAATTTATATTATATATATTATTTAGTATTCTAATAGTACATTATGGTACAAGTGTGTAATGTTGGTGATTACCGCTGAGGCGCATTAAAACAAACAAAAATTAAAACCCACTTCAAAAAACTGAAAAGGTTAAAATAATTAAATTGAGTAGGTAGGTACCTACTCATACCCTAGAAATATATTTTTTAGAGTTGGTGCTAAGTTGTTTTCAAAAACAATAGAAAGTGAAGCACCGACTCAAAATATGTTTCTAGGGGATGAGTACCTACCTACTCAATTTAATTACTTATTTTATCCTTTTTAGTTTTTTGAAGTCGGTTTTAATTTTTGTTTAAATTTTTTTCTATGACAAATATAATTTTCAAACATTTATAATAATGTTAAAATAAAATTAAGAATATAATTATGTATAAATAAAATAGTTGAATAATAATGACCAGCCTATTTATTAAAATCCAAGTTCTTGTCCATCTATTTTTTTATTATAAATAGTGAGATTGCTTAGAATGCTTATGTTGTAGCTAAAAATCTTATTTAAGTAAACATAAGAAACTGTAACTGAGCACAAGGGTTGTTTCCATCGACAAACTTCACAAAAATATGTTTAAGACATAGGGAAATTGTAAATTACTTAAGTGCACTGTTGGTCACTGGCCTTCCTTTCAGCAGAATGACATAGTGAATTTCAGTTTATACATTACTAGCTGTACTGGGACTACACAACGGCACAACGTGCCGTCTGAAGCACGGAAGAATTAGATCACGATATTATTACAAATATGGTAACTGAGAGTTGAGAGCTTCAGCTTTCTTGACGAAAACCGTTTATTATTCTTTGGTAAGAAGCACTTAGTATTATGAAATATTTTGTATATTTTAGGTAATAGTACATTATGGTACAAGTGTGTAATGTTGGTGATTACCGCTGAGGCGCATTGAGGCCCGAGCCGTCAGGCGAGGGTCTTAAGGAGCCGAGGACGGTAATCATCAATACACACGTGTATCATACAACGTTTTTCAACACACTTCTGAATAAAATAATACTTAAATAAAAAACCATTTTATATAGTAGATAAAAAGTTTATTTAGAGAAACAATTAGTAAATGTGCAGTTAGTAAAATTATAATTAACTATTTTTGATGATATAGCGGTCTCATCAGATAGATTATTTACTGAAATACTTTCATGTTCTATTGTTATTTGTGATGGTTCATTATTCGTGTAGGTAGGTGAAATCCAATCATTGGATGTACTTGGTATTTCGCTAGTAGGATGCGTCTCAGAATCAAGTTTAATTCTTTTTGTGATTTTCGCACAAATTTCCTTCTTGTTTTGTATGGAATCTTCTACGTATGCAAAAGCATCTGGCCGTGGTTTTCTATATCTTTTACAGTTATATTTGTTAATTCTTGTATCCTACAGGCACCAGTTACACCAAATATTAAAGCAACCTGAAACAAAAGAAACAATAATTAAAGTCAACAAGCTGCTATTAAATATTTAATTAAAATTAATTTAACTAACCTTTGTAGCCAAATATTGGTTATCTGGAGCATCTTTAATAAATTTTTCAATATCGTCAGATGATAAAACCTTTGATTTTTTGCTTCTAAATCCATTAGATAGTCTCTTTAGATAAGCTGACAAATTCGAGTATGTTTTTAAGTCCACTCCATTCTTTGTTCGCACTGTACTTTTTAACATTGAGTAAATACACCACAAAGAGCTAGGTTTGTACTTAGAAGATAATTCTTTAAAGTACGCCATGAACACATTTTCTGAAAAAGACTGCGTATTCTTGTTGTTCTGCCATTGTATGAAATTTTGGTACGCTAATAGATATTTTTCAAAAATGAGGTTTCTTTTTTTTGTGCTTTTCGCGGATAGCTTTTTAGCGCAAATGTAAGCGTAACTCAACCAATAATATTAAAAAAAACTATTACTCACTCGTGAATAATAGTAATGAAAAAGTCACAGTTTGATTATAGGTGTCATTATGTGCCTAATTGCCATGGGATTAGAGCCACTTTATGAGGAAGTGTGTTGAAAAAAATATTTTTCAACACACTTCCTCATAAAGTGGCTCTTCCGTCCTCGGCTCCTTAAGACCCTCGCCTGACGGCTCGGGCCTCAATGCGCCTCAGCGGTAATCACCAACATTACACACTTGTACCATAATGTACTATTTCAACACACTTCCTCATAAAGTGGCTCTAATCCCATGGCAATTAGGCACATAATGACACCTATAATCAAACTGTGACTTTTTCATTACTATTATTCACTAGTGAGTAATAGTTTTTTTTTAATAATTAAAATTGCCAATATATATTTTTTTTCTTTTTTTGTTGTTAAATCTCCCTGTAATGGGAAGGCAAAAGGAACTAATGCCCATACAGCCATGTCTGATGTGATTGAGTTTATGTCACTTATCTATATGTATATGTGTAAGTATATGTATTTTTTTGTATTTATGTATATGTGTAAGTATATGTAGTTTAAAATCCAAAGTCACGCCCAAGGCCCTATCATAATAACAGCGCTTCTGCGACGTTTTTTATAATGTCGCAAAAGTTTTATGCTGAGATAGGGCCTTGTTGACTGCACTTATTGTTAAGTATAAACTGTTTGTATTTGTCTATTTTTTTTTTTTTTATTATTGTTTAAGCTTCTTGTTGTTGTTTGTTATGTGCATGTCAAATAAAAATATTTTTCTTTCTTTCTTTCTTTCTTTAATATTATTGGTTGAGTTACGCTTACATTTGCGTTAAAGCTATCCGCGAAAAGCCCAAAAAAAAGAAACCTCATTTTTTAGTCTATGGCCGATGCGCGCGCATAGGAAAACTGATTAATTTTTCCCGCCATTACGAAACATTTTTCACAACTCGTCTCGTTTTCTCTTTTGAAGTTATTTAGTTAGTTATTAAAAGAAAATGAAAATTTTAAAAGAAAATGATTTATGTTGTACACCGCCCGATATAAGATGTGAAGCCCAGAACGTTATGGAAAGTTTACTACCAGAAAACTCAAAGGAAAAATATCTATTAGCGTACCAAAATTTCATACAATGGCAGAACAACAAGAATACGCAGTCTTTTTCAGAAAATGTGTTCATGGCGTACTTTAAAGAATTATCTTCTAAGTACAAACCTAGCTCTTTGTGGTGTATTTACTCAATGTTAAAAAGTACAGTCCGAACAAAGAATGGAGTGGACTTAAAAACATACTCGAATTTGTCAGCTTATCTAAAGAGACTATCTGATGGATTTAGAAGCAAAAATTCAAAGGTTTTATCATCTGACGATATTGAAAAATTTATTAAAGATGCTCCAGATAACCAATATTTGGCTACAAAGGTTAGTTAAATTAATTTTAATTAAATATTTAATAGCAGCTTGTTGACTTTAATCATTGTTTCTTTTGTTTCAGGTTGCTTTAATATTTGGTGTAACTGGTGCCTGTAGGATACAAGAATTAACAAATATAACTGTAAAAGATATAGAAAACCATGGCCAGATGCTTTTAGTGAAGATACCTATCACGAAAAATAAAATACCTAGGTCATTCACCATACACGGTCCATTCTATGATATTGTTAAGAAGTATGAAAGTTTGCGTTCACTAAAAACAAAAAATGACTGTTTCTTTCTAAATCACCAGAATGGTAAATGTACCTGTCAGCCTATAGGTATAAACAAATTTGGTTATATGCCTAAAGAAATCGCTAAGTTTTTGGGTTTAGTAGATGCTGAGAGCTACACTGGACATAGTTTCAGAAGAACTTCAGCTACATTGCTGGCAAATTCAGGAGCTGATATAATGACTTTGAAGCGACATGGCGCGGGTGGCGATCTAGCAATGTAGCAGAATCATACGTAGAAGATTCCATACAAAACAAGAAGGAAATTTGTGCGAAAATCACAAAAAGAATTAAACTTGATTCTGAGACGCATCCTACTAGCGAAATACCAAGTACATCCAATGATTGGATTTCACCTACCTACACGAATAATGAACCATCACAAATAACAATAGAACATGAAAGTATTTCAGTAAATAATCTATCTGATGAGACCGCTATATCATCAAAAATAGTTAATTATAATTTTACTAACTGCACATTTACTAATTGTTTCTCTAAATAAACTTTTTATCTACTATGTAAAATGGTTTTTTATTTAAGTATTATTTTATTCAGAAGTGTGTTGAAAAACGTTGTATGATACACGTGTGTATTGATGATTACCGTCCTCGGCTCCTTAAGACCCTCGCCTGACGGCTCGGGCCTCAATGCGCCTCAGCGGTAATCACCAACATTACACACTTGTACCATAATGTACTATTACCTAAAATATACAAAATATTTCATAATACTAAGTGCTTCTTACCAAAGAATAATAAACGGTTTTCGTCAAGAAAGCTGAAGCTCTCAACTCTCAGTTACCATATTTGTAATAATATCGTGATCTAATTCTTCCGTGCTTCAGACGGCACGTTGTGCAGTTGTGTAGTCCCAGTACAGCTAGTAATGTATAAACTGAAATTCACTATGTCATTCTGCTGAAAGGAAGGCCAGTGACCAACAGTGCACTTAAGTAATTTACAATTTCCCTGTGTCTTAAACATATTTTTGTGAAGTTTGTCGATGGAAACAACCCTTGTGCTCAGTTACAGTTTCTTAGGTTTACTTAAATAAGATTTTTAGCTACAACATAAGCATTCTAAGCAATCTCACTATTTATAATAAAGAAATAGATGGACAAGAACTTGGATTTTAATAAATAGGCTGGTCATTATTATTCAACTATTTTATTTAACATAATTATATTCTTAATTTTATTTTAACATTATTATAAATGTTTGAAAATTATATTTGTCATAGAAAAAAATTTAAACAAAAATTAAAACCGACTTCAAAAAACTAAAAAGGATAAAATAAGTAATTAAATTGAGTAGGTAGGTACTCATCCCCTAGAAACATATTTTGAGTCGGTGCTTCACTTTCTATTGTTTTTGAAAACAACTTAGCACCAACTCTAAAAAATATATTTCTAGGGTATGAGTAGGTACCTACCTACTCAATTTAATTATTTTAACCTTTTCAGTTTTTTGAAGTGGGTTTTAATTTTTGTTTAAATTATTTTTTTCACATTTTTTTGTGTTAGATGAATGACCGTCAACTTATATTGTTTCTCACTATTGTATCGTTTCACTAAAAAGTCATAGGAAAGCAAAAATCCGCAAAATCGCAAACGTAGACGACTTACTGATTTCAGTTTTTTTTATTTAAAAACCAAACTACCCAACTGATTTTGAAAAATAATTTATGAGACCAAATGGCAACTATTTCGCATCGAACAAAAAAATAATCACGTGAATCGGATCAGTAATCTCGGCATGATCGGTGTGCATACAAAGAAAAAAAATACGTGGACGACTTACTAATTTCAGTTTTTTTATTTATAAAAACCAAAGTACTGAACTGATTTTGAAAAAAAATTTATGGGACCAAATGGCAGCTATTCCGCATCGAACAAAAAAAGAATCACGTAAATCGGATCAGTAATCTCGGCGTAATAGGTGTACATACATAGAAAAAAAAACATATCGGCCGAATTGAGAACCTCCTCGTTTTTAAAGTCGGTTAAAAATATCTAAACTAGAAAAGTAGTCCTTGGGCGCATTCGAACAGTCCCCAGGAAGTGAAAATTTTATCGTTTAGATATTTTATTTATTTTTGGGGGTTTCCAGCTTGAATCATTCATAGATTTTTTTTTTATTTCGTATTTTGATGAATTTAAAAAGGAAGATAAAATTATTCATGCTTGGTTCAATGGTCTTAAAGCAAATGTATATTTTTTACAGTTTTCACTGAAAACATTGTACACGACAGTACATACTACGTACGTAATATTAAGAAAAGCTGAAAACCAATTATTTTTGGTAATTTCGTGTCTACTCATTGCGTTTTAATGTGAATGCTTTATTATCATGCCTTATATGAAATTAATTCCCAGTATCAGATCTAGATCGAATCCGTAATTAATTTATTAAACAATCAGCGTGGTGAATACCAGGAATATAAGAGTTGAGTTGATAAATGCCATGTCTTGACCTGATGCATTCTGGTTATTTTTAGTCTCAGTAATAAACCTTGATTTTTAAGCGTTCTTGATAAATTGGATGGCTCATAACTTGTCGAACAAAGTGGAACATCTAACTTAGTCAGTAAATGGTGGAAAAATTTACATTTTGCAAGCGGATTCAAGAAAGATAGCGAACTTTGTGTAATATGTAAGTGAGGCATTGCAGAAAAAGTCACATTTACATACTGATTACGGACTAATGGCACCAGAAGCCGGGTAAAGGAATAAATAAGAGGCCCTAGGATATTAACAAACACTTATTACTGTACTCCTGGTTTAAATAACTATGAGGAATGTTGTCGCTAAGTATTTCACTTGCCTATACGGGTACCGTATACGTTAATGTTTGTAATAGATCTAATTCTTTATTTCTTAAATTCTAACTTTCTATAAGGTGAAAGCTATGGAGCAAATCCGTTTAGGCAACCAAAATGCAACTTGCAATCTATTTACGGCATTTTCTGCGATTCATTCGGTAATACAGCATCTCATTTAATGAGAAGTAAATGAATCATGGAATGCATGCATTTCATGATTCATTTTCTTCAAGTTGCTTTTGGCCGCGTATATGGACTTGTCCTTGTTGAAGGGTGTTAGTTAGGGGGACGCTCTCAAAAACGAAGGCGTGTGCCTTCGTTCGCCAGTACTGTTGGGTGATCCTAAACACGATTTGCGATTTCAATTTTATTTTCTGAGAAGTTGTATTTAGGGTGACCAGCACTGCCATCTGCCTTCATTTTCGAAAGCGTCCCCCTAACAGCCAGTATACAGTTTTTGAATTAAAAAAATAAAGAATGAAATCTATTACAAACATACTTTTATTTATTAATTGTGATCTTGTCAAGTTTTATTCATTTAAAAGTTACCCTATTGCTCAAATATTATTTAAAAGTATCAACAATAAGATCGATATTGAATTTTAACACGAGCACGTTTAAATTACAGATACGGATGATTCTATACTAATACCACAGCGGAAAGGCTAATATTATAAATGCTAAAGTAACTCATATTCAGATGTAATTTGGCGAGGAATTAGATTATATTCTGGGTAAGGACGAAAGCTACTTTTTTGCAACCACCAACATCCACGCGGGTGGCTACTAGTAGCTATTATATAGTTGAAAACTACTTAGTTTAATAACGTAGATAAAACTTTCAGCGCAGTTTAAACATTTGATTATCTTAGATAAAGAATAACTACACGTTTTTGAGTTGGAATTAAAGCAACATAGATTTAGATGGTTCAGGATAAAGGACTTTTTTTATAGTAAAAAAACTCTAAGTAAAAAATTACTTAGAGTTCTGTAAGTAAAATATTACTAGATTTTTTTTTTTTTATTTCAAATATTTATCTACATGCGTACTCATAAATATAATTTTAGTAAACATAGGTTGGATTGATTTAAAATTAAATAAACCTAGTCTCCTATAAGTACCTCGATTGACTAGGTAATTTCTATTCTCGAAGATACCCCATCTGCGAGAATAGAAATTACCTAATCACATTTTAATGTTTTTAAAGCGTTTAAACGCCTACTTTATCGTAACAATTACAGATAAAGAAGGAAAACGATGAAAAAATTTTATTCTTCAGACGGGAATTGAGCGTATCCTGATGTCCGACCAGACGCGATTACCACTACACCACCGGAGCACTATGTATACCTACTAATATCCTCACCGCAAAAAAGGGTAGATTATTTCACGTTTATATAGCAACGTTTATCTCATCACTCATTGAAGTTAACACTTGTAGTTAGTTTGTTAGTTAGGTACCTAATCGCGTCTGACCGGACATCAGGAGACGCGGTTTCGATTCCCGCCTGGAGCATATAACTTTTTAATCGTTTTCTTTCTTTATTTGTAATTGTTGGAATTACCTATCTATTTTGTCTTGTTTATAAGTTCTTACCTGCTTGACAAATTATCATAGAACGTGAAGTAATCTATAAGTTATATATATTTTTGGACATGAAAACTATCTCAACTGAAGCTTTAAGTTCCAACATTAGTGTAGATGATAAATATTTGACTGCAAGTTAAAATAAATCACAAATTTTCTTAATTTATGTGTCGGTCCAGCCAGCACGTTCTTAGCCGTTTTTCAAACACGATCTCCAAAAGCGCGCCATGTTTGCATACCACCAAACCGCAGTAATACATCATAACGGTTCGCATCATGTCTAAATAGCGTATTACAAGCTGTCAATATAAGCGATGGCCATAATATCTGACGCGACCCACATAGTAGTCGGAAGTCATGTAAACTTGACCTCCGTGTCAGTGAAAGTCAACAGTAGCCAAGTAATGAATTCTCGCGATATTCAAGAACTGATCGGCCATCCATTTTTATATTTTAGTCATCTCAAAACGGCAAAATAAAATCTCTGTTTTCGGCTTTTTATTGCTTACATTCTTGTGATAATTGCGTTTATGGTAATTTTTGAATATTGTTTGAAATAGTTTCTTGCTTTAGATTTATTTAGTTTAGTGTTTAAATAATCGTTCGTTTGCTTATAAGACTAAATAAATAAAAAATGTTTTTTCTTTTTATCGAAAAAATCGTTACTATTCATGTTTTGCTTTTATAAAATACTTTATTGATTAGTCAACATATTTGAAAACGAAAGCAACAGGAAAAAGAGAAAATGTATTAAATCCTCATTAAGAATATTGAACATTCGCGGGGTAGCCCCTTAATTAGTTACATAGGAAAACTGCCTCCTGAAGAGTGCAAAACTCCAAGATTTCCGAGAATCCCAAAATACCCAACTTTTATTTTCGTCATAATAAGTATTTTTTTGAAATTTTACATTTAGTAAAATTTTTCAAACATTCCATTCATTAATTTTAAAATCTTAAAAAAAATACCTCGGATGGGAGACTAGTCAATCGTGTAAATATATAAGCACCTGTGAAATTAAACCGTGATAACCATCTCATTAATTGTGGGCGAGTACAGAGAAGAAGACGCCTCGTTTAACACGGCTATTTCCAATTAAAGCCTTGCGCAAAACTATTAAATTGATTACCAGACATTTAATAACAAATACTGGTAAATATTTTCCCATATACATTCATTGGTTACCTAATAGCCATAGAGATTTGACGAAGTGTCAGGAGTAATTTGCGTGAGATTATTTTTTTTAAAACGCAATTTAGGCGACCACTACTACTGTTATAAGGCCGAAATTAAACTTTATACTTAAATATAAATCTATATATTGTATATTTGTCCTCTATGTGTTCCGAAACCATTGATCGAATTGTGATAAAACTTTGGTAGGGTATTCATCGCCCGGACGCCCGCAAAGGTACCTGGATTATAAAACCTCCTTTTTGTAATTATAAAACCTAAGAGTTTTTTTGTATAAATTTGAATATACTGAAGGTTAATATTTTGTAAACGGATCCCCGACACCCCCATTTTACGCGTAGGACAGGTTATCAACAAAATAGATTTTATCAAGATTTTGTTTTGTTTTCTTTGCTAGCTTGATAAACCTATGCCAAATTACAGCATTCAAGTACTAAGAGTCTCTGAGCTTAGTCGCAGACAGACGAACACACAAACAGCCCGCGCCGGTGGGCTCACACACATTAAAACTTAATGATGTCTGAATTGTGGGTGGTTAATAACTCGTAGTAATTTTATTATAAAATACAAGTTTTAATTGACAATAGCTGTATAATAGTTGATTTAATCAAATAACAGTAATACAATGCAGCACTACTAAAGATTTAATATCTAATACGGTAAACGTTAATGAAGATATAAGCAATAATCTAGAAGGTGTTATTATAATAACTAATTTCTACCAATGTAAGTTTTGTCCAATACTTATTACAATGTGTAGCAGGAGAGTAGTTCTCATGTAATATATAAATCCATAGACTTTGTAAAACATGTGTAATCGCTCTAATAGTGCTCTGGTGTATTTCTACATGATTTTAAGCCGATGATTCTGTATCAAAAAAAATATATAAACAAAAATTAAAACCGACTCCAAAAAACTGAAAAGGATAAAATAATTAAATTTTAGTAGGTACTCATCCCCTAGGAACATATTTTTGGAGGCGGTGCTTCACTATCTATGGTTTCTGGAAACAACTTATTTTATCCTTTTCAGTTTTTTGGAGTCGGTTTTAATTTTTGTTTAAATATTTTTTTTTCACAATTTTTAGTGATAACTTTTGAAGGTCAAAGCTAGATAGGTGACCGTGAGCTTAAATTGATTTCTACTATCGTATCATTTCACTAAAAATTCATAGGAAATCCAAACTACCCAATGGATTTAAAAAAAAAAATTATTGGACCAAATGGGAACTATTCCGCATCGAACAAAAAAAGAATCATCAATATCGGTTCACCCAGTCAAAAGTTTTGAGGTAACAAACATAAAAAATAAAATAATAATATAAAAAAAGCATACAGACGAATTGATAACCTCCTCCTTTTTTTGAAGTCGGTTAAAAATATTCGATTACTTACAGTGTTGTGACAGATTAGATAATAGTTAAAGTATTGGGTACTTTATTTCAATGTAATAGATAATTATTGTAGAAAGGGGCTAATTTTCTGCATCTATCATCAATGCATTCTATTCAATTTCACGTTCGTGTACAATCAACAACGCTTTAACTGTCTCTGTGTTCAAGTGGTTGAAACCACCTACCTCAGATCTAGAGAGAGGTCCGGGGTTCAATTCCCGTGGAGGCAGAAATTTTCTGCTTGGCTTGGTTGGTGGTAGGGGTCTTACCAAGTCTGCTGCCATAACAATAATGTTAACAGCATTGTTGTGTTCCGGCGATTAGAGATAAGATAGCCAGTTTCTCTGTGGTTGAGGAACCCGGGTGTAGAACGCTTCCATCATCGCTTATCTTTACTTATTACCAGGGAGATGACGGCCAAGAGTTACTCCGTTAAGATAAAGAAAATAACCGCCCGCCTTGACATTGAAAGACCGTTGTTGTAGTGTCAATTCCTGTAGCAGCAATAGAGATTAAATAGAACAGAATTGCTTTGGCCACCGTAACTAAATATGCTGGTTTGAGGATAAAAGTCATGGGTGTGGTTTTTAAGGCTACCATTGAATCCTAAAACAATCCCAAAGCAAAAATACCGGCACCGGGACTGAGTTATTAATTTGTGATAAGCCCACAAACTAGTTACAATAGGATGTCTATTGTTTTTGGAGACCAATACCCATAAATAATATATCGTTTGAAATTTGTGTCTTTACATCAACTAAAACATTACAGATTATTCACACTAGATAATGAGAAGATATTTCTTGTATGAGTAGATAGGTGCTATTACTTGCATGTGTTAAAGAGGCTTCAAATGCGAATTTGATGGTAATTATACATTTCTATTAAATTTAAGTATGATTGTAAAGTTCCGTTAACAAATTAGCTATAATACCATCTCCGTCAAATGTTCGATGATGTGTTTAGTTTATAGGAATAAAGTGCGGGATCATTTTTATGATGGTACGTACTTACGCATTTAATTTATCTGTATTATTTATTCTTTCCTAATGTAATAGAATCTAACAAAATTTCATAGATGTTTTGTCTTAGCGTAGTCACCGAGGAGAAATATTTCCCAAGTCCTTTTGATTTTGTTTGGGTTATTCTGGGATCACTGGAACGCACTAATGACTGCGGACGATGAGATAGAAACCGCATACCTCGACAGAATAAAACTACATAAATTTATTAAGCTCCGATGAGAGCTCCTACATAAATTCGCCCTTCGTAATGATTGTGCGTTTATTGCCTTCATCGGCTTGTGTAAGAGGCTATTTTTATCCACAACTCGTGCTATGCTTCATTGCGTCAGGAATTCAAAATATTTTATGCACACTATGACAAAGCGATAGTGATTTCATAATTTCATTAGTAAGTAATTTTAGATAAAGAAATGTGAAACAATGAACTAAAATAATAACAATTTCATCAATTTTCTACGGTTCGTTAAACAATGCCGATAATCTCTAGGGTTTTATGTAGAGCGAGACAATACAGCATTTTCCGCTAGGTAAGTACTGCGAGTCGTGATAGTAATATCTTATTCTATAGATTTAGAAATTAATTTAACGTTGGGGCGTTAACCGAACATTATGTTGTTGACTCGCAAATTTCGTGCGCTAAAACTGAGATAAGTATAAAAACTGCTTGATCAAGGCTAGATAAGAATGTTCACGTTGTTCTGGCTCACTTTTGTATCACGAGTTTTGTTTCTGCAAATGTTAAAGGTATCAGTTTGAAACTGACACCTTAGCATTGCCTGTGCCTGTGTAATTTCTCTTCTTTTAAAGGCCATGTTTCTTGGTACAGAGCCTTGGCATTTAGTTGGCAACCGTTATTACTTGGCTGTTTTGTTTTTCAAATTTGGAGTAAATCGTGTTCTTTTGCTTGGCACAAATTGAATTCAATTCAAAAGCGGCCAATATTCTAATGTCAATTTGTTTCTTTATTTACTTCTAACACCTACTCAATTTTTTAATGATCTGTGGCAAGCAACGAAACCCATATCCCGTTATTATAAAACGTGGACTAAAGTTAGACCTGGTCTAAAACTGATACTGTCTCTGTCTTTCTTATGACAAATAAAAGCGACAGCATCAGTTTTAGACCAGAACTAACTTTAGTCCACGTTTTATAATAAAGGCGATATAGTTTTTATAGCTACCTAATGTTGTATATTTCATATATAGGTACCTAAGAGAAGTAGCAACTTCCCCTTCATTAATTAAGTATAGAAAAGAAATATAGATACTTAGAAGAAATCAAAAAAAATTATTTGTAATAACAGAACAACAAACCCGCAGATAGTCAATATCAGGTTATCACAGTATTAGTAATACTCATACTCATATCAACCACATAATACCAACTAAATAATAATAAAAAAAATTAAAATTATGATCAAACAACGTTAACGTTGTTTTTATCGTTTCTAACTACTAAGAATGACCGGCATGCTATCGTTCATTATTTATTGTGTAAATACGACTTAGCATGCAGGAACTATTTAAGTTTTCATAGACTTTTGGCTGGCTAAGCGACGGGCGTTTATACTGGATGGTGGTGCCATCAATACGAAACTAAATTAGAACATAAGCTATATGAAATGGAAGATAACATAACATAAGCTATATGCTTCATAGAAATGGTTTGCCACTTTCAAAAACATCTTTTTCATTTCATAATTTCATGACATTTCTATGACATAATGCTGCCAATATTTTATTATTCCATAAAAATGTCATGAAATTATCAAATGAATTATCAAATGCCAATGTTTCACGTCGAAGCAATTTCACCAGTCCATGCTATCGAAATAACGCTTCGCCTCGGTTTTACAGAATGGCCAACTTTTGGTGTTAAAAGCGTCTATAAACTACGGTAAACACTTCCCATATAATTTTTTAGTATAATTTTTGCTAACATACCCTCTGTGGTTTTATTTGGTTCCTTGCCTACAAGTTTAATATCGTATGTAGTATCACCATCACTTTATGACAATATTCATAATTTGACCATTGTGGTTAAATAACGAGATATAAACGGAGACAACTTACCTTAAAAATAAAAAGGTCACAATTAAAATACGATCACGATAATGGATCCAGTATTTAACTTGTGCATCCAATAATAACAAGTTCACATAATGATTATTACTTCGAGGTAATTTAAATATAATTATCACTTACCTGATAAAGATAAACAATGAAGGATTTTTTTACAAGATTTAATAATTCTGCAATACCTCAATGAAATGTTTAAGATTTCACTGAATTACTGGTTTGATATAGCACGCCTACAAAATTTTATTTGTTATTCAGTTATTCAGTCTGATAGGTGAAAAATACTTTCGCACCTTACCAGCCCGCGCCAGCGTATGTCATTTACTTAGGAGTCCTACGTATGCCAGAAATTTGGATATAAAGGATCCACCAAAGGACCAGGAATAAATAATAAAACGTAATATTTTCAAAAATAACTTCACTAGCTCTCCCCGTTATGTCAAAGCAATTCCCGTTTTTCATGTTTCACGTGAATTTTTTACATTCGAAGATATAAGGTGCTAAATTTTTGTTTAGGGCAAAAGACAGTTATAATTAGCAGTCTCAGATCCAGGAGTTTGGCATTCTCGCGATTACAAACACAAGAAAAAGAAATTAGTGCCAATAACTACGAGAAATATTTGAACAAATATTTTTACTCCAATGACGCAAGGGTCGAGACATTTCGCAGACTAGTCCTAATTGTTAAGTTTGGTGCTTATTATGTCGATAAATATTTAAAACTCAATAACTTGAACGTGTTTTATTACTATTAATTAAGACAATTATTATAAATTTGTTAGCATTGTTGATAGTTACATACTCTCCATCTCTATTTTGAATTTATCTTGTTTTTTCGGGGAGGAATCCGCTTACGGACCTACCCGCCGCTATCTAAGCGACGGGCGTGTGTGGGGGTCGCAAAGTGCCTGATCGTAACGGCACTGGGAATACCCACTTAAAGTCTCCAGTAACTCCACTGCCCTTCGCAGAGGTAGCCTAGGCTCTGCCGAAGCAATTTCGCCAGCTACACCTAGGCAACCTAGAGTCACTTTGGCAATCCCAGACGAGGCGGTCTCTGCAATCCTTGTGCAATCATGCGGTAGGTGAGGCTACATATATAGGGTATAGATTTACGTATAATCGCTGGTGTATGCATGATAACTACCTAGAGTAAATTTTTGATCGAATCGAAATGTCTTGATGTCAATTATGTTTCACTTTCAAATGGTATGAAAACGACAGCAGCGCCTCTGTTGTGAATTATTGGAAACTACTTTTTACATGCCTATTTGACAGCTGAAAGCAATCAAAATCAAAAAGTTTCGATTCAATTAAAAGACTTACGCTAAGAATATGAAGTACCCTTGCTTGAGGAAAAACCGAATATCCGCAAAAAAAAATTAAGCATTTATGACCCTTATATGGGGAGTATAAGGATCGTACCCTTTAATGCCTTTTCTACGAAAGAATTAAGGTAAGGTCCGGCTTTCAGGCAATGAAGTAAATTACTTCTAAAATATATTTCTATATTTGGTAAATTTTATACACATTATTTTTTTACTTATCGATAGAGTGTCGACCATCACTAAATTATTAAATCTCAACAAAATTGCAGTCAGTAGACAAAAGTTTAGGGAAAGCGATCGAACCCATGTTGCGTCAAGTTGCGTGTTGACGACAATACAGAGAAAGCACCGGACGGATTTGTCGCTCGGAAACTGTTTGTGCTTCGGAGCGTAATAAAAAGCGGCTTCTACGGGCATGACAACAACGAATGCGTAGGTACGGTACTCTATGTGTGTAAACGAAATTGAAAGTATCATGTGTTTATCGAGAACTTAAAAAATATTTGAGTAACCATAAAACATTGTCTGTATTTTGTTGTTTATTATTGTTTACCTTGTTGATTGAAAATCACATTTTTAAAAAACGATGAAGAAATATATGCTCCAGGCGGGAACCGAACCCGTGTCTCCTGATGTCCGGCTGGAACCTTGTTTTTGGTACTACAAGAGTGGCAATCTGCAAACAGGCGTACCTACGGTTCGCCTGATGGTAAGGTTACCGTAGCCTATAGACAGACGCTCGTAGCACCTTGGACACCACTCACCTACTTACCCTATAAAATTCAAAAGAAAGCGTAATCTAATGCAGACAGTATAAGAGATGAATCCCCCTGCTCACGCTTTCTCATTGACTTCTGAACAAAACATTAGTTAACAAAATAGCGATCAGTTATCGATCTTTTGAAAAGCAGAGTTGCTACCCCAGTCAGGTGCTAAAGTTCGAGTGGTGAATATCATATGCTCTTATCTTATCTTGTTGTGGGGCCATGACTAAACCACTGAGCACTTCGACCCATCGGGAACCTTTGTGCTTCCCCTGCCTGCGTCCAGAATAAGCCCTACAGACATAAGCCCTATATCTTTGGGCAGATAGAGCCTGAAGTCCTCTGGCTTCAGATATGCCACTTCCAAAAGGCTCATTCTGGTCCTAGCCAGAGCATCACAATAACACAAGAGATGCATCATTTATTCGTGGCATCTACAACATGCTCGACAAGATTGTGTTGGGGAGAGTTGTAATTTGTGTAGCATGTGGTGAGTAGCGAAATGCCCTGTGAGCGTCCCAATTAAGAAGCGAGCTTGTGTGTACCGTTTGTATATAATTAAGTATATACTCCATCTTACTACCTCCGCCCCTATCATATTATTATGCTCACTAAAAATAAAACAAAAAATTCGTTTTTTATTGTAGGTAAATATGCTAAAATGGTATCCGGCCAGCTCGATGACTAATAATCAGCCTCACTTGTCCTGCCCAGCCCTCTATAGACAAATAAGATGCCTTTTGATTATCGCTTTCGCTGAACAAAAAACGTAGAGCTTTGCATCGTCAGCAGTCTTCTGCTGGAAATGGCCTCTCCACATGGACGCCCTTTGGCTCGATCCTTGACTAGTCTTATCCAGTTATTTCGAGATACTTTGCGAAGATCGTCACTCCACCGAGCCTGAGGACGTCCCACACCGCGCATGCCGACCCACGGCTTTGCACTTGAAAGTAAAACTATTTCTTATGTAAAGTCCCATTTATTTTCGTTTTTGATAGCAATTGCAATTATCGAATGGCATCTTGTCTTGTAAAAAATAGAAGCCCAAGTTACAACGGCATCATGCGAAACAAGTCGTCTCGCTACCAAGGTTTGATTTCTTTGCTATGCTAATGCTATCTAGAAAAATTAAGATTTTCTGTAAGGTGTAACTATTTTAACAGTGACGTTTTAAGCGCGAAATTCGATGGGCCCTTTTTCATCTACCTCCTCTCAACATAAATGAATATAGGTACAAGAACAACTTTTTGTATAAAGAAATGTGCTCTATTCTAATTTCCCTTTAATTTTCTGCTCTTATTAAGCCAACGCTTCCATGTATACAGATGTGTCGTAGACTACACAAATTTATAGTGTGCATAAAAACTACTGTATCACCTTACCTACTTGATATTTTCTGCGTGGTATAATTCACATTGATTTACAATTTTATCATAATAAAATCACTATCAGGTGCTCACACACCGCTGCGGGCATATCGAATGTCACGTCGGCGCCTACGCAATTAAGATGCACTAGATAACGTCGAGGTTAGGTCATCTACAGACTTATTCACAGGCAATATTTTAAATTTTTTTTGTCTGTCAATGCAGGTAGCCACTCCCCTATTTTATTTCTCCAAAACTTTGTACCGGTTGATTGGCAGAGAATGCCTTAGGCAAAAAAGGTTTAAGTCCGCCTATTGTACTTTTTTGTGCAATAAAGATTTGACAAATCATAATCATCATTAGCCTATAAACGTCCCACTGCTGTGCACAAGCTTTCCTACATGGGAAAAACACATAAGGAGTTTGGGCCATAACACCACCAAGCTGTCCTAATGCGGGTTGGTGGGTTAAAGCGGTTGCAGTAACAACCGGGACCAAAACGGCTTAGCGTGCCTTCCGAAGCACGGAGGAGCTCGAGATCATAAATTTGACTGAACCATTCCGGGATCGACCATGGCGAAAGTTGCTTTGTTTTCGTAATCGAAACCAGAGCGCTCAAACCACTACGCCACGGAGCTCCTCCCGCTTTATTTAACAAACAAATTAATAGTTACCTTTGAAAACTTTTCTTTGCATTTAAGCTTAAAGTTTCTGTTGATTTCTATTCAAGAACAAAAGCTAGTAGTAGACATACTTACATTGATATACGGACGGATATATATTACGGACAAAATAAAATCAATAATACGGTGAAATAATTATTGCTATGATATCCTATTTATCAACGTCATTTTGTGTCATATAAATAGTTAATGACCAGCAAAGCCCTCAAAGCCGCAACCGTCCTATAAGGACCAATTTTATTTGTTAAGATTTACAATTTCGCTAGAAATAAACGATAACAAATGTTTTCATTTAGTTAGTTAATTATAGAATAATTGTGTTTTTATAGAACAGATAAAATCTGTGCATTGTGTGCCATATAAAGTACGATAGAGGAAACGTTTATTTTTAAAATAGATCATTAGGTAGCGATAGCGACATCATCGATATCATCGCCGCTAAAAATGGTAAGTGCTTCGTCGGCCTATACCTACTGATACATCTTTTTATTCTGACGTTCAATGATTCTAAGCTTAATCTGTGGGTCTTAAAGCTTAAAATTGAACCGCACCTATTATATGCCTCTCAGTGTTTGTTGACAGCTTGCATGTCCATAGTGTCCATCGTCACATACATATTGTACAACTCACGAACATCATAATTACATTAGCAGTTGGAATGTTTGGAATCCGCCTCTGTGTAACGCTGCCTTATTTATGTTGCAATCCACTAATCACTGCGTGTGTGAGCGTTGGTATATTTATAATGTTTTTGTTTGAGAGACGGTATTATTGAGGCGTCTAAAATGAAGATTCAATTTTATAGATTTTACAGTTTACTTATTTAGACAATTTTAAGCACGGGACAATTTAGAATTTATGTGCCTTAAAATCTCAGTCAAAATCAGGGTGGACATATCTTGCAAAGAGTCATTAAAGCTATTTTAGACAATACACTGTTTCTTTTGATTCAAGAATGCATCTGCAAAAAGAAGAAATCTAGTCATGTTTCAAATTTTATGACCTCATATAGGTACGAGGACGTGAATCTTAAAACGATATAATCTTATGTTATCTTAAGATTCACGATATTTAATAACGATCTATTAAGAATTTGTAGCACTTTTAAGTTTCAAGCTGTCTGTATGTAAGTCTGTATTTAAGTCTAATCGTTGTTTAACTATAGCATGTATTTTCTTGTCGTCGGATTTCCAATTAATCGACCTCATTAAATGTGGTCCGTCCAGGTTTACCTCTTTCATGGTCTAAATTAAATCCTAATTTAAATAACGTTCATCGTATAATCTAACATCAACATCATCTTCAAAGCTATCAGTTAAAGAAAATTGATGGCGAAAATGATAACATGGACTAAGTCATTCACCA
The DNA here is from genome assembly GCA_947347705.1 of Nymphula nitidulata. Taxonomy (NCBI): domain Eukaryota; kingdom Metazoa; phylum Arthropoda; class Insecta; order Lepidoptera; family Crambidae; genus Nymphula; species Nymphula nitidulata. The sequence continues at coordinate 15,401,667 of OX374625.1, read as the reverse complement.
AGTGGTTAGATTAATTACCCACTTATATATTGACTACGGGCTCTATTGTATAAAAAACAAAGTCGTATTACGCAAATTGCATAACGTTAACGTCTCGTAATATTCCCATTTATCAAGGAGATAGCATCTCAGCTTTCCTCCAATATTATAAAGTAGGATGGCCATGATGAAATTAATAGAACGGACAGCTTAATTGGTCTCTAGGCCATAATTTATGAATATTTCCTAACATCAATAAGACGTTTTTCTCAAATGTCAAGATTCAGAAGGTACTAGAAAATTCCAGGTCATTTATTTGTTATTTTAAATGACGAAATGGTAATTTACCTAGTTTTAGCTTAACTTTGTAAGATTTTCAAAATTCGCAATATTTTTTATTTTACGAGGTACCTATTTGAAAGAATTATTGTATAATTTGAAATATGCGTTGTTTTCTAATTTTTTTTAATTCTCGATTCTGTTAAATATCTACACAAACAGGCTGATAATTACAATTTAATGAGTGTGAAAGAAGAAAAAATAATAGATATTATTTTTTGTTAAGGAATCCCCTTATTAAGGCGTCTCTATGATATCTATCATAGAGACTCCTTATTTCTAAGCAAATTGTTGTTCAGAAGTAGTAAATTTGGCTATCCTACATGGGAACAATATCGATGTAACCGATGAAAGTGAAAACAATTAGGCTATTGAGGGTCACAGCTACTTTCACGTAGATTTTATCATACAAACTGATGATGGAGTTATTTTCAATAAATCGCACGTTAAGGGATCAAGAGTCAAGAGGATAAATTGCTGCAAAAATTAAGCTATCATTGTTACCTTTTTCTGTTTCATCCTTCGGAGAATCAAATTAAACCAATCGTCTGTTCTATTGTAACGGGATTTAATTGTGTTTTAAATCTGATCCAGTTTATCAATAGAACGTTAGTGTTCTTTCAACGAAAGTTTTGGAGCAGTTTTGTATGGAAGTTCACATTTTTTATGTATATGTCACATTTATTTGGTTATTTTTATGCCTGGGCTGACAATAACCACATCTTGACTTAGCTTAACCAAAATTAGAAGATTACAGACTCTTACTGTCCAGAAGATTTCGTGAGAATAATTGCAGCTCAGAGCAAAAAAAATATTGGGAGGCACGATGTGTAAAAGAACTTAACATCAGCTAAATAATATGCCGGTATCCAGGAATAAATTTACGTCGCATCCTTTTCTGTGTATGACTTGACTAGAATCATTTTCTTGACTTATTTTGGAGTTTATTTTAAATTTAATACAGGACTTTCATTTTTTATAATTCTTTATAATAGTAAAGAGTAGTTGATTAGTCAACATGTTTTATTTAGAGTACTTTTGCGAAAAAAGTAACGCAAATAGCTTAGTTCTACTATTTCAATCCTAATTAAACCATTAAAATATTTCCAATCAAGTTCATCATTGTCCCGATGTGTATAATTATGGGCGGTTTTATTTCCAACGAAGCCGTAATTTCATTCTTGTCCACTGCAAGACATTTTTCGCGATCATACAACTCGATATAATAACGCATTCGCCGGTAATTTATGTACAATCATCGCTTGTACACCATAAATAACTTTTATGGCAGACCTAAGGAATCTAGTGCAATTTTCACAAGAAATACTGCAAATGTTTGGACGAACCGATCGATGTCGAATTACCCATTGCCCGAAGTGAATACCTCATTATAATCGACGGGTATCTCAAATAGATACGTAATTACATACAAGCGGGCAATATTTCAAACAAACTCATTATTCGAAAGGATACAATCACAATGTTTCTTCTTTTTCTGGTGCCACCAATACGTGTAAATGATGTGGCGCGACTAGTAATTGCGCTTAATGTCGTCCTAAAGGCTATTCAGTGCATTTCCAATGCGATATTTATTTTATTTTAATTCGAGTTTCGCCGACAGTGTTCCCTAGATTTTATCTTGTCACGCCTCTGCTCATTGTGAACTCAAGTATTAACCTGCCGTAGGTTTTGTTTCGTAAAAAAAGGACGCTATTCCTCAGCATTCGTGCGTTCTGTAATAAGATAATGATGGAGACTAGCATTTCCAAGGAAAATGTTTACTATTTACGTTACACTATATAGTAGGTGCCTCTGCGCATCTGTATCGTCGACTGATTGTTTCAACGGAAGTCAATAAGATGAGGATTTTTGTCTTAAAAAAAAGTAGCAAAATTAGTTATTTTTAGTATTGTCTTACATTTTCGCGAGCACTACACATTGAGTATTTTTACTTTTCTTAGACGACCAGTGTGGCAATAAATCGTACAGCCCGCCTGATGGTAAGTGGTTACCGTGGCCTATAGAGGCACGTAGCACCTTAAGGTCTACTCACGTGTGGTATACCATGTAATAAACAAGAGCAAGCGTTAAGTTGACAACACAGGAGACGAGTGAATCCCCCGCTTCCAACAATTTTTAAATTTCGAATCTTAATCGTATCGTTCACGCACGCTTGAAATTTCAAACACAAGCCAGACAAAAGCTAACGTAACCACTCGATACGATGGCGATTCGAAATTTAAAAGTGTTCGTGCAAGGGGTACAGATGACATTAGTCACTACAGGAACACAACACTACAGAGTCATTTATAATGTGATCCTCTGTAATATCTATAGTCTATACCACTATGCTTTCTCTATATCGTCTTTATGGTACTGAGGTACTCAAATAACCTTGACAACTGGTAACTTGGTAGTTGACAACATTTTTTATTTGATCAAGAACTATGGAACTCGAAACATTGCAAAAGAAATATTGTGTTTAAAATCAATAGTTTCACAAATACTGTGTTATGTTTGATCTGTTGCAGCGCATCATCTTAAAATGCTCCATATAAAATCTGCGGAACAACTGACGTCACATGTTGCTATATTACTAAAAATGTATGGGCATATTGACAAAATTAATAATAACTACGTAAAATGGATGTTAATAATAATGATATTTATACACTCACACCTATTATCTAGCCCAAAGTAAGCATCATTAAGAGCTTGTGTTATGGATACTAGATAACGGAGAAATAATAATAATAATATGTACCTATATAAATATTAGAAATATACTAAATAAACATATAAACATCCATGACTCGTAAACAAATGTTCGTACTCATCATACAAACATTTGTTCCTACCGGGATTCGAACCCGGGACCTCTTGACCGAGTAGCCTGGGGCACAGACCACTCGGCCAGGCTGTCGTCAAATGTTGTTCCGTACTTCAACATTAATTTATTTAGGTATGTTTATATCAATAAACTAGCACAAATCGGTAAGTGCTCCCATGCGCTTTTCCTAAATCTTTTCAAATTAACATGTTCAGGGGACCATTTATTGAAATTCCCCTACATATGTTTAAAATATGACCATTTTTAAAATTTTTTGAACACTTTCAACAGTATTTTTTTTACTTAACTTTAAAGTTCGAATTATTTTTTATGTATAACAATGAAAATAGCGCCATATTCAAACTTAGGCACCTACTAAGTTATACCAACTTGTACTCAATTATAATTATGTTGTATCAACTTGTATAATACTCAAATATGAAATGTTATATTTATTCCTTAGTATAACTTTTGTATGTGAATAAAATTTGGTTACACAACATACTATTTACATTAATCCGTCAAACATCAGATTCCATACATAGCTAATTGATTATTCAATTGTCAAAGCCCTCCGGAAGGATAATACCCTTGATTTAAGTCAAAGCTTTTATTAATTTAATGTGTAGCTAAGTAATATCAACAACTACTTAAATAAATGCTCTAGGTTAAGCCATTTCGGTTCCTATGTTTGAATATGATTTCAAATTATAACTTCCTATTGTATTATCGATCATTAAAGACGGGAGCATAACATCACGTAGCCGATGCTCCACAATTTATGGAGCCAGACAACAACATTCGGCTCTTTTGAACCTCTTCTCAACCCTGCAGCTATCGTCTTTACAATATTATAGTAATTGAATATTCCTATATCGCGATCGTGACCATTTATCATTATGACAATAAATCTAAAATAATGATTGTTCTGGTTACAGAAAATAATTAAATAAGGTACTTATAATATTTGAAGAACGTTTTAATAACATTTCCAAATAGGGTTAATATATAAAATATTGTAAAATTACATCATAATCTTTAGAAACAAATAAAATCACATATAACACCGTATTCATTGCTTTGGTGACATATGTTTAAAATCAAAAATTCATCTTTACCAAAACATATCATAAAACAAAAAAATTATAACTACAGCTGTTTGACACATAGATTAGAGTTAAAGTTGCCATTGTATTTATAATTACCCGCATTTAAGGAATATTGGTATTAATTTTATTTTCATTTTTTCAACCGCTCTGTGATCATTTATTACTGTAAATAAATAAATACATGTCACAAACACGAAAAACAAATCAACTTTCGCCATGGTCGATCCTGGGATGGGTCAATCAAAGTTTGTTATCTCGAGCTCCTCCGTGCTTCGGAAGGCACGTAAAGCCGTTGGTCCCGGTTGTTACTGCAACCGCTTTAACCCACCAACCTGCATTGGGCCAGCGTGGTGGTGTTATGGCCCAAACTCCTCATGTGTTTCTCCAATGTAGGAAGGCCTGTGCCCAGCAGTGGGGCGTATATAGGCTGGTGATGATGTCACAAACTAGTTACGAGTGGGTAGAATAACGACATTTTTGTTCGCAATATTTTTCCATCTGCTAACAGCGCCGAGTCTACGGCACTTCTTTTGTGGCGCCGACTCTACTCGCCACGCCCTTGTCAAATTCCGATAGGTGTCAAAACATTTTGACAGAATCTGTACTAAACACTGAGAACACCGACCGTATAGAGAGGTCCGCTATATTTTAAACAAAGGCAAAGTCATAGAAATTTTCTTAATTGAATTGTAGATTTGGTACATGTGTTTCAAAAATATAACTTAAATAAAAATGGTATGCAATGTATATATTTTTGTATGACGAAAAATTGGCGAAATAGGTAAATTATACTAAATACTTTAAATATTTGTAGGTATAGTATTAATTTACTCACATTAAATGTAAAAATTTTACTATATGCTTTAGAAGACGCATAAATAACATAAATATCATTAATGTTGTCCGTGGTCGATACAAACTAAATTTATTGAAATCCGCCACTGCTTCCATATGACGTCACCAATAGACATCATATTCTATGGAACGTTTTTCTATGTATAGCTTCTCAAATAAATAGCTATATCTAAAAAAATATTGATTGCAGATATACTATTGCTTCTAATATTTATTTACTATTGACTTTTACATTATTTTGAAATGAAAAATATATAGTTAGAGTTAAGAGTAATTGAAACTGTTTCGTCATTGTTGTTGAAAGTTGTTCTAAGTTATCGTTGTTGTTGTTCTAAATTATCGTTGAAAATGTCTGATTAAATTTTTTTTTCTTTCGAAACTTTACTAGGTGGAAGGCCCGTATTTAGGGTCGTCTGGGTAGGTAGGTACCACCGCCGTTCTTATTTCAGCCGTGAAACAGTTCCCTGTGTTTCGGATTGAAGGGATGGTGGCCAGTGTAATTACTGGGCATGGACGGCATTTCATCTTAGGCCTCAGGAAGACAACGCACCTGCAATATCAAGTGATTTTCCCTTGTTATTACAGGTGTCTATAGGCGGCGGTAACCGCTTACCACTAGGTGGGCCGTCAGATTGTTTGTCATCTAGTAGTATAAAAAAAACTTTGTTTCTTTCCTATATAATACATGTATTGTCAAAAGAAACAAATTCAAGGTTCATCTGATAAATTCAATCATACACGTATAGGTAATAATGTTTAATACTGTGTATTTTTCATATAAAACAATCAAAGGGCAAAGTTTTGTTAATGCAATAAATTTTATTTTATTTGAATACTTCTCATTATTACTGAATATTTCACCAACAGTGGCGGCATATTTGTGACATTTTCTATAAAAGTAGAAAACCGATAATTGTAACAAGCTATTTGACATTTGGACACTGAAAAATAAAATGTTTAATGGCATTAATTTATATACCAGCCGTCGTTCTTAAACAGAATTATATAAACTTGAAAGTAAGTAAAGCGATAGGCGGAGATAACAACGCTTTTACACGGATTAGTGGTTACGTGCAGTTACGATAAGAACTGTCGAAAGTAGACAATTCCGTTATCTGTCTAGACTTCTAGAAATTACCTACTTACTTTTGTGATGTGAAGTTTAATAATATAAAATTTAAAATTTTAAGTAACCTCGGCCTTTATTATTAATAGTCTGTCTAACACCATCTCATTATGACTATTCTTATGAGCCCAAGCCCCCTTTTATCTCTTTTATCATGTTAAAATGAGCTGATAGTCATCAAACACCTGAGCTGATCTTCATAAATTATAGCTAAGAACCATCCTAATCACGTCAGCTTTCAAACAACAAAAAAATCAATTCAAAATTAGTCCCTTCGTTTAGGAGCAATGATGCCACAGACAGACATACAGATACACAGACAGACACGTCAAACTTTTAACAACCCTCTTTTTTCGTTGGGGTAAAAAAGGGGCATTATTAAGGAACCACCATAAACTCAATAACGCTCATCAAAATAATTAAACGAGCAACAGCTATAAATTAGCTGTTGTGATCGGCTGCCGTACCCTATAAACACTAGCAGCTTGGCTAATCTGTGCCTTGAGCACTCCTCACGCGTTGTGTACCCTGTAAAACTGAAGAAAAAAGTTGTACTCACTTATAAGTAGGTAGATGGCAATTCACAAAACAGGAATTTCTAAATTGTCAAAATAAATAACGTAATGATGGTGTAGGTAGAGTCATGTACCTTACTAGATACGAGGGTTAATTTTTTTATAACACTCAGCTGATACCTAGCCCAAACTAAGTGTCATTGAAAGCTTGTGTTTGGACACTAGATAATGGAGAAATATAATAATAATATGCAAGTTTATAAATATACTAAAAAAGTACGAAGATCGATTCATCATCATCATCATTTCAGCCGAGAAACGCCCACTGCTGGGCATAGGCCACCCCAAAGATCTCCATACCGATCGGTTCTGCGCTGTCCACATCCATCGGCTTCCCGCGACCCTCACCAGATCGTTGGTTCACCTTGTGGGAGGCCTACCAACCAACGCTACGTCTCCCGGTACGCGGCCGCCACTCGAGGACCTTTCCGCCCCAACGGCCGTCAGTGGTCCTTCCAATGTGGCCTGCCCACTGCTACTTGAGACTCGCAATTCTTCGGTCTATGTCGGTGCCCTTAGTTCTCCTGCGGATCTCATCATATCTTATTCGATCACGCAGAGAAACTATGCTCGGGGCATAGCCCTCTCCATTGCCCTTTGGGTGACATTGAGCCGTCTTATGAGGCCCATTGTAAGCAGCCACGTTAAGCGGGCACGGAAGATCGATTACTCGTGAACAAATGTTTGTAACTATTTTTTTTTTTTTTTTTGTTTCATACACTCACACCTATTATCTAGCCCAAAGTAAGCATCATTAAGAGCTTGTGTTATGGATACTAGATAACGGAGAAATAATGATAATAATATGTATATAAATATTAGAAATATACTAAATAAACATATAAACATCCATGACTCGTAAACAAATGCTCGTACTCATCATACAAACATTTGTTCCTACCGGGATTCGAACCCGGGACCTCTTGACCGAGTAGCCTGGGGTACAGACCACTCGGCCAGCCGGTCGTCTATCGTAACAAAGTACAGCCCCTACCGGGATTCGATGCCGGGACCTCTGGCTTAGTAGACAGTGATACTAAGCACTCGCCCAGACGGCAGTCACGCTTCCCGAATCAAATGAAACCGAGTTTTTTCCCGAACAGAAGCACACATGCACTAACCCCCTATTTTTATATGATATAATATGTATTACAATAGAAAACAATACATCTCATAACAATAGTGGTTTTTATACCTAATACATATGCCAATATACACAGCATTTCTTAATAGACACGTCTTCTAAATGTTAAGCTTTTAACTCTTAGGTATAGGTATCGCTTTAATGTTTCATTAAAAGTTACCTCATACGCACTAATTACAACTAATATTAGCTTAAGTCATCGATCACGATCACCCGTCTGTTACATAAAAAAAGTTTTCTTAACAACCGGCAAAAGCAGTTTCAATATTGCAACCTTTAGATTCAATGGGATAAAAAAAGTTTCTACGTACGTTTGTACATTCAATTTAAAAAAAGAAAAAAGAACAGAAGTTTGCAATTAGTGCTTGCAGCAGCTGCCATTAGAGAAAATTACTAGGCGTAACTTGTAATGTTTTATTGTTTTATTTCGTTATTTAACCATTTTTACTATTAAAAGAAATATTCATTAGCAAAGCTAGCGAAACCCGTTCGCATTACTTATTTGAACTAACAAACCAATGCACCATTGGCTGGTATTTAATTGAAAACACAACAAATTGTACAGAGAATAATTATGTTTTTGTAAGCAAAGACGGGTAACTCAGCAGTAAAGGTGTATTAATATATTTGCGTAACTTTAACAGTTTACAAATTAGCCTCTCAGTTTTATCAGCGCGTTAAATTTTAAAGTTAAGGAGAAGCATTAATTAATACTGACTATTATGTGACTTCGCTGCTAAATATGCGTCAATATCTTCGCTGCTTAATAATGTCAGATGATCAATAGACACAATTGATAATTGAAATCTTACACTGTTTATTTAACTTTCAATATCGTACTCATAACTATGTAAATAAGTTTATTCAGTTCAATTTCTTTATATTTTCAAAGCAAAAGAAACACAACTTATGAAGTAAAATAACTTCTACGTAAAACTTAGAAGTAATTTACCAGTTTATGTAGTTTTCTGAATACCTTTCAAATATTTTTATTATAATTATAATAGATAAATGAATTTTTAGTAGTAGAGTGCCCATAAAATAGACTATTTTTAGTAGCTGATCCGCCTTCATAGTACAAGATGTGGCAACTTTTTGATGCTATTAATGGACAATCTTCGCCTTAACACAAACCGCGGCAGTTGTCACTTTCTCCCGCCGCAGACAGTCCTCGTCAGATGCACTAAGATTATTCCCATTAGTGGCCATTAGCCATTTAACTAGATATGATTAGAGCACGTCACGACTCATACTGCCCGCGGCGGCGAGTAATATATCATGACTAAACTCGCCAATGGGCCTAATTCTGAAGTACATACACAATATCTAAAAAATACTGTACTCTGATGATTCTCTTTTTCTCAATACAAAAGCAAAAAGGACAACTGACAAATATTTTGACAAATGTGTGTTCAATTTTTGACCTTAATAATCGCGATGGGATAGGGATCCAGTATAGCCAACTCAACAGTTTTCACTGTAAATTTGTAGTTTTTTGGAATTCTTCTTAGTTTTTCTTTAGTACCCCAAACCTACATATTTTTGACTAATGTAAGTTCACTAATTCAGCTTTAGCAAATTATTATAACAAGTTAGTTATTATCACTTATGTATATGTATACATATAGTTGGTATAGTTAAGGTTTGTGTTTTATTTCCAAGTTTATTTTGTTATGCTCTTTTAAATTTTGATAATCCCATGATTTCATGTTTATAATTCCTTCCCCTTAAACCGATTTTAATTAACATTTACAGTTTTTTTAACAATGACGTTGCATGAGAAAAATTACGTGTTTAGCTGTCTAAACGATTCAACAGCTTTTAAAGATTTTCTTTAAATTTTGCAAGAATTAGTTAGATTCAGATTAACGGCCGGTTTCAATATTGAAACGACAGATAGAGATAGCCCTACCGCAGTTTAGTTACCAAGCAACCTATGTAACTCCTCACGTGTTTTTTCCATGTACGAAGGCTTGCTCCCAACAGTGGGACATATATAGGCCGGTGATGATGATAATGATCCTATGTCATTTCTAGTAAATTATAGTATTTTAGTAAATTAATTTTTATGAATGCTAGGCAACAAAACTTACTTCTAGCTGTGGATAGAATACGAAATGAAACCAGCCGTTAGTGTGTCTTTAGAATCGGACCCCATTCAAAAAAGATTACGTAATAGTGACGTGTAACTTAGTAGCTGGTAAATAATTTTAAGTGTCTATCTGATGACACTTACTGTTTTTTATCATCTGAATAACTTGAACAAGAATGGCGAAAGAAACGTACACTCGGCATACGAATCATTTGAGCTATCAGAGTGATCGAAAATATCTGTACTGGTTCAGTTATAACACTTTGATGATATTGTATGTTTGTAGCATCACTTAAATATTTAACAAGTGAAGGACGATTCTACGGCTATAGTAATATGGTTGGTTTTTATAAAACGCCATAGTTATTTTTGTACACCCTGAAAGCTCAGATAATTTTGATACGGTATGTACCTACCTAAGTTTGCACATAGGTGTCTACAATCCATAATTCTAAGTACTTCGAATTCTGTTCCTGCCACCAGTGTGGTACTTGTAGGTAGTTGCTATCAATTCATATTTGCATGGACTGAAATACTTTTTTACTGTTCGTAAATTAATTTAAATAAAAGTCCCAATAAACCCGACAGACTTTAAAAAAGATCTAAAAAATGCGTAATAAAAAATTCATATAGAAAAATCATATTGATTTTTTAATACTATCTATATATCATGGTTATAGTATACTTAGTAGATATTTCTGGGAAGAACAAGAATCTAACACCTCACCCCTCAAAATCAGTCAAGCTGTTGAGGCTACAGGAGGTCACCATGGAATACACATCAAATCCACATAGATACATACAGTGGAAAAAATAACTATGTATAACAGCATTGTTGCGTTTCCGCGTGTTGGAGGTAAGATAGTAAGATCTTCTGTGCTTTAAGAATCCAAGTGTAGTTTGCTTCCATCTTCGACCTTATCATCCCTTACCATCAGGTGAGACCCAGGCCAAGACCAGGTTAAGAAAAATAAATAAAAAACGTCAAGACTTGCACAAGAGCCTTAATCTTACAGACTCATTTCAGTCCTTTTAAGAGGAGAAAATTGATTAATCTATCAATAAATTGACAAAACAAAAAGTTATCTATCCATTTTCCATTTCCATTTCTCCCTAACCCAAATACCACGAGTGAGATCGGAACTCTCACTGTGAGACTCACAAGCACCATCTTTGGACGTCATATCCGTGAAGTCAATGACACCACGCGGCTGCTTATGCAATACCCACCTTGACAGTAAGATGACGATCGTGTGACGTAACACGTTTGGCGATTCACCTTTGTTCGATGCGACTTGAAGAATTCGTTCTATACACGAAAGAAACATCTACTACCGGCTCATCAATGGAATTGTAACCACAAAAAAAAAGTATAGCGTCCAGTGTATTGCGTGGGCCAGACAATAGATGCTCTCGATAAGATGAAATGCAAGTGATAGCATAATTGCACAATAAAGCTTTGTTCGGAAGACGTAATCACAAGTATTATGAATGAACCATCACACCAGACAATCAAATTATCGTCACATGCCGCTTATCGAGGATAGGAGAGACGACCTAAACGTTTACGGATATCGTAAACCTGACAACTGTAGAAAATCATCTCGAAATCATAATATGTGTTCAACCTGTAGGTATTTTACTAGCTGTGCCCGCGACTTCGTTCGCGTGGATGTCGGAAAGTAACAACGGTGGGGTAGGTTACATTATTTTACTTGAGAATTTATTTGGCTAAGGATTTAAATCATGTTTTTAAAACACCTTTCCAATTAATGTATTGATCGCTCCGCCCGCACCCGCCCGCCTTGAAAATCATAAATGCGTGCATGATATTTTAAAACTATGATATCTTTTAAGATATTCATTGAAATCAAATGATGTCAGGAACAATTTTGCTCAAAATTAAATACTTGTGGTGAATAATGTATTTATTTCGATAAGAAATAATATCATGTTTACAACAACACCTTGGCAGATAGTACATTATTTTATAACAAATTTGTATAGGTACCAAAAAATGAGAGTCAATTTCAAAGAATAGACATATGCTGACGCGGACATTTTTTAGAACTTTTCAAGGAAAACTTTAACCGTTTACGCAGCGCACGCAACGAAAGCTCTGAAAAGGAATATTTTTCCCCCGTGTTTGCAACACTTTTGATTAATGCTCGCTGCTATTGGTGGTAGCGTGATGTTATATAGCCTATATAATACCTCAATAAATGGACTAAGTATGTATACTGTACACACAAAGAATTTTTCAATTTGAATCAGTAGTTCCTGAGATTAGTGCGTTCAACCAAACAAACAAACAAACTCTTCAGCTTTATAATATTAGTTTAGATGTAATAAATACCTTATTATAATATTCCATGAATAAAATCAACTATACAATTACTATATGATAAGTGTTTATGTTATCTTACTAACCTACATGTAGTGCTAGTCCTTACCTTTCACAACCCCATTCTCATGCCTCTTCAATAAAATAAACTAGGCGTCATTAAATTTGAAGAGCACAATTTACTATGTTATTTTGTAGCGAACTGCGACGGTATGATTTTTGTATAACTTTGTTTCATGTCTATCGGGATGGTTTAAGCTTATAATTACTACCGTAGTTCCCATTTCAGTTAACTTAAATAATGCCATGACGAACATGGCTAGGAAGACGTGTAAGATGGTAATGAAAATATGTAAAAGCTCAATGACAAGATCAGTTCCGAGCGTGTCGGGGAGGTGGCGATCATTGACATGCGCCTGTGCATAATGCACCTATAAGCCACAACATTGAATTACCATAATACAACATACCAACAAAATTATGTAAGTGTATGCAGCAAAATAACTTTAAGTATGTCATATAGGGATAGTGTTAAAAGTGATAGACTTGTGTTCAGCTATCATAACAAAGAACTTTTTTTTTTTTGAAATGAGAATTAAAATTTAATTTAGAATGTAACGAAAATTTCTTTACCTCATTATAAGAAAAACTTAGAATTATGTGTACATAGTCGAACCATTTCTATGTAGTGTTGTGTTGCTGCGGTGAGTAAGGTCGCCGGATCTCATTATGTTGAGAGCAGAGGATCTTGTCTCCTTTGTTATCATTATGAATTCTTGATTTTTACAGGTTTGGCGTGAGTAGTGTCCAAGGTGCTACGCACGAGGGTCTAGGCTACGGTAACAGCTTATCATCAGGCATGCCTTACGCTTGCTTGTTACGTTTTATAGTGGTATAAAAAATGTAAATCTTTCATCGTAATCGTGACTAACCGAATAACAAGATAATACATAAATTGTATATTTTTCACTACAGTATAATACACGGAATTACTTCACTAAGTTGAATAAATATTTATATTGGTAAGGTACATATATTGGTTCTCGAGTGCTAGGCGCGTACCGGGAGACGCTACGTTGGTGCCCATCGACCTAGCGTCTTCCCGTACGAGGCGGTGGTAACCGAAAGGCCCACAGTATCCGGTTCGCCACAAGGTGAACCAACGATCTGGTAAGGGTCGCGGAAAGCCGATGGAGCAGTCAGCGGAGGACTGATCGCCTCGGAGATCCTTGGGGGCCTATTACCAGCGGTGGGTGTCTCTGGGCTGTCAGGACGATAATATATTTATTTATTAGAATATATTAAATACACAGACATACTATACTAATAGGACTTGTACTGTGTCTAATGCCGCCAAATTTATCGCATTCGATACTTAAATAAATAATCTTAGCCAATAAAAAACTCCTACCTGAACTTACAACTTCAACATAATATTCCTCAAATGTGTATACAGATTAGTGACTATTAAAAATATTTATGACTTGTAAGCCTTATTAACATTTTTTTCATTGACTCTTAATCTTCTACAGTAGCATCAAAGACATAAACTATTAATAAGTCACTCTAATACCTACTTAGAAAAATCAAATTACCATTTTTGGTGGACTTCAATAAAAATATATCATATTGTGCCTTTTTAACCGACTTCAAAAACGAGGAGGTTCTCGATTCGGTTGGTATGTTTTTTTTTCTATTGTACACCGATTACGCCGAGACTTCTGATCCGATTTACGTGATTCTTTTTTGTTCGATGCGGAATAGTTGCCATTTGGTCCCATAAATTTTTTTCTACATCAGTTGGGTAGTTTTTGTCATATTGTTTTTTAGCTTTGAGTTGTTGATGTAAATGTGAAAAATAAAGAACTTCTATCTACAGTAAAGAATATTGTATGATCAGGTATCTAAAGCTTGAGGAGATCGGTGGCGTAGTGGTTAGAGCGCTCTGGTTTCCATTACGAAAACAAAGCAACTTTCGCCATGGTCGATCCCGGGATGGGTCAACCAAAAATTCTATTCTCAAGCTAGTCCGTGCTTTGGAAGGCACGTTAAGCCGTTAGTCCCGGTTGATACTGCAACTTCTATAACCCACCAACCAGCATTGGGCTAGCGTAGTGGTGCTATGGCCCAAACTCCTCATGTGATTCTTCCATGTAGGAAAGTTTGTGCCCAGCAGTGGGACGTATATAAGCTGGTGATAATGATGATGATACAAATATTTAGATTATTAGATAAAGCCGCTGTACGTAGCAACATCATTTATTCGTATTTTTTAAAAAAGTCATCGCGTTCTTGGAATGTTTGCAGTCTTATAACGGCATAGGCGTAACCAATTGGTTTCTTTGATCTGCCTAATATTTTGTCACGGGTATCAGAACATAATGACGTACGACCTTGTCTCTGACCTCAATACCTGTAACGTTTGTTCCGTAAACATAAAATTTAATTAAAATCTATGGAATTTTCTAATATTTAATCTCTTGATGTTAATCTATTGTTGTGATTTCACCGCATCATCGGTTTGGATATTAATCCGGTGCTTATTGATTTTGAAAATTAATTAATTATTCTTAAGTTCTTAACCTCAATAGTGTAATGTTGACTATTGCTATTAAGAATTTCGAAACTTCGATTAGCGAATAAACAATAATCATTAATTAAAAAGCTGGTGAAATTTTCACGCATAATTTGAGAAAATAAAGGTTTGAATTAGGTAGTCCGGTCTAATTAGAATTGGTACGAATGTTCGGAAGACTATTTATTATAAATGAAATCTGAAAAGTTTCCCATTGATCTTTAGTATTAAAAAAAATTGCAAAGGTGGCCTTGCAAAATTTTTTTAATACTTTAGCTTTAAAATTAAACATTCTTTTTACAAAATTAAACATTTTGTTTACTAAATTAAATGTTTTGTTTACAAAAGCCACCAAGCTACCGAGAGACAAATCGAAATTACGAGAGATTTACCTATAATTGCAATCATGAATCGCATAGCGGATCTCCGCATCAGATTTGCGGTGACGGGAGCTGTCGATTTTATGATGTAACTAGTGACGCACGCGCACTGTATGACATACTTTTAAATTTTCGCAAATAGAGATCACAATCAATACTTTCTCTCAATTCATTCGGTGCCTAAAATAGGGTTAAGATAATTACTTTGACTATGAATTATTCTATTCCACTTATGATCGGGCAGTACTTATGTCTTATAATACGTGCCAATAAATCATGAGTCTAAACTTAAGCATTATTAAAAAAAACTACAAATCTTTTTATGCAAATTAAGCCTAATAAAACAGTTTGAAAGATCTATTGTAAAACAATCAACTGTGCATTGATAATAAATACTTCTTCAAGTCACTCCCTCTCTCTAAGATCGTGACTGCGAAGGTAGAGCGCTACTTTGTCTCTCCTTTTATAATAGCTTTTATTTTACAGAGATTGTAGACTTGAAAACAGTTTGAGCTTCCTATCAAATTAATTTTGTCATGCCTGTCCGAGTACTATCTTTATATTTAAAAGGTGGTACGCACATGACAATATTAAGAAATTCAAGGAAGGTGGCATAGTTTTTCTTTTTCAGATATTTATAAATGTACTGATTTAAACATGGATTTTAATGAAATTTATGCATTATTATCTTTTTATATACTTTTATGCTTTACTAAAATGAGGGTTTTCAAACATTTATAATAATGTTAAAATAAAATTAAGGACTATTTGAAAGCAATGCCCCAAGTTAACCGAATCGTAGATATTTGTAAAATTACTCGTTTTGGATGTTAAAATATAATATTACGACATTGTAGGGTAGACGTTAGCTAATAACACAAATAGGTACAGAAAAACTAGAAGACAAGTCCTCAGATGCTCAGAGCAGGGAAGCTCAGATGGTTAGAGCTTAGAGCAGTCACTTGGACTGGAGTATTGCTGATGCGGGGCTCCTCTATCAAGTGATTGGTATACAAGTTAAAAAAAAACTTGTGATGTTATTGTACTTCTTACAATCACTCTTACATGTAGAGCTATGATGAGCAGACCTAATTTCCCCGTCTCCCTTCATTGTTATAATTTTAATACCATATTCAAGTATTTATTAGATAATCTTTAGATCCTTTTCATTGTGTTTCAAACCTCTTTTTTATTATTTTTAGGCAGTTAACATATTTTTTAAATTACTGTTAATAGGTACTTATAATATTAACATAAATTAATCAATCAGGAAATTCATACCAAGTTATATAGCAATACAGCTTAATTTCTTACTATATCGCCATAAATTACAAAAGTTTTGCATTGTCTTTTAAAGCAACAATACAGGCAGATAGATCGGTATCTTCCGATGATCGATAACGTGGATCGGAAGACCACGAAAGTGGGATAAGTCGTGATTCCACTAATTATTGGTGTTACGTTAACTATTGCAACAAAAGATTGTCGCCTTATTGCGAATACACCCAGATTATTCACCATTAATCAGGCTGGAGTAGTTAAGTGGCAACTGTTTGCTTTATTACGTGATCCAACTATAATATGTCTACTTTGAGAGATGTTGTGCAACGGAGCCTTAAGTCTTTTAAATTAGCCAACTGATAGCCATATTGCGAGATGCCTAAAAGACGAGCTGTTGAAAAATTTGCTGTTAACAGCCACTAATAATGTGAATATAAATCACT
The DNA here is from genome assembly GCA_947347705.1 of Nymphula nitidulata. Taxonomy (NCBI): domain Eukaryota; kingdom Metazoa; phylum Arthropoda; class Insecta; order Lepidoptera; family Crambidae; genus Nymphula; species Nymphula nitidulata. The sequence continues at coordinate 15,384,595 of OX374625.1, read as the reverse complement.
ATAACCGCTTCTTAAAAGCGTAATCGATATAGGTATGGCTAGAATATACGACACATCACAAAACAGTCGACGGCACATCAAGCGTAACGCAAGAAGGGCTTCTTGCGTTTGAAATAGAGTAGTAGTGCAACTGTTACACTTGATGTGTTGTCTTGTTTACGTAAGGAGAAGAGGGTATAGTGGTATTTACCACCCAAATCTTAAACTCCCGACAGGGTTGCACCTTCTCGCAGTAGATCGCAGATAAATAAGACTACTGTTGTGTTCATGCGGTTAAAACGGTCATTTGAAGAACTCATTGAGAGAGCGTCATGCTTGGAGCAAAGGCACTCGTAATAAACTGTTTCTCTTGATTTATAAAGGGTAGGAAGCGCCTGAGAGTGACCAAGGCGCTACGAGCGACTATAGGCTACGCTAATAGCTTCCCATCATGTGCACTAGGTGTACACTTATTTGCCATTGCCATTATTTTATATTTTTCTATATAAAATGACATTTGTGTCATTATCATCATCATCATATCAGCCTATGGTGTCTACTGCTGAATAAAGGTCTCCCCCATCGATTTCCAAATGGATCGGCTAAGCGCAACCTGCAACCAATGGCTCCCAGGCACCCTGACCCAGTCATCTGTCCATCTTGTGGGAGGCCGTTCTAGTTTGCGCTTTCCGGTACGTGGTCGCCATATTAGAATTTTAGCGCCCTATCGGCCGCCAGTTCTGCGTGCTATGTGCCCTGCCCACTGCCACTTCAACTTGCTAATCCTATGTGCTATGTCAATGAATTTAGTGTCATTTGTTTCTTTTTAATTTGTGTCTCAATAATATTATTTCCATCTCGGAAACCAAAATCATTAGTAGGAAATTTATAAAATCCAAATGCCTGTAGATGTCTATATAAGTATTTTATAAACTGTATTTAGCCGCACAAAAATTATCAAGTGATTCATCAATGAATACGGCTAGTGTCAATTAGATGAAAGTTAATTTAAACAAGCGAACCTTAAATCACGTCATTTATAGTAGAAAGAGGCAAAAAGTGAAACTATAAATGGTGCAGTTTACTGCCGTTTGCCGTACCAAGAAGACAGGCGTTATGTCGTCGTTAAAGTGGTAAGATGGATGAAGCGAATGAGTTGTAAATATCCCTTCTTAACATTTTCAATGTTTTCTGCCTTCGTGCAATAAAATGCGGTTCAAAACATATATATCCGATACAACGCCCACAAATTAGTCAACGCGTCTCGGCGTGTTGACTTTTGTACGCAATTCCACATTAGGTCGTGGTACAGGGCGTCGTTTAAATTATTATGCCTCGTAACTCCGTACTATTTTATTTTTACCCGTTCCCGCTGACATTTCGTATTTACGGCATTTGTTTAGTGTTGAAAATATGCTGTTTCTGACTTAAGTCGCACCAGTTACATTTAGATTTAAATACGTTGTCTGATCTGACCTCTGATGGGCGTTACAATAATAGGATGTTTTGTGCGTAGAGTTAGATATACAGGGGGAAAGTTTTGTGCGAGAAACGACTACGGCATTTTGGTAGATAATAGTGTTTTGGTGAATTATCTCTTTAACAGATATTTCATGGAATTAGCATTCTATTATAGGTACGTTATATAGAAACGTGTTCAACAAACTATGGCGATAAAAAATCCTAATTAACACTTTAAAAAATGAATTTATCATAAGAACTTACCATAATAGGAGGTTCCGAGGCTTAATAAATCCTATGTTATCAAAACCTGTAATGGATATTACCTATTTACTTAATAAAACCAATTTATTTGCTACATCGGGCCTCAATGAGAGCAATGATATAAGTCGACGAGAAACAGAAACCCAGTTATTAATATAAATTAATACGTAAAAAGCAACTCGCTAAAATTAATATGTAGACAGTCACCTATGTGATTTACCGGGGTCAAAGTTGCATATACAAAAACGCCCCATCATACCGTGAGTTTCACGCGACGCCAATAGTTTGCGCTAAGTATTGAATTGAATAGTATCTAGAAAGGCTCATAACGTGGAAATAACACGCTGTACAGAAAGGGTAGAGTTTGTTTAAATATTTTAAAACTGCCTTAGTCAAATGAAATCAAATGTTAGAAATTACTAATTTCCAAAACCTATGAGCTTAGCTCGGTTTGATTCGGATATATTAAACTGTCTATAATTTTTTATTTTACTAATTACTCAACACTCAAATTACCCATTACTCAACATTCACTAGCTCAAATTAAACATCATTAGGAGCCTGTATTGCGATCCTCAAGTGGCAATGAGCAGCGCACATCGCAAGGCCTGACGGCCGTTGAGGGAAAGGTGGCCGCGTCCCGGGAGACGCAGCTTTGGTAGGCCTCCCACAAGGTGGACCGACGACCTGGTGAGAGTGGCGGGAACCCGGTAGATGCGGGCAGCACATGACTGATTGGCCTGGAGATCCTTGGGGGAGGCCAATGCCCAATAGTGGGCGTCCCTCGGCTAAAATAATAATAATGATGAGCCTGTAATGATATGATATGATATTAGATAACGAAGCAACGATCATACATATTAACATCCATGACTGATGAACCAATGAACAATATAGGTTCATATCATCATTCAAACGTCTGTCCCTACCGGGATTCGAAACCAGGACCTCTAGTTTGGTTGATAGGAGCTACGACCACAAGTCCAGCCAGCTGTTTAATATTATCTATTGGTTTTCATAGTCAGTCTAATAGATTTACGTACTTAATTACAAGCAATGCACCATCCAGCACCAGAAATTTTCATTGAATCTTCATGATACTTCCTCGAATGACGTGTATGAGCATTCATTATATTGCCAACAGAGGAGACCCCTGACTTTGATAAACAGCGTATTTGAGCGCTAAAAAGACAGCCTCCATACGTTACCGCATACACCGACATAGATTACAGATCTATTGGCAAGCGTATGATTAACGAACATTATTATTTTATGCGCAGTAATTTCTAACTCGAGGCATGAATACCGTTTCTGGGTATCTATGGCCATGTTTATTTTAACACGTATAATTATTCAACAGTAAGTAATTGAAACGTAATATTACGTAAAGGTTGTTATCGCTAAATTATTACAGTGCTTTGGCGCTACCGTATTGGGTGCTAACTGTAGGTCCCATTGAGGAATACGCGTGTAACTGTCTCTTGAAGTGCATGAAAATAAAATTAATACTTTTCTGCTATTTTTTTTACAATATAATGAATGTATGTAGTATGTCCAATGATGGCAGGAATATGGATACATTACAACCCATCTAAGATACACTATGGGTATCGCTTACCCTCATGTGAACCGTGGCTACAGAGTCTCGTAAACGAAGACAGTTTTTTTTTTATTTCTTCTTTTACAGGAAGCACGGCAATTGACCCAACACCACCTGATGTCAAGCGGTAATAAGAGTCCATATGCGAAGACAGCTAGTGCAGTTTAGACACTACTCTAGCCACCTAAACTTTGCCGGCCCAAAAGGTGCTTTTTCACGCCTCTCTTGAAGGAATCCATATTATAGGATGGCAAAAAATTCCAAGTTCTGAAAGTAAGACAAAGAAACGAGGCACTAAATTACTTTGTGTGTCATGTTGAGGAGACAGTGAATTGCTAACTCCGAAGACCGGCATGCGTGCTCCTAAGCAGGAAGGGGGTATCAGAGGTCATCTAGAGGCGAGAACCTTGGTGAGTCCTCAAGCCTTGAGGGGCGAATTCGCTTCCGGAGGATTTCTTTTAAATTGTAATATTTATCCAATATAATGAAAAAAAGAGTTGTTTATTATAAGTAAGTTAAGGCCTATAAGTAGTCGTGTGAGTAAAGCGACAAATCGAGGTATCTTTTTAACTCTTTATAAACTACATTGTGTTATAATTTTTAAAGAAAGAAAAAAATTAAAGGGTTCTTTGGCAAATGATGACAGCTGCATATGCGGACACGCCCGCGCCCGTTGCGACGACACGACGGGCGGCGCTGGCGCCGCTAAAATGACATTTAACATGGGACCTTGCAGAGAACGATTTGCGAACAATGCGTGCGATTGTCACTATGTTCCGGGAACGACGGGTCCCTGGTGACCTTAGCCTTCGTGACCTCCACAAGCTAGCATAAAGAACTGTAGGAATAAGCGATTGCGACTTCACTGAATTATGCAGAGAGTTACGATATAATCTTTTACCCATTTAGATAAACGCATTTATAAAAACCATTATAAGAAATTTAAGTCGAAAATATTGGAAATGAACAAAGCGATACGGATAAGACTTATCATGCACAAGCAATTCAGGCTTGTCTAAATAGCTGCCAGAGGATTTTCCTAAAAGCAATATATTAAAGTAGAGTTACACGAATTATTAGCTTTTCATAAAAGTGTAAAATCATCACTATTCCTTTATTTGTTTTAATTAGACTTTTTGAAAAATCCTATGATAACATTTAAATCTAGCCTGATTTCCATTACTTTTTAAAATCGGTTTGTTCGTTTTTAATATTTTTAGACTTGAGAGTTTGTATGAAAAGCCGTGCAACGTAAAGGCTCTCTGTTAATATTGGTGCTTCTCTCAAAAACAAAGCTCACCAAAAAATATAACAGCGCAACAAAATACCTACAGGTTTCTCGCAGCTTAAAAAACGCGCTCTTAAATTTATAAATTGTCAAATAAAAAATAATCTATTAGGTCTATTCTTTTTCAAAAAGGTTTGATAGTGTTTTAACACTAATGTAAAATTAATAACTAAGTTTTCTCAAATTTTTAAAAGGCGAAACAATTCATGTAATTTGGCCACATTTCGTAGTTGAGTAGTTGATGGTGGTGATGGTGGTTGCGACCTCTTTGCAGTTGATAGAGACAAGTATTGTGTTCACAGAGATGAAGTGATAAAATCCGGTCGATTTATGATATAAAGATTAAACAATGTCCTAGAGATTAGGCGCAATTGTCATCACTACTATAAGCAATAATACAAGCCCTACTATAAAAAAACTACCCTCCGCTAAGAAGAACATGAAAATGAAAATGAAAATATATTTATTCAATAAGGCCCCCCAAGAAGCACTTTTTATCGTCAAAAAAAAACCCTTATGTCTATCACATAAAATAATATTAACAAACTAACAATTTCATAATATTCTTAATTTTTGATTTTAACATTATTATAAATGTTTGAAAAATTACTTAGTAATTAAAATAGAATAAAACATAATAAATAAAACATACAACAACAACATACAATACATATTAAATTTCATAATGTTTGTCTCTCTGTCTTATCTGGATCTACGTAAGCTAACAATGTTACAATGTCATTCTATCTATCGGTCTGTCTGTCGATCTGTCTGTCGGTCCGTTTGTCCGTCAGTCTGTCAGTCTGTCTTTCTGTCTGTCTGTCTGTCAGTCTGTCTGAATTTACACCGGTTCCAAAAGTTGAACTACCGAGAAGATCCCGGCAACAAACTCGTGTAGTCACTCTTTTTTAAATTATTAAGTTACTTATTAATGTTTAATTAATTGTAATAGTATTTAGCAGTGCAGTGTCGCGCAGAGTATAAAAATAGGTATGTTAACGTACCAATAAGTACCTAATGACAAGAACTTTAAACACTTGTCTGACCACGTCATTACAATAATAGCTGTATTGTTTTATATAATTCCTATAATGCCATATACCTCAAAAATTCCTCAAAAATGATACCTACTATTGGTGAATATGTAGGTAAATTATACAAAATCAAGGAAGCTTAGAGATGACCATTTCCACTAGTGGCACCTGTTCACAGGTATGACGCATGTGCCAGCCATCGCTCCGCTCAACCATATTATGGGGAACGGAGCGACCCGGTACACGACGCCACCACCGCATGGTACGATCAACAGGGAAGATGTACCTAACGTATTACAAAAAAACCAGCTAAGTGTGAGTCGGACTCGCGCACGAAGGGTTCCGTGCCATCTATAAACAAGCAAAAACATTACGTTTGTTGTATGGGAACCCCCTTAAATATTTATTTTATTATGTTTTCTAGTACTTGTTTTTATAGAGGCAACAGAAATACATTACCTATGAAAATTTCAACTGTATTTCACTATCACGGTTCTTGAGATACAGCCTGGTGACAGACGGACCGAACGGACGGACGGACAGCGGAGTCCTAATACCTAATAGTCCCGTTTTAACCTTTACCACAATATTTTTTATTTGAATGTAAAGATAATAAATAAGAGATATTTTTTTATATACAAATGCTTTCTAAATAAATGCCAGTTTCTCAACCCGTTTTGAAACACAAAGACAATTTGCATTATTATTTTCCGGGAACGCCTGAACTGGGAGGGAAGTGTGTAATGTCTGTGACCTTTTCATTTTCATTTTTATTTCTTATGTAAACGTGGTGGTATTAAAAAAGAATGTAAAGAATTTTTATACCTGAGAATTACTTTTTAATGCGATTCATGAGAAACGTAATATATAACACTAAACTTTAAAAGGAATTCTCTGATAGAGCTGACGCAGTTATTAAAAGGCGTTTAAAACTATTTATATTTTTAAATTTCCATTGTAATTGCACGCGGAAAATGAAGTAATGGAGATATAATGTTTCTCTCTTACTTTTGTTCACTTATTGGTACATTGGCATAATTATTATCATGACATTTAATTTTGTACGAACAGAATAAATAAATTCTGTAATTAATACTTGCTTACCAGTGGAAAAGTTGCACAATTAGCGCTTCGTTAGCACCATACATTTAGCTACGACTATTTAGTAATAGCTTTATCTTTAAATGCCGTTTACAGCCATCCATTAATATCATTAATCAAAATCTTGGTAGCTATTATGTATTTTTTGTCATCGGTAGACATAATTCATTGGTCAAACTATCTGTCGCCTAATGATTGATGTTGCGGATTGATTCAATAGTAAAAAGGAGCGCTTAGAGCGATCGCCCACGATAGTACCGATAAAGTTCAAAGAAATTGCTCAACATGGGGTTCCCATAAGTGTGTCCGTCGATGAGATTAGGTAATCGGCCGAACGACCGGATCTGCAAGCTCATTAACAAAAAAATAAAAGATTGTACCTCTGACAATAGAGCACTCCGCGACCGAAAGTGCTAGCGAGGTATACATAATAGATATTAAAGCGAACTGATGACGATAGCAGATCGGGCGATCGCTCCTTTATTTTGTGGTTTCTATTGATATTATCTACTGAAGCTATGTGATGATATTTATAAAAAATTATCAGTAAATTAACTACGGTGACTTACAGTACTTACTCTAAGAACTATTAGATAAAGAAATCAGTTTTGTTTCATAATTTTTCAATCAGAAAGCTCGCCGGTAATCTTTAGTAGAGTAAGTAATTTTTACGTTGTTCACATCAGTCATGCTTCCTTAATTTTCCCTAATACCTTGGCAGTAATGATACCGCGGCTCGTAAAATAAAACCTCAGGCGAAAAGCGATTTCCCCACAAGAGACCAACATTGACCCATTCGTCATCTAAGAAAATTGCAAGGAAACACTAGTAGCGACATAAACAAACTTAAATGGCAAAACGGAATGCGCATGTCAAAATTACACTTATTTACAATGCATCAGACAGAGCGAGCCGGCGCGGCTCTTGCGGTTGCTTGACAAATGAAGGCGTTGTTTCTGCGCGGGCGCCGCCGCCGCTACTGTGTAACCCGGAGTATCTCATATGAGTTACGAATATGAATTCCGAGATAATATTTATAATTCTATGCGAAGTAGGATAAATATTATCTTTACCGTTTGCAGTCGTTTGCTGCCTTTAGCAATCGTGTCGTAGTTATTACTTATAAAAAATTTCTGATATAAAAATGGAAGCTTTGAGTTAATTAAGTACTTACTTACTATTTAATCATTCTGTAATAAGAAAAAATTTATGTGTTGTGATTTCATACAAGTAGGTACCTAACTACCTACTTACACAGCCGAGCTTAGGCGGAACTGCGGATTTTGTCCGATAATTGAATTCAATATGACAATGTGACGTCATAAACCATGCCAATGTTCATACCAATAAAGTTAGGCGGTCACCCCGCTGTAATATCATTATGATAGTCATTGAATATGATTTTTGACGATTCGAGAGTGCTTCTAGGAGGCCTATTTGAATAAACATACTTTATTTTTATTTTATTTCAATTCATACACAATACCTACAGAAAATAAAATCCTGCAACCTTGAACTGCAATGAGTTAAAACGAAAACAAACGGGAACAAAAGATTCGATAGCGGATCTGAATGCGGGCCAGCAACATTAATACAAAAACATAAGACATTTACATACACTACAGGGACCACAGCGATGAATCGCCGAGATATGCACTATCGAGGGTTTAACTTAAATAAATGGAGCTCTTAATGTTCCTTACATTACCTTCGCCTATGGTAACGTCGACTACATAAGCTATTGTAAGTTTTTTAATAATAGGTCTGTACTAAATATAGTCCTTTTTAAAAATATAGTGATAAGTACTCGTACTTATAATTTCATCTCGCCGTAAGCTTCAAGTGGTTGATCTTTATATTCTAGTTGTCAAGCCAAAGACTAGATATTTTTTCTAAATTACTATCGCTACCTATTGATTTCGCTTTTTCATAATATGCTTAATTAAAATGTAGGTATAATCTCTAACTTTAAACGGATTGAAATTTAACATGGCATGAAATGACCTTTTTTATCATCTATACCTAGGTACTAATTAATATTATAAAGGTGAAGAGTTTGTTTGTTTGTTAGTTTGTTTGAACGCGATAATCACAGGAACTACTGATTCAAATTGAAAAATTCTTTTTGTGTTGGATAGTCCATTTATCGAGGTATTATATAGGCTATAATAACATCACACTACCACCAATAGGAGCTGAGCATTAATTAAAAGTATTGCAAAAACGGGGGGGGGGGGGGGGGGGGGGAATATTCCTTTTCAGAGCTTTCGTTGCTTGTGCTGTGTAAACGGATAAAGTTACGTATAAATCATGTATGCAGGAATTGTTCTCCTTTAAAAGTTCTAAAAAAAGTCCGCGACAGCATATGGCTATTCTTTGAAATTGATTTTCTAGCACCATTTTTTGGTAATCAAATTTGTTCTAAAATAATGTACCTACTATCTGCGAAGGTGTTTTTGTAAACAGGATAATATTCCTTATCGAAATAAATACATTAGGTATTCACTACAAGTATGTGAAGCAAAATTGTTCTTGACATCATTTGATTTCAATGTATATCTTAAGAAATATCATAGTTTTAAAATATCATGCACGCATTTACGACTTTTAAGGCTTGCGATAAATGTATTAATTGCAAAGGTGTTTTATAAACATGATTTAAATCCTTAGCCTACCTACCCCATCGTTGTTATTTTCCGACATCCACGCGAACGAAGTCGCGGGCACGGCTAGTTTTATCATAAAACTAAACAAAACCAACATTGTTAAGATTTCAGGTTTTTTTTTTAACATAGACCAAACAATCTTGCCTTTTAACTTTACACCGCGAAAAATACCTACATCTTTTGTGTAGTGCAATGGCCATCCTGATAAGTAGTTACAGTATCCTATAAAAACACTAGTAGTATTTTCCACTGTGTTGAAACAAATGAGCTCTGACGACCTTACTAACTGCAGAAATACATATACTTACCTCGGACCAGGAAGAAATAATAGGTGTTTAAATATGAGAGTGCCGTTTTTTTAATCATTTTAAATGAATGTCTACCTAATTTATACAACAGTGTAGGTATACGTATTCAAAGTGCAGTAGGCAGGTATACAAGCAGGATGATACGAATGAAATTATATTTTTTTGTTAAAGTTTATCAATTGAAAAAGAGTATCAATTAGAGTTTGTAGTATATATGTAGGTAGCTGATTTCAATGTTTAGATTTTTTGGTAATTATTTTCTGTTATTTTTTTTTTCACTGCATTTAAGTAACAATAAATCTCTTAAAGTAACAACAAAAGCTCAAAAAAACGATCAAGCCAACTTCAGATTAGTAAATACAAAAAACATAATTGGGTAATTCCAGTTTGCGCATAATACTTCATACAAAAAGGAAATAAAGATCTAATATAAATACAAACAGTTCAAACACCTACAATATTATATTTTATCGCATTAATGAATTTTTTAGATAAGTTCATAAATTGTACATAGGTAATTTTGTTTTTGTACCACTTCATAAAAAAACCTTTGAAAGCTGTTCTAATATATATTTCATCATCATCATCATCACCAGCCTCTATACGTCCCACTGCTGGGTACAGGCCTTCCTACATGGAAGAAACACATGAGGAGTTTGGGCCATAACACCACCACGCTGGCCCAATTCGGTTTGGCGGGTTAAAGCGGTTGTAGTAACAACCGGGACCAACGGCTTAACGTGCCTTCCGAAGCACGGAGGAGCTCGAGATTATAAATTTTGGTTGACCCATCCCAGGGTCGACCATGGCGAAACTTGCTTTGTTTTCGTATTCGAAACCAGAGAGCTCAAACCAATACGCCACCGAGCTCCTCTATATATATATATAGAGGAGCTCCTCTATATATATTTATTACCTACTAACTAACTATTGAATTAAATAGGTCTTTAGTCATCGGCTCCATTAATAGCATAACCATGAGCTCTTTATATTTATAGCATTCTTATATTCATCTCACTTTAAAATTAGGTTCATCAAAAACAACAATGATCGATTTTAAATGAACAAATTTTTCAAGTAGGTACGTACGATACAATTGCAGTTCGTTGTAAGGATCCAGATCAGCTCCTGAACAATTCACGTTCGCAGTAAGACGATTTTGCAAACAACGATCTCAAAAAGGCGTTGTATGTTATTTTATTGATAAAAAAAGTATTCAAATATATGTACGTCTGACTGTACCACACCTACCGCACCCGGAAGATATAGGTATACTGGGATGCGATGCGTAATCTAGTTGAGAAACAACATTGTGTATTATCCCTATAATAAATACGCACAGAATGACAGGTCCACGAACTGGAGACACGAGTTCATTCATATACCTAATATTTGCCTGATATCTAGATACTAAATATTTAGTAGCTAAATGATATCTAGATACTAAATAGTTAAATTAGGTCACCCATCAAAGCCCGATAAACCAGTCACAATTAAATTTTAATTGTTACGTCAACTATTGATGACGTCTGGTCTGGGCATTGATAACAATTCTAATAGTACAAAGAATCTAAGTAACTTTGTAAAGGTACCTCTACCTAAGTATTACCTTTTTTGTCGTTGAGGGCTTCCCCTCAGCGACAAAAAAGGTAACGATCCAAACTTCCTACAAATATTATATTTAATATGTGAATAGATGTTTGTTACTCAATCACCCCAAAGCGACTGAGCGAATCTAGATAAAATTTGGCACAGAGATAGATTATCTGAAACGCACATACAACTTTTATTCCGGAAAAATGTACGGTTCCCGTGGGATAGGTTTGATTTGACATAGCAAGGGATCGACATGATTTTTTGCGTAGTGGTAGTTTGGGGGTCAGAGAATGACATAGATAGACTACATTTTAGCTAGGTTATATAGTCTTTGCATATTTCCCCCATTAAAAAATTTAAATGGTGCATTTATTATTAGCTTCAAATTGAAGATAGTAATAAATGCACCAACCAAACATTTGTCAATGTGGGTAGGTACCCACATTGACAAGACATCTATCATAGATAACAAATATTTTTAGAAAATACTTAGTACAAAGTTCTTAAAATAGGTACCTACGCCAAGGATATACCTACAAAGTATCTACAGATATAATCATACAACTATGAATAGGTAGGTTACATGTTGCACTTCGCAAGAGTGCAGAAAACCCCCAGTTGCTGTTAAAAATGCAGTGACTTGTTGCAAGTTGCAAGACAAGCGGGACCGGCGCGGCGGCGGCGCATGCGCTCTTACCCTCATTGATTTTTCTCTAATTTGACAGTTCCACCTATGTTTTGAGAAAGTACTCGCGTTTGCCTCAACAAAGTAAACAAAAAATGGCTTTAGATTTTTCCGCTACATATAAGCTTTTAGTTTTAGGCGATTCTAACGTAGGGAAAACATGTATTGTGCACAGATACTGCGACGAGAGGTATTACGATATTTACATATCCACAATAGGTGAGTAAAATGTTTACAATTTAGTTTTACGGGCCTTTGTGAGACGGGTGATGCTGTGTTTTACTACTTTGAAACATAACGAATCTACGATTATATTTTATGCTGCAGATATAAAACAGGGAACAATAGATGTGCTATTTGTATAAATGGTTCTCGCACATCGATAGTACCTACGTTTGTAGACATTTTCAAATATTAACACCTTTTAATTAATAACTGATACCGTGCTAATTTGAATAAAATCTAATTAGAATTCACTCTCTCTGATTATAAAAAAATCACCATGTTCTTGTAACATTTTGGTAACAATAAGCGTGTTTCATGCCAAATCCTGTCTTTGGCATGAAATTTTCTTTGTCATTTCCAACGCAAGGAATAGGACACTTCATAGTCTGAGGACATTTCCAATACCTAGGTACGTGTTATGCATAAAAATTAACTATATTTTGTTATTCCCTAATGTTTCAGGCATAGACTTTAAACAAAAGATCATAAACCTAGATGGTGTTCCGATCAAGCTGCAGATATGGGACACGGCTGGACAGGAGAGGTTTCGCACTCTTACCACCGCGTACTACCGAGGAGCTATGGGCATTATACTCATGTATGACATCACCAATCTCGAATCCTTTAACCATTTGTCTTACTGGCTGAGGAATATTCAAGAGGTAAACTTCCGACTTATTATTTTTTGTTGACAATTTTCTATGAAGTTAGTCTTGGTCAATGCCTTACTAGGTAGTACCCACTACTTAGTTAGATACTCACTATAATTTGGAATAAAGGGGGCCTCGCATAAAACTATAGGTGCCTATACCTACCTACCTAAGAATTTCTAATTTTTGGATCAAAATATATTCAATCCAAGTCGTGTGCAAATTAGAAGCAGCCTCAGTTTGAGCAATTCACAACACTCCCATTTCCACAAATTCGTACGCATTGAAACAGTGCAGATAGGAAGCAGTAGGTAAGTAGGTAAGGCTGGTGCTGACCGTACAAGCGAAAACATTTCGCGGTCAGCATGGTCAACAAGGCGATTTTCGGTTGTCATAGAAAATATTTTTTAGAAAAACACTCTACTGGGATTTTTCGATTGTTTATTAGTAGATCAGCTAGCTTCTCAGACTTCGTATTTTGAGGTTGTGTTAGACGCCGCTGTTCCAGATAGAATATTTAAAATTATGAAGTAGGCACTGAACAAGTTAAAAAAGCCGAACTGAATATTTACATAAATATTAAGAACTCTTTAAAAAGAGAACCTTGATTATTTAAAATAAATGTTTATTCTGGTTATTGTGAAAAACTCATGCTCCTGTCTTTAAATTTAGAGCAATGTGTTTAAAGTACCAATCTCTTTTTGTTGCTGAGAGTTTTAACTGCAGATAATGATCAGGTACAGTCATCACGAAAAGTTTTAACAGTTCAGAAGTACTGAAGTCATAATTCGAAATCATAATAGGTATCTAAACTGTCAAATCATATAGATAGCGGAACCATCTGCTTTTTGAAGCAGAATGTAGCTACTTATCTACATTTTTGGAAATATAACCTAGGTACCTAAGTTAGATATCTAATACCTGCGTAACCAACACTAGTCCGCCATCCTTAAGGTTTCATGCTTTTATTACTTAATTTACGGACTCTTCCAACAGGGTACTACTTACCTAAATAGGTACCATACTCAGATCATAAATAAGATATGACTATTATTTAGTATACCTATCTTATTCTGCTGCTAGATTGCAATCAGGACAATGAATCGTTGACGACAACCGGATATCGCAAAAAAAACTTGATTCATCTCATGTAAGGTTTGCCAAAATAATTTGAAAATGCACATGTCGCCGCCATCTGGTTAAATTCGCCGCTTAATTGGTGCCTAGCCCTTTGATTAAACACCGGCATCCAATTGAATGCCTAGGCCGATAGGTAGTTAATTGAACTAGACTCACATAACGTGTAACGACTGGGCGTATTGAAAGAATCGTGTTGTGCCTACTGAAGAGTTTTGATTTGATTGGTAGGTTTAAGGCTTTAACCAAAGCAATGTCGGTTACCTTACCAATCACTCAAACAGTCACACAAAAGCTCTTCGATTTAAACGACCTGCCTAGGCATCCAATGACGTCAGCGATCTGGTTAAACCTTGCGCTCAATGACTCAGCTAGTTGTCGTTCAGCCGTTTCATTACATACATCACAGACATCAAACAATGTAATTTAACACATACATCAGAAATTTTAGGATTAAGTTGATCATTCTAGGTACCCAAGTTAAACTATTTATCTCCCTTTTTATCTGCAGTATGCTTCTCCAGACGTAATAAAGGTACTTGTTGGAAATAAATGCGACGTACACGAAAATCACAGAGCGGTTCCTAAAGAAAGAGGACAAAAGGTAATAAACAATCACTAATAATTTATAATATTATATATATAATTTATTCAATTTCATTAGGTAAGTATTAATCTACTTACCTAATGAAATTGGAATCAATCTCTATACATACACGGTGTTTATGCTCTCGAAAAAAATATGCTGTTTCATAGAAACAGGTCGTGTAGATATTACATTTATATGAAACAGTTGATTTCAAATTTATTATGCAATTCATGTTTTGGGTGACCAGCACTCCCACCTGCCTTCGTTTACAAGAACGTTCCCTCTAACACCCTGTATAAAGGGCAGTTACCCTAGCTCAAGGCTCAACCGAGAACTTGGTCTCGGTTCTCGGCTAAAAACGGCCGAAATTCTCGGCCTTATCCGAGAAATTTGTACGGTATGAGATCCATACGTTTGACGCTGGGTGCGGGAATTAACTGCCGACTGTGACATTATGCAAAAATATTGCATATTACTATCAATATTTTGCAAAAATTTATTTTTTCACGATTTATTTATTCCTTGGTCTCGGTTCTCGGTCTCGGCCGAGATTTTATTTTATTCTCGGTATCGACCAGTAAGAACGAAAATCTTGTCTCGGTCGACCTTTACCCTAGCTAGACGCTCGTAGCACCTTGGGCATTATACTCACGCGTTGCCTGCCCTTTCTGTAAAAATCAAGAGAAAGCGTTATGTTGATAGTATAGGAGTTGAGACCCCTGCTTATCTAATCTGTGCCCCTACCTATGTTGACACCATGAGAGATGAGACCCCTGCTTATCTAATCTGTGCCCCTAAATATGTTGACAGGATTGGAGATGAGGCCCCTGCTTATCTTATATGTGCCCCTGCATATGTTGACAGCATTGGAGATGAGACCCCAGCTTATCTAATCTGTGCCCCTACCTATGTTGACAGCATGAGAGATGAGATCCCTGTTTATCTAATCTGTGCCCCTGACTATGTTGACAGCATTGGAGATGAGATCGCTGCTTATCGAATCTTTGCCCCTGCTCTCAACATAACGTTTTCTCATTGAACTCAGGCGACCAATCACTAATCAAGTCCTTTTCCTCTGTTCTGTGAATCAAGTACCTAATCAATCAATCATTAAATGGAGTTTCATGCGAACAAATACACAGACATATCAATGTATTATGGCCATTAGTAGGTTCCTACTTGCAATCTTTTTATTTTCTGTTTTCAGATCGCCGACGATTTCGATATGCCATTCTTTGAAGTATCCTGTAAAAACAATATAAACATAGAAGAAGCTTTCCTGACATTAGCACGAAAAATTAGAGAATATAGAGAGTCAAAAGTATGTATCTATATAATACTTACACAGGGTGATACCAACTCTAACCGATTCCGAATTATAATAGAAATTTTGTTTTTTGTTTCAGGCTGATGCCTTCGAGTTAAAAGAAAGAGATAACGTGATAAAGCCATCGGAGTCTGAAACAGACGTGTCAAAATGTAGCTGTTAGCCAATTTAATACCCAAAACCCTATAAAGCAGCAACATTTAAAATTTTCGTATCGTCAACGTCTTGCCGCTGAATACGTCAACGTATAGTTCCCTCCTTCCTATAACATGGGTTCCTTCAAAAGAGGCGTGAAAAAGCACCTTTTGGGCCGGCAAGGTGGAGGCGGCTAGAGTAGTGTCTAAACTGCACTAGCTGTCTTCGCATATGGACTCTTACCGCTTCACATCAGGTGGTGTTGAGTCATTTGTCGTGCTTTGTATAAAAAAAAAAGATGAATGAATGATGAAGATAAACAAAATAATGGTCGCATTTAACTTTTAGATTAGCTATCGGATTTTTAACAGAAAAATGAAAATGACATGTTATCGTTGTAATGTCACGTTTCCCATACAAATGCTATCGTCACACTCTATGACGAGACGAAAGGTTCGAAAATAGTTCCGGAACCACCCGCCAGGTGCGCTGATCAAAATTTCAAACAAAAGCAGACGAGACGATAACGATACGAAAATTTCGAATGTTGAATGGATTCGATTGATTAAAGTAGAAACCTAAACTTTAAGTAGGAAAATCTGCTGTATATTATATCTTATGTTTATTCTACGCAAAGACTAATAGCTGCGGATATTACGATTTTTTGTCTGTAGATGTTTTATTTGTAAACATAGGATATAAGTAGGTATAAGGTCTTATAAAGCAAATAGACTGTACAGAGATTAAAATACCTAATTATACATAGGCTGTACAGTCGTCTGCTTATGTTGGACCGTAGACCAAATTCTATCATCCTTGGTTGGGCTCAGAATTATTATTTTCATTATGAGTGTTTATATTATACCCTTGATAAAATGAAATGATATAGGGCGAGCTTATTATGTTCTGTGTGCTATTGCGTGTGTATTTAACAACTGTCGCAATTTTTTAGTGCACCGCAATATGATAAGATTATGGCTACATGACAGAAGGTACAGGCGGCAACGAAAGCACATCCAAAATTACTACACATAAACGGGTCAATTTATATGTGGGATAATTAACTGCTATTTGTTATTAACTGATGTCAAGTGTCTTTTTATTCATACAAATTTTATTAGTTGAGTAAACTTAAGTGTTTATCGGCTTTCTTGTTAACCGAAGCTAATATTTTTTAGATTTGTTTAAGATAAGCTTGAAAAAGGCGTTAAAAAGATTGAAATTACTAAAATATGTTTTGGTTTAGGCTTTATTTTTGAAAAAAAAATAACATCACAACCACACTCACAGATGTAATTTCTGAAAACACACTAAATCTAATTTAAAATGCAGTATATCCCTTTCTCGCAATAAGTTTTAAAGATACCATAGACAATTTTAGACGGCATGTACGGAGGTCTTAAAAATACTGCATATAACATGTTCAGTAGGGTCGAATATTGAAAGCACGTTTCTCAATGTCAAAGTATTTTTTTTATTTATATTGAGAGGTCGAGATTCATTGAATTTAAAATTTAGATTCAGCGAGTGATCCACACAATTAGGGCCATTATTGTTTCTGAAGTAAAGTCTCTCTCGACCCCTGACTGGCCGGAATCTTTGCCTACAGGTATTCACATTATATTTGGTAGATAAATTAATTGATACAGTTGGACAACTTCAATATTCTATTATCCTTTAATATAGAAATAATTAGACATAAACATCAAATATTAGCGGGAATCAATAACGTGCTCATAAGGCATTCTTGAATTCATAAAAAGTAACTAAAAGCTAGGCACATTGAAAAGCCGATCTAAGTATCATGTTCATAAGGACAGGTTTTGGATGACGTAAATTTTAAAAATAAAATGAATTTAAGAATACTTTCAGGGATTAGTTTAGACTTTAGAGAGCAGAAATATTAGGAGTTGAAGTGATTTCGCTATGCAAAATACCTACATAATACCAGAATTCAAAAACGATCATTCAAAATAATCATAATTTATGTCATTCTAAATCAAGACAGTACCTTATTGGGATTTCTCATATTATAGGTATAATTAAGATCTAGGAACAAAATTTTACTAAAAATATTAATTTTTCGTACAAAATGTAGAGTACATTATATTGTATAAAGCCTAAGTATCACACAGACTTGCTCAGCAACTATCTTACTAAATAGACTCAAAGCACATTATAATATCTAACGAATTTAAATATAGTGAAAAATAGGAGTGTTTTTGTAATAATGCATTTGTTACCAAGTATAAAATTGTATTTAACATCATGCGTAGGTATGGTTACAAATAATATGATTGAATTGGAGAAATATTCAGGTTCTTATTAACAAGAGATCACATTGCATTACCTGTGTATAATTGTAGAAATAACTATATCCTAAACTACACGTGGTTTTTTATATCATCCATTTTAGTAAAATATGTGCTAAGCACTTAAATAAGGGGCTGGTCCCTTTCACTGCTGGTCAGTAAAACGTTTTTACATTCATCTTGTGTTAATAAAAGTAATTTAAATGTCAATAAAAATATTTAACAATCAAGAACAACATAATGGTATGTTAATAAATCATATCACTCATACTTTATTCTGTAAAAAAATACTCATTTCATTACTTAATTTTCAAATATTTGCTATCTTATATTTTCGCGAGCACTAGACATTGGAAATAAAACCACGTTACCGGATTTAACTTACGCTTAATTAGGCGTTACATTATTATTACATAAACTTATACGCGACGATCGAAGTTTCAATTACTTTACAGCGATCTTGGTCACGGAAAGACTGAAGATGTCAGTTGAATTTATTAGTTTATAAGTTAACTAAAGTCCGGTCTATAATAATAATAAAACATCTAATTAAACGCGAGTTAAATCTGATAAATAGGTTTTATTTCAAAGATTTGTTAGTCACAGTCAAATCATTATAATCAACTGAGCACGGTGTAGTTGGTACTAGTATAGTATTATGACTTGTGACATTGATTCACACCAAAAGTTTTTTTATTTTTATTAAAAAGGTAACCATTAACTCCAATTAGTCACATTATTGGTAACATATATCAAAACAGCACAATTAAAATAATGATAGGTTCAAATTAACTGTTCTATGTATAAAAAAGTTTTAATATAAAATAACTTGGCTTTTATTTCAAAATATCGACTTAAATTAGATTTATGAATACTGTTGGCACGTTTGTGTCTATTAATTTACTAACGTTTAAAATTAAATTTTAAAACTGATATTTTGAACATTTTGAACTGAATATGCAAACTATCATAAACAATGCTGTCTTTTAGTCTCCCTATCCTATTATCTAGCCAAAAATAACAACCATTAGAGATTGTGTTATGGATACAAGATAACAGAGAAATATTGATAGTAAAATGTATGTAAATATTATAAATACACGAAATAAACATACAAACATCCATAACCCGTGAACAAATGCTCGTACTCATGATACAAACATCTGCCTCTATCACGATTCAGGAACCCCTGACCAAATGACCTAATACATATCACTGTCACTTATTTAACCATTTATGTACATACAAAAGTTCATAGTATTCAGTGTAACTGTAGAGAAATGTACAAGGGTGCTACATATTTGTAGAAAAATCTCCCTTCAAGTAGATTTTTAAAAGGAGAACTACAAACCAAGAGCAAACTAAGTATACACATCAAAAATATATTCAAAATATTAAATATTATATATTTAAAATATTCACATTCCACTAATCGATAAATAAGCATATTCAAATAAATTTCATAAATTTTGAGCCATTATACAGTGTGTACCTAAAGTCCGAAATAAAATTAAAAGGGGTGGTTGTGTTTCTTGTCAAGCATGAGTTACTTCTGAAAGTTTGACACTTGTCAGACCACTTTTATTTTTCAATTAAATTAATAAACCCCCCCTCCCCAACTCCAGAGTTCCAAATTTATTTCGGAATTCAGTAACACCCGGCATAAGTAGTGGACAGTACATGTGTGTTACAGTTGCACTATGAAAGCTACCTGTATTACGAACAGAGTAAGGGCACTCTCAAGGTCAAAACTGTTATGCTTGATGTGCTGTTGGTTGTATAAGACACAAAGAAAAAAAGGAATGGAATACTTAAAAATAGATACAAATCAATAATAGAAGGAGTACAGGTAATGTTCTTTGATTCTGTTTATGAATAGTGAAATGTTAGTGCAATCCCAAATCTCAACTGGTTATAATATTTTCATACATAACTTAAATCATAAATTTAATATTCTTTTCTTTTTTCTTGAAGAAGGAAACCCAGATTGAGGTTCAATTTTGACATATTCCGGCTTAACAGTCAAAGCTGATTCCATTTTAATATTTAACTCTGGTTTAGTATCAGTTAGTTCATTAAAATTTGATGAGCTTTCATATTCAGTTTGTGATTCAGGTTCTACTTTAATTTCCTGTTTAACCTTATTTATCTCGATTCCATTTTCACTTTTTCTGAAAGGTAATTAACATTTATATTATTTAATGTGATTATAATAAGAACAATGCTTCCAATATTTTTAAAAGGTTTGATTAGAGAAAAGTATTAGTACTGAATAAATTTCCAACAATCTCAAAAGCCATATTTATTGTTTCTGAAGCAAAAATAGTAAAAACACTTGAAATAAATTTATAATAGAACAAATTGAATAATCCAATTTATTCGAAATATTATTTTAAATATTATTAAGTGCCAAGGGCGTCGCCAGCCCATGGCCAAGGGCGGGGCAAGTTGCTATTATGGAGAACTTTTTTTATACAACTAGATGACATACATGCTGACGGCCCACCTGGTGGTAAGTGATTATCGCTGCCTATAGAAAAAGAAAGAAGAAATGAGAATGAGAAAAATGTGAACTAATTAGCGACTGTCAACAATACGGAATTCGTAGTAGTCAATCTACTGGTGATCTTCTAATATACTTCACACACCGTTGGGCCTTTGCCATTGAAAGTCAAAGTGAGGCATCTTATCTTATCTTATTATGGGGCCGTGACTATGCCACGATGCACTTTGACCCTTCGGGATCCTGCCTTCACTCCTCCCAAATCCTGAATAAAGCTGCCATAAGCTTCACTATATCTTTGGGGTGAAAGAGCCTATAGTCTTCTGGCCTTCGATACGCCTCTTCCAGAAGACTCATTCTGATCCTAGCCAGGGCATCGCATTGACACAAAATATGTTCCATCGATTCCTGGCCTTCACCACATGCCTGACAAGGTTGTGCAGGGGAAATTTCATTTTGTGAGGCATGTAGTTGGTGGCAAAATGTCCTGTGAGTGCTCCATTGAGGAAGCGAGCCTGTGTACATTGTTAGTCTAGATATAGCGAAGGCACAGAGAACTTCTTTAAAAGTTACCAACTTACGGGCTGCCTGAGGGCTTGTGGAAATAGGTCGCTAACTTTTTGTGCAGCAGGTGCATAAGAACCGTTGACGGCAGTTGCTCATCTCATACTCATGGACATCAATGCTGGCGACCCACAATTCTCGGTGCTGTCTCCAACAGTTTCTGATACATATCAATGATAAGCTGTCTATTGACAGACTGCATTGTTATGCGGATGACAGTACTGGCGACACCTAGTATGCGGCTCGTGCCAATACCCCTAATAAGAAAGTTGCGATCGACTTATTTCTGAAATCGATAGTTCTCTAATCAGAGTCTCTAATTGGGTATGACTAGGTAAAGTTAAACTTGTCCAATTGAACCCCACTGAATTCTGCGCGTTTACCGTTAAAAAAACCCCATTAATTGTGGCTTCACATTTTCTTAGCACACCCCTTTCCATGTCTAAGAGTATCGGGAATTGGGGATATCCGTAGTGACGTTCAGTTCCGCAGTCATTTAGAGGATAAAGTCAAGCTGGCATCTACGAAGCTTGGTGTGGTATATGTCTCAAGTTAGGCCCCATATGAAATAGAAGACTGCGGAGCCGGTCAAAGAGGGATGGCCCTTAGTTGACCCGATCAGTCGCAGACGGCCACGGGGAAGAAGAAGGCGTTACGTCCACTTGCTTTTCCCGTTGTAGTGGTGCCGTAGGTGGAAGGTCAGGGGGACTCATCGCCGTATAACACGGCCCGTCAAATATGAATAGAGTGGAGTTGAAAGAGGCTCGCAGTTGTGCGGAATGACCGCAGAGTGGCAGGGCTGACTGCTTGTTTGTTCGCGTGTCGCCCCATAATGATAGAAGAGGGTTTTAGCGGTGGATTTGAGTGGGTTTGGAATTAAGGGATATGTAATTTTTTGCCCGGGAGTCCCACAAAATCATTAGGGTCCCCTCGGGCTCAGCGATAGGCGTAACCGCCTCACTCCGTGTTAATCAAAGGAGAAATTTTGCCTCCTTATGTGCGTTTTACCGTTTGTATAACGAGTTGTGCTCTGAGGAATTATTCGTCATGATGCCCAAGGCCTCTTTCTGTCCTCGCACCGCTCGCCATCGGCAGGGAATTTCATCCTCACACGTTGGGACCAAAGTGGTCGCGTACTGTAAGGTTTCAGAGAAACTTTCTCCCGCTTATGCCGCGCAGGTTGTGGAATGAGCTCCCTACAGTCTAACAAGTACCACCGCCTTTCTTATTTCAGCCGTGAAACAGTTCGCTGTGTTTCGGATTGAAGGGAAAGGTAGCCAGTGTAGTTACTGGGCATGGAAGGCATTTGATCTTAGACCTCTGGATGACAACGCACCTGCAATAACAAGTGATTTTTTTCTTGTTGTTGCAAGTTTGTATAGGCGGCGGGAACCACTTACCACCAGGTCGGTCAGCTTGTTTGTCATCTAGTTGAATAATAAAAAGTACATGCATGAAAGGGCATGAAAAGGTTCAGCTGCCCCCGTTTAAAAGTTATATATGTAGAACAGAAGACCATTAATAACAATACTCACATATCTATTTTCTCCTCTGGTACTAATATTGTACTGTTTAGCAGAATGCTTGGTATTTCAGCATATTCAAAGAACTCTTGGTGCTGTTTGTGTTTACTAAGATGTTCATTTTCATTAAATTTTTGGGTTCTTTCATGGACTGTACAAAGACAAATATTGAAACTAAATTATGATAAGCTTATGATTCATAAAAAAACCCTATCAGATGAAATAAAAAATTAGAAAGTAAACAAATATACTCATGCATGATATTAATATAGAATGTCAAACACCCGCAATTTTAAGTAATTTTCTTGACATTTTAGGTCAACCTTAGCCTGACAAAAATGATATTAGCAGATGTAAAAGTTTTTCTTTATTATACTTTGGTAAACAATTATATAATTACATTTAATGAATGACCATACTGATCCATCACAGTGTATCATCTCCTGTCTCCATTCAGTTAAGGGCCTATTTCTAATTTTACCATGATTATGTTTACTACATTTTTTATTAGCAGGGTCATAAAGTTCATGGTGAATCAAAAAATAAAAAATACACCCCAATTAGTTAATTTGAGGGATTTTGTTTTAAGAATGGGAAAAAACTCATCAAGCTTTTTCCCTCCTTTTACACATCAATAACAGTTGTTTGAAAAATGTTAAAATCAACAGGGTAGTATAGTAGGTGATAACCATATCATCTACTTGTTTCACATTCATTGATTTAAAAAATCATGAACCAAATTAGTAATTAATGACTTACATGGAATTGTCATAGAAGGGTCAAGACTCTTATATGCATCTATTTCGGTGTCCTTTTCTTTTATCAAAGTACACAGTTCCAATTGACTATTGGTTAACTGACGAACAGTGTTGATCAGTGGAAAAGTGATTTTCTGGAAGAACTGTGAATAGCATTAGCATTAATATTTTTGTATTTTTTCATTACAGCCCGATTTTACAATCGCTATAAATATTATTTACTATATTTGAGTCAACTTAGATAAAGAATAAATGTATACAAACCAAATGTAATTTTGTATGGGTTTGTTCCTTTCACTCGCAACCTTTCTTGCTCATCACTCATAAAAAAATGACAGTGGATTGTTGACATTTATTCTACTTTATGTTGGTTGAAATATAAAGATTAATTGTCAACTTATTAGTTATTCTCTGAATATTGAAAAATCAACTATTAATGTACCAAATTACCAAAAAAAAATTTTAAGATCGCCTACTTACAAGTTCTTTGGATCCTTCTGTGAATTTAAGAACAATTCTAAAATCATAGTTAAATTTCTTGGTTAGAGTAAGTATTAAAGACAAGCCCTCCTTCTCAACAACAGCATTTGTTAAATCATCTGGATTTAATAGTATAAACGATGCATGTTGTAACATAACACTTTCAAGTATTTTACTGAATTGGTTGTTACTATCCTGTAAATATAAGTATTTGGTCAGTGTCTTTTTTAGTGTTGTCAAAAAGTAAATATTTATGCTCTCAATCCACACACCTTCAAACACTGAACAAAGTGTGACTTTGTAAAATGCGCATGCCATAAAGTAACATAATTAGTCAACAGTAATCTAAAACCATTACTAGAGTTGAAAGACAAATATAAATCAATGTTTTTAATTTTCTTCCACATAATAATAAAATAAAAAGTTTTCTTTATACATTTGCAATTTTGCAATGACAATTTGACATTTGACATCAGCAAGCAAGTGACATTTTTTTTGACACTTTAGTATAATTTTTTAGGAGGTTGGTTTACTGACCTGGATGCAAGTTCTTTATGCCATAGGGCCCTGATTCTGCCCCCTTATTCTCAACTGATGGAAAGAATTCGAATTTCGGAAACTCTATACCTGTCACTTTTTATCGCGCTGCGTCAAAGACGAGACCGCATGTGACTATTCGAATCGAATCCGTGATCCGACAGTTGAGAATAAGGGGACTGAAGACAACTCTAATTCTAAAGAGAACAGTATATCTCTTTCTCACAATATGTAATAGGAAAAAGATAGCAAGAATTTGTTTAGAGGTGTCACTTAATTTTTTTTTTATTAAATGTTGTTTGTACTTCATTCAAGTTGCCAGCATTAATTAATTTTAATTATTAATTACAACAAAACAGAGGATATTTACAATGTAATATTTTACCGATTGGTCCACTGTAATTTACACTACATGCTGTAAAAATTTTGTCGCTGCTGGTTGCTGGGGCCCATCTTTCATACAATTTTAGACCGTGTCCTTTAGTAGCTCTTTTCTTTGTCGAACTTCCAGAACTTGGAATTCTTTGCCAGCACGTGTGTTTCCTCCTTCCTATAACATGGGTTCCTTCAAAAGAAGCGTGAAAAAGCACCTTTCGGGCCGGCAAGGTGGAGGCAGCTAGAGCAGTGTCTGAACTGCACTAGCTGTCTTCGCATATGGACTCTTCTTACCGCTTCACATCAGGTGGTGTTGAGTCATTTGTCGTGCTTTGTATAAAAAAAATACATTTTCATCTTAGCGATAGCGACAGCGATTGTCGAATGGCATCTTGTCTAGGCGCTCTGAACCGAATCGGTTTAATATCATTACTATGGTTAGATTTACATTAATCTGTCGTGACGTATCGTCAGATACGAGGATACTCCGCCGCTAGAAGGTGCTAAGCGACCCAATGTCCCGACGCGATTGCAGAGGCTCAAGGTTATTTGTGACCTCGACATCACCAACGATACAGACACTACGACACTGCAATCTGTCTGATGGTAAGCGGTTACCGTAGGATATGGACGCTTGCAACACCAGGGGTATCACTTGCGCGTTGCTGACTCTTTAAAAACGAGTTGCAGATCTGAGCGGGCAGAGCTTGGACAGAAGAGCCTCGTTCAAGCTCTCGAGCCAGACACGATTAAATGTTTGGCAATGTCAAGGCTAGAAGCCACTGACTCACCACGTTTGTCAATTACTTCTCGCCAGAAATGCATTGAATACGCTAGAAGATCACCCGTTGACTATTTTAGCCGAAACCTGTACTGTCGATCATTAATTAATGAGTGATCTTCTAGGTATCGGATCAGCTGGTTGTTTAAGAGCCATTCCATGAGGTAATAGCTATTGGGCGGTTAGTTAGCTGGGTCTGATTGGTCTTCCTTTTTGGAGACCGGTTGCACATTGGGCTCCGAAAAATTGTGTCCCGAAATCTTGAAGAGTCAAGATTCCGGCACACACCCAGAAGAGAGAGAAAGACGGTATAGCCGCTATAGGATCGTGACGTTGGTAATATTTGTGTGAAAAGGACCATAGATAGCCACACAGACGTCAATGGACGTCACGGTGTTTGGCGGGCTTTTGTGGCGTCAGTGAAAATTTTTATTACAATAATTAAAAACTGTTTCGGAGCGAACATTGAGTTATAAACGCGGCGTAGTTTTTAACCGACTTCAAGTATTATTAAAGTGTACAAACACTTTAATAATACTTGAAGTCAAATTGAAGTCAATAATACTTGAAGTTCAAGTATTATTAAAGTGTACAAACACTTTAATAATACTTGAAGTCGGTTGTGGCGTGGTTTTATTATTCAAGTGTTTGTGTTCACGTGCAACTAAAAGATTATTAGAATAAAAGTGATTATGGTGTGAAATACGATGAGTACTTTTTTGTGGTTATTCACCTCATCAAATAGCACATAAAGTGACTGTCATTATATATTTCGTGACAAATTCTCTCAAAAAGCATTGAAATGTGTTACGCCAGCAATTTAATGCAATAAAAGAAGAAATAAAGAAATATTGAAGATATGGCTGCATGGGCATTAGTTTCCTTTGCCTTACCTTAATAGGGAGAATTAACAAAAAAAGGAGTGCTTGGCGAGTTTTTTTTTTATACAAAGCACGACAAATGACTCAACACCACCTGATGTGAAGCGGTAAGAAGAGTCCATATGCGAAGACAGCTAGAGCAGTTCAGACACTGTTCCAGCCGCTCCACCTTGCCGGCCCGAAAGGTGCTTTTTCACGCCTCTTTAAAAGGAACCCATGTCATAGGAAGGAGGGGACATGTGCTGGCAAAGAATTCCAAGTTCTGGAAGTTCGACAAAGAAAAGAGCTACTTAATGTCTTTGTATGTTGAGGTGGAGACAGTGAATTGATGACTCCGAAGACCGGCACGCGTGCTTCTGAGTAGGAAGGGGGAAGGTGGGATAAGGTCCAATAGTTCTTCAGAGCGCTCTCCGTGATATAGCCGATAGAAGGCGCTAAGCGACGCAATGGCTGGCATCCAAGAAGCTTGGTGTGCTCAATAGAGCGCGGCGGTATTTCACTTCGGGGCAAAGACTGTTACTGTATAAGTCTCAAGTCAGGCCCCATATGGAGTACTGCTGCCATTTATGGGCGGGAGCGCCTAGATACCAGCTTGGACCATTTGACGTGCTCCAAAGACGCGCTATGAGAATTGTCGACGATCCTGAGCTCACAAGCGGTATTGAACCTTTAAGCCTAAGGAGAGATTTTGCCTCCTTGTGTGTGTTCTACCGTTTGTATAACGGGGCGTGTTCTGAGGAATTATTTGACATGATGCCCACGGCTTCTTTCTATCATCGCACCGCTCGCCATCGGCAGGGAGTTCATCCTCACAAATTGGAACCAAAGTGGTCGCGTACTGTACGGTTTCAGAGAAACTTTCTCCCGCGTACGCTCAAGTTGTGGAATGAGCTCCCTGCAGAGGTTTTCTCGAATGAGTACAGCATGGGGTTCTTCAAAAAAGGCGTGAAAAGGTTTTTACAGGGTCGGCAACGCGCAAGTGATACCCCTGGTGTTGCAAGCGTCTATAGGCTACGGTAACCGCTTACCATCAGGTGGGCCGTATGCTTGATTGCCACCTTAGTGGTATAAAATAAAAAAAAAAAAAAAAAATGTCGCGACGCAATTGCAGAGGCTCAAGGTTGTTCGTGACCTCTACATTGCCAATCATACGGACAGCACGACGCTGCAATCTGTCCAGGGCATCGAGTAGGTACTTGGCGGAGCCATACCACAGGTGCGAGCAATATTCCACGCAAGACCGGACCTGAGTTTTATAAAGCAGGCATAATTGGTCAGGCGTGAAAAATCGACGCACCTTGTTCAGGACACCGAGCCTTCGTGAGGCTATTTTGATCACGGTTTCGATGTAGTTTCTGGAATTCAGATCGCAACATATCTCCATGCCTAGCATGGTTTTTGTGGCGTCAATGAAGATTTTTATTACGATGGGCCTAATTCTGGAGACACAGTCTAAGTTTAAAAAGTTCAGTTTATCTCTTTCTTGCAATATGTAATAGAAAAAAAATAGCAAGAATCTGGGCCTAATTCTGGGAACACACTTTAATTCTAAATTTAAGTACAGTATATCTCTTTCTCGCAATAAGTCATAGGAAAAAGATAGCAAGCATCTGTTTAGAGCTGTCAATTAAATTAAGATAGATTTCATAGAAACCATAGACAATTTTAGACGGCATGTACGGAGATGCTTCCTAAACACTGCATTTTATCACGTTCAATAAGGTTGAAAATGGAACGCACGTTTCCAAATGTCAAATTATATGACAGTCATCCTTTTCGTATATATTTTCAGAGAAAGAGATGCACTGAACTTAAATTTAGATTTAGCATGTGTTCTCCAGAATTAGGGCAAATAATTAAAAATTGTGTCGGAGCCAACATTGAGTTAAGAAAGTGGCGTGGTTTTATTATTCAAGTGTTTGTGTTGATGTCCAACTAAAAGATTATTAGAATAAAAGTGATTATGGTGTGAAATACGATGATAACTTTTTTGTGGTTATCCACCTCATCAAGGAGCCCTCAAAGTGACTGTCATCATATATTTCGTGTCAAATACTCCCAAGAAGCATTGGAATGTGTTACGTCAGCATTTTAATGCAATAAATAAAAAAATAAAGAAATATTGAAGACATGGCTGTATGGGTATTAGCTCCCTTTGCCTTCTTTTTATAGGGAGAATTAACCAAAAAAAAAATCAATTGACGTCACCTCGCTGTCACTGTCAGTCATACATTGCGATTTCTGATCTAAACAATTCTTAAATGTAAATAGTAATTATTATAGGAGAAGAAGTAAATAACAATTGGTTTTAGTCTTGAGATGAGTATTTTTTAACGAATGGGGAATTGCTATTATTTGGGTTCTTTGTACAAAGAGAATATATCACTACGTTTACGTTGACTTGAGTATTTGCCTGAATGAAATACATTTATTACTTCTAAAATCAAATTGATCTCCATGTGTGGCGGAGAATTCACTAAGGCAATATCTTTATCTACAACGTAAATAAATCTTCCAATAATTATGGACTACGACTATCTAATAAAGTTATTGTGTGTTGGTGATTCAGGCGTTGGAAAGACAAGTTTTCTGTATAAATACACTGATGGAGTATTTCATACACAGTTTATTTCTACTGTAGGCATTGATTTCAGAGAAAAAACTGTGGTAAGCCAAAGATTTGATAACAAACCAATGAAGCTAAGAAAGTATTATTGTAAAATTAAACTATTATTAAATTAAGTATTGTTACTTATTTACTGAAAGTAAATGCTTAATTGTTTTTCATGCTGTTTTAAAAGCAAAGTTAAAGTGAAATCTACACCTTACAGATTTATCAGCAAAATGGCAGACAACACCGTATACATTTACAGTTATGGGATACAGCTGGACAAGAGCGGTAAGTAGTTACTTATGTACCACCCATAATTTATATCCATTTTAATCTGTCAAGCGGCATTATACCTGTTGAGTTATGAGAATTGAAAAATCAATAGTCTGGAATCTGATGCTTGACAGTTTAAATAAATTCTTATGAAAATCATCTATACAAAGTTAAAGTGATGAGTCCTTTTCACTTACATTTTTTGAGCTCCATGTTTTCTTACTTAACTCATAGAAATTGTAGCCAGTAAGATTTTTAAATTGAATGTAGATTATAGTTCTTACAAGAACATTACATAGCAGGTATCCTTGCTTGTCATCTGACCTGACTTTAGCCCTACTCCTCTGTAATTTGCAAATTCTGACCATGCCTATGTGTTGCCTGACAATTTAGATAAAAAAAACTGGATAAAACATCATAGCTTTATCAATCATGCTTGATTGTTTGTTGTAGATTGTGTTGAAACATAAAGTACTATTTCACTCACAGTTGTGCAAGGTATATATACTAAATATTTGTGAACACACAGACTATTACATCATCATCATCATTTCAGCTGAAATATGCCCATTGCTGGGCATTAGCACTATTACATACAAACATATTTTTTTTATGCTATGTTGTATTGTATCTAGTATTTTAATTTAAGATTTACACTTATATCAAAAACAGTAAATGTCTTTTAGAGCTTTTGAAAAAGCTGATAAATTAAGTAAACTTATTGTTACTACAAAAGTGGAATAATTAATTAATCATTTTTAGGTTTCGAAGTCTTACAACTGCTTTCTATCGAGATGCAATGGGATTTCTCCTCCTGTTTGATCTTACCAATGAAGCTTCATTTCTCGAAGTGAGAAATTGGATAGAACAGTTAAAGGTATGTAATATTGGATAATATCTATGTGAGTGTTAATTTTTTGTATGGTTTTGATTTACATTTCTGGGTGTATTTTATTATGTTAAGTATAATATATATTTTTTTATAACAGCTTATTGTGAATGTGTTAACTGCCTATCAACATCTTTAATTGATTATGTATTTTCAGTAAGTTAATATTTTCATTTCATATGCTTCAACTTGTAGCTAACACCAAATTGTTATGAGATAAGTTCTAACTTTACTTAAATATTAATTGAACTGTTATTTTCTAGACTCACAGCTTAAGTGAGGATCCGGATATTGTGCTTTGTGGCCACAAATGTGATTTACAAGAAAAGAGACTGGTGAATCAAAATCGGGCACGGGAGTTTGCCAAGAATTACAATCTACCTTATTTGGAGACCAGTGCCAAGACTGGACAAAACATAGATCGAGCCATAGACATACTTCTTGACAGAGTGATGTACAGGTACAATAATTGTTATGATTGTCTGCGACTCTTTCAGAGTTCTTTCATATTGACTTTGTTACATTCAGCGTTATTAAAAAACTGATACTCAAAATGATACTTCTGTATCTCTATTTCATCACCAGCCTTTATAAGTACGTCCCACTGCTGGGCATAGACCTTCCTCCATGAGAGAAAGACATGAGAAATTTGGCCCATAACACCACCACGCTGGCCCAATGCGGGTTGCAGTAACAACCGGGACCAATGGGTTAACGTGCCTCTAAACCAAAGCACTCAAACTCAGTCGCTCACTTGGTCAGCCGGTCGAAAAGGTGTTTTTATTTTCGCGTGTTATTTTTGTTTGAATAACTAAAAATAGATATAAAGTGTGGGGGTGTTTCGTGTTCTACAGGAAAATAAAATAAGATCCGTAATAGGCTTTTATTTTGACTACCACCTTAAATAGGACTGTTCACGTTATAGACCTAACTTAAAAATACTATTATAATTTCCAGAATGGAGACTTCAGTTGAATACGCCATGCTATGTGCCTCCGGCCGTCGTCGGCAGTCTCTACAAAAGTTGCAAGCAAAGCAAGATAGAAAACTTTGCTCCTGTTAATCGCACCTGTGATTCGTGTATCTACTTGTAATTTTATATATTCTTCTACACTACACCTTTACCTATACTCTATACTTTTTAATTTTGTATTTAATATTCATTATTTTGATAAACAAAATTCAAAATATGATATTTGAAAAGCTTAAGAATATTTAGAGTCAATGTTTGGAACCAACGCTGGTATGTAAGAAGAGACTGATTTTTTATTAACAAAATGATGATGCGAGCATTTGATACCTAAAAAATTATTTTAGATCTTTATTATTATGTAGTGGAGACTAATAGAATAATCATTCTATTCAGCCTGGGTTGGGCAGCATTCGGCAAACTACTTCACGTTTTCTCATCGCCTATCCCACAAAGCCTAAAGACAAAAGTCATCCATCAGCGCGTCTTTCCCGTCATGATATATGGCGCTGAGACGTAGACACTCACGTTGCAGCACACAAGGTTAAAGTAGCTCAGCAGTCTATCGACAGGGCCATGCTCGGAGTTTCTCTAAATGGAATTCGGAATGAAGTTATCCGACAGAGAACTAAAGACATAGCCCACCGAATGAGTAAGCTGAAGTGGCAGTGGGCCGGCCATGTTATCCGCAGAACTGACGACGGTTCGAGTAAGCGGGTACTTGAGTGGAGATCGCGTATCGGTAAGCGCGGTGTGGAACGTCCTCAGGCTCGGTGGAGTGACGATCTTCGCAGAGTGCCTGGAAGTAACTGGATAAAGCTAGCCATGTATGGAGCTTAGTGGCGTTCGTATGGAGAGACCCTTGTCCAGCAGTGGTCTGTTGTGGGCTAATGGTGATGATGATTATTTTAGATTTTGTCTCGCTACAACGCTGCCTAATCTACGATTATTGAAATATGTAACATGATTATTGCGGGATTTGACCTTGCGTTTCACTAGTGAGTTTGAGATATCTAAGCGCATGAGATATCTAGAGAGGCGTATAAGATCTAAATAACTCTGTGATTATTTTATATCTTAAGAGGGGCTATAATTTTATGAAAGCAGATGCCCCAAACTGGTACTTGAATACCTACCACGATAATTGATCAAATCAATTGAAGCTTGTTAATAGTAAATATTTATATTTAAACTTATTTTATAATTACTGATTACTTGACCTCGCTAGATGGCGCTACTTCAAATCCCACCAGAGACACATTTTTGTTATGTTTCAATATTTATACTACAATGTTCCGACTGATTTCGAATTTGTAACTTCGTACTTAAAGTCTTATTCAGCACAAAATTATTATTGTTAAGGTCTTGAATTCTGAATAACGTATTTTTTTAGCCTTTGGAGTAAAGCAAGCAATCTATTTTGTTCTGAGGCACAGCCCTGTGACAAAAACGAAACGAGAATTGGATTTTTCTCTTTTTAGTTAGTTTTAAGACGTCTATAAAAACCGATACCATTGATTTTTCGAACTTGACGAAACGGTGCTTTAATCGATTAATCCATTTATTGTCTTTGAAGCAGCCATTCCCCAAACCATGTACAGGGAACATATTCTAGTCATGAGATGAAACTCAGTGATGTTTTTTGTTATGTTATTGTTATTATATTAAGCATGTTATTTCGGCTGTTAATATTATGTCAGAAAACTTAAGAAAAAAGGTGATTATTCAAGGAACAAGCAAAAAGACTTTGCGACTTTAACGTAGGTATTTAATGTACATTTAGCAAATATGCAAAAAACGGTAGTTTATACTCCTTTTTGTTCATACTGTGTGATTACTTCGTGTCATTAAAATTCACGGTGAAGCTCTTGCAGTTCCCTTAACATCACTAGGGCTTTTCACGGGGTTGGACAGGGTTGAACAGTAGGTACAGATACAAAACTAGCACTTTTTATAAATCAACAAAGTGACCATAACTTGGCGCCGATAGGAGCGAATCTATCTCAGCGCGCACTCCATGCCTACCTAAAAGTAAAGAAAATAGTTACCTTTTAAGTAAAATATACCACAGTACATCTTTATAATTATCAGATGTGATTCTAGTCAAATGTTTACCCGTGTAAAGGAAAAAAACATACAGACGAATTGATGACCTCCTCCTTTTTTTGAAGTCGGTTAAAAATACAATTAAGTAGGTATTTTTTTTAAATCTGTACATCTACTATTTTTAACTATTAATCAAACGCGGCTTCTTCTTTAAATACAAAAATATCTAATAATATATCGACATTGGTCCATTTTGAAAGTTGTATTTATTGCTGAATGATTTATTAATCGTCAGTTATTTACATGTGTTTTAAGATTTCTGAAAATCGGCTTTGCAAGTTTTGATAATATAGGTATGTAAGTAACATAAATAAAGACGTAAAAGTTCCCTTTGCGATAATTTTATATGATCTCACCTAAGTATTTAATAGAATATTTATAATTCATGATTAATCTAAAATATTTGCTATTTCACTAGTGTTATATTTTTATGTGCTTACACACTATTTCTTCGTTAATTTATATTAGGGCGTGTCAAGAAAACTGCACTTTTTCATTTAAAAAAAAAACGTTTTTTTTGTGAGCGAGTTGTGACATTTTTATTGAATTATATTAGAAATGTTCCAATTAAATACGGAATAAAATATCCGGCAAATGCCCACCGCAGCTCAGCTATGCGATTCTATAAGTCAGCAGCCATGGATTCGTGGCTGTCGGCAGCGCTGTCACACCTTTTGGCGTTTGTTTGACAACTGTTGGCGACACCAGCGTTCCGACGACGAGCACGGCATGAATCGGAACTAAAAAGTTGTTGATTTTTATTAGATACCTTTATG
Source organism: Nymphula nitidulata (assembly GCA_947347705.1). NCBI lineage: Eukaryota > Metazoa > Arthropoda > Insecta > Lepidoptera > Crambidae > Nymphula > Nymphula nitidulata. Next base: position 15,350,211 of record OX374625.1, on the reverse strand, counting down.
TCAGAATCAATCAAATATTGAATGAAGTCATTGCGATACAATTTTAACACAACAAAAATGAAATCGAAAATATCGATTGTACTTCATGTCGTATAACCAAAACAGAGACAATCATACACAGCCATGAGACCGACGTAGAGATTACTGAATACGCTTTCGCGCAGCGCAGTGCGCAAACGTCAAAACCAATGGCAACTCGTCGTCTTTGTCAGGCATCAAGCTCGATGTCGAAAATATTTGTTTGTGAATCACACTGCTGACCAGAGGCCATTGCTCTTTTCATGACTTTTTCACACAGATAGGTCTGTATCCGATAACGCCGATGGATTTCGGCCTTCAAATCAGGAATTCTTTGTGATTTATTCGTACAAGCCCGATATTTCACAAAATCCAAAGAATGATCTTGGCGGGATATTGATATCAGATTTTCATAAGATGGAAATTGTTTCTTCAATAAATCGATTGTATTTTTCGCGGTGTGGCAGGTAACGCCCGTCGTCCTGCTGAAACTACATGTTGCCCAGAAGTTGAGGCCACAAGAACTTCGTTAACATCCTGTAACGAATGCCGGTTCTGCTCCCTTCTTTGTGATGGGCTTTTACAGTGATAAAGCTTAATTTTTAATCATCAGCACAATCATGAACGATCATTGACTTATTTAAAAGTTGCAATTTGCACGAAAAAGAAAAGTGACATTTTAAAAGTGCATTCTTATTGAGACACCCATGATTATTGTTGTGTAGAAAGTTAAGTAAACTATTTAAAAATGTTGTCTACTTACAGTCAAATTATACTTAGTATCTTAAGAATTTTTTATTCATATTTGCCAAGTTATGAGTAGTTATTAATAAGCAAAAGCTGAAATTATTATATTAAATAATTAAATTTTAAAATAATATACTTTGTCAAAAGTGAGATTCTTGTGATGGTTATCGAACGGCTATACCTAAGGTTACTATATTATGTATACTTTATTGTAATTCTTGTACAAATACACCCATATCATTATATGCCCGTGAACGTAGTATTTTTGAGTACTTTCAATTAATGGATAAGTACTATTATTTTACTACTTATAACTGCATAGAATGCTCATTGATGTTACCAATTACTAGCGAAGAATAAAAATTAAACTATCGTACATTTGAATTATATCAAGGATGATAGAAGCAGATTTACTTGGCTACTTATGGCTCACTTTAAACTCGATTCAGTTTTTAGTTAATCCGCGAATTTCACTGTACCCCTAGTTATTTTAGCTTTCAATCGAAACACATAAATAGACAATAGAGTCGAATTTTAAAATTTAAAATTTTGAAATCTATGAAACCTCATTTACCAAACTGCATCGAACACAGCGAATCGCTACAACAATACACATACCTACTTCGGTTCATTCGGCGCGGACGCAGATCATATCTACGACATAATAAAAAAATAGTAACTATGATTCTGCGCTGAAGTTGTATCTCATTTTTAATGAATGTAGGTAAGTGCCAACGCCAAATAACGAATGCGGTCAATTGAATTCAGTAGGAATTCACGGAAAGGAAGAAAATTAGCGGAAATCTTAGGGATTTGATAAATATTGTTGACTGTTTTCCGAAACCGAGGCGTACTTTCTTTATAGAATGAGACCTGAAAAAAATGGTTTCTGATGCGTTGGGAATATTACGTTCCTTGTCAGCCAGCCGGTCACTCCTCAATAATTAGAAAACATATTGTCTGGTTTGTGGGTAGCCACTTCTCAAATTAAATTAACATCAATAACTGACTTTTTGGCTTCTATACAGTTAAAAATAGTAATATTTATTGTAATACGTGTTGGGCTTATCGAATTATAAATAATCAAATTTATTATAAATATAAATTATATATAAATTTTCCTTGACCAACTGCCAGTATTGTGTATACATTATTGTAATGTGTGTCAATTTATGAAAAAAATATTGAATGTGTCGTGTGTGTAATAAAGTGATGATTATCAAAAAATATGTTTTTTAATTGAAAGGTATGGGTTGGCGACAGAACCGGCTGTTTTCCGTCTATGCTTTTAATAGACTTTTGTTACTTGGCGGAAGCTCGTATTACTCCCTTCACCGGCGTTTCCTTCACCATCGCCTACAGTGGGTATAATTATTTTCGTTTTTATAACACCTAATCAACTTCGACTCGAAGGACCATTTTATGTATTTACTCGTACTTATTTAATTTACACAAAATACAAATAAAGTACGTTACGTACATATACCTCTGTGGTCTAGTGGTTTGAGAATACGTCTAGTCTCTCAAATCTAGAGGTCTAGCGTTCAACTCTTCGTGGGGTGGAAATTTTTTGATCAGATTGGATGGCGGTAGGGCTTTTTCTAAGTCCGCCCTGGCTAAGTTGCTACCGCTATCTTACGCCATAACATTATTGTTAACAGCATTGTTGTGTATTGTATATTCTTTGCCGCGATTCTTTTACATTTGTACAAAAAATTAAAATTAAGTAGTTACAATGGTTTTTTAAATTTCCAAAATTTGGGTGGACTCGAACATTTGGTATAAAAACATCTGTGACAGGCTAAGCCACATTAATATCATAAAAATACACAGCACCCATCTAGGGACGATATCGGCATGTCGGTCCATACACCGCCATGCTATAAAATACGAAAGTTGCTCGACTGCTCCATCTGAAACAAACGTCTACCCCTACTGGGAAATCGACCCCAAAACCTCTGGATTAGTAGACAGTAGTTCTGAAAACTAGAGCAAACGGAATGAAACGCAATGTCAATAATAGAGTTGAAGAAGTAGGTACGTTTCAACGTGGAAGAATAGAAAAGCCCAAGTGTTTTAAAAATTGCAGGGAGAAGTCATCACCAGTCTATATACGTCCCACTGCTGGGCACATGCCTTCTTACATGGGAGAAACACATGAGGAGTTTGGGCCATAGCACTACCACGCTGGCCTAATGCGGGTTGGTGGTTTAAAGCGGTGGCAGTAACCAGGACCAACAACGGCTTAACGTGCCTTGCGAGCACCGAGGAGCTCGAGGTTATAAATTGTAGTTACCTCATCCTGAGATCGACCATGGCGAAAGTTGCTTTGTTTTCTTAACCGAAATTAGAGCGCTTCAACCACTACGCCACCGAGCTATAGCGAGCGAGAATAACGATAATCGTTCTTAAATAACATAATTTGATTTGAGATCGCACGTACGTTTACTTATTACTTGACTATGTAGCGAACCTTAATCGTCCGTTGTATTGTGTGGCTAGTATAGAGTTGGACTTCTTTATTTTTTCTACCTATTTTTTGGAAGTAAGTACGTAGGAATAGAATAGACAGTACAAAGAATGGCAAAGAACCTTGTATGGATGTGAAAAGGTTCCGAAGACCCTCGATTAAGTAGGCATTAAATATTGGTAAGCACCAAAAAGATTTAGGTATATAATAATATTTCTGAAAAATTTAGAATTAAAGAAAGACAATAAAAAAAATAGTAAATACCTATGGAATGCAATAATCGATTGAGTATTGACATTATTTTATCCTCAGGACACTGGGGTTATTTTGCATACCGATATAAATTTAGGTAGGTACAATAGGTTGATTGCATTTACCTAAACTAGTCCGTTCCTTTATTTTACAATGGAACAGTACAATATCACTTTCCGAAACTCCAAACAAGGCGAACGAGGGGTCGGGAGTTCACCAAACTGCAATCACCCACCCTCTACGATCGCACGTGATGCGCTCGCCTGCTACATGTTTACCCTCGCAATGCAATATACGTATCTGAACATATTGAGACAGGGTTCAATATTACTTAAACGAGATTTTATGAGTTGCAGCTTTGACTAAAAATTTTTTATCTTATAAACTCTGTTAGAAGGACATAGTGTCCAAATTAGCTCGTTGTTTTCAGATACATATTGGGACCCTATAGCGCAGACGCGGAAGCACCGGTACGTCACACTGCGTTAATCTTGGGCCTACAAGTAACACTAGCTTCGTAAGCATTTATTTTTATAAAATTGACTGAAGATTCATAATATAATGGTGAAGCTTTGTTTAGTTTGTGTGGTCCTTATTACCAATGTGAATTGAAACGCGGTGATGGTTCAGAATGTAGTGAAACAGTGGCTGTGTTGCGCGTAGCTATCTTCATCCCGTTCGGTTTGTTTATGTATTGGAGACAACAGATTGGTGCAGCCGGCTTCTGCGGGCGCGTAATAGAAGCTCGCGTGTTTCAGTGAGTCTCGACTCTCGAGGCATGAATGGAGCCAAAGCGTACAGTTCCTCTTTGATCGTGCTTGTGGGTGATTGGTTATGAGCGGTGTGTGAGCGTGAATAAGTGTTGTGTTGACGTTTTGCGGTAAAACGAGCAGTGCCACAACTTTGAATTGTTTCACGTAAGTACCTATGTGCAGAAAACTTTTATATTGTTGGTAATTAGATGTTTGAATGTTAGAACTAAGATGTATAAACGTATCTGAAGCCATACCTACTATTTATTGTTGTTGTACCTACACCTACTAAGGAGAATACTCAAAGATCATAAGATAATACTCGTAGCATTTTTTCCGTGTTATTCCATACCTATATCGCAAGAATTTTGTAGAGCCTGCATGCAATCAAACTAAACCATCAAATTTAAAATGTATCAACGTAATTTTAGGATATTTCATTCATAGTTTTGATAATAATTACCTCAAGAGATCTATGGTTTAAGGCAGCGGATATAAATCCAGGTAAAGATAAGTTTACGTGATTTAGAAATATATTTTTTTTATTGTTAGATGCGTCAAAATCCTTGCAGTACCTATGACAGAACACTATTATTTTGATCAACAACCAAATCCTTGCCTATGGTTTTTGCAGAACACCATCAACATACAATACGCGCGATCAAAGTATAATTATGTATGTAGTAAAATAGAGTCAAGTCTCTCCTCGGATATTGGGTTTTAAAAGCACTTATTTCCAGTTTGGGGTTGGCAATATTTATTATGTAGGTTCGAATTTAAACCGTGTCTAATCATCAATTCTTAACGCCCTTACTAGCCCGCCGGCACAGATACCTACACAATCGAATCGATATACTTCACAGATTAATATTGATTGTGGGAATATTATTGGTATCCATAAGAAGAAGCGATTTTAGCATCTCCCTACTACACCTGATGTGCTGTTCTCCATTACTATGACATTTCGCCATAGTGTCGATGGAGCGGCCCGACCGTATGTCGGTCCCAGCTCGGATTACTTTGCAGGGGATAAAAAGGGAAGACCCCCCCCCCCCCCCCCCCGCAGACCCTAAGTTTGAGACCTAACACAACACGTAGCTATCTGATAAGACCTATTGGGTTTTATGGTAATGGTTACGGTAACAACAAGGGTCAACGGATTTAAACCCACAGTAAGGATTAGCGCACGCAATAGAGAGGAGGGCCTACCTATGAATCCAGTGGTGGGTACGTACTGGGTTACTATATGGGCTGAGAATTAATGATGTTCACAGAAAGAACTCTTCTATCGCCAGATTCTAACAAGTGATTCTATTGCTTGTTGGTGTTAATTAGTTGTTTTATATGTCTGTTCGTTGTTTTTCCTTCTATCAAAGAATACAAGTAAATATCTTATAAAGTAGATATATTTTATCAGTATACCTTCCAGTAAGAATAATACAAACCACAGCGCCCCACTGACACCCCAACTGAACTTAAGTACATACATACAGAGTGTTTGGGGGATGCTCTCGAAAACGAAAGCAGACTGGTCACCCTAATCACGATCTGTTAAAAATAAATTTATATTTCACACGTAAATTTCAATATCTACACGACCAGTCGTTTTCTTTCGTGATGGTACGAATCTTACTAAATGTGAAGAACCCTGAGACGGAGCCTAATCATAAACACACAGATACAGGGGTTGAGCTGTATATTCACATGAAAAACACTGAGATATAAAAAATACAACAAAAACGTAATGACACATAAAACCAAGAGACAGTGAAAAAAAACAAGCGCGTAGCTAAGACAAAACAGAGTGAAAAAAAAAAGGAAAATAATATTACTTTTTAAACGGCAAAATTCTTCTAGGCCTCTTTCGACATCCTCCGGCCGAAAAAACTTAAAGTAAACTCTCATTATTTACCACATAAACATTAGGTACTACGCGCCTGCTCGGCTAATAACTTCTAAAGGGTAAAGTCGTTGGATAGGCCTGACTAATGCTCCTTTGCTTGTACGCACTTTAGCCACCCTAACCCTGCCATCTCTACCAGGTATCAGTTCTAAAATCACAGCCAGGGGCCAGTGAAGACGCTTATCCGCATCATTGCCTACGAGAACTATGTCTCCTACCGCGGGTTGCCTATAATTAGATAGACTTTTCTTATTACGTCGCGAAAGGAAACCTAAATACTCTACTCGAAAACGCCTAATTAAATCAGCTCTAAGTTTCTTTATGTGCCGATACTGACGTCCCAGATCTTTCGCAGACCCTTCAATCTCTTCGTAGAGTACAACATGATTTTCGCTGCGAGGTGTCGACCAGAACATGGATGGCGTCAAAGGTCTAGGTTCTTTGACATCGTCCGAAACATAGGTAATCGGCCTAGAATTAACGACTGACTCACATTCATTCAGAATCGTCAGTAATTGCACATAATCCAAACACTCATTGCGTAACACTTTTCTTAGAACGCCCTTCACAACTCCAACTAATCTTTCAAAAAACCCTCCCCACCATGCCGCACTGGGTGGGTTAAAACGCCATTCTACTCTCAGCATTTTACTCGCCGACGTAAAATTCGTAGCATTATCGCTATAGACCATCTTCGGATTAGGGGAGGTAGGGGAGGGATGGGCACTTTTTCACAATTTAATGCATAAAAAATCAGATATTTTAGATAATAAAAATTTATTATCATTTCTCATTGCACCACACATTTGGCTAGATATCTTAGACATAACTTTCTTAAAATTATAACCAGTCTCAACATTAAGAGATAATTTCAGATTAATAATCAAAAGTGCCCAATGCTCCCTATGGTAGGGAGGTTTGGACACACCCTGTGGGAGGCTTGGGCATGGCCTATAAAACACTTTATATCCATAATAGTATCGAAAAATAAAAGTTAACAACAAATAAAACAGTATCGTATAGTTGTTTTTATTTTTGATCATTTTGATACCTCTTCTATGGCTCGTAATATCAAATCCTTAGGAATTTCCCGTCGCAAACCTTTCTTTTTGAATTTGAACGGCATCTTTCTGTAATTAAAAATAATTCAAATAGTTTTATTAAAGCAGGTACTAAGAATTTTAAAAAATACTCCTATACTCAACTTAAAGGACACAATGTTGAGTATAGGAGGCATTAGGCATGCCCAAGCCTCCCTCACATCAGAATGCCCATTGCTCCCTCTGTATAAATTTTCAACATAAGTTACTGGTATTTTTATTTATTTAGGTATTTAAGCGTGAATTTCAGATTAATTTATAAGTTAGTAAATACACAATAGATATATAATAAAGAATAGACATACCTTTCGTTAGTTGTCTCTTTATTACGATCCGAAACCACAACAAAAAATTCACTTTTACGAGCGCATAACCTTCAAACGTGTCTGCGTTTAACAACAGACAGAAATCGCAGATATTCTATGGATGAACAGTGTTATCAGTCGGTAAAGTAAACTATTAAATTAGGAAAAAAATAAATTCTGTGACCAGATCAGAATAAAAGGGGGGTGCCCATGTCTCCCGACTGCCTGTCCCTCCCCTACCTCCCCTACCCCTCCGCGCCACAAAACGACGAAACGCTAAGAGGAAATCCTCAGCCGACAGCGACAACACCAACTCCAGATGCACAGCCCGATACACGGCACATGTAAACAGACAAATCCAGACCTTTCTCTTTTCTTTTAAGAATAAAGGTCCAGCATAGTCCACGCCAATAACTTCAAAAATGCCCATGGATGTATTTACTCTAGTCTCGGGTAACGTTGGTGCTGATTCATGAAAACTCTTTGCACTATATCTTTTGCAAATTGGACACCTATTGACAACATTGCGTACAGCTTTTCTGCCCTTCAAAAGCCAATAATTTTCTCTCAACATATTTAGGAGAGTCTGAACAGCAGCATGCAAGTTTCTTTTATGCTCATATTCTATCAAACGTGTAACTAAAACTTGATCAGATCGTAAAACAATAGGACAACGAAACGAATAATTATCATCTTTATTCATTAGGGGGCTCTGCAGTCTAATCACACCATTGTCCTCAAAAACTTTAAAATCTTTCAAGCAAGAATCAGAAACTCCTGAAAACGTGTCACGTTGAAAAATCTTTAACAATGTCTCTTCTCCCTCTTGATATTCCGTACCTCCTATGTCACCACTACGGTGTTGTTTAGTTTTCCGACAATTATTTGTAAAACGCATAATCCATGCAACCATGCGCACGATCTTATTATAGTCGGAAAAGTATCGAGTGTACCAACATTGTTCCGCATTTACATCGGGACATATTATAGAAGCTGTCTTTAAGCCGCGACTTGGCGTCTCGGTTTTCCTTAGCTCTTTATTTACTTCTAATTCATCGACCGTGTAAGTATCCAATCTACTTGGCCAAACCTCTACAGCACTATACAACCAGTGTGGGCCTTTCCACCACTTCGACTGTACCAGCCACTCCACGTCGCAGCCACGTGAAGGCAAATCCGCCGGATTATCTGAGCCCGGAACAAAACTCCATTGCTCGGGTTTGGTGAGTTCCCTTATTTCTTGAACTCTATTCCATACAAACCTTGCCCATTGTCTGTTCCGTTGAATCCAAGAAAGTGCTACGGCCGAGTCACTCCAATAGAAAGTGGGGTACTTGTCTCCGTAATCTAGGGCCGTGGCAACCGATTTCATGAGTCTGGCTCCTATAAGAGCAGCGAGTAATTCAAGGCGTGGTATGGTAGCTTTCTTCTTAGACTTCGGTGCTACACGTGATTTAGCTTGGACGAAACGAACATTCACCCCAGCTAATGTCGCCACCCTCACGAATACAACTGCCGCATAAGCGTGCTGGCTAGCATCTACAAACACATGAAATGACACGTTACTATCATCGATTCCTATAAGACATCGTGGTATTCTTATTTGCCCTATAAATTTTAACTGAGAATACCATTCTAAAAACTTTCGTTTGTCTTCTTCGGAAATTTCAGCATCCCAATCATAACGTGCATTACATAAATCGCGTAGCATAAGCTTCGGCATTACCAGTATTGGACACACTACGCCAATGACATCGAATATTTTATGAGTTGTCGATAATATGAATCTTTTTGTGACTTTGGCCGGAAGAACACCCGTCTCTATGTCACCTAAAGACAGTGTATCTTGCTGTTTATCCCACCTTAAACCTAGCACGTGTGACTGGCGAGAAGAAATGTCCCTCGTACATTCCCAACACCTCAAATCAAACCCACCAGCTTTCATAACGGTTATGGCTTTATGACGAAAATAGTTTAATTCGTCAATGGTATTTACACTGGTGATACTATTATCAACATAAAATGATCTGAGTAACTTACCGATAACTATCTTGCCTTCATCCGTGTCGACGACTTTCATGACCTTTGCTAAGTGACGCTCAATCGTAGCCTCTAATAAAAATGGGCTGCACGTTAATCCGAATACAACTCTACAGTGGCGATAAACCTGTAATTTGTTAGAATATTCATTTTCCCACCATAAAAATCTCAATACGTCCCTATCTCTAGGAGCTATGCTTATTTGTAAGAACGCTTTCCTAATATCCGAAATAACGCCTATCTCCTTTTCTCTAAAACGTAACAAAATATTGGGAACCAATTCTATCAAATTCGGACCTGTATGCAAGCATTGGTTTAAGGAAGGGAAACCTACGCTATGTGCGGATGCGTCAAACACAGGGCGAATAGGAGTTGTAGTACTACTAAGGCGAATAACATGTCTGTGTGGCAAGTAATGAGAGTTCACGTCATCATACTTACTAATAGGTACCTTCTCAATAATGCCTTCTGCTAACCATTCGTTAAAAACTTGACCATAAGCCACAAAGTAGTTTTCCTGCTTTAACCTGTCTGTTACTTTTCCTAACCGCTTGTATGCTATCTCCCTATTACACGACAGAGGAGGATGATCTTCCTTCCACGGTAATAGAACTTCGTATCTGCCTTCTCTGTTAAGAATAGTTGTATCTAAAAGAACTCTTTGACCTGTTTTACCTGCATTTCCTTCGATTTTCTCTCTATAGGATCCATAATGCCAAGAGTATCTAGTTTCCAAAGGTCAGAAACACGAGATTCATGAACAAACAAAGAAGTTACTAGTAATGTATCACTCCTCATAGATGAATTGCTACTTTTACCGACTAGGGTCCATCCCAACTTTGTTTCGATAGCTGCTGCACTAACATCTAGTTGCACAATATTTCGCGTCAACACTTTTGCAATCATATCCGACCCAATAAGTAAGCTTATCGGTTCATTTTTCTCTTCTATATCTGTCAAAATAATGTTCTGCCTTTTTAATTTTCGCAAAATACATTGGTCAATAATACACGGAATATCTGCACATATTTGTGCCTTGTCAAATACGTCTATGTCACACTTGAATGAAGTTGTCAGGTTCTCTACGGAAATAGAATATTTGTTATGGTTCTCCGGTGCCGATGTCGTACCACCAAAAAGTCCGTGTTGAATCATAATTTGACAGTCAGACTTGAAATTCATCTTACTAGCGACATCTTTCAATATGTATGAATGTTGAGAGCCGGAATCTATTATGCATCGGACAATCATTGTTCCATCTTTATTGCGTAATCTCACTCTCAGCGTTTGAAGAAACACATCTTGATGTACAGAAATATAAGCAGTGCTCTTCAATATGTCATCTTTTGGTGACGACGCAATAATTTTAGATGTCGATGGATTTGCAGCCTCTCTACACATTAACAATACGTGCTTCCTCCCGCACCAAGGACATCTCTTGTTGTTCCTGCACGTACGAAACCCGTGGCCAATCTTTAGACAGCGAAAGCAACCTCTTTTCTCTTTCACTGCACTTTGCCGCTCCTCCATACTCATTTTCTTAGCCTTTGAACATGCTGAACTGTCATGAATTTCATCGCAAAAAATACAAGTCATTTCTTTCTTGTTATCTCCAACCATTAGACCTGATGCTGTCGGAATATTCTCTTCTATCTTGGCGCTCGCTTTCCTATTCTTATTCTCGGTATTACTGTTAAACTGCGTAAAACCGCGCGTGGCCATTGCTAATCTCTCTTCGTTCTCTGCTTCCGATCGGAGAAATTCCATTAGTTTACCCAAGCGATCATTCGGGTCAGATGTTTGTCCACATTGTCGTTGCCAAACTCTAAGTAAGTCTTCTGGTAGTGATGATTCAACAAGAGGATACAGCATGGGTGCACAAGCCTCTTTCGATACCTTCAACGAGTCCAGCGACCTTAAATGTGATTCTAGTTTATCATACAGTGATGTCACCTGGAACTTACTCTGAGACTTGCTAATGTTGCTCTCTACTACCAGTTGCAAAAGTCTTCTTGTGTACAATTCTACTAAAAGATCGGTTCTTCCGAATCTAGCTTGTAAACTTTCGATCGCCTTGTCATAATTTTCGCTCGTTGGTGGGAAACTGTTGAGTAGTTCGCTGGCTCTCGAACCAACCGTGACGCTTTGCAATAAATAATGGAATTTATCTTCCTTGGCTAGATCTTCATCTAAATGAATTTTCTTGAATTGGCTCCAGAATTTAAGCCAGTTTGCCAGATCACCATCAAATTTGAACAGCTCGATCTTCGGCAATCTAACCTTTTGTGCTGAGTTTCTCACTGCTGTTCCACCAGATATTACGTCGGATGACTCTGACTTTATAGCACACTTCGACATCTCTAGTTCTACTCGTATGAATTGAGTTTTGTAGCTTTCCACAGTTTCTAGCTCCAAAGCGATTTGTTCGTCTGTGGCGTCTTGTTCCATCAACTCTTCTAAAATTTTTTGATCGAAAATTAATATTTGCGAATTGTACTCTATAATCAACTTAAATAAGACATCTGCTTCCTTCATTTGCTCGGTGGCTACGTGATCATAAAACTTCTTTACGTTTTTGGTGAACATTGCTCTAAACACACCCCTTCTCTTCGTGGTCTCCATATCGGTATCACTTGTTTTTTATTCACGTTGGGCGCCAGATGTGAAGAACCCTGAGACGGAGCCTAATCATAAACACACAGATACAGGGGTTGAGCTGTATATTCACATGAAAAACACTGAGATATAAAAAATACAACAAAAACGTAATGACACATAAAACCAAGAGACAGTGAAAAAAAACAAGCGCGTAGCTAAGACAAAACAGAGTGGAAAAAAAAGGAAAATAATATTACTTTTTAAACGGCAAAATTCTTCTAGGCCTCTTTCGACACTAAAGTTGATTCGCGTTTGCAGTTTGCACCGATTGAATGAACCGTAGTGCTGTCTGTTATTCGTTCAAATGAACTAATTAGTAGAATATAATTGATTGTATTGTGATTGTAATTTTAGATTATCGATATGTAAATTGTTACGTTAATAAAGAGATTTGTGCGTTAGTTTTTATATATAAAATATTTTAAAATTTTTTTTAATAAAAATTTGGTAAAATATAGGTTTATTATTTATTTATTGAACTCATTCGTGATCAACCGTGCCGTATTCATTTTAATTTGTTCTTTCAATCTGATGATGTTGTTGTGACTGAGTTAGATAAAATTATTTAAAGCCCAGGCTTCATACATTTTTTTATCCTCTCCTTTTAATAAAAAGTCTGCAACACACATGTCATTGCTATTTACAGGTGTTCTCAGGTTAGGCTACGGTCCCACTATTTTATTCTTATTTGTACCAAATGAAATTTCGTCTCTATTTTTTTAATTTGTATCACAAGAATGGGGTCAAATGGCAAAATTATTGCTAGATGGTTCCACTTATGTGTATTATAGCCGTTGTTATTTTGAAATAAGTACAATGTAACTATTTCAGACATTTCTGAACTCAGGATTTTCCCATCTCTAGCGGTGTCATAAATGTCATAATCGCCATATTTGTTTACATCTCAGGCACTAACTAAAAAATGGACTATAATGACAGCAATGACAGCAATTCAACTCTAAACTGAATCGCTGTCATAGTCGTAGATAGCGTCATAGTACGAATTAACGATTCTACTCAGATTAGGTCCTAAACTGGATCGCGATAAAAGATGGTGGTACGGGTGCAGCTGATTATTTCGCGATTTCAAATTTATTTTCTAACAAGTAGTGTTTAGGGTGACCAGCACAGCCATCTGCCTTCGTTTTCGAGAGCGTCCCCCTAACACCCTGTATGTATATGTATAAAAAATAATGGTCAATCCCGGATGGGTCAATCATAATTCGTAATCTTAAGCTCCTCCGTGCTTCGGAAGGCACGCTAGGCCGTCGGTCCCGGTTGTTACTGCAACCGCTTTTACCCACCAACCAGTGGTGCTATTCAAACTTCTTATATGTTTCTCCTATGTTGGAAGTTCAAATCTTTGTGTCGTTATCAAAAACGATAACAATCATTTCCAATTTTGCACATTGCGTCATTTTCAGTATTATCAATAAATGAAATTACATCAGGGTTAAATAAGTGTAGTAGGTGGCATAATGCGTTGTTCATATCTATTGCACCCAATTAACTTTTATTAGCTTTAATTATTCGTTTATTTTAGTTTTGTTGAAGCGCGCTGCGAAATGTATTTGAATTGTTGTTTTATATTTAGTATAGACGACAGCAGATCAAGTTTAACAGTTGCACTACAAAAGCCGTTAGTCTTGTTGTGATGTCGACTGTACAAAATTTCTGTGGTTAATTAAATGGTAGGTGCTACATGATTCAATCAATCAATCAAATAAAATAAAGAGCTATTGACAACGGGACACATATTAAACAACAAAACAAGAAATAAAACAATACAATTGGCGGCCCTAATGCTAAGCTGCAATCTCTTCCAGGCAACCAGAAGTCACAGGAAATAAAGAGAGTAGGTGCAAGAAAGATATAAAAATATAATATGTATATTGTTAGAATTAATATTCCTACACTTATACAAAATATAAATAAACCAATAGGATTGCTTATCGAAAAAAGAAATGAGATATTGTACTACACGAACAGCTAAGGACTAGAGTTGAGGAAGTGATCCACAACTTGGATCTTGAAGGAGTTCAATGGCCGGGATTTCCTAATATCCTCAGATAGGGAGTTCCACAACCGGACAGCGTGCACAGTAAAAGAGTAGGATAGAATATCAGTGAAATGAGGTGGAATGTCTACAATTAGAGTTGAAAAGTTACGCAAGGTCACAGATTAGATAGGTACGGCTCAATGTTGAGGAGCGGAAGTAGAAAGTGGAGAAGTAGGTAGGAAAAGAATAGAATAAAGGAGAGTAAGAATGTGTAAGTCCCTACGCCGGCGAATAGTAAGCCAATTGAGTGTGAGGCGGAAATTAGAAACATGGTCAAAAGAGATGTTTCAATAATGTATGGAGACCCGGCCAGGTCTATGCTATGCACACTATACTAGAAAATTAGTATTTCAGAACAGTGTTAAATTTTATAGTCCATTTACTTTAATTTTGCTCGGTTACGTGGTACAAGAAAATATTTTTTATAGAAAATACTGCACCACAGCCAAATATTCATCATGGCGCGTATGTCACTTTAGCGACGTTTAGTTGACTTATATGTCGCCCGCCAGATTGCCATAGTGAATAACGGTGAAATCGACAAAAAAAATCAACTTTTGTACTAACAAATTATGCATGAAAACGAATTATTAGTATTTTTCACAGATTCGGGAGATTTTCCTGACTTTGGGATATTGTATACATATACCTGGCCGGATATGAAATATCTCTTTTACGTAAATTAAACATGAACCCTATACATAGGTTCTCCATTAATATGCTTATAATAGAAATATATTGTTCGTAATGTAACACGATATTGTGACAATTAGCATGTTTTATGTAAGTAGGTTCTAGTCTTAGCAACTATTACATAGCTAGAGTAGAGATAATAAGTATATAGAGAAAGGTCTATTGTAATAGTAGATACTAATAAATAAAATATCTAAACATACCTAAGTACTAGTATGTATACTACGCACCATGTTTATTTGGGCAAATATTGGCATAGCTACCCGGGGATTATTTTCTGGAGTGAAATTACTCCCTACCCCTTCTCTGTCTAATAATCTCACAAGTAACGGGTTACTTGTCATAAAATTTCTTGGAAGACTATTTCAGCAGGCTCAGTACTTACTTACCTAATTTCTATATTGGCGCCTAGCGTAGTAGGTAGGTATTAATACCTTTTATCAAGGTAAGTACTTGATTATATTTTGTTTATTTGCCGCTAAAGTAGGAAATTTCGGTCATTCCTATGAAACTTAAGGATGGGTTTTCTAAAATTTGAAAGTAAAGTTGTTCGATCGCACATAAAATATATAACCTCATGACTTATTAACAATATCGTACTGTCTGTACTGCTATAAGTTATATTTATTAATATATATATTATTAATGTTATATTTATTAATATTTGAAAAGAGTGATCAGACGAAATCGAAATTTTCTCGCCGGTAGCTCAACTTTTGGAACCGGTGTGAATTCAGACACGACAGATAGACAGACATTATGCCATCGATAGTTAATGTAAATTCAGACATCATGACAGACAGACAAATAGATGGACAGACGGACAGACGACAGATCGAACAGACAGACAATATGACGTTGTTTTTTTTGATACCTAAGTAGTCATAAAAATGTGATATGTGACGATTCGAAAGTGCTTTTTGATGGCCTATTTGAATAAAGAAATTTATATTTTCATTTTTAGTTTGGCTTTCTGTTGTCACTTTATGATCTACTTATGTGTACGTTGTTCATCAACCAGCCTATAGACGTCCCACTGCTGGGCACAGGCCTTCCAACACGGGAGAAACACATGAGGAGCTTGGGCCATAACACCACCACGCGGGCCCAATGCGGGTTGGTAGATTAAAGCGGTTGCAGGAACAATCGAGGAGCTCGAGATAATAAACTTTGATTGACCCATCCCAGGATCGACCATGGCGAAAGTGGCTTTGTTTTTCGTATCGAAACCAGAGCGCACAAACCAATACGTCGCCGAGCTCTTCATGTACGTTGTAGCTGAACATGAAAGTATTGAGAATATGAACACGAAATTTAAAGCAGGATACAGAAACTATTCAACATCGGTGTAACTTTAGGCCGCAATCAATCTTACGCAAACGGGCCCCGACGTGCCAACTGGCGCAAGGATATATTCTGCTTGTAAACACACAATATTACTCACTGAATGAAACTGCTATTGAACTTTACGGACAGCTCAATAAACTTCCAACAATCTACGGAGGAAGCGATTTACCTACTGTTTAGGTAAGCTCAAGCGTAAATCAGAAATAAAGTTCTAAGTAATTATTTTCACAGAACTTTCCATTAAAGCTTTATGACGATTGACGCAAAGAACCGGCCAAGAGCATGTTGGACACGCCTTATCGGTACTGTATCATTTTATATTTGTAGATAAATACTTTTAAACACTGCCCATATTAAGACAATAGAATTTCTATTGAGTGTGAACCCCGGAGCGCCAGCGCCACAGTATTACGAAAATTTCTCCCAGCTCGCTGGTGAGAAACGATGATAAGTTAAAATAGCCCATTTTGTTATACCTAATTCAATACTTAAACTCTATTGGATATCTAAGAAAAATAATTAAGTACTTACCTACTTGTGTATGCCCAAAAGCTTACGAATATTTTTTTAGACCAACTTTGACCATATGAAAAGCAATGTTTTGATTTAAATATAATCCTGAGCAGCTTAGTTCGACGAGATCGCTTATCATAAGTGCAATTTGCTGTAGGCTAGAGCAAAGGTGCTATAGAAATAATATAAAAGTAAATGTTTAGTATAATAATAATAACATTTTTACTAGTTATTAACGAGCCCAAATTAAGCACGTGTGATGAGACTCTTAAACAAATTTACGCACTCATCATATATAGGTATATTTGTCCCTTGCTTTGTAGACAGGGTTGGTACTGGTAGCTACGGTACTGACCAATTAGACCAGACTGTCGGAACTGTATTGTGGCTAGTGTTGACAAATTTGTCTATGGAACCCAAAAAGCTCATATACTAAGTACACTAATGACCGTTTTCACTAACATTTGCTTGTGCTTTTTATCTCAGTCTAACTAAAGGAGGTAGAAAGAGACAAAGGACGTCAAGAGTCACCTAAGCCTAGGGAATGGTTAGTGAAAACGGGTATAAAAATATAACTGTCACGGATTTAAACTACTAGGTAGGCCCATATGTAGGGTCATCAGGGTAGGTACCACCTTTTCTTTCACAGGCCTTTCTTATTTCAGCCGTGAAAGAGTTCTCTGTGTTTCGGATTGAAGGGAAAGGTAGCCAGTGTAATTACTGGGCATAGAAGGCATTTTATCTTAGGCCTCAGTATGACAACGCACCTGCAATACCAAGTAAATTTTTCCTTGTTATTGCAGGTGTCTATAGGCGACGGTAACCAGGTGGGGCGTCAGCTAGTTTGTCATCAAAATGTATACAAAAAATCTCCTCAGATAGTCGTGAAGAGTTTGGGATTATGCGTTAGCTGAGATGAGACTGTAACTGGTATGATATCTGTGAATGTCACTTTCCTTAAATTGATGACCTCATGTCCTAGGTTCAAATACTTTCACGAGGTTTTCATCGAAATTATAATAGATGTTCCAACAATGAAATGTTTAGGAGAGACGCTGTCAGCTTGCCTACTCATAATATTGTTTGCTCGCTGACTGTGCATGAACCAGATTAGCAATTCAATAGCGCTCATACATACACATTTTAAGATAGAACCTTGCAAAAATGATATGGAAAAGTTTAGCCTTTTAGAATTACTTCTGCAAACTGCCAGCAAATTGTTAAAACTAAAATGTGTTTCAGCTTTGAAAGTGTCCAGTTAATTTAAGAGTTTATAGACTCATGCGCTTGCATTTTTTTTAAAGAGTATTGTTTAATTATTTGCATTCATTTTAATTTTTAAATTAGTGTTTGCTTGAATAAAAAAAATGGAAAGTCGGTATGTCATTTTCTAAAGCACTCGTATCGTAGGATTTCTTTTCTATCTTGAAACCTACATGGAGCGTGTCGTACAACATACGCAAAGAGTCTATACAGTATGTTACAAAAGTCCGAAAGAAAATTTAAGGCGTGGTTGTGTTCCTTGTCAAGAGTTGCTTCTGAAAGTTTGACACCTTTCAGAGCACTTTAATTTTCCGATCAAATTAATAAGTCACACCTGGGCCCCGATCGCGCTAATGTTCAACGTATTTACCAAAGCAAAACCAAAAAAGTTACGTTGCGCAGAATTGCGGTAATCATTCGAACGGCCACTAATTAGCTTTTTTTACGAATAAACGTTGGTTTCTTTGATTATAATTATATGACATGTTTAAAAAGTTTATATTTTATTAATTTATGTAATTTAAACTATATAAATATGTAATAAAATTATAAGCAAAGACATCAACATGTGTTCCGAAAAAAGCCAATTGGTGGCCGTTCAAATGTTTATCGCAATACAAATTCAAAATTAACGTGCTACCTAATATTTACTAAAGTAAAGAAAAAAAAGTAAGTACGTTGCGCAGAATTTGTGTCCTCATTTCGGATTCTATTTTGTAAAAAACGCCTAACAACAAAATTATTTTACCAATTACATGACGTAACAAGTTAGCAGTCGTATTGAAATATGTTAACGTTCATTGGCTTTTTTTTATGATTTCACGTTTTTATTGAAAATTTGATGATACTTATTAGATGATATTTTACTAGGTGGTAGGCCCGTATGTAGAGGGTCGTCTGGGTAGGTATCACCGCCTTTCTTATTTCAGCCGTGAAACAGTTCGCTGTGTTTCGGTTTGAAGGGAAAGGTAGCCAGTGTAATTACTGTACATGGACGGCATTTCATCTTAGGCCCCAGGATGACAACGCACCTGCAATATCAAGTGATTTTTCCTTGTTATTGCAGGTGTCTATAGGCGGCGGTAACCGCTTACCATCAGGTGGGCCGTCAGCTTGTTTGTCATCTAGTAATATAAAAATATATATATATAAAAAAGATTATATGTCGCGTGCTAATTTGACAGTCACCGTTCTTGGAGAAAAGTAGAGCATTATGAAAAATTGTTGAATGAAGCTTCAAAGCATAAATTGTATGCATCAGCTAATTGGTGGCTCACACACCACAATACCGGGAACGGTATCAAATCCTGCGGCTACGTCTATGACAGACAGACAATAACGTCAAGTATGGCTTTTAAATTCTAAAAGCGGAATAAAATGAAATAACTTCCAGCCAGTATCCTTATCGTTTTCTCCATCTCAAGGGTGCCACGATTGTCAAAGGAATCAAAATTGAAATTCAAGAAAAGATCGCGATAAATAGGGTCCGATGGCTTTACGATCTGGCAATGACTTTGGTAACTGTCCACTCTTATCTTACGCTGACCCAACCCTCTTCACCGCCGAGCTTCATATTGTATAAATTGTCTGAAGGTTTATACATTAATCGGTAGATACCTACTCTACTTAGACGACATTTGATATTAAGACTTATTCGCGCAAGCTCAAGTGGATTAGCCACAGTCACACATCTACATGACCCATATCTCTTGAGATGCGGTTTAAATTATCTTGAAAGATACTGTGCCCCTGTGTAAGTATCATCAAATTTAAACGATAACGTTGGTCGTCTTGGCAACTGCCAAATCGCATGGAAACCGCAACAGCGCCTCTTTTGTTTATTGGAAACCAAATACAAATATTTTTTTCATACCCCCATCTCGGAAAGAGTATTTTTGCTCTTCGATATCTGAGTGTAAAAGCCATGTAAAAGCCATTTTCATCCGCTAGAGGATAAAGTAAATTTGAATTTAGAACATTGCTGTTATTAATCTTTGACATTGTGTGCACTAAGTTTGTGAATTCAAAACGTCATTAAACCTATTTCCTTCTACCTCCATGGGCCGTATTTATCTATAACCTTTTTTAACTTGTTAAAAACTCAGACTCGGCAGCTTCTTGGTGTACCTTTTTTTTAATTTGCTTTGCGCGCACCATTTTCTTTTTACGACATATTGTTAAAACCTTTGGTTAAAAACAAGAAACTTGAAAACAAGTGAATTATATAAAATGAGTAATTCTAGCGACGAAGAAGTTTATTTGACGCCAACGCAGACTTGACTGAAACTGTTAATAATGCGCAAATGTTTTTTTTGCATTCAGTCATTTCCTCGCTGTGGTGGGATGAAAAGTTACGTGTTGCACTCGAGTGCAAAGATTTTTCACCTCGTGCTCTCAAAATTAAGCACGCGGTTAAAAAGCAACTTTGCACTCTTGTATAACAAACAACTATTTCATTTCATATTATCTCGGAAAGAGTATTTTTGCTCTTCGATATCTGAGTGCAAAAGCCGTTTTTACCCGCTAGAGGATAAAGTAAAATTGAATTTAGAACATCGTGTGCACTACTCGTGTAGTTTGTGAATTCAAAACATCATTAAACCTCTTTACTTCTACCTCCATGGTGACGAATTTATCATACAACCTTTTTTAACTTGTTAAAAACTAAGACTCGGCTCCTTCTTGGTGTGCTTTTTGTTTAATTTGCTTTGCGCGCGCCATTTTCTTTTCACGACTTGGTAAAGCCATAGGTTTAAAAGAAGCCAACAGAATTGACTGAAACTGTTAATATTGCGTAAATGTTTTTTTATTTTGCATTGAGTCATTTCCTCGTTAAGGTGGGATGAAAAGTTACGTATTGCGCTCGAGTGCAAAGATTTTTCACCTCATGCTCTTTTGATTCCCTCGCTAACGCTCAGGATTCCAATTTTTCAATATTCATTAACTCCAATAGGGTACAGGGTGTGGTGGTAATTTTACAATACTTTGTGCTTTAATCTATTTAGCCATATAAAAATAGCCTGCAAATATTTAGAGTAGGTAATTTATTACATCATCAAAATTTATTTACAGCAAAAATAATTCATAACATCAAAAAAATAAGTGAGAAAATAATCATCAATTATATATTAATAATTGCAAGCCACTTTTTTATGGATCTGAGAGGTGAACACGACAATGATCGTTTTCGTTTCGATTCGAATGAATGTTTATACTAGGGGTACTGGCGACCCCAGAGTGACTTGTTGAAAAAAAATTTAGGAATCGCAAAGCAAAATCAGCTGTTTCATACCAAATTAAGATATTTGGTATGAAACAGCTTTTTTCGTGATGTTAAATCTATTTCCTAAAAAGTCGTGTTAAAGATACTTGTTAGTTTTAAACCATCCACAAACGTTGCTAAGCTATATAAGACTTGCTGTGACTGTTCACTAACAAAATTAAAGATGAATTAAAATTAGAACGCCATATGGGAAAAATTGGATCACTGAAGTTTTATAACTCAATAAAACGTGACGCAAGAATATTGTGATAATGTGTATTTTTAATAATATTTGAAGACTAAACTGAAAAACAGCCATTAGGAGTTTGTTGGTGAAAATATAAATAATTAAATATACATATTTAGATAATTTATGGAAGTAAATATAGTTAATACCAAAAAAGTGGCGTTTTTTATAATGTGTGTTGTATTCCATTGTTTAACACTAACACTAATAATCTCTACAAATCGTCGTAGGTCAACATTTAATACATTTGACATTCCCAAGTTGATTATCTATAGATTTCGATTTTTTTCTATCAACTCTCTTTCTTGTGTACCTCTATGTAAGACTGGTTTTATTGATGTAAGCCGCCCCCATATTATCAATATTGGTCATTAAAATAATGGCGTGTCTAATTAAAATTTATGGGTTTCTCAGAAAAGAACACTTTAATGCTGTGTCGTAAGTTACTGTGTACTATTTATTAACTTACGAAGAACTATGTGGCGTAGTGGATTGAGCGCTCTGGTTTCTGTTATGGAAACAAAGCAACTTTCGCCATGGTCGATTCGGGATGGGTCAATCAAAATTTGTGATTTCAAGATCCTCCGTGCTTTGGAAGTCACTTTTAGCCGTTGGTGCCGGTTATTGCTGCAACTGTTTTAACGCAACAACCTACATGGTGGTGTTATGGTCCAGACTCTTCATGTATTTCTCCCACATTGGAAGCCGGTGCCCGGCAATAGGACGTATAAAGGCTTTAAAAAATGCTTTGATTAGTGAGAAAGTATGGTAGGTATATAAGTGAGTAGGATTTAAGACGAAAATCGAAATAATAAGAAAACAAAACCCTAAATATAAAAAACTAATACATACACTGTTTTATACCCTCAAATTGTGCCCATCAACCGTTGATTTTCTTTGTATTGGTAGCATTAAATGTATGTGAAATAAATTAAAAGGATGTCTGTAAATGACAGCCAAGGAGGACTTGGCTCGACGCCAACTAGAATATTCATCTAAAGCAGTTGTGATGGAATAGAAAAGGGGAAAATTGGGTATTACTGACCTAGTAGATGTTCAAGTTGGCTTGTCCGACATGGAACGGGTGCATTCGCATTTCGAATAGTTTCAAAACAGTTGCCAGACGATTCGCTCATTTAATTAGGATATTTGTCTGTTGACCTAGTTATGCAGTATACTATACATATTGTGGCATAGGTGAACAGGGATACTCAACTTACAAGGATACTCACTTATTTCTTCCAGATGATTTTAGGTAATATTTTACTTATTAATATCACAACACATGAAAATTAAAAAAGAAGATTAGAACTAATTAAAAGAAGGGACAAAATTTAAGGATGAAAGACTATTAAACAATTATAAACAGAAATGAATACATACAGATACAGACATAAGTATTATTTCATATTTAGCACTATTAAGTAATGACTTTTAGGTCATACTTGCCTAACCTGCAAACACACCCACCTTCTCCTCCTCTTGTCTTGCTACTGCAAAAACATCAAGCAAAGCAAGCAAGTGGCAAACTTTACTTCCCTGAGATTTTCAATACCTACTTCTAGTTTTAAACTAAAGGTATTAAAAGAGTAAGTTCAAGGAGAGTTTCCCTACACGGCTAGATATTACAAATGCTGAAAATATCTAGGGTCGTCGACCATCATTATCTGGAGTAACAGAAGGACCTTTGATCTCAGATGGGCTTCGTTAAGTCCTCAAAGAGCATATTGAACAGCTGGAACGCATAATTGCTGGCAATGTTACCTACTTAAGTTTTGTGTGTTGTAAAACGATTTTATTTGGCTTCAGTACTTTGGTAGAGAATATAACAAGAAATTATCAAAATTTAACTACTTGCCGTAAACTTTAAATATTTATCTTCTCTGTTCACAGCAAAACTTTAATAATAGTTAAGTATATCTTTTAAAGATAATCAATTTTTATAAGTAATAGAGAGCGTAGAACAATGTTACGTTATCCATTCAAAATGTCACCGAGAACTTTATACGTACGTTTACGTTTTAATGGCCCTCTACTCTTGCATTTTGGTATTTGTTTCCCACATCATCATTGATGTTAATGATTATGAGAAATATTTTAAACATTATTTACTAGTGCAAGCATTTTCTAGTCGCATAACAAATCAACAGATGGTAATTATTTACGAGTACTTATTGCACTACCATTCAATTTATGCCTTATCGGCTTATCCTGTTGTATTACTTTTGTTCACATGATAATTTGCAACAACTCAAACTTTAAAGTTGCTTGGGAGCTGAATATAAAATCCACATTAACGCTGAAAGGGACAATAAAAACTAAAAGGTCCGTGTCGCGTTTTATTTAACTGCGGAGGGAGAGTTTGCCTGCGATAGGAGAATGCATTTAGCGCTACGAGTTATAAATCCGCTCAGTAGGATGAGAGGACACGCAGTCGCACACGAGTGCATAAAATCCTCATATTATGGCAATATTTTCTCATGCATAGCTGCTAAATACTTTACACAAAGAGAGCTATATTACATAAGTCCAAATTAAGTACTTGTCTAAGATAAAAAAATGGAGCATTGCTGCATGTCTAAATAAAGGACATGTTAAATTTTCGGCTATAAAAATGTACAGGGGCCTTACCACGATCTTTATAAAAGCGATTCATATTCGGCTCGGTTCAGTATTGGTTCCTAAACTGCATCGCTGACATAGTCGTAGATAGCGTCGTACTACGAATTAACGATTCTACTCACTTTAGGTCCTAAACTGGATCGCGATAAAAGATGGTGCTACGGGTGCAGTACATTAAAAAATGACAAAAAATGATTAAAACCACTACAAATTATTTTGTGTGATATTTTCGGCCCATAAAACCACGTACAAAAATATCTTTAAATATTACAAAAACATGAACTAAGGTGGATTTATCTCTTTAAAAGATCTCATCCATTCATACCATAAATGTGTAACACACACATACCGGTGAAATGTAGGCAACACGAAGTGAATTTAGGACATCAACATTGTAAATTAACATAACTGTAAGTATGTGTTTTGTATTTTTTCTCAATTTTAGTGATAACTTTCTCAGGTCAAAGCTAGATTAGGTGACCGTCAGCATATATTTTTTCCTACTATATCGTATCGTTTCACTAAAAAGTCATAGGAAAGCAAATATCTGCAATTTCGAGTTCATAGACGACTTACTCATTCCGGTTATTTTGATTTAAAAACCAAACTACTAACCCAATAGATTTTATTTAAATTTTTATGGGACGAAATGGCAACTATTCCGCATCAAACAAAAAAGGAATCACGTAAATCGGATCAGAAATATCGGCGTAATCGGTGTACATACATAGAAAAAAAATCCCAACCGAATTGTGAACTTCCTCGTTTTTGACGTCGGTTAAAAAGAATTTTGTAATAAACATGTAGGTATAGGTGTCACGAAAGATCTCGAAACGCACTTGATTTTGGTCCGAATTTTTGGAAAACGTTTCATGATACTTAGCTCTGCTGATTTTGTCAAATTACGGACTTCATGATTAAGTATTCTACGTATTATTTTCTTAATGGTGTAAGTATGTGACGTATCTTTATTTAATGAATCTTCTTATATATTTTAGACATTTACCCTCGTACCCTTCTTTCCTTACCAGCCCGTTCGAGCGGCGTACCTATCCTTTACGATAGGAAACCTCTTGTGTTGTGACTGCATGGTGGCTGCAAAAGGGGTTTACTATGTAGGATAGCTACTTACTTACGTAGGTATAATCATATTTTTAAGAGCTTGTGTCATGGATACTATGGTAGATAACAGAGAAATATAGATAACTTTACCGGGATTCAAACCTAGGACCTTTTGTTTATCAGACAATAGTTTAATTAGGTATCATTATCGAACTAAAAGATACTAAAGTGTGCGATAAATTGCTCAAAGATATTTAACCCGTCAAGCATCAGATTGCATACACAATTGATTTTTTAATTATATAATACCACCTGGAGTTTAACGCCGCTTGACAGATTAAATTCATTAGTAATAACTGTAATAGGTATATATATTTATATCATAACGAGTATATTTATATTGTCATAGATGTATGCTTAGTATAATTGTACTTTAATTTTCCAACAATTTGGAAAGCTGGAAGATTCCAGTGCCGACTCTCCTCCACAACTAATATTCGGCCGTAATCAAATCAGTAAGTATTACTGTCAGTGATTAGGCAATAATATCAATTTAAACGCCAATGAGTACAGTAAGTTTTTCATAAGCATAAGAAAAGGTATGTTTCGACCAGCAATAACTAATACATATAGGTAGGTATGTACATCGCTGTAGCTTGCGCGGTCGAACGAAAACATATCCAGTTCCTGTACACAATAGGTATTATGAGAAAGAGAATATTGTATTGTTTATAGGTACCTTGTTCCATTGAATGGAATATGTAACTTTTTTTCTAAAAAACCACTTTGTAAGTAAAATGTGGCAACAATCCTAAAACTATGTAGGTAATATTGACGTATGGCAACATTTATATTAAATAAGATATCTATTTAGTTGTGTGTGTTTTCTATGATCGTAATTTAATAAAAATTAAGTAATCAGATTAATAAGTCAATATAACTATAACTAAAACAAAGAGAAGTTTAGCCATGGAAATCACATTGTTTAAACTTACGAATCCTACGTTAAATTGGATGATTTAAGATAGGGTGTTTCTTCGTAAAATAGTCTTGTATATAAGTTTGTAATCTGTTTAGAAATGCGGGGGTTAATATAAACGCACGATCAGACTACTGTTTACAACTGAAATATCTTCCATGAAATATTTTTTGCCCATTCCGTAATCGACGATGGTGTAATACAAGCAAGCTGTGTTTACAGCTGCAAGTATTTGCGTACAAGTGCTTCTGTTACCTTGCATTGACCTGAATAACCATCTGCACTGATTCCAGATAGTCTCATATAAAAATACCTTAAGCATTCATGAAACCACACTCCATGTTTGGTTAGTTTATCGTACAAAACTGTTTGATCATATGGATATTGTTTATTTTATCAATTCAACTATGTAGTTCTACTAATCGACTATGAAACAGTGTTTAGAAGTTACCTGTACCATTTGTAAAGGATACACCGCCAATATTTTTCTTTTCTTTAATAGAAGCTAATAAAATCCCGGAGATATTACACTGTAATTGTTCACCTGCGTCTTTATTGTATAATTTGGCAGCGAATATTCTAGATAGTTGGCTTACTTCTGCCATGCTGCATATTTCTAGTTTTAATATCAAAGGTATTCAGGAGCATTGAATCGCGTCACTGTAGGTATTCATATTCTCTTTGGTTGGCCAATGAAAATGAAATGGGGTGTGTATGGTTTCTGCCAAGAACGACATCGCTCATGTACTGGCGGCTGTATTGAAATTCTGTTTCTTAGGTCAAACCACCACTGTTTTAACACGAAGGTAATGCCTCACTTTCCCTTTTTGGCGCAGAATATTAAATTAAAATTATCGGCATTCTTCTGAAATATATGTAAGTAATTTAAGAAATCCGTCGAGTTGCGCTGATACCATAAGAAACCTCGGTTGAATCATGCCAGGCCACTGCTTACTTATGTTAGTCGCCTCATGTCAAACAAGGTGTTTAAATCCTGATTATGAGCTGAAAAGTCGCGATTGTTTGTTCGCTCGAGTTGTCCGTTAGGGACGGTGTTCCCTACTGACAGACGGGGAATGGCGACCTCCAAGATGGCGGACCTGTGCGGCGCGATGGTGAAGGGGTAAGCCCGGGATGGCCAACGTTCGGAAGAGGTTTCCGTAGTTACTCTTCCAGCTCCTAAGTCCTCTCCTTATCAGCCTAGGACACACCCACGTCCATTATGCAGATGGTATCCAATGGCAGTAGACCCTTCAGGGTAGGTGGATGGCTGACCTCCTAGGTTGGCGGCGACACTGGACTGGTCGCGGCTGGGTGGAACCGAGCTACAGATCCGTATGAGACCTTACCCCTTCGTAGTGTTCGTAGGCGTGTGACGTGTGGGGACCTGGGGTGGACCGGTCATGAAATGAGCAGCACCGAGTAGATGTCCCGAAGTGGGATGGCTAGCCTTCATGGCCGGCGGGAAGAAAGGTCCATCTCAGGTCCAGGCAGCCCTGTGGCTCGGTGTAAGGCGGATTGTATGTTCGCGAGGGTGTTGGCGCCAATGGGACTGGATGAGAGAGATGAGGCAAAGGGCCTTGAGTTCCAGTTACAAGTTGCGTCTGGTGCCTCGTGTGACGCTGTTCCTCCGCTAAGCGAAAGAGGCAGAGTAAGAAGCTTGGTCTCGAGGGTCCACGTGGGCCAGTGGACGTGGTTAGGCATGTTGCGGGTAGCAGCTCGTATCCAACAATTTTTTTTAGAAGCATAAATTCTACCTACGTATTTCGAAACTTCTTTTCACGAACAATCATTTTTCAACCCCCGACGAGAAAGAGGGGTGTTATAAGTTTGACGTGTCTGTCTGTGTATCTGTGTATCGGTGTATCTGTGTGTCTGTCTGTGGCATCGTAGCGCCTAAACGAATCTACCGATTTTGATTTGGTTTTTTTTGTTTGAAAGCTGATGTGACTACGATGGTTCTTAGCTATAATTTATGAAGATCAGTTCAGGCGTTTGAAGACTATCAGCTCATCTTCCATATGATAATAGGATTTTACTAACTTTTTACTAACTTTTTTACTAAAAAATCCGATTGATTTCAAATTTGGTGTCCTGTCACTTCGGTGACATTCCCATGACATACTAACTTTGAGCTGATCCTATACCATCAAATCGTCTGCGAAATTGTTAATTCTTCAGAAACTTATAGCGTGTTTGGGCTCTTATGAATAGTTTTAATGAGATGGTGTAAGATAGATGATTAATGACGCCGGGGGTTGCATAAAATTTTTAATTTTGTAATTATTATACCTACATATACATCCGGCGTATTTTAGTTTATTCATTTAAATTAACCTATTAGCCGTCTAATAGATATCTATGACAGATTGACAGGCAGATAAATACACAGATTGTAATGTACGATCTATATTAAGAATAGATGACCTCTGTGGTTTGTTTAGCATATGTTAATGCGGTGAAATAGAGTAAATAATAGTTAGTATTATTTGGGTGGGTCTATGAGATGAGATAATAATTGTGTTTAAATAAACAATCACAAGATTCACAAGTTTCAAACAATTTCGTAGCATAATTTTTGAAGCAAAATAAAAATACAATCTACTTAACCCTTCGATTCGAGAACATATCGCAAAATATGTTGCCTCTGGGTCGATGAGAAAGTCACGTAAAGTTGTACGTGACTTCACACGTAGATGGGGTTACAAAAAAGTAGATTTCATGTACCTACTTATTTAAAAATGTTGCATATGTAACTAGTATAAGTATTGTCGTAATCGATATCAGATTATTTTTATTTCCGTGAACATTAAGCCATACACTAAATATGATAGGTTTAAAGGTATGGTATTAAATGTACCTAATTTGAATAGATTTTTTACAAATTATTTGCGAACGTGTTTCAGATTACTATCAGAAAGATATTGTAGGGCGAAATAAAAAAGACAGTATCACGAACCCTTAATATAAACTTATCTGAAACCAAGGGATGAACGTAGTCCCTTAATAGCTGACCCTTCACGAAATCACTGGATGAGCAGTTCGAACCAAATAAATACCAAAATCTTGGAAAATGTGACCTTAGGCTGCAGAAGCTAAATTTGCCTTTATGGCTAAGGTCCAAGGTCTAAATTAGGTCCGTGTGATATATTATAAGGATGCTTCTGCGGTGTTTGGGTGAGGGTCAATTTAATTAATTACACAAACCACGACATGCACCCTATTAAACCTTTGTAACGCTGTATTGTTTTACTTTCTTCGAAGTATTTATCGTTATTACTATTTTACGGTGTGGCAATATTTATAAGGGTAGCTAGTAAACTATTATGATAAGCCACCTCTCTGAAAATTATGATCTCGTAATTATTTTTATGTTTTAGTGTAAATTATGAAAGTACCAATGTATTTCAGGCTCCTTATTCGCTTCCTAAATAAGTCAGGCACAGCTCGTTGTACACCTATTTATTGCGTAATGTTCTGATGTTATTCGTATACTTATAGTCTATCCATTGTAGACTATAGGTATTCGAATAATAGCAACGAATAAAGGCAGTTCGGCCAGTAAAACAAAATGTATGGGAAATTTCAAAATTAATTTTATTATTTTGAATTTTTAATAACACCATCGTATTTATATGACTATGTTTACATGGCTAAGTGCCCGCTTGTCAAACCATATACCAAACACCCATTATAATTTTCTTTGGGTTTTCCTCTCGTAGTCAATTTTCTGACAAAATACCTACTTGACGTCTAAACTTAGCTGCAAGCTATTTTCTGAAACGTGACTTTATTATTTTAAAGGTGTGCCTGGGAAATGCCATGGCATATTAGAAAACTTTTCGCCTGAGGCAGGTCTGACATAGAGATGCACAAGATGCAATATTCATAGTATAGGTACACTGTGATACAAAATATAGTGACTGATTTGATCGGTAATAACAAAATCTGTATCAAAATCGATGACTAAAATAGTAGGCTATAATTTTTCGAATTATTTATAAACGATGAACACTACAGTCATTTTTTTTAAATGAAAATGGTTGCACTCATGATCCCATTTTTGCGCCCAAATAAGTTAAAAGAGGGTCGACGATGTAGCGAGCTTACCCAGAAATGCCTATTTAATCCAACTTTGAAGGAATTCAGGTTACCTATACGATTACGGTTACTAGTAGAGGGCGCTAAATATTTGGGAATAAAAAATATACTAATTTCGTATTGGTAAATTTTAGTACTTTTTGCAAAGAATAATAAGATTTTTGGCTTTTGCACTTCCGAAAAAATGTTCAAAGAAATTTCCCAGTAATATCGCCACGAGGAGAAAGTGGGAAAAAGATAGAAAACCTTTACCTCTAACGTAACAACTGGTACTTATTATTCTCCTAGATACGACATCAAAAAACAATTGTATTAATTTAATGAAAGCATACAGATAGAAAAAGTCCAACATAAAACTGAATTTGCTTTGTTTCTATATTTTGACAAGTTATCACAACCATCTGCGTAAAAGTTTTGCGTTTTTTTCGACATTCCGTGATTGACTGAGTCTCAAATAAAAAGGGACCTATCGCTCTTACTAACTTATTTCGTTTATTTACCTATTACAATAGAATTGATTTGCTGTGTATTTCTTTACCGTACGTAGGTACTTCGATTATCCAAATGCACGGTGAGTCAGAGATCTATTTTGTACCATACTCTTTGTACTGACACTTGAACTGACGTGGGTCTATTTATGTCTAAATAACGTTAGACGTCTATAAACATTAGACAGTTTCTGCGCGTTGTTGGGCAGATCAAATACCTATATCCCAAGCAGCACGTAAGCGTTTTCAACATCAATATACTAACAAAGTTTTAACTTTGAGATTCACAGCTTCAGAGAGAATTGTCAAGCGGCGGAGCTTTTTAGTTTAAAAGAATGGTTTGAGCGTTGCTATGCAATCTATTAGGCAAAATACTGGAAGGTATTAATTGTCTATAAACTTTAAGACATTTCAGTTTATTTATCTATGAAATAAGCTTCAATGAATATATACTAGTAGAACCTTAATTAAACTTAATTATGTGCGATTAAAATTTAACACTCACATGCTATGCCATCTTTGCTTGTGCAGATAGATCTTTTACGGAATATTTTACCGACTTCAAAAAAGAAGGAGGTTATATGTTTCACTGTCTCTGTCAATTGTGAACCGATTTTCAAAATTCTTTTATCATTCGATAGAGTATACTCCTGAGGTGGTCCCATTGTCACCAAGTCAGGATCTGATGATGAGATTCCAGGCAAATCGAGGGCAAACCTCAAATTTTATTGACACGTATGGCATGTTTTACTTTTTTTAAAGCTAAGTATTTGCTTCTGTTAGTCATGATCTCATGTTGATGAGCTGGTGATGGAAGGTACAACTCCTTAACGGTTAGGAGTTAGAAGATAATTCTATCACTATGTATTTTAACCAAAGCCTGAGAGCCAGACAAGTCGATAGTGCTGACGGTCACCCATCTTGTTTTGACCTTATGAAGTCACATGAAAATGTGAAATATGTTTTTTTAACAAAAATAAAACCGAATTCAAAACACTAAAAAGAAAAAAATAATTAATTCCTTTTTAGTGTTTTAAAGTCGGTTTTATTTTTGTTAAAAAAAATTTCTTTAGCATTGTTGTCCATTTTGTTGCCATTTCCTAATACTGAAATGAACTTGTCTGCCTCTCTTTCATTCTTCATATATATTGAAGAGATAGAATTAATTTTAGAAGCGGGCGTCACTCGAGAACCTTTTACACAGTATTAAACAGTCAGTTACAATATGTTTTCTCACATAATCAATATCTATTGAGTCCGGAATCAAAGTGACATGACAATATTCCTACCAGCAGCGATGGGTTCGACTCAGGTGTCAGACGCATGTTTCCGAGTGACGTATTGACTGTTCGCTTACAGTGGTGGGCGCGCACCGCATATTATGACACCCTCTTTGTAGAATCCCGTCTTGTGTACGTACAGCCTTATTTCTTATATCAAAATATGTTTTATACAACAACTTAAATGAATGTCATAAAGATTTATCGTCGAAAGTTTGACATTCTTACTCAGGGGCGAACCGTGAGTTAGTGGGGCTTCATTAAGCAATTTTGTTAAAATAATGATGATGATGATCTACGGGTAATGAATGATGTAATGGTTAGTAAAAAAAACGAAGACAGTCAAATATATGTTTACACACACACACGCACACGGTTAAATTGATCTCAGCGTTGCCAACAATGCCAGCTCTATAATAGGAGTTTTAAATTTTTTGTGTTTTAAAGTTTTAATACTGTCCACTGTCTTTAATTATTGTTCCTTTATATCCACAGGGCCAAATAACCCTTTTTGACGACCGGCTGGCCGAGTGGTCTGTACCCCAGGCTACTCGGTCAAGAGGTCCCGGGTTCAGATCCCGGTAGGAACAAATGTTTGTATGATGAGTACGAGCATTTGTTTACGAGGCATGGATGTTTATATGTTTATTTAGTATATTTCTAATATTTATATACATATTATTATCATTATTTATCCGTTATCTAGTATCCATAATACAAGCTCTTAATGATGCTTACTTTGGGCTAGATAAGTAATAGGTGTGAGTGTATAAATATTATTATTATTATTATTTTAAAAATCCGCTCTTGTTTTTATTTATTAACTTTGTCGGAAGATTTTATTTCTTAAGTGTATTGTATGACATCAATGTCATGCTCACAGTAGATAGCTTGGAAAATGGTGTTAGGTCCTCGGTATTACCATAAAACGAACGGCTCCAACGTCATAATGAAAATCACGTGTCTATCTCAGCTCAATACCGTTACCGCATCGGTGGGTGGGTCGATTCAGTTGTCACTCGCACACTTCCCTACTGATACGCTCTACATTGACAGCCTGGCGGGCGCCGACCGACTGCTCGTTTATAAAGGCACTTATCACAGCGTGCACTAGAATAGAACCTTTTTCTAGATGCCATCGCTTAGTAAGAAACGGCGATTGTAACATTTCAACCACCATTTAATTATACCTACATTTTCAACGTACAGTAAGACGTTTTATTTTTTGGTAGAGTTAGTATATTACGTTTTAAGAAAAAAATATTAATGTTTTGGTTTAACATGATACTGGGTAGTATAGAACATTAATCCGAAATAACTCTTATGAGTTTAAAATTTATTCGAATTTATTCAAATATAAAGAAATTTTGAACTTATACCAAGCGCGGCGTTTGTCTTCACACCACCTGCAGAGAACTAATAGAAATGGTCCTTATACGATGACAGCTAGTAACATGTTTCTTTGGTGCTTAATGTTGAAGCGTAGACAGTAAATTGATTACTCGAAGTCCAGCTCGCATGCTCCTGAGTTCCTTCTCAGGCAAGGTGGCAAAGATCGAAAAGTTTTTCAGAGCACTCTCCATGATTTATTTGATACTTAGGCGGTACTGTTTCGACGCAATTGGAGCTTAAGACTGTTCCATACCTCTTCATCGCGATCTCCTTTCATGAACAATATGTAAATGAAATTATACCATAATAGCATACCATAAGGAGCTGCGCACTCGGAGTACCTATTCTATACCTATACTAAAACAAAGTCTGCTCTAATTTATTCTACCATTAAAAAAAATATTTTCGTCAATAATAATTAGTTACGTACAAAGTCTCAAATTTATGTTGCGAATTGAAGCCCGCAATAATTACGAGTTTAAAATAAACGAACAGGCCCATATTTGCTCAACCAAACATATTTGTCCAATGGTCCTGTGCGTGGAATTCGCAAGCCGTTTGAATACGACTGTTTCAAAACCGCAGCATTTCAAATTTATTCCAACTGTGGGCAGGGCGATACGTTTAAATTTTCATGAATAAATGTTTCTATGTGCATCCAGTTAAGAGATCCAATTGTCACGAGTGTCACGACTGTAATGTTATTTGAAATAAAACCACTTGTTTGTTAGAGATACAAATAAAGAAAGAAAACGATGAAAAAAAATGTATGCTCCAGGCGGAAATCGAACCCGCGTCTCCTGGGGTCCAGCCAGACGCGATAACCGCTACGTCACCGGAGCACTAGGTGTAACCATCAATTTCTTCACCGCTTTCTATTTTTAACGTTATTATAACACGTTTTTAAACCACTTTACCGGAGTTTATTGATTTCAATAGCCTCACGAAACATTTTAGGAATGAAGCGGAGTTCTTTGATGACGATTTGGGGCATAACAAATTTCAAAAAATCTAACAAACAAACTCTATCTTATAAATTGTTCAAAATGTCCTCCACTTCGTGGGATTGAGGCAAGTGGCAGATTTTTAGTTTTGTTTTGTTTCAGTCATCAATATCAATTAGATAGTAGGTAGCCAGTGTAATTACTGGGCATGGACGGCATTTCATCTTAGGCCTCAGGATGACAACGCACCTGCAATATCAAGTGCTTTTCCTTGTTATTGCAGGTGTCTATAGGCGGCGGTAACCGCTTACCATCAGGTGGGCCGCCAGCTTGTTTGTCATCTAGTTGTATAAAAAAAAAAAATGTATCTTTAATAAAATTTTAATAACAAGCAATTTTAACAACTTCTAGCAACTTTAAACCTATACAAACCAAAAATTGTATGGAGACCATATCTCCATACAATTTTTGGTTTGTATAGTGATATGCAATCAAAATAACAAAAAAAAGTTGTTTTTATTCCAGTCAGAAAATTATGTGTACTTAGTTCTCTTAAATTATTTATCTTCTTAACCTGTCAAGCCACGCATTCCAGACTCAATGAGCTTTTTAAAATTATGCTCCCGAGAGTCTTACGCGGCTTTAACATCATCATTAGATGTAGCAAAATTGTTTATTATCTATGTATTCTCCAATATCTTATTTAGGTACAACACACCTTTTCTCTGTGACATCGTTCATTTATAAATATCATTCATTTCTCATGTCTTAATTTCTATTCAGCGCTTTAATTTGTTAGATAACTTACACTGTTATAATGCTTTGCTCAGTAGCGAAATTACCTCATTTGTTCTAGTTTAATCAAGGTTCCCTCTGTACAAGATGTGATTCAGTATTCCGCACCGCCAGCCTTGTACTGTGCGCGTCATTGACTGAAAATAATCAGTTCCACTGGCCTCGATCTACGCCGTCATTATTTTCTGGCTCCGATATTTTACGGAGCACCTTGCTCGTTGCACTTTTATAGTTTCTGATTTATGGGGTTGCATGGTGCCTTGCTAAATATAAACTGCACAATATTGTACGGCGATATTTAAAATGTTTGCCGTTTCAACGTTAGTTTTATTTATTATTTAGCATTATAAGTCTTTCATAGGTAAACTTCTTGAAATTTCAAATCGTTTTTGTATGGAATAACGTTGATACTTAAAAAAAAATCGCGATATAATTACATCTCTAGGTCTCTCCTCTCAATATACATATACGTATATACGTGGAGCAAGTTCGTACTAGGCATCCTGTACTGAAAATTTAAATTACCGACTGTACCAATCAGGACTCCTGTTTAATTTGCGTACATCAAATACCATTTCTACACTATCTATTTTCTCTTTCAGATTACTCCTTCAATAATCGACACGACTGAATTTGTGATATTAGAGAAAAGGGCTTCCAAATGCTTTAATATTTAGAAGACAAATGACGTGTAAGATACGATGTCGTCTAGAAGAATGATATTGTGAATGAAGGGCGGGTCCCTGGAGACTGCTTGGAGGCAAAGGCTACAAAGTGAGGTTGTGTAATAAGGGATGATGGAATGAGACTATGACGGCGCGTGAAGTGGAACTATCGGGCGGGGCGCCTTGGGGCTTCCGCATCCACGGCGGAGCTGATAATAACCAGCCTTTAAGAATATCACGGGTAAGTTACTCTACAGGTTGGTGATGACAAAACAACATTAACCCGCCAAGCATCAGATTTCAGACACAATTGATTTTTCAACTGTCATAGACCTCTGGGATAACGCCGCTTGGGGGATTAAATTAAAACATGGGCTATATTAGTTCATAGTTCAGTACATAGTATTCATTTAAGTATAATTCCATAAAATTTCAATGAAATAATGCAGCCAATTTCATATTATTTCATAGAAATGTTAAGATGTATTTGTAAGTTGAATACAATTTCTATATGAACTAATACAGCTCATATTTTAATTTATTATCGTATTGTCATCACCACTCTGTGTATTGTTTATGATTTGGTTTTGTGATAACTTACCAAAGTCAATTTATTTCACCACCTTTAAGCAGACTATATTTTGTCAAACTTTATCATTGCTTTAGATCGTTGTTTTTTTTCTGGTTCCTTAGGAAGTGCACGCGGCCCATTATTTTTGAGTAATCTGCCTTTCAAAACGTTTTCTTTTCACCAAGATGCACTAATTTTTTATATATCGAACTACATATATTTTATTTTTAACAACGAAAAAGGTCACTGATTGTTAGGTCGTGACGAAGAGGCAAACTGATGATATAGGAAACCAAAAATGAGGACATAACAACTTCTTTAGACCTTGCCCTTACCAAAACATAAAAGGAATGCAGAATAGTACCATTGCATAGGTTCTTAATAATATTAAATTAAAAATTTTAAGTATTCCGGCCTCATTAATCACCACCATCTGACACCATCTCATTGATACTATTCGCGTGAGAGCAAACACGCTATATCTTCTTAATTTTTGATTTTAACATTATTATAAATGTTTGAAAAAATTACTTAGTAATTAAAATAATATAAAACTAGAAAAATTTCACGTTCTGAGGCGCGAATCGAACCCACGACCTTCCGCAATCCGGGCGACTGCTCTGACCACTGAGCCACCCAGGACTTGGGATATCCCTGTGAAATTCTTTTAGTCTATCAGTATTTGCGTTTATGAGCTAACGTCCACCCTACAATGTCGAAATATTCTATTTCAACATCCGAAACGGGTATTTTTACAAATACCTACGATTCGGTTTAGTTGGGGCAGTGCTTTCAAATATTCTTAATTTTTGATTTTAACATTATTATAAATGTTTGAAAAATTACTTAGTGATTAAAAAAAAATTTTAAACAAAAATTAAAACCGACTTCAAAAAACTGAAAAGTATAAAATAATTAAATTTAAGTAGCTATTCATCCCCTAGAAACATATTTTTGGAGTCGGTGCTTCACTTTCTATTGTTTTTGGAAACCACTTAGCACCAACTCCAAAAATATGTTTCTAGGGGATGAATACCTACTTAAATTTAATTATTTTATCCTTTTCAGTTTTTTGAAGTCGGTTTTAATTTTTGTTTAAAATTTTTGTTTTCACAATTTTTAGTGGTAACTTTCTACGGTCGAAGCTAGATGGGTGACCGTAAACTTATATTGTTTCCTACTATCGTATCGTTTCACTAAAAAGTCATTTGAAAAGCAAAAACCACTTAGCACCAACTCCAAAAATATGTTTCTAGGGGATGAATACCTACTTAAATTTAATTATTTCATCCTTTTCAGTTTTTTGAAGTCGGTTTTAATTTTTGTTTAAAATTTTTTTTTCACAATTTTTAGTGTTAACTTTCTACGGTCGAAGCTAGATGGGTGACCGTCAACTTATATTGTTTCCTACTATCGTATCGTTTAACTAACTAAAAAGTCATTGCAAAAGCAAAAATTCGCAATTTCGCTTATGTAGACGATTTCATAATTTCATTTTTTTTAAATTTAAAACCAAAGTACCCAACTGTTTTTGAAAAAAAATTTATGGGACCAAATGGCAGCTATTCCGCATCGAACAACAAAAAAAAACACGTAAATCGGATCAGTAATCTCGGCGTCATCGGTGTACATATATAGAAAAAAAAAAAAAAAGAAACATACCGGCCGAATTGAGAACCTCCTCGTTTTTGAAGTCGGTTAATAATATAAAACTAGAAAAATTTTACCACGACCTTTCGCTATATCTGTTGTAAGTTTCTGAAGAATTAAGCATTTGGCAGACTATGTGATTATACAGTACATCACATCCGCTCAAGGTGCTAACCTTGAGTATTGTATTGGAAATACCACCGCAGTAACAGTAAAGCAAGTTTCAAAACAATCAGATCTGTGAAAGTTAGTAAAACCTTATTTTCATGAGCTGATAGTCATAAAAGACCGCAACTGATCTTCATAAATTATTGCTAAGACTCTTCATGATCAAGTCAGCTTGAAAAAAAAATATCGAATTAAAATCGGTCCATTATGCCACAGACAGACACAGATACACAGACAGACACAGATACACAGACAGACACAGATACACAGACAGACACGTAAAACTTATAACACCCCTGTTTTTGCGTCGGGGGTTAAAATGAAATAAAAATTTTACCACTTTTTGTTTTCATAAAATAAACACGCTCTTGGCAGGGTATAAGTACTACTTAAGTATTATAAAAATAATAAAATTTGTCTAACGCATGAAGACGTTTTATTATATTACGATATACCTAGGTAAGTAGGTGTAATATGTTGTAAATATTGACATCCTAACCTTTTCCACATGTGTTTAATCCTTTGATCACTCAAGTAATGTTGGTAATAAATAAGATAGCAATGTTAAGTACTACCACTTCGCTTTTAGTGGCGTTCATTCACAGATAGCTATTGAAATTGCATTCCAATATGTCTATTTTGAATTTTGAAATACTTCCTCATGCCAAGGTTCAAACACACATGAAACTGTGCAGATATTTTCATGTAAAGTAAATATAATAATGACATCATTACAAACTTTTATCTAGCTCTCTTACTGGACTGTTTTTTACAGACAAGGATATTGTATGAGTAACAGTTTTTATTGGGTAAAAATTTCCAGGGCAAACAAGTATACGAGTTCGAAGCACGAACAAAGCACACTAATGTTTGATGTGTGATTGACACTAAAATTTTGAAATGTGAGTGTCAGAGGTTACCGACGAAAATACGACCCGCCTGATGGTAAGCGGTCACGGGTCAGCGTATGCCGTAGCCTACAGGCGCTGATTGAGCAATACTCACTCACTTATTGTCTTCCCTGTAATAAAAAGCGCTGTTATTATTGCACTAAGACGCGTCCCTCTGTTCCCAGCATAACCTCTGACATCTTACCTTTTTTTTCGGCGGAAAATCAGATTAGAGACCTACCCGCCACTGGCTAAGCGGCGAATAGGCACAAGGAATAACCACTAAAACTCCCCGGTAGCTCCATTACCCTTCGCTTAAGGCGGGCGATCACCGCACGTCTCCTCACACCCACCCCTCTACGCCGGAGAAGGGCAGCTAGAGGATTCTCCTCACCCTCTCTTACCGCTACCTCTTTCTGCATAAGCATATTCTCGCAGAAGGAGGCAATAACCTCCCATGTCCTCTCGCTACCAACCAAGGTTGGCCGCTGCCGAGCGCCGCCGTACGGAAATCTCGGCGCTCGCATATCCAGCCCCCTTATTCAGAAACTGTTGGATTACGGATTCGATTCTAAAAGTCACATGGCGTCTCGCTTTGACGCATCGTGATAAAAAGTGAGGTATAGAGTTTCCGAAATTGGCATCTGTTACGACAGTTGTGAATAAGGGGGCAGATCGGGCACTCCACAAGAGTGTGACTCTGGCGACTACCTACCGCAAGAACACAACGCTACAAAGGAGTGCTATTTAGCTTAAGTTGTTATCTTTGTCGATAATTAATTAGATCATCTCCAATTACAGCCGCTCCGGTATGCGTTAGGTATATGCGGTTCAAACAATACACAAGTAAAAGTTTTAATTAGAAAATTGTTCATTAGTTAATTGATTCAAATGAATTTTGTTACTTCTTATACAAAGCTTGGCTATCTTTGAAATATATTTTAGTGTCATATTACAGATTAGATAATAGTTATATCAAATTATTGTTCATCGTTAAGTTAAAGCTTATGAATGAAACTTTTTTTTCACTTTAATTTTATTTTTAACGGTCTAATAAGTAGGTAAATGTTCTCAATCTTAACTAGAAAAAATCAAAGTCCTCGGTAAAGTGCTAGTAATGAGCCGTGGTCACAGCAGTCAACAGAATTGTAAAAGAGTTTCCCTAGTTGAGATATTTTTCTATTATATTTATGTTAGTAATAAGTATGTACCCAGAAATAAATGTGAGCCAGGTAAACTCACAAAACAACCCCAGTTCCCGTCAGAAGCGGTTTGTTTAGTGGTAAACGTCGCTGTTTGCCGAGACAATTGTATTGTGGTGCTTGAGAACTAACTGCTCATTTGTAGCCGGGCGGGAGCCACACACATTATTGTCTAGCGGTCTGTTATAAACATTGTGTTCTTATTTTAGGTAACCAATGGATCTTTATTGATCAGAAATTCTCTTTATGGCAAGTAAAAAACAAAAAACATCATCAGTGAAAACACATCGTCAATATTCAGCATTTTTAACCTGTCAAGCATCAGATTCCAAACGCCATTGATTTTTTTAAATTATCATGGCCCTCCGGAAGGATAACGCCGCTTCACAGATTAAAATGGATTTAATACTATTTCTCCTACTACTGTTGGCATTGTTTTCAAAACATGTAAGCGTTGACTAATAAGCACTTTGCAAAAGCTAAAACATGAATGTAAGCAATTTTCTAGATAGCAAAAAAATTTAAGTAATGCTATCTTTATCCATTTTATAAGAAATCCAAACTAAGTTTATTCGAAAGGAATATCGAACTATCAGAATTATTCTTAACCTTTTTTAAAAACCATACTAACCAAACCATACATATAACAAAATGACGCTTACTTTACGCGCGCGAGTGCTATTGTTGTCTTTTTTAGACGCTTTTAATAGTCATATCTCTACCGCTTTCTGTCTCGACGGAAACAACAAGCGCCTGAATAGCTAAAAATAAATAATATTGTAAAGTATCTTATTTATCATGCCATATTAATGGCTTAACATACCCATATATACTTCTTTCTGATTTTTCTGAGAATTTGATTCGAAATGATATAATATGTTCAGGAATCTCATAAAGGCACATTTCTTGGAATCTTACACTCACAATCTGTCGAATACAACTTTATCTTTGTTTCTATGTTAGATTCTGAAGACTTCCCTTTTGACCAAATTTACGGTTGGTTTCTGAATCAGTAGCTTTTCCTTCAATCAAAAGTA
Source organism: Nymphula nitidulata (assembly GCA_947347705.1). Classification (NCBI taxonomy): domain Eukaryota; kingdom Metazoa; phylum Arthropoda; class Insecta; order Lepidoptera; family Crambidae; genus Nymphula; species Nymphula nitidulata. Next base: position 15,308,736 of record OX374625.1, on the reverse strand, counting down.
ATTATCCGCACAATTTTGATAATTCATGGATCGGTCTTATCTACTAGCGCAATCTTACTGCTATGGGAGAGGTCATAGCTGACAGCAGTCTTACTCTATATATTTTCCTTCTCACCGTAGACAAACCGCACTAGTCATATTATTACGCAATAAGTTCACTTTTGGCTGAAGTACGGAGTTATCCTCTTGGGAAATAATAATGATGCGCCAACAATATTTACGTTTACAAAATACTTAATTTAAATTTTAGAATTAGTTTTAGACCGTATTATTCTAAACATTTTATAACGATACACAGTAAAAAAACCCTGTGTAGAAGAAATAAAAATAAATAAATACTTCCATTATCTCCAGTAAAACTCTATTCTTCCGGTCCAATTGTAAATGATTGTTATGTCGATCAAATATAATAATAGTTTACCAAAAAATACAGAAAACGTGTCGTTGCCGTGCTCCTAAGTCCTTGAGAAATTTTCTTCCATCTTAATAAAATTTGCCACAGTATCTTTTTTTATAATTATTCGCTTAGAGTAATCTAGTTACTTTGTGCCAACAGAGTTACAGCGAGACGGTCGAACGCGCCCGTGACGTGAGTAAGATGTGTTTGCACGCAAAATAATAATAATCAATCATATCCATTGACGTTCTTTACAAAAATTTCTTTTCACCTGCTCCTTTATGTATACAGGGTGAGTCAAACTAATGCCCCCCCCCCCCCCTCCTTAAGGGAAAGTATCCTAAATATTGATCAGCAAACTATACTCAAAGAAAACTTTCCTTTATTTTTAGAAATAACATTAACAACATTCAAAGATTTGTCAAAAGTTAACTAGAGTTTATTTACTAGTATTAATTAACAATCTAATTGCCTCTAACATAATTTGTCTATTAGGATTATAACTAATTACTTAGATTGGAGAATTGCATTTGTCATCTTAGCGCGTATGTGTAAAATTTATTGAGCGTAGGTACGTTTATTTATATTTACTTTCAATTTTTCCTTATCGCCATTAGATTTTAGAGGCAATATTTGTTGGAGAGATTTGTTCACAATAATCGATCGGTGTCATAATAATACAAGATGCTTATTGCCTACTTTTGGTGCGTTCGATTCCCGGCTCAGAATCTTTGAATGCAATTATTGTTATTTATAAAAATAAAGGAATGAAAATAAATGAATCTTCCAGGGGGCATTGATTTGACTCAACCCGTATATTCACTGATATAAAATTTTCACTTGTATTATATAAAAAAACAACTTTTCTCCTAACGATATTATTTATAACATCATTTGCCTTATAAAAGCTTTCAATGCAACTTGTCTTTCTAACTTGCGTGGATGGTATCAGTATTAGAATCCTTTTAGCACTAAGAATTTTCACAAATAAGTAGTAACAAACTAAATAACAATTATCACAATCCTAATCAGCTGAACAGAAAAATAGCATAATATATGTATTTTGTAATATCTATAGCTATACTAATATTATAAAGCTCAAGAGTTTGTTTGTTTGTTTGTGTAAAAATTATGCATGCCGGAATTGTTCTACCGTTACAGCATATCTTTTGAGATTGACTAGTGAGTCAATCTCAAAAGATATTATGCTGTAAAGATGTGCTTTTTTAGTAATCAAATTTCTTAATTTTTGATTTTAACATTATTATTATTATTATTATTTTATACAAATCACGACAAATGACTCAACACCACCTGATGTGAAGCGGTAAGAAGAGTCCATATGCGAAGACAGCTAGTGCAGTTCAGACACTGCTCTAGCCGCCTCCACCTTGCCGGCCCGAAAGGTGCTTTTTCACGCCTCTTTTGAAGGAACCCATGTTATAGGAAGGAGGGAACACATGTGCTGGCAAAGTATTCCAAGTTCTGGAAGTTCGACAAAGAAAAGAGCTACTAAATTTCTTTGTACGTGATGTTGAGGTGGAGACAGTGAATTGATGACTCCGAAGACCGGCACGCGTGCTCCTGAGTAGGAAGGGGGAAGGTGGGATAAGGTCAAATAGCTCCTCAGAACACTCTCCGTGATATAGCCGATAGAAGGCGCTAAGCGACGCAATGTCTCGACGCAATTGCAGAGGCTCAAGGTTGTTGGTGACCTCTACATCGCCAATGATACGGACAGCACGACGCTGCAATCTGTCCAGGGCATCGAGAAGGTACTTGGCGGAGCCATCCCACAAGTGCGAGCAATATTCCACGCAAGACCGGACCTGAGTTTTATAGAGCAGGCATAATTGGTCAGGGGTGAAAAATCGACGCACCTTGTTCAGGACACCGAGCTTCCGTGAGGCTGTATTGATCACGGTTTCGATGTAGTTCCTGGAATTCAGATCGCAACATATCTCCATGCCTAGCAAATTTAGGTAGCCCTGTGCCGAAAGAGTCGTGCCCTAAAGAGACGGAAGGGGAAGGAACGGCGAAATTTTAGCTGTATACGCGCACACCTGTATTTTATTAGCATTGAACTCAACAAGATTGTTAGATCCCCATTCAGATACGAGGTTCAACACCCTGTCGAGCTCAATGGTAAGATTCTCTCTCTCCCTCTCGGTTTCAGCGCGCCCAGCCCCTGGGCGACCGTAATATCCCCTATGCACTGTACTGTCATCTGCATAGCAATGAATGTTTCCTAACGGAATCATGTCATTGATATGAAGAAGAAAGAGTGTGGGGGATAGAACAGAGCCTTGTGGTACACCAGCATTCACTGACATGAACCGCGAAGCGTATCCATCTGCGAGGACTCGGATTCTTCGTTCATGCAGGAAGCCGGCAATCCAGTTACAGAGCTGAGCGGGCAGACCGTATGCCGGGAGCTTGGAGAGAAGAGCCCTGTGCCAGACCCGATCGAACGCTTTGGCAATGTCAAGGCTAACTGCCACTGACTCACCACGTTTGTCAATAGCTTCACCCCAGACATGCATTAAGTACGCTAGAAGATCACCCGTTGACCGTTTCGGCCGAAACCCGTACTGTCGATATAAATGTTATAAATGTTTGAAAAATTACTTAGTAATTAAAATATAATAAAACTAGAAAAAATTCACGTCCTGAGGCGGGAATCGGGAGACGTTAGCTCATAAACGCAAATACAGATAGACTAGAAGAATTTCACAGGGATATCCCAAGTCCTGGGTGGCTCAGTGGTCAGAGCAGTCGCCCGGATTGCGAAAGGTCGTGGGTTCGATTCCCGCCTCAGGACGTGAAATTTTTCTAGTTTTATTATATTTTAATCAAATTTGTTCTAAAATAATGCATTATCTGCGAGGGTTTTTGTAAGCATATTATTATTCCTTATCAATACATTATTCATCACAAGTATTTAATTTTGAACCAAATTGTTCTTGACATCATTTGATTTCAATGAATATCTTAAAATATATCATGGTTTTAAAATAACTCTGCAACAAAATAATGATCAAGTACCACGCACGCATTTATGATATCCAAGGCGGGCGGGGCAATCAGTGCACTGATTGCGAAGGTGTTTTACGTACGACATGTTGTTATTTTCGGACATCCACGCGAACGTACAGCCAGTGTTAAAATAAAATTTAAGAAAGAAATAATTTTGGATAAATAAAGAGCTTCTGAGTGTTGGTCCCACAGAGATCGGCTATCATCGTGTCTGTTGACAGTGGCTTAGATCCTGGCTTAGTTACAAGATATCCGGGCTTTCGGGATCAACGTTGAAAGGATCAATAAGCGTCCCGGATAGTAGAAATAATTGGTTTTCAGCCATTGGCTGCGGACGTAATAAAGACATTTATGTCAAAGGTAAAAAGAAATGTAAGTGAATTCTCTCTGTATCTTATTTGTAGCAAAAATAATTATTGTGATGTTGGAGATGACAAAAATTGTTTGTTTCCGCTAAAATAATATACGGGGTAGAGTAGAATAAATCCAAACTTGTGTGACTCAGAAAAAGGTTGTACAACTGATAAGAACCCCTGGTGTAAGTTTTAATCGAATCGAACAGAAAACGGTCATCGTCGTGTTCATCTCTCAAATCCATATATAAAAAAAAAGTAACCTCCGACCTCTCATTGTGACTGTTCTTGTGATCCCAAATACGTTATACCTGCTGTAGGTTTCTGAAGAATTAAGCAACCCCCAGGCTTTTTGATGGTATAGGATCAGCTCAAGGTTAATTATCATAGTAATATCACCGAAGTGGCAGTACACCAAATTTCAAATCAATCGGATACCTATGTAAAAGTTAGTAAAACCCTTTTATCATGTAGAAAATAAGTTGATATAGCCGTCAAACGCCTATAATGCGAACAGCAAAGGAGTGGAATTCCCTGCCTCCTGATATTTTCCCCGAGCGATACAACTTGGAGCTCTTCAAGCCTAGAGTGAATAGGAAATTTCTAGGTGAGCACGTAACACCGTCGACCACATCGGCACTTAACATCGGGTGAGATTGTGGTCTAGTGCCTACCTATACGCGCATAAAAAAAAATGATCATTATAAATAATAATTATAGCTAAGAACTACCCTAATCACGTCAGCTTTCAAACAAAAAAAAAGAAATCAAATAAGGATTTAACAGTTATCACGACGACGATGGAAACTAACACTACCACTGGACAGTTGATAATTCTTTCTGCTCAGAGGCGAGCCCATTCTCTATGTCAGGTGCAAAGCATGGGCTTTTTTCCTTTTCTATTATTGTAAATCACCTCGTTCAGAGTAGATACCCCGCGTCTAGAATATCCGATCTCCCACGTACCGCCTATTTTTCTTTGAAAGATGCAAATTATTTATGATTTAATGTTTATTAAAACCTTAATCCATGTATTTCAATGTAAATATTAGAGAGATATTTAGAAAAATCGTCTAGACTACAGAGTCTTGTATTTCAAGTGAAGTGACGTTTTCAAAAAGAAATTACCCAATTGGAATTTTACATAATACTGCGGTTCCAAGATCAAATAGTCTAAATCCCGAACTGTTGTTGAGTAATATTAGTTGGCTCAGTAAAGCTTAGTTGGTCACGTCACGTCGTATTTTCTTATGATGTAAGTGTAGTAATTAAAATATATCTAAACTAGAAAAATTTCACGTCCTGTGGCGGGACTCGAATCCGCGACCTTTCGCAAACCGGGCGGCTGCTCTAACCATCTGAGCTACCCAGGACTTGGGATATCCCTGTGAGATTCTTCTAGTCCATCTGTATTTGCGTTATGAGCTAAAGTCCACCCTACAATGTCGAAATGTTCTATTTCAACAGCCCGCCGCAGCCGCCCAGATTGCGAAAGGTCGCGGGTTCGATTCCCGCCGCCCAGGACGTGAAATTTTTCTAGTTTAGATATATTTCAATTACTAAAAATTTTTCAAACATTTATAATTTGTTAAAATCAAAATTAAAAATATGTAAGAGTAGGTTCGATAATTTTCTCTTTTTCTACTTTTTTGCATGTTCTTACCCCAAAATCTTTTAAAACATTAATGTTGCAATGACAAATGACATTTATTATTAATCAAGGGTGTTTGCAGATTATCAATGACTTATCAATGACGTATCTTCGCAGTAATAGTATATTTTTCATGACCATAAACTTTAACTGCGATTTTCTCAACATGTACATTTTCGCTGTTTCAGAATACAAAAGATTAAATAAAATAATGGTTGCACCTAGAGATCTGATTCTTTTTACTTTGGATAGCATAATTTTATCTAGTTTTAGGAACTATCACTAACTCCATAATATCTCGAAAGTTATACCTTTCCAAATTCACAGTCACAAATATATCTTTACGATTTCATAGTACACTTGTAAATACATACTTATGACCTGGAATTACAATTAAGAGCATTTATGTAAGCTGTGTAATCATCCAAGAGTCACGATTCACCAAAAGACCTCTCTCATAATTGTCGTACGTGAGTACAATTAGTGTGATACGAGATAATAAAAGTATCAAGGTATTATTATTTGAGATTTGAATAATATATGCCTAGGTATAGCAGAATTAGAATCCATAAATTTTGCTAGGAATGCCGAGAAATTATCAAAAAACAGCACAGGCTTTTTGGATAGTTTCTTTAAAATAGAGTAAATCTCAGAATTATTGAGGATTTTAAGATAGTGTTTATGTTTTCTTATTTAATTTTTGAACTTTATGTTCTTTGCACCGGAATTCGAAATCTGAACCTCTAGTCATCTGTAGTATATTCGACAGGGTCTCTGAATATCTTTATTTTCCACATGTAGTAGCTTTATCTTTGTGAGCTTGTAAATTTAACTTCTTTATAACTGCAAAGACAAATTTGGTAAAGAAAGCTCCCCCAACCTTATTAATCATCTATCTAACACCGTCTTGTTGAGACTATTCTTATGAGCCCAAACACCCTATATCTGCTGTAATTTTCTGAAGAATTAAGCATTCCACAGATTTTTGATGGTTTAAGATCAGCTCAAGGTTAGTATGTCATACAAATGTCACCGAAGTGACAATACACTAAATTTCAAATCATTCGGATCTGTGAAAGTCAAGAAAACCCTTTTATCATGTAGAAAATGAGCTGATAGTCATAAAACGCCTGAACTGATCTTCATAAATTACTTATAGCTATAAACCATCCTATTCAAGTCAGCTTTCAAACAAAAAAAAAACAAATCACAATTGGTCTATTCGTTTAGGTGGTACGCTGCCACAGACAGACACACAGATACACATACAGCCACCTCAAACTTATAACATCCCTCTTTTTTCGTCGGTGGTTAAAAAGGTCGTACTGAAACAAGGTCTTAAACAACCATAATTTTAACAATTTAAAGAGTTTAAATAAAAGCCTATCCATGTTTTTTCTATACTACTAAGTAGATGACAAACAAGCTGACGGCTTACCTGATGGCAAGCGGTTACCGCCGCCTGCAATAACAAGGAACAATCACTTGATATTGCAAGTGCGTTGTCATCCTCAGGCCTAAGATGAAATGCCGTCCATGCCCAGTAATTACACTGGCTACCTTTCCCTTTAATCCGAAACAAAGCGAACTGTTTCACGGCTGAAAATAACTAAGGCAGTCTTACCTACCCAGACGACCCTACATACGGGCCTACCACCTAGTAAATGTTGGTGAGGATAAACTTTATGACAGGTATTTGAGTATACATAAACATACCTTCATTTGCCACAAAGCTGACGCTATGCTTCAATCCTATTAACTCGATTTAATCTCAGTTGGTAACGCACATAAAAGTCGCACGCGTAGATTTTTCAAACGTGCCAACGTAATTGTTGCGCGAAAGGGGTTCACGCACGAGCTGGCGACAAAGCCCGCAATCTGTGTGTCACATAAGACCTGATTTTTTACGCATTATAATCATCTTCACCAGCCTATATACGTCCCACTGCTGGGCTCAGGATTTCATGGGAGAAACACATGAGGAGTTTGGGCCACAACACCACCACGCTGGCCCAATGCGGTTGGTGGGTTAAAGGGGTTGCAGTAACAACCGAGACCAACGGCTAACGTGCCTTCCGAAGCACGGAGGAGCTCGAGATTAGAAATTTTGGTTGACCCATCCCGGGATTGACCAGGTCGAAAGTTTCTTTGTTTTCGTAATCAAAACCAGAGCGTTAAAACCACTACGCCACCGAACTCCTCATTATAATACCAAATGATAATTCTCCTTTCTGCAATAACGACTAAAATCTAACGACCTAAGTAATGATTATATTCGTAGCCCAGTCGAATACAAATAATTTTCTATACAACGTAGCACGTGTTTTTTTTTGTATTCTTTACGGAGTAGTTCTAAGCATTCATCTCACCTGTTGGTAAGTGATGATAAGGCCGAAGATGGAAATGATCTACACCTGGATTCCTTAATTACAGAGGAACTATCTACACCCGGAATACAACAATGCTGTTAGCGTTACTACTGTTATAGCGGCAGACTTAGATAAGATGTTAGTAGCTAGCCAGGCGGACTAAGAAAAATCCTACCACCAAAAAACAGAGCTGAAAGTTGCTGCCCCCATGGGAATTGAACCCCGGAGGTCTAGATCTGATGGAGGTGGTCTTCACCACTACACCACAGCGGCGTCTACGAGTAAACGCTGTATTTTTGAGTTTTAAACTTTCACGCTTTCATAAATCAATTTCAAACCTTGAAGACTAGTGCTTGTACAGTCATGAGCAGTGCATAGTTTTGTAAGAAAAACGTAGGAGATTGTTATTAAAATTCCTTACGTACTGCAAACGACGCGACGCAGAGAGATAAATTTATTAGACACATGTATAAATAATGTACTTAGAGCATTTTCCTTCAAAATATGCAAATCTTATTTTGACGTGTTTATTTTTCGCGAGCTTTAAAATCTGCCAAAAGTAATAATAAACATTCATACTCCTACCACAACGAAAATGAAAACTTAGTTTGTAACTCGACTAAAATAGAACAGATTAGATAAACTGTTCAGTTTACCATTGTAATTCAATATAGAATTTCAGTGAGACATTACAACACATTCCAATGAATCCCAAAAATATTCTTGATTAACGACAAGAATCTCGTGTTACTACGAATCCATTAGGCCCAGTATAGACGGGTTGCTCTCAGAGACCTCGAAACTCAATACACCGATAAAAGTACCAAGAATGTACCAAAATAAGTAGGATAAATTGAGCACAGTATAAGAGTTCATTTCGATTAATATTGTACGGAATATATATGCAGTATCTTTTTTAGGCAGTCTGTGTTATTTTAGTATGCTCCTGTAAATATGAATTTTCGTAAAGGCAAATATTTATTTTTGTATCTACTCCGTCGTCTTAGTAAAAGGTTTCATAGATAAACGCATTCAACAGTATAGTCTCGGAGCTTTAAAGCTTAACTACCTATCTACAGGGTCACAGCGATAGTGTAATGTAATAATAGCTGGGCAGGGAGTTAGAGCACGGAAGCTTAGATTTTGATTTCTGTGTCTACGTTGAATCCTAAGTCTTCTTATTGGTTGTGACTTTATTCGTAATATACCGTAGAAAAGCACGTTCCGGTTTATTCTTCTGATGTCGTCAAAAATTTAATATTTCTATTTAAAGTAATGAAATGAAACTCTATGGTTGGTGCTTATCTGCCGTTTATCTAATTCAAATTACAAATTCTGATTGTCATAGCACATAAACACTGAGGAAAATTAATGAACGTGATTTTATTCGAAGCATTTGAAACCTTGAGTTGATTTCGCTAAAGTTGTGTCCCAAGCACTTCCAACTCTAACCATTTGTCATAACTTTGAAGCCGAGTTACTCCACCGAACGATTTACTACGACAATGTAAGGTGGATCGCGTACGCTACGCACGTGCGTCGCGGAGTCACGCGGCTCTTTACGTGTTCGGCGTATCAACCTCACCTAGTTACCCCTGTCCAATCGAATAAGACCCTTAATAACTCCGCACTTATCTACGTTTCACTTCAACACTTATTTGAATCCGATCATCTTACGTTCCTACTTTCGTTGGCAACCCTCTAAAGTTGGACAATACAGCGCAAGATCTAGTCTATCGTACATACATCGAAATGTATCCACGATTCGGCAAAATTAGGTACCTAGTTGCCTACACATAAAAAGGATATCTTAGTAGATGAAATTAACATTCCACTATACATAACTAATTTAATATGAATTCCGTTTCAACGATAAAATATCTTTCACCGAAATCAGGAAGGCAACTGTTCATCTTAAATTTTTACGATCAAATCTACATTTATTAATCTATTGAGAAATGCTGCAAAAAGACATTGAGATAAACATCCGATGACTTCTATTCATAAAATGTTTTCAATTTTATTTTGATGACTGTCAAAGCTACGAAGATAGGTAATCTATAAAAAATATGGAACATCAATTTCTATGTCGACGATGTTGTCACAATCCTCGTAATAAAATCAAAAGACGTAGGTAACTTATAAAAAGGATCTTTTCTTATCGTAAAAAAATATATGTGTTTCCAAAACTATGATCTCTCCAGGGAATCCAAGCTTTTATATTATTACATATTACTTCTATGTTTCTTTTTGGATCTTACAACTCATTACACTACACGCACTAAAATTGACCAGTTTTATACGGAGTAGCAATCCTAGGTTAACAAATATGCGTTTACTCAGTGACTGGAAAGGCAGTAAGAATTTCATTTTAAAATCCGAAATTTGAGTACTAAGCAAAGCTTTGCAATAAAAACTTAATCTTCTTACAAAATGTTACAACTTTAACAGTCGCCCTGTTCTACAATTGTATAAAACATGTGGTATAAGTTTTAAACTCGCAATTAATGCAATCAGCTCCACAATGCAGTTATGTCATTGAGTGGTCCCACTCTACACGTAATTGCACTAACAAGATACAGTTCCCAACTTGCGCATTTAATTACTGCACAGTGAAAGATGACGCTCTTCTGAGAGTTGCTGCCATGTGGCGCGCGAACTCTTCCGACACTATATCACAAGTGCTTAGGGAGTGGACTTAACGAAATAATTGGTCTATTGCCACTCGTGTTAGCTATCTGTAATATAGTTTTAGAGTACCTTATTGCTATAAAACGTGTGCAGCTCTTTAGTTTTTCTGACAAACTATTTTCCTTTTCCAAAGTTTACAATTGAAATTTTGTGAATACTCGTAAGTATTATTAAATTTATTAATGAAAATATGACTTTTAGAAAAACATTAGCCTGTTTTGGAGAAAGTAATCGTTTCAAAAAGTGCCAAATTGTATTAGTTTCATCTATTGGAAAAAGATCGCTAGATCCGAAACCAATTTACTGGATTTAACTCGCGTTTGATTTGTTTTTTTTTCCATTTATTTAGGACAACAAACAGTCTTACAATATGTGTTGCTTAAGGTATATGCTTATCTAAATACACATCACTTTAAGACCAACACCGTTGGCCACATATTATTTTAAATTAAACACCCGATGTTTCAATTTCATTACAGTGATCGTGGTCACGGGGTTTATTTCAAATGTGTAGTGCTCGCGAAAATATAAGACAAATCTGTATGGCAAGATCCGTTCTGAAATCGATGGGAAAGGCCTTTCTTCAACAGAATATTTGACGACCGGTCGGGCGGTCTGTACCCCTTGCTATGCAGGCTACTCGGTCAAGAGGTCCCGGGTTCGAATCCCGGTAGGAGCAAATGTTTGTATGATGAGTACGAGCATTTGTTTACGAGTCATGGATGTTTATATGTTTATTTAGTATATTTCTAATATTTATATACATATTATTATCAATATTTATCCGTTATCTAGTATCCATAACACAAGCTCTTAATGATGCTTACTTTGGGCTAGATAATAGGTGTGAGTGTATGAATAATATCATAGGCTGATATTTTGATGATGATCGGAAAAGTGCCCTATAGTATTATTTTGATAACTGTATTATGGTAACTGTAGTTGTACTTCTTTTATATTAATTTCTATGTTTTTGTTTCGTTTACCATTGACATATTCATTTATTTGACATTATTCTTTTTTTTTCATATTCGTTTGACTTAATTATTATAACTAACTTCTAGTTTGACATATTTTACAATTGTTACTATTAATTCCTTGGCAATGTGTGTTATAAGTATGTGTTATAATTTTGACATACTGGCGTTTGGGGTTAACTGTAAGTCAGCGTGTACATACTTGAATGAATATATAAATAAATATAATGAAAATAACAGTGCAAGAAAGTTGTATCACTTTTTTGTAAATCCACTTTTACGTTATAATATTACTCAAAACTTAAATTAAGCAAAATATTTTTTTCACATGTTTTGTTTATTATTTTTTGATAAAATTAAAACTGTGTAAAGCTTAAAATTAAAAATGTACGTAGTTCACGTACATTTTGCTAATATATTAAAGTAACTGTGTCGTAGAGTTGTCATTTATTAATTTAAATTTTCAATTTCTTAAGTAGGGTCGTCTGGGTAGGTAGGTATCAGGTATGTACCATCGCCTTTCTTATTTCAGCCGTGAAACAGTACGCTGTGTTTCGGATTGAAAGGAAAGGTAGCCAGTGTAATTACTGGGCTAGCATGGACGGCATTTCACATTAGGCCTCAGTCAGAATGTCAACGCACGATTTTTTCTTGTTACTAGGGTTGAGTGCATAAATGTACTGATTTTAATCATAATGAACGTTTTGATTTGATATTGACAATTGACACGACAGAATATGTTCTTTTTGTGCCTCTTGCCTTTGTACGCCGTGCTGAGCGCTTTCAGCCCGAGCAAATGATTTCCGAAATTAAGTGATGAAGGAAAAAAACATGTACTTTTGGCTTAATTATCGCTCTATTTTCTTAAACTCGACTTGAGGTTTTAGAACTATTTCTAAACTATATTTATCATGGACCAACCTACTCCGAGTCGAAAATATTAAAACGTAGAACTTTAGTTAATTTGCGAAGCCGTGTGAGAATCCCAGGAGCTTATGACAATTACAGACCCATTGTATCTGGACTGGAATATATGTTATGGCTTGACAGGTTAAAATATTATGTCTGTCATCTAAGCTATTTGTAGGTTCTCATATTCATCTTGATTTATTTCCATTTCCATACAATACAGAGTTCATCGGCCTGCTAAGGATATGCGATCTTAACACGCACTCACAAGGAGCATCGAGGGTAGCCAGGCGACTTCGATTTGTCTTCTACAAGATTAATATTCGTAGCGGGCGATGGGCCCCACGTAACAATAGCCTTGGTCCTCACGGCGCATGCATTTTCGTATAATGCCCATATAATGTTTCGATGAAATTGCCTCCGACTTCGCGTGCTCACCTTTGGCTTAGTATCGGTCATGGTCTCTTTGGGGCAGTCGCTTAACTGTCGGAATAGATTTCACTGCCTCGATTATGTCATTAGGCTTGTAATTTGTGTGTTTGTCTCGATTATAGTTAATGTCCCAATTTGTGAATCAAATGGTGCCAGCTTTTAGTGTCTGTGTTTAAAAAAGGAACAGTTATGTAACGTTATTTTGCGTGTTTAGTTTCTGTGGTTTACTTTACTAGCGGGGTGTAAGGGGGTGAGTGGCGAGGACAAGCGCGGGACTCCCGGTCTCCCGGAAGGAAACATGTTGAAGTTTTGTTCACCGGCGGCAAGGCGCCGAGAACCAAATGCGGTTTGTAACTCGACAGTTGCGCACTTGTTTGTGGAAACGTATAATACGATATGATTCAGGATAAAACCGCCGACGGCGATAATAAACAGTTCTTCAATTTAGAACGTTATTAGAATATTAAGTACTTATATATTTTAGTGTTTATTTGGTTATGTTAGGCTTAGCGGAACGTTGATAAGACAACACAAGGCCGGGCCAGAGGTCGAAGTATTACGCTTGATTAGTCTCGGTTCGTAAGCGTTGCTCTTCTTTAATAAGCACATTGCTGAAAGTCATGGCAATGTGTAATATATTTGGTAGGTATCAGGATACATATTAGTATTCAAACCCTTAACATTTGATTTTGGCGTCTATCTTGATAGAAGATATATTTATTTTATAAACATATTTGAATGTTACCTAAGTACTTACCTGTATTACAAAGTCTTGTTACAAATATGATATTAGTATAATAAACTTAATGATTGTTCCAAATTGCAGTTTACATAAAAGTTACTTACGCTATAATAATGTCTTGCATGTTCTTAAATACTAAATCACATTAAGCACGCAAATGCTTTAAACTTTTTACTGTATGTACCTAGTAATAAACAATTATGCAATTCCCCGATAGGCGAACTTTACGAAGGTTAATTGTAAGAAATACAAATAAACAAAGAAAATGATGAAAAAATGAATGAGAAACTTTGGCGGACCCCAGGAGACGCGGGTTTGGTTCCCGTCTGGAGCATACAATTTTTTCATCGTTATCTTTATTATTTGTATTTCTTACAATAAAGTAGGCGTAACGCACAAAATCAAACCTACCCTTAGCACGAACATTTTTAAATTTCGAATCGTATTGCTTGTAATTTTTAAATTGAATTTGGAAATAGTAGATTGGTAACCAAGGAATAAAAGCCACCCATTGCTGCCCAGATAGTTAAAGGTTGAAATGGTGCTTTTCACCCAAGGTGAGCACTCTTCTTGTCATTTCGAATACGAGGAAAGTAAATTAAAGTTAGATAAATAATTATATTAATGAAAACAATTGATTGGTGAAAATAACTTTAAACTGTTCCTGCTTTCCCACCATTGTATTTTGTTGAGTTTTCCCAAAAAAAGTCGACGAAGGGTCAAGCCCATACATCCATCTCTGATGTATTTTTTACATTCCTGTAGTTTTGTTGCATTGAAATGCACACCTCATCACACCATACCACGGTACACCCGTACCGAACACATTTTAATGCATCTTGGGAAAGTTATATGACCATTGACCAGATATATGACAGTCTTCATGATACTACTTCGATGAGGACAACTACGGTAAATTTCTCAACTTGCTTTACAAAACTACACCAATTTTATAACACAACGTTCACTCAGACACAATATTTTTTTTTAAATTAATTTATTTATAACTTTATGTACACACACTATTTAAAAAGAATCATTTTTTTATTATTGTAATATCAACCCGCCAAAAACCTCTCTTTTTCTTTATTTATGCGTAAATTTTTTCGTACCCAGATTTGGTCAGGTTTTTTTCTCAATAAATTTTTGTCGCGGGTTCTTCATGTGGGATGCTTATTACTTGTATGTAAGAATCCAAATGTTAATTTATAACATAATAATGTTTTCCGAAATGTAGCTTTATAGATTTATTCCTTAGTCGTATCTTAGTCATTTTGTTATTTAAAAAATGACTACGAGTATTTGCTATTTACGCCCTAGAGAAGAAATGTATCACATATATATGTATCTGCCCGCTTCTTAGATAAATAATGACTCACTTTCAGAGTATGAGAGATAAGAAGAAATTTTACACTACAGTTTATGAAACACAATGTTTTATTGATTAAAAAACAAAATAATTCGAAAGTCACCGTATGAATAAGCAGGGTTCGTTTAACTACGTCAGTTAAGATAAGAGCAGTCGCCCGGGTTGCGAAAGGTCGCGCGTTCGATTCCCGCCTCAGGACGTGAAATTTTTCTAGTTTTACATTTTAATAACGTCAGTTAAGTTATAAGTATTAGCCACACAGTGAGGACTGACGGACCACCTATAAGTATTTTAATGAGAATGCCCCATAAATGTCATGCAATGCAAAATCCGTCCTCATTACATAAGGGATACCTTTAGAGAATATTATACTTATCCACCTGAAATATCCTATAAATTGAGGTCGCATAGTTATAGTAGTCTCATGTCAATGAAGTAATCTAAGTCTGGAAAAAATAATTTTAATTAGGTACTCATAAATGCAATCATGGAGATACACCTCTATGTTTGTGACCATGACACCAATAGAATTAAACGTATTTGATAAGCATACCGTATGAATAGATTTTAATTAACTAGCTGGGAACTGACACAACCTATCAATTTCCAGGTTAATCCCGGCCGCAAGGCGTCGCTGAGCGGCATTCGAGAGGGTGACATCATATCTTCCATCAATGGCAGGACTACCAAGAGCATGAGCAACGCCGACGCTCATGCGATGCTCAGATGTGCGGGTCCAGTGCTCAGACTCGGATTGAATGAGTAAGTATAAATAAGTGAATCACGGAATTACTTCTACCTTTTGAATTATTAAATGTGGAGAACTAAACAAACGTCCACGTAAACACGTTCGAAAAAAATAATTAAGTATATGATTAATTGGTCTGTGAGTGACATTACTTCTAACACTATTTTTTATTGTCCTTTTTAACCGACTTCAGAAAGGTGTAGGTTATCAATTCGGCTGCCTGTTGTTTTTTTAATAAATAAATAATAGGCATAATAAATATTATAATATTATACAATTTATTATATGTTTTATTTCATCATCATCATCATACCAGCCTATGATGTCCACTGCTGAACAAAGGCCTTCCATCCGATCGATCTCCAAATAAAACGGTTCTGCGCAGCCTGCATCCAACGGCTCCCTGCGACCCTGACCAGGTCGTCTGTCCATCTAGTGGGAGGCCGTCCTACTTTGCGATTTCCGGTACGCGGTCGCCACTCCAGAACCTTAACGCCCCACCGGCCGTCCGTTCTGCGTGCTATGTGCCCTGCCTACTGCCACTTCAATTTACTAATCCTAAGAGATATGTCAGTGACTTTGGTTCTCTTAAGGATGTCCTCATTTCTGATTCGAACTAGACTCACTAGATAGACTAAATCGTCTTGTACTGAAAAGTTTTGGTTCGATTTGTAGGTTAAAGGTTATTTTTTTATGACTACTTATAACCGACATAGTTTTAGTTCTAAGTAGTCATAAAAAATAACCTTGAACCTACCTAATATTATTATTCTATTTATTATATTGGCATGTTGTAGTAAATTATCTCAATTATTCTTTTTATTCTCATTAATCTACAGTCAAAAGATGTGTACATTTAAGGCTTCAAAAATATGTATATACCTCCAACACCTTATTGATACTACAATAAGTCTATATAAACATACTTTGAAGCTTTGAGTGTGTATGTCGCAGCCGTCTTGTTAAATCAGCCGCTTAACTGGACGCCTAGCCCGTTGATTGATTGAACGACAGCATCCAAGCAAAACGTTGCGCTCAATGACTTAGCTAGTTGTACTTCACAACTAGCTAAGTCATTGAGCGCAACGTTTAACCAGATGGCTGAATATGTCAGCCGTCTGGTTTTAATTAGCCATTCAATTGGACGCCTAGGCAGTTCGTTTAAATCGATGAGCTTTTGTGTGAATGTTTGACTGATTGGTAGGTTCAAGGTTATTTTTTATGACTACTTAGAACTAAAACTATGTCGGTTATAAGTAGTCATAAAAATAACCTTTAACCTACCAATCGAACCAAAACTTTTCAGTACAAGACGATTTAGTCTATCTAGTGAGTCTAGTTCAATTGACTATCGACCTAGGCATTCAATTGTATGCCTGCGTTTAATCAACGGGCTAGCCATCCAACTAAGCGGCGAATTTTACTAGACGGCGGCGACGTGTACTTACATCACTTCAGACCTGACATACATAGACACTTTAAAATATTCCAATGCGATATGTTGATTGTACAGCCAATACTTACCTTAAAAAGTTAATTAGCGGCTTTAAGCGTCAAAGTGAAATACGGTCTGCTGGCAACGTCCAATAAAGGGGTTTCCTTATTGCCACTTAAAGTGATTTTATTACCGTCCTTATCTAAAGGTAAATTATTTTATCACTCATTAGTAGGTACGAGAATCAATTTACTTTACCGAATAATTTGAATAGATCGTCGATGTCGCTTTAGGTCAAAATTTTATTTTTAATCCTAAACTTTGTAATATTTAAATCTTGGTGAATTTTACACGATTTTTTCTTGAAATCAAACCGAACGAAACATGCTATTATGAATAGATTTAATTGGTGAATTTATTAACTGTAAGTAGTATCCAAAAAAATATTTAAAACTTTTTTAAACAAAACAAAAAACTGACTTCAAAACACTAAAAAGGAAAAAAAGCATTAAATTAAAGTCGGTATTTATTTATTAATTAAAAGGTATTTTTCGGAGTTGGTAAGTACTTCACTTTTTATTGTTTCTAGAAATAGCTTTAGCACCATCAACTTTAGGTACTTAAATTTAATTATTTTTTCTTTTTTAGTGTTTTAAAGTCGGATTTTATTTTTGTTGAATTTTTCGTAATTTTTAGTGACCGTGGACCAAACTGGTAGCATTTCAACGGAAACATAATTATCATAAGCACCACTGATTAGTTATAAGAAAGCAAAAATACGCAATTACTCTTACATTGCCGACTTAATTATTTCAGTTATTTTGTTTTAAAAAATAT
The DNA here is from genome assembly GCA_947347705.1 of Nymphula nitidulata. NCBI lineage: Eukaryota > Metazoa > Arthropoda > Insecta > Lepidoptera > Crambidae > Nymphula > Nymphula nitidulata. The sequence continues at coordinate 15,290,790 of OX374625.1, read as the reverse complement.
CTACTTAATCGATTATATAATCTATTTAGTATTCTGTATCGATTAAGTATTGTTTTGATTTAAAAAACTTAATTAAAACTAAATCGATTATTATATCTACAATAGATTAAGTTTTTTTTAAAATTCCGTAGATTTGCAGATTAAAAGCCTATACAGTTACCTAATAAAGGGAAAGAGCGATTATCTCGGTTGAGTTGAGCCTCGCTGTGGTCGAGCCGCTGTTAGACGTCCTCCAGTAATCCGATCACTGGACTAACTGGGACTCGAACGCAGGACGTCCAGATTAGTCGTGACGCAAATTGAAGCATAAGTCTTTATGACGGGACAAAAAGCATTTCTCACGCGTAGAGAACTTTGGAGCTAGTTGTACATTTATTGATTTTTTATTTTTTTATTTTATTTATTATAACAACTTACAAAACATACACTTTATCTATTATAATGGTACATTATTCTAACTCGTGCGGTAGTGTTGCCTTATTTACAAGTTGCCACGACATGCTTAAAAAAAGGAACCAATTTAACATATTATTGGTAATTTTAAATATTAAATTAACAAAGATTATCTACGTTGTCTATACATATCATAATATGAACCTATATTATAGGTAACTTAACCAGCTAACATACACTTTAAAAAAAAATGACTAAAGTAATACGCCCATATTCATAAACGCTCAATAAACCTATTTTAGATAAAACACTGCTAAAATATGTTTTATCTTTTTCCTTTCTCATACGAGTGAGAGAAACAAAACACTTTATAAGCCTCTTATAAGTTCACTTGTTTTTATGAATACGGGGGTTAATTTATAAATTAATTTGACACATTTAAGTTGAGCTAAGATTGAAGATTGAGACCGACCACACCCGACGCTGGAAGCAACTAACAGTGTATTACAAAAACGCATCGCTAACTATCTAGCGGAACACCTGCCCCCATCAGTGGTTGTAGCCGGTCCCTTACACAAGTCTCTTTAACTTTTTTTTAAATTTGGTCAAAGAGTACCCATATATGTCATAATTACCATTTTTAGATATAGTGTTATATGTTTTCATGAGTCTATTCATTATCGCATTTAAGCCAAGATTACTACGGGAGATTGCTGGTGAAAATAGCGAATATCTCTTTCGGCGAGGAAGTTTTAAAGGTATATTGAAATTTAGTTTGTTTAGTAAACGAGGGCAATCTATTAAGCCATTTGCAATTTTGTAGAGAAAAACCTGGTCAAGATATTGCCTACGCCGCCTAAGACTACTCATGTGGAAGTATTTCAGACGCTCATCGTAGGAGCAAAGTTGTTTAGCTTTTTTACTTTGGTAAGCTAAGTGATATAAAAAACGCTTCTGCACACGTTCTAGTGTATTACTATGCACCTCGTAAAATGGTGACCATATTACGCTGCAATATTCAAGACGGGACCTAACCAAGCTATTGAAGATGCTTATTTTAGTCGATGCATTTTTGAAATCTTTACAATGTCTCACCACAAAGCCAAGAGTTTTGTTACATTTAGTAGTTAATTTATTTATATGGTCATTGAAGCTAAGTTTTTTATCTAATGTAACACCCAAGTCTCGAATCATATCAACCTGAACTAGTCGCGTATTCTGAATCGTGTAACTATTTAATGCTGTACTATTACTGCGTGTGAAATGCATGTGGTAGCATTTATTCAAATTAAGCATCATTTTGTTTGTTTTACACCAAACATCAAGTCGATCCAAGTCCTCCTGGAGTAAAGCAGAATCCGATGCAGTAGGTAATGATTTTAAGATTTTAAGATCATCAGCATAGAGGTACCCAGAGGAATGCAAGAAACAATTTGTTATATCATTTATAAAGATATTGAAGAATATTGGTCCTAGATGAGATCCCTGCGGGACTCCTGAGGGTGCAGAAAAGGACTCAGATGTGAAACCATGTATCACAACCCTCAGGGACCTCTCAGATTTCGTATTAAAGCACTTATAAAGTCCTTAAGACGTTTACTTCAAAATTTAGTTCGTAGGAGAGATAATCAATAGGAATAAAATATTTGGGACAGTAATAAGCTATGTTTTATAAAAGTAACGTGACAGTACATTACTTTTGTTGATGTCATCATCATCATCACCTGCCTATTTTTTTTATACAACTAGATGACAAACAAGCTGACGGCCCACCTGATGGTAAGCGGTTACCGCCGCCTATAGGCACCTGCAATAACAAGGGAAAATCACTTGATATTGCAGGTGCGTTGTCATCCTGAGGCCTTAGATGAAATGCCGTCCATGCCCAGTAATTACACTGGCTACCTTTCCCTTCAATCTGAAACACAGCGAACTAAGTATTTCACGGCTGAAATAAAAAAGGCGGCGACGTCCCACTGCCGGGCCCAGGCCTTCCTACACGGGAAAAACACATGAGGAGTATTGGGCCATAACACCTCCACGTTGGCCCAATTCGTGGGTTAAAGCGGTTGCAGCAACAACCGGGACCAACGGCTTAACGTGCCTTACGAAGCCCGGAGGCCCCGAGATCGACCATGGCGAAAGTTAAGTAAAGCGAGCTCTCTTGCAGATGTACCATGCAAAAAAAATTTGGTAAGCTGGGTGGGTACTTCTACTTACTGCTCTAGCTTAATATCACTTTAAAAGTGGTTGTCGTTTTATTGTAGGGCATTATGTGGAATAAAACGTAGAGAATCATGTAAACCCTTTTTCAAAAAACTTAATGTATTAAATTTACCTTGTATATATATATCAGAAATCTGCTTATTGGTTAAAAAATACCCTGAATATTTCATTAAAAATGACGAAGCCAAATCAAATGTACGAAATTGTAGGAAAAATAAAATCATTATCCCTAAATGTAACTTAGCATTATTTAAATCAAATGTTTACTTTATGGCTATCAAACTATATAATAAACTACCTTCTAATATTATGAGCTTACCTTTGAATAACAATAAATTTAAAAACAGTTTGTTACGATGCCTTCAAGACAAGAATTTCTATTCTATTAAGGAATATTTAGAATATAAGGAAACACATACAAATTGTTCATACTTAGTTAGTTATTAATTAATTATGTTGCAATATAAATGACATTTTTTTTATAAGTAATTTCTACTAACAATTAATTTATGCAATATATCTTGACATTTATTTTTAATATTTAATTAAGTATCGTGTACCTACGACAATTAATATTTGCATGCCTACAAAAATAAAGGTATAATACTGATGAAACTATAAATATAATGTGTCACCATCTGAAATGTAAACACAGAATTATGCAAATAAAATTTCATTCATTCATTCATTCATTCATTGTATTAATATTAACATTTGATAATTTAGTACTGAATAATTCATATACAGAAACTAATAAAACAATGGAATAAAAGTCAAAGAAAAAATTGTGCGAAGGCTATTTGCTTATTTCTAAATGAAAATTCTTCCGAAAGTCCTGCCACAGTCCTTCCATACGAATAAAAAGGTAGAATCGCCGTGATCAAATTTTCTTGCTATAGGTATATGTATACGAATACATGAATAACAACACACATCATAATTTTGTAGTTTTTATTAACTGACTTCAAAAACGAGGAGGTTCTCAATTCGGCCGGTATGTTTTTTTTTTTTTTTTTTCTATGTATGTACACCGATTACGCCGAGATTACTGATCGGATTTACGTGATTCTTTTTTTGTTCGATGCGGAATAGCTGCCATTTGGTCCCATAAAATTTTTTTCAAAAACAGTTGGGTACTTTGGTTTGAAATTTAAAAAAACTTAAATTATGAAGTCGTCTACATATGCGAAATTGCTAGTTTTGCTTTTCAAATGACTTTTTAGTGAAACGATACGATAGTAGGAAACAATATAAGTTTACGATCACCCATCTAGCTTCGACCGTAGAAAGTTACCACTAAAAATTGTGAAAAAAAAATTTTAAACAAAAATTAAAACCGACTTCAAAAAACTGAAAAGGATAAAATAATTAAATTTAAGTAGGTATTCATCCCCTAGAAACATATTTTTGGAGTTGGTGCTAAGTGGTTTCCAAAAACAATAGAAAGTGAAGCACCGACTCCAAAAATATGTTTCTAGGGGATGAATACCTACTTAAATTTAATTATTTTATCCTTTTCAGTTTTTTGAAGTCGGTTTTAATTTTTGTTTAAAATTTTTAGTATTTAGGTTCTTTTTTTTATTTAAATGTGACGGATTGGACTAAAGTTATAGGTAGTATTAAAAATAAAGATAATAAAGAATAATAATAATTATCAACAAGCTTCTTTCAATAAGACCTACCGTATTTTGATCATTTTACGAAAGGCAAAATTATTAGTAAGTATTTCTAATTTTTTTATACGGTTTATACTTAAAACTGGAAGAAGTTGTAAGACTAATAGGCGTAGTTATGCACGGTCTTACTATTTGATGTCAATTTATGAGAAGAATTTACTCCTGGCACTTCTCATTTCGTAAAAATGCAGTATACTTAGTTGTATGATATTTAAAAGTCTTCTTTAAAGAAAATCTAAACTTTTTAGTCCTTCGAGATAATTATTTCTATCTTGTTAGTATCATTTTTTTTATGGGAGATGCAGTAAGCAGGGAATCTCCAACGTAAGTGCGGATAACAGAAATACTTTCTAAACGCATCACTGCACCGAGCGTCGATTACATCGACCGGTGTGCCTTGCTACTAAAATCCCAACGCCTCACAGCCACCACCCGCTCTCCAACAAATCGACCATAAGGTGGAAAGCTCTACCTGCCCTCAACAGGAGATGTTAGATCAGATACAATGAGACTCTCTCCATTAGCTTCGCCAGTCTGCATCCCCTGTCATAAGAATGCCAAGAGTAGTCCTTCATCTCCTTAGATTATCCTACCACGAATAATTAAAGTGGAAAGTTTTTCTAGGTTGCTCTATACCGAGTGTAAGGATAACGCTTTCGGATGGCAGTGCTAAAGCTTTCGGATGACTTGCACGGCTTGATGAAAAAAAAAATTATTTTGCGAGAAAAAAACAGCTGTTTCACACGAAATTGACGACCACGACCTGTTTGCATGGAACAGCTGATTTTTATTTCTCGATTTCCAATTTTTTATTTGACATGTCGTGCTTAGGATTACCAGCTATGCGATTCTCTAAAGTCATCAGCCTTGAATTCGTGGCTGTCGGCAGCGCTGTCATACCTTTTCCCGTTTGTTTAACAGCCATTTAACAACCGTTGGTGACACTAACATTCCGACGACGAGCATGGCGGCGTGATCTGGAACTAAAAAGTTGTTAATTTTCATATCATTATTAAAAGTCAATCAAATATTGAATGAAGTTAGTGCAACACATTTTAAGCACAAGAAAAAATATCGATTGTACTTCATGTCGTTTATCCAAAACAGCTACAAACATATACAGCAAAGAGATCGACGTAGAGATTATTGAATACCTACGCTTACGCGCAGCGCTGTGCTCGAACGGCAAAATCAATGGCAGCTCATCGTCTTGTCTGTCGTCAAGCTTTAGGACGAATATTTATGTTAGTGAATCACACTGCTGCTTGCATGGAACAGCTGATTTTTTATTAGCGATTTAAAAAAAAACTTTGACATCGTCGTGTTAAGGATGACCAGCATAGTCATCTGCCATTTTTTTAAAAGCGTTCTCCCTACACCTCGTATAAGTACATAGGCTGATGAGGCTCTTTGTAGATCTGTGTTAACTTAATAAGATGTATCCATCCACTGTAAACTTAGTGGATACGTACAAAAATAACCTAAAAAAACAATTAAAAATTAAGTAGTGGAAAAGATGATCCATTCAAGTAGACCATGGTGCATTTTGTATTTTATTTAAATGACAAAAAAGCTGACGGCCCATCTGGTGGTAAGCGGTTACCGGCGGTAACTTACCGCCGCCTATAGACACCTGCAATAACAAGGGACATTACTTTATTTTGCAGGTGCGTTGTCATCCTGAGGTCTAAGATGAAATGCTGTCCATATCCAGTAATTACTATCTTTCCTATCTGGCTATCTTTCCCTTCAATTCGAAACACAGCGAACTATTTCACGGCTGAAACAAGAAAGGCGGTGGTGTCTACCAGACGACCCTACATACGGGCCTACCCCCTAGCATTTTCAAAAGTTAATTTAAAATTTAATAATGTTACGAGGGAGTCGTCAAAATGGTATTGAGAAAGGATAATGAGTACTAAGTATACAATGTCAAGTTTAAATGAGAGATACGGTAACTAATATTATTACTTTAACTAGTAGCACTCATCACCCAATGAAACTATGACAATTTGTTAAATTGGGCTGAGAAAGCTTTTATTGTAGCAAATGCTGACGACCTCTTTTGACCTTTGAGCTTGTTTGTAGCCCGGGCATGGAGAATTTATAATTTATTTTATTTACTTAGTAGCGTATGGCTTTTATGTGAAGATCACAATCGAAAAAGGTAAAGCTTACTTAATTAACATAATACTGATGCAGTCAGTGTATTAACTGCGTGGTAACGAACTAACTAACAAGCCGCAGCCGACGAACCCTGAAACCGCGTATGAGCGCTGACCGTTGATTAGGCACATAGCATGACATATTGACATGTCACTGATTCCACGAGAAGTTTACGTAAGCTTAATTTTTTTGTTTGCCTTTCATAGTGGACAATGCAAATTAAATCTTTATGCAGGATTACTATTTGGTCAGTACAATTTTGTTTTCTACGAAATAGAATAAAGTTAGGTTTTAGTGGTGGTTGGACTAAAATAGCCCACTTAACCCACGCCCAAACAAAAATAAAACCCGACTTTAGACACTAAATAGGATAAAATAATTTAATTTAAGTAGGTACACTTGGATAGTAGGAAAACATATTTTTGGAGTCGGATTTTTGGAGATCACTTTACTTAAGTATGTATATTGTTTCTGGAAACAACTTTGCACCAACTTCAAAAACTATGTTTTTAGGGTATAAGTGCCTACTTATTTTTTTTGTCCTTTTTTGTTGTCATTTTTAGTTGTTGAAGTTGTTGTTTTGAAGTCGGTTTTTGTTTATTGCTTAATTTTTTTTTCACAATTTTTAGTGATAACTTTTAAGGTAATGCTATATGGGTGACGGACGGTCAGCATATTATTGTTTCCTACTAAGTATCGCATCGTTTCACTAAACAGTCATGGGAAAACAAAATTTCGCATACATAAGTAGACGAATTAATTATTCCAGTTCTATTGATTTAAAAACCAAACTACCTAATCGATTTTAAATATTTTTTATGAGACCAAATGGGAACTGGAATAGTTACTACAAAAATAGAATAGCATCGAACAAAAAAAGAATCACGTAAATCAGATCAGAAATCTTGGCGTAATTGGCGTAGTGTACACATATTGTAATATAAACAGAATTGAATACCTCCTCCTTTTTGAAGTCGGTAAAAAATACATCTGTTTAGGTTATAATCACCATCCCAGAAAATACCTTATTACCACATCTCTTTCCGGAGTCGGGAGTATGTTCGAGGTACACACTGGACATCGGACTCTGTTTCGTTTATCTTGAAATAAAATTTAAAAATATAATGTGCTTAGCGTTAAGAGTCTCTTAGCGATTTTTATCTCAGTCCTTCTATAGGAGATAGGAAGAGACAAATGTCGTTAAGAGTCACCTTAACCTAGGAAACGGTTAGTGAAAACAGACATATGTGTTATTATGTTCAGTATTTATCTGTACGTATAACCTAATGCAAAAAATATTATTTATATATATATATATATATATATATATATATGTTATTATATTTACAAAATAAAACAAAATTATTTGCTGCTTGTTTCGAAGCTTTCTTACAGCAAAAGAGCAACTTAAACCGTTTTCCGACTTTTGGTACAGCGAAATATAAGTAATAGCACATAAGGAGATGCAAGTTCTCTTGATGGTACATCCATTGTTTTTCTTGTTCATAGGAATAGTCAAACCGTTTTAAGATAAAATATAGGTAAAGTTCCAGGTTATTATATAAACAGTACACAATTTAAATGTTTTTGTTTCAGAAACAGAGAGATGTCTCCTCGAAGAAGATCTATTGGCAAGAGCAGCGAGTTGAAAAGTAAGTTGCCCAACTTAGTCGTAAGTTAGTAGCTACAATATTTATGTTGGCGTTATTTACAAGTTCTGACAAGCATATAAAGTTACACAAATACTTACCTATATTTTATAGTGATTTATTAATCTGATCAAAATAGTGCGATTCAATAACGACACACTCATTTTCTTTTGTCAATTAACTTGAAACTTTAAATTATAAACGCTTTATATATTATGAATAGTGTTGCCAGATATACCATTTAGGCGGGACATCTCGTTTTCAGCCCTCACGGAAGCGGTCCTCCGGCACCCTCGCTAAAAATTACGCTTTTTCATCTCAATAGCACTGGCAAGCAATTTAAAAATAAAAAACAACTTTTGAACAAAGAATTTGTCTAATCTCTGAGAGGTATCCCAGTATTGTTGCTTCAAAACCGGTGTTGAATGCACCAACTGAAAAGGTTCTTTCTGAGGAAAATGTAACAAGGACTGACAAGACGTAATCAGCTCTTGATAAAACATGTAAAAGCTAAGAACAAAATAAAAGGAAATTACTAGATGTCCTGTCAAGAGATGTATATACATATTTGTCTTACAAAAAGAACATATAAAATCTAAGAAAAATAAAAAGAGTCAAATTACTTGATCTCATTGTATAATAATAATCATCATACACCTATTATCTAGCCCAAAGTAAGCATCATTATGAGCTTGTGTTATGGATACTAGATAACGGAGAAATAATGATAATAATAGGTATATAAATATCAGAAATATACTGAATAGGTATGCATATAAACATCCATACTCATTCATTATACAAACATTTGCTCCTACCGGGATCTGAACCTAGGACCCCCGAGCGAGTAGCCTGTATAGCAAGAAGCACCACCCCAATTGTTGACATGAATTTGTCTCAGCTCGTCTCGATTTTTCCGTCTTGGTTCCGATTTTTCTCCAAAAACACTAGTTTTATAGACCTAGAAAATAACTTTCATTTGTAGTATTGTGTGCGTTCCTGCTGTGGATTAGGTCATAAAAATTCATCTATGAAGCGTTTTGTTAGGAATGTTATGCTGTCAACATAACGACAATCCTGCATTTGGTCTTGGTCTTAACAGGGTTAAGGAGACTGCGGGTTACCACCTCTGGCACTAACTCACGTGCTGTCTACTGTAAGGAACAAAACGAAAGACAAATAAGAAACGTACAGAAGGACAGAGAATGGGGGCAAATATAAGATACTAAAAGCGGTAAAAATTCAAAAAAAAATCCTTTTTGTGTAATACCGTTGTCAAAAATGACAAATGTATGGAAATATTGAAAATGGTTCACCTTTTTCATATGACAAGTTTTGTCGTTGAGCACACAACAAGGACCATTTTAAAATACAAGATCTTCAACTGGAAACTTTACATCACCCACCGTACTCGCCAGACCTTTCTCCAAATGGTTTTTATTTGTATTCGGAATACGGATAACATTTTAATAGAGAAAATGATTAACGCTCCGATGAAACTTTTAAGGCCTCTGGCTATTGTTATTTCATAAATTACGGCAGAGTGGTATTTTTCCCTCCAATTTTGTAGCTATAGAGATAGAGGTAGTGTTTTGTTAAGTGCAGGGGGTCTGCTATGCTGTCAATATAAATAACGCTATTCTTTTGTTTTTTCATAGGGTAGGCAAGGCGTGATTAGTATCCAAGGTTCTATGAGCGTCGGTACGGTACGGCACCGTTCGCTGTATAAAAAATGATAATATCACCAAGCTTTAGAAAACAAAATGACGAAGATTACCATGTGATTATGCAGTTGGTGGGTCCATTTCGGTCGGTGCTCGGCAGGACCGTCTAATGTGGTAGTAACCGTTGTTTCATATATACTCAAACAGATAATACTGTTTTGGTATATGATTTGGTCGGTCGATGACGATTAGTTGGCAGATACTTAAAAAGTTTATCGATTCTCCTCCTTGAAAAGGTCTATAGCACAGGTAACAATAAACTTCCATTAAAATGGCCAAAGTCCATCTACTTACATATAATAATGTCCAATACTTCGATTAGGTAGGTAATAGAATATGGAATATAAATGTTAGAATTGTTATACATATAAATCGGCGATTGCATGGGTAAAGCACCTAATAACACTTATTCAAAACCATAGCTTTAATAACTTTAATTCAATTATATTTAATATTTAACAGAAGAGTTTAAGAATCATGGCAACTCAATAAGACATAAAAAAACAATGTCTTACATCCACATTTTAATGTAGAAGCTCAGAAAACATACTTCAGACGCCACGTCTGTTTTTCAGAGCTTTCATTCATGGGCTGTAATGGATAGATTTCATCTCATATACAAAGGGTTTTAAAAGCACTTCGTGGTCCTGTAAAAATAAAGATTAGATAGATAAATAAGTACCTATCACAGGAAAAATACTATTTATTCGATGTTTCCTTAAAAAACTTTCGTTTCTTAGAAATTATTGTGGAAAATTAGCGACTTTAAGCGACAAATTAACTGCAAACCAATATTTCGTGTTGATTGGCGAGATACCAGTCCAGCCGCACAGAAGGAACGAGTGATAAGTTGGTAGGTATTCTGATATGATATTTAAAATAATTATAATTGTATCAATCGAAGTTATCTAACGGTATTCATTCGTCATTATAATAATTGCAAATAGCCGAGCACCTACTTATCGTATCGCAGAAACTTTGCCACCATGTTGCCATCAAAGGGATTAAATTTCAAAATCCATAAGCTTACTTGCCTTACTTCACTAGTCAGATAGCGATAGGAGTTTGAATCTCGAGATTGCGCGTAATACTGTTATTCATTGGAATATGTCATATTTCTGAAAAGATTCACTACGTAATTAAGTATTTATAAACGAAAATCTACATTACGTATACACTTTACTTCTCTATGTTTGTGCATGGAATAGTGCCGAAACATAAGAAATAAGAACAAAACGACTTACTAATTCTATAATTTCTTTTATTTATTGACCAAAAATTTTTAAAGGGGAATATGAAATAATATTATTAGGTAAGTCTAAACTAACTAATGCCGTAGTATTGCATTACGATTAGTATAGCTACACAAATATCGTAAAACTGATTTGGTATGCTTCATTGTCTTCAACTCATGTAGCTGCAAAGCGACCCTTACAGCTACAGTCACGATTTTAGGCGATCACAAGGGAACAATAATACAACGAGAACAAATGTTACAAATAGAGTAACCAGCTCAGCATGATGTCATGGCTATGCAGAGCCAAAACGCTTTTGCTGGGCAAATAATAATATAGCAACCCCGTTTGCAGGAAAAAAAATAATGTCCTAAAAGTTTGTTACATTAGGTCAGAAGATAAGTTACCAGAAAAATAAAACACCACACAAAATTTAACTAACTCGACGCCACTGTCACATTATTTCCCACTTTCGGTAAATGAATCACAACGGCAATGGCATTGTGCTTCCATTGTAAAAAGTCGCAATGTGCAAGCGGCCTAAGGATACTTCAGTTTTCAACTCCAGACAGATAAGGGCTGGAAACGGCTTAATAGGAACACTGTTTACAATGCTCTCGACTTCTTCATTCGCTTGGAGCGATCGACTTGAAGATTAATAAAATTGACAATATTGTATATCATTTTATATATTCCGCGTGAATTATTTTAGATTAATATTTTATCAACAAATAAATAGGAATATTACAATTTTACGTCTCAATAAATACTAGTGTGCCAATGCGTGATGTTGTAAAATTTAAATTAAATTGAAATATAACTATATAAGGGCCAAACATCAGGTGGGCCGTCAGCTTGTTTGTCATCTACTTGTATATAAAAAAATCAAAAATATAAAGTGTGTGATGCAAACTTAAAATTTAAAAAAGTTTGTTAGTATTACGTTTTTCTATATAATAGTGAAGTCTAAAATCTGACCTACAATATACAGGGTGGTGCCGTCAATGCGACAATAAATTTAAACATGGGCTGTATTAGTCCATAGAAATGGTTTACCACTTTCAAAAATATCGTATTCATTTGATAATTTCATGACATTTGTATGGAATAGTATATTGGCAGCATTATTTCCGTTTTGGATCGCTCAACGAACAATCTACCAAAAATCAAGAGGAAAGAAAAGCTTTGTTATTTCTTTTGACATAATTTCATAAGTAACACATCCGTAAATGAAATATTTTTCCAGACCCATACTGTCTTAATAATATAATATACGTTCAACTTAAATTGCAACTGTAAAGAAAACTAGTGCTCTACAAAACTTCCCTCGCATGCATGTCTGCTCAGGACATGGAATAGCCTACATATGAATCGGGGACGCTAAAATATTTAGTCAAGTCGTGTGTGTTCCTTTTTCGTTGAACAAGTACTATTACTTTATCTTGTACTGCATATGCAGCCCGGTGTGCGATGGGTGGCGACTTTATCACTCCCTCTTTGGCTGGAAATGCAAGCAAGGAAAAACGACATAACCGTAAACTTTTCACTTTATGAATACGGGAACGCTATACAAAGGCTTCGTATCGACCCGTCACGACACTCGTATTGAAAGAGACTTTACATACTTTAAAATCAAAATAAAATCTAGATTCAGAAGCATTTTTAATATTGTATTTTTCTTTGGTTGCAGGGCCTTCGCAGCTAATCGCAGAAGTGCAAGAAAGAGCGACTCCCCAAGCGCCTGTGTACGCAACTATTAGGCCTTCTCAGTTACCACAGACACGGCCGTTGTCATTATCAACACAGTCATCATTAAACATACCGCCAGCCGCACTCAATTCTACCTCTCTAGTTAAATCTGTCGCCACAAGTGACGAACCCCTTCGCTTCCACCCAACGAACCCTTTTTATACGACTTTACCGAATTACTCTAGTGCTTCCAAACTACCAGTACCAAATGGCAGAACGTCCAGTATAGATAGGAGTAAATCCAAAGAACATACGTCTTCACGTAACGACCACAGCTCAGATTTAAAGTCACCTTCATTTTTCAACAAAACGTTCGATTCGAGTCCGAGCAGTCTTCATCAGTCCCACTTCTATAAGGACACTAGTTTTACAAATGGTTTTGAATCGGGCGATTCTAAAAACTGCGAGGGACAAAACGAACACAATATTAACGATAGTAAGTTTAGTTCATTTTTCCAAAGTGTACCAGATGAAGTAAAAAGTGCAGGAAAAAATCCTTTCGAACCAAAAAGAAATAGCGACCCATTTGAAAAGTATTTGAAGCCTGAAAACACAATGAACGGGAAAATTGATTACCAATTAAGTGCCATGACGAATTCTATAAGTGACAGTAACTTTCATAAGAAAGAGGAAATAACAAAGCGGTCGACAATAACAGAACATCAAATAAGAGAGTTAGAAGAAGTAAAAACTATCAAGAAAGTAATTTTGAATGGGTCAGGTGGTGGTTCTGATTACGAAAATGATTATGCAGAAGTATTTAAACCGGACGTAAAATATACCACTGGATCAAAGGCACAATATGCAGAACAACAACAACACAACCCTAAAGTTTTCAATATACATATTTATAAAGATAACTCGGACGCAAATTGTGGATACGATGAACGAAATCATAAAACGCATCATTCTACAACAGCGGAGCGTGGCACTAAAACTCCAACTGGTGAGCTGATTTACCTTTTTTTTAGTTGAATTCAAAATTATATATCTATTCAACAAAGGTATCAAAAAGCATTAGGCACGCCTGATGGTAAGACGGTAACCGTTATCAATAGACGCTAGAAAAATCAAGAGTAGCGTAGGTTCTCCCCGTTGCCTGTCCTGTAGAGAACAAGAGGCAGTGTTGTGTTGAAAGAATAAGAGACTATCAAACCTGTTGCAAATACAACGCTTCCTCAATGAGCTCCGGCTACCTTACTCACATCAGGAATACAATAGAACATAGTGTTATTGTCTGCGAGTTTCTGCAAGGTTTTCTTTAATTGGTTGCAAGTATTTGTTTTGATGATTTCGAGAGATAAACACGACTATGTCCTACCTCTCTCAATAAGGCATAATGAGAGAATTTGGTTACTTCTTAAATTCACGTGGATTTTTTTCTTTAAGTTTATATTGATATGCACCAATCTAATGAATTAAATCATAAACTCTTATGTTTACCTAATAAATGATTTGAGCTAAAATATTCATAAAAGACGCGATAGACACGCAATCACCCATTTTTAGGTAAGAATTTTGCCGTAAATGTTGTCAGAAACTTAAAGCAATTTTCTTACATTTGAATTACATAAGACAAAATTTACTCGAGCAGTTACACCTGTTTCGAACATTGACATCTTATACTGGGAATTAGAATTCGCTTGAGCGATCCTTTAAATGACAAAATTCATTAGAAACTGTCGTTCCCCGATGGAATTCGCGGAGTTGTAGTGACTTACATCATTACGGTAACTCCAGAACTTCACTTACTTAAAACTCAGAAAGTGACTAAGTCGCGAGTAAGTAGGGACTGTTCGGAAGTCGTTCACTTGGCGGAGGAGTGTAGGTAGGTACGTCGCTTTTGAATGCAGATTACAGTTTCTTTATACCGCAGTTGAGTGCTCTATACCGTCTATTAAAGCTTAATGTGCTCTCATGGTAGGTTTTAAGGTTTCTGCTTGAGATTTTACAGTAGATATATTTTTAAAGGTTAAATAGGTTAGGTACCTATGTATTTGACGAATACGTTAACTAAATAACGTAAATCTCATAAACATTGGGGTTAAGTTTGGAGCTTCGAAGTACCTTTACCTGAGCTTGCTTATAGCGTAATATATTATTAAAGTAGATACTTACCTACCTGAAATATGTTGCATTAAAACAAAATCACGAGAAAACTGTAATAGGTGGTATTCCCGTATGTAGGGTCGTCTGGGTAGGTACCACTGCTTTTCTTATTTCAGCCGTGAAACAGTTCGCTGTGTTTCGGGTTGAAGAGAAAGATAGCCAGTGTAATTACTGGGCATGGACGGGATTTCATCTTAGGCCTCAGGATGACACTGGCTCTGGTCGTTCTAGGGTCGGGCTGCCCGGAGGCGGCTCGGTGAAATGCTTCGGCAATCCCCGGGTCGTCTCCATTATGGGCATGGGGAAACCGGAGTGGTTTAGCAGGTATTCCCAGTGCCACTATGATCAGGCGCTGGGCGGCCCCTGCACAGGCCCACGTCTAGCCGACGGTCCGCTGGTCCACCTAACCAGCGGTTTAGGGTATCGTCCGTAAGCGGATTCCACTCAGAAAAAAAAGGCCTCAGGATGACAACGCACCGCATATCAAGAGTTTTTCCTTGTTATTGCAGGTGTCTATAGGTGGCGGTAACCGCTTACCACCAGATGGGCCGTCAGCTTGTTTGTCTAGTTGTATATAAAAAAAATTACGAAAGTGATTCATCATATTTTTTTATATCGTAAGTAGGTAGTATATATCATTGTTTTTAAAAAATTTGATGCATGACCAATTATAAAGCGGTGGTAACCACTTACCACCAGATGGACCGTCAGCTTGTTTGTCGTCTAGTAAGTAGTATTAAAAAGAACAGATTTTCGATGAAAAGTTATGGTTTTGACTTTTCCAGTTATTGTGATTTAAAAAAAATGATTTTACTTCAAAAATCATAATTTAGCGTAATTAGTTTCTACAACGTTATAAATTTGTCAGTCATACTCGTATCACTCATATTAGCATATCTATTTAATCACAATACGCCTGTTCATTAGAAACAGTAGAATTGTATAAGCGTACGTATTGCTATTTCATTACATTAGGCGCAGTCTGCAGTCTGAGTCGAGTAGAGCAAGGCTGTGAATGCTAATGTCGGTCGCCCATTAGAGTACTTGATTAATGAAAAACTGGACTAATGGGCTTGAAGACGACCGTCAATATTGGTTTTATTTCTTTTTACGATACTCTTATGTGTCTCCATGATGTAATGATGTTGGTAATATCATATGCGGCGCGTGTATGAGGGGGTTTATTTTCTTTTCAGCTATTCGTTGCGTGGCTATAATATGTAGGTACTTACTAAAAATTTACATAAACAAAGAGCCACATTGCTCACTGTTATTTATATTATTGTTGATTTCTTCTATGTTTATCTAACAACGTCTTTTATTTAGAAGCTGCTGAAGTTTAGGTCTAGTTTAGTATCTGATCTTTCGTTCTGAACAATGGTTACAATACTTAGTTGCCAATTGTGTGCACCTTCGTGTTGTGCACTTCACTCCAATAAAGCTTAAAGGTTTTGTTTATGAACTGGAGAAATCCTGTTGTGCAGAAAATATCGACTATCGAGTTAGCGTTAGTTGTAAGAAATACTCATATAATAAAAATATTCTTTTTTTATATTGTGAAATGAAATTAAAAATACCTTTTATTTAATTATTCATCATTGGCACAGGATACACATAATTCTGTTATGTATGTACCAAAGTAACGGCGTCACTTAAACAGAATAGATACGTCAGATACAAATAATTTATAGTTTTCTTGTTTAAACAAAAATAATTTAAGTATTGGTTGTAAACAAAAAATAAGAGTTGAAATAATAGGCACTCTAAATACATAAGCACCTATTTAATAACCAAACGGTCACTATTTACTCAGCGTATGCTGCAACCTGGAGAGTCAGAGCGCTGGTCTTCCGTAGCCGTATTACAGAGTTGGTAATCACACAAATGGCCCAGTAAACCCGGTGGTAATCGGTTACCTGACGCTTAAAACCACAGCGGTAGAGACCTATCACTCGCGTCAGCTGCCCTAAAATTACAAAGAACCCCAAACAATATTTTAACCGAACCTTCGTATCCCTTATTTACATATCAGAAATTTTGTCTTAAGGATTTCTATACACTATCAGTACCTAAGAAGCAAAGATCTTCCGAAGTGAAATCTATCTTAGCCGCGCCCATGCGGAAAATTATCTCCCAGTAACGTAATTACCTACTTTCCGACTATCCGCTGTTTTTGTATCACTTTAGTGTCCTTTGTGTAAGATTTACTCGCTCATTGTATTTTATTCTTTTGGTTTTGGTTTAATGAGGGCACTAACTGTGAAATTGTGTTGTTTATAGTTAAACGAATTTATTTTCGCTTCCCTAGCAACGTCAAATCTGCGCGCACAGGGGAGTAGATAGATGATCATTCGATGAGCCTCATTAGATAATTCTTAGATCATAGATTGATCAATTATTAGACCAAGCAATGAGACAAGCCAAGGTCTCCGGGCCCGCCCAAGGAGCGCCGTTACGGTCCACTGTCAACTGGCCCGACTATCCTGAATCTTAATCAGTTCCGCCGCTGACTTTCAACGTTCTTATAGACTTCATAGCAAATAGTCGTATTAAAAAGTTGTGTTAAAATATTTTTTGACGTTATTGCAGCGATTTCAAAAGTTTTATTTTTCTTAAATGTTACACAAAAGTGCCAGCAATGAACTCCCCGTGTTTCGCTGCAAGCCCGTACATTTTCCATCCAGTGTCAGATTCTTCAGCCACTGAATCGGATGATAGTGAACACTCAGGACGTGAAAAGACAGTCGACGGCGGCACCCGAACGAAGAAATATAGCGATCCGAAGAGCAGAACCATTAATAAAGTTAGCAAAAAGATACTCAAAGCTATCGAAAAGCTAACTTGTAACATAAAGAAGCATAAGAAATCTAAGAAAGTCGTTGAACCTACACCAGTCAAAAACGGTTAGTCCCTATTAAAAATCTATAAATAGACTTGACTATTATAATGATATGATTGTTAAGTTCAACTGCATAATGGACCAATGATATTAGAGCAGCGTGTGAAATAATATTCGAATTATTTAATAACGTAATAGTAGGCAGGCCGGCTCATGATTCATCGTGTTTGGTCAATTTGCAAAATAGGCAGTCTGGATCATAAAGTTAGGTATCGTTTTATCGTCATATGGGTCAATTGAAAAAGGTCAATTTGATTTGAAATAAGCTGGCTATAAAACGTGGGAGAATATTCTCTTTATCACCTTTCTTTGAGTCCGTACAATCGGATATTTTACGACTACTTTCGTGAAAAAGCTCTGAAGCCGTAAATTTGAAGTTCAACGTTATTGCCATCTGTTAGCGACGAAATAAAAATCCCAGTTTGTTTGTCTTAATACCAACATTTTTCTGTACTTTTTACAATCAACCATACGGCTCGCCTAATAATATCTTATCGTACCTAGTCCGCAAGCAGCTACTCACTCTTGGCCTAACCTTGTGAAAACTCCTTTGTAGTGTTGTGAGACTTGTGAGTAAAGTGGTCCATCTACTGATGAAGAGACTTCTTAGTCAGGATTGCGGGTAGCCGATGTATGCTTGTAATACTTCCGTTTAAGCATAACACTCGGAGGAGGAGGAGCTCGGTGGCGTTTTGGTTTGAGCGCTCTGGTTTCGAATACGAAAACAAAGCAACTTTCGCCGTGGTCGACTCTGGGATGGGTCAACCAAAATTTATAATCTCGAGCTCCTCCGTGCTTCGGAAGGCACGTTAAGCCGTTGGTCCCGGTTGTTACTACAACCGCTTTAACCCACCAACCCGCATTGGGCCAGCGTGGTGGTGTTATGGCCCAAACTCCTCATGTGTTTCTTCCATGTAGGAAGGCCTGTGCCCAGCAGTGGGACGTATATAGGCTGGTGATGAAGCATCACACATCGTATACTTATGTTTATCACATCAGAGGGAGAATTTATAAGATTTTAAAATTTGTTGTGGCTGTAGAACTATTAATTTTCGTACTAGTAATTTCACGTGTATAATATAAGTACAAATTACAAATGAGAAACGTAGTCGCTCACAAAGGACTTCCCAATAAGTTCAGAAGTCACTCACGCGAAGCGAAAATTACTCATGCCACGTGTGTTTTGCTACGAGATAGAATCAGCGTTTTCCTATCACTGACATAACTCTTAAGATGAAGAGACGACTCAATGAGGATCGCGGACAGTCAATGCATGGATGCAGTCTACTCATAAACCGTTCCGTTTAAATCAAGGGGAAGCCATAGGGACAATCGTATGTCAACGTGAGACTAATGATGTGAATTAATATACATCCTCAGTATATTTAGCTCTCAAGAACCGCTTAAATTCTCAAAACATTAATACATTTGAACGAGTTACGGGCGTATGATACGACATTATATTGCGACGATACTGTTATATGCACACACAAGTTAGATCAGAACAATTGGGGAGGGTGAATGGGACTTTCAAGAAAGATATAAACTACTAAATTTCTGTATTTGTAGTTGGAATACAGAGAAACATTACATTGTATTTGACTCAAGTGTGTGTATCAAAATTTATACCCGAAAATTTGTAGACACCACCGCTACAGGATTTCGTGAAATTATTTTCAAACTTGTGTACGAAGTTTGGAAAGATAGGATCGAATCCTTTAACAGACGATGTATTCTATTTGAATATTGTGTTATTTTAAGTATTGAGGCAATACTCTTGATGATTATTGCCTCAATACTGAAAATGATACTTAAATCTTTATAATTCCAGTGATTACGATAGAGTAGTTGTTAACTTTTTTATTTCATAAATATGAAGCTTAGAACACATATACAAATTGTATGTTTAAAATCAACAGTTTTATAGATACTGAAGTATGTTTGATATGTTACAGCGCATCGTCTAAAAACGCCCCATAAAAAAAACGTCACATGTTACTATATTACTAAAAAATGTATGGGCATATTAACAAAATTAATAATAACTATGTAATATGTATGTTATTATGCAGAGTTATCATAATAATAGTTGTTTTAATTCAATCAATCTAATATCATTTTTGATAGATTTTGGAAAAAACAATAATTTTACCGAACAATTTCAACAATATTCCAAAACTTTTAAGTTTGAATTGTTTTCATTGGTAATGGTAGCGTATATTTTCCGAATTTGTGAAAAAAGCCCCACATTCAAACTTGGGCAACATCTCTATTATATCTTATATATGAAGATCCCAAAAATAGTCTTTTAAAAAGAAAAGGCACGTAAACATTTAAATTAGCAAAGTAACTTACAACTCTAAATAGCTTACAGCAGCAAATAGTGTTCTTAACCCATTGAATGGCATCTAATTAGGTATTTCACCTTATGTATGCTCATAAAATAGGTCTGATTTACAGAAATTCCTATTAGAAATTTATTAAGTATATAATTCAACTAAACCTCTCTGAGCTGTTGCTGAAAATTGATTAGGCAATTAATGCGGTGTTGTAATACAATGTAAATCAATAGGACAATTAATAGATTAAGAGCTACTACCTATCTAAAGATTATCTGTAAACAGATTGCTTTCTACACTCCACAAATAGTGTATATTAGGTGTATTGTTTTAAACTTAGCTTAACTTCAGAATTAATCTCCATTGTGCAGGTACGGTTATGAACGCAAAAAGGATAACTGACATTTAGGAAGTTGTGTTCAATTGTCGATGTAGGTTTCAAAGAGTACATACGGGTAGTGGGTTTCAGGAAACATCTCTCTACATGATTTCTAAAATTTTAATAGTCTATGGCTTATATAGAAGCTATCTAAATATAAATAATTTAAAAGTTCTATTTTTTTATATCTTTGCGTATTAATGCAAACGAAAAGGATAAATAGTCGAAGAGACAAATTGCTCTTATACTTTGGTTTTATGTAATACACAAAAAACCAGAATTAGAATTTAGAATACAAATGCAAATATTTACTGTGAAATAATAACGGCTTAAATACCAATGTTTTCTCATTCCAACATTAATATACGCCAAATTATACAGGATGGTGCCGTCGATACGACAATAACAACGCGCAAGTTATACCCCTGGTGTTGCAAGCGTCCATAGGCTACGGTAACCGCTTACCATCAGGTGGACCGTTTGCTTGATTGCGACCTTAATGGTATAAAAAAAATTGAAACATGGGCTATATGAGTTCATAGAAATAGTTTGCCACTTTCAAATACATCTTATTCATTTGATAAATTTTATGACATTTGTATGAAATAATATAACATTAGCTACATTATTTCATAGAAATGTCATAAAATTATCAAATGAATAAGAGTTTTTGAAAGTGGCAAACCATTTGTATGAACTAATATAGCCTATGTTTTAATTTATTGTCGTATTGACGACAACACTCTGTATACCAACATAATAGGGCTGTAATACGCAGTTGATTTATTGAATAAATGTTTAAAATTATAGTAAAGAAAACTCGCTTACACGTAGTGTTTCTAGAATTGCATCATTTATTTTTAGCTCCTTCGAAAATACTTAACATTTTTCCGAACGATGTCGGAAAAACCGAATGGGAAAACCAGTTGTGTTGTGTTGCATGGAATGAGCATAAAATTTGCTGAAAATTATGAATTTCGATTCTATTTGATAAAGTATTAAGGTATAATGTGTAAAGTAGTGCTTTCGCACCATTTTTAATTACCATTTCGGTAATAAT
The DNA here is from genome assembly GCA_947347705.1 of Nymphula nitidulata. Classification (NCBI taxonomy): domain Eukaryota; kingdom Metazoa; phylum Arthropoda; class Insecta; order Lepidoptera; family Crambidae; genus Nymphula; species Nymphula nitidulata. Next base: position 15,269,186 of record OX374625.1, on the reverse strand, counting down.
CTAATAATAATCATTTTCTTTAGAGGTACTCAACTGTTTTATGTAAGTAGGTAAATCGAATTATGAATTAATTATAAATAAATAAATGGTAATAAATAATCAATAATCATTTTTGTCCGTGCGGTGACGGATTAAAATACAATTCACCGTCCCATTTCTTCCCGTGGGTGTCGTAAGAGGCGATTAACTGATTACTGAGCTACCAACTGCTTCACTGGTGGTACGGTCTGAACAACCGTCTGGTTAGTGACCACCGTACGCATGGCGTAAAACCCGCTAAGGGACCACTCGTGGTCGCGTTCTGGGACCAATCAGCGTACAACCAGAGCTTGGGGAGACGTTGCAGCGAGTGACGGATTCCGTCTAACCAGAACCAGGTGGACTGCGTTGACCCCCGACCAGGGAGACCCGATTAAACGGCTGTTCTTCCCGCCGCCCGTGACACAGTACAGGGGCCCAAGCGAAACTAACCAGTTCGTGAGGCTGCCCCATCATGCCATGCATAATCTTGGGGTGGTCCTTTGTGTCAGTTGGTGACCGGGTGGTGGGGTACCGGCGGTCGTTTCCGAGGCGGTTCGGAGGCCCTTCCGTTCGGAGGGTCAGCGCTTCTCTGCTGTCGGCTGTTACCTGGGGAAACAGGCCTCACGCTTTAACTGTCTATAACGCGACAACGTCCCCCTAATTCTGGTTTTTTTGGCGAACTTACAGAACTTGGAATTCTTTGCCATCAAATGTGTTCCCTCCTTCCTATAACATGGATTCCTTCAAGACAGGCGTGAAAAAGCACCTTCTTGGCCGGCAAGGTGGAGGCGGCCAGGGCAGTGTCTAAATTGCACTAGCTGTCTCCACATATGGACTCTTCTTACCGCTTCACATCAGGTGGTGTTAAGTCAATTGCCGCGCAATTGGATTAGAGGTTGGATTTAGATGAGAAAGATTAAAGATTGTCGAAAGTCAACTGTGATAGTTGCACAAAAATGACGAAAATATTATTATAAGGTTGCGATTTGGTCATGGAACCCAAAATAGTTTGATGATAATAAAATCAAAAGTTATATAAAAGATATATGAACAATGATTGTCAATTTTACTGAAATGCGGCACAATAAGTATGCCTTTCTTTTCTTCTATTACTCTAAACCTCAAGATCCACAGTCCTTTCTGAGGCATAGCATCATTTGTTTTCAGAGAAGTAGTGTGGTTACTGATGGAATTTTTAACACCCGACTGGGATTGCATCTTCTTCTTACAGAAGATCACAGCTTAATAGCAATACTTTGTAGTGTTGTGTTTCTGCGGTGAGTAAGATCTCCAGAGCTCATTGCGAAATCGTCTCCTATACTGTCAATAACATTTTCTCTTATTTTAATAGCGTTGAGTACTTAGTGCCCATGTTGCTAGCTACGAGTGTCTATCAGGCTGCAGCATCCGCTTACGGTTCGTACACTTGTTCGTTACTTTAGTAGTACGAATATGAAAAAATTAACATATAAACGTGAAAGTTTGTATGTGGATGTATGTATACATGGATGTATGTTTGCTACTCTTTCATGCAAAAACTACTTACTGAATGGATTTTAATGAAACTACAATAATATAGTCATATATTAGAATAACATATATATAGACTATAATTTAGTTTGCTAAAAATAGGCTACTCGAAGTACTAATTCTGCGCAGACGAAGTCGAGGGCAGAAGCTGTAGTAAATATTCATAAATTATTGTTAATTGCAAACAAAAGTAAAAGTAAACAATATCAAATTAACAAATCTTTAAACACAAAAAAAATAAGATATTTAGACAACGCACCTTCAATATCAAGCGATTTTTCCTTGTTATTTGCAGGTGTCTATCTATAGGCGGCGGTAACCGCTTCCCACCAGGTTGGCCGTTAGCTTGTTTGTCATCTAGTTGTATAAAAATTGCTCTTTAAAACAATATAAGTAAAAAAAATCATGTCCCGGGGTGAGATGTTTTGCCGAAAATTCTTGTTGTACCTTTTTCCTTGGTCTTCCTCTCCCTTCATAACCATCAATATTGCTCATAACCTTTCTCGTCACATGCTCTCAAATGTAAAGATTTATGTTAGACGATATTTGATATCCTTAGGTACATACTATATGACTGTGGTTATAATATAGATCTCTTATGTATGAGGCACCGACCATAATCTGACCCGAATATTTTGCATTTACCAAATTCGCAAGTTTATTCGCAAGTTGCTGTCTTGAGCCGACCCTTCATTTCAACCAAATTATGATAAAGAACCCTTCAGTTTCGACAGGATATTACAATGCTATTTTATTTCTAAGTAAGTACAAGGTTTTTGTATTATAGCTTATTATAACCGAAATATTAAACTTCAATATTATTCTATATTTATTTTAATTGTATTGTAAAAGTTCGCGACCTAAATACCCATTTTCAAAAAAAATATTAAATGTTAGATTGAAATTAAGAAAATACCTACGGTATATACAGGATGGTGCCGTCAATACGACAATAAATTAAAACTTGGACTATAGTAAACAAATATATAATTGAAAAGGTTTGCCACTTTCAAAAACATCTTATTCATTTGATAATTTTATGACATTTGTATGACATTGGCTGCATTATTTCATAGAAATCTCATGAAATTATCAAATGAATAAAATGTTTTTGAAAGTGGCAAACCATTTCTATGAACTAATTTAACCCATGTTTTAATTCATTGTCATATTGAGGGCACCAGCCTGTATATTCATATAAGATTGTGGGAAAGTGTTTAGAAGAAACAATGTTGATTTGATCTGCTCAGACCGGAAAATGCGAGCTCGATACAATTCGAGTATGCCGTATTGATCCCTATTCCATGTGTACACTCACCAGCAATAAAATGAACCCACTTCTCACTCTTATTCCATTAACAATAAGAGTCATGAACAGCAAGTTACTGTTCGTGGCTCTACCTATAGAAGAGTTGTCTGGAAAAAGTTACTTTTAGCTTCAAGACAGCCCATTTTATTATCCATCCTTTTCTATTATGCCTTATTGTCGCTATCAAACAACAATTAGTTGACACGAATAATTGAATGTCATTTAAATTTTTGCTTAGTGATTTTGAAACCGAAGAATCTCTTTTTTGGGTACTTAAGCATTCTTTAATCTATTACTTTGTTAAAAATCACTCATTGAAATGTATATAGCTTTATTTAATCCTTAGATACATTAAACCTAGCGCTCATTTATTATTCTATCATTTGATTTTTCTGTAAAATTATAATGTAACGTGAATTTCATCTTTCGCTGGTTACTTCCTATTAAATTATTAAACGAGACGTTGATTCCGATAATTCTATTACACATTCGTTTTGCAAGTATGTATTTTGAACTCTTGAATATACAATTGACCGATTCCGTAAGTGATTGGAAGCAACCGGTGTCGGTCGGCTGCATTATGACTGCTATTTATTTAAGAAGGCCCATGCACCCGTAGCTCTAGCTATACTGTGTTGCATATTTATTCGTCTTACATTCACGATGGAAGAAAACGATTGGTGCTGTAATGTCTCAAACTGCTAATGTATTTATGTGTTTTCGGTTGATCATTAACATAACATAAGCTCAATAGTCCTACTCCTCATTCAATTCCAACATATTTTCTTTAATCTAAATCCTTAAATTATAATTATTAATTTTTCTGAACCTGTCAAGCTACAGAAAATGGTTTTTAAATGTAACATGCCTGGGTCTAACGCGGCTTAACAAATTAACGATTAAAAATAAAAGTTTTTAAACTTACTAATAGCACAATAATACAAACTCCGTAACTGTCGTAATCTCGCCATCTGCTGACACTGGTTCTAATAACTAGAGCACACTTGTTATGAGTTCCAAGTACATAGTAAGTATATTTCACTAAGACATGATTTATATGACAGATTTTGTTGTTCTTTTTTATGACCACTTATAACCGACATCGTTTTGGTTCAAAGTGGTCATAAAAAATAACCTTAAACCTACCAATCACTCAAACGGTCACATTAAGCTCTTAGATTTAAACGACCCGCCTAGGCGTCCAATTGTATGGCTAATTAAAACCAGGCGGCTGACATGACGTTCAGCCATCTGGTTAAACGTTGCGGTCAATGACTTGGCTAGTTGTACTTCAGCCGTTTGATTGGATGCCGGCGTTCAATCAACGGGCTAGGCGTCCAGTTAAGCGGCTGATTTAACGGCTGCGACATATATTATACATAATATGGTGGCATACTGCCTGATTAGATGTTTTGAAAGTGGCAAACCATTTCTATGAACTAATAAAGCCCATGTTTAAATTTATTGTCGTATTGACAGCACCACTCTGTACATACTTACATACTGCTTATACTGTAACGTAAGTACAGTTAAAAGTTATTAAAAAAATGTTCGGCTAATAACATTCTGTAGAAAAAATATCTAGCGACTGATTCCAAGCGTCCAAGGCTCACCATTTTGTGATGTGCCACTACAAGTAAGTTGCCAAAGGTTTAATAACCTGTCAAGCTGCATATCCCGACACAGTCGGTTTTAAATAGACATATTAGGCTCCCGGGAGTATTACGCGGCTCCACAAATTTATCATTTGCCTAAATACGACTAAGTATCCATCCCCTTTGTATCCGATCAAGAGGACCCTTAATTACGTTAATATTTGTACACGAAAATGATTGATACAGATAAGTTAGATTTTTTCAAAATTTTCAGACGTTTATTAGGCACATTGCATAGGAGCTATATTTTTTCCCTTTCTTTTTATACAAAAGATGGCTAATTATTATGATTGGCGCCTGGGCATTAATAGATTAATACATCACAGTATGTCAAATTATTGAATAGATTTCAGTACCTGCAATGTTTACTCTACACCGGACGTGGCACAATAGCTTTTTTACTATCTACACAAAATGTAAAGGGCTGCGCCTACGCATTAGCCACTGACAGGCAGAGTTCCGTCCCTTTGACGAATACAGTTCTTCTCGCTCCAATGAAAACGATCGGCCAGTGAGGAATTGGGCGAAATAAATATTTCTAGGCACACGCTAATGGAATTTGCACAGTTTGGGTGATTTTTCATACTCGAGAATTTAACGCACACCCGGTTGGAAAAACCAAAACTCGAGTACAGACTGACTCGAGTAAATGGAGATGTCCTAAAATGGTACCTACTTGAAAACCTCCCACGATAAACGATAAATTATAAGTTTGAACTGTGTTCATTAGTCCTTCAGTAAAATATGTAATTTAAACCCGTTATTGAATTAATCAGAAGAGTTAGAGGAAAAACAACTCATATTTCGTAGATACATATTATAGGTATATGTCACAAATCTGTACTCATATTCACAGGCAGAAATAATATTTACGTCCGAAGTTTGCATTATATACATACACTGAAAAACTATACTGAATAGTAGTTATTTTAGCTGAATCAAAAAAAAAAAAATTGCTACAGTGTTGGTGGTCTATTTAGATTTTTTTTTTGTGATGGATAGATATTTTGTTTTACTTTTGTCAACTACTTAAGTGATAACTGTTGCCTACTTATAGCACATGTAGTATGTCTTTGAAAAACACATTTCTACTCGCGAGATAAACTCTGAGAAATAATTTGAAGAAACTCGTACTCCAATTATTTACCTCTCCAATTCCCCGGTGGCTCAGTGCTTGGAGCGTTCACTCAGATTGTGAAAGATCGTGGACTCACATCCCTTCCAGCCCCTTTATTCTCAATTGTCGGAAAATATTCAAATATCGGAAATTCAATACCTGTCACTTTTTGTCGCGGTGCGTCAACGGGATGTGACCTTTCGAATCCAATCCGTAATATGACTGGTATAATAAGGGAGCGAGGAGGTGTATTTTTTCGAGTTTTACCATATCTTTCTAAATAGGTATATAAAATTTTATCATAAGTATACCTAATTACCTGTTTGTTGATAAATTTACTTTCCAAACTGCATACAAATTTATCTGTCTGTCTTAGTCTGATATGCGGGTACGTACCCACTTCAGAATTAAAAACTCCTCTAACTCTATTGTATTTCATCAAACAAACCCTTTCCTATAGATCCCTGGCAACGACTCAAATTCAAAAATATAACAAGCATCGAAAAAGAAATAAATCTTCCTCCAGGCCCTCGGTACGTCCCCGTTCAATACTGAACATGTGCCCGTACCTACAATCGTGCTCTTGCATAACTATCCCATTGATGATTTTTCCCGTGCAAATAAATCGACCGGCTTTTATAGAAACGCAATTTATTCTGTGCGATTGCTTAACGAGGGTCTGAATACGATGGCCAATGTCAAACTGGATGAAAGCGATCGAAAGGAACAGACGAGCCTTCCCACGCAAATTGAATTGTTATGATGCAATACAGTCTCGTTTTGATGTTTTATTCAATGTTTTCATTTTGTGGTAGTGTGAAGTATTTTATTAAATTTTAATGTTTGCACGATTGTCTAAGAAGTGTGTAATGGCACCTCGGCACGGTTCGTTGTTTTTGGGTTATTTTGGGAGTTTTAGTCAGAGTCAAACAATTTAATTATTCTGTTAAAATTGTTTTTTTGTACAAGTAGAAGACTAACAAGTTGACGGTTGAGACTGAAACCCGGGCCCGGTAGGTATGAAAACTGCGGCACGGAAGCCCCAACTTGTAGAAAATTAACACTCAATAGACATAATACCTAAAGTTATTGTTATTATCAAAAGAATATTGTTATTGCTCTTATATATTGTATAACAAAACAAATTCAATAATAGAATATTGAATTTGTTTTGTTTTTACTAAAGTTACAAAAGTTTATCTATCTAAGTTGACAAGACAAGTTTAGTACATTAGGCTGCGTTATTAGTTTCTTATTCTAATACTATGTTTTCAAATAGTTACATTAGTATTAGTAATTAACTTTAATCAAGCAGGTCTTTCTCTTTACTCGGTATAGTATTAGTAATTAAATTGCGGGCGACTTCTTAAATAATCTAACTACTTTCCAAACATTTTCTCGAAATCCTCTATATCCAGGCATTTCATCAGCGCGTGGAAGATCATTTCTATCTTAATTACTGAATACTAATGCTTGCTTAAACTTAATTAGTAACACTGCCGGGTTGAAAAACATACCGGGTTGCAATCTCTAGTTGACGGCCCTCCTGATGGTAAGCGGTAACCGCCGCCTATATATAAACACCTGCAATAACAAGGAAAAATCACTTGATATTGCAGGTGCGTTGTCATCCTGGGCCCTAAGATGAAATGCCGTCCATGCCCAGTAATTACACTGGCTACCTTTCCCTTCAATCCGAAACACAGCGAACTTTTTAACGGCTGAAATAAGAAAGGCGGTGGTACCTACCCAGACGACCCTAAATACGGGCCTACCACCTAGTAAATTATTCAGTAGTCTGTATAATACACATAAAGATTGCTTATCCTTTATAATTATTACTGTGAAGCTCAACTCTCTATCCTTATGTAACGGTTATTCCAAACCGAATGGCACAGGAAGATAATCCAAAACGGCGAACGATAAGGGTTTTGGGGTAACGGGAGATTTTCGTCCGTAGCGTACTGTCAATTCAATAAATTTCACGATCATGGATTATAAATATTTCTTGAAGTCAGCTTATGTCGAGTAGGTAGTACAGTTTTATCAATAGCAACGAAAAAGTTACAAAAGTAAACAAGAATTAAAAAAAGCAAAGTATTGCTTATAACAGTAAGCAATAACAATTGCTTACAAAAACTTTTCAAACAAAAATAAAAACCGTCTTCAAAATACTAAAAAGAAACAAACGGATAAATTTAAGAGGTTATTATTACTTATCTCATAAAAAGGTACTTTTTGGAGTCGGTGCTTCATTTTTTATTGTTATATAAGTAATTCCCATTAACGATGCCACAGTTACAGTGATATTCTGATTTCATTCTATAATTTTATTGATTATCTCACTAGGTACTATTATTTCCTGAAAATCCTTATTTAATTTCTGAGTTTCTACGATTTTTCTTCATAAACGCCGACAATTATCAAAGTCGGTGCCTGTTCGTGAAATTGTTAGGAACCGACGATGAATTATGTATGAACTTGGGTTAAGTGGAATATTGTTTCTAAACAGACCTTTATTTATCTGTCAACTTCGTCGTTCGTGAAAATATATTCGAAGTTTTCTTCGGATAATCACGACGAAGGCGTTTTAAATAAACAATGTGATTCTATGGAATCCTTTTAAGGGAATCAACATTTTGCATTAAGTAATTTGCAATAAATTGTCGCGTAGATAGGTTTATATTGGCTTAATATTAAAGATAATTAGAACATTAGGTACCTATGTATAAAATAATATTATGATGTTTCTTGAATGTTTCAAATTTAATCAATATGGTTTTAAAATAGGCATATCAGTTTAAATGGTAAAAATCAGTAAGATTATTATAAATATTATGAAAAACGCAAAAATTTGGTACCTACGTTAATAATGATAAATCTAACGTAAAACTTTGTGCATAATTAATAAACGCGAATGAAAAGACAAATTGTTTTAACACCATTTGCCCCAAATTTAGACTTGAATAGCTGCTGTGACATAGACTACGTGATTGATGGACTGGCTGAACTTATTTGGCCCCGCACAATTAAGCTGACAATCCGCCACACCTTGTCTTTGGACAATATATTGTATGTCAATCACGGCGCACGCACGGAACTATGCATTATCGTGCTCATTTTAGGGTTATTTTGACATTGCTCCTATTGTTAGATACAATCCGAATAAGGTCATACGTATGTATCTAGATAAATTGTTTATGTAATTTTATTTAAAACATATTATAATAATTTACTAAAAAAATGTAGATACTAGGTATAACTTCCAAAGGTACCGTACCGTACTAAATTGTTTTTACGTAGATGCTGCTATTTCTGCTAAAGTAATTAAGGTACCTACTAACACCGTGGTAGTTTTTAAGTCACTTAGAACTTTCCATGAAGTCAGTTTTGATAGTAATAATTAATTTTGGAATAAACTGCAGACATCACGTGTTTACAAAAATCTGCTAAATTAACTGGGCACCGCTTTTATGCTGACGTCGCGCATCGGCGGCGTGTCGCAACCTTTGTGGAGCCGTTTTATTGTGATTAACATACACAGAGAGTGTCCATTGTGTCCCATCCGGGTCCATCACAGTCGCCCTCTCACCGCGTGTTGCCGTGGTCATTCCGACCCGCTAACGTGCCCCGTTTGAGCTGTCAACGAGCTTGACATGTGCTACTGGTATACAATTAATTAGTCATTTTTAATTGTTCGTGGCGTAAAAGTTTAGAAAGGTATGATTTTGTGCCAAACTTTAAAATTGATATTCTTCTATTTTCTTGTTTTTATAATCATATTAGCCGCCTGTCTAATAAATAAATGTGGCTTAGTTTTGATGAAACAATATACGATGAATAAGTACAACATTAAAACAGAAAGTGTTAGTAAGGGGAATATAAATAATACATATAAAGTTCTAATAATAAACATCTCTATTAAACCATTACGAATAAAAGCACACTGAAAGCCTTAATATATTAAATAATTTACTTATTTTTTTTATAAAAACAATATTTCGAAACAAGCGATTGCTTTTATTTAAGAACAATTTCGACTGAAGTTCATTTGGTTTCCTCATAACCAATATCCCATGATGCACTTAAATGAGAATATTTTTTTATTGCTTAAAGTTAAACATTACGCTGTCGACACACAAAATTGCAAGCAATTGAAAGTAACCACCAACCGGAAAGCAATTTAAATGGTGCCTTGAAGTCTAGACCTAACTCTGTTTAGTTCTATAATCTGTGCAAGGAAGCTTTAAGCTTTTTATGAATATTCTCTCATTGGAATGTATAGGAACAAGGCTTATCATTAGCAGTATCTGTATTTTAAAAAGTATGACGAAATTTACCAGCTATTATAGGTAATACATTTCTTTAAAAAAATGTACTAAAAGTTTATCAATATCTTAAAATCCCGGAAAATTTCACAATAAGATTGTGCTTCGCTTTTCACAGACGAAGTGTACGTTATGAAGCGATCGTTCTCATCCACTCGACAAACAAACTCGTTAAGTATTGTGTAGAGCACCCTCACAATTTGATCAAATTATTGACTCTTATTAAAATTTCCTTCCGATGTCTGAATCGTCATTAATTAAGATGTCGTCTGATCTCACAATAATTTAAATAATCGACCCAAGTTCTGATTTCATTGAGAGTAATGAGACGTCGCTTGGTTGTTTAATCGAAACCTTAAATGTCCATTAGAAATAGCGGCGTATCTAACTGCGATGAAAACTCAAATCACAACAAGAATGAAGTCTGCTAAGGTTTGGGATAATGAAATAAATATTATTGTAATGTATTTTGCTTCTAAAACAGCTTGATATTTCTGTTGGTTACAGAAGTATAATTAGAAGGTTTATCCCAAGTCCTTAGTATCTCTAATGGTTAGAGCCACAGAACAGTTAAAAAAGGTTTGATCTATTCCGTGGTTAGAGCAGTCATACTAAAATATCGCAAAATCGATCCCCACCTCAGTACATTTTTTTTCTGGTTTAGATAACATTAAACGTATATTTACAATATTTATTATAATGTTAAAAATAAAAATAAGGACAAAATAAAGCTATTTGATACTGGCGATGATGATTACCCGTATAAAAAATGCACTCTATCATGATTATGATACATGTTTTATCCACTGATTGGTTTTCATAATGGTGCAAAAAAATAATCATAAATTCTAAATGAAAACAATATTTTAATAAAAATGCCGTCTAAATCTTCTAAAACAGGAAGGATACTCAGAAAATCTGGTTTTCCCAGAATGAAAAAAAAAATAGATAGCAACCTTATTCTCAATATGATCTGATACTAAGTACTTATTTTCCCTAAATCGTGCTCCTGCGCGCTTAGAAGCACGAAGAGCGCGAAAAAGATTTAGTCGACATCGAAATGTCCATTATCTCGATTTGATACTTCAAGTTCCTTAGTTTTGTGTAATTACTGGGCATGGACGGCATTTCATCTTAGGCCCCAGGATGACAACGCACATGCAATATGAAGCGATTTTTCCTTGTTACTGCAGGTGTCTATAGGTGTCTGGTGTTAATCCCTTACCACCAGGTGGGCAGTCAGCTTGTTTTTCATCTAGTTTTATAAAAAGAATTAGCCCGAAAAAAAGAAAAAAAAACCACCATAATACCGAATTCTTGACCACAATCGTTTCAAATACAAAGTCCTAGGTAGGCCAGCATTTTGCGCCATTTCCCAAGTTATTACTATCATCATCACCGGCTTGTATACGTCGCACTGCTGGGCACAGAGGAATACATGGGAGAAACACACGAGTAGTTTAGGCCATAACACCACCACGCTGGCCCAATGCGGGTTGGTCAAAACGGTTGCAGAATAACCGGGACTAACGGCTTAACGTGCGTATCGAAGCAAGGAGGAGCTCAAGATTTCAATTTCTGACTACTTTCCTGTGATCGTATTGTATACAACCTTAATATTCAAGATTTATTTTATTCATACAGACCGTAGTACGTAGTTCGCTTCACGAGTTAGTTTAGAAACTTAGAAGCCTCCTATACGTAGTCGGTACGTAGAATCGCGAAGAACTCTATTTCACAGCTCCAAACAATAGATACTGGAGATACAAGTTTTAAATGAAAATAGTTTACTTTTAAAGTTGCCTCTAAGGAAATGGAAAATGTGTTGCTTAGCTCGTGACACTAACTTAGTCTTTTAGATTTTGTATGGATGCTAGAAATATTCTCGAAACTTTTAACATACCTACCCATATAAGTACAATAAAGTTGTGTTCGTTTTCCCAGACCGTTTGGAGTGTCTTATCTATGTCACCTAAATTAAGATACAGCATTAAGCTCTAAAGCAACATTTAATCCAGCGAAATAAGTGATTTGTTGTTCAGGTATTAATGAATTTTAAGGTGACTATTGTATTCATTTATACTCAATATTTATACCAAATTATGTTATTTGTCTACCCAACTAAGTACCTACCCAAGTCAATATTTACTTACATCACAAAACATGTTAATATCATAAACCAATAGAGTAGGGTTCAGTACCCGCAGCGAGTATTTATTTATTAGCATCTAATATAGGTTACGAGAAGACAAAGCTTTGCCAAATCCTTCCCGCGCCTTCACTTCCCGGTGCGTTGTCACTCCGTGCTAGTCCTCTAGTTACTTCGCTGACTATAAGAACGTTCTCTGGTTACTATTAAAAATAACATGCGTTTAAATTGAACTCTATATTTATATACAGGCTTCTCAGTAAACGCCTAAGTCTCTGCTAGACGAACTTCAACAGTAAATCTGATTGTTCGCTCGAATGATATTTTGCAATCGTATCGGCTTTCGTAGCTGCAAGTTATGGTGAGTGTTTTGTGTTTATTAGAATTTATCGTGTTTTCTAACACGGATCCGGCTTATATTAGTCTTTATTGTTCATGGAACTCATTACTCAAATACAGTTCTATTCTAACTATACGGTGTTGGAGAACTTAAAGCTGCAATAATATAGCGATAAAATTGTATTGTTTGAATACGGTTTCAATCAAAGTTCGTCTAGTTCTGTTACAATTACATAGTTTTTTTCGATATTAAAGTAATAATGAATACACCTGTTAGTTGTCAACTGCTTATTGCTTCAACTTTATGACATGTTTGGGATAAACGAAAATATTCCCGAAAATCTTTTCCGTGGCAAAACGGCATTAATATTGTGAGTGGCGCGGGGCGGGAGACGTCTCGCAAATATAAACAAAGTGCACGACGCGAGGAATCCTCGGCTCCCGAATTATTTATTGTTTGTAAAGATGCGACTTCATATTACCTATTTGTTACTCTTTTTTATCTTTTTTCATCGTGTTTGTGGAGCTAAGCCCTCTGTGGAGTGTGATTTACAGAGAAGAGCTTAAGATTTTTTTTTATCCAAAATGCGAAAAGGACCTACTTTCTTGCAGCAGACTAAATAATGTTTACTTTCTATTGTTTTTGGAAACCACTTAGCACCAACTCCAAAAATATGTTTCTAGGGGATAAATACCTACTTAAATTTAATTATTTCATCCTTTTCAGTTTTTTTAAGTCGGTTTTAATTTTTCACCATTTTTAGTGATAACTTTCTACGGTCGTGACCGTCAACTTATATTGTTTCCTACTATCGTATAGTTTCACTAAAAAGTCGTTGGAAAAGCAAAAATTCGCAATTTCGCTTATGTAGACGATTTCATAATTTCAGTTTTTTTTAATTTAAAACCAAAGTACCCAACTGTTTTTGAAAAAATTTTTATGGGACCAAATGGCAGCTATTCCGCATCGAACAAAAAAAGAATCACGTAAATCTGATCAGTCATCTCGGCGTAATCGGTGTACATACATAGAAAAAAGAAAAAAAAAACATTGCGGCCGAATTGAGAACCTCCTCGTTTTTGAAGTCGGTTAAAAATAATTTACTTTATTTTGCATTACCCGATAGTAGTGAGCGATTTTTTATCACTTCCCAACAACCTTTCTTTACAAGCCACGATGCTGACTCAAATGCTTATTGTAATTATGACTTTGCAAAATTTTTACTTATAGCGACTTTAAATAACCGCCGCTATCAACTTTCTCTCAGCACCTGCTGCATACAAAAAATAATTTATACGGTAAACTTTTTTATTGAGTTGTATATTTGGGATGCTTATTTCAAAATGTTTTGTTTCAGCGGAAGCATCATCGAGCGATGCGTTGACCGGCCAGTTGCAGGCAAAGTCGGCGACTGCTCCGGCGCCCGCGCCGCTCGGAAGCCCACAAAAACGTGAGTGTGCGCGGTCATAATGACCCCTTTTGTTTGCCCCGAATGAGTCCTTGTTCCAAACCTTGAAAAATCTTGTTTTCGTCTACTTTTTCGGATTGTTTTGGTTATGGTACAAATAACATCGTCAAATGTAACACCAGTAGTACAAAACCGATCCTTTACAATAACTATTTTACAAATAGGTTTAACAGTGCTTTAAAAATTAAACTATTAAATTATTGTAAATAGTTCACACCTATAAATATTCTGCACAATTCGAACAGAATTTATTTTGCAAAAATAATTTGAACTCTATAGCCGATATCATTGCGATTCATAGATATTATCAGTATTCTTTCAAATAGTATTTATTCAATTTTTTCGCACGTGACAGAAGTTCATAAATTAACATAAAGAAACTAACAACCTCTTAGTATTGAATGAAATAAACTGAAATGAAAATTGAAACATGTATTTGAAACTCATTTAAACATCAATGAAAATAATTCTGTGAAGAACCTGTATATTAGACACAAATAGGTTTTTTGTGTGAGCTCACTGGCGGCCTGGTAAGGGATGAGAGGCTAATAAAAAGTTACGAAAAGATAAGCCGTACTGACAAAAATTCTGTCAACCATGAGACCTACTGACCTACGTCGACTGTTATTTGTGAAAAATTATGAAAAATAAGTTTTTTGGGAAACCTTTTGGTTACCTTGGTATTAAGCTTCGAGATTGAATTTTTGTCGCTCTGTTTAGGCTATCCGATCAAAAAAACGTATTTCTTTAAACGAAGGGCTGATTTTTCAATCGTCAGATATTAGCTATTTATCGAAATCAAAGTTATCCAACGAATAATTACTTGTGACAGATTTTCTATAGGCCATAAATTGTAAACATTAATTTGGAATCTTTTAATATACTTAGTTACTTATGATCTGAAAAGAAGAAAAAATGGATTAAATTTGTTTCTTTTCAGATCTCCCTAATGAATATGGCATCTTGTAAAAAGATTTAAAACTTTTTATAACAGACTTTATTACAATATAAAAAAAAAACACATGATCATAATAGCCTGATGTACAGATGACAGCATATCATGTGTAACAGTTGCACTACGGAAGCCGCCTCTATAACGAACGGAATAAGGGTGGTTTTAAGGTCAATTTCTTACACTTCATGTGCTGGCAACTGTACCTAAGCATTGATTATGACATTCAATGCCTTAAATTTGATAGTTTTGAGCCGCCTCTGTGGTCTAAGTAGTGGTTGAGACCACCTACTTCAGACCCTCTAGAGGTTCAGGGTTCTATAAAAGTGGATAGGCAGTTCCTCTGTGGTAGAGGATTCCGGATGTAGCTTGCTTCCATCTCTGGCCTTATTATCACCATCAATCAGGTCAGGCGAAGGCCAAGAACTTCTCCGCTATTAAATAAAAATAAGTACTTCTTTAACTAAATAAACAATCTGGTGTAAACTTGCTAAACAAGTGTTATACTTATATTTTAATATATTAGTTTTATACTAATTTTTGGACTATAATACTTACGCGTTAATATAATAAATTGCATTATAAGTTTGAGAGTTCGCCACTTTTATTTACTTTAAAGAAGGTAAAACTGATACCCTTGTTCTTGAAAGAATATTACCAAGGTCATTTTACTAGGGATGAGAGCGTTACACCTAGGTACCTACATATAGGGCAAAGTTTAAGAAAGCGGAAATGTGTACCGGTTTAAGGATTACCAAGCGCAAGACATTTATCAATTGACTTATTTCCCTAACGACACAAGACCAACCTGTTGTTTTATGTTGGACATACCTACCTCCGAATACCATTAAACTTATGAGACATGGAAATTTTAATGACAACTAAACTAAGTATGAACTATGCATATACTTACATTACGGTTATAAAATTAAAAAAATTGAAAAAAAAATGTTATGGAAAACTTCATTCAACAAAATGAAGTTTCCTATAACATTTACTCTTCATAGATCTGATAATATAACGATCTATAATATTGTGCACTTTAACTGGATGGTAATAAAAGCAAGCCAAATTTCCCCGTAAAATTTCTTTTTGAACTGAAATGTGTCAAATAAACACGGTGAGCTTCACGCGTGGACCCGATACATTCACCTTATAACCCTTTGAGTAAGTGCCAAAAAAGCAGCGGCAACCGGGCGGCTTGGCACACTGTCCCGGATCTATCCGGCGATTATGTCATGCGAAGCGATACCAATAACTAAACTTCGTTCACACATATCAAAACTCTTTCCATGCTGCATAATAAAAAACAAAATCGCTTTTTTCTTTTTTATTGTCACGCAATTTGCTGCCAGCTGTATGGATATTTCTGGAGACCACGATGCATGTTTACCAGTGAAGCGCATTTGGTCAGCGCACGCGTCACGTTCTATTTTCAAAACTTTTATTACCGACCTAGGGTTTCTATTAACCTCACGTATTGGTTCAGGCAAGCTTAATCTAATCTAATTAGATTAGGTGACGTCACTTCATGCTCTGTTATATCGTAATCGTACGAGCATAGTTCTTTGAACATGTTGAAATCAACTACCTTTTGATATCAATTTTTACACCTGAAAAGAATATAATTTGCGCCAAAATAGCATATTATTAATGAAGTAAGAGTAAATGAGGACAAAATTTCATCCAAGAACGGAATGTTGACATTGATAATATCCATTAACTTGCATTGTAAGTGCATGTATTTAAACATATTCAAAGCAAACAAATATAAAATCTGGCTCTGAAAATAAATTGTCTCAGATTGCTGAATGGGAGTCAGTCCAGATTTGAAACGCTCTCAGCCGAACAATAATCTTGACCTATTTTGAACTATTTAGTTTTATTTGTTACTAATGTGGTACAATTGAGAATCGGACAGTTTCTCTGCATAAATATTATTTATTTCGATTCAGATTTGATGTCAAATAATTTTAACTGAATTCTTGCTATGAAATATCAATTTAATAACAAGTAGACGAAAGACGCAGTGCCTGTCCTTGCTTTGTGCGAACAAAATATGACGCGTATTTGATTGATATTAATCACTAATTATTGATTACTAGGATTATTGATTACGAAATTACTATACTTTTTGCGACAGGAATAATTTCTTGAGAGGTATTATATACAGGGTGGTGCCGTCAATGCGACAATAAATTTAAACATGGGCTATATTAGTCCATAGAAATAGTTTGCCACTTTCAATATATCATATTCATTTGATAATTTCATGACATTTGTATGAAATAATGCTGCCAATGTTACACTATTCCATACAAATGTCATGAAATTATCAAATGAATATGATATTTTTGAAAGTGGCAAACTATTTCTATGGACTAATATAGCCCATGTTTAAATTTATTGTCGCATTGACGGCACCACCCTGTATATGTGTGTTCATTGAGAACTTGTGTAAACAGACTTGTTCAGATAGTTTACTGGTTCAATTTTAAATGTTAGGCATTGTTACGTCATATAAATCAATTAGGTACCAGCGTGTTGTGTTTATTTTATAACCAGAAAACGTCAATTGCTTACTCATTTATCACTATATCTCATCAAGGTTTATCTCTTTGATAACTGAAGTCAAGGTTGCGATAACATATATTTTGAAAATTAGCGTGTTTTAAAAATATACTTACATATTACATAATCTTTGGTATTCACAATGGAAAGAATCGCAAAACGTTAAATAATAGAAATCTATTATAATAAGAATTTAATATAACTAGTGACCGCCAGCGGCTTCGCCCACCTGGTTATTGGTTATCGCGACAATATGTTGCATAAGTTATCTCTCAGGACGTAATCTATCTCCATGCCAAATTTCATCGAAATCTATTTAGCGGCTTAGAAGTGAAAACGTTACAGACAGAGTATATTACTATGGAAATATAGTTAATGGTATGTTACTATAGAATATAGTATGGATTATCATTATCTATTACTTTTATCATTTGAATTATGGTATTAAAACACGCAACTTTTATGCTAGACCATTCAGGAAAACATCTTAGTTCCTTGGACTCTTAACAATACAAACCAATAAACCACATTTTAGTTCCAAAATTAGAGTACCCACCATTTCCTTTCTTCATATCGTAAACTTATTTACTTTATACTTTATATTTTTAAATTTACCACCAACATTTATTGTTGATTAGTGAAAGTGAGTTTGTTTGTTTGTTACGCTTTAGCGCCTAAACCACTGAGCCGAGTGAGATGAAATTTGGTATGGGGATAGTTTGAGACTTGAACAACCTACATAGGATACTTTTTGGAGCTAATTTATTAATAAAACCCAATTTCTGACACTGATTGTTACTTTAGACTTAAGGAAACCTAACATAAGACCTTTTTAAATGAAGCGGTAAAATATATAATATCCTTTACCAAGTGTTTTAAAATTCCGAAATAAAATTTGAAAATCTGGGGTTGCGGGGTCACGAGGAGGATAATGTTTTAATTGGAAAATAAAAGTGTTCAGAATAGTGTCAAACTTTCAGAGATAAATCTTGACATGGAACGCAACCTTCTCCTTAAATTTTATTTCTAGTTACAAAAGTGACAACTGTATTTGTTCTAGTTAATATACCTATTTATATGCTAGCGGCAACTAGATAAACATTAGATTGGCCATAACTACGTTGCACTAGTGGAAGTAGCCAATCAGACTAGATGACCTGCAAGTCTAGATATGCTCAACTCGAGTAATGCCATTTTTAGACAGCGAAGCCTTATCTTAACTCGTTATTTTTCTTCCACCTAGCTACAACTTTTAATTTTACCAATATTTTATTGATAGTCTTAATTTAATTCACTTATTGTTAATTTTAATGGAGGGCTTGATGACAACATTAATTTCAATAATGCAAAAATCCTCTTGTTTTTTGGCATTCAAGTACTTTCGAGAATTGAATAAATATTAAAGTTTTTCAATAAACTTATGTACATAGCTATATAAAAACTAAAATATATATCTAATCTGTTTTCATTGTGTGTTCATCAAATTAATTATTTCGTTTGCGTCCTGCCCAAGACTTATAAGTCGCAAAAGCTATTGAATTGTGTTTTTGCTACCCGTTATTCATCCCTAAAATAGTAAGCAAGAGTGTATGTGTGTAATATTAATTAGCCATACGATTTACATAGTGGCCGATAATACCGGCGCACGAGTGTAGCGGCAGGCTCGCTCCCTCTGTAGCTGAGAGCCGGCGCGCGCGCACTCGCGTTCACGTCTCCGCGTAAAAATAAAGTCCACGCCGCGCTCGCGTACTTCAACCTATATATAATTATCAGTAAATCGTTGCTCTGGCGCATGACTGCCGCAGCCGGCAGCCGTCCGCTGAAAAGAAAATTGCAAACTATAACCTCAAACCCGTCTCGCTTCGTCGGCCCTTTACAACTAACGCGAACGAAGAATTCCTAATCGTACCGACGTTTATCTGTCACCGCTACGTAATAGGGACTGGTGATGCGCGCTGCATGAAAACGCGTACGATTTGACGACGTGTGTTTTGTGATTTCCTTGTGTCAGTGATAACAGTGTATTAGTTGTTGTAAATCATGCCTGAAAAGCCGAAACGTAGGAAAAACAACAAAAATAAGCGGAAAAATAAAAATAATAAGCCGGATGTAAATAAGCATAATAAAAGTGATGTGATTGAATCTGATTTAGCTTCTACTAGTAGTGTACATAGTGAATTAGTTGAAGAAAGTGAGAATACGGATTTCAGTTTAGAAAATAATTCCGATAATTTGGTTTTGTCTTCTAATAATTTAACGGATGAGCAACAATGCGATATGATTGATACTCAAAATCGCCAAGATCTCAATAATAATAGTGCAAGTGGAGAATCAACCGAAGGCCTTTCTCCGAATATAAGTCAAGGTATCAATACACAGCCAGCTGAAAGTTATATAGTCGAATCTCCCGAAGAACCACTAAAGAGCAAAACTAAATTGAACAATAAAATAAAAAGTAAGAGTTTAGATAATGACGATGTACCAAAAATTGAAGAGATTGAAACCGTTAATGACGATGGAGATAATAACAGTATGGGTATAATAGACAGTAATGTATTAGTATCAGATGTTGAATCAGATATAGAATGGGAAAAAATAGATGAGAAACCTAATAAAAACGTAGAAGAGCTAGCGACAGGTACTTTATCAATTACTACAGTACCGCTAAATGTAGCTCAATGTGAACAGACTAAATCTCTTACACCGGAGGAAGAAATGTCATTGAGACACTATTTGGAAACTCTCAATTTATCTACAAATTCAAATATAAATGCAGTCGAAATTAAGGCGGAAATTGAACAAATTATTAATCAAGAAATCAGGCACCGCCTTCGCAAAAAAGGGTTGGCAGACGACTTTATTGCTGCAAGATCAGCTCCACCAAGAATTTTAGATGTGATTGACGAAGAAAGTGGTGAATCGTCTGTAACGTCACGTCGTCAATCGTATTTAAGTGATAAAAAAAGCGACAACGAAGATTTAGAAGACGACGTATTCGTTGAACCCAAAACAAAACCCCCAATTGCTGCCAAATCATCTAATACAAGAAGTCAGAAGTCGTTTGCCCGCTTAGTACCACAAGAATGTTTTCTAGTTGGAGCTAAATTAAAAAATCCGGAAATTGCTGAAGCTCGAGGTGACTGGTCAGTACAAACAGTTGAAAAAGTAAAAGGAGCCGAAGTAGTTTATTTAACAGATTCTTCGAGCAGTACTAGTTCCATTCATGAAATCGATGATAGAGAAGATGAAGAAGAAACTGATATGTCTATTCGCATAATTACACCAACCATAGAAGTAACTGATGCAGATAGTTTATTGAAGAAATCATTTTTAGCAGAATTCAAAAATGATTTTCAAACAGTCAATCATAAAATTGAAAAATTAACTGAAAATTTGATAAAAAATACGGAAGATCAAGCTAACCAAACGATTGTACAAAATAATCAAAGGGTAGATAAAAATGACAATCCGCATGAAATAATAATATCGTCTATTGACGATATTAAAACTAATTTATATGTAAAAGAAATTGACGAACAAAAACATCCTGAAAATATTGACGTTATAGCCAACACATCATCCACTGCTATACCTAAAACCGATAATGATTACAATCTTGAAATGAAAGTTATCAAATGTGAATTAAACAATGCTATAAACAATCTAATCAAAGAAGTCTCTTCTGACTCAGAAAATAATGAAGGTCCCAAAATCAATTTTGTTCGCCAAGATTCTTCAAGTAGTATCGGATCATCTCAATGCACAGCAAAATATAACCCCACCTATTCGTCCTTGAATGATGTTTCTAACATTCTGCATGATGAAATATGTGAAGATCCCAAGCTCCCTTCAAGCAGATCTGATGAAAATAATATGTGTGGTCATGTTAAAGATATATTTGAATGTGTTACAGGATCAACTGCACAAAATAAAAGCAGAGCCGATGGTAAAAATAAGCAACCACTAGCACTGCGAGATATTTGCGTGCAAAGAATTACAGATTTGCCTTATGGAGACAAGATATTAGAGGAATTGGCATCTGTTTCTGAACGATTACAAAGTATAAACACACATTACTATACAAAATATAAATCGGACAAAGCGTTTACCTTACACAAAGACGCGAATAGAACAGAAAGTATGCCTTATTATCCTTTACCAGATCTATCGGCTATAGAAAAAATCTCTTTACCAGTAAAATCCAAAGAACATCAACCACCACCTGTTAAACCTCGAAATTCTTCATTGAAAAAACCTCAAGATGATAATCACTGGACTGGAGTGCCTACTAAAACGGAACCTGTTTATATTTGCTTATCGCCGTCTCAAAAAATGTTAATGGAGAAAACGAACACGCATATAACGAAAGAAGATGCCAGTCAACTTGTGGATATGCATAAAAAATATATTGATCGCAGAGGTTACAATGAACCGTCAATTAAAGTCAGTAGCTACGAGAATGAAAAACCAAGTGAACCACCTTTTGTGCCATTCAAGTCTCAAACTGGTAGTCGGTTATTAGCTTTGATTCGCGATCCTTCTGTAACCAACATTAATACGACAGCCGGAGATCGCAACTACAGTAGTACAAAGGAATATGCCGACACTGAAACCTCATTTAAAAATAGAATAGAAAAAAAAAGAAAGTTCGGTGATTTTACCAATAACTTCAAACCTATCCCACCGCCCCGACCAAAAAAATACTCTTCTTCGTTCTATGAAAGTGACGAAAGTTCAGATTTTACAGATAATTCACTACGATCTATTAAAAGTGAGAGAAAATTTTTTCACTTTTCTACTGGAAATTTAAGTAAAGATATCGAAAATGATATTTCATCCATACAAAATATGCACCGATATTATAGTAGCATCCGAGATATTAATATTGATGCTAATAAACCAAGGAGACCGTCTTTACCTAAAGATATATGTGATCAGCAAATGGAATATATAAGAAAGAAAGAAAAAGAAGTGGAAGCGGAAATCAGACGATTGGAACAAGAAAAGGTGACTGTTACTTCAATTCCAAAACACGTTCCTAAACCTCTTTTGGTATCGGAAAAAGAATTTATTACTGAAAAAGTTACCGATGATAGCACTTACTATGTACGAAATAGAGATGTTTCACTGTCTGGTCAACCATCAGAAAAACGCAGTAATAATAAGTTATCTTCACTGTTTAGTAGTAGTCAAGAAGAATTACTTCGTGATAAAATGTATTCAGAGTATGTTAGTCAGATGGCGGAAAGGCAAGAAAGAAAACAGCATAAAATTATAAAAATTACAAATCCATCTACAACAGCTAATCTTAAATTGGTATCAAGAAGTATGCCAGCGATAGATAATCTCGATTCAAAAGTAAATAATAGAATCGAAAAAGAATTTATATGCAAAGCTAGGGAAAGATGGAATAAATTAGGTATAGCAGATCCTGAAACAGAAGATGAAAGAGAGAAAGAGAAAGACGTTTATAGGGAGCCAAAAGTTATAGAGCATAAGATTAAAGTGATTCATGGCGGCGAAGAAAAAGACGTTAAAAAATTACCTTCTCATCTACAAGAATTTGTGAATTTCACTGCGAAGCAAAAAGAGCAAACATCGAATAGCTCGGGTGAGTCGAGTGGACCTGCATCTCCGCACGTTGTGATTTGTGCAGTGATTATTGTAGTTTTGGCTGTTATCAAATATGTCATTCGTATGTTAAGAAACATATAAATAGTATAAGCGTGTTAACTAACATTGACTTTTTGTGGCATATATAATAATAATAATTAACTTTGTTTGTTTGTTTGTTTGCATGAATGTTTACAACCCTCTCATTAGTTGTATTCCACGAGTTGCGATACTGGAACATCTACAGAATTTTTCACACTATCTACAGATATCTAAGGTGAGTTCTATTTGCGGTAACAAATTATTGTTTTCCATTTGCTAAATGGAAACATTTGAAGATTCAGTGCTGCTTTATGAGCCTGTGAATACATAATGTTTGTTATTTGTATTCCATTAAGACAAATTTAGAATGAATGTAGTGAATTTTAGTTAAGATTTATGTTCCCTTATAATATATATAATGCAATATTATAATATCGTTTTGTTTCGAAACGTTCTATTCGTCATAATTTAACGTAATGATATTTTACAACTCATAAATACCTATATTTACTATTGACAGAATTTTTTTCTGCATGATCATTCCCACGCCTCTCGCATTCTTAGAATGTAAATAATAAGTGAACCTGGACTTAGAGTTAACAATGTTCTTATTTTCAAATGACTAAATAACAGCATTAGTTGTTATTCTTGTTATACAAATGCATACGTACGTGAATAACGTAGATCATGTTGTTGTAACATACTGTAGTGCGATAGATAGACAACTGTCGACTTTATTTTTATGAATATAAAGTTCGTATTTCACGAAATAAACTAATAAATAAATGATTAGATTTCGCTAGTTATCACGCGTTAATTACAAACATCGATAACGTGATGCTTAGGCGACCTTAGAAATCAATACTATAACTAATCGGCCACTTGTAATATTTTGAAATTGATTGTAGTTCAAATAATGTTTTCTTTTCTGATAGAAAGTGTCTGTTATATAGAAAACAGCGAACTAAATATGAAATGACACCTACGCGTTGCAAGTATATTTTGTTTATAAAATGCGTACCTTTGTAGGTAAGTTTATGTTAAAGGTCTTTCTTAGTTCTCTGAAATATTTTTGTCTGCGAAGTGCGGCAAATGTGATGCCCGTGAAAGTATGTGGACCGTCTAAATCGGTGCTGAATGTGTTTTAGTGACTCAAAATTGCAATGCGCGCTTCGTTATTTTCCCTCGGCATTGGGTAAACAAAGTCTATACTATCTCTTGGTGAGTGTGCAGAGTGTGTCTTATAGAAAGAAAAATTGTGTAGGTACTTACTTACTCGGTATTCGGCACGTAAAGGTAACAATATAGCATTAAAATATTAATTTGCCAGTCTACAGAAAGACTAATTTAAAGAACAATTCAAATAATTTAACAATCCGTTAATCCTTGGAAAGTAATTCGTATTCAAATTAATCCTTTCATTGTATTCACTAAAATATTTCGGTGAATATATTACACTTTCTGAATATGAATTATAAATTTTAGGTGACAGCCCGTGTTGAAAGATAAAACAAACGCAATCTTTAGTCATTGTGTAATTAAGAAAACCAGAATAAGTACTTTATTTAAGTTAACTTAGCATTTAATTTGTGAAAAACCAGACAAGATCTAAATGTATAATAGAAAATCGATAAAGAGAGTGCTAAAGCACATTTTAATAAAAAAAATGCACTCAAGGATTTTTCAATTTAGACTTGCGTTATCTATTTTCTTTCAGTCGAATATTTACTAACTACCACCACCTTCAGCGCACCAAGACTAATAACGACACCTAAATTATGTTCTTTGCATTGTAGTGTGTTCTATGTCAAACGTGACTACCGCGTTTACCACATGGACATGGAGTCCATATGTTTGCAATATTTCAACAACAGAGGTAATTGTACTGAACGCAGACGCGATAGTAACGTTTTACGATCGTCAAATCTCACACAAAGGCCTCCATTCCTCTTTTCAGTTGTAAAACTGGTTAGATATTTGACTGCAAAATAAGTTCCTTTTCCGAATATTGTTAGTACACCTAACGAAAATAACCTAAACGCAAATAAACATAAATTTTGCTAAACGCAAATGATTCGTTAGGTTATTAAAGTAATTATATTGTATGTTATTTCTTTCCTACTTTTCGAAGCGGTTTTCCGTTTATCTTAACATTTTGCTTTCTTCTTAGATATTTAATTATGGAAAAGTTAAATTATGGAAACCAAACATATATTCAATTTGTTTGTCGACAATCATACTGTGTACTAAAGTGCTTTATTACGTTCATTGTGACTAGAAGTTTGAGCTATTCATCAACACAAAACTGGAGTAAGAGTCCAACTGGACTATTTACTCATAAGCTTATACTTAAAGAATCCAATCCAAGTGCTTACTTATCAGCTTATAGTCGTATTCACAAGCATTTTGAGATCGTAAATTTGATATAAATAATAGGTACTGCTTCGTATTACACGTTGTAAAAAAGTGCAAGGTACTCTGTGGGTTTCCGTAGAAGTACTTTAAGTAATCTTTGCTCGTATGATTTTTTTTTACCTCCATTATTAAAGAATAAGACATCAAATCATACTAAGTCCACTTTAAATTATTAAATAATATGAACAAAAAAATCAGTAGTTTTAAAATAACAGTATTATACAATCATTAAAATACTTAAATAAATATTAATTAAATTTATTACGGAAATTAAAAATATATATATATTGGATTGAATCCAAAATTATTAAAAATTAAATTGAATAAGATAAGTCGTTATAAATTTTGTCTTCACTTTCTATTGTCTCTGGAAACACCAACTCCAAAAAATATATTATAGGAAACCTCCTATAATGTATTTTTTTGGAGTTGGTGCTAATAATTAAATTTCAGTACCTGTACTAACCAGTACAGGTACTGAAATTAGTAAACTAGAAAATGAAATTAAAAAAACTGTAGCTTTGGGAAAAAGTATAATATGTCATACGTGCCTATAAAATTTGAGGTTTGCCCTCGATTTCCCTGGGATCCCATCATCAGATCCTGACTTGGTGACAGTGGGACCACCTTAGGAGTATACTCCATCGAATAGAAAAAGAATTTTGAAAATCGATTCACAATTGACAGAGAAATTGGTGAACTTACAAAAAAAAATACATACAGTGGAACATAGAGCCTCCTCCTTTCTTGAAGTCGGTTAAAAAGGTAAAACATATTGCAGCAGTGTTTTATCTAATAAAGGTTTATTGAGCGTTTATGAACATGAGCGTAGGTAAGGTTTTATTAAAAATTCTAAATTTTAGAATTAATTTCGAATTGATTTAGATACATAAATAGAAAAATATCTAAACTAGAAATATTTCACGTTTTCCCGCCCCGGGACGTGAAATATGTAGTTCGGAGGCGGGACGATCTCGGTGGCGTAATGTTTTGAACGCTCTGTTTCCAATAACGAAAACAAAGCAACTTTCGCCATGGTAGATCCGGGTATGGATCAATCAAAATTTATAATCCAGCTTTTTGGTCCAGCCTACCCATTTCTGCTATTGTATTTTGATCTGAAACGAATCGGAAACGCTTAAGTTACAATGTTTTTGTATTCTGCTAACTCAACGCAATAGAAACGTTACCGAAACGCATCAGTTTGGTATTCTACTAACAAACACGTAACGCGAACCGTTCGGTTTAATCATTGTTTCGTATTCTGCTAAATATTTAACATTTGTGGCAGCCGAAACGCTTCGGTAATTCTTTGATTGAACTGTCAAAAGTTACGGTTTTACAACGGCAGTAATTGTGTAACGTTTGATTTCGCAAAATATAATAAAAAGTACTCTATAACTTAGTTCCTGTGCCTAAAGGATTGCATCAAGTATAATTTGAATAAAAAACCTTGGACGAGTCATCATAATTATCATGAATGTATGATTTTTTCCGATATTTTTGGAAAATAAAACATCACATAACATTTAGTTATATGTAATATCTTAATAACTATTTAATTTATTTTTAAACTACTTCAACTATTTTTTAAACAAATATAACTACCAAAAACATTATATACGTATATACCGAATTTTTTAACTTCTGTCAGTTTCTGTTGTCAAATAATTAAACCAACCGAGAGCGTTTCGTTAGCGTTCCGGCTTTATGTTAGTGGAATACCTATTTTATAACACAACCGCATACCCAGTCGCTGCCGATTCGTTTAGGTAAATAAATAGCAGAATCGACTCTCTAATTATATTTTAAATAAATATGATTTACAAAGACTACCAAAAACACGATATACATACCGAATTTCACAACTTTTCAATGTTTATGTCACCATTATAACCAAACCAAAATAGTTGAACCAACCGAGAGCGTTTTGTTAGCGCTCCGATTTTATAAGCAATGTTAGTGGAACACCTTTATTTATCAATAGCGCAATAGTAACGATACCGAAACGCTGCCGATCTGTTTAGATAAATAAATAGCAGAATTGAGGGGCAGTTTGTTACTGCAAGAGCTTTAACCAACCCGCTTTGGGCCAGCGTGGTGGTGTTATGGCCCAAGCTCCTCATGTGTTTCTCCCATGTAGGAAGGTCTTTGAACCGCAATGGGACGTGTATAGGCTGGTGATGAAATAGTTCAAAAATTTCAAAATATTTATAACACCTTGGTATTTATATGACGCTCGCTTGTACTCTGTACCGTAGTATTATTAGTTTTAATCTTGGGTTGTAGTTTTAATTTAAAGCGGATTAGAACATTTGAGCTCTTAGAGTGATAATATCAGTACTGTTTTAGGGAGGCAACTCGAAGACTACAGTAATAGAATTGTATATTAATTGTAGTATAAATATACGGTAGCTTTTCTAAAACGTACTAAGTAGTTATTTTTGAGCATTCCAAAAGTTCAGATCAATCTGATGCTGACTGTACCAAAAACTTTTTAAATCTTATTGATATAAGTACTAGCCGATCCAGCAAACGTTGTTTTGCCATAAAAAAAATGACAAAAAGAAATAGATAGTAGCCGATTCTCAGACCTTCTGAATATACATATAAAATTCCTAGCTGTCCCGGCAAACGTTGTTTCGCCATAAAAAAAAATCCAAAAAAAAAGATAAGTAGTAGCCGATTCTCAGACCATCTGAATATACATATAAAATTTCATAGAAATCGATCAAGCTGTTTCGGAACAGTAGGGTAACTAAATTTGTGACACGAGAATTTATATATTAGATAATTTGTTATGAGTATTTCTCTCTAGTATCCATAGCATACGCTTTTTATCTAGCTAATTATTATCTAGTCCAAATAAAGCATAATGCTTTTTTTGGACTAGATAATAATTAGTACGAGTGTGAGAATTTAATGTTTATTATCATTCTAACCTTATGCTGCCCTCAGAGCAAAATTATTAGTGGACAGTAGCTTCTAATAATAACGTTAGTGTTGCGAAACTGAAACTGAAACTCTATCTAAGCTATCAATCGCCGTTATTAAAGTCCAATCTAGAGCCAGGCCGACGCGGACGCCAAACTTGCCCATTATTATAATAGGATGACCGTATTTCAATTATCGCTAGAGAGAGCGTGAAGTAATATCCGCGATAGCAAAAGGTACTCCAACATGAATTTAACTTTAGTTGGTCCTTACAAAACAGATCAGTTAGGAAAGCTTTTACAGCATAAGAATGATGTCTTTTGGTGTTTTTGATAATAATAATATAGATTATTTATCCTGTTTAGAGCCCATAATGTATCAAATACAATTGATCCGTGATTCCAAACTGTTCGATCTATGCAGTACGCCATTGTTGGCACACCTAGTCTAAATGTCTCAACATTTTTTTAAAGCGTAGTTTTATTATTGTTGCTTGACATGTTTACCCAGACCTTCTAAATCTAATTCAAATTTCCAATATAGACCGAATCATCTAAGTACCTACTTATTGACGTCAAATATTACTGTGCGAAATTATTAACTAATATTTTATGAAATAAGTAGGTACCTATATTAAATAATTGACTCTACCGCTGGTTCGGAAATCCGGGAGAGCCTTTACTGAGAAGAACCAGAGTCCAGTTTAGTCCTTATAGTTCCTTTGTTTTACCTTAAAACCCAGTTATCTTTATGAATCACGGTCTTTCTTAACTTAAAAAATATTTAATAGATAATTATATCCTCATAGGAAGTTAAATGAAATAACGAAACATTTTTACAAAACTTAAGGAAGTCATGGTTTATGAATATTAAATATGCAGTAGAAGCTTCGTTAATAATAAAATAAAATAAGTAAATATTTTTTTTTTGTTATACTAAGAAATATTATTTTGCAATCCCTCGGAATCAACATGGAAATCAATAAATAAACATGAAGATAATGCAGTACTATGTTTATTTAGGCATCTCAGGGGAAACTGTGCTTTTTATTGGCGGTATTTAGTCGGAGTCGGACCAACCCTATCTAAACACTACGATATTACTATCGGATAACTTTTGGACGTGTTTGCTCTAGTTTCATATTTGTATTGCCAAAGGGAACAAGGATATAAAAAGTAATGGTGTCCGATATCGTTTCTAAACGGCCCGACTATTATTTATGTTGAGATTATTGAGGACAAATGTAGATATAAAAGTATTTTTAGTAATACGTGACACGTCTTTATATTCTCACATAGCAGACACTTTTCTTTAAAAGAATTTGTGATAAGTTGATATAACGATGTTATCTGTTTTGTCATAATGTTCTTTAGGGTAAAATTTTTCTACTTACCTGCTCCCATTTTCTGTGTTTACTTGGTTGGTTTTCTTCATTTTTTTGTGTCAAGTTGTCCTGTCTTGAGTTATTGGTATCGGGTATGATGACTAGGCTTGTTTGAGGTTTTGCTATATTTGACCAGTAGGTCAAAGGCGGGCATACCCTTCCACTGTTCTGTTTCGGTATATTTTATGCAATGTCCTCCACATGATCTTCTGCGTATTTAGCATCAGAGGTGATGTCATTCCTTTATTTATACTATATTGTACACAGCTAAAAACAAAGTTTGTAAACATTGTTTTTAAAATAAAGTCTCAGTATTCTTCATTTTTATTTTAACATTATTATTAATGTTTGAAAAATTATTTTAGTTTCTATAAAGTGTGAGTAGTTTTATCATAAAAAAATATCGATTTTCATAAATTTTGTTTGACCTAATTCGATGTCCATGACATAGGTAAAGCTCTTTAGTAGGATATTAACATAATCAATTATTCCTCACGGCGGACAGGGTTAGTCCCTCGGTTACAAAAGCTCGATTAATTTTAATTAGGTCTTAATAATATGTATGTATATTTAAACGGTGCCTAGTTAATATGGGTCAGGACATGGAAAACTGAATGAAATTCTGAACCGGTTATTGACCCCAGCCGAAATATTTTCTAGTTTGGGTTTTGGTTCCATTTGGTTGACTGGTTAATAAACAGTGCTTACATATTGATTTTTATTTTTTATTGTACTATATGACAAACAAGCCGACGGCCCACCTGATGGTGAGCGGTTACCGCCGCATATAGACACCGGCCATAACAAGGAATAATCACTGGATATTGCAGCTCATCCTGAGGCCTAAGATGAAATGCCGTCCATGCCAAGTAATTACCAGAGGTCGGAATTAGGTAGAGTTATTTATGTACTGATACTGATTTCATACAGCGAAAGAAGAAAGTGGATATGCCTCAAATCGCGAGATTAATTTGAAAGAGTAGAAAAATCCCGTGATTTATTAAATAAAAAAGTTATTTACTTTTACACAATTTGAACCACTGCACGCGCGACGTTGCCAAATATACATCAACGACATCGGTTGTCCGAAGTTGCAAAATTCCAATGCGCACACGCGCGATGTTGATCCATATTAATATCAACATTTAGATGCAAGTACATAAATAACTCTGCCGATTCCGACCTCTGGTAATTACACTATCTACCTTTCCCTTCAATCCGAAACACAGCGAACTGAAATAATGCTGAAATAAGAAAGGCGGTGGTACCTACCCAGACGACCCTACATACGGGCCTACCACCTAGTAAATTCCTAGTAAATTTCTGTTCAATGAACGTAAATTAACAACTGGTTATCGCGACTATGAACTATGAATGTTCGCGAAAGTGATATTCAGTGCGTTACATATGTTCGAAATAAATTTTCAAGGGGTGGGTTGTGTTTCTTGTCAAGAGTTACCCCTGAAAGTTTGACACCTTTCAGACGACTTTTATTCTCCGATTAAATTATTAAAAATCCAGTGTCACACATGCTCGTGACCACCCTAAAAAATGCATACTATCGCGTATCGTACGACAGTTAGACATAGTCCAAAATTTTTTTCAGAATTTTGCAACACCCGGTATAGACCGGACGCAGGCGTTAGGTAACTGTTTACTCTTTGAGCACTACATACGCGTTACCTAACCTGTAAAAATTCAAGAGGAAGCTTACTTACCGGTGAAACACAACATTACAACGTAAGTAGTGATAATTAGCTGCAATCTCCTGAAACGTAGAAGTACTGCTTACCAGTCGGGCGCTCACTAATACCCACCCTACTTCTCTTCGGACTTTCTAGTAGATCCTCAAAAGTTTTATAAACAGTATTAGGCAGTATCTCTGAGCTATAGCCTGAGTCAATTTAAATGATAGTTTCTTTTTGAGTTATAAGTTTCTTGAATTACTTAGCTAATTTAATCAAAACGAAGACAAAGGAGTTCTAACCTAATAACAGCGAACTGTTGATTGATTGAAACGAATTATATTTTAGTAGTAACAATTTCGTTTATTATGTCATTGTTGAAACGTCCAACCGCCAACCGAAATCACAAATCCCGACGCGGCATGCCAGGAACATGACAAATGATGCTGGCAACGACTCCGATGTCCTTCCTGTTACATTCAGTTTCATTTATTGATGTTTATGAGTTAAAGCTTTATATAGCATCATTATGTAACGCTTACTCGAAATTTGCAAAGCTACAAATTTTTAAATATTCCTTAAAATCGTTTTATTAGTAGATATTTTCATTAAGAATGTTTTTAAAAATTTTTGTTAAAATCTGAAATGCGCGAGAAACCCGGCAAAAGACTGAAATACTCAAACTCCCACTTTCTAATCCGTTTTTAGATTATTTGGTTTGTAAAATTTCTAACGATGTTTTCCTTTATAAATAAATGCAATTCTTTGTGCTAACTAATTATAGATAGCGCAAAGATACGCATTTATTTGTAAAGGTCAAGCCTTGAAGAGAAAATCGATGATAACATCCGAATTTAGGGGAGAGTGGGGTCATTCCATACGCGGGGTAATTTTTAACGAGACCTTGTGCATCATGAGAGAAAGGGTAATAGTTATTTGTTTAATGAGAGAGCAAAATAATTTTTGTTGCGAGTGTTTACTTTAAATCACAAACCAGCGAAGTAGCCTAGAATTGAATCAAGAACGTATTAAGTGATTCTAAATAAATATACTACTGAGCACTGTGAGTGAAAAACCTAAATACAATTTGATATAATTAAAAGCCAAAAGTGAAGTAAGTGCAATTTTATTTATAATTATTTTATTTCTGTTTTTAAAAGAATTTTATCATCATTTACGTCTTAAAATTGCACTTGTAGAATTTTATATATTTATCTCTGTTCGATAACTAGGTAATTCAAGTAAACTCATATTAAAACAAAACTTAAAAATACAGAAAACCAACGAAAAAGGGCGCACTTAGCAACCTGTTCGCTACAACCCCACTCAACTCTATTGTACGATATACAATAGGTAAATTCGCAAAACATCTACTTACCAAAAGTAAGTTAATTAAAGTAGCTATTAAATATAACAGAGCTACCTATTTACCCACAACCTGCATAAAGTTATTACAGACTTCACAACAAATATCGGGAATATTCCACGCAACATTTTCCATATGGCTAATCACACGAGTCATCTAGACATAATTGTCGCGCCAGAGTCCCGACAAAGAGTGCGTCAAAGCCGCGGGCGCGCCGGAAGCGATTCGACAGCGGAACTGACGTCACGAGGGGGACGACCGCTTTGTGCTACAACATTGACATTTCGCTCGTTTTCGTAGATAGGCACTGTATCGGGTGTCCCATAGAATTGATGTGTCGTAGAGAATGATGTCCCAGTTATGTTCTTATGTTAATCGTCTAGAGCTTTTTCATAGCACATCTCCTTTTTAACTTTTTTTTTAATACAAAGCACGGCAAATGACTCAATACCACCTGACGTGAAGCGGTAAGAAGAGTCCATATGCGGAGACAACTAGTGCAGCTTGAAATACACTGTTCTAGCCGCCTCCACCTTGCCGGTCCGAACCCATGTTATAGGAAGGAGGGAACTCAGGTGCTAGCAAAGAATTCCAAGTTTTGGAAGTCCGACAAAGAACCTACTAAAGTTCTTTGTACGTGATGTTGAGGTGCAGACAGTAAATTAATAGACTCTTCCAAATATTACGCGAAAGGATCGATGAAATTTCCTTAACCCGTCAAGCATCCGTTTCCAGACAATTGATTTTTCAATTGTCATATACGTACCTTCGGTGGGATAACGAAACTGGTCAGATTAAATTAGATTTGAACATTATAATAAATGTTGGATACTTTTTGGGGTTCTCCCGAATCTTCGGTAGCTTAGAAAATTCAAGTATCTAATGTCTCTGACTGTAAAGGTGGTATGAGTTTGCATCCCACGATACGTCAATTTTCAGTCTAGAATAAACAGTTTTCTTAGAGAAGTTTGTTAAATATTGGTCTTTATTAATTAATCTTCTAATTAATCTTACCTTCAACAGTTATTTTGTATTTAGTCTTACCTGTAGGTAATATAATCACATTCTTTTATCTTCCACTTTTCAATCAGCAACCAAGTATTATAATATAAGGCAATCAATCTTTATCATAATTTTCCGAAATACAAATTATGAATAATCGATCTTTTAACGCCATCTAGTTTAGAAGAGAGTAACTGTTTGGTTCGCAATTCTTACGATAGATGTCTCTAGTCAATTGCCCCAAATAACGACGGAAACTTTTTTGCATCCGCTGACAAAGTTACTATTATAACTCTACTCAAAAGAAATATTGCCAACGTATTTTAATACAATATGACAGCTATGTTTCGCTGAGATGAATATTTTGCATTGATCGTGTCTAAAGAACATAAATTAGGAGTGAATGAAGTGATTCTATAAATGCATAGGTAATATTAGGTAAGTACATATTATACACCGAATTAAACGAGATACTTACGACACACTACAGTCGTCTACAGTTACTAGATACACATGATACACCCACACTCACACACACCACTCGCACACCTAATACGATATCGACCCCCGCAACCCCAGAATCCGTGATTTTATATCGGAATGTCGTAACATCCGGTATAGGTAATAACTACCTAAATACTTTTTATTAAACTTTCATTCGTGTCGAGTCACATTTAATTTTGAAGATGTCATTGATTTTAGAGAAGCTGGGTGACGTAGTGGTTTGTCGAGCGCACTGGTTTCGACTACGAAAACAAAGCAACTTTTTCCATGGTCGATCTTGGGATGGGTCAACCAAAATTTCTAATCTCGATCTCCTCCGTGCTTCGGAAAGCACGCTATGCCTTGGTCCCGATTGTTACTGCAACCGCTTTAACCCACCAACCCGCACTAGGCCAGCTAGGTGGTGTTATGGCCCCAACTCCTCATGTGTTTCTCCCATTACATGTGGGAAGGCCTGTACCCAGCAGTGGGACGTATATAGGCTGGTGATTATGATTGATTTGTACCTACTCTGAACGCTTCTGATTTAATAGTTCATTTAGGTCCTAAATTAGGATCTCGCTACGCTTTACTATTAAGAACTATTATCTAGTATAGGTAATAGATTATTTGTCGATTTCAAGGGTTAACAGATCTATTTTACTATTAGAAAAATAATCTATTATGACTCGGCAATTTGTTTTTCATGATACAAAATATTACAATTTATTTTTTAATAGTCAATAAAAAAACATTAATTACTTAATGCAAGGATAATGAAAAATTTACTTTTTCTGAAAGTTTTTCAGCAGTGTAATGCGGAGTGGCAATTATTAATACAATGGAATGATAAAACCATTCTCAACATTTTTACAGCCTATAATAATATTCCCAGTAAAAACTTTATGTCAAAGGGTCTAACATTACATAACCAACGGGAAATTTGCATATTGTTATAGGAAAAAGACGAGATCACAGTTCTTCACTGCTCTCTGAATATGTAATTTTCGTCTGATATATATTTTCTTACAGTATATTTTACAGTCAGTATGGATGTATCGTACAATCTGTCTTTAATGTCAATGCGATAGGGATCAAAATCGTTGACATCTTTTTAGTGTATCTACAATGAGAATATAGTTTTTAATGAAATTTTGTTTGTAGTTAAATTGTTTTTACTGAATAGTACTTTTTAATAATGTTTCTAATATCGCAAATTTTGAATTCACATGGACATAGTTTGAAGACATTGCGTTGCTATAATATAAACCCCCATTCTTGCATGCTTTTTGTTACATAAATATTACATAATTATTATGTAATAATATGTTATCTCCTTAAAATTAATTAATTAATCTTTGATTATCAAAAAACCAGATACAATAGGTAGGTAAGTTTTCAGTTGTGCTGTTGGGCTGGTATGGAAATAGGTTATTGATATTTATAACTTAATGAGTTTTATGCATACTTATTAGGTATTGTATGTATTTTGGTATAGTACTTAGGTATGTAGGTACCGTGTCTGAGGGTCTGTGATTACAGAGATCTGAACAATAGGTACGCATTTCACGGAAAGCTTTGCCGTCTAAATCCCTGTTTGTTCTGCGAGGTCGAAGGGTTCCGTGCAGCTCAGTAATATTTCAGACTTACGTTTAGGATTCCTTCATCAAACGACCGCAGACTTTGCCGCGGTAATACCAGAATCTGTTAGTGACAACCTTAATTCGGTGACATCAATTGCTAGATACTTAATGGATTACAAGATAAGAACATTAATTGTGTCTAGTGCCGAGGAATCATAAAATGTTTCGAAATATGAAATATACCTAATCGTACAAGATTCTGATTTTCTTTTCCTGTAAACCTGATAACTTGTACTACCAGTATTAATCTGTGCTTATACTAAGATACAATTACTGCTTATTGCTTTCCAGATAAACTTATAACAGACGTTTATATTTCGTACTATACGATTTCAGCATTAACTTTATACC
Organism: Nymphula nitidulata; assembly: GCA_947347705.1. Taxonomy (NCBI): domain Eukaryota; kingdom Metazoa; phylum Arthropoda; class Insecta; order Lepidoptera; family Crambidae; genus Nymphula; species Nymphula nitidulata. Next base: position 15,232,828 of record OX374625.1, on the reverse strand, counting down.
TCTTTATTTCTAGTTAAATCTAGATTAATAAAAGTTATACTCAAACACTTACACCTATTAGGTATCTAGCCCAAAGAAAGCATAATGTAAAGCTTGTCATACGGAGACTGATAATGACGGAAAACATATTTAATAGGTATTATATTTATTTTACGAGTATCACCTCCAAAGTTTCAAATAATGTCGTGTATAGTATTTAATATCCTATAGGTACACGACACACTGCAGATTGCTATTTAGACGGAAAGGAAATACCTATTTAGGTACAAGTTTCGCGAACTATAGGTATCTACCTAATTACTATAGGTATCTACCTAATTACTCATACCTACCTTACACTTACATAAAGATTGTTTTGATAAAATTTTCATTTCAATGGCAGTGATGAGTTAGCCCGATTGATTTAACGACACCATTATCTCCAGAAAGATTATTTGGTTAAGGTTTTACTAGTCAAGGATATTGCCACAAGACAGAACTCTATAAAATATTCACGTGTCTGAATCATTTTATAACCATAATATGAGATTTTTGTAAGTTTACTCACACATTTTCTTTTCGGGGATGTTTTTGGAAAGAAAGAGTCAGTTTAGTATTTCTTATCTAAAAGTAGTTCTCCATTTTGAATCTATACTATTTAATAAGCAAAAGATTGCTATATTAATGTATTTCTTATTATGTATTACTTAAAAATAGAATTATTATTCTATTTATAAGTATAGAATTATTACCTTATAAGCGTGCACTTTGACAAAATTATTACTGCTAGCGCCATCTAATTAATATTTTGGTACTAATTTTACAGACAAAACATTGGCAAACCGAGTTTTATTTCTTCAATATAGAGATATTGAAGAAACCCGGAAACAGAAATTAATGAAATTTGTTAAATAAGAACTATAAAAATATATATTCCAATGAAGGTATATATATAGATCGTGTCACAAAAATATTTATGTCAGTACCTACTTATGTCCATTGTACGGGCATTCTCCTTTCAAATTTATTTTGTAAGTGGTAGAAATGTAGGTTGAGTATTCAAATATGTAGTTAGCAAATAGGAACTAAGTTTCAACAAAACTATCACATTACCTACTAGGATGTACTAGGAATTAGAGCATCATCATGCCACGCGTGATATTATTAGGCTCATAAGGTGTTACTGTGTTGCTATTATTGATGGCCCACTTTGCTCAATCGTAGATACCTAATATGATTTTGATAAACGACATTTCTATCCAAATTCAATGACGTATATACTCGCGTAAAAGGGATCGGATTGATGTTTCGTAAAATATGGCCCTCTTACTCAGGAGATTAATAATTGTCCCAAATATCTAAGTAACTGAAATGCTGTGGTGTAAAGTACCTACCATACTAATATGAAGCTTTTAGTTGGTAAAGACTTGGTTTCAAATGTGATTTTCAACTTACTGAGTTACTAATGAGAATTAAATAGGAAGGTGCCGTATTTCTGAAAGTGTACACTTAGTATTCTCTATAATCTAGATAAAGTTAAATATGGTCTGTAGAAAAGATTATTTCGTAAATTAGCCTTGATATGGGCTTGTTTATTAACTTATTGGATAGGTGCTAGATAACGAATAATAGTTATTCATATTAGAAATATATTTACATTAACATACAAACAACAATGATAGAAAAAATAAATCATGTGCACAAACATTTGCGCCTACTAGGACTAGAACCATAACCCTTGCGGCTTAGTTGACTCTTGGTCTCTGTGAGTTGTCAGCGACACTTTATAAGTACATAGTTGTATTAACTTCATTGTCATCATTACCAGCCTATATACGTCCCCCTGCTGGGTACATGCCTTCCTTAATGCGAGAAACACATGAGGAGATTGGGCCATAACACTACCACGCTAGACCAACGCGTGTTGGTGGGTTGAATCAGTTGTAGTAACAACCGGGAACAACGGCTTAATGTGTTTTTCGTAGCATGAGATAACAAATTTTTGATTGACCCATTCCGGGATCGACGATGGCGAAAGTTGCTTTGTTTCCGTAAACGAAGCCAGAGCGCTTAAACCACTACGCCACCGAGCTCCTCAATGTTCTTAAACTGGAAACCTGCGACTTTTCACAATCGGGTTGACAGCTCTTACCATCTGGACTACCAAGGACTTGTCTGTGAATTTCCTCTAGTCCATCTCTATTTGCGTTATACAGCTAATGTTATAAATAAAACTAATTATATGGTTTGTTACAATACATATATAAGCAGAGCTCTAACTTAAAATACGTTTTAAGCGCTTATAAGCAAGGTCGATTATGACAAGAATTCGAGATACATAAAACTCTTTAAAATACGTTTTAAGCCTTTATAAGCAAGGTCGTTTATGACAAGAATTCGCGATACATAAAACTCTTCATATACGCGATGATAATGGAGTAGGTAAACACGAATGTTTAAGATATTGGCCTGTCAAATAATAAGATGTAAAATTATGCTACCGCTTCCACCAGAAATCTATTCTGACAGAACAGAATGGTATACAATTGAAAATTGTGCCATTTATAAATGATATCGTGATATTAACAAGGATGCGCCTGGAGTCTGGCGGGATTGTAGTACGTTGGAATCCGCGCGGTCGTGGGAGAGCCCACAGCGGGCGAGATTAATTAGACTTGCGGTTAAATTAATAACAGCACCGACACGCACACTGGACTCCCAGGATTTACTATTACAATAGCAATCAAATTATTTTGTCTCAGTACAATAGCATTTGATGAACTCCTTTGTTTTGTAACTTGCAACAACAAATCGGCACGCCTACGACAGAAATCGAAGCCACTATTCATGTATAGACAAGTGCATTATTATATTTGCTTGTCCACTGTAATCGATGACTTTAATAATGGTACACTTTGTTACTGTCACATAAATTCTTAGCCATGACAAATCCTAACTTTATATACTATTATTAAAGTGAATGTGTTTTACTCTTAGTTGCATTTATACAAAGTGTTTTAGATAAGATACAGTTGTGAGAATTACCCAAAAAACAGAAATTCTTTATCGAAAACTCGAAATGAAAATGTCACTATTCTAGTAATCGGCTGTGAATGTCATTCAAACTAAATTCACAAGAGTACAACCTGACCTAGTACAACATAAAATTACTAGAGACCGATTACTGGAGTACCTACTGACAATTTCATTTTGAGTTTTCGATAAAGATTTTTTTTATTTGGGTAATTCTGTTACATCCTGTAAATAGATAAATAGGTAAATTTTGATAAACAGTTTGAAGTTCAATACAGTTTGTTTTGGCGGTTCCTAAAAATTCTTAGTGTGTTTTGAAAAAATATTTTTGTAAATAAAGTGTTGATACATTAAACGTACTCAGTGAGCACAGAACTCAACAAGTACATGCGACAGCACAGCAAGCGTAACAGTTTAACCTTGAGACCGCCCTAACTACGTTCGTAGTAGAGGCTGCTTTCGTAGTGCAACTGTTACACTTGATGTGCTGTCGTCTGTACTTAGGTACTTAGTGAGTTGTGTACCTCGAATCTAAACTCGGCCCAGTTGCATTTTTCTTCATTGTTAAATACTATATTTTTGGATTTGATTAATAATTATGTACAAACTATCATTTGAGTAGCATACTTAGTATTTCGATGGCATCTAAAATGTGTATGACGTTATAATTACTGTGTTCAGAAAATCCTGACTATTGAGGTAGGTACTTAGAGTTGTTACGTAGAATTTTTTTTAGTAATCTTTTTAGTGATCCTTAGTGATCTTTTTAACACAATCTCATTAGGACTATTCTTATGAGCCCAAAAACGCTATGTCTGCCGTAACTTGTAAGTTTCTGAAGAATTGAGCATCGCGCATACTACTGATGGTAGAGGTTCAGTTCAATGTTAGCATTTCTTGGAAATACCACCGAACAACTAAGTAAGTAACTACAAATAAATCAGACCTGTAATAGGTAATTAGTAAGACCCTTTTATCAAGTAGAAAATGAGCTGATATTCATCAAACGCCTGAACCATCTCAATTACGTCAGCTTTCAAACAAAAAAAACTAAATCAAAATCGGTCCATTCGTTTAGGAGGTACGATGCCACAGACATACAGACAGATGCAGAGACACAAATACACACGTCAAACTTACCTTACGTTAGCACCCCTGTTTTTGCGCAGGGGATTAAACACATTATAAGAGACAAGTCCCCCCGCTACCAACATACCGCTTTTTAATGAGCTCTGAAGACCCACTCTTCTCACCGCAAGGACACGGCACTATAAAGTTATTTAGCTGAAAAAATAAGTAGTAGGCACGTTACCCTGGCTTAAATAGAAGCCAAAAAGTAACCAAGATCTATTCTAGCGACTCTATTACCCGCTACGTGCCGGTCTCCACTGGCCTAACTTTTATTTAACAGTATTCAAACCTACTAACTTCCTAATTAGCCTTACGGTTAAGCTAATAACAAATTCAGCTCGTACCTACTTCCATCCGTCTGCTGTGTATTTGCCGAATTTAAATTTCAGTATTTTACTTCACAAACACCCGTTTCTACTTGGTCCGGCTAATTTTCCTAATAGTAGGACCACGAAGAAACCTAGATTCTCGTAGTCGTATTGTTATTAATCTACGACCTGTATGTAAGTAAAGTCATCAACAATTCAACCTGTATAATATAAAATCTCGAAAAATTACTCACGGTGCCCATAAAAAAATAAAAAAAAATCTCGTGCGATAAGTATTACACTTCGGATGAAAGATTAAACAATAGAAAATTTAAAAATAATAGGAAATATAACATTTTCTTGTGTCATGGAAATTTCGTAAGAATAAATTTTTAACCCCCGACGTGTAGGTCTGTCTGTGTATTTGTGTGTCTGTCTGTGGGATCGTAGCTCATAAACAAAGGGACCGATTTTGCTTCGGTTTTTTTTGTTTGAAAGCTGACGTGACTAGGATGGTTCTTACCTACAAGTAATATATAAGGATCAGTTCAGACGTTTGATGACTATCAGCTCACGTTCTACATGATAGAAGGGTTTTACTAACTTGCACAGTTCCGATTGATTTGAAATTTGGTGTACTGTCACTTCGGTGACATTCCTATGACATACTAACCTTGAGCTGATCCCATACCATCAAAAAGTCTGCGGGATCCTTAATACTTCAGCAGATATAGCGTGTTTGGGCTCTTATGAATAGTCTTGATGAGGTAGTGTTAGATAGCTGATTACTGAGGCCGAAGGTGACTTAAAATTTTCAATTTTATATTTTTATGAATGTAGGTCTAAAATCTTCAATAGTTTTGTTTCTTGTCAGGTTAAGTTCCACGAAAATTTATCTGAATATAACTGTGTCTACGAAACATAGCGCGTGAATGAATGTTCGAACTCAACATACAAATATCTTACTGGGATTCGAACCCGGAACCACTTGCTGTAGTAGACAGGGTAGAAACGACAGCTTAAGTGCTTAAGTGATATATGTAAAAAGTTTTCTTGTCATTTTATATAGGTAGTTGTTAATGAAGCATCCGCCAGATGCGATGCGGTAAAATATACTACAGATTATACAACTATAGCTTCTCGAATCACCGGTGCAAGCTACGCGTTGTTAAGCTCTAGTTTCTATGGAAAATTGTCAAAACGATCTATGACTACATATTTGGGGGACAAAAAAACTTCATGCCAAATAGATCACTGTTATTATTGCTACTAAAAAAAAATAAACAAAAATTAAAGCCGATTTCAAAAAACTGAAAAGGATAAAATAATTAAATTTTAGTAGGTACTCATCAGTCTCATCACCTAGAAACATATTTTCTAGGTGATGAGACTGATGAGAGTTCCTATAATTTGTTACTTACATTGATGTTCCTTAATTCTTGTTAGCGTAGTGGCAAAGTGTTGCTCCATATTGAAGGGCTTATAGTTTGTATTCCGGTAAGGTCAATATCTACTGCAGAAGCTTCGAAACAAACCTAGCATTTCAACGCTATTCCGGTAAGGTCAATATCTACTGCAGAAGCTTCGAAACAAACCTAGCATTTCAACGCGGAAACAGTAATACACGCTAGTCAAGACAAACACAAGGCATTCTGTGTACAGTCGATACTGTGTAGAGTTGCCGGGACGTTGAAAAGTTCACTTTAAAGTTGCTGTTTGTGTATTTCTGATTAGAGCCAGTTTATTTTGAACTATCCAGCTTATTACTCGAGCTGAGCTAGACTCACGCCACAGCAGGCTGAGTAATCAGGAAACATTCCCGTTGAAAGCTTTAGAACTTATAGGGAACAATACTAAATAGTTTACTAAACAACTTAACACACAAAACTATGCAAACAGGACAAGTACCTATGTATTTGCTAAAGGTTGTGTGATATGTTTAATTTTTTATTTTTTGTGCCCCTTTGACTTTAACAATTAATTAAGGTATTTTATTTATAGTGTTAGTTAGAAGAATCATCTATGCCAACCTTTTTGGTAGCCAACTTTTCTGCTTTAATTAACAATTTAGGTACTAATAAAGTGGTGTATATTGATATTAAACATAAAGAATATTGGCCAATTGATTATCAGTGTATTGGCAATCTTCGTACCTACGTATTGATGAAAAGCCTATTAGGCGTAAATTTTTATGTTCTTGGAATTTCGCGTATTTAGCAATGTTTGTTAAGAGGATCTATCGCTATCGCCATTATATTATTCTCCTTAATAATTTTGAAGACGTTGATAATATCGATAATAGAAAGTAAGTAGTTTTTGTTACCAAGGCTATGTTGACTAGGGTGTTAGCTTCGTTAGTAATAGAATCCCTGAAACTTAATATGGTGCCGTACAATTTATGTGTCCGATCGGTGTTATGAATGTTGTGATATACAGTGACAACGTTACCTATGAAGGCGACACCGCATTGGGATGCAAATTACATTATATATAACGCTACGGCATTTATCGCTTGTGAATGAGTCTCTGTCGAGGTAAATGGCGGCGTGCCAAGGTCGCTGGGAGAATTAAATTTTATAGCCTTAGCCTCACCTCGTGTTACGTTCTTTGAACTATCCGCGCAAAGTCTCTATGTTCCTAAAATTAGTTAACTTTAATGGCCCTAGGGATAACAATTTGGCCCAAAATTAATTAAACTTTAGGGTGTAAATTAGATTAGTCGCGAATTAAAAAGTTCTGTTTTTCCAATTAGGTGTATGCTACAGCCAAAACTCATTTTTTTCGATAAAATTACCCTTGATTGAAAAGTAATCAAAAGTAATTTCGACTGAGGCTTTTTGCGTGGCAAAAAATGCCGTTTATCCTATCCCTAAGTTTGGGGAGAGCAAAAACTCAGTATTAATGTCTTTCGAAAAAAATATACAGGCCTAACCTACCCACTAAAACAACCCCCGTACCGAGGAACTTTCGCCTGCAGACTGGTACTCGTAACAGTAGCTCTTATCCTTATTGCTCCTCCAAGCGGACGCCTGGACCCCTTTTCAAATGTTTATATCACCGCGGTCGCCATGTCTCGTTTAGATCACAATTCGAACCAAACTTAACCAATTTAATGAAATACTTAACAATAGGTATGACAAAATACTGTGTCCTGTAAAATACAGTTGAATTGTAAACAAAAAAAGGAGGAGCTTTTTTGAAAATGGTAAAAAATGAACAGTCGAAAGTGGGACGAGTTTGACACCGGGTGGTGAAAAAAGACCAGCCATTACTGCTTTTCACTGATGTTTTTCAGTCAAAAGCACTGTAAAATATCCGTTGAAAGCTATAACCGTAGTTTTGTCTATGGAACCTCCATAGACAAAACTACTTTTGACTGTTTTTGACCGTCAAACCATGTTTTAACCGGGACTGGTTTAACTAGAACATAGCGTATGCCAAAATTATGAGCTTTAAACATTAATTGTATAAATAATGTGCAGAAACAATGGAAAAGATATTTGAGGAAAAATTTACCAAAGGTGCATGCTTATTACTAAATAAAATCTCTTCCATAGAGAAAAATAAATTAAAACATTATCTAGGCAACTGGATTCTGATTTGATTTATCATAATTGTAATTACCCGGCGTTCTGTATCACCCTACTCTCCCATCATTCCTATCACTTGCATTTCAATTTCATAATTTTATTACCTCCTTTGATAAATGTAAGATAAAACTGTGTAACATCATCAAGTTCTAAAAGGTTCCTTTTTTATTTCGTACCAACCTTTTTCCACTTCAGGTGTCTCTCTGAGCATAGAATTGAAATGTTTATTTTGCTATTGTTCCGATGTCATAGTATTCGCCCAAATAAGAAATAGACAAACTGCCAACTCCCCTGAGATATTACGAGTTTCTTGTTTGATAAGGACCATCAAAATAATATAGGCACAAGCCATCAAAATGTGAAATCACAACAGTTCCGAAACTCTGGGGGTTTCGCCACTGCCAAAATATACATCCATCAACGCCACGAGGATCTGATTTGGAATTCTTGGCCTGTCCATCTAGCAAGTTCGATTCTAAACTTGTAAATCGTGACGCGTCGTGTCGCATTTCCATTAGATTCTGTGAAACTCGAAGCTAAACAGTGTTGTCCCGTTTCCAACTATAGGACTTTAAAATACGACGGAGTCACTGTGGATGGTATCTATGTGTCGTTAAGAATAAATAGCAACGAAAATACGATTCGTATTCGTGCTAATGTCAAACTTACTATCATGACTACTATAAAGTACTCAATGAAGGCAGTGTCGTATTAGATTAAATAATAACATAATAATAATAATAATATTTATACACTCACACCTATTATCTAGCCCAAGGTAAGCATCATTAAGAGCTTGTGTTATGGATACTAGATAACGGAGAAATAATGATAATAATATGTATATAAATATTAGAAATATACTAAATAAACATATAAACATCCATGACTCGTAAACAAATGCTCGTACTCATCATACAAACATTTGTTCCTACCGGGATTCGAACCCGGGACCTCTTGACCTAGTAGCCTGGGGTACAGACCACTCGGCCAGCCGGTCGTCTATATTATAGCTAGGTCGCCTGTATTAAATATATATCTTGTTTTACCTAAACAAATTTAATTTTAGGACCCTGGCGAATTTTATCAATTATAATACAGCCGAAAGCTCACCTAATAGTCTAATGAAATTGTCAACTTTTTGTTTTATAATGCCTTACATAGATACTAGACAAACAATAAAATGTCTAGGTTATTGCAAGACAAGGTTGTCAAACAAGCGGTAAGGCCTGTCTGATGGTAAGCAGTTTATAAAAAGTATAAAATTAAAAATTTTAAGCAACCCCCGGCCTCTTCTATCATCACAATCATCTATCTAACACTGTCTCATTGAGACTATTCTTATTAGCCCAAATACGCTATATCTGCTATAAGTTTCTGAAGAATTAAGCATTTCGCAGACTTTTTGATAGTATAGGATCAGGTCAAGGTCAGTATGTCATGGGAATGTCACTGAAGTGACAGTACACTAAATTTTAAATCAATCGGATCTGTAAAAATTAGTGACACTCTTTTATCATTAGAAAATGAGCTGATAGTCATCAAACGCCTGTACTGTACTTCATAAATTAAGGCAAAGAACCTAACTAATCACGTCAGCCTTCAAACAAAAAAAAAAACAAAATCGGTGTATTCCTTTAGGTGCTACGATGACACAGACAGACACTCACATATACAGACAGACACGTCAAACTTATAACACCCCTCTTTTTTGTTGGGGGTTAAAATTGAGTCACTTTGCTTACCCACCCAGTGATATAATTATTTGAAGTTTACTTTGAGTTGATATTTTTATAGACTGTAATAGGCTACTGTGTGAGTGTGTGTGTACTTATATAAGTGTATATATATTATTTTGAAATAAGTAGCTTATTATCAATCGCTTTTTAACCGGATTTCATAATTCTCTGGGATTTTTTGTTTACCATTTCTCCGAGGCTTGAGGGAGCTTGATTACGCAGATTACTGATTTCAATACTATCATTTTTTTTGATACTGTACAATCAGAATACATTGTATTGTTAGAGATCTGGTTCAGATTTGTTTTCTTACTTTTATGTTTATCATCCTGCAAGTACTAAATAGCTCAGAGGTCAGAGCAGTCATCCGAATAATGAAAGGACGTGGGTTCGGTTCCCGCCCTGTGACATGAATTAATTCTTGATTTTTATAGAGTTATTTTATTGAATAATTTTCATGTTTTTAATCCTAATAAATATATCTAAACTTTCTAGTTTAGATAGACCAGCAGGAGAGCAGGCGCCCGGATTGCGGAAGGTTGCGGGTTCGATCCCCGCCTCAGGACATGATTTTTTTCTAGTTCAGATAGATTTTTATTAGTTACAAATTTTTCAAACATTTACAATAATGTCAAAATCAAAATTAAGAATGTTTTTAATCCTTATTTTTGAAGCTGATTTTAATGTTGAACGCCAAACGTCATAAATCTATGACATGGACAATTTATTTATTGGGTCTGGTAAGGCGGGTATGGAGAGGTAAATTATAATCCTAATAAATACATTAAGGAGCTAAAGTATCTTATTCTGTGACTTATTAATTTCAAAAAACGAATGTCTCTACATTTACGTAGGATAAAATCTGAACTGGAGAAATTTTACGTTCTGGGCTGGGGCTTGCCGACGATGATCGACATGAGATCGAACCCGCGATCTTTCACAATCCGGGTGACTGCTCTAACCATATTATCTACTATGGGCTTGGGATAACTCAGTGAAATTCTTCTAGTCTATCAGTATTTGCGTTATAAGCTAATGTCTACCCTACAATGTCGAAATATTTCAACATCCGAATGAGTTTTTTACAAATACCTACGATTCAGCTAAGTTCGGCATTGCTTTTAAATATTTTGAATTTTTGTCTCTACATTTTTAACTCACGAAGAAAAAAGAGGGGTGCTATAAGTTTGACGTGTCCGTCTATGTATCTGTGTGTCTGTCGGTGGCATTGTAGCTCCTAAACGAATGGACCGATTTTGATTGGGTTTTTTTTTTGAAAGCTGACGTGACTAGGATGGGTCTTAGCTATAATTTATGAGGATCAGTGCAGGCGTTTGAAGACTATCAGTTCATTTTCTACATGATAAAAGGGTTTTACTAACTTTCACAGATCCGATTGATTTGAAATTTCGTGTACTATGTCACTTCGGTGACATTACCATGACATAGTATCATACTAACCATGAGCTGATTCTATACCATCAAGAAGTCTGCGGGATGCTTAATTCTTCAGAAACTTATAGCATATATAGCGTGTTTGGACTCATAAGAATAGTCCCAATGAGATGGTCTAAATAGATAAACGAAAAAAAAACGGTGTAAAAAAGATAATTAATAAAGCCGGGGTTACTTAATTTTTTTAATTATATATATATATTTTAATAAATAGTTCATAACATAAACGTCGTTTTCTAAGTTTCACCATATTTCGGGGTTGTACCTATATCTTCTTTGGTTCAACCAAAGTGCAAAGTGCCAAAGACGGCTAAAAATATATTTTAAAGTTTTTGCTGACCGTATAATAAGAAGTAGATTAGTTCTGCATAAACTAACATGTTCCACGGCTGCAGTGAACGCTGCCTCGTTGGCCAGCCCAGAGTTTATTTCGAGATATTTTGTTCCAGTTTATTTTCGGCCCTTCCTGTCTCGCCGAACGACGTGCGAATTTAAGGGCGTCTCAGAAATGTGCTCGACTTCGTTATTACGACAGACCCCAGACCTTGCGCCCCATAAAATAACATTAACCTTTGAGGATTGACGCGTAATGAATTCCACTCTACTAATAATTCAAATAGATTTTCCGTATTAACAAGCTTAACGGATTAGTGTGTTCAAGTGAAAACCGTTTTATACTTAGGAATTAAAGAATAATGCTTTGTTTCTGTCAAATGGTTTATCGACCGCATGCAGTATAAAGTAGCAGTGGGATAGTTCAGCTATTCACTTTTTGACATTCAGATCAGAACGGCTCCCATTCGCATCGGTTCACCGGCGATCCTTGATCCGAGCGTAATGTTTTCATTGTTGTTATCTAACCGAGCATCAATATTTCGAGTTTCCATTGTTTTTCATTTTCCGAGTGGCGTATCTCGCGCTGCGTTATCACAGCCGGCTAGATCAGTTCCACGGTTGCCGCTTGGAGGGACGCACGCCCGCCGCGACGCCTACCCGCATTTCCCGACGATACCTCGCGGTCTCTCGTCCCCTCACCCTTACAGTCGCGACGCTTTGGGAAATGTCACTGACATAACAACGGTGTGTATACAGTGCAATTTTATTAATTGAGTTAATGATAAGTTGATGTGTGCTAGTATCCCGTGTGCACGTGATCGGATTACGGAACCGAGGGATACTTTATTGGTTTTACAAACGTAAGTGTTACGTTAGAATTTATTGGGGAATTAGGAGCCGTGGAGATTAGATAGTCTGACGCGTGAAGGCTGTCTGATTGTATTGTTTATTTGATCTCATGTTCTGATTTATGATTGTGTCAAAGTAATATAAAACTCTTCAAAAAGATCGAGTTAAAGTTCGCTGTCATAATTTTACCCTTTGTTTTTTGCAAAGGTCGTTCAATACATAATGTAAACACTGGAATAAATTAGTTTATAATTGGACTGATAACATCTATCTATGGATATGTAAATATATACAAAATTTTACAAGTGCCAAGAGATTTGACAGTTGAACGGCTCAGCTCATAATAAATTGTTTTAATCAGTTTAAAAAGTGATCCGTCTCTTGGTATTGAGCCTTTTGGGTAAATGAATTAAATAGCCCTAGGCTGCAATCATTTATCGCACAAACGTAATAATTATTCATCTCGCTTTTCTAACAGTTCAAATACATTTTTTCTCGACGTATTTCACCTTGTACTATAGATTGTAACGCCTCTAATACCGATGTATTTCTATAATTTATTGAATGCATTACGTAAACGTTGGAGGAAAATACTCAATGAAATATCTCATCCATAAGATGCCAAACCACAAATGTAGGTTTTTTTGTAATACCTAATTTGCTTAGTGTTAAGCAAATGTAATTACATATTTTATTAGGTTATAGTAAAATAATTGCTCTCCTTCAATTACCCACTCTAAATGAGATTAAGTCATAATTAATGCTAGGTAGGTAGATGTGTTCAGATTCAGAGTTTATGTATAGGTAGATACGACATAAAGTTATTTAATTAAAATACTTTTATCAAATTCTTAAGATATACAGTGCAATATAAACACAAATACACTTTATTGCAAACGAGTATCTTAGATAATTATGTAATACATAATATCTTAATTGATTTTTTAACAATTTAATAACAACTGGATGACTACGCATTAAAAACAGTTAAATAAGCAAAAAAATAATAATTTTAATATCTAGACACCTGTCTCAGCAATACTTTATATTCTAAGTTGACAATATTATGATGATGAGCCATTTATGTAGGTGAATGAATATTTATCTATTTCAAGGCTACGAGTATCGACAACTGTTTAAATAATACAGCTAAATAAAAGTGGTATAAATAAGATACCTTCGTAATCCAACCACTGTTAGGCAGTGGTAGAGAAAAACATGACGATTTACAAGTCCATTAAATTTGATAGTGAGATGTCTATTAAAGATTTTTTGTTATAATTATTACATGATCAATAGCATTAAATATTACTAATTTAATTTTAACAATATCATAAATATTTGAAAATATTAGCAAAGTATTAAAACTAGAAAAAAGTCATGTCTCTAATTCTTATACGATCGATATATTTCGACATTTAGAGGGTATTCGTTAGCTTCTAACGCAAATATAGGCGAACAAGAGGAAATTCACAGGGTCATCCCAAGTCCTTGTTAGCTCAGCTGGTCAGAGCATGACACCCGGATTGTGCAAGGTCGCGGATTCAGTCAACGCCTGAGGTCATGTTTTTTTTTTTTTTTAACACTTATCTAATAGCATTGATAAGAAATATATTGCCGGGGTAGGAAACTATAATGCGGCCCGCCCACGCCTCATGGTAAGCGTTTACCATGACCTTACCTTGTAAGCATCACCAAGGGCACTAATCACGCGTTGCTTACCCTGTAAACATCATAGAGAAGCGCCAGTTGACGGCAAATGAGACAAGTCCCCCTGCTCGCATCAAACAATTACTCAGTTAGCTCTGGTGACCGTACACACTGCAGTACACAATACGACCATAATATTCTGTATTTTTTGAATTATAATTTAATTAATTCTTATAATGACTTACTTAAAGTGTCTCTACATATTGTTTCAACGACTTGACCCTGGAATGATTAATGTGATTAACACTATTAAGATGTGCAAAGTGTGACATCAGAAGTTTTGCATTACCATTGAAATTGAATTATTTGTATTTAATAAAATCGGGGTTTTTTTTTACATTGAAGTAAGTAATCATATTTTAATGATATTAAATAGATAAGTATAAATATCCTTCAAAATATATTTTTGTATGTTGAATTGAATATTGCTTGTTCTATCTAAAACTTCCTACCTATTCATGTTTACTATTGACACATAATACTGATATTGAAAATAAGATAACAATATTATTGGTGTAACAGATCGCAAGATATGATACTTGATTTTTTATTTGTTTGTATAAACATAAATAAAACAATACCTCAATAAAAGTAAATAAAATAACATGTTAAAGGCACCAGTATCTGAGAAAACTTATTCTTTAGTGTGGAGTAATTTTACTACGCAGATAAATAAACTCCAAAGGTCAGTGTCATAATTGAGATGTTTAATTTACACAAAAAATTACATAAACGAGACATTCTATAAATGCGGTTTATACATTTACAACAACAGCAGTGTTGTCGTGGCGTGGGCGTGTCGATCTGACGCGAGGCGGGTCAGGGACAAGATGCTAGTGGTTAGCGTAATATCTACCTACCTATGTAATGGACAATGCAATCGAAACTTCCCGATTGAAAATGCAGCAAAAAAGACTATGTACCTACCTAAATAAAAAAAACCAGACGAAATAAATTTACTGGCGATTTTGAAAGTTAGAGACTTTTGCAAAAAAAATCATGACCATTTTTTTAATTTTCAAAACAGTACAACTTCAACTATATTCAATATATTTTAAGTTTGAATTGTTTTTATGGGTAACAGTAGCGTATATTTCCCGAATTTGTAAAAAATAGCGCTAAGTTCAAACTTAGGCAACATCCCAATTGTGTTTGTGTTTACAACTGGCAGAAAAGTCTAGGTAATAATATAAAATTGAAAATTTTAAGTAGCCCCCGGCATCATTGATCATCTATCTAACACCAGGCCAAGAGCCCAAGCACGGTATATCTGCTGTAAGTTTCCGTAGAATTGAGCATCCTGCAGACTATTTGATGGTACAAAATCGGTTGTAGGTCTAGTAGCATCTCTTGGTAATACCACCAAAATAATGGTAAACCAAATTTCAAATCAATCGGCTCTAGGAAAGTAAGTAAGACCTTTATGTCAAGTAGGAAATGAGCTGATACTCATCAAACGCTGACATGAACAGATCTTCATAAATTATAGCTAAGAACCATATCGATCATGTCGGATTTCAAACAAAAAACCGAATCAAAATCGGTCCATTCGTTTAGGAGCTACGAGACGCCACAGACATACACACAGATACACAGACAGACATGTCAAACTTATAACACGAGGGGTAAAAATGTAGCACACAATATTCAAATCTAATATATTTTTGCACATATTACCACTACTTTAAAGTTTTCCTAAAAATTTTTAATTTAAGGTAGTTCTGCAACGTAATATTTATTTTCCACTTCAATTTGTAATATTGTGATAACGGAACTAAAAATTACCTAGTGGAGAGTGGATGAAAATTCGATTACAAGATACCTAATTATTATTGCTAGAGAGACCAAAAAAGCATAGGCAGATACTAAATTCAAAAGCGTTAGAACCTAGAAGTGATTGTTTTTTTTTATACAAAGCACGACAAATGACTCAACACCACCTGATGTGAAGCGGTAAGAAGAGTCCATATGCGAAGACAGCTAGTGCAGCCGCACTAGCTGTCTTCGCAAGCCTTCCGAAGCCTTCGGATCTTGGAAAAATAACAAATTCATTTAATTAGTGACAAAAAGTTGAACTGAAATGGTAACCATATTTACTCAAAAGTAGGATTCGCAGTGCAATTGAGTAGAGAGGTACTTCTGAATAATATTAGTTTCATCACCAGCCTAAATACGTCCCACTGCTTGCTGGGCACAGGCCATTTTACATGGGAAAAACACATTAGGAGTTTGCCACCACGCTGGTTCAATGCGGGATGGTGGGTTAAACGGTTGTAGCAGCAACCGGACTCCCGGCTTGACTTATGCGTTCCGAAGCACGGAGGAGCTCGAGATCACAAATTTTGATTGATCCATCCCGGGACAAAACAAATGGGAGTCAGCGGTACTACTTTGTGCAGGCACGGGCGACCTAGGCACCGAAGGCGATATAGACATGGCGAAAGATTATTTATTTGTAGGGAATCAAGTAAGGTGCGCTGTGAAAAGAGTCTCGAGCAAGTAGCAGTGCACTCTCCCATAATTCGGCCTTAACCCCCGAAGAAAATACAAAGGTGTTATAAGTTTGACGTGTCTGTATGTGTATCTGTCTGTGGCATTGTAGCTCCTAAACAAATAAACCAATTTTGGTTCGGTTTTTTTGTTTGAAAGCTGTCGTGACCGAGATGGTTCTTACCTATAATTTATGAATATCTATTCAGGGGTTTGCTGACTATCAGGTCATTTCCTATTTTAAAAAAGGGTGTTACAAACTTTCACAGATCAGATCGATTTGAAATTTGGATTAATACTACTTCGGTGGTATTTCCAAGACATGCTAACCATGAACTGATCATGTACCATCAAAAAGTCTGCGGGATGCTTTATTCTTCAGAAACTTACAGCAGATAAAGCGTGTTTGGGCTCATAAAAATAGTCTCACTGAGACTTTTGCATAAGCAAAAAAATCGGGTAACGCCATCTCACTGACACTATTTTTATGAGCCCTACAAATAAGACAAATAAGTATGTAAGACAAATAAGTAGACAAATAAGTATGTGTTACTCGATTTTTTTGCATAAGCAAAAAAATCGAGTAACACATACTTATTTGTATGCTTATTGACGAATATAAATCTAACATCATAAACCAAAATTTGTTTCCGGATGACCAAGCTAAGCGTCAGCGCCCAACAATTAATGTGAATTATCCAATCATGATGACAAACACATGGGCTTAAAATTTCAAATATTAGTATCACTAGGGTTGGCTCTTGTAGATGTGTTTATATTAGGTACTATTTGATTATATTCTCAACTGTATCAAGTAAAGATATAGCTTACGGCCGAATACTCCAAAGTCATTTTAATATTAAGTCCCCCTCAAAAGTTATTTGACGTTTCCCAATACAAAATTTTGATACTTAAATTGTAACATGCATTGTATTTGTCACGTAGTAGACATGCTTGCATAAAGTTCATAACAGTTCTTAAATTCGGGCATCAAGCAGCAGCATTCGGCATTTTCCATATTATACTATACATGAAGGTGACGACCATACGACAGTAAATTAAAAGAGAAAAACATAATTTAATGATATTTCTATAAAATAACTTAACATTCGCTGCAATATTTTCATAGAAATAATAAAAAAATATATAATGAATAAGATATATGTTTGAAAGCTGCAAATCATTTCTACGAATTAATAAAGCCCATATTTTAATTTACTGTCGTCACCCTATTTACTCGATACTCTAACAAAAAAATTTTTTATTGTAAATTTATAGAAAATTTTCTAAATAATTTTTAATCACAACCACAAATCATAGGAAGATCACAACCCTGTGGACATTGCATGTTCGTTTCCATTTATTTAATTAATGATGATTAGCAATCGGCATATCATTTCATTAGGGGGATGATGTTAAATATTCAAATAGAATAGGTACCATATTAGATTCAACGAATTGAAATGTTTTTCGTCATTGTCTATAACAGCAATATTAATGCAGGTTTTAAACTTTTTTTTTCCAAAATAATGAAGTCTATCGTTAACTTTTATTTTTTATGAAAATGTAATAAAAATCTTCAATCATAATTTTACTTATACCTTTAATAATATATGTATAGGGATAATGTACAAGGTTGAGAAGAGTAACTTCAAGATAAATTTCTTTGATCTGTAAAAACCCAACAGATTTTATACTGTGTATGAAGTTGTGAACTCTAGCGGGCTGGTAAGTGACGAAAGGTAGCTGACATTTTTAATTCGTCAAAGACCAAAAACCCTACAGAGCCCTAGTAGGTACCTATCTAAATGAATTTGTTAGCGGTTAAAGGGGTCTCGAAAGACGTCTAACGGACGCGAGACCCTAAAAGCTACGGTTTTGTTAAGTAAATAAATCGCACGATACGAAGGACGCGTCGATCGCTAATATTTAGGTCGAGGCCTCACTCTGGCCCTGGGTTAGACTATCCCACTAGATATATCTACTTTATTAGCTGTGGACACCAGTATATCACAATCTTATATCTATCAATTAGACGTCGATTAATCCTATGTAGGCCATTGTGTAACCTCTCGCGGGCCATCTCGAGACAGTAGGAGGTGATGACTCGTAAAACGACCTCAGTGGGCGTAGGGTACGGTTGTCGGAGCGAAAGCCCTTTTTATGTTCAATCAACTCGATTAGGCGGCGTCAAATTGAATAATCAATTTCATGCCATATCTTGCTATTCGACCAAGCATGACATACATGTATGGTAATATGAGCCCGAGCTATGGAAATAGCAGTCAGGTGTCGGCTTTCTTGTGAGACGGATTTCGTTTTCATTTTCTTTTGAAGGTCCGGTCGTAAATCCTAGCTCATTGATTTGGAATATTTTTCCATTGTCTGATATGTTTTAATCGTGATGGATTACAATACTCTCATATCTCCATTCTCTACCGTACAGTACAGTATTTCGGTGAAAAATATTAACATTCTATCTGAGATGACATTAAGGGGAGCAACAGTAAGACCGCCAATAATTTCCGAGAAAATGGAAGTGTTGCCTTGTTCCTACTAATAGACTTGAGTAACGTGGACATTTCTTCTCGTGTTGCATTTATTTATTAAGGAAGTAGGTATTTTAAATTATATAAGCAGAAGATTTGGCCGGTTGAATGTAAACATGAACGAGTTATGATAGTGGGTCGCGTAGGTTAATGGCCTCGTCTAACCATCGTATTGGAGATGACCGCAGATGCAACATAATTCGACGGTTGAACCATAGTTTTCTTTTAAATACATACTTATAAAATTCAAGGGATATAAAATTGTCTTTATAAATCTTCGGATCAGGTAAACTTGGCCATATTTCACCAAAAATATGTCGCATAAAATAAATAGCTTTTCACCAATCTCATTATGATTACACGTAAGTATTAGACGGAAAGAAATTCTTTTAAGCCTGTTAAATTTTGTTACTTACATGGATTGCTCAGAAGTAAACCTAAATGTTTCTACACATAGTAAATAATTATAGTCAGTAACCAATAAGTTTACATTGCCAACAAAGTGAGTTTCACGATGCGTATCTTTCGTTTGTAAATCAAGAACATACCTATCTATGAGGTACCTTTTATGGTGTGTGGTGCATGCAAGTATTCTATGCCTGCGTACAAACGGACTACGAACCGGTATTGGTAAATGCTGTTGCGCATATGGTTTGACTGCCATACATATTTATTACTACGGTTCTACCATGGGAATAAGGCTGGGTGGTCGATAGTCCATTGTAGGCTGCGTTTATTCTGTTTGTATCATTACCAAAACTATTTGTTCCACATCATTAAATATTTAAATAACTAATGGTGTGTTCAAAGCAATGTAAAGATTTCATAATACTTCTTGTTCTTGATAGTTTTTAAAGTATTTTAGTTCTTCACGTTAATATATTTTTTTACACAGAACATAGGCTAAGCACTGTAAGCTATAAATAATGTGAGATTATTGACATTAGATATAGTCTCATACTTTAATGCCAAGAAAATTGTGTCACCAACCAAAATCACACTCATGAGTGTGGTTTTGGTTGAAGAAAAGCATATTACTTATATTTAAAAAGTTTGAAGTAGAACTTTTCCATGTAAATACATGTACATATTATAGTGTAAAAATAGCTTTATGTGATATGAATCAAAGTAATGTCCATTGTTTGTTAGATGATGCAATTTTATGTGTCGACAAGGGGACGATTGGCGATGGCTTTTTATATAGTCCTATAATTCGAGCAATAGTGTCCCCGAAATCCATCTATTTTTTTCATATTAGGTATCTGAGATTACACGACATCGCCAGCCGGTCTGTTTTAAAAATTTTGTAGAGCAAGAATCTAGATATATTATACTAAAATAAATAAAAAATATTCCTTTTAATCAAATTGGTAATGGATGAAATACGTGGGTTAAACACGAATTTATTTTCACAACCCTGAACGCTCTGTCATGTCAGATTAATTAAAATCTTTTATTTATTTATTTTAATTCTAGGAATAAGATATAAATAGCTGAGAGATTGATAGAATATAAATTGATTAATATGTATACATGTATATATTTATAAATATATTTAGATAGTATTGTATTAGTATAATTGTATGGATATATAAGTAAATATATAATTTCAAAAATATTTTTATAATTTCTTTAAAAATATCAAATATTTAGTATTTTTAAAGTTAGAGATATTATTATTATTGTTACTTTGTGATAGGTTGTTAGAAATTAGTTTACAATTGAGATTTAGGTTCCCTCTATTGATCTCTTAAATGCACTTCGTGTTACCTACATTTCACCAGTATGTCTCACACATTTATGGGTTGGCTGGAAGAGATCTCTTATAGAGATTAATCCACCTTTGCTAACTTATGTTATGAATTATGTTTTTGTTATTTTTAAAGTGCAATAAACAGTATATAGATATAAAAAAATTTGTTTTGCACATTTACATAAAAAATATTATAAAATGTCTTTTCGTGAATTATTATTTAGGGATATTTACCATGTAATCACAAACAAACAACGTGGTTAATACTAAAGCTATTGCGCCTTTTTCTGAAAAAATAATCTTTCGTCCGATAACAAATAACAGTCGAAAATGTGTACAGTAGAAAATCTCTTGTGTCTATATAGTTTGTGGGTACCTACTTCACAGAATAAACAGAGACGAAGCAATCGAAAGCACTATAAAATAAATGCTGCAGTATTTTACAATGCGCCTATCTTGGTGGATCTCTTATTTGGCGGGAACAAACTGTGTGAGTAACGAAAACAAGATATTTAACTGTTTTGGCTTTTCTCGTAAGTCGGGTACGTCGAGTAAAGTAACTGTTTCCTTAATTCAGCCCATTAATGACTCGGCTCATTCATTAGGAGACGTTAGGAGTTACGACACTAATCTATTAAGCCCACTTTACTCGTTCAGGAAATTATTACCTTATCGTAAATTAACATTTCATAATTGTGTTTACTAAGTACTGGTCTTGAAGATAACGACCCCTTATTTGACTAGTTTATGTGCTTGGGTTTTATTTATTTATTTAAGGTACACCAGCAGCGTTGCATTTTTTAACCATTCAATCAGTCCCGAAACTCTAAGCAGACTTATGAACAAAGATGCATAAAAACAATGCACAATAAGTAAAACTACTTCGATAACTTTTCAATAAATATCTGACATTAACATGTTATCTTAATAAAATAAGGACGAATAATCGTAAATGAGAAAATGGAAATCCAAAAAACTATTTTACCTGACCTACCTTATCATGGTGGAAATAATGGTGGATACCGAATTACATCATAATTTATATCAACTTACTTACAAATAGGAACCACAGCCATATGAACGGTAAAATGTAAAAAATATCTCTGTACATTCGATCTAGGAGTTCGTCCATATCAGCAAAACTTTATTTCTATAATCATGTTTCGTGATTATGTATCGCCAACGAAATTAAATAGACATCAAAGACATTGTTTACAAATTGACCCTTCAACGTATCCATACGATAAATAACACAAATACTTCGACTATTTATATGTTGAAACCCATACAGTTTTACTGCAATTGTAAGAATTGTCGTGTGAAGCTATAAAATGGCGATTTCCATTCGTAGTCGGACACAGATTGAGTCTACAGGTCCATTACCTCCCTCATTACGTATGCGGACGCAATCGCCTATATCTCACAATTGGTGATCTATCTCCCTGAGATTTAGCTGTCTTGTATGGATAACGTTAAATTGCTTTTGAGATTTGTGGCTTTTTCCTCCGAGTCGATGCATATATTTCAACAAATAATAAAATGCTTCAATGGGCGTTGAATAACTCGTTAGATGGTATCGAATAATTTATTTGATTTCCTAAACATTTATGATTTTCACTTTGATTACATTGTTTGATCTGTTTTTAACCCCCGGCGCAAAAAGAGGGGCGCAAGTTTGACGTGTCTGTCTGTATCTCTGCGAAGCCGTGTGTCTATCTGCGCCGTCGCTAAAAAAATGGACCGATTTTGATTCGTTGTTTTTTTGTTTGAAAGCTGTTGTGACCGAGATGGTTATTACTTATAATTTATGAAGATCTATTCAGGGGTTTGATGACTATCAGCTCATATCCTACTTGAAAAAAGGGTGTTACTAACTTTTACAGATCAGATCGATTTGAAATTGGGTTTAATGCTACTTCGGTAGTATTTCCAAGACAAGCTGATCTACAGGGTCACCAAACCAGAACCATTAAATAGTCTGCAGGATGGTCAATTGAGATCAGATATAGCATGTTTGAGCCCATAAAAATAGTCTCAATGAGATGGTGCTAGATAGATGGTTAATGAGGACGGAGTTACTTAAAATTTTCAATATTATACGATCTACTTTATGAAGATTCCTACTGTTACTGAGATTTATATTAGAAACTAGCTCCACCCGCGTGGATGCCGGTTATCGCTCCAAAAAGTATCCTATATTCTTCCTAGAGTGTCAAACTATTTCCATACCAAATTTCATCTAAATCTGTTCAGTGGTTTAGGCCTGAAAGCGTAACAAACAAACACTCACTTTTGCATTTATAATATTAGGATCTAGATTTCCTTATATTACGGTATGACTAAAATCAATAAAATTGTAAATTTGTTACTAACGAAAGAATAAAATCGATCATCTCTGCTATATAATTATATCATAAATGGGTTGATGATTTCCTTCTCGCATTCGAAAGTGCTTCTATTTCCTGAAATAAACGACATTCGATTTAGGTCCTAGCGTGCGATGCACCAGTGAAGTTCGTTATTGATGGAGCTGGCTGGACTTTCAAGAACGACGCCTTATCAGATAATGCGGTATCTTAACTAATGACAACTATTCACTTGAAATAGTGAATTTCAAGACATTTCTAACTAATAATGTGTCTATTTTGTGAAATTAACAGATAGAAAGATATAATCACTTTATTTTGCACAACACAGAAATAAAACAAACATAATATGACAAAAACGGCGGTCTTATCGCTAGTAGCAAAAGCACAAAACTTTTAAAAAGTTCAAAATATAAAAATCATAAGATTTAACGGTTACTTGTTGTGTTATAACTGGTAAATCCTAAGAATTACCATACTTCGAGCGTTAACAGTAACATTTACATATATTTTTCTGGTCTATTTTACTATGTCATAATAATGTTCAAACTGATGTCATTTGACCAATTCCCTCTTTGCCACGTACATTGGTATTGTCATCATCAGGCTTCACAATTGACGAGTCCCTTGTTGCATTGAGAGTGCTCCTATTTCCTGAGGCAAACGACACTCGATTTAACTGCTAGTTTACGATTCACCCATAAATCTTGTCTGCTATTGATACATGTTTCAGCCTAATTCCGACTGAATTGAATTGATGAATATCAATGAATTTTACAGTACCAACTAGTCAACTATGAGTGAGGTAACCTTAATGAACAATGATGGATTGTAAAAACCTATCCACTACCACGTAAGTTTTTTTATTTCAGCTTCTGTTGCACATGATAAGGTAGAATTTTGCGGGCTTAATGCTATTAGGCATTCTCTATCAGTCAACTGCAAAGTTAAGTTCAGAAATATTAAATAGGTTAAAAATTAACAGGTGAATATACATAAATTTATATTGCAGTTATGTACATGATAGTGACGACAATAGCACAATAAATTAAAACATGGGCTATATTAGTTCATAGAAATGTTTTGCTACTTTCAAATACATCTCAATCAATTGATAATTTCGTGACATTTCTATAAAAAAATTAACATTGGCTGCATTATTTCATGTCATGTAATTATCAAATAAGATGTTTTTGAGAGTTGCAAATCATTTCTGTGAACTGATATAGTAATCCATTTTTTAATTTATTGTCGTATGGTATATATATCTTCTTTTTTCATAACTCTTAAATACAACTACGACAACATACTTTTATTGAATGCAAAATTCACTGTATCTATATGTACATTCCTCGAATGTTTCTCCCATGTAAGAAGGCCTGAGCCCAGCAGCGGGGTATATATAGGCTAGTGATGATGATGATGATGATGATATTTACATTTCGGTTGAAATCACTCGTTAGATCACAACAAGATAAAGCGCACGTACATTATTAAGAATGAAAACAAACTTTAACTCTTCCTAACGGCTTTTGTACTAGATCTACAAGCGCTTGTTAGACTCATTGATACTTAGATGGATCTAATTGTGCGAGGGCGCGGTCCGTTCACACAGCGCACAGGATCTGGGCTCTATTTGTTGCGCGCGCGCACCAACTCATGTGTGACCGCACCGCGCCCCAACACATGAAGCGCAGATAAAATGAACAATTCCAGTAAGCCCCCGTATTGTACGTGCTACGTAACTGTGACAGCATTGCTTGTATTAAGGTATTGTACGGCCAATAATAGGTAGTTTGTTTACGTTTCTGGAAGGGAATAGAAGTAATGTTTATTTAAACACTCTAAGTATAAGCCTTAATTTTATGTCATTATTCTATTATATCCATCAGGTACAAAGGTAGGATACGGGGTAGTCATAGAATCTAGTAATCTGTGAAGAAAATTGAAGCTGGCTATTTTAAATGTAATCTTTGTTCTACACAGAAATCGCAGGTCAAATTAGTAGCATGGTTTGCTTTGTTGTTGTACAGGGTGTCTGTGTAATATCTAAAGTTGATAGAGCACAAACTCAATTCGCTAGAAAATATTCCTTCGAGCGTTGAAAGTAACGATTTCGACATTAATAAGGAAGACATTAGTTTAAAGGCAAGAGCTGAGTGGTTACAGTAGCCGCTAAGATTATTCGTCTTTATTGGTATTGCATCCGATTCTACGACGATCAAAACTTTTGCTTTCATAATGTTAAAAATATTTAGAGACTAAATATTGAATTGAAAGGTATGCACCCTTGATGCTATAAATAACACTCATTTTGTAATTCATGTAATTTTGTAATTTAATCATATGTTTAGGAATGCCTCTTCGGAAGCGTATTTCTCAATCCATCGCTGATTCATTGGCTTGCTCGCACACCTGAGCTTCAATTTTCGTTTCACCGAATGCGATTTTATACCTACTTATTTTCGTCTCTGACGGCGGGCCAATTCGATTTCACGGGACGACCGATGCCAATGCCAATACTAGCCAACAGTTCCCAGTTCAAAATTATGCTTAAGCTGGGATCACTGGTTGAAGCTGATATCGACGAAACAAGGTTAGCTGGTAAACTTATACACCAGTTTAGGGAATTTATAGCTTTTCGAAATACGCACGTGTTTTAGGTGCACTGAACTTTAAATGCAATCTTGAAGCACAGGCTAAAGTACTTTTTTCAGTACTGGATTTGCGTTAATTTAAAACAGGCTTAACATGTTGCTTAATACCAAACATTTATTTATTTGAAAGAGGAAAATAAACTGGAGCTATTGAACCGAGACGGAATGATCAAATAAAACTTAATAAAAAATCTCGCGTCAATTACGAATTCCGGTCCCAAATTACGATGAAATTGATGACTGGTGTATTAATGACATTTCAAAACTTTTATTTGAATTTAATTACTGTCGTACCGATTTATTTATTCTACAATGCTATTAAATTTAGATTACAGCTAATCTTATTTTTATTTTTTACTTGATAACAACTTACACCTAATAAAAAATGTATTACATATAAAATGCAATAGTAAGCATTTAACCTGTCAACCGATTTTCCAATTGTCATAGCCCCCCGGTGGGATAGCGCTGCTTGACAGATTACGAGTATTCTTATGAATGAATGAATGAATGAATAAAATTTTATTTGCATAATACTCTGTTTACATTTCAGATGGTGACACATTAAATTTATAGTTTCATCAGTATTATACCTTTATTTTTGTAGGCATGCAAATATTTATTGTCGTAGGTACACGATACTTAATTAAATATTAAAAATAAATGTCAAGATATATTGCATAAATTAATTGTTAGTAGAAATTACTTATAAAAAAATGACATTTATATTGCAACATAATTAATTAATTAATTAATTTCTCTTAGGGAGATGCTTCGGTAGGAAAAGAGTTGCCATCAGCATAGGGCTGATGGAAACTCTGTTCCTACCTAAGAATATTTTTGTTCAAGTTTCGTTAATGATCCTAGCCGCGTTTTTTTACAGTCACATTATTTGTTGTCTTGGACATTCAGATCAATACGGTCACACAGATATATACGGGCACACAAATGAATCGAAACAGAAGTATAGCAATGTCTATACACCCACACATGTTTAGGCGCAGATAAGTACGTCAGTACTTAATACCTAAAACGGATCGATGCCGCGGCCGTTAAAAGAAAACCGCATTACAAAGGCATTTTACTCGCGCTTATGTACGGTCATAAACGCAAACAATCTGCTATAACAATATTTTTTACGCGCTTCATATCCCTCCATTCATAAACTCATGATCAGCGTGTAGAAAAGTTCTTTGCGCGTCTACTCTAAACTACTCTTAAGGCACAGATATTGGTCTCGGATATAGGTACTAGAATTTAAGTCCACGCGCAAAATTAATTGTATTCACAATGGTTTCGTTAGATAAGTGTGCATAGGGCTTTCTCCACAATTATTCCGTTCACGTTAATTAAATGTTGGTTTAGCACCGTTTGTGGGCCGAGAGTGACGCATGGCTGACCCACATCCTTCACCTTCAACGAGTAGTTTAGTTATCACTTGATCCTTACTAAACAAATACACGTTTCAATGAGGTATATAGATTTTGCCACATTGATTGTTTTTCATATTGCATAACGATGAAAATGATATAAATATGTATGTATACAGGATGGTGCCGACAATACGACATTAACTTTAAAACATGGGCTATATTAGTCCATTAAAATGGTTTCCAACTTTTAAAAACATATTCAATAGATAATTTCATGACATTCCTTAAAGCATGTGGTTTACTGGTGGTAGGCCCGTATGTAGGGTCATCTGGGTAGGTACAACCGCCTTTCTTATTTTAGCCGTGAAACAGTTCACTGTGTTTCGGATTGAAGGGAAAGGTAGCCAGTGTAATTACTGGGCATGGACGGCATTTCATCTTAGGCCCTAGGATGACAACGCACCTGCAACATCGAGTGATTTTTCTTGTTATTGCAGGTGTCTATAGGCGGCGGTAACCGCTTACCATCATGTGGGCCGTCTGCTTGTTTATCATTTCTATGAGCTAATATAGTCCATCAGATTTGAATGTTTTGATTTTGTGCGTTTACTTATAACACCTACTTTATCAACAATCTATACAATTTCTTCATCGTTTCCTTTATTATTATTTCTTACAATAGCATAGCCCATGTTTTAATTTCTGTTGTTTCGTCGGCACCATCCTGTATATAGGTATAACTCTACAATTTTCCCGTTAATTTTTTTGGCTTTTGTAGCTGAGGTAATGTATTTCGATTGCTGAAACATGTGAGCCTTCGAAATGTTAGTCTTGAAACAAAATATAGATACCTTATCAGGCAAAGTAATTTGAAATTCAAATACCTTAAAATTTTATTTGCCAATTGTTGTCGACAGTATTGTTGGCTCAGTGGCAAAGCTATGCCACAATACCAAAAATTATTTTCTTAGTTACTAGGTTGATTTCCAATTGGACCTATTTTGTTCCTAAATGTTCTAAAAAGTGAGTGGTTTTTAACCGACTTCAAAAAAAGGAGGAGGTTATCAATTCGTCTGTATGTTTTTTTTATGTTTGTTACCTCAGAACTTTTGACTGGGTGAACCGATATTGATGATTCTTTTTTTTTCGATGCGGAATAGTTCCCATTTGGTCCCATAAAAAATTTTTGGAAATCCATTGGGTAGTTTGGTTTTTAAATCAAAAAAACTGGAAAAATTAAGTCGTCTACATATGCGAAGTTGCGGATATTTGCTTTCCTATGAATTTTTAGTGAAATGATACGATAGTAGAAAACAATATAAGCTCACGGTCAACCATCTAGCTTTGACCTTCAAAAGTTCAAAAATTAATAATAAACCTTATTAATAAACCTTCAAAAATTGTGAAATTTTTTTTTAACAAAAAATAAAACCGACTCTAAAAAACTGAAAAGGATAAAATAATTAAATTTTAGTAAGTAGGCACTCATCCCCTAGGAACATATTTTTGGAGTTGGTGCTAAGTTGTTTCCAGATAACATAAATAGTGAAGCACCGACTCCAAAAATATACTAAAATTTAATTATTTTATCCTTTTCAGTTTTTTGGAGTCGGCTTTATTTTTTGTTAAAAAAAAATTCACATTACTGAAGAAATCACATACTGAAAAAATGTATTTATTTTTAAAATTTTCATTTTATTTAGGGATTTTTGTATATTCACCCGTCAAGCGTCAGATTCCAGACTCATTTGTTTTTTAATTTTTCATAAACCCCCAGAGGTATTACGCCGCTTGACAGATTAATAGCCATGTCAGCATTTTTACAATACTAATCGCTAGTACTTCGTATAATTTTTTATATTCTTATATCATTTATTTTATATCTGTACATATATCTACAAAGACAAAAAAGAAATTAAAATTTATTTGAGAACCAGCATCTGTGAACTAAAATCCAGAATACTGCATTACTATTATAATGCGATAACGTTATCGGTATGTTTTCAATATCATTCATTAGAATCTTATCAAAACACTTTTAGTAGCGTAAGTACCTAGACCTCACACCAGGCGGGGCTTATGTTTTGATTGGATAAAGGTATTAATCTTCGCAAGTACCCGCAATCAGGTACAATAGATATTTAATTATGTGTTAACTCCGGCATGCTGGTTTGGCCGGTTAGAATTTGGATAAATCTTCATATAAAAATATATCTTAATGTTTAAAAATGAAAACTGACGGACTGACATATCGACGCACAGCCCAAACCGCTGGGTCTAGAGATTCTAAATTTGACACACAGGTTCCTTATGAGGTCTAGGGGTGCACTTAGAAAGTATTTTAGACAATTCACCATCCAAGGTGGCCCAAAGTTTGTAAGGGGGGAAAAGATGAGTTAGACTATTTTATTCGAAACTTCACTGGAGTACTACTATCTAATAATGAGTAATCAAGTATTTCACGTTTTTTTCCTAATTCAACCCCTTATAGGCCTATGGTCAGAAGTGGCACGTATTAAGGCTGGTGATGATGATGATGATTATATATATTCCGTCATGAAGTCGCGAAAGAAATTGTATAAGGAGAAACACAGCACACGTGTTCCCTTATAACATGGGTTCCTTCAAAAGAGGCGTTAAAAAACACCTTTTGGGCCGGCAAGGTGGAGGTGGTTAGAGCAGTGTCTAAATTGCACTAGCTGTATTTGCGTATAGGCTCTTCTTACCGCTTCACATCAGGTGGTGTTGAGTAATTTGCCGTGCTGTGTATTAAAAAATATATAAATCAAATATTAAGACAAAATGGTGCATGACTCAGCAATGTATTGGGGGTCACCACATTTGACCTGAAACTTCGTTATTCTGTCTGGCCAACAATAAAATGCGCACAGTACATTTTACGTACACAAATATCAACACATGCTTGGTGTTATGACCATGATTTTTCTTCCTGAATAAACAATCATAAGACCGCCTATTTTGGCATATTGTGTTTGTTTTTTCTCTGTGATGTTTATGTAAATGTGCAAAATAAAGAATTTCTATCTATCTATCTATCTATCTATCATATACCTGCATTGTTTGAGAAATTATCTGTTTGGTAGAAAGTTAGTAAAAGGTTACAAATAAACTAGTGATAGATAAATAGTTTACAGTTGATGCACGAATAACCGTTTTTGTGAATGACGAGGAGGGAAATTTTTGATATAAGTAATTTTTCAACTCATACTTGTTTACTACCGGTAAATTAATCCAAAAAGAAATTACATAGTTGGGTTCGAAACCCAATCGAAGAAGTATCGCCAGAATCTTTAAAACCTCAATCGTTAACCCCTGCTAGTATAAATGTTAAACAATAGCACTCTATTAAAATTATGACAGTAACGAACTGCACTTGTCTACAGGTTGTTGATAATTTTTTTGATGGTTTTGATTGTGATTTGCAGAGACCGTCATGATAACGCCGACGTTCAAGGCACGCTCGACATCGCCAGGTATATTCGTAAGAATCGCTCTTAATGTGTTGTGTGTACTCATTACTACATGTTTTACACCGTTTTGTTTATTCATCTTTTCCTAATCTGTACAAATCTACATTACGTCTTTTACGAAGCCCAATCCTAACTTATTTATTTATTTTTCCCATTAATTAAAACCGTTCTTCTTTGCTTGGAATGTAGAGACACGTAGTATCATTTCCAAGTAACCATTAAGCCAGTCAATAAGTTTAAAAAATTCCAATCCACTTGAAGGAATTCTTCAAGTAAGTAATAAAAAAGAATACTTACGAAGATAACTTGATATATTTTTGTAAATTATCAGGGTATTCTTATCTTTCATTTAGAACTACAAACACATTAATATTCAATCAACAATGGAGGTATCTGTCGTAAATACAATAAAGAATTAAAATAAATTAGCATTATAATTTATCATACACAACAGTCTATTCTTGAACATAGTACAATAATTTTACAGTTTTATTTGTCTATAGGTAATTCTGGCAATAAATTACATTATATTCCGTTAACGTACCAGTAAGGTCCCCAAGCCCCAACGTGTGAAGTAATCATGTAAATGTCTGTTTTTTATTGCATTTTCAAAGCTTGTTTGATTGTTTTGCCTTTTATATATGTTGTGTTACTGTTGTTTTGTTTTGGCATGTTTATGGATTTGATTGTTTTCTTTATTTAAAATTATTTTTACTTAGGTGTAAAATATTTTCAAATAGCTGGTAACTGTCGCGCTGGATTATACGCAAACGACTGACGGCTAAAAAAATGTAAGCGCTGGTCACTCACTGCGATTGGTGACAACCCATTGTAAGTGTGTAATTGCTCTAAAGAATAAGGCCACTGATTAGTTCCATTGTACATAAGCAAAGGGCTTGTGTTATAAAAACGCCAGTCTAAACAGAATGAAAGTTTTCGTTAAACAAAAATCCTCCCGGCAAATTGTAACATGGGTATGTACGCTTATGAGAACGAGTTTACGAGCAGACAATATTCGAAATGGCCGTAAAAAGGGCGGGTCATAAAGCGGTCATTAGGGCCCGCTGACGGTGCGCAACGAGCGGTACAACGGTGTGAATACGCCTTTATCTATTGCTACGAGCTACGTTTCAGTAACGATTTACCTTGCAGTAGTTTACAGTTACCGTTACTAAGGTACTTAAACTTTACCAACTAGTGCGACAAAATATAACCTACCTACTTACTTTTATTATTTAACTCCGTCTTTGAAACATTGACAGGTATACCTATAAATATGTCTTAGGTAACTGTGGCTAGACTTTTGCACTAATTAAATTTAAACAAAAAGTATTTTTTTTTAAATAGGTATAAACCTTTGTAACCTAACACCGATTCCCATAAGTATTTTAATATGAATTATTTTTGCATTCATTTTCTACTGATCCCTCATACCTACATAACTTACTTCGCTGTTCATATGTTTAGCAGAATGATCAAAGGTCTATTATTATATAGGCAGGTATACGCTGAAACATCAATAGTTAAACATTGTAATTACGACAAGATTGGTGAAACAAATTATATTATGGACAACCCTATCTTCGCCTGCGGCCTCAGAGACAGCGAGGTACCTACCTGAAAATATCACTCCGTCTGATAAGGGTTGAATAATATTGAATATGTGTATAATAATAGCAATGGAAGTATTTCAACAAAACTAAAATTTTATAGTTTCCTAGTTTTAAAATATAAAGCTAAATGTCACACTTTAGACGATCATGTTTTTTACTACTACACATCTTGCGTAATATTATGCGAACAGCCACATTTTAAATATATTTAAAAAATACTGTATGCCACCGGTTTTAAGCAAGAACAGCTTTACGAGCCATAAATAAAATTTTACGCGTCCATTTTACATTGATCCGCAACGAAGTGACTTCTATATTGTATTTTGATATTATATGTTTATTATAATGTGTTGTTTCGTAGGTTCATAGTGGTAAGTAAACAAAATATAACAGATTCCGAGTTGTTCTACTATAGAGGCGTCGTATAAGGTCTGTCTATAGTCTAATATAAACCTACCGTACTTTTTCCTTCGATTGGTATCATAATTAGGGCAAAAATATTTATCCGGTCTAGGAAAGAGAATAAAAAATGGTATAAATATAGGAAATAAGGCCTAAAAAGGCTAAATACAATTATAAATGATTATCAGACTTTCTATAAATAATTGATTTGCTGAACAATTAACGATTTTTGGTGACGAATCATTTTTTGTTGTTGCTTAGGTTAGTTTATTATGGTAAACAGTTAAATACAAACCAATAATAAGTAAAATATGCTATAAATTTACAATAGTTCAAGTACGACTATATAATGTAACAAAAATTGTTGAACATCGACTAAGTATAACTTGCGATAAAACTAGGTACTTACTGAAAACTTTGCCAAAGTGACTGAGTAGAGTTGAACCGTCTTGTTAATCAGGGTCTGATTAAAATCGTCAATAATAGCCAAACTTTGCCAGTAACCGAGGTTATGTTGAAACCGAGGATTAGTAAAATTATCAATTTTATCATAAACCAATTTGGTCCTACTACCCTCGTGCCCATGAATATTATAAGTTGGCCGTGTGGCCGCCCGCGGCTCCGTCCGCATAGATATTGGTGATTGCTCCAAAAATTATCGCAGGACTTTAAACTATCTCCATTCTATATTTTTATCTTAAGTTCTGTGGTTTAAGCGTGAAAAGGTAACAGACTGACAGAGTAACTTTCGCATTTCTTACATTAGTATGCATGTAAGTATATAATATACTTGATACTTAGATTAAAGTAATATGGCGCCACTTGGCCAGTGGTTTATGATCACAAATATAAGACCTTGCTGAATTATGTTGACAAGTCGTAAAAATAAATCAGGGTAACTTGAGATGGCTAAAGCCATAACATCATTTTATGATCACCATTAGGGCGCCGACGTTTTATTAATTAAGAAAGATTATCTTACAATAAAAGGTATATTGAGAAAATATTATTGAGTCATTAAATCCGTTATTAGATCGTGCGTTAATATTAAAAAAGGGATAAGTATACGACTTTTACTATTATTTATTTTAAGGACAGTTCAAATAACATAACCTTTATAACCACTTCCGCAATGTCCGTATGTAAAAAAATATATAAGTAATACATAAAATAATAAAATATTTATTACGTTTTATTGGGAATAAATAATTCATATTTAAAATTATTAGTGTTGTTAAATACTAATGAATTATTTATTTACCTTTAAAAATAGATCATCCTTTCTTGAGATTCTTATATTATAGAAATAGATATTAACATAACCTAAAGAAAGGATAATCTATATTTTACAAATGATTGGTAGTCTACGAGAAGTTGAAGTCTTTATCAATACATGTTTATTGTACGTTGTACATATAGGTACTTGTGACAACAATCATGTCAAAAATAAATAACTCTCTTTATTTCTCGCGTTTGTCAAAGAGTCAGGTACACAAAACTATTATAAATATTAATCACAAAGCGGGTTTCGGTCAACACGATAAGGAAAATAGGTAAATTTTCTTCATGCCTTTCACAGACTTCTTTCTTAATTTATTTTCTTTATGACGACTTATAGTATGTAGTCATGATGTTTTGTTACACGGTGAAATACATAATATAACATATTGTTAGCTGTACTAGCACATTATCGAAACAAAATACCAAGAACAGGGAGTACTAATGCCTGAAAAAAAGATATTGGTTTTTAACATTCTTTAAGAAACTGCAAATACCTATCGAAAACAGCTTTAATTTTAGCAATGAAATACCCGTGAGATTTGTATTAGAAATTATAAATACCTTTCTAGCATAACACAGATTTTTATATAAAAAAATATTTCGCGGATTTTGACGTCACTATAATGTAGAATCTCCTGGTTGATAGTCGCTTTATCAATATTTTCTGATATAGTATCAGTTTTGTAAATTTTAATCAGGTACTATTTATTTTATAACTAAATTGAAAATATGATTATCCTATATAAGCTTTAGATGCTTGAATGGAATATCGGTATGGGTAATACCGAAATGTATGAGTGAAACATAAATACTTTTGTTGACTTACCACTTAGCGTCTTAATTTAATCACCAACTGTTTTAACCAGACGTCTGCGAAATCCACATCCATTCTAATCAAGAAAACTGTTATAATAATTGTCAAAGCGAACTGACGATATTGCCATTTGTTGAAATTGTATGCCCAATAGTATTTTAAAATTATGAACTTTAAAGATTATGTACAAATTCATTATAGGTACCGTGTTACTTATGGGTAAATATTATAGTTACAACCACATATTAATTTATAAAACTAGTTGCACCCGGCATGCTTTGCAATGCCTGTAAAGAAAAAGCTTATGTTTCATAATCCAGGAATCTTTGCGGGCGTCCCCAAAACACTCTGATAGAGTTTAATCATAATCTGAACAATGATTTCGGAATACTTAGAGAACAAACATACATACATGAATTTTTATTCATATTGATAGAGAATGTAAAAGTAAAAAAAACATATACCCGTCAGTTACATAATAATAATATGGTAATAGCAAAAATATATGTACATATATGTTACATTTATTACAAAAAAGCGGTCATATTACCTAAATACTTGCCGAATTACCAGAAAATTTTTAACAACATCGCGTATTAATTATCTTGCCACTCAACACAACCCCCCCCCCCCCCCCTCCCACCCACACCCACTCACACACACACACACACATAAACTAATACACCACTCTGAAATATAGCATTATTCTACCCACGCTTGGTATCAATAATATCCCGCGTGGAATTAGATAATACCTCAGAAATGAAAGAAAATGAAAATAGAAGTAAACATAATAATAATACAATATTCAGACACCATATCATTCTCACACTGATTATGTATCCCAAAGTAAGCATCATTATGAGCTTGTGTTATGCATACTAGATAACGGAGAAATACTGATAAGTAAGTAATCTTTAAAATAAAAATCAAAAAATATTAGATCATAATTACAGAAGGTCGCAGCTAAATAACTCTACTTAGTAGTGTTGTGTTCCGGCAGTGAGTCAGGTCGCCAGAACTCAGAAAGAAAGCTTATGTTGGGAGTAGGCGGACTTGTCTCCGAAGCTGTCAACATGACGCTTTCTCTTGAATTCTCTTGACGTCGGCGACGCGCGAGTAGTCCCTTGGGTACTACGAGCGTCTATTGGCTACGGTAACCGCTTACCATCAGGCTTACCTTACGCTTGTTTGGCGTATAAAAGAAATAAGAAATCATAGGATTTCAGTTATACACTATTACATTATTACTATTTCAATTTTAAAAAATAGTCTCAATAATAGTTTAGTGAATAAAGTTACGTTATTGGAATAGACCTTCTATTCCAGGGATGGCGAACCTTTACACATCAACATGCCATTTTTCCACAGAAATGTTTAATGAGGTCATAGCCATCAAATAATTTTGACTTAGTGGTTTTTTGAAAAAATAATAGTAATAAATACTATCAACTCAAAACTCTTCATTTACAACAGAAAAATAGGAACATTTTGCAAGGTTTCAGTTGTACGAGTAATTAAAATTAAAGTAAATTTTTTGTGATTTCTGTTGTTGCAGATTAGATGACAAATAACAAATGTTAGGGTTGTAAGATGTTACTTTTAGCAGAATGCATGCTGAACTGGAGTCATCTGTCAGACGGGTTCTATTCTTCTCTGAAAATGACTCGCAGGCATAGGTTAACGAAACTATTGTAAAAAAATAGCATGAGGCAGCTTCTTCAAACAATTAAACGTGTCGGGTGCCCAAAATATTGTGTCGCGTGCCATTGGTTCGCCATCCCTGTTCTATTCCATATATCTTTCAAAAACTCATGATCAAACATATAACACAAAACATGTTGCTCCGCAGTGCTTTAAGGTAGATTAGGCGGAGCGAATTACTGTTTTTTAATAATTGTACATGCATTAATTAAAAACAGGAAAAAAAGAAATACAGAAGGAAGATGGATACAGAAATACCTACTTAGCTACTTCTATATCTATCTTCCCTCGTAGAGACTAACAATAATCTGTCTTGATACCGCTGTAAAAGTATTAACTTTAAATAAAATCTAGTAGATGTTTAATTAAATTAATTCAACAAAGCAAAAGAAATGACCATAGCATTGCACAGTAGGCAAAAGGCGCTTATTTAAAGTAAAACTTTTCTGTATTCACAGAAGAATAATAATACTTATAATAAACGATTGAAATAGATTTACACGCGGCTAAAATCGTAAAGCTTTCCTCATACAATAGCTTTACGGAATTCGGACGGAAATGTTTCCATTTGTATGAAATCCTTTCAGGGTTCTTTGCTTGCATTGAACTTTTGTCTATATAAAGGATTCGGAACAATAGGAATAAAATCACTTTTTCCGATTAATATACAAACGTAGCATACTTTGAGAAGTAAAAATTGAAACTATTTGAATTTGTATATTTTAGTTTGTATTATTCCTATTAATTTAATAGGTACTAGACCCGTAGTAGCCTTTCGGCCTTTAAACAGGTTCACTGTCTTTCAGATTAAAGGGAAAGGCAGCAAATGTATAATTACTGGGCGTGGAAGGCATTTCATCTTAGGCCTTAGGATGACAACGCACCTGCAATACCCAATGACTTTTTCCTTCTTATCGCAGGTGTATAAGCGACGGTAGCTACTCACCATCAGCTTGCTTTTCATCTAGTTGTTTATAAACAATATTATTAATTTTAAAATAAATTCAGAGTTTCCTAATATTGATCCATCAATTAAGAATCTTTCATCTCTTTCATATAAAATTTAACAAATATACCTCCTAGTGAAATTCACGAAGCAGGTACAGAAAATAAATGAAAAATAACGCCCATAAAATTACACACGAGCACGTTGTTAACATTATAAAAGGCAAGTCATTATCGGTACATAATAAGCTCCGGGCATAACATTCGTTCAACTTTTATACAGTCGCCACGTCTTGGAATATTAATGGCATATACTGCGTTCAGAATACTTGTTACAACTTTTCCCATTACCCTCAGAATCACACCGAGAAAAATGCTTTGACGAAGAGAGACGCCTGAATGAAACTCGGTGAAAGTTCCCAGACCTAATCCGGGCTCTGTCTGCAGCGTAAACAAGATGTTTACTGTAAACTGTTTACAAAGATTGTTTAATATAAAAAATAAGCATTATGCCTCCATAATGGTGTTTGATTACGAAAAGTAGAGACAGAGAAAAGTAAGATCAGATTTCGCGTTTGTATTTTTGTTACATTTAGTATCCACCACAATTGTTCAAACTCCACGTTAGGTTTACCCGCGACTTTTTTTGTTTATTTACATTTTTCGCTTCCTAGAAAATAAAACAGTTGGAATATAATAATTTTTCATGAAATATTATTTAAATACTTAAGTAAAGATGGAAAAAAGTAAAACAAATATGACATAATTATATCGTAAGGCAATAAAATCATTCATTTATTAAATATTAGGTAGAGATGCCTATTATCCAGATACAGTAGATATTATCTATTGTTGAGAGTTGCTAAAGGACAAGGGTTATCGAAAAAATAATAATCTTTTTATGTTGTATTGTAATTTTTTAAAACAAGATAAGCAGTTAACAATATTTAGTAATTGCATTTTTATACAAAGCACGGTAATTGACCCAACACCACCTGATGTGAAGCAGTAAGGAGAGTCCATTAAAGGACTCTCCTTATTATGCGAAGACAGCTAGTGCAGTATAGACACTGCTCTAGCATAGTCTAAACAAAACATTAAATTATGCATTAGTCATATCTCGCTTTAAATTGTATGCTAAAGGCAAGAAACTTGCATTGTGTGAATAAGCCTATGTTAAAATAAGAGATTTTATTATGCACTTGTAAATAATAATATAACGGCTGTCATACCAGTCTTACTGACGGCTGACAGTGTCACGCTCACAAACTATATGAAAGAAAATCTAATAATATTCTCTATTTGACAACCAATAACTTCTCGACTGAAAAGTTGCACAAAATCCCTACGGATGTAGTCAATAATACACTTTAGGAACCTGTCCTTTGGCAGACAAAAGCGTCAGCCTGTCTAAAAGCCCTATTGTACTGTTATTGTTTGCCATGAGTTTACTAAAAGCGAGGCAATCGAGAACCGGTGCCTTTTTCCACTATTTTTCGCGCTATAAAAAATAACATCCAAAACCTCAGGTAGAGCTGGATATACAGTGTGTTACAAAAGTCTGAAATAAAATTTAAGGGGGCAGTTGTGTTCCGTGTCAAGATTTACCTATGAAAGTTTGACGCCTTTCTTTAAATTAATTATTGATTAAATTAATAAAATT
Source organism: Nymphula nitidulata (assembly GCA_947347705.1). Lineage (NCBI taxonomy): Eukaryota > Metazoa > Arthropoda > Insecta > Lepidoptera > Crambidae > Nymphula > Nymphula nitidulata. The sequence continues at coordinate 15,193,597 of OX374625.1, read as the reverse complement.
CTGGCCACATCCGGCCCCAATTGTGCTAATTTCAACGTAATTGCAAAAAATCTTAAATTTGCATGGCGCTTTTTGACAGCATTGAGATCCAAAGACGTTACTATGGGTACCATTATTTATATTAGGAACGTATTTTCCGCTGTCCAACAAATATTTTATTCTATTAATTTATGTAATTTAAACTTAATAATTATGTAATATAATTATAATCAAGGACATCAACGTTTGTTCCGGAAAAAACGCTATTTTTTACAAATTCGGAGAATATACGTTATTGCTATACCCATCAAAATAATTCAAACTTTTAATATAAGATATGAAATATTGTTGAAGTTGTACTGTTTAAAAAATTCATAAAAGTAGTACCTATTTTTTTCCAATATTTTTAAAAAATGGTTATGACATTAGATTGCTGCCATCAATTAAAACAAATTTTACTATGACAACTATGAATAAAAACCTACCTAATACATAGTTATAACTAAATTTGTCAGTATTCCCATACATTTCTTAGTAACATAGGAGCTGTTCCGTAGATTTTCCATGGAGCGTTTTTAGACGATGCGTCGCAACAACACAACGAATATACCACTATATCTGTAAAACTATTGATGGTAGACATACTATTTCTTTTGCAATGTTTCTTTATCAGTAAAATACTGCTTATTTATGAGATAAAAAAAAAGTTGTCAAATAAGTACTCTATTGGTGGCCGTTTAAATGTTTCGCGCAACACAAATTGTGCGCAGCGGAACGTTTTGGTTTTGCTTTGGTAAATACGTGGCCAATACTTACCTTTTAACTTTCACGGTTTTCTGAAGAAATATTTATTGAATTCTATTTTTAATGTAAAAAAGTTGATGATGATCCATTTAAGTTTTTTACACCACTAAGGTGACAATAAAGCATACGGCTCACCTCATGATAAGCGGTTACCGTAGCCCATTGACACTTGCAACTGGCCAGCTAGCCAGGGGTATCACTTGCGCGTTGCCGGCCCTGTAAAAACTTTTTCACACCTTTTTTTAAGAATTCCATGCTGTACTCATTTGTGAAAACCTCTGCAGGGCGCTCATTCCACAACCTGAGCAAGTCTTTCAATTTAAATATATTTTTTAATATTCTTGAAACTGAAGTGACATTTAAGATAATTATAATCATTATTGTGCTTTAACGACACAGGATTGTCTCGTTAGGTGTTGACGAATCAAGAATAGACCAATTAGACTTCACAAATTCAGATGCTAACCTATAGTGCCGTCAGGGTGTGGATAGACATAAATTCTTTGTTTTGTACATTTGTTTAAAAACACAGAGATAAAACAATAAAGGTGATCTTATCGCTAGAAGCGATCTATACCAGACAACTAATTTTTTTTAAATACTGTTTTTTGTTGGCTGTAATTTATTTTTCGTTTTCTACCTTTCTCGTATGGATAGAGGTGTAATTAAATTTCCGGTCAAATAACATCAATGATTTAATTAATATTCCTAAAGTCCATTCATTCAGAAATCCGCGGCTGATTTAAAACATGCTTCGCTATCTCTCGCAGACTGTGTCTGTCAAACACAAAATACGTTCCGTGGTGGATTCAAACTTGTTGTTTATGTTTGTCGAGATGATACTCCGAAATTAACATAGGATAACGTAGGTATTATGCGCAATGAGAACCAAATGTCAGCGCTTGATAACGTGGCATGAATAGGTACTACTGAAGCTATACCCAAATACAACTTTGAAATGGGTAATCGGAGGCTTGCGAAGTTGAATTTGTGGTATCTACTTAGACATCATAGTTGGCGGTATTTCATCCATGTCCATTGGAAAATTATCACCTATGTGCGTGCCGGCGATTTTGCTTGAAGGATTTGAATAACGTTGGTACCTAGTGACATCTTATCCTTTAGTATTAAAAACTTATGAGTTCTCACGCTTTACTTATCAAATCAAATCACTTTAATGCTTTCATATCTCAATGAATCTTTGAAACATAATGATATCCAACGAAACATAGTAATAGGATACAATATATCTATTGAGTGTGGCAATTATTGAATATTTAACATTCAAAATATATTATTTGCCGTAAAAAAGTAAGCCAATGGCCACTTACTGTACTTACTTTCATTGTTATTATTATTAATTATCACACGTTTCCCTAAATTAATTTAACAGTAAAATTAATACAATAATAATGATAATAAATGTAAAATGCTTAGCATTAAAAATTTAATGGCAAAGCTCTCGCTTTCATCTATTCCAATATGTTCAATGATTTCGTTCTATTATATACTTAAAGAATCTGTATTTTTCCCTCTTTATTCTACTAAGTCTCATATTATTACTAAGATTACTAAGTATATATTTTTATAGAACAAATTGGAAATTTAATTCTGCGATGTTCTATTGTCTGTTCAATTAAGTAGATAAACATTTTGGTTTTATTTTTCTATCATGTTCTATTGATTATTTTAGTAAATCAAACTAGAACTTAAAGTCTTCAAAGTTCTACTCTTTGTTCTGCTGTTACATTATACTTAAATATACTTGCTAGTCATTTCGTTGTATATAAAAAATACATGTTACCTAGTATATAAAAATGTAGACTATACTTAGATTTTTATCCAGAGAAATCTTATATTATTCTGTGTCTTAACACAACTTCGATCGCTTAACCTTCTTCACCAAAGGAAAGATACGTATATGGTTATAATCTAGTTAATATCAATACATAATAAAGTAACTACTATAGTATATGTGCCTGCCAAAGTAGGTAGACATAGATGGTGATAAGTACCTTTAGTTACATTGAAGTAGTTGTCGCTGTTTTACTTAGTTAATTGATTAACACTCCAGCTTAAGCCTAATTGGAAGACCGGGCTATTACGAACGCGTCTAATTGAAACCGTAGATAGCAGGTTCAATGGGTTGAAAAAATGGATATGAGAAAATATAACAACTCAAGTTCTAGCAAACAATTTTAAACTTGCCGAAAGGACTTTATGACGAGACGGATAAAAGCTACTTTTGCTTAGCTATTTTCCAGCTACTTAGGTACACCTAATATCATTTAATTACTAATCACTACAAAACTCGCTACAGTATGATAGTGAGTTAAACAAGTAATTTCTTCTCGAGTTAATCTGTAGAACTATTCTGTGGAACTTACATTATCTAAAATTATATTTTTTAACCCCCGACGCAAAAAGAGGGGTGATATAAGTTTGACGTGTCTGATTGTGTATCTACGGGTATGTGTATCTGTGTGCCTGTCTGTGGCATCGTAGATCCTAAACGAATGGACCGATTTTGATTCGGTTTTTTGTTTGTAAAATGACGTGATTGAGATGGTTCTTAGCTAGGTATAAATTATGAAGATCTGTTTAGGCGTTTGATGACTATCAACTCATTTAATAATTGACAAAATTACAAATTTTCTTACAAATTTTCACAGATCCGATTAATTTGAAATTCTGTTTACTGTAAGTTTGGTGGTATTTATAAGACATGATAACCTTGAGCTGATCCTGTACCATCAAACAGTCTGCGGGATGCTCAATTCTTCAGAAACTTACAGCAGATATGGCGTATTCGGGGTCATAAGAATAGTCTCAATGTGTATTAGATAGATAGATGATTAATAAAACCGGAGGCGATTTAAAATGTCATAATTTTTCCTAATATAAAAATAAAACATGTTCATAGTTATTACAATATCTTTGATGTCGAAGAGATGTCTAAAGATAATACGGCGATGCCTTCGGGCCGTGTGTTTCTTTTGTCACACTTTTAGTACAACTACTTAGCAGCCAAATGTGCGCTGCGACAAGATATGACCTTGTTGACTATTTGATAATAATCTTTATTAACATAAAAATGTGTATCTCAACTGAGTTATGGAGTTGTTAGAGTCATACAGACGTAGGTTAAGTTTGTGGTATCAAATGACCTAACTTCATCGTCCATGTGCCCATATCCCCTGAAAGTCGTCACGTCACTCCTACTTACAATTGACCGCTGGGTTTTTTTGGGTGGGGTCACCCCTACCCCGTTGCTTCGTAAAACTCTCAAATGTTTTTACAAGCGAATAAACAGCGAGAATAGGTGAATAAATGAAAACCTACACATTTAGCGGCGACTAAATTACTGGTCTTAGTAAATCGCTTTCAATAAATAAAGCTATACAAAGTTGACAAAAAATAACGCTACAATTTATAAAAACTGCAACTTTTAATCATTTTATAGGCGTTCCCGGTATCGGTTCTGTGAATGGTCACGATAAAAATAGCCAGCACATGTATGCTGCGCGCCAGATGCCCTGCGACCTTACGGTCCGCTTGCTTACATCGTTTATACGGCACCGGCTATAAACCGGCCGCGCTTCACACAACATTAGCGCTTATTGCAAATGAAACTGCTATTGTCTCAGCCATTAAAAGCAACCTTGAACCACTGAACTGGATTACATAACATTTATATTGATTGAAATAACCACTTTATCTTGTAGGTAATACTAGCACGTTCATGTCATGACGATTCGGTATTTACCTTTCTTTTTGTAGCTTCTGAAAACTACAAACAAACCGTTTGTAATATGGGATGCCGATCATTGAATACCTTACTACTGACATATTCGATAAAACCACGAATTACGACTGCAATGATTAGACTTAATAATCACAAACAAAACTTGTTCATAAATTAAACTTACCCATTCCGTTAGAATTTAGATTTCCCGTATCAGAAAAGTGCAAGAATGATAATTTGTATCTCTGTTAAAGTAATTTAATTTGATTGTGTTTAGTAATTGGAATTAAAAAAATAAACTGATCATAATAATATAGCTAACTACTAATTTGATTATGACAGAAGGAAGAGTTTTGGACTAAAATACCAGCGCTGCTGTCCCTTCGGAGCATAATGTACAAAAAGCAAAAAGAGCACTATGGTACTCAAAATATACAAATCGCAAAATGAGCAATACTTACGCAGACTTTCATACCGCTAAGCACTAGTATTAAGTTGTTAATTAAAAGTCAAAAGTCAAAATATATTAGAAACAATATGACTCCATAAATTAGCACCTTTTTACGGGTATTTGGCACAGTGTGTTATTATTATTATAACCTGAAAAATAATAGAGTCAACATTAAAACTGAAATCATGGGCTTATTTTTAGAGCCTATTTCCTTAGTTTTAGCCTAGTCTATCCTACAATACGGAAAATTATAAAAATTCATAAATATTATATTCTTTAGTAATTTTTCTGGGTACGTGATCAAATTTATAGAACATAATGGATTTTCAATCAGCGCAGATTTAAAGCTTTAGCCGACTTTACTAGAAACAAACATTTTACAATAATTCGGCACGAGCGGGATTTGCAGACACCAATCCAATAATTTATAAGCAACTTACAAATTGATAAATGTACAATAAACTCTATTTAGGTCCATTTAGATTAACAAACTAAATGAAAATGAAGGAATACTCCATTTAGATACCAACAATGGAACGGTACACGTATTTGATCCGCATATTAGACGTGCTTAGTCGAGATGTATCGTAGCTTCCAACGGCCGCAGTTTCAATACCTACTGAGCGGATACAATTTCGAAATTCACGCCGTGCCGTAGTCCTGGTAATTCCAATTATGCACCATTTCTGTGAAGCTATAGTATAATCAGAATCAGAGATTTCGAAATGTGTACCTTGTACTAAAATTGAAATGTATGAAAATAAGGATCAAAGAATCTTTAATTTCTAAAGTAGATAACCAGACACAATAGATATTATATTACGCCGGCGGACTGTTAAGGAACAAAACCTTTATTTAAAAGGTCTCTGTATTGTTTAAATAGATCAGGAAGTTAAGATTAAATAGAAAGTAAAGGTTTAGTTAACCATCCCTTAAACAAATATTTGTTTGTACAAATACTGTTTTGGGTACCGAAGTCTAGTAACTATGGCCATTTTTTAAACATATTTCTATTATTTACGTATAATAATTTAAGAAAGCAAATTTAAGAATGATGAATTGTAGAGTTCAGTCCAGTATGGCCAGTAAGTTCAAATCTAATGGTAGAAGTGTTGAAGATAAGCTAACATCTGATACTTATCAGTGTATACTTCACGTGAAATAAAAGTATAGAAAATTAAACGTCAACATGGAGGACTCAATATAAAACGTATCAAACAGTGCCACTATTGGGACTAACATTTTTTCTGGATACATTCATCGATTTTTGTCAAACTACTTACAATCAGGTACTAGATGCTTGTTCATCAATCATGTTTCAACAATCGTTAATCGACAATTCGTGGTCATAAAAATTCTATGTTTCTAGTAGGCAAGGGCATATATTTTATATGTGATATGCGACATGTGTAGGAACAAGGCAAAACACGGAATGGCTAATGCAAGGATGATCCATGGAATAATTTTTTATTAACAAGGCCGTGTTTATCGTACATCGCGACAGCATAAATTGCCAAAATTAGGTACTAACAATAATAATGACCGATTTCCATTAAACCGATTTCCAAAGTTGAAGTTAAATAAGTTTTTAATTCTAGGTAATTTATTAACGTAATAAGTTAGTGATTGCTTTTCTAACTAATTTTTTTCGCTTTTGAGTTCCAATCTCTATGTGATTGGAAACGTAATCTACATTACTAGCATATAATGTGCGCAGTCATTCGTACTAGAACAAATACTCAGTATTAATCAATATCCATTCTAATACTTCATATTGGCTATTAGAGATTCGATTGAAATTGGTTCAGTGTGCAACTATTGGCAACAACATTGCTGAGGTTTCACAGCCAATCGCCACAGTTTTGAGTGAGTTCAGCGCAAACTGCCCTATGTCAGACTATCGCTTAATTATTCATAGACGTTTAATATTGAACGATGCGGCTTCATTGTTTCCAATTTCTTTGCTGTGCCACGGATTTTCGATTATCAATTAAATCTGCCTGGAAATTAAAAAAATAGCCTCTCAATATGTAAGTACGTGATGCGTAAGCATCGTTTAGTTAATAAATTGTTAATTTGGTTAAAGCTAAAATTATTTATTATGAATGAGCTATTGCTACTAGATGGTGCTGGCTGCTTTTGTAATAAGTACCTATAGCATTGCCTGTTACCTATAACATTTTTTGTGTCACAGTTTGATATGAAGTGTCTACCTATCTCAGAAAAGTTTTAATGTCATCGACAGGTATCCTATCCTAGGATAGGTTTAATTCTTTAGTTTTCTCCTTCAGTCTTTTCATAAATTAATCTTTATTATCAGTGGTTATTGAAATTATGTAACATGCGTGTTATCTTTTATCTTATCCAGCAGTGTGATTCACAAACAGAAATATTCGACATCGAGCTTGACGTCTGACAAGTCGACGAGCTGCCATTGATTTTGTCGTTTGAGCATGGCGCTGCAGTGTGATTCACAAACAAATATTTTCGACATCGAGCTTGACGCCTGACAAAGACGACAAGTTGCCATTGGTTTTTACGTTTGTGCACTGCGCTGCGCGAAAGCGTATTCACTAAATCTCTACGTCGGTCTCATGGCTGTGTATAATTGTTTCTGCTTTGGTTATACGACATGAAGTACAATCGATATTTTTCGATTTCGTTTTTATTGTGTTAAAATTGTATCGCAATGACTTTATTCAATATTGGATTTATTCTGACATAAAGGTTATAAAAATTAACAACTTTTTAGTTCCGATACATGCCGTGCTCATAGTCGGAACGCTGGTGTCGCCAATACTTGTCAAACAAACGCCAAAAGATATGACAGCGCTGCCGACAGCCACGAATCCATGGCTGCTGACTTAGAGAATCGCATAGCTGCGCGTAAGCGTATTCACTTATCTCTATACGTCGATCCCATGGCTGTGTATGATTGTCACTGTTTTGGAAATACGACATGAAGTAAAATCGCTATTTTTTTACTTCGTTTTTCTTGTGTGTAAAATGTATCGCAATGAGTTCATTCAATTTTTGGTTGATTTTTACATAAAGATATAAAAATAAACAACATGGTAGTTTCGGCTCACGCCGTGCTCGTCGTTGGAACGCTGGTGTCGCCAACGGTTGTCAAACAAACGCCAAACGGTATGACAACGCTGCCGACAGCCACGAATTCAAGGCTGCTGACTTTAGAGAATCGCATACTTAGCAGTTAGGATTAATTAGACATCGTATCTCAGTACATAAACACGCAGGGCATAGAATAATAGATACGCTACGGCTTAATTGGCAAAAATAACGAATGAATATATATTATATAACAGCTGTTCAATCAGTTTGTTCAAAATAAAGTTCCATTAGTATTCCAATGACGATTAAACGATTCCAACATAATTACACTTCCCAAAACAAAACGTTGATGAATATGGTGCGGACGATTACATTATTCAAAGATTAAAGTCTCCACCACGGTTTCTGTATTTATAGCTCCATCCATCACTATTTCTCTTTCAATTTTGAAGTAAAGAGGGTATGTTTATATATGTATAGCCTTGTTTAGTAATTATATGGCTACGTAGAGCATTATCTGAACGTCTAATATTTACAAATATTTAATTTGCGATTTTGATCTTTAGCAGAAGTTACTTGTGTAAGAATATACTTACCTACAAACATTTTTAGCTCCATATTCAAGGCCAGAGGAAAAGATCAAATAGTAGTCTGCTTTAATATTTCAACATTATTTTTATAATTTTTCCAACTTATGTGATTTTTCATATCTGGGCTTGAAGGTTTTGATTGAGACTGAATCACGAATATCCAATTTTACTAATCTTTTATTTATTCAGGTTTAAAAAATACAGCTTTTGTATTTTATATCGAAAACCTGTTAAATTGCTGTTTACATACGCCACGAGCACAATTAGCTCATCCTAAGTAAATATAAACCAGTTAATATTTAATTATTTCAAGTTAGATCATGATCAGGTCCTTACCAATGAATTAGGCGTTTTATATATAAAAATATTAAAAAAAAAAAATAATGATAAATAAAAACACTTTGCCATTATAATTAAGATTCATTGATGACCACACACATAATTGATTCTACAACAAACTACAACACGTTCACGGGAATTGAAGAACTCTTTAATTGCATTTATTTCCCTTTCTGAAATTTTTCCCTTGTAAAAAGTTATCCAAATTGAAAATCACAAATGCAAATTAGTTGGAGCAAGGTCTGGTGACTACGGTGAGTGAGAATTCTCTAGTTGAAACTCTTATAATTTTATGTATGGTCCGTGTAAGCAAGCAATTTTAAAATTTTAGGCGACTAATTAGTCTTTCAAGCTATAAAAACATCATTTAATAAACTCTTAGTAATAGAGTCCCGTTTTACCCTTTGGGTACGGAGCCCAAAAAAACAATTTTATCTGGAATGTGTGGCTTCCAGACACTTATCTGTCTTAAATCTTTTTAATATGACAGGATGCTATCAAACCAAGAACGTGCCATGCACTCACTTGAGGCTTAACCATGAATAATAAAAATAACATAAATTTTCTACTTTTTCATAGTCACGCAAAAACGAAATCATAGAAAAAAATAAACAACGAAAACATAGACATGAATATCTGAGATTCGTGTTGTCTGAGGTTTGTATTATTTTCAATTTGGAATTCGAAGTCGAAGGCTAGACATCAAAATGATAAAACTTTAAAGTAGCCAGTATTAAAAAGCGGACATTTCATATGTAAAGGTCTAATAGTGAATTCTATTGGCTATTTTATGCCCGAGCTGATTAAATTTTATGATGAATTGATAATGCCCGGTTTGACGATTTTAATCTTGAAGTGTGTAGTTAAATGCGCCAAGTACCGCGGTCTTACTGTAAACCTATTTTAGTTAAAACACGTGGTTAAAATGCGTGGTTTGTCTTTTTCCTGGCATATTTATGGGTAAGAGAGAAAAAATATAGTTCCACGTTGTTTTATCTGAAAAAGGCTTAATAACCGTTTATAATTAAGGACGTGGAATTGTACATTGTTGATATTAAAATAGGTACGAGTACAGTCTTGTCTACAAAATGTATACATTTAAAGATTCAAAAATATGTAACCAACACCTAATTGCTACTTTAGTAGTCTATATTTTGCAGCTTTGAGAGTGTAGATACATAATATTTTCAAACGCAGCTGTAGGGAAGAGTTGGGTCATTTCGAACTCCGGGTATTATTTACCATGGTAAGGACATTTAACATGGTAAACTATCATGGCAAACTTGACAACCTATTTCTGCCTAGTTATCCCGCATCCGAAATTATCAAATTCTCCTCTACCTGTTGCATTTCTACAGCTACTTTATTCTAAAATTGGAGTATGTAGGTAACTATAATTTTAAATGTGTAAGCGGATATTCTACACACGGAATAGACTTTTAATAAAACAAAGCATTTATAGATAAATAAATACGTGATTCAGACACTTGTAAGTAGGCACATCATTTTATGTCCAAGGCTTTCAAGTTACGCAATACGAGTCTAAATTAAATATGAACGATCGTTCTGGTCATTAGAGTCCTCAGACTTACGAAAATAGCGGACTCTATTCGTGAGCTACGGATGTGTGTCAACACCAGGGCTATTTATAATCAAATTACTATTCTAAAAGAAATAAAGGGCCGCGTCAATGCACGTAACACTGTGTGTGTAGGCAGTAAGGTTCTTTTACGATAAACAATCTGTCAGCCAATGGAAGTTTCATCAAATCATGATCTCAAAATCTCCTTTCATTAATGGCCTGTTATCATAATAATCATACCAGGCTATATTAAGTGATAGTTATAATTTATTAAGAAATCAATCATGTCAGTCAGCCTGTATTAAAAAGAGAGATATACAAGTTTATTATCAATAGTAATAATAAATTTGTATAACATATTAAATACCTTAGAAACCAAGGTACTGAAAGATTTTTCTTCTTCGCGTGGTTGACGTGGTCGATTACCTGGTAAAAACAAAAATAAATTTATAATAAAATCGTTGCTGCTTTCGCTCATGAATGATCTTTGTTATTTGTAGGAAACTCCATAAGCGGATATGTTAACATAGCTCGTCGACATTAGCAATTTTAAGTAACAATGGCAGGGCACAAATCACGCAGAACTGATGATACTTGGGGAGCAAAAGTTCTGGCATGGTCACGTACCGGAAAACGTAGTGTAGGGCGGTCCCCCACTACATGGACGGATGACCTGGCCAAGGTCGCGAAGAGCTGATTGATGCGGCTGCACAAAATACGTCTGTTTTTAAATCTGTGGAAAGTCTTTGTTCAGCAATAGACATCATAATTAGGCTAATAATGATAATGAAATATTCTAAAGAGAAACAAATGGACGATATACTGTAAACGAACGAACGATTACGTGTAATGGCATTTAAACAGAGCATGTGAGTCATTACTATCTGGCGTCATAGCATAGCGTGTCAACAAATGGGTGTCTGCCTGAGGCCGCAACACCTGAACGGCTGGCAATGTGACAAGTTGCATAATATGTGGCGTTTGCCGCGAAAACAGGAAATACGACTATTTGAGGACTCATTATAAGCCGGTCCACAGATAAAAAGGGCGTGAAAAATTTTACAGTTATTCATACAGTTAGTACCTATGTATTTAATTTATATAGCATTAAAAGAATAATTAATTAATTAAACTAGCAATCTGACTGTAGCTCTTTTTGAAGGACTTCAAAGAGGATCTCAATTCTACTTTCTTTGTTATAAATATGGGTCACCACAACGCTTAAATTTAAATCTATAACAAAAATCTTCTAGCTGTTTTACTTACACTACAACGTACGATTGATACAAAAGAGCTATTATGGGTATTTTTGCGTAGTGGACTTGAAGAATTTGAAGTTTTATAGTAGGTAGTAAAATAATCTAGTTTGTGAGTAACTATGTACAGACTGTGCACAGATTTCCCGGCCGATTACGATATTTAACTTTTTTTTTCATTTTGAAGAGCACAAATAGATAGGTATAAGGTGATCTTAATACGTATACTTTATCTTTAGATCAGAACTCCTAAACATGCAGTTGAAAATAATCGCTACTAGCGAAATTATTAAAAAATAGATATTGAGATAAAGAACTAACTTCCTAGAATATTCTAAAAAATATTCCTTCCGTTTAACACTCTGTTATAAACCATTACGATACGTCAATCAATTGACTAAGTATTTGTGTTTATTTTAAAAATAATGTATATATATAAAATCAAATCACACATTTACATTAATATCAATTTTATCTAAACATTTTAATATATTTTTTCCCCTCTTGTTTCAGGTAAGTTGGCAGATACATAATTAAGTAGCGTCAGAACTGAGCAGTTTGGTAAGGAAAATTAATTAACTCCTCCGATGAGGATTTTGATTGTAAACATATCAACATATGGTCGATCGATGCAAAGCGGTTATTACTTACTCACTAGAAGACTCGACATGGCATGGTTTTTCTATAAAGTCAATATTTGTCGTATATTTTTATGAATGTTTAGTCAAATGTATGGGTAAATATTAGTTTTTTGGTCTGGGTCCGGGTAATATAAGTTTTTTTTTCTTTATTTAATCAAGGACAAGTTTTAGGTATTGTGGTGGCAAAAAGAAATCTATTCTCATTCTCTCTGTCTTATTTTTATAGAAGTTCTAGCAGCAGAAATAATAAAAATACTTATAACAAAAACTAAAGATAAAATGTTTGAACTTTTATATCTTTTGAATGGTACAGACACATCACTACATAGAATTCTAATAACCCATGCATGGGATGAGCTCGGTGGCGTATTGGTTTGAGCGCTCTGGTTTCGATACGAAAAACAAAGCAACTTTCACCATGGTCGATCCTGGGATGGGTCAATCAAAGTTTGTTATCTCGAGCTCCTCCGCGCTTCGGAAGGCACGTTAAGCCGTTGGTCCCGGTTGTTCCTGCAACCGCTTTAACCCACCAACCCGGATTGAGCCAACGTGGTGGTGTTATGGCCCAATCTCCTCATGTGTTTCTCCCATGTAGAAAGGCCGGTGCCTAAGCAGAGGGACGTATATAGTCTGGTGATGATGAACCCATGGTGTAGTCGTTACGGTGTTTTCAAAAGGGCCTTTAAAAACAATAGATATCCGCACGCGCATGTGTTGGCGCGCACTATAATTTTTTTTCCTGGAAAACCTCTGCGCACAAAGTCACACATGGTCACACCTCTTGTCACAGATGTGGTGGGAATAAAAAATATGTCGTTGACAAATACGAAACTGCAGGCAGCATATCAAGGGTAACACTTTTAACTTTGAACTCATCTTATCTAGTCGTAATACGGATGGTTTTTGCGGTGAGCTGCTTAAATATATACAACTGTATACCTACCGTTCTTTGTCTGCGTTGCGAGTATTAGAACACATTTATGAGAGAGGAAAAAGAAACAAAATAAATGGAATAAGAGTTATTTTATGTATTTTTATGAATTCAGTATGTTTCCTGGATTATTTGTAGCTTTTGTCCCTTCTAGTTGCATACGGTCGCGTCTTAAACAATGTAACTACGTTCAATGATGTATAGGTACAATACCTTATCGCTACTACGAGTGCAATAGAGTCCATATAATCAGGTTTAGATTTGAAGACATTTTTTTCTTCAAAAATTTGTCATCACGTCAATCCGGACGTGACTGTACAGGTAAAATTCTTAAGAGCCCCACATACGGTGCGATTCGTCGTTACGATCCGTCGTCCAGACCGATCGAAACGACCAATCGACAGTATGTCAATTTTCCTGATCGAAGACGATATCAGAGATCGTAACACAAACCCATCCCATGGTATCATGCGTAATGCGTAACGATAAATCGACAGTGTATGGCTCTTTGCGATCTACGATTCGAGTTTTATCTTAGTCTGTCCATAGAGTATATTTTTATACGGGTACAGAGACATCACACGAATGTATTTGGAATCGGCAAACTACAAGTAAATTCTTTTCAATAATAAAACTTTTATGTTGTCTTGAAAAGAAAAAGTAAAAAGTTTATCAATTTATTTTTATTTTCCAATCAAAATATTGAAAAAAAAGTTTTTTCTCCCCACGTTTCGAACCCGTTTCGCTAGACATCTTGATATGATAATTAGCATCTCTCGCTGTTGTGACACCTATACATTATTCACAGCGACAAATTGACACAGCCATTATAAAGAAATATATTAGATAGTAACATAATGAAGATGGAAATCTCATCGAAAGATTAAAATGTCTTTCGGTAAGATTTACTTGTTTTTTTTTCATACAAAGCACGACAAATGACTCAACACCACCTGATGTGAAGCGGTAAGAAGAGTCCATATGCGAAGACAGCTAGTGCAGTTCAGACACGGCTCTAGCCGCCTCTAGCTTGCCGGTCCGAAAAGTGCTTTTTCACGCCTCTTTTGAAGGAACCCATGTTATAGAAAGGAGGAAACACATGTGCTGGCAACGAATTCCAAGTTCTGGAAGTACGACAAAGAAACGAGCTACTAAATTTCTTTGTACGTGATGTTGATGTGGAGACAGTGAATTGATGACTCCGAAGACCGGCACGCGTGCTCTTGAGTAGGAAGGGGGAAGGTGGGACAAGTTCAAACAGCTCTTCAGAGCACTCACCGCTTGTATATTTTATTGGTCACATACTTTATAAATAAATTCTTTTTGTCTATGTCCAAGCAACACCAACTAACCATCAATCCAAGGTTACGTTTGTAACCAACTAAATCCTAAATGACGTCATCACGGACTGCTGACCTGCTGAAAATTGACGTAGGTCATAGGATTATCAAGTTAAAATGGCAGTCGACACGGCACATAGCACGCAGAGTGGAGGACCGATAGGGCGTTAAAGTTTTAGCATGGTGACCACGTACCGCAAAGTGCAAAGTAGGACGGCCGCCCACTAGATGGACAGACGACCTGGTAATGGTCGCGGAGAGCCGTTGGATGCAGGCTGCGCATAACCGATCCATTCGGAAATGATAGTGGATGCCTTTGGAGTCTATCTTCATGCCCAAATTTTTATCTAATTCGGTCCTAAATTTTATCTAATTAGCTTAAAAGTGAAAACATAACAGACAGACAAACAGATAAAGAGACAGCCAGAATTACTTTCGCATAACAACATAACATTTATTATATACCTACTATAGGTATGGATATTTTCACCTTTCCGATAAGGGAAATCAAAACGCGAACCTCAAATACGCGAATATCGGAAACTGTGAAATAGTAAAAATTTATTGAATAGAACTAGGTTAATACCTATTGGAAGCAATTTATTGATTGAATAATCTGTTCGAACAGAAGTCAATTAGACTGAACCTCAAACTAATTAATATAAGCTTGACAAAAGTTATCAAAGTTGTTATTAAGGAATATGTAAAGATTTAATTTCTTCTAATAAGCTTCTATGTTTCACTTTCTAATGTTACTAGAAACAGTTTAGTAAATAAGTACCCACCTACTTCATTTTAATTATTTGGTTCTTTTTAGTGTTTTGAGGTCGGTTTAATTTTTTAAATTAATTCTTAATTACATTGATGTTTAATTTTGCTTAGCTAGCGCCTAATTGTGTCCCTTCCTATAAGGGAAATACTCGTTATGTGTATTTCATATAGGAAGGCCTGTGCCCAGCAGTGGGACATATATAGGCTGGTGATGGTGATGATGCCTGATTGAATGCAACCATTAAAAAAAAATACATAATCATGTTTTAGAATTACGCTGTTAGGCCAACGACACCGTTTGTTAGTGACTATACACATTCAACTCTCTATCTCAAAAACTACTGAATTGATTTTGCACAGTTCCCTAAGTTAGACTATAATTATCGAGTCCAACAAAAAAATATTTTTTGCAATTTGACTTATAGTTTTTAAGATATGTGCGGACAAACATACAAATATACCTACTCACATACATACACCTATGACTTGATATAGGCACTCTCTAAATAACAAAAACTGTGCAATTCTGACAATATTGCGATATATAATGGGCCCGATTTTCTTTCTTTTTTTTAAATCGGTAAAAAAGCAGAAAGCATAACATAAAGGTTCTATAAGTGATCTGATGACTTATGCTACTGAACCCTAAGTTAATGCGTGTCGGATACGCTCTTGATTATTATTTTTCATTGCATATACATACTAATATTATAAATGCGAAAGTGTGTCTGTCTGTCTGTTACCTCTTCACGCTTAGACCGCTGAACCGATTAATATAAAATTTTGGTGTGGAGATACTTTATGACCTTGCGAAGGACATAGAATACTGTTTGGAGCGATAACCGACATCCACACGGGCGGAGCTGCGGGCGGCCACTAGGTTTTAATAAAAAAAAGTGTTTAATAGTCAGCAACACGGCAATGGCTGACATTCTGATTTTTACGGAAATTCTGTGAACAATATTTGCAATTAAAGTACTTTCGGATTGAAGGGAAAGGTAGCCAGTGTGATTACTGGGCATGGACGGCATTTCATCTTAGGCCCCAGGATGACAACGCACCGGCAATATCAAGTGATTTTACCTTGTTATTGCAGGTGTCTGTAGGCGACGGTAACCACTTACCATCAGGTGGGCTGTCAGCTTGTTTGTCATCTAGTTGTATAAAAAAAAAAACTTTCTCTCTATCTAACGGGAGGCTCATCGAAGGATTTCAATTAATAAAAGAATAAGCGAAAGCCTTTTAATTTTACTTGTAGACGTAAAAGTATATCGTGGTTGTAAATAATTAATTACGAAATACACGTATTGGCGTTACGAGTGCTCGTCGTGAAATGTGAATTCTAAACTAAGAAGATCTTTATTTTAAACAATCGTACTAAGTATTTCTGAAGTTACTTAAAATTCAAATATTGTTTTCTTATCATCATCATCATCACCAGCTTACATTCGTACCACTGCTAGGGATTGGCCTTCCTACATGGGAGAAACACATGAGGAGCATGTTTTCTTGTATTTGATTTCAATCCATCTAATAATATGAATGTAAAAATAACTCTGATGTCTGTCCTTCGGACTGCCTGTTACCTTTTCACACTTAAACAGCTGATCCGAAAAAATGAATGAAAAATTAAAAGATGAACTTTGTTATGAAGTTAGTTTGAGACCTTGCGAAGGACATAAGTTATTATTCCGAGCGATTATAAGATATTATTATGACCTGAGGTAGTATGTGAACCCGGCAAAGTCATTTGTATTTGTTAAAGGCAATCTGCCTCTAACTGCTCAAACCTTTAACTATTTCACATAAATTTATGAAAAACCGTGGTCAGAATCTGACTGGGATTAAGGTACTGGATTGTGTCGCGTTAAAACCTATCAGCTCTAATTCAATTTGTGAATTGCTTAGTCTTAGTACAAATCTGCCAGTTCTGCATTTTAGTTATAGGTTTTTTTAAAAATTCCTATTGAATTTTTTTATAATTTAAGTCCGGAACAGAAATATATCTGTCAGGTGGAATGTCCGGGGCGGACGTCGCTATACGCATAATAAGACATCCCGCACCCCATTTCGCCAGTTTTCCTTCTCTTAACGAATGGCCCCATTAGCATCTCTTAGACAATAATTTAATATCTCTTGAACCCCTCGGCAAAATGTTGCCAAATGACGACATATTTTTCTTTTTGCAAACAATTTAATTTAACATTTCAGCTAGAAGAATGACCTCTGTTCTTAAAAAGGACGTCAGCTAAAATTATGTAATGAATTAATCAGTCAATCAAGAGAATTTTTGGATCACTTTAATTCCGCGTCGTGGGAAAAACACCTATACATAGAACAGAAGAGATTTTTTAATTTGGCACCAAAAATATAATCATTCTTTCTATACTTAATATAAACAAACGCATCAAAAAGGCCCCTGGATCAGCATAATGACGCGCCAGGAACTGCCGTAAAGCAATTCTGCGGATCCCTTAACATTGGGTTATGATCATATGACAATGGCATCTCAATCTACTCTACGGTACTATCCTTGATAAATAAATTCGAGTCTACCACGATTTGTATTCTGAAGAATATTTTGATTTTACATAACCAACTTCTATTTATTCAGGCTGGAAAAAATCTGACTGCTTTGGAACGTTTGTATAAAGAAAAACAAAGTTTAGATATAAAAGAGTTTGTTGCCGAAGTGTTCTCGGTAGTTCAACTTGTAGAACCGGGGCACATTTAGACAGATCGACATTATGACAGTGTTGGATAGATGTAATTTTTGACAATTCGGAAGAGCTTTTTGGAAGTCTATTGGAATAAATCAAAAATATTGATTTTGATGGTTTGGTAGATGGGTGCCTCGAACGCATTTTTCATCGGTAGGATTTTTTCCATAATAGCATTTTGCCACGATCGTGTTTTGTCACGTGTGCTTTATGTATGATCGTATTCTTTCCTATAGGTAATTTGCCTTACATTATATTGTCTGATTCGCTTTTTGGTCTATAAATAATTTTCCTAACAGCATAGTCGTATATGCTTTTTGCCCTACTGTAAATTGAAAGATAACAATTTGTTTTTCTCTTGACGTGTATCACTCTCTAAATATAATAAATGTTTAAAAACAGTTAGGCTATTAAAGTGACTTTTCATGAAAATAAAATTTTTATATTTTTTTCCTCATTTTAACCTACAGTCACCAACAGATACAGACGAAGAGCTCAAAAACGTTGACACACACTTATTCTTTTGAATATGCGTTTATGACTAAATGCGGCTGGAAAAACTGAGATTATGAAATGGGAGACTAAGGTAAAAATCGATTATACATAAAGCACACGTGACAAAACACGATTGTGGCAAAAAAAATCCTACCGATGAAAAATGCGTTCGAGGCACCCACCTACCAAACCATTTTGAAATTGATTCCATACGTCCAACGTAGAACCATTTGAATAGGAAATGAAGTGAAAAATATCTTTATTCAATCGTCAAATCCAATATACTTAAATGTCTAATACAAAAACAGTGTTAACCAACAATGTCATAATGTCTGTCTGTCGTGTTTGAATTTACATTAACTAACAATGTCATAGTAATTAAAATATGAAACTAGATAAATTTCACTTCCAATGTCACAATGTCTTATTATGTTTCTTTCATTTCTGAATTTACACCGGTTCCAAAAGTTGAACTACCTAGAAAATTCCGGCATCAAATAAGTTTCATTGAAATACGGATTGAGTTATGAAGTTACAGTACAACCCGTTCTCAGTTAAAAAGTGTTTTTACTAATTAATACTAGTATATAACGGGTGTTACTGAGTTCCGAAATAAAATTTGGAATTCTAGTGTTGCGAGGGGTTTGTATCGTAGTATGTACGCGGTTGTAAGTGTGTGTGTAGTATAACTGTAATATGTCGTACGATGCACAATAGTATGTAGTTTAACCCCCGACGAAAAAAGAGGGGTGTAATAAGTTTGACGTGCCAGTCTGTGTATCTGTGTGTCTGTCTGTGGCATCATAGCTCCTAAACGAAGGGACCGATTTTGATTCAGTTTTTTTTATTTGCAAGCTGTCGGACTAGGATGATTCTTAGCAATAATTAATAAAAATCAGTTCAGTCGTTTGATGACTATCAGCTCATTTTCTACATGATAAAAGGGTTTTACGAACTTTCACAGATCCGATTGATTTAAAAGTTGGTGTACTGTCACTTCAGTGACGTTCCCATGACATACTAACCTTGTGCTGATCTTATACCATTAAAAAGTCTGCGGGATCCTTAATTCTTCAGAAAGTTACAGCAGACATAGCGTGTTTGGGCTCATATGAATAGTCTCAATGAGATGGTGTTATATAGATGATTGATGAGGCCGGGGGTTGCTTAATATTTTCAATTTTATATTTTATTTAAGGTTGTCACGAGCAGGACAATGTTTTTATTAATTTAATTGGAAAATAAAAGCGGTCAGAAAGGTGTCAAACTTTCAGAGGTAACTATTGACAGGGACTTTTGTATACTTATGAGTTAACGCTTCCAAAGAAAGTGTTTTTTTTTTGTAAATGGGATACTGCCTTTGATTATAATTTTTAAACGTCTTTTTTATTTTTATTGTAAGTACTGATATATTTCTCGACTCAGATTTTTTTGTTCCATAATTGCATACCCAACTTGCTACCAAAATAATGTCAGCGACCACTTTTATGTCAGTTTTGTATGTAATTATAATCACAATCATATCAGCTGAGAGATGCCCACTGCTGAGCATAAGCGTCCGCCAAGGATCTCCAAAGGGATCGGTCCTTTTGTGTAGCAATAACAAATAAATAACCAATAATATGTAGGTACCTACGGTACAGTACGGTATCACGAGCACGACGAATCTAATGATGCCTCATTTGTCCAAATCCTTTCATTTGTGAAGCCTATATGAAGGAACGCAGAGACTATGAGGGTTTGCGATCTTGTCAAATTTTAATTTCGTCAAGAACCTCTTATTTTTCCCAGTTGATTTCATCCAATACAAATAAAGGTTCAATCGGTAAGTTGCCTTGAAGAATGTGCTTTTGAGCCATAAAGTCACCCAGTTGTACTTACTGTTTTTGTTTCTTATGTCAAATGTACAGTCGACAGCACATCAAGCGTTGACCTTGTAACCGTAATATAACCATAATACTGCATTCGTAATAGAGGCGGCTTTCGTAAATGTTACACTTGATATGCTTACATTAAAGAATTTTATATTTATTATTAATGTTAAAATGAAAATTTAGAATATTTTAAAGCAATGCCCCAACTTCACCGAATCTTAGGTATTTGTAAAAATGCTCGTTTCGGATGTTGAAATAGAACATTTCGACATTGTAGGGTAGACGTTAGCTTATAACGCAAATACAGATAGACTAGAAGAATTTCACATGGTCGATCCCGGGAAGGGTCAATCAAAATTTGAAATATCGATTAATACTACGGAAGACACGTTAAACCGTTGGTCCCGTTGTCACCGCAACTACTTTAATCCATCAACACGCATTGGGCCAGCGTAGTGGTGTTATGGCCCGCAACTCCTAACGTGTTTCTCCCGTGCAGGAAGGAACAGCCTAGCAGTGGAATACATATAGGCTAGTGATCAAATTTGGGGTGAAATAATACTGTAATGAGTCGTCTCAAAATGATATAACAGTTAAATTTAAAATTATTTTTTCGATGTCTAATTGAACAAAAGTACAACAGACAACCCTAGTTTAGGATACAGTCATAAATAGAATTCATTAGGATTCAACTCATTAACAACGAATCGTATTACATTCGTGGTAATTGAATTTTTCGAGCTAATTAAGTTTTTTAATAGAATCAAAGTTTACGTCATAACTCTGGTCAGTGAAATTTAATTTTGTGAAGTGGAATGCATGATGTGCAGGGCAGGAGCCACAGAATATTGGATTTTAATATCGCGCGAAGTCCGTCCGGTAACCAGATTGGTATCGCTTGAATACCATCCGGGAAATGAGATACCCTATAATCGTTATTGGTCGTTGAAAAATACTTATATTGTACAGACTTGCAGACGCTAAGAGCTTATAAAGTCTGTTGTGAAAGTTTGATGTATGACTATATATATATATATATATATATTCTTTATTGCACTTTAGACATTTTACATAAATTTTAAATTTACAATATGTGAGCAAGGGTAGATAGACTTATCTCTATTAGAGATATCTTCCAGTCAGCCCAAAATGGTGAAATAATTTAATAGTGAGTGACAAAAAAGCGCAAACCAGAGAAAAAATATATCTGTAATAAATATATAAATACACACAATATTATATCAAATATATAAAATTCTCGTGTCACAAATTTAGTTGCCATAAGTACTCCTCCGAAACGGCTTGACCGATTTTCATGAAATAATAATATTCAGTAGGTCTGAGAATCGGCTACTATTTTTTTTGGCTTTTTTTATGGCAAAACAACGTTTGTGAGGTCAGCTAGTATAAATTTAAATATTTCATTATCATAAATACTTACTTATCATAAATAATCAACATGAAATTGTGTGAAGTAACAAATAAAAAATCATATAGTTACAAATCTTGTGACAGAAATTGCTCCTTGACTATATAAGCTTAGTGAAACCAGGATTGGAAGCAGGTGGCAATCAAGCGTAAGGTCTGCCTTATAATAAGCGGCTACCGTAGCTATAGGCGTTAGAAGCACCTTGGGTACACTCACGCGTTACCAGACCAGTAACAATCAAGAGAAGAGTTATGTAAACCTTACTCACAAATGAACACAATGTTATTCAGCTTTTTTTTATTATTCTCAACAAGGTAGCTCTTTGGCCTTCATCTCACTTGAGTGATGATAAAGCCAAAGATCGAAACGAGCTACACACGGATTCCTGAACTACGAAGGAACTGGCTATCCTACCTCCAACTGCCGAAACACAACAGTTCAGTTAACATTACTGTTACGGCGGCAGACTTACTTATGTAAGATATTGGCAGCCTGGATGATGGTGAATGATGGTGGTGAATGGTGGTAGTGGGTTCCTTCAAAAGAGACGTGAAAAAGTGATTTTTGAGCTTGATACTTGTATGATGTGTACGAACATTTAACCACGATTCATGGATAGTTGTAGTCTTTTATATTTCTCCTTTATCATGTATGTATGTAAACTAAACATGGTGTAAGTTTGAATGGAAGAAGGAAATAAACGAATAAACAGAAGGGATAAACATGGTATAAGAGCTGTGGTAAAAAAATTATTACTACAAAAATACATATCGATTGATTATTTTTAAAACTTGTCTGAACTGGGATTTTACTTTCTATTAATATTTTCTATACTTAAACTAAATTTTTCAATGTTGATGCATTATGTCTCGGTATAATATTAACAAATAATAAAAAAAGAAACGATTCCTAAATCGAAGCTTTTGTATTATAGCAGTGCACAGAAATATGTTATTAATTAGAGAGAGAAGTCATTAAATAATCATTTGGCTAAAAGCTGAATAATTTGAAACTGAATTCTTATCGCTTTTAGAACTTTCTGCAATTTATACTCAAGTGAGCTATGAATTTCCTAGCAAACAGACTCTATGTAACGAGAAAAGTTACAAGAACTAGATTTTATGGGAGCTAATATATGTATGTTTCCAAAAGTTAAGAATGAAGGTACTAGATTGGGTTATATGTTCTATTCTATTGTTTTTTTTTTTGGACAAAATGTCAATATTTTGAAGATGTTTTCGAAAAAGAGAAGATTTAGGGTAGGGCATAGTGGTAATAATAGTAATATTCATAAACTCACACCTCGTGCTATGGATAAGTACTAGATAACGGAGAAATATTGACAACAATAAGTATATAAATATTACAAATAAAATAAATAAACAAACAAACATCCAAGACTCGTGAACAAATGCGTATACCTACCTATTCACATCTACTCTATAATATCTATGTTACGTACTCATCATACAAACATAGGTATCTGCCCCTATCGGGATTCGAATCCGGGGCCTCTGACCAAGTAGCCTGTATAGTAAGGGGTAAAGACCACTTGGCCAGCCCGCCGCCGGTCGTCAGTGGTATTTTATTTACCACTCTTATTTTATGAAGGGTGATAACATAAAGAAGTAGGCTACCTGCGCCGACAGTCTGCTTCTTTAATTTTATGTCTTTACTGTTATCGCCCTAAGGATGATAATATAAAGAAGCACGTTACCAGCGCCGACAACCTGCTTCTTTAAGTTTATGTCTTTATTGTTATCGCCATAAGGATGATAATATAAAAAAGCAGGTTGTCGGCTCCGGTAAACTGCATAGTTATGCTATCGTAACCGTAGCTTATAGACGCTCGACCGTCTATAAGGTAATCGCTTACCAACTTGTTTGCCACCCTTCTCGTATATAAAAATGCTAAGACTTTTCTGTGATATTACTACTCACTGGTATATGATATTTTATAACATACATACAATATATTCATTTGTTAGCCTGCGTTAAGTTTTCGATGCCCATTTCATAATAATATTTTATTTTCATAACCCTGCACATTAAACACAATATTAATGAGCCGATATTACAATGGTTATACACTGTATGAATGACTAATGCATTTTTAAAACTGTTCCTATTGAATTAAGATGCTGTTTATTCAATTATATTATACAAATATTTTTAAAAGTTCAAAAAGAGGAAGCTTAAGGTATGAAGCTCATAAACATAAAACTTTGTAGGTAGAGTCAGTTATTGCAACATCACTGGTCCACCATCAGTCTGCTTGACGAAGTGGGAATTATCTTAAAATCTCGTAGGTATATAATATGAGTGACTATATAACTACTAGTAAAGTAATAGTACTATAACTACTAGGAATTTATCATTTGCCTTTTTTCAAAACCAATTAATATCAGATAGTTCTATCAATCTGATATTATTCTTATATAAAATTTAAAGTTTCTAGTAACCCTCGGCGTCATCAATCATCTACATACACATATACTAGCACCGTCTAATTGACACTATTCTTATGAGCCCAAACACGATATATATCTCCTGTAAGTTTTTTTGAAGAATTGAGCATTCCGCAGACTTTTTGATGCTACAGGATCAGCTCAAGGTTGACATGTCTTGGAATTACCACCACACTAACAGTTAACCAAATTTCATATCAATCGGATCTGTGAAAGTTAGTAAGACCCCATTGTCAAGTAGGAAATGAGCTGATAGTCATCAAACGCCTAAGCAGATCTTCATAAATTATAGCTAAGAACTATCTCGAATATGTCAGCATTCAAACAAAAAACCGAATCAAAATCGGTCCATTCGTTTAGGAGCTACGATGCCACAGATAGACAGACAGTAACTCAAACTTATATCACCCCTCTTTTAATGTATGTTCAATTATTTTGTGTGATAGCGCTCGGAGGGATGGTCAGAAACGAAAGGATCTAGGTTCAGTTTTCATATAAGCATCACACTACTGTCAATGTGTCAATATAAAATACTTAATATTTAATGGTTTTTTTCTGAAAAACAATATTTTGAACACTTGGAAATTTGAGACAGAATCTTATATTATATGAACTAAAACTTACTTACTTTCTTGAGAAATAAATATCTATTTTATTTTATTCGTGAGAAATTTAAAAACTCGTACTTATTGTATTAATTTAATTTATTTTCAGAGATGTAGGATATTGTGGTTATTTGAATTCATTAAAGCGCCCGACTGGGTAATAAGCCTACTTGGTATTGTTGTGATCTTTTTTTGTGGTAGGTTATTACGCTTTAACCGCAATATATTATGGGATAGTTACAGAGACTATTAAAAAAAATAAGTTAAATAAAAATAATTCTCCAATGTTATAAGGTAAGGTACCTCTCGCATAACAAGGTTTAAACAGCTCATACCTAATTTGCCTGTTGTGACACCTGCAGAATCGTATGGAAACGGCTGCAGTGCCTATGTTGTGAATTATTGAAAACCACTTTTTATACGGGGGTTCCGTCCATACAATATAAATTTAAACATGGGCTGTTTTCGTCTAAGAAATAATGCAGCCAATGTTATATTATTTCATACAAACGTCATGAAATTATTAAATGAATTAGATGTTTCTGAAAGTGGCATAATCATAATCTTTATTTACTGAAATAAACTTAGTACAAATAGATGTTACAATGATAAAACACCAAGACATATTCTATTGATGTAAATCAATGTGTAAATAGATACTAATCAGGCAAATCATTTCTATGCACGAATACAGCCCATGTTTTAATTTATAGTCGTATTGACGGCACCACCCTGTATATGGATCTGAGAGGTGAACACGACGATGATCGTTGTCGTTTCGATTCAATTTAAACTAACTCTAGAGGTACTAAGCGGATTGAAGAAACGTTGTGTTGGTAGGAAGACGATTTATCTCATGCGTTCTCTAATTTACGTCCATCGCATGCGCTTACCATCAGGTGGGCCGTATTCTGTTTGCATGCTATCGTAGTTGCATAATACGAGTAGGTACCGCTTACCATCAGGTGGGCCGTATTATGGTTGTGTGCCATCGTAGTTGCCTAATACGAGTAGGTACCGCTTACCATCAGGTGGGACATATTATATTTGGGCGCCATCATAGTTGCATAATACGAGTAGGTACCGCTTACCATCAGGTGGGCCGTATCATGGTTGTGTGCCATCTTAGTTGCATAATACGAGTAGGTACCGCTTACCATCAGGTGGGCCGTATTATGGTTGTGTGCCATCGTAGTTGCCTAATACGAGTAGGTACCGCTTACCATCAGGTGGGACATATTATATTTGGGCGCCATCATAGTTGCATAATACGAGTAGGTACCGCTTACCATCAGGTGGGCCGTATCATGGTTGTGTGCCATCTTAGTTGCATAATACGAGTAGGTACCGCTTACCATCAGGTGGGCCGTATTATGGTTGTGTGCCATCGTAGTTGCCTAATACGAGTAGGTACCGCTTACCATCAGGTGGGACATATTATATTTGGGCGCCATCATAGTTGCATAATACGAGTAGGTACCGCTTACCATCAGGTGGGCCGTATCATGGTTGTGTGCCATCTTAGTTGCATAATACGAGTAGGTACCGCTTACCATCAGGTGGGCCGTATTATGGTTGTGTGCCATCGTAGTTGCCTAATACGAGTAGGTACCGCTTACCATCAGGTGGGCCGTATTATGGTTGTGTGCCATCGTAGTTGCCTAATACGAGTAGGTACCGCTTACCATCAGGTGGGACATATTATATTTGGGCGCCATCATAGTTGCATAATACGAGTAGGTACCGCTTACCATCAGGTGGGCCGTATCATGGTTGTGTGCCATCTTAGGTGCATAATACGAGTAGGTACCGCTTACCATCAGGTGGGCCGTATTATGGTTGTGTGCCATCGTAGTTGCATAATACGAGTAGGTACCGCTTACCATCAGGTGGGCCGTATTATGTTTGGGTGCTATCGTAGTTGCATAATACGAGTAGGTAGGTACCGCTTACCATCAGGTGGGCCGTATTATGTTTGGGTGCTACCTATCGTAGTTGCATAATACGAGTAGGTACCGCTTACCATCAGGTAGGCCGTATTATGGTTGTGTGCCATCGTAGTTGCCTTATACGAGTAGGTACCGCTTACCATCAGGTGGGACATATTATATTTGGGCGCCATCATAGTTGCATAATACGAGTAGGTACCGCTTACCATCAGGTGGGCCGTATTATGGTTGTGTGCCATCGTAGTTGCATAATACGAATATGCAAAGTAATTTTAAAGTAGGTAGTCAGTCCCTTTTAGGCTTTAGGTGGGAATAGTAAAAAAAACATTTCTGATGTATACTTGGATTCGTCTCCAGCTACACCTATTCCACGAAAACTGCTAATTAAAATATATCTCACATTGCACAACTTCTCATATTTTTTCTCAAACAAGGCATAGAAGCCCCGGTATCCAGCAGGTGCAAAAATACAACGGATTTTTCGCACTTGCCCGTTAATTGAATTCGCTTTTTGCTCGCTTTTAATTTATTCACGTACTCTTATATGTGTCTACTTACTTTGGCGTTTTATATACATTTTAAATTAAAGAGAAATTGGGATTTCCATGGAGAATAATAACCAAACCTATAAAGAAGAATTAGGGCGATATATTGAAGAAAAAAAATGCAATTTTTTATGTGAAGTCATAGGTCGCTGAAAGCTCATTACTTAACATCAGGTGTGAGTGTAGTCAAATATTTGCCTACTAATCGTAAAAAAATAATTGAAAATCAGATAAACGTTACTTCATATCTTTATCTAGACACGTGTAGTATAAAATAACACGATAAACGGATTTTGCCTCATACTTACATTTTATTTCCTCTTAAAATTATGAAACTTAGATAAATAATAAATTTAAATTTGTATTCTTTAAATAGTAGATATAATTAATATTCAGAATCGTGTAAAAGCGTTTTTTCGTAATCCTTGTAGTTTTTTTTAAATAAAATGATTCGTATATTTTCGCTTGCTTTACATCTTGCCTTTTTCCTCCCGCTTAGTCAGTCATATCTCTATCCCTATCCGTCTCGGCCGAAACAACGTTTCTATAGATCGCCTTAAATATAGGGTAGAGGGGTAATTCTGAACGTGTGGTAACTCTGAACGAAGCCCTGATAATAATACTTACTTTATAATAATAAAAAATTCCATAGATAATAAGAAATACCAGCGATGATAGAAATAGATAATGGACGATCTCTTTCTGATGGCTGCTAGTTGCTAAGCAAAGACTCTTTTCCTTATCTATAATGGTTTAAATAGCCTCATACGGCGTTACCCCGTTGTCTAGAGTTACCCCGCTCTCCCCTAACTTCTTAATATTTTACATGTCAAGAGGCATGAACGTCATATCCGCACCCAAACCGAGCTCGTAAATACATCAATGTGTGGCATACTAGCAGTTAATAATTTGCTCCGTCGAGACACAAAGCTAATGACAGCCGGGGCCGCACAAGTGACTTGACATCCGTAGATAGATATGCGGGTAAACGTTACAATGTCAACAGCGCGAAACCGTTTCCATTTTGATTAAGCGTGCGTGTGTACATTTCGGATGGGTACGGTGCCAGCGCTGGTAAATATGCGAAGATTCACGGGCGTGATCACGTCACAGCCTTACTTAATAGGCTAAGAGATTACATCGGCGCACCCTCATCGCCACTAACAAAATTTACATCACATAATGTGAAACTTGAAATGAAATAGTAGAAAACTTTTTAGCCGTATGGAATATCTTTAGTCTACGATGTGAATCAGTAGTATTGTAGTCTATGGATGATGGACGTAAAAATAAGTTGAGATTCATGATTCGGCCGTCAAACAGGCCGCTGTGACAGATTGAAGGGAAAGGTAGCCAGTTACAGAACATGGACGGGATTTTAGCTTAGGTCTCACCATGACAACGCACCTGCATTACCTAACAAGTGACTTTTCCTAGTTATTGCAAGTGTCTATAGGTGACGCTAGCAACTTACCTACCACCCATTGGTTGTCATTTAGTGTAAAAAATATTATCCCCACGGTCTGGACAGATGGGTGATCAGATAAACGTGTTCTTGAACTCTTTCGTGCTTTAAAAACTTAATCTGTGAAGGATTTTCTTTTGTGTGTGGGTTCCCGTCTGCGTGCGGGTAAGGGTCGAAAGCACAGATTAGATAAAAGTTTGACGAAACTTTGATAAACGCTTAAGTTTGAATAGTTCCCGGTTTAAGTTTGAGTAGTTTAAACAAATGACGTCAGCATTCTGATATAAATAAGTAAGCATGTCCTACCGTTAGTTTAAATAATATATTTTTTTCGTGCAAAAAGTACGCGCGATCCGTGTCATATTAGATGTTTGTTAAGATAAATAGTGTAAATCAGAGGTTCGAAAACCAGTTGGGCAAAAGCTAGTTTCTGTAATAAATAAGTCATCAATTGTGATTATTGTGATTACAGAAATTAAAGTATTACAACTGGAATTTAGGAAGCGAGAATTGAAAAATTAAAATGTTATTTTCCAATAGAACACGAAATTATTATGACCCAAAAAGTAAATAAAACTAAACCGAGCTGCTTGATCTTCTATAATGGCGTCTTTTCTCCAAGTCGGGTAGAATACTTGAGAATCAAGGTGACTCTGCATACCTCCTGTTTTATACGAAGTCTTACAGGTCTTCAATCGTGATCGTGAATTGTTCAAGAACTTAATGATATCGTAAACACATAAAAGGACTGATTGCTTTGGTTTATAGATATCTAGTAATATGCTGTTCACGTCTTCGCTCTAATTATACAGATATTTCTTTATTACCTTGTAGTTTTAATGCTCGTTCAATTTAATACCCATGTGAAATAAAAATACCTACCTACACAGTGTGGAGCTTGCTTTTAATTGGATTTCTTATGATTAAAATATCTAAGATGGCTATGTCCCTGATTTAGAGTGAGGAAGAAATATTTTTATTACTAGTTATTTCGAAAATGACTAGGCTAGAGTTTTGAGCTACTGAAGTAGATAGTAATAATAATCCATCATAAGCATGATAGATAAATAAATATTATATGAAATAGCCATTAATAACCAATAGATTTATACAGTGAAAATAAAAACTGTTTCTACCTAGTGGAGGCAATATTTTTCCGTTGACACAGACCTAGGCTATGATGGTATTTTACTAATTATTTTTGGCGATATAACGTTTTTGATTGAAATTAACTTTCCAAAGTTGAGTATTACTTGACTACGCGCCGTTTGAACACTGTGACTCTAGTCGCGGATCTCAAGTGAGCTATGCCTCACTTATTTTCGAACTCTTATCTTCTTATTTAAAAAAATCGGCGTATTTTACTAGGTGGTAGGCCCGTATGTAGGTTCGTCTGGGTAGGTACCACCGGCGCCTATCTTATTTCAGCCGTGAAACAGTTCACTGTATTTCGGATTGAAGGGAAAGGTAGCCAGTGTAATTACTGGGCATGGACGGCATTTCATCTTTGGCCCCAGGATGACAACGCACCTGCAATATCAAGTGATTTTTTCCTTGTTGTTGCAGGTGTCTATAGGCGGCGGTAACCGCTTACCATCAGGTGGGCCGTCAGCTTGTTTGTCGTCTAGTTGTATAAAAAAAACATGCCGCTTGCCTGCTTATCCCCGATGTTACAGAATTTCGAAATAAAATTTGGAATTCTGGTGTCGATATCGGAGTATGTGTGCGTGACTGTTAACTGTAGTGTGTCCTACGATAAGTACGCGATATAATTAATTTTTTAGGGTTGTTACGAGCAGGTGTGACAATTTTTTTACGAATGTAATTAGAAAATAAAAGTAGTCCGAAGGGTGTCAAACTTTCAGAGATGACTCTAGAGAAGGAAAACAACCACACCCTTAAATTTTACTTCGGACTTTTATAACACACTGTACAGGATAGTGCCGACAATATGACAATAAATTAAAATATGGGCTAAGTATATTAGTTCATAGAAATGGTTTGCCACTTTCAAAAACATCTTGTATATTTGATGATTTCATGACACTTCTATGAAATAATGCAGCCAAAGTTATATTATTTCATACAAATGTCATGAAATTATCAAATGAATACGATGTTTTTGGAAGTGGCAAACCATTTCTATGAACGAATATAGATCATGTTTTAATTTATCGTCTTTACGGCACTACCCTGTATACGCGCGGTTGCTTGGTGTTTTTACGCTTGTAAAACACTAAACAATCGCGCGTTACCTATCCTGTAACGGCTGGCCACGGCAAATTCGCCGCGGCGAATATTCGCACTTTTAATCGCCCGAATGAAAAGAAAATGTTTTTTTTTTTATACAACTGGATGACAAACAAGCTGACGACCCACCTGATGGTAAGCGGTTACCGCCGCCTATAGACACCTGCAATAACAAGGAAAAGTCACTTGATATTGCAGGTGCGTTGTCATCCTGGGGCCTAAGATGAAATACCGTCCATGCCCAGTAATTGCACTGGCTACCTTTCCCTTCCATTCGAAACACAGCGAACTGTTTCGCAGCTGAAATAAGAAAGGCGGTGGTACCAACCCAGACGACCCTACATACAGGTCTACCACCTAGTAGAATGGAAAGAAATGTACTAAGCAGGCCACGCGTAGCGGCGACCGGCGACCTCGCCAGTCGCGCCGCCACCGCCCGTTCCGTGGCCAGGCCGTAAGGCTAAGGCTAAACGTGTGTGATTTCGTGACTTGTGAGATGTGATAACGGTTTCGCGTAGTTTATGTTGCATCCTTTGATAAACACGTCTTATGTTACAGCGGTGTGGAGGCCGGGAGCACCGTCGCCGCCCGCGCCGGCTCCCGCGCCGGTGCCGCGCAGCCCGGGCGCGCCGCCGCCCCCTCCGCCGCCCGTCTGGACGCCCAACAGCGCAGGACCCTCACCTCAGGCGCCCAAGAAGACCTTCAGGCCAGTCCACTTCGAGGAAACACCACCCACCCTCCGTAAATTTGGGGTAAGATATAAGAGAAAATTGCCTTGAGTATGACAATGGCATAGACCGGGAGGACTCTATGAGACTTCCCTGCAAAGACTCACCTCTTTGACACTTTTACACGGAGTGGCCGCAGCGTATCGGAAAGTTAAAACTAGTATCCGGGGGAATAGCTCTTGCTTGGCATGACCTTTCCAGCGAACTAATCCTCATGATGGAGCCATTCATATAACTGAATCCATTTTATTTTATTAGGCAAGCTTATAGCATTATTTACAATGTAAGTAAATAAAATTAATGTAAAAGTTTGCATTAATTTTAATTACTTACATTGTAAATAAGTAATGCTATAAGCTTGCTAAGTAAATTTTCTAATGTAGAAAGCTGTCTCTGTTTTTTTCAAGTTTTGTCTATACCTATGAAATTCAAAGAATTTCACGGGAAAAATATTCTCAGGAAAATTAGGTATTTCACCATCGGTGTACAGTCAAGTGAGTAGCGTCGTATACTACAATCGTTCCTTTGTCTTGTGTATAACATAAAAATGCGATACGGTTTAACCATCTACCCTTATTATTCCGTGAAGTAAGTAGTCACATTTCAGACAGAGTAGTTTTTCTATTGTGTTTGAGCGCCTGGCTGAACGAAAGGACTGGAGGACGAATTGTGTTGTGTAACCCAAAGTCTAAAAATAAATGGTGATTTTTGCATTATTTTCCAATTGTAATGATATTTATTTAGAATTTGCCAGTTATTCTTAATTTCTATTTTTAACATTATGTAAATGATTAAAAATATTCGAAAAGTAGATACTTAAAATAGAAAATAATTATGTCCTCAGACGGGGACTGATCCCGTGACCTTTCACAATTCAGGTGACTGCTCTAACCATCTGAGCTAGTGGGGACTTGAGATAACCCTTGAATTTCTTCTATACTCCATGTATAGGGGAAATTCACCTTTCACAATCCAGGTGACTGCTCTAACCATCTGAGCTAGTAGGGACTTGAGATAACCCTTGAATTTCTTCCATACTCCATGTATAGGGGAAATTCAAGATGGTTAGAGCAGTCACCTGGATTGTGAAAGGTCACGGGTTCCGTCCCCGTCATAATTAAGGCCATGATTTTTTTATAGTTATAATACTTGTTTATTAACAGTTAGTTAGAATTTAGATGTTTTATGCACACTAGCGTTTTAGTTAACTATCTAAGTATATCTTTCCAATACGACACACAAAGCCATTATTATGATGGTAATGTTAATTAGCTTACCGGGGTGATTACTGGTATAAATTGCATTTTGTCATAACTTTTTAATCTTAGACTTTATTTTAAAAAACTAGACTTAAAAATATCAAAGAGAAACTTCAGAGTTTTTAAAGTTTCGCCAGAAATATTGAAATTGAGCGAAAAGTTACTTCTTCTTATAAATATTTTAACAACGTACAGACTGGGCCAAAAGTTCTGCAAATTCCGTAAGACAAAATTATTTCATAAAAAAAACTCAGACTCGGCACCTTCTTGGTGTACTTTTTGTTTCATTTGCTTTGCGCGCGCTGTATTTTTTTCGCGACATATTTGTTAAAACCAAAGGCATATAACAAGAAATTTGAAAACAAGTAAAAAACCTAAAATGAGTGATTCTAGCGACGAAGAAGTTTATTTGACACCAACAGAATTGACTGAAACTGTTCATAGTGCGCAAATGTTTT
This sequence comes from Nymphula nitidulata, assembly GCA_947347705.1. Classification (NCBI taxonomy): domain Eukaryota; kingdom Metazoa; phylum Arthropoda; class Insecta; order Lepidoptera; family Crambidae; genus Nymphula; species Nymphula nitidulata. The sequence goes on along the minus strand of OX374625.1, from coordinate 15,159,851 downwards.
TTCTTTGCATTTAGTCATTTCCTCGTTGAGGTGGGATGAAAAGTTACGTGTTGCACTCGAGTGCAAAGATTTTTCACCTCGTGCTCTTTTGATTCCTTCGCTTGCTCTGTCATCAAAATTGAGCACGCGGTTAAAAAGCAACTTTGCATTCTTGTATAACAAATAAGTATTTTCATCCCCCCATCTCGGAAAGATTATTTTTGCTCTTCGATATTTGAGTGCAAACGCCGTTTTTATGCGCTAGAGGATAAAGTAAAATTGAATTTAGAACATCGTGTGCACTAAGTTTGTGAATTAAAACATCATTAAACCTATTTACTTATACCTCCATGGTGCCGAATTTATCATAGAACCTTTTTTAATTTGTGAAAAACTCAGACTCGGAACCTTGTTGGTGTACTTTTTTAGACCGATTTAGTCATTTCCTCGCTGAGGTGGGATGAAAAGTTTACTTTTGATTGCCTCGCTAACGCTCAGGATTCTATTAAGTTAAAAAGCAACTTTGCAATCTTGTATAACAAATAACTATTAAACGTGTTTTTTTGTCCCAAAAGAATAATATGAAACTTATTTAAGTATTATTATTTGTAGAAAGGGAAAAAAGAACGTCGGTAGTATAAAATATAATATAAATAAATATATTATCCACAACCATCAAATGAGACGTAAGCAATTATAAAATAATACTCCTAGAAGTAGCGCTACTAGAGGCTGCAATTTAGGTAATTTTACCAGTATTGTTGTTATTTTATTATTATTAATGTATTAGCGTAAGCACAATTAAGCCACTAACTAGTGACACTGTATATTTTCAGAATTCAGATCTGAACGGTTGCACCAGCGGATCCGAGAGCGAAGGGCGACTCCGTACATCACAGAGCGCCCCGGTGACGGGTCTTAGTTCGTTGGGGAGTACTAACAGTTCCAGTCGGCTACCGAAGGCACAGAACCCAACGGTAACATTGCTGCAGAAGGCGCGAGGTAATACACTGGTCTTCCTATTTTTATAAACTTAATTAACCCAATGACATGTCGTCTATCGACAGTTTATTTTATGCTTGATTGCCACCTCAGTGGTATAAAAAAAAATCTCGCCCACCACCGCTCAAGGGAGCCCAGCACGTCAGACAATCGGTAAATGATTTTCGTCACCAAAACAAAACACAGAGAGCTCAATATTAAAATACACACGCTCTACAAAATCGGTTGTTCTGTACCCAGTGTAAGTTTCAATCGAATCGAAACGAAAACGATCATTGTTGTGTTCACCACTCAAATCTTTGTATAAAAACTGGCTTTCAATAATTACAATAAGAGGCGCTGTTGCGATTTTTAAACGATATGACAGTTATCACAACGGCAAGCGTTTTCATTTCAATTCGATTGAAACTTACACTAAGGGCACGGAATGGTATGCGCTAACGCAGAGTAGGTACCTAGCGGCCAAATACTCGAATGTCACATAAATTTTGTGTTCAATTTGACATTTACGCATACAAAGTTTTGACATTGATAACACACACACAATACACTTGCTGGGGGGTTGTTGTCGGCTGACTGTGAAATTAACAGGTTGTGAGCATCTACAGCCATCTGACGGTATCCATTTTGTTTCATAGTGCCGGCGACCACGTTTTCGTCGGAAAACGAATTCGTCTTTCCCAATCACCGTAAAACGTTGCCGCAAGTTATTTGCAGATTAATTTTACTTGACATTGGCAAAGTTCGTTATAACGAGAGGCGATTAAATAAAGAAGAAGACACTTGCTGGGAACGCACGAAAATTCTGTGATAAAATGTTTTACTTACGATCTGGCCATGACTATTGGCTTAGCGGCGAGCGGCGGCTAAGGGCGGTCTGTACTAGGTCAAATAATTCATTAAGAAATAGTTAAAGTTTTTTGGATGAGAGCTATGGACAAGTCCTACACTTTAAAATAAACATATTTTTGTATTACCAATGTTCTAAGCTAGTTAAGTAAGTATGTGGACTTGCCTTTCATTATCATACTTGCTTTTATGGGTACCTCTCGAATGGCATTCTTAACACGTACCTGGCTACCGCAGAAATGTCATTACGTATTCGTTCGCTCTCGACATTTAGATGTACCGCCCTCCATTAGAGGGTGAGTGATACTGAAAAGATACTTCGCGTGGCTTCCATTTTAGACGAGTGAAAAACTTGATTACCGTTATACTTACGTCATTAAATAAGGGTTTTTAGCATTGAGTTAACTTATTTTGCCTTCTTTCACAAATGAATAAAATTCGTAAAAAATCTTACTGTTTCGCAAATAAATAGGTGCTCTCTTCCTTACAATTAAATAAGTAGGTACTTACTTACCTACAGTAAAATTTTTATCTTTGTATTTTATTCACGTATCAAAAATAACCACGCAATTTTATTAATGGCAGTAGGTAATTAAAATTTACTTACAGCCTATGTCTTTATTGATGACGTGAAACGCAAAAATTTGATACCCATTAACTGCTCTTAGCATAAGATAAGCTTTAGAAATCCGCCGAGGAGTCAATTGATTTATGAACTCTTTTCAACACGTGTATTCCAGATATAGAACTTTTTAGAGAAAAATCCAGTACCCTTTCTAAATATGCAACGTTTCGTCAACTTTATAATTTATTCCGGCAACACGCCGTCGAAATGACGGCTAATTGTGGACAAACTTCCATTAATTGGCTTAGCAAAGCCGCGGGAGGCGCAGATCGTCCGGGACTCCGATAATTGCCCTCTTTGTATTATCATCTCTAATGAAAACAGTACAATGGAGTGAAAATTTTACCCCCAAAATTGTATATAATGAATTCTAATTTAATGACCACTTAATAAGCAATGGCTTTATAAAAAGGTTACTTACTTAATTAATTTTGCTAGGCAACTACATTAGATATTTATTTATCTAATATGGGTACACATTCTATACAGAAAACCATTAAAGAAAGGGTAGTAAAATGAAGTGTAGGCACACTATAGTTGACATTTACAAACAATGACCATCTATAGGTGTAAGATTACCTATAGGTAATCTTTCAAAATAATATCAAAGTTAACCAAATATTCTTGTTATTAACTATTTATTATATGACTTTATGACATGGGTTGTTTGGTGGGCGGACGTATGTTCACGATTTTTGTACATACTTCATTTACAGACAGTATAAAAACAATAAAGACAACACTAAATATATATCTTTGTGTACCCATATTAATAAATACTTCTGCAAAATTATTCCGCCCATGAGAACATAAAGGATTTGTTAGTCGGTCTCCGCAAAATCGTTTTTCCGTGCATTATATTTCGGCATTCGCGTTTTTCCGCGATCTTTTTGGGTACCTACCTACTCAAACAGTACGAGTCCCTAGTAAGACAATTAAACTTTTCAATCGTAATTGTAGGTACACATGACAGCACATCAAGTGTATCAGTTGCACTACGAACGCAGTAAGGGTGGTCTCAAAGTCAAACTGTTACGCTTGATGTGCTGTCGACTGTACATTTCCAGTAACTTTAGTTTCAATTCGGTTGGTATCTTCTTTTATATAAAAAAAAATTCAGTCTGGAATTCTGGATACAATTTCGGTTAAAATTTTAAATAATTCGTGCTAGGCACTTATTTTAGAATGAGACTACACTACAAACTTACTGTAAATTAGCAAATTATAGATTGCAATATAGTGAGACATATATCATTTTAAAAATAAAATTGCTTTTCTTCGTTTTCAGAAGGGCAAATCCCACGCGTGTCTAGTTACCTGCACCAGGAGAGAGAGAACACCCGCCTGCCTCGAGATAGACCAACGCCGCCTCCGGGAGACCCAGGTCGACTATTTAAAGTATTTGATCATTTAGTTGAGGTATTTGCAAACTGTTTCTCTGCGAGATAAAATTAGAAATGAGGACTTCCGTAAGAGAACCAAAGTCACTGACATAGCTCGCCTCCGAGTAGATGGACAGACGACCTGGTCAGGGTCGCGGGGAGCCGTTGGATGCAGGCTGCACAGAACCGTTTTATTTAGAAATCGATGGGTAGGGGGGGGGGGCTTTGTTCAGCAGTGGACATCATAGACTGATATGATGATGATGATGATTTGCAAACTTAACATAATTATCAACATGTTTAAATGTTTAAATTTATATGGATCAAAGGAGATAGTAGAGTTTTATATCAGTTCTTAGGCACTATTTCAGATTGTAGACCAAAATGTACTGAAATATCATGGACTCCTTTAAATAACACAAAACTCTTTTTTAATTTTATTACAAAAAAAAAACTTGCAATAAAAATGACATCATAGAAGTCATAAAGTGCCCACTCACTAGAGTACTGCCCGTAGGGTCCATAGCCATAGCGATGCAGTTAAAAAAAATTATTTTATACTTGTTGACATTTTAATAAAATTGTCTTGAAAGTAAAGTTTTTGTGTTTCGAGTTCGACCGTGAAGGCTTGAGTGTTTTGGTGGATTTTAAGAATTGTTTGGTATATTACTATGTAGAAATAAAACAAAAATATTAAACGTAAACATATATAAAAATTTAATTGTATATTGACAAAGACATTTTGGTTCCATCAAAACTTCTTTAATGTTTATCAATCAGCAAATTATTTAATCAGTTCAGCACAATTATCGACGACCTAGCCAGTAATATCCTCCCGATAGGTGGGTCTAAAAATGACATGGACAGTACAAAGGTTATGTCAAATATCCATCGCAACTATATCAGTTACAGTTGGGAGTTCTATTGACGTTTACCTCGGACAATGGGTCCACCTAGGTAGGGTAACTTCGCGAAAGAGGTAAATCGACGAATCCAACTCGGATGGGCAGCATTTGGGAAATGGCGTAAGATCTTCTCGTCCAACATTTCTCAGTGCTTGATGTCGAAAGTTTTAATATAAATCGGTTGGGATAAAAATAAATACCGACATTATATTATTACATTTTTTATTCCAGTGCATGCATTACGCAAAGAATACGCCAGCGAGAGCGAGGCGGACCGCAGCGACTACGAGCGTGGCTCGCGGAAGATGGCTGATGCCCAGCGAAAAGTAGAAGGAATCGGCCCCATTACTAGAGACGGAATGCCTGTAGCACTTAGATCTGTAAGTTATAATCTTGGATTAATTATTATATGTCGCAGCACTGCCGGTTAAATTAGCCAGTTATTTAGACGCCTAGGCCATTCATTCAGCGCCGGTATCCAATTGAATGCCTACACCGGTCGTTTAACTAGAATCACCAACTTGGCATATTGAAAGTAAGCTCAATTGGAGGCCTAAGTGGTCGTCTTGTAATGAAGAGTTATAGTGTTATTGTTAGGTTCAAGGCTAATTTTATGATCATTTATAACCAAAATGGTTTAGGTATTAAATGGCTATATAAAAACTTATTATTACACAGTCAACCTAATGCTCTTCGTACAAGATGATCTGCCTAGCTAGGCATATAATTAGTGTCAGCCATCTGGTTAAGCGTTGCGCTTGATGCGCCAATGAATTGGCCAGTTGTGCTTTAGCTATTTCATTGAATGCTGGCATTAATGAACGGCCTAGGCATCCAAACACCTGGCTTATTCAAGATGGCTGCATACAGTAGATCAAAGCGTAACGAGTTACATACGAACAAATCAACGATTTGTATTAGACTAGTTAGGGACGGGTAGCAGGTCATTCTTATGCAACTTGTTTAGTTTTGAATTTGTAATTAACTTCCTATTACTATGAGTTTTTACTTACCCATTTTCACAGAAAGGTTTGATAAATCCATTACTGGGTGATTTTCTGAAGAAAAATATCATATTAAAATTAAACATAAATATAATGTTGAGTATAGAATTAATCCCCTGGCAATACCTTTACAGTTCGTAACTGGGGGCAACCCCCTATTTAAAGTTTTTTAGTTTTCGGTCATCTAGAAATTTATTTTTTCGTTTTTCAGGAAGTTAAAGACCCCTCGAAGTGGTACAAAAAGATGTACGACACAATACACAAAAGTAAATACGACGGTGAGTTAAAAATATATATTTTAGTCTCACGCAAAGAATATTACTGCTAATAAAGCATATATCATTATTTTACTATTGAACACACTACGAAGTTTTTTAACATTTTCTTTTTCAGACGATTATGTGACAATTCGATACAAAAATCGCCGAGGTGATTATTTCATTTTTTTTCCAAAACTGCATCGGTGGCTGCATTAGATACTCTAATGAATCATTAACACGAGCTTAACACATTTTAATTATATTCTCAACAAATATTGGCTTGAAATGGTACTAATTTGGAATTTATTTATTTTTATATCATCTTTTTGACAAAACACATTAGTTCCTCACAGACACATTAGAAGTTAGAGATATCATTACGTAATGTATAATAATACCTACATTGTATACTCACTGTTTCAGAAAAACATAACATACACGTAGTCTACGACTCCGTTAGCCGCTAAAATTAACTACATTAATATTCCGTTTAACTTAAAACGCTTACTCAGATTTTATCTAAGTATAAAAATATCTTCAACTATTAATGTTAGTTGGTTTTGGCCATTTCTTCAAGGTTTTTTTTCATAACAATACTACTTTTTTTAATGACTTATATTTTTAGATGATGCAAACCAGAAAGATTAAATGGGTATCCACATCAAACGTCTAACGATCGAATTCTAAAATTTTTATATTTTTGTAATCATTAGTCCGCATATTTTGATTATTGTCCATTCGGCATTCACAAAATAGTTTAAATTCAATTTCGTTGATAAGTTTCAGTGGTTCTTATTTGAGGCCTTACTTATAAACACTCATTAACCCTATTTTATTTAAACAATTCAAGTATGTTTTGTTGCTTTCGCTCATTCAATCATGTCAACTAAAATAGGTTTAAGGGCATACCTTGCGAAAATTCAGCATTCAGCGGATTTCATGCTATTTTTAAAAAGACTTCAAGCTATTTTTCCTACAATTATTTTAAAAATATGTTTTTTTATCAGTTAAATTTTGAATCAATTAATAATTTTCAAGTTGTTGCTTAATTTATGTTGCGCACGCGAGCACTATTGTTGTCTTTTTTCCTGGCGCTGAGAAGTTATAACTCTATCTCTCTCGATCTAAACAAAGTTCACGAGGTACCACCTTAATGGGCGTTTATAAATAAGACCATTATCTGGAAAAATAATCTTTAAAAAATTATCAAAATTTCATACTATAGGTCAACCACCCCAGCGCGTGACCAACAAATCCCAGTACGCGTACTTCGACCCTCGCTCGGGGTACTTGAGCGAGCCCGAAGGTGGCTTGAGCAGGCTGGGCTCGAGCACTTGGAGCGACGCGTACGACAGTGACGTCACCACCGGGCCTAGGAGAAGAACCGCCTCTGTTCAGGAGGAGAGAAGAATTAGTGATGCCTCATCGCCATATCTACCAAGTAATAAGTAAGTGGCTCTACATAATCTGCTCTCCAAAAGAGTTTAAGTTACGACCATTATGCCTCGTCGTAATAAATGACAGAGTTCTGAGTTAACAAACATGTAATGAAAACTGTTAGATTGACTACTGTTAAAGTCAGGTCATGTTATTGTTATTGTTGACAGCAAATGAAAAGGCGGATTGGAAAAAGAAGGGTGTATATTATCTAAATGAAAATACAGAAAAGTTAATAGAAAAGAACGAAAAATATACAGGGTGGTGCTGTCAATACGACAATAAATTAAAACATGGGCTATATTAGTTCATAGAAATGGGTTGCCACTTTCAAAAACATCTAATTCATTTGATAATTTCATGACATTTGTATGAAAAAATATAACGTTGGCTTCATTGTTCCATATAAATGTCCTGAAATTATCAAATGAATAAGATGTTTTTGAAAGTGGGAAACCATTTCTATGAACTAATATAGCCCATATTTTAATTTATTGTCGTATTGACGGCACCACCCTTTATACCTACAATGCAAGGTTAGGGAGAAGAACAAGACTATGACAAAAATAGACTAAAGAGTAAAACACATCGATACAAAATAATTATATACAAAAGGAGGTATGTCCTTGACACTGGGATTTTATTATATTTCAGATATAGCACCTTAGCATCAGCAAGAGCTAGTCAAGAAGTTTACAAAAATCAACCAGGAAGGATTGAGAACTATGTACCAGGAAAATCCTCTGTAGTTGATAAAGAAGCGAAACAGGTATCCTGCATAGCTTATAACTTCTGTACCTAATCTTAAAATCATGTGAATGACATAGACCTAGATCGCACTCCATTTTCATTCATTATTTATTATCATATTTTATCAACGATCACAAGATAATTTAAGATTTTTCGACTAACTTGATTGAGTTTAACTATATTTGGTATTGAATATATTATATCTCGCTTAAAAATTGGTGACCCTTCATTATCACGTTAACTAAAGGTAAACACAATCCACGAGAAAGCAACAACAAAATGTTTTTTTTTCCTTTCTAGTGGTGGGACGAGGTCATGGACATTTTTGATGGGGTACGAATATTTTTTACTATTATATATGTGTGTCAATGTATAACAAATTTGTCTTAACTTTGTTTAATATTTATTGTATATTATTTAAACAAGACATTATTTTTCTAAATTTTAAATAAATCTTTAATACTGTTTTATATAATTTATGCGTTATTCGTTCTATTAATATAATTTTAACATGATATTTAACTTATCTAAATTTTGAATGAAACTTTAATGTTGTTTCAAAATTATTTAATTTTTTGCCCGATTCTTTCTAATAATATTGTATTTGTCTTCAAAAATATCGACTGACAAAATTCGAAAAATTTTTTTTTTTATTTTAGTATAAAAATAGTCATATAGTCACATATAGTCATATATTTTTGAAGATACATTCCACTCCATCGATACATTCCCATTGATTCACTAACGGTGTTTTCCATTGGTGTCGGTGCGTGGTGGTGCTCTAACAGTGGCTAGACGACAACTCCCCCCTGCCCCCTTACACGACATTGCTCGCTCGCGCCATTCAAAAGAGTGTAAGGCTGTTAACATGTGATGTTTGCATTATCTGTGTGCTACCTTCAATGTTTGCTGCTATGTGGTGGTCGTGGAATGATGCCGTAACTGATAGCCTCTTTAAGTTTACAGAATTTTTCACTTGGTAATTAGCTATTTTAATTTTAACAAGAAATTAAATTACATACATTTTCTTTCTAACTAGCAGTAAAACTTGTTTAGAGACTCCTGTAAACATTAACTAAGGTAATTTCTTGTATGTATAACTACAAACATTTTTATCCCAACCCCTCCAATCCTTATCTCCGATTAAATAAAAACTGTAAAAATGTAAGCTGCTTTCAGTTATCTGATGCATGTTATTTTTTTCAAATACAGACCTTCATATAGTATAAGATTAAAAACATAAAAATAAATATTACGTGACTACAGTTATGTTCTTGAACGTTAGCCTTAAGTATCAACAGGTTATAATTCTAAAAATATTGCGAAACTAAGAATTGAAATAAAAAAAGTCGCAATGCATACGTTACCCCTTCTATTCTCGCATCCATCACAACTCCAAACTTGACTCCTGAGAGAATTATCATCCGTGAAATATTACTATCGCATCTGCGGTCAGCTGTCCAATCATATGAAAACAACAGCAATGCCTATGTTGTGAAGTATTGGAAAACGCATTTAATACTTTAAACACGATAGTTACGTTTGACGTAGAACTCACAACAGAGCCACTGATCTAGTTTTAATTACATCGCGTTCCCTTTTTATAACTAATGCATAGGAAACATACTTTCGATATCAATTAGAAGTTTGTTTCATAATTGGATAAATAAGTGCCTGTTGATACCCAAGCTATGGTTTTAATTTCATTTACTAGTAGAAATCTTAATGGATCTGCTTTTATTACTGTAAAATGTACAGTTACTGTGTAACTAAATAAATTAGCCATACAGTTACCCCAAATGAACTTGACGGGGCTGCTATTTCGTTTTATCACTATTATACAAAATTACTAGTTTTTGAACAGAAGTCAGCATGACAAGACTGTTGGTTTGTTTTAAACTTATGGATAGATCAAGTATTAATAACTCTTCTGTTGTACTCTAAATATGATTGAAAGCATGCATCTGCAAAACCTGGATCCCGTTTATTTATAATATTTATGTCTAGATATTATTACTGCTCAATTATGAATGTATATTTTTTAAATTTGTGCGCTTATCTGTGATTCTGTGATAAGAATCAGGAAGATATATTGTTTGGAATTTTCGTAACACTCTGAGGTAGGTACCTACAGCAACATAAGGAATGCTTTGAATATTAAATTAGAAAGCCAATATTCTTACTTTTATTGTAATTACTTACTAATTGAAATCTACCAATTAAGAAGTTAATATGTAGATTTCGATGATGAGATGTTTTGACAAATAAATATGAAAGCACTTTGCTGATTTCACTTCGTATTGAAAAAACATTTAAATTTAAAAATTTTTTTTTAATACCTACAGTTTACAGTACCTACAGTGTCATTTTAGTGTTTCAATTTTACCATAGTCCGTAAAAATAGGGGGTCAAACAGTAAAACAAGTGGAATATGATCCAATTCTGCAACAAGTTACACTAACAGAAAGTAGGTTAGAGTGAAACGAGTTAATTTAGATCCTGGTTTATTAGACTCTCAGAACGCAGGACACTTTAGTAGGTATATCTGAGTGGAATAGTGATCGGATTGAAATGCGAGTAAAATCAGACAACTGCTTGTAGGGCGTAAAAATACATTCATAAAATATATCATGGCATTAGCTGTTCCACGTCAAGATCATATACAGTATACAGGAACTGTAATAGACATTCCTGCCTGTATCTTTTTTGTATGTAGATTCTCATTGTCGTGAAACTGCTTGTTATCGCCTGTTTCTGGCATGTTCTCTTTTTTAAATTATTATGTAATTTAAAGATGATGGAATTCTAAAGTGGTTTTATTAAAAGTTAGTATTTCTTTCAGCAAAACTTATCAAGCACTACTTCGTTACCTCAAGCGTCTCCAAAAGAGAAGAAAGATATAACTTCAACAATTTTGTCGAAATCTAATATGGCCAGGTTGGTATATTTTATTTTATTAAAGATTCTTTATTTTAATTAAATATCCTGTGGAATAATCAAGAATAATTCAATTTTAAGATATAATAATTTTCTATGTTGATGATTTAAGACGACTTAGATATTAAATGTTATAAGTCTTACAGAATAGTAATTATAAATTGAAAATAATAAAACCCATAGCACATGGATTATAATATTGGTGACTGTGCATTTTTCTCTAGAATTGAAATAATTTTAAAATGCTTATTAATCTGTCAACTCATACATATCAACCATAATCAATTTTTAATTGTCATAGTCAGGGATATTACGCGTCTGCACAAATTAATAAATCAAATTTCAATAATTTACACAAACTATAAATAAATGTCTAAGGTTTATTATATCTAAAAACACAAATATGAAAACAAGGCCCATTTTAATAGTTTTTTCACTTTTAGTTGTCCTTATTAAGTAGATACTGTTAATCAGAATATCTGGTATCGGATTTTCTTATGCGGTCACAATAACAAAATTAGGTCTTAATACGGATAAATGTATATTCAATTGCCGACGAAGAAAATATAAATATGCTCACTACGTCACCAGCATTTCATAAAATGGAACCAGTTATATGCATTACAGCGTTTTTTTCATGGTCTACCTATTTAACTCCAAAAAGTAGTACAGGATATAACGTGTCCCGATCTTTTTCAACAGATTCACTTCTCAGCCCCATATTGGTCCAGTCCATTATTCTTTTACCCGGATGTATTCCACGACCAGCAAAAGGATTGTTTAACAAAGTTCCTGTGCAGTAAAAAAAATATTATTTATACTGTATACACAACTATACTATACTACCTATGCTTAGTAAAAAAAATTAAGTAAGTTCGATAAGTAGCTAACAGGTGACTCTCTGTCGTCTCTCCAGGAGAAATCTGTGGGCGTTTATATTGATTTTTTCGCACGTTTATCGCGTAAGATTGCGAGTACCATAGAAATAACGTAATTATTAATTTGTTAAGCTGCGTAAGACTCCCACAAGCATATATAAAAATTGAAAAAACATTGTGTCTCGAATGTATGGTTTGACAGGTTAAGTTTGGCCAAATTAACTAGGTATTTGTGTGAATGTTAGAAAGAGTAATTATTATTTTTATTAGGGCGCTAAAAGAATCTGGGTATGAATCTGACTCGACCCTCGTGTTCCGTCGTCGCGATGACACGGACGCTCCACTATCGCCCGCAGAACGCCGCGCCGCATACCGCGACTTACAAGCTGGTGGAGAACCACCTTTGAGAGGATTCCGGTCACCCGCACCACCTAGACAAGGTACGATACACACCTACAAAAATCTCGTTATAAAAAAATCGATATAAAAACAGCAACAAGGAACGATCTAGCTTTACAAAAGAAATTGTCTGTACTGATGAGTTGCTGTTTGACAATTATTATAAGTGGCGCCCATCAATGTGAGTGCTAGATCAGCACTGGCTTAAGAAGTTTTAAAAAATATCTACTTTAAGTTTGTGCCTAGTTAGAGCACAAAAAAGTGAGTTTTCTAGTTATTCATTTTTAAGGTCTAGTACATTTTCTGTTAAAAACTCAATAATTATTATTTAAATGATCATGGGAATCCATAAATAAATAAAGACTAAGATATTTTTAAACATTTTACTATGCATGGTTTTGCTTTTAATTTTCGGTGTCGGTGAATAATAATTTGATTAATAACAATCTTAATTCTTCTATAGTATGTTTGCAAGCTCTTAATTTATTCTTAATTTAAACACATTGCAGTACAGTAAAAACTTGTTACTTTTATTCTTTTACTGTTATGTTCGTTTTTTTATTTATTATTCAACTCCAAAAAGCATAGAATCATTGCAAATTCTATGTATTTTGGTCAAGGTTAATCTGTGCATACACGATCTAACTGTCACGGCTACCATGTGTAGCGATCGCGGGGTATATCTGAAGGTCACTCTATAATGGCACAGTAATGATGCGGTGGTGCTCTCCACTATTACCTACACATTAGTTTAAAATCAAATATCCACGAGGTAAGTCAGTATTTATTCCTAGCCGATGCATGATCTGATTGTACTCTCAATACTACACGGTGCTGGGACTTCAGCTGGCTACATAATGAGGTAATACAATACGCTGCATGAAAACAAGCATACTCCAAAATTTATCTCACATATTTTACATTCACTGTTATTGATTTGATACGGCACTCTTGTAGAAACATGATTAGAAAATTAAACGCTTTTGAAGTCACGAATATATCCCTGGAGCACAAGTACCACGTTTTTCTCACATCTAACATAGAACTCTAAAGGAAGTTACTGAAGTAAAATTGAAATCCACAGAGGAATCGGAAATTGAATACATCCCGATTTCATCGACGTTGACGAAGATAAGAGTTCACAAAAAAACTCCGAAACTCCACGAAGTAATTTGCTATCCAGTGACGAATATAGAACAAGACGTAAAATTTAAAAGACAATCCCCATCGTTTATCAGCGTTAATGTACCAAGTGTGATAAGAGATAATCCGCCAGCCCCGCCGCGAAGAATTTCGTCCAGAAACAGCAGAACATTAAAATTTGTGACTTCAACAAGGTCTATATCTCCTAAACGACCTGTCTTTCATTCGCAATCAAATGTAGATTTCTTGAAAGACAAAATTTGTCATAAGCTTACTCGACAAAATACTCATATAATAAGCAAAAGAGATAGTAATATTTCGATGGATAAAAATTCTAGTAAAATGAGAATAATGTCCACATCAGCTCCACCCGATTATAATAGAAAAAGTTATATAAATACTTCGTCAAATCCTATGAAAAATACGTCTGCAGATATAAAATCAAGTGGAACAAGCAGCTTCGGGTCCCCAAGAAGAACTTTATTACCTACTGAATATTCTAATACAGCGCACAAAAAATTTGGTATATCTCAAGCATCCGTTGTAATAGAGGGTGGAGCTGGACGAAAAACACCTATAACGAATATCTTGGATAAAGTGACATCTTTAGACAAGCTTTGGAGTTCAGAAAAAAGAAATGAGCGTATAGACATTTCAAAAGCAAAAATCAAAAGTAATAGATCGAATAATATCGCCGCACCTAAAGTGTTAAGCAAATCAAATACATTAAATACTAGTTTGAAGCCGCTTGTTCCAAGTGTTCCTCATAAAAGCCGAGATATGGTTCGTACAGCAGAAAAACTTCAGAAATTAAAAATTTCTAATACCCACACGAAATCGAATCCATGTCTGTCAACAAAAAGTGAACCAAAATTATCCAAGCCAAGCTTACTTCAAAAATCTTTGATTTCCAAGTCATCGTCACATATCACACCTTCTAAAAAGCAGGTGAAAACTGCAGTTGTTACTAATTTAAAATCAAAAAAGTCTTTACAAAACATTATTATTCGTCCACGTAGTGTACCATGTCATGAATCATGCAGCATAAAGAAATCAAGAGACCCAAAGACCTTAAAACAAGGAACAAAATCAAAGCCACATAAAAAAAATTCAAGTAAATCACCCGTTGGCTCAGAAACTGAGAGTCAATTTGGTGACAATATGTCCAACGAAACCTTAAATTACGAATCTGCTGAAAATTTAGAAAAAAATTATATCAGCGCTAAAGATATTAAAGCAAAGAGAAATGCCGTCCTATCTGATTCATTTTTTCAACATCTCTTTCTAGGTAGTTCTTTTATTCCTACTGCAAATCGTCCAATGCTAGAACCAAATAAGTCAGTCTTGCAAAAAGCCAAATTATTTCAATCCTTCCCACAAGATTATAAAGAAACGAAATCTTTAAATACGTATTTAATCCACAGAAAGCCAGTATCTTTATCTCGTTTTAAAATGTGGGATAGATATCCAAGTCCTGTACGTTGTCAAAGTCCAAGATCTATCTCTTGGCCAGGCAGAATGCACAGCGAAATTAGAAAGTTTGATAGTTTATCAAAATGTGAGGATTTTGGATCCACTTCATCTTTAGCTACTACAAGAAGTAGAAGTGAACCACCTATCAATAAAATTTATTTTTCGCAAACTTCACGGCCAAAATCACCAACTATTGCGTTTCATAAAAGGGAAAAAACTCTGCAATCACCTGAAAGAAGTTCAACATCACCATCTCGTTTATATTTTTCACAAACAAGTAGGTCCGTATCGCCAAAAGTGATTCATAAAAGCATTAAGTACGCACCTCAAATTATTAGTCGCCCGCAATCTCCAACCAAAATAATATTGACTGAAACCGTTCGTCCTGTGTCACCTGTAGTCACAAAACGTATACCAAAATCAGTAACGATTGGCTTAGAGGAAGAAAAACAACCATCTACAATATATTTTACACAATCTTCACGACCGGTGTCACCTAAAGTATCAAGGAGACCACAAATCCGAAGTCAATCAACGTCTCCAGTTTCTATTCGATCACCATCTTATAGACGTATTCATAACGTACGACAACAAAGTAACAGACATTTTGCAGATACAGCAGCAACACTTAAAAGTGTTGTGCGTACTCGTAGTGCGGGTGATGCTGATAAAAAATTAATTGAAAAAAATATTCCATTCAAAACAAAAAGTGATTCTAACTTATATACAAATGACCCTGATTATGAAGAATATGTCAAAGACTTGCAAAACTCAAAGATAAGGTCCGAAAGATTTCGTGAACTCAATAGATATTATACATACTTAGAAAGAGTGGCTGAATTAGAAAAAGCTACCTCAAATTTGGATATCAGACATCGAAAAAAAGATGAAGAAATTATTGATTTCGATAGATGGAAAAAAATAAGAGTAATAGAAAGAGCTGAAGAAGAACTTAACAATTTGTATCGTAAATTAAAAGTGGCTCAAAATGAAAATGATATTCTATTTTACCCTAGAGATCTAAAAGAATTCCGGTGGAATTTTGATAGAGACTGGGGATTACGCGTAAAAGAAAAATCAGTTGAAGATCTAAAAGAACATTTTCAGCAATGTCCATTTTACGATCAAATGGAAATGGATCAAATTCCTTCAAAAGATACATATAAACCACTTTGGCGTGGAACTAGCGTAGCGGAAACAGCATTTAAAATTAATAGAAAAAACGATTTTGACAAATGCGACCAAACCTTCATTGTGAAACCGACTGTGGCATTGCATCAAGACTCTTCCTTAAGTGATCTCCGCAAAAAGATAGGTATTGGTAACCGTTTGTGGAGCAGCTTATCAATGGAGCAAGTCAATGCACTGAAAAACCAGCTAAATGCTATTTACAGCAAGGAATTAGAATCAAAATCAAGTAAAGAACTCGATAAATATTCAATAGATGTTAAACGCTCTAGTACATTGGAGAAGCCAAGTTTACATGTGAGATGTAATTCATTAATTTCTCCTCAGCTTGCTGAAGAAGAAAAGAATACAAATTTTATCAAATCAGAATCTATAGCTGCCATCTCATGTCCAATATCTTCGGTGAAAGAGTTAAAAAATAATGTAAACAAAATACAAATGTCTTTGAGCGAAAATGAAAAAAGAAAAATTTCTCAAACACTAAGCAAGGAAATTTTAGACCGAATCAGTAAATATGACAACCCGGAGCCTATGTCTCTCAAAGATGAATTGAAATCAGCTTCAAGTGATAATAATTTTGAGACTGAAAAGAAAGACAAACCACCATCGCCTCCTAAAAAATTTTGCAATGAGGGCAAACTTTTTGAACCAAATTTAGATATTAATGAGAACGATAACAAAAAAAGACACATTGTAGAATACTCTTTTGAGAAACCGGAAGCAAATTTTCAATCACCAGCTAGTGAAACAGATACAGCAAGTTCAGATGTATCTAATAAAACTGTTATTTATAGACCTAGCAAGGAAGTTAAAAAAAAGGTTGAATATTTTGAGTCAGTGAAAAATGCATCCGAAAAATCCAATTTAATTTATCACGCAAGAGAAAGTTCAGACGAGAATCAAAATCAAGAAAAAATTAATCTTGCAGCAAGTGCAATATCCGAAAATTACGAAAAGCCCCAGAGAAAAATTCTACCGCAATCACAGTCTTGCACGAATTTCAAAGAACTATTCGGTGAGAGCGAAAAAAATAAATTTTTATCGCTACCATCAAATCCAGAAATTTATTCACGATCACCGTCGCCTCACTCTGAAGTACAAGTCATAGGTAACGACCGCCGTACGCCTGACACGCTACAGTGCTCGAGCGAAGAGACAGTATGGCGCAGTCGAAGCCCGTCGCCCGATCCGGAGCGTTATTGGCGGGCGTACTTAAACCTGGCGCGGGCTGGAGAAGTGCGTCGCCTCGCGCGACGTTTCGAATCGCCCTCCGCCGCTGGTGCTGTCTTACGTCGCCATCGCAGTGATCCGGAAATAGCACGAAATGTTCTTCATAAAAATTGGTCCTCTTTTGAAAGATTTTCAATGCGACGAGACAGAAGCGGTTTGCTTGTGGCAAAGGTTCCACTTCGACCGACTAATCGCTATATGCCTCATATTGATATTATATCTAAATTGGCTTCCCTTCGTAGACGTACTACCCCTAGATCTAGATCAGCCGAAGAGGCACCGCAATGTCGTACCGGAGAAGTAGATCGTATTCGACGCAGGTTCGAAGCTATGTCCCTACTAGGTCAAATATACGCCTCTGCTCCTGACATGAGTGAACTGCGTGATATAGCACCATATTTAGCAGGTCCATGGACCGCTCATCGTTTTCCTAAACGAAGTGATAATAATAGATCTATTGAAGATCCCAACATATTAGTGCGCGGCCGTTCGTCGCCTATTAAAAGAGAAATCAAACGACTGATTCCAAAAGAGTCCATAAAGCTGAGTTCTATTCTAAAAAGTGACTTATTTGCGGCACAAGAGTTTAATCCTTTAGTCCACCGGCCGGCTAGCCGCTACGAACCACCGCGCGCCCCTCCTCGGCCGCCACCAGCAGCGTGGCCCTACCGTTTAGCGCCCTACGTCACGCCATCTCGACACACAGTTACATTTCAAGGTTATTGTCTATTAATTTTTTGCATATTATATAAAGCCTATAATATAATCAGATTTAAATTTGGAGTAACTTGTACATACATATACCTGCTTTTGTCGTCAAAGTTTTATTGATGCTCCTTTTGCTATCCGTGCTTCCTATGCGTGATTTTGTTGCGTGATTGTTGATCACTAAAATTGCATACAATGTGTATTTTTTCAAATAAAAAAACTATTCTACCATAATTATTATATGATTTTAAGAAAGTAGCACTCGTCAATATCACTTTGACTTTTTATGCAGCAGTTTTTATATTTTATTTTAGTTTTTTGTTGCAATAATGGTTGTACTCTGATAGAAAACGACTCAGCACCGGAGCCTCCACGCAGAACGCCCCACGGGAGCTATTCAGATACAGGCAAGTATTTTAATGTAAATTAAAAACCTTAGCATAATGTATGCCATTCATTTATGTGTACTTTCCTGTACATCAGTCTCAGAAATTTTGGAAATAGGTATTAATATTTTAGGTTTACTTTCCTTCCGCAAGCCCCTTTGATAATGTGAGAGTTAACACACACACACTTTGTAATTACCTCTGTATTATTTGTGCGAATAAAAACGAAACAATAGCCTTTGTTCAAAATGATCGACCTCCTTAATTTATTCTCCTGACCGTCGTTGCTGCCGGCATACGTAGTCTTGAATAGTGTTGAAAATTATATAACGTTATATTAACCTGTTAAGCATCGAATTCCCGGGAGTGTTGCGCGGCTTGGCAAAATAAATATTTATATTCGCAATTAGTTCATCGTAATTTGTACCTACTTACCGATTGGAGTGTTGAAATAAATATAAGTATATATAATTATACCAATCCTGAATCGTACTTCTTAAGTATACAAGTGCTCAAAGTAAAAAATGTAGAGTTTTTATCTGATCAATTTATCTCATAACTCAAGATCTACGTCATTCATTACGATTGGTTCACCAAAAGTGGTCGGTTCAGTTTTTTATAGTAAATAGTTCGAGATTATTTCTTCCGTGCGTGTTTTGTTTATTGTAGCCTTGTTGTAACTCAACTCACCCATACATCAGCGACAACTAAAAATACGGAACACGTAGTTACTCCATTATTTAAAATAATATCGATAAAATGTTATCAGTCGCCAGCTATTGTAGTGATAAGTGATGTTATCTAGTGTAGTGAGAATTCTTTAGCTAACAAGTTGTGTTTTCATAATTTGAAAAGCCGTGTTCTATAATGGCCAGTGATGAAAATCATTTAGGTGTGATCAATATAATACGTAAGAGCTGCGTTTTGAATAATACGGACATAGGTTACGAGGATGATGGATTTTTCAGCGATGTTCCCGGTACTGGATCATTATCAAGATCAATGCATGCTCTTAATAAATACGTGCAGAAAAACTTACTTAATGTTGACGATTATGACAACGACAATGCGTATTTTACAAAAGAAAATAGTCCAAACGAATTCACTTCCAAATATGATTCAGATAGTGTGAAAAGCAATGAGTCAGAAAAACTGGATCTGTTATCTAATAATGCAGTCAAAAAGGTTATTTCTGAACAACCACATAATGAACCGATACTCGAAATTGGAAACACGACAGCATTAACTGATGATTACAAAATCAAAACTTTACTTCTTGAGAAACCAAAAGAAAACGTAACTTCCGTGGTCGAAAACATAACAAGCATAGAGTGTAATCATTCACGTAACATTTGTTTGTCTCTTGATGATCTGTCTATAAAACAAGATAATAAAAACAATGATAGGGTAGAAACTGTTGTCTATAGAGAAAAGCGTGACAATGAAAAGAATAATGAGAATCGTCACACTATCCATGACATCGATTGGGTAAACAGAACTACCATATATCCGGATGTGTATGCGCCACTTCCATATAGTAAGTATTATTGGTACTACACTGGTTATTATAGTTTTAGTGTCAAATTGTAGAGAATAGTTTGATAATAAAGATATTTTTTTCTTTTTTGTCTGGAATCATTTCTTGACTATCGTAATAATATAGTAACATCATACTCGTAATAGGAATGCTAAGGCACGGACTTAACTAAAGCTTTTTAAAATGTTTTTCTAAAAACAAACCAGTAAATATTATCTTTAACCATATTATTTGTTTGTAAGTATGAGATTTTCTAGATACGATCTATCGATCAAACTTTTCTATTTATAAAGAAGTTAGGACCCTGTACGCAATGTATAACCGCGATACCTCCGGCGGGAGGTACTGATGAAGTGATTACGGTTGGTGATCGTAGACGAAAGTTTCTTTTGCATTTCGATAGTTGACGCCGCGACGGCTGCGCTTGCGAAGAGCGCACGCCAGCTGTTTTATTGTTGTGCTAATTTTGTGTGTGAATTAACATGGGCATTTTGAAACAAATCAAAAGGATGACAGTTCACGGTAGGTCTTATACTATAAATATCCCGTTTTACCTTAGTTTTCTAAGTCGTTTATCGATCACTTTAGTCAAACTGTGTTTTTTCAATTAATTTTAATAAAATGTTATTCGTTTTAAAATGATTTGATTTTTAAAAAAGTAGCACTTGCTTTATGACTTTATTTAATAGCCTAAATCTAGTGTCTAATATTTTAATTTCATCAGTAATGCTTGTGCTATGGTTGAATGATGAATTACGAAACGTCTCGAGGAAGGTCATGCTTAACTGTAACTAAATATTGTCTTACCTAATTTGTGGATCTTTTTTAACTTTTGAAAGTGAAAATCTTTGTTGTTCAGCTCGGCTGCAATTATCTGTAAATTGATCGATACCTTTCGAAAGTAAATATACACGCAAGTTGTCTAGCACTAAATTAAAAGTATTTTCCAATTTCCCGTATTCTCTTACTTTGCCTATGTTGCTTTGCTAGCCTAACGTCGCAACATAAACGTTCAAATTCGTGTCATGAGCAAACATTTAAATCCTTACAAATAAATTTAAAAGTGAGTGAGTTAAAGTTCAGTAATTCAAAATTGTCAAAATCGACACTGTAAAATGTGTGTGCTCACTCGATTGCCCAACAGCTGGTTAATAGTTAACAAAAAAATTTAAAAGTTCACTGTCAATATGCCGTCTCGATCATATAAAAAGTGCACCTATAATTAAAGGCACACGAGTAAAGCCAAAGGAGCTAAATTTCACTTAAATACAAAACAATAGATATTTTATTTAATCTCTTCCTTTGAAAAAAAATTGCTTCAAAAATGACGTGCAGATAAAGACAGAAAAGGGCCACGATTATTCTAAATCTTTGGATATAAGTACCGATCAGAAGTAACTTACTATGACTCTCTACTTACTAGAGAAACACTCGGGCAAAAAGTCATAAACTATTATATTATCTTGATTTAAGAAATGGTGTTTTCTAAACTTTTCACACATTATTTCGTACGTATACCTAATATGTTACTCTTTAGAAGTACCTACAAACTATTGCTGGAAGCACTACATGTAAAGCTATTACTGTGATGGTCCTATCAAGTTCTAAAACACATTTTCGAAACTGTGTTTGGGATTTAAATGAATTATTCAAAATCGGTTTTGTCGTCATACTCAGTCACTGTTACTTTGTATAATTCTAACTAGGGAAAGTTCTTCACGTTCTTTGCTTTTTACACGGCTACGTGACTACATTTTTGATAACAAGAACTCAAAGACTGTTTATAATAGTGTTTAACAGATCTTGTTTGCTACTTAAATATTTGTGAATAAAAAAACGCTAACTAATAATAACATTCAAATTGCCTACTTCAATAACAGCCCCTTATTGTGATGATGTGAACTTGAAAAATGTAAATTAAATTAAAAGAAATTATTACTTTAAGTGCATATTTTTCTTTTAAAGTATAAAATTTATTACATCATCATGGTTATCAAAAATGAATAATAATAATAATAATTAGGTAAACATAAAAGGAAAAATGTACCAGAAACAAGTGTACATTTGTAAGTATGCTTGTTTTGTTCAATAATATTTTTTTATATTCTTACACTTTCGCCTATTATCTAGCCCAAAGTAAGCATCATTAAGAACTTGTGTTATGGATACTAGATAACGGAGAAATATTGATAGTAATAAGTGTGTAAATATTAGAAAGATAAGAAAGAGCATTGGTGATTTTTTTTCTTCAATCACAAATACAAGAATGATTTAAGTTTTATTATCTGTAAATTTAACGCGAGCAATTTCACACATTTAATGCGAACCTACCATGTAGGTTACTTTCTTGAGCGTTATGTGCACAATGAATTACTTAACATCCCCTTTTCCCATGCAATAAGATTTAAAATAGCGAGGCATGTGTATACGTGTAGTAATATTTGTCAACCTCTATAAAAACATCTTAAAAGTACCATTGACTGTTGAAATCTTATCTTTCGAGCTGCAGTAACATGTATTATGTCGTAAGCACGTGTTTAAAATTACAACGTCAGGGAAAGTAAGTTACGAGAGTACGTGCATTCCGTAGGGCTTTCGATTTCATCAAGCTGGTCATAAAATAAGAAAAAACCTGCTGTTGTAATGAACGCTCTTAAAGTCAAAAGTTAGTGATCACTACCATCCTTATTGCTCCCTAAATAAGTCTTCATTGTATAGTGAAAACTTATCGTCGCCTGTAATGTAAAATGATTTTTATATAAGAAACTATCTGTGCCCGCGACTTCGTCCGCGTGGAATATTGACTTTTTCCATACAAACTTTCATCCCCTTGGGGGTAGAATTAATCATAATCCTTTCTTAGCGGATGCCTACGTGATAACATCTCCCTGCATGCCAAATTTCAGCCCGATCCGTCAAGTGGTTTGGGCTGTGTGTTGATAGATCACTATGTCAGTCAGTCAGTCACCTTTTAGTTATATATATTTAGATAATGAAATGAAAAGTGAAAATCATAAAACATAATAGTAAGTTTCGAGTGATATTGTTTACACACTTAATAATTTATAATGTATTAAACGTAATATAATAAAATAAACGTATAGTAAATAAACTTGCTTACGTTAGTGAATTACGTTGGTGCTATTGGTGTGGTTTGTACCCCTTGCTATACGGGCTGCTCGATCAAGAGGTCCCGGGTTCAAATCCCAGGAGGGGCAAATGTTTGTATGATAAATACGAGCATTTGTTCACGAGTCATGGATGTTAATATATTTCTAATATTTTTATACATATTATTATCAATATTAATCCGTTATATAGAATCCATAACACAAGCTCTTAATGATGCTTACTTTGGGCTAGATAATAGGTGTGAGTGTATGAATATTATTATTATTGTAGGTGCTCAAAACCAGAAAAGAAACCTGAAATAAATTATCCTCAAAATGTCAATTAGGATTTTTTTCAAACTGCGTCCAAAATTGTCACGGAGCGCTTAATAAGTGGCAGATACCCTTCGGATGCAAATAAATAGTTAATAGCATATTTTATTATTTCTGGTAGGTGCGTATCCTATACTGTACACTACTATACACGTAGGTATATTTTTTCATTTATAATTGTTATAATAAGGTAGGTATACCTTAAAAATATACATTTACAAGCTCAATTTCCTTTTCAAATAAACATGAAATAAGTAAATTTAAATTAACACATTTACTTTTCTCTCTATAAGTAGTCTTTATTCAATAACGTAATACTTCCGGTCGAACATAATATGAATTTACAAACTGGTTACGTCAGTAGGTATGGTGTTACGTGTCATCTCATATAATCGCCGATAGCCGATGGCCGCAATTACACCATCTAAAACGAAGACACCATCGTTTTACCAAATTTTGTACTACTTCCGCCTTTCTGCTTGTAATGGTCATTTTAAAGTGTTCTGTTAAATGTGTAACACGTAATTAAGAATTTGAAAGTTATGAAAGTATTATTAATTATATTATTATGCTTAATGAGAATTTTTGTTTTTAGTGTCTTAAAATGTAGCAAGTGTGTTAATAAAAAATATATTACATATCATATTAATATTCTATATCTTCTGAATTTAGTAATTCTTTATTTGTTTTACTGGTTACATAATCCCATAACGTGAACACGTTTACAATAATGTTTGTCTGTTATTATAAAGAATAGGAAGTCATCAAGAATAGTATCATAAACCCCTAGATAGTCCAATGGCTTTAACCACCAAAAGTACTATGAGAATGAGTTTTCGAAAAATGGGTAGGTAGTTAGACTTGGAATTTAAATAAATATTAGATACGTCCATAAGTTACACTCATGAATTTTCATTAGGTCCGTTAATTTTCCATCGCAGGTAGAGTATACTTCCAAGATCTGTATTTTCTTATGGTAGTGTCACATTTCCGATGTCAACGAGTATTTATCGATCGCCAGAATCCCCACGGCGTTACCTGGAGAGCGATGTGAACATCCACTACCGATGCCCGGTGAGACAAGACCCGCTGCCGCTGGTCCCCGAGCGGGAGTTGGCAAGGCAGCAGGCAGAGCACATGAAGAAGCTGTACAGAGAACAGAGGAGAAACAAATACTTGCAGGTTGGTTTGTGTAACACGAAGTTAGCCTTTTACAAATCTCACTCCCGTTGTTCCGGAGACTTTTCAATTCCCTCAAAAGAGATGTTTTAAAAATGTATGGAGACCCGGCCAGGTCTATTCTGAAAAATAGATAAAAATATGCAGAACAGTGTTCGATTGTCCATTTTCTTTTAATTTGCTTTGTTGCGTGGTACAAAACAAGATTTTTTATAGAAAAAACTGCAACACAGCCAAAAATTCATCATGGCGCCTATGTCACTTTGGTGATGTTTAGTTGACTTCTATGTCACCCGCCATATTGCCTAAATAACGGTGAAATCGACGAAAATTTTCAACGTTTGAACACAAATTATAGAAGAAAGCGAATTATTAGTATTTTTCCTAGATTTAGGAGATTTTTGAGATACTGTACATATACCTGGTCGGATGTGAAACATCTCTTTTGCTAAGAATGTCATCACAGCATCTCACGCAATTCTCTGTATTTTCTTTGTTTTTAGAGTGTGTCCTATCTAAGTTTTTGTAATCTACTTTTACGATAAAACTTATATTTACGATTGGCCGTAATGAATGAGATATATGAAAGAAAATGTTGATTACTATACAAGTATACATTTATGACAATATATTATTGTTACATATTATAATAAAAAAATATATAATAAATATCTAGCCCAAATTAAGCATCATTAAGAAATTGTGCTATGAACTGCTATGGATAACTAGAAATAGAGAAATACTCGTAATAAAATGAACATTATATTATTAATAGATAATTTGAACTATCTCTACATTAATATAAAATTATAATAAATAGAACACTATTTATTTTATTATACTATTACTTATTAATTACCCTAAGCAAAATAAGTTGATCCATTTGACTTTAGTAACATTCACATTACTCATAGATAGATAATTTTTCTTCCTATGACGTTATCCAATAAGACTATACTGGTTAACAGATAAGCCGATAGCTTATCACATTGTTGACAAAGTACGTACCTTTAATAAGCGTACATTGGTAAAGCTAGTTAGCGCTCATGTATAGGTACCTATTAGATAGTTATACTTTGATTTAGTAATACCTAAAGTTTTTCATATGACATTCTTAAAATACACTTTATTATTATTTTAAAAAAATACAAGTAAAAGAAAAAGACGTTTATTGTTTATGTATAACTTCTTTATAAATACTCCGCGAAAAAATCGAATTGAGATAAAACAGCCGAAATAAATTCACATAAAAATTGTATGTTTTACATATACACATACATTACATAAAAATTGTAATAATTATTCATGAAAGTCAAAGTGCATATAGTATTTAAGGAAATACATATTTACATTACAACCAAATGAGTCGTGGTTCATACGTACTTAATGGCTGATTATCTACTGCTTTACGTCTATTACTCGCATGGAAGTATTTAATTAGAAAAGAAAGTACTTGTTTTCCTGTCTACTATGGAAAACGAGCAAAAACCATGGTTAAGAGCCGTAGAAAGTAAGCATTAACAGGTTTAAAGATAAGTCCAGTGACTTTAGAAGCTGAGATAAGATTTTAAATTTGCGACTTTTTACAAGCAATTCTTTTCTCCTCACGCCGGCAAATTAGCAGTTCAAATCGATTCGTAACAAAGTATCGGGGATTCAGAAGAGCACGAACGTAATATCGAATGCGATTAGCGTGTCAGTCAAGCAACGATTGTTTAATCCAGTTAAACAGAGGTTGTCACGCGACTGCAGTTTGATCAATATCACACGTTATTATGTCCCACGGTATGTCTATTGGCTATTGATAGTCTATTGGTACAATATTTGTAATTTGTGCAGAATTGATAAATAATTACCTACTGCTGTTTTTGTGTTTTGTTTTGCACAATTCATTTTAGTGTCATTGCCTTCTTAAGAACATAAAACCAAGGTAATAGGTATTACGTTTGAATTAAATCAGTATTTTTCTATTTCTATCGTGAATTGTGAGGTTCATTCATGTATTTACTGGGCATGGACAGCATTTTATCTTAGGCCCCAGGCTGACAACGCACCTGCAATATCGAGTGATTTTTGCTTGATATTGCAGGTCTATACTTAGGCGGCGGTAACCGCTTACCCTCAGGTGGGCCGTCAGCTTGTTTGTCATCTAGTTGTATATAAAAAAAAGTATTAAATATTTGTCATAAATAAAAGCATCGCTTCGTTTTAAGCTTTCGGTAAAAGGTCGCTATGAACAGCACACTTACAAATTAGACTATATTCAAAGAAAAGGAGTATCGTATTCATGGTAAAGCGATTAGCTTGAGGTTTGAAACGTAGTAACATTATCTATTTGCGGTTTCACCGCTATGTCGTATGTTCAGTCTGTTTCCACTCTCGGTAGAGCGGTAGTATTTGCGTAAATAATTGTGAGCACGACAACCTGTCACGTGATATTTTGTGTAAATCAAGCAGGTATTTCCAGTATTTTTATTATAGTTACTATCAAATTATCGGATACTGATTGATAAATAGGCGTTATTGAATGTGATTGTCAATGTTAACTCGAAGAAAATTTTAAAATACAAAATTCGTAGGTAATATCAATTGAACCTACTAATTGGAATACCTAAAAAAATTACGAAAAATTGAATGATGTACAATGATTGATTACACAAGGTGGTGTTGGGTCAATTGCCGTGCTTTGTATAAAAAAAAACGTGTCTCTGAAAAATGAAGAGACAGTTTTACTAAGTACCTATATTACCTACAAGACGTAATAAAACGAAATAGATACCTTTATATAATTTTATGCATGACATGACCACGCATAGCTTTTCATAGAGTAGTCCGATTTTGTGAATTATTTTTATTGGATCTGCGATTGCCCATTTGAAATAGGTACCTACCTCAAAGTCAGTCCCGTTTACTTACATTTGAAAGAATACACTGAAAGATATTTTAACGTAACATTAAATTAAAGAAAAAAAATACGTATCTGAAAATTTGAAAAATAAAATTATCTCTTGTCTTCATAACTAAGCCAAGTGAGTAACTAAGTTAATAACTAATGTAAGTGAGTAACTAACTTTGAGTCGGCGCCAAACAGATAACCAAGCTCATTAATTATGTAAAGCGCAAATTGATGGCAGCTGGATGCTTTATGGTGGCTCATTAGTTACATTATATAGGTAGATGCCTACATTACTTTAAAAGTAGGTAATCTAGACTGGAAAACATAATAATTTTATTTTTCACTTTTCAGTTTCTTTAGTTGTGTTCTTTAGTTGTTGTAAGTTGTGGTTATTGCGACAATAATATAACATAGCGGTTAATTTTCTCTGCCTCAGAAATTTTCTCTGTTTTCACCTCTCTTGGCGGCGGAGGTGAAATTACCGCATATTAGCTGTTCGCAAACGCGTCGGCATCGTAGCCCTACGAGAGAAATCTGACTAATTATCACGTTTCTACCAACAATTTCATACCTTATACGACTTTAATGTCTTTATTTTGAATCATAATGTAAGTTAGTACTCATAGTGTTAAGTTATAATGACTTTTATGTTACAAGGAAATCTTTACATAACTGTGAAACATTTAATTTTGTGTAGGTGGAAAATAGTGAAATAACCGAAACTATAAAACAAAATATGGGAATTTTACTATCTACGGTACACAACTGAATATTGTAATGTAAATTGTACACAGTACTTTATTTTATTAAATATAGTCAACGGAATGCGACAAAAACACAAAACTCGTTATAAAATTAGTTCAAACAGCGCTCAATATAAACAATAAATTATCGTATTCCGATGACGAAATCCATAATGACCGAGCTAGCGAAACGAGTTGTGGACGCGCATGAAAAATGCGGAAACTGTCGACCTTGCTCTCGCGCACGCCGCGTGGATCGTGAATAACAAAATACTAAAGTCCGTTAGCAAAATTACCGGTCAGTTTCATCCTTCCCCTGCTGACACCGCAGAAGTTACCGGAATTCTGACCTTATTAACAAGTCGGTAAAGTACATTGAATGACAAAGAAAGTGAATGGGCATATTTATTCAGTGTTTGTAGCTATGTGCGTGCGGCATAACAAAAGTTAAATCGTTACAGTATCATCGGAGCGTGCGCGAGAAAACATCATGATAGTATTGTGCTAGTGCGTGAACATACAGTTGAATTGAATAATCAATGATTGGTTAGAAATCGTGAAAGTTGATATAGATATTACCTATTAGATAACAAATTATTAATTTCATCAAGCAACACTAAATTATGGATGTATTAAGTCAGAAACAACTAACCGCGGTATGTAATAAACTGATAAAATACGAAATATTTACAAAATTCATATTAAAAATTACAGGAAAATGACATTCGGCATGCAGATATAGAAGCATTTGATGCATCCATGAAGGTGATTTGTGAGAGATATGACTGACGATGTGAATTTAATTGTTTGAGTTTTCTATCATCTTATTCACTTTATTATAGAAATACCATGCTATTAACATGTTTTAGCTCCACGCCATGAAAAAATAATGACTTTAACACAAGTTTTTATCATATCAAATAAGTGTATAATATTATAAATATTGTTTCTAATAAAACAAACCTTAACTTACCGTTTAGAAAATACAAAGGCGCATGGTATCTACCTATAATCTAAGCTAGAGTTGCTTCTGCATTACTTAAAATAATATGACAAACATGTAACAATAATAACAGTTCCTTAATCTTGAAACATATTTCCATAGGAGCTCCAAGATATGCAAAACAGGCGTCATCAAGATAATTTTACTCCGTCCCAGAAGAATATTCTCCCACTCAATCGATATGATGAAGCTGACAGAGTGATGGCCAGAGCTTTATACGCCTTCAACGGTCAGACCCAAAGAGAGCTGAGCTTCAGGAAAGGAGACTTGATAAACGTCAGACGACAGATCGACGCAAACTGGTACGAGGGAGAAATTCACGGGAGGATAGGACTGTTTCCATACAACTATGTTGAGGTTAGTGTTTTATTCTCTGTTTGATAGAAAGTTGTATATTTATCTTGTAACTGGCCGTGTGTGGTTAAAGATTATCTTTTCACGACTTAAAAGGAGACTTATCAATACTTAATGTACTCAGCTTAGGGTTTAGTATTATAAACGTTGTTACAAAATTACCCAAAAAAATATATATCGAAAACTCACATTTAAAATGCCACAACTCTAGTGATCGGTTGTTAATATCATTCAATTTTTATCTGGGATTTCTATAGTAGGAGGTAATTTCGCCTGGTACTCGTAAGGGCATCTGTAGGTACATTCAATTGAAGTGTGCTTCATTCAATGTCGATTATTTTATTTTGTTATCATAAATAATTATTTTTTCGGCAATTAATACCGAAGTTATACTACAGTTGTATACTACATATATTGGCAATGAAATCTACACAGGGAACCCCTAAACCTTTCTGCTTGACGAGTATTTCTGAAACACCTTGTATAAAGTTCCAAATACCAAAAACTCATCTTCAATACTTTGTGCACAGCTTCGGATTTAGTGTATAAATTCCGAATACAGAAAAAGTATCGTCACAGAAATCGAATTGAGTTCGATCCCTTGCAACTTTAAAGTAATTTGAATTGGGAAGCGAACTCAATTTGGTAGTATTTTACCATTTATGGTAGTATAATTATTTTCTGACATGTGTAACCATCAAATTGATCATAAAAATATTGTTGTATCTTATTACAGCTAATGAAAGGCGAAGTAGTCCACTCTCCCAAGAAACCAATAGTGACAGAAGGCAGAGCGAGAGCGAAATTTGACTTCACTGCTCAGACTAACCTGGAGTTACCTTTGAAGAAAGGCGAGGTGGTAGTCCTCACAAGGAGGATCGACCAAAACTGGTGGGAGGGCAGAAACGGCACCAAGACCGGCATTTTCCCTGATAGTTACGTCACAATTCTACAAGAACCCAGTCAGAATAAGCCCGGTAAGAATTTTTTAATTGTGTTATATTTTATTAATATTCGTGTAATACTATTTTCAAATAACTATTTGTATTTTATTATCTGTTTCCATAAATTTTGCCCTTACCTAGACGTACCTAGATTATTTTGCATCTAGGTACACGTGAAATAGCGACAATTAACAATACAAACACCAGAAATGAAGCAACTATTTTAAATAGTTCCAGCTGCTCTATAATTATTGTCGTGTGTTTAATTAGAGAACATTAAAGCCACGTCAATAACCAATAACTACCACTGCAATTTACGCAATTAGATGATGTACAACAAGGAATCGTTGTAAATAATTATTTTTTTCCTACTTCATGCACCGAAAGGTTATACGTAATTAAAATAATGTCAATTTAAAAATCTATTTTCTATTGTAATTAGTCGAACTGTCACCACCAGCCTATATACGTCCCACTGTTGGGCACAGGCCTTCCTACATGGCAGAAACACATGAGGAGTTTGGGCCATAACACCACCACGCTGGCCCAATGCGGGTTGGTGGGTTAAAGCGGTTGCAGTAACAACCGGGACCAACGGCTTTACGTGCCTTCCGAAGCACGGAGGAGCTCAAGATTATAAATTTGATTGACCCATCCAGGGACCAACCATGGCGAAAGATGCTTTGTTTTCGTGATCGAAACCAGAGCGCTCAAACCACTACGCCACCGAGCTCCTCAGTCGAACTGTAATTAACTTAATTATTGAAGTTTCTTTAATAATCAATATCAAATTTTATGTACACGATTTTTTACAATAATAACCTAGGTTGAAAGTTTAAATTTTTTAACATAGTATGGGTACGACGACAAGTGTCAAAGAAACTTAAACTTTACAATTTTTTTTATTATTTACTATGGAAGGTTTACATCCATAACATTTAATAACATAACGTTTATATATTGGCCTTGTTAAAACCTCCACATATAGATAATAAGGTTCTTGATCTGTACCTGTAATTGTCTATGATTTTATGCTAGGAACCTAATGGCACTAAGTAAAGTTTAATTTCCTTTGACACTTACACCTCCCACTGTATTCATCCATGTATTAAACACTATGTATAGTACCTATCTATATTCATATCTGTGGTGAATATATCAAACTCAGTCTAATATGCTTAAGTTACCAAAGAGCGATTCTCCCACTACTTACACAATTATTGATATTTTATTAACTACTCTGCCGATTAATATTTTAAAAAAATATTTTCAGAGCCACAGCCGATACTAAACACAGAAAAACCAGTGGCATCGCCGGCTGCACACGGGTTGCTCAACGGCACAGCCAAGAGGAGTATGGGCGCGCACAGCTATATGCCACAGCCAAATAACCCGGCGCTATCAAACGCGCCCCCAGCCACCCAACCCTTACCAGGTGAATATAACTATTACACACTGCTGCACACGGGTTGCTTAACGACACAGCCAAGAGGAGTATGGGCGCGCACAGCTATATACCACAGCCAAGCAACTCGGCGCTGTCCAAAGTGCCCCCAGTCACCCAACCTTTACCGTACACGGGTTGCTTAATGGCATAGTTAGGAGGAGTGTTGGCGAGCACAGCTTTATGCCACAACCAAACAACCCAGCACTGACAATTTGGCCCCGGCCACCCAGCTCTTACCGGTTGTATATAACTTTTACATACTGCGGCACACGGGCTATTTAACAACACAGCCAAGATAAGTATGGTTGCGCACAGCTTCATGCCACAGCTAAACAACCGGGTGCTGTAAAAAATCTACTCTACCTCTTTATAGTTATGAAAATATAAACATCGATATTGCATTAGTGATAAACATAAATTAGTCCTCTTTTTTTATGTCATAGATACGGGTAGAGGTAGAGGAGCTCGATGGCGTATTGGTTTGAGCGCTCTGGTTTCGATACGAAAAACAAAGCAACTTTCGCCATGGTCGATCCTGGGATGGGTCAATCAAAGTTTGTTATCTCGAGCTCCTCCGTGCTTCGGAAGGCACGTTAAGCCGTTGGTCCCGGTTGTTACTGCAACCGCTTTAACCCACCAACCCGCATTGGGCCAGCGTGGTGGTGTTATGGCCCAATCTCCTCATGTGTTTCTCCCATGTAGGAAGGCCTGTGCCCAGCAGTGGGACGTATATAGGCTGGTGATGATGATGATGAGATACGGGTATACATTACACTGCGAATGCACAACTAACTCAAAACTACCCCAAAACTTCGCAGGCAGCTACCGAACGACATACACTCAGCTAGAGAGTTATAAGGGACAAGAGTAAGGGTAGCAAGAGATAGAAACTCGGCTTGCACGAGGATTGTTCGTTACGTATATGCCACGCTCACTTAATATATTTATATCAATATGAAACGCGGATGCACGCTAAATTTGCAGAGGTACCGGGGAGCAATTAAACGCTTACGTCTGTGTACTAGAATTATTACTAAAATCGTAACTTGTTATAATTTACAGGGTATGTAGCCAAACCTGCGCAAGCGACGCTGACCCCATCGGAGCGAGGCTACGGACCACCGAGCGGACCTGGCGTAGACCTCAACAACACCGAGCCGCTATATGTAGACACCAACGCCGAGGCGATACCGTAACTATGACTTGATTTACTATTGCCAGAGGCACTAGTGCGAGTTCCGACGTTCGTAAATCTTTACTAACGCGTCTGCCTTCAACTGTCAAGTTGTATGATATGCTGCGCGTTTGTTGAGAAGTATTTAATACAATTATTTTTTTAGGGAGTCCTATTAAGTCATACGGTTAATGTAGCAGTCATATTAGAGGCACCGGTGTGTACCGTGTCTGTCACTTCATGCCGGCTCGAATTAAATACCCTCAGCATCCTCATTCACAATTGTTTTATCCCAGATTCGATTTAAAAAGTCATCTCTCGTCACGTTTTGACGCCCGTCAAAAAAAAGTGACAGGTATATAGTTTCCATTAGTCGAATGTTTTCCAACACTCTTGATAAAGGGCGCAGGGATGCAAAATCACTAGTAGGTAGTCTATAGTAGCACTTGGCATGACGAGCTTGAGACGGTCAGAGCAAAAGAAATTCTCGCGCGTAGTGACACGGCGCTTTGTCGCTTGTACGCGCACGCCTAATTTTGTTTATTGATAATGCGTAACGCGTGCGTTGCTAGATTCGATCTTATTTTCGTTATGATAGTTATGTTTCTTTGCTAGTAGATAATAAGTTCTGTGACTGACAGTACTATTATTTGTTCTGTGCTAATACATCTGTAGTATTTGACCTTATCGCTGGTTACAAATACTATATCGTTACTATATTGTTACCTACATAGCTGCGATTTGCGGACTTATTTCATAATTATTTTTTTAGTCTAATGTACCATTACTCCGTAAAAACGTAAGAATTGTCTTTATAGTACATAAGCAGTGGATTCTTAATTAACTTAATGTTCATCACTTATACCATTTAAAAAGTTAAGGAAAAAACTCGTGGTGCTAAGTAGCACTTATATTATACATATAGTCAGCTCGCACTAAATTTGTGAGGTTTCGGTTAAACTCAAGACTTTACTGTATTTATCTAAAATTGTAGTATTTATGATTGGAATCAGTTTTGTACAATAAATAAAAAAAAATTGTTTTTAACTAGCTGTGCTCGCGGTTATGATGAAATGGAAAATGGTTAAGACCATTTTAATTATTGGTGAAATAATTCTTTGAAGCCACGGGTAGTTTCAGAGATTACCTCATACAACCTTAACTTACTTTTAAAAATATTTATATAGAATAAAGTGGTGTTCAATCATTTTCCGTGCTTTGTATAAAAAAATTGAACCCTAATATACAAATATTTGAAAAAGTAAGGTTCCAAAAAAAACAATAGACTTTCTTATATTCTTAATTTTTGATTTTAACATTATCATAAATGTTTAAAAAACTACTTAGTAAATAAAATATAATAAAACTAGAAAAATTTCACGTCCCGAGGCAGGAATCGAACCCGCGACCTTTCGCAATCCGGGCGACTGCTCTGACCACTGAGCCACCCAGGAATTGGGATATCCCTGTGAAATTCTTCTAGTCTATCTGTATTATTTTGCGTACGTCCACCCTACAATGTCGAAATATTCTATTGCAACATCCAAAACGAGAAATAATATTTAATATAAAATAATTTAATATAATCTTCCCATTGCTAACTTATTTTTTTTACCTAATTGTTGTTTGTAACTTTAAAGTGCAATAAAGAGTATTATATTATTTTAAGGTACCGCGCAATGTACAAATACCGGCCGCAGAATCCCGACGAGCTGGAACTCCAAGAGGGCGACACCGTGTATGTGCTGGAGAAGTGCGACGACGGCTGGTACGTCGGCTCCAGCCAGCGCACCGGCCGCTTCGGCACTTTCCCTGGTAAATAACATTTATCTCATCCCGGACTTCAATGATGTCTTATATCTGTCTGCAAGGGCGTCGCCAAGGGGGGGCAGGGGGGGGGGGGGCAGCTGCCCCCCCCTAGAGAACCAAAAATCAAAAAATGTAGCCAACAAAACTCTAACAAATTCACAAAGTATCAGAAAGTAATATTTTATAGACGGTTTTAAAATAAAACTTACAAGAATTTCATGTTATTGTGGTCTAGAAAATTAAGAAAACCCCCGGAACTTATGTTTTTATTAACTGTCGTAAATTATTTTTCTTCGATATTTCTAATATTTTAATAACAATGGAGTCAAGAGCTCCTGACGCTCTATACATTTAACTTTGAACCGTTCTTATTACAATCACCATACAGTAGAGGTAATGCGCGGTTACTCTCGCTACAAATGTAAAGCTTAGATCATGCTCTTGAGTCTTTACTGTACCTAAAAATTTTATTTTTATACCACTAAGGTGGCAATCAAGCATACGGCCCACCTGATTGTAAGCGGGCACCGTAGCCTATTGACGGTTGCAATTGTAACAGCAGGGGTATATAGGTATCACTTTCGCGTTGTCGTATAAAAACCTTTTCAAGCCCTTTTTGAAGAACCCCATGCACACTTTTTATTATTCAACTAGATGACAAACAAGCTGACAGCCCACCTGGTGGTAAGTGGTTCCCGCCGCCTATAGAAACCTGCAACAACAAGGAAAAAGAATAACTTGTTATTGCAGGTGCGTTGTCATGTCATCCGGAGGTCAAAGATCAAATGCCTTCCATGCCCAGATCTACACTGGCTACCTCTCCCTTCAATCTCCGAAACACAGCGAACTGTTTCATGGCTGAAATAAGAAAGGCGGTGGTACTTGTTCGAGAAAACCTCTGTGGGGAGCTCATTTCACAGCCAGAGTGGGGTAATCGGGAGAAAGTTTCTTTGAAACCGTATAAGTACGCGACCACTGTGGTCCCAACGTGTGAGGATGAAATGCTCTGCCAATGGCGAGCGATGCGAGGACAGAATGAGGCCTTGGGCATCATGTCGAATAATTCCTCAGAACACAACTCGTTATGCAAACGGCAGAACGCACATAAGGACGCAAAATCTCTCTTTTGATTAACAAGGAGTGTGGCGATTACGCCTATCGCTGAGCCCGGGGGGACCCTGACGATTTTGTGGGACTCCCGGGCAAACAATTCCGCCCTTCCCACTCAAATCTACCGCTAAAACCCTCTTCCATCATTACGGGCGACACGCGAACAAACAAGCAGTCAACCCTGCCACTCTGCGGTCATCCCGCACAACTGCGAGCCTCTTCCAACTCCACTCTATTCATATTTTACGGGCCATGTTATACGACGGTGAGCCCCCATGAAATTGCACCTACGGCACCACTACAACAGGAGAAGCAAGTGGACGTAACGCCTTCTTCTTACTCGTGGCCGTCTGCGACTGATCGGGTCAGCTAAGGGCCACCCCTCTCTGACCGGCTCCGCAGTCTCCTATTTCATATGGCGTCTAACTTAAGACATATACCGCACCAAGCTTCTTGCCAAGCCAGCTTGACTTTATCTTCAAAATTACTGCGGAACTAAACGTCTCTACGGATATCCCGAATTCCCGATACTCTTAGACAACGAAAGGGGTGTGCTAAAAAAATGTGGAGCCACAATTAATGGGGTTTATTTAATGGTAAACGCGCAGACTTCAGTGGGGTTCAATCAACTATACCTAGTCGCACCCAATTAGAGATTCTGATTAGAGAACTGTCGATTTCAGACACAAGTCGATCGAAACTTTCTTATTAGGGGTATTGGCACAAACCGCATACTAGGTGTCGCCAGTCTGTCATCCGCATTACAATGCAGTCTGTCAATAGACAGTTTATCAATTATTTGTATCAGAAACTGTTAGGAGACAGCACCTAGCCTCGTGGCACGCCAGCATTAATGTCCATGCTATCCGAGAAACTGCCGTCAACGGCTCTTATGCACCTTCTGCACAAAAAACTAGCGACCTAATACCTATTTGCACAAGCCCTCAGGCAGCCCGTAAGTTGGTAGCTCTGTGCCTTCGCTATATCTAGACTAACAATGAACACAGGCTCGCTTCCTCAATGGAGCACTCACAGGACATTTTGCCATCAATTACATGCTCCACAAAGTGAAATTTCCCCTGCACAACTTGTAGTAAAAGCCAGGAATCGAGATGAAAACATCTGTTGTGTCAATGCGATGCCCTGGCTGGGATCAGAATGAGTCTTCTGGAAGTGGCGTATCCAAGGCCAGAAGACTATAGGCTCTTTCATCCCAAAGATATAGTGAAGCTTATGGCAGCTATATTCAGGACGTGGGAGGAGTAACATAAAATGGCATAAAATGGGGTGGCATAAAAGATCCCGAAGGGTCGAAGTGCATCGTGGCATAGTCACGGTCCAATGATAAGATAAGATTAGATAAGATGTCTCACCTTGACTTTCAATGGCAAGGGCCAACGGTGTGTGAAGTACCTATATTAGAAGATCACCAGTAGATTGACTACTGCGAATGACGTATTGTTGACGGTCGCTAATTAGTTCATATTTTTCTCATTCTCATTTCTTCTTTCTTTTTCTCATTTCTCTTTTTTTTCTTTCTTTTGGTGCAGGTATCTATAGGCAACGATAACCACTTACCACCAGATGAGCCGTCAGCATGTTTGTAGTAATCATCTAGTTGTATTAAAAAAAAGTCTCCATATTAGCAACTTGCCCCCCCCTAGGCCATGGGCTGGCGACGCCCTTGTCTGTCTGTAGTCTGATGTCTTATATAGGGAAGCACTACCCATTTCGTGACCTTAATCGCTGTAAAACAAAGAAATATATACAGGGTGTTTGGTATATAGTATAACACGCGGGCATTCAAAACTTAAAAATTGTAAAATCAATTTCAATGGAGATGTTACAAAACTGTATGCAGACCCGGCCAGGTCTATGTAGATAGTAAAAAATAGGCAAAAATATGCAAAACAGTATCTAATGGTCCATTTTCTTTTTTTTTTGCTTTGTTTCGTGATACCTACAAAACAAGAATTTTGATAGAAATAACTGCAACACAGTCAAATATTCATCTTAGTGACGTTTACTGGGCTTGTATGTCGCCCACCATATTGTCATATTGAATAATGGTGATAAATTATGCAATTATAAACTTTTGATAACACCTCAGTATTTATATGACTATGTTAACATGGGTAGGTGGCCGCTTGTTATACTATGTAACCAAACACTCTGCTTATAACATAATAATGTTACATCTAATTGAACGCGTGTTAAATCGGTTACAGGGGTTTTATTACAAATTCTAATTCTGAATCGAGCACGAAGGACCATAACAAAGTTAGGGACATTGTCAACAAAGTACAGAGATAATCATTTAAAGTTAATATACAATGTAATGATAAAAATGGAAATGGACTAAGTTCTGTATTCCATTTCTTTAATTTTAATATGTTTCCAGGTAACTATGTGGAGCGCATCTGATAGCGCGAGACGTCGCTGCTGCGGCGCCTGCGCCGCGCCACGCTCTGCGCGCGACGACGTCATCGCTGACACGCACACGCCAAACTCGACTCTATCGCCACCGCATAAGGACAAAGGCTGATTGAATAACTATCAACGTACAAGCTACTTGGGCAAGCAACAGTTTGTACCAGTCTCACCATAATCGGTACATCATGACCCGTGTAAATAAGCCAGTGCAGACTAATTAATTCAATTAAACTCTTCTAT
This sequence comes from Nymphula nitidulata, assembly GCA_947347705.1. NCBI lineage: Eukaryota > Metazoa > Arthropoda > Insecta > Lepidoptera > Crambidae > Nymphula > Nymphula nitidulata. The sequence goes on along the minus strand of OX374625.1, from coordinate 15,121,004 downwards.
TTGTAAGAAATATCGAAAAAGTAAAGACGCTACGTGCTGTGCGCTGATTGGACAATAAGATCCTATCAATTCTCTTTATGGAATAGGTGCCTATGATTAGTGTAACGGTGTCTAATTAAACTAATTAGTCTGTGAAATGTTAGGAATTTTCGAATATTAACATTATTTTATAGTTGTAGTTAGCATTGATGAAATCGCGCCTTACCAGCAGCCCAGAGGTAGAGAAAACGTTGAGATGGCGAAATAAGGCCTAATTATACCAAAACAATACCATGACCTTTATTTATAGAATTTGTACAAAACAATATTCACTGTCACACCTAATCAACCTGTTTATTATTTTTATTATACACTTAACTTTTCAATTTCAGATTTTAAATCTGAATGATTCTTTGCCTACTTATGATGTCTAGACATTCTATCATTCGTGTCAGTATAATTAATCCAAAGGTGTTTTATGCGTCCCAAAGAGTAATGTTTATCGGTATATAATTAAAACGTGTATAATTGTATAAACAAAAATAATAAAAATACTTATATACCTGTACAATTGTTTAGGTTAGTAATTTATTTAAACGTAGGAATATAAGGCTCGTCTTTTAAAAGTGAATTTTTAAAAGTGTTGAGCCAACACGCGGTTTACTAATTCTTATGATTAACAATTTTGTAATACATAGTTGTGAGTTCCTTCACATCGGCAAAGGTCAAACTTTGAAATTCTAACAAGCGATATATTTTGGGTGTTGACAAAGTTTTGACTGTTTGTAATGATCAGATATAACTCCTGAATAATAAAAAGTGCTTATAAGCTTAAGACCTACCTATCCCTTTATTCGAAATATAAAGGATCCTCATATGAAATTTGCTATTTTAATCCATGCTTTCAATTCTCAAACATACTCTATAACCAGCCAGCCAGCCAGTACCAGCGTAACCAGTGTAATTACTGGGCATGGACGGCGTTTTATCTTAGGCCTGAGGATGACAACGCACTTGCAATATCAAGTGATTTTTCCTTATTGCAAGTTTGCGTATTGCAGGTGTAACCGCGTACCACCAGGTGGGCCGTCAGCTTGTTTGTCATCTAGTTGTATAAAAAAATCGAAAAAAAATATTAAGCACTTTTTATTAGTCTGTAAAAATATTAACTCTGAATAACTACCGAGTATAAGTATTAGTTACCACATTAACGTAAATATATTAATCATAATATATGTAATACTCAGGCAACCATGCAAATGTGTATATAGGGCGAGTTATTTCGGCAACGTTGACAATACAATTATGTATGCTTGTTGATATATAATTAGACGATAGTAAAAATACTATAAAACTGTGTCATTATTTAGTAAACAATATAAATATTGTTTCGTCTTTACGTATATATATTCTTATATTATATATTGGATGAATAATGTAATTGGTACTTATTTAACCAGAAATTATTACGTTAAAACTCTTTCTATGGCCTTCTTATTGGATTGGTAACTCCGTTTATTTAAATAAAGTTGTCTTGAATCTGCTATTTAATATTATTTAAATAAAAAAACAAATATACAAACCAAATCCACGTATAATTATTGTAAGAAAATGGTTTTACATAATCTAGTCATGAAACAAATTTTGTAAATTTTTACATTGTTATACTTACATCCCCTTTTCATTACGCAAGCTATGATTTATATAAACTTACATGTTATCATACACTACTACCTTCTAATGAAAAATATTGTTTTGTGTACCAAAGTGGTTACTCCTCGCCCTATTTAAGCTCGTTTTATGTAGCAGTAAGCAGAAGCTTTCATTATTTTTAACCCATTGTATTGTTGTATTTACTTTTGTTAATTTATTTTTAATTATAGCACAAATGTTTTATTTTGTTGTTGTCACCTCAACATACTTTAACTGCTATTGTTCAAAATCATCACATCCTAATAAAATAATCTTTCTATTTACAAACGGTGTTTTATTGTTCTTTAGTTACTTAGACCAATATAACTAGTATAATATACAGTTATTTTTTTATAATAAGTATTGCAAATAAATAAGTTCAAGTATATATTATAATTATAATTTGGGCAGATATATTAATTAAGGGTGTGTAAGAATATTATTATTTTGTGTAGTCGTGGCACATCCAATTCTAAAATTTCATTTATTTTATTTCCGTTTAAAAAAGAGCATTACTACCTACATTGAAAGTATTTTTTGAATAATTCTAATTTTATTTAATTGGTGCAAATCAGCTAATATATTTATTTTGTATAATGTGAAATCATGAACGATGTGATAATATCCTTGTGGCCTTACGAAAATCCGAATTCCGCCATTGTACAACTTTAAACTTAGTTATATTAATAACAAAGTCCGAACTATAAAAAGTAAATTACTTTTACATAAGACACTTAAAGTGTCATCATCATCATAACTGGCCCATATGCGTCCCACAGCTGGGCACAGGCCTACCTACATGGGAGAACCACTGGCCCAATGCGGGTTGGTGGGATAGAGCGGTTGCAATATCAATCAACCGCGCCAATGGCGGGATGGGGGCAGCAGTCATTAACAGTGTAGATTAGATTAATAACATTCTATTTCCCTACTTGAACGAGTTTTTACCATAGATAGAAAATACCTAGGCTAACTATTTTGTAGGTATACCTACCTACAAACTAGTCGCTAGGTTTCTATTTTGTTGAGGCAGTGAGTTAGCTAATATTAGGTGTACTAATAGATTAAGGTAAAACAAGGCGGTACCTAGTCATTTGTTTTACTACACGCTTTCTAACATCAATAATTAATAAAATAATCGTGACAAAGGGGTGTAATCGTACATATCTATGGTTGCCTAGCAACGAACAATCAACAAAGTCGTAACAACAAACGCCATTGTGAGTCACTTCACAACACTCGATACGTTTCTAAGTTTAACTAAGTAAATCTAAGTCAAAATCATGTCGGAAACAGATTGGAGGGAAATATTGAGTTTCTCACAAAGAGAATTAATCCAGACAGACAAAGAGAAGCTGTGTGACAGTCTGTCTTGGATGGAGGCGGACGACATTGAACTTAACTTCACAGATTTGAAAACATTGTTTCGACTTGCTCAGGATATCTTGAAATATAAAAGCGAACAGGTGAACAATTACAAATATATTATAGTATAATTATTATGTAGTAAGTACTTAATCAGGTACTTTAGTACATTAATTTCTAAAATTAAATTAAAAAAAAAAATAAGTATTAAATTTTTACTATTATTATTTAAAAATTAAAAAATAAATTTATTTCTGGTCCCTCGACAAATCGAGGAACTCCTCTGCCGAGGAGTATGCGCCCCACTCCTCTGCAGAGGAAACCAGACGGCCGAGGGTCAGGGCAATAGAGAAAGGCATCGTTGGATAAACCTGGCGTTATCGATCAAGACTACGTGCTTAAGTCCTGCCATTCCAGGAATTAGTCCTGGAGTCCCAATTTCCTCAGATAGTCGCGAAGAGAGCTTGGGTCGAAGCCGTTAGCTGAGACTGCGCCTCGTATGATCTTAGTGCACGTCACCCCACAATCTGGTAACCCCGTGTGCCAGGTCTTGATACTTTACCTTTTTATCTGATTCAATTTTCACTAGGCTTTCATCGAAAGGGATAGTGACGTCCACTCTACCTGGTCCATCAGTACGATATCAGGCTTGTTACATGAAACCGACCTATCCATCACGATAGACCGGTCTCAGTACAAATGAGCACGGTGGTTTTCGAGTAGGTACCTACCGGTTCCGTCGAGTACTTGTAACACGGTACTTTTTCACCTAAGAGGCCGTACCTACTTGAAGGTCAGCTTAACACGGAGTATTTTGGCTGCTTGGTTATGCCTGTGCAAATATTCAGTATTAGCCAGTACAGGACATCTGAGTGACTCTCCGGGATGGAGACTGGCTCTACATAAGTCCTCTGTCTCATCCTTCAGGATATACTTCCGGCAGTCATGGGTCATAATGACCTGGTCCTGTGTTGCACAGACAAAATCTTTGGTTTTTCCAAAGAGGTTTCCGATGCGCAGCCAATGCACGGAGCCCTTCAGACTCTCATGACGCTCGTAAATCACCGCGAAGAATCTTCTGTGCAACTCCTTCGCCCTCCTGACAGCCTGCCGGTCTGCGGTAAAAAGCAATTCAGGTTCCCGCCCTTGCTCAGTGGCCAAGGAGAGGGCTTATCCCTGAATTATCATGCAATGTACTCAGCGGATTCAAGGACAGGCAAAGCCAAAGTGGACTCAGTCAATCACCCTGGAAAATACTCACCTCTCAAACCTTATTCGGTCTTTCGCAGCAGCCTAGTCTATGTAGGGTGCGAACTCCAGATACACTAAGCTGTCTTTAGTTTGAGTTTTTTTTGTAAGAAAGAAAAGAAAGAAAAAATATTTTATTTAAATAGGCCACAAAGAAGCACTTTTAAATCGTCGAAAAAACACATTCTTGCAACTATCACAAAAAATATATTACTTATAATAATGTAATAAAGGCTACTTAAATTTCTTATTTTATTTCATTCATTTAACTTTTATTTTATTTCATTTAATTTACTCGCGGAGAGTAAGTCTAATGTATATTGCAGATTTTGGGAGCTTTTTTAAATTTGAAAAGGGAGGTAACAACCGTTGATGGTAAGGATTATAATAAATATCAGAAGCTCGTAGCACCTTGGGCACCACTCAGGCTATGCCTACCCTATAAAAATCAACCAAAAGCATTATTCTTAATTAAAGTTAATAAATATAATTCGTTATAATTCGTATTCGTTGTGATATTTAGTTTGATCCCGCCTCAGGGTGTGAAATTTTTATAGTTTAGATATTTTTATAAACGAAAGCGTTATGTTCACAGCATAGGAGATGGGTCTTTCTGCTCCCAACATAGCGCTTTCTTAATGAGCTCTAGCGATCTTACTCATCACAGAAATGCAAAACTACATACTTATTAGTGCTATTTCGCTACGATCTTCTGTAATTTGGAGGTGCTAAATTAGCACCTGGATTAGGACGACTGGATTAGCACTGCTAATCCAGTCGGGTACTGAAGATTCGAATTATAAATACCTACACTATGCACTGCCTGTCTTAAGAATAGTGCGACAACTAGGCGTAGGTAATGTCTTAGCAAAATTTATCATGGTGGTAATCAATGTGATCATCATCGAAAGCTATCACCTGCTCATTGAGACTATTTTTATGAGCCCAAATACGCTATATCTGCTATCAATTTTTGAAGAATGAAGCATTGCGCAAACTATTTGATGCTACGGTATGAGATAAAGCCTAACATGTCTTGGAGATACTGTTGAACTAAAGTATCAGTAGGCACACTTAATTTCAAATCAATCGGATCTGTGAAAGTTATTAAAACCCTTCAGTCAAGTAGGAAATAAGCTGGTTATCATCAAACGTCTGAGCAGATCTTCGTATTTATAGCTTAGAACCATATCGATCCACCATTTAAACAAAAGAACGGACAAAAAAAGGCCGAATCAAAATCAGTCTATTCGTTTAAGGGCTACTATTCCACACTCCACAGACCGACACACAGATACACAGACAGACACGTCAAACCAAAACACATCTATTTTAGCGTCGTGGGTTAAAAATAAATAAATACACCGTATAAATGGTAATTTAATCATTTTAATTCTCGTCGTGCGAACTCCAGTCGTACTATATATGGGTAGGTATTGATCATTGATAAATAGTAATCAATCATTCCAATAAATATTTTTTACTTAGGTAGGTACTTTATTACTTAGCCTATAGTTATCTAATCTGTACTTATGTGTTTTAAAAAAGGTTAATAACTTAAAAGGGCAACATGAAATGATGCAAAGAAAATTAAACAAAGCAAAAAAAAAGGGTACCTATACAGGTGAGTGAGATAAAAGTAAAAAAAATGATTACGGTTTACTTATTCGCCACTTTTGTTATTTATTTATTATTTATATATTTTTTTATTTAAGAATCTCCAGCTAAAACCTCAGATAGTGTATTAGAAACAATAACTCATCAAGAAGAAGTTATGAAGGCAAATAAAGAAATCTTAGAACAGTTGTACGAAGACATAGCTGAGTTAGAAGGAAAAAAAAATAAGTTAATGGAGGAAAAGGACCATGTTGACAAGGACAGCGATTCAAGCCGAGATGCATTATCAGAGTTAAATGAAGTCGCTCAGCTAGAAAATGATATCACCGCAAAGAACAGACATATTAGAAAGCTGCTTGGTGACGTTAAGGTAAGAAAACAATTACTTTCCTCAGACGAATACAGTTGTCACATGTAACATCATTTTAGATACATACTTACTTATATTTTACCAAAGTAAAATCATATGATATTTATTCTTAATTTTTGATTATATGATATTCATATGATATTCATATGATATTCATATGATATTTTTCAGATATTAGAAGAAGAAAATACAAAATTAAAAGCAAAACTCATCACCTTGAAAGATAAGCTTAATGAAGCAACAAAACTTATTGAAAATTTAACAGAACAGCTATTTACTCTGACTAATGAATCTACACTTTTGAAAGGTACTTTTCCTGCCATCGTGTACCCGTATTCAGAAGACTATGGAATTTTGTGCTAGCGATTATGACTAAAGTGATTTTGACGTTGAAGCAAATTAACGAGTGTAACCAAATATTGAATGGTTTCACTTGTCCTGTTGTCGTGTATACTTAAATGATCGAAGTCAAGCACGAACTTTCAGATAAATTCAACCGGTTTCGACGTTTCGGGTTGACGGTCAAAGTCGCTAGTCTTTATGTCTTAATTTTACATAACTATATAAAAATTACTAATTATTGCCTACATTCAAATTAACATAATGTAAATTCATTATTTCTGATTGTTCACTCATAGATGCGTTAGGAAAATCTGAAGAAAGTAAAGCTCATCTATCAATAGAAATAGAGTTACTGAGGAAAGAGGTATCCGTCAAAGATGTGAATAAAGAAAATATTTATGATGAAATCAAATCAAAGGTTCAACATTGGAAGGTAGGTAACCAAAGAAGGTAATCTTTGATGACTGACAATAAACGCCTGCATAAAAATAAATCTTATTCTTTCAGAATATAGCTAAACTAAAAAAAGGAGAAATAGAAGCATTAACCAACGAAAACATGCAGCTGAAAGAAAGTCTTATTCGTGCATCCCAACCTGAACTGTCATCGGATGTAAGTTGTATCAAAATCAAAAAATCCATACAAAAGGCCGAATTTTTATGTCGTAATTAACATAGTAGGTTGGGGAAAAGTCTTTTCGCATTATAGTATGTATGAACTTGTAATAAAATCTCTTTGGCTGTACTATTTGTATCTGGCTGGTTTTGGTATCATTAAAAGTTAAGATTTAAAAAAAGGAAATTGCAAATTCAAATTAAGAAAATGTGTGTTTTTCATTTGTTTTTCGTACTGTCAAGATGAGTGAATCTAATGAAGAAATTCGATACATTTTAAAATTTTACTAGAAAAAAGGTAAAAATGCAACGCAAGACGTGAAAAAAAATTGTGATGTTTATGGACCTAGTGCAGTGTCTGTGAGAGTAGCACAAAGGAGATGTTCGATATTGGTACTTGAAAGCCCCCCACGATAAATTATATATTATGCGAAAGCTTATGCTCAGAGGATCTTGAATATACCTTTTTTTCATTTTAATACCCCTGCATTTTTGAGTAATTTTGAAAAGTGTATGCAAGAATTCTAAGCTTCTTATCCAAGTTTCTCTGACAAAATACAGTAAAAAATAAATTGAAATCATTATTAGTAGTCAGAAACAAGTGCAGAAACTAATTTGCCATGTTCTTCTAGCATTTACAATAAAATAGAATTGCAAAATAGTCGTAGGCTAAACCAAATCAACCCCATGCCTAGTTATTAAAAAAATATTTGACCAGACAATAGACGACATTGACGTTTTATACTCTGTCTGGGATGAGTCATATTTTTAAAAATGGAATTTTACATCTCTGGATAACAGTTTTTTGACCAGAATATAATGTTATTTTTTATTTATATGCAGGCATTTAAAATTATAGTTTTTATTCCATAATATTCTTTAATATATACTCTTTCTTCCCATATAACTTTTGTCTTGGGGGGTAGCTGAGTACCAGCCCCCATACATTTTCAGAACATGTCCTTTGGTTTAAGCGTTTTCAATCCGGAAATTTTGATGTCAACGATGCACGTCGCTCTGGTCGCCCTATTACGGATAAAATTGATGCCATTTTTAAAAAACTGGAGCAAGATCGGCATATCAGTAGTTACGACGTAGCTGAAGAACTGGGAATTGACCACAAAACAGTTTTGGCGCATTTAAAAAAAATGGGTACACAAAAAAGCTCGATATTTGGGTACCCCACGAGCTCACTGAAAGAAACCTAATGAACCGTGTACTCATTTGTGATTCTTCATTACGACGTAATGAAACTGAACCATTTTTAAAGAAGCTGATGACTGGTGATGAATAGTGGATCACGTACGACAAGAACGTGCGAAAAAGGTCGTGGTCAAAGGCCGGTCAGGCTTCACAGACTATGGCGAAACCCGGGTTAACTCGCAACATGGTGATGCTTTGTGTGTGGTGGGATTGGAAGGGCATTATTCATTATGAGCTGTTACCACTAGGCAGGACCATCGATTCTGAACTCTACTGCGAACAACTGATGAGATTAAAGCAAGAAGTTGAGAGAAAGCGGCCGGAATTAATCAACAGAAGGGGTGTGGTTTTTCATCATGATAACGCTAGACCTCACACATCTTTAGCCACTCAGCAAAAATTAAGAGAGTTTGGCTGGGAGGTGTTAATGCATCCGCCATATAGTCCTGACTTTGCACCTTCAGATTTCCACCTGTTTCACTCTCTTCAGAATTCTCTAGGCAGTGTCAGGTTAACATCACGAGAGGACTGCCAAAACCACTTGTCGCGGTATTTTGATCAGAAGCCCCAAAATTTCTATAACAATGGGATCATGTCCCTACCTACAAGATGGCAAAAAGTTATCGAACAAAATGGTACCTATATACTTTAGTTAAATGTAAATAAACTATAATAAAAAATGATTTGAATTTTCTTAAAAAATTCGAAGAAACTTTTTCCCCAACCATACGAGTATTAAACTTTAAATTCAAAATTAAAAATTTCTTTATTTGTTTAAAAATTACATATATTACAACATTTCGCAGCAAAGACAAGAGGAGGAGTATAAAATTCAAGAATTACAAGAAAAACTGTTACAAGCAAGCAAACAAATAGAGCACTCAGCGGATATTATAGAAAAAATTAAAATGGAAAATAGAAACCTGAAATCTATTATTGATGAGCAATCGGATTATCAATTACATGAAAACAAAAATGTTAGCGATGAAAACAAGGAAAAAATGATCATGAATAGAATGAAAAAGAAGCTGAAAATATTATCGATAGCTCTACAAGAAGCTGAAGAAATGATTTCAATAAGAGATAAAGAGGTACTAAGTTTTTCATAATTATTACTGTCATAAGTATGATGAAGTTTTACTTGTTGAATCAAACATTTGCACTTATATAAAATACTGAATTTCAGCTAGCAGACATCACATCACAGTTACAACTTGTAAAATCTGATAAAGGAATAAACTCATTATTAGAAGGATTGTTAAACAAAAAGCGACAGTTGAAATCTAGAGACGAAGGGATCAAATCACTGGTTATAGAAGTAAATACTTTGAGTCAGCATGTAGACGATTTACAACTGCAAAATGAAGCTTTGAGGTAAGTCATGCAGCATTATAATATTATAACGTAGTTCAATGTATTATACCTTTTCAAAAATTCTAGACTACGATTTAATATACCACGCAATGAGGAAATTCCTACTAAAGGTATTCTTAAGAAATTCTACGAAATAGAAGAAAAATACCAAAGGATCGACAAAACACTGAAGAAATGTGAAAATAAACTTACTACCACTGAACTAGATAATCATCTTTTAAATAAGAAATGTAATAAACTGAGCAAGACATTACTTGACATGGGATGCAGTAAAGATATACTACAGCAAATCGACAATGAAACTGATAATTATGATGGATCAACAAATGGGGAAAAAACGTAAGACTATGAACACAAACATTATTAACAGATATAATAAATTATTCTGAGATTATTAAGCAAAAATTATTCTTTTAGATTTAAAGTTGAAAACAAGAAATTTCATTCCGAATCGATAGATGGTCATGAAAATTGTAATTGTGAAGTTGAAATGCAAACATATATGGATGAAAACGAGGGACTCCGAAAAGGGCTACAGGAAATATTAAACTTTTTAAAAGACAATAGTCAGTAATTGTCAATAGAAATCAATAATGTTTTATATTTAGATGTTAATATATTGCGTTTATTTCATTTTTTAACATTATGTTTTATATATTTATTTTTAAAGGTACTACTTCGTCAGGTGTATTATCTCTTGAATGCCCAAGCCTGGATGCTATATTACAGACAATGGAAGCAAGACATTCTGCTGGTTGGTTTGCTCCACATATGTCTACTGTAATGGAACTACGTGCCGCTTTGGGCGGTAAAGACGCTCTATTAACAGCACTACATGAAGCTAGGTACATGTATGCCGGTTTGTTTTTTACTTTAATTCTCTTACAACTTATTTCTTATCTGACAAAATAAATAATGTTAAAGGAAAGAAACATTCGATGTTATGGCGCAGCTTGCAAAAGAGACCAAAAAATCTTCTGAATTAGAAAAAAAAATTCAAGAGATCACACCACTTCAAGATTCAAACACGGAAGATATAAAATATAGCTATACTGGAGATAATCAAATCAATGCTTCAAATGTAGGCGAATTTGGCTCTTGGGTATCATTCGAAGAAGATAATGTTGATTTCCGCAGCAGAGACGACATCGAAATCCACATTAGGAAGCGAGATTCTTCTTATGAAGACTCTTTGAAAAAAGGATTAAATTATTTTTATGGAAAGTTTAAAATGTTGTTTGAAAAAACGACATCAATTGTAATACAAACAGCTGATCAACAAAATCAATGGTCAATACAAGAAGAGCAATACAAAGCTCAAATAGAAAATCTGACAGCACAATTAAGCCAAAAAGAAGAAGAGGATATCAGCGAGGAGTCGCCAGGACTATTAGCAATACCCAGTGCGAGTACCCTGCAAAGAAAGTGTTCATATCTAGAAGAGTCCTATAAATACATAAGAACCTTGAACGAAAATATGAAAAATGAGATTTTGGAAAATAAAAAAGATAACATGCTTTTGACATTGGAATATGAAACCCAAATACAAAGCCTAATGCTAGTTGTTGCCAATCTTTTTGATAAACTCCGTTATTCAATATCAATTGACATATTCTGGAAACAAAATGCTGCTTTAAATGAAACTGTTATAAACTACAGAAAAGTGTTAGACGAGAATATGAAAAAGGATGCTAATATTGATTTGTTAGAATATTTAGAAAATCAGAAAAATGATGTTATTAGCACTATACGAAACAATGTACTACATCATAACGGTACGCTTAGGTGTATACTTCTTTTTTTTATCAAACTACCTATAATACCAACAGTTACTATTTATTTCATTTTTTAAAAAAAGTGCAATAGTTACATGAGAGGGCACATTTTTATCCACAGATACATTGGATGGAGATCAAATAGCGGCTCTTTTAACGAATATTGAACAATTGTTAGTTCAAGAGCGTTTCACGAAAATTTACGCTGAGTTAAGCAATAAAAATGATACAATAAAAATTTTAGAAACTAGAAATATTGAGTTACAAGAAGCACAAGCAAAAATTATGTAAGTCTCATAAATTTAATAGTTTTCTCTAACATAAATAAATACTATTAAAGTACAAAATATGTTTTAGTGATGAATCAATGGGTACAGATACTAAGGAAGAAATGATTTTTCTCAAAAATCAATTGCAAAAGTTAGCTGACGATAATAAAATATTGAAAGAGCAATATCAGCACATTGAAAATCAATTAGGTATCGCTGTATTACAGGTAAAATTATGTAATTATTTAAGTATGTAATGTATTCTTAATTTTTGATTTTAACATTATTATAACTAAATGTTTGAAAAAAATACTTAGTAATTAAAATATAATAAAACTAGGAAAATTTCACGTCCTGAGGCAGGAATCGAGCCCGCGGCCTTTCGCAGGCCGGGTGACTGCTCTGACCACTGAGCCAACCAGGACTTGGGATATCCCTGTGAAATTCTTCTAGTCTATCTGTATTTGCGTTAATGGGCTAACGTCCACCCTACAATGTCGAATTTCACAGGGATATCCGAAGTCCTGGGTGGCTTAGTGGTCAGAGCAGTCGCCCGGATTGCGAAAGGTCGCGGGTCCTGCCTCAGGGCGTGAAATTTTTCTAGTTTTATTATATTTTAATTACTAAGTAATTTTTCAAACATTTGTAATGATGTTAAAATCAAAAATTAAGAATATTTGAAAGCACTGCCCCAACTTAACCGAATCGTAGGTTTTTGTAAAAATACTCGTTTCGGATGTTGAAATAGAATATTTCAACTTTGTAGGGTGGACTCATAAACGCAAAAATACAGATAGACTAGAAGAATTTCACAGGGATATCCCAAGTCCTGGGTGGCTCAGTGGTCAGAGCAGTCGCCCGGATTGCGAAAGGTCGCGGGTTCGATTCCTGCCTCAGGACGTGAAATTTTCTAGTTTTATTATATTTTAATTACTATGTAATGTATGCAATTTTAACTTACGCTAGCATTTAAATCCTATAATTATTGATTTTCACTACGGTTTCAGTTACAAGACCATCAACAAAGACAATCAAGTCATGACATAGAAATCAATTTGTTGAGGCATCAAATTCTTGACTTACAGTCTACAGGTGATAGTAAAGCTATAATTGCACGGTAAGTTTCAAATTAATATTATTCATTTCAATTAAATATATTTTATTAATTTTTAAAATATCTATTTATTTAAGACTAAGTGGTGAAGTTTTAGTGGCTCATTTACAAGCATCAGAAGGTCACAAGAAAATTGAAAGGTTAAACATTTCATTAAACAAAGAGAAACAATACAGAATTGAAGCTGAAGAAATGTTAAAAACACGTCAAAAAATTTTTGATATATATATCATGCGATATGAATCTAAATTCAAGTAAGTTTTCAATAGGTCGTATATCTATAATATTACCTAGTTTTATCAAATGCATGTTATTATTTTCACAGATATATGTTTGAGATAATGCAAATACTCAGGCAGCAATATCACGGAAGCCTACCAATTGCATCCCTTGAAAATTTTCTCAATAAAATGGAAGAGCTTACTCGTAAAACATACGCAGTAAATGAAAAATTAGAAGAAATAGAAGATTTACAATATAGTTTGATGACAAAATATACTATATATGAACAAGTATTAGATTTATCTAAAAATAAATGCTTAGAAGAACGAGATGGATGTCCCCATAAACTAAAGCTTATAGTCTTGGTAATCAGACATTGTCATTGTTAGTGGAATTCATTGTTGATGCAGTTACCAGAATATTCAGTGAATTTTAATTTTAGGAAAACTCACTCTCTCGTGAACAAAATCACTACGCCCAAAAAATCAAAGTATTAGAGAAGTCCAGAGAGGATATTCGTAACCATTGTAATAAATTGGAAAATGTTCTGGTTCTTATAAACCAAGGTTTTGAAAAATCACCCCTCGGTAAGGTGACTAATAAAAAAGATGTCAATTGTATAGTTCAAACTCCAGATTTAGAGTTAGAAGATATCCAGTCTGACGATGAATCTAACAGCAGAAGTAAGTGAACATTTTTCTAGGTAAAATAATTAACTAAAGTAGGTATTGTTTCAAACAAATTTTATTTATTTAAGTTTTATTATTTAAAATTTTCCTAGGAAGTCAAACAATTACTTTGAATAAGCCCCAGATTTTAAAGCCGATCGATAAAATAAATACGGTGGTTGAGGCTCCTCAAGGCTTAACTCCTATAGTACCTAGTGAATCAAATGATAAGAAAAATAAAATAAAAAATGTATCTGAACAAGCCATTCAAACTCAAAGCCAGCTACAATCAAGTTCAACACAAACTAAAGTGGATCAAGAAGAACATAATATTACAGAAAAAATCAACCAACTCCAATTGGAAAATGATAGAATGAAAAACGATTTATTACACATTAAAACATTAGCTAGTCAGAAAACACAAGATATAATCGCCATAACATCACAAAAGATTCGCTTAGAGACTCAGCTTGAAAGTCTCAAAGATTCAATACATGAAAAAGAAAGATCTAATGAAATACTACAAACAGCTATCGTAGACTTAAAAAACCAGATTGATTATTTAAAAAGTTATCAAACGATAGAAAAAAATAAATTACAAGAAACTGTTAATGAGGAAAATAAATCGCTTCTTTTGTTATTAAAACAGTTAGAAAACGATAAAAATAATATAGTAGAAGAATACAAAGCGCTCTTGCATAACGAACGAGAAGAATATGCAAAAGCTACGAAAGTCCTGAACACAAAAATAATGGAATTAGAATTGCAGTTAGATAGGTATATTCTTGTGTATTATTTTGGTCACAACAAAATATATTTTCGTACGAATATATTTTCATAGGTATTTCGTAATATGTTTAATTTATTTGTAGCAAAGAGAGTAATAGCAAAGCCTCCAAAACAGATGCACTAAAAGAAGTCATTGGTAAATACACCTTGAAAATAACTGACTTGGAAGATAAATGTTTTAAAACGCAAAGTGAATTGGATAGTTGCAGAACAGACTTGTGAGTCTATTAAAGTATACAATATATGTGCCGATTTAAAAATGTAATAACAACAAGTACATTTTTTTACAGAACAACATTTCAGAGCGAACTAGATCGTTGGAAAAATTTGGCTATTGAAAGATTAACAAAAATGGAACAGTTAAATTCTCAATTGGAAGAACGACATTGCGATGAGGTATGCTTTGGGTAAAATCGAGTAATATGTATCTATTTCAAAGTTAAAGAATAATGTATTCATTTTGAAGTAGTCACTTTATATTAAAGACCGTGCCACCAAAGAAGTCCCGCGTCGAAAAGATGAACTACAGCTGTTTGACACACTGATTAAAGTTGAAGTTGCCACCGTATTGATAATTACCCGCATTTTTATGACTATTGATATTAATTTCGTTTTCATTTATACAGTCGTTATATGCGATTATTTATTATTGTAAATAAATAATACATGCACCCACTTTAGGTACAGTAATGTGTGACTTCGTACTTAGAATTTAGCCACCTCATTGTAGTAAGAGAGGTGACTAAAGGGTACTACCGAACAAAAGTCCCAACTTCTACATCCACCAACCAGGCACTAGGTCAGCGTTGTGGAATTTGTGGTCCTGGATCAATTTTATTGATATTTTTCTTACTTTTAAAATCGCAAACTACATATTCACGAGTGATTACATTAAGAACACTATGCTGGCAAGATTTTTCAAAACTTCTTTGTGGCGCAGACTCTACATTTTGTAATCGTTCACTGCGGTAATTCTTTGCCAATACTCATTGTGTCATATTTATTTGCACAACGTTATGGTGTCTAATAATCATTGTAACAATGTATACATACTATATAAATATCTCAAAAAAGTACTATATATTAGGTTGGGGAAAAAGTCTTTTCGCGTTATAGAATGTATGAACTTGTAATAAAATCTCTTTGGCTATACTATTTGTATCTGGCTGGTTTTGGTATCATTAAAACGCTTAAACCCAATTTGTGCTACTCTCGCAGACACTGCACTAGGTCCATAAACATCGCAAATTTTTTTCGCAGCTTGCGTTGCATTTTTACCTTTTTTGTAGTAAAATTTAAAAATGTATCGTATTTATTCATTAGATTCACTCGTCTTGACAGTACGAAAAACACACATTTTCCTAATTTGAATTTGGAATTATCATTTTTAAAATCTAAACTTTTAATGATACCAAAACCAGCCAGATACAAATAGTATAGCCAAAGAGATTTTATTACAAGTTCATACATTCTATAACGCGAAAAGACTTTTTCCCCAACCTAATATATAGTACTTTTTTGAGATATTTATATAGTATGTATACATTGTTACAATGACGTATTATTTTAATACTATGTATAGTTATAATATACATTAGTAGCTACTCATAACTACCTGTCCCCCGTCTTCCCGTGATAACGATCGCTGTAAAGTAATCAAAATGTCGGGTGTATAATAATCATGTAACATATGATGAATGCGCGTTAAATCCGGGTAAAGTGGTTTTATTTCAAATACTCATAACCAATTGAGTAAAGTGGCAAAAATATAGCAGATAATTATTTGTAAATATTATTTGTGAAACTTTTTGTATCACATTGGTGATTTATTGTTTACAGCAGAATCATTATTGAATTTAATATTTATTATGTACTACAACATCCTAACTTTCAGGTAGAGTCATACAAAGCTGAAAATCAACACTGGATGTTGCAGTTTAGTGAAAATCAACGGGAACATATGGAGTTACGGTCGCGTCTGTCAGAACAGAAAGCACTACACATGAAACAGATGGCAGATAAAGATGCCCTAATAGAACATTTACGCTCCGCTGTTCATGCTTTGAAAGTAAGCTTTTAATTATTTTTTTTGATATTTTAAACTTACACAGTACCACTAACATCAATGTAATTTCACAATATGTATTTCTCATAGACTAGTGTTAGTTTGCAAAAGAAAAGAAATTATGTATATAATTTACCACTATGACAGGCTAGAGCACGATAAAGTATCATGTAGATAATCTTTATGTATGTAGATGACTTACAAAAAGCTATTATAATAGCTTTTTGTAAGTCATCTACATACATAATGATTACCTACCCTGTATAATAATAATAACTTTATTCAACAATTCAATTGTATATATACAGGATGACACATTTAGATCGGTCAGTATGGGAAAGTCTGAAACTATAAGACATACTAAAATCTCTTCTTAGGAATTTTAGTTTTAAGTAATAATAAATTTTAGTAATAATAAAAACTGCATTACTCAGCTCGGGAATCGAACCCGGACTTTTTGAAAATAAAACTAACACTTTCAGTTTA
Source organism: Nymphula nitidulata (assembly GCA_947347705.1). NCBI lineage: Eukaryota > Metazoa > Arthropoda > Insecta > Lepidoptera > Crambidae > Nymphula > Nymphula nitidulata. The sequence continues at coordinate 15,103,812 of OX374625.1, read as the reverse complement.
GATATCGAGTGTGTAGGTCTTAAGTAGTAAACGTTACTATGAAACATGATGTCTAAAGTGAATAAACTGCATTTTTGTCATGTCTTTTATAATTTATTTTAGTAAGTGTTCGAAATTACCACCATTTTTTCAACACAACATTCAACTCGTTTAGGTGCGTAAAATTGTCTCTATGGTTGTTTGTAGATCTTTGCTGGTGTCGCAACTTGTTACATACACTGCTTTACATATTGTTATCTGCGATAATATTATCTATCTATGATTGTAATTGCTTACTTCTAGTAATCATACTTTAGTCCGGTCAAATTAGACCAAAAAATAAGAGTAAAGGTACATAAATTCCCACCAAGCTGAAAATCAGTAAAGTAATTCAACTCGGCAAGAAATTATCACTAACGACATTCGCTTTCTTCTTACGGAGCTCCAAAAAAACTACCTTTTTAGATAATTATAGATATGCATGTTTCGTTAAAAATACCAAAAGTAAAAAACAAATACAATTAGCTTGTATTCCTCCAACCTCAGTTGCTGCTCATCAATATCTTTTTCGGGTATATTACCAAGGTTATCAGCTGGACCCTACAGACTGGGGTTGGAAGTTGGTCAACAATTCATTAGAACCAGTCCAAACTTTACTTCCACATGTGCCGAAAAAACTGCTGAACACAATTTTTTGCAACTGCAAAAAAGGGTGCAGTGCTAAATGTGGTTGCAAAAAAGTCGGACTGTTTTATTCTCTGGCATGTACACATTGTCAAAGCCGGGCGTGCTCTAATATTGAATCACCAACAGTGGAGGATCCGTTTGATTCCAACGAGGCGAAATGCGATACATCGCTATTAGCGCAGTTTACATGTAGGTACTCAGGATGAAGAACAAGAAGAACAAGAACAAGACAAACAAGAACAAGAAGATCAAGAAGAAGAATTTGAAAGTTACGACTCGGACGATTAAATTTCACTACTTTTTCTTAACTTAAATTGCTTCTATCTTTTCAATCTCTGCTAATATCCATTATTTTGCAATAGTTTCAAATTCAACAGGATCACAACTGACCCGTGGAATAGGTTTACTGGGGAAACCACGTTGAAAAAAACGCGCTTAGTACACTACCTCATAGGTGGCGTGGAAACGTGTGCATATTATGACGATTACAACTTTTACAACTTTTTGAATCGTTACATCTCAAAAACAGTGGCTCGTAGGAAAAAAATACTGGTACATTTTTTGTAGATAATTTAATGATCTACAATTTTTGTCTAAAGTATTATTATGGTGAAACTTACCGTTTTGCTGAAAATCGCGAAAAACTATTTTTTTTGACCTTTGATCTTGAAAAAAAAAATCCATACAGGGGAGTGCTGGGGAACTTTTCCAATTTTATTTTTAATCATATTTTAAGCAATCTTACTGATTTTCAGCCTGGTGGGAATTTATGTAGCTTCGAATGTCTAAATTACTTACACTAATAAACAATTGAAAAGCCCACTTAGAATAAGTATGTAGATACAAAGACGTGATAAACCTCATTTGAAAATGGAACGTCTTGGTTTGAAGAGCGACTGGTAAACATCCTATGGTGGTAATGGTGGTAATTTCGAACACTTATACTAAAATAAATTAAAGGATATGAAAACAATGCATTTTATTCATTTTCGACATCATGTTTCATAGTAACGTTTACTGCTCAAGATACGAGAACAAGAACTACACAATCGATATCTAAAAAGAATTAGTGTTAGTTTTATTTTTCAAAAAGTCCGGGTTTGATTCCCGAGCTGAGTACACGTTGTGTTTTAAATATATGAATGCAGTTTTTATTATTACTAAAAATCGATGATATGGTTCCTAAGAAGAGATTTTCGTATGTCTTATAGTTTCAGACTTTCTCATACTGACCGATCTAAATGTGCGACCCTGTATAGCTTTTAGTTAAAGGGGTTGACAGCAGTCGTTTTTGTTTCTGTCTCTTTATAAAAACAAATTACAGAGATAAAATAAGAGAGAATGTTGTTTAATCCGTGTGGATTTGGAAAATTATTAAAACGAAGTAGCAAAGTTCTTGATAATTCAATAAATTTGCTATTTAGTTTAAAATATGATGAAAAGTATTTGGTTTGTAACTTATCATTATTTTTCATGAATGAAAAATTGAAATATCGAAATTTGGAGAAATATTGCTTTCAGAAATAAGTCAAAAACAGAATAACTACAGCAAAATATTTTTTCTGCTGGAATAAATTAGATATATCTATTACACAAAATTTGGATTAACAAAGAGTTGTAAAATTTTAAAAGTACACTTACCTAAAAATTATTTATTTTAGACACAAATCATCAGTATGCAAACAATGATATCCGTGAACGATCCAAGTTTCGATCTCTCTGCTATTGTAGAAGTAGATGAATCAAGCGAAACAATGTCTCAACAAGGCTCTGATAGGCTGGAATTGAAATTTGAGTCTACTATCGATATACATGAAATACAAGACGATCTTATGAGAATGCCAGCCTCTTCAACTTCTATTTGGTAAATCGAAAATAAAATATTTCAAATTTATGAAGGTCTAAGGTCGAAGGTTATTAAAGTGTCTTTGTATTTGTTGAGATAGTAACGATGAACAAGACTTTTCAAAGTTTACACGTTTTTCAAGATTTAACAATCCCTGTGTAATTGCACGCTGTTTCCCTGCTTTAATGTATTAATAAATCAACAGATATGTACCTACTAATTATTTTTTGATTTGAATTTTTGGTCAAAGATGACAAAAGTAAAATTTTACTAATACTTATATGGATTACAGGCAAGATCCCGTTATAGATCGTCTACGTCGTGACAAACAGTTGACGGGCAAACAGAACGCAATTCTGCGCAGGCAAATCAAGGCATTAGCAGCGCGAGAACGGCGAGCAAGACTTGATGCGCAAAACTTGAAGAATCAAGTGTTTAGAATGTAAGAAATTTACTTTAGATTGTATTGTGCAGGTAATGATACAAGATCGTAGCATTCGTAGGAAGGATATTAGTGGCGCATTCATGTGCATTTTCATAGCGGCTGGTTGGTTGGCTATTGGAAGATTGTATTTCTCGTGACTGATAATGTCTATTCCATATCTATATCACATCTGTTATCTGAGCTAATGTTATGGATACTAGAAATCAGAGAAATACAGATGATCTGATTGATACAATCAATATGCAAATTAAACTTATTGAAGATAGTGCAAACAGTAAAATATTTTAATGTTTATCGCAGAAGTACATCTGGTAGCAAAGCAACAAATATGGAGACAGCGACTCTACAAAATAAGATTGCGTCACTACAAGCTCAGTTATCCAGCGCAAGGCGTGATTCTCAATCTTCTATTGCTCTATGGGATAAATGGAAGAGGTAACATTGGGTATTTCTAATTATTTATTGTATCTTATAATTTTTGTATACTAACGGCCGATCTTTTAACCATAAGATAACATCCAGATAATAACATAAAGAAGTTGACAGTTAATAGAAAATCTATCGAAACTTCAAAGGATAGTGCCCAAAAAAAACAACGTTGGCTTAAAAATCATGTATACTAATAGTAGTACATACTTAGTAGGGATTAAATGTGAAATTACTTTCCCAAAAAATAATAACCACAGCTGCCACAACGAGCACAAATGTGCAATATTGTTATATCATCCAATAGCACGCTGTCTGTGTAGGATTGTAAGTTTTGTCATAATAATAAATATACTATCGTGTTTACACATCTGGAAGAGATACATTCATTTTCTCACCACCATCTCTACTAGAATGCTCTAACAGACCTAATAAGATCTTAGCGGCATATTATAAGTAAAACACAAACCGACAAACTTTGCCTAAGACTACCCATTGTCTGTTAATTACATGACAAGACAAAGTCCGGAGAAATAAATAAATGTGCATTTAGGGTTTGATATCAATTCAAAGACGTCACTGCGGGTAATGACCCGCAATGACGTTATTTCGGGATATAAGATATAAAATCAGGTCGTCGCACGTTAGTAAGTTGTGCGCATATAATTATTCTATTGTATCCTTTTGCCTATGCTAGACATGAAGAAACAATGCAGCAACCAGCTAGTATTCTTAACCCTTAATTGGGTGCGCCTCAAAAATTACACATACAGTCGCGTTCCAATACGGTCTGGTGTGTGTGGCACCCCACGCGCCCAATTAGGGGCTAATTGATTACGGTGATATGTGTTTTATTTACCGTAATAAATACTCACAATTTTATCATACGTTATTTAATTTGCATCCGTACTGCTTTTTTGTCAAGCGACTCCCTATTAATTACTATAAAAATTAAATTGTCACAGCTGGCAATGTAATGGTTATATTTTTTATGTAAAGTAATAAGATATTTTAGTAATCTTTAATGTGTGCCAAGGGCACAAAAAAAACATAATACATATGTGGTATTGAAGGTAATAAATACCACATATTATCTTTTTTTTAATCGACTCTGGGTTCTTCGTCCATTATAATATTCATTTGGGTATTCTCCTTTATGCTCTATATAAATATTATCTGATGATTGAGATGTCAGCCCTTAAATAAGTTACATTAAGTTACGTTACTATTTGTGAGATTTGCAAGCTTATTTGTAAATGAAGTGGACACCTACTCACATATTAGACACAATAACTTTTCTATTGGGGTTAAGGGTAAGGATATGAATTGTCACTTAGAAGAAAAGGCCTGAGGCCTAAGATGAAAAGCATGGAAGGCTCAGGCCTCAGGATGACAACCTCTAGTAGTATAAAAAATGTTAGTTAATTTCACGCAATTAACAATAGTTTCACCAATGGAGTTTGGAACAAAGCAAGCTTCATTTATGTGGCTATATTCTGACATTATGGTTAACTTAGAAACTCTTATAAGGTACGTTGCATTCTTATTTTTTTCTAAATTATACTTAGAGCTCAGCAATCTGCAGAGCGTTGGCAAGCGCGCTACGAAGAGAATTGCCAAGAAGTGAAGAAAATGGAAATGAGTCTAAATCTTGCCAAGTCAGCTGTGGTGAGGCTTGAAAGGGAAAAGCGTTTGCTTCTGACTCGGCTTTCTGAAGCAAAAAGTAAGTATAGGCTTAAAAAAGATTATACATACATTACAGTAGGTACTTTAATATCCCCTTATATTTTTTTACTTTAACAAAACCCCACACAATAAAGCTATTTTAAACACTAAAGTTAAATAAGTGTACATATAGACCTTTCTTTTTTTGTAAAAATAATCAGAAAGGTAGCTAAAAGAGTAAATGTAGGAAAAATTATTTACACAAAAATCATTTTTTCTGTTTACTTTACCAGAATATATGTTTCTTGAAAATTTGGACAAATTAACAAGCGAAATGTGAATATCATCCACTTTCCTCATATACCTACTGATACACCTGAACTTTTTAGGTGAAAAACAACTAACAATGGAAAAACAAGATTCTGAGGTCCCTGAAAAGTCGTCTCGTATGAGTGATACTGAACGATCAATGTCCCCTCCACCGATATCGGTGCGCGCGCTCCTTGATAGGGTGCAGGCGCAGCAGCGACGAATCGCCGCACTTGAAATTGCTGAAAAGGTAATTATGAATTCTAAGACCGTTTGGACATAATATGCAAACTGGATTCTACCCACAAATTAGGCGGAAAATGGTATATATATATGTACAGAAAGACTTAGTCAGTTAGTTAGACCCTTAGTGAAAGAACGCGCTGCTATCGTTTCCATACGATTTGACAGCTAAACGCGATCGAGATCGAGACGATTTGATTTGATTGAACTAGGGTAAGTCCCGATAGAAGATCGGAACCAAATAATAAAATGTTTAGATTGCCATTGAGATTTCAAAACTTTCTTACTTCGTAAAATTGTAGAAATAATAAATAAAATAAAACTATGGAATAATTAGAATTTTGAAATCGTAAAGAAAAGTTTCAACCGTAGCTAAGCAAATTAATATTAAATTTGTTCAAGGGTAATGAATTACTTGTATCCGAATATGAGAAATCTTTGGCTGAAATAACCTCACTAAAAGGTCAAATATTGAAGCTGGAATCAACATTGTTGGAATCACAAATCCGAACACCTCTTCAAACTACTCAGGGATCGCCACCTGAGGTCGACTACTGGAAGAGGTTCGTATTGCTTTATGAACGCTATTCAGGCTACCTTATACGATATCGCTAGAATACATAAAATACAGATATAGATGCTTTCAACTTAATCCTCATGAATTGGATATATTCCTCATACATATATTTTCATATAAGTCGTATGAGAAAATTATTATTGTAAATATTTTTACAAATAACCAGTTCTAAAAACTCTCAGTGTTGCCCTCACATAAATTAGGTCATTAATTCAATAAATTATTTATGGTGTAACTGAACACCTATTTTCTTTGTTTAGTTAAAATAATTACTATTAGTAAGACGTATTTAAATGCACAAGTACCTAATCAATTCACGATTGGGTTATTTGGATTGGATCGATTGGATTATATTTTTATTGAATTAAACTTGTAGTTTTTAATATGATCTCTTAATCTTTTAAAACGATAGGTTATGAATAAGGGAGAGTGGGGCTACTCCAAACGCGAAGTAGTTTGATCGAGGCCGTATACATCATGAAAATAATGATAGTTAATAATCTCTTTCTGCTGTCAGATACTGAGAAAGAGCTTTTTATCCTTTCGTATCATAATATAAAATTTATCGTTCGGAGCTACGCCGCGTTCGTAATAGCCTCACTCCACCCTACGTAGAGTCATGACTTTGGATATGTTAAGACTTTTAAAAATATGTATATTCTCTAGCTACTGCAAAATGTTGAAGGAGGAGAACGTCCAGCTAAACATGAGGGTTACCGCATTGGAAACGGCGCCCACAACTGCTAGCCAGCACCGCGTCAGCGACCTTGAGCAGACCGTGCTCACGCTTAGAGGTCACTAATACCGTACCTAGTGGTTTTGTTAAAAGTATTTCCCTTCATTCCAAACCTTTCAATATTTTTGAAGTAACCGAAACCTTTCAATATTTACAATAAAGTAACCACCTCTGTGCTCTAGTAGTTGAGACCACCTACCTCAGATCTAGAGGTCCGGGGTTCGATTCCCGTGGGGGCAGAAATTTTCTGCTCAGTTTGGTTGGTGGTAGGGCTGTTCCTGGCTAGCTACCACCATCTTACCTAAGTCTGCTATAACAATAATGCTACCAGCATTGTTGTGTTCCGTCAGTTAGGGGTAGGTAAGATAGCCAGTTCCTGTGTGGTTGAGGAATCCGAGTGTAGCTCGCTTCCTTCGTCGGCCTTATCTTCACTTAACATCAGGTGGGATGAAGGCCAAGAGTTACCCCGTTAAGGTAAGAAAAAAAAGTAAGTTGTTTATCTGAATATTTAAGATTGACAAACATAATCATGACCTGTTTACATATTCACTTAGAAAAGTGAATAAAGTATATTTAAATATTTAACGCAATTTTCAATTTTACCTGTAAAATAGCGTCTCTCTTAATTTAGCTTCTATTTTAACTTACTAGCTGTGATATATTTCCAATGCTCTAAATCTGCTTTAGAAAACAGATAAATTTAAATATCTTTCAAATAATTTTTTTTTTTCTACAATAAAAAATATTTCTCAGGTCTCGTGAGCAAGCTCCAATCCGAACAAAAGTCGTCGGTGGTCCTCAAACGCAGCGATTCCAGACCCAGCAGTGGGCGAAGTGCTTCTGACAAGGTAGAACTTCCTCGCAAAGATGTTTGATGTATTCATAAAATAAAACATTCACTAGTAAACCACATTCACCTTTCATTTCATTCATTCACCTTGCCACAGCCAAGCGTGGGGAAGCCCTCTTTTCCTGGCTATGCCCATGGAGGTAAGCCCCGCCTAATGATAAGAGGTCTGTAAGCTTTTGTGATCACAAAAGACTATAGGCGATATCAGAAGCCTACAGGCGATGTCAAAAGCCTACAGGTGATGTGAAAAAACTATAGGCGATGTAAAAAGCCTACAGGCGATGGGAAAAGCCTACAGGCGATGTAAAAAGCCTACAGGCGATGTCAAAAGCCTACAGGCGGTGTAAAAACCTACAGGCGATGTCAAAAGCCTACAAGCGATGTTTACCTCTTATCATTAGGCGGGACTTACCAGGCCAGGACAAGAGGGCTTCCCCACGCTTGGCTGTGGCAAACAATATCTACACAAAATACTAAAACATTAAGCACTAATGGCTAAGTCGACAGTGTTTTTAAAAACTATTTTTTTTTCTATATGATACTATATTATTCCTCTTCTTCCCTATAGGGTCGTAATAAACAACTAGATACATGCCGTATAGAGATAGCGAATTTGAAGCGCAGTATACAAGAGAAAGACCTGCTGCTAGAGAAATCTAAAGAAATGCTGAAAATTGCTGCAGAGAGAGAAGACGAGCTGCTTAGGGAGGTAGTTGTTATTAACATTATAGATAATACATTTCATCTCATTTTTTTTACTAGACATTGTAAGCGATGCTTTTATTTTAAAAGAAGCAAATATTGATGGTGTTAAGATCTTAACTTAAGAGTGTTTACGTCACAAGGCTTCATACAAACTCTGAAGTCGAAAATATTAGAAACGAACAAACCAATTCTAACAGAGCTTGCCCTACATTAACAAGTCAGGCAATATCAAGTGATTTTTTCCTTGTTACTGCAGGTGTCCACAACGGCAACCACTTACCACCAAGTGGGCTGTCAGCTTACTTGTCATCTAAGGTACCTGGGTCGAATATGGCCAGTTGGAAAATATGGCCACATACCATTATTCCAAACACAAAAATTTTTAATAACCTGAACGCGATCGTAAATTGTCGCTAGTGTCGAATGTATCCGAACGCCGTACCTTTCACCCTTCCCGCGCGCCCGCTAGTCGCCCAGTGTCCGATAAAGTAAAACATGCTGTTGAGGTTATAAAAACATTAAGTAAGTATTTTCCTGTATTTTGTTATTTTTCAAATAAGAATCTTTATTTATCGCATTGCGATATTGTGTGACGATTGCAATTTGATATTTCTTTGTTTAATTATTGAATTAATAGGGTGTTTTTCTTTCGTGAATATGAAAACAAAAATAATGCATGACTGCAAATATGGCCACCGTTTGGCCATATTTACGGTACTAATAACCGACGCTTTCTTTTTTTTTGTTTTAGACCATGGCACGCTATAAAACTAAAGGGCTTCGAGCTAAATGGTCAGAAGTATCAATGAAATTAGCTTTAACTGCAGTCAAAAACGGAAATATGAAAGTATATACGGCTGCAAAGCATTTTAATGTGCCAAGACGCACTCTTAGGCGTTATTTACAAGAGAAAAAGGAGACCAAATCTACTTTAGGTCGGAAACCTCTTCTTAACCCTGAACAAGAGAAGATTTTGGCATCCCGTGTTATTCGCCTGTGCAATGTGGGATACCCATTAACACAGCGTGTGCTACGTAGATGCGTAAAGACATTCTGTGATCGAAATAGCATTTCCGCTTCAGGTGGCGACTTGATGGTGGGACGAGATTGGCTGAGAGGATTTTTAAAACGCCATAAAAATATCAGCAGACGAAAGGCACAAAACCTAAATCCCGCAAGGGCGCAAAAGTTAAATAAAGTAGTCGTTTCTGATTATTTTGATAAATTAAAGAAAGTCTTGGAAGATAATGACATTATGAACAAACCGGAACGCATTTTTAACATTGACGAAAAGGGTTGCCAGCTTAATTTGCACAAATCACCAGAAGTTTTGGCTGAACGTGGATCCAAGAGAGTACATTTAGTAGCACCAGAACACGGCGAGAACGTCACTATAGTTTCATGTGGCAATGCCTTGGGCCATGCGATTCCACCCATGATTCTCTTTAAAGGCAAACGCATGAAGCCAGAATGGGTAGATTCCTTACCAACCAGCTCAATAGCCCAAATGACACCCAAAGGAAGTATGAACTCTGAAACGTTTGTGAACTGGATTCACCATTTTTCCAAATTTAAATTGCCAGGACCTTGTTTACTTATCTTCGATGGAGCCAAGTGCCACTTAGACTATTCGATTGTTGAAGCAGCAGAAAAATTCGACATTAAGCTTTTCTGCCTTCCTAGTAACACCACACATGAATTACAGCCGATGGACAAATCAGTATTTCGATCGTTTGAATATTACTGGGACGAGGAAGTCTTAAAGTACTGGTCAGTACACGAAGACAGGAAAATAACAAAACAAAGGTTTGGGATATTATTTTCCAAAGCGTGGGACAAAGCTGCGACACCAGCAAATATCAAATCTGGATTTGAAGCGACCGGAATTTTCCCTTTTAATCCAGCAAGGATACCAGAAGAGGCATACGCTCCCAGCATACCTACCTTTGATTCTACAATACCTGGACCTTCTGAAAATCAGGAAAATATTGACCCGAATGACAGCGATGCTACGAATGCAAGCGAAAGTCTATTAATTCCTCTTCAAGGAAATGAAGATCCCATTGACAGCGACGATACTAATGCAACAGAAAATCAGGCTATTCCTTCTAACGAAAACGAAGATCCCAACGACAGCGCTGCTATTGATGCTGGTGGGAATCAGATTATTCCTCCTTATCCTCTTGCTCGAACTGATACCTCTGTTGAAAATCCGGTGCCTATACTGCATCCAGATCAAAAAGATTCTCAGACAAGTGAACATCTATTGCCAAATACTGCAAATCGCTGTGCTACCATTCTAGACAACGCTCGATCGAACTTTATAGAACCCCAGCCAAGTGTCTATGACGATTTCGATAGTAGCGACGAGACTCCTTTATCGAAACTAAAGCAGCACCAGAATAATAGAGACTCGGAAACTAAATCCATAGTCTGCTCCACAACACTAAATGAGTCATATTCATCTTTTTGTGAAATTTTGAAAACCCCGGTGAAAATGTCAAGCCCAAAAACTACACCTAGAGCAAAAGCCATTAATAGTCTGGCACAGGAGCTAACAAAATCAATGTTTACAGAGAAAAATAGTAAGCCAGGACCATCCAATGCCTGTAAACAAAAAATGAAAAATATGCCAGGTCCATCTAGAGTTTCTTCCCAAAAAAGGAAACAATATTCTGCTAAACTGAAGAAGACTGAAGCAGTAACTTCTAAGGGAGAAACCTTAGAAAAACAAAAAAGTAAAGGACATTCCAAAAAATCCAATAACTGTTGGTATTGTTACGTTTGCGATGAGGATAGAATAGCAGACATGAGACTATGTTTTTTATGTCAAACGTACGTCCATGAAGACTGTTTTGGGTTAACAAAAGAAGACACTGATAAATTTGTTTGCACTCGGTGCACTCAGGACTAATTATAAATACTTCATTATGTTTACCTACTTTTGTTTCTAGTTTATAATCTCATTGTGATTAACTATAAATGATCTCATAAGTTACGTTTTCTTTTTGATAATTTTGTTTATTTTGTTTAAGTAAAACTGTTCTTAGCATTTTAAGTTTAAATTAAGAAATACTTTTTGAATCTCACTGTTGCTTTTATAATATCTTTTAATTTATATTACTTGTAAAGATAGTTCTTTATTTGTACTGAATGTCGCCCAAAGAATATATTTTAAATAAATGCTCTATTAAAACATAACATTCATTTTTATTTTAGTTTATTTAGAAGTTTTTTAAACTAGTAAATTCATACAGTAAATATGGCCACATTTATGGGCATATTTACCTCCCCTGTCGGAAATATGGCCAATTTACTTATTTTTTAAAACTACTGAAAATACTATTTATCGTTTAATATCTTTGTATTTTTTTTGCTTTTTTTGTATAGATAAATAGCCACTCTAAATGAATAAGTGTTAAAACTGGTTTCTTTTAGCTTTATTATTATTAAAAAAGATTAACAAACCTTAAGGTGGCCATATTCGACCCAGGTACCTTAATTGTATAAAAAACTTGTTTATAGCACTTTATTACTTCATCGATGTACTCTTTGGATCTGTTGTAAGCTTGCAATGCAAGTCGTTGAGTTCTTATAAATTTATGTCTTTCATCATCATCATCGTCATATTAGCCTATAATGTACAGTCGACAGCACGTCAAGCGTAACAGTTTGACCTTGGGACCGCCCTTACTGCGTTCGTAATAGAGGCGGCTTTCGTAGTGCAACTGTTACACTTGATGTGCTGTCGTGTGTACAAAGGCCTATATGTCTCTAAACTTTTACTTCATTATTTCAGCATGAATATCTGCGTAGGCGCATAGAAGAGATCACGAGCCCAAAAGGAGGATTTTTATCTGCATAAGTTTATTTCTTAGACAAATAATTTTCTTTAATTGGTAAAATAAATAAAAGTCTTGTCTATTCAACTTAATAATTTTATTCCAAGCTTTCACATTCAAAATTGCATTAAATATTTTAAAAATAGCACTGCTTTTATACAGGAAACTTTTAAAATTAACTGTTTCGCTGTTTACTTGTAAATAAAGTACAAAACTATAAGTACCCTTGCACAGAATTCAAATTAAAAGTTTGTGCTAATATCAGAACCAACTGAAAATAAATAAATAAATAAGAACAGTCTTTAGCAAATTAGCATGTATCTAATAGAATAGTTTAAGTACCTAAAAGTAAATAATTTACAGAAAATATTCGACTATAATGTTAGCTTTTAATGAAATTCTGACATCACACTTACTTTAATTTGATATAAGTAGGTAAATTAATTTACTGATCTAATAAACGTATTTGGTCATTGGAGCTTGTAAACACGTAGAAATAGCTCCAATTTACTGAACGATTATAATTATCAGCTTAACTAATAATGCCATATAACTTTAACCTTAAGCTTAGCCCGGCTTCTCCTCGACAGTAGATCAATTTGGTTTGTAGGCAATAATGATTATCTCTTTGTCAATAGGATACTGTCTAAAATTGCACAAGTGAACGTTAGCTTTGGTCAGATATAAATGTTCGGTGCCGCTATGAGTTGCGGCTAGCGCGAAATTAAATCCCTGCAAATTTTCCTCGTAAGTACTGCCCCTTTGCCTGGCTTTGTGCTATTTTCGACTTGTTAAATAATATAATTTCCTATAGGTATTTCATTGAAAGCAGGAATAATATGTATATAAAAAGGGGCGTGTGGCTCCCCCTAATGACGGGATGGGAAACCGCCCATGTAGGCTTAAGTCGGTTACCCATAGCAGCAGCGAATATATATATTTTTTATATGTAAGTGTTGTAGAGTCCGTGATTTACTACCTATTGAAATGACTATTAAAATTCAACACACAGCCTAAATACAACCACAAACTAAGCTCCTAACGCGACAGAAAAGCTTTTCCTGTGGCGAAAACACATTAACTTTACTTAGTACTACACAGAAAATTAAGCACCGAACGCAACAGAAATCTTTTGTTGTGACAACCACATACTTACTTTACTAAGTACTACACATACAAAATTGCCTAAGTAAATGTTCCTTGCTAGCGAAACATATTTCTTTGCCAGTATACTCACTTACTTTTAGTATAACAAAATTAATAACAAATATTCTCATTCATTGAATGTTACCACGATGAAAGGATACCTACTAACATTTTTTCTTTCAATCGTAATTAGTGGTCTCTTTTCAAACAGAAATTATGCTATTTACAATCTGGCCCTATATTACTATCTACTAACGGTTAATAGCTCTAATATTTAAAAGAATTTTCACAGGATATATGGACTTATTACAGGATTAGTACTCATGTTGAAATCAATGAAGAAACTATTGAATGTGTTGACTCTACAGTATTTTTGGGAATTAAGTTAGATTCTCGTTTACAATAGTATCCTCATATCTCATCCCTATCTAAAAGACTTAGTTCAGCTGCTTATGATGTTAATAAAATTAGGTCTTTGTGTGATGTTGAAACAGCAAGACTTGTTTACTTTGGTAACTTCCACAGTGTCATATCATATGGCTTGTTATTGTGGGGCACAGCAGCCGACATTGAAGATATTTTTATTTTACAAAAAAGGGATGTGCGTGCTATTTACGGACTCAAGCCACGTGATTCACTAAGGGATTTATTTAAAGAAATTAATATTATGACCGTTGCTTCTCAATATATATATGAGAACATAATTTATGTTCACAAATATAAACATACCTTTTCAAAACACAGTGATATTCATATTTTAAACACTAGATATAAAAATAAACTTGCTGTTCCAAGTTTTAGACTTCACAAGACAAGTCGCTCATTCATGGGGAAATGTATACACATTTATCAAGGTCCCACCAAATGTAACTAAACTGCCTTTTCACAAACTTAAGTTACCTATATGTCAAACAAACTTTAATGAAAAAAGGCTACTATAAGGTCCAAGAATATTTAGATGATAAGAATGCATGGAAACATTAAAATTCCAAAATGTTTATATGTTTATTTACGAGTAAGTATTATGACTTTTAACCTCTGTATACCTATATTGCGATTGTGCATTGTCAGATAGCTTGAAAATAACGATAATACTTTTGACATTGGGTACCTACTTTGTTGGTACGTTGATATAGATTCTCTTCTAATTTTAATTATTTTTTTCGCTGGGCGGCACTGCACTGCTAAAAGTTATATATTTTTTTTAACTACAAACATTGTAATTTAATATTTGAAACGCACGAGTTTGTTGCCGGAATCTTTTACGGTAGTTCAACTTTTGGAACCGGTGTAAATTCAGACATGACAGACAGACAGAGACTATGACGTTGTTAGTTAATATATTTTTTGTGATAGTTGTAAGAATGTGTGTTTTTGACGATTTAAAAGTGCTTCTTTGTGGCCTATTTAAATAAAATAATTTTTTCTTTCTTTCTTTCTTTATGTAATACTATCGATAAAAAATGTGTCAAAATAATGAAAAACGGACAAATAAATTTTCATGGTTTTTATATTCATAATTTTATATGCTTCAAGCTTATTTAGCCCACAAAACTGATGTTTGTTCCTATTTCTCCACAAATCATGCATTTTGCTGCAGTGCCGTTTAATATTTTTTTGTATATTTCTGTTTGCAAGGAATAAGTAGGTACTTATCGTGCGGCGCAAACGAGCGCTGATTAATTCTCTTCCATATTTATAATATTAAAATAATTTAAGTAAATTCCACCTTTTTATAGTATATTATCTTTGTATATATAATGGTCGTTTATTTATTTTTGTCTAAATTTTAGGTTTTAATTTATACATCATTTTTTTTATTGTTGGTAAGTGTATCATACCTATCATATGCAAATACGAAACTGCTGATGAGTTAATATTTGGCGTAACAATGTTGCCATCTAAGCATATTACAGAATTATGTCGATTCATTATTAAAATTACGATATGATGTCGGTCTTTAAAAAAATTTAAATGTAATATTGTGTCAAAGTAATTACTTAGTATTCAAATTTTATGCCACCGAGCCTAATATCGATGAAATCGGCATTCGAATTTAATTTCCTTAATAAGTGGTTTGTTCAAAAAATTGAGGTGAGTTCGAGCTCTTAGCCATACAGAATAATTGGGAGGTTTTTGACATCAAAGTGGCTCCGAATCCTAGCGGCAATGTTAATCACTATTTAAAATGCAAGAAAGATACATTGTGTCTACGATAAACTGCTAATTAGTTATGTCGTTCTATTCTACAGCTATGACTTACTTGTGAAATACTGCTACAACGTCACCTTTAAAATATATATTATTTAAACATTACATATTATAATGAGACTCTATGCACGCAACATATTTCCTACGTATTGATTTCACAACTTTTTCTAGAGGTAGAGTGCTACAAATGCAATGAAATGCTTCTAATGATTAGGTTTATTCTTAACGTTTAATTAAACGTAATATCAATCAATCTATGGGTTCTTTACATTGTGATGAGCTATAGAATGATCAATGTTAGGTATATCCCTACGAAACAGAATCATCTCATCCGTAAGAGAACCAAATAAGTCACTGACATACCTCATAGGATTAGCAAGTTATAGTGGCAGTTGTGTCGATGTGTTATAAAGAAACTAACTCCTACTGCGTACGCTTAGGTTGTAAAATGAGCACCCTACAGAAATTTTCTCAAACCAGGGCAGTATAAGGTTCATTCAGTTCTTAAAAAACGGCGCGAATGACTTTACAGGTTCTTACACGCGCAAGCGTTTATAGGCTGCGGTAATCGCCTACCACCAGGAGGGCCGTATGCTTGATTGCTACCTTATTGGTGTACAAAAAATTATCTTCGTTTGACGGGCGTGTGCAAGAAATGAATGTGTCCATAGGCTTTATGTAAATACATTAATTTTGTGTCATCTTACATATAACATCATACGAAGCTTAACATTTTCATGTTAGTGGAAGAACATTTGCACTATCACAGAATGCCTAGGTATTCAATACTTATAGAATGATAACATAAAATCATATCCTAAAGTAAATATCATTTTTTAACATTAATATCTACTCACACAAATCTATTCATAAATCATTCTAATTCCTTGTTCATAATTGTTTATTTTCTGTCAAATAATGTAAATATTGCAGCCTTCTTTCAATAATATGGTCTAATAATCATCAAAGTTTAGGACTCTTTATTAGGTATTGCAAAGGACATAAGGCATCTTATACATTTAAGTACACATATACCAACATACGGAGGGGACACTGAAAGTTTTTAGAACTGGTTAAAAAAATAATTTAAAATTTTCAAAATGGGAAAATTATTGAGTATGTATTACATTGATTTGTAATTTTTTCTACGACTTGGCGGCAAATTGAAAATTGTCTGAGTCACATCAGCATGAATTTAACGCGAGAAAACTTTTGAGGTTATTTTAGTCAACAGATAGACTTTGCACTTTTATTAGCCTTTCATGATTAAGCCCCATCTTGTTCCCAATATTCACAATTGGTTTAATGAGTTTGAATGTGGTCGCACTAATCTTACCGATGATCTGCGTAAGGGACGGCCTTGGCGACGACTGAAGATAACATCAGTATTGTGCGGCGTATAATAGAGACTGACAAAAGAGTGACCTATCCGCAGATTTGAACAAGCTCAGGCATCGGTATGATGAACAGTTAGCGGTCATGAAGCTTTGTGTCCGGTGGATACCTCATAATTTGACCGAGGCCCATAAAGTCCGTCGTGTCGATTAGTGCCATGAAAAGGTTCAAAGAATTCTGCGTTCGACATACGGGTGACGAATGCTGAATGTACTGTTATGATCCCGAAACCAAAAGACACCTCAGTAACACAATAGTGACACATCGTCTGAAAACTGCAACCTCATTTGACGCAGTTTTTCAAAATGTTTTTCCATGAGGGAAAGGCTGTGGTGTGGTCGGACAGTTTTTAAGGTCCCTTTCTGCGTTGGGTTTTACAGAACTGAGAACCCACTGTTTGGAGAGTTTCTACCAATCCGCTTTTAATCTCGTCCACTGAAACGCAGTTCTCCATAGGCAATCGAAGCGATTTCCGAAGTTCGAGTTCTTCTTCGTCTTTATTTAATGGCCTCTCGTTATTACGAATTTTGCCAATGTCAAGTAAAATTAATGTGCAAATAACTTGCGGCAACGTTGTACGGTGATTGGGCAAGACGAATTCGTTTTCCGAAGAAAACGAGGACGCCGGCTCGATGAAACAAAATGGATGCTGTCAGATGGCTATGGATGCGCACAACCTGTCGATTTCACAGTCAGCCGACAACAACAAAAGCCTTCGGACTTGGACGGGTGCTGTTTGGAGCGTAGAAAGACAGGTGACAATTGTTTTAGAGGATTAAAAACTGCAGAGTTACACCTCACAGTAGGATCCTCCTTCACCACGACAACGCTTCGTCGCACACCGCCAGGCGAAAAATTGACTATTTGGTGACGCCAAACGTAGAATTACTGGATCACCCGCCGTATAACCCTGTCAATCGCACCTTGCTATTTTTATTTATTCCCGAAAATAAAAATAAAACTTCGAGGAAAACGTTTTATGACCGCCGAAAAAGCCGTTGCTGCGTTTCAAAAGGCCGTCAAAGAAACCCCTGAGGACAAGTGGGTAAAGAACTTTTCTCCGTGGTTTCATCGGATACTACGATGTATTGATGTGAATGGACACTATTTTGAAAAAATATAATGAAACTATGTATATCCTTTCCAGTTTACTCAGTTTTAGATTTTCTAAAAACTTTCAGTTTGACCTACGTATTTATTTACAAACTACACATAACTTTACAAAATGCTACATACAATATTCGTTAACAATTACTTAGATGTCCCCATATACCTACTACTTATAAATATTTTATACATTATAATAGTATTTAAAACTCACAATATGCATGTAGGTAGTAAATTTTCAGAAATTCTACACTGTATTGTCAAATATATTATCATCAGAAAATATATGTTTCAAATTATAATCATCCTATCTACAAAGGAATGTCGTCTACAATGTTTATTTTTGTAGATATGAAAACATCACTGTTAATTTTGCACTATAAATGTACCTAATTTACATTAAAACTGTAAAACAGCATGATTAATCTTGAACGCTGTTGTATTTCAGGAGTTCACACTGCAATGTAAAAATAGAATTAAAGTTTTAAATTGAAAAATCGTAATCAATTTGAAATTAGAATTAAAATTCTTATCCTACAATTTTAAATATCTCGTATTCTCTATAAAACAGTGGACCCATAAACACGATATGTATATTAAACATAATAGCCATATAATAGCCAGACAATTTGTAAATCAAAAATGTTATTCTTGAAAGCATGACAACTAAAATACTGTTACTGTAAAATACTTGTCTGTGAGATAAAGAATATCATTGATCTGATCTCCAGACCATATTGTACCTTCATAATATATTATGCAATAGAAATATTATCAGTCACTTTTATCACTTTAAGTACCTACTGGTTAGGAATTGGTCCAGTCAGATATCTACGACTCTCAACATTTTGTGTTTATGACTTTATAAATACTTAGACCGTATTCTTTTTTCATGATAAAAATATGTTAAAATTATTATCTGCGAGAAGCGTTAATTAAACTTGATTCTAAAGTACGGAAACGGTAAATAGTCTTAAATTTAAATATTATAGTAGATTTTTTTTAAAAATCATATTTTTTTACTACCACTATTAAAATAAAATAAAAACTTCTTGAATCAACAAATGAAAAACTTCTAATTTAAAATTTTATTCTGATCACACGCAAGAAGTGATAATAATGACATCATTACTGTTTCATGAAATACCGTTACGATGGTATATAAATTATTTCTGGTATTCTCACAAAAATTTAAAGTACCCAAATTGCAGCAATAAATAGTTATGTAGTCACGTATTATAATAACTAAGTTAAGACTTAAATTTAGTTTTGCTTTATTCATTTGAATCGGTATTTATGTAGGTACATACACACAACATAAGAATATAGGTACACACGACAGCACATGAAGTGAAACAGTTGCACTACGAAAGCCGCCTCTATTACGAGCGCAGTAATGTCGGTCTTAAGGTCAAACTGTAACGCTTGATGTGCTGTCGACTGTACATAGAAATGAGAGATAATGGACAAGGGGACTGCTGATTTCTAGAGATATCTCTTTCAGTAGACCCGCGAAAGGAGAGCCCCATGAGAGGAGAAGGCTTAAGCCCGACGCTATCCCTTTCTGCTTGTATTCATTAAAATGGGCCTTAGTTTGAAGCTAGGTTTAAATTTTTGTAATAAGCTGCCTAGAGTTCTACGAAGCACAAGAGTAGCAGTTACTGTCCAAAGAATTACGTTTGTGTAATATCGACTGTAGCGACACGTAAGTAAGTTTACGATTGACGATTAGGGCTTCGACATACAGAAACAAAGACAATGTTTTTGAAATAAAAACCTTTACCGGAGTTAACTCGCGTTCAATTAGATGTTACGTTATTATTATACACCCGACGTTTCGACATGTATCGGACCACTCACATACTTATGACACAAATTGATGGTAGTTAACTTATAAACTCTTAACAATTGACATCTACAGTCTTCCCGTGACCACGATCGCTGTAAAGCAATCGAAACTTCGGGCGCATAATAATAATGTAACATCCAATTAAACGTGAATTGAATCCGGTAAATTGGTTCAATTTCAATTTTATAGTACTCGCGAAAATATAAGACAATACTATACAGAGAATGTCGCGTGTTGACCGCGTGTTCTTAACGTGCGAATTGCTATGTTAATATGTATTAATTATTCCTGGTAAGTGAATACGTGTTTAACAGTAGGTATAGAATGTAGGTAATAATAAGGGTAATTATATGTAATATTATCATGTTCTTTAAGTAATAAAATCTTATTTATGTATAAAATTGAGGAATTGGACAATGCGGAAGTCGCTAGAGCTATGACATGTAATATTGACAAACTAGTAGATACTTTGCAGTTTTCTAATAATAATTATAATTTTACTATTGTAACCCAAAATATCAGGAGCGTGTATAATAATCATGATGACCTACAACTTACTCTGGTAGAACTTCCTTTTGAACCAGACATTATCATACTAACCGAGTGTAGGCTTAACAACAATAAACGAATTCCATTATTACCTAACTACACATCTCATAACACTTTGCGACAATTTAATCAAAACGACGGTGTTGTTGCTTACGTTAAGAGCTCTATTCACGCTCAGGTTACAGAACTAAAACTGACTCATGCTTCTGGGATACAAATTGTTACCTCAAAATTCACTATCTTAGGTATCTATCGATCGCCTTCTATAACAAACGCTGATAACTTTGTTAATTCTATTAATAGTCATCTAGAGACCATTAGTTCTAGTAAGAATATAATAATTACTGGAGATATCAACATTAACCTAATAACGAAGTCAACTGAAAAAACAAATGAACTAAACAATAGATTACAGTATTTAAATATTTTGTCTTTACATGGTCTTATTCTTGGCCATTGCTTACCTACTAGACAAGATAGCTGCCTCGATCATGTGATGATGAAGCTAGATAAAAGGGACAACTCCGCTATTATAACAATCTTGAACACTACAATCACAGATCATGCAATGGTTTTAGTTAATATTTCAAACAATAGTAGGGTTAGGACCAAGACTTTAAAATATAAAACCATTATAGATTTGGAAGCTGCACATAAATCACTAATAACTACCGATGTTACCCATTTCAATACTTGTAGTGACCCAAACGTCCTGGCTAATCTTATTGTTGACGTGATTACTACTGCTATCCACTCAAATACTAAAACAATAAAAGTATACAGCAGTAAGCGTATTATTAAACCATGGATTACTAATGGGGCACTGCGTTGTATAAGACTTAGAAATAAAATGCAATTAAAACTTAAATCACATCCAGCAGATGAAGTACTCAAAATCACTTTTAGGCGCTATCGAAATTACTGTACAAATCTGATTAGAAAGCTTAAGAGACACTATAACCAAAAACAAATACAGGAATCAAGTACAAAGCCAAAGCAGTTGTGGTCAACAATAAATGAGATTACTCAATTTAAAAACACCAAAGTCTCTAGCGACTGTCTTCTTGCAATTTTGCCGGATCCTAAAGACTCGATAAATATGGTAAATGCATTTTTTAGTAGTATTGGTACGTCCTTAGCTAATGAAATTTTGAAAAATACACATACTCCTGACAGCGCCACTACAAGTGTCTGTTGTAGTTCATTTGTACTACTTCAAACTGATCCCCAGGAAGTAGATAATATACTCATGGGTCTTGACTCTAGTTCAGCATCTGGTTGGGACTGTATCCCGACGAAGTTTGTAAAACAGATTAGACATTTTGTAGTTCCTCTAATAAACCAACTCGCAAATTTATGTTTTGAGACTGGCACTTTTCCTATATCGTTTAAACGATCAATTGTCGTACCTGTGTATAAGGGTGGGGACAGAAACGATGTCAGTAATTATCGGCCTATCTCCTTGTTACCATGTTTATCTAAAATTTTGGAAAAACTCCTAAATATCAGACTTGTCAGCTTCCTAAACAAAAATAAGTTAATATCTGAATCAAAATACGGATTCAGAAAAGGTAGATCAACACAAGACGCTATTAAAGACTTAACAAAGTTCATTGTAGAAAAAGTTGATAAAGGAGAAAAGTGTCTTACAATATTTTTAGATATTAAAAAAGCTTTCGACACCGTTTCTGTGCCCATATTAGTTCGCAGACTTGAGGGTATTGGAGTAAGAGGCACAGCACTGTCTTTGTTTGAAGACTATCTTCGAAATAGAAAGCAGATAGTTAAAATAGAAACTGTAACCAGTGATGAGGAGTGTATCTCTTACGGTGTTCCGCAGGGATCTGTGCTTGGTCCGACACTGTTTTTGGTCTACATAAACCAACTTTGTTCACTACAGATCAACGGAGGACGAATCTTTTCCTATGCCGACGATACAGCTATAGTATTCTCTGGTCGGACGTGGGAAGCAGTCCAATCTACAGCCGAAGTGGGTTTGATTAAAATTGCAGCGTGATTGAACTCGAACCTCCTTACACTTAATACGGGCAAAACCAACTTCATATGTTTTACTCCAGATCAGAGAACACAGCCTAATGATAGCTTTCAACTTAAGATTCACGTATGTACTGATCTGTCTGATCGTAACTGCCAGTGTCCTATCATTCAAAAAGTTAACAGCGTGAAATACCTAGGTGTAATGATAGACCAAAGACTTTCTTGGCACATACACCTGGAAATTATTTCAGCGAGAATCAGAAAATTAATCTGGATTTTTAAACAACTGCGATATGTCATTTCAAGTAATTTGCTCAATAAAATTTACGTAGCTCTGGCACAGTCAGTAATTACTTACTGTGTTCCTGTGTGGGGCGGCGCCACAAAAATTAAATTTCTACATCTTGAGAGAGCCCAAAGATCACTTATAAAAGAGATGTACTCTAAGCCATACAGGTTTCCTACGTGGGATCTATATCAGCTCTGCCGCCTTCTGACTGTAAGAAAACTATACATTCTACATCTTATATTAAAGCTGCATAAGGAACTACCATTTGATCCTGGAAAACTAAGTAAAAGGCGAACACATAATGTGGTGCCCTTACAGGCTACTCGTACAGTATTTGCTGAGCGCCAATGCGCCGCCAGATCCTCGTTTATGTACAATGTTGTTAATAAAAAATTAAATATCTACCCCAAAACGTTATATCAATGTAAAGATATCTTAACTAATTGGCTGAAATCACTCACCTATAATGAGACTGAAGACATTTTGAAAAGAATCAAATAATAGTAATATAAAAAAATAAAAAAAAAATTACAACTAATCAAAACACACTGAGCCCACACATAATTCCTCACTCACTTTCTCTCCATCACACACACACACACATACACACACACACACACACACACACACACACACACACACACACACACACACAGCCAAAAACATAGCACAATACTCTTAGGAATGCACCTACCTACACCTACATATATTTTTACCTTCATTCAACGCTTGTATGCGCGCGTATAGCTTGGTTTATTATTATTATGTATTCAATATATTTTGTTACATTGTATAGATTAATAACACAATTTTATGTTAGTTAGATCCTTGTGTATTATCTTTGTTCTCAATAGTAGTTAAGTCTTGGGAAAGAGCGAGTTAACCCCAACACAAGTATCATTTTTACTTTCTGGGGTTGCCTCAACATAACATGTAACTGACAAATTGAGCAATAAAAGAATTTTTAATTTTTTTAATTTAATTTAAAATATTATTACACAATTTTTTTTTTCTTTTGCATGGTATTTTTTTCTATGTGTGAAATGTATGGATGTTACCATTTTTCACTTATTAATTAAATATAACACGATAGCATATAAAGTGTAATTAAATCAGCGGATAGCTTTGTTTGTTTTTGTTAATATTATTTTAGGTTAAAAACAAAAAATGTTTTATTTTTGTTTAATAGCCCCAACAACAATATAATGTAGTTAATTTAAGGAAAACCTGTTATTGGCCTTACAATTATTTAAGTAATATTTGATAATATTATAAGTAAACGCTGTTGGTTTTGAAATTATATAGGGAGACGCTGCACAGCGCGCGGGCTGGCGTGAACCGCAGCACCATGCTTCAAGCGGCGGTTTTTGTGTGGTGTCTCCCATATCATGGCGAGAGCGCCCGATCAACACGCGGCGTGAATTTCACGCTCAGCCCCGCTGTCTATCTGTTTTATTCGTTGATATCTGCTTCAGGATCCTTCAAAGCATTTTGTTCGGAAGCCAGTCTTTCGCAAACTTATGCAATTGTATCAACAATAAAATTCTAAAACTAAACCAAAGCTTTAATGCTAACTAAAGAAAACAGATTGCATAGTTACCTTCCACGAATCGAAACAGATTTGCATGCATGCACGCCTGAAGCCATAGGCAAACCATTAAATACAGCCAGAATCCATCTAAAATAAAAATTACTGCAATGCTAGGCAAATAAAAATTAAACTACAAAAGCTCTAAAAAGACAAAATCAAAAGAACCAAAGCTAAAACATGCAGGTGTAGTGGTGAGGTTGCCGACGATTTCGATCTGGAAGACCCAAATATTCCGAAATATTTAATTCCATATTTGGATAATTATTCTGATTTTCATCAATAGAATAAAATAAGAATCGACTAATAAAATCAATAATCTTTAATAACGAATGCTAAAAATAAGTTTTCATTTTTTTTATTAACTTATGGTTCTTATGTTTTCTTACCTATGTACGAAAACATAAAAACCATTGCATTGTTGTCCTAAAAACCATTACCTATGAAGGTATCCCGATTACCAATATTTCTAAGACGTATGGAAGCAAAATCGACTCGCAGAGGCTAGATTCAGAAGAACTTATTTATAGAGAAACTTGTTAAACATGTTGATTATCTTTTGACTGAACTCTTTTAAAAAACACGTTCTAACGTAAATTACCAAGTCATTTATTTTGTAATCTAATCTTCTAATATTAGAACAAAATAAATGACTTAGTAATTTGCGGATTAGGCGAAACAACGAACAGTTGATACATAAGTAAACGAGGATCGCCAGAATCGAAATGGCCTGAATTCAATGTTGGGTATTATTATAACTTTAAAAAAACCTTTTTGCAAAATTGAAATTTCGGTCTTTTCATTTCAATATATGATAAATATAAATTTACAGTTAAGGAATTTGAGTTTCAATTTTATTGATATACCTACCTTATAATAAAAATTTTAAATTAAGTATTTCGTATTTTATGATAGTGTACGCGTTTTGATCGTAGTTATTTGAAGAAACAACACTAAACACTAGAAATTTAATTTGCATAAACGATAAATTTCAATTCAGATTTTAAGAATTTAGAAATTACAGATTCGATTTCTTTATATTTGTGATAATAATGTACACATATTCGGAATTAAATATTTCGTTGTACACAAATTATTTTTATGTAGTATACTAATTTTTACAAATATGGCTACACAAAATCTAGCAAATTATTTTTAATTTCCAACTTTCTACCAAAATAAGATAAATTATGAAGTGTGTTGATGAAAATGAATATGAAACAAACCCTACAATGTAATGATCCCCGAAAATATGGTAGTATAATGTTACCTGCACGTTTGGTTTATGTTTCTCAGTCCTGGATCTGAGACGGTCTGCCAATGGCGGCGTAAACAATGCGGGGTCAGGATGGTCGTGACCATTCCTCTCCCACGGATGCTGCTGACGCCACGCCAGGGATAACACTGTGCCCACCAGCAGCACCCAGATAAATCCCACCTACAGGATATTGTATTGTGTTCAATCCACCCTCTGTACTGTTAGGACTTATATAATAGTCTTATTAATTTACTGGAACTGTGAATATGATAAATATCAGAAATAGTGAAAGAATAATAGAAACGTCTTTACAACTATGAGTGATAATATATACCTAATTTAATTAATGCTTTGTCTAGGCAAAAAATATATTCTAATGTCAAAAGCGAATATGTAAAGGTGTTCCGGTAAATGATTGCTGCAGATACAAAAATGTAGCAAAGTAAGTAGTCGTATCTACTTGCTTTTTGCCTGTAAGTCTGTAGGTAAACGACATAAATCCTACAGGAGAGTGCCTAGATATTATTATCTCCCAACTGATTGAAACGAAAACGTTCGTCTTCGTAATAACTGTCAAATCGTATGAAAACTCTGTTGTGAATTATTGGCCTCTGTTGTGAATTATTGGAAACCATTTTTATATAAGGATTTCAGAGGTAAACACTATGATGATCGCTTCTATTGAAACTCGCACTAGGGGTATTGGCACGTTAATACCAGTGTATTGGGCGCGACCTACAAGTTCCTAGTATCTGGACTCGCACGTGTCACATGTCGAGTCGCATAGTGCTCACGAATTAACACCAAATTGAAAGTCGCGCGATGCTTGTGGTCGTGATATATGAGAGCCTATCGCCAACGTATAATGTTAAGCAGCGAATTCGTCCCTTCTGGACAAGGTAAAGTATTTTTAGGTGTATCCACAAACCCAGTTCACACCTTCTTTAGAGATTAGGGTCAAATGCAAATACTAGTCTCATATTGATATTTCTTGGCAACTCCAAAACAAATTGAGACTGGAATTTCAACGTCTTCCAACGTCTAATAAATCTTTTTACTATTCTCCTACCACTTACCGGACTAGTCCACATGTAGGATATCCTGTATAAATAGAAGTACTCTGAGGGGTCTTTGGTAGCAACGAATACAGGCATGGTGACGTTGGTCCCGCAGCCTTCGATGTTTAACGGCAGCTTCGTTGGTGCTGGTCGGGGTGAGCCGAAACTCATCCAAAGAGTCATCATCATACCACTTACAAGAGCTATAGAGGTACCCTGCAACGAAAGAACGGAAACTGATTAACATTACAACCATCAAAGGTGTAATAAATGTGCTCAACGGAATAAATGTACATATTTGTATCTGATTCTCTTATAATATTAATGTACAGTCGGCAGCACGTCAAGCGTAACAGTTTGTCCTTGAACCTAGAGCGCAACGCACAGAAAATTTGTGCGCAAAGGATAAACATATGTCTCTCAGCGCCTCTTTCTAACGTCTCTCTCTCAAGTACTCTGTACCTACAATACTCGCAGATGGCCTTGAACGTGATCGCGACGACTATTAAAATTTGTATTTCTTCGTTATAGCCTCCGACTAAATATGTGTAGGTTTATAGGTAACTATAGCTACAGCTAGCTACGTACGCGGCCTACTCTCTTCGCTTCGGTGTTTCAACTTGATTTAAAATTAAAGTACGGCTAAGACCATTGCATTAATTTAAAACGAAAAGTTTTCTACATATTCTAATGGCTAGTTATGATATTTTATTTACGCTACCTATTTATCAATAATGCTCAGCGTACTTAATTATTTCAATCAACTATTATTATACCTATTAAAATACAGGCTTCATTATTTATTCATTGTTATTAACTTAAAAATATATTTCTATTGTCAGGTCATTATTATGGTCCATTGTTATGGAGAGAAATTAAAATAAACGTTTACTTAGGTTTGTTTTTCTACATTTATTTAATGTTAATAAAACAAATAAAAACATTTATAACCTTAATTTTTGATTTTTACATTATTATAAATGTTTGAAAAATTACTTAGTAAGTAATTAAAAACAAAATAGAAAATAAAAATAGAATATTTCGACATTGTAGGGTGGACGTTAGCTCATAAACGCAAATACAGATGGACTAGAAGAATTTCACAGGGATATCCCAAGTCCTGGGTGGCTCAGTGGTCAGCAGAGCAGTCGCCCGGATTGCGAAAGGTCGCCGGTTCGACTCCTGCCTCAGGACCTGAATTTTTTCTAATTTTATATTCTAATTACTAAACATTTATAACGTTCACCTCCTATTATCATACCTGTAACTAATACTCATTCACAATATTTTAAAGACCTAACATTCTACTCTACAAATGTGAATAGAATATGAAATAACAATTTTGAAGAAAATACACCTAAAACAAACACAACACAAAATGTTAGTGAATTTTAGTGTTAAAAATAAATTGACTTAAAAATGTAATTTCTGAGATTTGAACCGGTTTCCCCAAGAATAAAGACGAGTATGTGACGCTATCGACCACGGGTATTGATAGTTACTTTTCGAATTTATTCATTGTATTTTACTACACACAGTGATGTGTGATGCAAGCAATTTTGAAGGTTAACTACATGACACTAAAGTTGAAATTATAATGATAATCTTCGCATATTATTGTAGCTTCATTTTATATTTCGGCTGTGAGCTGTGATGGCTGTGTATACTAGTAAATGTATATAATTGTAATGATTTGTTGGTGTAAATCACTATCAAAATACTAATACTTACTTATTTGGATAACTTTCAATTATGTGAAGTAGGTATCATAGGTATTTTACGTACATTTTTTCTAGTTGAAACATTTTTCACACAATTATACCTACCTAGGTACTTTTCTAACAAAAAATGTTCAGTCTTTTTCAAGATCATCATACTTACCTACTTAGGATCTATTTGTAATTTTAAGATTCAAAATTATTCTCATGTGTAGGCAGTGCAAGACCGATCGGTTTGGAGGTCCTTGCCCAATTGCTTAAGCTCAGCGGTGGGTATCTCTTATCTGACATGATGATTATGTGTAGGGATTTTAAAATTAATTGAAATAAAATAATAGAAGTTGGATTCAAATTTTAAACAGACAGGTAGACTGATCGGACTGATGCTACACCCCATGAGCACTGGAGAAAGTAATTCAGTCCGTTAATTCATTTGATCTATTGACACCTAATAAATGTATATTTCCAGTCTGAAGTACCAGGCTACCATAAGTATATCTCCAAGAGCTCTGGCGACCTCACTTACATACACCAGAAACACTTAGTTTTAAAATATTCTGCTATGCTATGATATTCAAGGTGATAATAACAAATTCCAAAGCTGTATATTTTTATAGGTTGTTAATATAACTAGTTTAAGAAGCTAACAGCTTTGTTGACAATTCCTAGACACTAGTTCATCTGTGCCACTGGTGTCAAATTATTGTGTTATGATAAATAACTAAAAGTAGTAATAACAAAACTGAAATTACAGGTGAAATGGTGAAGTGCTGTCTCTTGAATGTAAAAACATTTGGATTAGTAATTTTATAAGCCATAAGTGTATTATTGCAATTCAAATTGCATCATGATTCAGCCAAATACTCCATTAACATTCTGAAACTGCTACTTCGGTGTACTTCTCTGAGGTGAACTCTTTTAACCTCAGTACAAGTAAGGGTTGAATCATGACAATAAAATTACTTAAAAATACATTTTTTTTTGGACCAACCAATTGTTTTTGCAATCCATGATTTGACAGATAAAAGAAATTCTTTATTTGAAAGCAATCAGGTCTAATTGGGAATGTGTAAGAAATAAAAAAGAGAGTCAAAATTGATTTAACATGTTTATTTAAAAGTTAACAATATTAATGTTGGCGATAGAACTGGCTGTTTTCCTTATAGACTTTTTGTGACTTGACTAGAAGCTTGTCGTTTGGTTTTTATTCAATGTTATTTAGGCTTTTAGATAGTTCTCTTGTAATTTCCGATTTAAATATACCATTTTACTCCGTTCACCGGGCTTTTCCTTAACCATCGCCTACAATTAAATTATAATTTTAATTAACCCTCAGCCTTGTCTTTGAAATATCACTAAAGTAAGAGTACACCAAATTTCAAAATAATCGAATCTGTGAAAGATTATCATCAAACGCCTGAACAGATCTTCATAATTCAAAGTCAAGAACCATCTCAACCACATTACCTTTCTAACAAAAAAAATTGCATGGCTGATGATGACACAGACAAACTTACAGATACAAAGACAGACACATAAAACACCCCTCTTTTAGGGTCGGGGGCTATAAAAAATAAAAAGTAATCTGTAAGCCTAGGGTAATTTTATGAATAACTTAGGTGCCTAATATTTAAATGGAATTAATTATAACAATATGCAGTTAAGTAGGTAGGTAGGTAGATATGAGTATTCTCTCTTCCTCCCTTATTCTTTTCTATAATTATTTAATGAAATCCAAAATAACTTTCAGAAATCTCTCTTTTACTAGTAGAGTTAAACATTTTTTTGTTTTATGCTAGTAATTTATTAATCTGTCAAACGGCATTATCCCTCTGGATGGCTACAACAATT
The DNA here is from genome assembly GCA_947347705.1 of Nymphula nitidulata. Taxonomy (NCBI): domain Eukaryota; kingdom Metazoa; phylum Arthropoda; class Insecta; order Lepidoptera; family Crambidae; genus Nymphula; species Nymphula nitidulata. Next base: position 15,073,485 of record OX374625.1, on the reverse strand, counting down.
GAAAAATCAGTTGTGTCTGGAATCTGATACTTGACAGGTATAGAAAAACCATTCCTATGATGTGAGAAATATTACTACCTAACCTATAAAATTGCCTAAGATGTATTATTAAATTTTGAACACCATTCTAAATCAAATAACCATTGCAATGAGAAGTAAGGTTTTTCATCTTGAATTAACCCGTCAAGCATGAGATTCCAGACAATTGATTTTTCTATTGTCATCGCCCGTGGTGTATTGCCGCTTTACAGATTAAATAATAATAAACAACAATAGTAATAGGACAAAATATGTTAGAAGACTGTTAGGTTTAGAAACTATATTTTATTATAATTTGGGCTAAGAAAATAATGATTTCGTTGAATTAACACCATTGCTCTTTGAAATTATATCAATTTCTTATCATAAAAATCACATAGATAATTGGATAGCCTTACTATTACTGGTAAGCATTTGAATTTACAGGTCATGACAGTTACACTAATATCATGTAGGAACTTGGAACACTGCTGTTGCTGAACAAATATGCACGTGTGAATATTACAGTTGTCCAGGCAGAGCTAGGTAAAGGAACCTATAGGGACAACTCTTCCTAACCTACTTTGTAATGTGGTGGTATTATTAGTATTTTTACCAGGCCCTGTTGATCTTATCACCCCAGGAAACAAAAACTAATGTAATTATGTCTCTGGTTGCTTATGTATTGATTTAAACTGCTCACTATTGCTAAGCCAAAATGTTGAACTAAGTATCTAAAAAAAAATATCTTCAATATCCTTACATTTTTTTCGAAGTCAGTCATAAAATTATAAACTGAAACTTACCCTAACCTCTATGTGGTGGTCATTTATATACTTTTTGTAAAAAAAATATTTATGTCTGAAGCTTTTAATATCTGTCAAGCGGCGATATACCACCGGGGGCGATGACAATGGAAGAATCAATTGTGTCTGGAATCTCATGCTTGACGGGTTAATATCTAATAAAATAACATAAATTTTGACACTGGCATCCACTCAACAATAGAATATCTCTTGTCTGGTTTGTGGTTACCTACTTAGTTATTTCACAGACATAGGTATAGAATTCACTAACAACAAGAATTATGTGAACAAATACACCACACATCAACACACTATCTTGTAGCCTCTTAAACAGCCTGGATCTTCATCTCATATTTAAAAACCAAAAATATATGGTCTGCCCGCCACCTGCAAAGTAATATTTGTTTTATTAACCTGTTCATAAATGAACTGGATTGAGTCTTTCAGCTACTTAATATAAAGATGTTTTTAATTACAAAACAATAGTAGCTGGGATCATTTTACAAATATGATTAGTTGGTATATGTATACCAAATAAACTAATTAACTTGTAACCTTGCTAGGTTAATTTGTTTAGCAAGGAAGTCTCCTAACCTAACCAAATACTTTTCATTTTGTTAGAAACTTAGAAGTTGAAGAAAATCAAATGACATTGACCAAAACCTGTTTCGTATACTTAAAGGTAAAAAAATGAAGCAAAATACTTTCATAACCATAAATGGCGTTCATTTGAATGTTTACATTCAAAAGTGCAGCAGTGCTTTCAAAAGCGCAGTTTATTTAAAATATAGGTTGGTGTGTCCCTGTTATAAACAGTAGATCAAAAGTAGGCATTATAACTTACCGATATTCGGTCGGATTTTCATATTATCTACCTATTTGTGTAGTGCTACTATTTTATTTTTATTCCATTCAAGTGCGTGGCCATTTCGTATATTACTTTACTTGGATATTTTTTTCAAAGAAACTAACATTTATCTACAAATAAAGTAAACAAGCAGGTAAAGTTGATTTTGTGATTTCGTATTCAATAGTTTGAACCCTTAATATTAGGTAGCCCCATACAATTCAGGTCTCAATACAAAATGGACGAGATTTTTCTATACTTAACTTTTAAATACCACAGATACAAAAAAAAATCTTCTAAACTTGAGCCCCAACTTCATACTTAAAAAATGCGATGTCATAGAAATTAGACTAAACTCCGCGTACAAATAGCGTTAGCTCAAACAATTCGACCAATTTTAACCAATAAACGCTCGAAGCATTCTGACAAGCTCTGCTATTGGTCAAATTCTAAAAGATGGTTGAAGTTGAACCAATAGCGAAGAGGGTGTGCTTTCTTTCTAATAGCTATACATAGCGTTTACTAGGGTTATATATACTGTTACGCTTGATGTGCTGCCGACTGTACTTTAATTTTACTACTATAGAGATAAAACTCAGAAATGAATCATATCTGGTTGTACCCTACTAAAAAACAAATAAGTTCATATTGTTTTTCAGCAGGAGATCCAAACTTATTTTACATGTCAAAATATTGGCGTTATTACTAATGGTTACTAAACCAATTGTTATCTGTTGAACTATGGTCTTTTTGAAATATAAAAAGAGTAACCATGGTCTTATAGCGTTTGTATCTTGCTGGCTATCCCTTAAAACTCAAGAGGAACCATTATGTTTAGGCATAGAAGACCCCTGCTACCAATATAAAGCTACTCGGGAACCTACAAGGCAGAGTGTTATTTGACGGTGGACTTGTGTATTTAGAGGTTTTTCCCCAGTCGGGTGCTCAAAATGTTTTGTTTCTCTTGCCCACTAAGGCATAAAAGACTCCTGCTACCAATATAAAGCTACTCCGAAACCTACAAGGTAGAGTGTTATTTGACGGTAGACTTCTGTATTTAGAGGTTTTTCCCCAGTCGGGTTCTCAAAATGTTTGGTTTCTCTTGCTTATCTGTTATAGGTAAATACAAATTAATTAGCTAGGGCAGAAGAGGTAAAGAAATTTTACATTTTAAGTGCCATAGCTGCAAGAATGGGATAAAATTTACTTGCTTACCCTTTCATTAGCATAAGTAGTGAACATGCCCAGTGTAAAAACTCCAAGTAAAGGGCCCCCGACAGCGCCGAAGATGGTAAGAGCGGCTTGTAGGACCCCTCCCAAGTACTCTGCAAGGAACGCCAAGCCTAGGAACAACAGGCCGTAAGCACACGCGGCCAGCTTCGTCAGCCACGGGATGTGAGCTGCAGGCAACGAGCACCACCTGCAGTAGATAAGAGATCGATACCAATTTTATAGAAATTCTGAAGTATTTTCACCTCACTTTCAAGCTTTCTTTTGAATAGAATAGAATATATTTTTGTATTTGATCAAAAGGCAATTGAAAAATCAATTGTGTCTGAAATCTGATGCTTGACGGGTTAATAGCAGTTATTTACATAAGTACCTACATAAAAAAAAATATAGTACTAAAACCACTAAGCTTTGTGCTAATTGGTACTATTAGATATCATCAACGTCGCCAAAACACGTTGATTATGAATGATTTCTAAGTTTTAATTTAATATTATTTTCCGTAATCCTCTTTAAAAATTTTGACACCCCCTTATTATAAAACGCGTACTACAGTTAATCCAGGGATGCTGCTTGCTTCGAAAAAAATCTCGAATTCGAGTTTATTCTTTGACATCCTCTTCGAGCAAAAATGACGTATAATTATCTCGTTTTCTCGAATCCCCTATTCTAACCATATACTTCGAGATGTAGTGTGATAGAACATACCCACTATGCGATGCAGGTATTTTCCTCCATACAAAAAGATTCGAATTTTTTAAAATGTTTGTAAAATATACATATTTAATATTTTAAAGTAATTAGTGAAGCATCATAGCTTGTCTGTGGTGTACTAAATAATAGGTTATCAAAACTATTTACTCATCTTCGTCCTTAAATGTAGATGAGTCCTAGACTTTTTATCAATTCAATGGGTAAAAGGAATTAATCAATATTTGCTTTGAATAGGTATTTGTTTCGTTTTAGCTTTTTTTACGCTCTATAGAAGATGATGCGGAATAGTGACACCTTACTAGTTAGTGGCTACCGAATTTGTATGGGTGCAGAGACAAAATTAATAATATCTATACTTCATGCGTTTACACGTATAGTTGATATTTAAAAAGTTTTTACATTTAATGTGAGCAAACAAACCCACGTATTCATAAAAAACAAGTGAAGTTATAAGAGGCTTATAAAGTGTTTTGTTTCTCTCACTCATATGAGAAAGAAAAAAGATAAAACAAATTGTAGCAGTGTTTTATCTAAAATAGGTTTATTGAGCATTTATGAATATGGGCGTATAGTACAAATATTTTTAATGATTTTTATAACATTATTTCGCCATTTTTTGAAAATTTCCTAGCCACCTAAGTTTGATAGTTTTAATACTATACAAAATGAAAGCATTTTTTTAAGTAAAATCACTCATATTTTTGAAATGTTTTTGAGCACCTACCTACATTTTCACTTTATAAAACACCCATTTTTCCTGAGTCAAGGAAAATTTCCACCAATTAAATGCACTGCGTATACAAGTGGTCTTTTAATTTAAAGTTTTTTGAATTTATTTTATTTTCCTGACTTTGATTTGTTTTCCCAAATTTTATATTTTCTCAATAAATTTGATTGATTACGATTACTCATTACCTATAATATTAGTAATACAAAAATGTATTGTTTGCGGTGATGTAATTTTTCTTCGTAGCTACATGTTTTGGTTTTAATATAAAATATTATTTAATTCTCGTTTTCTTCTAGCAGCAGTAACATGGCATGATTTTAATTTAGTAAATCAACAGTATCTCACCTACTAATGTAATCGGAGAGTGTGACGGCTGCTAAGGCATTACACGCAGCAGAAATGGTGGAGAGAGAGGCACTAAAGATCCCAGCCACGAAGAGACCAGCGAGTCCGGGGACCGACCTCATTGCTTCCACCACGTAGAACGGCATCAGCTGATCTATCTACAGTGAAAACAATTTTTTTACACACCTAGATGACAAACAAGTCTCTGTGGTCTAATGGTTGAGACCACCTACCCCAGATCTAGAGTTCTGGGGTTCGATTCCCGTGGGGGCTTAAATTTTCTGCTCGGTTTGATTGGTGGTCGGGCTTTTTTAAATCCGCCTAACTAGCTACCACCATCTTACCTAAGTCATAAGATATAATTTTCCAAATTCATATTCCGATTGCCGACATCCACTCGTGCGGATCACTAATTATGAATAAATAAAAATACAGTAACTAACTTTCACTGAAATCAAATAATGCTTGAGTTAGTAAAATTCTTAAATGATTAGTGTTCATAATTAGTAATGTCAATAATACGTAAATTCTTACACGTGATTTTATGATGTCCATGTAATGATTTTGCTACTAAGTACCTATCATATTATATTTTTTTATCCAATTCAAAGTTCTCGGATTGCCAGATAAGAATAGAGTAGTTTACACGGTTTTGTTTTTGCTAGGTAACAAAGTTCAGTTTTTGGACACCTTGAATTTTATGATTATACCAAGCAAATCTAATATATAAAATTCTCGTGTCACAAATTTAGTTACCATACTCCTCCGAAACGGCTTGACCGATTTTCATGAAATTTTATATGTATATTCAGTAGGTCTGAGAATCGGCTACTATGTATTTTTTTTTGACATTTTTTTTATGGCAAAACAACGCTAGCAGGGTCAACATATAATAATAAGTAATAAGTACCTAAATACCAAAACTACGAAGTTAACTTACCTACCAAGGCTGTGTAAGTTTACAAGTTTTACTCATTCATTGCGTTAATTAAACTTTTCATTATCTAAGAGAAATTATCATTCACACGTTTTTTTATACATTGATAAAGCTGTTATTATGTAAATATATAATTAAAGTGTTACAGTAATAAACATAATAATGTATGAACTAATGAAATAGAAGTGATTCTATCAGACGGACACGGACCAATTTATGGGTCGGTTTCGTGATGGGACCTAATTATGACGTGGCTTTTGGCAGCGAGGAATATTTTTACTTCACAGTTATAAACAAAAGGTAAAAGGTAAGGGTGAGGGGTAAGGTTTGTATGTAAAAGTGATTGAAAAAAAATTGTGCAAAAGTCAATAAAACATGAAATATTCAACTCACTGCAGATATCTTATGAGCCATGAGGGGGTCGCAATCTTTGTACACAGCGTAAATGGCCAGTCCACTGATGCAGGTGACCACGCTGAGGACTGACAGTACAGGCCAACTCCACCAAAGGCACGTCTGTGATCTGGACAAAGTGCTCACTGTCAATAATCGTTGCACCTGAAACCAGAACATTATCGTACTAAAAACTTTTTCTGAATACAGAAAAACAAATAACTTACACTTCATTCATTTGTCCTATGACTTTTTTCAAAATATTTATTGAGTAATACCTACTTATTTGGAAAAAATATCTAGACTAAAAAATCTCATGAACTTACTGGGGCTAGAACCGAAACCGCGACCGTTCAAATGACAATATTTAGACAATGTGAAGGTATTTAGTTGGCATTTAAAGTAAAAATTATTATAAAATTGAAAATTGTAGGTAACCCCCGACGTCATTAATCATCTATCTAACACCATCTCATTGAGACTATTCTTATGAGACCAAACATGCTATACCTGCTGTCAGTTTCTTAAGAATTAAGCATCCCGCAGACTTATTGATGGTACAGGATCAGCTCCAGGTTAGCATGTCTTGGAAATACCACCGAAGTAACATTAAATCAAATCAATCGGATCTGTAAAAGTTAGCAAAACCCTTTTGTCAAGTAGGAGATGCGATGATAATGATAGTCAAAAACAAACACACAGATACACAGACAGGCACGTCAAACTTATAACACCCCTCTTTTTTCGTCGGGGGTTAAAAAGAGAAAGACTATAAGAAATTAATTTAGTCACCCCAAGTCCTTGGTAGCTGAGGGGTCAGAGCTGTTACCTAAACGCTAAAAGGTTGCGGGTTTAGTTCCCGCCCAATAACATATTTTTTTTATAGTCAAAATATTTTTTCAATTTTTTTTTTAGGTAAATAAGTATTTTTAGGTAAATAAAATTAATAAGGTTAACAATAATATAAGTGAAGAGTACCTGAGTGTGATTGACAGCGTATAAGGACAGGTATGTGATAAGCCCTCCAATAACCAAAGACCACCACGTATGTCTCTCGGTTGGATCAACGCTGAAACTATACATTTATAATTTGAAACACCTTCTCAGCTTATTTTTATTAAATTTAGAAGTAAACATTTGTCGGTTTTTTTACCGATAGCAAGCGATGTGATATTTTGAAGTAGATACACCAATAGCAATACATAAAAACGAATTCACAATAAGTGAAATTATGAAATAACTTTGCATAAGCGTCGGCCAATTTCATGTTTTTGTATAGGTATATAACAATCCACGAAATAGTTTAACAATTTGCGCTTAATTTAAAATTTTAATACTTACTTATTAAAATTAAGTCTTCCACCTTCCTTGGCTTTCTCAAAAATTACTTCAAATCCTCCAAGCTGGATGGAACTGAATATAACTATACTGAACACTGCTCCAAACATCAATAAGGACTGCAGCAGGTCAGTAAACAGGACCGCCTTCATTCCTCCCAGGGTTGAATAGAAAGTACAAACTAATCCTACTACTAGGATAGATATCAGTCTATCTAAGCCCGTCACAGATTCTAGAACTATCGCTGGCGCGTATAATACTATCCCGTTGTATAAAACCATTTGTAATGTGTAAGTTAATGATGCAAGCATGCGTAATCTTGGTCCGAATCGCAGTTCTAGATACTCGTAAGTACTGGTCTTCTGCAGTCCAAAGAATACTGGCAGATACAGTCTACTGGCTATTGGAGTCGCTATCCCATAGGACAAGTTGATGACGACGAACTGCATGCCATAGTAATAATTTTCAGCTGATACTCCCAGTAGTGTGATAGCAGACATAAAGGAAGCCATCAGAGATACCGCTACCGGTAGTATTGACATGTTGCGATCGGCAAGAAGATATTCCTGAAAAAGATAATACCTACTTAATCAAATGTAAAAAAAAAAATATATCTATTCTGGTTTATTAAAGATTCTATTTAGTTGAATATAAAGGAGTTTTCATTGCAAAGTTACTTTATTTGACAGAAGACAATAAAATGACCTTCACAATATGTTAGTTAAAGTTCAGCATATTTAGCCTCCTCATTGATCCGTGAAAGTGATTGCAAACAATTACTGTAAGCAATTTATTGAACTATCAAATGCCTGTTTAACGGGTACCTAGCAGCCAATCAATCACGTGCTTTAACTGCATGGAAACATTTCTGTTAAATTATCTTTATTATTATGGTGATTAAAGTTCTGAAAAAGGTTTTTTATGCTACATTTGCATATTTGTAACTTAAATGTCGTTGGCGACGTCAAGGTTATGAGACACTATACAAGGAACAATTAAGGAATTGGACGATCATGCGAATCAAACGGAAGAGGACAAAACTTGTCAAAATTTAAGAGTTACGTCATTAGAAATGAAAGGAAATTTTATAAATTAAAGCCATACTTAATTGCTAGCCAATACAGGACGACATATAGGTATATATTTATAGAATCAATTTTTATTTTTAAAATTATAGGTATTAACTAAGTAAGTAATTTAGTTTGACCAAAATCACGATCCTTTTGAACGTGTTTTTTTTTCAAAATCATAGGGCTTTGTTTGCTTAGATAATTATTAATATCCTTTAACACTTTACTATATTTATCTATTTTTATCCTTTAACAATAAAAAAAAAACACCCCGACGTCACAAATTTATGACAAAGACAGTTAAGATTTAAAAGTGTCGGATATGGAGAGGTATACAAAAACTAAAACAACTAACTGCACATCTAAAAATGCTTAGTGTACAACAGTACACCTATTTTTTGTGCAATTAGTAATTTTTGTAGGCAAGTAGTATTGTAGCCCATTCTAGTATTTGCTGTTACTAAATGCCGTTACATAAGTACTACTAGTACCAGGCTCAATCAATATTTGTGTCATAATCCACAACCAATTCAAAACTGATAAATCTTTTTTATATCTTTTCATGTTTTTCTAGTACATCCCACTTATGATTATAAATACATAGCACACCTGTCTATTTTCACGAAATTGTCATATATGTATTTATCATGAAAAACTAATGTAAAAAAAGATAAAATAATCTCACACTTTAAATTAATTTGTCAAGTGTCTACAAAACCTAAGAAATAAATTTTTCAACCGCTGAACAAAGACCATTGCAAAGAGAATGCATATTATGTTTAGTATTTCTTTCTTATAAGTAGTCTATCGCCAATATCTACCCACCAACCCGCATTGGGCCAGCGTGGTGGTGTTATGGCCTAAGCTCCTCATGTGTTTCTCCCATGTAGGAAGACCTGTGGCCAGCAGTGGGACGTATATAGGCTGATGATGATGAAGTAGTCTATCCTGTTATATGTATGTTATGCAATAAACGAGCGGCAACTACACCGCTGTCTCTTTTTACTTGTGTCATTTATATCCAAGATATTGAGTTATTCATAATTTTAACGCGCCGTCGCATCGCGTCGTCACCGCAACGAAAGAAAACCTATGTGTATGTATTGTATGGGTTGTGGGTACAGTCGACCACAAAAGTAGCTTAACACTTTAGTACCATGTCGCACCGACTATTGCGCTCGTACTTAATAGTGCTACCGTACTAATATTGATGCCATAGTTATTGTGACATGGTAGTAAAGTGTTCAGCTACTTATGGTCGACCATGCTATTTTTAATACAAACCTCGTTTGTTTTCTGCTTGCCCCCACTGAATCGGAAGTAAAGCCCGATGAGGATGGATGCCACCATAGTGGCAGCCATAATGATGTAGTCCCATACTCCGAACGCCGACAGCGCCATTTTGCACGCTGCCAAGGAATAAATGCCAACTTAGAGATTAGTTATCCCAATTCCTCGGTAGCTGATCACTGTCAGAGCAGACATCCGGATTGTCAAAGGTCGTGGGTTTGGTTCTCGCCCCTGGTATTCTAAATATCTTCGAAACGTTTACATTGTAGTTTTATTTTTAACATAAATAAAATATGCAAAAAATATTCATTTTCTACAGCCCCTATTTACAAGCCCACTGCTAATCACAAAATAATGTTCCAAGAATTACTTGATTGAGGAAATGGCCTCTAGTTTGGCTCAATAAGCCAGAGGTCCCAAGTTCGACCCCATTCGGGGCCGATGTTTGTGTGATGAACACGTATTTTTGCTCACGAGTCATGACTTGTTATTTATTATAAACAAGGAGTTTATTAAGAAATATTTATAATCTTATATAATGTCTAGGGTCGCGGGAAGCCAATGGATGAGGGCAGCGCAGGACCGATCGGTTTGGAGATCCCTGGGGGAGGCTTATGCCCAGCAGTGGGCGTCTCTAGGCTGAAATGATGATGATCATGATTTATAATCTTCAATACAGACAATAATGTAACTAATTTATCATAGCGTCGTGTGTATGCAATTTCTATTATCCCTTACTGATGGTTTGATGATGAATTTGAGCTAGATATTTAGTGCGACATTAATATTTTTTTTCTTTATTTCATTTAACCTTGCGTTGGCTCACACGCAAAAGAAATCCTGTTTTGTCTGATATACATAGGTTGTTCACAGATTACGATACTAAAGTGAAAGATATATTGTATTTTATCGACATGAAATGCTTCACTGAGGAGTTTTTCATCGATGAACGTTTCGCCGACAAATTCAAGGTCCATTCTACAAAATAACAACGACACGTTATCTGATTTACTTACACCTACTTGAGTTTTGTCAACTAGTTATATGATCAACCTGCCCCTAATTGAGTAGTTGTCAACTTTTTTTTTATTTCATAAATAAGAAGTTTATACCTCATAAAGAAATATTGCAAAAGAAATAGTATGTCTAAGATCAATGGTTTCACAGATACAGTGGTATGTTTGATGTGTAGCGGCGCATCGTCCAAAAACGCTCCATAGAAAATCTACGGAACAGGTGACGTGACATGTTCCCATATTACTAAGAAATGTATGGGCGTACTAACAAAATTGATAATAACTATGTATTAAGTGTGTTTTTATTCATAGTTGTCGTAATAATAGTTGTTTTAATTGATGTCAGAAATCTAATATCATTAACATTTTTGATAAATGTTAAAAAAATATATGAACATTTTTTTAATTTTCAAAACAGTACAACTTCAACAATATTCCATATCTTTTATGTTTGAATTGTTTTTATGGGTAACAGTAGCGTATATTTTTCGAATTTGTAAAAAATAGCGCCAAGTTCAAACTTAGGCAACATCCCAATTCCAAGTATTTCTCCTACTCCTGTTCCGTGCATGCCGTCAGTCATTGGAACGCGCTGCCAGTATAAATTTTTGATTGCAAGACCGTTTCGCTGTTCCAAAAACGGGTCAAATAACACTATCTGTCTTCCATCCGTTCCATCCATTTCATGTTTGTGTATACATATATTTGTAATAATACTATGCATATATTTTTATGCAATACCGGGTGTCCAAAAGTGGTATTGCACTTTTGAATGAAACAGCTGATTTTTTTTCGATTTCGATGTTGGCCCCATAGCAAAAGTTGTTTGTTTGTACTGTCGGAATAACCCTGTAAATCAGCTGGTCCCGTTCTTTTGTACAGCCGGTATATTTGTTTATTTTAAGCGTATACTCAGTCTACCCTTGATTTAAAACTCTCCTTTCGCGGGCCTACGCTTATTACGAAAGATTTCGTTAAAAATAAGTACCACCTATGTACGTTCTTTCCATTAAATATGAATCACTTCATGTTCTGTGTACATAAATTGTTATATAAATAAACAAGAAAGATGACAGTTACCTTTCAATCTCCATACCAGCTTGCCGGCGCTCACATGAACAGTTAAGTATGTATACAACATTTATGTATAAGTACTTTACAGATTAAGGTAAATAATAATAAATTATCTGGTGAACACTATACAAGTTCGTCTCATTTCGTCGTCATAGTATTGTGACGTATTATTGCTGCCCTTCAAATCCCGATACAATATTATATAGCCATCGGATAACTTAGAGAAAAGCTGATATTATACAGCAAGCCTAGATTGAGATCGATAGAATTTCGAGAAACAGCCCTATTTTAACTACCTACCTACCAAAGTTTACAGAAATCTACAGCACTTGAATATATTATTTTTTAATGTTTTTATTCTTTTTCTTTGACGTCCTAGGTATGTAATGTACCCTTAATTCTATGATCTGAGAATGTACCCATTTGGGTTTAAAACCGTGTCAAGAGTTTATTTTTCATTATTGATGACATTGTCGTCATGAGAAAAGGTAGTAATGTATTAGATTAGTTAAACGTAAAGAATTTATGTAAAGTCAACGTATTTTAACAAAAGTTATCTCAGCAAATAGTTTATAGAGACAAGACTAGTTATCAGTATTATATGATACATACAAGCTTATCTACCTATATATTATATTTAGAGTACTTTAATCATTTACATCTCAATGACCTTACACAACAACGAGACAATAATGTTAAAAAATAATAATAATATAATTAAACCATTAAACTTAATGATATAATGGCACAAACCAGATCAATAGTAACCCGTACCAAGGGTTTGAAAATCAGACAGAATTTTTTTCATATCATCATCTAGCCACGTGTAGAACCAAAACACGATTAAAAGATATTGCCCCGATACATTCTATTTCCGAAAAGATGTCTTGAAAATAAGAAAAGTTAAGATAATTGTTAAACGATAATATATGTTCAGGAGAAATTATTCTCAATATTCGATATTATTAATAATCACAATCATGTAGAAACGTTTCTTGTAATTCTTATAGTTATTTTTAATGAAATAATTTCGACGACGAGCAATCGCTATTTTGTCTTTTTTTATCCCGCTTAGTCAGATAGAGATAGTTATATCTCTATCTCTATCTGTATCTGTCTTTGCCGAAACATCGTTTTGATATAGCGCCTTAAGAGCTTGTGTTTTGATTGAAACGCAATAAAGTTTTTAAATTAATCCGTCAGGCGGCGTTACCCCTCCGGAGGGCTGTGACAATTAAAAATCAATTGTATCTGGAATCTAATGCTTGACGGATTAATTCAGACTTTGTGAGTAAGAAAAAGTGGGACCCGGTACCGAAGTATTTATTTCTAAGTATGAAACACTTTTCACATATTTTCTGTTGCCTACCTTTTTTTAGAAAAAACTTATTTACACTCTTCTTCACAATATGTACACTTTTATCAACTTAATAACGCTTGGCAATAAAAAATATAGGTCATTACATTCTTCATATAATTATTTGTATAATAATGGACCGTATGGTTCAGTGAATGGACCGTAATGAAGCCAATAAATTTTAATTACCACTGCAGTTAGCGATATTGTTCCAATTGACCACAAGTTTAGATTGACCGCCTTTAAAGAACATATTTTGTCTTGTATGTAATAAATGTGCCACTGATCCGAAATCGGTTACACCTTTATTTTATTGCAAAACTGTAATTAATTAATGTAGGTACCTACTTACTAATAAAAATACAGAGAAAAGAAGGATGATAGAATTGATCTAACTACATTGACTAGAGATATAATTATGCTGATAATTGGTCTATGTTATTATTAATCAGTGGGCCCCAACTGCAACGAAACATTCACTCTGCGTTTGATAATGACTTGTCTGAGTTTCTGAATAGTCTTCAGATGATTTTTGAATTTGAAAGATAATAAAATACAATTGCGAAATTGGCACTTTTTCATGACTCTTCACTTTGTCCAAATCGATTGATCGAATTAGCCGTAAAGTATATGTGTGGGCACAATCATAAACTATACGGTACAAGGACCTGCTGTGTTTAAAGATACTCCATTTCTTCTCCTAATATTTTATTGTTTGTCCTTAAGTCAAACACGTTTGCTATAAACATCAGTAACCATAATGTCCAAGTTTTTTTTTTATACAATTAGATAATTAATATATAATAAAACTAGAAAAATTTCACGTCCTGAGGCAGGAATCGAACCCGCGACCTTTCGCAATCCGGGCGACTGCTCTGACCACTGAGCCACCCAGGACTTGGGATATCCCTGTGAAATTCTTCTAGTCTTTCTGTATTTGCGTTTATGAGCTAACGTCCACCCTACAATGTCGAAATATTCTATTTCAACATCCGAAACGAGTATTTTTACAAATACCGACGATTCGGTTAAGTTGGGGCAGTGCTTTCAAATATTCTTAATTTTTGATTTTAACATTATTATAAATGTTTGAAAAATTACTTAGTAATTAATATATAATAAAACTAGAAAAATTTCACGTCCTGAGGCAGGAATCGAACCCGCGACCTTTCGCAATCCGGGCGACTGCTCTGACCACTGAGCCACCCAGGACTTGGGATATCCCTGTGAAATTCTTCTAGTCTTTCTGTATTTGCGTTTATGAGCTAACGTCCACCCTACAATGTCGAAATATTCTATTTCAACATCCGAAATGAGTATTTTTACAAATACCGACGATTCGGTTAAGTTGGTTAATAATAAAACTAGAAAAAAAAAAATTTTTTTCTAGTTTTATTATATATTAATTACTAAGTAATTTTTCAAACATTTATAATAATGTTAAAATCAAAAATTAAGAATATTTGAAAGCACTGCCCCAACTTAACCGAATCGTCGGTATTTGTAAAAATACTCGTTTCGGATGTTGAAATAGAATATTTCGACATTGTAGGGTGGACGTTAGCTCATAAACGCAAATACAGAAAGACTAGAAGAATTTCACAGGGATATCCCAAGTCCTGGGTGGCTCAGTGGTCAGAGCAGTCGCCCGGATTGCGAAAGGTCGCGGGTTCGATTCCTGCCTCAGGACGTGAAATTTTTCTAGTTTTATTATATATTAATTACTAAGTAATTTTTCAAACATTTATAATAATGTTAAAATCAAAAATTAAGAATATTTGAAAGCACTGCCCCAACTTAACCGAATCGTCGGTATTTGTAAAAATACTCGTTTCGGATGTTGAAATAGAATATTTCGACATTGTAGGGTGGACGTTAGCTCATAAACGCAAATATACAGAAAGACTAGAAGAATTTCACAGGGATATCCCAAGTCCTGGGTGGCTCAGTGGTCAGAGCAGTCGCCCGGATTGCGAAAGGTCGCGGGTTCGATTCCTGCCTCAGGACGTGAAATTTTTCTAGTTTTATTATATATTAATTACTAAGTAATTTTTCAAACATTTATAATAATGTTAAAATCAAAAATTAAGAATATTTGAAAGCACTGCCCCAACTTAACCGAATCGTCGGTATTTGTAAAAATACTCGTTTCGGATGTTGAAATAGAATATTTCGACATTGTAGGGTGGACGTTAGCTCATAAACGCAAATACAGAAAGACTAGAAGAATTTCACAGGGATATCCCAAGTCCTGGGTGGCTCAGTGGTCAGAGCAGTCGCCCGGATTGCGAAAGGTCGCGGGTTCGATTCCTGCCTCAGGACGTGAAATTTTTCTAGTTTTATTATATATTAATTACTAAGTAATTTTTCAAACATTTATAATAATGTTAAAATCAAAAATTAAGAATACAATTAGATGACAAACAAGCTGACGGCCCACCTGGTGGTAAGCGGTTACCGCCGCCTATAGACACCTGCAATAACAAGGAAAAGCACTTGATATTGCAGGTGCGTTGTCATCTTGAGGCCTAAGATGAAATGCCGTCCATGCCCAGTAATTACACTGGCTACCTTTCCCTTCAATCCGAAACACAGCGAACTGTTTCACGGCTGAAATAAGAAAGGCGGTGGTACCTACTCAGGCGACCCTACATATGGGTCTACCACCTAAGTATTCGGAATTTCGTTACATATAATTATCTTTAGTTCTAATACTTTGCTATCATAATATCGGTTACTAATAGGGCAATTGAGTAGTTGTTTTTTAATTTCATTTATAAATAGTATGTCAAAAACGATCAATAATGCAGAAGCAATAATGTATCTGAGATCAATAGCTTTTCAAAAATAGCGAGTTGTTTGGGAGGAGTTGTTAGAAGTTTCCTTTTTTCAAGTAGAAAATGACCTGATAGTCATCAAACGCCTAAACAGATCTTTATAAATTATAGCTACGAACCATCTCGATCACGTCAGCTTCCAAAATCAGCCCAATCGCTTATGGGCTACGATGTACAGATACAAAGCCAGACAAGTCAAACTTATAACAACCCTTTTTCGTCGGGGGTTAAAAATAGAGAACTATGTTTGAAACATCAAGCGTAACATGTCCCTTCAAAGTTATAGTCTCGTACTATGTGTCTATACCTAGCGATTGACCATGTCGTGTGGGTTAACGAATACGGTAGATAATTAGTTCTATATTTGTACTATCGTAATAGAAGCAGTATGATATTTGTTCTGATTTTGTTTCTTAAAAAAATGCAACAATTGTAGCCGTTGGCCAGCCATGTACTTTTGTATTACGCCATATACATATCCAAATTTATCTCGTCAATTAGTTCTACATCAGATCAAACTATATATGTTCTTTAAATTCATTGCGAAGATGACATTATCTATCAAAATCATTGTATTTCACAAAATTCATATGAATATTCATATATAAATTATAAGAGACGCAATATTTTTTACGAGTTAAACACTTCCCCTTAAATTCAAGAAATAATCGCTGAGCACACTTTTCTTTTCGAACTTAATATTAGTTATGTTAGTTATTCTCGTACTAGTAAGGACTTAGGTCTGAGTACTACGGTTGTACCTATTAGGTACTACATTCAAACCCTGGAAAAGCATTTAAACTAAAAAAATCATGTCCTGGGCCGGGGACCGATCGTGGGTTCAGTCCCGGCCCGTCCTTTCGAAATCTGGGTGAATGCTCTAACTACGAAGGAAGTCCTAATCTTTCTTTTTAAATCTTTCAAAGATTTATTATAATGTTTAAACTGCAAATAAGAATACAATAAATCCGATATAATTAAATAAAATGTTGCTCATATCTGCGGCCTAAATATACATTCTTACAAGGAAATCTACACACTCCCTTTCGTTTGACAGTACCTACCTAGTCGTGTAAAAAAATAAAGTTATTAATGTAGAGTCCTTAGAAATAACGGTATAGAGTCAATATTCACAGTCGTGGCTGGCTATTTCCAAGTATATGCTTTTATATTATATTTTTTAAAAGATATTAAGTACGTAAATATCTATTTATACCGATTATAAAGTAAACATATTCAATGTTTTAGTATAATATTAAAAAAGGAATAATATAATAATAATAGTTTTATATTATTTTAATTACTAAGTATTTTTTCAAACATTCATAATAATGTTAAAATCAAAAATTAAGAATAATATGTATTTGTAAAAAATTTACTATACAGATATGTCACAGACAATTTTAAATATTTCTTTTGTTATTCAAATACTTTTTTACATAACCTATGAACTAAACTAAAATAAATTTTACTATCTAGCAATAGCACTGGGAGAAAGATAATTATGTATATATGATTTCCTCTATTTACGCTAAAAGAGAGACTGAGAAAGAAAGAAGTTTTGCTTTAAAGGAACAGTGATGTTTGCACAATGTCTCGCATCTTATTAATTCACCTAATTCTTATATTTGAAGAAAATTATTGTGATATCGGAAAAAAAACCTTTTGTGTGAAAACATAAAGTACCTGTGCTGACTATTAGTCTAATTAATATGCTGTAGGTCATTGTCCAATTTACAAAATATGAAGCGTGCGTTAAACATGTAATTGTGATAGTTATATGAAAAAATATTAAAGCAAAAAGTCCTACCACACATAAACGGACTCCCTATGTTATTGAATTAAATTTTATGTGAATTATTCTTTGTACCTTTTCTTTTGGAAGGTAATGCTTTCTCGGTTTGATAAATAAATACAATTTATTCAATAGCTACGTCCACCTGAAACTTTAAATTCATTCTGTTAAATTGTTACCCGTTTACCTTTTTCATTTAAAAACAAAGAGGAATTTTCGTTTTCTAACTTTCTGTGAAACCAAAGATAAGTTTATTTTTAAAAGAAGTTGAGTGAAGACGTCTCACTTACATAACAGAAAGAGGTCTACCAATGTAGTACGTAGACCACCGGTAGCACCGGTTTGTAACTTTCCTATTGTATTTGATTTTTGGAAATTTGTGAAGATATCTTTGTAAATGAGGCTTATGGCTACCTACTGCACTATATTTAACAAATTGTAACTTCCTTGCTTCTTCCCATAACCATTTATAAGTTATTTAACAACATCGTTTTGTGTCACTTACTCTCATGCTTAATAATTCTTACGATGCATTTTTATTTTAATTATCATGTCACTAAATACTTAAAAACTTATGACTTGCAAAATTAAAACCACTAACGTTATTAATCAAAAATAAACCCAAACAAAATTTTGAAATTCGCGCCATTACATATAATACACGCATGCGCGGGTCGGGCAATGTTGCAACTCAACATAAATTGTTCAATAAAATATAAAGAAAGACCAACCAAAGCTGATGAGAAAACTAAAATAGAAATATAATATTTTGTTGATTAGCGCAACTAAAATACCGCTAAAAGTGAAACTCACCGTAATATTTGTAGAAATCCAAACCGAATCAGCGAACGTTTACATAGAATTCATGAATTTTTAGAACTCATTTTACGTCCTTGACAACATGGTGTAATAGTTTACCGATTTGTTTTGCGTGACACTAGTTCTTAACCTTGGTAACCCTGAAGTTATTCCAGATTGTGATTTTTTTTATTATAAACAGCGTACAAAACGTTTTGCTCGAAGAGCAAATGAAATGAACGATACACGACGTCAACTGGCTAAAAATTAAGCGTATCGCTACGATGTTTTTGCTTGCATACAGTTAGGTGTTGTTTCATAAGTGAGGTTATACAGCACAGCTCCGTGACATCGTACTATATTCTGGTCATTCACCATTGAGCGCTTGAAGCGCTAGAGAGAAAAAAATAACATCATTAGTATATTTTCAGTCGTATCTGCAAGGTTTATCTTTTTTATTATTCAACTTGTTTAATTTTACTGTGTTCGCTATATGTCCTTATTAAAGGTAAATAAAATATTTTATAAGTGCTTTCTTTTATATACCCACGTTGTCTTATTGATAAATTTCAATTAATGTATCGAGATTAATTAAATTACACTAAGGGCTGATTTAAGTATCGTAACATACTTTATCATTTATCCAGAGAATATTATTGACACATGATTTTCTGTCGAGTAGTTCAAGTTTTTCTTTCGAAGTAAAGTAGGGTTTTCATGGTCTTTGATACAATTTCATTAGGAATTCATGTACCTACATGGAATACCCCCTGGACATTTGACAATTAAAAACCGGTTGTGTCTAGAATCTGTGGCTTGACAGGTTAAAATTAAAAACAAAGGAGGTAAGTAGGTATCTAACTTACCTCCTTTGTAATTATAAAATCTCATGTTTTCACTACGTAAGTAGGTAATTATAAAATCATGTAAGTAAGAGTATGATTGGAGTTTATTAATTATCGTACTAAAATTTAAACACAACATTTGTTTCAATTACATTGCCAATTTATTAATGCTCTATGTAGCGACATATAGCGTATTCTTAGAAGCGCTACACCGCTATATAAGCATGCGCACGCATAGACTTAGTAACACGAAAAATAAATTTGATAATAATTTCGTTTATATACTTTTTCAACTGTAAGTTTCATTAATTAATTAATATTTGTATCGATTGCTACTAATTATTTAATAATAAGTTTTAATTGTCTTACATTTAATATGAATGCCTAGCGCCATCTAGTACAGATAATAAAAATTAAATGAGACCCTCTTCTATCTGCTTTAGCATACATACCAAGGATGATAGTCTATTATATATACACAATCACACCAAAAACGAACTTCTATCATGATCTCTGTGTAAATGTTTTGGTAGTGATTAGTAATTTAGAGTTAGCAAAGCAATACGGTGGCGAAATGAAGATGAGAATCAAACAATCCTAACTTTAACTTAATTCAATCCTTGCTTTAACTCTCGGTTAAAATTTGATGTTACATTATAAATTAAAAATGTAAGATGTTACATCTTTAATCTCCGGTTAAGTACTTAATTTTATTTCAAATGTGTAATGCTCACGGAAATACTTACGTTTTATTACTAGCGTTTATATGTAAGACCGTGTGCAGACTTATATGCAATTGATTATACGATCAATTGTAGATATACTTACACCAACTTAATTAATTCAGAAATTGGGCTGAGTAGCATGTACAGACAGGCCTGATTATCTCCAAAAAGAAAGAGTAAAAACCGCAGACTGGCGCAGACCTATGTTAAATAAGCCTGCGGTTCGTACACCTGACCTTACATGTAAATGCTCATTTTAGTTTTAAAGCTGATAAAATTATTTGTCTTCTTCATTTCATATAATAACATATGGGTGTTTTTATTAAAATTGGTTTAATTAATGTTTATAAGCAAGACCAATAAATCTTTACATGTCTGCATTACATGATTTTAATTTTGTACGTAACAAAATGTACCTAACATAAAATGCTTATATACCTATAAAAAGCGTACGAATATTACAGCTGAATTACGTAAAAGAGCGGAAGGTAGAGATAATTCTCAAAGATTTACTATTATTAACTCTAGTTTTTTTAAACCATGTTTACTGAAACTAAGTTTTTTTCTCTTGCATTTTCATTATTTTTTGCAAATAAGGCTCCAGATACTGATATCTGGTTGTATTTGGAAGAATTATTCACTAAAAAATATATAAAAAATAAAAACATATTATCAATGCGAATTTCTTCCGACCTATAAAAATCCTGCGCAGGCCAACCTGCATCTAGGATGCTTGACTGCTAATGCAGCACCTATCAGTCCCTACTTATGGTGGCCCTTACCTACATAGCAGATTATAAGCATCTCCCATCTGTAAAAATACTAGGTACATGGAAATCTTTTTGTTTACGGCATGCATAAGTTGCATGATAGCTGTAATAAGTAAGTTAATTATCTGCAATTTAATTGAATTACAGTTGTAAAACTAAACAAAAGAAGACACAAATGTACTAAGATGTGAACCGTATCTGTAGTACTATCAAATTAAACCATCAGGTGAATTGTCCGTCTCTTCTATCACAAATTAATGTGTTGATGTTGATACCTAGAGCTACGGCTCGTCTGCATAATTATAAGCTATTGTCATTTCCTTTAGAAAAACAATTATTATAATTTTTCTCCTTTTTGTACAATGCTGAAAAATTATAACATTATCTCAAAATATATTGTTTTTTGTGACGAAATACCTACTTTTAAAAGGTCTATTTTGGAATGTTGTATGGAACATTATTAATTACTACGTTATTCTAATTTTTTTTCTGTATAAATAACCTTTTTTATTTAGTAGTCTGTGTAAAACAATAACTTTCATATTATATTTAACAATGTTGTTCATACTTAATTCAAATGCATTCATGAAACTTTTTTCAAAATTGATGCAATATAACTTACCTATAGATATGTATTTAGTTGGATTAAAATAAAATTAAACAATCTCAGCAAGTGCTTTAGCCTGTACCGCACATAATATAAGAGTTATGTGTCCTGTACAAATATTCACTTGTAGCCCATTATTTAGTTACGAATTTGACTAGGTGGTAGGCCCGTGTGTAGGGTTGTCTGGGTAGTGTGGGTAGGCACTACCGCCTTTCCTATTCGGTCGTAAAGTAGTTCGCTGTGTTTCTGATTGCAAGGAAAGGTTTTAACACATTCAATGCCGATTATGATTATTGATTGCACTTGAGGGGCCAAAACATTTTTAAACTTAAATGTTCTGTATTAGGTGTTATTACACATTGGTAATAATAAATAATAAAATATGTATTTATTATCTATTAAAAAAACAAAATCACGGCGCCATGTAGCCGGCCTACAAGCTAGTGTGTGGCCAAGTGCACGGCGCAATTTATCACTATTTTAACAGAATATATTTTTTATTTATTGTAGATTTAAATGAAACAAACATAATTAAGTCATTTCAATCAGCTTTATTATGTTAGACTAATCAGCCCTAGGTCGGGGTTGCCATTAGACATGGCCTTTTGTTATAAATACTTATTAAAAGTGTTATAAGAGTGATAAAACCTACCTGCAGTGAACCCTGCTTAAGTTCAAGTATCTATAATTATATGTATGAAGAATTAAATATCTTTTTTATTTTAATTCACTGAACAACTGTCTGCATAGTTTTCCAAAAATGTCTCTTAAAATGAATGTGTAATGTTTTATTTAGAAAACAACAGTACCCCTAGCACGAACCTTTTTAAATTTCGAATCGTAATCGTATCGTTCACGCACGCTTGAAATTTCAAACAAAAGCCAGACAAAAGCTAACGTAACTACCTACTCGATACGAAGGCGATTCGAAATTTAAAAGTATTCATGCTAGAGGTACTGCAGTTGGAGTTCACTAAAACGTGTTCTTGTTTCTTGTCACTGATAACATCAAAATCTTCAGAATTTAAGGAATTATTTTTCATATTGCACTGAAACTCTAATATACTTTTTATAACCCACCATATAGCTAATAATTAAGCAGTAAAATACATTTAACATTCATACAATAATACCTTTCACACATACAATATGAAACCGTTAATTAAAACGTCGATGACGCGATCAAAGGGCGTAACGTAACCACTTGCTTGTTGGCGCCGAATACTCAATTTAAATTAAGTGGACACCTTCTAGGCAATGATTTTATTATTTTATAATTTAGTAGGTATCAAAAACAAATACTATTTTAAAAATTTTTCATCGTAAGAATAGACTTACTAAAGGCGTTTACTATTTGTATTTTAAGTTAATATCTTTAAGTTATTTTTACCATGATAATTTAACGTCTATTATATTAATTGAGGACAACAAACAACTGTACATGTCTGTACAATAAATTCACCAATTGATACATTGGTTTTCATGGTTGTGTAAAATCAGCACTTTTATCCACTTTTTTTTTATACTACCAGATAACAAACAAAGCGGTTACCGCCACCTATAGACACCTGCAATAACAAGGAAAAATCACTTAATTCATTCATTCTTCATTCTTTCTTCATTTTCCTGAGGCCTAGGATGAAATGCCGTCGATGCCTAGTAATTATACTGGCTACCTATCCCTTCATCAGAAACACAGCGAACTGTTTCACGGCTGAAATAAGAAAGGCGGTTATACCTACCCAGACGACCCTACATACAGGCCTACCACCTAGTAATCCACATATAGTTACATTGGTGTAATTGAGTTTTTATTGCGCTTGCGCTTTGTTTTCTACTCCATGGAGTAGAAAAAAAAACAGAGCGTCACTGAGTGTCACATGTGACATACCATGTAAAAATCTGAGCCAATGGTTGAGTTTCCATTTTATAAAACTTATAGTGGTTCATACCATATATTAGCCAAACTAAATAATAATATAACATCTAATTAAACACATCTTAAATTCGGTGAAGTGGTTTTATTTCTGGTTCTCCTGTAAAAAACTAAAACAGATGTTATAACATTATATACGTTCACGATTCTATATATTCACGAATCATTCAAATACTTAAATTTGAATTTCTAAGAAGACCCTTAATATCGCGTGTGTCAATATTGCATATACCAATATTGAAATAAGTTATGTTTATTTAACAATCGTCTATCAAATAATCAACTTTGTTTTTTACTACAGCAACTCCAAGTTATTTAATAACTATCAATCCTTGAAATTAAAACGTAAGTAACGGACCTTTACAATTAAATACTGATTTAATACTAATGTGAAACGTAAACCTATAATCAAGCATAAGCACCTTGTGTCCGTCATGTACTTATTAATAAGTTCATTATTAACAGGTCAATATCGAGGTGGTAATTGTTTCCAAAGTATCATTAACGACTGGTATCTTATGCCTATCAGACATGGAACCTTCCATTGCTCGCCCGAGACGTTATTTCGCTTTACACTACCTTCTTTTGAGAATTTTAGGTCTCGGCTGGTGGCATCATCCCGATGAAGGAGATACTAGGAATTTTTTTGGCTGGTATCTCTACTACTCTATTGTAACACAACTCGTTTGGGTAGCTGGATTCGTCGGACTTGAAACTATAGATCCGTTCGTCGGTGAAAAAGATATTGACAGATTCATGTTCAGTCTCTCCTTCGTTATCACTCACAATCTCACTCTTATCAAACTTTGCATTTTTTACTTCAGAAACGATGAAATACAAGATATCGTTCGTACCATCGAGCTAGATTTATACGAGTATTACCAAAACAACAAAAAGAACCATGCTACTGTTAGAATCACAAAAATATTGACGGGATCTTTTTTATTTTTTGGCTGGATCACAATAGGCAACACGAATGTTTATGGAGCTATTCAAGACTTCCGCTGGAAAGCTGAGGTAGCGAAATTGAATGATACCTCTTTGAAACCGCCTCGTACCCTGCCCCAGCCTATTTACATTCCATGGAAGTATCAAACTGACGAGTCGTACATATCTACGTTTGTATTAGAAACTGTCGGTTTGTTGTGGACGGGGCATATCGTAATGACAATAGATACATTCATTGGTTCTATTATTCTTCATATGAGCACACAGTTTGCTATACTGCATGAAGCTTTGACGACAGCATATGATCGCACATTTTTGAATTTATACAAGGAGTCACGTCAAGACAGTGATCGTGTTTTGGTTGATGCTGATTCTGAATCTGATATCTACGAAACTAACTTAGATGAGGAAATTGAAAGAATAGTAAAAGCTAGATATCCAGTAAAAGAAATCGAGGTAGCCCTTGATATGACACTAAAAAAATGTTTTCGACAGCATCAAATACTCATCGGGTACGTATTCCTCCGAATGTTAAATTTATTGCAGTTGTGAGCATTGAGAAATAAATCATCGTTGTTTGCGCCACCTAACGCGCAGTTCTCCTTTAAAATTTAATTAACACCGGGTGAATCACCGGTTCCTGCAAGAATAACAACAGTGATTTAAGTGGATTAACGTTTTGTTGCACTTTGAACTATAAAAATACTTCGTTATGTAAAAAAACGTCCATTTGTTCTATGTTTATACAATGCAAGTGATGCAATGATTTACGTCAAATAATAATCTATCAAACAAAAAAACCCTAAGTACAATACGACAATTCTATGAGAAATAATTGGTGTGACGTTTTTTTATTAGATACCTTAACTATTCTAAAATCACTAAAAACTTTCTAATCTAAATAATTCAGACAGAGCAGTCGCCCGGATTGCGAAAGGTCGCGGGTTCGATTCCTGCCTCAGGACGCGAAATTTTTCTAGTTTTATTATATTTTAATTACTAAGTAATTTTTCATACATTTATAATAATGTTAAAATCAAAAATTAAGAATCTAAATAATTGTCTCTACATCATCTACGAAGGTATGCTTATTGGAAGCATCTCTATCATATGTATAAGCAATACACGAGATGAGTCGCATCGCAAAAAAGTCTTGCGTCGTTCTATAAGTAGGGCATGAATAAGAGTGGTATGACGGCGTAGCAAACATAAATCAAAGGGAACCTTTCTGAATTTCGTGCCGAGAATATGGCTTTACGCGAAGACAGAAAAAACACATGTGATATCACTCTGTACGAAGCATTACAAGTTCAAATAACGCAGAAATTACCTAACAAATTGATTTCGACACTACTCACAAATCAAACAACAGTTTCTTATCATCGTCTGACCTAATTCTTAGGAAAAAGTTCAGATTGCAAACAAATACCATCAAAACAAAGTATAACTAGGTAAGTAATACCGATCACTGAAATAAAGTATCAAAATTTTGTGTCTTAAAATTTGCAAAGGTAAAATGTTAATAATATTTAAACATCATCCAGGCATCTAAATTAATTTCAAAACAGTCCACCACCATTGCAGGGGGCCAAATTGCTAAATAGGCTCCACGGCTATAACAGATATACACAATGAACTTTTGGCACAGGAACGATGGTTAGGGCCAACAGACTCTGCTAAACTGCCATAAACTGCAATGTGTATTAACTGAAAGGCTGAGCGGCGCCGGGGCCCCGAGCCAAACTTTAGATAAGTATACAAATAATCAGGTTACAGTTGGTCAGCCTAAACCTATTGTAAACCATTTATAAAATATTAATGTATTAAACTAATATCAAGAAATTGACGCCATAATTCGATACTATTATTTTTATTCCAAGGCTATTGAACAATGAACACTCGCCATCTTGCACACTAAGTAAAAAATCGAGTCACACCCAATATGAAAGCAATAAGGGAGTAGCGATCTTTGAGGTACGACAAACTGCAATATCGCAGGATTACCGCCCTAATATAGTGACTTAGGTACTTTTTTACGCTTAAATAAACATAAGCTTCCTATTCAGCTACAGAATTCTTTCAAAGATTTTTCCCAGTTTAAAGATTTGTATAAATGACTATTTTTCCAGTTGCGTTGAGAAATTCGCTGCGACTTACTCCTACGGCTTCATGACTCAACTTCTGTCTAGCATGGCAGCCATTTGCGTTGTAATGGTCCAAGTTTCGGTGAGGCTCATAAAATTCAGAGTTAAACGCTTTGCATTAATTAATTCTGTATTTTAAATTCTGATTAGCTGTAGTGGTTGGAACCATCTTTGTCTTAGTAATCGCTATGTATACTTGTTTATATAGATCTACCTTAATAGAACTTTACCTATTTCTATTTTTTCAGCAAGACGCATCAAGTTTTAAATCGATTCGGCTTGTGACTTCCTTAGCCTTTTTCATGGCAATGATTATTCAGCTCGCCATACAATGTTTTACAGCAAATGAGCTCACGCTTCAAGTAAGTACAAAAAAGCAAGTGGATTTAGTAAAATGATCTGCTAAAATACATTTAAATTTATTCCTAGGCAAAAAATAATATGGAGACGGATTAGCACTATGCTATTCATAGTTTTTTTTAATTAAAGTACCAACTGAGTAGTAGATTTTACACATTTAAAGTATAATTAGGTGAAAGTCACTCATGTCAGATACCTACGACTGAGACGCGGCACCATGTCCAGCCAAGTTGAAAAAAAATCATTTTTTTCATTTTCAAAAACATCTTATTTATTTGATAATTGTATGAAATAATATAACATTGGCTGCATTATTGGCAGCAAACCATTTCTATGAACTAATATAGCCCATGTTTTAATTTACTGTCGTATTGACGACACCATCCTGTATACATGAAAATTAGCACATTTATTAAAGCTCCCTAGCTTATAAGGAATTTAAAAAAAAATAGCTCAAACTCGTTTAATACTGGTCTGAGCTAAATTAAAAAATATATATCAAATAATATTCATCATTGAAATGAATATTTCATAAAGTTTTGAAACCGGCAGTCGACATCGTAGTATGTGAGTGGATTGTGTGTATGTGGTATAACTGTAGTGTGTCGTACGGTACGCGATAGTACGTGTTTTTTTGAGTTGTCACAAGCAGGTGTGGCAATGTTTTTATTGATTTAATCGGAATAAAAAAGTGGCCTGAAAGTTGTTAAACTTTCAGAGGTAACTATTGACAATTAGGGAACACACTTAAATTGAATTCCGGGCTTTTGCAACACACTGTTTAGTGCAATAATTAAAGGACCTTTAATGAAGTATTCAATACAGGCTTCTCGTATCGCTGATGCTGTGATGCATTCGAAGTGGGAAAAGATGTCGCCTACTCTGCGCCGTCTGCTGTTGACAGCAATGATGCGGGCGCAGCGGCCCCTGCGCCTCTCCGCCGCTGGATTCGCTTACATGAACAACGATTGCTTTTTAGCCGTAAGTATTTACTCGAAGTATTTGTTAGTATTTAACTAAACAATCTTCAATAATACCTATGTACTCATATTTTTACTCTCCCACCAATTATCTAACCCAAAGTAAGCTTACTGTACTACTATTTAGACAAAGGAAAAATACACAAAGAAAGGCTTAATTATACCCAATTACGGCAATATTTAAAATAAAATGAAATAAACAGACAAGACTCGTACGCAAAATATTCATCTCCAACACAAAAACATCTGCCTATATGGGCATTCAAACCCAGCGGCAGCAAACATTATATGGAACTTATTGACCATTTATCAATAAGTTTCATATAATTAAACATATTCAACATAACAAAACAAGTCTTTTAACTTGCAACACAAGTAAAAAGTCAATCAATATAAATTACAAAACAAAGAACCCAGCGGAAATATAAAAAGTAGAATCTATACAAATATTATAAAGCAGAATAGTTTGTTTCTTTGGTTTGGTTGGCGCTAATCTCAGGAACTACTGATTCAAGTTTAAAAAATCTTTTTGTGTTGAACATTCCATTTATCCAGGTATTATATAGGCTATATAACATTACGCTACGACCAATAGGAGCTGAGCATCAATGGATAATGTTGTAAAAACGGAAAAAAAAATCCTTCTCAGAACTTTATTTGCGTGCGCTGCGTAAACGGTTAAAGTAACGCAAAAATCACGTATGACGGAATTGTTCTCCTTTAAAATTTCTAAAAAAAAGCCCGCGACAACATATGTCTATCTTTTAAGGTAGACTCACTAACATTTTTTTGGTAATCAAAGTTCTAAAATATTGCATTATCTGCGAAGGTATTTTTGTAAACATAATGATATTATTCCTCATCAAAATAAATATATTAATCATCATAAGTATTTAATTTTGAAAAAATGTTCCAACACCCTTTGATTTCAATGAATATCTTAAGAGATATCAGCATAGTTTTAAAATAACTCCGCAACAAAATAATGACCAAGTACCACGCACACATTTATGATATAGGTACGTGGTCATGAAGGGGACTCTTACTGATCATTTTGTTCTAAAATAATGCATTAGTTGCGAAAGTGTTTTTATAAATATGAATTAAATCCTTAACCAAATAAATACTAAAGTAAAATAATGTAACCTAGCCACCTACGTACTACATGTTGTTATTTTCCGACATCCACGCGAATAAAGTCGCGGGACAGCTCGTCAAATATAAATTACAATACAAAGATAACGATACTGTGGTCATTAATATGTATACGTATAAAAATTTAATTTACCTAAAATTTGTGTTATTTTAAACATTATTCACCAGATCCTTAATGCATATTGTCCGTCTTATTTCATTATTTTAACTATCTTGTGTAAAATAATCAAGTAAATAAATAATAAACGGAAAAATATATTCTTGTGTAATAAAAACTCTACAAAGCTATAGAGCAATAATGCATAGAATTATTTTTACATATTATACATACGACATAATATATGATAAGTGGATATGCATACATAGTATTAATATTATATACTATAAAAATGCTTTTAGTTCTACAATATAAATAAATTACGTTAGGTACAATATGAAGCAGAGCACTTCAATTTGCATGTAGGAAATGTTTACCGTCCTTTTTATCAGTACCATGCCTTGATAATGTTAACATTGCTTATATTTTTTCAGATTATGAAAGCAGCCTATTCATACTACGCTGTATTAAGTCAAAAACAGAATGGTAAATAAAAAATAATCTTTTGTGATACTTCAACTTGATTTAATATATATTATTGACACCAAAGCTTAGTTAGTGATCTTTTACAATTAAAATTAGTGATCTTTGCTTAGTAGGTTCTACAATCTAATCTATCACAGTTGTTCCACAGGTATAAAATTATACAAAATTAATAAGAAATATCTATAATACCCTATATCTATTCTTTTCGATGTTTTTGTATTCCTACGGCTCTACAATTTTATTGAGAGTTGGAATATCTTTTCTTTGTTAGAAAAAATAACCCATCTAGACTAGACACGTAACGAAGCTTATTTACACAAGAAAATAGTTAAATACAAGATACCGTGTTACATAACAACTTACCAAACATATACATATAAATACGTTAAAGGGTAAATACTGATGTCAATTTTAACTTCTAACCTAAACTGTAGTTAGATTAAGAATAACTTCTCAATGATCATCTCTATATGTAGAATTGTTTCAAAAACCAACTTCACAGCTAGCTTTTATGTTAAGTCAAAGTTCCAATAAAGGCTGTTTAGGTGTCATTGGCCGAGATCTCTGCCCTTCATCCAGAGGAATGCTGGTTTTTACTTCGATTACTGTCATCTCTTCAGATCTGAAAGATAAAAGTAAGTATATCAGAAAATTTATATGAATAATTGCTTACCGCTCGCGTGTTATTTTGCTGATGAGATTGACTTGTGTGATATTCAAGTCGGTCAACTTTCTAATATCAGCTGCTCATTACATTATTGACGTAAGCGAGGGGGATTATAACATTGACTGGGATAAAAATTGTTATTATTATAACATCTTCACCAGTGAAACCATACCGGGAGTTACAGAATTCCGAAATAAAATTTGGAATTCTGGGGTTGCGATGTCCTAGTATGTGCGCGGGTTGAATTTGTGTTCGTGTGTGGTATAACTTAAAACTTAGTACGGTACTTATTTATTAATTTAATTATTTATTAATTAACTTAATTCTCTGCTCGGTTTGGTTGGTGGTAGGACTTTTCTAAGTCCGCCTGGCTACCTACCGCCATCTTACCTACGCCATAGCAATAATGTTAACGGCATAGTTGTGTTCCGGCAGTTAGAGGAAAGATAGCCAGTTCCTCTGTGGTTGAGGAACCCGGTGAGATTACTCACTTACCATCAGGTGAGAAAGAGATAAAAAAAAATTGGAAAACAATAATGGTCTGAAAGGTATCAAACTTTCAGAGGTAACTGTTAACAAGGACCACAACCACCCTCTTAAATTTTATTTCGGACTTTCGGAACACACTGTGTAGAAACAAATATTTGAGGAGAAATAACCGAGTAGGTAATAGTCACAAGCTTTTCATTTTATATTATGTCAATCATGATTTTTATAAATATCTTTTGCTGGATGAAGTAAAATGATATTTATTAATTTTAAGATCGACATAATATAAACGGTATAAAAACATTTTGAAAATGGATTGTGCTGCCAGAATAAAAATTCAAGCACCAACATGGTCTGAGAATTCGCAAAAACTTACTCAAAACAAGTATTATTTAGTCAATGCTCTAAGTATAGTAACCTTTTTACTTTATCTCTTACAGTGAGGGAAGCTTTTTCCTTGAAGACTTATGGCATTACTCGTAAACACTCATCACACCATTTGAATAAACACCGTAGAATATATAATTTCTCTTTTTCATTTTGCCTAAAAGTGAAAGAAGCAAAATGTGTTCATGAGTACAGCAGTTACTATTAAAAAGATAAAAAATAAGAATTATCTTGACGAAAGCGAATAATTTTCTAAAGGAAACCTAATATTTAGGTAATAAAGCCGCCAATACCAGGAAAAGCGCTTCCATTTTGCCAACCTTATTAAGCTTCAGGAAGATACACTGCACTGC
This sequence comes from Nymphula nitidulata, assembly GCA_947347705.1. NCBI lineage: Eukaryota > Metazoa > Arthropoda > Insecta > Lepidoptera > Crambidae > Nymphula > Nymphula nitidulata. The sequence continues at coordinate 15,041,941 of OX374625.1, read as the reverse complement.
ACCGCGCCAACAGTATACAAAATTAACCATACCTTCTGCCAGCTAAGATGGTAATGGAAATATGTGGTAATGATTTTACAGTGGTAAAAAGACATTAAAATTTAAATTACAAATAGGAAAACAAATATATGGGAATAAAATACAAGCAAACACATACCTAGTTGGTACCTACACGCCTACAGATCAAGCGAAATACTGATAGTTGTTGGTACCTAAAGCCGTTGTTCTAAGACTCATTTTCCAACCGAAATTCCACGGTTAGTGTGCGGCCGTCTGTACTAGTCATAATTCGAATTTCAATTGTAAATCTGCCAACTTTCAACGTTTTATTAACAATTCTTTATTTTGGTCAAATGTAACACTACGATGTGTGTCAAGACTGTAACCAACCCGCATTGGACCAGTGTGGTGGTATCATGCCCCAAACTCCTCATGTGTTTCTCCCATGTAGTAAGGCCTGTGCCCAGCTGTAGGCCATATATAGGTTGGTGATGATTTTTTTTTTGTTATACCACTAGATGACAAACAAGCTCTGGTGGTAAGCAGTTACCGCCGCCTATAGACACCTGACACTTAATATTGCAGGTGCGTTGTCATTGAAATTTATTCACTCATTAAAATATAATATATTTAGAGTTCCATTTTACAAAGGTAGACATCAAAACAAATAAAATATTATATATACCCGTTAATAAATAATCGAGATATTATAGATGATTTTACGTGAAATTGATTGGTGTGTTTCAGACACGTTGTGACGTTACTAGTAGTAGAGACGTGCGTTATTTATGTATTCTGTCTTGTTTTTTTTTTTAAATAATGTTACACAAAAATATTTTATTCAATTCATTGACCCCGCCGATTAGTCAATAATAAGCCGTGTTTATTTCTATTTTGATATGTGTAGAGCGGCATCATGCCAATGCTCTACACCGATCAGATCGAAATAGTTGAAAAAATGCAAAGTTATATTTTTACGGCCCGCGGCATTGAGCGGTCACCGTAGCCTATAAAGCTCCTACTCATACGTCATCTAGAAAGCGTTGAGTTGCTGTATAGGAGATAATTCCTCTAGCTGCCAACATAACGCTTTCATAATGAGCTCGTGCGAACTTAGTCACTGCAAGAACATACTGCCCCAGTCAGGTGCACAAATCTTGAGTGGTAACTTGGTAATTAACAGTTTTTCACATTTTATTACAAGGTCTATGTCCCTTATGTTTATATCTTGTTGTCACGACGCAAAATAGATGAAAAAAAATTATTTAAAATATAGCTAATTATTTTAATTCATTATTCACGTTTTTGTTATATTTTAATTATATTTTATTTTGCTTTCTTTCTTTTAATTTTGAATACGAAAACTTCTTCAATTTAAATAGAAAAGAGATAGAAGAGAAGCTTATGTCACTTTTGAAAAAAACTTGATCTTAAATGTAAGTGGTAAGGTGTTCGGCTATTCTATCGTTCGAAGGGAGATCCAATTTTATCAATTTTACAAACTTTTTAAATTTTTTATTTAAAGTTAATTAAGATTAAGTAGTAGTAAATTATTGATAGAATGCTAGTTTTCTGACGCTGAGTATACATACATACAGGGTGTAAAAGGGGCGCTGTCTATAACGAATGCAAATGGCAGAGCTGGTCACCCTAAGCAGGACTTGATAAAAAATAAATTAGAAATCGCGAAAATAAATATCATACAAATTATCTACACGACCTATTTGTATGGAACAGCTGATTTCTTTTCAGCGACTTCAAATTCATTTTTTATCAAGTCTTGCTTAGGGTGACTAGCACTGCCATCTGCCTTTGTTATAGAGAGCGTCCCTTTTACATCCTGTATAATATAAAGCATAAACTACGGCTTACCTTGCGTCTTCTGCTGAATGTGCAGCGTTGTAGAACACGCTTGGCAAAGGTGAATCATGCTGACTCAGCAACGAACTGCCCGCTCTAGGCGTGTGTCGTCCATGGTTGATATATGGGGAGAAAGGCACCATCGCACGGAGAGCTGCTTGGATCAACAGCATCCCACCTAAGGGCAGAGTAAGATTGTTGCTCATCGGCCTAAGATTCTTTAGGAACAACTTACACAAAAAGATGTTTTTTTATACTACTAAGGTGGCGATCAAGCATACGGCCCACCTGATGGTAAGCGGATACGGCAGCCTATAGACGCTTGCGATACCAGTGGTATCACTTGGCGTTGGCAACCCTGTAAAAACCTTTTCAAGCCCTTTTTGAAGAACCCTCTGTAAGGAGTTCGTTCCAGAACCTGAGCGTACGCGGAAGAAAGTTTCTCTGAAGCCGTACAGTGCGCGACCATTTTGCTCCAACGTGTGAGGATGAATTCCGCTGATGGCGAGCGGTGCGATGGTAGAAAGAGGCCGTGGGCATTTTTGGTTCACTATTATCTACTAATGGCTACTCGCGGCTTTATAATAACAATAATATTCAACTGCATGTCCGTCGCTTTGAATGTCCTTAGCCCATTAGATATATTTACTCGTATATAGAAGGGTACTTAGCTTTGAGCACTTCTTAGCAACCGGTTCCGCATAATTTATTTCGTAACAGTAAGAAACAGACAGTCCATTATTCTTTTGAGAATTAAAAAATATGATTAGATACGTAACTTGGCAAGTATATAGACTAATTACACTTTAATAGCGTTTAAAAAACATTAGCTTTTATTTTTAACGATAGTAAATTCAATAAATTGAGCAAATAAAATTTTTGTCACTTTACATAACACCGCTCTTCTGATAAAGTTGGTATCAGCATACCTAACACAGGCAGAAACCAAGGACTTAGTATATTATTATTAAACGTATCAACGTAATAGATAGCTAAATAGATAAGTGAACAGTTTAATAAGCTTTAACACACATTGCACTACAATAAAAAAGGAAACAAAATAAAATATCATACACCATCCTCAGATAAAAATTTAAAAAGTGATAAAGATTTATGTGAAATCTAGATATAAATTTATAACGTTCATCTTTAAGGAAAGAAGATAATGCATTTATTGGCAAAGCTAATATACGTCACTTTCGGATTTATAATATGTGTTAGACCGGGGCTACTTATAACTTTAATTTTATAAGTATGTACTTATAAAATTAAAGTTTTCAGTAGCCCCGGTCTCGATTATAATCTATCTGACACTTTCTCATTTAGACTATTCATAAAAGCGCTTTCTACTGTAAGTTTTTGAAGAATTGAGCATCCCGCAGTCTATTTGATGCTACAGCATCAGCTGAATCGAATCAATTGGATCTTTAAAAGTTTCTAAAACCCTTTAGTCAAGTAGTAAATGATACGCCTGAACAAATGTTCATATAATTACAAAATTAAAAATTTTAAGTAACCCCCGGCGTCATTAATCATCTATCTAACACCATCTCATGAAGACTATTCATAAGAGCCCAAACACGCTATATCTGCTGTAAGTTTCTGAAGAATTGAGCATTTCACAGACTTTTTGATGATATAGGATCAGCTCAAAGTTAGTATGTCATGGGAATGTCACCGAAGTGACGGTACACCAAATTTTAAATCAATCGGATTTGTAAAAGTTAGTTAAATCCTATTATCAAGTATAAAATGAGCTGATAGTCATCAAACACCTGCACTAATCTTCATAAGTTATAGCTAAGAACCATCGTAGTCACATCAGCTTTCAAACAAAACAAAAACGAATCAAAATCGGTCCATTCGTTTAGGCGCTACGATGCAACAGACAGACACACAGATACACAGATACACCGATACACAGATACACAGAGAGACACGTCAAACTTATAACACCCCTCTTTTTTCGTCGGGGGCTAAAAAGATATCTCATCTCGATTACGTCATGCAGCTTTCAAACAAAAACAAACCATGATCAAGATCGGTGGAATCGTTTAGGAGCTACGACACCACTGACAGACACACAGATACACTTTCAGAAACGTCAAACTTATAATACCCCTATTTTACTGTCGGGGGTTGAAAATAGGCACTTTTTTAAGGAAATGTGTAAGGTAAAGGTTAATTTATATTACCATTTCTACGCACATTTTTAAACCCCGACGAAAAAAGAGGGGTGTTATAGGTTTGACGTGTCTGTCTGTGTATCTGTGTGTCTGTCTGTGGCATCGTAGCGCCTAAACGAATGGGCCGATTTTGATTCGGTTTTTTTTGTTTGAAAGCTGATGTGACTGTGACTACGATTGTTCTTAGCTACAATTTATGAAGATCAGTTCAGGCGTTTGATGACTATCAGCTCATTTTCTACTTAATAATAGGATTTTACTAGCTTTTACGGATCCGATTGATTTCAAATTTGGTGTACTGTCACTTCGGTGACATTCTCATGACATACTAATCTTGAGCTGATCCTATACCATCAAAAAGTCTGGAAAATGCTTAATTCTTCAGAAAGTTACAGCAGATATAGCGTGTTTGGGCTCTTATGAATAGTCTTAATGAGATGGTGTTAGATAGATGATTAATAACGCCGAGGGTTACTTAAAATTTTTAATTTTGTAATTCATTCTTTAACTTTAACGAAGCTATACCTGACATAGTCGCTAAGAGCGTTAGGTGCGCGAACAGTAGGGCCGTGGCAATGCACGCGTAGAAAGGCGCCCTCGCGCGCGCGCATGTCCACCGCATGAAGTCCCAGCACCGCAGAGACAACGTGTACTCTCCTCGCCGACCGAGCAGGTCCACGAACAAAGCAACTGCCCACATCGTCTCCAATAATAACACCAGAGTAGCCGCTACACTGTGCGAATAAAAATTTAAAGTTACAATATGTTCTCATTCCAATTAGCTCCTCAAGCAACAGGTTCCAGACACAATTAATTTTTTAATTGTCATAGACCTCCAGAGGTGTAACGCCGCTTGACAGATTAAACAAAATAAAAATTTTAACAAATAAACTAAAAACTGACGTTTGATACATAAAACGTCAGATTTTGAATTTTGTTAGAATACAAATTTTAGTGATAATTTTCGAAAATCATGTTGAATGAAATACATAGGTATATATTGTTTTTACTTTCGATAGACTGTTGTTTGTTGAGGAATTCGGTTCTCTATCTCCACACATCTACCTATATCAGATCACTACCGAATTAAAACAGTGGTCCAATTTTCCTCCTCACGAGAATACTCTTGCAATCTAAAAAATATTTGTTACAAAATGGTCTATAGGTAATTGATGAAAATATCGGCAATATAAAAAAAGAACATAGAGATTGACAGAACCTCCTCGTTTTTTTAAAGTCCGTTGAAACTTATTTAATTTTCTTTGAATTTACTATCTCGTCAATACTGCGTACACATATTATGTTATTTTACAGTCAAAACTCTTTCCCGGTCTAAAGTTTTAGTTTTGGTTTAGTTTTGACTATTATATTCGTCAGTCAAAATTCCCACTTTTTATTTATCGTTTTTAGGTCACAATTCTATTCAATTCTAACCTAACCCAGACTAATTGAGTTTAGTTGACCTAACAATATAATAAAAACCATACTTGGTCAGATTAGGCTAGACCGTAGTGATCTGAAAAAATTGAATTTGATGACTAAAAAACTGGACTTTCACAGTGGCTGATAGGAAAAGATCAATCAAAAAGTTTTAGCCGTAGGTTTAAATTTTGATAATGTAACATAATTTTAAAACATATTATTTAAACTTTTATTTCAACTGGCAGCTTTAATTAAAGCTTAGAGAACACTTCCTTTGTTTAGAAATGATAAGGGAAACTAGAACAATATATATGGATTTCGACGTTCATATATTTTTAAGAAAGGCTGCCTACTGGTGCTGCCTAAATATTTAAATTTACAAAGGTATAAAATATTCAGATATATAATTCTACCGCAATAGAAAGACTTGTGGGTCCGGTAGTAAAGACCTTCGTTTTTTATTTATGAGACCACCCGCCGTGACCTGTAACTAAATAGGTACAGTCGAATGTCATACAGGCGATCTGTTCGCATTTATTCAGGAGTAATTTATTTTTCTGTTTCTTAGATGAGAAAATTTTGTTTATTCCAATCCCTTACACTATTTGAATTAATATAATGTATTTCTGAGTCGTCGATCTTTCCAAACCTTCTTATTTTAGTAAATAAAATATAAAACTAGAAAAATTTCACGTCCTGAGGCGGGAATCGAACCCGCGACCTTTCGCAATCCGGGCGACTGCTCTTACCAACTAAGCAACCCAGGACTTGGGATGCCTGTGTAAAATTCTATTAGTCTATCTGGATTTGCGTTTATGAGCTAACGTCCACCCTACAATGTCGAAATGTTCTATTATTTCAACATCCGAAACGAGTATTTTTACAAATACCTACGATTCGGTTAAGTTGGGGCAGAGCTTTCAAATATTCTTAATTTTTGATTGTAACTTTATTATAAATGTTTGAAAAATTACTTACTAATTAAAATATAAAACTAGAAAAATTTCACGTCCCGAGGCGGGAATCGAACCCGCGACCTTCTTATTTTAAATAAATTTTAGGCCAATCTTGTCAAAATTAATATGATCGATAGATCATTAGTTGTAAACTTACATCATCATTAGTTGTATTTTATTTAATAGTTTACTTTAGGTTCAGCAGTTTATGGGAATGAACAATGTTATTTTTATATTACTAGATTGTATGGAACTCTAAAATGACTTCTTACTTCGACATATAAAAAATATCTAAAGTAGAAAGAGCTCCTGTCCTGGAGCGGGAACTGAACCCGCCCGCCTTCACAATCCATGTGACTGCTTTGGTCACCGGTCTACTAAGGACTTGAGATAACCCTATAAATATCTTCTAGACACATCATAACGTCTAACCTCACAATGACAAGACACTATTTATTTCAACACACAGAACGTGAAACGTTGCGAGTTTGAAAAAAAAATATTTCCTGAGGTGGGACCTCAGGAAATATTTTTTTTTCTTTAGATTTTTTCTTAATAATTTTCGAATATGTATTATAGAGTTAAAAATGAAAAATAATAAGAAGAAATAAAGATTATCCAGATGTTTAACTAATGAAAAATTAAATAACCTCCTCCTTTTTTGAAGTCGGTTAAATACAGCCAATACGAAGTCGAAGTTAGGTAGGATGTGTTATTTGTATTGCATAATTATAATAAAGAGTATGAAATATAAAAAGGTACAAAATAACGTACTCACAGCAAGGCCGGCGCCACTTCGTAGCCGAGAACAACCAGCTCTGCGCCCGCGCCGCTCATTACTATGAAACAACATAATATGTTACAAAACAAGAAATATTAAAAAAATAAACTTGTAATACAATGAATAAGTGACATGTAATACAGACATAATACTTCATCATAATCATCTTAACAGCCTATGATGTTCGTTCATTGCTGAATAAAGGCCGCCCCATCGATTTCCAAATGGATTAGTTCTGCGCAGCCTGCATCCAACGGCTCCCCGCTACCCCGACCGTCCATCTAGTAGGGGGCATGTGGGAGGCCGTGACATAAATACTAAGGTATGTACGTATAACTTTAGTCATTTAATTGAAAGATGTAAATGAAAGTCAAATATGTGCTTTTCTTTTTTCCATGAATCCAACGTAAGACGAAATATCTGGTTTATAAGAACAGCTAAATATTAACGTTATAACAGTGGAGGACCAACCAATAATGAAATAATTATTCTGTTTTGTCTCCAAAACATATAAAATAACAGAAGTCTGGAATACATACGAAGGAGTAAATATTGTGATAGACTCCTAGAAAAATAAAGGTAAAACAGAGTCAATTTTATGGTTTCATACCCAAAGGGTAAAACGGGACCCTATTACTAACACTCCGCTGTTCGTCCGTCCGTCCGTCTGTCACCAGTGACTTGTATTTAAATTAAATGAAGATAATTAAATTAAATAAAGATTTAAGCCAATAGGGTAGGTGACATTTTTTTTATTTCAAAAATAAGAAAAAAGAAATATTGCAAAAGAAATAGTATGTCTAAGATCAATAGTTCCACAGATCTAGTGATATGTTTGATGTGTTGCGGCGCGTCGTCCAAAAACACTTCAGAAAAATCAAGGGAACAGGTGACGTCACATGTTCCTAAGTTACTAAGAAATGTATGGGCATATTGACAAAATTAATAATAACTATGAAATATGTTTTTCGTTCATAGTTAGCATAATAATAGTGGTTTTAAATGATGTCTGCAATCTAATATCATTAACACTTCTAATAAAATTTGGAAAAAAAATGATCATATTTTAAATTTTCCATACAGTACAACTTCAACAATATTCCATAACTTTCAAGTTTAAACTGTTTTTATGGGTAGCAGTAGCGTATTTTTCCGAATTTGTGAAAAATACCACCAGATTCAAACTTAGGCAACATTCCAATTAAGTATGTTAAATTTAATAGATAACAACACAAATTTTAGGCACAGGCACTTTATATAGGTTATTTACTAGTCAAATTTGTCTGTTCAACGTTAGTAATTTTCTTATTGGAATTACGTAGTCCTAAGACTACGTAAAATTAAGAATAAAGAACAATACGTTGTCTGAGGTCATAATAGTAAATACCACTAACAAACTAAAGACGTCAAACGATGTTCAAATTTAATTATTTGTCAAGTTACAAAAGTCTTGGAAATTCATTAAAATCACAAGAATATCTTTTGGTGATGTTTGTCACTTAAATAATTAATTGGGGTCCAAGGTTAGGTGTGAAATTAAGAAAATTTATGTAATTTAAAAATATTGACACTGTTTAATTCTGTGAGCAATTATAAGTATGGCTAATAAATGCTTAGAGAATTAATAGGGTGAGGTTCTTTTAAACTCACAAAATTATTATTGCTTGTGATTTTCGAATGACACTTTAGAATACATTATTTTTGTCGTTTATTATTCATGGAAAATTATGTTAAAAAGCAGTTAAACGTAGGTAGGTACAAAACTGAAGGAGAGTATTGGGACGTAGAGTATTGTAGAGTTATTTTATGGAATCCAATTTATTTGATTATTTCATTTTCAACTGTACACATGCAAGAATTTATTTTGTTATTTAACAACTTATTACATACACACAACAGAAATAGAAGTACAAGGGTGGTACTTATTTTAGAGAGTTATCTTATGTAACTTTATTATCTTTAATCTGACAAGTTTGCACCCACATATAAGACAATAGATTTTCTATTAAGTGTGAGCGCCGTCGGGAACTAAAGAACACATATGGGGAAAAGCATCTGTCCTGGACAATGCGACAAAAAAATGTCCCATATTCATATTCGAAAGACAATTGAGAATTCGCATTCCTACTAGAAAGGAATGGAAATGTAGGCGACCATCCTCAGAAAAGGCTAGACCGATATGGCTTACGGATAGATCCAAGATGGACTCAGGTACAGTACAGGTGCATGGTAACCATAATAAAGATATGCAATTATATCAAAATATGGACATACTTTCTAATGAATTTCAGGCGAAAATTTAATTTGGAGCAATAGAGTGAAGTAATAGGCGTTATAAACGCACAAAATCAAACAATTGAATGTAATGGACTGAAAATCTCACAATATGTATGTAGGGTCGTCTGGGTAGGTACCACCGCCTTTCTTATTTCAGCCGTGAAACAGTTCGCTGTGTTTCGGATTGAAGGGAAAGGTAGCCAGTGCAATTACTGGGCATGGACGGCATTTCATCTTAGGCCCCAGGATGACAACGCACCTGCAATATCAAGTGACTTTTCCTTGTTATTGCAGGTGTCTATAGGCGGCGGTAACCGCTTACCATCAGGTGGGCCGTAAGCTTGTTTGTCATCCAGTTGTAGAAAAAAAAAAAAAAAAAATTATTCTTTGTGACAGTTAAGCAGATGTCAAGTCACCGTACATCAACTCAGATCTAGTCCTGAATATATTGGCCCAAAACAGGTAAGAACAACAAAGAAAAACTTATTTTGACGACCGGTTGGTCGAGCGGTCTGTACCCCTTGCTATACAGGCTACTCGGTCAAGAGGTCCCGGGTTCGAATCCCGGTAGGAGCAAATGTTTGTATGATGAGTACGAGCACTTGTTTAGTAGTCATGGATGTTTATATGTTTATTTAGTATGTTTCTAAATTTTATACATATATTATTATCATAATTTCTCCGTTATCTAGTATCCATAACATAAGCTCTTAATCATGCTTAGTTTGGGCTAGTTAATAGGTGTGAGTGTATGAATGTTATTATACTATTATTATTTGGGTAACCAGCCATGTGGGTGTGATGGATAATGAGAAAACTAATGCATTGGCAAAAAAAGGCTTAGAAAACATACTTGAAAGCCCTGAGAAAGTAATCTCTTTAATGACTATGTTCATGAAACTCCAAAACCTTCTTACGACAGGAAGTGATGGGGATGGAGTAAATATATAAGCCAACACAGACTGTGGAATTTGCTACTGAGCACATGCTACACAAAATGCAGCTCACACAGATTTTTGTCAAGCTGGTGGTGAGTTACAGGAATAAATGGAGTAGATATCTTTTTTATCAGTGTGATCCTTTGGCTAGAACTAAATTGAGACATCTGAGTTTGGCTTATCCAAAGCCCGACTGAAGACTAAAGGTTCTTTCTGTCCAGACATACTGTAAAGCAAATAATGTACGTACAAGTTCGGATAGCAATAGTAAAAGCAGGGATGGCGCACAAGGTCCCAAAGGGGCAAAGTGTACAATGACATGACATGCATCCATGATAAGATTAGATAAGATAACTCCTAATAGAACATTACTACCAATCGTATAGTTACTATTTTAAGAGTATTTTTGGTTTTGTAGGATTATTTTTTTTCGACGGATAATTAATGTTTGACTCTTAGATATTATTGCAGCACATGTATACCTTTCGCTGTTTACTATAAACCACTTTTTGTGATGTCTTAGGTAACAGCAAAATAAAAAAGCAATAGTTGTTGCTTTTACTTAAAATATGACGCCTGTGGTAATACGAGTTAATCGTATCATAGCAGAATACTAACCAAATATATTCTGGTACGACTGCCAAGGTAATTTTCATTACCCGAAGGATATTTCCTTAAAGCACAAACGACTTAGATTTGACTTCAAATAATAAGTACAAATATGTTTAGAATTTTAAAAAGTTAAATTTATTAAAAAAATCATTTAAATGAACATACATATTAATTTCAGATTTCCATAAATAACTTTGTATGAGCATAATATGGAGTCCAACAAAAAAAGATTTTTTGCAATCCAACTTATAGTTTTTGAGAAATGCACTGACAAACATACAACTCGGCTGCTTAAAATCAAAACATAGTAACTCGTTCCAACAAGAATGTTCAGGAGAGCCAAAAAACAGTTGGGCTACTTTAATTCGTTGGCCCGACAAAACCAGAAATAGTAGCGATTGGGTTGTTTGACGAAAAGTTTCACTATATTGTTGACTGTAGTTTGTGATACTCGTAATCGTGTTAGAAGTTATGGATACACTTTAATCGCTTACACTCTATTTTTATTTGAAAATTTACCTAAATATGACTATAAAAACAATATCAAAACTTAGCAAGTCGGTTTATTAGGTTCTCAATTTGATTATCTGAGGTAAGGTAAAGACTAAACAAACTCATACACAAAGAGTTTCATCATCATCATCATCATTTCAGCCGAGAGAAGCCCACAGCTGGGCATAGGCCTCCCCCAGGGATCTCCAAACTGATCGGTCCTGCGCTGCCCGCATCCATCGGCTTCCCGCGATCCTCATACGACATGGGAATTTGACATAATTTTCGTCTTATCCATGTTCATTTTAAGACCTACTTGTTGGGAGACTCTACAGAGTTCGTCGAGCATTGTGCCCAAGTCCTCCAGGGTATTAGCCATGACTACGATATCATCAGCAAAACGAAGGTTTATGTTGATGCCAAGTCCTCTCCAGTCCAAAAGCTTAAACACAATTCCTCCAACGCGGCTGTAAACAGTTTCGGCGTAATGACATCGCCCTGTCTCACACCTCGCTGAAGTCGTATTGGTTTCGAGTCTTGATCCTGGAGGCGGACTGACATAGTGGCGTTTTCGTACAGTGACTGCAGCACTGTGATGTACCGATAGTCAATTTGGCACCTCTGAAGTGACTGAAGCACGGCCCAAGTCTCAACAGAATCGAAGGCTTTCTCATAGTCCACAAACGCTAAGCATAATGGCAGGTTGTACTCTTCGGTCTTCTGTATAACCTGCGGCAGCGTATGTATATGGTCTATGGTACTAAAGCCTTTTCGGGATCCGGCTTGTTCGGGAGGCTGGAAGTCGTCAAACTTGCGTGCAAGACGATTTGTTATAACCCTCGAAAAAAACTTGTAAACATGACTCAGGAGCGTGATGGGTCTATAGTTCTTCAATTGGGTTCTGTCACCCTTTTTGAAGAAGAGTGACACCACGCCCCTGTGCCATGCTTTTGGCGTTTTACCCTCGAGCATGATGGAGCTAAATAGCCTCTGAAGAGCTCTTAGGACCACACGCCCACCTGCTTTCAGAAGCTCTGCTGTAAGTCCATCGTCACCCGGTGCCTTGTTGTATTTGAGCTGTTTTAGAGCTACACTAATCTCGTACAGGCTGACGTCCGGGATATCTTCGGTGTAATGTCGGGTTGATTTGGCTCTTGGATCGGTGGCCTGAGTGACAAGTGTGCGTAATGTCGGGTAAAGCTGTCCGTAGAAGTTTTCAATCTCGGCCAAAAGCTCAGGTCGGACGTAAGAAGTCTGCCGTCCTCCGTCTTCAGCTTCGTCAGCAAACTCTGTCCAAGCGACAGATCTCTGGCGAACACTTTGGAGCCTCTGTTTCGCTCGATTACCTCTTTAACACGGTCTGTATTAAATCGGCGTATGTCGCGAGTCAATGACTTCGAGATCTGTTTATTGAGCTGCCGACGAGCATCCTCAGAAGACTGCAGAACTATTTCAGGTCTTACTTCCATTAGCTTCAATGTTGGCTCAGAGATTTTCTTACTTCTTTCGTTACGGTTGGGTTTGAAGTACTTAGAACCCACCGTAAGGACAGCTTCCACGAACCTGTCGTTATATGTGTCCACATCTGTGCAGTCCTCCAGGCAATCGAAGCGATTATGCAGTTCGAGTATAATGAATAAGTTATTTCTTACCTGCAATGTTTCCGTTCTGCAAAGCACGCATTATACGCCTGGATCGATAAAATTGCATAAAACTCATTTTATATATTGATATCTTGGAGCGAAACACTCGTGCGACGGTGTCACTGGATTTACTAAATGACATTTCATTGATTTTACAATCGGTGCCAAATTCAAAACATAGCAAGTCGGTTTTGCAAATTCATAACTTAGTAAGTCGGTTGAGTTGCTAGGGTTTTAAATTTGTATTCTGACATACTATGTTTAGAATTGGTACTTCATTGTTATTTTTATAGTCATGCCAAATTGCTCAGACTTGCTAAATTATATTTTTAAAATTACGTAAGAAACTGGGTGTTTTAAGGTCCACATCATATTGATACTGCCTAGTAAGTCGAAAAATGCCTAAACGGTTTTTTTTTTAAATCACTAGTTACTAGGTTTTGAATTTGGGCAGCCGAACTAAATAAACTACATACCTACATACACTCATAATTGGCACCCATGTACTGCTATTAATCTGTGCCCATGTTCACAAGCTGGTATGGACTGACATTTACAAAAACTGTGCAATTCTGGTAATATTACATACTTAAGGGTCGAATAATTAACCTCCTTTTTTGAAGTCGGTTAAAAATGTTTACTCTTTGGTGGCTAGTGGAGCAGGTCGCTAGAGTTTTGTTGGCTACATTTTTTTGATTTTGAATTTTTAGGGGAGGCAGCTGCCCTACCTGGCCCTTGGCGACGCCCATGATAGTCTTCCCTCCCCGTACTATTGGTACACCACTTGGGTTCTTAGCAGTGTTAACGCTATGTATAAGGAAGTCAGGCTAGTCTAAAAAGTTGTTGAGTAAGAACAATTGCTATTTTAATCACATTTTAATGTTTTTTGATGCGTTTAACTAGGTGTAAGCTGCTTATTTTCAACCTAGTGCTCCGGTGGCGTAGTGGTAATCGCGTCTAGCCGGACATCAGGAGACGCGGGTTTGAGTCCCGCCTGAAGCATATATTTTTTCATCGTTTTCTTTCTTTATTTGTAATTATTACAATAAAGTAGGCGTTTACACGCATCAAAAACCATTAAAATGTGATTAAAATAGCTTTTCACACCTTAACTGAAAGTTTAAAAGTGCTTGTAAAAGTGTTCTTTTGGATCACTAGAGGTGTTAACTTCAATAAGTGGTGAGATAAACGTTGCTATAAAAACGTTATGAAGAAAGATAGAAAGCGATGAAGAAATTAGCAGATTATACCTAGTGCTCCGGTGGCGTAGTGGTAAGCGTCTGGCCCGACATCAGGAGACGCGGGATCGTTTTGCGCCTGGAGCATATATTTTTTTATCGTTTATTTTCTTTATTTGTAATTGGTATTTTTTCATACTAACAAAATACTTACTTATTTATTAGACTTTTCGAAAAATCCTCTGACAGATTTTTAGACTAACCGGACTTGCAAATGCATGGAAAGTCTTAATACAATCGATTTTTTCGTTGCCAATGTTTTCGACTTGTGTGTTTGTATGAAAAGGCGTGCGACGTTAACACTTAAATCTTCCTAATTGGATGGCATTCGAAGTGGTTATAGTTTGGTTGGGCTCATCTGGCTGCATTTCTATAATTTAAGGTAGGTACTGCTTTTGAATAAAGCTGCAATTGCTATTGTCATTGTTTCACAATACGAACAAGCTAATTAACCTTGTGCGACAGCAATAGGGATGACACCTCGCAAGTTTTCTTTGATTATATGTATATGTCGCCGCCATCTAGTGGATGCCTAGCCCGTTGATTAAACACCGGCATCCAATTGAATGCCTAGCCCGATAGTTCATTGAACTAGACTCACTTAACGTTTAACGACTTGGCGTATTGAATGAATCGTCTTGTGGTAAAATTTTTGGTTTGATTGGTAGGTTCATGGTTTTTTTATGACTACTTATAACCGACATCGTTTTATTTCTAAGTAGTCATAAAAAATAGCCTCGAAACTATCAATCACTCAAACAGTCACACAAGCTCTTCGGCTTAAACGACCTAGGCGTCCAATTGAATGGCCAGACTGACATGATTTTCATCCATCTGGTTAAACGTTGCGCTTAATGACTTGGCTAGTTGTACTTCAGCCGTTTGATTGGATGCCGGCGTTCAATCAACGGGCTAGGCCTCCAGTTATGCGGCTGATTTAACCAGATGGCTGCGACATATACTGGGTCGATTCCCAGGTGAGACAAGCGAATTTTAGAAGATCTTTGAATGCAGTTTTGTTTCTTTTAAAAAATAAAGGAATGTGTCCTTTCAGTAATAAGAGCTAACTAAAGGATTTAAAGTAGTTCTTCTCCAGGGCCCATAGATTTTTCCATCCTGTATAGTGTTATCAATATCTTAAGCCGCTCATTAGACACAATGCTAAAAATAATACAAGGCTACCGAATTCCGTTCGTCATAAAACCACCGCTGAAAAATCTCGCCGAGCTGCTACTCTCTTCCTGGGAAACGAGGTTAAGCAACAGTATCAAACAGGAATAAATATAAGTGAAATAATAATAAATATCTGATGTAATTATATGTAGTACAGTCGACAGCACATCAATCGTTGTTTGCCGGCGAGGCTGGTCTACTCCATTACTAATAAAGGCGGCTTTTGTAGTACAACTGTTACACTTAGTGTGCTGTCGTGTGTACAAACATACAAAAATTTAGTTAAATTTTGAGTGGGTAAGTACTTTAATGCTTTTTATTAATTTAAGTCATAAAATTCTAAACTATTTTTGTTACCAACCCTATGGTATACTTATACGTTTCTAGCTTTTTATGTTTCTTTTACTAATTTACCAAAGGTCGATTTCATCGATACGTTGTCTAATAGCTTCAGATATTCAGTCATCATCATCACCAGCATAAACACGTCCTACTACTGGGCATAGTACTTCCTACATGGGAGAAACACATAACGGCTTGGTCATAGCACCATCACGCTAACCTAATTGGGTTAAAGCGGTTGTAGCAACCGGGACCAACCACTTAACGTACCTTCCGAAGCACAGAGGAGCTCGAGATCACAAAATTGTGATTGACCCATCCCGAGATCGAGACATTGCGTCGCTTAACCCCTTAGATCGCCTATATCGTGGAAAGTCCTCGAAGGGCTACTTGACCTTATCCCACCTCCCCCCTTCCTACTCAGGCGCACGCGTGTCAGTGCTTAGAGCCAAATTCACTGTCTTGACCTCAACATTTTGCACAAAGATACATTTGCCAGAATTAATGTGTTCCTCCTTCTCATAACATGGGTTCCTTCAAAAGAGGCGTCAAAAGAGCACCGTATAGGCCGGCAAGGTGGAGACGGTTGAAACACGTGTTTTCAAGCTACAATCTGTCTTCTCATAAGGACTCTTCTTATCGCTTGACATCAGCTGGTTTTGAGTCATTTGACGTACTTTGTATAAAAAAAGGTTTTTAGTCTGATACTCAACAAAATGTAAGCATTTCTGTTATAAAATATGTTAAATTATTTACATAACTAAATAATATGGGAATTCACTCTTGTCAAAAGTCGTTCTAAATCATCTTACTATAAAATTTTCGTCACTCACATGTAAAACACATCACATGATTTATATAAAAATAAATAAATGTGTTCGTTGTATGAAATGAGTGATTATTGATGATACATTAAAAAATATTAAATTGCTATTCAGTTTATTTTTACGGTCGATATTTTTATTTTTGTAATAATCTATAGGAAAGTAGGCATATTTTGTTTATGTAGGTTCGTAATGTTTTATAAAGCAAACCATTTAAATATGTTCAAAGTATTTTTGTGATATCAACAGGGTATTTATTATAAGTTTAGTCGACCACTGTTGGACAAAGGCGTCGCCCAAGGCTCTCCAAGCCGAACGGTCCTGCGCTGTCCCCATCCATCGGTTATCCGCGACCCTTGATAGATCGTCCGTTGGTCCGACTTGTGGGAGGCCTACCAATGCTGCGTCTCTCGGTATGCGGCCGCCACTCGAGGACCTTTACGCCCCAACGGCCGTCAGCCCGTCTTGCAATGGGGCCTGCCCACTGCCACTTGAGGCTCGCAATCTTCGGGCAATGTCAGAGACCTCAGTTCTCCTGTGGATCTCATCATTTCTAATTCGATCACGCAGAGAAACTTCGAGTATAGCCCATTTGATGCTACAGGAGTTCATGCAGATTCATTGAACATAATAGTTTCTTTTTTGATGTTTCGAAGATCAAACATTATATAGTCATAAAAATCTTAACCGTTAGTAATTTTAAAACAAAAGAGCAGAATGTACCTATATTTATTGTATTGATTTTAATAAAGATCTTACTTAGGTGGAAAGGGTTGGGAGAAACCTTTTCCAATGAAACAAAATTCTAAACAGTAAAGACACATTTAATAAAAATTTGCCAAATATTCCCTTATTTTACTACCGTGCGTGTAAAATTTCGTGAGTGAAGCAGACATATTTTACCAGTCTTCTGTGAGGCAGAATGATTTGAAAGAATTTGCGCGAATAGATATTATTGTTTTTGAAAAATTGGTAAAATATATTCCGGCTTATTTTAATTAAATTTTTAAGCCTTAAATTTTAGAAAATATCTTCTTCTCTTATTCTTAATGTTTGATTTTAACATTATTATAAATGTTTGAAAAATTACTTAGTAATTAAAATGTAATAAAACTAGAAAAATTTCACGTCCTGAGGCAGGAATTGAACCCGCGATCTTTCGCAATCCGGGCGACTGCTCTGACCACTGAGCCACCCAGGACTTGGGATATCCCTGTGAAATTCTTCTAGTCTATCTGTATTTGCGTTTATGAGCTAACGTCCACCCTACAATGTCGAAATATTCTATTTCAACATCCGAAACGAGTATTTTTACAAATACCTACGATTCGGTTAAGTTGGGGCAGTGCTTTCAAATATATATTTCAAATATATTTTTCTAGTTTTATTATATTTTAATTACTAAGTATTTTTTCAAACATTTATAATAATGTTAAAATCAAACATTAAGAATATTTGTCACGGCTCTGGCGCTGGGGGGCTCCGGTGGTCCCACGCGACCATATCGTCGCAGATGGTTTTCGCCCACCACCAAAAACCACCTCTTTCAAACCACGCTCCTCAGCTCGCGGGCCGCCTCGCCCCTCCGCGCCTACGCAGGCTTGAATTACACTCTAGGGGTAGGGCAGAAAACACTACGTGGAGTCGGTTTTGCAGCGATTCGCTTCTGTCACTAATGTAGCACAATCTTCAGAATGTACTCTTTATCGCTATCATTTTTATGTCACAATATTATTATGTATATCAGCCGATAGCATAATTCATTAGAAATAGTATGCCAAGTGAAATTATACCGAGTAATCGTCGCACTAAATAAGTGTTATGCTAAACGAAATTATGCGTAATGAAATTTTGCTAAATGAAATTATGCCTAGTGAAAATCTGCCATCTGTCATCAAAAGTATGCCATTGAGAATTCGGACAAATAAACATTCGACTAAATGATAATTATACTAAATGATTTTTATGCATTGAACATATTCGTTTAAAGAAAATTATGCCAAGTGTGCTATGCCAAAAAAAAATTCGGAACAATAAATTCTCCCAGATAGAAGGAACCCATATTGTCCGTCACATAATATTTTTTGTTTGAGTGAATTGTTACCACGTTAAAAACGCTGTTCAATTATCTTGTTATTTTTAACCGCCTTCAAAAAAAGGAGGAGTTATCAATTCGTCTGTATGTTTTTTTTATGTTTGTTACCTCAGAACTTTTAACTGGGTGAACCGATATTGATGATTCTTTTTTGTTCGATGCGGAATAGTTCCCATTTGGTCCAATAAAAATGTTTTGAAAATCCATTGGGTAGTTTGGTTTTTAAATAAAAAAAAACTGGAAAATTTAAGTCGTCTACGTATGCGAAGTTGCAGATATTTGCTTTCCTATGGATTTTTAGTGAAATGATACGATAATAGAAAACAATATAAATTGACGGTCACCCATCTAGCTTTGACCATCAAAAGTTATCACTAAAAATCGTGAAAAAAAAATTTAAACAAAAATTAAAACCGACTCCAAAAAACTGAAAAGGTTAAAATAATTAAATTTTAGTAGGTACCCATCCCCTAGGAACATATTTTTGGAGCTAAGTTGTTTCCAGAAACCATAGATAGTGAAGCACCTTTACAAATAATACCTTATTAGTTAATTAAAATATTTTCTCTGATAACTATTTAGTTAAGAATATTGTCATACATAAAAGTAAAATGAGTATTTCATGGGAACAATTGGCTCTAAAAAGTGCAGATTTTGAGCCAAACTACGTTATTGCTTTTAAACTATATTGACCATTTCTGTCAAATCTTTAGTTAGTTGAAGAAATTTATAACTTTTGTTAGTTATGTTCAGCATTTTATAATTTTATGATTCTTAGATAAGAAATTTTATAATTTTTAATTATAATAGAAAATAATAGAAATTAATTTAAAAAATTCAATATAAGTACAATGGTTTATACTTACTGTTTTAGGGAACTTATTATTATTAAAATATGGGTTTTGTCTGAAATTGCGTGTCCGACATGCTCTTTAGCCGTTTTAATTCTATCAGTATTTTACACTGCGGGCTGTATTAAAAAAGCTCGCTTAGTTCTATAAGTTCTATAAGTATAATTTATATAAGTTCTATAAGTTTCAAGCCTAAAGAAAAGTTTATTGTCACATACAGTTACCCACACAAAGAAGTTTCGAGGAGACGAGAATGAGTGTAAGTGACAGAATGGTAGTATAAATCAAACCAGGAACTGGGGATACAAAAACGTCAACACTTCTTTTAGAAAGCATTGTGTTACAATTATGACGTTTGAAACTGAGTTTGATTAATAAGCATACCAGCGACAGACTTCGGAATGCTAAAATTTATACAACTATACGTCTACAAAGGGTACTTACGGGAGTCAAAACTACACATATACAAACAACAAAATTACAAATAACAAAATCCATGCAATGATATAAAGAATATCTCTATAATTAAAAGTGCTAACACAATGGGATGCCATAGGCCATTGCAACGTCCATTGCCGGCTAATTATTCAAAAATTTCGCCTTGAAGTGTAAACCAGTTACTCACTTGGCTAGGGTCTGGCAACGTCGCCAATTTGGAAGTTTAGCCACGACTAACCGACTCCTACGTGAAGACTGTAAAGTTTACCTCACGAGAAGTTTAGACCATAAAAATATCATTGAATCCACATTCTTTTTCACTTGACCTCATCGAAGTAGCAGCATGGAGAATATCATTAATAAGCTCTAACAGACACAATAACTGCACAAATAATAAAAACAGATAAGACATAGTATAGTATAGGCTTGACTCTTTGCGTTCCCTATCACATAGAGGGAGAATTTAAAAAATGTAGAGCTCCTAAGTTTCAGGTAGACGATCTTATATGAACGGAAATATTTACAGGCTGAGATACGACTTTTATATGATATAACCTCCGAAACACGTACATAAATGTCAACGCGGTATTTAAATGATATGACGAAACGTGTTATTTTGTTGGAAATTTTAAGGAAGGAAGGGACGGAAGGAAGGAGGAACATTTTATGAAATTATACAGGGTATTTGGTAGATAGTAAAAATTCTAAATTGTAAAACACTCTATACAAATAAATATGTATCGGAAATTTCAAAATAAATTTATAATTATGAACTTTTGATATTACCTTAGTATTTATATAACCAATAACCATGTATGAAACATCTTTTGTATAATTTACCTTGTACTTTGAAATGCAAGCTGTAAAAAAGGGTATTAATTTCCGACGAGAATAGGGTAGTTGACACCTTTTATTTATTTCATAATTAACAAGTTTATAAATAGTTTAGTTTTTAGAAGTTTATATAATATTCAAGAAGAAATAGTATGTCTAAGATCAATAGTTTCAGAGATACAGTGGTACCTATATTTGATGTATTGCGGCGCATCGTCCAAAAACGCTCCATAGAAAATCTACGGGACAGGTGACGCCACATGTTCCTTTATTACTACAAAATGTATGGGCAATACAATATTGACAAAATCAATAATAACTATGTAATATGATTGTTTTATTCAAAGTGGTCATAATAATAGTTATTTTAATTGATGTGAGCGATCTAATACCATCAACATTTTTGATAAATTTTGGGAAAAAAATACCAATTTTATAAACAGTATACCTTCAACAATATTCCGTATCTTTTAAGTTTGAAATGTTTTATGGGTAACAGGAGCGTATATTTTCCGATTTTGTAAAAAATAGCACCTTATTCAAACTTAGGCAACATCCCAATTACTTCTATTAATTCAATTACTCCTTCAAGGTACTTTAATCTGTAAAGTACACTCATATTAGACACAATAGATTTTCTATTGTGTATGATAAGTTGGTACTATATATCTTTTGAGTTATTAAGACAAGTGTCTATACTAAAAGAAATACATGCCATGGAGCAGGACGCGAATCCGTGGCCTTCTTTTACTCACTCTGGTGACAGCTCTAACCACTGAGCTACCGTGCACCTCGGAGAACTTATGATATTGTTCTAGTTTTTCAGCTTCTACATCATTATGGTAACGTGCACTACCTTCACAACTTCGAAATTATTATGTTTGAATACCCGAACGGATATTTTTACAAATACCATTAAGATATGCATTGCTTTTTAATAGTTTCTTAAATTTCATTTTAATTTTTTTTATAAATATTTAAAAGATGCTTAGAGAAATATCTAGATATACTTTGTGAGCCCAACACCCTTTTGAAATTTTCATTATTATGTTTAATATTTTTTTAATAAAACA
This sequence comes from Nymphula nitidulata, assembly GCA_947347705.1. Classification (NCBI taxonomy): domain Eukaryota; kingdom Metazoa; phylum Arthropoda; class Insecta; order Lepidoptera; family Crambidae; genus Nymphula; species Nymphula nitidulata. The sequence continues at coordinate 15,019,906 of OX374625.1, read as the reverse complement.
AGGAACGATAATTATTTTATTATTTAATGAAATGAGTATGAATTTATTGTTTTGGTGACGAAACTACTACGTTATCGAAGTGATAACGTAGTAGATAAACTATCGTTTCAGATAATATAATCCATTTTTTTTCATACCACTTCAATCATAGGTAGGGAAAGGTAGCCAGTATAACTACTGGGCATGGACGGCATTTCATCTTAGGCCTTAGGATGACAACGCACCTGCAATATCAAGTGATTTTTTCTTGTTATTGCAGGTGTCTATCTATAGGCGGCGGTAACCGCTTACCATCAGGTGAACCGTCAGCTTGTTTGTCCTCTAGTTGTATAAAAAAATCATATGGCCCACCTGATGGTAAGCGGTTACCTAGCGTCCATAGGGACACTTCAACGGGTATCACAGGAGCGTTGCGCGTTCCCACCCATTAAAACTTATTAATTAGATACCTACTGACTTCTCTGCTAATTTATCTGGTTAGATTTCTGCCGAAAAGTAAAAATGTTCTTTTGTGTACTTAACACGTATAAAATAAATACAAATTTTACAGTCTGATCTGTTTCTTTTTTCATTTTAATACATTTTTGACAGTAATGATGATTGAGAATAGCTATAGCATACAGTAGAAATACCTAATACGCCTTAGAGAAATTACCAGCATAATTATGTTAGATCCCTATCTTGTACTCGCTTACAATTAAATTATGTCTAATAGACCAACGAAGAAGTTAATTATGTGTTATAAATATATGTATATACAGGTTGGTGCCGTCAATACGACAATAAATTAAAACATGGGGCTATATTAGTTCATAGAAATGGTTTGCCACTTTTTCGTTTGATAATTTCATGAAATTTGTATAAAATAATATAACATTGGATACATTATTTCATATAAATGTTCAAATTAAAACCTGGGCTAACTATATTAGTTCATAGAACACATTCACACATCACAATTTATTGTCGTATTGACGGCACCACCCTGTATATATTAGTAAGTATAATTTAAGTCTTAATTTATTATAAATTACCGTTTTTACGATAAGTATAGTACCTAGTAGTGAAAAAATATTTTGGCACCGAAATATTTAAAACTATTTTAATACACACCTACGTGATTTTATTGATATTTTCTTGTAGGCGGCGAACAGCTGATACTGCAAAATAGTATATAAAAGTACCTACATCTAATTTTTATAAATAAACATAATTTTCATATAAAAAGATACCTAGATAGGTCATATATTTCTAACAAATTGTAGTAAAGCCTTAGTTTCAAACGGCCGCACATTGACCAATATAGAGTCGTGTGAATTGAAAAATTGTTTTTATTATACTGGAGATAAGAAATCACAATATCACAGTGTTTTTACTAATAGTGTGGGTGTTTAAATTGATCTGCAGGCGTCTGTTTTACAGAGAAAATCACAAGGAAATAAACAATCTCAGTTAAGGGTGTTGTCCACAGGTAGAGAAAATAGCAAAGTAGCAAGGACTCTATCGTTCTTCTATGCCATTTACTTTTCCTGTTAGTACTCCTAACTATACCATTGTAGACGGCATTAGTAGAGTAGAGTCCTTCGAGTATAGATACTAAAACTGATAGAGTACTCAAGTACTCTATCAGTCTGTTTTAGTATCTATACTACTAGTAGAGTTGTAGCCAGTTCACTCTACTGTTTACTCCATTAGTGTACAACATCCTTTTAAAGCTGTCGCTGATATATTTAAAATATATTATTGTGCCGTGCTAAAAAATATCAAATTGTATTGTTTTTAAATGTTCATTTGAAACTCACCGACAGCTGTAATAAGCCCCCATAACCTTGCAACCGGTTGTAGCCAGTCCCAAAGCACAGCTGCCATCGAAGTCCCTGGGGACATAGCGCCCCTGCCTGTCACACATTGAGGGTCTCTTTCCCGAAGACCAGAGGCACACTCGGAATTGTCACTCATGTCGAACTCACTATGAGTCAATCAAAATAAGTAATAAATTTTCACGACTTCCATTACCGACCAAAATCCATCACATCTCCATGAAATCACGTTGTGTTTACACCAAGTATTATCATTGCATTACGAGCGAAGCAATGCATTTCAATCTGGCATTCTGCCCGTATGTACAAAAATACCATAGCTCCTTGAAAATCACAGTATTCTGTTTTCGTTAACTTTCCCATGCCATTTTAGAAAAAACCTTTCAAATTTCAAAACTTTTGGTTTATCGGCTATGTTCTCCAATTGTAGCAAGTTGGAAAATGTTTTTTCCGACTTTCATCGCAGCGTGCGCGTAACTTGGATTCGCCGAATCGAGACGACGACGGGTGTGTTCGACAGCGAGCTAGAGATAACTGATTCTAGCGAGATACAGCGGCAAGATGTTGCAGATGTGTTGAGTCTGTTTATTCATGCTCATTGTGGAAAGAACACCGTCGTCTATCTTTCCACATGTTAAGTGATTGCTTTCGAGCATATGGCGTGACATTTTAACTGTTTAAGTACATAATACGTAGACACAAGCGTGAGCGCTGACAGGCCTAAAATAGAAATCAGTAATCCTGAGCGAATGATATCAGTTGGCGATATATATATATTATTTTGGCTGTGACCAATCCAATTAATACAATTATGTGTAAACGATACATAATTATTTATAATTGACATGTTTCAGTACGTAAAAAAATAATAATAAAAAAGAAATTGTAGTTTAATTGCATTGAAAATTGTGAAATAAACAATATTCTAAAGAAGCAAGTTTTCATTTCGCTTATATCGCAATTTACATTGAAAACCGTTAGAAATAAATCCTTGGCAATTTCAGTTTCTTTGGTTTTATTTTAACATTAAGTATAATGAAATTTAAAAGGTATTAAGAAAAAATCCACAGTAGCAAAATAAACGATCTAGGGTGGTATGCAAACCCGAGACCTTTCACAATCTGGATTTTCTGGATGACTGCTCTAACCGCTGAGCTATCAAGTACTAATTGAAGTAAAGGGTGTTCATCGTATCTTGGGGACGCTCTTCGGGGGAGTAGTGGTCGGAAACGACCGATGCCGGCGTACCATGCCTACGGAGTTCCTCGCGTGAGAGCAGAGAAGAGCCGTCAGAACCCCAGGATGTTTATTTTTCTAGTTTGGATTTTTTTCCTCATACCTTTTTATATATCCAATATACTTAGTGTTAAAATAAAATTAAAGCAAATGTACAGTGAAAATAAACACAACTGTATTTTCCAAGTATGTATTTATTCTAGTCAAAAATGTTTCATTTCTTTTGAATGTTCTATCTAGTTTTAAAATAAAAGTTCAGAAAATAGTTATGTAGTGAAAATATCGAATACTACTGTATATTCCACGAATTTATTTCTGTTATTTTGCAACGCAATTTACAACATAAACGGAAATAACATATTTTTACCTATTTATTTACTTTTCTTTTTTCTACCGATTTTTCGTCCGGTTTCTATTTACTTTGCATGCATTTTGTTTATTGTATATTTATTTTCTATACAGAACGAAGGCAGGTTGCAGTGCTCGTCACCTTAAAACACGATTTCTAGAAAAATAAATTTAAATCACGAAAATAAAGCAGCTGCTTAAAACAAACAGGCCGTGTAAATATTACAATTTGTATGAGACCGCCATAATTATGAGAACTAGCTGCACCCGGCATGCTTAGCAATGGTCGAAAAGAGATAACTGTTAGGTTTTTAATACTCCGAAGTTTGTTGATTAGTTTGCATGTCAAACTCGTAAACCCACGTCTCGTCACCAGTAACAATGCGTTTCAGGAATGGTTGGAATTGACTCGTTCTAGCATGTCCTCGGCGACTCTTATGCGATTGAGTTTTTGGAGAAAATTCAGGTCTTTTGGGACTTGCCAAGCGGCAACATGTTTCATACTCAAGTGATTATTTAAAATGGTACGGATCGACTCGTGAGATACAGAAAGTTCGCCGGCTATCTCTCTCAAAATTTAATGAGGATTTTCAGTCACTATTTCCCTCACTTTTGCGATGTTAACTTCAGTTGCAGACGTTGATGGCCTACCAGAGCGAGGCAAATCTTCCATCACATCTCGACCGCTTTTTAACGGTTTGTACCACTCTTACGTTTTTTGATAACTTCGGTTTACCGTAAGCCTTCTGTAACATTTTCAGTGATTCCGAACACGAAATTCCATTGGCGATGAAAAAATTAAGACCAACTCTTTGTTCGATGTTTTTGTCGATTATGAAATTCGCAATACACACTAGATAATAATATGGTATAGCTAAAGACAGCACTGTATTAATTTAAATAACAGATGCAACTCAAACTCCGCGCCAAAATGGAAAACAGTTGTGCCAATCTAACAACAACAACAATAAAAAAATCAAAAAATTGAATTTGGAGTGTTTGGCGGGATTTTATGGTGTCAGTCAAGATTTTTATTACAATAATTAAAAATTGTGTCGGAGCGAACTTTGTGTTATAAAAGTGGTGTAGTTTTATAAAATAAGTGTTTGTTTTGACGTACAAATAGCAACACTCTTAATTGCCCGTTCGTGACGCAACAGACAGAAAGGTAGAAAGAGATGAAATTATGTGTACAAATAATTTCATCTCTTTCTACCTTTCTGTCTATTGCGTCTTGAACGGGCAGTTAAGAGTGTTGCTGTTTACAAACAGAAATAATTTCATCTCTTTCTACCTTTCTGTCTGTTTCGCCTCGAACGGGCAGTTAAGATTGTTGCTGTTTGTATACATTAAAAGATTATTAAAATAAAAGTGATTTTTATGGTGTGAAAGACGATGAGAACTTTTTTTTTGTTATCCGCCTCATCAAGTAGCATCTTATTGGAGATTGTCGTCATATATTTCGCGTCAAATACTGCTAAGATGCATTGAAGTGTATAAGACCAGCATTTCAAAGCTATAAAAGAAGAAATAAAGAAATACTGAAGACATGGCTGTATGGGCATACGTACCGTTTGCCTTCCCATTACAAAATTTGAACAAATCGTCCATTCCCGTTACTTTTTTTTGACTGAATACCGATGTGTGGCTGGATAGACTTGACCCTTTGCCTTTTAAATCTATGGTACGCTTGTGCGTGGTGCGACGCTACCATAGAGTAACAACTACTCGGTTCGGTCTATCCGGTCCATCCATCTACCATTTTGTAATTTGTATTCGTTTCAACTTCATAAAGTTCCGCGAGTGCTTTGGATAAAAAGTGATTTTTCAAACTTTGTTTTTACTCTACTATAAAGAAATTGTGTATGTTAGGCTTCACAGACATTATATGCGATAAAGTTCTAAGATGCAGTCTGGCAGTGGTACGAAAAATCCACCGTGGGCTAGATCCAATGTCAACACAAATATGACCGGCATGAATCCTCAGATCATGGATCCAAATACAATGATGACTCAACAGGGTATGATGCCATTTCAACAAACTCAAGCTGTGTTTAATCCGAGTATGATGCAAGCCCAAGGTGGAATGGCTATGCCTATGGCAGGACAAATGCCTATGAATCAAATGACTCAAGGTCAAATGTACCCAGGTAATGTTGTTGCGTACCCTACACCACGTGCACTGAATCCTGGTATGTATCAGAACTCACAGTCCAATCAAGCTACACCAACAAACGAACAACGCGTTTTCACTGGAACCGTGACGAAAACTCACAACGACTTTGGGTTTGTTGATCATGATGTTTTTTATCAGACGTCTGTCTGTGCTAAAGGAGTCGTCCCTAAAGTTAATGATCGGGTATTGGTTGAAGCAACATACAACCCAAATATGCCCTTCAAATGGAATGCTACTAGAGTTCAGGTTTTACCAAAAAGTAGTCCAAATCAGAAACCAAACAATCAGAAAACTAATTCATATAATGCAGTACCTCCTCCATCAAACAAGAAATCTTTACCTCCACGTCGTGAAGAAAGGTCAACAAGAAGGGAAGAAAGGGTGAGAATTGATTATATTTATCTTTTTCAGTATAGTTCTTATAGGTTATTACAACTAGTAGCCAGTAACAGGCAAACTAGAGTATGAATTGTTGGTGTGGTGTTTATTTTATAACTTCTGTGTGTGTGTGAATGCTGTTAATCACCACCATATCAGATCTAATAGGTTTTTTGAGTGTGAGCTAGTTGTGGAGGAAGGGAGGAAGCGTAAATGCCCTTGGCCTGTGACAGTTCTTGTGGTATTTTTTCAAATCTAATAATAAAAGATTATTTCCCGGTATTAATTTTTAAAATAACTATAATATTGTATCACTAATCTGTACCCTGGCAAAAATATTTGAGTAAGAGTGAAAGCCAAAATGTTATGTACTATCACAGAAAGATCCAACCTGCCAATTTCAAAACATTTTCGCTTGAAAGTTTAAACTGGGTACTTACTGGGATCTTAGTAGACCCCAGCCCTTAAATTATTGACCTATCTGAAACCCTGTTTTATAGGTTATTGCCTTCATTGTTTTAAAAAAACATCTGGTCACAAAGACATTTAGTGACCAGATATGCCTTTGTGACAAAAAACAAAATATTAGTTTTTGTTTTTAGGATTTTACTATTGTTATAATTGCCAAAAATTTTTCGGAGACACTTAAATTCTATTGGTGGATGATACCCCAAGTAGGTGGCAGGTAGTTGATGACCTTTGTGTACAAAAATGATCTTTAGTGTGGCAGGTTGGACTATTCTTTGATGGTACAACTGGGAAACTATAAATGGAAATCTCAAAGTCAAAAAAATAAGCAGCAGGTTTGCAGCTAGTGCATAGTGCTTTTTGTATGCAATTAATATCTAGTCTGCAAACTGTTCACTGTAGGGGTGGATGCCATCACCAAAGATTTCATCTTATCATGTGTTAAATATTTTTAAGTTTTTTATTATCTAGAAATTAAAATGTAATAAAACTAGAAAAATTTCACGTCCTGAGGCAGGAATCGAACCCGCGACCTTTCGCAATCCGGGCGACTGCTCTGACCACTGAGCCACCCAGGACTTGGGATATCCCTGTGAAATTCTTCTAGTCTATCTGAATTTGCGTTTATGAGCTACGTTGTCCACCCTACAATGTCGAAATATTCTATTTAAACATCCGAAACGAGTACTTCACCACCATTATACCATTATTGTTTTATTACCATTTTAATTTACTTTATCCAGCAATTTGTCAAATGAAAATTAATTCTTTATAGAAACGTTCCCGAAGTAGAAGCCGCTCTCGTTCTAGACGTGACAGTCGAAGTCGTAGAGATTCTCCTCCACGTAAACGCCCTGTTGTGCACCAGCCCTCGCCTATAAAGTATGTTGTGCGAGTACCTCGTATGCCATTGGACATGTAAGTACATAGACATATAAATTAATAATTTTATATAATTTAAACAAATACCCTAAATAAAATATAAAATTTCAGAAAAAAAGTGGATGTGCCAGGACTTTCACAGAGATACACGAATTTATATGTACCCTCTGACTTTTTCAATGCTTATGTGAAATGGGGTGAGACATTCCCACCACAGACTCCATTTTCATTAAACAACCCATGTGGATATCACATAATGAGTAAAGAAGCGGAGAACCCTAATGCAAATGATGCAGAACTTGAACCGCCAGATGCTGATTATCGATTTTCAGCCAAGGTAAAAATAGCTTATTAAGTTTTATTCAAGTAATTTGGGTATATTAGAATTATATGTGACTAATCATGTATTTTTTTAAGGTAATGCTAATAAGCATGCCAACATTGGAATCTTTGTATCAAAAATGTGGATTGACCAAAGTGGATGACAAAGATAAGCGCACGAGTAAGTCACCATTACATCCAACAAGACTTATTAAATTCCTAGTTGGTCAAAAAGGAAAAGGCGGAGAAAACTTTGCTATTGGTGGACCATGGAGTCCCTCAATGGATGGCGATAATCCACAGTCAGATCCTAAAGTTTTGGTGAAGACTGCAATACGTACTTGCAAAGCCTTAACAGGCATTGACTTATCCTCCTGTACACAGTGGTAAGTATTATAAACTGGACTTTATTTTCTGGTTTGCTATGTTTAAAAAGTAACACTGGTCAAAAGTTAAAATTTTCATAATGTAATTTAACTGTTATAAATTTATAATAATACACAATTTCAATCTGAAGGGTGACCAGACCTGACAAAACTTTTGACCATGGTTGCCAAAATAGTCATGGTACAGCACACATTCATTATGTGAGAGTATGGAGTCATCTGTACATCGTCAATGGTGCAACTGATTGGATGCTGAGTTGATGTACTGACCTACCAAAATCGCTGTTGTATAACTCTCGTACCGGATGTGTCGTGTCCATGTGTGCAGTGGGGCGGCCAGCGCGTTCAAGCGCTAGTGAGTATTCCACTATAACTGTATTACCCGCGCAGGTACCGAATGGTGGAGTTTTACTACTGGCGCGAGGGCAGCGGCGGCAACAAGTCGCGGCTCGAGTGTGTGGTGTTCTTCCTGCCAGACGTGTGGTCTGCGCAAGCTTCGCGTATCGAGTGGAGCAACGTTCAGGAGCAATATAACGCTGCGTGCGAGACCGCCTTAAGGAAACTCGAGAAGCCAGCGGAGCCCGAGTCCAGCGGCGCGGCGAGCTCGCAGCCAGCGCCCGACGCCACCGAGCCTGCGCCGGCGCCGGCGCCGCCAGCGCCAGCCGCAGCGGAGATATCGCAAATTGTTTGTTCCCAGTTTGTTTGGTTATGTTTCCGGCTGCGTGCGCTACTTATTTGAAGATCTACCCCACCGTGCTGCCGACCACATTACATCTTTTCAATGTCTTTTACAAAATTAGCCAAATAATTAACTCTAAATGTTGATAATTTAACTCCCCAGTTTTAAAATCTATTAATATTTTCGATTTCAATAATCTCAGCCAAGATAAAATCTTTTTTGCCTATCTAACGTCTGTTTGTATTATATGAATAATAATCATTACTGTATTTACATTTTCAGGAAAATACTGATGCAAATGAAAGCACTATAACCATTGATGAGAATGAAGATGAAGAGGATAAACCTGAACCAACACATTATTCAAAAATAGATCTGAGAACATTTAAAGTGGACCAGTTGAGACAAGAACTGCGAGCACGCAATGTTAGCTGTAAAGGTGTATATCAAAATTAAAAGTTCTTTGTTGATATGACCTCTCATACTAAGTTCCTCTAAGCCATCATAAATGATAAATTTTATTTGCAATTTCAATTTACGAGATATATGTATTGTATATAAATTTTAATATATTTATTTAAAATTTTATTAAATAAATTTAATGTTTCTTAAAGGATTACGTGCTCAATTAGTATCCCGTTTATCAAAACTTATAAAAGCAGAAGAAGAGAAGGAATCGAAAGGTGATGATGATGTGATGGAATTGGAAGACGAGGAACAAACAAAAGAAACAAAAGAGAAAGAGATACAAGAAGATCATATTGAGTTAAGTGATGATAAAGAAGAACCTGCACCTAAAGAAGAAGAAAAAAAGGCAGAGGAGACTGAAGCTGTTGAAGTTAAAGAAGAAGAACCAAAAAAAACTGAAAAAGAGTTAGAGGAAGAAAGAAAGAAGGTACATTGTCAATTTGAAAGATCACATTATTTATTTATTATTACATTTTCTTACAATCTGAATAAAATGTTGATTTTTTTATTAATTTGTAGTTGGAGAAAGATAAGCAGCACTTAAAATCACGATACGAATTGCCCAGTTCACCTCACATTATTGTACATCCTTTATACTCAGCTAAAGGAGGAAAATTCAACTGTAATGTGGCAACATTATCTCTGCTACTGGACTACAGAGTCACAGACAACAAAGAACACAGCTTTGAGGTATGTAAAACATGTTAGATATTGTTATTTTACAATTATAAAAGTAATGGAGTAACTGTATTTCATAGATGACTTTTTTACAATTTAGATTTTAACTGTTTCTGTTGTCATTTAGTTATTTGTATTTGCTGAGTTATTCAACGAGATGCTTATGCGTGATTTCGGATTCTACATTTACAAAACATTATACACACTTCCTGAGAAAGCTGAAGAGCCTAAAGAGATCAATGACAAAAACTCTGAAAAGGGAGAAAAGAAAGAAGACAAAAAAGAAACAGAGAAGAAGGATTCTGAAAAGAAAGAAGATAAGAAAGATGATAAAGAGAAAAGTGACCGTCGGGATGACAAGCGGGATGTGCGACGTCGGCGCGTGAGTTATTTTCCATACCATGCTTTTTTCTAAAGTAAATATCCTAGCTGGCCTAAGCATTTCATTCAATTGTTTTTTTAACCCCCGACGAAAAAAGAGGGGTGTTATAAGTTTGACGTGTTTGTTTTTTTCTTCTGTGTATCGGTATGTGGCATCGTAGCGCCTAAACGAATTGAGCAATTTTAATTTGTTTTTTTTTTTAATTTGAAAGCTGAAGTGATGATGGTTCTTAGCTATAATTAATGAAGATCAGTCAAAATGAGCTGATAGTCATCAAACGTCTGAACGTTTGATTACTATTACAGATCCAATTGATTAGAAATTTGGTTTACTGTTACTTCGGTGACATTCCCATGACATACTAACCTTGAGCTGATTCTATACCATCAAAAGACTGTGGGATGCTTAATTCTTGTTTCTTATCTGCAGAAACTTACAGCAGATATAGCGTGTTTGGGCTTTTAAGAATAGTCTCAATGAGATGGTCTTAGATCGATGATTAATGGGGCCGGGGGGCAACTCAAAATTTTTATTTTATGTTATCTTTAAATTTGTGTCACCGATTATTGTAGATAAAAGTGTGTCTATAGTTATAATATAAAATTTTGTAGGACTCTCACAGCGACGACGAACGTAGCGGTTCTCCCCGTCACCGAAGTCGAGGCGTGGAACTACCTCCCGATCCATACCTGCTTCTGTCTTTGGTTTACTTCGACACTTCGCGCGGTGGAAACGTGTCGAAGAAAGATCTACAGAACCTATTCATGAGCCTTGGCCTGGTACTTTCAAGGTCACAGATCAGGACAATCCTTGAGAAAGTGTGCATCAAGGATAACTTTAGTTACAAGTAAGTTGGGTTTTATTGTCTGATATTGCAATAGATATCTAAATTTCTTTTTTTAATCTGAAATGATTGCCATCGTAGACATCTGGTACTTGCTGTTACTCGAATTGCTTGCTTGGGAGTATGAAATATTAAAAATTATATCAATTGTTATTCCAACGAATTAACCCTTGAAGCTTATTTCATCAGTGAAGTAAAAACATACCTGACTCAAGAGATATGCTTATAGTATTGTATTGTATGTGTGTGCCGACAGGCTAGTAAAGGAAGATAGATTATTAATGATGTTTCATTGTACACTAATACTATATTTTCCGTAACTTTCTTTTCCTACAGAGGTCTCATGCAAGCTATCAAAGATCTGGCATCAGGAACAAATGACGCCATGCAAGATTTGCCATTAGACTCGCCAACCGCAAGCTCTGAAGTACCACCACATGTGAGTATCAATAAGAACTAAGAATTCGGCAGCACATCAAGCTTATCAGATCGATCTTGAAACCCTTCCTCCATTCGAAATAGGCTTTCGTAATGCAAATAACACTTAAATGTTCTTTCCACTGTACAGACGACAGCACGTCAAGTGTAACAGTTGCACTACGAAAGCCGCCTCTATTACGAACGTTGTAAGGGCGGTCTCAAGGTCAAACTGTTTCGCTTAATGTACTGTAATAGAAAAAAATGTGTCCTAGTTAGGGATGCGAACTCGCGACCTTTGTGACTGTTCTAACTTTCAAACATTTTTTTTGTTACAATAAAAGGAGATGGTAAAAGATTTTATGGGATTCGGGTCGACTCATGTGCAATATTTTTGCAGGATTCAGTCTACAGGACTGAATCCTGCAAAGTGCATGGCATGTTCTGTATACAAAATCTCTCAACCCTTTGTATCGACTTATTTCCTAATAGGTGACCGACGACGTGATCTGACGTAGTTAGTCTCATTAGACCACAGAAGCGGTTAAAGAGTTAAAACACGTTTTATCAGGAGATAAAATGCGTTTGTGGTCTAGTGGTTGAGGCTACGTACGTCAGATCTAGAGCTCCGAGGTTCAATTCCCGTGCGGGCATAATTTATGCTCGGTTTAGTTGGTGGTGGGACTTTTCTAAGTCCACCTGGTTAACTACTACCGTCTTACCTAAGTCTGCCGCCATAACAATAATGTTAACAGCATTATTATGTTCCGGCAATTCTGTTAGAGTTAAGATAGCCAGTTCCTCTGTGGTTGAGGAATCCGGGTGTAGCTCGCTTCCATTTCCACTTATTACGATCAGGTGAGATAAAAGTCAAGAGCTACACCGCTAAGAATTAAAAAATCGCTTTCTTACTATTGAAAGACAAAAGAGGCGTGCTATGGCGGCTAATAATTTAATTTTAACGAATTATTTAACGTATCTTTAGCAGTTACCATTTCGCAAACACGAAAGCGGAACGCAGCCATTAATAAGATACCGAAATTTATTAGTTCATATGTATTTTAAAGCCATTAGTATTTTAAATACAAACTTCAAAATACCTCAGCGTCAGGTACTTGAAATACCAATCACAAAATACATTTTCAACAACTAATTAAAATACAAATTCAAAATACATCTGTGTTTTAATCAAGTATTTTACTTACAACCTGACCTATAATTTTGCTATCTCCTTTAGTAAAATGCAAAGAAATACATTAAAATTAGAATTATCAGGAATTCTTAATTGATAACTATATTTTATTCATCTAGATTGCTGAACTGGAAGCTACTATCGCAGCAGGCAATCGAAACCTTTTGCCCTTATTCAACAGAGCTAACCAAGATGGTGCGGAAGTGACTGAAGAGGGAGAAACTAAAGACATTAGTGATACTGGTAAGTTAACATAATAGAAACGTAACTCCGTTTGTAGTTACCAGAAACCTAATAAAATTTGTTTCTATGTAGTAATAATTTAGTAATTAATAATTAAAATAGAATAAAACTAGAAAAATTTCACGTCCTGAGGCAGGAATCGAACCCGCGATAATTTAGTAATTCTTTAGCACCTCAGTTGGGGTGTTTAGAGTGGAGTTGAGGGATATTTTACATTTAATTTATATAAGTATATATTAATATATATTAATTGGAGAAAACCTTAGCGCAACAATTAGGAACAACTGTAAAATATTTACAGTTGTTCCTAATTGTTGCGCTAAGGTTTTCTACTTGTATTTGTCCACTCATAGGTCTGTGGAAAATTTATTGGTTTATATATTTTTTATTGTCAATGTCACTGTCACAAACGCGGTGAGCACGTGCACCTAACCTAAAACAGACCACGCGGTCAGCACACCTTACATCCTAATTACGATACGTTTAACGAATACTGGGCCTAATTTTCAAGACACACTTAAGTGTAAATTTAAGTTCAGTATATCTCTTTCTCGCAGTATTATATCTCTTTCTCGCAGTATGTAATAGGAAAAAGATAGCAAGAACTCGTTTAGAGCTGTCAATTTAGACAGATTTCAAAGGAACCATAGACAATTTTAGACGGCATGTACGGAGGTGCCTCCTAAACACTGTTTTTTACGTTCAATAAGATCGAAAATTGAACCCATGTTTCTAAATGACAAATCTTAGGACCTTTTTCGTATTCTTATTGAGGGAAAGAGATGCACTGAACTTAAATTTAGACTTAGCATGTGTTCTCCAGAATTAGAGCCACTGTTTGTTTCCCAAAGATTGTATATAATGTATGAACAAATTACGCGCAGGTGTGGTTATGTACAAGTCCCGGGTAGTGGACGTCGGTGCACTGGTGGCGGCAGAAGCCCGCGGCTCGGTGCAGCGTGGCCGGCTCGAGACGGCGCTAGAGAAGGCGCGCGCGGCTCTGGCGGCCGCGCGCGCCGCCGCCGCGTCCACGCAGCAGGCGGAGCGCGGCGCGCAGACGCAGCTGTCGGACCTCACCGCCAGCCTCGCCGCCGCCAGGGCTAGGATCACCTCGCTCACGGTCAGTCGCCACAACCACTCAATTGGGATGTTGCCTAAGTCTGATGCTATTTTTCACAAATTCGGAAAATATACGCTACTGTTACCCATAAAAACAAATCAAAATTGAAAGATTTGGAATATTGTTGAAGCTATACTGTTTAGAAAATTTATAAAATTGGTCCCTTTTTTTTCAAATTTTATCTAAAATGTTGATGGTATTAGATTGCTCACATCAATGAAAACAACTACATATTATTATGACCACTTTCAATGAAAATATACATATTGCATAGTTGTTATTCATTTTGTCATTATGTAGTAATAAAGGATCATGTGACGTTTTTAAGATTATTGTAGTTTTAGGCGCATTAACATCTTAGTTACTGAATTCCGATATTGTTATATTTTTAGTTGTTATCTGTCACGGTGGGCGGTAATTATAGACAGTCGGTCCATGGTGGGCGTAATGTATAATTCGTAAGGAAAGTGGCTCCATCTTTATTTAGTTCCTAAGAGCGTCACTAGATGGCGCTGAAGGTTTCTACATCGCGCTATTGTTTACTTTCAACCAAAGACCTATACAGGGTGGCACATTTAGATCGATCAGTATGTGAAAGTCTGAAATTATAAGACACCAAAATCTCTTCCTAGGAATTATGTCATCGATTTTAGTAAAAAGAAAAACTGCATTCAAATTTCAAACATTTAATAAAAACGTGTACTCGGCCCGGGAAACGAACCCCGGACTTTTTGAAAAATAAAACTAATGCTATTTCTTTTTCGATATCGATTGTGTAGGTCTTACTTAAGCATTAAACGTTACTATTAGGGATGGGTTATAACAGGCAAATTTCCATACCTGTTATGCCTGTTACTGTTACATAAAAATAACAGGACAAAGTAACTGTTAAAAAATAACAGCCTGTTATTTTTTTTTTTGTTAATTCTCCCTATAAAGGGTAGGCAAAGGGAACTAATGCCCATACAGTCATGTCTTAAGTATTTCTTTATTTCTTCTTTTATTGCATTAAAATGCTTGCTTCTTGGAAGTATTTGACACGAAATATACGATAACAGTCACTTTATGTGCTACTTGATGAGGTGGATAACCACAAAAAAGTTCTCATCGCATTTCACACCATAATCACTTTTATTCTAATAATCTTTTAGTTGCACGTCAACACAAACACTTGAATAATAAAACTACGCCACTTTCATAACTCAATGTTCGCTCTTATACAATTTTTAATTATTGTAATACAAATCTTCACTGACGCCACAAAAACCCGCCAAACACTCCCTTTTTTTGTTAATATTCCCTATAAAGGGAAGGCAAAGGAAACTAAAGTCCATACAGCCATGTCTTCAGCAGTTCTTTATTTCTTCATCTTTTCATCATCTTTTGTTCTTATCTTAGGAGTATTTGAGGCGAAATATATGATGACAATCTCCATATGAAGCTACTTGATGAGGTGGCTAACCACATAAAAGCTCTCAACGTCTTTCGCAGCATAATCACTTTTATACTTATTATCTTTTAGTTGTCAACATAAACACTTTTATAAAACTACACCACTTTTATAACAATAAGTTCGCTCCGACACAATTTATAATATTGTAATAAAAATCTAGACTGACACCACAAAATCCCGCCAAACACTCCTTTTATTTTCTTTTTTATTTTAGATACCACCTAACAGTTACAGAGAAATCCCGACCAAAGGAACATGAATAGTTCACGTGCTTATAATGGTCCTTTTGCTCACGCAAATAAGTCATAATTATCTTTATCAGTATACATCTCGGCGAAAACATTATTCACGAGGTATAGAAAAATAAAAAAAAATAAGATGACTCTATATGGCCTAAATTTCTTTGCCTTTCCCCAACATAAAATTTTTTTGCCGTTGTTTAATGAATACAGTCAATATTTTTTTCAATAACTGTAAAACTGTAAAAACAATTTAATGTGGAAAACTGTTGAGAATTTTATCTTACTTATCCACCTAATCGAATTAGTATCATGGAGACTGTCATCGTACATTTCGCGCCAAACTCTCTTAGGATGCATTGAACTGGCAATTCAATCCATTAGTTGCAGAAGTAAAAAAAATTCTAAAACATAGCCGTATGGGCATTAGTTCCCCTTGCCTTCTCTGTAATAAAGAGAACGAAAACAACAACAACAAAATTAAGTGACCAAATGAAGTTGTCATTCATTTATGTGGAAGTCAATTAAATTTGTTAGAATAATAAATAATAGGTGCATCTCTTTCTAACAGTATTCAATCACCTAAGCAAGAATGAGATAAAAATAATAACAGGCCTCATGGAACAGATAACCTAACCAAATGAAAAAGATCGTATTTTCTATAGTTAAAGTTTGTAAAACACTAACAATTTTATTTGTTCGACTTTTAAATACTAGGTGCCTCTCTTTTTAACAAGGTTCGAACAAATATAAAAGAGTGAGATACAAAATGTTATTTTTTAACAGGTAGGTATTTTAATAACACAGAGACCGGTTGTTCCTGTTATTTACAATAACAGGTAGTATTGCTTGTTCCAAGGAACTGTGACTCAAGGGTGCCTGTTATTTACATTAACAGGTATGGCTTGTTCCAAGGAACAGCTGTTATCTGTTATTTTTAAATACCTGTTTTTTTTCTCTGTTACGATAAATACGCCTCACCTCTAGTTACTATGAAACATGATGTCTAAAATGAATAAAATGCATGGTGTTCATATCTTTGAATTGATTTTAGTAAGTGTTCGATATTACCACCATTTTTTTTAATACAACATTTCCAACAACCAAGATGTTCCATTTTCAAATGAGGTTTATCACGTCTCTGTTCAAACCAAAACGTTCCATTTTAAAATGAGGTTTATCACGTCTTTGTATCTACATACTTTTTCTAAGTGGGCTTTTCATTTGACCGAAAAGTAAGTATGATCAATAGAAGTAAGCAAATACAATCATAGATAGATAATATTATCGCAGATAACAATATGTAAAGCAGTGTATGTCACAAGTTGCGACACCAGTAAAGAGCTACAAACAACCATAGAGTAGATAGATTGATAGATAGAACTAAACTAAATTATAGGATATGAAAACAATGCATTTTATTAATTTTAGACATCATGTTTCATAGTAATGTTTACTGCTTAAGACCTACACAATCGATATAGAAATAGCATTAGTTTTATTTTTCAAAAAGTCCGGGTTCGATTCCCGAGCATAGTACACGTTTTTTTTAAATTTGAATTCGCTTTGGACTCGACTGAGTTGGGCTCTTTACATCACCCGTTCCGTAGATTTTCTATGGAGCGTTTTTGGACGATGCGCCGCTACACATCAAACATACCACATACCACTGTATCTCTGAAACTTTTGATCTTAAACATACTATTTCTTCTGCAATAAATATTGCTTCATGAGTAAATAGGCTGTGATGATGATTGTAGTTGAAGTGTTTGTTTAAACAACTACAACTTTTGTTGTAGTTCAACTATTGGAACTGGTGTAAATTCATACATGACAGACAGACATGTAAAATATTTTTTATTTTAAGCATACTGGGGATTTGGCGATTGGAAAGTGCTTCTTGGGAATCTATTTTAATAAAGATATTTTCATTTCATACGCCCACCTGATTTGCAAGCAGTTAATAGTAGTAAAATTCTTGATTTCATTTTCTACATATTTTTTTCTTTACAGGCAAGTTCGAAAATCTTCCATTCTGCATTGAAGAGTATCCAAACCAAAGTCGAAGCCGTTGTCAATATCAAATATGAAGATGATGATGTTGTTGAAATTGTAAATGGACCATCAAAGTAAGTTAAATTCATCAACCATAGCATTGTTTAAAAAACATATTTAGTATTATGTGTTGTAATAGTGTTTATTTTGCTTCTTTTCATAGAGTGGATAAAGATGCTAAAAAGGATAAGCCTGTAGAAGAAAACCTTAAACAAGAAGCTTCAAGTGACGATAAAGATTCAAGCAAGATTGAACCTCAAAATGAAGAACATAAAAAAGAAGCGAAAGAAAAGGAAAGCGACACTACTGCAGAAAATATGGAGATAGATGATAAGGAATGATTTATAATAGATTTTTAAGTAAATCTTACCCACTAGTCGGGTATTGAAATGTTTTAATAATAGCTGTGAAAGTTATCTATAGTAAGTAAAATATATAATGGGAGAATTAATTAACGTGAAAGCGTGAAACGAGCGTTAAGTATGTTTAGTTGTAAAAATAATCTAGTTTATAATGACAGTTTAGAAAGTGACTTTTAAGTTGTATGTGATGAGCCCGAGTTTTAAATCTGTTTTCCTGACTTTATTTTATTCAAACTTATATCACAAATATTACTAATTAAGTTACAGAAAACTATTGCAATATGTTAGAAGGTACAATCATCACTAGCCTTGCAATGTTGTTCTTTCTTTTTACTGATTCTACATTGTTCAAGGTGTGAACAAAGTATTGTTGAATTACCGATTATGTACCTACTCTAGATTTCTTTTCAAGCAAATAAAACAAGCATTTCATCTACTCTAATGTTTTATTAAATATTATTTCGATACCAGAAAAGAATCGCTAACATAATCAAGTAATAAATTTCTTATTAAATTATTTAAAAATAGTTCTCAAACTGTATTTCTTACATATTCCCTACAATCGAAACATTAAATTATTATTGGAATAATCTTACTTTCTAAATTTAATAAAATAAATGAAATTAACATAATGAGCTCCAGTTTTCAGTTAAAAGTTTGGAGAGGTAATGTCACCAATAACATTAAAGTGTAGTAATAATGTTTATAATTATGTTATATGTATGTTCTAATACTTTCATATGAAAATTAAACAAGAATAACTTACCTTCTTCAATACAATATTAATATTTATAAAATTTATAATACTGTGGCATATATGCGCCTCGCGGAATAAAGCAAATCACTTATTTTTTATATTTTAAATCTGCGTAATATTGCCCTTGTCATGATAATTATTATTCATGTAGTAAATAAACTATACATTTCTTATTTCGTACATATCATTAATGTTTCTGTATTACTAGAACTAGACGATATCGTCGCTATTTTTATTGATTTAGATTATTTTAAACGCACGGCTCGACATAGTTTCCTGGGAAAAGCCCAGTGACTCCGTCCATGACTCCTTCCCACCAGCCGTCGTCGTTTTTCTTCAGTACGTAGATCACGGCACTTTCTTGGAATGACAATTCGTCTTCTTTGTCTGCGTAGTAATCGTAGATCGCCACCACTAAGACATACATCATTAACGTTAAAACTATTTTGACATGGGTGTAGAACATTTAGAATTATTTAGCTCAGTTACGTTTCATTTTACTAAAGTTTAACAAGAACCTCTGTTTTCTATTGTCAATGACATAATAAAATTAAAAGAAATTAACAACATGAATGAGCATATTGTGTCTTGTATCGCTTTAGAATATACTGAGAGTTTTTTAAGTTTTGACCACAATCTAACTTTTTATATAGGTACAAGACTGATGACTACATCTCGTTGCTTGTTGTCCATAACGATAATAGTCTATCAAATTCATGGTTTACTATTAAATCATTTTAATCCAAAAAAGTAATGTCAAAAATACAGGATGGTTGCCCACCCCTGGCGAAAAATAAAATCGTAAAAATAAAGATTTGGCACAAAAATTATTACCTCATTACGCACTACATTCACATTTGTGCGTTACGTCGCACGGCTTTTCATGGAAACTCAAGTCTAAAATATTGGAAACAAACAAACCGATTTTAAAAAAAAACATCTATTGTTGTGCTTGTACGACGTGAATGTTATGGTAATGTGTGACGTCTATTGATTGTATCTCCGCTCAGTGAAGCTTTCAGTGATTTTATTACTCGCAAGCTAAGGGTTGGTGTGAACATTGTGTTTTTCCAGCTGATAACGAAAGTAAGTAGCATTACCATCTATGATTAGAACTTGTCTTTTATCTAAAAGTTTTTGAAAATACCAATGGAATATTAATCAATGGACCCAAAAGTTTTCGTTCATAAAATATTAACGTATTCACAAGTCGAAGGGTCGCGTCTTCGCAAACGTAATAAAGACCTTAAAAAGTTTAGGTAGAAGAAAAAATATTGTAAAGTTTACTAGACGAATAAGTTTCGTGCAACAAATTTAAAATATTTATTTTTTTCTCCGATATATTTGTGTTTGTTCCTAAATCTCCCTTAATTACTCTAGTGTAAAATTTACTTATTGTCGTTAAAAATTCATAGCTGTGAATACCACTAAGAATGAGTACCGGGAAATTTCCTTTTTATTATAGCACTTACAACATTCGTCGTTTTAAAGTTTTTTACTATTTAAAAAAAAAAATAGTAAAATTTTGAGTGAGATAATTATTATCTCACTCAAAATTTAGCTTATGAGTTAGGTCTTAATTTTCAAAGTCGTTGAGCATTAACACATCAACAACAAAAACAACAAAACAAATACATAAGCCAGTGCTAGTCTAAAAAGTTAATAGAGGATTTTTATGTATAAAAAGCTGACAATTGCTCTTACACAACTATAATGCTGTTTTTCGATTAATCCTCTGACAAATAAGTACTAAGACTGGTCCTGACTTGTTTAGGCCGATAAAATCTAAATAAAGTCACTTTAGCATAATGCTGAGCCTTGGGCCAATGTTCGTTTTTAAATATTTTCGGTTTCAAAGTTTTTATGAAAAGCCATGTGACGTTACGCAATTATTTTAATAATACCTTTTTCAATATAGTTCTTCGGCACCCAACCAGGCAGGTCCTCCTCATCTGGCACTATGGCTGGCACCGCACTGGAGTACTGAGCATTCATCATCTTACTCTGAGATTATATTATTTAAAATTAAATAATAAAAAACAAAATTATAGAACCTGCCATACCAGTAACTTTTTTTTAAGTATTAGGGATAGGAAATGTGCTAAAGGGACTTCCTAAATATAAATTGTCAATATGATATTTTTCATATTTATTTATAAAAATATTCTGGCATTCTTTACAAGTCAATTGGTAATAATTACGACAGAATTGATCGCGATCGACTAAAACATATGATATAATTGTATTTTTGTTTTTAAGGCCTTCTGATCATAGAATAGAATTTTGTTAATGAACCCAAAGACTGCATCTGATTAAAAACCGGTGAAAATCTTTATTTTCCTTCAGTTTAGAGGCCCTACACAAGATGCTTTTGGATAATCGCTATCATTTAGCGGAAAATGTTACTAGCCCTCAATTGACTTTCGATCACAAATGTCAAATCCCATACATTTTCTACTTAGCGATGGCGATTGTCAAATGTTATCTTGTCTAGGCCATCTGGCCTGTTTATTATGGCAGAGAGTAGAAACTGGTCGTCGTGGTCCTGCGCTACGTTACAATTATACTTGAGTCAACTTCGATAAATAATAAATACATATAAACATACCACTGTCATTTTTTTATGATAAGAATTACAAAATACATATAAAAAGTATTGAAAAAATTCAAAATACGTTCAACAAGTCACTCAAATCAAAAAAATAAAAAAATAATAATCTTATTACGATTCCTTGCGCTGATATAAGTTGCTAACTCTTTCTAACCAACAGAAATTGTTTTATAACAAAGAATTCGCCGACATTGATCTGTTCAATAGAACCCACAATAAGTTACAAGGTTAAAGAGCATGTTTTCCTTTATATTAACTTATTACTTTGCATTAGAAAATACTTTAACTAGAAAAAATCATGTCCTCATGTGGGAACCGAACCCGCAAATACTTTGTATTAATAATTTTATTTTTATCTCTGTCAAAATCTGAAAATCTCACATGATGAGTCAATCATGTTATGTATGACCATGTGAGCTTCATAAATTCAATTATTTTTGTGTAACTTTTGGGCACTAGAGTTATGTAAAGTTTATGATCAGTTTGTGCACATCTCCTGTAGGGCTAGGAAGTGTTATCCCTCAAAGAGAATACCGATACCATGAACTCTATAAATTCTAAGAAAAGAATTCAACATAGCAGAATTTAGTTGCCATCATCTGGAAGATGGATGTGCTGATCCTAAACACTTGACAAAAAAAATGGTCGCAAAAAATCTGCTCGGTATATATACAAAATGGCACATTTAGATCCGTCAGTATGGGAAAGTCTGAAACTATAAGACATACGAAAATCTCTTAGGAACCATGTCATCGATTTTAGTAAAAAGAAAAACTGCATTGATACATTTTTTAAAAAATGTACTCAGCTCGGTAATCGAACCCGGACGATTTGAAAAATTAAACTAATACTATTTCTATTTAGATATTGATTGTGTAGGTCTTAAACAGTAATCGTTACTATGAAACATAATGTCTAAAATGAATAAAATGCATTGTTTTTATGTCCTTTAATTTATTTTCCTTTAATATATTTATAGTTTCAGACTTTCCCATACTGACCGATCTAAATGTGCCACCCTGTATATATTTTAATTACTTGTAATATAGTGAGTATACATACGTTAAGATGGTGTGGCCTTCCAAAAGCGTCGTGCGCTAGTTCGTCGTCCATCGGCGGAGGCGGCAGCGGCGGGGAGACGGACCCGCCTCGGATAGAGGCCCCGCCAGCCGACGACGACGATCCTCGCTAAATAAACACATTCAAATATTATCAGGGTTAACTCTATCGCAGTTTTAAACTACAACAGCCTGCGGAAGGTCATTTAATGTTAAACAGGCTAATCTTTGATCAATAAAGGAGATGTTTCATATCCGGCCAGGTATCTGCACAGTATCTCAAAAAATAAATAGGAAAAATCTCCTGAATCCGGGAAAAATACTAATAATTCGTTTTCAGGCATAGTTTGTTTGTACAAAAGTTGAAATTTTCGCCGATTTCACCTTTATTCACTATGGCAATAAAGCGGGCGACTTACAAGTCAACTTAACGTCACCAAAATGACGTAAGACATAACCGCCAAGATGATGAATATTTGGCTGTTTTGCAGTTTTTTTCTATATAAATCTTATTTTGTAAGTACTACGGAACAAAGCAAATAAAAAGAAAATTATTACGGTTTAGCATATTATTTCGGCTGAGTCTCAATACAGTTTTGGAACATCTCTTTTATCTTGATCTTATATTATCTCACTAGTTCGATTCACTTGTGCGATCGTCGAACTTATTTGTTCGGACGTCGAACTGACGTAGAAATTAAAGGTCTCACTAGTCCTACTATCTTAACTAGTGACATCAAAGTAATAGTTGGGGTCTTTTTGATTTTCAACAAATCTTTGATAAGAAATGTTTTTTTCACAAGTAGGTGTCTTTGTTATCTATACCTCAGAGTAGCCAGTATTATTATAGTATAAATTAATTGAACCTTAGGCCAGGCCCCCGTCACTCTCGAAATGCAACGTTAAAAGTACCGGCCGCTAAGTGGAAATCTGGCGATCCGACCGGCAGTGGGCCGCCGCAAGCGAGATTGAAGCACGCCCGTTGAACGTTTCCCGCGCAAAACGCAACGATACTCACGGCTCACGGTTACTTTGTAGCGGAGTTATTTTAAAACTATGATATTTTTTAAGATATCCATTGAAATCAAATAATGCTAGGTAGAATTTTGTTCACAATTAAATACTTGTGGTGAATAATGCATTTATTTTGAAAAGGAACAATATCATGTTTATAAAAATACCTTCGCAGATAAGTGCATTATTTTAGAATAAATTTGGTTACCAAAAAATAATTATAGTGAGCCAATTTTGAAAGATAGACATATGCTGTCGCGAACTTTTTTTTAGAACTTTTAAAGGAGAACAATTCTTACTTACATGATTTTTGCGTAACTTTAACCATTTGCGCAGCGCACGCAACTAAAGCTCTGAAAAGGAATATTTTTTCCCCCGTTTCTGCAATATTTTTCATTGGTGCTCATCTGCTATTAGTCGTAGCGTAATGTTATAAAGCCTATATTATACCTCGTTAAATGGACTATCCAACACAAAAAGAAATTTTCAATATGAATCAGTAATTCCTGAGATTAGCGCGTTCAACCAAACAAACGCAAAGAAACCCTTCAGCTTTATAATATTAGTATGGATTTAAGAGGTGAATACGACGATAATCGTTTTTGTTTCGATTTAACCTTCCACTAGGGGCACAGATTAATAATAATATGAGGGTGCTACTTTTACGGAGCTCGATTTACAAATACGATTCGGCGGAGTGCTAGTTGCACATTGCACTAAAACACCTTCAGAAGTAGTTCTAAATGTCGACTACCGTTTTGTGGCAAATGTGGCAAGAAACATAACTGTAGCGTCTTTAATTCTCTACTAAACGATGAACCTAATATGGACGATACCAGACTATACATTCATTTTAAATAGTACAATAAAAATTATTCGTTTTACGGAGGGCTGAAAGTCCCGCCGGAGGCTTTTATGAATTACGTGGAAGAATTAGAAACACGATTTTTGAAAATTTTTGATAAAGACTTTACGAACCAGCCGGGAAGCACTTCAATGAATATACTACAAGAAATTGATTTTATTCCACCTTGCCCATGTTTTCCAAAGGATTACTTGTAAAAGTTATTTACACGATTTAGAATATCAACGAATGAATACAAAGATGGAAAAAACATTGATCTTAAATTATAAAATTAAAGATCTTGAATTTATAAACTTAAATCACATTTAATTGATCGGCTTTCTTTGCATTCACTACATTGCATTAGATGTATAAATAAAAAAAAATAAGTTCTTATTCAGTCATTTTATTTAATTTATGGTCGTGGCACAACCCTTACGTTTTCGCTCGATGACGCAATCACGCGGTGTACGCTGGATTCTCGACTCTCGGTATGCGTTGGTAGAGTATATTTCTTCTCGCATCGTCTAAAATGGCTAATAATAATAATCCTAGTAGGCTAATATAACGAAATTATTTCACCATTTGTATTAGAGTGAAGTATCTGTCCTGTTATTAATCTGTGCTTAGGCCATTTTTGGTGTTATGGTGGATAATCGGTAAAAACTAATTTTTAATACCAACCTGTCCAGGCAAGCTCATGGAATGTTGACTGTGCTCTCCATCAGAACCAATCAATGGAGATGGCGGTGCTGAAAAAAAAAGATCATTAAACGAAACAATATAAATATTTGTGGCGACCGGCTGATTGGTCTGTGCCCCTTTGCTTTACAGGCTACTCGGTCGGGAGTCCCGGGTTCGAATCCCGGTGGAAGCAAATGTTTGTATGAGTAGGTACGAGCATTTGTTCACGAGTCTTGGGTGTTTATAAGTTTATTTAGTATATAGTTTTAACAATTACAAATAAAGAAAAGAAAACGATGAAAAAATATATGCTCCTGGCGGGAATCGAACCCGCGTCTCCTGATGTTCGGCCAGACGCGATTACCACTACGCCACCGGAGCACTAGGTATTATAACCTACTAATTTCTTCACCACTTTCTGTCCTTCTTCTTAACGTTTTTATAGCAGTTTATTTAGTATATTTCCAAATTTTTACATACTTGCATATTATTATCAATATTTCTCCGTCATCTAGTATCCATAACACAAGCTCTTAATGATGCTTACTTTGGGCTAGATAATAGGTGTGAGTGTATGAATACTATCATTATTATTATTATCGATGTAGCAGACATGTCGTATACCACACCATATTACAATATGCTTAGGCAGATCGTCTAGTACCGAAGAGTTTGTGTCATTGGAAAGAAGTCTGTGTGGGATTGGTAAGTTCAAGGTTTTTTATAACCACTAAAACCCGAAATCATTTTAGTTACAAGTAGTCACAAAAATAACATATTGTGTTAAATTAGGTGGAAGGGTTTTTCTAAGTCCGCCTAGCTAACTACTACCATCCTAAGTCTGCCGCAGTAACAATAATAACCGCAATGATCGTACCCCGGCAGTTGGTGGTAAGGTAAGACAGCCTGAGTTCCTCGTTGAGGAAGCCGGGTGCAGCTCGCTTCCATCTTTCGCCTGATCACCACTTACCACACAGAACATAGAGAGTAGTTAGAAGGCGTAAGTGGGCGGGACGCGCGCGCCGCGCATAAGAGTAAACACTCTTATCCAGTCCTTTTGACGATTCGACGCGCTCAGTAGTTCGCTAACCTATGCAGAGCAATATTATGCCAAAACTAGTGGAAAAATGCCGCTTTGTGCTACTTTAACACGCTGGAAGCAAAGTAAAACTATTAATCTTACTCATTGAGACATTTCTTATCATCGCTTAGTACATTTTTAGTGTAAAATAGTGAAAAACATTAAATTAAAACGACGCCATGCCATAAATATACATTGCTGGCTGTGTACGTCGTCAATAAAAGTGGCTTTGTATTTAGCCCGTAATGTATGCTTTTTGGGGTAAATTAAAAGAGTTGCCAGCACGTCACACTTATTTTGCACAAATGAGTCACAAATATATTAATGTTTAATTTAATTAGAAATTATTACAACAAAGTATTATGGTGTCAAATTATTGCCTAGTCACTATTTCCATATAACAAAACTCTTTGATGTTACTCGTTTTTTTTTACTTGTGCCAAATATGTAAACAAAACAAACTGACAACAATTTCGTTAATGTTGAACAATCCGCTAGTTCAACGTTACACTATATTATCACGCCTTTTTTAGCTACGTAAATAACTATGAAATATTTACAAAATACGAAATATTTGCCATCACAGACTATGTTAAGTTAAGGACTACGTTTTGCTTTTGAATAAAAATAAAGCACTGAAAAAATGAGGTTATTTACTAATTTTTGCTGTTTATATATTCTCACTATTATAGAGAACACAAGGGGAACGAACGCCCATACAGCCATATCTTAAGTATTTTCTGTCATTCTACAAATATTGCATTGAAATACTAGTGCAATGCAACACATTTCAATGCAATTCTTAGTGTCTTTGTCAATGTCTTCACATCAAATTCACTTATATTACAATGATCTTCCAATGGCATGTAATGTAAACACAAACACTTCTTTTACAAAACTACTTATAGCAATTTTATAACACAATGTTCGCTCAGACAGATTTTTGTGATTATTGTAATAAAAATCTTAACTGATATTACAGCATTAAATCTCGACAAAAACTCCAAATATAAAAATATGATGCCAGTCTTCATGATGCCACTTATTGAGGTAGATAGCCACGATGAATTTCACAACGCGAAAATGAATGAATGAATGAATGAATTTTACTATACGCGATAACTGGGACATTAAGGGATCTGCGAATTGGTCTCGCTTAAAGAGGTATACCACTTCCTCAGTATCTAACATTAACATAAATAAATATCTGTCTACATATGAGTATGGCCGCCAAAAATTGTACATTTGGGAAAAAAATTGTGTCCTTCTCATAATAGTATTGATAATTCCTTAAAGTCATCTTATTTAATGATAAATTGTATGGTTTCTAGATCGCAATATATCATGTTTATTCATATAAATTATTTAAATTCATTTAGATTTCATTAAATGACCGTAAAAATTTTTTTCGTTGAAGGTTAATTTAAGTACCCATACAAAAATCATGTGTCCAATACAGACATCTTATACTTAGAAGTTGAAAAATATGCATTAACTGTTTTGCAAAATGTTAAATTTTGACTTTTCTAAACTTATTTGTAAATTTGCTAAGCAGTACTATTTTCTTTTTAATAAAATAACGTAAAAAATGAAAACTAAACATATTTAAATATGTGTCTCGTTTTTGGTTCACGAATGTTACTTCACGTAAGTTACCGATATAAAAGACTGAACATGCTAGATTCCTGGCCCGTAAAAATGTTTTTAAATCGTCGCAGCACAACGTACTACAGGTAAGCTAACATACGGGGAGAAATCGCCATTTTGTCCTCTCTGAAAGTGAACCTCAAGGTGGCCGGCTCTTTTGTCTCGGAATTTTTGTGTGATTTCAAGTGAAAATATGCACGGTAAGGATGCAAATTTATTACATTTATTTTAATATGTGCATGTAGAGGCTATTGGTTTAACTATTTAAACTATGCAGCGTCTTCCTACTTCAAAACTGACGCAAATATATATTTTTTAGGTTATGACCACAGTGATTTTAGTTCACGAATGATACCATGTGTTACTATGTGCGTTACGTAACATTCGTGGTCGAATGTTAGGAATAGTATACACTATAGAACTCGAAGTTAAACCTAGATTTTTATTGAAAATTAAAATTTGTATAATAGTAAGATTTTTTAAAATATTTACTTGGGCATCTATCCCTCCATACACCATATATGCCCATTTACTAAGGGCATCTATCTCTCCATGCAGCATACAGTGTGGTGCCGTCAATACGGCACAAGAAATTCATGACATTTCATGAAATTATCAAAGTATTACGATGTTTTTGTAAGTGGCAAACCATTTCTATGAACTAATATAGCCCATGTTTTGATTTATTGACGGCACCACCCTGTAGGTATATGCCCATTTATGATGTCAGTGTATATTTTTAAATTATTTTTAGTGTTTGGTTATATTTTTTATGTATTTACGTATATTTATTTATATAATTATGGTCTCTTTACTGATTTTTGCAGAACCATGCCACGAAAATAGAAAAGAAAAGAAGGAGTGCGTACGAGAGTATGTACTTGGACTGAAGACCAACTTTATAATTAATATTTTATAATAACAATTAAGAATGTTTCTTAAACAATCGTTTTTAAAATTTAATTATGATTATTTGTATATTTTTTTAAAAAGATAACAATTAAAATATTTTAAAAATCGTAAAATGTTTTTTGTAATTCGACCCATGTTTCTTGGAGACAATTGCTGTTTCAGGAGAAGAACGACCTCATAAAATTTAGTCGGGTTTATCGTTTACACAGTATAAAGGGCATCTATCCCGTACTGCAGGCATCTATCCTTCTTAGTATTTTCATAGTGGGGCAACAATCCATACAGGTAGGCATTATCCTCAAAAAAAAAGGTTCCACAAAAAGCAAAATTTTGCAAAGTCAAAAATAAATAATTATAATTCAACATGAATGATTGAGCTAGCCCACATTCATAGAAATTATTCATAATAATGAATATTTTCAAAATTGGGAGGTTTTTTAAAAAGTGGGGCTTCTATCCCGGTTTTACCGTAACCTCTTTTGTTTTTAATTATTATACTAGCATTTACGTTTTTTTTCTTAATACTTGTACATTGTACACTTGGCCTAACAAAGTTCACATGTGTTACTTTCATTCAGGTATGTTACCGTGTGTTACTAATTCACGACTGTTAATGTACAATTTTTGGCGGCCATACTCATATACAGAGGGTACTATTAATAGAGGTGATAATAAAGGTTATTTCAGTTAGAGAGGTGCGATTATTAAATGAAAAATATATTTTGTAAACATTTGAAATAAAACCAATTAGCCAGATTTAACTCGCGTTTAATTAGATCTTGCATTATTATTATACACCCGAAGTTTCGATAACTTTACAGCGAGTTTTCTTCCTCCTCTTGTAAGTATTCAGTTACTTTAGATTTCAATCCATAAGCAAAACGGAAATTAATATGCGTAGTGCAAGTTAAAAAGGTGATGAATTGATGTTATCTCAGTAAAAGAGGTAAAATACACTCGCTGTCTCAATTATAGAGGTAACTATGACGATAAAATCGAAAGAATGAATCCCAAATATAGGGGATTGCATTGTCTAGCTGTGGAGGTTTCTCACTTATGCAGGTCCCTCTTGACCAAGTTAACTTTTATTTTAATGATTTTCCATATCGCACGTCATTCACAAAACTATATCTATTTCACACAACACAAGGTTACAAACGTTCGTTCAGACACAATGTTCTAATTATAAAAATCTTGACCGACCTCATAAAATAGCAAAAAAAAACTCTCCAAAAATAAGGTTAGCTTTTTATGTAACAAAAACCATAATGACATAAATAAATGAGATGTGGACAAGTAACTTTACTCTGGAAAGCCTCGAATTCCAGATTATTTAATTTTTTATTGTCATATAACTACCGGAAGTCTTACGCAGTTTGACAAATTAAACTGTAGTGATCTCTTTCTCTTTGTATACTGTATTTTATTTATGAGTTGCTTAAGAAATTAAATTAAATAAGTAGCTATTTACTTACATATATATATTCACTCATTAATGATATTATTTTTTTGTAGAATATATTTCTTATAATTTTAAAGATTCATTTGAAAGACAGCATAAAGTGAAAACCTTCACGAGAGCTTATTATATTATGTTTTAATTGAAAAATTAAATATTTATTTATCTTATTGTAAGACCAAGCTTAAAATAAATAGAAGGACAAAGTTGATAAAAACAGAGAGCCAGTAAAAGGTATCCACTAATTAAGCACAACACAGTACAAGCAATTTTAAACACAAGGAGTAGGCGAGGGCTACAAGAAAGCAGAGGCTGTAATTAGTAAAATATATGACATATTTTAATAATCCTAATCGCAGCCAAATATGTGCCCAAAAGATAACAACTCAATCCTTTCAAAAATCTAACTGAATAAGCACTGCAATGGATTCTTAGGGAACCTATCTCCCTCACAATTATAGATCTTAGTTTGCATCAATTACCAAAAACGATTTTAATAAGAACACCTATTGTAAAGAAAAATATTTTTTTATTCCTATTACTATTATTATACATCAACGAAATCAAAATTTCCCATCAAATTGCATTTTATTTTTATTCTGGTAACACTGCAATATATGTGCACAAACAAATTCAATCTTTATGCTGTGGAAATATGGCCTGTATTTAAATGGTCTGTTTTTCACTTGGTACATTTTTGTACCGATTTTCAGGAACCAATCGCGTAATGGTGTTTTATGTTGTAAAATACGAACTTATCATTAACATGTGTGCGAGAGGCGACACTGGTTCTGGTACTAACGTCGCTTGATACTACTTCTAACCTCTCTCTTGAAACACCGTGAATCGCCAGAAGTTCTTTATTTTTGTGTACTCACAAGTAATCCCTGTTTACATAGTTACACAATTCAAACTATATGACAACACAAAGAATACATCACAATAAACTATAGTGGCCAGTGCATCCGTTAATGTGGATTATACCACGATCCTCAACACGCCCCTCATAATCTGCATTAACCTAAGTGCACTAACCCTAAGCCATCAACACATTTTAAATGTTTAGCACTAGGTAAGGACTTGGTAAAGATGTCGGCTATCATTGAATCTGTCGACAAATGTCTCAAAGTAATATTCTTATCCTTCAACACATTACGCATGAAATGATATTTTATGTCAATGTGTTTACTCCTACTATGGAAAACCGGATCTTCGGCGAGACAAAGCGCACCTCTGTTATCGACATGCATTTCTATTTTGGACAGCCCTATCATACCAATCTCATTCATTAAACTATTCAGGTACACAGCTTCTTTCAATGCCTCAGCCAAACTTACATATTCAGCCTCTGTTGTAGATGTCGCTACCGTCCTCTGCTTCTGTGACTTCCAAGAAATAGCTGCACCTCCAAGTATAAATCCGTATCCAGAATATGACCTTCTATCTATACTGCAGTTACCCCAATCAGCATCACAAAAACCTTGAACTGATTGTCCTGTTTTTCTGTAATATAAACAATAATCAATAGTCTTCTTTAAATATCGAAGAACTCTTTTAGCACACAACCAATGTACTTTACATGGATTTTCAGTAAACTGTGCAAGCTTAGAAACAGTATTAGAAATATCAGGTCTTGTCCCAACACTTAAATACATAAGAGCTCCAATCAACTCACGATAAGGCCATTTCTCATTTCCACTTGCGTTCATAATGATATCGAATTTTGTTCCAGTATCCATTGGTGTTGAAACGGGATTACAATCACCCATACTGAACCTTTTTAAAATACTATTTACATACTTCTTTTGCGATAGTCTTATACCACTAACGTTTTTGTCTATTTCAATACCCAGACAACATTTTGCGGGTCCAAAATCCTTAAGTTCAAATTCTGTTGATAAATCTGTCTTGAATTCAATAATCCATTGATTATCTTGACAAGCAATCAAAATATCGTCGACGTATACTGTCACAAAAAGCATTCTGTCATCCGCATTTTTCTTGAAGTATAGACAAGGTTCATTTATCGTAGGTTGCATACCCATCGCTTTTAGTTTTTCATCCAACCGTAAATACCATTGACGACCCGATTGTTTTAATCCATACAATGATCTCTTTAAGATACAAGCGTTTCCTCCTGCATGGATATTATTCAACATCTTTCTGGCACGCTGTCCCACAATTGAATTATCATTTTCTTGATCAATAAGCTTACGTAAAGTATCTTCCATCAAGTCAGGGATTTTCATATACACTTCCTCATCAAGAAAACCATTCAAATATGCTGTGTTCACGTCCATTTGATGAATATCCATATCCATCTCCGCAGCGATTGCGCTCAACAATCTAATTGTTTGAAGTCTGGCCACAGGTGCAAAAGTTTTGTAGTAGTCTACGCCATATTTCTGGCTATAGCCCTTTGCTACCAGTCCTGCCTTCTTCTTCACAGATCCATCGACATTGCACTTATTAACTAAAACATATCTACATCCAACAATTTGACGATCAACGGGTTTTTTCACAATTTCAAAAGTTTCATTTTTGACAAGACTTTTTACTTCGGAGACAATAGCATCCATCCAGCCCTGACGTTCATCACTAGACATCGCATCATCTAATGAAATTTCTATTACAGCAGCTAAATGTTCTATTTCATCTCGCGTTTCTTCAATTAGTTGATCACTTGTAATAATCTCATCAGCTGTCGTAAGTGGCTCCTCTACTCTGATCATATTGAAGACCCTTTTTGGCCTACCTCGTTGACCCTTTTGTAATTTCGGTCTACCTGGACCACGTTTCAATATCGAAATAGGTTCGCTGCTGATGTTTTCATTATTTACAGTATTGTTTTCCATTGGTAATAACTCTATAACATTTTCATCTGCTTCTATATCTCTACTGTTAGAAACATTATCTATTTCTTTATTACTAGAAATATTCTCGTTTGTCCCTATTTCCACAAACTTCTTCTGAATGTCAGATTTATTTTCTGAAATTGGAGATTCAATGACAGTTTTTATGAAAGCATTTTCTTGAAATTTGACATCTCTTGCAATGACAACCTTATGCTCTTGTGGTATCCACACTCGATATCCCTTGGACATTCTTGGATATCCAACCATAATACCTTCACGTGCTCTTGCCACGAACTTATTTTTATTAGGCGTTTTGTCCAAGACGAAACATTTTGAACCAAAACTTCTAATATAATCAAGGTTCTCTGGTTTTCCATACCACCTTACATATGGAGTGTCACCATTTAAGCTACTCGTCGGACAACGATTTCTAATATGACAAGCAGTCACAACAGCATCAGCCCAAAAACCTGTACTCAATCCTGAAGATAACAACATACATCGCGCCATCTCGGTAAGTGTACGGTTCATGCGTTCGCTGACAGAATTCATTTGAGGTGTGTGTGCCACCGTTAATCGACGTTGAATACCTTCAGCTCGTACCAATTCGTCGAATTCCTTGTTGCAATATTCACCACCATTGTCCGATTGAAGAGATTTTATCTTCATGCCTGTTTGGTTTTCAACATAAGCCTTATATGTTTTAAAAGCGTTTAATACTTCGCTTTTCTTACTTAAAAGATAGACTTCACACCAACGAGTACAGTCATCTATAAAAGTAACAAAATATTTAGCTCCACCAAGTGATTGTGTTCTCATCGGACCCACCACATCCGAATGTACAATCAAAAGTTTTGTATTACATGGACCATTTGTTTTTGAAAACGGTAACGTAGTCATCTTCCCTTTCGCACAAATGTCACAGTCATACAGCGCATTCATCTCATCTGTCTTTACGTCAATTTCATAAGCATTTAGTAACTTTTTAAGATCTCTCGCGTTCAAATGTCCCATGCGCTCATGCCACAAACGTAAATCTACATTTTCAGCATTCAAGGCTACATTCATCGGATCTTTCATTTCTCTCACACGATATAAATTCCCCACGCGATCTGCAGTCATTTTAACCAAACCCTGTTTGTCGATAACGAGGGCGTTATCTCTTTTGAAAATGACATCGTGACCAGTATCAGTAATTTTTGCCACGGAAACCAAATTACTTCTCAAATCAGGGACAAATAAAGTGTTTTGAAATTTGATCTGACCTTTGGATTGATCATTTGAAGCATAAAGAGTTATATTACCCTTACCTTTGACACTTGTCGACAGATTACTCGCTAGATTTAATTTCGCATCGTAATGTACAAAGTCTTTACCAAACCGTTCTCTCTTGTTACAAAGATGTGATGTACAACCGCTATCTAAAATAAAATTATTCTGAAAATTATTAAAAGATTGATTACAATTAAAAACTTCAAAAATATCTTCTACTTTTCCTACAGTTGCACACCTAGAATCTTGGTTGTTTTTCTTTATACGACATTCACTAGCTTTATGACCTACATTGTGACATTTAAAGCATTTGTATTTAAAACCTTCATTGGTGTTGAAAGTACTACTCTCATGCTTAGTTTTCTTTGACAAGGATTTCTTCCCTTTTGGTCCATTTCCTTTCACATACATAGCTCCTTGTGCCTCAAGAATATTAGATTGACGGCGTGAGCTATCCTCCTCTAAAATCTTAATCTTTAGAACATCGACCTTAGGTAACTCGTCGCGGGATTCCATTGCACATCTGAAGTTCTCATAGCTCGCAGGTAGACTGTACAGCAACAAAATTGATAGTAAATCATCATGAATTTGTATACCTATATCGTTGAGCTTGTCTACTGCTCCTATAAATTTAGATAGGTGCTCTCTAACATCCTCGCCCTCTTGCATACGGCATAGAGTCAACTGTTTTAATAAAATTGCCTTACGTGCAGGACCTTTTGACGCATAGACTGATTCTAGCTTCAACCACATGTCACGCGATCCTCAACATCTCTTATGTTCTGTGACTTACCATCAGGTAAGATGAAAGCCTAGAGCTACCCCGTTATGTACAAATGTACTATACTATATAAATAGCATAAAAGAGAAAAAAAAGTAAGCTCCGGCGTCATTAATCAACTATTCTTATAGGACCAAACACATCTCAAAGACTATTTGATGGTCCTGTCAGCTCAAGGTTGGCATGTCTTATAATACTACCGAAGTAACAGTAAACTAAATTTTAAATCGATTGGATCTCTGAAAGTTAGTAAAACGCTTTTTTCAAGTAGGAAATGAGCTGACAGTCATCAAACGCCTGAAGTGATCTTCATAAATTGTAGCTAAGAACCATCCTGATCACGTCAGCTTATAAACAAAGAAAAACCAAATCAAAATTGGTCCATTGGTTTGGGAGCTACGAAGCCACAGAAAGAGAGATAGATACAGAGACAGACACGTTAAACTTAAAATACCCCTCTTTTTGCGTCGGGGGTTAAAAATAATATTAATTTCAACTTACGGGGCATACTGGAGTGCAAGTCTTGCTGCGAGTAGTTGGTAGGTGGCTGATGTTGATTTGGGTGCACCATGCCAACCTAAAATCAGTAATGATTATTTAATCGGGTTTATAAGTATGTCTGCATTCAGTGTTATGATTTAATAATAAAATCATAACCCTGAATGATGCACTTCACGTTAATAATCAATGTCATGAAGCAGACGCGGATCCAGCCATCCGAAAACTGGTCAAGTGCGAGTCGGAGTATGAACTCGCTCATGAGTCATGATCAATATACTGCAATAACCAAAAACAAAATACTTAATAATAAAAGCTTCCTCTCCTTGCCTAGCAATCCAGATCAGCACCCACTTAATATCAAAATTTTATTACCTACCTACCTATTATGTTGATCTGTTCTGAATAAAGGTCAGTTGTGAGAAAATACGTAGAACCCCCAACCCCATTTCACCCCGTCGGACCCGCACGGAATAGCAATTGTTATTTATTATGTACTAGGTCTTACCTGTGGCTGAGTTACTGGCAAAGTGGAGTAGCCAGGGGGTCTCCGAGGGTAGTTGGGCGCATAGTGCGATGGCACCTGCGGTGGGGCTACGGCAGGCGGCGTACGGTATTCCCGCGACGACTTCCCTAGGAATGAATATATTTTAGCAAGTTACAATTATGACTGGTATTTTTAACAAATTAAGAAGAGAAGAAGAAGAAGAATTAGAAGAAGAAGAAGAAGAATTAGAAGAAGAAGAAGAAGAATTAGAAGAAGAAGTAGTAGAAGAAGAAGAAGAATTAGAAGAAGAAGAAGAATTAGAAGAAGAAGAAGTTTTATTAGTAAGTATAAACAAAAATATTTGCCTGAAAATGTAAATCACTGAACTTTCAGAACATTAAAAACTTACCAAGTGTGCCTCGACCTAGTGTGCCAGTATTGGCTGCATTGGCAGCACGCACAGCCGCAGGTGGGGTTGGGGGCTTTGTAGTAGGTGCAGGTAGTGTTGCAGAATTTGGAGCGGAGCCCGAACGTCGTCCGCGTGGCGTGCCAGCCTGTCCGCCGTTCCAACGAGCACCATGACCAATGTCATCAAGAGCTGAAACATGTTCTTTCAGTTTACAATAAGAGTCTACTCACGATTCTGTGATGTACAATTGCTAAACATGAGTCGTAGACATTAATAAAAAATATGAATCTGTTTTTAGCACATAGCATAACAAACAGGCACCTATCTAGAAATAGTCATAACATTAATTTTTTTACAATTTTAAATAAAAAATGAACTAAATACTTCATCCACAGTTTAAAATTATTAATTTTTTATAAAACTTAGCAGTATTTACATGATTAATTAGAATAACATAGCGACGGGGATAGTGCAAATCCGCGAATCTACCATACGTAAAGGCCGCGTATCTGCAATAGACACGCGGAAGGTTAAAACTTTTAATGTGAAGAGACGAATACAAAGAAACTGAAATCATTATTGGAGTTAATTTATTATTTATCCAACCACCATTAATTTCCTGACACGCGGACTACTGTGCTACGCAGGTGCTCTGTTTAACATATTATTTTTTCAAAGCTACAAAATAATATATCCATTCGAAACTACGTACCGGGGCCCCTTTTTGAGATAGATACTTTAAATTACGGAAAGGGATATTTCATATCCGGCCAGGTATACAGTAGGTACAGTACAGTATTTCAAAAAATCAGAAAACATCTCCTGAATCCGAGAAAAATACTAAAAAATTGTTTTCATGTATAGTTTGTTTGCACAAAAGTAAAAATATTTCGTAGATTTTACCATTAATCACTATAGCAATATGTCGGACGATATAGAAGTCAACATGCCAATAAATATTAATAAAAAAAATATATAGAAGTCAACTAAACGTCACCAAACTGACTTAAACGCCATGATGAATTGCATTAATATCGCAGTTAACATTTGGTGATGGTTATTGCTTTGATTTAGGTACTTCAACAGCGGCGTCTACTAAAAACATTACACCGTACCGCAGCAAATAATAGTGTCACTCCCATGACTGACTTGACATTGGCAGAATTCGATAAAACGAGAAGCCATAATATTAAAGAAGAAGAAGATTTTATTGGCTGTGTTGCAGTTTTTTCTATGAAAATTCTTGTTATGTACCACGCAACAAAGCAATTAAAAGGAAAACTCTTTCCTGCAATAATTTTACCTATTTCCAGTATAGTGTACATAGACCTGGCCGAATCTCCATATATTTTTGAAACATCTCTTTTGTATTTAGTCACCACGATCATTTCATGTCAACCGTTCGCCGATGTCAACACATACACTATGTACAAAAATATTTATCAGTTTTCAAATAGGATTTCAAACCAAAGTTTCCAAATTGGATTCCGGTGACAAATCTACAAATTTATGTAATTTAAAGTAGCTACTTCAAAATGCACACATTATTTTATTACTTTGAAATGGATACATATTAAAGTATTTGGCAATACCAAACACTAAATTTTACCAAAACTATAACTTCATATCATACTAGGTGGTAGACCCGTATGTAGGGTCGTCTGGGTAGGTACCACCGCCTTTCTTATTTCAGCCGTGAAACAGTTCGCTGTGTTTCGGATTGAAGGGAAAGGTAGCCAGTGCAATTACTGGGCATGGACGGCATTTCATCTTAGGCCCCAGGATGACAACGCACCTGCAATATCAAGTGACTTTTCCTTGTTATTGCAGGTGTCTATAGGCGGCGGTAACCGCTTACCATCAGGTGGGCCGTCAGCTTGTTTGTCATCTAGTTGTATAAAAAAAAAAAAAAATCATTTCTAAATTTGATATGAAATTGTAATTTTGTTTAAGTGCTATTTATTTTGCCAGTTTGGGACAACTCTTTCAAATTATGAAGTATTACCTGTGTAATCAATAGTCTTCCTAACATATTTGATTGGTTTCTCAGGATTTGCCGGAGCTATTATTTTATATTGTCTAGTGATAACTTTATTGGCTGTAAGAACACCTATCTCTCGCCTGGCTACTTTCTCTTTGTGTATAGCAACTGTCTGGGCGATATGGTTCATCTGACCCTCCATCTCTGCCAGTTGCATAGTTTGTAGATCTAATAACTGAAGGAAGTTGAATGCTAATGTATTTATTTGATAGGCAACACTAGCTAAAGACTGAGTAGTATAATTTTTGGTGCTCTCCAATGCGAGT
This sequence comes from Nymphula nitidulata, assembly GCA_947347705.1. Lineage (NCBI taxonomy): Eukaryota > Metazoa > Arthropoda > Insecta > Lepidoptera > Crambidae > Nymphula > Nymphula nitidulata. Next base: position 14,981,083 of record OX374625.1, on the reverse strand, counting down.
CTTTTGTTCTCTGACTGAAAGTAATTCGCTTCACAATACTCCGCTACCCGTTCCAGATTTGTGTGACTGTCGGTAAGATGATTCCGCCCCTCTGGTATTTCAGTTTGCAATAACGCGGCTAATTCGGCCATTTTAAAGCTGAAATAATAGTTTTAATTATAAACAATAAGTATCTTCAATTAGGTAAATACAGAACCAGCAAAAGTAAGACATAACTTTTAAGTCTTTCACCATAGCACTTTTAAGTTAAGAGTAGGGAATTCAAATCTCGCGAGATTGGGGTTTAAGCGAAATCCCGCGAGTTTATGAATAACAATACTGCGAGATCTTGCCAATTTCCAGATCTCGCAAGATTGGCAGATTTCAGTTTTTTTTACAAATAATCACAATATTTGAATAAATTAGAAACAAATAATATGAGTATTATAAGATAAACATTTATTTTCACGAATTTTTCAGTAGACTTGTATGCATCAAACATTGTTTGACGTATTTGTCTATAATTTTTTAATAAACATCTAAGTACGTACCTATCAAATAACAAGTGAAACAAACTACCGGTCTTCTCTTCTAATATCAAACAAAAATCTTTTAGTAATAAAACAGTTCTTTTATAACAAACAAAACAACGAGAAGTGAAAAAAAATGAAACTTATTATTCTTAATTTTGATTTTAACATTATTATAAATGTTTGAAAAATTACTTAGTAATTAAAATAGAATAAAACTAGAAAAATTTCACGTCCTGAGGCAGGAATCGAACCCGCGACCTTTCGCAATCCGGGCGACTGCTCTGACCACTGAGCCACCCAGGACTTGGGATATCCCTGTGAAATTCTTCTAGTCTATCTTGTATTTGCGTTTATGAGCTAACGTCCACCCTACAATGTCGATATATTCTATTTCAACATCCGAAACGAGTATTTTTACAAATACCGACGATTCGGTTAAGTTGGGGCAGTGATTTCAAATATTCTTAATTTTCATTTTAACATTATTATAAATGTTTGAAAAATTACTTAGTAATTAAAATAGAATAAAACTAGAAAAATTTCACGTCCTGAGGCAGGAATCGAACCCGCGACCTTTCGCAATCCGGGCGACTGCTCTAACCACTGAGCCACCCAGGACTTGGGATATCCCTGTGAAATTCTTCTAGTCTATCTTGTATTTGCGTTTATGAGCTAACGTCCACCCTACAATGTCGAAATATTCTATTTCAACATCCGAAACGAGTATTTTTACAAATACCGACGATTCGGTTAAGTTGGGGCAGTGCTTTCAAATATTCTTAATTTTGATTTTAGCATTATTATAAATGTTTGAAAAATTACTTAGTAATTAAAATAGAATAAAACTAGAAAAATTTTTTCACGTCCTGAGGCAGGAATCGAACCCGCGACCTTTCGCAATCCGGGCGACTGCTCTGACCACTGAGCCACCCAGGACTTGGGATATCCCTGTGAAATTCTTCTAGTCTATCTTGTATTTGCGTTTATGAGCTAGCGTCCACCCTACAATGTCGAAATATTCTATTTCAACATCCGAAACGAGTATTTTTACAAATACCGACAATTCGGTTAAAAAAAATTTTCTAGTTTTATTCTATTTTAATTACTAAGTAATTTTTCAAACATTTATAATAATGTTAAAATCAAAATTAAGAATATTTGAAAGCACTGCCCCAACTTAACCGAATCGTCGGTATTTGTAAAAATACTCGTTTCGGATGTTGAAATAGAATATTTCGACATTGTAGGGTGGACGTTAGCTCATAAACGCAAATACAAGATAGACTAGAAGAATTTCACAGGGATATCCCAAGTCCTGGGTGGCTCAGTGGTCAGAGCAGTCGCCCGGATTGCGAAAGGTCGCGGGTTCGATTCCTGCCTCAGGACGTGAAATTTTTCTAGTTTTATTCTATTTTAATTACTAAGTAATTTTTCAAACATTTATAATAATGTTAAAATCAAAATTAAGAATATTTGAAAGCACTGCCCCAACTTAACCGAATCGTCGGTATTTGTAAAAATACTCGTTTCGGATGTTGAAATAGAATATTTCAACATTGTAGGGTGGATGTTAGCTCATAAACGCAAATACAAGATACACTAGAAGAATTTCACAGGGATATCCCAAGTCCTGGGTGGCTCAGTGGTCAGAGCAGTCGCCCGGATTGCGAAAGGTCGCGGGTTCGATTCCTGCCTCAGGACGTGAAATTTTTCTAGTTTTATTCTATTTTAATTACTAACTTATTATCTAAGTTGAGTTGACTATTAAACTGAGATATTATTATAAATAAATAAAATAACTCCGTCCGTGTCAGTCTGCCCTTTGAATAAGACGTTTTTGTGCTCAAGTGCAATCTTGTTAAACTTGCGAGATCTCGCCCTTTTTTCGTCCGAGATCAATCTTGCTAAAAAAGGCTGAGATCTCACAAAAACGAGATCTCGCGAGAACGAGATTGCATTCCCTAGTTAAGAGTCACAAACAGTCAAAAGTTCCCCTTCAAAAGGTACATTATTCATTAAACTGTTCAATTGATGATGAGTAAAATTGGTCTGTTTAAACTTTTAAAAATAAATTAAAGAGTACATTTTGCAATTACAGATAAATAAGTTTAAGCTACTTCCATTTTTAATTCTTAATTATTTACTAGACGGTATTATTGCACCTATTTATATATTTACCCATGTTTGTGCTTTGCTTGTTAATTAACCCTTTTTGTTCATGTTGTTGTTGTGTTTTGTGTTGAGTTTTGGACAATGATATTTATCTGCTGTTTGCTGATTTGTTGTTAATTTATTGTGTTTTGATATATATTGCAAATGTCTGCTTTATTATAATTAATGTCGCCATTCAACGCACATCACCGGATACCACTGAAAACCAGCGTCACAGCGCCTGTGACTTACGAGCTGAATTGTAGTCGGTTTCGGCGTCAGTAGACTTTTTAAGTATGTGATTTATATCTCTCTTTCTTTGTTTCAATGATTGGATTGAAATTGGTCAAGCGGAATCTTTATAATTCATTATTTTAAACAAATTTAAGTGACTTACCATATGATGAACACAGAGTACACAGAGTAATAATGTAATTCCTTATATATTTGTTAACCCAATTAGCAATCAAGAAATAAGGAAATGTTTTAAAATAGCAAATCCCAATATTCACGAAAACAGGAAGATATCAAAAGTATCAAAAGAGATACACAAAATAAAACAAATAGAATTGGAATGGATATGGATTGATTGAATGTCACACAAACACAGATCATCACACACCCTAACTTGGGTTGCCAGATGAGTGCGAATGAATTATCGTACCAATATTCGAAAATTATAGTACCAGGATTACAATGGCCCAGTGTAATTACTGGGCATGGACGAAATTTCATCTTAGGCCTCAGGATGACAACGCACCTGCAAGATCAATTGCTTTTCCTTGTTTTTACAGGTGTCTATAGGCGGCGGTAACCGCTTACCATCAGCTTGTTTGTCATCTAGTTATATATAAAAAAAACAGGATTAGAGTGTTTGGCGGGTTTTTGTAGCGTCAGTTGAAATTTTTATCACATTAATTAAAAATTGTGTTTAAGCGAACATTGAGTTATAAAAGTGGTATTGTTTTATAAACCAAGTGTTTGTGTTGACGTGTAACTAAAAGATTATAAGAATAAAAGTGAATATTGTGTGAAAGACGATGAGAACTTTTTTGTGGTTATCCACCTCATCAAGTAGCATCATATGGAGACTTTTATCATATATTTCGCGTCAAATTCTCCAAACATGCATTGAAATGTGCAACATCAGCATTTCCATGCATTATAAGATAAGAATAATAAATAAATACTGAAGACATGGCTGTATGGGCTTTAGTTTCCTTTGCCTTCTTTTTATAGGGAGAATTAACAAAAAAAAGTACCAGATTAAAAATTATCGTGTAATACAAATATCACAGCCGCGGGAAACGTTTTTTATACATACAACTAGATGACGGCTTACCTGTTGTTAAGTGGCCAACGTCACTTATAGACACCGGCAATAACAAGAACAAATACTTGGTATTAGAGGCACAGATCAGATAATAGTAGCAAGCTACAGATGTGACAGTCACCGCTAGTGACTTTTCGACTTAGTTCCAAGTGTTCCGTTTTGGCGCTGCAGTCGCCGGTTAGAGCACAGATTAGAGTAGGTTTAAGGATATATGTGTAGTTATATGTGTATATATGACTAGTGATGTTCCTTTCTATATAATTACTAGTGATGTTCTTTTTCTTATCGATAAATAGTATGGGGAGGTATTCATTGATGGGAAAGTATTTTATTTACAGGATTACAAATAATGAAACAAAAATTCAATGTTTTATTTACATAAACATGTTTTTCTTAATCTAAAGTATTCTTGCAAGAGTTTACGTGCTTTTATAAGGCTTATGAGGCTGAATCATCAGCACTTTTTGCTTAAATCTGTGTGGCATATTTAATAAAAGTCTGTTTCTTTGATCTCAACTTTTTCTTCCTTGTGAAATCTGTAAAGAAATAATATGTCTGGTACATTAAAAAAACAAAGAGGATTTTTTTCAAGTAAGTACTGAATATGCAAAGATTTGTCACTTGTATCAAATAATATATTGGTCAAATACATGTAACGACCGGCTGCTTGAGTGGTCTTTACCCGTTACCATACAGGCTATTCATTTAGGGGTCCCGGCTTAGAATCTAGGTAGGAGCAGATGTTTGTATGATGGGTATGAAGTATGAACATTAGTTCACAAGTCATGGATGTTTGTATGTTTATTTACTATATATTTCTGATATTTAATACATAATAATATTTCTCTGGTATCTAGAATCCATAACAGAAGCTCTTTATTCTTATTTTAGAGTAGATAATATTATATTTTATACATTTTAACAAAAAATACAAATGAGAAAGTGTTACGTTACGTTTTTTTGTTACGTTTTCACACCTAAACCAATAAACTCATTTAGATGTAATCTGCTATGGAGATAATTGATATAGGATACTTTATGAAGTGATAACTAACAGATGTTAGTAATCGCTCCATAAAGTTATATTATATTTGTATAAGATTATAAAAATAACACAAGTATACACATACCTCTTAGCTTCTGCATGACATTCTTCAAAAATTTGTATAATTTGTATTATCATCGGTCATCACATCTGACTTAGGACCAGATATGGAGCTTGATGGCTGATCTAATCATAAATCTGAAAAAAAAAGAATAAAAACATGTTAAATTGTAAGTGTTCTCTAGTCTCCGCAAAGCTGATGTCCAGCTGTATGAAAATAAACAATGAATAATGTATATAAATGAAATGAAGAATAACAATATTTTAATTATACTTATAATACATACCTTTACTTTCTGTACCTGCTGATGCAACATTCGGAGAAGAAATAAGGGTTGTCCATGAAATCCTTCAATTAAACATCTGAAAATTTGTCCATTTAAGTTTTATTTCCTCCAAAAGTATTTTATTTTTACTAAAGTACATACATTTTTTTTTCAATTTTACTATAATATAGAAGCACAAGAAAGATGACTGTACAATAATGACTCACCTGCTGTATTTTAAGAGGCACACCGTGAGTTATTTCTTCTTGAAGGTAAGTACGGCTTGGAGTGAAGTGACACAGGGTTCGAACTTAGTTTTGGTCAAACTATGTTTGACCAAAATATTTCTCGTAGTTAGTTGTTCTTCGGTGAATCAAATGATGAGGGAATTTGACAGTACGACGTATGACATCCACAAATTTCTATGTTCATCGTTCTAGTGAAACTAAAAAGTCGGTGGGACTCACTTGATGCATTGCAATTGTGATTGTGACCGACCACCAACCACATTTTACTCATGAGAATAATACCGAATATTACATGTACAGTCAATATTGTCACAACCAGAGAGGAGAAATTCACTGAAATGCGCGGAAATATCATATTATAAGGATTTTTTGACTGAAATACACTTGTTAAAAATAGAAATTTAAATTTTAAACTAGATTCGGAAGAATGACAAGAATTACAAAACAAAAAAACATGGCAGCCATCAAAATGGCGTCTTAAGATGGCGGCCCCACTTAGCGACTGCAGCGCCAAAACGGTACACTTGGAACTAAAGCTGTCAAAGCTGTCACTAGCCAGATTAGAGGTGCTGTCATCCTGAAGCCTAATATGAAATGCCTTCCAGGCCCAGTAATTTGAGTGAGCTTTGTCTCAATCCGAAACACATGAAAACTATGTAGTTAAGTAATTCGCAACAGTAGAAATAGATATGTAGCGAATTTCAGAACGCACTAAATGTCAAAAATAAAGCAATATATATAATCTGTAGCAGAGAATAATATCGCCCGGCAATATCGCTTGTTAGAATAAAAAGTGTTTCTAATCTCAAGAATATATAATTTAACTCTGTACTGTTCCTATAATAACTGCTACCTTTACCTACTGTTATTGTGAATAACCTAAACAGTGTGATTACATTATACGACATATTACATGAGGATCCTGTTGTTTGATTGTGATAAGGAGCAACCGCTAACCATCTTCACTATCCATGTGATTGATGGAATTACTCCGAACTATCCTAAAAGCAGTCGGGAATCAGGACCCCGACAGATACTACGAAATGCTTAAAAAGTAGGTGGTTACTATTCACTTCTTCCTCTGCGGCGCCAGCAGTTTTTGAATGCTTCCAATGACAAACAAACAAACGTCAAACTTCTAACCTTAATTTTCTGTCTTTCATTTCGATTTTCATTTAACATAATTTAACACACCCATAAATAAAAATCAAATGTTTGTTATAAACAAATGGAGATCAAAAATATCACCAATAACAATAACAAATATGAATCTAACCAATCCAAACCAAAACATAACCTCACAACATGACAGATAAACAGATTAATCTTTCTCGTCGGTCAAAATAGTCCGAGCGAGCAAACAGATTTACGTCGGACTGATCTGAGGGCCTAGACAAGATGCCTTTCGATAATCGCTATCGCTATCGCTAAGCGGAAAATGTATGGGATTTGACATAAGCTCTCGATTGACTTTCGATTGTAAATGTCAAATCCCTTACATTTTCCATATATCGATAGCGGTAGCGATTGTCAAATGGCATCTTGTCTAGGCCCTCTGAGCGCTAATTACCGGTAATTACTAATTAGCGCTCAGATCAGTCCGACGTAAATCTGTAATTACCGAACGATTCACAATTTACTTCCACTAACTCTAGATGTAATAAACGAACGATTAAGACTAAAAAGATTGATCGGACGCAATTACCGAACGCAGCTTGTGTCTCAATCACCACGACCCAATGCCACAGATCATTAATCTGTGGATATGCTGCTTGTCTTTAGTTACTACTATTCTCTTTCTTTGTAATCTGTGGACGTACTCTACTCTTTCTGTTTCTAAATCAGTGTGCTTCACTTGACATATTATAATATACTCTCCTCGCAATGTTTTAATGAAAAATCTCCATAGAAATTGTAAACTTATGCCTGTTCTCTAAATAATGGGAACTAACGGAAACGGCAGACGAGGTGGTATCAAAATGTCTGACGTTCGCCGTCCCATGGAAGAAGGTGACTGCGTTAATGACATGGAGAGTCCGGAACTGGATTTTGTGTACGATGATTGTGATACTCAGATTAACGAGATAGCAGAACTATATAGTTACACTGAATATCCAGAGTTTCAGTTAAATGTGAAAGCTTTTGAGGATATCATGGAGGAGTTCAATTACCCTCCCAGTTGGCAGAGATTGTCAAACAAACAACAACGAACAGTTATTATGAAGCTACTAGAGCACCTAGACGTAGCTGTTTCCGAAATACGTATGCGGGCAACGAGATGTATATTTTATTTGGTGCAGGGTTGTTGGGCTGAAGTCCAGTCAGATGCAGAACAAGCGTATTGGGCCCGCATCAACGTTATGACCCTGTACGATATGGGCGCATTTACAGCCTTTGTTGAATTGCTAAATCTCGAAATTGTAAGGAGCAGTACTGCTATAGCATCTAGGAAATTAGCGGAATCTCTTGCAGACTCAACAAATTTACGTGTTATTTTGTCGGTTCTGTATTTAATTACAGAATATATGAGAACAGAAAAAGAAAATCCAGAATCTGAGTATGCACATTTAGTAAAAACTTTTAAAGAAGAATTAGGACAACCATTTGGTGATGAATTGTTGCCAGTGAAGCTACTGAGTATGGTCACTCATCTATGTGCTGGCACAACTCCTCATTTTCCAATGAAGAAAGTCCTCTTACTATTATGGAAGGTGTTACTTGTGTATCTTGGAGGATCAAAAGAACTAAAAGAAAGGAAAACAAAATTAAGGGAAAAAAATGGTTTATCCCCTTTGTCGGAAGATACTCTTGAAGTTATAAAAGGAATGCGTGCTAGCTCACCACCTCCTAGTGCTGCAGACATATTGGAAAACCAAAATCCTGGACAGAGAAAAATGAAAGAGAACGAGCGTGCTCTGAGAAGACAAACATTTATGAAACAAACTTCTTTAGATGAGTCTGATGAACAAATATTTGTTGACAAAGAAGAAACCGGAAATGGATCTGAAGATTACTCAATGGAATTCCAATCAATGCCCAGTGATGGTACCCGAGGAGACAACCAGCAATGTCCTTATTACATGTACTTTAAAGAATATGACAGTCCACCACCACCACCACCTTTACCGAGGAGCCTGCCATGGCAGTCTAAAGTAAGGCAGAGAGACATTGACATGTTTTTGCATAATGTCCGCATAAAATTTGTTGGTTACTCTTTGCCAGGAGACAGAATTACAATAGCAGGTCTTCCACAACCAATACATGAAGGTATAGAGATACTGAAGAAGCACATGTACACTAGTCTCTCAGAAATACAGGCTGAGCGAGAGATTGAAATTGCCCGAAGTCCGCTCACTAGAGGGGAAAAAGAAGTTGAAGAAACTGAGGCAGAAGTATTATACAGAGCTATGCTTCCTAACTTACCTCAATACATGATAGCACTTCTAAAAATTCTGTTGGCTGCTGCACCAACTTCCACTGCAAAAACATATTCAATCAACATTATGGCTGATCTCCTGCCTGAAGAAATGCCTATGACAGTTCTTAAATCATTAAAACTTGGTATTGATGTAAATAGACATAAAGAGATCATTGTGAAAGCTGTTACTGCTATATTGCTACTTTTGCTGAAACATTTTAAACTAAATCATGTATATCAATTTGAATTTATGTCACAACATTTGGTGTATGCTAACTGTATGCCACTAGTGCTTAAGTTTTTCAACCAAAATATTTTATCCTATGTTGGAGCTAAGAATTCCATTCCTATATTTGACTTCCCAGCATGTGTTATAGGAGAACAACCAGAACTGACTAAAGAATGCTTAGATATTGGAGATTCCCCAGTTCCATATTCATGGAGAAATGTTTTTTCTTGTATAAATTTATTGAGAATATTAAACAAACTTACAAAGTGGAAGAATGCAAGAATTATGATGCTTGTTGTATTCAAAAGTGCACCAATTCTAAAACGTACTCTCAAGGTAAGGCATGCACTGATGCAGTTTTATGTACTAAAACTACTTAAAATGCAAACCAAATATTTAGGGCGGCAATGGAGAAAAATAAACATGAAGACAATAAGTGCAATTTATTCAAAAGTCAGGCATAGGTTGAATGATGACTGGGCATTTGGTAATGATGTTGATGCAAGGCCATGGGACTTTCAGGATGAGGAGAGTGCACTGAGAGTAAGCGTGGACCGCTTCAACCACAGGAGATATGGCACAGGAGGTGAACATGAAATAGATCTGAGTCCCTTTGAAACTGACGTTAGCAGTATTCTTGAAAGCAACATTGAACTTGATGAAGGTTTTAAACAAAATTACGAATTGTGGCTAGAACAAGAAGTATACAATAATGAAATAAATTGGGATATTTTACTTACAGCATGAAAACTTGGATAACTTGAGAAAAATGTTTAACTACAACATTAAATACAATGTTGACTTTAATTAACATGTAAAATATATCTATAAAATAAATAATAAAATTGATAACATTAAAAAAAATTGGGAGAAAGATGAAGACAGAACCTGAAAAAAGTAGTTTCAAAATTTTTTGAATTTTATTTTTAAAATATTAAATAATTATATCACATTTTTTTTTCAAAATCTTACTATGAGCTAATAGCTAATAGCATAAAAGTACATAATTTATTTGTATGAATTTAAAAATGCTATTAAAGCATTCTTGCTTCTTGAGCTCTTTCTCATAATAGACCCATTGATGTTACTTCCTGTAAAAATATTTTTATTTGAAAGATACTCCATCATTTATACGAAAATCAAGTAAATTTTAAAAATGTTGTCAATTATTTTATTAAATTATAGTAGGTAGAAATATTATTCTCTTTGTATATTTTTATGAGTACCTATATAGATTCTGTATTATTATTGTAGTTTTATTATTATTTTTTGTTTTGTAATTACTAGTAGATTTATCATAAATGTAAAAAATATGACAGTGTTACAAAATAAACTATATTTGAAAGTTTTAAATTAAACGTAGATACGTAGAATGCATGAAATTATACAATTTGTGCTACATAGTCTATGTAACTGTACCTATGTCGGCTGTTTTTCGATGATATTTGATAAAATGTATTAACTATGAAGTCTTTTAATAATATTGACTAAAACTTTTGTATTCCATTGCTTATCCGAGTCTAGGTCATCATGGTAATGAACTGTAAAAATGTTGAAGAACTGGGTCTTATGTTGTTTTCCAAACAAGCTTGTAGTTCCGTGTATTAAATTTTATGGCAAATTCGTGTGGTTTGTTTCAGATATTACAAATCCCATGCAGGCACACACATACCTTCATACACGCGTGCGTGCATACACACACACACACACACACACACACACGCCCTTATGCACGCGCAAACACGCTCATGCACGAGCACACATAACACTCAAGCACGTGCACACACAAAACTCATGCACGTGCACACACAACACTCATGCACGCGCACACGCACAACCTGACAAACGCGCACACACGCACCCTGACAAACGCGCACACACACCCTCACGAACGCCCGCACATATATACGCATTCTCTCACACTTTATACATAATAGGTACACATGCTATCAAGCCGATCGTATATATTTAAACTACATAATTACTACCTACCTACTATTACATAGTATTATTTTACTCTTATCCTGTACCTACCTAGGCTAGGACTACATAAACTGCGACACTGCTAGGTTAAATCACGGACTGCTTGACCGCCTATACACGTGCACACAATAAATCACAAATAGGCTTATTTTTTATTTTTAATGGTTCAACATGTTTTTGGTCGAACACAAGCGAAGGTATGATGAAAGTTATTCTTAATTTTTAATTTTAACATTATTATAAATGTTTGAAAAATTATTTACTGATTAAAATATATCTATATAGGCGGGGATCGAACCCGCGACCTTTCGCAATCTGGGCGACTGCTCTAAGCCATCTGAGCTACCCAGAGGGCCAAAAAATCAAAATCAAAAATATATTTCAAGTAATAAGAAGCTCTTTCGAATCGTCAAAAAACACAAAATATGTATATCTAATTAAAAATGGTCTCACAATGTCATATTGTCTATCTGTCTGTCATGTCTGAATTTACACAGGTTCCAAAAGTTGAACACCTAGTTGGCCTAGACAAGATGCCTTTCGATAATCGCTTTCGCTAACGTTATGAGGAAAATGTATGGGATTTGACATAAGCCCTCGATTTAGTTTCGGTCTAAAATATCAAATTCGATACATTTTTCATTTAGCAATAGCGATACCGATTGTCAAATGGCATCTTTAGGGTTAATAGTCACCAGTATTGTGACTATTAACCCCTGTAACCTATACTGTGATTGTGCACTGTCAGATAGGCTGAAAATAACGATATTATTTTTGACATTGGGTACCTTTCTTGGTACGTTGACTTACCTTCTTTTCTAATTTTCATTTTTTTTCGCTGGGCGGCATTGCACTGCTCAAGGTTAAAATTTTGTAACTACAAACATTGTAATTTAATATTTGAAAAGAGTGACTACACGAGTTTGTTGCCGGAATCTTCTCGGTAGTTCAACTTTTGGAGCCGGTGTAAATTCAGACATGACAGACGGAGAGACTTGACGTTGTTAGTTAATATATTTTTTGTAATAGTTATAAGAATGTGTTTGACGATTTAAAAGTGCTTCTTTGTGGCCTATTTAAATAAAATATTTTTTCTTTCTTTCTTTCTTTCTTTCTTGTCTAGGCCCTCAGGACTTGGGATATCCCTGTAAAATTCTGACATGAATTTCGACATTGTAGGGTGGACGTTAGCTCATAACGCAAATACAGATAGACTAGAAGAAAGTCACAGGGATATCCCAAGTCCTGGGTAGCTCAAATGGTTAGAGCGTCGCCCGGATTGCGAAAGGTCGCGGTTTCGATCCCCGCCTCAGGACGTTTATTTTTTCTAGTTTAGATACATTTTAATTAGTAACTACATGATGAAAGTTTATAAGAGTTTTAACGTAGGTGCTTCAAAAAGGAGGAGGTATGTTCACCGACTTCTCTCGTTAAATTATTGTGGATCTTTTTAAATAAATAAAGGGGAGCAGCCAGTCGCCAGCCGTCCCCTTACATGGGTCAGATGAACCCCTTTCCCTCTATCTGTTGAATTGAGAATATCTCTTCAACTACTAAATAAAAATATATTTAATGAAATAGGTTATGTAACAGAATAAATTATCTCACCAACCTAGTACCTACTTTATTTCCATGAAAATCTGATAAATTTGGGTGCAATTTGCCGTTAAACATAAAATGTAAGTACCTACCAATTAAGCCCAGCCTCCCTTAGGTACTAATGATACGATAATAAGAAACAATATTAAGTAAAATACCTACATAATATTGTTTCTTATAATCGTGTATGCTGAAGCTTTGACTATAGTTTATTACTGAAAAATTGTATAAAAAATGGTTTAAACAAAAATAACCGACTTAAAATACTAAAAAGAAAAAAATATTATTTAAGTACTTACCTATTAGATGAAAAGGTGTATTTTTTTGGAGTTGTTTCTAAGCTTTGTCTTCTCCATTATCTACCGTCTGGTTAAATCAGCCGCTTAACTGGATGCCTAGCCCGTTGATTGAACGCCGGCATCCAATCAAACGGCTGAACTACAACTACCAAGTCATTAAGCGCAACGTTTAACCAGATGGCTGAACGTCATGCACAGGGGGTGTCAACTTTCCTTATACAAATATTAAATACCTACGGGGGCAAACTTTTCTCATTGCTAGTTTCAAAAATGACGTTTTTTTAATTATGGTATCCCTTGGGGATACCCTTTTTTATATCCTGAATACTGTAAGTAGATTTTTGTGAAAAAAATATTGCTTCATCATTCAATTTATCGGAAACAAAACAATTTTAGACCAATACCTCTCTATGCGTTGCTATTTTTAAAAGCAAATTGTGATAAAAAAATTTATTTGATTAAAGAAATACAATTTATTTTTCGTATGTTGATAAAAGGATGGTAGATAAATTACCACGTACGCTGGCAAGACCGATCTTACAAGTGGGACGGACATAAACAATCATGGCGGATTTTGCTTTTGTTTGCCGGCCTGTCTTCATTTGTATTTCGTGATCTCTCAATTTCATGTGGTTTAGTTTTCAGAGTACTCGTATAAATAAAGTTCATAAGTTTTACGTGCATACGACGTCGAATTGATTGAGTTCCTCCGTCTATGTTTTTGTTCCTGAATTCTCCTCAGTGATCGATCAGTGATAAGATTCGTACAAGACAGTGACTTTGATTATTTATTTACTAGACAGTGACTCTAAACCGGTGCAATATGTCTATTACAAAGGAAAGCAGAAAAAAATGTTCTAAGTTTGGCAAACCACCTGCCTTAGACGAAATCAAACATTTTCGTTTTCTAAAACCTAACCTATTGTGGTACGTACTTGTGTGCTATTTACGCCGTACTATGACATATGACATGCATCAGAATTAGTTTTAACTGAAACTTGGATTAATTTAGGTTATGTATGTTATGTGGAAGTACTAAATAAAAAATAAATAGCTCCATAACATAAAATTATTGTTTTATTTTACCTTTTATTGGCAAACTATTTTTGAATGGAGGGATGGGCAATTTCACTTGTAAGAAAACTAATTTTTTTTAGTTTTCTTACAAGTGAAATTGCCCATCCCTCCATTCAAACTTAAATAATTATTTTTTGCATGAAATTTATATTTTGCCGCTGAAATAGTTGACGGTGGGTCAACTATAGGTGGCACTAGAGTGTTGTACTTCCGCTAAAACCGGAAATAAATATTTTAACTATGAAGTTGTCATTCTTCTCCTTGGAGTAATATTATTCTATGGTCATGCATGTCAGCCGTCTGGTTTAAATTAGCCATTCAATTTAAGCCTTGGCGGGTCGTTTAAATCGAAGAGCTTTTTTGTGACTGTTTAAGTGATTGGTAGGTTCAAGGTTATATTTTTTATGACCACTTAGAACCAAAACAATGTCGGTTATAAGTGGTCATAAAAAACAACCTTGAACCTACCAATCAAACAAAAACTTTTCATTACAAGACGATCCATTCAAAACGCCAAGTCGTTAAACGTTAAGTGAGTCTAGTTCAATTAACTATCGGGCTATCTGGTTAGGCATTCGATTGGATGCCAGCGTTTAATCAACTGGCTAGGCATGATTTAAGCAGACGGCGCGGCGGCGACATCCGTAACAAGCTCTATTGGGCTAGACCAGGGGTCTCCAAACTACGGCCCGAGGGCCACATCCGGCCCGCGGACAGATTTTGTCCGGCCCGCGGAGAGCTAGCATACTTGAAAACTCCTTTTAGAGAACATATTTTTTATAGCAAAATAAATTTAGTTTACTGAAGTATTCTAATTTTATGTTGAATAATTATTAATATGACATCTACATTGATATGGTCATGGGCTAACTACTAATAACATTGTTGTAGGCTTATTGTTATTGTTTTTGTGATAAGTTGGATAAAAAAACACAGAATTGTAATGAGTAAAGACATGTATAATATGCAGAAAATTTAACTTCAATATATAGTCACTAACAAATTATTGAAATGAATCCAACTAACATTTTATACATTTAAATAAAAACATAACTTATAACAAGCATAATGACATATGAAATACTAATGAGATTTATGTAATTGAGATTTTCCACTGACAATTGTTTGTAGTTGTGGACTAATTTTACTTGTACCAATTATTAAAAGAGATTTAAGATGCTCATCAGTTAATTTAGATCTGTAAACATTTTTTGTGTACTTCATTTTGGAGAAGGTTAGTTATATAATATGGTTTTGGCCCTCGGAACTTCCTGGAGTAATCAGTATGGCCATAAGGCTGGAAAGTTTGGAGACCCCTGGGCTAGACGATAGGTGTGAGCTCAGATCATGAATTATTTCTATGATCTGAGGGTATGTGTATGAATATTAGAAATACTAAATAAACGTCGTGAACAAATTGCTAGTACTCATCATATAAACATTTGCTCCTACCGGGATTCTCCTGCCGATCCCGGGACCCCTGACCGAGCAGCCTAGGTATATAGCAAAGGGCGCAGACCACTCGGCCAGCCGGTCGTCAAACATCTTTGAATATTTTTCGATGTTTTTTATTAAAGAAGGGTGGCAAACAAAACGGCACGCCGCACGCCTGATAGTAAGCGGTTACGGCGGAACAAGGCGGCATGGGCGGTAGCTACGGGCAGCTGCGCAATGCAACAGCTAACTAGATGTTTGGCGTTGCTAAGGTACCCTGTAGTGCCTGTAAAAATGAACAGAACGTTATGTTGACAATATAAGAAACAAGAACTCATAATTCATCCCGTGCTAGGGTGCATCTTCACCCTTGCTCCCAACAAACCTTCCCTGATGAGTTCTGGAGACCTTAAGTACTCCATTACAATAGTACAATGTAGTGATTTTTGACTGCAAACTTATGGAGTCATTTTCCAATCCAACTGATGACATTAACACAATAATAAACGTTAAGTTTGATGTACCCTCACCCTATGTATATCTGAACATACCTTTCCTGTTCGAGTTGCGGTAACGCATTTTGCTGTGTTTTGATGTTAATAAAAAGTAGTGTACCTGTTTCTTAACTAGGTACTCCATATTCAGTGAAACTACCCAATTTAACCACCCCTGCGGTCTATTGATTGATACCACCTACTGCAGATGTAGAGAACCGGAGTTCAAGTCGTTGCGGGAGAAATTAATTTTTTGCTCAGTTTGGTTGCTGGTAGGACTTTGCTATGTCAGGCTGGCTAACTACCACCACCTTACCTAAGTCTGCCGATAGGTATAGCAATATTGTTGGAGTTGCAGAGAGCCAGTTTCTCTGTGGTTGAGTAATCCGGGTGTAGCTCTCTTTAATCTTCGGCCTTATCATTATAGGTACTTACATCCATCAATATCCATCAGGTAAGATGAAGACCAATAGTTGTCACGTTAAGAATAAAAAAGCTACCAAGGATTTAAAAACCCTTGGTACTAGTTCGTAGCTCAGTGGTGCTTGTAATTGTGACAATTTTTTTTTTAATTTTTTTTATACAACTATATGACAAACAAGCTGATGGCCCACCTGGTGGTAAGCGGTTACCGCCGCCTATAGACACCTGTAATAACAAGGTAAAGCACTTGATATTGCAGGTGCGTTGTCATCCTGAGGCCTAAGATGAAATGCCGTCCATGCCCAGTAATTACACTGGCTACCTTTCCCTTCAATCCGAAACACAGCGAACATATTCTATGCCTATTGAGGTAAATTGTGAGAGACTTGTCTATTTTTTAATTAATAGCTGTTTTATTTATTTATGTACCGGTGGAGCTCAGTGGCTCAGCTTGGTAACCACTGAGTTAATACTGATGTTGTAGCGATAGTGGTGAAATCTCAGTGGCTCAGTTTAGTAACCACTGCGTGGTTAGAGCAGTCACCCGGATTGTGAATATTCGCGGGTTCGGAACCGTCCCAGGACATGAAATTTTTCTAGTTTAGATAATATGTTTAACCCCGACGAAAAAAGGGGGATGTTATAAGTTTGACGCGTCTATCTGTGTATCTGTGTGTTTGTGTGTCTGTCTGTGGCATCATAGCTCCTAAAGGATGGACCGATTTTGATTCGATTTTTATTGTTTGTAAGCTGACGTGATTAGGATTCTTAGCTATAATTTATGAATTACAGGCGTTTGATGACTATCAGCTCTTTTTTACACGATAAAAGGGTTTCACTAACTTAAACAGATCCGATTGATTTGAAATTTGGTGTACTGTCACTTCGGTGACATTCCCATGACACACCAACCTTGAGCTGATCCTATACCATCAAAAAGACTGAGGGATGCCTAATTCTTCAGAAACTTACAGCAAATATAGCGTGTTTGGGTTCATAAGAATTTTATCAATGAGATGGTGTTTTAAAGATATTGAGGCCAGGGGTTACCTAAAATTTTTGTTTTATATTTTTTCTAAAAGTGATTATCAAGTGATTTCCTAGATACCTACTAAAGTATTAATATTTCCACTTGTCTATGTGTATCTTAGCCTCTATAGGTGATATAGTTATCTGCCTAGAATGTTCGTTGCTAATTTATGCCAAAATTGCAGCGTTGACAAAATTTTTTTGCGAGTCGGGATTTTGAAAAATTTTGTGTGAAAAAGGATGGATTCTTTAGTCAAAAGCAGGACATAGTAAAAAAACGCATATATGTACTTAATCAAATGTTAATTTATTTTTTATTTGAATTTTCAATTACGTTTATATAACAACAGATGGCAAAATAGCCGTTGAAAATGTATTTCAATGAAAACATGATATTTGAACTCAGATTTACCATTACGTTAGGTAGTTGAGTCTTCTTTGTTGGTAACTTGGTAGGTTGTTTGGGCTACTTTCTATAGTTTCTATGATCTGAGATCTCTGTCTACTCTATAATCTGGTAGACAATATTTTTTATATCGCGTTTCATCTCAAAAGAATAATATTATCTTCCGAGCTTGGTAAGTACCTACTTAAGCTAGCTACTTATTATTAAAGTGGCTATTCAATCTGTTTGCCTGCTAAAACTTTGCTAATGGGAAGCAATATGGTTTGTTCTCACGTCAGACGTCCACGGTATGACATCCGAACATTTGTTATATTACAATAGATCCTTTTATCGCTCTGTGGGGTGCGGCGCGATGCGGCTGTGGGGGCGGTGGAACAAACCTTTTTAAAGGGGAGATGAACCATTACTGTGGTTAATACTTCTGTAAAAGCAGCGGTTTTCTAATACCCATAAATTTAATTATATCTAGGTACAGTCAGCAACAGAAGTCGATAAGCACTTTAGTATCTACCTTCTTAAAATATCATATTGACTCTTGACAATTTGTTTGAATATTGCGAATTACGTAGTGTGTCAAGGTACTAAGTGTTAAGAGGCTGATAAACGCCAGCGACCTTGAGAAAATGAATTTCTAGGCCCCGCCCACTAATATTTCCGATAACGTGGCTCCACAATACTACACCGACCAGCCGCGTAACTACTACAACCACAAAAGCGCCAAGCTAAAAAAATGCCACTAGATGGCGTGCTCCACGTGCTTTATTCCATAGACCATTATAAAAATAGAAATGAACAATAAAAAACTATACACTTTTATAAAAACTATGTGGTATTTTTAAATTAATGGTAAATATTATACACGGTCAATATACTTATTTATACTAACAAATTTTTGTAAGGGACCTATTATGAAATCGAAACATGACAATCAGGGATGCAATTATTAAAGACAAATCATAATAGTAATCCTAATAATAGTTTTGACATACGTATTTTCATGTCAGCTGTTCTATAAATTAGAGCTCAACTTGAATAAATTTTGGTTTTGAAACGCCTTGTAAATTTTTAAGTGCATGGATAGTCCCAATCCGACACTATGAGAAATAGCGAAAAGTACTCAAAGGACTCTCGAAAACGTAAAAGAAAAACTAAACTGCATCATTGGATGTTTACAAAATATTCCTAGCCAGGAATCAAAACTATTGTTTAAAAAAAACTCACATGGTGTATTACACCATTCGATTAGATTCCAAATTACAAGATTCAAGTTTCAAGTAGGTTTTGCTTTTATAAATTATGCTACAAAGTACGAAGCAGTATGCAAAAAGTTACTAGTAATCAACGAAACGGCGAACCAAATGTAAATTATTGGCACGATGTTATTAAAACGTAAAGTGGATTACTCGCACTTGTTTACATTTTATTTCTTTTTCACTGTGGCCTTTAACATTACTTTAAAATATGTAGCAGTTTATAAAAATCCAACATTTCCCTTCCGTTTTTCATATGTAATATCTTCCCGGAATGTATTGTTCCTTGTATACCGCGATACTATAGAATCGTGTAATGATAGTGTTTTTTTTTTCAAAATCAACGGGTTCTATTTCTACCTTAATTTTTGATTTCTCAAAAATCTAATGCTGCACTTTTAGTTTTTATCGAAATTGGTCCCGATACTCTTTTAAGTACTTTTCGTTATTTCTATTTGGAATTCGGAATCCATAATAGATTATTTTTCTATCTAAATCGTTTAAGCAGCTTAAGTGTTAAAATGTAACACCCAGAAAGACACAGTTACATTCGCAATTATAAGAGTATGGATGTGTCATCTTATCACAGTAAAAATAATGTCCGTTCGAAGTAATATAGAGATTAATCAAGTAAGTATTTATTTTTTTAAGTTAAGAGCGTTTACGCCGCAAGGCTTTCAATACAAACTTATTTTTTTAACAAAAAGTGAATGCCGTAACATTTCAATTATTACTTCAATGTCGGAAAGGTATTATTGATATAGAACTGACTACAACAGCTTTTTAGTCACCACAGGAATGCGGTGATTGATGATATATTAAAATGTGTGCTGTTTGATATTTATTCATGTTTCGATACAGAGTTTTGTCCATAAAATAATAATAATATTATGAAATATACTTTCTATGAAACGTATGAAACGGTTATTAGGTTAATCAAGAAATTTACTTATTAAAATTCTGGAACAGTAATCTTTGAAATGATATACGAAATTGAAAAATTATGTGTTTTAATAAATACTCATCTGAAACAGTCTAGAGTATATTGAAATTTGGAACATGTTAGATTTTTTTATAGATTTCTTTCTGTAGGTTAGGCATGTGATTATCTTTATTTATGTGCCAGCGTTCATGTTATATTTACCTCAAGATCCGAAGGTCTGATACGGATTTTTTTCATTTATTGAAGACTATATGTTTTGAAGACTATATGTTTCGGTGGCGTAGTAGATTGAACTCTCTGGTTTCAACTACGAAAACAAAGCATCTTTCGCCATGGTCGATCCCGGGATGGGTCACCGTTGGTCCCGGTTGTTGTTACAACCTCTTTACCCCACCAACTCGCACTGGGCTAGCGTGGTAGTATTATTGCCCAAATTCATCATGTGTATCATGTGTTTCTTCCATGTAGGAAGGCTTATATAACGTATACAGGCTAGTGATGATGATGATGATGATAAACAGTGTTACAGTATGTTTAAGCTAAACAATATAAATAATAAATAGTACATTTAAATGTAATCCTAACAACATTGCCCATAGATTAGGTACATTAACATAAATTATAATAAACATGAATTGGGATGTTGCCTAAGTTTAAAATTGGCGCTATTTTTTACAAAATCGGAAAATATGTGCTACCACTACCCATAAAAACCATTCAAACTTAAAAGATATGAAATATTGTTAAAATTGTACCCTTTTCGGAATAAAAAAAAGACATTTATTTTCAAAATTTATCAAAAATGATAATGTAATTAGATAGCTGATATCAATTAAAGCAACTATTATAATGACCACTATTAATAAAACATACTTGATACATAGTTATTATTAATTTTGTCAGTATGCCCATACATTTCTTAGTAATATGGGAACATGTGACGTCACCTGTCCCGTAGATTTTCTATGGAGCCTTTTTGGATGTTGCGCCGCAACATATCAACATGCCACTATGTCTGTGAAAGTATTGATCTTAGACATACTATTTCTTTTGCAATATTTCTTTATGAGTTATAAACTTCTTATTTATGAAATAAAAAATAAGTTGTCAACTACCCTATTGCTGAGAGCTAATTTGTGCTACAATAATATAGTGGAAAGAGGACATATTTGAATCATGCATAGTTTGCCGGTACAAAAGTTGAAATATAGAATACTCAACACCGTGGACTGGAATGGACAATTGAACACCGTTCTACAATTTTTTACCTATTTTTCAGTAAACTGTGTATAGACCTGGCCGGGTCTACATACATTTTTGAAACATCTCTTTTATAGCATATGTTAAAAGTTCTGGTTTTAAAATTTACATATAAAAGAACCTTTAAGCCTAGGCTAGGCTTAAGCTAATTTAGTGTTGTATGCATTTAATAATCTAAAATTAACTGTGCCTGTTGTTCTTCATGAATCACATTTTGTAACCGGAAAAATTAATATTAAAAAGAACAGAAACGAACCATTCGATACCTTGATTATTTTTAAGACTGCCGGGTCTGACAATTACGTAGGTCTATGAAATAAACCAAACTTATTTTATGGTTCTATATAAAAACTTTGTTGAAATTTATCTTTGTATTATGTATTACATATAAATACATAAGTTTTTTTTTACTTTCCTTATTCATTATTAGATAAACAAAGAGATACAAAGATTAAGAATAATAAAAAAAAATATTAAAAAAGAATTAGTAAATAATGAAAAAATAAGAAACATAAACAAAAAAGGACTAGAAATAAACATACATAAAAATAATAATAAAAAAAAACAAAAGTAAAAAAAAATTGATACAAAAAATATTTTTTGTATTTATAGTTTAATCGTTTTTTTATATTTATATTTTTTTTACTTTCATATTTCATATTGAAAAAACAAATAAGAAATAAAAAATACAAATAATAAAAAAAAAGTTGTGAACCATTGAAGGATTGAACCCCTACCTCTCGGATAGTAAGTCGTGCATCTCAACCCCTACACAATCGCGACAGAGTCATTTATTTCGAAATTAACTATCTAAATTATACAATATACTTATACATTTCCCTTCAAGTAAACATAAACTTACTTTACAACTTCCATCTGTGACTGTGAATCTGAATAAGTACAACTTTTGAGATGATTATGGAGTTTTTGATAGTTCCTAAAATAAGATAAAATTAGCTATCTAAAGAAAAAATAATCAGGTTATTATTGTGTTATTTACCCCTATACGAGTGGTTTTTGACTCTTTTTAGACCTTTTTCTTGGTTTTCCATAGTCCAAAATAATATTTATACCATATAAATTTTATTTCATAAATAATATTATTAATGAAATAAAATTTTCACAATAAAAATTTACGAAATTATTTACTCATTTTTGTCTATCTACTATAATACACTCACATAGTAATCACTAAAACCTAAAATATAATTGTCTATTTGATATTTGCAAATTAAAACAGACGCAGACTGATATTATTAAGAACCGCGAGCAAAGAAGCGACACAGGTCCACATAGCAGCACGCCTCGGCGATCACTGTCGTTTCCTCTACAAATGAAAGAGAAGAATGGATAATGGCGCGAGTCGCTATTGAAATCGGCTGAAGAATTCAGAATAAATTTATTTACTAAAAAACTAGTTACTTATTTGAAATTGTAAGACATCAATATTATAAAATTTAATATAACAAGTTTGTTCCCTAAAAATAAGAAAAAAACCTTTGACATATAACGCAGAATTTGTTCTGAAAGCTGATTTTGATGGGTGACTTTGGCATTTTTTTATACAAACATTTTGATTATAATGTGTTTTGGGGACATGCATATTATCAGAAATATGTCCAAGAGTAACATATATTTTTTTCACTGCGTTTATTTCAACAGATTGTGCTAAAAAAAGTTTTAAGTAAGGCTCAATTAGCAATTATCAGCCTCTTAACCGATTTCTGTTGCTGCCCGTACTATCTGAAGTGAATAAAGTTACCCAAGCCACAAGATAGGTATGTATCCTATAGGTAAGTAGGTAGGTAAACGTCGCAATTTTAAATAGTTTCAAAATATAACTGTAACTTAGTATTATTATCTACTCTACTAAGAGTAGTATAGAGAAGTAGGTAAAAGCAGGCAGCCGATAACGTAAACGATGGTAGTCAAAATCAACGCCAGTTGCGGAGTTATTTTTATTTTCATGATTTATTCTTGTTTGGATTTACTTCTCTTTGCTACTTTGTTTGATAAACCTATACAAACGGTAGAGGTAAAATCATGGTAGATATATTTGTTTAAACTAGTATTGCCTTAATCTCACGAGACGTCGTATCATTACCTACCTTCGTGCCTATTATTATTTTAAAATAAAATTAAAATAAGTTTTATTTGTAAATAAAATGTAATAGGCGTTGAATTAGACTACCGCCGTAATAGAATAGATTAATAAATATAGAAAAATAATGAATGAAGAGAACAACAAAAATTAGTTATAATAAAAATTTTATTTGGTCTTAAAATTAAGTTAAAATATTTTGTGTTCCCTCCCCTAGCCTTAATAACTGCTCGAAGTTTTTTTTTATACAACTAGATGAGAAACAAGCTGACGGCCCACCTGATGGTAAGCGGTTACCGCCGCCTATAGACACCTGCAATAACAAGTGAAAATCATTTGATATTGCAGGTGCGTTGTAATCCTGAGGCCTAAGATGAAATGCCGCCCATGCCCAGTAAATACACTGGCTACCTTTCCCTTCAATCCGAAACACAGCGAACTGTTTCACGGCTGAAATAAGAAAGGCGGGGGTACCTACCCAGACAACCCTACATACGGGCCTGCCACCTATTAAATTCTAGATGATTCTAGTACCTAGATGATTCTTCATTGATCTAATCAGCTTTTGAATCGATTCTTGCGGGATACCTTCCCACTCCTCTATCAAAGCCGATTCATCCCACACGTGCTGAGTCGGATGCCAGTCCAATGTGGCGATACCGACTAATTCGAGGTATTTATTATGTTGTTGTTGATTAAAATTTGTCATTTCGGGCTTCTCCATTCTTCCGAAGGCATTATGGTTATTTTCCGGTTAACCGTTTTAACCTCAGATGTTTTAACCCACTAACCCGCATTCGGCCAGAGCGTGATGGTGTTATGGTATGGTCCAAAGTTCTCGTGTGTTTCTCCCATGTAGGAATGCCTGTGCCCAGCAGGGGGACGTATAAAGGCTGGTAATAGTGATGATGAAAATAATTATTAGAAATGTGGATAGAGTTGTACATGAATACAACTCTATCCACATTTCTAATAACAAGTCTATATTGCAGCGTTTACCGTACGTATGCATGGCTTGAAAAGGCTTCCAATAGGTACTTCACAACAGAAGACAGCTGAACAATGACGGGACAGGTAGTGTCGTTTTTTAACTAATGTTATACTAATAAACCATTTTGAAGAGTCACGTGCAAATAAGAAGTCGAAGTGACGGGTTGATGATAACTTCAGGGTTTTGTTCATAAACCTATGGTTTAACAAAAATAAAAGTTTGGCACTGGACGAGTTGTTCTTGCCTCTATCACTATCAACTTAGTTCAGGTTTTGACCGGTTAACTGTATTACCAGAGTCATGAACATTAATCAAGTTATGAGTCAATGTCAGTTATCTTCATTCCTCTCCTTAACCTTTTTTATTGTACCTATATGTCTTTATCTATTTAATGTATTAACTATACTTTTTATTATTTAAGTTTATACAAATTTTATTGCATTTATAATACCTTAGTCCCATGTGTGTTCTTGCACTCAATATTTATTATACCTATATATCACACTAGATTTTCTTCTACTGCTGGTTGCCTGGATGGAAGAGATTGCTGCTTAGCAATAAGGCCTCCTTTTGTACTGCCTTGTGTGGTTTGTTCTGTTATGTGTTTTGTTAAGTGTGCAATAAAGAATATTTGTATTGTAATATTGTATTAATCATTCATCCCTCTGGAGGTGTATGACAGTTGAAAAATCAATCAAAACATTTTTACAGTTAGTTATTCTTCATAAGCGAAGAAAGAATAAAGAATTATGTTTATATACTCAATAGGTACATAGGTAAGTACTTACTTTTTTATTATTTTCCTAAGCAATTTTCCAAATTTGTGAAAAATTTGGTATAAGAAAAATTTTCATTAAATATCAATCAGCATTATATCTCATAAATCGCTATATAGGGACCACCTCAACAAAATATCGCTAGATTGTAATATGCATTGTATTCCTAATTAATCTATAGGTAGGTACTCTTGCAAACGAGTTTATCTAATGCATGTCTGACGCGCGCTTAGCCTTAGTTTTTCTTATTTGTAAATTGTTATTGTTACAGTTTTTAAGAGTCGAGACACAATCTCCAGAGAATTTTCCGCTTCATAATCCGAGTAAACACTCCGTTCAACGTATGCACACAACGCGACTTGAATGCCACTCATTTCTTGTCTGCTTTTCTCCGCGGTCTAAGCTAAAATGAATTCGAAAATAACATGTTTATTATTCTTTTTGTTAATTGTGACAGCATTATCATCTAGAATGTTCTATGATGAAATAAATGTAAATGATATTCTAAGTACGGATTTAATGCCAACTTCTTTTATGGTCCCGAAGGAAATTCGAAGTTTTAATACGAGTGGTGTTGAAAGTAGACTAAACGAAGATGGGTTTGAAATGATTATTGGCGAAGAAACAGATAATAAGAAATCGGTGGGCAATGGTTCAATTGACGCGGCTTTGTCTACACTCACATTTCACAGGTAGATATATTTATGAGACTTCCTAAACTATCACATTTACATGTTTGATTTTGTGCATTTATAACGCCTACCTACTTGTAAGAAATACAAATAAAGAAAGAAAACGATGAAAAAAACGACTTGACAATATGTAAATGTGAATAAAATGGCTTTCTCATCTTTACTTAAACTTTAAAAATGCTTGCAAAGGTATTCTTACGAATTGTAAAACTTCCATGAGTGGTGAGATAAACATTGCTATAATAACGTTAAAAAAGTAGAAGCGGTGAAAAAATTGATAGGTTACACCTTGTGCTCCAGTGGCGTAGCGGTTATCGCGTCTGGCCGGACCCCAGGACGAGGGTTCGATTCCCGCCTGGAGCATACAATTTTTTCATCGTTTTCTTTCTTTATTTGTATTTCTTTCCTAAACGTTGCCTCGACTAAGTCGAAAGAAGGGTTTCGTTTTCATAACGCTATCTTATTCTCGGCGTTTATTTTCAATTTAATAATTTCAATTTAATGATATTGAAAACTTATACAGTCATTTATTTATATACATCGCATGCGTCTCGACCTGATCCCGAAAGTGAGAATTCTTTGAGAGCACCACTGAACCCTACTACACCGAAGACCTGACGGAAGTCAGCCTAGAAGAAATTGAGATGGCCCTTAGGCAGCAAAAAAATGGAAAATCCCCTAGAGAGGACAGAATCACGACGGAGCTTCTGAGAGCTGGCACTCTTCTGAGCACTGTTGAAGGAGCTCCAAAAAGTTTTTAATTCTGTCCTCTTCTGTGGAAGAACTCCAGAAGCGTGGGGAAGGAATGTGGTCGTCCGATTCTTCAAAAAAGGAGAAAAAACAAGACGCTTTTGAAAAACTACCGTCCGATTTCACTCGTTAGCCACCTGTACAAGCTGTTTTCCAGAGTCATAACGAGCCGTCTTGCACGAAGATTCAATGAAGTCCAGCCTCCAGAAGAAGCCGGGTTTCAAAAAGGAAATGGCACCATAGATCATATTCACATAGTGCGGCATTATACAGAAGACCAAATAGTACAACCTGCCTTTGTTCTTAGTCTTTATTGACTATAAGAAAGCTTTTGACTCCATGAGACCTGAGCGATGCCGAGCAAACTACGTCAAGTTTTCTCATCGCCTATCCCACAGAGCCTAAAGACGAAACTCTTCAATCAGTGCGTCCTTCCCGTCATGACATATGGTGCTCAGACGTGGACACTCACTTTGCAGCTGCTACACAGGCTTAGAGTTGCTCAGCGATCTACAGAGTGGGCCAGTCTCGGAGTTTCTCTGAAGCATCGGATTCGGAATGAGGTGATCCGACAGAAAACTAAAGTCATCGACATAGCCTACCGTAATAGTAAGCTGAAGTGGCAGTGGGCCGGCCATGTTATCCGCAGAACTGACGACCGTTGGAGTAAGCGGGTGCTTGAGTGGAGACCGCGGATCGGCAAGCGCGGTGGGACGATTTCAGGCTCAGTGGAGTGATAATCTCCGCAGAGTGGCTGGCAGCAACTGGATGAATCTAGCCATGGATCGAGCCAAGTGGCGTTCCTATGGAGAGACCTATGTCCAGCAGTGACTGTTGTGGATCAGCCCAGCCATTCTGCGGATAATGATAATATTGAATTCATATTACCTTAGTTGTCATTCTTGCACCCGATTATATAAAACACTATATTTTCTGCTACTGCAGGTTGTCGCGAAGAGTATAAATTTGTCCTGTGTATAAATTTGTTATGTAGGTAATGTGTTTTGTTACGTGTGCAATAAAGTATATTTGTATTGTATTGTAATATTATAGACAAATGATGAACGAGTACCACTGCCGTAATTACGTAGCAGAACAAATTTTGGGGGAAATGGGGAAGAATGCGTTGCAGAACCGTTTGGGGAAACCTTTTGAAAAGACCGATTTACACCATGATGCGCTTACGAGGCGGTCCCAGGATCTCAGGAACAATGCACTGTTCGATATTGGTTCAGCGAACTATCAGGAGTGGTTAAACAGGTGAGCTTAGTATAAGTATATTTATTATTAGATATAGCACTGGTGCACCGCGTACAATGGAAGTAGTTAGGTATTAATTGTATTTTTTTTCTAGAATTGCAAATACGAACAAAAATTACCGCCAATTCCACTCGATTCCGGGTGTTGACGCAGTCTTGAACAACACAACATTCACGCCCAGCAATATGACTCTTCAGTTCCGAGACAGATATGAAACCTACGAGCCTCCAGATACGTCAGCTTTCTCAGAACAAGACATATTATTGCCTTCCCATGATACAGCAAAATACAGTAAGTTACATATTATAACATACAGGGTATACGGGGAACGCTCTCGAAAATGAAAGCAGATGATGGCAGTGCTGCTATGCGATTATCTCAACAATGCGATGTCTGCAACCTTGAATATTGCGCGCTGTCAATCTGTCATACCTTTTGGCGTTTCTTTGGCCACTATTTGATAAGCGTTAGTGACGACACTAACGTACCGACGACGAGCACGGCGGCGTGAGCCGGAACTAAAAGGTTTTTTTTATATATATTTATGTAAAAGTCAATCAAATATTAAATGAAGTCATTGCGATACATTTTAAGCAGAACAACAAAACAAAAATATATAAATATTAGAAATAAACTAAATAAACACATAAACATCCATGGCTCGTGAACAAATGTTTGTACTCATCATACAAACTGCTCCTACCGGGATTCGAACCCAGGACCTTTTGACTGAATAGCCTGTATAGCAAGGGGTACAGACCACTCGGCCAGCTGGTTATCAAATATAAAAATGGAACGATCTTTTACTCCGAAACATGGCAACCAAGGATGTAATTAATTAAAGGTTTTATTTAAAATTCGAACTGGCTTGCAAATAGAAAGTTGTTTATTGAAAAAAGGCCACTTTAAATTTTCGATTACATAGTTCTGCCTAGGTACTACTTAGTTTTAATTAAGTAGTACCTAGGCAGAAGCCTTCGGCTTCGCCTCGGCCCACTTTTAAACGTTAGTCCATCAATGCCTCTTTTGCTGGCCACTGCAGTAATGTAATTACTATAAATCCTTATCATTGGAAAAGGCATTTTGCTATAATATGACTTTGCGAAGTGAAATTGTTTAAATATGACAATTTGGGATTATTACATTTTGCGAAATTCCGATACTTAGGTACTTATACCATTTTGTGAATGTGGCATTATTTTATTATACAGAATGTTTAGTACAAAGCTTAACAAGCAACCCATGTTAACAGTCATTTAAATACCATGGTGTTATCAAAAATTTTAAATTGTAAAATAATTTTCGAACTTCTTCATACAAATAGTTCAGTTAGTAAAACCAAATGTATTAATGAAAAATTTCTAAATTAATTTCATAATTTTGGATAACAACATATTATTTATATAACTATGTTAACATGGTTAGGTACCCGCATGTACCGTAATGTACCAATCATCTTGTGAATAATATAATAAAAAAATTCATTACATATTAAAGTAGTAAAAATTTATTTAATCATTCAAAAATTTCAGCGATCTCGAGTGATCAAATAAATTTGTAAAGAGGGCAGGCAGGATAAGGATTGAATTTACCTACTCTAAAACTACACTATAAGCTCCTATTACGGCGATAGAGCGCCGCGGCGTTAGTTAAAATCGGCTTAAATCACAATATTGTCTCTTTGAGAAATAAGCCAAATCTCTATTTCATTTTTATACAGAGATAAATATTAATAATGAGTTATTGGCATATAACATAGTGGTTAATCATAACTAATTACATCACAAATGGCTATAAAATACAAAAAAAAGCCGCCCATAGTGCAAGCATTGCTTAGTGTGCCAACATAATTATTATCTTTTTTTTGTTTCTTTATTTGTGTGATGTGTGTCGTACAATTGTATTAAATAAATAATAATAATAAATAAAATAGCGGTGTTATTTAGCTTTATCAACTTATTCTTATATTACGTTAGTGTATAATGCCGCACTACTTATACGGTCCCTGAGCTGAAAGAATACTGTTGTTCCTCAGGTGGTGGCTATGAGTACTCCATGCCGCCGCCTCCGCCGCCTCTGTACCATCACCCGGCGTCGCAGGAGCACCAGCACGAGGAGTTCACCGTAGAGAGCAATTCCCACGGTCTTGGCATCTCGGAGCTTTTCGACATATCCCTTACCGGAATCGCTTTCTTATCGTTTGGAATGTTCGTGCTGCAAGTGCTGATGTGTATTACCATGGTTGGTAGCTATGGGCCGGTTTCTGAGTTAAGAATTTGTTTAAAATCATGTCATTTTCATAGAAAAAAAATACGTTTGTGACTCCAAACTGAGATTTACTGGAATATTTAGCTCTGAAACTGACTGATTTAAACTATTTATCTCTTTCGCTATCGAGGCCCATGCCCAGCAGTGAGCGTCTCTCGGCTGATATGATGATGTTGATCTCTTTCGCTAACATCCTTCATAACATCATTCTAATAAATACGCCGTCACTTTTGTAACACAATTATTATTTAAAAAAAGTATGAAATTAAATCAGTGCAGTATTCAGACATTAAATATTACTAGAAATGATAATTTAATCATTTGAGCCGGTTTCTGTTTTTGGGAATTATAAGTTAAGCACGTCTCAATCTATACTTAATTAATAATTTTCATACAAAATGTACATATTAAGGACCTATAGATTGAGGCGAGCTTAGCTCCATTCTCTACTCAGAAAATGACCGTAAGTTATGTAGAGCTGTTTTGTATACCCGTACCTATATCAATCGTCCTTCTCCGAAAACTGTGCTGAACTCAGTAGGTATGACCAACACTGAACTTCGAAGTTCTAAACAGCGAATTATTCTAATCCAAAATAGTTATACTTACCACTCTTGAATATTTAACATGACATAACTAACTTTGACGACTCGAAGCTATGCTTTCAAGATCTAATATGCCGATATTCTGTCAGATTCTTACCAGTGTAGGCATTGTTAAGAATCTAACAGAATATCGCCGTTCCACGTACGCATAAATTCAGCCTAACATAGGTATTAGGCTAAATTTATACAGACATGCTTACTTAAATAAATCTTATACACCTTTCTCTATATTTTTAGCACCCTCAACAACCCCAAGTAATGCAAATGGTGGATAACGGCGGCGGTGACACTTTTAACATAGACGATGCATTCCGGTTTAAGCGAGAAGTTCCAAAAATTAGGTCATTAGCCACAGTGAATGTGCTCGCTCGCTACGCTTTGATAGCGTTGAAGCCTCGCTCCACGCAATGCCTCTACCGTGTTTTGTGTCTTGGCAACAAACACGCGAGGGATCTAACAGGAAGCGTTCGATATTGGCTACCTGTATGGCAGTAAGTACTTATAGTATATTCTGGTAAGTACCTATAATTATATGGGAAATACACTGGACAGCAAATAAACCGAGCCACCCGCTACATTGGAACTCTAATCCGATTTTTTCAAAAAGTATAGAACTTACAAATATGAAAGATATACCTACAGAAAGTGCGTTTCATGACGATTAAAATGAATGTAAACAAATTGGGATTTATCAATTTATTAACCGTTTATTAAGGATATAACAAAGAAGAGTCATTTTTCAGTAGTGTTAACCCTTAGTAATCACCAAGTAAAAAAAAAATAAGCTAAAAACAAAGAAAAAATTGAAAAAAACGTTTTTGATCAGCATTCAGTGTTTCCTCCCCTTGCTCGAATAACTGCTAGCATCCTCGTATTCATAGACCTCACGAGCCTGATGATGAAATCTTGGGAAATTGAATTCCACTCCTCTTCAATTACGATTTGCAGCTCTGGAAGCCTTGTTAGAGCAGGTACCCGGGCTCGAACCCGACGTTTCAGCTTATCCCACAAGTGCTCTATCGGTTTCAAGTCCGGGCTTCGAGCTGGCCACGCCATCGTTCGAATGCCAACGTCGTGTAGATACTGGGTTACCACATGAGCAACATGAGGCCGTGCATTATCATGCATCAACTGCATATCCTGCCCGATATAACCTGCATATGGTACCACATGATCTGCGAGGATTTCAGTGATGTAGCTATGAGAAGTCAATCCACATATACTGCCCGTCGGTTCGATGAAAACTAACGCTGTATGTGCGGTTAACGAGATGCCACCCAAGGCCATTACAGATCCTCCTCCATAAGCAACGTTTCCTCGATGCAACACTGAGAATAACGTTCTTCAGGGCGTCGATATACTCTCTGACGTCGATCACTTCCATGTAGACTCACCCTGGTCTCATCAGTGAAGAGTACATTTCGAGCAAATTCAAGTCGTGCTCGACGGTGGGTTACAGTTGATGCTGGGCCCGTTGCAGCTCTCTTTGGAGTCAGATTTTGTTGAGCAAGTCTCCTTCTGACGGTATCTAAACTTATGACCACTTGGCGTTCGTTACGCAGACTTTGTTGGACTTGAACTGCGTTGATGCGGCGATTTTGCAGAACAGTAAGTTGGATATAACGATCATCTGCTGCTGATGTAGCCCTAGGTCTGCCCGTACCTGGACGGCGATCGAATGCTCCAGTCTCTAAATATCGTCTGTAAACTCGTTGCCCCGAAGATCTGCTGATTCGAAGTCTTCAAGCGACCTCACGTTGGCTAAGACTTGCTTGAAGTAGTGCTACAGCTTGAGCTGCCTCCTGAGGTGTCGTATCCATTATTGACCGAACAAAGTAGCAAAAATATACGCGTCTAAGCAAACGATGGACAAAAACTAAGGAAAAGATAAGAAATATTCGGCCACCCTCACTGTAGAAGAAAAGAACGCTAAGCGCGAACTCTAGTCAAAACAGAGCAAATCGTCAGCAATGTGTTTGTTGCTTGATTACAATGTGAGTTGAAGCAACTCTATATTAAATTTATAGTCATTTTAATCCTTATACAAAGTTTTTTTTTGTAGAGATCACTCATTCGGATTATAAAAGGTCGCGAGTTCGGTTCCCGCCCCAGGAAATAACTTTAAGTTTTGTCTATGCGAAACTATGATTAATTAAAATAAAATACTAAACTTTGTTGTTAAACACAGCGCTGGTGTGGCGTGGGCTCGAAGAGGTGCTCTTGGCGCTCTGAAGGCAGCTGCGCTCGGACTCGGCGGGGCACACTGTGACTCAATCTATCCACCCACTCTTTGTTGAAGACCTATCTACTAAAATTGTTTTGCTTTATGTAATAAAGCCACAAACTAAAGGGAATCAATTGATTTTTTTTTGCTTATCGTCCAAACGGCCGCTCCGCCTTCCTTCTAACATGGTCATAATTTTATTCACAATCATATAAGTACGCTCATTTATCTAGATGCTAAATCTTCATTTATTTTATTCCAGTTGTCAATTAAAGTTTAAGATAGGAGGTAGGTGGGATACACCCGTATTAGCACTTCACCGTCAATATACTATTGTCTCTGTTTGGTGGATGTCGACTTCACAATATTTATCCTTTAATCATGATATGAACCACTCATGTCAGAGCTGTTTCTGATTAGCCATAAAATGGCTGGTTTGTTATCAGCAAGTTTGTCGTTATGAATTTACTTTTTGATTGGGTATTAAATAAAAAGTAGCGCTTATAAGTTAAGACTCCTACGCAATCAGTACCGTCTATTCTCTTATGTTATAGGACTTATAAATTAACATAAAATTTAATCCAGTTAGTAAAAGTTTAGATTTTTAGTATTATAATGTTAACAATCTTCAGAGACAGTTAATATAAAAGACAAATTTAAAAGTGTCAAAGAGAAAAGTCTTTGACACTTTTATAATCAAACTAAACTTGGGAAAGGCCCTATGTGGGCGGATGATTATCGAAGGGCGGGCCACCCGGCCGTGGATACGCGATATTGCCCGCCCACCATTTTATTGTTATGTTGCTAAATAAGTAACAAAGTGTATTTAATTTTTGAAAGGATTAAGTTTGAAATATACCAAACGTTACATAGATAAGGCGGCTAGCTATATTTTCATTTGTAGTAAACTATAAAAGTAAAGCTACATTTTCACATGTAGACAAATTTAAAAGTGTCAAAAAAAGTCTTTGACACTTTTATAATCAAACTAAACTTTATTATAATAATAAAAGAGTTAACTTGTAAGCTGAGCGATGTCAATGTTATAACTAATATTATTATTATTTTCAAATATTGCACTCTACATATTCAAAAATTTTGATATCTGGGGTTTATAGAAAAGACAAATATGTTTTGCTTTGTTGATATTAATTTATTGCACATAATAATTAAATTGTCACATAATCCAGTTTCGTAACACATAATCCAATTTACACTTATTATTTATTATTCAAATTAACTATTTACAAAGAAAGACAATTTAATTATTGTTAACTAACAACTTCGTCAAGTTTATATAGGGTGGGCCTTGTAACAGGAGCAAAAAATTAAAATATATATCCCTTAAGTAAACAGTAATTATTACGTCTAAATGGTATTAATTCTATATAATATAAAAAATAATTTTAGTGTTATTTCCTAATAATAATTTAGTTAGGAAATATCAGTAAAAATATTTTTTGAGCCAGGAATGTGCTTCAGACAGTGGGCCTAATTCTGGCGAACACATGCTAAGATTAAATTTAAGTTCATTCTACCTCTTTCTCTCAATATGAATATGAAAAGTATCGCTGTCATAAAATTTGACATTTAGAAACATGCATTCAATTTTCGACCTTATTGAACGTGATAAAATGCAGTGTTTAGGAGGCACCTCCGTACATGCCGTCTAAAATTGTCTATGGTTCGTATGAAATATGTCTAAATTTAGATGACAGCTCTAAACAGATTCTTGCTATCTCATTCTTAATACATATTGTGAGAAAGAGATATACTGTACTTAAATTTAAACTTAGAGTGTGCCTCCAGAATTAGGCCCGGTATCTTCTCCCACAGTGACATTTAGTGACACCAATAAGAACATAATACAATCTATCAAAATTCCCAGTGCCCAGATATCTTAGGACCAAAGCGGCAATATCGCAGCGTGAAAATTCATTGATGGGATTTCTTAATTATAAATGACTGTTTCTCTTAATTTAAGAACTTTGAAACATTAGGACCACATTGTAATAGTTGTGGATATTTTATAGATTCTCTGTTTCCATTTTATGTTGCTTTAGTTACAGGGCCCACACTGTATAAACAGTAAGTAAGTACTATCTATCTACCGGGTAAAATCGTATTGAAAAAAAAATGTAATCGTGAAAAAAATCTGCTGTTTTATACTAAATTGTAATAATACATACACTACCTGATTGTATAGAACACCTGATTTTTCTCACTATTTTTAATATTTTTTCCTTATTTGAAATAATTATATTGCCTTTGTTTTCGAGCGTTACCCTTACACCATGTATAATATATAACTATAATATAATTACAAATTTCACTAAGTTCAATAGCTTTATTACATTATGTAGAAGAATGTACACGAGGCTAGGGAAGAGTTTCTTGCAATGAACTATTATTGTATCGGTGACAAATATAGGTACATGTCCCAGATAATAAGTTAACAATTTGGGAAATATAGAGAATGGAAAATCTCAAACTTTCATCATAATATAGCCTAGTCCGTCTGTCTCTTTGTAGGTATGTCTGGAATGAGGGTTTTTAGTTAGAGACACACAGACTAATCTGTTTACAGAAAGTAGAAGTGTAAACATAGACAATATTTAATAACACATTTTAGGAACCCCTTCCATTAGAGAAAGGGGTGGTATTAAGAAGAGACGTGAGTAACAAGGCTGATGAAAGTTTTGGTCTATAATACAAACAATGATACTGGCCTCAATTACTAATTACAATTTTACTGGAAGCCAATGCTAATATTTGACACATTAGCTAAGATTTAGAACACGAAAGGCGTCAATGTGACAAGTGTGTTGGCTTATTTGGCACTGTCATTAAAAAAGTAAACATAATTCGTTACCTAAATTACTGTTGCGGGCAAGGTTGATCATGATGAGCATTGCTGGATACTTAAAATTTTTACTGACTGATCCATTAAGCGAGCTACATAAATTAGCATTGACAGTAAAATTTAACTACAAATTGATAAAAAAATGTTGTAAGATAAAAAAAATACCTACAGCAGTTTTTGGCTGTCTATTTAGTAGTTTAGTTATTCGCGGATTTAATACACTATTTATCTTCATATCTATACATTCGTCTATGCAAACTAATGCGATGGAAAATAACTCTTATTTCATATTGTTATACGGATCTTGACTGTATTATTAAATTTTCTACGACCCTATTGTGAAAATGATATAATATACATTTTTTTTGCAATTTTAAAAATCTTATGTACTCTACTATTTACTAATAGTCAAAAACTTGGGTACTTACCTATTACGCTAACATGTTTACATATTTACAACATTATTTTATTTTACTATTACTAACTATAATAACATTAATCACAATTAAAGTAGATATGAATGCTTTTTTTGTTGTTAATTTTTCAAAAATGGAACGAGTTATGATGAAAATCGTCGATGGGCGTGCAAGACCGCGTAAGAGCAGTTTGCATTTGCAATAACGCGTATTTACAATAGTAGAAAAATTTCAATATCGCGCCAGCGACAGTGGGTTCTTAGCACTGATTCGATTATTATACTAGATTTTCATTAAACAAGACCCAGAGAAATCCTAAACAAGTTCAGTTAAAGAAATGTGTAGAAACATCCAAGATATTAACTTTTTTCTTCCTCCTGTCAAATGAAGAAATGGCTTATTCGCGGTATTTACAAACTCCTCTTGTGCAGTCTTGCACGCCCACCGACGATATGTTGTTTTAAGCTATTTTATACCATGAAAGACTTATCCTTACCTTATGATTTGTGTTTATGGTGGTGTTGATGGTAATGTTACTGGGGTAAAGACGCAGCTGAGCGGCGCATACCCGTATGGGTTTAAAAGAGAGTAAGCTTGCGGGGTATGTCCGAAGATTTGTCCGGGAAATAAGCCTTGCCTCTGAGCTATTTTCAGTCTGGATGTTAATTGTTTTTTCCACTTGGTTCTTCTATTTTGAAACCACGTTTTGATTTGCACTTCCGTCAGTCCCAGTGCTTTAGACAATTCCATTCTTTTTGATACGCTGAGATATTTGTCTAGTTTAAATTCGGCTTCTAGCCTCTCCAGTTGTTTGGCGCTGTAAGCTTGCCGTGGCTTTCGTTCGGGTCCAACTCGACGTGGTCTTCTATTGTTTTTGTCATCTATACAGAAAAAAGTTAGTATATTAAAATTATTATAAATGTATGTCCGCTCAGATGGTACGAGTCACCTGGATTGTGAAAGGTCGCGGGTTTGATCCCTTGGCCCAGGACGTAAACTTTTTCTAGTTTAGATATTTTTCTATGTAAAGTTAGTTGTGTAATGGGTTTTTATTGTTGGTATAATAGGTGAAGATTATGGTGGTAAATATTATAATAATTACAAAAATAGAACTCAAATATTTTCTGTAAATTTTCAGGAATTTATTTACACATGAACTTATTTAAATATTACATGAATTTGTAACTGATGGCATTTAAGAAAGTTCGTTCTGTGGTTTGTTTCTGAACCAATTCAAAGGAAATTCTTATAATGGAACACATGAAATTGTCTCTTTTATCTTTATTTTTTTACTGACGTCACCCGTAGGTTATGCACCTACACTCATTACCAAACACGCCCCCATTTACAAAGTAGCTGCTCTCGCTTTAAGCAAATACACGGCGAAGATTTTTTTCGAATACTAATCGGAATTGTCGCGGCCTCTTGTTAAGTGGCTATAAACACAATCACGGTGTTTGCTCTGCGCCTGGGCAGCTTGACATCTTGAACCAACAAAACATTGTGGTGTGCGTCCGCGCTAACCGCTCGCTAACTGTTTACTTATGGGATTTATGAGCTACATTGCTTTTTAATTACATGGTTACGTGTTAAAAATATAAATACGTATTATGAGCGACGAAAATAAATGAAAAATAAATATGCATACCTTTTTGGAATTATCAAATGTCGAAAATTAAAAATAGATAATCTTATGAAATTTCAGCTGTCAAAAATTAAGAAAAAGCGTTGCGTTGACAGGATAGGGGAAAGCCCCTGCTCCCATCAATTGTGATGGGAGCAGGGGGTCTCTTCCCCTCTCTCTCTCGCTCTTTCAATGATCTCTGGCAACCTTAATCACCGCAGGAAAACAACACTAGAACATACTATTATTTAGCTGCGATCTTCTGTATGGTAAAGATGTAGCATCTCTACCATACAGAAGATCGCAGTTAAATACTTAATACGTTAAATAATACACAAAGCTTGGTGCTCAAAATTTGAATAGCAAAGTATCACTATGCTTACTTGTCTGAGCTGTTACGAGCCTGTGTCAAACCACAAATTTCAGACAAAATCAGTTTTTAATTGTCATAATTGACGCTATTTTGCGGCTTGACAGATTTTAACAATATTTTAAATAATGTTTTTAATGGTTTGAAGTACAATTAATCATTTTGATAACAAGCGTATTTCAAGTTGAAACTTCAGAGAATTTACGGGCTATGCGCTAAGGCGGGGGCCAAACACACGATCTTTGTTGGTAATTATCGCTGCGGCTGCTGTTTGTCGACACCTCGGTGCGAAGTCGCGACCACCGCGTCTCGAGGCGATAGTTCGACGAACATAATATCTTGAGATAAATCGCGCGAAACGGGCGCGTGTGGACCATGCCTGTTAGAGCTTCGTACGTTGGGCATTTTTCACAATCATTTACGTTTATTGGTGTGGTGAATTTATTGCTTAAGTGACAAACTGTTTTTCTTGTACATTAAAAAAAACGCGTACTCAGCTCGGGAATCGAAGCCGGAAGTTTTGAAAAATAAAACTAACACTATTTCTATTTAGATATCGATTGTGTAGGTCGTAAGCAGTAAACGTTACTATGAAACATGATTTTTAAAATAAATAAAATACATTGTTTCCATATCCTTTAATTTATTTTAGTAAGTGTTCGAAATTACCACTATTCCCACCATAATTATGAGGTGTGTCACGTCTCTGTTCAAACCAAGACGTTCCATTTTCAAATGACGTTTATCACGTCTTTGTATCTACATAGATACTTATTCTGAGTGGACTTTTCAATTAATTATTAGTGTAAGTATGATTAATAAAAGTAAGGATATTGTCGCAGATAACAATATGTAAAGCAGTGTATGTAACAAGTTGCGACATCAGCAAAGAGTTACAAACAACCATACAATTTTACGCACCTAAACGAGTTGAATGTTGTATTGAAAAAATGGTGGTAATTTCTAACAGTTAAATTAAAAGATATGAAAACAATGTATTTTATTTATTTTAGACATCATGTTTCATAGTAACGTTTACTGCTTAAGACTTACACAATCGATATCTAAATAGAAATAGTGTTAGTTTTATTTTTCAAAACGCCCGGGTTCGATTCTCGAGCTGAGTACACGTTTTTTTTAAATATATGAATACAGTTTTTGTTATTACTAAAATCGATGACATGGTTTCTAAGAAGAGATTTTCGTATGTCTTATAGTTTCAAACTTTCCCATACTGACCGATCTAAATGTGCCACCCTGTAAACCTACGTACCTACTCTTAGTTTCAGTTGATACTCTTCTAAGCGTACTTTCCTTGTAATGGATTTATAATGATTCTTGTAGGCAATTATAAGTATATTTCACTAGAGCATTGTATTCTCAAACATGTTTACTCATTTGGAATAAGTACTAATATAGGACATCTAAGTTTATACTGCGCTGTTAAATTATATTTATTAGACTATAATACATAAATGTTTAAGAACAGTTGTACTACAAGGCTAAATAAATTGCGTGCATGCTTTTACAACCATGTCATCAAATTCTAGAATCATTAAGATACCCTTATTAGTGCTGCAGGACTATAAAATGTGCACTATAGGACAATTTGTTGCTTGATTTTTTTTTCATTTCTTTCAAATTAGAAAAATCCAACATATAAGTATAATGTCGACTAAACTTTCAGGGAACATTCAAAATTCACCGAAAACATATTTTATTCCATTCTTATTGAATTGGAAAGAAAGAGAGGCGCTGCTGAATTTATTCAATACTAAACTTTTTAAAGAATTACCTATCCGATAATTTAATACATTCCGATTGTGAAAGAAACAAACAGAAGGAATCATTTTTATTATTATATATGTGTCAAACAATGCAAGAAAGAATGCCAGTTGAGTTGACATAGAAAGTTTGAGTTCGTTCCCGGAGATGACACCATCACACTAATTTTATAGTCCACCGAAATTCCTACGTAGTTGACACCTACTAGGTGGGACAAGCTATAGCTATTGTATGTCTATAGACTACTTTATTATTTTATTACCTACTTGTTACCTCGGTCTTTGTCTTGATAAATTCTAATGCCCTATCTTGTCTGTCTATTGGTACAACCGAGTGCTGCACTCACTGTACGCCACTCAGTTCACCTCCAGGACCAATACTCGAAACTA
The DNA here is from genome assembly GCA_947347705.1 of Nymphula nitidulata. Taxonomy (NCBI): domain Eukaryota; kingdom Metazoa; phylum Arthropoda; class Insecta; order Lepidoptera; family Crambidae; genus Nymphula; species Nymphula nitidulata. The sequence goes on along the minus strand of OX374625.1, from coordinate 14,940,510 downwards.
ATACGACTTTAGCGAGTTGTGAGACAGAGCGACGTTATTTCGTAGAAACAGCATTAGATGCATTGGAGGATGTGTTTAAGCTTTTGGACTGGAGAGGACTTGGCATTAACATAAACGGCGAGTACATGACTCACCTTACCTTCGTTTTGCTGATGCTATCATAGGCATGGCTAATACCCCGGAAGACTTGGGCACAATGCTTAACAACCTCTGTAGAGTCTCCCAACAAGTGGATCTTAAAATGAAGACGGACTAGACGAAAATTATGACAAATTCTCATGTCGTACCCCCTACTGTATAGGTTGGAAGCTTTACACTGGAAGTTGTTGAAGAATATATTTACCCGGGACAAATAGTCCAGCTTGGTGAGCCCATATTCCAGAAAAGAATAATCGACTGATCCAACTAGTTGGGCAGCGGTCGGGAAGCTTCGAGGCATATTCTCGGTACTTTCTGAGGATGCAATTTATCTCCATGCCGAATTTCAACTAAATTAGTTCAGCAGTTTGGGTGGTGAAACGTACCAGGGATACCGGGTTTGAATTACGTTAGGAGCAAATGTTTGTATGATGAGTACGAGCATTTTTTTACGCGTCATAGATGTTTGTATGTTTATTAAGTATATTTCTTATATTTATATTAGATATTATTCTCAACAAACAGTTCACTGTGTTTCGGATTGACGGGAAAGGTAGCCAGTGTAATTACTGAGCATGGACGGCATTTCATCTTAGGCCATCAGCTCACCTGCAATATCAAGTGATTTTTCCCTGTTATTGCAGGTGTCCATAGGCGGCGGGAACCGCTTACCATCAGGTGGACTGTCAGCTTGTTTGTCATCTAGTTGCATAAAAAAATATAATTTTCCGTTATCTAGTATCCTTAAGACAAGGTCTTAATGGTTGCTTGAACTTAAAGACAGGACTCCCTCAACAAACTGTAACATTTTATTGTACTTAATAAATTTATTATTATTATAACTTCTAGTACAATTTTATTTATTTATCAATTTTATTGCCATTATTAAAATTATCTAATATTAATGATACCATGGACCAAAATGATACTAACACTGGGCTAGATAATAGGTGTGAGTGTGTGAATATTATTATTATTATTACTTGTAATTGCTATTTATTTTATCTATGCCCTTTATAATATAGCGTATTTGATTAAATGAATAATTTTTTTTGGTTCCTTAGTCTGTCACAACATAAATTACCGATTACTTCTGCCATATTTACAACTACTCAGCGCACATTTGGTTCAATTGGTTAGTTTTACACCAAATTTTATGAAAACTCAAGTAAAAGTTTGATCTGTTTCTAAAATGTAGGTAATGTTTAACACAAAAAAAGATTTTTTTTATTATTTTATATTCGGTTTAAGTTCTTTCTCCATAGAAAACTTACTTAAGTTAAGATAGTTGTTTATTTGTAATTTTTACTTAGGTTTTTAATATTTTCTATCAGTGTGTCTGTGGCGTTACTCTATTGCGTGATTGTGACGTGTGAATATTCGCACCCGTTCCGAGTCACGCGATTCGGGACTATTACATGCAACGCTTTTATTAAGCTTCCCGTGTTGGTCCAGATTGATTTCACATCCACCTCTAAATATTACATTAGCTGAGTTACTTCTTAGTTCATATAATTCTATCGATAGAAAAGAAGAACAGGTATGCAAATATAATTATATTGGCAAAACTAATCAAAAATTATTGCGGTTATATTTATTGTATTATTCGTATTATCATTGAGATTCATTTTTCGTAGAGATTGCTTGTTAGCAATAAGGTCGCATTTTGTATGATTTGTTTTTCTTTTCTGCTTTTTATGTTTTTCTTTTGTTCTAGTGTATTTGTATTGTATCATTTATCCGTATCCAGAAAAATATCTTAACTAGAAAAATCATTTCCTGAGACAGGAACCTTCCACTTTTCGAGTGAAAGGTCGGCTTCAGCTCGGTTTCGGATTCTGGCCACTTAGCTGTCGAGGATAGGGGATTATGAAATTCTTCTACCGTCACACTATCGAAATTATTATTTCAACACTCATAACGAGTATTTTTTTTAATAGGTAGCGACGATTAGTTACTTAATTTAACTTTTAGCATTTTAATAAATGTTTGAAAGATAAGTATCGAAAAACTTCCTGAATTGAAAATAAATATCCTGTGGTGGGAATCGAGCCCGCAACCTTATACAATCCAGGTGACAGCACTGACCACCCATTGAGCTACCGAGGATTTGGTATAAACCTCAGATTATAGAAATAAGATGATCTGAGGTACAAACAAGGTATAAACCTATTTATTTCTTTTAGGTTATTTGTTTTTGAGCTTTTAAGCTAACGTCTAAGCTCTGCTGTAAGTAGTGTAAATCTATTGAGCTATTTTGATTTTTGTCGTCATTGCTTATTAAATGAAACGGAATAAACTTTTGATGAATAACATAGTTAATTTACTTAATATTCATTACATTGCTAAATTTAAAACATTACTGTTACCTGCATTACATTACGTTTAACTTTAACTTTTGTGACGCAAACCAGTAGGTACCTACAATAATTTAACTTCTGTTTATAGCATTCTGTTGTCATAAAAATATTTTACAATTACTATCAATTTGTCAACTCAATTTCAACAATTTACTAATAATTAAATTCAGAATCTCAACATAATTTCACTTCTTTCATTCAAAGCCTTCTAAAAATGTAGTTAAAATCAGTATACCGTAGTATGTGGTTGCAGACTGGTGCGAAGCGAGCCAGTGCGCATACGCATGGCCCGCCAGAAGACCTGCGTCTGTCAGTGCGCTTAGTTCGGGACAAGTTGACGATGACACTGGAAAAATGTCACAAACATAAATAGGAGTTCAATTGCTTTATCTCCTCTACATGCGATGACAAGGTTGATAAAATATGATAGCAAATTCTAATTTTCTTATAGGTGGTACCCTAAGCAATCGTGAAAATAGTCAATAATATGAAACTTATCAATATTGTGCACATCAAGCGTCAGTCAGTTGCAAAAAAACCCTTTTATAACAGCAGATTAAGGTATTCACTTTCGACGAGTTTGAACTAATTCTACATGCGTTTGTATGTCAACTGATAGGCTTTCCTATCAGTTCATCTAGTACCGATGAGTGTTTGTGTGATTGTTAGGATTAAGGTTATTTTTTATGACCACTTGAAACCGAAATAATTTTGGATTTAAATACCAAAATAATTTCGGTTTGATGTGGTTATAAAAACACTCAGAACACTATATAATTTAACACTGGAGTACTCTGAATACTGTTTGTATGATTGAAAGCTCAGGAAGAATTCAACTATCGGTCTTAAAAAGTTTCTACGTGCCATTGATGTAAAAATGTATTTAAATAGCAAATAGTAACTTAAACTCCCTCTTATTTATATAAATGTACGGTTCAAACAATGGATTTGTATTGCAGATTTTATAAAAACACGTATTTCATCTTCGAATGGAATAACACACCACGCAATTGACATTAACCTTTCATATTTTACTACTCGCTGGCGTCTCCTTACCAGAAGAAGGACTATTGTGTCTGGTTTAAGGGTACTTCACGAATTACTTTTAGAAGTGCATAATGAAATCTAAAGAGAAGGAAGGCGTCGTGGTATTTCTAACATAATTTTGGGCGCCCGACTGCGGAAGCACCTTACAAAGTGGCAGGCAAACAACACTACTTTGTATTGCAGTGTTCCTGCTGTGAGTAATGTTACAAAAGCGAAATGAGGACTTGTCTCTAATGTTTTTTGGTAATTACGTGATGGTAAATGGCAACCTTTAGACATCTGCAACATCAATAAAATCACTTGGTATCGCAGATTCGTTACCATTCCAGAGACAAGTGTTGTTATTACCTTCCGTACCCTGTAATTGCACTGGCTACCTGTCCCCTGCTTCCCGGACAAAATAGGAAAGACGGTGGTACCCTATCCTGCAAGAGGGGCTACAAGAGCAAGAGCAAGGCAAAAGGAGACAAGTAGGCAGTATAATTACTGGGTATGGACGGCATTTCATTTCATCTTAGGCCTCAGGATGACAACGCACCGCACGCACGCAATATCTAGTGATTTTTCCTTGTTACCGAAGGTGTCTACATGTGGCGGTAACCGCTTTCCACTAGTCGGGTCGTCAGCTTCTTTGTCATCTAGTTGTATAAAAAAACCGCCTATGCTGCCTGGATAGAGTATCCATAGTGTTATTTATTTATTTATAATCATTAGGCGGGACGTAGCTTTAGGTGAGAGTGGTGACAAATGCGGGGTAATTGAACGAGGCTGCTTACCTACACGATGATAAAAAGAATTGATAAAAAATTGATTATTTATTTTTGCTGGCTGAGATGGAGACCCATGTTATTTTACATAGGTCAGCCAGAAGAAAAATATTGGCCAGGAAAAACATAGTAAATCATGATTTATAAACAACCTTATTTGAATTACCCCACGTTTATAAAAGCTTCACTCTTAGCTCCATATGCTTCTTCGCCATCCACCCTTATTTATAATATTTAAAAAGCTGCACCATTAAGTAGGTATGTCTATGTTCATTGTGATTTTTAATTTTTTTTAAGGTATGCTGTAAAATTAGCCTAATTTTGGACTTTAAAGTATTGAATAATTGTAGTTATTTATTCATCAATAAAACCTGACTTTTAATATATAGTATGTTTTAAGTTATAAGGATATGCTCCTCTGGTTACAGTAGCATATAGACTGTTGGTGACACCAAGGGTACCTACTTACGAATGTTGACAGCTAAGCTAAGCGACAAGTCCCCCTGTTCCTAACAGAACCAGTTCACCATAGTCTTACCCAAAGCAGAAACAACTACAAAAATTTATTAATTGGCTATGATATTGATAAAGGTGGAGGTGGAGTTGAAAGCTCTTAAGCCTTTCAGAAAATAATAGTTTTTAAAAATGTGATCTCACCGTTATGTTCGTCAGCTGTCTCTTCAAAACAATCGCCTTCATCATGACTTCCAGAGTCAGGTTCTTGCGAAGCACAATTTTTATTGTTTCCTAATATATTATCTATCAGAAAAGTCTTACTTTTACTATTCATAACACTATTTAACGATACATTACTTTGGGTAGAGTTTGGAAAATTCTTTTGGCAATTTAATGTTTTAGATTCGTAAACACTTCTGCTTAAAATATTAAAAGGATTTAAATCTCTGCTTCTCTCAATAATTGGCATTCCACCGCTGTTTTCACACAAAACGTCGATGGTTTCATTTTCACTGTCAAACTCAGTTTCAGATTCACAATCTATCCCGCTGACACATATTTCATTACGAGAAACGGAATCGTTTTCACATGTACTTGATATGTCATCTATTGCTTCCATTTTTTGGTTAATTTTAATTTTTCCATTACACGTTTCAGTCTAATAATATTTAGTCTGAATCTATAAAACTGTACACGAATGCGTTAGTCACTGAAGATCTTAAACGGAGTGTTAAGACTGATTTCTGTATCCGGAGTTCAGGTCGCGTACTGATAATTGGTATTAAAAATAGGCGGTGCTCTGCGTGCTGTAGGTATGAACAAGGTATGATGCTGCCACGCTACTGGTCGGTTCACGTTTGGAGGGGATAACGCCATTTTAAGTAGGTGGGGCTTCTCCAACAGCCTGCGAAAATTCACACCTTTCTTTTATTTGATAACACGTTATGTCAGAGCTCTTTACCGCACAAAGGATCTCTAAAAGGTTGTGATGAGAGTGGATCGAATTTCTCTCAGCTTATTGTTTGATCATGTCACCGATTTAAGTGATTTATTACTGCTGGTTGTGGATAATGGACGGAATGGGGCGGATTCAACAAGCAATGCTCTTATTGCTATTTAAAATACCTAACTGTATGTAAATGTTTATACAGGGTGTTAGGGGGACGCTCTCGTAAACGAAGGCAGATGGCAGTGCAGGTCTCCCTAAACACGACTTGCTAAAAAATAAATTTGAAATCGCAAAAAAACAGCTGTTCCATACAAATAGGTCGTGTACATATTACAATTTGTATGAAACAGCTGATGACCAGCACTGCCAGCGTCCCCCTAACACTATGTATAGTACGAGAATTTTTTTAAACAAATCACGGCAAATGAATCAACACCACCTTGTGAGAAGTGGTAGGTAAGACGAGTCCATATCTGAAGATAGCTAGTGCAGCATGAACACATTGATCTCGCCGCGACCTTGCCGGTCCATTCACGCCACTTTTGAAGGAAACCAATGCTATGTAGGAAAGAGGGCACACAAGTGCTAGCCAAAAAAAATGTTATTCTATACGATAGTACGAGGAACTCTAAGTAAAATAGTGTTTTAAGCAATTTGTAAACTGACATGTCTAAACAATAATCAAAAGCTCTCCATCAAAAGGGAGTTCAAATTCAAAGTCTATCTGTCTGCCTCTCTGTCATGTCTGAATGTACGTTAGCTAACAATGTTATAATGTCTGTCTTTCTGTCTGTTTATCATGTCTGAATTTACACCGGTGACAAAAGTTGAACTACCGAGAAGATTCCACAATCTTTTCTAAAACCTTTTTTATGTAATATGAAAGCATACGTCCCGCCTAATGGTAAAATGTTACCTTAGCCTACAGACGCCTTTCTTCGCACCCACTGAATCGTTGCTTTATCGTCATCATCAACAGCCTATATACGTCTTACTGCTGGGCACTGGCCTTCCTACTTGGGACACATGCGGAGAGTGGGCTATAACACCACCACGCTAGCCCAATGCGGGTTGGTGGCTTAAAGCGGTTGCAGTAACAATACCGGGACCAACGGCTTAACGTGCCTTCCGAGGCACGGAGGAGAGATGACATAATTTGATTGACTCATTCTGGGGTCGACAATGTCGAAAATTGCTTTGTTTTCGCAATCGCAACCAGAAAACTCAAATCACTACGCCACCGAGCTCCTCACGCCACCAATCTCCTCTTTCGAATCGTTTTCCAATCTTTGAAAATTAAGAGGAATAGTTGTTATATTGACGGCAAAGGAAAATACCTCTGCTCCCAACACAACGTTTTTCAACAAGTTTTGGCAACCTTACTTGACGAAGGAACTAGAGTTCTGGCAACATTGCTTGCCGAAGGAACTTGCGTTCTGGGAACCTTAGTTGCCGAAGGAACTAACGACTAGAGATTAGGTAGGTTACCTATTATTTTTTGCTAAAAATTTATGTACAGTGTATACCTACGCTTTGTCAGTCAGGCAGTTTAAATTTGATTGGAAAACACACTTAAGATTATTATTAAGTCGATTAGTTGTATTATTAGGTTCTTTATTATTTTTTATTTTATTTTATTCGGCAAATCATAAGGTGATATAAACAGAGAGATAGAAACTTATAGTGATAGGAAGCTAAATACAGATTCACACATGTTACAAAAAAAATATTGTCATGTAAAAACATATTATTTTAAGAAGTTAGGTATATACTACTTATTCGAAATGGTAAAGTTAAAAAGTCATCCTCAAATTAAGAATCAATTTATTTTTACACTGTATGGTCTGAACAATAATGTTAAACTAATAAGAATTTAAATCTTAGAACCTTATGATTCTAATTTTATAATAGTAGGACGTTTACATTGTTTTAAAATGTTAACCAAAACTTAACATTTCAATGCATCTTGGGAGAGTTTGGCGTAAAATATATGATGACAGTCTCCATGCTACTTTGATGAGGTGCATGGATAGCTACGATGAAATCCTCAACGTCTTTCACATTAAATCCACTTATATTACATTAATCTTCCAATTGCACGTCAACACAAATACTTGCTTCACAAAACAACTCCAATTTAATAACACAACGTACGCTCAGACACAATTTTGTAATTGTTGTAAAAAAATCTTGACTGACACCAGCAAATCTGTTACAGTGGCATTTAACAAAAATATTAGAAAGGTAGACAGTGAAATTACGGGGCATGGAAGGCATTACATCTTATACCTCAGAATGACAACGCACCTGCATTACTAATTGATTTCTTCCTTGTTATTACAGAGTTTACAGGCGGCGGTTACCACTTAACACCAGGTGGGCTGTTAGATTCTTTGCCATCTAGTTGTATAAAATATATTGTTGATAGTCCGTATATTTTTGACTCGTTTCTGTAACATATAATATTTTGCAATTTTTCAACAAAAAAAAGGTTTATCATAATGCGACCGATATTCTTGTATGAAAAAATCTATGCCCTATGTCTAATCAAATTATATCTTCGACCCTGTCACACAGATTTGTGCATGCAATTTTTAAGCCTTAAGGTGGCAAACATTTTTAGATCGCGATTGTACATGAAGTTATAAATAAATAATTTATAATTGGTAACTACGAGCATTATAATTTTATCTTCTTCGTACCCTAAAAAGCACGTTATATTAACGACAGGTTCCTAAGTAAAAGCCCTTAAAGTACAGTAATCAATGTTGCTTTTCATCTCCTTAAAATAAATTCGAGTCCGTAGCAAAGTCGTGGCTACGACACGCGTAGCAATGCTACGGTTAACTGTTACTTATTTGTTGTAGTACTTTTCAGTAGATGGCGCTGATGCTCACACCCAGGACGGGAATAATAGTATTTGTTGTTTTAACCTGCTAATAGATGGCGTTCATGTTTATGAAAAGGAAAAATAAGGCTTGGCTAAGGATTTAACCATAGACGAAAATAATTATACCTAACTAAGCGTCATACTAAACTATCCTACACAACGAAAATACTAAGCGGACATCTAAAAAATCCGAAACGGGTATGTTTTCAACAATTAGATGCCACTTCACGATTTTTGTCGCCCACTTAGTATTTTTTAGTTGCTCTATTTATTATTCTAGAAGAAGAAATTAAAAAAGAACGTAAAATGACACTACTCATAAATGTTGAACTATAGTGGTTATGTATTTAAACTTAATTCTATGATCTGAGGTATTTAAATGACCACCTTAGCTATTTCGGCCGTGAAACAATGGAAGGTACGCAAACTTGTCTCTAGAATGTCACCACAATTGTATCGACCGTTTTCCTTGATTTATTGCTGACGCGCCGATGTTAACCGTAACTGCATTACAATGTGTAAATAGAATATTTCGATATTAGAACACACGGGAGTTTTTGGTGCCATTTATTGGTTTCGGTCAAGACTTTTATTACGATGACTACAAATTGTGTATGAGCGAAGGTTGTGTTATAACACAACCTTCATAAAACAAGTAAAGTTTTATGAAACGAATGTTTTTGTTGACGGGCATTATTATTGCCGTAGAGCGAAAATTCACTAAGTTGATATTTGGCCAAAAATGAGTTAGAAATGTCATCAAAATCTCCAATTTTTTCCACGGATTTCAACCTAACGTATCATGGTTTTCACTCATTCTACATTTGGACTACAACACATTTGTCAAAAAATTATGAATTTGCTTAAGCACTTTATCATTGTCTCGTGGAAATACAAATCTGTACCTAAGTCAGGTTGGTTATTTTTCTCCTAAGAAAATTAATCATAACTGGAACTTAATCCAGGGCAAAATTGACTAAAATAACTTGATTAGTTTTATAATGAATGTGAATTCTACAATGACTGGTCTTTTTTGTCTTGTTTCAAAATAATTTAATAATTAATGACTAAAATGTAAACTAGACAGTTACAGTTAATCATTAAATGATATATTGAATTTAATTATAAGTCGTATTCTAACTAACTAGAGTGATTATTTTTTAAATTGGTCCTGGCATGGGTGAAAAATCACTAAATCTATTTTACTAGGTGGTAGGCCCGTATGTAGGGTCGTCTGGGTGGGTAAGTACCACCGCCTTTCTTATTTCACCCGTGAAACAGTACGCTGTGTTTGGAATTGAAGGGAAAGGTAGCCTGTGTAATTACTAGGCATGGACGGCATTTCATCTTAGGCCTCAGGATGACAACGCACCTGCAATATCAAGTAATTTTCGTGATTTCCCCTTGTTATTGCAGGTATCTATAGGCGGCGGTAGCTGCTTACCATCAGGTGGGCCGTCGGCTTGTTTGTCATCTATTTGTATATATAAAAAAAAACTAAAAATGTTGGTACAGGATTAGCGGGTGAAAAATAAATAACTTTGTAATTTTTTAAGTATCTCAGTAATTAAGTATATGTAATTTAATAAAAGTAATATGTTACCTTATGCAATTTTGCTAAGCTAAGAAACCAATAAATTATCGTATACCAAAAGTAAGTTATATTTTTTTTTTGTTTTCTTAAACATTAAACCTTCATAACACAAAACAAGTTTAGACCTACCTATTTAGTGACTTTTCGCTCTACGGCCACGATATACTCACCTCTTCATCCCACCTGACGGTAGAATCAAAGAGGATATAAATACTACGTGGTAGAATGATATAAGGCGGAATATGGAAGCAGCTACAACCAGATTCTTCAACTATAGATAAACTATTTATTTTACCTCCAAGTAGTGTTGGCAAAAAGTTTATCAGAACAGTGATTAAAAAATCGATTAAAAAGTTTTTCCTGAATAAGGAATAAAATCAAATAATAGTATCATATCAAATATAATTTTTAATACAGTTAAAAATAATCAAATTAACTACTCCTATTGGTGGTAAGCCCTACTTACCACCAACCAAACTGAGCAGAAAATTTTATTCCATAAGAGAACTTAACCTGGATCCACTAGATCTGAGGAAAGCGGTCTCAACCACTAGACCACAGAAGTAGCTTAAATTTTCTTTACAATATTTAACACAGATTAATGATATATGTATCTACGATAATTGTAACACATTTTTTGCGATTAAAGTTTAAATAAATAAATAATATTAAATATTAAAATAAACAAATCACAGATATTTATCTAGACTAGTGGTCGCCCTGTGCTCGAAATTCGAGCATAATTTTATAATAATATTTTATACTATTTATACACTCACACCTATTACCTAGCCCAAAGTAAGCATCATTAAGAGCTTGTGTTATGGATACTAGATAACGGAGAAATAATGATAATAATATGTATATAAATATTAGAAATATACTAAATAAACATATAAACTTCCATGACTCGTAAACAAATGCCCGTACTCATCATACAAACATTTGTTCCTACCGGGATTCGAACCCGGGACCTCTTGACCGAGTAGCCTGGGGTACAGACCACTCGGCCAGCCGGTCGTCAATTAATTTATATTTAATTTTTTATAATTAATTTATAAGTTTGAACATTATTAGGGTTCTATTGCCAAAGACTATACTTCTATAATCAGTATAAATATATTTTTTTTATATTTTTTTTTTAAATTAATTCTCCCTACAATGGTAACGCAACGGAAACTAATGTCGATACAGCCATGTCTTCAGTATTTCTTATTTCTTCATTTATTGCATTGAAATGCTGGTGTTACACATTTCAATGCATCTTGGGAGTATTTGACGAGAAAATATATGATGACAGTCTCCTTATGTGCTACTTGATAACGTGGATATCCACAAAAAAGTTCTCATCGTATTTCACACCATAATCACTTTTATTCTAATAACTTTTTAGTGGTACGTCAACACAAAGACTTTTTATATAAAACAACACCACTTTTATAACACAATTTTTAATTATTAAAATAAAAATCTTGACCGACGCCATTAAAACCCGCCAAACACTCATTATATTTTTTTTTAATTTGGTTATGTTTGACATTTAGATAAATAACAAACAATATTATTCCATTATCAATTTGACATACCTACTTACATGCGCGATACATATATCATTAATCTGTGTACATGCGTGTGTGTCAAATACATGGTAGTGTTTGTAATGTTTTTATATATTTTTATGCATATTTTTTTTAAATAATAGTATTTTGCACTCCTTCTCTATATAAACTATAAGTGTGCGAAATTTCATACTCCTCCGTCCGCGCAATTTTCGTAAAAAGGGGTAGAAAGTTTTTCTTTAAGTATTAATATTTTGATAAATAATCTGTGGCAACAATATTTAGATGTCTCACACACAGATAAATTAGCCTCCAGAATATGTCAAGATTTTTTTTACATAAACACATGAGCGCTCTGAAGCTTATCCACTTATTTTTGCTATTAATTAACTCTATATAGATAGAGTTCTATATAGATAGAACTCTATATAGAGGCTCATGAGTGAAAACTTAGCAGACGGATAGCCGTCTGCTAAGTTTTCACTCATGAGCCTCTGAACCAATTTAAATGAAATTTTGCATGGAGATGGATTAGATCTCATGGATTTATTTTTATACAACTAGAGGACAAACAAGCTGACGGCCCACCTGATGGTAAGCGGTTACCGCCGCTTATAGACACCTGCAATAACAAATAACAAGGGAAAATCACTTGATATTGCAGGTGCGTTGTCATCCTGAGGCCTACTGAAATGCCGTCCATGTCTAGTAATTACACTGACTACCTTTCCCTTCAATCCGAAACGCTGCGAATTGTTCCACGGCTGAAATAAGAAAGGCGGTGGTACCTGCCCAGACGACCCCACATACGGGCCTACCACCTAGTAAGTAGGTAGCAAGTTTGAATAACAAATGGGAAACCAAAAAGGGGAATAAAATACAAGCAAACACATACACGCCTACAGATCAAGCAAAATACTGATAGTTGTTGGTACCTAAAGCCGTTGTTCTAAGACTCATTTTCCAACTGAAATTCCACGCTTAGTGTGCGTACTAGTAATAGTTCTGATTTTAATTGTAAATCTGCCAACTTTTCAACTTTTGTTCATGAGCTCAAAACTTTACCTTCCTTTCATCGAAATCGGCTTAGTAGTAAAAATATTACATACAGACAGAGTTGGTTTCACATTTACCTATAATATTAGTATGAATTAATACCTATACCTAGAGGTCGATGTGACGACCACACCGAGATTGTTATAGCCCTAATAATAACTATATCAAGTTACAAGCATTATTTGAAACAAAGTGTACTAAGCCCGAAATATACAAGATAACAAGGTGAAATCTTAGAAGGAATTATGACTAACGACCGTCAATAATATATCATGACACGATATGCTTACAGTAGGTAGACTGATAGGGAGTCTGATTACCGATGAATTTCTTTTATATTTTAAGGACACAGTCGTAAAATAATATATTTTAGATATCGTCTTGTAACTTCTAGAATAGATAGAATCCTAAAAAAAATAATCATCACCATCAGCCTATATACATCCCACTACTGGGCACAGGCCTACCTACATTGGAACTATTGGAAGAAACACATGAGAAGATTGGGCCATAACACCACCACGCTGGCCTAATGCGGTTTGGTAGGTTGGAGCGGTTGCAGTATCAAACGGGACCAACATTTCAACGTGCCTTTCGAAGCACGGAGAAGAGCTTGAGATTATAAATTTGATTGACCCATCCTGGGAACCACCATGGCGAGAGTTGCTTTATTTTCGTAATCGAAACCAGAGCGCTCAAACCAGTACGCCATCGAGGTCCTAGATAAAACAATAAAACTGGATATTAGCTTTTTGAAGCAAAAAGTATTCTGTTATTATTGCAAGTATATATTTACTTATCCCCGTTAAGTATCAGATTACAGACACAATTGATTTTGCAATTGTCATAGACCTCCAGAGGTATAACGCCGCATAACAGATTACAAAAGTTAAAATTGCACATTTTCATTCCTTCTTTTTTACAGTCATTTCTGGAATGCTCAAGTTTAAAATGAGCTCGCTACCGAGATTCACCCAAGAGACTCAAGTGTAGTATTGTGCAAGCAAGGCGGAAAAAAGCTTTTCCGACTTTTCCGAGGTACCAAGCAATAAGTATCGCATAGATATTGTTGGCTGTACATCAGTCATATCAAGTTTTCATTAATTGCAGCCTTTTATTATTGAAGAGAAAGTGGGCTAGTTCAAAATGCAGGGTAGTTCTAAACAAAGTCGTGTACATACATCATGCATGATAGAAAAGGTTTTTTTTTTTTTATACAACTAGATGACAAACAAACTGACGGCCCACCTGGTGGTAAGCGGTTACCGCCGCCTATAGACACCTACAATAACAAGGAAAAGCACTTGATATTGCAGGTGCGTTGTCATCCTGAGGCCTAAGATGAAATGCCGTCCATGCCCAGTAATTTGCCGGCTGAGGGGGACACCTGTAGCGGAGTGCTGGCACTATCTCCTTTTTAACCGACTTCAAAAAGAAAGAGTTTCTATGTTCCACTATAAGTATTTTTAATGTATCTTTACCGAGTTTCTATCATGGAATAAACGACCTCATTCGTATTGAGCTCACTCTAAAGTAGAATATACTTTATACTACTATTACTTTATACTGATTTTAAGTTATTATTTGATAGAATTATATTTGTCCAAATATAATTTATTATATTACGCACATACAATAAGTGATGTTCGCAACGAGACCACAATTTGACCGGCGGGTTTTGAAGAGCCATATACCCATTTTTAAATATATTTTCAGTCAACTTTAAAGCTTCGACATATTTAGTGGTTACCATTAGGCTTACGAAAGCCATTGACGGCCTGCTGGCCGAGTGTCTGTGCCCTTACTATACAGGCTACTTGGTCGGAAGGTCCCGGGTTCAAATCCCGGTAGGAGAAAATGTTTGTATGATGAGTACGAGCATTTGTTCACGAGTCATGGATGTTTATATGTTTATTTAGTATATTTCTAATATTATATGCATATTATTATCATTATTTATCCGTTATCTAGTATCCATAACATAAGCTCTTAACGATGCTTACTTTGGGCTAGATAATGGGTGTGAGTGTATGAATATTATTATTATTATTATTGAGCGCTTTTTGTCGCTACTTTATGCAGAACGCACCCTACTATTATGTATTAAGATCGCTAAGGAAATATATTTGTTTCAATGTGTTTTGAAGCCATTATTTATTTGAAAAACAAAATACATCAGCGTTAGGTATTGGAAAAACCAATTACAATTTTAATTTTAACATGTAATTGAAATACAAATACAAAAAACGTATTTGTATTTTAATTACATGTAATTCAAATACTGCAAAAAGCTCAAGTGGGTTGTTGACCTATTTGCTTCCTCTGTTGTGAAAAAGAAACCTGCCAGTACTAACGTCCGTTTTCACTAACCAATCCTCAAACTTAGGTGACTCTTAACGACATGTGTCTCTTTCTATCTCCTTAAGATAGACTGAGATAAAAATTGCTAAGGGACTCTTAACGCTAAGCAAATGTTATTGAAAACGAGCATAAAGGTCTATCATCTGTAATATCGAATAAAGTTGTTCTTATCGAAATATAATGTATGTAAAGCCATTAATTAAGTCATTAAACAGCGAACATCTCACGATACTTCATTTTACAACGCAGCTTAAAATATTAGAGGCGTAATAATTATATTCATCTTTCATCAATAACGTTATCTGTGTAATGATATAAGGAAATCTTGTAATCGGCTTTGAGATGTTTGTAAAATATATAACATCTTTTATGCCCTATTTCCTTGCAATCAGAGGCACAAGATCTCAAAAGTGGATAATACTTACTAATGGACAGTCAACAGCACATGAAGCGTAACTGTTTGACTATGAGACCGTCCTTACTCCGTTCATTATAGAGGTGGTGGTGATGTAACCGTTACAAATGTTGCACTGTCGTCCGTACATATAATAAACAAAAATTAAAACCGACTCCAAAAAACTGAAAAGGATAAAATAATTTTCAGTTTTTTTTTGAGTCTGTTTTAATTTATGTTTTTTTTTTTTTTCACAATTTTATAGTGATAACTTTTGAAGGTCAAAGCTAGATGGGTGATCGTGAGGTTATATTGTTTTCATCATTTCAATAAAAATTCATAGGAAAGCAAAAATCCGCAACTTCGCATACGTAGATGACTTATTTTTTCCAGTTTTTTTTGATTTTAAAACCAAACTACCCAATGGATTTTCCAAACATTTTTATGGAACCAACTATTCCGTAACGAACAAAAAAAGAATCATCAAAATCACCCAGTCAAGTTCGAATACAGACGAATTGATAACCTCCTCCTTTTTTTAAAGTCAGTTAAAAATATCGGTACTAAAGAGAAGACTAGAGCATCCTGGGGCGGCCATGAGAAACAAAAAGACTAGCACAATTGGTTCTCCCAAGTCCTCGCTAGGTCTGTGGTTAGAGCAGTCGATCGGATTGTGAAAGGTCGTGAGTTCGCTTCCCGCCCCTTTCAAACATAATAATAATATTCTTACACTCCAACGTATTTTGTAGCCCAAATTAGGCACCAAGCTTATTTATAATAATGTTCATAAATAAATTATAAAAATATTAATATGTGTACCTATCTATACATATACACCGATTACGCCAAGATTTCTGATCCAAATTACGTGATTCTTTTTATGTTCGATGCAGAATAGTTGCCATTTATGGTTCCATAAATATCGATCGAAAAAAATCGATAGGTTTTTAAATCGAAATAACTAGAATAATTAAGTCGTCCGTGTAGCGAATTTGTGGATTTGTATATAGATGCTGCTATGTTTTACGTATTGAATTACATGATATACCTCATTATTTTACACCAAAAATACCTTTAAACAGATTCAAATAAAGTTTAAAAACTTATTAGTTAAATACTATCGACGTACTATATAAGGTCATGACGACTAAGAAACGCGGCCTACTGCGTGTTACTAATCATAAACCAATTTATACATGTAAAGTAAATCAATTTGAAACTTCTTAAAGGTAAGCATGTCTGCGTAGCACTCCTATAGTCAAGGATCTTTCTAATTTCGTTACCTTATCGTTAAACGCTATCCAAATAACCAGGCAAGACAGCGCTGTCGCCAATTCAGATAAAATCAAACAATTTTGTAATACTACTACTGTCAAAAATGTTTAGAACTCAATTAAGTGTTTATGATATTATTGTTTTTTATTCAACTATGGTAGTAGCCTGTGTTTGCGATGGACAGTTAACATTCAGATATTTATTTATTTTATATTTTTATTCAGCGATCATAATTATAAGGTTTTTCGGGTAGAGTAGAGTAACAAACCGAGAGCTTTACTCTCGATTTGTTAAATAAATCTAAAGAAAGGTTCAGAGTATTCTTTTTTAAACTGAAAATATTTATTTTCTTTGTGTTCATTTATCATAGGTACACAAATTACATATCTTGTTTACTTAACTTAGCGGCACTAAGCGGATCTCAAAATCAAACTACAAATCTTTATTTCATTTTCTAATTTTTATTAATAGTTGGCAAGTAAGGTATTTCTTAATAAATAAAAGTTTATTTTAAATCTAATCTCACTCGGCAATAAAAAATCTAAATTTGTCAAGTAAGAGTCTTCAAAATAATTATGATTATTAGATTTTTAAAAAATATCTAGATACTATCAGAACTCTCCTAAAATAAATTTAGTTAATGGCAAATCTTATACGTTTTCTGGAATTTTATTATAAATTTTTACTGCCATACAAAACTCATTTCTCGACATTTCGTAACACCACTCTTGAATTCTTGGTAACTAATTACGACAAGTTTAAAAATATTCATGATATTTAAGTTCATGGTTTTTGTTTTCTTTTGTTTAAATTATTTTACAAAAAAATGTATATACCTATTTCTTTGTCTGTACTCAGCTTATTATTTGAAATATAAATTAGTTATTCATAGGTAGTACTGTGTCCACTAGCTGTAGACAAAGGTCTCATGACCTGTGAGAAATAGTCGTTGATTAGTAGTTGATTCCTGTCTCTCATCACTGTAGTTGACTGTGAGATTGTCCGAATTCAAGTTGTGGATTTATCTTTGTCACCTCAAGTTTGTAAACTACTAATTGAACCTACAACACAGATTGCGTTGTAATTACTTACTGTAACCTAGTATTTTAGAATTTGCCACACCTAAAACAATGATTCAAAATTTAGACACGTAGGTTCTTCAGTCTGTTCAAACGTAAAATTATTAAAGGACCCATAACTTAATTTCTTACATTTTTAAAGACTAATACTGCTAAGTATAAACTTTCAAGCTTCACATTCCAGACACAATGGATTTTTAATGGTCATAATGCTTTTGGGAGTCTACGCGGATGCAATAAATAAATAAATCAATCAATAAAGGAGGGTGACAACAATTTTTCCAATAAGACTAAGAAAGAAAGATAATTTTTGAAAATAATTTGAGCTAATTTAAAGCTAAGGTTTCGTCGACAACTTAAATGAAATCTTCAAAAATCTTTCATTCCAGATTTATCAATGAAGGCCATTGGCCAAGGCCATTAGCCAATGCGTTTTGTTGCATAGAAAACGAATACTTTTTTATGTTTTGAAAACCATAAAAGGTATATTATTGTATTTATAAAGGTTTTTTATATTACTATTATTTCATAGAATTATGATGAGTTTTGATTGTTATTACATTCCAGTTTTGTTTTACGTATATCTCAGAAACCGCATCTTTAAACAAAAATGTATTGATGTCAAAGGCCCGTATTACAAAACATTTCTCAGTAACGAATCTAGTTTTAAAACAAATTTTATTACAAGATTTAAATTTAGAACTTTAGGTACTTGAAACGTTATACATTGATCAACTCTCAGCTGAGCAATTGCCTATTTTAGAACGATACCTACTTACGTCAAAATCTGCGCTCAAGTAAAGATTTGATCTTTGTTTAGCTAAGTATGGTCGACACCATTCTTGAGAACGGATCACGTACTCCCAAATAAAGTTGTAATGCTAGTTCAATATGCTTGACATAACGCTATATTGTTTTATAATCTGACGGGTTATATTCGCCCATGTTTTGACAGTTTCGCTTTTCTGTAGTTGTCATTGTTGCTTTGTCAATTATTGATTCTAGTTTCAGCTGATTGAGTCATAAAACGCAACCTGTAATAAGCTGAGCAATTAAGTAGTTATCTACACTTAAAACTAGTTTTGAGTGATTCGAGGTCAAACGATGCTTGAGCCGCGTTACTATGTCTTAATAATATATATTTGCGCCCTAAGTGACTTTTGGACGTGTCAGTATTTAGGTGGTGGGGTAAGGCTTCATAGTAGGATTGGCATCCTCCTTTACGGTAATCATATTTTTAAACAGTAAGATTTTTTAGTCGCTCACTTAGTATTTTCGTTGGTTAGGTTAGGTTTGTACTTTGGGCTCTGGGTGCGGCTGGGGAACGTGCCCAGATTTCACAGCCCAGTCGGAATGTCAATGCACCGGCACTCCGACTTTAAATAACATAGTTGGATTGAGGGGGGGGGGGGGGGGTTCTTACAGCCCTACCCTCCACATATGACGGGACCTTTTTAACGGGTCACACTGCCCTGCCGACAAGCGGTTGCAATGTCAACTAGGCTAGCCCGCACGGTCGGCTGAAAGCAGAAAGGTGGTGCCTCGCTGAGGGGTTTAGTGGATTTTATGTCAGCAATAAAGGCTTAGTAACTAGCCGCTAACCCGTCAAGCATTAGTTTCCAGACACAATTGATTTTTAAATTTTTCATACGACTCCAGAGGAATAACGCTGCTTGACAGGTTAACCTGTAATATAAATATGTAATGTATATATAATTAACCTTCAATCTGCCTACATATTGATCATATCTCAGCGTCAGTATTTCGCAGGTTAGGCTTTATACTTAGAATTAGTAAACCATTGAAAAAATCAGAAATTAAAAAATAAATATATTTCGCTTTTGTCCGTTCGATTTTAGATTTTTGTAGTACGGTCTGGAATCAAAATTACCCTTTCATCCACGTTCATAACCAAGATTTCATAACCAGTTATGAATATGGATTTTTTTTCACTGTTTCATAACCAGTTATCAAACAAAACTTTTTGTTCCATTTTTACAACCAGAACCTCCTATTCATCTCTGGTCTCCTGGTACTTTTCTGAATAATGAGAGTTTACTCAAACATGCAATTGGGTATGAGATTAGAAAAATGAGAAAAACTGGCTAGCTTACACTCATAGATAATATAAGTAATAGATTATCATATTAGTTTCAAGTGTCAAATGTTTATTGTTGTGGAAAGTCATCCTGAAGAATTGATTGTATTTTCTTCTTTGTGTAAATAACGATGAAGTTTATTCCTACTAAACGAGGAGGTACAAAATTAACTAACAAATGATAACTACGTCGAAATCGACAAAGAAATTGATCAAACAATAGAAGACTTAATGGCAAAAGAAATAAATGTAGGACACTGCTTAGAAATAATTGCACCTTTTATGTTTTAAGTTCACAAACATTGCTCAGAAGAAGCAGCCGTTTTGTATGTTCAAGTTGACAAGTTTAAGTTTTACTATTTATCAAAATGACAAAATAACTATTTTCGTGTTCATATAGTTATAAGTGTTTTTTTTTTTCTATAAAATTTGTATTTTAAGACTTAACTGAATCTCATACCCAATTACATGTTTGAGTAAACTTTCATTATTCAGAAAAGTACCAGGAGACCAGAGATGAATAGGAGGTTCTGGTTGTAAAAATGGAAAAAAAAGTTTTGTTTGATAACTGGTTATGAAACAGTGAAAAAAAATCCATATTCATAACTGGTTATGAAATCTTGGTTATGAACGTGGATGAAAGGAAAATTACAAGATACACATTAATAGAATTGAAAAAATCCAGAAGAAATTTAATAAATCTCTTAACTACCGTAGTAATATTTCAGAATCTTGACGAATCTCTTAAGTCTCACAAGTTACTATCACTTCACAGTAGACGTAAAATGTTTGATGTTATCTTTCTCTCTAATATTTAAAACAAATTTATTGATTCTCCAACATTGCTAAGTAAGGTATCTTTTAACAATCGTGTACGACTTCCTTTGCGTTCCTCACATCATCCTCATCTGTTTGTACCACACGTAAAAGATATACTTTTAATTCTTTCATCTCACGCTCCACCAAAACATACAACAAGGAATTTAACGATCTTGATATTTGCCACTTGTCTATAAACAATTTAAAACAGCCATTACTACGTCAATTAAGCTAACCAAAAGTAAAATAAAAATTTTACACATTTATTTTGTCACTATCATGTCTTAATTATTACTCTTGTTCATACCACTTGCGTCTTACCATAGTAACTCAACTATACTATTTTGTTATATAAGTTATTTGGCACTGTAAAGGTCTATTGTATAATATTGTTAGAACTAAAACTGTTATTTATGTATATGACTGTTTGTTGCCAGAATAAATGAAAAATGTATATATATATGCTCCCGGAGGGATCAAAATCTTTCAGTCCCAAGCTCCTCCGTGCTTCGAAGGCACGTTAAGCCGTTGGTCCCGGTTGTTACTGCAACCGCTTTAACCCACAAACCCATATTGGGCCAGGTGGGGTGGTATTACGGCCCAAACACCTCATGTGTTTCTCCCATGTAGGATGCCGTGTGCCCTGCAGTGGGACATATATAGGCTGGCGATAATGATGCTCGGAGTCCTACGCGGCTTGGAAAAATAATCAAAGAAATATGCAATACCGCATCGTAAATTTTTGAAATACATTTTCAACTAAGTATATGTAGCGTATCACAAAGGTGTTTACTCCGTATCAATCTTTTGTCGTTGTTATTAACCATACCTGTATATCCAGCTCTACTCGAATGGACTTACATTTCATAACAGATGTCTTCGAGGCAGTTGACAAGGGTAGCTGTTCGCGCATTATCAATAAAGTGCCTTTCACTGGCGTCGACTGAAGTGTGACGATTTTTGCTGTTGTGTTTATTTGTTATTTTTGAGCTCTTTTGTACCAGCTATCATTTTTGGGTCAGATTCTTTTTTAGATGTATCGATATATTTATTTTTAGGTTATATTGTGATCAAGTAGAGCTATAAATATGTAATTCGTAAACAGAACCGTTCAATTGAATAGCAGTGCCTGTGTTAGATACACGAAAAAACGATGTTCTCTATAAGTAGTTTGTTCTGTAGTTACGTTTTCAAGGATATATTTCTCTAGTATTTGTATTATTTTTCTGTAATTTAACTATCTGCGTTTTAGAGCACTTGAACTATTGGTCTAAATAATTAAGTATATGCAATTGTGGAGAATGTGTCAAATGCCAGGAATTTGGAAGCAGGATCTATGGAATAGGTTTTATGTCAGGGTGGTGATGACACTAGAGTGCCCAGCCTAGCGACACCAGCGGCACGAGCTACGTGCGGTGCTCGGCGGCGGTCCTCTCTCATTGTCAGCTATAGTAAGAACTATGGTTGACAGTGAGAGGCTATGGGAGGCTGTCGCCTCCTTCTGCAAGAGTGTTATCACGCAAAAGGAGGCAGCGGAGAGGGTACGGGAGGAGGATCCTCTAGCCGCCCCTCTCCAGCGTAGACGGGTGGGCGCGAGAAGGCGGGCGGCAATCGCCCTTCTGCCTGCGCCCTAGATGCGCCCGCGCGCGTCGGGTGGCTCCCACGCGCGCATTACAAAGGCCGCCACGTCTGAGATTGCCCATGGTAACTCTGGGCAATCTCCATCGGCGCAAAACCAGGCCATAAGGCCGGGTTGCCTGGGGGTGGTCTAGTGAATTTGCTTTGCAGACCCCAGACCTCCTCCGCGAAAGGCACGGGAGTTATGCAGGAGTTTTAGCGGGTATTCCCAGCGTTGATTTGAACGCTGGGCGAGCCCCGCACTCCTGGATAAAAAAAGGGTAGAGATGACATAAGATGACTTCGTCTACCGTAAGTGGCATATCCAAAATATAACAATACAGGCTCTTGATGCTAATAAATAGGTTTTATTTAGAGGCTCGAGGTCACTCAAGGGGCAACGGAGCGAGCAATGCTCGGAGTTTCTCTTGGAGATCGAATCAGAAATGAGGAGATCTGTAGGAGAACAAAAGTCACCGACATAGCTTAAAGAGTTGCCAAACTAAATTGCGATGGGCAGGACACATTGCTTGTAGAACTGATGGCTATTATGGCGGAAAGGTTCTACAGTGGCGACCATGGACCAAACGTGGGCAGCCCTGAAATATGGTACACCGACGATCTGGTGAAGTTGGAAGGTAGCCTTTGAATGATGCAGCGCAAGATTGATCGTCGTAGAAATCATTAGGTGTGGCTGTGGCTGTTGTCCAGCAGTGGACATCTTTCGGCTGAAATAATGATTATGGTGATAATGCTGCCAAGAGCACCTTTATTCTGGACACTGGAAGATTAAAATCAGAGAAGGCACAAAAATTCCAAAGTACATCATGAGTGATCATGACTTTATAACGGGATAAAATATAGAGCATCATGAACCCAGGTTATAAAATACTTTTAAAGTGAATAGTCCGGTCGAATTAGACCACAAAATAATTAATAATAATTTTACTTTTAACGAAACATGCATATCTATACTTCTCAAAGCAGGTAGTTTTTCTAGGAGCTTCGTACATAGAAAGAAGAAAGCGAATGCCGTTAGTGATAATTTCTTGTCAAGTTGAATTACTATTTTTAAAAACTTCAACACATTGAACTAAATTTTGTTTTACAAACATTTTGAAAACTGTTATTTTACCCCTCCTGTAAAATGCAGATGTTGTATCACAGCCAGTTATTGCGTGTAAATATAGTACATAGCATACTCATGCATATTATGACGGTGTATATCTCAAAAACGGTGGCTCGTAGGAAAAAAGTATTCATTCATTTTTGTAGTTAATATTATTATCTACAATTTTTGTCCGAAGTATTTTTATGATAAAACTTACCGTTTTGCTAAAAATCGCGAAAAACTCATTTTTTTGACATTTGACCTTGAATATTTTTCTTTCCATATAGAGGAAAGAAGAGGAACTTTTAAATTTTATTTTTAATCATATTTTTAACAATCTTACTGATTTTCAGCTTGGTGGGAATTTATGTAGCTTTGAATGTCTAAATTGACCGGACTAAAAGAAAATATCTTAAGTCACGTCGTTATAGACGTAGTTGGGTTATTTATGTAATAAAAGTTTCCCATAACTATTGAAAATAAATAATAAAGATAAGTACAGCCCTATAGTATTTTTTCCTTGTTATTGCAGGTGTCACCATCTGGTGGACCGCCAGCTTGTTTTTTATCTAGTTGTATTAAAAAAATGATGGTGTGCGAGTCCGCCTGGGGGCTGGCACGAAAGTTTCTAACTGTACGTATAGGTAAGTAAATCTCTAATTCTTACTGATGGATTTGAAAAAAAGTAAAAATTAACGGTTTTATTTATAGCATCTATCCTACATAATCCTCAGTAGGTACAGGAATATATCTATTCGTAAAATTATGATACATCTTAGTATATTAACAGCCACATTTTCGAGTAGGAACACCGTTACGCTAATGTAAATATTAGATCAAATATCTAGGACTAGATATAAAGTAAGTGTTTCTAGTAATCTACATTATGAACGAATCAAAATATTCCCCAGCTATCACGTACAGACGGTAGCACCACAATAGACAACAGGTTATTAAAAGAATGTCTTTTATTACAACGGATTAGAGTGCCGATAAATATCAGAGTGCTAACGAGATCTTCACGCATTCGTACATTTCAATGAGCATTATTATTATAGTAACAATGAACTGAATAGTGTATAGTATAGTGTAGATAGAACTAGGCTTCTTGCCAAAATTGAAGAGAGAGTCAATAACGTAGTTGATTGAAATTGATACTTAGAGCTACTCCTTGCTACTGTTAAATGTCTTTGTCCTCTCTGATCGATGGGAATCGCGATAGTCACACTGGTGTGACACAAGGTTCTGTGTTATCTCCCACACTATTTATCCTGCATCTCAGAGATATGCTTCCATTAGGAAACATTCATTGTTACACATATCATCGTACGTTCATCATCATCATCACCACCAATCTATAAACGTCCCACTGCTTGGCACAGGCTTTCCTACATGGGAGAAACACACGAGGAGTTTTGGCCTTGGCCACCACCAATGTGGGTGTTTAAGATAAATCAGTTGCGGTCACAACTGGCGCCATCACGCCTCCCGAAGCACGAAGGAGATTGAGATTACGAATTTTGATTGACTCATCACACAAAAAGAAAGATGCTTTTTTTGTAATCGAAGCCAGAGTTCTAAATACACCACCGAGCTCCTCGACTGTACAGCGCATGGTTGGTATTGTGGGCCACTGGGAATAATATATATCTATATATATATAAATGTTACGTTGGTTTACGAAGCGTGGCAGGGTACAGCTAGTAGGCTATAATTTAGTTTGCTATTTATATATATATTTAGTTATAATAATAAGTGTCACGTAAGTCAGAAAAAACTCTGTCATCTGCGAGCCAACCTTAAGTAGTTAATAAAATTCTAATAGTTCTACAAAAAAGTTCTCGACAGCATATATCTATCTTTTATGTGTAAACCATTTCCTGCGGAGACAAAGTTGCGGGCAGAAGCTAGTAGTATATAAATGTACTGAATTGAAGAGCTTTTTAACGGTACTTATTAAATATTTTTACTGGGCATTGTTGTTTATGTAAAATACCATTTCTAAATTATTAAATAGGCCATCATTTTGCCACCACCAGGCCAGTAAATTATTTTTCTCTTGCAGTAGCTCTCAGATTCAAAGTATTTGTTTATTTAAAATAATTGACACAATGTTTTTCAGACTTTATCTACCAGAGACATCAAGCGTAACATATCCGTTGGCAAATGACTCTACATAATAAAAATAATTACATGAAAACTCTTTACAATTTCAGTTCATCAGTCGTCTCTTTACGAAAGTAACAAGTTAATCACCAGTCTGCTGAAGGGGACTAGACAGATGTGATTTCCACTTCTAGAATTCGAGCATTCGTATTTTTAAGGAAAAGCATCACACTATTTTTGGCGTTCAATAAAAAGATAACTTGTTTGTCATTCTTGCAAGCTCGTTTTTTATTTTGTTTCGAGAGTGTAATATTGGTATTAATTAATAAAATTACTTATTTAAAATAATTGACACAATGTTTTTCAGACTTTATCTACCAGAGACATCAAGCGTAACATATCCGTTGGCAAATGACTCTACATAATAAAAATAATTACATGAAAACTCTTTACAATTTCAGTTCATCAGTCGTCTCTTTACGAAAGTAACAAGTTAATCACCAGTCTGCTGAAGGGGACTAGACAGATGTGATTTCCACTTCTAGAATTCGAGCATTCGTATTTTTAAGCAAAAGCATCACACTATTTTTGGCGTTCAATAAAAAGATAACTTGTTTGTCATTCTTGCAAGCTCGTTTTTTATTTTGTTTCGAGAGTGTAATATTGGTATTAATTAATAAAATTACTTATTCTTCGCATTTTCTTTCTTTCTTTCTTTATTTACCATGTTGAGTAGTTGTACCTTCTATCGCGTCTTTTATTTATCGCAAATTTCATCATAATCAAAGCAATATTTTGTTTATTAACTATTATTTATTTATATACTATATATATATGTGTGTATTATAGTCTTTGAAAGTATAGTTTGTGTATTTTTATATGGAATTGTATTTATGTAGTATGTTTTTTACATATTTAATTATTTTTTTGTTTTGTTTGACTATGCACTTTTGTGTTACCAGCATTACCACCACATTAGATATCCAACACAATCATGGGTGGACTGAAATATCTTATTACCCTTGTTTTCATTATGTATTGATAAACTTTGTTACAAGTGGAGTAAATAGTATATAATGTAATTTAAAAAGCAAGACTTGCAAAAGATTACTGAGTCCAAATATGCTATTTGATTTTGGTTTTTGAACTCTTCTATATAATTCCCTAGCTCTTTCTATAAACTAGTTCCTAAATGCAAATAAAGCTTGTAAGATAGCCAAAGAAAATTAGAACAATTGAATAATGAATCCAGAATTGACAGTAGGACCAAATCCAATATAAGTTTTAACAAAAATATACCAATGTAAGGAATGTTTTACTATGCTGGAAATACCCATGGAAAATATGTGTAGTGTTTTCCAAGGAGTATTGACGGTTCGATTTGCATTACACTGACGCAGGTCCTGTGGGGAGCCGCCGTAATATTACCTGTCACGGGATATCGCCGAGAAATATCGTCAGCGGTTTTATGTGATGCCATTTTTTAATTTATGAACTATCTATGTAATATCTTTGTGTTGTTAGTGCATTGAAATATATTGACAAATATTATATTGTAATATTGTGGTATATCAGAATTCGTAAATTGAAATAGTAGTAGGTACAAGTACAATGTACATAATTAATGTGATGAGGTCCGATTTTTTTTGTAAAATTTTATCACAATATTTTCAAATAATTTATAGACTTGAAGGTAGTATCGTCATAGCTATACAATGTTTCTAGAACGAATAGAGAAACAATAAATTAATTATAATTATTTTAAGTGTACCTAAGTACCTACTACTTATATTATACAAATATAAATTGAAAAATTATATAAATTAAATAGGTGTGTATTTAATTGACATCAATAAGCATAATTAATGAATGTATGTTAGACGTATAAAGGATGGTGCCGTAAATACGCGAAAAAAAAAATCTGGTATCTGGTGTTCTTGTGGACACTAGGTACCAGAAAGTATTATTTAGCCCAAAGTAAGCATCGTTAAGAGCTTCTGTTATGGATACTAGATAACGGATAAGTATTGATAATAATATGTATATAAATATTAGAAATATACTATATAAACATATAAACATCCATGACTCGTAAACAAATCCTTGTACTCATCATACAAACATTTGCTACTACCGGGATTCGAACCCGGGACCTCTTGACCGAGTAGCCTGCATAGCAAGGGGTAGGTACAGACCGCTCGACCGCCGGTCGTCAAAGCCGGTTTTTAGTTTGGACCAGACAATAGGTGTGAGTAGCAGTTTATATATATCTAGTCTATGGGTATGATCGTTTGAATATTATTGTAAGATTACATTATTCTTTAAATCGACTTAATTTTTTTAAACTCAAACTTTGCTTTATGAAAAAACTGACTGAACTCTCATCATTTTAACAATAGTTTTTCGTTGAATCAAATTTTGAACTAATACATTTTTCATTCTTCACAAGGCTCACGTTGGTAAGACTAGTACTTCTACAAAGGTAGTTTCCCAAAGGGCATTCATTAGCTGCAGCTTTATACACTATACAGTTTTAATGAAGCGCTATTATATTTAAATGGCTACTGTTATTACGCACCCATGTTTGTTACTCTATTTCTCAGTTCTAACTACTATAATGTTTTGAAACAATAATAATATTCTTTTTATATTTCTTTGCTTCATTCTTCAGATATGGACAACACCGGTAGTCCTCCTAACCTGCAAGTTCTGTGCTACAAAGCAACGTCGCTTATTAAGAGTCAATAAACGTATATGAAAAGAAAAGAAAAATCGTTCTTCACACAGCCAAACTCTACTTCCGCTCTCCTGTGCAGCACCATTGCTTCCGTCAGCGTGGCTACTTACATTACTCTTTAGTGGCAACGATTGCACGCGCTACGCGTTCTTTAAATAATAATTAAAAAAAAAGGGAAAGAACGTTTTCATAATAAAGTATAGTATGTGCGTGATTTCGACAGTGCAAGAAATAGATATAAAATACAGTTAATAATAGCAACGGTCAGTTAAAATACATCTTATGTTTTTTTGAAATGCGGGTAAGCCTTATTGTCAAGGCTTCTTTTTTGCTTTCTTCAACCGAGCATTGGTTTTTTTTTTGCAACTTTCAACTAGTGCCCACATATATTTTTACTACTTTCACACTTGCTTAACTTATAGCTATAAATATTTTAATAATAATAAATATTATTGTGTTAAATACTTTTTTTTTGATAAGATAAGGCTTGGGGGGTCCTCTGATTTAACTAAGATTGAAATAAGGGAATAAGTCCTCGGTATTTTACTTCGGTTAAAGGCGAAGCTCGACCGAGACTTGATTTTCTCATGCTCTCCAGAACATATTGCTCTGATAGCTCTTCTGCATATCAGAGAAAGCGGCTCAGCCGCCGCCTCCGCTGCGGGCCGAGATCGTGAGAGCGCATCAGACCATCAGTCTCACTCTGTCTCAGTGACGCGCTGCGTGCCAGCGAGCCAATGTGAACCCGCAGGTACCCAGATAAAAATATTATCAAGTCCACTGTCGACGTGAAGTGGTCGTACCACTTCCTTTTGTCTTGAGAATACCTATTAGGTGCTCTAGTGGACAGTAGGTACACAACTATTGTACTTTGAATTACACACAACATACAGAATAGATAGATGTATTCAATATG
Source organism: Nymphula nitidulata (assembly GCA_947347705.1). Lineage (NCBI taxonomy): Eukaryota > Metazoa > Arthropoda > Insecta > Lepidoptera > Crambidae > Nymphula > Nymphula nitidulata. The sequence continues at coordinate 14,911,181 of OX374625.1, read as the reverse complement.
AAATTGCCTTCGAATAAAGCAACCCATATAATACTATTTCAACTTCACTTGGTAGATCGTAAGTTCGTTTGAATATTTCATAATTAAAATCCAAAGGCGTTTGTTTCAGTGGTTCATCAAATTAAGACAGTTAACTACTTATACTCAGACAGTCAGTTAGTGTAAGTTGTACCATTTCTATATTAGAATATAAAAATTGCATGAAATTTAATAACAAGCGATAAAATATTGTGTACATAATAATAGAGTGACTCTTCTCCGATTTATCAGTCACACAGTTACAGTAAATAGTCCGAGCCGTGTGCGCCTAGGCAAATATTAATACTCCTTCAAGATGAAAAGAAATATACCCTAAAAAGATATAAGAGGGAAAAATATCAGTAAAGGCACAAGAAAAGTTCCGGAACGGATATCCGGATTCCGGGACTCAATAATGGAATCGATTACTTCTGAAACCAGCCGCACTCTGCCAACTGAAAATAATTTACCACTTTCACATTAATTACAGTCTATTTCTGCACTGCTGCTTGAAGAAACCCGTTGCTTGATTACGTTCAAGTAATTCACACAGATTTGCTGAAACATTCTAAATACCTACATGACATCAATCTAAACGCCAAAGTACTTTCATCTAGTCTCAAAACCAGATATAAAAGAATGCTAAAAGTATCTCTGTTTACAAATAGTTAGCTCGGTGTATTCAGATTCATCATTCCTTGACGTATTTACAAGAATAGTAAATCGTGCTGTTTTACGAGGGCCATTTTACTTTTGTTTGTCCTACTTTCCTTTGGGGCTTGGGTCAAAATATTAGGCCGGTTTTGTTGTCTCTGGGGGCTTTAATGCGTCTAGTACTGACAAACACCAAGATATTGGCATTATTCTTTGTAATAATTTAACTGCTTTTTAGGATTAGGCACTAGCTTAATCTGTAAGCTATTGTGTTAGCTAAATGTAACTTATTCGGCTCACCTAATAGTAAGATAGCAAGATTTACCGTAGCTTAAGAAACGCTTATAATACCATCTTACGCATATGAACCAAACATTTTAAAAATGCTTAAAAATTAACTCGTATTATTTTATTTTCCTCCTCTATATTCAACTAAGGGGAAAATTCGCCCAAAAATATAAAAGTGGGCTCAGTTTGCACAGAGAGTGTTTTCCTCTAAGCTTATATTTTATAATGACCTTTTTCTTCTACTTTTACCTAAGTTGAATACTCTACAGCGTTGTGTGGTTATTTTCACATAACTAGACGAGAATACAAATACAAATAGTTCGGGCCTTATATTTGATTACGCATATGACGTAATCGAGGATGAGAGGAGCTCGGTGGCGTATTGGTTTGAGCGCTCTGGTTTCGAATACGAAAACAAAGCAACTTTCGCCATGGTCGACCCTGGGATGGGTCAACCAAAATTTATAATCTTGAGCTCCTCCGTGCTTCGGAAGGCACGTTAAGCCGTTGGTTACTACAACCGCTTTAACCCACCAACCCGCATTGGGCCAGCGTGGTGGTGTTATGGCCCAAACTCCTCATGTGATTCTTCCATGTAGGAAGGCCTGTGCCCAGCAGTGGGACGTTTATAGGCTGGTGATGATGATGATGGTGATGACGTAGTCATAAAAAGAGGTAGAATTTGATAGACTAGTTGTGAAAATGTAACTAATAACACCGATATGCAGAGACGTTTCCTCGAAACCGCCTCCACTCGACCTTAGTCGAAGTCACCTCAAGGAAATCTTAAAAACATCCTTGAAATCGGTATGTTCAGTTACGGCTTCATCCTCCACTGAGGAAACTCCAGTAAAGTCGGGTTGAGGTTGAGTGAAGGAATGACGTCATGAAATTTCTTATAATTATGTTGGCAAAGTGTTGATAATATGTTTATGGTTCACTTTTTTCATCTGTGGGCTGTCCTCCTCTGAGATTGTGTTCTACTTCTGTGACGTATCTTTCAGTTCTGCCATTATTTGTCATTCAACTCAACTGTCGACTGCAAATACTGCAATGCTTAATTTTGATTTATTTGATTTCATTCGTTTTTCGCGTTCAGTATGAAAATTATTATGGCCGGGAGGCAAGTTTTTAGTGAAATGGTAAAGGCGTGCTTAAGGGAATTTATCATAAAGTATAAATTAAATACCACTGACATAATTATATTTGCATCACAATATCTAGGTAAATTATTAAAGTTGTATCTAGCACATATACTCACTTGAAAGTTAGTCAATAAAATCATGGAAATCAGTCATTATGCTAATAAAACTTGAAATAACCTCAGAAATAACGTGAAAAGCACTGTTAACAACCTTTGAGGAGACCTCAAGGTAGATCGCGACGTACCTTGAGTTTGACAGTTCATTACTCGACTCAACTGAGGAATTTGCTCAAGTCGAGGATAGTTTTTTGAATTCTGCATACCGATTTTATCCTTGAGGCTGAGTCGAGTCACAGTCGACTGGAGGAAATCTCGAGGAGCCGACTGTGCATATGGGTGTAAGTTTAGTTACACCCATATGCACAGTAATAACTTATAAAAACATAATAAATTTAATAGTCTAGGAGACGCACTTTTACTCATCGAGTCAGTCATAATAATATGTTGGGGAAAAAGTATCTTCACATTTTTTAAGAAAATTCAAAACATTTTTTAATAAAGTTTATTTACATTTAACTAAAGTATGTAGGTACCATTTTGTTCGATAACTTTTTGCCATCTTCTAGGTAGGGACATGATCCCATTGCTATAGAAATTTTGGAGCTTCTGATCAAAATACCGCGACAAGTGGTTTTGGCAGTCCTCTCGTGATGTTAACCTGACACTGCCTAGAGAATTCTGAAGAGAGCGAAACAGGTGGAAATCTGAAGGTGCAAGGTCAGGACTATACGGCGGATGCATTAACACCTCCCAGCCAAACTCTCTTAATTTTTGCTGAGTGGCTAAAGATGTGTGAGGACTAGCGTTATCATGATGAAAAACCACACCCCTTCTGTTGATTAATTTCGGCCGCTTTCTCTCAACTTCTTGCTTTAATCTCATCAGTTGTTTGCAGTAGAGTTCAGAATCGATGGTCCTGCCTGGTGGTAACAGCTCATAATTAATAATGCCCTTCCAATCCCACCACACACACAGCATCACCTTGTTGCGAGTTAACCCGTGTTTCGCCACAGTCTCTGAAGACTTTTTTCGAACGTTCTTGTCGTACGTGATCCACTTTTCATCACCAGTTATCAGTTTCTTCAAAAATGGTTCGGTTTCATTACGTCGTAATAAAGAATCACAAATGAGTTCACGGTTCATTAGGTTTCTTTTAGTGAGCTCGTGGGGTATACCCAAATATCGAGCTTTATTGTGTACCCATTTTTTTAAAATGCGCCAAAACTGTTTTGTGGTCAATTACCAGTTCTTCAGCTACGTCGTAACTACTGACATGCCGATCTTTCTCCAGTTTTTCAAAAATGGCATCAATTTTATCCGTAATAGGGCGACCACAGCGACGTGCATCTTTGACATCAAAATTTCCGGATTGAAAACGATTAAACCAAATTTGTGCTACTCTCACAGACACTGCACTATGTCCATAAACATCGCAAATGTTTTTCGCGGCTTGCGTTGCATTTTTACCTTTTTTGTAGTAAAATTTTAAAATGTATCGAATTTCTTCATTAGTTTCACTCATGAAACACACACAACAAATGAAAAAAACACATTTTCCTAATTTGAATTTGGAATTATCTTTTTTAAAATCTAAACTTTTAATGATACCAAAACCAGCCACATACAAATAGTACAGCCAAAGAGATTTTATTACAAGTTCATACATACTATAATGCGAAAAGACTTTTTCCCCAACCTAATATATCAATCAACATAATTTTAAATAAAACTCAAATTTCAGTACCTAAGCTTTTAGGATTTATAGTTGTTTCTTAACGATTTCGTTTGGGATTGAAAATGATATCACTTCTTTTAGACTTTCGTTCCACTCTACGATTTAAAACTATGATTAGAACCAGATGAAATTAAGAGCCACTATCGGCTGGATATTTAAGTGCTAGCTGTGCTCGCGACTTCATTCGCGTGGATGTCTGAAAATAGCAACATGTCGTTCGTGGGTTACATGATTTTACTTGAGTATTTATTTGGTTAAGGATTTAAAATGGATTAAGAACAAATGGTCAGTAAGAATAGAACTATGGGGAAAAATGTCACGCGCCCCTTAAATTGCCTCGCCAGGGCCCGCCCGTCTTGGATGTTGGATATCATAAATGAGTGCGTGGTACTTGTTCATTATTTTATAGCGGAGTTATTTTAAAACTATAATGACATCTCTTAAGATACTCATTGAAATCAAATGATGTGAAGCACAATTTTATTCAAAATTATCAACTTATTATTTTGTTAGGGAACAATATGATGTTAACAAAAAACGGTTAAAGTGAGTCAACTTTAAAAGCAAGACATATTCTGTCGCGGATTTTATAGATCTTTTAAAGTAGTACAATTCCGGTGTACATGTGATTTATGCGTAACTTTAACCGTTTATGCAGTGCATCATACAACGAAAGCTCTGAAAAAGAATATTTTTTCCTGTTTTCGCAACATTTTCCATTGATGCTCAGCTACTATTGGTTCCAGCGTAATGTTATAAAGCTTATATGATTCCTCAATAAAGCTTATAAGGATTAAATCGTGTTAGATATTTAGTTATTAATTGAAATAAATACAAACACAACAAGTAAACAATTGCTTACTTTCATATTATTTAAAATATTAATCCACCTCAACATCACGCACAAAGAAGTGTAGTAACTTGTTTCTTTGTCGCACTTTTAGAACTTGGAATTCTTTCCCTCCTTCCAATGACATGGGTTCCTTGAAAAGAGGCGAGAAAAAGCACTTTTCGGGCCGAGAAGGTGGAGGCGGCTAGAGCAATGTCTAAACTGCACTAGATGTTTTCGTATATGGATACTTAAAACCGCTCTATATCAGGAGGTGTTGAGTCATTTGCCTTCTTTTTAAAAAAAAATATTTTATTTTATAAAACCCTGGAAAAGAAAACTAGTTACATTATAACATTATAATTAGTTCACTTAAATTATTACTTATAAATATATTTATTTAACTGTGAGTAAAAGTTTTAATTATATTCAAAGTTTAATGTTTAGGACTTATTCCAATACATATCATTATTATAGGCGTGCTACTTCCCACTGTTTTTAGAGATCCGTAGCCAATATGACTAAAGGGGATGTACAATTTCACCGTGTTTATTTGTCCGATCGACTGTTAGTCACAGATAATATAATCATCGTAAAGTTCTAGTGAGATCAGATTAAAGCTGTCATTTAAACTGGTAACTCAAAAGTTAAAACCGAACTATTCTACTCCCAAAATGCCATGGAAACTATTTTCTCATTTCTTAGCGTTCTACATAAAGTTTCGTTTCTGAACTGATGGCTTAGAATTGGCAATCATTAGATAAGTGTGAAAAAATTGAGTAAAACATTTTTTACTTTCTTTCACCACTTTTATGTTGGCAGCGCTTAAATATCAAACTATCAAAAATAAAATGCTACTAAACCGTTAACGCGAATCCGACACGATCTTGGTCAGTTTTTTATAAAGTTCCCGGTGCGATCTGAAGAACGGGGGCGGATGTTCCGGCTGATATTATCAGAATTGCGTGTCTGGTGTTTGTCACGTAGGTTTACTCATTCAACAAACACGAATTTGTGCTTTTATTACTTAATAATGATGAGTTATTTATGTACAAAGGTACAAAAATAACAATATTCACAACAAGAGTATTTTGGTAGAAAGATTTCAAGTAAATATTTATTTACAGTAAATATTTGACGACCGCCTATTTTAAAATAACTATAGCTGACTTGGCGAACTTCATACCACATACGGCTTCTGATGCAATAAAATTACCGCTATTAAAAAATTGTGGTCGGTCGTAGAAAGGTGAAAGTTTTGAGTCAAAAGTATTTTTGGATGCCAAACCATAAAAACTATAAAAAAGTTTCCCATATAATAAAGAAAACTGGAGAGGGCCACCCTTTCCACCTAAGGGTATAAAAATAGCCTTCGACGTATTCTCAGATCTACCAAATATACACAAAAAAATAATAAAATCGGTCAAGCCGTTTCGGAGCAGTTCGATAATAAACACCGTCACACAAGATTTTTATACAGGGTGGTGCCGTCAATACGACAATAAATTGAAACATGGGCTATATTACTTTATAGAAATAGTATGCCACTTTCAAAAACATCTTATTCATTTAATAATTTTTAATGACATTCGTATGAAATAATATAAACATTGGCTGCATTATTTCATAGAAATGTCATGAAATTATCAATAGAATTAGATGTTTTTGAAAGTGGCAAACTATTTCTATGGACTAATACAGCCCATGTGTCAATTTATTGTCGTATTGACGGCACCATCCTTTATATTAGATTAGATAATAATCTTACACTCAGACTTATTATCACAGTTATTTTTGCACTGCAAGTGCATATTAATTGTGAATCTTGACTTTATTTATACAGCAAAATTCACAACCATTCAACATTCACTAATGCTACGCACATCCGCTTTTCAGTAACGTCTTGGTTAGTATTTTAATAGGTAGCTGCTTTTTGTATTAATAGGCTAACATTCCAAATGTTTGCTCACCTTTGTTGCACGTTAAAACCCCGACAATTAATTGAAATTAATTAAACTTCGATCGAAAACAATTACATTTGATATAAGCACAAGAAACAATGCTCGAACAAAACTTAACACATCTAAAAGTTATAACAGTACAAATTATAAAGTTGATACTCCTTTTACATTTAAATTAAATTATTTGGGTACTTTTCTCTAATTGGATTTGTTTCTAACATTAGTTTTATATTATTAGGTACTTGTAACTTGTTCAATTTTATGAGATTGTCTATACTGAAATAAGAGAAAACTGCATTTTTTTATCAAGACTTTAGGTAGGTACTATTCTAAAATATTTATCTTTTGAAATTAATGTAAGTCTAATAAAAAGTAGTTTCATCGATGATCAAATTCGAAAATAAAAACGCTCGTGCGATTCGAAGAAATGCGAAGAAAACTTTTTTATATGCATTTACACCTTATAAAAGTTATATTTACAAATTTTCATCAAAATGATCAACTCGGTGTCTTTTAAACTAAAAAAAATATGAAATCTAGCAATTTATCCTTTCATCCCTTACCAGCCCGTTACGCGCTCATTTCATAAAAAAAATTCTATGTGAATCAATAACGGACGATATGTTAACGATAGGTTATTGATATTTGTTAATAAATTTGTTTCTTTAATGAACAGCCGTATAATTATGGATCTTCATCACAAGCCTTTAGACGTCCCACTACCGGGCGCAGACCTTCGTGCATGAGAGATATACTTACATGAGGAGTTTGTACAATAACACTACCACGCGGGACCAATGCAGACTACTTGGTGTAAGTTGTCAGGAACCTACAGGTGCCTTCCGAAGCACGGAGGAGGTTGAGAAAACCAACCTGGGACCAAACATAACAAAAGTTTATTTTTAACTGAAACCAAAGACTTCATTCCTTCACTGACCCAACGGCTCACGTACAATATATGTATATCCTACTCCACCATGTTACAAAACATAGCTTAAAGATAGATCTTCTTTATAAACTATGTGGCCAGAGATTTCAGGCGATACATTGCAAAAATACGCCCTTTTATATGTAATCTTATGGATATGAAAATCAGATATACATTTCTTTATATCATTATCTAGACACGTGTAGAAACAAAACACGATTAAAGGATTTTGCTTCAATACATTTCATTTCCAAAAAGACTTCTTAAAAATAAGAAAACTAAAGATTATTGGTAAACAAAAATTAGTATTCAATAGGATATCATTCGCAATCATGTAGAAGCATTTTTTTTATACATAGCACGACAAATGACTCAACCCCACCTGATGTGAAGCGGTAAGAAGAGTCCATATGCGAAGACAGCTATTGCAGTTCAGACACTGCTCTAGCCGCCTCCACCTTGCCGGCCCGAAAGGTTCTTTTTCACGCCTCTTTTGAAGAAATCCATGTTATAGGAAGGAGGGAACACATTTGCTGGCAAGGAATTCCAAGTTCTGGAAGTACTTCAAAGAAAAGAGCTACTAAATTTATTTGTTCGTGATGTTGAGGTGGAGACAGTGAATTGATGACTCCGAAGACCGGCACGCGTGCTCCTGAGTAGGAAGGGGGAAGGTGGGATAAGGTCAAATAGCTCTTCAGAGCACTCTCCGTGATATAGCCGATAGCATTTTTTGGTTATCTTTAAAGTTATTTTTAGGATTCCGTACCCAAAGGGTAAAACGGGATCCTATTACTAACCCTCCGCTGTCCGTCCGTCCGTCTGTCACCAGGCTGTATCTATTACTCTTTGCTGTATCTCATGAACCGTGATAGTTAGACAGTTGAAATTTTCACAGATGATGTATCTCCATCCCTACATATCATTGGCCTTAACAATGTTTCGTTAGATCGCCTGAATTAATTTAAAGAAAAATAAGTACATAGGCACTGCTTATGTACATAGACATTTCTGCCTACAGACCTGCGAGGAGAATATATTAATATAAAAATAAGCTATTTACAAAATGTAAATACCTAAAAAAAATATTCTCAGAGTGGCAAAACAATGAAATTACTTGAGGGTATCTTCATTAGAGACCCGCAAGATGAATTTGCAGAGACTTGTATTGTAAAGGAAAATTTTATATAAGCAGTTGCTGGTGTTCAACACGCGTCGGGTGTTTGCTGAGTAGCGGACATCAAAATTTGTGTTTTTATCATTTTAGAGTGGGCGTTAGTGTCGGAGATGAACGTACAAGTAATGAAGGCAAAGGGAAGTTGCAATTATAAAAACTGAAAAGGATAAAATAATATAATTTAAGTAGGTACTCATACCCTAGAAACATTTTTTTTGGAGTTGGTGCTTCACTTTCTATTGTTTTTGGAAAGAACTTAACACCAACTCCAAAAAATATGTTTTTAGGGGATGAGTACCTACTTAAATTTAATTATTTCATCCATTTCAGTTTTTTGAAGTCGGTTTTAATTTAAATTTTATTTTTACTATTTTTAGTGATGACTTTCTAAGGTTGAAGCTAGATGGGTGACCGTCAACTTATATTGTTTCCTACTATCGTATCGTTCACTAAAAAGTCATAGAAAAGCAAAAATTCGTAATTTTGCTTACGTAGACAACTTAATGATTTCGGTTTTTTTTATTAAAAACCAAACTACCCAACTGATTTTGAAAAAAAATATTATGGGACGAAATGGCAACTATTCCGCATCGAACAAAAAAAGAATCACGTAAATCAGATCAGTAATCTCAGCGTAATCGGTGTATATACATAGAAAAAAAGGGTACTTGTAGAGCGAACTGGAATTGTAATGATAAAAATGTATTAATTTTAAGCCAAAAGGGTTTTGTTTTTTATTATATTTTTATACAACTAGATGACAAACACAACTGATGGTAAGCAGTTACCACCGCCTATAGACACCTGCTACTTATAACAAGGAAAAATCACTTATGTTTGCCGGTGCGTTGTCATCCTGAGGCCTAAAATGAAATGCCCTCCATGCCCAGTAATTACACTGGCTACCTTTCCCTTCAATCCGAAACACAGCAAACTGTTTCACGGCTGAAATAATGTTATGTAATACCGACCTTTAAATAGGTACCTGTAATATAGTTTTAAATAAATTATATTTGTCATGAATTCTTATTGTCACTTGTAGATAATGTTTGCAATAAATCTTTAGATACATAATACTAAACTAAGTATTTTAAGAATTGAATGAATTTATGAGCAGTTCTTGAAAAAAATGACAAGTTTTATAAATTTTCTGAACCGTATAATTTCAACAATATCTATTTAATAACTATTAAGTTTGAATTGTTTTTATAGGTAATAGTAGCGTATAAGTTTCGAAATTGAAAATAATAGCGCCACATTCAAAAATAAGAAGGCAACATCCCTATTATGAGTTTGAAGAGTAAGAACTATGTGTAAATTTATTGATAAGCCAATCGAATATGGCTGCTCTTTAATTTTTTAATACTACGAGATTAGTACCTACAATGTTACTAAGAGATTATTACCTACAGTGAATGACAAATTTTGTGTTATATTTATGTTGAGTAATGCTTAAAACGATTATCTAAAATGCTATAAAGATAACGTTCATAAAGACAATCAAATCAAGGGCTTCAAGTTTTGTAGAAAGTGAATATCTTCAGAATTTCGCCGATATTTATAGAAACCTTTCGTTAAGCTTTGACAAAGAAGGAATCCGATTCACGCAAATATTATCTGAGAGGTAAAATACCTGCAAAAAGGATAAGCATAAAACTGATTTAAAAAGAGATTTTATTGTAAATCCTTAGAAGGATTTAGATATAACATGAAATTGATATAGTTATTAATCATGCAGTTTTGAAAACAAAAGTTGGTTTCTGATATACGTAGGTACCTAGGTATACCTATTTTTTTTATACTACTAGATGACAAACAAGCTGATGGCCCACCTGATGGTGAGCGGCGATTTACCTTCAGCATCAACAATACATAGTTTTCAAAATCGCTTACATGATTTAGAAGCGGACTATACCTACTTATGCATGGATTAATGAAAAAATAAAACCGACTTCAAAACACTAAAAAAGAAAAATCATTATATTTAAGTACCTTTTTTTTCGTTGGAAAACCTTTTATAGATACCCAGAAGCGAATGGGGCTGACACTGGGTTATGTGGGAGTCACCGTCCGAAGGCTGGCATACCCACAAAAAGCAACGTGTTTCTTCGAAACCACGGCTTCGGCACACGACAAGGTACTTACTCTTCGCAATTGCTGTCATGCGCCGAAGATTGTTTGGCTAAAGACCGCTACCGGGCCCACCGAGGATAGGGAGCACGCACGAGACCAAACGGTACTACGGTACTACCACAGATTAATAATGGTCCTCTACGCCGGGAAGTCTGGCGCGGGTGACTGAGCCCCACTCCATCACCCGCCATCCCCACTACAGCGGTTGTATGTGGCCATGAAGCCGCCTCCTCCGGCCCGATCTCTTCCGGCGAATCGGGTCTGCAAGAGGGTCTTCCTCGCAGACCCGTTCCGCGGCCTCCTTCTGCGATATGATATCTTCGCAGCAGGAGGCCACTAGAAAGTGAAGCACCGATTCCAAAAAATACATTTTTAGGAGATAAGTACCTTTTTTTTTTAACGGGGAGAAATCTGTTTACAGACCTACCCGTCGCTAGCGAGGCGACGGGCGTGTGTGGGGGTCGCCCAGCGCCAAATGACACTGGGAATACCCACTAAAACTACCCGGTAATTCCACTGCCCTTCGCGGGGGTTCTGCCGAAGCAATTTCACTAGTCCACCCCCAGGCAACCCGGCCTTGCGGCCAGGTTTCGCGCCGATGGAGATTACCCAGAGTCACTTGGGTAATCCCAGACGTGGCGTCCTATTCAATGCATGCGTGGGGGTCACCCACGCACGCGGCCGCGCCTAGGGCGCAGGAAGACGGGCGATCACCGCCCGTCTCCTCACGACCACCCGCCTACGCCGGATTGGGGCAGCAAGAGGATCCCCTTCCCGCTCCCTCTCCGCTACCTCCTTCTGCGTCAGCACAGTCTCGTAGAAGGAGGCGAACGCCTCCCATACCCTCTCGCTACCAACCATGGCCCTTACCATGGTAGGCAACGAGAGTTGACCGCCACCGAGCGCTGCTCGAAGTTCTCGGCGCTCGAGTCGCCAGGCCGGGCACTCCACGAGGGTGTGCTCAGCCGTATCGTCGGGGGAGTCGCAGTGATGACACCGCGGTGTCTCCTCCCGACGGGCGATACGGTACAGGTAGTGACCGAAGCAACCATGTCCGGTCAGCACCTGTACCATTCGGTAGGTGAGGCTGCCCAGCCGGCGCCCAACCCACTCCTCCAACACCGGACGAATTGCTTCAATCGTCCAGTGGCCGGCTGTTGGAGTGACGAGTGCCTCCCCCCACTGGCGCAGAGCCTCCCTCTGCGCCAGGGTGCGGACCCGCCTCACTTCGTCGAGGACGGGACGCTCCCCCCGCTCTCTTGTCGCAACCCGGTGTTGATGCAGGAGATAAGTACCTAGGTAGGTACTTAAATTTAACTTTTATTTTTCATTTTATTTTCTTTACATTTTTAAGTCATTTTCTAAGGTCAAAGCTGGATGGCGACCGTCAGCACTATCGACTTGTCTGTCTCAGTCTTTTGTTGAACTACATAATATTGTTTCTTATTATCGTATCGTACCACTGATAAAGTATTATTTAACTCCAATAAACCGAATAGAACACAGTCTGCCTATAATATTTAAAGAATTATCTCTTAAGTCCTAACCGTTGAGGAGTTGTACTTTCTATCACCAGCTCATTAACATGAGATGATAGCTAACATAACCAAATAACCATAACCAAAAAAAAAGTAAAACATTTGAGGTGTGCCCTCGATTTCTCTGGGATCCCATCATCAGACTTGGTGACCACCTTAGAAGTAAATCTAAAGAATAAAAAAAGAAATTTGAAAATCGGTTCACAATTGGCAGAGAATTCGATATAATAATACACACAAAAAAAATTACAAACAATGGAACATAGAATCTCCTTTCTTTTTAAAAGTCGATTAATAACTGTTGATCTGTGCTGCATCAGAAATGACTCTGATGTATATTTAAAATTCAACTTGCACAATAACCTATTTAGTGTTTAATGATGTCTTTATTGTTTTTGTTAGAAATTTTTGTCTGGAATAAGTTGTATTTATTTATTCAAACTTTATTTTTGTACTATTACTCTAATCTCCACAGTGCATAAGTAACAATATTTGAAAAGCGCATACAAATTTTTCACAAGCCTTGGGGACTCTTATTCAATTGCAATATGAAACTTTGCGGAATAATTTACTGATGCGAGTATCTTAGTCAATAAACTATTACCGCCTCACCGTGTTGACTCAATACGGGTGTAACTGGCAGCTTGATATATTGACCCTTATTGATTATGGGCATTTTACTAATTACCGGCTTAATTTGTCCTATTTAGGTATTATACTCTGCTACTTTATTTTTATGATGTACTAGAATATTTGGAATAATGTTTCCAAATGAAATGGCTGTACCATTTTTTTGTTTATATAAATAACCAAAATGTCTGAAAGTCACCATTACTATGGTAATATCTGTCACGTGATATGGGAATTATTTGTTACATAGTAAGATACGACATTCAGATTCTGCATCAGCGATTTTTGCGGTCATAATTTTTCCTTGTTGAATAATGTCATCTGTAGAAGAGAGATATGCTGGATGACATATATAATGCTGAGAAAATTCTGCTTTATGGATATTGGCTTTATTTCATATGTCAAAAAAAATCTCTCTAATTTGTAATAAAAGCACGCAATTTAGAAAGATTTTGTTACTTTTATAGAGCATGAAGAGTTTGCTTTTTAAAATATTTAAATAACAGACTTATTACTTACCAAATGAAAGTTTAACTTTAAGGATATAACAAATAAAACAACGTGTTTTATTACAGAAAGCATTCGTTTTATACATTTCCTAATATTGGAATTATATATACAATTCATTCTCGAGGGCACAACGCCACAAGCGTGGAGCGGAGGCCTGGTGGTGTTGTTCTTCAAAAAAGGTGACAAAGCCTTATTGAAGAACTAGAGACCCATCACGCTTTTGAGTCACGTTTACAAGTTGTTTTCGAGGGTTATCACGAATCGTCTCGCGCGCAGGTTTGACGACTTCCAGCCTCCCGAACAAGCCGGTTTCCGTAAAGGCTTTAGTACCGTAGACCACATACATACGCTGCGGCAGGTTATACAGAAGACCGAGGAGTATAACCGGCCACTTTGCTTGGCGTTTGTGGACTACGAGAAGGCCTTCGATTCAATAGAAACATGGGCCGTGATTCAGTCTCTTCAGAGGTGCCACATTGACTATCGGTATATCGAGGTGATGAGATCCTTGTACGAGAGCGCCACCATGTCGGTCCGTGTACAGAATCAGTATACGAAACCTATCCAACTGCAGAGAGGGGTAAGACAGGGAGATGTAATATCTCCGAAACTGTTTACCGCTGCGTTGGGAGACGTTTTCAAACTACTGAAATGGACAGGACTCGGCATCAACATCAACGACGAGTACATTACTCATCTTCGATTTGCCGATGATATAGTAGTCATGGCAGGATCCCTGGAGGAATTGAACACAATGCTCGACGATCTCGACAGAACCTCCCGACTGGTGGGTCTTAAAATGAACATGGACAAGACAAAGGTTATGTCGAATACCCATGTCGAACCTATACCAGTTATAGTTGGGAGTTCTGTTCTCGAAGTTGTTGACGAGTACGTTTACCTTGGACAAATAGTCCAGCTAGATACCTAGCTGGACTATTTGTCCAAGGCGTGGTAAAGGCATGGTGTTTGGGCTGTTTTTCGTCGATTTACCTCTTTTGTTGGCCATACGGCCAACTTCGAGAAAGAAGTAAATCGACGAATCCAACTCGGTTGAGCAGCGTTCGGGAAATTGCGTAAAATCTTCTCGTCCAAAATTCCTCAGTGCTTGAAGTCGAAAGTCTTCGACTAGTATGTGTTGCCAGTGATGACATACGGATGTGAGACGTGGTCGCTTACTAAGGGCCTTTTGTGCAAGTTCTCAGTCGCACAACGAGCTATGGAACAAGCTATGTTGGGTGTTTCTCTGCGAGATAGAATCAGAAACGAGGACATCCGGAAGAGAACCAAAGTCACTGACATAGCTAGTAGGATTAGTAAGTTGAAGTGGCAGTGGGCAGGGCACATAGCACGCAGAGCAGACGGCCGGTGGGGCGTTAAAGTTCTAGAATGGCAACCACGTACTGGAAAGCGGAAAGTAGGACGGCCTCCCACTAGATGGACAGACGAACTGGTCAGGGTCGCGGGAAGCCGTTGGATGCAGGCTGCGCAGAACCGTTCCATTTGTAAATCGATGGGGGAGGCCTTTGTTTAGCAGTGGACATCATAGGCTGATATGATGATGATGATATACAATTCATAGAAAAAGTAAGTATACATTTCCCAGATACGAGTATATGTATTAAATAATTTTTAAAACAATATTTTATACATTTCCTAAATAGCTTCGGAATTGTATACATTTCCTAGGAGTTGTATACAATTCCTAGATTTATTACATTTCCGGTAACATGAATATAACTACTGACAACACTTGCAAAGAGGGTAAACAATAAAAAAAATACGCTCATTTCTGTTCGGTAGCTGCCCAACCTTTCTTAGCTTAGCATAGTGGCGACTATGCTAAGCTAAGGAAGATTCCACACGAGTTTATATATTTAGTGTTTTCTTTAGGCAATAAGGCTGGCAAACAAGCATACATCTCTGAGTGAGCGGTTACCCTAGCTTGTAACGTTTGAACAAAGCTACTACTCACACGTTGCCTGTCCTGTGAAAACAAAATTTTAAACAAAAATTAAAACCGACTTCAAAAAACTGAAAAGAACAAAATAATTAAATTTGAGTAGGTAGGTAATTATCCCCTAGAAATATATTTTTTGGAGTCGGTGCTTCACTTTCTATTGTTTTTGAAATGAAAACAACTTAGCACCTACTCAAATTTAATTATTTTATCCTTTTCAGTTTTTTGAACTCGGTTTTAATTTTTGTTTAAATTTTTTTTTTCACAATTTTTAGTGTTTACTTTCTAAGGTCGAAGCAAGATGGATGACCGTCAACTTATATTGTTTCCCACTATCGTATCGTTTTACTACAAAAAGTCATAGGAAAGCAATAATCCGCAATTTCGCATACGTAGACGACTTACTGATTTCAGTTTTTTTTATTTAAAAACCAAACTTCCCAACTGATATTCTTAATTTTTGATTTTAACATTATTATAAATGTTTGAAAAATTACTTAGTAATTAAAATAGAATAAAACTAGAAAAATTTCACGTCCTGAGGCAGGAATCGAACCCGCGACCTTTCGCAATCCGGGCGACTGCTCTGACCACTGAGCCACCCAGGACTTGGGATATCCCTGTGAAATTCTTCTAGTCTATCTGTGCAGAACTGAGCTTTTATATCGTACCATGTTTTTTTATTGTTTTACTACCTCTTTTTATAAATAGTTTGTACCTAATATGTCAGGAAAATAATATATGTCAGTTGTCACCGTATCTGCCCTTCGTCGCTGTGTTTCCTTTAATTTCCCTTTTACTTACGAATTCCTCCCTATTTTAATAGCTATCGTTAACATATGGTCCTTCTCCCTTTAGTTTCTGAACCGTCCTGTATAATTATTTTTCCTTTCATCCACTTCTGAATTCTTACATTTATATGGAGACTCGAAGTCAGAGTAAACTCCGACGAAGGATGGATCAACAACGGCAAAATAATGACAACGTGAGCGATGTGGCCCCCACGACCTCAATCGCTCCGATTTCTCATAGTCAATCTAATAACTCCCAAAGTTCTAGGTCGTCCAGTTCATCAGCTACTATTCGTGCCCAAAAACTTGCCTTACAAGTGGCCCACATGCGGAAAGTGGCTGAGGTGGAACGTGCAGCAGCCGATGCCGAAAGAAAAGCTGCAGACTTAGAGCTGGAGGCACAAATCGCCGCTTTGGAAGCGGCAAGTGGCGTAAGCAGAAGATCACGGTCTCGGTCGTCTATTAATAAATGGTTAGAATCAATACATAATAACCCCCATGAGGACGCTACGTTAGAACCTACCACATTAGGTACTAGCGCGCTTAACAAGCGTCAGGAGTTAGAATGTGAGCCAAATTTAGATAACTGTGGTGGAAGCTTTCCGAAGCCATTCCCACCTGCCACCACAGCTAATATTTCCGTCCGTACTGCTACCCTACATAATAATAAACTAGATAAGAAACAACAGTCTTCAGATATAGCTTTATTAGCACAGGCAATAACATCGTTAGCTACTGCAAGGCCGAAAGTCGGCGACAGCCGACTTCCCATCTTCGACGGCAAGCCTGTGGAGTGGTTGGCCTTCAAACGCGTCTTCGCAGACACCAAGGCGGCGTTCTCTTCGTCTGAAAACATCACACGCATTGGGCTAAGCCTACGAGGAGCGGCACGAGAGGCAGTTGCTATTCTTCTCGTGTCAGCAAAGGACCCTGCCGAAGTTATGGACGCATTAGAACTAAGGTTTGGTAGGTCTGAATACATAGTTCTACAAGAGATAGCTGGGGTTAGATCGTTGCCTAAATTGACTTCGGATTCTCTAGATATCAATAAATTACCTGCAAGATACGCAATTGTGTCGAAGTTATGAAATTACTTGACCATAAGTCTTATTTGGAATCCCCAGAAATCTTTCAAAATATTTTAGGCAAACTTACACCTTTGTTACGGAGCAGATGGACAGATTTTGCTATTAGTAATGTGTCGCATCAGGGAAAGTCTAAACTTGAGTTATTATCGCAATTTTTAATTCGAGAGGTCGAGTTGCAGCTCAAGTTTGGTCTCATTACTGATCCCACGTTAACTTCCTTCAAAAGGATCGAAAAGTTACATGCAATAACATCGTCTTCAGTAACAGTTCCAAAACTTTCAAGCGAACCTCACACTTCGTTCCTAAAAATATCCGAATTACCACCGCCGAATACTGAAAACAAACACTGTTTAATGTGTAAAAGTCATAAACATTTATTGTCAAAGTGTGACGACTTCGTTTCATTGTCAGCGGCTGACAGATGGGACTTTATTAAAACTAATAAACTATGCCATAAGTGTCTTAAAAAAGCCCCACAGTTATAAGTATTGCAAATCGTCAAAAGACATTTGTAACATTTCTAACTGTAAGTCTAGACATCATAAGCTCTTACACGATGCAAACCTTTTAGTCGCATACACTACAGACAACGAGCCCATTTCTGAAGAGGATGGTACCATCCACACCACAGGCCAGGCAAATGTTTCAGTTGATTTAGTCGCACACACGTCTTCCGACAAACATGTTAATAATTTTAGACCATTTTTAAAGATCATAGCAGTGACAATTTCAGGGCCTTCAGGTAGCGTAGACACCTATGCTCTTTTAGATGATGGCTCGACAGCTACATTCATTGACTCAGATATTTGTAAGGAGATAGGAGTGTCAGGCCCCGAAAGCCAAGTACATTTAGATTGTGTCAGTGGCTTAGGTAAAAAAGTAAACGTCGAATACGTCGACTTCGAAATAAAAGGCCGTAACTGTACTGAATCATTTACAATCCGCAACGCTAGGTCAATAAATGGTTTAGGGTCGGCGACCGATAATAACATAGACGAGTAACTAGCCCATCCAAAATGACACCCCGAAAGAGACTCCAAAGTGGGCGGGGCTTAAATCGGACTCCGCGCCATGATTTAGTTTGTCATTGACTGCGTCACGGTGATGTACTCGTAAAAAAACAATAAAATCTCAGTTAATATGTCCAAAAGTGAAGTAAAATGGTGTGTCAGCCGCGTAGGTGAACATAATAAGAGCACTGGAATCAAATTTTACATGTAAGTCTCTCCTAAACCTTTATTATCGAGTCAAATATAAACAATAATATTGGCCGCCATGTTGGCCCAATATTTGTGGACAATTTGAACAAATACACGAGTGGATGATGTTATGCAGTCATTTGTGTGTGACAGTATTTATTTATTTTCAACTCAACTTTTAACTCTGCAAACTTTTATGACGACTTATTGTTATTTTGTATGTTTGATAGTTAATTTACTTACTAATAAGCAATTATGGCTTTACACAGCGTTGCCTTATATGATTTTTGTAAGAATGATAAACAAACCTCCACTTTATGGATATTTTGCCACAGTTCCTTACAATACGATGCCACTTTCAACACATTTATCAATAAATTTAAGCATTATTATTTTAACATGTGTATGTTGAATTATTACTTTAATAATTTACAAAATGATCTGGAAATAGTATAGGTATCTATTTTAAACTGTTAAGGATAAGTCGTAGTAAGTAAAGTTTTAAACTGCATCTTGCAGTTTCGTGAGGTTATTGAAATAAAACAACATCATAATTTCAATAGAGAAGATAGTTGGAGCACACCAGCTTGGGATCTTATCATGTGAATTACAAAGTCTCAATCCCGTATTTACTCTTCCCGACCTTCGGACACTGTAAGCTCCATGGCGTGAATCGGAACACTCAAAATATAACTATAAAAAATATGACGGTATTTAATATTAAACTTATCAAAGACAACTGACATCTTTACTTCAGTCTTCCCGTGACCTTGATCGCTATAAAGTAATCGACACATTGGGTATAAAAAATCATAATGTGACATCTAATTAAACGCAAGTTAAATCCGGTAAAGTGGTTTTATTTCAAGAAATAAAACCACTAAAGTGGTAAAGTGGTTTTATTTCAAGAAATAAAACCACTTGATGACATTTTTTTTTTTCTTATGTCCTTAATACAAATAAATACTATCATGACAGATAATTACATTTTTTTTATTTAAATGAATGAAGCGAACCCATTTTATTTCTGATTTCTGATCTCAACTCTAAAATTGAATAAGTTCACCGATTTACAACGTATATATTTATTTAAAAAGACGATATATAATTATTAAAGTCGTTATAAAATTTTGCATGGTTACATCCTGCATATATGACCCGTCCGGCGCGTGTAAATCAGAAGACCGAGAGGGCGCTATACAATTTCGATATTAGCCGATTTTATCCGACGTGCTCTTCTAGCCGCCGAGGGTACCCATTTTGCGACGAGTTTTGTATGAAGTTATGCTTCTAGGCTCTCTACGTTCGCCGTTTAGGGTTGACAAAACAGACAGTGCGATTTGATAACATTCAAAAGTATCCGCATCTGTCAGATTTAGTCGATGTTCTCTGTTATGAACACGGAGAACCACGATTAATTATCGGCATCGATAATTGGCATTTGACAATGTCGAAATCGACTCGTAAAGGGACCAAGTCACAACCCGTCGCAATAAGGACTAATTTGGGTTGGGTCTTATTTGGGTTTGATTCCAGTAGGACTAGGCCAATCGAATCACTCAATTACACAAATATACAGGAGGATGTTCTGTCTCAATATAACAATTTAAATTCTTTAATTCAAAATTATTATAAGTTAGATTCAATAGGAATTACTGAGAAGGAACATCTTACTAAAAGCAATTCAAGAGCTGTACAGATTTTAGAGGACACTTCACGATATTTACCAGACGGTAGATTCGAGATAGGGCTTCCGTGGAAAGAGGACAATTTTATTACACCCGATAGCTATAATTTGGCTATATCAAGATTTAAGACTTTGGAGAGAAAAATGAGCAGAGAACCCGACTACGCCAATCTGTACAAAATAAATATGCACGCCATGTTCGATAAAGGTTATGCGGAGGGTCCAGTTGCTTTCGATTCTGATAACCCAAGATGTTGGTATTTACCACATTTTGGTGTTACCAACCCGAATAAACCTGGAAAACTCCGTATGACGCGGCGGCCGTATCTAATGGAGTCAGCTTGAATTCCATGTTGCTCCCAGGTCCTGATCTCCTCAAATCTATATTAGATATTCTGTTACGATTTAGAGAAGGCAAAGTCGCGCTCTCTGCTGATATTCGGGAAATGTTCCCACAAATAAAAATTCGAGAGGCGGATAGAGATGCCCAACGTTTTATTTGGAGGGACTCCCCGAAAGAACCTATAAAAATATATAGAATGTCCTCGATGATATTTGGAGCAGCGTCGAGTCCGTTTTCAGCTCAATATATTAAAAATCAAAATGCCATTGGTTTTCAGGTTGAGCACCCTGTAGCTGTCGATGCGATCCTTAACAACCATTATATGGATGATTGTCTCGTTTCGACAGCTACAGCGGCGGAAGCAGCAACGCTTGCTGCAGATATTGTCAAAATACATAAGAAGGCCAATTTCGAAATGAGAGCTTGGGTGTCGAACGATCCCAAAGCTTTAGCTCTCCTACCGAGTGATCTTTTGTTAAGTCCTTCCTTAGGTTATTCAGATGTAGATATTAGTAAAGTAGTTAAGTCGGTTAGGACTTTAGGTTTAGTTTGGCAACCTAGTGTAGATTGCTTTAGTTTTAATGTAAATAGTTTTGAAAAGCCTATCAGCAAGAATTTTACAAAACGTGAAGCTCTCTCTATGATGATGCGTATTTTTGACCCTTTAGGCCTATTGACCCCGCTCACGATTAGAGCAAGGATCATGTTCCAAAATATATGGCGAAAATCCATCGAATGGGATACTCGACTTACTCAGGCGGACATTTCGGCGTGGACAGAGTGGCACTCATCTTGTCTTAGTACTATCTCTAATTTAAGAATTCCACGTTGTTACAATCTGAGTAAGTCTGATCCCCTAAAAAGAGAGTTGCATGTTTTTTTTGACGCTAGCGAGTCTGCTTATGCTACTGTCGCTTACTGGCGCTTTGATTATCCTGATGGGTCAGTCAAACTATCTTTAATAGGCAGTAAAGTTCGTGTAGCCCCTTTAAGACCATCTTCCATTCCTAGGCTTGAATTACAAGGTGCGTTAATTGCAGCCCGGTTTGCAGATGTAATTGGTCGCGCTCATAAAGTAAAAGCATCAAAAAAGTTTTATTGGTGTGACGCTATGAATGTGTTAGGCTGGCTAAGAAACGATGCACGCAATTTTAAACCTTTTGTGTCTAATAGATTAGGTGAGATTTTAGAGTTGTCGTGCGTTAGCGAATGGCACTGGCTACCTTTAGAATTAAATGTAGCCGACGATGCCACCCGCTTAAGCAAGGATACACTGACAATAGAGTCACGTTGGTTCAAGGGACCGTCCTTTTTATTATTGTCAAACCAACAGTGGCCAACAGAACCAAATATTAGCAGCAACTTGTCATTCGATCAAACCGAGCTAAAGCCATGCCATAGAATCACCTGTCATGCTACTAGCGACATTTCATCAACACCACTATTAGCTCCAGTTTCAGCAGATCCACGTCGCATAGGAAGATGGTTGTGCTTAGTCCGTACTACAGCATTAGTTCACTTATTTGCTCAAAAATTGTTATACCTTCTTAATAAAAACAGACCACAAAATGCTCCTGCACCTGATCCCTTTCGAATAACAGCGTCTGAAATGCAAAAGGCAGAGACACATATTTTATGGCGCAGTCAACTTGACTCTTTTAAATTAGAAAGAGAGTGCTTAGAGCAGAATATTCCATTGCCACGAAGCAGTAAGTTAGCCAATTTGTCTCCGACTCTCAGTCAGGATCGTCTTCTTCGTTTGTCCGATCGCATAAGCGCAGCTTCGGGCATAAGAAATGAGACCAAGTGCCCGGTTATACTTGATGGCAAACACCCGGCTGTCCAACTGTTGGTTCTCCATTATCACCATAGAGCCACTCATGCCAACACAGAAACCGTAGTTAACGAGCTCTGGCAAGTCTACTGGATAATCAAGTTGAGGAGTACAGTTCGAGCAGTCGCCAGTCGTTGTCTTGTCTGTCGTATTCGCAAATCGATGCCATTTAATCCTCCGATGGGGCAGCTACCTCCCGCACGACTAGCACACAACGAGAGGCCATTCTCATATACGGGCCTGGATTATTTTGGACCAGTACAAGTCACGGTTGGACGCAGACATGAAAAGAGGTACGTCGCTCTGTACACATGTTTGGTGGTGAGGGCTATCCACATCGAGGTTGTACATAGTCTCTCTTCAGATGCAGCTATGATGAGCCTAAAGAGATTTATAGCACGGCGCGGGCAGCCACGACGGATATATTCCGATAATGGGACTTCCTTTGTCGGGTTGAATCGGGAGTTGAAGAAGCTTTACGGCGAACCCATTTCCAACTTCGTAGCAAATGAATCCATCCAATGGAACTTCATTCCCCCGGCGGCTCCCTTTATGGGTGGAGCTTGGGAGCGTTTAGTGAAGAGTGTTAAATCAGCACTAAAAGTAACGTTGAAAGAAAGGGCACCTTCAGACGAAACCTTCGCCACCCTTTTAGCCGAGGCCGAGGCTTTGGTAAAT
Organism: Nymphula nitidulata; assembly: GCA_947347705.1. NCBI lineage: Eukaryota > Metazoa > Arthropoda > Insecta > Lepidoptera > Crambidae > Nymphula > Nymphula nitidulata. The sequence continues at coordinate 14,887,999 of OX374625.1, read as the reverse complement.
AGCAGGCCTTTAACGCACGTATCCGCAGACCATGAGCATCCGGAAGCGCTAACTCCCTTTCATTTTTTGATCGGGACGTCCTCAGGGAGGAACTTACCCACAGTGTCTGACGAAGGTGATTTGTCCGGTCGAGTTAGTTGGAAGAAGGCAAATAGACTGGCAGACCATTTTTGGAGGCGTTGGCTGGTAGAGTACCTACCCACACTGAATCCCAGCCGAGGAGGAGGCGAACGACCAGTGGTTAGGATTGGAGATACCGTTTTAATTGCCGACAATAATTTACCTAGAGGTGTTTGGCGCCGAGGGAGAATCGCCGCAACTTATCCTGGCAAGGACGGCATCTTATGGGTCGTCGATGTGGCTACTTCAGGGGGCACATTAAAGAGGCCTTTAAAGAAGATAATAAGTCTCAATTTTGAAAAAAGGGAGCATGTGCAGAACTGAGCTTTTATATCTTACCATGTTTTTTTATTGTTTTACTACCTCTTTTTATAAATAGTTTGTACCTAATATGTCAGGAAAATAATATATGTCAGTTGTCACCGTATCTGCCCTTCGTCGCTGCGTTTCCTTTAATTTCCCTTTTACTTACGAATTCCTCCCTATTTTAATAGCTATCGTTAAAACTATCTGTATTTGCGTTTATGAGCTAACGTCTACCCTACAATGTCGAAATATTCTATTTCAACATCCGAAACGAGTATTTTTACAAATACCGACGATTCGGTTAAGTTGGAGCAATGCTTTCAAATATTCTTAATTTTTGATTTTAACATTATTATAAATGTTTGAAAAATTACTTAGTAATTAAAATAGAATAAAACTAGAAAAAAAATTTTTTTTTAACCGAATCGTCGGTATTTGTAAAAATACCCGTGTAGACGTTAGCTCATAAACGCAAATACAGATAGACTAGAAGAATTTCACAGGGATATCCCAAGTCCTGGGTGTCTCAGTGGTCAGAGCAGTCGCCCGGATTGCGAAAGGTCGCGGGTTCGATTCCTGCCTCAGGACGTGAATTTTTTCTAGTTTTATTCTATTTTAATTCCCAACTGATTTTGAAAAAAAAATTATGGGACCAAATGGCAGCTATTCCGCATCGAACAAAAAAATAATCACGTAAATCGGATGAGTAATGTCGGCGTGATCGGTGTACATACAAAGAAAAAAAATAGGTAGACGACTTACTAATTTCAGTTTCTTTTACATAAAAACCAAAATAACGAACTGATTTTGAAAAAAATATTATGGGACCAAATGGCAGCTATTCCGCATTGAACAAAAAAAGAATCACGTAAATCGGATCAGTAATCTCGGCGTAATCGGTGTACATACATGGAAAAAAAAACATACCGGCCGAATTGAGAACCTCCTCGTTTTTGAAGTCGGTTAAAAAGGAAGCGTATTATTTTACAACAAAGGAGGCAATTCCTTCTGTTCCCAACATAACGCTTCATTGATGAGCTCTGGCGACATCACTCACCACAGGAAGGCTCCGGGTATAGGCTCCGGCTGTGGAGGACCTCCTCCACTTTACAGAAGATCTCCTAGTGGGGCACTCGAAATCAGAGTTGATGGCACCAGGACCTACCTCTTTTTTAAGTTCTGAGAAAAATAAACAGTAAGCACATACCCGTTTACATAGTAACGCTACGGTGATGGGGATTGGCAAGTAAGGGATAAGGCGCCGAATAATGTCACTATTTAAATTTATTATGTGGTAAATAAAGGCACAAAAAAGTGCCTAAGAATATGCAATAATGATTTAATTGCAATTGTGTCCAATATTAAATCGCCTAAGCTATATGGCGGGCGTCGAGACGATGGTAAGTTTATCAGAGTAACACGATGGTAAGCCTTTTCTATCATGGTCAGCAATAGAATCACAGACTACTTTGTGAAACTACGTCTAATGATAGAATGAAAAAGATGAGAGGGAAACTCGAGTCTAGCGCCAAAATATTAATTTGAAATTTTAATTGTAGCCTCATAATAATGTTATATATGATGAAACCGTATATAATATACATTACTTATAATCTAAATTGTAACACAGTAATAAGCAAATAAAGATTATGTCAGTGACAGTTACCTTGACGGGGATAAAACAAGTAAACCTTACTTCATTTTGCTCAAAAGCTAGAAAATTTAATCATAAACATTTTGATCATAATATTATGATAATATTTAAACAAAACATGATATTTCGTAGTGCCTACGCAAAGAACTTTCTCGGTGCAGCTCTACAAACACAAAGAGAAATTCTTTTATGAGAATGTTGAAAATCGCATTCGTAGAACAAAAGTTCTTGTTTCCCGTAGATGCGTGCTTACGAATAATAGTAGCGTTCGTTTGCACTTTTTGTGCCTCTTTGCAGTAATAAAACGGAGTGCTGTTCAATATTGCAGATCTCTAAATGCTCTGCTTCGGAGGGTTTATATTGCTGTTTTATCATGATAATTTATTATTGGTTTATGTTATATATTTTTAAAATTCATAAAAATGTTTGGAAGGCGTTTAGAAAAATACCAAGATTAGAAAAAAGACGTCCTAGAGCTCGATGCCAACCCGCGATCTTCGTGCGTGACTGCTATAACCACTGAAATACATAGGACTTGTGAGAAAAATTTTTCTAGTCCTGCCTTCACAGATGTCATAATGAAATTCAATATGACAATGTGACGTCATAAACACTACTAATTTTCATACCAAAGTTATGCGGTCATCCCGCAGATCAGGCTATGCTTAAAAATATTTTTTTTATCTGGACGACCAGAAAAATATATCAATCTGGTAAGCAAGTGGTCAAAAACTGCAGTGGTAGAAATTTTAATGCGATGCAACATCTTTTCTTTTTTTGTGAAGGAAAAGCTTTTATAGCTACCCAGTTGTGATAAGGGCCACGATTGGGTTGTGTGAGACTCCCCGACTGGCATACTCACTAAAACCCATCAGCCCCCTTATTCTCAACTGTCGGATCACAGATTTGATTCGAAAAGTCACATGCCGTCTCGCTTTGATGCATAGCGATAAAAAGTGACAGGTAAAGTTTCCGAAATTCCAATATTTTCCGACAGTTAAGAATAAGGGGCCAGTTCTTCCTGCCTCGTTACTAATTAACGAAATCATTTCAATTTTGGAGCTCGTGAACTTGTAACTATTAATTTTTAATTTGTAATGAAATATGTTTGGCTTTATCACGCCTTTGTATATTAACTGTTGACCTTTGTGTATTATAATATGCTACTGTATTGTGATGGTGCATTGTCGGACAGCCTTTAAATAAAGTAAATAATCTTGTCGTTAGGTACTTTCTTGGTATGTTAATATACCTATTTTTTATACTCTGTGAGACACTGCGCTAAATTCTAAATTCTATTACTATGTAACTGTAAACATTGGCCCTAATTCTGGTAAACACATGATAAGTCTAAATTTAAGTTCATGCATTTATTTTCAGCAAAAGGAATACGAAAAGGATGGCTGTCATATAATTTGACATTTAGAAACGTGCGTTCAATTTTCGACCTTATTGAATGTGATAAAATGCAGTGTTTAGGAGGCACCTTCGTACATGCCGTCTAAAATTGTCTATGGTTTCTTAGAAATCTATCTAAATTTAAGTTACAGCTCTAAACAGATTCTTGCTATCTTTTACCTATTACTTATTGCGAGAAAGAGATATACTGTACTTAAATTTAGAATTAAAGAGTGTTCCCAGAATTAGGCCCATTGTAACCTAATAATTAAAAAGAGTCACTACACGAGTCTGTGGCCGGAATCTTCACGGTAGTTCAACTTTTGGAACAGACCGACTGACAGGCAGACAGAGACACAGACTGGCTGACAGACAGACCGATCGACAGATAGACCGATCGACAGATAGACCGATTGACAGACTGACAATGTAACATTGTTGGATTACGTAAATCCAGACAACACAGAGAGAAAAATATTATGACATCGCCAGTTAATATTAATGTTATGTGATAAACAAGGGTTTTTTGACGATTCGAAAGTTCTTCTTGGGGGGCCTAATTGAATAAAGATGTTTTCATTTTCATTCCTATTTTCAATTATTGTTTCTACAGAAATTATTGCCTGAATAATAATGGCAAATGTTTTTCATGATCAAGTAATTATTTAGATACATCTCATAAAAAAGTAAGAAGTTCATTTTTTGGTAAATATTTGCTAAGTTCTATCACAAAGTCGTCGTCTGTCGTGGCAGATGTAAATCAAAGTGTAATTAGAATTTCAAAGTTACCTTAGCCTTATGTTGTGCATTAGCTTCTATTTAGTTTCTACGTACAAGGGTGTATATAAAATCTTGCAAAGAATTGTTTTCTTTGCACCAACAAAAACAAATTCTTACAGATTTTTATAAGAAAAATATTACTCAACTATACTTTTTACACTTTTTAGAGTACTTGCACTGATACTATATCAGTTACTATTCAAATCCCAATTCTACAGAACATTTCGATTACATAAGATTTCTTTTTCTCGGCTAAGTTGACATTTGTAATCAATGAACAATGACCAATGGGCGTGAATATAATATATACTTACATAATCATCAGAAAAAAAAGAGAATTGCTCTTAACTTGCGGGCTTATTCAGAAACTTAACAGAGATCGATGATAAGCCTATCTGAAATTGATTTATAAAGGTACCTACTTTATAAGCAGTAATTAATATTGGCACTACTATCACACCTCAGCATTGGTGGGGTAAACAAAGGCAGTCTTTTTAGCCGACGTCAAAAAAGGAGGAAGTTCTCTATTCGATTGTTTTTTTTTGTTGGGTTTGTTACCTCAGAACTTTCGACTGGGTGAACTGATATTTATGATTCTTATTTTGTTCGATAGTTGTCATTTAGTACCAATATTTTTTAGTTAATTAGTTAAATTTTTATTTAAAAATCGATTGGGTTGTTTGGTTTTTGAATCAAAATAACTGGAATGGAATTCTAGTCATAGTCGTCTATGTATGCGGAATAGCGGAATATGCTTTCACGATACGACAGTAGGAAACAATATAAGCTGACGGTACCCCATCTAGCTTTGACCTTAGAAAGTTATCACTAAAAATTGTAAAAAAAAAATTTTTAACTAAAAATAAAACCAACTTCAAAAAACTGAAAAGGATAAAGTAGATATACTCATCCCCTAGAAACATAATTTTTGGAGTTGGTGCTAAGTTATTTCCAGAAACAATAAGTAGATAGTGGAGCACTCCAGAAAATATGTTTCTAGGGGATGAGTTCTCAGCTGCACCAAACACACAAACTTACCACTATATTGTATAGCTGTGGTGATTGAGATTTGAAAAAAGGGAAACAAAACTCAGCTGCAGAGATTTATTTCGATAGTTAACATCCGGGAAAGTTAATCTTCCGCTGAAGTTCTATCCCAATATTGTGTCGGAGTTGGTATTGTCTGTTGTTGTTTGATTTGATTTCGACTATTTTTGATTCGTAGTTATTTATGAAACTTACTGGAGTTATTGTTTGAAATCAACTAGAACATTTATAACTTTATATATTATTATCTTAAAATCACAAAATCTAAAATTATTACTTTTAAAAAGCGCATTCGTTTACAAATCAAAGGAATAAAGCAGATGTTTCATTTCGGTCATGAACATGTACAGTACGTTAAAAAATGACAAAAAATGATTAAAACCGTTAAAATTATTTTACGTGATATTTTCGGCCGCAAAACCACTTCCAAAATTATTTTAAAGCATCCAATAAAAAATCAAATATGGCAATATAGCAGACAAATGTTTATAATCTGTTGCCATATTTTTGTACCTAACGTTCCGATCTGCCCCCTTATTCAGAAACTGTCGGATCACAGTTTCGATTCGACAAGTCACATGCCGTCTCGCTTTGACGCACCGTGATAAAAAGTGACTAGTATAGAGATTCCGAAATTCGATTCTTTTCCGACAGTTGTGAATAAGGAGGCAGATGTCTGATGGACAGATCAATAAAGTTTTTTGCTTTGTTCTATATATATTTTGAGTGTTATAATAGAGAAGTTTGACGTTGTAGTGTGGCCATTATATTGATTCAATTCAATTCAGTTCTTTATTGCAATAAAATATGGTACAGAAGGTGTTATAATAACTAGATTGTATCATATATTTTTACTGTCTTACAGCATGCAACTATGCAGTTGTTAATTCATAATGTCATGACCAAAATTACATTATTATTAATATAAAACCTATAATTAATCACACTATAAAATTTTAATGTCAAACATTCAGTAATTATTATATTTTAGTATTAAACAATTAAGATAAATTAAATTTATCTTAATTGATAATTATAAAGCTGTCACTTATCATCAGAAAGTGTTTTGTACAGGAAAAAATAATGAAAAAGAATTAACTTTAAAACCACTGGACACACTCATAGCCGGGACTCCATATAAACCTGAAACATATCCTTTCATTTATAGGTACCGCAAAATAAATTTACAAACCATTGAAATACACCTCCGATTTACTAAAAAAAAACAAACTAAAATAAAATTAACTATTATTCAAAAGTTAGGTAATCACTATATTTATTTTTATATGTATTAAACTAGTAGGTTTTAACCTTTATAATAATAATAATAATAATAATACCATTCACACATAAACACATCACACACTACATTTACTTGGTACAAGCCCGTAAGTGTAGCATAAACCAGCTTTAAGCTGAGAATTCTAAATACCCATAATAATAATAATATCTTTATTTCAGACACAAAAGATCCATATACAAATACAAATTCAAATACAAATTTTCTTACAATATACATATGCCTAAATCTTGTGTATTTACAACATCCTTACATGATAATAATATACGCGCATTTAAAAATAAATAACCGTTTTTACGCCACATCAGGCCGAATACTTAACGTTACTTAAAGTCTAAGTTCCCCTAAAATAAAAATCTATCTTAAACTAAAATCTTCCCCTAAAATTTTAAGGAGTGCTCAGTTTTACGTTTAAAGTGACTTTGACAACACTTAAAAATTTTAGGCCCTCAAAAAGAAGAGTTTGAGTACCTATTCAGACAGTGTTTTATCTCTTTTGTTCTAAACTCAAACTCTAATTCGAACGCGTTCGTTCTCGTCTATACAAAGATTATTAGAAAGGGCTCATATAGTATTCTACAGTGGTAGGTTAAGCTGTCACCGGCACGCTTAGCTACGCCGAACGTTTTTAAACAAAGCGTCCGATGCATTTGATGTATTGAATTCGGGACAGGGTTAACGTTGGTAATAAAGTGGTATGTGGCTCCCGATCGGCTCATTAGTGGACAATGGGTGACTGGCCGAGTGGAACTGATCCATCGCTCCGCTGAACTAAATCGATATACCAAGTAATGCCGTGCAACCGACTAGGTACCGTTAGAATAAGTCGATTTGGATGTAATAGCTGGGATTATTTCAACAACATAATAGTGTTGCATTGAAATAAACTGAAAAACTGGTCGTGTTAATATAAACCAGGTTCTTGTAAGAAGCCCGAGGTGAACTGAGGCCGAGATGTAGTTGATGAGACTTCGTTGAAGCAAGGAGTTTAATACAAATAATAATAATATAGATCATAATAATATTCATACACTCACACCTATTGACTAGCCTAAAGTAAGCATCATTAAGAGCTTGTGTTATGGGTACTACATAATTAGAAAATATGCCAAATAAACCTACCTACAAATATCCATGAATTGTGAACAAACGTTCGTTCTCATATACATATATCTGCCCCTACTGGGATTCGAAACCGGGACCGCTGACCAAGTAGTCTGTAGTGAGGGGTACTGATATCGACTAAAGGAATACCTAACTTCTGGAGACGAGGCAGTGCTTATCGAGTAGCAGGGCGCTAATGCGCTAATGTGAGTAATAACCTTAGACCTCGCTGAAATTGATACTTCAATAGACGATCAGCTGATCAAGTGGTCAGTACCCATGTTTACTAAACCATAGGCTCCGGGTTTGATTCCCAGTAGTGGCAAACATTTTTTTTGTTCACAAGTCATGGTTTCAAGTATCTAGAATTCTTATGAATTTCTAGAATCTATAACAGTCATCATCATCACCTGCCTATATACGTCCCAGGGCAACGGGCTTTCTACATGGAAGAAACTTAAAGTGCATGGACAATAGCACCACCACGCTGGCCAGTGCGGGTTGGTGGGTTGCGGTTGCTGTAACAAACCGGGACCAATGGCTTAGCATGCCTTCCGAAGCATGGAGGAGTCCGAGATTATGAATTTGATTGATCCATCTCGGGATTGACTATGGCGAAAGTCGCTTTGTTTTCGTAATCGAAACCATGCTCAAACCACTACGTTACCATACTTACGGTATAGGCTGGTGATGATGTGATTATGATCCGTAGCATGCTAGTAGCTTATCTTAACACATATAAATGTTTTTGATGCGTTAGCTTATCTTATGTTCGTTTGCCACGATATGTTTACCTCCTTTCCTAAAATTCCCTAGATTCCTTAAAATGCGACATGAAGTGGTGTCCGGCCAGCATGGTGGTGGCTAGGATAGCATTGTTGACGCAGCAGCATCTGTCTTCGCATAAAAAACAAGCTAATATCAATACGTTTCCTATGATTTTACTATAGGTGGTAAGTAGGCCAATATTATTATGTAGCTGGGTAGATACCACCATACCTTTCTTATTTCAGCCGTGGAACAGTTCGCTGTGTTTCAAATTGAAGGGAAAGGTTACCAGTGTAATTATGGGGCAGTGACAGCATTTCCTCTTAGGCCTCAGGATGACGCACCTGCAATATCAAGTGATTTTTCCTTGTTATTGCAGGTGTCTATAGGCGGCGGTAATCGCTTACCACCGGGTGGGCCGTCAGTTTGTTTGTCACTTAGATGTATAAAAAAATAATGTACTTAATAGTTTACAGCATGTATTCCATGTGAAATTTATCTACTATGATACAGTTATAAAGTATGGGCGACGGACGGCGAGACGAGGGTGAGTTGATCACGAATCACGTGCAGTTCACGAGCTTGTCCAGCCGGAGGCGAGCCAATGATAATTTCGGTGTTCATTAGAGTGCTTTAGAGTGTAATTTTATAAAGAATACTAAACAGGTCTAATTTATATATTACTAACCTGATGTTAACGCGAAGGGGTTGAAAAGCTCAAAGTATAATTGTGGTCTCTATTTGGTTGAAAAAAAGAGGCTACGAAACTACAAATTGATCAAAACAGCTTATTTTAATAACACCCTAAATTATAGAAAATAAAAAAATCATTGAATTTCACACACATCATTATAATTTTGTTAAAATGTTAGTTTGCGAATATTGGTTTTGTCTGCTTGAAATAATTTTTAATGAAAGTTATTTTATTAAGTATTGATTAAGTGAGACGTCATAACTCAGGAATTGTCCCTGTACTAATGCCTGCTGTAATTATTAATCTGTCAAGCGGCGTTATACCTCTGGAACTCTATGACAATAGAAAAATTAATTGTGAAAACGAGTTAATGAATTCTATTTTTATGTTGTTGTAATAATTCTAATTTGATAAAAATGGAGAAGAGAAAACTTACAGATATTTAAATGATGCCTACTGTAGGTTTTTGAAATGAATACTTCGAATTTACATAGAAAAAAAGAAAGAAAGATAATTTATTCGGCATAAAAAAACAATATTAACAATAAAGTACATGGAAAATAGCAAATTATTGCCGAAACGGACTCCAACTCAGCATATGCTACAGCCGGGGCTGCAACGCTGGTTTTCAGTTGGCGCCGGTTTATAGTTAGGCCTCACTTTCACTTATATTCGTCTGTATGTCCACTGCCTAGTTTTAATTACGATCGGTTGACGTTAGGGATACTGCCTACAGTTCTCCATGATGAGATGATGTACAGGAGACATCTGTCGGAACCAAGAATCTTTCCGGAATTAATTATAGTTGGATTTTTTTTGGATTGTCAATTTTTTGAACATTGAATGCGTTTTGCTGTTTTTATTACAAAAGCTTAGTGTTATAGTTGCTATTAATATATTGAATAGGTTTTATTACATAGATTTTTCCAAAAAAAACCGTGAAAATAAAATGACAGAAATATACAGGTTGGTGTCGACAATACGACAATAAATTAAAACGGGGGCTATATTGGTTCATAGAAATAGTTTGCAACTTTCGAAACGAAAACATCTTATTCATTAGCTAACAAATTGAACGCATTTAAAAATCTATATAATTGACATGAAATTAGGTAATCAATCATTTAATTTAATTATAAAATTGCACAATATTTATATTATAATATCTATAAATTGATTCAATTTTTTTTTCTCTTTGGGACAGTCAAATTGTGTTAAAAATATAATATAGATAAATTATAATAATATTAGTAACATATTAATAAACATAATAAAATATAATAAACGATTAAAAAATTAAATAATGACATAAATTACTTAGTTAACAATATTAGAAGAACTTGTGATGTGTATAAACACATAATTAAAAGATAGTAATTTGAAAAGTAATAAATTCAATGACACAATATCCTCCTCCTTTCTAATTGCTGTGCCCGACAGGGTCCATGATGTACAGACAAAATATTTTTTTTAGAGCTTAAGACCATTGTGGAAAAGCAATAAAGTTGAAATTGAAATTGAAATTGATAATTTCATGACTTTTATATGTTATAATGCAGCCAATATTATATTATTTCATGCAAATGTCATGACATTAATAAATGAATAAGATGTTTTTGAAAGTGGCAAACCATTTCTATGAACTAAGTGGTATAGCCCATGTTTCAATTTAATGTCGTATTGACGGCACCGGCTTGTATAATAATATTATTGATTGCTACCGTCTGTCCGCGTGTATGTCGGTAATCATGCCAATAGGTCAACTATGTCCTTTCTCAGTTTCATCTAAATATGTACAACGGCTTAGGAGTGAAAACATAACAGACAGACAGACAGAGTTGAGTTGCGAAAGAAACTCATTTATGATATTTGTATGGATGTCGTTGAATCAGTAGGGGAGAGTGAGTAAGTATGGAACCACCTCTAAATATCAACGCAGACATAGATTACCAAGTATTTTTACCTATTATTCATGATCAGTCTTCAATTAGTATCCTAAAGAGATAATTTCCCACATAATTTTATTATCAGCCAGAATAAGTGTACGAATGTATTTTATTGTGTACGAGTCCGCCGGCGCCGGTCGCGGTGGGCTGGTAACGCTGGTAAGGGACGGAAGGTTTTAATTATCTAATAATAAATTTTTATTTTAATCGTATAGTGTAAATGAATTCATGAATTACGCCAAATAAACTAACAGTGATAATGTTGCACCGCATTTTACATTGTATCGCCGTATTCTAGCAAATGAATTGTTTGCATTTGAGTGAGAATTGAATTTTGGGACCTGCGGATCGTTGATTTGCATCTAGGAAATTAATGAAATAATTTGGTTATTATTTTTACTACGAATTAACGTGGTAAGATTAATACGTGAGAGAGTAACTTTACAATGGATAGCAAAATGAATTTTCATAACTGAGCTATAAGCCGCTTTACCTCCGTTTATCCACGGCGACATCGCATGACGAACAGGATTTAATTATTATTAATTACGCATAGTAGGCCGATGTAATGAGGTTCGGTATTAGCCACAGTAAAGAAGACGATGGTAAAATATAATAAATATTTACAATAATTAATATAATTTTAAAGTGTCAGCTCTGATTACGATTGGACTATGATAACGCCATTCATTACTATCCTATCATGTAGATATATTTAATTAGTATTTTAAAAAAACAGCGGTTAGTTAAGTCGGTAAATAACTAGTCTTTAATATTATGGCCTCATTAGGACGTTCCGTAATCTGGGGTGCGATTCTGTAACAATACTCGCACCTCACTTCGCAAGTCACTTCGAATTCAACTGTCAAATAGAGCAAATTTTCATACATTTTTTGCTCGACAGGCTGTGAACCACTCATTCAAACGTAAAAAAAATAATATAATCGCCGGCGCGTGGACTGGTAAGGACAAAATAGCTAGTTTAATAAGCCGCCAAGACTGTTTTAAGAGTAGTAAAGTGATGTGGAATATGTTTATATATGTAAAATATATGTATAAAACAAACAGTTTGTAAAACTGTGTCGAGCTTTCGCGAAACTGTTTACAGTTAAATCTCTTACTTGCGGATTCCTAGTTGGAAAGTAGGTAAACTTTGTACGGTAATAATGGTTGAGGCTTAAGCCAATGGCGTCATTCATAAAACTAAGCTAGTATGTAGACAATTTAAATTTTTCTTATTGTGTTATGGTAAAATAATAAATATGATTTTAAATTATGTAGAAATTTAAAATAATATTAATTATTCTACCATAATACGATATGGAATATTTAAATTAACTTAACTTTTAAATATTTTTGGGGGCACAATGATTAAAGCTGCCAGAGCTATTTAGCTTTACTTTAAGCTTGGGCATGAAGATTCTATTATCTTATGGCTTTGGATGGACTAAGCTCAGAATATTCATTCTGGTCTTACTCAGCGCTTCAAGCTGCTATATTAATATTAAATATTCCAAATCATCAAAAACGTTGTATTAAAGAAAACTGGCCAAATTAGCCAAAACGATATTGATTACTTTCAAACTTTTGACAATTTATTACTAAGGACATAACGATTATGATACTTTAGATCCACAGAAGGGGTCAAAAGTAGCTCAAGTTTTACCTTGCGTGATAAAATATTCAATGTTAATTCACTACCCGAAAACACACCGAAATAACGATGCTCTATGATTTTTTGTAATCCTACCATTTCAAATGTAAATTGAATTTGAAAGCCATGAGTGTCCCTAAAAAACTGGCGACAAATCAGCATTGCTTTAATCAAAGTCAATTGCGATGGTGCGGGTATTATTCAAATAAACGGAATAAATTAAAGTCGATGTGAATTTTGACGATTAAGTATTTAAAAACATGAATGTGATGCTGTACACTTATAATGTGGATTAGCTGTGCTCGCAAATTTGCCCTGGTGTCTGCGAGGACCATTCTAAATATTAGTAAAAGAATTTTCGAAATCGGACGAGCAGTTTTAGATATTGCCTCCTGCATTCAAACTTACTGACTTTTATTTACCTCGTATTCTACAGTCGACAGAACGTCAAGTGTAACAGTTGTACTACGAAAGCCATCTCTTTTGCGAACGGCGTAAGGACGGTCTCAAGGTCAAACTTTTACGCTTGATGAGCTGTCGTCTGTACTATTAGTTATTCTATGTCAAGATTCACGGGAGTCCATGATAGTTAAAACCTATTCTGTCCGAAATCTGTGGCCTGACAAGATTTTTTGTAAAAATTAATAGAAATATTAATAACTTAGCCATAAAATGAGCTAAGTAATTAATATCTTTGCCAGCAGTCGATGTGTGTTTCACGATATTACTCACACTTACCTACCTTTTGATTTCTATCCAACTTTAGTGTTTATTCAGTTTAATTACTAATCGTAGTACCTAATAAAAAAAATATTATTTAAAAAGTTTATAAAATCTTCGTAATTTGAAATAAAACCACTTTACCGGATTAAAATCGCGTTTAATTCGATGTTGCATTATCATTAAGACAATACTAAAAACCTTTGTAATCATGTTTGTTTGTTTTGAAACTTCACAGGTCAAAATAAAGCATGAATGATACGTTATAATATGAGTGTCCGTCCAATAATGAAATGAAAGCTACAGTGCGTTTTTTTGATCCACATAAATGTTACTTTATTAAAATAATTGTTTATTTTACTGATACGTTCATGAAAAATGCGAAAAAAATGTAAAAGAACCCTGTATATTGTTTTCAATCAATCGTAGCGAGAATGAACGGCTGTGCCTCTTATTGTTGTGTGTGGCTTAATTGAGCATTTTGTGTATATAAAAATTTAAATCCATAAGTAATTTCCGATTAAGGGTTCTCATTCGGTATTCAAAATACTATAAGAATTAATATTTTAATTCAAATTACTTACTATAAACTTCCACTGCTTGAAGCTCGGTTGTGTGGCGTTAATTAAAATAATTAAGTTATTAATTAATAATAAAAGGAACCCAAATAATAATTTTCTGGAAACTGTGACTGGAGCGATTGAATGGGGTCGGTCGACCTTTTCTCCTATGCATGAAAACCGGTTTCCATGGTGAATGGTAAGGTCAGCGGGCGTATTCGTTAACTTAATAATAGGTATATAATCAAGAAGGCTCCAAGAAGCTTGGTGTGCTCAATAGAGCGTGGGGGTTTTTATCATCGGGATAAAGACTTAAGTCAGGTCCCATATGCACCATAATATGGTGGGAGCCCAACGATACCAGCTTGGATCATTTGACGTGGTTCAAAGTGCTATGAGAAAAGTCGACGATCCGACCGAGCTCACAAGCGGTAGAACCTTTAAGCCTAAGGAGAGGTTTTGCCTCCGTGTGTGTGTTCTATCATTTGTATAACTTGGTGTGTTCTGAGGAATTACTTTCTATTATCATACAGCTCACCATCGCCAGGAAGTTCATCCTTACACGTTGGAACCAAAGTGGTTGCGTACTGTACATTGTCAGAGAAACTTAGTCTCGTGTATGCTCAGGTTGTGGAAAGTTCCTGCAAAGGTTTTCTCGAACGAGTACAGCACGCGGTTTTTTAAATAGGTCGTAAATAAAATTTTACAAGGTCAGACAACGCGCAAGTGATACCCCTGACGTAGCAAGTATCCAATAGGCTACGGTAACCGCTTACCATCAGGTGGGCCGTATGCTTGATAACTACCTTCTAAAGTGGCAATCAAGCATACGGCGGGTATAAAAAAATCTAAAGTAATAATAACCAATGAGTTAATTGCAAATCTAATTTTGCTTTATAAAAGTTAATTATGATTTATACGTTGATAAAGGGAGGGACATGCCCATTTTTATTATAAAAAAAACGAATTTTTTATTAAAGGCTCTAACACACTGTAACCTTCAAGACGTCGATAGCAGCGTAATCATGGCTCCCCCTGACTACCTACGGTAGCTAAATGACGTTGCCAATTATGTAGCCAGTGGCTCCTGACTCTCGAATAGCCTCTTCGGACAACAAGTTGGTCATTGAGTTATAATATTCATACACTCGCACCTATTATCTACGCCCAAAGTAAGCATCATTATGGGCTTGTGTTATGGATGATTGATAATTGAGAAATAATGATAATAAAATGTATATAAATATCAGAAATATACTAAATAAACATCCATGACTCGAGAACAAATGCTCGTACTCATCATACAAACATTTGCTCCCACCGGGATTCGAACCCGGGACTCCCGACCGAGTAGCCTATAAAGCAAGGGGCACAGACGACTCGGCCAGCCGGTCGTCAAATATATCGTTAAATATTCATTTTTTACTTTAACTTGCCTTGAAGCATAGCAATAATTAGGTCACGACCTCGTGATTAAATTTTGACTGTCAAAAGGCTGACACATTCAAAAGCTCAAAATTCCAATGTGGACCCTCAATGGAAACGCACATAATAAGTTGACAAAGAAAACCTTATGAGCTGGTATTTTATCCTCAGATAGTATTATCCAGCACATAAATTTGACGTTAGATATTTATCTTAAATGTAATCTTGTCAACGTTTATCTGTATATAAATTTTATCTATGGATTGTAAAATAATTTTAGTATTATTTATACTTTTCGCTTTATGTTCGAGCAGTCGGTTTCGTCAGATTAAAGTAATATTACAACAGGCTATACAAAACTCTATCAGTAAAATGTTTCGTTGAATTTCAAATGAACATCAAATACTATTTGAAAGGGCTAATCAAATACACTTTTAGACAAATATTTTAGTAAAACTTTCTCTTATTTCTGTGCTTGTTTACTATTTTCGAATTCTGTTTTGAAATATTATTAGGGTCGGGCTATGACAGTTTAATTTTGCTACTTTCATAAACAAAGTCATAAATATATTTTTAGGTATAGTTTGTAATTATATCATCGTTTTAAGTTTTCAGAAATATTTCTTGTTACTGGAGACTCTTTGTTCTCCATAATATGTTAACTTAGCTTAATTTTACTACAAGACCTTATTGCTCATAACTTTTCACATAATTAAACTAAATATTACTAATATTGATTTACTAATTATTTCCTAAAGAAATATTTTCATTTTTATTCAAAAGTTATCTGTAAATTGATATTTGATTTATAAATATTTACTTGGTTTCTGTTATTCTTAATTTTTGATTTTAACATTATTATAAATGTTTGAAAAATTACTTGGTTTCTGTTATTTTTATGGATAGCATAAAAGTAATATCTTAATTAATGCTTCCATAAAAGAACATTTAAAAGGTACAAGCTTATTATTAAGCTCACGGGGCTTTCATAATGTACATAATGACTTAATAAACCTAACTGATCAACATAGGAAAAATCAGAAAAGGCGGCTCCCACACAAGCTTAATTTAAATCCACCCTTCAAAAGTCCTTTGATGTCTCTTTTTGACTGGACATATACATACATATAATAGAGCTCCGTAAATCAGTAAGAATAAAGGGAAACGCAAATTAAAGGCCACAACTAGAAAATAAGTGGGTTAAGCTTACCACTTATTTAGATTTTATTATTAACTGCAATATAAAAAAGGCGATAAAATTAAATGGCAACGAAATATCTATTATCAATACTTAGTAATATCTACTATTATAAATGAGTTGTTTCTACTTATTTGAAGCAAGCTGGTTATTTCCAATAATGCTAATGTTAAGATTCTAGAAAGAATTGGTTTTTAATTGTCATCAGACTTCCGGAAGACTTACGCTGTTTGACAAATTATGCGATACATTGAAAAAATTTTCATATATAAAAGGTCGCTATGAGATCTTACGGATCTGAAAAATTCTCATTGGTAAAAAAAATCTTATTGGTAAACGATAATTTATATTCAATAAGAAATTACTTTAAATAGTAGGTACGATTATTATTCAGAATCATGTAGAAGTGTTTTTTTGTAATCCTTATAGTTATTTTTTAATACAATAATTTGTGTATTTTTGCTCATTTGTGATTACACACATTTTCCAGTAATTACCTACTGATTGAATAGTCAGTAACCTAGTTTACCAAATCCGCATCTCGGGTTCTATTTCTAGTAGGGGCAGTTATTAGTTATTTGTTTTTCTCACATGGTCATTTTGTTCAAAAGTCATGGTTTCTTGTATATTTCTGATGTACATAATATACAACAAAGTTTGTTTTTTTATCCGTTATCCAAGTTTCCATAACACAAGCTTAAGATGCTTAATTAGGGATAATCGTTTGTCGCTGATCAGTAAAAATTACATGCAAAGAAGATGTTTCATATCCGGCCATGTATATGTTACACTAGCTCAAAAAATCATGAAAATCTCCTAAATCCGGGAAAAAGACTAATAATTCGTTTTTATGGATAGTTTGTATGTACAAAATTTGTAATTTTTTGTCGTTTTCACCGTTATTCAATATGGCAATATGGCGGGCGACATAAAAGTCAACTAAACATCACCAAAGTGACATAGGCGCCATGGTGATTATTTGACTATGGTACAGTTTTTTCTATAAAAATTCTTGTTTTGTACCACGCAACAAAGCAAATAAAAAGAAAATGGACAATTGAACACTGTTCTGCATATTTTTATCTATTTTTCAGTATAGTGTACATAGACCTGGCCGGGTCTCCATACATTTTTGCAACATCTCTTTTGGCCAAGTTTGAATCAGTGTGGTTGGTTGTTTAGTTTATCAATCCGTTATTGTTTATCTAAGAATAAACTTATTTAGTTGAAATAGTTAATGCAAGTATCAGTTACTCAATTACAATCCAATTACACAACTAGGTAATTAGAAGTAATAAACTGCAAAAATATCAAGTGGAACAAATTCATTCCAACATTGAACTAGTTTTGGAAACTTTGGAGCACATTAAAACGTAACTGACACTTATTACATGTTTAATCCACTTCCAAACTGGAGTAATAGTTTTGACGTAAATTCTCTTTGCTTAATTATTATTTGCCATTGTTTTAATGTGAGTGTTACAAAACTGTTAACTAGAACAAGTATGGTTAAATTGGGTAAAGTTATTATTGGGCCAATTAGTTTGAAAGACCAACGTTTACCAGTTTTATATTATATTCTTTCCCTATCGGAAACTGAAGAATGAAGAAACAAAACAATTTCGATTTAAATGATTACAAAGCGAATCTTCTCAGTTACAGATCATTAAGCTTAGCATGTCAAAGATTAAGAAAAATAGACAACGCAGATATTACAGAAGCCACACAATCTCCTGGACACTGTTATTTAATACAACTAGGTATTTTGTGGACGATTTGTAGTCTGCATGAAAAATATTGAAAACGTTAATAAATAAATAGTTGAAATTTGATATGCATTTCATTAATGTTTATTGGAGTTGGTAACACTTATGTTTTTTTGATGTTGACATCATATTGATTTGGCTTTGACACTAGTAGATGAAGTACTTTTGAAAATATTATTTTTTTATGCAATGGCAATTTACTATTGTGAGCTTATATATATTTGTACTTGAATAAATCCAAATCAAAGATCATTAACGGCCGGTGTCGACAATCTGTCGACAGATAGAGATAGGCCTACCGCAGTTTATTTACCAAGCAATTGTTGTTATTTTTAGTAAATTAATAATGAATGCTAGGCAATAAAACTTTAGTAAGCTTACTTCTTACTGTGTACAGAATATTGAAAGCGACTGTTACTCAGCGTGGACTTTTCCAAGTGCTATTTGGACTTCAGTAGCAATAAATTTTATTATTCTACAGATGCACGCTAGTTCGGAAATTTGGAGCCGTTACTGAGAAGATCCAGCAAGAAACTCGGGCGTCTGTTTTGTACATCATTTTAACCCAAGCTAATTTTTATCTTAGAAACAAAAGAAGAGAAAAAAAATATTTCCAGAAAAGAAAAAATACGTAACAGAAAATATCTGGGGTTAAGATAAATGAAATGTCAATTTCGATAATTTAGTTGGAAGTGCCCGAGGGACGTAAGCTTGGGGACCGCTGGTGGGCTGAAAAAAAATTGAGTACGAAATTAACCGAATTCGGTCTACTAACTTAGCCAGAGGCTATTCAGAAAAGGGTGTGCGCTGTTGTATGAAATTTCAATCTAATATTACTAAACATTAAGAAACAGTGCACACTACAGTTTTATTAAATCTGCCGATAGCTTATTGACAGATAAAAGTTTTTTTTAACACGATGTGTAAATCTTGCCTGTGCGTTCTTCTGTACACAAATTAAGAGCTCAATTACACTAGCGGCCGGCTGTGTGTGTGGGATCATTTGAATATTATCATTGAATTTTTTAAAATTGATCATTTGAATTTAAGACGTACTGTAACTGTTTGGCGACCGGCTGGCCGAGTGGTCTGCCCCTTGCTATACAGGCAACTTGGTCGGGAGGTCCCGGGCTCGAATCCCGGTAGGAGCAAATGTTTGTATGATGAGTACGGGCATTTGTCCACGAGTCATGAATGTTTTAAGGTTTATTTAGTATATTTCTAATATTTATATACACATTATTATCATTATTACTCCGTCATCTAGTATCCATAACACAAGCTCTTAATGATGCTTACTTTGGGCTAGATAATAGGCGTGACTTTATAAATATTATTATGAATATTATTATTTACTCATGTATTTATTACATATTTATTTGCTGATTACTAAATCGCCCGAGATTAGCATCGGCACCAGTTCAGCATCGCCAAGCTTAAGACATAATATAAGGAAAGCTTGAGGCTATGGTAATAGAGGCGAGCTGATACGATACCTTAAGTGATTGATTTGTAGGGTTACTTCAGTTTATTTGTTTATCTATTAATTATATTTTCTATGGGAGCGAGCAAAGCCGGGTGAATTAGTTAGCTAGCAAAACAACTTTGCTTGACCGTTGTGACGAAGTATGTCTCTGTTGGATTGACGGTGCGCGAGCATGCGCGGTTCGCCGTCTCTCTGCTTTCTGATGTCCGTTGCCAACTGCATGGGATATTTATTGCTCTGCTAATTAATTATTAATGTGCATGTGTTTTGATACTAGTTTATATTTGTAATATCACTGTTTCCCTGCTGTGTAACCCTTTGCAGTAAACAGTTATATGCGATTGAAAATAAGTGTTTCATTTCCTCTACAAGCTAATGGTTGGTAACTAGGCAACCATAGATTATTAATATTATTACCTATATTTAGCTAATATTAAAAAAACTTTGAGATTTTTTTTTGATAAGTATGTATGTACGTACATATTACCACTACGACTTGATAGGTAGATAGTCAAATTTTCAATTTGTTTCTCCCTTTTATGTGGGATGAAAATAAAGTTAAATAAAAATATTTAACATAAGCTCATTCCACATGAATAAAAGTTTACTTGCTCTATAGTCCATAAACTTCAGATTTTTCCTATATTATACCTACAAATCATAAATTGAAGTAACCACTCACATATGATGATATATAGATTGGTTATAAAATAAAAAGGAATTAAAAATAGGTACTCAATTAGTTATTTTAATTAATAAAAGAAGCTAGCCCTTTTGATGTGGTCCATTTTACTAAGTTAAATAAAATTTCTTTTCTCTGTTATAGATAAATTATTAATTTCGGACACGTTTACAGGTCAAAGTTGAGAAATTTTAAATGTTTTGCTTGAATATTTTATCGGATGAAACCTTTTTAAGGAATGTTGAGTTTATTTTTCAGGCAAAAAAATTTTTTCTCCAAGAATAATTTGCATTGTTTTCATATCCTTTAATTTATTTTATTAATTATTTTGTGTTCGAAATTACCACCATTTTTTCAATAAGTACAGCATTCAACTCGTTTAGGTGCGTAAAGTTGTCTCTATGGTTGTTTGTAGATCTTTGCTGGTGTCGCAGAGTCGCAACTTGTTAATACACTACTTTACATATTGTTATCTGCGATAATATTATCTATCTATGATTGTAATTGCTTACTTCTATTAATCATACTTTTACACAAATATAATCAATTGAAAAGCCCACTTAGAATAAGTATGTAGATAGGTACAAAGACGTGATAAACGTCATTTGAAAATAAAACGTCTTGGTTTGACTGAAATAAATTAAACGAAATGAAAACAATGCATTTTATTCATTTTAGACATCATGTTTTATTGTGACTTTTACTGCTTAACATCTACACATCTAAATAGAAATAGTGTTAGTTTTATTTCTCAAAACGACCGGGTTCGATTCCCGAGTTAAGTTACACGTTATTTTTTAAATGTATGAATGCAGTTTTTCTTAATACTAAAATCGATGACATGATCCCTAAGCAGAGATTTTCGCATGTCTTAGAGTTAAGACTTTCCCATACTGACCGATCTAAATGTGCCACCCTGTATACTTTATTCTAATTACGAACTCCCTTTTGACAGGTGTCAAATAAAGAGTCGAGTACCATTAAAGTCGAAACTCAATTATATCGACTATCGATAGCTATTACATAGAAATTTAAATCGAGTTGACAGAAACTGAACTGAAAAGATTCTTATTAGCTAACATTTGTTTATTACTTTTATTACTTTTATATGGTTAAATTAGCTGGTTAAATGGACGCTGAGGACGCTCATTAAACACCGGCATCCAATTAAATGCCTGGCCGATAGTTAATTCAATTAGAATCGCTCAACTCTTTAAAACTTGGTGTATTGAAAATCAGCTCAATTGGACATTTAGGCAGATCGCCTTGTACTGCAGCGTCTTGGTGTGATTGGTAGGTTCAAGGTAATTTTTAAGACCAATTTTAACCAAAACGATTTCGGTAAGAAGTGGTCATAAAAAAATATTTACTGAGAAAATCACACAAAATGTCACTCAACTAAACGATCAATTAAATCATCGTTCAATTAACAGGCTACTTTAATCAGATGTGTGAAACGATATTCAGCCATCTGGATAAACGTTGAGCTCAATGACTTAGTTAGTTGTCCTTTAGTCATTTAATTGAATACCTGCGTTAGATGAACAGCCTAGGCGTCTAATTAACTAACTAATCTTACCAGATGGCTGCGACATATACATCATATGACATTTTTATCAGAATGGGAATTATTTGTCATCACTAAGTATATGTAATCAATATGTATGTCATATTTAGGTATGTATGGTCCGCCATTATCATTGTCCGTAGAATCGAACCGTATTTATTTTAATATAGATAGCATTTGCACATTTACATGAAAATTACACAGAGAAGACTAACACTATGTGGCAAAAAGTCGGTTATATCATAATTTGGTAAACTATAATAAAATAAAATAAAAATGAAAACTATTTATAAATAACCGTAAACCATAAATGTTAGTAAAAGCCAAACACTATAAAAGTATTTTATTTTTAAAAGCGACATAGTTTTGCTAATGATACAGCCGATCAGTGGACATTCCCCACTGTCGGTTATTTCCCTAACGACGCTGTGGCTGCTGCCGCGCGCTTTGTACAGCAATGACTAGGTCTTTCTTCGCATGATAGCTTTAAAGCTATCCGCATCCGCCAGCGCAAACATTGCAGTACATTTAGCACGAAAACTTTTAAATTTCGAATCGCCATCATATCGAGCAGTTACGTTAGCTTTTGTCTGGCTTTTGTTTGAAATTTTAGGCGTGTGTGAACGATACGATTCGAAATTTAAAAGTATTCGTGCTAGGGGTGCAGATGCGCTACAAAAGCATGGCAGCCGCAGCAACGCCTTGTGGGTTAATTCTCCTATTTATTTTCCTAAACGGATCGGCTGCGGTTCGGTATCGTTACCAATGCGGCTGTAATACAAAAAGGTATTCCACTAACATTGCTTATAAATCCGGAACGCTAACGAAACGCTCTCGGTTGGTTCAACTTCGGCTCGATAATTGTTAGCAATATTGCAAGAAATAAATATATTTTGGCTCAGTGACAATTGTTAATTTTGGACAGTTCGAACAAAGAACTATCGATGCGTTTCGGCTGCCACAAATGTTAAATATTTAGCAGAATACGAAACAATTATTGAACCGAACGGTTCGCGTTACGTGTTTGTTAGTAGAATACCAAACTGATGCGTTTCGGTTACGTTTCGCTTGCGTTGAGTTAGAAGAATACAAAAACGTTGTAACTTAAGCGTTTCCGATTCGTTTCAGATCAAAATACAATAGCAGAATTGGGAGGCTGAACCCATTGTCCTAACGCACTGTAGGCCTTTTTCGTATATTTGGTCCATAAGCTGTTGGCTCATAAACTATGCGGGAGTCGATTTGTAGGCTTCCGTCCTCCTGTATGGACTTTTCCTGTCGGGAAAAGGTGTAACGGGATGCGACAGTACAGCCTGGACACTCATAAAATCTTTATACAGTCGCAGCGGTTTTACTACTTATTTCACAGACGCACACAGATAACACGCGCAACTGTTTATGTCCGCACACGAACTGTAAGTAAAAGTAAACGGAACTCACTCTCGAAAAGAATTGGTTTAACTAACCGATGCTAGAGATTCATGGAGTTATGTCACTATGTTTAAAAGTAAAAAATAAACCATAGTACGTAAACGCGGGATTGCGATACAATATTATTTTTACCGACTTCAAAAAAGAAGGAGGTTATGTGTTCCACTGTATGTGTTTTTTTTGTATGTATGTTCACCGATTTCTCTGTCAATTGTGAAACGATTTTCAAAATTCTTTTTTTATTCGATAGAGTATACTCCAGGGGAAATCGAGGGCAAACCAAAATTTTTGTAGGCACGTGTGACATGTTTTACTTTTTTAAGCTATTCAAGTATTTGCTTCTGTCGATGAGCTGATGATGGAAGGTACAACTCCTTAACGGTTAAGAGTTAGAAGATAATTCTTTCACTGTGTATTTCAACCAAGGACAGACAAGTCGGTAGTGCTGATGGTCACACATGTTGCTTTGACCTTAGGAAATCACTTAAAAATGTGAAAAAAAAATATTTAACAAAAATAAAACCGACTAAAAAGGAAAAAATAATTAAATCTCAGTACCTACTTACCTCCTGAAATGTATTTTTTGGAGTTGGTGCTGAGCCGTTTCCATAGACAATAGAATGTGAAGCACCAATTTCGAAAAATACATTTCAGGAGGTAAGTAGGTACTGAAATTTAATATTTTTTTCCTTTTTAGTGTTTTGATGTCGGTTTTATTTTTGTTAAAAAAAAATATTTTTTATATTATTGTCTTATATTTTCTAGAGTACCCACACATTTGAAATAAAACCAATTTACCGGATTTCAGTCGCGTTTAATTAGATGCTACATTATTATTATACACCCTACGTTTCGATTACTTTACAGCGATCATGTGCACGGGAAGACTGAAGATGTCAATATTAGTGATATTATTTTATTTCAAAAGTTTATCTCATTTAAAAGTTTGATTTTGTGCGTCTATATCGCCTACCTTATTGTAAGAATTACAAATAAAGGAAACGATCAAAAAATTGTACGCTCCAGGCGGGAATTGAACCTGCTTCGTCTGGGATCAGGCTAGACGCGACTACCGCTACGCCACCGGAGCACTGGGTGTAACCTATTAATTAAAGCCAAGTGCCGCCAAGTAGTATTATTTATTAAGTTACCAAGTTTTATTTATTTTAAGTACGGCTTCTTAAAAAAAATATGGAATGTGTATTAATGAAATGTGTAAATATGTGTTTGTGTATTAATGGTATAATGTTTTGGATTCATAATGGTTTTAACAATATCTTAACTGAAATGAAAGTATCTGTCTATGAAGACTCATTTTGTTTAACGACTCTCACACAGTGATTTGCTCGAAATTAATAGTATTTTTATAAAAGGGAGTTTATAGTTTGGTTAACACGTAATTAATTTAGTTTAGTTCCTTTTTAATTGAACAGTAAGGCTTTTTTTCGTTTTGGATTTTCGTTTGAATTTCGAATTCAGCTAAGATTCCAGATTTGTTTACGAAAAATTAAATTAACAACTGACTATTAATTTGAAGGTCTAAGTTTTATGTGTAATTAGTGAGCTGTGTTCGATTGATGTCGCACTCAGTTTCTATCTTTGGACTTCCTTTGATCACTATCAATGGATTGGTCCCATAGGTAATAGTGTTGCGAACTGGCTATTTAGTACGGCCTTTTTGTTAATTTTCGTATTTTTTCAACCTTCTAAGCGGCACAATCCAGAAACAATTTGAACTGTCAAGCATCACATTTTTTATACAAAGCACTTCAAACAACTCAACACCTCCTGGTGTGAAGCGGTAAGCGTCCATAGACGAAGACAGCTAGTGCAGCTTGCTCACACTGTTTTAGCCGCCTCCACCTTGCTAGCCTATAATGTACCTTTTGACGCCTCGCTTGAAGGAACCTAAAGGAAAGAGGGAACACATGCGCCGGCAAAGAATTCAAGTTTTGGAGGTAGGACAAAGAACCGTGGGAAGAGATACCCTTATGATTCTGAGAGACCCAGATGGATCGAATAAGAAAACCTTTGCGTATAAGAGATGAATTAAAACCTTTGCGTATAAGAGATGAATTTATTACAAAATCAAACTAGAAAACCCAATACGATAATTTTAAGACGTAACAAAAAAGAGTGACAACGTCAGTAAAAACCCATAAACACTTATTACAAATAACTTAGACTAAACTTATTTGTGAGGTGGAGACAGTGAATTAATGACTCTTGGTAGTTCAACTTTTGGAACCGATATAAATTAAGACATGACAATGGATAGACAATATGACATTGTGAGACCAATTCTTGAATAGATATACATAATTTGACGACTCGAAAGAGCTTCTTAGGACTGTGAATTTTTGATTTTGAAAACTGGCACGCGTACTCATGAGTGAAAAAGAGGAAGGTGGGATACGTTTAGAAAGCTCTTCCGAGCACTCACCGTGATATAGCCGATAGAAGAGACGCTAAGCGATGCAATTGTAGAGATTCGATGTTCTTAACATCTACGTCGTTATTTATACGACGGCACGACGCTGGAATCGGTCAAGTGCGTCGAGAAGGTACTTAGCCTAGCCTTCAAGTGCGAAAAATATTCTAAGTAGGACCAGAGTTTACTTTACTTTTCTTACGCGGCTTAACAGAGTAAGGAGCTGGTTCTGTTTTATTTAGTATCAAATTGCTATGACGATTGGAATTTGGCTTGTGTTTTTATAACATTTTTATATACTTTTTACCAATAAACGTATTTTTCCTGTTACCAGCCCTGTTTTTTATTCTGTCCACCTTCAATCAGCAATAGATGTTATCTAATTAAATAATAAATTTTTCGAAGGATGGGTGACAGCGAAAATTGAGAGGGCGACAGTTATTTCATCGAGGAGTAAAAGAGGAAATTATCACCTTTGAATAGAAGAAAACCAACATGGAAGTATCGATTTATGTCTTTAAGGACCAAAACTTGATATATAGTAAATGTAAAACGGTTCTTGAAAAATTTAAATGTTTATTTGCGTTAAGTGAGATTTTATTAAGTTTGAAGTGATTGCGATTGAGTTGATAAAACTCATTAGAAATTTAGCGTCCATTATTGGAATTGTGATGTCGCTGGATAATGTCGTAGCCGAGTGTTCCAGTCAAGGTACCAAAGGTCCATTGAAAGCAGCAATTAATTTTATCTAAATATCGATGTATAACAGTTAAAGCTATTATGAACGCTTTTATTGTAACTATTTATTCTTGTGGTAATACAATTCGATAATATAGGTATATTTATTAACATGACGCAAATACACACAATAATGTACAGCCTTTGAGTTTCTTGCTGGTTCTTCTCAGTAAACAAATTTCCGAATTTGTGGTAGAGGTAAGTACCTACTTATTTATTATTATTATTACATAAAATATTTTTTAACTTACTTAACAAGTACTTAAACAGATAAGTCTATGTTGATTGAATGATTTTGTTTTTTAATGATTATTATTTATTAATTAAACTTTATGTAAAGAGTGAACATTTGTCTACAATGATATTTTTTACCACAGCTCTAGTACAGTCCAGAACAACATGGACCAATAGGGTAAAAGCCGGATAGTTGCCTCGGACGGATACATGCCCCGGTTTTTAATACAGTATGTTAGGAATATAAGTAATGTTAGCTCTTTACTACAATGAGTAGTGACCCCCCGCAGGCCTTAGTGACGCATAAGCCATCGGAGTAGGCGCACGTGTTTTGTCCGTGAGAGCAAAAATCTTCCGCGGCGGAACTTTGACGGGCGTAATATTTATATTGGTAAGTAATTTTTATTGAATATTTTTCTTGTCGATCGTCGTTTCAGTTAACTTTTTGTTTTTTTGCATGCATTAGAGCCTTAATAACATTGTTTATTATGTTTTATTGAAAAAAATATATTATTTATTTAATAATTAAAAAGGGCAAGTATCCACATCAAAAAGGATAGTCGCCTTACTTACTTTCGCGGATAGTTGCCCCTAGAGAGATTTAACATTTTCTAACAAGTAAAGACGAATTCTATTTTTTTGTTGTTTTTTCGAATGTATTGCGACTCTAACTTATTGTAATTGAAATAAATATCTACTTAACTGTTTTATATATTTATTCTAGATAAGCAAAATGCCTCGTAAATATAAGCGAAAACCAGGCGTGGTGCCGCGCACCATCAACTGGACAGAAGATAGCTTAATACTTGCCTTGGAAGAATTGAGAGAGAAAAAAAAAGGTATTAATGAAATTTCTCGAACCTACGGAATATCCTCTCGAACCTTAAGAAGACGTTACGAAACAAGTAACCAGCAACTACTTACTCAAGGTATATTTTTGATTTAAAGGTGTATACCCACCAGTATAAATACTAAATTCTATCTATATACCTTTTTAGCTGACGTAATTGTATTTTTTGTCACTTTTAGGAAAATATCCTGTTCTTGGTTTCAAAAATGAAAAAAGACTGGTAGCTCATATATTGAAACTCGGAGACGCCGGTTTTCCGCCTGATAGAATTGTAATTCGCCAATTAGCTTATCAGTTTGCCGAGAAATTGGAGTTAAAACACAGCTTTAACAATGAGAATGAAATGGCTGGACCACAATGGCTGAAAAGCTTTCTTGAAAGAAATCCTGAAATAGCTTTGAGACAAGCTGAGGGTTTATCAATTGAAAGAGCGAAGGGTCTCAACAGAACAGAAGTTGCAAATTTTTTCACACTCTTAATAGATACTTTAACTAAGAATAATTTACTGGATAAGCCAGATAGAATATTTAATATGGATGAAACCGGTGTCCAGCTAAATAATAAAATTGGTAAAGTATTAGCGAAGAAAGGCGCTAAAGCAGTTAAATCAGTCACTTCCGGTGAAAAAGGAGAAACAATTACTGTTGTTGCCTGTTGCAATGCTATTGGAAATTTTCTCCCACCAGTTCTGATTATCAAAGGCGTAAAGAAGAAACCCGAATTCGAAGAGGGACTTCCGCTTGGTTCTCAAGTTTACATGCAAAAGAAATCGGCATACATTACCTCTGATCTTTTTTATAAATGGCTAACTGAACATTTTATCCCACGAAAACCATCAGGGAAGGTGTTACTGATTTTGGATGATCATTCATCGCACTCAAGTGCTGTCAACATGCTAGAAACTGCTCGTGATAATGATGTGATATTGCTTTGTTTACCTAGTCACACTACTTCAGCTTTGCAACCGTTAGATGTAGCAGTATTCGCACCATTTAAAAAATATTATAATGCTGAGACAAACAATTTCATGCGTACCAATCCACAAAAAAAACTGAATCGGTACAACTCGGGCCAGCTAATATCCAAGGCATGGATTCGAGCAGCTGTTCCCGCCAATGCAATAAGTGGTTTTCGTGGCAGTGGAATCTACCCAGTGGAACCAAATGCCCTATCAGGTGCTGAATTTGCTATATCAGATCTAGCGTTGGGGGAACTTGCGCTGGAACAAGAATCTAATTCTCTAGAAGATCAAGTACCAGGAGTTTCTGGAGTGTCTGCGTTAAAGAAGTGCTCACAACATTCTGAGCAAAGTTTCGCGTTAAATGAAAGAGACCAAGTGTCATCCTTAAGCAAACAAGTACCAAGTATTTGTACCGTACCGGAATCTGAGTCTAATCAAGGTCTACATCATCGAAACGAACTGTTTCCATCAGGATATCAAGTTCCAAGTAATACTGATAATCTGGAAATTATTGTACATGAGTCTGAACAGAATAACGAGAACCAAAATCACACGACCGAGACCGCCTTCAAGCCTATTAAATTTGTCTCAAGATTGTTTAGCCTTAGAAGATTGCGACATTGAACATTACATCTTTGATAATACTGAGTTGTCATTGCCATCGCTGATATCTTTAAATGAATCCCAAAACCAAAATCTAGAAAAAGAAACACCGTCTAAATTTTTACATCAAGCATCTCCTATACCAAGAATACCGCTAAGCATAAGTAAAAGATCTAAACAATCTGCAGAAATTTTAAACTCCCACGATAAAATTGACCAGAAGAAAGATAAAGCGGAGAAAATAAAAAAAACAAATAAAATTACGAAAACTAAAATTACCACTGAGACAAAGAAAAACAAACCAGCTGGGGAGAAGAAAAGCATTAAGAAGAAAACAGGGCTACAGCAAAAGAAAAAAAAGACTAAAAAATATATTGATATGACTAGCAGTGAAATTGAATCTGATGACACAGATTCAGATATTGTGAAACAGAAAGGAGTAAAAATATTAAGGAAGAGAAAATTACAGATTTACAGTTCTGACAGTTCCGACAGTAGTGGAAGTGAAGAAAATATATTCAGTCCAAAAACGCTTAAAGGGAAAGCCACCAAAGGACTCCCAATCAAAAGAAGCAAGGACGAAAAATCGATAAAAGACACTGAAAAGATATTAAAAGTAAAAAATTTTAATTCAATAGTAAATACGACTAAAAAAGTTTCAGTTGATAATTATTGCGTAGAATGTTATGAAAATTACAATTTTACTAAATCAAAATCAGATTGGATTCAATGTGAGACGTGTCATATGTGGTTGCATGAAACATGTACAACATTCAAGAATTTTTGTAAAAGATGTGGAAAATTACAAATGTTAGCTGCGGGCAAAAATTAATGTTATTACCAAAGTTAATCACCAAATTGTTGTATTCTTATGATAAATGCTAATATTTTATAATAACTTACATAACTTTAAGTTTAAATAATATTTTTTAATTAAAATCATTAAAACTGAAAATTATTTAATAATGTTAATTAATATTTAACATATAGTACTTAATGAAAGATCTCAGTAAATTATAAAGTAAATTATAAAGACTGTTGAATAAATAATAAAGATTTTGTTGAAAAATTGATTTAAATTTTATTCTATCTAAAATAAAATCATACCGAGGTTACTATCCCCGCACGAGGCAAGTATCCTCCGAAGCATTTTCCACGCTAGGCTACTATCCGCCACAGTAGGCAACTATCCCTTTTCTAGGAGGTGAAATAAAACGATATTTATTCAAAACCATTGTTAATTATGAATATAAAAATAGGCTATCATAGAAGATAAAAGGCCTATGTTTTGAGATACATGCTAAATAATTTTCAGCAAGTTCATATTTATGAAAAATTAAGCTTTTTCGTAAAGTGGGGCAACTATCCGGCTTTTACTGGAAACCGTACCCTATTCAATCAATCAGTGAAGTGAAGCCTTGTAAATGAAATAATATTACTTCGAGTGTTAGTAGAGGGGCGGTCTTTATGCTGTTGACGTCGACCCAATGCTTTCTCCAGAAATTTTTTTTTATCTACATGTTCGGGTTAAAACTCTTGGTTTAACATAATTCATAGATTGAGTGAACTATTTACTAGTTGGTAGTCCCGTATGTAGGGTTGTCTGGGTAGGCACTACCGCCTTTCTTATTTCAACCGTGAAACACTTCGCTGTGTTTTGGATTGAGGAAACATTTAAATACCTTAATAAAAACCGCTTTCACATGGCTAAAAAAGGCATACTTAAGATATTTTTTATATTTTAATTATCAAATGGGTGGCGTAGCGGTTTGATGGCTCTGGTTTCGGTTATGGAATCTGATTTCTCTATCTCAGATTTCTCATAAGAGCAGTTAAAATGTGAATTTGATTAGATGCGCCCGAGCGCATAACTACAGACAAAAAAGGATTTTTTCACATTTTTTCTGATTTTTTAAGGTCAAAGCTGACCGTCAGAATTGTCGACTTGTCTGTTTCTTAGTTTTTGGTTGAAATACCACGTACCTCGTACCACTAATAAAGTATTATCTAACTCCAAACCGTTACGGAGTTTTACCTTCCTTCATCAGTTCACCCGAATAACCCGATAGAATACAACTATCGGTCTATACGTTTCTATAACATTTAAAGAATTGTCCTTTAAACTTCAAACCGTTAAGGACTTGTACCTTCCGTTACCAGTTCATCAACATGAGATGATGACTATTAGAAGCGAATACTTGAATAGGTTAAAAAAAAACAAAACACGCATTACGTGCCTATAAAATTCGAGGTTTTCCCTCAATTTCCCTTGTATCTCATCATCAGATTCTGACTTAGTAACGTTTAACGCTATCAAAAAAAATTGAAAATTGGTTCACAATTGACAGAAAAATCTGTGAATATACATACAAAAATTGCAGTGGAACATAGAACCTTCTTTTTTGAAGTCTATTGAAAATCACCGGTGCCGGGTTGTACTTGTAACCGGAAGGTGTGTGAAGATATACGGAGCTAGTATGTACGTAAGCTGCGCCCCTTTCTGTCCGGCCACAACGTTTTGATTGACGATGTTGTTTCATTCTGGCCGTGCCCTGTCAGAATACTTTGGCTATTCAGATCAGTAGTTGTTTGACGACTGGTACATTGTGTATTGGTTTCTAGCCTAACGGTTTCATTTCTTTTCTGTTTTAATCTAGGTGAAATAGAATGGAACCGCTAGGTGTGATCCCAGCCTTACTTAACAATATATAACAAGAGACGGCCAAACCAATATACTGCGAGTATTTGAAAAAGATAATCATGAAATATATAAGCGGTTTATAAACAAGTGACAATGAAACTCAAATTATTAGTGTAAATGGCAGCTCCTCTCAAATTATAATTTTGCTCTAATTGCACGTAACCTTACGTAGACTTATTTGTTGAGTACTTCATTACTTACGCTGTTATGTAATTACCGCCACCTTAATTGTACTTTGAGCTTCTTTCACTGCCGTCAAACCGTTGTTTGGTTTAAATTTTAATGATCCTCCCCGATTACATAGAGGAATTGAGCCGTTAGCTTCATTTTACAACAATTATGGTTGGTGTGTAATCTTATTTGATCCAAAATTATTTATTTCCTATCGAGAAACAAGATTATGTTATTATGTACCCAGGTTGAATAGGAGGATGATGCCTGCGGAAGGGCTTAACTTCATAGACACCAATACTTATAAAAACATTACAACTATTATTAATTGAAAAAGTAGAAAATCAGAAAACTATCAGTCTGGATAAAATTCATGTCCTGAGGTGGGAACTAAACCTGCGAATTTTTACAATCTTCCGAGCACTTTGCATAGCCTTATGAATTTGTTGAAATCTACGTTCTATTCAAACATTCTATTTCAATAGTTCAATGAGTATTTTTTTCAAATATCTACGGTTTGGTTAAGTTAAGACATTGCTTTTAATATTTTCTTAATTTATTTTTAACATTATAATATTTTTTTCTAAGATATCGTTAAAATAACAAAAATAAGATTAAGAAACTGTTCAGTATTATATTTCAGCATTGTTTTTCTTGACAAACTCACCGGATTTCTTGTCTAATAACATACAGTCTCTAAATAACCTAATCGGGGAAGCAGTAAGTTTTAAATTAACTTGTTTGTCGCTGTAGATTGTACTCTAACTTTAGCTTTTACCAGAGTAATGTACTACACAGTTTAAACTTTTAAAGTAACTGTTAAAACAAAATAAAAGTAACAAATACAGAAAATAAAGGTTGGACATTGTGATATTCTCTGTTTGAGTTTTTAGAGCCAGACTAGAGAGGCACTGTCTCCTTACAGAAGATCGCAGCCAAATAACATTATTTTGCCGTGCCCCTGCTGTGAGCAAGGTCGCTAGAGCTAGAGGAATCGTTATATTGCAAGCAAGATAGACATGAGTAACTCAGCTCTGAACCGGTTCAAAAGTTCAGATCAATTGACTTGAACCGTTGACCTGCAGCTCAACGACAAAACAAACAGCTCACGGCTCACTCGCTAGGTTAGGTATATTCACCCACAGAGTCACAGTCTCACCTAGTCACAGACGCGCGAGTATTATTATCGGCGAACGAACCGCGAGCTGCGAAACGGCTCCGGTGTCGGTCGGCTCGGCGCGGCGGCACTCGGTAATATTCGACTCTGTAAGCCGCTCGCAAAGCAGATCTACAAACGTTCAGCTCAGTAGTGAGCTGATCTGTGAGCCGGTTCGCAGGTCCGGCTCACTTAAGTGAACCGTGACCTGATCTGTGGTTCATAGTTTTTTGTTGAGTTACCCATGTCTAAAGCAAGAAGACTTGCGGACTTACTCAGTCTTCGGGAAGGACTGCCGGAACCCAAAGTCATCCTGACGAAGAGTCCTCACCCCAGTGCGAGGTCTGGAGTACATCACCAAGGGCCCTGTTGGTCTTGTCGGTTCTAATATGTTTCCGTACTGATAAAATAACGCTACCGTTTGATTCTTCCAGAGTAGGCATAGGCACCACGTGAGTAGGTACTATTGGTATACAAGCGATTAGTTTCATTGCCATTCTTAAACGAACTTGTTGTGTCCCCGAAAGGGCCGTCAAGCACGTGAATGGAGGGGAGACAGAGTTCGTTTCGCACTTGCGTGCTTTCGCATGTCTATTATTCGCACTTCCGTGTTTCGAACATAAGGAGCAGACTGTTTGTTGTAAACTCCTGCTGTTTAAATTCAGGTACTGGCTCCATAATCTCAGGTTGAACACAGATTAATAATTTTGTTAGAAAATCATTGATTGATGTGCTGTTAGTACTTATTTCATAGCTTTGCTAGTTGCTGAAAGATTGTTATTTGATGAATGTTTTGTATACGTAGATCAAAATATACAACTAGGAGCGTCTATAGGCTACGGTAACCGCTTACCAATAGGCGGCTTGCATGCTTTTTGACACCCTTATGGTATTCTTAATTTTTGATTTTAATATTATTATAAATGTTTGAAAAATTACTTAGTAATTAAAATATAAAACTAGAAAAATTTCACGTCCTGAGGCGGGAATCGAACCCGCGACCTTTAATTAACATACCCTTATGGTATGTTAATTTATGAAGTGTGTCTAGAATCTGATGCTTGACGGGTTAAAATGAGACCCGATAATTGCTTATTAATTAAAAGAGTATGCTTGTGTTCTAATTAATCTTTCTTTCAATCCGTATAGGTAAGTATATTAATTCAGTATAAGTGGAGATAAACCTAAGTGTTCCTTTGTGTTATCAAACAATTACCTACGCTTAGGTACTTTGATGTAGAGTTTCGTCGAATTGAACAGTGAATAGAGTCAAACATACTAATAGGTGATTTGTTATTCTAGCTACAAGAGCCCTGGAAGTTTCTTAGTATGTCCGCAAGTGGATGAAGTTCAAAACCGGTCAAGTGCGTGTTGAGCCACGCGCAGTGTGGTTCCGTAGTTGCTGTCACAATATGCGAACTTGGAAGGAGGCTTGCTGATTGATACCTCCAATGAAAATATTTGCTTAGTTAACGGTTTGTAATAAATTACCAATTGGAAGCCTATAATTTTGCAAATAGAACCCTGAGTCAAAAAATATGTTTTACATGCTCGCAATATTTTTTAACTACCTATCTATCGATATTACACACCACGGGATAGACAAGAAAAGAAAAGGGTAAAGGATTGTTCAATGTTCATGTATTTGAGAGGTACCCTAAAAATATATCTTTATCCAAGATCGTAGCCAGAAAATATACTCGACGAAGTTTTCATCGTCTCTACGAATTTGGCGGATAGATAGAAGACCCCCAAATTCAGAAAATAATTGCTGTCCATTAACACTAATTCTTGTAGTCAATTGCTACATGAATTAGTGTCCCTTTTATTCCCTAGAATGTAGTATTGATTTAATATTGTACCCAGTGTGCTAGTAAATGCTAAAAATGCTTTTATCTACAACAGATCGCTGAGGATTATGTTAATAATCCGGAGCATTATTTTGTGGCCACGCTGATAGTCTCCGCTCCGCTGACCCTTTACATGTATTATAATATCGTTAGATAACGTCGGTGAACCATACGTGTCTTTTATTTATACGTAGTATAACAGCAATAACCTTATTACCTCCATGTAAAGTGTTTTATTACACTCTACGTCAATTTGTTTGATTAATATTGTCGCTTTCGATGTATACATTTTACTGAAGACATGAGTAGGTAACAATAAGTGCCATCATCAATATATGGCGGCTGACGGGCTATTTTGTGTAGAAAGTATGTTGTGAAACGTGGATACTGAAAATGAACCCAATAATAATTCTAATCTAAATCAATTTAGATACTAGAAATGTGGCACAGAAGTCTTATTGTATTAAAAGAAGTTACATAATCATGTTTCGTAATTTTTTTCTTAGATATCAAGTGACTATCACTAACTAGTTTGTTAGTCATGTTTAGTTGTACAGTCATCAGCACATCAAGCGTAACAGTTTAATCTTGAGACCGCCTTTGTGACGTTTGTGATAGAGCTTTCGTAGTGCAAGTTCCACTTCATTTGGAACTTGCACTGCTGTCTGTACAGTGTGGTAACAATAAGTTGTGAAATACTTACATATTTTTGAAGCCTTAAATATAGGTTAGTATAACACCTTTTTAGTCGTGA
The DNA here is from genome assembly GCA_947347705.1 of Nymphula nitidulata. Lineage (NCBI taxonomy): Eukaryota > Metazoa > Arthropoda > Insecta > Lepidoptera > Crambidae > Nymphula > Nymphula nitidulata. The sequence goes on along the minus strand of OX374625.1, from coordinate 14,851,944 downwards.
TTATTCAAGTAGCATTAAATTACATTCAGGATCATCATCATATCAGCCGAGAGACGCCCACTGCTGGGCATAGGCCTCCCCCAAGGATCTCCAAACCGATCGGTACTGCGCTGCCCTCATCCAACGGCTTCCCGCGACCCTTACCAGATCATCGGGCCACCTTGTGGGGGGCCTACCAACGCTGCGTCAGTCCTCCTCGCAATGTGACCTGCCCACTGCCACTTTAGCCTCGCAATTCTTTGGGCTATGTCAGCGACCTTAGTTATCCTGCGGATCTCATCATTTCTGATTCGATCACGCAGAGAAACACCAAGCATAGGCCTCTCCATTGCTCTTTGGGTGACTTTGAGCCTTTGTATAAGGCCCATTGTAAGCGGCCACGTCTTGGTTCCGTAGGTCATCACTGGCAACACACACGAATTAAAGACTTTCGTCTTGAGACACTGCGGTAGTTGTGCCGAGAATATGCTGTGTAGCTTCCCGAACGCTGCCCAGCCGAGTTGGATCCGTCGATTGACCTCTTTCTGGAAGTTGGACCTACCAAGTTGGACTATTTGTCCCAGGTAAATGTATTTGTCAACAACTTCCAGTGTAGAGCTTCCAACCATCACAGGAGTGGATACGACATGAGAATTCGACATAATCTTCGTCTTATCCATGTTCATTTTAAGACCCACTTGTTGGGAGACTCTACAGAGGTCGTCGACCATTGTGCCCAAGTCTTCCAGGTTTTTAGCCATGACTACGATATCATCAGCAAAACGAAGGTGAGTCATGTACTCGCCGTTTATGTTGATGCCAAGTCCCCTCCAGTCCAAAAGCTTAAAAACATCCTCCAACGCGGCAGTAAACAGTTTCGGAGATATAACATCGCCCTGTCTCACACCCCGCTGAAGTGGTATTGGTTTCGACTCTTGGTCCTGGAGGCGGACTGACATAGTGGCGTTTTCGTACAGTGACTGCAGCACTTGGATGTACCGATAGTCTATTTGGCATCTCTGGAGCGACTGAAGCACGGCCCAGGTCTCGACAGAATCGAAGGCTTTCTCATAGTCCACAAACGCTAAGCATAATGGCAGGTTGTACTCTTCGGTCTTCTGTATAACCTGCCGCAGCGTATGTATGTGGTCTATGGTACTAAAGCCTTTTCGGAAACCGCCTTGTTCGGGAGGCTGGAAGTCGTCAAACCTGCGTGCGAGACGATTCGTAACAACCCTCGAAAACAACTTGTAGACATGACTCAGGAGCGTGATGGGTCTGTAGTTCTTCAATAGAGTCTTGTCACCCTTTTTGAAGAAGAGTGCCACCACGCCCCTGTGCCATGCCTTTGGCGTTTTACCCTCGAGCATGATGGAGTTAAATAGCCTCTGAAGAGCTTTCAGGACCGGTCGTCCACCTGCTTTTAGAAGCTCGGCTGTAACTCCATCGTCGCCCGGCGCCTTGTCGTTCTTAAGTTGTTTGAGAGCTACACTAATCTCGTACAGGCTGACGTCCGAGATATCTTCCGTGTAATGTCGGGTTAATTTGGCTCTTGGATCGGTGGCCTTAGTGACAGGTGTGCGTGATGTCGCGTAAAGCTGTCCATAGAAGTTTTCAATCTCGGCCAAGAGCTCAGGTCGGGATGTAACGAATCTGCCATCCTCTGTTTTCAGCTTCGTCAGCAAACTCTGTCCTATCGACAGATCTCGGGCGAACACTTTGGACCCTTTGTTCCGCTCGATTGCCTCTCTAGTACATTCTGTATTAAAGTGGCGTATGTCGCGGGTGAATGACTTGGAGATCTGTTTGTTGAGTTGCCGACGAGCGTCTTCGGAAGACTGCAGTGCACGTCTTTCCTTCACGAGCTTTAAAGTTGGCGCAGAGATTTTTTTACCTCTTTTGTTACGGCTGGGTTTGAAGAGCCCTGAACCCGGCGTAAGAACAGCGTCCACGAACCTGTCGTTGCACGTGTCCACATCTGTGCAGTCCTCCAGGCAATTGAAGCGATTTCGCAGTTCGAGCTGAAAGAGTTCGGGGTTTTGGATCTGGATAGCTGCAGGGCGGAGCGTAGACTTCATCAGTCGATACCTCTCGGATTTCACGTTGAGATTCAATGTGCCTCGTACCATTCGGTGATCACTCCCCGTGTTAAACGAATTGATCACTGAGACATCATTGAATATCCGAGTCTTAGTTGACATGATGAAGTCGATCTCATTCTTTGTTGCGCCATCCGGACTTTTCCAGGTCCATTTTCGATGCGGCCGTTTTTTGAAGAAGGAGTTCATCATAAAGAGTCCCTCTCTCTCCATATAGTCGGCCAGCATTTGACCTCTAAAGTTCCGGATTCCAGCTCCAAATTGCCCCACTTTCAACTCATCATCGCCGCGTTTGCCTAGCCTTGCGTTGAAGTCTCCCATGACAACGGTGTAGTGAGTTTTGGAAGTATGTATTGCCCGAGAGATATCCTCATACATTAGTTCTACTTCCTCGTTGGGGTGAGTCGAGGTCGGGGCGTATACCTGTATGAAGATCCTACCTACATTCAGGATCGGTGCCTTGTAATTTGGTTCCCAAACTACATAGCAGCTCACCATTCTCCATTGAATCTTGAATTTTTAAACAAAACATTAAACGTGTCAACACTAGAAAAAAGACGAGTCTTATGATGGTATGCAATTTATATTTGTGAAAAAAAGCAATACCTGAACCAAATCATTGGTTTCGAAAAATATTTATTATGCTGTTGAGCCTTTATAATGCCGAGATTATGAAACTACTTTGACAATATCAATATTATTTTGTGCGTTTATAACGCGTTTATCGCGTCTGGCCGGACCTCAGCAGACGCGGGTTCAATTCCCGCCTTGAGCATAGGTACATTTTTTTCATCGTTTTCTTTATTTGTATTATTAAGTTCACTAACATCTACAGGTTAGTTTACAAGGTAAAAACTGAATTACTATTAGAATTTCGTTATGTTGTCCCAAGTCCTCGGTAGCCAAGTGCACAGAACACTTTTGCCAAGTGTTAGTGGTTAAAGCGAGTTACACCCCGATTCCACAACCACAGTGTGATTCACAATTAATTAATTTCTTCTTTGATGGCTTGCTGCTATAATTTAGCCAGTGTCAAGTTTCTGTGTATCTTGACTGTGATTCACAAACAAAAATATTCGACTTCGAGCTTGACGTCTGACAAGACAACCGCTGCCATTGGTTTTGACGTTTGCGCACAGCGCTGCGCGAAAGCGTATTCACTTATCTCTACGTCGGTCTCGTGGCTGTGTATGTTTGTCTCTGTTTTGGTTATACGACATGAAGTACAATCGATATTTTTTGATTTCGTTGTTGTTGTGTTAAAATTGTATCGCAATTACTTCATTCATTATTTGATAGATTTTTACATAAAGATATAAAAATAAACAACTTACTTAATTAGTTCCGGCTCACGCAGTGCTCGACGTCGGAACGCTGGTGTCGCCAACGGTTGTCAAACAAACGCCAAAAGGTATGACAGCGCCGCCGACAGCCACGAATCCATGGCTGCTGACTTTAGAGAATCGCATAGACTATGTAACGGCCAGGCCACGACATCACCGCACGCGCGTCCTGCGTCTCGCTCGCGTCTTGGCAACCACTGCGCGCTGTCTCGATATCGGCCTCGCAGCGCGTCGTCCTGACCGCGCAGTGGTTACCGAGACGCCGCCGCCGCCGCCGCTCGTACCCGTGGCGAGGCCGTAAGGCTCTAACTGCCGAAACACTAGAACGTTAAATTATTTTGTTTAGCGGCAGACTTAAGTAAGATGGTGGTAGCTAGCTAGGTGGACTTAGAAAAAGCTCCACCAGAAAATTTCTCCCCTTACAGGAATTTAACTCCGGACCTCTATATCTGAGGCAGATGACCTCAACCACAGAGGCAGTTAGTTTGTTACCATAATCTGAGCATCCGATTCTAGTTTTTTATTCACCTGCATTAATCCATTCCGAGTTTTTTTTTATTACATAGTGTTCCAACAAAAACCTATAAACATAGGCTTTCTGTTTTTATCCCCGACGCAAAAGACGGGTGCTATTATGTGTGACGTGCCTGTTTGTGTATCTGTTTGTCTGCCTGTGTTTCTATGTGTCTGTCTTGGCATGGCATCTTGGCATCGTGGCTCATTAGCGAACACACTGATTTTGAGTCGTTTTTTTTGTTTAAAAGCTAACGTAATCGAAATAGTTTTTAGTTATAATTTATTAATATCTGTTCAGGCGTTTGCTCATTTCCTTTTTGACAAAAGTCTCTTACTAACATTCACAGATCGGATAGATTGGAAATTTAGTTCTAAGACATGCTAACCTTGAGCTGATCCTGTACCGTCAAATAGTCTGTGGGATACTCAACTCCTTAGAAATATTTAGCAGATGATGTATGAGGTAGGTTACTTAAAATTTTCAATTTTATATTATTATCTTACAGTTTACTTCTACCTGACAATGTCGAGATTATATTTCCCAAGTATCGTTATCTTTCAAAAATGTAGGAATTTGTATATACCTATACTATTTATTACATATACTATATAAGTAGATAGCATGTCATTTTATTTTCTAATATTCTCCATACATATGTCTGCATCAATATCAATCGTTTGACATAATCGTAACATACACCTACCCGCCGCCGCTGATCATAAGAGTAATATTTGTATGAATTTTTATCTGTCTCTTTATGGGTCCGTGTTTTATTCGTCATACGTTTACCTTGACGTATAAACAGAATACCAGACATTGTCATTTTACTCGAAAGCTACAAATATTGTGCTAAAGAAATATTGATTATTTAAGCTACTATAAGTATTTGTAGTTTTTCATTTACCACTATAATATATTATATGTAGGCACGTGAATATTGTGTAAACTTTGCTATAAATGAAAGTTGTGTTGGTAACGATAGTAGCAATAAGCCTCAGATCCACTATGATGATCTGAGCATAGGTAAAGTACCTTCATGAATGACTAGTCAATGTGTAACATTTTTTTTTCATTAATTAGGTACTTATATGATATTTCTGTCCTATTGCTGCTATGTGATGATTTTAATTAATATAATGATTTGATATCATATTTCTTGCTTCAACATTTTTAAGACAAGTCCATATTAGCAATTAGACAATTTACATGTTTGCAATAATTTTATAACAGCGTAGTTAATATTCAATGCTAAATTTGTATGCAACATAATTTGGAGTAGCAGGTTCCGTTTGACATAAATTGTTTTCTAACAAGGGCAACATGTCGCCGCATCGGCGTCGCATAGTTGCGAGGCCTGAGAGGAATGCCACTCGCACAGGACCCCACATCAGTCTACCTTTCTACACAACTTACCTTTGTGTACACGCCACTAACCTCACGTATTAACCCTCCAAGACTGAACGATCGATATCCATACGCTAATCCAAAAATAAACAAGCCATTATTTTACAAAGATTTTATTAAACATTTTTCTGTAAAATAGATTAATTAAAACTGACATTTACAACAAACAACTATAAAATTCTTTGTATTCTTCATCTAACACTAATTACGTTAATAGGTCCTGTTTAAAATTTGGAATTGATCTCTAGTATAGCCAAATGAATGCATTGACAGTACTCGCGCGGTACGGCGCGAAATCTTAGAGATTACAAACGATAACGACTTTGAACACGTAGCGTATCGTATCACATGAGGATGGGAGGAGATGCAGGTCGCATTTAATAGCTAATACATACATACATTTCATAAATTTATTTGCCGATACATGTATCCTTAACTATTACGAAGCAGTATTTCCTCGGTGCCCATCGATCGAAACCCAAATACCATTAGCAGCGCAGCGAATTCTTGTTGCAATTTCCATACAAGCTTTTTAAATCTATGTTTTTTATAAATCACAAAAACACCATCAGTGTTGTAGATAAAGTAATGGAGTACGAAACATCATCAATCATAACGAATCCATTTGCTGCTGACTATTTCTATTATTTCCAGAACAATTACAAGGCTTCTGGAAATAAAATCGGAACAAATGCCAGAAAATGGTTTTCAAAAGCTGTGGTTACGGGAATATGAGCTCTAAGTGACCAGTTAAAAAAAAATTGGCAAGTACTTTTTGTGGTCAAAATGAAAATCTCAAAGGTCATCATTTTGGAATTTGCGTCAAGATTTCGCCGTCTAACCAGCCTGGTCTGCTAAGCTTCGATGAACAGACAGGGAGTTAATTTCGCCGACATTTAACACATTATATTCGTAACATGGAACATTAATATTCCGGAGTAACCTACTGCCCTGCAATTAGTCAACGTGTCGAGACTCTTAAAAATAAGGTTAACGAAATTTATTAACGTTTTTCCCACTTATTGGTGAATTTTCAATATATATATTATATCGAGTATTTTAGAGTCATAAAAATGGAACCAAAGGAGTTGTTCATATAACATATAACATATGATGTTACTTACTTGAATACCTTCCAAAATTATGAAAAGAAAGAGCATAGTACATATTTTTCACTTATTTATAATAACTATATATTTCTGCATTATTACAAATAATAATAACGAAGAACTAAAACTGACCTTGCAAAAACGCCTAAATTGTTAAAAATCGCATTAAAAATTTTAAAAATAAAGTGACTCATTACCATAATAACTATGAATTCAAAAAATATTTTTATATTGTTGTTTTATTATATAAGAAGTATAAACGATAAAGACAACATTTAAAACGTAATGCAAGCAAACAACTTTTTTATCTTACTAAGCAAAGGTTTGCTTCAATTTAGCTACAACAATAATTTTTCAGCATATTTTGATATTGTAAATGCTGTAAAATAGCTTCAGTGAATACTTTCGTTTCTCGACGTTCCTACTAAATGAATAATAAAACTATTTATGAATCCCTTTATATAAGCTTCAATTTGATATTAGATAATTTATCGCTTTCAAGTGCCATTTTGGAACCTTCCTTTTTTTTTACTTTTAATTTCTTTTACATGGTTTATATCTTGTATATCAAACTCCCATTTTTTCTTACATAAACATCAGTTTAATTACAGGACAACATGACCTATGTCGTTCTTTGTTTATCAATAACGGTAGACAAAAGTATAAAAAATGATTCTAAAATTGTGTATGATAGTTTTTATAAGGGTAATATTTGTAAGTGTCGCAAAGAGATGTCGAATTAAACCATATTTAAGTGGGTATTATACCATAGCCATTTAAAAAAAAATCCCATCCGAAATAAATTACTTAAAGTGACTTGCCATCTGACACAACATATAGCAACAAATTTCAATAAATATAAAAAGGGAATTTTGAATGCTTGAATAAAAATAAATAAAATTCAGTAATGGTTATCTCTATTTGAATTTCAATCTGATTCTGTAATATTTCAGTATTTTACATAATAAATTATTTCATATGTTATGTAAAATTTTAACAAACTAGTAATGCTCAAAATGGGTTTAAATAAATAAAAACAATAGTTTTTTTTAAATTTATTACTAAAGATTGCATTTACTTATTTAACAATAAATACAACAACTTCGTAATTCCAAAAATAAGCAATCGAGTCATTATGCGACTTTTATTCATTACACAATCCGAAAACCATTCTCTATAATAAATATACCAGCAACATTCAATAAATAACTTTATATCATTAACTGCTTGGCGAGAAATTCCACCCACTAATTACAAATGTTCTTATACTAATAATGCTCTGTGAATTATGTGCATACTTTTGAAATGTGTATGTAGCCTTTCGTTGGAAAGTAAGACAGTTTCAAACATGAAAAATTTGTAGTAGGAATGTATTTTTTAATATAAAAACTTCACAAGGTTTTTGCTATTTGCATATTTGAGGCTTGAAGAATGCGGGCCACCCCTTGAATCACATTTATTTTATTAGTTGTTCATGATTGTTACGATCTACTAATAAATAGATGAATGCTCCATTATATTATAATAAAATACTCAGTGTCGATAGAGTTCATTTTCCAATAATAAGGAAAATATTTTACGCAATTTATGTTGATGCCTAAATTGCGGTGTTATTATTGACAAAAAAATCCCATCGTTGCACATTAGAATATAATTTATATCTATAACAACTACTTTACAAAAAGCTCTTATTCTTAACAGATTTAAGCACAAATTCGAAAGCTCATTTTGACTAGAATTTGAGTTTTGGGTACTCTGAAAATATATAAACGAATTGTTGTACCACAGCGTTAATGCTTCATTCAATAATTTACAACAAATAAATACATTATTTTTTCCAACCTCTCCATAGAAGAATATCAGTATTAGGTAAGCATATTTTATTGTGATTATTTTAGACAAAATGTGTATTATTTGTGCTTTTAATGATAAAATTATAGGCAATAATCTTTATTACAGATATCATCTCATTCTTAATATAAAACACCTTTTCCGACTATTATGATACAACATTGCCTATCTCATATGGGCGTTACCACATTACTTCTTATAACTTGACTATTAATTTCATTGTGCTAATTCGGCACCGCTTCCACAATACCTAATTATTTTTACAAATAATTTGAGCTGAAGAAAGAAATATAACCTAGGTATAGTTAATAAACATTGATCCCACGTGTCATATAATATATTATGTTCAGGGTCGGGTGATATATTCGATCATTAATTTGATTAAACAACTGTCTTGACATTTTGGCAGTGTTTAAGTATGTGAAATATCAAACACTGAGTAGCTCTCCCGAAGTCTGGATGATTATTAGGTATTTCAAGAAACATGATCTGACCTTGCGTCTAAGCAGCTTTTGTCAAGTTACATTTCTTTCTTCATCTTTTCATAATTGAAGTCTTGAAATATTGTGAGATAAGGTATTTCACTACGTGAACATTTTCTTGTGCAGTTTGAGATCGATCATCGAATAACAATTCGTAATTTCCCTACTCATGAAAAAAAAATGATACTAATACAAACACCGAAATCACTTCTATAATAAAAAAAATCACTACGTACCTACTTACTGCAATCTAAAAAAAAATCAGACGATTGAGAAAAATCTCAAAAACAACATTGCACGGGTCTTGTAGACACAACTACCTACTTACTTAGTCAAATACCCTACTCACATAAATTCATGGATTTTTGACAGTGTGTCTTTTACATCATATCCATATAATTGAACAATTAACATTTCATCTTTGACTATTCACAATTTCACATTATCTACCTACACAACATCGTCACTCAATTCACGTATGACGTACGAGTAACTTAGGTCTATGAAATTCTCTCAGTAGGTGCACATTGGCGTGTCACACTTCCAGCAGCACGGGCTCGGTCACTGGCAGTTGACTTAGTTCATAGTCTGCTAGCGAGACGGGGCTCACGTGTGGCTTGTGTCGCTCACCGGTCCAGGGGAGAGGGCGACGGGCACGGCGCTTGCGTCGACGCGTGCTGCGTGCGCAGGGCCATCGGTCGCGTCGGGCTGCGGCCCCGTATCGGGCGGCTCCTCCGGCGGCGCGGCCGCAGGCCTAATATTGTCGATCCGCGGGCGCGGCGAGTAGCGCGGCGTCAGCGCGATGCCCCCGACGACTGGGTGCGATTTAAGACTCCCGCCTGGAGGACGTCGTACATCATGCGCTCGTTCTCCTGGCGAACTGCCGACAAACAAAATGGAGCTTAACGAACGTTATGACACTTCTACTGTGGGGATGGACTTTGCCGGGACCACACACGTTCCGGGGCTACTCTCTACACCCTCCCGATCTAATGTAACAGGTTATTACATATCTTGGAGTTTGTGGATGTTCTACTTAGATGACTTGTGGACTTTTGCATCGCACTAGGTCTAAAGGATCATTTATCTCACGGGACGTTCCAAACATACAGAGGTCCTCTAATATGTATATTGTACGCTACGAACTTAAGTTACCTAGCTAGAGACCCAATTACAGGGTTCGTCTAGCTAAATTATCTTAGTTAGTTTACACCTAGTTATTGTTAAGGGTTCGCGTGAAATTTAGTCACTAAAAGAACTTATGTACTGAATTTTGTTAGTGCAATCCTAATCTACATTAATACACAAGGTCAAACAATTTTCATCACAATGCCATATTACTAAATAACCCACCAATCTAATGTCAAGTAGGTATTTCCTCATTTTAACCAAACTAAAAGGGAGGTTCTCAATTTGAGGAGTTTCTTTTGTAAACACATATATTTATAAAATATTGATTGCCTGGTCGATACATTTAACGATAAAAAATATAAAATCTGGTATATTTCGTTCTTTTTTGGATACATTGTGGTAGCGATTTTTTATTCTAAGTCATGTTAGGCATATATTCTAATGAATAACGCTTTATAATATATTGTAATAAGTTACGGCTTACGATTATTTGTAGAATTGAGGGCCTGGACTAAATGTATTTCGATAATCGCTGTCGCCAAGTGGAAAATCACGGAGATTGCTCTGAAGAGCTATTTGACCTTATCCCACCTTCCCCCTTCCTACTCAGGAGCACGCGTGCCGGTCTTCGGAGTCAGCAATTCACTGTCTCCACCGCAACATCACGTACAAAGAAATTTAGTAGCCCTTTTCTTTGCGAACTTCCAGAACTTGGAATTCATTGCCAGCACATGTGTTCCCTCCTTCTTATAAAATGGGTTCCTTCAAAAGAGGCGTGAAAAAGCACCTTTCGGGCCAGCAAGGTGAAGGCGGCTAGAGCAGTGTCTGAACTGCACTAGCTGTCTTCGCATATGGACTCTTCTTACCGCTTCACATCAGGTGGTGTTGAGTCATTTGTCGTGCTTGTATAAAATAAAAGAACATTCTGTATAGAAATGTATATACAAAGTTCTTTAAAATCTTTAGTTTTCATTATTCTTAAATTATATAATACTCCTAAATTTTTATTTTTAAAGTTATGCATATAAATGCTTGAAAATATAAGAAAGTATTATTCTATTTTCAATTACCTACTATTACCACAGATTAATAACACTATTACTTATAAGTTACGTAATATTTCTATGGTAGCCATTAACGCTGATCTGTGCTAAATGTTCTATGTGTGTGATCAATTGTTATGCGAATGGGTAAAAGCGCTTAAATTTTAACAGGATTTTCAGGACAGAAGTAATATCAATGGCATAGGGTCGGCTAAGCGCAAGTGATACCTTCCCCTGATGATGCAAGCGTCCATAGGCTACGGTAACCGCTGACCATCATGTGGGCCGTATGCTTATTGCCACCTTAGTGGTATAAAAATAAGTATTAGTATTCACACTCCTATAACATACCTAGAACCTGGATACAAGTTTATACGACTACTACCGATATTACAGTGTAATTATATCAATAAAATGACGTAACTTACAGATGCTGACAATATTCATTAAAATAAAGAACATTCTTCAACTAGACTTTGAAAAACTTCTAAATTGAAATATACAGTGAAACGAAACATAAGGACAGCTGAAATCGCAACAAGTGTCGAACTTGTCCAGAACTAATCCCATTACTTAAAATTGTAATAGAAAATATTGTATTTTCCGTACCCTTCAATATAAACTCAGTATTCTCAATAAAGTTTGTAACAATTTCTATCGAAAAAAAGATAAAACAGTATCCCGTGATTGCATTACAAACATCAAAGCTAATGGCATTTTATTTAAATTTGTGTAAATTTCTTTGTATTCATTCAATTAGCTGGCGGTGGAAACAAACAGCTTGGTAGTAACATTTCACAACTGTTCTCAAAGTGATTCGAAGCTGGTAAAACGACAATTAATTGTCCTAAACAAACACAGGTGAAGGGACCACTACACATAGGGTTGCCAGAGATTTACAGAAAAAAAATACATATTTTCCTTATACAGTTTTTTAAAATTTGATAATTTTGTGTATAACACTTACTGTCTAAAGAACATTAAACTTTCGACCTTAATGATAAATAGCTATTATTTTCTAAAAAATAATACGACTACAAAAAAATTACAATTATCTTATAAATACTTGCAAAGGACTCTAAAAAATATTAATACTTAGTCTCACCTAGTAATTAGCTACCTCCACGAATGTAACATTCTAATTAAAACACTCATCCACGCAGATGTTTTAAATTTTAACAAAACTCCGTGCTCTCAAGTAATCAGGTACCTACCTACCTATGTAAATAGCGAGCCAGTATTACCACACACGTACTCTAAGTTGTATCCTGGCATTACCTTAAGCTCCAGTTTCCTGCAAGAATGGCGCATTAAAACGTTAATTAACTGTCAGTAAGTTTGACATTTCATGCAGGTTCTATTATGGCAGCAATGTCCTCGGAAAAAATCAAAGCAAGGTCAGCTCAGCTAAAATGGCTATAGATGTCATTACTGGCCTTTATAGGCCCTCTTAAGTGTAAAAAAATAATACGACTCCTATTTCAAAAACTGGTCCCAATTCATCCTAAAAGCATTTACTTTTGGTAAATTTAATCATCCTGGAGACCGATACTGGATAGATCTGTTGTGAGTTCGGAAGCATGAAAGGCACATGCGTGTGGAAAAAGGTTACCTATGTGGAAGAGGGAAACTTGTGATTGAGCTGGGAAGATTGCTAACCTTTTCATGGTTTGCAATCTTCTCGGTTAAAGTACGGACATATTTATTATTAAAAAGCTTTGTAAATGTAATAAAAATAATGTACACTCGACAGCACATCATCCGTAACAGTTTGACCTTGAGACCGACCTTACTGCGTTCGTAATAGAGGTGCCTTTCGTAGTGCAACTGTTACACTTGATGTGCTGTTGTCTGTACAAGGAAAAGCTGCACGAGTTATTTTCACACTTACGTTCCTTTAGCCTCCTGTTATTTATAGAAAAATCAAAACACTTATATACTAATTTCTATTCGTGAAAGAAATTTCTTTTGATACCCTGAATATAAATAACTGATGAAGAAATAAATATACACAGTTCATATAACACGTGATTTATGCTTCTTTGTGTGTGCTAACTACAAGTTTCTAAGACAACATGATGGAACAAAGGCTTAGCGTCCCTTCGGATATAGGTACTACACGGCTTAATTAAAGTCATATACATACATCTTTGTATCGCCACAACTTGATGTGAAAACCCTAAAAAGGAAATTAAATTGCTCAAAGGATAACGTTGTTAAAACTCTCGCGTAAGGATGTGGCTGTTAAGGATTCGCGACTAAGTTTAAATTCATGAGGCGAAATTCAGTTTTTTTAAAGGGCTATTTTAAATAATAAAATATAAGACTCCGAGGGATCAGGTGTCCTCGTAGTAAATCACTTGTTGAAACTTGCAAGACACTCGGAAGATTTAATGATGTTGGTACGCCATAAGTAGACAAATAAATAAGTGCGGGGAAAATACTAATTCTCACCTCAAACTTTGAGGGCGCTGCCATTCAGGTATTCTGTACACTGCCGTTTGTACCTTTTTGTAGCATCTATTTATAATATATTCTAAAATCGTAAACTAAGACTATGATGTCTGTGGTAGACACTTGAAATGTGATGATGGGATCTTTCCCAAACTAAAAACGTTAAAAGAGTGATTTCAGTACAAAGTTTTTGTCATCAGATGAATCATAATTGTATTCCATATTTCCATTCCTAAGAAAAAACTTATTCTAATTTGTTTAGACGCTTAAGACTCCCAGGAGCATATAAAAATTATAAAAATCATTGTGTTTGTAATTTTGACAGGTTAAGATACTCGATCAAAACTAAAACCCTTATTACCAACTCTAATTATCGGGCGTGGGCGAGCCCAACTAACGAGAAGAAAGATTACTTAGCGATTGCTTGCGAACACCTCCACATTATTTTCCATCACGTTGCCCAATCACTAGGGACCTTTTAAATCGGACCTAATTCACTAATTGAGATTTTTGTTTATAATCGCCATTTTATGAAGCTGGTTTTTTTTTATAGAAAGCACTCCAAATGACTCTACACCACCTGATGTGAAGCGGTAAGAAGAGTCCATATGCGAAGACAGCTAGTGCAGTTTAGACACTGGTCTAGCCGCTTCCACCTAGCCGGGCCAAAAGGTGCTTTTTCACGCCTCTTTTGAAGTAACCTATGTTATAGGAAGGAGGGAACACAAGTGCTGGCAAATAATTCCAAGTTCTGGAAGTACGATAAAGAAACGATAGTATTAATCGTAAATGATTATTTTCAGTAGTACTTTGACAAGGTTAATTTGTAATACTTCAAGACATGTACTACTTTATTGTATATATAGGCTTTCAGGTCTTAAGTGTCCTGCATCGTCACACGGTATGGTAGGGATATTTCTTTGTGTGGGCTTTCTGAGACCAGCTGCAAGCGGCTACGCGGACGACTATATACCAAGTTCCCGTCTAGTCTCGTCTCTAGGCAGTGAGGGAGAAAGAACTGGTAGTTTTTAGGGAGTACGCCAGTCAGAGAGTGACATAACCCAAATATGGCCCATGTCATATTTGGGTTATGTCTAGCCAAATGTAGCCCTTTGTCACAGTGGGTACTGTACCCACTGTGACAAAGGGCTACATTTGGGTTGGAACTACAAAAGCTGCAATACCAAGTGATGTTTTCCTTGTTATTGCAGGTCTATAGGCGCTCCCTCTGTCATGATGGCCCGTTGTGCCACTTCTCGCCAACGGCAAACCAGCTCAGGCATTATTCTCCGAGCGCCCTGTGTCGGGAGAGTGCTCGTGTTGGGCCTTTCTGCCTTGTTGTGCCCAGTAGCGGGCGGTCATCGAGCCTTCGTCACTTCTGCGAAGTTGTTTGCGAGAAATACCCTGCGCTGTGTTGAAGCCTTGATAGTGAAGAAACACGTTGGTTTTTAGTGGGTGCCTCAGTGCTTTGAGTCCGACATATCCCGGGCAGAGCCCACCCTGCCCGAGCATGCATAAATGCATTTTTCCAACGTAAAAAAAGTTATCTATAGGCGACGGAAACCCCTTATCACCAGGTGCGCCGTCAGCTTGTTTGTCATCTAATTGAATAAAAAAGCCTTTCCATTTAACGTCTTAAAGTGTACCAAATTAACCCTGTTAAAGAATTGTTAAAGTAACCACTTATTGCACAATAAACATTGTTGCAAATTGTTATGGCAAAATATGAAATGTTTCAAAATAGTTGCCAAATTTTCTTTTAAACTCTACCTAAAATGTCACCTATTTCATGGGGCCTACTGTCCATAATACAAAATATTTTGTATTCCTTAAAACAAAATATTTGTCAGGTATTACAAAGCACAGCCGAAAATATTTCTAATTAAATTTAAGCACTTATACAAAATTATAACAGTGCTTAGTTCAGCACCTTAGATACCTACATGTTTGCGTGAATCTGACAGCGGCAAGCGGTTGGTAATTGATTATAGCGTAGGTATTTGTGGTTTTATAAGTGGTGGTGCTTTGGGCAACTTTTTGGGTATGATGTGAAGGTTTTTTATGCAAATCAGGGCAATTGGCGTCACATTACCTGATGATTCGATACCTGACCTCGCTATTATGAATGCTTTCATAGTAACTATTTATTCTTTTAAGTAGTAATAAAATTTAATAATATATTTTATTTTATAAGCGGAGAAAATATGACAGCCTTCTGAGTTTATTGCTGGTTCTTCTCAGTAAAGGCTCTCACAAATTTCCGAACCAGTGGTAGAGGCGGTTATATTAAGTTACTATAGTATTATGTATTCAAATTTGACGTCAACAAGTGCTTAAATAAGTCTATTGTGATTAAATGATTTTGATCTGAATTGAATTGATGAAAATAAAGATAATAATTTTAATACCTATAATATCTTATGTGGGTAAAAGTAATGGCTTAAATAATTTGTAAAAGTCATTGCAAATATTTAATCTCTGAAGCTACACCCAGACACGAGAAAGGAAACGAGTCACAAAGGTGGAAACAGTAAAGTCGAGTCCTGAGTCATGTGCTCCACATTAGGAAGATTCTCTAAATAAGTTCAAGAAATACTTAATATAAAAAATGCGAAAGTAACTGTCTGTCTTCACTTATATATTAAGATGAATGGCTTGAAGTTAGGATACCTACATTCTGAGAAAGGGCATAGGTTACCATTGGCGCGATAACCGACACCCACGACGAAGAAGCCACGGTAACTAGTAGTGACTAAAATCTTTTGTGGTTTACCACAGGATACATATTTAATAAAAAAGTCTGAATTAGCAAACAAAAGACACCTACGAAAAATAGTAAAAATATTGAAAATACCATTCAATCAACCTTTATTTGTTCACAATTGGTTAACGGTTCCAATGGAAATAACAATAAAAGTTTCCCTTAATTTTCACGAACATCAGCATTTATAGACTTTTATTTAATCAAAGTTGGACACGAAAATCGTTTGGTGGAATGGAATTTCGGACCCATTTAGGGTAGATAAGATTAAAAATACCTATAAATTCACTCCGTGCGTAACTTTTGGAGTTTTTGTTAACATCATAAGCATCGTTCAAATAGGTTTCATTGGATTATTCGTGTAGAAAATATCACATTATATCAACTTATGGTTGTATACCGATAACTTAATACGAAAAAAATCACATAGATATTTATTTTATATAAGTACCTAACTCGTCTAGATTTATAAAGTCGTTTCATTGGATGTTTCAAACTACTGAAATGACTAAAAGTTATTGGTCAAATAGCTTTGTTAAGATAAAGCTGTCATAAAAATAAAAATTACTTTGTGTCTGGATAGCAAACCGGTAAAGTACCTACAGGCCCCATACGGAATACTGCTGAATGAGATTTTTTTTACAAAGCACGGCAAACGGTTAAGTAATGGTTTTTAAAGTATTTGTGAAAATCATGTCTCGAATAACTTCAGCGCTCCTTTATTAAAAAACTGCTGCTGCTGGCGCTGCTGCAAAGATAAAAGTGCTACAAATATAATAAGTTACGTTATAATTTCTTACATATTTCACAACTTCCCTAAATCCATATCTATTTATAGTTTTGCGAATTTGCTACACTGTTGTGTTTTGGCTTGATTGTAATTACGGCATGGAAGGCATTTCATCTCAGGCCTCAGGATGAAAACGCACCTGTGCTGTAAAACAAAGTAACTTTCGCCATGGTCGGTCCCGGGGTGGGTCAATCAAATTTATAATCTCGAGTTCCTCCGTGCTTCGGAGGCACGTTAAGGCCTGTGCCTGTGCCCAGCAGTGGGACGTATATAGGCTGATGATGATGATGATGTTACTAAAAAATATTTTGTACGTATCCTATGTTCAGGTAACTAAAAACTAAAATCACAGGTTATGGTAGAACAGTAAGCCCAGGCTCTCAGAAAGCAACGTTAATGCGAAAGCTCCCCGTAACTTACGGGATAATCGTTTGAAGCCACTATAAAACAAGCAATACCTATTTTACAGGTAGTTTATTTGGGTACCCACTAACCCTAATTAACTTCAATGAACAATAGGCATGAAAAGCTTTACTCCACTTTAGTCTTTTAATATATTTATTTATAAATCTACATTGTTTGCAAAAACTATGATAAAAAACAAAATTGCGGAAAGGGTATGAAATAGCTGAACCCCACATTCATTCATCAAAAGATATAAAGTATTTTGTCCGTACCACGCCAAAACCCTCTGTTTTATGCTTTTAAAGCAAAATTATCGTCCATCTGTACTAGCAAACAGGGCGATGGTATAGTGTATGAAATATGGTTGTGAATAAATAAATTTATCTTGTGTATCCACAATGCCCTGCTGCCGCGCTCAACGTGGCTTAAATGTTAGCAAGTACTGTAGTATGATTTTCAACTGTAATTAAAATTTCTGGCTAGTATACGCTAGAATTTCTTAGCATACTTAACTAATCTCATGCTACTTGGTAGGTATTGTGTAAAATTATAAACAATACTTATTTTCTGAATATTCAAAGGTCTATAACTGAATGCAACATTGCGATTGGGCATGTGTTTGAAATAGTAATTCCTATACACAAAATTAACTAAAATGTTTCCCTAACAAATATTGAATGTTTTAAGTAATAGGTCTTTTTTATCTTATCACATGGAGTCAGTACTGCGTCATAGTTGAACCTTGGAGACCTTTATGGCTAGAAAATAGTGGATTTTCTCTTTCTTTTTCCAGAATATACATGCTAAGAGTATTTATTACCCATGCTTCTATCATCCTTGGCTTTATTATATCTCGGGGCAGAAAGAGCACGTAATCTTCTGGCTTTTAATATGCCACTTCTAGAAAACTCATTCAGGTTCTAGCCAGGGTATCACATTGACACAAAAGATTTCTGGCCTGAGAGCCACATATGCTCTACAAAGTAGTAATAGGTTGGTTAACATTACACATACATTACATCTCTTTCACATAGATACAACAATGATTTTATATTTTTTGTAAGATTTTTTTTCTTTAAGTAAATATCGCCAATTCGTCAGTGTCTGGCTGTGAGTAAAACAGAAGAAGATTGACGCCCGCGTAAATTATATGGCTTTCGACGTGATACCAATTGAAAATTAAATACGAAGTAAAACACAGCAGACTTAGTAAAAAAATGTAAATTTAAGGCTATTTTTTGCATAGTAACTTATTTTGCTAATGGCAGAAGCAACAATTTGAGCGCTAAACTTATGTAGTTCAAAAAAATAACTACATCACTTAAACACCAAACCAAAAATAAAGTTACTTATTGATGCACCGTTTTGTTGAATCAAATAAACTGAAATTACACCGTGCTTAGTTTTGGTTATTACAAATGCAGCGGAAGTAATTTGGTTAAATATTTTATTCAGTGTCCAACGGCTCCGCCCACAAAGACGTCGGTCATCGCGCCAAAAATATCTAATGTCCTCTCCAAGGTCTTAAATTGTCTCCATAGCAAATCTTATTTAAACCGCTTGAGTAGTTCCAGAGATTACTTCCTACCCACAAACTCACAAGCTTTACAAACAGCATAACTTAACCTCTTTATAATATTAGTGCAGATAAATTACCCCTATACACATACAGAAGAAATATGGGTCTCGGACCCGTTTCATAAATTATTTTTAATTTTTTTCAAAGAAAAAAAAATTCTACTCTGGGCTGTCTCGTTCCCTATTTAACAGGCACATTCAGTTCTAAGGCAAAGATTTTGATTGTAAGTCAATTTGCTTTACTCTGATATAACGAGCTGCTTGGTATGTTTTTCATGTGTGGTACAACAATAACATTATACCTATTGTTCATAATAACAGTAATAAGTCACGTTTTACTGGTGAAACGGCAACATTAGGTGAATAAATTAAAATACAAACATGTGTTGCCAGATTATTCTTTATTTAGTTTAACGTGACGACCCCTCATGCTACCTGTCTCGTGAATCATGCTCAGGTACGAAGACGGTCAGGTAGGTGAATTACCTCTATACTTTAAATCTACATAAACTTTTACTGAATTACTATAATTAGAAGCTCAAGTAAATAAAAAATGACTGCTTATACTTTGTAATAATATATAGTAGGCATTGACCACATGCGTCTGGAAATGTACCACAAACTTTAGCTTTGTGCCACTACAATTGTACAAGGGTCTATACGAGGCATTAAATATTAAATACGACTAGAGAAGAGATTGATAAAAAGCGGACCCCTATTTAACAAACTTACATGGTAATCGTAGGACCAAATTTCGAAAGTAAAATACCTTCCCTGACATTTGTCAAATATTCACACAAAACTGATGTGGAGAAGTTACGTAATGAGGGTGCTGGTAATGGCCTTAATAGGAAGCAACTGACAACTATTGTTAATTTACGACACGTAGCCTGTAGAGCATGCGGCCAAAAGCCGGACGTAACTTTGGTAACCGACAGCTTTAATAAATCCGCGGAAGTTAAATGTTTTGAAGACTGCTTTTGAAAAAGTGTTCAAAGAAACTTAAGTTAAAGAGTCTGAGTAGGTAACCTAACTAAATTTTGGGTCAATAATTTACCTACGTCATTGGGCAAAATTTAAGCTCGTCACTCAAGGCCGGATCACAGACATTATAAAATTAAAAATGAGTCTTCCCCTTTTGTAATTCTTGCTCTAGAACTACAAAATTATAACTAAGTCTAACCTTTTTCATTGAACGTAGAACCTGAGTTTTCAATATCGGCGACAATAGTTTTCACACGTCACATAAAGTTTCTCGCATATTAATGGTCACGTGAACTTCCACCTCAATGTACTGGCGGCCCTCCAAAGTGGAATAGTGAAAGATTATTGAATGACGTAATGCTCACAGTAAGCCCGGATTTTACTATTCCAAACGTATTTGATGCGAGTATGAATATGCTGGATCACCTGCTCATATTGAGAGCTTAATCTAACGTTAAGTGTTTTCAAAAGAACCCATGAAAATTTTAGTTGGATTGCGAATTTTTGATTTCCCTCCAGCACGTGTAGCACAAGAAACAAAAGAAGTTCGAGAAACGGTTTGTCTACACCGTAATTTCATTTTTCTCGGGTTGAGGCCCCACAAAAATGACATTACGGTGTAGAAAAACCGTTTCTCGAGCTTCTCCTATTCCTTGTGCTACGCGTGCAGGTGATTTTGATGGTGTGTGTTGCTGCTAATATCCGCAGAATTTTAAGTCTTAGGATTAGCCAGCACAATACTAACGTCGCTTACTACTAATAATTCTCTACACGGCTAAAATAATTAATTAATTTATTGTACACATAGACATAATACAAGAAAAACATAATAATATAAAATGTAGAAAAGGTACAATAATCGTCGAATGGTATGGTGGTTATGACGATATTATGACGGTTTCTGCATATAGGACGGTGGACGGGACGTGCACGGGGAGGGGATGGAACATGGTTTTAATCGGATGTTTAATGCGTATGCACCGAGACAGTTATGCGAAAATAACGTGGTAATGTTGTGGAGAAGTTTAAAGATGTTTTATTTGAAAAATTGGATTTAAATGCTTTACTAAGCATCGTTTTTAACCCCGTTTAAGAAAAATGCTTAGTAAAGTTTCGTTTTTAAAAAAGAGGGGTGTTATAAGTTTGATGTGTCTGTCTGTGTATCTGTGTGTGTGTCTGTGGCATCGTAGCGCCTAAACGAATGGGCCGATTGATTCGGTTTTTTTTTGTTTGAAAGCTGATGTGACTACGATGGTTCTTAGCTATAATTTATGAAGATCAGTTCAGGCGATTGATGACTATCAGCTCATTTTCTACATTATTATAGGGTTTTATAACTTTTATAGATCCGAATGATTTGAAATTTGGTGTACTGTCACTTCGGTGACATTCCCATGGCATACTATCCTTGAGCTGATCCTATACCATCAAAAAGTCTGCGAAATGCTTAATTCTTCAGAAACTTTCAGCAGATATAGTGAGTTTGGGCTCTTATGTATAGTCTCAATGAGATGGTGTTAGATACATGATTAATAACGCCGGGGGTTACTTAAAACTTTTAATTTTGTATTTTATTGAACTATTATTATATAATTGAAATGAAAATGAGATGAAATTATATGTTTTTTGCTGCCATATCCCCGTCCTATGTGTGTGCTTATAGTGTGCACTTCCCTACACATTTTCTAGGAAACTATGTTTCCGATGATTGACGTGCTTGAATTTCCCGCCCGGCAAAAATTCGTTATGTAGTGACCTTTCACCTTTCCCGCCATATATTCCGGACATAATCGGTTTTTAATAATAATAATCATGCTCCCGGGAAGATTTATGCGGCATCAAACAAAATAATTTAGTTGGAGTCTATTTAAATTAAGAACATTTAGATTTTGATTTTAGTAATTGGAAAATCCTAATATAAATCACAATTCGGGGCATTATTACATAAACATATATTTCAAAATTTTATTGATAAATATTGCACCTAAATGTTGTGTAATGTACTAAACCTTATTAAGTTATTTACCTGTGATTTATATTTACATAACTTATGGATAGTGTTGTTATGTGCGAGTATTCTTTATCTGTTCTCCACAGTTACGATGGTACTATAAAAAGGTATCCACATCATGTAAACCCTTACCAACCGCATTCGCAAAGCCACTCACATCGTATAAAATGTTTGCGACACTTTGCTGACAAGGATATACTATTACATGTTTACAAAGCCATATGTCAGTCTGCTCTGGCTTACGATATGAAGACTTGGCGTGGCATAGTAAATTCAACTATGTCTAGAATATAAAGGATTGAATAAAAAAACTTAAGTTTTATTCTTAATTATTTACTTAAAAAGCAACATTACATACATTTACATATGACCAAGTCTGTTCTACCGTCTGATCTCTAGTTAAATAAAAAAACTGTTATTCCCTAACACAATCATACATTGTAATTAAAATGGAATAAAACTAGAAAAATGTCACGTCCTGAGGCAGGAATCGAACCCGCGACCTTTTGAAATAGAATATTTCGACATTGTAGGGTGGACGTTAGCTCATAAACGCAAATACAGATAGACTAGAAGAATTTCACAGGGATATCCCTAGTCCTGGGTGGCTCAGTGGTCAGAGCAGTCGCCCGGATTGCGAAAGGTCGCGGGTTCGATTCCTGCCTCAGGACGTGAAATTTTTCTAGTTTTATTCCATTTTAAATACAAAGTAATTTTTCAAACATTCATAATAATGTTAAAATCAAAAATTAAGGACAATCATACATTATAATCTACTTGCCATAAGTAGACAACATAGGCATGTATAATAAAAGGCTTTAAAATGATAATCTGACATAAACCATCTAAAATTCCAAAGGGTTTATTATAGTGTTTCCAAGCTATCCCAAATATTTCTAGTATTTTTTGTCGAATAAAACATCGCGTTTCCTTCGGTTTCTTTTTAGAGGCTCAAAAAAACTTTTTCTAATTTTCCGTCGGTAAAATTGGCTTCTTCACGCAATTTATAGATGGAAAACAGCAAACTGATTCTTTTCAGATTTTTTACTTGCAAACGCCTATGCCACCCCTCAACGGCATTCGTAGTGTGGTGCCTTTCGTGGGCACAACTTATTATTGCTCGACTAAGATGGGGATACCAAGTCCTCATGAAATATTTTTTGAACGCTTTTGGCCGATTCATTTATTCGAAACCATGCTTCCGGAATCATGTTCCCTGGTAACAAAGGCAGAATTGCTGTTTTAAGCACCACAATACTTCCTTCACTAGTCAAATTAGTCATCAAAGCTTTTGATTTTTTAAATATATAAGCATTATTATGATGGTAACGCCCACTTAGCTTGCGAGGCGAGGCTTGTAGAGCGTTGCCGTGGATGAGGCCGTAGGTCAAGTTGTTCATTTTGCGATTTGTACATTTTGCGTGTGGTGCTCATTTTTGCGATTTGTACATTTTGAGTATGGTGCTCTTTTTGCTTTTTTTTATTATGCTCCGAAGGGCCTTTTATAGCCAAGAAACTTGCATCCTGCAACGAGCAATCCGAAAGGTTAACCTTTCTTATTTTGATTTTTAACCTTTTTAAAACCTATGCTTACACGGAGAGAGAGAGAGAGGAGGTAAGGGTAGCTATACCTTACAGAAGATCACACCTAAAAACACTTTTTATGTTGTGCGTAAGTAAGGTCGCTAGAGTTTTTTTTTATACAACTAGATGACAAACAAGCTGACGGCCCACCTGGTGGTAAGCGGTTACCGCCGCCTATAGACACCTGCAATAATAAGGAAAAGCACTTGATATTGCAGGTGCGTTGTCATCCTGAGGCCTAAATTGAAATGCCGTCCATGCCCAGTAATTACTAGATTAGAGTTCTTTGAGAAAGCGTTATCTCGGGATCAGGGGACTCGTCTCCTATACAGGATGAGTCAAACCAATGCTCCCCGGAAGGATAGTATCCTAAATTATGTAAGAGGCAATTAGATTGCTAATTAATACAAGTAAATAAACTCGACTAAGTAGTTACTCGTCGTGAATCAAACATAAAAACCGCAGAGTAATTCCAGTAGTAAGGGGCAGCACTCATGAAATATACCTACACTGTAAAATATTATCGATAATGTTTATTAAACAGCATGTTCATTTTCTACATTTGGTGGATTCGATTCCCAGCTCAGTAAGTGATTTTTAATAAATATTTGAATGCAATTATTGTTATTTCTAAAAATAAAGGAAGGTTTCCCTTGAGTATAATTTGCGAACTTGAATATTTTTAATGCTTTCCCTACAGGTGAGCCAAACCAATGCACTGGTTTGACTCATTCTGTATATGCTGTTAGTGTCAACATAAGGCTTTCTCTTAATTTTTATAGCGTAGACTGTAGCAGCATGTAAGCCAAGATTAATATAACACTTTTTTTTACCAAAACAGACATACATTAGGTGCGTCTTTTTTTTTGAAATAAATATTTATTTTTATTTCATAACGCCAGCGTCTTAGCATTTAAACTGTAATTATTCATAATCACCAGTCGATAAAGGTACATCCCACTGCTGGGCACGGCCTTTCTTCATGGAAGAAACACGTGAGGAATTTGGTCCAGAACTAAAAAATATTGGCTTACTCCTAAAAAAGTAATTCTTTGTATCTTTTTAACCGTTATTTGGTGACCCAATTAGTAGAAAGTTGAAAATTCTCGAACATTCCATCGACAACAAGAATACAACAAGAGAGAACACTGCCGTCATACAAAGAAAAGCTGAGGTTTTATTATTTATGATTGATTACCCACAGTGAACACCGATTTGTGTCTCATGAATCACAAAATGATATAAGCGCGTGGGCGGTATTATAAAACACATTTGAAATTTAATTTATGTGTGAAACCTTTGAAAATAATGGATAACAAAATATAATGATTTTTGAGCACACAAATTCACGATGATGATATGGATTATATTCGCATGACTCCAGTTGATAGCTTTTTGACAACACTATCATTGATATTTTAATTGAAAATGGTTATCGCATTGTATCACAAAAATTCTACAACAAATAATAAAAATTAAAAATATATTACGCATTTCGTAACCTCAGTAAACTTCACGATAGTAAAAACGTATCAGACAGACCGACAATTACTTTTGTATTTGTAATATTAGCGTGGAAGGCTTTTGAGAAGCTTAATCATATTTGAAATACTTGATAAAAGTAATTTTTTAACAATGATTATTTTTATAAGAATGACTTAATCACTAAGTAAAAAGCATGTCCATACATTCTATTATAAGAAAGTTAAGAGTTAATGAAAAAATAAAAACCTACTTATTTATTATACTGTCAGTTTGTGCGATTAAAAATAACGATGAAAAATATTTTCATTACAGTTTGGAGATCATAGCGTCCCTGGACTGGCGTAAGACGTAATCCTGGGCAGTCCGCTTGGAAGTTTCGCTGAAACCCAGTTCTAGCAAGGCCAATCTTAGGGAATGAGATTGTCTGGCTCCAATCCAAACTTTGTTTAAAGTTAGTGACCATTCTGGCCTGTACTAGCTGATACAGGTATTATTGAAACTGTCTAATATCTACGTAGAATTTTTAAGTAAAAATACGTCTTCAGTATTTTTCATGTAGACAATTTTAATAGAGATATATAATTTTGATTTTGATTTGATACACTTCCTATAAGTTCATAATACTCGTACCTATCTACGCATTTTAAAATAATTTATAATTAACTATACATTATAATTTGTTAATATTACAAATTAAGAACTATTTTTATAGAGTAGCATATAATTTGTAGAGTATGAAAAATTCATTCGTGTACGGTGTGTCTGAAGTGAATAAGTAATTTTGCATCAAAATGTTGCTACTAATCAGATTAGAATTTTAAAAGAAAAACTAGCTTGACATACTACTACCATTTTCATGGAAGTTAATTGGTAATTAGGTAATAAATTACAATAAGTTGGCGTAACATCACATTTAAATATTTTATTGAGATTTCTAAACCGTAGTGTTTGTTTCACGATACATGAATTTCAGAACAAAAATACTATTAGGGGCATCGTAAATATGCAGCACTCGAAGAACACATTTGTGAATGTGAAGAGTGATGGAAAAGCAATCACATATCACAGGTGTATTGATGACTCACGATGACAGCTGTTACCGTTATGGATGTATCGGAATTATTCGCTGATTTTGCCGTACAATATTTAAATTGTGACATATATATTCTTTGGTATCGTTTTCAGCCACATTCAACATAAAGCTCTTTTATTTCTATGTTGTGTTATAAATATTTTATTTTATGTTATAATTACGTTATATTGTGTTTGTTTTTATTTATGTTAACTATGTTAAAATGTAATGTTCTGCACTAATTGATATTCTTGTAAATCCTAAATAAGTAAATATAAGCAGCTTTAAGAATTCGTCATCCATCAACAAAATCTGAATAAATCTAAATGATTATACTGTTATTTATTGCCAACTATTATAAGTTTTACACTTAAATAAGAACTTCATCGTGTTCGAGATTTCGGGGAGATTTGTTCAAATTCAATTCCTAAGAGATTTATCAGACAAATTCTTCCACTCTATTGATCTCACAAATTACATGAACATTGTTCGTATCGTTCGTATTATACGACTACTTAAACAGATTATCATTTTATAAGGATTCTTAAATAATAATCTGTTTAATTAATTAATTAATATCCTGTTAATATTAATGTAGGAGCTCGGTGGCGTGGTAGTCTGACCGCTTTGGTTCAGATTACAAAATCAAAGCAGCTTTCGCCATGGTCGATCCCAGGATCAATCGAATTTGTTATATCAAGCTCCTTCGTGCTTTGGAAGGCCCTGAAGCCGTTGGTCCCGGTTGTTACTGCAACCGCTTCAACCCATCAACCCGCATTGGGCCAGCGCGCAGCGTGGTAATTTTTATGTTCCAAACTCCTCATGTGTGTCTTCCATGTGGTAAGGCCTGTGCCCAGCAGTGAGTCATAAATAGGCTGGTGATGATGATGAATCCTGTTAATATCGCTAAATTTTCTCGACGGCTTAAGTCTATCTTTTGAAATGGACTATCTATAACAATTTTTCGGTATTTTTTTTTTCTAAAATAATGCACAATCTGCGATGGTGTTTTTGTAAACATGATATTATTCCTTATCAAAATAAATACATTATTCACCACAAGTATTTAATTGTAAATAAAATTGTTCATGAAATTATTTAATTTCAATGAATATCTTAAAAAATATCATATCATTTAAGATAACTCCGCAATAAAATAATAATGACCAAGTAGCATGCACGCAATTATGATTTCCAAGACAGGCGGGCGCGGGAAGTAAAATCATGTAACCTACCCTACTGTTGTTATTTTCCGACATCCACGCGTACGAAGTCGCGGGCACAGATAGTCCCTTAATATGATTTTCACTTAAAAAAGAGGGTTGTAACTCCTAACCTGTACAAAACAAAAGGAAGTGATTTTTTATGTTGACAGCACAGAAAAATATCACACTTCTGTAGACATATACGACAAGGAAGGCCCGCCTGATGGTAACACATAAAAATCAGGAGAAAGCGTTCTGTTGACAGCTAGAAGACAAGTCCCCCTGCTCCCAACATGAAGTTTGCTGAATGAGCTCTGGCGACCGCAGTATTCGGTAAGTTAGGTTCTACCACAGTCAGGCACTCAAAATTCGAGTCATCACCAGCCTATACATGTTGAAGCTGTTGCCCTAAGAACGAAACGCGGAGGAGCTCAAGATTACAAATTTTGTTTGACCCATCCCGGGACCGACCATGGCGAAAGTTTTTTATTATTTAGTGAAATATCTTCTTTTAGGCGGTGCTTCTCCAGTCAAGTACTCTACATTCGAATGGAGAATACCGTTTTGCCCTACCGCACTTCCTCAAAAACGTATTATAAATTCTTTTAATCAAAATAATGTAATTAGAACATTAACTGAATTTGTCTCAATAGATCTTCTGTCAAATACCCCTTAACTTCCTTTAAGCTGTTTGCACCCTTTTGCCTGAGATGTTTAATAAACCTTTTCGGCTACTTATCAACAGTACAACCATTAATCTTTGGTCCTAAATCTAACAATAGCAAAACAAATGGGCACAAGTCCTCGCCAAGAGTCAATGCTCGGTTTATTTTAGGAGTTGAGCGTTTGAAGTATCAGATTTACCCAGATTTAGCAAAATATTTGCCTTAACGATCTGACAAGGAGTCTGGCCAGATCTTGCATAGGTTTGCTGAAACACAAACATATTGTAATAATAGATTTTACAGACGTATATTTTCATGAATTTAAAACATTTGTAACATGTGTATTGTAATACTTTTAAATTTAAATATACTTCAGGTGCCTAAGTTTTTCCAAATTATACTCAAACTAAATATAAGCCAAAAGTCCCTGCTGTATTTATCTGAAGAAGATAGTGATCTCAAATAATGCTACCTGGTATCTACTACCTCGTAAGTGAACTGTTATAAGATGTCTAGACATAAGATAATGTGATTTTTGCTATTTTTTTTTAAATTTCAATCTATTGAGGTTTCTGGGTTGAAATTATCGTATAAAATTACCATAAATCAGTCTCCAGTACGATCATGCCTTGGCGATAACCTAAAGAAGCAGATTACTTATTTATATTATCACCCTTGGGGTGATAACAATAATAAAATAAAATTATCACTGGCAAAATAAATATAACCCTCATGTTCAAGTAAATATTAGTAGTGGGAACAAAGCATACATAATTCTATGAAATCGTAAAGAAATGTCATCAGATATGTGAATCACTCTGTTTTCGACGAATAAGAGTAAAAACAACATACACAGCGACCTAATGCTGGGCATGCGCTTTTACAAAGGAAGAGACAAGAACTTTTGACCAAAACATTACTTCTACCATGACACAAGAATTTAGTGGTTATACAGGGTTATTATAAAACGCCAACAATTCTCAAAACCGTTTGAAAATCTCATCAATACAAACAACTTATACTATGGAAGCACCTCTGAAATCGTAAAAAAAAATCAGCTGTTCCATACA
The DNA here is from genome assembly GCA_947347705.1 of Nymphula nitidulata. Taxonomy (NCBI): domain Eukaryota; kingdom Metazoa; phylum Arthropoda; class Insecta; order Lepidoptera; family Crambidae; genus Nymphula; species Nymphula nitidulata. The sequence goes on along the minus strand of OX374625.1, from coordinate 14,822,922 downwards.
AATTTTCAAATGAACTCAGCTGAAACGTATAAAACAACAGTTTTTTTTTTCGCGGTTTCAGAGTCGCTTCCGTAGTAAAAGTTGTGTGTATTGATGTGATCAAACGGTTTTGAGGTTTTTGGTGTTTTAGTAATAATCCTGTACACGATAATTAATTCCGAGTCCTCGGTAGGTCAGTGGTCATTGCAGTCACTAGAAACGTGAAAGGTCGTGGGTTTGGTCTCCGGCCCAGGACATATTTTTTTCTAAATTAGATATTTTTCAGCCGAAAGACGCCAACTGGTGGGTATAAGTCTCCCCCAGGGATCTCCAAACCGATCGGTCCTGCGCTGCCCGCATCCATCGGTTTCCCGCGACCCATATCAGATCGTCAGTCCACCTTGTGGGGGGCGTCTCCCGGTACACGGCCGCCCCTCGAGGACCTTTCCACCCGAACGGCTGTCAGTCCTCCTTACAATGTGGCCTGCCCACTGCCACTTGAGGAGACGCAGAGAAACTCCGAGCATAGCCCTCTCTTTATAGATATTGAGCCTTCTTATGAAGTCCATTGTAAGCGGCCACGTTTCAGTTCCGTAAGTCATCACTGGCAACGCACACGAATGAAAGAATTTCGTCTTGAGACACTGCGGTAGTTGGGCCGAGATTACGATGCGAAGCTTCCCAAACGCTGCCCAGCCAAGGTGAATCCGTCAATTAACCTCTTTCTGGAAGTTGGGTTTACAAAGTTTCACTATTTGTTCCAGGTAAACATATTCTTCAACAACTTCCAGTGTACAGCTTCCAACCTTCACGAAGTGGATACGACATGGGAATTTGACAATATATTCGTATTATCCGTGTTCATTTTAAGACCCACTTGGAAATCTTCATAACTCTTCCATTAATAATATTTTAAAGCCGCGTTTCTTATAAATATTAATTTTGTTTCCTTAGCTTTTATTTTAATACCATAGATATTTTTATTTTTCCTTATTTCTTGCACCCTCAAAATTTATATCCTTTTTCTTTATATTCTTTCCCTGCAGGTTGCCTATTGTATTCGTTTTTATTTTGTTAATTTTCTGTTTCTTTAAGTCCTTGTGCAATAAAGTGTATATTGATTGATTGATTGATACATGAAAAGAAATACGATAAAAATATATCATAGCAGTATTTCAATATGGTTCAGGTATCGAAGACGCCGCCTTTGTAGTACTTATTTATTGAAGTGCAGTTTCCCTTTGTAAAACAATATGCTTAGGAGCTGCCTCCCGCCTTAATAGTGAAACAAAATCTTGTTGAATTTATTTCAAAGAATAATATAAAAGTAATGAAACTACAAATAATAGAAGATGAAAAAGAAGTACCTGCTTTTTCTTTCTGTTGTCAAATGACGTTTTCGTAAAGCGTTATTACACAGACAATTATCAGAAAAAAATGACTTCATATTCCCAGAAACTATAAATTCAGATTTTTTTATCTATAATTTAAATTATGGAATTACGTAGTTCAAAAACAACACAATTGCTTATTCCTTGTATCTGTTACACGTTATTGAGAATTCAATATTATGTTCCGGAAGGGTTACTACGTCTAAATGGACTGTTGAGCCAACTAAGTGCCATAACATAGCTATCAAATGGTGAAGTATTCTTGGAAGAGAATGACGTATGTTTAAAATAAGTCATAAACGGGATTAATTTAATTTGGTTTACAAATTTCGCTGTACTTACTACCTTTTATTAATTTACTACATTATGCAGTACGACATGTCTTGAACAGTGCCAAAAATACAGATTTTTTTATTGATTTTTCTATGGCAAATCGTCTCTTCAGTTTAACGGTCTTTCAATTTATAAATATTAAGAAATAAAAACTTTACTTCTGTACGATTTGTAAGGAAGATTAATAAAAATAGATTCTAAAAATTATATAGTATAATAGGTGTTCCTACTATAATTTCTAGAATCTATATTTCTAATAATAATTATGACAAAACAAACGTTAGCGCTTAGGTATAGAAAAAAAAGGTACTATTGACTTGGCTAACTGTGACCGTATTAAAAAAGAAACCAAAAATATCTAATAAAATGGCAAAGTATTTATTCAATCATCACCAGCCTATATACGTCCCACTGCTGGGCGCAGGCCTCCTACATGGCCAACACATAAGGAGTGTGGGCCATAACACCACCACGCTGGCCCAATGCGGGTTGGTGGGCTAAAGCGGTTGCAGTGACAACCAGGACCACCTTAACGTGCCTTCCGAAGCACGGAGGACCTCGAGACCAAAAATTTCATTGACCCAGAAACCCAGAAATCGAGGGAAAGTATTGACGATAATTTATTGGGTACTCAATTTGATTTTGAAACATAAATACTGGTAATTTATGAATGATCGCCTGTCAGAACCTGAAAAAATATATAAGTAGGTATTTTAAAAGTTAGAAAACAAATAATTAAACCCCGCTCACTCAAATTGACAAGGTAATATTTATTTGTTTCAATGCCCTCGTCGCTAAGAACTGTAGCAAAACATAAATCATTAACCCCTGAGCAGAAAATAGAATTGATGACTTTAGAGTTTCTAGGCCAGGGAGTAGACTATTCTCGGAGGGGGCTTGCTTTCATTGAAATTAGAAAGTTAATACTTCTATGAGTATAAGAGTTTATCTAAAATTCTAGGCAAAAGACAATACAATTTGCCAGGTGGTAGGCCCGTACTGGGCAGGTACTACCACCTTTCTTATTTCAGCCGTGAAACAGTTAGCTGTGTTTCGGATTGAAGGGAAAGGTAGCCAGCGTAATTTATTACTGGGCATGGAAGGCATTTCATCTTAGGCCTCAGGATAACAACGCACCTGCAATATCAAGTGTTTTTTTCCCTGTTATAGCAGGTGTCTATAGGCAGCGGTAACCGCTTATCACACGTAGGGCCGTCAATCTTGTTTGTCATCTAGTTGTAAAAAAAATTCAACAATTGTTGTCTAAAATAAGTTTCTAATTTTTAGCATGCTTACTTAACTAAGAAAGGCATAAGCCTGACTATAGTACATTTCAATGATTTTGATGCGCTTAAATGCCTACTTTATTGTAACAATTACAAATAAAGAAAGAAAAAAAAACATACACACGAATTAAAAACCTCCTCCTTTTTTTGAAGTCGGTTAATGATGAAAAAATTGTATGCTCCAGGATATATTTTCTGACTATAGTATATAGATACTATACTCACTATAGTTATAGTACATAAATACTATAGTTATTTTAATTTGTAATTTTGGAATGACATTATTGTGAAACTTATAATATTTGCCCCAAATATGTATCGAAGAATTTTTTTTTTATCTATTTATTTACACTTCAAAGTTCTGACTGACTGATTGATATAAGTATCAACGCACAGTAGTCGCTGGTCATAGAGGCATCAAACTTGGAGGGTGTGTTCGTTGTGAAGTGTAGATATCCACTAAGAAACGCTTTTTCGAAATTTCACCCCTAAGAGGGTGAACGATATATAGGTGCCGCATAAATTATAGCAGAAAGCCATCAAAAAAGAAATTGAGTCGAGGTTGAATTCTCTATGAAACGATTTATTCTCTGAGTAGATTTTCAATTAAAATTATGTGACAGGTGTCGAACTTGTACGAAAATCATCCACCAACAGAACGACAGAAATAGGGCTTCTAAAATCCAACACGGCTCGATGGACGGACATGCAGAGCGGGCTGCAGTCTTTCGTTGTAAACAATATTAATTTTTTAAGTATTATCCACTTCTGGTTGTCTTCTAAATAGATATTTTCAGACATGACTTAAGTTCTGTTAAAACCATACTGATCTCGTCCGATGGGATTATTTAGTTTAGTTTTCTAGTTTTTTGACTAACTTTTACTGTTGGCTACATATGGCCTTTACAACGAAACCAGGGTTTTAAAGAGGTGAGAACTTTGAATCAAAAAATGCCATGCATAGTCTAAACAACACGTTAGAGTATGTAAGTTATTTCTTGCTTCAGTTAAATTGTATGCTACATGCAAGAAACTTGCATCGTGTAAGTGAGCCTTTAGGGGGCAAATCGCCCCTGAAGGATTACTAATTGACAAGCATCACCTGCCGGGCTGGTGTCCCGTTGTCGGTCGCTTAGAGTCTCCAGGAAGCACGAGCCTTGAGGATAGGTTTACGGAGAACTTCGTTCTTATTGCTTTTTTTGGGATATTGTCAGTTTGTATATTCAATTAAAAGGGACAGATGGAGAACGCTTGTAATGTAGTTTTATAAAAAAAATGAGAATTGTTTCCTTTGCTACGCGGACGAAGCCGCTACCAGAAGCTTGTACTAATCTAAAGTAATACACCGTAATCTAAAAACAATTTGTAAAAAAACTGGCTCCGCTGTTGAAAAATAATTTCGAAATTGTGTAGCTGCATTAATTGTGCATTAGCTTAAAACACAAAAACAGAAAGTCTAGAGGAAATTTAGAGGATAACCCCCAAGTCCTCAATATCCGATGGTCAGAGCAGTCACCCCGATTATGAAAGTTTGTGGGTTAAATTTCCACCACAGGTCATATTTTTTTCCAGTCTAGATACTTTACTGAAAGATTCAAACTTTGTTAAAACAAAGTTTAAGAAAATAGAAACCGTAATCCCTACTTTGTCACCCTTTCAATGTCATTCATTTCAAGTCATTCCCTTTCAATGTTGTGTATAAAATAAAGCTCGGTGGTGTAGTTAAGGATCTCGGTGGCGTAGTGGTTTGAGCACTCTGGATTCGATTAGAAAAAGGAAGCAACTTTCGTCATGGTCGTTCCCTGGATAGGTCAATCAAAATTTATGAGCTCGAGATCGTATAGCCGTTTGTCCCAGTTGTTACTGCAACTGCTTTATCCCACCAACTCGCATTGGGCCTGCGTCAGCGATCTTAATAAAATAACGTCAAATGTAAAGCAATACATGCCCCACACTTACAAAGTATTTACAGCTTTACAATATAGATACTCGTAAACAAAGTGAAGTCGTCCTTCCACTAACGTCGTTATCCCTAAACAACATTACCTTACAAATTCAATTAATCGTGCGTTGGTCATTCTCTTACAAAGCACAGCTTTATCTTATTATCATATTTAAGAAACAGAACTAAAATTATTCTTATCACGTTACCAGAGTGAGGAGTCTTTCATACTAAATGGAGAATGAAATAAAGTCATATATCGAAAATGTCTTGGAAAAGACATGTCTTGGAATATGAAACATTTAAATAATGTTGAAATATAAATAAAATTTATGCGATCCGACTAAAGATCTTTTTATTTGGTCGGATCACATAGATATAAATATACACTAGTATATTTATACTTTATTTCCTGTGAAAACATAAATTTTAAAAGTTATTTTTAACTTTGCATATTTTAGTTATCGTCTATCAACATAATAAGGTTAAGTCTACATGATGATGGCAACATAATCGGCAAATCACGAGTCATCATTAAATGTAACCATTCATGTAATCATCATCATGTTCATGTAATCATTTTCAAATCACGAGTTAAAGCACATTATCTTTCCATTCTATAATCCTCTTTTTACTTGTTTTATTATTATTATTATTTTGTGTTTTAAGTTATATTTGTATGTATTGTTGGGAATTTTTGTTTATATACATATTATTTATATAATTATCATTTTTATTATATTTTAGTACACACCATTTCTACCATTATTTATTCATTCTCCTAGTCGTAGGGCTGCTGGAAGAGATTTCTTTTAGGAATAAGCAGTTCCCTTGTACTCTGTTGTCCTTGTTTATGTTTTCATTGTTGTTTTTTATTGTGTGTACATAAATTGTTAAATAAATAAATAATCGGCCTTTAATATGGTGTGACCTGACTAAATATAAAGTTAAAATTTTATTTATATTTTAAATAAATGTTTGATATTTCAAGTTATTCAAGGAGAGGGGGAACATGTGAAGCAGTAAATTAGTTTCGCCGCATAATCGTCCGAAACGCACAAAAACCGCCTACTCTCTAGCAGTGTTTTAGTACTTAGTTTGAATAATAACAGTACTCTGATAAAATCAGTTTCTGGGTATGCTAGATCTTTACAGCCCATCAGAAAATAGTTTTATTCGCAGCTTTACGACATCGCCATGAAATATGTATTTTTTAAATTAGTAACGTGTTTGATTATTAACCGACTTTAAAAACGAGGAGGTTCTCAATCGGATGGTTTGTTTTTTTTTAATTTCAAACAAAAGTTTATAGGTTGCACTATAAAAAACAAAGATTTACGAGTATTTAATAATATGAATAGATGATCTAGAAATCAAATCAGTCGTAACCAAACAATTCAATTTATGTAGGTCACATTTAAAAAATACTCAATACAAAAGCAATAGTTATTTTCACGAACAATCACAAGAGATTGCCAACGTTATTGTTCATTGATTTCCCAGTTGGAATGCAATATATATTATACAATTGACTGAAAGCTGTAACTTCTATTACTACTTCTTAGTACTTCTCATGGTTTTTTTTTGTTTTCACAACGCTAAACCATCTGATGGTGAGAGAAAAGACATACATATTTATCTAGGGTAACATAAATCATACTGACCTAGCTGTGTCCACCTAGTCGGCTCGTAATATATCATTTCATTTCACCCTCTTTCGAAGGAATCCATTATTATAGATCTCGGACTTACGGGTTGTTCGTCCCACTGTGTTTAAATCGAATGCAATTTTTATAGATATATTATATTATTTGAAAAATAATGATTTAATTTCGCAAAAAGTACATCGCCATTATATTCTGGTAGGCAACCCAGCCTATTTTACACAAAACAATGCCTAAAATGATAATCTATTACGACTATTTAAGAGAATTAGGGTTAAGTGATATTGTCAAAACAAATTTTAAGTGGGCTTGCACCGACATCTTGTAGAAGATCGCTGCTAAATAGGTCAATAGGTAAGTAATAGGTCTTTAAATATGAATTTGCCGTTTTTATCCAATGCCGTTTTTTTTTCAAATAATTTTAAATGAATGACTACCTAAAATATAGCTTTATATTCAAAGTTCAGTATACAAGCAGTATTTTATGAATGGAGTTATTATATTTTTATAAAATTTATTAGCTGAAAATGAGCGTATACGCGCCGACTGGGCTGTGCAAACCGGGAAACGGCATTGGGAGCACTCCTAAGAAATGCATAGTTACTGTTTTCTTTCATAAATAAATATTTACAATGATAAGAATATTTTTACTTTCTGTGTGAATAGATACCTATAAATATGGTATTTTGAACGTTTTATCGCACATCAGCGCGGCCTTTTTTGAACAATAGAATATCTATTTCCTAGAAAAAAAACAGTGCGTACAGCAACAAATTTGTAGAAGCATCGCCGCACCACTAAACTTCCATCTTACCACATTATACATTTTGTTTACTTAAATGCCTTGTCGGATTTGAACGCAAATATGAAAAGAATTCTTTGTCAAATACTTGTCTAGTACAGATTTCATCAAAAAAGTAATTCTTTTCGAAGTAATTTAGTACACTTACTTCCCCCCCCCCCCCCCCCCCCACGCATCAGCGACGGGCCACGGCCTGCCTTAATTTTATTTTTCACTATGTGACCCGTAATTGACAAAAGGTCGCTCGCTGCTCTATGTAATGGTATTTAATGACATTATTAGGAACTTTACAACTAATATAGACAATTATATAGAAAATACAATTTCTCCAACTAGCAAAGATTGTTCTAATCAGTTACAGAAGTTATTGTCTAGCATAACTCGGCACTCTTTTGGATTGATAAAATAAATAGTTGAGTTATGTACTATTTACGACCCGAGCATCACTTTTTAACTTCTTAGGAAGTTTCGAACTTGTTACGGACGAGTCTTCTTCGATTAAACAATAATTAAGTTATCGCGTATTTACGTCACATTTCATTATAGAGAATCATTCATCATTTCATAGCCTGATTTATTATTTGCTTAATTTTATATCCAAAAGTTGGCAAATATTCTATTAACAAATATTTAGTCTCGGTAATTCATCAGGCTTCAAAAAAGAATAAAACCGTCATCTAATAAATGACAAGCCATCCTTCACGTGTGCGTCATTATGCATCGACCACTTTTCCAGATATTTTAGGAATAACCCTGAAACATTCCCAAGTATTAATAAATAGTTTTTATACTGGGTGGTGCCGTCGATAAGTACGACAATAAATTAAAACACTGACTATATTAGTTCATAAAAAGGGTTTGCCACTGTCAAAAATATCTTTTTCATAATCAAATCTGCCTACACAATAAAAATCCTTAGAAAACAATTACTCGGAGAAAATTCTCTTAAGCGTGGTTATTAAGCAAGCTAAGCAGTCTCTTCGACGTCCCTATTTATCATAACTCAAGCTACAACAATTTCTTAGTGGTAAAATATGGCTTCATTTATTATTATTAGACTGGGTAAACTTCATATTTTTTTATAATACAATATTTTTAAGTTTTTTTTTTTTTTTTTTTTTTTTTTTTTTTTATACTAAGCACGACAAATGACTCAACACCACCTGATGTGAAGCAGTAAGAAGAGTCCATATGCGAAGACAGCTAGTGCAGTTCAGACACTACTCTAGCTGCCTCCACCTTGCCGGCCCGAAAGGTGCTTTTTCACGCCTCTTTTGAAGGACCCCATGTTATAGGAAGGAGGGAACACATGTGCTGGCAAAGAATTCCAAGTTCTGGAAGTTCGACAAAGAAAAGAGCTACTAAATTTCTTTGTACGTGATGTTGAGGTGGAGACAGTGAATTGATGACTCCGAAGACCGGCACGCGTGCTCCTGAGTAGGAAGGGGGAAGGTGGGATAAGGTCAAATAGCTCTTCAGAACACTCTCCGTGATATAGCCGATAGAAGGCGCTAAGCGACGCAATGTCTCGACGCAATTGCAGAGGCTCAAGGTTGTTGGTGACCTCTACATCGCCAACGATACGGACAGCACGACGCTGCAATCTGTCCAGGGCATCGAGTAGGTACTTGGCGGAGCCATCCCACAAGTGCGAGCAATATTCCACGCAAGACCGGACCTGAGTTTTATACAGCAGGCATAATTGGTCAGGCGTGAAAAATCGACGCACCTTGTTCAGGACACCGAGCTTCCGTGAGGCTGTTTTTATCACGGTTTCGATATAGTTCCTGGAATTCAGATCGCAACATATCTCCATACCTAGCAAGTTTAGGGAGCCCTGTGCCGAAAGAGTCGTGCCCTGAAGAGACGGAAGGGGAAGGAACGGCGACATTTTGGCTGTAAACGCGCACACCTGTGTTTTCTTAGCATTGAACTCAACAAGATTGTTAGATCCCCATTCAGATACGAGGTTCAACACCCTGTCGAGCTCAATGGTAAGATTCTCTCTCTCTCTCTCGGTTTCAGCGCGCCCAGCCCCTGGGCGACCGTAATATCCCCCATGCACTGTACTGTCATCTGCATAGCAATGAATGTTTCCTAACGGAATCATGTCATTGATATGAAGAAGAAAGAGTGTGGGGGATAGAACAGAGCCTTGTGGTACACCAGCATTCACTGACATGAACCGCGAAGCGCATCCATCTGCGAGGACACGGATTCTTCGCTCATGCAGGAAGCCGGCGATCCAGTTACAGAGCTGAGCGGGCAGACCGTATGCCGGGAGCTTGGAGAGAAGAGCCTTGTGCCAGACCCGATCGAACGCTTTGGCAATGTCAAGGCTAACTGCCAGTGACTCACCACGTTTGTCAATAGCTTCACCCCAGACATGCATTAAGTACGCTAGAAGATCACCCGTTGACCGGTTCGGCCGAAACCCGTACTGTCGATCATTAATTAATGAGTGATCTTCTAGGTATCGGATCAGCTGGTGGTTTAAGATCCGTTCCATGACCTTGCAAAGAACTGAGGTGACAGCTATCGGGCGGTAGTTAGCTGGGTCTGATCGGTCTCCCTTTTTGGGGACCGGTTGCACATTGGCCTCTCTCCAAGATTCCGGCACACACCCAGAAGAGAGAGAAAGACGGTATAGCCGCGTTAAGACAGGAGACAGCTCCGCTGCGCAGTTTTTCAGTACTATCGCTGGAATGCCATCAGGTCCACTAGCTTTCCGGACGTCGATTGACTGAAGCTCCGCACGTACATCACATTGCCTAATACGAATATCGGGCATTGTGTGGCCACAGTGGGAGAGTGTTGGTGGCTGTAAGTTGCAGTCATCGATTCGGGAGTGAGCAGCAAAGAGTTTTACCAAGAGATCGGCTTTCTCTTGCGGCTTGTGAGCTAGCGAGCCGTCAGAACATCTCAACGGGGGCAGCGAGGGTTGACAGAAGTTGGATTGCACGGCTTTGGCCAGACGCCAGTAGCTACGGCTTCCCGTAGGATGCGTAAGAAGTTCTTGGCCAACTCGTGCAACGCGCTGTGCATCCGCTCTGATGAAGGCCCTTTTGCAGGACTTGGTGGCGTTGTTATAGACTGCTTTCAGTGAGTCAATGTTGGGATCCCCGCAAGCTCGGCCCCTGATCCAAGCGCGGTATGCCGACTGTCTGTTTTCAACAGCTAAGGCACAATCGCGGTTGAACCAGAGGTTACGCCTACCCCTACTGATGAGATCGGAGTGAGGGATATAGTACTCCATCCCTAACATGATCTCATCAGCAACAGCAGTAGCGCTAGCGTTCGGGTCCAGCTCACTGAAACAGCGCTGCCTCCAAGGGACAGATGCGAAGTAATCCCGCATACCGTCCCAATCTGCCGACGCATAGTGCCAGATGCGGCGTTTGGCAACCATAGGTACCGGTGGCGACGCCCGTGGCACCCCAGCGGATACCAGGCAGTGATCCGATGTTCCTAAAGGAGCACGAACCTCTAGCCGATATCCATCCGGGCGAGTCGTCAGCAGAAGGTCCAACAATGAGGGCGCGTGACCGACAATGTCTGGAATCCTGGTGGGCTGGTTTACCAGTTGGGTCAGGTCGTGCGTGAGAGCAAAAGCGTGGGCAGTTCTACCAGCATGGTCAGTTTTAGAGGAACTTAACCACGACTCGTGGTGAGCATTGAAGTCCCCTAAAAACACCAATTCCGCGGTTGGAAACTGCTCCTGCGCAACATCTGCCACCCGACTAAGATGTTCGAAAAGTCGAGTTGTCTCCATGTCACCGCTGTGGGATCTATAGAGGCACACGTAGATTCGGCAATGTGTGCCCAGGTCCACATGCACCCCAAGAATAGAGTAGGAAGGGTCCTCCAAACAGCGCAGACGGCGACAGCAAACATCCGCCCGGACAAACAAGCATACCCCGGCCTTCGCTTTGAAGGACTCTTCAAGAGCGTAGCCGGGGTAATCCAAGTAGCTAGTGTCTGCCGGGCGGAGTATTTGCGTCTCCGTCAAAAACAGCATTTCGGGTCGAGCCGTCTCGAGATGTTGGTGGACGGCATTGAGGTTAGCATGGAGCCCACGGATGTTAGTGAGCCCGACCTCAAACAGCGTGGTTGTGGTGGGGGTGTGCACCGCTGAACGACCGGAACTGTTTTTGAGCGCTGCCATAGTTGAAGATAGAAGGAGGAGAGGCGTGAATTGGGGTGACGTTGCCGCGATATATACGGTCAAAGCGTGAGGCCTGTTTCCCCAGGTAATAGCCGACAGTAGAGACGCGCTGACCCGCCGAACGGAAGGGCCCCCGAACCCCCCCGGGAATGGCCGCCGGGACCCCACCACCCGGTCACCAACCGGCACGACGGACCACCCCAAGATTATGCGTGGCATGATAGGGCAGCCTCACGAACTGGTAAGGTTCGCTTGGGCCCCTGTACTGTACCACGGGCGGCCAGCGGAACAGCCGTTTCTTCGGGTCTCCCTGGTCGGCGGGTCAATGCAGTCCACCTGGCTCTGGTTAGACGGAAGCCGTCACTGACCGCATCCATCGCCGCAACGTCTCCCCAAGCTCTGGTTGTACGCTGACTGATCCCGGAACGCGACCACAAGTGGTCACTTGGCGGGTTTTACGCCATGCGTACGGTGGTCACTAACCAGACGGGTGTTCAGACCCTACCACCAGTCGAGCAGTTGGTAGCTCGGTAATCCCTTAGTCGCCTCTTACGACACCCACGGGAAGAAATGGGGCGGTGAATTGTATTCTTAATCCGTCACCGCACGGAAGGAAGGAAGGAAGTATGTGTGAATATATCGTCCATTAACTAGAGTCATGTCCTTAAGACAAAAGCAACGAAAGAGATGGGAAATTATGTTTTAAGGAAGAAGGTAGAGAAACAGCAGAAATAAGTTATTCTAAAAAAGCGAATCACTAGTAAATTATCATAGAAGTAAAAGATGGACTTTTGTGTCTAACGTATTTCTAGTTTTTATTAATAACAGTCACTTTTTGGTTTTACACATTAACTCTACCATGTAACTGTAAGGACTCAGATCCAAATATTTATGTTACTACAAAATACATAACTATAGTATTTTTCATATCCCATTGTAAATTAACTAATTTAATTTAGTATGAGAAATAAATTTATTTAAGCCTAACTGATCATACCCATAATATTCGGTTAAATGACAAGGTTTCATGCTTTTTTAAAGATTTAACACTACGTTGATTGTAAGCCTCGAAGCTTTCGGCACAAATATCAGGTATATCAGCTATTTGTTAATCTATCAATATGTTAATTAATTGTTCTATTTAAATTCCATTTGATACGATAAAAAATTAATGGAATAGGTACACAGAGTACACACATATATTATAAATTGTGCTTACACAATTTCACGTTAGCGAAATTGTTTCTCGAATACCATTTACAGTTCATCGCTTCTGTGAGGGAGGGCTTTTCACATTTTATCATAAATAGACATCCGTCTGACCTCTTACAGCCTGGTAGCGGGAACTTAAGATTGTTAAAAAGGAGGCAGCATGTCTCTGCGTGGAGTGGCGTGTAATGTAATATTACAAATAAGTAAGTAAATAAAATGGAATAATGCCATTATTTTAATGCGATATGTAGCCATTCTATTAAAGTAAATAGTATTCTATTATTTATATATTCCTGATATTTACATACATATTACTATCAATTTTTCTCCGTTATTTAATATCCATAATAGAATAGAATAGAATAGGCTCTTAATGATATTTACTTTGGGCCAGATAATAGGAGTGATTAATTGAATATTATTATTAGTTCTATTTTACACGTATATGTTCGTTAAACAACAATTATGAACCACAACGACTAACCTTTCTACGAACAGAATAACTATTTTTAATTCTCTAACTAAAAAGGTTTTTGGTCTAACTAAAATTATTATTGTAACGAAATTATGGAATTGCGTTTATAACTTTTCTGGATAAGTATTTATGTTTCAGAAAAATTGCCTTAAATGCTAGTAATATTTATTTTCTGAATGTCGCGTTTTACCTGAAATTGAAGACTTACAACAGACGATAAGTACAGTTCCTAAAATGACTCCTAATAAACCCCTTGAGTGCGAAGCAGATTCCTTAAGCGTCAATGCCGAAGCCTTGAAATTGCCTAGATGGTTTTTCAGCTACAACTTGAAAATCCTTAACAGAACTACGTCTATCTAATGTTTGCTCGTAATGCGCAGAAATGACGCATGTTTGTACAAGGCTAAGACATAGGTAAAATAATATTATGTTCTGATTAGTTACTTACTAATTTATTAAATTTCATCGGTAGCCCTAGATAATAAGGATTGTCTAAAGATCCTCAAATGTTTCGGCAAACTGTACTCATTGAGTATTTATGGTCACGATACATTGGTGACAATTTGCTGCTTATTTCTACATATTAGTGATATATGTATCTACGATACTTATTCCTCTTTCATTCCTTCGGTTCTGTACTCATAAACAATTCTGATTTATCAACAAAATGGAAAATAATATCAACTTACAATTGAATTAATAAAGATAAAGATAAAAGATAAAAGATATTTATTTGCATGAAACATGTGTCGGTTTACATGGATGGTACATGAATAAAATATGGTTCAACATGTCCTGCCTAATTAGGCGTACAAATTATGATATTAGCACTTAAATATTCTTTAAATAAAATTGTTGAAAAAATTTGAAATAGAATTGAAATAGTAATAATATGTCAAAATAATAAAAAATTCAGTTGTATAAATTAAGCATGCTTAAAACAGTCAATAGAAAAAATCAAAATGATAAATTATTATAGTATTATACAATATATAATCATAAGGCAAAGTCAACAGTATAACAAACAGGTAAAACAATAATTAAAAACAAATATTACAATAATTAAAATTTGTCATTAAAAAAGTCGTTAATATTATAATAACATTTGTCAATAAGGAGCTCTTTGACTTTTTTCTTAAAAGTATTAAAATTCAGATCTTTGAATGTCACAGGAATTTTATTATATAATTTTGGTCCAATACAATAAATACTTTTCCTCATAAGTACTGTTTTAGCCGTTTGTGTCCGTAGCTTATATATGTCACGTCTATTTCTAATAACGTAATCCGAAAGTAAGGGAAACAAATGAGGGTTCTTTTTTACAAACATGAGCACCTCAAAAATGTAAAGAGACGGAAGTGAAAGTCTATGTTTTATAAAATAAGGTCTGCAACTATCAGTTGTTTGTAAACCAAACATGGCTCTAATACAACGTTTTTGCATTTTAAATGCTATATCTTTGTCTGTGGAGTTGCCCCAGAATACAATGCCATATCTTAAAACTGATGCTACCATACCATGATAAGCGGTAAGTAACCCATCAGTATTTAATATCGGTGCTATTTTAAAAAGAGCATATGCAGAACTGCTAATTTTTTTTGATATATAGTCAATATGTGCTTTCCAGTTTAGTTTACTGTCTATTTGTAGTCCAAGAAATTTAGTAACGTCAACTTCGCTTATAACCCCATTAAGGTCCTTAAATTTAGTAATCAATTGTCGTTGATGAAATCGCATTATCTGAGTCTTTTTTAAATTTATTTTTAAATTATTATTATTTAACCATGTCATTATCAATGTCAAAGATTTGGTAATGTCAGATTCGTACATTTTTGGGTCCTTACATGCTACAGTTACTGTACTGTCGTCGGCAAACAGAGTCATGGGATGGTCTATAGAAACAGGCAAGTCATTAATATATATTATAAATAATAAAGGGCCCAGCACGCTTCCCTGAGGTACTCCATATTTAACAATCCGTTTATTTGAATAATACGCGTTTTCAGTTTTTGTTTCAATATTGATTCTTGAAATAGTTGTGTATTGTATTCGGTTTGTTAGATAACAATGTATTAACTTTTGTATATTTCCTCTAATGCCATATCGGTCTAATTTACTAATAAGAATATTGTGATCAACGTAGTCAAAAGCTTGGGTCATATCGCAGTACACAGCACAGATAGGGTTTCTTTTATCAACATTAAACATAACATTTTTCAAGAAGTCATATATTGCCATATTAATAGTTTTATTTTGACGAAAACCTTTTTGTTCGTTACATAATATGTGATTTTTTTCTAGGTAGGAATATAGTTCATTATAAATATATTTTTCAAAGATTTTTGATATCACAGGTATTAATGTAATGGGTCTAATTAAATCACTAAATACTATAAACAATTGTGCGTAATTCGTCAATTTTATGCCAGATAGAAATTTGCATAGCAACCAACTTCAGCACGACACGATAAGTATACCGATGTCAAAGTTCTTAAAATTCTAATTTTATAATTAAACTTCTGTGCTGTGAAATTGCGATCAGATCCTTTATTTGAGTGGAGTAAATCTCTGCAAGAGCATAATTGAAATACCAACTAAAGAGAAGTAAGGCTTAGGAGGGGAATCAGCACTAATAAAACATTCATGTTTGCTTGCATAGCTGTGCGAGTGCTGATAAAACGATAGCAAAAATAATAACAACAGTTAAAAATATAACATTTTGATGGAGCGCACTCTTAACATAACTTTTTATACTACAAGGGGAATGTGAGTGCAAGTGGGATACCTGTAATGCCCCCATTTTATAGCAGTCGCTTCCACAACCCACGGAGAGGTACCAGATTGCTCGGAAACCACCCAACACACAGAAGAAATAAAAACTTTTGTGTCTTTGGAATTTCTGCATTATCTCATAAGTATTTAATACAGTGATAATAATATTACAATTGTTAATGCTAATAAGTTTTAGGGTTACGTAGCCTTGTTATTGCGTAAATTAACAGCACAAATAGATGCCTGTAGTTTACTCGACATCTATAAAATAATTAACCTACTGAACTGAAATTCAATTTTGGAAATATGCAAGAAAGTGGGGAGTGACAAAGCTCTATCGAGCCCGGCATTATGGAAGATATAACGTTTGACTACTATTTGTTTTTCTAAAAAAAACGCTGCGTAACTATTGTCCGATATTTCATATTGTTTTCAAACAAACTTACAGGTTTTTTATTTGACTGTATCTTTTTTGTGGGCATATTACGGAATGTGATCGTCAAATATAAATTTATTTTGATACTTTTGTTTCTTTAAAGGGAGTATAATACCTAATAATATATGCGTTTCATTTTAATGTGGTAGTGATTTAAAAAAGTTCTTTGTAGATGGACAACGGAACTCCTTGAAAAACAACAGTCCTGTATTACAACCAGCGACCGACAGACAGACAAGCCAAAAACGCTGCCGGTCATAATCTAGCTTCGACCATTGAAATTCATCACCAAAACTTATGATTAAATAAAATCTATTTGAAAACACTAAAAGGGCAAGGAAGTCAATGTAGAAACTCATCTAAATTAAAGGCATTTTTTACAAGTTTGTGTTAAGCTATTTCCAGAAATATCGGAACATAAGAATAGACGTCATTATAATTTGTATTTGGAAAACCGATTAGAATTGCGTAAGTTTGTTTGTAATATTACAAATAATTTTGCTTTCATAAAATTTAATTTATTATCTACCTTGGCTACGAGAGAATAAATAATTTAGTTTTTTTCAGTTAGTAAACACTTCTTAGTGGTGTCTACTGCTCTACAAGACAGTGCCCCTAATTCTGGAGAACACCTGCTTTGCCTAAAATTAGGTTCAGTGCATTTCTTTCTCTCAAAATGAATACGAAAAGGATGGCTGTCATATAATTTGACATATAGAAACGTGCGTTCAATTTCGGACCTTATTGAACGTGATAAAATGCAGTGTTTAGGAGGCACCTCCGTACATGTCGTCTAAAATTGTCTATGGTGTCTTTTTGAAATCTATCTAAATTTAATTGACAGTTCTAAACACAATCTTTTTCCTATTACATATTGGGAGAAAGAGATATACTGTACTTAAATTTAGAATTAGAGTGTATCTTGAGAATCAGGCCCAGTGTTCGCATTTTCGTGACGTGTCAAATACGAAATTTTCCTTGTAGTTTCACGTGGACCTACTTTATGTGTTAAATATGAGAAATTCTGAAGCAATAGCGTTGTAGAACAAAGTAACATAGTAAAGCCAGTCTCGTAATAACTTAACAATGTCGCAGGTTCTAGGCATAGCTTACATATAAATCCTTACGCAATAGCACCGACACCTTCAAATAATCTCCCAAGTTTAATTTACTTAAATCAATTGTACATTTGGACATTAAAATTTTTCACTGTGGCCTTGTATTTAGGCATAGATATTTTAAATTCGTCACCTAATAAATATGATAATAAACTAATAAGAAAGTTTATTCGGTAATAATCAGTTACATGAATAAAAATACACATAAAAAGTAACTTTAATAATCCATAGTAGGTATATTAAATCGAACTTGCCACGAATATTATGAAATAATATCTCTTAAAATCTAATAGTCAAAGATTCTAAATGTCCTTGTTCAGCCTGCCTTGATTGTAAGACTATATTTAATCTTTTATGACTTTACTATTTAAAAAAACACTATTTTTAATTGATCAATTATAAAATAATAACGCAAAAATTGTGTCACAGTTGTTGAAATGTGTTCTCTATGGCAAATTTCTATAAAAGTATAACATATTACACGCTCTATAGAATAGACAAGGGAAACGTTACGTTCTATGCGAGTCTTTATGGAGTTAGAAACTCAAAATATATGCACCTCATGTCCACCCTTAAATGCTCAAACAGTTAAATTATAAGTGTCTAGTTGAAAACTTGAAATCAAACCTTATGTCCATAGTTATAGTTACAGATAAATTGTGTGATTCCATAATAAACACAAATCACAAAATTCCAACGCAGTTTATAGAATTACTAACTGAAAAGTGATACAATTACTCCAGATCCTTTTCGCCAATCAGTAGTTACTACCTAAAATCCTACCTAAAATTACGTTTGAATAAATCTAATAGTTAAATCGGGAAAACTAATAAATCTATTATCCGCCTGGACCCTTACATTAGGGATAGTTAAGCCGCTGGATAACTAAATCCATAAACAATTAAAGAGCGAAAATTGAGGTAAAAGGTATTAACTAAGAGCTTCTATGTACGAATAACATATCACGATATATTGTCAATTAATGTTTATTTACTAGGTAAGCATAATAAAATTGTCGATACCTACCATTTTTCTTACGTTCGAAAGCCCTTTAAGAGTATACCCAGGGAGGACTTGGAGGCTTGCCCGTGGGTTATGTGGGAGTCTCCGTTTGAAGGCTGGCATACACCCGGTACCCATCATGCCACATGTGCGTGGCGCGACAGAGGGAGCTCATCGCAAACAACTCATGTCGCGTACTGTAGTTGTCCTTTCGGTTGGTAGTTCATCCATCATGCTCCAAAAATGATGAAGTTGCCAATAACAGATCCATACTAATTTTATAAATGTGAAAGTAGTAACTCTAGTGTCTGTTGCCTATTCACGGTTCAACCACAAAATCGATAAAGATAAAATTTGGTTTGGACATAGTTTTAAACCGAAATTCATGCGGACTGAGCCGCGGGCGGCCACTAGTTACATCAATAAAAATACACATAAATAGTAGGGTAGAGTGGGGTAGCTCCGAAAGAGACCGGGTTCCGTGCAAATTGCACGTGGATAGTTCGTGGAATGAATCACATTGGACAAACTTAACTTTTTAGTTAAAAAAATAACCTCCCATACATTACTTTATATCACGATCAATTTTCAAACTGCAAATGCAACTTTACAATCGCAAAACAATTTTTCGTACCACTTGCTCAAAAAAGTGACATTCTATGCTACAAAAAGCGAACATAACAATAGTCATTTTTAATCTGTTAAAAACAGGGAAAGAAAATTGTACTGAATTTCATTCATCCTCTAGGGGAGAATGTGATTTAAATTTGGAATACTTACCGAAATTTATACTGAACTACATCTGTGCTTACACCATTGAGTTTTTATACATCTTTTTGAAAAAGGAATACACACAAAAATGTAACTCTCTCTATCAATAATTGGACCAATGTTTCGAATGTTAACTTTTACTCTTAATTGTCATTATTTTTAATAAATGCTTATCTCATGTTATTATTGTGTTAATTTTTTCGCAAATGGTACGAAAAGTAGAGTATTTTCCTCGGTGATAAAGCTGTCTTAGTCTTGGGTGAACTTAAATCCCTCGCTACACTCAGGACTCGTCTTAAATCCCTCGCTTCGCTCGTGATTTAAGTATTTAACACCCTCGCTACGTTCGCACAGTGAGAAGACACTGCTCTATCCCCTTGGTTAATAATCTACTATTTTTTATGCGATACGAGTTTATCTAGAACTTATCGATATGCGGATGTTTCTTACATTGACTTTTTATGATTATAGGTCAAAGGGTGGGTAGCACCCTAAAACTTTTGATTTATCGCCTAAGTTTAGTTTTTGGTTTTGAAATATGTAAAAAAATGCCGAATTTTTTTATTGCGCTGACACAGCTGTTACAACTCCAACGGATTCCCGAGGAAAAGTGTGAAAGGCAACGATAACCACAATGTTTACGTGATTTATCATTATTTAGTAAGATGATATAATTGTTTATTATCTAATGTCTGTACACACCGTCCGCCAAGGACATATAGCAGACACCTAGGAACAAAACGTCTGTCTCGAGAAATTTGGAAATAAATTTTAATAATGTCATTTATGGCGATCTATCGAAACGTCGCTTCGGCCGAGACAGATAGGGATGGAGATATGACTGTCTCAGTGGGAGAAAAAAGACAAAATAGCGATCGCGCGTTAAATCAGCGAAAATACAGAAATTATTTTATTAAAAAAAAAATGTGAATATTCATAATTTATAATTTTTTCAAGAAATCTTAAATTTTCATATTATTGAGAGGTCTTTTCGGAAATAAAATGTATCGAGGCAAAATCCTTTTTTAAGATCCGTAAGATCTTTCAGCAACCTATGACATTACATATGAAAGCGCGTATTTTTACAATGTATCGCCTTATAACAGCCGACAGAAATAAAAACCTCGCTTGCATATCGGAATAATGGAAATACCCAGCTACGATGTTAAATGTGTAATTATAGTATGCGGGATGAATTTAGTTCGGGTCAAAATCCTTTGCTGTTGTGTAACAATGAAACAATATCTAAACATTTGTCCGGGAAGCCGCCGTCCGCCGCGCTTTAATGAGACCGAAACCGGTGCATGCAGAAGTAGGGCTTGACTCTTTTGTCTATTTTAGGAGTTTACACGCATCTATATTTTAGAATTTACCAACACATATATAAATACATAGTTTTATAACATAAAAATAAAACGACCTATCAAACTCATAGTTTCTAGAAGCTAAATAGGCGGTTTGTAAAAAGGTTAAATTCTAGGATGTCGTTCAATTATGAGACAAACGGTGTTGAAAATAATAACGAACGTTACTTTTTAAACCATAGCAGAAACAGGTCTGCTGGCAGATTTTATTTTAAATAAGCAGCAACTTATACATATTTTTCTGTATACTTAGTGTTTAGTTTATGATTGTAATAAAAACTTCTGATTATTTAGACTTTAGAATTGCGAGTTTCATATCTACCCACAAATTATTATAAGCTAATTATTATACGGATGTTTATCTTGTAAATATTGTAATGAACTTAATTACAAGAGCAATCCAATTAGAGGGCTCTATCAGGCGCAAGGTTATTATTCTATATTCGTTAGAAACTAATTAGACGTTAGATTAACTCAAGATTAATTCGACGGCTCGAAATAAATAAATCAATTTCATCCGTAGAATAAATTTTTGGAGAATCGCTTGGTAATCCTTTGGATATAAAGTTGGGTTGAGCGTTTACATATTATTTCAAATTAAATATTACGCGCGTATAAATAGCATTTCTCAAATGCCTATATGTTGTACCTCGGTGGGATAGTGAACGTGTATTGAGCACTTAAGATTCGATTAGAAAAACCAAGAAAAAAATATTAATTTTCCTCCGTTACTCCTTCATCGACACAAACACATATTTTACAAAACTACACCAATTTCGAAACATAATATAACTATTCATTTAGACACAATTTTCCGAAGTTTTTTTTGATAGCGACGGTCAAGGATTTTTGAAACCGAAACTATAAAGGATCTCACTGGCTAGACCACGTCACAAATTACCCTTCTTATGTGAAAAAGACTATGCGAACAAAATAGGTAATCACGGAATAGTAAAAAAATAGAAGAATAGTGTGAAAACCAAATGTAGCTACCAACGTTACTATTTTATGCTCGTATGTCGCTCGTTAAAAGTTTATGGCACATCGTACGTATAATGGGCTCATATAATCATGATCGTAAAATTGATTTTACGCCTATTAATTTTTGTTTGTATGATAATATTAATTTTTGTTTGCAAAAATAAGTAACACACTAACATCATAGATTTTTTATACTAAGGTGGCAATCAAACATAAAGTCCACCTGATGGTAAGCGGTTACCGTAGCCTATAGACGCTTGCAACACCAGGTGTATCACTTGCGCGTTGCCGACCTTGTAAAAACCTTTTCATTTCTCATGCTCGGAAAGTAGCGTTTTCTTGGTCTGAGTGTTGGGAGGAAAACGCTAGTTCGCACCACCGGGCGGGAAAAACTCATACTAATTGCTTCCTTGCCTAGGGCGGGAATAAAAAAATTAAAAATAGAACTGATTTGGTTACGTCCAATCTGTGGTACAATGAGGAAAAAAAAGTATTCGGCTGAGCCCAGTAGGCGGTAACGCGATGTGTTCCAAATTTAAAAATACTCTTTATACATGTTCTCAAATTGTACTAACGTTACAATTAATTTTAAATAGGTTCTACTCATGTTAGGAGTATTTTTATTAATTAGAAAAACTATATTTTATTTTTCTTGCATTTGAAATGAAAAGTAGAGTGCTACACACGGGTAAAAGGAATCAAACCCTACTCGGTCTAACAACCTCGTAGGGATTGATTCCTTTCCACCATAATAAAGCAATCTACTATTTCACGCCTTTTTTGAAGAACCCCATGCTGTACTCATGAGCGTACTTGGGAGAAAGTTTCTCTGAAACCGCACAGTACGAGACCATATTAGTTCCAACGTGTGACGATGAATTTCCTCCCGATGGCGAGCGGTGCGATGGTAGAAAGAGGCCGTGGGCATCATGTAAAATAAATTCCTCAGAACACACTCCGTTATACAAACGGTAGAACACACGTAAGGAAGCCAAATCTCTCCTTAGGTTTAAAGGTTCAATACCGCTTGTGAGCTTGGGATCGTCGACAATAAATTCTTATAGCGCGTCTTTGAACTGCGTCAACCGGTCCTGGTATCTAAGTGCTCCCGCCCATTACATAGGTGGTAGCAGTATTCCATATTTTATGTATTTAATTCAAAGCAGCAGTTAGCTTCTTTTTTTTACATCATCATCAGCAACCTACTTATACGCCCCACTTCTGGGCACAGGCCTTCCTACATGGAAGAAACACATGAGGCGTTTGGGCCTTAGCACCACTACGCTGACCCAATGCGGGTGGGTAGAGCGATTGCAGTAGCAACCGGGACCAACGGCTTCACGTGCCTTTCGAAGCACGCATGAGCTCAAGATTAAAAATTTTGATTGACCCATTCCAATTGATCAACCATGGCGAAAGTTGATTTGTTTTGGTAATCTCTCTTTTTTATATAAACTTGCTTAGTTTGTAAAGCCGCGTAAGACTCCTGGGAGCATTGACAATCAATCCTTTGCATCTGGAATGTGTGGCTTGATAAGTTAAGAGTTACCAACTCCATTCATAAATTTAAAACAGTTTTACCTTTGAAAACATAAAAATACTGTACGATTTCCTGAGCTGAAATCAGAAAAGGATTTAAAATGTCCTAACTAATAGAAGCCGACAGAGCCTCCCGATGCTTTCAGAAAGCTTTTACGTAATTTTCAGAGTGTAAATACACGTGTAGTGCCCATTACCGCCGTTTTAAAGTTATGTTCAGAGATTTTTCTATCTACACTTTTCAACAAACATATTGGTGGATGAATCGGAATGACAATTAAATTTTCCATTATTTCCAGTTGTCACTCGGGTTACAATTCCTCCTAACAGCTAAAGGTAGCAACTGGGAAACAAAATTCTTAGTTGTCCCGGGGGTGACAATTGCTACGATTAGTTTTGTTCACTCTGACAAAGTGTTGATCAATTAGCTGTACAAAACGCTATCAGTACAAAGAACGGTGAATAGAAATTAAAGACAACTGAGAAAAAAGTTTACCTGTTGTCGACCCTAACACGAAGAGAAGTGGGCAGTTATGAAAATTTGTCATCCCACTGACAACTGGGAAGAAAGTTCCCCATTGTCACCCCGGAGGCCAGTGTTTAAGGGGACCACTGGGAATAAGCTAAAATTCCGATCACTAAGGAATCTAAGCAAAGTTTTTTAGATTTTGTTTGCGAATAATATAGGTATACAATTATAAATTAACTAAACTCTGGTATTGCTAAGATCTACAAATTAATATATTAATACGACATAAAATAGTTAAAAATTCTCTCTAAGATCACTCACATTGAAAAAAAGAAAAAAAATATGATGCAAAATTTTATTTTTTTTGACTCCGGTGTTAATTAAAATCATTATAAATAATTGTGTCCCTGAAGTTATTTCTATAACGTCCTACTTTCTTGCTAATGGTTCCAACCACTGAACTATATCAAAGGGCTTAAGTTACGTGAAGTAACCAGGGGTAGTTTAACTTTAAGATACGGCGTGTGTATTGATGTCGCTGTCGGAAATCATTATTACTGAGTTACATATTTATAAACGATAAAACAGTCTCGAAATATAAACAGTTAACACCACTATCGAGATTTTAATTCCTGTTGATTCTATCTATTCATTAAATTCAATATAAGTAGATAAGTTCAATATTTCAATCTAAAACATTTTTATATCGATCTATGGTCTATTATATACATGTCAAAAAACTTCTTTTAGCTAATTGAATTATTACATTTATTTTAGTAGGGCATTGTGACCACCGTAACCTATTATAAACACCTGCAAGGAAAAATCACTTGGTATTCCATCACTTGGTAAGTTGTCATCCTCAGGCCTAAGATAATATCCCCTCCCCGCCCGATAATCACACGTTACCTTTTCCTTCAATACGAAACATAGCTGGCTGTTTTACAGCAGAAATAGGAAAAGTGGTGATACTTACCCAGACAACCCTACTGGGTTAACTGGGTGGTAACCAGTAAAAACCATATTTAGCAAAATAAATAATTTGTGGACTGTTCGAGTATTTTTAGTTGGTTCTATTAGTATGATCACTTTATAATTAGAGTTGAGTGCCGTAAAAATGTTAATATGTATCATTTACAAGACACATTTAAAATTTATCAATTTCTTCGCAGCTATATCTTCTATGTAAGCGTTACACCACCGTATTGTTAGTATTACAATAAAACCTCGTATTTTCTAGGTAATATTATACCAAATACGAGTAAAATAATTAGATAACCCTTCTATTACAAACTCCCCTTACAAGCTAATAATCCAACAAGACTTCGCCAATACATACGCACGGTTATCGTGTAAAATTTACAATAATTCTATCTTCTATAAGTGCCTACCTAATACTATTGTATATATTAAAGAATTTCAGACAATGTATTGCGAATACGAGGTATAAATTCTCCCTCGTCTCTCGTTGGTATTCAAAGGGAATACTTTGGCCCAGACAATTCAGTTTCTAAGACATCGGTTTCACACTTTCATTTTTGGAAAAAAACATTAGAATAGGGACAGCCAAACCGCTTACATAAATTATATGTAATTCAATACCTAATACAGTTTCTGTTCTTTAGTTGAGAACTTAAAAGATTTCGTCTTAGATTGAAGTAAATCATAACATAATAAAAAGCAAAATGTTAAAATATACTGATAATACCTAGATTATGTAGTAGACCAAGGTGCACGAGATTTAAAAGTGAATATCATTATTTATGTAGCAGACGCCTATAAAATATGGCAGAAAATTAATTATATGAAAAGCAGGTTATGTATTTTTTTTAGTTATATAACTTAGGATAAATCATACTTTTTCTAGCTTAAGTATTCAAGGAGAAACGAGTAACCAAATGAATGATTAGTATATAACAGAGTAAGAAATAAGTATGAAAGTTCTCTCAGCAAAGTTCAATAAACATGATGGATGGTGACAGCGGAGAGGTTGCCAAAATAAGTTTGTAGTCACGCATTGTGATCATTACATAATATCTGATTTAATAAGAATATATTAAAAATATATCTCAACCGTTTCGAAACCAAGTTACGTTTGCCAATGGCCAAGGCATAGTTTTTAAAAATTCATGAACCCCTTCGACTGAATATTATAATTAGATATCTTTTTCCCACATTTTAAAGTCTAAATCAGAAGGCGAATTCAAGGGCTATTTAAAGGCCTCAGCGTGCCCGTAAAGGTCGTGCGTACAGGCAAGTAAAGAAACCTGTTAAGAATTTTCAGACAAACAACAATAATGTATTGTTAGAGCGAGATTTACCAATAACAAAACGGAGAGGGAGAGGGAGAAGTTAAAGCCTTAAGGTCAACATTCTTTGCAATATCGACACAATGGGGCTCGAAAGTCCCTTCGGCGGAATCCAAGCACCTATTATGAAAATTTGCGTTGGATTGCCGTTTGAACGAAGACCGGATATTTTATAAAGTACTTCAAATCCAATGAATTCGTCATTTCAATACCATAACGTGCTTTTTCGAATCTTTATGTAATAAATAAGGTCACTGTCGACACAGATACACAAACGATCATCCGTCGCACAAAATGTCTTCCTGTAGAGGCAAATGTTTGTACGATGAATACGAGCATTTGTTCACGGGTCATGGATGTTTATATGTTTATTGAGTATATTTCAAATATTTATATACATATTATTATCAATATTTATCCGTTATCTAGTATCCATAACACAAGCTCTTAATTATGCTTACTTTGGGCTAGATAATAATAAGTGTGAGTGTTTGAATATAATTATTTATATTATATCATATTATTATTATTATTTAGTAATGCTTAAGGTGGGCTCAAAAATTTGTCATAAAATATGAGTAAACATTAAAAAAATTAACTACATAAAAACTTTAGAACGAGTTTTGTGTTCAGCATTATGCTGAAAATTATTAAAATTGATGAAATACCTGACTACGACTTTTTTCCTTAATTACTTACCATCTTATCTGTAATTTAACACATGTATTAAGCTAACATATGAAATTCATCCCTGAGTCTAATGGGAAAGTTGACAGTTATAATAAAAGCATGTGAAATAAACAACAGTTTTCTGAGAAACATAACAATTAGTCTGTGCTGTATGATATTGATGAACCTTTAAGACACTCTTATTATTCATTGTACAACTTCCATATCCCGACTTATTAACTGGACCACACAGTGATATTATTAATTATCATACATGGAGAAGAAAACCATTTTTCACGCTGTCCTGCCCTATTTCCGACTATAATGTATGTAACTGACCCAAAAGTAGGGTAACATATGTTTTCATGAATATATTTTCTTAACATATACAACAAAAATATTGGCGTCGATTTTAACTACTGGTTGCTATATTTCAAAACTAAAGTTGAATTCTCTGCTTCTTTTTATTCCTTTCAGTGAGAAAAGGATAAAAAATTAATAGTACATTATGATACAAGAAAGCAGAGGCTGTAATTATCAAAGCGCACGTATGTCATACGACGTTTTTTCGGAAATGAAACTCGGACTTTCGAAACTTTTTTCGAACAAATAAATCTTTAATCACTTACTTGTCAAAGTAGTTATAAAATATTTGAACAATTTGTAAAATTTATTGATTTTTCAGCATTGAATAGTAGCACCACAATGAGCTCGACTTATATTTTTGAGAAAGTTAGAAGAAATAGGCTAAAACACACTTTCTGAAAATGAATTTGCATCATTGCTTGTTTTCCAAATTTTGATACGCTTGTAAGTATGTATCGGCTTGTAAGTATGTTCGATTTTTCGGGCAAGAGGCCTAGAGTAGCCTTTTTCGCCACCTCTGAGACTTCTGGCGGTATCGAATAATAAATTTATCACTACTTGACGACATTTTCAAATAAAAATAATATAACGAAAAGCGCGCGGAATAATTTTTACTTGTTCACAAATTAGCGATGCACGCGCATCAGTGCTTTTCTTAGGCAAAGGCACTAAAAACAGCCAGTAAAAGAAAAATCATATTTTTGTGTTTTTGTCACAGATAAATATTATATTTTGTCTTCCAAAGTTAATTTTATTCATAAAATGTTGACCACTTTCTGCCGTAGAAACTCTTTGCTAAGATTTTAAAAAGTACCGTTCGTTTTTAGACTGAACCACAGATTAATAACAGTGCATCTTGATAAACCGTGCGTTTTACATTAACTTACCGCACAAGTGCGTAATGAGATACATTACGATATTAAAATTGGTGAAATTTACGAGCAAATGTGTTATAAAGGATTTTTACTATTTTCCAATTGACTTTATGTGCCCTTCGGGGATAACACCACCAACTAGCACTTCTAAAGACTACCACTATTGAGTAAACTTTCAAGGGGAATTGGCTGCTTTGCATTCTCTTGGTATTTTCTTTCTCAGGGTGGCTGTTCATTTGTTTATTTAGTATAAAGGGTTATTTTTAAAACACCAACAACCTCATAACCATTTTTAAGATCTTATCAATACAAACAATTTTCCCTCCGAATCAGAAGGTCCACCTGGAGAAATGACGTTGTTGGGAAAACGTCGACATGTTAGAACGTCTATAAGGTGATAATGTCTTTTACGACAAAACGACCTAGGGAAAGTCTGAAACTATAAGACATGCAAAAATCTCTTCTTAGGAACCATGTCATCGATTTTAGTAATAAGAAAAACTGCATTCATACGTTTAAAAAAAACATGTACTCGGCTCGGGAATTATGGTTTTTTTAGTTTGACCCGGGGTATGACGAAAACAAAAAATAATGTTCAACGTAGTTGTAACAAACAAAATTGCATTATGACATTGAATTTTTTTTCTTAATAATGGTGACTTCTGTGATGTTTTTCAGCAAATTAAAATATTTTTATGCTGAGATCACACTGTTAGTATTTCTACAAATACTGTCCAATATAAAACGGATTATCTTCGGAGACTGATAATTTATTTTCTTCTTTCTGATAATAAAATATGATATTTTTTTCTTTTCATTTATTTTCACAACTGTCCCTGACTTTTTGTATGATAGACGTTTTAAATTATTGGACGTTTTACTAGTAGGTCTCTTTGCCTTAAAATACATTATCTATCACCTTATAGACGTTTTAACATGTCGACGTTTTGCCAACAACGTCATTTCTCTAGGTAGACCTTCTGATTCGGAGGGACAATTTTTAGTATGGAAGCAACTCTGGAAAATCAATCAAATTTCTGCTGACTTCATTTGGAAATTGGTATGGAACAGCTGATTTTTTTTCGCGACTTCAGAGTTGCTTCCGTAGTAAAAGTTGTTTGTATTGATGAGATCTTTAAATAGTTTTGAGGCGGTTGGTGTTATAAAAATAACCCTATTTCATACACCGTACTTACACCTATGCATCATTAAGAGCTTGTGTTATGGATACTAGTTATCGGAGAAATATTTATATAAATATCATAAATATAGTAAATAAACATACAAACATCCATGGCTCGTGAACAGATTCGAACCCAGGACCCCTGATCGACACAAGCGAGATGCTAGCACAAAAGCTTAAGTAAAATGATGAGTTTTGGCATGGACCAACATCTATCATCTATGGTTTTATAAATGTCAAGTTAGTTCACATTAGGGGATTCGTAGACGTTACCTAATGTCATTTGTTTTAGGTTAGTAAAGAAAGAGAGATAATGAATTTGGGCCACTGTTTCTAATATTTGTGAAAGTGGACTATTATACCTATGTATTCATATGTGAGGTATCCACATATCAAACACAATGGACTTTCTGAAAACGAAAATTTCCGTAAATATATTGCAACTATTAAGTAGGTAAATAAGTTAACTTCAAATGTATTTATCTGACACTTATATTTTACCTTTTCCCAACAACAGAAATGTGAAGACTCATTTGGAACATGAAAAATAGTATTACTCGGTTATATCATGTAGAAATCCGAGTAAACTTTCGCCAAATAAACCCAGTTTGTGCACCGGGCGAGCACTAAAGTTTGTTCGCTAAAAATCACGCACACCATCGCTTCCCTTTATTTGTATTATCAATGGAGTATGAAATTTAGTTGCGATTCGTAAACAGCTTACACCTAACGAAGTTAAGGATGTAGGCATACTGTATTTAGAGTGGGGGTCAACAAATAATAATAAATAGTAGCATGCATAATTTTTAGGACCCCAAGATCTTACATATTATTTGTTGAAATGGTAAATCACTTTTATGATACACTTGTCGATTACAATTTCATTTTAGATGGATCGTCCAGTATCTCAAATTCTTCAAAATAAATCAATAAAAAAAACTAAAGAAATTTAAGCAAAATCGAAGACAACATACATATTCAAAAATAGATGACCTAATTTGCGGAGTACTCACATATCAAATACCATAGATTTTGTATTGTGCGTGAGCGCAGGTTTGTAGGTAAGAAACGTAAGGTTACGGCCGTACGATAAAATCTTTGTACAATAATCACGCCCAGGGCTTTTAATAAGAGCTCTTACAACATTTCAAATTCATCACATTTCATTTTTTGTTGATTGTAAAATTTACTTATTTTGAATAACCAAATCTTGAAGGAACATAAATTTAAGAATGCTTAAGAGCTCGTAGCTGGGGGACAGATTTCCATGATATGTACGGCTACACTACCGTGACATGGCAATAGTTATAGCCATAATTGAAACTGCAACGATTTATGGCCGTAATTTTAGAATGCCAATCAATATGGCATACGTCGGTAGCCAATAGCTCCGGCGGCGATCTTTTTTTGCTTATCAAAGAAAATTATCGCGGTAAATAAAGTTTATGTGGCCACACTACCGTTTGTCTAGTTTGCTAAAAATGTACTTTATGACATGAGTTTCATGGAAACGTACGTGTCGACCGGCATGGGTTGATTGAATGTAAGGGCGCTCGAGTTTTAGAATTATTCTAAACTACCATGTCTATGGCATACCAGTGACCAGTCTGAAGAATCATAGAAATCGTCCACCATCTTATTTTAAATCTTGGTTTAGCGTTATTGAAATGTAAAAGATTTATTCCGCCGTAGCACAACCTCCATCTTGAAAAAATATATTTACCGCTTATTTAATTGTCATATCGAGGTAAAACCTGTAGTGTAGCCACACCACATAATACGGTAATTCAGTGCGATAATTAAATGCCACAATTATTGCGGTAACAGGCGGTAGACAGTAAAGATAGTGTGGCCGTAGCATAAAAACATTTTATTTCACACTAAAATTAAAACAGTTTTATAAGTAAAGTTGTGGTTGACGAACCACAGACATTAATGTTAAAATTTATAATTCAAAAAAATATTTTCATTTTGATAGGAATAGTACATTTTAAATAGACATAATAAATGTTTCATGTTATCTAGTCTAGATTAGAAAAAAAACAGGGGCTGGAACTGAACCCGCGAGTTGCTCTACCGTCAGTGTTTGTAAAAATACTTGTTCGAGAGTAGAAATTAAACAAGTTCGACATTGTTAATCTAGACATTAGCGTATAACACATAAGCAGAGAGACTAGAAGCATTTTTTATACAAAAACAAGGAAAAAATCAATAACAAATGCAATAACAAGGAAAAAATCACTTGTTTTTGCGGGTGAGTTGTCATCGTGCGTTGTCATTGAGACATCGAGGACTTAGCATAGGGCTAAGTCCTCGATATCTCAGTGGACACCGATTGTAAAAAATTCCAACTTATTTACTTATAAAACTTGATCATATCTATAATTATTACCATAATATTTTAAATCATTTATTAGGGTCAATTGTTCAATACCCTGGTAAGATTTATCCAGAGAATAACTTTGACAAGTTGACAGTTAATCTATTTTTTCTCAAGATAAAAAATATCTGAGGATTGAAAAATTGGCCCTTAGGGCTGATTTTTCAATCCAAAAGTAATCCGATTTTTCTACTAGCTCCCAGCAATCTTATTTGCATTTGCATAGGCAAGGCCTAAGACGATTGTTGACAACAGACTTTACCAGGAAGTTTCGTTTTCTCGATTTCATAAATAAACATAAACATTTCTAAAAATAAAAATCTTGATTAATCTTCTTCAGCAGACTTCTATTCCGAATGAGAAAGCTTCGAAAAATTCTATTAAGTTAAGTTCAGTAAGTATCTTTGTAAATAATAATTTAAGTTCCTTTATGTTAATATTCTTCGATAAATGATATTTTTGCTCACGTTTTACATTGGTGTTTGATCCTGAACAAAAAAAATGAATAATTACCTCCATTAATAACATGTGTTTTCTATTGTTTGTGAGCGCGGGTCAGTGGTCTAGTGACGGACAGAAAGTTAACAATTTTAGGATACTCAATCATTAAATAAAATTTTAAAATAATAGTATTGTCTTATATTAAAATAAATTATACTAATTTTAAAATAAAATATACTTCAATACAGTTTTCTCACACACGCACACATAACCATAAAAGTTTCAACTTTTGTATTATTATTTTCATCTTATATCATTTGCTCTCTTGTAGATTATCAAGTTTTCTTAATGGTTTTTATTATAGGTTTGAAATAAAACCAATTCACTAGATTTAAGTCGCGTTTAATTAAATTATTATTATACACACGACGTTTCGATTACTTTACAGCGATCGTGGTCATAAGAATGTCAATTGTTGTTATGGTGTATTATAGATTTTCATTACAAATAGCCTTGCAATCAGGAGGTGGGCGCTATTAGCTATGCTATGACATAATTTCTCAACAATTAATTATCATCGTGCAAATATTTAATATAAACTACGTATTGTTACTTTCATACTCTAAATAAAGTTATTTACCGTGTTTTATTTATTTACAAGCTTTTCGACAACGTAGTAATACGAGTATTACAGTACATAAGTATTATTAGGTACAAGGCGATGTTAACAAATTGACCAGTATAAAGAATACTCTCGATATGTTTCCAAGAACATTGTGTCCATGATGGATGAGGGCGGCGCCCATCAACTTCCATCTACGCTACTTTGTACATTGGCCTCGCGACAAGCCTTTGTGTATCGACGTTAAGTATAATAGGTAGCCATATAAACTCTGTTAGCTACAGGTTGCTAATATTTCACGCTGCGCTCAGTTCCAGGGTTATAAAGCTATTCATAGTGGCCTTTGAGGAAAACGAAATTGACGCACATAAAAAGAGTTTTACAATGTAGACGCGTAAGTAATTTTTCGTGTAATAGACTACTTTTACGTTTCACTCTAGTTTAGGGGTTAGCCTAGTCATTAAGTTATGAAAGTGAACCAGATATATAGTTGAGCAATAAAAAAAATACAGGTTTTTCACGTGAAAGTGTACTAATTGTTGGTAATATCACATTACTACTGGTTTTCATCTTAAAATGGGTAATCTATTTAATTACTTACTTCATGCTGACTGTTAAGGGATATGTATCTAAAATAGCTATTTACCTACTTGAAATATTTTAATTTTTAATGTAATAGGGTAGTTATCAACTTTTTTTGTCATAAATAAAAAGTATATAACTCATAAAAATATATTTCAAAAGAAATAGTATGTTTAAAATCAATAGATACAATACTGGTATCTTTGATGTGATGCGCCGCATCGTCCAAAAGCGCTTTATTGAAAATGTACGTGTGTAACAGATGACGTCACATGATCCCATATTACTAAAAAATATACTGGGTGGTGCCGTCAATACGACAATAAATTAAAACATGGGCTGTATTAAGTACTTTTTACAAATGATTTGCCACTTTCAAAAAAATAGTATTCATTTGATAATTTCATGTTATTTCTATGAAATAATGCAGCCAATGTTATACCTATTATTTCATAAAAATTATCAAATGAATACGATGTTTTTGAAAGTGGCAAATCATTTCTATGAACTTATATAGCCCATGTTTTAATTTATTGACGTATTGACGGCACCACCCTGTATAGGCATATCGACAAAGTTAATAATAACTAATATGTATGTTCTTACTCATAGTTGTCGTATAAATAGTTGTTTTAATTGATGTGAGCAATCTACTATCATTAAATTATAGAAAAAAAAATACTATCATAATAAATTTTCTAAGCCGTACAACTGAACAATATTCAATATCTTTCAAGTTTGTACTGTTTTAACAGGTCACAATTTATTTTTAGAATTTGAGAATATAGCGCCATATTCCAACGTAGGCAACATCCCTATTGTGGGTACCTTCAAGTTGATAAAAATACTATCTGAAAAAATACAACTGGAAAGGAACATTTTATTTGTTTGCTAGAATTGTAAGTAATTCTCTTGTATGTAAGTTTAGTTATCGCACTACTGTATAAAATATAACGTTACGTCTACATATACTACGTTATAACAACCAGAACTGGGTGAAAATATTCTCGTACCTATTGTAAGTAGGTACCTATACTACAAGCGTCGCATAAATAATGTAAAGAGCGAGATACCGTAAATGAAAGCAGAATTGCGGTTTACTTCATTGCGGCCAATCGGGCACCTCTGTAATAGCGGTGGCGATAGTGGGGAGGGGGGGGGGCACCTTGTAGATGTTTAACTTCAAATATAATTAAATACTCCTACAGATTTAACAAAACTTCTGTCAAAAAATTTTTTTTCCCTGACGTTGCATAAAATGTGGTGCCGGCTGTACGTCAGGAGAATTAGAGAAAGAGAGAATGAAAATTTTAGTGAAATTTATGATAGATTTCACTAAAATTTTCATTCTCTCTTTCTCTTTAGTATCTTTGGAGTCAGCTGTTATAAAACTCTCGTCAAATCATACTTGTTTCTAAGTAAAATTGTTGGTAATTTTGGGTACCTACTCTTATCTATTAGAATAAGAACATCTAATACATATACTTGAATTAGTCATTAGCGCTATAACTGTATTATGCCAAAAAATATAACTCAATAAAATCCAAGAACAATAAATTATTATCAATTATATGTCTATCGGAAATTCTGTAAGCATTGATTACCTAACAATTGGGCAAGATTTCGATGACTTAACATACAATGAATAAAACATGCTCGCTTCTTATTCTCGGATACAGCGCATATAATCATATTTTTACATAGGAAAAGAATATGAAATTACTTCCCTCATCCCAGTAAGAGGGAAAACTCAGTAAGAGGTGTTGGTAAACTTTTAAATCGGCCATAAGTTAGGATGATATTATTGAAGTTAGTAACTCTGGCATCTTCGGCTAGGAAATGTCAGTACTAATTCGCTAAGCTGCCTCTAACGGCATAAAGATTAACTCAGATCCTACACTAGTGATAAAAGTTTTAGGCACATAGTGAAACTAATTCTCCTAATAGTGGTAGATTTTGTACACGGTTTTGTAACAATTAGTAAAACGCCAACAATGTTTGGCAATTAATAAAGTAGATAAGATCTGGCTTGCCTAACCGAAGGTTTTTTAGAACTTTATATATATCATGATAAAATATTGAAATATATTACATTTCCTGCCCTAACTTCAAGCGGCACAAAAAATTATATCACTATAAAACACAAAGGAAAATATTAAAATATGTTGACAGCGAAAGCGCATTTCAATTTACTAAATAAGCATATAAGCATGACTCGTGAACAGATGCTCGTACTCATCATATAAACATTTTGCTGCTACCGGGATTTGAACCCGGGACCCCTGATCGAGTAACCTGTATAGCAAGGGATACAGACCACTCGGCCAGCCAGTCGTCAAATACACTTAAATAGGACAATATAAGCTCTCAAAGTTCGACCGTCCAAAGAGACAGCTCACAAATTAACCACAAACTTCTTCTCTCTTCTAAATAAAAATCATTATAAAAAGTTGTCGATTGGCGTTACATTTGGGCCCGGGTTCGAATCCCTGTGTGCAAATGTTTGTATGATGAATACGAGCATTTGTTCACGAGTCATGGATGTTTCTATGTTTATTTAGTATATTACTAATATTTATATATACATATTATTATCAATATTTATCCGTTATCTAGTATCCATAACACAAGCTTTTAATGATGCTTACTTTGGGCTAGATAATAGGTGTGAAGTGTATGAATATTATTATAATTATTAAATGATTATTTTTTAAATATTTTATTGGTGTTCTTTTAAATGCTGGAAAGTCACCTAGGCAGAAATTAACCATATCCTTTACCTTGGTATATGCAAAAAAATCTGCAGCCAGCCGTCTAAGCCAGCCATGTGTAACGGAAGTCATCAGTCGTATTGACAGCATGACAACATTGGGTTCTTGGCATGCACGCTCGTTTAATTGTTTGGAAGTTTTCGAATCAAGCGTGATATTAAAAAAGTTCCGTACACTTTATTGTGTGTTAAGGTGGTTTTCCACCAGAGGGGCGAGATATCGGAACTTTTTGACCTTATACCTCCTTCCTACTCAGAAGCACGCGTGCCGGTCTTCGGAGTCATTAATTCGCTGTCTCCATCGCAACATCACAAACAAAGAAATTTAGTGCCTCATTTCTTTGTCGTACTTCCAGAACTTGGAATTCTTTGCCAGCACAAGTGTTCCTTCCTTGCTAGCCCATATTTCCACCAAATGTGCGCAAGGCGAGGATTGAAAATTTGCCATACAACTTTTAAATCTCATCTCGCCTCGTCTCGTCTCGCGCCTCTGGTGGAAAACCACCTTTACACCTGTAATTTTCCGGCGATGCAGTGTTTTGCCCACTTGGCTCGCCCGTTAGACTTCGTAGAAAAGTTACATATTATATAATGGATAAGTTAGCACATTAAAAAGACACAAAGCGTAAAAACAACGAAGAAAATTATCAATTAAACAGTTCTGTTTAAGTTTGCCTTCTCTATCAATACGACAATAAATTAAAACACTGGCTATATTAGTCCATAGAAATGGTTTGCCACTTTCAAAAATTTTATGACATTTGTGTCAAATAATATAACATTGACTGCATTAAGTCAAAGAAATGTCATGAAATTATGAAATGAATATGATGTTTTTAAAAGTGGCAAACCACATATAGCCCATGTTTTTATTTTTGTCGTATTGACGGCAACAGCCTGCATAATGACTAGTCCAGCGACTTCCTAATTCATTCGATTTGTTTTTTTTTAATATGACGGACTTGATGGTCAGTGTTTTAAATGACAAAAAAATCTGACATCATTTATTGCGCCTTAATATTTCTTCGTAGGTCAAGATATATAAAACTAGTTTCTGTAATATAACAATACATTAATGAATCTGTAACGATATTGAACTAACTTGATGGTCACGAGAATTCTAATAAATCAAATTACGATCCGGAAACTGTGAACGTTAGTATAATTTATTTATTTTAGCTTATAAGAAGTCTCTTCGTAGTAATGAAACTTTTATTTTGAAGAAGGTACAAAGTAGGTAGGTTCTTGAGTTTGTAAGATTTACAATCGCGGTCTAAAAATCTTTCCCACGTTAAGAGCTTAAAAATCGCATGCACCAAACTGTGTCACAGGGTCGGGGATTTAATTTGAATAGACATAGGGCATAGATTTTTTTCACACACGAAAATCGGTCGAATTAGGATATATAATAGGAACTAAGATGTAGAAAACCTTTTTTGTTAAAAAAATACAAAATATCATCTGCTAAAAAAACTAGGATTAGGTACATTTCATTGAAAACGTGTCAATTTTTAAATTAAGTAATGAGCTTGATAAAAAGTCGTTTAGTCATTTACCTGTGTTCTACACAAGTACCTAGACTTAGCATTTTGGCCTTTACTGGATACGGTGTGACGGAGAATCTAATTTGAAAACTGACAAATATTTTTAGACCGCGATTGTATAAACTAGACAATAGATTTCGTAATGATTTGTAGAAAGGGATAAACTGTTAAAATGAATCAATATAAAACTTATAAAAGTAACTCGCTAATAGGCATATATTTTACATTAGTGATGTTTGCTTTCTCATTTCAGCCATAAAACAGTTTGCTGTGTTTCGGATCGAAAGGAAAGGTAGCCTGTGTAATTACTAGGCATGGAAGACATTTCATCTTAGGTCCCAGGATGACACTGCACCTGTAATTCCGAGTGATTTTTTCCCATGTTATTGCAGGTGTCTATAGGCGGCGGTAGTTAATTGTATAAAAAAAGATGAGAGAATTAAATTTAGTTACTAGTGGTAGTGATTATCTTATCTTATCTTATCTTTATTTACAATTTTTTTTTGTTTTTTTATCATGGTTATGTTTGACATTCAGTAATACTATAGAGAGACAACAAGCAATACTAATCTATTCTCAATTTGGCATATTATATGCGTGTGTGTCAAATACGTGGTAGTGTTTGTAATGTTTTTATCATTGATTTATTGTCTTTTTATGCATATTTTTTTTTAAATATGAGTTTGTGAAATTTCATACTTCTCCGACCGCGCAATTTTCGTAAAAAGAGGTACAAAGTTTTTGCTTCACGTATTGATATTATGATACAAATACCTCCATACACTCTGGAAACATTAGGGATGTATCCGGCATACAATACTGCAGTTGTCAATAAAGCAAGCCTCGTCTTATAGGCCTTTGTGAGCTTTATTTACCCGCCAAGCATCAGATTCCAGACAGATCTCCAGAGGGTTAACGCCGCTTCACAGATTACCAAACCCACACCACCTTATAATATTATGTGAAAGGGTGTGTCGCCTTTTCGCATTACATAAAACATAGTTTCAATTAATTTCAACAAGCGCCATCTCGTCGTGAATATAGGTTTAAACATGATTACATTAATTCTACCGCCAAACATAATAACCAATCAAGCGGACCAAACGTCAGTCATATAGAATGTAATCAAAAATGGCACTTGCATGATCCAACGAACAATTTGACGAGGATTATCAGGCGGCGACCCAATAGTGTACTGGCGCGATACCGGTATCATGGTACAATCCTTCATGACAATTGACATCCTAAATCATATAACAATGGAGTTGTGAGATTTATGAGTACAAAGAACAGCCCGCGTGTGTCGAGAAAGGTTTTTAAAAAGGACATGTTATGGTTAAATATATATTTTTTTGTTAAAAACGATGACTCATAAAATCAGATGTTGAAACTACTAAAACAGTAATGCGTGCAAAAGAAAATCAATCATCGATGACATCATTGGATCAAAAAGAATTGGGTTGGAGCCAGAACGATAAAAAAGCATGGTGATTATGGTAAAAATAATTGTTTTCTCTTTAAAGAACTTGGTATTTAAAAATGGCAAATAAAGCAAGAACAACTCAAATAAAACTTTAAAGGATATGTTTTTCTGAAAGTGCTCCGGCACCTACTGTCTTGTAATCTACAAGTTAATGTGGCCTCTGAAGCGTGACCACTTCGGTCTTTCGGAGTTGTAAAAACTTTTTCCTCCCGCCAGCTACGGAACCCTGATGTATTACATCCTCCTTTTATTCAAATTATAACGAGAAGTATTGAACTACTCCTTGATATCATTTGTAATATGTTGGTTATATGTTGGTGCTGCAAACTATCTCGAAGCAGTAAGGCCTCCTCGTCCACAACTACAAATTTTTTCTTTATTCTAAAGGTATGCATGTTAACAATAAATGTATTCTAGTTATGGTCACAAGTTACTCCTTATTTTGCGAAACGATGCTCACTGTAATGGAATTCGTATTACACATACCGATACACGATACGATTGTACGATATGAAAAATAGCCTATTTGTTATTCGGACAGTGAAATTGTATGTAGGGAAAGGAGTCCAAAGTCACTAAAGTCCGTATCAAACGTTAGATATTGAGTATGTGTAAGTGCAGCACGAATAGTTGGCCGCAGACCAATCAGCCGCACTTCATTTTCACTAACGCTTATTAGAGACATACACAGGGCCCTGAACACGATTATTTACAGCATATTTACCAAACCAAAAACAATGTATATTTGAGATACCGGCAACCTATAAGCTTTTTTTTCAGAACATTCTACCTATTATAATTGTATTTCATATTTGTTCAGTTTAATTAACTACATAAATTAATAAAATAATAATAAATTGTGTAAATATATCGAGCGGTTTTTGACAGCATTTAGATCTTTTTATGGATACTAAGACTACTATGGCAACCATTATAACGTATTTACCGCTGTCCGACGAACGTTTTTGATTTCGTTAGTGTAGCAACTTCTGTT
The DNA here is from genome assembly GCA_947347705.1 of Nymphula nitidulata. Lineage (NCBI taxonomy): Eukaryota > Metazoa > Arthropoda > Insecta > Lepidoptera > Crambidae > Nymphula > Nymphula nitidulata. The sequence continues at coordinate 14,783,003 of OX374625.1, read as the reverse complement.
AGCGCTAAAAACGTTTGAAAAAAAAATGTCAAAAATGTAAGTTGGACAGCGGAAAATACTTTCTTATAAACAATGGTTTCCATAGTAACGTCTTTGGATCTAAATACTATCAAAAAGCTCCATACAGTTTGTACTTACGGAACGTTTTTGGTTTTGCTTTGGTAAATACGTTTTAAATTAGCGCGATCGGGGCCCAGGAACCAGGAAAGGCTGCCTGTGTACTGGAGCGGAGACGAACGGAGGGGAGCTTTCTAGAATAAATAAATATGAACTTTTTCGCTGTAAGAATTACGACATTCTTTACAATACTTTGACTATTTCGCTAAATAGTCGAAGCGTTGGTGGAGGAGATGTGCCGTCCGTGAAAGAGTTAAAGTGAATAGTGTTCTTAGGCAATGTAGGTAATTATGTTGGTCGACTATATGAGAAGCATTCCCAAAGAACTTGAAAGGATAAAATAACCACATTAATATGCATGGGTACCTAATAGACGCTGGTTTCGCCATTCTTATTCTAATAAAAAACCTAGTATATAAAGTAGGGTTGGCTTTGACAAGCATTACACGCACAGAATGTTAATACTTTTCTTGATATTAAATTTAAATTTTAAATAGGAAAAGGGCGAGCAACTTTGACTTCGCCGCAGTCACACACAGAATAACGATATTTACTTTGCTATTCATTAAGCTACACAAAAACACATTACGACGAAACAAACATCTTAAAGAAAGAATGGAACTACGTACTAAGTCTTTGTTTTCGTTGAAAAGTTATAAAAGCAACGAAGAAGTTTCTAATATTTCTTGGAAATAGGTCATTCATTCATTCAAACTAGACTTGTTTATTGATAGTGCTCTAATTTTGCACAATATATATATAAATTGTGTACATCTTGACTCAGTGTTTGTATAAAAAGTAAAGAAAAATGTTGCTTGGCGTTATAAATTTACGTACAGCCAAAGCGAGTACATTATACTTGACGACTAAGTATTATATACGTAATTTAGTACACAATTCTACAGAGCAATAGATATCCGTACTCTAATATTATAAATGTGAAAGTAACTCTGTCTGCCTGTCTGTTACGTTTTCACTACTGAACCGCTGAACCGACTTTGATGGAAATTGGCATGGAGATTGCATGCTGAGAAAGAATATAGGTTACCTTTACCTAGACACGTATTATTTATATTACACATACTGTATACCTTCACTGATTACAATCAAATTAAAATTCTTAATTTTTTATGTACCTACATAACTACAAAGTCTAAAAACCAGGCACCATAGATATTCAAAAGCTTTAATTAAACATTTCCGTGCTGAGTTTAATGTTTAAGAAGAAACAAGAGTCAATATTTGCGGCCAATGAGCAAGTCATCTTTTCAGAGTCCTACTTTGTCGCTGCAGGGCAGAGGCATTCACGTCGCTCAGTACTTAGATACAATGCGTGCTCAAAGAAATTGGGGCTGGTGATGATTCACCAGCCTATATACGCCCCACTGCTGGGCACAGGCCTTCCTTCATGGGAGAAACACATAAGGAGTTTGGGCCATAACTACCACCACCAAGCTGGCCCAATGCGTTAAAGCGGTTGCAGGAACCACCGGGACCAACGGCTTAACGTGCCTTCCGAAGCACGGAGTAGCTTGAGATAACAAACTTTGATTGACCTATCCCAGGATCGACCATCGCGAAAGTTGCTTTGTTTCCGTAATCGAAACCAGAGCGTTCAAACCATAATGCCACCGAGCTCCACAGAAATATATAACAGCTTGACAAAATCCCGGTGTCCTGAACAAGGTACACCGATTTATTACGTTTGACCTGGTTAAAAAACTGAGGTTCGGTGTTGCGAGGAATATTGCTCGCTCCACACCTTGGTAGTAGACTCGCTAAGTACCGTACTAGAACCTTTACAATTGCGTCGCGCTAAGTGGCTTGTTATCTGCTGTACCACGAAGACTAATCTGAAGAGCTTGAACCTTGTACTACTTTTACAGGAGCATACATGCTATTCTTTGGAATGGGTACTTTACGAGAGAGAGAGAGATTTCTCTCTTTCTATGCTGTAGGTACCTACTTAAACAGTATGAAATAATTTATGTGTTTCGCCTAATCTTTATAAATAAAAATCGATGCTAGTATGTTTACTTGTCCTCTATGCGGTGCAAAGCTATTGATCAGATTGTGATTAAACTTTGATAGAATGTTCTGGAGACGACCGCAAACAAAAAAGTTTTCCTCACCATGTGAATTGTTTTAAATTCATAAGGTTATCCTAATTCCTTGATAACTCAATGGCCAGAGCACCATTGTATGTATCAGAAACGGCACAGCAATCCATATCTAGCCAGATATGGTGGTGGTGCTAGACTGCGTACAAGAGACGAAAACTGCGCGCATAGTTGAGAAGTTAAGTAGTTAAGAATAATGGATCCTGTTGTTTTTTTCTTACTATAAAAAAAGCGTAATATGTAAACATTTCATGAGTTTTACTATAAAAATATTACAAAAGGAGCGATCTCAATCAAAAGCATCTCCAAAATTTGGTATCCGCTTATACGATACGCTAAAAGAAACCTTTACAAATAAAAAAGCGTCCATACTTTAATCTATTCAGTCGAATAGCCCGAAGGGTTGGTCGAAACATTAATTATGGCTCTATATACCGAAGCCAGCAACTGAAGTATATAGTATGTCATATTATTCATGAAATACAACTTTTTTTTGTATTAGTGAATTCAGACAGAAATATAGATTCAAAGTTTGCGTATTTATTTTTGTTATTAAAATATTCAGTCATTCGGAATAGAAGAAATACAGTGCTAGAAATACAGCGAAGGCTTTACTACTTTGTTACTTTCTGCTCTACAAATTTACGTATTGGAGAAAACCGTTGTTTTGTTCTTCTAGAAAATATTTTAATTACAACAGGTTTCGTCGTCCAGACGGGCTTCCGCTAAATCAATTACTTTCCACGGCGTGAAGGTGCATTTATATTACAGGAGTAATTCAATTTTCAGTCTTTGACATTTCAGCAGTCGCCAACTCTTGCTTTAATTTTTAAATATATTTTCAAAGGTCCCAAGGTATTTTGCGCTGGTGACGTACAAAAATATTTATTTTTTAGAAACATAGGTATAAATAAAATAAATAGAGACGCATACGCTATTATAAAATCTTGGGCCTAGGGGTAAAAGATGAAAATGGTGTCAATCAATAGCTTTCATATTATCAACTCTTCACTGAACATTCTGCGGATTTTGTCAATCTGTGATGTGAACTTTGTGAGTGAGAGAGATGTGAACGTGAGAGTTTATGAGATTTACTAAAAGTGAAGTTATAGAAAAATGCGGCAACACATTAACTACAACAACAACTAACTACACTAAATAGCTAATTTATGAAGTGTAGAGATATTTAGTTAATAGGAACAGTTCTCATAAATTGTATTTCTAGAAAAGGAGGATATAAGGGTAGTTACAAATCATAGATTAATACGATTCCCTCATCTTTCTTGCACCCACTCTCTTTATTTTATGCCATATTATTTGATGTCACTTCAAGTTGCCTGGAAGAGATAGCTACTTAGTAATAAGGCCGACAATTGTATTGTTTATATTCTTTCTATTGAAGACTGATTTGTGCCCTTTTGTGCAAAAAAGAGAAGGTATTTAAATTGATTGATAAAACGAACGAATATTGGGATGATTATTATTTCTTCAGACAAAACGCTCAGACACCTTTTTTAATTAAATATAATAAAAAGACCTTGACTGACACCACCGAATCCCGCCATAAAACTCCTATATCATTAAGAAAGCAGGAGCTGTCACTGTCAACACAGATTGAAAAAAATGTAGATACGAAAATGAAGTTGCCAAAATTAAATGACTAAAATTTCATTTCAAAACTTTCAAATTGATATTTTATTTTAAAACTTTGAAATCATAGCTGATATTAGACGGATCGCAATGTATTTTTTTATTTAAATTAAAAATGAGATGTTTTACTTTAATTATTTTTTAAAATTTATTCACGTTATTAAATTAAAGTACTCGATAAACTGGTTTCTTCGTGACCTAAAGTTTTGTTTAGATTTCACGTCATGCAGGTTCAGTATTGACCTATTTCTTTAAAATACAAAAATATAAAACTTTTTTCCAATTAAGGTTTGAGTTAAGACTCAAGTATTTAATACCAGGCCCGAAAATGTAAGCCTCCCTTGATATACGTACACCTTATTTAAGATAAAGATTCCTCAAAATCTAAATAATTCATAGTTACTATCCTACGCCCTACGGCTAAAATTTTGTTAGATTATTCTTTATTAGAAAGACTTAAAACTGCAGAACATAGACTTTCTATGTTCTGTGTATACAATGAACATACCTAATGCGTAGTATATTCAGACATTCCAGTTTTTGAGTTTGTGAAAATTTGTTGAAAAATCAAGTACACACAAAATTATGAAACATAACATTATGTTTCTAATTTTCTCTAATTCTAATAAATGAAACTGCCTAAATTTAAACACATTGAAATCATTATAAATTATTCTTAGACAAGGACATTTGTTCAGTTAGTATATTGAATATTATTATCTTAGCCATCAGTCTATTATAATTGATATTAATTATTTCATGATGATAAAACAGTGACTCGTTACGACACAGCTTAAAACTTTAACCTAAACAAGCGAAAATGATAAATTGAAATATTAACCCATTCTCTGTTCTATGAATTATTTTACTACATTATACCTAGAAAGTGCTTTATTTTGTGTCTACTTCGTAAACAGTGAACATGATAAGTTGACAAATACCATTAAAAGTAAGTAACAGCTCCCGTAATGATACATTTCAATAACCACTTTAAGCACTAATTGAAGTGGTCCGCGTCTAGGCAAAGTTTTCAACTTATTAGCAGAAGGCAGTGCGATGTAATATGATTACTTAAACTTAGAGGGATGGACACATAACAATAATTACATAATTGAATGATCAACATCATCATCTTATACATATAGCCTATGATGTCCAGTTCCAAACTAAACGGTTCTGCGCAGCCTTTCGCTATCACAAGAAATATACATTGAATTGGAATTATTTTTTATCTTGTTTCATATTACAATACAGTTATATTTTTTTTTGGATCATCTGTTGGAAATATCAATGAATTACATGCCAAGACTTTCACTAACTACATCAAGCTCAAATATTAAGAACGGCATATGCTATAAATAAAATCAAGAATAAAATAAAGATGTACAGACGACGGCACTACGACAGCCGCCTCTATTAAGAACGGAATAAGGGCGGTCTCAAGGTCAAACTGTTACGCTTGATGTGCTGTCAACAGTACCTATATCATCTGAGAATTATATAAATATGTCAATTGTGGAATCAGCCATAACTCAATAACAGATGCTGGTATTAATTATGCAAACATTTGCCTCTCAACATAAAAATCTTCGGTTTAGATGAAATAAGTACAGACGCCCTCAGGTTAAACACTGACATCGTGGAAACATTTAATCCGACTATATGTTTTTATACATTACTAATTTTAAGTCTGGAAATAAATAGATGATTCTTCATTTTATGTTAGAAGAGCTCAGTAGTACGTTGATGTAATAGCAAAAGTAAAGCATTTTTGGCCATGATTTGGTTTCGAATGGGTGACCGATTGAACGTAGTCTAGATTCTCCGTGCTACTAAAGGCATGTTTATCTGTTGGTTCTAGCTGCTATAATAAGATGGCAATATTTTACATAGGCCACGTCTCCCTGACACCAACAGGCTTGCTTATAACTTTATGCTAAGCATCTGGTACTTGTTTATGCTGACTTGTTAACGATGTAGTATGATTTTTGTTAACGATGACTGTGATTTAGTGCGAATATTGGGAGCTGCGGGAATATAATTAGGTCATTATAGATGCTTCAACTAGAAACATGAAATACACAGTGCTCTGTGTTATTATAAGCAGCGATATTCGCATGAAAATTCAATGGACATTTATTTTACTCTATTGCGTAAAACTGTCTGAGTGGTTTTTGTGATATAAACAACAAGTGGCTGTATTAATAAATATTATGGAGAACGTTTATTTAAAAAACCAAATGTTACTATGCTGTGAAAAACGTTGAGAATTTATGGTGGTGGGTAACTAAGTAGTACCATGGAGACTGTAACCTATAAGATACATTAATTTATGTTTCGCGCGAATTTTAATACAGTAACTGAGAGCCTATAACAAAAAATGAGAAATCATGAATTGAAACTCTTTTTTAAAAGGCTTGGTATACACATAGTAAGTGGAACAGTTTTGAATACGAAGACAGATGGTAGTACTGGTGAACCTAAGCACGACTTTAAAATCAGGGAAAAAATCGGTTCATACTATATTAATAATATTAGGTTGGAGAAAAAGTCTTTTCGCATTATAGTATGTATGAACTTTTAATAAAATCTCTTTGGCTGTACTATTAGTATCTGGCTGGTTTTGGTATCATTAAAAGTTTAGATTTTAAAAAAGATAATTCCAAATTCAAATATAGGAAAATGTGTGTTTCTCATTTGTTTTCCGTACTGTCAAGATGAGTGAATCTAATGAAGAAATTCGATACATTTTAAAATTTTACTACAAAAAAGGTAAAAATGCAACGCAAGCCGCGAAAAAAATTTGCGATGTTTATGGACCTAGTGCAGTGTCTGTGAGAGTAGCACAAATTTGGTTTAATCGTTTTCAATCCGGAAATTTTGATGTCAAAGATGCACGTCGCTCTGGTCGCCCTATTGCGGATAAAATTGATGCCATTGAAAAACTGGAGCAAGATCGGCATATCAGTAGTTACGACGTAGCTGAAGAACTGGGAATTGACCACAAAACAGTTTTGGCGCATTTCAATAAAAATGGGTGCACAAAAAAGCTCGATATTTGGGTACCCCGCGAGCTCACTGAAAGAAACCTAATGAACCGTGTACTCATTTGTGATTCTTTATTACGACGTAATGAAACCGAACCATTTTTGAAGAAGCTGATGTCTGGTGATGAAAAGTGCATTACGTATGACAAGAACGTGCGAAAAAGGTCGTGGTCAAAGGCCGGTCAGGCTTCACAGACTGTGGCGAAACCCGGGTTAACTCGCAACAAGGTGATGCTGTGTGTGTGGTGAGATTGGAAGGGCATTATTCATTATGAGCTGTTACCACCAGGCAGGACCATCGATTCTGAACTCTACTGCGAACAACTGATGAGATTAAAGCAAGAAGTTGAGAGAAAGCGGCCGGAATTAATTAACAGAAGGGGTGTGGTTTTTCATCATGATAACGCTAGACCTCACACATCTTTAGCCACTCAGCAAAAATTAAGAGTCCTGACCTTGCACCTTCAGATTTCTACCTGTTTCGCTCTCTTCAGAATTCTCTAGGCAGTGTCAGGTTAACATCACGAGAGGACTGCCAAAACGACTTGTCGCGGTATTTTGATCAGAAGCCCTAAAATTTCTATAGCAATGGGATCATGTCCCTACCTACAAGATGGCAAAAATTTATCGAACAAAATGGTACCTACATACTTTAGTTAAATCTAAATAAACTATATTAAAAAATGTTTTGAATTTTCTTAAAAAATGCGAAGAAACTTTTTCCCCAACCTATTAATATTTTTTTGTTTGAAGCAGTTGATGTTTTCTTTACAAGAGCATCCCCCTTACACCCGTTATTGATGTTTGGTTGTGGTTTTCTGTAAGACGGAGGCGGGTGCTCAAAATTTGAGTCGTAACTAAGCCCAATCAGCCCCAATCTCTCTTGAATTTAGCTGTCAGATTATAACAGTCAGAATCATAATCAGAAATGATAAGTTCCGCAGGAGAACTAAGGTCACCGACATAGCCCAAATAATTGCGAGCTTCAAGTGGCAGTGGGCAGACCACGTTGCAAGGAGGACTGACAGCCGTTAGGGCGCAAAGATCCTCGAGTGGCAGACCGGGAGACGCAGCGTTGGCCCCCCACAAGTTGGAACGATGATCTTGTGAGGATCGCGGGAAGCCGAGGGATGCGGGTAGCACAAGACGGTGGCGATCCTTAAGGGAGCCCAGCAATAGGCGGGCGTCTCTCGGCTGATATGATGAAATAAAAGTCAAAATAAAACCCTTCATCCTGAGTTACATTCTTTAAAAAGTCAGTTTCAGTTTAGTACAAAAAAGTACGCGAATGAAGTCTAGTGATTCAACATGCCACGTTCTTTCAAATAATTTTATTGTTGAACTAAACATTTTCCAAGAATCCCTTTTTATATCACAGCAAAAACTTTCAAACCCCAAAAACATTGGAACAATTCTTAAAGTATTTGAGACTTAAGTAATTTCAACGACCCACTTCGAAAAAAATACTTTTACGGGGTGAATAAAAAATAAGAGATCTTTACAATCATTCCAACACAAAATAACTAACGTGGAAAGAAGCGAAAAGTTCATAACGAAACAAATATAATATTTAACCTTCATTAAACATACAAACCCTTTGCATCATGATGGTCATTGATTACGCTCATGGCGTAGTTTCATATTTGCATTTGCTTAAATTATGCCCGAGGCCGATGTTTGGTTTTATCCCTGGGTATTCAAAAATATTGTCTTTGTTGATGTTTTCAATGCGAAATTGACTCCGGAGCAAGTTATTGTGATAGTTGTGGTTGTTTATTAACAAACAGTTTATTAACAGACTTGCTGATAAATTATCTTTCCTGAATACTTACCTTTAAGAGGGTGTAAATACCTATAGATTATTCTTAATTTAATTTATGACATTTTTTTTACCAATATACAAGTATCTATTAATATTTTATGTATTCCTGTGCCGAAATAAAATAATTTAAATTTAACTACGGAGAAGAAACCAGAGACTATAAGTTTATAAAAGTATTACTTAGCGATCACAAAGAAACGATGGTTTTCTACTACATACAATTTAATTACGCGAATATATTTAATGAGCCTATTAACTAAGTAGTAGTCTGAGGGACAAAGCGTACAAGTTTTTTAGTTTAGTTTAAAACTTCAAAAGAAAATATTTCAATTTCATTATAGGCACTATATGCTATTAATGAAAATAATACAGAAACAATTTATAAAATCAGTTTCTTAAATCTAAATATGATAGGTACTTTATTTTTAAAAGTTAATCTGAGATTCTAAACAATTGAACACCAAAATGTCTGAACCACGATCCACGGTTGTCTATTCCAAGCACTATACTTATGGGCACGGATACATGACGATTGACGACGCAGCGAGCACGGTCGGTATTCTCATAAATCGCTGCACTCAAGCACTCCAGTTATTATTGGCAACTCTCAACTCAATACTCTGCCGTCCTATAATAATACGGCCTTCTTTCTGTTTCACTCACACAAATACCCACTACGTGAGTGTTGGTCTTACAGACGCACTTCTGTTTAATATTCACATAATATACTGTGATTACGACAGTCTATTCACAAATAATGTATCCACAATATGGCGGAGCTAGCTGGTATAGCTAATAATTAGAGATAGAGAATTAGAAAATAAAGTATCGATAATAATAAAAATAATAAAAATTCCTAGTTAGTAATACGAGAAGAATATATAGTATACAATAATTGGAGATTAAGGAATGTAGCCTAATTTCCAGTTAAAAAGTAAAGTAAGCACAACAATTCTGCGTGATTACTATGTCCGTTAAAAAATGTAACGATAATAATAAAATTAATATTCCCAGTTAGTAATACGATAAGAATATCATAGCATACGATAATTGGAGATTAAGGAATGTTGAATATTTATCAGTTGAAAAGTAAAGTGAGCAAAACAATCGTATGTTTGAAATTACAACATAACCAACAAGGTGTCAATTAAATCAAAAATGACTAGTAGCATCACAGCGCAGCTCAGTCCTCCTGAATTGGAAATGCTTCTGTCGAGGTTTCTAACTCAGTGGAGCGGCTAGACAGAATAAAATGAAACCAACTGGTGAACCGTGGCTGGTTTCCTGACCGTAGACATTTATACTGTCACTATATTACAATTTGCAGAGACATTTCAAGATCCTTTTTCCTATTTGTTGACCGGAATACCTTTTAACGCGTTCCAATTTATTCAGTTCTTTCTTATTACTACTACTTAGATTTGGGTCACTTCTGAATGTTTCTTTAACGATAAAATAAAAGATCTCACTTTGTTACAGAAACTATACTTACTTACGTTTACTGTCCTATTACTCAATCTAAAGATAGATCGCGTATTTTTCATTATTGTTACGTTTGAAAGAATGGGTTATATTCAACATAGTGTTAATCAACTCTTCAACTTTTTGTCACACACTCACTATAAAAAATGTACTGCGCCTGATATTGGTTATTTAGTCTTTTTACGAATAAGTCTCTGCAAATTAGTATATTGGGGAATCAGTCTTTTTAATAATTAGGCATTTATTGTAACAATTACAAATAAAGAAAGAAAATTGTGAAAAAGTTTCGATGCGCGACGCGATTATCACTACGCCACCGGAGCTGTACATACAACCTACAAATTTCTTCACGGCTCTCCTTTCTTTTTCCAACGTTTTTATAGCAACGTTTTTTTCACCACTCATTGAAGTTAACACCTCTAATGATCCGAAACATTAAATGAAATTAGGCATTTTACAGAATTTTTGAAAATCAGTCCTTTTGAGACTCGATTGCCATTTCGGGAATTATGCATTAGGCGACTAAACGGTGTCCTTCACAGATAACGCTGAGTCCAATTAGGTGGAAAACCAAAGAAATTGGAAAACGATGATAAGGATCCCATGTCTATCACTAGTTACCAGTCATGTAATTTAATCGTAGCACCGCTTTTCCGTTTTATTGATCTAAAGAAAAAGGCAACCAGAGTAACTACAGAGCACTCTAATTGCTATGTAGTTACTCTGGATGCCTTTTTCTTCAGTATCAACTCTGTGTACAGAATGTCAACACGCCTCAAGTGGTTTCCTTTGTTTGAAGCCGATTATTACCACTTACTATCAGTTGCAACCATTCCTTGTTTAACATTCTTAAACATACAGAAAAACATAAAGACTTTAACTTTTTATAAGGGAGCCAGTGTGACGTTGGAACATTTCGTCGATTGAAGTATAAAAAACCTCAGACAACATAAACACAGAGAACCTTTTTACACCGTATTATAAAATTATTTTAAAAAATACGCTCGTAATGTGTGCATCTAATAATTATGCCGTCGTAGTCCGTACGCCTTGTTATTTACAAAAAATATTTCATAGATAACATACATTTTTTCTTTTATTTTCTTCTTGCCATTAAAAGCACCAGCTATAATCCGCGATAGCATCAGCCTCTCTAGTAGGTATATCTTTTTCGACCCTCGATATTACAACGGTTTTTGGGCGACTCTTCTGATAAAGCATTTACGATAATTTTTTATCGACTTAAGTCACTTGAGGACAAAAACAGGATACTAGACACGAAAGTTCTTCCATGAAAATATGAAATAACTATAAATTAGGAAGTAATTGTATACGTGAGTATCAACAGACAAATGTTTGTAGCAATAGGTATTTCCAGACTTAGAATTCGCCGACTATTTATTTAAATAATGCAAAATAAGACATCTATAACTGATAAAGAAATATTGCAAAATAAATAGTATGTCCAAGATCAATGGTTTCACAGTTAGAGTGGTATGTTTGATGTGCGGTGCATCGTCCAAAAACGCTCCATAGAAAATCTACGGAACAGATGACGTCACACGTTCCTATGTTACTAAGGAATGTATGGCAATACTAACAAATTTAATTATAACTATGTAATACGTATTTTTCTATACAAAGGTGTCATAATAAAATCTAATATAATGAACATTATTGATAAATTTTGGATAAAAAATGCCACTTTTATGAATTTGCTAAAGAGTATAACTTCAACAATATTCCACATATTGTAAGTTTGAATTATTTTTATGGGTAATACTAACGTATTTTTTCCGAAGTTTTGAAAAATAGCGTCATATTCAAACTTACGCAACATCTTAATTGTCTTTCACATTTTAAATTCAACCACTTTACCGGATTTAACTCTTATTTGATTATATATTACATTAATATTTTACACCCGACGTTTTAATTTTACAATTGTGGTCGCGCGAATACCACGCATGTCACCACACGCATGGTCTTCGCGTGTATCTCGCGGAAGTATTGTCACATCTTTTCTAAATTCCTTGTTTCACATTTTCACGATTCTCAAATCCAGCTTATCTATGCAATGAAATATTTATAAGACATTATCAATTTGACTGTCAAATCTATAGAAACCAAACAAGTTGCAAAGTAAGTGAGTAACTCTACCGCTTAAAACAGAGGTTCCCTGACTTCTCCCCCATAGACCACTTTTCAAAAGTTATCTGGCGCCGATACATTTCTACCATATTCCCAAAACTCGATATAAAGGGTTTTTTTGTCACGCCAACGTAAACCCTCGTCGAGTCTCCCGTGGACCCTGGGAGTCCACCTGGATCACTTTGGGAACTAAAGGTTTAAGGATTCTTATGAGATATCGGATGTGGTTTTCTTTATGATATTATTCTCAAAACAGGCTTCAAGTTTTTATTGTATTACTAGGAGAATGGGGTAATACCCTCCGAACTAGGGTGTTTAACTCGTCAAGCATCCGATTCCAGACGCAATAAATTTTTCAATAGTGATGTTTTCAAATTTTGTGAAAGTGTTTCATGTCGTGTATAAGTAGGTACCTAAAAAAGCCCGAAATAGTGATCATAATAATTTAAATACGACTAATGTATTCAAAATCGTGTATCTTATATTCCGTTTCAAATTACGTTCCAAAACGCCACTACATGTCACGTGACCGCTGTGACGTCACCTGTTACCAAGCCCTGCTCAGTTGCCATGGTAATTTAGATAGTTTTCTTTTGACAGCGTCTGATGTTAGCAACAAGTGACATGATACACTGCGATTGGTGTTCGATGTCACGTGACCTGAGGGTGATTTAATTACATTTTCTTTATTAAATATTAGTTAAATTCCGTAATAATAAAATACTCGATTGTGTTTTTAAGGATTTCTACTATGAAAACTACCATTACCCGTCAAAATTATATTTTAATTTAAATAAAGTCAGGATACCTATTGTCATAGACGTCCAGTAGTAAAAGATAGTTTATAATCTATTTCTCTTAGCTGAGAAGTTCATGCTCAACGCCAAGCACTAAGCATGGGCTCTTTATCCTTTTATGTTATGATTTAGTGGCGTATTTGGGAGTGACTCTGCGATCAGAATAACCCCACTCTCCGAATTAAATTATCAGTCTCATGAATTCAGTTTTCTATTACCAAATACCGTGACAATAAAAGAAATATTATTTTTGTCTCGACACCGATTTATGTAGCCACCAGAGCGTTTGATTTGCCTTTTCCTGTATAACAAGACTTAATTGGGGAAACAGAAATACAGTAATGTTAATCCGTTGGAAGAGTGTGCGAGACTGCTTTTACACGCTTGAAGTATAAAACAACGCCTTTCAGGATTCAGAGCAGACACGTGTTGAATTATAAGCACACACACAGCTAATTTTACTATTTAAATACTGATACTATACCAAATACTTATACATAATGAATCCCTGTTCAAAGCAATTTTTTGATCACACCCATGACGGGTTGGCAGGAAAAGATCTCTAATAGAGATAAGTCCTCCCTTGCATACTACTGTAAGCATTTATTTTTGTTTTGTATTTGGGGCTAAAAGTTTATTATTTTCGGGTACTGTAAAATAATGAAAAGTCTAGTTAAATTTGCGCGTACACACTTGCCTGTTAAACAGTTTCATATACCTACCACCAGTAACAAATTATAATAGAGAAGCTAAAAATATTCTAAAACGTACACGTAGGAAAATACCGGTAAAATTTTGATAACAACAGCTGAAATCCTAGTCTCCGTGCATGGATTCATGATAAAAAAAATGATATTGTAACTGTTTTATAACGGGTTTCGCCTTAGTTAAGCCGAGTTTATTCAATCGATAGATCCATGCTCGCACGGCTGATTAGGCATTAGTCAAATTATGGTATTTGCGAAAATTCGAGCAATTCAAATTGAAGATTACCACTGCGAATGCTGCCAATGTCGTTTTCTTGTATCTTTATCAAGGTAATTCGTTTCGTTATTTTTGGTAACGATATAAAAATAACGCAAATTTCCACAATATCGAAAAACCAGCAAAATAACGTTTCTTCTTGTATCGCTTTCGATTTGTATGCTATAGCAGTACAAACTACACATACAACAACAATATAACTATACAATATAAAACAATATCCTAAATCTTAGATTCATATCAAATTTAAACATTAAAATAATAAATAATATTAGACGACCAGCTGGCCGAGGGGTACTCGGTCAGGGTCCCGGGTTCGAATCTCGGTAAAAGCAAATGTTTTTATGTTGAATACGAGGATATTTCTATACTCGCATATAATAGGCTGGTGATGCTCCTCTTTTGAGTCCTCTTACAATGCACGGCAAATGACTCAGCTCCACCTGATATAAATCTATAAGTAGAGTCCATATGCAAAGACAGCCAGTGCAGCTTGACAATAGGTACTGTTCTAGGTGGGGATTTTATATTCATTTATTATTAATTTCGGTAGGCAGATATTGATTTCCTTCGACCCGTTATTAATTTTTCAGTACATAACAAGTAATGTAATTTGTTGTGTTTACTAATGTTGTGATGTACATTTTGCATATAAAACAGGTTGTTTTATAGCCCATTCAAATAAGATTTGTATGCAAAATTATACCCCGACGTAAAAGGATTCACGCAATTATCGTTCTGTAGCGTACAACAATAATTAAACTTGTTTTTACCTACTTTAGCATTATTTTACTCGGTAAAAATTTATTTGCAGTTGAATCTGTTTTCATGTTGTTCTTTTTATAGTAACATTGTTACTGAAATATCTCTTTTGTTTACACACCTGTTATTGAGCGACCCACATGTTATGGTGCCCTGTGACTGTGAAGATAATTTTGGGAGATTAGTTTTCGTGTACAGCCACGTGCAAGGTTGTATACACATGTGATATATCTTGTGATATATCCTCTTTGCAGTAAGAGCCACAGACTGTTAAATGTGTATACATTAAGATGTATACAAGTGACTGTACACCTATAATAATTATCTTTGTCTGCTAGTAATACAATGTACCAGTACCTCTATGTGTATCTAGTGGAATCACTGTCGTATCGAGTAGTTAGTTACGTTAGCTTTTGTCTGACTTTTGTTTGAAATTTTAAGCATGCGTGAACGATACGATTACGATTCGAAATTTAAAAATGTTTGTGATAGGGTACTGGGTTGGCTATGACTTAGGTATAATGACTGATAATAACTCCGGCCACATTAAACTTTAGACTGATAATGTCTGAAACTGTTTTTCGTACAATCCTCTGACAAATATTTAGAATAGTCTGATTTACTTAAGTACTTATGTAAAGTCTTATTAGAATTGGTTTGTTAGTTTCCAAAATTTTCGGCTTCAAATTTCGTATGAAAAGCAATATGTGGTAAACCCTCTTAAAGAGAGTCAAACATATAACCTCTTGCAAAGGAGATGTTTCATATGTATCTACACTATTTTAAAAATCAGGAAAAATCTCCTGAATCCGGTAAAAACACTAAAAATTCGTTTTCATGCATAGTTTGTTTGTATAGAAGTTAAAAATTTTCGTCGATTTTACCGTTATTTCTTTATGGCAATATGGCGGACTACATAGAAGTCAACTAAACGTCACCAAAGTGACATGGGTGCCATGATGAATATTTGGCTTTGTTGCAGTTTTTTCTATGAAAATTCTTGTTTCCTACCACGCAACAAAGCAAATAGAAAGAACATAGACAATTGAATAGTGTTTTGCATATTTTTACCTATTTTTCAGAGCACACAGACCTGGCCGGGTCTCCATATATTTTAGAACAACTGTTTTCTGTGCCGCAACATTTGATTGTAGTGAAACCATGCGTCAATACAAATGTTCCTTGTATGGTTTATTGTGACTAAAAGTTTCATCTTCTGCTTATCTTTGTCCATTCTAATATAATAATTGTAAAGATACTTACGAAAGTCACCAAGTTACTGCCAATTTAAATAGGCTGACCAATCTCTGTAGCGGTGAGTTAGAATAATAAAATCACGCCTTCAATATCGCTTTGTTTTGAAGGTTCCTCTGAAAGCAACTCAGAGGACGGTGAGTTTGTAAATAAATTAAATATCCGGCCTGCTTGACGTCATTTAGCCAGGGGAACCTGCTGTCTGAAGTTTTAAAGCACCATCCATCTATTTCAGCCGTAAAACAAAATGAGGAAACAATACGTATGTATGTACCAAAATAACGTTCTTATAGTTCTTTATTTAACCCCTTATGCGGCGTTATCCCACCGGAGGGCTATGACAATTGAAAAATCAATTGTGTCTGGAATATGATTCTACAATAATCTGCATCGTTTTTTGTTTATTATTTCTTATGCTATTCAACTGCACAATTAAGGGCTATTTACCAGCCATATTGTATTGCAGAAATACCGCCATATTATATACTATTTGGTGTTCTTAGAGTAAATCAGACGTTACAGGTAGTTAAGAGAATTAAGAACTAAATTGCTATCGTTGTAGGTACTATTACGGTGCTAACGATGTGTGACCGGAACCGGAGTAATAACAATTAATCTTATGAGGATATTTTCATTATCTATCCACTCGTGAAAGAGGCTATCTATCATGATAATAAAAATAAATAAATATATTTTCATAAATAATAATAATAGTACAGTTTACAGTACAATGTACATTAGTATCTCGTCGCTACCTACGTTATTATAATAACATACACACCCCTAAAGACAATACGAGTCTTCTAAAATTGATAAGAGACGTATCTCAAATGCAATGCAAACCATTGGTTAAAACTTTACACAAACTAAGAACCGACCTCAAAACAATAAAAATACTAAATAAATCAAATTTAAGTATTTCTATAAGATAATAAAGCTGTTTTTGGAGATGGTGCTTCACTTTCCATTGATTCTAGAAATATCCTAGCGCCAACTTCAAGAAATGTAATATTAGATCAATCTTCAATACCAGGCACTGATCATGGTCTCTTTATTCATGAGATATGATCTCATTTAAAGTTATATACCTACCCCGCGTTCATAATCCAGACTTGTCCTTCTCTCTGTGTTCTATGAAATTGAAGCTAATCCACGCATCGCAGGTAATCTGTTTTCTTTTTAACTACCTCTTAAGTCGATTTATACGCCTTACCAAGGTACACTATTCTGTTCTAAGTGTTTTTGTTATCACAAAGCAATACTTTCAAGCACATGTGGCTAATTCTGGAAATGTGGACATAGTCTGCAGTTCATATTTATGGTCACCATATTACATTATTTCTAAGAGAACACTAATAATACTTTTGTGGGAGGGTTTTCTTAAGCGTTACACATCACAAACATACGATGTAGGATAAAACGGGAAAATATCAAAAGGATTGCTTATAAGGCCAATTAACCTACGGCATATTTAAAGAAATGTTCCTCGACAAACGGGAGGAAAGTAAATAATTTAGAGCACAAGGATACCGCTAAATATAAAGTTTTTCATTCCCAGTACAAAAGTTCCGCACGTTCCATTAAAAAATGTTGAAAACAATATTATGAATGAGCTTTGTTAATCTTGCTCGGTAATGGAAACAACTTAATGTATTTGAAGCTTAAGTAATTACGGAATAAACTGGTATCTAGTATATGGGTTTCGTACACTATCATAGTTTAACAGAATGGTACCGTCATACGACAATAAATTAGAACATGGGCTTTATTAGTTCATAGAAATAGTTTGCCACTTTCAAAAACATCTTATTCATTTGATAATTTCATTTCACATATGTTGTATTTTTTCATACAAATGTCATGAAATTGTCAAATAAATAACATAACACGTATTTAAAAGTGGCAAACCATTCCTATGAAGTAATATAGCCCATCTTTCAATTTATTGTTGTTTTGTCGGCACTACCCTGAACAGGAGAGCACCTTTTGGGCCGGCAAAGTGGAAGCGACCAGAGAAGTGTCCAAACTGCACTAGCTGTCTTCGATGGACTCTTCTTACCGCTTCAAACCCAGTGGTTTTGAGTCATTTGCCGTGCTTTATGAAAGCGAGATGAATAAACAGGTTAGAATTTTCATTAAGTAACAGATGAGGGTATAGAGGCTGGTGACGACAAAGAATTAAAACATGGGCTATATTGATTCATAGAAATGTTTTGAAACTTTGAAATTTGAAATATATGTTATTAATTTCATAATTTCATGACATTGATTTGCATTATTTCATAGAAATGTCATAAAAATAACAAATGAAAAAGTTGTATTTAAAAGTTGCAGAACAATTCTTTGAACTTTTAAGTATAGCCTATGTTTTAATCTATTGTCGTATTGTATTTACAATCCTGTATACATATTTCTTATAGCGGATCTTAGACTGACACCACTATGCGCTAACTTTTTTAAAATACAATGTTATCAATATACTTAAGTAGCATGTGTTATTTGGGCATGCCCACATGAATCTATAGTATGACTTCACGTGTACATACGAGGATATTTCTATGGAATAATATGACATTGGCTGCATTATTTCATAGAAATTTCTTTGAATAAGATGTAAATTACCAAATGAATAAGATGTATTTGAATGTAGCAAAACATTTAATATAGCACATGTTTTAATTTATTGCCGAATTGTGTTCACCACCCTGTATAAGTACCTACTGTCCAAATTTCGTGTTTCTAGCTTCAGTAGATTCGGCGTGGATGAGTCAGTCAACCAGCTTATTTATATAAATAGGTTATGTTGTTTATATCTTACTACACAAAATCGTTTAAGATTTATATCATTAGTTGACATGATATAACCTGAATAGCTATATTACGCTGGGTGATATTTAAGATAGGTAATATACTGAGAGTGGTGTCCATAATGGGTAGTAATGAATCGTCTTGTTTCAATCTCCGTACTTTAGTCATAGACACATAACAAATCATGTTGGTACCCTACAAACAGTCCAGGATATACGAATAAAATTAGCAATAACTTTTGACTTCTTTCTGCTTTGAAGATAACAGCATCAGCAGTGGCAATAACACCATCTATCAATGAAATTGTATCAAAATCTGTATAATTGTGTTACTATCATGCTGATGTGTTTACCAAATTTACTTCAAAGTTATCGAATTAATGGTCCCGTGAGACTATAACAGACCTACCTAATCGAATATAGCTAGATAGTGGTCGCCAAACATCGCGAACTAGAAATGGGTCAGTTGGTACAAAGTTACTTTGGCGTAGAGTATAAAATAATACGTACCATGAACCAGTAAAAACAATATAATAAATATTCATTATAATGATTAAAATTAAGTATTAAGTACCGGCACATTAAATATTTAATGGTTGACTGTTTCATATTTCAAGTTACATAAATGATTTTACTTTCTTTTCAATTTAATCAAAAACTTTGTACGTAGAAGCAGTTTAAGGAAGGAAGCTAAATGTAACTAGCCCAGCAGTAATCGCTAACCAGAAATAGGTCAGCTCGTGAACAATCGCTATACACACCCTCAAAGTTTAAAAACGTACAAGGGTGAATGGAAAACCAAATGAATTCAACACCGAATACCACGATATTTTTGTCCTAAAGATTTTAAGTCGACCTATTACAAAAAAGGTATTTTTTTTAAAAAATAAGCTAACTGCTCACCAAAATAATGAAACTATTTTCAAAAATACCATAAAGCATTGATTTGGTGAGTCTGAACCAGAAGTAAGGTGACAGCGGGGAAGTCCGTGTATGGGGCAAGTCTGTATAGGTAGCCAAAAATTATTGAAATCAATCAAATAAAATTATTTCAAGTTGCATTTTGGCTGCCTATACGGACTTGCAGCATAGAAGGACTTCCCGCTGTCTCCTTGCCACTGAGCATATTAATACCTTTAATGGTACTAATATGCACCACTAGTACAATTAAGGGTACAACTCAAATATACTTTTGGCCGACTTGATGAGCATTTTGAAACATTATTGGTGCCTAATTAATTACTTACTTTGGTTTTTCTATGCGAATAGTTACATACAAGCTATTTTAAAATAGCTGTAAGTAGTTCCAGCATAAATGTTGCACAACATTTTATCCCGAGGCCAACAAATGAGCTGGTCAGCCAAGCAACAAGTATACAGTCACAGGCAAGAGCTTCGCATCGTTAAAATTGCTTCCATAACTGTGGAAAGGAAATAATGTCACACGACCCTTTTGAAAGCAGTTTCATCTTTCACTACAAAGATGTTTTTTGCTCTACGTCTGTGCAAGCAAGCGAAATACGAGTACATAATTGCAGAAGCATAAAAATGTTTATGACAAACCTTTCGAGATTGGGGATTTTGTAAACGCTCAAGCGATCGTGCCTCTATTATAGGTTGCTGTTTTAAGTTACGCAACATAGTTATGTCAGATACAATTTGGCTTTACTCAATTGACTCCTGAAATGCCGCCAGCAATGTCACATCCTATTAGGCTCATCCTGCAAAATAGTTTACAGGTTGTTCTGAGACGTAGATCAGTATTAAAACCGAGGGTTCAAATAAAGGTCACCATTTCAGAGAGAAAAAAGAGGTCGCGGATTTAAGTCCCGGTAGTGACACATATTATATGATTTATTGATAGATGGACAGAAATTCTTTATTTTGCACATTTCTATAAACAAGACAGAGATAAAACAAACGCAGTATGCCAAAAATAAAAGGCGTTGTAGATAGAAGCGATATCTACAAGACAACCACATAATGTCTATGTATCTGCTAATCATATTATTCTATTTAACGAGTTCTTATTGATGCTTATTTGAGCTAGATACCTAATAGATGTGATTCCAAAAATATTTGGTATTTTTATCTCTTATTTTTAACATCTAATCTGTGTCCCGTAAAACTATCACGTCGGTATCGATAGATATCATTATCATAAGTAATTGATGTTATTTTCGCGCTACGGATACACTATTACCTTAGAGAGTAATGAAATAATTGAAATCGGCTGTGGTTGCACGGATCATTTGAACACCCTTTTTAGTTTGGGTAAGCTAGCTCTGATTTCCCCAATCTTGTACATTAAATAAACCCGTTAACTAGCCCTGATACCCAAGATTTGATTTTGGTTTTTTATCTACATGTTTGCAAATTTTCTTAGTTCACATAAGACGCGGGCGACAGAAGATTCATGTTTCGCAACAATATTAATTATGTACACTGTAAAGGAGTGACACATGAGCGATGATCGCGATCAAAGTTAATCGCGGCGCAAGGCAATATTACCTGCCACACGTTGCACGAATTATGAATCCAAAATTGTAAACGTAAATTTATTGTGCTCATTTCATCATAAGTCTAGTTAAGATTTAATCATCCTTTATTTTGGTTTAGTATTTCTTTAATCATTATAATTACCTATACTTAGGACGTAATCAAAACCACATTATTTAAGGCCTATAATTGTTTACGGTTACTGCGTAGAGATCTCAAGTATATATTCCTGATGAAATAAGGTGGATCACGACTATCTGGTGAGGGACGCGGGAAGCCGATGAATGCGGACAGCGCAGAACCGATCGGTATGGAGATCTTTGGGGGAGGCCTATGCCCAGCAGTAAGCGTCTCTCGGCTGAAATGATGATGATGATGATGAAGGTGGATCAAGCTGGAGGAAAGCTGGAGACCGTGTATTGTAGCGCACCCTTGGGGAGGTTTAAGTCCAATAGTGGACTGCAATAGGCTAATATGATGAAGGTAATGGATCATGGAATTAAATTTGTAATCACGTCCTTCGTTGTTATACAACTGGATACAACAAACCCACGAACTTTCAAAATCTGGATAACTGCTCATATAACCTATATCATAATATTAGCTTATAGCGCATAACAATGTTATACAGGCTATCACAAAACTTCATGACGCGATAGATCTTTAATCAGTATTATAGAAACCAAAATTTTACTATTCTAAATGTCATAAAATATAGTGATATAACTACTTCTAAAGATATAGAAATTCCCTATGAAAGGAAAACTGAAGAAATCTACTGAGAAATCAAACAAACAGCGTAGACTATTAATCCTACCCTTAAAGGTGGAAAGTAAGATAGCAGTCCGCGCTTTTATTGGGATTAGGACAAACATCGCCAGGGGATTGTATATTGATGAGGGATTGTTTGCCATTTGCCTTTCTTCAGCTACTGATCTAGGACCTGATAACTAGGGAACTTAATCGGATATTACAATAGATTAAGTAATAGTTACTCTGTCTAATAAAATAAATATTAGAATGAGTAAGGTAAAAGAATTCCTTACATGAGAAATTAAAAGAAACTATGTGTGATAACGAATTTTGGTTAGTCTTCATTTCGTTATACTATAAACAAAAGATTATCAATAATATGCAAAATAATAATTATTTTTTGATCTCCACAAGTCTTCGTTTAACTTCCCTACGTTTGTACCGTAATGCCAATCTTGTTAAAAAGCATTAATTAATTTATTAAACTTATTTCATGACGATTTTGCGCTATGTAGAAGTTACTATTACGGCGACGATTTAAAAGTAGACGCGGGTTTGACCCCCGCCTGGAGCATATAATTGTTTCATCGTTTTCTTTCTTTATTTGTAATTGTTATAATAAAGTAGGCGTTAAAAACGCACAAATAATCAAATATAAATGTAATTACAAAGAACTTTTAGACTTAATTGGTAAATCATTATGAATTTCACTTTGAAAATAAACCTTAGAAGTTTCTAGAATATCTTTTGAGCTCATATAATTGAGATGATCTCCTATTGAGATAATTACATAATAAGTAAGTAAGAACGTTCCAATGAAACCTTGCCTATTTGATAAAGCAATATGTACGTGAAGTCAATTTATAAGGTAAATGATTAACTATAATATCGGCAGTGCGTATGTGCTCCGGTTACCTATTTGAAAATATTGTAAATTCTTTGATCTAATAAGCCTCATATAAATAAATATTCACCAGATGTTTTATGAAAATATAGATTGTTTTTGAAACTTAGTTACCTAACTTTTTATAAGTAGGTCTTTGATTATATTATATTTATAAATATAAATATACAAATATATATAAACAAAGATCTATAGGGACCTATATCAGCTGCACAATTTTAATTGTCAAAACGACAGACACCTGAAAAACTATTCTTCTGGATCTTAGTTACTAAATACAGTCGGTGGTGCCGTCAATACGACAATAAATTAAAACATGGGCTATATTAGTTCATCGAAAAGATTTGCCACTTTCAAAAATATCGTATTTATTTGATAATTTCCTAACATTTGTATGAAATAATATAAAATAACATAGGCTGCATTATTTCATAGAAATGTTATGTAATTATTAAAAGAATAAGATGTTTCTGAAAGTGGCAAACCATTTCTATGAACTAATATAGCCCATGTTTTTATTTATTGTCGTATTGACAGCACTACCCTGTATATTATTAAATTACAGTAATTAACACCACATACACGTAACATCTATAGTACATCATCTAATCATGCAGAAGAGGGGGTTGCGAACGTGCGTTGAAATGTGTGTTGTAGGTTTATGTACTGGTGACTAATATGACAAAGGCCTAGCGACCGCTTAGTGCTTATATTAACCGTTATGTCACATTACCCTCGAGTCATCCTCCTGTGATCCCCGGTCTTCGGTTTGATGAAACTCTATGTAAGTGATTAACAATCGCTAGGCATTTGTCGTCATTGGTTCCAGTTTGTTTACTCATGTGTGTACTGCACATTATTATTATATACCGCGAATGATGGCGGTGATGAGCAGACGAAGCGACGTGGCGACGTTCGCAGCCCCTGGCACTCAGGGTCGGAGACAGTCGCATGCGAAGCGGGAGGGGCGACGGTGGGGCAACATGAACGGGGCTCACTGAGAGGGTGGTGCGGCGGCACGGAGAACGTGTAGTACTTGGCTGTTTGGTTGTGAGCTCGGAGTACTGAGCTGTGGGTCAGCGTCACCACCACCACGAGGACCGAAGCCAGAGCTAGCGCGAAGAAGGAGGCGGCGACGGCAGCCACAACCCGCCGCCTTCTGGCTTCCTTTCCGGCATCCTCGGGAGGGACTTCGGGCTCCTGCAGCGGAGGTGGGGGCTCCGGTGACCTGCTGCGGACGCTCGGTCCTCTGCTGGTAGGCAACTCAAGCGTGTGGCGACGGGAGCGGCGCGCGCGCTCACAGTCGGCTGCTGAAGAGTGGTGTCGGCGCAAGCGATGTGGCGCCCCTGGTGTTACACGGCATGAAGCAGATCGCAACGTGCGCACAGGCACCATCAAATCATCGCTGGAGACTCTCGGCACTCGGGCCGAGTGTACGGACCTCAAGGAATGGTCCCGAGTGGAGCTGCTCGGGAAGGCAAGATCTACCGAAGCACGTGAAGAGTGTCGCGAAAACCTATCACGATCACGATGGTCAACGCGCACCGACATGGTGCGGGCGGAGCGCGCGGCGGCGGCCGCCCGAATGACGCTTCCCCCCAGCCGCGTGACGCCGCGCCCGCCGCGCTCCCGTGTTTACACTCATCCCCGATCGCACAAAGAACGCTTACAAAATATTCTTCACATCACTATGTAACGTTGACCTTAAATCTGACACGAGTGGATCTCGCCGGCCCCTTATTTACACGATTAAACGAATTCGAACTCACCTTTTCCCGCCTAACTTTAAATAAATGTTTAAACTCTGAATTCAAATTAAATGTTACAAATTCAATATTCACCTTACCTATATAGAGCAAAATAAATTGTGAACTGCAGTTTGATTTGAAGCTGACACACCAAGTAAATATTATTTTTGTTAATAAAGACAGATAAAATATTTAAGTTTAAACTGTCCTTTGATTGACTAACTCCAATGGTCTACTGGCAAACAATCTACTGGCACCTTACCATAACGTTATTGGGATATACCTTTTAACGCAGCAAAGGATATTAACTCAACTTAAGAATAATTCTCACAAATATAAACTGATTACCATCATCATGCAGTTATTTTATCATGGACTAGGTCTAACTATATAATAGTAAAAAGCTTAAAGCTTAAGTCATGATAAAAGTCCTGGTAACTCAGAAAAAAAAAAGATTTGAAAAGATACAATACAGTATTTTGTAACCTAATCTAATTGGCATTATAGAAATTGTCATCATGAAATTTAACACCGAACTATGCATTGTAATTTATTTATTGACTGCAACGCAAGAACTGCAGAAATCAATAATTTCTCTTTTTACATCAAATATGGCTTTAAGGGATCATCTTTTTGCTTTCCTTTTTATAGGGGTTTTATCAACATTTTAATTTATCCAGTACCGTGTCATTATTTGGCTACATTGAATATAGAACCTTATCCGCAACCCATTCACAGATTGCTTGAAAGCACAGTTTTATGTTGAAAATGCGCTTAATATCTACATTTCTGCCATTGGCACAAGCTGAGAGCTAAATAGAGCGAGCAGCCTTTGTTACAGTCCACGTTGTCAAGTTAAATTGTCTCGGCGCGGGAAACGAAACAGATAGTAGAAGTTGTCGCGAGGCCGCCACATCGACACTATTCAATATAGAGACACCCCCTGACGACTCACGAGCCACTGTGCGCTGTGTGCTAAGACATAGGAGTAAACGTCAAATTAATTCAGTATATATCTAGAATACAGGGTGGTGCTGTCAATACGACAATAAATTGAAGCATGGGCTATATTCTTCTTCTTCTTTTATTAATAGCAATGTGTTTATCTTAATCAAAAATATCTTATTCATTTGATGATTTCATGACATTTCTATGAAATAATGCAGCTAATGTTATAATATTTCATACAAATGTCATGAAATTATCAAATAAATCAGATGTTTTGAAAGTTGCAAACCATTTCTATGAACTAATATAGCTCATGTTTTAATTTATTGTCGTATTGTCGGCACCACCCTGTACAACAGGAATAACAAATAGAAGACGTGGTGCTGTAATCCCAACAAACCATTTTGTTATTTAAGACAAGGGATTTATTTCACACAGCCAACGTGTTGCTTCCGTTCTGAGTTCGGACAAGAGTTTCCAACCGTCTGAAAATATTACGTTCCCCGTGAGTCAAGAGAATGTTTGAAATTCTCGCTACCAACTTTGATAGCGAACACACCTAGAACAGCTTAAGCATATTATTCAGCATCATGATTCGGTTGCTTAAACTAGTAATAAGTGCTACATAGAAAGGTATAGCATTTTCAATGAATCATCATCTTCGTCATGATTTCAGCTAAAATACGTCTACTGCTGGACAAAGTCTTCATGTGAAAACCTCCACGATGATTAGCCACGTGCTGTACCTTCAACAGGTCGCGGTTTCGACTACGCTTTATCGTTGAATTCACATAATTTATTTTACCGACACGCCGGCACCTCTGCCAAAACATGATATACATATTTTATGTGACGTAAGTATGTTCCTATCTCGCTTTTTGCATCTGCTCCTCAATTTTCATCGTCGATTCAAACTCAGCCAGAGGTTAGTAAGCACTACACCGCCGGCGCTGCGGCTCGGCAAAGAAGTCTGCTTAAACAGCTGACAGCTCATCAAGCGCCACATTTCGACCTAAAACCCTTACACAGTTAGTAATAGAGGTGGCTTTCGTATAACAACTATTTCACTTGATGTGCCTGTATATTGCCTTTGTGAAATATTTTTTGTCAGGACAGGCTGCCATTAGATACCATAAAGACAAAACAAGTTTTATTATATGTATACCTACTACTATAATCTAAAACAAATATCATTCACTTTACGACGAATGCAAAGGATCAGAAATTACGACAGTGTTTATAACTCAAATGATGCTCTCTGGGGTCTCTTTACCGTATTAATTTCTATAACTTTATTATAAATATGGACGCACATTAATTGTAACACATCAGTTGTAAAATAACTCTTACTACAACGGATTTCGTAACCTTCAAAAGTCATTTGATGATTATGTGTACATCGACCACATAGCAAAAAACACAATGTAGTATAGTATTTACATTAACGTCTTGTCAATTGCATGTTTCCATTAAAAAAATAAAAGAGGAAAAAAAAACAAAAATTAAGAATAAATAAAAGAGGGTCTGCAAAAAGTGCTTAAAGTAAAGGAAAATGGATCTAAAACCCTCATTAGTCCGTTAATGATGCCGGTCATTAATGCATACTAAACGATATTTAGCCTGAAAAACTACAAAAGTAAGTACTATTTTTTTTGTTTTTTTTTTTATACAAAGCACGACAAATGACTCAACACCACCTGATGTGAAGTAAGAAGAGTCCATATACGGTAAGAAGAGTCCATATGCGAAGACAGATAGTGCAGTTCAGACACTGCTCTAGCCGCCTCCACCTTGCCGGCCCGAAAGGTGCTTTGATAAAAAAAAGATATAAAAATATACTATGATAAAAAAGTGATGTAGTAACATTAACGTCTTAAGCTAACCAATGAAAAATGGCTTTATCGGTTCTACTGATTACTATGTAAAAACATCCATTTCCATAAGTCGTAGAATAACGCTGAGACTTACAGTTTATTTACTTTGTGCTTGAAGTTATAAACTTTCATAATTTTAAATTTGTCAACTTCAATAAATTTAAATCGTCCTTTCTCGTCGTCCTATTTATCATTCAGATATTTTAGTCTGAAGTCTCAAATTTTATTTTTAAAAATAAAGACATTTTGACAATCTCATAAATGAATAATAAAATATCCATTATTATGTGTGTATCAATTTAAATACGCTTATGGCATATGCGACAATGGTTAAAAACGAATATTGGCTTATGACTAATTTAATAAGTCGTCACGCGTTTTATACCTGTCTTAACTTCTCAAGACTTTATCAATTTTGTTAAAGAATACATACCTACGTTACGTAATAATAGTTATCTCTGAATTCCTAATTTGCAGATTTTTTTTCATTAAAAAATAGTCAAATGCGGACATGACCTTTTATAATCGCGTCATTTTGCTGTTTAGCCCATAAGCCGATGCGTCATAGTGCGAAATGCAAAATTTTATAATTATACAAGCACCAAAAGACTAAAATTACTGTCTCGTGTAGTCTTCTCATTCATTTTGTTACAAAATTTGTAAAAAATATGACTGTCTTAGTCTATTACCTTTAGGACTAGTTTTATTCTCGATCCGCATCTTTTGTGTTGTTTTGTATACCTAATTACGACAAATTACGTTTTTTTCAAAGTTCGCTATAGCAAGTTATCCATCTGGCTTACGAAAGAGGATGCATTAAAGTAATTAGTACAGTTTTAGTATGATGACAAGTCGCAAGCTTTCGCTGTCCCCGCGGTGTCGAGCCACAATGGCGTCAACTATAACGATGAGATACGGCGATCTATAGATAAGATACACTCACGAAACGTTTGATTGAAAATAATACGTACGATATGTATTCAGAAACAGATCTTCGAATTACTTATGATAAAAATATCTTCACTGAGCTTACTAAGTTTATAAATGATTATTCTTATTTTGGACCTCTCTCCAGAGAAAAAAGAAAAAGAAGCAAGTACGGCACAGCCAATTCCAAGCTAAAGAAAGATACTGAATCATGTATGTTTGAATAATCTCATCATTCAAAACAAAAAATATTACATGATCGAGAATTCCAAGAAATAGAGGATTATTGTCACAATTGAATACTAGGAAGGACGAGGATTTTCCACTTCTAACATCATATTAGCATTTTGATTCGATTGATAATACAAATGTTATAATAAAAGTAATTAAAGCCAACAACTTGATTGCTTATGTCAAAATCATAGACTAGAGATTTAAAATGGTACTCAAAATGTAGATAACTATACTAACGGGTATGGTATTATCCAGTTAAAGTACTGATGATTGACTTTGAGTTAAAGTTTTGATTTCTTGATGAAGATTATGTATAAACTGCCACTTTGTGGAGAGTAATTTTGAACTAAGCTTTTATTTAAGCTTACTATAATTTAGCCTTTAGAATTGTTTTGATGCTAATTTAGTCCTAACTGGTTGTATGTAGTGCTGGGTGTGAACTTCGCTTTTCCTATAATTCGGGGCTAACTATTTTATTATTTTGATTTTCTTTAGGATACTACTCGTATTTGAAATATATTATTGAGTGATTATTAAAATGTCCGCACCTATAGTCCCGTATTGTGCTAAAGTTTGTGTTGCGGCCACTTTTTTTTACGAGTAGGTATAATCTTTAGAATTGAATTCTGAATCCGTTCCATATTAAATTATCTACTACTGATATTCTGAGTTTAATGCAGAAAATTGTAAAAGATTAGAATAATAAAGCCGGGAATAAAAGTTTCATAATAGCCATTATGTCGATTGTGAAGCCAAAAACCGATGCTAGTAGGCGTGTAGATCGTAATTATTTTTTTACCATGACGGGGTAACTCTTGGCCTTCATCTCACCTGATGTTTAGTGAAAATAAGGCCGACGATGGAGCGAGCTACACCCTGATTCCTCAACCACAGAGGAACTGGCTATCTTACCAACTGCTGGAACACAACAATGCAAACATTATTGTTATGGCGGCAGACTTAGGTAAGATAGTTGCAGCTGGCCAGGCGGGCTTATAAAAGCCCTGCCACCAACCAAGCACAAAATTTCTGCAGAAAATTTCTGCCCCCACGGGATTCGAACCCCGGACCTCTAGATCTGAGGTAGGTGGTCTCAAGCACTAGACCACAGAGGCAGTTAATTTGCGCGCACTCACGTGTACAACTACGTAATGTTGCTAGTTGAACCAAATGTCCTTTCCCCAAAAATTAAGCGGAATTTTTTACTCTATATAAAATGATTTAACATTCCTGTATTATTTTTGTTAAATATTTTGGGAGAACTGAGTCGATATGGCTTAGTTTTATGGGTTTCAAATACTTAAGGTGCGCGTGCTCGGGTTGTAGGCGTTATTTAAGCGTAGAAGTAATAAATCTGGGTCTTTAGATATTCAAACTTTGAAAATAAAATTTATCACTAGAATGTCTACAAAAGAAAGAATTTGGCTTACGGACAATCGTTTTATTTTCATCATTTCCTTCCGTTTGGAGAATCTATTCATTAAGGCTTCATTAGCAGCATTTAATTTGACAATGGTTTATTAATTACCAAAGATACCTAATTTTATTCGTGTGCTTTTTCGAATTCCATAAGTACCTAGAAACGAATCCAATTGTCCAACTTAAAGAATTTCATGAGATGTGAAGCTGTGCTATGAATATTGAGTACAGTTGGTATTTAGTGAAGCCTTTAATAATAAATAAAACGAAAATGTTGCTGACGATATTGTCACTGCAATCATCATTACTATCACCTAAAAATTGAAAAGCATAAGTACAAAAAATATTTTGTTTTGAATAAAAAGGCATTGTAATTTAATTAGTAGACAGAGGAAGCTGTACATTTAAATAATATGAATTAACATACATATTCTTTAATAGTCTTCTATAATTTATCGCATTCTTATCTGTCAGAGAATTTAAGTTTGTTTACTTCAGCCAATTTCAAGACCCGTTCAAAGGAAACTTTCGCAAAATTTTAATTTGCAGAATTCTTTATTAGGTACCTACTTCTTTAGAGTAAAAAATAATTAGTTTTAAACCACTTTGGCTCTAATTTTATAATAATGTCTCATGTTACTGTGAAGTATACCTACAAACCTTGTTGCAAAAGTTGCCAATGTGCGAAATTAATTGTTTTTTTTTTATAGCTAGGGGCCTACTGGGTAATGTGAGACTCTAGTACTGGCATACTCACTAACCATCAACGTTCAAAGTCAAAGTCAAAGTACTTTATTGCATCATTTGTTACATAGATGTTAACAATATTATGGAGAATCAAACATGACCCTGCAAGGGCACCGCAATATCTTAATTCTAGTATAGTTACTTAATTACATTAAAATATTATCATTATTAAATTAATACATTAACATTATTAAATCAATTTCATGCATTAAGTTACATTATTATTATAAATCAATGGCTATCATTTAAAAACTCTTGCAGCGAATAATAACATTTTTCTATGAGATATTCTTTTAACATTTGTTTGAATTTATTTAATTTGTTTTCATATTTAAATTTGCTTGGCAATTTATTATAAATTTTAACGCACGTAGCCAGGGGGCCACTTTGCGTCATTTTCAATTTGCAAGTTGGTTCCCTCCCTTGCTGCTTGTCGATTGTTGACACAACAACAGGAAATTTATGGCAGTTATCCAGCTTGCCTCGACAGTCCCCAACAAGGGCTCGGGATATCCCTACAACGCCAGGTGTATGATGTGGACGATGGAGCAATTTGCGTTAGCCCCAGCCTTTCAAAGTGATAAACATGTTTTGTTGTAACAACTGTTGATAAACCGACATAAATAAAAAAAATAGACAACAGATACTATAATGTTGAGGAGACGCTGATTAGTAGGTACAAAAGTTTAAAATATAGGTATCCAAAAACTCTACACGGTTCGGAAATCGAAACCGGTCATATTCTAATGAAAAGGTTATTTTGTTGGAAATTGATAGAACCCATGAACGTTGTTAATTAATGACATGCTTCCATTAGGAAACATTTATTGCTATGCGGATGACAGTATAGTGCATGGGGAATATTACGGTCGCCCGGGGGCTGGGCGCGCTGAAACCGAGAGAAAGAAAGAGAGAGAATCTTACCATGGATCCCAATAGTGTGTTGAACCTTATATCTAATTGGGGCTCTAACAATATTGTTGAGTTCAATGCTAAGAAAACACATGTGTGCTCGTTAACCGCCAAAATGTCGCCGGTCCTTCCCCTTCCCTATCTTCAGGATACAACTTTTTCGGCACAGGGCTCGGCAGGGAGATTCAATTCCAGGAACTACATCGAAACCAGCCTCACCAAGCTCGGTGTCCTGAACAAGGTACGTCAATTTTTTACGCCTGATCAATTATGACCTGCTTTATAAACTCAGGTATGGTCTTGCGTGGAATATTGCTCGCACCATGGATGGCTCCGCCATGGATGGCTCCATCCTCCTCGATGCACTGGACAGATAGCAGCGTCGTGCTGTCCGTATCATTGGCGATGTATAAATCACGAACAACCTTGAACCTCTGAGATTGCGAACAGACATTGCGTCGCTGAGCGCCTTCTATAGTAGTTCCTTAAGAAAAAAGTATGTGGGTGATACAACAGAGCCTTATGGTACACCAGCATTCACTGACATGAACCGCGAAGCGCATCCATCTACGAGGATATGGATTCTCCGCTCATGCAGGAAGCCGGCGATCCAGTTGCAGAGCTGACCGGGCAGACCGTATGCCGAGAGCTTGGAGAGTAGAGCTCTGTGCCAGACCCTATCAAAGGCTTTGGCAATGTTATGGCTAACAGCCACTGTCTAACCAAGTTTGTCAATAACTTCATCCCACACAAGCATTAAACACGCTAGAAGATCACCCGTTGACCGTTTCGGCCTAAGCCCTTACTGTCGATAATTTAATAAATGACTATTCTAGGTATCGGATCAACTGGCGATGCTATTGGGTGTTAGCTGGGTTTGAATGATCTTCCTTTTGGGGACCGGTTGCAAATTTTTCTCTCTCCAAGGTTCCTTCAAAAGAAGCGTAAAAAGGAACTTTTAAGTCGGCAAGGTGGAGGCGGCTAGAACAGTGTCTAAGCTGCTCTAGCTGACTTCGCATTTGGACTCTTCTTACTGCTTCACATTAGGTAGTATTAAGACATTTGCCTTACTTTTTGTAAATAATAATAATAATAAATGTTCCTTTTGCCCTCCGTTGTTTCAATTACAGACAGTAAAAGACAGATGTCATCATAATTTATTCATGTCCATTCGGAATAAAAGCTTATTGATTTCAAATTTAGATATAAGATAGCAGAATTATTAAACACAAAAAGTGAAAAACATTTTCGTTTTATTATGATTTATAGCTGGTATGATAAGGTAGTATTTTGCGTGTATCTAATAAAACATAAAAGTTTTGGTTTACTTGATTAAAAATTAGTATACTGTTGTAATATATAAAGATTTAGTGCACTTTTTATATACTTTTAATTATCTTTATTGTAACAAGGGGACTATTCTATTATACTGGTAAAGTATCACTTTCTCTTGATTTTTACAGGGCTTAAAATTGAATGAAAGGAATGGTAATAAGCACTGCATATTAAAAAGCCCAAGAAGTTTATTATAGAGTTATGTTTGATAAATAATACTATTAAATTAAAAATTAAGCGCGTTTTATTTTTTTCGTTAAAATAATAATAAATACAAACAAATTCACGTTCACACCAAATTTTTGCAATCTTACATAATACTTTCCCTAGATATAAAACTATGGAGTAGTATATTACAAATAAGTTAATTAAAATAATATTGTGTTAGTTTTTCACTATATCAAATTTAAAACATACAAAATGACATATTGAATCAAAATATTTTAATATTAACCTATATACACTAAAATATACCGTCTTATTAAATGTTATGGTAAATAAATAAATTGATGAGATCAATAGTAAATACCGTTTTCTACAGATCAGAAGTTACTATTCCGACGCTGATTGTTGTTAGCCACTAAATACTATAATGTCTTATAATAAACATTTTTTTTATATTTCCCTGAGTAAGTTTAAAGTAAAATACGCCGAACTTCCAAACCTTTACGAAAAAGTTTGTGCGGCTTTCTTTATTTTTTTATGAAGGTACGTACATCAAATGTAATTAAAGACTGTTGGTGTGCTCGATATTTGAGCCAATGTTTGCTTTCGCTGATTGGAACCTATTTGATCAAATATCAACCCAGTGTTTACTGCGTTTATATAACAATAATCTTTATTATTTCTCAATAATTGGTGATCTTCTTACCCAGAATGCCGTAACAATTACTTTTATGACAACACAGTCCTACACATTTTCAGGTCATATGGTTGCTTGTATTGAAACTTTGTATCGGAATATTTGATTTTTGAAACAACAAACTAGACAATAGGTTTAGGACAATAGGCTTAAAACGGTTTATTTGCAACTATATTCCTGGGTTTAGAATTCTCTGAAAATATTGTATTAACAATGGTTATACGACCGCCCATCTGGCTTTGACCTTAGAAATTTATCACTAAAAATTGTGAAATAATTTTTTAACTCAAATAAAATCCGAATTCAAAACACTAAAAAGGAAGAAATAATTAAATTTAATTAAGTACTTATTTCACTAAAAGTTATTTTTTGGAGTTTCACACTTTCGATTGTTTGTGGAAACAGCTTAGCACCAACTTCGAAAAATTACTTTTCCAGAATTGAGCACCTAAGGTGACAGCAAGGCAGGTCCGTATAATAGCCAAGATACAACTTTAAATCAGTCAAATTATTGAATTCAAGTTGCATTTTGGCTGCCTATATAGACTTGCCCCATAGACGGACTTCCCCGCTGTCACCTTAATTAAATTTAATAATTTCTCCTTTATAATGTCTTCAAGTCGGTTTTTTGTTTTTGCTTACAAAAGAGATGTTTCATATCCGGCCAGGTATATGTACAGTATCTCAAAAATGCACAAAAATTTCCTGATAAAAAAATACTAATAGTTCGTTATTATCCATAGTTTGTGTGTACAAAAGTTGAAATTTTTCGTCGATTTCACCGTTATTCACTATGAAAATATGGCGGGTGACATAGAAGTCAACTAAACGTCACCAAAGTGACATAGGCGCCATGATGAAATTTTGGCTGTGGTGCAGTTTTATCTATACAAAATCTTATTTTGTACCACGCAACAAAGCAAATAAAAAGAAAATGGACAATTGTACACTGTCCTGCATATTTTTACCTATTTATATTATACTGTACATAGACTTGGCCGGGCCTCCATACATTTTTGAATCATCTCTTTTGTGAAAGTTCGCCAGAGCTTATCGAGTAAGCATTTAATTGGGAACAGGGGGACTTATGTCTTTAGTTTTTGACATTACACTTCCTGCTGGTTTATACGGGGTAAGTAACGTCTGAGTAACCTAGTACCCGTAGGCAGCATGTGAGTTGAGGCCAAGGTGCTACGGACGTCCATTGGCTACGGTGACCGCTTACCATGGGTGGACCTTACGCTTGTTTGCCACTCTTTTCGTATAAAAAAAATACTTGAGCCCTTTGGCGACAAATTTAATACCTATTGTTTCATTATCTATAATCTTTGATGGCACGACGAAATGGTCACAAAAACCAAATTTGAAATTTCTCAACTCTGAAATTAAATACCACCGTCACTCTTTGTTAGATTAATATTAATGAAAACAGGAGATAACGCTAATTAGCTATATTGAAACCATTTATTTCTGCGAATGCCACAATGTAAGTTAAATTATTGAACTCCTTAACAATTATAATACTTATAAATATCGAGGCTTATATTAAATATGAGAATTTTAGAATGAGACCAAACGAACTAATAAAGAATAAAACTGTACTATAATTAGCTTTCTATTACACTAATAACCAAAAGTTTGGCGAGGTGTAATTACGGTTTAGTTGATTTAACAAAACGGTGCTCTATGCAACTCTATTTTTATATGTAGTCACTTTTTTAAGCTACAGGTAGCCGCAAGTTCTGTTGTGATTTTTTCGGTGTACTACCGAGAAATAGCTGAGATTAATGTCAGATACATTACGGTAAATTAATATATAATACAAACAAATATACAAACTGTCTACATAAGATTCCAAACTAACGGACAATAAGTACAAAAAACTCTAAGGAAAACGATGAAGAGTTATTTGATGTCTTCAGCGTAAACTTTGTCTACGTAAAGGAACCATTTGGCCCTTTTGCGTTAGTTTTCGATGAGAATAAATGTCACTTTGTTACATAAACTGGTCACTTTGTACGTGTTGTAAATGAGTAGCCATTTAACTTTATCTAACCTCTGAGGTAAAGGGATTTAGTTGGCAAAGAACGAAGATATACGGACTAAAAGAAAGATATTCGAACTAACTGAATAGTAAGTTACCCTATACAATTAGTAGGATGTGAAGTCCGTAACGTGCAACCTGCAGCGAGGTGGAACTAGGATATTAATTTAGAACCGTCATTGATATCGAGGAAATGACTTCATCATTACATTATACAAGTTTTGCCTGAAGCGGACCGACATACTATGTGGTTATGACTTTGGTCAAGATCTCGCAAAATAAAATATGCAAAGTCTCATAGTTATCGAGTTATGAAAAATATCCTCTTGGCATCGACTTTTTGGATATCTTGTGTAGTTAACCTATACTAGCCAACTTTTTCATTAAAATATAATAAATCAAACAGAAATTCAATGTTATTACATTTTCTTTCTCAATACCTTTTGCTAAGTATTTGGCACTTTTGTCAAACTACTGAAAAACTTATTTTAGAAATGTGCTACATTTCCACGTTACTCCTCTTCATCTTAAGCACACATAAATAGTTATGATTATCATCGTTTGTTAAAGAAAACAAACTTAGATAAAATAAGAATAATGTTATTTAAAAATGTTCTAATTATGTACGTAGTAACTGGCCTTATTATTTATTGAACTTACCTTATTATTTATTATTGGCACATTCAGTCATAGTCATAGATTTTTCAATGTAGGCTTTCGACAAAGCACTTATCAAAACAATAAATATATTAATAATGAACTACTACGTAGAAATATAAATTATTACCAGCTTGTAATGTATTGGACAGTTATTACGTTAAAAAAAATGTATTTCAATAATATTTTGACTGTCAGAATTATTCTAGATTTGTGTGTGAGAGAGAGAGGTAGAGAGAATCAGGCCGAGGGGCTACGCTGAACGATCAGTTAGAGACAGAGAGATTTAATAATATAATTTTATAAAGCCATATGTGCAGTAGTTTTAAGGAAATGCACACGATTTACAAGATTCCCGGTGTTTGATTGCGGCGCATACCGGATAAACATTTGGTGGGTCACGCACCACAGTACCTCCAACTCAATACGCATAGTTTTAAAAAATAATTTTTAACTACACAAAAAACTATTTTAACGCCTAGGGGACCTGTACGGGGACAGTTTATGCTTTCAAATAATATTATTCATATAAAGACTTTGGCAGTTATAAATAGAATCTTAAGATTTTTTGGGATTGTCTATTTTTGTTAAGTGACCTAAATCATTAATTGAGGATATTTCAACTCATGAATTTGGCAGTTTCCTTGATTACTGAACATTCGTACTGAAATATTTATTATTGTTTAATGGATTTGCTTATGAGCTTGATCTGGGTCAAGGTGTCAAGATTAGATTGAGGATAGGTCAATCCTACCTGACGCCTGTTCAATATCACTATTATGTATTTACATAGTAAACAAACAAAAATTCAAACATAATAATGTTAAAACTAAAATTGGGAATAATAACGTACATACATTATTTTTTATAGGACAAGGGTGTCAAACGCCTGATGGTAAACAGTTACCATGCAGTGAAAAAACGTTAATGTCCAAAATAAATGAGAATAATAACGTACTTACATTATTTTTATAGGACAAGGGTGTCAAACGCCTGATGGTAAACAGTTACTTTGCTATCATTGCTTGTTAACCGTTATTAACCGTTAAAACTGGTTTAAAATATTTCGTTATTAGTAACACAGTTGCCTACATTAGTGATGACCTCATTTCTATGATCTGGGGTGAGGACAGAGTAAACTTGGCTGAATTTAGCACTTAACTTTTTTTTTTTTTTTTTTTTTTGTGCTTTTATCATGCAATCAGTCTTGGACTATGAGCAGATGTGTGGAGAGAATTTGGCGTGTAGAGTTGAAGTCCTCATTAGGGCTCCACTCTTTGAGTTACTACAGTCAGCTACAATTACTGACTATCTAGTTCCATAATTTTGCGTCTCTTTAATCGTCCCATGATCTTAGGGATTGTAAGTTGCACTGCTAAATGATTAGGATGGTTTTTTAGCCTTGTTTTATATCTGGAGCTGTGGAGTCTAATTTCATCCTTTACCGTGTTTATATTCAGGTATTTATGAAGCTCATCAACTCTTACAAACCAGGGTGAATTTGCTGAGTGCTTTAAAATACAGTTTTGGACTCTCTGTATTATCATTATGTTTGAGTCAGAAGCTGAACCCCATAATTGGATGCCATAGGTCCATATTGGTTTGAGCACTGTCATATAGATCAGGAGCTTGTTATCCACTGATAGTTTTGAGTTTCGACCAAGTAGCCAGTACAGCCCTCTATGTTTTAGGTTGATCTCATCTCTCTTGGTCTGTATATGCTTCCTCCAAGTCAGCCTTCGATCCAAGTGTATTCCTAGGTATTTCACTGATTCCTGGTGAGGAAGCTGTTCACCACCTAGAGTGACTGGTGGACAGTTTTCCCTTCTTAGAGTGAATGTTATCTGGACTGACTTAGATGCACTAGTTCTGATTCTCCATTGTTTGAGCCATTTGTCTATCCTGTTGAGACCGTTTTGTAAGATTTTGGAAGCCTCCATAGGACACCTATTAGATGCTAGAATTGCTGTATCATCTGCATAAGTTGCTACAGTCACGTCTGGAATCTTGGGGAAGTCGGATGTGTATAATGTGTATAGTACAGGCCCAAGTACTGAGCCTTGTGGCACTCCAGCTGTTATGTTATGGAATACGGATGTAGCACCATCCTCCTTGACCTGGAAAATCCTTTCTGACACATATGATTTTAATATGTTGTAGAAATTGTGTGGTAGCAGTGTTTTAATTTTGCACAGGAGACCTTTGTGCCAAATCCTGTCAAACGCCTGTTGTACGTCAAGGAATGCAGAGGAGCAATATTGCTTTTGTTCCAGTGTAGTACTTATTACATTACATACTCTATGGACTTGTTCTATAGTTGCGTGTTGTTTCCTGAATCCAAACTGATGATCTGGTATAATGGACCTTTCAGCAAATGTTTTGAGAAGTCTGTGTAATAAAACCTTTTCAAAAAGTTTGGATGTAATAGGCAGTAAGCTTATTGGCCTATAAGAGGTTACTTCATGGATAGGTTTGCCAGGTTTATGGATCATTATAATTTGGGATACCTTCCATAACGCCGGATAGTAGCCAATCCTCATGATGGCGTTAAAGAGTATGGTCATAAACATTATTCCTTTATGGGGGAGGTTTGAAAGCACTTTCTTGTCTATCAAATCAAAACCAGGTGCTTTACCGTTTTCCATATCTTTAATGCATCTAATGATTTCCTGAGGTGTTACAGTTCTTAGTGGCAATTCAAGTTGAAAATCTTGATTCAGGATGTCATCAACATCAGAATCGTCAATATTGGGGTCAGCTTCATTACACGTGAACACCTCAGCTAAGTGGTTAGCAAAAATCCGTGCCTTTTCCGGCTTAGGTTTAGCCCATATATTTCCTACTCGGAGTGGTGGTTTGGCGTTTTGTGGATGGTTAAAGTTTTTACTGGCACGCCATAGTGAATAGTCAGTGGCCTTAGTGGCTGTAAGTGATTCTAGGTGGGCTTCCAGAGTGGCATCATTCGCTGCTTTAATAGTTTCTTTTAGATCACGGATAGCTCTGTTGAAAGCAGTTTTGTCTTCTGGATTAGTGATGACCTCTTTTCTATGATCTGGGGTGAGGACAGAGTAAACTTGGCTGAATTTAGCACTTAACTACAGCAGGCTTACTCGGTATATAACATCAGTCTACAACAGGTTTACTCAGCATATATCGTCAGTCTACAAAAGGTTTATTCGGCATATAATATCAGTCTACAGCAGGCTGACTCGGCATATAACGTCAGTCTACAACAGGTTTACTCGGCATATAATATCAGTCTACAGCAGGCTTACTCGGCATATAACATTAGTTTTAGTAGCTGCTGCAATGTCACTCGGTTTCCTTACCTTTTTAGGGAACGGTAACCGTTTACCATCAGGCGGGCTGTCTGCTTGTTTGCTACCCTTATCGTATAACAAATAATGTACGTTCTTATTTCTTATTTTATTTTTAACATTAGTGTGTGTTAATTTTTGTCTGTTTCCTATGTAAATACCTAGTAGTGATATTGAACAAACGTCACCTAGCTAGGTATTATGTATAGGTACAATATTTAATCAAAACAAACAAGCTAAATTCACTTATTTCTTCTATAAAAGAAAAGCAATTATTTATTGTACTTTAATTATAATTAGCTTATAGTCGTCACAGCCTTTCACTTTCATTGATTTCCCTTGAGCTTTTACCTTTTCGAAATCTCTTTTTCTGTTCACCAAAATAACAATTGTTTAATAGGTACTGTTGACAGCACGTCAAGCGTGACAGTTTGACCTAGAGACCACCCTTATTACGTTCATAATAGAGGCAGCGTAGTGCAACCTTCCTCTTGATATACAGTCGTCTGTACCTACATAAATACTTAACGTAACTTGGGTCGTTATAAGTGTCCATTTATCCTCAAAGTTTTTTTTGTCTAATTTCTTACCATCATAATGAAAATTGATCTACAGAAAACGGGTTGTATTTAGTTTCACTGGCTAATTAATGTGATACTAACATGTTCGCAAGCCAACGCTGTTTTTATTGAATTAAGTAACATCACATACACTCACACACAGGTGATCTGTCTCAAAACTGTAATTTTAGGGTATGAGCAAATTGACCAAGAAAAATGCGAAAGACCTTTATTGTCATAGACACATAAAACAACAGTTGACTTGTCCATCATAAAGTATCATAAAGTCAATAAGCCATTTCTCAGCATAAACTTCGCAAAATTGCGACATTGCAGTTACTTTGTCAGAGACAACGGATATTGGAATTAAATATTAAAGTTAAAAAGTCATCTTTTCCGCTTTATTGGTCTTCAGTTACTTACAGTTTTTTTTTGCGGAAATAATGAAGCTACTTTGAACTCACAACCGCTTTGAACTTTTACATAAAGTTTTACATTATTATTATCATTTTATTCTGTTACTATTTCCATCAAGTCTATGTTGACTATTGTTAAATTTGTCTTATCTTTAATATAAGCTATAATAAATCCGTACCTACCTAATGTTAAAGTTAAATTTTCAACTCGATTTATATTCCACTATCTAAACAGATACCCAAAGCGAAGTCACCGTATTATTCAAGAACCGAATTTGAATAGTTAACTATTATCGACAAAAAAAAACCAAAATGTTGGAGGGCTTATAGCATAAATAGAAAAATACATTAACATATAAGCTTTGAGGAGTTAATAAAAAAGCTCCATATACTTCTATAAGTTTCTTACATTATATAATTAAATAAATTTGAGAAAAACTGATCTAAAATGAACTCGATTATGTAGCCTCCTGCCAGGATTCTATTTACAGTATTATTAGTAAGTATTACTGTTTATTCCGATTAATACGTAACATTCTTTATTTATATCCACATAGGATTTTGAAGAATACATACCTAAGTATCTTATCATTTGCATACACAATAGAATAATTCAATAATGTCTGAAGTGACCACAAACCAGATAAAATAAACTGTCAATTGTTGAGTGGAAGCCGGCGGGCTGGTAAGGGGCATAAAATTAATCCAGTGAGGAGTTTCATAGTTTCCAAAAGAGAATATAGAAAAACCTAATTTGGCTAACGTGTGGACAATTAAGGAAACAAGATGTAAAAGTTTCTTTGTATCATAAAGACCAGTGGGTAGAGTCTCTCCAATTAAACGGAGTGTCAGAGGCATCCGAAACGAGAACTACACACAGGAGCATTTCACTTTGTTTTTTTAACTTTGGACCAATATAGCATAAAAACTAGGCTGCGAGTTTTGCCCTTACTATATTTATTGAATATTATCAAGAAGATGGTTATTCTTAATTTTTGATTTTAACATTATTATAAATGTTGTTGAAATAGAATATTTCGACATTGTAGGGTGGACGTTAGCTCATAAACGCAAATACAGATAGACTAGAAGAATTTCACAGGGATATCCCAAGTCCTGGTGGCTCAGTGGTCAGAGTAGTCGCCCGGATTGCGAAAGGTCGCGGGTTCGATTCCTGCCTCAGGACGTGGAATTTTTCTAGTTTTTTATATTTTAATTACTAAGAAAATGGTTAATTTATAAAAAAAAAATACATCAATCTTTTGTTCAGTGCAGACCCATGAAAGGTACAGTCAGCATCAAAATTATGTAAATTTTATGACTATTATGTCACCCCGATAAGGATCAAAACCGATAACATCTTTTTGGAGCTGTACACAAGGCCAAATAATTAGGTCTGCAGGTGACGCTAACAAACATCTTTATCGGCCATTCTACGAGCTAATACAGCCAATCAGAGGACACATACCTTCGTAAACACACTAAAGACAAAGCTAATGTTGAATTTTTTTTTTTTTTTTTTTTTTTTCTATTTCATTCCTGCAATCTGTAATATATTACATTTAGCTGGATGTTAAGTGTTTATCATCGGACGTGTTTGGAGCGAAATCCAGTGATTTGCCCAAATAAATTATTATATAATGTAGGATCTACATTTCCATTAAGTCTTGCGGTGCACGCCTCTTTAGTCTCTTAAAGGTTTTACCAGGTCTATTTTCCATTAGGTTCCGTGCCAATGGATTGGAGTGGTTTTGCATACGTCTGTAGTACGATTGAAATGACTCCACTGCTACGTTTTTTACAGTTTTAATTTTCAGGTCCCGATGTAGGTTGTCGTTTTTAATGTACCATGGAGCATTGGTAATCATGCGAAGTATTTTGGATTGGAAGCGTTGCAGTATTTCAAGATTAGAATTTGACGCTGTGCCCCACAATTGCACTCCGTATGACCATATAGGTTTGAGTATAGCCTTGTACAGTAGAAGCTTATTGTCTAAAGACAGTTGTGAGTTTCGATTTAGTAGCCAGAACATCTTTCTCAATTGTTGGCTAAGTGCTTTCCTTTTTGTAAAAATATGTTTGGTCCAAGTTAAACGTCTGTCTAGGTATATTCCTAAGTACCTAACGCTATCTGACTGCGGGATTTTCACTTGATTTAGTTCCACTTCTGGACATGTATCGCGTCTCAGTGTGAATGTTACGTGCACGGACTTCGTTTCGTTTGCCTTTATCTTCCAATCTCTTAGCCATACCGACATGCTATTCAGACTTACTTGCAGTTTTAGGGACGCTTCAGATGCATTTGTAGCCACTGCGAGTATAGCTGTATCATCAGCATATGTGCCGATAATTACGTGGTCTGTGTTCGGAAGGTCATATGTATAGATCAAATATAATAAGGGCCCCATAATGCTACCCTGTGGGACACCTGCTTTAATCTTATAGAGATTTGTTGTGCTATCTCCATGTTTTACGTAAAAATGTCTCTCCTCAAGGTATGACTTTATAAACTTGAAATAGTTGATAGGCAAGTTAGTGAGCACTTTGTAGAGGAGTCCGTCGTGCCACACTCTATCAAAGGCCTGTGATATGTCCAGAAAAACTGCAGAGATGTATTTTTTATCTTCTATAGCGTTGTTTATCTGTTCAACTAGCCTATGTACTTGCTCTATCGTTCCGTGACCGTGCCTGAATCCAAATTGATGTTCTGGGATTAAATCGGCTTCAGACAGTTTGATGATGAGCCTCTTGATGAAGAGTTTTTCAAGTAACTTAGAGGGAAGAGGTAAAAGACTAATAGGACGATAGGATTTTACATCTGAGGGATCTTTACCTGGCTTGGGAACAAGAATTATTTCTGCCACCTTCCATTGGGGAGGAATAAAACTTCTCCAGAGAATGGAGTTATATATTTGGGTCAAGAAATTTATTCCCTTGGCTGGTAGCTCTCTTAGTACTTTAGCCGTAATGAGATCATATCCTGGCGCTTTGTGTATTTTTAGACTCATAATAGTCGTCATTATTTCAGCTTTGGTAAATTTTTTAATAGGTAGATCCAATTGTTGGGGTAAATTTAAGAGGGTTGATACTCGTTCTTCTTTATTTGAACAGAGTCCTTCATGTGCAGTAAATACATGGGATAAATGTTTTGCAAAGGTAACACTTTTATCGTGTTCACTTTTAGCCCAGCTACCGTCATCTTTTTTTAATGGAGATTGGTGGATAATTGGTCTTTTTAGTCTCTTTGTCGCTTTCCAGAGAGAGTAATCCGTAGCTTGGGTGGCATCAAGGTTTTGCAAATATGTTTCTACGCCGCGATTTCTGTAGTTTATCAGGGCTTCCTTTAGTTGTGAGGCAAGCCTGTTGAATTTTGTTTTGTCTGGTGGATACTTAGAGTGCTGCCATGTTTTTCTAGCTTGTCGCTTTTTTTTTAATAATTCAAGGATATATTTTGGGTAGAAATACATGTCGTCTGGGTATTCTATTCGATTTGGAGTGGATGCCCATGCTGCTTGTTGTATAGAGGTATTGAATAGTTCCACTGCTTGAGTGATTTCGGCGTCAGTTGTGAGTGGTATTTGACAGTCAAGTGAGTTTTCTACTAGCTCTCTAAAGA
The DNA here is from genome assembly GCA_947347705.1 of Nymphula nitidulata. NCBI lineage: Eukaryota > Metazoa > Arthropoda > Insecta > Lepidoptera > Crambidae > Nymphula > Nymphula nitidulata. The sequence goes on along the minus strand of OX374625.1, from coordinate 14,738,238 downwards.
GTGGCCAGTTTGTTTTTTTAGTATGCAGCTTGCAGCTTCTTGTAAGTCCCGCAGGTTTGCAGGTAAACATCACTGTTGAATAGCATAAACAAATTCAAAGTGAATATACCTACTTACAAATTTATATAATTACCTATTGACAATTTGTAGAATAAAACTTAGATGCAATTTTTTATGGGTCATGTGCTGAATAAAAAAACTATTTGTAAAAAGCTATGGTAATATAAGAACAGTTAAATTATAAGAGAAGTTTTCAAAAAATATTTGAATTAAGTAGTTATGTCAACATATGATACTTACAAGTAAAATACATTTGCTGCTAAATGTACATTAGCAGTCGGTTCGAATCATGCTAAGATATATTGTGTCTTTGCCTTTCTAGTTAACGTAAATATTAAATACAAAAGAGCCCTACGAGAAATTTACGAAAAATCTCTTCTCACTCTTTTGTTATATTACTGTTAACGAAAGCTATTAAAAATAGGGAGGAATACGTAAGTAAAAGAGAAATTAAAGGAAACACAGCGACGAAGGGTAGATACGGTGACAACTGACATATATTTCTTTTCTGGCATATATTAGGTACAAACTATTTATAAAAAGGAAGTAGTAAAACAATAAAAAAACATGGTAAAATATAAAAGCTCAGTTCTGCACAATTACTTTGGATTAAATGTGAGAATCATTGCTTAACTTTTTAAGAGCATATTTGTCCTTTTTATTTGTCACGAAATAGGTAAAAATGGAAGGAATCTTAGATAAGCATTAGTTATTAGTAGGTATTGCCAGTAATGCATAATATATCATAGGAGATATAAGTTTTATGTCGAGAAGGGAATTAGTAAAAAGAGTTAAGAAAAAAATAAGTATACTAAGAACATTTTTCTTTTACTAAGAAAATTTTCTTTTATGATATTGTAACTACTGCATCGATTATGTTCTAATAGTTGTCCTGACTCCTAATGCTATAAGCTTTTAATAGATAATTTTAATCACTAATGGCCTTTTAAAGGAAAATTCTGAATATAGTTCAGTTTTAGCACGACTTTTATTTTTAACAAAGCTAGAAAACTAGGCAATCAAATAATAACATACATAACCAAACCCAAGAATAGATAAAGTGAAAAGCGACATCTCATTTCTATCCATTCTTCATCCCTTGCTTGGTGATTTGCTAATACCAAACATTTACCGTCGCAGCAGACAATAAGGTACTGTAAAATAAAACTCCATTATTGTTTTGTCGTTTAGATTCCAAAATTTTGAGAAGCGAGAGAAGTATTTATTCGTGATTCTGCATAGATAAAAAAACTACGTTTTTACCTTTTAATATCTGTTTGTCTCACGCGTCTTGTCTTTTTCATTACTCAACAATACAAAAGTTTTGATTATTTCTTCATAAACGCAACTTCGCTGAATACCACGGGAATTTTCCTAACAGCTTATTCCGTAAATCCCTGCTTCTCGCTATTGTAGATTACCTTAGCGTGTATACGGTTCGAATTTGATTAGATTTCCCCTTTCCCTAACATAATATGGTGGAGATCATTTACATATTTTGGATTAGAAATAAATTACAGGAAGCATAGTGATGACGCAATTATTAAAATAATGGTTTACACGTTTCTTGAAAACACATGAACTTAAGTGGGATGGCCCTACATTATACTTTTAATAATTTGAGAATGGCAACTTCGCTCAGCAATTTTTTTCATAGTAAGTAGGTAGGTAGAATTTTAGGAACGCAGCATTCAATATACCTATATTAAAAACGAAAAAAAAATTGAAATAATGGATCTGAGCCAATTCATGAGCACCAATCAAATAATGCTATAAATAGGTGTAATGCTCTTCTTCATATTGCTTTTACCTTTTGTTATTGAAAAAATCTCCAGAATATAGATTCCAAGTTTTATTACTTAATTAGTATTCAAGTGCAAGTCTCGCCTTTATTAGTTATTGCTGCCATCGCCATGTCCTCATTCCATTATAAGATGCTGACTTAGCTAATGGCCAACGCTCGTGCTTCGCGAAAAACGCTCTGAATATATTTACATTTGCGCATCGCATTAGAAAATAAAACAAAATTACTATAATTACAATTTATTTTTAACTTAACACTTTACGGTGCAACATACTAGAATAGTAAAATTAATCTATTTTCATGTAAATTGATTTCGATCGTTATTTTTTGAAATGTCAAGTGACTTTTGAAGCCAAATGTAATTTAAGAAAAATAGTTTGAATTTTAATTTAAAAATATTTAGAATTTAAGCCAAACAGTTTGAAAACCCCTTCAAAGTAGTCGATTTAAAAATAAGTCAAAGAAATAGTTACGCAAAAAACTTATAACCACAAGACTTTAATGCAATATGTGACGCTGTTTAACATAAAGACTAAATATTATATTTTATAATTACTTTATTTGACATTGATTTATTCTACATCTTTTTTAGTTTAATAACTTTATTAATATAATGCAATTTGATAAATTAATATTGTTCGGTGTTTGTAACATGGAATTTTAAAACCACCTACTTGCCTTTTTTATGACTACCGTTGCCGTTGTCACAAAAACCTGATTAAATGAATATGAACACATGTGCTCGATCGTGAACACTCATCAAATACAAGAATAATATATTTGGGATACATACGAAACCACGACTACCCACTGCTGAAAAAGTCACGTACCATAAATTTAAATGTACAGACGACAGCACATAAGTGTAACAGTTGCACTACGAAAGCCGACTCTATTACGAGCGCAGTAAGGGCGGTCTCAAGGTCAAACAGTTACGCTTGATGTTCTGTCGACTGTATCTAAACTGATAACTCTTATAATATAGTAAAAGTTACTTGTCTCATTACGAGTGCACTTTTTATTTTAAAATAAAAACACAACGTACTTCATCAGTGAGTTGTGATATTTATTGCCTTGTAAAGTATATATGTTCCGATTAAGTAAAGAATAAAATATCCTGTAATTGGCCATCGCAGCTTTAATCACAGGCCATTGGTCTTTTCATAAAACTTTTGAAGACTTTTCACATATATAATATATCTCACTGAGATGACGCGTTTGATCTCCGCTTTAAGCTCAGGAATTGTTCCTGGTTTAAATTGTAATGGACTTCACATTTGTAACCGTCTTTATCATATAGCATCATTTTAACCCCCGACGAAAAAGAGGGGTATTTTAAGGTAGAAGTGTCTGTCTGTGTATCTATTCTATTCTATTCATCGTAACTTCTGAGAGAATAGACCGTTTTTGATGGGTTTTTTTGGTTTGAAAGCTGACGTAATCAGGATGGTTCTTAGCTATAATTTAACAAAATCATTTCAGGCGTTTGATGATTATCAGCTCATTTCCTACTTGACAAAAGGGGTTTACTAACATTCACAGATCCGATTGATTTGAAATTTCGTTTACTGTTACTTCGATGGTTTTTTTCAAGACATGCTAAACTTGAACTGATCTTGTACCATAAAATAGTCTGCGGGGTGCTCAATTCTTCTGAAACTTACAGCAGATATAGCGTATTTGGGCTCATAAGAATCGTTTCAATGTGGTGATGGACGATTAATGACGCAGGTATTACTTACAATTTTCAATTTTATATTATTAATTAATATTCGGAACAATCATAGATGACAGCTGAAAAATTTCAGATTTGCCACTTACACCAAACAAATGACTCGAAATTTAAATAACACTTATTGGGTTGTTGCCGGCTGACTGTGAAATCGACATGTTGTGCGCATCCACAGCCATCTGACAGCATCCATTTTGTTTTATCGGGCCGGCGTCCACGTTTTCTTCGGAAAACGAATTCGTCTTGCCCAATCACCGTACAACGTTGACGCAAGTTATTTGCGGATTGGTTTTACTTGACATTGGCAAAATTCGTAATAACGAGAGGTCATTATATAAAGAAGAACACTTATTGAATCACCCGTTATTTCCACTTGATTTGAACACTTTCAACACATAACACCTATTACCATTAGGAGCTTCTAAATTACTAGAGACATACGTAACAGGCACTTAAACAACTGGCTCCGGGCCAAGGGTCCCACAACAGGTTACGACATGTGAGCGGATGTTTTATTCATGGGCGGTTAGCGGTCCGATTTCACCGCCTACAGACTCCTTACCCGTCTGTTTTATCGCGTTAAACTAGACAACGCGGAATCTGCTTTACATTTCCACAAGAAAATCAAATGAATTTGTACTCGCAAAACATTTATTTCTTTACTACACAATTTTATTGTAAGTGTGTTGCAGACACAGGTAATGTTGGTAGGCAGGCAGCTGGTACTTTTGGTGAATTTCGCTAACTGTTTTTTTTTTATAGTGCTAAGGCCTCTTTGTATGCAGCCTTAGCATAGAGCCAAGGCTGTACACAAAGAGGCCTTAGCATATATTGCAATAGAGCAATATATGCTTAGGCCTTATCCCAAACAGAAATCAAGCATACGGTTGACCTGATGGTTACCTATCGACGTCTGTAAGAACCCAGGTTATAAAAATAAGGAAATACAAATATGTTGGTAGGTAATTGACGCTTGTGAGCAAAGTAATATACGTATATCTAGATAGCTTCGAAAGTATACCCACTTGAATGCTCTAGGCTAAAAGTTAATGCCTCGCCTTGAATCTCAATTTGCAAACACCTAACGGAGGGTGACGTACATACATACCAGAAGATTACCCGCCCAGCGGCTGTGACGGCGGCTGATTAGATCGTAATCTTTTAGATTTGTGTATTTATTACGAGCACCACCAACATTGAGAGACCATTCTATCAATGCTGATGGTGACTCAAGTCAGGCCAGCGCTATACCTCTAGACTTAGCGGTTGGCCTGTAATTCAACAGATCTTCGTCTTCTAGTATTCCGCGAAGACAGAACTTGCCTGATGGAGTACGAAACAGCGTCAGTATGACATAACATGACGATGATGATGATGATTACCAAGAAACGTTGCTGCTGTTGTACCCCCCTTTTCAAAATTAGGGTATCAGGCACAGATTTGTCGTACTAAGGGATTGTAGGTAGTATGGCAAAATTAAGGATTTGATCTCGAGGCAGAGACTCAAAAGATTTTTTTCTTGAACATTATGCTTGGCCCAGTCTTCACCAGGTTTTCGTACCTACTTTCAAATGACAGAGTCGACCTACAGAAAGAAGTTGAATCCTTGCCTTGTCTCGTTTTGGCTTTTAGTTTATCGAACTCTGATCGTATTAAATTCCCCGAAAAGTTATTGGCTGTCTGGCGTTTGTTTATGTTAAATAACGAATAGCTAGTCAGATATATTGAAATTCGATTCTACAGTAAAATTATTTTCTTCGTTCTAAAAACTGATCTCTACAAAATGCAAATCGTAATAGCATATCAATTAGAAGATTTAACAGAAAAAAACCTTCTACAGTATAGACGGCAGACCTAGTTACTTAAATCTTTTCATCTTTTAAAGCCTACTGTTCTTTTTTATTTTTGTTAATAGTGATTGCACGCTTAAATACTTTTATTTTTATTTTGCGCTATTTATTTTGACTACACTGGATACATAATCACAATAGATTTATAGTTATTTCTACTGGGGGGTCCTATTTTTAGCTTCTTTGAGTCGAATCGTTGTAGTTTTGTGGTTCTAAACAAATACAGACACAAAGTAGGATCAGAGTATGTACTCCTAATTGTTTACTACGAAATTCTTTATTAAAAATACAATATTAACAAGTATGTTCAATGTGACATAATTCTTTAAAATAATTTTTGGCACATATAAATTTGGTTCTATTGAGATTAATGTATTAACATAATTTTAGCTTGGGGAAAAAGTCTTTTCGCATTATAGTATGTATGAACTTGTAATATAATCTTTTTGGCTGTACTATTTGTATCTGGCTGGTTTTGGTATCATTAAAAGTTTAGATTTTATAAAGATAATTCCAAATTCAAATTAGGAAAATGTGTGTTTTTCATTTGTTTTTCGTACTGTCAAGATGAGTGAATCTAATGAAGAAATTCGATACATTTTAAAATTTTACTACAAAAAAGGTAAAAATGCAACGCAAGCCGCGAAAAAAATTTGCGATGTTTATGGATCTAGTGCAGTGTCTGTGAGAGTAGCACAAATTTGGTTTAAGCGTTTTCAATCCGGAAATTTTGATGTCAAACACGCACGTCGCTCTGGTCGCCCTATTACGGATAAAATTGAAGCCATTTTTAAAAAACTGGAGCAAGATCGGCATATCAGTAGTTACGACTTAGCTGAAGAACTGGGAATTGACCACAAAACAGTTTTGGCGCATTTTAAAAAAAATGGGTACACAAAAAAGCTCGATATTTGGGTACCCCACGAGCTCACTGAAAGAAACGTAATGAACCGTGTACTCATTTGTGATTCTTTATTACGACGTAATGAAACCGAACCATTTTTGAAGAAGCTGATAACTGGTGATGAAAAGTGGATCACGTACGACAAGAACGTGCGAAAAAGGTCGTGGTCAAAGGCCGGTCAGGCTTCACAGACTGTGGCGAAACCCGGGTTAACTCGCAACAAGGTGATAATGTGTGTGTGGTGGGATTGGATGGGCATTATTCATTATGAGCTGTTACCACCAGGCAGGACCATCGATTCTGAACTCTACTGCGAACAACTGATGAGAATAAAGCAAGAAGTTGAAAGAAAGCGGCCGGAATTAATCACCAGAAGGGGTGTGGTTTTTCCTCATGATAACGCTAGACCTCACACATCTTTAGCCACTCAGCAAAAATTAAGAGAGTTTGGCTGGGAGTTGTTAATGCATCCGCCGTATAGTCCTGACCTTGCACGTTCAGATTTCCACCTGTTTCGCTCTCTTCAGAATTCTCTAGGCAGTGTCAGGTTAACATCACGAGAGGACTGTTAAAACCACTTGTCGCAGTATTTTGATCAGAAGCCCCAAAATTTCTATAGCAATGGGATCATATCCCTACCTACAAGATGGCAGAAAGTTATTAAACAAAATCGTACCTACATACTTTAGTAAAATGTAAATAAACTATATTAAAAAATGTTTTGAATTTTCTTAAAAAATGCGAACAAAACTTTTTCCCCAACCTATTATGTCTATATTGTCGTTGAGGGGAGTACATTTCTTTTTATGCATCAAAACATAAAATTATCCTACTGTCAGAACTACACAGTGCATCAGAACATGTTTCTCTTTGAGGTAGCTTTAATGAAACACTAGTTTTGTGAATGCGGATCTAAATCAAACTACTATCGAATGAAACAACTAACCAGGATTGTTGAACAACGATTAACGTTTGTTAACTAATCACAAAAGTAGAAAATGGAAGAATCGCTTTGAGGTTTGATTCAAAATAAAGGAATGCATGTTTAAACTCAGCGATAGCATTAAAGACTTTAACGGCTGTCTGTTTTAGTGGTCAGTACCGACTGAATGAATCCCAGTAGGGTTTTTAGTACCCTACCTCCCTTAATCATCATCATTACAATGTTAATAGAACCAAATAACTATAAAACTACCGTCGAACTAAATGCACTACATTATGATTTAAAAATAAGTAGAAGTAAAGAAATCAAAATCAACTCCAATAAAACAAGATATTCGTCACAATATTCACCATTACACATTATATCAATTTAGCTAAAAGCAAAAGTCACCACGAAATAGTACTAAATGTATTTATCGCTATGGCGTTGTAACTTCACGATGTTTTTATTTTTATTTTTTATACAACTAGATGACAAACAAGCTGACGGCCCACCTGATGGTAAGTGGTTACCGTCGCCTATAGACACCTGCAATAACTAGGGAAAATCATTTGATATTGCAGGTGCGTTGTCATCCTGAGGCCTAAGATGAAATGCCGTCCATGCCCAGTAATTACAACACAATTTAAATCACAAACCTCAATGTCATCCGAAAATTTGTTATCTTTAGTAAATAGTCATATGAAATACGGCCTTATTGTACCTACTAAAGCCAAACACTTAGGAATCTAATTTCCTTTTTCCACGAAAAGAGATTTTCCTTGAGGACAAGCAAATACATGCTTAATACCAGTTAAATATTTTTTCTTTACCTCCTCTCTTGTCGATATCCGATTCTATAAGTGAAACTCATAAGGCTCGTATATTTCACAAAAGGATTGAGCCTCGCCATTCAGCGTGGTAATGTTACAAGCCTTAACTGGTAGGTATGTTGCTTTCCTGTTTCACAAGATTTAGGTGGTGTTCTTAATTGAAAAGATTTTTTTTAGATTAATTCTGTGCTGTTACTTCTTTCCTGTAACTTATGTAAATAAACAATTTTTGTTTATACCACTAAGATGGTAATCAAGCAAACGGCCCACGCCTGACGATAAGCGGTTACCGTAGCCTAACGCTATTCATTGTCTATCTTGAACCAATGCATTTATTTTTCAACCCACCACTATTAGCTTGAAAATTTGTTTTATTTTTGTTTTTTCTTCTAAACAAATAATAATATTCACACACTCACACCTTATTATGTAGCCCAAAGTAAGCATCATCAAAAGCTTGTGCTATATAGATGGATACTAGATAACAGATATAGGCATTTATACGTATATAAATATTAGAAATATACATATACAATAGTCAACATCCATGACTTGTTAACATATGTTCGTACTCATCATACAAATAATTGCTCCTACCGGGATTCGAAACCGGGACCTCTGACCGAGTAGCCTGCATAGCAAGGGGCACTGTCATCAATTGTGTACATATACATATATCTTTTAGGTCCTTGTTAATCATTATGTAAGCCATAAATCTTTATGCAGTGTGTTTATGAAGGACAAATAACTGTGTAACCTTTTAAATTGCGACACTTCATTGAGTATTATAATAATATATTATTATTGTACAATTTCATTTCTAGATTGTATTTGTATCTGCGTTTATGGTGTACAGTGGAGCAAATTCTATTTATTCCGTAACAAACAATTTGCAAATAATCAAAATGCATCCACCAAAGTTCCAAGATATTCTTTGTTTGTTGCAAAACATATTTTAATATCAAGGGAAAATGTTTTCTAGTTACAATGTAAAATATAATACTCAAACGTGTTACTTATAAAATCCACTAACAAAAAACCTTTCTCCGTGCTTGATAATTCCGGAAAACCATTGTGCCGACGCTATTAAACAAATGAAAAGCGCTTGCAATGTCCCATAGATTATATTACTGGATTAAAACCTCTTTGCGTATTCTTAATTCACAACAACGAGTGCCAGAAGCATATTTTTATCTGCATTTCGGCTTAAAACGGATTTGAATAGCAGGCAAACGGCGTGAGTGACGTTATCACGGGGGCTAACCTACAGGCGGAAGCTGCCATCATACAATTAATCTGCCTCACGACATCTGTTTTGGGAGCTTTAAATTACAATGAAATGTGAGGTCTTTTTCACAAAATCTGTCTTGAGCTCCTCCGCGTGGTTAGTGGTAATTAAGTAGAAGAATTATCTTGTTCTATTATATTATAGATAAGTAACAGATCTTGCTTGACGACTTTTACTTTTTGGTAAATGAACTAAAAAATAATTCCCTTATTTTACGGCTTCATAAAGGACATGGCCAATTTCTGCCTAGGCAACTTTCCAACATTTACAAGAACACCATCAAGGTATCAAATTATAAAAAAATGAATTATCGTTTATTTATTAATCCTGTAGAGCTTCGCAGTTTTTCAACTTAAATTAATAGTTCTAAGTGTAAACTTCCGGTTATACTTTTACATTTGACGTTCCTTACCCCACAGACGCCTTAAAAATACAATAACTTTAGCAAAACACTAAATACGTAATAATAAAACAAAATAAGGGACTGTTTTAAAAACTCCAAAAGTCCAAAAAAAATTTAATTATTCAATTATTGATAAATATTATTTTTGAAACATCGTTTAATTATATTTTATCACAAGAAATACCTGAAATGGAACGGAACTTATTTGACTAATAAGTGACATTATACATATAATAATAATAATAATAATAATTCATTTATTTCAGATAACAATGATCCACATTTTGTTAGTAACAATGAGAACTTAAAAATATGTTAGTAATATAATCAAATAATTAAATTAAAACAAATCAAATAAAATAAAAAAAATCAAATCAAATAAAATTAAATAAAATCAAATAAAATCAAATAAAATCAAATAAAATCAAATAAAATCAAATAAAATCAAATAAAATCAAACTAAATCAAATTAAATTAAATTTAAATTAAAATAAATTCATATCCAATCAAATTAAACAGAATTACAAAATTATTTAAATGCTCCAATTACCAACTTCATTTGAAAATGTTGTATTGGGCAGTCATATTTGTCTGATATTGCTCTCAGAATACCGTTACTGCTACCACGAACTCTGTGCAACAATGACGAAACACGTTTCCGCCTAATCGCGTAAAAGTCATCTGTACGAGCGTGGGCAAACATGGCGGAAGCGCTACAGAAGCGTGGCAGCCGCAACAGCATTCTGAGAACATTATTGTATTGAACACGCAGCGCACTGTATGCCCTTTGAGTGTAATACAGTGCGCTGCGTGTTCAATACAATAATGTTCAGCTGCCGCTGCAGCTGTCATCACTGCAGATTGCAGTGATCAATCGATTTCTCAGTTTTTGATTTGTTTGTTTTAGGATTATTTCAAGTGAAACAAGCGCATTTATATTTTGGTGAACATGTTACGAAAAATGGCAATTATAATAATCGAAGTGTCGAACATTCAATTTAATAGCTAAGTATAATATTGTACACTTTGCTTGGTTTTGATCATCATGCGTTAACAAAACTGTTTTCGTTTGCTCTGACTTTCCGCGAAGTTCTTTGGGATTCATTTTTATTTTATTTTAATCTATAGGTATCCAGCAAAATAAAACGATACTAAACATTAGTGTAAATGGAAATTGATACCTAGGCAAAGTCACTATGAAATCTTGGCCATGTCTTATGATGTCCTTTTAGATATTTTATATCTTCTCAAAGTCTTTTTTTGTCACCGGGAAACCTCAAATTGAGCAATCTAAAAAATTTAAGCGGGACATAATTTGTATGATGATTGGGTATTCGGTCATAAGTCACTTGAAAAAGCTCGACAAAAGATACAAATCTCATTATCAATAACTCTTTACCCGCTCATCGCATACAAGCTAACACGATAATAATATCTATTTAATAATCCTTTGAGTCAATCATTTTAATAGATTACGAATATGTTATTCCAATATGAGAGTGAGGAGCTCGGTGGCGTATTGGTTTGAGCGCTCTGCTTTCGATACGAAAACAAATCAGCATTTGCCCAGGAAGGCCTGTGCCCAGCAGTGGGACGTATATAGGCTGGTGATGATGATGATGATGATGTCAGAGTCACCCCACGTCCGTATTTTCGTCTATTTCTCTTTAATTTTAACGTAAACGGAACCCTATTCTTTGTCAGTAAAGTAAATTCGGCCTTATTCCTTTGTTCTATTTTATGTTTGTTTAAGGCATAGCATGGGGGCGTGGTGACACTCTTCTTCAAAAAGGGTGACAGGACCCAATTAAAGAATTATAGACCCATCACGCTCCTGAGTCATGTTTACAAACTGTTTTCAAGAGTTATATCGAATCGTCTCGCACGCAGGTTTGACGACTTCCAGCCTCCCGAACAAGCCGGATTCCGAAAAGGCTTTAGTATGATAGACCACATACATACGCTGCGGCAGGTTATACAGAAGACCAAAGAGTACAACCTGCCATTATCCTTAGCCTTCGTGGACTATGAGAAAGCCTTCGATTCTGCCGTGCTTCAGTCACTCCAGAGATACCAAATAGACTATCGGTACATCCAAGTGCTGCAGTCACTGTACGAAAACGCCATTAAGTCAGTCCGCCTTCAGGACTAAAACTCGGAACCAATACGTCTTCAGCGAGGTTTGAGATTGAAACCGAGGATTGAGATTGGCGATGTTATATTGCCGAAACTGTTCACTGCCGCGTTGGAGGATGTGTTTAAGCTTTTGGACTGGAGAGGACTTGGCATCAACATAAACGGCGAGTACATGACTCACCTTCGTTTTGCGGATGATCTCGTAGTCATGGCTAAAAACCTGGAAGACTTGGGCACTATGCTCGACGACCGAAAATAATGTCGAATTCCCATGTCGTACCCACTCCTGTAAAGGTTGGAAGCTCTACACTGGAAGTTGTTGACGAATATGTTTACCTGGGACAAATAGTCCAACTTGGTAAGTCCAACTTCCATAAAGGTCAATCGACGGATCCAACTCGGCTGGGCAGCGTTCGGGAAGCTTCGCAGCATATTCTCGAGCCAACTACCGCAGTGTCTCAAGACGAAAGTCTTTTATTCCTGTGTGTTGCCAGTGATGACTTACGGAACTGAGACGTGGCCGCTTTCAATGGGCCTAATAAGAAGGCTCAATGTCACCCAAAGGGCAATGGAGAGGGCTATGCTCGGAGTTTCTCTGCGTGATCGAATCAGAAATGATGAGATTCGAAGGAGAACTAAGGTCACCGACATAGCCCGAAGAATTGCGAGCCTCAAGTGGCAGTAGGCAGGCCACATTGCAAGAAGGACTGACAGCCGTTGGGGCGGAAAGGTCCTCGAGTGACGGCCGCGTACCGGGAGACGCAGCGTTGGTAGGCCTCCCACACGGTGGACCGACGATCAGGTGAGGGTCGCGATAAGCCGATGGATGCGGACAGTGCAGAACCGATCGGTATGGAGATCTTTGGGGGAGGCCTATGCCCAGCAGTGGGCGTTTCTCGGCTGAAATGATGATGATTTTATGTTAATTGTTAATTAGTTTATTACGTCCGTGACTTGTGGTTAGTAAAAGGACACTGTACCTATCTACTACTTATAAGTAAAAAATTAAAACCGACTTCAAAAAACTGAAAAGCATGAAATAATTAAATTTAAGTAGGTATTTATCCCCTAGAAACATATTCTTGGAGTCGGTGCTTTACTTTCTATTGTTTTTGGAAACCACTTAGCACCAACTCCAAAAATATGTTTCTAGGGGATGAATACCTACTTAAATTTAATTATTTCATCCTTTTCAGTTTTTTGAAGTCGGTTTTAATTTTTGTTTAAAACTTTTTTTCACAATTTTTAGTGATTACTTTCTACGGTCGAAGCTAGATGGGTGACCGTCAACTTATATTGTTTCCTACTATCGTATCGTTTCACTAAAAAGTCATTGGAAAAGCAAAAATTCGCAATTTCACATATGTAGACGATTTCATAATATCAGTTTTTTTTAATTTAAAACCAAAGTACCCAACTGTTTTTGAAAAAATTTTTATGGGACCAAATGGCAGCTATTCCGCATCGAACAAAACGAAACGAACGAAAAGAAAGACGAAAAAAAAACGAAAGAATCACGTAAATCGGATCAGTAATCTCGGCGTAATCGGTGTACATACATAGAAAAAAAAAAAAAAAAACATACCGGCCGAATTGAGAACCTCCTCGTTTTTGAAGTCGGTTAATAAAGTTTAAAATAACAACTGTGCTTAATTAAATGCTAACTGAAACGCGTTTTAAATGTACATAAGTAAATTATAAATATCTTTTCCGACCTCAAAAAAGGAGGCTATCAAGTCGACACGTAAGTATTAACGCATATTCACAATCCGGTTTCTTAAAAAAATCAATAAATGATTATAGCCCGCCATGACCAAATACAAATTAAGTATGTAAACAAACCAATATGCGATATTCGAAACATGGGGTTTGCGAATATTTCAATTTCGACGACTCACACGAGAACAATTTTGTTCATGCACTGACATTGAACTTTGTGGTACATAACAATGGTGTAGTGATGGTATGAACAAATACGATGCCTAAATTGTGAATAAAAAATCTGTGATTTTAATAAACGCTTCAAATTTTTAAATTCTTTGCTTGTTTATCTCATACTTTATTGCCAGATGGAATCTAATTTGAAATCTTGTGTTTTCCGTCCGTAGCTTACATCTTGCTTAATTTGTGTAGTACCCAAAACTCATGTGTGCTATTGTTTAGAACGCGCCAACGCGCTAGTAAGGATCGTAAAGTTAAATTACTTATTATTTTAATACAAAATAAAATGTAAATGCAGGCATGGCCGAACTTAGAACAAACGTAAAGGTGCTGTCACACTGCTGTTAAAAAATGTTTACGAACATTTTCTAACTCTAATACATTTACTAACAAATGTTAGGAATTGTTACATTGTGTTAGGAATTGTTAAATGTTTTAAGTGCTCCTACACTGATGCAAAATGTTTACAAACAAATATAACATTTGAAAAATCGCGTGCTGCCACACTGCTGTTCAAAAATGTTTAATAACATTTTCTAACACTAATACATTTACTAAAAATGTTAGGAATTGTTACATTCTGTTAGGAATTGTTAAATGTTTTAAGTGCTCCTACACTGTTGGAAAATGTTAACAAACATTTATAACATTTGAAAAATCGGCTCGCTCGCTATACAGGCTATCCCTGCACCCTGTTTGTATACATATAATCCAAGCCACAGCAGTATGGCTTGGATTATATGTATACAAACAAATGATCACAAATGTTTTATTTTGTTACAATTTGTTAACTAGTTCAGAAATTTATAAGTTTTTATTTTAACGTTATTATAAATGTTTGAAAAATAACTTAGTAAATAAAATATAAAACTAGAAAACTTTCACGTCCTGAGGTGGGAATTGAACCCGCGACCTTTCGCAATCCGGGCGACTGCTCTAACCAACTGAGCCACCCAGGACTTGGGAAATCCCTGTGAAATTCTTCAAGTCTATCTGTATAATGTTTATGAGCTAACGTCCACCCTACAATGTCGAAATGTTCTATTTCAACATCCGAAATGAGTATTCGAAGATTGCGAAAGGTCGCGGGTTCGATTCCCGTCTCAGGACGTGAAATTTTTCTAGTTTTATATTTTAATTACTTAGTTCAGAAATGTTTACTAGCATTATCTAACATGAAAACATTTTCTAACATTGTGATCGTATGTTTCATAACAAATGTTTACTAACGTTAGTAAACATTTTTTAACAGCAGTATAGCAGCACCTTATCACTTGTACAGTAAATTGCGTTCATATCCGTAGCAACTGTTATTGTATCGCAAAAAAATGATTGACAAGTACTCAAATGTTAACCCATTCGACACATACAATTGTACATACAATGTACATATAATTGATAAAGTATAATGATACAAGGTGTATCAAAAGTACGCCTTAAGTGGAAAGTGTGTAAATGGGTCCCTTGTAAAGAGTGTAGTTTGATTTTATTTTTTTATCAAAAATAAATATTTTTTCAGCATGTAATAGAAAGAAAGAAAAAATATTTTATTTAAATAGGCCACAAAGAAGCACTTTTAAATCGTCAAAAAAAACACATTCTTAAAACTATCACAAAAAATATAATTATTAACTAACGTCATAGTCTCTGTCTGTCTGTCATGTCTGAATTTACACCGGTTTCAAAAGTTGAACTACCGAGAAGATTCCGGCAACAAACTCGTGTTGTCACTCTTTTCAAATAATAAATTCATAATGTCATACTACAGTTGTCATACATATTGGTAATAAACTCTACACTAGGGACCCATTGACACCCTTTCCGCTTTAGGGGAACTTTTGAAACAACTTGTATATTTATCACTCATAAAAAAAATTGCCTGGGTATTAAGTACTTATCTTTCAATAAAATGTTTTAATGCCAGACGCTAGTTGAATTTTCGATTCAGTCTTCTATTTCTCTTAGTGCTTGTTTTGAAGCTTAAAACTGTCTGACAAAATATCGTTGGAAACTTAAATAATTAAGTCCTAAAGGCAATAAGTTCGAACTCTCAAATTTAAAATAATTTCTTGATGTTGACAGAATTACATTAAAATCTGTGGAAACGAATGATATCAAAATAATCGATGATTAGAAATAGAAATCAGCAAATCGCTGCAGAAGATTTAATGTGGTAAGTATATATATTTAAGAAGATATACAAAATATGTGAATTGTTTATAAACGAATATCCTTACTAGTGCCTATGTCCTTTCCCAGCTTTCAAACTATCTGTATTAACTAACTAACTTTTCATCTTAATTGGATTAGCGTTTTAAGCGTGAAACAGCGTAACAGACACACTTTCGCAAGAATGTAAGAGGAATAGGCTTATGTTTATAATCTTATTTTGATTACGGGGGTGTATTTTGTATAACTGGCTATCAAGATTTGAATTTATGTTTCCTCTACTAAATTTGTATTCTGATTGATGGATGTGACTTCACTTCAATAAACAAAGTCAAATACAACATCTATTAGTATGGATTTTGGGGTGGAATGCATTAAAATCAACTGCCATTCTGCAGTTATTAGACCTTCAAATTAATTCTATTTTCGAATATCAAACATCGAGTTAAGTCTTAACTGTCGGGCAGCTCTTTGTCCTCCATGCTGTTCATCATTATAACCATAAGCCATTGACCCGGTATTTCCAACGAGAGACGTAGTAGGGGTGGTATGGTTTGCAAAATCGTCAAAATATACCTACACTGGCTTCATCACGCGGCACCTTTGCATCCTTGTCATTAAGAAAAGTCGGTTAAAATATTCGAAATTGGAAAACACTTTATGCATGTAGCAACGGGTGAATTTAATTCTAGGAAATTTTACTACTTTTTGTTATTCTTTAATGCCAAGTTTCTTATTATTTCTACCCTAATCAATCACGTACTTAATTTTATAAATATATCACGTAATAAACACTCTGATGCGTTAGTTGACATTCGTTGCTAGTTGACATTCGTTGCTGACTGTACCTCTTTCAACTTTCATTAGTAAATAGATGCTATTGATGTAATGAATCAATATCTACATAATACTACCTATAACGGTTGGTACCTATTCATAAGTGTTATCATGCTAACGATATCAGTAGAATGTGAACCACAACTGCTTATAATAGTCGTATTGTCACTGCAAATCCACTATTTAATTAACGAATTTCAGGCTATGAATGGAACAAACCCCTGCTCAAGACATCTGACATTCTCTTGTTTGTGCGTCGGTTCATTATAGCTTGTCTCAGGCTCATATTAATAAACTAATAGTACCACAAGTTAGAACGGTTCAGAAGATCTGCTTCATACAACGGATGATAACAGGCATGCAAATAGAGACACGGACGTACGATGATCTTAAAAAACAAAAGAAAACGGTTTCAGATCACTAAGCCGAGTTACAAACAATCGTTACTGATCTTTTACCCATAAAAGTATTTTTCCATTACAGACAAATCGCCAAATTGGATATTTCTATACATTAATTACTATTTTAAAGAGTCAATTAGATTGTGTAACTTATGGAAATCTGTCATAATTATCCTCCGAGTAAATGGGAATATTGTTAGTGTGTGTTTTATTACTCTTGCTAACTTACTTTACTTACTTTTATTGCTTTGGCTAAATAAAATAGTGTAATGCCAATTGTAATTTTGCAAAAAACAGGCAGCGCTTGGTCTTTTAATAGAGCCGGCCTTCTGTACCTACTTATTTATTTAGTACTTGTACTCAACATTTCTGTAAAATTCCTCACTGTCAAGAATTATATATTATAGAGATAAGGGTAATTTTTTTTTAGTATTACATACTCCAGCATTAGTGAGAAGAACACCATAATAAGAGACACTACTCTACCAAATTTCTTTCATTTTTTCTTTCTTTTCCTCTTATTATTTTTTTCTTTTTTGTATGGTAGCGGACCCCAAAAATAATACAGCACTTACACGTTTCTTACGATTTCGACCAAGTAATCAATATACGTATAACACAAAGTCAGACTAAACCTAACCCAGTCATTAGTCATATTAATATATTTTAAATTATTTCACACTTCATTAAGACCGTATATTTTCAAAGTTAACCTAAGACTTTATAGCTGAATAGCTCAAGCGCGTCCTTAAAATAAAAATATTGCAAACACTTCATATAACTAACTGTCGAAAAGTGTGTCTGACTTGCGCTTGTTTTATTAGTTATGTATGTATCAACAAAAGCGAGTTACTTATACTGATTTACTCCAGCTATCCAATAAATAATTCCACCATACGTTGCCAATCCGAGTTAAACGCCAAGAATCACCGAAGTCTTAACTCGTACGAAGCTTAGAGAACTTTTCTTAAGAAGTTCATTACGAATGTATTCTACATCCTCGTCCAATCAGCATATATAATGTATTTATATATGTATTTTTATACATACAGACAATCAAATTTTCTGCAAGGACTTAATTGTAATTGAATGTTGTATTTGCAAGTTTCTTACCCAAAATTGTTTACTTGGATATGTTTAATTACATTAATAAAACTTGTTCGTGTCTGAGTGCAAAAGCCGTTTTTATCCGCTAGAGGATAAAGTAAAATTGAATTTAGAACATCGTGTGCACTAAGTTTGTGAAAACATAATTAAACCTATATACTTAAACCTCCATGGTGCCGAATTTATCATACAACCTTTTTTAATTTGTTAAAAACTTAGATTTGGAACCTTCTTGGTGTACTTTTTTTACACCGATTTAATCATTTCCTCGCTGAGGTGGGATGAAAAGTTACGTGTTGCACTCGAGTGCAAAGAATTTTCACCTCGTGCTCTTTTGATTTCCTTGCTAACGCTCAGTATTCTAATTTTTAGAATCACTCGCTGCGCTCGTGATTCAATTTTAGTATCCTTCGCTTGCTTGGTCATCAAAATTGAGCATGCGGTTAAAAAGCAACTTTGCACTCTTGTATAACAAATAACTATTTCATCCCCCATCTCGGAAAGAGTATTTTTGCTTTTCGATATCTGAGTGCAAAAGCCGTTTTTATCCGCTAGAGGATAAAGTAAAATTGAATTTAGAACATCGTGTGCACTAAGTTTGTGAATTCAAAACATCATTAAACCTCTTTACTTCTACCTCCATGGTGCCGAATTTATTATACAACCTTTTTTAAGTTGTTAAAAACTCGGACTCGGCTCCTTCTTGGTGTACTTTTTGTTTAATTTGCTTTGCACGCGCCATTTTCTTTCCACGACGTATTTGTTTGACCATAGGTTTAAAACAAAAAACTTGAAAACAAGTAAAAAACCTTAAAATAAGTGATTCTAGCGCCGAAAAAGTTTATTTGACGTCGACAGAATTAACTAAAACTGTTAATAATGCGCAAATGTTTTTTTTTTCATTAAGTCATTTCCTCGTTGAGGTGACGGCTGACACGACGGTCAGCCTTCTGGTTAACGTAACGCTCGATAGCTTGGCTAGTTGTCCTTCAGCCGTTTCAATGGATGCCGGCGTATAATCAACGGCCTAGGCGTCTAGTTAAACGGTTAATTTAACCAGACGGCTGCAACATATATATTAACCTGTCATAACATAAATTCCAGACACAATGCGTGTTTAATTTTCATATGCTTTAAATTTATATTTTTCTTTATACAACTATTATAGATGACAAACAAGCTGACGGCCCACCTGATGGTAAGCAATTACCGCCGCCTATAGACACCTGCAATAACAAGGGAAAATCACTTGATATTGCAGGAGCGTTGTCATCCCGAGGCCTAAGATTAAATGCCGTCCATGCCCAGTAATTACACTGGCTACCTTTCCCTTCAATCTGAAACACAGAGAACTGTTTCACGGCTGAAATAAGAAAGGCGGTGGTACCTTCCCAGAAGACCCTACATACATCATTTGAAAATTTTGATAATAATAGAAAGTTGTAATAAATAATACAAATGCACGCTAGATACAGGATTATTTTAGGTACAGCGTTGTAAATGTTTTACATTTTGAAAAGTAGGAATCTGGTTAGCATGCCGCCACAGGTTGTGTATTTTTTCTAGTCTAGACAATTTTTTATAAGTCAGTCATGGTTATTTTACTAAGATTAAAACTAAACAGTCGTCAATCACGGCAACGAATCAATCATAAGTCATCGATCAAATAAACTTTTTCCCTGTACTGGTTTCAGGCCACTCCGCCAGCCGGTCATCGATCTCAAACTTAACCAGCGTCTTATGATGTTGACACTTAATGTTGAATAATTTCACACCGACACTATAAAATAAAAAAGTAATAATAAAAAGGAAATCAATTGGACCTTAGTGAGCAATATTCACAGACAGTAAAGCCGGTACGCAAGCTGAAAATATCTTCCTCATATCAACTTCTTACAGTAATGTCCGTTTTCACTAACCATCCCAATGAAATTTGTCTCTTTCTATGTGCGTTACCTATATAGACTGAGATAATAATCGCTAAGAGACAACGCCAAGCAAATAGTGTAAAACGAACAGTAGGTAGTTGCTCTAACGGAAGATTTTCAACACTCTAACCATAGATAAAGCTTACTAAAGCTTTGTTGTTTAGCATCTTTTATTAATTTACTAAAAGTAAACAAATTAAAGGGTTGCTTGGAGACTAAACTGCCTTACCTCACCTGGTACCATATTTTTGGTCTACCTTAGACCAGTACCCCTAACACAAACACTTTTAAATTTCGAATTGTAATCATATCGTTCACACACGCTTAAAATTTCAAATAAAAGCCAGACAAAAGCTAACGTAACCACTTGATACGATGGCGATTCAAAATTTAAAAGTGTTCGTGCTTAGCTGTCGTTACGAGCGTAGTAGGTATTTAATTATCGCGTTAAAACCCGTTTAATCATAAAAGTTCGTAGGCTTTCTTTCTTCCATCCTAAAGTTTTCTTTTTTGATAACGGCCGGTAAGTCTCTTAAGAGTTCCTTTGTTTCTTAAATTTTCTACTTCAGCAATAAATCTATCGTATTACCGCAAAATGATAATGGTAATAGTAATCATGTGTGTCGTCTTTAAAATTCATATTGTGCGAATAGTGCTCGGAAACAGACCGACATAGTTTGCATAATGTTACCTTACCAACAACCCCGGCATGCCGCCACGATGACATACAATGTAGTCCTCTGACATTGCGAGTATTCCAGCTATCGTAATATAACTATGTAAACCTATTGCGTAACATCTATGAAAATGTAATAAATCAACTGTCCTATTAATTTTCTAAAGTACCTATCGCATTAAATCTTTCGGAACTTTTATCTTTCAGATTTATCTCATCAAAATTGCAAATAGAGGAAGTTTTCCTTATGGTGTTTGGAAAGTATAAAGCATGTTTGTCTAAAGCATCTTTATACGTGGGTATATAGTATATTTATATACCTTTTTATTTGTTAACGTAAATCTGTAAACCTTTCATCCCCTGCCTGCCCGCCGGCGCTCACACACATACCTCACGCTGTCACTCAATCTGTTTACGACCAAGTATAGCACAATTATATTTTTAAAAAATTACAAAAGCCATGATTCCGCCTGTAGTAATCTTATATAAAATTCTCGACTCACAGTTTTAGTTATCATACTCCTCCGAAACGGCTTGACCGATTTTCATGAAATTTTATATGTATATTCAGTAGGTCTGAGAATCGGCTACTATATATTTTATTTTATTTTTGGACATTCTTTTTTTTGCTCATTTTTTTTTATTGCAATACAACGTTTGCGGGGTCAGCTAGTAATAAATAAAATAATAATAATAATCATACACTCACACATATTATCTACCCCAAAGTATCATTAAGAGCTTGTGTCATGGATAAATATAACAGAGAAATATTGATAATAATTTTGTATATTCTCAATTTTATTTTAACATTATTTTAAATAAGGACGTGAAATCTTTCTAGTTTAGATATTTTTCTATGTAAATAGCATGTATATAAATATTAGAAATATACTAAATATAGACATCCATGACTCGCGAACAAATGCTCGTACTCCTCATACAAACATTTGCTCCTACCGGGATTCGAACCCGGTACCCTTGACCGAGTAGACTGTATAGCAAGGGGATCGTCATTTAATAATTATCTCAACAGATGTAAATGTATATTTTAGTGTACCGTATTCTTAATTTTTGATTTTAACATTATTATAAATGTTTGAAAAATTACTTAGTAATTAAAATAATATAAAACTAGAAAAATTTCACGTCCTGAGGCAATTGCGGTTGTGAGGCGGGAATTTCACAGGGATATCCCAAGTCCTGGGTGGCTCAGTGGTCAGAGCAGTCGCCCGGATTGCGAAAGGTCGCAGGTTCGTTTCCTGCCTCAGGACGTGAAATTTTTCTAGTTTTATATTATTTTAATTACTTAGTGTACAGTATTTAGCTTTAGAGTGACCGATATTTAGACACTGAGAACTTTGAAAATTAACATTTCAGTGCTAAATCTATAAACTCATACTAACATACTTTTTGATTTTTTTCCTATTGGCAAAACAACGTGAATGTTTAAATCCGACTTATATTTATTTAAAACTTGCCATAACTACTCTTCAGACAGGGTGGTGCGGTCAATGCGACCATAAATTTAAACATGGGCTATATTAGTTCATAGAAATGGGTTGCCACTTTCAAAAACATCTTATTCATTTGATAATTTTTGGACATTTCAATGAAATAATGCATCCAATGTTATATTACTCCATACAAATGTCATGAAATTATCAAATGAATAAGATGTTTTTGAAAGTGGCAAACCATTTCTATGCACTAATATAGCTCAGGTTTTAATTTATTGTCGCATTGGCAGCACCACCCCGTATAACACGTGTAATGTATCAGTCAACCAATCAATCAACCAATCAACAATCAGTTCACGGTCTTGTTAACTTACTTAGACAGAAACATTAATCAATGTTGCTGAGCTGTAGCCGATATACTTGGCCTAACACAGCTTGTAGAACTAAAAACACGGTTCAACTGATTACTGATTCATCCGGACGAAGTTCAAGGCATAATTCCGCCTCGAGCATATTCCCGGCGTGGACGCGATGAATGGAACGTGATTATATGCGCGATGGCAGCGTTTGAAGGCTGTGTGCTTCGGCACAATAGGCAAGTGCAACAAAAAAAGTATACATCTAACTCTGTTAATAAGAAATCAAATTGTGTTCTAGAGAGTCCCAGACCAACCCATCCAACGGTCTAAAAAAATTGCTACTTGTAAGTATAACCAACCATACGGCCTAGACAAGACGCCTTTCGATAATCACTATCGCTAACGCTAAGCTGAATATGTAGGTATGCGATTTGACAAAAAATTAAAACCGACTACAAAAAACTGAATTTAATTATTTTATTAAATTATTTTTTTTGTAGTAGATGTTTTGCTGACGACATGAAGATTTTCAAAAAAATTTCCAGTCATCGTGATAGCGATTTACTACAGGAGGACCTCTGCAGGCTCGATAGGTATTGTCACCTGAACAGGCTGGACCTGAACATCTATAAATGCACCTGTATAACTTTTGCTAGGAAACGCCATCCCTTAATATATGACTATTCTTTATCGTCTCAGCGACTTCGAAGAGTCACTGAAGTCAGGGATCTTGGGGTGATTCTCGACTCCAAATTTATCTTCGAAAATCACGTCAATTCCATATGTACAAAAGCACTGAAAATGCTCGGATTTGTTATGCGTACATCTTCCGACTTTAGCAACATTAAAGTAATAAAAATATTGTATTGTTCCTTTGTACGTAGCAATTTAGAATATGCCTCTCAAATATGGAATCCACGTTACAACGTCTATATCGATAGGCTTGAGCGCATTCAAGCCAAGTTCTTACGATATCTTAAATATAAGACAAAACTAGGATTTCCTGATTACGCTCAAGCTTGTAAACACTACCATTTACTTCCGCTATCCGAAAGGCGCGCGATCGCAGATTTATTATTTTTACTCAAAATTATTCACAACCAAATCGATTCTACCCCACTCCTAAGTAGGCTTTCGTTCTCAGTACCAAGTTACAACTGTAGACAGACTTCTTATAAACTATTTAGTTTACCACTTGTCTCATCTAATTACAAACAAAATTCCTTTCTTTGGCGAGCGTGCAATTTACTTAATATTAAGGCACAAGAATGCGACTTGGATCCGTTCTCTATGAGCACTGATACGGTTAAAAATATATTATCATCATTATTCTTCAAGGGCGAGTGACTTGACATTAATGAATATAATTAATATGTATTAGTATGTAGGCAATATGTGTAGCTATTTAGTTATATTAGGCTTAACAATGTACCAGTTTTACTTTACTGTCAATATTGTTTCTTTAACTGTCTCCATTTTTTATTATTACAATTCTTCTATATGCGGAGACTTTCACAGACTTCATGTATTTAATAGAATTTATACCTTGTTTATGTAGTCATTAGTCTTCCAAAAATAAATAAATAAAAAAATAAATAAATAATTATTTTATCCTTTTCAGTTGTTAGAAGTAGGTTTTAATTTTTGTTAAAAAAAATTTTTAGACATTTTTTAGTGATAACTTTCAAAGGTCGAAGCTGGATGGGTGACCGTCAACTTATATTGTTTCCTACTATCGTATCGTTTCACTAAAAAATCATAGGAAAGCAAAAATCCAAAATAACGCATACGTAGACGACTTATTGATTTCAGTTTTTTTTTTATTTAAAAACCAAACTACCCAACTGATTTAAAAAAAATAATTAAGGAACCAAATGGCAACTACTACCCATCAAACAAAAAAAGAATCACGTTAATTTTTTTACCTTTTTACCGCGAATTCTGTACCCTCGTGCGGATACTGTACTCTCACTCTCTGTTTCTAAAATTGTGTGAGACGGTATTGTTTGCAGTTGACACCTCACTAATTTTTAAAATAGACCGAACTAAAACTGACTTTGAGGATGTAAATAATGCCATTTCAAAAGTGCTGTCCTGGTTTGAAAATAATAATTTATTGTTAAATTCAAAGAAAACAAAGTGTATTAAATTTACTTTACCAAATGTAAGGCAGGTTAGTACTCATGTTGAAATCAATGAAGAAACTATTGAATGTGTTGACTCTACAGTATTTTTGGGAAATAAGTTAGATTCTCGTTTACAATGGTATCCTCATATCTCGTCCCTATCTAAAAGACTTAGTTCAGCTGCTTATGCTGTTAAAAAAATTAGGTCTTTGTGTGATGTTGAAACAGCAAGACTTGTTTACTTTGGTTACTTCCATAGTGTCATGTCATATGACATGTTATTGTGGGGCACAGCAGCCGACATTGAAGACATTTTTATTTTACAAAAAAGGGCTGTGCGTGCTATTTACGGACTCAAGCCACGTGATTCACTAAAAGATTTATTTAAAAAAATTAATATTTTGACCATTGCTTCTCAATATATATATGAGAACATAATTTATGTTCACAAATATAAACATACCTTTTCAAAACATAGTGATATTCATAACTTAAACACTAGATATAAAAATAAACTTGCTGTTTCAAGTTTTAGACTTCACAAGACAAGTCGCTCATTCATGGGGAAATGTATACACATTTATAACAAAGTCCCGCCAAATGTAACTGAACTGCCTTTTCACAAACTTAAGTTATATGTCAAACAAACTTTAATGAAAAAAGGCTACTATAAGGTCCAAGAATATTTAGATGATAAGAATGCGTGGAAACATTAAAATTCCAAAATGTTTTTAAGTTTATTTACGTGTAAGTATTATGACTATTAACCTCTGTATACCTATTTTGTGATTGTGCATTGTCAGATAGCTTGAAAATAACGATAATACTTTTGACATTGGGTACCTACTTTGTCGGTACGATGATATAGATTCTCTTCTAATTTTAATTATTTTAATCGCTGGGCGGCACTGCACTGCTAAAAGTTATATTTTTTTTTTAACTACAAACATTGTATTTGAATATTTATTTTGAAAAGAGTGACTACACGAGTTTGTTGCCGGAATCTTCTCGGTAGTTCAACTTTTGGAACCGGTGTAAATTCAGACATGACAGACAGACAGAGACTATGACGTTGTTAGTTAATATTTTTTTTGTGATAGTTGTAAAAATGTGTTTTTTTGACGATTTAAAAGTGCTTCTTTGTGGCCTATTTAAATAAAATATTTTTTCTTTCTTTCTTTCACGCCCGCGCGGTACCGGTGGCGTTCACAAAAATAATTGAAATTCGCGGTAAAAAATATTTTTGGGCATCGTCCGCTCATATTGAACCGGGTGTAAAGGGATACATAGAAAAAAAACATACCAGCCGAATTGAAAACCTCCTCGTTTTTGAAGTCGGTTAATTAGCCATCGAACGACTTTCGATCGTAAATGTCAACAAATCCCATACATTTTTAATATAGCGATAGCGGTAGCGATTGTCAAACAGCATCTTGTCTAGGCCCTCTTGTGTCTCCCGCAGCAGCAAGTGCTGCCCCAGCTCGTCGTGCCGTCGGCTTTATCACGGGGTGATTAGGTCGATGGCACTGTACGGAGCACCAGTGTGGGCGGAGAGCCTCTCCCTCCGTACACGGGCCCTCTTGCGGCAGCTGCAAAGGGTCATCGCGACACGGGCCGTGCGGGCTTACCGCACGGTCAGTCACGGAGCTGCTTGCGTTTTAGCAGGCACGCTCCCGTGGGAGGTTGATGTCCTAGTTCTGGCTAGGATGCATCAACACCGGGTCGCGGCTAGAGAACGGAGGGAGCGACCCGACCTCGACGAAGTCAGGCGGGTCCGCAACCTGGCGCAGAGGGAAGCTCTACGCCAATGGGGCGAGGCACTAGCTACCCCAGCAGCCGGCCACCGGACGATCGAAGCGATTCGTCCGGTGTTGGAGGAGTGGGTTGGGCGCCGGATTGGCAGCCTCACCTATCGCATGGTACAGGTACTGACCGGACATGGTTGCTTCGGCCACTACCTGTACCGTATCGCTCGTCGGGAAGAGACGCCGCGGTGTCATCACTGCGACTCCCCCGACGATACGGCCGAGCACACCCTTGTGGAGTGTCCGGCCTGGCGACACGAGCGCCGCGAACTTCGTGCGGCGCTCGGTGGCGGTCACCTCTCGCTACCAACCATGGTAAGAGCCATGGTTGGTAGCGAGAGGGTATGGGAGGCTGTCGCCTCCTTCTGCGAGACTGTACTCGTGCAGAAGGAGGCAGCGGAGAGGGAGCGGGAACAGGATCCTCTGGCCGCCCCTATCCGGCGTAGGCGGGTGGGCGCGAGGAGGCGGGCGGTGATCGCTCGTCTTCCTACGCCCTAGGCGCGGCTGCGTGCGTGGGTGGCTCCCACGCATGCATTGCACAGGCCGCCACGTCTGGGATTACCCAAGTGACTCTGGGTAATCCCCATCGGCGCGAAACCTGGCCGCAAGGCCGGGTTGCCTGGGGGTGGTTTGGTGAAATTGCTTCGGCAGAGCCCAGGCTACCTCCGAGAAGGGCAGTGGAGTTACCGGGGAGTTTTAGTGGGTATTCCCAGTGCCTTATAAGCGCTGGGCGACCCCCACACACGCCCGTCACTTAGCCAGTGGCGGGTAGGTCTGTAGTCGGATTTCTCCCCGAAAAAAAAAAAGGCCCTCTTGTGTCTCATAACCAGCCTATAAGTCTCACTGCTGAACATAGGCCGTCCTACATAGCTGAAACACACGAGGAGTATATCTACTCTTATCACCAGTGTCTGTTCATTAGAATTCATGATCAAGTTATAAATAACCGTCAAAACTATTTATACAAATTTATACCTCTGGCTGAAAAATTAAAAATGTAAAAGGCAATGAATGTTCCTCATTTGTGTAATATACTTAATACTAGTGGCCGCCCGCGGCTTCGCCAGCGTGGATGTCGGTAATTGCGCCAAAAATAGCCCACATTCTTTTGCAGGATGTAATCTTTCTCTATCCGAATTCCATCTAAGTCGAATCAGCAGCTTAAAAGTATAAACACGGCAAACAGACAGACAAAGTTACATTTGCATTTATAATATTAGTACTCTAACATATATTTCTGCAGTTCAATACTTCAGCGCGTGGATGAATCTCCATCATGTGTCGCAAACTCGCGGTGTACAGAGACAGCAAATCAAGTGTAGCAGTTCCACGAAAGTCGTCACTATTACGAACGCAGTAAAGGCTGTCTCAAGGTCAAACTGGTCCCCTTAATGGACGTCGACTGTACAAAATTATGTTCTATTGAGGCTGCGTCTCGGATCAACTCAAGTATCGCGCGACCGTTGCAGCCACAAGCAACTTCACTCTGAATATGTTGCATAATTAAATGGAACTAGATCCATAATGTCTACACTTTAAACAAAAGAAAATTGTCACATTTTAATGTGTTTTTCGAATCACTAGTGGTGTTAACTTCAATTGCATTTATCAATGTGAGATAAACGTTGTTATAAAAACGTTAAAAAAGGGGTAGAAAGCGGTATAGAAATGAGTAGGTTCACCTAGTGCTCTGGTGGCGTAGTGGTTATCGCGTCTGGGCGGACATCAGGAGACGCTAGTTCGATTCCCGCCTGGAGCTTACCAGACACATTTTATTTATATACCACTAAGGTATAGGCACGGCAAGGCTTATCAAGCATAAGGCCACCTGATGGTAAGCGGTTACCGTAGCCTATGGACGCTTGCAACTTGCAACACAGGGGTATCACTTGCGCGTTGCCGACCCTGTAAAAACCTTTTCACGTCTTTTTAAAGAAACCCATGCTGTACTTATTCGAGAAAACCTCTGCACAAGAGCACATTCCACAATCTAAGCGTACGTAGGAGAAAATTAAATTAAACAATTGTTTAGAACATACATCTATGATGTCTGGGCGTTCAAGGATTAATGTAAAAAGAGTGAAAACGTAGCAGGAAGTAAATTACAATAACTTTAACTCAATATTTGAAAAAAAAAATACTACTCGAGTTTGTTGCTGGAATCTTCCGAATAGTTCAACTTTTGGAAAAGGTATAAAAAACCGGTATAAATTCAGACATGACAGACAGATAGACATACTTAAGTCATTTAATTAATTGTTAGTTATCACTCTTTTTTGTATATAGCACGGATAAGGGATTTTAGACAATTCGAAAGTGCTTCTTAAGGCCCTAATTGAATAAACATATTTTCTTATACAATATGGATGCCATCGGGCAGTTTTATGTTCGACTGTCGTTAATTTTAACTTTCATCTGTGAAGTACCAACAAACGGTCTCGATCGTGCCAATTCTCAATGTATTTACCAAAACAAAACCAAAAACGTTGAGCCCAATTTGTATTGGGCTAAACATTTGAAGGGCAACCAATGAGCTCTTTTTCGGAACATACGTTGATGTATTTGGTCATAATTATATTACAACTTTATTTAATGTATTACCTTAATATTATTAAAATAATACTTTCTGAATTGTGTAAATATTTCCACCTACTTTTGACAACATTTAGATCCAAAGATATTAACTATGGAAACCTATCGGGGACGTACAGTCGACCATAGAAGTAGCTTAACACTTCAATACCATGTCACAATGACTATTTGCGCTCGTACTGAATTGCCACCGTACTTTATTAACGTCATAGCTATTGTGACATGGTACTAAAGTGTTCAGCTACTTCTGAGGTCGACCGTACCTATACTATACCGCTGTCGAACAAACGTTTTTGATTTAGTGATTAGAAACTTTTACTAACGTTTAAGAAAAACGTTAAAAATGTTTGTAGGACAATAGAAAATACGTTATTATAAATAATGGTTCCCATAGTAACGTCTTTGGATAAAAGTAGCTTTGAAGCTACATTAAAACATCAACGTCCGACGTATTGAAGTCTATACCCCAGGGCAGTGTCCTCGGAGGAGTGTTATTTCTTATCTATATCAACGATTTACCAAAGATTATAAATAAACCATGCACCTTGTTCGCTGATGATATATCAATAATCATCTCGTGCTTCAACAATGCGGATTTACATAATCAACTAAATCATATACTCGCTAAAATAACAAGTTGGCTAAATGACCATAAGTTAAAAATAAATTTTATGAAAACAAAATTAATAGAATTCAAACCATATCAAAAAAATCCTGAAATACAAACTTCTTGCAATAACATACAAATAGAATGCGTAAATAATTATTCTCTTCTGGGCATAGAAATCGATAGGCATCTTAATTGGAAAGATCACATTATAAAACTAAGTTCTAAGGTATCCAGGTTTACATAGGCATTGTGTGAACTGAAAAAAACCACTGATAGCAACACTGCCATCAGTGCTTATTATGGTTACTCACATTCCTGGCTGCAGTATGGAATTGTCTTGTGGGGCAACTCTACGGGTGAATCTATACTGAGTTTGTTTCAACTTCAAAACAGATGTATCCGCATAATAGCTAATATCGAAAACGACGTAAGTTGCAGAACATATTTCTCGAAATATAAAATATTAACATTAACATCAATATATATTTTGGAAATATATATTATATAGACATATGCAAAAAAGAATATTAACAAATTCCCTACGTCCTTACGACTGCAAAATTTGCGCCCCAAAAGCAAGCTAGCCTTGCCCATATCTACACTCAGACTCTACCACTCTGGACTATTTTCAATGTGTGTCAAAATATACAATAAGGTACCAGAAGTAATAAAACGGGAAGATAATATTAATAAATTTAAAAGGGCACTAAAGACTCTATTAATATATATGTGTTATTATACAATATAAAAATTTTTCAGTGATAGCTTTGACATGATGTAGAATTGTAATAAAATTGCTCATTTTAATAAATAGAGATATCCAGACAACATGTAAAATGTATTTATTGATTATTTAAATGTATTTATGAAATGTAAGTATTGATATGACATTTTGTGAAAATAAACCTATCTTGTATTTGAAATTAATAATTAACGTAAGCTGTGCCCGACAGGGTCCATAATAATGTCTAAATAAGATCTCTTAAAATCTCGTTCATAAATATTATGGTATTGCAATAAATGATTTATGATTTAAATGCTGGCAAAAAGCGCCATACAAATTAAGTATGCTCAACGGAACGTTTATTGTTTTGCTTTAGTAAACAAGTAAATCAGCACGATCGGGGCCGATTTCTCATACATAGTTGACGAGATGCCAGCGAATTGGTAAAGGACAATAAAGATATCGTACTGAAATTTTCAAGACATCGTTTGACTAAGCAGTCTATCACGATCGTGGAAACCAAAAGTAGTAAAATGATGTTCAATGATGCTCTTGTTTTTTTAGTCCGCATTGTATTCGAAACAATATGTTCTATAGTGCGAACACGAGCATATATGTGGCCGACCGCATTTTAAATACCACAACATAACATACGATTTTAGTTTTAAACAACAGAGATGGTCACTTAACCGCGATGAAGTCTAAAAAGATATTATATAAATTAATTCAATATTTAGACGTGTGACTTAGGCGCTATATAGAAAGTTATATAGTTTCGGCCGAGATAGATAGCGATAGAGATATGACTGACAGCGTATAGAAAAAAGACAAAATAGCAATCGTATGTGTCACGCGTAAGCGATAAGACAAAAATCATTTTATTAAAAAATAACTATGACGATTGCAAAAAATCTTTTGACTCTGATTCTGATTCTTTGTTTGTGAATATTAATGATATCTGCTTTATAAAGTAATTCCTATTGAAAACCTATCGTAATCGTTTAAAAATAATCATAGCCTTTCTTACCTCTAAGAGGTCTTTTGGAAAAAAAATGTATCAAGTCAAAATATTTACATCGAGTTTCTGGATTAAGTCTAAATAAAAATATGAAAAAAGTGTATCGGATTTTCCGATCCGTAAGATTCTTCAGCGACCTATGGCATTACATATAAAAGTGCAAATTTGTTTGAAGTCGCATGTCATGTAACGCCTTAAAATCAATATTCAATCGCCAGCTGAATAATATGGTAGCACTCAAGTGCAAATGTACCTAGACTAGACTATTGAACAAAAAGAACGCCAGTGCTCGGACAGTGATTGAACGTAAGTCAATAAACAAACAGATTCGTTGTTTGATATGACGACGTCATAACAGTTTTTTTGTGAAAGAAAACAATGAGCTAGCAAATAAAACACGGCGGCGCCGGTGTTGTTTAAATTGCATAATATTGCTCTCTCTTCTTTCAAAGATAGCCTATATTGGTTGTTGCTATGCTATCTTATAAGTAAAAAATCTACTGCAAGTTGTGAAAAGATTATCTAAAACTTCATATTTTATATTTTGTTTATTTATTTATTTGGACAGCCTGTGGTCAATAACAATGTAACATATATATTACATTTACAAAATATAACAAATTAAAGTGTACCGTGTAAGGCAGCTACATCATGATTTCACATAAAAAAAAACATGTGAAAAACACAAGTACTTATGTACACGGCTTATTATACAAAGGTAAGAAAAGATAAATAAAATTTAAGTGGGAATACACCATATTAAATATTGAGGTTTTCGTATTGGATCTTATAAAGCCGACAATATTTTGTCTCTTGAACGAATGAATATTGTCATGAAAAAAGTCCATTGAAATACTGAGCTGCTTAAAAGAATATCTATTAAGAGTGCGGTGCAAGCAGCACCGTTTTAAAATTAAGTTCAAGTTACTCGTAAACCAGTATAAGAACTTTCATAACTCCTTCACATTGTCGCTTGTTCAGTTGGATAATTGAAAATTTAATAAAGAGTAATCTCAATGTATACCGTGATATAACTTCGCTAACTTTACACCAACAAAGTAAGGAACGTACCATCAAATTATTTAGATAAATAGCACCGACCGAGTAAAAAGGGGATAATACTACCTTATAAAATGTGTAACAAAATGAATATTGGACTATCAAACGAACGCTTCACGTCAAAATATACCCTGCTAAATTATTTTATCTAGACGTTGAATTTGAAAATACCAAGACAAGTTTATTGGGATATTACTAATTGAAAAATATAATTCATCATCATCATCACCAGCCTATATACGTCTTACTGCTGGGCACAGGCCTTCCTACGGGGCAGAAACACATGAGGAGTTTGGGCCATAACACCACCACGCTGGCCCAATGCGGGTTGGTAAAACATTACATCAGTTAGAAAAAGTATCTTTTGTTGATTTACAACGTAAAACTTCTTAGAAATTCTCTGTATAAAATATGCGAGGCGTCAAAACCGAATTGTCGCTAAAACAACTAGTGTGAGAAATGCTATTACAAGTATTACAACACGAATTGAATCGGCAGATAACATCATGAATGGGTACGATGAGACCTATTTTCAAGGGCTATTTCATTATACGGTTGAAAGTGTTCTATTAGAATAAGGATAAGAATCAGATACCTAAAGATTAAATATCTTTAAGTCTGTCGTATAATAAAACGTCGGAACGCGAGGAGTTCGGTAGCGTAGTGGTTTGAGCGCTCTAGTTTCGATTACCAAAACAAAGCAACTTTCGCTATGGTCGATCCCGGGATGAGTCAACCAAAATTTCTAATCTCGAGCTCCTACTTGTTTCGGAAGGCACGTTAAGCTGTTGATCCCGGTTATTACTGAAACCGCTTTTCTTTAACCCCAACCCGCATTGGGTCAGCGTGGTGGTGTTATTTCCCTAACTCCTCATGTGGTTCTCCCATGTAGGACATTTACAGGCTATTGATGATGATGATGATGCTAAGAAAATGTCGTTAAAGTTTTACCTGCCCCTCCAAAGTAATGGTAATAGGCTTCATGTAAAAATTATTGCCTCTAACCACTAATAAGTTACAAGGTCAACGCAAAGATGACATATAGGTACCTAACTAGTTACTTGTTCAAAAGAGAGCAAAGTTATTTATTAACGCACTGTTCTAGGACTGTTTAATATATTTTTTAAATACTATTTATTAAAACCAGGCGTATGTGTAACAATAAAAAAGAAATTAGCCAAACTACTTCAGTTACATTAGTAATAACCAAAATTTAACAAGGTGTAATTACAGTTTATATGATTTAACAAAACAGTGCACCTCTACGCAACGTTATTATTGGTTAGATGTTTAATATAAGTTGTAGTCACTTTTTGAGCCACAGGTAGTCGAAAGTTCAGTTGACATTTTTCTTAGTGCAATTACTGTGTTAGCACCATCGATCGACTATAGGCTTCTGGCGGGTCCATACTATATACAGTTTTTGAACATAGTTTGGATTTTTCTAAGCTACGCTGGCCTAGGACTTACATCCAGGCCAGTGAATACGAATACAAATTCTGCGCTGCGTAAAGCTACGCTCAGTTTGGACTCGTTTTCGTACGAATTTTACTCGTGCGGGCACGTACGATCACGTACGTATAATCTCTATAGGCCGTGCAGACTGGGTACGAGTTCGTCGAGTCGTACGTATACGTATGTAGGTACATACATTTTCAAAACGTCTAAAATCAAGCCCAATTAGTTCGGATTTTTTATTCATCCGAACGTCGAAATTTAAAAATAGATTTGAAAAACTTTTATTGGTTTACGGATATTAATAAAAGTTACTTACAATTGATACTATTTTTTTACCGTTGTATTACGCGTTTACGCCAGATTACGCCGCCGCCGCTGTGCATATCCTTTACGGTTTTCTTTAATTTCCATAAAAATTTGAGAATTTCACAAAGTATACGAATATATTCATATTTGATAAAACCAAATTCGGCATGGAGATAGATAATCTTACATAAATGGGCATAGCCTTATGTTATTTGGCGTTATAAAAGACAACCACCTAACCTAATTTATGAATAAAAAGTGTCCGCCCTCGTGGATGACTGTTTTCGCGCCAAAAGATAGCCTATGTCCTTTCTCGCGGTGTATTCTATCGCTATCCTGAATTTCATTTAAATCGGTTCAGCAGTTTAAGGATGAAGATTTAACAGACAGACAGAGTTATTCCCGCGTTTATAATAAAGTATGGACTAGTTTGGATCATCATCATCATCATACTAGCCTATAAAGTCCACTGCTGAAAAAAGGTCTCCCCCTTCGATTTCCAAATGGAATAGTTCCGCGCAGCCTGCATCCAACGGCTCCCCGCGACCCTGACCAGGTAGTCTGTCCATCTATTGAGAGGCCGTCCTACTTTGCGGTTTCCTGATAAATAATCGCCGGGTGTTCTATAAAAATGAATCTACTATAGAATGAAAAAATAAGTGTTTCTGCAAAAGTACGTAAAGTTAATAGCAACTGCCAGTGGACGGACGATCTGTATTTAAAAAAACTTTATTTTTAACTTTGCGGCCAAGGCTATCTCTGATTGAAAGTTTTTCAATTAACTGCATTTTCAGTTCATCTATTTTACTTTATGATGTGACAAGCACCGAGAGTGTAATAAATAAATTAAATTTCCGGTAGGTCCGAAGTATTCTGACAAGCGGTACTATCCCACCGGAGCGCTATGACCATTGAAAAATCAATTGTGTCTAGAATCTGATGATTGACGGGTTAAGTATTAATTGTCCTAAGTAGCTCCTAAACGAATGGACCGATTTTGATTTGTTTATTTTTCGTTTGAAAGCTGACGCAATTACAATGGTTTCTAGCTATAATTTATGAAGATCAGTTCAGGCCTTTGATGACTATAAGCCCATTTTCATGATAAAAGAGTTTTACTAACTGTCAAAGATCCGATTGATTTGAAAATTGGAATACTGTCACTTCGATGACATTCCCATGACATACTAACCTTAAGCTGATCCTATATCATCAAAAAATCTGCGTGATGCTTAATTCTTCAAAAATTATAGCAGATATAGCGTGTTTGGGCTCATAAGAATAGTCTCAATGAGATAGTTTTAGTTAGAGGACGGGGGTTAGTTAAAATTTTCAATGGTATATTTTTAACTTTATTTTCATATTTTTTTAATTCATATAGTTTACTATCATGTTGAAATTACACCTCATTATGTGGCTTATGGTGGATGTAAAATATATACATAAGAAAAATATACTTTGGTGATTTCAAACTAAGTGGCTGATTCTATTTTGGTAAAAGGAAAATGTTGCAGTCACACAGTTACACAATAATTATGAAGTCATGAAGGTCAAGGTATGGACTTACTTGACTTCATAATTGTAGTGTTTACCTTTGTCAACAAATTTGTGCTGCACAAGATGGCAGCTTAAAAACTTTGTACGCAGAACTTTGTAGTGTTGTGGTCCAGCGCGGTGAGAAAGGTTGCCAAAGCTTGCTGAGAAGAAAGCATTATGTTGAGAGTGTAACTCCTCTTCTTGGCTCTCAACATAACCCTATCTCCTAATTTTTACAGGACTGGCAACGCGTAATTATTGCCCAAGGAGTTGCGAGCGTCCGCTCGCAACACCTTGGGCAAAACATTTTCCATTAAAATGGAAAAAAATAAAATAATTAAATCTGCCTAGATTTACGGATATGTCGCATTACATACACACAAAAATATATAGTCAAATTAGGAACCTCCTTCCCTTTTGAGTCGGTTGAAAATTATCTCTGCTGTTATTTGAAAACGATTTTCCTTCGTACTTACTTGATGTCTTCGTTAATTTCGTTATGGGTCTTCCGGAGATCTAGTCTTAGTAAATTACAAATAAAGGACAAAGTGTAGAAATAATTGGAAGGAATATATAATAATTTAATTTCTCATCGTCTATTCATCTTTGAATAGTTATTATTTTCTTCAAAAATTCCATTGCTTCGTGACATACTTAACCACAATCACATATTACTAATACTTTTCTGTCTGGTAGAAGTTGCTTGTTAACAATAAAATCCCCTTTTGTATGTTGGTCTTTTTTGTTTGATTTTCTATCTTTTGGTTTTACCTTTGTGCAATCAAGTATATTTGTATTGTAATAAATAAATATCATGAATAAAGTGTAATCACTTATCTTAACACTTACCTTATTATTGTTTCTTCTGGCTTCTTCTCTATTTCATTAAGTATCTTTA
The DNA here is from genome assembly GCA_947347705.1 of Nymphula nitidulata. Taxonomy (NCBI): domain Eukaryota; kingdom Metazoa; phylum Arthropoda; class Insecta; order Lepidoptera; family Crambidae; genus Nymphula; species Nymphula nitidulata. Next base: position 14,701,296 of record OX374625.1, on the reverse strand, counting down.
ACTTTTAACTAAGATCGTAGTGAGAACTACCGCTACAGAATGTACATGATGCTGATACTCTCAATAAATATTCATCAAAAGTTCACCTGTCGTCAAAACAAAGATGTTGAGGCCGGATGTAGTTGCTAAGGAGGAACTTACCCATGTCGTCGATAAGCGGCGCCATTCGGAGTGTGACTCCGACCAGGAGTAGACACAGGAACAGCAGCAAGCACGCTGTCACCATGATTGTGTACCGCGCGCGCCGAGGCAACTCGTCCGGGTCCAGCACCTAATAGTAGGACGTAAAAACAATCACAATATTTGGCTCGCCCAGTGGACAATAATACAAATTTTTACGTTGGATAAAGCTTTTTAGCTTTATACCCAGTTGCGAAAGTGTTAGTCTCCGGCGTTTACTAAAAAAAACAACATGTTCCGCTCAGTTCGAGGCTTCGACGCAAGACTTGGAGTATTAATCGCAATCACTGTCATGCGTCGAAAACTAGACGATTCTGCCCACTTATACATACCCTAATGTTGCCGATTGTACTCGTACCACCGTGATTATTTCTTCTTTATACAAAATGGGTTTCTTGTAGAAGAGAAAGAGGCGTAAAAAGTTGATACAGGCCAGCGAGATGGAGACGGCTGCCTTCGCAAAATTATGGACCATAAAGTGTATTATAATTTATGGAGTCTTCTTATGGCTTCTCATCAAGTGGTGTTGAGTAATTTTCCGTACTTTTAATAATAATGACAATAAAACACTTAGGTATACCTACTACCTACAACACGGAAAAAAGTAAAAATTTAAATACACAGTATAAAACAAGTACAATACAATATTTACACAGTACAATATTTAAATAAACAGTTCGCTGTGTTTCGGATTGAAGGGAAAGGTAGCCAGTGTAATTACTGGGCATGGAGGGCATTTCATCTTAGGCCCCAGGATGACAACGCACCTGCAATATCAAGTGATTTTTCCTTGTTATTGCAGGTGTCTATAGGCGGCGGTTTCCGCTTTCCATCAGGTGGGCCGTCAGCTTGTTTGTCATCCATTTGTATAAAAAAAAAAACTTTTTTTATAGAATTCTTAATAGAACATGCAATTTGAGTTCATTTTAATCATTTTTTAATTCTTAACGGGGTAGCTCTTGGCCATCATCTCACCTGATGGTAAGTAATGACAAGGCCGAAGATGAAAGCAAGCCACACTCGGATTCCTAAACCACAGAGGAACTGTCTATCTTACCTCCGAAAACAACCGAAATTATGGTGACAGATTTAGGTAAGACGATGGTAGCTGGCCAGGCGGACTTAAAAAACTACCACCAACCAAACCGAGCAGAACATTTCTGCCACCACGGGAATTGAACCCCGGACCTCTGAATCTAAAGTAGGTGGTTTCATAGACTAGGTTAAATATTAAATACTATGTAAGTGCCACAGTAATTTAACAAAATAATAAGTACTGTGTTATTGGCCAATGCCCAATACTACGTTTTGGTTTTTTATAAGACGACAGTTACGTGGGTGTTTTACGCTTAACTTAATGTAATCATGACATGACACGGGAAATAGCAAATATTCTTTATTTTAGCAAAATTTAAAAAGAGTAGTCCAAATATTATCAAAGTATCGCATATTAATGTATTTTTAAATTGTATACTTACCTTACAAATTTTAAGTTTAAAATTAACTTATTCAGTTAGAACGCTAATTATATTTTCTTTATTAATAAAATGTAATAGATAGCCCATATTTATCAGTATCCTAACTACAATAGTTTTCGTGTAGAAGACCGAACAGCATATTTTCAATTTCTTAAATTAGCGCCATCTATACAAAGGTACTTGCATCTATGGCAACAGTAATATTGCGGAGGCCAACTGCTGTGTTTCTTCGTTAGGTTACAATAACTGTTTCATAGATGGCGCTTTTTGCAGACAATAAAACACAGAAATCGTAGCTCTAACACTGCTACGAGCTACATACACTACACGCTACTACGGTACTACGAGCTACGAGTGTTTACTACAGTCAATAAGGTACTACGATAGTCGTAGACTTAGAATTTATTCAAGTTTGTATACGAGATAAAAATTATCCTTATATCATTAAATCTTTATATTCATATTATAAAAGGTCATTTATGATTACCATGGAATTTCCATTAATTGATTTAATTTTGTTTTTTCATTAATTTTGACACAAGTATGTGTGTAAGTGTCAAAAATATGGTTATATTGGTAAAGGAGATGTTCGCAATTTCTATGGAGACTGGTTCTGGTGACCCCCTAAGATAAAAGTAATATGGGAAGAAAGAGTATATTTTTAAGAATATTATGCAACAAAAACTATAATTTTAAATCCCTGCATATAAACAAAAAAATCTAATTCTAGCTAAAAAATCGTTACCCAGAGATGTAAAACTCGATTTAAAAACAGTGACACATGTCAGACTAAGGACAAAATGTCAATATTGCGCATTATCTTGTCAAATGTTTTTTTCAAGTAGGTATGGGTTTAATTTGGTTCAGTCTGTGATAATTTGCAATTGTTTTTATAAAAAAAATACTAAAAGAACATGGCAAGGCGGTTTGTGGTATTGTTTCTGACTAATAATATGGATTTTAATTTATTTTTTACTATTTCATCAAAGAAGCTTTGATACAAAGGTTAGATTTTTAGTATGCACTTTTCAAAATTACTCAAAAATGCCGGATTGTAAAAATAAAAAAGGGGTATATTGAAGATTCTCTGAGCATAGGCTTTCGTATATAATATATCGTGGGGAGATTTCAAGTAATAACATCATTACAATATCGTACATCTCCTTTTATACAATAGATAAAAAGGTTCTATTATCTATTCCGTGATAAATTGTTTGATAAATGACCTTTGACGGTTATAAGAAATTACAGAATTTCCCTACATTTATTCAGCGGGTACCTATTACTATTTAGAGTAACAAAAAGATTGCAGTTTTCACTTGACAATAGGTCAAAATGTAACAAAATATTTAAGGTGACAGCGGGGAAGTCCGTCTGTGGGGCGAGTCCGTATAGGCAACCATTGTGCAACTTGCAGTCTATTTACGGCATTATGCGATTCAGTCGGTAATATAGCATCTTATCAATGAGAAGAAAATGAATCGCAAAATACGTGTTTCATGAAAACTGATTTCAAATTGCATTTTGGCTACTACCTATATGAACTTGCCTCAAAGATATACTTCCCCGCTGTCACCTTATACATAGAGCTATTATGAAATTCGATGTACCTACTTAACAGATTTGTAAAGCAAGAATTATTAAATTCTCCTATATATAGAAAACTTTCTTAATCTCCTTTAGGTACCATTTTAAGGAATACAAAAATAAATACGATCTTCTCGAATTAAATTCCTAGAAATACATAACTCTATGTACACTCTTACGGCTTTACCACGGGAAATTCGCCGCAGCAAATATTCGCGCTTCTATTCGTCCGTATTAAAACAAATGTATGAAAAAATACTAAGCACGCAACGCGTAGCGGCGAAATTACCCGAGCGAATAGCGCGCGAAAACAAATGTAGGTATGAGACAGTACAGCGCATGCCACGACGCGGCGTTGGGCGGCAGACGCGGTGACTACCACAGGAGAAATTAATCTTTTTGAGATTTTTGGTTAGTTCATTAAAAAATTAACATTTAAAAAATAAAGATGTATGTTAATGCATCATGTGCAGGTATTTTAATAGCGTTATAATAGTTAACAGCACGTCAAGCTTGCCGACTGTTCTCATTTTAAATAGTAAGAGGTCATTCAATTGTACGTGCGCATTAAACAGACTAGTCCTGACATTTTTGTAGAATAGTCATATAGTCATGGTCTTATCAATTTATTGCCACATGTTGGTATAACAGATGTTACATAAAAATTAATATCCCATAAACATGCCGCCCCCTTAAGGATATCGCAATATAAACAATTTCACAATTTACATTATTAGGTATTTTAAGGTCCTGGCTAATATCCGACCCGCCAGTCGCACTGTCCATCGCGTCGGTCGTCTCCGCCGCCCGTTTCCGTGGCCAGGCCGTAGGTAAATAAATGTATTTAAAGAAAAAATAATAATTGTGGCTGCAATAATAGAGATACTGTTCACGACATACATCCTAAAAACTATAAAAGCTCTAAATTATATGAACATTTTTCTTTTGATTAATGAGGTAATTATTCTCATTTGTGCTTGCTATTTGCAGAACCAGATTTCATTGCTTTTCAAGTCAATTTAAATTATTTATTCGATGGTGCCATTCTGTTTGGATAAATAAAAATATGATATTTTTATTCAATATTTTGTTAATATCTTTCTACACTTTTCCAGCTCGCCTCCTCAACAAGAAGAAGAAATGTATAATTATAGTATCTGGTTTGTGAGTAGGTAGTAGTTCATTCATAAATTACATAAAGGATATTTGAAACAATGACACATTTCCGTCACAAAAGGTTATAATGTATAAACACTCTTACGTGTATGACTTTAGCCTGTTCATCGATAGCCGACACAAGGAGCGTGCGATGCTTCCTCGGCTTCTGCGTGTGATGGTGCGGGCTGCGCCGGCGCCGCCTACGGCGTCGCTCCAGTTCCAATTGCTCGGGACTACGGAGCTCTCTTAAACAAACCAGAGCAAAATCATGTTTAGTAATGATGATTTCGAATTGAAATAATTAATGACATTATTATTATTAACCTCCCAATATAGAATTTGTATAAAAGTGTTCAGTGTCTTATGGTCGGCTTACATTATACGAGATGTCTGAACTGTAAGCAGGGATTATTTTTTTTAAAGTATTGAATTTCTAAGCTAAATTTGCCTGTAGGTGTACTTGTAGATTCTAATTAAGTTCAATACAATAATTAATCCCTAAATTAAAAAAACACAGCAGATTTATAAAATTTGTGCCTGATATTTACTCACATATCATTTCTTAGTGATTTTACAAATGATTACATCATTTATTTACTTACTAACAACATAAATACGTCAGAAAAAAGAGATAAAATCTCTCGCTGCTCTTCTGTAACACAAATAAAAAAATCTTAACTTTTTATCCATTATGTGAGTATTTAAAAGTTTCGTCAGCTCCTAGAAGCACATGTTCTAAAATGATCAACTTGGAAAATATTTTTATTTTTATTTTTGATTCATAGGCACAATTACAGACAACAGATTAACTCATTTTTACAAATAAACGTATCTAAAAGACTGAAGGTGAACCTGAGGTCCAGTTACAAAAGTGCAAAACCATCTTTAACTACCCTACGCGTTAAAGAGTGATTGAAGTGATAACCCTCCTAAACACCTGAGGACTATCGTAATATCTTCCAGTAATATTTATTTATTTAAACTTTAATTGCACAAAATGAGTTACAATTTGGCGGACTTAATGCCATTAGGCATTCTCTACTTCTCAACCGGAAAGTTGAGTCCAAAATGATTAAATAGGTAGTGCAAAAACAACTGTAAATAGTATTGCAATATTAAAATTGCTTTGACAATTTTTCGTGCCCATCAGAGAATTATATCGATATTTTTGGACCAATTTACCCCCGTTCAGGATAATTGTACTTAATATAGGATATTATATTTAGTATCCAAAGATTTTTATGGCTTTCCCTTTTCGGGCCTCCCTACGTAAACATGTCTTCTCCATGAGCAAACATACTTAGCGGCATGATTTATGATTGTCTCGCACGTTTTATTTCCCAAAAAATAACGTTTTTCAAGATAATTATAGTAATAAGTTGAGTAACAAATTATATTGGATGCTTTGTTATTTTTTTTCATACCCTGTAATTATGTCTACTTTCCCTTCATTGACAAATCTAGTCTGCAGCATGTCAACGTGCCTGAAATATCAAGCAAGAGTTTTACATGATATTAGGTGTCTATCGGCAATGGTCTCCACTAAGGCTAGTATAAATGGTTGATATCCATTGATATAATATAAAAAATACCTATGATGTGTTTGCAATTTAAGCCTCTTTTGCTTGTGTCTGGAAGCTTCATGTTCGCACCAGTGAGCTGGCAACTCCTCGCCAGGACTGCCGATAATTGACGCCTCCTCTGAAATTCGGAAAGGAATGAAAATTACTGTAGGTATTTTTTCTTTTCATAGAGCAATTTTTTTTTAAATATATTTCAACAACAAACGTACGTGATCACTTTTGACCATTAGATTATATATCATTAATGTTTTTATAGTTTGTGGCTCTTCTTGTAAATGCACATACCTATATATTATTTTAAAATAAAAATAATCGTAAAGTCATACCAAATACCTAACCCAAATGTTACCCCCAATGTTAATTGAATAACCATGTTATGGAACTACTTACATAATTATAATCACCTACTTAATGCTTTGTGCAAGTTGCATTATCAAAATCACAAAGCCTTTTATGATGCCCTTTGACAATTTTAGTTTCTCTTAGATCATAGCTACTCAAAATAATGCAGCAATAAGAGATTTAAAAAATGGATAAGATAAAGTCTTCCCTCTAAGATGCAGCTGAAATACTGCAGTGGTACATATTTAATAGAAGCTCCGCCGGGCGACATGCAATATTATATGGACACGATTTTTAAATTTCAAAGTGAGCGCTATGTTCTAAGTTAACATATTAAAGCATGTAGATAGTTTTTTAAAATATTGACTTCGGCTAAGCTATGCATTTTTTGGGGCACGGTAGCTTTATTTACTGAAAGATTTAAAAAGATACATACCTATAATTGTTCTATACTTTTCGACTATCTAAGGTCGTTCTAGTAGTGTAATGATCAGTACTAACCGTCAGGCACGTGGTCGCGCAGCAGAAGTAGCAGCGGATGCGTACGTGTTCGCCTCCGCGATTGCTCCGCGTGCAGCGCGCGCGCCTTGCGCTCCACCAATGCGACAAGCACCGCCTCCAGCCGCGCCGCACCACTCTCCTCCGTGCATACTGCCTTGTCGACCGTCTGGAAGGAAATAAAATAATCTTTCAAATGGAAGCTGATTCTATTTAGAATTTACGCTGTTCACAAAAAAATACTATATAAAATAACAAAGGGTCGCAGATACAATATCTGCATAAGTATTCTTTTCGACTATGACAGAATAACAGCACCTGCAGTAAAGGAATACGATAGGCCTTCAGCACATTGCTGAGTCATTTTGTCTGAATATACAGTTTAGGCTCTGTAACTAAAGCAAAACTTGGTCCTAATGTTCCAAAGTGTCTATATTAGGAGAAATAGTCATTTAAAGTTAAGATTTCCCATCAATAAATTTTGACATTGCGATATTATCACATAATGGTCATATGATATATTGGTACCGGGCATTTTGTCAGATTCTAACATGTATTAGTGTAACTAAATGTCACTGTCAAATATAGCGACTGGCACATTGTTTGTTCGATTAATTTCGTTAGAAAATAACAATAAAAATATTTCTTATTAATATAAATTAATACCATTTGGACGTAATTACTGATTAGTAAGAGGATGTATATTTTTTTTGCTCATGTTACAGGACCCGGGATTTGTAAGTACTTATCTGAACAAAATAATTTTTATTTTTAATCTCTTTACAATTCACATCAATAATTTCTATCAGCAACTTCAAAATTACGCAACTAAAGCAAGAATTTAGTAAGTAAAGCTATCTATCTTGATAACAACTTTGATGTTTTTGTTTTATTTACGATTCCGCTTGAATTTATTGTATCGGTATAGTACGTTGTTTGAATATCAACTAAACAAAAGATAACAATTTCGGAAATGTTTTGTGTATATTTCATGCTCACTACCAGTTATGGTGCCAGTGTTATGAATAACAATGAAGAGATCTTGTTTCGAAAATAAATACGGTTTTTACTGTTTATTGGGCATACTGTTTTTATAAGGAAAACAAAACAATGTACGATCGCGTGAAAGTAACTGGCCTCCCAAGAACATTACACAAGAAAATTTGGAACGAATAAGCTTATTTCAGTAACAAATTGCAAATTATTTTATTAAAACCCCGTTAAAACGCCGGCGCTTTCCCCTTCTCTCGAAACAAACAAGATAAAACAATTTAAACCCTTGAAAGGATAAAGGCCAAATTTAATTTCCAGCCTGTTACATAAATTGCCATTGATATTATTATGTTATTTTATTCAAGGCAGCGGTTAGCGCCTTTGTTGCTACGGTTATTAATTAACTATACCACACAATATTTGGATAAAACGTTGGCTACTTTCCTCTATACTTTAGTGACTATACTATTAGTGTATACCACAATACATACGAGTAAATATTATTGGTACTATGAACAAGCTTTCAAAGATACAGAACATTAGAGATAAAATATGTATCTATGAGCGACTACGAATTTGTATGTAATAACTAACCAAAGTGGTCGCGTACTGTACGGTTTAAGACAAACTTTCTTCCATGTACGCTCAGATTGTGGAATGAGCTCCCTGCAGAGGTTTTCTCAAATGCGCACAGCATGGGGTTCTTCAAAAAAGGCGTGAAAAGGTTTTACAGGGTCGGCAACGCGCAAGTGATACCCCTGGTGTTGCAAGCGTCCATAGGCTGCTTACCATCAGGTGGGCCGTATGCTTGATTGCCACCTTAGTGGTATATAAAAAAACAGACTTAGGTACTACGTGTTCAATGCCGGCAAACAAGCATAAAACCCGCTTGATCATAGGCAGTATTCATAAATTCTTGAAACACCCGTGATGCTTTAGGTACATCTGGCTTAGGAAGACAATTTAAACACTGTAGTCTTTACTAAGTACTTTTAATTTTCTATTAATAAGGGGGCTTACGCCGCAACTTTCAACTCGAAAATATTGGAAACAAATTAACCAAATCTAATAAGACTTTACATGACTCGCCCTTCACAGTCGGTCGTCAAACCGGACTTGCTTATGAAGTCCAGTTTGACGACCGGCTGGCCGAGTGGTCTTTACCCCTTGCTATACGGGCTGCTCGGTCAGGGGTCCTGGTTCGAATCACGGTAGGGGCAAATGTTTGTATGATGAATACGAGCATTTGTTAACGAGTCATGGATGTTTATATGTTTATTTAGTATATTTCTAATATTTATATACATATTATTATCAATATTTATCCATTGCACAAGCTCTTCCTGATGCTTACTTTGGGTTAGATAATAGGTGTGAGTGTAAAAAAAAAGGTCAGGCTAGTCTAATTAGATAGAAGAGGAGTTTTCTAAAAGTGTAATAATAATTGAGCAATAGCATAGACTTGAAAGTTTGTATGGAAAGCCGTGCCGCGTAAAACCCCCTTAAAAACTATGCAAAGTAAGTTCTTTATTTTCGTGTGGTATTGCAATGGGATAATGCCTACTTGCAATCTTAAAAGATTTTTAGTAACGTCAATGATTCAATCCCAAACTATAACTTTACCTAAATACAAAACGAACACATAAATCATTGCGGTCAGTCATAAAAATGTTGTAAATACATAACGGCTGACATAGCTACCCGAAAACGTGGAATGCGAAATATTTTTATATTTAAAGCGAACAGCTCAGTGTGCCCCGAGGGTAAATAAATCTGATGCCAAACACTGGATTTCTTGCATGAGAATACAATCTTTACTTTTTCTCCTTTTTCATCTTTCTTTAATAGGGCTTTCGTTACAACTGTATAACTATAACTTTTCTAGTAGGTATCTATCGCTACAGATTCAAATAAGTAAGAAAAACAATTTTCAACTTTTAAGAACACTGTCAAGAACCGATATGAAATGGTACAATATCTACCTACATAGTCATAGTTTTTTCAATGTGCCTACATTGAAAAAACTAAACAAAGCACTTAATGACATATAATAATTTATTCACAGAAGATTTTAAATATTTTTCACAACAATCACCGACTACGTCGCAAGGAGACTTCTATAAAAATATTTATGTTCCTGTGGTTAACTACCGAATGATAAGATGACACTCAATTTCATGTCTGCAATATCTTCTTTCTTTTTTTAACTAAATGACAAACAAGCTGACGGCCCACCCGGTGATTAGCGGTTACCGCCGGCTATAGACACCTGCAATAACAAGGAAAAATCACTTGATATTGCAGGCGCATTGTCATCCTGAGGCCTAAGATGAAATGCCGTCCATGCCCATTAATTACACTGGCTACCTTTCCCTTCAATCCGAAACACAGCGAACTGTTTCACGGCTGAAATAAGAAAGGCGGTGTTACCTACCCAGACGACCCTACATACGGGCCTACCACCTAGTACAAAAATAGTAATATAGAAATGAAGTGGTATAACAGTCAGTGAGTTAGTGAGATCTGAAATGGCAGTGTGTCTTATGGCGAGTGCGTATGTGCAAGCTTTTGTCTTAAAGCGTATCTATCTGTATTATAGAGGAAACATGCGAACCTTAGTATATGGAAACCATTCCGTCATTGAAATCAAGAACTGAGTGCATCCCACTATGTACAGATGATAGCACATCAAGTGTAACGTTTGCACTACGAAAGCCGCCTCTATTACGAACGAAGTAAGGGTTGCCTCATAGTCAAACGTTTCATGTGTTGTCGACTGTACGTGGTAATATTGAATTATAGTCATGACAAAAGATCTTATTTAAGTGCACAATAGCTCTTAAAGTGCACAATGGTTCATGAGTTCATCGTACATACTTCAAAGATTACTTTATTCAAAAATCAACTTAATCCCTATCGATATAAAGACTATTTTTGGTTAACAAAATTTTTAAGTAACATCAAGATGAATTTAAGAATGCCATAAGAGCTCAAGCTTTAGATCTAATGTTTGATCGTAACATACGGCAACTTACTTCGATTAATACTTTAGTACCTACCTTTCCTAATAATATAGGTATTGGTATGCCCTTGACAATTTGTATGACCGCTCTGCATGACGCAGTATGACATTATGTTAATTATGTAAAGTGTCAACTACCTACGAAATTAAAACAAATTGTATTCACAAACATGAGATCTTCTCTATGCCTGTAAAATACAACGTCTGACTGTTTCTATGACGGTATAACTTGAGCACCTCTAGATGAATTTTGATAGATAGGGGTTTTTTCAGGCGGGATCAAGGTTATGTCCCATCACACTATGACCGAGGGGAAAGCCATAATAGAAAAAATCTCGGTAAGAGCAGTGCGGGCAGAGCTGAAGGCATAAGCTAGTAAACTGATAAATGGAACATTTGAAAGCTGAAAAGTTCTCTGTTGTTTGAGATACGCCCTATCCAGGTCAGTGCTCTGCAGTTCGTTATTCAGTCTGTGCAGCGAGACCTGTCGGCTGTCTCTATGTTCGACTGGGTAATCATAAATAATACGAAGCTATTTTTCAAACTTATCATGCTGACTTTTAAAATAGGTACACATGTTTTTGTACCTAAAAACCATATTCAAGTTCACACTGAACCTATTAATATTTAATTTTATTACATTTCTTACTACTTATTTGCTCATAGTGTTGCACACAAACACCAAATTTATATAAAATGACACAAAAGATGTCTTATAAATAATTTTAATATTATAATTTTTGTGGTAAAAGTTTCATAGAAGCAATAGATTTTTCGAAAGAAGAACTATATGTTGTTTATAAGAGCTATATAAGACATAAAATATGTGCCTTAAGTAAAAACTGAGAGATAGCTATAAAAGCTTTCATCAACTCAAATTTTTGCTTTGTTTCAAAAATTATGAAAAGGCAGTTGTTTAAGAGCTCAGTTGAATTTAAAATCTTTAAAATTATATAAAAAATTAAAATATTAGTACCTAATTTATTTCTTTCAGAATCTCGTGAAACAAAAGTCAGTAAAGTCTGCTGTACACGGGTAGAGTAAGTTGTTGAGTATTAACTATACCGATGTAGAGTAGAGTACTAACTGGGAGAGTACTCGAAACTAATAGCGAGCGAAACTAGTACCGATTACTCTACCCGTGTCCATCAGAATTAAAACACAATATCTAATCTAATATACGGTATAGTGAAGTATTATGAAAGTGGGATAACTCCGAACTAGGATGCTTATATCGTGATAGAAAAGGACAACGATCTCATGCTCAGTACCTGTTACTAAACTGGATCTCTCACTCAGACTACAGGAAGAGAATATCAATTGTCCTTCGCTATCATTATGTACACAGCGTCGTTCAAATCGAACAGCCCGCGTTTGTAGTCACCCTCAAAGGCATAGTGAACGTGTTCTCTGTCGCTTCTAAGAGAGAAAGATTGTGTAGTACAAGAAGAAAAAATATTGTAATCACATTCCATCCTAAATTAAATATTGTAATGCATTGCAGTCGATACCAAGCTGTTAGAATTTTTAATGCATTGATGCAATGATGATGATGCATTGCCAGTAGAGTTAAAATACATTGACAGTCCTACTATATTTAATAAAACATTAAGGCATCTTTTGCTGAAGGGGTGTTTCTACTCACTTGAGGAGTTTTATGGCAATCCGTGCATTTTTCCACATGCTAAAATCAGATATCACGCTTAAATGTAATTAATTTAAAAAATAGCATGTCAAATTTATGATTCATCAAAATAGTTGAGTACCTATTTTGTTATATAATTTAATCTATATTGTAGTATTGTATGTTTTTTATGTTCTTATTTTATTGACATTCAAACACAATTGTAAAAAAATGTTACTGAATAAATGATATGACTCACGTCGGTCGACGACTGTCGCATGGTGAGCACGCGGCCGGCCCATGTGGCTGATCATCGCCTCGTGCGGGCCGCTACCGGGCTCCTCCCCACATCTGAAAACATTAAACAACCACTTTCTTACATAGACTTACAAAAAAAATAAACAAGTAGAAAATTAAGAAAATAAAACTTTGGAATAAACCTCTTTTGATGGTGTCTGTAAAGGAGAGGAGCTCGGTGGCGAATTGGTTTGAGCGCTCTGGTTTCGATACGAAAAACAAAGCAACATTCGCCATGGTCGATCCTGGGATGGGTCAATCAAAGTTTGTTATCTCGAGCTCCTCCGTGCTGCGGAAGGCACGTTAAGCCGTTGGTCCCGGTTGTTCCTGAAACCGCTTTTACCCACCAACCCACATTGGGCCAGCGTGGTGGTGTTATAGCCCAAGCTCATCATGTGTTTCTCCCATGTAGGAAGGCCTGTACCCAGCAGTGGGACGTATATAGGCTGGTGATGATGATGCTGTCTGTACAGTCAGCACCAGAATGATCAGAGCTCTTAGAGTAATCATGTCCTCTTTCAGAAAAGCCATTCTAACAAACAAACCATCTTGTAATAGTATATTTTTAGTATTATTACTTAAATCTTTAACAAGTGAAAGGCAATTCTAATATTATAGTAGTACGGTTGCTTTTATAAAACGCCATTGTTATTTTGAGCACTCTTAAAACTCAGATAATTCTTATGCTGACTGTATCGGTACAATGACTAGTAAGTAATTGCTGTATGACACACATATAACACTTTTCTTTATTTTATAGTCTTACTTTACTTAAGCAAAAGTTCATCCACCACCTAATAGCTTTTAGCATGACCACGCCTAGGAAAGTCGACCCTTGAGAATAAAGTTAAAAGTTTAGATCATAATGAAGCTAGCGTCTCAGATCAACTAATTTTACCCACTGGGTGCCTCATAATAATAATTTAGGTAGGGGATAAATTATTATGATAGGTAGACTTAGCCGAATCCAAAAGAGAAACGAGTTACGAGTCAGTTTACGGTTTTTATTATGAGTTCGATTATGGGTGCATATGTCGCAGCCATCTGGTTAGACTAGCCTGTTCATTGTTCGCCTAGGCCAATCGTCTGATTTCTTGGTTCTCAAAGTGGTCCAGGTGGACCCCAGGGGTCCACGGGAGACTCGACAGGAGTCTACGTTGGCGTGACGCAAATTTCCATAGTTAGATCTAATTTTCACATTTTTTGTCGAGTTTTGGGAATATGGTAGAAATGTAGCTCCAGAAGCAGCTAAATTTTGAAAGTGCTCTCTGGTAGGTTCAAGGTTTTTTACTTAAAACAGATATCACTTTGGTTCTAAGTGATCATAAAGATAGCCTCCCAATCCCACCAGAACTCATCAGTACAAGACAATCCGCCTAGCATCTAATTGAGCTTTCTTTTTATTACGCGTAGTTGTTATAGAAAGCGTGATTGTAAATGATGGATTTAAAAATATGTCAGGCGCCCTTTTACTTATCATTCAGTAAATAAACTGCACCTATTATTATAGTAAACAGAATAGAATAGAATATAATAGAACATATTTATTGTCAAACTGTTACACAGATAATAAATAATACCCCATGGTGGCATGTTTTAGTTTAAAAATATCAAATAACAAGATATCGTGCGTAGGTGGGTAGGTTACATGATTTTACTTGAGCATTTATTAGGTTAAGAATTTAAATCATGTTTATAAAAACACCTTCGCAATTAATGCACTGATGGACCCGCCCGCGCTCATATTTTTGATATCATAAATGCGTGCGTGGTACTTGGTTATTATTTCGTTGAGGAGCTATTTTAAAACTATGATATTATGATATATAATATAATATGAATATTTGAAAATATGTTTACTTAGAAAAATATCAAAGTAAAAAATTTTTACGTAAGTAGGTACTGGGGCGGAGATTGAACCCGCAGATAGATTAGAAAAAATTCACAGGATTAGTCCAAGTCCTTGGTAGCTCAGATGGTTAGAGCAGTCAACCGGATTGTGAAAGGTCGCGGGTACGTCCCCGCCCCAGAATTATATTATAAAATTGTATTCAGAATCTTTTGACGCTGAATGTTCAATCGGCCAATCAAAATCATCTAGTTTTGGTATTTCATCGGAATATATTTCATGCGATTTTTCTGTGATGATGTAATAATAAAATAAAAATTATATTTGGAATATTTACCATATTATAATTGTATTCGTTTGTTAACAACAAATAAATACAATTAAAATATGGTAAATATCCCGAACATGATTCTAATTCAGATGTAATTTATTACATCTAGTCATCTTCATTATAGTTTTAAGTATAAAATTAAGTAACCCTTGGCCTCATCAATCACCTTTCTAACAACATCTCATTGAGACTATCCATAAGAGCCCAAACACGCTATATCTGCTGTAAGTTTTTGAAGAATTAAGCATCCCGCTGACTTTTTGATGGTATAGGATCGGCTTAAGGTTAGTGTGTCATGGAAATGTCACTGAAGTGACAGTACACAAAATTTCTAATCAATCGGATCTGTGAAATTTAGTAAAACCCTTCTATCATATAGAAAATGAGCTGATAAGTAATCATCAAACGCCTAAACTGATCTTCATAAATTATATTTGAAATAAAACCAATTTACCGGATTTAACTCGCGTTTAATTAGATGTTACATTATTATTATTCACCCGACGTTTAGATTACTTTACAGCGATCGTGGTCACGGGAAGACTGAAGATGAAGATGTCAGTTGTCTTTGATAAGTTTTAAGTTAACTACCGTCACTTTGTGTTATATTTTGAGCGGTCCGAATTACGCATACGGAGCTCACGGTGTCAGTTTTTTGGGCAGTGTGAGGACGGGCTTGGGACTTTATTATTCGCATGATAGGATCCCAAGCTAGTGGTACACTCCAACCATCTTCTCTATTGAAATTAGGATGTTTTTTGATTTCAATAGCCTCAAGTAACATTATAGGAATGAAACGGTGTTCTTTGGCGAGGATCTGGGGCTTATCAAATCTGATATAGTGATTGGGTCCGTCAAGAGCGTGTTCACACACTGCCGACTTCGTTTCGCGCCTATCATGCGAATAATAAAGTCCCAAGCCCGTCCTCACACTGCCCAAAAAACTGACACCGTGAGCTCCGTATGCGTAATTCGGACCGCTCAAAATATAACACAAAGTGACGGTAGTTAACTTAAAACTTATCAAAGACAACTGACATCTTCAATCTTCCCGTGACCGCGATCGCTGTAAAGTAATCGAAACGTCGAGTGAATAATAATAATGTAACATCTAATTAAACGCGAGTTAAATCCGGTAAATTGGTTTTATTTCAAATGTGTAGTGCTCGCGAAAATGTAAGACAATACTTCATAAATTATAGCTAAGAACCATTCTAGTCACGTCAGCTATTAAACAAAAAAAACGAATCAAAATCAGTCCATTCGTTTAAGACCTACGATGCCACAGACAGACACGTCAAACTTATAACACACCACTTTTTTCGTCGGGGTGTAAAATTTAAGACTAACCATGAAAGTATAAGTGTGATACAATATTTCGCTCATTGGTGTCGGGCGTAGCACTTTAGGCACTCACATATGCCAACACTGTAAAAATCAAGAGAGCGTTATGCTAATTGCATGTGCCACGAGTCCGCTTGCTCCTAACATAATGCTTTCTCGATGAGCTCCGGCGTCCTTACTCGCAAGAGGACAACACTGCAATTAACGATCCATAATCTTTTATCAATAAATAAAACAAGCTATAATATTTTTTTGTCTTATCTTTACATTATAAATCGATTTTACTAATGTTGTGTTATTTTATAGTAATTTGTTTTTAACAGTCATTAACTGTTATGAGCTAGTTATATAATGACTGACATTTGACGTAGCTTTTCTAGCCCCATAACACGTTTTACTGTCGCACATTATGCATAGGTAATAATTATCCAGTAATGTCAACTTACCGTTGTCTCTACGATAATACAATCACGTAGTTCAACTAGCACGTACCGATGTGCTTCATATGTTTCTTAAACTTGGTATTCTAGTTTCAAGCTGAAGTCAATGATTTGACAGCAGGAGAAGAATGAGCCGGCGAAGAACTTCAACTAATTTACATTTAACAGCACGCTCTTAAGATAAATGATTAAAAATATAAAATGATTCACAACAATACATATAATCGCAACACAAATTAGCACTTACTTTAAATGGTCATTTATTGCTCGACTTTTCGGGCGTCCGCCAAAATGCATTGTTATGAACTTTGCTATTGTTTATGACGTCACGTTGTCATTTTGAAAGAGATATGGACATAATTTGTAAAAAAAAATAGTCTGTTGTTTTACAAATTACTCATTTGTTACCGTTTTCGTGACTCTATTGACGTGTGTGTGTGTGATGAATGTACTTATATCGCTTTCAAAATGACAACATGACGTGATAAACAATAATGGTATTCATACTAATGCACTTAGTTCGCCCCCCGGTTGCATTAGCAGTGTTTGTGACATAAAGTCCTGGTAAATGTAGAATCTAAATAAATACGCACTAGCAATGTAATAATATTAAGTAGGTAAGTAGTTTAAATTTATCAGACAAATTCTACAGTTAAATAACTAATGGTAATACATACTTATCTGATAATAAAAACATTTTCAGTAACTTAACAAAGTTTAAATAGTCTCCTCGTAGTCACATTCGGTTAGCGGAATAGGCAGATATATTTATTTATTTGCGTAGACTTCGAGAAAGAAATTGGTATAGGTGGAAAGAGCGGATTGGATTCTTCACACTTTTCCTTTCAGTATTATTTATTTTTTACTTTATATTTTATTTATATAGTACTAATTAATTTGTGATGCCAAAAAATTCTTTCGCGAGCATGACAATCAAAAACCAATTATGTCTGGAATTTTTGGCTTGGTAGTTATAACCGCCACCCTGGGTTTTCTTTCCTGTGTGTAAAAATAAATAACTTTACTTAGTTCGACTCCTTTTAGTAAAGATTCTAAAAACATGATCAATACCTGAAATCGACTTCCTTGCCAATATTAGAATTGCGAAAATAGCTCAGTCTGTCTATCTGTTACCTTTATCTGTTTTCGCGCTTGAATCGCTCAACCGATTTGAAATTTGGCATGGAGATAGCTTGTGACCCTGGAAAGGACATAGGAAACTTTTTGGACAACCAACATCAATGGAGGCCCCACTAGTAGGTTATAAATGATATATTTAATTATTTTTAAAAAAATCACTGCTCCGCTCGTCTTTGCCACAATAGAGTGTCAGTCTAAGCACTGTTGTAGATATTAGGGGCGCTTGTAAAACCCCAAGCACGGCCGAGAGGCCCTTCTCTTAAAAACGAAATAACGAATCTTGTCAGCTTTTAACGCCAATTGCTCTAAAAACTGTCAAAATACGATGCTTTGTGTTGTTGTTTGTTTCATTTTATTAAGTCTATGAGTACATACATATATTGTAGATATAATAAAAGTTGTTACCATAGACTAGAGATATATGCTGAGTAAGACAATCTTTTTGAACGCGTTTAAGCCGCATGATTCCAATGTCATTTAAATAGAACAAACCTTTTCCGTGTACAACTTTCGACATTTTTATGAAAAACCTATATTTTTCCTTGTAGGGTCATCCCTGTTAGGCGACTTTTACTACATTTTTTTATTAGTTGAGGCCCATTTATATGATGCATGTTTCTTGCTTGTAGCATACAATTTAATTGGAGTAAGAAATTACTTGCATAGTCTAAATACACACACACACGTCACATTAGACTGTAAAAGTAATTTCTTGCTCTTTAATTGTATTACAGGCAAGAAACTCACATCGTGTAAATAAGCCTTAAGACTAAAAATGGATCTGATATTGGTAAATTCATAGCCCCAGTGTTTGTGGAAGTGAAGGAACTACGAGTATTTCCCTCGAGTATGCTTGAGTAAAACCACTTAGTTGATTTAGTTAATCTCTTTTAGTAAATCAATATTTACCTGTATCAACCTACGACCTTACTAATAATAATTGTAGTCATTGTGACGTTGACTAATAATAGTTACAATAATGGAAGTGTCTTTTAAAATTTTAGTCCTGCTCATATAATGAGGTGCTCGGTTTTACGTTTGCTTATACAAATATTTGAGTTTGACAATACTTCAAATACTTAAAAATGCCTCAAATTTAAAGAACGTGATAGTGTTCAGCGGTTATACAGTGGTATAGTTTTTTCTCTCGTTCGTTCGAATGACGTTTTGAATTGAAATAAACGAGAGAAAACACTGTGTGACTCTAGGTAATAGACATTATCTAAGTAATTAAGGTAAAGTTATAGCTAATCCCAATCTTTATAATGACAACATAATATATATATACGTGTGGTCAATTATTATATTTTTTGTGTACTATAAAAGTGTAGGGGCAGGCATTTAGTTAAAAGCAGCTTTTAACACAGTACAGTGCCTTTCTAATTACCATACAAATGAATGTACGTGACAATTGTTGAACGGGATGGCCCAGCCTTTGCATAATGGACTGAACCACAGAATCCCAGATGTTCCAATTCCAACCGAAAACGCAATGCAGTCAAAACAACCGCTACACCACAAAATGTACGCTGATATTTTACGTGAATTTTGAAAAGAAAATAAAGTCATTTTGTAGGACAAATAATAATTATAAATGAGCTTAGAGTTATCGATGTTTTTGTGTTTAATTTTGTGACAGTAAAATTAATTGCATTGAAGATAAAGCATAACACGATGCTTGGTGGAGAATGGCCAAATCCGAAACTATGAGGAATAGCGAAAAGTACTCAAATAAGTCTCAGCCCGATTTTGATGAAAACTAAAAGTGTATCATTGGATTTTTCAAAAATCAATATTCCGAGACAAGAATCGAACATAGTGATTTTGAAACGTCGAATACCAATAATTTATGTATTAAAAGCAATGGCCATCCTTTTGTTAATCAGTTAAGGTTTAATAGGTAGGCAGGTAACATATCAAAAAAATATAAAAGTATTTTGTTAAAAATTAGTTCTTTCCTTATGTTTGCCGCATGTCATTACTTCCCAGAATTCTTTTCATATTACCGACACTATTTAATGGCGTAATAATATAGGTGTGTGTTTGTTTTCAAAATCACTATGTTCGATTCTTGTCTCAGAATATTGATTTTAAAAAAATCATATAATGTAGTTTTAGTTTTTATTTAAATTAGGCCAGAGACTCCTTTGAGTATTTTTTCGTAAACATGTGTTCTGAAAGGATGAACTCCACTTGAAAATTAATTTATCTTACACAGAAAAGAATCCACCATAAAGTATAGCCCGCTTTTCGTTACTTCATCTTATGTAACTTTCGAGGCAAATTGCTAGTAAGTAAGATAACGGCGTGCAGGTGTTGTATTTGCATAATAACACCCAGAGAGTTTGAAGAGGGCGAGCATGAAAACAATCCCTTGTTCTTAGATATGAAGATGGTAAAAATATTATAGTAATAAACGCATTTGGAATTACAACTGAAGTCAGGAACTACCCTTAGGCTTGTAATGGACTTCTGGTACATCAGATTGCGATTGTAGTCCGGAACTACGCTTCGGCTTGTAAAGGGGTTATTGTACAGTCGACAGCACGTCAAGCGTAACAGTTTGAGCTTGAGACCACACTGACTGCGTTCGTAATAGGGGCGGCTTTCGTAGTGCCGCTGTTACACTTGAGGCGCTGTCATGTGTACATAAATCGTCATCATTGCCCTCCATAGGTAAATATCTCAAGTCTATGGTTCATGCTATAGCAAAAAAATAAACAGACCTTAAACATAATGAAAATTAACCCGCCAAGTATCAGATTCCAGACACAATTGATTTTCCAATTGTCATAGCCCTCCAGTGGGATAACGCCGCTTGACGGATTTATGAAGTAATGTCAAGTAAATTTCCCGGGATAAGAATAGGCTAAAAGCTTATTAAGTGTTGTCGCCATTTCTACACATCGTTTGAAAAATGATAAAATCCTTAAAGTCAGTAAAATAATAAAGAATACATAATCGCTTGTACCAAATTTTATTTGGAGTCGGTGCAATCTCTTATAATATTGTGCCTTGCCACCAAATATTGATTTGGGCACTTTCCATCAATTAAAAGATCTGAATTATCGATACACAATTTTTAGTTTGTCTGAAAGCGCTCGACTTTCCATAAATTTTAGGATCTTCCCAGCCTTGAATCATTTGGGTCGCTTTGGAATGTCTCCCCAGTTTTCCAGTTTCGTTCATGAATGAGTGGCCTGCAATCGCTCAGAAATTGTACTGCAGTTTGCATGTAGAAACTTTTGGAACCGGTGTAAATTCAGACATCACAGACAGACAGAGACTATAACGTTAGTTAATATATTTTTTGTTATAGTTATAAAAATGTGTTGTTTGACGATTTAAAAATGCTTATTTGTGGCCTATTTAAATAAAATATTTTTTCTTTCTTTCTTTCAGACACTGCTTTCTGCAGTACCTACAAAAATCAAAATAACTTGCTTCATATTAAAAATTGTCACTTGGTTTGCAGTGGGCTGTCTAAGCTGAAATTATTTTACTTATGTTACGTCTGCTGAGTTTAATAAGCTCTTAAGTCTGTTGATCTAATATAGTAGCCCTGCTGTATGAGTTTATAGCCATTGTGCAGTGGATTTGTGCATGGGTTTACTTTTGAGAAATAAATACTTTTGATGAGTGTATATGTTTTATCATCTCTTTATAGTACTCGTATATACAGCCCATTATAGCCATCTCTACAAACATTAGCCTGGTAGATTCATTTGTATGGAAATTTGTGTAAATAAATTACGTCTAGCAAGCTGCGGCTTACGTTGATAGCCGTCGGGTAAACAAAAAACCACTTCCAAAAGCGTACGTAGATCATTTATGAGAACACTTCATTGAAATTTATTAAGATAAGTACCTCAATATGTATATTATATCTTTTTACTTTTATCTCAGAGCCAGATTCAAAACTTGTAAACAAAGTTATAAACCATAACTGAAAATATATCATGTTTAGGTCTCAAATAGCGATATTTGTTAAAGAAAATAAAATATGAAACTGCCTATTTGTCATATTGTAATCGTTTTTTTTTTTGTTGTTTCTGTACAGTTGATAACACATTATGAGTAACAGTTTGAACTTGAGATCGCGCTTACTCCATTGGTAAGAGAGGCGGCTTTCGTAGTGATGCTTTTACAATTAAAATGCAATCGTTTAGATAAATATAAAAGTATAGTGCTAAAGAGTGTCAAGCTCCCTGGCCACAGCTTACATTTTTTTATACCACTAAGGTGGCAATCAAGCATACGGGCCACCTGCTGGTAAGCGGTTACCGTAGCCTATGGACGCTTGCAACACCAGGGGTATCACTTGCGCGTTGCCGACCCTGTAAAAACCTTTTCACGCCTTTTTTGAAGAACCCCATGCTGTACTCATTCGAGAAAACCTCTGCAGGGAGCTCATTCCACAACTTGAGCGTACGCGGGAGAAAGTTTCTCTGAAACCGTACAGTACGCGACCACTTTGGTTCCAATTTGTGAGGATGACCTCCCTGCCGGTAGCGGGCGGTGCGATGATAGAAGGAAGCCGTGGGCATCATGTAAAATAATTCCTCAGAACACGCCCCGTTATACAAACGGTAGAACACACACACAAGGAGACAAAATCTCTCCTTAGGCTTAAAGGTTCAATTCAATACCGCTTGTGAGCTCAGGATCGTCGGAAATATAAATAAACCAAGACAAATGTAAGAAACATATACACAATCGTCAGTTATATTGTATTAAAAATATAAAATTGAAAATTTTAAGTAACCCCAGACCTCATTGATCATCTATCTAACACCATCTCATTGAAACTATTCTTATGAGCCCAAACACGCTATATCTGCTGTAAGTTTCTGCAGAATTAAGCACTCCGCAGACTTTTTGATGGTATAAGATCAGTTCAAGATTAGTATGTCATGGGAATGTCACCGAAGTGACAGTACACCGAATTTCAAATCAATAGGATCTGTAAAACTTAGTAAAACCCTTTTATAATGTAGAAAATAAGCTGACAGCCATCAAACGCCTGAACGTATCTTCATAAATGATAGCTATGAACCATCCTAATCTTGTCAGCTTTCAAACAAAAAAAATCAAAATCGGTCCATTCGTTTAGGAGCTACGATGCCACAGACAGACACACGGATACACAGACAGACACGTCAAACTTAACAACCCTCTTTTTTCGCCGGGGGTTAAAATATGTTCTATAAGGTTTGACAGAAATAGATGAAAATTAAACCAATGCGCCCAAACCGCCACCGAGCTCCGTCTATCGGATTACTTTGACGTAACTCTTATGGTTTGTCTACCAATAAAAGATAAATATTTCATCATGGCACCAAAACAAATCAAACACTATCCTATAACTTTCTTTAATTTAAGGTATAAAGAGTAATCGATACACAATTTTTAAAATCCCCTTTTACTACAAAATCTTTTAATACCTATTATACACTTTTAGTTCACGAAGCTCCGCATCAAAGAGGATAATGTGAATCCGCTATCTATATTAGCTATCAACTATACTTAATAGACTCAGAGCTTTCATTGTGCTCATAATGTATCGCTTTGTGACTATAGCCTTAGATTTATACCTACATACACAAACATTATCAATCACTATTCCTTTTGAGGAGTAGTCAGTTTCGTATGAAAGAAAAATATCAAGTTAAACTTAGTACCTACTTACGTTGGTTTTCATATGTGGATGAATTGGGTGATAGTGTTTAGTGTGGTTGATTTTTATTTGTTATTTATTTCATGTATTCTTCTGACAATTTTTCCACTCTAATTGAGATTTTTAATTCAAAACGTTGGCAAGGCTACAAAAAATAATGACGACTAAATTACCTACATCAGGATTCACATAAGAACTCTAAATCAAGTAAGGTTTAACTTTTTGTTGCATGTCTCTTTGACCTTAGGCTTGCCGATTGTACGTGAAAAGATCATGATCAAAGTAAGGATAAGACAAGCTCCACTGCCTGTGACGAGACCGGGATTAACGGATCGTATCACATCGACATATTGGAACGATATCGTCCCATTGTGAGGTTGCGCCGTCGTCGGGCAAATCCTTTGATTCTTAACTATACTACGGAAATCTAAAGAGACTAAACGCAAGAAATTGAGACTAAAAGGCCCGATTTATCTAGAAAAGAGAAACAGGAATGTAGTAAGGTTGTCTGTCATCACGATGACACCAGACTACACATTTTTGAGTCTATCAGAAAAAAATTAAGGTGCTCGGCTGGAAAATGTTACGCATCCTTATACAGCCCCAATCTTACACCCTCAAATTTCCAATTGTTTCGGTCGGTAATTTAGGTAAGTACAGTTAACATCAACTTTGCGATAAGAAAATCTGTCAACATGTAAATTTTTTTCTCTGTTGGTTTAAGTTTAAAACAACTTAACCGCATTATTTTTATCCGATAATTTGTTAAACTTTTATTCGCAACATTCGCAATTCATAGTTTATTTATGTGTAGTAAAATACTTTTCAAAAAAATTAAAACGTTTTTTTATTTTAACAAGGACCTTTAAATAGGTTGTACAGTCGACAGCACATCAAGCGTAACAGTTTGACCTTGAGAACGCCCTTATTCCGTTCGCAATAGGGTGGCTTTAATAGTGCACACTTGTTTTTTACCAGTGAACAAACTACGCAACAGTATTATCGATAGAATTACTACCATTAATGAACATTATTACTATTTTGTACAGAGCACACCCAAATGTCTCCACACCACGAAATGACGAGTGGTTAGAGGAGTATATTTGTATCATTGCTAGCATTGCTAGAGTCATGTTTAAGTATTGTATAAAGAGAAGAACAATGCGTTTACAATCATTCTTAGACACTTATAATATTTGTTTATTATAATATGTAAAACTGGCATCAAAATCAAAAATAATTTAATCAACGTGGACTTTAACAAAGAGCTTGTTGACGTCAATAGTAATTAGGTACGTTGTGGTATTGTGTAGGCATCATTGTGGTCAAATCATACAAACGATTCAACGTAATCAAACTCGCTTAATAACTTACCATGTATTGATTTCGTTGTAGTCTTGAATAAATTTCAATTTCAAATACACAATTATGATGGTATATAAAATTAGCTTTTGCTTTTTATTTATTATTATATTAGCTGTCGTCCGAGAATGGTCGGCATATTAGGATGCTCTGTTAAATTTGAAGTAAGTATTTAAACTAATTTTCACGTGTAGGTTGAAATAGTATAGTTTAAAAACAAAAATTATAAGCATGTCAAAGCCACGTGGATACAAAGCATTTCAGGTCAGCAACTTTAACATACATGAGCAACCCAGAAAGTTTGCTGACGATTTGTTCCGCGTGCGGCTTGAATTAAGCTAATTGGAAACAAGTATAGAGATATGATTAGAAGAAAATAATAGCTCGGGGAAATTCTGGACGTGAATAAGTTAGTATTTTCAATTCAACGACATTTAATTCAGACGGTTGTCCGTTAATTTACCACATGTTATCACGAAAATGCTTATTATCAATACTATGGAACTACTTTGTATAAATATACAAAAGTTGCCCTTCTTTAAAACTCTATAACTTAACTGCAATTTGTGTATGTATAGTAATAAATGGAAAGGAATGGGTCTGGCAAGATATCAATTCATAAGATTATTCAATCTTTTCATAGTCGCTTAGATTGCTGCAGATTTATCGCGGAATACTGATACGGGTTAAGATTAAGGGTAAGATCGAGCGTTACTCCTTTGGGAGCGATTGATGATATTTTCCTAAATAAAGGTAATACAGCACTTTTTTCTTTAAGTTATTTTTATACCACTAGATAACAAACAAGCTGACAGCCCACCAGGTGGTAGGCGGTTAACGTCGCCTATAGCATGCAATAACAAGGAAAAATCACTTGATATTGCAGGTGCGATGTCATCCTGAGACCTAAGATGAAATACCGTCCATGTCCAGTAATTGGCACTGCGTATGAAGAAAATAATGATTATATTGGGTAAGAACATTGTAATTTCTGAAATTATACCCACAAACCTTTGAATACCTTTTACCTTTACCTTTTTGCCCCATTATTGCCCCTTTTGTTAAGGGGCAAAAGGTAAAGGAACAACAAAACTATCTTCATATTATTTTTCTCCTAGTAAGGAATATTAACTGTATCAAAAATTAACCGATTATACAGTGATTTCATTAAATCTTCATTGATATTGTAGAAATTAAAATTAAAAACGATTTTTTTTACTGTATATCGTTCAAATAATAAGTAAAAGTATAAATAAGTCTATTTTATATACTTGCGATAAAATCCTGCTTTATAGGTATGTTGTAGGTACTTTATAATTCATTATTTTAACAGTCTTTTGAATAATAAAATTGGTTGAAAGTGTCTTTGCTACAACTTTGCTACGAAGTTGCTACGAATTTGCTACGAATTTGCTACGACGTTTCTACGGAGGCAGCACGTAGCTACGACTTAACTTGACAAATATTAAATAAGTATATGTAACGTAACAAGGTGTTGATGATACTTAATTGAATTAGATCAATATCGTCATGTCATCTTAGGCCTTAGGATGACGACGCACCTGCAATATCGAGTGATTTTTCCTTGTTATTTCTCTATAGACGGCGGTAACCGCTTACCACCAGGTGGGCCGTCAGCTTGTTTGTAGTCTAGTTGAATAAATAAATAAATATATATATATGTGAGTGTGTGTATATTGTGTTTATTTTTATTACAATTATATAAATCACAATAATACAGTCATATATCACAGGTTCTCCCACACCCTGTATAGCTCAGAGGCTCGTTTGCGAGTTTCCACATACAGTAAAATGAAAACATTACAATCGCGTCCGCGTGCAGCTGTCGATTAGTGTGTAAATACAACACCTCTGATAGGACGTATTGGAATCCACTGTTTTACTATAGAGTCTACTCAGGTAGATTCCATGGTAAAAAAGTTCAAACAAAGAAGTTTGACACAAAGATCCGGATTGTGTAAAATCTTGGGCTCATATCACTCCCCCGGTCATATATTTTGACCTATATTTATATTTTTAGAAAAATATCTATAGGCGGCGGTTACCACTTACCAGCTTGTTTGTAATCTAGCTGTATAAAAATAAAATAAAAACTAGAAAATCTAGGCGCCTGCTCTGACCACTGCTATACTGAATATATTTTTCAAATATTTATTATATTGTTAGAAATTATAATTAAAAATACTTTTTTTTTAATATTTGTAAGTCATATAATCTTTAATTTTATTTTAACATTATAGTTTAGATTTTTTTTAAATATGCAAGTCTATTTTCGAGTTTTGTCAAGTTTGTTTTGAAATTGTTTTATGATCAAATAACAAATATTAAATTAAACTCTTTATTGCACCAAACATAAAAACAAAATAAATGTATACACAAGGGAGGACTTATCTCTATAAGAGATCTCTTCCAGCCAACCCGTCATGGGATGACCCGTAATTTGAAATCTTCGGTAAATATTTTCTGTTACAAGATTTGCAATAAAATTGCATAACATTTTGAGCACATTTTTTTGATATTGTAAGCCAAGTAAATTGAACGGCTGTTTGTAACGATAAAAACTCAATTAATAAAATATTTGGGTGCGAAGTAATAACTTTGAGAGCTGAAACTGCTTGCGTCATAGCATCCCACACACTCCGCTCAATTTCAAGGAGAGCTCGACCAATAAGTCGATAATGTGCCAAAGACAAAGATATTAGTGAAACAATACGGTGATTGAAATATAATTCACTGAAGTGAAGCATATTGCCGATAAGACAAAAATACCAACGTAGGAATATTTATTACTTATGAAAATAATATTATGACCATTAAACACCATTGTTCATTTTGAGTAATAAAATAAATATTATTTTTAAATCTGAGCGGGGTAGATTTAGGCCTTTATTTCACCTGATGGCAAAGGTTAATAAGCCCGGAAATGGAAACAAACTACATCTGGATTCCACAAACGAACTGGCATCTTGCGTCCACCTGCCGGAACCAAAAAATTGTGTTAACATTATTTTTATTGTATTGACTTAGGTAAGATGCAGTTGGCAGATTTAGCTAGCCAGGCGGCACATGTCAAGCGGATCTTTCACTTGATGTTGCATCGCGTGGTTAATCTGGAGACAGGCGATGTTAATGCCTCCCATGGCCGGTAATAACACTGGCTACCTCTCCTTTCACGCTGAAAAGCAGCGAACTGTTTGATTTTTCCTCGGTCTCTCGTTAGTCTCCTGTAAGCTTGTGTACACCAATTACTTCGAGATGTGCGGCTTTTGATTATCCATTATCGCATTATCGTTTGGCTGTTAGTTGGAGGTGTTCCTATATTTCGAACAAACTAAATAATTAAAATTTAAAACAAGAAAAAAAGCAATTAAGAATATTTGTGAAATCGATACAAGACAATAAGTATTCAGAATAAAGAATCGACCCAAAAACAAAATTAATCATTTAACACATAATTTAGCAACGATATGGAATTATTATTTTCAAATAAGTGGTCAAACCGCTGAGTCTTTGTCAAATGTAGCCGAATTTCAAATTAAGTCATCAAATTGAAAAGCCACACCTTTGCTGAAAAATACCAAAAACATTTTACCCCTATTCACTCAGCAGTGTTAAAACTAAACTTACTCATAGGAGAATTTATAAAGCAGTACAGGTAGTTAATTAAAACGTAGACCTAGAAACCCATCGAATGCTTCGGGGTTATTGAGTTAATCTAATTGGGATACGGGAATTCCGAAATGTTGCGTTCAGCTATATGTCAATATTGCGAGCGAAACACAGCTACAGTCAGTTGTTGGATTGTTTGTTTAGGTCAGTTCGGCCCGCTATCTGAAACTTTACATCAAAACTGATCCACATAAAATGTTTTATTAGCTACCAAAGTTTAGATATGTTTAGAAATATACATTTATAGACGTCAATGTGGCTGAAAATTGAAAACAGTGAAAATATTGATCGCCGTACCAAACAAAACACTGGTATGAAAATAGATCTACTAGATTTACCATTAATAACTTTGTTTGTATTACTTACGGACTCAAGTAATTACCCTCGGCGACTACATATTAGGTTGGGGAAAAAGTCTTTTCGCATTATAGTATGTATGAACTTGTAAAGAAATCTCTTTGGCTGTACTATTTGTATCTGGCTGGTTTTGGTATCATTAAAAGTTTAGATTTTAAAAAAGATAATTCCAAATTCAAATTAGGAAAATGTGTGTTTTTCATTTGTTTTTCGTACTATCAAGATGAGTGAATCTAATGAAGAAATTCGAAACATTTTAAAATTTTACTACAAAAAAGGTAAAAATGCAACGCAAGCCGCGAAAAAATTTGCGATGTTTATGGACCTAGTGCAGTGTCTGTGAGAGTAGCACAAATTTGGTTTAAGCGTTTTCAATCCGGAAATTTTGATGTCAAAGATGCACGTCGCTCTGGTCGCCCTATTACGGATAAAATTGATGCCATTTTTGAAAAACTGGAGCAAGATCGGCATATCAGTAGTTACGACGTAGCTGAAGAACTGGGAATTAACCACAAAACAGTTATGGTGCATTTTAAAAAAATGGGTACACAAAAAAGCTCCATATTTGTGTACCCCGCGAGCTCACTGAAAGAAACCTTATGAACCGTGTACTTATTTGTGATTCTTTATTACGACGTAATGAAACCGAACCATATTTGAAGAAGCTGATAACTGGTGATGAAAAGTGGATCACGTACGACAAGAACGTGCGAAAAAGTTTGTGCTCAAAGGCCGGTCAGGCTTCACAGACTGTGGCGAAACCCGGGTTAACTCTGTGTATGGTAGGATTGGAAGGGCATTATTCATTATGAGCTGTTACCACCAGGCAGGACCATCGATTCTGAACTCTACTGCGAACAACTGATGAGATTAAAGCAAGAAGTTGAGAGAAAGCGGCCGGAATTAATCAGCAGAAGGGGTGTGGTTTTTCATCATGATAACGCTAGACCTCACACATCTTTAGCCACTCAGCAAAAATTAAGAGAGTTTGGCTGGGTGGTGTTAATGCATCCGCCGTAGAGTCCTGACCTTGCACCTTCAGATTTCCACCTGTTTTGCTCTCTTCAGAATTCTCTAGGCAGTGTCAGGTTAACATCAAGAGAGGACTGCCAAAACCACTTGTCGCGGTATTTTGATCAGAAGCCCCAAAATTTCTATAGCAATGGGATCATTTCCCTACCTACAAGATGGCAAAAAGTTATCGAACAAAATGGTACCTATATACTTTAGTTAAATGTAAATAAACTATATTAAAAAATGTTTTGAATTTTCATTAAAAAATGCGAAGAAACTTTTTCCCCAATCTATTAGACCACATCTTCTTGTTGACCATGGCTTTTTAATATCATCTATATTATTATTATATCTAACATTATGAGCTCAACGCAGTAACTAAACCAGTCAAGAAACCAAATTTTGATTATTGTTAGCCTAGAGAAAAAACATAAAACACTCAATCAATCTATTTGGAAAATAATGATCTCGAGGAAGGCAAGCAAAACCGTGGGCATAAGTTATAAGGGTTATGCAAATAATCGATTTTTATAGATATATTTTATGAGAAATCCGATAATGTACGAAACATATAATCGAAACTGAAATGATAAATTAATCTGTGAGTGTTAATGCAGATATACAAGTGTATGTACATCAGTTACACGTAAAAAGTATCGCGGGGTGTGATCCTTTTAAAGCCGTTTTGAAAGCCCACGATCCAGTTTAGAATGAGAGGGAGAAAAGCCAATATGAACCAGGATTCAACTGCGATTCTTTTGTATTGGGGTATCTTTTAGCACTGTTATTTTCTGAATGGATGTCAGAATTACCCGAATAAGTTAACATGTAAGCTGTTAGCAACATTAACACTTAACATTATAAATGCGAAATTAACTCTATCTGTTACGTTTTCACTCATAAGCCGCTAAATCGATTTAATTGAAAGGCGATGTGTCGATAAACTACTAATCGCCACAGTAGACGCTAGATATAATTTGATTTTCAAAAAATATTATAATTGATAAATTGCCGTTGCATATAATATAATTTTGCTCTAAGCTACAGTTACAGAGGAGCTCGGTGGCGTATTGGTTTGAGCGCTCTGGTTTCGATAAGAAAAACAAAGCAACTTTCGCCATGGTCGATCCTGGGATGGTTCAATCAAAGTTTGTTATCTCGAGCTCCTCCGTGCTTCGGAAGGCACGTTAAGCCGTTGGTCCCGGTTGTTGCTGCAACCGCTTTTACCCACCAACCCGCATTGGGCCAGCGTGGTGGTGTTATGACCCAAGCTCCTCATGTGTATCTCCCATGTAGAAAACCCAGTGCCCAGCAGTGGGACGTATGTAGGCTGGTGATGTGATGATGATGTCTACAGTTACAGTGGTCTAATTCATGAAATACCGTCCTAAAACAATACTTTTTCTTATTACCTGTACAGATAATTAGGTAATTGATGGATTAATTACTTATTTACTACCTATCCACAGTCAAGAGTCCAATCAGCTATAACTGTCACATTCATACAACACATGTGATGGGAAAAAATGGGAAATAATATAACAACTGCTAGGTGTAACAAATTTTTATCTTGCCGACATTGAAATAAGATTTCTATTATAGACTAATGGTTCGAGCAATAATTCTCATTTCTCATCTCTCATAGAACGTCAATAACATGCCCTCTAGCATTATTCAATTTCTTATAGGTAGGTACCTTTATACAGGTTCTTTGAATATGTAATTTTTGTATCATTATGTGTCGAACGCTCTGTTCGTGCTATAAAACACGTTGTGGTATGTTTACCCGATTTTAATGGACTGACAAGAATTTTATATAAATGAATTTGTGTGAGTAATTAAAAGTTCACAAATAATAATGGCCCATTTACATTCTTAATTTTTGATTTTAACATTATTATAAATGTTTGAAAAATTACTTAGTAATTAATATATAATAAAACTAGAAAAATTTCACGTCCTGAGGCAGGAATCGAACCCGCGACCTTTCGCAATCCGGGCGACTGCTCTGACCACTGAGCCACCCAGGACTTGGGATATCCCTGTGAAATTCTTCTAGTCTTTCTGTATTTGCGTTTATGAGCTAACGTCCACCCTACAATGTCGAAATATTCTATTTCAACATCCGAAACGAGTATTTTTACAAATACCGACGATTCGGTTAAGTTGGGGCAGTGCTTTCAACTTACATGTTAACGTAAACAAACCTATAAAATAACGGCGATAGGTAGTCAAAAGCAACGCCCATTACGGAGGTGTTTTTAACCGACTTCAAAAAAAGGAGGAGGTTATCAATTCATCTGTATGTTTTTTTATGGTTGTTACCTCAGAACTTTTGACTGGGTGAACCGATATTGATGAGTCGGTGCTTCACTATCTATGGTTTCTGGAAACAACTTAGCACCAACTCCAAAAATATGTTCCTAGGGGATGAGTGGCTACTTACTAAAATTTAATTATTTTATCCTTTTCAGTTTTTTGGAGGAGGTTTTATTTTTTGTTTAAATTTTTAACCGACTTCAAAAACGAGGAGGTTCTCAATTGAAAAATCAAATGTGTCTAGAATCTCATGCTTGACGGGTTAAAATAGATACTTATAGGTTTGTTAAAATAGGTATAAGGTGTTTTTATTTTCGTGTTTCAGCCGGGTGGGGAGTTAAAGTTCAAGAATGGGGATCAAGAACCGGAAAGTGCAAAGTAGGACGGCCTCCCATACTAGATGGACAGACGACCTGGTCAGGGTCGCGCGCCGCGATCCGCAGTGTTCAGCAGTGGACATCATATGCTGATATGATATCACGATCGACCTCCTCGTTCCTCGACGTGCGAACATGTTCAATTTCGAGAACTAGTTTTATATAAATGAAATCTACAAATTTTCGACTTATTAGTGATTTATGAATAAATTAATTGAATTATTTATGAATACTTACACTGAACAAAATGACAATTGAACTATCGAATACTAGTTGCTCAAAAAAGTGACTACACAATTTTTTTTATACAACTAGATGACAAACAAGTTAACGGCCCACCTGGTGGTAAGCGGTTACCGCCGCCTATAGACACCTGCAATAACAAGGAAAAATCACTTGATATTGCAGGTGCGTTGTCATCCTGAGGCCTAAGATGAAATGCCGTCCATGCTAGAATTATACAGGCTACCTTTCCATCAATTCAAAACTGTTTCACGGCTGAAATAAGAAAGGCGGTGGTACCGACCCAGACGATCCTACATCTACCACATAGTAAGTAGAAGTTATTGTAACACCTAGCCACAAACAAAGTTGCACAGAGATGCACCGTTTTGATAAATAAAATAATCTGTAATTACTCCTTGCCAAACTTTGGTTATTACAAATATAACCGAAGAAGTTTGGTTCAATATTTTTTTCAGTGTAGACCGCCTACTTAGATTTGAATGCCGTAGTCGGCATTCCTAAAATCTAAGAAGGCGGTCTAATTAGCCGCGGGAAGTTTCACCGAGATCGTTTGTTCTCGCGAAGCTTCCACAAGTTTCCAGTCGCTTGCTAAATTAACTATAGTTAATTAACTATAGTTTGTGAACAAGTATATCAGGTTACGTTACTGAATTGCTTCTCGACTCTTAACTGGAAACTATCTCGCCGTCGGAACTCTTAATGATTTCATCTCTAATTCTCTACAGCTAACAGACAAACATCCTGAAATTGAGGTGGAGAAAAATGAATACATAATAATATACCAAGAATGACAGAAAGTATTGGTTTATGATAATACTAAACGGGTACTATTTTGGACACTATTTATGTGGCAAGTAATTTTATTATATAAAAGGATCCAGATTATGATGTTTAGTCAATTGTGTAGTTAATATTTAGATGCTGACACTCACACTAAGTGTAGAATAGCTACACACATATTCCTAAATGCTTATACGACGATATTATGTGACCAACTGGACGAAAACAAGTGCATCTACACATCTGGCGTGACCAATCATTTACTAAATTACCTGCTACTCCACAACAAGCGGACATGACGGAAGCTTGCGTGTGGAGTAATACGACACAACGTTCACAGCCACAGGGAGGTTAAGTCTTTTTAAAGGCCTAAGTTGACGAAAACCGCTTGAAACTGCTGAAAAAATCTGACTTCTCAATAGTATAACAACACAGCGGAGGTAAAGTTTGGTAAGCTTACAAAGATTGATCAACCCCCACTTGAGAAGTTTACAGCCGCGAGCTTAACAAACTAAATATAGGTACCCACTTAGAGTACACCAAATAGTTAAAAGTATTTTGTTTGTACTATTTTATGACTCTTTTGAAATCAAAAAAGGGAAATATATTTTTTCAATACCCACACAAATAATAATAATAATAATATTTATACACTCACACCTATTATCTAGCCCAAAGTAAGCATCATTAAGAGCTTGTATTATGGATACTAGATAACGGATAAATAATGATAATAATATGTATATAAATATTAGAAATATACTAAATAAACATATAAACATCCATGACTCGTAAACAAATGCTCGTACTCATCATACAAACATTTGTTCCTACCGGGATTCGAACCCGGGACCTCTTGACCGAGTAGCCTGGGGTACAGACCACTCGGCCAGCCGGTCGTCAATCATATAATAAAACAAAGTCAAATAATACAAATTTACATTTGTTAAAGAGATATTTATTAGCCGGCCAGGTTTATGTAAACTCTCAAAAATTCGTTTTAAGTATAGTCCACTTGTACAAAGTTTAAAATGATTCTTCGATTTCATTATTATTCAAAATGGCGGGCGACATAGAAGTCAACAAAACGTCACCAAAGTGACATAGACGACATAATGAATATTTGGCTGTGTTGCCGTGTTTTCTATAAAAAATATTGTTTTGTACCACTAAACAAGTCAAATAAAGAGAAAATGGACAATTAAAACCGATCTGCATATTTTTGTCTATTTTTAATATAGTGTACGCACGACAGCACATCAAGTGTAACAGTTGTACTACGAAAGCCGCCTCTATTACGAGCGCAGTAAGGGCGACGTCAAGGTCAAACTGTTACGCTTGATATGCTGTCGACTGTACATAGCTAGTCTATTTTTAGTATATGTTCGACCTTAGTGGTATTAAAAAAAACGTACGATACGAATTCGTATCCAAAGTGGGCGCGGCCTTAGAGTTTCTTTTCTGAAACAATGCCGGTAATTTTCAACACTCTGACAGCTCACATGATTCTGATGCTGACTGTACGGAGATGTTCAATCCGTCTGTCAATAAACAAATATGACCGATTGATATTGATAGTTCATGGTATACTTGTAGAATTACATCACTAACTCATACACAATGCGTCATATCTTTCTATTTTCATGCTATTTATGCTTTTTATTTTGAGATTGTGTTTTAAAAATTCACCCCGTACTTTGTAATTTTAGTAAATAGATAATTCATTTATCAGTATTCAATAATCATATAAACAGTACCAGAGGCCGCATGCGGCTTCGCTCGCGTGGATGTCAGTTTCCGCTCTAAAAGGAATCTGTGTCTCATACTATCTTCCTACCTACCTACCTACCTACCTACCTACCTACCCAGGGTCTCATACTATCTTCATACCAAATGTCATCCAAATAGTTTTGGCAGCTCGGTGGCGTATGAGGAGCTCGGTGGCGTATTGGTTTGAGCACTCTGGTTTCGATACGAAAAACAAAGCAACTTTCGCCATGGTCGATCTCGGGATGGGTCAATCAAAGTTTGTTATCCCGAGCTCCTCCGTGCTTGTGAAGACACGTTAAGCCGTTGTTCCTGCAATCGCTTCAACCCACAAACTCGCATTAGGCCAGCGTGGTCGTGTTATGGTCCAAACTCCTCATGTGTTTCTCCCATTTTGGAAGGCCTGTGCCCAGCAGTGGGACGTGAATAGGCTGGTGTTGATGATGAGGTTTGGCAGTTTAATCGTTAAAAGTTAACAGACAGACATAGCTACTTTCGCATTAATAATTATATCAGTATGGAATGACCACAGTTACATAATACCTACTTTTTATTTTAAAGAAATAAGAATATAGAGTACTTACCTATCTTGAACATGTCTAAGTAGGTAATACATAAGGTACTATCGATAATACTCATATTATAGCAGTCATTTATTTTCAAATCGAATTAGTTGGATATTTGAACGTAAATGTATTTTAAGGACTAAATATTAAAAATTAATATAACCGCCCGGCGCCGGCGGTCACACTCTATAAAAGGTCTCTTTCTATAGGAAATAAACTTCATGAGTGCCGACTAAAATTTAATTCATCATTCAGTAGGAGGCAAACAATACACTTTCTTTCTTATGATATTTTTAACATTTTATATCCAGATCAAAGCATGACCCACACTGTATATCGTAAAGCTTCCCATACTGATAGGTATTGATAGGTTAGCTACCGTAGGGAAATCTCTGTTTTAGAGAGCCGAGGCACCTGTGACAGCAAACACCTGATAGCTAAGCTTTAGCGTGTCAAGTATTATAATCCCTGACAACGTTACGATGAAGAAGTTAGCGGGCAAGCTAGTAGGAATTAATAAGTTTCCATTACGAATCCTACAAATAATAAATAACAAAACTTCTCATTACTTTTTCCCAGAAAAGTTTTAACTGATTCGGACACTGCAGTAGGTACATTGAAGTAAATTACTAGTAAAACGCTATAATTTACTCTTTTATAAATAAATGACGTCACCTCTTATTTATTATAGTATAATTAAAAACTTAATATAAGTACTTATTTTAGTCTACAAAGTTTTATTATTGTCACTCCTATTTCGAACGAAAAAAGACAATCCTGCTAACCAGTTTTTGATCTCAATTATGTTTAGTGATTTATTAATATTCAAAGCGTTTATAAGGAACCCCTTTATTTGTAAAATCTATAGTAACTAGATAGCAATTGACTGTGTAGGCTTACACTAAAAAAAACGAATAAATGATTTTAACAATTCATTCCACATACACCCCTTAATTAATAACGATCGACGCATTGCAGTATCAGAATCGTGAATATCGCTATACTGTGAACGTGACTGTGAAACAGGTAGGTCGTAGTGATGTCGCACTCCCGCCAGTCCGTTGAATTGTCCATAAACAGAAGATCAGTCAAATGACACGTCTTTACTGCACCCCTTATGTCACTATATATCCCTCTTTCTATTAAACGATGATAGAGACAAACTTTTGTACACTCTCCAGGGAGTCATGCTACGGGGGCTAGACCTGCACCCCAGCTATGAAATATATGTATCTGAAACTTTAGAGTCGAACGAAATGATATTTAGCTACGTAACAAGACGCTACCCGGTTTTTCTCCCGAAGGCTTTCGTAGGTACACTTCACGAATATTTTCTCTTAGTTCAAATAATAGTTTTAAAGCAAGTACGTTGAGTAAGGTAGTTGTGTCAGTTTAGTTATTGATTTGGTAGCAAAAATTATCCACTATTTATCAGTCACCACCACTACAATTAGTATGTTAGGTTAAGTGTTACAATGTCACAATTAAATAAGGTTCTCCAGTTTGTATTGTTTCAAAAACAGTTGTGTATGATGATAATGTGTGGTATTTTTTTTCTAAAATATAAAGATTTTAGGAAAGAGGAAACTTGGAAACAAAGTCCTCGATCAGCTCAAATGTATAAAATTATTTTAATCTTCAATAATTATGTTTATTTGACAGACAAGTTGTGAAAATATTTGACAGCACAGAAGTGTATCAAAAAAAGGAGCGTGAAAGAAAAGTATCCGCTTTGAACTATGCGCGCGGTGTTGCCAACGCTGATATTGTAAAGAGTGTTTCCGCGTAGAGAAATGGTAAAAATAATAATAAAAATATATCCTGATCATCTTGCCTAAATCAAAAGATTCAAAATTTATGAGTTGTGTTAATTAAGTAATGAGACTGATTTTCTACTGTTCGATCTGGAAATACTGAGGACGCGGCACATGAAGGGTGGGTAGGCAAACAGCTGATATGTCTCCAGCAGTGTGATTCACAAACAGAAATATTCCCCCGACATCGAGCTTGACTTCTGAGAAGACGACGAGCTGTCATTGATTTTGACGTTTCCGCACGGCGCGGGCGGTGTGCGTAAGCGTATCTATTTACTAATCTCTACGTCGGTCTCATAGCTGTGTATGATTGTCGCTGTTTTGGATATACGACATGAAGTAAAATCGATATTTTTTGACTTCGTTTTTTTTGTGCTTAAAATGTATCACAATGACTTCATTCAATATTTGATTAATTTATACATACCTGAAGATATTCTTAATTTTTGATTTTAACATTATTATAAATGTTTGAAAAATTACTTAGTAATTAAAATAGAATAAAACTAGAAAAATTTCACGTCCTGAGGCAGGAATCGAACCCGCGACCTTTCGCAATCCGGGCGACTGCTCTGACCACTGAGCCACCCAGGACTTGGGATATCCCTGTGAAATTCTTCTAGTCTATCTGTATTTGCGTTCATGAGCTAACATCCACCCTACAATGTCGAAATATTCTATTTCAACATCCGAAACGAGTATTTTTACAAATACCGACGATTCGGTTAAGTTGGGGCAGTGCTTTCAAATATTCTTAATTTTTGATTTTAACATTATTATAAATGTTTGAAAAATTACTTAGTAATTAAAATAGAATAAAACTAGAAAAATTTCACGTCCTGAGGCAGGAATCGAACCAGCGACCTTTCGCAATCCGGGCGACTGCTCTGACCACTGAGCCACCCAGGACTTGGGATATAGAGTAGATGTAGAGTAGAGAAATAGAATATTTCGACATTGTAGGGTGGACGTTAGCTCATGAACGCAAATACAGATAGACTAGAAGAATTTTACAGGGATATCCCAAGTCCTGGGTGACTCAGTGGTCAGAGCAGTCGCCCGGATTGCGAAAGGTCGCGGGTTCGATTCCTGCCTCAGGACGTGAAATTTTTCTAGTTTTATTCTATTTTAATTACATACCTAAAGATATAAAAAACTTATTAGTTCCAGCTCACGCCGTGTTCGTCGTCGGAACACTGGTGTTGCCAACGGTTGTCAAGCAAACGCTAAAAGGTATGACATTGCTGGCGACATCCACCAATTCAAGGCTGCTGACTTTAGAGAATCGCATAGCAGTACAAGCTCACGTGCACAACGCCGGAGTTGTTCCGCCGTCCGTAACGACATTTTTTGTGCGATAGGTTTTACAGTGTGTTAAAAAAACGAGAGACTCAATTTCGAACAACGTTTTGCTGCTTCAGACTTGGACTGTGTAACGGAAATATTTACTGATCAGGATCACGGAGAAAGTATTTAGTCGGTAGTCCAGGTGGCTTCAGACATTTTCAGAAGGAAGAAACAAGACATGCAGAGGATGGGCTTCATCTTCTAAATCCAATATAAATGTTGACAGAATCCACGATCTCGGAAATTCCGATTCTCGTTTAACGGTAAAAAGTTGAATTTAACTCGCACAACCGTTCAGAAAGATAATTTACAAGAGCAAAACACATCATAAAAGAAAGGTGTCTTGCCTCTTTATGGACTTGTTTGATTCCATGTGTCTTTCATCTGTTCCCAAGATAAAAATTCACTTGAAGGGGCGTCACTTTAGGACATTAAAGAATATTAAAACAGCCGACCAACTGAAGGATATTCCTGTATCCAAGTTCCAGCACTGCTACCAGGGATAGAAGAACCGTCTCCAGTGCTGCGTGGCTTCCCAAGAAAGTTTCTATGAACGAAGTGATTTTGAAATTTTTATTCAATAAAAAAATTGACATAATCAGTCTCATTACTTCATTCACATACCTCTTATATGATGACATGATCCTGAAATACTTCTGCAGAAAAATTTTTTTTCGCATAAACTAGATAACAGTATGGCGCCAATGATGGTGTTGGGTTATTTTCTCCAACTTTTTGTAGCTTTCCAGCTTTATGTAGCTTTATAGTTTTAGTAAATAGAGTAGTAATAGTAACGAGAAAGATCAGAATAACTCCTAAAGAATGCTTTGAATCAATATCAATGAAGATACGTTGTTAATATCCGCAACGTTTCTCCCCGTCTGTGATTGATCACTTCCTTGTGGGAGGAAGCCTCATCTCCGTGTTTGTGCCAAATTCATACACCACAAGATAATACTAGAAATGTTCCTTTTATAAATTAAAAGGAATGTTAAATTGTGAAGCCATTATGAAATTTTGAAGACACAAAAAGATTGAGAACAAACATAGCCTCTATCGGATAATCAATAGTACCTTTGCTTACTGTAAGCGTCATCTGTAGTGGTAGAAATAATACGCATTTTATCGTGCATAACTGACCCAGAAAATGGTCAAATCTGCCAAAGTGTAACTACCTGTACTGATAGAACTCTTGCAACCTTTCTAACAGCAAGAACACAGCACTACAAAGAGATTATTTCCTGGATAGTTGACTCCGAAGATGTCCTGCTGTTCTAAATACTTGAATCTAAATGACCAATTTTCCTCACTTTAATATTTTACATGTCATGCCTGTAATGTTAAATAAACGAAAATAAGCTATAGCAAGAATCATAGTAGGTATAATAAAAACACCTATAATACTAATAGCAAAATGACTCGGTCTATTATACACTATTTAGACAGAGGTGGGCTACCCTTTCTCTGCCCACTACTTTTCGGGTCGACCGTCATTATTTTAATTGACTACTTCAGGTCATATTTGGATAGTGCTAAAACACCGTTGTTTTTCATGTAAATTGAAATGCTTCACGATCTAAAAAAATATTTAAAAGGGTACATTATAACTTTATAACCAAGAATAGACAAACGTTATAATAATTACCGAAAGATAATGAATTATGATTCTTTTCCGCGACTCAGATAATCTTAGAAAGAACTAGTGTTTGATAATTGATTACTGCTTATAGAATTAAGCAGAAAACTAGATACATATTTTGATATTACAATGTGTCATCATTAAATTAACAGAGCATACAGTGTTTTTCATTTTAAACACATAAAAGCAATGTTCCTGTCCTGGTTTATAAAATTGTTAAATTAATTAACAAATAAACTATACATGAGATTGCAGCAATAACGATCACGGCTAGTGAAATTCGAAAACATTAATCTTGTCAAAAGCAAATATACCGTACAACAATAAGTAAGACCTCTTGAAAATCTCACGTAGATAATCAAACAACATTCTCTCTATCGAAAAATTTCTTATAAATAGGAAATGTTTGGTAAATAAAGCCTTCGATAATGCCTTCTTTTATTTACTGTTCTGAGACAAAGCGGAAACCGATAACTTCGTGACATCACAGCTTATAAATAAACTTTTTGTGGAAATATTACCTAATGTGTTCTATTTGAAACAAAGTATATTATTAGTTCTCTCATGAACTTCTCTAGTTAGAGTAAAACCAAGTAAAATATTGGACTATTTATTTAAAATGCCGTGTTGATGCTTTTTTTAAAGTTGACGAAATATTATATTATTGATTGAACGCCAGCGTGCTGTTAATACTAAAAGTCAATGCCGGAACATATAAGTAAAATTTTAGTTTTGTTATCTCAAATTTTCTTTAGTTAATAAATGAAACTAGAATATTATACGGAATAAACATGCTCATAGAATATATAAATGGGGAGGAACCTTGCAGTTATGAGACTGACTAAGTTTTAATGTGTCACTATTAGTTTCCATAACGGAACAAAAATAATATACCTCTGGCATAGCCAAGTCTCTTTACTATTTCCGTAGTTTCGGGTTAATCACTACTATAAGGATGGAGTAATACCTTCTGCAAACTTTATATTTTATTTTATTACGCTGCTCCGGTTCAGATTAAATTTTCCAGATAGCCTGCGGCTGCTTCGAGAATTTAATAAGGTTTGGAGGGCTGTGACGTAGATAACTATGTAAATGCAATTACTAACCACCGTCAATGCTAGTTTAAATAACATTGTGCTGTGTTTAATTTTCTAGATTGAATTTGATAAATAGACGCTGCAGCATATTTGTTTTTATTTGCTTTTTTTAAGACTTAAAAGGCTTGTGATATCTTTTTTTTATTCATAATAGAGTAGATGCTGTGAACATTATTGGTGGTGGTAGCTAGCCAGGCGGACTTAGAAGAGTCTTAACATCCACCAAACCGAGCAGAAAAATTCAGTACCACGGGAATCGAGCTCCAGACCTCTAGATCTGAAGTAGGTGGTCTCAACCACTAAACCACAGTGGCGGTTTAAAAATATTTTATGAAATATACGAAGGTGAATACGAAGTTATGGATATTAATAATATTTTTATCAAGTAAGTATTATCCAGCAAAGTAAGTAAGTGTAGTGTAAGTATTAGACAACAAAATAAAACGTTAGTTTTCTTATTTTTTTTTATCTTTCTCATGCACTCGATGCGAGATTATGTACGTATACCATAACATTATATTTACTCACAAACCAATTACTTATTTAACCAAAATAAGCATCACATAGAGCATGTGTGGTCAATACCCATAGTTATAGCGGGTAAATATACACTTAGTTACTGTATAATATATTGTACTAATATATTATATATTTATCTTATAAGGAAACTAAATTCAAAATTTTAACAATCACTAGGAAATGTATGCATGTATCAACAGAAGTTCGCCTTTTTATTCAGACCAATTAAGGTTTCTGAACTTTCATCGTTAAGCAAACAAAGCGGAACGAACCCCTGTCTTGTACACTCCAAACTGCTCGAGATCTTGAATTCCAATTTCATTTAAGCTTACTTCTGGTTCAATGAACAGATATATCCTTTAATTACACATTAATGTTTGTGTGAATCACAAACTAATTTTATTACTGAGGAGATGCCGGGGGCTAATAAGGCACAAAAGTTTAAAATAATACTTGGTTACATTTTCGCAGAGCAACTTATTGGGATTTCAATAGGAGTTCAGCATGAGGTTCTTCAAAAAGGGCTTGAAAAGGTTTTTACAGGGTCGGCAAGCCCAAGTGATACTGGTATTGCAAGCGTCCCTAGGCGTCGGTAACCGCTAACCATCAGGTGGGTCGTATGCTTGATTGCAACTTTATTGATATATTATAAATGTATAAAAAAGCAATAATGTATTCTATTCCTTTTTATATCAAAGAAAGTTAAAAAGAAAAGAGATAAACAGATAGACATTAAATTTATAAGCATTCTGTAGCCATAGTGGAACCCTAGCAAAAGACATTGAAAAGTAGATTACGCCAACAAACAACATAGCGACCCAAATGGCCCTCGAAATGACGTCACAAAGGACATTTCGCTCACAAACTACTTTGTTTACATGATCCCCAAAGATGAATATCACTGCGAATATGGCTTTCTAGACCTAAGAAAATCAAATAAAAATAATCAAATTGTTTTTGTTATTCTAAAGCTAGCTTTCTATTACTATAAGTAACTACTATTATGTGTTATCAGCTGATGATTAACCGAATAAAATATAATAAATGTAAAATAAAATGAAATGAAACTTTTAAATGAAAGTTTGGTCTTATTTAATGAAAGTACGATGAAGTGTTTGTAAAAAAAAAATAAGAAAGAAATATTTTAGACAGTGAATATGAATGCCAAATACCTATTTGATGCCATCATGCAACTATTTCATTATACTATGTAATATTTACGTTTTATTTCATGTTTATATAGCTAATACCTATTTTTATTTAAACTGTACAATTTTCACAATACCCTATTATTATGTATGTACCTACTTAATATTCCTTTTCTAAAATATTTTTTTAAATCTTTTAGGTTAAAAACCCCTATGTAATTTAGAACATGTTTGTTTTTTGGACGAAATATTTTTCCCTAATACACTTTAGTTATAAAAAAAATAATCAAGTCGTGATGAGCGGATTTGTTAAACTGTTAAGCCTTGAGAAATAGGTAAAGGCTTTCTAAAAGGTATTATTAGGTACCCTATGTGAAGCTGTAACAGAAATTTTCTGAAGACGTCAATATCGATATTAGTGCAAGCGAAGTTTGGTCCACGCCAATTTTTATTGTAAAGGTTCCCTCTTCAATTTTATCAAAAACCTCCACCGCTTGTCGAAAAGTGGGAAATTATCTTGATGTTGGTCTTAGAAAAACTGCTTACAAAGGCAAAGTAGGAGTGAGGTATAATTTATTTACTATTTCAAATGTCAAGTGTAAAAAAAATGCTATGTACAGTCACGTTCGAAAAGATGTACAGACGACTTCACACCAAACGTAACAGATTATACTTGAGACCGGCCTTACTCCGTTCGTAATAGAGGCGGCTAATGTAGGGCAACTTTTACACTTGATGTGCTGTCGTCTGTACACACTCAAAAGTTCAAAATACGTATACAAGACAGCACATCAAGTGTAACAGTTGCACTACGAAAGCCGCCTCTATTACGAAAGCAGTAAGGGCGGTCCCAAGGTTAAACTGTTACGCTTAATGTGCTGTCGATTGTACATATATACTGTCGATGTTCTATAAATGTTTATTTATTCATTTATTACCACCACTTGGGACACGGTCCGATGAACTGACACCTTGAGCTCCGTAGATAGGTATGCGTGAATCGGATCACGCAAAATATAACACAAAGTTAGCAGTTAAAATATAAATTTATCATAGACAGCCTGACATCTTCAGTCTTCCCGCGATCATGATCGCTATAAATTAATCAAAACTTCGAGTATATAATAATAAAGTGGTTTTATTTCAAATATTTCATCGAAGTATTACCCACACTTTTGTAGATACGAGTATATTTTTCATAACATCCCCTTAAATCGTAAGCAAGTAAGCAGCAACACCAGACAAAAGTAGTTCCCTGCCATATACTGTATAATAGTAATAAATATGAGCTGAATCTAAAGCTCCTATATTTCAAATATTAATAAAATACACGTACAAGTTTATGAACTCCTAAAT
The DNA here is from genome assembly GCA_947347705.1 of Nymphula nitidulata. Lineage (NCBI taxonomy): Eukaryota > Metazoa > Arthropoda > Insecta > Lepidoptera > Crambidae > Nymphula > Nymphula nitidulata. The sequence continues at coordinate 14,656,355 of OX374625.1, read as the reverse complement.
TATTTTAGTAATTTTGCTTTAAATCTTCTGGCGTTTTTACGTGAAAGTATGGTTACTAATATTTTATTCTGACATTGTTTACACACCAATATTAGGCTATTACCAACGAAAACTTCGTTCTTGTTTTACTAAAAGCATACACATTGACCATCCGTAAGATTAGAAAAAAGAAAGAAAAGGGTTCGATTCCTGCCTGAGGACGTGAAATTTTTCTAGTTTTATTATATTTTAATTACTAAGTAATTTTTCAAACATTTATAATAATGTTAAAATAATAAATTAAGAATATAAGAAAGAAAAGAATGAAAAATTATATGTTCCAGGTTAGAATCGAACCCGCCTCTCCTGGAGCTTTTCTCACCTCAACTGGAAGTTTAAAAATGTTCGTAAAAGTATTCTTTCAGATCACTAGAGGTGTTAACTTCAATGAGTAGTGAGATAAACATTGCTATAAAAACGTTAAAAAAGGGTAGAAAAGCGGTGAAGAAATTTGTAGGTTTCACCTTACACCTAGTGTTCCGGTGACGTAATGGTAATCGCGTCTAGCCGGACCCCAAGAGACGCGGATTCGATTCCCGCCTGGAGTATATAATTTTTTCCTTGTTATGTTTCTTTATTTGTAATTGTTACAATAAAGTAGGCGTTTAAACGCCCTAAACTATTAAAATGTCTTCCGTAAGATTAGAATAACCTATATCGTTTAACATTTCAAAGAGAATGAAATCACTACGTATATTATTCATATTGATAACTTTGAAAGACATAAATTGTCGTTCGATCAGAGAATTTGTGACAAAAGAACATTTTTTTACGTCAAACTCCGTGCTCCCAAAGTTTGAAGAAGCCTGTCATGAATCTTGAATTATATTTGGGAGACTTCTTCTCAAATTCTTTACTAACTTTATAACGGTAACTTTTCAAGTTTCCGAGATACTTTTTTGCTATGTGCATTCTGTAAGTTATTATTATGACAATAATAAATCCGTCTAAGAGCGTGGTAGAGCCGTATTAGGGAGTTCCGTGCGGCAATTTCAGATGGAAACAATTTGGAAATACGACATACTTCATGTTTATTGCTCTTTAAATTTTGTTCTAAAATAATAAATGAAGAGAATCGTTTAATTAAATTGTTTAAAAAATAAACTGTTTTAAGGAAGAATCTTTTTCAGCTTAGACACGCATGGAGTCCTTATTAGCTTCTTCGCGTGGTTGAATGTCTGTTAGGATGGAAGTGAGGCGGCCGGGGTGCCATTGCGGCGAGAGGCTGTCCTCAAAAAGGGTTATTGTTTCACTTACTCTGGAACCTATTAAGTAAATGAACTAATTACAAACCTGAACACTTGACATTTATATACATATTTACTATACATTTATATAGTATCATAGTGTTATCGTATTGTGGTCTGTCCCCTTGCTATACAGGCTAATCGGTCAAGAGGTCCCGCGTTCGAATCTCGAAAATGTTTGTATCATGAGTACGAGCATTTGTTTAAGATTTACTTTAGGCTACATAATTGGTGTGAGTGTATGAATATTATTACTTTATATATTTTTTAAGTGATCTGTGGTTGAGATCACCTACCTCACAACAAGAGATCTGGGGATTAATTCCCGTGGGGGCAGAAATGTTCTGCCCGCTTTCGTTGTTGGTAGGGAATTTCTAAGTCCACCTGGCTAGCTACCACCATCTTACCTAAGTCTGCCGCCATTACAATTATGATGAAAGCATTACTGTGTTCCAGAAGTTGGAGGTAAGACAGCCGGTTCCTCTGTTATTTAGGAATCTGGGCGTAACTAGTTTCTATCTTTATATGCAGCATCAGTTGCCACTATATGAGATGCTTTCATCTCTTTTCAATAAGTTTCCTCGTTAAGAATTAAAAAAATAGTGGTAACCATTATAATAGCCGACTTTAATATCTCATACTCTGCTGGAAAATACTTCTAATACATTTCCATATATAAGTTGCTAAAAATCGTTCTTAACATTAAATAGATCAAAAGGGTTACGTCCTGCATACCGGCTTTTCGCAAGTCAGCTTACAATACATAAATACCTACGCTTACGGCGACCATTGTACGCTTGCCTTTCCGGTTCATAAGATAACAGAACTTTTGAAATCGAGGTTTTGTGAGGACCTTTTTTCTTTATTTACCTTTTCGTTTACTGTTTCTTTTTATAACTTAATACTAAAGTAAGTATTTGGAAATACTTAGAGTTACCCAGAATAGCTCATATTATAAGATATGCCGTAAACGGTAGCAGTAGTGTTTTGAGTTCACAGGTTTTTTTCGTGTACGAGTATTATTCTGGTTTGGGTATGCAAACAAGAATAAAACAACAAAACAAAAATAGGTATAAGGTATAAGGAACCTTTATTTACGTGTTATAATCTTGTTTGGTTTACCAATCAAGAAGAAAACACAGGTACAGGACTATATAGGTTCTCTATAATATAGGTTCAATAATATAGGTTGGTCTCTTGCCATTGAGAGTCATGGTGAGGCATTGGCAGTTAGCCTAGATGTAGCGAAGGCGTTCAATCGGATCTGGCACAGGGGTCTTCTTTCGAAGTTACCATCTTACGGGCTGCCTGAGGGGTTGTGCAAATGGGACGCTAGCTTTTTGTCCAGCAGATGCATAAGAGCCGTCGTTGACGGCAGTTGCTCGGATAGCATAGACATTAACGCTGGCGTCCCGCAAGGCTCGGTGCTGTCTCCAACATTGTTCCTGCTGCATATCAATGATATGCTGTCTATTGACGGACTGCATTGTTATGCAGATGACAGTACTGGTGACGCTTACTATACGAGTCGTGCTAGTACCCCTCGGTCTACAGTGGAGGAAAGTCGCAGTCGACTTGTGTCTGAAATCGAGAGGTCTCTAATCAGAGTCTCCGATTGGGGACGACTAAACTTAGTCCAATTCAACCCCACTAAGACACAAGTCTGCGCGTTCACCGCTAAAAAAACCCCATTCGCTGTAGCTCCACAATTCCTCGACACACCGCTTTCCATCTCTACGAGTATCGGGATCCTTGGTGTTGATATCTCTAGCGACGTGCAGTTCCGCAGTCATTTGGAGGATAAAGTCAAGCTGGCATCCAAGAAGCTTGGTGTGCTCAATAGAGCGCGGCGGTATTTCACTTCGGGGCAAAGACTGTTACTGTATAAGTCTCAAGTCAGGCCCCATATGGAGTATTGCTGCCATTTATGGGCGGGAGCGCCTAGATACCAGCTTGGACCATTTGACGTGCTCCAAAGACGCGCTATGAGAATTTTCGACGATCCTGAGCTCACAAACGGTATTGAACCTTTAAGCCTAAGGAGAGATTTTGCCTCCTTGTGTGTGTTCTACCGTTTGTATAACGGGGCGTGTTCTGAGGAATTATTTGACATGATGCCCACGGCTTCTTTCTATTATCGCACCGCTCGCCATCGGCAGGGAGTTCATCCTCACAAATTGGAACCAAAGTGGTCGCGTACTGTACGGTTTCAGAGAAACTTTCTCCCGCGTACGCTCAAGTGGTGGAATGAGCTCCCTGCAGAGGTTTTCTCGAATGAGTACAGCATGGGGTTCTTCAAAAAAGGCGTGAAAAGGTTTTTACAGGGTCGGCAACGCGCAAGTGATACCCCTGGTGTTGCAAGCGTCCATAGGCTACGGTAACCACTTACCATCAGGTGGGCCGTATGCTTGATTGCCACCTTAGTGGTATAAAAAAAAATATAGGTACTCCACTTTACACTTTAAATAAAAATTATAAGCCAACAATTACTTATAAGAATTTAATTGGTCGGCTTTAGCTACAAACAATAGAAATTATATTATTGAAAAGTCTCCGCCGCACAGTGGGATGAATGTATGGAAAAAACCGGCAAAACTAATTACTTCTAAAATATAATTGTAGGCTCGTTGTTTTCTTTTTGTAATGCCTTTCAATATACTAAAATTCCATTATTATTGTTTTAAAATGGGATAAAAAAATATTCACATATTATACTTTTATAACTTACAACAATCGTTTAAATAAATTAAAAAAATATATATAAAAAAGAAAGACATTAAATCACTCATCTTAATCTTCAGATTCCGAGCTCAACTGGAACTGAGTGGATATGCCTGAAGAAAGGCGCAAATAAAATTCTAATGACTCTGAGCTCAGCTGTAAATAATTTTGGTGTCTTCATCGCCCTCTAAAGATTTATTTGTGGTAATTTTCCTTAGGCTAGCCACATAGAGATAAAAAAAGAACATAATAATCATTAGATCTTCATTTGTTTTGATACAAGAGGTCTTTCTAGTATAAACAAACGAACAAGTCCCCATTTTTTTACCCCTGACGAAAAAACCGGGGTGTTATAAGTTTGACGTGTCTGACTGTGTACCAGTGTATCTGTGTGTCTGTCTGTGGCAACGTAGCTCCTAAACGAATGAATCGATTTGATTTGTTTTTTTTTTGTATGAAAGCTGACGTGATTAGAATGGTTCTTAGCTTAAATTTATAAAGATCTATTCAGGTGTTTAATGACTATCGGCTCATTTTTTACATAATAAAATAGTTTTACTAACTTTCACAGATTCGGTGACATTTCCATGACATTCTAACCTTGAGCTGATCCTATACCATCCAAAAAGTCTGCGGGATGCTTCATTCTTCAGAAACTTACAGCAGATATAGCGTGTTTGTGCTCATAAAAATAGTCTCAATAAGATGGTGTTAGATAGATGATTCATGGAGCCGGCGGTCATTTAAAATTTTATATTTTATATTTTTTAAGTTATTATTATTGAGAGTTGCTGTGATCTGAATACCGGCTAAGTTTTCAAGTTATCACAACAAAAGTAAATAATAATCGAGATACAGATATAGATTGATAAATTAAAATGCCAGAGATGGTTTTTTAGGTATTTCAGTAAACCTTCATTATATATTGCGAATTAAATAAATTTTAAATCTTATATTCAGTCAAAATTTTAGATTCGTAAAATACATTAGGGTGTAAGGGGTCCCGGATAACACCTCACGGGATCCAAGCCAACCTCACCTGCACGTGGTGCACCCTGCTGTTCAACAGACGAGGCTCTGGCACTTCCCGCCAACCCGCACTGGGCCAGCGTGGTGGGAGACGGCCCACAACCCCCCAAACATGAACTCACAGAACGACACAAGGCCCCAAGTGCCCGGCGGTACCGGAGGCCGCGCCGGCGGTGACGGACGTTGGCGAGGCGCCGGGATCAGGGGTGCCAAGAATCCCCGGGTGGCGAAGATATCCCGTCAGACGACCTTGGCCCTGGGAACTTATAACACACGCACATTGCGGACCGAGGAGAAGCTGCTGGAACTAGAGGAAGAATTGAGCAGCATTCGCTGGAGTATAGTCGGACTATCTGAAGTCCGACGAGAGGGCGAGGACACGATGGTCCTGAAATCCGGCAACCTGCTCTATTTCCGGGAGGGCGAAGATCTGTCCCAAGGTGGTGTCGGGTTTATTGTCCACAAGTCTCTCGTGAACAACGTTGTACAAATCGGAAGTGTGTCGAATAGGGTGGCGTACCTTATACTCAGAATCACCAAACGGTATTCGTTGAAGGTCATACAGGTATACGCCCCGACCTCGACTCACCCCGACGAGGAAGTAGAAGTAATGTATGAGGATATCTCTCGGGCAATACATACTTCCAAAACTCACTACACCGTTGTCATGGGAGACTTCAACGCAAGGCTAGGCAAACGTGGCGATGATGAGTTGAAAGTGGGGCAATTTAGAGCTGGAATCCGGAACTTTAGAGGTCAAATGCTGGCCGACTATATGGAGAGGGAGGGACTCTTTATGATGAACTCCTTCTTCAAAAAACGGCCGCATCGAAAATGGACCTGGAAAAGTCCGGATGGCGCAACGGAGAATGAGATTGACTTCATCATGTCGACTAAGACTCGGATATTTAATGATGTCTCAGTGATCAATTCGTTTAACACGGGGAGTGATCACCGAATGGTACGAGGCACATTGAATCTCAACGTGAAATCCGAGAGGTATCGACTGATGAAGTCTACGCTCCGCCCTGCAGCTATCCAGATCCAAAACCCCGAACTCTTTCAGCTCGAACTGCGAAATCGCTTCAATTGCCTGAGGACTGCACAGATGTGGACACGTACAACGACAGGTTCGTGGAAGCTGTTCTTACGGCGGGTTCAGGGCTCTTCAAACCCAGCCGTAACAAAAGAGGTAAAAAAATCTCTGCGCCAACTTTAAAGCTCATGAAGGAAAGACGTGCACTGCAGTCTTCCGAAGACGCTCGTCGGCAACTCAACAAACAGATCTCCAAGTCATTGACCCGCGACATACGCCACTTTAATACAGAATGTATTAGAGAGGCAATCGAGCGGAACAAAGGCTCCAAAGTGTTCGCCCGAGATCTGTCGATAGGACAGAGTTTGCTGACGAAGCTGAAGACGGAGAATGGCAGATTCGTTACATCCCGACCTGAGCTCTTGGCCGAGATTGAAAACTTCTATGGACAGCTTTACGCGACATCACGCACACCTGTCACTAAGGCCACCGATCCAAGAGCCAAATTAACCCGACATTACACGGAAGATATCCCGGACGTCAGCCTGTACGAGATTAGTGTAGCTCTCAAACAACTTAAGAACGACAAGGCGCCGGGCGACGATGGAGTTACAGCCGAGCTTCTGAAAGCAGGTGGACGACCGGTCCTGAAAGCTCTTCAGATGCTATTTAACTCCATCATGCTCGAGGGTAAAACGCCAAAGGCATGGCACAGGGGCGTGGTGGCACTCTTCTTCAAAAAGGGTGACAAGACTCTATTGAAGAACTACAGACCCATCACGCTCCTGAGTCATGTTTACAAATTATTTTCGAGGGTTATTACGAATCGTCTCGCACGCAGGTTTGACGACTTCCAGCCTCCCGAACAAGCCGGTTTCCGAAAAGGCTTTAGTACCATAGACCACATACATACGCTGCGGCAGGTTATACAGAAGACCGAAGAGTACAACCTGCCATTATGCTTAGCGTTTGTGGACTATGAGAAAGCCTTTGATTCTTTAGAGACCTGGGCCGTGCTTCAGTAGCTCCAGAGATGCCAAATAGACTATCGGTACATCGAAGTGCTGCAGTCACTGTACGAAAACGCCACTATGTCAGTCCGCATCCAGGACCAAAACTCGAAACCAATACCACTTCAGCGGGGTGTGAGACAGGGCGATGTTATATCTCCGAAACTGTTTACTGCCGCGTTGGAGGATGTTTTTAAGCTTTTGGACTGGAGGGGACTTGGCATCAACATAAACGGCGAGTACATGACTCACCTTCGTTTTGCTGATGATATCGTAGTCATGGCTAAAAACCTGGACGACTTGGGCACAATGCTCGACGACCTCTGTAGAGTCTCCCAACAAGTGGGTCTTAAAATGAACATGGATAAGACGAAGATTATGTCGAATTCCCATGCCGTACCCACTGCTGTGAAGGTTGGAAGCTCTACACTGGAAGTTGTTGACAAATACATTTACCTGGGACAAATAGTCCAACTTGGTAGGTCCAACTTCCAGAAAGAGGTCAATCGACGGATCCAACTCGGCTGGGCAGCGTTCGGGAAGCTACGCAGCATATTCTCGGCACAACTACCGCAGTGTCTCAAGACGAAAGTCTTTAATTCGTGTGTGTTGCCAGTGATGACGTACGGAACCGAGACGTGGCCGCTTACAATGGGCCTTATACAAAGGCTCAAAGTCACCCAAAGAGCAATGGAGAGGGCTATGCTTGGTGTTTCTCTGCGTGATCGAATCAGAAATGATGAGATCCGCAGGAGAACTAAGGTCGCTGATATAGCCCAAAGAATTGCGAGTCTCAAGTGGCAGTGGGCAGGTCACATTGCGAGGAGGACTGACGGCCGTTGGGGCGGAAAGGTCCTCGAATGGCGGCCGCGCACCGGGAGACGCAGCGTTGGTAGGCCCCCCACAAGGTGGACCGATGATCTGGTAAGGGTCGCGGGAAGCCGTTGGATGAGGGCAGCGCAGGGCCGATCGGTTTGGAGATCCTTGGGGGAGGCCTATGCCCAGCAGTGGGCGTCTCTCGGCTGATATGATGATGATGATGAAAATACATTAATCTATCCAAATTAAAATCACTTACGGTCGCTTATATTCTCCATGTAAATGCTCAATAGAAAAATTAAACCACTATGCAAAAAATAAACCAAAATTTGTAATGCAATGTAATACTTATAAACTAAAATAGTTTATTAAATCACAGTTCTTGAAGCAATAACTTATTAATGGCGCTGGCGAATACCATATTATTATGATATAATAAGGGGGCAGACATCTAAGGAAAGTGTTTTTCTGTTGAAATCTGCCCTCGACTATTTCAATAATTTAGGTTTTGGGTATGGATCGTTCCACTGAGCGCAGGCAGGATCAAAAGTTGTTTTTGTGTTGTGTTATGCTAGATTCAAACATTTATTTTCTGTTCTTTTAAAATGAAAATTTATCATTTTTGATCAGTGATAAATTCAAAGTGCTTACTTTTACTAACCAACATTGTTAGCCCAATAAACAACAACAAAGTAACATAGGTACTAATTTCAAACCGCCGAGTATCAATCTATGCTGAATTCAATATGTAAACATAGCGCTATATCCAGTTGAATGAAACCTTGGTCGCGATATATTGCACAGCTCGGCTAACGTGTGCGATCAGTGCGGTACAAGAGCGACGCTCAGTTCCGGTGGCCGACTTTCAGCGGAAGAGATCCCGGGGGAATCCCGCATTGTCACGTGCTGCGAAGCTAATACCATGGCCAACATGTCCATGATTTAATGTTGTATCAACTTCAGGCTCTATAAAAACCGACGACATGAGGACTTTTCGTCGAAAAGTTTATTGCTGAAATACGTCGCTATCTGTGATATGATAATCCAATGAACAATTGTAATTTTTTTTTGTCAACTATTTGTCTCTTTTTACTTTTTCTCTCTTTTTATCAACCCGTTGTTTTGAACTGTATGTTTGATTTTTAAAAGCTTTTATTTAACTTGCTTATGTTCGGGTGGAATCTTGCTACTCGATTTTGAAGCTGATATCTTCAACCGATTGAGCTGAAATTTTGTACACACGTTTAGTTGGGATGACAATACACGATAAGCTGTGTGACGTCATTCTAAATCTTATATGGCGGACCACCCAAGATGGCGGAATAGTTATTTTTAATGCATTTCTACAATATGGGTATCAAATGAAAGGGCTTGTTGAGAGTAACTTGAAAAATAATGTGACGTCATTCTAAATCCAATATGGCGGACCATCCAAGATGGCGGAATAGTAATTTTTAATGCATTTCTACAATATGGGTATCAAATGAAAGGTATTGTTGAGAGTAACTCGAAAAATAATGTTACGGAATTCTAAATCCAATATGACTGAACATCCAAGATGGCGGAATAGTTATTTTTTATGCATTTCTACAATATGGGTATCAAATGAAAGGGCTTGCCGAGACCCAGAAACCTAGCCTGCGATAACTAAAAAGTAAATAATAAATTAAAAGCAAAAAACCTTTTTAAGAAAAAGCTTTTATTTAAATGCTCATTTGCTTATTTTCTTCTTTTTAGAGCAATTAAATAAAAGTTTTTCTTAAAAAGGTTTTTTTGCTTTTCATTTTCATGTAGAAGTTCACGATACGGTATTAAAAAAAAAAATTATCAAGAAAGTTATTTATTAAGAATTTTAAAGGAGAGGAAGAGCATTTCGATTCGCCTCATTAAAGCAAATGCCTTCTTGCCACGTGACTTACATTACCTTATTTCAATGTAATTAATTTTTGTTCGTTTATTGAACTTCATTCATATTTCATATTCATCAACCTACATTACAAAAGCTAAATTTAATTAGCTTATATGTTGTGATAACATTTAATTTTAATGATTCTGAAGCGGTACGAAGTTTGCCAGGTCAGCTAGTCTAATATAAGTAGATACTAACACTTTTATGCCTTAAGGTGAAATATAGTGATACAATAATTTTAGTTAAGTACATTTATATTATACACTTATGTTCTTAGAATTAAATCATTTAATTTGATTAATTAAATTACAGGCAAAAGTAAAAGTAATGTCATATTAATAGTAAAATGTTTATTTATCTGTGGTAATGACCAATCACATTAACATCAATTTGATATGTTAGCTAAACGTGTGCCTAATACGAAAATTATGAGATAAATCATAGAGGAGAATAATTATACCAATAGGAAGTTTATATTTATGTAAAAAATAGAAACCTGCTAAAGGCATATTAATAAACAAATACTAAATTTAGGTCACTGAAAATACAGCAAACGATGTTCAAAATTATAATCCAAATTTAATTACTTGGTAAAATATCTAAATTGTTTGCTGCCGAATTCGGTAGTTTGCAATTGATACAACGCCGGATATCAATATTTCACAACTCTGATAGAACATTTTGTTCCATATTCAAACGGAAAACTCGTTGAAGATTGAAAGTCCGAAATAATCAAATAATCGTAGGTATTTAATTTTACATTTTAAGCCCCCGACGCTACAAGAGCGTGTTAAAAATTTCACGTTGTGCAACTGTGTGTCCATCTGTGGCATCGTAGCTTCTAAGCAAATGGACCAATTTTGATTCGATTTTTATTACTTTTACTCAATTTAGCTACAAGTTGGCATGATAAAAAATCTATTCATTAATAAAAATTAAAACAACGCATTAATTAAAAATAAAATAAAACTGTTTATTTCACTTTTAATTACATGCACAGAACACTATTATCGAGATATAAAAATCAAAGAATAAAAAAATTAAAGATTATGGTTATCCCTGGGGAGTTACTCATAGATATATTTTATTTTTATTCTAGAATTCTTAAGTTCCTGTGTAGGGGGCCTTGAGGGCCGGCTGCAGCGTGGCTATGCGGAAGAATACAACGTTTCCCGTGTAGCCATGCCACTACGCAGCGATGTAGGGAAAACTGTCAGTTTTAGTGGGTATGCCAAATCTATCTCACATGGTGAGTCCCACATAACCCTGTCGTGGCCCTCTATCACGGCTGGGTAGCAATAAAAGGTTTCTGACAAAAAAAAAAAAAAAAGGTAGGTAGCACTCATTCTTTAGCTTTATTTTACATCCTTGGCTATACACTTTTCAGGAATGTAATAGCATTTTAAAATTTGCTTCACTTGATTGATATTTTTATTTCTTAATTTATTTATTATTTCTTTGGGATATTTATTAAGTATATAGGGAAGGATGTACGACCACACGATATAATGACTAAATTGCTTTAATTTAATTTTATAATTACCTATATATTTTTCCTAATCCAATTAATTTAATTTATTTCTTTTGACATAATTTTCATTACATTTTTATCAATTATATCCGTTACACGTTTATTATTTTGTAATTTTGTTAAAGGCTATGCCCAAAAGGGTATCATAATGTACTGGATAATTTATGTAATACTACTTATCGCGTTTCACATTCATGAATGCAATAAACAATTTGACTTTGACACTCTTTTACCATAATAATTGTTAAATTTATTTAACTCAAATGTAGCAATATTGTTTAATTTACGCATGTTACTCAACCTGCTTCTTATTTTTAATTGACTGAATTTTTCAAAGTATTACTACTGATGTATTACTTTTTTTGCCCGACTTCAAAAGGAGGTGGTTATCAATTCGACGAGTTTTTTTTTAGGTATGTTAGCTCATATCTCCGTCAAATGAAGATCAATTTTGATAATTCTCTTAATGTTCGAATATATTATACTTTTAGGTTAAAATTTAAAAACAATACGGTTAGGTATTACAAACAGAGACTGAGCGACAGGCAAGTCGACAATGCTTACGGTCTTTGACCTTGGATCACTAAAGAATGAGAAAAATATTTTTTTTTAACAAAAATAGAAATCGACTTCAGAACACTAAAAAGGCAAAAATTAATTGCACTACTTATCTAATATAAAAGAATTCTTCGGAGTTGGTGCTTGACTTTCTATTGTTTCTAGAAACAGCCTTGCCCCAACTCCAAAAAATATCTTTTCAACACACTTCCTCATAAAGTGGCTCTAATCCCATGGCAATTAGGCACATAATGACACCTATAATCAAACTGTGACTTTTTCATTACTATTATTCACTAGTGAGTAATAGTTTTTTTTTTAATAATGAAAATTGCCAATATATATTTTTTTTCTTTTTTTGTTGTTAAATCTCCCTGTAATGGGAAGGCAAAAGGAACTAATGCCCATACAGCCATGTCTGATGTGATTAAGTTTATGTCACTTATCTATATGTATATGTGTAAGTATATGTATTTTTTTGTATTTATGTATATGTGTAAGTATATGTAGTTTAAAATCCAAAGTCACGCCCAAGGCCCTATCATAATAACAGCGCTTCTGCGACGTTTTTTATAATGTCGCAAAAGTTTTATGCTGAGATAGGGCCTTGTTGACTGCACTTATTGTTAAGTATAAACTGTTTGTATTTGTCTATTTTTTTTTATTTTTTTTTTTATTGTTTAAGCTTCTTGTTGTTGTTTGTTATGTGCATGTCAAATAAAAATATTTTTCTTTCTTTCTTTCTTTCTTTAATATTATTGGTTGAGTTACGCTTACATTTGCGCTAAAAAGCTATCCGCGAAAAGCACAAAAAAAAGAAACCTCATTTTTTAGTCTATGGCCGATGCGCGCGCATAGGAAAACTGATTAATTTTTCCCGCCATTACGAAACATTTTTCACAACTCGTCTCGTTTTCTCTTTTGAAGTTATTTAGTTAGTTATTAATTAAGATGTCTGCAAATACAATTTATGAAGAAAATGATTTATGTTGTACACCGCCCGATATAAGATGTGAAGCCCAGAACGTTATGGAAAGTTTAATACCAGAAAACTCAAAGGAAAAATATCTATTAGCGTACCAAAATTTCATACAATGGCAGAACAATAAGAATACGCAGTCTTTTTCAGAAAATGTGTTCATGGCGTACTTTAAAGAATTATCTTCTAAGTACAAACCTAGCTCTTTGTGGTGTATTTACTCAATGTTAAAAAGTACAGTCCGAACAAAGAATGGAGTGGACTTAAAAACATACTCGAATTTGTCAGCTTATCTAAAGAGACTATCTGATGGATTTAGAAGCAAAAAATCAAAGGTTTTATCATCTGACGATATTGAAAAATTTATTAAAGATGCTCCAGATAACCAATATTTGGCTACAAAGGTTAGTTAAATTAATTTTAATTAAATATTTAATAGCAGCTTGTTGACTTTAATTATTGTTTCTTTTGTTTCAGGTTGCTTTAATATTTGGTGTAACTGGTGCCTGTAGGATACAAGAATTAACAAATATAACTGTAAAAGATATAGAAAACCATGGCCAGATGCTTTTGCATACGTAGAAGATTCCATACAAAACAAGAAGGAAATTTGTGCGAAAATCACAAAAAGAATTAAACTTGATTCTGAGACGCATCCTACTAGCGAAATACCAAGTACATCCAATGATTGGATTTCACCTACCTACACGAATAATGAACCATCACAAATAACAATAGAACATGAAAGTATTTCAGTAAATAATCTATCTGATGAGACCGCTATATCATCAAAAATAGTTAATTATAGTTTTACTAACTGCACATTTACTAATTGTTTCTCTAAATAAACTTTTTATCTACTATGTAAAATGGTTTTTTATTTAAGTATTATTTTATTCAGAAGTGTGTTGAAAAACGTTGTATGATACACGTGTGTATTGATGATTACCGTCCTCGGCTCCTTAAGACCCTCGCCTGACGGCTCGGGCCTCAATGCGCCTCAGCGGTAATCACCAACATTACACACTTGTACTATAATGTACTATTATATTAGATAAGTTTAGTACATAAGTTTTGAAAAATATTTTTCCTATAACTGTGTGCTATAGTAAAATTAAACTAAGTAAGGGGCTATTTCACCATTTTCACATTGCAATAGAACACATTGCTCTCTCTTATGTTCTGTGCTTATTACAAATGGAAGAATAATATCTACAGAAGGGAAAAGCCAGCAATAAGAGGTCTGTTTGACGGAGTTTCGGCCCATTCAACACCTTTCACTGGTTAAGGACTTGAAAAGTCGTAATTTCACGTTTCTACCAAAACCATATGAATATCGTAATAAATATTTTAATACCATACTTAATGCGAGGGGCCGGCCCGCCCAGCGAGCCACGCCGACTCAATTTCATGCATGACTTGCAAGCAATAGAGCAAATATCAAAGGGTTATCTAAATATTATAACATAACATTAATCATTTTAGTGATAAAATTACCTACGTAAAAAATATGGTTTGTACATTTATAAAATATGTAATGTTTCATTTACAATTGCGAAGTTTTTTTTTTAATGCGTGAAAGTTCATGTAACAAACGGTAGCCTATGTCGTTTCTCGGAATGTAATCTATCTCCATGCCAAATTTAATCGGAAACGGCTCAGTGGCTTGAGAATAAAAACATAACAGACAGATAGAGTAACTTCCGCATTTATAATATAAGAATGGACTAGTATGGATATGAGGGTATATCACAGATTAGGAAATAAAATTTTAGTGAAAACGAACTCGCCTTCTGTCATTTAATAGCCTCTTATGCGATAACAGCTCTTTTTTGTGAACACAAAGAGTCCACATTAAACCCAGCATTCCTTTAAACGTAAAGCGCTTCTATCAAATGAGCAGACCGCCCCGTCGCGTCGTTCCATTTTTGTGAAAGTATTTCAAACAAATAGACATCAACTTATTTATTGAGGGTGGGCGGGAATTTAGTTTTACCTTGAAACATAATAATAATAAGGTTCACTAGGTGAACAGTACTCACTATTATTTATTAATAAATGTATAAAATGTAGGATCACCAGCCTATATAGATACGACCCACTGCTAGGCAGAGTCCTTCCCAAATGGGAGAAACAAATGAGAAGTATGGGCCATAGTATTATGGCCACCACGCTGGCCCAATGCGGGTTGGTGGGCTAAAGTGGTTGCAGTATGCAATCGGGATCAGAACCAACGGCTCGGAGTGCCTTCCGAACCACGGAGGAGCTCGAGATTTCAAATTTTGATTGACCCATCCTGGGATCGGCCATGGCGAAAGTTGCTTTGTTTTTGCAATCGAAACCAAACCGCTTAAGCCGTTACGCCGTCGAGCTCCTCAAGCCTTCCTACATAAGAGATTCTAAGTACATAACTTTTCCATCAGATCCTCTTAATATGACCTTACATAAACTTGAGAATCTCAAACTCGACTTAATTTTGATTATGTTAAATTTATGGACAAAACCCTCAACAACTCTTGTAATAATAATTCATTTAGAAGTCTACAGAAACTAATTACCTCTAATATTAACTCTTTAACTTTCATAGACGCCTATGTTTGTTTGTATTCTTAAACTATTAAAAAACTTTGTTATTGATTATACTGCGCATCTCTGATTGATACAATTCGAAAAGTATCGTAAACTTAAAACTTGTAATGTGCAAATTTGTACTTAAAAAATCCGCTTATAATAACGTGTATACTAGGGATGTGAAAAAATAATCGATTATGAAAAAAATCGATTAATAATCGATTTTTTTAAAGTAAAAATCGATTTATATACATGATTTTATTTTGATAAATAATCGATTAATAATCGATTTTTTTATAATCATTCAATCAATATTATTACTGATTTTTCATCTGTAGCCCCCCGACAAAGTTTGGTCTTTTGGCCCGAAGCCCGGAACGCGAACTGACTGTCAAAGAATACTATCTCCTTTGTTTAATATTTTGTATTCCTTTATATGTCTAAATAATATTAAAATTTAATATTTTATGTAACATATCTTAACATTATATTATTAGTATCTATTAATTATATTCCGTTATAAACATTATATGTAGTCCTTAGCAAATATCTATTATTCCAAACCTGGAACTCTTCTGTACTGTTATAGTCATTCCGTCATCCATTCCATATAAATATAGTTTCCCTACCTTCAACACTAACATTGGCAGAAAGTAAAAAGCTGTTGCCATACAATATATATAAAAAAAAAACATTATACCGAACTTATCTGAACCTTTTATAATTTGATTGTTCTAAAACTTTAATTTGTGTTGATTATTTTGTATAAAACTTACTATTTCTCCTGTTTATTTTTAATTAAAATATCTATTGATATACATTTTAATTAATAAATATATTTACGGTGTATATTTTGAAATTAATGGACAAATTAGAAAAAAATCGATTATTATAAAAAAATCGATTATTTTCTTCAGAAAAATCGATTTTTTATTAATCGATTTTACATCCTGCAATAAAAGTCGATTAATTAAAAATCGATTTTTTATGTACAATGTCACATCCCTAGTGTATACTGTATAAATAGCAAAGTCTATTGGCGAGATACTAATAAAACTGCAATTATACAGATACTACCTGTATTACGAGGAAGTCATTAATACATAGCTTACACATTACCTAATAAAATGCAAGACAAAAAACGATAGCGTGATTTAGAATCGCCTAACGCCATCTATTGAAATAATTATGTACTATATTTATATTATAATATTATTAGGTTACAACAAATGATATCGCGATTGAAAATGGTTCAACGCCATCTGTTATCGTTTGTTGTAACCAATATTACAGGTTTTGTACTAAATATATTATTTATGTAATACTATGTATTAATATATCTGGACATAACGCAATCTTGACTGAAAGGAAAGTACCACATATAAAACAACTTGCCGCCAATTTCGTATGTTTAGTTTTTTTTGTTTATGAGCTTTTATAAAGAAAGCTTACGTATAATACTTTATTTTACTTAGCGAGTGTAGCACCAAGATCGATTTAATTGATGTTGGCTATATGCTACCTTTGCGACAGACTTATTTAGTCCACTATGTAATTAAATTCCGGTATGAAGTAGAACAGAGACAATTATAGTCCACTCTATACTAAGCTGCCAGTGCTCGCGATGACCTTCCACCTTTGGACCTTCACAAGCTGGTTAGGATTGAACTTCTTTAGCACAAACACGATGTTTTATAAGAATATTCTTGGAGAGAAAATAAGACACGAATGCTACGATGTCGGTTATGATGTGTGTACTACCCTTTTAGTTCCGTAATTCATCATTCATTCACACACACGAATTGAAAACTTTCGTCTTGAGACAATGCGGTAGTTGGGCCGAGAATTGCTGCGAAGCTTCCCGAACGCTGCCCAGCGTTCACTTCGATTCATCGATTAACCTCTTTCTAGAAGTTGGACTTACCTAGTTGGACTATTTGTCCTAGGTAAACATATTCGTCCACAACTTCCAATGTAGAGCTTCCAACCTTCGCAGGAGTGCAATTTGACATAATTTTCGTCTTATCCATGTTCATTCTAAGACGCACTTGTTGCGGGACTCTACAGAGGTCGTCCTAAAAGCTTAAACACATTCTCCAACGCGGTTGTGAACAGCTTCGGCGAAATAACATCGCCCTGTCTTACACCTTGCTGAAGTCGTATTGGATTCGAGTTTTGATCCTGGAGGCGGACTGACATAGGGACCATTTTAGTACAGAAAAACTGTACGAAAACGCCACAATGGAAAAACGATTAATGGAAGTTTAATTGTGGTGACGAAACAGTGATTGAAAAAGATAGACTTGACAATTAAAAACCAATAAATTGTGTCTGGAATCAAGGAACAAATTCTTGATTATATTCTAATAGAAATAGTATTTTTTTAAGTAAATCCACCAAATCGTTATGTGTGTAAACTTAAAAATAAAACTGGATTTTAATGTTCAAACATACCCAATAATGTGAAGTTGTATTAACATTTTATAATTTTCAATTTAATCCTAGTAGGTGTACGGCAGTTATATTAGTTTTCTTTGATATTAAGACAAAGAAAACTATTTTTATAAAGGTATGTTAAACTGTATGGCTATCGTATTTCTCGGCTTGAGTTAGACAAGATGAAATCACTCGAGTGGAGAAGAGTCGCGAGAAATAGGACAAGCACCACCAAACGACCCTTAAAACGGCTCCTTTCAGAAAACGAGACCATTCTAGGACTTTTTTCACATGAAAAGAGGTGTTTTCATATGAAAATTCTTGAGTATTCCCATCATTGATCGTTGCAAAATTTCTTTTAAAATATTTATGATCTGTAGAGAATTAAGCTCGTCTCGGTCTAAGTACTGAGCTATATATGCTGAACTAAAATATCCCTTCATACTAAAATTATTTATACGGAAGTAACTGCCTGTCGTCTATTACGTTTTCACTCTTAAACCGTTGAACCAATTGAGATAAAATTTAGCATTGAAATAGATTATCTACATCTTGAGAAAGGACATAAGCTACCTTTGGCGAATAGCCAACATCCACACCCACAAATATTCTTATTTTGTACAAAATTTCATCATCATCATCAGCCCATAACAGTCCACTGCTGGACATAGGCCTCTCCATACGAATGCCACTTGGCCCGATCCATGGCCAGCTTCATCCAGTTGCTGCCAGCCACTCTGCGGAGATCGTCACTCCACCGAGCCCGAGGACATCCCACACCGCGCTTGCCGCACAAAATTTCACTACTTTCTATTTTTAACCGACTTCAAAAACGAGGAGGTTCTCAATTCGCCCGGTATGTTTTTTTTTTGTCTATGTATGTACACCGATTACGCCGAGATTACTGATCCGATTTACGTGATTCTTTTTTTGTTCGATGCGGGATAGCTGCCATTTGGTCCCATAAAAATTTTTTCAAAACAGTTGGGTACTTTGGTTTTAAATTAAAAAAAAACTTAAATTATTAAGTCTACATATGCGAAATTGCGAATTTTTGCTTTCCAAATGACTTTTTAGTGAAACGATACGCGGATACGATAGTAGGAAACAATATAAGTTTACGGTCACCCATCTAGCTTGACCGTAGAAAGTTACCACTAAAAATTGTGAACAAAAAAATTTTTAAACAAAAATTAAAACCGACTTCAAAAAACGGAAAAGGATGAAATAATTAAATTTAAGTAGGTATTCATCCCCTAGAAAAATATTTTTGGAGTCGGTGCTTTACTTTCTATTGTTTTTGGAAACCACTTAGCACCAACTCCAAAAATATGTTTCTAGGGGATGAATACCTACTTAAATTTAATTATTTTATCCTTTTCAGTTTTTTGAAGTCGGTTTTAATTTTTGTTTACATTTTTTTTAATGATAACATGAAGACAAAAGTATCTAAGAATTACACGTCATTAATATACCGGGTGTTATAGAACTCCGAAATAAAATTTGGAATTCTGGGGTTGCGGGGGGTTGATATCGTAGCATGTGCGCGGGCTGTGGGTATGTGTGTGTGGTATAACTGAAAGTGTCTGTAGTCTGAAAGGCTTTGATCATCTACAACTGATCGAAGCTGAAAAGTGTCAAATTTTCAGGTAATTCTGGACACGGAACACAATCACCCCCTTAAATTTTATTTTGGGTATACCTTGTTTGTGTTAGAGGTTTCTTTATAAATAGATCCGATTAGTCATAAGTAGTAAGGGCATTTAAATTCATTCATTATTGTTTCTGTCTTTTAGAAGTATTCTCATAGAGACAGATTGAAAAGTTCGAGGGAAAATAATATAACAATCATTTAATTTGGTATGATTGTTTTGGATTGTATAAAGTCTACGACACGCAAAAGTAATCATTTGTGTAATAACTACATCAAATAAACGATAAGAACTGTACAAGTCCCCCTTCAAAGATCTAAAAATACAAATATCAGAATGATAATTTGGTACGTGTACTAAAGTATGCTACCAAATTATTTTCTGGTTAGTGAAAAAAGTTTCTCCGTTCTCAACCCCTGTGACGACAGCCAAGAAAAACTGGGAGAGAATAACAATCTAATCAAATTTTCATTGAGCCCGTAGGTACCTACTCTAACGAATGAGAAAGAATGTCTGTTCAATGACTTTCCTTTATACTTAGAATTGTTTTCAGAAAACTTCATTTAAATATTTTATTAACGCTGTTTTTGTAAAGAAAAATGTAATTTCGTTCTAAATCAATAATTTTATTTATATATTTGTACTTACCTATCACTTCTAATTATAACGAACGTAAACGTATTTAAATACTACTTTTAGCGTTACTATATTTAATAAACCATTTTTATTTATATATTTTTAGTTTCTTTTTTACATATTAAAAAGTTAGCTAGTACTTTCACACGAATGGCGAAGGGCCGTGAAAGTCGAATGGTCACTAAGGTAATTTTAAAAACGAAATAAGATAATTACTAAATTTGCCACTAACTATTGTTGGACACAGGATATTTAGCCACGCAGAATATGTTAGCGGTGTGTGGCTTCAAATATCATTAACAATATTATTATTGATGTTCACCCCACATCAATAATAATATTGCCTCTCTACCGCTTCTTTTAGATACTCATACATATTATGTGAAGTCTATTTATATAATTCATACATAAAGGTGAATTCTTTATCAAAGGATATACTGAGTGATTTTGAAAATTGTAATGACTTACATAAAATGCGGGTCTGCTGGCAGAAATTTGGCTACAAAATAAGCAGTTTTTTTGTGCCCTCTGTAATTTTTATTAATTGTATGTTTTATTTTAGTGCCCATTTTAGATTTTTTTGTCAATATATAGTCGACTTGTCAGTGTAGAGTTTGAGAGAGTGAAATAGAGACCAAGCCACCTACATTTTCTATTTGACCATGTCTTTTTTTTTCATAGAGACGATATTGTTTGCTATTATAATAACTTCCAGATGAGCTTACTCATAGATTTCTGTTAGATAAAATAGTCGATAGTAACCGTGAAGTCAGAGTTTATAAACACATACTGTGTTTATAAACTCTGACCCGCGCGATTATGATAATAAATATTGGGATTTTCAATAAGGACCAGAAATTTTTAGATAGGGCTGTAAGTAAACACATTGGTTATTTGCAGTATGATGCTATTTTAGCTGGTTTCGTATCACAATGAAGAATACCATTATAATAGATAAGTCAGTCTGAAACTTTTACCATATAACAAAGATGGTAAAAAAAGATTTTTTATGTTTTTTTTACTATCCAAGTATATGGGTTATGCACACTTACTGAATAGCATGAACATTCCAAACCTCATAATGTTCCCAATGTAGTCGCGTTACTATGCAACGAGGTCAATGACATTAACATACCTATACACAAATAAATACACAAAAGTGAGAACCTTCTCCCTTTATGAAGTTGGGCAATAAAAAAGACCGTTCTCTCACCTTTTCGAAATATCGCATAACTGTGATAAGTATCTACATGAAATGCAAACAAATTTTGATTATTCTGTTTATTGGTCCTATAATAATGTGATAGTGATCTCATGGAGATCTTCGAATATAGATGACGGAACTCGACACCAAACAACAGTATTTTTTTTCTGACGAAATATACAATTAATTTTGTACTTACGTAATTTACGCTACACCTACATAGGTAAAATTCTATTATAATTATTAAGAAATCCGACTTAACTGTGAATAAATTAATTATCTTAATTATCTGCGACGTTAATAAAGCTGGTGATAATTCCACTTGAATCAGGATTCAGGGAACATTACTTTTTAGGGAACGTCCTCATAATTTTTGTGCGATTTGGCACGGCCCTGATTCATGGTGGGTCCGTCGTAATTTTTTATAGCATTGTAGATAACGGTCCATAGTAGGTACTATCGTCAGAGAATTTCAAGAGCCCTCTAAAGACTGGTATTTCTCTTCATCATACAGCAGTCAACTCTTTACGCGTTGATTTTGTGAAAAACCAAGATGACGGTACGTGTTGTTTGTTAACTTCATTGTGAACCTGTAAAAGAATACCATTGACTGTCTTAACCAAGATTGAGAAGTTTTTAATTCTCACAAACAAACATTAAATTAAATAATCAGGCGCTAAATTTAATTCAATCCACCACGTTGTTAGGCATTAAAATCGATGCGAAACTCCAGTGGAACCCACACATCACAACACTTTGTAGTAGACTTAGCTCCGCGGCTTATGCTATTAGAAAAATAAGGCAATATACTGATATTGCCACGGCGCGCTTGGTTTACTTTAGTTACTTCCATAGTATTATGTCGTATGGTATTCTTCTGTGGGGTAATGCAGCAGACATTAAAACAGTTTTTTTTTTAAATCTTTTATTTAATTTAGGGACTTTTACTATACAGTAAAAACAGTATTTGTCTTGCAAAAACGTGCAACTAGAGCAATCTACTGCCTTGCTGCTCGAACATCTCTTAGAGACTTATTTAAAGAAATAGATATACTAACAGTGGCTTCTCAATATATTTATGCTTGCATAATTTTTGTACGTCAAAATTTAAATTCCTACTTAAGACACAGCGATGTACATGCATTACATACAAGAAATAAAAATAAGTTGATCTTACCGTCTCTAAGACTGCATAAAGATTTTAATACTTTTATGGGTCAAAGCATACTTTACTATAACAAGATTCCTAATAACGTACTAGACTTGCCATTTGACAAATTTAAAATTCACATTAAGAAAACTCTAATGTCCAAAGGTTACTATACTATTAACGATTATATAAATGACAAAAATGCTTGGTTGTAACTTATAGTGTCATATAGTTATTTCCACCAATAGCATTTCAATGATTTTGTGGTTGCTGGAAGATGTCATGCTCTCTATAAGTTTCTGCGGTGGTGGCGTCGTGTGCCGGGTCGCTCCGTTCCCTATAATATGGTTGAGCGGAGCGATGGCTGGCACATGCGTCATACTTGTGAACAGGTGCCACTAGTGGAAATGGTCATCTCGAAGCTTCCTTGATTTTGTAATAATTTACCTACATATTCATCAATAGTATCATTTTTGAGGGATTTTTGAGGTATATGGCATTATAGGATATTATATATCATCACCAGCCTATATACGTCCCACTGCTGGGCACAGGCCTTCCTACATGGCAGAAACACATGAGGAGTTTGGGCCATAACACCACCACGCTGGCCCAGTGCGGGTTGGTGGGTTAAAGCGGTTGCAGTAACAACCGGGACCAACGGCTTAACGTGCCTTCCGAAGCACGGAGGAGCTCAAGATTATAAATTTGATTGACCCATCCAGGGACCAACCATGGCGAAAGTTGCTTTGTTTTCGTAATCGAAACCAAAGCGCTCAAACCACTACGCCACCGAGCTCCTCATATATATATATTATATATAAAACAATACAATTATTATTGTAATGACGTAGACAGACAAGTGTTTAAAATTAATGAAAGATGTTTAGCTTTATTAGGTCTTTGTATATTAATTGTTGACCTTTGTGTATTGTAATACCTATATTGTGATGGTGCATTGTCGGACAGCCTTTAAATACAGTAAATATTCTTGTCATTAGGTACTTATTGGTACCTTAATACACCTTTTTTTATACTCTGTGCGACACTGCGCTGCTAAATACTATAACTGTGTAATTAAACATTGTAACTTAATAATTGAAAAGAGTGACTAGTTAATATTATTTTTATGTGATAGACATAAGGGTCTTTTTGTTGACGATTCGAAAGTGCTTCTTGGGGGGCCTAATTGAATACAGATATTTTCATTCTCATTTTTCATTTTCATGTAAACTACATATATAAAATTAAATGAAATCATGCCGAAACCTTAGAACCGTGTAATTTGGCAAAGTTAGTGCGCGTGACGAATTTCTGTGAACTTAACATTTGTGGGTTGCACTTTAAAATTACAAATAACAATTATTTAAAATAGTAAGTTAGCAAGGGTGGACTTATCTCTATAAGAGATCTCTTCCAGCCAACCCATAAATGTGTAAAACATCACTTTGTGGAAGCAGGCAGCAATGATATGAAAATATTTAAGCCATGATATAAAATTTTTTTTTAACAGACCTGTGAAACTGTGGGACAGTTTCGTGGAATACTTATCAACGACTTAGGTACTTAGGTTAGTTAGCTTAAAGTTTAGGATTCATTGCGGTAAATATAAAAAAAAACATTTCCAAAGAAGCATAATAATAAACTATTCAATGAAATCAAAATAAATATTTATAATAATAAACAGGAAAATTAAACAGTTGGAAAACGCAAAATATAACAATTTGTGCAACATAAGCCTTACTTTATTACAATACGTAGAATCTGGCATTATCTATTTAATGTATAAATATCTTAATGTTTTGTTAATAACTGTTTCCATAGATAAAAAAAAGTGTAAGTTTTAATATTTTATCAAAACGACTTTGTCTAAATATGATAGTATGGAATAGAGTCTGAATCTTAATTAAAGACAGCGTCGTTTAACATTTCGTTCCCGCGGCGCTTTGTAATTAAATGTTTCTAATTTACACAAGTACTAAAAGCCTAAGCGGGATTTACCCTACGGACAATTAATAACGTGTTAGTGAAAGTGTAATTTGAAACTTTGATGTCGACTAATATTTATTTATAACTAGCTACCGCCAGCGATTTCGTCTGCGCTATCCCATGAGAACGCATCCCCGGGATAAAAGTAATCTATAGGTTTTTTCAGACTATAATCTATATCTGTGCCAAATTGTATCCAGATCTGTTTATTCGTTCTGGTGTGATTTAGTAACAAACACCCATCCAAGCTTTCGTATTTATAATATTACTAGCTTCCGCCTGCGACAACGCCCGCAGCTCCGCCCGTGTGGATGTCGGTTGTCGCTCCAAAAAATGTCCTACGTTCTTTGCAGGGTCTCTAAACTATCTCCATACCAAATTTCATCTAAATCGGTTCATGTGGGTGAGGCGTGAAAGCAAAACAAACCAACTCACTTTTGTATTTATAATATTATAGTTATGATGCTAAATTTAAGATAAGCGCAAATCAAATCTAATTAACTATCATCTTTCATCTTACAATAATAACGTCTAGAATCCGAGTACGCGCACCCAATTTTAAGCTAGGTACTAAAACTAATCCCTTTTGACTCAATTCGCCCAAAATACTTAATTAGACGATAAAAACACAGTCGCTAATTTACGAGAAAATATTCAGTTCTTTACGTATTAAAGTAAGATTAACAACATCAGTGCGATTCACTAACGACGACATCGAGCTCGACGACGAGCCAGCATTGATATTGACGTTTGAGCACAGCGCTGAGTGAAGTGTATTCACTACTGCGTCCTACCACTATGTCGACGCCGATCTCCTGGCTGTGTTGTGGTCGTCGCTGTTTTAGAGATACGACTATTTCTTAATTTAGTTTTTCTTGTGTCTAAAATGACTCTATTCAATAATTAATTGCCTAGATATAAAGAATTATAAATTAACATAAAAATTAACAACTTTTTAGTCCCGGCTCACGCCGTGCTCGTCGTCAAAACGCTAGTGTCGTCAAGGTTTGTCAAATAGTTGTCAAATAAAGATCAAAAGGTATTACAGCGCTGCCAATGCAAACTCAAAGCTGCTAACTTGGGAGAATCGCATATCAACTATTTGCGATACAATTAACCTGAAAAATAAAACAAAATTTTAAACAAAATAACACTACCAAATCTTGTGCATCACAGTAGCATTTTCTTGCTTATCGGGGATATCTACATAAAATCTATACGCATGAATCGACTTTAGCTTCAATTTCGAGATTACAATTGATAAGAAAGTATTATTCTAAGTCTTTTGCGTTGATTTGTTTTCCTAATCATCGCCGACTTTTCTTCTCTACATACCAATTTGAGGTATGCATAGGTGTAAGAGATTGACATTACCTAAATTGGTAACCGCCATTGGGAGAATTTTGCGCTTGTCATCGGGTCAATTTAGCGAGGGTTACGGTCCCTTCCCTGTGGTTTTCCTTTGACATGACATACTAAACTTCTTTAACGTACTTTTTAATTCTACATTGATAATATTCTCTGTATTCTTAAATTACTTACTTAAAAATGCATGCAGTAGGAAACTACTTAGTTTTTACGCAGCGCCAGCACCCTTATTCATAGCTATCAAAACATTCAAATATCTGAAACTCTACACCTAATTACCTGTAAATTTTTTATCACAGTACGCTGGAGCGATACCAAATGTGAATTAATTTTTTGCTAATTTCATTTTCTGTGTACTTATTCGCAGTCTTTCTTTGATTCTCGCGATGGTATAGTCGACAGCACATCAAGAGGAACAGTTTGACCTTGAGACCCCCCTGAAACTGCGATCGTAATTGAGGCGTCTATCGTAGTGCAACTGTTACCCTTGACGTGCTGTCGTGTGTACATATAAAAATAAAAATAAAATATTCGATTGTTTTAACATTAAACTACTTATAATCTAGTATATTAAGGCGATATATTGAAAAAAATCGCACTTTTATAAGTAATGTCATACGTCGCTGAAAGATCTTACGAATCTGAAAATCAAATATACGTTACTTCATATCCTTATCTAGATACGAGTAGAACAAAAACACGATTAAAGGAGTTTGCCTCGATACATTTTATTTCCGAAAAGACCTCTTATAAACAAGAAAACAAGATTATTGGTGAACGATAATTTGTATTCAATAGGAAATTACTTTAAATAGTAGATATCATTAATATTCAGAATCGTGTAGAAGCGTTTTTTTGTAGTCCATAAGGTTATTTTTAAATAAAATAATTTGTGTATTTCGTTTACTTTTCACGCGCGATCGCTGTTTTGTCTTTTTTCCTCCCGCTGAGTCAGCCATATCTCTATCCCTATCGGTCCTGGCCGAAACAACGTTTCGATAGATCGCCTTAACATAAACTTAATTATATCATTGGGAATAAATCTTCACTCAGTAAGTATAGCTTTTCAATGTAGTTGGGATTCGAGCTAATTATCCGGCTTAACGGCAGTTTAGTTCTTGATAACAGGCCCGTAGATTATGAGAGGGTGATAAAGAGGGGTACATGCATACCTAGATGTATGAAACGTTTATAAGTGCGAGGTTATGTGTTGAATAATTGATCTGTCAAGCGGCGATATACCGCTGGAGGTCTATGAAAAATCAATTGTGTTTGGAGTGTGATGCTTGACGGGTTAAAGGTAATTGTTAATCGCACATACGCATGGTTTTATATATCAAAATAGCGTAGTTCATAGATACAACAAAGAAAGCAATAGATGCTTAGTAAATTAGCGGTACTTTAGTCATTATTCAAAAAAAAACTATTTAAAACCTTGGTGACGACCGCCTATTTATCGGTGTAGCTTCAGTAATCTGTAAGTGTAAGACTTGACTTAAACATTGAACTTATTAGAACAGTGTGCTTGCAGAATTGAGCTCAAGGCTCTATCTTATCAACATAAGGGTTACTTCAGTAGGCCTTACATCCTATATACTAAAAATCTCTGAGGCATCAGCAAATGCCGTCCACAGACTTTACACGGCCTCTCAAACAGAATAGTCTCGGAATTGATAAGATCATAAAAAAGTCCACGTTAGAAAAGAGTTGTGATTCAGCTAAGTGTCTACAAACTTCTTGGATGATAGAGTTTTGACTCTATCATCTAAAAATATCTCAACATGTAGGATGTTGACAAATTCTATTTGTCTTAAAATCTCTCCTTAATATTCTACTTGTCTTTCTCTGACGCTCTGTGCATGACGTAATATTGTGTGAGTAAGTATTCTTTAGCAGCATCTTTCTTTAACTACGGTGCGATCGCTGTGCTCTTGTGATCTTTAACGCGAAGATTGACAATTTTGTAAACAAAAACGGGCGAGCTGTTTGATGTTGCAAGTGCATGGATTTTTTAACATGTTTGATCAAACATGACAAATGTACTAGACGATCGGGCTGTACATTTGTCAAAATAAATATGATTGAATACTTACTCAAAGTAGTACAATCATAGACTAAGGTAATTAATTACAGAATGCTCCACTTCGGTACCATTGTAATTAAAATTTTATTACAAACGTGTTTGCTTATGTTGTTCTCATATATTCATCATCACCAGCCTATTATACGTTCAACTGCAGGGAACAGGCATTCATACATGGGAGGAACACATGACGAGCTTGGGCCATAGCACCACCACGCTGGCCCAATGAGGGTTGGACTACTATATTATTATGATTTTTTTTTCTGTAACCTTAATAACACGATACGTACAAGAAATCAAACCCTTATGTTGTCTTATATGAATCGTAGAGCACAAGCTTGCTTCTTAACTAGAGCTCTCACAATGCACTTTGCCCTTTAATTGCGCAACTGCTTCACAAAATGCAACTCTCCCCAGCACATTTTTTTCCGAACATGTGGGCAGTGAGGGCCAGATATCAATGGAACATTTTGATGTCAATGCGATGCCAGAATGACTCTCTTGGATTTCCTTGAGACTCATTTTGATTTTAGCTAATATTCGGACACACAAAAAAAAGTAAAAGCAGGGACAACAGATCCCGGGGGTCTAAGCTCCTATTCTCAAAGATAAATTGATAAAAAGTTACCTAATATGATACTTTTTTTTCTTACTCAGTCAATAAATAAATAAACAACATCACTGGTTTCCAACTATTGTCATCAAACATATGAGGTGCGAGCACATTTTTTTTTATATATAGAACGGGTTGTGTATAAGACTGCAGAGCGCTATTATTCGTATGGCTCGGATATTATAAAGCACGACTTAAATAAACAAATAAATATAAGACATACACAAATACCTGTCTTTCTAGATATACCTACTTTAGTTTATAACCCACTATTAGGTTTGCTTATTCCCTCGCTATAATCAAAATCAATAAGTTTTTATTTAAATGGACTATTAATTTACATATTAATTAATCATTTTAGTAAATCAAATACAATGTACAAAGTATTAAAAGTTTTTTTATCTAGATTGACAGTTAGCTAAACTCAACAAAAAATTATGATGAAAGGAGTGCGTAAATAATTTCTCATAGCAAACACTCCATCCAGTTGAAGTTGCTCGTAAAGGCTTGTTTACTTTCTAATAATATATTGAACTAATAGACTTATTAAGGAATTCTCTCTTAGTATTAGCTAGCAAAAGTTATTCAAGGTTGTGATCGATCGCATCATTTGCGATAAACTAAATAAAAACATGCTCTTGCCAATGATCTCTCAGCACTGAAACAGATAAGCAACGCTAGAATTCTGACTAATGTATTGTCTTACTATTTACTCGTCAATATAGACAATCATTATTAGAGACAACGTCCGTCTGCAATGTTTTTTTGTATTTCGTAACACGTCTAAAAGAATAGTTACTTTTGTTTTCATGTCTTATATGTATAATATATCTATTCATCTCTAAAATAAGGGATTATAGTAAAATATTGCATAATCAATTACATAAATGAAGGAACCCAGTCGAACTAGCAATCAAAACTAACGCCGTCACCACTAATTAATGTAATTTATACATGATTATAAACAATTTTCTTTTTCAAGATCCTTGCTCTGTCATAATTAAGTTAAAGGAAAATGTCTGTAAACAATTTCCGTGTGAAACTAACCGACTTTTATGATAAAATCTAAAATACAGAACTTTTAAGCCCCAAATACTCAATAAAGTAACCGCTGCTAATAAAGGCTCGATGTGGTAATTTGTTTTCGCCGTAAAAGAGCCCAAAATAAACTTCAATTTTCTTTTTTAATTCGAGGCACGATCTGAGTTTACAAACTTTAGATAGGGCGTAATGACGCAATTTACGATTCGCTTTTTCGCGTAAATACCTACTTAGCAGCTGACACCTGATCCTTATCCATTAAGAGATTTCCCAAGAAGAGTTATGAGCATCGTCACTAGTGCGCCCGTACGTATGAAGTTTGCTTGATAAAATCGCATTCGAAGATGCATCCACGCTAATATTATGAATGCGAAAGTAACTCTGTCTGTCCATAACTGTTGAACCGATTTAGATGATATTTAGCATGGAGATAGATTACACCCTGCGAAAGGATATAGACTACCTATAAATACTTAATAATAAAGACCTATTACATATTTTGAAGTAGCTTGGTCGAAAAAAATGTACTTAAAAATATACATAGGAAATATAGAATAGAATAAAGAATAGAATGTTCATTTATTGCCTTGAAAAGGGTACACTGTAGATGGAGTATTAAATTTATAGTTTCACCATTTCATCCATTAACAATAGCATGCAATATAGTTATATAATTTACAATTTTTAAAAAAAAATACGTCAATATACATGAATACTTAAATTTTCTATTCACTTAATAAAATTGAAATAATATAAATCAGTCAGCACTCAAAATAATTATTATTTATGTCAATTATTTGTAATTTATGTACTCTTTGACAGTATAGAAAGCACTATAGGTTCACTATCGGGGCCCAAAATGCATGTAGTTATCGGGATAACTTTATTTTATATTAAGAGTAGGGACAGCCATCTCCTATTCTGTCCAGATAACGGTTTCTCTTGTTATTTACAGAAAAGACATCGCGTAAGTAGTAACATTAGTATAGGCAATGCAAGTTTCTTGTGCATGGTCTAACTAACTAACACATTACCTATGGAAGTGATTCCTAGCTTCAATTTAATTGTATGGTACAGGCAATAAACTTGCATCGGGTAAATGGGCTATTATAATTATGCTTGCATGCCACTCTTGTAGAGTAAAAAAAAAATATCACATACACTACCACCAGCTTATATACGTCTCACTGCTGGGCACAGGCCTTCCTACGTGGCCGCGTGGGAGAAATACTAACGGAGTTTGGGCTATAACACCACCACGTTACCCCAATGCAGGTTGCTGTGTTAAAGCAGGAATAGCTACCTTGAATGAAAGCATAGTTTGTCTTCCGAAGAAATAAATACTTCTCATAAATGGTATATGAACCAGCCAGCGACGAAAGGTATTTGACGAAGTCTATCTAAGCCGACGTATTATGTAAGTTTCCTTAATATTTCACAAGGAATAGTCTATGACGACATCAGGAACCGACTCAATTATCGCCAGTTCACGTAAACATTTACTTAGAACATTGAGGAGCATGCTAGATATTTGTGATAATAATTCATACACTCACGGACTGATATCGTTAGGGCTAGAGTCGTAAATGGAGCAGTGCTACCGATGTTTACCTTTCTGGCGCGTAAACTACAATAATTGATGAAGGTACTTCGCAAAACGTAAACGCCAATCCAAATCCTTTCTACTAAATGACGTAGAATCCGTTTTGTTTCTCTTCGACGGATTCATAGCGTGTTGGCGGGGCTTTTAGAATGTTTGTAAGTAACTCAACAAGTTGTGGTACATTAGATGATTAGTGTGGTAAGCAAGCGTACGGTCTGCCTGATGGTAAGCGGTTACCGTAGCCTGTAGACGCTCGTAGCACTTTGGACTACTCACGCATTGCCAAATATATACTTTGTAAAAATCAAGAGATTTTCTTAAAGACAACAATAATATAAGATTTTCATAAACAATTCGAATACAAATAAGATAAACCTCAATAGGGTAGTTGACAACTTTTATTTATTTCATAAATTCATAGAGAAATATCGAAAAAGAAATAGTACATAGGATATAGGTTTATATATCGTATGTCTAAGATATCGCAATAGTTTCAATGATAAAGTGGTATTTAATGTGTTGCGGCGAATCGTCTAAAAACGCTAAATAGAAAATCTACGGAACAGGTGACGTCACATGTTCCTGTATTACTGAGAAATGTATGGGCATACTGACAAAATTGATAATACCTATGTAATATGTATGTTTTTATTCATAGTTGTCAAAATAATAGTTGTTTTAATTAATGTTAGGAATCTAATATCACTAACATTTTTGATCAGCTTTTGATTACCTTTTAATAAAAAAAGACTGTTAATAACTCCTCGCCAACAATCATAACTCCCTCTTGTACCTGCGCATCGCCTGTCTACATACTATACTAAGCAGAGTTGTTAATCAAACCTCTAAGTATAACATTTGATACTGGCTAAATTATAGCAGCAAGCAATCAAAGAAGAAATTAAAATTGAACATTTTTGATAAATTTTGGAAAAAAGAAAAAAAATTATGTATTTTCTAAACAGTACAACTTCAACAATGGCCCTGATTCTGGCGAACACATGCTAAGTTTAAATTTAAGTTCAGTCTATTTCTTTCTCTCAAAATGAAAAAGAAAAGGATGGCTGTCATATAAATTGACATTTAGAAAGGTGCGTTCAATTTTCGACCTTATTGAACGTGCTAAAATGCAGTGTTTAGGAGGCACCTCCGTACATGCCGTCTAAAATTGTGTATGGTTTCTATGAAATCTATCTAAATTTAAGTGACAGCTCTTAACAGATTCTTGCTATCTCTTTCCTATTACTTATTGCGAGAAAGAGATATACTGTACTTAAATTTAGAATTAAAGTGTGTTCCCAGAATTAGGCCCAATATTCCATATCATAAACTTTTTAATTGTTTTTATGGATAACAGTAGCGTATATTTTGCGAATTTGTGCGAAAAATAGCACCATATTCAAACTTAGGCAACATCCCGACTGGGTATTTACTTTTTTATTTCGTATAAAGAGAATGTGAAGAAATACCTATTGTAGAAGCATATATTTAGATGTATTTTTATTCCGTAATTTGTCATGTCACATAAAACTCTCGGTAGTCTTATGACAGTTTAAAACTATTTCCCCCTTATTATAAAACGCGGGCTATAGTTAGACCCTGGTTTAAAACTGATGCTGTCACATTATAGGTTTTAAACCAGGTCTAACTTTAGTCCACGTTTTGTAATAAGGGGGATCGTGTTTGGAATCTGTGGCTTGATAGGTTGAAAAATTAATAAATAGCGGCAATCGCTGGTTTCTTAGACATACCGATATATTATGTTCGAGGAGCTGTGACAAGTCGCTGAAAACCGCTCCATAGAAAAATGATGTTTAATAGTGACGTCAGGAAATAAGTGGCTACCATAAAGTATATGGCCAAGAACAAAATTAATATCTTCGTGATTTATAACTTCACATGCTTAATTGGCATAATTATGTCAGTAAACTAATAGTACAAGTTTTTTTATTACTTTTGTAATAAGTACTTATTAATTTAGCCACTTTTTGAAAACAGTTTCGATACAAAATAGATATACTTTACGAAGCTTTTAACTCGATATTTTCGAAATGTGTATATAGGTAGGTATGTGAAAAATCTACACACAATATTTAGGAAACACCTCTATAAATGGTACGAGATTGTCCCATTTTTCGTTCTACAGAAAAGTGTTCTTACTGTAATATATCCATATACTTACTTAATCCAACATTGTGGGACTTGAGACAAAAAGAAGAGGCACTATTTTATGAACCATTAACCCGAGAACGTCTTTGAGTGCGGCCGTTAAAGATAATTGCTATCTGTTTCCAGTCTAATGCAGATTATACAATTCAGGCATTAATAACGTACGTTTTATGACGAATAAGGACGAATACAGAAAGACCCTAAATGGACTTTGAGGGGGATTGATTAATTGATTAAAAGTAAACTTTTGCCAGAATCGTAAGACCTACTTATCTACTCTCGTGTGATTTATCAATATGTATTATGCCTATACGTGCCCGTATGGGCATAATAAAAAATGTATATTTAAATAATTTATTTTTGATTCTTTAATTAAAGGGTCCGGCGGGGATTGTAATTTCTCTGGCGAATCACATCGTATAATAATAATCGAAAGTCACTTGCAAGTAAGTTCTATTTTTAACCGACTTCAAAAAGAAGGAGGTTCTATGTTCCACTGTATGTATTTTTTTTGTATGTATGTTCACCAAATTCTCTGTCAATTGTGAACCGATTTTCAAAATTATTTTTTATTCCATAGAGTATATTATTTTTTATTCGATAGAGTATACTCACGGCTGTATTTTTACTGTCGAAACAAAAATCTGGCGAAACGAAAATCCGACGAAACAAAAATCTGACGAAATATAAATCTGTCAAAACGGAAAAAACTCATCCCATGTTGATGAGCTGGTGATGGAAAGTACAACCCCTAATGGTTAAGAGTTGGAAGATAATTCTTTCACTATTATAGGTACGTATTAACGAATAGTACAATAGTGCTACTTAAATAATAGTGACTAAGGTTATTTTATGTATTTTGTGAAAGAAAGAAATATTTTTTTATTATTATTATTAATAGTTGTATTCTATCGGGTTATTCGGGTGAACTGATGATGGAAGGTAACGGTTACCGTAGCGGTGTGTGGAGTTAGATCATACTTTATCAGTGGTACGATACGATAATATGAAACAATATTATGTATTTCAACCAAAGACTGAGAGACAGATAAGTCAATAGTGCTGACGGTCACCCATCTAACTTTGACCTTAGAAATCACTAAGAAATGTGAAAAATTTTTTTTTTACAAAAATAAACCTGCCTTGGTGCTAAGTTGTTTCCAGAAACCATAGATAGTGAAGCACCGACTCCAGAAATATGTTCCTAGGGGTTAAGTGCCTACTTACTAAAATTTAATTATTTTATCGTTTTCAGTTTTTTGGAGTTGGTTTTATTTTTTGTTTAAATTTTTTTTTTACAATTTTTACTGATAACTTTTGAAGGTCAAAGCTAGATGGGTGACCGTGAGCTTATATTGTTTTCTAATATCGTATCATTTCACTAATAAAAATTCATAGGAAAGCAAACATCCACAACTTCGCATACGTAGACGACTTAATTTTTCCAATGTTTTCGATTTAAGAACCAAACTACCCAATGGATTTTCAAAAATTGTTTATGGGACCAAATGGGAATTATTTCGCATCGAACAAAAAAAGAATCATCAATATCGGTTCACCCAGTTAAAAGTTCTGAGGTAACAAACATAAAAAAAACATACAGAGGAATTGATAACCTCCCTTTTTTTGAAATCGGTTAAAAATAGTAAAATTTCAGTAACTACCTAAGTACTTACCTCCAAAAATGTATTTTTTGGAGTTGGTGCTAAGTTGTTTCCAGAGACAATAGAAAGTGAAGCACCAACTCCAAAAAAATACATTTTTGGAGGTAAGTACTTAGGTAGTTACTGAAATTTTAATATTTTTTCCTTTTTAGTGTTTTATTACATGCAACATGTAGTCACTAGCTACTTCTCTGTTCTAAAATTTGGCAACTATTTCCGAGTGACCTATCAGTCTTCATATTTAGTTCGTCTTTTTCCTGTATTTTTACTTGGAATATAACACTAACACCCGAAAAACTTATCGAGGATCGCAAATTACGTGCACAATGGCCGCGACACTTTAAAGTGTATGAATGACAAGACTTACCTATGCACGAAGAAAAAATATGTATTTGTTTTTTGTTTTTTTTTTGTTTGTTTGCTCTTTTAGTGCTTGAAAATTGTGTACAATGGCAGCACATACGCGTGCTACTACAAGTAAATAATTGTGATCTCGAGGAGCAAATTACGAAGTTTAATTATATTGATTATTTCCAGGCTATGATATTTTTTTATCTATGAAGTATGTATTCACAAATAAGATACCGTCGAAAGGTCATTAAAGAAATCTAACATTTTCGTATAAAAGGTTAGGCCTTAGGCCTCAGGATGACAACGCACCTGCAATAGCAAGTGATTTCTTCCTTGTTACTGTAGTATCTATAGGCCGCGGTTACCACTTACCACCAGGTGGGCCGTCAGCTAGTTTGTCATCTAGTTGTAAAGAAAAGAAAAAAATGGATACTTTATTTATTTACTAATATTTTCTCATCTACTTTCATTCTCTACAGTCGATACGTAACAGAATACTTAAGTATTTCACAAAGAAAGTGTTAATTAACAATTTAGTCGAACTTCGTCCAGTAATAAACCCTCTCGGTATTCATGAGGTTGCATTAATTAAACACCTCGCAAACACAATCAAAAGAGACATTGAATAGTAATTATTTTTACTATCGTGTGCTATCGTTCGGTGCCCGGAATACTGAAGGATAATGTAATCAATTGATTTCCCTCGTCCATTGGTCTGTCTTTCCCCATCTTCATTATTTGTACATAGAATTATAAGTATAATGAATTTTATTTATATTCATTATTAAATTACTGCGGGCAATTTGTTCTTTTAGAATATAAGAAAACTGTGTTTGGAGACTTGCTCTCATCTTTGCAAATAGTAGGTATCCATAGATTTTTTCTTATTTCTGTTCAGCTAGTGTGTAACGAAATTCGCACTTCGTCAAGTCAAGGGAATTCGACTTTCAAACAGAGCAATTTTTAATACATTCTGACAGATGTAAACTGAGCGACTTGCGAAATGCGAATTTTTGTTTCAAAATAGCACGGCTGCTTACCGTTACATTGTTCTGATAACTGTGTGTGTAAAATTGTACAATTTTACTCGTCTACAAAATCACACTTTGTGCTAATAAGTACCTCCTCGATACATGGACAGATAGCTGGGTGGTTCTGTCATTCTCATTGGCGATATAGAGATCACAATCAGCCTTGAGCCTCTACAATTGCGTCATTTAGCGCCTTCTATAGGCTATAATTATCATGAAGAGTGCTCTGAAAAGCTTTATATGTAACACCTTCTCCTTCCTATTCAAGAGCACGCGTGCCAGTCTTCGAAGTCGTCAATTCACTGTATCCACCGTAACATCTCGCACAAATAAATTAAGTAAGTCGATCCTTTGTCGGACTTCCACGACTTGGAATTCTATGCCGGCACATGTGTTCCCTCCTTCCAATAACAGGGTTCCTTCAAAAGAGGCGTGTAAAATCACCAAAGGGCTTATCTGTGGTTAACGATGTTGGTTTCACAATTAGTAAGATTATTTTAAGACGTAGTATTAAGATTTATTGTGTAACTGTTTGTTTGACCCTAATAAATGAAAAACAAAGGACCGGCAAGGTGGAGGCGGCTAGAACAGTGTGATTATGCTTAAATAGCTGCCTTCACATATCGGCTTAAGATAGGGTTGAGTCATTTGCCGTTCTTTGTGTAGAAAAAGGAAAAATAGACAAATGCCTTTCATATTCTGGAGACAATAGAGCTAAGTGTTCTATACAACTATCCACGTCAGCTTTTATAGTTAAAATCTACAGCATTTCATTGACACTAAAACTCGCCCCTAGATCGAATTTATAAGACTTACGATTACGACGCTCTTCTTGTAAAAGAATCCAAATAGTGTTTTTCTCTGACGCTTTTAGTTCCGCTTAGAGGAAAACTTTTAAAGTTATTTCTGCCATCTATCTAATTATAAGTTCATAAAGAGAATGTTCGAATTCGTCATGAGTATAGGTACCTTATCTTGATTCGAATTCGAGACCTATGGTTGAGTAAGCATGGATCATTTGACCAGTCAGATTATATTTTATGGTAATGCTCTGTTTGTCTAGCTCATTATCTACTAGAATTAAACTACCTTCTGAAATGTAAGTATGGGATTTTCAGAAATACAAGAACTTCACTAGTACTTTCCTAGCGGCCGTAGGATAGTTCGCTGTGTTTCGGATTAGCCAGTGTAATTACTGGGCATGGAAGGAATTTCATCTTAGGCCTCATAATGACAATACACCTGCAATACCAAGTGATTTTTCCCGTGTTATTACAGGTGTCTAGGTGACTGTAGCCACTTAATTGCCACCGTCAGCCAGCTTGTCATCAAGTTGTATAAAAAATATGTCTAAACTTTCCTCTTAAAAGAAATAATAAATACGAAATTAAAATTTTAAGTAACCCGCGGCCGTGATCATCATCTATCTGACACCTTCTCATTGAGATCATTCTTATAAGCCCTAACACGCTATAACTGCCGTAAGTTTCTAAAGAATGAAGCATTCCGTAAACAATTTGATGCTACAGCATCAGCTAAAGGTTAGCTGTCATGTCTTGGAAATACCACTGATGTAACAGTACCTACACCAAATTTCAAATCAAATGAATCTGTGTAAGTTAGTAAGACCCATTTGTCAAATAGCAAATAGTCATCAAACGCCTGATGAGATCTTCATGAATTATAGCTAAGAACCATCCTGATCACGTCAGCTTTCAAACAGAAAAAACTTCTTTACAACAAAATGCCACAGACAGACACACAGATACACAGACAGACTCAAACTTATAACACACCTCTTTTTCCGTCGGAGGTTAAAAAGAAGACGCCAACGATGACGTCAGCTTATACTCCTAACGTAAACACAAGAAATCTATCCATCCATCAATCCGTTGTCCCAAGTCCTCCGTAGCTCAGTGGTTGGACCAGCCAGTCATCCGGATTGTGAAAAGTCGCACGCAGGTACGCATCCCAATGCAGAACATATATTTTTTCCAGTATAGACATTTTCCTAATTTATCTTTTCTATATATCACAAATATTCAATCATACTAATAATGTTTGTATTCTATTAATTTGTGAATTAATGCTTTTATTAATATACGTATATTTTAACTTAGTCTGTATAATAATGAGTAAATACATTTTACTTCAACAAATTTGACGAAACCTTGACGACCACCGGCTGGCAGAGGGGTCTGTGCACCTCGCTGTACAGGCTACTCGCTCTGGGGTCCCGGGTTCGAATCCCGGTAGGAGCAAATGTTTGTAAGATAAGTACGAGCATTAGTTCACGAGTCATGGATGTTTATGTGTTTATTTAGTATATTCCTAATATTGATATACATTTTATTATCATTATTTCTCCGTTATCTAGTATCCATAACACAAGTTGGGAATAATGATTACTTTGGGCTAGATAATAGGTGTGAGTGTATGAATATTATTATTGTTAAATTGCGCAAATTAATAAAGAAAACTGTTGAGTTGGAAACTTGAAAAACTTGTACAAATTTTGGATACCTACCTCATGAATCATTCAAATTCATTGGTATTTAATGCCTGTAACAGTAAATAATCTCTGATCCTGTATAATGTCTTCCGAAACAACAATAAAAGGTTTGTAATACAAACGTAGGCAGGTGGGTCCCGTCATAAAATTAAAGTGTTAATTATAACGAATTGGACCGCTGTATAATTGTGGTTTGACCTTTGCTCCGAATATGTGTCCGAGAACCTGCGTCGTGGAGCATCTTTATGTTTTAATATTTAATAACTAGCATTATGTGTAGGGTAATTAAGCTGGACGTTTTTGTTGAATTTCAAACCCATTTCATTTTCGTGGCAAAGCGAACATGAGAAAGTTAGATTTGTGGAATATAAATACACAAACAAAGATATTTTTACATAAAAATTATATAATAGTAAGTACTCACCAACATTCTTAAACATCTTACGCTATGACGAATGAGAGACGAGTTTCAAACTTCATAAGTTCCGATGTACCTATATCTTCTTGTTTAGTATCCGTCGTCACAAAAAATAGTCATTGAATTTGCCTAAAAAATGTGGCTACTTTAAATATTTCCTCTTATTTCTGCTTTTGTTGGTAATGAAAGCAAATGCCCGCGGCGGGACACTACGTTCCAACGAATCTTTTCTTTCTTACGTTTTAATAAAATTTCATAGTAACTGAACTCAAGAGACGGCAAAAATATTAATATATTATTACATATTAATATAAACTTAGTCCGCTCCATTCCGCGGCCGCGTAAATAAATAATGAAAACTGTTGAAAAATCATCACAGAAAAGTTGCTCGTTGAGGGTTTCTTTGGTGTTAAAAGGGGTTTTGGTGCTGGTAGAACGTGAGGTGCAAGGGTTACGAGTTATGGTGTACTTAAGTGCTTACCATGGGTCATGATAGCGCGTCGCAACGTGCCCGGATAGCGAGCGCGGCTCACGCGAGCAGACTGTTGCTCAGCCGGGCTACGGCTGCGCGCGCAAGTACCGAGGCCCGAGCCCCCGCTCCCCACCGACCCTACTATTCAGGGGCTAACAGTACACCCGGGTTATTAAGACTAATTCAAAAATCTTTTATATTGCAGTATCATAACGCTATAATACTAACAACTATATCCATTAACCACTTACTAGGCTATCTAGATTACTTAGGCAAAGCTCGCTCGCCGCGTTTGATTAACACGCTCGAAACCCTCGATCGCAACCTCTCCTTTGTCTCAAAATAAATCAACTACTACTAGTCCAACTCCATTCAAGGAATCTCTATTTCTCGACAAAAATATGGCTTAATATTGTATAAGTACCTACCTAGGTATTAAAGGTAACAAAGTGTCCGTTTCATAAATATTTAATAAATTTAGTATGTACATTTACATAAACTCGCTCTACATATGAAAGACATCAAATTCATTATGCATTTCCATGACAACTTTCCTAATTTTAGCTCTTGTTAAATTATAACACAACTCTTTGTCTCTTGGATCACTCCATCCCCCATTGCTCTCTACATAGTCAAAACTAAAGAAATCTTCTTCGATCTCAATGTGAATGTATACTTCTAAAAATGCAGGAAATAAACTTTCCGCGTAAGTCTTTTGAATATCAAGCACTTGATAAACACTTTCTATAGCATCACAATCTACTAATACACCGTTTAAGCCACAAGAGCTTGTCTTGAAGGCTCTTGGCAATAAAGAAGACATTACCCTATACCTTAAGCCATCTCTTCTTTTCATTGATATGTAGAATAGAGACCGATACCAAGAGTAATCATCAACGGAACAAAAAAGATCATAATGTGAAACGATAGTGTTCCACACTTTGATATCAAATGCAAGGACAGCTGGTTCCTGCTTCGGGTCCCAAGTGAGAACTTCTAGACCGTATGTATTCTTTATGCACGAATATGAAAACGGCATGCATTCAAGGGTAAGAAACTCACAATTCGTTAATTGGTCCGCTAATTGCTTCATATACAAAATGATGTAAATAAAATCTGGTAGAATAAATAAGTCTTCCTTCAAAAAGACAACCATTCCTTTGTGAGTCTTGGAACTTAACAAGGTTTCAAATACTACGTTAGCTGTCCACCACCAGTGGTGTTTGTTTTCTGAATGTTTTGGGTTTCTAAAATGCCCATGAATATCAGGAAACCTTGATCCTGTACAATTGGTTGCTGCAGCGTCACGCATGTTCATATTATAAGGACAATCATTTGAACTGTGACCTGGAAAATCATTTGGATACATTTGTGTGGAATAAGGATAAAATATTTGCGTGAAACGACAAAAATCTATACTCTGAATCAATTTATTCAAGTTCTCATCAAATTTATTATGTGAAAAAACTAATAACGCTTCGTCTATTCCTCTGATTTG
The DNA here is from genome assembly GCA_947347705.1 of Nymphula nitidulata. Lineage (NCBI taxonomy): Eukaryota > Metazoa > Arthropoda > Insecta > Lepidoptera > Crambidae > Nymphula > Nymphula nitidulata. The sequence continues at coordinate 14,615,016 of OX374625.1, read as the reverse complement.
CGATAAAGATACTAATAGAAATTCAAAGTAAATCGATGTTTTGTCTACAGTTATAACGATAAAAACTGTGTCCGTTTTGATTGGCCCATACAATTCAGCGTTAAATATTCTTTCTTTCATTCTGTATCGATTAATTTCAGATCTTAGTTCTCTCGGATTCTTGGGAAGATTGGTTTGTTGAATCTTATCAAAAAATATATATTTTAAAGCGGCTTTAGGGATCCTGGCGGCGACTTCATTTCTATGTGAGTTTCTTTCTTTATAAATAAGAAGTAAAAATAATACGATCATACAAATTAAAATGATACGTAACTTTTTAACAAAATATAAAAAACTTCTTCGCGCCATTGTATACACTTCTCCGCTTGGTGCGATGTTGAAAAATTATTTGCTAATTAAGTATCCATCCTCACAACTACAATAAAAACATCAAAACTGCTATTATCATAGTAAAAATTTCACATAAACAATGGTTGTAATAATAAATAGTAAAGCACAAAAGTATTTGACACTGATTTTGTTTGTGATAGTCTTTTTTGTGGTTCTTGTCAAAGATAATCTAACACTTCGTTTGTACTTTGTGACCACAGATCTTTATTTCTTGAAAATTAGAAATACATTTATTTTCTTCGGGAATCGATGGGGGGGGGCCTTAGTTTACTAGTGGAGATTATAGGCTGGTATGATGATGTTGATGATGATACATATTATACTTTGCATTATTATTTAAATTTATAGTACATTGTGATTGGCGCACTAGATTCATAGATTGTTGAGCATCTAAACCGAGTTCATGTAAAGGTAAACTTCGTTTATAAACTACATATAATAATAATAGGTAGGTATGTTTCTTACAAGGGAAATTATAGTAAATTATTCTAATAAAGTATAATGAAATAGTTATTTATGATACGCTATTAATATTATAATACGATAGGACTGAAAAAGATTTATATAAAATTTGTCAATTGTGAGATATTAAGTTACGTACTCCTGTCTACTAATAATTAAATTGACTCGGGATTAGTTTGCCCAGCGAGCGCTGCGCTTCTGTCACGAAAAAGCAGGCAGCAAACCAGTGTCCATGCAGAAAACCACTGTTTTATACTGAGGGGAGACATTTTGGTTTATTATTATTTAGATTTAAGTTTTGTTACGTATATAATATACTTTTAATGTGTTTTATATCAAATTAACGTTTACTCTATTCTATTCTCTAAGATAAATACCTACCATGTTTCACGATTATTTTGTGGCGGCTCAGTCAAGTCTCCACTTAATACTTAATACCACGTTTTATTTAGCTTATTATTTAATCCGTTTCCTGATTCATTAATTTCTTGTCATCAGATTTTGACATCCTCTCTGGCTTATGACAATTCCAGCGGACTTTATTTTGACAGATAAAGTGATAAAAACATAAAAAAGTACTCCATGATAAAAACTATCAAGAACATATTTGCATGCTGATAGTTTTTATCATATCAGTAACAATTACTGAGCTGATTGCTTATCTGTTGTTGCACTACTTACATGGCAAGATATACTAAAATAAACTCATAGGTTTATCCCGTGGTCATAGCAGTTAGCCGAATTGTGAAAGGCTGGGGTTCGGATCCCGCCTCAGAATACGATTCTTTTTGTTTAGGTATTTTTATAAGGCAAAATATCATTAAGAAGGTACTGTTATACGATTACAGTGAGTAGTATTTTGTACATTTGCACTTGATTGTATGCCTTCGATTTCATGTTCGATTTATCAAATTTATATAGAATACAAATTCAATTTTACTATATTACTACTATCTCAAATAATAATACTTATACTCTAACGCGAACTATTAGTATGTAACTTATACTTAGCGATATTTTTTTAGATCTATGTACGGCTCTGGTTTCTTGACCTTTTAATTTCTTTATTCCTGTAGTAAACTGTAGTTCTTACATTTCAATGCGTCTTTAAAGAGCCAAATAATTTATGATTATAAGTCATTTTGTTATTTATTCGATGACGTGGATAACCACGATAAAATTCTCCACGTCTTTCACACCAAGTGAACTGTTATTACGATTGTAACTACCTACTCCAAAAAAGGGCCTAAGGAAATAGACGGACTTCTCACGAAAAAGAATTGGCTTTTGTCAATTTCCAAAAAAAAGTGTTATATTATTTAAAATACATGCTATTACCCTTCTATTATGTGTCCTGATATTGATCAGGAACTTAAGCACTTTTGGGAACCGTTGTTTTAGAATCTGGGATATGTAAGTAGGAAGTTTTTTTTCTATTTATTCTGCCGTGTCATTTGTACATTAGTTACTACAGTATATTCACGTAGGTACCTACTTTATAACTATAATGAATAAATTATCATTTCAATTGTAAAAAAAACTCTTTTATTAATATGATAACACGCTGATTAATTCAGTATAGGTTATACAGAGTGGTGACGATAATACAACAGTAAATTCAAACATGGGCTATATTAGTCCATAGAAATGGTTTGCCACTTTCAAAAATATCGTATTCATTTGATAATTTCAAGACATTTGTATGAAATAATGCTGCCAACGTTACACTATTCCATTAGTCCATTTTGGAGTAATATAGCCCATGTTTAAATTTACTGTCGCATTGACGGCACCAACCTGTATTTCATCAAATAGTATCTAAAAATCTATGAAAAATTTCCTCTAATAGTATAAATGTAAGAATGATGGGGTATTTTAAGGGTTGTAATAAAAAATAAAAATCATTTCATGTTCTTTTTTGTGTTAAAAATGTAAATTTTTAAATGGCCATAGAAAATTAGTATGATAAAAAAAATCTTTCTTCTCATAAAACTATTAATTTTGATTTTAAAAAATCTAATAAAATATTTTTATTAATAATCAGTGTTGCCTCCTCTGACATTGATATAGGTACACATCGTCATCGATTGTTCATACTTAAAATTAAATTGTCAATGTCTTGCTGCGGTATGAGGTCCCATGTTCTTTACAAGTGTTCGTAAAGATGTTGTTCCGTCTTCTTTGCCGGGAAATCTCTCAAATCTCTTCGTTGTAACATTTTCTTGGCATGCTAGATAGGGCGACTGTGCAGGTCAATCCAAAACTTGAATATCGTGGTCTCGGAGGGCGGCCGACTCCAACAACCTCTTTCGCACAGTTTGGTCGTTTACCAGCAGCTGGTGGTCCTCCTGGAGCCTTTGTGCTTGCTGCACCGGTGTGATTTTGGGTTGCCTTTTGGCGGTCGTTTAGAGAAATCGATCCTGTCTCTGCGTAGTAACACAGTATCGACCCGTGTGCCGTTCAGCCACATCCCCAGTACTACGATAACGTGACCACAACCTTGATATCATGTTTAAAACCTAAACGTGATATCAAGGTTTGTAGGGCATCAGCAAGACACGTTGAAAAGCACCATTTTCTAACATGCCTACGGCCCGTAACATTTCATCTCGACTCAAATGACGACGTGACATGACTCTTAAAACTCACACGGCACATTCAATAATAATTGATAAAACAATTTTAATCTTCCAACGTAGCGAATTATGTACTAACAATTTTGCCGTGGAATTTAAATTTTTCTTTTGTTTTTTTCTTCTTGACATTTTTAAATTTTAAAAATAGAATAAAAGAGGTTTCAATCTGTATATTAACTTTTTAGGGAAACTAAAAAGATTTCAAACTACTTATTATAAGTAAATAATTTAGGATTAAGGTATCCCTAGATTCTGTTAATATTTGTATTGCAGGTAAGTACTCAATACTTTATTGCACACCATAATGTTAACAAAAGTTCTTGCACTATATTCATTAAAGAGCATTACGGACCCTGTCAGGCACGGCAAAAGTATAATGTGAGGATGATAATTATATATTAGGTATTTGTAATTATTAATTACAATAACCCATTATTACTTAGAACACTAAGAATATATTTCTTATATATTATTAATAATATAAAAACATATAAAGAGTATTATGAACAAAATCAAGAATTTTAATAATATATTCAAGTACCTATGCAATATTACGGTACACCATAAAAGTTTATTTGATAATTTCATGACATTTCGAATGTTATATTATTTCATAGAAATGTCATGAAATTAATAACATGTATTTGAAAGTTGCAAAACATTTCTATGAATTATATTATACTTAGCCCATGTTTTATTTTATTGTCGTATTATCGTCACTACCCTGTAAAAAAGAGCAGTTCTACTCTTTTTTTGAAGTCGGTTAAAATAATAAAGTGCCCAAAGCCCCCAATAGGTTAAAGACGGCTCTAGCCATAACCTGTCGCTTCGATCATCCCCGATCATGGCGGTCAGCACCCGCCGCTCTTTTGCCCACACAGGGCACTCCTCCGGGGTGCGGATTGCGCTACCTCGTCGGGGCAGCCCTCGCAGTGTTGGCAGATGGTTCGATGAGCCGACACAGGTTTTCCCCGAAACATCCACGCCCCGCGTGAGCATCTGTGTTGCGGGGAACGTCAAGACTCCGTGCTGCCTCTCCACCCACTGCTTTAATATCGAACCAGCACTAGCTCGCGCGTGTCGACGCATCCATACCTCCAGCGCCTTCACGTGCAGCTCAGCTCGTCGGCCCTCTACCTCCCGTGGAGCTGGATCCTGTCCTATGGATCGCGCCTCTTCGCGCCAAAACTACAGATGCGAGGGACTCGCCTCTAGGTCCCAGGGGACAGAACCGGCCAGAACCGCTGCTGCTTCACCGGAGACCGTTCGATGCCCCGGTATCACCCTTATCGCCACCCTTAATAGCGACTTCCGGTTATGAAGGGTGTCAGCCCATACGGGCGCCCCATACAGGGCCATGCATCGAACGATCCCCGTATAAAGTTTCCAGCAAGCCATGTCCGGAGCCGCCAGGTTTGGCAGCAGCCAACCAAGTGCTGCGGACGCCTCATTAGCTTGGGCATCAACTCTTTCAGATGTGCGCGGAAGCCCCACCGCCCGAACGTTACATGAACCCTACAATAACCTACCCAGTGCAAAATGGGCCCAGGTTTTAGAACCTTATTAAGAGCTACAGCAAAACCTATAGCTCAAATCCAGAACCTTTTGAATTTTTGATCTATTCACACAGAACCCAAATATAACCTTTACAACCTTAATTTAGCGTTATGGTAACCTTTCAAGGCAGCTTTAAGTTCTAAATTAGTCTTTGATGTATCTCTATGACAACTTGAAACGTTTTTTATGGACATAAATAAATGCCTTTCCAGGACTCTGGGATTTTAAAATGGTTGTGTAAGTTTTTTTTTACACACTTATTTATAATGGCTCCATGGCCAGGCCTGCATGTCAATATACCAAGTTTCAAAATAGCGATAAATGTGTTATATTTTGTATTAATAATACTTAAACAGCATGGAGGAGCTCGGTGGCGTATTGGTTTGATCGCTCTGGTTTCGATACGAAATACAAAGCAACTTTCGCGAGCTCCTCCATGCTTTGGAAGGCATGTTAAGCCGTTGGTCCCGGCAATTCCTGCAACCGCTTTAACCCACCAACCCGCATTGGGCCAGCGTGGTAGTGCTATGGCCCAAACTCCTCATGTGTTTCTCCCATGATGATGATGATGATGAAAGCAGCATAAAACTTTAAAAAATTTAAACAATAAATAAAACCGACTTTATAAAACTGAAAAGATTAAAATAATTAAATTTAAGTAAAAAAAATTAGGTACTTACCTACTCATCCCCTAGAAACATATTTTTTGAAGTCGCAGTGATAGGTAACTTTCTAAGGTCGAAGCTAGATGGGTGACCGTCGACTTGTATTGTTTCCTACTATCGCATCGTTTCACTAAAAAGTCACAGGAAAGCAAAAATCCGCGAATTTCGCATACGTAAACGGATTAATAATTTAAGTTTTTTTTTATAAAAACCAAACTACCCAACTGATTATGAGAAAAAAATATGGGACCAAATGGCAACTACTCCCGCATCGAACAACAAAAGAATCACGTAAATCGAATCAGTAGTCTCGGCGTAATCGGTGCACATACATAGAAAAAAAAACCGGCCGAATTGAGAACATTCGAAAGTTAAAAATTTTGAAGATATTTTAATTAAATAAAATGGTAAGTAGCATTAGAAATAAAATTTATATCAATCCAACCAACACAAAATTTTCACAATAATTTAGAGTGCAATATGAACATAAAACTCCACTTTCTCCATAGTCACCTCTCAACTGTCGGAAAGGATTCGAATATCGGAAACTGTCACTTTTTATCTCGATGCGTACGAGCGAGGCGGGATGTGACTTTCCGAATCGAATCCGTGAACCGACACTCGACAATTGAGAATAAGAGGGCTGGACAGGTTTCCTGAAAATCTAGGAGTTATGAGCAAGGAGCAGGGTGAACGTATACAGGGTGGCACATTTAGATCGGTCAGTATGGGAAAGTCTGAACCTATAAGACATACGAAAATCTCTTCTTAGAAACCATGTCATCGATTTTAGTAATAAGAAAAACTGCATTCATACATTTAAAAAAAAACGTGTACTCAACTCGGGAATCGAACTCGGACTTTTTGAAAAATAAATCTAACACTATCTCTATTTAGATATCGATGGTGTAGATCTTAAGCAGTGAACGTTACTATGAAACATGATGTCTAAAATGAATAAAATGCAATGTTTTCATATCCTTTAATTTATTTTAGTAAGTGTTCGAAATTACCACCAATTTTTTCAACACAACATTCAACTAGTTTAGGTGCTTAAAGTTGTCTCTATGGTTGTTGTAAACTCTTTGCTGGTATCGCAACTTGTTACATACACTGCTTTACATATTGTTATCTGCGATAATATTATCTACCTGTGATTGTAATTGCTTACTTCTATTAATCATACTTACACTAATAATCAATTGAAAAGCCCACTTACAATTAGATACAAAGACGTGATAAGCCTCATTTGAAAATGGAACGTCTTGGTTTGAACAGAGACGTGATAAACCTCCTATGGTGGTAAATGGTAATGGTGGTAATTTCGAACACTTATACTAAAATAAATCAAAGGATATGAAAACAATGCATTTTATTCATTTTAGACATCATGTTTCTTAGTAACGTTTACTGCTTAAGACCTACACAATCGATATCTAAACAGAAATAGTGTTAGTTTTATTTTTCAAAAAGTCCGGGTTCGATTCCCGAGCTGAGTACAGGTTATTTTTAAAATGTATGAATGCAGTTTCTATTATTAGATACTAAAATCGATGACATGGTTCCCTAAGAAAAAAATTTCGTATGTCTTATGGTTTCAGACTTTCCCATACTGACCGATCTAAATGTGCCAACCTGTATATGCATGAAGATCGCGTCATGGATGAACGCTATCAGGGTTTTTTGGGTTACAAATATGATGTCTCATTATTGCCTTCTTTTTTTAGAATCAAATATTTTTATTTTTTTATTTTCTTAGGGCTGATTTTTCAATCCCCAGATAACATTTATCCAGAGAATAACTTTGACAAGTTGACAGTTAGTCCATAGAAAATCTGTCAAAACGTCAAAATTATTCTCTAGATAAAAATTATCTAAGGATTGAAAAATCAGCCCTTAGCAAAATAGATGTGTTTTTTATTTTATTTAAACATTGATAGATATCTGAAACTCAAAAACCAGCGTGAATCAAAAATTCTAATCATATACTCGAACTCTGCAAACCTTAGTGGTCAGCAACTGCAAAAGGAGTTTTTTTTTTATACCACTAGATGACAAACAAGCTTACATGTTTCATTTTCGGCTATGAACATTACAGTAGATTGAAAAATGAAAAAAAAAAGGATTAAAACCACTACAACTTATTTTGCATGATATTTTCGGCTATTTTAAAGCATCCATGGCTCCAAGTCCTGGGTGGCTCAGTGGTCAGAGCAGTCGCCCGGATTGCGAAAGGTCGCGGGTTCGATTCCTGCCTCAGGACGTGAAATTTTTCTAGTTTTATTCTATTTTTATTACTAAGTCATCCATATAAAATCAAATATGACCTCATCTCTAAAATCTGTGACCATATTTTTAAAACCTTCGGAAAAACATTCGTTTTTAGTCTAATAAATATGGAAATATGGACACGGTAGGTAGTAGTGATAGACAGATCAATAAGTTTTTTGCTTTCTTCTGTATATTTTGAGTGGTCTAATTATAGAAGTTTGATGTTATAGAGTTGCCATTACATTGAAAATAATAAAACTGTCACTTATCATCAGAAAGTATTTTGTACGGGAAAACAACAAAAAAATAATGGAAATGAATTGAAAAATAATGTTTTATTTCCATTTAGCTAATTTAAAAACCACTGTACATACTTATAGCCGGGACTCCATATAAACCTGAAACATCTCCTTTATGCGTTCATTTTCCACTATGAATTTGAAAAGCGATGTTACTCTATTGAAATTATGAATAAAGTATGTTTACTTACGTTATTTAATTTATATTTATCAAGTCCATATTTTACCCCTAATCTTTTGGCAACTTGTCACAAAGGCGTGCTAAATTCACAAGTCGCGCCATTCGGTCTACAATACTACCAATAGCAGCAAATACGCATTTCTACCAATATCACAAGCAAAAATTTAGTTCCCATTTAAGTTATTTCTTGCAAGTATCAACACTAAAGTAGAATAAAAAATCTGAAAGCATATTTTAGCATCAATTTAATATACAAAATATTTTGTTCGAGTATATTTTATATGAACACAATATACAAAAAGTTTGTTGACTAGGTAATTATGTTTCCGGTTATGCTACACTTCACCACCAGATAGCGCCACTAGCGCGACGTCACTCGTGTATCTATAGTTTCCTTCTGTTTTGAAACCCAAGCTTGGTGTTATAGTTCCTTGAGAAATATTGTAAAAGCATTTCACAAGTAAAAAAAAGTGCAAATCTACCTATCCGTAAAGATGGAAAAGAGAGTCGCCTTGGAATTAAGAGGAAGGAATCCTTCACAGGTACGTGATTACTAGTTTCTATTTTATTGGAATGTTTTGTCGATACGTATTTCATCAAGTACTTGGATGTAATATGTAAAAAATTCGATTATTTCTCTAGTAATAATCGAGTTTTTCATTTTTTCACATAATTTCTCTATTCTACTAAGTATATCTATTTCCTAATTGGATATATGGCGCTATTGTATACAGAAAAATAGCCATTACCGACTGTTACGTTTCATTCATGTGCGCTGGATAATTACAACATAAACACTGCTAGTTGCTAATTTTTATCATTTTTATAAAGATAGAAAACTTGAATGACTCAAGAGTTCATTCAATAAGCTTCTAAAACGTGCTAAAAGAATTAAATTGTAAATATTCTCATATTGAGGTTAAGTGTCTAAACCTATGAATTTACGTGATATTTACCAATGTAACAGTATGTTTATGATATTTTAAAGCGTATTCATTTCATTATCATTACAATATGCCCGGCATATACAAATCATAGCAAAATCGTGGCCAAAATCTTGTTTTTGAAAAATAGGGCTCATTGATTGTAGTCTGTCAATGTCAATACGTATTTATCTAAAACAATATTATCAATGTATTTTTTACGTATTGTAACAATGCTATATTTTCAGTTTCTGATGTTCATTAATTTTAAGCCCTAACATCCCCATTATGGTGAAATTTATGAATGTAAATTGTAACAAGGTGTTTGGCACAGTTTCGCGCCCTTTCACTCAAGTTCATATTTTCACTACAACTTGAATATTTTAATGTACGATGTTTTGCATGTATGTTGGAATTAAATAAATGGCACCTATTATTGGTATATGTGTGTCAATAGCATTTCATTACACTTCTTGCTTGCAGCTAAAATTGACGCACGCCTTACCAATATATACAGCGGCCATTTTTATTGCGTCGCGATGATATTCGTGTCATCCGCCATTGCAAAATAAAAACCATCATAGAATTATCCGCATTATCTATCACATTGATTACATTTTTTTGTTACAAAACATTGCACGGACACATTTTTTTTGTCTAAGAGAAATATTTTTAAGAAATAATCACTATTTTCTAAGATTTTAGCTACTACGCCAGTCGCTTTGACAACTCACACCATTTTGACGTTTGTTTTGTATAGTTCGCACGACCTATCAATAAATACTCATCAAGCCAGTAACAATACTTATTTATTGGCTAATGTGATATTTGTAGATTTATTGATATTGCCATGAATCAAAAAAATCTGTGATATTTTTACTAGGAGTTTGGGATATCCCTATAAACACATTCGTATAATATTTAGGTAACCTTGAAGTACCAATATAAATAAAGGTAATACCTACGTACCTACTGCCTACCTATTGAGAATGAGAACATATTACTTGTGCATTAGAGAACCTTGACTTTGGAGAAAGCTCAAACAATAAATACCAAGTAGCAACATGATGATTACCTACTTTATTTAGTGAAGTTTCCATTTTATTCTTTAGAATTTATTTAGTTTTTACAAGACAGGACAGGCATATATGAATCTAATATTGTTTTACTTCTCTGTTGTCCATGCAAAGATTCCACTTTAGTCACATAATAGAGCTTATTATCTAAATGTACTTAATTAAGATCTCTAAATAATATTATGCAGGCAATATGCACATAAATAAACATAAAGGGCCCGCGATTTCGCCTTTGTGGATGTTGATGTGGATGTTGGCTATGGCTCCAAAAGGGATCCTTATGTCCTTCGCAGAGTCTTAAGTTCAGAGGTTTAAGCGTGAAGAGGTAACAGACAGACAGACACACTTTTTCTTTTTGATATTAGTATGGACATATTTTAACATTATTGTATAATTAAATTCAGTCTAATTAAAAGGCTTCAAATTTTATAGAACATAAAAATTAATACCCATTAAATCTAAGATAACTATTTCCAAACCTTTCGACGCATAATACCAAAAACGCAAAACGCCACATTGTTGTTTTGCGTAATGAAAAAAAACTCCACGCATAATACCAAATACGCAGAATGCCAAATACGCATAATACCAAATACGCATAATACCAAATACGCAGAATGCCGAAATGCTTGGTGCCAAAAACGCAAAATGCCACTTTGTCGTTTATATCTCACTTCTTTTGTCGTTGAAGTCAACAACCAAGGCATATATTATAATATTAAACTTGGACTTCATTTCCAAGCAAGACTCATGGTCCCACTGCCTTTGTCCCACTGCTATTCGACGTAGCCTCCTATTTCTGGGCGATTTTGCCCTTCCTTATGCTTAACGAACCCAACATACCGGACTTTTGCAGAATTAAAATTGATTTCTGACGAAAAGGAATGTGATCGAATATCAGTGGAACAAAAGCAGTGGGACCGCGAGTCCACATTTATGTTTTTGATGGGATCACTATATCAGATATCAATTAAAAGTTTATTATTATATTTTATATTAGTTAACAGTAAGTAGTACGCAGCGGATGCGTATTTGGCATTTTGCGTATTTAGCTGTGGCCTTATGCGTATTTGGTATAACCAGGATTTGGCAATACAGGTGTTTGGCATTAAGCGTATTTAGTTTTTATGCAGCTTTGGCATTATGCGTGTTTGGCATTACCAGAATTTGGCAATACACGTTTTTGGCGTTTTGCGTATAAATGGCGTTTTGCGTTTTTGGCATTATGCGTCGAAACGTTTCCAAAATATTAATTATTCTAAACTATTTCTCATGTCCAAAAATAAATAAACAAACATCAGTGAGTAATGATTTACAAAGTATAAAAATCAAGTATACAAATCCTATTTATAAAGATAATAATATGGGCAATATAGGACATACTATAGTATATATTTATATTCGTTATAACTTGTTAGATAGAGCAATGAACATCTCAAGTAAAATTAGCATTTAATAAAGTCCGCCAAATTGTAACTCATTTTGTGCAATTAAAGTTTAAATAAATAAATAAAGTATTATTTATGTTGCTCTATGAATTTTTTCTTGAATCAAATACCTACATAACTTTACTATGTAATAATATGAATATAGTTAATTCTATTTCTAACAAACATTTTTTTATGTTTATTTCAGGTCAAAGAACTGAACCTGGATAACTGTAGGAGCACTAACATTGTGGGACTCACCGATGAGTATACCAATTTGGAAATATTGAGTTTAAATAATGTTGGCCTTACAACACTGAAGGGTTTCCCTACTCTGCCTAAACTGAGAAAACTAGAGCTATCCGACAACAGGATATCTAATGGGCTCAATTTCCTCAATGGTTGCAAGAAACTTACACACCTGAACCTATCTGGAAATAAAATAAAAGATCTAGAAACATTGAAACCGCTTGAGGAATTTGAGTACTTGAAAAATCTTGATCTTTTCAACAATGAAGTCACATATATTGATGACTACAGGAGTAAGGTGTTTGCTGTGCAACCAACTTTAAAATATTTGGATGGGTAAGCATCTTTATTATTATAAAACTTAAACAGCTACAAGTAACTGTAAATGTCAACATACTAGTTTGTTTAGTAAAATAACATTCATGTTTCACCTAATTAAGATATAAATTAAGTATTGTATTCTAGAATGAAGGATCCTTAACCTATAGTTTATATGTACCTATGTAAAAAAAAATTTTAAATATTTGTCAAGTGACACAAACCCCGGGGTCTTATAAAAATTAAAAACTAATTATGTCTGGTATCTGTTGCTTGACAGTTTTAACTCATCAAGCATCAGATTCCAGACTGCCTAGGTGGTAGGCCCGTATGTAGGGTTGTCTGGGTAGGTACCAATTGGTGACCGGCTGGTCGAGTGGTCTGTACCCCTTGCTATACGGGCTGCTCTATCAAGAGGTCCCGGGTTCAAATCCCGGTAGGGGCAAATGTTTGTATGATGAATACGAGCATTTGTTCACGAGTCATGGATGTTTATATGTTTATTTAGTATATTTCTGCTATTTATATACATATTATTATCAATATTAATCCGTTATCTAGAATACATAACACAAGCTCTAAATGATGCTTACTTTGGGCTAGATAATATGTGTGAATGTATGATTATTATTATTATTATTATTATTAATTGGCACCAAGTTATGGGAATTCGAAAATCACATATTTTATTAATGCTTAGCATTTTCTAATTATATCTTTTAGTATTTTCTAATTATTAATGAAATAATAATAAAAAACACATAACAGGAAACATCGATAGCCATATTATACATTCTGTAATACTTTACTCATCATCAGAATCTTAAGTACTGCATATTCCAGGCACAAAGGTTTTTCAAACTCTAAACAACGGAATTGGTGTGTACATCATTAACATTTTGTATTTCTTCCTCAGATTTGACAATCAAGATAAAGAAGCAGAAGACAGTGATGATGAAGCAGAAGATGAGATGAATGGAAATAATGACACTGAAGAAGATGATAATGACAGTTAGTATAAAAGCTATTATAATAAGAACAAGTCACTATCACCCACCATCAGGTTACCTGGCTGGCAATACTGCAGCATTATTACTTATGCTTTGCTGTAAAGGGAAGGAATCCCTGCTGCTTAGCTTGTAAAACCTTACACAAATAAAAAATCATTAAAAAATTGAATTACTTGAATATAACTTACCTTTTTTTTAATAATAAATTTATTAAGTACAATAATATGTTACAGTTTGTTGAGGGAGTCCTCTTTTTAAGTTGCTTAAGGCGATAGCGCTTCTCCAGTAGGGAATTTGAAATCTTAGTGAACATTTTTCTAACTCATACAAACTGACATAATATGGGTGTTCTACTTTGGGAGAGTAAGACACTTGAAATAATTATACCTGCAATATCCCAATTAAAATGGGGATAAAGCTTCATGCAATAAAGCATCATAGAAGTATCATATTTTCGGTTCTGGTCCATCTCATCAAGTACAAAAAACTGGCGAAAGTGAAACGTGATAAATGTGATTAATTAATTTACATCATAATTTGTGGCATTGGGGGTTTCCATAAGATTCATGTCTTGCAGATCTGGCCATAAGTTTGAGACACCTGGTGCTTGATGATATATCAGAAAGAACCGAAGAATGCAGAACTTCCTTGCCAATATTATTTTACACAGTTTATGGTCTGCTATTCCACATGGGTAACCTGTTGAAAAGTAAGCATCATTGATTTGTGATGCTGTTTTGACTGCAGTCACCTTACTCATCAGTAAAGTGTTTTATGTGTAAAGAAATTAAAAAGACCTTATTTATATTATTTGTATTACAGGCTCTGAGGTAGAGTTAGATGAGGATGAAGATGAGGATGTGTCACTAAGTGCAGTCTACAATGAGAATCTTGGTAAGTATAACATCTCTTTTAATATATCAGCATTATGTACGTTCACAACTCTATGCTCAAACAACATGGAGTTGTAAATGTATGTGCAGAGGCAAAAATTTATATAACATAAAAAGTCTAAAATAATACCCATCAAAAATTTTCCTTACTACAAAACATCATAAAACAATCAAACGGATGGTGAGAGGACTTAGTCTCATCACAACCTACCTTAAGGAACATAAACAATATAAACATGTACCATAAGCTTTTTTTGTTTATTATATAATATTTTATTTGTAAATACTTCAAATCATTTACCAGTTCAGTTAAGATAAATTGTAACTGTTTTGATTTATAGAGGAGGAGAGCTCAGCCAGCTCGATGTTTGATGGCAGCGATGTATCAGACGAGGAGGACATTGATGAAGAAGATGGTGACGGGGAGAACGATGCTGATGGTGATCATAACAGTAAAGTTCAAGGTAAATGAAATACTATAAAGTCAACATTTCTTACAACAAACGCATATATACAATATCTGTCATGCCACATAACTCATATATACTCATGATATGGAGCAACATCTGTCCCAAACATTATTTATCTTTCAATATAATTTCACGATGAAGGCCTGTCCCCAGCAGTGGGACGTATATAAGCTGGTGATGATGATGATGATGATGATGATAATTTCATGACGCTGGTCGAGTGGTCTGTACCCTTTACTATACAGGCTACTCGGACAAGGGTCTGGGGTTCAAACCCTCATAATGGCAGATGTTTCTATTATATTAGTATGAGCATTTCTTTACGAGTCATTCATATTTGTATGTTTATTGAGGATATTTCTAAATTTTTTTTTTTTTTTTATATATATGTATAGGTATATTATGAATATTTCTTTGTTATCTATAATCCATAATACAATGTCCTAAATGTTGCTTACTTTGAGCTAGATAATTCGTGGGCGACACTGAAAGCTTTTAGAACTGGTTACTTGTAAACAGTACAATAAAAAAATAAGTATAAATTTTTAAAATGGATCTCTGCCAATATTTTTTAGTATGGATTAGATTCATTTGTCATTATTTTTACAATTTGGCAGCAATTTGAAAATTCTCTCAGCCACATCAGCATAAATTTAACGCAAGAAAATGATTTTTTATGACTTACAATGTTACAAGAAAGTTATGATAAACTTCTATTAGCCTTTCATGATGAGACACCATCTCGTGCCACTGTTTAAAACTGGTTTAATGAGTTTAAATGTGGTTGCACTAATCTTACTGATGAAATCAAATAAAATCTGCGTGAGGGATGGCCTTCTATTGCCACGTTTGAAGATAACATTAACATCAGTATTGTGCGGCGTATAATAGACATTGACAAAAGAGTGCCCTATCAGCATATTTGGATTAGCTTAAGCATCGGTATGAGTCAAGTGCACAAAATCCTCAATGAACAGTTAGCGGGCAGGAAGCTTTGTGACTGGTGGATATCTCTCATTGACTGCGGCCCAAAAACTCCGTCGTGTTGATTTCAAAGATTTGACTCAAATGATGATCCCGAAATGAATTCGAAAAAAAGACAGTCTACTCGGTGGATGTTTACTTCTGAGGAGTTTCCAACTAAAGTGAAGAGAGGACGAAACGTGGGAAAAAAGATGGTGGCCGCATTCTTCGAGAGGACAGGTTATTACGCGACAAAGGCTTTGAAGGATCTAAAAACAGTTACTGCAGAGTAGGCATGAAAATGATTGCTAATTTTTATTCATTTCATTCAATGAAATGATTTGTCATATGATTTCACATGTGGAATTTCACAGACAATGATTTTTTTTCGCAGTGGCTTAATGTCACACATCTAGTAATGAGGGATGATGAATGATTGCTCATTTGCTACCTACAACTATATGAAATTTTATAAAAAGTTTTTAAACAAAAATAAAAACCGAACTTCATAACACTAATAAGACAAAAATAACTAAATTCATGTAGGAACTAATATTTAACTAATATAAAATATTAGTACTACTTATCGAATACAAAACAAAGGATTGATAGCAGCTGCAATAAGTGCCGAGTGGATATCTTTTCAGCTAATTAATCACTTGGTACTAATTTCATTATTTTTTTTATATCAGAATTGTAATGCTGAATATTTTTTTATTCTATATTCTATTAATATAAAAGTAATACTAGAAAAAAAAACCTTATAATAAGTACCTACATAAATTAAGTTATTTTTACCTTTTTAGTGTTTTGAAATTTTTGTATTTACTTTTTAACAAGTCATGTCATAAACGACAAGCACAGCCAGATGCCTGTGTTAAGAGACCTTCCCATCACACCCTGTTGTACGTACTGTATACTGCATACCTTTAATTAGTCGTTTAATTTTCGCGTTAACTACAAGTTCTCTACGTTATACCCTATTTAAAGCAATGAAATAAATATTTGACTTTGACTTTAACTTTGAAATACCCCTCATATTGGAATACACACTTAGCATTAATCATTTCTGCTATTAGAAACGACCTCGCAGTAGGATCCTCCTTCACCACGACAACGCTTCGTCGCACACCGCCAGGCGAACAATTGTCTATTTGGCGACGTCAGACGTAGAATTACTGTATAGACCCGAGACCCCGCATCTTTCGATTTTTATTTATTCCGGTAAATAAAAGAAAAAAGCGCCGAGGAAGCAGTGGCTGCTTTGTGAATGGACACTATTTTAAAAAGATAATGAAAGAAAAACTTGCTAGCTTACTCGAGTTTTTGATTTTCTAAGAACTTTCAGTTTGACGCTCGTAGGAGTTGGTGAATATTATTATATCATTAATACTTATCATACAGCTATAATTTATGTATGTGTATGGCTTTAGCTCTAAATGCGTTTTTGGTTTATTAATTTTTAATTTGAAAGTTCTGTAAAGTTTTATAATTACAATGATAGTGCATTCTTGTTCTCTTGTAGAGTTCTGTGGTATATAACTAATAACTTGATGGGAACAAGGCACATCTTGTAAAAAAAAACATATATTCTGTGTTATTACATGTTGTATTCCATTTCGTATGGTCATAAACAGTAAACTTTTTTCTACAGGTGGTGACGATAATGCAGACGGCGAGCCCGAGGAAAGCACTCGGGGTAAAAAACGAAAACACGAAGGTGACGACGAAAATTGAGTGTTGCCTTAAGCGGAGTTATCTTACTAGTTTGTAAGTGTACAGCGCTCCGATACATCGGACAATAAACCTGGGCCTGTACCACGAGTGCTTCAACCGCGCTGTTCCGATCACCATCTACGGAACATGACGATTCAGACGGTCGTGGTAACGCCTCAGACCACTATCACGTTCGTTGCAATCATCCCTAGACTAGTTGTCATTTGTGAGATTGATATTGTCACCCGACGAGGCTAGTTTTACCGTTCACCTTAGTCTTAACATGTCACTGACATGAAACAGTTCAAATATTTTCTATCATTGAATAATGTTGATGTCTATTGTGTGGAATCTGTAGTTTGTTGTCCGAAAAGTTAATGTTTCAATTAAATTGTTTATATAATTATCACTTTTTATTCTATTGACATGCTTAATTTTAATCTAATCTTTGAATTGGAAGTGCATGATTTTAGGATTATAATAGCTCTCATTCTTGAACTTATAATTTCAATGAATAAATAATTAGCTGTAAGGGGGAAACTAACAAAATTTTTAGGGTAAAACAAAATTATTCCATGCCCTTGGAAGACATAACAACTGATGTGTGGGCTCCGCCTGTAAATTGATGACCAAATTAGACTTATAACACATACATAACCACTATGACATGCAAGGTCAATTTGAAATTATTAAATTATTGTGTCCTAAATTGGTTTTAAGAAAGTACAATCGTATTTAAAGTTATTAATACTGTGCTCTTTGCTCGATCATTGGAAAATAATTAAACATATAATTTATAAACGCCTTATAGTATAATTATATTGATTTTTTCTGTATGACTAGGCTTTATTTCTTTTCCGTTTTTCTTGGTCGTGTTGATTTAAACCTGGAGATTTTTCGTAATTACATTTTTACAGTTTAATTTCCATCTTTATACACGTAATAACTATAAATATGATTTTGTAATCTCACTAATGATAACTGATAATGTTGATGATCAGAGCTCCCAAAACAAATTCCAATGGGCGTAGAAAATAAAACAACGATATAATCCAAAATAAATTAGATCAAATCTTGATTCCTTGACGAGTTGAGAGAGTATTTTTCTACAATATTTTTAAAACTTGGAAGAGCAGTTTATGCACTTAAGAAATATCAATGAAATGTTTGGTTGATACATCATGGTGAATGTGCCAGATATGTTGAAGATAATTTTAGTTAATAATTTTATTATATTATGTAAGTCATTAAGTTTAAGTAATTTACAACTTGTCCTGTTGATATATATTATAAAATCCTATTAAGACTTTATTTCTGGGATTGTAAAATAAAAGCTAAATTTACAAGATAGTTTTATTTATACATAGTCGCAGCCCTATCATCATTAAAAGCCTTTTCCCAAAGCTTTATACAGCTATTATACTAAAGCCAAATTCCAGAAGAAATGTTAATAATCCACTATCAATTTTTGTATGAGTGATGAGTAAGAAAAGTAAGCAAGTGAAAGGGACAAATCTATACAAACTTTTTTTTTACATTTATTCTTTACAGAATTTCGCTCAAGTATACACCAAGTTGTTCAATCATCAATACTGGAATGGTGGTCACACTGACACTAAGTGGCATGTAACACTTTTTCGTCAGGAAGCTTTTAAAGCTACCCATCTGTGGTAGGTAGATGTGGCCCATCTGGGTTATACCGGATTCCACCGTGGCAGTCTACCGACTATAGCTGACGGTTTTCTTTTGCTGTGTACAACATAGGAATCATGAACAATCGTATGTGAAGGTGTTTTACTCCCGCAATGGTCCAGTTCCCATACGTCGCCTCAAGCCGGCCCTTAATTGCTTTACGCCACCGCTGAAGCAACTTGGGTAAACCTCCCTTCAAGTGTCACGTAACTTACTTTACCTTACGACCTGCGCCCGACTGACGGCGCGGCACTGCAAGGGATTTTTATGAAACAGAAATAAAATACCTTAGTTGTATTACGATAAGATTGAAATTTCTGTGATTGTGTTCGTAGGTACCATTCCAAGAATCATTCCGTGTCGCCATACTTCGGAGTGATATTTTTGTACAGTGGACAACACATCAACCGTAACAGTTTGACCTTGAGGCCTCTGCCTCGAATCTTGCGGGCAGCGGGGCGGCGGCGGGAGCGGCAGGATCTTATGCGTGAAATCAAATGGACCGGCCCTCGAAAACAGCGGCGCGGCGGCCGGCAACGAGCGGTTCACTCCAGTCAAGCGATGACCGCCCGCGCCTCTGCATTGCAGAATAATGTCTTCGGACGTGCTAGAGCAAATAATTATTTTAGCAATTTTTTAGAGGACATCGATATTGAACAGCAAGGATGTGAACCATCTTCTTCATAATTTCGATAAAACCCCTTTTATTTTCCTTGCCCTAAAGTAGGGATTCACTTCTTTTCCCCCACTAAATCGAGCGTTAGGAATAAATTTCAATCAAAAAGATGATGTCGCCGTTGTTCAGACATTTCGTTCGCGAAAACAAATGACCATATTATTTAGACCATATTTTAATTAGATATACATATTTTGTGATTTTTGACGATTCGAAAGAGCTTCTTATGAGCCTACTTGAATAAATACATTTTTGATTTTTTTGAAATGTCTCGACGACACAACACTACGCCGCTATTGTGCCGGGCGACCTGCCCGCTGGTTTCGAGAACGGGTCTGCGTTGCCCGCGCCGCCGCCGCCGCCCCGCTGCCCGCAAGATTCAAGGCAGAGGCCTGAGACCGCCCTTACTACGTTCGTAATAGAGGCGGCTTTCGTAGTGCAACTGTTACACTTGATGTGCTGTCGTGTATACCTATGCTTCGGCAATACGGAGAGCATGCGCTATCGAGGCAGAGATTAAATTTGTGCTTTGTATGCAAAAATCTCAATATGAATGAAGGAAGTAGCTATCAAATAATTTCGCATTAGATGTTTGGAGTGAGCGCTCTGGTTTCGATAACGAAAACAAAGCAACTTCAGCCATGGTCGATCCCGGGATGGCTCAATAAAATTTATAATCTCGAGCTTCTCCGTGCTTCGGAAGGCACGTTAACCCGTTAGTCTCGGTTGTTCCAGCAACCGCTTTAACCCACCAACCTGCATCGGGCCAGCGTGGTGGTGTTATGGCCCAATCTCCTCATGTGTTTCTCCCATGTAGGAAGGCCTGTGCCCAGCAGTGGGACGTATATCGTCTGGAGATGATGATGATGAATGTAGATTTTACGAAGCACCACCCAACATACTACATTTAACTCTCCATTATTATGCCGAGTTAATTGCAAACAAAATCTCTGGTATGATACCATCATTAACTAGGAACGTTTTTAGTTCAATATTATGTAAATGTGGAAATAAAACCCGGTAGTAATAACAATTATTTATTTTACACCTGGCAACAGTTTCGGTGGGTATTTGAATAGTGGCAATTTGGTCAACTGTCCTGCTGATCCAAAAATTGTTGCAACAAAGAATTTTCAATTGGTATGAAAAGGTTTTCACTTCCGTCGTATGTCCTCTTCATCTTCACAAGTTTATGGTCTGTGAATTCTGTGAGCTGTGCTCTCAAAGCGAGGTCCGAACTCACTAAGAATTGTTCACGACATTTCGAGTAGAGCTCCTTGAACGGTAGTCCTAAAACAATAAGTCCATATTTTACTTGTGGCTCTAAATATAATCATATATGTCGCAGCCGTCGGGTTAAAGTAGCCACTTAATTGGATACCAAGGCTGCTGATTAAATGCCGGCATACAATTAAATGCCTAGGCCGATATATCATTGAACTAGACTCATACAACGTTTAACAACTTGGAGTATTGAAAGTCATCTTGACTTAGTTTGAATCCGTTTAAAACAAGATCCTTGTGATTTTTTTCCTTGTCAACATTGATTCGGCCGAGAGAGAGTGGGATAGAAATATGATTCATAGCGTGAGGAAAAAAGACAATAATGACGCTCGCCCACGTGAAATTATTTATTTATTAAAAAACAACCTGCTTGCTGCTAAAAACATATCCAATTGCAGAAATGGGTGAGACAATAGAGGAGATGTAATATCTTATGTATTTGAGCCTTTGGGCTGGAATGGAATCGGCATCAACGGCGAGTACATCACAAACCTTAGATATGCTGACGATATCATAGTCATAGCTGAGACCCTGGAGGACCTAGGCAAAATGCTTGATGACCTCATTAGTCTCTCAACAAATGGGTCTTAAAATGAACATGGAGAAGACAAAAATCATGTCGAAGTAGAACTCACCTTTTGTACGGTACTCCTCTGAAGGTTGGAGACTACACTCGAAAGTTGTGGACGAATATGTTGTATACATGGGACAAACAGTCCGGCTAGGTAAGTCCAATTTCAAATAAGATGTCACCCGTCGAATCCACCTCGTATGGACAGCGTTTGGCTAGCTTCTTTTAGAATCGAACCAAAGACACAGACATAGTTCAAAGAGTTGCTAAACTTAGGTAGTACCGGGCAGGACAAATCGCTCGCAGAACCGATGACTGTTGGGCGGAAAGGTTCTAATTCTAGTTGCGACTAAGGACCGGACAACGAAAGGCATAGGCAGGCCTCAAACTAGGTGGACCGACGATCTGATACCTTGCTTCTTTTATTCACAACTAGACGACCAACAAGCTGACGGCCCACCTGGTGGTAAGCGGTTGCCGCCGCCTATAGATACCTGCATTAACAAGGAAAAATCACTTGTTATTGCAGGTGGATTGTCATCCAAAGGCCAAAGATGAAATTCCGTTCATGTCCAGTAATTACAAAACAAACGATTAAATTCTTATTAAAATGCTGAAAATTCGCGAGGTGTCATCTCAAAAGAACTTAGTACTTTTCTATAACATTTTTTATGATGAAAAGTCTGGTTCTCACCTTGATAATGAGCTGACTTTTGATTCTCCAGTTGATGCCCGACAATCACGTTGAATATTCCCTTGGAGTTACTTGTGAGCGATTGATAAACACTTCTTAGAGAAGACAACTGCAAGGCCCCGCTTCTTTGCGTCATTATTGAGTTCTCGAATGAAGTTTCTTCTGTATACGGCATGAATGTCGTCACATCCCACCATGTGAACTTAAATTTACTTAATTTTGAATGATCCCACACTGAAAGAATAGTGATTTTATTGTATACAACTAGATTATAAGGGCCACCTGATGGTAAGTGGCCCGTCAGCCGCAGGTAATAAGGAAAATATTACTCGGTATTGCAGGTTATCATTCTGATGTTCAGATGAAATGCCTACCATGCCCAGTGATTACACTGGCTACCTTTCTCTTCAATCCAAAACACAGCTAACTGTTTACGGTCGAAATAAAAAAAGGTGGCACCTAAGACCCTGCATACGGGGCTAGGAAATATATTTACATAGATATAATCGAATAGTAATTTCAATTTTAATAGACTGAAAAAAATAACAACTGTATAGATCTGAGAATCACTTCATCATAATCATTTCAGCCGAGAGACGCCCACTGCTGGGCATAAGCTGCCAAACCGATCGGTGCCTACATAACATTAGAGAAACTGACGGGTTAAGTTGCAAAATAGCATGCCATAATCGAAACCGAGGTGGTTCAATCAAAATTTTGTAATCTTGCTACTCCGTGTTTCGGAAGGCACGTTAAGCCGTTGGTCCCGGTTTTACTGCAACCATTTCACCCATTAACCCGCATTGGGCCAGCGTTGTGTATGAAAAAGACAGTTAATGACAAAAAAGGTCATATATAAAACTAACGGTTACACAGTTTAATTCCACAGCATTTTGACTCTAGGCTCAGAAGTAGCCAAAATGTTGTATAGTAATGTTTCCGACTTACTTTCGATAAAAAAATGTCAAAGCAAAGTTACTTAAGCAACTTAGGAAACTTAATAATTTAAAAAATACTTACAAAGAGGTGCATTAATATGGTCGATGGTCGCTATAATATGAATATTCCTTATCTGCGCTAAGCTTGATAAAGTAGCTTGAGCTTTAGAATTACGGAGCATGGTCCCGTCTATATTATGTATTATAAGAAACAATTCTATGTCGAATTCGGTTAGCTGTGTATCAATCAAACTGACGACATCCCCAACATTCGATGGAACATGTGTATTTTCAAGAAGATCTATCACGATAGCTTCCACAATACTCTTAATCGTGAGACTAGGAAAGAAACCGTTAACCACAATACACGGGAAGTCTTTAAGCTTCTGGCTTTGAAGCTGATGCAGGAGAGCCCGTTTGGAGCCAATACCATAGAGAATTATGTTAAAGTTCTCACTCAACACATAAATCCATTGATTAAATAGTTGTTCATATGACTGTGTCAATTCTAGAACCTTGTTCTTATGTTCGTCAGACATTTTGATATCCTCCCCCATGTCAACATCAAGGTTCAGATTTTTCAACCTGGCTAATGTATGGTCTGAAGTGGCAATCTGAAAAACACAATTAAACTAAGTGTTATAATCATCTGTGGCAGCTTTTAGCCATGGGGTGGTGTAAGGTCAAAAAGCTCTTCAGAGCACTCGCCATGATATTATAGCCGATAGAAGGAGCTAAGCGACGCAATTAGAGATTTTGATTTGTTTGACAAATTTTAGAAGTGTTTCATTTCGTATATAAGTTAGTTAGTCATGTATCTTTAATAACGTTTCAAATATTGCTCCAAAATGCCATTACATGTCACGTGTCCGTTGTGACGTCACCTGTTACCAAACACTGATAGGTTGCTATGGTGATTTAGATGTTTTTCAGCTAACAAACAAGGCACTTCATACACTAAGAGTGCTTTAATTGCATTTTGTTTATTTAATATTATATATATTTCATAATAATACATTAAACTATTGTTTTTTTTGGATCGATGGGGTAATGACCTAAAGGGCTTTCCGGCTCCCGGGTTCTAGAAAAACTGGTACCGCCAAAAAGGGGC
The DNA here is from genome assembly GCA_947347705.1 of Nymphula nitidulata. Taxonomy (NCBI): domain Eukaryota; kingdom Metazoa; phylum Arthropoda; class Insecta; order Lepidoptera; family Crambidae; genus Nymphula; species Nymphula nitidulata. The sequence goes on along the minus strand of OX374625.1, from coordinate 14,590,544 downwards.
ACTAGACCGAACGAGTTTCCTAACGCCTCAGTGACGATATATAGGGATGAGGAGCGAGTGCACCTACCTTGACAATGCTGTCTTGGTGTGAGGACCGTGGTCTACGGGTTTCACGAGGTGTGGAGCAAGTCGCACGCTCTTCTCGCCGGCCGGCTTCTTCTTCAACGGTACCGTTTAGCGTTGGGATTATGTTACAAGGACACAATGTCACTGCTATTATGCACACGAATGTTGATTATTCGCGGGAGAGTTTATATGCACCCTGGACGAATCACAAGCACTTATTTATCTAGTGGATTTCAAGTTCCAGGGGGATCACTTATTCAGTGCGCGGTAAGTAGCAAGAAAGACGCCATACTACTACTGGCGCTGAGGTCGCGCGCGGAGCAGAGGTGAAACAAAATTAGGTGCACTCAATGGATAGTGGGCGGGAAAGAATGAGGCGTTAGTTCGTCTATCCTTCGTTCGATGGCGCTAACATTTCCACCGGCCCTTAAAGGGTCACCTTTAAAAAACTACCATGAGTAGGGAAAAGATTAAAATAAATATTAAGTTTAAGTATGTGTATAATTATAAATATATAGTCTAGCATATATATGTAAAGAAAAAATACTAGAGTAAAGATAAAGTTATCAATTATTGAGTTGGCAAAGGGCACAGTCGGACGACGGGACGCCGAAATGAGCCTCGCGCGGTTTTTACCGTGACGACACGCACTATGCCGTCCTTAGCCGGGTGTACTTTCTCTACGACGGCCAAAGGCCAAGACAATGGTGGCACATTATCCATGATAACAACGACCACTAATCCAGGTGTTATGGGCATGGAAGGAGTATTCCACTTCTGCCTTGTTTGTAAGCCGTGCAAGTACTCGACATTCCATCGCTTCCAGAACGACTGTACCAACTTATCTAATAATGTGTGACGCTGAAGCAATGACGCGTTGTCTGTGACTTCAGGCGCAGGCAATGATGATAAAGGTAAGTTGGTTATAAAATGATTTGGCGTTAACGCACGGGGCTCTGCTGGGTCCGAGCTAAGCACAGTAAGGGGGCGAGAATTTAACAAGCACTCTATTTGGGCCAATACAGTAATAAGCTCCTCATAACATAAGAGCTGTTGCCCGATCACTTTGTATAGGTGGTTCTTTATTACCTTGACCATGCTCTCCCAACATCCACCAAAATGACTAGATGCGGGGGGATTAAACTTCCACTCAATAGAATTTTCAGAAAAGAACTGTTCAAACCGATCGCGATCACCCTTTAGGAAACGGTACAAATCTTTAAGATAGGAACTAGCGCCTACAAAGTTCGTCCCGTTATCTGAATAGACGCATTGAACAGGGCCGCGACGCGATAAAAAGCGCTTGAAGGCAGCTAGGAAAGTAGGTGTACTTAGGTCTGTCGCTAACTCGATATGTACAGCGCGTGTGGTTAGGCAGGTGAAAACGCATATGTAGGCCTTTTCCGCGCGAACGCCCCGACGTCTCACCGGAGTGTATGCAATAGGACCGGCATAGTCGCAGCCCGTGTGAGCAAAGGCCTTCGAAACAGGACGGGTTCGAACGTCGGGAAGATCGGACATAAGTGGGTAAATAGGCTGCGGCTTCATGCGGAAGCACCTGTTACACTTATGCACTCTTTGTCGCACAATGCGACGAGCGGAAAGTATCCAATACTTTTGTCTTAGCAAAGACATTAAAAGCTCTGGACCAGCGTGAAGATTAACTTTATGGTAATAATCAATAATAAGGTCCACAATATGATCGTGGCGCGGTAAAACAATTGGATGTTTTTGAAAGAAATTTAAATTAGAATTAGTCAAACGACCACCGACTCGCACAATACCGTTCTCAATGAACGGGGTGAGTCTTTTGAAAACATTCGAACAAGGTTTATTATTTTCTAACTGCGCAATTTCGTCAGAAAAATATATGTGTTGTAACGTCTGAAGTATTTGACGTTCAGCAACGTCCAACTCTGTAGCCGTGATGGAAGCAGAATCACGACGAGGTAGTATTTTTGCGAAACGACACACATACACTGTCACTCGCAGTAATCGACTCCACGAAGAAGTACGAAGAGCCAGTTGATAAAGAGGGATCTCCCGAGAGGGGGCGGTAAGAGTATTAACCATCACCTTTTGTTCCGGCATTTCGGAAACACAAGGTAAACTATCTCCATCGTTGACAGGCCAAGCAGACGGCTTCTGTGACAGCCATGTGGGGCCATTAAGCCACAGCGGGTGCGCGATTAACTTACGCGGTGTGAGACCACGGGACAGGCAGTCCGCGGGATTCTCTAATCCCGCAACGTGGTAAAAGTGACTGGCAGGAATATCTTGAGTAGCTTTGACAACGCGGTTCGCTACAAACGTCTGCCAACGATGGGGTGAGCTTTTGAGCCAATAAAGAACAACTTTAGAGTCGGTGAAAGCGTAAACATTGATTTTTAAGAGGGCAGCGTAATTATTTAAAACAATGCGCATTAATTTCGCGAGAAGCACGGCTCCGCAAAGCTCAAGACGGGCGATAGTGTGGGGGGTAGAAGGCGCGACCTTAGACTTCGCACAAACAAGACGCACTGTAATGCCGCTGTCAGTCTCAACGTGTAAGTAGACAACACCACCATAAGCGCTTTCACAAGCGTCCGAAAATCCGACCAGTGTGACTATGACACTGTCACTGACCACTCCGACATGTCGCGGGATGCGAATAGCGTTCAGTGCTGGTAGTTCTGAACGGAACTGCAGCCACTGTTTAACGATGTGAGGAGGCACGACCTCGTCCCAATCGACCCCTAACTGCCACAATTGCTTAATTATAAGCTTAGCGTATAACACCGTGGGCGCGATAAAGCCCGTAATATCCCACAGCCTAGCTACGGTAGATAAAATAACGCGTTTTGTACAAGACTCGTCCTCAGGCGGGTTCACATTAAAATAAAACTCATCAGAGCTATTGTCCCAATGCAAGCCCAGTATTTTGGCTGGCATATGCCTGTCAAACTCGACCGCAGTGAAAAGTTTACAAGACTCTGGAATAGTCTCGAGAACGGCCGCAGAGTTACTGTTCCATTTAACCAAGTCCCATTTGGCCCCTTGAAATAAATTAATTAACTGTTGACACGCGATGACAGCGTCGGTCTCATCGGGAACGGAGAATACCAAATCGTCCGTGTAGAGACAAGAAGACGCAATCTCGCTGGCGCGAGGATATTTGTGGCCATCGTCGGTTATCAACTGACGCACAGTGCGCAATGCGTGGTAGGGACTTGACTTTAATCCGAAACAGACGCGATTAAATTCGTAAAGCATAAGCGGTTCTTGAGGACTGAACCTATAAAAGATTCTTTGATAGCGACGGTCAATATCGCGCATACCTATTTGTAAAAACATCTGTTTGCAGTCGGCGCTCATCCCGACTGCATACAAGCGAAAATTTAAAATTATTTGAAATAGGTCACCCTGTAGATTAGGGCCACCATGAAGGATATCATTTAAAGATATATCTGAAGCGGTCTTACAACTCGCGTCAAGGACGGGTCGCAATGGTTTACCCTCACGAACAACACCGTGGTGCGGGATAATATAAGAAGGAAGCACAGTGTTGTCCGCTGGCGCGAGAGATAAATAATTTTTGTGTATGTAATCTTGCATAGCAGCGTTGTAAGCCGAGCGCAATGTCGGCGACGCTTCTAACTTGCGTTCGAGACACATAAATCGCTTACGCGCGATAAACTCAGAATTACCGAGGGAAAATACGTCGTGACGAAATGGTAACGCCACTACATAACGACCACTACGCGGATCCCGTGTAGTGGTGGAACAAAAAAATTCTTCACATTCAGCATCGTCCGGATGCTGACTGGGCGGACAAGATGCTTCCTCAAGCTCCCAAAACCTTTTTAAAATAGCATCAACTGGTTCAGCAACCGTGGTTGTACAACACGACGTCAAAAACGAAGCGTTGCGATGAGCGGCGGGCACCGAACCCATAATAATATAGCCCAGCACAGTTTCTATAGCGGGCGGTGCTGACGCGTCGCTATGTACAACGCCAGGTAACAGTAAATGAGGGAATAATGATGCACCAATTAAAACGTCTATTTTATTTGGAGTCGCGAAAGTGTCATCTGCGAGCGGTAAGTGTAACAAGTGAGGGAGTTTCGACTTGTCTACAACAGCTGACGGCAAAGCGTCAGTAATATTTTTTACTATTAAACAATTTATATTATAATTAATACTCGGATTATACCGGGAGAAAAATTCTAAATTAGCTGAACTGTCGATTACATTCTCGTTACCACCGAATCCCTTCACAACTGTACGCTTAACATTAGTTGTTAATATACCTAAACGTTCACAGCATTCTTTCGTAATGAAATGACTCTGTGAAGCGGAGTCTAGTAACACTCGAACAGTGTGTTTATTGTTGAGCGCATCGTAGACACAAACTTGAGCAGTTGCCAACAGTATCGTCGTGCTTCCGATACAATGCTCGTCAATTACGCACGTCTTATTCGACTCCGTATGTTGTGAGCCGCGCGGGGGAGCATTGGACATAGCACAAAGAGTCACGTCCGCGGGCGGTGAGTAAGTAGCGGGTGTACGTGTCTGCGAGAGCGAGACAGAATTCTGCGCTACGGCATCGTCGGGAGAGGTTGGGCTCGCAACGGCAACAGCTGATCGTGTGCAATGGCGATCGCGACTGGAATCGCGAGTAAAATGAAGAAGTGTATGATGTTTTAATTTACAAACGCGACAGTTAATGTTCGATGAGCAAGACGAAACCCGGTGTTTAATACTAAGGCAATTTACACATGCGTTATTCTCCTTTACCACTTTATAACGCTCGTTTGGTGATAATTTATTAAAACTCGAGCATTTATATAAATGTTGATGCGTAAAGTTAGTACACAAACATTTAGTTTTGGATTCAATATTATTTTGAACTGTACCCACATTGACATAAGACTGATATTTCGGTGGCGAAGGAACAGCCAATCGAGAGCGTTCTCCGTCTTGATTACCTTTTTTGGTAGCGAAATTATTAGAAACGGTAGGTACGCGCGTTAATATTTTAGATTGATTTTTAATAAATTCTACTAAATTTTCAAAAGTAGGAATTCGCGAGGGATCGCTAGAATTCATTTCAAAGGCCCGTACAGTGTCGGAATCTAATTTTTTAAGTGCAATATGTAAAATAAAAAGATCGTAAAGGTCATCAACCTTTATGTTTTTAAGCGCGCGAACTGCGCTCACAAACCTATCAATAAATGAATCTAAGTTAGCTGCGGAGGAATTATTTAATGGTTTAAAATCTAATAATTGGTTCATATATGTACTAGCGAGTATGCGTTTATCTTCGTATTTATCTACGAGGGTCTGAAATAGTAAACTATAATTTTCAGGACATGGCGTAATGCCCGCACAAGTTGTTTGTGCTTTACCAGATAGTTTACCTAGTAAATAGAAAAGTTTTTCACTGTCGGAAAGTGATGGATTGTCGTGTATTGTCGACTTAAAACTAGCGTAAAACAAGGGCCACTGACGAACATCGCCGTTGAACGGCATCAACTCTATAGGAGGTAGACAAGGTCGAGATTTGCGTAGCACATCCTTATTAGTGATTGAATTATTAGCGGAATCAGAATATTGTGCCACCAATCTCTTTACGCGATTATACAAAGACTCGAATGATACTAAGCTTTTAAAATCTGACTTAGCGGTTGGATCTTTTTTCAATAAGTACCTATTGTACTCTTCTAAACAAAAATGAAATTCTGTACGTAACGTGTCAATGTTGCTACCGGCGTCGAGGAACATTTCCACCGAGTCGTCGCCTGTACCTAAATTTTTAGATAGGTCGTAGGCATTTTGCATACATTCAAATAATGCGTTACGTTTGCTTTCCAACAACACAAGCTGCGCGTCAGGTTGCGCGTCTTTTAACTTTTTAGATTCCATGTTTGAATGACTAAGAAATTACGCGGCAAAGTAATGGCTACCTACCAAATTAGAGTTATTAATTATGAATTTAGATATTGAATGTTATGTTTAGGCAGTATAATACTGTGTTATAATAATTATTTATTTTATAATACTATTTATTAATACAAATAGAATTCTAAAGTGTTTGTTGTAATAAACAAGACTGGTTTTTTAATGGCGGATGCGGGTGGGTTGTAAATAAATACGAATACTATATGTAATTAATTTTATACGCTTATTAGATTAGATTAATCCTAATAAGGGCGGGTGGAATATATGTCTGTAGGACTAGAATAATCGGGCTGAAGGACCAGAAATGGCGGATGCGGGTGGGTTGTAAATAAATACGAATACTATATGTAATTAATTTTATACGCTTATTAGATTAGATTAATCCTAATAAGGGCGGGTGGAATATATGTCTGTAGGACTAGAATAATCCGGCTCGAAGGACCAGAAATGGTACCGCCAAAAAGGGGCACTAGACCGAACGAGTTTCCTAACGCCTCAGTGACGATATATAGGGATGAGGAGCGAGTGCACCTACCTTGACAATGCTGTCTTGGTGTGAGGACCGTGGTCTACGGGTTTCACGAGGTGTGGAGCAAGTCGCACGCTCTTCTCGCCGGCCGGCTTCTTCTTCAACGGTACCGTTTAGCGTTGGGATTATGTTACAAGGACACAATGTCACTGCTATTATGCACACGAATGTTGATTATTCGCGGGAGAGTTTATATGCACCCTGGACGAATCACAAGCACTTATTTATCTAGTGGATTTCAAGTTCCAGGGGGATCACTTATTCAGTGCGCGGTAAGTAGCAAGAAAGACGCCATACTACTACTGGCGCTGAGGTCGCGCGCGGAGCAGAGGTGAAACAAAATTAGGTGCACTCAATGGATAGTGGGCGGGAAAGAATGAGGCGTTAGTTCGTCTATCCTTCGTTCGATGGCGCTAACAAAAACCATACTTCTAGCCGGCCTTGGCGGCCGGCCATACCACGATCCGCAGATCCGCCGGCCCCAAAAAGGGACATTTCCGACATGTTGAGCAGACGCGGGCGGTTATTAGGCTTATCGAGAAAAGGTCTTAGGAGCTCGAGCGAGATGGGACCTTCTATCAAAGCGTTGCCATACGCGGGATTTCCCCTCCATTATCGCGTCACTATATACCCACTACCTCGAAGGTACGAAAGTGGTGAGGGAAGGTCCCACTACTCTCACACCGCACCGTGAGCATGGTGAGACGCGGATTCGAGGACTAAGAGCCAAGTGTCACACGCAAAGTCACACTGTGCTCGGCTCTAACAGACAACACGGACGAAGAAACCACGTGACCTTACACCCCATGGGAAGCTCTTCCAGCCTACCTATCCCCCTACTCCCGGGGAGGAGATGGGGGTGTGTGGGGCTCTCACCTACTAAACCCCTCAGCGATGCACGTCTTTCTGCATTGTGCCGATGCCACGGGGTAGCCCGTAAACATTGCGACCATTTGTCGGCAGTCTAACCACTGTGGTCAGTCCCGTCTTACGAGGAGACTATAGAGGAGCCCTCTTAATCCGACTATGTTGTTTTAAGTTGGCGTGCCGGTGCTCTGATACGATCGTACGACGTACACAAATAAGTAGCGATGTGTGGACACGGCGAGACGGTGCAGTGTGACTGAAAGTTACTGTTACGATTATTCCCTTCTTTTCGAAACGGCGTAGAAATATAGGTCGACATGATAGCGTAATATTACGGAACATTGTTACAAAAATGTTTCGTATCGACACAACAAGTGTTGATATGTATCATATCCGCTACGTGATATAGGTGTATGGGGAGGCTGATCCTGTGATTCAGATAGGAGCATATTTCCATGCCTGTTACACTTTATGTGTATTGGCGATTTTCTAGGTACAGAAGATCGTAGCCAATTAATACTACTTTATGGTGCGTGTATTACGTGTACCTCTCTCCGCCCCGCACCAATCTTCCGCCATCGATTCGGGATGGCTGACGAGGACTCGTGGAGGTATCTAGTCGCGACCACAGCCTATGCTTGCAGTTAAACATATAAACATTCGATTTCGGGATTCGAACCCGGGACCTCTGACCGAGTAGCCTATATAGTAAGGGGCACAGACCACTCAGCCAGCCGACCGTCAACAATAACTATGGTCTTAAATATAATAATTACCTTTTTGCTTGAATGCATTAGAAAGTAATTATCAGGTGTGACAATGTACTCGGAATCCTTAGCTCTGGATCTGGTATATTTGTTCTTAACTATCTTCACTTTAACTGCTTCTTTCTTTGGCTGCTCGTCCTGCTCGTCATCCTCAGAGGCACTTGCAGACGAAGATGACAAGTCATCATTCTGAAATGTTAAAATCTATCATCAGTAAGAGTTACACACTGGTAAAATAATTAAAATGTATTTCAGAATACTGTCGACTGATTGTTTAATAATATTTGAAGCTGCATCATGTCTAGTAATGTAGAACCCATAAAAATAACTTCAAGGTTTTACTTTATGACTTAGGTACTATATAGATTATGGACTTAAACAAAATAACTGGCACTGGCTGAAATCAACAATGTTCATATTACGAAAGCATCTCAACCTGACACAAAAATAACCATTTCTCAAAAGCAGCCCTTATTCCGCTCATAATAGAAGCTTCATACTGCAATTGTTACACTTGACGTATCTGTTCAAAGCCACACTACAACAGATAACTACTAGGAAATTTACACTAAAGAGCCCTCTATCAGGTTTGTTTGCTCAACAGCAGGCAGCTGACAATTATATTAGCATTTAAAGTTTACCCAAAGTATTCAGGAGAGGAATACAGAGTTAAAAAGCTATTGTAATATCTTTGAAAAATACAACAAAATATAATACATTTATGAGGAAAATGAAGTAGATAAATCATCATTGCGAGATGACAACTTGCAAACTCCCACAGCAAATGTTGTGTAATTAATTGAAGTAACTAAAATATAAAGCTTCTTCTAATTACGAGCCAGCCCAAGGTTCCACAATTCCATGTCACACCTCTCTTGCCCCCGGCCATGGTAATAGTTCTGTAATATAATTTTTTAGAATTAAATGGACAGCTCACCCCATTATCACTTTCATCAGGTACAAAATCACTACTGCTTCCGGAAAAATCACTCTCATTGCTATCACTTTCTACTTCTTTGATTATTCCTAAAAATATAATATTATTATTTATATGAATGTTTTAAGCTGGAGATTTTTGCTTTACTAAATTTCCAAAATTACTAACTTATAAAATTAGATGATAAAAATAAACCAATTTATATTACTTTTGTATAAAGAACACATTATTTTTTAAAATTCAATTAACCCTTTACATCTGGTTCAATATAAGTATGACGATGCCCAACCAACGCCACAGGTACCACACTCGCGTTCGGATCTAGATAGGCTATCCGCACGCAAGTGTGGTACTGGTGGTGTTCACAAGAATAATTGCAATTTGCGGTAAAAAATATTTTTGGGCATTGTTACACTCATATTGAACCGGGTGTAAAGGGTTAATTTATTGCATTTAAATGAAGCATATTAAGGTACCATACTTAAATGCACTATTTACTTACTTTTCCTCATTATATCCTTGACATGTCTAGGTGTAGCTTCCGTTACTTTGATCAAGGGGGTCTGTAATCCATGACACTTCTTTCTAGGAGTTTTCACAGGAGATATGCCTACTTTAGGGGAATTAATGATTGCAGTCTTAACTTTATTTTGGAGATCAAGTTTAGTGTGTCGTGACTTAAATTTGAACATATCCATTCCTTCCACATCATCATTGCTGAACAATGCTACAAAAAAAATATAATGCAATAATAATAAAATATTTTTTTGTTTTGTTTAAAATATTTGTCTTGTTTGATCCTGGATGGGTCAGTCAATTACTGTAACTTATTTGTGAAAGTAATAAATTTTCAATTCTAAAAATATACAAAAATTTAAAGAATATCTTAGTAGCTTATCATGGTACCATATTTATATTGAGCCTGATCTTAACAATGCATTTGATAACTTTCATGAATTTTTGTGCTTGCTCTACAGGCTTTGCTTTCCAAAAATAAAGATAAAAATCAATTTAGTCACTAAAGTAAGACAAAATTGGAAAAGTAAGGGCTTAAAAATAAGCTGTAAAACAAAAAGAATTCTGCGATACACATATTACAAAAATAAAAATACTTTAAACAAAAATAATTACACACAATATTCACAAATTCTAAAAAAAATTATACTGAAATCTAAAAAGAATTGTAACATAAAATTTATGAATAATAGTGTAAATAAATGTAGAGCTGCGTGGTCCGTATGACGGAATAATGAATTATCAAATAATAAACTTGACCAAAATATATCGGAAATAAATTTAAATAATAAAATTTTGACAAATCCTACTGATATAGCTTCTGCTTTTAATAATTATTTTATTGAATCGACTAACACTAACACACCCCAAAGTAACGTTAATTATTATAATATCAGAAGATCGACCTTATCAAATTCGTTATTTCTAAAACCTGTGACAGAAGCTGAGATATCCAAAGAAATTCTATCACTTAAAAATACGAATTCCGAAGGACATGACAGTTTAAATACTAACATTTTAAAATCTTGTAAAAATGAATTGCTTGCTATATTGACATACCTGATTAATTTATCCCTCTCATCTGGAAGCTTTCCTAATAAGTTAAAATTATCAATTATAAAACCAATTTTTAAAAAAGGTAATAAACAGGACCCTAATAATTATCGCCCAATAACCCTTATATCAATCTTATCTAAAATATTTGAAAAATGTATGAAAACAAGATTGATGGATTATTGTGAAAAGTTTAGTATTATCGCAGGGGAACAATTTGGGTTTCAAAAACGTAAGTCCACATCGCAAGCTGTATATAATCTTATAAGTACTATTCTGACTAATATTAATAAAAACAGGCTGACTACTGCGCTGTTCTTTGACCTAACGAAAGCCTTCGAATTCGTCGACCATGGAGTTTTATTTCAAAAATTAGAATCACTTGGAATTAGAGGTATCCCATTGAAATGGATCAAATCTTACTTGTCAAATCGTTTTCAAAGTGTTGTTGTTAATAGTATCGTGGGAAAGAAACTTGTGTCCTTCTCATCAAATTACAGAGAGAATAAATATGGTGTGCCTCAAGGCAGCGTACTGGGACCAATTTTGTTTCTGTTGTATATAGATGATATAACGTCAGTAACTGATCACAAATGTACTTTGTTTGCAGATGATATATCAATAGTTGTGACATGTGATAAAAAAATTAACTCTATACAAGATCATGAAAGCGATATAAATAAAACTATTGATCATATTATTGAATGGCTTAATAAAAATAACTTGCGAATAAATTTAAACAAATCCAATTTCATACAGTTTAATAAATTCAAACATGTTAAAAACAACTTTAAAATTAAAATTAATAAGGTACAAGAAGTTACACATCTAAAATTTTTAGGGGTCATAATAGATCAAAATTTATATTGGAAAATGCACATTGACAATTTATGTAATAGAATGAACAAGTTTGTCTATGCTCTTCAACGTATTAAGAATGTCACAAATAGGAAAACTGCTATAATGTCTTATCATGCATATATAGAGTCTACTTTGCGATATGGACTAGTAATGTGGGGAAATAGTACTGATAAAAACAGAGCATTTATTTCTCAAAAGAGAAACATCAGGGCTCTATGTGGACTGGCGCCTGATGAATCATGTGAACCACTATTTAAGAGTCTTGGCTTACTACCGTTACCGTCATTGTATATATCTGAGGTGTGTAATTTTGTCAATAATAATAAGAATCTTTTCAAAAAAGCTCATGAAGTAAATCAGAGGCTTCAGAGAGATCCAAACAGATTGGTTTTGATTGATGCTCCTAAATCTGATAAGTATGGTAAAAGTTATTTATCCATGTGCGTGAAAATTTATAATAGAATTCCTGACGGCATTAAAGCTCTGTCTGGAAATTTATTCAAAAATAAATTAAATAAATGGTTAAATAAAAACAACTTTTATGATCTTAAGCATTTCATGGATAAAAATAGATGGGTCTCATTTGATTGATTATTCTGTGTTGACTAAATTCAATTAATTATAATGTTATATATTCTATTGCGAATGTCTGATATTAAATTATTTTATGGAAATTGACTTAAATTGTAATTAAATTTGATTTGACATCTGTTATATGCTATTTTGTAAGATTTTTAAATATATTTTATGATTTGCATGCTATTCATAGTAGCAAAACATGTGCACGTAAATATATTCCATAACATCTTGTAATACCATGTTTTCAGTGAATAAATGATTATCTTATCTTATCTTATCTTATAAATAACAAATTAAAATAAAATAACAAATAAATAATATGAATTTCCCAAGTAAAGGCAACAGTAACAATATAATTCAAATATAATAGAAGAATAGTAGTAACATGTGCACACTAATGCAACATAATATTATTATTCAGGTAATACAGCTACTACTGATTTGATTGTTAGTCTAAAATCACCTGTAGGCTTTTGAGTGTTTATGCCATCCTCAAAGTCTTCCTCTTCAGAACTAATTTCTTCATACACATTTCGTTTTGTTTGTGATGTTTCCAAAAATTCACCATATTTCTTCGGCTTTATTCTATTTCGTACACCTCTCCGTGTTGGTGTGTTAGCAGGTCCATCAGCTGTAAAATAAGTTTTCACTAGTCAGATATTACACTATTATAAAGCAATACAGGTATTGTTTGCCCCCAACATAAACAGTAGTGGTCAACTGAGCCCGCGGGATGAGTCGTGTGTGGGCCCACGAAGACAACAAAATTTTTTTCACTCAATGTAACAAATATTTTGTGAGTTTTTTTCGGCTTTCAACCTTTAACATCCTGTTGGCATTCACACTGAATAGAAAATCCATTATATTTGTTTTGTGGCTACTTACGTTACGTCCCCTGCACCCTCTATAAGTTTTCTCCACATCGGATTTTAACTTTTCTAGTGCAATTACGAGTTGAAGTCACAATCTGATAAAAATTACATTTTGCTGTAGAAAAACCTTTCTCGATCTTCGCAGTTTTTGGTTAGGGTGTAGCACAGGGGTCGCAGGACATTGCCGGATTTTCAAAGGGATTTTTTATTTATGAACCATAAAATATTTTACTTAATTTTTTTTTTCAAGCGCAATTTCTGATGTTAAGTAATAAATACACAGTTATATTCCACTTACCAAGTCGAACATCACTGCCAGAAAATTTGGAATCGTCGCCCATTTGATTTACAATAATAATTACAAGTAAAATTAACTCTAATTAAATTTTCCCTCGAACTCGAAAATCGAAAATAAATAAGTCAAGTCAACGCAAGACGTCAGAAATCAGAATCACAGATTAGAAAGAGTATATGTCAATATGTCATGAGTACTGTCAGTTTTTATTATTTTTTTTTAAATGGAAAGGGAACTAATGCCCATACAGCCATGTCTTCAGTACTTGTTATTTCTTCATTTATTGCATTAAAACGCTGGCGTAACATATTTTAATGCATCTTGGGAGTATTTGACACGAAATACATGATGACAGTCTCCATATGATGCTACGTGATGAAGTGGATAACCACAAAAATTCTCATCGTATTTCACACCATAATCACTTTTATTATAATAATCTTATAATTGCACGTCAACCCAAACACTTATTTTATAAAACTACGCCACTTTTATATCATAAAGTTTGCTCCGACACAATTTTTATTTATTGTATTAAAAATCTTGACTGACACCAAAAAATTCCACCAACAACTCTTTTTAAAAAAAAATTTGTTTTTTAATTCATTTGCCCTGTAATGGGAAGGCAAAGAGTACAAATGCCCATACAGCCATGTCTTCGGTATTCTTTATTTCTTCATTTATTGCATGAAAATGCTAGCATAGCACATTTCAATGCTTCTTAGGAGTATTTAACACGAAATATATGATGACAGTCACTTTATGTGCTACTTGATGAGGTGGATAACCACAAAAAGTTCTCATAGTATTTCACACCATAATTACTTTTATTATAATAATCTTTTAGTTGCACGTCAACCAAACACTTATTTAAAAAACTACGCCACTTTTATAGCATAAAGTTCGCTCCGCCACAATTTTTAATTATTGTAATAAAAATCTTGACTAATAATTCTCCCTATAAAAGGAAGGCAAAGGGAACCAATGCCCATACAGCCATCTCTTCAGTATTTCTTCATTTATTGCATTGAAATACTGGTGCTACACATTTCAATGCATCTTAAGTAGGAGTATATGTCACTAAGAGCCAGCTAAGCCAAGGGAATGGTTAGTAAAAACGGAAATTAGTTATTTTTCCTTTTTTTAAAAAAAAATCTCCTTATGTAGCTACGGCAAACCCTTACAGCGCAAGTATTGCATTGGAAGTTGATGTAAATAATTTCAATGACATATCATGGGAGAGTTTGGCGCGAAATCTAAGATCAGACTTCTTTGATGAGTGATGCTACTTTGTTATGCTGGATCTAACTATGACAATAATCTTGTTCGTTTTCACTAACCATTTCTTAGGCTTAACTTAGGTGACTCTTAACGACATCCGTCACTTTCTATCTCCTTTAGATAGATTGAGGCAAAAATCGTTAAGAGACTCATAACGCTAAGCAAATGTTAGTGAAAGTGAGCATTAACGTCTTTCACACCAAATTCACTTTTAATTGAATTTCCTTCCTATTGCACGTCAAGTCAGACATTTGCTTCACAAAACTACACTAATTTTGAAATACAACGTTATCTCAGATACTTCGGACGTTGAGTAATAAAAACCTTGACTGATACCATAAAATCCCGCCAAAAACTCCTGTTTTTTTGTAAATTCTTCTTTTGTATGGACGGCTAAGGGAACAAAAGCCTGTACAGAAATTTACTTTTATTACAATTATTTTCACATCAACACAAATACTTGCTTCACAAAACTACACCAATTTTATATCACAATTTTTAAAAATTATTGTAAGAAAAGAAGAATCTGGACATCATATATTATTTCTAGTCTATAGCTGACACCGTGAAATTGCACGGATTGCACCCTCAGACAGACCCACAGATTAGAAAGGACAGACCATAATTGCACCCAATGAGCTGCGCCACAAACCCATGAAGTAAAACTCCTTTTATCTTATTTTTTTATTCTCTTTTTAACAGAGAAGGCAAGGGGAACGGATGCTCATAGAGCCATATCTTAATTCTTAAAATATTGCATTGAAATGTTGGTGAAACACATTTCAATGCATCTTGGGAGAGTTTGCCGCGAAATATATTATGACAGTCTCCAGGATGCTACTTTTATGAGGTCTGGTGGACAGCCACGATAAAATTATCAACGTCTTTCACAATTATTATGATCTGCCAATTGCACATCAACACAAAGACTTGGTTTACAAAAGCACACCAATTTTATAACACAAAGTTCGCTCAGACATAATTTTGTAATCAAAATCTTGACTGACATAATCAAATCCCACCAAAAACTCCTTGTTGTTTACATTTCTCTCAAAAATAACTAAATAAATTTAAACTTAGTGATTACATTAGAAGTACTATTGTTAATGACGTCAAAGAGAATGTAATCATACGTTTAAATATTGCTTTTGTAGGCGGTAGAAAATGACTATATTCACATCTCACATCACCAGTATATACGTCTCCAGTTCTCCACTGGGGCACAGGCGTTTTCACACGGAAAAAACACATGAGGAGTTTGAGCACTAACACTACCATGCTGGCCTAATGTAAAGTACGGAGGAGCTCGAGATTATAAATTTCGGTTGACCTTGACCCATACCGCATCGATAATGGCGAAAGTAGCTTGGTCATCGCAGAGTAGATATATAAAATGCGGCTATCAAGAAATCACTGGGCTCTTTAGAATAAAAGATAACCCTACTCATATTTTTCATGGTATCATTTCTTTAACATTTAATTTCAGTCGATGCCGTGGTGAGTGTTTGAGCGCTATGGTTTACAAAAACAAAGTACATTTCGCTATGGTCCATCCCGGGATGTGTCAATCAAAATTTTTAATCTCGAGTTCCTCCGTGCTGCGGAAGGTACATTAGGCCATATGCATTAGGCCCAAACTCCTCATGTATTTCTCCCATGTAGGAAGGCCCAGCAATGGGACATATATAGGCTGGTGATGAAACAATAATGAAACTCTTCCTTTTAATTTTTGATTTTAGCAATAATATAAATGTAACTCGTCTTTGTCAATTTTCTGACCAAAACCAAATATACAACATACAATCTCCTTATGAATTGTATAATTTTATATTACGTGTCCCTTTAATGCAAATAAACTTTTTATCTATCTAAAACCTCAGAGCAAATAAACATGCCAAGCCCCAGACAGATGACGCGCAGAGTACGCACCAAAGAGGATAGAGGCACTACATTACAACGCAGCACCCGTACCACCATCTTTTATCGCGATCCAGTTTAGGACCTAAATTGAGTAGAATAGTTATAATTCGTACTACGACGCTATCTACGACTATGACAGCGATGCAGTTTAGGAGCCAATACTGAACCGAGAGGCATATGAATCGCTTTTATAAAAATGGTGGTAAAGCCCCAGGTCTGCTCATTTAAAAAGCGTCGCGAGTATAGATAGGTCCCTATTACGGGGAGGAGAGGATAGCAAGAAAGAAAACGTTAAATACATCATTTCATTTATTTGCTCAACTTACTGACAATTTCGAAAATCACAGTTATTTTGACAATTGTTTTGTAATTTTAATACAATTACACACAAACAGTTGTCTTCTATATAAATGGGAAGTGGGTATAAAATGGTATTAAATATTATTTATTGGCCACAGTACAATCATTAAAACGTCATTCACGTTTGAATAATATAATAAAATAGTCCTATATTTGCATCGAATCATTATAAAATCAATATTTAAATAGAAAAAGAGAAAAATAAAATATATAATTTAAAAATGGACAAACCAATTTATTATAGGAAGTGAGCAATAATGAAGATCGCATAGGAAGTCGACATGTTATGTGACACGCAATGTACAATCGATCAAGCGAAATCAACAACAACAATACATTTCAATTTTAAATAACTCAGGTGATCTACATACAATAACAAAACAAAAGCATGTGAGTTTAAACTATGGAAATTTATAAGAAAATCACAATATGCCATTGGAATTACATTCTACAAATACAATAAAATCGAATGGTGTCAATTGTAATACCACTTACGTTAGTACTTAGAAATATTTTATGGTGGGATCGTAGCTCATCTATATACAATACCAACAAGTTCATAGACTTATTACAATCACTCGAGTCACCTACGCCTTCTAATTGTAGCACAGTGTTATACAAAAGTAATGTTTGTTGTTCGCTACGCACTCTAGCATAATCACGTAGTACAACACTGTGTCACAAGCTTTACAGAGATTTATTGCATTCAATTACCGTACTACTTTGAAATATGTTCAAGTGCTACTTTAAAATTTCTATCAAATTTCTTCCTTAGATAACTGACCAATTGCTATGGGAACTAAAACACCAACTATATTTTACGGTGAGAACATTGCACTCTGGTAATATTATACAATAAAACATTGTCGCCTTTCTTCTGCAATTTATTCTATATTACGATAAAATGTTAGCCAATGAACGTTACAACCGTTACGACTCAACTTGTATGACATAGACATCTTCCTTTAAATATGAGCTTCATATTCATACATATTAAAATGTACAATAACATAACTGTAAGAAAAATGTTCACAGAAATGACATAGGTACATAAAATATTAAAATCCAAGCCTACTTCCGTAACTACATCAACGCGCAAAAAGCGTCCAGCATCCGTACATACATACAACTTTAACCATTAATTAAAAGCGGTCCACTAAACGACCGCAAGAGAAAACATTAGGATCGAATATCGTCTTGAGATCAATCATAGTAAACGAAGCGGCGGATCCGGAGATCCGCGACTAACTACACGAACACATCCACCGCACTCCGAATCTCACAGTTTATGGTACTTACACGTCGTTATTCTAATATTATACACTGGGGCTCTTTTATTTTTTGCATAAAGTTGATTATCTTAAAGTCACTTCGCAAAAATGTCTTCTCATAACTGTTCAAATTCCCAAATTCATTGGTAGTTACAGAAAGGATTATTTGCATACCTGTTTGTACAATCACGAGGACAAGAACTATAGATCTATATATTTTTGTCATCTCATGTACCTTATTCTCTTTCCAATGAGACTCCCTAACTGTACACTTGCAAACTTATAGATTATCATTTGTAAAGGTTGATAGATCAGGAAAACTTAATTAAGATTAATAGACAGAATTTATTAGAGTTTTACCAAATAGAACATAGATAAAACTTGAAAGTTATGACATTTTATAGTTATGCTTCATAACGCTTTTTAAAGCTATGCTCACTATTATTACTGCAAACTAAAATTGCAGTTTGACCTTGAGACCACTTGATGTGTAATGAAGACAATGCGATGTGACGTTAGGACAACCAACGTGATGCGTAACATTAGAGCCATGCACTAGCAACACTGCGGGCCGGGGTCGTTGACCCCGCCGGGACTGGCGGGCGCATCAGCCGGGACTGGCGGGCGCATCGGCCAGGATTGGCGGGCGCATCAGCCGGGATTGGCGGGCGTATCAGCCGGGACTGGCGGGCGCATCTGCCGGGACTGGCGGGCGCATCAGCCGGCGTAGAACTCGAATATGTGCGTGCCGCGTGGCGTGTCTTTGGTATAGAGGCGGGCGGGCGCGGGGTCGGCCTGGCACTAGACCTGCTTCACGCGCTTGCGCGGCGGCCCGATCGGCGGGATCTGCTGTTGTTGGGTGGCCAGAGCGCGAAAAGCCTCCGCGATCAGGTGCGGGTGCGACGAGATCATGTTCTTCCAGCCCGCCGTGTCCATCACATCCGTCGCGTGACTCCTGCAATCAACAGTTGCGATTATACAGGCTGTTTGGATGGTATAACGGGCCGGCACCTACCCATGTTAACATAGTCATATAAATACTAAGGTGTTATCAAATAACACAACTGTAAAATTAATTATGAATTTTCCTATCAAGAACTGAAAAACCGCTTTAATTAATTAATAATTAGTATATAGTGTACAGATGACAGCACATCACGAACGCAGTAAGGGCGGCCTCATGGTCAAACTGTTAGACTTGATGTGTTGTCGACTGTACCTATCTATCTTCTTATCCTTAGAAACCAAATATAATATAAAAGTCAAATCAAGTATTACGTTTGGAGTTAGATATTAAACTCTATTACGTAAGGATAAGAATTGAATAATTTCTCAAGTTTACAAAGCTAAATCTTTTTTAGACCACCATTTAGGTCTCTGGTTTGGTTTATTTAACTAATATACCGCTTGAAATTCCTTCTGCCACACTTAGCGGCTGATCTATATCAATAAATATGCGGTCTTAAATATTATCTTAGCCTAATGGAGAAGGGAGTTCTCTTTATCCCATAACATGGCAATTGTAACTATAAACTTCACCTATAGTCATCACCGTCAGTATCAGTACAAAAATGTGAGGAATCACTCTTTCGATATTAAATTTTTAGTTAATAAACAACCGAACAAATTTACAATGAGAATACTAACATTGTGTATTGATAAAATTTATTTCAAGGTTCGTATCTGAGCATTTAAGATTTTGGACAAAGCCCAAGTCCAAAGAATTTATTTTATCTAATCAAATAAAGATTGGTTTTATCTTTTCACGTGTGACTAACGTCGCCATCAATTTTATTAAAAAAGGTTTTCATTTTATTTTCACTAATATAAGCTTGTGAAAATTCGGTACATTGCACCCAGTCGCCGAAACAACCATATAAGAATATCTATCATGTATATTCGTATAATTACACCCTCTAACTTTTGTTAGAGGATATAAGTGCAGTCATAATACACATATACGTGATGACACCTCTGCAATTTTACTCGTCACATTAAACTCAAGTCATTTTTGGCCTATAATAATCCCAGATATGGGTGAACTACACAAAAAAAAAACATAAAATAATAATAATTTGAACTAACGTATTAATGAAGTCGATGGTTTGTGCTTTGAGCTGGTCTGCTGAATGCAGGTCTGCCAGAATGAGGGTGTCTGCTGCTGTTTCCACTGATAGGCTGAGGCATAGCGCTTCTTCACACATCACTTTTAATCGATCTAGTGCATACTGTAAAAGAAAATAATAACATTGTTATTTTGTTTTACTCACATCTTTATTATCAGAAAAAATATGTTTTATGTTATTTTTATAATGCTTAGAATAATTTGCTTATCATTAAATATTCAAATATTACCAGTGTCAAGTTCACAACAACAACATAAGTTTATTACAAATTATGTAACCCACCATTGAACAAAGTGTGACAGCAGTACCTTGCCCTAGATATTCCATAAATATGTATATTTAGTTCAATATTAATATTAAAACGCTTTGTGGGAAGTGTCAAGGCGTGGATTTATGCATTTAAAATATTTACCCACTACATAAGTGAGCCCATCTGCTGATTCAAGACCACTTGAGTATCTTTGTTTATTTATTGAGAGGTTCACAGTGAAAATATACAATCAGTCTGATACAAGTCAAACGAATTCTTAACGCTAACCTTGTTAATTCAATTCAAGGCATTAATTCATTTATTAAATCAATGTATTCAATCTGCATGTAAAGGGAGAGGCAGCACATTCTTCATTTTAGACTGAGTTTACAACAAAGTAAGTCTGACTATCAGTTTGATACATTTTTACCCATACACTGCTTTAAATGAAATTTGGCAAGGAGATAGATTACATCCTGTGAAAGGACATATCTGGCTGCTTTATCGCACGATAATCGAAGCCGGAGTTGCGGAGGCCACTTGCACCTACTATAATACGTTTAATTCAAAGTATTTGTACTATGGATTCTAGATAATGTATTTTTTGCTACACATTAAAATTATATGTAGGCACACTACAATTATTTATTAGGGGGTTTATTGGCACTGAACTGCAACCACTGATTTAAAAAAAAAAAGTTTCTACTTTTGGCTGGATAACCAAAAAATCTGTTTCATTCTTATCCAAGGCACGGACATAGCTTTGTTTTGTGTGCTATCGCAAGACAGCCCCAGGACTAATATACAATACAAATATATACGAATTAAACATACAAACATCCATGACTTGTAATCAAGTGTTCGTGGTCATCATATAAACATATGCTTATCTGGATTTAAACGAGTCCTTTGGTTTTGTAAACAGGTGCACTGAGCAGACCATAAAACTATGGTACTTTCATTTTACAAAATTAGTAAAAAAGCACTTATGGCCCGGCAAGGTGGAGGCGGCTAGAACTGTGTGTTTCTAGCTGCACTAGCTGTCTCCGCATATGGACTCTTCTTACCGCTTCACATCAGGTGGTTTTGAGTCATTCTGTCATATGCCGTGTTTTAAATATAAAAAAACAATAACACGAAGAACATAAATTTTACATGACCAGAAAGTTTAGTGCTAAATGATATACATAATAAATAATCACGCTCTCTACCCATGGTCGTAGTTTTACAGATTACTAAACACAGATATTAAATTTACTAACAAACTTTATTGTTTTTAGTTATCGACATAAAAAATAAACATCAATGTTATATTATTTACTGACGATACTTATGTAGTGATAGTAGAACATTCTAGATTCTTGTTTCATTCCGCAGTTTGTTTTATCATCATGTTGTTGACTGCTAAAACGCGATGCTACGCAATGAAATGAGCGATAGAATTGGGATGTTGCTTCAGTTTGAATATGGCGCTATTTTTCACAAATTCGGAAAATATACGCTACTGTTACCTATAAAAACAATTCAAACTTAACATATATAGAATATTGTTGAAGTTTTACTGTTTAGAAAATTTAAAAAATGTTAAACTTTTTTCCAAAATTTTTCAAATATGTTAATGATATTTGATTGCTGGCATCAATTAATCCTTTTAACGACTAGACGTCATAGACGTATGTACTAAACAATTAATTTTTAATTGTGTCTGGTATGTCAGGTTTGAAAAGGTAAGAACTATTATTATCACAACTATGAATAAAAACATACATGCTTTACAGTTATTATTAATTTTGTCAGTATGCGCATACATTTCTTTGTAATGTGACGTCGCCTGTTCCGTCATCATCATCATTCGAAAAGTCACATGCCGGCTCGCTTTGACGCACTGTGATAAAAAGTGACAGGTATAGAATTACCGATATTCGAATCTTTTCCGACAGCAGTGAATAAGGGGGCAGACTACCCCCGCGTAGAGAAGTGGAGTTACCGGAGAATTTTAAGCGGATTCCTCCCCGAAAAACCTTTTCGTTCAAATTTTACGTGCTTATAACGGACTAGTTTGGCAGGTATAGACCTGCCAAACTAGTCCGTTATAAGCACGTAAAATTTCAGTTCAATTATCAGATTACAAGGGTGGGTATAAATTTCAATGTCGGATAGATTAAAATGTTGTTTATTTAAAAATGTTACCTTGTCTGCAGCGGCTAATAGGTCGTCGGCCATTTTGTCTAAGTTAGGCGCTCGCCCCGTGTAAATGAAGCGAAGCATCTCCCTCAGGACTTCGTGGTCTACGTCCGTAATATCCACACGATTTCTTTTTCTTTCTTCCATTTCGTGTTCAAACATCGCAGCAAATACGGGACTCCGAGCTGGAAAACAAACGAAGATATTATGAATAACACTATTTATTGCCTTTTGATATTTCAATGTTACTATGGACAAATTTAAAAGAGAGCTCAAAATATTATTGCATTTTAAATTTATTATACTTAGTTGTTACTATTTATTTATGGCTTGGCATTTGCAATTTATTACGAATTTCGGCTCCAAAAATCATTAAAAAAATGTTAAAGAAACTGTTCTTTTTTAATTTTAACAGTTATCAATATTATGGTATGAATAAAATAAGTAAAGAAATAATCAATTTCTTTTAAATCAATTACATATAGCAACACTGTAACATAACTTCATAGTGAGAAATTGAGGTTATAATAAAAAATGCGGATTAATTTAAAAAAATATATATTAAAATAGCAGATATTTTTTGATCAAGTGTGGGTATGAAGTTTATCTGATACCCTATCCAATATCAAACATCAGGCAAGTATAAAATTGTTAATTTTATAATGGCAGTTCATTATCTGCAGGCACAAAATTTTTTTGAGCTGTAATTTATAGCTCATTAAGGATTTTTAAATAAAAAAACATATACCTACTCTGTGTTTTTGTGCATAAGTGTAGCTTAAAATAAAGGGAAGTCGACTTTACAAGAAGACAAAATCTCGGGATTCGAACCCCGGACCTCTCGTTTAGTAGACAGGGGCACTGACCACTCGACCACACGGTAGTCGAACTATATAAATAGTTGAATCAATAGAGTGGTTTTTCATTAATAGGTATAGTTCATAAGCCTATAGATTTACTATGATAGCAAGTTTATTAAATAAAAAATCGAAACAAAATAATAAAAAATACGAGTCTTGGGCCTAGCAAAAATACAGAAATTATTATGTGCAAATATGTTTATCATTTAATTTTGATTTATATTTAACAGTTGTAACAAGTGCTAAACAGACAAATATAGTAACCTTCATTTTATATTAACACAAGGAAAATTAAATATTGGGATTTCCGTGTCATGCATAACAAACTACGCGGTTTTATTGTTATCGTGAATTATTAATTTTTAAGTATTTAATTAAGCTTATTTTAAAACGACGTAACTGTATAACCTTTATACAATTAATAATTGCAGCTTAAAAACAACCAAGTATGTAGGTACCTAACGGTAAAAGCTCAAAATAATGTAGCTACGATTTACGTAGAATTTTCGTATTTATGTATTCCAATATTCTCAAGGTTTAAAATAAACGAACAACAGTCTATAAATAGGAAAAAGAGCACGATGCGGATTGGTGGATGAACAGGAATATGATAACAACCGAGACCAACGGTGGGCCGAGCCTTGCGGAAGCACAGTGAGGTCAAGATCGTTTGTATGAAAAACACAATAACATCTTACAAATACGTGTATAATACAAATAATAATTACCTGCTAATATAGCTTTATGTGCTTGGAATTCCCTTCCTCCTACCGCTAATGTGACATCAGAAAACCTTTCATTATCGAATAATGCGCCTAAATCATCTGAGAGTCTGCATTCTGGCACTTTGAACTGCATCACGTTGCTCTGGCCGCTGATATTAATGCTGTCTGCAACCACTGATACTTCACAAAATATCGTCAGCTTGTCCTCTGGTAAGAGACCATTTGCTTCATCTAATAGGAAATCTCTGAAAATAAGAAAGAAATAGTTTTATTTTACAAACTATCTAATTTTCAACGAATCACTGAAGCAGATCCAGAGGAGACCTTATGTAATTGTTGTCTGTTTCGTTGGTTGCATAACTTGATATAATTTTGTAAAAAAATAAAGATCGATTCTCGTTATGTAATAGAATAATTCAGCATCATTAAAATTTGTCAAGAAGATATTTTGATATTAAGTATCAATAGATTTATTTATTAATATAATAATAAAGCTACAACGCGTAATTAAGTAAGTAAATAATAAAGTTAAACGCATCCAAAGAAAAGGATTTGAGATAAATGTGTATACACACTAGTACAACCAAAAACTTGTAGTATAGGTAGTATAAGTCTCAATTGCAATTCTGAAGGTTACCTGCCAAACTTATCCAAAGACTGTGTAACTATCGTGTCTAAGATTTGTCAAAATAATTTTATCAATATACCTACGCCTTACTGTTTATCACTTGTCATAAAATTCAGATACTACCGATAAATTTACATTTTAGGATTCTGCGGCTAGAACTCCCTTATCATCACATTACATTTAACTAAGACTTGGCACAGCAATAAAGTAATAATTTATGAAATGACAACTTTTTTTTTATTTTCGTTTTCTCCGTTATGGAATTGTTATTGAACTTAAATCTGTGAAGTACCCACATATCTGCCACAATAGTGTACTTGATTATGTATTGTGCGTAAGCGCCGGCTAGCGGGCTGGCAAGGGACGAAAACTTAAAAAAGCGTGTAGACTACAAGTTTTATACAAATCTGTTAAACTGAAAAATAAGTTCATAAGAATATAATATGTAAGTTTAATTTACTAGGTATTCGTGTGAACAAATATTATGTTGGACGTGACCTAGACATATCTTAGTGAGGCACGGTGGTACATTTAAATAAGGAGTTTCATGGTAAGGAAGGATGTCTTAGTTGCTTTGATAGTCTTTGAAAAGTATTAAAAACATGGAGGTCTTGATTCTTCAACCCGACAACTATTTTAAGAATACCAAAATAATGGCTCTTCCATCTGAGCTTACGTTACTTATGTAGAGATTGTTTTATAATATTTTTCATTTCACTTCATTTTATAAACTCTCTATTGACTTCATTTTTTATACAGTCTAACCTTACCCCGACTAAAAATACAATCGCCTATTGTATGAGGTAAATTAACCTCTACCCAAATGGGATCAAATAAAAAGTATATTTATTATGGTTTCCTACATAGATACACTTATCGAAATCCATACAACAACTATACTGTTACACAGAAAATATACCTATGCTACATAGAGATATACTTAAATGCTATTACTGAGAAGAATAATCATAATAATTGTCACTTCTCTCATTGCATTTCATTAATTCATTCGGAATGGTGTTCTTTTTTTTATATATATTTTTCTAAATTAAATAACACAGAGCAGTTAACTGCAGTTGGCAATACTTCTAGTTGTTAATTTGTTTAAAAGTTTTTCAGTTTACCTGCTGTCTGTGTGATAATGATATCCTACGAGAATTGAATGGGAAATGCCAAGGCTGCAACTGCTGCGGCATTTAAAGTTACAGCTTGATGCGCGTAACGTGAACAAGCGTTTTAATTGTTTGGGTTGGACTGTTAATTTTTTTCTTCCCGAACTTTAATTTTGAATTTAATTTTAATTAAAGATCGTTAAGGAAAAAAAAGATATTTCTTCATTAATGGGTAGAAACTAGTAAGGTAACCAGAAAAACATGAAAAAATATACCTTTTATTTTATTTTAATAGAAAAAAATTGGCGTCCTTTAATCGGACACTGGGCTGACACGATATAAAAATTTCCGAAGCACTCTTTTAGATGCACATTATTAACACACACTTTGTGCTTTGATAACGCACTATTTAAGATCCCCAATACTTCGAAATTCCTAAAAAGTTTCAGAGGAAACTGACTCACCCCATCATGCTTGGCACAACAGATGCTCCTGTACCCAAAGTCACTGCTTTTTTGTTTGTGATTATAATAGTCACAAGTAATATAATGCCGACCTTGTAGCTGATCAATATTGGTTTGAATGGTTATATTTGCAGTCGCTATGCGTTTGCATCCGCTATATCCGGCATGCATGTGACCAACCTCACCAATCTTTATACCACGTATGCATGGCAGTGCGGTTTAAGAATATATTTTTTTATACAACTAGATGACAAACAAGCTGACGACCCACCTGGTGGTAAGCGGTTACCGCCGCCTATAGACACCTGCAATAACAAGGAAAAGCACTTGATATTGCAGGTGCTTTGTCATCCTGAGGCCTAAGATGAAATGCCGTCCATGCCCAGTAAATACACTGGCTACCTTTCACTGTTTCACGGCTGAAATAAGAAAGGCAGTGGTACCTACCCAGGCGACCCTACATATGGGTCTACCACCTAGTAACCAAGCTGATATTGACATTATCAGCTTGGTCTACCACATTTTATCTTTGATAAACATGCGGAATGCCAAAGTCCAGTTTCTTCTTCTCCATAGCACTTCATCTCATTACTTTCCCTAGGCGGAGGACGAATCTTGACCCCAGAGTGTTGATACAGTTCTCCAGCCAACGGAGAAATAAAATAAAATAAAAAATACTTTTGTAAACAACTTCAATTTGTTCTAAAATATTCAATAGGTTTTTTAGTTCGTCTATCCGACTTATTCATCTCTACCTACTCGGAAACAAATCCACTCTGCCTCGTGGATTCGAATTGCTTTGTATATAACCTTCTTCTTCATGGGAAACCACATTGATTCTGGGGAAAGGCCTTATAATTTATATCTACCTCATTCATAATAACATTAAATGTTTTTAGAAGTTTGTGATAGTCATTAGGTCATGGTCCTAATGGCCTGCTGAATATCTATCATGCCATTATTTATTCTATATTGACCAGTCTACTAAAATACGAATAAGTTACCTCTTACATACCCTTTTCCATTGTGATATTTATTTTATAGTACACAATATACTTATTTCAATATTCAATGAAAAAACCTAGCATAATTGGAGGAATAATTTGGAAATATTTTTTTTACAAGTATTTACTTTTGGTTATCATTGATGTATGAAACAGCCATACAAAGTTTACGGTAAAAACGCTATAAAAGATTTAAAATTAAAATTATGTGTCTTATCAAACAAAGATTTACTAAAAAACGTGATAGGTTTACAAGAGAAACAGGTATAAACCGAATTGTTAAAAGTTAATGGTTGTTCTAAGATGTCCCCATTTGGGGACGGCTGCGGGTCCATATTCCATAAAGTAGGTATAATTCGATATTTTAAGTTTAGGCTAATAAATGGAACGGTATATTTATTCGATTATTATTCCCTCACATCTTCACGTTCTTGAATTAAAGAGTTCACAAGAAACAATCTCATTACAATACATTAATATATCAAAGTATAGATTACTGATTAATATTCGTTACTAAACTTGTGTTGTGCGTCATGCGACTCTACAGGAATTCGTGGAAGTGTGGTTGGAGCCAATTCACGACTACAGATGGTGTCATGGTGTCGTGAACAAGGAACACAATTAACCTACCTACCTAATATCTAAATTGATAAAGGAGGTCCTCCATGCTGATTACTACTTTGATGAGCCATTTTCTCCGTACTTCTATTAATAACTCCCTTTAAATACTTGAGTTGAATTGTCTTATTTACTACATAGGAAGCATTCAGCGTAAACATCTGACAATCTTCAGAGCTTCCTCCTAATAACGTCTATTTATACTTCCAAGGTAACCAATAGACAATGTACTGTTGCTCTAATCCCGAGTAGAGAGAAGTATCATCAATTCACGGTTGTTTTATGTCGCTGTTACACATGTCTTTGATATCCCAGCATAGGGACAGTTAATTCTAAACATTTCCCGCTCCCGTGATACTGAATTAGCGGAAAGATACATTATAGATGTTATTATAACCTTCTGTGTTATACAGCATCGGCCTCAAGGTTTCGTCAGTCGTTTGTTAATATAGGAGCGGATTTAGCTCAAAGGCAATCGTTAGGTAAACCAAGACGACTGTTATAGCTTTTGTTCTATTTGCCTAATAAGTACCGAGTCACCGCTAAACGTATGCTAGTATTAACTCCTAATACACGGTTCGGATAAAGAGACCGTTTGAGATTAGCAACATTGATCACATATTCTGTTATCTGGTTTATCTAGTAATAAAAAAAAATATTTGTTCTGAGATAGGAATTGTATTCACAAAATCGGCTCTAAGTACATAGAAATGGTAACATAAACAGGTAAGCAAAATTACATATTTAATTTCGGAATACTCTTTTCAGGTTTACTATTTGAGCTGACATTAATGAAATGGCCACTAGCTGACGTGACGCCCAATGACACTGGTTGGTTACCAATCTTACTGTGATTGTCTTGAGCATTTTGCATTCATGTTCTAGCGACACTGTAACCTGGATGCCTTCGCAATTAATCTTGATTATGGTATGAGATTGTACTAAGCAATCCCTTAAACTAAGCTACCTACGTTAAAAATTGATTGCCTGCCTATTATGGAATTGATTTTACAGTAAGAACAGCAAGAGACGTAAATAAACTGGTATTAATACTACCCCAAGCGTCAACCCACATGTTATTATTCAGACGAAGGGTACATACTCCCTATCCCTACGTTTTGTAATGTAACAAACAGGGGTTTGGCCCTTTTTACTTCAATCGAGGTTAGAACGTGTTGACTCAAAACTTAAAATTACAGATGATGCATGGATAGGTAAATAAGCTACGAAATAAATAACTGATTCATTATCTCAAAACTGTTTTATGGTCTTTGTCGTGTGACGTGTGTGACTAAGTGGATTTTCAGCACGCAAAAGTGGGATGCGCAATTGGAATTTTCTATGTCGTGATCTACAAGGTTCTATAATAATAAAGCACAAAATAAAGTTTAAACTATTCTTAAATTTATTTTAACATTATCATAAATGTTTAAAAAATATTTACATAGAAAAATATTAAACTAGAAAAATTTCACGTCCTGGGGCGATCAAACCTTTTACAATCCGAGTGACTGCTCTAACCATCTGAGCTACCAGGACTTGGGAGAGCCCTGTGATTATTATTTTTGTACGTAAAGTTTCAACTTTTACTGATAAATAAAACCAAGAACTTTGAAGTTAAACTTTAATTACTAGTCTGGACTCGAAAGCTATAGTTAGGTATTAATCTATTAATTCTGGTTACATCGGTCATATACCATATACATCTGGTTGTATTTTATTCATACCATTAGGAAAATATGTGTCATAAAACTGGGTGTAAAATAGAAATGTGGATTTAAAAATATTAATTGGGTTTTATTTGGTGTTGGACATTTATTAAAGCTACAATAGCCAGCTTTCTGCATGGCCTAAAACGTCATACAGTGAAACCTCATTATAACAAAGCAGAAGTCGGGTTAGAAAATATTACTTAGTTAAACCAAGTAATTTGTAAATTTGTTACTTGAGATTTTTTTATATAGATGTAAGGTTGGCCGAAGACAATTTTGAACAAGGTAAGAAAACTTGTTCATTGTCATTGCGTTTATAGCATTTTTAAAATTGTTAGGGTTTTCGGCATTCGTAACGTAAAATTATCATTTTTTTCTAAATCCCCCTAGAACTGCAAAATAAAGGAAGAATAATTAATGTAATTTTTCTTTTAATTCCTTTATTTTGCAGTTCTAGGGACTTCAGAAAAATTTGTTAATTTGAAGAAATTATTATTTTGAAGATCGTTATATTAAGGAGTAACTGTATATCTAATTAAGTGATTAAAACTCACCTTCTAATAAATTTTTTGAATCCCCAATCTTTGCCTTGGACGAATCTATACGCTCGTTGTGATTCCATAGCTTTTGTTTCTTCCCGCTTCGCGTTCAATATTGAGAATTTGAACTTTGCCCGCACTTCTGATTTATTACATGACACTAATAATAGATATAACGATAAATAGTCTTTGCTCTCTTCATCGAGTCCTTTAGGATTTACGCGCAGACACCACTTTAATTTATCACTAGCACCGGCTGAGAAAGTCGATGATTTTAGCACTTCACCCATTTCTTCTCTACAAAAACTAAAATTGTTTATGGTCCACATATAACTGAATTTCACCACTTTGACCTGAAACAATACAAAGGAAGTATTTAGGAAAGGCCACAATAAAATAAGGTAAGTATATCGAGCATGAACTCAATTGCGCTAAATAGTGTAGGAGGATAGGAGACGGCAATAAACTACTCAAAAGTAATTGATTCATAAAAGAATTACAGGTTCATTAAAACAGGTTTTTTTTTTTTTATAAAACAACAAACCTTCATGAATTAAACTTGTATAGGAAGCTAGTAACATAAAAGGTTTTTTACGAAGACAACTTTCATAATACGACCTCGAATGGACAGTTTGCAAGATTTTCTTATGGCAATAAATCTTCCCAGAAACGAAACCCGGCCCATTATCCCTTTGGCTTCTTACAATTCCTTTGTGCTTTGTCACTAATTGCCTTGCTGACAGGTATCAAGTAAAACAAACATTGACCGGGCACGCGTTAACGACTTATTTATGGCAATAACTACCAGTAAACAAAGCGAGTGTGATGCAAGGCTATAGTTGCTTATGTGACAAATGCATGCCATAAAAATTATGGCATTGTTTAGAAACTGGGTACTTGCTTCTACTTTTAAGTATAGAATTATTTAGGTAATACGAATTTGTTGTATTTAAATACTAATAAATACTTGAGTAGGTAACTGACCAATAATATTTTATTAAAAAATATAATTTTTTTAACAATACAATGAAGTTGGCATTGTAACTTGGTTTTATTACAAAGTGGTAAGATAAGACATGTGGGGCCGCTGGGGCCCTGGCGGTGCGTCAGGGTGCCCGGTTGGCCAGTGAAGGTCAGGAGATGGTCTGGTCGCTGGTCGTTGCCCCCGACCGTTGCTTGGCTTGCGGGCTCCGAGCTTGCGGTGCTGCTAGGGTCTTCGCCCGGTCGCCGACCCGACACAAGGCCGCCCGCATCATCCCCGCTCGTGTTCGCTAAAGATAACGTCCGTTTGCAGATTTTAATGTCTCTAACTCTTAACTAACAACTACCATATAGGTACCTAGGTACTGTTGGAGTTGGTTAATAATCCTATGGGCACTTGGAGTCACATTCATGTAAAAATATTATTATGTTCATTAAAACAGCTGGCATAAAAAACTTACTTTATTTTCTCAAACTCCAAGGTAGAGATGTGCCAACTCGGAAAAAACACAACTCGATTAACCTCGAGTTGAAATTCACGTAACTCGGATTGAAATCGAGTTGAGTAAAACGAGTGAAA
This sequence comes from Nymphula nitidulata, assembly GCA_947347705.1. Lineage (NCBI taxonomy): Eukaryota > Metazoa > Arthropoda > Insecta > Lepidoptera > Crambidae > Nymphula > Nymphula nitidulata. The sequence goes on along the minus strand of OX374625.1, from coordinate 14,558,647 downwards.
AACCAGATGAAATTGAGTGAACAATTTGTTTTGGACTTATGCTAATAATTATTTATTTATTGATAATAAATATTTTGAGTCAAAGAGAATTTAACTCGAGTAAAAACGAGCTAAGCCCAATTCGAGTGAATTCTAGACACATCACTAACCCCAAGGAGTAGATTTTGATTCATAAAATTATCAAAAAAGACAGATTTTTACTTTACTAGTCGTTTTTATTTAAAAAAGTTAGGTAGGTATTTTCTTCAGCCTGCAATGCCTTAATAAAATCATTGTATAAGCTTGTGTTGTAATGTTTTGTCACGTTCGTTCAAACAGTATTCGGAATTGTAATAGATAAATAGAGATAAGCTTAAATGGTTATATTATTAGTAGAGCCGTTAGGTAGTTTTTTTTATTGTAATACTATCAACCTATCTATTGAATGATACCCGGGGATTTGCTTACATTGCATTTAATACAATTTTACAAATTATTTTTCGGCATTCGGTTACATTTTTACAGTAATAAAGCATACATAGGTGCATGAGTTTTTATCATTGTTGTCTTGTCGCTAATTAATAAGTCATTAAAGCTGAGCCTAGATAACTCTGTGAAAACACGAAGTGATTACTATTTAATTGCATTAGTATATTTTCCTGAAACGCTGAGAATTTCATACGAAGACTTCATTAATTCAGTCGATAACATGCGAGGTTTATTGTTGACGCGTTTCCAAGTAATGCAGAGTGGTTATCGCGGCACGTGTAGAGGCTGGACGGTGACGATGCCACGTGCTGGCTCGGCGTACGAGATTCACTGTTATAGATGCGGAAGTACCTATGTGTTTTACGCTATATTAACTGGATGGTTAACTGACAAAATCAGCACTATATCTCGTACCTTCCATATCTGAACATTAAGGTTTACGTCCCGTTAATAACGGACTCAGAACCATTATCAAACTAACGCGTCAATATTGAAAAACTTTAATAAACTATAATAAAGACACAACTATACATGCCGAAGCGTCGGCGTGCACCAAGCGAAATAATATACCGTTAGCATTCGCGAACTAAATAGATTTTGGGCAAAAAGCATTAAAAAGGTAATACCCGGTCGTCAGCTAAATCATCCAACGGTCGACCCAATTGTTTTGACCACTAAACACTTGTGCACCAAGCCGAAGAAAAGTCTGTTTAAAACATAGCACTAGGAAGGTATTACTACACTTAATAGTAATTATTCAGTCAACTGGAGATTAATTCATTTAGTTGATGTTCTTTTAAATTAACCCAATAATATCGTGCATCGTCAATAAACGTAACGCATTTATGTTAGCAACAGAATTGTTATGAATAGATCATTCAATTTAGTCACGTAAATAAAAAAATACGAAGTTTAAATTGGCATGCTTATAAAATGATAACATTTTTCAAATTCACAATACGTGCTGATTATCACGTTGTGCGTTATACTTATTACTTACCTACCTATTCAAAATATAGCTACGTAGCACGTAAGTGGAACGCAAAATATAAATTGAATTAATCACACGCAAAACAAAAATTATAAAAAAGAACATTAACAAATGGGATTTCAAATGCTAAATATGTATGACAATTGTTATGACGACGTCATGATTCAGTTTCTAGCTATATTGTTAATAGAAAGGCTGATATGGTACATATTTTACGATCCGTCTATGACATTGCAGTTAGCCGTATAGCTAGTTTAAGCCAAACGTGACGCACGAGTCACCTCAGCACACGTTCGGCGTATGTGTGTATAAAACAGCACCGCACCACACTTCCTTGTTGGTTTACAAGTTAACACAATCTGCGTGTCGTGTTTCAAGTTCACCGATAACTACTCGTTATCGTTTAGCCACAATACCACATCTGATGAGTCGATTATTTACGACCACGACCGTGGACACAGTTTTACGACGTAATACACCTAGTGGTTACGACTTACGGATATCTATTCAAGTATTTGTCAGAGATTTCATTTCAATCACCAATACTTGCCACTAAAATCATGATGAAAATCTAGAATTACCTAATCCCTTGGACCCTAAGGAGAATATAACAAGATACCAAAATAATAAAAATGTTGCACATGAAATCAAAGCTTTATCCTCACTTTGTCAAAATAACTAATATTAAGTAATAATTAGAGTAATTTGCTTTAGTTATGATGAAGTCCATAAATAAAATTGTTATTACAGTCTAGCTTATTACATACAGATTATTTTGAAAACCTTCGACAAATAAAAGAGTTAGTACGACAATTCTTCTATTGACAAACAAATCTAAGAAAGTCAACTTCTCACGTCTCTGTAATGTATGATCATGATCAATTTCTTAATGACTAGACAAAAAGTGTGTACCTACAATTACACATTTTATAATTATGGTGGAGCTGCTTACCCATGTGCCTGGTTGTTGTGAGGCAACAATATACGTTGCTAAATGTAGCTCCTCATTAGACAACGTGTAAAGCGTGCCGTGAACAGATTGGTTGGACACAATTAACCAGGCTGGTTTATGAAAAGTAGTGTTTAAGTATGGTTGGTAACATGAAGGCGAGACAGAAGAAAATGTGTAAGGAGTAAGGAGTGATGTCCTTATTTTCGTCTTAAGAAATAGAAATTGAAAATAAAAGCAAACAAAAATTTCAAAGGTTTTCAAACCTCAGCGATTTGGGAAATTAGTTAATCGTTTAATAATAGTAATATCAATCATCATAATCGTAATAGCAAGTATCTAAAGTTCAAAAAATTAATTTAAAAACCTGCAGCGCTCGTTCGAAAAGAAATATTCGAGATTTTTATATTACGAAACTTCTAGGAAAAGAGGTAGGCGGTAGGCCATAATGGTGTTTTCACTTGAATTTTGGGCTTCCGACTCCCCAGTCGATCTTTCGTAAGGTGCTACCTATATAGCACCTCCACCTTACGAAAGACCGCAGGTATAGGGTATAACACTACGTTGTAGTATTTGTATCCTGTGGTATGTGATGCCAGAACACATTCAGAAAGCGTTATGTTGGGAGAAGGAGGACTCGTCATAAGCTGTTAACATAAAACTTTCTCTTGATTTTCAGGGCAGGCAACGCGGGAGTCTAAGGCGTTACCAGCGTTTATAAGCTACAGCAAACGCTTATCATTAGGCGGGCCATACGCTTGTTTGACATACATGTTGTATGAAAACCTACAGATAACTTATTGGTAAAGAGATAGAAGTTCATATTTTCATACGATGTCTGCAGTTTTGCACCCGTGTGACAATGGAAGTCAAAAAAGTTTGCCATCGAGTTATGATCGATCTTAACAACAGCTATAGATCTCGAGTTCCGCACCTTAACGAGCAACTGCTTAGCGTTAGTCATTTGTGATGCTATGCAAGGATGTTGTATAGCATCACAAATGACCTTCCCTAGTTGAACCTATAGCTCTTCTGGAGACCATGGCACCAGTTTGTATCATCACAGTGTGAACTTTTGAGAGCTAAGCTAAGGTCTCATGCGCGCTTACGTGAGCGAGTCACGCGTAAGTTCCTGAGACGACCATGCTATCGTACCAAAAATAATAGAGGAATGTTTATACCTGTGTAAAGCACCAGTTCTCTGCGACGGGCGTATTCCCGTCGTGCAACGGGCTGGGCACACGGCTCACCGCCATCCCGCCGGCGCCGTTTGATGAGACGCGCGCCGACTGTGGAGCGGGCGCGCCGCCGCCCGACCCTCCACCGCCGCACTCGCTGCCCGATCCAAGCCTGACACAACATGCAATTGCTATTAATTCTGAAGCTTTTGATACAAATTATCACACGGGATCTACTTTACGGCACCGCCGGCCGTGAGCCGTCAAAGGTAAAGATGCAAACGCATAAACACCGCGAGGCGATATACGTCTTTATCTCCGCGAGGGTGTAGCAGTACCTGTTGCATTGCATTTGCTTCCATTACATAATACAGTTTTTACAGCAACATTATGGCTAATCGCGTAGCTATCCAACTAGAAATTTAAATTGCTGTCGAATTTTTAAGGTCTTTGGTAGTCTGGTAAGTAGAAATAAAAATATAAGCTCTACATTTTGTATGGCAAATCATGAACATTTCTCATTTTAACTATCATGCCGAGTGACAGTCATTTCCACAACCGGGCTCGTGATAGCCACGAAATTTCACGACTAAAATAGAATAGGTTTTTCAAAGAATCCTTAACAAGTAAACGGTTCCTTAAATTGATATCTGAATAAGTCTGTCAGGTGTGGGTAGTATTAGTTAATACTATTCCATGTTATTGCTATTGTTATTACTGGTATTCAACTGACAGAAATCAAATCAATCTTTTGTCAAAAGTTTGACTATTTTCGTTAGGCAAAAGACCCACTTTGTAGTGAGTAGGTAGTAGCAATAAGTAATTTCCCATTTCACAGTTCTAATCTAACAACCGGATTGATTATTTTGAAGACCTAGCAATAATTAAAGAAAGTAAAGTAACTCAATTGGTTTGGTTAGAACTTTAGCCAGAAACTGTGGTTAAAATAATAGCAGGTTAAATTACGCGCGGTAAATTAACTCATGTTGAAATATAAGTAAACTTCATAAAGAAGATGTCCTAATGTATGAAGACACACCCTGCCAGGTATATGTACGTACAATATACTAAAAAATAGGCAAAAAATATGCGGAACAATTTTTAATAGTCCATTTTCTTTTTATTTTCTTCGTTTCGTCGTCGTTCAAAACAAGAATTTACGTAAAAAAACTGCAATACTGCCAAATATTCATCATGGCGTCTATAAATGTCACTTTAGTTCACTTCTATATCGCCTGCCATAATTACACCTTGAAAAAATAATGAAAATGACCAATAGTTTTGAACTTTGAACAGTAAAAAGGAATTATTAGTATTTTTCCCGAAATTTTTCCTGATTTTTTGAAATAGTAGGTATACACACAATACAATACACCTGGCCGGATATGAAACATCTTTTTTAATTGCATTGCAAATCCCTCCACATGTCTCATTTGATTGCATTGCAAGTCCCTTCACATGGTAACCTAATTTTGCAATCACGAAAGATTGTCAAGCGATTACAATTCATAGTAATGAAAGTGCTAAAAAAATATAACAAAATGTACTTTGGTTTCGGTTACATGCATCCAAGTATGTTATGAAGCGTGATTTTTTTTTGCCATGTGATCCACTTTTAGAATTAAGACAGATTTTTCAATTTGTAGGTATTATCGACGTGGCATATTGGCATTATCCGCCACCGAGCGACCTACTAGCCCAAAGGTAGTATTTCTCATGGAATTGAATGCAAGGCGAAACTGTAGCAACGTCGTCGTAATACACCAATCAACGATTGCAGTTTCGCTTCCCAAATCTGGGACACGAACACAATACATACTAACACATTTACTTCGGTACGTGCGTACTGACAGCTCAGAACGAACGCTCTGCTGTTCGCGAACAATAACGATCCAGCGAAAGAAGAGTTAAGTATCATTTAGCTTTTGGGTTTCGGTGCCGTCAAAATGTCGAGTGTATCTCTAAGTAGGACATGTACAATACGTGAGATATGACCGTCCTGCGAGACTTTCACGAGCTGTAGTTCGATTACCAAATACGCGTTAGAATCTGTGTCAGTTTCATCACCACCACACTGCATCCGCTCACGGTGAGCGCGCGGTCGTTGGGTGTAGTGATTTCACGCACTCCCTCTGCCCAGTGTATCTACCGGACATTCACTTCGGCGAGCATATCCTGCAATACTACACCAACGAAACCATAAAATGAAAGCCCTCGTTTTTCCAAATGAATAATGCAACTTTAAAAGCTTGTGCAACGCCCTTATTTGCCATACTCCGACATGGGCATAATAATAAATGTTAATTTAATACACTGTTTTCAAGATATCCACTTCAAGGATCATGGTTCAGGGTCTGCCCGTAAGAAGGAATCGATTTTCAGAAAAATATGAGTATAAATTATTCAAAAGTGAAAAATTGGTTCATAATTCTTCGTGTTCCAAATTAGGTCGACTATATTTTGTTAGCTTTTGAGGTTTCTGAAATTTATAAATATCAAAAATACCTGATTCATTTACGTCCTCTATCAAGTCCGTAGAAGGAAAAAGGAAGTGGCAAATTTGCATTCCTTTTTGCTTATTAAAGTATTGTCAAACGAATGTGTCATTAAACAATTAAACAAGAAAGATATCAACTGATCTTCTATAAGTCATGTGAGCTGGTCATGGTCATAGGTGGCGATTAATGGAAACACGTGTATTGTAGTCACATCTAATTAGGTACCTACCTACACAGTACAGTTGTTTCACATGGTCTAAGCTGGCTTATCGTATAGCTGGACGGGCTTGGGGCAACTGGCAACTGACAAGCACTGTTGTGTCAGATACAGACGCAGTACCGAGTAGTACAGCCATGATAAAATGAATTTTGTGTAGGACTGTATAATTTAATTTTATTCAGTCAACAATTTATTTAAGTTGTTATCTATTTAAAAATCTAAGCTAAACAAAATTGACCAGGATGTGTGACGAGAATAGTTGCACATTAAAAACGTTGGACCATAAACTAACTACTACAAGGGCTACAAGGTTCAACACAAAGATGCGTTTGCCCAATATTACAATGAATAACATCTAAACAACTATTAGTGAGAAAGAAAATAAAACCGATGATATCTACGTATTTGAGATTTATAAATATATAAAATACAAAAAATGCCACTACGCAATACAAAAGTAGGCTAAATGAATTAATCGGCACGACCTACAAATGAGCAACGAGGACAGAGCAGAAGTTACCGGGATGACCAAGCAGTCATTCGCAGTTATTGGCAGATACCTACCTAAGAATTGCGCTCTAATTAAATCAATAAACCTTAACAAATTTAACAATGTCAGTGTGTTACATAGTAAATAATATGAAAAACATTGTACCTAATAACTTTTTGCGGTGCAAGTGGTTATGTGATAAGATATCGCTAGAAATGAGTCGACCGAGGTCGATCAACAATTTGCCACTGTGACAAATGGAGCGGTCCGAGCGACCTACATTCGGTCCTAGCAAGCGGTTCCTATGACGATTAACAATAGATGAATCATTTTATCACGCATTATAGTGCTTTTAGTTTACAAAAGCAGGTCACAGATATCTAAAAAAATCAATGGCATTTTCAGCAGCATATAAGATAATACACTGTGCACAATCATAGATCAGTAATTTTACAGTTTAATATTAGTCATTTGAGTCAAATGAGTAGTACCTACCTATGGAGCTTATGGACCACCCGCAAAAGGACCACCGTGTAGATAACAAAACACACACACACAACAAAAGCACCATCCTGAACCTTGATGTCTTTCATATATTGTTATTTGGTAATAGAATTTAAATTTTTGGTCTGCCTATTTTAAAGGTGCTCAAATGGCCTGCCTTACTTCGGCGGAACCAACGTTTCAAAGATTTATGTTTTTTTGTAAGCTCACTACTCACGCGTACTCAGGATCTGATTATTGTCAATCTATTGTTGGTATCATTGAAACAATGACACTTATCTGATTTGCTGTTCAAAAAATATTATGGTTTCTCTGGTGCGTCAACCTTATATCTCGAGAGATAGAATAGGTGGCTAAGACACACATTACCGTGGCTAAGATCTGATTGATGTCGGGAATCCATATATAGTATTAATGTTGTTTTCTTTCCCACAACAAGAAATGTCAAATTTTGGGTTATTGTTATTGAAATATAGCAAATTTATTTTTGTTTAAAAGCTGGGGGCACTATGTGCGCTTTTAAAACTTTCGAATATTTTTTAGTAATTCAAGTGTTAAAAAAAAAATTCAACCAGTGTTATATTGTTAAGCGAAGTTATAATAACATACCTTACATGTAATTTTAAGTATTTGATATTATAGTAGGTACCTAACGTTTTGTTTAAAGAAAAGTTTGTTATAGTCGTAGGTATGACAAGTGCATTAAACTTTAATGGACGTATCCTCCACATTGACTCTGAATAATAATCAAATTTAGCAAGCAAGGCACTCGCAAATGCTGTATCTAATATTCACGGACACTACGTCATTTTAAAGATTTGTGTCTTCTTGACGCAAACGGTTGATTTGTAATTAATTCTAACTAACTGAAGTACAACAAGAACAAGATTAATTTTAAATAATCTCAACCAAATTTTAAGATTATTTGTACAGCTTTAAGACATACAGTAAAAATTGCCGATTAGTTATTTCATTGTAGATTATAAATGTGAAGTTACTTCGAAGTCAACAACCCGTGAAAGCTTGAGCAATCGACGTAGTACATATCACCGGTCTCTCGCGGTCTTATTATAGATGTCACCCGACCTGCTCGCATCCTCTTCTATATTTAAAGTCCTCACAGCGTAGTTTCACAACATTTTTGGGGTCGCAATATAGTTTATAACATACAAATGCCTCATCGTCTATCTCTGATGCAAAGCATTGATCGTCATTGATAAACGAATTTATAGCTTCACTTTATCTACGAGTAGTAAATTGATGTAGGATTATAGATTTATATAATAACTAAACTAGTGTCTGCCCGTGGCTCCGGCCGTGGATAAAGTTTTAAATTGTTACTGTGTGTGAGATAACCTTAGAGGCGATAGACACACTACCGCGTACTAATCTGAATGCGTTTTTGAAATCTACAATTTTTCTAGGATATTGTTTTGATTTATCTTGTAAGTTTTATCCAGCTTAAGTCTTGTAAGCGCTCTAAAAGTCGAAAACAGTGACCAAACTAAGGCATGCTACATTCAAACAAATTAACTGCGCCTTGGTCATAGATAGCATGTTGATACGCCTAAAATCAAAACCTTTCTGAAGAAACCCCCTACAGTCAAAACCGTCATACTCCGTCGTCGAGTGAACAGACAGACTGCATTTTATATGTAATTATAGAGAAGATTATTTATAAACTTTAAAGTATAAAGGTTAGGTACCACGGGCAAGTTTATACTTCGTTATACCGATATTCTATATTAGTAATAAATTTTATCCTCAAAAAGTTATTCAAATCAGTAGTATAGCAAAAACAATATTTAATAGTCGAAGGTTATGGCAGACATGAAAAGGTTGACAATAGACCATGCAGTGCCATAAATTTGCAATCAATAATAAAAATGGCGGCCACTTGTCAAGACAATCGAATCAGAATAAGGACGTGTTGAACAATGAACGTCCTGATACGCATGTAAGTGGTTTTATTTTTTTATCGTGGCTCATTGATGCATCGGTCCAACTAAGCGGGGAGGTAACATGTGAGCAATGCCCTCTTTACGACAACTGCATGCAGTGACTCAGACGCCCTGAGGACGAGCCGTCTTTATAGGGTCCTCGACTGGGCTGAGCTGTGAAGGACGCCTTGTTTACCACAAGTAAACTGGCCTACGATATCGGACGATTTCTGTAAACACTCTCCACAACAATGTTTGTGGTTTGACGTCTGTGCAAATCTTCTACTGTATTATGTATATAAATATGTTCAGGCTGAATAACTAACATAAGAATAAAGACTGACATGTAAAATATTCAAAAGCGTCTGTTAGAATATGTAAGGTAAGCTATTGTGACACCACCACTTAAAGATATTTGCTTTTATAAATAACATTAATTGGACAATAATATAGAATAATAGTCATATAAATGAAGATGCTCGCCACACCGTACAAGGTGAACTTGAATTCGTCTTTCAAATAATATATTTATTTGCACTCAAAGTTCAGTACAATCGAAGATTTTTAAACCCAGCGGAACGAGGTCGTCGCTGTCTTCATATCCAGTATTCCAGTATAAAAATACAAGTTAACGTTGGCGGTTGTGTTGTTGTTTAAGAAGTTTTAAACAAAAGTTTTTACTGTTGTTTATGAAGTTTGTGTCAATGAAAAACACTATGAATAAACGGAGCTTACTAAAATCGTTTATTTCAGAGCCTAAATAATAATAATAAAAATTTAAAAGATTATAAAAGTAAATTATGATTAAATCAAATGATGCAGACTGTAGTTACTCTGAATGAACAAATTGTTTTTCAGCGATCAATAGATATTCACACACGAATGCTATTAGAGGAAGAGCCAGTAAAGTTACATACAATGCTATAATGTCTACACAATATGCTTATAATTTATTGATGTTACTCATTCTCTAACCACAACCTCAAACAATGACGGACTAAGGCATCTAAGCATTTAGTGGTTAATATTATAGACCAAGTCGGTATTTCATATTACATTTATGAACTTCGAGCTCATTGAGGAAGCCTTGCGCCACAGAAGGACTTGTCTTCGATGTTGCTAAGATAACATTACTCGTCGAGTAGGGTAGCTCTTAGTGGTACAATACAATACAAGCATCTACGCTCTAATGTGTATACCTACTTTGTGCGGCGTTGAATAAACGTATTTCTTTCTTTCTTTAGGTGATTATAGTTTTAACAAACCACTGAACGTATTTAATAACTTTCAGAACTTTAAAAGGGCATTGAATAGCATGAATGAACTAGGTACGTAGATAACAAAATGATCACAAATTCTAACATAATAGGCACAAGATACAAAGATCATTATCCTAGATTTAATTTAGAATAAAGTTAAGTCTGTTAAAATATTTTAAATTGAACTAGAATGAAGATTCAAAGAAAATACACCGCTGTAATGTAAATAATAAGTGTGATGTAAATATTAATTAAACACGCAACATTGTCAAGGCTATGATTGTCGTCATCGCCTCACAGACCTTTGCAAAATGTAACAATAAATACTCAATGTCAATGCTGACAAATTTGACCAAAGTAAATAGATCCTACCCACTAATTACAACTAAAAGAATACCTAGTACTTACTTTACCTTATTGAGTACGATTTAGCAATGAAAATAATATATGTACTAAGAATGTGAATATAACAAAGTAGCTATAAATACATAATTGCCTCGTTGTTAATTACATAGATAAGATGAAACAGGAAGCAGAGTTAATGCTTCGTATTGAATTATAATCCTACAGTCGCATATTATTAAAATATGCGTGTATCATGTGACACTAATCAGAAGGTTGCGAATGCTGAATTCGTTGAAAATTTGAGGTTTCAGTGTACAAAGCTGCTCACCAAATGATTGAATATGAAACAAACATTGCCGTTACGATAAGCAATATTGATAATTTCATACTGAAATCAACAAAACCAAAGCAGGTAGACATGACTGTCACGGTGATAATGGTTTCCTTACAACTTGACAAGTTCATAAAGAGAATGAGTGACAAATCCTGTTCACAACTTTGTATTATGCAGAGATGTTATTTATATAAACATTCCTCCATAGAAGCGGAGTACATAATTATGTACGCGGAACTAAACGCCACCTCTATTCGTCCGAGATGCTCGGGGACGCGCAAGGTGACCGGCCACATCGAGCTAGATAGGTACTAGACAGACATAAGAATAGGCTAGAGAAACGAACCAAAGACTAAATTAAATTATGGTAAAAATATACAAAATTAATTTCACAACTCATACCATTATTTGACCCTAATGTAATGTAAGATTCTGAAATATAAACCAATATTCCTAAATTTGTACCAATTGAGGAAACGGTGACATAATCAATGACGATGCATGAGTCGATAGTATACTTATGATATAAATATTAATACCCACATTGTTATCATTTTGACATTGAAAGATATTAAATTATATTCAATGACACCAAAATGTATATTGATAGCTAAATATTATATTCGGTATTAAAATGACTGGATGCCAATGAAAACTTTGAAAATTTCAGACTGTTTCATCCATTTGGAAGCGTAGCTTTGGCGCTTTTTATCTAAAAAACTTTTGTTTATTAATATTAACAATTCATTTAGATTAGATATGGAATTCTTTAACTATGTAGGCACTACTGCGGTCCTATAACTAGGATTTCAAGAACCGCCCTCTGAATATCTCTGAAGTGACATCCCACTTGAACGTTGGCGTCCGTCCAACCAAAGTCGTAGGTATCACCGATGTCTTTTGTATATTACAAGTATTATGAAACTTGTTTTCTATGGGTAACACAAGGTATTCTCCTTAAAATATGTATTTTCGTCTTTTTATGTATTTAATTGTAATCAAACCTCTCATAACACTTTTTTAAGCTGCTTTGCTGCAACATACGCGAAATAATAAAATATTTACAAAAAAACACTAAATATTCGTCAATACATTGCAAAATATGACATTTTTCTGTCAAGCTTTTTATTTTTATTGTAGCCCTAGTGTTTAAGAAACAAAGAAACATTTATTGACTTGCACAATACATTACGCTAAATCTAGAACGGTAAAAAAATACATACATAAAAATAAATCTACTTAAAAATAATACATAAAAAGTGTGCAAAGCCCATAGGCCCTTGTCTCAGCACTTATGCTTCCACGACATTTGCAAAATACCGCAGAAGCGCTGTTATTATGACAGGACCTCGGCGATGACACGCTGTGACAACAGAAAATATATAAATATCATTAACGCTAATATTTTGAACAGTATTTTGTTTAATAGTTTTAGTTCAAATGAATTCATATAGTATATTTTTTTGTAATTGCGATTTTAAAGACATATTAATTACACCCATTCGGGATTAGTTAAAACAAGAATAAAAGTTCTTAAATCAGAAAGGAGAAATTAGACAGCATGCGTTAGTCATTTTTTTTTATACAACTAGATGACAAACAAGCTGACGGCCCACCTGATGGTAAGCGGTTACCGCCGCCTATAGACACCTGCAATAATAAGGAAAAATCACTTGATATTGCAGGTGCGTTGTCATCCTGGGGCCTAAGCTGAAATGCCGTCCATGCCCAGTAATTACACTGGCTACCTTTCCCTTCAATCCGAAACACAGCAAACTGTTTCACGGCTGAAATAAGAAAGGCGGTGGTACCTACCCAGACGACCCTACATACGGGCCTACCACCTAGTAGGTAATATAAAGAAAATTGTGGAAAAAAGTAAAAAATTTGACGGACTGATGGACGACATGATCGATGGTGTTACGTAAAAGTAGGTAGATAAATTAATTGAAACATGGACCCATGTTTCAATTTATTGTCGTATTGACCGCACCACCCTGTATATTTTTTTTCAGTCTTTAGATAATTCTTTCTATGAAACACAAAACATTTTTATAGAATAAGAACCGTCTTCAAAACACTAAAGGGATAAAATAAAGGAGATTGCCCAAACTTAGGCAATGTGCCTCAAAGCAATGAAATAAAATCCATTAAAATTGCCATATGTTTCTTAGTTCCATTATACATAAATTGTACTATTTTACGAGCCCTAGGATTAAAAATAGTTTTTATTAGTTATTATGTATGTATAATTTGCAAGGAAAGTGGCTCTACCTGAATTTTTCATACCCTTTAGAGTTAAGGGCGCTAAACAGATCAGTAGTTAGATCATATAATCTAAATTATAACCAAAGATATCTGGTAAACTTGGTTAAATAAAAACTTTTAACTGATTATGGAAATAGAATGTTTTTTCAATAATATAATAACAAAAATACTTAATTGAAGAACAACAATTTTTCATAGGAGCCCAACTTCCCCAACAAATTCGGAACTTATCCCCTATAAACATATTTTTTGGAGTTGGTGCTTGATTTTCTATTGCTTCTGAAAGACAACTTAGCACCAATCCAAAAAAATATGTTTCTAGGGAATAAGTAACTCTGTACTTATATTTAATTTTTATTAGTGTTATGAAGTCAGTTTTAATTTTTGTTTAATTTTTTTCACAATTTTTAGTCATATCTTTCTAAGGTCAAAGCTAGATGGGTGACCGTCAGCATATATATTGTATCTTGGTATCGTATCGTTTCACTAAAAAGTCACGGGAAAGCAAAACTCCACAAATTCGCTTACACAGACGACTTAATTATTCCAGGTTTTTTTAATTTAAACACTAAACAACCTATCGATTTTAAATAAATTTTATCGAACATAAAAATAATAACGTAAATTGGTTCAGAATCTACGCGTAATCGGTGTACATGCATTAAAAAAGCAACCGCATTTAAAACCTTTTTGAAGTAGGTTAAAAATGGGTTCAAATGGCAGATTTATTATAGCTAGATGGTTACACTTATGGCTTATTCAATTATTATAGTCGTGGTTATTTTTAACCGACTTCAAAAACGAGGAGGTTCTCAATTCGGCAAACAAAAAATGTTTTTTTTTCTATGTATGTACACCGATTACGCCGAGATTACTAATCCGATTTACGTGATTCTTTTTTTGTTTGATGCGGAATAGCTGCCATTTGGTCCCATATTTTTTTTTAAATCAGTTCGGTAGTTTGGTTTTTATAAGTAAAAAAATTGAAATTAGTAAGTCGTCTACGTATTTTTTTCTTTGTATATGTACCGATCACGCCGAGATTACTGATCCGATTTACGTGATTCTTTTTTTGTTCGATGCGGAATAGTTGCCATTTGGTTCCATAAAAATTTGTTCAAAATCAGTTGGGTAGTTTGGTTTTTAAATAAAAAAAACTGAAATCAGTAAGTCGTCTACGTATGCGAAATTGCGGATTTTTGCTTTCCTATGACTTTTTAGTGAAACGATAGTGGGTAACAATATAAGTTAACGGTCACTCATCTAGCTTAGACCTTAGAAAAAACACTAAAATTGTGGAAAAATTTTTAAACATAAATTAAAACCGACTTCATAAAATAATTAAATTTGAGTAGGTGCTAAGCTGTTTTTATTTCAAGCACAATGGAAAGTGAAGCACCGACTCCAAAAAATATGTTTCTAGGGGATGAGAACCTACTCAAATGTAATTATTTTATCCTTTTCAGTTTTTTGAAGTCGGTTTTAATTTTTGTTTTGTTATATTTGTTCAAAGAAACTATTTCAGACATTTCCTTTCTCTATCTGTATTTGCGTTTCTGAACTAACGTCCACCCTACAATGTCGAAATGTAAGTAAGCACAAGAAGAATTAAGAATATTTGAAAGCACTGCCCCAACTTAACCTAATCGTAGGTATTTGTAAAAATACTCGTTTCGGATGTTGAAATATATTAGAACATTTCAACATTGTAGGGTGGACTTTAGCTCATAAACGCAAATACAGATAGACTAGAAGAATTTCACAGGGATATCCCAAGTCCTGGGTGGCTCAGTGGTTAGAGCAGTCGCCCGGATTGCGAAAGATCGCGGGTTCGATTCCCGCCTCAGGACGTGAAATTTGTCTAGTTTTATATTATTTTAATTACTGAGAAATGTATTACTTACTTACCCACGAAAGACATCAACATGCAGAAAAGATCTTAGTCGGAGTGCGGACTAAGTCCACAATCCATCATTCATGCAACAAGGTGATTTTACGTGTGTGAGGAGAGATTAGAAGGGCATAGTTACTTATATAAGCTTTTACCGCGCGTCGCGCCGAGCGAAACTATTGGGATCTCTTCTGCCAACAGCCGATGATAGCAACTGAGGAACGATAAACAGAAAGGGTCTTCCATCACGATAACTCCTAACTACATACTTTACATAATACGACTATAGACACATTTATTTAGCCACTCAGAAATATTTTGAGCTTGGCTGGAAAAGCCGAGCTATAAATTTATCACCAGCCTATATATACGTCGCACTGCTGGGGACAGGCTTTCCTATATGGGAGATACACATGAGGAGTATCTCACATGTAGGAAGGGATACAATTAGGCTCTAGCTAGCTGAACGAAATTTTAAAAAGAATGAAGAAATAAAAAAAAAACAAGTTAATTAGATTTAATTAATTACTTACTTCAATTAATTTACTTACTTCATTTTAATTAAGTAGTTGTTTCTTTTTAGTGTTTTAAACACGGATTTTTTTATATGCCCCAGCTCTACTTATGTATGATTCAGTCAACAGTTTTTTCAGTTTCGCTAAACTGTACAAATATTTTTTATTCGGACTTAAAGATTAGGACTAATTATTTCCGCTTTACTTTGGTGATATAAATGTAATACACGTTATTTTTTATTTTCAAGATAGTTTTGAGGGTATAATTATCAGGCAGGGCCATCAAACGGCCGTATTTATTTTAGAACATGGTTTTTAAATTTTTTGTAAACTCCTAAGGAGAATGGCAGTTATAGATTAATTTTTACATATAATATGCAGATTTATACAGGAGGTGCCGTCAATACGACAATAAATATAATTTCATGACATTTGTATGAAATAATATAACATTGGCTGAATTATTTCATACAAACGTCATGAAATTATCAAATGAATAAAATGGCTTTGAAAGTGGCAAACCGTTTCTATGAACTAATATAGCCCACGTTTCAATTTATTGTCGTATTGACGGCATCATCCTGTATGGAGGGTCATATTTGGTTTTGACGTCCTATAGAGTATGGCAGTTTTTCTTAGAGAGCGTCACTCCCATAGATAATTGCTATGATATAAATTATAATAAAAGTGCGGAAGGAGAATCTGCAGTATCGATTGACCTTGTAAAAAAAACTCCAGCGACGGATCGGCAACTAAATAATGGTGAGACTTCGCTATTACGTCACGGCCTTCATAGGCCACTGCTGTGAGTGACGTAGACGCACGCATGCCTACCTATTAGCACGTGGCCCATTAAACCACAGTTATTTGTATATTCTCATTAAAATTCAGATGAAATTGTAACAAAAATAATGTTTTGTTTTAAAAAAATAAACTATAGTACTATAATAATTAAAATAAATATTTACGTACTTCAACCAAGAAGACCGCGCGGTTTGCTGATTATACCTAGAAAGGAAATTAAAATGTTGATAATGGCAAGTAAAGTAAGGTCCACTAGGATCAAGGTTTACAGTTTTACACTACAAAAGATTATCAATGGCAGCGCGAGGCGAGGATAAGCAACGAGGCGGAAGCGAATGAGCGAGGCCGAGGACATACAGTCAATTCACAAACTGAACATATAACAAACAGCTGAAGCGGTAAATACTCCGGCCGTCAATGTATCCATACGCGAACACCTTGTTCATAATAAATTAATCGACATCTGTAAGATTTTTTTACTACAACGTAACTTACAGCATAACAATCGACAATATTGAAGGTATAGGTAACCTAAACAAAAATCGAACAAAGATAGGACTATCGTCATTGACACAGTGGGTGAGATTATTTTGAAATGATTACAGCGACACTTAACATGTTTTAAATACAAGAAGTGATGCGAGCAAGAGTTTACACAGGCGATTATGCAACATTCCGCGACACATACGTGACGGACGGTGTCGGTGCAAGGTGGGCGAGCGCGGGGAACCGAAACCGGCACACTCCACCTCGCCGCAACCATGCAACTAATATTTGGCAACATCCATTCGAAAGCAAGACATCGATAGCCACATAATGCGGAATGGAAACGATACATTGATTTACAACGCTAACAGGCTGCGATACCTCGGGCCCACGACACCATGTACCACTTTACCATGAATATGCAAACAGATCTAGAGTCGATGCAAATATATTCATTGTAGCAACTTAATACTTGCATTATACCATTTGCTTGTATTAAAACAACTATAGTATATGTATGACTTAATTCTAAAGACTAAGTCAAAAACAAACTCCTCAATCAGGCAATTTCTTAACAGCAGGAAGAGGTGTTTTGAAATTCGCTAATGACAAAGGTTGACGACGACGTCACTCAGCCTTAAATTTTATTGTCCTACTAGATGACTGAAATGATTGGCAAGACCTTGAATTTAGTCTAATATAAATTTGTGTGACCCCACTTCCTCGAACACTTGCGAGGGTCGTCTGTCAATTACGTTTAATTCCACCTCGCACTCGTGATGGCCGAAACCGATAGTATCCAGAATAAACCATGAAAGAACGAAAATAAGTAGTTCTTGTTGCTAAGTTAGAAAAATTGTTTGCTAACCCTGACATGTCTGTATGACGTAGGCGTGAGCGTGTGTGTCTGAGTGGGGTCGCACACGACGGTGTGCGTGTCAAGCTCAGTAATGGTAAGACGCTGCAGTTGGTACCAGCCAGCAAGCTCAGCACGGGCATCGGCACATCGAGAACGCGACCCGGTTCGCTGTTCGAGAAAGCATCGACAAAACTCGGTTGAGGCCGAACACACAACCTGGCGGACGTACACTTTCAGTCTTCATATATGCAGACCGTGCGTATATTAAGAAATACTAGATAAAACACACGAAACGAGAGATATAGTAAAAAATTAAAATTTTCACTTATACAAATTTCATTAATTGATAAAAAAAAAGAAGGAAACGCTTGGAAAATAATATGATCAATATTTGTTGTAGGGCGGTAGGCAGATTCCATTCGAAAAAATAACGCTTTTTTTTACACACATTGAAATATATAAAAACTATTCCGTGTCAATTCTTTTCTTAAATACCTAATATTAAAACAAGGTTATCACAGAAATATTATTCTTTTCTCTAATCGGCTATTTACAACTAATATAAAATAATCATTAGTTCATTGTACGTGTATTTTGTTCGCTAATAGTATAATATAATAGACCCGAATTGCTACGAAGCCGTCTCAAAACGACAACGGAGCGCCTAAATTATCTATAGATGTTCTCAGATTATGTAAAGACACAATAACCTTATTTAGTGTACAACATTCAATTTAGATTTTAGGTCAAGACGCTTGAAGAGGTCACTATTTTTAACGTTTTTAATATTCATTCGAATTACAATGAACAAATATTTGGATAATATAACATAATAAACCTATAGGAAATAAACTTACCGGCCAGATAAAACTATCAACCATAAATACGATGGACGTGGTTGTTGCTGATAGTTTGAAATAATTTAGTTCAGTTGAGTTACAAAGCCTTGGATTGACGCCCCCGTTCTACTTTCCTACATCTTAACAATGCGTTAATCCATCTGTCAGGGAGTTATAAATTGTGCATATGAATGCGAGCGCGAACGATATCAGGAATAGATCTTAAATGGAGTGGTTTAAATCTCAATATGAATGATTGTAAATAAACTACAAAGCAAAAATAAATTTTAAGACTTAAAAATTTTGATAGAAAAGATAAAATAGATATACCTAAATGATAAACTAACGAAATAGATATAAATGAAAAACAAAATAGCTAGGTGGATAGTTCTTTTTGTAAATGGTCTTTTACTTGTTTAACGCTCAGTGACTCAGTATAAGATAGCATCTTTCATCAATATCGAATAAAATTAGGATCTATGAATCCAACACCAGATTAGCACAGTAATCGCAGAAAAAACGGGGTCGAATTTGACATTGTAATGCATTGACCTACATGGCAAATAAGTGGCATTTGAAAAAGATAAACAAGGAATCTAGTTACTTTAAATACTAAGCTAAATATAAGATTTATACGTAATATCTATATACTACTTAGTTTGTTAATTTGATCTGAATATAAGTTTTAAATTTTTCAAACTTGATATCCAAATTATAGCTGTTTAGTAACCTTAGAGAAATCACTAAATTTTTTTAGAATCATATATTTAAATTTAACGTGTCGGTCTTCACCTCATAACACCTTCTCCAGTTTCGGGTCAAGCAGCGCTGTAAGGAGCACAAGGTAAAAGATGGTGCATTGAAAACGGCCTTAAGCCCAATAGCAATCTGCGTGTTGCTTCCTATTGGCGACGAGGCGACAATGCCAGCGTAGACTGTTACGAAGGTGACGCTGCAAAGGTCGACACCACTCGATCACTAAGCTTATTTATTATAATCTATAACAATAATTGTCATAAATGTAATCATAACAATAGCATGAATAAATTATTTTCAATAATATAAATTCTGTTCAGCGGCAAGCCGTTCTGAAGAGATAAACCCTTGAAAGTAACTGTTGAACGTAAATGGATCGACCTCTAACGTAGACAACTTTTCTTTATCATCGAAGGGTGGGGGCCCCTTCTAAAACAGGTAAAACTCACCCATACATAACGGAAGTTGGCAAAAGCTTTGCATGAACGTAGTATGATTGTAACAGCAGGATAGTTTAAACTTTGGTTGAAAAATTCAATAAATGTATATAAACAGGGTCAAATATTTTTACACAAAGAACATCGAAAGTTCTTAACCCACTTGTTATTAGTGAGATTAAATATTGAACAAAGCTACAAGATATAAACCAATAATCACAGAATATAGGGCTGCAAAGTAAAACACAAATACTAAGAGTTTACGGGTCAACTGTCGTAGGGTTGGATGGGAGGCAGAGGGGTACGAAGGGCGCTGGGCCCGCGCGGGGAGGACCCTGACACAGATCCAAACTCATCAGCGAGGTAGCGAGGCCTCGAGATTCGGCTTCTATATAATCATCGATTCCTCCACGCACCACACTGTTACGCACAAAATGGGTCAACGCGCTCGTCTCTGAACAGAGCTGTTGGAGTACGCTCGATGTCCCCGTTCCGAATTGCTCCCTCGTCGGCAAATTTACAGCGTTGCTGAGCTGTGCTCCACATCTGTCGCTTACTGTTTTAATATTTTCAATACTTTGTACTTACCTGTGTTACATATCACTAATAGTAGATAATATTATTATCAACTCTAATTAAGTCTTCCAGATTTTAAAAAAAATATCGCTATAAAATTCAATTTAAGTTGCGGATTTTATTGAGTACCTAAGTGAATGGGTCTCGCTCGTCACCGTTTTATGGGTTACTTTCAGGTTTATAACAACACCTGCATTCCCTCGCAGATAAATATATTGCGAAACTTGACATTTCGTTTTCTTTTTGTGATACCATCAATTGAATTATGCTGTGGGAAGTAGGAACTGGTATACCTATAGAATTAAGAAATTAAATTCCTATAAGCCTAAAACTACAAAAACGTAAATCTAAAAACTTAATAACAAGAAGCGTTTATCCCCTTACCTTCCCTAATGCATATGAACTTAAATACAAAAAATGTAGCTTTAAAAACCACCACTATTGCTACGACCGGTCGTAAGTCGTAACGACACGTGACTTTGTAAATGGATGTTCGTCGTAGTCGTAATAATCCAAAGCTTGCATTTAGAATGTATTTAAGAAACGGTAATTGTCTGTTGCAATAATATTTTACATGATCGAATCTTTCAGAACCTTGGCATTATAGAAAACTTATAAGTTCTAACTAAATGAACGATGGACTTGAGAAATAAAATGCGATAAAGAAAAGCCCTGACATTATGTTGTTGGAATGATTTATGCGACGAAAAGAAAAGCGAGTCATTGAGAGCTACGAGTTGGTGAAACTATAATCGAGATCATCGCACAAAAGAGAAGGCGCCACGCACCGTACCGAAGAAACGACACCACGGCGACGCACTTTCCATCGACAAAGACGCGTTATTTAAATTATGAAGTTTCACTATGGTAACATTTTGATTGAGCCATACTTAGTACTTACATATGTGTTGCCAAAAGAAGTAGCAATTCTACTCAAGGCATATTTGTGTGTAATGCTAACAGAAGTGGTAATCTTTTTTGTAAATATACGACAAGGGTTGCAAACAAGCGTACGGCCCATCTGATGGTAGGTGGTTACCGTAGTCGTGGATGTTAGTAGCACCTGGGCGAAAGCGTGTTGAAGTTAGTCATTATTACAGAAAGTTATGTTTTGTTTTTGTATTTTTTTAAGCTGCAATTTTACGTAAGGTAGAGAAAGGTACTTCCTTATTCGAGCATTCAAAATTTTAATAGAAAAGACCATAATACAATACCTTCTAAGTATTTATCTTGTGGCAAAGACATACTAAAATAATCTCCGTGATGCTAATTGGAAAACGTTCAATTATATAGAAAGACGGAAACCAGTGGACAATAAAGTAACAAAATGAATGCATTAACAGAAATGTACAGTATTTTGTAAGAGCAATACGCTTTTCGTTGCGTAATAGTTGCCGAACTAATTTCTCAAACAAATATAAGCTGTGTTTTTAAATAGCCTTGGCCTTGCGAAACGTATATACAACACGATAATAAAACTCAGTTGAAAACACATAATGACTACAATGTTACGTAAAACATTGTATTAGGTAAACTTATTAACACTAATTGGATATAATATTATACATTTTAATAATAAAAACAAGGAGAGCAACAGTTAATCGATGTTAAATTAAACAAAAAATGAGGTGCATTCATGACGTTGGTAGAATTTGGACCAGAGCCAGGATGAAGCAATTGAGTTTATCGCTATATAACTACATTCTTAAAGATTTACGTTTCATTATTTGTGAGTAACACCGTTTCAAATCGCCTAACGGACAGTTCTGTTTAAACGGGCGTTATCGTAACCAAAATACGACTTGTGTGCCGCCAAAACCCACTTTAGTTATCGCATTCCGCTGTCAGCGAAACAGGAGCATGGCACCGAGAGCAAGCCACAATCTCTCGCTTTGTAGCGCTCACCAGCCCTCGGTTAAATTGATACATTCTTGCGAAATAACCTCGCTTAACTTACTTTTAAGCAATCCAAGTTGACACTCGATTGTGATGTGACTCTACCTATGGCACGGTGGGAAAATATTTGCACGATATAAATTGGTAATAATATTGCGAAATTCCCATAATGCCTTGCAAATGGCTGCTAAGTAGATACATAAACTAAATACGTTTACTAGGTTATTTTCATTATTATTTTAGCAATAAAATTAATGGCGTTCATTACACTTTCGGTCATTTGAGATAACAACCATATATACTCACTTCCTTAATGGTAAACGAATAGTGGAATTTTATCATAAATGAAAAAATAATTATTTATGAAGGGATTCACAGCGTCACGCCGATTACACAATATTTATTATTCTTTTGTTTACGAAAGAACAAGTAGTTCACCTAAGAAAGGAGAGTATCAAAAATAGACTACAGCAAAGTTCATAATGTGCAACGGGTATCCTAGTTATGAGCGATGTAATAAAACAAAGTATAGGGTCGACAGGAGGTGAGCAGGGGTCGAGCCGAGGCGGTGCCACCTACCCGCACCACGCTTGCAGCTCCTCAATGCATTCTCGGTGCCAAGTTCGTCGACCCCGGGAAGGCGCATCTCCGCAAATCCTTATTTCTATCCACATCGATACATATAACTACAATTCAGACGCCACATGCTTTAGTTAGGTAGGGAGACGCGAAGGTGGCGGCAAGTACATATAGAGAGATCCCTATCTGTAACGGTAACGACATCTTGGGACAAGTTACGAAAACGATAACAATTTCGTATTTGAACATTAGTGAATGGCCTCGTTGATTTAACTTAATATACCTAAATACATAAGATAAAAGTTGCTCACCTGTTCAATACCTATGGAATAGGATTTTAAATTATAAGTTAGATTCTGTAATCACATCAAAAAGAGAACCTTTAAAACCCTTACAAAAGGAGGCAACGAAAAAAGACTATTGGAAGTCGGCGAACACTTTCCGGTTGCGGCCGCTTACTACCTGCTTTAGGGTGAATCGGATTCTTCTTATGTAGACGTATCAAATCAACCTATACTCGTATTAAAGTCCTGTGCTTAAATTCTGTCCTTCCTTACGAAGGCATCGTTAATAGGTTGTTTATGTAACCAATACAGTATTATTAAAAGCGTCTATCATTATATGTATAATTATACTTATTGTCAGTATACAGGTAATAAAATCAGGAACGGTTTACAGTAATGTGACAAAATTAAACTGACCAACATACAATCAAACACATCCACAGAATGCAGGAACGTCGAAGGACTACGTAGAGATGAATAGACACAAACAATGCAGTAAGTGTAGGAAGATTACAAAGCAAACAAAGGAAATTAACTAAAAGTATTGGATAACTAAGTTGAACATGACAAAATAATATTACATGCCATTGAATGTGATTAAGTTTAAGCATTAATTAATATTTATTATATGACTTAATGCATCAGCCGTTATTGATAAATAAATAAATCAATAAGGATGACATTAGAAAACATTTAACCGAAATCGAGAGTATGAACATCAACCATGAATGTCACCATTCATCTATAAATCACAAAGATTTTGTTTAATTTTAGGGGCTTATTATGTTGGAACGGTTGTAGGAGTAATGTTCAAATATAACACGCCATCGAAAAAAGGGAATACGGGGGATTCAGTAACCCATAGGGTTGCCCTAAAGGACGAAGAGGGTGCGAAGAAATGATTTGAAAACAAAATCAGGTACACATTTTTGGGAATCAGCTTTTGATAACGATGGTAATATTTACTTTAATATTAGTAAATTAAGCTATCAAATTATTTATCGATTAGTAGTAATGATGGTGGTAAAAGTGACTCGATTTCTAAATTGCTCCCTCTACTTACTACCTGTCGTTTGACGTTTAGCTTACACAACAAGGAAAGTTAAATGCGCGCGTGGGGCAAAGCAACTTTCGCCAATTGTAGCGATAATAAACAAAATGAAAAACTATCACACCACATTCATAACCAGAACACGTAACAATACATTTACAAAAACATTAAATATTCATACATTAAAATACATAATTAAAAATATTCACAATAACGTTTTGTGCGATCTGATTCCGTACCTGTTTAAAGATCTCTAAATCAAATAACGACCCAACCGACGAAAAGTCCTTCGATGAATATTAAAAAATAAACAAGTTCCGCGTTGACTCCAACAACGAAAATAGCTTACCTGGCTAAGGCCATGATTCGTTTGTATAATCCAATTTTCCAAAACAGTGGCACCACTTCGAATACACTAATGAACACAAGTCAATCGGTAAAAAGTTTAGTGTCCACTGAACACCGGTATGCGAAAGTGTATCACGTTTGACAGTTTCACTTCACCACATGGCTGTCGGTTTACGAGCGTAGCCGGTACAGACGTGTGCGGCGCTCGGTGTTTGACGGGCGACTGGAGTCGTCAAGTGTGGGACTGGCCAGTGTGGCACTATTGAGGGGTCGCGGAGCGTTGCAAGCTCCTCGCCTCGGCGAGCGGCGGAGGCGCGGGGTCAGCGAGGGCGGAGCGCCCGGCAGCCGGCGCCCGCGGGACAGCTGCACACCACGGACCCTTTCTCCGATCTGTCTCACTCAATTGTCATGGTGAAAGCCCGTTCACGTGTTGTTTACTTTTTTAGAATTGATCTTAATTTCCGTTAATAAAGAAAATTTTCAATTTCAAAATTTCTTTTTTTTTTATTTTGATAAGCTGTATAATTTTTTATTAACCGACTTCAAAAACGAGGAGGTTCTCAATTCGGCCGGTATGTTTTTTTTTTTTCTATGTATGTACACCGATTACGCCGAGACTACTGATCCGATTTACGTGATTCTTTTTTTGTTCGATGCGGAATAGCTGCCATTTGGTCCCATAAAAATTTTTTCAAAAACAGTTGGGTACTTTGGTTTTAAATTTAAAAAAACTGAAATTATGAAATCGTCTACATAAGCGAAATTGCGAATTTTTACTTTTCCAATGACTTTTTAGTGAAACGATACGATAGTAGGAAACAATATAAGTTGACGGTCACCCATCTAGCTTCGACCGTAGAAAGTTATCACTAAAAATTGTGAAAAAAAAAAAAAAAAAACAAAAATTAAAACCGACTTCAAAAAACTGAAAAGGATGAAATAATTAAATTTAAGTAGGTATTCATCCCCTAGAAACATATTTTTGGAGTTGGTGCTAAGTGGTTTTCAAAAACAATAGAAAGTAAAGCACCGACTCCAAAAATGTTTCTAGGGGATGAATACCTACTTAAATTTAATTATTTCATCCTTTTCAGTTTTTTGAAGTCGGTTTTAATTTTTACGTTATATATTCATAACAAAGAAAAATCATTTCGTATATTCAAAATAATTAACCACAAGACACGTCATAAACATGATAAAATTAGAGTGACAAACGAATTTTCAATAAACGATCCGAGGCAATTTTAAAAAATTAAATGAATATTAATTATTATTATTTAAAAATAAATTAAGCTTACATTTCAAAAGGCACAATGAAAAATATTAAATTGCAAGTGGAGCTTGGTTCAGTGCACGAAGGCAGAAGTTGTTGCCCCCGTAGAGCCTTGAGCCGCCCTCTTTGCCCGCCGAAGCTCTCCTTGCATACATTGAAGTCAACACTTCACTTTTAACTTTTTGAAACCTATCTCGACGAATTAAACGTTTATTTTTAACCCATTTTACGCTGTAACTTAACTAATTTTACGTAAACAACAAAATCTATACATACTTAGTCTGGCTATAAATACTGTTACAATTAAAAATAAACAAAATATTACATTTGAATTTGGAATCTGTCATTTTTATATGATTGCTCATTGTGTTCTCTCATTTTGGCACCAATACATTGTACAATATTTTGCGATATTAAAAATGAGTGGGGTGATAAAGAGAACCGAATCGCTGTGATTGCATTACACAAAGTAGGTATGGAGCCAAATGCAACTCTTAAAACTCCATGCGCTTGGTATTAGTAAAATGTTTGTGTACCGGGCTATTAATAGGTACAATGAGACCTCTGTTTGTGACAGAAAAAGATCTGGCCGTTCACGTAGTGTTCGTACGAAAAAGGTGGTCAAAGCAGTAAGGGAAAGAATTCGAAGAAATCCTGCCCGAAAGCAAAAGATTTTATCTCGGGAGATGAAGATAGCACCTAGAACCTTCTGGCGTGTTTCAAAAGTTGACTTAGGACTTGCAGCCTATAAGAGACGTACTGGTCATTTCTGAACTGATAATTTTAAAAAGAATAGGGTGGTAAAATCGAAACAACTACTGAAGCGGTACGCAAAGGGAGGTCACAGAAAAATTTTGTTTAAGGAATAGAATATTTTTAAAATTGAGCAATATTTTAACAAATAAAATGACCGTATTTATGCTCAAAGCTTTGGGAGCTTCCCAATTAGTCGACAGAGTGCAACGTGGGCTCTATCGGACTTCAGTGATGATTTGGTGGGGTATTAGCTATGAAGGAGTGACTGAGCCATACTTTTGTGAAAAAGGTATCAATACATCGGCACAAGTGTATCAAGATATCATTATTGAGAAGGTAGTAAAGCCCCTTAACAACACCACGTTCAATAACCAAGAATGGTCCTTCCAGCAAGACTCGGCGCCGGGTCATAAAGCTCGGTCTACGCAGTCTTGGTTGGAAACGAACGTTTCGGACTTCATCAGAGCTGAAGACTGGCCGTCGTCTAGTCCCGATCTTACTCCGCTGGATTATGATTCATGGTCAGTTTTAGAGAGTACGGCTTGCTCTAAACGCCATGATAATTTGGAGTCCCTAAAACAATCCGTACGATTGGCAATGGAGAATTTTCCCATGGGAAAAGTGCGTGCATCTATTGATAACTGTATATTAGACAATGGAGACCACTTCGAATAAGCTTTTTATATTTTAAATTGTTTTATATTTATGAATTAAACTAACACACTGTAAAAGTAATAAATGTTATTTGCAATAGAATTTTTTTTTCTTTGTTTCAGTATCTATCTATGGCAAGACTAGGTATAATATACAAAATAGATAATTTACCTATCTACTTATGTATTTTCAAAAAGAGTGCCTATTTATTAAAATATTAAATTTATAAGGAGCTATTAGAGAATTCCGAAATAAAATTTGTAATTCTGGAGTTACGGGGGTTGGGTGTCTTAGTATGTGTGCGCGTTTTGAGTGGTGGCATAACTGTAGTGTGTCGTACGGTACGCAATAATACGCATTTTTTAGGGTTGTCACGAGTGAGGACAATGATTTTAATAACTTAATTGAAAAATAAAAGTTGTCAGCAAGCTGTCAATCTTTCCAAACACCACCACCCCCTTAAATTTTATTTCGGACTTTTGGGACATTAATGTATTATTATTTTTTATTTATTCGTTGACACGGTAATTTGATGAAGTGTGCCATACAATAATATGCTATTAAATACGAGGTAAATACGAGTCATTTATTATTATACTCTTATTATTTTAATTAAATTAAAATAAAAAGTGAAATGAGAGTATAAAGACGACCACTATTATTGTACATTAATTATCATTTATCTATTATTGTCTCGGAATATAAATAGGTAATAAATTAGTGTAAGTGAACTTTTATTAGTTATAAGGATGTTAGTATTCTGAACAAATAAATAAGTAGTGAATTTAAATTAAAAAGAAGTATCTACTGCCAAGGAATAATGAATCCAGAGGACCTATCGATATGATTCATAGTATAGAATGAACAAAGGCCAACGAATTGCTCACTGCAGTCGTATATAAAGCGTGCATTGGCTGCGACAGAATATAAAACCGACTGCGAGGGTACATCAAAGTCATCCAGTCATATCCCTACAATGACGTCCCAGCCCGTCGACCTTGGCGCGAGAACAGAGTTAACCTCTCAAGGAGAAAAGGCCCTTCAGCCTCGAATTCCTCAAGCTATATTACCTGGCTTAGGTCCTTTGTGTGTTACTGAATTTTAGTGAAAGTAAATTAAACACTATTATTTTACCTCACACCTAAGACATTTTTTAGTAAAAAGATACAAAAAAAATGCATAAGTACTTAAAAAATATAGCACATATCCGTCCGTATTATAAATGCGAAAGTGACTCTGTTTGTCTGTGCTGTTACGTTTTCACTTCTAAATCTCTGAACCTATTAAAATGAATTTGGCATGAAGATAGATTACATTCTGAGAAAGGAAATAGCTTACCTTATGGCGCGATAAAATTTATCAAGGAAAAATATTTTCATTACGTAATAACTACAAATAGTTATAAGATAACATACATAGAATACGTTAACTTTACTTAAAAAAATTAAACAAATACATTGAATCATCAATTTTAAATGGCAGTACCTGCGTTTGTTAAATCGTCAGGACAGCGTTTTGCCCAATTCAAATAGTCATCTATATTTAAATCATCGTGTCTTTTATTTTATAGTTTTTAGACATCCGCAGTGATGACTCATATGCCCAACTTCATAATTTTCGCAGTCACTGTATTTTAGTTGTGTAGCGTAGAGCGATCGTGTAATCCGTATTTTCGCCAAATACAATTACTGAATAAAAACGACGCAAAGCAAAGTCAAAGTCAAAATATTTTTATTTAGATACTAATACTAATACTAATTATTTATATACTCACACCTATTATCTAGCCCAAAGTAAGCATCATTAAGAGCTTGTGTTATGGATACTAGATAACGGAGAAATAATGATAACAATATGTATATAAATATTAGAAATATACTAAATAAACATATAAACATCCATGACTCGTAAGCAAATGCTCGTACTCACCATACAAACATTTGTTCCTACCGGGATTCGAACCCAGGACCTCTTGACCGAGTAGCCTGGGGTACAGACCACTCGGCCAGCCGGTCGTCGTCCGGTAGATAGGCCACAAGGAAGCACTTTCAAATCGTCAAAAAAATATATAACTAACAACGCCATAGTGTCTGTCTGTCATGTCTGAATTCACACCGGTTCCAAAGTTGAACTACCGAAGTATCGTAGTTTTCATTTACTCGTCCTATGACCATAATTTTATTACGGTAGAAATTAATTTACATTACGGTCTGCCTTCAATCATATTTAAAAAATTTACTTACCTTATTAATTTAACCTGTCAATATGGGATATAGGGATATCCCAAGTCCTGGGTGGCTCAGTGGTCAGAGCAGTCGCCCGGATTGCGAAAGGTCGCGGGTTCGATTCCTGCCTCAGGACGTGAAATTTTTCTAGTTTTATTCTATTTTAATTACTAAGTAATTTTTCAACCATTTATAATAATGTTAAAATCAATAATTAAGAATATTTGAAAGCACTGCCCCAACTTAACCGAATCGTCGGTATTTGTAAAAATACTCGTTTCGGATGTTGAAATAGAATATTTCGACATTGTAGGGTGGACGTTAGCTCATAAACGCAAGTACAGATAGACTAGAAGAATTTCACAGGGATATCCCAAGTCCTGGGTGGCTCAGTGGTCAGAGCAGTCGCCCGGATTGCGAAAGGTCGCGGGTTCGATTCCTGCCTCAGGACGTGAAATTTTTCTAGTTTTATTCTATTTTAATTACTAAGTAATTTTTCAAACATTTATAATAATGTTAAAATCAATAATTAAGAATTAACCTGTCAAGTTAATTTCTGTAGACCCATATTTAAAAATGCAGAATCAATAGTTAAACTGAGATTACCGCATCGGTATTAATTGCATAAAATACCTCTGCTGAGAGTTGATATCAATATACAATGTATCGAATGAGATGACGGCGTGTTCCACGTGAAAAGATTGTATTAAACGCACGAGTAATTTACTAAGGCGTTGGTTAGTAGCTCGCGTTGGCGATGGGTGCGGCCGTGCCATCAGCGAGGGCAGCCTGCGCTATGACCTGGATCCTTGCATCAAGGCCACTGGGCCGTATCGTAATCCCTCACCCGGTACACCCCGTACATAGAGCGTCGTAAACACACCTCAATATTTCAATGTACCTACCTACTTAACTGGTTTTATGCGGAAACCCGAATGAAGCCGACCTGTTTTCTGATCAACGACAATGAAGCTTTTGTTAAAAACTGCTAATTTTCAAAAAATAGTTGTCATTAAGAAAAATAACATCAAACAGTTAGGTATAATATAGTTTTTAATAAAAATATTTCTTATTTGTTACTACAAAAATAATTAACTAACTAAAATCAGAAATAAAGAGTTTCGCACTGTCGAAAGTGCATACTTCTATTTTGCACATGACTGTAAATTTTTTAGTAATACATTATTTTGAGTGTAAGAATTTAAATGCGAATTAGAATATCTACACGTCCAATTGGTAGGTACAAGACCTATGTATTTTTTATGACACAGGGGTGACAAAAAGAGGTTATCGTAGCCTATTTGATGCTGGTAATAAAGAAAAACACATTATGTAAACATCAAGATAAATTAATTCACTAATATATACGTCACATTAATTTTAGCAATTAAAAAAGGTAAAGAAAAGAGTTTGATTGATCAGGTAAATTAAAATGCCACTACTTTCATATTATTAATATACGGACGGACCTAATACATAATACCAATTTCCTCAAAAAATCGTTTGGTTTAAAACGCATATTAATGAAAATTATTAAATTAATAATAATAAAAAGTAAATTTTCACACCCACCCATTATCTAGCTCAAATTAAGCATGTGCTATGTATACTAATTAGCGAACAAATACCTTTAAGTAATAAATTTAAAAAAAAAACAATAACTAAACTTAAATTAACATAAATATCCATGAGTCATGGAAAATGTGTGTAATAATCACCATATACATTTGCTCCAACCCGAATTCGAACCAGGGATCTCTGGTTAAGTAGACTGGGGTACTGAATCTGAAATTGACCTGGGGGTGTATATTAAGAGCTCTTTGTTTCCATTTAGTTTAATGGCAGGTTATTTTTTGATGCAGTATGAACTCTCTGACCCTGCTAATAGAGTTCACTGTGTAGCAAAATTAGAAAGGGCTAAAAACTGAACGTAAATACGCCACCCCCTGACTATTTACTGGACCAGCTGGGCCGTCGTAATTTTGTGCATATTTGATGACATTATGATTTTCATGATATTTTATAGTATATAAGGTGTGTTTTGTATTTACTATTTAGATATATAGAAACAAGTGCTTCAACTTCGCTCGCGCACTTTCCTCGATTAACTTTCTCGTTTACAATTCGAGTTGACCTTTTCCTTTCTATGGCGGTAACTTAAAATAAGGGTCATTTGACATTTTAAATTTACGTATGATAAATCGTGATATTTTGGGATTGTGCATTTTAATTATTTAAATACAAAAACTATAAAATAAATAAAAAGTTTGGCACATGCTGCTTCAAAAAAAATCTGAGTTCTAGATAGTTACGATTAAATTACACTTTATGTTACCTAAATTAACGTCCCAATAAGAAAAGTTACAAGTAACAATACAACTAATAATCTGAAATTCATTCAAGTATACAAGTACATTATGTAATTAGTCCTTTTTACGCCCGAATATTCAAACGGTTCATAAATAAGAGGTCTACTTAAATATTTTAATTATTGTCAACGGCAAAAAATTGTATTAGCAAAGATGGCGAACGTCAAATTAAGCACTCTTTGAATTTAATCTAGACTTTACAAATGTTAGGTGACGTTTGAGTTTAAAGTAGATATTCAGCCGTATGACATACTAATTATGGGAGGGCTAAGGCCCATTTATACAATGCAAGTTTCTTGCCTGTAGCACACACAGTAAAATTGAAGCCAGAAATGACTTGCAGTTTAAAAACAACACATGAGACTATGCAATTCATTTTTTACTTCAATTTAATTGTTTGTGATGTGATTGTACAGGCAAGAAACTTGCATCGTGTAAATGAGCCTTAAGAAGTTCGCAAATGTTATTCTTATTGAATAAATTTACGTACAGACGACAGCACATCAAGTGTAACAGTTGCACTACGAAAGTCGCCTCTATTATGAACGGCGTAAGGGCGGTCTCAAGCTCAAACTGTTACGCTTGATGTGCTGTCGACTGTACAAACACACTATTAAACAAGAGACATCCCATAAATAAACCTTAGGTACATAAGCACTGCTTATTTCCAAAGAAATAATAGGTAGTAAGTAACGTAGTAATTTTAATAGTTGAATAAAATTTGTTTAAATTCTTTATACTTTTACTTGTTTTGGGGTGTGTTCTGAGGAACTATTTGACATGATGCCGACGGCCTCTTTCTATCATCGCACCGCTCGCCACCGGCAGGGCGTTCATCCTCACAAATTGGAAACAAAGTGGTCGCGTACTGTACGGTTTCAGAGAAACTTTCTCCCAAGTACCTACGCTCAGGTGGTGGAATGAGCTCCCTGCAGAAGTTTTCTCGAATGAGTACAGCATGGGGTTCTTCAAAAAAGGCGTAAAGAGGTTTTTAAAGGGTCGGCAACGCGCAAGTGATACCCCTGGTGTTGCAAGCGTCCATGAGCTATGGTAACCGCTTACCATCAGATGGGCTGCATGCTTGATTGATTTCCACTTTAGTGGTATAAGAAAGAATACTATCTAAATTTATTATAGATACTCTTATTTTTATACAATAAAAATAATATTTATTTATTTCTATTTACAAGAGGTGTTCTTTTTAACCGACTTCAAAAAAAGGAGGAGGTTATCAATTCGACTGTATGTTTTTTAATAATCGACATGGTCCGCAAACAAGCGTACGGTTTGCCTGATGGAAAGCGGTTACCGTAGCATATTAGATCCTCGTAGCCGTCGTCGTAGCACCTTTTGGGCACTGTAACTAAACTAAACACGTCGCGCGCTGCTTAACTAAACTATATTTTTTTAACAAAAATAAACCGACTTCAAAACACTAAAAGGGAAAAAATAATTAAATTTAAGTAGTTAGGTACCTACAATCTCAAAAAAAACACAAATATGTAGTAACAGTAACGAAGTATAAAATTTATTATTAACACACATACCACCTGAACGTAAAAGTTTTTTAAAAAAACTATTTTCTTAAACGAGTAAATATGGATAATAAATAAATGATTGTCATTGTTTGGTTATCAAAGAATATAAAACATTATTCGGTAACTAATTAGTCTTATGAAGGTTTAGTTACACAAAAGATCTCAAAATTCAAAAAGTCCTATATTCAACAATAACATAACGATATCAATATTTTTACGGTCGGTTTCTATATTCCATTTACAGATAGAGATAGGTCTACCGCGAGCAAAACTTTTTTATTTGTAGTAAATTAATAAAAAGTCCTAGGCAATAAAACTAGTAAGCATTCTGCTAGCTGTGGATAGAATATTGAAACCAGCCGTTAGAGTACCTACATTAAAGCAAGTTAATTAAACGGTAGAAAGTTGGTGGACGTTATCAATAAATTGTATAATCGTGACGCCTAGCTCAGTAAATTTCGACCGAGAGTAAACTGAATAGAGAACGGCGGCGGCGTTGTCAACTCTCTCAGTGCTCCCAGCCTGAGAAAGCTCGCTAGAGATCGGTGAAAACCCTACGGGACGGCGCAAACGCATGTGTAAGCCATGGGTACGAGTTTAATGCAAAAGAAGGAACCGACTTATGTTCATTATTTATTGGAAACAGTCAAACAAAAACTGCAAGATGCCCTGCACTCTACAATTTCAATTTCATGAATAAGGTTAGATTAATAAAGATTAAGGTCAATGTAGAAAATAAATAACTAAAAAAAACCAATTACCTCAGGAATAAATGTAAAAGTATTATAAATCAACACACAATGATCAGTTGCTCTATTTTTCTTTGTTGAAGTGTCCCTGGACCATTACAAAGTATGTTGATACGGGGGGGCATGGCAGTGCCCCGGCCAAGTAGAGCACGATAATATTACGCTGTGCCGTACGGAATGTGATTATCAGTTTTTTCATGGTCATAGAATTGATTTTGAAAATCATGAGATTTCATATGGTCAATTTTATAAATAACAGCTGATTATAATTTATTAGCTCGTTCTTGCGAAGCTTTAAATATCTGATTACAACACTAAACATATACCTAATACAGAAATAAATTCATTGTATGTGACAATATCAAAGCAGAAAATTGTTACGTTAACGGGTTTCCTATTTCATAGGATTGGCATATTTTTCATATTTATTAATATTATATTTACAAAGTGTGAAAATGTTTTAATATTTTTATCACACACAGACAGATTATCAGAGACAGATGATTTTTATTATTATTTAATTCGCGTATCGTGTGGCGAAACTTATAGTGAAAGTGCATCTTTGCAAATGCTGCGCCTGCGCATCGCATTCAGATTATTTTTCAGTCGTGAGGTGAGAGGGAGAAACGTAAGAAAGCGCCAGCAAGCTGGCGCAGGTATAGTAAAATTTGAAAGCGCTACACAATAGCGCGTTGTCGAAATTGGAAAGTTGAGCGGCGCGGCCATTGCGTAATAGCTCTTACGGGCTGCGGTGACGCTGACGAAAGGTACAGTATGACGTCACCGCATGAAAGTGCATCGGCCGCCCCCCTCCCGGCTGTTGCACGTGCGGTGCAACCACTGCGCTTCCTGCATCTGAGGACTTTCTATTGGGAAACGCCGCGCCAGCACTCGACTTCTCTCCTATTGGGAAATTGGACTCTCACGCGCCGCGACACGAAACGAGATGCATCTGATTGAGCAATGACGCAGGCGACTTCACATTGCGTTTACACAACCACTAACATGGTGCACGGCTATGTATGGGCTTATAATTTAAGTAGCCGTGGGAATAATATCTAATCTAAAGTCACTTTCTATTTGAAAAAGAAGTACTTACACTTTTGAAACGCTCGGGTAATTTGTGGCTATGCCTGCAAGGAAAGAAGAAAATTAGTTGCATTGTTGTAACTATTTTTTATCAAAAAAAGCAACGCCATAAACCTAAATATAACATTTGGCGTTAGCAAATTCATCTGAAAGTTTAATTTAATTCCTCATCATAAATTACATCACATTAACAAAAACAAATATGATTTATGCATTGATTTTTTCATATGCATATTATAGACTAAGTAATTTCTTTCTAGGTATTATTATTAAATGTTTTATATGCATATTATAGACTAACTAATTTCTTTTTAGGTTATATTATTGTTATAGAAAAGTTTTATTTTGATAGTATAATTAGTGCATAAGCTGGTTATTAAATGTATATTATGATATTTTGATAAAAAACATTAATTCATTAAATAAAATGTGCTATAATATAATGTTCATACACCCTAGTAATACTATGTATAAATGAGACGAAAGCCATTTATTATTAAAATCAATTGTGTACCCATTCGAACTCATTACAACTTGAAATCAATAAAAGCCGCCTTGACACTGTTTGCTTTTACAGATCGACATACCCGTACATATTATAAATAAAATGTATTACGTTGATAAAATACATGCTAAGAAGAAGGATTACTCTGCATAAATACAGCTTAGAACGGTGCTATGATTACTTCAAATTATTTATATGATTTAATTTTACATAATGATGAGATGAGTTTCGAAATTATAGAACTTATTGGTCAGAAGATCTTTTACAATGACCGTTTTTTAACAATGTAGCATTTACCATGCAAAAGTTACGCTGATTGACCAATAAGTGAGAGAGTTTAAAAAATTGAGGTCTCAACGCGGGACGCTCCTCAAAGGAGTTCATGGTTGAATGGAACATGTACAGTGTTCAAACATTACGTTATTATCTTAATCTGTACCGTTTTACACAACAGTAAGGCTTACAATCGTGTGACACGGCAAAAGTGGTTCCTAATTGTCAGATTGAGAACGCCCGCGAATAAATAACGATTTAATCTTTATGTACACATAGGTAACGTTGGTTTTTGTTTACAGCGTTGCGGCATTCAAGAAGTAGGTTGAGAGAACGCACATCTAGATAGACCCGTATATCACAAAGATTCATTAACTCATCGACATGAGATGAGACCAGAGAATGTGTACTTCGTGACATGACTGAAGTTTCGAGGATTTTACCGTGTTGACTACTTGATAATCATTACGTAAGTTCCGGATCAAAAAAAGTAAAAAAAAATATATATCAATCAAAGTGTAATAAAGTTACCCTAAAGTTAAATTAGGGACCCGACCTATTTATTTTCCAAGACATCAGAATCGGCGCAATGAACACCTTCATGGACTCATGTAACTATATTATTTAATTTAAAGTTGGCTATGAAGTCGCTTTTCTGTGCACATAAAAAGTTGTAATTAAAAAAATATTGATTCATGAAAGTTTTCGTCCTAAAATTTTGAAAAGATTTTCTTTGCAGATAGTAAAATTTAGGGAAGGAACTTTGATCTTGCAGTTAACAATAGTGTGAAGGGCTTAAATACGGTACGATTCATCACTTCGAATCGTCGTTGCGATAATCGCAACGACAAATCGCTTCGATTTAAAGAAGGACGTGCCATTGCGGACAGAGACCCAAATAATTCAGAATATGCCTGTGCACGTGCGTATTGTGAAAATGGAAAACTAACTTCTTTTGATTAGGTAAGTTTTTACTAAAAGCATCAAACCTACCGTGATTCAACCCAGAGACCTAACACGGCCGTCATATAGTCCTTGTCAGTTTTGAATTGTTCATTACACACAGACAAAAAATATTTATTTATGTAGACTCACCGAAAGACATTTTAATCTTGATATTTCGGTCTTCATTATGATAATAATATATTTTTTATAACGTTTTTTTTAAATTACTATTATAAATATTTAATTACATACATACAAAATATAAAAGTATAAATGGTAGTCGCTTTGAATAATGTTTAGGGGGCGTACATAAATTACGTGAGGTGTTTAAGGGGGGGAGGGGGTCGAGTCAAATCTCATCTAATCTTACGTTGGAGAGGGGGGGGGGGGTCTCGGCAAATATCACGCAATTTTTTTTCTGATTGAAACAATAAAAAAATAGTATTTTGGTACATTTAATCCAGATTGTACATGTTTGAGATTTAATCTTAAGCGTAATCGTAATACGATTAAGATCATTCACTAATTCGTTCGAAAGAAAATAATTTCATTGAGCTAATGAGTTACTGTGCGCAAGCGCCAACGGCTTAGAGTGGCTAGATCTGAACGAAGTAGAAGGAGCAGATGATTTTACTGAAAATCATATGGACATGTTGGTTCCAATAGTCTCTCTTGAGACCGCGCATGATTCATGATACAGAAAATTTAAAAAAAAACACCTCACGTAATTTATGGACGCCCCCTTAGGTGTCACAACGGCGAGAGATGCAATATCATATCAAGAAGATTAGCGATAAGGGTTCGAAGACGCGAGAAAAACTATAAATTGAAAATAAAAATAAATATAATACTTTTTTATTTCATTTACATTTTCTGCTCAAAAAATAATAAAAGTTGATTTATTGGTCAGAATTATCTGTATATTACCGGTTTAGATCACCAATAAATTCGAGTGATGTCTCTGTACCCGTATAAAAAAATGTACCTACTCTGTGGACAGACTGTAACAAAAATCGAATCGTAGATCGCAAAGAGCCATTCACTGTCGATTTGTCTTACTATATGCATTATTGCATGGGTTTTTATGCTATCTCCGATATCACCTTGGATCAAATAAATTGACATTAACTGTTCATTCGTCGTTTCGATCGGTCTGAAGCGACGGATCGTAACGACGAATCGCACAGTATAAGGGACCCTTTAAAGCAAACTCATTTTGACATTTTGTTCTTTAAAAGAAGTGAGGGTTGAGCATAAGAGATGTCATTATCAATCTTTTGATGTTGACTGTACTTACCTACTATAATTAAAAATCAATACCTACGTATTCATATTGGATACAATACTCTAGTATTGTATCTGCATCTGCGGTATCCTTAATCCTTACTACCTATCTAATTATTTTGATTAGCACAATTCATTTCATGAAAAAATTAAAAGAAACGGTTTGTTAAATCAATCATCCGGAAATAAATAATATCCAAACGAAAGGAGAGTGGTTGGTGCACTTTCTATTAGAACAAAAGTAACGAGCAAAAGTTACGATATCTCGTGTGATATAACAGCTTGCGGCTCGAATCGGCCGATGCAATATAAATCGCTAGCCTACAACCAACAGCCGTTTCAATTCAATGATCCAATGATTTTATGCCTTATTCTGTTTCAAATCAACCTCTAGTTTAATAATAATAAATAAATATAAAAAACTGTAACAATCGAATGTCATCTATATGCGGTAGCATACTCTACATTAAATTTTATTAAAATTGTTTTGTAAACTTATTAAAAATGTTCAAAGAAACTCGATTTGAAAAAATAACTCAATTATTTACTTCTAATAATTATTTGTAAACCTGCCCACTTGTAGATTGTGTTCGCAGTTTTTTATTGTTGGTTGTCTCTGGTGTGGAATAAAGAATATCTATAATTACTTACTCTTTGCAAAATTACTTATAAAAATTAAGCATAATATAACTGAAAATAGTTTTCTACTTAATGTACCAGGAGAATGAAGAGTGCCCAATTGGGAAAGATCCTCCACCTCATCAAAATATCCCGCAGCCAAATAATCAGTGCTGCGTTTCTGCAGCGATTGCGGTCCTTAGAGTCCATCAAGGAAACGTTGTGTTGGGTGGGAGCAAGGGGTGGGGACTTGTCTCCTGTGCTGTGAATATGAAGCTTTCTCTTGATTTTAACAGGAAGGGCAAATTGAAAAGTGGTGTTCAAAGCGTCTATAGGCAACGGAAAGCGTTTGCCAAATTGCCACCCTAGCTGTATAAAAAAAAGAAAAATTACAAAAGCATTGTTAGTACCACGTTTTAATTAATACTAGAGAAGCCATTCATGTCGTTTCCACTTCTGTTCGTTGCTTGCAACAGTTGCGATTTGAAAATGATAGGTGTTAAGGTGCGATCTCAGGCCAGTATCTGGCTGACATCACATGATATAATGACGATACGCAGTCGGGATTAACACATAAATCCGCAACATTAGAAACTTGCAAAACGAACAGTTTTAAGTTATGAATATCTAACAATCTGACTACGCCACATTCTCTAACAAAGTACTGCCTGGTAAATTGCAAGAGATCTCAGCGAGAAATACGTTCACCGTCCTAGATGCGCCGTACTTTCGTTTTGAAATCGGCGCGCACAATTGGCCGTATCGAGACAGAGGCTGCAGCCGCGCCGAACACTGGCGGAACGCATTCCAGCGTTTCTAATACAACCACTCTCCACTCATTGGTGTTGCTGCACTTCCTTATTCTTGAACCAGATTTGTTAAAAAAACAAGAAATAAAAAAAAAATATCGGCTATGTATGGAAAAGTAAAGAAGCTTTTCACCATTAAATTGTATTTTTTTTTATTATCTTTTAAGTATTATTTGTAAAATAAAGTAGGTGAGTTTATATAAGTATCTATAGAGTTTTTTTTTATACAACTGGATGACAAACAAGCTGACGGCCCACCTGGTGGTAAGCGGTTACCGCCGCCTATAGACACCTGCAATAACAAGGAAAAGCACTTGACATTGCAGGTGCGTTGTCACCCTGAGGCCTAAGATGAAATGCCGTCCATGCCCAGTAATTACACTGGCTACCTTTCCCTTCAATCCGAAACACAGCTAACCGTTTCACGGCTGAAATAAGAAAGGCGGTGGTACCTACCCAGACGACCCTACATACGGGTCTTCCACCTAGTGTATCGTTTATATGGGGCATATAGGCGCCTTTGAAGGTGATAAAATAAATTTTTAAGGTGATGAATAACTTTACTAACATTTTGTGTATTATTGATCTTTTTCCGGTACTTTCTTGACAGAGTAGTATAATACCTACACAATATAATATCGTAAGTAGTTTTGATATCATTAAAGGTGATTTATTATTATTACTAGTAGTAGTTAGCAGTACTTGTGTTTCTCCCATGTATATAGGACGTATATAGGCCCGTCATGATAATTGTTACTAGTGGCTGTCCAAGTAGATGTCGGTTATCGCACCAAAAGGGAGCTTAACAATTTCCTTTCTCAGGATGTGATCTATCTCCATGCCAAATTTCATCTAAACAGCTTCAGTAGTTTAGGAGTTCAAACGTAACGACAAACATATTTAAGTTTTATAACGTACTTTCGCATTTATAATAGTAATAATATTATAAATGGGAAAGTATATACCTGCATACACTATGGATAGTATGACTGCCTGTATACACTATGGATAGTAGGGGTTGTCTAATAAAACTAAGAATATTTTTAATTGTGTTAATCTTCTGATTTTTATTCATTTTCGTTACATACTTTACATGCTGATTAGGCACACATAACCTTGGAGTTATGACTTGTTACGTATGAGTTGTAACTGTTTCGTATACTCGGGGTCGATTCCCGCCTTAGGACGTGAAATTTTTCTAGTTTTACATTTTAATTACTAAGTAATTTTTCAAACATTTATAATAATGTTAAAATCAAAACTTAAGAATGTTTCGTATACTATTCATATAAATAAATATAAGTAGCTGCTCTAGAATATTTTCAATTTTTCAATGTATTCTTTGACAACACACCCCTGTTCATTATTCTATGGTACTTGTATGAATGATAAAATTCTGCTAGGTCGTCATAACTTAATT
Organism: Nymphula nitidulata; assembly: GCA_947347705.1. Lineage (NCBI taxonomy): Eukaryota > Metazoa > Arthropoda > Insecta > Lepidoptera > Crambidae > Nymphula > Nymphula nitidulata. Next base: position 14,517,375 of record OX374625.1, on the reverse strand, counting down.
TCATAGACATTTGAAATAAAATTAAACGTGTCTATGTGCGTGTAATTGTATGTCTCATAATAATTGATGAAATAACTTTAATCATGTCTGGCAGGAATTTAAACGCATCTTCTTGCTGCCAGGGTTTAAAAATTGATTAAATTTCGATTTAAATAAAGTGACTTAAAAAACAATGATCACAATCAGAATCAGAATTATTTATTTGCAGGAATGTGAGTACAAAAGTGGTGTTTACATACAAAAAATAAGGTCTTTCACATTTTACCTATAACGGATGTGAAAAAAAATCATATTAATTTTAATTATAATTGTTAGCATTACAGTAAAAATTTAGATAGGTATACAAAATGAAAAAAAAATATCTAAAATAATAATAATAAAATATAAAAAAAAATGTCGATAGCATCTAAAATAATTCAAAGTCAAAAGTTTTAAAAATAACATGTCATAATAAGTTGTTACATTAATAGGAGTAATGATTACATTTATATAATATAAGATTAATTATTTGCATGTTGCCTATTTAATAATTTCTTTTTCAATTGTTTTACATTTAGGGTTTTTAAGTTGTCTGGAATTTTATTATGAATAAGAGGTGCTAAACGCAGAATACTTTTCTGGTAGAGAGCTGTTTTACATTTAGATCTAAATATTTTTTTTTTACTGTAATCAAGGATGATTCCATGCTGTAACCAAATCACCCGCCTAAACTGCCAAGGGACTGGGTATAAAAAAATGGTTTAATTTCATTGTTCTTAAGTCTTAATATAAACAAATTATTTTTATTATTCCTAGTGCTCTCCAAGCACATTTTTCATTGCAGGAGTATTGAAAGAAATATTTCTTTAAGAAACGAACCCCTTTTTTTATGATGGAAAAGCTTTTATAGCTACCCAGCTGTGATAAAGGGCCACAGTTGGGTTATGTGAGACTTCCCGACTGGCATACTCACTAAAAACCATCAGTTCTTCCTACCTCGCTGCAAACCGACGCGACCATACAGGGAACTTGGTAGTCGTCCGCGTGGCCGCTTGCAGCTGGCCTCAGCAGGCCACCACAAAGGGTAAGGGATATCCCGGAAGAACACCGGATATCCCTACCACACCGGGTGACAATGTAGACGATGGAGCCCTATTCCATCGCCTACATCCCGGCTAGGGCCAATGGAGCGTGGCAAAGAGCCTTCTCCTTCGGCCCGGACGCCTCCTGCGGGACGGGGCCGCGAGAGGGGCATCCTCACTAGCCCGCTTTGCAGCCTCCTTTTGGAACATGACTTGCTCACAGAAAGAGACAATCACCTCCCAGCACGTCGCATTGCTAACCATCGACTTAATCAACGTCGGCAATGAGAGGTCTGAACCTACTGACGCGATGAGGACAAGGCGCTCATCGTCCCACGCAGGACAGTGTTCAAGAGACGAACCCCTAGCTTATGTGCTCTCTTTTGTTAAATGTTAAATGTTTGTGTATTTTATTTTTATTTAATTTTATTTATTAAGGACAACAAACAACTGTACAATAAATTCAACAATTGCTACATGTGTTTTCTTGGTTGTAGAATTAGCACCGTTTTCCACATAGTAAAGCCAGTGTACCGACGGTAAAATGTTAGATAAATAAATAAACGTAATGACATTTCACAAATACGGATAAATTGATTTTGCAATTAATAACACAAACAAACAAAAAAGAGAAAATAAAAAATCTGACTTAAATAAAAAAATCGATATTTATTGCTCCATTGTTGCTGTACCACATTGTAAAGTATAAACGGAAAATTAAAAAAAAAACGTATTAACGAATATTATTATTACTTACGTTAGATGCTCAAAGCTCAGAAGAAACATTTGACGTCATGTCGTTACAATTTTATCTAAAGAATACGCCCATTATTCCATCATAATTGGTAGATTAAATACAATAACCAATAACGTAAGAACATACTCTTAAAACTTCGCTTTTTTTCGTAAGATAAGTACCTACCCTATTTGGTGAAATAAAAAATTGTTATCCTTAGATATTATTCAGGAGATGATGCTAAAATTTATTTTATTAGTTTTATTAAGGGGATAAAGCTAAAATTTGCATTTGCATTTTAGCTTTATCCTCAGAATAAAACTTATTTGACTTAAGTCAAATCGGTCCTAAGTAACTTTCGGTACCTACGACGATTACTACGGATAAAAGTAAACTTTTAATAGAAACTTAAATTGTGTGAAATCGGTAGACGGCGAAATGACGCTCTTTCAAGCATTTAACTAGTGCTATTAGATTAAAAAGATTTTCTATTTACATTCCAATTCAAAGAAAAAGAACGAAGTCATTAGGAAGGACAAGAGAAATTTGAAGAAAATATTTAAACTGAACTTCAAAGAAACCATCCCAACACAATTTAATATATTTTGATTATGGTTACATAAAAATGCCAAGAATGAATATCTATGTATGAACTGCAGGCGTATGTAGTATTACTATGTCCAATTCGAGAAAGGGGAAATGTAATTTTTTTTTCAGCGAAATATAATATGTATGTATATAAACGACGTAGACAAAACCTATCTTGAGCTAGACATGTCGCAGAGTCGGATAGTTTAATATTTAATCACATTTTAATGTTTTGCTGCGTTTATAACGCCTACTTTATTGTAACAATTAGAAATAAAGAAAGAAAACGCTATAAAATTATAACTAGTGCTCCGGTGGCGTAGTGGTAACCACGTATACCCAGAACCCAGGAGACGCTGTCGATTCCCGCCTGGAGCATATTTTTTCCATCGCATAAATTTTTCTTTCTTTATTTGTAATAGTTTAATATTTGACTAAAATTAATTCTAATTAAAGAGGTCCACAGGGTTTTTGACTTGACCTACTTAATTTTATACTGTTGCTTAGAGAATAATAATTTCATAAATAATTTTAATTGCAGCAAGAGTGAATTTTATTTTCTTCCTTATGCGAGTTACGCGTTAATATTATTATGACGTGTAACTTCTCTCTTATAGCAGAGTTTTGGCGACCCAAATAATAATGTACGCGAAACATCACCATTGTTTCAATTTGTATTACCTACATTAGTACTACATAGTGAATGTGACATAATTTCGCTAGATTTGTGCCAGTGGTTTTGAAAGACAGCAACTCGGATGATACACCCGTGGTCAACTAGACTTATTCATGGTGACCGTATTATGGGAACAAGTAGTGCAATGGCTTCTTTCAACATAATAATCAACATGATTAATTATACAAGCTGTCATAATTTTAGACAACGAGTGTGTTGGAAGAACATTGGTCGATTGTTTTACTTTTTATTACTTTGTAATTTTATTTATATTTCGTTGTTCTTTGTTTTTTAGCTTACGTGAGATATCCTAGCTAAATGTGTATCAAGGGGGTTCTAATCTTTTTTTCCTTTTACATTCAAAAAGACGGCGAATCCAAAAAGAGGCGTGAAAAGGCACATTATAGACCGGCAAGGTAGAGGTGGCTAGAACAGTGTGTTCAATCAAAGTGCACTAGCTGTCATAACATTATATGGGCTTTTCTTACCGCTTCACTTCATTCGGGTGCCATCCCGTGCTCTGTTTTTTTTAAATATTGTTTTAAAAATTGGATTATTATTAGACTATGAGGAAAATACATGTATTGGACCTAAACTGTTTTATTTAAGAATTTGAGTTTCAGAAGGTAGCTGCTAGTAGCAGGGTAGCATAGGTATTTATCTCCATTTCCAGTTTTTGTTTATATTTAGCGTTCTAATTTAAATTGACTTGTTTTATTTATACATGATAATAGGTACACACAAACCAACATGCTTATTAATCTGTCAAAGCAGCGTTTACCCTCCGGAGGGCTATGACAATTAAAAAATAAATTGTGTCTGGAATGTGATGCTCGATGGGTTTAAGAGGGGAAAATAACAAGTTTATTGTTCAACTATATACCAGTATGTAAAGGTTGGAAGCTCTACATTGAAAGTTATTGACGAATATATTTACCTGGGACAAATTGTCCAACTTGGTAAGGCCAACTTCTAGAAAGAGAGCAACCGACGGATCCAACTCGGCTGGGCAGCGTTTGGGAAGCTTCGCAGCATATTCTCGGCCCAACTAAGTACCGCAGTGTCTCAACACGAAAGTCTTTAATTCGTGTTTGTTGCCAGTGATGACTTACGGAACTGAGACGTGGCGGCCGCTTACAATGGGCCTCATAAGAAGGCTCAATGTCACTCAAAGCGCAATTGAAAGGACTCTGCTCGGGGTTTATCTGCGTGAACGAATCAGAAATGATGAGATCCGCAGGAGAACAAAGGCCACCGGCATAGCCCGAAGATTTGCGAGCCTCAAGTGGCAGTAGGCAAGCCACATTGCAAGAACTGACGGCCGTTGGGGCAGAAAGGTCCTCGAGTGGCGGCCGCGTACTGGGAGACGCAGCGTTGGTACGCCTCCCTCAAGGTGGACCGACGATCTGGTGAGGGTCGCGGGAAGCCGATGGATGCGAACAGCGCAGAACCGATCGGTATGGAGATATTTGGGGGAGGCCTATGACCTGCAGTGGGCGTCTCTCGGCTGAAATGCTGATGAATGATTATACCAGTAGGTATATAGGATTGACATAAAACAATATTAAAACACAGTTAGTGCAAAGTAGTAACTAATATCGCGATACTTGAGTAAAAAAACCCACTCCAAAAAACTGAAAAGGATAAAATAATTAAATTTTAGTAGGTACTCATCCCCTAGGAACATATTTTTGGAGTCGGTGCTTCACTACCTATGGTTTCTGGAAACGACTTAGCACCAACTCAAAAAATATGTTCCTAGAGGACGAGTACCTAATAAAATTTAATTATTTTATCCTTTTCAGTTTTTTGGAGTCGGTTTTGATTTTTGTTTACTTTTTTTTTCACGATTTTTAGTGGTAACTTTTGAAGGTCAAAGCTAGATGGGTGACCGTCATCTTCTATTGTTTTCATTTCACTAAAAATTCATAGGAAAGCAAATATCCGCAACTTCGCATACGTAGACGACTTAATTTTTCCAGTTTTTTTTTATTTAAAAACCAAACTATACAATGGATTTTCAAAATTTTTCTATGGGACCAAATGGGAACTATTTCGCATCGAACAAAAATAGAATCATCAATATCGGTTCACCCAGTCAGTTCTGAGGTAACAAACATAAAAAAAACCATACAGACGAATTGATAACCTCCTCCTTGTTTTGAAGTCGTTTAAAAATGAAAAAAAAAAACGATAATATAAGATTCTGGTGGCGCCACTAGTACATCTTTGGCAGCTCATAACTTGGAAACGTGACGCTGTACGAGATTTTTTCAATCTATATTTTGTGTTTGTATTATTTATTGTGTGTGAACTATCGATATCGATATATGAACTATCGATTTATAAAGGTTCGCTATTTTGAAAACCCTTTTTATTCAGCATATGAAGTGATATAAAAACGATTATCCTCTAATCGGAATTCAATAGTTACTTATATAGTTATGGAGTAATATGAATAATTTGTTTCATCACTTTTAAGTGAAAGTGGGTTGACTTTATCAATAAGCTTTGGCTTTGTTCAATTGAAGTTTAAGTGGGAGTATCTATAGTGTTATGTCTGTCTGCTAGAAATCTAAACTAAATTACACTTTTGCTATAGTCCAACTTTTGGTAAGAGCGAAAGCCTTTCTTATAAGTTTTTTCTAGATTTAAACCCTAGAATTGATAGGATACTAGAGATTATTTGCACACGGCGCGGCGCGGCGTCATCATTTATACTGTCAATTAAGCGATTTGAAAACGCATCAAATAATTTCAAACATGGGCATATAAAATGGCATTTCATTTATGCAGTCAGCGTGCGCCAGATTTCATAAGCGATCTCTCTACACCCTGATCTAGGTTAGGTGGCCGGCATCGGCGGTAGCGGTGGCGTATCGAGCGCAGTCCGATGTTAACCTACATACATCGGTGGCACACTTACAACAACCGAGTTGGGGACGAGAACACCCGTACCTACCCGTAAAATTCGTGACCCAGTCCTCCCCCTTGTTTCCTCTATGACCTCCGGGCTCCGATATTGTAGGCGCCGCATTAAGCGTCATTTGATGAGAGATTGTTAAAAACCTAAGGATTTGACAAAGGTGGCCCAATCCAATCTAACACAGGGTTCAACTGGTAGTTCATGAGTCAGTTGTCACCGCGTTGACGTCGCCTTCCCAGTGAGACTGAGAAAGTATACCATGTCGAAATGTAAACATAATTTAGGATGAGTATTTTCGTAGTGGACGTCTTACGGCTAACATGATGAAGGTAAACAGAATCGTGGGAATATTTCAACTCAAATAGGAGGTTTGAGACCATCGAAGATAAAATAATAAAATAACGTAAATGAACTATCTACATTATGCAAGCCCCTAAGAAAGTAAAGTGTGCCATATGGAAGGATAGTGTAGAGAACTGAAGGCCCAACACTCTTCAAACACATTTGAAGAGTGTTGGGCCATAGCACCACTAAGCTGGCCCCATGCAGGTTGATAAGTCACAAAGCGATTGCGAGATAACAATTTTTATTGACCCATCCAGGATCGACCATGGGAAAAGTGGCTTTGTTTTCGTAATTCGTGAGCGATTTGAGTTTCCCCGTCCTTTGGTTGGACGTTCCTTGCAGATCGCATTTCGTACTTTGCTCAAGCTTCCTTCACAAACCACTCGTACCGACTTATTCTTCGACTCCTTCACTGTTCATGCAGTGATATTGTGGAACGCACTACCTCCTTTAGTACGTGACTGTCAGACTATTTCTTTATTTCTGCAAAGAATTAAAGAACACTATCTCTCCTAAACATAGTAATCATGTGTTTAATTTTACCATGGTTATCCAATTTATAAGTATATGTATTTCTAGTATATTTTATATACATTAGTTTTTATTATTACTTAGATTTCAATTATTTGTAAGAATTAAAATTTATCATTACTAAATTATGGGTACACGCGACGTTTATTTTTCCTAAGCACTTCTCCTATCACAGGATGATTGGTAAAAATGATTTAGAGATAAACCATTGTGTATTGATTGTGTTTTTTTTCTTCATTAGTCATTTTCAAAATGCATTATATAAAATTCGTAATAGAGGCGGCTTTCGTAGTGTAACTGTTACAATCGATGTGCTGTTGTATGTAGGTAGTCCATACGCAAACAGAAAGGGCAATGGAGCCGAGGCCTTGCCAAACATGAAATTTAAAATTAGGAATCGACAATTTTTTTCCGATATTACCTTTTTTCAATGTCATTTGGCATTTGAACAAAATTGAAACTAGATAAGCAGATAACTAAAATGACAATAATCTACTTAGTGTAAATTATAAAATTACTAAGACCTCGTCTAAGGTCTTACCAATAACATGAAATAATTTGTGAAGTAGCCATTTTTATCGGGCATAATTTGATTTTCTAATGTTTGTGTGAGAATGCGCACTGGCAAGAGATGAAAGGTTAAACCTATTTTAGTAAAAATATTGTAACAGTTAACCCACTGCACATAGCAGACACAACGTATTTTTAATTGTCACATGCCACGGGGAGTATTACGCGAGTTAACAAATTAAACACGGGTTCCCTTTTTAATTTGCCGTATGAGCGAGAGAAACAAAACATGTTTTAAACATGATTTAACGAAAAAATATTTAGTAAGCGTTCATTGGGAACAAATTCTATGGCGATTTCTTTACTTAAAGCTAAGAAGCTAATAATTTTATTACAGTTTACTACGCAGTTTCTTACTGGAAAGTAACAAAATTATGTATAAATTATTTATTGTTAAAAATCTTTTTAACGTTACCTTATAAGTACTTGAAAGATATTTTGAGAACTGTTTAGTTTAAATTACAAAAAACAAGTCACTCGGGTTGTGAAACGTCGGTTTTCTATTTAAATCATTTTTCCTAATGTACTTCTTTATTTCAGTTTAGGTATAATATTATGAAGGAGCAGCTACGTTAGTCAACATTATACATATTTCCAAATTGAGGGTTTGTCAATTAAGGACCAGTTCTGCAGGGTCAGTTAGGAGTTAGGACAGAATAGCATACAGCTTGCATCGCTGCAAGGGTCGATGCCCGGCGCCTGGCCCGTGTCACAAACACCAATCGATAACCTGATTTGTACACCACTTGTCATGATTCACTTGATACGATACCAATCACCCGATTAATTATAGCACAGTTACAGAATTTGGTTTTTAAAATAAAAATAGAATATCATAGTCCTGGTCTCCTGGTAACTCTCGGTTGACTAAGGAATAAAATAAATTCAATGAGTTATGCAAATTACGATATAATTATATCTACATTACATACTTTTTTTTTTTTTTTTTATATACCACTAAGGTGGCAATCAAGCATACGGCCCACCTGATGGTAAGCGGTTACCGTAGCCTATGGACGCTTGCAACACCAGAGGTATCACTTGCGCGTTGCCGACCCTGTAAAAACCTTTTCACACCTTTTTTGAAGAACCCCATGCTGTACTCATACTAATGCATTTGATGGTGTCAAAGAGTGTTAAACAACCAACTAACGTAATTACCATATCGACCAAAGCGACGATATACCATTTTGGCTAGCTACATTTTTTTTTTATTATCATTTAACCTACATTTTGAATATGAACTTTTTCAAAAATTATGAACTAAATTTTAGTTACAAAGTTGGAGTTATTTGATTTCAGTTACATTATTACTGAGCGTTGAACAATTAACCCCGTAGAGAGGGTTCAATTGCAACCTCAAATGATAATTATTATGCAAGTTGTTGCAGGCAGGTATTGCACTAAGAGCGTTTCGTCAAGAGCCGCGTACATACAGCCGTAGTCCTGTGCAATGGTTCATTTCTCAAATGAAGCTAGAAAACTAGTTTCAAAATCTTAGTTATTTTATATATTCTGGATAAACTATAGCAAATTAGCAACAGCTGAGGCGGTGACAAGCTAAAGTAGGTACCTAATCAACGGCTTAGTTTGTAGGAACGATTTAATTCTTTCGGGCGACAATAATAAAGTTACTCAACTTAGTTGTTATGTTTGCAGAATAATGCAGTTATAAATAGCATCTTAATATGAATAGGAATTAAATTCGGGATTCATACAATTGAATTTTTTGGTTGTTAATTGATTGATTCTTAATTCTTATGTGAGCAAACATGAAACTATAAAGGGCTAGACAACACCAGTTTGTATGGGAGTTAAGTGGTTAAGTGGTGGTAGGCCCGTATGTAGGGTCGCCTGGGTAGGTACCACCGCCTTTCTTATTTCAGCCGTGAAACAATTCGCTGTTTCGGATTGAAGGGAAAGGTAGCCAGTGTAATTACTGCGCATGGAAGGCATTTCATCTTATGTCTTAGGATGACAAAGCACCTGAATACCAAGTGATTTTTTCCTTGTTATTGCAGGTAACCGCTTACCACCAAGTGGGTCGTCAGCTTGTTTGTCATCTAGTTGTATAAAAAAGTCTATAAAATAAGCTCATTTGACTGCTTTTTACTAAATTTCAACAGGCTTAATCTTAATACATTTGTTACAAATATTTTTAATAACTCGTTACTTAGACACCTACCGCTGTAGTTGGAGCTTTAATGACTTTAGCAATAAACTGGAAGAACGTAGGAATGAGTTGTGACTGTGTGCGAGGCTAATTCTAGAAGCTTTAATTCAAAGCACGCATTAACGTTGCGATGCGACAATGCAAACGTCTGGACGCGTGCAATAAGGGATCAATGAACCCTCGGTTGTTTTACCGGGGATAGTGACCTGTCCTGATCGCGGGCAGTTGCAATATTTTTGGCATTTCCTTAACATTACTCATAGTTTAACTATTGATTACTTATTCAGGTAACACACAAGTACGTGCACACGGAAATGATATATCGCTTTATTGCCTGTATTGTTTTTTTATGTCACTGTCAAATAAGCAATCTCTTGATTGATTGTTATCTTAGCGTAATTTAAGTATGGAAGCTTAAGAACTGTTTTTTTTTTGTAATATCACATCACACGTTTGTGATTTTTAACCCCCGACGAAAAAAGAGGGGTGTTATAAGTTTGAGGTGTCTGTCTGTGTATCTGTGTATCTGTCTGTGGCATCGTAGCGCCAAAACGTACGGGCCGATTTTGATCCGATTTTTTTTTATTTGAAAGCTGATGTGACTACGATAGTTCGTAGCTACAATTTATGAAGATCAGTTCAAGCGTTTGATGACTATCAGCTCATTTTCTACTGAATAATAGGATTTTACTAGCTTTTACGGATCCGATTGATTTCAAATTTGGTGTACTGTCACTTCAGTGGCATTCCCATGACATACTGACCTTGAGCTGATCCTATACCATCAAAAAGTCTGCGAAATGCTTAATTCTTCAAAAACTTACAGCAGATATAGCGTGTTTGGGCTCTTATGAATAGTCTTAATGAGATGGTGTTAGATAGATGATTAATAACGCCGGGGGTTACTTAAAATTTTTAATTTTGTAATTATCACATGATAATTAGATTACAGCTATTTTGTGTATTTATTATAATCATCATACATAAATAGATTAAATGTCAGTAGTCCTAGGTCAAGATGCGAACCATAATAAAATTATTTTCAAATATTTATACTTAATTTTAAGAAATAAATTGAGAATATTAAGCCATAATTACATATTTCCTAATTTGTGAAATAACCACAAATCAGACACATTAAGCTGTTAGGTAAGTTTATGATATCTTTTCTTAAGGTCCACTTATACGATGCAATTTTTTGCCTGTAGCATACAGATAATTTAGTTGAAGCAAGAAATTACTTGCATAGTCTAATGTGTTGTTTAGAGTATGCAAGTCATATCGTGCTTTAATTTAAGTAATTGTATGCTACAGGCAACAAACTTGCATCGTGTAAATGCAAGTAGGTAATCCGTGAAAAGTTTGGAAAAGATACGAATTAATTTAAACAACCAATCGCAGATGCAAAATATATAGATTACATAATCACAGTAGTCACACCAATATGATTTAAAAATACAACTGGTGCTAAATGCAACTGCAAATAATACGATACTGTTCTCATCTGGAAAAAGTCGTCTCCCAGAAAAGACGAGCTACAGATCTTCATAATGGCTTAAGGGTCTACCTCGTGCACACTAGCGATACCAATTGATTGTTATTATTTATGGTGAATTTAGAACATAATAAACAAAAACGCTTTAGAGAATTGCTAAAGAACGGTATTTGTAATTTTTAAAGATGTATTTTGTTTAAAGTGTCTACCTATATGTAACCAAATTTTTTATTATTGTTAAAAGTGGCCACTTTCGGCAATAATGAAAAAATAGGTTACATGTAAAGGAATATCTTATACCAAGCACATCTCAAAAAATTACAAATACCATTCTTTAGTCATTCACTAAAGCGTTTTTGTATATTACGTTCTATATTCACCACAATTAATATAAATTAAGTGGTGTCGCTAGTGTCGACGAGGTATCGCCTTAACTTGATTAGATGAGTAAAATGTATGGAGATATTAATTTAGCAACACAGGTCTCAAAGTGAATAATAGTGTTCCAAGGTTTACATAAGGCATGACAGGATCTCAATTTTTAAAAACAAATATAGATCAAGTGTTAAGCCATAACGATCACAAGCGCTAAAGGCATTTTTGTAAAAGCGATTTCGAGAAATAGGTCTGACAAACAACGTAGAACATACAGAACATACTCTATACTGTGAATTCTGAATGTGAACTTTTATTCTAAGTATTTCCGTGTTGCCTATCATATCAACAATGTTTTAGATAGAAGTAACGAAGTAGATCGAGGTAAAGTGATGACAAATACGATAACAGCGCCATATCTTATCTAACAGGCACAGTATGCGAAATGGTTGGTGGTACAAATTAAGGGTTCAAAGGACTTACTCGTATTTCAAAATATGACCTAAAAGATTACCTACATCGATATTCCTGTAATATCAGACCATGTTACAATTTATAGACCTATGTACAAGGAAAATTCATGAATTATAATCATAGTTATGCGTAAGCTCTATACACAATAGATACATGGAAATTAATAAATAATAAATAAGTAATTGAGTAGTAATTATACAAGAAGCAGTAACTAAAACGATTAACATAAGTATGAAATTATTTATATGCTTAGTCGACAGTCGACACTAAAACGATAATAATTTACAGTGTTTTTATTTTAACGACCGTACGTACGTGTACGTATGTTCTGCGTTTAATAGATACTTGTCTATTGTATAATCTAGTTCTAGTACAAGATTAGTTGCCATTATGAGAGATTCGACTCAAAAGTGTGAATTTATCAGAATAATTTAGTAATTATTCTGATAAATTCACTGTTGGAGGAGAGGAGGCCCCGCTTTCAGGGTATTCTTTTTTTATATATACCACTAAGGTGGCAATCAAGCATACGGCCCTCCTGATTGTAAGCAGTTACCGTAGCCTATGGACGCTTGCAACACCAGGGGTATCAGTTGCGCGTTGCGGACCCTGTAAAAACCTTTTCAAGCTCTTTTTGAAGAAACCCATGCTGTACTCGTCCGAGAAAACCTCTGCAGGGAGCTCATTCCACAACCTGAGCGCACGCGGGAGAAAGTTTCTCTGAAACCTAAATTGGACTAAGTTATGTCGTCCCCAATCGGAGACACTGATTAGAGAACTCTTGATTTTAGACATAACATAAGTCGACCGCAACTTTCCTCCACTGTAGACCGAGGGGTATTAGCACGGCCCGTATAGTAGGCGTCTCCAGTACTGTCATTCGCATAGCAATACAGCCCGCCAATAGACAGCATGTCATTGACATGTAGCAGAAACAGTGTGTGTAAAACATATTCTAGGTGCACCACCACCTTTCCTGTTCCAGTTTCAGCCGTGACGTTCTCTTCGCTATATTTCGGTGTGAAGGGAAGGTTAGGCAGCGTAATTAGCCATGGGAGGCATTAACAACTATCGGAGTTTTCTATAACAGGTGATGGTAACCACTTACATCGGATAATTAGCTTGTATGACATTCTTTGTCATAAAAAAGAATTATACTCCACACTACACTAGCCCAAATCAAGCTACATGAAGAGCTTGTGTTATGGATACTATTTTTGCTAGATAACGGAAAACATACACAATATAGTAAACTACCATAAAATTATAAACGAATAACTAATACCTAAATATAAAAGTTATGCTTAGAAGTAAGTAACAAAAAAATACACTTTTCATCACACAAACACCTACTTATACCACGACTCGAACCTGAGACCGCTGACAGTAACTTCGCCATTGCCAATCGGCCAGTCGCCAGCTGGTCAATACGGTACACAATACCTAGATATGCAGTATTAAATAAAATGTATGGTTTCTACTTATGCTAATTGTTTAACAGGTCATAACTGTTCAAAGATATTATTTTCTGTAGAAACAGTACTATTCAAAGTAGGTAGGTATCTTCAAGTATCTTGTATCCCTTATAAAATATAGTTCAAGACTACAACAAATATTATGTAACGTAACGATAGCTCAGTATACAAAATTTCGTATTCAGGGCATCCCATTTCGGTAGGAGGCAGCGACCTAGAAACTGAAAAGATTTTCATCTATCATTCGCCCATAGTCCTTGAAACAAAACTTGTACAAGGCCTACCGGATCCCGGAAATACCCTTCAGTTGGGAGAACAGCCCTTGTGCCTACACAACACAAGGTCGAATTGACATGATTACGAGCGCTGCCGACAAATCCGACGATTGGTTGAACGATCCGTTATCAAGGTTAAAAGGACGGCTGCTTAGTAACGAAAATATGACCGAATTACGAATATTATGTCCGGTACGCGTTACTTTAGTCAAAACAAAATATGTGATGGTATAATTAGATTTTTGTGTGGAGGCTGAGATTGACAACTTTTTTGCTTCTATTTTTTTTTAATACAACTAGATGGCAAACAAGCTGACGGCCCACCTGATGGTAAGCGGTTACCGCCGCCTATAGACACCTGCAATAACAAGGAAAAATCACTTGATATTGCAGTTGCGTTGTCATCCTGAGGCCTAAGGTCGCCTTAAGCAACTTTCGCCATGGTCAATCCCAGGATGCGTCAATCAAAATTTATTATCTCGAGCTCTGCCGTACTTCGGAAGGTACGTTGAGCCGTACCAACACCTCCACCCGTATTAAGCCAGGAGCTGGTCCTTAATTTTTGATTTTTAACATTTTTTTTTCTAGTTTTACATTTTAATTACCAGGAGGTAGTGTTATGGCCCAAGCTCCTCATGTGTTTCTCCCAAGTAGGAAGGCCTATGTTCAGCAGGGGACGATTATAGGCTAGTGATGATGATGATGATGACCACAATCACAACCTATTTCCTCCATCATCAATCCGAGAAAGAAATAACGACAGTGTTTTTTTTTATTACATTGATGCAGACAAACCCCTTCCCGAGTTCATTATGCTAGATGTGAAAGTGTCTGTGTTTACGTAATCATAATCATAATCATAATCATTTATTGCAATTATGTGGTTACAAAAAGGTCTTAAATTAAATTTCACGTTCTCACATAAACCCTGTAAGGGCACAGCAAAATTATTTTACTTATTATATAAAAAAATCATTATGTATACAAAATCTAAGATAAAACTATTAACCTACCAATTATTACATTCCAGGAATTCCTGCAAGGTATAAAAAGATTTTTGTATAAGGATTCCTTTTAAGATCTTATAAAATTTACAATAATTTTCTAAATTTTTTATATTTTTAGGCAGTTTGTTGTAAATTCTTATTGACATGCAATATACCCCTGATCGCACCAAAGCCAATTTTGTAGATGGTAGGGCCAACATATCTTTATCTCGCAAATTATTTAATCTGGATGTTGAAAAGCCCCTACTTTGAGTATAAAGATTTTTATGCCTTTGTACAAAATTACAGATTTCCAGAATATACATAGATATTAAGGTAAGGATGTTCAGACTCCTAAAATGAGGCCTGCAGCTCTCTCGATCAGTAATATTAACTAGGATTCTGATACACTTTTTTTGTAATACGAACAGTTGGCGAACATCTGTGCCATTTCCCCACAGCATCAAACCATAGCTCAGCCATGCATGAGCATACGCGTAGTAAGCACTGATCGCGGTCCTCAAATCTGTTGACTTCTTAAGTTCAAACAAAGCATAGGTAAATCTAGACAACTTCACAGACACGTTCTCTATATGTTGTTTCCAAGTGATATTTCTGTCGAATTCCACACCTAACAATGTGCAACATTCCACAGTTTCAATTTTTGTATTATTAAATTGAAATTGAATATCTAACGGCATTTTCTGTCGAGGTTTAAATTGCATTAGTTTAGTTTTTGTTAAATTTAATTGCAAGTTATGGTCTCCCAACCATTGTTCAATGATATGAAGTGTACCGTTTAGTTCAGACTCTAACTGTTTTGTGTTGTTAATTGGAAAAACGACTGTAATATCATCCGCGTATAATATAATTGAATTATTTGTTAATTTGGGTAAATCATTGACATAAATTAAAAAGAGGATACATCCTAGAACACTACCTTGTGGTATTGAACCTTTAGAGGGCAGCATTTGTGACTTAACTGTATAACAAGTATTTTTATATCCATCCAAATATTGAACTTCCACACACTGGACGCGATTTTCAAGATAAGATTTAAACCACTCATGAGCTAGGCCTCTTACTCCTATGCCGTATAGTTTATCCAAAAGTATTTTATGTGACACCCTATCGTATGCTTTACTCATATCTAACATTAGTGCGATTGCGTACTTGCGGCTATCTAAAATATTATATATTTCTCGAGTATATTCAAATAATGCTGATGTCGTAGACCGCTTCTTTCTGAAACCGTGTTGGCTGTCATCATAAATATTGAATTTTTCACAAAAACTGTTTAATCTTTTGCACATTGCTGACTCTAATATTTTTGAAAAAGTGGATAGTAATGCTATAGGACGATAGTCGTTTACATCACAAGAATTTTTTATTTTCGGTGCTGGTTTAATAATAGAAAGTTTTAGGAGAGAAGGGAAAGTAGCTTCCAAAAAGGATTGGTTTATTAAGTACGTTAGAGGCACCACAAGCTCTTCCTTACAGTGTTTAATAAGGGTTGGTGGGAACTCATCAAAACCATGACTAGTTTTATTTTTGAGCTTATTTATTATTTGCAAAACTTCTAGAGTGGTAAATGGGTGTAAGCACATTGTATTATTTACTTGCGAAATCACAGGTCGTCCCCGCGGTTCGAAATGTAAGCTCGCACTAGTTCCTATAGATAAGAAATGGTTATTAAAGGTATTCGCTATAGTGTTAGGTTCAAATATGCTTTTATTATTTATCTTTAATACTACATTTTTCTTGCCTTTTTTGTTCATTTTGTTGGTTCTTTCTTTAATGATTTCCCACATTGATTTTGTTTTGTTTTTAGACCTATTCATTTTTTTTATATAATAGATTTTTTTAGAAGTGACTACCGATTTCTTTAGAATTTTCTCATAATTTCTATAATATTCATTAATTTTTGGGACATCATAACGCGAAGTAAGCATTTTAAGAAATCGTTTTTGTTTACATGCATTTTTAATTCCAGAGGTTAACCATGGTTTTATTTTATTTTTTATTTTTACTTTTTTAAATGGAATTACAAAGTTTAGAATTTTTGATAATTTTTCATGGAATGCTAAATAATTATCATTTATAGAGTTATTATTTTTTATTATTTCCGACCAATCTATTGAACATAATTCATTTTTGAATAAATTAATGCTTTTCTCATTAAAAATTCTTTTTTTGATATAAAATGGTTCATTTCTAATATTGACATTTGGTTGTAGTAGTGTAATGTAAATACCCTTGTGGTCACTCAGACCGTACTCATTGACATCGATGATCATATCACCATTATGAAAATTAGTGAATATAACATCCAAACAAGTAGAACTATCTTTAAATATCCTCGTAGGCTCCTTAACATTTTGGTGAAAGTTGTAACTTTTAAAAAGTTTTATGAAATCTCTAGCCTGCCTTTTTTTGCTCAAAAAGTCAACATTTAAGTCTCCGCCAATCAACACATTTTTTTTAGAATATTTATACTGCAATAATTTTAATAGTTTTTCAAGCTGAGACATAAAAACATTTACCTCTCTCCCACTATTAGGCCAATAGATAGCAACAAACAAAGTACCCAAAACTGGAACAAAAGTCGCACATATCTCAATTACATACTCTACCGACAAAGTCTCTATATCTTGACACTGTAAATAGTCCATGCTATCTCGTAGAAAAATACATACGCCACCCCCCTCGTGGTCAGATCTACAAAATACGCTGGCCAACGTATATCCCTCCAAAGCAAGTAGATCCAACTTAGCCGAAGTAATCCATGTTTCAGTAAAACATAGGATGCTTATTTGGTGTTCTTCTGTAAGGGCCTCAATCAGATGTATCTTGTTCTTTATACTACGTACGTTTTGATAAAGTACTGTGGGATTACCCTCGAAAGGAACTAATATTTGGTGAGACTGAGGGCTGAAATCTTGACGTGGTTGGTTCATTTGCTGTTTGGGTACTATGGTAATAATTCTGGGTTTTCTTTGTTGTCACAGCGTAATTTATTGGTGTGCTATTTCTGTTTTGTTTTACTGTATGGTATCTCTCTCTTTGTAATTTTCTTTTTTGGAGACCCGCATCGTCCAAGTACTCTGACACCCATAAACCGGTATTTTTGAAGACCCTGACATTGGACAATATATATTTCGACATTCTCTTACTCAGAAACTCAATTTTTATCGGTCTACGCCATCCTCGTTTTCCTATACGATGGATATCTTCAATATATCCCGTTAGGTCGACATTTGCTATTTCATAAAATACATTTATTATACGTTCATGTGTATCATAATCATTTTCATGCTCATACTCCTTTAGCCCATAAAGTACTATAAATTTGGTATTATCTTTTTCTGTTTTATTTTGTATTCCACGGCTAATATTGGCATCTGAGTGTGTGAGAGTTGAGTTTTGGCTGTAAGATTTAATTTTATTTTCGATAGAACAAATCGTCTTCTTGACTTGATCTAACTCTGTACGTAGTTGAATATTACTGGCCTCCAAGTCATTCATTCGCTCACTATTTTTCGTAGCCAAAAGCCGCAGCGCATTTATTTCTGTTTCTACAGCTGTTTGGATTTTCTTCATAGTTTCTGATATATCATATATACGTGTATCATGATTCTTGTATTGTTCTGTAACCTGGGACCTTAAGGCTCGCAATTCAGTTAGTACCAGTTCACTATTATTCAGCGTGGAGTCGTGTAGTATTGTTTCTCCCTGAGGTGATGAGCCATCTGATATGAGTGATTCATTTATACAATGGGTCTTGTTTTGTGGTCGCAGTGTTACATTTATGTCATATAAATTTTGATTTACCATACTTAAGGGTGAATCAGATGAGTCCGGGACTGCAGATAGTTGCCGAATAGGTGTATTTACATTAGTAAGCTTAGGCTGTTTAGATTTACACTGTGGACACATCCAGTTCAGCTTATGTTCATCTCTCATTGTATTATAGAATCGCTGCTCTGAAACATTTGCACATAATAAATCATATGAGTCTTTACATTTTGAACATGATAAATATCTCCTATCTGGTATCAGTTTATTGCAGCCTGCACAGCAATTTTTTTTCTTATGACATTTATCCATTTTTACTTTTATGGTAGAAATTATGTTAACAAAGTTCCTATAATTTTTTTTTTTTTTTTTCGACAGTATTTTATTATACTGCTTATTATTATAAAACCAATTTTTTATTCTTGATCTTTGTTTAAAATAGTTCATCCACTCCCTACTAGATGTCACCACTGTCTTCGAAATTAGATACTAGGCAATCTCGGATGTTCTCTAATTTTAAATTACATAGGTACTCCTTGAATATATTTCCACTGTCCATTTACGCTATTGTCACTTTAACATCACGATATAAGTTTTATCCGTGTTTTCTATAAAAAATATTTCATCTTCTGTGTGTACTATTGTAAATTAAATTTTCATCACTTTTCACCAAAGCATAATTTCACAAATACTGTCGCGTCTTCTTTAGCACTTGTTTATTACATTTATGGTAATAATGGATTAAACTTTTTATATTTACTATTTTTAATATCGAAATTATACGGAGCTAATGTTTACATCAGGACTACCCGCTTTTTTTTTTTTTTTTTTTTTTTTTTTTTTTTTTTTTTTTTTTTTTTTTTATTAGTAGTTTATAGTACCTGAATATCAGCATTAAAAGCAGCATCAGCAGATGTTGATATTAAAAACAATGTTGATAATCGGCAAATGCTGATGCTGATATTTGCAACAACCCTGGTTTGTGCCACACTTTTTTTAATTATTATTTTTTAAAACTAAGCCTCAACACCACCTGATGTGATGCGGTAAAATGAGCCCATATGTGAAGACAGCTAGTGCAGCCTGAACATATTGTTCTAGCCAGCTAACTGGTGCTTTTCATGCCTCTTTTTTAAGGAAGCCATATTATACAAGGTGGTGATAACGATACGACTTAAAATTAAAACATTGGCTACACAAGTTCATAAACATATGGACATCAACATACAAAAGTGTAGGTGTTGAAGCGATATATTAATGCAAATATGTAATGCTAACTGAAGAAAAGGTGTAAAATGTGGTGGAGGGGAGGGGGTAAGGGGGGAAGGGGAGGAGGGGTCTTCCTTGTCCTTTGAACTCATTCTCTACCAAATCGAACACATATTTTTAGAGATATTCAAGATCTAAATTTGAGGCGAGGAATCAACAAAAAGTTACAATTTATGCAACCTTATGGTGAATCTTGGGCTTTTAGTTTAGGGGGGAAGTCCTACTGAATCCTGCCCCCAACAAAGCAAATGCATTTTCAGAGATAGCCCAAATAATTCACTAATAAAACAATAGATGACACCTGATGCTGAACAGTGCTGCTCTAAATTAACCTTATCTAAATGATTTACTGTTCTAACACTGACCTACACCAAATATAGACCTAAATAGATGAGATGCATTATCCATATTTAATTGAATTATATTTTATTATTATTATACATTAACTGTCATTTAAAAACCATTTTGTAATAAGTATTCTTTTTTGTGTTTTAGAGACTTTATAACAAGTAAATATTAATGAGAACCTATCTAAAATCTATCTAAAATATATGTTTTTACTAATTTATATTTTTTTTCTAAGAAGCTACTAGTTAGATTGTGTAGCATTTACTTCTTGTTGCACATTTACTTCTTAAACATATAAGACAATTTCAACAAAAAAACTTCCAACTTGTTTGCACATAATGGCATTTGTTTTTTTAAATTAAATTTGCCAAATGTCTTTATTTGAAATAAAACTAATTTACCAGTTACATTATTATACACAAAACATTTTGATTACTTTACAGCAATTATGGTCATGGAAAGATATGTTGATGATAAGTTTTAAGTTAACTACATTTACAAAATTATAACAAATGTTTTCATTCATTTATTCATTCATAACTTGATTTTATATCTAGCCAATGTGCATTTGACAATAATATTTTAAGACTAATTATGAAATGTATGTACCGCTGAATAAATCAATTATAAATTGTTTAGTATTGGCAGCAGTTACATCTAAATTACAGTCATCTACTATTTGAAACCAAACAAGAGCAAATTGAAGATATTGTATGATTACATTTAGCATTATGACTCTAATTAAGCAGCTTCATTTATTTGTTTCCTAAATACCACAACTGTGGGTAGTTGGCAATACCGCTAAATAATATGTACCAATGATAAATATATATTTTTTTATTAGATGAATATTATTTTATTGGTTATTCTTGTTATGCATTATACTACTAAATTAGATAGTATTTTATATCTTTTCTTTGAATTCAAAATATCATTCATACCGAATGTGACAATACACTGCTTAATAGTGATTAGTTTAGGGTGCTCTAAATGTCCAGATTACTAAAATTGCAGGTATAGGTTGATGTAGAACTTTAGGGCAAAACGATTTATTATTAAGTTTTTTCATTGTATAACTTTAGATTCACACATATTTTTGTAACGTGACATGAGTTGCCTGTAACGTGAGTGGTAGTAGTCGTGTTAATTTAGCAGATCATTGGGTCATAAACTCATTTAATATGAGACAAGGTGTTAATAGTTACATTTTAAAGCCCTTAACTCAATATCAATACAGTGATCTAAAATATTATTATCGAATTTATTATAATTATTAGTAAAATTTGGACGTCAAGGGCGAAAGCTACAAAAATGAACGACAGTAAGTGGTCTAAACTGCAATTTTACTTACCGATTTCTTGATGTTCCTTTATGTTGATCTACACTAGTACTTAAAAATTAACAATTCAAATGAAAAAACTTTTCTCACGGAAGATTTTTAAGTAAAATATAGAAATAAAAACAAAAAATTAGACAGAACAACGACACTTTACAGACCATGAGATTTTTTTTGCTTTTTTTGTTAATTTTCCCTATAAAGAGAAGGCAAAGGGAACTAATGCCCATGCAGCCACGTCTTCAGTATTTCTTTATTTCTTCATTTAATGCATTAAAATGCTGGCGTAACACATTTCAATGCTTCTTGGGAGTATTTGACACGAAATATATGATGACAGTCACTTTATGTGCTACTTAATGAGGTGGATAACCACAAAAAAGTTCTCATCGTATTTCACACCATAATCACTTTTATTCTAATAATCTTTTAGTTGCACGTCAACACAAACACTTAAACAAAAAAACCACACCGCTTTTTAACCGACTTCAAAAACGAGGAGGTTCTCAATTCAGCCGGTATGTTTTTTTTTATATGTATGTACACATACACCGATTACGCCGAGATTACTGATCCGATTTACGTGATTCTTTTTTTGTTCGATGCAGAATAGCTGCCATTTGGTCCTATAAAAATTTTTTCAAAAACAGTTGGGTACTTTGGTTTTAAATAAAAAAATACTGAAATTATTAAGTCGTCTACATATGCGAAATTGCGATTTTTTGCTTTTCAAATGACTTTTTAGTGAAACGATACGATAGTAGGAAACAATATAAGTTTACGGTCAGCCATCTAGCTTCGACCGTAGAAAGTTACCACTAAAAATTGTGAAAAAAAAATTTTAAGCAAAAATTAAAACCGACTTCAAAAAACTGAAAAGGATAAAATAATTAAATTTAAGTAGGTATTCATCCCCTAGAAACATATTTTTGGAGTTGGTGCTAAGTGGTTTCCAAAAACAATAGAAAGTGAAGCACCGACTCCAAAAATATGTTTCTAGGGGATGAATACCTACTTAAATTTAATTATTTTATCCTTTTCAGTTTTTTGAAGTCGGTTTTAATTTTTGTTTAAAATTTTTATAACTCAATGTTCGCTCCGACACAATTTTTAATTATTGTAATAAAAATTTTCACTGACGCCACAAAAACCCGCCAAACCTTTTTTTGTTGTTTTTAAGTCTCTATATTACATGAAGGTATTTTACTTACGGGAGAGTTTGGCGGTATTTCGTGGTGTCAGTCAAGATTTTTATTATCGTAATTAAAAATTGTGTCTGAGCGAACTTTGTGGTAAAATTGGTGTACTTATGATCCAATTGTTTGTGTTGACGTATTGTACAACTAAAAGATTTATAGAATAAAAGTGATTATGGTGTGAAAGACGATGAGAATTTTTTTCATGGTTATCCTATCCACATCATCAAATAACATCATAAGGAGACTGTCATCATATATTTCGCGTTAAATTGTCCCAATATACGAACTTTTTTACATACATATTTTGTAAACTTTACTAGGTGGTAGACCTGTATGTAGGGTCGTCTGGGTAGGTACCACCGCCTTTCTTATTTCAGCCGTGAAACAGTTCGCTGTGTTTCGGATTGAAGGGAAAGGTAGCCAGTGCAATTACTGGGCATGGACGGCATTTCATCTTAGGCCCCAGGATGACAACGCACCTGCAATATGAAGTGACTTTTCCTTGTTATTGCAGGTGTCTATAGGCGGCGGTAACCGCTTACCATCAGGTGGGCCGTCAGCTTGTTTGTCATCCAGTTGTATAAAAAAAAAAAAAAAAAAAAAAATATGCATCGTAATGTGTAACACCAGCATTTCAATGCAATAAATGAAGAAATAAAAAAAATACTTAAGACAACGGTGTGTGGGCATTAGTTCCCCGTGCCTTCCCATTACTAAGAGAATGAACCAAAATAAAAATGTTTTGAGTGTTTGGCGTTTGGCGGGATTTTGTGGTGTCAGTCAAGATTTTTATTACAATAATTTAAAATTGTGTCGGGGGAAAATTTGTGTTATAAAAGTGGTGTAGTTTTATAAAACAAGTGTTTGTGTTGACGAATATTATTAGAATAAAATTGATTATGGTGTGAAAGACGATGAGAACTTTTTTTTTGTGGTTGTCCACCTCATCAATTAGTATCATAAGGGGACTGTCATCATTTATTTTGCGTCAAATACTCCTAAGATGCATTGAAATGTGTAACACTAGCATTTCAATGCAATAAAAGAAGAAATAAAGAAATACTTAAGACATGGCTGTATGAGAATTAGTTTCCTTTGCCTCCCATTATAGGGAGATTTAATAAAAAAAGGGGTGTTTGGCGGGATTTTGTGGTATCAGTCAAGATTTTTATTACATTAATTAACAATTGTGTCGGAGCGAAGTTTGTATTATAAAAGTGGATTGGATAACCACGATAAAATTCTCAACGTCTTCCTCATCAAACCACTTAATTATCAAACTGATCTTAGAATTGCACATCAACACAAAGACTTGCGTTACAAAATTACCCAAAGAAGATAGAAAGAGACAAACGTCGCCAAGAGTCACCTAAACCTAGGGAATGGTTAGTGGAAACTCTGGAAACGGACATTAGATGCAAAAAGAGAGGCCAGTTGAGGTAGGTGACAAAAGTTGAGCCTCTGCAATTGCGTCGAGACATTGCGTCGCTTAGCGCCTTCTATCGGTTATATCACGGAGAGTGCTCTGAAGAGCTATTTGACCTTATCCCACCTTCCCCCTTCCTACTCAGGAGCACGCGTGCCGGTCTTCGGAATCATCAATTCACTGTCTCCACCTCAACATAACGTACAAAGAAATTTAGTAGCTCTTGTCGTACTTCCAGGACTTGGAATTCTTTGCCAGCACATGTGTTCCCTCCTTCTTATAACATGGGGTCATTCAAAAGAGGCGTGAAAAAGCACCTTTCGGGACGGCAAGGTGGAGGCGGCTAGAGCGGTGTCTGAACTGCACTAGCTGTCTTCGCATATGGACTCTTCTTACCGCTTCACATCATTTGTCGTGCTTTGTATATAAAAAAAAAGTACAAAATTTTACTTTTGTTGTACCTGTATCTGCAAACTTGAAATGAACCAGAGGGGGCACTCTTAGAACCTTAGAACAATGCTATTGGCAAAGAAAGTAGCGCCATCTATGAAGCTTAGCGGTGACCTTTTTGAATGAAGTCTTCAAAGTGTCTCGTAAGATGTCGCTGCTGCCGCTACTAGGTTGAAAACAACTAGGAACACACGGGCGGGGCGGCACCGCACCGCTAGCCATTTCGCCGCATTGGCGACCACACGGGCAGTGCGACGTCGCAACGTTCCACGTCTGCACCACGCCGCCGCAGCGACCTAATCAAGCTTAAATCCTTCCCAATGCTGCGTTACAATACAAACAACTGAGCGGTGCCACTCCGGCGCCCGCTCGGCCGCTTACCCCTCCCCGCCTTGTCTCGATTCAGTTGGGCGTGCGGTGCGGTGCCGGAACACACCGGACGGCGCCGTGTGGCATACAATACAGTTTAGCATGTAGATAACCGCTGCGGTACCACTCAGGCGCCGCACCGCACCATGTGGGCGCGCCCTAAGGGGTGAGCGGCCGAGCGTTGTTTGTAACGCAGCATTGGAAAGAATTTTTGCTTGATTAGGTTGCTGCGGCGGCGTGGTGCAGCCGTAGAACGTTGCGACGTCGCACTGCCCGTGTGGTCGTCAATGCGGCGAAATGGCTTGCGGTGCGGTGCCGCACAGCCCGTGTGGTTTAGTCCTAAGAGCAGTTTGCAATACCGCGTATGTGCTTTTTGTTTATTTCACAGGATGGAAGAAAAAAGATAATATCTTGGATATTTCTACGTATTTCTTTGATTGGAGCTTGTTTGGGATTTCTCTGGGTGTTGTTTAATGAGAATCTAGTATGAGTGAATCAGCGCTAAAGAGCCCGCTGGCGCGATATTTCAATTTTGCGGCTTTTATAATTACGCGGTATTGCAAACTGCTCTTACGCGGTCTTGCACGCCCACCGACGTTATAGCGAGTCTACCTTAAAAAATAGAATTACCTATATGTTGTCGCGGACTTTTTTAGAACTTTGAAGCCCGATAAACCAGACACAATTAAATTTTAATTGTTATGGCAACTTAAGTTGCCGTCCGGGCATTGAAGGATTTAAATGAGAACATAGCGTAACTTAAGTAAACCGTTTACGCAGCGCATGCACCGAAAGCTAAAAAAAAAATTAAGTATTTTTTTCCCGTTTTCGCAACATTGTCATTGATGCTAAGCTCTTATTAGTCGTAGCGTAATGAATGCTATAAAGCCGATATAGTTCCTTGATAAATGGACTAATCAATACAAAAAAAAAATCAATTTGAATCAACCAAACAAACTCTTTAACTTTTTAGTATAGATTATATAGGTACTATTTCATGCATTTTGTAAGAATAAAATAGTTTTTATATTATACCAAAACGCAAGATGTTTCTCCTCCAATATCTGGATTTTAGGGACGCTAATGGATAAGTGATGGTGTATATGAGATTCTTCTCAGTCAGCATTTTTTAACAGTACTAGATCCAGCTCAACATATTTTAAGAATAACTAAAAACCACCAGCACACCTAGAAGTTACATTTCCATAGAAAAAAGATACAATGACTGTTATCTACTTACTTTTGTATACATTATTTTTAAAAAGTGGAGGTAAAAAAATCGTTACACAATAATCATATAAATCAACCTGCATATAAAGTTTTTGTTGTAGACTGTTTGTCATTGAAACCCAGAAAGATCTATTGTGACTTTAGTCCAGGCTGACTTTTATAACGAATTATCATTAGCTTATTTAAGCATGAAATTAAGTTGTAGTTTTGTTTTTGTACTCAAGTCGTCTGTCGAACAATTGTGCTGCTCACCAACCCCTAAGGCCGCGAGCACAACTGCCAAAGACAATATAATGAGTAGATTTAAAGACTAAATAAATGATACAATTTCCATGTGAGCTAAGCACATAGAAAAAAGGACTCAATTTTCTAAAGGTATGTACATTTATCAAGCACTGGCGTCCGTCAGGCGGATCCAATTGGATCCCACATTCAGTAATTAAAAAATACGCCATTGGCGTTATGAATGTGTGAAATGAACCCACTGTTTTTATTATCACCCCTTTCAGGAAGTATATCTCACTGTATTTAAATTCATTTTACAAGAAAACCCCTCTTATAAATTTATGCGTGCTGCAATGAATCTATGCGAAAACATCTGAGCATAATTAAGGACGTCCGGACGACTTTGTCTCAATTGCTTAAACTGTAGGTATTCATCAGTTTTCTGTGTAAATGGCTGAACATGAACATTAATGATGTGGTATCTTACAAATGCAATCTGCACTTGTATATTCTGCAACGGGTATATGGCAATCCAGATTGATCCAAAAGATTGATGGTATTTAATCTGTCAGCATATAGGTATTTCAGAAATTTTTGAAATACCTTTATGCTGCTAAATAAGGTTTTCCATTTACTATGTTTAAAACAATTAGTTAAATAAAATAAAATATGTAAATGGATATAAAACTCTATTCAAAGAATTATTATTACAATTTTGTAAACCGTTTGTTTTTTGCGGATAATACTTTATATGCTAAAATCATGACCCATAATAACTTAATTTGTAAGAGTAGTTAAGGCCGCCACCACATCACCTCTGTGTTCTCGTAACGTTCTTTCAGCTAAGGTTCTGGATATTTCCATTTCTTTGACCTGGAATGAATTTTATATAATGTTATCATAAAATGTAATATATAACGTTTGGGCACTATAGGTCTGTAAATTTATTATCTGTTTGTTTACATCTCCTGTTATTTATAAATGACTGTTTGATGCCAAAATAAATGAAAAAAAAAAAAAAATGTAGTAATATTTGAATGTGCCAAATATTATGACAAAACTCACAAAGAGTAATAATAATAATAATATTCGTGCACTCAAACCTATTAGCTTGTGTTATGGATACCTACTAGATAACAGAGAAATATTGATATGATAAGAATATGTTTTTTTTTAAAACAACTAGATGACAAACAAGCTGACGGCCCACCTGGTGGTAAGCGGTTACCGCCGCCTATAGACACCTGCAATAACAAGGAAAAGCACTTGATATTGCAGGTGCGTTGTCATCCTGAGGCCTAAGAAGAAATGCCGTCCATGCCCAGTAATTACACATTTATTCATAAATATTTTTTCATAAATATTAGAAATAATTATACTAAATAAACATGACTCATGAACAAATGCTCGCACTCAGCATATAAATATTTGCTCCTACTGGGATTCGAACCTGGATCCCCTGAGCAAGTAGCCAGTATAGCAAGGGGCACATACCACTTGGCCAGCTATCGACGAATATACCTATTGTGTGTGATATACGGGTGCTCCACATATGACAAGATATAGATGCACTGCACTGCATTTAAATAATCAAACTACCTATATATAAATATTCAATCTAAAATATTAAATTACAATATCTATAGTGAGAATAATGAGGATTCATAATATATTTATAAATATAATGGGGGTGCATGTTATTATATAAAAGTGGTTTAAAAGTTTGTGTATCGTGGTTATAGAGATTAATAGTTATTTAAGCCCCAATTAAACATTATTGTCATGCCCTACTAGGCCCACAATGGTCCAAAAAGCTTTGCAACATATTGTTAAACTTGTGGAGAGCAATAAATAAATAAATAAAAATAAATTTACATTTAGTGAGGGAAACCCAGAATTAAGCATGTTATATTTTATTGATTTAGTTGCAGACAGAATCCATTTCAACACTAGATAACTCTGATTAAATATATAGCTGTTTTTGATCAGCTATATGTGGAATTCTTGAATAAAAAAGTACAGTAATTTTTCAGTGTTAATTAAAAGTACTTAATTGAGAAATTGGGATAAACACAGAATACTTACTATTAGTTCTATATCATCTTTCTTCACAGATACTTTCTGTAGTTCCTTTTCTTTTTCAAGGCGCTCAGCAGCCTCTTTATTTCTTCGGTCACCAATCAGGGAAAGAGCCTGCAAATTTTAGAAATGTTTTGTTAGGTACCATGCAGTAATGTTTCATACAAATGAGGCTAGAAAAATGTTTATTCTATAATACAAATCAAACAGGAAGAATGTAGGTTTTTGAACCACCAAGTAAATTGGTCATTGAAACTGAATCTACAAAATTAAATAGATAGGCATGTACTTACTCCGGATATATCTTGGGAAGAGATTTCTTTTTCCTCAGCATAATCTGTAACTTTTTCTAAATCTGCTACACCGCTATCATGTTTTGCAGTCTTCTTTTGAGTCTTATCTTTATCGTGTTGAATGTCATCCGTGTCTCCATTGATTTCTTCGTCAGCCATTTCGACGAATCCCTGTTTAAATCTCTTGATCTAAGGCGGTAAGAGAGCTTAATTTTTTGAATAAGTTAATTGGGCTAACCTGTAGTAAGCACAACCAAAAAATTTACAATTTCTCCATTTTCACGATGTTCGACATGACCAATGTCATTTGACATTGACGGATTGACCACAGAATACTTCGTAATCCAAGGCTGCAGTCCCAAACAGATTACAACAGCGCTAAGGCGGACCCTAGACCTTCAGTTTATGGCGGACCGTAGACATTTAAATATTTTTGAAAGTGGCAAACCATCTCTATGGAATAATATAGCCCATGTTTAAATTTAGTGTCGCATTGACGGCACCACCCTGTATAGTAGATTTGGTTGTTTAAACTCAAAAACGTTGGTTTAAACTCAACTTTTACTTTTAAAATGGTGACTAGAACTGGAATGGACTACCCCCAAGGGGATAAAATAGGGGATGAAAGTTTGTTCCACGCGTACGAAGTCGCGGGCACAGCTAGTCTGCTAATATAATATCTTAAGATGCTTGCCACTTACCACTGACTAACTAGCATAATTTACTAACTTATAAAAATCGATACTAAATGAAATAGTTATTTGTTCAACAAGTGAGCAAAATTATTTTTTGTAGCGAGTGCTGATGTTAAATCACGAACCACTGAAGTAGTCTAAAATTAGACTTATTAGACTTCTGAGCGCGCTTAGAATATTGTTTTAAGTGAGATACACAAACAATAATTCAGGCGTTAAACAATCATTTTCATTACTCGATGATCTCATTTTTGTAATTAAATTAACAAAATAATCACAATTAATTATAAACACAAGTCGAAAAATAAAAAAAATAGAATTTATTTTTCCCGCTTTGTCCACAGATTACATAGACTATTTTTGAGTTGCGTTCCGAAAGGACATGTTCTGAAAATGTATGGGGGCTGGTACTCAGCTACCCCCCAAGACAAAAGTTATATGGGAAGAAAGAGTATATTTTAAAGAATATTATGAGATAAAAACTATAATTTTAAATGCCTGCATATAAATAAAAAAATTAATTTTATTCTGGTCAAAAAACTGTTATCCAGAGATATAAAATTCCATTTTTAAAAATGTGACTCATCTCAGACCATTGTCTCAGAAGGGCACAGACCGTAGACAGAGTATATAATAGACTCGGCATGAGCGTATACCCTAAGGGATAGCGATAGAAAGTAGGTATATGAGCTGGGTTGCCGACAATACATGTGAAAGTCCCCAAATCTTTAAAAGTATTTGTATTTTTTTATCTTTCATAATAAATGAATAGTTATATATCTTTATGTTTCTTTATATGTTAAGATCATTTTTTCGCAATTCAATATAAAATTCTGATATTTAATTTAATTATTTTACAACAAAGGTAATATTTACAAAAAAGTACTCTTATAATACATAATAGATTTTATTGACAGTAAAGTGTCTATCAATGTAGCAAGCCGTATTGTCATTTAAGAGAGCATAGTTATCCATTTATCGAAATATCGTTTACGCTGCAAATATTACTGAATTGAATTTTAAGTTGGTAATCTGCATAAACAACTTAGTTTTATTACTAACTAGCCCACTGCCCGCGACTTGATCCGCGTGAAAGTCGGTTAACGATATCCCACGGGTACTGTCAATTTTTCTAGGTAAAAAAATTGCCTATGTGCTATTCCAGACCATAATCTATCCCTGTGCCAAATTTCATATAGAGCCGGTCAGCCGCTCTGGCGTGATGGAGTAACAATTTAACAAACATCCACACATCCATACAAACTTTCGAGTTTATAATATTTATTAGTGTGATGTGTTATACAGGATGGTGTTGTCAATGCGACAATAAATTAAAACATCGGCTATATTAGTTCATAGAAATGGTTTGCCACTTTCAAAAACATCTTATCTAATTTGATAATTTCATGAGATTTGTATGGAATAATATAACATTGGCTGCATCATTTCATAGAAATGTCGAGAAATTATCAAAAGAATAAGATGTTTTTGAAAGTGGTAAACCATTTCTGTGAACTAATATAGCCCATGTTTTAATTTATTGTCGTATTGACAGCAACACCCTGTAGATGAATCTAATTAAATTGGTTGTAATAATCATAACAATCACTATTGTGCCGATTTAGCATTTACTAGAAAGCTTTGCTTTGGACCATACAAACTTAAATAGCTTTTAAGAAACTCACTCGGTTTCTTAAAATCTATTTATGGATGGTTTTGTTTGAGGCATTAAATTTTTGACAATCAATTCTTTTGGAGAATATGTCACAATAAGGAAATGGTGTAAGAAATGAAACTCATCTTAAAATAAATATTGCATTACCGGCTTTAATAAAAAATACTATGTTTACTCAAAGTCAAAATAATATTATTCATCATTAATTACACAACCCAAAACTCTTGCCATTGAAAAATTGGCTGCGCACCCATCGAAAGTGACATAGATGACTTTTATGTCGCATTCTTCTATGGGATCTAAACATTGTCGAACGAGTTGGGCTTTTGTTCAGCTGAAATCCCGTCTATAAAGAAATATCCCACAGGAATTTTCCATGCCCCATTTACACACGTGAGCATAAACACTAACGATAGGGTGATTGGTAAATTGCGTGATGTCGAATGCTGTGAGAGATCAACGTCTATGCTTTGTTGATTCTGAAAGTAATTATTCTGATTAATAATTATTCTATACATTTGTGTTAGAGGGGCTTGATAGCGGGCAAAGTAGTCCGAACGTGGTTTAGATTACGAAATAAAGCAACTTTTGCTATGGTTTGTCCCGGATGAGTCAATCAAAATTTGCTATCCCAAGCTCTTCCATGCTTCGGAAGACACGTTAAACCGTTAGTCCCAGCTAATACTGCAACTGATTTCGCATTTGGCCAGCGCTTTGGTGTTACTTCCCAAACTCTTCATGTAATTTAATATATTTTACAAATATAATAATTTTACAATAGATGGATCAAATGTTATGTGTTGACTCAAAGTTTTATGATAACATTTTCATAAAACTTTCGAGTCAACACATACCATTTAATAAAAATACATGTCAGGATTTTTTAAATTCTTTTTAGCAGCCTATTTTATTCATTGACCAGATAAAAACACCTACCAAAACAAAGCTTACCTGCAAAAAAAGACGATCCAGGTATCAGTATCTTCCATTGGTTCCAATCTCTATGTAACATTGTGCCTCAAAGTGCTTGGAGCACACGCTAGTATATTTCTTCGGCTGCCAATTTTGACGGCCCATAATACGGGCCTATATTTCAAAAAGATTGTTATTGCTCGGAAATCTACAAAATATAAAATAAAAAATAACACCATTATCCGATGTTCCTTTCCTACTAGTTCACTTTAAGAAAAAGAAATCCCAGAAAACTGGGAAATTAGTTCGGCCTTATGATGGTATCCCCAAAAGTTACTATAACCGAACTAAATGAAAAAGCGACCCATCATCTCATATTTTAGTACAATCATGTAACCCACACATTTTGAACAAATAATCGTAATAAAAACGCGAGTTATTGCTGATTTTCTAGGCTAATTTACTGTTTCTTATAAGGTCTACGGGGTTTAGGTTGAAGCATTATGCAGAGATAACAATCCACAATAAAGTTTTTAACAATAAGAAGCAGGAAACAAGACACTTACTTTTGAAAATGTATATTAGGTTCTTTTCGTTCACTGCGGCTTTTACAGCCCAAAATACTGCAATTAACCATTACGGCACTTTGTTTTCTTTTAAATAGAACGAAAACTTTAAGTCACAAACACAATTACACGTGAGATATTTGATTAGAAACGCGCTAAGAATGTAAACAATCGGCCATATTTGTTTGCCACCCGCTTGTGGCAAACAAACGAAATCGCATATCCCGGTAAGGGACAAAAAATAATCTGATATCTCTTTTACGCTAGTAAGCATTTGTATATAGGCGTCTTTCTTCCTCCGGTGACAGATGTCATGATGCCTAGTCTATTATATACTCTGTCTACGGCACAGACATAGTATAAAACGTCAATGTCGTCTATTGTCTTGTCAAATATTTTTTTAATAACTAGGCACGGGGTTGATTTGGTTCAGCCTACGACTATTTTGCAATAATATTTTATTGTAAATGCTAGAAAAACATGGCAAATTAGTTTCTGCACTTGCTTCTGACTAATAATAATGATTTCAACTAATTTTTTACTATATTTTGTCAGAGAAACTTGGATAAGAAGCTTAGAATTCTTTTCAGTGCATGTAATTATTTTGGAAAAGTAAATACTAATTATATTTTTATGTAACGTGACATTATTGGTTACTGAATTATATAGTTATTACTATTTTTCAAGAAAACGTCCATTAATTTCAAATAGTTAAGCTTATAAACTAAAATAATTAAATTACATAGTTGTGCGACTAGCGCTAGTCTTGAGTTTCGGAACGCGCCACTGCCTATCTCAAAGGACATGTTTCATTTTCGGCTATGAACATGTACACTACAAAACAAAAATTCAAAAAAAGATTAAAACCATTACAAATTATTTTGCGTGATATTTTCGGTCGTTAAGCCACGTACCAAAAATATTTTAAAGCATCCATAAAAGACCAAATATGGCAGTATAGGAGGCCATATTAAGACATATTTTCTATAATCTATGGCCATATTTTTAAATCGTTCGGAAAAACGTTGATTTTTATTTTGGAATATGGAATTATGGACTCAGTAGTCTGATAGACAGATGAATAAGGTATTTAGATTGCTTTTGTATTTTTCGAGTTGTTTATTTCGAATAATTATAGAAGTTTGACGTTGTAGTGCTGCCATTATATTGATAAATAAAACTGTCACTTATAATCAGAAAGTATTTTGTACGGGATAAGAAAAAAGAAATAATGAAAATGAATTGAAAAATAATGTTTTATTTCCATTTCCCTAACTTACAAACCACTGTACATACTCATAGCCGGGACTCCATATAAACCTGAAACAACTCCTCTATATAAAAACGTACTTTGCCTCAGGCTCGCTGCAAAAACCGGTTTTCCTTCGAGATTTTACGAAGCAAAAGAGCTATTTTGCCGCTGGAGAGGTGAAAAATTTTTTTTAACCTATTTTTATTTGCGTTCCTTTACCTCGAATTTCGTTCCTTTTCAGACATACCGGCGTTCTAAATCTCCAATCACTACTGGCAATACTGGATAGTGCCAACGTTGCACTCTGTCGACTAATTGGGAAGCTTCCTTAGAGCTTTGAGCATAAATACGGTCATTTTGTTTGTTAAAATGAAACTCAATTGTAAACAGGATTTCCTCAAATTCTTTCCCTTACTGCTTTGACCACCTTTTTCGTACGAACACTACGTGGACGGCCAGATCTTTTTCTGTCACAAACAGAGGAGGTCTCATTGTACCTATTAATAGTCGAGTACACAAACATTTTACTAATACCAAGCGTATGGAGAGTTTTAAAAATTGCATTTGGCTCCATACCTACTTTGTGTAATGCAATCACAGTGATTCGGTTCTCTTTATCACCCCACTCCATTTTAATATCGCAAAATATTGTACAATGACTACTGTAGTGGCGCCAAAATGAGAAAACTCAATAAACAATCATATATAAATGACAGATACCAAATTCAAATGTAATATTTTGTTTATTTTTAATTGTAACAGTATTTATGGCCAGACTAAGTAGATAGATAGATTTCTCAAAACTAATGCGATAAAATTATCTACGAGCGCTTTATACCTAGTATGTGTGATGTGGGATAAAAGTTGCTTCTGAGTTCGACAGTAGGTACTTTGTAAAATAAAACTCTACGTGTATGCACTTAAGAATATTGTTTTATTTACACATCTTATTTTAATAAATTTACGCAATTAAAAAAAAATCTTACATGCTACGTTGAAATCACAGACACGTTATGCAATTAGATTAAAAAAATGATTGTTTAAATGTGTACAGTAGTAATTTGATTTTGGTTATTGTCATTTTTAATAACTTCTGCATACAACGGCGGCGGCGGTGATAGGTGGTCGTGAACCTGCAATTTGAAACAATGTTGTATTCTAACATATTATTCCATAGTACACAATGGCGGATCAAGCTTGCACTGTCACATTTGTGGGCACTATAACATTGCTGTTGTTAGGCATTTTCCAACTGAAGTATTATGTATGAAGTCTGTACTACTTTTATACGCTTATCATTCTTATTTAAGTTATGAGTAGGTACCTTTAACACTGATTCATTAATATGGTTTGTCTTTATTGTAAGACAAACAAATAGAGAAAACGATGACAAAATTCTATGCTCCAGGCGGGAATCGAACCCGTGTCTTCTGGGGTCTGGCCAGACGCGACATCCGCTACGCCATCAGAGCACTAGGTGTAACCTACTAATTTCTTCAACGCTTTCTACTTTTAACGTTACCTATATAGAGTTAAACTACATAGACGTATACGTAGACTACGTAGACGTAGAGATCCACAAAGACGTCGTCTTTGTGGATCTGAAACTCTATGTAGGTTCAACTTCAAACACAAATTATTAAAATATAGATTTAATTTGTGGATCAGAAACTAAGTAGGTTCCACTTCAAGCACAAATGATTAAAATATAGATTTAATTGAACGGGTATGATTTCTCGTGACAGTAAAGTACCTACCTAGCATTGGATTTGCAAACAGTTCGGTAGTCTTCACTTCAGCTTTCAAAATAAGTAAGCGAATATTCATGCCTTAATAATTGAAACCAATTTGGGTATACCACCTAAGTAGTTTCGATATTCGTATTCCGCTGTTGGCTCATTTTGTCACTGACTTATCAGTTCGAAAGCTTGTGAACTCGATTTATGTAGTCAATAAATTACATTCTTAATTTAAAGAAAATAACACTAAAACAAATAAATTCGAGTCGAAAATCTTTCAAAACGCAGCGTAAAAACTACGTAGAGTCCAGATTTTCAACTCTGAGTGCGGCAGAGGAGACTCGGTTGAAATTCTGAGGTTTAAATACTTACAAAACCTTCGTTGTTAAATGCAGCGACATTGACTGTACCAGTGTTGGAGGGTGGTGCACTGGAATATCTAAAATAAGTAAACATGAAATAGCATGTAGGTCTTATAGATCTTATTTACAACCCCAGCAAAGAGATATCAATTTTAAATTAGAACCTCCAGATGTAAAAACAAAAGTTTAGGCGATTTAAGCGATTTAAACAGAGCATTGTATTTTGAGAGCTTTTAAAACAATTTTCCTACATCAAAACTGTCAAAAGCGGGCTTTCGTTTTTTCAAGTGCTCAGCCCAAACAGAAAGGAAATAATTATTAGCTAGAATAACGATCGTAAACTACCGAATTTAACAAAATGTATCAATTAATAATCAATTAAACAAAATGTATGTGAAATTTCAAAATAAATTTTAAATTTTTGAACTTTTAACAACATCTTAGTATAGGTACATGAAATAGTATAAAATCGGCTGCATTATTTCATAGAAAGGTCATGAAATTATCAAATGAATAAGATGTTTTTGAAAGTGGCAAACCATTTCTATGAACTAATGTAGCCCATGTTTTAATTTATTGTCG
The DNA here is from genome assembly GCA_947347705.1 of Nymphula nitidulata. Taxonomy (NCBI): domain Eukaryota; kingdom Metazoa; phylum Arthropoda; class Insecta; order Lepidoptera; family Crambidae; genus Nymphula; species Nymphula nitidulata. The sequence continues at coordinate 14,480,887 of OX374625.1, read as the reverse complement.
TATTGACGGCACCATCCTGCATAATATGACTATATCAACATGAGATGACCGCATGTTATGTACCAAACAACTTGTATATACCTACGCTAGTGATTTTTGCTCTCATATCGACACCAAATTCATTATTTAAACAAATTTCATCAATATTATACCGAATACACCGTCAATTTAATGCTATTTTTAATGGAACACCATAATTGTATTGGAAATTACTTGATCATAATAATTTATGAACAAAACTAAAATTCATTATAATGTCAAATAATAGACCCACGCATGTCAAGCCGCATTATCGGCACTGTAAGATTCTTTGAGTAGAGCGTTGCGTCGGTCGAAACCAATTTATTTATGTAAACAAGTAGATATCTACTTAATTATTACACAATAAGTAATAGTAGAAGATACTCATCAACACAATTTTAACAAAGTTTTAAAATAAGCTAAATTGTATTGAGAAGTTTTTATGTAATGAATGTATTTTAAAAGTTAATTTTTTGTTTAACGATATAAAGGACTGATAACTAAAGTTTGGATAGGTATTTTTTTTGTCTTTATTTTTTTAGAGATTTTTGTTATTATAACATGTCAATTCCATCGTATGTAATGTAAATATTTACTGACAATTATTATACCACACAGTTTCAAGGCTAAATTAGAACTAGGAGTATGCGGGATAGTTTTGAACTATACCCACATTGTTGAGGTTAATTTTAAAACTACTGATAATAGCTCTCTCTCTCTCTCTCTCGTCTGTTCTTAACATATTCCATCAATAGATGTTGCACATCTTCTACTTGGCCACAATCGTCACAGTTAAGTGAACTTTCTATTTTCATTGATAAGCAAAGTTTATCTATGGATAGTGACCGGATCTAATGCTACACAATAGCTTAATGCTATTTCTATTTAATCTGCCAAGCGGCGTTATCCCTGTGGAGGTCTATGACAAAATCAATTGTCTGAAATCTGAAGCTTCACGGGTTAAATTTGATTCTAAAATCAAAATCATCACAAAATCATCTAAAATCAAGGTACTGGAAGAGGCTCTCATTCTCATTGAATTGCTCTGTATCAAAATACTTTTGTTTTTGGGCGTTCGTCAAAACATTCTTTCCTCTGCATTGGCACAGGTTTTTGATTTTAGGTAACACTTCTGAGTAGCAGGTATTTAGAAAAATGTCTAGGCGAGTATAGGCTACGGCCACGAGCACTACACATTTGAAATAAAACAACAAAGCCACAGAGGAACTGGCTATTTTACTTCCAACTGCTGAAGCACAACAATGCTGTTAACATTATTGTTATGGCGGCAGACTTAGGCATAATTAAGTCGTCTTTGTATGCGAAATTGCGGATTTTTGCTGTCCTGTGACTTTTTGTAAAACATTACGATTATAGGAAAAAAACATATGCCGATGGTCACCCATCTAGATTTTGTTAAATATTAATCTAACGTTAGTGTATAATTGAACAAAATAGTTTATCTATGATAAAATTCTAAACTGTTTAATTATCTGTGGCACTTACCTCTATAATGCTCTCTGTCTATACTGCTCTCTATGTTTGTACTTACTAAAATAAAACCACGTTTTTATATCAAGAAAAGTATTTATTAATTCGCATAATCCTGCAAAGTGTAAAACTTAAAACTAGGCACCAACCCTAATAACTCCCTACAAGGCTACAGGTAATGGGCACAGACATCTTCGCTTCGAAGAAACTAAAAAACAAGAAACATTAAAAACCTAACATGGAGGATTATAGCAAAATACAAATGCTTACAAGTGAAAGTGATTTTACGCTATGGAAATTTCAAATAGATATACTATTTAAAAGCTCTAATTTATATGACATCCTAAACCAAGAACCAATTGATCGCTCGGAAGATTTCGCGACAAGAGATGCGAAAGCGCAAAGAATCATTATCATGTCTATCGATAAAACGCTAATGGTGCACATAATGTCGTGTGAAAACGCAAAGGAAATGTACAAAAAATTGTGTTTTCTTTTTCAAAGAAACACAGAACACCAAAAATGCGAACTATTACAAGAGTTCTTTAGATTGAACTATGATAAAACCAAGGATGTTGCATACAATATTGGCGTTTTGCAAAACTACACATACAAGCTCTCACTGGTAGATGAAAAAAATTAATGACAGCATGCTAATATCAAAAATAATGGCAATTTTACCAGAAAACTTCAAAAACTTAATAACTGCATGGGATTCCTGTCCAACTCATGAAAAGACAATAAATAACCTAGTATCAAGACTCATAGCAGAAGAAAAAAGGCAAAATAAACCCTTAAAAGAACAAAATGTTGCTTTTAAAGCATCAAATAAAAGTACAAACATAACCAAAAAAATGTTCTGCAACAACTGTAAAAAAACTAACCATGTTGAAAAAGATTGTTACTTCTTAAAACAAAAACAGAATAAGTGTGCAATATGCAAAAAAACGAATCATTCCACAGACAGATGTTTCTTTAAAAAGAAAAATGATAACTTTAACAAAAAACCAAACAATGTGGCTTTTATAACCTATAATACAGAAAACCCATTGAAAAAAAATACCACATTTGTGGTTGACTCCGGCTGTTCCAGTCACATGACAAACGATCGCAGTCTGATTGAAGAACTGGAAAACTCACAATCCGTGATAGGTGTGGCCAAACATGGAGCTAATATGAAATCATATGGAGAAGGTAAAGCCAATTTTTTGGAATGTTCTTTGGAGAAGACCTTGTTCATACCAGATTTAACACAAAATTTATTGTCCGTAAGTGAAATTACAAACAATGGTGGTACAGTTCTATTTAAAAACAATAAAGTTAGAATAATTAAAAACAATGAGACCATTTTAATTGGAAATAAAGAAGAAAACTTGTATAAAGTAAAACTTACAAAACCAAAAAAACAATCAGGTTTGATGACTAATAAAAAACAAAATGCCACAGATTGGCATGTGAAAATGGGTCATCCGAGTAAGAATTCCTTGATGAAACTGTGTGAATCTATGAATCTAAACATAGATAAAGATGAACTAAAAACACTAGATAGAACATGTGAAATATGCATAATGTCTAAGCAAGTGCGAAAACCTTTCAATACAGTAAGAGAATGTGCTATTAGACCACTACAAATTATACACAGTGACGTGTGTGGTCCTTTTGCAATACCAACATTTGACAGTAAAAAATACATACTTACCATTATGGATGACTACAGCCACTTTACCAAAATATTCTTACTGGAACATAAAAATGAAGTATCCGAACACCTTAAAAACTATATTGCAGAGGCGGAAAGAGAAAAAGACCTGAAAGTAAGTAAGATACGCTGTGACAATGGTGGCGAATACACCTGTAATGAATTTAAAACTTACTGTAAAAACAAAGGAATTATAGTAGACTACACAATTCCCTACTCACCCCAGCTTAATGGAAAAGCGGAAAGATTAAACAGAACCTTACAAGAAAAGATAAGAGCACTGATGTTTGAAACAAATACTAATGACTACTTGTGGGGAGAAGCTGCAAGAACTGCAATCTATCTTTTAAACAGAACACCATCTGAAACTATTGAAAACAAAATGCCTTATGAAAAATGGTATGGAAAGAAGCCTAACCTAAAAAATATTCAAATATTTGGTTCTACAGCATACAGTAAAAAACTAAATAACCTAAAGAAACTAGAATCAAGAACAGAAAAATATATAATGGTGGGATATGCTAACAATGGCTATCGACTGTTTGATGATAAAAAGAAAGCTATACTGATTAGAAGAGATGTAATATTTAATTTTGAAAAGAAAGAAGAATCTGTAAAAGAAAAAGAAACCTTAATAAAATTAGATGAAAATGTGTCTGAAATAAGTTATCTGGAAAAAGAACCTAAAAACCATAATGAAGAAAATCTTGAACAAGAATTTTTTGAAGAAAATATAATACAAGATACCATCTACAATTCTGACTCAGACACATCATACACATCTTCGCGTTCAAATGAAAAAGAATCAGAACATGAAGAACAAGAAGAAAATACAGAAGCTATAACACAAAGACCTAGAAGAAAAATAAACCTTCCTACTAAATATTTAGACTATGCTATGCTAACATATAAAGAAGCTATGTCAAGTTCAGATAAAGAAGAATGGCAAAAAGCTATAAACTCAGAAAAGCAATCACTGAAAAAAAATGAAGTATGGGATATAGTAGACAGAATAGAAGCTAAAGGCAGAAAAATAATATCTAACATGTGGTTACTAAAAGTAAAGAATGACAGTGGTATATACAAAGCTAGACTTGTGGCAAAGGGTTGCCAACAAATCCAAGGAATAGACTATGAAGAAACTTTTAGTCCGGTAATGAATAATGTTTCTTTAAGAACAATCTTAGCTATTACTGCTGCTAAAAATTTTCATGTAATGACACTGGACATTAAGACAGCATTCTTATATGGAACTCTAAAAGAAAACATATACATGACCATCCCAGAAGGTTATGACTTTGATTCAACAAAGAAAGTATGCAAATTAAAGAAAAGCCTATATGGACTCAAACAATCACCACTTAACTGGAATATTAAATTCACATCAACTTTACAAAAATATGGACTTAATCCACTAAAATCTGACAAATGTATTTTCAAAAATGAAGACAGTACAATACTGTTGGGAATTTATGTTGACGACGGAATACTTGTTGGTCAAAATAAAGAAGACTTAATAAAACTCATAAATTGCCTGCAACAAAATTTTGAAATGACTTACACTAAGAAACCAGAAAATTTTTTAGGCATACAAATAAAGAAGACAGAAAATGGTATTGAACTGAACCAAAACAAACATTCTGAGAAAATTTTAGAAAACTTAAATATGTCTAATTCAAAACCAAGTCCAACACCAATTGAAATAACTGAGAAAAGCACAGACGACGAGACACATACAAATACAAACTATCCATATAGACAGGCTATAGGACAACTTTTATACATCAGTAATAAGACTAGACCAGATCTTACCTATGCCGTAAACACTGAAAGTAGATTCATGGAAAATCCTACAGACCTAGATGTTAACAATGTCAAGAAGACACTGAAATATTTGAGAGGACGAACAAATGGAAAACTTATTTACAAAAAAGGATCTGACTGTACAAAAATAGAAGCTTATTGTGATGCTGACTTTGCAAATGATAAGTTAACAAGGAGGAGCACAAGTGGCTTTGTGCTTATGTACTGTGATGGTCCTGTACATTGGAGTACTAGAAAACAACCCATAGTAGCCCTATCCAGCTGTGAAGCGGAATATATTTCTGCAGCTGAGTGTACGAAGGAACTATTGTATTTAAAAGGACTAATTGAAGAATTACTAAATGTGAATGTGAGTGCCAATCTTAATATAGACAACCAAAGTGCTATAAAGTTAATTGAAACGGGAACTTTTAATCGTCGATCTAAACATATAGATGTGCGTTATAAATTCATAAATGAAAAAGTGTCTTGCAATGATATTAAGTTATGTTACTGTCAAACTGATCATCAACTAGCAGATCTTTTTACTAAACCTTTAAAAAAAGTCAAATTTAATTATTTTGTGTCAAAATTAATACATTTTTAATTAAGAATAAATCGCTAAATGATGACCAATTTGCAGACAATGTTTTGTCAAAATATTATTTTATAACTAAGCTTAATTTTCATATTAGGCAGTAATGTAAAACTTTAAAACTAATGTAGATTATGGGGGCATGTTAAATATTAATCTAACGTTAGTGTATAATTGAACAAAATAGTTTATCTATGATAAAATTCTAAACTGTTTAATTATCTGTGGCACTTACCTCTATAATGCTCTCTGTCTATACTGCTCTCTATGTTTGTACTTACTAAAATAAAACCACGTTTTTATATCAAGAAAAGTATTTATTAATTCGCATAATCCTGCAAAGTGTAAAACTTAAAACTAGGCACCAACCCTAATAACTCCCTACAAGGCTACAGATTTGACCTTAGAAAGTTATCGCCAAACTTGTGTACTTACCTACATAAAATTTTAAACAATAATAAAAAGCGTTTACCCTCAGCTATCAAATCGTATTGATAAATGGTTGTTTAGTGCATATAAAATGATGCCAAACTCTCAGAAAGGTGCTTCATTTGTTTTCACATTAAAATATAATTATTAGGTAGTACCAAAAATACTATACCTAGGTACTTAGTTAAAAAGCTAGGCGCTAAAACACAATATTTTTTTTAAAAAATATACCTCAGAGAGGAAATAATTATTTAGGGAATCTCTTTGCAATTGGCGAAAGGTTAACAGAAAAGGTCGCGTAGTGACCGAACTCGAAGGTAGATATTATTATAAAGGTACTTATACGATGAAATATACATCATTAAGTGATTATCAGGTATAGATTAGATTTCTATACCAATGAAAGATGAGGTCACTTACACTACGTTCGTGCGTTGACATTACTGGAAATAATTTGAAATTGGCGTTCTTCATGGTATCGAAACCGATTGAAAAGAAAACTTGCTAATAATAGGTTAGGTAAAAAGTTTCTTCGCATTTTTTAAGAAAATTCAAAATTTTTTTTTAATATAGTTTATTACATTTAACTAAAGTATGTAGGTACCATTTTGTTCGATAACTTTTTGCCATCTTGTAGGTAGGGACATGATCCCATTGCTATAGAAATTTTGGGGCTTCTGATCAATATACCGCGACAAGTGGTTTTGGCAGTCCTCTCGTGATGTTAACCTGACACTGCCTAGAGGATTCTGAAGAGAGCGAAACAGGTGGAAATCTGAAGGTGCAAGGTCAGGACTATACGGCGGATGCATTAACACCTCCCAGCCAAACTCTCTTAATTTTTGCTGAGTGGCTAAAGATGTGTGAGGTCTAGCGTTATCATGATGAAAAACCACACCCCTTCTGTTGATTAATTCCGGCCTCTTTCTCTCAACTTCTTGCTTTAATCTCATCAGTTGTTCGCAGTAGAGTTCAGAATCCATGGTCCTACCTGGTGGTAACAGCTCATAATGAATAATGCCCTTCCAATCCCACCACACACACATCATCACCTTGTTGCGAGTTAACCCGGGTTTCGCCACAGTCTGTGAAGCCTGACCGGCCTTTGACCACGACCTTTTTCGCACGTTCTTGTCGTACGTGATCCACTTTTCATCACCAGTTATCAGCTTCTTCAAAAATGGTTCGGTTTCATTACGGCGTAATACAGAATCACAAATGAGTACACGGTTCATTAGGTTTCTTTCAGTGAGCTCGTGGGGTACCCAAATATCGAGCTTTTTTGTGCACCCATTTTTTTTAAATGCGCCAAAAACTGTTTTATGGTCAATTCCCAGTTCTTCAGCTACGTCGTAACTACTGATATGCCGATCTTGCTCCAGTTTTTCAAAAATGGCATCATTTTTATCCGTAATAGGGCGACCAGAGCGACGTGCATCTTTGACATCAAAATTTCCGGATTGAAAACGCTTAAACCAAATTTGTGATACTCTCACAGACTCTGCACTAGGTACATAAACATCGCAAATTTTTTTCACGGCTTGCGTTGCATTTTTACCTTTTTTGTAGTAAAATTTTAAAATGTATCGAATTTCTTCATTAGATTCACTCATCTTGACAGTACAAAAAACAAATGAAAAACACACATTTTCATAATTTGAATTAGGAATTATCTTTTTAAAAATCTAAACTTTTAATGATACCAAAACCAGCCAGATACAAATAGTACAGCCAAAGAGATTTTATTACAAGTTCATACATACTATACTATAATGCGAAAAGACTTTTTCCCCAACCTAATATATAAAAAACATAATAATATTTGACATTTTTTATCAGTTAAGATTCACGTTTCACTCTACATGATATAAAAAAAAAAATTACAAATCTCTAGTCTAACAAAAATCTTTAATTCTTTTATTTTTGATTATCTTTTTCAAGGTTCCGTAGTCGAGGCGGAACCTTTGCAGTTTTCAAAACTATAAAGTGTCTCCGCCAGAAACTCTTAGTACTATGATAGGAAGTTGCCATTTGGCATGGATTTACACATTTATTAATTACATTAATTACTTTGTCAGTGTAGCTACTTGTTAGTAAAATAAAATTTTTAAATAAAAAATTCGCATGTACTTAAAAGATCCTTTTCTCACTCTTCTATCCCGTAATATCGAGATATGTGGAGTGTCTTTGGATAGATCGTTCAAAATTATTGAGGTGAGTGAAAACCATTTTCTATTTAGGGATTAGTTTTTTTTTATACAACTATATGACAAACAAGCTGACGACCCACCTGATGGTAAGCGGTTAGCGCCGCCTATAGACACCTGCGATAACAAGGAAAAATCACTTGATATTGCAGGTGCGTTGTCATCCTGGGGCATAAGATGAAATGTCGTCCATGCCCAGTAATTACACTGGCTACCTTTCCCTTTAATCCGAAACACAGCGAACTGTTTCACGGCTGTAATAAGAAAGGCGGTGGTACCTACCCAGACGACCCTACATACGGGTCTACCACCTAGTAAAGTTTACAAAATATGTATGTAAAAAAGTTCACGATAGTAATATACATATATGTAGATGTAGACAGTGGTATAGTATTTATATCATGTGTAATATCACTGCTAATTAGGCTTCATAGTTAACAAGTAAATAGTCGACCAACATATAAAATGTACTCAGAGAGGCAAAAGGGAAAATTTAGTAGACACTCCATTAAAAATTACTTCAATGAAGTAAGAAGTTATTAGTTATGTAAAACAGTTTAGTAGTGAGTAAATAGAACCATGTCAACACGGGAAAACTCAAATGTCATGATAGCAAACATTATGACATTGTTAGTTACCATTATTTTTTGTGTGATGGACTTACTTAATATGGGATTTTTGACGATTCGAAAGAGCTTCTTGGGGGGCCTATTTGAAGACAGATATTTTTGATTTTGAAAAAAAAAACATAACATCTATAAAACTTTCCCGATTTTTTCTTCTTTTAGATAAATTTATATTTTTGGAAAGATCATGGTTTTTATCGTAGAATCGTTATAAAATAGATAAGCTTCTCTCCACATGTTTTCAGAGCAGGTTCACATTCACATATCAAATAAGTTAAAAAACTACTTAATTTGATTGAGAATTTGTTCATTATTAAGCTATCTAGCCGTTTCTTCTATGCCTTAGATTTACTAGCATTTATTGATCGGAAGAAATGATATCGGCTTTTTTGTCTATTCTCCAACAAATAAGTACATATCATTTTATTAATTTTAATTTTATCAACACGAAAAACTATATTCTTAAATAAGCTTTTTCAATGTAGCTAGACGCTAAACAATGACGTTAATAGTTTATTGAGTACCTTTTCTATCCGCCTACAAAATAATGGGGTGTTATAAGTTTGACATGTCTGTCGGTGTATCTGTGTAACTGTCTGTGGCATCGTAGCTCCTAAACGAATGGACCAAATTTTTATTTGTTTTTTTGTTTGAAACCTGAAGTGATCAGGATGGTTTTTAGCTATAATTTATAAAGACCATTCAGGCGGTTGATGACTATCAGCTCATTTCTGACGTGACCAATAGATTTTACAAACTTTCACTGATCCGGTTGAGTTGATTTTGTTTACTGCGACTTTGGTGGTTTTTCAAGACATGCTTACCTTGAGCTGGTTCTGTACCATCAAATAGTCTGCAAGATGTTCAATTCTTTAGAAACTTACAGCAGATACAGCATGTTTAGGCTCATAAGAATAGTCTCAATGAGATAATGTTAGCAGATAAGTATATAGATGATTAATGACGCCGGGGGTTACTTAAAATTGTAAATTTTATATATTATTGCTATCATGGAATTGAGGTACCTTCTTATTTTAATTATATCGATTGATGTGATGATATGTGGAATGTGGAACCATTAGCTCTCGTTTAGATAAAATAAGGGTGTTTCCAACAAATGAAAATGTAAGTTTTTGTATCTAATTATTTGTATTCTAGAATATGTACCTACCTATCTACTTATGTCTCTTTATTATTGCATCTATTCTGTTGTCATTTTAGTCTATTACCTACTTTTGCCTGGAAGAGATTGCTTGTGAGCAATAAGGTCACCTTTTATAATAATTATATTATTTGTGTTCTTCTCTGCTTTTTTATGTTTTCTTTGTCCTTGTGTGCAATACTGTCTATTTGTATCGCTTTGTATTGTTTTTAAATTGTAAATTAATTTGAAAAATACTTTGCAAATTTTTTTTTGTATGGTATCAAACTTATGTGGCTTGGATATTTGCAAAAAAAGGCGTAATAAATATTACAGAATTGTGGCCAATAGATCTAAGCTGTGCCACTAGTAAGGTGTGACGTCATTATTCCGCATCATTTTCTGTAGAGCCTATTTTGACCACTTGTACCTACCCGCATCACAAACAAATCGCTATATCTAAGAAACTACTGAAACCTACAGATCAAATCAAATCAAAATCCAAAATATATTTATATCATAAACCTACAACACAGGCTTAAATAATTATTGAGGTTGAGGGCGATCTAGCTAAAAGTAATTAATTGGATACCTTGGCGGAGCATCGCGCAGCCTTTCCTCGACATACATTTGCAGGCTTCCCAGAGACACGCGGCTGTCGTAGTTGGGTGTGTTACCCAAGGGTCTGCAAAACGACAAATTACAATTTTTAATCTGCACAATATATTTAGCAGATCATGTTTGTCGTTGTTGAAATTAGGTATACTCTATTATATCTAAGGTAAAAAAAATCCTGGGCTTCAATTACGGGGCTATTTTAATTTTCGTCTTTTGTTCTTGTTTGAGTAAGCTTAAGTATTTACATCAAAATGAAATTGAATTTACTCATCCAAAATCTCTTAGGGCCTATTTACACGACATTTCTCAAACGTGAATATAAAAGATAAAACATGAAAATAAATATACCGCCGTAATTGCCGTAATAAGTGCTTTTACCTTACTTTGTGTATTAGCTATAAATACAATTATAATGAATTGGCAACAACCATAATATCTCGTCTCGAACGATGATCTCACCATTCGTTCTCCTAAACGGCCATTGGCTTATTCGTGTCAAATAATCGATTTCAATATCTGCTCTACACACAGTAGAACAGCATGCATGTAGGATTGCTTACATATTATCATAATTATTTAGTTATTTCTTTCTGTTTCTTTATTTTTCTTTTGTTGTATAATAAAGTGTTAAATAAATAATATTAGAGACAGGTACACATAACTTTGAATATAACGGATATTAGGACGGTACCTAAATAAATCAAGTAAAAATATTAAATAATAATAATTGTATACTGCGAATGTGTCAAGAAAGTACACTGAAGTTAACATCTTTTGCTATTTAACTTCAGTTGCAGACTTTGATAACCTACCAAAACGAGACAAATCTTCAATCACATCTTGAACGCTTTTGAAAATGAATTTGTAAATAACCTTAAAAAATAAACAAATCATCCATTCCCGATTTTTTTTGACTGAATGTATTACTATCAGCCTACTTTTACGTTAGTTATTTAACCTGTCTATTAAATTGATAAAAAAATGTACTTAAGTGTACTCTCACCTCAAAGTTGCGGAAGCACATAATTTAAGGATTAGCATGAATGTCGCCATGATTCCGAGGATTAGTGCTGTTCCCATGATAACTTGAGTAGCCGACGCTAATATGATTTGGTCAACTGTATCTCTGAAATTTTTTTTTTTTTCGATTAGTATCATTTCATCACACACATCGCCGTCTTCCCTCACTTTCAATAACATACTATTGTCTTACATTTTCATTTGAAACAGAACATTTGAAATAAAACTAATTTACCGGATTTAACTTGCCTTTAATTAGATGATACATTATTATTATCCCCGATTTCGATTACTTTACAGCGATCGTGCTCACGGGAATACTGAAGATGTCAAATGTAACGTAGGGTGTATAATAATAATGTAACATTTAATTAAACGAAAATCAATCCGGTAAATTGGTTTTATTTCAATAACATTTTGTTCCTCACCATCCTACTAAGGTTACCTGGATGAAGTCGCTTCAAGCGATAAGGTCGCCCTTTGTACAATTTACTTCAAAAGGTATATTGTGTAAGATTTTTTATTTGACAATAAAGACTTAACTATAAAGAAATAATATAGTAGTTCATTAACAAATAATTTTGAACTTAACTAATAGGTAGACCTTTTTGTTCCTCTACTTCACAAAATAGTGATGGCATCGACTTTACCAGACAGTACAATGTTGTGTTGAAAGAGCTAAAAGATGGTTAGTGGTAAGCTTCAATGCAGCCGGATAAGCAATCTTTATAATTATACAGTATCGCTATTGCCTACGAAATTTAAAGTAGCTGCGCTTTTTTATTGATAATTATTGACCTAAATGTTTTCTACACGACATTTATTTCACTGATAAATTACAGTTTAACGTGATAAAATGAAAAAAAAATATCGTCAAATCTATGACGACGGCGACTTTAAATACTTAATTTTCTTCATTATTTTTACCTAAATAGTTGCAAATATTAAATATGGTGCTCGTACAGCATTTTTTATTTTTAATGCTACCTACTTACATACAACGAATGAGTGTTTTCATTTGTCTACGACATTTTTAAAATTATAAATTTAGATAATATCTATTTTTCGTTTTAGCATTAGGTATTATAACTGTGTGAAAAATATAATTATAAATATCTAAACAAAAAAAAATTCACGTCCTGGGGCCGGGATTGAACCCGCGACCGTTTACAATCCGGGTGACTGCTTTATCTGAGCTACCAAGGACTTGAATAACCCTGTGAAATTCTTCTACTCTATCTGTATTGGCGTTATAAGCTAACGAACGTCTACCCTACAATGTCGAAATGTTCTATTTAAACATCCGAACGAGTGTTTTTACAAATACCTACAATTCAGTTAAGTTGGACATTGCTTTTTAAATATTCTTATTTTTTAAATTAACATTGTACATGTAAATTTAATATCTGTTTGATCAAATGCTAAATTGGAATGTAATTTAGTGTCTGATCCAAGTTGTAAGTTATACCTGCAGACCCATTTGCCATCAGGGTCAATACAGTTATGGCAGACTCCGTGCCAGCATTGCAAGCTCTTGTTGGTAAACGAGCTACAACATTCTCTGGAGCACCCCTCGCCTAATTCTGTAATATTATAAACTGTTTATTTAGGGCAGTGGGACGTGTAAGTAAGCTGTTGATTATCTATTGCATTTAATGTTTTAGATGCATTATTTTTATCGTAAGTAAAGTACGTTGACAGTGAGAATATCGTTTATATACTATTGGTTCTCATGATTTAAATCACAATAAATTTGCACCATGAAAGTAAATTTTATTTTCTAATTTGCAAATGTTCTCAATTTACCGGGTCATTTTTATGAGTGCGGGAAGTAACCCTTTACATGTATGTATGTAGGATAGAAACTCAAAATTTTCGCGGCACGGTCCCCGCTTTGGGTAGCCGTACACACACTACCGTGAGACAGCTTGCCCGTTTCTTTCTTCTTTTTTGTAGCTCCATCTAGTCATTTCATCAATATCACTGCGATAATAAATATGACCATGTCAAAAAGACTATAAGAGTTGCAAGTACATTGTGTATCTGACACGTTCATGTCCAAAGGAGAGGACCACAAATGTATGAAACCTGGGCTTAAAATAATTTTAATTTTGAACTGGAATCCTACCTAAGTAGGGTGAGTAGGTATAATTATTTAGAATTTTTAGTGCAATTAAAAATATTTCATAGCCCCCCGTTTATTTTTAAGACAGACATGAAAATGCCATACTATAGTTACTTTTTGCGTATTTTTTTTTTATACAAAGCACTACAAATGACTCAACACCACACGATGTGAAGCAGTAAGAAGAGTCCATATGCGAAGACAGCTAGTGAAGTTCAGACACTGCTCTAGCTGCCTCCACATTGCCGGCCCGAAAGGTGCTTTTTCACGCCTCTTTTGAAGGAACTCATGTTATAGGAAGGAGGGAACACATGTGCTGGCAAAGAATTCCAAGTTCTGGAAGTTCGACAAAGAAAAGAGCTACTAAATTTCTTTGTACGTGATGTTGAGGTGGAGACAGTGAATTGATGACTCCGAAGACCGGCACGCGTGCTCCTGAGTAGTAAGGGGGAAGGTAGGATAAGGTCAAATAGCTCTTTAGAACACTCTCCATGATATAGCCGATAGAAGGCGCTAAGCGACGCAATGTCTCGACGCAATTGCAGAGGCTCAAGGTTGTTGGTGACCTCTACATCGCCAACGATAAGGACAGCACGACGCTGCAATCTATCCAGGGCATCGAGTAGGTACTTGGCGGAGCCATCCCACAAGTGCGAGCAATATTCTACGCAAGACCGGATCTGAGTTTCATACAGCAGGCATAATTGGTCAGGCGTGAAAAATCGACGCACCTTATTCAGGACACCGAGCTTCCGTGAGGCTGTTTTTATCACGGTTTCGATGTAGTTCCTAGAATTCAGATCGCAACATATCTCCATACCTAGCAAGTTTAGGGAGCCCTGTGCCGAAAGAGTCGTGCCCTGAAGAGACGGAAGGGGAAGGAACGGCGACATTTTGGCTGTAAACGCGCATTAAACGCGCGTTTCTTAGCATTGAACTCAACAAGATTGTTAGATCCCCATTCAGATACAAGGTTCAACACCCTGTCGAGCGCAATGGTAAGATTCTCTCTCTCCCTCTCGGTTTCAGCGCGCCCAGCCCCTGGGCGACCGTAATATCCCCCATGCACTGTACTGTCATCTGCATAGCAATGAATGTTTCCTAACGGAATCATGTCATTGATATGAAGAAGAAAGAGTGTGGGGGATAGAACAGAGCCTTGTGGTACACCAGCATTCACTGACATGAACCGCGAAGCGCATCCATCTGCGAGGACACGGATTCTTCGCTCATGCAGGAAGCCGGCGATCCAGTTACAGAGCTGAGCGGGCAGACCGTATGCCGGGAGCTTGGAGAGAAGAGCCCTGTGCCAGACCCGATCGAACCTTTGGCAATGTCAAGGCTAACTGCCAGTGACTCACCACGTTTGTCAATAGCTTCACCCTAGACATGCATTAAGTACGCTAGAAGATCACCCGTTGACCGGTTCGGCCGAAACCCGTACTGTCGATCATTAATTAAAGAGTGATCTTCTAGGTATCGGATCAGCTGGTGGTTTAAGATCCGTTCCATGACCTTGCAAAGAACTGAGGTGACAGCTATCGGGCGGTAGTTAGCTGGGTCTGATCGGTCTCCCTTTTTGGGGACCGGTTGCACATTGGCCTCTTCTCCAAGATTAATATAACAACAACCACTTTTTACTTTTAAAATATAGAGCTGGAGCTAAAAAGGCGCAAAGATTAGAAGCTCGAGCTTCTAATCTGTGCTTATTGTACAACTATTGTATTGTACAACCTATAGTACTATTACTTATCTCTTCCAAATAAGGTTTATTACTTGTGTAGCTGGCAACATTATATACTTAGGCAGTAGGTACTAAAATACGTTATGTAAAGTTTTTAGAAAAATACAGCATTACCTGGACATCTTACGCATCTGTTTTGGCGATGGCCTGGGATGTATCCTTCAGCACATAAACAAATTCCATCCACGCATTGGTAGGGCTCACCAGTGCATCGTGGATGACACTCATCTGAAAAGTGTTTAAAAAATCATCAAAGCTAACACTGGTACCATCATATTAATAGCAAAACTGCGTCTATTGTATGTAATTATATTTTTTCCGTAGGTATTTTGAGCTAATAAAAGCGACAGCGACAAAAACTTTCAGTATTAAGTACTTAATTCTATTTTTACTAGAAAAACATATTTCATCGTTTGGGAAGATTAGAAAATATTGCGAAAACTGTTTATTCTTAGCGATTGCTTACTTCTTATTACTTTAGATTCTCGGAATACCATAAATACCAACCATACCAAATTTAATTTACATATTTGAAAAGTTTAGTATAGGGTGGCAGTTATTTAAAATATTTCGATATGGTTAAATAGTCAATAAATCAACACACCACCTGCTCGATAATGCCATATTACATATCATGTAAACCTTACGTAAAGCAAGTCATTAAAGCCCTTTTGGCTTTAGCCGGGGTGTAATGTTGTACTGAATCTCATTATAATATAACCCGCTGGGTTGTAATATTTTCACTTTTCATAGTTCTTATTGCAATAGCCTTAAAGTCTAATTTCGTAATAATAGATCAACTAATACTCGAAGGCCGGGGCAGGCGCCGCGTCGAACTTATTTGAAAATCGAACGGAATTTGAAAATCGAACCTTTTCTAAAATCGAGCTGGCCACGGCAAGCTGAATGGAACACGTTTGAAATTAATAAAAAGCCGCGAGTATTGTAAGACGCTGCAATAATATACGTAATAACTGCCAAGATTTTATAAAAATATATCAAAATAGAAGAAAAGTTCTGTTAAAATGTCGAGTGACGAAAGTGATTTAACTCCCGAATCCATTAAATTGGATGCCTTAGGCATTGTTCATAATCTACTCCCAGAGAAGTCAAAGGAAAAATGCCTAAAAGCCTACAACGATTTCGACAAATGGAAAACTGGAAAAGGTGCAAAGTCTGTGTCTGAATCAGTGATTCTGCACATCAATTTTCACTTATAATTTTAATTTACTACAATAAAACGCTGTATTTAGTAGCCTTGCTTTTTTATTGTCTCGCAAAAGTTGAGAAAAGTAGAGTACAATCCTCGGGGATAAAGCTGTTTTTGTCTTGGGCGCGCTTGAACCCCTCACTGCGCTCAGGACTCGTCTTAATTCCTAACACCCTCGCTGCGATCGGGAATTAAATCTGGAGTCCGTTGTTACGTTCAGGATTCAATATTGCGCCCGTGACATAAAACAGTGCTTTATCCCCATGGTGTATAATCTACTATTAAATTATAGACCAAAAAAAATTATGATCCAACCTTTTTCGAGTCTTCCGAGTTTTTAGTTTATATTTAGAAGATTGGTTCCTTCTTCGCCGGATTCCAAGTTCGTCGGATTCCAAACTCGTCAGATTCCAAGCTGGTCGGATTCTAAGTTCGTCGCATTCCAAACTCGCCGGATTCCAAACTCGTCGGATTCCAAATTCGTCAGATTAGAAGTTTGTCGCTGTACACTCATGTTCGATTTAGTCCTAATTAGATGACAAATTAGGAACTAATCTCATGTTCATAAACTAGAGTGTTCGCAATCATGGATAGGTAGGCTAGATACATTATATGATTTTATTTATTTATTTAGTACCTTTATAATTGAAATCATTAAGAGGGGGCCTACAACAAATCACTAATTTGCTATCCCATTCCAGTGTGGAAACATCAGCTGACCGCTCAAGGTCAAACAACGTGTACATCGGAGCCGGTTCCTTGATACAACGTAGCGTGGTCCTCATGGACCACGTAGTAGCCATATATTATAAATCACTAATCGTAGATTTGATTTTAATCATGTCAGATCAAATCCATGTTCTAAGCTTGTCATCTGTATACATATTTATGGAGTTTGGAGTCCGACGAACTTGGAATCAGACGAGTTTGGAATGCGACGAACTTAGAATCCGACCAGCTTGGAATCCGACGAGTTTGGAATCCGACAAACTTGGAATCCGGCGAAGAAGGAACCAATGATTATAATTGGAACAAACAGATTATAATTAGACTTCTCGTGCACAAGCAAGGATTTTACGAAAAGTCTAATAAAAAAGTATTTTTTGACGATTTTGGTTAGTAGGTATAATACTCCTTATACTACTATAATTGCCTATCACATTGCCATACTTCTAGTGCACTTTAATTTATATTTTGCTGGGGCAGTAATATTAACAATACCTATGCAGGTTTTACTACCTAATACCAAACGACGAAAGATCTTCATAACTCCTGGGTAAAAAAATATGTTGTTGTGTTGTAGTTAAGTGTTAGATAAATATAAAGTTTTTATAATAAAGAAGACTAATAATGGCTAGCAAGTATGTGGTCCATTGGATTTGGACGGTAAATGATGGTAACTATCACACAGATTATCTAGGAAATCACTTGATATTTCCGAGTCTTTGTGCTCTATAATTGGCCGCCTTTCCCTTCACATCACCGAAATAGGAAAGGCGGTCCCTGCAAGAAGGGGCGACAAACATTAGTAATACCTAGGTAATAGAGTTTTAGAGGACGTAAGCATGACACAATACATGCAGTCAAATTAAATGGAACACAGGAGAATAATTTTGTTAAAAACTTTTTAATAGAACAAAAACAGCAAACTAGCATCATGATGCAGCCCGCCCGATGTTGACAGGTTACCGTAGCCAATAGTGCTTATAGGAAAGAAAAAAATTTTTTTTTTTTTGTACAACTGGATGACAAACAAGCTGATGGCCCACCTGGTGGTAAGCGGTTACCGCCGCCTATAGACACCTGCAATAACAAGGAAAAGCACTTGATATTGCAGGTGCCTTGTCACCGTATTATATTCAACAATCAAAATAAATCCTCCTTATAACCCCCCTTTCTCTCAAAGATGATGGCGACCGTCAATACGGCTTTCGTCACATTCGATGGGTGATCTTCTTGTATACCTACGTCACACCGTTAGGCTCTTGCCCTTGAGAGTCAAAGATGAGGCATTGGGTGTTAGCGTCGATGTAGCAAAGGCGTTCGATCGGGACTGGCACAGAGATCTTGTGTCTGAAATTGGGGTATACGATTTGGGGACGACTAAACTTAGTCCAATTTAACCCCAACCCCACTAAGACAAAATAATAATAATAATAATAATTTATTTATTTTCTGTAACACGTTTTTTTGCATTTAACAAATAGTGACCGAAGTCACCTTTTAAGCAAAAATGCCTGTGCCAGGTGACTTTGCTCTTCCATAACTACTATTAAAAAGTTCTAGTACTAACAAAAAGTAGAAAATATTAATGAAAAATCATACAGAATCATACAGAAAAGGGGAAAAGTAAAATATATTAAAATAAACATAAATATGTGTAGTGTATACAAGTGTGTGTGAGGGAGAGTTTGTGTGTGGGTGTGTGAGTTTGTGTGCGTGTGGGTGTTTGTATGTGTGTGTGTTTGTGTGTGTGTGTGTGTGTGATATATGCGTTATGTATAAGAGTTGTATTTATTTGTATGTAAGTTATTCCGTGCGTATTATTATAGACTCTGTTTCCTCATAGTTAAGATGCATTAGAAAATTAGTTATAATTTTCTTGCAGTCGTGTAGTGTTTTACTATATATCTCGTGGATTTTATTTATTTTGTTGTAAAGGTATGCCGAGCGACTAATGAATTGGTTGCCAGCAAAGGCGGTCCTAGTTTGAATAAAGGGAATAACATTTATTCTCCTGGCTCGTATTTTACTTGCATCATAAGGGGTGGTTTTATGTTTTTTTAATGTAGTAGTGAGAATGTAAAGCTTCCTTACAGACATTACTTGACCAATAGCGTATAGATTGTCCGTTTGAAATCTTCTACGTTTGAAGTACATAACCTTCAATAAAGCACGTTGTGCACGTTCAACCTCAATCATCTTTGTTTTACCAGCTCCTCCCCAGATGGAAATGCAGTATGATAGTATTGATTGTGCTAGTGAAGTATAGATTTCCTTAAGAACATTTCTCGAGGAGCCATGATCGACCGACTGCCCCGGCACCACATGGCTTAAACTCTTAAAAATCCAGATGAGTTTCCTTACTCTGGTAGAGACTAGTTCAATATGTGAATGCCAGGACAGCCGCTGATCAACCACAACTCCCAGGTATTTGGTTTTCTCTATTTTATCTATAGCAGGACAGTCACAATCAGCTAGATCCCGATTAGGATTGCAAGAGTGGATAACTAAATTGAAATCGGTGTTAGGTTGTGTACGGTTTTGTATACTATAACAGATGTAGTTAGTTTTGTTGGTGTTCAGAGTCAGTAAATTATCCTTTAACACAAGACTGCTTGATTGCCACCTTAATGGTATCATATGGCATCAAAAAAAATTTAAAATTAAAAGCTTAATCAATAAAAGAATCAAAGGATTGTTGAAAAGGCTACGTCTCATTAAATGCCGGAGTAAAGACGTTTTCAGGAAAAAGCTTGATTAGGTTTGGTAGCGCTTTATTTCCACCAACCCTGTTCTGAGCTTAGAGTAATATAGTATCCAATGAAATCGACGTTAATTTGTACAGGGTCTTACAAGGGTCGTAATTAATTATTTTTTGCCCTAATCTAAGATTATTCCCAATTTTACTGTTTTCCTAAAAGTATGTGATTCATTTTTATGGGGGCGTTCGGTTCTGATAATATTTTTTTTAGTTATTTTTTAAACTATGAATCCACCCCGAGGCATGCTTCCAATCCAAATCAGTGTATCATGTCCAGCCTTACCAGCCTCTTGTTTGTTTGATTTTTTTGTAACTTTTTTATCGCAGAAGAATGTTGAAGACCCATGCAATTTCAGTGTCGCACTTACACTTCACGTATCTTAGTAAAAATACCGTTAAAAGTATCTTAGTCTAATTAAAAAAAAGGTAATTACAGCATATTTTTTTTAAATGGGGTTTCTGAGATAAATAAAACGTACCTACGAAAGTCCACGATCTTGCTTAGTAAGTACTATTTCCTCTGTGGTACTATTTCAAAAATGATTTAATTAGAATAAACATATTATGTAAGGAGGTACCTAAATAAAAAGATTTGTTAGACGGCTTCCACTGAATCGTTTTTCCGAGCATTAACTTTCGGCATTCGCGTTTTTCCGCGATCTTTTAATTTCTAGGTCCGACTTTTATGTAACAGCGAAAATATAGGTAGGTACTATATTCGCTTTTGCTATCAATGGATATGCCAATATAATACTGTTTGAAATTTTTATTGCTCTTCTCCGTATTTAAAAAATAACTACAGACGACAACACATTATGCATAGCAGTAACTCAATGCTTATCTGAACAGGAAAATTTTCAAATCACAACCTGGGGATGAAACTGGAATTGCCACTAGAAGAATCACAAGTAAATGATCGAATTTGATTCGGTGAATGGCATTATTACCGAATGGTAATATTTTCACGTATTTTTAAATGTATTACTAAACCAGTAATTTTTTTCACGCATATTCCGTATTGGATTACCTTTACATTTGCAAAAATGAGTGCAGTGAATGAGGGTATCTCCTCTGTGAATGGGCCTCAATAGTACGCACAGTACACTGAAAGATAAATAGAAGTGAGACGTTCTCATTCAACAACAATTTACATTTCGTGGCGTAGTTGATTCTTATCACGCGTTTTATTATACAGGTAGTTCCTTAAATTCTACTTGATTAAATAATAATAATATTAAAAAATGCTTTCAAAAAAATAAATTTCATAGAGTCTGTTTAAACAAACATGCTCTATGAAATAGATCATCTACATCTCTTTCTCTTCTAGTCAAGTGTTTAAAGCCTTCATTTATTACAGTTGAAATCTATTGGACATAAGGCCTTCTTATTTTTAGGGTACTGTTGACCTCAGCAGTAGCTTAAGTGTCACAATAACTATGGCGATAACAACTATTATGTACGAGCGCAACAGTCGGTGTAACATGGTGCTAAAGTGGCGCTTCTTCCGTGGTCGCTGAACTATGTTTTAAATTTCACTTTTTGTGACTTTTAGTAGCAAGTGGTCACAAAAACAATTAACTTGAACCTATCAATACAACAAAAAGTGGAGTAGGTTCATGTCTAAATATTATGATCGGTCCTCGAGTTGACATAATACTATCATATTAGCAATATACCAGTTATAATTATCTCACCTTTATCATAGTCGGGCGTTGCAGCAACGAAGACTATTATTAATAATAGCGTTATCCTACTGTACATGGTTCACTTAGACACAGCCACACATTCTAAAATATTCTAATGAATTATAGTTTAGAGGTGTATGACTTCATATTATGATCTATCAAACTTACACTGGACACAACATAAAGAATATGACTACGCGATAGTGTTATCAATGATCTGTAGTACTGTGATATCGCATTATCAGAACTTATACGTCATAATCTTTTTGAGATATAAATTATGTGAATTTATTCACAATGTTTATTTTTTTCTTTTATGAGTACTCGGAAAATCAAGTTTGATAGCGTAATGGTTTGTACAAGCTTCCGTTTAAATTATGCCAGTTTCAGGGACAGTGATGTCATTATTGTGTCCCAATTTTACTCAAAATTTAAATAAGACTAGCTGTCTGTCTACATTATGGATGTCCACCCAAAATTAATAACCCCATATTGGTGACAGAAGTTTTGAAATCGGATTTATAGCAGTTTCAGACATTACCTCCAAAAAGTACATCCAAACTCTCTTGTTTCTTAATATTAGAGATGCTAGTTGATAAATATAAAATTGATAAATTTAAGTATCTCCCGGCCTTATTAGTTAAGTATCTATATAACACCAGATAGTGTTAGATAGATGATGAGGCCGGAATAATAGACTAATAAGGTCTCAAAGAGATATTTGAGACGCTTTTTATCAGCCCAAGCACGCTATTATATCTGCTGTAAGTTTCTGAAGAATTGAGCATTCCACAGCCTATTTGGTACAGGATCAGTTGAAGGTAAGCATGTCTTTTAAACACCACCCAAGAAACAGTACCTTAACAAAATCTCAAATCAATTAGATCTACGAAAGTTAGTAAGACCCTTAAGAAATGAGCTGATAGTCATCAAATGCCCATTTCCAACTTTCACATCACCATTTCTAGTCACCAATTGATAAGGATTTGTTCAGACAGATCTTAATAAATTATAGCTAAGAATCATCTTGATTACGTCAGCTTTCAAATAAAAGGAAACTGAATTCTCCGCATAAGGCGTGGGAGTTATCCAGGAGTTTTAGCGGGTATTCCCAGGGTCAATTTAGTCGCTGGGCGAGTCCTGCACACGCCCGCTGCTTTGTCAGCGGCGGCTAGGTGCGTCAATGGATTTCTCTTGGTAAAAAAAGTATCAGTTTCAGTAGGTACTTAATATAAAGCTCTGTCTCGTCAGTATGTACAAAATATGTCCAGCTATTGTGAATTTTATTTTCAAACTGATAGCGGCGTAAATTGAGTACCTACCTATGTTGTATATTGTATATATATGTTTTCTCCTGATACTTTGTAGCAGACGGCACTGCAGAGGCGATAGCAGCGTATCGGAATGTGAAAATTTTCTCTCGAAACACAGTAAACAAACCGTAACCTGTGTCAGCTAGTGGATGCTGGATCTGACATACACCAAGTTTTTAATTGAAAATTCAGTGCCAGGCATTCTGATTTCAAAGTTTTGAGCATTATGTTAATCAGAAACGGATACTTTGTTTTAACAGGTGGTACTTTTTGGCGTCGTTGCTTCGCTGATTTTAAGGATACTTTTAATTATTTTGTGGGATTTATACTGTTAATATTAATAATGGTACCTACTTTTTGGCGTCGTTGCTTCGCTGTTTTTAAGGTTACTTTTAATTATTTTGTGAGATTTATATTCTTAATATTTAAGATATTCGGGTCCCACAGAAGTACATATCTATTTTTTTTTCTATAAATATTCTTAGGAATTTTCAAGTAGGTAGGTTTCCATATCAGTCTATTAATTGCAGTCTACTGCTTGATGTCTGGCTTCTCCAAGACAGTGCCATAGTACACTATCTCCCTCTTTCCTCATCCATCTGCCAAACAAGGGCTTAGGCTGATAATCCTAAGATCTTTAGTCAACACTTTTAAAATATTTAGGTCAATATGTTGATTTCAAACTATGAAGTAAGTATGTTTCCGTTTGACAAAAAGAAATTAATGTTCACTCTCTCTGACATAATGTAAATTTAGAATAAAATCTTTACTTTTCTAAAAAATTACTAAAGACTTTTCGTGAAAAGGAATTTGTAGAAAGATAAGAAATAATTCCCACAATCACGACTACCGGTGTTAAAAATATTCCCAAATAGCCTCAATTGTAGCTACCTTTAGCCCTACCTACACAATAAGATTGCAAACGTTAATAAATTGAACAGAACCTAAGGTAGATCGACTACGCCATAGACCTGCAATACCTAAAGTAATTTATTTGGTCTCGAATATAGATATTTATAATAATATAACATAAAAACATTGATGTTATGGGAGTCATGGTGCATGGCCGAGGCGTGGCAGCGCCGTACTGGTGTGGCGTAACGAGTCCAGGCATATTTATACGTCTAGAACGAGAGGACCGCCGTTGTGTCTCGCTCCCACACCGCCTCGCAGAGCAGCGTAGACAAATGGATGTGCGCACCAACCGACCATCGGCCGGGCACTGAGACGACGAACGAGATGACTGGACATATTAATACTGTGCGAGTAGGACAGCCTAATTACCTATCTAGCCAACTCTGTCCAACAGTCGTTTAAATATAACACGCCTCTCTCAATAAACATTCATTAATCAGCTGACCATTGTTTTGCTTGCCACACTCTGCCCAAGCCTTCACATCTGGTGACCCCGACGTGATCCAGTCCGCTATACAACAGCAGCTCAAGAAGGACTCTGTGGAGCTCCTACTATAACATGGCAGAGGGACAGCAAGAAAAAAACTTTGCAGAGGCAAACTACGACGTCAGCGCTGTCTCCGTGCAATCAAGACTTCTTCCCTTTTGGCGAGAAATTCCCCGTGCCTGGTTCATCCAGTTCGAAGCCGTAATCGACCCATTGAGGACCTCTGATGACCAGAAGTTCCGGTACCTACTACAACAGTTACAGACGGTTGACCTGCAGCACCTGACCGATATCTTATACAATCCACCTTCCACTGGAAAGTACGAGAAAGTGAAGCAGCGTTTGCTTGAAGCTTATGACAAGTCGGACGTGAAGAACTTCCAGAAACTAATTAGTGGCCTGGAATTGGGAGACCAGAAGCCCTCTCAGCTTTTGAGAAAGATGCGAGAGTTAGCCAGTGGCATGATCACCGAGGAAGGTCTCAAGATCGAGTGGCTGAACCATCTACCCGCACAAGTCCGAGTCGTACTTTCGGTGAACAAGGAGTCATCGCTGGATACTCTCGCTGCGATGGCTGACAAGATGGTGGAGTATGCGGAAGGTCCCAGCGTCGCTGCAATATCGGTGTCAAGCCCGTCGACGCCAACGACACAAATTGAAGCCCTGGCCAAACAGGTAGAGAAGCTGACACTCGAGATCGCCGAACTGCGACGGGGCCGGCCGCAACGAAGAGACCGTCGCCGTCCATTCAATGCTCGATCCCGATCACGCTCGCAGACGACGCAGCGCACACACACACCTAAGCCTGGAGACGCCGACTGGGAGTGCCGTTACCACTTCCGCTTTGGAGATAAAGCGAGGCGATGCGAGTCACCCTGCTGCAGGAGGAAGAAGACTGCGGAAAACTAAAATCGACATCGACAGTGGCGGACGTCGGTGTCGCACATACTAGTCATCGCCTGTGTGTCTTCGATCGCGACACCCGAGAACGTTTCCTCGTTGACACAGGCGCCGACATCTCAGTTTTAGCCGCCACACATAAAAAAAACAGAAACAGTATTTCAAGCGCCTACAAGTTATACGCAGCAAATAACTCACCAATCAACACGTACGGTGATAAAACTTTGAGGTTGAACTTTGGACTCCGCCGCAGCTTTTTATGGACGTTCGTGGTAGCTGATGTGAAGACATCCATCCTGGGTGCTGATTTCTTGCGACACTTCAAGCTGCTTGTCGATTTGGACAAAAGGAAGCTAGTTGACAAAGTCACCGAGTTATCCGTGGACGCACTGGAAGTCGCAACAACTTCTGAGTCAGTGCACGTCGTTAGCAGCCAACAAGCCTACCACAAGATCCTCATGCAGTACCCTGATGTGCTCCGGCCAATGTCTCTGAAGCAGCCGAGCAAGCATGAGGTCGTTCACCATATTGAAACGACAGGCCCCCCACTCTCCGCTCGTCCGCGCCCCTTACCACCGGATAAGTATCAAGCCGCGAAACAAGAATTCGAACGCATGCTGGAGATGGGCATCTGCAAGCCATCCAAGAGTCCTTGGGCAAGCCCCTTGCACGTCGTGAAGAAGAAAGATGGTGGACTACGAGTGTGTGGTGATTACAGACGGCTTAATGCAGTTACACAGCCTGACCGCTACCCCATACCACGCATACAAGAGTTTACATATCAACTTCACAACAAGAAAGTCTTCTCCAAACTTGATTTAAAAATGGCATACTATTGGATTCCTATCGCCAAGGAAGATGCAGAGAAAACAGCCATCATAACGCCGTTTGGGTTGTTTGAATTTAATTGCATGACGTTCGGACTTCGCAACGCAAGCCAAACATTCCAGCGATTCATGCATCAAGTGCTGAGAGGGATAGATGGATGTTTTTGTTTCATCGACGACATCCTTCTGTGCGGAGAAAATGAAGATAGTCACCAACAACTTCTGCACCAGGTACTTCAGCGTCTGGACCAACACGGTGTCACACTAAATACAGAAAAGTGTGAATTCGGGAAAACGTCAATAAACTTCCTGGGCTACGACGTATCGGCGGACGGCATCAAACCTAGTGAAGATCGCATCAAGGCAATCGCTTCGTACCCCAAGCCGAACACTATCATTGAACTACGACGTTTTCTTGGCATGATAAACTTCTACCGAGACTGCCTACAACGTCAAGCCGAGCTGCAAGTTGAGCTAAATAAGTACCTGCACAACAAAAAGAAGAATGACAAAACATTGATCAACTGGACACCGCAAGCAGAAGAAGCTTTTGAAAAATGCCGGCAAAGCATCTCAAAAGCTACCTTACTCAGCCATCCAGTCGCCGGCAGCGCCCTTGCCATCATGACCGACGCATCTGATCGCAGCCTCGGCGCCGTTATTCAACAGAAAATAGACGGTGCATGGAAACCACTCGCTTTCTTCTCCAAATCGATGAGCGAAACTCAACGCCGCTACAGTGTGTACGACCGCGAACTATTAGCAATGTACACAGCTGTAAAACACTTCCGAAGACTCATTGAAGGCTGTGAAGTAGTCATTTATACAGACCACAAACCACTCGCTTACGCACTCACTAGATCAGCGAGCAACAGTGACACGCCCAGACGAGAACGACAGCTGCATTTTATTAGTCAATTCTGCTCGAAGATCTCATACATTAAGGGAGAGAAGAACGCAGTCGCCGATGCACTATCACGCCTAGATGAGATACAGTGTCCTAACACCATCGACTACAGACAGCTGAGTATCGATCAAGACAAAGACGAAGACCTAAAAAAATTAAAGTCACAGAGCAACTTGAAGTTTGGACAGATAACACTACCTGGTCTAGATCGGCCTATCACGTGCGAGCTATCAACTTCAATACCGCGACCCTATCTTCCAGCGACATACCGTTATGCAGCCTACAAAGCACAACACGAATTATGTCACCCGGGCATCAGAACTACAAGAAAATTGATGACAAGCAAATTTTTCTGGCCGTCCTTAAACAAAGAAGTTGGGCAGTGGACTAAAGCCTGCATAAGTTGTCAGCGTGCTAAAATACATCGACATGTAGCCACACCACTAGAAAAGTTTCCGCCGTCGCAGCGCTTCGAACATTTACACATCGACATAGTTGGCCCGCTACGTTTATCAAATGACTATCGCTACTGTGTCACTATCATCGACCGCTGCACGAAGTGGCCCGAGGCAATTCCGGTGCGTGACGTCACAGCTGAGATCGTCGCGCAAGCATTATATGACACCTGGATAGTAAGATTCGGCTGCCCACTGCGCATCACAACAGACCAGGGACGCCAATTTGAGTCCTCTCTGTTCAACGCGCTCATGAAAAAATTCGGCATCACTAGACTGCGCACCACGGCCTACCATCCACAGTCAAACGGCCAAGTTGAACGGTGGCACCGTACAATGAAAGCCGCGCTCATGGCTCGCGGCGCAACCACGAAGTGGACAGAGGAACTCCCCACCGTGCTACTAGGACTACGGACTGCACTACGGCAAGACAACAACCTCAGTCCAGCCCTCATGACATACGGCACTACACTTCGCGTACCCTCTGATTTCTTTACGCCCCAAGACGCAAGAATAGATGACGCCGAACTAGTGCGCCGTCTCGCTCACACGATGTCGTCACTCACACCCGCCCCGCCCCGCTCACCGTCGACTCAGCGTCCTTTTGTCTACAAGGACTTAGCAACGTGCACACATGTGTTCATTCGCAACGACACAGTCAGACCGCCTCTCACACCACCCTACGATGGCCCGTATGAAGTACTCAAGCGATACGACAAGAACTACAAGATCCAGTTACCACTACGGACTGCAGTTGTGTCACTAGATCGTCTGAAACCTGCTTACATCGTGACAGAAGACATGCATTCCGAGGCCTGCACTTCAAGCACCCAAACATCGGCAGCAACCTACCACTCGACGACGCCTCCCCATGACTCGACCACTGCATCTGCAAATCAACCCTATATTACGAGAAGCGGTCGTGTAGTACAGAGAACCGTACGCTTCTCTTGAGGGGGAGTGATATGGGAGTCATGGTGCATGGCCGAGGCGTGGCAGCGCCGTACTGGTGTGGCGTAACGAGTCCAGGCATATTTATACGTCTAGAACGAGAGGACCGCCGTTGTGTCTCGCTCCCACACCGCCTCGCAGAGCAGCGTAGACAAATGGATGTGCGCACCAACCGACCATCGGCCGGGCACTGAGACGACGAACGAGATGACTGGACATATTAATACTGTGCGAGTAGGACAGCCTAATTACCTATCTAGCCAACTCTGTCCAACAGTCGTTTAAATATAACACGCCTCTCTCAATAAACATTCATTAATCAGCTGACCATTGTTTTGCTTGCCACACTCTGCCCAAGCCTCCACAATGTCACAATCTTAATTAATGTTAATAACAAAATGCACCGCATATTTCATATTTTTTTTGCTCTGAGCTTGACTGGTATAAGATACTTAAATAGTCTTAGGGAACAATGTCCGTCAATTTTTGGATGCAATATGTTATTATCGTGAGAGGGCGAACAGAGTGAAATGCAATTAACAATAAGTATTTGTTGGTTTAAAAAAAAAAAAACCAAAATTAAAACCGACTCCAAAAATCTGAAAAGGATAAAATAATTAAATTATAGTAGGTACTCATCCCCTAGGATTTTTGGAGTCGGTGCTACACTATCTATGGTTTCTGGAAACAACTGAGCACCAACTCCAAAAATATGTTCCTAGGCGATGAGTACCTACCTACTAAACTTTAATTATTTTATCCTTTTCAGTTTTTTGGAGTCGGTTTTAATTAAGGTTTATTTTTTTTCGCATTTTTTAGTGATAACTTTTGAAGGTCAAAGCTAGATGGGTGACCGTGAGCTTATATTATTTTCTACTATCGTGTCATTTCACTAAAAATTCATAGGAAAGCAAATATCCACAATTTTGCATACGTAGACGACTTAATTTTTCCAGTTTTTAATTATTTAAAAACCAAACCACCCAATGGATTTTCAAAACATTTTTATGGGACCAATTGGGAACTATTCCGCATCGAACAAAAAAAGAATCATCAACATCGGTTCACCCAGTCAAAAGTTCTGAGGTAACAAACATAAAAAAACATACAGACGAATTTATAACCTCCTCCTTTTTTTGAAGTCGGTTAAAAATAAAAATGATCATCAAATTGAACAACTGTCTATAAGGGATCAACATCGACATCGCTAAATAAAAATCAGCTGTTCCGTAGTAAAGCAGCAATACCTACTCGGGAGAATACTTTTTTACAATTTCGATGTTGCTACCTCTCTCACAGGGAAAGTGATTCAGTTTGATGTTCGGGTCTACCTCCTTGAATATTACTTTACTGCTCAATTAATTTTCACCTTGTTTCAATTGAATAAAAGTACCAAACTACACTTTGATAGTGTACATATTTGGCTTTCTATATTCCATGTAAAAGTCATGCTTAGCGACATTGCAGATTAACTCTAAGTGGCAAAAGGCTGGTATACATGTCGCCGACATCTGGTCAAAATGGATGCATACCCTGCAGATTAGAACAATTAAATGCCCAGGCCGATAGCTAATTGAACTAGATTCACTCAAAGTTTGACAACATGGCGTATTGAAAGTCCGCTCAATTAGATGCCTAGCCGGATCGACTTGTACTGAAGCGTTTTGGTAAGGTTGTTATTTTCAAGGGTTTTTTTTAACAACCACTTATAATCTAAATGAATTCGATTATAAATCAAAAAAAAAATCCCATGAACCTACCAATCATACAAATAGTCACACAAAAACTCTTCGATTTAAACGACCTGCCTATACTTAATTGAATGGCTTAATTGAATGGATAATTTTAAGCAGGAAATAAAACTCATGTTTAACCAATTATCCACAACACAAGAAAATGAGACTAGCAAAATATCGCAAACTCTTAAGGATATTCAACACACGAACCAAAATATTGAAGCCTCTATTGCGTTCCTTGTAAGCCAAAATGAAGATCTAAAAAAGAAAGTGGATTCGTTGGAGTTACAGAACAAAAAAGATAAAGAATACATAACAATTCTGGAGGATAGATTGGAAGAAGTACAAAGAACTAGTCGGAAGTGTAGTTTGGAGGTAAAGAATGTACCAAAAAATCCAAGAGAAACTTCTGAAACTTTAACAAACTATATATGTACCTTGGCGTCAAAGATAGATGTAAACATGACTAGCTCAGATATTACTGATATTTATCGTGTCAAAAGCAAATCACTAGAGAAAAACAGCTCCATCATAGTTGAGACACGAGCAACCCTGCTAAAACAAGAAATAATAAAGAAGAGCAAATTATTTAATATTAAAAATAGAGAAAAATTAAGAGCTAAGCATTTGGGTTTAAAAACAAATGAAGAAACCCCTATCTATGTATCTGAGCACCTAACAATCAAAGGATCTCGGCTCTTCTTCCTTGCACGAGACCTGGCCAGGACAAAAAACTACAAATATTGTTGGACATCATTTGGACGAGTCTACGTGAGAAAAAGTGAGGACTCTCGGATAATAACAATTTCAAACGAATCACAAGTCCAAAATTTAATGCAGTCAATATGACTATTAATACCTTTAATAATAGTAAAGATATTAGTCCCTTTACACTATTTCTCCTTTAATTTTATTTTACTTTTTCGAATTGTTATTAAAACCATACACAACTACACACTTAAATCTTTAGCAAACATCTACACACTCACACACCCACTACACAACATCTTAAACATTAATCATAAACCAATCAACCATCAAATATACTTCAATTCATTTGATCTCATTATGGAACAGCATCTAAAATCAATTGCACGCACACCATTCATAAAATGTGTTTACCACTTTAAAACATTTATTTTTTTACGAGAAATTAGTTACAAGCCTTGTAAATATAAACTTTGTTATAATGACCTGTGTCTATTAACCTCTAATGGATAGTACACTACAAAACATTACTGCGATAGACAGCAGTGAGATAGCTACCTCTATTTCCACTTCTATTGAACAATTACCCCTAAATAAATTAAATAACTTGAATCTCACAGTAGTGACCCAAAATATAAGAACTGTGTACTGTAATATTGACGATTTGGTTCTGAATATTGCGAAGTTTTCTTCTAAAATTGATATCATAATTCTTACTGAGTGTAGAATAGATAAGAATAAGCCTATTCCAAGTTTTCCTAATTATTTTACTTACTCTACTACAAACCACATTAATCAGAACGATGGAGTTGTGGTTTACATCAGAAATGGTATTCAAGCTCATGCCAAAGAAATTATGCTCTCGGGTGCATCATGTATACAAATAACTACGGATGGCCTCACTATAATAGGTATTTATCGTTCACCATCAAATAGGAATGCAGAACAATTCATTTACTCTCTAAATATATATCTCGAATCACTTAAGTCAAGAAAGAATATTATTTTAACTGGAGACATAAATATAAATATAATTAAAAAATCATTCGAACAAACTAATGAACGTTATAATAGAATCAACTATCTTAATTATTTATCATTACATGGCCTACTTCCTGGTCATAGCCATCCGACTAGAGACAACAATTGTATAGATCACGTTATGTTAAAACTTGAAAAAGTGAAACACGATGCTTTTGTTGCTGTGCTTGACACAACAATAACAGACCATTTTATGGTGTTTCTGGCTATTTCTTCTAACAATAATAGTCAACTTAACAGTAATAAATCTTGGATAAATAAAACTAAGATAAACTACGAGAAAGCATTACAAAGTCTCCTTTTAAATAACTTATATGATATAGAGAATCTAACTGATTGTAATCAAATGGCAAATTTATTTATTGAAAAAATTAGATTTGCCTTATTGGAAAACACCAAGACTGTCCGAACTCCCAGTAACAAACGTATTCTTAAGCCATGGAAAACCAGCGGTATACTAAAGTGCATTCAAGTAAGAAACGCTATGCAGAGGAAGTTGCGCTTTGACCCAGTTAATGACATTTTAAAAATTACGTATAGGAGATATCGCAACTTCTGCAACAATCTTATTAAAAAATTGAAATGTGATTACTATAGGGATCAACTGGCAAAATCTTCTGTCAATTCTAAGTTACTCTGGAAAACTGTAAATGAAATAACCAACTTTAAATGCCCCAAAACAACTAGTACAAGTCTACTCAATTTGGCATCAAATCCTAATGATTCGGTTCATTCAGTAAACAATTACTTCTCGGGGATAGGTCAATCACTCGCTGAAGATATACTCAAAAGGTTACCAAATTGTTCTGGACCCGAATCGTTTTACTTGCAACCAACATCAATTGTACTGTTGGATACTGACCCTTTCGAAGTTGAAAACACTATTACTAGCCTAAATTCTAATACTGCTACAGGATATGACAATATACCTATGTCATTCCTTAAAAATTCGAAAGAAGTAATGGCACCAATAATCAGCACATTGATTAATTTATGTTTTAAGAACGGTATATTTCCAGATGCATTTAAAAAATCGATTATTACTCCTGTATATAAGGGTGGGGATAGAGATGACATCAGTAATTATAGACCAATATCTGTGCTTACATCGCTGTCAAAAATTATGGAAAGGTTGCTGAATAAAAGATTACATAGTTATCTTAATAAATACAAATTGATATCTGAGTCACAATATGGCTTTCGTAAAAACATCTCAACTGAAGACGCTGTTAGAGACCTCACATCGCTGGTCGTGAGTCAGGTGGATAAAAATAAAAAATGTATCACAGTGTTCTTAGATCTTAAAAAAGCATTTGATACCGTTTCTATCCCCATCCTTCTGAAACGACTAGAAGGTTATGGTATTCGTGATAATGCTCTGGCTTTGTTTAGCAGCTATCTTAACAACAGGAAACAAACCGTTAAAATTGATTCTCTAGTAAGTGGTACAGTGGATATTAACTACGGAGTTCCGCAGGGCAGTGTGTTAGGCCCGACTCTGTTTTTGATATATATCAACGAGCTGTGTAAAATGAAGGTTAACAATGGTCATATATTTGCTTACGCTGACGACACCGCTATCGTGTTTACTGGTGATACATGGGATGCAGTAAAAAAATCGGCGGAATCAGGCTTGGCTAGGATAGCAGAATGGCTAAATCAAAATCTTCTTACTTTAAATATATTGAAGACAAATTACGTTTGCTTCACCATGTATAGTAATACCCAGCCCACATCAGGTTTTAACATAAAAATTCATAGCTGCAATAACATTCATAAATCGATTTGCTGTTGCCCCCAGATAGTTCAAGTTTCAACTGTGAAATATTTGGGTGTCATGATAGACCAACGACTGACCTGGTATTGTCATTTAGAATTAATGAACACTCGTTTGAGAAAGCTGATATGGATTTTTAAGTCATTACGACATATATGTACAAAAAGCCTTTTAAATAAAATCTATGTTGCATTGGGACAGTCCGTTTTGAGCTATTGCATTTCAATATGGGGTGGTGCCGCTAAGACTAGGTTCCTAGAACTTGAAAGAGCACAAAGATGCTTAATCAAGGTTATGTATTCCAAGCCATATAGATACAGTACCACGGAACTTTACACACTAAGTGGTCTACTTTCGGTACGAAAACTTTACATACTAACAATAGTAATGAAGACACATAAAACTATTACCTTTCAACCGCACTTAGTTTCTAGACGAAGGATGTATAAAATAAAGTACAGGGATAATTTTAGAACAAAATTTGCATGTAGACAGTATTCCAGGCGTGCGATATCTTTGTACAACACTATAAATAATAAACTAAATATATATATACTGAAATATTACGACTGTAAAAAGATAATAGCAAATTTTTTAATGCAGATAACTTATGATGAGGTCGAACTCCTTTTTTAAAGAGGTTATATAAAATTTTATTCTGTTCAGATGCTCCTACAGATATCACAACACACACACACACACACACACACACACACACACACACACACACACACACACACACACACACACACACACACACACACACATATACACACGCGCGCGTGCGCGCGCACCCTTTATTTAAATTAACTATTATTTTCTACTAAAAAAAAAAACTGTTTCTTTTTACATTATCAGGAATTTTGCATTATATCAAAATAGATTTATTTTTAGTGAATAAAATTGTTACATAAGTTTCGCGAAAGAGCGGGGTCCTCTACTACAAGTATTATTTTACTTAACAGAGGATCTCCAACATCTCTGTAATTTTATGCTTTGCTTACGAAAATAAACATTTTCATTTTCAAAAAAAATAAAATAAACATTTTCATTTTCATTTAACCAGACGGCTGACATAACGTTCCAGCTATGTGGTTAAACGTTGCGCTCAATGACTTTGCTAGTTGTCCTACAACCGTTTCATTGCATGCTGGCTGGCGTTTAATCAACGGCTTATAGGCGACCAGTTAAGTGGCTATTTTAACCAAACGGCTGCGACATACAATTATCGGGTTATTCCCTGAGAATCACATTCCCAGAGGATCATGTTCCGGAGGATCACGATTTGTTCGACGACGATCGACGATGAAGGTAAAACAAATCGTGATCCTCCGGAACATGATCCTCTGGGAATGTGATCCTCAAGGAATAACCCCAATTATCGCCATTCAGCGAGGTAGTTATTGGTACACTTCCTGTATGCTTTGATTGGGCTAATTGTGTACTGTTATTTGATTTTCAATTACCTAACACTCAATGTTTTCTGACTGATTATAAATGTCGAAGTAGTGCGTTGTTGAAGTTAGACACTTGTGTGTCGGAATTCAGAATGACACTCGTGACACAGTCTGATGCTGGAATTTTGTCGGTGAGATAATTGTGCATTCTATAAAGCGTACACTACGTATATTACTATCGAATGTGCAATAAACATAAATATCTTGGATCCATAAGAAATAAGAATGAAATAAATAACACAAAAAGGAAAAATAATTCTTTAAGTAACTCGAGATAATCTGTTTTTGATATCTGATATTGAATTTTTCGCGTTATATTGTTCTGAGCGGACGTGCTACTAAATATTCTAAGTTTTAATAATAGCTTATCGATTTCCGATCTTAGAGCGGCCTCAATGAGTGATTTTGTTGCAAATATTGTTGAAGTTCTGCGCTATGGGCCGAAACAAAACGAGTTATATCCAGTGAGTAAAACAAAGATCAATAAGATCATTCAATGATCTCCTACTGGAAGCGGCCCAAATATCGGGCGAAGTGGTTATTACCCATAGTTCATAAAAATCAACATTCTGACTCTTCTGTACCCCTAGCACGAACACTTTTAAATTTCTAATCTGCATCGTATCGAGTAGTTACGTTACCTTTTGTCTGGCTTTTGTTTGAAATTTTAAGCGTGCGTGAACAATACGGTTACGATTCGAAATTTAAAAATGTTCGTGCTAAGGTTTATGACACAAATAACGTTTCGTAACAAGAGAAAGCTAACAAACGAAAATGAATATGGTCTTTACTGATATGAAGACTGAATTTACTGAAATAAGAAAACTAATGTTGGATATGCAGAATCAAATAAGCGAAATGATGTGATACTTAACATCCAATAATAGCATGCAAGTTGAAATTTTTAATAAATTAAGTGACGATAACTCGGCAATTAAAGAACAATTTAATAACATTAAAATAACCATAGATTGTCTAGCTGAAGAACAAAGAAAACTGAAATTGGATTTAACTAGCATCAAGGACTTCAAAAATAATGCAGAGATGAAAATTAGCTCTTTTAAATCAAGAATTACCATGATGGAAACAACCTCAGCGAGTCCAAACTCTTCACTACATACACAAGAAGAAATTGTAACCGAGCTCAACAAAGGAAGCCTGAGATGTAAAAATATAATTTTGTCTGGAATAGCCGAATCGGCTTCTTCAAATCCTAAAGAGAAGAAGGAACACAACAAAACTCTCAATATAATAAATGCAATATTTAGTGACTGCCCTGAACCAGAAAAAATATTTCACTTAGAGAATTACCACTCAGGCGAAATTCAACCTCTTAAAGTGTGTTTTGCATCGCAAGAAATAGCAATGAAAATTTTGCGAAGTAAACAAAACATAAAAGAAAATAATATTAGGATTTTCTCCGATCAAACACCCTAGCAACAAGCATACATGAAACTCCTTGATCGCCGTCATAAAGACGGCGAAAAGAACCTCACCTCCTCAAGCAAGAACCTTTATCTCTTTTGTCATTTCCTAAAATTGTGACCAAATAAACGTCTTTTCTTTCTTTCTTTTCTTTCTCACTATAAAATACGTAAGAGGTATGCCCAAGATAGTTCATATTATTCATAAAACTACAATTACTAGATACTTCTACTATTGATCATAAAACTAATAATATCATTTCCCATCAATTCGCCAGTAGCTATTACAATGTACAGTCAGACAAAATATGCCTAAAATTTTTATATGCCAATGTTCGCAGTATCGTTAAATGCGGCAAATTTGATGAACTGTGTTGTGTCGTTCAATCTTTGAAAACTGTAAAAAGGAAAAGAGCACTCATTTTTGGCGATTTTAATTACTACTTACTAAGTTTAAATAGAATTATCAATAATTACAAAATAATAGTCAGATATAGTGGTTTTTATATAATTAACAAAATTGATAAAAATGACTGCACTCGAGAAACGAGGAAAACTTGTTCTATTTTAGTTAGACCATGTGACCTCAAATATAGGAAAAAGTAAATTGCACTTTGCCATTGTAGAGTCAGAAACAAGAAGAAGTATGTCAGATCACAAATAAATTGACTTTCAAATACAAAAATTGCAAACCTAACCATATAAAGACCATTGAATATGAAGGTGTTAACTACGATAAATTATACAAAACATTCGAGGACGTACGTAACCACACTAAGATCTGTGATTTTGCTACTTTGGAACAAAATTTAATATCGAGTGTTGGCAAGAGTAAAATAAAAAATCTAACTCACCGAGGCAAGATGGATAAAAAAGGAAATAATAGATGCAATCAATAATAGAAATACCTTATGGCTCGAACACAAGAAAAACCCCGGGGATCTAAAAATAAAAAAGAATTTCTTGAAGGAAAAAAAGTGTTGCTACAATTATTTATAATACAAAATCACAGTATTACTCCAAAGCGTTTAAAGATTGCGAAAACAAGCCGGGAAAAATGTGGTCTCTAATAAACAATCTTTGCCGTAATAAAATCAAGAAAGTCAGCTCTCCAGTTAAACTCTAAATACGAACTAATGCAATTGCAGACCGGAAAGAAATATGTGAACATTTCAACCACTACTTCTCAACTATTGGTAAGACTTAAGCAAATGAAATACCCACGAAGTATCACAAGAACAATATTTTTACCGGCAATCATCTATCCCAATCAAATAGAAAAACAATATGTCAACTCTTACCAGCAACTACAGATGAGGTTTATAAATTTTTTAATAATTTAAATTGTAAAACGGCTTCGGGTGTAGATGGAATTAGTGCTAGAGTAATCAAATGTGTTAGAAATTTAATCGTCGAAGATCTAACCAAAGGTATAAACAAATGGATGGAGTTGGGGATTTTCAGATAGCTTAAAACTTGCAATAGTAACTCCCATTTTTAAGTCATGTAATTAATCTAATTCCGGTAACTATCGACCAATATCAGTCCTAAGAGTGTCAGATTTCGGTCTAAAACCGTACTGCTTGTAGAAAAATTTATTGAGTTCAAAAATGTTTCAAGGCGATTGTATACAATTTTTTCAAACACCTTGGATAGTATTGACTATTGCCGCAACGATAGATTTTGTAACTAAACTAAAAATAAACATAGATCAAAAACATATTGCACTGGGTGTTTGCATTGACTTGAAAAAATCTTTCGACACTGTTAGTCATGAAATCCTTCTAAAAAAACTAAACAATGTTGGCATTACTGGAACTGCATATAAAATATTTAAATCGTATATTTTCTAAGTCTAAAAGGAGATGTCACACTTTACGCTGATGCCATAAGTTTATTTTATTTTGGACACTCCATAGAAACAGTTATCACGATGCACAAAATGATCTCAACCTACTAAATAAATGGTTCCAGTACAATCTTTTAACTATTAACGTCACAAAAACTAATTATATAATATTTCATGCTAAAAATAAGAGAAGCACTGATTATTAACTTTTAAAAATTAAGAACCAAAAGATTAACAGAGTAGATAGCGAGAAATACCTAGGTCTCATTCTTGACAGCACTCTTACATGGAAACCACATATCGAGAAAATAAAAATAAAAAAATCGGCCCTTACTGAAGTCATCCGGGGCATTTCTCATTGCCTCCCACAAAAGATACGATATTATATTTAAAATTCTCTTGTTAAGCCCCATTTAGATTATTTGAAGTGATTAGAGATTATCTCAACTTAATACAAAAAAGACAAAACAAAATAGTAAAAGTTCTTTTTCATTTTAATTACTTCACATCTACTAAGTTGCTCTATGAAAAAACAAAACTGTTCAATTTATCACAAACTTAAAGTATATATATTTTACCTGTTTATAGGTGCAGAAAATTTTAACGAAAAATATACGTTCCCCTGCGAAGGTGTTTTGGTAAACATGGACTAGATAAGTACCACAAGTATTTAATTCTCAACAAAAATTTTCTTGACATTATTTGATTTCAATGAATATCTGACCAAATATCATAGTTTTAAAATAACTCCACAACAAAATAATGACCAAGTAGCATGCACGCATTTATAATTTCCAAGACGGGCAAGCGGGGGCGGGGCGATTAATGTAATATTTGCGAAGGAGTTTTATAAACATGATTTAAATTTTGATTCAAGTAAAATTCGTCGCGTGCGAACTTCGTTCGCGTGGATTACGGAAAATAACAACAACATGGTTGTTATTTTCCGTAATCCACGCGAACGAAGTCGCGGGCACAGCTAGTGTATTATATACCTATAATAAATAGGTTTTCCAAGCAGATTACGGTTTATTACGAGTTATCACCCACATCTTTACTCATTTTCTGGTAATTGATCAACCAGATTAAAGCTATATTGTAGGTCATTTAAGTAAAACGGGTATTCTGTATTTCTGTTCGTAATTCGTGGACCGTTTGTTCGGATTATTTTGACATTTCCATTTGCGGCGCTCGCACAGTTTTCTCGCGTTATGATTGTTTTGAGAATCACAGTGGTAATCGGATCTGGGTTAATTACGTAAGCGAGCACGCACCAAACGGACGAAATATCTATTATAATAAGTTTGTCATACGAAAGGCTTTAGCATGGCCCGCAATTTGTGTTTAATTTACCCAGCGTTTGTACAAATGGCAGTAACTTTTGCAATATCTTCTCCGGAGCATTAGTTATTTATGATACATGGAATGACAATATAAACGACCCATTTGGAAATACCTACCTAATTAGATTAATGACTGTTTGGAAGTCACTTCTATTGCTTTGGTGTTTTGATTATGCTTAAACAAAATTTTATAAAGATTAATTGTTAAGATTATTGTTTTAAAGCATTTACTAGACTACAAGGACTCCTTGAGCCACAGAATCTTGAATGGAACCTTCCTTTGTCTAAGTAAGTAAAGTCAGTAACAGACTTGAAAGCGATGAAAATACGTTTCAAACTTTTTAGTAATTTGTAAATTGCAACAATATACCCAAATGTAACAATTATATAAAATATACATATTATTAAAAATTGAGGATTATTATGGAGGTGTGGTGCAGTTATACTATTGTTTAGTCATAGTTATTTATTATGCCGATTAACATAGTGCTGCTGGCCCTCTCGGTCGGCGCGATTCGGGAGCTAATCGCGGTCTGCGAAACGTATGCAGATTCACATTTGATCCATAACACTAATAAGAACGAGAACATGATCTTTCGGGCGGGTGCTATCTTTCGGGGTTACCAGGTGCTCTCTCTTTTTTCTACCCATTATGCTGAATGGAGTTACTAAGAACAGAGTTTAACATTTTAATCATACATAATACAACCTCTGTAACACAAGCTCTTAATGATGTTTAAAAATAAGGGGCTAGATAAAAGGTGTAAGTGTATGATTATTATTATTGTTATTATTAAGTACTATGGACACTGGGTGACCAAATACCCGAAGGACGATGTGGGTATTTTTTTTATACAAAGCACGGCAAATGACTTAACAACACCTGATGTGAAGCGGCAAGAAGAGTCCATACGCGAAGACAGCTATTGCTGCTTGAAACACACTGTTCTAGCCGCTTCCACCTTGCCATCTCATAAGGTGCCTTTTCATGCCTCTTCTGAAGGAACTCATGTTATAGGATCCTTCCCACAACACGAGTTATAGGAAGGAAGAAATTATAGGGGAATAGATGTGCTGGCAAAGAATTCCAAGTATTGGAAGTACAACAAAGAAACAAGTTACTTAATTGAACCATATTTTGATGTTCAACAGCAAAACTGTATATAAACTAGCATTCTTCTGTTACATAAATCTTTAAACTACATATAACCCAAACATGTCATGAAGAAAGTAGTTAAAAACAATGTCGCCCGCATTAACTCTACATAGTAAACTTTTGCTCAAAGGCGAAATGTACCTAGGTAAGGTAAAATGCAGATAAGATCGTAGTTTTCAATAATAAATTCAAAATAGCAATCAATAAAATTCCCTTACTCACCAGCTCGGCTTAAGTTGTTTCTAATACTTAATTGACGTAACAAAATTTTAATACTCTATTATTTATACAAATAATATTACACAGAAACTTGAAGTTATAATATGGATTTGAATACTTCGATCAACACATTTCAATATTTATAATGGTAACTCTGAATTGGGTAAAAAAGATAATCCTTTTCACAAGATAAATAAGTGATAAGATCCTGGTCCCTCGTCAACAACTTATTTCTTCTTACGAACCTGACACTTTTTATCCATAAAAAAGTTATATGAAATTCTATCAGAAAACTCATTTACATTCAGAAGAAACGTTCGAAACAGATGCGACTTTTCGCAATCGCAAAAGAAAATAATTAATATGACCTAGATGTATAAAAGCGAAATTCCACTCTGTCTCACGCCTGTCTCTCACAAAATCCCTAGACACGGCTTTATATTTTTGATATACTGTGATAAGTGACTGATACGTACGTATCATCGTGGCAACTTGAAACAGCTAACATTACTCATTCATATAATTTACCTAATGTCAGCATCCCTTTTGTCGCTATGAAAGATATAGGATATATCTTCCTCCTTAGCTCCAAGTCCTTCAATTTGTCAAACAGTCCCTCCTGCAAGGAATAAAAATAAAAAGTTTGAGTTTCAGTATAATAAACCTACTCGTCGAGGAGCTCGGTGGCCAAAAACAAAGCAACTTTCGCCATGGTCGATCCTGGGATGGGTCAATCAAAGTTTGCTATCTCGAGCTCCTCCGTGCTTCGGAAGGCACGTTAAGCCGTTGGTCCCGGTTGTTCCTGAAATCACTTTAACCCACCAACCCGCATTGGGCCAGCGCGCAGCGTGGTGGTGTTATGGCCCAAACTCCTCATGCGTTTCTCCCATGTAGGAAGGCCTGTGCCCAGCAGTGGGACGTATATAGGCTGGTGATGATGATGATGATGATGTTCCTACTCGTGTAATGTTGTCGCTGTTAGTTTATTTAATTCACATGTAAGGCTAGGCACTGTGCATAAAAATTTGCATATTTCCTTGCAGAGTCAGGAGAGCATCAGAGTTTTAAAATACAAAATTTTTAATTGATATGTTTTCTTTGTATATACCGGGAACTAATTACAATTTTTGTTTCAATCGTGTCATGTTATTAGTTTCGCGGTTCATGCAGATCCTGGCTAAATAATAGGTTTAACATGTCAAGCCACAGATTCCCGACTATTCATTTATTTACTCGGGTCAACTATAAAAACCTTTTGTGCTTTGGACTATGATAGAATTATTCACAAACCCCGCTAATAATCTATAGCGAAATTAATAAGTAAAAAAATATTTGATGGCCGTCTGGTCGAGTGGTTAGTACTCCTGTCATGTCCATTAAACCAGAGGTAGGGGAAGATGTTTGATGAGTACGAATATTATTTTGTTCACAATTCAGGAATGCTTGTAAATATTCTTCTTTAGTATATTTCGGTAATTTTTATAATATTATTATTTGGTATTCATAACACAACCTGATGCTTAACTTGGGCTAGATTGTACGTGTGAGTGTGAGAATATTATAACATTTATACTTACCTATCTTTTCCTGCAACAATTATTTTAAAAGTATCTTACTGTTGAGGAGGAGGAGCTCGGTGGCGAAGTGATTTGAGCGCTCTGGTTTTGATAACGAAAACAAAGCATTTTTCGTCATGGTCGATCCCGGGATGGGTCAATCAAATTTATAATCTCG
This sequence comes from Nymphula nitidulata, assembly GCA_947347705.1. Lineage (NCBI taxonomy): Eukaryota > Metazoa > Arthropoda > Insecta > Lepidoptera > Crambidae > Nymphula > Nymphula nitidulata. The sequence goes on along the minus strand of OX374625.1, from coordinate 14,437,790 downwards.
AGCTCCTCCGTGCTTCGGAAGGCACGTTAAGTCGTTGGTCCCGGTTGTTCCTGTAACCGCTTTAGCCCACCAACCCGCATTGGGCCAGCGTGGTGGTGTTATGGCCCAAACTCCTCATGTGTTTCTCCCATGTAGGAAGGCCTGTGCCCAGCAGTGGGACGTATATAGGCTGATGATGATGATGATGATGATGATGATCTTACTGTTAAGCCGGGTAAGTTACCCATATTATATGTATAAATGTCAAACTACCTAGGTAATCTTTATTATATTAATGTTTAACACTCTTAATAATCTGGAAAATTGGTTTCTTTTTTTGGCTTTCAGTTATATCCTAAGACTAAGATAGTATATGTTAATATATAAACAATTTTATATTAAAATAATCAACCTTACAATATATGTTAACTATATTAAAATAAATTTTTCAGTCCTCAGATAATTTTAATCTAGAGAATTATTTTGACATTTTGACAGTTTTTCTATAGATTTACTCTCAACTTGTCAAAATTATTCTCTGGATAAGTCTTATCTAGGATTGAAAAATTAGCCTTCAGTTAAATTAAGCACGTCGTGGGAACTTGTAAATAAGGCAACACTACTACTGCACGACTAGAATAACTTGTACCCATATGTAGGGTCGCCTGGGTAGGTACCACCGCCTTTCTTATTGCAGCCGTGAAACAGTTCGCTGTGTTTCGGATTGAAGGGAAAGGTAGCCAGTGTAATTACTGGGCATGGACGGCATTTCATCTTAGGCCTCAGGATGACAACGCACCTGCAATATCAAGTGCTTTTCCTTGTTACTGCAGGTGTCTATAGGCGGCGGTAATCGCTTACCACCAGGTGGGCCGTCAGCTTGTTTGTCATCTAGTTTTATAATATATATATATAAAAAAAACTTGAGTATGATAATAGAGAAAGTGTGTTTTGTAAATTGTTCTAATAAGATGAAAAATGAAAACCAATTTCAGCTTCAAATTAATAGATAGCTTTGTTGACCTATTTCATCCCGTGCGACGATTACAAGGCTGCTGCTGCAGTAAGCTTAGCATAACTCAAAACTAACAATTAGCGTGGTGTAACGCTTGTGCAGCGGCACACCTGTGTCGTCCATAACTAGTTCTCAAATTATTGCAGTTAAAGCTGATAATGCTCTTCATAGAGTCAATAGAATAAAGTTATTATGCGTTTTAATTAAAAACTTCCCAAAAGTAAACGCTTTAATAACTGACTGAAACATATCGTGCACTTAAAAGTTGAAAAAGTAAAGTGGTTTAATTTTGATTTGACAGAAATTGCTATGGAATCCATAGGGCTTGACTGAAACCTACTTGATCGCTACAAGCGGCCGCCTGCAGCTCCGCCTGCATGGATGCTGGCTATCGCGCCAAAAGGTAGCCTAAAGGTGGTTTTCCACCAGAGGGGCGAGAGGAGACGACGCGAGACGATAATTGAAATTTGTATGGCACATTTTCAATCCTCGCCTCGCGCATCTTTGGTGGAAATAGTCAGGATTGACGAGGATGTGCGAGGCGTGAATTGAAATATTTGTTTGTTTAAAAATGAACCATATTACTTCCGATAAAGAGTACAAATTTTAATGTGAAATTTGATATGATATCGAACCCTAGGCGATTTTCCATTAGAGGGGCGAGACGAGACGACGCGAGACGATAATTGAAATTTGTATGGCACATTTTCAATCCTCGCCTCGCGCATCTTTGGTGGAAATAGTCAGGATTGACGAGGATGTGCGAGGCGTGAATTGAAATATTTGTTTGTGTAAAAATGAGCCGTATTGCTTCCTCTGGTGGAAAACCACCTTATTGTCCTTTCTCAGAATGTGATCTATCTCCATGCTGAATTACAGCTAAATCGGTTCATCGGCTTAGGAATGAAAACGTAATAGACAGGCAGAGTTGCTTTCGCAGTTATAATATTATGAAAGTGGTGATCGGTTAAAGAACGTTTGTTGTCTCAATATGACACAAATATTTTCTGAAATTATCGTAGACTTCCGGAGGTTTGACAGATTCAGTAGGTATGTGCTGCAGTTCAGAAAAGGGTAAAGCTACCAGTGGCGGCGTAGGATACATTGGCACCCCGGGCGGTTTTTATTTAGCACCCCTACTTACCTACTTAAGTAGGTACTTTATAAAACACCAAATAATAAAAATGCTTACAAGACTTTATTTGACTAAAATATTTAATCACATTATGAAAATCGGCTTCCCTGTCTCCTTCAATTGATAAAATCGAAAGATTGGTTAGTCGCGCTTGGCTCACTGTTGACTTCAAGTAAGATTTTATTAACTTTAACTTCGAAAAGCTTCTTTTACATGAAGCCACCGAAACACAAATTGTTAAAAAAAATCTAAAACATAACGCTAAACTTGGAACAGACTCAGAATAGTCCCATTTTATAATGAATCTTAGAAGCTCCAATAAAGTCCATTAAACCGCTTCTTGGGCAGAAATGTTGGCGGCTTCTCAATGGCGCCTCAATCTTAAAATCTCCAACACGATGTCCTCTGCTGAAAATTCATCGTAATTTTTTAACAGATTTGGAACCATTTCACGAAGATCTTCTTCTGGTGATGCTACCAACGTTTTAGGCTGAATAACACTAAATGTAACCAGTATAAAATCCATCCAACGATGGTCCAGTTCTTCGTAAAATCTATCGTGACATTCGAACATTGCTCTCTGCGATTCCTCTGGTAATATAAGTCCAGCATCTCGGGCTATTTCTCCAGGCATACGTTTTTGAAATTTCCTTCCACCTGAATGTCTATGTGGTCACATTTTTTTGTTGCGTAGCAAATAGCCTTTCTACTATTTGGACATTGTGTACATTGTGGCGTTTTCGTACAGTGATTGCAGCACTTGCATGTATTGATAGTCAATTTGGCATCTCTGGAGTGACTGAAGCACGGCCCAGGTCTTGACAGAATCGAAGGCTTTCTCATAGTCTACAAACTCTAAGCATAATGGCAGGTTGTGCTCTTCGGTCTTCTGTATAACCTGCCGCAGCGTATGTATGTGGTCTATAGTACTAAAGCCTTTTCGGAATCCGGCTTTTTCGGGAGGCTTTTTCTGAGTATAAGGTACGCCACTCTATTCGACACACTTCCGATTTGTATAACGTTGTTCACGAGAGACTTGTGGACAATAAACCCGACACCACCTTGGGGCATATCTTCGCCCTCCCGGAAATAGAACAGTATCACTCTCGTCGGACTACAGAAAGTCCTACTACTCTCCAGCGAATCCTGCTCAATTCCTCTTCTAGCTCCTGCAGCTTCTCCTCGGTCCGCAGTGTGCGTGTGTTATAAGTTGCCAGGGCCAAGTTTGTATGACGGGATGTCTTCGCCACCCGGAGATTCTTGGCACCCCTGGTCCCGGCGCCTCGCCGACGTCCGTCACCGCTGGCGCGACCTCCGGTACCGCCGGGCACTTGGGGCCTTGTATTGTTTAGATTTATTATTTGGGGGATTTAACGGGTTTAACGGTTTCATTCTTTTAGTGTAGGGTATTAGTTGTCGTTGTCACCCCTTGGTGCATGGCACCCGGGGCGGACCGCCCCCTCCGCCCCCCCTTTACGCCGCCACTTTAGCTACTACCAGCTTAGTTTTGAATATCAACTAATAATTCTTCCTTTTTTTGTTTCCGTTATGAAATAGACTTTATTCGTCTTAATCTTATTTCATAAAGTAGGTACCTATAAAGTTTGTTGGTGTGAAAATTGATATGTACTTATTTAAATATACAATTTATAATGTAGTATTACAAAGTCGTAAATAATATAACGGTTTCAGAGCGTTCAAGTTTACGGAACCTCGTTCTAAATTGGACTTGCAGATGCCACCTGAATTTATGCTAATCCTCGGTCAGGTTTATCTAAATTTACCTCGTCAAATGTCGATGTTGCGCTGTTTGACTGGAAACTTTAACAGCTGTACCAACTGCGATTTGATGGGATTTCTAAATTTTCATTTCGGTTGCGTTAATTAATTTAGAAACATTTTGAATGTCCAATGTGTTACTGAATAATTCTATTTAATCTCGTATTTTGTTTTGCGCCTATTTTGAAAATAGTATATTTTCTAAAGCAAATAAAACAACAACAGAACTGCTTAAAGGTCAGTCATTTGAAATGTCTAGATTATTTAAATAGCTTTTTACTTCAAAGTCTGTCCAGAATTCAAGATCTCTGTCTGTCTGTTACGTGTTCATTCCTAAGTCGCTGCAGTGCGATTCAGTAACAAAAATATTCGACATTGAGCTTGACGACTGACAAGACGACGAGCCGCCTTTGATTTTGACGATTGATCACAGCACTGCGCGTAAGCGTATTCAATAGTCTCTACATCGATCTCCTGGCTGTTTATGTTTGTCGCTGTTTTAGAGATGCAATATGAAGTACAATCGATATAATTCGATTAATTTTTTTGTTGTGTAAAATGTAATAAAATTCGTCAATATTGATGTTGTCAAATGGCTGTTAAACAAACGTCAAAGGGTGACAACACCGCCACAATGACTTTAGATAATCGCTTATCTGAATCTATTTAGGTTGTTGTCGGCTGACTGTGAAATCGACATGTTGTGCGCATCCACAGCCATCTGACAGCATCCATTTTGTTTTATCGGGCCGGCGTCCACGTTTTCCTAGGAAAACGAATTCGTCTTGCCCAATCACCGTACAACGTTGCCGCAAGTTATTTGCAGATTAATTTTACTTGACATTGGCAAAATTCGTAATAATGAGAAGCCATTAAATAAAGAAGAAGAAGAATCTATTTAGATGAAATTTGGCACCGAGATGGATTACATCCTGTGAAATAGGCTACCTTTTCTTGCGATGACTAACAATATCGCGGGCGGCCAACAGTAGGTATATCAATTATTTATTTTCCTAAAGAACTAAAACTAACATTTAAAAACAATTAGTTGGGAAAATAATTTTAGATACTGTCGCACGACATGAAGCTGTGTTCGTAGTTCAATTAATGCCTAATATAATTTTTGTTTACGATTTATGTTTGTGGACTAGCTGTACTAATTTAATATTATTGTTTTCATATAATTTTTATCTCGTTAACTGCGATCTACTTGAATGTGCGCAAATAAAGCTGATATTCAGATAATTCTAAAGTTTTATTAGGCTTTCTACAAACGACGATGATAAATGTATGCCGCCATTAGACCGTCCCCTACCGTCTAATTAAGGTTAAAATCTCCGAAGATCTCTCGGGTAAATAAGGTAAGTTTGTTAGCGATAAATCGAAAATTGTTATCCTAAACTATTTTGAAGCGAAACTTTGCCAATATCTTTGCGATGTTGTGTTCGTTTAGTTAGATTGTCGTGCCCTTAAAAACACAAACATTGTTGAGAAGCAAATCGAGCAGCTGTTACCTACATCAAAATCATTTAGTATTCATGACAATAATTAATCATTAAATTTGTTTTTACATGTTTTATACATATTGCAGCATAGTATGTGCAGTAGTAATAAACCTCACCGCGCCTCCCGGCGGCTGATACATTTAAATTCTTAATTTTTTCCATGCACAATTATTTCTTGTGCATCATTATGAAATATCAAAAGTCTGTGTGATTTCAGTCTCGGGGCGGAATGTAGCAGCCTTAATTTAAATTATGCAAATCAGTCATTTGTAATAGATATTAACATATCTACCAACTTGATAATCATATTACTCTGGTATCGCAGACATTGTACCTACAATAATGTATGATATAGGTCTAAATTCATTGTACCTATGCAGTGAGAAATATTAAATTCCTGAAAAGGGTGTTCATTCGTTGTATATTGCAGTGTGTCTACCTCAAAGTTTCCAACCCTCTTTGTTTCGAATCACTGGATCTACGTCAATGACACTTATTTTACTCAGAACACCAACGTCAGTTAAATGAAATTCAGCCTTGACATTCTATATCGAAACCCTCATCTCACTGCACAAAGCACTTCAATCGCAACTGTCAAAATATATGTAAAATCCAGGGTTTTGACAAACTAAATATGCGTAGTAATGAGAGTTTCAATAAGTACCTACCCTCAGATGTACCTACTGACCCTGAGATACCTACCAGAATAGCGGCGCCAGTTGTATGCTTCCGCATAAGATTCATAGGTTTTAGGACTATGTGCATATACAGGATGGTGCCGTCAATACGAAAATAAATTTAAACATAGGCTATATTAGTCCATAGAAATGGTTTGCCACTTTCAAAAACATCTTATCCATATGATAATTTCATGACATTTCTATGAAATAATTCTGCCAATGTTATATTATTTCATACAAATGTCATGAAATTATCAAACGAATACGAGGTTTTTGAAAGTGGCAAACCATTACTATGAACTAATATGCCCATGTTTTAATTTATTGTCGTATTGACGGCACCACCCTGTAGAAGTAGTTATGCATATTGCCTTTTTTGATTTGACTGAGAGAGCCTGCAGTTTTATTTTGTGTCTGCTTTTACGGAAGACAGCATTATGGAAAAAAATATCAATGAGTTAAGAATCATAAAATATATTAAATTGTTAAATGTAGAGCAATCGTCATAATGGTGGAAGATTGTTTTTTTTTGTAAAATACTATAACACCGTAAACAGTCCTATTACGGCGATAGTCAAAATCAATGCCTTTTACTGACTTATTTTTTATCTACCGGCTTTATTCTTGTTTAGTTGTCGAAACAAGAATAAAACATAACAATAAAAATAAAATTATATTAATAACAATAGCCATATTACGACTGTTTACGTTATTTATTTTACTGAAAATGTTGGATATCAAAATGTTGTACCTGTCGTTCTTGTTGAGCGCGAACCTACACTGAAAAAATATTGGACCAAATTACTTCAGTTACTATTGGTAATAGTAACCATAACATATTTGATGGGGCTATTTGGACCACCGCTTTTTTTGTTTTTTAAAAAAATCCATAAATAACCATGCATGCATGCATGCATAACTTAAAGGATTATTTCATTTTGTTATGATTTAATTGTCGATATCTCATTTGTAAAACTAAGTAGATTTTTGAAAGTGACATGTCTGGAAAGATCCAATTTATTATTCTGTTTCAAAAGTAGGTAGGTATAGTATATAAATCTCGTCTTTCCCAACTTGGCACTGATTATGCAAACGAGTTCTAATCCAGCTTTTATAAAAGGCCTCAGTCAAATAGCACTGTAGACGTTCATTCGAGATATACTTTAATACTTGGGGTCCAATCACTTCGAGGGCAGAAAAAAGATTAGATTTTCTCTCATTTGAAGGTGGACGTGACTCGCAATGGAAAGTGATGAAGAGATTGTAACGGGCAATACAAGAGGTTCGGCGTAATGTTCGTTATCCCTGTACGTGTTTTGAACAAATTATTATATCCCCGAGGAAACTTGGTAATACCATTGAACACACGAGAGAATGAGTCTAAGTATTAATTTATTTTGCCTGTTCACTGAACGAGTTTAATACATCCAAGTTTTGTGTTTCCCTTTCATCGTTACATCTGCAGTCGAAAGCATAATACTTTAAATAGTCTGTGAGCGTTTTTCCTTCATTCTAAGAAAATTCGTACAAAACAGTTCGCTTTGTTTCGGATTGAAGGGAAAGGTAGCCAGTGTAATTACTGGGCATGGACGGCATTTCATCTTAGGCCTCAGGATGATAACGCACCTGCAATGTCAAGTGCTTTTCCTTGTTATTGCAGGTGTCTATAGGCAGCGGTAACCGCTTACCACCAGGTGGGCCGTCAGCTTGTTTGTCATCTAGTTGTATAAAAAAAAATTAAACACTGTAATTATGGAGTATTTACATTTTGACAGTTTGGAAGAGCGTACGCAGGAAGCTGTCGCATCAGCATGCGACAGCTTCCTGCGCAAGTTCCGCCTCCAATTGGATCTTTCCAGACATGAACGCAAGTTCTGCCCTCCTTAGCCCGATGAACGAAAGAATGAAGAAGTGGCAGCTCATTTCGCCATTCTTTCGTTTATCGGGCAAAGGAGGGTGCAATATGGGCGCCTCTACTCGCGTACCATAACTTGTCTCTGGGCACGACTGGGAACGGTGTTTGGCTTTAACAGCCCGACTGGGCTGTGCAAGCCGTGCAAGTGGCTGAGCCCGGTGTGCCAGCGTACCGGCACGCTGACTATAAACAAACCGACAGCGACAACGGGCAGCCTACCCTGTCGGCAAACGGTCGCAGTGTCTCCGGGCCATCCCGTGATGTCGGCAGAAAGCAGGAAGAGGTCGATCGCTAAGCAGATTAGTGGGTCAGAGCCCCGCACACCCTCTCTTCTCTTCCCCGGGGGTTAGTGGATAGGCTGGTAGGCCCTTAGCGAAACAAAAAGGTATATCTGTCTGTTAATTACTAAAAGAAAGAGGGCCCAGGTCCTGAGCTGGTGGCATTAGCGCATGGACTATTTAGATATTATTATTCCGTACATTTTTATCGATGTGTACCACATCGTGCCTTGTAACTTGTGCTATGCTGTTACCGAGAATCGGTCATTACGTAACCTACCACGATCGAAATCAAACACAAGCGAATTTAACCTACATTAATTTACGACTGATTAACTATCATACAAACAAATTTGAAATTGAAATAAAGCTAATTAATTTCATATTAAACTTAGAATATTACCTTATTAGAAAATAAATAAATTAATTTAAGTCAAAATAATTTTTGAGAATGGAATACTTGTTTAGCAAACTTTTACATCAGATAATTGTTTTTAGGGGAACCGATTACTTTCCCGAAATTTTCCCCGAAAACGGTTGACCAACTTCTCTTTTGCCATATGTATTGTTTGCCATATTTTAAAATTATCGAAATATTACCAACAAAGATACGCTCTCTTCTAATTTTATTTATTTTTTTCGCTGGGCGCCACTGCACTGCTAAAAGTTATAATTTTTTAACGACAAACATTGTAATTTAATATTTGAAAAGAGTGACAACTTTTGGAACCGGTGTAAATTCAGACATGACAGACAGACAGAGACTATGTATGACGCTGTTAGTTATTTTATTTTTGTGATAGTTATAACAATGTGTTTTTTATGATTTAAAAGTGCTTCTGTGTGGCCTATTTAAATAATTTTTTTTTTCTTTCTTTATATCTTGTACCATGGACCAGATAATACTTGCACTATTATAGCTGCACCTGAGGGCCTAGACAAGATGCCTTTCGATAATCGCTATCGCTATCGCTAAGAGGAAAATGTATGGGATTTGACATAAGCCCTCGATTGAGTTTCGATCTAAAATGTCAAATCCCATACATTTTCCATTTAGCGATAGCGATAGCGATTGTTAAATGGCATCTTGTCTAGGCCCTCTGGTATGCTTGGCAATACCCGTTTAAGAGAAAACTGTTACGTTTTATAATCCAAGAACCTTCGCGGGCGTTCCCAGAACATCCTTCTAAAAATTCATCACAATCTGATCACTGGCCTCCGAACATATATAGTACAGTCGACAGCACATCAAGTGTAACAGTTGTTCTTATAACCGCCCTTACTACATTCGTATAGAGGCCGCTTTCGTAATGCGACTGTTATACTTGATGTTCTGTCATCTGTACAAACATAAATTCTTATTTATAATAATAATTATTATAGATAATATGTCAATGACAGATAATAAGAGCAATTGATGATGGAATTCCCCATGTGTTTATCCCATGTAGGAAAGCGTGAAGGAAAGAGTGGAAAGACCTTTCTAAGGTTCATTCATTTTGGCCACTGTTCGTACGAAATCCCGAATTGCTAAAGCAGTCGCTTTTTCTGGGAGTTTCCCCGTTACTTACTCATTCTGCGTTGAGCCTTCAAACAACATAAAGTACCTACTTAGCAATGGGCAAAGTTTTATAGCAAGTAAAATTATTATGAAATCTACAATAGCGTACAATCGCGCATTGGAAGCACTCAATTGAATTATGTAAGATGATATAAACGCATTGACTCAAGATGGTTTGAAGGTGCATTTATTCTTTGTTGTTTTTATGGATTATTATTAGTATTTGTGGTGACGGACTAGAATAGCACCTCCCCATCTCCTATGGGTATCGCAAGAACCATTTTGTTATAAAAGTAATATTTTACTTGAAATCAAATTCAAAATTGGTCGTATAACGTCGTATAACTTTTAAAAATTATACTATGTCTTTCTAGATAATCGTACAATGTACAGACGACAGCACATCAAATGTAACAGTTGCCCTACGAAAGTCACCTGTACTGCGAAAGAAGTAAGGGCAGGCTCAAGGTTGATTGTTATGCTTGATGTGCTGTTCTGTACATATTTGTGAAGTCGGTACAATTAAGTATACAAATGATAGAGCTTCAGCTAACCACAAGTTATGTTTATAACGTGACCGAACTTAGGCGGCCGATATACGTTTTGGTAGGCCCGCTAGGCGACAACAAGAAATCGCCATTAGACTGGTTATTATGCTGGGGGAACTCAAATAATAGAATAATATTATGGCAATAGAAAATACAATACTGCAGAGAAAAATCGCCAGCAAAAGCAATTACTGTACACTTAAAGAAACAAACGATTGGCGCGAAAAATCCTGTATTTTATGAGATGTAGCGCAAAATACAAAAAGAAATTGAATTATTTTAGGTGCAATAAGTCTTCAAAATTTCAATTATACTCTGATGATATTATAAGGTCTAATAATATACTTCTGTTAAGCAAGCATTTTTTAATAGATGAATGAATGCATGCTTATCGAAAGTATAAAATAATATGATTTATTACTGAATTTAACGTTTACCTAAAATGAAGTGACCTATTTATATTTTAATATAGCCCTCAAGCACACCAAAGATAAAAAAGAAAATACTTTAAACATTTAATGACAAGAAAAAAATATTGAGAGCCAAGTTATTACTGAAAAGCATGAACATCTATCATTCTTATTATAACAAAATCATAACCTTTGTTATCAGTTTCGAAATCGTTGTTGCGTATTACTAAAGGCTGATTTTTCAATTCCCATTTCCCAGGATAAGATTTATCCAGAGAATAACTTTGACAAGTCGAAAGGTAATCTATAGTCATAATTATTCTTCAGATAAAAGTGTTCTGAGGATTGAAAAATCAGCCAGTAATCCAAAAATAAAATACATTTTTGTGCTACATTTAAGTTTGAGCTGGTTAAAGTGCGATTATTTAACTGGTCTATGTTTACAAGAACTTATTAATTGATTGCTCTTGACATCGAGTATTGAGGTTTCAAAATTTTATTTCGTGTAAAATGGCGCGAGCAAAACGAAAATCCTTTTCAAAGATTACATATAAGAGTTCAGTGTTGAACTGCGAGGATCGGGCAAGCTTTACCGAGTAATCATATAATCATAACCCAATGATAATGCGCGAGGGTTAGTAGGGATTCCTGGACCCGTCGTTTTTGTAGATATTTCACCTAAAAGAATTTGCTCGGATCTACCCTTTAGAATTTTTATCCCAATTCGATGATATTTACGTAACCGTTTATGCCACGTGAGGTAAAACTTGGCAAAATAGTGAAATTACATATTCTGTTTGATATTGTTGGAAAAGAGGTCTAGACCTAATGGTTTTTGAATCTTTTCCCTAGAGAAGTTCTCAAGAAGTTGTAATGCGTTCAAGTTTTTTCATACAAAGTTTAGACTCTATTTGTGACTTCTGCTTATTGTATGGCTAACTTCATAGGGATTGTGCGCGCTTCCTAATGTAGATACAATTTCGATTTCTAAATTACCTTGCGAGCATGGATCTATCGGCAAAATTTGAAATTATGTTTAACATCAAATTTCGTTTATTGAGAGACCCATTCTCGCACTTTCTAATGATGAATTTTAAGAAATAATATTTTTTTCAGCACTTTTGCTCAAAAAATGAATTTACGAAGCCTGTATACCTACATTGTTCGAAAGTTAAATATTATACACCATACAACGGAGCGTGCGGTAAAATAGGTACTCACACCTAACTGCTTCACCGCACGCTTCGGTGTATGGCGCCGTGCGTATTCTTTTTTTAAATTTCCCTATAAAGTAAATAAGAATCCCACCAAGTAGTTTTACATTACAAGAATAAATAGGCGGAATGATCGAACCTTTTTAAAAGCGTTTTAGCTCAAAACAACTCTCATTTTAATACTAAAGAGAAAATGAGATGAAAGATGTAGTTTTAATTTTCAACACGCGCACGTGGCGCCATTTTTGCAACTTTCCGACTGTTATTTAAAAACAAAATAATATTACTGTTGTACTGTTTTTTCGCAAATCTGCTGACAAACGTTGTATGACACACGTGGGTATAGGTTTTTACAAACTCGTGACTATGGCAAGCTACTCGTTTGTAAAAAACCAATTTACCGCACTAGTATCATATACATATGTAACTATTTTAGATACATATACAGTGTGTCCCGAAAGTCCGAAATAAAATTTAAAGGGATAGTTGGTTAAGTTCATTGTCAAGAGTTACTTCTAAAAGTAAGATACCTGACATACCACTTTTATTTTTCGATTAAATTAATAAAACATTGTCCTGGGCCTCGATCGCGCTAATTTACATTATATTTACCAAAGCAAATGTGAAACGTTCTCTTGCGCACAATTTGTGTTGCGCGAAACCAACCAATTAGGTTTTTTTTCGGAACATACGTTGATATCTTTGATTATTATTATATTACATATTAATTAGTACAAATAACATCAATTGATAAAATAAAAACTTTCTAAATTGAGTAAAATATCGATCGGTTTTTGACAGCACCTAGATACAAATACGTTACTATGGCAACCATCTAAAGGAACGTATTTTCCGCTGTCGGTCGCACGTTTTTGATTAAGTTAGTGCCTAAGCAACTTGTCAAAAATGTTTGTAGGACAGCGGAAAATACGTTCCCATAGATGGTTGCCATAGTAACGTCTTTGTATCTAGGTGCTGTCAAAAACTGATCGATATATTACTAAATTTAGAAAGTTTTTATTTTATTAATTTATGTAATTTGAACTTAATAAATATGTAATATAATTATAATCAAATAAATCAATGTATGCTTCGAAAAAACAGCTAATTGGTGGCCGTTTACATGTTTCGCGCAACACAAATTGTGCGCAAGGGAACGTTTCACATTTGCTTACAATGTGAATTAGCGCGATCGAGGCCCTGCTCGTGACAACCCTAAAAACCCTTTATTTAGTAATTTCTCATATATACATACATATTATTTATCAATATTCCTCCGTTATCTAGTATCCATAACACAAGCTCCTAATGATGCTTACTTTGGATTAGACAATAAGTAGGTGTGAGTGTGTAAGAAATAAAATAGTAATAAAAATAAAAAAAACTATGGAGTGACTCGCGTATTCATGTCTGCGTTACCAAATAGTGCCCAGCAAAATAATATACAATCTGTTTTCCCAGTAATACCAAGTAATATAGTTCAATATACTAGGTGGTAGGCCCGTATGCAGGGTCGTCTGGGTAGGTACCACCGCCTTTCTTATTTCAGCCGTGAAACAGTTCGCTGTGTTTCGGATTGAAGGGAAAGGTAGCCAGTGTAATTACTGGGCATGGACGGCATTTCATCTTAGGCCCCAGGATGACAACGCACCTGCAATATCAAGTGCTTTTCCTTGTTATTGCAGGTGTCTAAAGGCGGCGGTTACCGCTTTCCATCAGGTAGGCCGTCAGCTTGTTTGTTATCCAGTTGTATAAATATATATATATATATATATATATATATATATATATATATATATATATATATATATATATATATATTGTAGCAACAAGTTTTTAAATTGTATTTTTCCACAGAAAGTTGTGCGAGAAGAGAATTGAAAATTTTCCATACAATTTCAATTATATGCAGTTTCTACCATTAACAGTACCACGGCAAAGCAGGTATCATAGCAGCGCTTTTAGTCTTTTTTTAAATTAAAATGGGCTACATTGTCATCATCAAATCAGCCGAGAGACACCCACTGCTGGGCATAGGCCTCCATCGATCGGATCGGTCCTGAGTTGCCCGCATCCATCAGCTTCCCGCTACCCTTGCCAGTTGGTCGATCTACCTTGTGGGGGCCTACTAACGCTGCGTCTCCCGGTACGCGGCCGCCACTTGAGGACCGTTCCGCCCCAACGGCTGTCAGTCCTCCTTGCAATGTGGCCTGCCCACTGCCTCTTGAGGCTCGCAATCTTTAGGCTATGTCTGCGACCCTAGTTCTCCAGCGGATCACATTCGTTACCATTTGGAATACTTAGAGTTCGAGCCTTCTTATGAGGCCCATTGCATGCGGCTACGTCTTTTTTTTTACGGTTTTTTGTGTAATCACTGGCAACACATATATTTAACACCTCGTCTTGAAACACCACGGAAGTTGCGCCGAGAATATTATGTGAAGCTTCCCGAACGCTGCCTAACCGAGTTGAATCCGTCGATTGACCTCGTTAGACTTTTTGTCTCAGGTAAATATATTCGTCAACAACTTCCATAGTAGAGCTTCTACAAAATTGGGTTGTTCTAAAATAACCTGGTAACTAAATAGATGAATATTTTAACGTATCAACAGATTATGATAATGATTCATCTTGATATAATGGGTGATTTATTTAGAGTTACTTTTTAGAGTAATGGATTTTTTGATAGACTACACTTTAGATATTATTATGAGTAGTGTTTTCATGTTGAGTATAGTTTGACATTTCATCATGAAAAGACTCCGCCTGGCACTCTTCAGTTTAAGTCTTAGGCTCTTGAAAAGCTTCAAGTAAATTCACTGTCTGCGGTACAAAAAAAACACAGTCCATAGTTCTTACAAACGTATTTGGTCAGAACATAGTACTTACCTAACTGTCAATGGTGGTCGTTATCATACCGTTGTTGGTCTTTGGTCGTTCTTGAAATTAAAGCCCGCGATCTCCTGACATCATTTGGTACTAACAAGACGGATCCACTTGCCACACATCACGTCAAGCGCGGATCCACCGTTATGGGCACGATGGGCGTACCCCACACCTCTTATAGTCATAAGACGTCATACTTGCACAGTGTATTGAGACCGATAGCCTGATGTTATTATAGACTACTAAAGAACTATGATTTTCCGCACCAAGTTTTGCATTAGCACGGTAAAATGTACAAAAATATGTCAAAAAATCACATATTGAAAAATCTCATTGGCTTGTGCTTTCACATATCGATATATCTAGGCTCAAAGGTCGCAAAGGATATTTAGTCGAAAATAATAAGAATAATATTCATACACTCGCACCTTTTATCTAGCCCAAAGTAAGCTTCATCAAGAGCTTCCGTTATGGATACTAGATAACTTAGAAATAATGATAATAATATGTATATAAATATCAGAAATATACTAAATAAACATATTATAATAAACATCTATGACTCGTGAACATATGCTCGTACTCATTATACAAAAATTTACTCTCGCCGGGATTCGATCCCGAGACCCCCGACTGAGTAGCCTGTATAGCAAGGGGACTAGACCACTCGGCCAGCCGGTCGTCAAAAAGGAAAATGAGTTTTTTCCACAGATCTACTCCGTTTTTAACTCTCTATCGACCTGTATAAGTATTTCGATTTACGAAATTCTTATAAAAGTTGCCTTTACCAGTCACATATTTGGCTCGCCAAACATAACTTATGATGTAATTAAGATTTCATAACGAGCGTATAGTTTTGGTAGTAAATCAAAGTATTCGGTAACTTTTGGGCGTTCCTAAATGTATAATTTTTACTTATTATCCTATACAACCTAGTTGTTACTGTAGTGGTAGTTGCTTTTTTCGTTTTTTGCGCCTTATAAAAAATAACCTTTAAGGCAATTTGTGCCCAGAGGTATCGATATATTAAAAAAAAAAAAAATCTGATATTCATTAAAAAAAAAATCATGCAAAGAGCAATATTAGGACCCGACATATAGAAATCTTAATATTAAAGATACTTAGTTATCCCTGGAGATATAAAGATCACGAGCTTTATTACAAATATTGTGGCTTATTTTGTCCCTCCATCTGTCACTGATTTCCTTATATCGAACTCTGGACGTCTTGTGAAAGAGCTATTAAAAGCCTTTAACAACTTACTAGGTGGAGGCAAGGTTAAGAAGGATATAAAATAATGTAAAATGTTTACTAGCGTTTAATTTAACTTGATATCTTGAAGCTGAAAAATAAACCATCAAAATCGGTTAATTCCTTTTTGTTGCAAATGGTAGGCAATCAGAACTTGATCACCCTACAGTGGATCAAAGGGCACAGCGGGTCACGTGGAAACGACGCCGCTGATGAACGCGCAAGAAGAGGATCTGATAAGAAACCGGTTGGCCCGGAACCAATCATACCTCTTCCCTCTAGCTGTTTTGAAGGTATAGTATGCGAACATACACACAGCCTTCACATGTACCACTGGAACAGTCTGGAGGATTGCAGAGAGGCAAAACTTGCACTACCCAAATTGACCCTCGGCTCTCCAAGACTCTCATTCAACTTAGCAGATCACGCCTTCGCCTCATTACGGGCGCGTTGAGTGGTCATAGCAATTTTACCAGACACCTCGTTAACTTAGGTATCACGGACAGTCCTCTATGCAGAGCATGCATGGAGACAGAAGAAACAGCCGCTCACGTTCTTCTGGAATGCAGGGGTGTGGCTAACTACCGGGCGAACTACCTGGGCAACCCGGGTAGCCTTCCGGAGGTGCTCGGTAACGTTAAGGCGCTGGGTGACTTCCTGGAGGAGCTGGGATGGCTCGAGTAACCCAGCTTACCATCCTCCGACGCAAAACAGGCGCAACTGACGTCGATTTGCGGAAGCCGCCCGCACGACGAAGAAGAAGAAGAAGAAGACTTCGCCTTTTTTGAAGGCTGGATCCGCGCCTGCAGCACGTGAAACCATCATGGCTGTATTGAGAAACAAACAGTAAATAGTTAATTTCACGCTTCGGACCGGTGCATAGGCCGCCTAGATCGTGTAATAAGTATCACCCCTCAAGAGTTTTTCGTTTGGAGCTATGTAATGTCCAAAGTTTTCATGGATAAACCGAGTATTAGCTTTCGGAATTGGAGGCCTGTAATTACTCGCGTTATTCGCCAAATAACACTCGAAATCCTCGGACGCATCACCGAAAATTAGAACTGCTAGAGTGTAATGGTAATCGGAGATACGTAGGGTTTTTTAAAAACAAATGTAAAATAAGGTTCTTTAGTATGATACTAAAAAGAAGCTGATATAATGTATTTGTTATTATTCACTATTGAAAAAAATACTTCTAAATGAATCACCCGTTATTTATGTTACTTAGTTAAAATAGGTACCGACTTATCTACATGTGTCAGTACTAAAACTGAATATTAATACAATATTCAAATATGCTCCAGGCACGCGCTGAAATACTGAATTAATCATAGGTAAATGATGTTGAAGTTCTTAATTTGTTTCACGGAATGGTTTTTGGCGGTGAAAAATATATTTTTCTGCGTTACTTTCAGTCTAAAACACAGGTTTTGGTTTCTAAAACACAGGTTCTGTCTCATATAATGTAGAATAAACGCTTTCATATTACAGCAGCGTATGCTGATGCTTGGCTGATGTAATGAGTGATGATTTTTATGGCTATCGAAGGCTTAAGAGGTAGTTGAGACTATGATCAACTATGAAAACACGGAAAAGCACGGCGGGGGAGCTTCTTTCGGGTGTACGCCATATTTATCGAATTATAACTATGATCCGACATAAAATTAAGCATATCACGACGCTGGAGATATAATTATAATAGGTTGGGGAAAAAGTTCTTCGCATTTTTTAAGAAAATTCAAAACATTTTTTAATATAGTTTATTTACATTTAACTAAAGTATGTAGGTACCATTTTGTTCGATAACTTTTTGCCATCTTGTAGGTAGGGACATGGTCCCATGGCTTTAGAAATATTGGGGCTTCTGAGCAAAATACCGCGACAAGTGGTTTTGGCAGTCCTCTCGTGATGTTAACCTGACACTGCCTAGAGAATTCTGAAGAGAGCGAAACAGGTAGAAATCTGAAGGTGCATGGTCAGGACTATACGGCGGATGCATTAACACCTCCCAGCCAAACTCTCTTAATTTTTGCTGAGTGGCTTAAAGATGTCTGAGGTCTAGCGTTATCATGATGAAAAACCACACCCCTTCTATTGAATTATTCCGGCCGCTTTCTCTCAACTTCTTGCTTTAATCTCATCAGTTGTTCGCAGTAGAGTTCAGAATCGATGGTCCTACCTGGTGGTAACAGCTCATAATGAATAATGCCCTTCCAATCCCACCACACACACAGCATCACCTTGTTGCGAGTTAACCCGGGCTTCGCCACAGTCTGTGAAGCCTGACCGGCCTTTGAACACGACCTTTTTCGCACGTTCTTGTCGTACGTGATCCACTTTTCATCACCAGTTATCAGCTTCTTCAAAAATGGTTCGGTTTCATTACGTCGTAAACGTCACAAATGAGTACACGGTTCATTAGGTTTATTTCAGTGAGCTCGTGGGGTACCCAAATATCGAGCTTTTTTGGATACCCATTTAAAAATGGGTATCCAAAAAAGCTCGATATTTGGTAGTAAAATTTTAAAATGTAACGAATTTCTTCATTAGATTCACTCGTCTTGACAGTACGAAAAACAAAAGAAAAACACACATTTTTATAATTTGAATTTGGAATTATCTTTTTTAAAATCTAAACTTTTAATGATACCAAAACCAGCCAGATACAAATAGTACAGCCAAAGAGATTTTATTACAAGTTCATACATACTATAATGCGAAAAGACTTTTTCCCCAACCTGATATTACGTCTGTATTATCTATTTTAGAGCGACATGTACATGTGCTTACCTTCGTAGTTCATGATACATATACGAGGCCCTGATAGCGATCTACTATTGTTGTACCTACCAGCCACCTTATTCACAACTGTCGAAAATAATTTAAACAGCCTTACGGAGGCTTAGTGTCCTGAACAAGGTGCGTCGATTTTTCACGCCTGACCAATTATGCCTGCTCTATAAAACTCAGGTCCGGTCTTGCGTGGAATATTGCTGGCACTTGTGGGATGTCTCCGCCAAGTACCTCCTCGATGCTCTGGACAGATTCCAGCGTCGTGCTGTCCGTATCGTTGGCGATGTAGAGGTCACAAGTAACCTTGAGCCTCTACAATTGCGTAGAGACATTACGTCGTTTAGCGCCTTCTACCTATCGGCTATATCACGGAGTGTGCTCTGAAGAGCTTTTTGAACTTATCCCACCTTCTTCCCCCTTTCTACTCAGGAGCACGCGTGCCGGTCTTCGGATTCATTAATTCACTGTCTCCACCTCAACATCGCCCACAAAGAAATTTTATACCTTGTAAATTTGTCGTAGGTACTACTAGAACTTGGAATTTTTTGCCAGCACATGTGTTCCCTCCTTTCTTTAGCATGGGTTCCTTCAAAAGATGCGTGAAAAAGCACCTTTTGGGCAAGCAAGGTGTAGGTGGCTAGAGCAGTGTCTAAATTGCACTAGCTGTTTTAGCATATGGACTCTTCTTACCGCTGAACATTAGGTGGTGTTGAGTCATTTCTAGTGTATTTTATAAAAAAATATATATCGGAAACTCTTTATTTGTCACTTTTTATCACGGTGTGTCAAAGCGATTTGAATCGAATCCGTGATACGACCGTTTCTGAATGAGAGGGCAGATATTAGAAAATATGAATAACTAATTTTAAGCTATTTTCATACTCACACTAATTATCTAGCTCAAAATATGTACTTTTTTGAGCCTATGTTATACATACTAAATAAGTATTTGTAGCGAATGTTTGTATAAATACATCATAATAACACCACATCAGCCCCTACCTGGATTAGAACCCGGCGCTGCCGGCTATGTACGAACACGACGAGTTAGTCGTCGATAGCGAATAATGTTGACTCTCGTTTTTAACCGATTTCAAAAACGAAGAAATCCTCAAATCAGGTGGTATGTTTTTTTTTTCTATGTATGTAGGTACACCGATTATGCCGAGATTTTTGATCTGATTTACGTGATTTTTTTTTTCGATGCAGAATAGTTGCTGTTTGGTCACATAAAAAAGCATTTAAAATCGATTGGGTAGTTTTGTTTTTAAATCAAAATAACTGGAATGAGTGAGTCGTCTATGTATACGATGAAAATTGCGGATTTTGCTTTCCTATGACTTTTTAGTGAAACGATACGATAGTAGGGAACACTATATTATAATGGTCACCCATCTAGCTTTGTCCTTAGAAAGTTATCAGTAAAAATTGTGAAAAAAAAAATTAAAACTAAAAACCGACTTCAAAATACTAAAAAGGATAAATTAATTAAACTTAAGTAGGTGCTTATTCCCTAGAAACATAAGTTTTGGAGTTGGTGCTAAGCTGTTTCCAGAAACAAAAAAAAGTGAAACACTAACTCCAAAAAATATGTACCTAGGTACTTAAATTAAATTATTTTATCTTTTTCAGTATTTTTAAGTCAGTTTTAATTTTTATTATTCTTTTGAGCTCTTGTCGGGCCAGTACGAAATATGAATAGCGGCTAAACTTGAAACATACTTAGAGATTATCTGAGAGTGTATTTCGTAATATAAGGCAAATCTAAATGAGTTCTGTATTCGCATTTCATTATACAGAAATCATTTTCAAGAAAAAATCCATGAATTTTAGAGATCTACGTTCACTTCAAAGCGAATGCAAAATTAAAGGCCAGTTCACTATTACCACCAATAATTAGGATTTCAATTTCTCCTGAAGCCACAAGAATATTGCAAAAGCGGATAGAGCATCGGCATAAGAACCGACTGAAAGGGTAGTGCAATAAAGCTTTGTTCTTGACTTTTCGTCTTTCTAATTCCCGCAACCCACATTGGTTGCAGGCTGTATCCTATCGATTTTCGTATATTCAGATTAAGCTGTGAAGCACATAGGTACATATCAGATACAATAGATCTCTTATTGTGTGAGCCCATTGGCAGGCTGTAGGGTTGAAGGGCTCATTATTAAGCTGAAATGTCTGTCGACAATAGGAAGAAAATTCTAAAAATAAAACTCATGTTAAGCGATGATCTAAAGATCAAATATCTCCACTTCGATGTGGTTTCTTTAACATTTGCCTTTAATATAATTTAAGTCGTTATTTATATTGCTATATCAAAATAGCAAGTTCACATAGTAAACGCTTTTTATGTTTCTAAAATCGATTATATTACCTATTTACCTTTCAATTTTATACGTAATTTTAAGGGTTATTTTTAAAAATATTTTATTTGATTTATTTTTTGTAGGTTGATTCATTGTTTTGCTAGGTGGCAAGTAGACCCGTTTGTAGGGTTGTCTGGATAGGTACCACCGCCTTTCTTATCGGACTGAAGGGAAAGATAGCCAGGGTAATTACTGAGCATGGAAGGCATTTCATCTTAGCCCTCAGGATAACAACGCGCTTGCAATACCAAGTGATTTTTTCCTTGTTATTATAGATACGCGACGGTAACCACTCACCACCAGGTGGGCCGTCATCTAGTTTTAGAAGAGTAATCAGTGCATCTAAACTTACATATGTGTATATGATGTGTCTTTTCATAGATATTGTGTGTGTACATACTTGAATTTATAAATAAATCAATTATTAAGATGTAGTAGTGTGCACGACTGTGCCAAACTTTTTATAATGATTTTTTGTCTATTATCAGTATGATGTTTTTGATACGATTTTGTTTTAAAAAGAATATATATAATATCTTTTCCCATCAAGTTCACGTCTTTTTATTGAAATTATTATAATTTTTCAATACGACTTAAAGACAGTCAGGAAAATAGTGGCCCTTCGAGCCGGATTAAGGTTTACGAATACCTGCCTACTCTGGCTCCACGACGCGTGCGAGGCTGCAACAATTATAGCATCAAGGTTGGGGACCCTGTGCTGATTGCTGACGGGGACTTACCGAGAGGAACCTGGCCACGAGGTGTTATTTCTGCCGTATTCCCGGGTCGAGATGGGTCAACTAGAGTGGTGGACGTGAGGACCTCCGCAGATATTTTGCGACGGCCTTTGAAGAAGATCGTGCCGTTATGAAAAAAAGGGTAGCATGTGCACGACTGTGCCAAACTTTTTATAATGATTTTTTGTCTATTATCAGTATGATGTTTTTGATACGATTTTGTTTTAAAAAGAATATATATAATATCTTTTCCCATCAAGTTCACGTCTTTTTATTGAAATTATTTAAATTTTTCAATACGACTTAAAGACAGTCAGGAAAATAGTGGTCCTTCTCCCAGTGTAACCAGTGCATTGTATTGATTGTTATTATTGTGTATTTACGGTGTTGTGTAAGTTGCTTGTTCGTAAGTTTTCACAATGGTCATAACTCGTAGTCAGTCGCGTTTAGTATCTTCGGCTGTTGATGCTGATACACAACAAAGTGCAAGCGCTTCGACTGCACATGCTAACACTATTAGTGAACCCTCGCGGGAGGCCAATGCTGTAACGACTACAGTCGCTCCGGTTCCCTCACGAACGCACTCCATTTATTCACGCACGAGCCGCTCCTCGGCGACGGTTACTGCAAGAAAACTTGCAGCAGAGGCCCAGCACGCCCGTCACCTCGCACGTTTGGAGCTAGCTGCGAAAAAGGTGGAGCTCGAGAGGAATTCTGCAGAGCTAGATTATCAGGCTGAGCTCGCCGCGATTGAGGCGGAATATAGTGAGCATGGTACACGAAGCGGTCGAAGCCAAGGTAGTGTAAAAAAATGGTTAGAGGTGGAAGATAACGATTGTGTCGTTTTTCCCGAAATTCGTAACGGAAATCTCGACATGTTATCACCGATAACCCATCTCGACAACACGGTCGATTATCCAGTACTACGAATTTGTAATCGCCCCCAGGCAGGGCCAACTAATCTTTTTAATTATCCACAGACTTCATTTCATTATAACGATATTCACAACGATGTCGCTCCAGTCTCATCTCCGGAAGCAAAGCAGCCGACGACATCGCGGCCCAACATTCGCCGTGACGTCTACGAGGTTCCCGTTCCCGCCTCCACGGTTGACGACAATGGAGTGAATAGCGTTTCACGACTCGCAAACGCTTTTGAGAGTTTAGTTAATAAAATAGAATCAAACAAAAAGTCTAAATCCCACATTAGCCTTCCGAATTTCGATGGCAAGTCACCCCTAGACTGGCTTGTGTTTAAACGTTCTTTCACAGATTCTGAACATTCTTATACAGCAGCGGAGAATCTAGCTCGTCTTAGCGTTGCTTTAAAAGGGGCAGCGCGCGAGGCTGTCTACGTGCTCCTTGCAACAGCTCTACACCCTAGTATCATCATTGAAGAACTGGAAAGGCGTTTCGGCCGTCCCGAGCACATCGTGTTGAGAGAGGTGGCCGCTATCCGCGCCTTACCCAAGGTCAATAATGATATTAAGGATCTCTCAGTTTTCGCTTCCCGCGTGCGTAATTGTGTTGAAGTAGTTAAGTTGCTAAATGAAACTGATTATCTGCGATCTCCAGAGTTATTCGGAGCACTAATTAACAAGTTGCCTTCACTATTACGCACACGGTGGGTGGACTATGCCGCATCCCGTACAGCTGACGCTGCGGTATCTAGTAGCGCTAGAGTAGAGTTGCTGTCGGATTTCCTAGCACGCGAAGTAGACTTGCACGTGAAATTCGATACGACGATCGAAATAAGTCACAACCATGTGCCGCGTGAACGTTTTCATACTGTGTCAGAATCGAACTCAGTTTTACACAAGGAATCGAACCCAGGACTTAGGCCTAAAATTTCACAACATAATCATAATAATAAATCATGCCCATGTTGTAAACAAACGCATGACTTGTTATTGTGTGACAGTTTTAAGTCAATGTCCATAGAAGACAGGTGGCAGTTTATAAAAGACAATAAAATTTGTTATCGTTGCTTGAAAAAAGGTTCGCATAGTTTTAGGCTGTGTAACAGAAATAAAAATAAATGCGAAATAAAAGATTGTAATCGTAAACATCACACCTTATTACACAATCCTGATTTTATTCCAACTCTGTCTGCTCACATCGGTGAACATACAGACTCTGCAAACACTACATCTACTAGTCCTATGGCTATTTCGAACGATTTAATACACAATACGGCAAGAGAAACGGCTGCCCATACTACCGCTACTTTAGATTCTTTTAGCGTAACAAACATAAGGCCGCTTCTGAAAATAGTAGCAGTCACAGTGTCCGGTCCAACAGGAAGCCTGGATACCTTCGCGCTTTTGGATGATGGTTCCACTTCAACCTTCATAGACTCTGAGATTTCTACTAGGATTGGTGCGACGGGCCCCCAAGGTCAAATTTACCTTGACTGCGTTGGAGGTTTGTGTAGAGAAACGTCCGTACAGTACGTTGATTTTAAAATAAAAGGTAGGCATGCCAGTGAAACGTTTTCCGTACGTAGAGCGCGCTCGATTAAAGACTTAGGGATAGTGTGCAATCAGTCAGTTAGTCGCGATGATTTATGTCAGTATCCATACTTGTCTGACTTATCAACTGTTTTGTGCTACGACAGTGCTAAGCCTATGTTGGTAATAGGGATTGACAATTGGCATTTGTCAGTTGCGACGGCCACGAGAAAAGGCACAAAGTCGCAACCTGTAGCTATTAGAACGGGACTAGGTTGGGTACTCTTTGGGTTCTCTAGTAGCAAAACGAAACCCGTCGAGCTAGCATACCACGCGCACGTAACCGAGAACTCTAAGCAAGAGCTCGAAGAGCTTATCAAAAGTCAATATAGGTTAGATGCAATCGGAATAACTAAGCAGGAGCCCCGTAGTACGGACGATAACCGCGCTTTAGATATTCTAGTTCGTACGGCTCATCGGCTTCCTAGCGGGCATTTCGAAGTAGGTTTGCTCTGGAAGGCGGATAAGCTCACGGTTCCGGATAGCTACCCTCTAGCTTTATCTAGATTTAGGAGCCTCGAAGCCAAGATGCTGAGAGTGCCTGAATACGCCAAGCGGTACCGGGAAAACATCCGTGATACTGAAACAGTCTTAATCTTAGGTAATTAAATTAATGAAAGTTTTAATAATTATTAACAATTTAATAAAAAAATAAAGTCTTTAAGTATAGGTCGCAGGTTCGCACACTGAGTTAAGTTCCGACACTTGTACAATAAATACCACTATCCTGTCAGCGATGGTAGCGCAGCGGTGGTGCAACGGTTGACCCGGTGCCAGAAGTATCAGCGCTAGGTAGGTCGCGAGGTAGACAGTATGTAGCAGGAACAGCCGGCAGCGGTTTCGAGGGGAGCAAACAACTCAGCACCACTCAAAAAAGTAGGTACAAGAACCCTGGAACATTATACCAGACATTTCAGATACTGTCCGATTTCGTTAACCTGACTGCAACATCCAACCGCTACGCACTATGTACCAATTACGCAAAGCACAGGTATAGTGGCATTAAGCAGCGATGATGATGAGGCAGTCCAGGCGAAACAATGGAATTATTATGGTTGAAAGACTTAACTTAGATTAGTGATATATTGAAGCTAATTAATTAACAAAAGATAATATCATTTACGATGTTGGTAGGCAAAACCATAAAGTTATAATTACCCAATAAAGGCAATATTTTTCACTAAAGTTACTTTAAAATGTAAATATAGAATGCTTTTAATTATTTTATGAATAAACGAAGTGAAAGAATGAATGATCGGTACAACACAAATGAAATTACACGATAATAAAAATTATGGAGGTATAAGCGAATTATTTAGCTACTAAATCTAACAATAATAACAAGGAACTATCTTATAACACTTACCCAATACGGGGTTAATTGCACTTTTAGATTTGATTTTACAACCAACAAATGGATAAATAAAAAGGTTTAGCGATGTCTGCGCAATCGCTTAGCCGAGCAACTCGCGCACATACAGACACACTATTCACCCAGTGTCTCGGCTCTGAATGTCCGTCGGAAAGACGCGGGCGCGGCGGGCCGTAGACATTCGACGTGAACCCGTTCTAAACAAAAGGAACACGAGCTGGCTTCGTGCCTGATGTTGCAGCTTTAATATTAAATTTGAAAACTTATTAAAGTCAGTAAAAGAGTGAGTGTTACAATACCTTAGACAAAGGCTACGCGGAAGAGTGTACAGGCATTAAGCCCAGTGGTGTTTGTTGGTATCTGCCACACTTTGGTGTGATAAATCCCAACAAACCCGCAAAGCTGCGTGTCGTGCATGATGCCACCGCACGGTCACGGGGAGTTTCTCTAAATTCCATGCTGTTGCCGGGACCTGATTTTTTGCAATCTCTGCTCGGAATTTTGATGCGTTTTAGGGAAGGCAGGATAGCTTTGACAGCTGACATCAAGGAGATGTTCCCACAAGTAAAGATAGTTCAGAAAGATAGAGATGCCCAACGTTTTCTCTGGCGCGATGATCCTGCCAGCCCGATTAAGGTTTACCGCATGAGCTCAATGATGTTCGGTGCTTGTTCGAGTCCATCTACAGCAATTTATATCACGAACCGCAACGCATCAGAGTTCCGAATGGAGTTTCCCGAGGCTGCAGACGCTATAAAGAGGGATACCTACATGGATGACTTTATCAGTAGTTTTGACAGTATTAAAGACGCAGCTCGCCTGGCTGCTGACATTGTCACGATTCATAAACGCGGTGGGTTTGAGATGCGAGGTTGGACATCAAATGAGCCAGCAGCTTTATCTCTGTTACCGGACGAGCTGCTGTCTGACGTATTTAGCGGTAAGGTTGTAGAGTTGTGTAGAGACGCCATCACCCGTACATTAGGTTTCATCTGGCAACCATACCGTGATGAGTTTAAGTTTAATTGTGGGCTCTCAGATGGGACTTTTGCCCCCACAACTAAGCGCCATGCTCTGACGCAAGTCATGCGAATTTACGACCCTCTAGGTAATTTGGCACCTATCGTAGTTAAAGGCCGAATACTCTTTCAAAATTTGTGGCGTAAAGGCGTGGACTGGGACGAGACGCTATGTGAGGGTGACGCGAAAATCTGACAGGAGTGGTTCGATAGCCTAAAAGCTATTTCGGAGTTGCGAATACCTCGGCGCTATTATCTTAGTGACGCGAATATTAAGGAGCGAGAGCTTCACGTGTTTTGCGACGCAAGCGAGTTAGCTTATGCTGCAGTTGCCTACTGGCGATACGTCGACAATTTTAATCAACCGAGACTAGCTCTTATTGCGAGTAAAGCACGTGTTGCACCATTAAAGCCGAGCTCAATACCACGGCTAGAATTACAAGGCGCCCTTATAGCCACCCGTCTTGCATCATCTATCTGCGACTCTCATAGATTCAAGCCCGACCGACGTTACTTCTGGTGTGATTCGATGACCGTGCTGGGCTGGTTACGGAGCGATGCTCGCAAATATAAGCCGTTCGTGGCCAATAGAGTCGGTGAAATTTTGGAAAACAGTGCTATTTCCGAATTGCATTGGGTTCCAACCACCTTTAATGTCGCTGATGATGCAACTCGTGTTAACTGTAGCACACTGAGTCTTGAGTCGCGCTGGTTGTCGGGTCCCAGTTTTTTATTAACTTCATCAGTTGAGTGGCCTCGTGAGCCAGCAGTGGGTAAGTCGGTTGGGCCCTTGGATGAAGTAGAATTAAAGCCATCTGCACGCATTATCAAGTTATCACCATCATGCTTAGGATCCTCGACTCCATCTGGTAGTGATATCTGTTGTTATAATAGTGTAGACGGGTTGCTCTTACCAGTAGTAGCAAATCACATTCATTTTAGCTCATGGATTAGGTTGGTGAGGGCGACTGCTAGAGCTCACCAGTTCATTGCTGCTTGCATAACAAGGGTTAGGGGGGTTTCACCTAATTTTATTTTGCCTCAACACAGCCTCACTTCGACATCTTCCTTTCGACCGCTGAATGCACAAGCCTTGCAAATCGCGGAGGTCCACATACTGCGCCAAAGCCAAATGAATGCTTTCTTTAATGAGTTACAATGCCTGAACCGAAGACGACCGATTCCACCAAAAAGCCGCCTCATGAGCCTGACCCCGATCCTTAGCCAAGATGGTTTACTACGTCTTCAAGGGCGTGCCGTCGCCGTTGCCGGCGTCGAGGACACTGCCAAGCGTCCTATTCTGTTAGACGGAAAAGATCCAGCTGCCCGCCTGTTAATCAGACACTATCACAGTAAGTTCGCTCACGCCAATACGGAGACTGTGGTCAACGAAATCCGGCAACAATATTGGATTCTAGGGTTGAGTTTTGTAAGCTAGTTCGCGGAGCCCCTTTGCAACCACCCATGGGAGACTTACCTGAAGCACGGCTCTCACATCACAAGCGGCCCTTTACGTTCGTCGGTGTAGATTACTTCGGCCCTCTTCAAGTCACAGTCCGTCGCAGCCGTGAAAAGAGATGTATTGCACTGTTCACATGCATGACATCAAGAGCCATACACTTGGAGGTGGTGCGTAGCCTATCAGCTGACGCGGCTATTATGTGTCTCCGCCGTTTCATCGCACGTCGAGGGACGCCAAGTCAAATTTTCTCAGACAATGGGACCTCTTTCGTCGGCGCGAATCGGCAGTTGCGTACACTATACGATGAGGCAGTGGCGGACTTCGCCTCAATTCAGAAAATAGAGTGGAGCTTTATTCCCCCATCCGCCCCATTTATGGGTGGGGCTTGGGAACGATTGGTGCGGAGTGTGAAGACGGCGCTCAAAGTTACGCTCAGGGACCGGGCCCCAACAGATGAGGTCCTAGCAACAATTTTGGTTGAAGCGGAAGCGCTAGTGAATGCACGACCCCTGACGCACGTGTCACCTGATCCTGAGGACCCCGAAGCACTCACGCCGTCACACCTTTTACTGGGCAGTTCTTCGGGTCGACCAATCCCAGCCCGGCTTACCGATTCGGACTTGTGCAGCAGGAGTGGATGGCGCAGGGCCTTGAGGCTGACGGACCACTTTTGGCGTCG
This sequence comes from Nymphula nitidulata, assembly GCA_947347705.1. Taxonomy (NCBI): domain Eukaryota; kingdom Metazoa; phylum Arthropoda; class Insecta; order Lepidoptera; family Crambidae; genus Nymphula; species Nymphula nitidulata. The sequence continues at coordinate 14,408,695 of OX374625.1, read as the reverse complement.
CTGGGTCCAAGAATACCTGCCTACTCTGGCTCCACGACGCGTGCGAGGCTGCAACAATTATAGCATCAAGGTTGGGGACCCTGTGCTGATTGCTGACGGGGACTTACCGAGAGGAACCTGGCCACGAGGTGTTATTTCTGCCGTATTCCCGGGTCGAGATGGGTCAACTAGAGTGGTGGACGTGAGGACCTCCGCAGATATTTTGCGACGGCCTTTGAAGAAGATCGTGCCGTTATGAAAAAAAGGGGAGCATGTGCACGACTGTGCCAAACTTTTTATAATGATTTTTTGTCTATTATCAGTATGATGTTTTTGATACGATTTTGTTTTAAAAAGAATATATATAATATCTTTTCCCATCAAGTTCACGTCTTTTTATTGAAATTATTATAATTTTTCAATACGACTTAAAGACAGTCAGGAAAAAGTAGACCAAGGTAGGCCGTTTATTATATTTACATATCTACTGACATTTTGTCAAATTGAAATTTTGATTGAGTGCGTTATGCCTTGTAACGATATAAAATCATAATTAGAACAAAAAACATTTTAACAAGAGTAGAAATCACAATAGCTAAAATAATAACGAAGTTTAGGTATGTAACGAGCATGAATTCTCAAAACTCACTTTCTTTTTCGTAGCCAGCCTTATACAGGGTTTAAATTATAAATTCATCAACACTATAAACGTTCCTCTGCCGGAGACAGGCCTTCCATGGGAGAAACTTGACGAGTTTGGGCCATAACACCAACATGCTGACCCATTGCGGATTGGTGGGTTAAAGCGGTTGCAGTAACAACCAGGACCGACGGCTTAACGTGCCTTCCGAAGCACAGAGGAGCTGGAGATTATAAATTTGATTGACCCATCCCGGGACCGACCATGGCGAAAGTTGCTTTGTTTTTGTAATCGAAACCAGAGCGTTCAAACCACAAAGCCACCAAGCTCCTCGAAAAATATAAATTATGCCTCGAACTATTATGTAGGTAGTGGTTATTAATTGCAAAATGAGCCAAAATTAACCGAATAAGTAATTCGACCCAATATTAGTATTTCATAGTTTCTATATTCGTCCCTTCTCAAATTCACTATGGTATTAATAATGTATGGTGTTCACTCAGATTATATGTATTATCATTAAATGCTGATGTATTATTACGACTTGAGAGAACTCGTCAATTTACCGACCTAAATTATATTTTTGAAATAAAAGCATTTTTGTCAAATACTTATAAGAATGATATTCTATTAATAAATATAATAAACAAATATATATAGTATATGTAGTATATACGTACTACATAGGACCTACTTTGGCTAAGTGGGCCCCTATAGAGAAATAACCAATGTATCGTTGGCGAAATAAAATACCCTATCATAGTAGATGCCTACCCATAACAAAGACCATACTTTTCAGAAGCAGCGGTGTAGGCTGTGAGTTGCTACATCAGCCAGTCAGGAATGAATTTTATCTAGACATCTGTCTAGATATGGTGGTGGAATATGTGGTGCACTTATATTACTGTACACATGATTTTTGACCAGTTAAGCCACACAAAACCATTAAAATCCTATGTGGAAAGACAGGTTTTTTAATAGCCATAAGCATGCTCCCGGAGTTCTACGAGGCATTACATATTAAATAACAAGCTGGATAAGGTTAATAGGTAGTACTTACCTTAAAGTAAATATCTTAGAATCACGTACCTAAGCACGCAATGAAAAGCACATCTTGCTAAAACTTATATGCTTAGGAATGTGTAATCTACATACTTGTTGTTCATCAAATATTAACTTCAAAATCCTACGACCCTTAAGTAGCCTCTGTTCGCTGATCTAACTAAAATGTTAACTAAATGTTTATATTATTATTGCCTATTCTATAAATAAAATAGCTTTTGATTGCTTTCAAAAGTTATAAAATAAAAAAGAACGATTAGGCAAAACTATCCTATTAAGAGGTAAAGGGTTTTCCAATAAGAGGTGTTATTTTGATATTTAAAAAAAATGCCATTTTTAATATAAATGATCGGATGTTTATTTCAATATAAAGAGGAAGGTATGCCGTTAATAGTGGAAAATAACATCAGGAAAATGACCACCACGACCCCGACGGACCATATCCTTTTCATGAAATTTTCCATAACTAAATGGCAAAGCGGCTGCCCTATGTCCTCGATAGCCTCACGAATGCCATCTTTGAGGTCTTGAATCGACGCTGGGCTGTTGGCGTAGACCTTCTCTTTCACGTGGCCCCAAAGGAAGAAGTCGCAAGGTGTTTAATCACAAGATCTCGGTGGCCAATTGTGATTCTCTCTAATTTAATTGAATCCCTGATTTCTAATGAAGTCTTCTCAGTCTATGTTTATTTATTTATTCACTTATGTACCCTCAATAGAATTAGAATCATTTATTGCTCAAACTGTGTAACAATGATGTAAATATTTTAAAGAGTACCAACAGTTACCCATATCGGGCATGCAATTTAACATTTTGAATAATAAAAACATTGGAATGTACTTACGAACAAGAGATTACACTAATATTTCAAGTCTTATACATAAAAAAATTCTTAAAGACTGTAAAAAACATTGTCCAATAGCCAGGTTTTCAATTTTTTCTTAAAATTATGACTTTCTAACGCTTTAATCTCAACAGGCAAATGATTGTATACCTTAATACCTGAAATAAATGTACTTTTGTTGTAAATATTATTGTTTATAATTGGCAAGTTTAAATTATATTTGTACCTATAACGTTGGTTTCGAAGTGATTTACAATCATATAATTTCATATTATTTTTATAAAAGCACATATTTCCAAAATATAAATATTAGTTAGCGTAAGGAATTTCTTTTCTTTGAAAGTCCTTCTTAGTGAATCATCATAAAACATGTTGTAAATACCTCTTCTTTCTTTATGTTCTTTTTTAAAAATACCTACCTACTTACTGAAAATTTTAATATTCATAATTATTGTTCTTCATAAGCCTTAAGCCGGGTGCATATCAGTGTTGTAACGGCTGTTCAGATGCGTTCGGCAGTCGACTCCTCGGCGTTCGGCGGTCACGTGACATTTATGCAGCAGTGGACTTTATAGGTTAATATGATGCTCAATTTATTGACAATCTGCAGTTGGAAAAAAACACACATTTTTAAAAGATTCAAATCAACCACAGTCGTGTTTATTCACCATAAAAATAATGGCTTAATTTCTGACTCTTATTTTGTACCTTCAACTTATTTGTAAGCAAATTTATGTCGTCCAATTGAAAGTTTTGAGGAAATAAAAAAGTTTGATTTTTACTTAGGTAGGTACTTAGTATCTGCTAAAGGAAAGTTACATTTGATTTGGTTTTGATAAAATTTAATATACTTACCGAGTTACAACTTTCAAAGTATCTAAAAATTAGACTGTCAAAAATGTAGGTAAGAAACGTAAGAAAGTTGCTAGCAATATGAGCATATTTTACGTATTAAGGACACAAAACACGTCAAAGAACTCGTGTATATGAAGAAAAGTTCAAATAGGTTGTTTCAATATATTTTTTACATTAATATCTCACTCACATCTGCTACAGTTGTTATGAATTATAGATGAACTTTCAAAAAGTAGCTCAGAGTAGAAATAGCCTTTGAACTCCCGTATAAATAATAATATATAAATGTCTCAATCTCAACAAAGCAGATCTAAATAATAATTATTAATAAAAAGGCGACCTGCGCCACAAACTCTCGGGCATATTCATACATGAATTTAGTTTCATATTATTAACAGCCTAGTGATTCTGTAACGAATCTCGCACCTCACTTCGCAAGTCCCTTCGAATTCAACTGTCAAATAGAGCAATTTTTCATACATTTTTTGCTTTATTGGACAGTTGAATTCGAAGCGACTTGCGAAGTGAGGTGCGAGATTCGTTACAGAATCACAGCACAGTTTTTACAATAACTTTTTGGAGCAAGTGAGCAGAGGATGTTTATATAAACCTACTAGCTGTCCTGGCAAACGTTGTTTTGTCATAAAAAAAAATAGTCCAAAAAAGATAGTAGCCGATTCTTAGACCTACTGTTCCGTAGCGTTCCGGAGGAGAATGGTAACTAAATTTGTGACACGAGAATTTTAGCCTATCCTTTTGTGGCTATAGAGCCACACTTCTATTTTGTTCTTTAGTTCTTTTGCTCTGTTTAGGCTCGGTCAGAAACCTATACCACAATATAGTGTTAGAATACTACTATAATATAGTATTGTGGTATAGGTTTCTGACCGAGCCTAGTGACAAACAAAACTACTATTTACTAAGTTTTTTACTTTAATACGAATACTTTTCGGTCCAAGACCAAAATATATTACCTACAGAAATGGAATAGAACATGATATAAACAGTAGAGTCAGAATTATTAATAGGTTTTGTATCTTTCTAATAAGTCATAATCCACATTCGTTGACGAAATTGGGAACAAGTTATTAAGCACAAGGAAACTTGCCAAAGTGACGTCATCAATCCGTAATTAAGAGCACAGGCTTCGCTAACATGTGCCATGATAAGCTTTTAGAAAATTTTCATAGATTCATTACTATTTTTTAAAGTATTTAAGGTAAAAAATATTAATAATAATTTGTTTTTATTAATATTTTAGGTAATATCATTCAAACACTTTATTATTTAACTAAAAATAATTAAAATTATTACGCTAATTTCATAGGAGTAGGTATGTATCTCATTCTGGAGATAAAATACTTTAAAATATCTATTGCGATAGTCATGGTGTAGAATTCAAGTCATTGGAGCTTAGTTACTTTATTTTAAAATAAATAAAAATGAGATACAATAACAAATTGTTTATCTTAGTCGGGATAAGAAACATGTTATGGAAAAAATGCGGTTTTTCTATGACACCTGATGAAACGGGCAGTCTTAATAGGGGGGGGGGGGGGGGGGAAATATTGCTTGCTCAACACAAGGCTATAAGAAAAAACTGTTTTTAACAAAAATAAAAGCGACTTCTAAACACTAAAAAGGAAAAAATAATTAAATTTAAGTTACTAGGTACATACTTATCTCCTAAAAATGTCTTTTTTGGAGTTAGTGCTTATCTTTCTACTGTTTCTTGTAACGCTTAGCACCAACTCTAAAAAAGGCCAAATTACCAATTTAAAATTACTGACCAATTATGCCTGCTCTAAAAAACTCAGGTCCAGTCCGGCGTGGAATATTGCTCGCACTTGTGGATGGCTCCGCCAAGTACCTATCTCCTTAATGCCCTGGACAGATTGCAGCGTCGTGCTGTCCGTAGAGGTCACGAACAACTTTGAGCCTCTGGAATTGCGTCGAAACATCGCGGCGCTTAGCGCCTTCTATCGGCTATATTACGGAGAGTGCTCTGAAGAGCTATTTGACCTTATACCACCTTCCCCCTTCCTACTCAGGAGCACGCGTGCCGGTCTTCGGAGTCATCAATTCACTGTCTCCACATCAACATCACGTACAAAGAAATTTAGTAGCTCGTTTCTTTGTCGTACTTCCAGAACTTGGAATTCTTTGTCAGCACATGTTTTCCTATAACATGGGTTCCTTCAAAAGAGGCGTGAAAAAGCACCTTTCGGGCCGGCAAGGTGGAGGCGACTAGAGCAGTGTCTTAACTGCACTAGCTGTATAGCTTCGCATATGGACTCTTCTTACCGCTTCACATCAGGTGGTATTAAGTCATTTGTCGTGCTTTGGATAAAAAATTCATTTTTAGGAGATAAGTACCTACCTATATACTTAATTTTAATATTTTTTTCCTTTTTAGTATTTTGAAGTCGGTTTTATTAATGGATTTTTTTTCTTCATATTTTAAGTGATTTCCTAAGGTCGAAAGCTATATGGGTATCCGGCAGCACTATCGACTTGTCTGTCTCTCAGTGTTTAGTTGAAATACATAATATTGTTTCTTATGATCGTATCGTACCACTGATAAAGTATTCTCGAACTCCAAACTGTTACGGAGTTTTACCTTCCATCATCAGTTCACCCGAACAACCCAATAGAATATTATTCTAATTACTATTCGACAATACGTTCCTATAATATTTAAAGAATTATCTTCCAACTCCTAACCGTTAAGGAGTTGTACCTTCCATCATCGGTTCACCCTAATAACCCGATAAAATAAAACTATACGTTAATACTAGGGATGCATACGCCTTTTTGCCGATACGATACCGATTCCGATACTCTTATAAAAAAACCGATACAAACGCTTAGAAATAAAATAAAATTAAAGTAAAATATATAAAACACACACAATTTTGGTTAAATATTTTTAATTTCTATTAAAATATATAAACAGTGACAGACTTTGAATAAGATAATTAAAATTAAGAATTAAGGGTAATAATTAAAATGAAATATAATAAAACTAGAAAAATTTCACGTCCTGAGGCAGGAATCGAACCCGAGACCTTTCGCAATCCGGGTGACTGCTCTGACCACTGAGCCACCCAGGACTTGGGATATCCCTGTGAAATTCTTCTAGTCTATCTGTATTTGCGTTTATGAGCTAACGTCCACCCTACAATGTCGAAATATTCTATTTCAACATTCGAACGAGTATTTTTACAAATACCTACGATTCGGTTAAGTTGGGGCAGTGCTTTCAAATATTCTTAATTTTTTGATTTTAACATTATTATAAATGTCTGAAAAATTACTTTGTAATTAAAATATAATAAAACTAGAAAAATTTCACGTCCTGAGGCAGGAATCGAACCCGAGACCTTTCGCAATCCGGGCGACTGCTCTGACCACTGTGCCATTGAGGACTTGGGATATCCCTGTGAAATTCTTCTAGTCTATCTGTATTTGCGTTTATGAGCTAACGTCCACCCTACAATGTCGAAATATTCTATTTCAACATCCGAACGAGTATTTTTCTAGTTTTATTATATTTTAATTACAAAGTAATTTTTCAAACATTTATAATAATGTTAAAATCAAAAAATTAAGAATAATTAAAATGAAATCAATAACTATTCATAATTAAAATTAACATTAATAAGTTTTTTGTTTAAAAAACAGAGCATTCTCAAATTTTGCGGAGAAAGCCGATTTCGCAAGTCTGTCTGTATAAGACCTGCCTGCAGTGGAAAAAGTGTCGTTGTATCGGCAATAAAAATATCACCGATGCCGATATATCGGCAAACCCAAAATATCGCCGATATATCGGCATCGGTATCGTATGCGGCCCTGGTTAATACGTATCTATAATATTTGAAAAAAAATGTTCCAATTCCTAACTGTTAAGGAGTTGTACCTTCCGTCACCAACTCATCAACATACGATGGAGACTGACAGTAGCAAATACTTGAATAGCTTTGGAAAAAAGTAAATCGTGGCATACCTGCCCATAAAGTTTGAGGTATGCCCTCGATTTCCCTGAGATTCCATCATCAAATCCGGACTTGGTGACAGTGGGATCACTTCAGGAGTATACTCTATCGAATAAAAAAAAGAATTTCGAAAATCGGTTCACAATTGACAGAAAAATCGATGAACATACATACAAAAAACAATACAGTGGAACATATAACCTCCTTCTTTTTTTGAAGTCGGTTAAAAAGATCAAAGAAATTGCAACGATTACTCATAAAAGGCAATCTTCTATTCTGCCACTAAACATGCATGCTTTACCTAAAGATAAACACGAGAATTGAGGACGGTGGAGGCTATAAAGGGACTGAAAAACCGCTTTAGCTGGTAACACAAAATTCTGGTAACATCAATAACTAACCAAATTCAGTGACTCATTAGGATATCTAAAATTTACGGTAGCGGTTACACGCGACCGATAAAATCAAAATCTTAAAGAAAAATCAATAAATTTAACTAAGAAGCTACCCTCGAAACCCTTGATCGAGTAGTCTGTGTAGTAAGGAGTAGATACAGACCACTCGACCTGCCCGTCGTCGAATAGATTTGTTGTATGCACTTGTGTTAGACTTTGTCTAATTACAGAACCATTTATTATGTAATTTTAGTCATGTCAATATCTGTTAAATGTATTTTAATCCGTCAAGCGGCGTTATCCCACCGGAGGGCTATGACAATTGAAAATCAATTGTGTCTGGAATCTGATGCTTGAGCTTGATTTGTTAACAAATGACAACGGTTGAAAACTATTGAAGTACAGCCCCTCCTGTGAACTAATTAAAAATCTTACTCAAAATACTTTTTTATTATTTCAAACTTGGATGATGATTAAATTATTAGTAAATGGATTTCTATTTCCTTTATTTTCATCCAGAGTGTCACGTTTTCATTGTCCTTAATGCTTTTATCTCTGGGCATCTAAAATAAAATTAAACCACTTTGTCAAACGAGTATTTAGAAGTTTCAAGGCATCAATTCTAGCTGAAACATAATTGGAACGTAGGAAACTCTAAATAAACATGAAAATTTATCTAAAATGTAAATGAAATTGTTTTGCCTTAGTACCCACTAAATGTACGATTTACTTTTTTTAATAAAAACACTTCGGCACATGAAGTATTAAATCAGAGCGCATTTTTTCTCGTAGCCCTAATCAGGAAAATATTCAGATTGCTAAGGGTTCAAACCTTTTCCAATTCTTAGTTGTCATTAAAATTTATTAAAGTGCACTTCTAATAATTACACAATTAGTTTTTATTCAAAAGTAAAAAATATAGTATTTGTTTTAAATTAATAAATAAAGAAATAAATAGTATTTTTTATGTTTTCCTTTATGTAATAGATTTTTCACTAAGATATTCAATAATATTTAATAATATAAAGTTTTTTTTTAGTTTTTCAGGAATATATTAACTTTAGCTCTATTCCTACTATCATTTATTTCGAAAATTATTTATTATGAATTTCTCCAGCATGAAAGTAGGTTTAGTAATACCTATAGTAAACATATATTATTCACAAAGTAAATATTCACTTTTATTATTCTCATTTCAATCCAAAATAGGTCTAAATATCTTTAGTAAATGCCCAGGCAGTTTACTTAGCCAGAATATAAGTTGCTTCAGGTGTGCCAGGCAGCAGTTTGTTATAAACACAGATGAGCTATCAATCAAATTAAGCCGTCGATTTATCTTTAGATAGTTTCTATTTCAGAGTAAGTAATCCGGCAGATAATTTACAAGGCTCATCAGCGGGTTAGAGTCACTTAAGTTAATCGTCCAAGACGACACGTCGTTCGTGCGTGCCTCCATCTACGTATAATATGGCTATCACTGTCGTTTTTGAACAAGTTATGTGGAAATATATGGAGGATATTTACGTAATATTATGATCTTTATGCCATGTAAGAAGGCAGGAGTACATTGTGCGCACTCTTCTATGTATTTTTTTAAATACAACATGAAAAATATCATGTTAGTATAGTCATGTCCTTGAGAGTTTCTAAGAATTTTCAAACATTTATTTTTATAAATTACTAGCACACGAGAATTTTATATCTTAGATCAAAAATAAAATGAAGAAAATTTACTTACCTACTGCACTTAATTTTACCCCTTGGTCACTACTCACACGTTGTTACCCTATAACAATAAAGGGAAAGCTTTATGTTAACAGAGTGCCAAACAAGATAAAATAATTAAAATATAATAGAAAAATTTCACGTCCTGAGACAGGAATCGAACCCGCGACCTTTCGCAATCCGGGCGACTGCTCTGACCACTGAGCCACCCAGGACTTGGGATATCCCTGTGAAATTCTTCTAGTCTATCTGTATTTGCGTTTATGAGCTAACGTCCACCCTACAATGTCAAAATATTCTATTTCAACATCCGAACGAGTATTTTTACAAATACCTACGATTCGAAATTTTTCTAGTTTTATTATATTTTAATTACTAAGTAATTTTTCAAACATTTATAATAATGTTAAAATCAAAAATTAAGAATATTTGAAAGCACTGCCCCAACTTAACCGAATGTGTGTCTAAATTCTATGTTGGGCGGCATATGCTCGTTTTCACTAACATTTGCTTAACGTCAAGGGTCTCGTAGCGATTTTTATCTCAGTCAAATAATAGGAGATAGAAAGAGACAAATGTAATTTGGAGTCGCCTAAATCAGCAGGGAATGGTTAGTGAAAACGGATATTAGTAACGCTAAACGGCTATTGTCCGTTTTCACTAACGACGTTTGTCTCATTCTATCTCCTTTAAATAGACTGAGATAAAAATCGCTAAGAGACTCCTAACGCTAAGCAAATGTTAGTGAAAAAGAGCTTATGTCGCGAGCGTATGTAACATACTTAGCCGTCACTCGCAAATTCTACACACATAGAGCCTTTATCAAAAGAAAGTAATGTTATTTATGATTTCTTAATATTGGTTGTTTCCTGAAACACATAATTTAATAGTCATTAGCAATAGTTCAAGAAAATAGTATTTGTATTGGTGTAGCGCAAACACTACCATTAGCTTGCTCATTGTACGGGTTTTGTCTCTCAATTCCTCAGCCGTACCTATGTTGGACACTGGGTGACTATCGCACTCTATATTTCACAGCCCAAGCCAAAAAGCAAGGGCATTCAAAAATATAGAGTAGTATCAAAACATGGTGCGATAATCACCCAGTTTCCAACAACCTACGGCAATCCGTCTGTGGATATATCACCTTCAAATAGGTATCCAAAAAGCAGTCAGTAAACTTTTGGGATAACTTTTGTAAAATTATTCATTGAATTTTTATGACTTTTTACCCTTTAATACACGCCTTTTACCTCTTATACAGGACGTCTGGTAGAGAAGGCATTGGACACTAAGTCCGCACTTTGTTCTTTCTGTGGTATTAAGATTAAATAAACTTTGTTCTCGTCTCGTAGCGCTACGCGTCAGTCAGTCCCAAGTGCCAACACGAGGTACGGTGCTGAGGAGCCCCTAAGCTCCGTGAAAGCTAGCGAGCCAATGTGCTAACTGGTGTTTGTAATTGTATTTCGCTCATTTTTATACTCCGCGCAACTAAGTATACCGGTTTCTCCTTCAAGCTATTTCGCAAATGACAACACGTCTTCTATCTATCTTATGTCAGCTAGGTCGGGGCACGCACAGTCATAGGACGCGATACATCGAATAGTTGACGATACACAGAAGTGTGTCAAATGCGCGGGTGCGCCGCCTACCCGAGCGTTGTTTACGTCTTGTTGTCAAGTTATCGGGCGCCGGGGGATGTCATTATCAATCCAGACGAACAACAATAACAGTAAATTAAGGTTAGGTCAATTTACTAACGATTAATAAATGTCACTGGTCACAGCGGTTTTCGTAACTTCGTAAGTTTATGTTCGACGTTATTATTAACCGGTATGAATTTGAAAAAAAACCGCGTAATGTAAAACAGGAAATAATAAAAAATATAAACAAATAATATTCCTTCACTCGCACCTATTACCGAGCCCAAAGTAAGCATTATTAAGAGCTTGTTTTATGGATACTAGATAACGGAGAAATATTGATAGTAATAGCACAGATTAATAACAGGAGTAATAGGTACTATGTATAAGTAAGTTTGAGAAATATACTACTACTATTTACTAGGTGGTAGGCATATATCCCGGAGGTGGCTCGGTGAAATGCTTCGGCAAACCCCGGGTTGTCTCCACCAAGGCATAGGGGAAACCGCAGTGGTTTATCAGGTACTTATTCCCAGTGCTGCCATGATCAGGTGCTGGGCGACCCCTGCACAGGCCCACGTCTAGCCGACGAACCGCTGGTCCACCTAACCAGCGGTTTAGGGTATCGTCCGTAAGCGGATTCCACTTCGAAAAAAAAGGCACATGTTTAGTCGTCTGGGTTGGTACCACACCGCCTTAATTATATTTAGCCGTGAAACTGAACGCTGTGTTACGGATTTAAGGGAAAGGTAGCCAGTGTATTTACTAGGCATGAACGGCATTTCATCTTAGACCTCAGGATGACAACGCACATGCAATATCAAGTGATTTTTCCTTGTTATTTATTGCAGGTGTCTATAGGCGGCGGTAACCGCCTGCCACCGAGTGGGCCGTCAGCTTGTTTGTCATCTAAAAAGGGCCGGCACGGGCCGTATGTTTGTATGGCACACTTGCCGTATGAAAAATATTTTCACCTCAAAACCTCGGAATGAGTCCGTTTGTCATTCGAAATCTGAGTGCAAAACGCGTTAGTTTAAAATATTCTTTGACAAAAGTGCATTAAATCCGCCGCTAGAAAGAGGGCTTAAAAACCTTTCTATTTAATAATTATCTATTCTGCAAGTCCACTGTAGACGCAGTAATACGTTATTGTAGCGCCATATATTATTTGCTTATACTTATTTCATGTCAGTGCGATAACCATAATTTTATCCGTGCGGTGACGGATTAAGAATACAATTCACCGCCCCATTTCTTCCCGTGGGTGTCGTAAGAGGCGACTAAGGGATTACCGAGCTACCAACTGCTCGACTGGTGGTAGGGTCTGAACACCCGTCTGGTTAGTGACCACCGTACGCATGGCGTAAAACCCGCCAAGTGACCACTTGTGGTCGCGTTCCGGGATCAGTCAGCGTACAACCAGAGCTTGGGGAGACGTTGCGGCGATGGATGCGGTCAGTGACGGCTTCCGTCTAACCAGAGCCAGGTGGACTGCATTGACCCGCCGACCAGGGAGACCCGAAGAAACGGCTGTTCCGCTGGCCGCCCGTGGTACAGTACAGGGGCCCAAGCGAACCTAACCAGTTCGTGAGGCTGCCCTATCATGCCACGCATAATCTTGGGGTGGTCCGTCGTGCCGGTTGGTGACCGGGTGGTGGGGTCCCGGCGGCCATTCCGTTCGGCGGGTCAGCGCTTCTCTACTGTCGGCTATTACCTGGGGAAACAGGCCTCACGCTTTGAGCGTATATATCGCGGCAACGTCCCCCCAATTCACGCCTCTCCTCCTTCTATCTTCAACTATGGCAGCGCTCAAAAACAGTTCCGGTCGTTCAGCGGTGCACACCCCCACCACAACCACGCTGTTTGAGGTCGGGCTCACTAACATCCGTGGGCTCCATGCTAACCTCAATGCCGTCCACCAACATCTCGAGACGGCTCGACCCGAAATGCTGTTTTTGACGGAGACGCAAATACACCGCCCGGCAGACACTAGCTACTTGGATTACCCCGGCTACGCTCTTGAAGAGTCCTTCAAAGCGAAGGCCGGGGTATGCTTGTTTGTCCGGGCGGATGTTTGCTGTCGCCGTCTGCGCTGTTTGGAGGACCCTTCCTACTCTATTCTTGGGGTGCATGTGGACCTGGGCACACATTGCCGAATCTACGTGTGCCTCTATAGATCCCACAGCGGTGACATGGAGACAACTCGACTTTTCGAACATCTTAGTCGGGTGGCAGATGTTTCGCAGGAGCAGTTTCCAACCGCGGAATTGGTGTTTTTAGGGGACTTCAATGCTCACCACGAGTCGTGGTTAAGTTCCTCTAAAACTGACCATGCTGGTAGAACTGCCCACGCTTTCGCTCTCACGCATGACCTGACCCAACTGGTAAACCAGCCCACCAGGATTCCAGACATTGTCGGTCACGCGCCCTCATTGTTGGACCTTCTGCTGACGACTCGCCCGGATGGATATCGGCTAGAGGTTCGTACTCCTTTGGGAACATCGGATCACTGCCTGGTATCCGCTGGGGTGCCACGGGCGTCGCCACCGGTACCTATGGTTGCCAAACGCCGTATCTGGCACTATGCGTCGGCAGATTGGGACGGTATGCGGGATTACTTCGCATCTGTCCCTTGGAGGCAGCGCTGTTTCAGTGAGCTGGACCCGAACGCTAGCGCTACTGCTGTTGCTGATGAGATCATGTTAGGGATGGAGTACTATATCCCTCACTCCGATCTCATCAGTAGGGGTAGGCGTAACCTCTGGTTCAACCGCGATTGTGCCTTAGCTGTTGAAAACAGACAGTCGGCATACCACGCTTGGATCAGGGGCCGAGCTTGCGGGGATCCCAACATTGACTCACTGAAAGCAGTCTATAACAACGCCACCAAGTCCTGCAAAAGGGCCTTCATCAGAGCGGATGCACAGCGCGTTGCACGAGTTGGCCAAGAACTTCTTACGCATCCTACGGGAAGCCGTAGCTACTGGCGTCTGGCCAAACCCGTGCAATTCAACTTCTGTCAACCCTCGCTGCCCCCGTTGAGATGTTCTGACGGCTCGCTAACTCACAAGCCGCAAGAGAAAGCCGATCTCTTGGTAAAACTCTTTGCTGCTCACTCCCGAATCGATGACTGCAACTTACAGCCACCAACACTCTCCCACTGTGGCCACACAATGCCCGATATTCGTATTAGGCAATGTGATGTACGTGCGGAGCTTCAGTCAATCGACGTCCGGAAAGCTAGTGGACCTGATGGCATTCAAGCGATAGTACTGAAAAACTGCGCAGCGGAGTTGTCTCCTGTCTTAACGCGGCTATACCGTCTTTCTCTCTCTTCTGGGTGTGTGCCGGAATCTTGGAGAGAGGCCAATGTGCAACCGGTGCCCAAAAAGGGAAACCGATCAGACCCAGCTAACTACCGCCCGATAGCTGTCACCTCAGTTCTTTTCAAGGTCATGGAACGGATCTTAAACCACCAGCTGATCCGATACCTAGAAGATCACTCATTAATTAATGATCGACAGTACGGGTTTCGGCCGAACCGGTCAACGGGTGATCTTCTAGCGTACTTAATGCATGTCTGGGGTGAAGCTATTGACAAACGTGGTGAGTCACTGGCAGTTAGCCTTGACATTGCCAAAGCGTTCGATCGGGTCTGGCACAAGGCTCTTCTCTCCAAGCTCCCGGTATACGGTCTGCCCGCTCAGCTCTGTAACTGGATCGCCGGCTTCCTGCATGAGCGAAGAATCCGTGTCCTCGCAGATGGATGCGCTTCGCGGTTCATGTCAGTGAATGCTGGTGTACTACAAGGCTCTGTTCTATCCCCCACACTCTTTTTTCTTCATATCAATGACATGATTCCGTTAGGAAACATTCATTGCTATGCAAATGACAGTATAGTGCATGGGGGATATTACGGTCGCCCAGGGGCTGGGCGCGCTGAAACCGAGAGAGAGAGAGAGAATCTTACCATTGAGCTCGACAGGGTGTTGAACCTCGTATCTGAATGGGGATCTAACAATCTTGTTGAGTTCAATGCTAAGAAAACACAGGTGTGCGCGTTTACAGCCAAAATGTCGCCGTTCCTTCCCCTTCCGTCTCTTCAGGGCACGACTCTTTCGGCACAGGGCTCCCTAAACTTGCTAGGTATGGAGATATGTTGCGATCTGAATTCCAGGAACTACATCGAAACCGTGATAAAAACAGCCTCACGGAAGCTCGGTGTCCTGAACAAGGTGCGTCGATTTTTCACGCCTGACCAAAAACTCAGGTCCGGTCTTGCGTGGAATATTGCTCGCACTTGTGGGATGGCTCCGCCAAGTACCTACTCGATGCCCTGGACAGATTGCAGCGTCGTGCTGTCCGTATCGCTGGCGATGTAGAGGTCACCAACAACCTTGAGCCTCTGCAATTGCGTCGAGACATTGCGTCGCTTAGCGCCTTCTATCGGCTATATCACGGAGAGTGTTCTGAAGAGCTATTTGACCTTATCCCACCTTCCCCCTTCCTACTCAGGAGCACGCGTGCCGGTCTTCGGAGTCATCAATTCACTGTCTCCACCTCAACATCACGTACAAAGAAATTTAGTAGCTCTTTTCTTTGTCGAACTTCCAGAACTTGGAATTCTTTGCCAGCACATGTGTTCCCTCCTTCCTATAACATGGGTTCCTTTAAAAGAGGCGTGAAAAAGCACCTTTCGGGCCGGCAAGGTGGAGGCAGCTAGAGTAGTGTCTGAACTGCACTAGCTGTCTTCGCATATGGACTTTTGAGTCATTTGTCGTGCTTTGTATAAAAAAAAAAAAACCTCATATTTAGAAAAATCGCACTACTTAGTCAGCACGACAACTAACGTAAACAGTCCTTACACGACCGTGTAGTCAAAATCAACACCTATTACAGAGGTATTTTTATTTTCATGTTTTAAGCTTGTTTTGATAACCAAACAAGAATAAAACACAAAACAAAAATAGGTATAAGATTCTTATTTCTGTGTTTTATTATTGTTAAATAACTCTGTAATACTTATAGTAATTAAAATAATATAAAACTAGAAAAAATTCACGTCCTGAGGCGGGAATCGAACCCGCGATCTTTCGCAATCCGGGCGACTGCTCTAATCTTCTAGTCTATCTGATTTGCGTTTATGAGCTAACTTTGCTTATTTTGTTTGAACGCTGATGTGATTAGGATTATGGTTCTTATTCTTAGTTATAATTTATGAATATCAGTTTAGGCGTCACATTCTACATGATAAAAGGGTTTTACTAACTTTCGAAATTTGGTGTACTGTCACTTCAGTGATATTCCCACGACATACTAACCTTGAGCTGATCCTATACCATCATAAAGTCTGCGGAAGCCCTAATTCTTCAGAAACTTAAGTACAGTAGATATAGCATGTTTCGTCTCTTATGAATAGTCTCAATGAGATGGTGTTAGATAGTTGATTAATAAAGCCTGGAATTCCTTAAAATTTTCAATGTTTTATTTTTCCACCTAGCACTCTTCTCGCTGTAGTGAGGTGAAAGTAAAAAGTAGAGTGTTTCGCTCGGCAGCAAAGTTTTCTGCGTCTCGTACCTTTGAAATAACTGTTGCTCGCTACGCTCGTATGTCATTTAGATCAACGACTCGGGAGCGTGGAAACTATTCACAAAATAATAACAGGGGACATCGCCATAGCTGCGTCCATCGCCAGCATATCTTCACTCAGCTCTTACAACTCTACTGTGCATTCTGATCAAAAATCTTTCGGCGTTTCGACTCCTCGACTCACGAAGCGTCTGGCCAGGTTTAAATACAAGTACTCGCGCAGAAATACCACTTTGTAGCCTTGCTTAACAAAAATAACTATTATTATGTTCAAACGATATACTAGAATAACTTCATAGGGTTAAGGGTTTTTCCAAGTCATCGGTAGATAAGTGAGTGGTAGATAAGAAGTCACCCGGATTGTGAAAGGTCGCGGGTTCTCATCCCGCTTCAAGGCGCTTTTTTAATCTAGACGTTTTCTAATTAAAATGTAGCTATTTTGGAAGCATCTTCTTATGCTTCCTTTTTTTAATGAGCTCCTAGTTTAAGTACAATGCTAAGTATACTTTTAGAAACCGTTTTGAAGATCTTTTTTCTTCTTTTTTGATGTATTTCGAAATACATCACTAATCTGTGATTTGTTTTTCAGCTGTCTTAGTTACGTTCGGTCTGTTTGCTTGCTGGTAATTTTAATTGTTAGGTTTATCTAAGGTGGCAATCAAGCATTCGGCCCATCGTAGGTACCGTAGCCTATGGACGCTTGCAACACCAGGGGTATCAGTTGCGCGTTGTCGACCCTGTAAAAACCCTTTTAAGCCCTAATTGAAGAACCCCATGCTGTTCTCGGTATTGTATTTTCCTAAAAATATAGTAATTGCCATCCAGTTTTGCCGCTATTATTCATCACCAGCCTATATACGTCCCACTGCTGGGCACAGGCGTTCCTACATGGAAGAAACACATGAGGAGCTTGGGCCATAACACCACCACGCTGGCCCAATGCGGGTTGGTGGGTTAAAGCGGTTGCATTAATAACCGGGACCAACGGCTTAACGTGCCTTCCGAAGCACGGAGAAGCTCGAGATTATAAATTTTGGTTGACCCATCCCAGGGTCGACCATGGCGAAAGTTGCTTTTTTTCGTATTCGAAACCAGAGCGCTGAAGCCAATATGCCACCGAACTCCTCGATTGCTGCTATTTATCATTCTAAACTACTTTTCACTAAGAATGGGAATAAGAGATATATTTAAAGTTTGATAAATTGAGTACATGACTAGACTCAAGCCCAATCTAATTTTATCACAGGCGTCAGTAAATATTTACCACTTTTAAGTAAACACGGGCAATTGACCTTTCGCTTATTTTAGGCGACAACTTCCGGGGGCTATCTCCCTTGACACCGGGCTGTTGCTATGTGCACGGAGTGTACCTACTAAACAGGCATGCCCATAGGCTTATAAACTATCAGAAATCACATCATAAAAATAAGTAGATTAGGTACCTGCTTATTTTTATGCAAGTTTTGACGACCTTCGATAAAGAAACTATTTAGTTCTTAACCTATTTTTCAAGTTATTAGGTACTTTACAGAGTTCTTTTTTGTACCTACAGATGGCCGCCCATTAAGCGTAGCACGCCAGTTGAAAAAGGACTGTTTTTGATAATAATTATTAATTAATTGATTGAATATATCATTTGTTTCCTTCCATCCCGCCGGGTGGCTCCTCAACAATAGGAAGCCTATTGTGTTAGATATGTGGGTGGGTACTTTACGAACTTCTTTTAAATTCAATAAATATTATACCTACTGTAATATGATGTAAATAATAATTGTTTATTTATTGAATTAAATCTTGTGTCCACATTGAGTTGCATTAATTAAGGAGGCATATTTTAGAAATGTATACCGTTTTTTGGCATTATTATCATTTTGCATAACGTTTAAACAGAATAAATCATTAGGCGTACTTTATTTCCCTATAACTTCTTTTATAATAATGTTAAATCAAGCAAGCAAGGGACTTTAGGATATGGATAACTTCATTATGCGTTTTGCTTTTTTATGATAAATTACCTTTAAACGTATAACAATCATGACCTTAACAATTATGCTTATTAAAATTAGAGTAAGTAATATTTATGCTGATGAAACCATCCTGCGCTATAGGACTCTGCTTATCATTAATGAGAAAACACTTTGTGCCAAAACCGTCATGCCAAAATAAATTATGACTAAACAGCTTACGCCACCGAAAGGGCTCCCTCAAAATAAATATAACACCTACTCGCATACTTAGTTATTAAAGACAATCATAGAAATAGCAGCAAGCTGTGACCGAGGCCGTGGCCAGCAGTGGCTTGACAGGTCAAGAAACCATGTTAAGTACTCAATATAAACTTGGAACTAAGTTTAAAAAAACCACGAGGCATCAACGAGCAAGGGTGGCTTACCTATTTGTCACCCTTGCTGTATTAAAAATAATCCAAATTATAGTTAGAATTTAATATTGGTACCTACTTAAACGTAACTATTTAAAGTTAGTATTGTTTAAATGTATGATAATATTTTACTCATTCTCTAGCTGACGTTGTGAATACTTTATTACAACGATAAATACAACTTAAAAAAGTAAATTTCTATAAATGTTTTGAGTGTTATCATTATGTTCATGTCGCAGCTATATAGCATAACACGCCGTATTACCAAAAGACAAGCTGGATTGAAAAACGTCGCTATAATGTAATACCGTATTGAAATCGCAGCCGCATTGAATGAACGCAATGAATGCGTTCATTTAAGTGGCTAAAGCACTTATTACATCATCCTATTTTCTAATTAGAAACAGTTAGAAACCTAAGTAGAAAGCCGGCGATCACACTACACTAAATAGGATCCTAAATCGGAGAGAACACGCAGTCGCGATGTAGAATCGCTTTGGGTTGCAAGTATCGATGACACCGTATTTATTTACACAAATCAATAATAAATAAAAATATAATAATTCATATTAATACTGCTAATTGTAATTAATATAGTAAACGTGTTACTCTGCAATATTTAGGTTTATGAATGTTGTCTCTTAGTGGTCTAAAAAAATATTTATCAATTATCACTGTTATTATAAAACAATGATTTTCGACGAGGAATAAATTTTAATTAAATTTCATGAATAGTTTTATTATATATTTCAATTAGAACTAAAGAAGGTGCTGGTTAAAATAATATTTCTTTTTTTATCAAAGAAAACTATCTCATATGAATTTTGTACTTTTTTATTCGTAACAGTTTGATTTTATTTTAATAAAAAAAAATTTTTTTTTTTTTGGAAGTAGCCTATATCTTTTCCAATGAAATCTACTTCATGCTAAATTTCATCTACATCCGCTTAGGAATGAAAACTTAACAGACAAATTAATAGGTCCAGATATAGTGTGACTTAGGGAGCTGTGAAAGTTTCATCAAAATCGGCACAGTGGTTTTTGAGATAGAGAGTGAAGAGTAATTAGTTAGGCAGTAGGAATGCTCGAACATTGTCAATACGGATACGAATTTTAAAGTTGGTTTAGTTAAAAAAAACTAAGGCGTGTAATTAATTTATAAGTATATAGTTAAGGGGAGATATATATCAGGTACTTACTTGTGTGTATGGTAAACAGTTGTATCGATTTTCTTGTCACGAGAACTACTGCCGATAAACAGCTATGCAGATTGGCAGTTGTAAACATGTAAAACTGTAACTGTGAATCCATAAATAAATAAATAAACAAAAATAAAAAAGATACTACTTTCACATTTATAATATTTATGAATAAATTGTCTCGGTTTTATAATAATTTCAATAAATCTTCAAAGCGTGTAATATGGCCTTTTGGAAGCAGAGCGATCGGGGCTGTCCTAGCTCTCTAAATAGTATTCTAACTGTTCAAACTGTGATGACATCTTCCTATTTCCTAGTTAGGAAATCGAAAATAGTGTATAAGTGCGTAAGTAAGGTGAAGTTCACATACAAACGAGCGCGTGGTTGATACGCCGCATTAAAGACTTAAATCCGGTAAAGAGGTTTTATTTTTAAATGTGTAATGCTCGCGAAAATGTAAGACAAATATTGAGATAAGTGAAATTAATAATCATATTAGAAGTAAAAAAGGTGGTAGCATTCGAGAAAATAGTGAATTTCGAAGACCGTTTGTTTGATTAGTAGGTTCAAGGTTTTTTTTATAACTATGTACTTAAAAATATAAAAAATTAGTATTAGTCGATCTACAAGGCAAGATCTACATATAGATTCTACAATCCGCCTTTGACATATCTATACTGTACAGTCGACAGCACATCAAGCGTAACAGTTTGACCTTGAGACCGCCCTTACTGCGATCGTAATTAGCAACTGTTACACTTGACGTGCAATTGTCTGTACATTGCTTCTAGCTGACAATAAAGCTAAACGTTGGATGCCGCGCCGCTTTGTAGAACGTATCGGCGCCACAATCCGGCTAAACGTGAGTTAGCCACAATACATTACAGCGGGCCGGTTTTCATTTCAGCGTGCCATTTTGTAATAAGCCGTGCTATACGATATGGCTGCGACATATAAAGATTTTTATCGGTCACCGAGAAAATGACCGGCAGTGTATTCATTATCGCGCTATATTTAAGCATGCATAGGTACGTTGATTCATTGTTGGTAAATAACGTCGTGAGGATATTCCACTGAGTAATTAATGAGGTTAATACATTGTTTATCGTTTAATTGAAAATAAAAGTTATAGATAATTATGGCGCTGTAGTAAAAAATCTGTGCGAATAGTCGTCCAAAAAAGAAAATTTATTAATATTGATAGCTTTTTTTCATCAAGATATAATACAAATTAAAATTAATTAGGGGTGTACACTTCTGAAATATTCATCGTACCGAAGAACAACAAACAATAAATAACGAGTAGCTGAGAATAATCAGTAATCTGTTATCACATTGTCATTACAATATTTTGTAAACGTTCTTATCGATATAAACAAGTTTTAAGTAATTCCGTACTATGGACCATAAGAGGGTTATTTTTAGACGGGCCCGGGTGTTAGAGACCCATTCGTCAGGTAGCTGTCGTACGAATCCCTTGTGCTCTCTGCGGGACAAGCTGTTCATTATGGTGAACATGAGGCTGCAATATATTGTACGTGGTTTGTGATTTTCAGTGTAATAAAAACTAGTTTGGAGACCATTACGTTTATTTCATTAAACAAAGAAAATTTATCTCTTTTGATAGCTTCAAGCGATCATTTTTGTGCAAATATTCTTGATAGTAGAATATATCTTTGTGATATTATTTCGGCGGTGCCGATAACCTGTCTTCCTGTCGATAAAATGGTCAATGACTTGTAACATTTATATCATTTTGTTCTGTTTGCTTCAGGTGTTCGCGGTTATGGTGCTCACCCACCACGCGTACGTCCACGCGGGGAAGAAGGTGTACCGCATCACGGACAAGGTGTTCTCGTGCAGCAGCTTCCTGTCGATGATCATAAGCGAGTTTTGTAATAGCACGTACAAGATCGTCAAAAGGGATACTTCTACGATGCTAGGTAAGATTGTAGTGAGATATAAGAAATAATAATAATATACATACACTCACACCGATAAGGTATCAAGCCCAAAGTAAGCATCATTAATAAAAAATCGATTGTTAACTTGTTTTAATATGAGAAGGAAAACAAACGTAGATGCGGCCCGTCTAATAGTGAGCGCGATTATCGTAGCCAATAGACACTTGTAGCACTTATTATACGTAGGTACTATTCACGCGCTGCTTACCCTATAAAATCAGGAGAAAGCATTAAGTTATAGCATGGAGACGAGTCCCACCGCAGGAACACACCACTAAAAAGCACAAGCACTCACAGGGTAAGGTGGGTGTATAGTCGACAGCACAACAAGGGTAACAGTTTGACCTTGAGACCGTCCTTACTCCCTTCGTAATAGAGACGGCTTTCGTAGTGCAACTGTTACACTTGATGGGCTATCGACTGTATTCAAAATTCGAATGATAAATGTCACTATGCCTAACCTTTACAAAATTGGACTAAAGTGAGACCTAATTCAAACCTGATGCTGACTCTGTCTTTCTGATATCAAATAAAAGTAACAGTATTGGTTTTAGGCGAGTCCTAACTTTAGTCCACGTTCTATAATAAGAGGGAATGTGTTTAGAATTAGAATATAAATGTTAAAAAAAGTAATTCTAGTACTACCAAACAACAAAAGAATTCAAATATATGTATGTTTCTTTGTTAAATTTATTCCCTCGTAAATATCATTCACACACGGACAATATGAAAACGTATTCAATGAAAATTAAATAGAAAATACAACTCGTAACTTTGGACAAAAGTTTGATCCTACATTTATAAATAAGGGCAAATATTTAAGCGGCATGTTTTGGTAATTCTCACTGAAGTGTTGATAAATATAACAACAAAATAATTAGGTAATTAATTGATGTAGGTATACGTGTAGGTGTTATTCATGTTTTGTATAACGAAGGTGTTTACAATTAAGCACTTCTAAGAGGCTTTAATTTTACTATGAGGCGTAAAAAGGAATCATAACAAAATCAGTGTAGCGTGTTGTGCACGCAGTGACTTGAGATGGTAAAAATATAAAATGAATTTTTTTAAGCCTCTTTAATCATCTATCTAACATCATCTCATTGAAAATATTCTTATAAGTAAGTAAGTTTCTAAAAAATTAAGCATTCCGAAGACTTTTGAATGGTCAAGGTTAGTATGTCATGGGAATGTCACCGACGTGACAGTACACCAAATTTCAAATCAATCGGATCTGTGAAAGATAGTAAAACTTTTATCATGTAAAAAATGAGCTGCTAGTCATCAAACGTCTGAGCTGATCTTCATAAATTATAGCTATAGACCATCCTAATACCGTCATTTTACAAACAAAAAAACGAGATCAAAATCGGTCCATTCGTTTAGGAGCTATGATGCCACAGACAGACAGATACACAGACACACATAATTACACAACCGACACGTCTTACTTATAACACTCCACTTTTTTCGTCGGCGGTTTAAAAGAGTAAATTGAATTTGTTTTATGGACGCGAGCACAATGTTTGACGCGTTGGTCAAAAGACACAGTTGTCACATCTAAGTGATAGTAATCGACTAATGGATAAATAGACGCTTAAAGATAAAATTACGTGTACTTATTGTCGTAGGAGGACAATGAGACATGCACTCGGGTAATTATTTCTTGTCTAATGTAGTATCAAATTGTAAGAACGAGGGAAAAGAATATAAATAATATGTCACATCCATTTGGATTCTAGAAATCTGTCATTTTGTACAAAGACATAAAAATCTTTACACTCGAGCTAGGGGCTTCTCAACATCCAGATTGGATAATTTGCGAGATATAGTATGTTGGCCCTACCTTCTATAAAATTGGCTTTGGTGCGATCAGGGGTATATTGCATGTCAATAAGAATCTACAATAAACTGCCTAAGAATATAAAAAATGTGGAAAATTCTTGTAAGTTCTATAAAACCTTGAAAGGAATCCTTATAACAAAATATTTTTATACCTTGCTTGGATTCTAGTGCTTGGTAGATTAGTGACGACTGGTAGTGATAACTTAGATTTATACAGGATGGTGTCGTCAATACGACAATAAATTTAAATATGGGCTATAATTGTTCATAGAAATGGTTTGCCACAGTCAAAATCATTATATTCGTTTGATAATTTCATGACATTTCTATGAAATAATGCAGACAATGATATATTTTTTCATACAAATGTCATGAAATTATCAAACGAATAAAATGATTTTGAAAGTGGCAAACCATTTCTATGAACTAATATAGCCCATGTTTAAATTTATTGTCGTATTGACGTTGACGGCACCACCCTGTAGTGTATACATAATTGTTTTATATTTATATTTAGTAGAATGATTTTGCTGTGGCCTTACAGGGTTTACAGGATGTAAAATTTAATTTGTTAACCGCATAATTACAATAAATTATTATGATTATGATTATGCCTAAACGCCGGCATCCATTAAATGCCTAGTTAATTCAACTAGAGTCGCTCAACGTTTAACAATCTGACATGTTGTGGGCCAAACTTTAGTGTGCAAATACATTCGCGGGCCGCGTTTAAAAGTAGTGCATTTTAAAGTAGTGTTCATAATTTTTAACTATAGATATCAGACATGAAATAATACGACATTGTTATTATAACAAAATTTATTAAAATAAAATAAAATGAACAAAATATGTACAACATTATAATTAAATCGTGAAATTTGGAATTATTACAAACTACGAAAGTTAAATACATGTAGCGACACCGAAACCAATGAGACACTTTAAAGGCTTTGATGATTGCCACATGCCGCCAGACTCTTTGATATGATCGCCGCCACTCGGCATGCTCGCTTACTTGATTCCGTGAGTATGAGTAAATAGAGTAATATTTTTTATTGCGTTTTTCAAAATGTCTCGCGGGTCAGATCAAATCTTACAGCGGGCCGGATCCGGCCTGTGGGCCGGTGGTTGCCTACATATGAGTTAATGTTTTTCACGTAATTGACTGTAATGATTTTTTATGATAAATAAACATCGCTAAACTTAAAGTAACTGCGATTAAATAAGGAGTTAATGTATTGGACCGGTCCAGCGACCATAATACCTATAACTACACCAAGGCGACCACTCCATAATATCTAAACGCCGGAAATGAACACATTACACAATAGTCTTGTAGTAAATTTATGAGCTGTATTCGAATTTATTGTTTCAGTTAAATTATCGAAGTCGAATTACAAAACCAACAAGCGGTGGCTCGCGGAGGAGCGGTGGAGACGCGTGCGCAGGCAAATAGCCAACGAATGTTGCGAGCAGCCATGCACTATAAGGGAGATGATCAAGTACTGTCCAGACAACGCGAGACTACTACAAGAACAACCAGAAATATTCTACTAAATGAGTCTTAAAATGGAAAGGAGGGAACTCATCAAGCCAGTATCAGGGGCGCGTTTCAGTTGAATATAAAAAGACAATGTCTTTGAAGGCTTGGAAAAGTTACAGACAATAATGTATTCAAATTCAAAACGTTAGGAAGAGTATAGTCGACAGCACATCAAGTGTATCAGTTTGACATTGAGACTGTCCTTATTCTGTTCTTAATACAGGCGGCATAAATTTTCACCCAGCACAGATTTTACCACGGATATCTTTCATACATAGATAATAAGATAAATTAAACACATTGTAATCAATAGTTTTCATTTGACAGAGACTAACGAGAAATTTCAACAGTATACCGTACAGTTAAATTCGTTTTTGAAACGTTATAATATTTTAGTTAGGAACAGCAAACCAATGAATTTAAAAATCATTATTTTATCAATTTATTTTAAATCAAAATTCAGATTTACATTTTAATAACAAATATTATAAATATAATTTACAATGTAAACCTAATAGTAATAAGTTCTATTTTTACATGACACAGTGTAATAATGTGTTATCTATATAAGTTAATTTCGTAACACTTATCATCACAATATACAACTGATATAATTTGAGTATAACAGGTACCTACTACGATTTAACGTGACATTGTTTTGCCATTAAATATATCATATTCAACTAATGGACGACTTCCTGTATCGACTTTCCAAAAATCCTTAAATATTCCACGGTATTCAAAACTCGTAAGTAATAAATAAGTAAGTACCTATATGACTGATTAAGTTAAATTAAAAGTAAATAAATCTTACAGTCGCACCTAATATCTAGCCCAAATTAGGCATCATTAAGAGCTTGTGTTATTGATACTAGATAACGGAAAAACACAGACAATAATATGTTTATAAATATTAGAAATAGGTATAGGCTAAATAAACATACAACGAACCCGGGATCTTCAGTTTACAGACAGGGTTACTGACCAGTCGAAAAGACGTCACCTAAGTTTGCGTTTATCTGTCAAGTCACAAATACCAGACAATTGTTTGTTATTATAATCGTTGTAAGTCTCCTGGAGGTCTTACGCGGCTTGACAAATTAAGATGAATTATAGGTATGTTAATTATTATTTTCACTCAAACTTTATTAAAAGTAACGTTATATTAGTATTACCCATTGCTTTAAAGTAAATTATATTGCTTTATAACATTGGATACACCAACGAGCATTTCTTCGTTTTTTAATCATTTTACTAAACACGCTTTCACTCCGTCCCCTAAAGGAGTAGCTTCAAAGTTTAAATATATATTCAGCTTATTTTCGGGTCATTTTAAATTGAATTCAATATTCTATTTCTTTAAAGTAAGTACTTATTTATTTGTTTTCATATTTTTGTACGAAAATAAATATAATGTACCTAATATGGAAATTTGTCGTATCAAATATACACAAGTAATTTTTTAAATCTTAGTAGAGCACTGATCCGACAACGGGTTGACTCTGAGATGTTACGCTTTCAATTTCATAATTCTTATTTCTTTAAGTTTATGTATTGCTTAGATTCTAAATGTTTCATTCAATTCTTTGTGATTTCACCTCTTTAAGTTTAAAAGAATTACCAGCAAATGAATGTTAAGCACTACCGCCAAATGAATGTTAAGTACAATCAGTCTCGAGTACCTAATTGTGATATTTTGACAATTGTCTTAGAAAAACAACGCGTTTGTGTTTAGTACTGAATACTGAACGTTGCGAAAGGACCTTTCCAAGCCCGACATACCAGACACAGTTAAATTTTAACTGTCTGTGTCATACATAAATGACGTATGGGCTTTAAAGGAGAGTTTACATATCCGGCCAGGTATATGTCACATATCTCAAAATATTAATAATTCGTTTTCATGTATTGTTTTTACTGGTACAAAGTTCAAAATGATTCATCCATTTCACTTTCATTAAAAACTGTTCAGCATATTTTTACCTTTTTTCTAGTATAGTGTACAGTCGACAACACATACACATAGTCGACAACACCTTACTGTGTTTGTAATTGAGGCGGTTTTCGTAGTGCAACTGTTACACTTAACGTGCTGTCGTGTGTACACAAACCTGGCCGGGTCTCCATACATTTCTGGGACATCTCCTTTCAATTCCCGCTTTTTAAAGTTTGCCTTACAATACTTATAATACTTAAACTCGTTATGCGTTCAAGTATTCGGCCGTAACAGCTATTAAATGATTTGGGATGAATTTAATGATGGTACACCAGTTTTGAGAAAATAATGTTATTTTTCAACTGAATTGTATTGTTTTCCCACCGATTAAATTATTAAGATTATATTCAAGTCTTTGTTACAGTAAAAAAATGCCAAGAAAAATAAAAATCTATTGCCTAAGACAAAGAGCTATTTTATTTCCATAAAAAATGTATCTGTAAATAACTGTATACTTTATCCTACAGCGAAGCGAAGTTTAGAAAAATAATTCACTTGATGATAATATTAGTTGTAAGTTGATAAGTTTTTGTTTATTTATTTATGTAAATTTGGTATTATGAAATTCTACACAGAGATAATTCGTAAACGTACACAAAATAATGTTGTGATTTCTCAACTTTCCGTGGCATTTCACCGACGCTTTGAATGACGTGAAA
This sequence comes from Nymphula nitidulata, assembly GCA_947347705.1. NCBI lineage: Eukaryota > Metazoa > Arthropoda > Insecta > Lepidoptera > Crambidae > Nymphula > Nymphula nitidulata. The sequence goes on along the minus strand of OX374625.1, from coordinate 14,380,382 downwards.
AATAAAATTTAATTATAAATGTAATGTATGCTCCTAAAGTTGAACGAAATTTTATAAGATCTATGAGAGTTACCTACATGCTTTACCAGTAGTTGTCAAACGAGCGGATGCATTATCCTAACGTCTTGATGGATAAGCTCCTAATTTCAAGACATTTCTATGAAAGAATGCAGCCAATGTTATATTATTTCATATAAATGTCTTGAAATTTTCAAATGAATAAGAAGTTTTTGAAAGTGGAAAATCATTTCTATGAACAAATATAGCCCGTGTTTCAATTAATTGTAGTACTGACGGCACCACCCTGTCTAGGTACTTTCGTTCAATATCTCCATGACTACTTACATTACATTAATAGACTTTTAAACGTAATATACTTATTGCTTTTTTATACAAAGCACGGCAAATGTCTCAATACCTGATGTAAAGCGGTAAGAAGGGGCCTTTTGCAAAGACAGCTAGTGCAGCTGTTCTCGATGCCCTGCCGGACTGAAAGGTGCCTCCTTTTCACGGCCTCTTTGAAGGAACTCATGTTATAGGAAGAAGCGAACACACACGGAAAAAAATGACAACCTAATTTTCAAATACCTCTAGCTCAAAAGACTGACTACATAACTTAGGGTAAGGGCCAAAAATGAAGTTGCATATTGATGCACCGTTAAAACGCAAATAAACTGTAATTACATCTCGCAAAATTTTGGTGTAACTGAAAACAAATGTAACTGAAATTGTTTGGTTAAATATTATTTTCAGTGCATGTGCTGGCAAAGAATTTAAGTTTTGGAAGTACAATAAAGAAACGAGTTACTATAAGTTACTTTGTGCGTGACGTTGAGGTGGAGACAGTGAAATGGGGATTTCTCAATAAGAGAATTTCTCCAAATGGGGACTTCTCAAAATGGAAAGTTAGCAAAACGAGGATATAAAGTATCATCGGCTCTAATACAATTGATTTCATACTTGTACGATAAAATATATTAATAATGAAGAGCAACTAACATCATGACTCTCCTTTCAAGTTGCAGAAAGCCGACAAATTAAACACCTACAGCTTTGTTTGGCTGTCAAGTGCATAATGCGCTCCGGAAGCTATACAAAGCTCAGTAAGCGCTACTTCCTGGAATGGCACTATTGCTAAAGTACTACACTTACACTAGGTGATAAGTAGCGTTGAAGTGGCCTCGTGTCTGGAGCGCCTGTATGCAAATATTTAAATCGCTATGGTATGGATCATTTACATACGAGGCAATCTACTAAGCCAATCAAATATTGGCATTGACTTCTAAATAGAGCTTGTATTGGATCTATTTAGTTTAGATGATGCCAATCTTGGCCAAACTTGGATTGGCTTTGTGGATTGTCTGATTGGCTAAGTGGATTGTCTCGCGTGTAATGGTTCATTATGGCCGCTTGGAAATACCAAGATGCGCCAAGTAGCCCTCTTCTGCACTTTGGTCCAACACGCTTAACCAACCTCTTGGCCCAATGTGTACAGCTGACTTTAGATATAATATATGACTAGAGATCATTATTTTGTTTTTTTTTTGTTTTACATTTTAAGAAGTTGGCTACTAAGGACATCACATTTTTATTGAAAATATCACAAAATTTAAGTATTTACTCTGTGTGATAAAAGCCCGTTTTAATACTAATGACAGTTACCTGCTGCTTGTTGACTGCTCTTCTTTGCTATTATTGTAAGTATTTTTTGATGAAGCATAAACAACCTATTTACGTTGTAACAAGTGGAAAATCGAGCGTATGAGTATCACAGAGTGTGAGTAAGTAGTATAAAAGTGTTAAAGTATTTTATTTTTAATAATAACTTACCCAAAATCAAAGTTACGTAAATATGCATCCGAATATCCGATAAAATATAAGACCTAATAAAAATGAGAACATATATTATTTTTTACAAGATAGAACGCCACACTCGTGACGTGGTGTTAATTTTTTATAAACACAGCGCCCAAGAATATACTCGTACCGTACACTAAAGCTAAATAGCGCAGCGTTTAGTTAGACACAGTTTTCCTTTGACATCTGACCAGCACTGCGTCAGGTTGGTAACTATCTCACTGAAATGAGCGAGCTCGCCCATTTCAGCGTGTACAGTCAGCATCGAAAAGACGTAAACGAATTTGATTCCTAACGAATTGACTTATGAGACATATTGTACAAGTACATATTTTGATGCCAGCTGTACATATTTTAACAATGTGAAACGATGACGAAGGCTAGTCTAAAGATTTATTACCAACCATGCAATCAACCAACCAACATACCAAGTCTGATGTGCGATTTATGCGATTTATAAAGCCTAAGTAGTTATATAAAACAAATATGTAGGTCCACCATAGAGAAAATTGAAGTCAGATAACATAAATTTTGTATTGTTTTATTCTTATTTGGCGAGTAACGTCACCGAGCTCATTGGGAAGCATTAAGAAGGAGTGATTGGCAATGAGAAGGCTGACGAACTGGCAAGGAAAGGCTCAGAAAACAAGTACGTGGGCTCTGAGCCCTTCATATCTCTGACACAAAGTTTGATAAACACAGCCATTAAAGAGGGTGTCAAGAATAGGCGCAGAACTGAATGGCAAAAGGTATCGGGACTAAGACACTCCAAGTACTTTATGGGGGGGGGGGGGGGGGGGAGGGTAGGGGAATGGAGTAAATATATCTGTACAAATGGTAGAACACAGGCTCGCTTCCTCAGTGGGGCACTCACAGAACATTTGGCCACCAACTACATTTCTCCTGCACAAACTTGTCAGGAATCCATGGAACATCTTTTTGTCAATGCGATGCTCTGGCTAGGATCAGAATGAGTTTTCTGGAAATGGCGTATCCAAGGCCAGAAGACTGACTATAGGCTCTTTCACCCCAAAGATACAGTGAAGCTTATGTCAGCTATATTCAAGACGTGGGAGGAGTGAAGGCAGGAGTGGCACAATAGATCCCGTAGGGTCGAAGTGCATTGTGGCATAGTCACAGCCCCATGATAAGATAAGATAAGATTGGGAAGCATTGTTTGGGAGCAGGTAGACTTTAGTATAAAAACGGTGTTTGTCTAGGATTCAGCCGGGATATTGCGACGGTATGACCGGTTTTGACCTCTTCACCGCTGTATAATATTTGACTCGTGACTTAATCCAAAACAAATTGGGAATAACAGCTAATGCAGTCGGACGTTTGCTTCAGAACAGCCATGAATACTAATATTATTAGAAATTCAAAGTTATTCAGTAACGTCACTTATTAGTTTTCTGACGTTCTAAATATTGATAACTAGCATCTGTCCTCAACTTCGCAGGATTAGTACTTAGAGTAGCCCATTTTTAGCCAACTTAATTATAGTCCTTATATTATTCTGATGTATAACCTATATTATTGTAAGGTTTAATTAAAACCCATTCAGTAGTTATTGCGTGAAAGAGTAACAAACATCCATTGTTTTGTTGGACTGTAGTTTCTGATGTTGTGTCGATATCATCGTCATGCATGATCATCATTTCAGCTGAGAGACGCCCACTGCTGGACATAGGCCTCCCCCAAGTATCTTCAAGTCCAAACCGATCGGCCTTGCGCTGTCCGCATCCATCGGCTTTCCGCGACCCTCACCAGAACCTGCGTCTCACGGTACGCGGCCGCCATTTGAGGACCTTTTAGCCCCAACGGCCGTCGGTAATTCTTTGGGCTATGTCGGTGACCTCGGTTCTCATCATTTCTGATTTTTTCACGCAGAGGAACTCCGAGGACAGCCCTCTCAATTGCCATATGGGTGACATTCCGTTCCGTCTTTTGTTATGATAATAATAATATTTTTTAAGTTATTATTTTTTATTATTATGTTTTTACTTGTCAGTTCTTTTTTGATTTTAATTAATTGGTCTATTTGAAGATCTATTTTGTGATTTTAATTGAATAGGTACTGTTACTTGTATTCAACATTTAGAACGAACCTAAATTAATATTTTTTCGGAACTTTTAATACTTCTTGTTTCATCTTATTATAAGAAAAAAATATAAGTCCTTTTTCTACTCGAAGACTTCTTGGAATCTTGTATTCTTTATTTGTACTTCTAATATTTTCTTACTACGTTTGATTTTCCTTATTCCAGAAAGCCGATGTTTATAAAATGAATACAGTGCTTACTGTACAATAAATAAATACGTAATGGATTTTCGTTGACGTAGAACAATGTAAAGTAATACATTTGAAACAGGAACCGTTAAAATTAATAGTGATTGTCCTGAGTATTACCGTGTATTACGGACTAAGCTAAGCTGTTTTAGTTAGCTATAAGGTAGTGCGGATTACGTCGCTAGGATGTGACCCGCATACCTGTCTACTTCGCCAAAACGCTAATTGGATTTGGGGTTTGATGTTGGAACCACATGGCCTTTGCGATTTGTGTATTAGTTAATTACCAGCCTCTGTTTCAGAAAAGCTTATTTCATTGTTTCCGCGAGTCTTTTGATTTTCGACTCTTTCTCATGTGTCTCGGTATAGCTCAATCAGATTGAGGTGATGAACCTTGGCACAGTTTCATTTTGAGTTGTTGACTCGGGGGCCAGTTTATTTTGTTTGTATAGTACACTAATTAGCCACACGATTCCACTTACGAATATTTTACGACTTGTTTTTTTAAGCCTAAAAGGTCATTTTGGGTCTATAGTATTGGTAGTAGGTGTAGAGTATTATCCTGATAAGGGTGTTTTATTGTAATCAAGCATTGTAAAATGGGACTAATGACAACTATTCGACTTCAGAGGAGATTGCGATCATTGCTAAGCCACTTATCTGTACTAGAGGTATACCTACTTGTATCAAAAAGTTCTACTATACAGGGTGAAAAAAAACCATGGGGCCTCAAGGGTTACTTTCAATCCTTAAGAAAGATTATTTTACTTAAAGAAAACCTTCCTTTATTTGTAAAAAAAACAAAACTGCATCAACAGACTTCTCGTAAAGCTTATCCAAAGTGGGAATCGAACCAGCTAAAAATTCAAATATCGCTATTTTATTCCATTGGTCGATACAATGTTAAAAATAATTTGTTCTCCAAGAAACATAAGGTATTACTACTTGTCTGTCGTACAAGATATCCATGAAATCTAATATTTAGTACCTACACAAGGACTGTGTTCAACATTACCTAGACCAGAAAGAACTGTTCACTTTCAACAAGTAAAAGACACCCCAGGGCTTACTTTGATGAAAATTTCAATGTCTGAATAGGTACAAATGGAACGATGTATGGCCTTCAAGACCAGACCTGATGACGCCTCTGGACTAGTTTTTATGGGGCCATGTAAAAAAATATAATTATGAGAATGTAGAACAGTTGAGATAGAAAAATGAGCATTCACCACAACACTGCAGAAAGCTATATAGGTATGAAGCTAATTTTAAAGAAAATGTTCTATTTGAAATGAATACCTAGTTCAAGTATCAATGTCTTGCTAAGTAATATTTTTTTTACATGATGACGTGTCCTTCGTATTAGACTTGATGATAAAATAAATGTTTATGAGAGAGACTCAATCTTGAATACTTATCCTATAGATTAGTAGAATAAAATATGACTGTTTATTTTAAAAATTTTAACTGGTTCGATTCCCGGAGGAAACACGTGAATTTTAGAAAATATTTGTTTTGTAATGCAGTTTTGTTTCTTTTTTTCAAATAAAGGAATGCTTCCTACAAGTAAAATAATCTATCATAAGGATTAAATTCCGTCAATACTTTTTTCCATAAATTGTAGCCAGATTTTTCTAATCAAGATAATTTCTTTAAAGAGTTCTCAGAACAATTGCTTTAGTTATTGTTCTGAGAATAAGTTACTTATTTATTTACAGTCTAAAATATTTACTTTAATATTTTAACATTTTATAAATATCAGAGATATTTATACAGCCTTTTTCAATTTACATCGTGTAAAATTAAAAGCAAAAAAACCTTTTTTAAAAAAGCTTTTATTTAATTGCTCTAAAAAGAAGAAAATAAAATGTTCCTTTAAAATTTTAACTATAAACTAATAACCTCATTATACACAAATTATATGATCTTAAAAGCTTGTCGCTCAATTAAATAGGTACTAGTTTATTTACACAAGTAAATCGCGCGACAAGCTTTTATGATTGGGAAAAAGTCTTTTCGCATTATAGTATGTATGAACTTGTAATAAAATCTCTTTGGCTGTACTATTTGTATCTGGCTGGTTTTGGTATCATTAAAAGTTCAGATTTTAAAAAAGATAATTCCAAATTCAAATTAGGAAAATGTGTGTTTTTCGTACTGTCAAGATGAGTGAATCTAATGAAGAAATTCGATACATTTTAAAATTTTACTACAAAAAAGGTAAAAATGCAACGCAAGCCGCGAAGAAAACTTGCGATGTTTATGGACCTAGTGCAGTGTCTGTGAGAGTAGCACAAATTTGGTTTAAGCGTTTTCAATCCGGAAATTTTGATGTCAAAGCTGCACGTCGCTCTGGTCGCCCTATTACGGATAAAATTGATGCCATTTTTGAAAAACTGGAGCAAGATCGGCATATCAGTAGTTACGGCGTAGCTGAAGAACTGGGAATTGACAACAACACAGTTATGGCGCATTTAAAAAAAATGGGTCCACAAAGCTCGATATAAATTTGGGTACCCCACGAGCTCACTGAAAGAAACCTAATGAACCGTGTACTCATTTGTGATTCTTTATTACGACGTAATGAAACCGAACCATTTTTGAAGAAGCTGATAAGTAACTGGTGATGAAAAGTGGATCACGTACGACAAGAACGTGCAAAAAAGGTCGTGGTCAAAGGCCGGTCAGGCTTCACAGACTATGGCGAAACCCGGGTTAACTCGCAACAAGGTGATGATGTCTGTGTGGTGGGATTGGAAGGGCATTATTCAGAGCTGTTACCACCAGGCAGGACCATCGATTCTGACCTCTACTGCGAACAACTGATGAGATTAAAGCAAGAAGTTGAGAGAAAGCGGCCGGAATTAATCAACAGAAGGGGTGTGGTTTTTCATCATGATAACGCTAGACCTCACACATCTTTAGCCACTCAGCAAAAATTAGAGAGTTTGGCTGGGAGGTGTTAATGCATCCGCCGTATAGTCCTGACCTTGCACCTTAAGATTTTCACCTGTTTCGCTCTCTTTAGAATTCTCTAGGCAGTGTCAGGTTAACATCACGAGAGGACTGCCAAAACCACTTGTCGCGGTATTTTGATCAGAAGCCCCAAAATTTCTATAGCAATGGGATCATGTCCCTACCTAGAAGATGGCAAAAGTTATCGAACAAAATGGTACCTGCATACTTTAGTTAAATGTAAATAAACTATATTAAAAAATGTTTTGAATTTTCTTAAAAAATGCGAAGAAACTTTTTCCCCAACCTATTATAATGAGGTTATTAGTTTATAGTTAAAATTTAAAGGAAAAATTTTTTTCTTCTTTTTCGAGCATTTAAATAAAAACTTTTTTTAAAAACGGCTTTTTTGCTTTTCATTTATTTTTTACTTTTTAGCTATCGCTGGCTAGGTTTCTGAGTCTCGGCAAGCCCTTTCATTTGATACCCAAATTGCAGAAGTGCATAAAAAATAACTATTCCGCCATCTTGGATGTTCGGCCATATTGGATTTAGAATGACGTCACATTATTCTTCGAGTTACTCTCAACAAGTCCTTTCATTTGATACCCATATTGTAGAAATGCATTAAAAATAACTATTCCGCCATCTTGGATGGTTCGCCATATTGGATTTAAAATGACGTTACATTATTTTTCAAATTACTCTCAACAAGCCCTTTCATTTGATACCCATATTGTAGAAATGCATTAAAAATAACTATTCCGCCATCTTGGATGGTCCGCCATATTGGATTTAGCCATATTGGTCTTACAACTTATCATGTATTGTCGTCCAAACTAAACGGGTATACAAAATTTCAGCTCAATCGGTTGAAGATTTATGCTTCAAAAGCGAGTAGCAAGATTCCACCCGAACATATATTAGTTTGGGGACAAAGTCTTTTCGCATTATAGTATGTATGAACTTGTAAAGAAATCTCTTTGGCTGTACTGTTTGTATCTGGCTGGTTTTGGTATAATTAAAAGTTTAGATTTTAAAAAAGATAATTCCAAAATCAAAATAGGAAAATGTGTGTTTTTCATTTGTTTTTCGTACTGTCAAGATGAGTGAATTTAATGAAGAAATTCGATACATTTTAAAATTTTACTACAAAAAAGGTAAAAATGCAACGCAAGCCGCGAAAAAAAATTGCGATGTTTATGGACCTAGTGCAGTGTCTGTGAGAGTAGCACAAATTTGGTTTAAGCATTTTCAATCCGGAAATTTTGATGTCAAAGGTGCACGTCGCTCTGGTCGCCCTATTACGGATAAAATTGATGCCATATTTGAAAAACTGGAGCAAGATCGGCATATCAGTAGTAACGACGTAGCTAAAGAACTGGGAATTGACCACAAAACAGTTTTGGCGCATTTAAAAAAAGTGGGTACACAAAAAAGCTGGATATTTGGGTACCCCACGAGCTCACTGAAAGACACCCAATGAACCGTGTAATCATTTGTGATTCTTTATTACGACGTAATGAAACCGAACCATTTTTGAAGAAGCTGATAACTGGTGATGAAAAGTGGATCACGTACGACAAGAACGTGCGAAAAAGGTCGTGGTCAAAGGCCGGTCAGGCTTCACATACTGTGGCGAAACCCGGGTTAACTCGCAACAAGGTGATGCTGTGTGTGTGGTGGGATTGGATGGGCATTATTCATTATGAGCTGTTACCACCAGGCAGGACCATCGATTCTGAACTCTACTGCGAACAAGTGATGAGATTAAAGCAAGAAGTTGAGAGAAAGCGGCCGGAATTAATAAACAGAAGGGGTGTGGTTTTTCATCATGATAAAGCTAGACCTCACACATCTTTAGCCACTCAGCAAAAATTAAGAGAGTTTGGCTGGGAGGTGTTAATGCATCCGCCGTATAGTCCTGACCTTGCACCTTCAGATTTCCACCTGTTTCGCTCTCTTCAGAATTCTCTAGGCAGTGTCAGGTTAACATCACGAGAGGACTGCCAAAACCACTTGTCGCGGTATATTGATCAGAAGCCCCAAAATTTCTATAGCAATGGGATCATGTCCCTACCTACAAGATGGCAAAATTATCGAACAAAATGATACCTACACACTTTAGTTAAATATCAATAAACTATATTAAAAAATGTTTTGAATTTTCTTAAAAAATGCGAAGAAACTTTTTCCCCAACCTATTAGTTAGCGAAAGCGAAAGCAAGTTAAATAAAAGGTTTTCAAATGAAATTTATTAGTGTAGTTTAGGAGTTCCTTTAGCCACCTTCGGTCTTCATCAGCACAGACCAGATCGATAGTACCAAACCAAACTAGTAGGTATAGGTACTAATTTCAGCTTAATATGTTAAAAAAAATATTGACGCGCATATATGACATTTATGCGCATATTATTTTGCATTAAAAGTACTGATATTATTATTTATTTTATGTTCTTCATATACATTACATACATTACATTGTATTTTCATTGTTTTTCATTACATTGTATTTTTATCTGCATGAATGATGTCACATCAACCATCGCTTTATGTAATCGCTAAATATACTTAGCGATTACACAAAGCGATGTTTACTTATTTGTTTACTCAAAACGACCAATGAAAAATTAAAAGTTACATGATCTGTAATTAATGAAATTCATGAACCACTACAGATTTTACTAAGTGGTAGGTCTGTATGTTGGGTTGTCTATTCTGTAGGTTAGGCTGGTTAGGCTGTATAGGCTGTCTGGTTAGGCTGTATTAAATTTAATTAAATTCGATGTGTTAAAGGTAGCCAATGGATTGATTTCTTTTTCGTCGTATTTCTGATTGGACATATTCTTGTTTCGGCACATTCCTGTTTGGACCTATTCCGTTTTCGGCACATTCTTGTATCGACACATTTTAGTAAAAAAAATATACTATGAAATACTTTTGTGACTTTGCTTTCGTAATAAAATAAAATAATATTTTTTAGTAAAATATTTTAACTTCACAAATTAAAAGAAAATACAAATTTTACATTAGCTGCATTATTTCATAGAAATGTCCTGAAATTATCAAATGAATAAGATAAGAACGTATATAGCCCATGTTTTAATTTATTGTCGTATAGACGGCACCATTCCGTATATGTATATCTTGAAAACAAAAAATAACCTAGGATTGATTTCATTTGTTGTATATATTGATTTATGCCGAAAACGGAATGTGTCGAGACAAGAATGTGCCGAAAACGAAATAGGTCCAAACAGGAATGTGCCAAAACAGAATATGTGCAATCAGGAACACGACGAAAAAGGAATCAATCACACCGATCTTGTGCATATACTTTAAAGTTGCTACCGTACTATATTGACGCTAGACTCGTTGTGACATGGTACTAAAGTGTTCAGCTACTTCTGTGGTTGACCGTACCTATATGCCACTATTACAAGAATGGGTACGTGTTGTGGTTGTTTCTCAATGTTATTGTGTGGATTTCCCGATTAAAATACAATTAATTAATATTTGTAATTTTTAACTAACCCTAACATAAGACCATTGTTACTAACACTTTTAAGGGCTCGGCCTGAAATAAATGAATTAATAATAATAACTACTGGGCATGGAAAGTATTCCATCTTAGGCCGCAGGATGACGGGGGTGGTCTGGTGAATTTGCTTCGCAGACCCCAACCCCCCTCCGCAAAAGGCACGGGAGCTGTCCAGAAGTTATAGTGGGTATTCCCAGGGTTGATTTAGACACTGGGATTGCCCCGCACACCACGCCCGCTACTTCGCCAGCGGCGGGTAGGTCCGTCAATGGATTTTCCCTGGTAAAAAAGGCCTCAGGATGATAACGCATCTGCAATACCAAGTGTTTTTTCCCTCGATATTGCAGGTGTCTATAGCCAACGGTAGCCTTTAACCATCAGGTAGGCCGTCAGCTTCCGTGTATTCTAGTTGTAGGAAAAAATTAGGTTTTCATCATAGATATGGTTATATGGTTGTGCGAGTACAAAACATTAAGGCTTAATAAGTACAAAGAAATTAAAGCATAGATATTTAATCACATTTATGTTTGATTTTGTGCGTTTATAACGCCTACTACTTTATTGTAACAATTACAAATAAAGAAAGAAAATGAAGAAACATTTTGTATGCTCCAGACGGAAATCGGACCCGCGTCTCCTGAGGCCCGGCCAGACGCGATTACCACTACGCCACCGGAGCACTACGTGTAACCTACCCATTTCTTCACCGCTTTCTACCCTTGTTTAACTTTTTTATAGCAACTTTAATCTCACCACTCATTGAACTTAGTTCCTCTAGTAATGCGAAAGAATACTTTCGCCGGACGATTCCCGCCTGAACCATATAATTTTTATCGTTTTCTTTCTTTATTTGGAATTGTTGCATACATATTTTTCAATGAGCTTATTGACGCGTGTTCAGAATTAAAAAAGTAAAAAACTTTTTCATTTAGATAAAAGTTCATAACATTTTTATTGGTTTCTAGCTGCAGATATTGAATCGACCAAGGGTGGGTTGAGCTCCGCAATATTGGCCCCACGCAGGCCCAGAGCAAAGCAATTCTCTGACCAAAATGTCGTGTATTTAAATAGCCACATATGTATGCCCGTTTAGGTTTTTTCTAGCGACAGTTATTCTTATTTCTTTTATTAAATCGGACCACATTTTGGAAACTGATCTATATAAAAACAATTATTAGTCACAAAATTTGGTTCTTCTATTTGCTAAAAAACTGGAACGAATAAGTATTACGTCGCTAACCAATCTGTGAAATCATGCCAGATAATAAACATAATGGTTATGATGATGTTGAGGTATGTAATGAATGACGTATGATTTTGGTTTTATATAACCAACAGAGATGAAAAAAGGTTGTTGGAAAGCAAAACGCCCCAAAAATAAAACGTGAAGATTATCCTTTAAGTTATAATTTTACGTAAGATTACATGATTTCTTTTTTTCTTGAATTATCTGTGTTTGATAACTTTGATAAACGCAATATTATATGTTATAATAGCTTGTTTTGTTTCCACAATACAATTTATCGTGATGGACCAGTAGGCGGATTCGGCGTATTCGGTAAAATTAGAACATATAAAAAAAGTACCCAAATACCTATGCTTACCTGGTTTTCTAGTCTAGATCACTAAATTTACCACCCTGAACAAATTTTAAAAAGTATATTGAAAAAGGTATAAGTACTAATATATTTAATTAACTTTGCCCTAATGATATAAAGCTAATTTCATTAAGCTGTAATGAATTCTATAATGTAGAGTTAATATCTGTCCGGAATTTGTGGATTACGAAATGAAATCATGACCTAACAGAGTCCCTTTACAAATAATCATTTACTTTATGTAAATTTAACTAATGGGCAATTTGGGACTGACTGCGAGACCTAAGTAAGTAATAGATGCTTACTTTCAAAACAGATGTTAGTTTTGAAATTAGTCTTCACGTGTTTTTTCGAAAGAACGAAAAAACACGTGAAGACTGATTGGGGACGGACCTAATGCCTCATCATCATCATCACCAGCCTATATACGTCCCACTACTGGGCATGATTCTTCCTACATGGGAGAAAGACATGAGGAGTTTGAGCCATAACACCACCCCGCTGACCCAATGCGGATTGGTGGGTTAAAGTTGTTGAAGTAATAACCTGGACCATCGGCTTAACGTGCCTCCCGTAGCTTGGAGGAGCTCGAAGTCTCGAAGATTAGAAATTTATTAGTTGACCTATCCCAGGATTGACGGGCGAAAGTTGCTTTGTTTTGGTAATCGAACCAGAGCGCTCAATCCACGACGCCACCGCGTTCCTCCCCTACCGAGTAGGGGACCTAACCTGATGTCTTAGTTATGCTAAATGTAATAAGAAAGATTCTTAACCATTTGAGCCATGGGTTCCTTCAAAACAGGCGTGAAAAGGCACCTCATGGGCTGGCAAGGTGGAGGCGGCTAGAACAGTGTTGCTTCAAGCTGCACTAGCTGTCTCCGCATATGGACTCTTCTTACTGCTTCACATCAGGTGGTGTTGAGTCATTTGCTGAGCATTGCATATAAAAAAAGACGTCCACCGATGAACAAAGGCCGCCCTTAAAGATCGGTTATGCCACGGTAATGTTGTCTATTAAATTACCGCTGCACATCCAGAGGCTACCTGCGACGTTCACGTCGGTCCACCTGGTTGAAGGCCTGGCCAAGCTGCGTCTTTCAGTCCTTGGTCGCCACTGCCGAACCTTCCCGCCCCAAAGGCCATCGGTGCCAAAGTGAGTGACCTCGTTGCTATAAAAACTTTAAGAAGAAGGATAGAAAGCAGGTTATACCTAGTGCTCCGGTGACGTAGTGGTAATCGCGTCTGGCTGGACATCAGGAGACGCGGGTTCGATTCCCGCCTGGAGCATATATTTTTACATCGTTTTCTTTCTTTATTTGCTACAATAAAGTAGGCGTTTAAACGCATCAAAAACATTAAAATGTGAGTGATAAGTTATCATTTTTCTCATGAAATCACTAAAGTTAATTCTTAAATGCCTAAATTGTATAAACTTGAAGCGTTGAAATTACTTGCGTAATTTCTGCGAAGTGTGTAAATAGCTTGTACAACACTTATTAATCACGATAATAGCACATTAAGCCTCATTGCAAACCTCCCTCTCTCCTTGATCACTGTATGGATCAAGAGAGCTTTCAATGAGCGCACCCACCCACGTGTCACCCCGCTCCCGCCCACGTCTCAAGTCTAAATTCACACAATTGCTCTGTCTAACTGCTCCATTGGCCTACTGTATAAAAATCCTTTGGAATAATCATATCTTTCATTCATACCTCATAGTGTATTTTTTAGAAATATAATAGTTTCTATATTTTAACGGGCAGAAATTGGCTTCGCAAAAACAGACTAGATAATTGTCTCACGGTAAACGTTCCAGGTAACTTCCTTTTATAGAACTAAGGGATGATTCTCATTACAGCGGGCCGTGCCCGGGGCGGGCCGTGTACGTGGCCCGGGCGGGGCACGGATTTAGCACGTTACATACATTTTGTATGAAGCAATTTATGCTACACCGCGTCCCATCCGGGCCCGCTCGACGCTCGTCTACACCACGTTTGACGCACGGTCCCGCTTACTTCATACAAAATGTATGTAACTTTCTAAATCCGTGACCCGTCCCGGCGACGTACACGGCCCGCTCTAGTGTGAATCATCCCTAAATGAGTTTACTATTACCCAATATCCAATACTCATTTTATTTCTTCAGATAACTTGTACAAATATATATTTTTCACAATCTTTATTTGAAATCTGTTCGACTCGATGACCTTCTTGTGCTGTGCCTTTCATGGACTGAATGTAGAGTCGGAAGAAAATTATACATTAAAACTTCATTAAAACTAGCAGTGATCCATCACGGGTATTTACGGTAGTTGCTTACTATCTCTAAGGAAGGCTGAATTAAGGCCATTTCTGTGTGCTTGTTTGGCCTTTTGTGAGAGTGAAAAGCGTATAGCGTATTATGCTTAAATTTGTTAATTCTTTAATGTTTTTATTATTATTGCCATAAATTATTATAACTCTTATATAATTATGTTTGTTGTTCTGTTCGCACAATTATTAGCTAAATAAATAAAATAATTATTTTATCCTTTTCAGTTTTTTGAAGTCGGTTTTAATTTTTGTTTAAAATTTTTTTTTCACAATTTTTAGTGGTAACATTCTACGGTCGAAGCTAGATGGGTGATCGTAAACTTATATTGTTTCCTACTATCGTATCGTTTTACTAAAAAGTCATTTGAAAAGCAAAATTTCGCAATTTCGCATATGTAGACGACTTCATAATTTAAGTTTTTTTAAATTTAAAACCAAAGTACCCAAGTGTTTGTGAAAAAATTTTTATGGGACCAAATGGCAGCTATTACGCGTCGAACAAAAAAAGAATCACGTAAATCGGATCAGTAATCTCGGCGTAATCGGTGTACATACATAGAAAAAAAAAAAAAAAAAAAAAACATACCGGCCGAATTGAGAACCTCCTCGTTTTTGAAGTCGGTTAAAAATAAATATGTCAGTGAAGGAGCTTTGACTGGAAACTCTCCTTCAACCGCCTATCTTACCTGGCTTGCACCACTTTTTTTTAAATTGATTGCGTTTTGAAAGGGGATTTCGAAAACGATTTTATCGATTCATGTCCCCAGAAATTCTACAAATATCATCAATGAACTTCTACTAAAATAACTCTGGTAATAAATACTCAACTTAATGGCCCATAAACAAACAAAAAATTATAATGGATATTTTTAGTAAATATTCTTCATTTTGTTTTTCTGTATTAAACACAACTTCACGAAAAAATAAAACAGCCACTTCTAACTGACTTACAACTTTATGACTATTTGCCTGCGTAAATTATTCACAATAAAAAATATTTTAGCAGCGAAATGTAAAATGTTGATCCAATAATTTGTCCAGATTGAAGAGCCGGAGAACAATGGACGCTACGAAATTTTTTTCAATACGACAAACCATTGAAACAGCGACGTGTACAAATTAGGGTGTGAAAGCTTGGTAATAAATTTTAAGCTAATGAATAATTTGTTTTTATTTCTCTCTTCCCGCTTTTTTATTATTTTGAAGAATTATCTATGCGTATATGTATCAATTTCAAACAAAACGAAGTGTAGAAAGGAAGGGGAGTCTTTAAATTATTGAGGTGTCGGTACAGAACGTTGTGCGTATATTTGATGATCATTGTATTAAATCTGGCAAATATAGCAATAGGAGATGGTTTTGTAGGTGTTATGAATAATTGCAGGAAGCTGTCAATAGGATTCGAGTTTAGTAGCATGGAGTTCATCAAAAGCAGAGTGATTAATTTTTACAAAGTCGGTAACGAAAAAAAGTGTTGCAAGCATCGTCGTGACCGCTTACCATCAGATGAGCCGTATACTTGGTTGCTAGCTTTCTTTGTAGTCCAGACGTCATGGTTCTATGTCATAAATAAACAATCAAAATTATTGTGTCTTGGTATGTCTGTTTGGAAATAAACTAATAGCTAAATGTCAAATGACTAATTTGGTGGAAAATAATGACACGATAGATTTCTATCAACATTTTTATTTAATCATACAATTTTCTTATTAAATAAAATTATTTTAGATATATTACGACTATTTGGCTTCGATAATTTTAGTAAAACTCTAACAAAATAATGACGATAATTAACATTTACGCACTCAATGTCTTTGTAAAGCGCAGCTGATGACAGCAAACCAAATGTAAGTAAATTTGGCAGATAGACTGTGGCCGGCTGACCACATGGCCCAGTGGTCTGGGCCGCTTTCTGGTCACGAGCTGGGAGATAGCTCTGCAAAAAAACAGCGATTTATATGGTAAGTATATGTGTACTTACTTCGAGCTTACACCATATTCATATTGTTAAAAATGTGTAAAAATAATAATTTTAATGTTTTCTGCCCTTATAACTATCTTATAATATCTATTTTGTCTTGACGAACATTAATTATTATTATCATGTTACTAATATTCTCTGTTATATACGCCCTAATTATGAACAAAATTTGATAGATTCATGCTGAAATACTGTGAAAGCTGTCATCTAAGCCCACTTATACGAATTAAGGGACAAATGATTTAAGCTGACAGACGTGCCTGTGTAATAGTGTTAAGAATTTGCACCTATGACTTAATTTTCGGAATTTATAAAGGTAACAGCACCCATTGATACCATCACCCAGTGATAAAACTTTTCAATTTCAAACAAATTATCTAGCATTTTGTACAAAGTAACAAATAGGCAAGTCGGTACTCAACTAAGCAAAATAAAATGAAACTAACAAATTTTTTTTCCAGCGTAATTAAAATTATTTTTTGTATGTGTTCGATTATTTGTCCGTTTATAATAGTTCTCAATAAGTAAGTGAAATACGATCGAATCTTCGCCTGAAAAACGATCGCAAATATGCCCATAGTTTGATTTTCCAGCTAAGATTTAAGTTTTTGCAGACATTTTATTTTTTCCAGGTACAGGTTATATCTGAGTCCATCTTTACCCATCAGTAAACCAGAACAGGCTATCCTTTTATCGAGATGATGATCTAGAGTCGAAATACTAAAATATTGGATTCGGCAATAATGTTCATGGCGGTGATTACCACAATAAAATAAACATGGGCATATATTAGTTCATTGAATTTTTTTCCAAGTTTCAAATAAGGTGTATTTGATAATTTCATGATATTTCTATAAAATTATCAAACGAATAATATGTATTTGAAAGTAGCAAAACATTTCTAGGAACTAATTATACTTTATTGTCGTATTGTCGTCATAATCATGTATAATATAAACTACTTGCTAAATCATTTAAAATAATAAAAGGTTTCAAGGGGACTGTATTTACTGGTTTTAAATATGACAAATGAGAGTTGATAAAATACTTCATACGTGACTCAATAAACAAACATGAAGCGCCCAAAGCTGCGATCGTTGGCTGTGGTGGATGGAGGTACGAACACTGCTTTCAAACAATTTTATTATTTAATTGTAATAGGGGTTAAAGTATGTAGTTGCCGTTTTATTGTAATAGGTACTTCGAATTGACATAGAACCTTCATGGTTTGAGATATTTGAGTGAAACTTTTTTTAAATGGTACCTATGAGGTTCTTCTTTTAAAAAATGTGCAACATTCGATTATTATCTTTCAGTTGTTTTTTTTATTCAGCTTAGACAAGAAAGATGGATACTTCGAAAATTCGAGTGATTTTTTAATACAAGTTCCGACGCGGAATTAACGCGGCAGAATCAGCTCGCAATATCAATGTTGCGTTTGGAGAGGGGACAGCTAATAAACGCGCCGTGCGATTTTGGTTTAAACGCTTTCGTGGTGGAAATTTTGATTTGAAGAACGAACCACGTGAAAGACCCACACAGGTGAATAACAATGAATTGAAAGAGATGGTGGAAGCCGATCCGAGCCAAACCACCCAGGAATTAGCGGCATGGTTTAACGTTATCTTACCAACAATATTGACTCATTTGCGTTAAATCAATAAAATAAAAAAAATAGAAAAGTGGGTGCCTCATGATTTGACTGATCTGCAGAAAGAAACGCGTGTTGAAACTTGTGTTGCCTTGTTAAATCGATACAGAAATGAAGGAATATTGGATCGAATTGTGACATGTGATGAAAAGTGGATTCATTACGAAAACCGTACGTGAAAAATGCAATGGCTAACCCCAGGTCAAACGCCGTAACAGTGTCCTGAAGCAAAGCTTACCAATAAAAAGGTAATCGTTACTGTTTGGTGGTCTCAGCATGGTGTTATTCACTAAAGCTTTCTCCGATCTGGTGATCTCCGAACAATGATAGCAAAACTTGCAGTGAAACAGCCCCGGCTCATGAATCGATCTTCAACATTATTGTTTCATGATAACGCGAGACCTCATACAGCACGAGAAACCGTTTTAACTCTACAGGAACTGCAATTAGAAACCATTCGTCACCCTCCATATTCACCAAACCTTGCTGCAACGGACTACCATTTTTTTCGTGATTTGGACAATTTTTTACGTGATAAAAAGTTATCTTCCCAAGAGGCAGTACAAAATGTTTTCACCTAGTTTGTAGATTCTAGATCACCAGAGTTCTATCGCAAATGCATAAATGATCTTCTTATTAGATGGCAGCAATGTATAGATAATAATGGTAGATATTTTGATTAAATAAATATGTTAAAATAAAAAAAACATTTCAATTTTTCAGTACAAATCGGCAATCCATACTTTAACCCCTAATATTACGTAATTTGTATGTATGTGTGACAAAACTGACCTTCGTAAACTGAATTTGCTGTTATTCATAGTGTTACTTCCAAATACACGAAAGTTGAACCTATTTTACATCGAACCAATCAATTAAACTGTGGTTTGAAATCCAAATAACTATATTTTACGTACCTAAATTTTGCATTTGATGTTGGCTCAGTACCACCACGTAGTTATCTTCTTCTGAGAAATGTCTTGGTTCATCTTCCTTCAATTCGAGTTCCACATCTGTTGAGAAATGTAATTTATGCAAAATCCATAACAAGATATCAATTCTTACGATGTTGTGAGATAAATAAGATTGTAATAAAAGATACTAACAATTAGAACTCTATTCATTGACTTTAGAGAGAAAGATTATGTTGCTACGCATAGGTAAGTAGATATCTAACTACATAGACCAAGATAAGCCATTTGTACCCTAGTACACCTGCTACTTATTAACAAATGGCTTATCTTGACCATAGGAATAAGGATTTGTTTCTCCTTATGAAAAGCGTTCTCTTTTCAAAATCAAAAATACGTGAGAAACATGTATTATTGTATAATTTAGTATTTAATTTAAAATAGTATCTTCAACAATAATTTCGTTCACATTTTAATCAGGAGACGCGGGTTCGAATCCCGCCTGGAGCAATATATTGTTTTCATCATTTTCTTTCTTTATTTGTAATTGTTACAATAATTTCGTTATAGTAATATTCAGGGTGGTGCCGCCAATACGACAATAAATTAAAACATGGGCTATTATTAGTTGAAAGTAAGTAAGTAGTAGTAGTTTGTTAAATAATATAACATTGGCTACATTATTTCAAAGAAATGTCATGAAATTATCAAAAGAATAGGATGTTTTTGAAAGCGGCAAACCATTTCTATGACTAATATAGCCCATGTTTTAATTTTTTTGTCCTATTGACGGTGCCATCCTGTATAATAGATAGAGTTTGATTTTATACAACTGTGAAGAAATCTCATTCTTTATTAAATTGATACGAATTGGAATATGATTTGAACTTCCTACATTTCGCCGCTACAACTATAATTGCTACAAAATGCTACGAAACGCCACGTAGCAAGCACATGCTCTGTAAACTTTTTGAAATGAGTTCTATCAAATTAATGTCGTTGAAATACCAATTCATATTTCAAACCAAGAAAATTATTGCTGCAACTATAGGTACAATAAAAGTATTGATTTGGTTTAATGTTCAAAAGTAATAGGATAAAAAGTAAATTTTTATTTATGTTAATGGCTAACAAAAAACCACTTCACCTTTTATCAAGACATTATGTTTATTATGCCAAATTAATCTCCGAAAACAAGGAATCGTAACTCCGCTAAGACTTTCTTTACTTACGTGTGGGAAGATGCGGATGATTGTCGTTTAATTCATAATTTTAAGAATAACTAGTCTGTCATCCTTAACGGATTTCTTTCGCACCTGAATTGTTGTTGTCGTTGTGCTTTTTATTCTGTAACATTTTTACAGGCCGTGCGTGTCATACATAGGGTAACGTGTCATATTGTTTATGTCAAAGAACGTCACCCAGCTAATGCCATTTGCTGACATTCTGGAAGCAATTATCATACTTTAATGCTTCCCATTCAACTTTCGAGATCAAATGTCAAATCGCAATTATATTCCGCTTAGTGATAGTGATAGCGATTATTGAAAGGCATGTGGACGAAAAGCTTCTGTCTCTTGACCACCTCCTGCAGATCTAGAAGTAGGAAGTTCGATTCCTGTGGGGACAGAAATTTTCTGCTCGGTTTGGTTAGCGTTGCTACGTCCGCATGGCTAACTTCTACCACCATCTTACCTAAGCCTACCGCTCCAAGAATAATGTTAACAGCATTGTTGTGATCCGACCGTTAAAGTTCCTCTGTGGTTGAGGAATCCGGGTGTAGCTCGCTTCTATCTTCGGCGTTGATAGAATAACATCTTGTCTAGCGGCTAATAATGCTACAAAAACATGGTTATTTGCTTCTCATACCCTGTTATGATCTGTTGTGATATGACCTTTTCCAAAAAAGATCTGTATTAAATAAACTACTTACAGGGATACGGTGTAGATGTAGTGATTACTTCCGCAGTCGTCTCTGGTTCTCTCGTTGTTGTTGTAGTGGTTGTCACTAACGCTGTAAAACAAACATGGTTTAAACATAAATAGAGACGGAAACAGATGTAAAGCAAGCCTTCTTTAAAGTAGGCGAACTGAATCTATGTGAAAGATAAAAATTTTAGCAGCAACATAATTATTATAAACCTTATTGATCCAGACACAATAGATACGAAGCGTGCGCCTGCGGCGGCGGGCTGGTAAGTACGAAAGAGGTGACTACAAGTGTTCTACAGTTTATTATGTAGTCTGTTACTGCCTAGCAGAACATATAATATGTATAGATATTATCATCATCATCATTACCAGCCTATATACGTCCCACTGCTGGGCACAGGCCTTCCTTCATGGGAGAAACACATGAGGAGATTGGGCTATAACACCACCACGCTGGCCTAATGCTAGTTGGTGGGTTAAAGCGGTTGCAGGAACAACCGGGACCATCGGCTCAACGTGCCTTCCGAAGCATTGAGGAGCTCAAGATTATAAATTTGACTGACCCATCCAGGGACCGACCATGGCGAAAGTTGCTTTGTTTTCTTAATCGAAACCAAAGCCACCAAACCACTACCGCCATCGAGCTCCTCACTCTATGTGTAGATAGACTCAACTCTATGTATAATGTATATAATAAATGTTTATCTAATGTCGATAACTGAATAAATATTTATTTGTACGAACTCAACGACAGATCTGACTATGAACCTTTCTTGTCCTTGCTCATCAGCCCTCAACATAGTGTAGAAAGAAATTAAGTAGCTTTTTTGCTTTGTCGTACATCAAAAATAATTTTCACATGCTCATTGCATCCTCCTTCCTATAACATGGGTACCTCCAAAAGAGGCGTTAAAAATCACCGTATGGACGACATGGCGGGAGGATTAAGTCAGTATGTTCATGCTGTCTTTGCATATAGACTCATCTTATTGCTTTTTATCAGGTGAGGTGGTGAGGGATCATTTCCCGTGTTTATTTATCTAACACTTTATTGCACAACACTCATCACACTAATAAAGAAACAGAAAAAAATAACAAAATAATTATAATAGTATGTACGCAATGCTTGCACAATGGGTGCCCATATCGAGCGATCTCTTCCAGGCAACCTTAAGTAATAAGACGGTAAGGGAAGTTGGCGATGTAAGAGGACGACTACAGAAAACTAACTTATAATAAAAATATCCTAGCTTTCTAATCGTGTTTTGTATAATAAAAGCAAGTCGAACTATTAGGACTATGTCATTAGTTTCAAAAGTTCTAGGTAGTAGTAGTAGTAGCTATATCTATCTACTAATTGGATATTCTTTTTTATTTTATCCACTAATATGTCACCTGTTATTATGATATTATTTGATATGTGATTGTATACACTGTTAAATTTCATTCATTACAAATACTTTCTACTCACTAATATCTGAACGGTATATAAAGTTAGTTCAATTCTCGTGGATTAAAAAGAAGTGTGGGAAAGCTCCATGAACCACGTATAATAATAATTGTATGTTGTTGAAACTAAACATAGCTTTGCTTTATTAAAACATACGAAGTGCCTCAAGCGATTGGCACTGCGGCCAGAGATTTTCCTAGTATTTTCATTTCATATGTTTGTTTCTGGATTACTTGTACTTACGAAGTAAGTACATTGCTAACAATATTAATATTACCTTTAACGTTTCAAGTATACCTCAATTTAATGAGAGAAAAATAAAGGGTAAATAAAACCTAATTAGAAAAATATCTATTCTATAACAATTTCACGTCCGTCTAAGTAAATATATTTTTCAAACATTATAATAATGTTAAAAATTTAAATTAGGAATGGTCAATATACCCTTAAGCCTAAAAAGACATGACAATGAACAAAATCTAAAGAATTTAAAAACATACTGACGAAATATAACTTGTAGATAAAATGGAATGAAATGATAAACCATGTAACGGAAAAAATATCAACAAAACAAAATTTTATCTTCTTATGTTAATATTTCAATTTGTAATTGTCGCGGTGGTTGACAATGATAAATGCTCAAATAAAGTGGCTATTTGTCCTAATCTTCAGTATAAGAAATTCGAAGTTGTAATGTACAATGGAAAAACATTGGCAGAGACAATCCGTACTTTGGCCCATTAACATAGGAGTTAACTTTTAAGAAATATATGTACGGAATAATTTTAGTTATAAAATAAGATAAGATAATATAAAATCATAAGAATTTGGGTTAACGATAAAGTTATCTTTAAAGTTTTGCTATGAATATAATTTCGTACCAGGCGTAAATACATTGACAACTCGACATGCCGAATTTTTGTTTTTTTAGCTTAAATAGCTTCCTTTGCCTTATACGGTATGGGTAAAAAAACTTAACTCGATATAACCAAAAACAACTTTGAAAGTAGTTCTTGTTCATAAATAAGTATCTCCATTTTAAGCAATAACTATTTGACAAAATGATATATCAAATTAAAAATATTTAAGTTACCGTGTATACCTCTTATTATACATTTAGTATTCTCGAATCTGTTATGCAATAATTTGACAAAAACAGTTATCCGGTTATGATCATCTATAAGTATAAAACAAATGTTATACATGTAGAGTTGTCTAGTAAACCTTTTGTACATTTTTTATTACTATGTTTTTCTTTTATGGTTTCTATGTGTACAATAAATTATTAAATAAATAACTAAGTAAATTAATTATCTTATAACAATGTATATGTATATACGTATGTTTAATAAAGATTATACACATTAAATTATATTTCTCATATAGATACAATTTTAAATTAATTTATGTAAAGTTAGGATCTGGAAATAATCTGTCTTTTTTTAAATAAATTTTCAGTCTATGAATATGTAAGTACCTACTATAATAGTCAGACAGAATAAATAGTTTAATGGGAAAAGTTAATTCAACGTAATAATAGCATTATGTCAAAATTAGGTTCGAATATTATTTAGTAATGAAAAAATATATGCAATTAATTAATATTCAATGTTTTTATCCTACGATACAATAATTATTAAAATCACTCTTTGTGCGTCTGACCGATATTAAAATTTATCGTCAAATTATTATGAAAAGCCGTACTGACGTATGCTTTCTCAATTAAGAGGTATTAATTTTTTACGTTTGTCTTGTTTTTTACATCATAAGATAGCTTATTAAACATTTTTATTCTTTTATTGCCTTAATAGTTAATAAATGAACTAGTGCTATGTAATTATAATTTCGATCTTGGTAATAATATGTTGTTTAGATGTACATGGGTTTTCAACAATAGTCGTATTAAAATAAATATGATTACTATTTCTATGGGTACCATTTATACACTACATGAAATACTTTTCCAAACATTTTTAAAATCCCATAAGGTTCGTTTTTAATATCAAAGATATTGATGTATTGAATAGATTTGTCATTTAAATTTTGAATATCACCAAACTAATAAAAGAAGTTAGCTAGACTTAACAAAAATAATGCATTATGTATAGCTTTTCATTACTTTGGCTGAATCAAATATTCTTTATTTGTTATAGCCGAACTTAACGCATAAAACTTTATTAATAGCGAGAAAAACTTTCATAGCTCGTTGTAAATGTAGATAAAATATTTGAATGTTTTTTATTTGACATTGCCATACAATATTGAACTCAGATAACTTTAATTCAACTTAAAGTATTATACTATATTCCTTTCATCATCATCATTTCAGCCGAGAGACGCCCACTGCTGGGCATAGGCCTCCCCCAACGATCTCCATACCGATCGTTTCTGCGCTGTCCGCATTCATCGGTTTCCCGCGACCCTCACCAGATCGTCGGTCCACCTTGTGGGAGGCCTACCAACGCTGCGTCCCCCGGTATGCGGCCGCCACTCGAGGACCTTTCCGCCCAACG
This sequence comes from Nymphula nitidulata, assembly GCA_947347705.1. NCBI lineage: Eukaryota > Metazoa > Arthropoda > Insecta > Lepidoptera > Crambidae > Nymphula > Nymphula nitidulata. The sequence continues at coordinate 14,355,391 of OX374625.1, read as the reverse complement.
GCCGTCAGTCCTCCTTGCAATGTGCCCTGCCCACTGCCACTTGAGGCTCGCAATTTTTCGGGCTATGTCGGTGACCTTAGTTCTCCTGCGGATCTCATCATTTCTGATTCGATCACGCAGAGAAACCCCGAGCATAGCCCTCTCCATTGCCCTTTGGGTGACATTGAGCCTTCTTATGAGGCCCATTGTTAGCGACCACGTCTCAGTTCCGTAAGTCATCACTGACAACACACGCGAATTAAAGAGTTTCGTCTTGAGACACTGCGGTAGTTGCGCCGAGAATATTCTGCGAAGCTTCCCGAACGCTGCCCAGCCGAGTTGGATCCGTCGATTGACCTCTTTCTGGAAGTTGGACTTACCAAGTTGGACTACCTGTCCCAGGTAAATGTATTCGTCAACAACTTCCAGTGTAGAGCTTCCAATCTTTACAGGAGTGGGTACGACATGGGAATTCGACATAATTTTCGTCTTGTCTATGTTTAATTTAAGACCCACTTGTTGGGAGACTCTACAGAGGTCGTCGACCATTGTGCCCAAGTCTTCCAGGTTTTTAGCCATGACTACGATATCATCAGCAAAACGAAGGTGAGTCATGTATTCGCCGTTTATGTTGATGCCAAGTCCTCTCCAGTCCAAAAGATTAAACACATCCTCCAACGCGGCAGTGAACGCCGAACGAACGCAGTTTCGGCGATATAACATCGCCCTGTCTCACACCTCGCTTCCTCGGTTCCTTTCATAGAGTAAGTAAAATAGCAGTTTTAAGGATTTTTTTCCTTAATTCACGTAATGTCTAAAAAAACATAAAGCTAATTTATTTCAAGTAATTAAGTGCTAATTCAAATTTAATCTGTGGCGAATTAACAAAAAGCGCCCCATCCACTTCCCGTCACGGAACAACATTAATTCCCCTAAAAATTAGCCTGGCAGCTTTTCACTTAAAATAATATGTCCAATTAATTGCGGTATAATTAATTAAGGTGTCTAGAAAGCTGGAACAATGTTAATTAAAATTCTTTTGGTTCGAATTAATTATTGAAGACTTTCAACCAAGTTGAACTCATGATGATTCGTGTACAAGTTTATACTCCGACCAGTTAAGTTTCAATTTGTCTTTGTTCACTTACAAATTAAGTTAACAATAAAATTAAGTAATCTAGGAGCAATGAATTTTATAACGAATTAAAAGGTAGATATACCTATGTTTTTATTTATAGTATATAACTAGATGACAAACAAGCTGACGGCCCACCTGATGGTAAACGGTTGCCACCGCCTTTAGACACCTGCAATAACAAGGAAAAGCACTTGATATTACAGGTGCGTTGTCATCCTGAGGCCTAAGATGAAATGCCGTCCATGCCCAGTAATTACACTGGCTACCGACAGCTGAAACGATACTTTAATTTTTAGTTTTATTTTACTAGTCAGACTTAAATCTGTTTAATGATATTCTTTACTGATATTGTATCAAGTCTAAATGTATAATATTCATAAGTTAAGAATGAATGTGGCTCTATCTAGATACTTACTGTACAGTGTGATGTCGTCTCTCCCGGACCCAAGGGAGTTCTCCACGTGGCAGTTATATGCGCCGATGTCTTCCCTTGACACGTTGTACACTTTCAGTGTACAATTATGTCTGTATCCTTGTGATTTTATACTTGTCTGGTACTTTGTACCTACAAACATGGGGATGTTTTTGAGATTGCACGTAGTCAAATTGCTTTCAAATTTTTATAATTTTTCGTTTAAAAAGCAAGATAATGTTAGTAAATTTTTACGTCTTGCTTGTATGATCTAAAGTTAAAAGAATTCTATTAGTGGGTTTATAGTTTTCGCAACACTAACCACAATTGCACTATTAGTTACAGTCAGCATCAACATTATCGGAACTTTAGAGTGCTCAATAATAACTATTACCTCAACATTAGAATTATATTTCACTTGTTAAATATTATTGTGATGCTACAAACAACTTACGACTTCATTACTGTAGTGTTAATAATGTTAATTGTTAATTTTATCTACACTCATATTTTAATATTCGAATTATTATCTCAAAGGTGAAAATATGTTGACATACTTTTTAAAACAGATAAGTAAAATGAAAATTAAAAGAACAACCTGTGACATAATGACAATTAAAGCATCAGTTCGACTCATTATTATAACAACTATTTTCCTTAAGAAATAACAAGCCTATGGCGGATGTGTAAAAGTGTTTTAGACAGCTAAATTGAGTTACTTGTTGAATCTTGAAAAATATAATCGATACTTAATATATTAGAACCTCGCTAACACAGTGAATTGAATGTAGATTTGGCGCCATTTACTCTGTGTATAAAAAAATTTCAATTTATAAAAATGTCTAATGTTAGTAGTCACTTATGTATGTGTAGATAAAGCAGTATATGTACCTGCACATAACTTGCTATTAAAACACTCGCGTTAATACTATTAGATAACTCGTCAAGACTCGTTTTAAAAACACCCACTCGTGTTCTAATAACCTCTACCATGTCCCAGTTACATAAAGTATTATTCTGAAACAGTGCATGCAGATTTTTTGAAATCACCCTGAAAGCTCAAATGATTCTGAGAACTTATAGTAGAACGAATAACTTGTGTATATCTGTTCTATCTGACAAACTAAATTGCACAGAACGGCTAGCCCTTATCTTCCAAACTTCTAGGTATTAGATTTGAGTTACGCTCACCTCAAATCATATAAGGTTTGAATAGTTCAACACTTTGAATCACAATCGAAAATAGAATAGATATAGATATAATAATATATCTCAACTGCTTCAGTTGAGATATATAATTATTAAGTTCCTATTGTATATTGTGTGTAATAAAATAGGTAAAGAAATAAGCGTTATTCGCTATATTTCTTATTAACCAACAATTAAACTACCTATGTAGTTTGGTACCTATCGCACAGTTTCAAGACGTTACGAAGGTAGTAGCAGTAGCGGTTTTCACTAAAGTAACATTTAATGACTTAATATTATTATGGCCCCTTTCTTCTCAGGTAATGGATTTAAATTTTGGCTTTCTCAGAAGCCCACCTTTCCAAATTGGCTGCCTATTAGATTCGTGATGATATCCAGATGTATGAATTGGTTACGAATTCTAGTAGAATACAAAGAACGTTCCAGTAGAGACAGTTAATATGACAATAGCTTTAATTCTAATTCTAGTAGGCATGATATATGGAGCTGACGTTGTTCCTGAATCTTAATGCATTCGCATTCTTGAAGCAAATTCCTTTCTTTCATTATTTCCTACTAAGTCTATGGAATGCCCAATTTGCTCGTAATCTTTTTATATGTTTTGACTAAGATTAAATACTTATTTATATTTATTTCTTGTTTTGATTAAGAATGGACACCACAATTTAAAACTTCCAAAAAATGTGACAGTAATCAAGCAAATTATTTGGGTACGATTCAAAGATGAAGTAAAATGATAATTAACATAATATTTTATATATTTTATTTTTTCATTTTGCACTTCTTCCGGTGCAAATGCAAAGTAGAAAAATAAGCTACTTACTGTGACATTTTTTGGGACCGCAGGTGTCCGCTGTGTCCTCAAAACCGGCACGTCTTTAATTCAACCCCAACCTACCTGTAGGCCCTATCATCGCAACGCCTCACACCTTAGTAGGCACATCACTGTTATTAAAAAAAATGTCTTCCTTGACGTTTTGATAGTTAGGTACCAAAATAAATAGGAATAATTAGCTTCATGTAATATTTTCCATGTTGATGTAGAAACCATTTTAAACCCAATCATAATAAGGTGATTCTAAGAATTTACTAATGAATGCTATCTTAAAAAATTTCAGCGATGTAAGGGTTATTTATTAAGACATTTCTAAGAAATGTCTATTCCTCTAAGGTAAAAAGGCTAAGTCAAATCATACTTTTAGCGATTTTTGTACGATTCAAATCTTCAGAAAGTCACTTATTTTTTGTTTTGTACAAATTATTTATAACAATGTTTAGTAATTTTCCAAAAACTTCATGCATTTCTAGTATAGTTCAGTGGTTTCATTTTCCACATATTCTCAAAAAACAAACTGATATCCCAAATATATCCGCACTTCCTCTGTTTAATTTAAAATACAAAAGGTATAATTACTTAACTTTTATTTGTATCTTATTAAAATCTTTCTTTTTATTTATTATGCTATAATTTATAACACATTATTTAAAAATGCATCTATCTATGCTCTACAGTCACTTTGGAAAACAGGTATGTATGTAGACACTTTCGACAATTTAAGATTGTAAAATTAGTATAGAGTATGTGGGTAATTAGTTATATAACGTTTGACCATTTTTTTAAAAATCAAACTTATATTTAACTGGCTCACTGGTAGAAAATAACTTTAGCATTAAGTCCATAAAGTAATGACTTTTATTGCAAAGAAAATAGGACATGAAACATTTCAGCACTGTATACCTAATTATCTACCTAAATGTTATTTCATGTGGACATTCTTATGTTATCTACTTTACACGCTAGCAACATAATGCTTAACTACCCACATCGCCTACACAATTCAAAAGATTCTTATAATTATATCAAAAATATTCATGACAAGAATACCTTAAATAAAATTATTACATGAACTCTGTTCTCGGCCTGTTTTTATTTGAAAGGTTTTATATAAGTTGTAGGGGTTATGGAATATCTCACTTGTGTAACGCTTAACTCCTATAAACATAATTGTAGTCAGAAACTACCTTATTGGTCTTATTATATATATAGGATTTGTTTGTGATGTCTTTCTAAGCATTTATGAGTACCTATCCTAATTGGACCTTTAGAATTGACGCACCTAGTCTAGTTATCAAGATCACAAATAACTATTTATTTAGTTACTGATCAAATTAGCTATCATTGTAATTAAGATTTAAATTGAATACTCAAACTTCAAAAAATAACTAAACCTAATACCTACTAATTTTCAAACTAAAAAACATAGATGTGAAATAATAAAGAAAAACAATTTTGTTTTGTGATATTTTGCATTCAATTTCTTTGTAATTATTTATAAATAGATTATACTAGTAGTAATATCTATTGAATATAGATAATTGTACAGAAGCTTCTTACCACTGTGTAATCTGTTTCCATTTAAATGAGTCCAGTACACTGTAGGTGCTGGCATCGCTTCGACTTGACAGACCAGAAGCGCGGAATCCCCAAGGTAGCCACCAATCATCTTGTGCACTGCCCTGGCTGACGGTTTGCCTGAGGTATATGAACGATGTGATATATTAAGGAATCTAAACTGTACTGTACCCTATACAGAGTGTTTGGTACAAAGTATAATAAGCGAGCACCTACCCATGTTAATATAGTCATATAAATACTATGGTCTTATCAAAAATTCAAAATTGTGAAATAAATTTCAAATTTCTTCATACAAAATGGGAAATTTCAAAATTAATTTTACAATTTTGAATTTTAGATAACACCATAGATTTTATATGACTATGTTAACATGGGTAGGTGCCCGCTTGTTATACCATGTACCAAACACCTTCTATACAGTATGTTCCAAAAGTCCGAAATAAAATTTAAGGGTTAAGGTTGTGTACCTCTGAAAGTTTTACACCTTTCAGACCACTTTTATTTTCCGATTAATTAATTAAAACATTGTCCTGCTCGTGACAACCCTAAAAAATGAGTACCTACTAATGCGTATCTTACGACACACTAGATACAGTTATAACACATGTCCTTAAAAAAAGATACATAAATTTAACGGTGAATTATTTTATTTATTTAAGCTTATCTGTGAAGGTTTTTTTTATAATTATTTTTGTATATTTTTAGAAGAGTACTTAACAATTTTATATTTTGGTCTTCGTGGAGCTGGAGTATCTGGGGTTTTGTAATAGAATTAAAGAAAATATCTGAATTTAAAAAATATCAAAGAAGAAAGTAATCTTATTTTGCCTCGACAAAAATTATCTTAAATAAAGCACAAGTTTATGTTTATTGACCACTCGACCACGTCTCTTTATTTGTGTACACATGGTCTGTGTGTGTGAAAATTAATCTAAATAATGATTAATACTGTGACTACTACACCGTCACATACAATTAGCATTCATAACCGTAACCATATCGACACAAGCAAAAAATATACTTGGTTAGAATTAATATGAAATAACACCCACTAGACCGATCGATACCAGCCATGCTATGACCGGGACGACATAAAATTTACATATTAAATCATTTGCTTTTCACATCTGACGTACGATCATAACACGGTCATGGTTCAGAACGGAGACGGCTTTAAACTTACATAAAACGTGAAGCATTATCCTTTTGCTGACTGACGGTGGCACCCCGTTAGTGGCAATGCATAAGAAGGCTCCGTTCATGTCCCGTAGTACTTCACTCATATTCAGCCAGGCTCCACTCCATTTGCTTACTGCATCAAGTAAAATCATACATCAACGTCATACCCTCAATCCTTGGGGGAGTTTCGTGGGATTCCGACTTAGGAACCTCTTTGTTAAAGGCTTCACAAAGCACAAAATGCCAATCTTCATCGATCGGTTTTGTCTTTTTAAATTATAGTTGAGATGTATGATGATGATAGTATATTTCGTATGAGAAATATTTCGATTCTAAAGTTTTTCTACGTTGTTATAATAAAATTTATAACACTGATTATCTGACTGAAAATATGCAAAGCTTGTACTAAACTACTGATAACGGATAATTAACTTGGGTAATGCTTTAGTCTTAGAAAAAAATTCGCGTTGATAACATAAACACCTGCGGAAATGTTCATTTAAGTATTTCATTGAACTTCTGATGACATAGATTGGGTCGCCGATTCTCCAACCAAGCAGTTGCAAACTTTTCCGAAACGCAACTCACGAGATGTTATTACAAAACGTGGTTTAAAGTTAAACCAGGTTTGAAACTACCAACTGTTTCATTTTAGACAGTAAAAAAAATAAAGGTGGCTTAAATTTAAAGCTAGATGTAAAATAAAATCACTTTAGGAAGCTTAGCTAATAGATAAACTACATATTTTACACATTTAGATTAATAATACACAGATAATTTATACACAATATGACAAAAAGGCGGTATAGGTACGAAAAACTATAAACTAATATAGCAATAGTATACACAAAAAATAATACATTAATATTTGGACACTGAATTTAGGAAATATGGATCTATTTAAAAAGGGACAAGGATGAAAGTGTAAGATAAAATGTCCAATCAAAGAAGATACAGTTTGAGCACTTTTGATATGAATAGGGAGCCTGATAAAGAGTCCGAAGGAACGTGTGTTCCTGCCGTGCGAGGACTGCGGAAAGCAAAACTGTTCCTTCAGATATAGAAGAGGGATAGGAATATTATTTGCGCTGTCCATAGATGAATATCACATGTTCTGAAGTCACTCCAGCTTGAAACTTTTATTGACATAATATCGCACACCCGCTAAAAAACTGTCATAACACAAAAAAGGGCAAATTCTGTTTTTACGGTAAGACATGTATTTTTCTAATTACTATCTACTGTTAAAACGTTATAAAGTAAGTTCTTATATTTGAGGAAAGATGGCGTCACTTTTTACGGTAATCAAATGAACCCGCCATCCTGTAAAACAGTGCATCATCACACCTTGTTACGTGTAGACGCGTCTACGTGGTAATGAAAAGTGTTGTAAGCTTTTTGATGAAAACAGCCATAGGATTTTTGTTAATCAAACAAATATTTCTTGTAGAAAAATCAAAATAAAGATTACAACTGTTAACTCTGATGAAAGTACATTAAATGAAGATATAATACTACTTTTAGTTTATCTCTATTGTAATTATTATTACTGGAAAATACAATCACATATTCACAAAAACTTTAATAGGTAGTTATTTGTTATACAAGAGTGTAAATTTGTTTTTTACCCGCGTGCTCAATTTTGATGATCGAGAAAGCGAAGGATTCTAAAATTAGAATCCTGAGCATTAGCGAGGGAATCAAAAGAGCGAGCACGAGGTGAAAAATATTTGCACTCGAGTGCAACACGTAACTTTTTATCCCACCTCAACGAGGAAATGACTAAATGCAAAAAAAAAAACATTTGCGGACTATTAACAGTTTTAGTCAATTCTGTGGGCGTCAAATAAACTTCTTCGTCGCTAGAAACACTCATTTTAGGTTTTTTACTTGTTTTCAAGTTTCTTGTTTATAGACTATGGTTTTAACAAATATGCCGTGAAAAGAAAATGGCGCGCGCAAAGCAAATTAAACAAAAAGTACACCAAGAAGGTGCCGAGTCTGAGTTTTTAATAAGTTAAAAAAGGTTGTATGATAAATTCGGCACCATGGAGGCAGAAGTAAAGAGGTTTAATGATGTTTGGAATTCACAAACTCAGTGCACACGATGTTCTAAATTCAATTTTACTTTATCCTCTAGCGGATAAAAATGGCTTTTGCACTCAGATATCGAAGAGCAAAAATACTCTTTCCGAGATGGTGGGATGAAAAGTTCATTTACTCAATTATTGATTTTTAGTCTTGTGACAGTTTTGTATTAGAGTTTAGTTGAAGGCTCTAAGTAAACAATTTACGCTACGACGACGCTACAGTAAACAGTAACAGGGACTGTAGCAATAAGGTCGCTTTTTTATACCACAAAGGTGGAAATCAAGCACACGGCCCACCTGATGGTAAGCGGTTACCGTAGCCTATGCATGCTTCCAACACCAGAGGTATGATTTGCGCGTTGCCGACCCTGTAAAAATCTATTCGAGCCCTTTCTGAAGAACCCCAGATTCGCTTTTTGCATTATTTGTTTTCTTCACTGCTTTATGTTTTTTTTCCTTGTGTGCAATAGGCGTGACGACAGCATCGAATAATCAATGATTTAAGGGGAAAATATGCATTAAAAGAATTTAAGACACTGATTCGGTTTTAATTAAAAACCTGAGATTATTAATATTTTCACTAAAATAAAAGACTTGCAGTATTTTACTGCAATCCGCCATTTTGACTGAAACACCAATCACAGCGCATGCCGTCACGCATAGGGAAACAAACATCTCCCTCTTGTGTTTTGTTGTGACTACTACCGATATATAACAAAATAATGCATTTGAATTGATTTTTTATTAGTGAAGGTTTGATTTATCCACTCCACTCGACTCTAGAACACGAATCTATAACAATGGAACCAGGCTTTCTTAAGGCAAACAGCTCAAATTTGCCTAGGATTGATTTATTGATGTTCGGCGATTTCCTCGCAACAAATAAAGGGTTTTGCTCATCTGAGTTAAACCACTTTGTAAGTTTTTATACTTATCCTTAGTACTAGATACAAATACAACTCGTTTTGAACTGGTAGGAGTTTATTTTACTTTCATAGGTTATTTTTACAATAAACTTGTCATTGTTTATTTTTGAGGTTAACCCACTTGCAGCTGAAAAAGCTAGTTTAGAGTTAATACCCGAAAAAACTTCTGTAATTACAAAGCACCTACAAATATTTTTCTAGTTTCAGAGTAAGTTAACTGGCAAACAGACATTTTACTTTCAAATAATGCTAAAATTGTAGCCTACATTGAAAAATTATAATTTTTGATTTGATAGTATGTATGTATTTGTTCTAATTAGTTTTTATTATTTCAGATCTTCAAGACCATCAAATGGGCGTGATGGAATCAGTTATGTGCAACTAAAACGGGAGGAAACATAAGTACAGTAAAATGCAAGATTTGCCTACAGCATAAAGTCTATGGAAAACAATATGCTGTTATATTGATGGTTGATAAAGATGAAGAAAAAGTAAAGTCAATTGAATGACATGATTGTGTTGCTGTCCAGGGCGAATGTAATCATGCCATAGCACTGCTTATATGGGTCCATAGACGAAGCGAAGAACTTTCATGCACTGAAGTTCAATGTGGCAGAAATCAAAGCTCTACCTTCAAATCAAGAGTCAGCACTACCTTGAAATTTATATATTTTAAATACTTTGCTTATATACAAATGCAAATGTACCTAAGTGGACTTAAAAAGTGTTACTTTTGTGTTGCATGCCCAAATTTTAACCACTAGTCAAAATGTAGAAATTATATGTGTAACCTTTGATAATCTATATATTATTATGTCAGGCTCTTGTTGAAAGTATTATTACATTTTGGAAATCCCATGTGTATCCTCTGTTTGTTATATATAAGTATATAAAATAAAAATGGAAAAATTTCATGTGTATTTTATTTAATTAGTGAATCTTGTGTATAATTATTCTACATATTTTCTTATTTGGGACATATACAAACACCTTGTTGGGTGTTGTTATTGATGTGTTTTTACATTGAGGCACTGTACATTACTTATAAACTTTAGACTTCAATTTTTACAGACGAAATATGCAATGTTTGTTAACTTTCCTCTGACTGTGCGTAGACAAAATTTGATGTGTACCTAGGCGTGATGTCAGACCCGACGCCATGACACTTTGAGCTGTTTTCGCGCACTATTGAATTTTTTTTAGAAAAATGGCTTTAAACTTAGTTAAACGTTAGTTTATTACCGAAATAATGGTTTTTTCGTAAATAGCAAATGTGTACATACACAACGGAAGTGAATTTCAAAATCTTTCGTCATGCCTATTAAGAATATTTGCATTGTTTGAAAATTAGAGCAGCAGTTTTTCTGAAAAGCGGCATAAAGAATATTTTGCTGCTCGTAATTAAAAATAATTTAAAAACACTCATGAGACAGTCAAGATATTTTACCTATAGAAGACTTAGAATATTAATGTATTATTATCAAATCATAATAATAATTTTCTATACATTCACTTTTCGTGCAAAATTGAGATCGACTTTTAGTGAGACTTGTCCAAATCTAAAACAACGAAGTTAGGTTAACATAAGAATTTAATTATTAATATTGTTTATTGAATATACAGAGTGGCTAATACAAAGAGACGTATCAGTAAATCAAAACCTTTTATTAATTTTTTACTCTTTGCTGCCCTTGGCGTAATATAACCACAATCATAAAACTCTTCGTAAATTAAATCTAACTTCAAACTGATACCATAACAAAATTTTGTTAGTGCGACCAATTATTATTGCTCGTCGCCGTCCTTAAAAGTTTCGAATACCTAGAAAAAGTTTTAATTATTACTACATCTCTATAGCACGAACTATGTTAAACAAAAAGTTAGTATAAGTTTTCTTCTCTTACTTTATTAATGAATATATTAATTTTAATCACAAAAAGTGTTTCGTAGACGTAAATTGAATTTTCGAAAATGTGCGCGTAGCGTGGAAGAAAACCTCATAAATAAGGTTTTCTTCCACGCTACGGCGTAAATTGAGTGAACTCAACTCAATGGAGTAAAAGTGGTTTTCAATACTTTTCAGGAGAAGTGCTGCTTCAAATTTTCGTACGATTAAATAACAGTTTAACAGAGACGCAATAGACTACCTAATACAATTTTGGAAAAGACAAAACTTATACTTTTATATTTTTGTAATTAATACTACGAAGTTTTATATTTTTGTAATTAATATTAATAAGTAAAGATTTAAGTTCCCTCTATTGATGTTTTTTAATCGCACTTCGTGTTGCCTGCCCATTCCTCCAGTATGTTTCAAACGTTTATGGGTTGGCTGGAAGAGGTCTCTTATAGAGATAAGTCCACCTTTGCTAACTTATGTTACTTAGTAATTAAAATATAATAAAACTAGAAAAATTTCACGTCCTGAGGCAGGAATCGAACCCGCGACCTTTCGCAATCCGGGCGACTGCTGAGCCACCCAGGACATGGGATATCCCTGTGAAATTCTTCTAGTCTATCTGTATTTGCGTTTATGAGCTAACGTCCACCATACAATGTCGAAATATTCTATTTCAACATCCGAAACGAGTATTTTTACAAATAACGACGATTCGGTTAAGTTGGGGAAGTGCTTTCAAACATTCTTAATTTTTGATTTTAACATTGTTATAAATGTTTGAAAAATTACTTAGTAATTAAAATATAGTAAAACTAGAAAAAAATCACGTCCTGAGGCAGGAATCGAACCCGCGACCTTTCGCAATCCGGGCGACTGCTCTGACCACTGAGCCACCCAGGACTTGGGATATCCCTGTGAAATTCTTCTAGTCTATCTGTATTTGCGTTTATGAGCTAACGTCCACCCTAAAATGTCGAAATATTCTTTTTTTTTTTTTTTTTTTTATACAACTAGATGACAAACAAGCTGACGGCCCACCTGGTGGTAAGCGGTTACCGCCGCCTATAGACACCTGCAATAACAAGGAAAAGCATATATTGCAGGTGCGTTGTCATCCTGAGGCCTAAGATGAAATGCCGTCCATGCCCAGTAATTACACTGGCTACCTTTCCCTTCAATCCGAAACACAGCGAACTGTTTCACGGCTGAAATAAGAAAGGCGGTGGTACCTACCCAGGCGACCCTACATATGGGTCTACCACCTAGTAAATTGAATATTCTATTTCAACATCCGAAACGAGTATTTTTACAAATACCGACGATTCGGTTAAGTTGGGGCAGTGCTTTCAAATATTCTTAATTTTTGATTTGACTTAACTTAACTTATGTTACATTCATTATATTTTGTAATTTTAAAGAGCAATAAAGAGTATAATGAAATAAACATCCATGACTTGTTGTAAACAAATGCTCGTACTCATCATACAAACATCTGCCCCTACCGGGATTTGAACCCGGGACCCCGACCGAGTAACGTGCATAGCAAGGGACACAGACTCGTCGGCCAGCCGGTCGTCTAATATTTTATGAAGCGCTTTTATGTAAAGTTTAGCCATCTCTTGTGCCTTAATATCTTTGCAATACATGCACTGACTGTCAAAAATTTTATTCATCTTTTTTTATTAAAAGTTCACAACCACACTTAAAAGGTGTTAATTAGCTCTAGCTTTGAAAATGTCTAATTTATATTGTCTAAACAAATACGCCTGAAATCACCTTCGGCTACTCATAACACTGTTTTGGAATCCGAGAGTCCGTATGATGATCCTTGACTCAAAAGTTTGATACCTGATATTACGCATAGCCGGCCAACCCGTTATGAGGTTGGCTGGCTATACGTTAATATACAAACAAAAAAATAACCACAAATAAATAACCACAGGCTACCACAACTACAGCCTTCAGAATGATCGAGAATCATTCGAAAATAGCGTCGGAAGTATCGGAAATCTTACAGATTAGTAAATTATTTTTGGTTTAGTTATTAGATATTATATCACTTAAATGAGTCATCCATAATTTGTTATATCGCGTAAAACTCCCGCGGGAATATGTTATGACGATTAAAAACCGTGGCTTGACAGGTTAAGTAGACAAAAATGAATGACATGAAAATGCGCAATACCTTGACAAAATCAGATTTTGTCAAATTAGAATAATACTTAACTCGAGAACTTTTGTTAAAACTCATACCAATCAACTCATAGCCCCCTGTTTTCTATTGTGTACGAAACCGAGGGGCGCGTACGATATCTCTATTTTTTCTACAAATTTCGGTATGTGAGTAGGTATATTTTACTAAAATAGACTATATTTATGAAATAAGTTGATTTTAGGAAGCTTAGTGCAATTTATACTGCACTGTACAAATTGTTGCTATGTGAGAAATTTAATCCATTTGTAAAATATAATATTTTGAAAGTTTGCCATAATTGTGTCAGATTTCCTGAGTATGTTAACTGTCATCTAGCCTTTTATTAGATAAATATCATAATATATAATTAAATCTCGTGAACACTTGGTTCGACTGCTTAGTCCTATCGGACGACATGAACTTTTTTACTTTTAGTCCGACTAAGGAATCGGTTAATGAGCCATATCGTTATTTTAGAGCATTAGATCCTGTCAATCGGTACATATTTAATATAAAAAGTTATTTAAGAAAGAGAAAGGAATACACACTGCAATTTTTAATTCAAATATATCGGGTATTTTTTGGCCTAAACTAATTCTGTTAATAAATCTGTTATCTGTAAACAGTATAATTTTACGTTTTTGTATAATTATTCTAAACCAGTATATTTTTTTTTATATATTCCCTGTTTGTCATATCTAATGTATGACTCTTAGTCTAACAATAATTTGAAAATAAATTGTTAGAGAGCCACACAGTTCGATCATCGGACTACTGGTATATGTATACTAAGCAATCGAATCACACTGTCACTGAAATAGTCCTCACAATAATATAGGTAATCAAACCAATTAGAAAAAAATTTCACGGCGTATAATTGATTGGACCATAATTATTCTTAGACCAAATTGTGCTTATGGTCTTAGTGACAATTCTAAAAGAACGATTTAAAAGTAAATAAAAGATCACGTCGTCGTCAGATCGATCGAATTAAGTAGTCGGACCAAGTGTTCAGTAGTTAATCTAGCTTAAAGTTTCTAAAAATCATTTTATCCTTCTTTTAATCGGCATCATAGGAATGTACTGCAATATTTAAATGGCTTAATATCATAACTGTTCATTAGTTCCACTCACCATTCTTCAGACCTATCTTCATATCTGTCGTGTCTTCTCTTCTCCAAGTGATGGCGGGTTGAGGGGTTCCTGACGCGGCGCAATGTAATGTTACGTTGTCACCTTCTCGCACCATTACCTCACTGCTGCCAGAGTCCACAATGTCTGGTGGTACTGAATAATTAACAAATTTAGGTTAAAAAAAAACTCAAACGTCACTTAATTGTTCAGTTCTGCTAGAATTTTAGGAATTGCTTATTTTGAAGTTTGTCTAAGCATTTTGACTCTGACAAAAATTAAAATATATATAATTTATACGCTTAAGCGTATAAAATATAAAACAAAATATTTCTCATTTAAGGAGCATTTGATTATTCGGCTGTAAGTATCACCATGCTATGCCCCACTGCTGGGCAAATGCCTTCCTACATGGGAGAAACACATAAGGAGTTTTTGACCTATAACACGCTGGCCCAATGCGGGTTGGTGGGTTACAATAAGTCTTAGAGTCCCGGGAGTATCACGAGGCATATGACAATTAAAAACTCATTGTACCTGAAAAGTGTAGCTTGACGGGATGATTACTTATGACATACCAAAGACCTGCAAATGATGTGTCTGTGTAATCATCGGCTCCGTGTTGACCTGGCACATGTAGTGGCCTCCGTCCGACAGCCTAGCGTCCCGCAGCGTCAGCGCCCAGGCTTGCGAATCACCCCGCGTCACGGAGACACGGTGATTTTTCGTTATCACGTGGGGGCCAATCGTGAGAATAGTTTGAGTGTCCACTCGTAACCATGCCACCTACAATGCATAACTAATTTAGTTGTTAAACAATGTTTTTTTAAATATTCCCTGACACCACAGAAGTTGCCAATATAAAATCTCAGTAAAATGAATGCTAAGCTGTGTAGATAGGTAAGTACTGTTACTTGGCTGCTGTTTCCTCTATTTCGGAGACGGGAATATTCGAGAGTAGTCCGGATTTTGGGTCCGGATGTACTTCCAACTCTACCCACACCCACATCGCCCACACTAAAGGTTGTTTTCCACCAGAGGGGCGAGACGAGACGAGACGAGACGAGATTTAAAATTTGTATGGCAAATTTTCAATCCTCGCCTTGCGCATCTTTGGTGGAAATAGTTAGGATTGACGAGGACGTGCGAGGCGTGAATTGAAATATTTGTTTGTGTAAAAATGAACCGTATTGCTTCCGATATAGAGTATAAATTAACTCTGCAACAGAAACACGCTTCTCGCGATAGGTTTATTGTTGTGCGATTTCAATTCTCTCCTCGCCACGCTGGTGGAAAATCACCTCGCGCGAGCTCGCGCGGGCATTTTTAGTAGAAAAGGGTCAGTGCGATTTCAATTCTCGTCTCGCCTCGCCTCGTCTCGCCCCTCTGGTGGAAAACCACCTTTATATTGGGCCGGCTGGACGACGGAGCACAGCGCAAGGCAAGAGTGCAATGAAGTCTGAATCTAACTATTTTACGGCCTTGTTTAAACTGTTTCATAATTGTTTGAGTATGGATTACAAATTTGCACTTATTTATTGAAAGCATGGCATAATCGGTATTAAATCAATACTTAACCAAACTTAATTAACATCACAATTGCAAAGATGAAAAATTTCTAGTGCTGTTTCTGCCGAACTGTACTAAATGTTTCCGAACTGACGATCAACAAAGTCCGCCAGTGGATTTCTCCTGCTTAAAAAAGGTATACCAACTAAGTAGCACTACCAACCGAATTTCAGTTCACATCCCTCTTTGATGTGACCCTGAGTCACTGAAATCAACTAGGTACTAACTTTCCTATTGACCTCTAAACAAAATTTTGTATTTGGAGTAATTAAGTATGCGTCGATTACGCAACGATTGGGTTGTTTTGTAATGTTTGTGAGTCTCGCCACGCACCATTTCATATTGGTTTTATTCTGTTACAAGTAGACATTTTATAAACAAATAAATAAATATAGTTACAAATTTTATAAAAAACTAAATCAGTCTTCGAGTATCTCCAAACATTATAGGTATTATAATTTCTCACGCGAACAAACTTATGAAGCCCGACATAATTGATTAAAAATACATATATTTACGGCTGTATGTTATTCGTACCGTTTGGTGTGGACTGTATGTTTTGATGTTGGTTTTGTGGTGCTGGAGGGCCCCTGCCTTTGGGAATTAAATAAAAACTGCGAGCTTCGTACTGAGTAACTTTTACTCATAGATCTTGGCAGAGAGAGAGAAAATACAATGCTGTCCTATTCTAAATAAAACTAAATGTTGCCATTCCAACACCGTTGAAATTGAGAGACGCAAATTATTAATGTAAATTAAAGAGCTTTGAGCACTGATCGGGAAGAATAATGATTTACAGTTGGTTTTTGTCGACAGTAAAATAAAGCTTGGGTTTAGTTTAGCTTAGTAATAATACTTTAGCTGTACTTGCCTATCATAGTTCTACAATATAGAAAAATAAATTACGTCAAAGTAATCTTTACGATATGTGTTACACTCAATCAATCATACCCTCGCCTCGGCGGGTACTAAGTAGTAGGTATAATATGTGAAACCCCGGCAATTGTAGCTCAGAAAGATAAGACGGAAATACGTATTAATAAAGAGACGGGAATTAATTCTAACTACGCACTTACTGTACAATATAATTTGGCAATATTTATAACTTGGCATGAGAGTGGCATATTTACTTCTAAGTTCAAATTAAGAATCTTTAAGAGCTTGTGTTTTACTAGATGACGGAGAAATATCAAGAATTATATGAGGGTATACAATTATTGGACAAACATAATATATAATAAATCAACATACAAGCCTCCACGACTCGTAAACAAATCTTCGAACATGATGTTTCGATGTACAAGCATTCAGTAGACCGGGTTCTAATCTCGGTACCCCTACCGAGATTAGAACCCGGCCCCCCTCGGCCCGGGACCTCTGGTTTAGTTGACAGGGGTACTGACCAATCGGCCTTTGATGGATATTAATAATTATTAATAGTTTCCAATCGTATCTAGGTATTTAATGCAACCAAAAAGTATTATTAATAATTATTTTCCTTAAAGCTGTTTTTTTAAACTTGAATTAAAATATTATCAGTTATTTGGAACCAATTTATCTGATTCTAATAATTTCAAATTTCTAACCACTGTGTACTTACATCCAATATCAACTTATAACACCGCAGGGAGTTAGTCATATTCGGGGGTAAAAAGCTATATTTGTGACGTTGTACTATAACCGGATATTTCATATTAAATTAATAATACAAAGTCTCAAAGCACTTTTTATGCCTTTTATTTACATCTCCAATATACCTAAACAGTGACGTATGACCGGTGCTTATTTATAGAAACTATCACCCGTACACACTGGCGCCCAACGTTACATATTTACTAGTTCATACTTCTCATGTGGCTGCAGTTAAATGATAGCTCTCCGTAAATAAAGTTGATCTTAATTTATTAGTACGTATATAAAATTGCCAGTGATTGGGAACCATAAAGAGGGATGTTGTGGTTGCGGTCAGTGCTACATTCTAATTTATAATGTTTGGAATAAACATCTGTTATCTAATTAAAATGGTTCCATGGGGTTTTGAGAAATTCCATTTTATTTTTGTGGAATTGTGGGTGCTGTTGCGGTGACTGATCCGGAAACCAGTTGTTTGATATCGATCACTTTTTCGAAAATGTTCAAACAAACAAACAAAAATTTCAATTTCTCATTTCAAACTCAATTCGGTGATTACCGTTTGTAGGGGTCCTCGCCACACAATGACCAGCGCAAATCTAGTTAGTTCTTCGGTAACAAAGAACTGGGTATGAGCTTTGTGCATAAAACTCTTTCGTTGTAAAAAAAATCAATGGTATTTCTTGAGGTCAGATTATTGTGTGGATGAGCATAACTTGTTTATTGTTTTTTCCCTCTTTACAATTTCTAAGTCTACTTTATCAACATTTAATATTGGAAAAGTAGAAGCTTGGTTCTTATTCATAAGCAATATGAAATATTTTTCTTTTTAATAAGTGCTTTTATGCTTTAGCAGAACAAGGAACAAGGAAGGTTTATATGATATACATTCAGTCAAAAAAGTATCGGGAATGCATGATTTGTTTATGGTTCCAAATTCAATTTTTTGTTTTTTTTTTGTTATTGTTAGTTAGATTGGCACAACTCTTTTCCATTTTGGCGCGGACTTTGAGTTGCATCTGTTATTTATATTAAATACAGTGCTATTTTTAGTTATATCATATCTAGTGTGTATTGCGAATTCCATAATGGACACAGAGTTTGTCGTAAATTTTGCATCGCCAATGGAATTTCGTGTTCGGAGTCACTGAAAATGTTACAGAAGGCTTACGGTGAATCGACTTTATCAAAAACACGTGCTTATGAGTGGTAAAAAGCGGTCGAGATGTGATGGAAGATTTGCTTCGCTCTGGTAGGCCATCAACGTCTGCAACTGAAGTTAACATCGCAAAAGTGAGGTAAATAGTGACTGAAAATCCATGAAACATTCGTAATGTTTTCCTCATTCAACTTTGAGAGTGATAGCCAGCGAATTTTCTGCATCTCACGAGTCGATCCGTACCATTTTAAATAATTACTTGGGTATGAAACATGTTGCCGCTCGGCTAGTCCCGAAAGACCTAAACTTTCTCCAAAAACTCAATCGCATGAGAGTCGCCGAGGACATGCTAGAACTAGTCAATTTCGACCCAACATGCATGAAACACATTGTTACTGGTGACAAGACGTGAGTTTGTATGTCAAACTCGTAAGAGTTTGACATACAAACTAGTCAACAAGCTTCGGAGTGGCGCCTTCCAACTGAACCGAAACCAAAAAAACCACGCCAAAGTCGATCAAAAGTCAAAGTCATGTTGACTGTTTTCTTTGACTCTCGCGGTGTTTTGCACTCGGAATTCATGCCGGAAGGTCAAACGGTAAATAAAGAATATTATTTGAATTGAATATTATTAAAAGAATATTATTTGAGCGTTATGCGGCGTTTAAGAGAGCAAATTCGACAAAAAGGCCAGGTTTGTGGAAAGAAAATTCTTAGATTTTGCACCAAGATAATGCGCCTTTGCACTAAGGGCATCATTGTGAACGAATTTTTGACCAAACACTCATCAAATATCATAGAGCAACCCCACCAGATACGGCTCCAACCGAATTCTTAATTTTTCCTAAACTGAAATTACCACTTTGTGGCACCCGTTTTCTATCGGTAGAAGACATAAAGGATAATTCGCGGCGAGAACTAAAGTCAATTCCGGAAACAGCGTTTAAAAAATGTTTTAATTATTCGTTGGCGTAAGTGTATCATTTCTGAAGGAGCATACATTGAAGGTGATAAAATAAATTTGGATGAATAACTAAAATTTTGTGTATTATTGATCTTTTCCGGGTACTTTCTTGACAGAGTAGTATGATATTTTATTTAGAGACTAGGGCAACAAGATAGAATTAAACAAAGATGGACTATGTACTATCTCGGACACCCCCCGCCTGACTTCTAATGTGGCCATCGTTTGTACCCAACCCGCCGCGTAGTGTGCGTAGTGTGCGTAGCTGATCGTAGCTGATCGTAGCTGCTCGTAGCTGTTCGTAGCTGCTCGTAGCTGCTCGTAGCTGCTCGTAGCTGCTCGCAGCTGCTCGTAGCAGCGCTAGCATACGAAATTTTGTCCTTGATAGTACAGTCGACCGCACATCAAGCGTTTCAGATTGACCTTGAGCCGCCCTTACTGCGTTAGTAATTAAAGCGGCTTTCGTAGAGCAACTGTGACACTTGATGTGCTGTCGTCTGTAGATCACCTGATTCAATAATTACATTTGCTTAGCAGACATATGATAATATATAATATTATATGAATTAATATTTTAAATTTTAAAAATAATGTGAAAACAGAATATGCAACCCTTTTTATATTTTTTGATCGTGCCATCGAAGTAACTCCTATTTGGACTCAAACATGATAATTAAGCTACAAAAACAGCTGTGTACGTAATTCTTGTATATACTGCTACGGAACAATACATCGAGTACCTAAGATCCTTTATGCTCTTGATTGCCTTTATATTTAACCATATTTTAGACTATCATAGAACAAAAAATGCCGTGAAATAAATCGTGATTTTATGTAAGTATTTATTTACATATCTTCAGCATTACAAGATCGATATTATTAACAACAACTAACTTTTCTTATTTACAAGCAGCGCTTGCGATCAGTAATTTATTCTAGAATTGTTCTCTTTTGTCTTTATTCTCTATTTATTTACTTAGTCTGTTCTTGTAGGGTGGACGTTAGCTCATAAACGCAAATACAGATAGACTAGAAGAATTTCACAGGGATATCCCAAGTCCTGGGTGGCTCAGTGGTCAGAGCAGTCGCCCGGATTGCGAAAGGTCGCGGGTTCGATTCCTGCCTCAGGACGTGAAATTTTTCTAGTTATATTATATTTTAATTATTGACTTAGTCTAGACAAAAAATATAAAATGTGTAACGTATAAATACCTGCGTATTTTATATCTTAAAAGTTCTTGATCTTCATATTACCTGATGGTAAGTGATGGTAAGTGATGGTAAGTGATGATAAGTGATGGTAAGTGATGGTAAGTGATGGTAAGTGATGGTAAGTGATGGTAAGTGATGGTAGGTGATGATAAGTGATGATAAGGTCGAACGTGAAAGCAAGCTACACCTGGATTCCTCAACCACAGAGGAACTGGCTATCTTACATCCAACTGCCGGGACACAATAAAGCTGTAAACATTATTGTTATGCAGGCAGACGTAGATGAGACGGTGCTTGCTAGCCAGGCGGACCTAGAAAAATCCTACCACAAACCGAACATATCAGAAAATTTCAGTTGCACTGGAATTTAACCTCGAGATGTGAATTAGATGGTTTCAACTTTTAGACCACGGAGGAGGTTAAAGCTATGTTTCCTCAGATAGCGATACTGCCTTATTAGCGGCTGTATTAATGATTTCCAACTCAAATCAATTTAGATGTTTACTCGACGTTAACATAGAAAATGTTTTGATCGCTGTTTATTAATTATATGCCCACACATTTCTGGGTACCCAGGGCCCTACCCCACGAAACTACTCTGTAATGTAGGTACAAATCTCACTTTACAACCGACGTTTTGCACCGTAAAATTGAATTTACATAAACAAAAAGACGGAAAGTTATTGAGGTCAGGGATTTTCTGACTGCGGAATGTTTCATGGAATAGTTACGTCTTAAAACAACAGCGTAATGGTGCCTGAAATACCTAAACACCATTGTAAGTACATTGCTTGGTACGAAATATAACCATACGTATTCTATCTTTAGAAATTATTGTCCATAATGATATCACACTATTATTGTACAAATATTCCATTTTAAATACAAAACATTAGAATGTAACTACTATACAGGTTGGTGCTGCCAATACTACTTCTGACGACCGTCTGATCGAGCGGTCTGTACCCCTTGCTATGCAGGCTACTCGGTCAAGAGGTCCCGGGTTCGAATCCCGGTAGGAGCAATTGTTTGTATGATGAGTACGAGCATTTGTTTACGAGTCATGGATGTTTATATGTTTATTTAGTATATTTTCTAATATTTATATACATATTATTATCAATATTTATCCGTTATCTAGTATCCATAACACAAGCTCTTAATGATGCTTACTTTGGGCTAGATAATAGGTGTGAGTGTATGAATTTTATTATTATTATTATAATACGACAATAAATTAAAACATGGGCTATTATCGTCACCACTCTATATTATGTAGTTTTTAGATATATAATAATTTAATCAAAGGTAATCAAAACAATATTGGGGCATGAGCCGTGAGCCTGTGGTAATAGTTATGTAGTTCATTCGCTGTGCTGTTGGCTGCGGACCGTTAAGTACTTACCTAGTAAATAGTTTTATGTGTAATGTGTATGACATGTTTTGCGGCTCGCCGTTTAGTGAATGGCAAATATTTGATTGTGGTATTGATTCAGTTATTTATTATCTATTTATTGTGTATGTAAGTAAATATGTGTATATATATGTATGTATGTGTATGTGTATTATATAATGTGTAGTAATATACTTTATATATATAATTATATTATAATTTAAATGTATTATTATAATTATTATCCTGTTGATATATATATATATATATATATATATATATAAAATGTCACAAATTTTCTTACTTTGTTAGTAGATAGTAGTAGGCAGGATACCTACGCGTTCATTCCTGTTAGATTATAAATACATTATTGGGTAACTGTTATTGCCCCAATAGTTAAAATAATAACAATCTATTGTATCTATTAATAAGTTGATGGCTGTTGTTATCCTAAATAAAATAAAATAATAAATAAAACAATCAGGTTGACAACTGTTGTTTCCCATAACTTCAGTGCCTACTCAAGTTATGATGCCGATTAATAAATAAAATAGGTTTAGGATTCCTATGTATGATAAACCAGTAATTACAATAAAAGATATAATAGTTATTCCAATTCAGCAGGTTAGTACTGGTACAGATTACTACCAAACAATATTTTTTTAGTATGCCGGTGGGCATTTGCAAATAAATGGATAATTTTTGAAAACCGTAATAAAAACTTTGTTACACGTGCCGCATAATTTCAATTGATGAATATGTGTACAGATTTTCGAGACAACTAACCCAGAGAATAAAATGTTTAAGAGAAAATCCAACAATCCATTTCACCATCTTCAAGGTGAAATTTCGAAAAAATCTTATTTAGTGGATACTTACACTTCACAAAGTACATCCTCTACATTTTATGACACTGAGACCTATTGGATTAAGCTGTGCGTTGTCATTAAAGTTATTCAATCAGGACTTTGAATTTTATCTAAAGAGATTGTAAAAATTTTTTTTGGGCTTCGGCATATTGGATATACGCTCATTATTGTTTTCATGTTCTTTGCTTAGTTCAAGTCGACATTTTGCACCAAGTTGGATTGAAGATTTTCCAATCCAACTCGGTGCAAAATGGTCGACTAACTATCGACTAAGTCGACAATTAGCCATGGCTAAGATAAATTTCCTACTGTCCGAATAAACATTTACTATTATTATACACGAGACAAACCTTTTCAGTGGACGGCGTCACTACTTCAATAGAAACACATTGCTCTGGGAAATGAATTATGGAAACTATTAGTTTTACTAATGGGGAGGAGTAAATAGATGAGTTGTGGTTAAGTTACGCGTAAAATAGCTTTCAGGGAGCTATTTATATTAATTACCTACCTTCCGTCAAATCAAGGCGTCGATGACATACAATAAAAATAAAAAAAAAATCATTGGAAAATACTAGAAGTTAGGGATTTTTAACTTAACATTGTTTTACATGGGTACACTACATTAATACGAAAAATTTAATTCCGATAGTCATAATCACGAATTTCAAAATTCCGAATTTTATAACACCGAATGGTTCAAAATTCCGAAAATAAAAATTCCGTATTTCATAATTCCTAATATTTAAAATCCGAAACTTCAAAATTCTGAACGTTTATAATTAGGAAAATCAATATGCCGAATTTGAAGATACCGAACCATAAAAAATCCGAATTAATAATAATCCGAAATATCATTAATACGAATCCCGAATATCAAAATTCAGAATAATATGAAACGTCCTTAAGTTGCTTCTGGCACGTAAGCAAGCATGCAGCATTCAAGCAAACATGCAGCATGCAAGCAAGCATGCAGCATGCAAGCAAGCAAGCATTTAGCATGCCAGCAAGCATGCAGCATGCAAGCAAGCAAGCATTCAGCATGCCAGCAAGCATGCAGCATGCAAGCACGCATGCAGAATGCTAGGTTTCTGACACGGCTCCGGCGCTGCGGGGCTCCGACGGTTCCATGCGACCTTATTGTCGCAGACGCTTTTCGCCCCCCACCGCAGCTTCGGTTTGCTGGCCCCAGCCGCAGCGGTGGTCGTCAAAACCACCTGCTCCTCAGCTCGCAGGCCGCCTCGCCCCTCCGCGCCTTCGCGGGCTTGAATTACACTTTAGGGGTAGGGCAAACAATACTACGTGTAGTCGATTTTGCAGCGATTCGATTCTGTCACTAATGTAGCACAATCTTCAGAATCTACCCTTTATCGCAAACATTTTTATGTTACAATATTATTATGCATATCACCGGCATAAAATTCATTAGAAATAGTATGCCTAATGAAATTATTCCAAATGGAAAATAGCCATCATCGTAGTTGATGTTAGCAATGAATTTTTGGAAAATTAAAATTCGGAATACCATATTTCGGACTATTAACACAGCGGGTTTTTAATTATTCGTAATAATGAAAGTCGGAAAATTAAAATTTCGTATTTATGAATATCGATAAAATAAAAATCGGATTTTTAAAAATCGGAATATTCAAATTCGGATTTTTGGGTGTTCCCGTTTTACATTAAACATAACATAAAAATATTTTACGTGAAGGGTCTTTACATATTATTATATACATAAATAGGGGTAAGTATAGGAAATATATAACTGCAATGCAAAAGAAGTTGGTTGCTATTATTGGTAGCGTCCCCACTCTCTATGTCAAAAACAAACAAGAGCACCCTTAACCCTAATTAATTTCTGCTGACTCATCTTGAGTTTGTTACAGTTAGATGTGTACCTACCTGAGGTATCAGCTACAAGGAAATAATATTGATTTTCGCTAACACAGTTGATAAAGACTTATCATGCCGATGTTTATTCGTACTTATTACCGTTAAATTTTTAAGTTTGCTAGAATAACTTGACATTGCAAGAACTCTTAGCTTCAGAGACTTCCAATTTTTCGAAGATCATAAAAACCAACGACTTAATGTGCCTTCCGAAGCACGGAGGATCTCGAGATTACAAATTTTTACTGACTAAGGTGGTAGGCCTATATGTACCCTACTTATCAGCTTGGTATATCGCCTAGTTAGGTACCACCGCCTTTCTCATTTCAGTTGGTTCGGTTTCGGATTGAAGAAAAAGCTAACCACTGTAATTACGAGGCATAGACAGCATATCATCTTAGGCCTCAGGATGACACGCAACGCAACGCACCTGCATTATCAAGTGAGTTTTCGTTGTTATTGCAGGTGTCTAAAGGGGGCGGTAACCTCTTACCACCAGGTGGGCCTCTTACCAGCTTGTTTGTTATCTAGTTGTATAAAAAAACCCATCCCGGGATCGACCAAGGTAAAAGTTGCTTTGTTTTTTGTAATTAAAACCTGATAGTTCAAACCACTACGCTACCAAGTTCATCGAAAAACATCGAGCTCCTCATAAAAACTATTTATAGGTAGCAAATCTATATATATAAAAATGTTATGTTAGTTTTTGAAGCGTACACACGCTTCAAAAACTCATTCACTTAAATCAAGAATTATCACATTCTTTGTTTTGTTTCTCATTTCTCAACCATTCAATCACAATGTGCCACTGCGAAGCGTGGCAGGGTACAGTTAGCTTAAAATACGTTTATTGCACCAAATACACCACCAATCTATATTTATAGTATAATAATAATAATAATAATAATAATACAATTTATTTGCAAAGAACACAGTTTACAAGATCTTGTTTAGAATTAAAGTACATTTTGTGGTCAACCTGCATGCAGGTGTGCAAATATTTTAGTCATATTTTTTATTTCTCTCCATATACTCTTTAACGCTATAAAAACACCTTGTCTGTAGCCACTTAGTCAATTTTGTTTTAAACATCGTACTTTTTTCTAATTTAATTTGGTCTGGTAGATTATTAAAAATACATACACACATATTACATACATTTTTTTTAAATACATACTTGCGACAAGGAGGCTGACATAGTAAGTTCTTATATTGGGCTCTTGTATGTCTAGAATTAATTTCAACACGTTTTTTGAAATAGTGCATTTGGTTTTTTACAAAGATACATGCTTCTCTTATGTAGCTACAGGGCAATGGAAGTATGTTAAATTTTTTGAACAGTGGTCTGCAGCTCTCAAGAAACCACGCATTGTCAATCATACGAACACATTTTTTTTGCATTCTGAAGGCTCTTTCAATATCAACTGAGTTGCCCCACAGTAGCAATCCATAGTTAAGCACGGAGGAAACGTAACCATGATATGCCACCAGTGCTACTTCCGTGGAAACAGTTTGTCTTAGCCGTTTTAAGGCGAAAACAAATTTATCTACCTTCTTACATGTATTGTCAACATGACTCTTCCAATTTAAATTCTTATCAATATTAATTCCCAAAAATTTTATGTATTCCACCTTATCTAGGATGTCACCACCATAATTAATGTTAATTAAAGAAGGCCTAGCATTGTAAGACAGAAACTCCATAACTTTAGTTTTTTGTAAGTTAATTTGTAAATTATTTGATTCTATCCAGCCAATAGCTTGAGACAATGATTCGTATATATTCCTTTCAAATGTTTGATTGACGTCGTTTTTTATAGTTATTGTTATGTCATCAGCAAAAAGAACACATTCACTACTTAATGAGTTCGGGAAATCATTTACAAAGATAATAAATAGCAACGGTCCTAGAATGCTGCCTTGTGGTACTCCAGACTTATTGACTAAAAATGTTGACCTATAAGTTCTCTTGTATAGTACACCCTTTGACTCCTGAACTACTTTTTTGATTTCTGTACATTGCATTCTATTTTTCAGATAGCTTTCAATCCACTCGTGAGCTCGACCTCGGATACCGTACAGTTCCAATTTCGTCAAAAGCATAGTGTGATCAACAAAATCAAACGCTCTGCTCATGTCTAAAAATATCGACATTACCTTTTTATTGCAATTTAAACTCTCAGAAATACTTTTGACCAATTTAAAACAAGCAAGAGTAGTGGATCTTCCTTTACGAAAACCACATTGTTCCTCCGTCAGAATATCATGTTTATCTAAAAAATCACTTAGTCTGCAGAGCATAGCTTTTTCAAATACCTTTGAGAGAATTGGAATTATGGTTATTGGCCTATAATTCTTAGGGTCGGCCCTGTTTCCTTTTTTAAATAGTGGCTTGATAATTGACACCTTTAATTCCTCTGGGAAGATTCCTTCACTAAAAGATAAATTTATTATATGAGAGAGAGGGCTGGAGATGTACTTAGCGCTTGATTTCAAAACTTTAGTATTAATTTCATCATATCCACTAGCCCTACTGTTTGTTAGAGACATAATAATTTTATATATTTCATGTTCATCAGTTGGTTTAAGATAAATTGTGTACGGATTATTTGAAATACAGTTCGAATCTACCCTACATGAAGCCTTATGGTTAGATTTTGTCACATTTATTAGATAATTATTAAATAAATTTGAAATTTCTAAGGGATCACAATATTTTTGATCGTCAAAAATTAATGTGTCAATATCATCAACTAACAGATTATTATTTAAATTCGATGAAATAGTATTCCAGGTTGCTTTGCATTTATTTTTATTAGTAATAATGTATTTATGATTAGTCAATTTCTGTGCTGTATGCAAACAAGCTTTAAAGATTCTATTATATTTCATAAAGTTGTATTTATTTTGTTTTTTATTTTTATTTAATGTTCTATATTTTAAAAATAAATTTCGTTTTGTTTTACTTGATTTTTTTAATCCTTTGGTTAGCCATTTAGTTTTATGAGAGCGATTGTTGAATTTTATTCTAATTTTAGGAAAACATAAATTATATAAAAGAATAAAAATTTCAAAAAACTTACTAAAAGCATATTTAGCACTTTCAGAATAGAAAACTTCTACAAAAGATAGTGCTGCAATACTTTCGCAGAATTTGCGCATATTGTCATGGGCAAAGTCTCTTCTATGTTCATACCACGTTGTATGAGCTTTAACCCTATTTGCTCTAATATTTATCAATTGCGCTGTTTCGTGGTCAGAAAGCCCCAGATAAAGCAACTCAAACTGTACATGCTTAATGTTACTGGCAATTTGGTCCAAGCAGGAATTTAATCTGGTTGGTAACCTTATATGAGCTTCAAGATTATATGATTTTAAAGTACTTAAGAGATCCTCTGAGTAAACGGTTTGCTTCAAAATATCTAAATTCCAGTCGCCACAAACGACAATTTTTTTTCTTTTGAATTTTTCCGTAAGAAAGTGAAGCAACTTGTCCATTTTGTGCAGAAATATGCCAATGTGACTTTTATTTTGTTCTGGAACCCTATATATACAAAGCACAATAATATTAAGACCAGACAATTCGATTCCGCAACACTCAAAGTATAATTTAGTGGCTATACCTGTTGGGATTAATAGGGGTTTAGAGTTCAACCATTTGCTCAGCAGAATACAAGTGCCTCCTCTGCGGGTATCACGACAGAAAGCTGCTCCTAGTTTGTAATTGTTAAGTCTAATAATGTCTTCATTGCCCTGTTTGATGAATGTCTCGCTTAAACATAAAATATCCACCTCCTTGCCCTTTTCTGATAAGTCATTTAATGCTAATTCTAATGAGTCTAATTTGCTGTACAATCCAGCAATGTTTTGATGCAGTAGTCTTATGCAGTTATATTCACTTTTAGATAATTTCTTGCTGTTTATTGAATTAGAGACGAAAACATATTTGATCGTTATCTTTACCAGTGACATTGATTCTAGATTTAGATTTTATCCCATTCACAATGTAATCTTGTTCATATTTTAAGAAATCAATTTCTAAATTAACCTTCTCTGCAATAAAATTAGTAAGTGTCATTTGACGATAATAGTTCCTGCTTTGTTCTAAGTCAATAAATTTACAATTAGAGTAATTTTTCGCAAGCATTTTTAAGTCACAATTTAGAGTTCCAACATCCAAAAAACTATTATTAGGTATACTTAATAACAAAATTTGTTTACAGTAATTAAATTGAAACAATACATTACAGAAATTCGAATATAGAGTATATGGATTATTGTCATTACTACCAGCTGATAACACTATTATGTCTTCCTTACTTACTATATTAAATAAGCTATTCAAATTGCCCAATATATGAGTTGAAAATGCGTGAGGTTTTATATTTCCTGTTATATTGTATTTGTCGTTCCGCTTTCCATGTCTTATTTGGATTAGTCTTGATGAAACACCTTTTAGTTGTTGGTCCCCAAGAATAAAAATTCGTGGTTGCCTGCCATGAGAATTCGACATCGTCATTTTTTCACTAGTTGATGTGTACGGTGATCTTAATACCTGCCTTGCGATTTTATTTTGAATAGGTGAATCATATTTTTTATTTGACGCTGGTTTTTGCGTTGTCTTCATACTTTTCCTAATATTTAAAAGGGAAAAGCTCTGATTGGATTCTCTAAATTTAGATTTACTTGATCGCACAGGGGTACCTATCAAGGAGTTTGTGCTTTCTATCTTATTTGGAGTATGCTTAGTTATAGATTTGCAAATACGCGTCAGATTTTCAATTCTTTGTTCACAATTTCCAAGTTGCTTCTTCAATGAAAAATTTTCTTGTAATAAATTAGTTATTTCACTATCCGCCGCTGCTAGTTTCAACTGAAGTTCTTCCAGCGATTTTCGCATTTCAGCCAAATCAGCCTCTTGAAAGTTACCCAATTCAGGACAGCTTCTATTGAGAATGCTAGAACTATTGAATGTGTCATGCTCATCTTCAGTACTTAATGATTGAAATGAATTTTCTGTAGATATATTAACAACATATTTTTTTCTGTTTGTAACATTTTCTTCGGGGAAACCTTTAGAACAATGCGGAATTTTAGACACTGTCGGTGACGATGTACAGAATTTTATTTTATTTTTATTTATACATAAATCACACTCCCATTTACTTCTTTGTTCCATATTTGCGACATAAAAAGAGTTATATCTTTGTTCCGAAATCGATGTACACGAAACATGATATCTTTGATTACAACTTTTACAGCTTAAAAACTGTTTACTTCTAACGATCTTTTCACATTTTCCACACTTAGCCATCTTGCGCCAATCTTTATGTTATAAAAACTTTTTCAATAATTTTGCAATATAAATATTTTATACTTTTCCTTTCTTCGATAATAGAAACAGTAAATCAAAACAGAAGAAAAATAAAATAAAAATGTAATTGTTTATCTTGGGTTTGGAACTCCGTCCACCAGGTTGAATAGCCGAGAGTGCGTATCACTCGGCTACGCAGCTAATATTTGATGTGGTAAAATTCTGGATCTGGTCATAGTTGAGAACTATAAGCACACGGAACGTCGGTATGTTGTTATTTATTTTTAACAAGAAAAACAACACTACCCTTTGACTGTTCTTGGTCCAAATTCGTATTGGCTATAATTTCACTGTCTAAAAATCACCAAATCATTGTTTTAATTACTTTCGCCACTTCGAAATAACTATTTCTGCCCCTCGCGGAACGGAGAACGTCGGAAGCGGACGTCGCACAAAGAGATCTAGTTTCTAGAGTTATAGTTTCTATTGACTTTTATAGCACTTCACTTTGTATACATTACTTACAGTATTTTTGGAATATTGTTTGTGATAACATTCTCACATATTATTTACTCTAATAAGTTTTGTTTTTCATCACATTTGTTTATAAATATTGATATTTGATATTAATTCCTAATAAAAAGCACGGAGCACTGTTTACGTCAGCGCAGCAGCGCCCTCTTCTCTATAGAAGGGAAGACTATCGTCAATTGTTAAGTTTGTCCTCTAAGTAACAATTGAACTCTATTATTTAAATAGAGTTATAGTCTCAGAACAATAATGTTGTTTTAGTTACTCTATCTATTGCTTAAAGAGGTTATATATTGGATTGCCTAATTTTTGTCGCCCTAATTTTCATCGCCATACAAACTATAGACCTAAATAGCTGTCGCAGTATTTTCACTTATTCTGAAAGTGCGTGGACTAGTATCACTTTATCAAAGTTTTTACCGCCCTATAATATGTTTACAATCATGCAAGCAAGCAAGCGAGCAATTTGACGCGCCGCGCCGTCTCTTTGTCCGCTCAGCTGTGCGTGTGTATGTACCTGTATCTGTTTTCCCAAATATCTGGTTCTAAAATTACATCTTAAAACTTTTAGGCGAAACTAAATATATTAGTCTGAAAACATCGGTTGGACTAGACAATAACTGTACATTAGAAGTAAAGAAATTAAATTAATATGACATCATAAGAATAAAATTACAACCACTACCTTTAGACAAGTCAAAACCGACTTCAAAAAACTGAAAAGGATAAAATAATTAAATTTAATTATTTTATCCTTTTCAGTTTTTTGAAGTCGGTTTTAATTTTTGTTTAAAATTTTTTTTCACAATTTTTAGTGATAACTTTCTACGTTCAAAGCTAGATGGGTGACCGTCAACTTATATTGTTTCCTACTATCGTATCGTTTCACAAAAAAGTCATTGGAAAAGCAAAAATTCGCAATAACGCATATGTAGACGACTTCATAATTTAGGTTTTTTTACATTTAAAACTAAAGTACCCAACTGTTTTTGAAAAAGTTTTTATGGGACCAAATGGCAGCTATTCCGCATCGAACAAAAAAAGAATCACGTAAATCGGATCAGTAATCTCGGCGTAATCGGTGTACATACATAGAAAAAAAAAAAAAAACATATGGCCGAATTGAGAACCTCCTCGTTTTTGAAGTCGGTTAAAAAGTTACTAGAGGATATAAGAACTAGGTAGGTATTCGTTTTTTATTCTGGCTAAGCTAACAAAGTGTAGATATGAGGTAGAACTAAAAACATTCTAACCCATTTGGACCCAAATTAAAGTCTCAATTGGGGACATCGTCATAAAAACACACCTACTCCAATTTATATTCTACTGTTCTACTGTGATATAAATTTATTTTTTAGTACACAATATATTTAAATATTCAATGAATAAAGAACGAGCACAACTGGATTGATGTATGAAACAGTGCCACAAAATGTACGGTAAAAACACTATAAAAGATTTTAAATCAATTATTTGTCTACTAATACAAAGATATACTATTCAACGTGAAATGTCCACAATAGTAACATGTATAAATTGAAATGTTATAAACTAATGTTACCATTACAATAAAAAATATAAAATATAAGCTGTTACCTTATATTTATGAAGATTTTCAACTTTACAAGTAAGAGTTGCGTCCCGCCCTTCAACCACTGTCACGTTGGTGCTGGCACACAAAAATGTTGGCTCGTCTAAAATTAGAAAAATAAATACCAACACATAAATAAGTATATATCTGTATCAATAACTTATATTTATTGTCGGGAACAGTACGACAGTCCAATAACCAAATACATTATTAATTATAATTGCAAATTCAATTTGTATTGAAAGTGTTAAACGGTTATGTCCTCGGTTGGGGCAGCAGATGGAGCCCGTTATTAATATTTACAATAGACGATCAATAAGACAAGTTCTTAATTTTGGTACAACTGTATTTTCGGACAATGATCTCTTAACGAAGCAATCTATCGGCTTTTCTTTTTCGTCCATTAGTAAAATAATTCTTTACAAAGTATTTATTCTAAGCTTTTCAAATTACACAAAAAAAATAGTGAAATTAATAGAATTTTGATTTTCTATGTGAGGTTTTTATTACTTTGTTATGTTTTTTATATTGATACTCGGCGTACTATTCACTCAGTGAACGTTGAAGGCTCACTGTTACAATATATTTTTTCTTTTGGAGAAACCTGTAAGAACTGACGTTATTATGATAAATGAATAAATAAACCCCATGATATAGTGATTAAATCATATAGTATCGATGGGCATGCGTGAAAAATCACAATCTTCCCTATATCTACTCAATTTATTTTTGGATTATGCAATAATTTCAGCATTGTTAGGAATATAGAATTTCTTCTGTGGTAAAATGTCAAGAAGATGTAGTAAATCAGCTGTGACTTACAGACGTTTTAATATTAATTTAAAAGTATGATCTCGTTTAGTTTAGTTTCGTGTAGTATATAATAACCATTTGACGATTAAATGTTACATACTTGCATAATGAATTAGCTTTAATAGGAAGTTAATAAGACCTTTTGGTTCTATTTTTTATTCGAAAATCATTATGAAAAAGTTTCTGACCAACAAGATCTCCTGGCAACTAGTGAACAATAGACATCACATGTTATGATTAACATTAATTTAAACTTTTAGAAAAACATTGTAGTAAGTATATTAAATATCTTTGAAGGGTACGTTTAAAACATAGGTTGAATAAAGTTTTTTAATGTTTATTTTTCGACTCGGTGGCGGTGAGGCTGTACTGTCCGTTGCGCAGAACAAATTAATTTCTCATTTAAATATGCTACCGACAAAGTCTTAATTTGAATAATGAATGATTATAGCAACTTTTTGTACAGGTATATTACGTTTAAGCTCATTCTCATGCTAAGCTCATTATCTTTGAAAATGCGTTAGAAAAACTCAAATTGAATTTTGTGGAAAACCAATACTGATTACTGACTTACCTCGGCTGTTCCCTGGGATTCAATATTTTTATCAATTTAAATGAACTGTTCTCAAATAGTACTCAAAAATTTATTTTCGTACCTCTCGAGCCGAATTATTGGTTAACACCGTGCGTTATTGTTTCTAAAATTCAAGTGGGGAATACAATTTAAATTGAAATAAATTAAATCTGGAACCTTTTCGCAGAATTGTTTTTGGGTTTGGCTATAATGTTGCCTCTTAAATTAACTTGTTTACATTAATTACATAATTACTTGTTAGATAATAATAACATATTTTGATCAAAAGGTAAAAATTATCTCATACAAAATCTGGGATGTGGGCTACAGTAATTGCTCTACTGAGCAATTTACTCAGCGTAAAACGTTGATCATTATCACCAGCCTATACAGGGTGGCAGCACATTTAGATCGGTCAGTATGGGAAAGTCTGAAACTATAAGACGGACGAAAATCTCTTCTTAGGAACCATGTCATCGATTTTAGTAAAAAGAAAAACTGCATTCAAACATTTTAAAAAAACTTTTACTCAGCTCGGGAATCGAACCCGGACTTTTTAAAAAATAAAACTAAAGCTATTTCTATTTCGATATCGATTGTGTAGGTCTTAAGCAGTAAACATTACTATGAAACATGATGTCTAAAATGAATAAAATGCATTGTTTTCATATCCTTTGGATGGACGTCACCACCCTGTATAAGTAAACGGTACGTTTTTTTTATAAATGAACTACGTCGTTTAAAATGCTTTTAAGCGCTCTCTAGTCTAACCAAAATAACTATTTTCAACTGTTCTAAATCTCTCAAACAAAATTAATTAATTTTTGAGCCCACACACATAAAACCTAAACCTAACAAAATTAATAAACATACTGTAGGTACCCCTAGCACGAACATTTTGAATTTCGAATCGTATTCGTATCGTTCACGCGCGCTTGAAATTTCAAACCAAAGCCAGACAAAAATTAATGTAACCAATCGATACGATGGCGATTCCAAATTTAAAAGTGTTCGTGCTCGGAGTACTGATTATTAGTGATCAACTTATCGTGCTCGTTCTTTAAGTTGTTCATGAATCAATAAAACAAATAAACTTTCTACAATGGCGCCTTCCCAGTGCTTACATTACTCACGGTGATCTGCCCAAAGTCTGTAAAAATATATCTCTGTGGGAGCTCGGCTCTGCGGACTTTGCGTGGGCAGTCCTTACAATACCAACAGCGCTTTTTTAAATTACATTGTACTCTGCAGATCTGAGGACTTTTGGACACATGTCGTCGTCCGTATTCGGTTGAAAAATATTGTAAAAATTCGTAAAAGAGAATATACAAACAAATATAACGCCTAAATCCTTTTTATTTTCGAACCATTCAAAAGTTGGACAAAACAAATTGCACTTTTGTATCTGCTACATTATTGTTCATATGCACAGTACGGTATTTTAGGCCTTCTTTATATTTTGGTAACGGCTAAAAACGAATTGTTAAAAAAATAAAGAGGTTTTTTTTTCGATAATACAAATTAACTGACTATCGAATTGCAAATTTAATTAATTTTGTCGGGGTTTCTTCACCATCCACTTAAAATAAACAAAGAATTTCAAATATAAAGGAATTGATTTCACGCCCACTAAATCGATTTTCAACCTTTGTCTTGATATTATTTAGTTTTCTATATTAATTTAATGTTAGCTTACTTATGTTCAAAATGGTATTACACTTATTTCATTTTTGTTAATCAATATCTTATATTGACTTAGACAAAATATAGGTTTTTATAAACTGCTAACCAATATAATAAGAATTTTATTGACAAATCCATCCATACTATCCATACTAATATTATATACGCGAAAGTATGTCTGTCTGTCTGTTACCTCTTCACGCTTACGTCCGGTTTAGCGGCTTAGATGAAATTTAGTTAACAGGTAGTTTGAGTCTCGGTCAAGGACATGGAATAGTTGTTATCCCCGAATTCAACCCCTAAGTGTGTAGAAGGGGGAAAAAGGTGGAAAATTCCTTTTTATTGATTCCCTTCACGAATTTGTGGAAATGCGTGAAGGGAATCAATAAAAAGGACTTTTTTCATTCAACTATTACTAAGAAATAAAGAATGTTTATGTATTTTTGACCAATTTAGACATCCCTTTAGAAAGTAAAAAGAGGGGTGGATGTTTGTATAGGAAATCTCAAAAAAATATATTTTTAAGTAGACTCAATATTAAATTACTTTTCCTAAGATTCAAGAATAGTATATTGTTAACCAAGTTCAAGCGCCAATAGCTCAAAGCTGAAATGGTGCTTTTACCCAAGGTAAGCACTCTACTTTTCATTTCGAATACGAGGAAAGTAATTAAATAAGTGAAAATAATTGATTATTGAAAATAATTTTCTATTTTATTGTTGTTTTTAAGTTCTCTCTACTAGATAGAAGGCAAGGGGAACTAACGTCCATACAGCCATGTCTTAAGTATTTTCTTTAATTCTTCAATTATTGCATTGTGATGCCGGTGCAACGCATTACATCTTGGTAGTTTGGCGCGAAATATAAGATCACAGTCTCCATGATGTTACTTTAATGAGGTGGTTAGCCACAGTAAAATTCTCAACGTCATTCACATCACATTCACTAAAATTACATTGATCTTTCAATTGCACATCAACACAAACATTTGCTTTGACTTTGCTTTACAAAAAAAACTGCACTAATTTTATAACACAAAAATTATTGTAATAAAAACCTTGACTAACAACATAAAATCGCGGCAAAAAACTCATATTTGCCCGTATAGTTTTCCCGTAAAAGTCGACCAAGTGTCAAGCCCATACAGTATGTCTGATGTATTTTTCATATTGCTTTAAGTTATTGCAATGAAATGCTGGTATGATGGGCTTAGCTAACACATTTCAATGCATCTTGGAAAAGTTTGGTTTCGATGAGGTCGATAACCACGATAAAATTCTCAATGTCTTTTGGACCAAATTAACGTTTATTACAATAATTTTTCATATAGCACGTCACCGAAAAAAACCATTTATTCATAATATTACACCAATTTCTATAACGTAAAGGCTAGAGTGAATAGGCACCTTCTAGGTAAGCATAATAGGCCGTATCATATCATAGCATCAGCTGTGATGTGGTGGTGTTGCCCGCGAGGAATGTGCCGATTACGGACTTTAATATTTTCTGCAGTGATCCATTTTATTTTACTGAGTGGCTATTTATCAAATTTCAGACACTGGTTTTGACAGTTCTTTTAGATTAACTTCTCTGAAACATTCGTTGCGAATTTAAAAATTCGGCCCTTAAATGCTTAACTATATACTAAGCTTACTATCTCAAACAGATTTCTTGAAATCTGTAAAGTAGCGTTATACCTCGGAAGTTCTATGACAATTAAAAAATCAATTGCAAATGATTGTCTATTACCTACTCAGGTCTATTACCTAATCATTAAAATATATAAAACTATGCTTTATAGAATATTCTTGTGGTTGTTAAATTTTTATTGTTTAAAAGTAAGCTCTTTCTATAGAGCTTATGTTTAACATCGGAGAGAACATACCAGGGATTCAGAATTTTAGCTAATAGACTAGCCCAGGGATGGCGAACCTTTACGTATCAGCGTGCCATTTTTCTAAGGAAATGTTTAATGAGCTCATAGACGTGCCATCAAATCAATTTTGACTTTGTGATTATTGGTAAAATAATCGTAATAAATACTATCAATTAACGTAGGGAGGGATCACTCGCGTTCACTCTTCATACTATTCCTACTTCTATACCTATACCGACTTTTTAGTAGTGCATAATAAATTTTATGATCAATGACGTGCCCAAAATATTGTGTTGCATGCCATTGGTTCGCCATCCCTGGACTAGCCTGACTTGCTTTAAGGTTTGTTAGAATCGGTTAGTTCACTTTCAATATTTTCGACTTTAAAGTTTGTAAAAGCCGTGCCGCGTAATTCCCCCTTCAAAAAAAAGATTTAATAAGTATTTCAAAAGCATGCTTTTTATACAGGAGATACAGGGGGAACAGCATTATTTAGTTTTGGGTCCAAAGTATTAGCATTAAATAACAACAATATCACATCGAACCATATTATCTAGCTATCCCAATCTTGTTTAACAGATATTATAAAATCTAAATAAATATACTACCAACTACGACACATAAACAATTTGTATTTTATTCCTGGAATGCCTTTTTCATTGTTTTATTTTGTATATACATTAATAATTAAATAACTGGAATAGCTGTAGTTATTTAAAAATTTTAACACAATCGATTTACCTAAGATTTTTACTTAGTACATACCTACGTAAAAATGTTTATGTAAAGTTTAATATTTTTACATAACGAACTTAGAACAATAAAATTAAATTAGGTGTGAAACTTACCTTTTGCGGCAATCACATAAAACATCATCGCCGGTATTACCAACTTTACGATATTTATCTTCGTTATTTTGCACATAGTGAAAAATAATGTAATCCAACACATAAAAACACAATTTGTTCGCGCCAAAAAGTTTATTTCTTTTCGAACGCACAGATTATCGCGATGTTAAATTGTGAGCAACCAGTATCTACGACACGGCCTCGAATTGCCAACTCAACTGAGTAAATACTCTTTTCGGACGGAGTATTCTACATTCATCCAGTGCGCATGCGTGTCAACTTTTTTTGTTATTTCGTTCAAAACTATTTAATTTTATCACTTCGGTATAGCCAAAGAATATATTATATCTACATATATACACTGCATTGGGCACTTAACTCGCTCCATTCCCATTGATATAAACAATATCAATGTACTTAATGTAGTTAAGCAATGTTTTTATAGATTGAAGGCACTGTATCAAATACGGAAATATTTAAGTGTTGATTTGCGAATATATTTGTGTGAATCTTTAATTCTATCGACATTAAACTATGCGGATACAGTTATTGGTGGATGCTTGTTGGGGAGCTCTAAAAAAGCTATTCAAAGAGTTCAGAATTCTTGTGCTAGATTTTGTTTTCCGATACCTCGTAGAACCCACGTGACTCCTTATCTGAATAATAATAATCTGTTAAAAATGGAGGCACGGCGGAAAATGCATTTTGCAAGTTTACTATTTGGAATAATAAAGAAGCAAAACCCTATCTATTTGTTCGAAAAATTAAAGTTTTCTGAACGGGCTAGAATCACTGATCGCCTCATATTAAATAAGCAGTTTAAGACCTCTGCTTTTCGTGGAAGTTTTTGCTACTCCGCTACAAAGTGCTGGAACAACATTCCACCACCTATAAGGATGTCTTCCACAGTTCATACTTTTAAGAAAAACTATAAAGGATATCTACTTGAATTACATCAACATAAACGGCGAGTACATGACTCACCTTCGTTTTGCTGATGATATCGTAGTCATGGCTAAAAACCTGGAAGACTTGGGCACAATGCTCGACGACCTCTGTAGAGTCTCCCAACAAGTGGGTCTTAAAATGAACATGGATAAGACGAAAATAATGTCGAATTCCCATGTCGTACCCACTCCTGTAAAGGTTGGAAACTCTACATTGGAAGTTGTTGACGAATATGTTTACCTGGGACAAATAGTCCAACTTGGTAAGTCCAACTTCCAGAAAGAGGTCAATCGGCGGATCCAACTCGGCTGGGCAGCGTTCGGGAAGCTTCGCAGCATATTCTCGGCCCAACTACCGCAGTGTCTCAAGACGAAAGTGTTTAATTCGTGTGTGTTGCCAGTGATGACTTACGGAACTGAGACGTGGCCGCTTACGTTGTTTACTTGGGCCTCATAAGAAGGCTCAATGTCACCCAAAGGGCAATGGAGAGGGCTATGCTCGGGGTTTCTCTGCGTGATCGGATCATAAATGATGAGATCCGCAGGAGAACTAAGGTCACCGACATAGCCCGAAGAATTGCGAGCCTCAAGTGGCAGTGGGCAGGCCACATTGCAAGGAGGACTGACGGCCGTTGGGGCGGAAAGGTCTCGAGTGGCGGCCGCGTACCGGTAGACGCAGCGTTGGTAGGCCCCACACAAGGTGGACCGACGATCTGGTGAGGGTCGCGGGAAGCCGATGGATGCGGACAGCGCAGAACCGATCGCTATGGAGATCTTTGGGGGAGGCCTATGCCCAGCAGTGGGCGTCTCTCGGCTGAAATGATGATGATGATGATGACTTGAATTACAAAAGACAGAGTAGACATAGTTTATTAGGTCTGGATTTTCAATTATTATGAAATGTTTTTATAGTTATTAATAAGGATCTCGTTTTGAACATCTTGTAGTCCTTTAATTTTTTTATTATTATTGTATATTGTATAACGCTGTATGTTTGCGCAGAGTTGCGCTTTTCGCAAGGTTTCCGCAGAAAACCATTGTCTTGGCAATTTTCTAGGTGCCCTGACGTTATACGGTTATACTGAGCGGAGACCTTTTTGGTGCATTTAAATAAGTTTTTTTTTAAATATCTGTTGTAATTTACTGTATGTGTAATGCACTAAATAAATTGTTTTTCAATCATTCATTCATTCAATATCCATTCCCTATAATATGGTTGAGCGGAGCGATGGCTGGTACATGCGTCATACCTGTGAACAGGTGCCACTAGTGGAAATGGTCATCTCTAAGCTTACTTGATTTTGTAATAATTTACATACCTATACACCAATAGTATCATTTATGAGGGATGTAGGTGTATGGCATTATAGGAATTATTTAAAACAATACAATTATAATTGTAATGACGTGGTAAGACAAGTGTTTTAAATTAATGAAAGATGTTTGGCTTTATCAGGCCTTTGTATATTAACTGTTGATCTTTGTGTATTATAATACCTACCTATATTGTGATGGTGCATTGTCTGACAGCCTTTAAATAAAGTAAATAATCTTGTCATTAGGTACTTCTTGGTATGCTTATATACCTAGTTTTTATAATCTGTGTGACACTGCACTGCTAAATACTATTACTATGTAACCAAACATTGTAACTTAATAATTGATTATACAATAAATAAAAACCGACTTCAAAAAACTGAAAAGGATAAAATAATTAAATTTAAGTAGGTATTCATCCCCTAGAAACATATTTTTGGAGTCGGTGCTTCACTTTCTATTGTTTTTGGAAACCACTTAGCACCAACTCCAAAAATATGTTTCTAGGGGATGAATACCTACTTAAATTTAATTATTTTATCCTTTTCAGTTTTTTGAAGTCGGTTTTAATTATTGTTTAAAATTTTTTTTTCACAATTTTTAGTGGTAACTTTCTACGGTCGAAGCTAGATGGGTGATCGTAAACTTATATTGTTTCCTACTATCGTATCGTTTCACTAAAAAGTCATTTGAAAAGCAAAACTTCGCAATTTCGCATATGTAGACGACTTCATAATTTAAGTTTTTTTAAATTTAAAACCAAAGTACCCAACTGTTTTTGAAAAAAATTTTATGGGACCAAATGGCAGCTATTTCGCATCGAACAAAAAAAGAATCACGTAAATCGGATCAGTAATCTCGGCTTAATCGGTGTACATACATAGAAAAAAAAAAAAAAAAAAGACATACCGGCCGAATTGAGAACCTCCTCGTTTTTGAAGTCGGTTAAAAAGAGTGAGTACACGAGTTTGTTGCCGGAATCTTCTCGGTAGTTCAACTTTTGAAACTGGTGTAAATTCAGACAGACTGACATATAGACAGACAGACTGACTGACACAGACTGTCAGGCTCTCAGACGGACCGACAGATAGATCGACAGACAGACCGATAGACAGACTGACATTATAACATTCTTAACTTACGTAGATCCAGACAAGACAGAAAGACAAACATTATGACATTGTTAGTTAATATTATTTTATGTGTTAGACATAAGGGTTTTTTGATGATTCGAAAGTGCTTCTTGGGGGGCCTAATTAAATAAAGATATTTTCATTTTCAATTTAGTAAACTTACTTACAAAACGGCTTCTAAACTTCATTAAAAGAATAATTTACCAGCATTTGGAACATGCTGTACTAAAGTAAATAGCAAACTACTCAAATATTAGGTAGTTCTTTGACACTTTGACACAAAACTAATTATATGATAATGTATGGTTAATACAGTTGGGCAAGCTATGAATGATATGACACAACGGGCGAGTTAGCAAACTGTTATATCATAACTTTGTCATTATTAGAATACTTTTCCAAAGTCAATTACTCAAATACCTAAACTTTATTGGATTTATAGAAATATTGTACTCGAAAATATTACAAAACAGAAATATTACAACAACTGTAAAATTAATTATTTAAAACAAGAACGAAAAGAAATAGTATATGTATTAGTACCTATAATGGCTAAAAACAAGACTAAAAACTTGGGTTTAAGGCAATTTTCTATTCGTTCCAATTTCTTGGAATCTTTTTTCCCCAAATAATATAATATTTTACATCTACTTACTTACATAAGATACTTTTCCGTTGGTCGTCCAGTTTTTAGCCGACTGCGGCGAGACGCCCACAGAAAGGTAACTTTTTTTTGTTAAGCTCAATAAATATTTTTTTACATTAGATATTTTTTTATATACAGGTGGAAATTGTAAAGAAAACTCGAAAATGATTAGAGAAGACTGTTCATATATTTTTTATAGAATGACACGCAGATTTTATAAATATGGCAGGTACGCGCAGCAAGAAAAAAGTAAAGTTCAAGTACAAATCTTCTTTTCGTATGTACCTTTGGGTCTTGTTTTCGACTTTCATCTATGGACCAAAAAGTCGCTCTCAAACTGATTGAGGTTGTATACAAAGAGGATAAAATCACTAATTTCTATACTTAACTACAAATTTGTCCTCCTATTTTCCTACTTTATTGTTCCAATGTAGAGATTAAAGACTAAACTGATTTATCAACTGACTAAAATGGTTTGTGACCTGACTACTATTCTACCAATTTTTGATAGTACTCTACCGTGCTACTATGCCGTTTACTCTACACGTGGACATCAGTACAGTACCCATACAAATGAGCTACAAATATTAGAGGCCTTAAGCGCATGTGACAATCGAGGAAAATTAACAAATTCTAGAAATCGTTTGTAAGGTCTTTTGATATCTCTAGTCTATGGTCTGTTGTTTAGTAAGGCTACTTTAATTAACGTAAAAGGTACTGGTCGACGTAATAATTGCACTTGCTTGTAATTAATTTATTGTTTAAAATTGTAAAATAAACTCTGTTTGCGTTGTTAGCTTTATTTTTCTATTTTAAAGTCAGAGTAATTGAAACATTCACAAACTAATCCAAATAGCACCATTTAAGTCATTAAAAAAGTCTTTTTCTTTAAAGCTGTGTCCCTTTTGGACTAAGTAGGTACCTACATCTACAAAGTAAAGGCTTGTATCAGGAATTGCGACTGGGGTGCGATTCTGTAACGAATCTCACACCTCACTTCGCAAGTCACTTCGAATTCAACTGTCAAATAGAGCAAAAAATGTATGAAAATTTGCTCTATTTGACAGTTGAATTCGAAGTGACTTGCGAAGTGATGTGCGAGTTTTGTTACAGAATCGACAGGCAGATTACAGAACTTGCTTGGGAAAAGTAATTTAAATGCTTACCTACTTTTATTGTTTCAAATGGGCCTGTTATTCTTTATTCCTTGGTCATAGAAGGTTCAAGTACAGTATTAAACAATATTCGTAAACTATATCACTCCAATTGAACTTTAGGTGGTAAAGGTTCAATAAAATGCAGATTCATATTGTTTATTTAGAATTAGGCACATACTTATACTTTTTATAACACGTTTTAAGTTTTGCTTACATACCTACTCGACTTACATTCAGCCAAAAAAGTATCGGGAATGGATGATTTGTTTATGGTTCCAAATTCATTTTTTTGTTTTTTTTTTGTTGTTGTTAGTTAGATTGCCACAACTCTTTTCCATTTTGGCGCGAAGTTTGAGTTGCATCTGTTATTTATAATAAATACAGTGTTGTTTTAAGTTATATCATATCTAGTGTGTATTGCGAATTTCATAATGGACAAAAACATTGAACAAAGAGTTTATCTTAAATATTGCATCGCCAATGGAATTTCGTGTTCGGAATCACTGAAAA
Organism: Nymphula nitidulata; assembly: GCA_947347705.1. Classification (NCBI taxonomy): domain Eukaryota; kingdom Metazoa; phylum Arthropoda; class Insecta; order Lepidoptera; family Crambidae; genus Nymphula; species Nymphula nitidulata. The sequence goes on along the minus strand of OX374625.1, from coordinate 14,311,186 downwards.
TGTTACAGAAGGCTTACGGTGAATCGACTTTATCAAAAACACGTGCTTATAAGAGGAAAGCGTTCAAAAGCGGTCGAGATGTGATGGAAGATTATAAGCCATCAATGTTTGTAACTGAAGTTAACATCGCCAAAACTGAGGAAAATAGTGATTGAAAATCCTCATTCAACTTTGACAGAGGTACCCGGCGAATTTTCCGTATCTCACTAGTCTATCCGTACCATTTTAAATAATCACTTGGGTAAGAAACATGTTGCCGCTCGGCTAGTCCCAAAAGAACTGAATTTTCTCCAAAAACTCAATTGCATGAAAGTCGCTGAGGACATACTAGAACGAGTCAATTCCGACCCAACATTCATAAAACGCGTTGTTACGAGTTTGGAGTGTTTGGTTTTGTGAGTTACGAGTTTGACATCCAAACTAGTCAACAAGCTTCGGAGTGGCGCCTTCCAACTGAAACGAAACCAAAAAAACCACGCCAAAGTCGATCAAGTCAAAGTCATGTTGACTTTTTTCTTCGGCTCTTGCGGGTTTGTGCACTCTGAATTCTTGCCGGAAGGTCAAACAGTAAATAAAAAATATAATTTGAGCGATAGGCGGCGTTTAAAAAGAGAGCAAATTTGACGAAAAAGGCTAGAATTGTGGAAAGAAAATTCTTGGATTTTGCACCACGATAATGCGCCTTTGGACAAGGCCATCATTGTGAATGAATTTTTGATCTAACACTCAACAAATACCAGCGAGGAGCCACCATATTCACCAGATATTATGGCTCCAGCCGACTTCTTTCTTTTTCCTAAACTCGAATTACCACTTCGTGACACCCATTTTCAATCGGTAGAAGACATAAAGGAGAATTCGCGGTGAAAACTGAACTCAATTCCGGAAACAGCGTTTAAAAATGTTTTGATGATTGGATTATTCGTTGGCGTAAGTGTATCGTTTCTGAAGGAGAGGGGCTCGGTGGCGTATTGGTTTGAGAGCTCTGGTTTCGATACGAAAATCAAAGCAACTTTCGCCATGGTCGATCCTGGGATAGGTCAATCAAAGTTTGTTATCTCGAGCTCCTCAGTACTTCGGAAGGCACGTTAAGCCGTTGGTCCCGGTTGTTCCTACAGCCGCTTTAACCCACCAACCCGCATTGGGCCAGCGTGGTGGTGTTATTGCCCAAAACTCCTCATGTGTTTCTCCCATGTAGGAAGGCCTGTGCCGAGCAGTGGGACGTACCTATATAGGCTGGTGATGATGATGATGACGTCATATATCCGTCAACCGTCTCCGCCATCCGTATTTGAATTATATACTTTTTGTGTTCGAATAAGTGTTTCCTCGAACGAGGTAACTTATCAAAGTACCTAATGGTTGTATCAAAAAACCTTAGTAGGTATTACAAATATCTCGTTTTTCGTAATACTGTGGTGTACTTACTACACATAAAGAAAAGATTTCATATTAATGGTTTTGACTATGGATTTTAACAATATATTTGGTTCCTGTTTATATATTTTAACCTAAAATTTAACCTCGTAATTTTAGACCACATTAATAGAGCAAGAATATCGCGTCCATACATGGTGTATATTATTCTAAAAGCTACATTTCTTGCCTAGTCGGTTTAGATTTATTTTATGCAGAACATTATTTTTTATACGAACACTGAACTGCATGCAGCCAAGATGTGTTGGCAAGTAAAAACTATTATTTATATGCATATTCTGAACACAGACAAGATAGCTACAGTATTTTTTACCATTACTAGTAGTAGTAGTAGTAGGTAGTTTAAGTAAATTTTGTTTGAAAATATTTAAAATTTTACCAAAGTAGGTATGTAAGTGGAAGTAGGTGACTTCCACTTAGCATAAGATAGGTAAGCTAGGTAATTGAACAACGCTTTTAACGATTAGAGAAATGATCTTCAACTTATGAAGAGTTAGATATCATCTTAATAATGTTATTGTAGTACCTAGCTCGCTTAGATTATGACTTTAACGCGTGTACAGTGCCTCTTCGATATTAGCATACCCAGAAGGGTGCTGATCTTTGCTTTCCGCTTTATCTTTGATAAAAAGTGACCTTTATCAAGGACTCCCGAGTTTCTTTGAAAACTCAAGTGTCATGGCGTAATGTGATAGCTTCATGCTTCCTTTTCTTATCACAAAAAAATCATTTTATCATTTCTAACGACGCCATAAACGGACGTTTGTCTTGCCTTAGATCTCTTTATTATTGCAACAGCCTTATTCCAGACTGCGTAAGTAGGCGACGAAATGGGATGGCGGTTGTCTCATAAATGTAATGCATTTGGCTCTGCTCCGAGCGTGATGGCTCAATCGGTCATTCGGCGGCGGCAATTATACGAGTTGGCAGCCTATAGGTACGCTCTGATGACATACTACCTACTGTTGAAAAACCCTAACAGCGTTCGTTTGTTGTAATTAAAAAAAATTCAAGTCATTCAGTTAATTTTTATAAATGGGGTAGGTATGTATACACAGTCTGCCCTATATTTTTTGGAAGGCGTTTCTGTAGGTCCTTTACTTTTTGAGAAAAACAAAGGATTGTAATGAGTGTATGGATGGAAATGAAAATGGACTGGATAGTAATGATTTAGCGAAAAGGTTTAATTAACTTTAGCGAATCACTAATATTATTGAGACTTGGTGTATGGACTACGTCTCTAGTCAAAAACTTGCCGCCTTGTGCAGCGCATGTTGTCGCTTTTGCTTCAAAATACCTCACATTCAAATAGAAGTCACATCAATGTTAATTTTACAGAAAGCAATGTCTGAGTATTCCAAGGGGGTACTCGGTTGCGTACCTACTTTGCCATCTGAATAGAGAGAGACTTATTTTATGGTCTTCTTTGCTTCTGTTATACTTAATTATTGACTACATATTCTACACATTACTATTTTTGGGATCATAACTCATGAATAGCACATTGTTTTCGTTTGTTTTTCAAGTAACTATTTTATCATAAGCATACACAAATTTAATTAAATTTATTTTATTTCACACTCGTCTCCGTATTGGTTTCCTTATTATAATTATCTTATTTTATTTAGTGTGTTATCTGTCTGTTAAATTTTTATAGCAAGAAGCCCTAGGGTTGTAGCAAAATACCAGTGCTTTGTTCACATTATCCCGCGCTGTGAACAAATTTCAGTCACTGAGTTGCGCCCGTTTTGCACTTCTACAACGCACACAATCAATGTAATTTTTAATATGTATTGTTATCTATGCAATTGTTTGTTCAAATCTGTTCATTGAAAGAAGATCTAATGAAATGCTAAATTATTGTACAAAATAAATTTACCACTATAGTCTCTGTAATAATGCGTAATAAGTGATCGCTAACATAGCCATATTTGGATAATAATTTCAATTTGTGCCGAAGGAAATGACCATTTACGTGTGACAAAAATATAAATTGCATTATAGGGAATTCAACTCAGCGAGAAGAGAGGAGAGAGGGAGTGGGCATATTGGTTTCATCGGATGCAGCGATGTGTTGATGTGAATCGACACTATTTTGAAAAGATATGGGGAAATGAGCATGTGAGGCATTTATATCTCTTGCCTCCAGCACATCAACGCACTAGCAATAATAAGTGATATTGCTGGCGTCTCTAGGCTATGGTTAATACTTGCCATCATATAAAAAAATGGGATAGGTAAGATTCACACTATGTACAAACTGCATACACTATACGGTATATTGTAGAGTCTAACTCTACAAAATAAATTTTATTGTTATAAGCACACGCCTCCGTTTCAACCGAAAAATTTTCAGATTTTGTGAGTCCCATTGATGAACACAGGCCTTTCCACATGGGAGAAACATATGAGAGAGTTTGGGCCATAACACAACCACGATGGCCCAATGTGGGTTGATGGATTAAAGCGGTTGTACAACTTAACTTGCCTATCGAAGCACGGAGGAGCTCGAGATTATTTTTTTTATCAATCCAATGGAAAGTTGTTTTACATCTTGTGAGTACCTACCTTATTCAGTTGCATTAAGCGTCGTTTTCCAACTAACGTGTTTGACGACCAACTTGACGATCGTCAGGTCGAATGGTCTGTCACTCTGTATACTGAACCAACCAAAGGTGATGATGTGATGATGATGAACCAGAAAATGAATGCTGCTCAACAAGTACCTAAGTTTAGATTGTTATGTTTTTAACATTTGATACCAGGAAACTGGGACCTCTGCTGTTGTAGTAGTTGACCGACTTTACCAAGAAGGTCTAAGGCAGCCGAATTATTTATAAAAAGAACGCTTATTTTAAATAGAACTATAAATAATGGGCTATAGTTTCCGGTAAATTATTACTATCATAATAAAGGTTACTATTGGACCTGATCCAAAAGTGGTGGAACCATCGATCATGTAGGTAGGTAACTGTAATTGCACGAGCTTAGAGCTTATTAATGGCACACGAATGCGCTTAATTCCATTCTGATTAGATATTATAACAGCCAGTTTCTAATTGCGAATATACTTAGTCGGTGAGGTACGATTTGTTGTTAGGTAACTACACTATAATAAGAGAAGCTCTATTATTATGAAGTACGACGCTCTTTAGAAAAACGAAGCTGATTTTACATACCTATTGAAAAAAAACTGGAATATTTAAAAAAAATATATCATTAAAATATCATAAACTGAATCTGAGACCTACAAATACCTATCTACCTATATTTTTACACTACCTTTGAGATTTAGGTATACCTACAGCGGAATGTGGTTATCACAAAACATGCAAATCTGACTCAAGACATTTATAAATATTATTTATGTAAGTAACAGAATTATCAATTGCTTAACAAAAAATATTAGCAAATTGTTATAGATATTATATAATACATATACTTAACTAAGTGATAGGTAGTGTTAATTACAAAGATAACTAAAATTATGAACGCAATTATTCTATTGGCCAGCGTAGATTAGTAAAATATATTTATATAATATTGGTAATCATCAGGTAACTCACAGAACGCTATGGACTTAACTATATATTGAAGGCTTGTGACATGTGTGATGTATGTAACTATAATAATTTATAATGACTAAAATTGCTTTGTACTATTTCATACTATATTTATACACCGAAATAACTGCAAAATTGCATGCTGTGTGACAGTCAAAATATGTGATACAATCTTATTATCATAACACCTCCTGTACCATATTTTTGCAATAAAGAATTGAATTGAATTGAATTGAAGAACAGTAAATCTGTGAGGTAGCCAATGAAATCTATAGAATGTCGAGACAAAAATTAAGCTACTGAAGGGAAGAAGTCAAACTCAGAAGTCGCATAGCTATTCAGTACCATACCAACTGTTGCGCTTGTTGGACAATACCTACGAATATGAACGCAATAATAAAATTGATGGGACATGGAAGCAAAGTAAGTACTTCTGAGTTCGACTGTACCTACCTATACAATAGGTAAATGATTTAGAATGAAAATATGGCGTCTTTGAAATGAATTAATGACATAATACTGCTTATAATAATAATTTTCTCACACTCCAAATATGCTCTAGCTTGTAGCCCAAATCAAACATCGGTATATACCTAAGAGCTAATTGTGCTATTACAATTTCTTCGTTACATGTTGGATACCAGAAATGCAAGTATACAAGAGTAGGCGTTATTAATGTTCAAAATAATATTATTAAATAGCTCAAAAGTGTCGCGGTTCTGGTTGTCATTCTCTAAAACTATAATGAAGTCAAATTAGCGAACTTAGATGATACCTACTTACATTTGATTTTAAATCAGTAAAAACGTATCCATACCATATATTTGCTAGTACTTACACAGGACTTGCTAACAAAGTACACTTTACGTCAAAAAACTATAACAAGGTTAATGTTGCCCACTTCGAAATTAAAATTACACTCTAGTAGCCCTTCAGTAATGGCTGTAATAATATTTAACAAACTACCAAGTGCGCTTAAAGCAATATCAAATGATAATAAATTTTACAAAAAAATTAAGACTGTACTTAGGTAATTAAAATGTAAAACTAGAAAAATTTCACGTCCTGAGGCGGGAATCGAACCCGCGACCTTACGCAATTCGGGCGACTGCTCTAACCAACTGTGCTTAGCCGTTTAATTTGTTAGAGCTAACAAATTAAACGGATTTTAAAAAAATATAACGACATCAAAATAGTTACTATCATTTTAATAAAATTATAAAATTGCACAATATTTGGATATCTATAAATTGATTTAATTCATTGATTTTTTTTTGGGTCAGCCAAATTGTGAATTAATATAATATAGGTAGATAAATTATTAAATTATTATCAGAAAATATTATAATAAAATATCAATAAATAAAATACTGACATAAATTAGTTAACAATATTAGAACTAGTGATGTGTATAAACACTTATTAGACACAATAATAATTCATATATTATGTATTTGAAATATCCTCCTTCCTTCTAATTGCTGTGCCCGACAGGGTCCATGATGTACAAAGAAAATATTTTTTTAGATCATAAGGAATAACATTGTGGAAAAGCAATAAAGTTGAAATTGAAATTACATACACTTTTACTTTCTTCTTGGAAAAGAATAGAGTCTGGGACGCACATTTACTAAAACCCTAGCCAAACCCCTTATTTTCTGCCAGCTGAAGGTATTAAAAGAGCAGTCTGTGGTATGTCATCCATTGTTACCTCAGGCGACTGCAACGCAGTCTCACCTTCGCGAGGCTTCTACGGTTTCAAATAGGTACGGGTATTTCAGTGGTCTTTTGAAAATTCAAAGGCGATTCCATTTAGTTTTTTTGCACGTTTTTATTATTAGTGTATCGCAATCAATTTAAGTTCTACTTACAATACACTAAGCAAAGTTGCGGTACACTGATTAAAAAGTATACTCCTCTTCAACGAGCGCTCCAATTTTGTTTCATTTTTTTAAACCAGAAAACTAAGTTGATTATCAAATGTTATATTATATCTTACCTGAAGAATATAAAACTGTCAAAATATTACAAATAGCCCGAAATGCTTAAATTAGTTACCGCGAGTAGGTAGCTAGTACCTAAGTAAGTTTGTGAGTTAGTGGTAAGCTACAATATGAAAAATACTTTTTCATTTCCATTGTTTTTGCGTCTATGTAGAATTCATAAGGACAGGGCTGTTTAAGCTTTTCAAATGCGTTTTTACCGCCTCATCTAAATTAAAAATCCTTGCTAAAAGTTATCCAAATTCCGTAAGGAATAGAAATCAGTTGGAGCAAGATTCGGCAAGAACGGTGGGTGGCATTTTCCAGCCAAAGCTCAATAATTTTAAAATCGCCTGTTAAGCATTACGTGAGTGTGAACAAACATTGTCGCGAAGCCTAGAGCAATTGAAACAGTTTGGGTAGTTTGATAGTAGGCTTGCCCATCAATATTTGCAATTCTTGGCAATACGCCTCTACAGTCATTTATTTACCGACGCATATGAACGTTAAATTCTTTATCTACCTATTTTAGAAGGATGCTTCATTTTTTCTGTCTTTCAGTATTTTATCACTATCGGCACCCACTTTCCGAGCACCTTCATTTTTCCGATTTTACTATGTAGGTATATACACAAATATATCATTGATCGCACCATAAACGCATTTGATTTAATAAGACTTAAAATATAACTTACAAAATACAACACATACTTAATACACAATAAATTAGGTACTTTCAATTTGGAATTCCAAATCGAATGCAAAATATTTAACTTCAAAAGCCCTCAGCAACTTCATAGATAATGCCTCAATCATCTTGCTTTATTACATTGTAAAAGTTAAAACCAAAGGCCTTTAAATTTTCTTGTTCGCAACTTCTACCAAGAAATAAATAATGGATAAAGACCAGCCCAAAAATAAAATCACGATTGAACTGCTTACGTCATTCAAAGTTAAGGCCTTAATATTTTTGACCTTTTTGTGCTCAAATAAATATTTGCTACGATCCAAATAGCGAGCATAAAGAGTGTCAGTGAAACCACTTTCAGTCATCATACTTAGCACACGGTTTATTGGTGGTCTTAAAGCATTAAACTTCTTGAAGTATAACACAGCAGGACTGTTCACAATTTTCTGAGGTATTATTTGCAAGCGCTTAGCACCTTTGTATCGCGTCACATGGTGGATTATAAATTCCTTATTTAACGCTATGACGAATGTGGAACTACCGTTCAATATGCTGTCCAAGATGTCGTAGGATTCAGATAATCTTACATGAATCCAATTAGAGAAAATAGTGGGATCATTTGAATAGTATTCTCGCAATGATCGCACTCCGCCGTACGGATATTTATTAGTAATGACTTCATGAAAATTCATCATGTAATCTTCATACAACTGAATCTTCATACTACTGACGAGAGCGGCTTGGTACGCCGTCCTAATTATATAACAGAACCATATCCAACAAACAATTACTGTCCTTACTGTTGTCTTTGAAGGCATTTTAATTAAAGGCATTCCAAAAAATACTACCCACGCGTAAAAAAATAAACTTACATTCGCCGGTGCAATATTGAGAACATCGCGGATATTTTTCCAATATTTGGTTTTTGTAAATGTATTCATCCCTATGATAACAATGAACATAAAAAATAGCGCGATCCTCGTGTTCACTTTCAAGGGATATAATAATTTTTCCCACGACGGTTTTAGCATTGGTAATCTCGAGGCCCATACAATATCAATGGAGTTGTATGTAAATGATATTTGGAAATTTCCGTGTATTTGTGGAGTGAGGGGAGCGGCGCACATTGAACTGTGGGCGCGTTTATTATATATCTCTCCAAGGGATCCAGTCCAGGTACTATTTTCATAATGGCCAAACTCTGTGGATTCAATAAAGACCAGTGTTGCGTTCAGGATGTCGGCAACCATTTTTATCACATCAGCGTCTCCACCGGTAGGTTGTCCTGTACGGTTGTGCAGATACATGAATGGAGGTTGGTCAATTGTCGACACGACAAACGGACATCTATGCAAATTACTTAGCTTCTCTGGATACATGTTTTTGAAGCAATAATTGTTTTCACATTTCAGTTTTATTTGGGTCGGTTTACTATTCCTACACTTATCTGGTAAGATTGGACGATAAGTGAATACCAGGAGTTCATCACCGTCGTTCGAAACTTTCAAAAAAATAGAGTTTATAAAATAATGGCTAGATAGAAATTTAAATAATTCATTTTCGTTGCATTTCTCATTACTAGACGAGGAACAAATTAGAATGTACAATCCAGTGTTATCGTACTTAGCGGTGAGAAGCCACTGGAGAATATCCAATATTTCCGAATTTTCTTGGCCGAATAAAACAAACTGCGGGATGTGAACCTGGTGTCTCGGTGCGAATTTTCCCAATTTCAGTACAACAGTCTGATTATAATTCTTGACAAATGCCTCGACACCAATATGTAGCATTGTGTTATACATTACAAGGGTTACGAAGCGCCACTCAAAATTATGATAAGCTATTTTAGCTGCTGTCATTCCCAGTTTTACTATTATATCTGAATCTTCAAACTCCCCGTACAAGAAAACATCAGTGTCGTTATCTGAAATGAGAATATCAGAATCTGTGTCCAAATCCATGTTCACTTTTCAATGTCAGATGGAACAATATGATTGGCACACCAAAACCTTTTACTCATATGTATTGGTGGTAATTTGTTAATGCATTTCCTTAATAGCGATTTTTCATGCTGTAATAATTTTTTTATCTGATGCTGCTTTTTATTTCCATTAGCCCATAAAGTCATCACTTTTCAATAGACTTTTTGGGTATGGTAGGCAAGTAGGCATAGGTAGGTAAGTATATCAAATACCTATGAAATTTATGGAAATAGATTAATTATTGGAAAACTTAAGTAACTACCTATCTATGACATAATAAAAACCAGTTTGTAAGGAATTATTAATTAATAATAAAACATTAAAAAGGCGACTTTTTTCAGCATATCCGCAAGAGCAATTTGCACGAAAAGCCATTTGCGCGAATGGATAGATGCGCGAAAGGACATTCAGCCGAAAGTGTACATTCGCGCAAATGTCTTTCGCGCAAATTGCTCTTGCGGATATGCTGAAAAATGTCGCCATTTTCGCCGATGCAGTGGCACAGAATACATTATCAAAGAGCCTTGTATAAAGCATAATAAGGTAAGTAATTGAAGACATTTCATCTTAGATCTCCGAATGGCAATGCAAATACTACACCAAGTGATTTTTTCCTTGTTATTGCAGGTGTCTATATGAGGTGGATACCACTTATCATCATAGGTAACTATATTGAAAAAAAAGAAATAAAAAGAAAATTTTAGTCTGCAATTATTAATTTGATCTTAGGCCTCCAGATGACAACACACCTGCAATAACAGGTGATTTTTTCCTTGTTGTTGCAGGTGTCTATAGGCGGCGGTAACCACTTACCACCAGGTGGGTCGTCAGCTTGTTTGTCATATAGTTGAAAAAATTATGAAAAAAAGTATAGCATGTGGTTCTTCAAAAAGAACTTGAAAAGGTTTTTACAGGGTCGACAAAGCAAAAGTGATAATCCCGACATTAAGGTGATTTTCCATCAGAGGGGCAAGATGAGGCGAGGCGAGAAGAGAATTGAAATAGCACTGACCCTTTTCCACTAAAAATTGCCGTTAATAGGTAGGTATAGCTCGCGCGCGAGATGATTTTCCATCAGAGTGGCGAGAAGAGAATTGAAATCGCACGTACCTACTCCATGAAAACTAAAGAGGCGTGCAACAATCTACGTCACGCACAAATAATATAGGTACTTAAACAGCAGTGCGAGCATGGATCTTTCGGTAGACATATTTATCGATCGATAAACTCACTTTATCTATCGAATTATATCGACCAACGCTAGCATGAAACTAACCTCGATAAGTTTTATCGAGATGTATATTTTGTCGTTTTTTTATCGATCATTCATTCGCCATTCATTCTTTAATAATTATTTTTTTCATAATAAAGCTAAGGAATATTATCCATGCGGCCATAAATAATACTAAAATAGTTTTCTACCCAATATGTTAGAACATTTTGTCAAAATGACATTAATGTCAATAAACTATCAAAACAAACAAAGATAAATATTTCGTATAGTTTTCTTTTCCCCGAATTTTATGTTTTCTTATATTTAAAATAGATAACTAGTTCTGCATAAAGTGAATTCTATACTATAGTGATTATAATATTACAATCACTTTGATGCTATTACTGAAAAAGTATCGGAGCGCTCAAGCCTCAAGGTAAGCACGCCGTCTCTTGCTACTATTACAATTTTTTAGTTTTTTAATTTTACTTAGTAAAAAATGTACAGACAAAAATGCTTGTTCTTTCTTTTCCCTTTTGTATAAACTAGCATGTAGCTGATAGTTAAAATAAAAACATAATAAGTACCTACACATTTACTTTAAATATATTTCATTGTAATTTATTTTAAATTGATAAGTTCTATTACTTCCTGTCTCTGGGTTAATAGCAAGATATTCCATCATCTTCATTCTCAACTTCCTCACATCAGGCAGTGGGAATCTTTAATGGAAACTTAAGTTTTAAATAGAACATTGAGCTTGAAAAAAGCAATAAAACTTAGTAAATAGTAGTAACATTATTTACCTATTGTTATTGTATTTTATGTCTTATTTTACAATCATTCTTTTTTTTAGGATGGAGCGACATCAGCTTGTTGGAAATCAAGTTGGCCAGGAAGTGAAGATGTTTTATGAGGAATAATAAATTGTAAATTTGCAAATGACTTTTATTTTATGATAGGTACCTAGAATTAAAAAACCTGCAATACATTTTTGGCTGTTCAATTTCTAATGATACAATTTGTACCTACCTACTAAAAATTAGAAGACACTGTGTTTTGATTTTATTACTTATCATTTATTGATGAAAGGCATTTAGACGTTTATAAATATTGCGTTCGACAAATTAAATCATAATTATGGTATTATGTCGGAAGGCTCTTCTTGGTTGTTATAACTTCACAAACCACTTATCTCACTGTTTGCTTAGCTTTATTTAGTTCTTGTTTATCACACTTCTCTCATAAAACAAAAAATCCCTCTGCAGCGAAAATAGTAGCTTTCTTTTATATATTAATCACGACAACATGCACTGGCTATTCGATATGAGTGAATTATCCACAAATTATAAAGCCGAAATCCATTGTTATAGCAACCTAAAGCAATATTACGTAAAATATTAGAGTATCGACAAACATATCGTGCATATTTTAAAACCCGATAAATTTATGTCAAAATAGACAAATTATATCTATCTCGTATGTCAAAATTACGATCCATGCTTGAGTTTATCGAGAAATTCGGTAAGATTAGTCGACTTTGTCGAGAGATCGATAAACAGAGTTCTGTGCTACCGAGATCGATAAACACTCGATAAACTACCGTTTTGTCGAATTTTAATGTCAAATAAGCTTATCGAAAGTTCTGTGCTCGCACCGCAGGTATGATAAGGATAGTTGCAACTTTGCAAGTGTGTACTTCTTGTTAAAGCGACCTGTAGTAGAAATGGATTGTAGGTACTATCATGATGGTATTCTTAGGTAATAACACGGTAATAAGTAGCAACGAACAACAATAAACTTATCGCGAGAAGCGTGTTTCTGTTACAGAGTTAATTTATACTGTATATCGGAAGCAATACGGTTAATTTTTACACAAACAAATATTTCAATTCACGCCTCGCATATCCTCGTCAATCCTCACTATTTCCACCAAAGATGCGCCAGGAGGATAGCAAATTTGCCATACATATTTCAATTATCGTCTCGTCTCGCCCCTCTGGTTCGAAATCATGTCAAATTTCACATTAAAATTTATACTCTATATAGGTACCTATCGGAAGCAATAAGGTTCATTTTTACACAAACAAATATTTCAATTCACGCCTCGCATAATCTCCTCAATCCACACTGTTTCCACCAAAGATGCGCTAGGAGAGAATTGAAAATTTGCCATACAAATTTCAAATCTCGTCTCGCCCCTCTGGTGGAAAACCACCTTTAAGCTACGGTGACCACTTATAATCAGGTGAGCCGCATGATTGATTGCCACCTTAGTGTTATAAAAAAAAGTTATGTGTAAGTATGTACCTACCTACTATAGTCAAGACTCAAGAGCGTGATTGTACCACTAAGAACAGTTCAAAAGTTTAATGTGTATCTTCAGGAGTTTTTGACAGCAAAGTTATTAAAATATTAGAAATATCCTTAGACCATATATCTTGTTCTTATGGTCTAAGGAAATATCGAACATAATTGCAAAATTAAAAATTTTAAGTAGCCCCCGGCGTCATTAATCATCTATCTAACACCGTCTCATTAAGACTATTCATAAGAACCCAAACACGCTATATCTGCTGTAAGTTTCTGAAGAATTAAGCATTTCGCAGACTTCTTGATGGTATAGGATCAGCTCAAAGTTCGTATGTCATGGGAATGTCATCGAAGTGACAGTATATGAAATTTGAAATCAATCTTATCTGTAAAACTAATTTAACTTAGTAAAGTCCTAATTTCATGTAGAAAATGAGCTGATAGTCATCAAACGCCTGAACTGATCTTCATAAATTATAGCTAAGGACCATCGTAGTCACATCAGCTTTCAAACGAAAAAAATCGGATCAAAATCGGTCCATTCGTTTAGGCGCTAGGATGCCACAGACAGACACACAGATACACAGACAGACACCTCAAACTTATAACACCCCTCTTTTTTCGTCGGGGGTTTAAAATGAATTTAGGTAGTTAGTTACGACAGTTAATAAAAACATAAGTTTCGCGGTTTTTTCTTAATTTTATGGACCATATTATTATGAAATTTTAGTAAGTTTTATTTTAAAACCGTCTATAAAATCAAGTTTTGTTGGCTACATTTTTTGATTTTGGAATCTCTAGGGGGGAGGGAATTTGCCCCGCTCCCCCTGGCGACGCCCTTGGCTACCATATCTATGTAGATGTTTAGTATACTGTTAATTTTATTTATCTAATAATCGTAGAATAAATAACCTACCTAATAGATAAGTTGCGATTATAGGCATAGTGCGATCTTATGTCTAAGTACCTACCTATGAAGGTTCCATAAAGTTGGCATAGTGCTACCAATTAGGAAACAATCAAAAAGCCAACTAAGGGCGATGGTAGCTAGGCATTGTGCTACAAAATCGACATCTGATCGTTTTAAACTCGCAAGATCTTCTTTTACTTGACAATCGTGTAAGAGTGATGATTTGGACGCTTATTCTTTTTAAATAAATTTCAACACTTTTAGCCCGTCAAGCATCAGATTCCATTCCAGACACAATTGACTTTTCGTCATAGGTATCTGGATGGATAACGCCGCTTGTAATGGGGAATCATCATCATCATTTCAGCCGAGAGACGCCCACTGCTGGGCATAGGCCTCCCCCAAAGATCTCCATACCGATCGGTTCTGCGCTGTCCGCATCCATCGGCTTCCCGCGACCCTGACCATATCGTCGGTCCACCTTGTGAGAGGGCTACAAACGCTGCGTCTCCCGGTACGTGGCCGCCACTCGGCCACGGCCCCAACGGCCGTCAGTTCTCCTTGCAATGTGACCTGCCCACTGCCACTTGAGGTTCGCAATTCTTCGGGCTATGTCGGTGACCTTAGTTCTCCTGCGGATCTCATCATTTCTGATTCAATCACGCAGAGAAACCCCGAGCATAGCCCTCTCCATTGCCCTTTGGGTGACATTGAGCCTTCTTATGAGGCCCAAGTAAACAACGTAAGCGGCCACGTCTCAGTTCCGTAAGTCATCACTGGCAACACACACGAATTAAAGACTTTCGTCTTGTGACACTGCGGTAGTTGGGCTAGAATATGCTGCGAAGCTTCCCGAACGCTGCCCAGCCGAGTTGGATCCGTCGAATCACCTCTTTCTGGAAGTTGGACTTACCAAGTTGGACTATTGTCCCAGGTAAACATATTCGTCAGTGTAGAGCTTCCAACCTTTACAGGAGTGGGTACGACGTGGGAATACGACATTATTTTCGTCTTATCCATGTTCATTTTAAGACCCACTTGTTGGGAGACTCTACAGAGGTCGTCGAGCATTATGCCCAAGTCTTCCAGGTTTTTAGGCAATGGGGAATATTTATCATTTCTGAATATTTTTATGACAAACTGTTATTAGAAGATTAAAAGCTACTTTTAATATTACTGACATAAAAGTTAGGTAACTAAATGTTACTAGTAATTGCAGAAAGGTAACTATGAATATTTTTTGTGTACTACCTACTCATTCATACTCTGAAGTAGAGGTAAATCTTATCTTATCTTATTATGGGGCCATGACTTAGTCACAGTGCACTTCGACCCATTGGGATCTTTTGTGCCTCCCCTGCATTTACTCTTCCTGTGTCCAGAATATAGTTGCCATTAGCCTTATATATCTTTAGGCAGAAAGAGCCTGTAGTCTTCTGGTTTTGGATATGCTACTCCCAGGAGACTTATTCTGGTTCTAGTCAGGGCATCACAATGACATAAGAGATGCGTCATAGATTCCTGATTCACTGTATTGTGACTACCAAGCCTGTTCAGGGCACGTACAGCGTTTAGGACTAGATCTGAGTTGATGCGCGGTGAGCCAAGTGCCTTGAGAGCCACTTGGCTGTCACTAAGAATGTATATTATTTTATTCTTAATCCGTTTTTTTATCACTTTCATTGCACATAGGATAATTGCATATGTCTCCGCCTGGAATACAGTTGCAAATTTGCCCATGCTTTGATATAGTTGTATATCTTTATTATAGACACCAGCACCCGTTCCTGAGTCCGTCTTGGATCCGTCTGTGAACCAAATTAGACTATTCTTTTCAGGAACTGGTGGTCTACATTTCCATTCCTCCCTGGTAGGAATGCTAATTCTGAATTTTTTGTCGAATATGAATTTGGGACTTATTTTATCACATCCCATTTCCATATACCCGTCTAGGACAGATGCTCCTGCCCACTTTGTGTGTTTAAACAAAGGTTTGGTGTTATCATAGACCTGTAGTCGTAAGCCTATGCAACGCTTTCCTCGCCTCTGTTTCAATAACTATATGCAGCGGGGGAAGGTCTAGGAGTACCTCCATCGCTGCCGTTGGAGTGGTTCTAAACGCTCCGGTGATCGCTAAACATGCTGTTCTCTGCAATTTGCCGAGTACAGCTTTGCAAGTTGCTAGCCTTGTCCTAGGCCACCAGACTATGCTGCCATATGTTAATAATGGCCGTACCATGGTTGTATAAATCCACTTTAAGTAGAGGTTTAAATAAAATAGAAAGATCACAATGCTTGGTTTTATTTATTAAAAATCAAAACCAAAATACAATCACAAATGTAGGTACTACCTACCTACCTACCTATTTATTTAAATGATATTTGATGCCAACAATAGACAAATCACTACCGACCTACTTCAATTATTTATTTATAATAGGTAAAGTAGGTATTCCCATAATTGGTAATTTTCTCTACAAGTGTCATCTCTACCAATAAGTCGCAAACATAATTTGTGTTCCCTTTATTTTGTACTAAGATTACACCCCCTGCTCACGACATCGAACGACCACTACCGTACCTACACGACAGTAAAATGATTTATGCAACCGCTACGTGACTATATCACGACACTGATTCGTATAAAATGGGCCTTTTCTCGGTCGTGTTGACAATCAGCGGAACTATAAGTTAAAGGCTTTGCCAGACAGAGGGCGTTATAGCGTCAAATTTTGTTGTACTATGAACGGTACTAATATATGGTACTAGCCGGATAGCCGTCAAACAGAACACCGGCGTTAGCAGTACGCAACGCTCTGTCGCGGCGCTCAGCACGTTGTGGCGACTCGTGAAATGTTTGTTTAGGTACCTAGGTATTCGAAAGCAGGAAAACCTAATAGGTATTTTAGGTACCTAAAATATCTTACAAGCAGCGGTATTACTATCTTTGTCAAAAATACAGTGGCTTAACACGCGTGAATTATATTCTCTTTGACCATTATCTCGATTTTATTTTAAGGGTTGGTCTATGTAGCGTAGAGCATGTACGATGTTGTGCTAATGAAAACGAAATATCATTATTACCTACCTATTAAGAATTCTTAAGCTTACTTAAATTTACGGCTAGGTTATGTAGGTAAAGTACTTACACACAATTTTCTTTTGATATGCGAGAAGAATCTTTACCTACCTATAGCGTGTAGTTATGTTCTATCATCTAGGAACAGAACTGGTCCAAAAGTTAAAAAAATATTTCCAGATGATTGTTTCTTGTATTGTTTTTAAAACTATTTCTATCAAAAATAAAAATGTAGAAGTAGCCCACCCAAAAACCAGTATTACATAACAACCGGTATAATGCTCTAAATTAATTGGCAATAATGTGTGTTCTTTATTCAACACAGGCTTGCAAGTGTGATTTTTATAAATTTTATCTGTTAAACCAGCCTCAATCAAACGCCACAATACGATGTTTGCAGAATTCACTAAAGGTGAAAACTTTTTGAATAATAATACAGTAGGACTACTTACAACTTTTTGTGGTAGTATATGCACAAATAACTTTCGTTTCACTACAACAGTCTTTGCAGTTACTAAATTCATGCAGAGTACAAATTTTTTTCCTTCGGCTATTTTCGTTAAAGTTGAAATCGTATCACCTGCATACACAGTTTTCCAGTTGTCATGGACGAGAGGGTAATCGATGTAATAATCTTTTAAGGCACCGCCTCCTCCGAATGTATAGTTAGCCATATAAGCTCCCTCGATAGAATCAATTTGATCGTAGTAAAAATTGCCTTGTAAACAACCAATCAAATAAACCTGATAAAGAGTTCTTAACAGAAAACAATACCATATCCATAAAAATGCTATGTAAAGAAAAGCTGGCTTTGAAGGTAGTTTTGTAGATGGCACTCCCATACACATCATCCAAGAATAGAAGATGAAATCTTTTGCACCATTTTTCCTTTGTGATTGATTTCGAAATAAACCATATCTGCTGTTAACAAACCATCCGCACACCTGAACGAATATGAAAATGGCAACTAAAGTAACTAAGGATAAAATTTGAAATGGCTGAAATAGTTTTAATGATGAAGGTTGCATTTTTGCAGGGTGAGTAATCCAGCCAACTACAACGCGATAGTATGGGTTCGACAATTGGAAGCTACTGAATCTGGAGAGAGTCAATGCAGCGGAAGTCATGGAGAAGTTGGCTATGTCATCTAATACATCGCGTAAGGAGCCGGACCACTGGCCGTTACTTTCAACCATGCCCCAACCATTCCCGTGACGAGGAGTCATCATTTTTAGACTCGCATTCAGTCCTTCGGCTATTAACAACAACAAATCACCATCGGCACCATGCGGAACACCATTTGTTATGTTCATGTAAGGTATTTGTAAGAACGTAGAAACAGTTATTGGACAACGATGTAAATTGTTTAACTTTTCTGGAAAAAATCCAGTGCACGACGATTTATTATGATAGTTACAATCGGATAAAGTTTCAATTTTGACAGGTTTCCCATTCCTGCAGTTTTTTCTCGAATAAAAGTAAGTATAACCCACCACGTTTTCTTCGTTAATCTTCAGGAACACAACATTAGTTATTTTGTAGTTCCAAAACAAATCAACAGCTGTTGTTTCATTACAATCTTGTGGCATTACCGATTGACAAACTGCAATGCATTTCCCAGTGTTGTAGAATTGATGCATTGTCATCCATTTCAGCATTCCTGAAATATCCTCGACGTCCATTCCAAACACAACAAACTGTCTGGTTTTTTCCGCAAATGATGGGTAGAAAATTCCCTTTCCGATAATTTGACTTTTGGTATATAATTTCAAAAACTTTTGGACTCCACTAACTATAACTGTGGAATTGAATATTACAAACGTAATGTAACGCCACTCAAAATTATGCAACGCTATTGTTGCTACACTCTCGGCTAATTTATCGCTAGCCGATTCTGTCGGTATCAATAAGTCCAAATCATATTTTGTGACTATGAACATTGTGTATGTTATTATGCGACTGTTAGGTGTGGAAATCTATGTTATAATGTTGATATTATCTTGGCACAGTCACGACAGGGTAAAAATGCTTTGTCACGAATTGCAGTGATGGATAATAATCAATAACGTTTTACTATGTATCTACCTATGCAGTCCCTAAGTAATTTACGGGTAAAGGGTTAATAGCGCATACATTACTGTGACTTTGAATATGTAAAATCAAACAACTCACATAGCTGAAAAAAATTATATTTTATGAGAAATTATAATTTACAATATTTCATTCAGGCATCCATCTTCAGTCGGAACTTAAGCTAAAATTCTCACAATCTCACGCAAAAGGTAAAGCAACGTTAGACTATAATATAGTTATAGCAATATTTTTGTAGTCATCTCCCAACCGTAAAATAAACAGGTAAGAACCACACCAGTACATGAAATTCAGTCCATTCGTAAGGAAGATACGAATCCGCGGCGAATGGGCGCGGCTGCCGCGGCGCTTCGGGCCTTGCGTTGGCGCTGGCGTCCAGCCCCGTGGATAGCACCCTTCGGTAACAGTTGTTACAAATCATGACTCGTACATAATCGTTAATACTTGTCCGATACACTGACTCGAGAATCGTATAGACTATTTTATTTATGTCTGGAGGGCTTACAGCTTAAATAGAGAGATAAAAACCCCTAGGAAAGAGGGATGCCTGTCAATTAAAATTCCTGCAGGAGGCGATTCGCCGAAATGATTACTGAAAAGCAAGGTAAAGGACATTTGCAATTAATAGCAAGTCTATCCCAATATACTTGCCAGGTTTACGGGATCTGACGCTACATACTTTTTAATCTTACTAAGTCTTGTAAAACAACTAGAGAAGAAAAATAATCCACCCACACACCCTTCAGAGATAAATAGTACAAAATGCGTATAAAGGACCACATGACAATATTTGTAATATGGCTTTGGTTTTCAATTATTAGTACGAATGTGATTGAATGGTATTTATTATGTACGAATCAGGGCTTCTAGTGCTAGGACCAATTGTACAGTCGTCAACAAAAGTGACTACTTATAATAGTTCATGACCTTTATGGAGTAATAAACTGTCAAAAGTTATCATTAACCTATTCTGTTGACTGTACTCCTGAAAATAGAATAGAACGATCGGAGCAGAACTAGCTTTTCCTATCACAGCAGTATCTAAAAATTTTTTCGTTCGCTGAGCTTAGGCACAAAGCGTACACGAAGTGCGAGTACTGCGCATACGTTGAACGGATGCTGGAGTAACGAAAATGCAAAAGTAACTTTAGGTTTACTGCTTGGATTTGGTACTCCTGGCTGCTCCTGGTAGTACAATTATCAGGGTACATATGGTCCTGGGCCGACTTGTAGCAACTAGTTAGGAAGGGCTAGGGCGTGCCTCCGCGTGTACGACACCGACTTACACGTCGATCTGTCAAAATGCAAACGAGGACCCACAAACTTACACGAGCTAACTTACTGAGTAGTATCTTCACAACCCTTCGTCCTGCTCAATTTGCCACGAAGCGGGATCCGCCTTAATGTACACTACTCTCCAATACGATAAGGTCATTGTGCTTTGTTTATTTTTTTGTACGACTATAAAAAATTCCAATTTCACGCGCTGGATTTCGAGACAAGCTTTAAATATACCCCAAAAATCAGTCTGTAAAAGAGGAATACCACCCAGATATTGGAGCGGGGAAGTTTATCGCGAGAAGACAGGGAACAGAGCTCGGATGATGGAAATTGTCGTCTATTAACATTACGGTAAAGCGCACATTCGCAAGTGACCACTCCGCGCCGCCTCGATTCGCGCAGCTGCGGATAACCCATGCCCGGCCCCAAACTAATTCACAATATTGCTGTACAATTGCACTAAAGAAATATAGTATCTATGTACAGGGCATACACAGAGATTGCACTTCAGAGGGTAACATCAATAGAAAGTTCCAATATTGTGCGCTAAGTTTCAACTTCACAATATTTTGAGCATTTCAGACAGCTGTATATTAATTAAAGCATATAGTTTTGCTATTGACAGTGTCGGAGGTCACGGTGCGCTTATCCAATGATCAAATCGATATGCTTAGAATGTATAAAATAAAGACACAACAACGAATAAGTTAATATTATGTTACATATCAAAATAGAAACTTTGTTTCTTACTATACATAAATAACTAAAGTAACTCAACACAACACACTAAATTAAGCATACAATAATGAAATTACTATAAAATATGGAAAACATTTATGAAACGTATGTATAATTTGTGCTTTACGTTATAGATATAAAAGTGTGCCAATAGCAAAACTTGGCATTGAACTGTCGGCTCAATTCACTCAGCACATTTAGACCCAAATGTACAATATATTACATTCATGTGGTAAAAGCTTTCGTGCTAAAAACATCGGCTTCGGTTTTTTACAATTCACATTCCTTTATTGGTATCCATTGGGTTTTCTAGTAAAAAAAGTTTATATCAAATGCATCAAAAATGTCCTTAAACAACTAACGTAGTTAACTCTCTAAACGTATTTCAAATACGGCTAGCTGATTGGAATCTTCGTACACGGATAACATTAGGAGAACCAAATACACCAGACCATCGCATACATAAAGCCTACAGTTAACATAAATCATTTGCTTGAAGTCAATTCGTGTAGAAAATCACCATCTTTAAATATAAACAGCCTAAAATAATAAAATTCCAATGTACAAAAGTAACGTAATCTTTACAATAATCATAATAAATATATAAATCTTCCAAGCTAACAGAACAAACGATAATGATATATATTATTATTTTTAATATTGTTATATGTGTAAAGAGGCAGTCGGTGAGATAGCGTCGGCGGGCGGGTGCGGAGGGCGCCCCCGGCGACTCGGGCTCCCGTGGCGGTCCGCGGAGCCCTACCACCCACGGCTTGATAAACACACGCATAAGTTTATTGGACTAGTTTGTTCAAATCCGTCTGGACATAATAAAATGTATACTAATGTAGAAAGATATTATGGCAACAAACTTTACAAAAATCCTAAAACAATGACTAAAAGCAGCTCATGGTAAGGCCAAGACTCACCATAACTTTAAAATGCACAATTTAATATTCACCGATACAGACACATACATAAATTGTGAATAACTTCATCATAAAAAAACATGTCAAAAAACCAGTCGCGTACTCGCGATGCCCGGACGCGGCGGCGGGCCGTTCTAGTTTTTGGGTTAAATGACTTACAATCTATCCTTAATTTCTCATTAAACATTTTAAGGTGAATAAGTTCGTCCGTCTGATCTCAGTTCGTGAATTTACACATTCTGTCGTGAAGTGATGATGTTTAAATTATGTGTTTTACACAATCACAGATTTGTGTCAGTGACCACGATGGTTTCGCTTAGACGAGGTTGTACTCCTTTAGGTTGGACTGTAGGATTGTGTCTTTCACCGCGGCGAACACGAAGCGGATGTTTTCAGTGTCTGAAAAATAAAAAAATTAAATAAACTCCTTGTAAATTTCTGAATTCTGGAATAGAAGACGACAGAGACAGGACAGGAGAACCTTTCCTTATCTTCCTTTTCATTGTTGAATCTATTAAACGTTAGACACTGCAGAATAATCTGTAGGGCAATTTTTGCATTAATACACCCAGACAATAATTAATATTAAGGTGTCAAATATCCTGATAACCTTTTGTCGTAGCTGTACGAATTCAAAGTGCTTATTCAGCTTTCGATTTAGTTGATATAGTCCAGTTACCTCGCTTTGCTTGGCTTTGAAGTTCGCAATGGGAACCAAATATTAATTGGCCCGTAGTGCTGTTGGCCTAATTGAGGTTCATTATTTAGAAACTTAGATGACACTGTGATATGTGTTTTTATCGTTGGTATCATACATAAACTGGGCATTTGGCGTTTTTGACAGTACTTAACTATGGCTTAATGGTGTTTTGAAGATTTTTTATAAATAGAGCAAGACTTTGTCTATTAAGAAAGAGACCGAAATAACAAACATAATATACATGTTTAAGGCCAATTTTATTATTGAATCCAGCAGACAGTTATCGCCTCCTTCATTGGTAGGTTTAATGTTTTTTTATAACCAATTAACCTGAATCATTTTGGTTTTGTTATAAGTGGTCAAAAAAGTCTTCAGTAATAGACGATCAGGCTAGGCAGTTAACGATGTGCCGGAGTCAACCACTTTGGGATAATAGACAAAAATGTAGTGAATAACATTGTTTCCTTTGTTTTTTTTATACAACTGATTACCTCAAAGCACTTTTATTTACTGCAAAAATAGCGAAGTAAAAAAATTGGATCAAGGTTTTTTATAACCCATTAACCGAAATATTTTTGGTTTTAAGTAGTCATAATAAACTCTTCAGTACTAAACGATCTAGGTACCTAGGCAGTAACTAGGCTCGTAAGCACTATTTCAAATAATAGACAAAAATGTAGCGAATAACATTGCTTCCTTTGATTTTTTAACCCCCCACGAAAAAAGAGGGGTGTTATAAGTTTGACGTGTCTATGTATCTGTGGCATCGTAGCGCCTAAACGAACTACGATGGTTCTTAGCTATAATTTATGAAGATCAGTTCAGGCGTTTGATGACTATCAGCTCATTTTCTACGTGATATTAGGATTTTACTAAGTTTTACAGATCCGATTGATTTCAAATATCATGTACTGTCACTTCGATGACATTTCCATGACATACTAACTTTGAGCTGATCCTATACCATCAAAAAGTCTGCGAAATGCTTAATTCTTCAGAAACTTACAGCAGATATATTATTATACAACAGATTACCAAAATACTCTTGTATTTTATTACAAAATAATATTTATTAAAAAAAACAAGTGTAGGTACTGTTCATAGCCATAACGACTCGGTTAAAAAAATAATTTAATGTCATACTTTTTAATTTCAATGATTTATATTATATTTTGAAAATCCACAAAAACACAATCGTTTTTGTAGATTTTCAAAATTGTTTGACCCTGGCTTTGAAGAAATAAAACAACAAATATTATCCAACGTAGTCGTAAAGAACCAAATTGTATTTTGACATTGACATTTTGTCCTGTGACAAATTATACTGTGGAAGCGAGTTAAATGAAAATCTTGAGATTTTATGCTTTCATGCCAAAATAACTGTACAAAAAAGGGGTAGTCATGAGCTCTACAAGAGATGTTTCAAAAATGTATGGAGACCCGGTCAGGTCTATGTAGGTAGATTATACTAAAAAATGAGTAAAATTATGCAGATCAGTGTTCAATTGTCCAGTTTTATAGAATGGACAAAACAAGATATAGCAAAAACGGTACAACAGCCAAATAATCATTATGGCGAGTATGTCACTTTGGTGACGTTTAGTTGACTTGTATGTCGTCCGCCATATTGCCATAGTGAATAACGGTAAAATCAAGGAAAAATTTCAACTTTTGTACAAACAAATTATGCATGAAAATGAATTATTAGTATTTTTCCACGGATGCAGTTTTCTATTTCACGGATGCAGATCTAGATACTTAATAGCTTCGGTGACTCTTAAACGACATTTGTCTCTTTCTATCTCCTTTAGATAGACTGAACTAAAAATCACTTAGAGACTCTTAACGCTAAGCAAATATTAGTGAAAACGAGAATAAGAGCCTTTCTATCCGTATCTTATTGATAAAGAATGAAATGGAGGTAGATAACTTACCACTTTAGCACCATGTCAATACTATTGCGATCATATTATCGTATGAATGCAACTATTATTAAATAAAAGTATCTAAACTAGAAAAAATCATGTACAGAGCGAGGATCGAACGTCCAACCTTCTCTATTTTCGATAGCAATAGGTGCAAAATGGTGCTAAAGTGTTGTGCTACGTCGAAGTTCGACGAGAATATTATCGTGTCTAACATTAATGACGACCGGCTGGCCGAGTGGTCTGTACCCCTTGCTATACTAGCTACTCTGACAAGAGGTCCCGGGTTCTAATTCCGGTAGGAGCAAACGTTTGTATGATGAGTACGAGCATTTGCTTACGAGCCATGGATGTTTATATATTTATTTAGTATATTTCTAATATATACTTATTTTATAATTATTTCTCCGTTATCTAGTATCCATAACACAAGCTCTTAATGATGCTTACTTTGGGCTTGCTAATAGGTGTAAGTGTATTATTATTATTATTATTAGACTATAGTTGGAAAATATTCCTTAACACCGGCTACCTACACCGTATTTCATCATCTTATTCATATACAGGGTTGTGCCGTCAAAACGAAATTAAAAGATGGGCTACATTAGTTCATAGAAATGGTTTGTCATTTTAAAAAAAACCCTTATTCATTTGTAATAGTTATAACATTGGCTGCATTATTTCATGCAAACGTCCTAAAATTATCAAATGAATAAGATGTTTTTAAAAGCGGGAAACTATTTCTATGAACTAATTTAGCCGGTGTTTTAATTTATTGTCGTATTGACCAAACCACCCCGTATACATATCCCTTATATACAAAAAATAGTTCATTAATTCACTGGATATCGCACCGCGTCAACGCTGCAGATCCTAACGAATACATAAAGTTGATTATTTCAAACGTTGCATTTCCTTACCATTTTCGATTTAATGGTAAAAAAAAACCAGTTCATTGACCCTAAATAATATCGATACGGCGCACAACGTATGTCTACACGTCGTGCCGAGACGCGGTGAACTCGCTGCATACCCTACACAGTCCGAAGGCAGCCTTCACTCTTATTATCAACGGTCGGAATACAGTCGAATATCAGACTCTATTCTCGCCACTTAGTATCATGGTGCGTTAAAGCGAGTTGGGATGTGAGATATCGTGAGCGTCAGAATGGCCGGTCCCCACCCATATTTTACATCGAAATAATAATAGAAAGTTGCTAGCCCCGATAAAAAAAAAATAAACAACTATGTAGGGTGACGGGCCATTCTGACATCAGAATGGCTGGTCACCTATCCAGTGAGAACAAACTGCGCAACTGGATTGAGTTTTTTTTAAACCAATAGTTGCTACTAGACTGCTACCTTATATATATCGTTTTGGACCTCGTAGCTTTTAAGGATAAAAAGTTATAATCAATTGAGCGTTCAGACATTATTGTAATGACTGAACGCCTGTAGAATTATACGAGCAAATTCGAAATCAAGTGCATAAATGGGTATTGCACGGGTAGGGTGACTAGCCATTCTGATGTCATAATGGCTGGTCAGCCTAAAAGTTGTTTTTTTTATTGGGCGTAGCAACTACTTAACGATTAGTAGCAACTAGAAGCAACTAGGTAGCAACTTTCTATAATTATTTCGATGTAAAATATGGGTAGTGACCGGCCATTCTGACGGTCACGAGATATCGAATCGAATCAGTGTTCGGACCTTGTGAAAAAGGGTTCTGCCGCATGATCATGATAATTAAAAGGAGAAAAATACATTCTTTTCTATTTTGACAGACGTTTAATAATTCCACGAACATAGTTCCTATCTATTCGCACATAACACTCACTGAACACTACAGGCGAATATTGTATCCACAGATAGAGATCTACGACGGTTTAGTTTTTTTATACTACTAGATGACAAAGCTGACGGCCCACCTGGTAGTAAGTGGCTATAGAAATCTGTAATAACAAGGAAAACATCAGCAGGTGCGTAACCTTACCGAGAGTATTCTTACAGTCGGTTGGTTTTAATATTCTATACACAGTAAGAGGTAAGCGTTTTCTTGCCTAGAATTCATTGTTTACTTAACAAAGATTGCTAGGTAAATTAACTGCGGTAGGCCTATCTCTATCTTTTGAGAGAATATTGAAACCGGCCGTTAGTAAGTTCGTAGAAATTGCTAGGCAAATAGAATTTATTAAGTAAGCTTACTTTTATCTGTAGATAGAATATTGAAACCAGTTTTTAGTTATCTGCACACCGCGTCTTTTATTTTCACATATTTCTATCGCAGCTCTGCTAGTAGAGATATCTTTAAAAGGTACAGTTGACCACAGAATTAGCTTAACACTTTAGTACTATTTCAAATCGACTACTGCGCTCGTACTTAATAGTTGCTACCGTACCATAATAACGCCATAGTTATTGTGACATAGTACTAGTACACAGCTACTTCTGTGGTCGACCATACCAGTGCTCGACAGGAGAAAATATTAAATTGTCCCTTTATATATTCTCTGAATGAATCATAGGTGTACGCATCAATAAATTAATATAAATATGTTAATAGATATCCATTTTTATGAATGACTTCAAAGAATTACATTTTAAGAGTAAAAACGCACGTAATTTCGTCAGTTGCGAGTCGCATAATTAGAGAGACCGAAGACAACGCAAATTACATGGCTCATATAACGCGACTTACAACTCACAAAATTAAGCAGCTTTAGAGTCGCCCTTAGAATTAAGTTATCTCCTGGTTCAACTGACTTTCCCCAATGCCCTGTGTGTGAATAGTAATATTAACTACGTCATGAAATACATAATTTAGAACAGAGGTTCCCACTGAGAGGCCCCTCGGCACCTCTAGGTTCCACCTTCATCCTTTGCTTTAAATTATCAGACTATACTTGAGAATAAATGTAAACAAACCAAATGTATTTTGTATAGCTTTGTCCCTTTCACTCGCTGCCTTTCTTGGGTGTATCCCATCTGGCCCCGTGACTTGGCCCGGCGCCGGGCCACATGGGAAAAAAAGTTTTAACTGGCCCGGTGATATATTTACCGGTCCAGATGACACAAATCAAGTGCCTCGACGATACGCCTCGTAGTTTGTGAAATACTAACTACATGCATCTATGAAAGGGATTGAACTTATAAATCATACTGCTTAGTATACAATAATCAGTTTTTATTGTGAATGACGCGATATCAACATGTGTCATTAAACTCAAACTGAAATAGACTTTTTATAAGTTGATCTTTTTGAATTTGAACATAATAACAATATTTTTATAATAATAATAATCAACGAAACCAAAATGCTATGAATCAAATTTAATGATTAATAAGTACTTATTATAACATACAAACAGTCTTCAATATGATTATTTTTTATAAACCAACGCAACGTGCGTCGGTTATCTCTTTATATTCGTTGTCTTTTTTTATGATACACGGAGAGCGAGGGGCTGCCCCCCGGCAGAAGGGAAGAGAAGAAGAGAAGACTTCATTGAGATTCACCATGGAGCTAGTGACCGGTCAAATAAACGTCGGTAATTTTTTTGAAAAAATGCGATAGTACATTCTGAAATTTTTGATTTTATTTAAAAGACTTATCAATGTTCGAAGCTGTGATTTTAAAAGA
Source organism: Nymphula nitidulata (assembly GCA_947347705.1). Classification (NCBI taxonomy): domain Eukaryota; kingdom Metazoa; phylum Arthropoda; class Insecta; order Lepidoptera; family Crambidae; genus Nymphula; species Nymphula nitidulata. The sequence goes on along the minus strand of OX374625.1, from coordinate 14,282,715 downwards.
AAGTTTTATAATTGATATTGATTATACTCAACTACAATCTGTGATTATTAACATTTGTGACATACTTATATAAATAATTTTGTAGTATGGTCGTTATGAGGCTAGTTATTTTTTCTGATTTTGGTAAAGATACCCTTTTATAATGTATTTCGTTGATTGTTTATTAAAAAAAACATATTGGAGACTGTTTGCATGTTATAATAAGTACTTCATTTTGTTTGATTTATAGCATTTTGGCTTCGTTGATTAAAAGATGGTTATTATTATATGTTTAAAATTTTTTAGCATTTTATATGTATATTATTGATTGTTTACAAAAAGAAACCATGTTGAAGACTAATTTTGTTTGGTTCATAGCATTTTGGCTTCGTTGATTAGGTATTATTATTTTTTAAAATATTGTTTTTGACCATTTTATATGTATATTGTTGATTGTTTATAAAAAAAAATCTTATTGAAGACTGTTTGTATGTTATAATAAGTATTTGTTATGAATTTTATTTCATTCATAGCATTTTGGCTTCGTTGATTATTATTATTATATAAATATTGTTATTATGTTCATATTCAAAAAGATCTACTTATAAGAAGTCTATTTCAGTTTGAGTTTTATACACAAGTTGATATCGCGTCATTCACAATAAAAACTGATTATTGTACACTAAGCAGTTTGATTTATAAGTTCAATCCCTTTCATAGATGCATGTAGTTAGTATTTTACAAATTACGAGGCCTATCCACTTTTCTCCCCTTACCGGGGACGATGGCACTTGATGTGCGTCATCTGGCCCGGTAAATATATCACCGGGCCAGTTAAAACTTTTTTTTCCAACTGGCCCGGCGCCGGGCCACCAGGCCAGATGGGATACACTCCCTTTCTTGATCATCACATCATTCATAAAAAAAATGAATAAATTAAAAATGACGTTGGTGCACACCAAAATTTATTCTTTATTTAATTTCGCTCAATTATAGGTACTGAAGAAGTTAAAGGAAGCCTGGTTTAGAATAATTACATACATTGGTAGTTTTACGCCTCGAAGTGTTACATCAAAGTGTAAAGTTTATCAAGTTTTTTTAAGAACAGCGTTCATGAAGAAAATATTAGGCTTTTGTTCGATTTTATAGTATTTAACAGCTTAGTATCAGCCTTAGGATAATCAGATCTTGCAGTCGGTAGTCAAATACCTACTTTACTGTTAATAAACCTAATTCCTAATGCTCTAATAGGTGCGAAAGTGTAATTCTATTAAAATAACTTCGTATTAAGATTCGTTGCTTTAAAACAAAGCAACTAATCAGCTTTATCGTAATTGTTTATTGACCGTGGCAACAAGCGATGCAAATAATCCTCCGTTCATGACCTAGGTATCGTTTCCTGTATTACTGGAATACCGGAGCGGCGCCGGCGTCCGATTATCGGGGCCATATGCCTCGAATTAGGTCGAGCTAATGCGGTCATGGCCGTGGCTCCGCTGACTCATTGATTTATTGTTTCTTAACAAAAGTTAGGTTTACAAATAAAACAAAATGATTAAATACTAAGTCAAAATCAAAATTAATATATTTTATTACCATCCCAGTGATGGTTGCAAAATAGAATAACAGCATACAGCAACATAGCGGTAGGCTGATGATGCTCCTTCGCCTGACAGAAGATCTCAGTGAAATAAAACCTTTATTATGGGCATTTCATTGTATCGTTCTTCTTCGAAGTTTCGCACTGTTACACTGTAGCCTGCTTCGAGTTGCTGTTGCGTTGTGAAAGTGAAATATACCTAATAATCTTTATAGGATTGGTAACGCATGACTGCGTGAGTAATAATACCACAGATGTAATAAAACTTCTATTTGGCTACTAATCATATTTAGTAGCTTTCCATCCAATTACCATTACCAAAATTTAAAGAAAATTCTAAAGAAAAAAAATCGAGTAGTAATATCACTAATAAATTTTAATCATATGTTCTTCACACCAGGATATACAGGTTTAACGCAAAAAAAAATACAGGAAAAAATAAACAACATGCAGTTAATATTAAAAATAAACGTTTAATGGCGTCAACAAGAGGCAAATAAATAATTATTTATTTATCACTATAAATTTGTTCTGCTAAGCAAGATTGAACTCCTTGAGGGCTGACTGCATAATGGTATCCTTTACCGCACAGAATACAAGCTTAATATTTTCAGTGTCTTTAAAAATATCCAAGGCAGCATGCAAAAATATACACAAATAACAGTTACATGCAAAAGAAACGGATGAAGTAATGATGAAATTCATAATAATAATAAAATATTGGAGTAAAATACATTCAAGCTCTGAGACAGTACACGATATTAAAAATTGTACACTGACTAAAATTAAAATTAGAGTTTAAACTAACGAAGCAGCTTTCGTTAATCCAACAATAAACGGAGAGATGGCAAGAGTCACCATTTCAAGTAAATAAAATGGCAATTTGAAAGCATTTTTAATACAACTGTTTTTACCCTAGCAATTCCTTGTAATTTATAGAGACTTTGTCATTGATTACGAACAAAAAAGGAATCGAACTCGTGTTCTTTGTATTCTATTCAGAGCTATAAAAATAAAACATCGTATTACGTAATTAATTTTGACAGCATATACCAAGTGTGCATCAATCAAAAGCTTCAAAACAAAACAGTGCAAACAAACACAAATAATAATAGTTAGCTTAAAAGCCCCAATGCTACCAAAATCATCGCATGGCATTAAAATACTACAAAAAACAATTTAGCGATTATAAGTAAGCATACTACAATACAAACTAACACATTAAATAATATCACAATGAAGCATTCTCACCTGTATATCCATAATGTGAAAATTGTAGTACTACTAGGATTGAAAACGTGCTAATGTTTCTTTTTTTTCCATTTCAGTAAGTATGTCAATGTTTGCTTTGCTAGAGGTTTCGTCAAAAACCTTCAATGTCAAGAATACAGTCAAGTTTATAAAGAGATATATTATATATAACTAGCTGTACCCTGCCACGCTTCGCAGTGGCACATTGTGATATAGATAAAAGCAATCCTTGATGCGGATTTTATATCATGTTAAAATGTCGACTCAATCGGTGCAGAACTTTTTGAGTTTTTGAAGCGTACACAAACCAACATAACATTTTTATATATATAGATGATTTAATAACTGCCTTTGCACTAACATAATATTGAATTTCTATAGCGTCTCCGAAGAAAAGGGATGTTTGCGACCTGTTTAAAATAATAAAAAAACGAAACTTTTTAAACTAAAATTTTAAACAAACAATCCTCAAGATGCAAATAATATTCTTCACCCAATCAAACATAAATAGAGATTTTTGAAGAAAGTAACTGACTTTCTTAGATCTCTGGTCAGTGAAAGTGGTAGAAAATTATTGGTTAAGATAGTAGAGCAACACCTTGAAGTTGCTTGTAAAAAAAGAATAAATGCCAAATGTTGCCAGTTAAGAATATAAAATGTTACCAAATTATAATTTTAGTTTATCAACTATTTATACGGGTTTAAGAATTGTTTACCTAGTTGCGTACAAAATCATACACAATATAAAAAAATGTTTTTTCGTCTAGAATATCTCCCATAATAATATTTTTTAAAAAGATGATATCTCACCTGTCGCACAAGTAAAATGCGAATAGATGATTTTCTCGGCGTCCGGGTTGAGGTCGACGAACATCCGCAGAATGAACTCGCGCGCTGTAATTGCGTCGCGTTGCGGGCCTAGCATACGAATAACACAATAAAAATCTAGCAACTACAATACTGCGTCTTCACTGGTATAAAATTACTTATAATGTAATTTCTTTGTCGCCGATAGTTACAATTAAGTCTTATTTATACTGCCTTAATTATTTAAGTTTACAAATTCAATAATTTTGTATCAGTGAAAACGTTATCTAGCATTATTTATATACCAAAATCACACATCCTAGCACAACTACATAGTAATCGGTACGTTTTTTCAACCTGTGGCTGTAGTGAAATGAGAGTAACACGCCCTATCCGGGTCCGGGTTTTCTTTTAAATATTTTTGAAGAATGTACTCTCTCGCTGGGACCGGATCTAATTTCGGACCTACATTGCAAAAGAAGTTTCATTAAATGATAAAAAATAATGTTGTATTATGATGCTAGCGTAGATACTCTTGCGCCTTAAGTATGATGAGCCCTTCTTCATTCGTCTGTTTTAAAAATGCGATAATAATGACTCCTATTTGGACAGAATAAAATATATTTCTATCCTTATCGTGGATTCCATGACTATTTCAGCGCCGATTAACTGTCGGTATGTCAATTTGTTGCGACACGCATAAAAAAAATAATACTTGTTCAAAATAAGATTTTTTAAACGGCAGAAAAACACTGGCTATAGGTGGAACTGAGTTTTGTACAATTGCGACATATTCATTGTAGCCGGAAAGATGGTGTATTTAGGAAAGAAAAAAGGTATATTTTGAAGGTGTATGTTTCCGAGTTTTCTAATTATATATCATCTTTTGACAGAAACTACGACAAGTGAGATGAAATAAAAGGTACACCGCCATACAAGTAATAGACACTTACATATTAAAAGCTTTTAGTTTATATTTTTTATAATTGGAATAAGGATTAAATTACCCTAAGTCCTTTTTAAAGATGAACATGAAGAATAAATAGTTCTTCAAAGAAAGAAATTGAGTGATTTTTTATAAATTTCAAAATTATTTACCGTCGTATTCAGGGAAGTAATCGACGAGATGCGAGTACATGATTTTCTCCTCGAGCAAATCCTTCTTGTTCAAGAAGAGGATCACAGACGAGTGCTGGAACCACGGGTACGTGATGATTGTCTTGAACAGAGCCTTTGACTCTTCCATTCGATTCTGTAATTAGATATGAGGATTGTATAATTATTTTTGAAAGTGATACACAAATAACCCAAAGACAACTTACTTTTACTTCTAATCTTAAAACTGAAATAATACAGGGTTACCTCGGAGGCAGTGCGAATTTTTATTCCTCATTATCAGTATCATTAACCCATTCAATGCGGCGACAAGAATTGCTCTTATTAGCTGGGTGCGGACTGTTTTACAGACGGAACGCCGATCGGCGTGAGCCGCACCTCGTATAGATAAAATTAACGTCGATATGCGTTTTCCACACCGAGTAATGGGTTTGTAAAGTTTAATGCCCAATTCATAAGTAAACAACAGAAGTAGGCAATTTGTTTTACAGTACCTAAAGGACATTTTAGGTGAAAAAATATTATTTTAGCAAACAACTTTTTATAGATTTCTAACCTCAAATTTCGATCATGTACATTTCTGAAAATTTGCCATGGCTTTGATGGGTTACGTGTTTGGGGGATAAAGAGGACTCCCCTTGTTCCTCTCCACCCCTCTAAACCCCCAAAATCGTGGGCCCATAATGTACATTTTTACCGAATTCGTCATATTTTCATAATTGTCATTTCCTGAAACCTTTCCTTTTCTCTAGTCGGTAAAGTATGCCCCGCAAGGATAACATATCCAGAGAGTATTGTGTTATTGAATACGTTTAGTTGAAGACTTGAGTTAGCCTAATTTCCCTACATCAATGTTATAAAGATTTTTTTATATAAACAACCCCGTCGTTCTGATTTGGAATAATTTGGATGATGTATAGTTGAAAATTAGTTCTGGAAAAGGTTTATTTGAGTTATTATTACCAGGACGTCAGCTTTAAAGGAAAGACTTCGCAATATCAGCAAAACATCATCAAAATTAGTATACATACTTACTGCATATGTTTTTGGAAAATATCGCAAGATCTATTATCAATCAGCTTGTAGAAGGACAGAACAGTCGCACGCTATTGCACGAGCGATTTCATCACATTTACAGGATTAATACTATCTATCACATTCGAGATTTTGTGTATTTTTAAAATAAATACGCCTTTACAGGATTATAGCTCTGTCTGATGTTTTAGTTATGTGAAGTCGGTTTCGATCTAGCTTAATGAAATAATTATTTGCTATTGAATATGGCCGAGTGTGTAGACACGTAAAAAATGATTGAAGAAGTATATTTTATTTTGGTATAAGTTTTGCTGGAGTTTTAATGACTTAATACCAAAATAGTAAAAACTAATGCATTTACCTAATTAATAACTTAACTTTACTAATATACCGGGTGTACAAAAGAATGCAATACCTAATTGCACTTTTTGTATGAAACAGCCGACTTTTTTTTCGCGATTTCGATGTTGGTTTCATAGCAAAAGTTGTTTGTGTGTACTGTCGGAATAACCCACTAAATCAGCTGTCCCATTCTTTTGTACATCTGGTATAATAAGTGTCATAAATAAAAATCTAACTCACCTCATTTTCAGATTCGAATAAAATTTGATCATATTCACTAAGAGCTACTAAGAATATGATTGATGTGACGTTTTCAAAACAGTGAATCCACTTCCTTCGCTCGGATCTTTGGCCCCCGACGTCCACCATTCTGTTTTAAAAAATGTTATCAAGTATTAGTTTTAATGACTGTGTGCTCATTTAAACGATAGTAAATGAATAATACTATTCCTCATTCTAATAGTCAGTTTTATATGACCACAAATTTTTGAGAGTTTTTTATCATCACAAAATAGTAGCATCAACATACAATAACTTAATAACTGACTTAGCTACTTTTTCCAACTGTTAGGTACCTAAGTGACTAACTCCGCGAGCATGGATCTAACGAATGACAAAATTTGACATTAAATTTCGACATAACGATTTCTGTAATACAAAATTTAAAATTCAAACTCGAACATCCGTTTTTGACGATTTATAGCGATTAATTTGCCTTGACGGCAGATACACGCTCGCACTAGTTACGATATGATTTTTTTGTCGCTAGAGTTATTTGAACAGCTTTCGAGAAAGCGTAGTGGGAAACATCAAAATATAACTAAAACTTACTAGAAACATAAAGGGACGTTCAGTACACAAATACACAATTATTTTGCCATACACCATACACCACACCAAAAAAGCATTGCAGTACATGAGCACAGACTTCATGCGCAAAAATAAACCATGCAAACATATTTTTCTTCTTCTAGACTAAATTGTTAATAGATGTGACAGGTTAAGTGAGTGTGACTCCACTGATTCATATATTTTCAATAAACCTAAAAATACGCGCCACGGGAATGCAAAAATTATTTAAACAGACCGACTTTTACGTACTATGTAACACATAGACATTATAGCCAGCCCACTAACATAGGCAAAACTAACTACTTATATTTTAATGAACGATTCTGAAGAATATCAAGCGACAACATGAACTTTTATGACCTTTGTTCATATAATTTGTACATTCTTGGAGCGGCAAGTACTTATAATTAATCGATACAAAATGTCATTTAACGGATAACATCTCGTGAATTTAATAAAAAATAACCAATAGGTATGACATCAATGGGGTTCAGCTAAATGTTAATTGTACGAAAAGCTAGTATTTAGTGCATTTTGGAACGGAAAACTTATGTATGTTTAGTAAGTATGTTAGGTTACAGATTAAAAATCATGTGGGTTAGTTCCCAAGAAACTGGAATGAAATAATAATAATGTTTTCTATTCATTTCAGTTTTGTTTACCTATGTATGTTTACACACTTCACACTGAGACTAATGTACTTTAATAGAATAATACACAATTGTGCATTATTGTTTGTTTTTATGTCTTGAACTGATAGATAAGAAGAATAGTTTAAAAATGCTGAAAAGAGATTTAAAGAATGTTTTAAAATATGTGCCATTCTTGGTTTTCCTTTCAATCTATCGACAATGAGACATTTTATTATGAACAACTCAAAAATTGTAGCGTTCGCATATTTTAATTACTTTTAAGAATATAAACACCATACCATACCTATGATTATATCTAAAAGGCTACAGCCTACCACATTAATGGGGATCTCCATGGTAGTGTTAGTAGAATCATACAATCGTTACGGGAAATATAGGTACAAACCTGTTATCATTATACAAAATATTATTGTGTGCTCTCTAACGCGGGAATGTATACAGCACATCGTAATGTGCCGTATAATGAATGAGTTCTCCAAACTGTAGCCCAAAAGTTAGCGAGGTAAGGTCCAAATTAGCTCTTCTACGGGGTAACGCGACTAAATCTGGACATACCTAAATATAATCCCGTCAAGATCGAAAGGATACTCAAGAATGCCAGTAGTTGGCTGTCGAGCTCGCAGAATATCTTGCTCGGTCGGCAGATAGTCGTCTTTTTCGATCCTTGCCAGATCGCTTAAATAGCTGAAATGTCATGCACATCTAGTAAAGCTCGTTAAAGCATGCGTTCTCGAGAACTTACTGTTGAAAACTCGGTATGACCCAACACGATTTGAATGGAAAAATTGTTGGAGTCTAGTGATACGATTGGTTGACAGAAAGCATGCAAGATTGATCGCCTTGACATTCGATCAGAACATCGCCTCGACTCGCGCTGGACACTGTTCAGTATTAGTGGAGCTTTATTGTGCAACGCACAGTTAACAAGTTTGCGGCGACATTGCTTCGCCTTGGGACAAGCTTACGTTACCAATCGAGGCTACGTTAATCGGATGCCAGGCGATAAGTGTCAACGTTAAGACTCCGTTCTGACTAAAAACGAAAACGTTCTTCCAATACAGCGCAACAAGCGTGTCAACACAACGGCGACGATTTTTAAGGTCAATCCAATTTTTTTTTAATTTGTTTTAAATAAAATGTTTCAAATGACCACTGCTAATCAAATAAATTACATTTAATTCAGCTTTGTGTTGCAATGTACAGTCGACAGCACATCAACTGTAACAGTTTGACCTTGAGACCGCCCTTATTCCGTTCGTAATAGATGCAGCTTTCGTAGTGCAACTGTTACACTTGATGTGCTGTCGTCTGTACTATGGTAGATAAGTCGTTTTTTTCAAACTATAGTAGATTGACCATAAGTTTCGTCGTATCACGACGTAAAAGTCAGGTCACGTTGACACAGCGCTGCGTACACATTGGAGGAACGCCTATGCTGGGCGACAACGGTAGGCTAAACATCACAAACAGACGCAGTGACTACATAATCAGGTGTTAAGAATAGTAAGTTCTCGTTAAAACATAAAAGAAATGAAACAGTAGACACAGAAATAAAGTTCCCCGTTGTTTCCACGTACATGCATTGAAGCAAAGCATGCAGTTGCATTACACCACGATTACCTAAATCGTATCTCCTCCAAGTCAAATGGATATTCTATAATTCCCGTCGTGGGGACTCTCACACGTAGGATGTCTTGTTCGGTTGGTAAGTAATTTGGGGCCGCCACGCGGTCAATCTCCTGCAAGTAGCTATAGAAAACGAACTTCTCAGTGTCGAACAAATAAAACACTTCATAGGCGGCGCCTTGTAAACTTAACAGATATTATGGTACATTTTATATTGCGATCATGTTCACTGTTTTGAGAGAGAAAGCTTAACACATTAGTGACTGATATGAAACATTTCAATCAAATTTTAGAATAACAACCGTAAGGTCTTCTGTGACCAATTTTTAATATATTATGTTATTTTTAGGAACTCATATTTTAGTCATAAAAAAATATAACAAAGGAGGGAGAACAATTTGTTTGTGTATAATTTATGTATAGGACATTATAGTATCAATTACCTATCCTTGCACGAATCTCTTTGAACGTCGTAAAGCAATTTGCTAAGGGTATCGATTTGCAAGTCGGTATATGGCTATTATTTATATTAGGATAATTACCTAATGCGATCTGGTATAAGTCATAAAGGGTCGACTCAATAGCTTGCAATATCAATGAGGTAATCATGACACTCGTCATTTCCATCGGTTTGCTTGGTTTTGAACGGAGTGGAATGTCTTTATGTTATTGACGTAACATTAAGAAATTTACTAATGTAAATTTAATCAGTTTATTAACCTTATAGTTTTTTTTCATAAAAAAAAAATCACTAAAATTGCAGTTTATTATCAAAATAAAGTCCATCAGTTATAATTTAAATACCAACCAGATTTAAAATGTGAATAATATTGTACCTACTAAACACAGAATACCACAAGCTGAGGAAAACTTTAGTGTTAATGTTTTGGAAAACAAAAGTTCGGCGTTAATTACATTAGTCTATGGTAAGTATATTCGAATGTAATTACATTACACTAATTCTGCTCTTTATGTAAGAAGACCGTTAAGTGAAAAAAGAAACTTTTGAAATACAAGCCAAAAAGGTGTGAATCATAAGTACCTATCCAATCGAACATTCGATATGAACAAAAAGTCTAATTTTTAATCTGAATTATAACTACTTACAGATATCAGGAAAAGTATTTTGAATAAAACCCAAATTACTTGGTAATTGTTTGTTAACAGACGATTGTTATTAGTATAGTTATAATCATAATACCTAATGAATAAATATATAATCACACAATTCATTAAATATATATATATATTTTATAAATTGACCTAAGTCGCCAGAGTTCGAGAACATGTGAAATAACTGGTTGGAAGTGATTCTGATTAGTTACTGCCTGTGAACTTACCTAGATAAGAAATAATTGAAAATGTAATTTTATTTTATCTAGAAATTGATTTTGATTTATTATATGTTTTAAGACGCAGTCGACTTAATACTCCAAATTGTGTACAAAAAGGTCAATCACAGAATAATACTTAGAATAATCTCAGAATTGAGCCAGTGGCATTTTGTGTTCCATTATTATAGATAGTAATAAAAAAACAAAAGAAGTTAAAGAAGGCACATTAAAACTTTTTTTCATATGAGGGCAGAATCTTTGTCGAGAAATATTTTTTAAAACGCAATATTTTTGGTACTGTATAATAAAATAACTTATGAGTTTAACTAATATTTCATATTTGAGACGTGATTTACTCTATCATATAGCTATATATAAAATGATATTTCAAAGAATAATGGCGAAATCTTAGTCGACAGTTTAGCAAATGCGCATTAGTTATCTGTCGATATTTGATGGTTAATAAAAGTAGAACGTCGAAAAATCATTAATTACTCTACCGTGTCATCTAAGGTACGCGATACAAACAATAGTTAATTGTTTTACAAGCGAGAAAAGTTGTTTTTTCGCGCGAGTGCTGTTTTAAAGCCAGTGATTCTAAAATAGACTCCTGAGCACAGTAAGGGATTTGAAGGGAACAGCAAAGAAATTGCTCTCATACAACCTCTCTCAGCAAAAATAAAAGTTTACAATACAAGTAACACAGTAAACGCAATGTTTCATCATCATATCAGCCTATGATGTCCACAGCTGAACAAAGACCCCCATCGATTTCTAAAGGGAACGGTTCTACGCAGCCTGCATCCAACGGCTCTTTGCGTCCCAAACCAGGTCGTCTGTCCATCTAGTGGGAGGCCGTCCTACTTTGCGCTTTCCAGTACGTGATCGTCGCCATGCTAGAACTCTAACACCCCATCGGCCGTCCTTTCTGCGTGCAGTGGCAGTGCGCAGGGGACATAGCCCTGCGCACTGCCACTTCAACTTGCAGCAATGTCAGTGACTTTGTTTCTGTAAAAAATGTCCTCATGCCTGATTCTATCTCGCAGAGAAACTCCTAACATAGCTCGTTGGGTGACTGCGAACTAGCACAAGGAATTTTGGACAAGATCTTACGCAATTTCCCCAACGTTGCCCATCCGAGTTGGATTTATCGATTAACCTCTTTCTCAAAGTTGGACCTAGCAAGCTGGAACATTTGTCAGAGGTAAACATACTCGTCAACAACTTTGAGAACAGAACTCCCAACTGTAACTGGTACAGGTACGACATGGATATTAACCTCTGTCTTGTCCATGTTCATTTTTAGACCCACCTGTCAGGAAGTTATGTCTAGGTCGCTGAGCAATCAATTCCTCCAGAGATTCTGCCATGACTATATCATCGGCGGTTGCAGTTGTTAACGCAATGTTATAATAAACTGTAATAACAGTTCATTTTAAAAGGAAATGCACATAGCACGCAGAATAGACGGCCGGTGTAGGACGTTTAAGTTCTATCATGGCGACCACGTACCGAAAAGCGCATAGTAGGACGACCTCCCACTAGATGGTCAGACGACCTGGTCAGGGTCGCGGGGAGCCGTTGGATGCAGACTGCGCAGAACCGTTCCATTTGCAAATCGATAGAGGAGGCCTTTATTCAGCAGTGGACATTATAACCCGATATGATTATGATGATAGGGAATATAATTTAAATATACATTATAAACTATTTCTGTTTTAAAAAATGAATTTTGTACTTTGTTTTCATTTCTATATTCATTAAATATTTTTTTGACGATACAGGTAAAAGTAGTATCATGTGTTTCTGAAAGTGTTGTCGTTCAGTTATGCACAAAATGGTGTTCGAAATTTTGATCACTGTTGCTAATCATCATCATATCAGCCTATAAAGTCCACTGATGTACAAAGGCCTCCCGTAAGTATCGATTTCCTAACAGATCCGTTTCTGTTAACAAAATGCGACCTTGCTGCGAGTTTATACGCGCCAATAGCACTCGTTTTATGCTGGAAAGGTGAAAACTAATATCGAGAGATTGATCAGTCTGTTAAGTAAATTTGATTGAAATATAACCAAAAATTAAATATTCCCCCTGCGATGCCAGTTTGACCCACGTTCAAGCCAAATTATCATTTTCAAGCCATTCAATCTTTCTCTTATAAGTGATAGATGACTTATCACTTATAAGAGAAAGATTGAATAGCTTTATTAGAGTACTGGACGCGAAACATTACCACAACTAAAATGCAAGTTCATCATTGTTCTTTGAAATAACAATAAACGATACCGATGTTAATGTTCTCAACAAATTTTCAGCTTAAATTCAAGTATTTGTAGGACACTTACTATTTGGCTGAATCGGTGAGTTGGTATTCTCGCCTGCGATCGTAGCATTCCTGGATGCCAGAGTCGGACCATAGACCCTTGATAGCCTCCACATACGGGCTCTCGAAAGTTGTCACGCTCTCAAAGTCGATAGCTGAGATTAGCTCCGCCTTTTCCTGTAATTGTAAGTATTTTTTAGGTGAGTAAAAACAAAAATATTCAATAATGTCATCTGTTGCGGTTTTTGTGGTTGGTGATAAAAATTTATTGTTTTATTCCACTCAATTTATAAGTTCTTGACCTCAATTTCGGCTTGTTTCATTGCATTATCTAACAATATAGATTCTTTATAAAAACCTTCCAAAAGAATTTTGGAAATAAGGGACCCTTAATTCAGTTTATGACAATAACATTTCCGAATTACGTATGTGTTGTTGTCATATCTAGTTTCTTGTTGCCAATTCACATCTGTGTGCAAATTTATATACTTAGAAGGTGCAAATGAAAAGATGATGGAATAAATTAGCTGTGATATGCAGACAGACAGGCATCACTTCGTTCCGGCTATGGAACACTAAAAAGAAGTTGAATATTTTTTTCTCTTTATTCTTCTTTTGAATCAATTAATGTTCTAACTTTGAACAAAGTTTATGAAAATGTCATGACATGATATGGTGTGCACTGTGACAACATTATTGGTAGCTCTTGGAACGGTTTTTGGTTCTGTAAGAGGTCAATGAGAGATTGATACTTACGGAGTTGGACGGATTCCCATATTGAATTTTGAGGAGATCCATAGCGCGTATCATACTCTGCATCGCCATAAAGATGTTCTGGTAGACGAGTTTAATGAAGCCACGTTTGTCATCGTCGCTGTAGCCGGAGCCGTGGATGATTCTCATCTGCTTGATAAATGTTGACTTGCCTGACTCGCCAGTACCTGTGGGCAATATGGAGCATAGACTAAGTATTGATGTAAGCGATGCTGGTCGGTCCGGCCGATGCGCTGCTTTCGATTCTAAGACCAGCCCCCTTATTCACAACCGTCCGAAAAGAATCGAATTTCGGAATCTCTATACTTGTCACTTTTTATCACGTTGCGTCAAAGCGAGACGGCATGTGACTTTTCGAATCGAATCCGTGATCCGACAGTTTCTGAATAAGGGGCTGCCCCCTTATTCAGAAACTGTCGGATCACGGAAGCTATTACAAGGGTTCAAGGTTAGGGGCTGCCCCCTAACCTTGAACCCTTGTAATAGCTTGTATTCATGTCAATTCAAAATTCGCTTCACCGTTTATGGGAATTATGTTATGAGGTCAGTATTTAATGAAACAGATTTTGAAGCATGACATAGCTCTGGGGAAGGCCTCATAAGGTAATTTTTTAATAACAGTAGAATTTTAAATGCGTTCCCAGTTATGTACACTTCGAAAAAATTGGTTAAATTTCTGCTTCTATAGAAGATGATACTGGAATACTCTACATTTCGGGAGTAGTTAAGCGCTATTCAATAAAATAAAGTAAGAATCTATTAAAAAAGGGACTAAAATCCATAGCAAAGCAATTTATTAAACCAAAATGAATGAATTGAATGAAAATTGAAGTTGGAAAGCTAGAAGAGTTTTTTTTTTGCGCCGCTTCTTCTCTATGGCCAAAATATAAATACCTACGGAGAAGCGGTAAAATACTACTTAGCAAAAGTTTGGGAAAAAATATACAAAAACCATTTCAGGTTAGGTCAGGTGGGGTAAGTGAAAAAAAGGGGAAGTGAAACACATATCCGTAAGTAAATAACCATAGAGTTTATCGGTATTTGCAAGGTGGTTCTATTAGTATAACACAGATTTCGCTTCAATCATTATCTATGGCAATATTTATAAAAACAAATCAATTATTACACCGTTACGTTTCACTTCCCCCGTATCAGTAATTCCAAAAATATTTTCGTGTTACTGCATTTTTTTGTGTTAAAATTGAAATATTATAATTAAATATATTGTGGTATTGCATAACCCAATAAAACCTATAAAGAAGCAATAAAATTTCCTTACGCTTAAAATCAGGATACAATTATTACGTTTAAATATGTTTTTTTTTCAGGTCATCAAAAGGTGTCAAGAAATTATTCATACACGTAAAACTGATAAAGCTTCGTACTCCAGGGCAGTGTGTGCGTAGGCAGTGTCAGGTTAACATCACGAGAGGACTGCCAAAACCACTTGTCGCGGTATTTTGATCAGAAGCCCCAAAATTTCTATATCAATGGGATCATGCCCCTACCTACAAGATGGCAAAAAGTTATCGAACAAAATGGTATCTACATACTTTAGTTAAATGTAAATAAACGATATTAAAAAATGTTTTGAATTTTCTTAAAAAATGCGAAGAAACTTTTTCCCCAACCTATTACTTCTGGCGACTGTTTCACTTACCCCTCTCACGGGGTAAGTGAAACAAAACCATGGTCTGAAAATAACTGTCATTTTCTCGCACATTGTGAGACATAAAGAACTAAATATCGTAGTACCGTAAAAGTCTCATCAAAGGACAGTTCTTTGCACTAGTTGCTGCTGCGATTGTTAGAAGTCTTACTGTGTTAGACATTTTTACATTAGGATACAAGTACCTAAAGTATGTATAACTTACCCCACCTGACGTTATAGACAAAGTTGCATGAATACTGTGGTTTACAATAAGAAAGTCTAACCATTACTTATTACAAACCTTAACATTTTAAAGATAATAATAATAAATAAAGATAGTATAAAAGCTAAAAGTTTTTTTAAATATTTCACAACATATAACTTGCCTTATCAGGCTCAGCAATGAGATCTTAATTATATCAGTATCCAAAGACACAGTATTCTTAGATAATTTGGAAGTCATCAGGTGAGAGATAAGAATGTGTAAATCTACATCCAATCAAAAAAATAATGAAGGAATAGAGAAAACTCTTACCTATCACTTGGCCTGTTAGGCCTAATTCTAGATAGCAAACACTTAATCTAAATATCATGTGAAAGTTTTTCAACCATGTATGGACTCCATAAAAAAAAAATTTCCACTTGACAACAGACAGCTGTACATGAACACAAAAGTAACATTTTAAATACCTCAAAGACCTGTCACCTTAATTGCTAAAAATGTCAAGTGTCAGTGTCTACCACCTTTTATATTGCTGTTTCACGCTACAATGAAATAAAAAATTGCGTTATGAAACATCAATGTACAATAAACATTGAATATTTTATCTTCTGGCACTTGTTATTTAAGTGAGCGAATAAGGGGGCTGATGCATTCCTTCATAAAGAGATGAAAAAAAAACATGTTGGTTGTAGAGTGGTTGATTGTACCTAGTTCACTGACTGTCTAAAAAAAGTATGAAACTGAATCATAATTATATTTGTGTAATAATTTATTATAGAAAAACAGTTTATTGACAAGCATTTACAGAAAGTAAAATTATACATAATAAATTTTCTTCTCACAAAAACCAAATCTGTCAAATATTTTGACATTTGGAAAATATCATTGTTTAATTTTCATATTAAATATCTTTCCTACATTTAAAGGAAGCACCTTCCTACATGTTCATCATATCATTGTTCTAGCTTTTGCTATCCTTTTCTAAAGATATTGAGAAAAATATGTATGCAGGGTGATTTTTTCAAGTGGGTGTGGATGGCCAAATCTGAAACTATGAGGACTAGTAAAAAGTAACAAAGGAATCTCGGGCCTGATTTTGATAAAAACTAAAACTGCATGATTGGATTTTTGGAAAAAACAATATTTCTTGTCAAGAATCGACCCTGGTGATTTTTAAAATAAAACACCTGTATTATTACACTGTTTGATTGGGTTGTTAGTAAGGAGTGAATTCTGGGAAGTAATGATATACGGAAAACCTTGTAAAAGTACAAGTGTTATTGTCAGAATAGGAGATTATTTGCTAAAAATATAATATTACTTCATGAAGCCCTACTAGTGGATTTTAGAAATATACAACTTGTAATACTATGATAGTGGTTATTGTAGATTATTTTATATATCAGAGATGTAATGAATTTAATACAATCAACAAACACAGAGGAATTATTTGCTGTGCTGGCAAGGTGGATACATCACTCTGGTAACAAAAATATTATAACACATTTTGATGAATGTAATGAGAACAATACAGACAAGTGAGAAAATTACAATATTACCTCCTAGTCCTAGTGTGGATATTTTGAGAAAATCTGGTTCAAAATACTTCAGGTATAATACTTCAAAAATAATTTATGCTTTATTGTTCCTGATTACCAAATTTCAGAAAAATATTTTGAATAAACAAAGTCATTTTTTAGGTACTCAATTTAATGGCAAGCCTTTAATTCCTTAATATACCATTTATTACTCTTTAATTTCTGGATGGAACAAACATATAAAATATGTACAAATTTAGTAATTTATCAGATTGCTCTTTATCAGTTTCTTTGATAAAAGTTATTATTGCTTCTACATTCCTGTTTTTTACTATTTTAAGTACCTACTTATCAACTTACATATCATTTAATAATCTAACAAACCTTGAAAACTATTTCATAATAAGTTACATCATCTGTATGTAATAAGCTATTATAGCATAAAAAAAATCACAATTAATGTAACAAATTAAATGTAATACTTGTATTACATTTGTATTTAATTTTATTTGGGCAATTGTGACTCATATCAAAATTAAATTATTCAAAATTGTAAAATATAGAAAGCCTAACTTTTTGTTGATGGGAAATAGGATTAAGCAATAATTCTGCTTAAAAATCAGTTTAGAAAAGGATTGATAGCAAAATATACTAATTCTTAATCACCAGATCTACTTGATATTCTCCTTACTTATTATTTTTTATCAGGTAATTTTTTGTTTTTAAAATATAACTTATTATTATGTAAACAGTTTTGAAGAAATAATAAAAGGTTATAAAATAGTTAAAATACTTAGTTTAACAATAAACAGAAATATTTTTTTATAGCTAAACACTCCTTATGCACATTATTAAATGTAACTTTTTTTTTTTTATACAACTAGATGACAAACAAGCTGACGGCCCACCTGGTGGTAAGCGGTTACCGCCACCTGTAGACACCTGCAATAACAAGAAAAAGCACTTGATAATGCAGGTGCGTTGTCATCCTGAGGCCTAAGATGAAATACTAGGTAAGTAATTTATTTCTATGATGTATTTAATAAGAATTAAATTGCTTGGTTTGATTATGTAGGTACTAAATCAATGACTCATTGCAATATTCATAACTTGATTTATAACATTCAGAAGGATTTTCTAGGAAAATCTAAATTTCAATTTGCAGGGAATCTAGTTAAAATGAATTTTATTTTGTGAAATATGCTCCTATTAAAGATTTAATATAAGTTAATATAAGTAAGTAAGGTAATAGTTTGAGGTTATTTTTACTACTCATCCTTGTTAGTGCAGATCAGATTAATTTTTAAAGTAGGTAACAATAAGATTTCATTTGAATATATTAAATAAACTTACCGAGCAGGAGCAGTTTGAGTTCTCTCCTGGCATCTCTTTTGTCCTTCCGGAGCTGCCGCTCTATTTCTTGGTTGATTCTTTTCTGTTCTTTGGCTTCTTCTGACATGCAGCACTCCATGATTCCTCAGAGCGGAGGGCCGCAATCCGTCCTCGCGCGCGGAGCCCTGTCCTTTCGGCAGGCCTTTCAACCGAGGCACACCACTCCTAGAAATTACATTATAATTACACTCATATCTCACAATATGTCCACCACATTTGCACCATTTGACACTATATCACGTACCGACGCGAAGACGCGCGAAGAATCATCCGAACTAAGAACTATTTTATACTAAAACCGACAAATCCGGCGGTCACTGGGTGTGGTGACTTATGATCGGTCATATACATAAACGCTTCTGTCAACTGCCGACATAAACACTTCGGAATCCGTTTATATACGACCGTGGAACCTTGCAAAGCGATCGTATAATCTCGTTAATGTAACTAGATTCAAGAAACCTATGGCTATTCACCACACGTGTGTATTAATAAGATTAAAACTGTAAGCAAACAGCGGATTGATGATACCTAGGTAATCTACTGATAACTAGAACGGCCTATGTCTAGGTTACGATGTGACTCGCCAGGGCTCATTACAAGTCAACAGACGGGCCGTAGTTACATTTTCCAACTCATTACGTACCCGAATGTATATCCATAGGGCACGATCCACTTTTCCACTTCAATTTATTGCACTAACCACGATTAATCACTCAAGTCATACAACGTCCGCCTCTCAATATGGCGCTGGGAAATTTCGGGCGATGGATGTTCTGCGCGTGCGTTAGACAAGTATTAGCAAATAAAAAATTGTTTATTAGAATTTAATGTAGGTGTGCAAAAACTGCGAATTATTAAAATTTAATCACTAAGGGAGAAAATTTTACATGTAAATGGGAATATTAGTTTCAATTCCCATGTTCATCAAATATAATGACAGTTGACTGTCATGTCAAATGACATTCATCTCTTGGGAATTTGGGATTTTAGAACAGATTAAAGGCGTGGCCTATTTATTTATTTTAGAATTATTATATAATAAAAAATCTGCCTATGTATTTTGCACGTGTTATCTATTTTGTGAAATTTATAAATAATTCAATAAAGTTACGGCTGTTTAGCTTGTATTTCCCTTTGATTACTAATTTAAAGTTTTTTAAGAAAAAAGCGGTTCTTGGGGCGATTTGAAGGTGTAAGTAAAGATTATTATTACATTAATTACAAAATTGCGTCCGAGCGAACGTTGTGTTTAAAAATTGGTGTAGTTTTGTGAAGCAATTGTTAGTGTTGACGTGCAATTGGAAGATCGTTGTAATTTAAACACGTTGAAAATTTATCCACCTCATCAAAATAGCATCATGGAAACTGTCATCCGTCGTCTTAACTTTCATGCCAAACTATCCCAAGATGCATTGAAGTGTGTTACACAAAACATTTCATTAAAATATTTGCATATATTTAAGACTTGGCTGTATACGCTTTATTTCCCCTTGCCTTCCTGAAGACACACTCTAAGTCTAGAAACTACAGTAAGTATATCTATTTCTCGCAACATGTTATAGGAAAAACATAGCAAGAATTTGTTTAGAGCTATCAACTGAATTCAGATAGATTTAAAAAAAAACATAGACTATTTAGATGGCATATACAGGCTGGTGCCGTCAATACGACAATAAGTTCAAACATGGGCTATATTAGTCCATAGAAATGATTGGCTACTTTCAATAACATCTTATTCATTTGATAATTTCATGACATTTGTATAAAATAATACAACATTGGCTGCATAATTTCATACAAATGTCATGAAATCATCAGATGAATACGATATTTTTGAAAGTGGCAAACCATTTCTATGGACTAATATAGCCCATGTTTAAATTTATTGTCGCATTGACGGCACCACCCTGTATATTAACATGTTTGATAAGATCGAAAAATGAACGCACATTTCTAAATGACAAATTGTATGACAGCCATCCTTTTTTTATTCATATTGAGAAAAAGAGATGCACTGAACTTAAGACTTAGCATGTGTTCTCTAGAATTAGGGTCATATATACAGCATCTCAAAAAATCAGGAAAACTCTCCTGAATCCAGAAAAAATACTAATAATTCGTTTTCATGCATAGTTGGTTTTTAATAAAAAAGTTGAAATTTTTCGTCGATTTCACCTATATTGAAATACACTCGTATTTCAATGCCTCAGAAACGAAAAATACATCAGACATGGCTGTATGGGCAGGACCCATTGCCTTCTATTTACTAGAGTGACAATTCCCAAATAAGTAAAGATGATATAAACAAATTACCTGGGTGTTATAAGTTATTGACACCCGAATGCTCAATTTTGATAATATGATAATTACTCATTCAATTCCAGAATAATATATTGGGCCTAATTTTGAAAACACACTCTAATTCTAAATTTAAGTACAGTATATCTCTTTCTCGCATTATGTAATAGGAAAAAAAGCAAGAATTTGTTAAGAGCTATCAATTAAATTTAAAAAGATTTCAAAGAAACCATAGACAATTTTAGACGGCATGTGCCTCCTAAACACTAAACTTTATCACGTTCAACGAGGTCGAAAATTGAACGCACGTTTCTAAATGTCAAATCACATGACAGCCATTCTTTTCGTATTCGTTATGAGAGAATGAAATGCACTGAACTTAAATTTAGACTTAGCATGTGTTCTCCAGAATTAGGGCCATTATTATATTCATATATATTAGTATATATATTTTCTGTTTTCTATAAAAGCTTTAGCCAGTTTTCATTCTCCCAATAAAGGGAAAGGAAAAGGGTCAGCCACGTCTGATTTACTATTTACTTTATTTATTTCCGGATATATTGTTTCTTAACTAATTTGCTCTGGATTTTATATTTGCAATCCTAGCTCCAGGTTTCAATACTGAGCGTTGGTGATCTTATATTCTCTTTTTTTAGTACTAGCAATTGCGAAAAACAAACTACCAAATACATTTTATTGGTCAATCGCCTGTGTAGGGACGGCAAAGGGATTGAGCACATACAACCATGTCTTAAGTATTTTCTTTAATTCTGCAAATATCACATTAATATGATGATGTAACACAATTGCTTTATTTTTCTCCATGATAACACATTTGAACGCATCCTGGGAGAGTTAGAGCCACCGCACATATACAATTTCAAAAACTAAATTGCGTGCTTTCATAGGCCGCACACTTCGTCGACTTAGTTGATGGACAGTGTTGCTAGCGCGGTGAAGTCTGCGATAAAATGCGGAAAAACAACGCACTTCTTAACTTAAAAAACAGAAGACGAAAACAGAACAAAACATTTAGGGTGCATCCGATATTAAGTGACAGATTAGAGCGTGGGAAACATCATACCTTACATTCTTGACTGAGATGTTACCCAGATAAGTTTTTTAAGGGCATGCCTTTTTTGGACTTCGTCGATCAGCAGTTCTATTTTTTCATTTGTTACAAGAAGAGAATGCAGAGATCGACTGGCTGCGGCGGCTGCGTGCCCGTCGGCAAAAATCCAAGCGTGGGGAAATCACGCGCACGGGTCTGGTCACACTGCATCTTACCGTGCGACTGACCAACTAAGTTGTTATAGTGTGCGGGCTATCGGCCGATAGTTGACCAACTATTTAGTTGTACGACTTAGTTGATATAATGTGCGGGCTATCATAAGATTCTATGCCTATTAGACATTCTGCGATTTAGTTGTACGATTTGAAATTGTATATGTGCGGTGGCTCTTAGGCGCTTATGTAATGATAGTCTCCATGGTCCTACTTTGATGAGGTGGATAGCCACGGTATAATTCTCAATGTCTCATAGATCAAATTAACTTTGTTAGAATGATCTTACAATTGCACTTCAACACAAGTAAGAGAGATATGAAAGAAAGTGATCAGCAATATTTGTTGAAGTAGCACAAGTAGTTAGCAATAGTTATTTTTGTAATCATCTATTTTATCTTATCATTTTCATAAATCTTACTGAAGTAGTCTGATAGAAGCAGCACAAAAACACCTATTTCAAATAGCTGAAATACATCACAGAGATCAACATTTTGAAGAAAACAAAATGTAAATGTCATAATCCAATTTTGTTTTTTACGCCTTTTGGTTGAATATTTCCATTTTATTTCTTCATAACCATGATAAAACAATTTCGAATACCAACAGAAACACTACAAAACATTCACGGTTGAAAATACAGAATAAATGTCAATAAGACATAAAGTCAAATTTTTGACATCGTTGTTTTAGCTCTGGCCCATGCACTTTTGGCATGATGTGACTTTTGGGAACTTTCGTGACTTCTCTGTATTCTAAAGACCAATTAATTATTTTTTGCAATAAAATAAAAGAGTTTTGTGTCATGTAATGGAAACCATATCATTCAGATTATTTTCTACAATCTAAAATAGTGCTCTTGAGCTTGGTCCAAAACGTTACCAACTTCTTCCTCAACATGTTAATTAGTGTATTAGGAGATCATACAACATCAATCATTTATGGTGCATTTAACAATAAATATTTAATGAACTCAACTATTGGACTCACTAAAATTTTTTGATGAAATTATGTTTTTGAAAAAGCCATGGCAAGAAGTAGGAATCACTTTTTAACTATCTTCAAAAAAAGGAGGTTATCTATTCTGCCATTAGGTGTGTAATATTTTTAGAATTGCACAATTTTTGTTTATTTCAGTTTAAATCGTTTCTAAACATTGGTGCCAAATATATTATGTTGTTTGTATATTTGTATGTTTGTCCCCGCATATCTCTAAAATTATAAATTGGATTGCAAAAAATCTCTTTGAGTTGAACTAGATCATCGGAACTGTGCAAATTACATTAAAAATTGGTTCAGTAGATTTTGAGATAATTGAGTTAGATAATGACATGTGTGTTCACTTACTCAGAAAACGTGTAAACG
Source organism: Nymphula nitidulata (assembly GCA_947347705.1). Classification (NCBI taxonomy): domain Eukaryota; kingdom Metazoa; phylum Arthropoda; class Insecta; order Lepidoptera; family Crambidae; genus Nymphula; species Nymphula nitidulata. Next base: position 14,259,268 of record OX374625.1, on the reverse strand, counting down.
ACCTAACAATTTAATTCTAAAACATGTCATACTCATCGTGCCTGTTTGAATTTTGGCATGCAACTAGGGCTTAGCTTATTTTCTTCGTTTTTTTTTGTTCATTCTTCCTGTAATGGAAAGGCAAAGGAAACTAATGCCCATACAGCCATATCTTCAGTATTTCTTTATTTATTGCATTGAAATGCTGGTTTCACACATTTCAATGCATTTTGGGTGTATTTGACGCGATGATGCTGTCACCATATGATGCTATTTGATAAGGTGGATAGCGACAAAAAAAATCTCATCGTCTTTCACACCATAATCACTTTTATTGTAATAATCTTTTAGTTGTAAGTGAACACAAACACTTGATTTATAAAACTACACCAATTTTATAACACAAAGTTCGCTCCGACACCATTTTTATTTATTACACATAATAAAAATCTTGACCGACACCACAAATCCCGCCAAACACTCTTTTTTTGTTTTTTTTTGTTCGTTCTCCATGTAATGGGAAGTCAAAGGGATCTAATGCCCATACAGCTATGTCTTCAGTATTTCTTCATTTATTGCATTTCGATGCTGGTGGTATACATTTCAAAACACCTTAGGAGCATTTGACGCGAAATATATGATGACAGTGGGCCTAATTCTGAAGACACACTCTAAGTCTAAATTTAAGTTTAGAGCTGTCAATTAAATTTAGACAGATTTCAAATAACCATATACAATTTTAGACGGCATGTACGGAGATGCCTCCTAAACACAGCATTTGATCACGTTCATTATGGTCTAAAATTAAACGCACGTTTCTAAATGTCAAATCATATGACAGCCAACTTTTTCGTATTCATATTGAGGGAAAAAGATGCACTGAACTTAAATTTAGACTTAGCATGTGTTCTCCAGAATTTGGGCCAGTCTCCATAATATGATGTTACTTGATGCGGTGGATAACCACAAAAATGTTTTCATCGTCTTTCACATCAAAATCACTTTTATTCTAGACTCTGGCCAGTGAATCGTGTCACTGGGAAAGAGCGGCAATTTTAAAAAATCTCCAGCTGTAAACACTTATTTCGCAAGGAATAAATAGTCTTGATACTTCATTTTTTAAGTATGTAATAATTTATTTAAATGGATGCCTACCTTATTAAATGCATAATATTCTAATTACTATAGTTTTGTTTTGATTGACCCATCCTGGGATAGGCCATGGCGACATTTGCATCGTTTCCGTAATCGAAACCCGAGTGTTCAACTTCAAACCACTAGGCCACCGAGCTCCCTCACGAGTATAATTTTAAGTTATTAGGGTTTTAAAAACCGTCGGGTATCAGATACTCTGCCACAATGACACCGAGTAAAACCTAGCTTTAAACATTTTATACATGGTGAAACGCGCGTGCATTAGGAATGTTCTATATTTTTTTTAAATAATTCAATAATAAAAACAACCAAACATTTATAATTTTAATACTCTTTTAGATGTTCTAATGGTTCTTAAAACACAAGGTGATATATGCTTACGCAATAATCTGTTTCATAAACTTGAGTAGACTTAATATATCATGGGTATAATTCATGGATATATCATCCTTGGTATAGATAAAATAGATTTGATGAGCATTAATGAGTTAGACCATATGATAGACCAAGTATGGCTGTAGGTAGGCAAGCTATCACTACATTAAACAGTTTTTATACCAGCTTATTAATTAGCTTGCCTTAAAATATTCGAATTGTTGTATGATTTAGTGCTAAATAGAACTTCAAATACTATTCCACTTGCCTATTCTCTATGTAAAAAGAAAAAGAAAAGTGTGATATTGAACTTCACGTAAATTTTATTATCATCATATCAGCTGACAGATGCCCACTACTGGGCATAGATCGACGATACTTTAAAAATAAATAAATTATAAAAATAGTATCTTTCACTTAATTTGTTAACATCAATAATAGACTGGAAAATTTTAAATAAAATCTATACTACATAACACAAATCTTAATTTTCAATCTAAATTTTTTAAATCATAATGTTTACTTACTTCACTTTCTTAAAGGCTCTACTTATAACATACCTAATTGTAATGAATAACCAGCCATTCGCTTACTACTAGTCATTATAGACGCTTACAGGCTGACTATCAAAACAGGGAAAAAAGAGGATAAAAAGTAATGGGCGGTTAATTTGAAATAAGGCATATTTAATAAGTTGTTCAGGATGACTCATAATCAAAGTCAGATTCTAAATACATCTGTTGTCATGAACAAAGCACAATAACATTTGTATGGGTACTCTTGAAATGTTACATTATTTTCTATTAACCATTTCCGAATATGACCTTTGCTATTAGACATTGTGGGAGGTTTGTTTGTTAGTTTCACGTCATGGTAACTTGCATTGCATTATACATAAAAATTACACATGGCTTTGTTAGAATAGGTAGATATTCCCTTATCCATTTCAATAAGTTTTATGCATTCATGTCAGCATGGTAATCAGCTGATTTGGATTTTGCACTGAAAACTATTAAAGCACCAGGCAGAAAACTTTCTTCAGATCTTGCATGCAACATTTCGGGCTTCTCTAAGTTTTAAGTGAATTAATATTTTGAGTTTTAATTCTTCATATGCACTTTCTGAAAATAACCGATAAAAATGAATATTATGAAATATTGGATTTTATTAGGTAGGTGATGTGGGCAGAAAACAGAAAAGTATCAAGCCATAACACCCTGAAAACAATAAACTAACCTGTAGCGAACATATTTCCTCCAAATGTCGAATTTTCTCTACAGATTTCCGATTAAATTCACTATGTATTTATGTATCATATTGTATAAAAGCTTTCGAGTAGTACTTTTTATTGATTTCGACATTATTTTAAAGTAAAACTACAAATTAAACTCAATAAAAGAATTATAAATGAAACGTTAACATGGCATTTCGAGTGTTGCCATAAAAAAACTTCATTGAAAATACGAGTGACACGATACGCTGGCCAGACTCTAATAATCTTTTAGGTCAACATAAACACTTGTTTTATAAAACTACGCCACTTAGATAACACGAAGTTCGCTCCGACACAATTTTTAATTATTGTAATAAAAATCTTGACTGACGCCACAAATCCCGCCAACCACTCTTTTTTTGTTTTTTTTTGTTCAATTTCCTTGTACCGGGAAGGCAAAGGGAACTAATGCCCATACAGCCATGTCTTCAGTATTTCTTTATTTCTTCATATTATATTGCATTGAAATGCTGCTGGTGTTACACATTTGCATATTGGGAGAATTTGACGGGAAATATATGATGACAGTCTCCATATTGCTATTTGATGAGGTTGTACGTCAACACAAACTCTAGAACTGGCTTATATAACTACACCAATTTTATAACACAATGTTCACTCAAACATAATTTTTAATTATTGTAATAAAAATCTTGACTTGACACCACTAAATCTCGTCAAACACCGCTTTAGCACAACTAATTTTTTTTAAAAAAACGAAGATATGAAAAATTAAGCGGAAAGAGCTTTGGCTACTGTTGGAGGGAATTTCTAGGTTAGACGCATCGAGAACCTCGGGCTTTTGGAGTAAAAGTATTCGGTGAATCTGTGCCTCAGGCTGAAATGTGCATTAGAGAAGACTGAGTCCCTAGTCTTCCATGGCCCTCGCCAAGGACCCCCCGCAGGTGCAAAGGTAGTGCTTTGTAAAGTGCGTATCGTGATATTGCCGCATAAGCGCTTTTTGGGACATAAGCGTCCATGGCCTTGTACGGCTCGCCAGTGTGGCCGGGGATCCTGTCACCACGTAATAGCACCATGGCAGCGGATCATGGCGATCAGGGTCGTACGTGGCTACTCCGCCATGTCGTACGAGGCCGCGTGCGTTCTCGCAGGAAGCTCGATGCACTTGCGATATCCGAGGTTTTCCAGCACGCGTAGCACAAGAAACACGAGAAGCTCGAGAAACGGTTTTATCTACACCGTAATGTCATTTGTTGTGTTGTGGCCTTAACCCTAGAAAAATGACATTACGGTGTAGACGAAACCGTTTCTCGAGCTTCTGTTGTTCTTTGTGCTACGCGTGCAGGCGGTCCGCGGATGTCCGAAGAGAAGGTGCCCATCCATCACTGGATCTAATCCGGCGCTGGCGTGAAAGTGCTCAACGTGCACGGCTAAGGCAAGTTCTAACCAGCCCAGCGGTCACTGGACCTTTGAAAAAATTCGGCCGAGTTTGGCTGAATGGGAGGGCCGGTGTTAAATAAATGATTTGTGGTTTGTTTTTAGTCTTTTATCACCTTTTAATGTCTCACATTTTACAATTACATCACTAATAATGTGACTACTCACAGGACATATTATTAGACCAGATCAAGAGTGAGGTTATATTTTTTTGGTTGTCATCTGTCAGTTTAGAAACGGCGGGATGGTAGAGTTCCTTGTGTTCCTGATATAATGAAATTGTATATTATTTTCTTCAGCCGGCAACACGGTTCTCTCTCCTATATGCAGACAGACAATATCTGGACAGGGCTGCTTTGGCCATTATCTGTACAGGATTGGGATTGGGAGGGAGCCGGACCCCCGATGCCACGAGTGCGGTGATGTCGATGCTTAGGAAATCAGTGAAAGCGGACAGTAGTCTTATTTATTTAAATAGGCACCATCTACTTTCGTACCTGATATAAAGTTTTCTCCTACTTACCTAATTCGTTTTCATTATTAGAACGACCTTGACTACTTGTAACCATAACAATTGCAATCCAAGCTTCATGTATTATAATGATTTAAGTAGGTAAGTAATTACGAGTAGAGAAGCCGTATCAGACATACCTAATACGACCGTATAATGTCGCGTGCTTGTCCTAGACACGAGGAATTACCTTGAAACGGGCCGTTTCAATCTGTTGTTTTGTGAACAACGAGTAACCTACCTCCAGTTCAGCTTCATTGTAATCGGTAATAGTTTGATGAAATATCTTTGATGCAAATCAGTATCTACTTATGGTCGGTCCCAAATTCCCAATATACCTCCTTCTATCCGCAGCGAGAGATAAGCTTACTTAAGTTTTGTTGCCTAGTAATTTTTAATATTTTACTAAAAATAGCAGTGGTTGCCTAGTAACTAAGCTGTGGTAGGCCTATCCACAGAATACTTTTACTCCAAGGAGCTACGTACCTATGTCTGTGGATAGTATATTGGGACCAATGACTTATTGGGACTGGTAGCTAACAGTAACTGCCAGTAATAAAAAACTTAATTCCGACCAAACTAAACATCGCACAAACTGTTGCTATACAGAGTGAATTTTTCAAGTGGGCGTGGATGGCCAAACCCGAAACTATGAAGAACTAATTTGAGTACCTACTCAAAGGAGTCTCAGGCCTGATTTTGATGAAAACTAACACTGCATCATTGGATTTTTGGAAAAAATTGCCAGGAATCAAACCCGGTGATTTTAAAAAAACCGTAGTATTTTACACAATTGGATAGTTTTGCTAGGTAAGAAAGGAATTCTGGAAAGTAATGACTGGAAGATATTTAAGGGGGCTCTCATACAACAAACGTGATTTTTGTTTGTTTTTGCTCGATATTGATAACAGGGATAGGTTGACGCTTGTTTATAGAAATAGTACGAAACCATTCGTGCGCGAGTCCGACTCGCACTTGGCCGGTTTTTTATTACATACCCAAGAAGCCTTTAACCGCGAAGTTATAACAAAAAATTAAAATTAGAACATATTGAGCAATGTCGAACAAGGTACAAGAAATGACGTGGGTATGATTATTTGAAATATGAAGCATTTTATTAAAATCCAATATTTTCCTTAAGTTTGCCGCAAATCTTTACTTCCTAGAATTTGTTCCTTATTTATTAGCGACTCCAGCGAATGGTATAAGTACAATTTTTTTTTTCAAAATCATCGGGTCAATCATCACTGGCTAGGAATATTGATTTAGCAATAATCCAATAATGCAGTTTTAGTTTTCATCAAAATTGGGCCCGAGATTCCTTTTATGTATTTTCGCTATCCTCATAGTTTCGGATTTGGCCATCCACGCGCACTAGAAATATTTATTCTGTTTAACAGACGTGAGGGAGGAATGAAGGTAGTTTACTTACGTAGCTACTAAGTAAATAGGCAAGAATGATTTTTCACTGAGATTTATTGAAAGCATAATATAATATTGTATGTATAATAATTTAATTCAAAATTATGTATCATATTGGGCAAGATAAAAAAAATACAAACGTATACTTACATAATACAACAGTCGCCTATAATTAGATAGGTACCTACGTACTAACATTGTTTTAGGGGTAGAAAATTAAAATAATTTAATATGATTGTTACTTAATTTTCCTTTTAATAATTGATATTATGTAGTTCAATTAAATTACTACTTATTTAATTATAATTTAATTATTGTGATCGGGACTGACATACCCATTTATTATAATTTCATATATTCTCCCTGTGTCGGCACGGCAAAGGGGTCGAGCCAATGCAGCCACGTCTTAAGTATTTTCTATAAACCTGCAAACATCGCATTGAAATGCTAGTGTAACGCATTTCAATATTTTCAATACATCTTGTGAGAGTTTGGCGAGAAACACTATTCCTTGTTATTTGGCGTCAGCGTTTTATCAATTTATGATATTTAAGTAGCTACAACAAGAATATATTTAAAAACATAATTTTTGTCCAATCTAAACCAGTTAAAATTATTGATGTCTGTCTAGTACATACCTAGTTATCATACGCTTTGAATATCTGATTACATATTACTAATCATAAAAGTTAACTTTACTAGAATTTCTACTTCTTTGTTTGTTATTCTAAAGAGGTTGTCTATAAATCTATTTATCAAGACCCCTCAACAGTTTTGTTTATATTGTTATTAATATTATTTATCTTGTTTCTTTTTGAGTCATGAATTAATTCTATAGCAGGCTATTAGACAAAATTTGTTTTCAAACCTTTTGGTAGGTCATTCATTTTCCATCACCAAATCATTCTTACTTGTATTTCTTTAAATATGAATACTATTTACCTACATTACATTTGTTTGAACAATTAATAACTAATGATATGTTATCACATTTATAACCAGGAATTTCAATCCTTAATTATTTTCCCGAGGTTGTATGTATTCGCATCCGAGTGTTAGTTGCGGAACTAAGAGTACTTTATCCAATGCAAACCACATCCAACATTGAGATTCACTTGTAAAAATCATCTGGTTCGGGAAAGTAAAAAAATATTTCTATTATCAAAATCACGCAGTCTTCACATTCTGTAAAAGATCTTTATTAGGAGGTACCCATCCTCCAAAAGCTTTCTCGAACTCCTTAGCGACGGCAATAGTTAAATGATCGTTGCATTTATTAGCTGCGATTTGAATACCAACTGGTAACCCTTTACTTGTTATGTCTATTGGACACGCTGTTACTGGTAGCCCCAGAGCGTTGAATATTGTTAGATAACTGCAGTTTAAAAATTTGTAATAAGTTCTGTAGTGCAGGTCCGCCGTGTATGGGTATGTGGGATAGAAAAGAACTCCATTGTCTCCTAGCGCGTGCTGTAATAAATAAAATGGAGGTGTTTAATTTAAACGATAAGTTGGCGCGTTGAACTAGTCATCATGGTCGCAGTATCATTCATGTACGGCAATACGACATTAAATTAAAACATTGGCTATATTAGTTCATAAAAATGTTTTGCAACTTTCAAACATATCCCATTCATTTGATAATTTCGTAACATTTCTATGAAATATTGCAGCCAATGTTACATTATTTCATAGAAATGTCATAAAATTATCAAATGAATAAGTGTATTTGAAATTCGCAGAACATTTGTATGAACTCTATGAACTAATATAGCCCATGTTTTAATTTACTGTCGTATTATCGTCTCCATCCTGTATATATGTCGTGTTCTATTTGCTAAACGCTTCTATTATGTTTACATTACCTAAACTGTTATACTCTAGGCAGGCTCTAATTATTCAGCAAATAAACCATAGAAATTAATTTCAATCTGAAAACCTTGAAAGGGAAAATTGAGTTCTGAATTAAAGAAAACTGATGCTTACTTTGAAATCAGTCTTAATCTCTTCGAATACCTTGAGCAAATTATTGTAATCACTCTTTGGTAACGCATTGAAGAACTTGAATAATGGTCCATAGATGACACAAGTAAAGTTATGGTCAGTGAGACCGAATAATCTCTTGCAAACTTCAGGCCACATCGGCAACAACTTGTCAGGGTTCTCTGGATCCGTGTATATATTGCGAACCTTTTTGATGTTCAGGAGAACTCTAATGCTGATTTCCCACATGTGTTCCATATTCTTTATCTTTAGCTGTAACGTGTAAATTGTTAATATTAATTATCAGCACAAGCTTTTAGTGATGCTCTATTTGGACTAAATACCGAATATATCGGTGAAATTATATTGGAGAATATTATTATTGAACTAGGTATATATTTTTAAAAATCTCGGCTTGATCACAAAGGAAAGTTTATTACGTGGCTAGAAGCTGGTTGATAAAATCAAACTTAATTTGTCATGAATTCCAGATATTTAAATAATATATTCCTTAATTCTAATCTCTATGTGGATAGCTATGATAGTAGGTATATGGGTTATTTTTTTACACAAGTTACACCAGGGGATAATAATAATAGCCGAGGCCTTTTGGATAAACGAAAGTGGTTATGTTTACTGCATTGAAAAAAAATTGCGGAGGATTTTGAATGTATTGATGAATACTATAGGTATCGCCTTTACGTACCCATTCAAAACCTCTCGGTTTTGTTCCGTTTTGCTTGATAAGGTTGGTTATTGGTTATGGTACCTAATCACAACTTACGCAACTCATGAGTCCCAGCGACTAGCCCTAGGTAACTTTCCGTTTAGGTAAGACGTCTCCACGAATTACCTACCTACGTTATAATTTAAATAGATCCGTACACTTACTTCTTCAACTTCAATATTGTAGATACTCTTCATGTAGTCTTTGGCTTTTTGCAGTGCTTTCCTCACGTCGGAACCAATTGCATTTGTTACGTTGCTATGCTCTCCTTCCATGTAATAGTACTTTAGTTTCGTTACGTCTACCTGAAAATATTATTAGTAAGGTATAAATTAGCTAAGGTACAGTGGGGTCATTACGAACGCGGGAAGCTTTGAGTGAGGCTGTTTATATCATGAATAATCATGAGAGAAAAGGATAAAGAGCCCATGCTCAATGCCTTTGTCTCCCTACTCTGGTCTCATCTAGCGAAAAGAGATTATCCACTAGGCTTTTCTATCATATACATAATCTCGTTCAAAATTACGCCTTGATGGGAATCACCCCATTCTCCTAAGTGTTTTCATCTTTTTTAACACCATGCGAAATTTACCAACCCAAGGTGCTAGTGTATCCTCCACAGTAGAATTTCCACTATCTAGGGGCATTACTTTGTAGTTTATAACACAGGGTGGTGACGACAATACGACAGTAAATTAAAACATGGGATATGTTAGTTCATAGAAATGTTTTATAACTTTCAAATACATCTTATTCATTCGATAATTTCATAACATTTCTATGAAATAATATAACATTGGATCATTATTCCATTTCATATTATTTTCTATTTACAGCGACAACTAATACCACCAAACAGTTTCTTCCTTGGAATTATGTATTTAAAAGCCGAGCGCGGTTTTACTGCTTAATATTTTACAGGACACGAAATAAAGAAATAATAATTAAATATGACAGCTTCAGAACTCAATGAAGACACTGTTGTATTTTGTGTCTAATCTAATTGTATCAAAAATCACAAAGAACTTATTACAAAGACTTAGGTATCTATTTCTGTTATAGAGCGTTTCAATTTCTATCCATATGAAAAGTATATACTGCAAATTAAATTGATTAGTATTGAAATTACCGGTTTATCCAAAGGTACATCAGGACCATCTGGTTGTCTGAGCACTTTCAGAAACAGTATTAAGTCTTCAGAGTAACGTGTTATGGGTCCCAAAGCAAAATACTCTTCAAACGTTTCATCACCACTGTCTGGTACATGACCTAAAATTAAGAAATTATTAAATTTCCCAGCTGGATCATTCCATCCATGTGTGCGATATATAGGTTTGTATACGGTTACATGGTTGGATTGTCACTATTTGCATTCCAGTCGAGTATACATTTATTGTATTGCCGATTTTACAAATATTCAGTTCTTTTCATTCCATTTCCAATAGCTTCCGCGATGATTTCTGGTAGCCTTACTCAGATACTAGTAATAGGGCGACAACAGATAAAAGCTGAAGTCTATTCTTTAAAGTAGAAAGGTTTTGTTTTATCAGTGAAGTGCATTAAATTTAATTTACTCTTCTTTATTTCCTTTTCGTAAATTAGATGACTAATTTTGTATTCCACTTTAATAAGGAATACAAAATTGACCTTTGCATTCGAAGCGTTAAACTACTGGAAATATTTTTTTAAAGGAAGTTGCATTCCGTAATATGTGTTAAGTATTACCTGGTGCATTTCCGTGTTTAGTAACCGAAAGAATATCAATTTCTTGTGCAATTGACTGGAAATCGAGGCCGGTGCATTTACAGGCTATTATAAATTAGTTACGCATTAGAGTGAGTATTGTTCGACCACTAACCAACCATATTGACAATTACATTTATGTCACTGGGATTGCAGTATAAAACATGCTACATTACTAATTGACATAACCGTGTTAAGCTGGCAACTACCAACATGCACGATCTTTGTAACTGATCTAAAGTAAATCACAACACAATACATAACAATACAAGTAACTCTGTCACCCACATTATAAGTGTAAAAAGCTCGTTCGGACGTGCCGCTGTCAATCGTAATAAATCCTTAATATTTCGATTAGCGGGCATTATTTTCATAACATATTATATTATGACAAAAGTCAGATTATCTTCTATTACTTTTAAAGATAGTAACCGAGTTCTAGATACTACACAAAGTGTTATTATTTTGTCATTTTCTGTGTTGACCTCGGGATAGTTGCTATCCGTGTTAAAGAAACCTGTTCTTTATGAATTTCTATCGAATGTATATCTCTAAGCTATGCAATAAATAATAGGTAGCAAACGCGTTTCTGTTTTTGTTTTTTTTTTTCTCATGTTAAGGTTGGTTAGGTAACGCGTTACTACAACGGTGCTTAAACATATAGATAGTAGCGAAACCCTCTAAGTTAATACTCCTGCAAGTTCAAGTTAACATTGAGTCCCCAAGGTTGGCGATTAAAAATCACTGTCATGCCAATGAAGTTGACTATTGTTGAATGCTATTATAGAATTTGTTTTTCAATACGAGAATTAAAGATAAAGATGATACTTATTTGTTCTAAACCCCATTTAAAATAGTTAAGTTCTTGCTAATGGAAGAAAACATTACTGGCGATTTTACCTTTTATAGACAGTAACTTAGGAGTAGGTTTGTGTCCAAATATGCCCGTGAACATGGGCGGCAATCTAAGAGAGCCTGCGATGTCAGATCCAACACCAGCTATTGATGCTCCAGCGGAAATTAGAGCAACCTGGAAAAATATAAAATTGACAGTGTTAATGGCAGTTAGATTACATATTTTATACTTAGTGGACTACGGAGATACCTATATAACTTAAGATGAATGTTCGGCATGTCATCATTTACCTCCACATAACTTAATTTACTTTTTAATTTAAAGTAGACTGGAATTATAGCGGATAGAGATACTGTCACAAGAAATTTAGCTAACGGTACTGAATGTACTGATTTGTCCCATTAATGACGGGCCGTTAGTTTATTAAAACTGCTTACTGCAGACTGTGATGTGGCCTCTTGCGGTCGTCTATCACTCGCATTTTGCGTAATTCACACAATATGGGCACGAAAGGGAGATTTTATAAAAACTAATACCATACAGCGCCTTTCTCGTGTAAATCGCATTGTAGTTACATTATTTTGATTAAAAAATAAAGTGAGTTGTAAAAAAAACATTTTTTTTGAACAAACTACGAATATTGCGGTTCTTACTGCTATAAATAGTTCGGTTCTTAGTAACTTACTAACTTAATGAACAACTTCTTTATGTTAAGTTAAGTTAGTAGGTAATTCTTTATTAACATGAAGAACTAGAAAACGTTCACTGTCAACCAATTCTATGCTGTTTGAGTCTGCTCCTACATTTACCATGATGATCAGAAAAAAGTTAGTAAGAAAATTTATTTACGCAGTTTTCTTTTATAATAAATAGTTATTGTTATGTATAGTCGACGGCATATCAAGTGTAACAGTTTGACTATGTGACCGGCTTTATTCCGTTTGTAATGGAGCCGGCTTTTGTAGTGCAACTGTTACACTTGATGTGATGTTATCTGTACAATTTTATTCAGAGTAGAAATACTAGGACTCTAATGACAAAAGGTTTGTTTAAGGCATTTCGCAAAAAGCAATGCTAAAACTTTTATTAACTCCTGTTGAATTACAGCGTTTCGCGACTAGCAATTGTATTTCCCTATCTCTACTCGATATGCTCATAGACGTAAGTTATCATCACCTTACTTTACCTAATTTGTCATTTTTAACATATATTTTGATATAGATAGATATATCTCAAAACAAGGTCAGTACATAATGATCCAAAATATAATTACCTCTCCGCCGGAAGATCCTCCTGGTGTCCGTTTCTGATCGTACGGATTCGTTGTTACCCCCACAACATTGTTATACGTTTCCCAATTCATACACAACTGCGGGGTATTTGTTACTGCTATAGGTATACCACCAGCAGCTCTCGCTTGCCGAACAATATCGGCATCAACTTTAGCCGGGTTTCTGTACGCATAGACTGTACCACAATCGTTGCTCATGCCTGGAATTTTAATAAAGACATTAAATGTGCATAGAATAAAATTGTAAATCGTTTAATCAACATTGTATTAGAGAATACCAAGTGGCCGTCACCTTGTTTGTCATCTAGAGGTTTTTAAAAAAATATACGATTTTTAAATTCATCATTATCACCAGCCTATATACGCCGCACTGCTCGGCACAGGCCATCCTATACGGGAGAAACACATGTCACACATGTGGAGTTTGGGCGATAACGCCACCACGCTGGCCCAATGCGGGTTTGTAGGTTAAAGCGGTTGCTGAAACAACCGGGACCAACAGTTTAATGTGCCTTCCAAAGTAAAAGTTACAAACTTTGATTGACCCATCCCAGGATCGACCATGGCGAAAGTTGCTTTGTTATCTGTTTTATTGGACTTTTTGATTGCGTCTTTATAATTGAAACATCAAATCTCGAATTCGGACTGAGTAAGCACCTTACAGAAGTTCACAGCAAGATAATTCTACCTTGTAGTGATATTTTGTTACAAGGTAGAGTTATTATTATGTTGGGAGTTTGGGAGCACTGCAGGGGCGCGTATTTCTTATGTATATAGTGAACTCAACGCTTCCTTGTGGTTTTTACAGGGTTTGAGTTCGTTTTTATAAATTAATGCATCTAATCAAAGTTCCTAATCTGATGTTATTGATCGCTACATTGGATTATAACATTTGTGAATAATAACAAATGAGGATATACGACAAATAACACCTGCAACCAAATACATTCAAACAGCACAATTGAAGTGCAAACATGAAGCTTATTAAAAGGGAATATGGCCAGAATAAAAGTGTTAAGCTAGATATTCAGACTATTGTAATGCAAGTAGTTTAATTTTAGAAAGGAAATTGCTTCAGCCCCGTTTCCTGTTCCAAATAATTCATTCAAGGAGTTGATTTGAAAGTTTTTACTCAACATTGGCCAGTTTGTTTTAATATAAGCAAAGATTTAAATTGCCTCTGATTATATGGTTCATTTGTGTAGTTACAAAAAAAAATTGGAATAAATAGTGGCTCCTTAAATGTTCTTAATAAAAAAAATATCTTCTTGATTACTTTTATTTGAGATGATGACTCTCCGTGCTGGAGTAATGCAGGTGGTGCAGAGGGCATTATAACGGAATTTGGTGAGAGTTATTGTTAGGGACCGTAAAACAGGCGCATGACTTAGAGAAAACCGGGGTCGCAGATGCCATAACGTTCCTGGTGCAAAACGGAAAAGAAGATGAGAATTTGAGGCAGACTGCAGATGCGGTATAAAGATGACGTGAGTAGGGTGGCGGGATAGTTACCACATACCACGAGGTTGTCCATTTGATTATTTGACATTCTCGCAGAAAGATATGAAATGGCTTTATTAAAAATTCGGGAAGAAGTACTCATCATCATGCACTAAGCATTTCTTAGATCGTAGCTATATACATTTTTAATTTGGTCACAGTTTTATTATAAAAGGATGAGAGACAGTAAAATCTTACCTTCAACCGCTATACTTTCTTTTACAGTAAAGGGTACACCTAACAAAGGGTATTCTTTCTCCAACTCTTCAGGTGTCCGGGTGGTAGACGCGATCATTTTGTCTATCGCCCTGGCTTCCTTCAATGCGATCTCATATCGAGGCTCGACTATAGCATTGAGGTATGGGTTTACTTCTTTACATCGCTCTATGTAAGCTGTCACTACTTCTTCTGATGTTATCTGGAAAAGGATAAACGAAACTTTGTTAGCACTTGCAGCCAAAAGTGATATGATAATTTGTTTGTAAGGAGTACCAGAAAACATGACTACAGCTAGGCCTTGAACCCATGCCATCTGGGCATAAGCGACCGGTTGCTCTTTCAATTGAACTGCCATGACTCTGTTGCACGTACGAAAGTATCTAACCGGTTGCAAATGCGATGGCAACAAATGTTGCAGAAATTATATTTTACATCATCAGTCTTGTTTAGTTAAGATGATTATAATATGATGTTAAAAAAACAAATTAAGTCCATAAGCTCCATCTCTTGCAGTGGTTGACACTAAAGTAAGGACAGAACTCATCATGAATGTTAAAGAAACGTTTTATCATTAGATTCTATAATGTTCTGTTGGCAGTATCTGTATAAAAATATTCTTACTTGCTTATTTCTGATCATCATGGTCAATGTAGTAGCCGACTTGAAAAGTATAGGATTGGTTGGCGGTGGACATTTTCTTGTTCTTTTTATACTCAGTAAGTAAGAAAGAGGGTACACAATTATAGCTAGTAGAGACACCAAGAACCGCAATATTCGTCGCACGAATCCGTTGAGCATGTTTGTCTGAAACAAGGACAGATATTATACAATTTATATTGACTTCGAGTAAAGAGCTGAGGAGTTCGGTAGCTGCGAAGTGGTTTGAGCGCTCTGGTTTCGATTACGGAAACAAAGCAACTTTCGCCATGGTCTCGGTTGTTACTGCAACCGCTTCAACCCGCAATAAAAAGAAAGAAAGAAAGAAGGCTAGCGTGTTGATGTTACGGCGCTAACTCCTCGTGTGTTTCTCCCACGTAAGAAGGCCTGTGCCCAGCAGTGGCATGTATATAGGCCGGTGATAATGATGATGATTGAGGTAGGGGCTAGTGAATTAGTTCGCTCGAGTTTTGAGCACCCGACAGGGGTAGCACCTCAACCTCAAACAAGATCGCAGCTAAATAACAGTACTTTGAAGGCGCGCGCGGATCGAGCCCTCAAAAAAGTGGTGGTCATAGCCATCCAAAAATCGGTCAAGTGCGAGTCGAAGATGGACTCTCTCATGATCGATTTAATGCATTCCTACAACGGAGATGTTTACAAATAATTGTGAAAATTTTTGTATTAGCATGCTTCAATGAGATGAGGTATTTATCAATAACAGCTGGTTCCCTATCTTTAATTAATTGCACCAATTTTGTCACTGTCTTAATATTATCCATAACCCAGTCTCGATGGTCCAATATCTTCTACGCTATAAATATCTACTTTGCTGCGCGCGGTATTCCGAATCACGCATTATTTTTTTTAATTCATCAAGGCACTGAGTTTCATCAGCCTATCGCTCTCAATAAACCGTGAAAATGCGACGTCACAAGTCAATTGGGGCTGTGGCACGGTAATATATCATTACTAGTTCGTTGTGTTTCGGATTTAAACCAATATAATTACTGGGCAGGGAAGGCATTTCATCTTAGGCCTCAGGATAATAATAATAAATATTTATGCAATAAAACAGGGCAAAACAACGCACCTGCAATACCAAGTGATTTTTTCCTTGTTATTGCAGGTGACTAGAGGTGACGGTAACCACTTACCACCGATGGGCCGCCAGCCTGCTTGTCATTTAGTTGTATAAAAAAATTACGACCAAGTATGACCATTATGTCCACAACGGTGGAAACTGCTACTTTGTTGTGTTGTATTCCTGCAGTAAGCTCATCAGCCCCATTATTCTCAACTGTCGGAAAGGATTCGAATATCGGAAACTCTATACCAGCCCGCCTAGCATGACCACCGAAACGCGATATGATAAAGCTATTTATCCCTTCGACATGTATGCAAGTTCGCAGTTTCGATAAAATTTCAAAATAGCGGTTCTATCCAATGATTTTTGACAGTTAGAAGCGATAAATAGCTTTATCATATCGTATCATATCGCGTTTCGGTGGTCTTGCTAGGCGGGCTGGCACTTTTTATCGCGTTACGTCAAAGCGAGACGGGATGTGACTTTTCGAATCCGTGATCCGAGTTGAGAATAAGGGGGCTGATCTCATTGAGAAAGCGTTATGTTGGGAGCACAGGGACTCATCTGTACCTACCCTTAGCACGAACATTTTTAAATTTCGAAACGTAGTCGTATCGATCACGCACGCTTAAAATTTACAAAAGCTAGACAAAAGCTAACGTAATTACTTGATACGATGGCCATTCGAATTTTAAAAGTGTTCGGGCTAGGGGTACTTGACCCGCTGTCCACATAACGTTTTCTCTTGATTTTTAAAGGCAATGTGTGAATAGTGAAAAAGGTGCTTACAGTAACCGCTTGATTATTAGGCGGACCGTACGTTTAACTAAGCGGCTAACTAGCCACCCTTGCCATATAAAAAAATACGTAGCACCTACGAGACAAAGTTGTAATAGAGACGTAAAGTGGAGAATGTAAAGTTGGTTATTTATATTTCTTATTTTACATATAAGTTAACATGTCTAATGTTACCTAATTAATTTCCTAATCGTAGGTATTTAACTTGTGTTCTGCAAGTCGATATAAACGTGTTTTAATTTATTAAGTTTATGAAAAAAATGAGTTATTTTTGGTCCTCTTAGTCTAATATTTTTTTTATTTTTTTTAAGCTACGGTAGCCGCTTACTATCAGGCTGTCCGTAGGCATGTTTTACTTTAGAAGTGTTTTTTCGTTTTTGGGAACATTATCTTTGTTGCCTACATAGGATTAGAAATAAATTTTAATACTAAACTTTAAAACGAATAATATTACAAAGTAGAAACACAGCTACTTCTGAAGAGATGTGAAGTAACATGATTAAATAGTTAGAAATTAAAAAAAGTAAAATGCGAATTTAGTTCATTGACAGCCACCAACACTCTCCCACTGTGGCCACACAATGCCTGATATTCGTATTAGGCAATGTGATGTACGTGCGGAGCTTCAGTCAATCGACGTCCGGAAAGCTAGTGGACCTGATGGCATTCCAGCGATAGTACTGAAAAACTGCGCAGCGGAGTTGTCCCCTGTCTTAACGCGGCTATACCGTCTTTCTCTCTCTTCTGGGTGTGTGCCGGAATCTCGGAAAGAGGCCAATGTGCAACCGATCCCCAAATAGGGAGACCGATCAGACCCAGCTAGCTACCGCCCGATAGCTGTCACCTCAGTTCTTTTCAAGGTCATGGAACGGATCTTAAACCACCAGCTGATCCGATACCTAGAAGATCACTCATTAATTAATGATTGACAGTACGGGTTTCGGCCGAACCGGTCAACGGGTGATCTTCTAGCGTACTTAATGCATGTCTGGGGTGAAGCTATTGACAAACGTGGTGAGTCATTGGCAGTTAGCCTTGACATTGCCAAAGCGTTCGATCGGGTCTGGCACAGGGCTCTTCTCACCAAGCTCCCGGCATACGGTCTGCCCGCTCAGCTCTGTAACTGGATTGCCGATTTCCTGCATGAGCGAAGAATCCGTGTCCTCGCAGATGGATGCGTTTCGCGGTTCATGTCAGTGAATGCTGGTGTACCACAAGGCTTTATTATATCCCCCACACTCTTTCTTCTTCATATCCATGACATGATTCCGTTAGGATACATTCATTGCTATGCAGATGACAGTACAGTGCATGGGGGATATTACGGTCGCCCAGGGGCTGGACGCGCTGAAACCGAGAGGGAGAGAGAGAATCTTACCATTGAGCTCGACAGGGTGTTGAACCTCGTATCTGAATGGGGATCTAACAATCTTGTTGAGTTCAATGCTATGAATACACAGGTGTGCGCGTTTACAGCCAAAATGTCGCCGTTCCTTCCCCTTCCGTCTTTTCAGCGCACGACTCTTTCGGCACAGGGCTACCTAAACTTGCTAGGCATGGAGATATGTTGCGATCTGAATTCCAGGAACTACATCGAAACTGTGATAACAGCCTCACGGAAGCTCGGTGTCCTGAACAAGGTGCGTCGATTTTTCACGCCTGACCAATTATGCCTGCTCTATAAAACTCAGGTCCGGTCTTGCGTGGAATATTGCTCGCACTTGTGGAATGGCTCCGCCAAGTACCTGCTCGATGCACTGGACAGATTGCAGCGTCGTGCTGCCCGTATCATTGGCGATGTGGAAGTTACGAACAACCTTGAGCCTCTGCAATTGCATCGAGACATTGCGTCGCTTAGCGCCTTCTAACGGCTATATCACGAAGAGTGCTATAAAGAGCTTTTTGATACGGACAGCACGACGATGCAATCTGTCCACAGATTGCAGCGTCGTGCTGTCCGTATCGTTGGCGATGTAGAGGTCACAATTGCGTCGACGCAAATGTCTCGACGCAATTGCGTCTGCAATTGCGTCGAGACATTGCGTCGCTTAGCGCCTTCTATCGGCTATATCTCGGAGAGTGTTCTGAAGAGCTATTTGACCTTATGCCACCTTCCGCCTTCCTACTCAGGAGCACGCGTGTCGGTCTTCGGAGTCATCAATTCACTGTCTCCACCTCAACTTCACGTACAAAGAAATTAAGTAGCTCTTTTCTTTGTCGAACTTCCAGAAATTGGAATTCTTTGCCAGCACATGTGTTCCCTCCTTCCTATAACATGGGTTCCTTCAAAAGAGGCGTGAAAAAGCACCTTTCGGGCCGGCAAGGTGAAGGCAGCTAGAGCAGTGTCTGAACTGCACTAGCTGTCTTCGCATATGGACTCTTCTTACCGCTTCACATCAGGTGGTGTTGAGTTGTCGTGCTTTGTATAAAAAATAATAATAATAGTTGAACACTTAAAAATATGTCGATATAAATTTATCATCTTTGGTAGCAGTTAAAATTAAGTAAGACCTACTTACATACATATTTCATTTTTAAGCACATTATGTAATATTTTTAATAAAGTACCAGTAAATTTATACGATAGTTAAATAAATTAAAATTATCTTCGTAAGTAATAAAAAACCATTTTAGGTTTAATGTTTATCAATAAATAATAGTAGGTAGGTACTAATTATTCCGTGGGTACATAACAAAGTAATAAGTCACTTCAGAGAAAGATATTTACAATCGTTATCGATTTATTTGAGGTTAATGATATTATATGTCGCATGTTCTAATAAAATAAACTAATTTGTGAATAAATATGGGAGAATGAATAACTAGAATTAAAAGGTAGTCACCTGACTCTCTGTGGCCTACACATTGAGACCATCTACCACAGATCTAGAGGTTAAAATCTGGAGGTCCTTAGTTCAAATCCCCGTGTAAATTTTCGGCTCAGTTTTTTTTGGTGGTAAGATTTTTCTAGTAGCATAACAAAAATGTTAACACTTAACAGCATTGTTCTTTCCGGCAGTTTGAGATAAGACAGTCAGTTCCTCTGTGGTTGGAAAATATATAAAAAAAGTAAGCCATATATTTAAAAAAAAATCTAGCATTTAAAAAAATCGATAAAATTTACACCCTGTGACGGTTTCTTCAATCTTGATGCTACAAATCTTGACTTTTCTAAACATTTTCTTTTGTTTTGAAATCCTGAATAATGTTTCTGTATACTCTAATCTAAAATTTAAAGCCAGCTGCTCCAGATGAGAAGAATATGCCATTTTTATCTAAACTAAATATTCCAAATTAATTTTTCACATAGCTTTAACAAGCTTTACTGAAAAAAAAATGTACTATGCGAGTTTAGCAAGTAACTGCAAAAGTTGGCGCATTCAATAAGGATTCCAAAATGGTATGATACTTGGTAGATAATTTCTACGATTGCAGACAATATTTTTTTTCCAAAAACAGGCAGTTTTAAACAAATTTTTCTTAGTACTTAAAGTTTATTCTAATGTACCCATGGTTTGCTTTAAGGCCGTAACTTTACCATTCTAGTTTGAGTGAGACCGGGAGAGTCATTGTACCAAAATTATATATACCTACTTGTTAAAACTCAAAGGCTGAACGCCCACGTCAGACTTTTTGTAGGACAGATAATCGGGCCGATTTTTCCTCCCTATTCTTATAACAGATTTTTGACCGATTTTTTGTAGGACGTGTGCGTTGCACTATTGCTATCAGTACGTTCTATTTTTCGCCTACAAAAAATCGATCACCGATCACCGATTATCGGACGTGGGCGGACAGCCTTAGATAGATGACTGATAGTGTGACCATGACTCTAGAAATACATAATTATGAATTTGTAATAATCTTAATCTACAACGTGCGAAAATTTTATAATTTTAAACAGTGCATGAAGTTGTGTTTTCAGGGTTTGATATAATTACAATTAGCAATCTGTAGGTACACTACTAGGTACCTAATACATTATTCTTCTTGGATTGTGACTGAATTTCGAACACTGAGTTTTCGTGTTTTAATATCTGTGTAACATAATTCCTGGAAACAGGCATCTGTCAAGTTGAAAATTCCAGACATGGTTTTTAATGTCATAGGCTCCCGGGATAATTACGCGGCTCCACAATTTAAGAGACTTCTTATTATTTTTGTCAGATTTTACATACAGTTCAGTTTATCTGTTATAATTAGGCAATGCATAGTTTCATAGATAACTCATAATTATGACACATGTGTATAATAAAATTAATGATTTAATAATTGAAGATTAGCCTTCTCGATATCATTTAAATATAGGTCAGGGATACCCAATCTAAACTGAAACAGATGGTTCGAACGAACACGGAGAAAATGTTTCTTAAACTAACGAGAATTTATTTAGTTTTGTTTTTGTTTTTTTTAAACTTCGTTAGTATGACTTTATATGATTACATGTTAAAATGACATTTAAAATAAAAATTTAATACCTTCAATCTTTTTCTTTGTAAGGACATGATGACCGCTTCCTGTTTATTTCTTAAATACTTAATAAGCCACTAAATTTCAATGAAAAAGAGTGCCCTTTGAAGACCTTTGGAATATGCCCATAATGGAATCATTGAAATTAATGAGGATGAAGTTGGGAATTTCATAGGTTTCATCACCTCAACGTTCTCAGCTATGCAACACGATTTATTTCTTTCTTAAGAAGTTTTTAAAATTCCAAATAAAATAGGTACATTAAGTTACTTATAAATATTTATCAAATTAATAATTATAAATTTTACCTCTACTGCTGTTCGTCTGACAAAAAATCCGATGGTTTGTGAGACTGCAGTCTGCATTTTTAATATGGGTTTCTCGAAATACGGGGGGTACACTAAATGGTAACTATTGAGGAACACTTCAACAATAACAAATCCCTGGTAAATTACAGCACTCATTACTATTAAAATGGCTCGACTGAAAACATTTACACCAGCATTGAAACAGGAGTTGATTACGCGAATCATTTTTTCAGACTATAATCAACAAATTTCACATGCGCTCGATGCAAAGTCCAGAAATACACTGGGGTCAAAATATTGTATTGTATAAAATGAGGGAACAATCGCAGATTACACTATAATAAGTGAATACTTATCAGTACACAAACGAGTATCGTACTAACTGCATAATTAACTATGTTTAATGATGTCAAAGGAGCTAATTAATGCGGCGTGCATAAATTATCATGATTACAATAAAACAGTACTTATTAGTAATTATTGATAGTTTTTATTATTTATGCAAAATCTGAACTCGCATGAGAACAATAGAAATAGCCCAGCAATAAATACGTAGCTATTAAAAAACAACGAAACACACTAAGTAAGTATAAATTTGCGGAATGTAAATAACTTTAATTGCAATTTACTAGATGACAAATTAAATTAAGAGTGTTTCTTAACTTAATTTTGTTTATAGAAAAAAAAATAAAGTAAATTGCAGAGAAGGTTAGAATTTTTTTGATAAACAATAAAATTTGACAAAGGTAAATAATAAAATTAAATTAATAACACGCTGATATAATAAAGGGTAAAATTGAATTAATAACACGCTGAAATAAAAAAAAGGGTTCCCTACACGGGAACGCTTTCGGAATCGAAGGCAATTAAGTCCGGTGATCATATTTTATACACCACTAATTGTTTCGTAAAAAATTTGAAAAAAACTGCTGTTCCATACAAATAGGTTGTTGATTTTTTTGCGCGTTTTCAATTTTTTTCCAACCAGATCACTGCACTGCCATCTGCCTTCGTTTTCGATAGCGTTCTCTTTACACCCGTTTATTTTCTTGGGCACATTTGTAAAAGCTTGCAAGTCCTACCTTTTATTAGCAGTGTGACGTTCTTTCCTGTGTAAGTTTTTCTTTTAAAAAGTCTTCAACGAACTAGACAGATGATAACAGAAGAGCTACTTGTCTATGGATAGAGATTCGTTTTACGTGTTCCTCGCTAACCCGACCTTTTTATGATGGATTTGGTTAAATAAATAAATATTTAATTTATTGAAATCACACACGAGAATAAATATTGAGATCATTCCTACATAATACCATGACAACTGATTAGACCTACGCGTCTAATCAGTTGTCATGGTGTCAATAATTACGTGTTCGTTGAAAAAAGATTTTGATTACACAAGATCACCGACTGAATGAAGATTAGATAATAATGTACCTATTGATTAATTCACTTATCTCTTATCTTAATTAGACTTATAAAATCGTACATTTCCTAAGTGCAAAAGTACGCAATAAGCGTAGGTATATATTACGCGAGAGGAACCTATTATTATTCAGTGGATTTTTTGTTATTTTAGCATTTTTAAAATTTGCAAATAATTATCCTATTATTTCTTCCTTATGAGTTACATTGGCCTGAAAGGGAGGAAAATTGAGTCAGTATATTCAAGAACCTACGAAACAAACTACACCAATAACAAATTGAAATTATTAAAATAGAAAAATCTGTATAGATTGGAAATCTGACTAACAGTTGGTGGTAGTAGTGAAGCCTGCTCATTTAAACAAAGTTCCAAGGTTCTAGTTTCTCTTGACCTATGTATCGGTTGTCAAAGTATTCATCACACTTCACACTAAAATTAAACATAATTATGAAAATATGTTTAATTTTATGTATAGGTTGACTTACAGTCGTACTGAATTAGAATGTTTAAAGGGCCTGTACACATAGGTTCTATATTGGGCAACTCTTGCTAATAGCTGGAGGTTGTTCAATAACTTGCAACACAAAATGGCATTTTCTCGCATTGACAATTTTCATCATGCTATCATAGTAAGCGCAACGTAAAATGAAAATATTTTTTATATAATAATTTTGCGGTCTCTTAAACGATTTTCGTCTCTTTCTAACCCGCTGGCGGTCACGCACAATTGAAGATCCATTGTTTCTGATATGAATACACAAACCATGTTTAACAGGTGTTCTCACTAAACTAGATTTAATCTATGAAGTACTCAGCTTCACAGACTAAACCTGTTTTAGTCAAACATAGCTTTCCTATTTCATTTGACACAAATGAATTCTTATAAACTTGGTGGCATCGAAATGACTAAACACTGCTACCGTTTTTTTTAAATGAAATAAAAATTACAGTGCTGTCCACTTGCTCTGAGAAAATAATATTTATTGTTAAGATTCTAAGGTGTATCTGTTTATTTACATATATTTTCTGAGCTAATTGTTTTCGTGTTGTAGGAAAATTCCTCAAATCAAATTTTTGATGTTAATATATTCTTATGTGGTATTTTTAGACTCGCAAATTGTTATGAAGCAGTCTACGAGAACTGTTTATTAATATTTCCAATAATTATATTTATTATATCTATTTGAAAAAAAATTGACAAAATGATATTACCTTTATAAATGTACGAATTACTTTCTAATGATCCAGAAATTACAGGAGAACACAGGAAGTATGCAATATATGGCAATTTAGGCATTAAGGTCTGTGTTTATAGCACTTTATATTTTCATAGTTATCATTAGAATTCTTGATAGGTATATTTAGCATGTACGGCGAAAGTCTCTGTCTGTCTGCTACGTTATCACTCTTAATCTATCAAGCAGCGTTATGCCTCCGGAGAGCTATGACAATTGAAAAGTAAATTGTGTCTGGAATCTGATGCTTGACGGGTAACAACTGAAAGGATTTAGATAAAATTTGGCATGGAGATAAATTACATCTTTAGGTGCTATAACCGATATTCCACGTAGGCGGAGCCGCGGGCTCAATTTACCGTCGTTACCCAGTGAAAACTTTCATGCTAAATAAATATAACGCATAGGTATAATTCGTGCCGTAAAGTTACAATCGTCATTACTAAAAAACCTAATTTACGATCGATTACTAAACTTAAAATACGAAATACAAAAAATTTTATGTTTATCCATCAATCTGTATCCTTGTAAAATTTGAATTTCGTTAGTTATTAACTTCAGAAAAATTTAGTATAGGTAGGTATAGAAGTAGATAATTCTAATTGTTTTTTATTATATTAAGTATCGCATGGTTGCGTTGCGTTGCGTACTAACTATGAAGCAATAACGGATAACAGTGTTTGATATGAATGTTATTTATAATTATTGGTGCAGGAATATTCAATAGTAAATCATAGCACTCTATTTTTTATACAACTAGACGATAAACAAGCTGATGGCTCACCTGGCGGTAATTGGTTTCCGTCGCCTATAGACATCTGCAATAACAAGGAAAAATTCACTTGGTAAAGGTGCGTTGTTATCTTTAAGCCTAAGATGTAGTGGCTTCCTTGCATAGAAATTACACTGGCTACCTTTTCCTTTCATCCGAGATACAGTGAACTGTTTCACCACTGAAACACAGATAAATAACTGAAATAACAAAGGCGGTGGCACCTCCCCAGACGACTCTACATACGGGCCTATCACCTAGTAAAAGTACAGAATAATTAGTATGTAAGTAATTTTATATAATGTTACTATTGATGATTCTAATATTTTCTATAAAATTTTCTCTTATAACGGTATTTATGTAAAGCATGGACCAAATAATATGTGACGAAAAAATATTCAATAACCAAAATATTTTATTAACGTTCATGTATTAATTTCACAAGTCGACAGATTGAATTTAATATTTTAATGGGTTCTCTCTATAAGTCAAGCGATGTTATTCCTCCGGGGGTCTATGACAATGGAAAACTCGTTTGTGTCTGGATTCTGGAATCTGATGCTTGACGGGTTAATAAATAAAATAGACTACTTAAATTATTAACTTATTTTTTAAAATTCTCAGTTTGACTACAAACTACTTACTAAATACAGATGTTTGTTTGATGTACGATTAACTATTTTAGTATACCGTAATTATAATAATTATGTCTACGGTTGTGACTATTACGAGCGCAATAGCTGGTGCAACATATGACGAGAGTTAAGGCGATCTATCGAAACGTTGTTTCGGCCGCTACAAATAGGGATAGAGATGTGGCTGACTCAGCGGGAGAAAAGAGAAAATAGCGACCGTGCGTGTATATTAAGCAAGAATACAGAAATTATTTTATTAAAAAAGTAACTTTTATAAGGATTACAACAAAGCTTCTATACGGCTGTGAATAATAATGACACTAAACTATGTAATGTAATTTCCTATTGAAAACGAATTATCGTTTATCAATTATCTTAAAATTTATAATTTTATGAGGTCTTTTCGGAAATAAAATGTTTAGTGGTTCTACACGTGTCTAAATAAAGAATAAAGTATATCTGATCAAGGTCAAGGTCTGTCTATGATGAAGCTTGTCTGGTAGAGATCGGTTCTAGGATAAGGCCGCCTTTTAGGCATATTGTGTTTGTTTTATCTCTGTGATGTTTATATGAATATTATATGAGATAATTTAATTTATAAT
Source organism: Nymphula nitidulata (assembly GCA_947347705.1). Lineage (NCBI taxonomy): Eukaryota > Metazoa > Arthropoda > Insecta > Lepidoptera > Crambidae > Nymphula > Nymphula nitidulata. The sequence continues at coordinate 14,232,849 of OX374625.1, read as the reverse complement.
ATCTATCTGGTTGACAAATGATTTATTTATAATGCATTTTATCCATTATATAGTTACCTCTACATAAACACCCTTGTAATTATTTGTCTGTAAATAATATTGTAAATAATAAGATTATTATTGTATCTGTACCTACACATTTATCAAAAATACGCTTAATGAATTATTAATTTTTTCTATTTTAGTTGGTAAACTTATTGAATAAATTTACATAGCTTTGTCAACATAAAGTAGGATTACAATTTATTTTTAGATAGATACCCGAAGTTTCAATTACTTTAAGCGAGCGTAGTCACGGGAAGACTGAAGATGACAATTGTCTTTGATATGTTTATAAGTTTTAACAGAAAGTGACGGTAGGATTACAATCTAGTCATTTTATTATAACTCTGTAGAGACCTCAAATTAAGTGCTAATTAGTATTCAGTGTTTTATTGTGAAATTGAATTCATAATATACAAACCTGAAGTTATCGGTAACCTACATCTAAAGGTTTACATTATATTTTTCTCACTTTTATCCAAACAAATTGTGTAGGCAACAGATGGCCTTTACAACGCCGCTGAAGTTACAATCTGGTTAGCAATAATTTCCACCTTCTGTGAGTTGTATAGAATCTTTACAATGATTACGTTTGGCCTTAATACACCATGTTAAGAACCTGCCGACTGGAACGTGTTGTAACCGCAACCTGTATTAGATAGTATGTACCAACGAGATTGTTCTTTACCATGTCTTCTTAGCTTTGCATGATAATTACAGGTAAACATAGCTCTCGGTTACTGTTTTGTTAGTTATCAGCCTATGCTTCTTTCTTCAACCATTTTTTGTGATTGGGAGTTTCTTTTACTTTAGCAAAATGTCACGTGTTTTTTTTATAATTTTCGTATGGTAACCGACTTATTAGTCGTACGAAACACTTGTTAGTGTTATAAACTGGAACCGTTAGGTTAATCGATTAAGAAATCTTCGACTTGATCATTCTCGTTTTTATCTAATATTCTTGTAAAAGATGTAAAAGTGTTGGTAAAAGATCATGTCATTAGCAAAGATCTTCCCTATCCGCCACCTTAAGCACTTGTACATTTCTATTTCTATCTGTCACTTTATCACAACTAGCTACAACGATTTTCATTTCCAATGACACTATTAGCAGATAATTTTATTCAATATTGAACAGCTCGTCGAATCTCTTTACATCGCTTATAATTTTTTTTCAAATAAATTTTATGAAATTGTAGAAAATAGAAAACTAGGTGAGTTTATTCACAAAAATTTACAGTCATCAGTCAACAATGGCGCCCTTTGACGTTTCGCTACGGTTCACTGTTACTATACTGATGGTCATGGAAAGAGAAATGATTAGTGATTCGCAATAAAAATACTTTCCATTTTATAGTTGCCGCCATTCATTATTTCAATTTGCCGGAAACTTTTTTCAACCTTGTCATTGCTTTTTCCTCTTTAAGGCCATTGTCTTGACTTGTATTAATTGATAAGTCGTTACCCTCTTCATAATGGCCCTGAGTGCCTCGTCCCAGTCTAGTCGATGCCCTACACGTCCAGACACATAATTTACCAATTGATAACTATAAAGTTTTATAGCATAGTGATAACAATATACGTATTTACTTTAATTTTACATTTAGCAGCGAATTTCGCAATCCTCAAATAACTTTTATCCGGATAATAGGTAACTTTGAGAAGTTGACAGACTCTGCTAATCTATATAATATCTGTCAAAACGTCAAATTAATCGCTGGAGAAATAATGTCTAACGATTGATAGTCCCTATTAGAATAAAGAAACGGACGAGCTCGATGGCGCATGGCGTAGTGGTTAAAGCGCTCTGGTTTCGATTACGAAAACAAAGCAACTTTCGCCATGGTCGGTCCCGGAATGAGTCAACCAATATTTCTAATCTCGTGCTTCAGAAGGCACGTTAAGCCGTTGGTGCCGATTGTTACTGCGACCATTGTCAAAGTGGTTGGTTTAACCCACCAAGCCGCTTTGAGCCAGAGCGTGGTGGTGCTATCTCCCAAACTCCTCATGTATTTCTTCCATTTAGAGGAAGGCATGTGTCCAGCAGTGAGACGTATATAGGCTGGTGATGATTAGAATAAGCAAACACTCTGGAGCTTGGACATTGATATATAAATTTAAAATAAGTACATTGTCTGTTATTGTTTTTTTGGTTACATATTAATTTTAGTTCAAAAAAGATCTAATTTACTTTGAATTAGAATAGTTAAATATCTTTTTTTGCGTGGAACCCGCAATTATCCGCAGTTTTTCAAAGTAAGATAATAAATATTTTGTATCTACGAATAGGTATCTATTTTAATTTGCTTTTTCTGAAAGTTAATGTCTAACAAGCTACTTAATGATGCATACAACTGAAGGCGTAATCATCACATATAGACACATAAACCAGGGGCATCAGGGGGTATTGATATTTTGGATAAAATATTCACACAAACGATCTTATTTATTGCTTTGCTTTACTCATAGTACGTAAAAACCTGTTATGTTTTAATAACATAATGAATAAGCGTTGGACCAGGTAGAATTACAATCCGTGTATTGATAAACACCAGAATAGGTGAAGACGTGGCGTTTTTAGTACAGAAATAATGGTAGATAATAAAGGTTTTAAGTATAAAAATAAATTATATTAGTTATACTTAAAACCTATAATAAAATACATCTTGAATATTGTGTTTGTCTCACATGTGAACTTTAGTTGTCCAAAGGTTATTTCTTACTATATGCATATTTTTTGGATTTTTAATAAAATCATTACAAAACACGCATGCCCGTTTAGCCTTAATAAATAAATTAAAGGTTTTGATCGAAAATTTACGAGTAATCCATCTTTACGGAAATCGTCACATCACTAGAAATAAATCAAAATGATACACGAATTAGAACACTAAAAAAAAGCTTTCACTTACATTTCGATGAGACTTTCAAAAAAATAACAAAGTTCTTATACTACGCGCGCGTAAAACCAACGCGTGCGCACAGACGAGGCGCGCTAAGGCAACTTGTGGAGTAACGGCAGAAAGTTGATAGTTTGTTTCAACTCAATGTGTTCAAATAGGGTCTTATTCACAATAGACTTGAATGCTTTGAATGGAGATTTATAGATTGATTGATGGAAAGGGAGGTCTAGTTTTAAAAGAATGGAAAGAGATAATCGCTGAGGAACTATCGACGGCTCGTTACCTCGTTAGTGGTGTAAATTATTACTTAAAAAAGGTATTTTTTATTCATACTTAGATTGCTAAGCTTTGATAAATACGTATTTAATAATTACTTGACATAATAATCCTTCAAGAAATTTATTTACATAAGAAAAAAAGTAGAAATTTACTTGAACCTACTCGTATGAAGTAAAATATAACACATTATTAGTAAAATTACTATATAATAGTATTTTAATTCGATTTGATTAATTAGTCTGCACAATGATTCATGATATAAATTACGCTCAACTGTTTTTTAAAAAGGGGGCCACGAACACGTTAAAATTAAAATGCATTTTGATAAATATTATTTATATAAAAATTCTCCTATCAATGATATTTAATGAGTGGTCTGTACTTTGATATACAGACTACTCAGTCAGGTGTCCCGAGTTCGAATGCCCGAAAGGGGCAAATATTTGTATGATGAGTACCTACAAGCATTTGTTTACGAGTCATGGATGTTTATATGTTTATTTAGTATATTTCTAATATTTACATACAAATTATTATCAATATTTCTCCGTTATTTAGTAGCAATAACACAAGCTCTTAATGTTGCTTACTTTGGGCTAGATAATTTAGAGGTATAAGCGTATAAATAGGTTAAACTATAGCAGCGTTTTTCCTGAAATAAAAACGCATATTAAAATACTTACCTCATTCGAAGCATTCGAAGAATTATAAGCTTCGAATGACACTCAAGTACTCTAATATTATTATTATTCCACTTGATAACCCTATCAAGTAAAATATCATTGATAAAGGAATTTTCTCCCGGAATTTGGAAGGTTTCCCCAAAATAGTGGGCACGATAAATTATTTAGCATTATTATTATTCATTTCTACCTAAACGTGCAATACCAGAAAGAATGACCGTGGGTCCGATTTAAAAACACACTTGGTCTAAATTTAAGTACAGTTTATCTCTATCTCTTAATATTATACGAAAAGTATAAGTAGCAATAGGTAATTTAAATTGTTAAATTTCACAAGTTTCAAGAAACAGCTCTACTTTCAATATTTACCATCTTTAGCAGCCAGCAACCCTTATTTGCGGCCAGATTTTATTAGGCACTTTTATATCATAATAATGAGAAAAAAATAGCTTTAATTTGATATATAAATAATAAATGTACGTTATGAACGTAAAAAGGTATCAAAATCATACCGGCTCCGAAGAGGTGCGGCCAAGTGCACAACGGCAACCGTGACTTTTCAGAGTCTTTATATATATTGCCGTGAAGTGGATAATATTTTATTTTAAAAACAAGTCAATGTTTTTTTTCCGAAAAATCAATTAAAAATAATTTAATTAACAATACTAGCGGCCACATTTTGATAGGCACCCTAGTAGATATATATTCTCCTGATGATAAATATGCGTAAAAATTAGGTTTGTAGCATATACTCGATGAGTGCACTAATTCTGCAGCGGGATCTCGTACTATAAATACGTGTATTACGAATCACGATTCACGTTACATAAAGTTCTGAAATTGATCACGTAATCCTAAATGTCACACAATTTGTCACCTGTCCTTTTTGAATTAATAGAGAGAACGAGAAGTACTGAAATATCTAAAGAAGAAAGTTTTTTGTCTTGCGTTATACATCTACATAGTTATAATTTCATATGTTAAGATAGAATCAGTGTGAAAGTCAAAAATATACGGGATTTGACAATTTCATTTAAAAGTTCATCAAGGGTGTAAGTCAAATGCCATACATTTTCCATAGCGATAGCGGTTATCGAAAACCATCTAGGACAGCAGGCAAGTAAATATAGGTAGGCTTTTAAGTAAGGTTTGACTTATGAAGTACTAAATTTGCCGTATCACAATTATTTTATCTTGACAATGGTTTAAAAAAGAGGGCCTCAAAATATATGAAGGGCTTAATTGGTATTCGGCTGGATTAGGCCGTATTCTCATATCTTTATCTTGCCAGGCAGGATAGAAAGAACCGACGTTCACGCAGACGAAGTCGCAGGTAAAACCTATAGTAATAAACAAATCAAGACTTCATTGCGAAAACTGTGTAAAATTATTAGTTGTTTCCGGATTGGACTCAGCGTTGATCCTTGAAGGCTAAATTTCTTCGTAGCATAAATGCTTTAGTACGAACGACATCAACGACATAATATCTACGTAGAGCCCATTTTAAACAATATATTTGTGTTTATTTATGTGAAATAAATAAATAAAATGAATATTCAAAAAATATGTGCTGAGTATTCAAATAATATTAAATCTTAAATAATAAAAATATGTTGCGAAATTAAATTTACCTAAACTAGGTTAGAAATCTGTGAGATTTAGGCGAGAAAGTGCTGATGTGTTATTTTAAAAGTACTGATTGTAATAAATTAAAATAATCAACTTATAATTAAAAGTAGAACTGACAAGTTAACTAAGGAAAAAGTGCCTAGACTAACAATGTTATTTAAAAGTACTTACGCACTATGAGCAGTTCCTCTGTGTTCGTAGGACATACTTTGGAGATATTTACATACAATATCTTTACAACTAAAATAATTTAAGTCATACATATTTAGTTCTCTACTCTATTATACAATATAAGGCCTAAAAAATTGAAAAATCTATTTGTAAACATAAATTTCGAGGTATTATTCGAGGGGCAGACTATATCTGTCTTTTATTAGTAGCATTAATCGGAAGCGCAGTATGTTGTTTTGATAAAGTGTGCATAATGAAGAGTTGGCGGACAGTCAACACGTTACTGAATTCATATAGGAGATGTGTGGGGTAGAAAAAAGGAAGGAAGCTGGATACTTTTAAAATGGCTCGTTAGGCTCTTTCCAGGGGTAGTAAGATAGTTTTAAGTGCTCCACCCCAGGACGTGATACAGTACTGTATTACAGATTGACATAAGGCCAGATAGACTTGTCTTATCAATCAAAAGTCTGCGATTGATCGAAGCTGTTTAAATAAGTACTTAAATTAATTTACGGATTTTTTTAACCAAATTTTTTAATGTGTTGTCTAAAGGAGAGAGTCTCATTAATCGTGATACCGAGGTATTTTATAGTAGTAGTGTTTAAATATACCTCTTATATCGAACACCACCACCTAACTCAGATCTAGAGGTCCAGGGTTCAATTCCCGTGGGAGCGGAAATTTTCTGTTCGGTTTGGTTGGTGATAGGACTTTTCTAAGTCCGACTGGATACCTACCACCATCTAACCTAAGTCTGCCGCGATAACAATATTGTTAGCAGCATTGTTGTGTTCCGGCAGTTGGAGGTAAGATAGCTAGTTCCTCTGTGGTTGAGGAATCTGGGTATACCTCGCTTCCATCTTCGGCCTTATCATCACTTACCATTAGGTAACTTGATGGCCAAGGTCTGCCCCGTTAAAAAAAATTACACCTTTCTAAAAATACAAAGCATATCGTGCAGTATTTGTTTTTAGGGTTCCGTCTGCATTGTCTGCGTTTACCTAACTATGAAACTTGCGTCCAATGTAGTTGTTGCGGTTTTTGGCATTGGCATTTGGCACTGGCATTTATTTGAGTGTAGATAAGCTTAACTAATTGCTAATATAGATAAGTATAAATTTACATAAATATGGTTGTTAGGTTTAAAACTTATGAATTTCTGCCGCCCTATTCCTACCCTCTCTATCCTAACATTATGTTTCCAAAAATCCAATCCTAAACACGGGTACTTGGAATATTCTATTGGTGACTGCTGTCAAGAGCAGCATTACGTTTCGGTCGTTAACGGTGTCGAGAGGTGCGCATCGGTTCAGATCGGTCGACTACGCTAAATCCCATCTGCTGTTATTACTGAGCTCTCGGTCTTCGCGATCATACCGTAATCAAAGGAAAATCACCGAAATATAAACCGGACTGCAAGGCAGAATCCCGCGGCCACCAACATCCTGCCCGCACTACGGAACCAACATAGAACCAGCGCAAGGTACCGTGTTTCCACCCTTTCTTTCCCGGTTTCATATTTTCCATTGGTCCTTCACCCGAATCTTTTCATTTCATAGGGTTTTAAATCATAATTATTCGTTTATCTAAGGTTTCTTACTAAATATATTTTTTTTGTTCATTTTAGAGGGTAGTTAACTTGGGTAGTTCAATTTTAATTTTTCGGGTGTGTTCCTTGTCCGTTGATTCCGCTGACAATTTCACAATATTTTGCATAATTTTATCGAGCATTTTTGCAGACTATATCGATTAATTTTTACTAGTGGAACACTCCCTAGCAACCATTTTGTTTTCTTACGTCAAATCAAACTTGACATTTTAAAATCTAGTACTTTTATTGTCACGCTATATTTTACATATTTTCTTTTTATTCAAACATGGGAAAGGATGATGTTTCGCATGACAAACCCATTAAGCAGTCACAACAACTCATTTCGATGTCTATTTGTGAAAACTATATTAGTAGTTTGTACAAGTTAGCTTGTGAAATTAGCGGTAACCTCGAAGGTAAACAAGAACATGTCCCGGCTTTTAAAGCTCGCTACAGGGATCTAGAAAGGTTTCGTGATCGTTATGATGACGCGTATGTTAATTGTTCTACACATTGTACTTCCGCGGCTAGAAAGGACGAGATTGATTTAAATTATAACAAGTTTTGTGATATGTATTATTCTATCCAAGTGATGAAGGAAAGTATTATACCGGTTTCTTATTCACAAACTGATACGAACCAAAGGCCAAATAGCGGAGTAACAAACAAAAGTAGTAATTTTTGTTTGCCCAAAATTGAGATTAATAACTTTTCAGGTAATTACACAGATTGGCCCAATTTCATAGCACTGTTTGATAGTTTGATTCATTATAATCAAGATTTAGCTAATGTTCAAAAAATGCACTATTTAATTAATTCACTTGCTAAGGAACCCTTAACACTTATTAAACATTTAGAGCTGTCAGAGAATAATTATTTAGTTGCTTATTTAATTTTAAAGGACAGGTATGACAATAAGCGTCTTATAGCGGACAAACATTTGGAATCAATATTATCATTGACAAGTTTAAATAATAATAATATCAATCAGGGATTAAGGAAATTTGTTAATATTTTGAAGGAGAACTCTCAGGCACTCATGGCTTTAGGTTTTGATGTCAAGTCATGGAGTTTTATTCTACTTCATATAATTTTAAGGAAATTACCCTCAGATTTTCGTAGTAGGTTTGAGCTTACTTTAAGTTCTCCCAAAGACATTCCAAGCTTTGACACACTGTTAGAATTTTTGGAAAATCAGCTCAGAGTTTTGGAAACTGTTGGTGGTACGAAGGTTTCAAGCGGTTCTAGTGGTACCAACATTAACCCAAACAAATCATTTACTGTTAGTACATATTCTTGTTCTGTTTGCAAAGGAAGTCACTATATTTTTAGTTGTGACAAATTTAATGAAATGACACCTGCTCGTCGAAGGGAGCTGGTCATAAGAGATCATTTATGCTTTAATTGTTTACGTCCCCATTCAGTTAATAAATGTTTATCAAAAAGCCGTTGTTCAGTATGCCAAGGGAAGCATCACACTAAGCTTCACATTGAAAAACAAGGTTCTCATCCTATTAATAATTCTGCTCCAAAGGTTGCAGAGGCTGCTGTGTCGTCTTTAAGTTCCACAGTCCATCCTTCAAATTACAATTGCATTCCTGAAGGTTCAACTATGCTCTTAGGTACTGCTGTTGTTGGAGTCCAGGATATTAATGGGTATCTTCATTCTGTAAGAGCTCTCTTAGATAGCGGTTCCCAGGTTTCAATTATAACAGAGACTCTTGCTCAAAGGCTGAAACTACCTCGTACAATGTCGGGTACTTTATTAGGTGTAGGTGGTACAGCTAATCAGCGTACCAATGGTAGGGTACAATGTGCCATTCAATCACTACATGACAAAACACACATGCCTTTGGTAACCACAGCAGTTATCATGAAGCGCATTACTAATTTTTTACCTAGCATACCGGTTTCCCCGGTGGTGCTGGATAAGTGCATAAGCGGCTCTTTACATTTAGCCGATGAAAGATTTTACATCCCGGGACCCATTGACATACTCATAGGTGTGGATCTTATTAATGAGGTGTTCGATGGTAAGCGGTGTCCTCTAGGTCCTGGATTGCCAGTGGCACATAGTTCCATTTTTGGCTGGGTTTTACTAGGGAAGGCTCCCACCACACATACATACAAGGAATGCAATACCTCATTACATTGTGCAATCGATTTGGACAGTGCTCTTACTAGGTTTTGGGAGACAGAGGAGCCACCTGTTTCAGCTGTGCATGATCCTGAAGATTTATTATGTGAGCAGCATTTTGTAGATACTCATTCACGCGATGTGTCCGGTCGTTTTATTGTCAGGCTGCCTTTTAAGCCTATTCGGAAGCCGATTGGTGACACACGCTCCAACGCCTTAAAACGCTTTTACAACCTCGAACGTAGGCTGCTTAAAGACACTAAGCTCAAGGATAGTTACGTAGCATTTATGGCGGAATATCTGGAGGCGGGTCACATGAGGCCGATAACTGTCGACTCATCTGATAATAGGTATTATATACCTCATCACGGGGTACTGAAGGAAAGCAGCAGTACCACAAAGCTTCGCGCAGTCTTCGATGCTTCCTCTCCCAGTAACTCAGGAATTTCACTCAATCAGGTTCTCATGTCCGGACCAAAGCTTCAGCACAACGTAGAGGATATCATTTTAAGGTTTAGGACACATGCTGTAGTCTTCACCTGTGATATAAAACAGATGTATAGACAGGTACGACTCCATAATGAGGATTGTCTCTATCAAACCATATTCTGGCGCGAATCACCTGAAAGGCCTCTACAACAGTTCGAGCTGACCACAGTGACATACGGTGTAACCAGCTCTGCTTTTTTGGCAATGCGCGTTGTTCATGAGCTGGCCAGGTTAAATCAAACGACTCATCCTGAAGCTGCTCTTGTTCTGCAGCAGGATACCTTCGTAGATGACATTGTGAGCGGGTCCTCAAATATAGAGTCGGCAAGAGAACTCCAGCGTCAGATAGTTGAGGTCTTGTTTCAAGGTGGTTTGTCTGTAAGGAAGTGGGTCAGCAACGTTAAGGAAATTTTACAAGGATACCCCACTGATCATCTTGAAATACCCTATCGATTCGAAGAATCTGGGGACAAAGTTTTTAAGATTTTAGGAGTGGAATGGAGAGATGAGATAGACAGTTTCATTTTTCATATAGGCTCACTCACTCCATGCTCCACTAAGCGACATATTTTATCAAACATAGCAAGGATTTTCGACCCATGTGGGTTTCTCGCCCCGGTAATATTTTATGCGAAAAACATTATGCAGTCCCTGTGGTTGCGTAATGATATATCCTGGGATGACCCTCTACCGGAGGACTTATCTCAGAAGTGGATTTCTTTTGCTGATAGTTTTAGTCTATTGAAGCTTCCTCATATTCCTAGATTCATTCTATGCGAAGATCCTACTCTTTGTGAGTTAATGGGCTTCTGTGACGCCTCTGAAAAAGGTTATGCTGCCGTTGTATATTTAAGGGTTGAGGATTCTAACGGCAGTGTAAATGTTCACTTGCTCCTGGCCAAGACTAGAGTCGCTCCAACCAGACACAGGCGTACAATTCCACAGCTGGAATTATCCGGTGCAATGCTTCTTGCGGAATTGATTGCGCACACTAAAGATGTGCTGCGAGGAAAATTTGTAATCTGTAAGACTACTGCCTGGTGTGACTCTAGCATTGTCCTAAGCTGGCTTCGCACTCTGCCCCATAAGCTTAAGGTTTTTGAAGGTAATCGAGTCTCTCGCATTCAGGGTCTTTTACCTAATATTTCTTGGCGACACGTGCCCAGCGATCTCAATCCTGCTGATTGTGCCAGTCGGGGGTTATTACCACAGGATATTGTTAACCACAGTCTGTGGTGGTCACCGGCGTGGTTGAAGGAAGACCCTGAAACGTGGCCAATTAATTTAGTTTTTGGTCCAGATACCTTTGAGTCCGTAAGTGAGGTTGTAATGAAGGCTTCGATAGACCCTGATACATTTTCATGTTATATTATCACTCGGTTTAGTTCTTATTCAAAATTATTAAGAGTTCTTGCGTGGTCACTTCGTTTTATTTTTAACTCACGTAAGGCAAATAATTCAAGGTCAGGTTTTCTTAGAGCTCAAGAATTGGAAAACGCTACCCATAGAGTTATCCGATTGGTGCAAGAGGAGGTATTCAGCGATCATTACAAATCGCTCCGTTTAAATCGGGCTTTGAAGGGTCCAATTTGTCGTCTCAACCCTTTCATTGATTCTGAAGGTTTGTTGCGGGTGGGCGGCAGACTCAAGCACTCCAATCTTTTGTACTCGGGCAAATATCCAATCTTGCTTCCTAAGTCACATCATTTAACGAATCTAATTATCGATTATTATCATCAGCTGCATTTACATGCTGGAGCTTCATGCTTAATCTCGATTCTTCAGCAAAGATTTTGGATTCTGTCGGCTCGTCGAGTGGTTCGCCACCGAATATTTCAATGTCGACGTTGTTGTCAACTTAGAGTCAAACCTCTGGAACCAATTATGGGAGAGTTGCCGCCCGATCGCGTTCGTCAAGCTAGGCCTTTTATTAAGGTAGGCATCGACTTTGCAGGACCTTTCAACATGAAAGTCTCGTCTAATCGTAATGCCAGGATAGGAAAGGCTTATCTCTGCGTCTTCGTGTGTCTCGCTGTTAAGGCGATACACTTAGAAATAACGTCAGACCTAACGACTGATGCTTTCATGGCCAGCTTCCACAGATATGTATCTCGGCGAGGAACGGTGTCCGATGTGTATACGGATTGTGGCAAAAATTTCCAAGGTGCTAAACGCTACCTTTCGGAAGCTGCGGCTTTTTTAACAAAATCTCAAACGGATCTAGGCAATCATTTTTCTATATTAAGTGTAAATTGGCACATGAACCCACCTTACAGCCCGCACATGGGTGGACTGTGGGAGAGTTCTGTGAAGTCAGCAAAGCAGCTTTTTAAGCGAACTATCGGTGATAGGCCTCTTAGCTTCGAAGAGCTATCAACAGTGTTCGCTAGGGTTGAAGCTGTGCTCAATTCGCGACCATTGTGTCCTGTTTCAAGCGACCCCAATGACCTTGAAACGCTTACTCCTGGTCACTTTTTAATAGGGCAGCCTCTTACGACTTCACCTGAGCACTGCTTTGAGCACGTTCCGTCGTCTTGCCTTAACCGATGGCAACTAGTCCAACAAATTTCTCAACATTTTTGGCGCAGATGGCAAACCGAGTATCTGCATAATCTGCAACAGAGGTGGAAATGGTTTACTAACAAACCAAATCTTGAGGTCGGCGATTTGGTCATAATAAAGGAGGACAATTTACCACCATTACAATGGCGTATGGCGCGAGTGCTTAAATTACATCCTGGTAGCGACGGTGTGATCAGAGTTGTAGAGCTGAAAACTGGTACAGGTTCTTGTCTGCGATCTACAGCTAAAGTGTGTCCGTTACCCAGATATGACACAAATCACGATCAGACATCGTAATGAGTTGCTTATTTTCATAAAATTCAATTAAAATTTATTAATTAATATCATTAATACAAAGGAAAATCATCTTAAGGAACATCAATCTTTCAATATCTAATATTTAAGGAATATCATCTCAAGGAACATCAACTTAGTTATTTATCATATTAGTTTATAATTTCAAGGATTTTATTTTCAATTTCAAGGTTCATATCTTAAGGGTTCAATGAAAGAGCTGGGTAGCTCTTTAGGGGGCGATTATGTTAGGTTTAAAACTTATGAATTTCTGCCGCCCTATTCCTACCCTCTCTATCCTAACATTATGTTTCCAAAAATCCAATCCTAAACACGGGTACTTGGAATATTCTATTGGTGACTGCTGTCAAGAGCAGCATTACGTTTCGGTCGTTAACGGTGTCGAGAGGTGCGCATCGGTTCAGATCGGTCGACTACGCTAAATCCCATCTGCTGTTATTACTGAGCTCTCGGTCTTCGCGATCATACCGTAATCAAAGGAAAATCACCGAAATATAAACCGGACTGCAAGGCAGAATCCCGCGGCCACCAACATCCTGCCCGCACTACGGAACCAACATAGAACCAGCGCAAGGTACCGTGTTTCCACCCTTTCTTTCCCGGTTTCATATTTTCCAATGGTAGTAATTTACTATTTTAATCTGAAAATAAAATTTATTACCGCGTGGTTTTTTTCGGGTCGATGTCCAAAAGGACGATTCCTTTTGAATTTGAAATACAATTTTATGTTTGTGAATACGGAGCTCAGTAAAGTGTTCTAATTTAATACTATCGCAGTCATTACGTAAATGACTCGGTGACGTGATTGCTAATGATACTGAAAGTGTTATTGTGCGGTGAAAGTCGGCCATTTTTGTTTTGTGCCAGTACAAACGACGGCAATAATTTAAAATAATTGGAGACTACAGTAATTTGGAAATGCAGAGTGGTTTCAATATTTCTAATCTACAGACGGCCATCCTCTTTGAAATATTCTGTAATAATGGTAAGTAAAAATATTACCGAAAAAGGTTTTTTTTATGAAATAGTGTCATTTTAATAGAGCTTATTTATTTAGTGTGTAGCTTTAAATACCTTGGGGATTGCTAAACAAGCTTAATTTATGAACCACCTGCGAAATTATTTGAGAGCTATTCATCATCATCATACCAGCCTATGGTGTACACTGCTGAACAAAGGCCTCCCCCATCGATTTCCAAATAGAACGGTTCTGCGCAGCCTGCAGAAAATTTCAAAAATGACAGTGACAGTCGAGAGGTTAGGAAGAGTAAAACCTTGTTGACTTTCTTGTCGAACTTACAATAATGTTTAATAAGTTTGATAAAAAAATAATAACTGACATTAAAGTAAAGTGGATTTTCTAATAATACCAGTGATCATCACGTAAGCTGTCATGATAGTAAGTTAAATATGTCAAATATAAGCCGTGGTTGGTTAACAGTTACTCCAGCTAACGGCTTTCATCTACAGACACCGTCAAAAGTAGAGCATCGCGATGCACAGATAGCACAATCTTAATAATTTTTTGTACCTACTACATTTATGCAACATTAGGTTTCAACCGTCTCTCTGTCATTATGTTATAATAATACACATAATTCGATCAGGACACTATACATCTAACAAATTTGGTTATCTCATGGGAAAAGTACAGTCACCAAACTGTGAAACGTGTGGAACAATTGATGATGTTCAACACCTGTTGATGGAGTGTGTCAGGAACGAAAGACAGAGACAAGCATTAACGGCCAGATATAATTTGAACCGGTTAGATATAGGTTTTGTCCAGAGCATTCTGAGCGAACCTGCATCTGACGCAGCCAGAGCTCTGTGTAAAATTGTAAAAAGAAGTTAAATTAAAACTATATTTTATACCATTTCTAGAGTTAAGTTAATTTTAGGATACGATAGAACTGACATATCTAAACTAGATAAAAGTCCTTAAGTACTTAAATAGAAAAAAAACCGTCTCTGTTGTCTAGCTATTGTGACCACCTATCGCAGATCAAGATTCGATGGCCACTTCACGTAGAGGGCAGAAATTTTCTACTCGGTTTGATTGGCGGTAGAGAAGCTCCGTGTCGTATTGGTGAGGAGCTAGGTGGGGTATTGGTTTGAGCGCTCTGGTATATAGCGCAATACGAAAAACAAAGCAACTTTCGCCATGGTCGATCCTGGAATGGGTCAATGAAAGTTTGTTCTCTCGAGCTCCTCCGTGCTTCCTAAGGCACGTTAATCCGTTGGTCCCGGTTGTTCCTGCAACCGCTTAAACCTACCAATCCGCATTGGGCCAGCGTGGTGGTGTTATGGCCCAAACTCCTCATGTGTTTCTCCCATATACGAAGGCCTGTGCCCAGCAGTGGGGCGTAAATAGGCTGGTGATGATGAGGGCTTTTCTAAGTCAGTCTGGCTGGCAACCATCGTACGTAGCTATGTACAGAAGTCTGACACAAACGAGGCAATCGTTTTTTAAGGAGATTCAGCATCAATATCATCTAAGCTCTCAGAGTGATCAAAAATACACTGCTTCAGAAAAGCAATTCTAACAATAAAATAATAGAGTCGAGTCGTATGTTGTTTGTAGCATTACTTAAATCTTTGACAAGTGAAAGGAGATATTAATGCTTCGGTAATACGGTTGCTTTTCTAAAACATACGTAGGTAGGTACCTTATTCGTTTTGAACACTCGTACAAAATGCTGACTATACCTAGTGAGGAGCTCGGTGGCGTAGTGGTTTGAGCGCTCTGGTTTCGATTACGAAAACAAAGCAACTTTCGCCATGGTCGATCCCGGGATGGTCACAATCAAATTTATAATCTCGAGCCCCGCCGTGCTTGGGAAGGCACGTTAAGCCGTTGGTCCGGTTGTCACTACAACCGCTCTAAGCCACTAGCCCGCATTGGGCCAGAGCCTCACGGAAGCTCGGTGTCCTGAACAAGGTGCGTCGTTTATCACGCCCAACACGCTGACCAATTAAGTATGCCTGCTCTATAAAACTCAGGTCCGGTCTTGCGTGGAATATTGCTCGCACTTGTGGGATGGCTCCGCCAAGTACCTCCTCGATGCCCTGGACAGATTGCAGCGTCGTGCTGTCCGTATCGTTGGCGATGTAGAGGTCACGAACAAGATTGAGCCTCTGCAAATGCGTCGAGACATAGCGTCGCTTAGCGCCTTCTATCGGCTATATCACTGAGAGTGCTCTGAGGAGATATTTGACCTTATACCACCTTCCCCCTTTCTACTCAGGAGCACGCGTGCCGGTCTTCGGAGTCATCAATTCACTGTCTCCACCTCAACATCACGTACAAAGAAATTTAGTAGCTCGTTTCTTTGTCGTACTTCCAGAATTTGGAATTCTTTGCCAGCACATGTGTTCCCTCGTTCTCATAACATGGGTGCCTTCAAAAGAGGCGTGAAAAGCACCTTTCGGGCCGGCAAGGTGGAGGCGGCTAGAGCAGTGTCTCAACTGCGCTAGCTGTCTTCGCATATGGACTCTTCTTACCGCTTCACATTAGGTGGTTTTGAGTCATTTGTCGTACTTTGTATAAAAAAAACCGTGGTGGTTTTGTCCAAAGCACTTCTTGTGTTTTCCATTCCCATTTAGGAAGGCCTGTGCCTAGCTGTGGGACGTATATAGGCTGATGATGATGATGATACCTAGTTAACTAGCGGATAGCTATGGTCGGTTTTGGATCCTTTTGAGAGACCCAGATGACAACACATGTACGGAATCTGGATCAAAAGCCAGCAGGATCCACGATTTTTGTGCCATAATAATGCTGTAAGCGTGTTTTGACCCATCGAAGAAATCGTTACAAAATTTAATATTGTCTCCCACAAAAGTTTATATGGAATTTGCTAAGAAAATTAGGTCCGCCGATGAGACCCTAACTTTTTATAGAGTATATAAGTCGCAGCCATCTAGTAAAATTACTTAGCCAGTTAATTGGATGCCTACATCAAACGCCGGCATACAATTAAATGCCTAGGCCTACAGTTAATTGAACTACATAGAACTTGGCGTATTGAAAGCTAGTTCAATTGGACGCCTTATTGATCGTCTTGTACTGAAGACATTTGGTGTGATTGGTAGGTTCAAGGTATTTTTTTTGACCACTTATAACCAAAATGATTTCTATATCTGGTCATACAGAAATAATTTAGAACCTACCAATCACAAAAATAATCACAAAAATAGTCACAAAAGCGCTACGTACCTACTAAACGATCTGCCTCTATGCAGCCAATTAACTGAAGCGTCTGTATCGATCAATAACTGTTTAGCGATTTTCGGCTTCCGAATTCAAAAAATTATGCCTAATTCTTTATGGTTTTTTAAATAATCACAAAAAGTGTGCAAACAACAAGTACCACTACCTAATTAATTAATTTGGAACAGGTCTGGCAGTTTTGGTAAGTAGAATACCTAATATACCAGACACAGACAGAAGTACCTTTATGAGGCCTCATTAAAAGTATCTTATGCTGAGCAAAATTAAATAAAAATCTAAAGTGGAACCTGGTAGGGACCAATATTTCGATGCTATTCAGCGATAAAACCGCCTTTTTAACCGACTTCAAAAAAACGAGGAGGCTATCAATTCGTCTGTATGTTTTTTTGTACTATAATTTGATTTAAATATTATGTTTTTCTTTTGTAATTTTTTATCTATTCATCTATCTACCTTTGTATAATAAAACATCAAACACATAATTATTAATTAGATATAAATTATTTATTATCCCTTGGATATTATTTCATTACATAATTATTATTAATGTAAGTTAGAAAATAAATAATTTAAGTACTACTAAATTCCAAGCAATGACTTTATGAACACCTACCGCCATCTAGCTTTCTATAGAAACATCTACAGCGCCATCTATCAGAAAGGACTTACAATATTTTGTACGAAATCAAGCATACGCTAAAACGTTTGGACAGTTCTATCTTACTAGATGGCACTATGAACATGATAAGGCTTATTAAATTATTTATTTTTCGATAGTGAAATTCCTAACTCGTCATCTTATTAATGATAAATTATACTACTTTAAAAATACTTACATAGATAAGTCCACTCCAAGCACATGCCACATGTTTGAAATAATTTAAATTATTCATAATTTTTTTGATGTTTTGAAAATTACGCTTGATGTCAGTTTTTACTTTTTGATGTCCCGAGACAGTACTTGCTACTCGGCGATAGATGTCGCCAGTAGTTTCAAAACTAAAATTCAAGGCAGGAATGAAAACATTTGCAAAATACAAGCGATATTTATTGCATCTCTTTTATACCCACCCATAATTTTGTGAAAGATGAATATTTTATTACTTTCATCGAAATATAACGATTTATGTTTTTGTTGAAGGTATTTTTTGACTGATGCAAAATTTTTGGCGCGAGGTTTATTTGGGTGTACTTCATTAGATAATTAATCATTTGTTTTTATGGTCGACTCAACGTGGATTTCATATACTATTATGATCGTACCTACTGCTACGTAATGATTTTTTTTGTTAATGGGTTACAAGCTAGATATTGTCACAGATGTAAGTGACGGGGAGTGATTTTAGCTACTTATCACGCGGTTTTGATTTAGGTCAGTTTATAATATAAATTGAATAAAAAGCCGTTAAGAGGCGGTATCTCGCAATTACGAATACACTTTGAATTCTTCACTGCTAATAATCTTAAAACGCACAAAAAAATCTTAAGCACTCCAAACTGGAAACTGTAAGTGAGAAAGTGGAATAAAAATCAGTTAATGACAAAAAGCGGGAGCCCCGTACGCGCGGTTGCGCCTCGCGACATGTTACCATAAATCAGGAGGGCGAGGGCCCCCCATCCCACGATGATCTTTTCCCTAGATCCTACATTTTTATAACGGGCAACATCCTACTTTTTCCCCGTGTAATAATCCCGGTATGCGTTATTTGTTTTATTTAACCGACGGACTTGAAAAATTATAAGGTAAGTAACTACTAACGAAGGTGTCTATTATTTTACAATTTAACTTATTTATAATAAATTTTTTACTTTTTTTACTTTTTTTTCAGAAGTTGCTCTCAGTTTTAGATCTTCAAATAATTAAACTGCAATTAGTTTTATTACTCTCTTTAAATGGTTTGGTATTTATTCTAGAACTCTCTGCTTTTTTAGGCATCCGCAGAATGCCAGCGTGTCGAAGTCGTAGCCCTCTGCTGCTGCGATCTTTTTGATGGGTCATATATTTAAAAAGAAATATATTTTGGTGTGCCAAAATAAATTAAAAAAGAAAATACAGTCATTATACATTCAAATATTGTTGATTGGATCCCTAATTGTTTTAATTTTTCTTATTTTTTTTTTAATGTGTGTGTATCAAACACTCTTTCTTTCTTTTAATCAATCATCATCATCATCACTAGGTATATACGTCCCACTGGTGGCGTAATGGTTTGAGAGTTCCGGTTTCGGAAGGTACGTTAAGCCGTTGCGGCTGTTACTGCAACCGCTTTACCACCAACCCGCCGCATTGGGCAGCGTGGTGGTGTTAAGGCTCAAGCTCCTCATGTGTTTCCCATGTAGGAAAGCCTGTGCCCAGTCCTGGAACGTACTGGTGATGATTATGATGATGATAATATGCCTATTACTGTATGCTTCATGAGTCTGTACATGGACTCCCCTGATAGCTCTCGTCCGCGAGAATCCGGGGCGGAGAGGCAACGGAGTCCGGAGAGGCGACGGCGCCCGGAGAGAAACGCAGGGAGTGTGTTGGATGTCAGCTGTCCTTGGTATGCTATTCCAGACTATCATCTATCAACGTGCCAAATTATATCTAAATTCGTTCAACCGCTCTGGCGTGATTGAATGACAATGATCCATAAAAACTTTCGCATTTTTAATATTATTAGGATTTGGATATTGCAATGAAAGTGTAACAGTTGCACTACAAAAGCTGCCTCTATTACCAACGGAGTAAAGGTGGTCTTAAGATCAAACTGTTACGCTTGCTGTGACTGTACTTACAAACGCCATTAGATACACATGCACTTGCGCTCTCAAGGTCAAACTGTAATGCTTGATGGACTGTCGATTGAACAACCTTTATTTGAAAAAGTTACTTCTTTCTTTGTTGCAAATGAAGTAAATTCTCGTTTTGCTCTATTTAACATTATAAAAGCATTTATAACATAAAAAATACTCCAACTTGGTACACGATTAGGTAGTTTACCTTCGTCTAAATATTAGGGGCACTATGCTGTTCTAGTTAATTGTTACTTACATATATAGCATAGTTATTGTTAACATTATAAAAATAAAATAATTGCGCTCGCCTAAACAAAAGACTGCGTACCATATTGGCGAAGACCCCTACCACGGATAATCTTCTCGTTCAAACTTTTAAGTCGATGTCGATTTCATTACGTTTGTATGAAATAATATAACATTGGCTGCATTCTTTCATAGAAATGTCATGAAATTATCAAATGAATAACATGTATTTGAAAGTTGCAAACCATTTCTATGAACTAATATAGCCCTTGTTTTAATTTATTGTCGTACTGTCGTCACCACCCTGTATAAGAGCATTTTTAATTTGAGTAGATACAATTTATTGATTTTCAAATATGTTTTTCACGCAAAGTGTCTAAGTTCCTGTTAGCTGATATCAAAGGATTTAATCCGCTAATAGCTTTGCAGATTGACGAATTAAAGAAGAAAATCAGTAATATAATTGTTGTCATACCGTTTTTATAAATACTAACAGGATATAACAGTAAATAAAAGCTTCGCTTTTGAGAGGAAGTAGAATTTATTACCTGCCAATGTGTTCTCCGCACATTACGAATTGGGTTCGATCAGACTTTAAGGCTTGAAGGCAATTTGTTGGCAAGCATGCTCTATTGTTTGGCTACATCTTAACTTAACAGCAGTTTGTTATACAAAAAACATGCCACGACAAATTTGTGTCCCGTCCCGTCTCAAGAAAGTAGTAGATATTGTTGGTTGTTACTGAATCATAGAGACCTACGTATTTTTATGGAACAATAATTTAAGACATTATACTTATCATAAATGTCGGTATCTTTCGAGTTATTATGTCCCAGGAAACTTATGAAATTAGACCTTAAAAATATTAGTGAAAGGTTCATACATTTTCAGTACTTAATCCATTAGAAAACATGGCATAAAAAGAACCCTGGCATAAAGACGAGTCTGCCCCATTTTCGTTAATAAAAACAAATAGAGAAGGTAGGTCACTCATTAATTAATGATCGACAGTACGGGTTTCGGCCGAAACGGTCAACGGGTGATCTTCTAGCGTATTTAATGCATGTCTGGGGTGAAGCTATTGACAAACGTGGTGAGTCAGTGGCTGTTAGCCTTGACATTGCCAAAGCGTTTGATCGGGTCTGGCACAGGGCTCTTCTCTCCAAGCTCCCGGCATACGGTCTGCCCGCTCAGCTCTGCAACTGGATTGCCGGCTTCCTGCATGAGCGAAGAATCCGTGTCCTCGCAGATGGATGCGCTTCGCGGTTCATGTCAGTGAATGCCGGTGTACCACGAGGCTCTGTTCTATCCCCCACACTCTTTCTTCTTCATATCAATGATATGCTTCCGTTAGGAAACATTCATTGCTATGCGGATGACAGTACAGTGCATGGGGGATATTTCGGTCGCCCAGGAGCTGGGCGCGCTGAAACCGGGAGAGAGAGAGAAAATCTTACCATTGAGCTCAACAGGGTGTTGAACCTTATATCGGAATGGGGATCTAACAATCTTGTTCAGTTCAATGCTAAGAAGACACAGGTATGCGCGTTCACAGCCAAAATCTCGCCGTTCCTTCCTCTTTCCTCTCTTCAGGGCACCACTCTTTCGGCACAGGGCTCCTTATACCTGCTCGGTGGGAGATATGTTGTGATCTGAATTCTAGGGAAACCGTAATCAAAACAGCCTCACGGAAGCTCGGTGTCCTGAACAAGGTGCGTCGTTTATCACGCCCAACACGCTGACCAATTAAGTATGCCTGCTCTATAAAACTCAGGTCCGGTCTTGCGTGGAATATTGCTCGCACTTGTGGGATGGCTCCGCTAAGTACCTACTCGATGCCCTGGACAGATTGCAGCGTCGTGCTGTCCGTATCGTTGGCGATGTAGAGGTCACGAACAACCTCGAGCCTCTGCAATTGCGTCGAGACATTGCGTCGCTTAGCGCCTTCTATCGGCTATATTACGGAGAGTTCTCTGAAGAGCTTTTGACCTTATCCCACCTTCTCCCGTCCTACTCAGGACCACGCGTGCTGGTCTTCGGAGTCATCAATTTACCGTCTCCACCTCAACATCACGTACAAAGAAATTCAGTACCTCGTTTGTTTGTCGTACTTCCAGAACTTGGAATTCTTTGCCAGCACATGTGTTCCCTCCTTCCTATAACATGGGTTCCTTCAAAAGAGGCGTGAAAAAGCATCTTTTAGGCCGGCAAGGTGGAGGCGGCTAGAGCAGTGTCTAAACTGCACTAGCTGTCTTCGCATATGGACTTTTCTTACCGCTTCACATCAGGTGGTGTTGAGTCATTTGTCGTGCTTTGTATAAAAAAAAGTATGAAGTTAGAGTTTATCTGCTTTACTATGACGTCACTGTAACGTCATTTCGTACGGAAGTTTTCCACAAGTCTTTCACTCGAGCCACTCCAGCTCTTCTAAGAAAGCTCCTAGCGCCTTGATGTTGCCGACCAACTCCTAGAGGCGAACCAAATCTCAAATAGATAGTCAATTAATTTGCCAAATGCAGCGGTATACCAGCAGAACGTGAGTGCTTTTTCCTCAGCCTCCAAGCAGGCTCTGTACAGAGACCTGTCCGTGACACCTAAATTGAAAAGATGCCTGTTGAAATTGATATGACGAGTTAACGCACACGTCATTTGACGAAGTCTGGGTCTACTAAGCTGTAGAGCCAGACTTCGGTTTTAAAGAGTCCAGGCTTAATTCGGGGTAATGCGTATAAATAGTCCTTGGTATCAATCGTCACCGCTCTTCTCCCAGACAGGCTAGATTCGCATTTCACCAAAATGTTCCAATTTTTGCTCACGCAGGTATTTGGTATGCTGACTAAATCTGCCTTTAAACTAACTTGGAGATAGGATAATTGGCTCAGGACCTACCGGTCACATGCCTGACCCAAACTCAAACTGAAGCATTCATTGCATCATAATGTTATAAAAAGATATTAAGGCTTAAAGCTAAAAATGACACCATTATGACCATGTCGGCCACAGCAAAAAGAGAAGAGAGGATACTTCTCCTGGCTAGCCATAGTGATATTTTGGCAAGCACTAGTGAGGGAATTAAATTCACATGAAGCCTCTTGCCATTGTCATTGAAGTAACGTAATTAATAGACCAGTAATAAAAGTAATTATATATCTGTAGTTTTATGATCCCGTGGTTATTGCCTATAACAAATTTTCAGTCAATAGAATTCAGCTGATTCCGATACCTAACGGATAAAATTATTTGCAGAATTTTAGATGGACAGCCTTCAGCCTAGTTCCTTGCAATTTTATTTAATTTCTAGTTTTGTCTTGATTTTGGCAGGATATCATTAAATGTGCTTGTAAATTATTGATTAATCCAGTAACTGCGTTCGTAATAGAGGCGGCTTTCGTAGAGCAACTGTTACACTTGATGTGCTGTCGTCTGCACATAACTTTTAAGCTAGATTTTATAATAGGATTTGATTGTATAGAGGAATTATAAAATAAATAAATTTCACATGACATGATCATGAGTTTATTTGCCTGTTTTACAAAATAAATAATGATAAAGTCATTTAATTGAACTAGACTGACGACTTGGCGTATTGAAATAATCGTCTTGTACTGAAGAGTTTTGGTTTGATTGGTGGCTTCAAGGTTATTTTTTTTAATGACCACTTATAAGTCTTATAACTGTCATCGTTTAGGTCATATGTCATTTTAAAATAAAAACCTTGAATCTACCAATCACCTTGAATCTAACAATTACCAATCATCAAACATTCATACAAAAGCTCTTCGATTTAATCGACCTGCCTAGGCGTCCAATTGAATGGCTAATTTAACCAGACGGCTGACATAACGTTCAGCCATCTGGTTAAGCGTTGCGCTCAATGACTTGGCTAGTTGTACTTCAGCCGTTTCATTGGATGCCGGCGTTCAATCAACGGGCTAGGCGTCCAGTTAAGCGGCTAATTTAACCAGACGGCTGCGATATCTACACTAAATGAGTGGCATAAAATATTATCTGCAGTAGAGCAATGAATTATTTCCACCTAGTCGAATCTGATATTATTTTATTGTATTTTAAACACCTATTGGCCCGAATATAACAATTTTCAGTTTAAAAAATATTGTAAGAAAAATTTATTATTCTAAATTTTATTTTCAACAAAAGAAATATTATTTGAATAAAATCATATAGTTAGAAAAAGTATATATCCTTCTTCTTCTTTTCTCCTTCTTTCTTCTTTTTTCTAAGTAAGTATGTTTTTATTGTTTTAATTAAACTGCAAACGTTCAAAGTATTCATTCCTTTTTTTGGAAGTAAATAAATGGTAATTAAATTGTATACTTTGATTAGTACCTAGTTGAGCTAGCAGCATACTAGCTCAACTACTAATCAAACTATAAAATATAGTATTTTATTCATCAAGATTTAAATTACATATTGAATAACGAAAACAAATGAAAGACGTAAACTATACTTAAGCCTTGAAAAAACATGTAGCTAACCTGTTTTAGTTCCCTACGGTTTTATATCTGACAGATAATATTTAGTTCTTAGTATACTGTATTTTTGACATTCTCATCTATGACTCCCGATATTCATAGTGTCTTTACAACATTTCCTCGTTTTCTTACATTTAGATATCTGTTCCTCTTTATGTAACATGACTTTTCTCTACATTTGGATAATTTTTCTTGTTTTTATATTTTCGATAATGTTTTTTCTTTTCAGACATATTCTTGACTTTAATTTGTTTTTAAAATATTCTGTGAAAACAGAGAAGTATATTTTTTTTACATTTTAGTAAGTAATATTTAGACAAATACTTAGCTGTACTAAAATAAAATCAAGACGATATAACGTTTGAAAAGCGTCTTTCAGGTGTTGACGTTTTTTCGTTGCGAGCGTGGACTTACACCTACAATAATATTGCGCATATTTTTTTGTGCAATAATGTTGAATAGGTTCGAAAGTTTCAAAACCAAACGTTCAAAATATCGATATTTAAATTTCAATAAAATGGACGAGCTAGTAGCATGAGTATTGTCTTGCCAGCAACATTATGTAACGGAAAAGTTTTGGCTGCAGCTGTGCTAGTGGTATTTATGAAAAAAAAAGAAGAAGACACTCACGAAAAGCTTTTAAAATACGCAACCCTTTACTTTTTTTATACCCCTAAGGTGGCAATCAAGCATACGGCCCACCTGGTGGTAAGCGGTTACCGTAGCCTATGGACTATGGACGCTTGCAACACCAGGGGTATAACTTGCGCGTTGCCGACCCTATAAAAACCTTTACTACACACGTGACTGACCGATCGCCACCGCTCCAAACGGGAACTGAGAAATATTGCGCAATATAAATCCTATACGGCGCAATAAAAAAAATTCTAAGTAGATGTCACTGCGTAGTTTTATTAATATTGTGCAATCATCTATATTAGGCTATGTTATTGTAGGCATATATATAGACCGCCTGGATCGCTGCCTGATTGTACAGCCCGGCCGGCCCGCGTATACACCCTCGTGCCGGTCAATTTAGAAGGAATGCGCGTGCTTGCGCGTTGCCGATGGTCTGCCCACAATACCATCGGCGAGCAGAAAAGGTGTATGGCAGGGGTTTTAGTGGGTGCGAGTCCCACACGTCCCTCTCTTCGATCCCAAGAATAGAGGACAGCGCATAAGGCGTTTCCCCTGCCACAAAAAAAAAGGCATATGGACCGCATTGGCTTCTAACTAAAATTACCCCCAGTCTTAGGTAGCTCAATGCTTAGAGCAGTGACCCGAACTTTGAAAGGCTCACTTCCCGCTTCAGTATTTTTTTATTATCTCTCTATCTTTCAAACATTTATTGTAATGTTAAATTCGAACTTAAGAAAATGCCATCTCACTTGTTTACTTTATCAAAACAGATATTCGTAGTACGGGACTGCGGGTCGGTTGACGAATATGCGACCCGGTCTTCGGCGTACCCTGCGCGGCGATCCGACCCTAAGTACCTGAAAAGGTGCCAATAAACAAACATCTGCAAAATAGCTTAACTACCATAACGTCAGAATAGAATATAAGCGCTGTGGTCCCACAAATAAAGGCGAGTCTCCTACGTCTAAAATTAATAGATACGGTAGGTAAATTTCAGGCTCCGTAGAAGTTCTCCAAGAAACAACGGGTTTTCCTCTATGGGTCACCCTGGGGAGAGGGGCGGGATCCCATCTAAATCTCCCGAACGAGGGATTCTGAAGCGAATTACCGAAAAGATGTTTCGGTACAAACTTCTTGATATTTCCCGGGATATTATTAGGTGCTTCTAATGTGTGGCAATTTTGTTTTGTTTTGTTGCCATTTGGGCCTCTGTGCTTGCAACTAGATTATTTCTTAGTTGTAGTACCTAATACTGGCCTATAAAAGATATTGATTATGTCTATAGGCTAAATTATACTAAAATTATTAAATCTAAATTAATTGCATTGTTGAGAAAGGTCAGCGAATTTTATATCAATGTAACACATCCAATTAATAATAATAATATTCATACACGTAATAATAATAATAATTATCATTTCATTAATTACAAACACTTAATGTTAAAGTACACTTTTTAAAGTAAATTGTTTATATACACTACTATCATATCCCTATTTCTTAATTTAGGACATAAACGTTAAGCTTTGTTAGCCTGAAAATTATCAATTTCTACAGATTCTCATCACTACATTATATAAAAAAGTAACGGAAAATAATCATATAACTTTTATACAACTAGATGACAAATAAGCTGACGGCCCACGTGGTGTTAGGTGGTAACCGCCGCCTATAGACACCTGCAGTAACAAGGAAAATATCACTTTTGCAGGTTCTTCGTCATCCTGAGGCCTAAGATGAAATGCCTTCCATGCCCAGTAATTTCACTGGCTACCTTTTCCTTCAATCCGAAACACAGCGAACTGTTTCACGGTAGAAATAAGAAAGGCGGTGGTACCTACCCAGACGACCTTACATACGGGCTTACCACCTACTTTATTGGCCTGTAAAGTATAAATGTACAATAGTAATGGTGGGAATCTACCTAATTCAATTTAGTGATCAGGCATGTGATCAAACGTTTTTACTGGTTTATTTACATTTAATTATTTTTAAAATAATTATTTTATTGGTTAAGTATACTTAGTTCGCATTTCCACGGTTTTGCCGCCCTTTTTTCGCGCCTAACTTTTTCAATATGGCGTCCAGCCCGATGAGAGCCACGCGCTGCCACCATTAACCACCGACACTTCACCGTTGCTATAAACTCACAAATCATGAAATGTACCATCAGTGCACATTCATTCAATTTTAAACTCCATCCCCAATATACATAAGGTCTATTGTATCAGAAAAATCAGTATGGCAATCGCTGGGAACAAAATGTTCCGCCAAACAAATTATTTTGAACCTTGAAACCACAACGAGGAAAACTTATTTTCAATTAATCCCCATGGAAAATCGTGAAACGAACAAAGAGAGCGAGAAACGAGGCCAACATTCGTTAATAATGTAATGTATATTTATTCGTCTACATTATTTTATCGTTCATTTTGGGATTCTCTTTATATTATAGATATAATAGAATGATTAATAAATAAATAAAACTTTAAACAAAGCTTAAAAGCTTATAATCCACGCATTTAGTTATTTGAATATTAAAACATTTTAAATAAAATGGCACACAAATAAAAATAATTAGCTAAATTTTACCGCGCTTTTCCCCCACCCCCCGTTAAAAATCAGCTCTGACGTAGAGCTTTTGTTTGTTCTTTAACGTGTTTGGAACTGAGCACACGACTTAGCCTCGGTGAAATTTATAATTATAAGTATTAATGCGTTTTATGATAAATTGGCGTTTTATATTTCTTATAAATACTTACTTGGAACCTGTTTTTCAGTGCGGCCTAATTTATATGGCATCGGGCGTTCCGCATCTAATCAATACACAGGCTTGGCGCGGCGGACGCGTTGCGCGCTCGGCAGCGTTCGGTAGCGCTCGGGTTTCCTCGACACCAAGCGGGACGCTTCGTCGACATTCGGGCATTCTCGCTTCAATCGTAATTCCATTTTCCGCCCGCCTTGGCAAATTGAAATGTCGTAACTCTTGGGGGAATATCGGCTTTCTGCCCAAGAAAAATATTCTGCTAAGACATTGTAACGACGCTCCTGATATTATGGAATATTTCCAGTCCATCATAGATCGGGGTGCGTCCCCTAAATGGTTGTAATCGGGAATCAGCTCGCCACTTGCCCGCCCGGAGAGGTGTCTTCCCCTTTCACTCTAAATGTCACATCATCTTTGTATGTACTTTTGCGAAAATGACTGCGCAACCCATATTGTTGTTGTTTTCACTTTTTTGAATGAATAAGTAAGCAAGTATGTAATTATGTTACATTTAGCTCTCATCACTGCGTAAATACTTTTACGTATTGAGGTAGGTCATGTAAAGTCACGCTCAAATTCCAACAGTAAGTATAGATTTTAGGGCAAATGGTTTTTGTATACATTTTTAGATTTACATTCAAAACAAGTCCATGTGCAAGGACATCTAAAGTTTGTACAGATCAGAGACAATATACTTCTGTAACTTAGCATAAAAGTACAAATTCTTAAAGAAAATGGTAACGAAAAAATGAGCAACCCAAAAGAGGTACAAGCAATTCCGACGGTTATATTAGTGGAAGGCCCAGTAGGTCAGATAAATTGAACCCTTAGCGGCGTTGTGTTCACACGTAAATAACATGTAGAGTTCAGAGGACGGGGTGGGGTGCACCCAAACCCCATTCTGCAAAACAACATTCAAATAACACTAAACGGGTTAAGAATCATGGAACATACGTCTCTAATCCCTAGCAATACGAGCCACGGTGTGCGGATGTGCTGTAAGTACAATTTGTCTCGACTTACCAAATACGCAATAGTTGATTCTCGGCACCAAAACAGTTTTTCCGAGCAACTTAGACACTTAATGAATGGTAATAAGGAAGTTTCAGTTTTTCTTTAAGGGAAAAGCTTTATAGACCAAGGAATGGATTTCGCCGAACACGCAACAGGAGTAAACTTTTGTCACGGTTTGTTAATCTTATGTTTTATAGTTTTAGTTGATTTCTACATCTATCAGTTTTATTTACCGTCAAATGGAAGCTTTTCTTTGTTCCAATGACGCTATAATTTTTATTTATTTTTGAACAATTTTCCTAAAAGTATTGTCTTATATTTTCGAGAGCACTACACATTTGAAATTAACTCGGATTATATTTTACCGGAATTAACTCGCGTTTAATTAGATGTTACACTATTATTTATACCGGACGTTTCGATTATCTACTTCACAGCGATTGTGATCACGGGAAGACTGAAGATGTCAGTTGTCTTTATAAATTTTTATATTAACTACCTCCTGTACCTACCTGTTTTGTATTGGTATAAATAATAATGTAACATAAAATAAAACGCGGGTTAATTTCGGTAAAGTGGTTTTATTTCAAATTTTCGCAACGATATTTAGAATT
This sequence comes from Nymphula nitidulata, assembly GCA_947347705.1. Lineage (NCBI taxonomy): Eukaryota > Metazoa > Arthropoda > Insecta > Lepidoptera > Crambidae > Nymphula > Nymphula nitidulata. Next base: position 14,203,260 of record OX374625.1, on the reverse strand, counting down.
GCGACTTTGTTTTCTCCCGTTTCTTGGAAGACGTGAGCCTGAAGGGTTTGCGGGTCAAGTCAGGGGGTGCGGGGGGAGAAGTCGAGAGAGCGAGCTTGCATTAATAATGTCGGTATCGGCCTTCCTTCCGATTAATTTGATTAGTTAACTTGTGTTTAAGATAATCGATTGGTATGTTCGAATGTACCTCAATGGCTTAGTTTTGAATATTTTGACCACTAGGAGATTTTAGAATCAATTTTTTTCTATGTAATTGAAAGGCTTACACAGATTTTTATTTAAAATTACACGATATACGAACTTAGTAAATTGCAATAAAAGAAAGAGTAATCAGTACTTTCATACTCATAAAACTAAATAATACTATTAAATTACAAGCCCTTTTATCGTTTTTACACTCTAAAAATACACAGGTTTATTGTTATTATTACTAAGCCATGACGCTTAATTGACGCGTCATTTTTTAAAGATAGATAAATTATAACATGATATTAATAATAATGTCATCTTTTAATTTATCTATCTTTTGTAGGCTTGGTAGGCAATGACAAAGTAGTATGGTAGTACTTTTCCTATGACTATCGCATTACAGATGCTTATGGACAAACTGTAAATCTATTAACAATAAATACTTAGATTAAAAATATTGTCGCATTTTGATTATTCGCATATTTAAAAAGTTGACAAACAGATTTCCGGTAAAAAACATGTTAAAACATTTCCTCCATTCCAATTTATTCGATCACTGCTCGCAGAAAATGCTTCGAAATTTTCCGATTTCAAATAAATAATTTATAATGCAGAGTTGAAATGTAATATAATATCTTTTTCCAGATTTTAAAGCATTTAAATTAATTGGTGTTACCTTAAATAAGAAGGATTTTGGAAGCAAAATATTTGCTTGTAGTACTGTGAAACCGAGAATTGTTTACATTTGTATTGTTAAAAACCTTAATAATCAATTGACTTATTTATAACACGAGTAGATTTTAGCATCTCGTTACCCTTTTGTAAAATATTACGAAAACTATAAAGGACAGTTTACTACGTAATGCGAACAAAGAACAAAATTGAACCTACGTATGTTTCGGAATCGGTTTAGTATATAATTGGTAGATCGCAGACGCCGATAGATGTCGTATAATAATTAGGATCGACGTCTGTTATGAATAGGGGTCGGTGTAACAACTTGGTGTAAGTCATGGGATTAGCGGAAAACAAGTAGATATCGTGAAAATTCCGGAATCCTGTGGCCCTGTAAATACGGGGCGATTGATATTTTATAACAATAGTTTCAGTTTTAGCAGCACAGAGTTATTCAGCCTGGCTACTGTCTCAAGATAAGTATCTTTAAAAGCAATAAATTATTGCAAAAACTTTTTTTGACTATATACCGTGTGGACCAGGGGCTTCCATGAAAAAATCATTTTGAAATTCAGCAACGATCGAACCAAATAAGTAGTCAAATACGAAACTGGAAGCTACACAACGTTTTTTCGTTTTTTTCTGAGAATAACATGGAACAATTATAAGGTATATAAACAAAAGATAAGGGTTTAATTTAAACATAAACACGCTTAATTTTCGTCCGAATCTTCGAAAAACGTTTCATGGTAGACCTACAGCTAGTTATAAAGTACAATATTGAATCGAATTTTAGCCATAGTAAAAGTAGTAGTAGTAGTAGTCTAGTAGTTTAAATGGCTATAGTGCATTTTGTACTTTCAATATGAATGCTAAATGGACAGCTGGTAAATAACGATTTGACATTTAGAAAATTTCTTAAATTTTTAACTTTAATGAACTTGGTCAATGTAAGTTTTAGAAAGCAGGTTTCTACATGCATTCTAAAAATAAATAGTTAGTTTAACTGTTCAAATTTTGATAGCATTTTTCTTTCCACAGTGAGAAAAGGAGATGCTGAGGAGGAGCTGTATGATACGAACAATTCCGGCACACATGATTTTTGCGTAACTTTAACCGTTTACGCAGCGCACGCAAGGAAAGCTCTGAAAAGGAATATTTTTTTTTCATTTTACAACATTTTTCATTGATGCACAGCTGCTGCTGGTCGTAGCGTCAGCGTGATGTTATGTAGCTGAATCAATTTGAATCAGTAGTTCCTGAGACTAGCGCGCTTAACCAAAAAAAAACAAACAAACTTTTCAGCTTTATAATATTAGTATAGATTACTAGCTTATTCCAGACACAATTATTGATTTTCAATTATCATAGACCTCTCCGGAGGTTTACCGCCGCTTGACATACCTACAAAACATTTTATGTAGTTAACCATTAATTATGCATATTTTGTGTAGACGCATTAATATATTTATAATTATGTATATCTGTTTTTATATACTCAGTACAATATTCTAGGCATGCATATAGTCTCAACTTTATTTTCTCTGGAAATAAAGAGTCATTCTTGTACGTTCTCTCCGTTTATTTTATGTATCTATTTATGTTGCAAATTTGCACAAAAATTATTGAATAAATAAATAAGTGAAACATATTCTGTGAATTTCATAATAAGGAAGAAAGAAAAAATATCTTATTTAAATAGGCCACCAAAAACATATTCTTACAACTATCACAAAAAATATATTAACTAACAACGTCATGGTCTCTGTCTGTCTGTCATGTCTGAATTTACACCGGTTCAAAAAGTTGAACTACCAAGAAGATTCCGGCAACAAAGTCGTGTAGTCACTCTTTTCAAATATTAAATTACACTGTTTGTAGTCAAAAAAATATAACTTTTAGCAGTGCAGTGCCGCCCAGCGAAAATAATAATTAAAATAAGAAGAGAAGGTATATCAACGTACCAACAAAGTAGGTACCCAGTGTCAAAAGTATTATCGTTATTTTCAAGCTATCTGACAATGCACAATCACAATATAGGTATACAGAGGTTGATAGTCATAATAATCGTAAATAAATATATAAAACATTTTGGAATTTTAATGTGTTCACGCATTCTTGTCATCTAAATATTCTTGGACCTTATAGTAGCCTTTTTTCATTAAAGTTTGTTTGACATATAACTTAAGTTTGTGAAAAGGCAGTTCAGTTACATTTGATGGGACTTTGTTATAAATGTGTATACATTTCCCCATAAATGAGCGACTTGTCTTGTGAAGTCTAAAACTTGTAACAGCAAGTTATAAGTTATAAAAATATTATATCTAGTGTTTAAGTTATGAATATCACTATGATTTGAAAAGGTATGTTTATATTTGTGAACATAAATTATGTTCTCATATATATATTGAGAAACAACGGTCAAAATATTAATTTCTTTAAATAAATCCCTCAGTAAATCACGTGGCTTGAGTCTGTAAATAGCACGGCACAGCCCTTTTTAGTAAAATAAAAAAAATCTTCAATGGCGTGCGCCACAATAACAAGCCATATGACATGACACTGTAGAAGTAACCAAAGTAAGCAAGTCTTGCTGTTTCAACATCACACAAAGACCTAATTTTTTTAACGGCATAAGCAGCTGAACTAAGTCTTTTAGATAAGGACGAGATATGAGGATACCATTGTAAACGAGAATCTAACTTAATTCCTAAAAATACTGTAGAGTCAACACATTCAATGGTTTCTTCATTGATTTCAACATGAGTACTAACCTGCCTTACATTTGGTAAAGTAAATTTAATACACTTAGTTTTCTTTGAATTTAACAATAAATTTTTTTTTTAAACCAGGATAGCACTTTTGAAATGGCATTATTTGCATTCTCAAAGTCAGTTTTAGTTCGGTCTATTTTAAAAATTAGTGAGGTGTCATCTGCAAACAATACCGACTCACACAATTTTTTTGAAAAGTAAGGGAGGTCGTTGATATTAATTTAAAAAAAGCAATGGCCCTCATATCTAACCCTGAGGCACGCCCATATGCACAGGCGCACCAGAAGACTGAGTTTTGTTTATGACAACTTTTTTAAATTCCATTGCTCAAATAGGATTCAATAAGTTTTAATGAGTTTATTGATACACAATAATGCTTTAATTTACCCAATAATGTTTGATGATCAACACAGTCAAACGCATTGGACAAGTCGCAGAAGATACCTAGAGTATCCTGCCGATTTTCCCAAGCATCAAATATGTGTTTTGTAAGTGCAACTCCCGCGTCTGTAGTATTTTTTCCTTTAGTAAATCCGAACTGTCTATTGTGAAGCAATTCTTTTCTTGTAAAATGAGAAAGCAATTAATTGAGAATAATTTTTATTTTGAAAAATTTTGCTAAGAGTCGGCAAAATAGAAATGGGACGGAAATTTGTGGGGTCATTGCTATCTCCCGCCTTAAACAAATGTATTATTTTGCTTCATTTGATTTGATTGGGAAATACACCATCATCAATACATTTATTAAATATAAACGAGAACTGAGAAGATATAACATTTATTATAGAATATATAACACTAACAGAAAAGCCCCATAAATCCTCAGTCTTTTTCATATTCAAAGACTTGAAAGCTTCTATGATCGTATTAACGTTAATTTCATGGAAATTGAAAGGAATATTGCACTTATAAACATTCGTCTCTATGAGAGCAAGTGCGCGCTTAGTACAACACGAATTAAATTCTTTAGTAATTTTAATAGGTATATTGGAAAAAAAGTCTCGAAGTTATTTGCAACTCCATCATCTGTTTCTATAGTTTTGCCATTGACATTAATTGTAAAACACCTATCAGTAACTTTTGATTTACCACTTTCTTGATTTATAACTTTCCAAGTGGCTTTTATTTTAGTGTCTGATTTCTTAATTTTATTACTCAAAAAGTTTGCTTTGGCAGTATTACAAACCTTTTTAAAGATTTTGGAGTACTTTCTGACATAATCAATAAAAAAAGGATCAGTGGAAGTCGATTTCTGATAGTATAGTTCAAATAATTTTTTTCTACTTATATAAATACCCGTAGTTGCCCAATCACTAAACTTCCTTTTAGAACTGACTGTAAACGTTTTTTGTTTAAAAATATTCTTGAATTCAATATTTAAATTATCAAATAATCTGCTCTACAACTTATTGGGATCATCGGTTGCTTTTAGACGGTGAATTATATTCATTACATTATTTTCAAATTTCCTCTAGCGACTTTCTGTAATAGGCCTATAAGTTACTTTTTTTATTTGGTTAACATGATGGTGCTCAATAGCGATTTTATGTCCACTATGATCTGAATTTATACAATATATAATTGATTGTTCAAGTACATCACAGTTACAAAAAATATTATCCAAGCAGGGATATGATGACGTCAAAACTAATTTACAACAACACAAAACAACGCATTCTTTTACGTTAAGTTAAATAAATCCTAATACGTGTTGAGATAATCTTTGTAAAATAATATACAATTCTTGAGTAGCTCAATAAAAAAAAATAGTTACAAGCTTTTAACTTGGACCAGTAAATTTTAGGTTAGGTGGAGTCATTTGGGACAGTAGATTTTCACGTAGTGAACAATGTTCAACAACGTTTTCAACAGCTTTTAGTTTAAATATTTATTAACATCCAGAGCAGGGAAGCATATTTGAATAAACCTAGATCAGGCGGTCACTACATGTTATTCACATTGGAGTATGTTCTCTTGCACTTCTAATTCATGTGTTATTATTATACACCTAGTTCTTATTTATGAATAATAATAGACTTTATTTCTAATAATTCTGTATTCTTTATATTAAGTGATTTTTGCTTGTTATTGCAGGTGTCTATAGGCGGCGGTTACCGCTTTCCATCAGGTGGGCTGTCAGCTTGTTTGTCATCCAGTTGTATATAAAAAAAAATGTTTTTGTAAATTGTTTTAAGCCACATTTATTTTATTTTTAACTTTATGACGTAAAGTAGCATTTTTTAATTTCAAGCATAAAGAAGTATAATATAGATACGCTTCAAGTTGAGAATTAGCAATTATCAAGAAAACATTTAAAGAAATCAAAAGAATGCCCATAAATATATAGTCTATTCCGATTCTCAATCTCAAGGATCTCTTTTAAGCCCAGAGCAATCAAAAACACTGCCGAAACAGATTTTATTGTGAAAAAAAAGAATTAATTAACGCTCAACGATGGGAGATAATAAACTTGCATTAAGCGATACTCTGGGAAAATTCGGGAATGCCGAGAGAGGGGGTCGGCAGGGGGGTATCTTAACCTTTCCTTAACTTCCAAGAGAGATTGAGTACGTAAGTATATAGAGCAACTTTAATTAAGACGCCTGCCTGTTTTGTTAGCGTGCATTGTTTATGAGGACAGAATTATTCCGTGAAAATTAGTAGATAGGTGATGGTACAGGCTCAGCCGAATGAATATAAGAAAAGCAAGTGTAGTTTTTATATCAACGTTTAGAAAGTTTTCTTAAATTGCATGATTAGTAAATTCTACTCATAATAATAAAAACAACTGTTTCGGCAATTCAAATGAAATCATTAAAATGCTAAGAAAAATTGCAAAATTTTCAATTCAGATAACATTTGTTTTGTTTCATGTAAAGTACGTTTCGTAATTAGTCTTATTATTTTAATTGATTGTTATTCATCTTAATCTTTGATAGGCATATAGTGGTGAAGATTTTTATTTCAAAAGTAAATACTATGACTGTGATGCCACGCTCAACTTTGCTGCACGAGCGCCCTCTATTCCGCCTGTAATGTATCTTACCTCCACCTCCATTCTATTGAATGGACGAAGGCATTCAGTGGCGGTATGCGGTAAGGTCAAGCTATGGGATGGGAACGGCATTCATTGTTCAAACAGCGACAAGTGAAGACGTCTTTATAAAACTGTAAATAAATAAATAAATAAATCTTATTTGTGTTGAGTTGTTAGATTTGGAATACTTCCTTCCTTTTACAATCCATTTATAAAAAATATTTACATAACATCATATATAGAAACTGCAGAAATCCACAGCCCAATGATGATTGCCTTTTGCCACGATAGATTAATTAGGTGCATCAGATAGAGTCATAATGTGAGAGATCTTATGGTCATGATGTCAGAGATTAAAAATAGTTTTGTTTGTTGTTCTAATATATGATGCAAGAATTGTTAAACAAGAAACGTGTTGTTTAATGGACCTAAACATCTCGGTGAGGCAAAAGTTATGTGCATTAGCAGTTTATTACTCTCTCCAACTTGGAGGATGATTGCGGCTGTAGATACCACTTTGAATTGCAATAGATCTGAACCAGCCAAATAGTGTTATTTGGCTGGTTCAGATCTACACTAAATTGCAGTGTATTTTCCTGATGTAGATAAAGTCATTTCAATTCTAATTGTAACACAGTGATGATTTCTGTCGTCCTTTATTGAGTTAATTGATAAGTTAGTTTAATATCATCATATTTACGGAACCGCGTCTTAAAAAAATCAAATTCAGTGAATTCAATTGATATAGGTCAATCTCATTATGACCCATTTTAAAAATAATGTTAATAACAAACTCCGGACTTGCAATCGATCTTCTGTAATCCCCACGTTTCAGATCGCAGTTAAATAAATTTATTTTGAAATATTGCGTTCTTGCGCCGAGTAAAGTTAAAGTCAGAGCTCACCGAGAAAGCATCAAAGTCAAAGTATTTATTTGCATTCATGAATGTGAAGAAAAAACAGATGTTGTATTTGAAACTCACCAGTCTATCATGTTACCCATTAGCCAGCTGTTATTAGAGGCCTAACCTCTAATTAAAACTGAACGTGCAATATATTTGAATGGATGAAAATGAAAATGCAGCAAAAACAAATTATAGTAAGACATTACTAATAATTGATTCCTAATAATTAAGTTCAAATAATTCATTCAAATTTATTTACATTTTATCTAATTTTTTTTTTTCTTTATACAAAGCACGACAAATGACTCAACACCACCTGATGTGAAGCGGTAAGAAGAGTCCATATGCGAAGACAGCTAGTGCAGTTCAGACACTGCTCTAGCTGCCTCCACCTTGCCGGCCCGAAAGGTGCTTTTTCACGCCTCTTTTGAAGGAACTCATGTTATAGGAAGGAGGGAACACATGTGCTGGCAAAGAATTCCAAGTTCTGGAAGTTCGACAAAGAAAAGGGCTACTAAATTTCTTTGTACGTGATGTTGAGGTGGAGACAGTGAATTGATGACTCCGAAGACCGGCACGCGTGCTCCTGAGTAGGAATGGGGACGGTGGGATAAGGTCAAATAGCTCTTCAGAACACTCTCCGTGATATAGCCGATAGAAGGCGCTAAGCGACGCAATGTCTCGACGCAATTGCAGAGGCTCAAGGTTGTTGGTGACCTCTACATCGCCAACGATACGGACAGCACGACGCTGCAATCTGTCCAGGGCATCGAGTAGGTACTTGGCGGAGCCATCCCACAAGTGCGAGCAATATTCCACGCAAGACCGGACCTGAGTTTTATACAGCAGGCATAATTGGTCAGGCGTGAAAAATCGACGCACCTTGTTCAGGACACCGAGCTTCCGAGAGGCTGTTTTTATCACGGTTTCGATGTAGTTCCTGGAATTCAGATCGCAACATATCTCCATGCCTAGCAAGTTTAGGGAGCCCTGTGCCGAAAGAGTCGTGCCCTGAAGAGACGGAAGGGGAAGGAACGGCGACATTTTGGCAGTAAACGCGCACACCTGTGTTTTCTTAGCATTGAACTCAACAAGATTGTTAGATCCCCATTCAGATACGAGGTTCAACACCCTGTCGAGCTCAATGGCAAGATTCTCTCTCTCCCTCTCGGTTTCAGCGCGCCCAGCCCCTGGGCGACCGTAATATCCCCCATGCACTGTACTGTCATCTGCATAGCAATGAATGTTTCCAACGGAATCATGTCAATGATATGAAGAAAAAAGAGTGTGGGGGATAGAACAGAGCCTTGTGGTACACCAGCATTCACTGACGTGAACCGCGAAGCGCATCCATCTGCGAGGACACGGATTCTTCGCTCATGCAGGAAGCCGGAGATCCAGTTACAGAGCGGAGCGGGCAGACCGTATGCCGGGATCTTGGAGAGAAGAGTCCTGTGCCAGACGCGATCGAACGCTTTGGCAATGTCAAGGCTAACTGCCAGTGACTCACCACGTTTGTCAATAGCTTCACCCCAGACATGCATTAAGTACGCTAGAAGATCACCCGTTGACCGTTTCGGCCGAAACCCGTACTGTCGATCATTAATTAATGAGTGATCTTCTAGGTATCGGATCAGCTGGTTTAAGATCCGTTCCATGACCTTGCAAAGAACTGAGGTGACAGCTATCGGGCGGTAGTTAGCTGGGTCTGATCGGTCTCCCTTTTTGGGGACCGGTTGCACATTGGCCTCTCTCCAAGATTCCGGCACACAACCAGAAGAGAGAGAAAGACGGTATAGCCGCGTTAAGACAGGAGACAACTCCGCTGCGCAGTTTTTCAGTACTATCGCTGGAATGCCATCAGGTCCACTAGCTTTCCGGACGTCGATTGACTGAAGCTCCGCACGTACATCACATTGCCTAATACGAATATCGGGCATTGTGTGGCCACAGTGGGAGAGTGTTGGTGGCTGTAAGTTGCAGTCATCGATTCGGGAGTGAGCAGCAAAGAGTTTAACCAAGAGATCGGCTTTCTCTTGCGGCTTGTGAGCTAGCGAGCCGTCAGAACATCTCGACGGGGGCAGCGAGGGTTGACAGAAGTTGGATTGCACGGCTTTGGCCAGACGCCAGTAGCTACGGCTTCCCGTAGGATGCGTAAGAAGTTCTTGGCCAACTCGTGCAACGCGCTGTGCATCCGCTCTGATGAAGGCCCTTTTGCAGGACTTGGTGGCGTTGTTATAGGCTGCTTTCAGTGAGTCAATGTTGGGATCCCCGCAAGCTCGGCCCCTGATCCAAGCGCGGTATGCCGACTGTCTGTTTTCAACAGCTAAGGCACAATCGCGGTTGAACCAGAGGTTACGCCTACCCCTACTGATGAGATCGGAGTGAGGGATATAGTACTCCATCCCTAACATGATCTCATCAGCAACAGCAGTAGCGCTAGCGTTCGGGTCCAGCTCACTGAAACAGCGCTGCCTCCAAGGGACAGATGCGAAGTAATCCCGCATACCGTCCCAATCTGCCGACGCATAGTGCCAGATGCGGCGTTTGGCAACCATAGGTACCGGTGGCGACGCCCGTGGCACCCCAGCGGATACCAGGCAGTGATCCGATGTTCCCAAAGGAGCACGAACCTCTAGCCGATATCCATCCGGGCGAGTCGTCAGCAGAAGGTCCAACAATGAGGGCGCGTGACCGACAATGTCTGGAATCCTGGTGGGCTGGTTTACCAGTTGGGCCAGGTCGTGCGTGAGAGCGAAAGCGTGGGCAGTTCTACCAGCATGGTCAGTTTTAGAGGAACTTAACCACGACTCGTGGTGAGCATTAAAGTCCCCTAAAAACACCAATTCCGCGGTTGGATACTGCTCCAGCTCAACATCTGCCACCCGACTAAGATGTTCGAAAAGTCGAGTTGTCTCCATGTCACCGCTGTGGGATCTATAGAGGCACACGTAGATTCGGCTATGTGTGCCCAGGTCCACATGCACCCCAAGAATAGAGTGGGAAGGGTCCTCCAAACAGCGCAGACGGCGACAGCAAACATCCGCCCGGACAAACAAGCATACCCCGGCCTTCGCTTTGAAGGACTCTTCAAGAGCGTAGCCGGGGTAATCTAAGTAGCTAGTGTCTGCCGGGCGAAGTATTTGAGTCTCCGTCAAAAACAGCATTTCGGGTCGAGCCGTCTCAAGATGTTGGTGGACGGCATTGAGGTTAGCATGGAGCCCACGGATGTTAGTGAGCCCGACCTCAAACAGCGTGGTTGTGGTGGGGGTGTGCACCGCTGAACGACCGAAACTGTTTTTGAGCGCTGCCATAGTTGACGATAGAAGGAGGAGAGGCGTGAATTGGGGGGACGTTGCCGCGATATATACGGTCAAAGCGTGAGGCCTGTTTCCCCAGGTAATAGCCGACAGTAGAGAAGCGCTGACCCACCGAACGGAAGGGCCCCCGAACCCTCCCGGGAATGGCCGCCGGGACCCCACCACCCGGTCACCAACCGACACGACGGACCACCCCAAGATTATGCGTGGCATGATAGGGCAGCCTCACGAACTGGTTAGGTTCGCTTGGGCCCCTGTACTGTACCACGGGCGGCCAGCGGAACAGCCGTTTCTTCGGGTCTCCCTGGTCGGCGGGTCAATGCAGTCCATCTGGCTCTGGTTAGACGGAAGCCGTCACTGACCGCATCCATCGCCGCAACGTCCCCCCAAGCTCTGGTTGTACGCTGACTGATCCCGGAACGCGACCACAAGTGGTCACTTGGCGGGTTTTACGCCATGCGTACGGTGGTCACTAACCAGACGGGTGTTCAGACCCTACCACCAGTCGAGCAGTTGGTAGCTCGGTAATCCCTTAGTCGCCTCTTACGACACCCACGGGAAGAAATGGGGCGGTGAATTGTATTCTTAATCCGTCACCGCACGGACGAAAATATATATAAAAATCTCATGTCACAGTGTTTGTTACCGACCTTCTCCGAATCAAATTATGAATTTTTTTGTGTATACTTATTTGTTAGGTCAGAGAATAGGTTGTATGCTATTTTAACACCCCTAGGTGATAAGGATGGCTCTCTACCAAATATTTGGTTTTTATTGTGGATTATTTTATGATTTGTCATCACAAAATACTTATCACCCTTAATTTTCGCCCTTCTACCACCAACCTCCATTTTTCTATAACGATATTAGATCTAATTTTATTGCTGCGGTACGAAGTTCGATGGGTCAGCTAGTATTTTTATGTAGATTTTTTTTTTATTTTTTTTAGTAATTAGTCAGGTTGATATTAAAATTATTGTCCTTTTAAATTTTTCTTTTGTATGTAGTCAGTTTGATAATAAAATCATTGTAATTAGTGTCGATATAAAACATAATTGTCTTTTTAACTTTTTTTAAGTTTTGTATTCATCACCATCATCATCACCAGCCTATATACGTTCCACTGTTGGGCACAGGCCTTCCTACATGGGAGAAACACATGAGGAGCCTGAGCCATTACACCATCACGCTGGCCCAATGCCGGTTGGTGGGTTTAATAAAGAGGTTGCAGGAACAACAGGGACCAACGGCTTAACGTGTCTTCCAAAGCACGGAGGAGCTCGAGATTAGAAATATTGGTTGACCCATCCCGGGATCGGCCATGGCGAAAGTTGCTTTGTATTTGTAAACGAAACCAGAGCGCTCAAACCACTACGCCACCGAGCTCCTCCTTCCTTTTTTTTAAGTTTAATATTACAAGAATATTTGAACATTTAATAAAATATTCCTGTTATTAATATAATAGTAATACATTTGCCATTTAGATAATCGTTATATAGGGAGCGGGAGATTCATCTCCTATGATGGCAACGTAACAGTTTCCAAAGCGCTACGAAGTTTTATAGGCAACGGTAACCGCTTAGTTACCTTGTCTAATAATAAAAAATAATAATTTATCTAACACCATCTCATTGAGCCTATTCTTTAAGTCCAAACAGATACTATATCTGAAGTAAGTTTTTGAAGAATTAAGCATCCCGCAGACTTTTGGATGGTATAGGATGACCTCAAGGTTAATATGTCATGGGAATGTTACCAACTGACAGGACACTAAATTTTATTATTAATCGAAACTCTTTTACCATGTAGAAAATGAGCTCATCAAAGTCATCAAACGCATGCACTGATCTTCTTAAATTATAGCTAAGAACCATCCTAGTCACGTCAGTTTACAAACAAAAAAACAAATCAAAATCGGTCCATTCGTTTAGGAGCTACGATGCCACGGATAGACACACAGATACACAGACAGACACGTCAAACTTATAACACACCTCTTTTTTCGTCGGGGGTTAAAAAGGATCTTTATTAGAACACTAACCCTCTTATTATAAAACGTAGACAAAAGTTAGTCATGGTCTAAAACTAATGCTGTCACTTATATTTGTTCAAAGCAAGACAGTGACGGCATAAGTTTTAGACCAGTACTAACTTTAGTCCGCGTTTTATAATAAGAGGGATAGTGTTTAATATCAAATTTCATTTCACAACTTTTGAAATCTAAATTTCTTGATTAACATAATAACCAATCATTACCATTTCATACAATCGAAAAAAGTTTTACGGAAAAAAAATTTAAAACTTGTTTAAAAAAAAATATTTTATCGATAAAACTGTGTAAAGAAACATTAATAAATATTTGACGGTAACACATTTTAATATTTTATCGAACAACTTCTAATCGTAGTAATGTTTCATCGAATGATGCATTCGCGTGATGACGAAAAAGCTGTTCTGGTCAGATCTATATTAATAATAAATTGTGTTTTGGCATTCACTGTTTATTGTGTGTTAAATTTCAATTAATACTTAACTTTACCAACCACGTGTGCTATCAATCCGACAATAAATTAAAACATGGGTAATATTATTTCATATAAATGGCTTGCAACTTTCAAAAATATCTTATTCATTTGATAATTTCATGACATTTCTATGAAATTATGCAGCCAAATGTTATATCATTTTATACAAATGTCATGAAATTCTTGGAATAGAATTCAATGCAATGGTCTTTTTTGATTTATTTAAACTGCACTAGCTATCTTCGCATATATGGACTCTTCTTACCGCTTCATATCAGATGGTGTTGTCGATTGCCGTGCTTTGTATATAAAAAAAGATTTACGAATAGTGTTATGGAAATGAAATTCATTGAACTTATTTGCACTTAAGTGATGGAGGTTGTAAGGGGTTATAAATAACATGTTTTATAAGTGTCGATAGTCACACTAAAGTGGTTGTTGGCACACCGAATTCTGCTCCATTAGAATACTCTCAGACACCCGGCAAGCCTGATCTAAGTTTGACTGCGTAAAGGAAAGTTCGGACCGATGAGGCGCTACAGACAAAGCGGCCACCTATACCGGGGTGGCCTTTATTAGAACAGAATAACCCACAAGTGTTCCGATTTGCGATGTAAAGGTGTTATTATATACGTAAAATTTTATTCCGCTTTATGTACACTAATATTATAAATAAGTAAAGTTGTTGTTTGTGACTTTAATTTTGGGAAGTAATCTCTGGAACTGCTGATCCGATTTAGATAAAATTTAGTGTGGAGTTTAAGACCCTGGCAAGGACGTAGGATACTTTTTGGCGCTATAACAGACCTCTACGCGGACGGAGCCATAGGCAAAAGCAAATATGATACACAGGTGTAATTTTTATGCCAGTCCAAAGTTTATGTAAGCGTTGCCCTCCTATTGAATGTATTCTTCAGCGACTCTATATGTAGAGCTTACATTTTATAATGTAATACCTACTGTTTATTTATACACATGTTTATGCAAATAAATATTCATTTATTCATTCATTCATACATCTTGATAATTCTAACTTTATTTATGATTTTCCTTTTATAATTGAAAAAAAACCTTATGCTTTTTACACTTATTACTAGGGAGAGAATCCGATGAATTTCTTCTAGTCTTTTAACTTTATTAAAGTCTAAGAATATTTTCTATTGGTATTCTGAATTTGGCTAGTTACAAACCTTAGTTACCAAAGAAAGTTTGTGAGCACCATCTTTAAAGTTATAACAACTATGCCATTTATATATTTTCGGTGGCCAAAAGAAGCGTCCTTAGGCTTCTATAATAATAAAAGTTGTTTATTTTTTTCGTAAGATAATAATTTTTCTGGTGTCGCACCTTCACGTAACAGAAAATCGCAGTTAAAGAACAGTGATTTGTAGCCTTGTATTCCTGCTGTGACCTTGACCTTTATGTCTGGTCTATCGTTATTTAAAAAGCTATCGTATCTTATAGTAGAGACGGTCTCCTAGGTGAAGTCTTCAGCTTTCCTTGTCCAAGATTCGATTCTTCGCAGAGAACTTATTTACTTAACTTGTTTGTATACAAAAAATAATATATTTTGTAAAGACGATTATGAGGTACCTACATAATAGACTATAGCTTATTTATAGGTAGAAGTTTATAATCCAAGGTTTTTTGGGAACTTCGCAGATTTCATGTTCTTGAACGCGACGCAAGAAGCGCTTCTGCTACTGTGAATAAATTATAATGATAAGACTCATGCCTTCGCAATATTGAAGGCGTTTTGATCATTAAGCGTCCCCATTCCCCCCGATTCTCCCGGAATTTTTCCGGGAACTAGGATTCCAGTCCCTTTCCCTCTCACCCTGTGGCCTTCCCGAAAACACTCGAGGGCCTTTCATCTCGGCTTGCCGATGCAAAACGAAACGATAAAAGAGGCTCGAGTGTGTCTTGATTTAAAGGAGTCAAATAGTCAAATTTCTTAACGTTCTTTGAGTGTTTTTGCAAAATATTTCCTTATTCTGAAACACGAAAATATATATTTCGATGCTTTAACCAACTTTTCTCTTGCATAGAGTCTGGATACTTGTTAAATTTGGTTGTTTATTGGAATCTATAAACAAAGGTTAGCTTTATTTCTTTTAAAAGGAAATTGACTATGAAAAATAACTTAAATTAACTCAAACAATATCATGTGTAATATCTACTCATACAAAATCGCCATTTGCCAACTTGCATATAAAATGGTCCTGTAAAAAAAATGTAACATCTTGTTATCCCATAAGTATTCGCAAATGTAAGTCATTTTCATTTGATTTGCTACCAGTCAAGAGCATGTTGGGATCAATCATAACTCAAAAATCTTTGTAAATATGTGATGAAATGAAACATCAATGTATTCTTATTATCATCACCAGCCTATAACACGTCCAACTACTGGACATAGGCCCTTCTATATGGGAGAAACATGAGGAATTTGGGCCGCTGCTGGCCCAATGTGGATTGGACCCATCCCGGGATAGACCACGGCAAAAGTTGCTTTGTTTTCGTATAGAAACCAGAGCGCTCAAACCACTACGCCACTGAGCGCCTCTGTATTAAAGACCTGTTTAATAATACCCAACTCCATAAAACATACCCCTATTTTTTTTGTCTGATTTAAGAAATGGACCTAAAAGCTGATGAATAAATATTGTCTGCTCAGATTTGGGTTCGGATTACCGGTTTTCATCACTGCGAAATTTGAACTCGAAAGGTAAAGGCGGAATAATTCATCATAAGTGTGAACTCCTTCTGCGAATTTATGACCTTCCAATCAATCCGGAATACTATAGTAGAGCCTTTAACAGAGCTCTGAGCTACCGAGGAGTTGAGAGCCTTATGTATTTTGTTCTGGTTTTCTGTTAATGGTTAGTTAGGCTAACGAAAGCCACGACAGTTTTGAAATCATTAAAATTATTTTTCTTTAAATGTGGCTCAAACATTTCATATTGTTTTTTTAATTACTGCTACTATTATTTCTTTATTTTATTCTGTTATTAAGATCAAATATTGTATAAAGTGGCAATGTGTCTATTTAGATAGATAATAGGAACAAACTTACTATCTCCAGTTAAATGTTTCAATCGAGTTTTATTGACTACACCTACACAGTGAGCTAGATAGAATCACCTTTGGGCTGAACACATTTTCAGTTACAGTAATGTCACCTTGAAATGAACACTTGCAGACTTTCAAGCGGTTTGCAACGAATAACGAATAAAATAGTCATGGACGTGTTGTTTCTCTGATACCTAATTATGTATGAAAAAAAATTTTTTTAAGTGATAATTAGGTATCTCAGCATGTTCGTACCCTGTACGTGTACGTGGGGATCAAAGAAGGCAAATATTGTTTTCCCCAAAACGCCACTACAAATGGGGTGACACTTGTCTTGACCATACATGACAGTTCGAATTCGAATGCCGTTGAAATTTAACCGGGCGGCTGTCACGCTAGGGTTGATACCAGAAACAAATTTAAACTTGTACCAAAGAAGATTATTTATTCTTCTTTTTTTCTAAGTGGCAATGTGTTATCTTGAAGATTATTTAATGTAATGTAAACAAACATGTGCCAGATAATGGCAGTTTAAAAATAAATTTAACTTTGATTTGTCTTCAATCGGTAATCTTGAAAAATATTAATAATAAATTTCAACATTTAAAAACATACACAAAAACAAACAACAACAAACAATTTACTAGGTGGTGTAGGGTCGTCTGGGTGGGCCGTCAGCTTGTTTGTCATCTATTAATAAAAGAAAAACATATTTTTGACTATTTCGATTTCTTTTATTATTCTTTTCTAATATATAAAATTCTCGTGTCACAAATTTAGTTACCATACTACTCCGAAACGGCTTGACCTATTTTCATGAAATTTTATATGTATATTCAGTAGATCTGAGAATTGGCTACTATCTATTTATTTTTTATTTTTTGGACGTTTTTTTATGGCACAACAACGTTTGCGGGGTCAGCTAGTATTCTATAATAATTGCAAAATTTGAATTTATGGATTTTCAGGAAAAGCAAAGGAAAGCATTGGGATGGCATGTGAAGGTTTTTGCATTTCATAATTTTTGTATTTATCTAAGTAATCGTATTCAGAACTGATCAAACATATAAGACAGTAGGTAGGTAAAAAAATATTGATAGTTAGTGTGTGCTTTTCTGGATCGCTACGCAAAGAGAAGAAGCTTTCATTATTAAGTATTTTGTTTTTAGGACTATCGCAGCTACGAACACTTCAATAAGGACACCGGGCATGATTATCTTTGCATGTAACAATCGGGGACATACATATTTTTCAATAATGCTTTTTTATAAAACTAGATGACAAACAAGCTGACTGCCAACCTGGTGATAGCCGCCGCCTATAGACACCTGCAACAAAAAGGAAAACATCTCTTGTTATTAATACCTGTGTCTTTCACACAGGTATCAATTCGCTATATCGTAATTTCGTGTAGTTTTTAGCTAAAAACGCATAATTTTTCACTATTTGCACTAAAATTATATGTAGCGTCTTATTAAAATTATAGTGTTAAAGGCAATATATTTTTTCATGCATATTCCCCATTAAATAATAAGTGGAGTCCCAGGAAGTATCGCGGAGTCCGTGCATTGAGACAGCCCTCAGCGAAGCCATACGGCGAGTGGCAGCACCACGCCCCGCGCACGTCTGTGGGTCACATTACGAGCACACATGTTAAGGTGTCTCTTTTGTGTTTCTTTTCGCGTCAGTGCATTATTTTCTTTGTCATTACTGCGTCAGTGTTAAACTACCAAATCATCTGAAAATTTTCGCAGCACTACTGTTGAAAATAGTTATTATTAAAAGCAGCCAAATTAAGCTACATTAAGAATTTTTAAGTGTTACGGATACTAGAAAACAGATCAACATAATGACTGATCACAATAAATATATAAATATTACAAGATCCCGCGGGGCCTCTGGTTTAGTAGCCGCCGCAAGTCTCGTCGTTGATCGGTTCTAGCACAGTAGTTTCAGTTGATACTACCGTTTATTTTCCAAACCGATGTTTTTTAATACTTAACTACTTAAGTAAATAATAAAGACTAAAATGTAGTTTCACACCCCAATAATAATGTGTCTAAATAAACTCTTACACTTTTTTCAATATACGCGCCATGCATCTAAAGTTAATCGTTGAAGTCACCTTCGTAACTCCTTGTCCTCGACCGGCCATCAGTCTGGCTGGAAGGCCTTGCCCCCTCACAACACCCCCTTTTACTTTTATAGGACAAATAAAGTTTGGCTAGTAACCAATTTTGTGATAATACCTATGTGAATACAAATAAAATTCTCATCTTTGATAAAATATCATAGCATTTATATTCTAGACACAATAAATGGATATTAAAAGTTAAATTAAATTCAGTAAAGTATATTTTTATAGACTTACGTAATACTATTGTGTCATAATAATGCTATGTGCTACTAGTAAACGGACTTCTTTGTTTCGGCGCTTAATGCCGACAATCGGCTTGATTGTAAAGGTATTTACTACAGGGTTGCCAAAAACTAGGCTTTTAACTTTGTAGCACTATATTTAATAGGCGGGCGAAGCAGCGAGTGGACGCTAGTGAATTATAAAATGAAGTTTTGTCATATTTTATTAGAAATCTCCATAAAGATTTATATTTAGTATTATATTCGATCGATAGAAACTGAAATATAGTTCGGAGTACTTTATGCTAACCGTATTTTCAGTGCAATAAAGTTTTCGTGAGACCTATTTGTTTTCGTAGACACAGCACCCAATTGCGAAGGCGTCAAAACTCGTAACCTTAATTGGGTTATTCTCAGTATCAGTTCATACATACCACTTTGTGATTACATCAGAACGGTGTCAGCTTCAAATCAGCAGGGAGATGGGTGCGTGACGTCACCCGGCCACGATTACATAGAAATATGCGTCTTTTGTTTGATGCAGAGCATCGAGATAAAAAGGCCAAGCACTCCCATGTCCTAAGTTTAATTGGAATAAATAACAGTTTTTTTTACTAGTTGGTGACAACGGTATTGTAATTAAATATTTAAATGATAAGTCAGTAAAAGACTGGCTCTTTTTGAATCTGGTATGATTTTAATAATTTTATTTCAAAAGTATTAAAATCTGATTATTATTTAATTAAAAATAATATAATATAATTTATCACAAAACTGGCGGTAAAACGCATGAGCGCACGGGTCAATTAGTTATCAAATCGCAAGCGATGTAGCATTAGCGAACTATCGATGGATGGAAACGTGTCACTATTGGCGTTTAAATGTGTGTTCAGGATCCGCAGGTGAGTTTGCATGTGTGAAGAGCTCCGCATATGGTGTGGGGTAGGGAGTAAACGGCTAAGGCTCGTAGCTAGCTCGGTACATTTTATTGTAGCTCGCCTCTCTAGATACCACTGCCGAGTGCCGCGCTTTATCGATGTCGATAAACCACTGTAATAGCGATTTTTCTCACCGCACGGCCCGTATTGGTTCGTCAGACCTTAATGTTTTATGTTTACGCGCCAAGTTATGTTTCCATTTTGAGGTATTGTCGCCGGTATCGTTTTTAATTTGAATAAGTGGTACGTTATGTTTATGTATAGTACTTATGTCGTATGTGTCTTTCGTTTTTCTAAGTAACAAAATTTGTATATACTTATGTAAAAATATCAAGACAATGGTGCAGGTTCCGCAGTAGGTTCTTAAAAAATAAAGTTTTTATTTTTGTTATTTACTTTATTTATTCCTTAAAACAATAAAGAAAACATTATAATAAGTAGCAGCGAAATTTACATTTTTTTTATTTACAATAGCGTTTTTTTAAAATAAATAAAAATACTGTTAAATGTTGATTATAACTAATACAATTTGAGATTCGTTACTATCATTGTTATTTATTAATTTTTTTTCTTTAATTGGAAATAATGACTTTATGTTAAACGGAATTATCATTATTTTTTAATTATAAATGAGTTTACTCTTGGGTTATCAGCAATGTAGGCAAATGAGACTTTAAAATGTTAACTAAGTGCCGGTAAGTAGTGCCGGTATCTATATTAGCTGCATTTGAATATTTCACTTCCACTAATGCTGTTTTCTTTTCTTTTTCCACAATTTTGATGTGTAGTAATTTCTGAATATCGATATCAGCTTATCGTTCAGAGGCATCATTGTTCAAGTTAACTCGTCGTCGCTGGGGCGTTGCCTGCATCGCTCTGTGTGTGGCCAATAATTTTATTACAAGTTCATTAAGACGCCGTTGTGGCAGTCAACTCTTCATTACATGTTTAGTGTACGAATATATTGACTCTATCACCCAATCCAAACGTTGTGATACCATTGTATTATGATTCACAGTTGACAGGCAAGTCAATTAACCTAATTAATAAAACCATGACATAAATAATAACAGATGAACATAAATACTGCTGGGCATGTCATCTACGAAGCAATTTCACCGGGCAATTCGGCCTTACGGCCAGGTTTCGCTCTAATATGTGGGGATTACCCAGTCACTTGGGTAATCCCAGAGAAGGGCGGCCTAGGGCGCAAAAAGACCGGCGATCACTGCCGGCCTTCTCGCACCCATCCGTCTACGCTGGATAGGGGAAGCTAGCGCATCCTCCTCCCTCTCCCTCCAGTGAGCAGAGTCTCACAGAAGAAGGCGGCAGCCTCCCATACTCTCTCGCTTCCAACCATGGCTCGACCCATGGTTTGCAGCGATAGGTGACCGCCGCCAAGCGCAATAAGTTCATGGTGCTCGCGTCGCCAGGCCCCGACATATTGTCGGGGGAGCCGCAGTGATGGCACCGCAGCGTTTTCTCAAACGGGCGATGGGGTACAGGTAGTGATTGAAGCAATCATGTTCGGTCAGTACCTGTACCATGTGATACGATACCTATGTATGGACTAAAATATGAATATGAAGATATGAACATTATCTAGTAAATAAGCCTCTTGTTTAAGATTGTCAATGGAATAAGAATAAGTTGTTTTGAATACAACACATTTTTTAAAAATTTGTTCTGATTGATTCTGGGAACTTATTTTCTGATTCTTCTTTATTCTAGTTTTCTAATTTCGTACATCATAAAAAAGGTATACTTAAGGGTATCTTTGTTTTAAAGCGAGCATGTCAAATCTTTAAGTGATGCCACTTTCACACCATTAAATATCATAACTAGGTACTGCCAAGCGGCCTTGACCTATTCGGGATTGTCAGTACAGAAGAAAGGTGTGTTTTGGCCGACCAATGTATCAATAACTATATAAGGGCCTTGAAATGCCAACTTGGCTTGATCTTTTCGGTGCTCCGTGAAGTTTCCAATTTTTACTTATTATTCACTTTATACGAAATCAATCAAACATTTGCATTAATCGTCGAAGTGTGTGATAGTAATTCCTATAAATACTCAGCTAGTTGCATGAACAGAAGTTATCAAGGCAACAAATAGTGTTTTCCGGAATCTAATCTGAGTCTTATTTCAGGTTAACTAAAGCCATATTCCTTACTACAAATATTCCATTCAAGTTATCACCAGGGGAGATATCCAAGTAATGCACAAGTTCTGCTTGACAGAGGGTAAGCAACTGCTACTCATTTACTGCTTAATATTGCATCTCTATTTCGTAACATGATATTGATGTTCCTACAGATATGATCTGATTAGGAAGAGATCAATAATAATTTATATCTATTTTGCTATTAGAAATATATCCTTGGGTACTAAAATATTTGTTTATTTTCCTTGGAATCATATCGTATATATGTTTTTAGACTAAATAACCTGATACAATTATAAACATAACAAATTAAGTTCCGATCTAGCATTTTAAGTTTTTCATGGTTTGCATAAAAAAATCAAACAGAAAGTGTCACATTTAATCAACACCAGGCCCATAATAACATTACAGCTTAAAATATAAAATGTCGACGAAAAGTGGCAGAGCCTCCGGAGGGCAATTAAAATTC
Organism: Nymphula nitidulata; assembly: GCA_947347705.1. NCBI lineage: Eukaryota > Metazoa > Arthropoda > Insecta > Lepidoptera > Crambidae > Nymphula > Nymphula nitidulata. The sequence goes on along the minus strand of OX374625.1, from coordinate 14,180,834 downwards.
GTAATAACTCGAAAGCAAAGTCAACGTAAGTTAAACAAAGCGGGAAAAATAATTAATCGCTGACACGCTCGTGCCGGAATCATAACGGGATAACAGTCGCGATGAGAAGACAACGCGCGATATTATTTAAACGCAACAAAAAGCGCAATCAATTTATTGCAACCTGAATAAATGATAGCATCGTGGTGAATTTGATGTCAATATGTGTTAACACTAAGCTATTTAGTTCACGACTCGGACCCCTTTCCACCCAGTCTCCCCACACACACACACAAGCCCGGGTCACCCCACTCACCCTCCTCCGCAGCTGTGTGCCACCAACACACTGCCAAAAGCAATTTTTCACAGGTTACCTTACGTACACAGTCTCACAAAGACGAATGTAGTGAGTCCCTTGCCCCACGAAAAGTTTTGTAGTACAAAATTTGTTCACTAGTTGTGTCTAGACATGCCGTGCTTTTAAGTTGGAGGTGAATCCTTGGAGATTTGTTTCATGAACTTGCTATGAATAAGTATTGAATTTATTATGACCAACAGTGTAGATTGAGCGCAACTTACAAGTTATTGTTTGTTTACTTTGATATTTGTCTGACGGAACTTGCTAACTTTTTAATTTGTTTCCGAAACTAAAACTTTTTTTAGAGTCGGCTAATGTTAGAGATTTTTCAAAATTAATATCAGTTATCACATTATAAAAAGTAAAATAAAATATGTATTAGAAATTTTAAAAGTCAAAAGCGCAAATCAAACTGTTCTTCTTTGTCGTGAACATTATTAAAGTTTATATAAAACTTAACTAAAGTTCAATAAATCAAATATGAAAACAAAATTCATGTAGTCAATATCCAATAAAATGCAGCACCCTTTGTTTCGAATGGCATAAAACATAAAATCCTAGAATGCCCAAGTGCCGCGGGAAAATCATGACAAGGGAATGCATCGAAAATGATTATGGAATGTGTTCGAACGAGACGGCAGATTGCAGTCACACGCCGCTCAGTCGGTTAGACAGAGATCAAATATTGAATATCGTGGAAGCGGCGAAAAAGCGCAATGTTTTTAGAGTGAAAAGGGGAAAATTGGACCATTCGGCTCAGTTATAGGGTGGAAATTTATGTTTGAGAAGGGTAACATAGGTTGTTCTGGTTGCAGACGGCGGTGAGGTGGCGGGGGAGTCGGTGGCTCTCAACTGTGGCAGATAATCAATATCCGCTTGGCTTGTGGACACTATAATAATATATGTTATTTTATATCTGCGCCGCTCTGATATTTGATTGCGGTATAGCGCTATCCTGCTCGCACCATTATCTAAAATGGACAGTGGCGTAGATTTGGTAAATGATAACTGTGAGAAAGTATTTATCACGACAATGAAGCGTGATATGTAATTATATAACCTATTTACGGTATAGTGGTGATATGTTGGTTGGGGGGTGGGGGGAGTATTGTTAGCGAAGTATTTGTTTTTATTGACGTTGTCTGTTGGTGTGGTGAACACGCGATGCGGGTAGCTACCTATTTTAATACAGACTTGACCGTAGCGTCTTGAGTGCTGCCTAATTGATTATTCAATTATTGTATGAACTTTTTTATCTTTTATTGACGTTTTCATTGTTAAGATCTCTTTTGTTCATTGTTTTTAAGTCACGTTACTTTTTTGTGTGTGGTAACTAATCTTTAGAAATTTGCCTCTTGGGTTTTCTTTGTTTGGGTTTCGCAATGCTGGGAGCATAACTCTGTAGAATTGAAAGTTGTTAAAGAAGTTTATTTACATAAGCCCACAGAGGAAAGCTTACAAAATTGTTTTACAGGTTTCAGGGTTTTGTTTGTTGTAGTTAAATACTTAATTTGATTGTCTTTTACGGTGGTAATTTTTTAATAAGTTTTCTGGTATTTTTATGTAAGGAAAATGGTTTTTTTTTTTTTTTTTTTTATACAACTGGATGACAAACAAGCTGACGGCCCAAAGGGTGGTAAGCGGTTACCGCCGCCTATAGACACCTGCAATAACAAGGAAAAGCACTTGATATCGCAGGTGCGTTGTCATCCTGAGGCCTAAGATGAAATGCCGTCCATGCCCAGTAATTACACTGGCTACCTTTCCCTTCAATCCGAAACACAGCGAACTGTTTCACGGCTGAAATAGGAAAGGCGGTGGTAACTACCCAGGCGACCCTGGTCTTTTGATTGACATACAGATGCCTTAATCTCTTATCATTATGACTCTGAAACTGTCAAAAGTGTATAAAGATTATATTGTTATACGTAACACGTGACTGGACTGCAGCTGTACTCGCTGTTGCTCAGATGAATCAAGCAAGCTGTTACTATGGGTACCTATATCACGGCCGCGTAGATGAAGAAAAGGTGCATTACGTGACGTTGCCCCGGCGCATCATTAGTGATTGTCACCCCTTGGTATTTTAGAGACTTCCTAGAAGAGTTTAATCGCCCATACAGGGGTCACGCTATGAGAGTTTTCTAAATGCAATATTGAATAAGGAGGTAAAGAAGCAAAACAGCACCATCTTCTCATTTCGTAGCTATACATTAGTGATTGTCACCCCTTGGTATTTTAGAGACTTCCTAGAAGAGTTTAATCGACCATACAGGGGTCACGCTATGAGTGTTTTCTAGTGCCATATTGAATAAGGAGGTAAAGAAGCAAAGCAGCACTTTCTTCTCATTTCGTAGCTATACAAACAAAGTGAGAACATTAAAAAAATACCAGTCGTAGCCGTAGATTTCGTAGCTGGCTACGAAATGGGGGAGAAGATAGTTTTTTCGTAGTATTTTTTATTGAGTCTAGTGGTAATAGCTGATTTCTAAGGAAACCCAAAAAGGTACCTGTTTAAAAATGTCATCGTTACATAATCGTATCAAAGACAAGATTAGACCCGTTATTAGGAATTCGTTCGCGACATTCCTGACGTCAAATGTAAACACTCTTTCTACTCTGACCCCTACCAACGGTTTTCACGTATTCTTTTTTTATTTAAAAAGTTGGTATATTTTCTTAATAAAATGTTTATGTTATTGTAAACATTTTATTAAGAAAAATGTTGTTGCCTTTCTTATCAACGATAACCTTTCAGTATGGCTCATAATTTTGTATATAAATCATGAGAATGCTTTTTAGATCAATGATTACATCAGAAAATAAAAAGGCTAAGTACGTGTCGGGCCCTGCGCATAATAGGTTTCGTAGTCTTGTTTCGTAGGTATTTATCCTGAACTAAATCAAATCTAATAATAATCTAATATATCTATCTAATATTGATTTAGTTCACGATAAATTAGCACTTTAAAGTTTAATAGTTGGCAAACCGATCACCGATTAAAAAAAAGTTTACATACACCCCCAATATTTTTGAAGAATCTGGCTATTCAATGACATTCACAAATTGTTTTGAAAAAAAATATTGCACTTTCTTGTTATGTGGTATAGACGAGAAATAAAATCGTCCGCACTTTAGATGGATGGATTTAACTTAGAAATCGATGGGGGAGGCCTTTGTTCAGCAGTGGACATCATAGGCTGACAAGTACTTATGATGATGATGATGATGACACTTTCTATGTAAGGGCAAGATACCCTAAAATACATATTTTTAAACGAATTTACGTCCACTGCTTTGTTGACGCATTTAATAGAAAATAATATTTAAAATGAAAAAGTTTTTTTTCAACGATTTCAACGTTGTTCACTATGGCAATATGGCGGTGGACATAGAAGTCAACTAAACAACACCAAAGTGTCTTACGCGCCAAGATGAATATTTGCCTGTGTTGCAGTTTTTTTCTATAATAATTCTTGTTTTGTACCACACAACAAAGCAAATAAAAAGAAAATGGACAATAGGACACTGTTATGAATATTTTTACCTATTTCTTAGTATAGTGTACATAGACCTGGCCGTGTCTCCATACATTTATGAAACATCTCTTTTATTTATTCGTGCTGATTTTGGAAAAAACAATCTCTAAATTTTGTTCCGAAAGTCCAAAATAAAATTTCAGAAAGTGGTTGATTACCCTGTCAAGAGTTACCCCTGATAGTTTGACACCTTTCAGACCACTTTTCCGATTGAATAAAAAGTAGCATTATTCGGCTCGTGACAACCCTAAGAATGCGTACTATTGCGTATCGTACGACGCACTACAATTATACCATACCCCGTGCGTAAGTAGTACGATATCGGCCCCCCGCAACCACAGAATTCCAAATTTTATTTTGAAATTTTGTAACATCCAGTATAGCGCCTTTTCTGCCGTGGGACTTTAAGAAAACTAAGTGTCGTAGTGCTTATGATGCCTAGCAATAGGTACCTAATTACTTTTTGTTGTGCACAAATACCTATATAAGTATCTTTTTTTGTCTGTCTGGAAGAAGTAATATTTTCCGCAAATTAAATAAATTACTTGAATGCAATTAAACAAGTAGATGTCTAGAAATTAGATTAACGACATGACAAGAAGAAACACAGCAGTTGCATACTAATAGGGAAATGTATAGAAAAAACTAAGAGAGTCGGAGCATTGTGGTATTTTCACTCGTATTTTAGGCTCCGATCGGGCCAGCGCTTCCAACTTACAGAAGAGTTACATAACACTACTTTTAATGTTGTATTCATGCCGCGAGTAAGGTCGCCAGAGCTTATTCAGCAAGCGTCATGTATAGAGCAAAGGGACTTGTCTCGTGTTGTCTTGTGGGAATTTTTCCGATTTGTTTATTTTTAATAGGTGCATACCTATTAAAATAAATGAATACACTGAAAAAAAAATAACCAAACTACTTCGGTTACATTTGCAATAAACAAAATTTAACACGGTGTAACTACAATTCATTTGATTTAACAAAACAGTACATCTCTCAGCAACTTTATTTTTGGCTTTTTTCAGTTTAGGAAACGTGTTACAAGTTATATGAAGAATATGCCTCTACGAAGTCTATGCAAATCTCCTATGGCATCAACATAACGTTTTCCCTTGCTTTTCACAGAGTAGGCACCGCGTGACTAGTGCCAAAGGTGCTGCGGTAATAGGTAGCGGTAACCGCTGACCAATATGAGACAGGGCTGTGAAAATAATGTTTACCAAATTTTAAGAAAAACATAATTTGGTATTATTTTAATATATTAATAGCCGCTATCTTTTTATATGATATTTATTAAATGGTGTTTAGTTTTATTAAAAAAAGTTCACATCATATAAATCTTTTATACTTTTGTCTCTCAACATCGTAATGTCTAATATGTATTATAAATTAGGAGACTGTAAACGTACGTATATGAAAAAAAAATACATATACAAATCGAACGCTTTTACTAACAAATCGTATCAGAAAGCGAATGGTGTTATCGCTAAAAGCTATCTTAGCCAGATTTTCTGATGAACTGGAGTCTGGATATATTTTAAAATTCGGCTAAATGCTAGTCTGACTCGCGCACGAAGGGTTCCGTACCATTATTAATAAACGAACGTCTACCTGTTGCCTTTATCAATGTCAAGCAAAAACAAGCAAAAAAAAACACGTTTGTTGTATGGAAGCCCCCTTAAATATTTATTTTATTGTAACAGTTACAAATAAAGCAAAGACAGGCAAATAAAGTAAAGTACAAACGCATCAAGAACATTAAAATGTGATATTTATTTTATTCTGTTTATTAGTATTTGTTGTAGTAGAGGCAACAAAAATAAATCGTTTATGAAAATTTCAACTGTCCAACTATCACGGTTCATGAGGACAGACGAACGGACGGACAGCGGAGTCTTAGTAATAGGATCCCGTTTTACCTTTTGGGTACAGAACCCTAAAAAGAGGGTAGTCAATACATAAAAAATAAAATATATCAATATGCAGAATGGTTATTCAATCAAAGAGGATAGTACAAACATGGATTTTGATTGATTTTCTAATTAATGTGCAAACTGCTTGATTTAGATACACATGTTTTAGAATGGTGGCGTCCCAAACCGTTCCCGAATCATATTGGGAACATAATTTGATTGGCCCCCGTCTGTCGACGACTTCGATAATAACTGATATTACATTACCTGGATTCGATTAAACTTAATAAAAACACTGATATAATAATGTCCGTGTGCACTAACCATTGCCTAGGCTTAGTTTTAGGTGACTCTTAACGACATTATTGTCTGTTTCTATATTCGTTAGATAGACTGAGATAAAAATCACTACGAGCATAATAACAAATTATGTAGAGCCCGTCTCCAGCCCGGAGAGTGACTCGGGCATATTACTTCTAAATAAGGTAAAATAATAATTAATTGATTAAAATATAACATGCTGAATATCTTAAATAAAAGCTAAATAAAGTAAAGTTGTATAATACCTGAAATAAATAAATAACTAACAATACAAGATAGTATGATAACAGCTAAAGACAGGAATGCAGATAATATACATAATAAATAATAACATTTAAGTTGGTTTTGGGGGATAGGCTGGAAGAGCTACCCTCAGCGAAAAAAAACATATAATCCAACTTAAGGAAATGTGCAAGTTTCATCAAAATCGGTTCACTAGTTTTGAAATAGAGAGTTAAATCTGTATCATGCAGTCACTAAAGGAATCGTTAAACATATAGATGCTCGTAGCACCTTGGGCAAAACCGTAGTCCATACTCACGCGTTGCCTATTATGTTAAATAAATACCGTCGCATATGAATGCTCGTAGCACCTTGGGCATTACCGTAGTCACTACTCACGCATTGCTTACTGTGTTAAATAAATACCATAGCATAATTATATGCTCGTAGCACCTTGGGTATTACCCTAGTCAATACTCACGCGTTGCCTATTATGTTAAATAAATACCGTCGCATATAAATGCTCGTAGCACCTTGGGCATTACCGTAGTCACTACTCACGCGTTGCTTACTGTGTTAAATAAATACCGTAGCATAATTATATGCTCGTAGCACCTTGGGCATTACCGTTGTCAATACTCACGCGTTGCCTATTATGTTAAATAAATACCGTCGCATATAAATGCTCGTAGCACCTTGGGCATTACCGTAGTCACTACTCACGCGTTGCTTACTGTGTTAAATAAATACCATAGCATAATTATATGCTCGTAGCACCTTGGGCATTACCGTTGTCAATACTCACGCGTTGCCTATTATGTTAAATAAATACCGTCGCATATAAATGCTCGTAGCACCTTGGGCATTACCGTAGTCACTACTCACACGTTGCTTACTGTGTTAAATAAATACCATAGCATAATTATATGCTCGTAGCACCTATGGCATTACCGTAGTCCCTACTCACGCGTTACCTATAATGTTAAATAAATACCGTCGCATATAAATGCTCGTAGCACCTTGGGCATTACCGTAGTCACTACTCACGCGTTGCTAACCTGTCAAACCTAGATAAAGCACTAAGTTGACAATACGGACACGAGTACCCCTGCTCTGCGAGCTGCTGAGCTCTGGCGACGTTACTCACCGCAGGAACACAGCACTGCCGTAGTGTTATTTAGCTGATAATAGGGTAGTTGTAATTTTTTTTTCATTTCATAAATAAGAAGTTTAAAACTCATGAAGGAATAGTATGTTTATGATCAATAGCTTCGCAGATACAGTTTACAGGTTTATATTGTGTGAGAAAAGAAATGCTACAAATAATTATTTTCTTGACCCCTACCTGCCCATCGGATATAAACAATAGAAAATCTATTGTGTCTGACATGTGGTTAGGGTGAGATTTTGGGGGTGATTTTAAACGAGGTCGTGTAGATTATGACAGGTAAGGATACTTAGTTGCTAATCTTATACTGTTGGGTAAAAGAGAGTTCCATGTTCAATGTCAGGTACTGAATATAGGCTCTTATACTTTTCTACCATGATACTCGTAAAACCCTGGTGTTCTTAACTGTCCCACTTTAACCCTCCCTACTTTACAGATTAAATAATTAAGTGATAACTAACTATCAATAGTTGGGGATCATTCTGGTGAAGTAGTTTGAGCTCTTTGGTTTCAATTACGAAAACAAAGCAACTTTTACCATGGTTGATCCTGAATGGGAGAGTCAAAATTTGTAATCTCTAGCTCCTTCGTGCTTCAGGATTCGGTATTACAACTGTTTTCTTTCACCTAGCTAGCGTGGTGATAAAACTCGGAAATAATTCTCTATCTGAGAAAATATTTTCACACCAATGATTATTGCAATTTAATTGGGATGTTGCCTAAGTTTGAATCTGGCGCTATTTTTCACAAATTCGGAAAATATAAGCTACTATTATCTATAAAAACAGTTCATACTTAAAAGATATGGAATATAGTTGAAGTTGTAGGTACTGTTTAGAAAATTTAGTTTAGATAATTTTAAAAAATGATTTTTTTTTTCCAAAATTTATCAATATTCATTAATTTTAAAAAAAAAACTTATTACAATAACTATGAATAAAAAAATACATATTTCATAGTTATTATTAATTTTGTCAATATGCCCATACATTTCTTAGTAAAATCTACGGAACAGGTGACGTCACCTGTTCCGCGTATTTTCTATGGAGCGTTTTTGGACGTTGTTGGCCGCAACACATCAAACATACCACTATATCTGTGAAACTATTCATCTTAGACATACAGTTTTTTTTGCAATATTTCTTGATAAGTTATATACTTCTTATTTATGACATTAAAAAAAGTTGTCAACTACCTACACCCTAATGTTACAGCTTGATTTAGAAGTCAACAATCCAATGGGCTTCTGTTTATCGATCTTACATAACTGAAATGAAGCACACTTCATGTGTGGACTTCGGAACCCGTAACGTAACTTTATTAAATTATTTATGATTGCGAATTAAATGCGTCATACACTTGAAACAGGTTCTATACACGTCCAACTTCAAATAAATAGATGATTATTCAATTTTTTCACTAATTATATAATAATATTAGAAACAAGCGTTAACACAACAATGTACAGTTCATTGGTATGCAATCGATAGGCCACACAGGCGGTTTCTGTCATTATAGATTGATGCATATTCCCTTAATATTGTTTGCGGATTATAGTCGACCTGCACAGGTATCGTGTACCTAATTAAACGGAACCATTCAACGTGAATCACAGAGTAATATAGGTAATTAATGCTTGCAAATCGAATGTCATAATGCTAATGGAGTTGGTATGTATTACGCTTTATGTAAACTGTGTATTTACTTCATTCATAGAGGATGAGATCCAGAAATTCTGAGAACTTATGTACTTTAGTTCTATTGCGTTTGCCATTCCAAACTCTTTTAAGTCAAAGCCTTTAACGTTTGAGATATTGTTTTCACTTTTCGGTTAAGATCAGTCAAATAGTCGCTTTGTTTACAGAAATAATCTCTAAAGACCAGCAACAAAGAAAAGTTGAAAGAAGACATGAAGTGTTATCGGATACTAACCAGTGTTAGTTACACTGGTTCTAATCCGATAACACTTTCATAAAGTGTAGTTTTGTGACAAGCTGGTAGCTGCTGCTCCGCCATTGTGCGTATCGGTTATCGCGCCAAAGGGTATTTAGCCTATTAAATTAAATTAAATTAAATTGACTGAGTTACATTCGCATTTGTAATAATACTGAGTATAGGTTCCGACGAGTAGTTAAAGATTGGATTGTAAATTAATATTGTTTCTTTAATATTCCAGAATTAAATAATCTGGTATATCTCGATTCATAAATAGATACATTAACATAAAAAGCTTTAAGAACCTTTATGTATACGCCTGAAAAGGTAGGATCAAGTAATGCTATTCTTCGTATTGTTAAGACCTTTTTCTGTACCCTTTTCTCATACTCGTACGCAAAGGTTATTATACCTATTTTACATTAATGTATCTGTTTTTAAATCATATATTCTTGAATGTAGAAGAACCTTACTGTACCTGTAGTGTAAGTTTTAATCGAATCGAAACAATATTATAATCGCCGTGTTCAACTTTAGATAGCTAATAAGAGAAACGCAACGCTCGAAAGTAGTCATATTTGGATTATTTTATCTGCCTTAGGGTGTAGGTCCTGCAGGTGCTTACCAAGCTGGGCGTTCAAAATTAGAGTCGCATATAAATACTACGATGTCCTACCTCCATTGGAATTCATATTCATTTCGATTCATATAACAGAGAGGGACATATGACTTCTCAGAGCGAGGAAAACAGACAACAGTAGTGCTCGCGCGCGGAACGTATGCAATAGGTAATTGGAAATAATTTATCTATTAAAATCTAACTGCTTTAAAAAAAAAACTCTTTTGAGAATAATTACAGTAGTTCATTGTCATTCCAGAAAACTTGGGGTATGAAGCATTCGTTTGTTTTAGAAAACAAAAAAAGAGGGATTGAGAAGAATCATCTTTATATTCTATTCTATAGGGAAAATGGTTTCTATTCTTGTTTTAGCTTTTGTTAAAACTTAATTGGTTAGTCAGCTCTAATATCATCATTATCAGCCTATATACAACACTGTAGAAACCAGGAAAAGCACACGAGGAGTTAACTATGAAAACAAGGACAACAGTAGCACACATACAAGATTAAATCCTCAATAAAATGGTAAATTTTCGTGATGTATCAAGGTATAAAATGTAACGAACAAAGGCTTTTAAGTGCATATTGTTTGTATGGCCAAAAGCATTCAATCTCATCTCGATACCAACACAATTATTTATCGTCTTTTCAAGTAAGTTTTTCAATCAAACGGGACACATACACATGACCGGGTGTATTTTCCTGCGGATTATGCCCCTACATAGTCCCACCCCAGACATATTGCCTCGACCCTCCGGAGTACTGACCTCCGATGCAACAGTGGATCAATTTATGAATCATCCCACAGCCAACACTATTTTAAGAACTCAATTTAGGGGGTTTCGCTTTGTGCACTGTGCGTTAGCCGGTGGAAGGTTTTACAAAGTGTTATTATTCAGTTTCTAAATTATATATTTGTGTCCTGGCATTGTCATTGGATGAAGCTTTTTCGTTTCTCGTATCTAAAATAACCAATGTGTTACACCTCTTCTTAGATGGAAAGTGTAAAACAAAGAAAAGTGGAAAATCCAAAGAGTCCAGGAGAGAGAGAGTGGTTACTCAAAGTTCAATGATTATAAATGATTATAAAGCCCATTATTATTAATTTACGTATACCTATATGTATAATGGACAGTATACGGTAGATAGCATTTTAATACCCACGCATCAGATACAATAGATTCTCAATCGGGGCGGGCTGACAAGGGACGAAAAGTTCATCAAACATATTCTTAATTTTTATTTAACATTACGATAAATGTTTGAAAAAAATATTCGATATGATCTTTTTTATTTATTACTATTATTTTATTGTTTGTAAATACTCGTTTCGGATGTTGAAATAGAACATTTCGGCATTGTAGGGTAGACGTTAGCTCACAACGCAAATACAGATAGACTAGAAGAATTTCACAGGGATATCCCAAGTCCTGGGTGGCTCAGATGGTTAGAGCAGTCGCCCGGATTGCGAAAGGTCGCGAGTTCGATTCCCGCCTAAGGACGTGAAATTTTTCCAGTTTAGATATTTTTATTAGTAAAATAATTCATCAAACATACTTTGACAGACCTTATTTATTACTAATAGGAGTTATTTTAGATGTGCAACTATTATTTAATCTTGAAACTGTAAGCACATAATTATTTTCCATACTAGAAGAATGTGATTTATTCCTTTAATGGTCAAATGAGCTGCTGTAATATCCAATCTAAAATAAAGAGATGAAAATACGAGGACACGATTGAGTTACCCGCGTGTATAGAAAATGCTTGCAAATATCTGACCGTGTCTTCCTTCATCAGAAAACTATTAAAGAGTTTGATGTCCACCGTAACAATACATAACAAACTTCATATAGAAAGAAGTTAATATACTACAGATAGTAAATTGTACAACCCAGACTAAGATATCAGACTGATGTCATACCCTTAAATAAAATTAATCTTTACGGTTCATTGTAGGCGTCTACAGCTAGACACTGTGAGTGACGTATCTGTTATTAATAGAACAGTAAAGTTACAAATCATGTAAGATTTAATTTTTTATCTCTTTCGATAGCAAGTTATATTAGTTCTGACTTCAAAGTAATACTAAGTAGGTAGATTGGCATATGCATGTTGAAGCGTTTTTGATGATACAGTATCATCAAGTTCAAAGATTTAAGTGATGATTCCCGCATCGTAATCCTCTTTGGTACAGTCCAACTTAAAGTATATTTCTTAAATTGATATAGCATGCTAGAATTTTTTTATTAGGAAATATTTTCTATGATTAATGATTTTTTTTATTACTTTTTAATCAGAACAGTCTGAAATTAGTTTTGATAAGTTTTAAGGTCTATGCCCAGCAGTGGGCGTCACCCGGCTGAAATGATGATGATGATGAAGTTTTAATAAAACAAAAAAAGGCACAAGCACAAAATACAAATGCAAAAAGGTTTTATGTAAGTTTCTTTTTTATACAACTAGATGACAAACAAGCTGACGGCCCACCTGAAACACAGCGAACTTCTCACCGCCTTTCTTATTCCAGCTGTGAAACAGTTCGCTGTGTTTCGGATTGAAGGGAAATGTAGCCAGTAGAATTACTGGGCATGGACGGCGTTTCATCTTAGGCCTCAGGATGACAACGCACCTGCAATATCAAGTGATTTTCCCTTGTTATTGCAGGTGTCTATAGGCGGCGGTTACCGCCTACCATCAGGTGGGCCGTCAGCTTTTTTGTCGTCTAGTTGTATAAAAAAAAATGTAAGGAAAAATTTAAATTTTGAGAATACCTATTTACGTAGAAGCGTGAACATTTCCAAATCTAACTAGTTATATCAAATTATTATTCTACTGTTATGAACTAGATTTTCTAGACATTTTAAGGTAGAGAGCCTCTACAAAACGTATTATATCAATTGACCTGTAATATCATTGTAAGTATTCGTTGTTTCAAAAATAATATACCCAAGTCGTTTTTATATAAACAAATAATTTAAAACTATATTATATTAATCAATTCCATTCTTTCTACGGATAGCAGATACCAATTTTTACAAAATAGTTTTTTACGACAAAATATTGCTTAAATCTTAAATAAAGTCAACTAATGTTTGCCACCCTACTATAGACACAGTGACACCGGAGGGCTGTCGATGAACATTGATTCACCGTTGATTTGCAGTAATTGATCGCCCGGGGCTTCGACAGGGGTCACCATTCGCCCCCACTTAACGATTTAACTACTATTCAAACTCAGTTGGGACTTTGTTCAATTAACTTTTAGCTGTCAACTTTTGTTGTGCTTTTGTTACGTTGGATAAGGTGATTTGCTTGATTAAGTCACGCTTTTATATAATAACAATGTTTATATAATGCTTCTACAATTGGAGAAATTACGTCTGAGGATTATTACGTTATTTATCTATACGTAAGTAAAAAAAGACAAAACATTTTTAAATTTGTTTTATCTGTTTGATGTTGAAAAGTTGAGGATATAAAAACATCTGTTGATTGTGTTAAAATTACAGTTTAATTAAGGCCTAAATAACTATCTATAGCTTTGTCAAGTCTTCATTTTTCACGTACTTAACATACTTAGGCATATTTCAAAGCATTGTAGCAAACCCCATATTTGCTTGGAGCTGCATTGGGTTGTTTCTAAAGCGATATTCAATATTTTACTTGATTATTATAAGATTACTTTGTTTTAGGTTAATAACTTATATACGTTATGATATGAATGAAGAGTACCTTTATACTATGTTAAAGGATATAAAATATATGATAATATTTTTTAAGTCATGCTTTTGCACTTGCTTTAGCAAGGGTCATTATGATTTAGTCCTTTATTTATATAAACAACTACACTACCAGCCTGATGGTTAGCGGCTTTTAATACCACGTGGTATAATGCTTCTCCCGTGAATTCTACCACTCTATACAGGGTGGTGCTGTCAATGCGACAATTAATTTAAACATGGGCTATATTAGTTCATAGAAATGTTTTGCCACTTTCAAAAACATCTTATTCATTTGATAATTTCATGACATTTGTATGGAGTAATATAACATTGGCTGATTTTTTTTAAGGAAATGTCCAGAAATTATCAAATGATAAGATGTTTTTGAAATTGGCAAATAATTTCTATGAACTATATATTAGCCCATGTTTTAATTTATTGTCGCATTGACAACACCACCCTGTATAGTGGCTTCTTCACTGTTCATGCTGTTCGTCTTTGGAATTCTCTTCCTCATTGTCTGCGTGAATGCTCATCTCTGAACGTATTCAGAAGAAGGCTCAAAGAGCATTTACTCACAACCTAAGTTTATTTATATGTAAGTATAAATTTGTCTGACTCTGTATGTATGATTTGTATTTCTATTATTTACGCTTGTATGTATTTATGTATGATACGCATTTATATAAATTATGTAAGTATGTAAAACTTTTTCTTATAAGATTTTTTTACACATACCTCACGTACCTATCAAAATCACTCTCTGAACTTAAAGGTTTGCTGGTAGAAACCTTTAAGTTTAGAGTTTTATTTGTCGTTTATTCGCATGTTTTATTTTGTAAATTTTTGTTTTAAGTTGTTTTGTGTACAATAAACAAGAAATAAATAAATAAATACTCCTCTATTCTTGTAATATATTCAAGACTTTCCCAAAATTATTCTGTCTCATAATTAATCTGATTCTATTACCTTTCAAAAGCACAATTTAGGAGTGTTTCTAAAATTAATCTAAGTATATTCTAACGTGTAGTGAAGTAAACGACTTACCCGTTGCTAAGCTCGGTGGGCGGGGAAATTTACATATTATTAATTTACATGGCAACTCAGACCCCACAGGCTCCCAATCTGTGTAATTTGGGTGTTTAGTGGGCCTACTAGTCGCAGGGTATATTGTAATTACTACTAGAACATCTGTGCCTATATAAACCGTACCTTACACTTTTATTGAATACAATGATTCCTATTTAATGAAGTATTTTTAATAGTTTTTTAATAGTTTTAATAGTTTACCACCATTTTACCTAAGTCTGCCGCCATAACAATAATGTTACCAGCATTGTTGTGTTTCGGCAGTTAGAGGAAGATAGCGTTCCTGTGTGGTTGAGGAATACGGGTGTGACTCGCTTCTAACGTCGGTCTTATCTTCACTTACCATCAGGTGAGATGAAGGCCAAGAGGTACCCTGTTGAGTTTTTAAAAGAAGTTAAAGCGAAAATGATTAGAAAACTTTATAATCAATCTTTTTTTCTGCGGTAGTGTATTTTAATTTATTTTAAAAGTAATATACAAGATGGTGCTGTCAATGCGACAATAATTTCAAACATAGACTATATTAGTTCATAGAAACGGTTTGCCACTTTCAAAAACACGTTATTCATTTGATTATTTCATGATATTTGTATGAAATAGGTTGCAAATGCAACCTTAATTACAATGACAATTCATAGAAATGTCATGAAATTATCAAATGAATAACATGTTTTTGAAGGTGCCAAACCATTTCTATGAACTTATATAGCCCGTGTTTAGATTTATTGTCGTATTGACGGCACCATCCTGTATACCTGTATAAGGGTCTATTATTTTAAAAAAGCCTATTCAAATTTGGACGCCATTTTTAAAATAACAACTGCAGAGACAGAGCAAAACTAGCAAACAGAGCTCAGGAGTTCCTGACTAAAACAAACTGCAGACTGCAAAAAGGCTTCGCACAGGGAACGCTGATTGGTCAACTCTGAAATTCACACTCAAATACCGGAACGCTAAACAGAACTGAATAGTGGAGCGGAGTAAGTGATTAAGTAAACAAACAGTTCGGGGCTAGACACATTTTTTGACACTGTCATCAGAGGGTTGTTTTCCCCCATCGATTCGTACTCCATCGGGCTGGAATGAAAAGTATTGGGTAATATCTGCCATTTGCATATTTTAATTGTGATACAAGGACTCCCCCATAGTGCAAATGTGGCATAAGCAAGATATTTGCATACGTAGTCGCGACAACCGGCAGCAAATTGCTCCATCTGTAAATAAAGAGGAGTAATTGAAATGGAAAGTGCTCAGAAAGTTATTAGTTAGTTAACTAGACATAGCAAAGAAAATTTTACTATTTAATCTCTTGTTGTTGTATAATCTGCGCATACTGTGCAACCTTCACCAGGTGACAGTAATTGATCCTAAATTAATCAGAGACGAGTTATTTTTGTACCAATTTCATATTATGTAGTAATTTTCAAACGCTATTATTTCCTTAATTATTCCAAGAACAATGTATACCAATGAATGTAGAAACATTTTATGTAAAAACGATGTATGTACCTAGTATCATATCGGTTCGGATTTGGCAGTGTGTTTTAGGGAGTAAATCGAACAAACACGTACGACTTAAATCTTCACCTTCCCAACCTGAAACCCCGGAAGAATTACTAGTAACTATAAACTCCTTTAAATCGTAAAAGAAAATAGTCCAAGTTTATCGATTACGTAAAGCAATAAACGGTCTAAACGCTCATTCTAAACATTTCCAGACATCGCACGGATATAAATAAAGAATCAAAGTAACGATATTTTCGATTAGAGAGATGACGAGGGTGTGGGACTCGGAGCGGCGCGCGCGGTGGTACCATCACGTCAGCGCTGTCTTCGACGCAGGGTTGGCGATGATTACTAGCTTCTAGATGATTCTATATTGACCCAAGAACTCCTTGATTTTTTATAAATGATAGACACTGCCAGTAGGTTGGTAAAACTTAAGTTCAGTACCCCTAGTACAAACATTTTAAAATTTCGAATCGTATTCGTATCGTTCTCTTACGCTTTAAGCATTTCAAACAAAAGCCAAACAAAAGTTAACGTAACTACAGTCGGGTCGAATCCTAAACTCCCGTATGACGTATGTCAGATTGACAATGGTTTAGTTGATCGGTAACAAATTTTTCTTTCAAATAACCCATTGATAGACATCATGTTGTCAAAGAACTATTGCTGCACTGGAAGCTAAGAACTGGACGCATTAGCAATGATTCACATTTCTTAATATAATAGTTATTCTGCAGCAAATCGGGTTCAAATATGTCGGCACAACCCTGTCCTATAGTGTGCAAATGAGTTAAAACTTCTGTTTTGCTGCCATTACTTCAAAGTCGCTACTACCTTTGCGTGTGAGAGATAGGTAGTTTATGTTTTTTAAATTGAAGTGTTATGAATTTAGTATAAAAGGTAGACAGGTTTAAGAGAGGTCGATAGGGCAAAGTTGTACTTATTTGCCACTTGAATCTTAAGCACGCGGCTGGGATAACCTCTATCTTTCAGAAGATTGCAGCTAATAACACTACTTTGTAGTGTAGTATTCCTGCGGTGAGTAAGGTCGCCAGAGCTCTTTGATCAAGCGTTATGTTGGAAGCAGGGGGCAGAGAGTATGGCAACCTTTCTCTTTAATTCGAAACGCTGCTAAATGATATACGGCCGAAATGGGAAAGCCGATGGTTAACTAATCAGTCCGTTAGCAGTACCAACCAGCTATACCTAAGTCTTACTGCGAACTCGCCTTCCCATGCGACACATCTGCGGAACGTACGGCGCCGGTAACGTTAGGTTGAAAACGCTCGCAGTGTTTTTGATATGACACATCACCCGAAATTACGTCGCGTTCGGCGTAACGCTGATCCTTCCTTCGGGCAATTGTTTTAGCAAATACGCATTCAATGTATTTTGCACAGCAAGCGACACATCACGCGACGCGTTACGCGTGAATTTCTGTCGCGTCGCGCGCTGAACAAGACGCCGCGTACTGAGCGTTTGGTTTGTCATAGCAACGGAATATTACGACTGAAACGTCAGTCGCTGAACTTTCGGCGCCGTACTTTCAGCAGATGTGTCCTTACCCTAAAAAAAACACAACGAGCTTTTGAGCCATAAGCCAACACTGTGCTGCTGGCCCAATGCAGGCTGGTGGGTGAGACAGCAGTTGCAGTTATAACCAGGCCCAACGGCTTAACATTAACATGCTTGCTAAGGCACGGAGGAATTCGAGAATACGAATTTCGATTGACCCATCCAAGTCAGGACCAGCCATGGTGAAAGTTTCCTTGTGTACGGAAGCTAAATTAAAGCGCTGGAACGACGCGTGAGTGACTGAGGACATTGTAAATATTCCAGATAACGCAGAATAAAATTATTGCTTAATTTACTTTTCAACGCATATGCTCAAAAAATGCATTAAGAATTAATGTATAATTAATGTATACTGGCTATACATTAAACACATTCGCGAGAAAACAGTACAATAAACAAATAATTATTTTGTTGCAGAAAGTCGCAACGGTCTTTAACGTTTCTAATAAGAATATGGCGCGAATTAAATTTTGCAAATGACGCCACGCGCGTGTGGTGAAAATTAGAACTAAGTTTACGTATTTAGTCTTTGAGTCTCTTAGTTTACGTACCTATTAAGTTTTCTGTTTAAATTTTGATCAGGAATTCATTAAATTTTACTTTTAGAAATTTAAAAAATCCATAAAAGATACCCACGGCGCTATAGATACACTTACATAATGGAGTTTTTTGTGTTCTGCGCTAAAATTATGATAATAAGCTCTATAATTTATAACTCGTCAAAAATTAATCACGTCCAAGTCTTACCTTTTATACTAAGTATAAATTGAACACATTAAGTTAGGTTTCCATCCCTGATAAAATTTTAAACCATCAGCTGATTTATGGAATTTGTACCTAATCTGTTTAGTTGTGATACAAAGTTATGCCCCTAAAGTATAAAATAATTTTGGAAATTTACGCCATATTAGCAATTATTTATTAGGTGCTACACTTATTCTTTAAATCTGAAAAATATAGACTGCATCACCTAATAGTTTGTAATAAATAATCATTAAAATAAACCACACAAAATGATAAAATGTTTTGGACATCATTGCCTACAATAATTATTGTACAGTAGCGTGGGACCGTCGTGGTTGGAATGTTTGCAGAGCCATCTAGTGTCGAGCTAAGAAACTATACCTCACTGATAATAACTAATTATACTTTGCTTCGTCTTCGAGATTAGGAATACTTGTAGTAGCACGTAATGTGTAGCCATTCATACACTATAGTGGAGAGAGAGATAAAAAAAAAGAAATAATATAAATATTAATTTCTGTAAAATAAAATTGACGTAGTACTTATCTATGGCAACACTATCGTCGCCATTTTCATTCGCGTTCTAGTGCCCGGCCATTCGACACGTCCTATTTTAAGTTTCATAATTCATAAGTATTGTTGTGTGAAAATAATGCCGAAGCGTAAACATAGTGATAGTGATGATTACATTTTAAGAAAAATAAAAAAACTGGAAAGAAAATTAAAGAAACGAAATAGAAAAAAGTCATCAAGTTTTTCTTCAGACGAGTCTAATACAGAGTTGTCATTACAAAAAGGTAACTGACCTTTTATAAATGTAAAATAGGTATACAATGCAGACTTTTTTTTCTCTCTTAGTGTTGAGTGTACTTCAAAAGAGAGTACTACCTTCACAAAAAAAAAAAAAAAAATACATGAGGGTAGTTGAAAAGACTATCGCCTTGTATTATATACTAAATTATTAAATGAGATTATCATCTCACTCACATTATCATATTATGCAATTCAGTGTTGAGTTCATCTAATAGGGATGTTCCTTCACGCCTTTATTATTGAGTACAGGTCTTGAGCCTGTTACCTGTAATTTTTTAAGATATCTTTTAAAATTTATTTTATTTTTTTGTCTTCTTTTTAGACGATGAAATAGAGGAGTCTGTAGATTTAACAAATGTTGGCGACAGGGTAGATAGTGATGTGAATATCGTCGAATTATTCCCATCTGAAATTCAAGACTCAAATACGTCATCACAGCCTGTTGATTTTAATGAACCTAATAAAGACCCGACAGACTTACCTTCAGAACCTGTTGTTGTTTTGGATGAAAATATACTTGAGCTATTAGGCGAAAATCCTTCTAAAAATAAAAATTACAGCTCACCAATACAAGCTGAGCTAGCTGTACGTTGGGAGCATATTACAACTACGGGCTTATCAAAGGAAATAAAAAAGGATTTACTTGGCAAATATTTCTTACCAGAAAATTGCTTAAAAATTGGTGCTCCAAAGTTGAATCCGGAGATAAAAGCTGCGCTCTCGGATACGCTGGTTAAAAAAGACACTGCTATTGAGACTAAACAAAACCAGCTAGCGGTTGCTATATCTTGTATTAGTCAGGCGTTAACAAAAATATTTGCAAGTCAAAATAAAGATGCAGACGTAATAAAAATGTTAATAGATGCAACACGATTGTTGTGTGATTCACAACATATCGAGTCTATGTCTCGTCGAAGTTTTGTAGCATCCACAATTAAAAAAGACATAAAAGACCAGCTGTATACTACTGAGATTGACTGCTACTTATTTGGGGAAAAGTTAGCTGATACGCTAAAAACAGCAAAAGCCATAAATAGATCGGGAGCTGAGTTGAAAAATACGCCTCAACCTAAGTCTACAACTTTTTCACAGCCCAGATTTAATCATTCTCTTTCTTTAAACTTTCGACCTCCGCTCCCTATGGCGAGGCAGGCGGGAGCGGGGAGACAGTCAACACCTGCGATGCAGCAACCTCGCCGATACCAAGCCCCTCCTCCGCCAACAAGAGCGCCGCCGCCGCCCCGGCGGACTTCCGTACATCCACCGCCGCCGCCGCCGCCACCGCACTCACGCGGGCGCACACACACCCGCCGATAAGTGAGGTACGTCACGCTGCGGGCCGATTATCATTATTTCACGATAGATGGAAGCATATCACAAATGATATTGTTATTTTATCGTGGATTAAAGAAGGGTATAAAATACCTTTTTCAACCACACCAAAACAGACCTTTACACCTTATTCCAAAAGCTATTCTTTAAATGAAATTAATGAATTTCAAATTGCTATTGATGAACTTTTAATTTCGGGTGCAATATCAGAATGCACACCGTGCTATAGACAATATATTTCAAGTTGTTTTTTAGTGACTAAGCCAAATGGCAATAAACGATTCATTCTAAACCTGAAATCCCTAAATAAATTTATCACGACAAATCATTTTAAGATGGAGGATTTAAGGACAACTTTAAAATTAATTTCCAAAAATTCATTTTTAAGCACAATTGATTTGAAAGACGCTTATTTTTTACTGTCTATAAACCATGAATTTAGAAAGTACCTACGTTTTACTTTTAACAGCAAATTGTATGAATTTAACGTTCTCCCTTTTGGGTTAAGTACAGCTCCACTAGTGTTCACAAAATTAATGAAGCCTGTAATATGTCTACTAAGATCTTTGGGGTATATATCTTCTATATATTTAGATGATATTTGCATAATTAGCGACTCATTTGAAAAATGTCAACAAAATGTAACACAAACACTAGTTATTTTAGAGTCTTTAGGTTTCATTATTAACTATGAAAAAAGTGTGTTAACGCCCAACACTGTGTGCAAATATTTAGGGTTTGTAATTAATACAAAAAATTTCCATGTTGCTCTTCCCTACGAGAAAAGAGTTTTAATTAAACAAGAAATAACAAAATTTATAAATTTAAAGAGATGCACAATACGTCAATTTGCTCGACTAGCAGGTCTTCTAGCCTCTTCCTGCCCCGCTATCCAATATGGTTGGCTGTACACTAAAAATATTGAGCGGTGTAAGTATCTCGCTTTAGAAAAAACTGACGATTATGATAGTTATATGACTATATCCGACCACCTATTTGATGATCTCAAATGGTGGCAAACACATATAGATCGTTCAGTTAACCCCGTAAGAGACGATTACTATTTTTTGGAAATTTTTTCTGATGCTAGCAAAACAGGGTGGGGGGCAGCGTGTGGTAAGGATAAAGCTAGTGGAAAATGGAGTGAGGACGAAAAATATATGCACATCAATTATTTAGAAATATTAGCAGCGTATTTTGGTCTAATAATTTTCGCAAAAAACTTAAAAAATTGTCAAATACTCCTTCGCATAGATAACACAACTGCCATTTCTTATATAAATAAAATGGGTGGTGTACGTTTTCCACATCTTACCAATGTCACCAGAAAGCTGTGGAAATGGTGCGAAAATAAAAACATTTATGTTTATGCGTCTTATATTAGTTCACAAGATAACGAAGTGGCAGATGCGGAATCGCGACGTTCTCATCCTGATATTGAGTGGGAGTTAACTAACTATGCTTTTAGTAAAATTGTTAAGCGTTTCGGAAAACCAGATATTGATTTATTTGCAACAAGGTTAAATAAAAAATGCAAAAGATATATTTCTTGGCACAGAGACCCCGGAGCTGAAGCTGTTAATTCATTTACCTTAAATTGGAACAAGTTAAACTTTTATGCTTTTCCACCAATATCCGTTATATTAAAAATGATTAGAAAAATTATTACAGATAATGCGGAAGGCATAGTGGTTGTACCTCTCTGGCCTACTCAACCGTGGTTCCCTATTTTTAAAAGCTTATGTTGTGACATGATATTACTTGGAAATAATTCAAGTGTCTTATTATCTGTTCCTAACAGACTACTTCACAACAAAGTCACTCTGGTAGCCGCGAAATTATCCGCGCGGCTCTCTCCCGAAGAAGCGTCCCAGCGAGTGCCTTAGACATAATGTGTGCCTCCATCTCTGACAGTTCAGTTAAACAGTACGGTGTTGCTTTTAAAAAGTGGTTAAATTTTTGTCAATTACACAAAGTTGATTGTAATGAAGCGTCAATTCCTCAAGTTATTTATTTTTTGACGGAATGTTATCATTCTGGAGCTCAATATAGTTCATTAAATAGTTATCGGTCCGCATTATCATTGATTGTAAATGCAAAAATAGGTAAAGACGATAGAATTACTAGATTATTTAAAGGTTTTTATCGTCTACGCCCACCATTGCCCAAATATGATGTAACCTGGAATCCAACGATTGTATTAGATTTTTTGGAACAGTTGTACACACACGATGAAATAAGTATTGAAACACTGACAAAAAAAGTTGTTACTTTATTAGCACTTGTTACAGCACACAGAGTTCAAACTTTGAGTAAAATAAAGGTACAAAATATTGAAGTTATTACGAATGATAAGATTATCATTAAAATACCAGAATTAATAAAAACCTCACGAGTTCGGTCACTTCATCCCTCATTAATATTACCTTTTTATAAAGAAAAACCTCAAATATGTCCAGCTAGAGCCTTATTAGATTATAGAGATAGAACTATTTCTTTGAGGAAATCTGATCAGCTTTTTATTAGTTTTAAAAGTCCATACAAGCCTGTTTGTTCTCAATCTATCAGTCGTTGGGTAAAGGAAATTTTGTACAAAAGTGGCATTGATACAAATATCTTTACTGCCCATTCTACCAGACACGCTTCAACATCTGCCGCACATAAAAATGGCGTCAGTCTAGACCTTATACGAAAGACCGCTGGTTGGTCAGAGTCTTCAAGCGTGTTTGCTAGATTCTATCAAAAATCTGTTATTGCAGACAACAGTCATAATTTTGCTATGTCCATTCTAAATCCAAATGATTCATGAGATCCATCTCTGTTAATTTATTGTAATTATACTTGTTGATCATTTTATTATTGATTGTAATAATTAGTAGATCAGAAGCAGGTAGTCTTCTTAAAAATAAAAAAGTAATGTATAAGTACTTACTTAATTAAAAATGTTCATTAATTATACAGTTATTAATCTATCACTATTTATTTTCATTTACAAATTTCACAACTCTAAATATCTACAAGTATTCCTAATCTCGAAGACGAAGCAAAGTATAATTAATGATTAAACGAACTTACCTAAAGTGATGTTCTATCATAATTATACGAAGGCTTCGTCTGAAGAGATTAGCTCCCTCCCACCCTATCTATCCCTTGCGTTTAAATTTGTCAAATAAAAATAAGAAATACTCTGAACTAAATGAAAATGGCGACGATAGTGTTGCCATAGATAAGTACTACGTCAATTTTATTTTACAGAAATTAATATTTATATTATTTCTTTTTTTTTATCTCTCTCTCCACTATAGTGTATGAATGGCTACACATTACGTGCTACTACAAGTATTCCTAATCTCTTCAGACGAAGCCTTCGTATAATTATGATAGAACATCACTTTAGGTAAGTTCGTTTAATCATTAATTTATTTTTCTGGGTAAATTGAATAGGTAGATATGATACCTGTGATATATTTAAATGATAATTACAATATTGATAAACCAATTGTAATGCTACTATACCTATACATTTTTCAACATTTAAGTAAGTACTTACCTATCCAAGCACACAATCGTAGCGGTGCGTCATTTCAAAAATGGATTAGGTAAGTACCTAAGTTTCATACCTACACTAAATTTTTTATCTGTTTTGATTCTTGTTAAATCAATCGTACCTACTCAATAACAGTAGATAATAAACTGTATTATTCGACTATATTATCTTAAAAAATAATTATTATAAAATAGTACTAATATTTTTAACAAATACCTACACATGTAATTTTATAATAAATAACAAAAATGCATTATATCTCATAAAAAGAAGCTCTGAATGCATCGACGGAATGCCCTTGATTTGCGTTGTTGTTTATTGCAGATGCACGACGACCGACGACGAAATTGAGCGAACGGCCGTACGGTCGGTCGCCACGGTCGACTCGGTCCCTTCCGCCGAATGATACCAGCTTATAAATAATATTACCATTCATAGAAATTTATAATTTTAGTAAAACGTTATTGTTTTTATTGCAATTAAAGGTTTTAAATAATAATCATACTTCGCCTTCGCAGCACTTTTATTATATAGTAACAATATTTTAATATTTTGACAGATAGGTATTTGTCGACAATTATTTGTATTTTAAACTTCTAATAGGAATGATATTACACTGGTGAGGAAAAAAATCGACGTATCATTGAAATTTGCAAGTATAATAAATTCATACTCCAACTACGAAATATATGACTTTGTATCTTATTTTATTATGTATCATGATAAAAAAATATTAAGATTCCAATTTTTTTTGTTTGTTTCTTAGAGCAATTAAATGTTAGCATAAAAGGAGGAAAAAGTTTGTTTTACCATATGAGTCGATTTTTCTGGTCACCGGTGTGGTTCACCCTGCTGTCTTCTTCAGATTGAGGTTGTCGATTTAGACAATGGATCATACTCTTCCTGAGGTTCTGGAGTTTCACAGCTATTATACTTTAATCTATCTAAAAGTTTCATGGTTTTCAGTTTGAATTTAAACTTCTGTCTTTCATCCAATGTTTTTATGTGCGGCAATATTGATATAAGAAAGCTTCTGTCGGGATCTTCACTCAAACTTGTTACGTTGCTTAGTAAAGGTGAATAAGTTTCTGTTTCAAAATTTTCTTTTTTGATATTATAACCCGCTTCAGCTGCGTGACTTAAATTTGACATTTGTTCATCAAAGTCCTCGACATCATCGTCTGTGTCAGAGCGGGATTTCTTTTCAGGTACAGTATAATTTTCTCCAGGCATGTCCAAAAAAGTTAGTAGCTCTAAATAGGGAGCTTTTCTTTTTAATACTTTATCTTTTTTCCTTAATTTTATGTGATAGTCCCTCAAATTTCTCCACTTTTTTTGTAATTCTTTGACTGAAATATTAAAACAAACGTCTTATTAAATTAACAATTGTAGGTCAATGTTACAAAAATCCCTAAGACATTTTTTCGGTCTAGACATTTTCTAAAAATCTTTCAAACACATGATAATTGAAAACCAAATTAATATGTAATTTTTTCTGTCATCTACATAACAGCTGAATTTCTCTGTATCCTTAATATAACAAAACAATGATTCTGTTTTTTGGGACAGGCATTGTACAGTCGCTGACAGCATGTCTAGCGAAACACGTCACTTTAAAACTCTAAAACGCTATACCAAAATGTTCACTGATCAGCAGCCGGGTGTACAAAGATAACGGACCACTTGTAATAAAAAGTCAAAAGTACTGACATAGCAATAAATGGTATTGTTATAATTAAATAGATTATAAGAATCCTTACCTATCTCGTTTCTTTTCATTTCAGAATATTCGTCCCAATTTCCATACATTCCTTGTGCTAAATCTTCCCATCCGCGAATTCTCTGAAGTCGGCTATGAAACGATTTAAGTTCTGTTTGCCATAAGACAGGTCTTGCTTGAACTTCTAAAACAAACTTTTCAGTGTTGAACATGGCTACGCTATTTACTATGCCGCGTAATGGTACTTCGTTTGTGTTTATAAAACACGAAAACCGAGTGCGGTAAAATCTACTACGAATCTAAACTTGATCTTATAGCGGGCAACCCAGACGGATCGCACGCTCTAATTGTCACGAGCGGCAAGAAAATCGGAAATAATTCTACACGCGGATAACGCGGATCGTCCGTTCGACGGACGACGCCAGACTGGGGACTGAGGAGGGGCGGAGGTAGCGGATCAACCGCCATTTTGAATGCGGAAACATGCGGAGAATGGAACGAGAAACGCCTACTGTGACGTATGAGTATTATGATTGAGAAGCTCTTTATTTTAATGGTAGAAAGGTAATGTACTGTGTGAGCTAATGTCATTATAATGCTATGTAAGTTTTTATATTATCAATCTATACAGTTAGACGGAAATATTTTTCATACTCTTGTCTCAAGATGTGACTGCTTAATCTGTGGCTGTAGTAACTGTACCTACTTGAATTTACCTACTAAAACAAATGTTTAGTAAGATTAAAGTAGCCATAATTGAATCTTTATATATGTACAGACAACAGCACATCAAGTGTAGCCGTCGCACTAAGAAAACCACTTCTATTACGAAGGTAATAAGGGCGGTCCTAAGGTCAAGTTTTTACGCTTGATTGGTGATTTATTGGATAAGGTGTCTAAGTAAAACTAAAAGCAGCTCTTATTGCTAGTGCCATACTTTCGAATACTCGGACGCTTCTTGGATAGGCTATTTGTATAAATAGTACGTTAATAGACAATAAATATAGCAGAAGCAATAGTAGGTAGGTATATCTGCAATCAATAGTTTGTTATACAGAATGGTGCCGTCAATACGACAATAAATAAAATAATAAATAAATAAAACAAATATCATGTTTATTAAAAAATTAAAACATGGGCAAATATAGATCAGACTGACAGTTGTAGACCATATTTTCGTAAATATAGAATATTAACCTTGCCTTGTTTATACGTATTAGAGATATGTAAATTCATTAGGAAAAATAAACAGTTTTATACAAAACGTGAAGACGCACCAAGTAAATACTCAATACGGCATAAAAATAAATTAGTAGTACCAACTTCCCGATTGAAATTAAACTCTAAAAGTACGTTTAGCTTTTCTATAAAAATATATAATAAATTACCCGACAATTTAAAAGCTGAAAATAATGACAAAATATACAATAAGACAATTAAAACAATTCTTGACAAATAAATGCTATTATGATATTAATGAATTCTTTATTGATAATACAAACATAGGATACTGACAATAAAAATAATTTTACATTGAAGTATATATAATGGTAATTTTATTTTTTAAGTATAATATATAATAAGACATAATATAAAATATGATTTTACCCGACAATCTAATGAATGAATATAATAACAATATACTTTTATGACATTGATAACAATTCATGACTAGTAAATGCTATTATAAATATATATTTTTATTGATGATATTTACTATAAATTCAATTGGATTATATTTAATTAATTGTAATGATAATTTATTATGAAATAGTTTGAATATAGAACAATTTATTGATTCGTGTAATTAAATAGTACGTTTCCTCTCTCCTAGTCCTTACATTGCGTGCCCGTCAGGGTCCATAATACTGGTCTCACATTCTATGTAACATCCTATGTACATTATGGTTTGGCAATAAATGATGGATTGATTGATTGATTGATATTAATTAGTTCATAGATTTGGTTTCCAAATTTCAAAAAAGTCTTATTCATTTGATAATTTCATGATATTTCTGAATGCAGCCAATGTTATATAGGTGTTTTTGAAAGTGGCAAACCATTTATATGAACTAATATAGCCCATGTTTCAATTTATTGTCGTATTGACGGCACCACCCTGTATAGCAATTTGTTTAAGGAGCTGTTCTTCCATAGAAAATGATGCTGAATTGTGACGTCAGATTTCAGTAGTGACTAGTAGCCATCGAATATGAATCGGCGCAGGAACAAAACAAATTATTATCTTTGAAATTAATGCGTATAGGTAGGTAAGTCCAACTTCCAGAAAGAGGTCAATCGACGGATCCAACTCGGCTCTGCAGTGTTCCGGAACCGGGAGTACCGGGAGACGCAGCATTGGTAGGCCTCCCACAAGGTGGACCGACGATCTGGTGAGGAACGCGGGAAGCCGATGGATGCGGACAGCGCAGAACCGATCGGTATGGAGATCTTTGGGGGAGGCCTATGCCCAGCAGTGGGCGTCTCTCGGCTGAAATGATGATGATGATGATGAGGTAGGTAAGTATCCATGCATAATGGATGTATTAAAAGTAAAAAAAAAAACAACAAACCATGTTCACACAAAAAAAATGTTCTTTGCAAAGCTTATTACAGATGAAATAACGGTTTTTTAAATATATGTGAAAAGCCTACTATTTTACCTGTCGTGAAATTCGCTATTTGAGACTGACTGAAATAATTTAATATTATCAAAGTCAATTTGTACGGGCAAACGTCAAACTAAGGATTCCTCAATATTCAGTTACTTTTTAACCGACTTCAAAAACGAGGAGGTTCTCAATTCGGTTGGTATGTTTCTTTTTCTATGTATGTACACCGATTACGGCGAGATTTACGTGATTCTTTTTTTGTTCTATGCGAAATAGTTGCCATTTGGTCCCATAAAAAAATTTTGAAAACCAGTTCGGTAGTTTGGTTTTAAATAAAATGAAACTGAAATGCGAAAGTCATCTAGGTACGTATGCGAAATTGCGGATTTTTGCTTTCCTATGACTTTTTAGTGAAACGATACGATAGTAGGAAACAATGTACGCTGACGGTCACCCATCTAGCTTTGACCTTAGAAAGTTATCACTAATAATTATATTGTGAATTGTTTTTTAAACAAAAATTATAACCGACTTATAAAAACTGAAAAGGATAAAATAAGAAAACTTAAGTAGGTAGGTACTCATCACCTAGAAACATATTTTTTGGAGTTGGTGCTAAGTTGTTTCCAGAAATAATAGACCGTGAAGCACCGACTCCAAATAATATGTTTCTAGGTGAGTAGATACTTACCTATATTTTATTATTTTATCCTTTTCAGTTTTTGGAAGTAGGTTTTGATTTTTGTTTAAAATTTTTTTGAATACCAATTATTCAGCCGCTTGTCTCATAAGAATACATAATTATAACAACTGATGTGACGTCGGCTAATTTCAAAACACCTAATAATAAAATCATTTAAGGCTTCCTTTTGATTAATGAATATTATAACAATATAGTGAGCAGCATTGTTGTGTTCCGGCAGTTAGAGTTAAGATAGCCAGTTCCTCTGTGGGTGCGGAATCCGGGTGTGACTCGCTTCCATCGTCGGCCTTATCTTCACTTACCATCAGGTGAGATGAAGGCCAAGAGTTACCCCGTTAAGATAAAAAAATAACAAAAAATAAATATTCCAGTAATAGTGTCAGATCCAAAGTTCTAGTTATTTTCAGTTCCAGTAATAAATAATACTGGAATAAAAATACATATCCCTTATCATCAGCGCCCCGATCGCGCTTATTTACAATGTATTTACCAAAGCAAAACCTAAAACGTTTCGTTGAACACAATTTGTATCGCGCTTTTTGACAAAATTTAGATACAAAAACGTTAGTGTGGGAACCATTATATTATTACGGAACGCTTTTGCGAAACGTTTTTTCCGCTGTCCAACAAATATTTTTGACGTTTTTTTCAAACGTTTGTAACGATAACAAGCGTCGTAGACTGTCGAAAACCGCTTGATATATTTATACAATTTAGAAAATTCTTATTTTGTTAATTTATAGAATAGATAGTAAGTAAATATATCATAATCATTATAACCAAAGACATCAACGTATGTTCCGATAAAAGCTAATTAAGTGGCCGCTTAAATTGTTAAGCGACCTTGCTCAATACAAATTGTGCGCAACACAACGTAACGTTTTTGGTTTTATGAGTAATTTGGTGAATAAGTTGAAAATTAGCGCGATCAGCACCAGGTGGGTAAAAAACAGGTTCCTATTTTTAGTGTGTGTGTGTGTGTGTGTATGTGTGTGTGTGTGTATGTGTGTGTGTGTGTGTGTGTGTATTTGTGTGTGTGTGTGTGCGTGTATGCGTGTGTGTATGTGTGTGTGTCCATGTGTGCGTGTGTCCGTATGTGCGTGTGTGCGTGTGTGCGTGCGTGTGTGTGTGTGGGTGTGTGGGTGTTAGTGTGTGTGTGTGTTAATTTGTTTTATACTGAGTGTTTCACAGAACATAATAATATTTAAACCGTAAAATCGTAGATAGTTCTAGATATATGTCATTATTTCATGACATTTCTATGAAATAATGCAGCCAATGTTATATATTATTCCATACAAATGTCATGAAATTGTCAAACGAATAAGATGTTTTTGAAAGTGGCAAACCATTTCTATGAACTAATATAGCCCATGTTTTAATTTATTGTCGCATTGACAGCACCACCTTGTATAAATAAAACATTATATATTCTTGATGTGCTGTCGACTGTATTATATATATGGCCGTTGACCTGTTGTATTATGGTGGCACGAGGCACCATAATATGGTTGTTTAATTGTTTTTCGATAGTGCCTCGTGCCACCAAGCCGATAGTCAACGGCCATATATATAATACAGTCGACAGCACATCAAGCGCAACAGTTTGACATCGACGCCGCCCTACTGCACTCGTAACAGAGGCGGCTTTCGTAATGCAACTGTTACACTTGATGTGCTGTCGTGTGTACATTGTTATTTATTCCGTGATCAAACCTAATAGGTACTTATTTGTTGTACTAGAAAAATGTCAGTTTTGATAGCAGAGGATATTAAGTGAACTGGCCTATATTATTGCTTGGTGCCATTATCAGTGAGACAGGTGTCTTACAAAGATGTTTTAATTTAACGTCATTGGTGTCTTATAGATGGGACGTTAGTCTCAACTTGTACGTAAAAAGACTTAAATATTACTTGCTGACGTTTAATAAATGGGCATCATACGATATGTATTTTTCTACAAATTAAACACATGATCAGATTTGTGATTATAGTTTCCTGAGGCCTGCCTCACAGGTCACAGTCGTTTTATCTACCGTCCGCTGGGAGCCGCTAGGATCTCAGCTAGCGACATCTAGTGTCAGGTGGAAACAACAGAGTTATTACTAAAGCTAAAGTAATTTACAAAGCATGCACTCTACTAATTCGCCCACCTAGGTCACTTCCGGATACGCGTACATTATTTACTAGTCATAATTTTGGCGTTGAGCAATTTTAACCAAATTTGGGCTGACTGACATGGCGATGTAGGCGAACTTCATAAAAGCTAAATGTGTATATTGAGTGTTGAGTGAGCGGGGTGGTTGATATTTACAAGTTCATAATGTTTATATTGTTTTATATACCTACTAACCTTCCTTTGAGTTTGTATTTTGAACATAATTTATGTACTAATCTATTTATTTCCTTATAAAAAACTTTTCAACACATTTTCAAAAGTTCAAAGACAGAAACTTTAATTTGATTTGCCTTGCCTGTGTATTTATATGGGTGTGTAAACAAACATACCATGTCACCGAATATAACACAGTAAATTCATGATTATGACATTCTGTTTGAATTTCTACTAACCAGAGTGACGAGCAAAGGCAAAAACAACTTATTAAACTCTGACGCTGTACGAAAAATAATAGAGCTGTAGCATAGTTGCTAGTAATAATAACTGTAAATAAAAGTTTAACGTTATGTAGACCAAAAACAACGACAACAATATAAGAAAAGTGAAGTTATTTTATTCTTACGTTAAATTGAAGACTTTAAAAAAATGACCTACATTGTATGACGGAGATTAAATTACATACTAAAAAAAATATCGCTATCGCTAAAAAAAAGAACCGCCTCCTTTTTTTGAAGTCGGCTTAACATTAATAAAATCAGTTGCTTTGGCACCTTGACACGTTTAAATAAAAATATAATTTTAAATATAATATTTAATGTAAGTATGTCCAACACGCACTTGGCCTGTTTTTTAAATCACATTTTTTCAATATTTTCCACATCATCATAATTAGATTTACCGATAGTACACTACATAAGTAAATAATTCTATGAACTATGCAGTTCTCTGCATTGTATACCATTGGTTCTCAGTTTCGGCATTTTATTGTTAACAACTAAAAGTTATGTAAGTTAGGATTATCTCAATATTAATATGCAAAACTCAATTACATGTTCGCTAAGATCGCGGCATAATTCAGTTATTAAAGTTGCACGGGTCTATGAATATGGGGCAATGTCTGAATCTTTGAAGTGACTTTGGGGAGACTTTACAATTAGGACACTCTAGATAGAGGGGTCACTACAGTAAATAATAGTCTTGGGATTAATAACGCTAGACCAATAAGTAAGTTGTCACCCAAATGTTGAAAGTTGTAAGTTGAACAATGTGTCGAGAATATCGAAATATTTTGACACTGTTTCAAATCGAAAGCTGAGACGACGTAGTACAATATTGGATTATTATGAATGCGATATAAAAGTGGAGTTGCCTATTATGTTAAATAAATACCGTAGCACCTCGGGAATTCATTACCGTATTCCATACTCACGCGTTGCCTATTATGTTAAATAAATACCGTAGCATGTAGATGGTTGCTCGTAGCACCTCGGGCATTACCGTAGTCCCTACTCACGCGTGGCCTACTATGTTAAATAAATGCCGTAGCATATAGATGCTCGTAGGACCTCGGGCATTACCGTAGTCCCTACTCACGCGTTGCTTATTATGTTAAATAAATACCATAGCATATAGATGCCCGTAGCACCTTGGGCATTACCGTAGTCACTACTCACGCGTTGCCTATTATGTTAAATAAATACCGTAGCATATAGATGCTCGTAGCACCTCGGGCATTACCGTAGTCACTACTCACGCGTTGCCTATTATGTAAAATAAATACCGTAGCATATAAATGCTTGTAGCACCTTGGGCATTACCGTATTACCTACTCACGCGTTATCTATCATGTAAAATCAAGAAAAAGCACTAAGTTGACATTATGGAGACGAGGAATGCTCCTGCTGAGCTCTGGCGACGTTACTCACCACAGGGAGCACTACCCTATTTAGCTTTTAATAGGTTTGTGGTCAACTTTTTTATTCCATAAATAAAAAGTTTAAAACCCATTAAGAACTATTGCAAAAGAAATAGTATATTTAAGATCGATAGTTTCACAGATGCAGTGGTATGTTTGATGTACAACGGCGCATCGCATGGAAAACCTACGAAACCGGTGGCGGTGACGTCACATGTTCTACATGACTTAAAAATGTATTGGAATATTGACAAAATTAATAATAACTATCTAATATGTATATGAAGAGCTCGGTGGCGTCACTACGCCACCACGTGGTTTGAGGGCTCTGGTTTTGATTACGAAAATAAAGCAACGTTCGCCATGGTCGTTCCCAGGATGGGTCAATCAAATTGGCCATATGATGTCTAGCTCGTTCCTGCTTCGGAAGGCTTGTTAAGCTGTCAGTCCCGGTTGTTATGCAACCGCCTTAACCCACCAACCCCCATTGGGCCAGCGTGGTAGCATTATGGCCCAAGCTGCTCATGTGTTTCTTCCAGGTAAGAAGGCCTGTATCCAGCAGTGAGACGTGTATAGGCAGATGATGATAATGATCAAGATCACATTCTGGAATGCTAGTGGTACGAGTATGATCTAGCAAGTTGCCAATCACCAATTTTCGTTGTTAATACATAGAAATTTATTTGTAAAAATAGGAACCTTTTTCATCATAATTATGTCGCCGTCGTCTGGTTAACTCAGCCGCTTAACTTGGACGGCTAGCCCGTTGAATAATCGTCGGCACTAGATCACGGAGTAATAATGATGCTAATATGTAAATAAATATTAGAAATATACTACATAAACATATAAACATCCATGACTCGTAAACAAATGCTCGTACTAATCATACAAACATTTGTATTCGAACCCGGGACCTCTTGACCGAGTAGCCTGTATAGCATGGGGTACATACCACTCGGCCAACCGGTCGTTAACATACAACTAGATGACAAACAAACTGACGGCCCACCTGGTGGCAAGCGGTTACCGCCGGATATAGACACCTACAATAACAAGGTCAAGAAGTCATCTAAAATCATCATCAATTCAATAAAAAGGAAAGTTATAGTGAAATAGATATAAAATAATGGGCGGATTACTAGTTGGATACTTAGCTGGTAATTATAATATTTGTAACGTGAACATATAGGTAGGTATCATCATCATACGAAAAAGAAGATGTAGATAAGAAGAACAACAACTAGAGAGGATTTAGATATAAGGTATTTAATATTGGATAAAATTTGGACTGCATTACTTTGAATCTAAATATTAAGAATTTCCTTTATGAATTAAGGCTACAAGCAAAATAATTCTACAAGTACAAGTAATTCTATACTAACCAGTTCCTCCGTGTATTACATATTTAATATCGTGTAACTAGCCTATTCTCCTAGTGTATTTCCATTAAGGCAACTTAATAATCCTAGAATGAAGGTTCCGCTAACCTAGTACAGATCTGGTACAACAATATCGAGAATACAGGCGTAAGTGGGTCGCTCCAGTGGCCAGTTTAATTGGGTCTGACATTAATCTACCATTTCGCTCGGTGGCAAAAGAATTTCTAGCTACAAGGGAGGTACCGGAGCTCAAGTTAAGCTGGTATTGTACTCGTGAGCGGTTATAATTTATTCACATCACAATTCCTGAGTTATGTTTTATTATTTTTCAATTCACCCTCCGCGTGCCAGTCAACTCTGAATGTCAGTGTGATGATGTCAGGCTGTAGAAAAAAAATTCACTTACATCATAGAACAAACACGATCTGTGGAAAAAGATAAAAATTGTATATTTTTACGTAATCACAAGATACTTGTTCACTACTTCCAATTGTTGATGATTCCGAGACCAACTACCCCAACCTGACTGAAAATCAAATATCTACTCATACTTGACCGGCTTCAAAACTTCTTTCTATCAGTATGGCCATGGACCAAATTATATATGGCTAAGATATATTTTGTTCTACGTAAATATGAACATGTTTCGAAACACACCAAGCTCAAGCGCTTGTCAATTCCTCCTCACCGGAATGCAGATACCTATTTATTTCTGTTAAAGTTATTTAATTATAGACGATAGGTTGAAGACACTCATATCCTTTGCTATAAGCTAGACATTAAGAAAAGTTTCCCTCCATTTTTCATTTCATGACAATAAAGTAAATGTCATGTGAAGTGTGAACTGTGGTTCTCTCTCTACTTTATTATTGTGATTACTGTGTTAATAATCGTAAAGTAAAACAGAATTATAAACACTTAAACTTCATTTTGACTTCCTGGCTACTACCACAATACAATAGTTTTATCCTTTACACCATCCCCTTTTTTTAACAAAACTCCTTTTTGTCTCAAAAATCGAGTGAGCACTTTCACGAAAATTACAACGTGTTCTACGATCATCGAAAAATCTGAGATCGGTAACTATTGCGCATTTCAGAAAGCTTTATGATGAATATTTTTTGTGCAGTCTGTTAGTAATTAAATAGTTAAAAATGTTCAATCTTCTTATTGTTTGCGTCATTTGCCGTGCTACACCTGATATGGTATGAAGCGGTTAGAAGAGTCCTGCCTCTACGTTGCCTGCCCAAAAGGTACGTTTTCATTTTAAGGAACCCATACATGTAGGAAGAAAACATATGCTGGCAAAGAGTCAATATCAATTTCAATCAAGAGTCATTTTTATTAACATTTTACTACCGTCAATTCAAAGATCACTTCATAATCATCATCATTAATTCCGCCGAAAGAGGTCAACTGCTAGACAAAGGCCTCCCTTAAAGATTTCCACGACGATAGTTCGTCCACTGCCCGCATCCAGTGGCTATGGCTACCTACGACATTCACCAGATCATGGCAACACTCTTTTTTTTTAGAAGAAATCCCGGAATAATATGTAAGATGACTTCCATTTCGACGGCCGCACAAAGCGAAAGATATCAATTATAAATTAATCATAGAATCATGGTTATTGATTGATATTCACAAAATGTCCGAAGTGTTATTTTTGATCTACGGGCATGTGTGCCTATCTAAAAACTTTTGTCACTTTTATCATGCCTCATACTGTCAATAGTATACCAGGTCTATGTATGGGTAGTTTCGTCTTCCATCTGAGCGCTAGGGCTTTTCACAAAAGAATTCACAGTGAAACTCGTTTGGTTCCTCTCGTAAACAATGGCATAGTAATCTGTTAGACCACCCAAGACTCACAATTACCTCAATCTGGAGAGATACCACATCTGGCCTGCTTCGTGTGTACAGTAAATCACGTAACGCGTCTGAATATCGAAGAACGCGGAATTTCTATGTGGGTCGCGTCGCGACTCGCGTCTCTCGGCTAATCGTAACAATCTTTTTATTTTATTAGGTACCTGTTTATATACTTGCATAAATACTTTTTATAAAAAAATTGTGCCAAGAAATTACAGTTGTGATATCCTCTCTTATAAGGCTTCACCTGAAGATAGTGCAGCAATTTTATTCCATTAGAATGGATTCACGTAATTAGGTGGTCATAAAATGTAGAATAAATATTTTCTCAATAGGAATGTTCCCTTTAAATGAAAATGTAGGCCTATCACATAAATTCTGAAAATATGAGTTATTATTGTAGATCAAAAAGCTAAATACTTTAGTAGGTACTAAACAGTCCTATTATTATATCTTTGGGTATCCAAAGAAGAATAAAACCCAAATTTAAAATTGCAGTTGGTTTTGACTAATGCCATAAAAGGACTGTATACTTTAGCTATATTATATCTAAGAGAGTATTGATTACGTCTGCAATACTTCTTTCCAATTGACATACTAAAATAAAAAAGTTGTCAAATACCCAATTGCCCACTGTACCCACAAACCAGACACAACATAAAATAGCACAATAGATATTCTATTATTTAGGAGACTCCAGCGGACTAATAAGGGACAAAGGGTTCAATAGCAACATATAAATTCAATTAGGTATGTATGTGCAACGAATACGCAAATGATATTTCGAAACGTGATAATCTAATACGAAGATAAACATTTCATATATCGTTATCTATCAAAGATAAGCAGATAATTATGCCCCTGCAGTAATAAGTATTATCTAAAATAGGTAGAATACTTACTACTTGGAATCGGAATGCAGTGATATTTTGTGTGGAATCGTGAAATTCAATGATGACACTACCCGACAGCTACGAAGCCGATGTACTTTATTTTTTGTCTCAATTTTAGTAGCATCTACAAATGTTTATACCGTAAAACAACTCGCTGTGTTTCGAATTGAAATAGGTAGCCAGTGTAATTACTGGGCATGGAAGGTGTTTCATCTTAGGTCTCAGATCATAACAACAAACGACAACGCACATGCAAAACCAACTTATTTTTCTTTATTATCACAGGTGTCTGTAGGCAAGGTAGTCACTACCCATCAGGTGGGCGGTCAGCATGCAGAAAACTAAGAGCTATAGCGACAAGGGCATATTATTTATTATATTGAAGAAACACACGG
Organism: Nymphula nitidulata; assembly: GCA_947347705.1. Taxonomy (NCBI): domain Eukaryota; kingdom Metazoa; phylum Arthropoda; class Insecta; order Lepidoptera; family Crambidae; genus Nymphula; species Nymphula nitidulata. The sequence continues at coordinate 14,142,834 of OX374625.1, read as the reverse complement.
GAGGGCTAATTTGGCGGTTTCTTTGTGTGGTCCAGTTACACAACCAAAGACTTGAACAAATGAAAAGTGAATGTTCTTACATCTTAGTAGGTATATTACTGTTTCAAACTACGTAACACAAGACGGAAACATTGAATACATTTAGGTATATATAAATCCAAGGACACATTTACATAGATTTCAGCGAAAAACAATGACGTAACGCGTTAATAAAATGATTAATTAATAGAAGCCAGTTATCAAATAGTTTTACGACAACAATAAAATGAAAACCACATATTGGATGTCATAACTATTCCTTTGAGTAAACAATATATTCGATTGTATTGGCAAAGAATAGAGATAGTCTTAATACCTACTGTGGTATTAGATTTGGATGATTTTCTCATCTCTTTTCATCATCGTATCTCTACCACTAAATTTTAATGTTTAGTAACATAGACTATACGATTTTACAACTGTACCGTGTACCCTTAGTGTAAGAATTAACGGGAATCCCATGTTTAGGTATAACGACTTCAATGGCATCTTGCGTTTAAGGTAACTCGATCAAAAGGGATCAAAACATTGTGAACGTGGTTGATTTAAGCTCTCAAATCCCTTTTTTTTATACAAAACACATGTCTCAACACCACCATATCCTTATGCAAAGACAGCTAGTGCAGCTAGAAACACATTGTTCTAGACGCCTCCACCTTGCCAGCCCATAATCTGCCTTTTCACTCCTCTTTTGAAGGAACCCATGTTATAGGAAGGAGGGCACATGTGCTGGCAAAGAATTCCAAGCTTGGAGGTACGACAAAGAAAAGATTTACTAAACTTATTTGTGCGTGATGTTGAGGTGGAGACAGTGAATTGAGAACACTGAAGACCGGCACTCGTGCTTCTAAGTAGGAAGGAGGAAGAAGGATATATAAAAAGTGGTTTCCAATACTTTACAACAGAGGCGACAGTGACAGAGGCGTCATACGATGTGACAGTTGCACACGACGCTGATGTAACTTACACTAGGGGTAGGATACGACCAAGGAGGAGGTCGCGAGAGGAGGAGTAGTGTTGCGGTATCCCTGGACATAGCCAATGCTTTTAATTCACTACCCTACGTGTGCATCGTAAAGGGGCCCTTCATACCTTAGGCAGACGATTATGGCCTATCTGTCGGACCGTAAGGTAATATTCCCAACAAAGGATGGAGTAGGCGGAGAGTCGTAGATCACGGTGTTCCGCAGGGGTCGGTCCTAGGCCCACTCCTGTGGAATATCGGTTATGACTGGGTCATTTAAGGGGCCACTTTACGAGGAATCAACATTGTCACGGCTAAGGGGAACTCTTTTAGAGCAGCGTCGATACTGGTGACACCAGGCGTAGCACAGGTGGTTGGTAAGATCCGACGTCTCGGCTTAAAAGTGGCGCTGGAAAAATCGGAGGCACTCTGTTTCCATGGCACTCGCAGGGCGCCACCGGTGGGAGCGGAGCTCATGGTATGCGGCGTCTCCATCGCCATCGGGTCGACCATGAAGTGCCTAGGATTGGTCCTTGATGGTCGATGAAGTCATAAAAAAAAGTAAAGTAAAGTTATAGTCATTAAGAAGCACTTCGAGCAGCTCGCTCCGAAGTTGAGAAGGGTGACGATGGCTCTCTGCAAGCTCATGCCGAACCCGGCGAGCCAAGTGCAGGATGACGACGTCTTTTTGTGGGGCAATAAAATCGGCCGCTCTATACGGTGCGCCCAGCTGGGCTGATGCACTGACAGCATACAATAAGACCCTTCTGAGGCGCCCACAACGAGTACTTGCAATCAGGATTGCAAGAGCCTACAGAACGGTGTCATATGAGGCGGCATGCGTAATGGCCCGTAGCACCCCTTGGGACTTGGAGACCAGCGTCTTAGCTAAAGTGTACCCTGGAAGACATCCGACGCGAAAACCAGCAGGGGCTCGTTACTAATGCCCGAAGAAATAGAGGAGTGGCGTCGGGACGCTCAGGAAGAGGCTCTTAACGCCTGGCGAGAAAGACTGGATAATCCCAGCGCTGGGCACAATAGAAGCCTTACGGCCGGTATTAAAAGAATGGTTGAAGGGGCAGGGGGGTTCGCTTTCTTACCGGTTGACACAGGTCCTCTCGGGTCATGGATGCTTCGGGAGGTATCAGTAATATTGCGAGGAGAGAGCAAACTCCTATGTGCCATCAGTGTGGTGCACACCCTGCAGGAATGCCCAGCATGGGCTACAGAAAGAGCAGAGCTTATGTCCACAAAAGGAGGCAACTTATCCCTGCCATCACTGGTGAGGAAAATGGTTGATGACGGTGAGGACTCGCAGAGGGCTATCTACCACTTCTGCTAGGTGGTCATCAGAAAAAAGAAACTGAGGGGACATCCCGCGAGGAGGACCCCTCAACAGACCCTCTCAGAAAAGTCGAGCAGGACGGCGGCACATAACCTACGCGCTTGCCATGTAAAAAAGCAACGGGCCGGTGTGTCAAGTGGGGAACCTGACACACATATTCTCTTTAGCCCACAGTAATGTTAATGACATAACTTGGTTGCTCCGGGTGGCGTCGCGGAGAGGATTAACATTACATGATGGGTCCACCCAACACGGACATTTGCAACGACAGCACCCTATGGACAAGGGAAACTGTAACCAAGGGCTTTGCCGCAGGCAGGAGCAAGGAGCAACGGAGTTATTTTAGTGGGTAGTCTCGGTCCTCTGACTGAGGAGTCCCACATACCCCTGCATCTGTTCTTTCCCCACGGTGCAGGGGAGACGTAAAAAAAAGGGTAGGATACGAAATCACCGAATCTCTATCTTCTTGCGACAATACATTACACGGATAATAAAAGTATATTGGTATTATTTAATAAAAATATATAACTACTTCTTCAAGGATCTGTTGGCACTGTTCATTTTGCTTAAACTAAGATTAACCAATGCTAATGGAGTAGTTCCAACAGGACAATCAAGTAAGTATAGTGTTAACTGATGCACGATGACCCAAAAAATGTTTGAATTACCTGATTAAAACATTTAACTCCTTCTTCAAGGAACTGTTAGCATTGCTCATTTTGCATTAGTTAACGTCAGTTTATGTGCCAACAGTTCCTTGAAGAAGCCGTTAAGTGTTTTATTTAGATAATTCAAAAAAAAAATAGAGTCGCGCGCATCAGTCAACGCTACACTTCGGTTATTTAGCAGGTAAATTTGTCAAATTGTGCGTACTATGTAAGTTCCCAAATCAAATATAAGCAAGAAGCTACCCATCTCATTACATAGTAAGTTTCATGGTGTCATAAAATAAAAAATAGTTTGTAAGCATATTTGGTGGGTGTTACTTCCGATTAATAATGGCGTTTTAAAAATCTGCGAATATTTTTCTATTTATTATATTAATACTTACATTTAATATAGTATACATTTTGATATGAAAATGGTCTTATAATTTAAGCACATGTGCGGTTACTGCGGTTCTTAGACATAATGATATAAAAATAATTACATAACATTTAATTATTTGCTATACTGTATTACTTTCCAAATTCTTAGTGATAGTAAGGTATCTAATTATATCATATAGGTATGTATTAATGCGAGGCCACATCATTTACTTTTCAATTAAAAATCAATTTAAAAACCTGTTGACATAATATATAAAATTACTAAAATAAAAAAGCAAATCTGATATCCGACCAACACCGAACGATTAGGTACCTACGCTGTTACGGCATTAAAGTAAACATTACATCTCCAAGAATAACGATTGGTGATGGAATGTGGAATGTAAAACAACTATTAAAAAGCACCTTGAAATAGCCACTATTTGATAATAAAGTATGTCTACTTACTTCGGTGTATGTAGACTGATAAGAAGTAAACTTAGAAATATAATTGCTGCATTAAACAAATAAATAAGCACATAATCGATAGTGGATATTGTTATGTAATCAAGTACCTATAACTCATACCAAAAAATCGATAACGTGTGACGAAACCATGACACATGTAGAGTAGGAACCAAATTTTTATGATTATAATGGAGCATATAATCCGTGACTGTGTATCATGGATTATTTATTTATTTAGCATAGCTTACAGCTAATTATTTAATAAAACATCAATAACTACTAAAAGCCAATGAAAGGCTATCACAAATAGAACACAAATATCACACTGCTAAGAACTTACTATGTTACGATCGTGATAATAGGTCTAATTTTCCCACAATCATCATAATCATCATTTCAGCCGAGAAACGCCCACTGCTGGGCATAGGCCTCCCCCAAAGATCTCCATACAGATCGGTTCTGCGCTGTCCGCATCCATCGGCTTCCTGCGTTCCTCACCAGATCGTCGGTCCACCTTGTGGGAGACCTACCAACGCTGCGTCTCCCGGTACGCGGCCGCCACTCAAGGACCGTTCCGCTCCAACGGCCGTCAGTCCTCCTTGCAATGTGGCCTGCCCACTGTCACTTGAGGTTCGCCATTCTTCGGGCTATGTCGGTAACCTTAGTTCTCCTGTGTGGATCTCATCCTTCTGATTCGATCACGCAGAGAAACCCCAAGCATAGCCCTCTCTGTTCCCACAGGACTCTTTCAGTTCTCCTACAGATGTCTCCAATTTAATGGTCTAGTCTAGTATATAACAATATAGGTAAACAACTTCTTAGTCCTGTAGTCCTGTTCATAGCACCTTGATGAGTGACCTTATACTAAACCACCACCTACATTATTAGCGATTTATTTCACTACGATACATGCACCATTAGGTATATAAAAAATATTTTTAATCAGACATCTGATTTAACCGTCGAAGATTATTTAAAAGGTAGGTAATAAATTCCACAGTTTGATCATGTCTTTTAATTTGAGTTTACATAGGTATTCAAACTAACATGCCTAATTCGAAATTGAAAAGTTTCCGCTACTCGCCACTAGATGTCACTAGTAGTCACAGTTGCGGTGCTGTGTAGTGATTCGCTCATTTCGCGAGTTGTTACAAAGTTATCGTATCGGGTCGGGTAGTTGGCACGCTGCCGTTTTGCTTCTGTCTCGAACTAGTTGGAAAGCTTAGATTTTCCCCAAGAGCAAAGCGGTTTTGGCTGGCTAATTGTTGAGTAGATATACCTACCTATACATTATGTGACTTTATAATTATGAGATTTTCATAAACCTCAGAATGATCATTAATGTGTTTGTTTAATACACATAAGGCTTTAAAATAATAATTATACTTATGTACTATTCAAATATTAATCATTAACCTACATAAGTACCTCTACGTTATACGTTACTAAAACGGTGAAACAAATCAGGTCTATAAATACATGTAATTAAACTACAGTCGAACTCGAAAGCACATCCACCGTAACAGTTTAACCTTGAGACCGCCCTTAGTCCGTTCGTTGAGGCGGTTTCCTAGGTCAACTGTTCCTCTTAATGTGCTGACGTCTGCGCATATTTCCTTGTTCTAAGTAAACATGGTATTAAACGCAGAAATTAGTAGGTAATTGCTTAAAATAAAAAAAATCCAATTGCAAAATAAAGTGAAACGTGTTCCAAATGCTTGAATGTTAAAATTTAATTAGGTTATGATCTACTAAGAAATAGAACGCAGAAGTGTTTTATAACAGTTCAACAATCAGCTGCTAGTTACTATAAAAAATGAGGTAGTCAACTGTATCTACATCATGTGTATGGTGACACCAGCCTGGCCCGGCGTAAGTCGTCTCCTAACTAACTCTAGTTATCATAGCAAGTATAATTCGTTGCCAACACTCGAGTCGACGCTATAAAAAGCCAATATAAACCTAAACGTCGTCGAGATCGCCCGCATTATCTCGTGATTATCGCGTGTCATAACATCGCCACGCTCGCGATACTTCGCATGTAATCTGATAAACGATGTACTCTGCACGCTTCGCGCTCCACCGCCTTCCTTGTCACACATGCAATACCCACAGCGCGTCATCTCGCTCCTACAGTCACCCATTTCATTCATGCGCGGTACACCTCGGCGGTGGCGCACTGTTTACAGACACAAACAAACAGTACAGCAAACCGCTTAGCTTTAAGTACGGGACCGTGAAAGTGATATTGTCAAGTGCGCCCGTCTCGCTCTAAAACCCGAAAGGTTATTGCGCCACGCGTCGATAGATGTCGCTAGCAGTGCCGTTTTGTGGTGGCAAATAGAGTAAATGTCACAATAATTTGGGCGCGACGTTGCCGGTCTTCGCCACCCGGTGAGGTGGCGGGCGGGAGTGTATAAACCGGCAGATTTCTTGTTGCGGGAGAATTGCGTTTTATGTGATCGGTTTTAGAGGTTATAATTGGTTAGGTGGGTGAAGTGTTAAGTTTGCAATTTAGTGTGCTCGTCACGTAAACGTAACGAGCGTGGGTACACACACGTACGCGGTCTGTCAGTAGGTAGCTAATGCGAGTAGCTGTGATCGCTTATTGTGGTAGAGCGCGCTCGCGCGGTTTATAGCGTTTAATTCAATTTAGTAATTGATATGTTTGTCGGTTGACTTTATCGCCTTTACGGTCATCTTCAGATTTTATGAGAATTAGAGTAAACAAATGAATTCGTGTTAATGTCACATTTTTTCTCTAGCCCACTTAATTTTTATTGTACGCACAATTAATAAAAAATTTAAATTTTTATTTTTTAATTGTCATATTAGCAATTATAATGCATGAGTAATAGTTAAATAATTATGTAGACATTTATTTCAAAGTTTATTAGAAAATATTCTAAAAAGACTACATTTTATAAATATTTCCTAATTTAATCTCATAAAAATAATAATACGTAGGTATTATTATTTTATTTTATAGGCAGATTGGTAAATAAATATAAGAAATAATATACGAAAAATCATTAGGTACCTTTTAATTCAATTATCATCTTAATTATTTAGGATACTTAATAATAGGTAATTATACAAAATATGCATATTTATTATTACTAAAAAAAACAATCTTGTAAAATTAAACAACCTAATTAATAAGTAAGTAATTAAAATTCACTAATCGATGCATGCGTGTTTGCGTGTATCAAAGCTAGCGAAACCAAATAAGAGCAAATTGTCAAGCTGACAACTCCCTAAACATGGTAATTCACGCGCCGCATTCTTCGATACTCCGGACTCACACACTGTTACAAAACATTCTCATTGCCTTAATACATCTTTTAATGAACAATATAAACTACCTTATACCACAAACAATAGGGCTTAAACAAGCGTAAGTGCACTTAAGTCATTTTTTTCACAGGCGGGGACACCGCACACATGGACCACTTTATGAGTACAGTAGTCGACGTGTTGTGTACAATATGACGTTCTCGTATTGTACCTACTATTATAAATGAAATGTGTAGCTTTCACGAGAGCACACAAGCGTAACGCGATGTTTCGTCAACAATGTATCACTGGAAACTAAGCCTTAGCGTTTTTATTTAAAGTATATTTTTGGTGTTGGTCGCGGATTTTGTGTTATAATCTTTTTGTATCGAATAATTTTCTGGTGTCGGTAAGCGCGTGACCTGTTATTGTGTGTATTAGGTTGCTTTAATCACAATTTCGAGTGGGCCGCGATATGACTTTCGAACTGACGACCTAGCAACACCGCTAAATTGATTTTTTTTAATAGGCATTATTTAATTTGACGGTGGATTTTGATTCGTTTCGTCTTGTGAGCTGGAATGCGAATAATCGTACCGTCTAATCTTTACAACTTCTAGCAGGCTGTGATACCTATTTTTACCGTTTTTGTTAGAAGATTATTCTAGAGTGCTTAAATTAATAATTATGTAGTAGATACAAAGAATAAGGATACCCTGCCAAATACTTGTTGGTAACAATGTGCAAAACCAAATAATGATAAGAACTAACATTTCGATCAACGTTTGAGAGAGTCTATATTGAAGGTAGAATAATATATTTTCAAAATCTAATCTCGTACGACTTTCATATGATCAAGCAAGTGTCAAATAACAGTGTCTCTACTTAGAGCTGCGTCTACGATGGAAATAATGCTTCGTAAAAGACATGTGAATGACAATCGCAAATCACGTTTATTTAATTAAACTTATCGCCTTTTTACAAAAAATGGTCTAAACTTAGTCCTATCTCAAACTCGACGCTGTCTCTATCTGCCTATATTAACAAAAATGAGACAGCATCAGTCTCATTTCTGTTCTCGAAGTTTTTTGCCAAATCCAAGACATAATTTACTCTAAGTTTTTTACTAACTTATTTCGTATATTATTGGGTAGTAAATACATACTTATGTAAAAAAAAATCATTTTTCAATTAAATTTATTATTATTAAATCAGTAGTAACTTTATCATTTATGTTGTATGTATAACAGTAGTAGTACTAGTAGTATTACATACAACATAAAGTTATGTTCACTTACAAGAAGTTTACAAGTCAGAAATATTCCCAGAAAAGGTATTTTAAAAGTCATGCAAAAAGTGTTATAATCGGTGAAGGTGTATAGCGACGTTATTGTACGGCAAAGGTCCAAGCGGCGGCCAAGTAAATTAGAGAGCGACCGGACTATAACTAAACTAAGAGGAGTTGAACTGGCGCTCCGAAGATAGCGTCTTGTGGATAAGCCTGGAATATTTTAAAATTTTTTTTGTTTGTTTTAACGATAACAATGCTTAGTTACTATATTTCTCACAGACTTTATTTATGGCGAATAATGCTGTTGTAACAATAACAAGACACATAAAATTAGAGCACCTGTTGAAGAATAGTTCTACTAACCTTATTTCGTCGTATATCTACATACGCCAGTTTTGGTGGTTTTGTTAAGAGCAAAAGACATATTGTGTAACTCATTGTATTGGTGTCACATTGATTATTCTATGATAACCTTTATATTTTCTACATATTCCATACAGTTTTCTGCAAAAACAGCACCGATAAATTTAAATATAAGCTGACGGCAATTTATGTTTTTTCAAGTGTAATTGAATATCATTAGAGTGTTTACTTCACAAATTGTGAGAAACATAAAGTTTCTATTATGAAACTCATTACAATTTTATGAACTTCTAATGTTTAAACCTTAACAAAATATATTATACATAATAATATACATATTATACATAATAATATTAATATCTAGGTTTCTTCATTATCTACGATACCTAATTAAGCTACTTAATTGGTAAGTGTAACTGTAAGAATAATAATAGGTAATTATTAACTATTATTCTTATCGTGTCGAATTCCCATGTCGTACCCACTCCTGTAAAGGTTGGAAGCTCTACACTGGAAGTTGTTGACGAATATGTTTACCTGGGACAAATAGTCCAACTTGGTAAGTCCAACTTCCAGAAAGAGGTCAATCGACGGATCCAACTCGGCTGGGCAGCGTTCGGGAAGCTTCACAGCATATTCTCGGCCCAACTCCCGCAGTGTCTCAAGACGAAAGTCTTTAATTCGTGTGTGTTGCCAGTGATGACTTACGGAACTGAGACGTGGCCGCTTACAATGGGCCTCGTAAGAAGGCTCAATGTCACCCAAAGGGCAATGGAGAGGGCTATGCTCGGGGTTTCTCTGCGTGATCAAATCAGAAATGATGAGATCCGCAGGAGAACTAAGGTCGCCGACATAGCCCGAAGAATTGCGAGCCTCAAGTGGCAGTGGGCAGGGTACATGGCAAGGAGGACTGACGGCCGTTGGGGCGGAAAAGTCCTCGAGTGGCGGCCGCGTACCGGGAGACGCAGCGTTGGTCTCCTACAAGGTGGACCGACGATTTGGTGAGGGCCGCGGGAAGCCGATGGATGCGGTAAGCGCAGAACCGATCGGTATGGGGATCTTTGGGGGAGGCCTATGCCCAGCAGTGGGCGTCTCTCGGCTGAAATGATGATGATGATGATTCTTATCGTGGCTTTTAATATATTTTTAGAATTAAGTAAGTGATTAAGATTTCTAAATACTGATTTCATATAATAACAACTGACTATTAGAAAAAAACTTTCAAAAATATAAAACCACTATCCATCGGCAAGATCAAGATCCAGAGTGCCGTTGTAACCATCACCTCTTACTTTTAGCAGTGCTAAAATAATATTTCTTAGATTTTCAATTACCTAGTTTGACGTACCTACAAATAGATATTCAAGCATTTTATGATAGTTGACGATAAGCAGAATGTGGAGTCCATTATGAGGAGATGGAGAAACACCGTGATCGCCACCCTTTCCCTGATGTCCTTTTAAGTCCCATAACGTCTTCTTTACTCGCCACTTCTGAAAAAGCTCATGTCGGGTATATAAACAGAATTACAGAGTGGTGAAATACATCTTATAAGATGTATCTGAAAGTTGCAAAATTTTTCTATGGACTAATATAATCCATGTTTTAATTTCTCGCGTATAGTCGTCTACAACCTGTCTAATAGATGGGGTAAGTTCAATTGCCTTTCCTTTTCTAAAGATAATAAAATAAAAGGGACATACGAAATTTTTAATTTTTTAATCTACCCATAATATGAAACAACTGATTTCGTAAAATTTTATGGCTTGTATTTAATTCTTTACATAACTTAATCAACCAAAAAAACTGATTAAGAACCAACAATGGCCAAACTGTCATCAAAAATGTCTAAATTCTTACCAAAAATGGCTAAATTCCCACCAAAAAAATATATTGATAGAATTATTCATTTGATAATTCTGGTTACTATTTAGCCTTTTTTGGTAATCACTTTATTTATACCCAAAGGAAATGGTAAAAGTTTCTATTGGATTTGGGCCAGCTGATGAGCACCATTTTTATTTTTGTAAGAATCCATCTTACCCTACTCCTCATGTGTTTCTTCCATGTAGGAAGGTCTGTACCCAGCAGACGTATAAATCGGCTGGTCATGATGAATACTACTTTGTTTTTACGACTTTTCGTTGAAAACTGTCGTTTTATTTCTTTATAGCCAGGGTCAAGCAATTTTGAAAAACAACAAAACACTTCAAGCGCACCTAAAACATACTATTTATCCCCACAGGGAAAGGCAATGGTTCTATTCTATTTTTTGTTTATGGCTTTTTATGGCTAATGTCAGGCTTGACAATTCCGCCAGTGTCGAGTTTGGAAAGGCAATGGTTACGAAATGGCAGTTTTAATAAATGTCAATTTGACATTAATGTCAACTTTTTGACTGCGTTATTCTGGCTATGGACTATGAACTTTTAAGCACTTTTTTTTTTTTATACAACTAGATGACAAACAAGCTGGCGGCCCACCTGATGGTAAGCGGTTCCCGCCGCCTATAGACACCTGCAATAACAAGGAAAAATCACTTGAGATTGCAGGTGCGTTGTTATCCTGGGGCCTAAGATGAAATGCCGTCCATGCACAGTAATATGACTTCTTCTTCTTCTTCTTCACTTTATGACTTCTATGTTGCCATTTTATACAATACTTATTTAATTTGGTAGTTTTTAGCAATTAAATAAAAGAGTTCTGTGTTCACATTTTGATGTTTTTGGTGCGTTTAAACGCCTACTTTATTGTAATAATTACAAATAAAGAGAGAAAACGATCCCGCCTGGAGTATATATTTTTTCATCGTTTTCTTTATTTATTTGTAATTGTTACAATAGAGTTGTGTGTTATTTAATGGTAACCATGTTATTGAGTACATTGTTGTCTAAAATCTGATATGGTGCTCACGAGCTGGCCCAAAACTTTAACTTAATGCGTCGGTTACCAAAATGTTCTAATTCGGTTGAATCAATCGAATCACGTCTTATCCTCTCATTGCGGCTGTTCGCTCGAAACAGGAATGCAGCTCAGCGACTGCAGTGATGCATATCGTTGTACGTATGGTGCATACGTCTGCCCCGCGCCGCCCCGCCCCGCCCCCGGCCTACCGTCTTTGTCTTTTGTCCATTATACTTATTATGCGGGCTTGTAACTTGCTCAATGATTTAGTAATTTGCATAGGTGAGCATTCGTTTTTAATATTATTATTGTTTATTTATTTCAGACATTAATCAACATGAATACAGTCTTAATCTGCAATTATTTAAATTTTACAAAAGTGGCTTAATTTTTCTTAAGACAATAATTGTTTATAAAAGTTTATCTGTTTTTTTTAAACAAAAAGGATGACAAACAAACACACTGCCCGCCTGATGGTATGCGGTTACCGTAGCTTATAGACGCTAGTCTACTCATGAGTGACATTTTTACTGTGTAGGCAACACTGTAAAAATCAGCATATAACGTTATGTTGATAGCATATGAGACGAAACCCTCTGCTCCCAACATAATTCTTTCTTAATGAGTTCTAGCGACCTTACTCACAGCAACACAACACTACAAAGTAAATTTATTTAGCTATACGAATTTCTGTCAGGTGGAGGTGCTACTCCAGTTAAGGCCCATTTACACAATGCAAATTTCTTGCCTGTAGCCCGACGACCGGCTGGTCGAGCGGTCTGTAATCCTTGCTATTCAGGCTACTCGGTCAAGAGGTCCTGGGTTCGAATCCCGGTAGGAGCAAATGTTAGTATGATGAGTACGAGCATTTGTATACGAGTCATGGACGTTTATATGTTTATTTAGTATATTTCTAATATTTATATACATATTATTATCATTATTTCTCCGTTATCTAGTATCCATAACACAAGCTCTTAATGATGCTTACTTTGGGCTAGATAATATGTGTGAGTGTATGTTTATTATTATTATACAATGAAACTGAAGCAAGAAATTACTTACAACAAGTTGTTTAGATTATGGCAGTCATTTCTTACTTCAATTTAATTCTCTGCTATCGGCAAGAAACTTGCATCGTGTAAATGTCGAGCGACGCTCACTGCTGGGCTTAGGCCTCCCCCAAGGAGATCGGTCCTGCGCTGCCCGCATCCATCGGCTTCCCACGACCCTAAACATATCGTCAGTCCACCCTGTGGGGGCCTACCAACGCTGCGTCTCCGGTACGGTGATATGAAATAATAAAAAAAAAATGGCTAAGTCGTTTCCAGAAACCATAGATAGTGAAGCACCGACTCCAAAAATATGGATTAGTACTTACCAACTAAATTTATTTTTTTTATACAAAGCACGACAAATGACTCAACACCACCTGATGTGAAACAGTAAGAAGAGTCCATATGCGAAGACAGCTAGTGCAGTTCAGACACTGCTTCAGCTGCCTCCACCTTGCCGGCCCGAAAGGTGCTTTTTCACGCCTCTTTTGAAGGAGCCCATGTTAGAAAGAGCTACTAAATTTCTTTGTACGTGATGTTGAGGTGGAGACAGTGAATTGATGACTCCGAAGACCGGCACGCGTGCTCCTGAGTAGGAAGGGGGAAGGTGGGATAAGGTCAAATAGCTCCTCAGAACACTCTCCGTGATATAGCCGATAGAAGGCGCTAAGCGACGCAATGTCTCAACGCAATTGCAGAGGCTCAAGGTTGTCAAATCTAATTATTTAATCCTTTTCAGTTTTTTTTGGAGTCGGTTTTAATTTTTGTTTAATTTTTTTTTCACTATTTTTAGTGATAACTTTTGAAGGTCAAGGCTAGATGGGTAACTGTGAGCTTATATTGTTTTTCTACTATCGTATCATTTTACTAAAAATTCATAGGAAAGCAAAAAATCGCAGTTTCGCATACTTTTTTAATTTTTCCAGTTTTTTTGATTTAAAAACTAAACTACCCAATGGATTTTTAAAACATTTTTTGGGACCAAATTGGAACTATTCCGCATCGAGCAATTCACTCATTTATATTCATACACTCACACCTATTGTCTAGCACAAAGTAAATATCAGCAAGAGTTTGTGTTATGGATACTAGATAATAGAAAATGAATGATATATATGTATATAAATATTAGAAATATACTAAATAAACATTTAAACATCCATGACTCGTAAACAAATGCTCGTAATCATCATAAAAACATTTGCTTCTACCGGGATTCGAATACAAATAGGTGGTAGACCCATATGTAGGGTCGCCGGGTAGGTACCACCGCCTTTCTTATTTCAGCCGTGAAACAGTTCGCTGTGTTTCGGATTGAAGGGAAAGGTAGCCAGTGTAATTACTGGGCATGGACGGCATTTCATCTTAGGCCTCAGGATGACAACGCACCTGCAATATCAAGTGCTTTTCCTTGTTATTGCAGGTGTCTATAGGCGGCGGTAACCGCTTACCACCAGGTGGGCCGTCAGCTTGTTTGTCATCTAGTTGTATAAAAAAAAAACAAAACCTCTGACCAGGCAGCAAGGGGTACAGACCACTCGTCCAGCCGGTCATCTATTAGTTTTTAGGCTGGTGATAAAGAAGTACAATTTCGCGTATAAGTAGTTAAATTTTGCCCACTTCAGGCACTTTTTTGATAGGCCGATGGGCTTTTCTGTTTCAAAATAGCAGGTTCACCTCTGACATCCTATACCTACGTTTTATCCTATAATAAGAGTAAGTAGGCATCATGAGTTTATGACTGTACACGTACCTACTTGTTAGGCGATTTTCTAAAGTCAGCAGCCTTGAAATTCTTGGTTATGGCAGCGTTGTCATAGCTTTTGGCGTTTGTTTGACAACCATTTGACTACCGTCAGCGATCGTTTCGACGACGAACACGGCGTGAGCCGAAACTAAAAAGGCTGTTTATTTATATAGTATATTTATGTAAAAGCCATCAAATATTAAAAGAAGTCATTATGATACATTTTTAACACAAGAAAAACTAAATCGAAAAAATAAAATTCGTTCATATAATAAAATGTCAGTATCTAAAGTTAAAAGGCATTATTTTGATTTACATAGTACTTCAAGCATTTGAGTATATAAATTATCATGACAATATAGCTGGGCCCCACCAAAGTAGTTAATTATTAAATGAAAACTATTTGAAAGCTCAATTCAACACATTTTTACGATCGTAAAATAAGATATCGTTAAGAATTATAAATTGCTCATTTAATTGCTTTTAGTAAATTGTAAAAGGTGTAAATATTCTACGTTTTATGCTTACGGGGTCACAACGTGTTATAATTTAATTTTAATAGTAGAAGCAGTCATAATAAGAAATTTATTTTGGAATTATGTAAATACAATCTTTTACGTTGGTAGTAATTTTTTGAACACAGAATAAAACCATTATCAAAGAAGTATATCAGACCAGACATACTTAAACACCGAGATAAGCTGCGATAAAAGTAATTATAATTTTTGAAAATATTTTATTATTCATTGAAAGAAAGACTTCAACGCGTCAGCGCGTTCTATCATATTGACGTAGGTAGGACTTATGAAATTCATTAATATTTATTTTATTTAATATATTGGTTGTAAATGTAAGTTTAAAGTTCAAAATGCAATTGAATCTGTGTAATATCTTGATCAGAAGTAATTCCATCAGCACTGTTTCCCAAGTCGAATGTAAAGTGGATTAGAGTTGGTTTGGAAACGTTTGTGAATTAATTACTGAACTAAAAATTACACACGTACAAACTTTACTATCTAACCCTTGGGAAGCTCTACACTTTTCTATGATTTACCTCTTACTTTTGATTGATTATTATCTTTTAGTTAAACTGATATGTCACTAACTATACGCAGCACTTTTCAGCGATCAGTGAAACCAATGCTCAACCTCGTAAGTACTACAAATATCAGTCAATGACCTTTTTTAGATTAACAATATAACAGTTTTCCTGCAATAAATCCATTAAATTCTATCTTAGTATTTATCGATGAAACAAAACAAGCAAAACAAAGCTCTATAAAGCTCAGCATTGAGTGTTGTATGCATTGTGATCGCAAGTATCTACTTATTATCACATGAAATACTACACACTGCTGGTTATTAAGATAAAAGGAAAATAAATAGCCGTTTATTGAGCTACGCCTTTTTATATTTACGTAAAGGATTTATGAAACGACCCATCGTTTACGAAGAATGATTGCGAAAAGCTATATTATTGTTGTGACTTCTGAGAAGTTGTACAAAAATCAAAAAATAATAGTATTGTTATTAATCGGCGTTATTAATAATCTGTGAAGTACCTGTATCAGACACAATACATAATTTAATGAGCCCGCCAGCGGGCTGGTAAAAGACAAGAAGTTAATAAACACAATGTCCCAAATCTCCTACAAAGTCGATACGTAATTACTAAACATTACGTCGATGTGATTATTGATAATAAAAGTTATAGGTTATAATTATGCATACTAGCGTATAGATAAGGGAGAGTGGGGTAATTCTAACCAGGGTGGTTTTGAACAAGGCAACGCGACAGATGGAGTCGGTCAAAAATGTTATTTATTATCTTTGCAATGCGATACGAACAACAAGGTAACCACGTTTGTCAATAGTGATGTTCTAATTTGACCTTTGTCTTTTTAAACGGTTTTATTTAGCTTGACCTGTTCATTTTTAAATGTGTACTTATCTAGCCATAAAAACTGTTACACTGGTCATTTTATAACTGATAATTTAAAAAAGAATAGGGTGGTAAAATCGAAACAACTACTGAAGCGGTACGCAAATGGAGGTCACAGAAAAATTATGTTTACGGATGAGATTTTTTTACAATTGAGCAACATTTTAACAAACAAAATGACCGTGTTTATGCTCAAAGCTCTAAGGAAGCATCCCAATTAGTCAACAGAGTGCAACGTGGGCACTATCCGACTTCAGTGATGGTTTGGTAGGGTATTAGCTGTGAAGGAGTGACTAAGCCGTACTTTTGTGAAAAAGGTATCAAAACATCGGCACAAGTGTATCAAGATCTGTTCTAGATTATAACCTATAACACTATTCTTGAGAAGGTAGTGAAGCCCCTTAACAACACCATGTTCAATAACCAAGAATGGCCCTTCCAGCAAGACTCGGCGCCGGGTCATAAAGCTCGGACTACGCAGTCTTGGTTAAAAACGAACGTTTTGGACTTTATCAGAGCTGAAGACTGGCCGTTGTAGTCCCGATCTTAATCCGCTGGATTATGATATATGGTCAGTTTTAGAGAGTTCGGCTTGCTCTAAACGCCATGATAATTTGGGGTCCCTAAAACAATCCGTACGATTGGCAGTGAAGAATTTTCCCATGGAAAGAGTGCGTGCTTTTATTGATAACTGGCCTCAAAGTTTAAAGGACTGTATTGCAGCCAATGGAGACCACTTCGAATAAGCTTTTTATAATTTTAAATGTTTTATATTTATGTATTAAAATAAATGTTATTTGCAATAGATTTTTTTTTGTTTCAGTATTTATGGCAAGACTAGGTACAATTGGAAAAAATAATATTAGGTCAAATTTAATAATTTATAATAATATTTACTCCTTTTCTGTTGACAGATTGATCAGATATTTGGTAAACACCATAGTTTTAATGATAATACAATTTCATATATTCAGTATCACTGTAATTCCTATTTACTAGGTGGTAGACCCGTATGTAGGGTCGTCTGGGTAGGTACCACCGCCTTTCTTATTTCTGCCGTGAAACAGTTCGCTGTGTTTCGGATTGAAGGGAAAGGTAGCCAGTGTAATTACTGGGCATGGACGGCATTTCATCTTAGGCCCCAGGATGACAACCCACCTGCAATATCAAGTGATTTCTCCTTGTTATTGCAGGTGTCTATAGGCGGCGGTAACCGCTTACCATCAGGTGGGCCGTCAGCTTGTTTGTCATCTAGTTATATATAAAAATAAAAAAAAAAGGCCGCCGCTTAGTGGCTATATTTATTAACAACCTCGATAATATGGATATCAAATGAAAGGGTTTGACTAGTGGAATACAGTACACCATGAAAAATTCCAAATCGATGATGGCCGCCACGTTGGTACAAAATGGCTCATTACATATTATACAATATACCTACATCTTTTATTTTTTAATCTTAACATCAAACTGAAATCTGAAATAAACAAAACCTAAAAACTTTAAAAAAATTTTTTAGCATATGATTCTATTTAAAAGAAATTTAATGATGCAAATGATGTACTAAAAGTTAAATATAATTCGGTTTATGACAGTCTTATTTTATTGAGAATAAATTTCTTTAAGCCTATACCTACTTAAAGTTGATACAATTTTTCTGCTACCAAAAATTCATATCCAATGCCAGGCACTGAGCATTGCTTCAGTATCCTTTTCTATCATAATATAATTTAAGCGACTTTTTTCAGAATTATCACGCGTTCGTAGTTACCCCACTATCCCCTACTAAGTTTTTCTATTTTTTTTTATACAACTAGATGATAAACAAGCTGACGGCCCACCTGGTGGTAAGTAGTAAGGAAAAATCACTTGGTATTGCAGGTGCGGTGGCAAATGTCAGAATATCCACTAATAAAATAATAATTAAACATATATAAGTCAACACGTAAATGTTTAGAAAGGTAATCATGGCTCACCCACACACAAACTAAAAATTAAGGAATATAAAATTTTCAAGTAGGAACAGTGCTTCAATTTCATGCCAGTGCCGAACTGAACGATAAGCTTGGTGGCCACTCACAAAACACCTCAGGTCAGGATGATTAAGATCTGTCTGCAGGACAAGACGAACCACATGAATTATACATTGCGGTCGGGAACTGAACGAATTGTTAATGTTTAGATTTAAGTATAATCCCCGTATTCATAAAACCGGCCAAGTGCGAGTCGGAATCGCGCACGAAGGGTTCCGTAACATCATCTATAGATAAGCGTTTACCTGTTGCCGTTATCAATATCGGGCAAAAACAAGCAAAAAATCACGTTTGTTGTATAGGAGCCCCCTTAAATTTTTATTGTATTCTGTTTATTAATATTTGTTATTACAGCGGCAACAGAAATACATCATCTGTGTAAATTTCAACTATCTAACTATCACGGTTCATGAGAAAGAGCCTGGTGACCGACGGACGGATAGACGGATGGAAGGACGGATGGACAGACGGACGGACAGCGGAGTCTTAGTAATAGGGCCCCATTTTACCCTATAGATATGGAACCCTAACAAACAAGTGAAGTTATAACAGCCTTGTAAAGTGTTTTGTTTCTCTCACCCGTGTGAGAAAGGGAAAAGATAAAATATATCAGAGCAGTGTTTCACCTAAAATAAGTTTGAAATAAAACCAATATAGATGTTACATTATTGTCATACACCTGTTTTGATTACTTTACAGCGATCGTGGTCACAGGAAGACCCGTGACCCCAGATCAGCCCCCCAAATCTGCTATTGTATTTTGTTCTGAAACGAATCGGAAACGCTTAAGCTACAACGTTTTTGTATTCTGCTAACTCAACGCAATCGAAACGTAACCGAATCGCATTAGTTTAGTATTCTACTAACAAACACGTAACGCGAACCGTTCGGTTCAATCATTGTTTCGTATTTTGCTAAATATTTAACATTTGTGGCAGCCGAAACGCATCGATAGTTCTTTGTTCGAACTGTCCAAAATTAACAACTGTCTAGTCAATAAGCAAAAACATATTTGTCAAAAATATGTTTGTTGTTTGTTATTTATGTTTGTTTTTGTTTGTGTTGTAACGTCGGGTGAATAATAATAATGTAACATCTAATTAAACGCGAGTTAAATCCGGTAAATTGGTTTTATTTCAAATATATTTGTGTCTTGCAATATTGCTAACAATTATCGATCCGAAGTTGAACCAACCGAGAGCGTTTCGTTAGCGTTCCGGCTTTATAAGCAATGATAGTGAATACCTTTTTGTATTACAACCGCATTGGTAACGATACCGAACCGCTGCCGATCCGTTTCGGAAAATAAATAGCAGAATTGGGGGACATCGTTGTAAAGTAAAAAATATGTAGATTTCGCGAAAATATAAGACAATAAAACAAGTTCATTGAGCGTTTATAGATATGTATGGTCGTATATCTTTAATTCACATAATATTTAATTTGTCAAGTCGCGTCAGACAGGAGTATATGACCATTAAAAATCCATTGTGTCTGTAAAGTGTAGCTTGACAAGTTAAAATGATTTGCTTACCTTTCAAAGACAACACCTATTAATATTAGGGTTTTATGAATTCATTTGGTGGCCTGTTGTTTATGTATTATTGGTACTGGCTGTACACAAATGTTCCTTGTAGCATTAGCTGCCAAGTTGGCTATACATGAATTATGTTGTTTTTGGCTTCACCAAAGCTACAGATATAAAGATCTCAAAACAAATAGCTAATAAAATTGTAATAATGGCTTCTTTAAATTCATAAATTATAATACTATAAAGTGGTGGGCCCGTATGTAGGGTCGTCTGGGCAGGTACCACTGCCTTTCTTATTTCAGACTTGAAACAGTTCGCTGTGTTTCGGATTAAAAGGAAAGGTAGCACTGGGCATGGACGGCATTTCACCTTGGGCCTCAGGATGCCAACACACCTGCCAAACTAGGTGATGTTTTTCTTGTTATTGTAGGTGTCTATATGCGATGGTAGCTACTTACCACCAGGTGGGCCATCAGCTTGTTTTTCATCTAGCTGTATAAATAAAAAAAAAAGTAAATTATAATCTAAAATTACAAATTTTAAATAAAATCTAAAATTACAAATTTTAAATAAAATCTAAAATTACAAATTTTAAATAAATCTAAAATTACGAATTTCAAATTGTAATTAAAAAATTATGACAATTCAGAATTAAGTACTTTATCAATTACAAAAATATTGGTAAATGATTTCTGTACAGTTGATAGAATCCTATATGGATATCTGTACTTTCCACATATATATTATATTTTTCATATATGCCTCTGGTCTACCAGTGTGGTGTTATAATGAAATTCCATCATATCTCCCTTTTCACTACAGACTTGTTAAACGTTGTTGGTGAAGTAAAAAGGAAGCAGTACATTGCTTCTCCTTTTTTCCTTGAACAAAAGCTTGATTACACGTCACCACTAAGACCGCTTTTGTTACGCAGGAAAGCCGCACTTATACAAAAGGTATGTTAATTAAGAAAATGTATCTTGTACTTACATATGAAAAAAAAAGGTTTTGTGTTAAAACTATCAGAATAAAAACAAAATCAATAGGCCAATTTATAGACCCCCAAATTATGCTACTGATAATTTTGTGATACCTTACTTATAAAAGTTTTATGGGATGGATTAAAGTGCTATGCCTTAGTCACCGAAATATATCTTATATATTTCGGTCTTATATGCAAATAATAGAAACTTTTTATTTTTTTAATTTTTTTTTAGTCTTTTTAAACCGATTTATTTACTTGCAAATGTTTGGTAGGTATAACAAATATATGTTATTATGGCTTAGTTATTATAAATAAATCCTACTAATAGAGTCTACAGGAAACTATTCCTTTGTATAAAAAAGCAGGCCCTGTTTTATGCGCATATTGTGTATATTATTATATGTGTTTAGAAGTCGTAGCAATTGCTACGTCGTAGCGCAACTTGACACTGTAACGCTTCGATCGCTACAGGGAATAAGCTTTCATGCTTCAGCGTGTTAAATAAATCACTCAAGTCTTTATTGCTTACGACTAGTATTACACCGCGATATCCCTCGGTTATATTTGAGATATGGGCGTTTTCGAATGTGATTATTATATAACTATAAACACAACCTTTTTGTAGTTCTAGAGTCTTACGTAAGTCTAAGAAGTTTGAAACTAAGTAATCTAAAAAATTTTGCGACCGAGCACTATTTATTCATTTTAATTTCTTTTATAACTATGCGTTGTTAAAATCAGTACCTATGTCCCTAGATATACTGAAAACATATTTCCAAAAGGGCAACGTGAACTAAGCTAAACGTAACAAAACTAAGACAGTTTTATTTATTTACAAGGTGCTTCCACAAAGAAAAAGTAGAACAGTCCGAGTAACATATACGACGGGACCCTCGAAGCCGTAATAAATTTAGAGGGTTGCCACTTCGGCCAATATTCGGGTGGATCAATGCCGCAAAGTTATTTAGGATGGCAGGATATTTTGTTCAAGTAGATTGGTAGTGTAAGCACAGATAGGTGTTTTACCGATTACACTTTAGTAAGTCTACAATGATGTTGTAAGATTTCAGTCTACTAGTCTTTACATAGTCAAGAGAAATACCCTGATCATTATCTATGATTGTAGATTTGACTTTTGTTGGTCGAACATCTGGGTGCTAAACGTAGCGTTTATATTGTTCTTATTTACTGGGTTCATTCATCCTCAGAATGCACCCAGATGTTTTCGCAATAATTTTTCGTTTTCACAGCTTTTCGCTCTTAATTTATTTCTACCTTTCATACTCTTTCGGCGGTGGTGACTTTTAAACCATCAAGATTAAGGTTGAAAAACTGTCGTTTCTTTGGGTTTTGCATTTTTCAAGGAGTTCGGATTAACAGATTTATTAAGTAAAGCCTTTCAAATTATAGTCTGTATTATAAGCAGTTTATAAGTACGCACAGTAACATTGCACCTAAAATACACCCAGTATTTGATTCCAAGCCAAAAACGGCAAAGTTTAAACTGGCGCGCTCGTACTTTGTACTAAACCTAAGCCTTCTTCAAAGTACTCCAGAAACTGTTTCGCATTTGAAATTACTATTTTGCTTACTTCAACCATATACTAGAGCGATCGTTTCAAATATAATTATAGTCAAATACGTTTATACATCGCGTAATATTAGATTAAGTGGTATTTACAAAAAAAACTAAGGTTAGCTTTTAAAAAAAAGTATGTTTAGGCTACTGCATTTCGGTAGATTAGTTTTGCTAGTTCGTCCAACCTATAACTTGCTAATTACGGATTATCTTTTTTAAAACTATTACTCTTTGCATAATGATATTAAATACAACCAGAACGTTCAATCCACAAGTCATCAACAGTGACTAGTAAATAAACAACCATGAAACATTAGGTACCTAGACAATTTGATATTTACGAACATACGCGGAATAATATGCTCATAAATATCTAGTGATCCGCAACGGGAGGCGACATTTTTTCACCAATTTACGCGTACACCAAATCATTACACACCCAAACAGAGTCAAAGAGGCAAACCGAAACACTCCTGAAACTTCCGAAAGCTTTCCGCCCGCTAGAGAGGGACGGAAGACATGGCCCTACTATAGAAACTCGCGACAGAAAAAAGAAAAAAGACGCGTAATTTTTCTTCCAACTTCTACAACACTGGCAATTACTGTTATTGCTATTGTTTTTAATGTTTTTTGTTTTAGTTGATAACATATGCTATCGATACAATACAATCCGTGTTACATTTTCAACTTATAATAATAAATATATTGTAGTTGAATAAAACCTCCTAATGGTAAGTGGTTACCGTTGCTTATAACAGTGATTATAGTTGCGTGAAAAAAATGAAAAATGGTGGCTAAAGATGAAATGCCTTCCATGCACAATAATAACAAAAGCTACCTTTCCATTCAATCTCAGCTTACTGTTTTACGGCCGAAATAAGAAAGGCAGTGGTCCCTACCCAGATGACTCTAAATACGGGCCTAACTAGTACAATTTTGAAAATATGAAGATATTCGTATTCTATATTGTAAGAAATACAAACACAGAAAACGATGAAAAAACTGTGTGCTCCAAGCGGGAATCGAACCCGCGTCTTCGGGGGTCCGGCTAGACGCGATAACCGACCGCTTTTTCCTTTTAACGTTTTTTTATAGTAAAGTTTATCTCACCACTCATTGAAGTTTTACACCTCCTTTGATTGGTTCCTCTTTTGATTTTTTCATCGCTTTCCTTATTTAATAAAGTAGAAAGATATTGTTCAGTTACTTAAACGCTTGCTACATTAATCGACAGTAAGACCATCGGTACTGGCTTGGGGTGCTAGCTGTGGTGTGGGGAAGGGGCAGAAGTTATTAATTCTGGAGAGAGGCGCCACAGCCTACGGTCTGACTGCAACAGAGTGGAGGCTTACCTTAGACTCGTTTAATGTTCCGTCATTATTGTTAGCAGTATCAAGATCGTTCTTACGTATATGCGTTTTTTACTTGCCTGTATTTTCCTTGCTGTTTTGTCAAGATGACATACGAAATCTATTTCTGACAGTAGTCTTTGGATAGGTACCAGAATAGTTCAAGTTACATTGTGATATCGAAAAAGTATTAAGCCAAGAATAATACTATTACTATTACTAATATTATTAATGCGAAAGTAACTTTTCCTGTCTATCTGTTTGCTTGTTTGATAACAACAACAAAAAGAAATGGAAATCGCAAAAAATTTGACGTTCCATACAAACAGGTCGTAAAGATATTACAATTTGTATTCATACAAATTTTGACTATTTTCCGAATTTTTAGAAGCCGTGTTTAGTGTAACCTGCACTACCATCTGCCTTCGTTTTCGAGAACACCCCTTTCACCCCTGTAACTCGTGTAAATTAAAGCAAATCTCATCAAATCTTTGTTGAGATGGCAATATGAAATTATTTTTCAGTCATTGTCATACCTTTGTACTCCACAAAGAAATTCCACTCGCAGCATTATTACTTATTTTTAACTTAAAATTTGTGGTATCACTAAACAGGCTGTTGCCATGTCAAATTCAGTTTCTGGTTATTACAACTTTTGCAAGTACCTATAAGCACGCCGTTCTCAGTCTGCGGCCTCGACGTGTCGGTATACTAGTACCGCTGCCGTAGTCGGAAAGAAACGAGATACGCGATAGAAGAGAGGCAACATAGAGGTGAATCTATCAGTAGGCAAAATAGCGCTGTGCGACTTGAATTGCACTTTAATGCATCAGAGAAAGATGCATTAAAGTCGCTATTTACTCTAAATGATTGTACGGAGAGCACCGTCTGACCCTATTTATGTATTCTGTGGTATAAAGTACTTAAGAGAAATAATCGGCTTTGGATTTAGTGGTTGAGACTGCCTACCTTAGATCACATCTAGAGGTCCCGGGCTCAATTCCCGTGGCGGCAGAAATTGGCTACCACCATCTGGCATAAGTCTGCTGCTATAACAATAATCTTAACGGCACTGTTGTGCTCCGACAGTTGGAGGTAAGATAGACAGATCCTCTGATAAGGTTTCCGGGTGTAGCTCGCTTCTAACTTCACCTTATCATCATTTACCATCAGGTGAGATAATTGTTAAGAGCTATAAAGCTTTATGTAATATATAATAGACGACAAAATTTAAAATTTCCGTCGCACAGGTGATCAATGGTGACTGAAAAGCTTTCAAGCTCTAAGCGCATTTGCACGTTGCCGCGATAGGGAGCCACGTGCCACGGCATTCAGTATTCTCGTACTGCTATTTCTTTATACACAACTAACGAAAAATTGTTGCCAGTTATCATAATTATTATTATGGCTGTGTGTCTTCTCTTTTGTCTGTATCTACCTTGTACAACTGACGTTTCATTCTTATTAATGTATATTTTTTATTCATTTTTCCAGAAAAAAAGGTTCCGCATTTGCCATTCGCTTTTGGTACTGTTTGACTTGTCAAGCTTCTATACTTTACAGAAGATCGCAGTCACTTGGATTTACCCGTACAGTGCTCCTAGTGTAGATTTAAATCGAACTGAAATGAAAACGTTCGTCGTCGTGATTTGATGTAAATTATTGGAAACCACTTTTTATATATTGACCTTTTATATAACGAGGTGAACAAGACGATGACCGTTTTCGTTTCGATTCGATTCAAACTTACACTAGGGGTACTTCTATTCACTTTGAGTTCGTTTTTACCACAAGGTTGGCAAATAAACGTATGGCCCGCAGGATGACAAGCGGTTACATAATGCTTTAATTTACCCTATAAAGTTTGATGATCAACACAGTCAAACGCCTTAGACAAGTCTTATATCAGTTGTATACCGTGTTACATCCTGTGTATTTTTTATTTTTGTAACTATAATTGTAATATCTGGTGATTTGTTTGCCCAGGGCCGTGCATCTGTCACAATCACGAAAAAGCATCCGCAGAAAACCAGTGTCGTGGCATATCCTGCCACGGCTTTATACTGAGCGGCGACCTTTTTGGTACAAATCGTTTAGATTTGAGTTTTATATATACACTTTTATTAATTTATTAAGTTGTACCAAATAAATATTTATTCTATTTTATTCTAAGTCATAGAAGATTCCTAGAGCATCCTGTCGATTTTTCCAAGCATCAAATTCATAATCGCAATCACCGCTTATGTAGTATTTCTCCTTTATTAAATCTAAAGTTTCTATTTTGAAGAAATTCATTTCTCGTAAAATGATTAAGAATTATTTATTCAAAAATTTTGCTAAGAGTCGGCATTATAAAAGATGATGAAAAGCGCTTAGTGCGTATGTTTGGTATATCAACCAGGTGTGGGTGATAGCTCGCCGAACTTTTAGTAGTCCTCTGGTGAAATGGGCTTGGTGGAATAAGCTCATGAAGCTCCTCAGCACACCCACCGAAGTACAACATGTAGAAGACCGACAAGCAAGCGACCTTACGGCGGTGGTCCAAGATTTGCAGCTAAGCCTCTACCAACCTCTCATCGCCAATAAGTCTCTTGGCTCTGCGTTTCACCGAATCCAAAGTGGCAACTTGGTATTTGACATAGCCGTCCCACAGGTGAGAAACAGTACTCCATGCACAATCGGACTTGTGCTTTTATAACGGGCTAGAAGCTGACCAGAGCGGTGAAGTAGGTACTATTTTACCTTATTAAGGATGCCCAGTTTCTTGTCCGCAATTTAAGCTTTGGACTCAATGGTAACACAGTTGAGGTAAGAGATCAACTCCATTCCAAGAAGGTCCAGATGGTCGGTAATAGGAACGAATGTACCCCAGAAAGTAGAGGCCCCATTGATCGGACTTTTCTTTTCTTATTTCAGTAAAGGGGCATGCCTGTGTTTTAATGGCAGTGAAACACTAACTAAAATGCCCCAACTAAAATTATGTCAATTAACATTAAATTTTGAGTGTACTACAGCTGAACCATTTTTTTTTAAATTTACTGTTCATGTCTAGAGTAGCTAACAGTTATTTTTCATTGTCATCCTTTTCCCTACTGAATTGCTTAACCAACTCCTTGAAAGACTAATTCCTGCAAAGCAAGTTGGTATTCCTCCTAGCGAGCCAAGGCCTTACGAGTTTAACACCGATATGCAGAGATGTTTCCTCGAAACCTCCACTCGACCTTAGTCGAAGTCACCTCAAGGAAATCTTAAAAACATCCTTGAAATCGGTATGTTCAGTTACGGCTTCATCCTCCACTGAGGAAACTCCCGTAAAGTCGAGTTGAGGTTGAGTGAAGGAATAACGTCATGAAATTTCTTATAATTATGTTGGCAAAATGTAGATAATATCTTTATGGTTCACTTTTTTCATCTTTGGGCTGTCCTCCTCTGAGCATGTGTTCTACTTCTGTGACGTAGGTATCTTTCAATTCTGCCATTATTTGTCATTCAACTCAATTGTCGACTGCAATGCTTAATTTTGATTTATTTGATTTAATTCGTTTTTCGCGTTCAGTATGAAAATTATTATGGCCGGGAGGCAAGTTTTTAGCGAAATGAAAAAAGCGTGCTTGAGGGAATTAATCAGAAAGTATAAATTAAACACCACTGTAGGTCGATACAATTATATTTGCATCACAATATCTAGGTAAATTAATAAAGTTGTATCTAGCACATATACTCACTTGAAAGTTAGTCAATAAAATCATGGAAATTAGTCATTATGCTAATAAAACTCGAAATAACCTCAGAAATAACGTGAAAAGCACTGTTAACAAGCTTTGAGGACACCTCAAGGTAGATCGCGACGTACCTTGAGTTTGACAGTTCATTACTCGACTCAACTGAGGAATTTGCTCAAGTCGAGGATAGTTTTTGAGTTCTGCATACCGATTTTATCCTTGAGGCTCAGTCGAGTCACAGTCGAGTGGAGGAAATCTCGAGGAGCCGACTGTGCATATGGGTGTAAGTATCAACCGGAGAAATATGACATTTCGATGTAGATTAAAAATTAAAACCTTACTCGCGGTCTTCATTCTACGCGTGCTGGGGCTCTTGTAGTACTGCTAGCGCTAAACTATAACATTCTTCTTATCATATTTACTGTTCTTGAAGCTTCATAACTAGCTCACTAACAAAAATTATGCTCTTAATATTATGAAGCAATAAGGTATTGAACATAAATATCTTTAGATGTTCAAATTTTTAATACAAACTAGCCCCTCTAAGTATTCCTTACATCATCAGCTCACAAAAGAACGCAAAGGTCAGTTTGTATTGTACGGTGTTATACAGAACAAAATCAATTCATTTATTGACCTTTAGCATCAGTTGTGTGGGTGAAGGCACCCAATAGCGTTCGGAATACAACATTAGCTTCGAATTACGTTTTGATTAGTGTGTTCGACCTCGGGCCTAAGTAAGCGCATAGAGTTGTAGCTACTCATATCGATCTCAGTATGAATATTTGAAGCCGACCGTCCTTGCAAAGTGCCATAGAGTAGTGTAGGAATCGAAGAGTTAGTTAGAAAAAGTTACAAATTTTCGACTAATTTTCCAGGGAGTAAGTTTCGTTGATAAAGTGCTAGGGGTGATTTTCTCTGAATAAAAGGTTTGATGATTTGGATGGATTCGCCCAGTAATTCCGAAAACCTTGCAAATACTAGGAATATTAGCTAATCCCGACCTATTCTTATCTCAGCCAAACCATTTAGAGGTTTGCTCATGATGTTACCATAATTAAAGAATTATGTGAAACCCCTACCATCAAAACATTTAATTCCATGCTTCATCCACACAAGAGAGGAGAGAAAACCAGGCCCTTTAGTAGCTAACTATGTCAATTCATGTTCATTGGTCATGCTTGTTCATTGACATGAAATAAATACGGAGCTGTGAAGTCATGATCGAGTTTATTCTGGTGAAGGTGTGTACAGTAACCAACAGAAGTCAATTCAGTAAATGGTACTAAGCTGTTGATCGACTCCTGTTGCTAACCGTACATTTAAGGCAACATAATTTTTAAAAAGAACAGTCGAGTCTGAAAAGGGAGCAGGTACAATATTCGTGTTGCCATTTTTGGTTTTGAGTTACTGGTTTACATCTCTGTGCGAAATTACAATTTTAGTCAAAGGCCTGATTAAGCTTCTGCTTGGAAAACCCGACCGTAATTACGCAAACCAATGATAATTATTGTCTACGATCATCATTCCTTTCGGATTTCATGACAATGTGTAGTTTATAGTTAGGTTGAAATTGATTTCCCATAAACCTTTAATCCAATTGCCATTAGACTGCGTAATTAGGATTTGATCATCTTTAGTGACTACTGGCTAACAGACGAAATTTTTAACTGCAAAGCCTTGAAATTTTCATTAAAATTAGGCCAGTCATGGTACGATTTCAAATAAATAGGCAGACGGTCTTTTGAATTTAGATTTATTAGTGGGACTGACATCTTATTTAAATAGAATCAAACAAACATTTGTATGCAAACCACATACTGCCAAGTTATTTGACGCCATTGATTATGTTGATGGCAGTAAATATAAGCTGAATGTCTGACTGAATTTACATACCTATAATAATACCTAAATGGCGAATACGAATTGCTTTAATATGAAGACTCGTCTTTATTATCTAGTTACTGCTTACCGTTGCAAATGAAACATTTAATTTTGTGCAACTTCTATTGTTTTTCTCTAAATAATATATTAAAACAGTACCTATCTCTCTCTATTTGATTCTGACAGAAAAATAGGGTGAACCTGATTTTATTTTAGAGCTATCGCGACATTATAATTAACTACATATTATTAGTGTAAATATTGACAGATCAAATTACAGATGTCATATTTGACAGACCAAGTTATTCAAGTCTTAAAATAACAGTAAATTATTACCACTACATAAGTGTTACAATCACCTTACATATGTTTTTAGGTAACTGACTGAATCGGAAAGAATGTTATGAATGAAGTCTTTATTAAGTTTAATTTCAAATAAGCTTATTTAGCACCATATGTAATAAAATTGGCCCCTTCTGTTTAAGCGTAGATCTGTATTTTGATAGCACAGATTCATTAACAATAGAGTAAGTGACTTAACACAGCTATGTTGTCGACGATATACTTAAGTACCATTTTCAAGGCTATGGTATATATTTTATTTTATAATAGCAGGGGCAAACAAGCATGCGGCCTGCCTCACGATAAGAGTTTACTGTAGCTATGTGCGCTTTTGATACCGTGTAAAAATCAAGGGTGATCGTTATGTGGATAGACAAGTCCCTGCTTCCTAAATGAGTTCTGGTACACTCAAACACTGGGGGAACAAAAATCTACAAATAGTGATTTGGTGCGAAAGGTGGAGCTGCGTCCCAGTCGTGTGATCTAAAGAGTGTATAACACCACTATGCCACTCCCATATAATTAATTAATTTCAAAACGGGCTGTATACCTAATGGTTCTATCCTCAGCTTACACTCAGAAACTAGTAGAAATGTGATAAAAACAAATTGTGCCATCGCAATATTTGAGAATTTAACGTAACACATTTTAACTATATTTGATCGAAGATATTAAGAAAGTCCAGAATTAGACCTAAAGAGGCTCGAAGAAGTTAGGAAAAGCCTAGCACAGAAATAGACCCAAAGAGACTGATGAAAATTAAGAAAAGACACTTTTGATTTATGTAAGAATCCCGGAATCTCTATATATTCAACATTTGTTCTTCCCTGTTCCCAATTTTGTTTAGGGTTTGACGCAAAATGACTTATTTATTTCATCCTCCTCTATAATTGGAAGCTTTATTTAACCTGTATAAATCTTTCAAAGAAATATACTGCTACACAAACAACGAAAACCCCTTTACATTATGAATGTGAAGTGCCTATAATTATACCAAGGAATTGATATTTTATACTTGAAAACAAGTCGTCGCGCTGGTAAAAGTGTGGAAAAGTTAAACATCAAAATAATGCGAAACAACGTTTTTGTGTTCTCCTTAATCATATTATCAGGTTGATTAAAAATCACTCAACATTACAGTTCCGCGTGTGTTCAACTTATAGTTCTACAACGTCAGTGCATGTGTACTGTCCCTGCTATAACCACCCATACTCTTGATAATTGGATTGCTGCCGCTTATTTGGGTCACAGAATACCGACCTCTGGACATTTCACCTTTACACTTGTTATTGAAGTTAATGGAAATTCATTTTAAATAATAAATTACTGGGAATTTCCAGTAATGTTGAGCTAAATTTCTAAATCAAACACACTAACACGAAACGACAAGTAATATTATTATTTATAAACAGATTTAGTTTTACTGTTAAAAATCAAATAATCAACTTCTAAGAAATTACTACGTAACTATTAACTAATTGCTACTACTAAAATTCTTAAGAAATAAGTAAATTTTCGATAATGTTTATGAGATGAAGTAATCTTTATTTTTGATATCTTTATTTGTGATAGGTATAGAAAGAAAGAAAGAAAGAAATATTTTTATTGACTTGCACATTACACATATACAATAAAATAATAATAATAACAATTACAAGAGTGCAACGCCAATAGGCCCCTGTCTCAGCACTTAGCTTCTACGACATTCGCAGAATGCCGCAGAAGCGCTGATATTATGACAGGGCCCAGCCGATGACGCGAAGTAATATAAAAATATATATAAAACAAAGAAGATAATACAAGTGATATTTTAAAAGTAAGGTATGGGCTACCAAAACAAACCGAAAAACAGATACCTTCCGAATAAATAAATATATAAATATACTTGTACATACACACATACATATACATACATACACACATACATATACACATATAGCATTAGACATAAGATTAGATTTTGCGGCGTCTCAGTCAATATTTTTATCACAATAATAAAAATAAAAATAAAAAAATGTGCCGGAGCGAACCATGCGTTACAAAATTGGTGCAGTTTTATAAATCATGTGTTTGTGCTGACGTGCAACTAAAAGATCATTAGAATAAAAGTGATTATGGTGTGAAATACGATGAAGTTTTTTTTTCTGTTTATCCTCCTCATCAAGTAGCATCATATGGATACCGTCATCATACACTTCGCGTCAAATACTCCCAAGGTGCATTAAAATGAAGAAAAAAAGAGACACTGAAGACATGGCTGTATGGGCACTAGCACCCTCTGCCTTCCCTTTATAGGGAGAATTTAACATAAAAAGTGAATGAAAGGGAAACACAAAGAAATGAAAACGTGATTGTCATTCTCCTTGCATTCCTTAATTAGTTATACTCTTTCATATCTGTGACGTTGTTATTGTTTAGCAAGTCTTTGAAACAATATCACAGACATCTAGATAAATAATCAAAGCATTTAATAGAGTTATTATATAATCAAAGCCTCTATTACAACAACATATGTTGCCGAATCTCCGCATGAGATGCAGCTACGAAGCAGCCAGCATTCATAGAATACAAAGAGCATAATTTCTAAGCAACAAAGCCAAACAAGATACCCTGACTGCCGTGTTTAGTAATGAGGTAAGCAACCAACCATTTATCTATTGTTTACTTTCTGCATTAGCAAAAGATGCTTTTTAAAACATCTCTTAAACGTTTCCTTACATTCAGAAACAATATATTTGTGGTATACACACAAATATATTGTTTCTGATTAAATTTAACGATTACTAAAATGTATGTAAGGCTCTCCCAAATTTCCGAACCAGTGCAGTGGTAGAGCCACTGTTATTCTATTTATTTTATTAAATCATTAATTGTTAAGTTAGTTAAGTAATATTATTTTTACGTCAACAAGTACTAAGAAAAGTCCATGTTGAATAAATGATTTGAAATTTGGTGTACCTATGTGTGTATTACATATTTTTATTGTTGTTTTATTTTGTGTGCAAGGACATGAATTGTTAAATGAATAATAATAAATAAAACGAGCATTATGACGATAAAAATAAAATCAGGAAACTTAAGTTTTTGAACTGTCAGCGAAATCAATATGATAATGTGTGTAATTTCTGAAAAAATATTGCTTTTGACATAGGAACCTTTGCACATTTTATTAGGTAGTAGGACCGTATATACGGTCCGCTGGGAAGCTACCACCGCCTTTTTTATTTAAGCCGTGAAACAGTTCGCTGTGTTTCCGATTGATGGGAAGGTAGCCAGTGTAATTACTGGGCATACAAGGCCAGAAGGTAGGAAGGTAGGTAGGAAGGTAGCCAGTGTAATTACTGGGCAATTTCATCTTAAGCCTCAGAATGACAACGCACCTACAATATCAAGTATTTTTTTTCTTGTTATTGCAGGTGTCTATAGTCGGCGGTAACCGCTTACCTCCAGGTGGGCCGTCAGCTTGTTTGTCTACTAGTTGTATTAAAAAATCTCACTCCAATCGGGATCAACACTTTCAGACACACTTGTATGATAATTATATGTGATTTTAAATACTCCAGCGTCTAATACTGAATACTGTTTAGTAGGTTAAGGCCTTTAGGTCCAAAGTTTTTTTTTACTGACCACTTTACACCGAAATTATTTTAGTTCCAAGTACAACTACAATACTTTGGACCTTTCAATCACACGTAACAGTTTCAGTATTTTACGATGGGTCTAATTCTGATATCGTCCGGCTTATTGCAAAAGCCTAGCCAGATCACGATCTAGCGAATTCATTGATCGGACTTCGACATATGAAGTACTTATATTAACTACCTATTAATTTCGATATCACGTTATATTATGGTTATTGGAAATTCATATAAACAATGGACTTTTATTTCGCTGCCTTGTTAAAATCATACCAGTTGCCGCCATTTAAAGCCTTTCATCACTGATTAATTATTTCTCCGATGCGAAATCAATTTAAACGTGCACTATGGCACACAACCGAACCATGACATTATTTCCATAGACGAAAAAGGAAACAGTATAATCTTAGAAAAAAAACTACTTAATCGGCGAAGCTAGATTTATTTTAATATTTTTGATTTTTTCATCATCGCGGTCGGCATCGTTTGATTAAGTTCCTTGGTATTCCATGCTATATAGTGACAGGGTAAGGGTAGAATACGTCATTTACCCGCAAAATTCAAGTCGAAACTAGATACAAATTATAAACGAGTAGGTAATGGTTAAGAATTAGAATAGTTCTTATAAAAGAACAAATTAGATCAAATTAGAGATAATAAGAGTTGATTCAATTATTTAGACTATTTAGAGTACCCACGACGTTAACCATTTATCCGCAAATTAAGTAGGACTTCAATTGAAGTTTTTTTTTGTTAATGTTTGAGAAGTGCAACAATGGTTAACTTTTAGTAAAATGAAAAATGAACTCAGCTAAAATGTCTCGGGACTTAATTTGATATCTTGACTTCCCAAACATTACACTGTAAGCCAGCCTTTATCTATAGACTTGTTGTTCTAGAGGCCGATAAACGTGAGATTCTCAATTGTTAAATTCTTGTATTTAAATTGTTCACCATACTCAACCTAACATAATCAACCTAAAAAGCTGTTTGAGCTCCAAGAATGTCTAAATGCCCTCCAAATGAATGATTATTATTATTTTCACAATTTTTAAATTATTTTGATGGACATTTAGTTGAAATTTTTTAAGTAAATGAGTGAAAGAAATATATGTGATGGCTGTTTACTTTACTTTAATTACGAGATAAAATTAGAAAACTAATACCTATGCTCATAATAGTCATAATAAAGACATTGAACTTGTGCTACTAGTCATATTTCTACTGGTATTTTCATATATGGATAGTAATTGGATTGAATTGAATTGGTACGATTCTCGCTGTTTATGTAGGTCACACGGTCGTAGGGGACAATGACATTTGAACTAGCATTATTATTATGAGATTTAAGCTTTAAATTGTTTGATAGAGATGACAATAAATTAAGATTTTGGAATAGGTGCCGACAAAACAGTTTGGATCCCAACAACATGTTCTTAAATACTTCCTGCAAAGGCACTTCCCACATTGGCTTTTTGGAAAACTTGACGTCATGCTTTGAGTGTTCGTTCAGCATATTAAAAAGTCGTATTCCAATAATTTCTGACCTTCTGTCACTTTTTACTATTTTACAACTGTACGTGTGTGTAAGTTTTAATCAAATCGAAACATTCAGTAATTAGGAACTATTGGAAACCGCTTTTTTTATAAACGCAGTCGTAACGTTTGATGTAAAAATGACACTTGATGAGTGAACGCCGAGACGGTAGTAGTGTTTCGAAAATATCAAAATTTGTAGGTGCTACTTAAAGTTCTTTATCGTTTGCGTGGGTTTTTTTTTCATATACTATTTCCAATCTATTCAATCCAACGCCTTAACTCTTTTGTCTTCTCCTTCTTCTTCTTATGAGAACAGTTTTTTTCGAAGCTACTGCAGTGAAAACCAAATAGAGCTTTAAATTGCGTTTACTGTTCACGTTCACGCGTAGCTTTTAACGTGTTATTATTGTGAGACTTTTCCACTCAATTTAGTATCACCCACCCCTTGTTATTATTGAGTTAGCTTCTTATTTATATGAGTAAACATGTGAGTAGTAGTTTCGTTAAGGCTATTTGAACGGCTGTAACCTTTTCACGCCTCAATAATCGATTAAATTATAATGAAAATTGTCGGTAAGTTAAAGATATTATAGAAAAATATGTTACATTTATAATTTGGGTGTACGAGTGTGACAGACCCGGCATCCAAATCAGATGAGGTATACATATCCCAAGATGAGTTTTATCACAAAATATAAACAGAGAAGTTATTAATATAATGTTGCTTAATAGTTTAATGTTTATCATTTAGCAGCCCGCCGGCGTTTCATCAACAATATAATGTCTGTTGTGTTTGTGGCTAATCCAAATATTATGTTATATTGACTACTTAGTGACTTTCATCGACATATAAACCAAAGGCTACGAGCTTCGTCAAATGCTGGTTCTAATCAGTAGTAGTACCAACACAAAATCAAAAAGAGAGATGGTGTTTTTAATTTTTACATGATTTTTGTAACATAAATATAGGTCGTCGTAATTCGTTTCGAGGATATTCGTAGAACTGTTAATCAATAAATGGGCTCGATAATAGCTGCGCGCGGTGGTAATTACTGTTGAACGTTATCAGCCTTTCTTATCATATCTGTTAACCAATATTATTGGTAGAGCGATATTTTCCTATACAGTGGCGTAGATATAAGAATTGATAGACTGGAATTTGTTTTCATTGAAGGTATAACATGTAAAAGGACCTCGGTGGTGTAGTGGTTTGAGCGCTCTGGTTTTGAATACGAAAACAAAGCATGCTTCGCCATGGTCGTTCCCGGGATGGGTCAATCAAAATTTACAATCTCGAGCTCCTCCGTGCTTCGGAATTCACGTTAAGCTATT
Source organism: Nymphula nitidulata (assembly GCA_947347705.1). Classification (NCBI taxonomy): domain Eukaryota; kingdom Metazoa; phylum Arthropoda; class Insecta; order Lepidoptera; family Crambidae; genus Nymphula; species Nymphula nitidulata. The sequence goes on along the minus strand of OX374625.1, from coordinate 14,106,478 downwards.
GGTCCCGGTTGTTGCTACAACCGCTTTAACTCAACAATCCGCATTAGGCGAGCGTGGTGGTGCTATCCCCCAAGCTCCTCGTGTGTTTCTCCCATGAAGGAAGGCTTGTGCCCAGCACTGGGACGTTTACAGGCTGGTGATGATAATGTACCAAAAGTAGCACATTTGAATTTATCCCTTTAAAAAAGTAGTGAGTGTGGCAATGTTGCCAGAGATGACATAGGGCTGTGAAACGTGGTCACTTACCTACTCAAGGCGTTCTGTACAAGTTTTTAGTCTGACACCGTGAGCTCCGTATGCGTGATTCGGATCGCTCAAAATATAACACAAAGTGACGGTAGTTAACTTAAAACTTATCAAAGACATTTGATATCTTCAGTTTTCCCGTGAGCACGATCGCTGTAAAGTAATTGAAAGTTCGGGTGTATAATAATAATGTAACATCTAGTTAAACGCGAGTTAAATCCGGTAAATAGGTTTTATTTAAAAAGTTTTTAGTCACTCAACAAGCAATGGAGTGAGGTATGTTAGTGGTTTCCTTACGAGATCGGATCAAAAATGAGTATCAAAATATAACATAGCACATAGGATTTAGTAAGTTAGAGTGACAGTAGTCAGGCACATAGTACGTAGAACGGTACATATAGAGCATTAAAGTTCGATCATGGCGACCACGGACAGACGATCTGGGGTGCGATTCTGTAACGAATCTCGCACCTCACTTCGCAAGTCACTTCGAATTCAACTGTCAAATAGAGCAAAAAATGTATGAAAATTTGCTCTATTTGACAGTTGTATTCGAAGTGACTTTCGAAGTGAGGTGCGAGTTTAGTCACAGAATCGACAGGCAGGTCAGGGTTGCAGGGAGCCATTGGATACCCGTTAGGTCCGTTCAGTTCGTAAATCGTCGTCACAAATATAGGTACTACTTATTTTGCGGTGTTGTGTTCCTGTAAAGAGACTCTAGGTTAGGGCATCGCAGTGCTCCTCCATGAGATCTCGCTTGTAAAACAACAATACAACCGCTAATATGCCGGCTACTGTGCTTCACAGAAAACAAGCCTTAATTGTACTTTATTTTGACTTTCAATACAATAAAGTTTGCTTTAACCTTTTTTTTAGTTATTTTATTTCACCCTGTCTATTAGATTTGTATGTATACCTACACACTTGATGGTATGAAGCTCTACAGCGTCACAGGCGCGGCTCGAACATTATTTAATTTATTTGAAAGCTTTTAATAATATCTACTACGCACAAAACTAATCTACGTATGGAGTATAATGCTATGTTGAAACATAGGTATATTGTCCTAAGTTTTATGTGACATTAGGTTAGGATTATTAAGAGGACGCTGTTTATTTTAGGTAATGTTGCGGTAAGAACAAAATACATGCTACTAGGTATATACATCACATATTATCTCTGTGTTTTTTTGTCGTTGGATATTTTATTTTCACATCTTTTGCTACTTACGGTACGCGTAGATTAAAAAATATATTATTATATTTTTATGATAAGGTTTAGTATTATATAAATATAATATTCGTTTACATTAGTATGATAACACTGCATATAAAATAATCACTTAAATTTAATTATACAATAAATAAATTGTAATAATATGTAAGTTTCAATACTTTTAGCATAAAACATATTCTTTATATAAATTAATACAGTAGATATAAGCTTTGTTTATGAATTTAAATTGTAAGCCACCATTCATGAATTGAATTACATACGTTTAATTTATCGATTACAAAACTTCAGCTGTGGAATTTAAGTCGATAATCTAATTGACATTTCGAGAGAACGTCTGCAGGTCGTTTAAGGGCAGCCCACTTTCGTCTGCATTTGTTTTTTCGTAGACTCAATTGGTGAGATAGATGTCTGGCAATTCATTTACATATTTTGAGCATTTTGGTATATTTAATATATTAAAGTACTTATATTAAAGCAAAAATTTGACCTTTTCAAACAAATATTCGAAGGAATAATGAATAAAAGTGTGCTATTTTATATCTTCTATACTAACTCTGGATAATGAAGTAGCTACAAAACAAACACAATAGATATTCTGTTGTTGATGGCACGCCAACGGGCTGTTAAGGGCGAAAATGTCACTTTTACCGTCAAAACTATCTTTAACTTACGCGAGAGGCAATGCGAAGTATCGCTGTGAGAACCAGGAAAGACTTGATTATATGGATAATATAATCTTGGTACCTATGGAGGTACCAAGATTATATATCTAAAAGTAGCTCTGTCTGTCTGTCTATTACGTTTTCACTCTTGAACCGCTGAAATAATTTAGATCTTTGGTATGGAGACAAATTACATCCTGATAATGGATATAGGTTCGAGCTTATGCCTATTGTCTATGTTGGTTATCGATAACCAACCTCCACGCGAGCGGCGCCGCAAGCGATCACTAGCTCAAGAATTTTAAACAACCAACCCAGAAATTCAATCGCCTACGTGCACCTGCACATGTCCTACTGTGTAGGTATTACGGCCTGGCCACGGGAATGGGCGGCGGCGGCAGCGGCGTCTCAGCAACCACTGCGCGGTCGCGACGACGCGCTGCGAGGCCGACATCGAGACAGCGCAGTGGTTGCAGAGACGCCGCGCCGCCGCCCGCCGCCGCCCCGGTGCCGCCCGTTCCCGGGGCCGGGCCGTTTCTCAAGCTTTTCAAGGAGAGGACAGATGGTCAAACAATTAGTTACATTCTAAAAGCCAAATGATGTAGTAAGGTATCGAACCAGAGACTGAATCGATCTGTCTCTGATTCGATCCCTCGCTCGCTTTACCACCGAAGTGAATTCAAGTACCGACCACAGAAACATATACTTAAAAGTTTTATTTAAGATTACCCAAGAAAAGTTGTCTACTGTAAAGTTAAGTATAAAAATATCTAAGCTAGAAAAAAACTATGTCCTGGGGCTAGAAAGCTGTGCCCGGATTTATTTATTTATAAATTCATGTACACACACAATATTAATAAAAGAAACAATTGTGAAATGCGGATTGTGAAAGATTGCGGGCTCAGTTCCCGCCCAGGTCCAAATTTTTGATTGTTTAGATATTTTTCTAAATAAATTTCATTGAAATTTAATAATAAATACATTTTTACTCATTTTATAGTAGGTGTAGTATAGAATTAAATTGCGAAAACAGATCTGCGTTTTCCACGACTGCAATAAATAAATCTAGACTATGGCTTCTGCTTAATACCTAAAGGTGTAGGCATAATTCTATGCCTATACCTGTAGGCATAGAATTATCGGGTGGATACGAGAAAACCCACGTGATTGTCCCAAAAGAATGGCTTTCAGTTTACGTGAATAGCTTTTGAACAATATTACACTTCAGCAGCATTTACACCGATGCAACCCGATCCGATCATCTTTATCGGATAAAATCGGAAAATGTAGGATTACCATTACAATATTACCTACAAATATCAAAAATTATACTAAAAATGTCCACATGTGTAACAATTATCCACTTTGGATATATTACACCCTTGTGTCCCTTTATGGTTGTCAAACAAACGCTAAAAGGTATGACAGCGCCTCCACAACCACTAATTCTAGATAATCTCATAGCTGCTAAAACATTTTTTTTACAATTCCACTCTTGCGAATATTTTTTTTTCCGTAAGCAATTTTCAGGGAAATTTATTATTTTGTGGGATTGTTTTATTTTGTGTAGTTATTTTCACAACTTTCTTTCATACACACGAACAAACCCTTATATTGTGATATGTAATTAATTGTGTTTTTTGTTACCTACTTATTTCTTGGATAATATGATAACCGCTCAAACGTCCGTGTTTTAAAAACAGAGAGGGTCATACGTCCGGGGTTGAGAAGGAGATTCTCCTTCAACTCCTGCGCAACTCCCGCGGCGCAGAAAAAAAATTCTAACTCTCTAACCAAACATCGGAAAAATACGCAAAAAATACTGTCGTCAAGCTAATTAAATAACAATTCCAATGATATAACAACATTATATACATATCTAATAGATATATTCTTTAAATTGGGTGTAAACTTTCCTTAATGAAAAACATTTTCTCCATTTTCCATCTTGGTAGCTTATTCTACATCGTTAGTATGACTCCTTATCCTTTATTTTATAGTTAATGTGTAGGTAATTTAACTAGCTTTCTATTAATACCACATTTGTGTATGCTAACATCTACAGAAAAAATAAAAAAAAAATTTTGTGATCTCGGTAACTTTAGTTACCAAGGACGGTTGAGGTAGAAAGTAGGTTGCGCGGCCTCCTTTTATTGCTTATAACTCTTTAACCAAGTAACGGAAAAAAAAACAAAAAATACTGTCGTCAACCTGATTAAATAACGATTCTAATGATGTACTAACATGTTAAACATAACTAGTATTAGATTCTTTAAATTCAAAAACTAAACTCCGCATTTACCGCGGCGGCAGAAATTTTCGTCAATTTTCGTCCAACCTCCCGTGTTAGAAGCTTATTCTACATCGTCGGTATGAATCCTTATCCTTTATTTTATATTTAATGTGTAGGTAATTTAACTAGCTTTCTATTAATACCACATTTGTATATGCTAACATCTCCAGGAAAAATGATAAAAATCTCGGGTACAATAGTACCCGGGACTGTTGGGATATAAAGTAGGTCGCGCGGCCTCATATTATTTGTTGGATTGAGAAATTATAAAGTTATTTTTACAAAATAAAAATTATACGGGCTTTATTATTAAATAAACAACGTTATTTAGTATAAATTTTATGTATCTAGCAAATATAATAGTAATAATAACTCAACAAAGCCGTCGTTCATAGCCGCGTCAGCGGGTTTGACTTCGGACATTTTTAGAATAAAAACTATTGAAATGGCGAAAAAAGTATGTTTTATTGACTTAAAGCCTGTTTAATGACGAATATTTTGATATATAATCAAGAGCATAAACAATACTTACAGAATTAAAACAGAATAAAAATCGGCACAGATGACGCGCAAAAAGCAAAAGTTGTCACAGGTAATGAATCGGAACTTTTTTTTTTTGTTTCTTATTTCGCTGTGGGAAAACCATAAATAGGAAAAGGCAAGGGGATTATTGTAGTGTACAGCCCGTTTAGTGCCGATTCTGTAGGTCTTTTTCCCATGGCTGTACGATGTTTTTAAAATTTTTGAAAATTCAAAATGTCCAGGTATGTCGGGCCCCTACAAATTGTTCGGGCGGCTGGTAGATAATGTTACCAAGGACATAAAGAGCCTTATTTTTTGGGGAATAATGTTACCGAGGACATGTATACTTCATGTAAACTTCTCAATTTATTGATTTCGCCTTAGTATCAAAAGGTTGCCCTTTATGCACGTGAATTCTTTATCTCCCTCATTTATTTGATTCTAACCTTTAATTACCTTGGAAACCTATGTAATGCAGTAAGTAAGCTTTTCAAAAAAATAAAAATAAAATGCCCACCGAGGGTTTTCTGCAGCTTGACTGATTGAAGAATAAATTAAACCTCTTACTTGAGGGCTCGTCTCTAATGTGGTGTTGTGGTTTATTGTCGGGGTGTCAAATAAAATCACACAGCAGTTTTACCAAGCAGAGCGTCCGTACGTCCGCACCGGTGGTAATTGATCCAGGAATGCCTCGTCCAACTTGGGTCCTCTTTACAGGCCCTCCCTTTTTATCCCCTGCAAAGTACTCCGAGGCGGGACCGACATACGGTCGGGCCGCTCCATCGACACTATGGCGAAATGTCTCCGGGCCATCCCGTGCTGTCGATGGAAAGCGGCAAGGTTGCTGCGTCGCTGAGGAGTTTAGTGGGTGAGAGCCCCCCCCCCCCCCCCCTTCCTACCCCCGGGGGGGTCGGCTGGTAGAACTTCTCCTCAGCGAAAAAAGCAGCGTGCTCCGCTTGCGCTTTACTAATACGTCACAGGTCACATTCAGTTAAGTTTAGTTCATTCATTTTTAGCCTTTAATTAAACTGTCGAATATGTAGGTACATACATACAACGGTACGGAACCCTCGGTGGGCGAGTACGACTCGCACTTGTTCGATTTTCGTAAGTATGGGGATGAATTTATTATTTAGAAATCAAATAGGTAATCGATCGCTCATTGTACAGGTCACACATAAAACGTAACACGTCTTTTAGAAAAAGACTCTTATAATATATAGGGTTAAGGTACCCAGAAAGTATTATGCTTGATTTGCCGTCGTGTGTACACAGCGAACAGTCACTTTACTGTAGTCACTGACACTGTACAGACACGTGCAATAATATGTACCGTCTTGTCAAAATCCAGCAACAATAAGGTTGCTATATAATGTCAAAGGTAACCTTGACTTTTGAATTTAATGTAACAATACCCTTATATAATAAGAACGCTAAAAGTAAAATTATAAAGTGAGCTGTGTAGAAAATTATTGATAACTTATTCGAAGTACGGAACATGCGAGAGCGGTAAACTTTAGCTTTTCACCCACACTTTGAACTTTGTGTTCCATCCTATAATAATGCAGCATGTGATAAAGAAAACTGACACGAACCTCCATAAACGTTCAACTAGACGACTTTTGTGTATCAACCGTCTGTTATTAATGTGAATGATTCTACTTTCGTCTTGACATTTCTAAGCGAATTTTCAGTTTAAGTTGAAATTCTGGCTCACGCATTAAGTATACATATATTTTGAAAGCAAGACAGATTATTTAAGTATGTAATCTCACAGAACAAACTGCGATGTTCATTTGTCGGAGTTACAGTATCAACCATATTTCCCAAATTTGTTTTAAAACTTCAACAATGTATAATTTTTATATCTCGATTTGCGTCTGGTTTCCTTAGTAGCGGCCGATTACGTAGCCCGCCAGTAGGGGGTGGGTGTCGCCCCCACTCTTGTTACGTGATTCAATAGGAAATTGTTTATACGAACAGATTTTTAAATGGTAATTAATATTGACGTTGAAATATGCAATGTATCGTCCACTCCATTCTATATTTGTTAATAAATAATACTTCAAATTACAAACGTGAGTTTTTTTCGAATCGTTCCGTCAACAGATTTTCATATTTATATTTCTGAATACTTTGAGGTATTTCAGTTGTATTTGTGAATAAATAAACTTTGTGTGCTGTTATTTTGATTGTTTGTTATTTAATATACAATCTTATCAGGATTAATAATTACTGATGTGCGGCCAGTTAGTTTACCTGACACGTCACTCAATGGTAGCGAAAAAGACCCCAAGGGTGCCATGGTGTTCAATATATATTTTACAGAGTAATAGGCATGTGATTCTTAAATATTATTTTCATATTTAATAACATAAAAATGTTTGAAGGTATTTTGGATTAGAATAGAACAAATACTCTACCTGGGACGTAATGTGAACCCACGAAGCGGGTGGCTGCTCTAATGCCCTCGCTCAAAGTTTATCGTCACTATCATCATGTCAGCCTATGATGTCCACTGCTAAACAAAAGCCTCTCCCATCGACTTCAAAAAGGAACGGTTCTGCGCAGCCTGCACCCAACGGCTTCTCTCAACTCTCACCAGGTCGTCTGGTTTCACCTTCGAAAACATCATATTAATTTGATAATTTTATGACAATTCTATGTAATATTGCAGCCAATGTTTTATTATTTCATACAAATGTCATGAAATTATCAAATGAATAACAGGTTTTTGATAGTGGCAAACCATTTCTATGAACTAATATAGCCTATTTTTCAATTAATTGTCGTATTGACGGCACCACCCTGTATATTGACAATGTCTGCTTTGCTATATTAATGTCGCCATCTAACCCACATCACCGGATACCACTGAAAACCAGCGGCACAACCTCGAGCCATCAAGGGGGAAAACTGTAGGGACATGTTTTGTTGAAAATTGCATGATCTTAAATTTTTGCTTAAGCTATTTTTTTTAATAAAACTAATCCTTTCGCTATAAAAATCCAAAAAACATTTTTGTGAAATTTGACCTTGGAAAAAAATTTTTGCGCACCTAGGATCAATGGTTTTTTTGACAATTTCATTATAATGGTATCCATAACGTTCATGTAATTTTGCAGCCTCTTGGGAATTCATGCAAGGGTGAATGTCTATTTTGACCGGACTTCTAGTATAATCGTTACGCAATGAAAATGTTTATATATTTCGTTTCTAAAAAAACTGACACCATTAGAAGATAATTCAGCAGGTCTTCTATATCACAATATCACAGATATAAATATACGCAATTAATATCTTTAAAATAAATATACAGCTGAAATATCTTTAAAATAAATAATACCAAAAAGATATCACGCGCGATTGAGGATCCTGTAGATTAGAAAAATTATTAGGAAAGATCCTAGTAATTTTCGACCGATCACTATTTTACCCGCACTCAGTATGTTAAGTTAATCTTTTCTATGGCGTGCAATATGGATTTACAAAAGGTCGTTTTACTACTGATGCTGGTGTTGCTCTGTTAGAACACATATTTAATGCATTGGAGAGTTCAGAAAATGCTCTTGGTATAAGTATTCTGTGACTTAAGGCTTTAGACTGCGTTGATTAACAGATGCTTATTTTAAAATTACAGCACTATAGAGAAATTTGATTATGATTCCATGAAGTCATTCTTCAAAACGATAATATATGTAGTTATGTTAAAACACATACTACTACATTATGGATGTATCATTAAATATACTTATAATATTACAATATACTTACTAAAGCACGCATTAACTCTCTCTCTCTTTCTCTCTCTCTCTCTTTCTCCCTCTCTCTCTCTTTCTCTCTCTCTCTCTCTCTTTCTCCCTCTCTCTCTCTTTCTCTCTCTCTCTCTCTCTCTCTCTTTCTCTTTCTATCTCTCTCTCACACACACACGCGCACACACACACACACACACACACACGCGCGCGTGAATTTAGAATTTTGTACACTAAACAGTTCTTAATTAAAAACAGTCCTTTAAAGAGCCTGTCTCCCATTACACAGGGTAACCTAATTTGGGAGCAGTTCAACACATTGTTGAAACCAAACTGTTGAAATTGAAAAACTTATTATTAAACTTATTAATTATAGTGTTAGAAATACAGCTCTGAAATTATTCTCATCTTACTTTTTGTAGAACTCAAACAGTTCACACAAATGGAACAAAATTTTCAGGGTCTTATGTCAAAATGTGAGTTTCACAGGGTTCAATTCTAGGGCCTTTTTTATTTTTGATATACGTTAATGGCTTGGGCAATCTACTGCTTTGCTGCTCGAACGTCTTTGAGACTTATTTAAAGAAATAGATATACTAACAGTTGCTTCTCAATATACAGGATGGTGCCGTCAATACGAAAATAAATTAAAACATGGGCTATAAGCTATAATAGTTCATAGAAATGGTTTGCCACTTACAAAAAACATCTTATTCATTTGATAATTTCATGACATTTGTATGAAATAATATTACATTGGCTATTTCTTAGAAATGTCATGAAATTATTAAATGAATAAGATGTTTTTGAAAGTGCCAAACCATTTCTTTGAACTTTCATAGTCCATGTTTCAATTTATTGTCGTATTGACGGCACCACCCCGTATTTATGCTTGCAAAAGTTTTGTGGGTTTATGAAAATAATAATTTTCAATAATATTGTCAAAATTAAACTATCAGAAATAACAAACTGATAAATTCATGTTTAAATTAAGAATAATCGCGTATGTTCCACAATGTTGAAAATAAATCTATTGTTGCTTACTTAAACTTGTGACAATTTACTATTGCATAGAAGAATATCTAAACTAGAAAAATTCGACGCAAGGTCGGGGGCTCGATCCTCGCCCATGACGTGAAATTTTTCTAAATTACTTAGATATTTTTCTATGTAAAAATATGTTTGACACCTTTATAATAATGTCAAAATAAAATTAAAAATAATTTACTATTGTAAAAGAAATAGTATAAAGTAAAACAAGCACACTTATCATAAGATATTTTAAAACGGTGATTCAGATCTGAAAAATTAATATCGTTCGACAAGCAAGCTATCGCTCGAAGTAGACTAAAATAAAAATAAAAATTTGTTTTTTTTTGCAATTAAGTAATTAAGAGAATATAATACAATCGACTACTGAAGAGAGAAATCGGCGTCGGTTCAAATCGGTGGCGTTAGCTAGTACTTTTGTTTAATTAAAAATATAGCCTGAGCCAGTGTTTCCTCGACAATAACCGAGGCCCGGACGAGATAGCTTGTTATATAAATTTCTGCGGGCTCCTGGGGGACGCACTGGGAGAATAAGGCGAGGAAGCGGCGCGGCGATGGTAGTGTGAGTATATTATACCCATTTTCTGGGTCGTCCTTCCTACAAATACGTTTTATGCGGAAGCTAGTCAAACTCCAGCGTTTCAAGCCAAAGTACGTTCTAAGTGCGTGGGCTTATGAACGGATTTCCAATGCCAGAAAAATCACGGTAAAAGGTACTTATTTGATTAGGGTGTCAGGCGTATCACCGCGAGAGTGTGAGCTGAACCCCGAGGTTTTGGATCAAATTTGCGTATTTCGATTTTTTTCACACCGCGCGCCCTCTATACAACAAATTGATGTGAAATTGTTTCTGATGACGACTTTACCGTGTCATTGCGTAGACTCGTGAACGGTAGTGGTTATCGCATATTAGAATTCATATCGAGTCGCGCGAAAGCCCCTTCGTCTTTCATGGGAAAGGACCTCTATAAATCATCGTAAAAGACGTTAATATCTGAACTCGGCACAAAAAGAGCGCTGGGTATTGTTGAAAAGGGTGTGGACAGACAGGGTTATTGCAAACTGCCGTGCGCAAACATAAGTCTGCATGCAAACTAACTGCGTCTGGTCAATATGAAATGTGAAAAAGGAAAAAAGGTTGAAATGAACGGTCGATCGATCTCCGGTGACGCGCTCCCGGATTTTCCATTGGGAAATGAATTAGCTGAGAGCTGAAGCGGCGAATTTACATTTTTATTGACAAGCAATCTATTTTCCAAGCAGATGGCAACTGAAGTAAATAATCTTTTATGTAACGGCAATAGGTATAAGGAGTCAGAGATCGCGAATGCTTTCGCATAAGTATTGACATAAATTTTTGTATCATCTAAAAATTACTCAATGCTTCATAAATATTTGCTAGTTAACGCTAGAAGTCTTTGCATTATATGAAGTCGTACAGCAACATAAGCGTTTTGCGCTCATATTCGAGTAATACAATAACCTTTTTTGCTTTTGTATAGCCATACTTGTGCTTTAATTAAATTTTATATTTAAATGAAAAATACGGTTTCAATCAAAACAATGAACATAGATGTTGCATTACTTGATTTGCAGAATGATAATTTGAATTACCCGCGTATTTTATTCGTGACGAAAAAACCAAAACAAAAAACAGAACAACATTAGAATTAGATCTAGATCCAATTATTTTGTCAATACTACTTCTTGTGTATAATTACATAATAAAACTGTCATCCTCAAAACGAATGCTTAAAAATAAAACTATCAAAATAAACGAAATAAAAAAAGAGGTGAACGAGAACATGAAACCGCAGTCAACAATTAACAAATTCATCAAACCGGTACCGCAACCTAAAAGTAATGCGTACGAACGTCACCAGCCGCCCGCCGATTCAGACCAGCCTCATCTACAAATTGAGCCGAAAACGCGGGGTAATTATTTAAACCGTCATATAAATTACTGCTCAAACTTTTCACGCCACTGTTCTGCGTGTGCGTCGGACCCACGCACACCGACACCCTCTGAGTGGGTATCTCGCCGTGGACTGAAAATGGTTCCATCATTTCATTCCTCCATCCTTTTTCAGCATTGTATAACTTGTGTATCAGTACTACTCTCGACCGTAGTATATGCTAAATTGGAGATAAATTTTATGAGTTGTTAACAAGTTGATAATTATAATAATATTAATAAAATACTCCAATAATAATTTGTACTCTGTAAACAATCATATTATCACCAATTATCTAGCCCAAATTAAGCATCAATTATATCTTGTTTTGTGGATAATAGATTAGGAGACTTTTCATAGTAAATTGTGCTTATATAGGATAATAATAAGTTAAGCAACTAAAAATTCTAAGTGGGCGACGGAAATAATTAACTGGCATCTCATCATTGAATAGATACCCAAATCAGATTTTCAGGAGCCCACTTAGTATTTTCATTAGTTAGGTCAGGTTAGTCTGATGCTCTGTTAAATACATACCTATTAGAATTATACTAAAATAAACTTGTGAACATCTGTGACTCGTGAACAAATATTCGTTCTTACAACCATCTGCCTCTATCAGAGACCAAACCCGGGCCTCTGGTTAAGGACTAACCACCGACACGCCTGACGGTCGTTTAATAACGTTTAAATCCCAAACGTCATTGCCGACCAAATCATCACACACCACAGTCCGATGATATATCTCAAATTACCATGAGTAAGTTATTATTCACATCAACTTTGTTAATAAGTTGGACCAATACTGACGTACCTATATTAAAAAATAAAAAAAATAACAATAAATAAGCAAATCAAACCGATGGTTATTCCTACAATATCCTGAAAAAGCAATATTTATTTCCATTACATTATTTAAAAAAAAAGTCCTAAAAGAATATCTACGAAATGTAGAACTATATAAAAAATGATCAAGAACCTTGACTTAAAGTGGGTTCATTCCAAATTATCAAGAATTTATATTAGGTCTGTTTCTCTAAAAATTTTAAGCATACTATGCAGGGGTAAGTATCAGCTTGAAACATATTTAGCTTTGTTCCCTTCACTACGGTTAATCTGTCCCGTTTCCTCCCGTGTCAAGTGCAGATAGACTTTTTGGGTTGGCAGCGGGGATGGGGGAGGAGGCACGCTCGGAGTACGGGAATGGAGACCACCACCCTTCCTGATGATGAAATATTGTACACGTGGTCTGATTTTGAATGACAACGTTTCCTTGGCCGCGCGGGAGCCCACGACGTTTTATGGCGAATTGAGGATTTGTCTGTAACGATCTAGCAGTTTTGCCAGCAGTCTTTTGTTTTAAGAACAGCTCTTTTAATTCTTTTCCTTTGGGGTTCTGTATAGTCTTCCCTTTTTCTTTATTCATTCTTCTTATTGATGCATTGAATGATAGAAACTATACGTAAATGGAACAAGGATAGTGTCTAAAGGTCGTACGGTGCGGCCTTGGCCGGCTTGTTTATTAATTCGTGCCCGCCACCCAGCCGCCCGCCCTAACCCTAATGGGCGGGAAACAACGAAGCTTTTAAATTTCGGCTCGTTTCTGAAATTTAATCAAGTGTTTTTTTGGTTTATGCCGTGTACAAAAAATTTGTTCAACCCTTATAATATTTACGCTTGAATTATTATTTTTTTAAGTTAGGTTTGGCAATGAACAGAATTTAATTAAAGTTGCATAAAGCTATAAAAAGGTTAATTTACATGATTTATGTATTTTGAGTAAGTAAATAAATCATTCACTAGGTGGTAAGCCCGTACATAGGGTGTTATGGCTAGGTACTACCTACGGCCTTTCCTATTTCAGCCGTAAAACAGTTCGGTGTGTTTCGAATTGCAGGGAAAGGTACACAGCATCGATGCTGGGCATTGAAGGCATTTCATCTAAAGCCTCAAGATGACAACGCATCTGCAATAGCAAGTGATTTTTTCCTTGTTATTGCAGCTATAGGCGTTCGTGATAGAAGCAACTTTTGTAGGGAAACTGTTACACTTCACGTGCTGTCGTCTGTACATATGCAAATAAAAATTAGCCCAAGCAAGTTTGTTTTTTAAAGACCTCCTCACACCCACTTAGGTTTAAGAAAACGAAACCCAATTTCGTCAATGGAAGCGGATTATAGAGCTTTGTGTTCTCATTTTTGGTTATCTAGAGCTGTTTGATTCTAGATTATTTTTTAGCTAAAATTTTCTTTAGTTCATTTCTTACTAGGTAAATTAGTAATATTCATTTAGTGCCATTTTCGCTTTCGAACCCCAAAAAGACAAGCGGAACATTCAAATACGATATTCTTGCTAAGTAAACGACCATTTTAATTAAAGGCAGGTAAATAAATAAACAAAGGCGCATCAATATGTAATCAGACCGGAGCCATTTCTCTAATTTATGTTGCACCACCAATTCTGAACACTTTAATCTCTCGCGAGTGTATAGGCGGAGAAAGCCCTACTATTTATTCCCGCTTCTTATTTTCACCTGGCGAACAGTAAATAAAAGGGAAACACCAAACGAAACCCGATTCAAGATTAATATACTCAAGGTTGATATTCCATTGTCAAAGAAATGCTTGTCTACAGACGCGTCGGAGAACCAGTCGAGTGATTAATTCGACCCTTACCTCCAAGAGGAGATTTATTGGTTCCGCCGTACGCAAAACTGCGGGTTGGTAAAAAATCTCTATCGAAAATTGAATAGAAAAGCCATTTCGGAGGCCGCGAACGAATCTGTTGATATGGCGCCCGTTCCCGTTCACGGCTATCTTCATTCTATTTACTTGGCTGCCTGCAGTTAATACACTAGAATTTTATACTAAGGAAATTTCTTTTTATTTTGAATACATTTTGTTCATTACGAATTTGGACGAAACTGAAGTAGGAGGTTGTGTAAACTGATCGTTGAATAATGTTAAAGCAACCAAACTGTATTTTGAAAAACAAGGGAAGATTTTATTTAATTTTGGTATTTATTTGGTATTATTATTGGTATATAGCTTAGAATAAATATGTATTCTACATTTTTATTCTAAGCTACTGAAACAACTTCAAATTTTTGAAACCAGATAATATGTCATCGGCTTACTTTATCAAGTCAAAGTCAAAAAATAAATATATTATACTAGAGACACCCACGTGGATTCCGGTTATCAAGCCAAAAGCATCCTATGTCATTTTCTAGGGTCTCAAACTATCTCCATGCCAAATTTTATCTGAATCGGTTCAGTGGCTATTGATTCTCCATACAAACTTCCACGCTCATTTTCACCGCCTTGAAGGATGATACCTGGGATTAAAACTATCCTATATCCTATTCCGGGACTCAAACAATCTTTATACCATTTCATCTAAATCGGTTCAGCGGTTTACGCGTGAAGAGGTAATAGTCTGGCACACTTTCGCATTTATAATATTAGTATGGATTAATGGAGTAGACCAGTATTTCCAAGTTCTAAAGTATCACTATCTTACAGAAGACCAATAAAGACTTGTCTACCGATCGAACACTGCAAATTGACATTTGTTATTTACACTACACCGCGAAGTGATTTTTTTATTTATAAGATTCGCTTACAAATTGCTATAAAATTAACATTTTGTAAAAATAGAAAATAAATGCACAAGGGTATTAAACTGTAACATTATTAAACACATTTAACTAATTACTAATTGAAAGATTTGCGGATCATGTGCAGCGAGTCAAACTCAGCGAGTGCCTCAAAGAAAAAGTTGTCTATCGAAAAGGAGGCCTGTTCCATAGACAACTGCATGCAATTGTAATTTCTATTAGAATTTAATATTTAAAATTCTAAGAGAAATTACAATGCAACTGTTATACCATTAGTGACCTTTATGCCCCGTGACCAAAATAAAATTTTCGAACTGGCTACAAAAATATTCCATAGAGTCCCAACTACCTTTAACTATATTGCTAATTTATGAAACTAATAATAAACCTATAGATTTTACAAACAATGATACAATAAAAATGTTTGGAGTGAGAAAATAAGGTGCGATTTTGTTAACCCCAAAAATCACGGATTCAAGAATGTTGTATGTGTCGTTCCCGTATTACGGCCTCCGCCCACAGGGTGTTTTTATTTTCGATATTCTGTCTCACCCCCGCCCGCATGGACATACGTGCCGTAGAGGTGCCGTGGGATCAGGCAAAGATTAATTATAGTGGCGAAGTCGGGTAATAACAGAAGTGATGTTAGGCATTAACTATGACTTCATTTCTTATAATTTATCACAACCCCACCAAATACAATGATTGGTCTATGGGTGGTGATTACAACTAAAACAACGACAATACAACAACTTTTTTTGAGCGTGCTTATTTAGATGTCGTGTAACAAATTTTGGCAGTGCAATAATTTGTCCTGGATTCTGAAATACATCCCCAAAATTCATTTAAGCTGTCATAATAGTTTTATCGTGAGTATAGCGCGGCGTGTTCTGAGGAATTATTTGATATCATCCTCCAATATTGGAACCAAAGTGATCCCGTACTGTAGGGTTTTAGAGAAACTTTCTCCCACGCACGCTCAGATTATTTTCTCGAATGAGGACAGCATGGGTTTCTTCAAAAAAGGCGTGAAAAGGTTTTTACAGGGTCAGCTACGCGCAAGTGACATCCCTGGTGTTAGGCTACGGTAACCGCTTACCATCAAGTAAGCCGTATTCTTGATTCATATTAAAAAATAGGTACCTATGTCTATATTTCTCTTTCTACTATATGTAGGTATAAATTTCATCTAAAAAAGATAAATTATAATTTTAATAAGTGTAATTTAAAAATTAAACGATGATGGTAATCATGAAGTATAATTTAGATACTTGGTCGATGCAAGTGTACAATTTCCTTACGATTAGACTGTACACTATATCAACATTTCGTAGGTATAATATACAGTGTCAAATCTGGCCAGATTAGTCTTTGTAAGGATGAATAGGGAAGTAGGAGTATCTTTTTGTTCCGGAGAGCGAAATAACACTCACACAATGCCGTGTTACGGGTAAACACCATTTCCGGCAAGATTATTATCAAATAAACGTGTGAATTTAGTTCAAATGTATATTGATGTTGTTTTTTATAATTGAAGTACTAAGTATTCTATTTTATAAGTTTTTTCACACCAAGGTGGCATCAAGTATACGGCCCACCTGATGGTAAGCAGTTACCGTAGCCTTAGCGTAGGTAAGTCTTATTGAATTATTAATAATAAATAGCGTTTTATTATTTTGAATGGCGTGCTACTGTTAATTGTTCAAGGATAATGTATTACAGTATTATAAAATAAATAATAACCCAAAAAAAATATTAGGTGGTAAATTTTCAACTCAGAATAAAGGTGGCAGAGACGATGATGGACAGGTGTACAATCATAGAAACTATAAGATTTGAACTGTAATAAACGAAGTGTACCGCTCGTGCATAAACTAAAGAAGAAGAGTGTCATTTTCACAAAATTAAATATGGGTTCACCATAACGAAAAATAACACCACCTAACAGATGTTAACACCAACCTACTGCTGATAAAAATAAGGAATAATTGATTAAACAACCCAATAGGTAAAAAGAAGCGAAGAAATCTTTTTAACTTAACTTCAAATCCTGAATTTTTTGTTGGTTTAGCTGGGTAATTAGTTATAAAGCGTTAAGAATATCCTGGTTCCTATAAAGTTCGGTCAATAGGCTGAGCAGTATAACTAGAATCAACACCGTACTATCTTCCACTTTTGTGTTCTTGTTCGGACTTTAAAAGTAATGCTTATTGCGTAGTTTCATTGTAATAATTTCAAGCCTTCTAAAAACGTTTTAGTAAAACTATTGAATAACTAATAGTCTCAGTAAAACTAACAAGCGACATCGCGTGACGCCAATTTGTTAATTTATAGTGTAACGCGTTCTTCGGAGCCATCAGTACATACAATCCTTGACTTCACAGGGCCAGACCTTGAATTCGAGGTGATCAAAAAGGTCACATTGGGGTTCAACGATGAAACGTTAAATATAGGATTGCATGACTACTCTGACGTCACAGGCCAGACTTTGTGTGGATGATAAATTAGACATTTTGTTACTTCCATACTTACAAGACAGTTTTTGTAACATATACATATAGAGGTAACCATGCATGCATGGAAGTGGTGGCAGCCATAATGGTTAAACTGCGGGGCAGGATGCGGACGGCTACAAAGTTCCTAGTACATGGTCCCCATAAGCATCTTCCTGATGGGAGAGAGCACGGTTTTAGCGAGTAGGGCCGTTGCAATCACCAGCTTTAACCACCTCTGTGGTCTAGTGACTGAGACCACTTATACTTCGCATCTAGAGGTCCGCGGTTTGATTCTCATGGAGCCAGAAATAATTAACATCACTTACCTTTAGGTGGTCATGAAGGTCAAGAGCTACCCCGTTAAGATTAAAAAAAGATAGGTGGTGGAGTAGTCCCACATTACCTCGACGCCGCCCACAGGCACCAGGTATGCGTAAAGCATTTTCCGTCCATAAAAAGGACGGTGGACATTTAAATACAAGCCTTAGAGAAATCACATGATAAGCCATTTTGGAGAGACCAAACCACAATCTCTTACTGATGCTAACTTCGAGCTAGATAATCATTGTAATTAATATTTCCCATGCTCTTTAATTTCACTTTCCCTTCATATTAAACTACAACAAACTGTATCAAGGCCGTAATAGAAAAGGCGACGGACAGTTTATACAGATGCACTTCATAAGCAATAGCCTACGACCTAGCAGGACAAAAGTTAAACAGAGAAAATGAATTCACTTTAAATAAAGTCTTTCTGAAAAAGAGCTTTAGTATACGCGACTTTAACTGCGGTTAATTGCCTGCTAATAAATAAATGAATAAAAACGTTTTTATTTCATTTCATAAGTAATAGCCTGCGATCTAGCAGGACAAAAGTTAAACTGAAAAAAAAAATCACTTTCAATAGATTATTTCTGAAAAAGATCTTTAATATATTTGTCTGCGGTTAATTGCCTGCTCAGAAATAAATAAATATTTTTTTTTGTTTCACAACTTATTAGTTATTAGTTTTTTAAAAATTTCATAACTTATTATTGCCTACAACCTAGCAGGACAAAAGTTAAACCGAGTAAAAGAATTCACTTTAAATAGATTCTTACTGAAAAAGAGCTTTAATTTACGCGACTTTGACTGTGGTTCATTGCCTGCTAGTAAATAAATGAATAAAACGTTTATTTTTATTTTCATAAGCAATAGGACAAAAGTAAAACTGAGAAAATGATTTAATTTTAAATAGATTCTTACTGAAAGAGAGCTTTAATATCGTCACTAATCTTATTCTCTCATACATCATTATATTGAAACACCACATAGCCCAGGTTTTTTGCACGTTTAATTCATCATCATCATATCAGCTATGAACTCCACTGCTGAACAAAGATCTCCCCCATCGATTTACAAATGGATCGGTTTTGCGCAGTCTGCATCCAACGACTCCCTGCGACTTTGACAGCGGTTAATTGTCTGCTAATAAATAAAAACGTTTTTTTTTATTTCAGATAATTTGTGTCCATATTTTTATAGTAACATAGGAATTCTTACAAACTACATACACATACTTGTAATATTAGTGAGTGTTATAATGTATTGTGTTTCTGCTCCCTGCTGCCTACAAAATCTATCCTGGAATAAAAAGTTCTAGTGACCCTCTAAATGAGTTACCTTTTGTGTTAAGGAAAGTGTTTTAAAGAAACAAAAGTATAATTTAAATTCTAAAAGTATAAAAGTGATGTGAAAACATAATGTATTAACCTTCAAGTAAATTCTATGAATGGGTTACGTGACATTTAACTAGAGAGATCTAATAATAACTTTGTCCCTTTCTTATTGAATTGGAAAGGAAGCAAAAGCATTGGACTTTAATTTAGTTTTATATACAATGTAATTTGGTACTGTCTCAGAATCAACACAAATATCGTTTTCTAGTATTAAACGGATTGGTTCTTTAAAAATATAGACATTATGGATGCTATAAATAATTCTGCAGCTCCTGAATATAAAATAATAATGGATTAAGTAAATAAGTATAGTTTTTTACGTTTAAATAGCAGCTGCAAACACGGCAATCATTAGCGGAACTTAAAAAATGCCTCCACTTTACACAAGCCGTCCGTATGTCCTCTCTCAGGTCTATGATTAATTTAATGGTAACATTAACTGAATGTATGTACATCGTGCCGTTCCACATTAAAAATAAAATATTTACCAAGATCGATCATTCGCAGACGGCAAAATATTGCATTGTTAGAATAGGCGTCGCTTTTCTCACGTATCCAGCCTTTCACTCACCTATTACCAAACAACTAACTGACATCCCATGATAGCTTTTGAAAATAGTTTCTCGAATATCAACTCTATTGGCTTGAAATTTGGGACCAGATGATCTCAGAGACTGCACAAAAAGTTGGTTAAACATTCAAGTTATTGTAGTTGTCCATGCGTGGAAGTCATTTGTATGTATGTAGATTAGAGGTCATCATACCGTACCATTCAGAATTGGAGAGTTCTAATTCGGTTGACACAAGAATTTCGTTCAGTACGACAAAGAGTAATCGCTTTAATAATGACTTTGAGAAACTATTTTTATGCACGTTACTCATAGGCTAGTTAATGTTTATCTTTAGAACACTATTTAATCTAACTAGTCGCGAAGTTTCTCTTCGTCATTAATTAATCTTTTTTACCATTTTTGTTTCAAACATTTCAAAGAATTGACAATTTTATTTATCGAACACTATCAAATTACTAATTTGAGTAGATCTGTTTATAACCATAAACATATTAACAAATGCTTAAAGTACTTAAGAGGTTAATACGTCACGTGTGATACTAACGGTATGCTTACATATCAACGTTAGTAGCGATACCTACCTGCATAAAGTCTACTACCGCTACCCTTTCGTCGACAACAAAAGTGGCTAACAGTATTGTCTGACGACTATCGTATTCAACCATCCACGACACTTCATAATTATTACATAATAATTCCAGGAACATTGTAAAATTTCGACATATTTGGCGCTGTCAGAAATGAGATCATTCCCTTTCGAACGATATCCTGCATGTTTGTAAACCACTGCCTCTTTTTGCATGCAAAGAAATATTGACGGATTTATATCAAAAGAAATGTAAACTAGGTGAACGGTTACCTGGCCCTCAATAGTTGGACGTTCAACAAATGATCGTTTTTATTTTGCGCCCGCGCACCGGATACGAGGCTGTTCCTGTGAGAATGTCGAACCCGATTTTTTATTCACCAAAAAGCGGATGTCCTTCATTCGACCGGCTTATAAAAGGTGTTGAACATATGTCTGCATTATTCTTGTACCGATTATAACCACTTGATTTTATGATTTTCAATTGGATTTGACTCCTGTGGCTACTGATAGCCTCAATGAGTGAAGAATTGTTATTTTAAAGGGGAATAGAATGGTTTAATACTAGTTTAACTAATTAACCTTAAACATCCGATTAATGCAATTAATGTTTACATTATTAAGGACAATTAATTAGTCATCAGATGCTGTTAGTCAGGCATACTTCTATCATCCTTGGTCAGACTGTCAATATACTCATTTTTTAAATTTATAGTCAGAATGTCTTAGCAGGAAATCAGACCTTAATTGTTGATGAGATCTTTAGTATTTCCAGTTCCCATGCAAAACCTGACAATTCATCTGCTAAATTAAGGGCATTTTTTTGTCTAGGTATCTTGATTACCCAAAAAGAAGACAATACAATCATACTTAATATTCTAAGCAGGCAAATTAACTTGTTCAAAGGAAATGATAAAACAAAAACGAATGAAGACCGCGGTGCATAGCAGCGGTGAGCGTTATAATTTCGTTTTGACCACCTGTCTCATAATCACCTGCCGACGAATCGCTAATACGTTGAACACACGTCGCGAGTTCGTGCCACATGCACTTCGGGACGTTTCCATTGGTCATAGGGTACGACATTTGGTGCAACTACTGTATACATAGTTTCTAGAGTACCGATCAACTTTGGACTACAATTTTATCTGAATAATGTGGACAGAGACCAAATAATTTAAAAATGCTTTTTATTTTCTAGCATTATTAACTTTATTATATTAATAAATAAAAGAAAAACCACTAACGAAGTAAGATAGAAGCGAAGCGGACATAGGATTCATTCTAATTAGAGAATAGTTCTAGGTATCATCAATAAAATAACTTAAGTGTTGATTGTTCCAAATCAGAAATCGTTGAAATCAATAGAAAGTATCCGTCCTAACACTATGTTAAGCGTATTCAGGTTAGGTCATCTTTCGATGATACATGGTATCGATACATATATAGAGACATGTTAATCGACTCATTCATCAACGCCATGCTAAACTATTGAAGATAGAAACTAGAAATTTATTATTAGCTTTCTATTTTATTAATAACTTCAAAACGGTCTTTCAACGGTTCATTCTTAACAGCCAGGGATAAGAACCAACCAAACGTATCAATATCCGTAATATTTACTATAGAAATATACAATTTCATCGTGTTATTGATAATTTGTGGTATCTGCTCTAGTACATATTTCATCATCATCATCATCACCAGCCTATATACATCCCACTGCTGGGCACAGGCCTTCCTACGTGGGAGAAACACATGAGGAGCTAGGGCCATAACACCACCACGCTGGCCCAATGCGGGTTGGTGGGTAAATGCGGTTGCAGTAACAACCGGTACCAACGGCTTAACGTGCCTTCCGAAGCACGGAGGAGCTCGAGATAACAAATTTTGCATGACCCATCCTGGGATCAACCATACCGAAAGTAGCTTTGTTTTCGTAATCGCAACCAAAGCTCTCAAACCACTACGCCACCGGGCTCTTCAAGTACATATTTATAGCACTCAAATAACTTTAGTTATTTTAGGTACCTACAGCTTCTGGTGCAGGTGCTATCTGGGCATGATTGCTTCGGGTCGTACCTGCACCGGATCGGACGGGAGGAGAGCCCGGCGTGCCATGACTGCGGCGCAGCGGAGGACACAGCGCACCACACCCTCGAGGTGTATCCGTCGTGGTCCGAGCGGCGTCGCGGTCTTGTCACGGCGGTCGGGCCGGACCTCTCGCTTCCTAGCGTGGTAAACGCCATGCTGGGGAGCGAAGAAGCCTGGGCGGCGGTCGCCTCCGGTGAGGATGTCATGTCACAGGAGGAGGAGGTGAAGCGCGCGCGGGAGGAATATCCCAACGCGCTGGCGATACGCCGGAGGAGGAGAGGCAGGAGAAGGCGGACGCATAACCGCCTCACTTCCCCCCACAGTGAAGAGCAGCTGGCGACAGGCGCAGGGTCGCCCTCGCCCGCATTGCACTGCTCATCACCGCGCTATAGAGGGTAGCCGAGCACTCACGGTCACCCTCTGGCTCCCTCCTCTTACCTGGGGGAGGGCGTGAAGAGCTCGCCGCCTAGGCGGTCAATTGCCGGTGGGAGACTGGAAGTAGAGGCTCTCCCGGTTTTCTAGTCCCCCCACCATATAAGGCGATGAGGGAATGCCGCTGGGTCGTTTTAGTGGGTAGACCCGGGAACCTCTCCCGCGGAGTCGCACATGTCCTCCCATCCCCCTCCCATCCCTCGACGGGAGGGCATGCGTAAGGCATTTTTACCCAGGGTAAAAAAAAATGGTACCTACAGCTTGCGCCAAATTTCTAGTTCCCTCTGAACACGAGTCGAGTTGAAATAAATAAATAAATAGTGGCATTTGCCTCTAGAATATTTAGCGCCCAATTCGGATGGCCTCCACTTTACAGAAGATCGCAGCTTAATAACACTACTTTGCAGTTTTGTGTTCCTAAAGTGAATAAGGTCGCCAGAGCTTATTAAGGAAGCGATATTTTTTGGTAGTAGGGAGACTTGTAGGTTTTATCAAGTACCCTGTAACCAGTACCCTGTCGTGCGTCGAAGCTGTGACTCTGAGAAACACGTTGTTTTTAGTGTGTAAGCCGGAGATTATCTCTCGAGACTCCCACATAACGCAGAAGGAGAAAGGATTTTCCAACGTAAAAAGGGAGGACTTGTTAGGTTTTAAAAAACAACAATGTTACCTTAGAGAATTTAGTCAACAAGGCGTAAAATCATTGAAAATCCAAATTTAAGCTAGTCAAACATAAATAATAACTTTAAAAGAAGAGCAAACCGATACCTAATTTATGATAAAGTTATCAAAATTCGGATAATTAAATAATGGAAACGCGCACCATTAAATAAGACAATGAACTATTTATTAACGCAATCATTTTAATCTTGCAGTTGCATTTGAATTGTCATATTGTCATAGTATGAGTCAAGGTCGATTTAAATGTTGTATATCGTATATGTATATTGTAGTAGGTACCCAAGTGGTTGCGTCAAGCTTATGAAGAATCCAGACGTCAGCGACGCTTTTATTCCCAACCCAGTGAAATTTAGGATGTTTCATTGAAACGGGAGCTTCATTGAAATCAGTTTTGTCATCGATTTCATTGCAATTTTCATTTATTTTCGTAAGTAATGCACATTAAAAAGTGTATTAATTATAGTTTATCATCACTCTACTCACTCTGAGCGATGATGAACTATAGATCGTATATTGTATTAAATCTAGACCTTAACGCTATTTACATTTGTGTGGTTTATAATGAGAGCCATTATAAATATAGAACGGTGTCAGTATATAAATAGGTTTATTGGTAAAAAGGTGGCTTCAGACAAAAGGTGTGCAGCCACGTGCTCTCCACGCCAGATGTCGCAGATGTGTGGATGGTGTGGATTAACTGCATTAACACTCTTATTTCAATAATCATAAAGGTCATATTTACTTTAAGCATACTAATAACATCACTTATAATATCTCTGTCTACAGTAGGTAACTGTTATTGTTTTAAAAGAAAATAATTGAAATAAGTGGCAATAAGTTGTCATGTAGGTTATCTATGAAATATTTTACAAGCGTAAATAAGTATTTTTATTTAAATTTATGAAAATAAAAACATTTTTATTTATTTATGGAAATATTGGTGAAAACTTAAGGACTTTAAAAACTCTTGCATGTTTGTGTATGTAGGTATACTATAGCTAACAATATAAAAGAAGATCGGTGAAAAGTTCGGTACCTTTTAATTTAATGAGTAACTCAAATAGATTGTACCGCCAGCATCCAATAAGTACCTTTAATAATGTGTAGTCAATGTTGATGGTCTTACTTTTAGCTGAATATAACATTTAATCATAGATACATTGTAAGACAGTTTGTTGATACGAATAAAAAAGTTAATATCCTAAAAGAGAGAGATTCAAAAATGTATGGAGACCCGGCCAGGTCTATTACAGTATTTTAAAAATAGATAATATTATGCAGAACAGTATTCAATTGTCCATTTTCTTTTTATTTGCTTTGTTGCGTGGTACAAAACAAGAGTTTTTATAGAAAAAACTGCAACATAGCCAAAAATTCACTGTCACTTTGGTGACTTTTAGTTGAATTCTATGTCACCCGCCATATTGCCATAGTGATCGGTGAAATCGACGAAAAATTAACTTTTGTACACACAAACTATGGTTGAAAAGGAACTATTAGTATTTTTCCCAGATTCAGGAGATTTTTCATGATTTTTTTAAGATACTGTACATATATACCTGGCTATGTAACATCTCTTTTGAAATACAGTAGGTACACGGTTTTCTTGCAAAGTTGCAATGTAATAAATGTAACAAAAAAAATGGGGTATATTATCGACATTTAATAATTAAAATTAGAAGTTGCCAAGTTTTTTATTTGACAATCAGTAATATCAGACCTTTTCAATAATACCGAATGATTTATGCCAGGTATATTGTAATGACGTCAAGTTATATTATCTGTATTCAATATTAGGATATCTAATCTGTACACTTTATAACGGTCTGTTCTGTTTGTTGTGTCATTCTATATTATGCTCTGCATTTTCCAAATATAATATTTATTGATTTAGTTTCTAAACCTTTTGTTTTGTTTTAATACAAGATATATAATAAAGAGCAGTCGAACCGAAATTACTATGTGTAAAGTGGACATTGGTGAAATAATATATTGCATCATGGATAGTACCTAACCATGTTAAATTGCCGCCTAATTATGACATTCGGTCTCAATCGGCATCTACAGATTGGAAATTTTGGAAATGTTTGTTTAAAGATTATCTTGCGGCAATAATAATTAATAAGGTCGATGCCTTTGATCGAGTTAGGTTATCCCTTTTAAGGAATATGATGGGACCAGAACCCTTTGTGGGTTCTGGTCCCATCATATTATTCATCATCATATTCAAACCAAGTTTCAAATTATCAAAACTGTTGTGTCAGCAATTGATAAATATGTAAATCATAAATATAATAAAGTTTTTATAAAAAACTAGCTGTACCCTGCCACGCTTCGCAGTGGCGCATCGTTAAAAAAACTGTTTTCTCGTGGTCGCAAATATGTGACTGATGCAAAAAATAGATAAAAACAATCCATGATGCGGATTTTATATCATGTTAAAATTTCGACTCAATCGGTGCAGAACTTTTTGAGTTTTTGAAGCGTACACAAACCAACATAACATTTTTATATATATAGATAAGTTTAATAAGCGGAAGCATGAACCAAATGAAAACTTCTATGCCAATTTGAGACAGTTCATACTTAGATGTAATTTTGAAAATTATGTTATTGAAACCCTAGTCAACCCTAATCAACTTATAAGGGACCTAATTGCTCAGGGACTTCTACATAGAGGTCTCAGAAAAGTTGCTTAAGAACGGATGACCTTACAATAGACTAAGGTTGTTAATATATGTAGAGCAAGTGCAGTAAGTTGGTCCCAAGTGAAGTACATGAACTCCACAATGAAATAGAAGAAGTCAATGCTAGTAGAAGCAGATTGAACCCTATTGTAAATAAAAATAAGTTTGGAGGGCAAAGAAAAGATCAAAAGTTTGAGTGTCGATTTCTCATTACTTGGGATTTAATAGGTACTTCTATAAGGATCAATGAAGGTTGAACACTGACGTTCGCGTCAGTGTTTAGCGTGTGTGCGGGCAGAACTCTTTGTGATTCTTATGGATTAATTAATATATTCTTTACATCTCAACCATTCCACAATAGATTTTTATAATTATGGTATGTGGGTTCTTAGCAGATGAAATTAAATCACTGAGTAGTATTTGTAATGTGATCGAATTATTACCATAAGAAATTCCCAATCGGGCTATTATTATTACACAGCCCATTCTGGTTAAAGCCTATAGTATTAGACTTGGTACCTTGAAAGCTGCCTACCAACATCCGATGTATAACGTCTCCTACCCTCATTTGCATGGAAATGAGATCCGTGAACATTCTCGACATCGCAACCCTCAGCTTTCCGTCGCCTTCTTTGCTTAATTACAAACGACTACACATTATACTATGTTACATAATCTGTGAAGAATAAATGTCTCCGTGACGTAAAGAATTGGTTTTTGTCGTGTAACTTAGGCAAATCAGTGGTAAGTCAAACATATGTTTAAGAGAAATAGAATAGTTATGGAGGCTCCATTGTAATTTTTAACGCCTGACGGGGATAGTACCTCCAAGGGTTTTACAAAATGGTTGAGGACGCAAATGTCAACCAGCACGCCTAACGTGCTGGTTTGCCTATTTTTTGTGTAATTAATATTTTAAATCATAATATATAAATGCGTATTGTGAACTATGCCAAACAAAATAGTTTTTTGCAGGCTCCCGTAAGTCTAACTCTACAAATTAAAAAGCCAATCGTCTGTTGGAATTCAGTTTGAAAATCATTTTTCTCGTCATTATTTTTATCATAAATGATGTGACATTATTATCAAGTAAATACTTTTTCGTAAAGGAGGGACTCTGTATAATGAACTCTTTCTTCAAGAAGCCGCTGCACAGAAATTGGACCTGGAAGAGTCCCGATGGTTCTACTAGAAACGAGATTGACTTCAATGTCTCAGTGATCGCTCGCCCGATCGTGATGAAAATCAGTAGCGATCACCGTAAGGTGAGAACATATGTCTTGTTATGATTTTACCTTTTTTATAGACTCTGAAAACAGGGGGTTTCAATAAAAGAAATAGTTAATTTTTAACAGAACAGTATTTTCTTTTCAAAGAAACAAACATAATATTTATGGTACCTACCAAGATACGCATCCTACACCTTTTCATAAAAATAAGTGCGCAAGTTTCTCAAAAAATTGGAAAATCTCTTTTGTTGTTGTGCCTATTCTCAATTTATTTAATTTATATGATTTCCACCAAGAAACTGAATACCCACTACCATTGTCCGTGAGCACTTTAATATGATTCGTGTGTCGGATAAAGTCGATTTCATTCGTAATAAAAAATATGTACTTAGCGTAGATAAGCTAAGGGCAAAGTTTTAAAATTGATGTAATTATATATGATGATATGAATTCAGTACCCTTAGCACGAACATTTTTAAATTTCGAATCGCAATCGTATCGTTCACGCACGCTGAAAATTTCAAACAAAAGGCAGACAAAAGCTAACGTAACTACTCGATACGATGGCAATTCTAAATTTAAAAGTGTTCGTGCTAGAGTTTCAGTAACTGATATAAAAAATGATGAAGCGTTAATTGAAACAAACCGATTCACCGTTATAAACTGTAGAGCTATTAAGGCAAATTTTATGCTAAGCTTCGGTGATAATTAAACTAAATTATGTCGTGGTCTTCAGAATTTGACAATTCAGGAAAGATAGAGATATTTGCAAAAATTCATACTAAAATTACAGTCTACTTTTTTCTAAAATAAATTAATGTAAATTGTCGAGTAAGTCACTAATATCGTACATTGAAAATGACACATTTAAGTATAACTTATAATTAGATAATTGTTAATACCCGTGTTCGGAAGTGATCTGTAAAGTCTGACCTACCCAGACATAGATACAATATATTTTCTACAGTGTAAACGCCTCGTGGGCAGGTAAGAGACGAAAGGTTTAAATGTACATTTACGAAATTCCTGATCCATAAAAATAATTTTAATTTGAACATATCACAATGGTAAACTCGCGTAATTATCCGGTAGATCATTTCGAACTTCCCATGATACCCAGAATGGAAACACACATTAAATTACGCTAACCGCATTTTTAGTAGTCAAACGACCAAATAGAATCTTCCGTCTCATTTTCTCAGGCCCATTTTAAGTCATTACGAGAAAGACAGCGCACGTATGCTCTATCTCATATATAGTGGAAACAATGTATAGATACTTGTTGTACGTCCGCATAAGCATTTCAGACCACGTGAAGATCCCCCTCTTGACCTCCTCCCCCAAGCTAATACCATTACTGTAATTAGGATATGCTTGGGCATAATTGATGCAGTCATAAACTAGATTCCTCGTGTAGGTAGTAAGCATAGTTGTAGATAGTGGTTTCGTTGTTTTGTGGTTGATTAAGTTTGTAAGTGTGAGCCAAACGTAACCAAGGCGTTATTGTCTCAGAAAAAAATAATTTGTATAATATGTAGTTGAAACGCAGGCAAGCACGCTAAATATTTTGTTTCGAGTTATTTTCCCAGTCCTGTGAGTACGTTACTCAAATCAAAAAGCTACCAAGAAATTGTCTTGAACTTGTGGCGGCTCAGTCGAGCCTCCACTTTATACCATGTTTTCTTTAGTTTATTTTTCATGACGTGTATATCTTCATAAATTTCTTGTCATCAGTTTTTGTCAAGCTTACTCTCTGACTTTTGCCTATCGCTTGTAATTAATTATTTTCTGTTCAATTTGATTTGTTTATTGTAAATTTCCATTCTGATTGTAAATACACGTTGTAAATAGAAGCCTATGTTTTCATCACTCTTCCCACTTCTATAAACTAATATAAAATAAACAAACCGTTACACTGGGTGTCGAACCGGTGAACTAACCAAACATCGGACTAATCGGATACTTATTTCCAGTAAAAACAAATAAAAATAACAAAGTCTAATGAACATTACCTACAGAGTATAGTTAATAAAATGCTATGAAAAAGAAAGAAGTTTGAATATTCTAAATATTCAAACTTCTTTTAAGCAACCGCGCTCCGGTTGTAAATGACTTTAGATTGTGGCGTGATTCGGGATTATTGTCAAAATTTTGATTTAGAGATGATGACAATTTCTTATTTAAACTCTCGTTCTATTAGAATAGATGATAACACTTTCAGCATTATCCAGAATGACGGAGGTATGTTTAAAAGAGATGTTTCAAAGCAACACAGTCAAATAGTCATCATGGTGCCTATGTAACTTTGGTGACGTTTAGGTGATTTCTGTGTCGCCCGCCATATTGAATATCGGTGAAATCGACTAAAAATTTAACTTTTTTACAGTCGACAGCAAATCAAGCGTAACAGTTTGGCCTTGAGACAGCCCTTACTTTGTTCGTAATAGAAACGGCTTTTGTAGTGCAACTGTTACACTTGATGTGCTGTCGTGTGTACAAACAAACTAGGCATGAAAACGAATTATTGGTATTTTTTCCGGATTCAGGAGATTTTTCCTGAGTCTTTGAGATGGTTTACATATATGCCGGAGATGAAACATCTTATAAAAAATATTCAAGATTATTGCTTGAAAAAACAGCAAGAACCAACGTTCGCACCCACTGAACAACAAAGTTGTAAGTTAATTATTAAGATAAAGCATTTGCTTTTTCAATTAAAGATAACATAATTCGCGGATATATTAAATATTTATATGGTTGAGATGAAAAAAATACTATTCAGAATATACATATGCCTTTTATAAAAATATTTTACAATTATTAAGGTAAGTTAAATTCTTTACGATTATGAAACAAACATAATTATTTGCTTGGTCTTATCTTAATCATAACTTAGGTTTATTGTCTATGATCGTACTTATTTAGATATATGTATTATATGTCAATAGATCTAAAACATAATCAGTAATTTCATCAGTTATTACAACTAAGTGTGATTAAGCGAGTCTCACAGAGGGTTTATGATTACGACCTATGTAATGCAATACCTAACTCTAAGCACATAAACAATAATATTGTATGTGGGTAAGTTAACTTAAAGATCATGCATAACTAATTATTTATCATCATCCGGACATATAAACGGTTCAGCTTCAGCTGAATTTGTACCTGCGTGTGCCTGCATTTTGAAGATAATTAACATACAGCTCCTCTCGGCAATGTATTTAGTGGAGTATCTGTGGTGCTACTACGGTACAATGCGAGATTTGGTCTGTTCTGTTCATCTGAATCTATACATAGATAGATAAATCGTTTATTAGGCTCTATAATAGCACACTAGGCCTTACTAATAATTCAAATTGTCATTCGAACTAACGAGACATACATTGCGTTCGTTCATATGGAATATACAATGATCGATCTATAAGTATGGTTCAAAGAATTTTGTTGACTATTTTAATAAACGTCATCTACGTATCATGGCTTTTGATGCAATAGATTCTGGAATGAAATTTAACAGTTATTTTATTAATAAAATCATCATCATAATCACCAGCCTATATACTTACTACTGCTGGGCGCATGCCTTCCTACATGGGATTAACACATGAGGAGTTTGGGCCATAGCACCACTACGATAGCCCAATGCGGGTTGATGGGTTAAAGCGGTTGCTGGAACAACCAGGACCAACGGCTTAACGTGCCTTCCGAAGCCCGGAGGAGCTCGAGATAACAAACTATGATTGACCCATGCCAGGATTGACCATGGCGAAAGTTGCTTTGTTTGTCTATCGAAACCAGAGCGCTCAAACCAATACGCCACCAAGCTCCTCCTCCTTCATGACATACCTCCTTGATATTGTAAAAGATTTTTAGCCAAGTAGTTCTCTTATGTAGACCTCATTATGGCTCGAGCTCATACTCCCAAGATTCCGGTAGCTCGTTGATTAGAACAGTTACCTGGATTGTCGCGGGTTCGCATCCCTCTCGAAGACATGATATTTTTCTAGTCTAATTTTGCGCCGCGTAACAAATTCAAATACTTAGTGATTATGTGATAGTCCTTGCTTAATGCGTTTTGTTAGGTTATCGTTTTCCCTATTTGTCGAGAAACAGTTGCCTGTTTTTCTGTGAATGGGAAGGTAGTTTAATAACGAATAGGAGGCATCAATATCTCTTGTCTCCAGAATGCCAATGCACCAGAAATATCACGTGATTTCCTTGAGACTGCAGGTCTGTCTACAGGCGATATTTACTACTGCATCTGCTGGATCATCTGCGTGTTTGACATTCTTGGCATCAAATAAAAGTTCCGGAATACTGTCAATCGCTCAGCTATCTGAATCCCGACTACGACAAAAATTATATGCTTTTAAGATAGTTCGTTACATAAATAAACGTTCGATAAACCACATAATATAAAATTCATTTCATACTCGTTCTAGTTAAAATAGTAAAGCTAGACTAATTCGATTAATAGGTATTGGAAGCGCTCCGCATATAATTTACCTAACCAGTTGGTGTGGTGTCTGCATGTTGGAATCAATACATAGGTATATGAAACCGGTGTATGTCAATGTAATGTGAATAGCTTCAGTGAAACAATGCTTGAAGGATTAATCTCTGAATTCGCTCACTTTAAACGTTATTGCACCGGCTTAAGATTTCTATTCAATTGGCTAACTTTGAGATTAAATTTATTAGCATTAGCAATAGCCGAAACGTTGTCATTAGATGCAACATTTATTAACACTATACCGGGTGTTACAGAAATCCGAAATAAAATTTTAAATTCTGGGGTTGCCAGTCGATATCATTGTATGTGTGCGGGTTGTGTTTGTGTGTGTGTATGTTATAACTGTGGTGTGTCGTAACGGTATGCACGCATTTTGTAGATTGCCACAAGCAGGACAGTGTTTTACAGATTTATTCGGAAAATGAAAATGGTCTGAAAGGTGTCCAACTTTCAGAGGTAAATTCTAACAAGGATCACAACCATATAGTAATATGTTGGCGTCTCCTCAGAGATTTATGGAGGGGACTTGACATTGTAGACGACGATGTGCTATGAATGGTAAGAGATACAATCATGGAGAGGCATTATCATGTCGCGTTTGTCCTAAAAATTTTCATACTGTGTTCTCATTTTTTCAATACATAATTTCACTCAAACTGCGCATTTTTAATATAACTTAAACATTTATTGGATTGAAATGTAGAACTAGTAGAAGCTCACGGCTCCGCCCTCGTGGATGTCGGTTATTATACCAAACAGATATCCTAAGTCCAGTCTCATAATGTAATTTATATCATGGCAAAATTCATTTAAATCGAGTCAGCAGTGAAGAGTGTAAATGTAAGAAACAGAAACACAAACGGTCAGAGTTACTTTCATATAGTGATAGTATAGATGGATTAGAATATATACTTATGTACACTACAAAAAAGGAAAAGCCACTGTAATATTATGTCCTCATACTGAATTAGATTGTATAGATATCAATGAATATTTATACCTGAAATAAGTAACTAAAAATAATAAGGTTTGCATGTATTGCTACAAAATTGTTAATTTGTTAATAGCATGCGATATGATTGACGACGAATCTACCTATCATATTGAGGTTGTATCAAGTTAAATTACTGATACAAAAAGTAAAATAATTAAGCTTTGATATAAACAAATTTTCAGAGCGAAAAGGTAGTAGAAATGCGAGGGTCGTGAATTCCTAGTATGCCTTGGACGATTTTTTTTATAGCTACTCGTACGTCCTAGACCACAAGGACCGGGGGCGCGGTGGTGAGTCGCTCTTCTAGCCAGAATTTTCTAGCACAAGGTGGACCATGGTGTCTTAACCTCCTAATCTTCAGGATCAGCAGCATCTTGGATTGCAAAGAATTAATATACAATACAAAAATCAATTTCAACACTAATTATTGCTTTCCACAATTCACACTTGCAGAAAGTGAAATACATATAAGACAACACAGTAAGGTGCGAGAAGGAAACCGGTCTGGGCCGATGTCCCGACATTCCTGCAGGCACTCCTTCGCTTTACTTACATATACGATCTTTTGCGGATTCAAATTTAATTTCTCTGTTTGAATCAAAATGTCGAGCCACCGTGATATTCGTCTGTTGCCAGAGGTGTAGTGTTTTTTTCACATTTCATTAATATTTATAATGGAGATTATTATTGCATAATTACCAGTAAGAAATAATTATATTTTTTTATGTTATAAAATATGAAAAAAAAAATTTTTTCATTAAAAAAAATCTATTTGATATCTCGAGCTCCTCCATGGTTCGGAAGGCCCGCTAGGCCGTTGGTCCCGGTTGTTACTGTAACCGCTTTAACCCACGAACCCGCATTGGGCCAGCGCGGTGGTGTTGTGGCCCAAACTCCTCATGTGTTTCTACCATGCAGGAAGGCCTGTGCCCAACAATGGGACGTATATAAAGGCTAGTGATGATGATGATGACATGAAATTCATAAGGGCCCATTAGGAGGGATTGCAAATTAGGCTTAGTGAATGTTTCCTAAAAATATCTAGGGCCTTGTTTCGCAAGCTCTCTCTCTCTCTCTCTCTCTCTCTCTCTCTGGATCATCCAAATTTTTAACGTTTAATTAAGCTATTTTAATTCTAAATGCATAATTTTACAGCATCAAAGTTATTTAATCCCAAGTAATTTATCTTGGACAAATTCTGCCATCTAAACGACGAAATTAATAAGTTTGCACATTTTCATAAACTTACCGCTGAAGTAATCGCTTTACTTGGTCCAGATGATTTTAGATACGCCGCATAACGGCCAGACAACAGAGATGGAGGATTTTAAATGCAACTGGTTCGAAAAAGACAACATTTAGCCGTCCAATACTTAAAAAGTCTTAAAAATGTGAAACTTTACCAACAAAAATGAAACTAAGCATCCGAAGTTAAAGACCATTTTTAAATGCAATGGGAAAATGGATATTGCAACTTCTATTTGAACATTGAGGTGGCTACACATTTTTATTTGTGGGGTGAGTGAGTTAGAGAGTGTCCTGTTGCTAGTGCTAGATAAAGATAGCAATATCTGGCATTTATATTCTAGGTACGTGTAAGTTTCAGGCAACGGTCGCCGTGAAACTCGTAAATGGGAAAAAAGCAACAACGGAGAACTCAACCGCTTTTAGTGAGGGGAAATCGAGTTTAGAAATTAGTTAGATCTGCTGGAAATAATGATTTGTACGTTACTTCAGTTGAAGATCAAAATATTGCACTTTTAAAAATAAGTGAAGTGAAAAACGAAATGAAGTTAGTAAAAATAACTACAACATTTTATCTAACATTCGCACTTCTTTTTTGTATATCGTATACTTTCGTTACGAAGAAATTTTACAATAATAAAAAAGTACTATAAAATGTACGCTTACATAGTTGTTTCAAGTTTTTTCATATACGAATCACGGCAGATGAATTAATACCATCTGTTGTGGAGTTCATATATGCGAAGACAGCAAGTGCAGCATAACCATACTGTTCTAGCCGCCTCCACATTGCCGTCGTAAAAGGTACCTTTTTACGCATCTTTTGAAGGACCCCATGTAACAAGAAGGAGGAAACACATTTGCTGGCAAAGAATCTCAACTTTTGGAGTTACGACAAAACAAAAGTAGTCGTCGTAGCTTAGCCTTACCACCGTTATCATAAATATTTAAGCTGTGTAGAAGAAGAACGATGAAGCTGTTCTAGCTATTTAATCTTACCGGCCGGCACTCACACAAATAATAAAATATATTGATCCTCGTCTGAGTTTCATTACAAATTACTGTACCATTGTAAATACTCGTAATAATATTATATTTAGCATAAGTTTAATAAAAAGCATTTGTATCAGTACTGCTTGAACTTGTTCGTTATTTCCAAGATTCAATTAAGTATGTGGTACTTTAAGTAATCATCTATTCCAGCAATACGTTCAATTTGTGAGCGTTTTCTATATCGATGGCAGCAAGCTTTACCACAAAGTGATATAAATTTTAAGACGGAGTACCTACATTTCATTAAGTCATGGAGATTTCCACAATTAATGTAGGTACGCGTCGACAAATCGTTTTTGTGCGTCTGTCTGAATCACAGGAGTTTATTAGTCGCATCACGTCCAAACAGTCACACGGGTGAGGTAAGAATTTATATCTGCCACAATAACATGACATTGTGAACACGTCAAGTGCACGAGACTCAATAACAATAGTATTTTGCAGTCACCTTTTATGACTTATTTACATAATTATCAAACGCGTACACGATCTAAATGTATTGTTCAAATTTAAAACAGACGTTACAGATGTGACCTTTCAGTTTCATATTTATCCTTTACCCAAGGCTTGTTGGATACAATAACCCAGCGTGCTCTATTTGTGCTATGATTTGTATTTTTAGTTTTTATCTATGGGGAAACATGATAGATAGCAGTCTTAATCGAATTAGTCTTACAAAATTATCGATATTTGCTTAAATTAAGCACATCACTAACTTCTCGTCATCAGTGCACGAGCCGTTGATATTTCCACGTAGATTTCACTCCGTAAAACCTTTGCCGTTTATTTTTGTATACATTTTTGGTCGGCACATCTCTTTTTATTTACGACCACCTCAATATTGCTCGGAAGGCTCTTGCTTCGTGGGAATTGAAGGCTTTTATTTATTTGTAAGCAAATCTATCCGATGGTCGTTTGGTTAAGAATCTGAAAGTTCAGAATTCTTTTTTGACAGACTCAACTGTTTTTTTTTGCGAGTAGTACGAAACAATATTTCCATATAGTGGTCGTTCTAGTATTAAAAAAATACATATTAAAAATGCAAATAATTATTAACTGTACCCACGATACAAATATTTCTTTACATTGTAATATTATTTTAATCCTTTAACTGATTTCAAATAAAAGCTAAAAATCTATCATACTAATGTTTTTAGGTGTAAATTCAGACATGACAGACAGATAGACGATATGACATTGTAAGACCATTTCATAAATAGATATACATAATTTGTGATTTCTGACGATTCGAGAGAGCTTCTTAGGAGCCTACTTGAATAAATATACTAAAACTGCAAATCCCCAAAGCACCAAAATAGTTCACCTTGTCTACCCGTTACCCTTGACACCAGACCACTGTAAACAATGCACCCTTATCGCTGCATGTACCCTTTGACTTTGTAGACTCTTTAAAATGTACAAAGTATTATTATCGACAATTTATTTTAATTTTTGACAACACGTGATAGGACCATCACTATTAATTTTGTTCTTTATAATCTTAGAGATAAAGAGGGTATCCTCTTTAGATTCTAAGTATCAAACATTGGGATACGTGTCAACTTTTAAAATTTAAGCGTTCTTTCGGCTGTTCCTAGGACAAGTGGAAGTACAGTCTCGAACACTAACTAAGTACACTTTCGACAGTCAGTGGCACTTATTTTCGATCCTGTATGTTAATCAC
This sequence comes from Nymphula nitidulata, assembly GCA_947347705.1. Classification (NCBI taxonomy): domain Eukaryota; kingdom Metazoa; phylum Arthropoda; class Insecta; order Lepidoptera; family Crambidae; genus Nymphula; species Nymphula nitidulata. Next base: position 14,069,157 of record OX374625.1, on the reverse strand, counting down.
ATTTGTATAAAAAAATGAAATAATATTTTATCATGTATAATTATTATCATTAATTTAAGAATAAAATGCAAGTCCATGCGCCCATACTTTCTCGGTTGCTCAAGACTAGTTGCGCAAGAGTGATGACTGCGACTGCACTGATTTCGTCAACCGCCTGGCAGCTGTTATTATGTAAAGAGAAAGCTTTGCGTTTCAATTTATATGTACTGTAGACAAATATACGGATCAAAATATGCAAGTAGATAAGTGAAAAACAGATTGAGCTAGCCAACACATTCTTATTTCGACATGAATTATAGATTTCCTGGTTAGTGGCGAGACAATGGTTAATGCTCTATGACGGCTGGTTCATGAAAATCTAAATTTTCAAATATTTTTGTTTCGCGAAAACAAAACCAAGATTTCGAATGGCCAGATTCACTCTTCATTGAATGATTCAAAAATAAACCAAAACAAAGAAACAGCAGTCTATTCTCACAAATTACGGATCCTCGAGGTAAGTTAGTTTGATCACATTACACGGAGGATCAGTATGTTACCTCCCTACCTTTTTTTACATATTGTCTAAACAAGCAAGCTGACGGCCCACTTGGTGCTACCGTGGCCTACCGAGGCCTAAGATGAAAAACCTTCCTTGCCCAGTAATTATACTGGCTAACTTTCCCTTCAATCCGAGATACAACAATGATTCTAACCCGTGCCTAGGCATTTCACTACCCAAACATTGTATCACCCCATAATTATACCACCATTTAGCATAGTGGTCTGTCTACTAATTAACCAAAACTGGGAATCGACCTTTAGAAACAAAACATTTTATTGCTCGCTGAAAAAAAACACATCATCGTCAAAAGTAACCAATCATAATTATGTAAATAACGATTTAAAAAAAAAAATTTTTTGTCGTTGAAACAATTATTTTCCAAAATTGTAATTAAAAACATAGTGTATATAAAGTCAATATAATACCTAAATTGTACTTATTTGTAAACAATAAAGGGCTAAATGCAAGGAAGTGTGGCCCACATATATTAAAAAGTTACTCTCGGGGTGTCCCTTCCGTATTGCTGGTCTGTTAAGAGGTCTAGCCGAATTTTTATCCTCTAAAAATTAATTCGATTCTCTCTTACGGCTAATTAATTAATCTATTAGAATGTTCCATACTATACGACCTTAAACTGTGTCCAAAGAACGCACAGTGAGAGAGGGCGAACGGGCAGTGCGGCGTTTATCGACGCGGCTGCCCGGTATGTGCACCGATTAACTGGTATCTATAAAAGATGTTAATTGATATTTCTTACTTCATATTGTAATATCACTTAAAATTCGAAATATAATTACGTAGAAATCCAAAATAACGTATCTATATTTAAATAGATACCTCATGAAAGCGACTCTTGGAATAAATAAATCTGTAATCACGATAAATATCAAGTCATAACATATGAAATAATATGATAGATTCTTTCGTCTGTGATGATAGTCTAGAATGTTATAATTTCTTTTTTACCTTACTAAAAATATATAATAAAATATATATAATTTTTTGATTTTAACATTATTATAAATGTTTGAAAAATTACTTAGTAATTAAAATAGAATAATCAAAAAATTAACAATATTTGAAAGCACTGCCCCAACTTAACCGATTCGTCGGTATTTGTAAAAATACTCGTTTCGGATGTTGAAATAGAATATTTCGACATTGTAGGGTGGACGTTAGCTCATAAACGCAAATACAAGATAGACTAGAAGAATTTCACAGGGATATCCCAAGTCCTGGGTGGCTTAGTGGTCAGAGCAGTCGCCCGGATAGCGAAAGGTCGCGGGTTCGATTCCTGCCTCAGGACGTGAAATTTTTCTAGTTTTATACAATAAAATTGTTTAATATTTAGTGCATTTAATACTAAAAATAAAGTTACCTAGCGCTAGATTTACCTAGTGTTTATGTTTTTAAATTTCTGAATGACATACGACTGGCACACCAAAACGATTGCAGTCACACTACAACCAGCTTTTGGTTACATTATCTGGACAGATCCCGGGCCGATAGCGGGCGAGATGTCGACTGCACTGTCGCAGCCTCAACCTCCCCCCACGAAGTCATTGAACGTCTTGAGTGCTCACTCGTGGTAATCTAAATACAAAACAATGAAAGCCGACGGTCCTCGCTTTAAAATACTTATGTTTTGCACTTTACGTGTCCAAAAGAACAGAATATCACACACATGTACGAAATTAACTTCTTGTGAATAAGATCACTGAAAATCGTAGATTTATGTTGCACTCCTAATAATTATGTACCTATAGTACATAATTTACCTTTTTGATTTAATGAGTGAAATAGAAAAGTTCGCTTAGACAACAGTAAAGTCCTAAACAAACGTCGGAAATTGATCGATTGGTTTCTATTTATTGCAAAAAAAAATTAGAATTCCATTCCAATGACTTTGGCACATTATATTACTATAGTAACAATGGGAGGGCGTAAGAAATAATTAACGCTACAATAAAAAAGAAGCTAAAACAGTTTTACAGTATTACATAATAGTTATACACTTATGCCACCACGGTAATGTTTGGAACACTACCGTGCTAATAATATTATTATTATAAATTGTAAATTAGACGGGCATTTAATGGAGTAGTCTTTTGTTTGGCAAAGGAATATAAGTGGTAATCAATTTGATCGCTATAACTAAGTAGTGGTAAGTAAGTACTTAATAATATAAATTATTGAACGCCCAATATATTAAGGGCCGTAATCATTGTCTAACTTTAATTAATTATATTAATCTGTCAAGCGGCGTTGTCCCTCCGGAGGGCTATGACAATTGAAAAATGAATTGTGTCTGGAATCTGATACTTGACAGGTTAAATATAAGGATTCGAATGAGGCCTGTAAGTGATATAATTAAAAATTTTAGATAAAAAGTAAAAAAAGTAGAAACTAAATAAATAATGATGAGGTTTTCTCGAATGAATACAGCATGGGGTTATTCAAAAAAGGCGTCGCAAGGTTTTTACTGGTGTCGCAAGTGTCCATAGGCTACGGTAACCGCTTACCATCAGGTGGGGCGTATGCTTGATTGCCACCTTAGTGATATAAAAAATGAAAAATCGAGCATTTTATTCCTAATAAACAAATAGATAGATACTTATTGTAAAAAATGACACGGCAAAGTAAAATTTCAAACTGAAATACAACCTGTAGCCAAAACAGGAGTCTCAATTAACTTTAAACATAATAAAGCACCTACACGAAGACGTTCTCCAAGTTGAATCCGAGCCCGAGTACTGAATACCACAGCATCGGCCCAAAGATAAAGTATCCGGTCATTGTGAGATGTCGCGTAAGCCCCATACGAGATAATTTCACCTGACCTCTGCCGGTTCATTGACTGCGCTCTGCATAGACATACGCATGTCTAGCGCGGCGTGTGGTACAAGTGACAGGAGATTCTCCATAGAATCAGACTGAGAACAGTTAGAACCTAGACAGCGATACTATCAAAAACGAACCAAAGTACTATGTGTTGCAGTTTACAAGTCATAGTCTTTGTTACTTGAGCTTTGAGTAGGGGAGAGTGGGGTAATTTTGGACGCGGGGTAACTCACGGATAAGGCCGTTTGCCATGAAAGAAAGAAAGAAAATTTAAAATATTTTAATAAAATAGGCCACAAAAAAGCACTTTTAAATCGTCAAAAAAACTAATTTTTATAACCATTACAAAAAAATATATTAACTAACAACGTCATAGTGTCTGTCCGTCTGTCATGTCTGAATTTACACCGGTTCCATTGTGAATAATGATACTTGATAATCTATTACTGTCTTGATATTTAGAGGTGGGTCCACCCCAAGGAACTCACACGTAGTGCCTGGCTGCTTATCATGACGTAAAAGGACTTGTCTGGAACTCCAGATGTTTTATATTAAGAATTTGTGGCGTACGTTACCAACGCCAGCAAATCTTAAATAAATCTACATCCGATAAGTACCTATTTATCCTATTAGATATGAAAAGTACAATCTTATGGATTAATCTCGCACCACGGTAAAAAAAAAATTAAAAGCTTCGGTTTCAAAAAGACAAGAGCATCAGTCAAATTGGAATTTTCTAAATATAAAATTTATAAACTTTATCAGGTAATTTCAAAGACCCATTAAAATTTCATATCAAGACGCCCCGTCGCGTCGATAAGAATGGACCTATTTACCTACTTAAATATTTAATTAGTAGTGGCCTGAAAGTTTCTCACCTTTTTTATTATATAGAAATAATAATACATCCATATACCTAATATAAATTTTGGCTTTTCCGTAATACTCGTTCAAAATAGTGTATTATGTCACAGCCATAGGTGTAATACCTATGATGGCTGTGATTGTCATACACACTACTAATAAAAGACACTTTAGAGTTCGTCAAAGTGAAATAAGCAAAATATTCAGTCGACAGATAAAGACAGACCTACCACAGTTTACTTGCCTAGCAACCTTTCCTATTTTTGGTAAATTGATAATAATGAATGCCAGGTAACAAAACTTTAGGAGTCATTCCCAGTTCCCACCGCCTGCAACGCCCCCGCCGGTGGCAAATGGAAAGTTTTTTAAAATGACTTTCCAGTTGTCACCGCCGCCGGCAAACGCCCTCCCTCGCTCTTATGACGAACAATCATAGAATAGAGAATCCTTTTAGAGACCTATCGTGATAAAACAAAGGGGTTTTAAAATTAATAATGTTAACTTAAAACATGGCTTTTCTAAATGTTTTATTTTAGAATCAAGAATGTTTAAAAATAAACTTTAAAATAACTAAATATACTACTTTTTTATGTAGGTGGGTACTAAAATATTGCCTTGTATCAATTTAGATTTATCTCCATTCAGAAGCTTTTGCCTTACGTCAAAGGCTACTAAGCGAGAGCCTACTGCGTATAAAGTGCTCCGATGTAAAAAGGAGCCATAGAAACAACGAGGAAATTTATCTCGAGCAACGCTACGTGGGCGTGATAATACTGGCAGCGCTGGGATCTGCTCATTCTTTCCACAAGAATCGTTATATTATTTACAACCCTATTTTCACAAGAAAAATACGATACATAACCCACTTTGAACATATAACATGGAAAAGAATTGTTTACTTAAGACGTTTACTGAGTAAGTTTTATCATATTAGGTAGTAAATTAACCGTAATCTTTGGTTATCCATGCAGATTATTATCCAAAATCAATGTACCCATCGACGCATATCTATATTGTATGTGGAAAACAGTCCATATATCTACATTATTGACATTGTGAGCAGTTTGTCTCACTCACGTAAGTGCAGTTTGTCTCACGTACCTAAATATTTTGACGAAAATTAGAATTCCAAAGTAACAAAGGGCTCCTTTTTTATAGGTACAACTAAATGTAGTAAGTAACCAAAGTAAGATCAAAATTCGAACCAATTTGACATCAATTTCTGTTAAAATTAATATCACCGAGACAAGCAAGGTGGCAACGGTCGTTATTAGGCCGACGATGTTTAAATATTACAAAATATACGCACTGAATTACAAATCCAACAGTTAACGATTAAAATTGGAGTTACAAAATTAGCTCGTTATTGGAGTTTTATAAAATATTATCCTTGTTTCATTTTTACGACAAGCAATTAAAATACCTAATACTAGCAGTAATTAGCACTGAAACAAATGGAATAACATCATAAGTCATAATATAATCTGTTAAGATTTAGATGAATATTAATTATAATTAGTTAATATTAAGGTACTAAAATAAAACATAGACCTATTCTGAACTCATGCTTGCACTTGCACCCGGCATGCTTTGCAATGCCCGTAAAGAAAGAAATAAAAATAAAAAATTATATTCTTGGAACCTTCACGAACGTCTGAAGCACCACACCAAAGTTTCATCACAATCTGATCAATGGTTTCGGAACGCTTAGAGAACAAACATACAAACATTGATTTTGATTAGTAACGTGCTTTCACTGCACCGTTTGTCGCCTCAAAATGTGCTGTCGCCGTTTTGTTTGTCGCTCTCATGTTACGGAGTCTTTTGAAGATATGCTATATGTTGAGGTTAAATATTTTAATAAATACGAATATACTAGAGACTATCATATTTAAGCACCATGCTAATAAACTAAGCATTCATATTTTATAATGAATTAATAACAGATAGAGATAAATATAATGAAATTACCTGACAAAAGGGAGACAAAATGCCGCCATGTGATAGTATGGTAACTATTAAACGTCCGATCTGCAGAATCCAAAGCTGCAAGAGTCATTTGTGTTTGCGTCTCTGGCCCGAGTTTACGAGCGGTGTCCTATCGTGCACTTCGCAGCCAGCGAAGATTCTAGATTCAAAACAGTGGATATTTCCTACCAGTCTCTCTAACTAGGGTTACCATGATGTGTTATTGAAAAAATAATAATGTTGCAGGTAAAAATGTTTTGTTAATAATACATTGAGCAACTAAAAATACTAAGTGGGCGACGTAAATAATAACAGGCATCTAGGTCGTTGAATATTTATGCCCAAACTTAGTATTTTTGTTGGTTAGGCTAGGTTAGTATGATGCACACCGAGCCCGGCTTGCACAGCCCAGTCGGCATTCCAACAACATTAAAAAATAAGTCTTTCCACAAGACGGGACCGACATCGGTCAACTGCCTTGCCGACGACGTTTTTATTTTATACAAAGCACGGCAAATGACACAACAACACCTGATGTAAAGCGATAAGAAGAGTCCATATGCGAAGACAGCTAGTGCAGTCTGAAACACTCTATTCTAGACGCCTCCACCTTGCCATAGAATGCCATAGATAATAAACATACAACAATCCATGAATTGAGAACAAATTTTCGTACTCGTCATACAAACAACCTACCGGGATTCGAACCCAAGCTAGGTTAAAGCTAGGTTAAGCCAAGGCTTAATAGAGTTCTGACCATTCGACCAGATGAACGTCAAATACGTTATCTGTGACTATCCCTTTTAAAGAGTGTCCAATTTTTGTAAGGACATTGCCAAATCAGGATATTTCAGAAGTGTGGTAGCCCTACAAACTAGCCACTTTATAACATGCGAGCCGTGAGTTCCGTAGTTATAAATTAGCGCTATCTCATCCACGTATAAATATCACACGTTATTTTGCTCATTTCTGGACAGAGCTGAAAGCACAATGGTTCATAGAACTATGTAGTTGTTACTCTATATATTGGAGTTAAGCCTGTTGCTTTTTGGAAGGTCCTTCCTTAACTAATTCCGATTTCTGGTAGTACTATTATTTAGATTACCATGTTTATCATATTCAATATTCATTTTATCCTAGTGGGTTTATCATATTCATATTTATACTAGTGGGTAATCTTAAGTAAGTGTTTTTTTTTTCATTAAAATAATAATAGTATCTTTAAATAACAAGTCGTGGTAGTACCTCAAATATATCAAATACAATAAATACATTTTGTCTTAATAATTACAGCGGCCCACAATGTCGAAGTCATTGACCTTCACTGTACTCTTCTAGAAATTAATTAAAGGAATATATATAACTGATACGTAAAAGAAACCAATTATTTGCTTGTTTTGATTATTTCGTCCTCTTTGCTCTTGTTTACGCTGATAGGATACATTAATTACATTTAGAGGTAATTAATTCCCATTAAAATTTCTCAGTTTAAAAGGGCTGACTATTTTTTTTTAAACGTTTTTGCCTTCAAGAATTCCAGTATTTTTTTAGAAAAAGCACGTGCCGATATTGCATCGTTCGTTTACTTTAATGAACTCGACTAGCTAGACGAACTTTTGTGTTACAACTTTACAAGACACATAATTATAATATCTGCCTTTGGAGCACATTATTTTTAAATCATACTTAATTGTAATACCTGCAAACACGACCTGTTTGTATGGAACAGCTTTTTTTTCACTATTTAATTTTTTTACCAGCATCACCAGCACTGACATTTGCCTCTGTCTTCAAGAGCTTTCCCCTTACAACAAAATGTAAAATATAAGTCAGGAAGAATTTTTGATAGTGAGTAGCCAAATTTGTGTTCGACAGCAGTTTTGAGACGGTGAATAGATTGAAATCTATGATTTCAGCTAAGAAATAATTAATAGATTTGGTTTGAAACATACCTGCGCAAAATACCTGGAATTAACGATAAAAAGATGATCAAAAGTAATATTTAAAATTAATCGTGTCTGGTATGTTGGGTCTTGAAGAGTTAATCTCAGATATCATCACCATCATCAGTCAATATGCAGTCCTACTGCTGGGCACAGGCCTTCCTACATGGATGAAACACAGGAGGAGTTTAGGCCACAACAAACGGAACCATACTCATATCAGACATAAATTGACACAATAAGTTTTCATAGGAATTATTTGTCATGATGCCCAAGGCCTCTTTCTATCATCGCACCGCTCGCCACTTGGGTGGGAGTTCATCCCCACAAATTGGAACCAAAGTGATCTCGTACTGTACAGTTTCTTGTTTAGATTGTGGAATGAGCTCCCTGCAGAGGTTTTCTTAAATAAGTACAGCATTGGGTTCTTCACAAAAGGCGTGAAAAGGTTTTTACAGGGTCGACAACGCGCAAGTGATACCCCTGGTGTTGCAAGCGTCCATAGGCTGCGGTATCCGCAAACCATCAGGTGGGTCGTATGCTTGATTGCCATCTTAGTGGTATAAAAGAAAATAGTCCACGAACCTGCAAACGCTGGTGTATTGGTGAGGGATGAAAGATTTTTTAATACAAAGCACAGTAAATGACTCAACCCCATCTGATATTAAGCGGTAAAAAGAATCCATATGTGAAGACAGCTAGTGCAGCTTGAAACACACTACTCTAGCAACCTCTACCTTGCGGCCCAAAAGGTGCCTTTTCACGGCTCTTTTGACGGAACCCTTAAATTATGTTATAGTAGGAAGGGAACACACATGTGGCGGAAAAGAATCCATCCAATTTAAACACTTTCTAATTACTTATTTACTTTTTTTAATTTTTTTAATGCATAATATACTAGGAATTAATGGAATAATCATACTTCTAAAATGCAAAAAACACTAGGCACTATGTTCCTAGGGCGCCGTTGGCGTTTACGCAGGCCATTAGACTGGATGCCTGTCATAAAAAATAGTTTTGTTTTCTTTATTTATTTAGGGATTTTTATTTTTTAGCATTTCAATCCCATCGAAGCTAATGTAATATTTACTGGCAATGATTGACTAGGCTACATAGTTTCAAGGCTACATTAGGTACAAGTAGGAGTATGCAGGATGGTTTGAATCATACCCAAATTATTGAGGTTAATTTTAATAAAGAGCTCTCCTTTCTCTCTCGTCTGTTCTTAACACATTCCATCAATAGATGTTGCACATCTTCTACTTGTCCACAAACGTCACAATTAGGTGAACTTTCTTTTATAAAAAATAGTTCTTTTTAGCGATACCTACTTACTGATAAAGTAAGTAGGTACTTCTTTGTATAGGTACCCTCATGGTTAGATTTAGCGGTCGTATTATGTAACACTATAACTGACTGTACTGTGCATAGCTGTGTTCACAAATAAACAATATTCTTGTTCTTAAAGAAAAAGATATCTAAGAATTTTCACTTTTCAGTTCGTATCATGAAAGTCATTCAGACGCCCTTTAGACACTCCGTGGGTATTGCGTACACTCGACAGCACATCAAGCGTAACAGTTTGACCTTGACACCGCTCTTACTACATTCGAAATAGAGGCGGCTTTCGTAGTGCATCTGTTACACTCGATGTGCTGTCCTCTGTACATAAACAACTCTTCATTATAACATGTTCACAATGACAAATTAATTTACTATCATGATTTATCAAATAACCATTAAAAAAGTGTTGCTCGTATTACAGTAGTTTTTCTATATAAAATGATATTGCATCTTCATATTATTGCTTACTTAAACTTTTTATTGCGTTATTAAAAATTCGAATAATTTATGATTAACTAAAATTTTTAAGTGTTGACAGGTTAAGTAGGTATTTATTTATTTAAGTCCTCATAAAAAATAAGGAATGAAAGAATGAACACTTTTGTATAGATCTGATACTAAGAATAATGTTCTCATCGGAGTCGTTTCATACAATTTCCTAAGATAAGTATCACTGATTACTGATTACTGTCACTATTTCTCCTATTTCTAGTTGTGATTCAAGATATTATTAAAAAAAACTTTTTAAAACATTTTTTACCTCATTTGTGATCACTGCAAGATAATGTAACACTAATTTAAATCAGTAAAGTAATATTATTTCATTTATTTTTAAATAAAGTTAGTAAAATTTTACGTTTTTTTTTTAATTAAATTTATAATACGTTTGTTAGAAATATAAAAAAAATTCAAAATAGCGATGAAAGGCAACTATATAAAGAACTAATAAATATTCTAATCGCAGCTATGGCAATACAACTGACATACACGACTAATTTGTTAAATTGATGTCTTTATTTGACTCCGCTAACAGTTTGTAGGTGTCATTGATGATATACATAATGTTATGTTTTATTAAAACATAATACCGGTCGAGTTAACACCGTGGGAAATGATTCAGTTGTATTGAAATTTTAACGAAAGTGACTTTTCATTGATGTAATAGGAATATAAATTTTGTAACATGCTGAGTTCCGCTCCTTTGATGTTTTTATGTCTCTACTTTTGTGCTACGACATATTTTTAACCGACTTCAAAAACGAGGAGGTTCTCAATTCGACCGGTAAGTTTTTTTTTTCTATATATGTACACCGATTACGCCGAGATTACTGATCCGATTTACGTGATTCTTTTTTTGTTTGATGCGGAATAGCTGCCATTTGGTACCATAAATTTTTTTTCAAAAACAGTTGGGTACTTTGGTTTTAAATTAAAAAAACTTAAATTATTAAGTCGTCTACATATGCAAAATTGCGAATTTTTGCTTTACAAATGATTTTTTAGTGAAACGATACGATAGTAGGAAACAATATAAGTTGACGGTCACCCATCTAGCTTCGACCGTAGAAAGTTACCACTAAAAATTGTAAAAATAAAATTTTAATCAAAAATTAAAACCGACTTCAAAAAACTGAAAAGGATAAAATAATTAAATTTAAGTAGGTATTCATCCCCTAGAAACATATTTTTGGAGTTGGTGCTAAGTTGTTTCCAAAAACAATAGAAAGTGAAGCACCGACTCCAAAAATATGTTTTTAGGGGATGAATACCTACTTAAATTTAATTATTTTATCCTTTTTGTGACATAAAAACAATTTACTCAATGACAATATTTAAATATTGGTAATTAAATATCTATAAAAACTGAATAGGCATATACAAACTGAAACGGTTGATACCCGTGTTAGGTCTTCTCGTCTTTAGTAAAGAGTTTACCACTCTTTACAGAAAACTCTGTGTGGTGGTCAGTGACCTTATTTAAAACAGAGTGCTAGATCCCAGTACTAAGGTACTCTTCTAATCTAAAGCTTTCGAGGAGCAAAAACATAGCATCTATCCCTTTTTATTGTAACCAGAGAGAGCGGTTGATTTAATTTTCACCACGCGAGTGAATCCACGAATCAAGGATCATGGTCAATAGGTACCTATTTGACTATCGAATAACCATCCAGCATGTTTATTTAAAGTATCCAAAGGTCATACTCTGCCCTGTCAAGACACACATTCCAGATAGATAGGTCCGGTATAATCCCGGGAGTCTTACGCGACTACTGGACTAGATATTAATTGCTTAATATGAAGGTATGTCGAAAAATCTTTATTATTATTACACTCTATCAGCTTAACATTGATTAAATTCCATTATACTAGGTCATTTAAAAAACATTATTTAAAAGATCATAAATGGTTAAAAAGTATTTTTTCTGAAACTTCTACCAAACTCCTAATCAAACTGAACTATTTAATTTTAAACTAATTAATTTCATAAAACAATTAAACATATTCCTTTCATTCAGCGTCAAAAATCACTGAAGGTGTAATTAACACAGCAGATACAACGTTTTGTTTTAAACGGTGTTGTTAACAGAATAATAATTCATAAGTTGACAGCACGTGAATAATTTGCGAGGCGAGTTGTTATCAGCGGCACTTGCGCAGTGCGATCGTCCTCTTTGCCCCTCTTTTTTTCTATAAAAACATACGAACCATTGTCTGAGGTGCGAATACCAGCATTGATTGTGAAGTCAATAAAGTCACAAATTCAACAACTCAATGTAATAGCTAAAGTCATTTTGTCACTCAGCAGATGTCTTGTTCGCGCGTGCCGACTCGAAAACGACACTACCACCACAAACCGTAGTACGATCCGTAGCGGTGGTTTCGACTGAAACAGACTACATTGCCGCTTTTAGTTTTTCATGCGCTTTTGTTAGGTGATTAAGCTATAAAAACTTTTTCGGGTTAAAGATTGAGTTTCTGTTTAACCTAATTAACCTATATTAGCTTTAAAAAATTATGTTGTACGATAAAAAAAATAGATTGGTTTATAACTTCAATACTGGATTTAGTGTCAAAAACCATTTCTAAATGTGTAATTATCTTGATCCATCAAATTTCACATAAGCGATAAAGAAGTCAGTGTATGTCGTATAAAATTTATACACGCAGCTTTATTTGACGTCAGCTACGACTAATTGCCCGATAAGTCGTCGATTCGCGTCTCGTTTTAATAAGGTACGCTTTGTTGGTGTATGTGTGGATATGGAATGCCACGGTCATTTGCCCGAGTGTGCAGGTATCGTGCTCGTGTGCGAGTGACGTCTGCCGCACGCCTCGGCAGCCAGCCTTAATCGAACCCTCTACCTCCCCGAATGAACCCAAAGGCACGAAGCTAATGGGGTAAAAAGATGGTAGCCCGTAGTTCACCACTGGCTGGCCACGCTATACCTACTGTAACTGTGTACGTTGTTGCCACGTGAAGGCGCACTGTCGCGTATTTGCGCTCGTGTGTAACCTCGATTCGGACACACTACGAAGCGAAGCATTATGGTTATAAGCACAGAGTAATTCGCAGAATATCATTATCCAAATGAATATCCACCTCAAGAGCACCGGTCAATATACTCCGGTTTTGATTGGGTTCTCATACTAAGGCCTATGTAGGTATTTAAACTTCGCAATGCTTCTGAGCTACATTATTATTTTGGGTCGGATGAACTCGGATGATATTTAATTGTTATTTTGAAATATGCGTATGTATCTATACAAGTTCTGGGTATGCCTCATAAATGGTTAAAAGCGGTGTATAAAATCATAAAACTTGCAGGTTGAGAGCGAAAGAATTCGCATCAAAATAACAAATGAATGCTTTATGTTTTGCTGTTCACACCGTATACGCAGGCTTTTCCCACGGTTAGTTGAGTGTGTGCTCCTCCCGCCCCGCGCCCCCTCTGCACCCCACGTACGCCTGTGTTTGTAGTTCAGTACGGGTTTAGCATTCAAAGCGGTATCATACTCCCCCTATATTATACTGTCATATTTATTGCTAAAACGCCTCGTCCTACATAATACCTATGTATGCAGATTGCACGATCTTTGTTGAAGGATCTATATCGGGATATAGATTATTAATCGTCACTATTCGGATGTCACTCACAGTGTTCTTTTACTGATGATACAATGACGACATAATTTGTGGGTTGCTTTTTACTATACCAAGTTTAAGCATTAAAATGATTTGAATTCGACACTAATAATTGATATTGAATAATTAACGTTATCAATATTGATTACGTAGTACTTATCTGCTAAACCACAAATATCCTTTTCCTTTTATTGTGAATTCATTTAAATACTCATTAATATTATTAACATTTAACATCGCTCTTGTTGTTGAAGAAAAACTTTATATACATAAAGAATAAAGAATTTTATATACATAATATTTATTATTAAAGTAGTAGGTATAACAAATCCTATAAATTGTGATAGAAATTAAGAGACACTGACTACATAAGCATTACATTAGCATTACATCCTATAACACTCTGTCATTCTTCTGGCCTAGATCCAACTCGATAAACAGTCACTAGAAACCATAGATACCCGAGACGTGAAATAAATAAGGCGATTCATCAATATATAAATAAAATTTATTCGTTTCGTCGTAGGGGAACGACATGTTCGGTCTTATTTTAGTCCCCACCTTACGCGTCGACAATTATTCGGGAATTTCGAAAGATCACCCTGGAGTCGCGGTCGTTGCCTCCACTGACTCATTCTTTTGTTTTTAAACTCAACTCGGTTTGAGGATAAAATACTCAGTCTGTATCGTTTAATCGACATCACGATCCGCCTCGTCGATAATAATGAACTTGTTGTCACGTCGTCACAAAAACTTTTCAACATTGCTCTAAGAATATTTATGAACATTGAAAGATATGAATCTGATCTCTTTAGCTAACCCATAATTAAATTCCTTCAGAATAGGCTAATAAATATTTGCTCGAATATTAACCAATACGAAAATTGATCTGTCACTCATGATCGCTTATCATACGGTATTACTACTATTAGATCACCTATAAAAGGATAATGAAGCGTTACCTAAATCAGAGAAAACAGATCGATTTAACAATCACGCGGAGAATCGAGTAGCTGCACGTAACATCGATCTGGCGCAACACGTAGGTACGGCCACGAGTAATTTGGATGCTGCTAATTATAGGTGCTATTGCGGTTATAATAAGATCCTCCCAACTTCCCAGAAACGAGGCCGAGCAGCTTTATTAATATTTATCCGATACACGAATGCTCGGTCCCAACCTAACTGACGCAGTCAAAGAAAACATGCCGGCCAGAAATAAAGTCGTAAACTACCGGAACGATTTCAATCGATGTTCGGTGTGTATATTGGGTTATAAATGCGCAGAAAGTATCGATGAAGTACCAATTGAGGAAAACGTTCACCATTTATCGATGGAAGGCGATAGCCACGTCGATTTTTTTATTGCCACAGCACGTGGAATATGTCATCACGACAAATGGAAATTAGATTTTTAAAATTAGGGAAATAGCCACGTGTAGAATGAGCTAAGAAGTCAGTTGCTTGGCTACTATGAGATGGTCAAAGATAAGTTTGTTATTTAGGTACATTTTAAGTATAAACAATCTTATTAGATGCCTGTTAAATCAAAATCAACCAAATGATGCTTGTATGCTAACATTTATGTTTCGTTAAAATCAAGGATTTTATATAAAATAATATATTTCAGGAGGATATTTGAGGATCTCGGTGGCGTAGTGGTTCGAGCGCTCTGGTTTCGATTACGAAAACAAAGCAACTTTCGCCGTGGTCGAGCCCGAGATGGGTCAACCAAAATTTATAATCCTGAGCTCCTCCGTGCTCCGGACAACACGTTAAGCCTTGGTCCCGGTTGTTACTGCAACCGCTTTAGCCCACCAACCCGCATTGGGCCAGCATGGTGGTGTTATGGCCCAAGCTCCTCATGTGTTTCTCCCATGTAGGTAGGCCTGTGCCCAGCAGTGGGACGTATATATAGGCTGGTGATGATGATGATGATGAATATATTTCAGAACATTTTGCATATCACATCGTTATTTCTACATTAAAAATAAAAAGTCCATTTTACAAAAGGGAGTTATAAAGAACTATAGACATACTATATCACTCGGCTCCCTGTCTAACATTTAATCTAATCTAACACCGAAGCCCTTGCAAGGAAACCCCTATAAATTATACACACCATACTAGTCTACGTTTCCTCTTGATAGTTACTGCGATCGATTTCGAAACCAATTCCGATATCAAATACTTAAGGTAATGTTACAGCGACAATTTTATTATTGTATTAAATCACGATAATAATAGTGGCAGTCATGGGTATGAACGTTTTCCTTGGAATGCTCCAACTCAAAACGTAAATACCGCAATAATTAGAAAGAAATACCCCAGTAAAGGAAAGGCTTTAGAAGATTGTTAAAGTATTTGGATATAAATAGCTAACGTAGAACGTAAAAAGAAATACAAAACCATGCTCGCTACGTATTGACCTATATCCTGTAGTAAATAGATTTCATGAAACAACAAGAACACATTTTATCTTTATTGGGTACTTAGCTTTTTGGGTCACATCAAGCGATGTACACTAAATTATCGAAATCCATTGTTTTTAAACTTACGAGCGCTCAATTATGGAGTGATCCTCTGGGGCCATAGTGTCGATGTTACCAAAATATATTCACTTTGTATTAGGACTTAAAATATTAAATTGCCGTTTTTTTTCAATGATTTTTTTAGAATTATTCTATTAAGTTAATACTCTTATTTGACAGTTTATATTCAAATTGTAATTGTTTCTTAGATTTATTACTTAGTTGAAAATGAGAGTCAATTAAAGCTTGTAGAACATAGCCGATTTCAATGTTTAGATTTATTGTAATAATTTTCTATTATCTAGAGAAATTATGTTTTTTCCCTACATTTCCTTAATGAGTACGTCTATAGACTACACGCGCGAGTCGTAGTGCCAAAAGTGCTATGAGAACGTCTATAGGCTACACGCGCAAGTCGTAGTGCCCAAGATGCTATGAGAACGTCTTTAAGCTACACGCGCGAGTCGTAGTGCTAAAGATACTATGAGAACTTCTATTCTATAGGTTAAACGCGCAAGTCGGTGCGCATGGTGCTATTAGAACGTCTATAGGCTACACGTGCGAGTCGTAGTTCCCAAGATTCTACGAGAACGTCTATAGGCTACACGCGTGAGTCGTAGTGCTAAAGGTACTATGAGAACGTCTATAGGCTTCACGCGCTAGTCGTAGTGCCCAAGGTGCTATGAGAACGTCTATAGGCTACACACGCTAGTCGTAGTGCTCAAAGTGCTATGAGAACGTGTATAGGCTACACGCGCGAGTCGTAGTGCCCTGCCAAAGTACTATGAAAACCTCTATAGGCTACACGCGCAGGTCGCAGTGCACAAAGTGCTATAAGAACGTCTATAGGCTACACCTGCGAGTCGTAGTGGCCTAAGTGCTACAAGAACGTATATAGGCTACACGCGCAAGTCGTAGTGCCCAAGGTGCTATGAGAACGTCTATAGGCTACATGCGCGAGTCGTAGCGCCAAATGTGCTACGAGAATGTTTAATTAAAGGCTACAGCAGCTACTTACCATCAGGCGGGCCGTTCGCTTGTTTAACAGTTGCTACCCTTGTATTGTAGGATAAAAGATCTTCTTAAATATTGTGTAGGATGTAAGAAACCTAGAACATGACATTGCCATGCAAAGGAAACCCATGCAAAAAATATAATATTGTTGTATTAATACACGTTTGCAAAATAAAATATTGGTTTAAATAAAAAACCTTTAATTAAGAATCAGAGAATTATCTTCAGATTCATTTCTGTTATTTTACCTTGAATTAGACCTCATTGTATTTAGCATAATCAGTAAATTTATAATTTTATGTAATGATCACCGGCGCCGTCGGCTTCTGCAGAAGCTTTTGCGCACGCATAGATATCACACGCAATCAAGCCTGCGTGCGAAACCCTTACCATTGAATGACAGACGTGCCTTACGGGATTCAAAATTCCTATCAAATTTTCCGCAGAATTCAATCTTTTTTAACTAAATAAAGTATAAACACACCAATTTTTTAAAACACGACAACGAGTTTGAAGGAAATTCTTTGGTAATTGGGTTCTATTTTTATAAAGTAAAAATTATTAAATTTCCTTAATTTAATGTTAATAATAGTAACTAATGTTGTGTTTATTAATATCTGTTGAAGGGAGTCACCGCCAAAATTATATTCTTTGATGTTGTTACGGCCATACTTCGTAAATGTCTGGTGAGGTGATAAAGATAGACAGCAGCGGCTACCAGCCCTCTAAGACTACTTACATACAAACAATATCAATATATTTAATTAAACAGTAGCCCTAAGGAATTGTGTACTCTTAAAACTAAAAATTAATCATATTATAAAAGAAATTTGGCATTATATAGTATACTAGAAATATGAGCCTTAAGTGTATAGCTCCGTGTAGAATTCCGCAAAGACTTCCTAGAGGATCTGGAAGGGCTCGCATAACTCAGTCCATCACCCATTAACGCAAAACAGAAACAACAAACCAAGCAGACGACGATTTGAGACGGCATCGCGGCCGCAAGATGAAGATGAAACTTTTTGAGAGCCAAGTATATTAAGTTCGCTAAGACGACTTCGTAACTTTCTCCCGACTGCCACTAAAATTGCGCTGGCCCAATCTCTTCTTCTTCCTGTACTCGATTACGCTGACACTAGCTATCTGGATCTCACCTTAGAACAACTCAATAAGCTTGAGCGGCTTCAAAACTTTTGCATTAGATTCATATTTGGCTTGCGCAAATATGACCATGTCTCTGATTTTCGTATTAAGCTCAAGTGGTTGCCTATTCGTCTTCGCCGGGATGCTCACATTATTTCCCTTCTCTTTTCTGTTTTATTTCATCCCAATTCTCCTTCTTATCTTAAAGATCGTTTTCGCTACCTCCATGACACCCATCCCAGAGTCTTGCGTTCGTCAGAGAATTTGACGCTCGAAACCCCAATGCACTCCACTATTTTTTACGATAAATCTTTTACAGTGCATGCTACGCGACTGTGGAATGCTTTGCCTGTCGAAATTAGACGAGCACAGTCTCAGGCTACCTTTAAAAGATTGGTAAAGCATCACTACTTGTCACTGTGATTATATGTATGTATAATTCAGTGTGTATATATGTATGTGTATGTATGTATGTATAATATATTTATTTATTTATGTGGATATTTAAGTATGTTATGTGTAGATATTTGTATTTATGTATTACCAATAAACTTAGTTATTTTATATTTGCTTGTATATTAAATACACGTAATTATTACATCGCCAACTTACCCTGACATAATTTAAAGCTTACACAAATCCAATCTATCCTAAGGTTGCCTGGAAGAGATCGCTTTTAGCGATAAGGCCGCCCTTTGTACATTGTTTAAACTAAGTGCATTGTATTTTGTCCATGTGGTTGATGTATGTACAATAAAGTTATAAATAAATAAATATATTATTGTTAAGGAATTAGAATCCATTATGTTTTCGAGATGTGCACGCCGCCGTAATTATTTTGTTATCTTGCCCTTCGCTTTCTTGTCAGAAATGCTGGTTTGTGATGTGACTAGCTGTGATGGGATTATAACCAGGGCTAAATTCGATGTGTTAAAGACCGCTGAAGAAAAATCGCTGGTCTGACGTATTTCGAAGTGATCAAACTCCGGTTACTTACCATGATATTTCTTTAGTGACGTTACGTTGTTCCAATGTTTTGCTTGAAATCAATATAAGTACTATGATAATGATAATTTAGGGTTATTGCAAGTACTCAGTGCTCGGAGTAGTCAATCTGATTAAAGATATATTAACTATACTAGTGGCAGCAGCGCTGTCTGTTATTGCTCCAAATGGTAGCGTTATGTTATGTCCTTTCTCAAGGTGTAATTTAATTGAATCAGCGGATTAATAGTGGAAAATACGTAAAAGACTGACAGACAGATATACTTTTGCGTTTTTATTATTGCGTGGATGTCGCTTTATCCGATGTTGTTATAGGATTAGTCGGTATGATTACATAGGTATTTATACATATAGGAAATAATAGGAATGCAGCCGCCCTGTCATAAAGTCGTAATATTTAATCAAACCGTTATAAACGATATTGTTTTATCCGGTTTCGATAGTATACTTTACGTCATAGTCAACTGAATTACATACTAGTGGGCCTTGTTGCTAGAGTTCAAATCCGTAGATTTATTCCATTTCTATTAAGGTGCTTTCAAGGCTGACCTAACATCCGTGTGGCCTTGAAATACTACTTAGCATTGAATGTCGGACCTCGTCCGTTTATAGTAGAGCACGTCTCGTCAGCAACGTTACAGCGAAATCATCAGAGGGAACGATTATGCGTAGGCTGTGACGTAGTTTATAGGCAACAAGTGACTATACTGGGCGGCCCAGGGCCAAGCCACAAAGAGGTAAAGTACTTAAAATACCAAAAAAAGATTTTTTTTCTGGAATATAAAATTAATTTTAATGATACTAAACTGCACTCAAAGATTTTAAAAATCACTTTACTTATCGACAGGGTCAATCATTAGGATTCTTTTTTTCTAAATAACATACCTAGCGCCTTAAATTAAATGGCCGGATGGCCGTGGCCCCCCGACCAAACATCGGTAGATTTTTTATGGGACTAAGTAAAGGATTTACTTTGTAAAGCCAAGGATCACCTGAGGAGTTTGGATCGTACATAATACCACCACTCCTGGCCTAATGAGGATAGGTGGGCTAAAGCGACACACAGAGGGGCTCAAGATTAGATTTTTGATTGACCCCTCGTGGGCATAAGTGTGACATCGTAGCCCCAAAAGGGGAGAGTACTGTAGTACATAGGGACAAGGACGAAGAGTAGAAATAATTTTAGAGAGTCAAGGTTTGCGCGCGGCAGAGTGCAATCGCAGGTTTCCCGCGCATCTATCGCGAGTCGGCCATTATAACCTTAGATCATAGAAAGAAGATTATAACCCTAAGGTTGGTACGGCCATGAGAAATGATGGGTCGACCCATCCCGAGATCGACCATGGCAAAAGTTGCTTTGTTTTCGCTACCGAGCTCCTCTTAATAATAACTGCTACTACTATTGAATTGGTGGCGTACATTACATTATTCTATTTATATTTAAAAAGTCGAGTATCGGCAAATAAAATGAATTAGGTACCCATCCAAATTATCTAGAACGCACACAAACATATGCGTAGAACTCCACTAAGCTAACACTTCAAACATAATATTATAGTAATTATATAGTAATTACCGTAGAATTAGAAGTCAATGACTTAAGTGTTTATCGAGTCTCGGAGGTAGTCAGGACCAACACTTTTGGCTAGCCGACCGAGTCCACTTAATATGATTAATGTATTAAAGAACGCTTGTTATTTTAACACGCTTGTAAATCTGTGGGTTAGTGGATTCGATTTGAATTCGAATTTGGTTGGTTAGATATCTACTTACTTACATAATTAAATTGAAACGTAAGAACAGTATCTTCAACTAGTTGATTTTATTCAAAATGTGGGCAATAACAGATAACATGACCACTTATATCTAGTACCTACTATAGTGTCTGTCCGCGACTCTGCTCGCGTGAATCTCGATTATCGCGTGTCAGAATGTTGGCTGAGTTGATGGGACTCTCTACTTTCGCTTAATTGTAATAACAATATTCATACCCTTACGCATATATTATCTAGCCCAGAGTAAGCATCATTAAGTGCTTGTGTTATGAATACTAGATAATAGATAAATATTGATAATAATATGTATCGAGAACAAATTCTCGTATTCATCATACAAACATTGGCCCCTACCGGGATTCGAACCCGGGACTCCTGCCCGACCAGCCCGTATAGCAAGGGGTACAGACCACTCAACCGCCGGTCGTGCATTCTAAAGACTGAGATATTATTCATCATCATCATATTAGCCCATGATGTCCACTGCTGAACAAAGGCATTCCCCATCTATTTTAGAACGAATCGGTTTTGCGCAGTGTGCATCCAACGGCTCCCCGCGACCCCGACCAATCATAACATTACCGTGACCAGGTCGTCTGTCCATCTGGCAGAGAGCCGATGAGATGTTTATGCTTGCCGCAATTACGCCGGCTGCGGTATCAGGACACTTGCGCGAAAGACATTTGCGCGAAAGACACTTGCGCAAAGCCATTTGCGCGAAATGACATATTCGCGAAAAGCCATTTGCGCGAAAATCCATTTGCGCGAATGGACAAATGCGCGAAAGGACATTTGGGCGAAAAGACGTTTGCGCGAAAAAATTGACTGCACCACAGGTATAATTTCTTTAATTTAAATAACATTTCATGTCACTATAGTATATTATTTTATTATTTGATAGGACGACTAATTAGTATAGGTATTTTTCAATTGATACAAGTTTTGGTGAATTGCTTACTTTGTACGCTTGTATGTACGAGTGTAATCCGTACCAATAGACGTTTTGAAATGACTCTTGACAGTAACAAATCGCCGTAAAACCGAGTCCACGTAGTCTTGTCTGCCGTACCCCTAGAGTTCTATTAAAAGCGCACAGGCACGGAGGGGCGACGCGGTCCGCGGGCTTAGGAGCAGGTGGGTGCGAGCGAGCCGCCGCGGCTGAGGCTGCGACAAGCCGAAGCTGTGGTGGTGAGCTAAAGTCATCTGCGACGACGAGTCTTGTGTGTTTTAGGCAAATTTACAAACACTATAAGAGGATTGCACTGATAATTAATAATTTCTGTACGTAATCTGAGTTCACCCATAACTCCATTTTTTCGCGCAAACGTCTTTTCGCGCAAGTGTCCATTCGCGCAAAAGTCTTTTCGCCCAAATGTCCTTTCGCGCGTCTGTCCATTCGCGCAAATGGCTTTTCGAACAAATGTCCTTTCGCGTAAATGCCTTTACGCGCATATGTCCTTTCGCGCAAATGGCTTCGCGCAAGTGTACCAGATCCCGCCAGCTGCCTTTCCCTTCACAACGAAACAAAGTAAGCTGCTCAATACTCAATTCTTTATTGCAATCATGTGTTACAATACGGTTTTATAACTGGGCATTGGTTTGAACATGAACCTATCATACAGCTATCTGCAATATGGATAAGATATAGCACAAACAATAATCAGTATAGGAACCAGTTGCGATAAAGAAAAATAAGTATCTTTCGTGGTAGTTACACCTGGATGAAGCAATCAATATTTAAAATCTCCACCTCCTGAGTGCTTTGCAAAGCACGTAAAGCCGTTGGTTCCGGTTGTTACTGCAATTGCTTATACCTACCGACCTGCATTACCAGCGGCAGCGTGGTGGTGCTGTAGCTGTCGCAGCCGTCTGGTTAAATTTGACACGTAATTGGATGCCGTTGATTAAACGCCGTCATTCAATGAAATGGCTCAAGGACAACTCGCCAAGTCATTGAGCGCAACGGTTAACCAGATAGCTGAACGTCGGGTCAGCTGTCTGGTTAAATTAGCCATTCAATTGGAAGCCTAGCTATGTAGTTAGAATCGAAGGGCTTTTGTGTGGTGTTTGTGTGATTGGTTGGTTCAAGGTTTTTTATGATTTATAACCGTCATCGATTTGGTTACAAGTGGTCTTAAAAAATAACCTTGAACCTACCAATCCCACCAAAACTCTCCAGTACAAGACGACCCGCCTAGGCATCTAATTGAGCGGACTTTCAATACGCTAAGTTGTTAAACGTTCAGTAATTCTAGTAGGCAACATAACTTCAATTGATAGTTCAAATTGTTTATAAACATTGCTTTGCAAAAATAACTCAATTAATTCAAATGGACGTTTTTATTAAAGTTTGAAGTCGTATATTGACAATTACTATACCGTAAATAAATATTAAATTGTTGGGTCTATCCTTACGAACAAATTGTACTTAAAAGTTAGAAGCAGACATGCGAAGTATGTTCAGACAAGAATGGGAAACTTTTCATTCAACTTTTCTCACAGTGTTGTTTTGGGGGGAATATTTTGTACATCCACGATGTAAGTAAGTTTACTTGCACATTTAATTTCGAAGCAATTGTTTTTAATCTTTAGGTATTCTAGGTAATACGTAAATAAGTTTAAGAAGACAAAATGTGATTCGTGGCTAATATATTTTATTTATTTATGACTTATATTAATTACTTTATTTATTATATTTATCCTTTATTTTATCAGTTAAGTAAGTAAGTATTTCGAAAAATATCTACATAAGAAAAGTCATGTCGTAAAAGTATTTATGTTTTTGCGATGCATGTGTTGAAATATAATAATTTTGACATTGTGGGTGGTTTGGACTGAAGGGTAGCCAGTGCTGATGTCTTCATTGTCATCTAAGTAGTTATCTAAAAAAGCCCTCATTTTGGTTCATCATTATCATAATCATTTTCAGCCTACATTAATCCACTGCTGGGGTATGGGCCCCTTGTCTACTGCGCCAATCTCTAAGGTCCTGTCCCAGTCGCTTCCAAGGAGGTGCCGTCTAACTATACTTCCTATGTCATTCAACCTCTAGGTACTTACTATCAAGTATTTAACATTTTAAAGACAGTTTTATCTCAGAAATGCTGTGTGCATTCATGGAACTAATAGAAAATATAATATTTAAATCGAGGAAGTAGGTTGGGGCGTTTCAAGGTATATATGGACATTTCCTATAGATTCTGCTTACATTTTAGCTCCGTAATATAAGTAGGAAAGAATCGCAAAACTAGGTCAAATAGTCCCCTGAGATTCAATAAATTTTTATCCACAAATATTTCTTAACATTAATATAAGGTTTTTATATTATAACTACGTATTAAATAACTCCTGAGTAGGCCTTTTGGCATGCGTGCAGGTCATATCACGGTATAATTGATTGGATTTTTATGCCAGAAATACATAATACATACTGGACAGTCCGTATACTCCATAAAATCACGGTAGTTTTATTATTTTATTGCCAATACCAACTATAAGCATTTTATTTACTGTTCACGAAAGCAAAACGTTGGTATATCTGGCAAGGATCGTATAGGTTCAGATTTAGCAGTTTATTAACATCAGTGATGGCTGATTGACGTTATATTGTAGGTGCTTCGTATAATATACATTTTCGTTCGGCCAGAGGACGCCTGGCCCTCTGCCAATACTCTGACCTCAAATTGATTTTGCCGTTGCTACACTAAAACTCTGCTCCCGTTGAATGCATTAGAAATGCTAATTAAATTTCCGGCAAAGGAATGTATGTCAACAAAATTCTATATAAACTGTTGTCTTCCTAAGAAAACACTCTTTAGCATCATCATATAAATATCTAAACACAATATTTTGTGTGAATTTGTGACAAATACAAAAATCAATATGCAACAATTGCAGTTCTATATCTCCAAAAAATTTAAGATAGGATATTCAGTTTTTTCGGGCAGTTATGACACTTGTAGCTAATCTTGTTTAAACTAACCGGTAAATTCATGTAAGTACCGACGAATTGTGAAACCCTATGATTACTGCCTACTTGCGTATGTGACTGTTAATTTATTAAGCCGCGTACGACTCCCGGGAGCATGTAATAATTAAAGACTCATTGTGTCTGGAATGTGTGGTTTGGCAGGTTTATGATATTCTTAAGATATTCTTAAGATAACGGGTAATATAGGTTCTGTCCACACACAGAGTGTTATAAGTACTGCAAAAACTCCCTCTCCACTTAAAAATATTGTATCTAATCCACAATATACAGTGTGATAAGAAAATCCGAAATGAAATTTAAGAGGGTGGTTGTGTTCCCAGTCAAGAGTTACCTATGTAAGCTTAACACCTTCTAATTAAAAATGATATCAAACTTAATTTCAAATAATTGCACCAAAAAGAGTGGCAAAGCAACGATTATGTCGGATAGCGACTGCGGCCTACGCAAACGCATATATTGTTAACTGGCTCCACCCGCGTGAAATTTGGTTATCGCTCTAAAAGATACTCTATATCCTTTATTTTGCCGTAATCTATCTCCATGTCAAATATCAACTGAATCGGTTTATCGGGTTAGAAGTAAAAACGTGACAGACAGAGTTACTTTCTATTTATACGGGGTGTTACAGAATTCCTAAATAAAATTTGGAATTCTAGGGTTGCGGGGGATAGATATCGTAGTATGTGCGCGGGTTGTATGTGTGGGTAACTGTAGTGTGTCGTACGACACACGGTAATACGCGTTTTTTATGGTTGTCACGAGCAAGTGTAACAATGTTTTCATTAATTTAGTCGGGAAATAATAGTGCTCTGAAAGGTGTTAAACTTTCAGAGGTAACTTTCACAAGGAACAACCACCCCCTTAAATTTTATTTCGGACTTTTGCAACACACTGTATATCTTAAGAGAGGTAGAGTGGTATTTACCACCGCGATTTTGGGCGCCTCTAGTGATAGCACCTCCACCTTACCGAAAATCGCAGCTAAATAACACTACTCTGTAGTTTTGGGATCCTGTGGTGACTCAGAACTCTTTGAGAAAGCATTATATTGAGAGCAGGGAGACTCGTCAAAGCGTTATTTTGAGAGCAGTGAGACTCGTCTCCTATGCTGTCGAGACTCATCTTCTTCGCTGTAGCGAGCGACTTGTTTCCTATGATGTCAACATAACGCATTCTCTTGATTTACATAAAGGAAGGTACTTCGTGAGTAGGAGCAGCGTGCTAACCTTAGCGTGCGTAGAGGATAAATAAGGCTGAATAACTAACTATTTAAAACTAACTATTTAGTAAAATAAGCCACACTGCAACAAGTTCAAACACACTATAAAAACTGAAACCGCAAAACACTGAAATAGGTAAATACAAATTAGGATTATTACAAGGTACTTTACTTACAATAAGTGCCTATGATATAATTTTAATTATTCCTTTTTGTCCACTTAAGGACCTATCAGGGCGTTTAAACTCAGATTATAACACGAATCGCCCAAGCGAAATTATAGGCGTGACGCTGGTAAAGTTAATAAGAGGAACGTCTCTTTTCACGGTCAGCAATGGAATGAAGTCGATGAAAGGGAATCCCGAAACTAGCCAAAATATGAATTTGAATATTGAATTTATTTTAAAAATATATTTTTAAATATTGCCAGTAAATTTGAAAAGGGGAAAGAAGCCACAAGTTACGAGCGTCTATCTATAGCATCTATAGGCTACGGCAGGGATGGCGAACCTTTACGTATCAGCGTGCCATTTTTGTAAGGAAATGTTTAATGAGGTCATAGACGTGCCATCAAATCAATTTTTACTTTGTGATTATTGGTAAATAATACTAATAAATACTATCAATTAACGTAGGGAGGGCTCACTCGCGTTTGCCCGTCATATTATAACTATTCACACTGTTTTTCGTAGTGAATAATGAATTTTATGATCAGTGACATGCTCAAAATATTGTGTTGCGTGCCATCAATGGCACGCGTGCCATTAGTTCGCCATCCCTGCACCCGTACCACCATCTTTTATCGCGATCCAGTTTAGGACCGACTGAGTAGAATCGTTATATCCGTACTACGACGCTATCTACGACTATGACAGCGACGCAGTTTAGGAACCAATACTGAACCGAGCGGAATATGAATCGCTTATAAAAAGATGGTGGTGAGGCCCCTGGGCTACGGTAACCGCTCACCGCCTACCGCTAAGTATCAACTACGTTGACATTCAAATGATCTTCAATAACAATGTTACCTACCGCTAATGTTAACCACGATTAACACAAGTTAAGAGTTTAAAACTGATGTGATGACTACACCCTCTTGGTCTATTGGTCTACATTATTGTAGCTTGCACCCCGTCGTCTGGCTTAAAGCCAGAATACTTTGTGTCCAAATGCTTCTGCTACTTACTACTGCCCGATTCTGATGCAGCTTATTATTTAAAAAGAAATACACATAGGTAGGTATATGACATTGCCGACTTGAGAATACTGATACAGGATTTTTTAATGTTATTTTTTATGTTAGCGGCAGAAGTATAATAGCAAAGTTTAGGAAAATAATACAAAGCTTGAAATAGTAAAACCGACGACCCATT
This sequence comes from Nymphula nitidulata, assembly GCA_947347705.1. Classification (NCBI taxonomy): domain Eukaryota; kingdom Metazoa; phylum Arthropoda; class Insecta; order Lepidoptera; family Crambidae; genus Nymphula; species Nymphula nitidulata. Next base: position 14,041,455 of record OX374625.1, on the reverse strand, counting down.
GAAAGAGGTGTTTTCCTATAAGTAAATGCACTAGTAATAAACTTTTTGAAATCTAAAGGTTACTTATAAAATTTAACTATTCATACAATAAAAAGTGCAGTAGTAAAACCTATAACTATAGGTATTTAAAAGTTACAAACATAATAAAATGAAAGAAAAAGAGGCTTTTCTGTTACATTATTTACCTATGCCATTATTAGTGCTTTGTAATGAATATAGCCTGAAAACATTTTATTTGACTTGTGTATGAAGATATTTATAAATGCATATAGGTTACCAATCGATATGGTTTCATTTGAAGTTTGGCTACCGGTCCTGTCTTTTTATTAAGTTGATAAACGAAGAATAATGAAGTACCTACTTTAATATTATTTATCTTACCATTAAATCTTAAAGGAGTGTTTAGTCTAAATTATATGTTATTTGATATGAATAACATATTATTATTATGAACAGTCTTTTACAATTTCATTGAACATATTCGTAATTTCTGAGAATCATTTTTAAGTACAAAAAAAGTAAACATAACATGTGTGTCAGAATCACACATGGATAACAGTTTATGTTGATTTGTGTAGATAATTAAATATGCAATATTTACATGAGCCATTAAATACTGATAAACAAAAACCCAACGCTATACTACAAGAACCTACCTATGTAGAAAATTCTGTAGATGATACAATGCAAAATAAGTGTTTCTCAAAATTACTACTAAGAAATTTAAAATAAGATTATAAATTAAGTGGCTCGAGTATAAAGGGGTGCATGTATTGGTGCTCTCAGGGTGTCGTGGCAAGCTTATTTCTACTGGCCGGATGCCAACGGACCCGGTCGAAATTGCTTTTGCCGTACACTGTAGCAATGATACCGAACCTCTGCATAGTACCCGTGCTTGATATGTGCATACAACGCCACATGTTTTACCGAACTTGCAAATATTTTGGTCGAATTGCGTTCTATTATAAGAAAAGTAGTAAAGAAAACGGACACTGTACAAGATTAGGCAATCTATATCACATGTTAAACAAGGAAAATGTTGCACATCTTATTTTTAGAACTGACGCTTTCTGAGAAGCTATAATGCCAATGAACGTAGCTGTTCTTACATTTCAGAGGAATACAATTGTAAAAGTAATGCAAGCTTTATTCACTTACCACGAGTCATTGTTATAATAAGCGTGCAATTTCATGAAGCTACTATAACGTGAAACTCGTTGCACCCGATTTAGCCGATGACGACTGACCGCAGACATTTAATATACCTGAACGTTTTATAACTAATAATATAACAAACAAAAACAGCGATGCGCGCCCGATCATTACCGACCCGAATTCTAATGATCCATTTCAATCCGATCCTTTTCTTTTTCGCCTCGAATTTAATCAAATTATAGGTTGAAGCGTATTATAATATTTCAATACATCTCGTCCGATACCGTTTGTGGAATTTTAACTTTTTATTGTTCGATTCGTTCTCGTCTCAGTGTAATTTCGAGGGTCTAGACGGGTTAAAAAGTTGACTCAATTTTTTTTCGAAAAGAAATTAATCATCGTCATTGTATAAACTCTTTCTTTTAATATTAGTTTGTGCTTATTTGTAATGGTGAATTTAAAATTTTAATCTTGCATTGAATTCATAAGAAACAATATTTTTAATGTGCTAAGTTATTTATTGTTTAATAGAACTACAATAGCACGCTTTAATTTTGAAGAGTAATCGCTCTATGCGTCGTCTTAGTTAGTTTGAAAGTCATATGATTTAAGTAACGATCGTCTGGACTCTTGAAGGTGAACAAAAATTCAGTTAGATTCATACGAAAATTCGACTAAGACCTTCCACGGGCAAACAAAGTAAATGGTAGCAATACGTACTCTCCACAGTGACTTAATGTAACATCGTACTCTCTCTATTCAAGTCCATAAGCAAAACAAGGACAAAGTTTTCATGGCGTTTTCATCTCTCAGCACAGACGTGATGGAACAAATACATGAATATAATACTAAAAATCTAGAATTTTCAGGAGCTCCAGCAAAACCCGACTCAATTTGAAGCCGGTAAGGCTTAAAATATTTTGTACGTATATAACTTTTTTGAATTCCTAAGGTGAAAAATTCTAATCGCAGCCAATTGGATGGCTTGTGTACAACAAGATAAGGACCAATATCAAATGCTTCATTATTGCACTAGAACCTTTCGAGGCGAGCAAATGTGTTTTATCCTGTTCTATTCGTTGCTTGTAGAAAGAGAGGTCATGAGGGGTGATCCTCCACCTCCAACCGATGTGGGAGGTAAAAGATTAACCCAGTTTTGTTATTTGTCCACTGTCAGTTGAGTACCTTTTCACAATGCGACCAGAGTCTGCTCCAGAGGATCCTGGCCGTTTAACGTAATTGTAAATGATTAATGTGTCTGTGCCCCGTGTAAAGGTACAAGAGATTGGAAACCGATGCTCATGCCTTGATTTATGATTTCGATTGTGTAATCAATTTAAAAACTTGTAGAAAAGAATGTTTTAATGCTTTTTAATAGTTTGAAACAAAGATCAGTTCGTAGGTCAGACTTGAGAAGACGTGAAAATCAATGAAATGTTTGAGTATTACTTTGGTATGAACTAATTTCCATATGCGACGATAACCTTTTGTAAACGTAACAACAGACGTGCCGTATACTTGTTTTACAAAGTTAAAATCTTAAATACAAACTGCTAATTCCAGCTTAAACCTGTCAAGCCACAGATTTCAGACACGATTGGTTTTAAATTGTCATAAGTCCTCCTGAGGTCTTTTTTTCTTAACGAGGCAGCTCTGGGCTATCATCTCAACTAATGGCAAGGGATAATAAGGTGGTAAGAAAGAAAAAAAGAAAAAATATATTATTTAAAGAAGCACTTTCAAATCGTCAAAAAACACATTTTTATAACTATCACAAAAAATATATTAAGTAACAACGTCATAGTCTCTGTCTGTCTGTCATGTCTGAATTTACACCGGTTTCAAAAGTTGAACTACCGAGAAGATTCCGGCAACAAACTCGTGTAGTCATTCTTTTCAAATATTAACGTACAATGTTTGTGGTTACAAAATTATAGCTTTTAGCAGTGCAATGCCGCCCAGCGAAAAAAATAATTAAAATTAGAAGAGAAGGTATATTAACGTACCAACAAAGTAGGGGTACATAGGGGTACAAAGTAAAAGTAAAAGACTTAGGTAAAATGGTGGTAGCTAGCCAGGCGGACTTAGAAAAGCCGTACCACCAACCAAACCGAGCATTAAACTTATGCCTCCACGGGGAAACAACTAGACAACCAGTGCCACACCATAAGCTTATGTCACTGACTGTATCGATAATGCGTCATTATTTCGATGAATCAGAGCATACAAAATCAATAATAACCATAAGGTGTCTTTGTTACATTTATAATTAATTCATAAACTTACGGCTACTTCACTACTAGAGGTCAGGGCGAAATAGCTTACTTACTCATACTCGACATTCCGTTTTGAGCAGTTGTACTATGATCACATTATTGACGTCATGTCGTTCTACTGTGATATTAAAATCATAGACTAGTTTATCTCTTACATCACTTATGGAATAATAAGTTTATTATCCTGTAAATCACTCAAATGCTGTAAGTTAATCAAGGTTAATAAACAGACGAAAGCGTTAAAGAGACACTGATTTTTTTGTCTTTTAGCGAAAATACGACATTCTGATTTTTTATTTTGTCTTTTAGATATAGCAGTATCTATCAACTACTACAACGTCCTACCTAACTGTTCAATAAAAACTAAACAATGGACAGGACGTCGATTCTCTGGAAAATATAATGAAATGTCCGTCCAATATCTCTGTAAGCTCCACAAAGTAGTTACGAAAAGATCAACCCGCAAAACTGCTATACAATAAGTCAATCCTATATCAAACTGACTTCATGAATTTTAAGGAAAACACAATCTGTATTTACTTGCAATTTATTTTATTTTTTTAGTATCACAAGTTTTACCCCTCAAACATCAGATTTCAGACACAATTGATTTTTCAATTGTCCTCCTCGGATAACGCCGCTTGACAGATTAACGAAAAGGAATAGGTCCAAAATATACGATGCCAGAAAACAACAACATAGGCACAGGCTTTTTCTAATGAGAAAGACATAGTAATTACGTTTAGACCGAAGAACTACCGTTGGGTGGAAAGATTATTTTATACCCAGAACTTAGAAGTACCTACCTACCCAGGACCTAGCTACTTAAAAATTTAAAAACGACCTACGATTTGTGTGCAGTAAGGAGGTGTAGCAAGGAAAGGAGGAGTAGAGGAAGCGAGGACTAAAAAGTTTTTCTCCTTTTCCTAATCTGCTTCAGCACTTAAAAAAAACCTAACAGATTCATTTACAAAGACGTAAAAATTAATTTTGTAATAAAACAATTCGTAAATTTATACGAGTAAAGAAATAAAGGGAACAAGTTTGTAATAATAAAATTCACGCTTTAGCAGTTTTTACGCGATGGCGTGTGGCCGAACACATAAACATAATTATTATGAGCGCTAAAATTTTACTAACCAACAACAACAAACAAGTGCAATCCATATCTTAAAAGTGGGAAATAAGTTTGTCCATTCATATTTTGTGCACTCGTAAAAACGAATGTTAATTTTATGATTATGAGCCACTTTTATTTATATTCATGCATAATAAAGAACAAATGCCGCAGCAATATTACTGTCAGCTTGAACTGAACTTTAATCATTTTAAGATTTGCTTATCGTATTTTATGTATCGTATGTATGTTATAATTCACGTAATATTTTTTCACGTGAATTATAACATATAAATAAAAAAAAAAAGCTCTTTGCTGTTAGCGATTAATCAGCAAGAGCATTGTGAATTCAAGTCCCATTTGCGGTATTTTCTAGAATGTATTTCATTATTATGCATTAGGCGCCAAAACAACGGAAACCATTTGTGCAATGACAGGAGACACTCATATATTTTTCGTGCACTCGAAATGCAATAAATATTCGCAGGTTGTCTGCTGTTCTATTCTGTAACGAAACTGGTACCTCACCTAGAAAGTCACTTCGAATTCAACTGTCAAATAAAGACATACATTTTGACAGATAAAATCGAAGTGACTTGCAGAATAGCATGCCTGCTCAAAGTAGTCGATTGTTATGCGAATGCATAAGGTTTTACGATATCCTACTACTAGTTGCAACATCAGGATTTGAAGACGTGATGCCGGCAGCACAGTCAGGCCACAAAGGTATGTTCTCTGCTGTTCAGACTAATTTTGATAACTCCCTATAATAACCATAACAACAGCAAAACACAACACGTCAACATCCCATAGATAGTTTTCTGTAGCATACCTATCTTATCGTATATAAAATTCTCGACTCGCAGTTTTAGTTACCATACTCCTCCGAAACGGCTTGACCGATTCTCCTGATTTTTTTTATGTATATTCAGTAGGTCTGAGAGTTTTTTAAGGCAAAACAACGTTTGCGGGGTCAGCTATTAGGCTAATAAAATTATGTATACGGCCAGTTTTAAAGATTTTCCAAAATTAAAAAGACTTGCCACAGGTGACTTTTATAGAAGTCTTTAAATTTTGTCAAAGGAAAGAAAGTAATAATAATAATAAGATATTATTGCAAACGCAATAAAAAAACGGCATGAAAAGGTTTATATAGGGTCGGCAACGAGCAAGTGATACCCCTGGTGTTGCAAGCGTCCTTAGGCTATGGTAGCCGCTTGCCATCAGGTGGGCCGTATGCTTGATAACTTAGTGGTATTAAAAAAATGTTTAGTTATACATACAACCTTCTCAAACCTCAAACGATTTTCATGCCGATTTTCACTTTTTATTGGAGGAGGTCCTAAATGAAATATTTTTGGCGAAATTACAAGATAATATTTAAAATTTTTAGAATATTTTTGTATTGTATTGTTAGAAAAACCAAACACACATTACTTGAAAACAAAACAAACCTAAGAGACGTCTCTATACAAAAGAATCTTTTTTGTGACTTCTGTGTAAAACACGAACGTAACTATCGGTAGAGGCCCATGGAAATGTAAATTAGGAGTGCGTACATAAAGGGAAGTAATATGGGTGTTTGTCTGCTGAAAAACAATAGAAGGGGTATCCGCGGGATAGAAGTTGAATGTACTCTTGTGTTTTCGTAGATTACTTTCGTAGCATAACTTTTTGCAATCTAATACACTCTAGTAAAAGCATTGGAGAAGTATTAAAATGAAAATTTTTCTCAATATCCAAATCTAACTCGAAAAGAAAAAAAAACTTGTTAGCTCCTTACTAGGAGTCTCCTTAAGAAAAGACTATCCATCATCACCAGCCTATTATCAGCGAGCGACTGCTGAACCTTTGTAGAAGGTTCATCTTTAATTTGGGTAAAGGAGATGTTTCATATCCGGCCAGGTATAAAAATCTGGAAAAATCTCCTTTATCCGTGAAAAATACTAATTCGTTTACATGGATAATTTGTTTGTACAAAAGTTGAAATTTTTCGCCGATTTGACCATAATTCACAATGGCAATATGGCGGCCGACATAGAAGACAACTAAACGTCACCAAAGTGACATACTCGTATGTGCCATGATGAATATTTGGCTGTGTTGCAGTTCTTACTAAAAACATTCTTGTTTTGTACCACGCAACAAAGCAAATAAAAAGAAAATGGACAATTGAACACTGTTCTGAATATTTTTACCTATTTTTAAGCATAGTGTAGGCACAGTTGTTGACAAATACATTTACCTGGGACAAATAGTCCTACTTGGTAGGTCCAACTTCCAGAAAGAGGTCAATCGACGGATTCAACTCGGCTGGGCAGCGTTCGGGAAGCTACGCAGCATATTCTCGGCACAACTACCGCAGTGTCTCAAGACGAAAGTCTTTAATTCGTGTGTGTTGCCAGTGATGACATACGGAACCGAGACGTGGCCGCTTACAATGGGCCTTATACAAAGGTTCAAAGTCACCCAAAGAGCAATGGAGAGGGCTATGCTTGGTGTTTCTCTGCGTGATCGAATCCGAAATGATGAGATCCGCAGGAGAACTAAGGTCGCTGACATAGCCCAAAGAATTGCGAGTCTCAAGTGGTAGTGGACAGGTCACATTGCGAGGAGGACTGACGGCCGTTGGGGTGGAAAGGTCCTCGAATGGCGGCCGTGTACCGGGAGACGCAGCGTTGGTAGGCCCCCCACAAGGTGGACCGATGATCTGGCAAGGGTCGCGGGAAGCCGTTGGATGAGGGCAGCGCAGGACCGATCGGTTTGGAGATCCTTGGGGGAGGCCTATGCCCAGCAGTGGGCGTCTCTCGGCTGATATGATGATGATGATGGTAGGTACATAGACCTGGCCGGGTCTCCATAAATTTTTAAAACATCTCTTTTGACCATGTTTCCTACTACTGCTATAAACTCAACTGGCTTCCTATTCGCCGGCGCAGAGACTTACACGTTCTTGCACTCCTCTACACTATTTTCAAAACAGTGTCTCCTTCCGTACCTCAACTTTGAAACATACCTTACGTAACTCTTCCACTCTAATTTTAGACATACCACCTCACTTCAACGATTTTCTATCGAAATCTTTTGTTGTGCAAGTTGTCCAGTGATGGAACTCGCTGCTGGAAAAACCCAAGTTAAAAATCACTTCCTTCACTTAAGTTAGCTGTTCTTATAGTAAAGCTAACTTCATTCCTATCTGGTATATATATTTTATTTAAGTAGGTATACTTAGGAATATTTATTTTATTAAAATGCATTTTTTTATGTTATTGTCCTTCTTGCACCCACTCTCTTTAGTTGGCGCTGAAACAATTATCTAATCTGTGGCTCAATGAACAGTCCTCCGGACTACTATATCCGCCAATCTTACTTTAATACCCACCTTTTTTTTATAAAATGGTTTACAATTTCAACCTTTTTTTGTATTTTAAAAATTTTGAAGACGGTTTTTGTTTTTGTATATATTTTAATTATTCTAAAGTGATAACCCCAGGTGTGCACCGTATGCTCGATTGCCACCTTAGTAGTATAAAAAAATATTTTGTCGGCCGGCTGGCTGAGTGGTCTGTACCTCTTGCTATACGGGCTATGGCTCTGGTTTCGATACGAAAAACAAAGCAACTTTCGCCATGGTCGATCCTGGGATAGGTCAATCAAAGTTTGTTATCTCGAGCTCCTCCGTGCTTCGGAAGGCACGTTAAGCCGTTGGTCCCAGTTGTTACTGCAACCGCTTTAACCCATCAACCCGCACTGGGCCAGCGTGGCGATGTTATGGCCCAAACTCCTCATGTGTTTCTCCCATGTAGGAAGGCCTGTGCCCAGCAGTGAGACGTATATAGGCTGGTGATGATGATGATGATGATTATTATTTAATCAGGAATACACAGTTACAATAGAATAAATAGATACTTAAAAAATTACTATACAAACCAAAGTTTTTATAAAATTTAAATAGATAAAGATTATTTATTCTATTCTTGTAAATCGGTCCCTAATTTTCTTATTTGAATGAAAACAAAAATATGTTTTTTAACCATAACAGTTATTTTTGTGCGTATTATTAATATTAGAAAATATGAGTTAAAGTTGTAAATATTTATTAGAAGCAATATTTTACCTACAGTTCTTAATTTCTATAACCGTATTTTTTTATAACACCTCAGAACAGCGAAAACGTAAATATAGCATTCAAACGTCAGAACTCGTCATTCTATTTCTAGTCCGAATAATTACGCAGATAAAAACTCAAGTATAATAGCGAGTGAGTGGGGCGAATAACATTAATACTACGCTCAGACTTAACCCGTCTGCGATTTTAAAAATCAAGGAGAGGGCGGGCGGCGCCCTCGGTCGCGGGCGGAGGGTTAGGGGACAAACCGAAGAAAACGGTTATTAAAACGCAAGAGATTGTATTAAAGATGACGGGTTCTAAACGCGTTACAAACTAATTTTGCAAGTGTTGAATCTTCTCTGCTTAAACAAAATGTAATGATTGTCTGTATAATAATAAATATTGTTTTAAATTCAGAACGCAGAGGACGAACCTAAAAAGAGGAATGAAGGGAATAATTTATTGTTTGAAAACTAAGTGGATTCTTCAGGAATGTTTTAGGCTGAGTATCATCACGCCATGGCCAAAGAAAGCGGCGAGATAAAAGTTTTAATGAAGCATGCCAACACGGCTCAACCATAAGATAATCATCAAAGGTTTTTACTTGAAAATTTTAGGTTTTAAAAAAGGCAAAGGCCTACGGGAGAGTCCCATGATAGCATTGTTGTCTCACTGAAGTCATTTTTTAAACTCTCCCACGCAGCAAGAAGCTAGTTGCTTCAAAATTAATGTTTGATCACTTGATGACATTGTATTTGAATAGTCTTTTTTATAAAATAATAATTAATAATGCAATTTTTATTTGTACTTGCAGTCACCATCAAAACTATCAATCAGTTTCTAATATTACTTTTCAGAAAGAACTTATTTTATCCATGTTTTATGCAGTATAATTCGATGTGAGGTCTAAGGGATCAATATTTTAGAAAAAAAAAAAAAAAGTTTCTTCCAATTATTTTATCTGCTTAACTTCAAATGGTTGTGGTAGGATAATAAAAGGGAGCGGGCTGAAGAGCCTCCTCAAGTGTTGGGCTCATTGGGATCGCCTGTCGTACTTAATGCTTGCAATCGGCACGGGCGAAACCCCGTCTTGCAATGTGTTCAGACGGTGTATTTTGGGCGTCACGGGGGGAAGGGGATGGGGGGAGGATATACTATTTTGGTCATGGCATAGCGGCGGATTTCAAGGCCTGCAGATCACCTCTTTGTGATTCGGCGGAGGCAATTGTGCCTATAGGTATTCAGCACCGTTTTGTGGAAGCCGTCGGTGGCGGTTGGTCCGGTTTTCAATCTCTGGATGGCCGGGTAGAGTTCGCCAGCAAGCCACCACCTCCGAGAGACCGAAGTTCTGGAGTGACAGGGTTATCCGGGTGCAGGGGGCTCCGGCCGGGTGGACATTTTATCTCCTCCATACTCGTTGGTTCCGTATGGAAAATGCAATACTAATATTTACCCAACACGATGTGAGGCAATGCTGTAGTTGTCCCAATAGTGTGAGTAGGTGGGCCTCGGCGGCGAGTGTCGCTGAGTGTGTAATTTTAGACGGTAGTGAGGATCCCATATGTCAAAGTCTATGTCCTCGAGTAAAATGAGCGATACCAGTTCGAAGCCTATCAAATCGATCGCAACAGAATAAGTGTGAAAAAGTCTAACGTTGAAGAGATTGGTAACTCCGAAGTCAGTTTTGTGATTCTGAGCGGGCCACATGACGTGGGGCCTAGTGCTTTCTAGTGACCAGAAAATCCATGGGCTTGGGCAAATGCAAGCTTATAAATTGTAAAACTTTTTGTAAAATTTTTATAAAAGTTTCATTTACGTGTTCAGTGGGCACATAAATGCGGACATTTGAGCGCCACCGACACGACACTTCATAGACATAAACTTATCTGTTACGTGTTGGTGGTTACGCTGTCTTGTACACGTAAGCAGGAGGACCACGTGGTACTGGGACCGTGGTCTTAGGACATCTTGGTCGCAGCCGCCTGTATACTCCGATTTACTTAATTCACTGACCATTCAAATGAGCTAAAACCGTAGTGAGGAAACAAATAGATGTGCTAATATTCTCCCGGCCAATACGGCAGGCGTAATTTAATCCGGCTCGGCGGGGCGCCGGGAAAATCTATAAATCTGCCGCCATTAGAGAGGAGGACTCCCCGGGACTCTTATTTACTTCGGGCACGAATTCAGATGACAATGTTTTAGGGGAAGGAGCCGAGTAACTGGCCGCTGTTAGGGGTGCCACTGACATTGACGACGCTTCACAAGTAAATTGTAAAAAAATTGAAACTGCACAAACTGACCATTAACTATTATGGTGCGGTAATCTAAACTGTTGTTTTATTTTGCGTCCATTGATTTAATTGTAATTTACACATACCTATGCACTTTGTTTTACTTTTGATCATAGTGGATAAATCATGAATCACTCAGAGAATCCTATTATATATTTTTTGTTATTAAAATTACCTGAATAACGTTTGCGTTTATGATTGAATTTTGCTTTGTGAATTTTGAAAATCCTGTTAATGTTGCTCAAAAGGAAGAGGCACTAGCTAGGTGCAGTGTTGGCATCAATCAATTATTGTTTATTCAAGGAATTATTTTAAATTAATATTAAGCATTTTAAAATAAGTATGATTAAAATAATCATGATTAAAAAGTATTCTTAATCATGATTACTAACGTAAATCAATAAATACTAGTCATTATTTGATTAACTTGATTATAAACTAATTCATCCATCAATAATTACTTACAATATTAAAGAATTATTATTATTATTATTATTATTATTGTCGTTATTTTATTTGTATTTTTTAATAAAAAAAATAAAAATGAAATACAATCAAATACACTAAACTCCTATTTTGATTAAATATTTTTAATAAAATAACTGTAATCTTTAAGTATCTGATTTTTTATTATATAACTACATATTTAATCAATTAAATAATCATATTAATGGTGACGATTTATACTCTTAAGCATTTTAAATTGATTAATTAGTCTTCATCAAAATTTTGATTATGATTTTCAATCGTTAATCAGATTAAGTTTGGGCCAACACTGACCAGGCGCTAGTAACATAATGCAAGTTCATCTTATGTCAACAAAATGCTTCCCACTCTGTTAAATCTGCTTACCGCAGGAATACAATACAAGAAACATAGTATTGCTTAGCTGCTTGATCGCTTATAGGGAATCCTCTATTCCTCATTCTTTATCCTTTTCTAATACGTACTAGCTACTACTGCCTTTGACTACGGCGGTGAAAATTACATTGTGTTGGTATGTATAATGTATTTTAATAAATCACCCTGACACGCACGTTTGACATTGTTCAGGACTCACCAACTTTGGGTCTAATTTTACAACTGTAATTACGAATATTTAAAAACTTATAAATTCAACCAATCCGTTTTTTTTATGTTTCGTTTGCAAAATTTGCAAGTGATCAAAGATCTAGGTAAGGTGCATTATTTTAACGTTTACCGAAATTTTCATTTAAGCGATTTACTGAAAATAAACTCTATAATTTCTTTGAATATTATTACATTGCTTACACCAAGCGTCTCAGCCCTATCCGCTCGCGCTTCCCACTCACCCCGTCAATTACCAACCCTGACCGATCCGAGGCGAACCTTATTGACGGACTGTTCCCGTTACGTAGACGCCTTTGTTTCGTCGCGACGTCACTAAGCTGAGCAACAATCTGTAATCTTTATTAGTCAACATCATGTGAGTAATTAAATTAGATTAGTTACAAGTTCACCTGCAATATTCGTTTACATTTTACGAAAATGTTTTTATCTTATGAGTGTAACATGCCCATTTTGATAGTAGGTAACTATAGAATAATAGCTATGGGGTTCTCCCACCAAGTCCTCTGTAACTCAGCAGTATCCAACGTTATTATAATCAATAAATATTTGAAGCATACTTAATATGGGTTTAGAAAAATATCATGAAAAAAATATGTCTTGGGGCGGGAATCAACCCGCGACCGCCACTTTGGTCAGAACACTCAACAAGGTGTAAGTACCTACCTTGCGGAATGCAGTTTTTTTGACACGGTGTTACACAAAATAAATTCATTAGCCATATTAGAAATACATTACCGTCTCACCGAATGATATAAAAATATTCGTAGTAAGGTAGTAATGGATCAACAGTCAATTTCAAAGGTAGTACCTACATTATAATATTGTAAGTAGCATTACGTCATTAGGGGGGCAGGTCTTATTTCACATAGATAAATTAGTTTAAATAAAGGTATTTTAGAGGTCTTTAGGTCTACATTCCATTCACGTGATACTGCGTAGGTATGACTCATGTCAGCTGTGTCTATTCATAGAGCAGATTGTAATCTACGATCTACAAATAGTCATATTAAACAAAGTTTGATAACAGGCTGTTGCATGCGTTTAAGGTTAAATCTGTGAAGTAAGTATAATTATTATCTAATGTGTGAGAGCGCTGGCGCGGGCTGGCAAGGATTGTCGCGTTATTACATCAATTTCGCTGTCTCTGTTCTTTGAAAGGAGATGTTTAATATCCGGCCAAGTATATGTACTGTATCTCAAAAAACCAAGAAAAATCTCCTGAAGCCGCGAAAAATAGTAATAATTCGTTTTCATGCATAGTTTGTTGGTACAAAAGTTTAAATTTTTCGGTGATTTCACCATTATTCAATATGGCAATATGGCAGGCAACATAGAAGTCAATTAAACGGCACCAAAGTGACATACGCGCCATGATGAATATTTGGATGTGTTGCAGTTTTTTCTGTAAAAAAATCTTATTTTGTACCACGAAACAAAGCGAATATATTCTGCATATTTTTATCTATTTTTCAGTTTAGTGTACATAGACCTGGCCGGGTCTCCATGCATTTTTTAAACTTTTCTTTTCAGGTAAATGTGAATTTTTTCGGATAAGTAGTAGGTAAGTCTGAAATTGTTGCGGGGTTCAATTTAACGCGTGTTAACGCGAAACACTTGTATTTTATTTAAATGCCGAACGAGAAATGCTCTTGTTACAAAAATAAACATCGAACCACCGAACAATCATAGCCAAATGATCAAAGAGTAGAGTCACCCTCCGAGGGTAGTTCGGAATCACTCCGCGGATGATATACCAAAAGCTCAATCGAAATCATATATTGACGATACGCGCCGCCGCGGCCGACACTAATCCAGTTACGGGTTTCAAAGACTGTCGATGTACAGATGAGTCAGACCATTGAAGTCTGAAGCAATATATTCTATTTTAGTCACATTTTACTATGACAAAAGTTTCCTTTATATATGGAATTTACCTTATCATCAAGGACCGATTTATCAACCCCAAAATATCATTTTTTAAAAGAATAACTTTAACAAGTAAGTAGTTAATGTGTAAAAAAAAATGTCCAAATGTTAGAATTATTCTGTGAGTAAAAATTGTCTGAGGAAGGACTGAAAAATCGGCGATAGGAAAACTGAAATCCAAATACCGAAAATTATGTCCAACTTAATATTAAATACATATTTTTTGGCAGAGTTCGAGCAGCTTCAAACCAGCTCAAAAAAGAGTTATTCTGTCGGCAAAGAGATCTAAATACCGAAGGAGTGCAATAAATTCTATGTTAGTTTTCCTCACGGGATTATTCTACAGATTAGTTTGATTAAAAATAAAAAGGATGTGGTCATATTTTTAAAAGCAAACACATTATTTTAATTTAAAGTTGTACTCAGCAGGTATAAGTCAAGTCTTCATTAAAATCAGCATATATTATCTTCTGTCACGTCTGTATAGTCGAATCTTTGTTTGCACCACTTCTATATTTCAAACAGTGAGAGTAGTATTGGTATTCCGTGCCGCCTTAACCGTATACAGTCGAAACATTTACTCATTTACAAATCAAATAATATTCATTTCGAGTTTGAATTACACCCTATCATTTTGCTCGCTTTTTCCTTCCTATCTAACAAATAAACGTATTTACAAGTGTTAACTTTAAAATCATTAATTAATTATCTAAATTATGAATAAAAGATACTTAGAGCTATAGTTATGTGTTACTACTAAAGCCCGAAGTAAGGTAAATGATAAAAAAGATGGGACGGTTTCAGTGCATTTTTTTAGTTTATTTCCACATCATCTTTTCAATTTTTCTAGAATACTTTTACACTTGCCTTAAGCCTTAGTGGCTAATATGGCTCAGTGGAATTGGTTCACAACATGGATACCCTATGAGCACCCAGAATGCTGCTGTCCATTGTGAACCCGTAGGTACATGGCAGGGGTCTTCGTAGCTTAAATCCTATCCTCGCACACCCCTCTCTTCTTTACTCGGAAAGAAAGGACAGTGCGTCCTCACGCACTTCTCTTGTCATTTCCCCTGCTTTTTAGAAAAATGATAGGTAATAAATCCTACGAATATCCGTACCGTTAGCTTAGACATATACTCTTTTGTCTTTTTGCTTTTATCTCCACCAATATGTTTTCAATTCAACGATAATTGATGATTTAACTAATGATATATCTGAATTGTTTCTATAAGTTTCTCTCAATATCGATTCCTGCAGTAGGTACCTACCTAATTAGACAAAATTAGTAACGTATAATCCCAACAATTCAGACACATATAAACACTATGATAAAGATACGCGTGACATCAATATTTCATAGCGGGGTAATATCGGTTTAAACTGGCCTGGTCGTTATTGCACATGTGAACTTTATAGGGAGGCTCCCCCTGTACATAAATTTCGAGAAGTGCACTGCTTTTATGGAAAGGTAAAATGTGTTCTGTTGTAAGCTATTGATTTTGCAGATTGCCTGTGGATTTAAACACGCATATTTTATTCTAGTACTTAATTATAAAAAACAGATTATCATTGTTTCTTTTTCTTTTGGGTAATAAAACAGTGACATACTATTGTATACATACTTACTAAACTATTACAGATTTAACCACATTTCTATTGGGAGAACTCTATGTAAAAAAAAAACATATTACATAAATACTTTCATTCAGTAGGGTCACTCATTGCATTTAAAAAGTTAAACATACAAAAGACTTCAAAGAATTGAAAAACAAGAGATAACCTATAATAATGTCTTACATGTTTTCTTTTCCTTTATTTTCCTGTATAGTAGGAGGAAAATTCCGACATGCGTCATATTTTATTAACGTAGATAAAAGAATGGATTTTCTGATAAGAAAACGAGTTAGTTTAAGAGTTACGAAAGATTTCAGTACAACGCAATTAGGTATTGATGCAAATAACTGTGTCTAATTATATTGTACGAAATATTTTCACTTAAGACTTACGGGAAAAATCTTACAAACGCTCTTACTACTCAATTTTTTTTTTAGGAATATTTACTGTTGTATATATGTAACATTTCTCGAAGAGTCTTCTATTCAGGAAATTTCATAGAGTTTTCAATGTTTTATCTCTGGAGAAGCCCAAATTCTTTACTAAGCTATTTTTGTCTAACTGGTTGAAGCCGATGATTCATCCCATGACATGCTTCACTTTAGTTACCACACATCTATTGATTAATTTTCAACATACGCACAAGTACATTTACTAGACACACACTTTATAGAGTTCGTCACAATCATAGCCGGTCCACAATGCGTCCCCTTTCAATCTTCACTGTAATAAATAAAGGGGCAATAAAAAATACGAGGAGGTTCAGCCGCCCTAGCGTCATTGTGGCTGTTTATGTTTATACTGTTGTCAGGTAGATTTATCAGGATACTTTCGCAGGATTGCGACGCGGGAAACACACTTTAGGGTTCTTTTCCGCGGAAAATCTGTTGGTATTTCTCATTTCTTTGCAAAATCTGCTGTAATTAGTCTTTAATTGATTTTACTTTATGCTCCTGACTTGTCTTCTGATAAGCTTGTGTCTGTTTTTACTGCACAAAAATCTAATAATTATTATTATAACAATATAACTGTATTGTTCCACTCACACCTATTATGGTCCAGAAAAATATAGACAGTAAACCATCCATACGGTTTTATTCACACAAATTTCAATGAATATGAAATTTGCCAGCCCTGTATACACTTTATAAAACCCGTAGACAGATAGGGTAGTAGCAGTATTTCAGACTTTAATTTAACAACCCGACTAATATACATAATATTCGGTTCAGATGATTAAAAATGTATCCTTAATGTTCATTAGAGCTCCTTGGCCTTGTATTCGCTGTTCTTCTTCTTTCTTTGAATTGATATGGCAAAGTCGTACTTTGCGACATTATCGCCAATTTCATGTGTCAGGGAACTCTGAAACAGTAGGTATAATGCTGTTATTGATATGAAAATTATAGCGGGCGGAATATCACCGAATTTTTGAAACATGCAATGATCCCTTAGTGTTAAAGTAGGTATCTATAGTGTCTTAAGTCCCAGTTTACGTGAAACTTCACTTATTCGTTTTTACAGCATGCATAAAAATGGTTTTAAGTAGCTCCTGCCTGACAGAGGCTTGCTCACGTTCTGTAGCATTTTGAAATTTGAATACTCATGCTTGGGGCTTAACCGTCATCAGGGACGACGTAGATGATTGCGATCATCTAAGTGTCCTTGTTGTTAAATTATCAATACCTTAATCATTTTTCATCTGTCGCAAAATTATATTTTGGTAGGTACTTAATCAAAGTCAGATAACGTTATTGATAAATATAATAGCAACTTCAACCCATATTTCAGTTGTATCCTAAAGGTCGGTAAGATTGTATAACGGACAAAAATAAAATAAAACAAACGTATGATATACACACAAGCCGAACCATAGAGTATTACACCCACCCCAGAGAAAAGAGATATTATGTAAAACATAACGGGAGTCACTTCAATCAATACACGTTACGGAATGATGTAAAAGCTTTCTTCTCAACCCTCCAAACAAAATTAAACCCTATATATCACCACAGTAAGTTGATCTCGTATATGAAAACGGATTCGGAATTTTTTTCTCTAGTCTACGCGAATAACATAGAAACTGCCACAGAAATTTCGCATCTGATACCTACAGCTAGAATTGAAAATGCATTATCCGAAAAGAGGCCGGCGTGGAAGAGTTAGTTTTTTATGAATATCAAAATATGAGCCCCCTTTTACAATCCTATTGTATCCGATATTGATCCTCATAATAGTTTAGAGTCGCTGGTTCTTACAATATCTTAATAAAAGCGATGGATGATGAATGCTTATATTATTATAGTTTAGTGAGGTAAATCTAAGTATGTTTACTGATGTTATAGTCGTATACATATATCAATAATTATGAATACGTCTTCCTGATCTAATCTTCTGCTTATCGAGTGGTTATATAATCATCTAGCTAGCCGACTTAGTTGTCAACATCTGTGAATTGCCGTACGTCTGATTAGTTTTTTAACTATGAGAATAGACAAAAGGGTGAGAATTATGGCATGAGCTAAGTATTTCAAAATAAAGAAGAGATCATTAACGCTTTTTAACCTGTGACAGTTCCAGATTTAAGGAGAGGTATTGTTTGAGTATTGGACTGATTTGCTATCAAGGTCAAGGTGTCTTTGAAATAAACTGTAGTTCTCTCTATGTTAAAAATACCTCTAAGGCAATATTTCTAGTAGGCGTCTTTTTATTATTAAGAGATTTTTCATGCAGGCCTAGCTACATTTTTTTTTTATACATTACATTGGAAAACCTTGGAAAAACTCACGAAGTCTGGACAGTAACACTGCCACGCTGTTTCAATGTGGGTTATTTACTTATTTGTAGGTGATAAACGCTAGTTGCAGAAACAACTGTTCCCCTAGCACGAACATTTTAAAATTTCGAATCGTAATCGTATCGTTCACGCACACTTAAAATTGCAAACAAAAGCCAGACAAAAGCTAACGTAACTACTCGACACGATGGCGATTCGAAATTTGTTTGAGGTAGTGGTATCCCTAGTGTAAGTTTTATTGTCGTGTTTACCTCTCAAATGCATATAAAAAAGTGGTTTTCAATTATCTACAATAGAGGCGCTGCTGTAGTTTCCATACGATTTGACAGTTGTTACGAAGACGAACTTTATTTTAACCCCCGACGAAAAAAGAGGGGTGTTATAAGTTTGACGTGTCTGTGTATCTGTGTGTCTGTCTGTGTATCTGTGTGTCTGTCTGTGGCATCGTTTTTTTTTTTTTTTTATACTAAGCACGACAAATGACTCAACACCACCTGATGTGAAGCAGTAAGAAGAGTCCATATGCGAAGACAGCTAGTG
Source organism: Nymphula nitidulata (assembly GCA_947347705.1). Taxonomy (NCBI): domain Eukaryota; kingdom Metazoa; phylum Arthropoda; class Insecta; order Lepidoptera; family Crambidae; genus Nymphula; species Nymphula nitidulata. The sequence goes on along the minus strand of OX374625.1, from coordinate 14,022,530 downwards.
CAGTTCAGACACTGCTCTAGCTGCCTCCACCTTGCCGGCCCGAAAGGTGCTTTTTCACGCCTCTTTTGAAGGAACCCATGTTATAGGAAGGAGGGAACACATGTGCTGGCAAAGAATTCCAAGTTCTGGAAGTTCGACAAAGAAAAGAGCTACTAAATTTCTTTGTACGTGATGTTGAGGTGGAGACAGTGAATTGATGACTCCGAAGACCGGCACGCGTGCTCCTGAGTAGGAAGGGGGAAGGTGGGATAAGGTCAAATAGCTCTTCAGAACACTCTCCGTGATATAGCCGATAGAAGGCGCTAAGCGACGCAATGTCTCGACGCAATTGCAGAGGCTCAAGGTTGTTGGTGACCTCTACATCGCCAACGATACGGACAGCACGACGCTGCAATCTGTCCAGGGCATCGAGTAGGTACTTGGCGGAGCCGTCCCACAAGTGCGAGCAATATTCCACGCAAGACCGGACCTGAGTTTTATAGAGCAGGCATAATTGGTCAGGCGTGAAAAATCGACGCACCTTGTTCAGGACACCGAGCTTCCGTGAGGCTGTTTTTATCACGGTTTCGATGTAGTTCCTGGAATTCAGATCGCAACATATCTCCATACCTAGCAAATTGAGGGAGCCCTGTGCCGAAAGAGTCGTGCCCTGAAGAGACGGAAGGGGAAGGAACGGCGACATTTTGGCTGTATACGCGCACACCTGTGTTTTCTTAGCATTGAACTCAACAAGATTGTTAGATCCCCATTCAGATACGAGGTTCAACACCCTGTCGAGCTCAATGGTAAGATTCTCTCTCTCCCTCTCGGTTTCAGCGCGCCCAGCCCCTGGGCGACCGTAATATCCCCCATGCACTGTACTGTCATCTGCATAGCAATGAATGTTTCCTAACGGAATCATGTCATTGATATGAAGAAGAAAGAGTGTGGGGGATAGAACAGAGCCTTGTGGTACACCAGCATTCACTGACATGAACCGCGAAGCGCATCCATCTGCGAGGACACGGATTCTTCGCTCATGCAGGAAGCCGGCAATCCAGTTACAGAGCTGAGCGGGCAGACCGTATGCCTTGGAGAGAAGAGCCCTGTGCCAGACCCGATCGAACGCTTTGGCAATGTCAAGGCTAACTGCCAGTGACTCACCACGTTTGTCAATAGCTTCACCCCAGACATGCATTAAGTACGCTAAAAGATCACCCGTTGACCGGTTCGGCCGAAACCCGTACTGTCGATCATTAATTAATGAGTGATCTTCTAGGTATCGGATCAGCTGGTGGTTTAAGATCCGTTCAATGACCTTGCAAAGAACTGAGGTGACAGCTATCGGGCGGTAGTTAGCTGGGTCTGATCGGTCTCCCTTTTTGGGGACCGGTTGCATATTGGCCTCTCTCCAAGATTCCGGCACACACCCAGAAGAGAGAGAAAGACGGTATAGCCGCGTTAAGACAGGAGACAACTCCGCTGCGCAGTTTTTCAGTACTATCGCTGGAATGCCATCAGGCCCACTAGCTTTCCGGACGTCGATTGACTGAAGCTCCGCACGTACATCACATTGCCTAATACGTATATCGGGCATTGTGTGGCCACAGTGGGAGAGTTTTGGTGGCTGTAAGTTGCAGTCATCGATTCGGGAGTGAGCAGCAAAGAGTTTTACCAAGAGATCGGCTTTCTCTTGCGGCTTGTGAGCTAGCGAGCCGTCAGAACATCTCAACGGGGGCAGCGAGGGTTGACAAAAGTTGGATTGCACGGCTTTGGCCAGACGCCAGTAGCTACGGCTTCCCGTAGGATGCGTAAGAAGTTCTTGGCCAACTCGTGCAACGCGCTGTGCATCCGCTCTGATGAAGGCCCTTTTGCAGGACTTGGTGGCGTTGTTATATACTGCTTTCAGTGAGTCAATGTTGGGATCCCCGCAAGCTCGGCCCCTGATCCAAGCGCGGTATGCCGACTGTCTGTTTTCAACAGCTAAGGCACAATCGCGGTTGAACCAGAGGTTACGCCTACCCCTACTGATGAGATCGGAGTGAGGGATATAGTACTCCATCCCTAACATGATCTCATCAGCAACAGCAGTAGCGCTAGCGTTCGGTAGCTCCTTAGGATGGTTCTTAGTATTATAATTTATGAAGATCAGTTCAGGCGTTTGTTGACTATCAGCTAATTTTCTACATGATAAAAGGGTTTAACTAACTTTCACAGATCCGATTGATTTGAAATTTGGTGTACCTACTGTCACTTCGGTTACATTACTATGTCATACTTACCTTATGCTGATCCTATACCTACCATCAAAAAGTCTGTTGAATGCTTAATTCTTTAGAAACTTATTACAGATATAGCGTGTTTGGGCTCATAAGAGTAGTCTCAATGAGATGGTGTTAGATAGATGATTAATTGGGCCGGGGGCTACATAAAATTTTCAATCCGAAGCAGGAAGAGCTCGGGATCACAATGACTGTTTGTCCATCCGGGATCAACCATAACGAAAGTTACTTTGTTTTCGTAATACAAAACAAATCGATGAAAAATACTATGCCAGTAAGCTCGAAGCCTTGGAATATTAAAGTTATACTTTGACATAGTGAAAAGGTTTTTCTATACAAAGCACGGCAATTATATAAAAACATTACGTGATGCGATAAGCAAAGAAAAGTCCATAATGCAAAGACAGCTAGAGCAGCATTAGTATACACTGTTCTAACCGCCTCCACCTTGCCGGTCCATCTGGTGCTCCTTCACGAAACTTACGAAGAAACCCTTATTACAGGAAGGATCTCTTCTAAACACACATTTAAAAAAATAAACTTGGTCTTCTACATTTAATAGTGTTCCCTCGCATTTAAGCAATTAAGTTTACCTCACGAAGTTTTGTACAGACATACTAATTATGATGCTCATGAGTCATTCTAAATGCCCAACTTTTTCTTGGTTCAATTCCTTTTTCGACTTCATACGAATGATTGTAAGTACAATGATGAACCAATTTTTTATCAATATTTGGTCATGTACATATGATAACTAGTTCCGTCTATATTGATGCTTAGTAATTTTTGTTTGACATTAAGTTGTTATATTTAAATTTTGTCACTGAAAATAAGTAATTAATATCATTAAATTCAATCTGGTTAATAAGAGCATAACTCGTCGAAAGAAGCTTGTTCGTAATGCCGTATGAAATATTAAGATTCACAATACACATACTTAATAATCAACACATAGATAGGTACGATCGTATCAGAACATATATTATTAATCCGCTAATTTACTTAACGGATTATACTACCCGTAAGGAACAAAATGAATAGCAAGGTATAAATAATACAAAACTATGTTGAGTTAAACGAGTACTATTAATATTTAAGTATTGTGGTTAATGATAAGTAGCTACTAAGTTTAAAAAAGGAAATAACATTGAACATTAAGACCTCGTAGCTGTCATGATTGTCATTGCGTTCGTAAACTAATTACTATTAGAAATTATAAACCGATATTGTTTTAAGTTTCGACAACAGACAGACATTTAATAGAAATATAAAAATTCTACAAATAATTTAGCGTAAGTAATAAATCAAAGTTTATTGTCAGTCATTGAACGTTGCCGCCAAAATAGCTGTCATCGTAAAACTGTTGACATCGTGCGGCGCTGACAGCTACGGGGTAAGTCTATGGCGAATGCTACGTACTCGCGCGCCCGAAGCCGTAAGCTACGTTTAGTTACGTAACCGCGTAACGGGCCGGTCGTTGACCTGCGAGCGGCGCGCACGCCTGTCGCCGCCCTACTCTCCGGAGAATAGTCACGCGCAGATCTGTCACGTGGTACTCCAGACTGGTTTATTGCCTGTTGAACAATTTGTATAACATTAGTTTTATCACGGATTTGAAATATGTTGACTTACAATTACGTATCGACATTTATTTGTTATTACTTATTAAACATTTATGTATCTAAATTTTATTTTGAATAGATACAATTTAATATTTTTTAAACTGTTTACTGTTTTAAAATTGATTGAACTTTTACATTGTAATAAACAAATTAAATACTTTGCTATGTCATTTAACATTAACTTCTATTTTTATAATTCAAACAGTTGAATGAATCCAATTCCTGCCTAGTAAGGCACTTGGTTCTAAAATGAGAATCCGTTTTTTTTTGTTTTTTGTTTTGTTTCCGCGTAGATATAGTAACATCTATGCGCTAATTTTCAAATTAGGTACTTACCAAAAACGTTACGTTGCGCACAATTTTTGTTGCGTATCTTTGACTATAATTACCTGTATTACAAATTTAGTATAGTTAAGTATAGGTACCTACTACATTTATGTTTAAATTATTTAAATTAAAACTTTCTGGACTGTGTAAGGATTGGGCTATTTTTGACAGCATTTAAATACAAAGATGTTTTTTTTTTTTTATACAACTAGATGACAAACAAGCTGACGGCCCACCTGGCTAGTTATCAGTTATGAGGCAAGTTATCAGTTATTATAGTATGGGAACGTATTTACCGCTGTAAAACGAACGTTTTCGATTTATTTGGTGCCTGGCAACTTTTATTAATGTCACAAATGTTTATAAAAATCTAAATGTTGTCAAAAAGTGCCATACACGACACAAATCGTGGTCAACGGTTTTGCTTTTAGTTTAGTAAATAAATACGTTGTAAAATAGCGCGAGCGGGCCCTGGTGCCTGCAAAGGTGGAAAGCCTGTTGCATTGACTCTTCTGCATTATTATATTACTCTATGTCAATAGTACTAGGACGTGTTTGGTTCTCGTTAACAGATCCACCCCGCACCATTGGACGCCAAACATCGTGACGTTTATGTCTTTCATTGTGACCATTGTAGACGGAGCCACCAATAATTGGCCATTAATTTATATTGTACCTGCACCGCGTTAACGTTCAAGGTGAGATATTACTTGCGAAGAAGAATCTTCATACAATAGGACTTTAAAGTTCCTCTTATTATTCACAAATTTATAAAAAAAAACATCTTAAATCATCGTTTTTACCTCTCCCTTTCCCTTTCCCATGAATCATATAATTTTGGATATACTAATGATTTTAGAAAAAAAATAAAAACTGCTAAATTGGTCTTGATGTTAAGTTTAAAAATTTTGCTACAATACTTACTCATTTAATAACTTAAAATATGATTTATATACATAGTTTGATTTGTTGTTGCTGATCATTTTTGTTCTTTCAAACCATAAAGTTATCAGCATTGCAAATTTTGTTTCTTACGCTACACCAAGAGTATATTTCACTAGAACCATCTTGTTGTTAAGTTTGTAAGCAAAGTAAGGGGCTTCCACAACTAGGCGTGCAAACGCGACGATTCTCCATACCTAGGCACGAGTACCTACCTAACTTACTGTAAACAAATCTTGTGCATAAATCATCCCACGTGTGATTGAGTAGGTAATCCTTAATCGATCTACTTGCTTCGTAATCTCACACATAAGTACCGACCGACTAACCAAAACCCATGGTAGTTCTGACTTACTTGCCTGTTAGAAGAGTTCTGTGAGGCTGCCGAAATCAGCAACATCGCAAATACGAATTGGTGAGTAGGTAATTAAGTATAACAAAACTTTTGATGTCAATTCAATCTTGGGCCCCAATCATCTGGAACTACTACGCAAAAGCAGAATCATCTTTTGACATATCAAAAACGATAAATCAAGGAAGTGCACTTAATATATAATATGTTATTAATATATTGTAGCTAGAAACGGTTATTACATATTCATTTTATGTTTTATATTTCTACGATATTAATTATAGACCAATAATGCCCAAGAGTAATCAATACCTCTTTACAAAGTTAAATTAACAAATTAACGAGGGTAATATTATTGCGCGTTTCCAACGCGGTACGTCCGTTGTCTGCGTAAAGCCTAAAACGGCGTGATGCCCAGGGCCCGATCCACCGGATAATAAGCGAACTCCAATTGATTTCCGCGTTGCGCCCGCGCCGACATCATCTGATTGAGGTAACCGTAAAGTTACGACCCGCTGTTAGTCCAAGCAACAAATTATGCTGCTCTATAAAACACTCTTATTTATACTGCTTTACAAGCGTTCAAAAATAATTTTACAATATTTTTTAATTTAGAATTCTAAAATTGAATTGTAATAGTAAATGATTTGAAGTAAAAACAAATAGATGAGTACTACTAGCACGAACATTTTTAAATTTCGAATTGTAATCGTATCGTTCTCGCAAGTTTAAAATTGCAAACAAAAGCCAGACAAAAGCTATCGTAACTACTCAATACGATGGTGATTCGAAATTTAAAAATTTTCGTGCTAGAGGTACAGGTAATTAAAATAGTTTTAAACTGACAATCAAATAAATAAATGATAAATTTTAACGTACCCATGTTAACATAGTCATATAAACACCATACATTTTGTTTTACTAACTGAACTATTTGCATGAAGAAATTTAACATTAATTTATAAATTTTGAATTTATGATAACGCCATTATATTTATATGGCTATGTTAACATGGTGGTCACTTGTTATACCACATACCCAACACTCTATATAACAAGTGCCTAGACCAATACCAATTCGTCACAAAACTCTACATCGCTATTAACCTGGTCCCTATGTCAAAGTCACCTGTAAAGAAGCACCAATGAACTGACTCACTGCAACAACGTAACACTACAAAAGTAATATTGAACCAAGCGCCCATAACATTTTTAGTCTGTTCTTTATAAACAAGCACTTACGTAAAAAGTTCTTGATCAATTTACATTGAACTATGGAATGTATCGCATTAGCAGTAAAATACAAAGTCTTGAAGTCAAAGAGCGCCGCGGCTGCTCGAGGGTAACACGCGTGAACCTTGCTCAACTAGTCAATACTGCTTGAGACTCTACCTACTTTGTAAGAAATATTATGTAGTACAGCCTTTTTTATAGATAAGCAAAAAGGAATGAACTAGAAAATGAACGAACGTATTTGTAAACTTCTGATCTGACCAAATATACAGGTATTTTTTTAATAAACAATCAACAATACTTTCAACGGACTTCAAAAACGAGGAGATTCTCAATTCTGTTGGTATATTTTTTTTATGTATGTACACCGATTATTTGGAGATTTCTGATCCGCTTTACGTGATTCTTTATTGTTCGATGCGGAATAGTTGCCATTTGGTCCCATATAAATTTATTTAAAATCGATTGGGTAATTTTAAAACATACGTTTAATTATGAATCTCCCGTTAATTCAAAATACATTAATATAATTATCAGTAGCGTCGCCTTAAGAGTGTACAAAATATTTAATATTATTTTAATTAAAATGAACAATGAATGTAAGAAATATGATCACTGACTTATTTTCGGATTTGCTTTCTACAATTAAAGATTTATTCTAACAAATAATTGTCATGTAATTAACGTTTGAAAGATACCTAACGAATTTTTTCATGCCACGATGGCGAAATATATATTCTCATTCAAGCAAAAGAAATTATTATGATTATGATTAATAATTTCTGTACAGGAAATTCAGGCAAATCGTAGCGGAAGATCAAAATCCAAAGAAATTCTGCTTGCAGCAAGCATAAGATGCGACAGAATCAACAATTGGCAAATCGTGTGTCTACCTCACTACTTTGATTCGATAGACTGACTGACTCATCATTCACCAACAGGTGGTTAATGACCGAGATCAAATTAATTTTACGGACACAACCACTTAAGATGGCGCTTTCATCTTCAATACTTTCAGTTTTCTCAATGAAACTCACACTCGGGGCACTAAGTGGAAAAAACTTTTCCTCTTCGTACTCAATATAACAGACACAGCTCTTTAAGTTTAATAGAATTTGGTACATCTGTAACTAATTCATTTTTGTCCGACAATAATCCTATTGTAGGGAAAACCGATAGCACTACCTACTTCACGCTTTCACATCAGTTATTTGTACCTCGGTCAATATTATTTAGAAATAGTTAGAACATTCTACGTCTTACAAAAACTATTTCCAAGAAAACTTTATTAATTACTGGAAGAAATTTAGTTTCTTCACATCGGACAAAGGGTGTTAGGGTTATGAAAAGTTACCTTGACTATCATTGACTTTGAATAATAATTCGATACTGGCTCAGATATCATATAATAATATCCATTTTAGATCAACATTATATTGTTTAGTTCAGGTTTATTATTGGTACGGTTTTTATTAAAACCTTCGATCAAATAAAAAATGATAGAGCCACTAATAAAAATATCTTTCTCTGGTATTTTGAGAGTTATAGCATATTGATATTTTTCACGCGAATTTAGTGAATTTTCTAACTTACTTCCCTTTAGAAGCAGCTTAATCTGTCAAGTGGCGTTTTACCTTTGAATGTATAGGACAATTGCAAAATCTATTATTCTGGTGAGGAGCTCGGTGGCGTAGTGGTTTGAGCGCTCTGGTTTCGATTACGAAAACAAAGCAACTTTCGCAATGGTCGATCCCGGGATGGGTCAATAATATTTATAATCTCGAGCTACTTCTTGCTTCGGAAGGCACGTTAAGCCATTGGTCCCGGTTTTTACTGCAACCCCTTTAACCCACCAAAACCGCATTGGGCCAGCGTGGTGATGTTATGACCCAAGCTCCTCATGTAGTTTTCCCACGTAGGAAGGCCTGTGCCCAGCAGTGGGACGTATATAGGCTGATGATGATGATGATTGACGGGTTAAGGAATATCCCAGCTCATCCACACTATTCTTGAGCCAAATTCAACACACTTATAAATGTAAACAAACTAAATATCATTTTGTATAGGTTTGTCTCGTTCCGTTCACTCGCTATCTTTGTTGCTCATCACTCCTACAAAAATTACAGTGGTTTGTTTATAATTTATTCTTTACCGAATATGGCTCAAGTATAGTTAGTTTGTAGCGACAGCACATAAAGCGTAACAGTTTGGCCTTTAGACCGCCTTACTGCGCTCGCAATAGAAGCGGTTTTTGTAGTACAACTGTTACTTGATGTGCTGTCGTGTGTACATTCCTACAGTAAGAAACGTTGCAAAAGAGGGACTACTCTCTATGCTATCAGCGTATCGCTTCTTTTTATTTTAATAGGGAAGGCAACGCGACTATAAGCTAACCATGCGTTGTAAGTATAGTCTTCAGAAAAACGCATCTAGAAGTTCACCCCCATACGTTGAGTCGCTCATTCTGCGGTTTCAATGGAATTTCATAATATAATTTCATAATATTAAAATTCATCCCTCAAATATATGGCAGTAGGTATATCAAATAGGGTGAAAAAAGTTCAAAGTCAAAGTTCTTTAATGCACTTTTTATGTTGTACATACAGATGTTGTGACAAATTCTTCTCGCAGTGTTCTAGTCTAATGTTATATAGAACGCCCTGCTGGGTTAGCACTGCCACCTGCCTCGCAGTTGTTTTCCTGCGGTGACTAAGGTCGTCAGAGCTCATCGAGGAACCATTATATTCAAATCAGGAGGACTTGTATCCTTTGTAGTGAACCTAACCTTTCCTCTTGGTTTTTACAAGGTACTTAGAAGGAGTTGTGTATAGTACCTCTGGTGTTACAAGCGCTGGAGGCTACGGGAAGCGCTTACCATCAGGTGGACCGAATGCTTGTTATCCACCCTTTAGTATAAGACATAAAGGTTGTTTTTCTTAACTTATATAGGTATATTAATAATTACAAATCAAGAAAAAAAACGATGAAAAAATATAAAAACGAAAAATGAAAAATAGAAAAAGGAAGAAAAAAACGATAAAAAAATATATGCTGCGGGACATATATTTTTTCATCGTTTTCTTTCTTAATTTGTAATTATTACAATAAAGTAGGCGTTTAAACGCATCAAAAACATTAAAAAAATGGGTATATTGGTTAATAAAAACAACCGAGCAATATCTGCACCTTCTTAACGGTAATAAATATTCGATGGGAGCGACTGAAAAAATGTAATGATTACAATACCACAGTTACAAATTTTGATTAGCGGAATGGTCACGTCGGAATTTGTCTATGAAGTATGCCATGATCACTACAATAATGGATGCGGCATAGACCATCTGCAATAGTAAAGACTTATAGAAAATATCCAGTTTAGAATGAATATCAGGGTGGGATGGGAACGCGAACCTTTGGTTTTTAGTGTTTACATTATAATATTTTAAAAATATATTTCAAACCTTTTGCTATTTAGTTAAAAATTATAAGAATATATTATATTCTTTGATTTGGGTTTTTACTTTTTTTATATATAATTGCAATAATTGATTCGCACTAGATTTAGTAAATTACAACTTTTAGATGCTATAATTTCGTTTGACACATTGAACAATATCTTTGAAGTACCTACATTTATGAGTTTAGATTTTCTACAGTGTGTGAGCGCCAGCCGGGCTGGGAAGATATGAAAGATTAATCAAATACTAATTTTATCGAATTATGTTTTAAAAATTTAATTGTATTATATTCAGATGGTATAACCGACTACGACGTTGACGACTGTGATTAGGCATTATTTTAAACATCGTCGTCGGTGTTGCATGCAAGCATGCATGAACTCTTATGATTTAATTATCTTAAAGGTAATAAAATAGTAAGTTTTATTATTGAATATGAGTAACAACATCACGCACAAAGAAATTTAGTAACTCGTTTCTTTGTCGTTTTTCCAAAGCTTGGAATTTTTTTCGACACATGTGTTCCCTCCTTTCTATAGCATGCAATAGGTTTCTTCAAAAGACGCGTGGAAAAGTATCTTTTGGGCCGGCAAGGTGGAGGCAGCTAGAGAATTGTGCTTAACCTGCACTAGCTTTGCACCGCATATGGACTATTCTTACTGCTTCACATTAGGTGGTGTTGAGTCATTTGCCGTGATTTGCGTAAAAAAAAACAAATTATTTCTTGTAAACAAAGACAAATTAAAATTTGAAAACATAAATATTAATAATTTATTATGAATTATAAGCTGGTTTCATTTAAAGCTCTACCTAAAGCGGCTCTACGCTGACTAATAGGTAAGCCTAGCAACAGACACCTATCATTAGTGAATTTTTCACACGTAGGTATACCACCTCCTTAAATAAGAACGCTCACTAATACTACTAGCAATAGGTACCTATATAAGTGAATTTTTACACGTATACCACCTCCATAACCACGCTTACTAATACTACATCATCAATGACTAGTGTCGTCGCGTTCAGAGGCAAGTAGAACGGTACCGCGGGCGACGACCCGAGATCTCCGATACCTCATCGTAGTGTTTATTCACTATTATCAAATCGTGACCAATGAGACGCCATTATCGTTTCCGTGCACCTATATTTCCATGGGTGGGAATTGCGCATCTTGTCTGGTTATCCAGCAGGGAGTAGCTCAGTTTTTGCTGTCTATGTTTATTGTTGATTGCAGAGAAACAACGGTGTGGTTTGCAACTATGTCTAACACAGCCAGTCTTTGTTTATCTTTGTATTTGTTGTTTTAGTCAAACATCTTTCAACAACTTTGGGTTGCTATTCGCTTTTGTCTTCACTTAAAAACCGAGTGCATGGTCTTTCAAGCTCGAGGAAGATATCTAGATAGTCTGCCTACCGATAAGTTGAACGGGTGTCCTCTTAACAGAGTTGATACATTTAAATATCTTGGACATTTAGTTACCTCAGACTTGAAAGACAATGAAGACATTGAGAGGGAGCGAAGGGCGTTGTCTGTTCGTGCGAATATAATAGCTCGAAAATTTTACCGTTCCTCTAGGAATGACAAAATTACACTTTTTAAGGCATTTTGCACGGGCAGTTTAAGGATGAATTATTCGCAGAAACAGTACAGCTCTCTTCGCATTCAGTAGGTACAATAATGCGTTCAGGGTGCTGATGGGGCTGCCTCGCTTCTGTAGTGCGTCAGGAATATTCGCAGAAGCGCGTGTGGTGTGGATTGTTTTTATACAATTATGCGTAAGCGATGCGCAGGGTGCGGGGCAGCCGCAACATCATCCTGAGCGCATTCGCAGAGAGATTTGACTGCCAGTACCTGAACCACTGCAACATGGTTCAGGTACTGACTAACGTCAAAATATTATTCAAATTTATTAATTAAGTATAATAGTTTATCATATTGTTACTATTATTATTGATTGATTTATAGTATTAGTATATATTTGTAATGTGATTGAAGTCTAATAACTGTAGTGTTACATGTTACTATGATCCAAGATAGTCGAAATAAATGAATTTATTATTATTATTAAATCTTGATAAAGTGCAATCTATCTTACAACTCCACCACACACATCCCTCATGTTTAGCCAACAAGTAAAATACTACCCCTCTTAATATGAAAGGCGGACTAAAGTTAGTTCTCGTCTAAAACTGATGCTGTCACTTATATTTGTTAAAAGAAAGACAGACAGCATCAGCTTTAGACCAGGACTAACTTTAGTCCGCGTTTTATAATAAGGGGTATTCGTTTGCTACATATGAGGGAACCTGAGAACATATTTTTTAACGCAGGGTCAAGCGATGACGTCTACCGCCGAGCCAGGAAGGATCCAATAAAACTCACCGCGGAAACCACCTGCCGTCAGTATACACAGGAACGGACAAGCAGTCAACCATCCTACTCCAAAGGTCGGTCCGCATAACTGCACACCCCTCATAACTCTAAATCCATTCATAACTGGTGGGCCATGCTATTCGGTGGTAACTTATATTAAGGTGGTGAGGGCCTCCGACTTTTCGCCGACGACGGCGTCACTACAACCGTAGAAGCAGTGATTGACCTGCTCTGTAGTGATAAATTACATTATTCAAGCCAGAAATGTGGCACTTAACAATAATATTAGTTAATACTTTCTCTAAGGAGTATCTGTAAGGTTTTCTTCCTTCGTGGTATTTCTAAAACTATTTCAGGCACCAGTCCTTTTTACACATTTGGATTAAAACTGTTATTTAAGGATTAAGCAATATCCTGTAGGGCCTATTTTATGAAGTATTCATAAATTACCAATTTTTCAATTGTATTAAATTTTAAACTGTGTTTTTATTGTGTACAGCTGTCCTCGCTCATAGATTTTTCTCTACCGCTTCTCATCAAGTAGTGTTGAGTTATTTTCCATGTTGTGAATTAAATAGATCCTTTACTAGTTGAGTAGTTTCAATTTAAAGGAAAATATGTAAAATCCCCTATTTTTACAGATAAAACATATTCGCTTTTAAGTCACTAACTTAGTAAAACGCTACTATCGCGTTCGCTAAAAATAGTCAAATCATATGAATTTGTGAAACGCCTATTTTAGAAAGTATCAGAACAATTTGATTTTCTTTTGAGTCCCCTTTGTTTACGCTGTAGTTATGTTCAAACTCAAACGCACAATCCAGAACCACAGTTTCAGGGTATTGCTTCGACATAGCATCAGTTTCTATTTCCCAAAAACACATTTACCTACTTATACGAGTAATTGAAATATATAATTATTAGATAGTATGACATCCTTGAGTTTATTAATAATTAGTCAAATATGCTCAGGAATAAATAGCGATAAACCGTCCTCCATAACGGTACTACCGTCTTCTGACATAGGGTCACAAGTTCGGATTCTGCGGTAAATACTTAGAACTAAATCGCACGAGATCATTAAAAGTGTAGGTGATTAATTGCGTACTTGTTTTTAGTCGCAATAATATGTTAATATGTAGTTATATTTACACTATATAGTTCACCTTTGTGAATAAGTAACAAAATGAAATGTACCTATATCCGCGGCATTTTATTTTCGGTTTAACCAGTTTAATCGGAGATTTGAACTAGTACTAACTGATTGCAAATATTCATCAAAAATATGGCTGAAATATGAAAATGAATCTTTTTTTAAAGAAAATGGGACATACAGCATGACTCTGGATAAAAAAAATGGGTAGAACCACTTTCGCCTCACAGAAGGTCGCATCGTATTAAAATAATAATTGAGAAAGCTTTATGTTGCGAGGAGGGGGACTTATCTCCTATGCTGTCAACGCGTCCTCTTTTCAGAGGGCCTAGACAAGATGCCTTTTGATAATCGCTATCGCTTTAAGGGGAAAATTTTTGGGATTTGACATTTTCCATTTAGCGATTGTCAAACGGCATCTTGTCTATGCCTGTTTCTCGCCCTTAAGCAAAAAAAAAGATTTTTGTTTTTTTTTTTAATTAATGGCATTAAGATGAATAAAAGTAATTAAAAAAAGTGAATTAACACCACTTGAGCAACTTACGGGGTGTAAGGGTTTCCGAACAACACCTTACGGGATCCAAGCCAACCTCACCTGCACGTGGTGCACCCTGCTGTTCAACAGACGAGGCTCTGGCGCTCCCCACCTACCAGCACTGGGCCAGCGTGGTGGGTGACGGCCCAAAACCCTCCCATGAATGTATCACATAAACCCAAGGCCCCAAGTGCCCGGCGGTACCGGAGGTCGTGCCGGCGGTGATGGACGTTGGCGAGGCACCGGGACCGGGGGTGCTAAAAATCCCCGGGTGGCGACAATATCCCATCATATTCGGGCCAAATTCGGGCCCTGGCCCACATACAACACACGCACACTGCGGAACGAGGAGAAGCTGCTAGAACTAGAGGAGGAATTAAGTAGGATTCGCTGGAGTATAGTGGGACTATCTGAAGTCCGACGAGAGGGCGAGAACACGATAGTTCTTAAATCCGGCAACCTGCTCTATTTCCGGGAGGGCGAAGATCTGTCCCAAGGTGGTGTCGGGTTCATTGTCCACAAGTCTCTCGTGAACAACGTTTTACAAATCGGAAGTGTGTCGAATAGGGTGGCGTACCTTATACTCAGAATTACCAAACGGTATTCATTGAAGGTCATACAGGTTTACGCCCCGACCTCGACTCACCCCGACGAGGAAGTAGAAGTAATGTATGAGGTTATCTCTCGGGCAATACATACTTCCAAAACTCACTACACCGTTGTCATGGGAGACTTCAACGCAAGGCTGGGCAAACGTGGCGATGATGAGTTGAAAGTGGGGCAATTTGGAGCTGGAATGCGGAACTTTAGAGGTCAAATGCTGGCCGATTATATGGAGAGTGAGGAACTCTTTATGATGAACTCCTTCTTCAAAAAACGGCCGCATCGAAAATAGACCTGGAAAAGTCCGGATAGCGCAACGAAAAATGAAATCGATTTCATCATGTCGACTAAGACGCGGATATTCAATGATGTCTCAGTGATCAATTCGTTTAACACGGGGAGTGATCACCGAATGGTACGAGGCACATTGAACCTCAATGTGAAATCCGAGAGGTATCGACTGATGAAGTCTACACTCCGCCCCGCAGCTATCCAGGTCCAAAACCCCGAACTCTTTTAGCTCGAACTGCAAAATCGCTTCGATTGCCTGGAGGACTGCACAGATGTGGACACTTACAATGACAGGTTCGTGGAAGATGTCCTTACGGTGCGTTCTAAGCTCTTCAAACCCAGCCGTAACAAAAGGGCTAAGAAAATCTCCGAGCCAACGTTGAAGCTGATGGAGGAAAGACGTATGGTTTTGCAGTCTTATGAGGATGCTCGTGGGCAGCTCAATAAACAGATCTCTAAGTCCTTGACTCGTGACTTACGCCGATTTAATACATAACGTATTAAGGAGGCGATCGAGCGGAACAAAGGCTCTAAAGTGTTCGCTAAAGATCTTTCGCTTGGACAAAGTTTGGTGACGAAGCTGAAGACGGAGGGAGGCAGACTCATTACGTCACGACCTGAGCTTTTGGCCGAGATTAAAAACTTCGACGGATAGCTTTACGCGACATCACGCACACCTGTCACTCAGGCCACCGATCCAAGAGCCAAATTAACCCGACACTACACTGAAGATATCCCGGGCGTCAGCCTGTACGAGATTAGTGTAGCTCTCAAACAGCTCAAGAACAACAAGGCATTGGGCAACAATGGAGTTACAGCAGAGCTTCTGAAAGCAGGTGGACGTGTGGTCCTGAAAGCTCTTCAGATGCTATTTAACTCCATCATTCTAGAGGGTAAAACGCCAAAAGCATGGCAGAGGGGCGTGGTGGCACTCTTATTCAAAAAAGGTGATCGGACCCAATTGAAGAACTACAGACCCATCACGCTCCTGCGTCATGTTTACAAGCTGTTTTCGAGAGTTATAACGAATCGTCTCGCACGCAGGTTTGACGACTTCCAGCCTCCCGAACAAGCCGGATTCCGAAAAGGCTTCAGTACCATAGACCGAAGAACGAACGACCGAACGAACGAACGAAGACCGAAGAGTACAACCTGCCATTATGCTTAGCGTTCGTGGACTATGAGAAAGCCTTCGATTCTGTTGAGACCTGGGCCGTGCTTCAGTCACTCCAGAGGTGCCAAATTGACTATCGATACATCCAAGTGCTGCAGTCACTGTACAAAAACGCCACTATGTCAGTCCGCCTCCAGGATCAAAACTTGAAACTAATACGACTTCAGCGAGGTGTGAGACAGGGCGATGTTATTTCGCCGAAACTGTTCACAGCCGCGTTGGAGGATGTGTTTAAGCTTTTGGACTGCAGAGGACTTGGCATCAACATTAACGGCGAGTACATGACGCACCTTCGTTTTGCTGATGATATCGTTTTCATGGCTAAGACCCTGGAGAACTCAGGGACAATGCTCGACGACCTCTGTAGAGTCTCCCAACAAGTGGGTCTTAAAATGAACATGGATAAGACGAAAATTATGTCAAATTCTTGGCATTCCCATGTTGTACCCGCTCGGCTGGGCAGCGTTCGGGAAGCTTCGCAGCATATTCTCGGCCCAACTACCGGAGTGTCTCAAGACGAAAGTCTTTAATGCGTGTGTGTTGCCAGTGATGACTTACGGAACTGAGACGTGGCCGCTTACAATGGGCCTCATAAGAAGGCTCAGTGTTACCCAAAGGGCAATGGAGAGGGCTATGCTCGGGGTTTCTCTGCGTGATCGAATTAGAAATGATGAGATCCGCAGGAGAACTAAGGTCACCGACATAGCCCGAAGAATTGCGAACCTCAAGTGGCAGTGGGCAGTCCACATTGCAAGGAGGACTGACGGCCGTCAGGGCGGAAAGGTCCTCGAGTGGCGGCCGCGTACCGGGTGACGCAGCGTTGGTAGGCCCCCCACAAGGTAGACCGACGATCTGGTGAGGGTCGCGGGAAGCCAATGGATGCGGGCAGCGCAGGACCGATCGGTTTGGAGATCCCTGGGGGAGGCTTATGCCCAGCAGTGGGCGTCTCTCGGCTGAAATGATGAGCAACTAACCCGCCGTCAGTCAACTTTTATATACGACATGAATGGCAAACAAGCCTACTATTCGCCTAGTGGTATACGGTTACCATAGACCATAAAATTTTATGGACGCTCGGAGCACTTTGAGTGCTACTCACCCTTTGTCCACCCTGTTAAAATCAAACGAAAACTTTAGATTGATATATCATTGAATTAACTTTAAAATAATAAAATTATAGAATGTCTCGTGGAATCGAGCCTTATCGAGCACCTCTTTAGAGGGCTTTCAATACTCTTATGTCTTTAAAAACAGTGGTTATAAAGGCTATATTTCAAGTTCAATAAAATCTTCACACGCCCACAACGACGCGTCGTTTGACGGCACTGCCCTTTCTTGTTTTCTAATTTATATCCACGAACATATAGGACGTTGACTAAAGCCAAACTGGTGAGTTGAGAGCAAATTTATAAATCAGATCTTCTTAGTAATTTATTTTTAAATATTTATACTAAAGAGCAATAAGTGTAACTGTTACAGACACTTAATATTTATTGTATGGCTTCAAGTCATTCATAATCTTACCTTAGCAAACTATCTAATAGTGTAACTACCGTACCGTGATCTCGAGTGTAATACCCGGAGTTGCATTATTAAATCGTTTCAAACTAAATTATGGTCCAAAGAAAAGGTAATGTGTTACATCTGTCAAGCGTCGTTATACCTCTGGAGATCTTATGACAATTGTAAAATCAATTGTGTCTGGAATTTGATGCTTGACGGGCTAAGCTGTTATTGTTAAAAAGAGACAAAATAGGAAATTTTGCTTTCTTACCAAAAAAATTAAGATCACACACATGTGACAGCTCAATTTTGACTCTAAAACAATCAGCATATGCTAATGTTTTACTGAAACAACTCTGTGACGCCACGGACATCCATGTCATTTTCAAATTTGTATCATAAAAATATATTACATCCACTCCGTTTTATTTCTCTATGAAATACCGAAGAGAGATACCTCATTATGGGAATGAGGTAGATATACTACTCTGTCAAGAAAGTACCGGGAAAAGATCAATAATACACAAAATGTTAGTTATCATCTAAATTTATTTTATCACCTTCAAAGTATGCCTTTTCACGCTAATACACACTAGATATGATATAACAAAAGA
This sequence comes from Nymphula nitidulata, assembly GCA_947347705.1. Lineage (NCBI taxonomy): Eukaryota > Metazoa > Arthropoda > Insecta > Lepidoptera > Crambidae > Nymphula > Nymphula nitidulata. The sequence goes on along the minus strand of OX374625.1, from coordinate 14,004,088 downwards.
CAGCACTGTATTTAATATAAATAACAGATGCAACTCAAGCTCCGCGCCAAAATGGAAAACAGTTGTGCAAATCTAACAACCACAAAAAAAAACAAAAAAATTAATTTGGAACCATAAAGTAATCATCCATTGCCGATACTTTTTTGACTGAATGTACCTCATTATATCCAATTGGTGTATAGGTTTCTTTATGCAAATAGATGACAAACAAACTGACGGCTCATCTGGTGGTAAGCGGTAGCTAAATAATCTACGAATAACCTTTAGGTTATTGTTTTCCGTAATAACAGTTCACTGACCCAACACTTTCATTCTGATACGTAGGTAATTATTACAATGATTCATTTGACTGGTGTCATAAAAATTCCGAGGCACGAATTATTTTCACTTTAATTACTTATTTTAATTTGAATAAAGCACCAAAAATGGTTCCTATAATACTTTGCTTATCAAAATCGATTCTTTATTAACTTTACAGAAATAATGAAGCAATAAAATAGCTAAAACTTAAAATTGTTTTGCGTTTTTATAACTGTACTTCTTGTGGGTTTTACAATAATATATATATGTATACAAATCTGTGATGCACGAAATAAGGATCAAAACGGTTTGAATTGTTCTTTTGTTTTTTATCAATATCCACTCGTTTGGGATTAATTACTGTTGATAGCCAGCCGAATCGAAGCGACACCGAGCTAAAAGGGTGGATGAAGGTCTGAACGACAATGAATCCGCTCGGTTAATACTGTTAAGCCCATAATCTAGGGACGAGTGTCATTAGGGTTGTCAAATAAAGAAAGCTACGTTTTTCCAACTTCATCATTACAGCCTATACCACTGTGACAACGAAAAGTAGTATAATGCTTTCAAAGACACGACATTGCAGATACATTAGGGTCAGATCACTTTACCTCGACAAGCGGGAAGGCGCGAGACGTACGCGTGACTCTTCAAGGATGTGCGAGGATTCTCGTGCATCCGCACCGCACTTTGTAGCACAATATACCATAGAGTATATTTTTAATATGCAACCATAATATTTCATTATACTAGACGTTTGATACTACAACGGTGCGTGGATTCTTTCGGCGAAGGCGTCACGTCGGATTAAGTCGCACGACTTTAAGCTAATTTGGACGAAATTTAGGAAAGACACACTAATATCCGTTTTCAAATTGATAGATTAATAGAAATACACCCATTTCTTTTGGTTTGACACTGACTGTCTCTATTATCAATGAAACTATCATACAATAGAAATTCTATTGGGGTCTCATATATTATTATACTAAGGCAAAGAAAATATTTGATAACATTTTTTTTCATACTTTAAAATATCTCAATAGGTAAATTACACACTCATACATATTTCTCTGTTTGTCATAGATTAGTTAGCGCCTATATCAAATCTTTAGGAAATTTATACAGTCTCGGGCGCAAAATGGCACTATACTTTTTCATAAAAGGCATGATAGTATGCGAAAACATTACTGATTTCAATCCCTGTCTCTACATTTCAACCAATTATTGTAGTTCAATCAAATGCGCCATCCCTGGCCGTGATATATATGTGTTGTAAATAAGCGAGTTGCATATATCGTTTATATCGGCGTAATATTGAAATGTGTGGACTGTTGGAACTGGTTTGTAGGGAACGCTGCGACCTGGGGATACATCGGGCTTAGGATCTCCAGAACGCAGTGGAAAGAGAGGCACTGAGGCGCCGGGCTTGTATTTATTGCGATGCTGCATTGTCTTGGCTATCAGTAGGTACTTCTCACAAACATGTTTATGAAGGTTTAGCGTTCGTTGGGGTTAACGTGGAGTTATTATAACACTCGCTGCGACAAATCTGCTTCACTTTATAAAGGGTATAAAGTAATGTTTTATACGAAGAAACGGCTGAGTACACACATCAAAATATTGTTCTGTTGTGTGTGTATAAACGCAGGCGGGCTAGGTTAAAACTGTTATAGAATTAGTTTTTTAAATTTAGCAATTTTTATGCTATTTAATGTATCTGAAAAACAACATACAAACTTTAAAATTATGCAAAATCGTTAAACTTACTTATGTCTCAATTAATTTGATTGTTTAATTTGATTGATTGTTCTTTTATTCGTAATGATGGCATGTTCATAACTCTCAAAATACAAATTCAGGCAACTCTAGGACTGCTCTACTTGAATCTTTTTTGGGAAATTCTCTGTATATAGTTTTTACAAGCCTATGGTGATAATGTATGTTCATCCTGCACGCTGCATTATGGTGGCATTTGGCTTAATTGTAAATCAGAGTTAAGTCACAGCTGAGCGTATCCTCCGAAACTTTAAATTGAAACATACTGTTTATTAATAGATTACTTTTGCAAATACTTAATGTTTAAAAAGTATCGATACTAGAAAAAAATCATGTACTAGGCTGGAGATCGAACCCGCGACCGTTCACAATCCGGATGAGTGTTCTAACCATCAGGGCTACCAACTGCTCCTCTTCTCTGATCTGTCTGTATTTGCGTTAGAAGGTAACGTGTACCGTCACAATGTCAAAATATTATTTAGCACATGAACGAGAAGGCAACAAACAGTTCTATTACAGCGATAAAATCAACGCCTTTTACGGAAGTTTTTTTTATTTCCGTGTTTCATCCTTGTTTGGATAAACAAGAAAAAAATCACTTAAATAAAAATACCTTACCTATTTTTATTTTCGTTTTTTATTATTTTTGGATAACTAAACAAGAATAAAACATGTAAATAAAATTTACCTCCGTAATAGGCGTTAATTAAGATTACCGCTGTAATAGTTATATTTATGTTACTTTTTGTGCCCGAAGACATGATTTTTATTAGTTTAGATACTTCCTAATTATTAAAACATTTATCATAATGTTAAAAATAACATTTTTAAAGAATCATATCGTGTGAATTGTTTATACCGATGAGCTATGGCGGAAAATTTACTATTCCTAGATATGGAGTACAATGGAGTAGGTAATTATAATTAGCTTATCTGCTTATCCCGTCCGTCTCTATGCATTATATTTTACAGATATCAGTGGCATAACAAGACCTACCTGTTCGCAAGTAAATATATGTGTTAAATGAGCCCTTGACGATAAATAGCGATGAAGGGTTGTGAAAATAAAAAGAATACCCCCTCAAGGTTAGCGAGCGTAATCTATAAAATTGTCTCTACACTACAGAAGGACTGATACGAAACAATAGTTAAAAGTTACACTGCCTTTATTGGAAGACCAAAGCTTAGTCTCTGCAAAGATTAACCAGCAATGTATTGGAGGAAAGTTTAAATAAACGCATTCATGCGTAAACTTTGAGATAACGAGGTCTCGTCTGCCATATGCCACATGAGAAATTTGAAACCTGATTCGTCTTTTTGCTATCATACCAGTTAAAAACAAATTGATCAAGAAATAACGACGTTAGTTTTTATGTTAACACTGGCTGAAAAATTGCACACACCAAGACTTGTAGCGTAAGTACCTACATCTGGTTTTTAAGAAACATGATCCGAAATCCATATTACTCTTAGCGTACTATCAATCATATATTTCGTATCTCGTTGCCTCAATTTTAAGAGAGATTGAAGAAGGTAGACTGTTTGATTTCAATACACAACATACATGTTTTCTAGCGAGCTGAAGTAAGTACGACTTAACCAGTCTGATGGGCGTTATACTCCAGTACCGGGTCCCGAAGGTGAACCTAAGGCAGGGTCCAGGAGTTCTTTATATTTTGTGATACGATTTGATCGTATCACGTAATGCTTAATTTACTGACGCAGGTATTGCCGAATTATTAAATTTGACAAATCCTGGACTGATACAGGGTTAATATTTTGTTTTAACTATACAATTATTGATATTATCAAGTAAGTACTAGCGACTTATATTGTCGGATTTTCGTTATCAGTATTTCTCTTGGTTATATCTATTCCAATATATTTATTTCAACTTCAGTGTACTTACGCTTAACGGTGATCCTCTGCGTCGGCGCATCTCGCCTTAGCCGGGTGATACGCACAGACGCAATTTATGACAATGTGTAACCTGCGCCGAGCCGGCATCAGGCAATAACTTACTTTTGTTTGTAAGCGTTTAAAACTATAGAACATGCAGAATTTTCACATCCTTTTAATTATTAATTGGAGAGGTTTTGAGGACATTTAATGATACGGTTATGATTATGAAGTGAACATTGTGTACTTTTGTAAACAAATTTCTACGTTGACAAAAAATATGTGGAATCATTAAAATAACCTCTAACTACTGAGTGTGAAAGTTGAGTAGGTATTTTACTTTGGGTAACCATAACATCAATTAGCATCATCCATCATCCAAACTCTTACAAGATAAATTGATATGTTTTAATGCACTCACAGTTTTAATGCAAAACTGTAGAAATAATAAAATTACATCAAACATGGCATGGGCTTGATCACGGTTACTAACATTACGGTGGCTCGATCGTTTTGAGTTTTGACCGGTCCACTGACGCTCACCCAACAAAAAATAAGAATCATGTCTGGTGTGGTTACTGTTGGTAAAGACTTATATAAAGATATCTGGGGTCAGTTTCTTCTACTTGCCATTGCCAGTAGTACTGTGTAGTCGCGATCACAATCTCATTCAATTTTCACGCCTATTGCTGCTGCAGTAAATAGAACGTTCTTTACTCGAACGACATAGATCAGCAATGGGAATACATAAAAATGACAAATTTTACAACTATTGGAGATAGAAAATCTACCCTGGGCATATTCTATTTACAAACTGTAGGGGTTTAGGTCAAAACTCGCCTAGATCAAATTACAACCTAACTTACGATCTAACCAATTCAGTCTTGTTTGGAATTTTATATTAAAGTAAGGGTTAAAGTAGGACTGAAATTTTAAAAAAATAAAAGTAGGCGAGTTAAGCGAGTTTGAAGAAAAAATCTACAATTTTTGTATCCTATATAACCATATACTGAAAATTATAAGCATCATAATTCTTACAAACAGCTTCATTTTGTAAGTTATTAAAATTCTACCAAAGCAGTGTAATATAATTTTGATGCTGCATATGAAAACGAAGTATTTGTGTAGTCCTATAGCGCGATTGCTATTCTCATATTTACAACGCCAACATTACAATAGCAATGCACAGCGTACAAACGCCTACGTTATGCTAAAATAACAGTAAGTTGTATATAAAGCATCGCAAATTTTCCCCTATCCTACAAAACGAAGCGCGTACCGATTAAATGAGGTGCTCGCGTTTCTCCAGATAGCCAAGCCTGTTTCAACTCTTTCCTTCTTGTGGGAAAGACTAAGGCTGTCTCTCTCTCACCAGGCTGCGCAGCCTCATCTCGCCGGCACCTCGCCGTCGCCTTCGAGTCACATATTTTATTTGTGGAGCCTTCCTGCATCCAGAGCAGACTAAAGCATTCCACAGAAGGTGCGCAACAAAAACGTATTGTAACATAAAGTTGTTTCATTAATATGTTATTAAATATAAAATATTTTAACAAGGAAGCATGAGTGTAGTCATAATACACACTTTAATATCTTGCACTAAAAACAGGTACTGCCAATGCAGAAATACAAGAAGAAAAAACCATGACTAGAATTATGGATTTATAAATAAGATGAAAACACCAGATTTTTTTTGCATCATTGAAGATGTAATTCTAGAAGAAAGGTGGAAAACAATTTAGACATGTCGTCAACTTAGTGGCCGCTTTATGTTGGTCGTGTCGGAGACCTGCCAATAATATTCACCCACACACTTACCTGAATGCAATAATCGTAGCCAATTTTATGCTTATAGGTAAGGTTCACATACGGATAGGTGACGATGTAAACTGTAAGGCTGTAAATTTCATACGAAACATAGAAATGTGATCTTTGTTTGCGAGTTACATTTGCAGTTGTCTTAGTGAGATGCAAATCACGTTGAGTTTTATTTCTTACTGAGGGGTGGAATGTATGCAGCAAAATCGTCCTTTTTATTTATAGCACTGAACGAACTTATAGGCATGGAAATAATAGCATATCGGTAGCTTATAATCCATAATAATGTGGGGTTCTTCGAAAAATCTATTAGGCATTTATTATTATGGTAGATTACGAAGAATTATTCTCTGAAATAACAATACTTACCTACGACTAAAAGTCGACGAAAAGCTATCATAAATAAAATACATTTACCTAACCCTGTTGAGAACTTGCGAGTTGCGATCGTGATGATAAGTCTACGATTCATATCAACTTCGTTTTTAAAGTTTTTGATGTGTTGTTATGTGATTTTCAAATTCAGACAGAACTTAACATTTATTGGTGTTCCTCATTCAGAGTTCAACCTCATCTCTATTTTCTGTGGTTCAACCCGAAGACAGATCAGTATATTTACTATTATGAAAAAAAGATTCCTATCCATACCATGTCAGAAGAGGTGTATTATTGCTTGACAATGAATTTTAGGGACATATTGAGTAAATTTATAAATCTGTGTATCTTAATAAAAAATGCAACGCATCATTGGAAAATGTTCAGCTACTAGTGGCCAATATGAAATAACATGCAAACCGAGAGATTAAAATAAAAGAAGCGTAAGCCAATCTGCATACAAGCGATTTCTATAAGTATAGACTAAAGTTATGGATTTGATTCAATAGTTAATAAGTAAAATGTAACTATAAAACTGAACTGAAAAATATTTCTTAAGGCTCGGTAGACAAGGTACCTATACGCCTATTCGATATTTATTCAATTATGCGGAGATTCCTATATTATTATGACTTCCTTTGTCTCTTGTTACTAATACAGATCTTTTCCTGGTAATTTTTCTTATCTCACCGACTACCTTTGTGCTCACTTCAATGTTTCAACCTTCAATATGGCCATCACACATGAGATTTACAGGCAAACTTGTTTACGCTCCTTTTAAGAAAACGATGATTTTTAAAGGTGGCACGAAATAATTCACCTACAGCAAATACATAAAAAAGTTGACACACGGACCATAAAATACTTTGCACACCTCAAATAAAATAAGACACATATTGAAGGACCACAATATGGACGCGAAACAAATTAACAAATATAATTTTGCACGTAAAATGCTTACGGAAATGCGATCTGAGCTTAATTTGTGTGTACAAGTGCATGCGTATCGTCGAAGTGGTAACACTAAAACTGCAAATTTAAGTTTGTCCTTAGTACTTTCTTAGTAATATTGAAGTCCGAGACATGCGTTTAAACGTTTTCTCGGGAACAGTCCCGTAAATTAATGAAGCCAGTTCGTGAAATGACGGTAAAGATCCAAACAAACCGCCAGGAGAAAGGAAACACGATGGCCACTATAATAATTAATCGTAAAACAAGCGGTATTTCTTTAATAGGCAAATTTTGCACAGATATTAAGAGTTAACAACATAATCATAAAATGTTCTGTAAATGCTAGAAGGTTCCAATGCAAAAGTAATTAAATAATGTAAGATATTTTTTCTATTAATTAACTACTAAACATTAGTTAATGTATTAAAAATTGATTTACGTGCTACTATAACTATACCTTTCGGATTTTTTTTCCTTTCAAGCGCTAGGTTCCACAAAATTTAACGTTATTTGACAGCATTAAGGTTTAATGTTTTTGAAAATGTCGACTAAAAACAATGTGGGATGACCGCTCTAGCCCCTAAGATAAAGTTAACTTTGGAGACTCATATCAAATGATCTCGCATCCCATCCCCAGACAAAAGTTTCCCTAGATTTTTCAGAAGCTTTTTTTAAACAATTACGACTGAATATTTTTATAAATATTACCTAGCAGGATATACGAATAAATGTGAGATTTAATAGAATCGCGAAAGTTCAACTCAGTGGCCAGTGTCACAACAAGGCTATACGATGCAACAATTGCCAATCGTTTTCCTCGTTCCTGCTGCCTCGGAACAACCTTGCTCATCATGAGGCCGCTTGCCGTTCATTTGTTCAACAAAACATAGGTAAAATACTAGGTCAAAGAACTTAAATAATATCTAGATACGTAAATAAATACTTTTGTGAATAATTTAAAGGTGGACAAGTGGTTTAATTTACATAAGATTATTATTTGGGTATAACTAGTAATGGTATATGTAATAAGTATTAAAAATAAGTTAAAATTTACCATTAACATCATCATCACCAACCTGATGGCCTTCCTACATGATGAGAGTAACACATTAGGAGTTTGGGCCATAACACCACCACGCAGGCCCTCTGCGGGTTGGTGGATTAACCCCTTGCGGCATTATCCCACCGGAGGGATATACCAATTGGAAAATCAATTGTGTCTGGAATCTGATAGCTTTTGTTCAGATGATGACACAATGCAAACACTTCCACTTTATTCCACACGAGTAGGTAAATAAATCAGACAGTAGAGCAAGGATATATATAGAGCAGGTAACCTTATTGTAGTTAGTGTATAATTGAAACTTGTGGGTAAAACGTTTTATTCTGACAGATTTTTCAAACGATGATCAAATTAACCCCTTTTTTGTCCCTTGACATTGCCTAAAACCTGCGGCGCCTCTCCTTCACAATAGAAAACCTATCACGTCTGATTTGTAGGTCACAAAAAATACCCAATTAAACGTTCTTATTACAATAAGATAACATTCTTTTTTTTATACAACTAAATGACAAACAAGCTGGTGGTAAGTGGTTATAGTCGCCTATTGAATATACACCTACCTGCAATAACATTCTAGTTTGTTATACAAACAGTATTGATGATTTAATAATAGACGTGAAGCTGAATTTTTGTGGAAAAATAAGTAAACACGGAAATTTTGCAGAAAGTCCAATCCACTTAACTTTGTTGATAAAATAATGTTGGTGACGAACTTGTTTTTTTGAGCAAGAACATAAATTAAACAGTTGCTTATAACTGTCAAACAGCTGGTTTCAATAGTGACATAAAGAAGGAAGTAAGTTTACTGAAATTTTATTCTTTAGCAATTTTATCAATCTACAAATGAAACTAAGCAGGCCTAATCTGGATATAATATTGTACTGGTAGTGTTTTTAATATTACCAAAGAATCTCATGAAGATATATGTCAATAACATGAAAAGACGTGTTGTTATCATATCAGCGAAGCGTAAGTATCATAATATATTAAGATAGGTTTGCTTTTACTTTCTGCAAAATCAAAGGGAGTTTGATTTGTTGATACGTCTTATAGAAACAATGATTTAGGAGGCAATTGCTTGTTCCGTACTCTTAAACTAAATAAAGATCCTAAATATTCAACACTAACAATAATAATATTCACTGAAAAAAATATTAAGCCGAATTATTTCGGTCACATTAATTATAATTAAAATTTAGCGGGGTGTCATTACAGTTTATTTGATTTAACTTAACGGTGCATTTCTATGCAACTTTATTTTTGGCAAGATATGTTACCCTAAGTGATGTAGTCACTTTTTTGAGCTAGAGGTTGACAAAAGATCAGTTGTCCTTTTTTTGAGTGTTCTTGCACTCACACTCATTATCTAGCCAAAGCATCATTTAATGCTTGTGCATGGATAGTTATTATTAGCTAAAGAAGAAATATGGATCGGTAGTAATATATGCATATCAATATTACACATGATACTAAATTAATATAGCTACATCCTAAATATTTTTTTAACAGAAAAAAACATGGTGTAAAGTGTAACACAGGACCCAAGAAACCAATAAAATCCGGTTAGAAGCAATTTTATTATTTGTTACCAGTAAATAATGGTTCAGATCGTTTCTGCATAACAATAAGAGGTATTCAATTAGAGAGACAGACCGTCAACGTAACGATGTCGCGTCCTCATTGTTTATACCGCGTTTGTTCTGGCGAAACCCAATCATAGTGTAAGTTAAAAGCAGTACAGAAAGAATTGCAGCGGCTGGCACCCCGAGAAACTTGCATGGGTATGGAGGAACATCATATAGCCCTTAGTTACAACTAAAATTTCTATCATTCAATAGTTTTTTATTAAAGGATGATAAACAGGTAGATATGATCACCTGATTATGAGTATTTTTGGTAATCATCGTCTACACATTAATATTGTGAATACAAAAGATGTTATTACCTCCGACACCCTGTTATAATTAATGCTGGCTATATTTCTTCATATCGCAATAAGGAACTGCTTCAAGACAGGAATAGAAAGGACTAAGGCCAACTAGTGGTGCTTGTTCTGTTTTTTCTCTTTCATCAAAAGGAAAAGGATATTAAAACTGAAACTACCGAATTACTGAAATTAGGTAACTTTTATAGAAATAAATCACAATTTCCTAAGCACAGAATACTTTTACTCCAAGGAGTTCTGAGGAATCATGAAAAAAAAAACAAAATAATATACTTATTCAAAAACCAAAACCAGCTTTCCTTTTTGCATTGTTTAAGAAAACAAAATATACTGCACTTGAATTTAAAATGCGAGTGTGTATCCTCCAGAAAAAACCGCGTCCTTTTCTATCTTCCCTTTAGAAACTACGACACCACTGACAGACACCGACATTTAAAGGAGAAAGTTATGTATAACATCCCTGTTTTAACTTTTTATATTTTTCAAAAACGTGACTACTGGAATATTAAGTTCATTAAATCGTTGTTATAAAGTATCCAGAGAGTTTACGGATCATCACTTATTTGAAAACATTTCATTTTAAATTAACTAATTTTATTAGCGAACTATTTTTTTATTTCACAATTTACTCGTACATTATTTAACTATTTTACATTTATACGATTGACCAAAATACCATTATCATCATCACCAGCCCCTATACGTCCCACTGCTGGGCACAGGCCTTTCTACATGGAAAAATACATGAGGAGTTTGGACCATAATACCACTATACCACCGAGCCTGTCTATTAAAATATGTTCTTCAACATTATTGAATTTCTAGTTTTTTTTATATTGATTCGAAAACAACTAACTTTATTCACACAGTATTTCACCGTAAGTAGAAATACTTAATACATGTCGAAATTAAGTGTACGGTCGTGTCCTAACTAAACTACTCACATATGCGTCTCTATTCCCTTCTGTTTATACTTTGACTGTAGTCTATTGCGTCCTACACAAGAGGAGCCATTACACACTTTCTTATTTTCTCAACTTCGCAAGCTAATCTAGTAATAGGCTATCGGAGGGACTCTCACCGTTTGAACGCTCCGAGAAAGTCATTACATAAGCAGCCGTGTCTACCGCAAATCACAAAATTGGCGTAAGTAAAGCTACTATAATTATGAGAAATTAATTCGTACTTACCACTTGGGGAGTTTTGTATCAAAAATTACACTTCACCATCATCATTTCAACCAAGAGACGTCTACTGCTGTAAAACAAAAACAAGTTGGCTTAAACCCGTTGACACTATTAAAAAAGTATTTTATAGGCGCTAAAGGATTACCTCCTCACTTAACAATTAGGTTAGACAGGGAAAAAATGGAACATCTAAATGAAAACAAGAAAATTACAATGTTCATTCTTCCTTAACACGATGAATGCTTATAATTTTGTTATTGCAAGTAGATGCTTCAAAAGATATTCTTGTTCATAGTTAGCATATTCTCGGCATTCTAGCTGGTTCTGATTCTCTACTTCATATCTTTTCATATCAAACAAAGTCATCCCAGTTGCAACATACTTAGTCAACTAAAATTACTGTAAAAGGAAGCGTGGTTATTATTAAACTACACGTAAGTAAGGAATGAGTCAATGGGACGGACCGGACGGGACGTATGTTTCTCGGAAACCTTTTGTTGCTGCATATCATTCTCATTGCCCAATAAGACAAATTCAAGAACTAAAGCACTTGCGAAAATAAACGCAAGCTGGACACATTTTCTTGTATACTTTTATGAAGGCCTTAAAAGATGTAAATGCCTATTGAATTGTTTTAAATAGACAATTAATTATACATAATAATGTATCTAAAAGCTTTTGTACGAATCATTTTATATTTTGCTAAACTGATGAATTTACAATACAATAAAACTGAGAATGAAATAAGAGTCAATATCAAAATTGACATACGTAAGAAAGCCTAAATATATTTTGTGGATTACGAATAAGTTTCTTAAATTTAAATAACGCAATAGTAAGTTATTTTTCTTTCAAAGAATAATAATCTAAAGAGACTACGTTTCATCCAACAACTGCAAGATTGGATACTATTGAAGTGCAGCAGTGAGGAGGCAGTTTAAAAGCGCCAGTGTTAAAGCATGTGACAGCGACGCGTCGGCGATCATTCCCGTGGGCAGGCATCGGCAGGTAATGATACAAAACGACATGAACAAGTGGCGCATAACTCACCCGGGCGCAACTTTTACGACGAGGATTGTCAGCCTATGAAACGACAGATAGAAGACAACAAAAATTAGGTATTCATAGCTCAATTCATTGTTTTGCTTTTGAACATTGAAGTTTTATTTACACAATCTTGATAGACGATGACTCAAACAGCACAACATTACAGGCGAAGAGCTCGCTGGCGAAGGGGTTTCTGCGTTGTGGTTTCGGTAACGAAAAACAAAGCAACCTTTGATTCCAAAAGTGTTTATAAAAAAAATTTACTCCTACGTGCTTCGGAACGCACATTGACCTGTTGGTTCCGGTTGTGATTGCAACCGTTTTGACCTACCAACCTTGGTGTTATGGCCCAAACTCTTAAAGTATTTCTCTCATGTAGGAAGGCCCAGCAGTGGGACGTAAAGAGGCTGTTGATGATGACTCAAACAAGCCGCCTAAGAAAAACCATATAGACCTCAGCCTCAGCAATGAAAACATATATTTGACAAGAGTTTAGAGATTACACTACACTGAATGTAGTTGTATATATATCGGATCTGCCTATGTTGGCAAGTTGGTACCGCGTAGTGACCTTGACTCAGCCAATCAGAATGCGCCTGGGCCAACGCGTATCGGTCAATGCACTGTGAGTAGGTCAGGGTCGGATCCAATAGTCTATTATATATGTAGATTTTTTAAAAATTTGAAAAATAATTTATAATGAAAACTTCATAACAACGCCTTTGCAGAAATCGGGTAAGTAGAACATTTCTGAAACACTTAGTGCTAATTTTGTATAATGTTGACTGTTAGAAACAAATCCTCATTCATTAACAAGATAGTCTAGGGTAGCAAATAATATTAAGGTATGAAAAGCCATGTCTGAAACATTTTCAAAAATTAATTTTGACTTCAGAAAATCAAATTTATTTATTACTTATGTTAGTTTTATAATAACAGAAAATAGTCAAAAGCCCGTTAACTTAAAAAAGAAGAAAATATACCTAATTTCATTCTTTGTAGGTAAGTATGTGGAAATCTAATGATTTTTGCTACTTCAACGTCATAATTGGCAACGAACATCGGCAGTGATATACAGATATACCTACGGACTGACGCCATACACGACGAAACTAAATGGGTTCGGTTTTTTCCATTTTAGCAGAACAACAACTCAAATGTACTTACCTATTTTTTGTAGGCCCACAATACCATAAAAACAACTTTCCTATTACTTATTTGTAATTAGTCTGTAGAGTTTACGTATATTGGCGTCATTCGCAGTTTTGTTTGTTTTTTTGTTGTTTTTATTTTGTTGACAATAATTGAACCTGCCCATCAATATTTACATCACGTTGGAAGTCATTTATTTTACTTGTTTTACTTTGTTCACCACTTTAATTCAGTGAGCCTTTGTTACTTTACCACGTGCATATTTTAATAATGGAACTTTTCAGTTTAAGCCACGTGACTCTTCATACTTGGTCAATTAATAGTCGAACTGGGAGGATTTAAAGACTAAATTTAAAGGTAATCTATCATTATTTCGATTCTTTTCTATTCTATAAAAGCTTAAAATTTGTCGAAAACGGTATGACGAAGTTTCAAATCATCATCATTTCAGCCGAGATACGCCCACTGCTGGGCATAAGCCTCCCCCATAGATTTCCAAACCGATCGGTCGTGCGCTGCCCGCATCCATCAGCTTCCTGCGATCGTCACCAGATCGTCGGTCCACCTTGTCCCCACAACGCTGCGTCTCCCGGTACGTGGCCACCACTCGAGAACCTTTCCGCCCCAACGGCCGTCAGTACTCCTTGCAATGTGGGTGGCTTGCCCACTGCCACTTGAGGTTCGCAATTCTTCGGGCTATGTCGGCGACCTTAGTGCTTCTGCGGATCTCATCATTTCTGATTCGATCACGCAGAGAAATCCCGAGCATAGCCCTCAAGTTTCAAATAGGTACCACCATAATCCATAAACTTATTTTACGTATGTGTGTTTTATTTTCCAAAAAAACATTTATGCGATTTTTAAAACCATTTTTTCTTTTCACAAACCATGTAAGCACAAGTAATTAAATAAGTCAGTAGTGTAAGATGAAAATTAATTGATTGACAACATCACTAACGTCGACACATAATGAAGCACAACTCTAGTTAGCGTGCGAAGCAGGCGTCCAGGAAAGGCCCGCGTGTACCTAAAACAAATTTAAGTTGTTATTTTATTTACTGCTCTAACACTCGTTGTAAAGACTCAAGTTGTGCACATTATAACTTGAAATGAACGTTAAAAAAGTTACATGATTAATTTGACGTTTATTACTAACAATATCCCGATACCCATTTTTATACAACAAGGTTGTCAAACAAGCATACGCCCGACTGAGGGTCAGTGGTTACTTCAAAAAAGGTGGAACTGGTGGAAGTATTCAATGCAATGCATTTAATAGATATCCACCTAATATTCCGAGATTTTGAGAGAGGAAGGGGTAGATAGACTGTGTGAAAGACGATAAGGCTAACAAAACAGTTAATGTCACTATGATAGATGAAAGAGTAGAAAATGGAAAAGATACAGTTTTGGTAACCCCCGACCCGAAATAAAATTGGGAACGGGGCAATGATGACCGGAACGGTTACATAGAAGTTTTCTTAAAATTAAACCATTATAATATATGTGTTGTAGAAATAAAAATATACATTAAGATACTTAAGTGGATTCATTTTTGCCTCGTTTTTTTCCAAAAACACCAAAAGCCAGGTGCTGCGACGCGTGGGTGCTGCTCGGAGATAATGAAACACATTGTTCTTATTACTTTAAATGGAAATCCAGGTTTTTCTGTCTGTAACTCGGACACAAATGTAAATACTACTGTGGGTGTATGGCTTTTATCTTAAATGTGTTTTGCGTAGGCTGAGCAATTCGTTCTTATGATCGTAGAAACTGTTTAATAGCGCAGCTTTTAAGATGATCTTGTTTAAGTTATCTATTAAGGAACACTGCATATATGCAGTAATTATGATTTTGTTAATACATATTGAACCGTCTTCCAGGAAAGGGAGCGGTATTTGAGACGGTCCAAAGACATAGTTTTTAGCTATACGACACTAAACAAAAGGAGAGTAAGCATGATTTGATACAATCATGTGATATGAAGCAAAATAATCGGCTATGGGGGTACTGCCAAGTAACAAGCGCAGTGCCATAAATAAACATTCATAATCATGCCTGTTGAGGAACTACTGATTAAAAGAATTGATCCAACACTAATTGACATTCATGTTGGGCACATTATAATCAATTACGATAGGTATACTTAAAGTTAACATCTAAGCGGTTAGTATTACTCACCTAATAAAGGTAAAGGAGGTATTGATATAAACCACGTATCAGCCACAATTTTGCCAAATACGGACAAAGTCCTTGCTGCCCACTCGCTGGTATCGACTGTTTAATGTGTGCAATTGTCGACTTATTAAGAACTGTGCGACGGCGCCGCCTACGCTTGATGTCTGGCTAATTGTCTTTAGATTTTATAAAACAGAGTTATAAGCAGATTGTAAAAGTTTATGCTTCATACACGGAAATATACGAGCAGGGCATCATGATCGAAGATCTGTGTTGTATAGGAGTAGGAGACTGTCAATGAAGTTTTAATTTTTGTATTGATGTGCTTGTAATTTACATCCTTAAAAAAGCAATTGGTGAAATCGCTATGGTAAAGCCCACTTACCCAGAAGCGCGAAATGCTCCCCGTGAAAGGCAGAGGACTTACCGTGGATTTTAGTGGGTATTCCCAGTGCCGTTATGGTCAGGCGAAGACAGATGTGATATTATTATCACTGAAGTCAATCCTCATATACCCTATTATCCAGATAGTGAGTAAGACGTTTTGTCAGATTTTCTATAAATTAAATTGAACCTTTTGAAGTTATTCTTTGGATTAATGTTATTTATTTGAATATTGATGTGTAAAGGAAGGAACAATCCTTTAGAGTTTCTTGCCCGTTCTTCTTAGAACAAGATCTCTTGGTAGCTTTAAGACCGGATGGATATACCTGAATATATGTAATGTATAAAGTTAAAGAAGTTTGTTTTATTTTAAATTTGAACAGAACGCGTTGTGAGCTGGTTTTTCGCTCAATGGGCAATGACAAAGTGAAATCAGTGATGTTGATATTAGCACTACGATTCTAGCATTCGATGTCAAAAATTATATTCAGTACCCCTAGCACGAACACTTTTAAATTTCGAATCGCCTTCGTATCGAGTAGTTACGTTAGCTTTTGTCTGGCTTTTGTTCGAAATTTTAATCGTGCGTGAACGATACCATTACGATTCGAAATTTTAAAATGTTTGTGCTAGGGGTACTATATAATTTTGGAGGAAAACTTTATAAGATTCAAGACGGATCGACATTATTATTGGGTGGTGAGCCTTCAGTGCTGCTGTTAATGGTGATTTGTGCTTTTCAACACCTGATAACATTTACAGCATTGTGAAAATAACATCACTCCCGTCAATTTACAGATTTGCTATCAAATCAGGTAATACATCGTCTATGGTGATGAACAGAATATTATTGAGTTACAATCAACTGACAAAAAAATTAAAGAAAAATTAAAACCGCCTCCAAAAACTGAAAAGGATAAAATAATTAAATTTTAGTAGGTATTCATCCCCTAGGAACAAATTTTTGGAGTCGGTGCTTCACTATCTATTGTTTCTGGATACAATTAGCACCAACTCCAAAAACATGTTCCTAATAGGGACCTACTAAAATTTTATTATTTTTAATTGAAATTTGTTTTATTTTGAAATTAGCTCAAGCATCATGAACGTGACTCACATGCGCAAGACTCATAATTGTATATAATAATATTTTGATACATAATTATATTAAATTATTATTATATAATAATACAATATTAAATAGTTATTGAAAAAAACTAACTGATAGTTGTCGAATCGTTGCCTATTAATTATGTAAGAAAATATAAATTATCTTTTTAAATAATTAAAGGTTAAACACAGATAACCCATTCTATCTCTAAGCATATATTAAGCATAAAGTAGCTAGCAGATCGATCATTCAATTTGTTACAGTTGATCGCTTGCAAACGTGTATGGTGAGTACAGATATTTTCATATACCTCTAACAAAGACAGTAAAACAGTAAACAAAACTTTATTTTTACTCACGTAAAAATAATTACTGTACCTTATGGTTTCTATCTAATATGTCATTTTGGCTCATAAATCGACTCATCCCACTCGTCACTATTTTAAAATTACAATAGGCTTTATTGTTATTCGGAAAAATAAAGACTGAATATTTACAAAAAGTGTGTAGGTACGATGCGTAACCAATTAATTGTAAAACAAAGTACTGATTGTAGTTAACTACTAATAGCTTATTTCTCTTGTATCTCCTGTAAAAATCAAAGCGGCATCATAACAGGTAGCTTAACTAGCAGGGGGACTTATCTGCCATGTACAGGAGGGAGATGAGACCGGCAGAAACATAACACTACAAACTAGTGCTATTTAGTGGCGATCTTCTGCAAAGTAGGGTATCCCAGTCGGGAGCTCAAAATTCAATAAGGTATATCCTCCTCTTTTAGTAATGATAATAATATAATGATTGTATAATTTTATACTACGTGTGTACCTTTGATGCAAATAAACTTCTTATCGCTACTTAACTCTGTATATTTGTTTCAGATGAAATTATTACTGTTCTGTGCATTGCTAGCGATAGCTAATGCTGAAGTGATAGAACCCTGTAATAATGATAGCATTGTTATACAAAATGTAGTCCAAGAGAAGAGAATTATAAAAACTCATGTCAGTAGTCCATATCAATTTGCAATCGATCATGATACCAACACATTATTTTTCAGTTACACCGCTGATAAAGAGGAAATGTTTGAATCTGTTTATCTAGGCTTAAAGGACAATTCTTCTGGTATCATAGATGGTGTAGCAAGTGGTTTTGCCAACGCAGTTGATAATAAGAATAAAATTGTGTATATTGGTGGCAGAGACGGCATTTATAAATTTGATTATGAAACAAAGACGGCAACCAATATTGGAATCACTAATAAAAGTATTTGGCAACTTTTCTTCAAGGATGCTCTTTACTTTACAACTTACGCAGAAGAGATTGCATTCGTATACAAAGACGGAGAGGTGAAACCAGTGCCAGAGCTTGTTGGTATTAGCACTACGCTTGTAGCATTTGACAACAAAAATAATATTCTGTATCATTCTGGGGGACAACTTTATAAGATTCAAGACGGATCGAAAGTATTAATTGGTAAATATAATATTAACGCTTTCAGTGCTGATGTAAATGGTAATTTGTACTTTTCAACACCTTATGATATCTACAGCGTTAAAAATAATGGCGAGATTGTAAAAATTACTTCACTTCCGTACATTTACGGATTTGCTATTAAGTCAGATAATACAATCGTCTATGGTGATGAACAGAATATTATTGAGTTACAACCAACTGACAAAAAATGCTACAAAATCAACTCTTCAGCATCAGAATTGACTTAAAGCCAGATTTTAAACTTTTGCGCTATGTTCAGTGGCTCAAAACACAAATTGTAACAGGTTAATACAAACACCTAAAAATCTAGACGTATTTATTTATTTATTTATTTTTGGAAGACTAATGACTACATAAACAAGGTATAAATTCTATTAAATACATGAAGTCTGTGACACAGTCTGTGAGACAGTTAAAGAAACAATATTGACAGTAAAGTAAAACTGGTACATTGTTAAGCCTAATATAACTAAATAGCTACACATATTGCCTACATACTCATTATATATATATATATATATATATATATATATATATATATATACATATTAATTATATTCATTAGTGTCATCACTCGCCTTTGAAGAATAATGATGATAATATATTTTTAACCGTATCAGTGCTCATAGAGAACGGATCCAAGTCGCATTCTTGTGCCTTAATATTAAGTAGATTGCACGCTCGCCAAAGAAAGGAATTTTGTTTGTAATTAGATGAGACAAGTGGTAAACTAAATAGTTTATAAGAAGTCTGTCTACAGTTGTAACTTGGTACTGAGAACGTAGAACGTAGAACGTAGTGGGGTAGAATCGATTTGGTTGTGAATAATTTTGAGTAAAAATAATAAATCTGCGATCGCGCGATCGTATTTATTCACTTTCCTTCTTATTTTGTCTTATGTGGTGATACTAAATAAGAAATTATTATAATTACCTCCTAAGCTCCTATCAGCTTAAACCGAGAATCTTAGCGCCTCTGTGGTCTAGATGGTTGAGGTAGGTGACCTCAGATCAAGAGGTCCGGGGTTCGATTCCCGTGGGGCAGAAATTTTCTGCTTGGTTTGGTTGGTAGTAGGGCTTTTCTAAGTCCACCTGGCTAGCTACCACCATCTTACCTAAGTCTACCGCTTTAACAGTAATATTAACAGCATTGTTGTGTTCTGGCAGTTAGAGGTAAGATAGCCAGTTCCTCTGTGGTTGAGGAATCCGGGTGTAGCTCGCTTCCATCCGCGGCTTTATCTTCACATAACTTGAGAACGAAGAGTTACTGCGTTAAGGTTAAGAAAAAATGTACCTTTTATTGTAAAGTTTTGTGCAATAGTCAACTTGTGTATAGTATACATGAAATATACACTATATATTTACTAGGTGGTAGGGCCGTATGTAGGGTCGTCTAAGTAGGTACACCGCCTTTCTTATTTCAGCCGTGCAACAGTCAGCTGTGTTTCGGATTGAAGAGAAAAGTTGCCAGTGTAATTACTGGGCATAGAAGGCATTGCATCTTAGGCCTCGGGACAATGCACCTGCAATACCAAGTGAGTTTTTCCTTGTTATTGCAGGTGTGTATAGTTGGCGGTAACCACTTACCGCCAAGTGTATCGTAAGCTACTAGCTCATCTAGTTGTATAAAAAAATATTTAAAAAATCTTTATATTTATATTAATTTTATGGGTATATAGCTTGAGAAATAGGTTCCTACACTATTATTATTTTATAATATTTTTGTACCTAAAATTTTATCAGAATAACATGACCTGGTGTATGATAGATAATTGTGATTTCAACGAACCCGATGAGCTTCACGCTTAATATCAACTCAATCTTCATAACAAAATACTACGTTTAGACTGGCGGGAGTTCTATAGTAAATACGTAATGAGCTGGGAACATAGCGGTGATCGTCAGCGGCCATTGTCCTGAGTCCAGGCGCCTTCCGCCTAGCCGACCAGCTAATGAAGAGCCCTGGCTTTGCATAGCCACTCCGCTCATCATTGTCAACTGCTCAACACTGAAGAGGGATTAGAAAGGTCAGCTTAGACTAGTTCAGAGCATGTATTAGTATACGAAAGTATCGAAAGGCGGAACGGAGCGATTGAAAAATAGAAAACGTGTGGTGCGCTCGCAATGTTCTAGTGTATGTAAATAGATAACCATCATCGTATGTATCACGCGTTAAGTTTCGACAATTTTGATAATATAATCTAACAGTTGCCCAATTCTGAAGACACCAAATCTAAATTTGAGTGTTGTTTATCTCTTTCTCTCAATATGTAAAAAAGAAGGATAGCAAGAATTGGAAATGACAAACTAGTTACATATATATAGGCAGATTAGAAACCATAGACCATTTTCAAAGCTATGTAGATTTCGTTATCACACCTTAGTAAATGTCAAATTATTAGTCAGCTGTCCTTTTTGCATCCATATTGAGAAAACGAGATGGACTGCACGTAAATTTAGATTTAGTACGCGTACTTCCGGCTACTCTGAAAAACGCAACACAACAACAAAGGTACGGATTTAGACAGTTTTTTTAGTAAATTGCTTTAAAAATCTGTCAAAATCCGATGCTTCGATTTCGTGTTACCAGATCTCAAGGCCCAATGACTATTTCTGTGTCTATAAGTCTTATTACCTACATCGCTGATGGTTGTGATAAAAATAAATATCTATAAAGTAAATTTCTCTAGTAGCTTGATGTTAAAATATTGCTATTAACCAATTCTATTATTATTCCAAAGGATCACCTGTTTGTTATTTAAGAGTTCCAGTAGATAGGTACTATCCGCGTTGGCGCAGCGTCTCTTGATCTTATAGTTCAATCTCTTCATGTGTTTACAACCATATTATCAGTAGGACTATTAGAGAGTGTAAGCAGAATTGTCTCGTAAACGGTGGCAGATAGCAGTGCTGGTCATCTTTAACACGACTGGTTAAAAAAATTGAAATCGCGAAAAATACAACAGCTCTTTTCATACGAACAGATCATGTTGAGTAAGAAACCGCTTGATTGATGGACAGCAACTGAGAAGCTCGGTGGTGTAGAGGCTAAAGCGATTAAAAACAAAGCGAGTTTCGTCCCGAGTTCCTTCGTGCTCCGGAAGGCATGCTAAGTCGTTGGTCCCGGTTGTTACTACAACCGCTTTGAAGCAGCCCGCAATGAGCCAACGTGGTAGTGTTATCGCCCAAACTGCTCATGTAGGAAGGTACGAAGGCCAGTGCCCAGCAGTGGGACGTACATAGGCTGATGATGAAGAAACAGCAGATTTTTTTAAAAGTCACGTTTAGGATGACCAGCATAACCATCTGCCTTCATTTTCGAGAGTGTTAAGCAGTTGATAATAAGATGATATGATGATCATCATCATCATCATCACCAGTCTATTTTCATCCCCTGGCTGGGCACAGGCCTTCATACATGGGAGAAACACATGAGGAGTTTGTGCCCTTTAACTTTAACCAGCGCGCTAGCCCAATGCGGGTTGGTGGGTTAAAGTGGTTGCTGTAACAACCAAGAGCAACGGCTTACGTGCTTTCCGAAGCACGGTGGAGCTTGAGATTAGAAATTTTGGTTCACCCATCCCGGGATAGACCATGGCGAAAGTTGCTTTGTTTTCGTAATCGAAACCAGAGCGCATTTGCACACTACACGACCGAGCTTCTCCATTGATGATGATACTATTACATATTATTACGAACTTGTTGTATCAGGAGGTTGTAGGTATAACAACTTCTTGCCTTGTGCACGAGTATAATCAACAACACATTACGTATAGCTGTTTCACCGCAAAACAAATCCTACGGTCGGTCATAAGTCACAAATGTTACGCTTGTTGTGGTATGAAATGAAAACCGCAACTTCGTCATGCACCAGATCTTCACGTGATTTGCTGGAGAGAGGTAAATGTGCACATATCAAATCCAATCAAATTGAACTGTCTGTAAAATAACTGTTTAAAATTATATTTGAAAATAATTTCAACATTTGTAATTTGAACACAAACTAGTTGTGTATTGATACAATATGAATCTCGTTGGTGATTGTAAATCAAAAAATATTTGCTCAACGTTTTTAAATTTGAATACGTCGAACGACTTCGATTTTTACCAAAAGAGATACAATACCTACTTATTCTAAATTTATAACAAGTACAAGCATTAATTCTTATATCCTATACCTGCTCAAAATAATACATGATAAGATGGTATTAACTTTACATCTAAACTTTTTACTACGAAATCCGTTAAATTAGAATATTTAATACAATTAACAGTTCGGTACGTTTCGAATTGAAGAAACTTTTTTTCAACTAAGGAAAATGTTTTTCTTATATATTTTTTTTATTATTTTTATACAACTGGATGACAAACAAGCTGACGGCCCACCTAATAGAAAGCGGTAACCGCCGCCTATAGACACCTGCAATAACAAGCAAAAATCACTTGATATTGCAGGTGCGTTGTCATCCTGGGGCCTAAGATGAAATGCCGTCCATGCCCAGTAATTACACTGGCTTTCCCTTCAATCCGAAACACAGCGAACTGTTTCACGGCTGAAATAAGAAAGGCGGAATATATAATATAATTTTTACAAAATAATTTAATCGGGAATTCCAGGCATTTTTGGTTATATTCAGTACCGGGAAATGAAACTTACTTTCTTGTAATTCTCCAATATAATTATATTGAATGAGTCAATGGCACTAATTACAATATTTGAAAGCACTGCCCCAACCGAATCGTCGGTATTTGTAAAAATACTCGTTTCGGATGTTGAAATAGAATATTTCGACATTGTAGGGTGGACGTTAGCTCATAAACGCAAAATACAAGATAGACTAGAAGAATTTCACAGGGATATCCCAAGTCCTGGGTGGCTCAGTGGTCAGAGCAGTCGCCCGGATTGCGAAAGGTCGCGGGTTTGATTCCTGCCTCAGGACGTGAAATTTTTTTCTAGTTTTATTCTATTTAAATTACAATATTTTTCTATATCACGCTGTAACAATCGCGGGTGATATGAAAAACACACGATGTAAGTAGATAAATAACTCTAACACAGTAGTCCAAGTTATCTCCGCTTTATAACTCCACCAACTTCGATTGACAATTTATTCTGGATTACAAATGATCTACGAAGATTGTCTACACGAGAATGATACAACAACCACTGATTTCACTTTTAATTTTTAATTAAAAGTGATACACAAATAAGATATGTTTTGATTTGTATACTTTGGATACATAATAAACCTTACCTTAAAATCCTTATTTTACTATAATTACAAGAAATATGTAATATTATATATAATATTCGCTTAATCGTCACCACCAATTTATTATTTATTATGTAGGAACTGAAATTTACAAAAACATTCAACTACATAATTATGTAATTAAATATATCTCGTAGCATTCTTAATAGACCAGTTATCATAAGAAGTCAGTTACAAAGCAGAATCATCTTCAAATTGTAAAATTTACCACGTAGATTTGTCTCGTTTTTAACTGACTTCAAAAAAGAAGGAGGTTATATGTTCCACTGTATGTATTTTTTTTTGTATGTATGTTCACCGATTTCTCTGTCAATAGTGGACCGATTTTCAAAATTCATTTTTTATTCGATAAAGTATACTCCAGTGGTGGTCCCATTGTCACCAAGTCAGGATCTGATGATGAGATCCCGGAAAATCGAGGGCAAACCTCAAATTTTATCGGCACGTTTGACATGTTTTTACTTTTTTTTTTTTTGTACTTTTTTTCAAAGCTATTCAAGTACTTGCTTCTATTAGTCATCATCTCATGTTAATGAGCTGATGATGGAAGGTACAACTCCTTAACGGTTAAGAGTAAGAAGATAATTCTTTCACTATGTATTTCAACCAAAAACTGAGAGACAGACAAGTCGATAGTGCTGACGGTCATTCATCTTGCTTTGACTTTAGAAAAATGTGAAAAAAACAAATCTTTTAACAAAAATAAAACCGACTTCAAAACACTAAAAAGGAAAAAAAAACATATTCGCTACCGAGGTACTAACCTCTTAAAATGTATTTTTTGGAGTTGGTGCTAAGCTGTTTTCAAAGACAATAGAAAGTTAAGCACCAACTCCAAAAAATAGTAGTACCTAAATAGTACCTCGGTAGCGAAATTAAATTATTTTTTCCTTTTTAGTGTTTTGAAGTCGGTTTTATTTTTGTTAAAAAAAAATTTGAACAGAGCATTTTACTTTCCGCGTCATTTTTCTTCATTGCTTCAAATATTTCCAAATAACACAAACTGCGCGTATTTAAGGTCCCTGTTCAGCAAAGATGGAATTCAAATAGAGCATCCTGATTCGTGATCGCGCGATCGCAATTATGACTAAAAGTGGGTGACTTTTAGTCATCGCGCGAACACACGATTATTTTATCGCCAGTTCGCGCAATATTCGCGTGATCGCGTTCAATTAGGACGGCGCCTAATTACATCGCTCGAGTGCTTACATCAATTAAAATAGCTATTATTATGACAACTAAAAAAAAATACATATTACCTACATAGTTATTATTTATGTCAATATGCCCATACATTTTTTAGTAAATCACTTAAAACGTTAAAAAAATTAAACAAAAGTAAAACCGATTTCAAAACACTTAAAAGGATTCAAAACACCGAGCGGACCGACTTCAAAACATTATTTTATTTCTTTTGTACTTATCTCATAAAAATGAAGTTTTTGGAGTTGGTGTTAAGCTGTTTCTAGAAACAATACAAAGTGGAGCACCGACTCCAAAAAATGCATTTTAAGTATATGTACTATGTACTAGGTACTTAAATTAAATCATTTCCATTTTGCTTTAAAATAAATACTACTGAGTTAAAATTTACAAAACTGAAACTATTTCTGGGAGCTAAACGTTGCGCTCAATGACTTGGCTAGTGGTACTTCAGCCGGATGCCGGCGGCGTTCAATCAACGGGCTAGGCGTCCAGTTAAGCGGCTGATTGCGACATATATATTCTTTGTTGTAAGTATATAAATAATACATTTTGTTAAA
This sequence comes from Nymphula nitidulata, assembly GCA_947347705.1. NCBI lineage: Eukaryota > Metazoa > Arthropoda > Insecta > Lepidoptera > Crambidae > Nymphula > Nymphula nitidulata. The sequence goes on along the minus strand of OX374625.1, from coordinate 13,978,371 downwards.
ATCCTTTAGGTAGCTTAGTAGGTACTTAGTAAAATAAAGAAACACACAGACCCATTTCCACAGTTAAGAATAAAAGTGTTAAACATTAATTATTATAATTTGTTACATAAGAATTGTGTAAGTGATAGTTATTTATAAAATTACAAAAGGATAAAACACAGATGACCTCTCTTATCTCGAAGCACATATTATGCATAAAGTAGCTAGCAGATGGATCATTCGTCAAGTTTTGCTACAGTTGATCGCTCGCTAACCTGCATGGTGAGTAGATTTAAGTGACAAAGTGTAGAACATCAAAGTGATAGAAAAAGATAATAAAAGAGTTTTAGCAAATTAAATCCTGTATAAGTTTTGTCGTCATTTCTTTTCACGAAGAATTGAAAAGGGTTATAAAGACGGTAATTGCCAAATCGGGTGAAAATTAATTGTTTAAAATGAACTTAGATAGAAAAGCCTAATAATTTGGAATAACGTGGTAAATTAATAATTTATTGATTTAAAATAAATATTGTTATTTTCCCCCTATTTTCCTTTACCAAATATATTATATCAAAATAGTATGGTTCAAATGCATGTACGTTTAATAAGACTATTTATTATTGAATTTTAAAGTGCCCACTTACTCAACCATAAAATGATATCTCTTAGATGAAGCTGCTACTGTTGTGCGCTTTGCTAGCAATTGCTGAAGCCCGAGTAATAGACCCATGTATTAATGCTACAACCATACATGATGTTGTCCAAGAGAAGAGAATTTTAAAAACTGGTGTGGACAGTCCATATCAATTTGCAATAGATCATGTTACCAACACATTATTCTTTAGCTACTCAAACAATAAAGAGGAAAAGTTTCAATCTGTTTATGTAAACCTAAATGATAATTCTTCTAGTATCATAGTTGGAATAGAAGGTGGATTTGCAAACGCAGTTGACAGTAAAAATAAAGTTGTTTATTTAGGTGGCGCAGATGGTATTTATAAGTTTAATTACGACACTAAGAAGGCGATCAAAGCTGATATTACAAACGAAAATATATGGCAACTTTTCTTCAAAGATGGTCTTTACTTCACCACCTACGCAGATGAGATTGCGTATGTATACAAAGACGGTAAAGTAAAGCCAATGCCAGAATTGGTGGGTACAAGGACTTCTCTTGTAGCAGTTGACAATAATGACAACATTCTTCATTACCACGAGGGAGATCTCGATATGATTAAAAACGACGGAGTGAAAATAACATTAGGTGAATACAATTTAAATGCCTTCAATACTGATGTTGACGGAAATGTATACTTTTCAACAACTGACAGCATATACAGCATTAAAGAGGATGGTGAGATTGTGAAACTGACTTCATTGCCGCTTATTTATGGATTTGCTATTAGATCAGACAATACACTCATCTACGGTGATGAAGAGCGCATTATTGAGCTAGTGCCGACCGATGAAAAGTGCTATAAAATTAACTCATAGACATCATGGACGTGAACTAAGACTCAAACTATGTTTGTAACAAAACCATCTGAAAACCTTGGCAAGGTATTTTATCTATTGTCGTGTAGTAATATTTGAAATTTATGCGATTGCTGAATCTAAAGTTATTATAATAACTAACTTCCTATTCGATTATTAAGCAGTAAACAGCATAAGATAAATTTGTTGAGAACTTTATATTTATTTCATATTTATTGATGACAGACGATTGATGACAGAATTAATCACGACACTGCACAAATCTAATATTTCAGTACCTGATATGAAATTTCTGTTTAAATTTTATTATTAAAAATAACATTCAATATACTGCCTAAGACTTTTATTTCATCGGATGAAGTCCCCATAAATGTCCATACTGTTTAATTGATCTTTCTTTTTAACAGATTTATTGATCTAAAGGAGTATTTACATAAACTAGGTACGGTATCAATGAAAATAATTTTATCGTTAGCAGAGAAACAATCACACGACCTTTGCCATTTTTGTTGTTGAAAGCAGCCTGGTAAAATTAGCCAGTTGATTGGACGCCTAGGCTGTTCATTAAACGGCGGCCTTCTATTCAATGCCCAGGCCGATAGTTCAATGAACCATAATCATTCAACGTTTGACAACTTGGCATATTGAAATTCAGCTCAATTGGACGCCTAGGCAGATCGTCTTGTACTGAAGAGTTTTGGTGTGATTGGTAGGTTCATGGTTATTTCTTATCTGACCACTTTTAACCATAACGATTTCAGTTATAAGTGGTTGTAGAAAACAACCTTGAGATTTCACACAACGGTCAGAAAGAAGCTCTTCGTACTAAAGTACTTATCTCCCTAGGTGTCCAGTTACCTGGCTTTAATCAGATGGTCAACAATTAACAATGTCTGTTCTTCTGTTTGTCATGTCTCTTACGTTAACTAATAATGTCATAATGTCCGCTTAATAATGTCTGTGTGTATTACTGACTGTCTGTGTGTGTGCACAGCTGACTTTCCATCTGTGTGTATGTATGTATGTATGTCTGTCTGTCTGTCTGTCTGTCATGTCTGAATGTACACCGGTTCCAAAAGTTGAACTACCTAGAAGACTCCGGCAACAAACTTGTGCACTCACTATTTTCAATTATTAAGTTACAATGTTTGCAGTTACATAGTGATAATATTTAGCGATGCAGTGTCGCCGAGTGCAAAAAGCCATTTTAATCACATTGTAATGTTTGATTTTGTGCGTTTATAATGCCTCTTTTATTGTAATAATTACAAATAAAGAAAGAAAACGATTCCTGAATAGAGCACATAATTTTTTTCATTGATTTCTTTCTTTATTTGTAATTGTTACAATAAAGGAAGTATTATAAACGCACAAAATCAAACATTAAAATGTGATTAATAGTTAATACATAGTTCACGAGCTCTAACATTGAAATTATTTCGATGATAAGAAAACAATAATATGATATTTCTGATAAAACCCAGGTCAAATGAAATTAATTTTTGGATATAGAATTTAGTAACAGGTAAGTGATTTTAAACACTTGTCCGACCACGTTATTATAACAATAATTGTATTGTAATTTTATATAATTCCTATCATGCCATATACTTACGTCCCTCAAAAACTATACTACTGGTGAATAGGCAAGTAAATGATTATAAATCACGGAAGCTTAGAGATGACCATTTCCACTAGTGGCACCTGTTCACAGGTATGGCGCATGTGCCAGCCATCGCTCCGCTAAACTATATTATAGGGAACGGATAGACCTGGCACACGAGTCACACGACGCCACTACCGCAGAAACTATAGTTAGAAAAAATTTCATATCAGTATCTCACCTTCATAACGTTACATGTACTAACATTTATGTTTTTCGTTAAAATTATTGTCTGGTCTGCCTTCTGATCCAATAATTTTTTTTAAAAAAAGAACGAATTATTCTTTTTATTAAATTTTCCATCATCAATATTAGTACCTACCATTTCACGTCGACCCACTTCCACAGTTAAGAATAGATACTAATTCTTAACTATGTAAGAAATTATTTATTTTAAGTTGTTACCTATGAATTATGTTAGTAGTAAATATTTATAAAATAACAGAAGGTTAAAACACAGATGACCTCTCATATCTCAAAGCATATATCATGCATAAAGTAGCTAGCAGATAGATCATTCGAAAGTTTTGCTACAGTTGATCGCTCGCTAACGTGCATGGTGAGTAAAGACAATATTTTATGTGACAAAGTGTAGAAAATCATAGTGACGGAAAAAGATAATAAAAGTGTTTTAGCAAATTAATTCATAATTCTTTTACAAAGAATTCAAAAGGGTTAACAAAGACGAAAATTGCAACAATGCGTGAAAAGTCGAATTAATTGTTTAAAAACCAAAATATCCTAATAATTTTGGAATAGCGCGATCAATTCGCTATTTATTGAATCAAACTAAATATCTTAGTAGTTATAAATAATATCAATATATGTCTGTTAAGCAATACTATTTATAATTGAATTTTAGTGTTACTTACCTACGTGTTAAACCATAAAATTATACTATTACAGATGAAACTGCTAGTGTTGTGCGCCTGGATAGCAATTGCTGAAGCCCGAGTAATAGACCCATGTTTTAATGCTTTAACCATACAAGATGTTGTCCAAGAAAAGAGAATTTTAAAAACTGGTGTGGACAGTCCATATCAATTTGCAATTGATCATGATACCAGCACATTATTCTTTAGCTACTCAGCCAACAAAGAAGAAACGTTTGAATCTGTTTATGTAAACTTAAAGGATAATTCTTCTGGCATCATAAGTGGCGTAGCAGGTGGTTTTGCCAACGCAGTTGACAATAAGAATAAAATTATTTATATCGGTGGCAGAGATGGTATCTATAAGTTTAATTACGAAACTAAGAAGGCGGCCAAAACTGATATCACAGACAAAAATATTTGGCAACTTTTCTTCAAGGACGGTCTTTACTTCACCACCTACCCAGATGAGATTGCGTATGTATACAAAGACGGTATAGTAAAACCAGTACCAGAACTCGTTGGTACTAAGACTCTCCTTGTAGCAGTTGACAATAAAGACAACATTCTTTACTACCACGAGGGAGTTCTCGTTATGATTAAAAACGCCGGAGTGAAAATAACATTAGGTGAATATAATTTAAATGCCTTCAATACTGATGTTGACGGAAATGTATACTTTTCAACACCAGATAGCATATACAGCATCAAAGAGGGTGGAGAGATTGTAAAACTGATTTCATTGCCGTATGTTTATGGATTTGCTGTTAGATCAGACAATACAATCATCTACGGTGATGAAGAGCGTATTATAGAGCTAGTGCCGACCGATGAAAAGTGTTATAAAATTAACTCATAGACATCATGGACTCAAACTCGTATCATTACATAACCATCTGTAAACCTGGGCAAGGTATTATTATAACTATGTTAATTCAGCTATATTTTAAATATATTCGCTTGCTTAATCTAAAGTGATTTTAGTAATTTTATTTCCAATTCGATTGCTAATCAGTAAACTTTTTAAGGGAAATTTGTTGAGAACTTAATATTTATTTTTCCTTTATTAATGCCACAAAAATAATCACGACGTTGCATAAATCTAATAATGCAGTGCCCTCTATTAAATTTCTGTTTTAAATATCAATAAGGTCAATAGTCATCGTTTTGGAAATTACTCTCCGCTTTCAACGGCTGAGGTACTCATAGGAATATGTCATAGTGTTTAAGTGATCTTTCTGTTTAACAGATCTATTTATTTAGAAGAGTGTTGACATTCAGTACGGTATGAACGAAAACAATTTATAACGTTATCAGGTTAAACAGTTCAAAGAGTCACACGACCTTTGCCATTATTGCAATGTGTATTAACTATAGTATGATAACAACTGTGACATCAACAAACACGGTGAGTTTCACGTTCGAAATCAACTCAATCTTCAATAACAAAATACTAAGTTTAGACTAGCGGCGGTTATATACCTACTCCGTTACTGGGTAGTAAACATATCCTGAACCCTAACATAAATGCCTAGAACAAGTTTGCAATTGGAAAATAGAAAATGTGTGATGTCTATATTCTTGTATCTTTAATAGGTGATTGGATGTAACTGTTTGTTGTCTAATCATACAAAAATGTTTGTTTTGTAATAACTTTTTGTAACTTATCACCAAAGAGTTCACTTTTATTTGATTTCTCATCAAAGGTGAAATTTTAATATGCACATGTCAATGTCAGTGTTTCAGATAAGTGCCTACTTCTTTCAGTTTTGCTGTGGGTTCTAATCTAATAACTTCTCTGACTGAAATGTCTACCCAAATGATGTTGTTAAGCGGTTCCTTATTATAACTGATTAAATCTACTCTATGATGATTACAATTTGCTAGTTTTGCTAACGACTGTTACTATCAAACCTGTGAAATGAAAATCGTTTTTTTCACGATTTTCATTTCACAGGTTGCAAATCACAGGTGCAAATCACGTGTAGATATAGTGCATATTAGATCTACTTACACGTGATTTGCAATAGAGAAGTAAAAATGAAAATATTTAATCAATCATTACATTATACTACGTAAGAAACGTTCAATAAAAAATCATATTTTTTTATTTCATAGTACTACTGTAGTAATTTGAATTAAAAAATATCAGAGTACAAATCACTAGCTAGAACTCATAAGAAAATTCATATAAACCTGTCAAATAGTTCCATTTTTAAGTCCATATTGGAGCTTAAAATTTTCAGTAACCATTTTAGTTTTTTTCATAATTATCTCAAATAGTTAGGATAAAAATCAAATTTGCACAGTTAAAAGTTCAATTTTAAAATCATCCGACCGTATAGTATTGTATCTATTAGTAAAAAGTAGATTTTGTAATTGGAACAAAAATGGAACTTCATGAAATGCTTAAAGTTCCTAACTGTCACTATCTCAACCAATCTCAACCAAATATTTTAAATCGGTGTACTTAGATGGGTTTAAATAAAAAAAAAATCCTAATAATACAAAGTAATGCACTGTACTGTAAGCCCCAATAAGGACTTAAAAATGGAACTATTGATAAAAATCGTATAGAAATAGACACCACAGCAGATTGATTAGGCTTGCCTGTCTTATAGTGTTAATATTTACAAGTCTTCTGACAGGTTTATTTTCTATAAATTTTCTTACGAGTTCTAGCTAGTGATTTGTACACTGACAACATGCTTTATAAATAGGTACTGTTTGTCGCATAAAACACATATCACGTCAAAAGAGATGTACCTATACATTTGAGGCTTCAAAAATAACAATTACTTACACCTTATTACAACTGCAATAGAGTCCATACAGATCTGAGTGTGTACATCTTCTCAGACTTGACTAATTAGGTAGGTACCTAATTCGAAGTGATTTTTTATTTCATGTGTGACTTTAGTTATGGCACTGATGTCGTCATTTATGATTATATTTCGTAGGAAAACACCTGTGTACGTTGCTGAAATTGTTTCAAGCCCTAAAAGCGTGTCTTGTATTTTTGTTTCATTTTGCAATCATAAGACACATTGAGCGCTTCTGCTGTAGTAAGTATAATAAAAATCATATTTTGCTACTTTAATTGCGCCGCACCAATCAGCCCACTGATTTTCACATACCCAAGGATATCCCATCTACGGTTCCGATGTGGTTTCAACTTCATATCTTAAGTGGTCATTCATTGAAGTTAACTAAGAAATGTTTCTTTACGCTCACTACCTTGATACAAATAAAGCACAATGGTGAGGTATAAATAGGAAATCGTCGCTCCACTGGCTCGGATAATACGCCAACCTTACTTGTACGTGAAAATCGCAATTTCATATGCAAATTCAATTTTAACTTACGGAGATTCGACGTCCCGTTTACGATAGAGTGGTTCGGTGCTTGGTTTTAGACTAATTTTTAAAGTTACTCTAACGTAACTCTTTTCCATGTCAACAGGATGTATTGCACTTGTTTTTGCGAAATTTGATTGTTATGTAGGTAAATATTTTATGTAAGAGTTTTATTTTCATGAAATAACACTTTTGATAACAACTTTTGACACTTTTGATAAAAGGAAACAACTGCAATGGATTTCGGAACGCAGCCACGATAGATAATTATCCATTGGATTCATCAGCTCCTCGCGACCCTGACCAGCTTATATGCTAACTTATTTTGGCAGCTTAGGTGATATAGCATGTATAGACTTATTTGCAAATCCACGACTGCATAACTACAACGTCAATTTGATATCTTGCCTTAATTGTAATGCAGCAATATAGGGGAGTGTGGGGTAACTCCTGATAAGGCCGTTTACATAATTATAAGCTCAATTGTGGAATAAGTTTATTTGAATAAAAAATTTAATTTTTATTTTAATGTCAGGCACTAGCTAAGGGTTCTTTGGGGTGCATCTACTTCTAAATATCAAGGCAGTAATATATTATCAAGTATTATTTTCATCATTTTAAACGGCCTTCTGCGGAGTTACCCTGCGTCCACAATTACCGCACTCTCGCCTAGTAGTTCAGTGGTATAAATATGTAAGCATGAGTTAGCGAATAGGCCTGCTGGTCGTCTGTCCTAAAGGGTAAGTGGATTTATAGAGCCTCCAGCCCCCATTGAAAACTAGGTGGTAGACTCGTATGTAGGGTCGCCTGAGGTACCGCCGCCTTTCTTATTTCAGTCGTAAACAGTTCGCTCTGTTTCGGATTGAAGGAAAAGGTAGCCAGTGTAATTAGGCCTCAGGATAATAACACACCTGCAATATCAAGTGATTTTTTATTAGAGGCGACGGGAACCGCTTACAACCAGGAGGGCCGTTAGCTTGTTTGTCATCTAGTAGTTTTAAAAAAACAATGAGTAACATTATCACCAGCCTATATACGTCCCACTGCTGGGCACAGGCCTTCCCTCATGGAAGAAACACATGAAGAGTTTGGGCCATAACACCACCACGCTGGCCCAATGGGGATTGGTGAGTTAAAGCGGTTTAAGTAACAACCGGGACCAACGGCTTAACGTGCCTTCCGAAGCACGGATGAGCTCGAGATTAGAAATTTTGGTTGATCTATCCCGGGATCGACCATGGCGAAAGTTGCCTTATTTTCCTAATCGAAACCAGAGCGTTTAAGATACTACGCCACCGAGCTCCTCCTAAGCCACCGAGCTCCTCAACAATGAGTAACATTCACAGTAACTTTTAAAACAAATCTAAAATCATAAATCTACCATAAAGATGGCAACCCTGATCAATTCAATCCTCTGCTTATCCGTAAAAATATTTTCTTATGCTAGCTTTTTTTTGCTATACATCTAACATCATTACGAAAACAATATTGTTGTGTTTTGACAAAATTGTGGTTAGATTATATTTTTTCTTAACGGGGTAGCTATTGGCCTTTATCCCAAGTCATGGTAAGTGATGATAAGGCCAAGGTGGCCAAGGTGGCCAAGGTGGTGGAAGCGAGCTACACCTAGATTCTTCAACCACAGAGGAACTGATTATCTTACCTCTAACTGTCGGAACGCAACAATGCTGTTGTTAACACTATTGTTATGGCAGCAGACATAGGTAAGATGGTGGTAGCTAACCAGGCTGACCCGGAAAAACCCTGCACCAACCATCAGAGCAGACGGGCCGTTTCTGCCTCCACGGGAATTGAACTTCGCGCCTCTAGATCCGAGCTAGGTGGTCTTAACCTCAAAACTACAGAGTCGGTTTAAATAAATAGTTAAGCAGCATCTTACAAAGCAGTACCTACTCATCCAGAGCCCCACAGCCTCACGGTGCGTCCCTGCCAATGGCGGACCATTCTGATGCAGGAGGCATTTGTCCATCAGTGGAAATCATAGGCCGAGATGATGATTCGTTATTCGTCTCTACAAAAAGAGAAGAGATGCTTACTTATTATTATAAGATTCTTACTATTCTCATAATTCCTATTTGTAATTAAGTGTGTATGTCATAACTTGCAAATAAGTGATTTACTTACCTAATGACTAAACACGGTGTTTATATAGCCATTCAAACGAGAGATTATTTGCCCTAGAAATTTACCCATAACAGTATTAATCAATCACATCTTTTTTACTAAGTATACAATTATCCCTTAACCCAATGTAACAATCGAGTCAACAATTATCCTCAGTACGCGGAAGAACTCATTGCATATAGCGTAATTGCATGGACAGCATACAAAATGGTTTGTTTATAAGTATCCAAGACGAACAGGACAAAAATTTATCTGACGATCGGACACAATATATGGTTGTTGCATAATGATATACATTTATGGGCACATTCTACTGTACAGCAAACCATTATTACTACTGAATGAAGTAGGTACCGTTTATTTTCTAAATAAAAACCAAAAACCGTTTACCAGGCTGCGGCTGAAACAAGCGCTGTAGGTATTGAACTATGTCTCTATTTTGTCCTTATGCGAGTGTAACTTAAAATCGTGATATCTAATATCGAACTAACAATTTCATACATTATTGATGATATAGCAAAATCAATCAGACATAATTTTAAATTGATTATAATAGATAATGTAAATTATTAATATTATAGTATAGTAAAAGAACACGAAACTATGAATTACCATAATAAATTACAGGTTAAGTTATTATAAACTATTTAAATCGTAAAATAAATATAATAAATCACGAGATTGTTTGTCTAACGCGTGAGAACAAGGTAATATATTAGATTTGCTGTCTTTACTGACACATTGCTGCATTCTGTTATAAATAAAGTGGGCTAACATATGCAAAACCAGTTCAAAATGCCACATAACTGTCAATAAGACGCCACTGGTTGCAATAATGTTAATACTAACAAGTTGCTGGACATCCGATACCTAATACTTATGTGGTCTAAGCTAAGAAGTGATAGCGATTTCAATGTTTCACTATAGTAGGTACTCATACTTCGAATACTAATTTCATTAAAGTATTTGTTCTTGGTAGGTTCAGTTTACAAGTTTTACGTTTAAAGAATATTATTATATATTAAAATAATATTCTTTATAATCAATAGTTATTAGTAGCTCGCTTCCATCTTCGGCCTTATCAGGCCTCACCATCAGGTGAGGTGAAGTCATAGTCGAGCTACTCCGTTAAGAAAAAAAAGACGTTGCGAATAAACAGTTCGTCAATATTTAAATAATAATAATAGGTACAATCTTTATCAAAGACAATTAAACATTGATTGTGAGCTTACTTAACTATACTCGTGTATTATTTATTATAAATTACGACTTAGGAAATCCATCTATATGTCTTCGATTTTAATTAATAATGTATGTAAATGTAAATTATAATTTATTAATATGTGCGTACGTGTATTTAATTGTACTCGCAATAAGATAATTGCGAATTGCAACCACAGTCATCTGCACAACAAAACAACAAAAACAAATATTAGGAATCAGGGAAGATCAGATACGATTTAGTGGAATTAGTATACTGTACGATCCAGTCAATACTATTAGATCTAAATTCAGATCAAGAGTTAATTGATGATGTTATTATTTTAATTCTGAAGTAACCAAATTTAACAATAAATATATTCTTTTTGTATATAGCTTTGAAAGATTAACGTTTTCGCTAAGACTTTTGCCTTGTACCAATGATCGGACGAGTAGTGGTTAGAAGTCGGCCGTCAAATCGCGCCCGTCCTTCACGGTCCACTGGGTAGATGCCGCTGCCTATGCACTGTGTATCGACAACAGTCCATTGTTCTACAATTGTGTTGCCTCATTTGAAATGTTATTCACTTTTCAAAACCTTTTAGATCCAACTCTACACTTACCTGGTAAGAAGATCTAAATTGTATCTTTCGTGAACTGGCAAAGTGAAGAAGCTTGAACAGTATGCACATGCTGAACTGGTTGCCTTTGCATAGACACTTACTACTGTGTATCAGCTGGTGACGACGTGTGGAGTCGTTTGTCATACTATGCATAAAAAAGATTTAATTCAAAAAATATACTTACATTTTATACAAATGTAGTTTGACCAGTCAACCCTCGCCACCCCCTTACTCCTTACCATGAAAAATTCATCCAAAACTTCGGTGAAAATCTAACAAAATACGATGAACTAAGTATCTTTAGTGTTTAGTAGGTATCATATCATTTGGGCTAATAGAGAACAAGCGTAAGCTGAACAAAAGAATAGGCTTTCCTAGTAAGCATATAAGTATATAATGTAACGTAACACGCTTAATTTTTGGCCCAAAAATTGGAAAAGGTTCATGGTAGGTCCACACATCTGCCTACGGACCCTGTTACTGATAATCATCCCAGGATGACAATCAGTAAGAGGAGCACGTAGGTGGATACAGCAAATGTAGCACGGAACGCACTGATCAGCTCTGATGCCTATTAAGGGAGGAGAGAAAAGAAACACATGCTGATTATTACGAATTATGAGACTATTCAAAAATATCTACTTTATTTTATTTGGAGCACATAATAATATGCCGCTCATCGTTCACGCCCAAATATTTGTCAACTTAGATTCTATCATTGTTCTATGAGCTTAAATCTTATATACTTAATTGGGATGATCTTGAGACACATGGTTGAGACACATAGGTAACACGCGAGTAATTTTCCTCCTGTTTTAAGTGACAATAAGTTCTAACTGTGTTGCGTATTTTTTTTATTATTATTACGGTTCTTATTCAGGAGTCGCCGATGGCGGTTTAAAGGACAAAAGGTTAGAGAGATTTATATACTAATTGCCTCTCTAATTATACATTCTTATTGAGATTATTCGTCTATTTATCTATGAATTAAAAATAGTTTCCATGGATAAGTTTTATAACAGTTTTCAGAACATATCTATGTCAAGTAGGTCTGACCGATCCAGGAAGCGAGGTCTTTGGCTCCTATAGGAATGCGCGTGGGCGACTCTCCCATGCGGCTGCGCTTTCTATTGATTTAATGAACACTATCTTATTGCCCAATAAGCTTATGTTTTAAATTACGTACCTACTTTACTCAATTGAAGGTGAAATATATATTTTTATTTATTTACTTAAGTAGGTCACTAAGTTTTATTCGCAATATTAAGATGCAATTTTAGAGTCAGGATATTAAGTTATAGTGGGTATAACCAATTTTTAAAAAAATATGACCCATGAATCACTTAATAATAGTTTAAAAAAAATCATTCGAAACTTCAAAGACGAACGATGTTATGAAGTACGAAACACGAAGCTATCGTAAAGGTTAGACTAAGGACCAACCGCAAACTTTCGTAAGCTAACGAAGGGATACAATATAAGTAGTAAGCTTATAATATCATGGCACTAAACACGCGTAACTTTAGTCCGAAACTTCAGAAAATGTTTCATGATTATGAAAATTCAATTCGATAGGTATTATGAATTCAAAAATAATATTCACATTCATCTAAAACATTATTTTTTAAACATCTAACTAGATGTAATATAGCTCATTGTCCGTTTTGATCTTTGTATGGAAAATTGTAATGAAAATTAACTGTACAACTGTTTTTGTAATTTTTAACCGACTTCAAAAAAAGGAGGAGGTTATCAATTCGTCTGTATGTTTTTTTTTTATTTTTATTTTTTTATGTTTGTTACCTCAGAACTTTTGACTCGGTGAACCGATATTAATGATTATTTTTTGTTCGATGCGGAATAGTTCCCATTTGGTCCCATAAAAAATTTTTGGGAATCCATTGGGTAGTTTGGTTTTTAAATCAAAAAAACTGGAAAAATTAAGTCGTCTACATATGCGACGTTGCGGATATTTGCTTTCCTATGAATTTTTAGTGAAATGATACGATAGTAGAAAACAATATAAGCTCACGGTCACCCATCTAGCTTTGACCTTCAAAAGTTATTACTAAAAATGGTGAAAAAAAAATTAAACAAAAAATAAAACCGACTCCAAAAAACTGAAAAGGATATAATAATTAAATTTTAGTAAGTCGCCGCTCATCCCCTAGGAACATATTTTTGGAGTTGGTGCTAAGTTATTTCCAGAAACCATAGATAGTAAAACACCGACTCCAAAAATATGTTCCTAGGGGATGAGCGCCTACTTACTAAAATTTAATTATTATATCCTTTTCAGTTTTTTGGAGTCGGTTTTGTTTTTTGTTTAATTTTTTTTTGTTAGAGTAATTTTTACAATGGCAGGAGGGACGAGCCACGTTTATCAATTAAATTAAGTCTGTGACTCCTTATTTGATGCGTTGGTACCCTCTGATATTTAGTCTAGGCCTCTACCCACTCAAATTATTCTAGAAAGAATCTCTCTCCGACAAAATTGAATGGTTATCTTCAAGAACGATGTAAAAATTATTGAGAAGCTATTGTAACATCTTGCTACTTGTCAAGTAGGTTGTAGTTTTACGTTTGAGTAGAAAAAACGCATTCTTACTCCAGATTACGATTTGATACCATTATAATTGTTTGTTATGATTATGTTTCATAATAAAAGACTTACAAGTATGATTATACGTAATGATATTTATGATTTTATTTCTTTCCATCCCTGCGTTATTCTATTGACAATACACTTTCTTTATAGCTAATATTGCTATCAAAAATAATCCAGTCAAATACGTACGTATTGCAGGATTTACCAACGCGCAACATGCCGTACCCCTAGCACGAACATTTGAAATTTTTCGTATCGTCGCCAGATAAGGTGACGATGGAGAATAAATAACGCAGTGAACGTTAAAATGGCTATCGAATTATTGACAGACAATGAAAATGATGTCATGATTCCTATGTGTAACATGACATTGCAACGATATTTGTAACCCGTACAAATGCTATCGTCACACTCATTGAAGAGAGGAAAAGTTTCTAAAAATTGTACCAGAACCGCGCGCCAGGTACCTACACTGCTCAAAATTTCATATACTGACGAGACAATAAGGATACGAAACCTTCAAATGTTCGACCGTACTAGGGGTACCGAAGGCCTTTTGCGAGTTTTGATGTTTGTAATGTGTTCGTTATTTATCCATTATTTTCAGCTGTCAACTCATGAGTGCTCTGCTGTGAAGAATTTTTGTATAGACTCCATAAGACAAACGCGGTAATTATGTTTGAAGTAGAATTCATGCTAAGGCACCGATAGCCTAAGATAAGCATTGCTATTTTCTACCATATCAAAATTTCAGACCTTTGCCATCAGCGTGAGTTCTGTACGTCTAGCACGAACACTATCGTATTGAGTACATTAGCTTTTGTCGGGGTTTTTTTTAAAATTTTAAGCGAGCGCGAACGATACGATTACGATTCGAAATTTTAAAATGTTCGTGCTAGGGGTACTGTTCTGTTTAACGTAGCTATAGATTCAAACTAGTTATTTCAACATAAGAAAATGCCGTCAGATGCGGTTTTAAAGTTTTCGTCAAGGGACGCGTAAGACGTTAGTTTTCGTACAATATAAGAATCATACAACCGTGGTAGAAGTAACGTTTCAGAAATACAATAATGTAAAGTGTGATTCTACGTCAGTTCTGACTAGGTAAGTATATTAGATAGATAGGTAAGAACGTTTGCAATATATCACCGAGACGCTGCTATCGTTTTCATGCAATTTGACGACTGAACGCGTAGGCGATAGTAACGTTTTACGAACGTCCTACAAACGCATAGGTCCTGCCCATTTATTTCTCCATAAATAACTGTTGAGTAAAATTTTTAAGATAAAATTCTCGATCTTGACTATCGGAGATAAAAGCGTTATCTTTTGTGATATAGAAAACCATTCCAATATCACGAGTTCAGTCATTATTTGTATTAACCAAAATGCAGTTAGTTTGCTGTTTACTAATTATATTACTTGGTGAGTTGAATATATTTCTCGAAGAAAGACCATGTTCGCGCTTTCAGTAAAATTGTTTATAGTTACATATTTTAATAATGTTTATCTTGGACTGAAACTGATCTATGATTATCAAAGAATACGCTGTCATAGAAAAACCTATATTCCCTATTTTTGGAATAAAAGTTTTATTGGAATAAGATTTTGGGTTCCTTTTTGTGTGCGACACTCTATCTATGTATTTTTTTTCAGGTGCGTTAAGTTACACCAGTTCATTAACCATACAGTCACCAGAAACATTTCAAACAGCACGTATCGTCAACGGCTATGCTGTGGACATCACTGAGGTGCCGTACCAAGCAGTACTTGGGCTTCGAAGACTATCCTCATGGTCTCATATGTGTGGTGCAATCATTATTAATCCTAAAGCTTTACTCACCGCAGCCCATTGTGGAGTTGTGTATGTACATTTTGATAATAACACAGTTTTGCCTTAATCGGTACCTATTTTGGTGTTGATTCTGTTGTCCTTCTCTTTTACCACATTTAAGTTTTCTGTCTCTCTTTTAATAGAACTTCTGCTATAAACAGTATCACCAATCAGACACTTGAGTAGTTAAATCTAGTCCTCATATTTTTTGATGTGCATCATAATTATACTAGAATGCTTTAAAATTGCATGTAAAGAAAATTGCACACAATTAACGTTAAGATTTGTTCGGCATCCTAAAGAATAGGATAATATATTAATACCGGGTATAACCTATACATACGATAAGAGTATTTAAGATTTCGTAAAGATGGCCACAATAAATTTAAGTATATTTTGTAAGATGAAACTAAACAACGCTTATAGCATGCGTGTTTTCGTAAATCAGACTACAAATTACGCTAATAATATGACAACAAACGCGCCAATTTGTGGGATTTAACATTTAACTCGGTAGTTAACTTATAAACTTATCAAGGACAATTGACATCTTCAGTCTTCCTTCATGACCACGATACTTGTAAAGTCGAAACGTCGGGTGTATAATAATAATGTAACATCTTATTAAACGCGAGTTAAATCCGGTGAATTGGTTTTATTACAAATGTGTAGTACTTACTCGTAAAAATATAAGACAATGCTAGCGCGTTTCTTGTGGTATAAAGTAGGTAGGTATAAAAAATATAAATACTTATTTAGAATCATGACAGATACAGTTTCCCTAGTGCCTGTTATTCAACAAAAAACTGACGTATTTTTTTATCCGATTATTATTGAATATGTATAGTTATCTATGTTATGTATAGTTATATATGTTACCTACTTCATTGTTGGAAAAAACAAATTGCTCATTTTTTATCGAAAAACATGAGTAGAAATCGGAGATGAAATAGGAGACATTTAAATATCAACACTAAAAGCAATTAAATAATACATAATGAAGCATAATGGTCCCCGAATTTGCTACAAAAATGAGTCATGATTTCATGACCTAAGTTGACTTGGAACATGAATATGGATACTAAGTATTTGAGTCATCATAAAAAATTTAGGTTAGGCCTTTAATGCCTTGGTATAGAACTGTGGATCATATCGACTGAACATTAATTTTCCTTTATTTTTGAGCAATAAGCAAACAAGCATGCGACCCGCCTGATGACTAGCGGTTACCGCAGTGTAAGAACAGGAGGTGTCATTCGCGCGTGTAGGACTTTCGGAATTTATTACGCCTTTTTTGAAGGACCCGATGCTTGTAATTTCTCAGAAAACCATCGGAGAGTACTTAGTTTAGTCCTAGATAATTTTATTTAAAACTCATCCGATTCATTTTGATTTCAGCTATGAAACGCAAGCGTCTTCTTTAGTAGCAGTAGTTGGGACTTCAATACGGAACTCAGGCGGGACCGCGTACAGCATATCACGTTTGATTCTTCATGAACTGTACAGTTCCAATACTTTGGAAAACGACATCGGCTTAGCAGTGGTTAGCCAGAACATAACCTTCAGTCAGAGAGTAGCACCAGTGACCATTGCACCTTTTGGTCTAATTGTACCAGCGAATGTAGAAGCACTAGTTACAGGATATGGTGTCACCTCGGTAAGCTACCTAATTTGATCTTATTTGCATACTTGTAATCTGTAAAAGCAGAATACTTAAATTTTATTCCTATTCAGGGTTAACTCGGAGACAGTGCGCCTAATTATTCCACTTCTTCATTCAGTCGATTTGAATTAACTATATAAATACTCAAATGTATTGTAAGAAATACAAATAAAGAAAGAAAACGATTAAAAAATTATATGCTCCAGGTGGGAATCAAACCCGCGTCTCCTGGGGTCCGGCCAAACGCGATAACCGCTACGCCACCGGAGCACTAGGTGTAACCTACCAATTTCTTCTACTTAACTTTGTAGTCGGTGAAATAATAGAATATAAAAAAGATCCATCCGCGCAATCCAATCCCTCATTCAACCTCTTATCGATTACGCTGGCACGTGCTTTCTGGATGCCAACGAGGAGCTCCTCAACTAGCTGGAGCGGTTGCAAAATGTTTGTATTTGTTTTGTTTATGGGCTAAAAAAGTACGATCAGGTCTGTCAGTACCATAAGGAACCTAAGTGGCTTCCAATCCGTCTTCTAAGGAACACGCGGCTTTTATGTCTCCTTTTTAACATTCTCCACGATTCATCCTATCCTGATTACCTGCAACAACGTTTTACGTTCTCGCGTCCTACTGATGCCCTTTGCAGATCCAATCTCAAACACCTGCTTAACATCTCACCTCATAAGACTGATTTGTACTCCTATTCCTTTTCAATTCATGCAGTTCGTTTTTGGAATCTACTACCGCCTGACATACGTGACTTGAACACTATTACAAAGAACTTCAAGCAACGCGTCAAAGTAGGTACACTTTCTTTCCTCCCTTCCGTAAATGCTATTTGTATCTATATTATAGAAGTATGTATATATGTATCTGTCTAATTATTTATATTATATTTCATTTTATTTTCAGTCAAGTTCACACACTGCATCTACATTGATTGTAATTAATTTATCCTTCTCGCAAGTCTGCTGGCAGAAATTTCTTTAGAAATAAGCAGTTCTTACATACTATTTTTTTTTTATAAATTGTGTCTTTTTAATATTCTCTGTGTACATAAAAATATAAATAAATAAATGAAGATACATATTATTTATTTCTTCAAACATGTTAACGATTCTGATTATGTGGAAGATAAATGCGCACTTTCACCGAGGTACTTATCATAAACTTTAATGTTGTCAATTTAGATTTTTGTTACTTTAAAATATATTTATTGAGCACTATTTCTTTAAAAATATTTAGCAATACACATGAAGTGCTATGGGCATACTTTGTACACGCTTTTTTTGTTTCAACTAAGTATTTAAAATGCATCATCCATTTAACGATTAGTTATGTTGTGTAGTTTCTTACACAATTTTTCGTTTACCGACCTAACACGGAAATATTTTTCGTCTCCATCTAAATAAGACGTAGTAATTATAGTATGCAAAATTTATTTTTCAGTATGGAGGCACAGCTTCAGCAGTCCTACTCGCTGCTCGAGTGAAGACCGTCGATCAAGCTAGCTGCATTACTTCATACTTGAGCAGTAATGTCATCATCACCCAAAACATGATATGTGCTGTGGGCCGTAACCCACCCAGGGACGCCTGCCAGGGGGACTCGGGAGGTCCGCTGGTCTACGGCAACTACCTCATCGGTATTGTCTCCTGGGGAGAAGGTTGCGCAGACGTCAGATATCCTGGTGTTTACACCAGAGTATCATCTTATGAAAATTGGATCTATCAGAAATTAGCAGTAATTTGATAACGAACTGAATATACCTAACTTAATATGTTGACTATAGGTTGGTTTAGTTATTTGTTTAACTATGATTACGATAAAGATGAGTAACAAAAACTGGTCTAGAAGTATAATTAAGATCTTTTTGTTGTTACAAAAAGATCTTAATTCACAATTGCAAACGCAACACACAACCTAACAACACATAATCACAATAAACACTAATTTAACAACTTGTTAAATGTGCCGCTGGGCTTGTTATTTTGGATGAGAATATACTTATTTCGCAATTTCCCAAACGCTGCTCAGCCGAGTTGAATTCGTCGAATAACTTCTTTATCAAAGTCTTATCTTTAGATCTAGTTGGTTAATTTGTCCTGAGCATTGTGCTCAATTCCTTCAGAAACTCTGCCATATCCACTACACATCGTCAGTGAATCGAAGGTGAATGTCGATGCCAAGTCCTGTAAAGTTTGCAGTGATAGATAAACAGTTTCGGAGATTACATCTTACCTCATCTGCAGTTGGATGAGTTTCGTATACCTACAGATTCTATACACAGACCAACATGGCAGATCTCTCCTACAAGCATCTCACCGCGCTATGCCGATACTCAATATAGCACCTCAAAAGGGACTGAAGCACGGCCCACTTCTCAATCGAATCGAAGGGCTTCTCGCAGTCCTGCTATGCGATTCTCCAAAGTCAGCAGCCATGAATTCGTGGCTGTCGGCAGCGCCGTCATACTTTTGGCGTTTGTTTGACAACCGTTGGCGACACCAGCGTTCCGACGTCGAGCACGGCGTGAACCGGAACTAAAACGTAGTTGATTTTTATATGTCGTATAAACAAAACAGAGACAATCGTACACAGCCAAGGGACCGACAAAGAGATTAGTGAATACGGATTCACGCATCGCAGTGCGCAAACGTCAAAACCAATGGCAGCTCGTCGTCTTTGTCAGACGTCAAGTTCGATGTCGAATATCTTTGTTTGTGAATCACACTGCTGAAACGTCAAGCCAACTGGCCGCTTATTACCTACTCTTCGGTCATCTGTATAGCCTGCCGCAGCGTAGGTATGCGATCTACAGTACTAATGCATTTACGGAAACATTTTTTTTTTATACAACTGGATGACAAACAAGCTGTAAGGCCCACCTGATGGTAAGCGGTTACCGCCGCCTATAGACACCTGCAATAACAAGGAAAAGTCACTTGATATTGCAGGTGCGTTGTCATCCTGGGGCCTAAGATGAAATGCCGTCCATGCCCAGTAATTGCACTGGCTACCTTTCCCTTCAAACATGTTGGTTTAGTTTAAAAAATGTTACTCGTAATAAAAAAATCGATAGTCATACATTGGAATAAAATGGAAACGATTTTATTCTTGCAATGATAGTTTAAGCTTTAATCAGTGCATCGGAAGCGGCAGATTTTATTAAATTTAACAATTGTACAAATTTAATGTTATCGACTGATAAACACCCAAAGAACGACAATGGTGACGTTGAACAACCTAATTTGAATACAAATAGCTTTCTACAGTGTCAATGACTTATCGATATCATGCTGTATTAACGTGTTATACACATTCATAATGAAATAAATAACTAACTGCACTTTTCCTTAAGTTAAAGTTTTTATATATTTTATCAAACAACCGCATTTTGTGTAATATTTTGAAATCACCGTCTCAAGCAGGTGATTGATAAAAAATCTTTGAACACAGTTTTGCTACGCAATTTTTTTTCAGTAAATTTTGCTATCTTCAATATCTAGACTAATGTAGAGTATTTTCCTTGAAACGACGGCATTTTACACTTCGTATAGTTTATAAAAATAGACAAAAGTTCATCACTAACTGATCTGAATAATATTCGGATGATTTAGTGATCTGAATAATATTCAGATGAGTTGGTGATTATAACCATCGATTTCTAAATACAAGATTAAAATATATTTTCAATAATTTCCCACGTAAGTCCCTTGGCTTAATATTAGAATACATTTCACACATTTTGTTCTGATTAAATCTCACGTGACCAGCGTGAAAATATAAATAATTGTTTATACGTTGATTGTAACAAAATAAACATGGAAACTTAATTAAAACACCCTAGCCATTTACCTTATATAAGAAAGTGATTAATTAAATTATAATGCAACATGCAGCGAGCAAGTTTGTATTCGTAATATATACTCGCCATGTCTTAAAGGGTTCTGTATCAAAAAATAAACCGTTGTAGAAAAAATCTTATTGCTTAGGAGAGGTATCTCGTCTTTGGACAGTGTCCCAACGTTTTCTGTGCAGTGTCATCATCATCCACACTCGTGACACCAGAAACTCGGCTCCATTCGTTCCTGCACAGTTAATGCCTGAAGCAACCATGAATGCCTCGCCATCAATGAGCAAGCCTAATCGAGAGAGGGCCGTGCCTCAGGTCCGCCTATTCGGATTCCGAAAGGAAGACCACAGTGCGCGACCTGAGTGGTATGCGATGAGCTTCCTCGGTCGCGCCGCGCATTATGTGGCATGTGGTGTACCGTCAGTTTTTAGTGGGTATGCCGGCCTTGAGCCAGAGATTCCCACATAACACAGCGGGCAAGTCCCCAAGTTCCCTCTGGGTACCCATAAAGGGTTTTCTGACAAATAAAGAAAAAAAAAGTGACAGTCCAGTAACTAGTGACGATGACTATAAACTAGCAGCGCTTTTTTTTGGGGACAGCTTACAGATCTACCCGCCGGCTAAGCGAAGTGTGTGTGGGGGGGCGCCCAGTGCTTGATCGTAACGGCACTAGGAATACCCACCATAACTTCCCGGTAGCTCCACTGCCCTTGCCTGGCCCAGCCTGGACTCTGCTGAAGCAATTTCACCAACCAACCTTCACAGCCAGAGTGCTTAATGCCGCGCTGTGCCCTGTTATGGCATCGCCTCGCCGGATGAATGCTTCCCTAACAAATTCAGAAACGATTGCAAATTTATTAATTATGTTTCTAGCTTCGTCTGCCATCGCTCGTGGTGTCCGACTTCGGAGTAAACTTTTGGTCCAGGAAAAAGATTTCAAAGTTTCGGAAATTTTCAAAACTTTGCTTACGGTCATAGAATAGAGACAGCCCCCAAATGGATTCGACATGAACTTAGCCGCTTTCTCTACGTAGCTACATGAAAATGTCATGAACATTAATAGGCATCCAGAATTCTAGACAATGCCATGCCATCGCCTGATGTACCTATAATTTAATAAATAGGTTTATTTTAAAACAAGAAGTTAGGTACTTTATTTATTTACGAGTACATAATGTATACTTTGAATATGAATAAAGCCTATTGAAATTGGCTCTAGGCTTAGATTGACTTATAGAAATTAATATCAATAGTTAGGTTGCATACGTATATATACCTTTTTTTTATACAACTAGATGACAAACAAGCTGACGGCCCACCTGGTGGTATCCTACGTACAATTTCACACACATTTGTCACACATGTTGATTTTATTGGCTGATTAACATGTTTATGAATGTATCAATGTAGTATTTGACGGCAACATGATATATTGATTCTTATTATAATATCTTAATATTCTTACTAATATGAGTTTAATAAAATTTAAGATATCGGTACAAATACTTTTCTGATGACATTTTTGATATTGCTACTAAAATCCCTTAAGGGTAATAAATTTTGGAAAGTAATTTAATAGATACTTACTTAGAACAATTAGCCATAGGTACCATGCAATTCAATTTGTTTAAACTAATAATACTCTTGTCGTTACTGATTAATGGTAACTAAGGATACGTGTTTATAAATAGGGTTGCGAACCCAAAAAGTGCTACGAGATTAGGTTTACCATTCGTTGTAAATGTCCCGGAACGCATTTAGAATTTTTTTTTTTTTGGAAATTGTCCTGCTCACCACTACGTAAATCTGATAGAAATTTAGTCCCATTGTGTATTTGGTGCCAGCAGTGAGTCAACGTGAAGCATTAGCTGACAAGCTAGTTATAATAATTTTTGCGTCTTTCAAATTTACCCGCATGTCATGATGCATCAGAACGATTGGCAATGGCAGTTCAATTGCATGGACATTAACCCTAGCTTCCCAAAAGACTCGGTGCATATCAATGATGTGCTGCCCATTGACGGGACACATTGTTGACATTATTTTGTGTGTGACAGCACTGGAGACGCCTTCTCTGTACAGGCCATGTCACCATTTTTCCTTCTGCAGTGGAGGAAAGTTGCGGTCTACTTGTGTCTAAAATCAAGAGTTTTTTAATAACAATCTATGATTAGAGATAATTAAACTTAGTCAAATGTACTCCCACATAGACTCATTTTTAGGGATTCCCGCTAAAAGAAGATCCCATTTGTTGTGTTTTATGAAATAGTTTAGTAAAAATTTATCATAAGTGTCAAATTTCTCTATCGTATAGTTAAAAAAATTAACACATCTCTATAAATGTCTAGTTATTTGACAGCTAAAATATTTTTTATTTGTTTTCAAGAACCACGTTCTCAAAAAACTCTGAAATCTCGAAAAATATAAAAAGGTGTTTACAATTAGATCATCTTGGTTTTAAGTAAAGTTTTTCACGTTGCCTTAGAGAAAGATGTTAATTGTGTTTGTTTTAGGCGCCCTTTAACATTTGGATGCCCATAAAAAAAAACACGTATTAGAACATAATAACCGTCAAATAAAACCACTAGCTTTTAAACGAAATGATTAGAAGAAAGAAATAGAGCATGATGATATTTTCCATCGAATTTAACAAATTAAATTAATATTAACGCCCGACTTGAGTAACACTTCCACCTTATAGAAGATCGCAGCAGTGGTTAGTACTGTCACCGGAGGTCATTAAGAAGCGATATTTTGGGAGCAGGCGGACTCATCTCCTATACTGTCAACATGTTTTTTCTCTTGATTTCCACAGAATAAAGCACCAAATGAGTGTTGTGGTGACCAAGGAGATGCGAGCGTCTATAGGCCATAGTGATCGCTCACTATCAGCGGGATATTTGTTTGCTATCCTTGTAGAATAAAATAGTATAGTTTCGAAAACTAGCAAAATAATAACAAGCGCCTTTATTATTTCAGTTTATCCTGTTTTTTTTTGCATATGACATGGTCACCCTAACCAAAGCCCTTCTTTTTAGCGCGCGCGCCGTCACCGAGAGCTGTGCTACTGATTGATTGCTCAATTTGAATCTAAGATCCAATAATGATTAGCACTAATGTCATCAAATTTAGTCGCAAGGCATTATGCGTTTTTCAAGGGCAACTTGCGACCGGTTATCTTTGGTGCTACAAATATCCAAGGGCTTGTATAGAAGTACAAGTAACAGCCTAAGGAGATTGTAAGGACTTTCTTTTAATACAAGCTTAAATATTGACTTTTTCAAAAATTACTCATTTTGAGAGCCCAGCACATTGGTTCCGCCTCTTGAACGTTGCCTAATTTTCACAGGGAATTGAAAAGTAGGTGGTTCCGAAAACAAAGCAACTATCACATGGCTGGTCCTGAATAGGTCTTCAATAATTTGTAATCAGCTCCACAATCTTTCGGAAGATACGCTAAACTATTGAGCAGGTTGTTAGTGCACCCATTTTCTCTCCCTCCCACCCTTGTGTAGAAAGCTGGTTAGAACACCCAAGCTTCCACGTCATATCAACAGCCGATACAAACCCTAGCTGGGCGGTTTGTATCGGCTGTTGATATGACAGTGAGGTCAAGATGAGAATGATTTATACTTGCATAGTATATTTTAATTTATTGGTTTTGTTTTGTTTTGTAGTGGCTCAAATTAATTACATTGATTGTCCATTGTTTGTACGGATTATTATTAAACAATGAACGTAATTTGGTTGAAATAATAGATTTATTTATGTTTCCAATTTATAATTAGGGTCAATAACCTTCTGCTGCTTAGAACACGAGATAAGAAAATTGCTCTTACCACTCTTGTAAATGTAGAGTCCTCGGTTTGCATCTCGTACACCGCGCTGGTAACACCAAGGTAATGCAAATCATAACTAAGCTACGGCCATTGTTTGCAAGCATTAAATATTATCAGATATATTAAATTAACTCAGCGGTACTCTTAAACTTGAAAAAGTACAAAATGCTGGAAGCTTCCGACACTCGTTCATAATCCGTTTCCTCATTCAAGACTACAGATTGGTCTTATATGTCTTGGTCATTCGATAGTGACGCGTATTTGAAAGTGTTAAGACATAATTTAGATTGCAGCGCGTCAAGTTTGAGGACTTTGTCAATGTAGCAAAGAAATTATTTACGACACCCCCTCATTTAAGGATGTCCTGTCTTTTTCCGTTGTATGAAGCACTCTATAGAGTTGTCTCTCTCTATCGTATAGTAATAAATTTTGGGGCCGCAAATGAACAATAGTCATAATTCGCCAGCCTGTTGCGGTGCATTTATCGGGATGTTTGACGACACGGTCACACGGAATTGATATACCGTTTTGCATTCATATTTACAAATTATGTAGATAATCGTACCGTAAATAATTAACGGTACGGTATAGTAATTTAATTAAGCAAAGTAATATATAAATGAGCGGAATGTTAATTTATTTTATACTCAAATATGTAAAATTAATATAATATAAGTAACTTTTTATAGTTTTTTATTCATTTCTTAATTTTTTTGTTAGAAATAAATATCTGTAGTCATTACATGTTTCAATTAATGTAACCATTGCAATTTAATGTTAAGAATTTTATAAGGACTTTAAAACTGATCCTAAACGAAATAAAAATACAATGATTATGTTACAAATAAACGGTCTTTGGGTCTAGCTTACCTCTTTTTAACCGACTTCAAAAAAAGGAGGTTATTAATTCGATCCGTATGTATCTAATAGTGGGCCTAATTCTATCTCTCAGTATATCTCTTTCTCTCAATAGGAAAAAGATAGCAAGAATCTGTTTAGAGCTGTCACATAGATTTAGATAGATTTCAAAGAAACCATAGACAATTTGAGACGGCATGTACGGAGGTGCCTTCTAAACACTGAATTTTAGCACGTTCAATACCAATTACTCTATTTTTTTCTTTTAAGTGTTTTAAAGTCGGCTTAATTTCTTAAAATTACTTTTTATTGCGATTAAATTATGTCCATGTTATTACAAATATTAATATTTTATGAATATAAAAACCGAAATAGGTGTTAAAGATATCGATATCAGTAAGGATCGTCTCTAGTCAATCTCTAGCGTACGCCACTCAATTCAGGGGTGGCACTGTTCAGACAGCAATAATGTATACACAAATAGGTGTCAAGACTCGGCGAACGCAAGCGTCTTACTCGGATCAATTCTAATCTCTGTCGTCACGGGCTCGGTGACGCGACAGCCAAAACCCGTCAAATTGAGAGCTACCTCACCCAATCATAAATAAGCAAAATTGTCTTTGTTAGTATAAGGGCTTAAGTCGTTTATAATTTATGTTTAACAACTTACTGCGCACTTTTTGTTATTTTTTACTTAAGAAATTTTGGTTTTCTCCCTATCGCTATGTAAATTGTTATTGTTTAGGCCTAATGTTGAATATTAAAATACATTAAATGATGAGATTGCACTTTTGTACATAAGTTCCGTTAAATCAAATAATATTTATACGTTACTAATTGCCCATAAACACGTGATCGTGAAACGCGTCGCGCCTTTGAAATAATTTTCATTCAAGTAAGTTACACAACTGTTACAGTTGTCGAACAGATGTTGTTTGTGTCCAACCAAAGCCTTTTGACTTAATGTTACGAGTAGAAAATGTCAAAAAATCTTTAATAAAAATACAACTATAATTCTTTTTTTAAAATACCTACCCTTAAATATATTTTTTTTCGTAGCCAATCAAAAGAAATATACTTCAATAATATAACACTCGTCAAAATTTTTATAATCCAAAGTTTTAGTCATTACTTAGATATATCCTCAAAATTAAATATGTAAATATATTGTTTTTAATTTCAATCCGTTGATTCATTGCTAACATTGTTTCGTAAACAGTCTATTAAATCAAGCCGTAATGTAAAGCATGACGTTCAGTAGCTGCGATATGTCGTCAATATTCAATTCGATTAGGCTGTTGAGCGTCTAAACCCACCAATAAGTAAATGTAATACTATAGTCCCCTGGCCTATTACCTGGCAATTTCACAGAACAATCTACGTCGGGTCGCGTCGACAGCACACAATGAAGTGACACACACTCGCTTTGTAGCCGAGAGGGACGGCGCTCGCCCCGCGATTATTTACACAGTGTAGCTTTCCCTTTCTGGTGCGCAAGTGTGCGTGGCATCTGGCGGGCGGGTGGCAGCCCTGCTTGTAGTAGTGTTGCCCCCACACTAAGCACACCCCGTTTCGGGGTAGCCTCCGACATTGTGTGCGTGACCCAGTCGAATAAATCTAGTGTAATACACACAAACATATTGGTGGCATGGCGTGTCATTTTTACGCTTGTGTTGTCGCTACTTGGGGTTCTTTATTCGACGCGATGATATTATTATTCTGACGATTACGACATCCTTTATGCTTACAATAAAATAATTAATAAGGGATGAAGTGTATTGTTGCGCGGCAGTTCGTGATCGGTATCAGAGCACTTACTTACCTTTATTCAGTTGAGAGAGGTTATGATGGTAGAGTCTATTAGCGTCTGTATTGTAAAAGCACGGCTTGGTTTATGGTTATCTGACAACAGTTTAATTGTTTTATTACCACCACTAATGACAAGCTGTTTATGGCTATAATGAAATATTTGTAAGTGACAAAATGAGAAAGTTAATCAAATAAATTTAAATATTGTATTAGATAAGCTACCTGATAAATTGTTATACTATCAGGAGAGTTTGGGTTTGGTATTATTAGGAGCGATGAATCGGTAGGTAGGTAAGTACCTATTCATTGTTTTTGTTTGTAAAGAAAGCGACTCCATGAATGAACCGCTCCGCGGATGCTACGATTAGTGAGGACAAAGACTACGTGTCGACATAGAGATTTTTTTTTACTAAGGGTGACATGGCAGTTTTGTAAGTAACTGTGAAAACATTTTTATAAGAAATATGAATAGAAATACATCTAGTTAATATTTTTCAATGACCTAAAGTGTTTGTTTTACTTTTCAAAAGTAGACTTAATTCTAAATAAAACTAAAAAAAATATACTCACCTATACGCAATTTTGAAATAAAACCAAAATGTAATCGAATTAAATCTTACATTATATAAAATTGTTACAAATTGAAACAAACTACTTCATAAAATCCATACCTATAAAAAGGTGACTATTTAAACGGTTAATTTATCAAATTAGGTATAAAACGCACGCAAACACCAAGTGATTGTTCTGTGACAGAACAGTTGACAGGGCGCTCAACCCCCGTTAAGTTTCACAATTACGCCGCATGGCTCATTGTGGCTCGACCCTACCTCTCCATCTATTGTGGACACCGCTCGACAGGGTCCAACTAACCTTGAGCCAACCGGTCTCCAACCACTGCTCCGTACTCTCACAAATTCCTTCTAAGCAGAGAAGGGCGGCAGCTTAACTTATACTGGTCATCGATATACAAATATATTATTATCCAGCCTGTTCGGTGCTCACAAATATCAATAACGTATTACCGTTTCGGGGCAGATTTAAAAGTTAACGATCGAAATTTTTTAAAAGTGTTATGGCTTTATTTGGGGTCCATTTGAATACATGGCGTGGATTACAGTTAAAACTTACTGACGTGATAAGAGTAAATAATTCTATTCGAACTTTTACTAGCTCTATTCACATCATAAACAAAGTTGTTATAAAATCTCGTAAGTATTCAAAAAGGATTGTTATTTTAAGTACCTACTTATGATGTTTTTTTGTAATTATCTATTTATATCAATAGTTTTGCAAGATTGTGATTTTAATCTCCTCGTAATTTTAATTGTAACCTCAAACTCTTTCGTGCTTCGGAAGGCATGTTAAGCCGTTGGTGCAGGTTATTACTACAATCGCTTCAACCCACCAAACAGCATTGGGCCAGCGTGGTGGTGTTATGGACCAAACTCTTCATATGTTTATGTCATGTAGAAAGGCCTGTGCGCAGCAGTGGGACGTTTATAGGCTAGTGATGATGATTAAGCTAGGTAAAGTGTCAGGTGCTAAGCAGTTACAGGCTACCCCAATTTAAGTAGGTACTGGGTAGCTGATTATATTTCGAAATTGATTCAAAATATGAATAAAAGCACCAGAGCTTATCTAAGGGGCCAATACGAGCCATGCTTCTGTGGAAAGGATCATCTTAATATCCGGGAGACAGCGCATGTGTGTCTATTACACGTGTGTTTACCACTCTACAGGCGAAAAACATAGCACGTAAAGTGCTCATCATATAGCAGCTGCATTTTTTACAAAAAAGAGTCATAACAACTTTAAGATTTCCAACCAGATTGTCGGTAAACGGTTACTACATACGCTTGTGTCATAGAAAGTATCAATCGTGGTAGACATTACCTACTCTTTCAATATCTATGAAGACGATTTATTAGACAGGCATCATCAGAGAAGAGTCAAAACATTTTCTAGAGGAGTTGCAAACTACACTACAATATTAGTAGTAGTAGACTTTTCTTCCAGGTCTAACCTCTTCTATTTCAAATATGAGTGAAAAAAAATATATATGTTATATAAAAATAATCTACTACTAAGATAAGTAGCGCGCATATTTAAAAAAAAAATTGTATTTAGAAAAACAATTTTATAAAAGATAAAATAAATAGTATGTGCAATGCTTGTTTTAAGTAAAAAAACTTTATCTATCAATCTTGCGTATACTGCAGTAAATACAGATCTAACTAAAGAGACAATATCTCCGGCGTTAAAAGGCCAGCCGAGTAGATTGTGGGAGGAGGAGGGGGTAGAACACCCTCCTTGCGAAATTACTACATTTTGAAGGGAACAACTTTTTATGAGAATAAGCCGCTGCTATGAATCTCAAATTATAAACGAACCTGTTTGCATTTCTCTATTAGATTCTTAAATTAAACTTTATAAATATATTTTTTTTTCTATAAAACCATTTTTTTCACTCTACAATATAGGTCGCTGTGAGTAGAACTAACAAAAAGTCTTAATACATACTTTATTTCAATCTCAACACCTAATTTTAAACTCTCTCATAAATCTTCGAATAACCCGCTTAGTGGAATCATACCGAACTTTTCAAATAACTTTCAAGTATGTAGTGACAACCTTACTGTCGGGAACGGTCGGATGCACTCGGAAGCGCTCGGACTCAGTCAATAAGGTGCATTGGCCGTCCCGGGGTGCCAACTCGACGCTATGTTGGACCAGTGATAACAGGGTTGGAGATTTCCCCAAAAATATGGGTAAAATAGTCATGAAGAAGTAACCACTTACTTAATTCATATCATTTTAATTGACTATATTTATATAATACAAGTAGGTAGGTTATGAAATTATCAATTTAAGCTATTATTAGGCACAGCTCCACAATCATCTACTTATTAGAGATGTTGCCTACGGCACTACGGCTACGGTTGCCTTATGTTGCATACGGCGCTATTTTCACAAATTCTCAAAATATACCCCGATTTTACACTAAGAAACAAATAAACTTAAAATTTATAGAATATCTATAAAGTGATACGTTTTAGACAATTTATAATAAAAACTTTTTTTTTAATTTATCAAAAATGTTGATGGTATTAGATCAATTAAAACAACTAATACTATGCTAACTTGATTAATAACAATATGACCATACATCTTGTAGTAATGACGTCACCTGTTCCGTAATTTTTCTATGCAGTGTTTTCGGACGACGACGCGCCGCTACACATCAAACATACCAATGTGTCTGTGAAACTATTGATCTTCAACATTCTTTTTGTTTTGAAATAATTCTTCATAAGATAAACTTTGTATCTATGTAGTAAAAAGAGTTGTCAACTACCCTATTGTAAAACTTATTTTTTTTATTAATTATTTTGTTGTAATTTTAAGGAAAGAATATTATTTAAAGTAAATGTATTATTTATTAATTTCTTAGTCAGTAACAAATTTACTTGACATTAAAAATATTTTTTGATTTGCAAAAGGAAATGTGGTTTATTATTTTAGTTTGGGAGGGGTACTTTTGACTAACTTTTCTGGCCACACAGTTGCACCACAGATGAGATTCTCTACGGGTCGAAGGGTGTGAAGAGGCGCTCCGGCTCAAATCCCGTTAGGGATAATTGTGTCTCTTTTATTTACACCATCGCCTTTATGACTCGATAGAACGATTCATTTTTAATTTTCAAACGATTTTGTATCATTTTCGAAATTTTGAACCACAATGTGGCAAATAAAGTGGTTAAGTATATCGATAGGTATGTATAAAATTAATTGTAATACGATCGTGTGCTTACGTTCATTAGGCATTGTGTAATCAACCTTCACTGTTGTATGTCTTTGATAATCGCACTTAATACTAAAACCAGTAATCGATAATTGAACAAACAAAAATTAAAAGTAAGTTATTTCGAAACATGTTAGTGAGTTGTATTGTTAGTCTTAAAGCAACAGGTAAATTATGTGTGTCAATTGGAACGGAATCTAAGCCGAAATGTTACGTAACAACGTGAGATATCCCAGTGGGCGGCGGGAACGGAATGCTGGAGGAAAGCCGACGTCCTTGACATAACAATATTCGGTGCGCTTACCTTACCGCCAGCTTGTAAGGTACGCTAAGTAAACGCGGCTCAATGTCGCAGTATAGAAACTTGTAATGCGGGCCGTTTGTATACTGTGGTCAGTGATAGGTGATAGGGTGACGAGTAGAGTTACGGTGCTTTCACGCCTGCGCTGCCTGGTGCGGCTTATCGCTACACGGTAATTAAGACGGCCGTGGCGTGGCGTAGTGCCTTTTTGATCTAAACGATCACTTTAGAGACGGTTTAAAATGAACATTTTTATTAATGAAAGATTGCTTTGTTATTTGTTGAACTAATGGGTTTTAGACTAAGAAGGACTAAATTAGTTGAACGAATAATGCGTGTATCACAAACCATTTAAGCTAGGGATAACACTTAAATAAATCAACAATACGTGAGAGAAAGCAAAACGTCCAACGTAATCACGTTGCTTTTTTGTTCCAGCTGAAAACGAAAAAGCAAACAGACGATTAAAAATGATCCACGTGAATATATTCGCGCGGACAATATTTTAAAACAAAATGTCACACGCTTTCCACGGGTGCCTACCCCCGCCCCCGTCTGGGGCTGGGGGCTGAGACGGGGGCCCCCACCGGGCGTCATTGTGGACTGTGGTGCCGTAACTCCACGAACTTTTTAATTTACAATTAGGTAGCTTCCCATTTCTGTGCCCTATTTAGCTCTCGTTTTTCCGGTGGCCGGTACGATTCGTAATTAAAATTTATTTATCACATTACACAGCCGCCCGAATCTACCAAGATATATCTGGTTCCCCGTTTGAGATTAACCGTTTAAGGAGTTGCGGCGAGAAATTGCTGGTTTTAAGAAGAAAAATGTTGATGAAATAAACTTTAGGGTTTCATTTCCTAAAAGGGTCTACTTTTCGGCATATTACGTCGGCAACAACAAAAAAAATAACTTCCTTAGACGTTGCTGCTTATTATTTAAAGACAAGAATGGAAACACATTCACGACAATGTGTCGTCACTTAATATTTTGTCTTTGACTTAAAATAGTAACATTTATCGGCATATTTTTTGTAGGTCCATCCTTAGCTGCGGGGTATCTATTCTGGCAAAGCTCATTGTGATATGGAGGCAAAGCTAATTAACTTGTTGGTACAGCATTTCGGCTGCATTGTACACTTTCAACGGTTTATTTGTTTATTGTGTAGTACAAATGATAGACGAAAGCGGAAGTCTAAATTGTTACAAATGTTAACTGATTTGAATACCTATATTAGGTACTCTTCTAAGTTGAATGCGTACCTATTTTGTATAAATACTAAGGTAGATTAAAGTTGAAAGATTTCACAAAATAATTTTCTTTATTTACACCAATATATCAAATAGGTGTCTATAGGCGGCGGTAACCGCTTACCACCAGGTGGGCCGTCAGCTAGTTTGTCATCTAGTTGTATAAAAAAAAATACACGTTATTGCAAAAGGACACATTGTAGTCGATAAGACAGCAAAATAAAAAGAACACAATATTGCCACATATTGCTAAGCAGGTAATCTCTTCTAGGCTATATGGATACACAAATACATTTACATAAAGGTTTGTAATATCAATAATAATATTATAAATGCGAAAGTAACTCTGTCAAGTCTGTCTACTAAGCGTTCACTCGTAAGCCACTGAACCGATTAAGATAAAATATGGTATACAGATAGATTACATCCTGAAAAAGGATATGGCTACCTTTTGGCGCGATACCCGACATGGTGACATCCATGCGGGCGAAGCCGCAAATGGCGGCTAGTTTCAAATAAATGAGCTCTACTTCGAAGTTTAAACACATCTTATGATTAGGTACGATCCTCGTTTATTTGGAGTCGGATATTGTGTTGGCCTGTGGCATGGCAACTGACTTTTTATGTTTTTGTGCATAACATATATTTGGGAAAGAGTCCAAAGATTCGGAATCCGTTAAATATATGGAAACATAAACAATTTTTCAACAAACTACTTTGGCGACAGCACATATATATTTCTTTTGCAACCAAAGATTCGTATCAGGTTTTTTAAATATTTTAATGAAAAGTTTTAAAATCCTAACATTTGATCGGTATGTAGTACCTACTTAGTAGTAATAAATAGTTACCTAATTGTAACATCGGTGTCCGCCTAGCACTAAAGAAGCAGATTAAGTATTCAATCACGTGTCCATTTGTGTCATAATCATAAGCCACGCGGTGTTAATTTAATAACGTTTGACGCTTACAGTAGGAGACCGATTTCCGCTAGATCTATATAATTTGGACCACAAATCCGATGCTCCGGAGTTCTCCTTGACACGCGCAGTGCTTGTTTATCCGCATCGCACTAAGCGGCTGCTCTTTATGCGACGAAAAAATTTAGTTGTTTAAGCAATTGTTTGCGTGTATTTGCAGATTTCAAGCCCCATCAGTGGCCCCAAATAAACAAACAATGGCATTAGTCATTATTAACAGCAGCAGTAGTATTTTGTAAGTAAACTCGACATGGGCTAAATATAAAAGTAATTTTCGATATAGATATTGCCGCTTAGACGTTTATTTGCGCAGTTTAATCTTCTCACGGCTTAGCTATCTTTAAGAGCTTTCATAGTAAAGTGTGATAAAATTAATCGAACGTTGAAAAGATTTTATTTTAAATGAAGTAGACAAAGATACGTTGTTTCAAAAGGTGGTTTTAAATAACACCTAAGTAGTTTCTGTACAGGCTCTTTGATTGTTGTTTACACAGAGAGTACATGAAGACGGCATTTGGCATCGAAAGTCCAGGTCTAACAAATATACTTCCAAAATATATTTATGGATCATCATCATCATCATTACCAGAAGATTTACGTCCCACTGCTGGGCAGAGGCCTTCTTATGTGAAACTACCTATATGAGACTACCACTGAGAAAAGCACTTTGTCCACTTGTCCTCAGGGGTCTCCTCGGCGGCCTTTTGAAACGCAGCTACTGTTTCCTCGGCGTCCATAAATATTTTTCCTGGTTTTTTTTTTATTTTCGGGAATAAATAAAATGGCAAGGTGTGAAGTTGGGGCCATACGGCAGGTCACCAAATAATTCTACGTTCGCCTGGCGGTGGGCGACAAAGTGTTGTCGTGGTGAAGGAGAATCCTACTGTGAGGTCGTTTCTCCCGAACTTTTTCCAACACGAGTTGCAAACAATTGTTAGAGTTTTTCGATCCTATAAAACAATTGTCGCGTAATGACCTGTTCTTCTGAAAAACGAGGCCACCATCTTTTTTCTCATGCTTCGTCCTCTTTTCACTTTAGTTGACAACTCCTCGAAAGGAAATACCTACTGAGCAGACTGCCTTTTGGTTTTGGGACCATAACAGTAAATCCAGCTTCAACCGTAAATATGTCGAACAGGGCATCTGAGTCACTTCCGTTAAATCTTTGAACCATTTTACGGTTCTTATCCCACCCAACTACGAAAAAATATTAAACCAAACTACTTCAGTCACTATTACGGACCAAAATTTCGCGAGGTGTATCTAATTACAGTTTATTTGATTTAACAAAACTGTGCATCTCTATACACCTTTATGTTTGACTAGGTATGTAATGTAGTCACTTTTTTAAGCTACAGATAGCCAAAAGTTCAATTCTGTTTTTCAGTCTATAGATATTATTCCAAACAGTAGGTATATTTCAATTAAAAAATAGAAAATACTATTAATTATCTGTGAGTAACATGATACCGAATCTAGCTAGACTCCACCAAAACAACACAAACTAATAAATAAAGTTCAATGCTCAAGAAGTCCTCAAAACACGTGCTTACAGTGTTTAACCAACGAGGTTTGAGAACAAAAACTTTGAGGCTCAAGCTGCAGTTGCCGTTCGCACGTGGCACGTCCTTTCCGCTATTTAAAAAGCAGGTAAAGGTTTTTTTCTCGAATTACATATTTTGGAATATTCCAGTCGCGTATCTGTCGCATAAAGGAACTACACAAACTAACTGATTTGTACTACATTCAATTGTTGCGACAAATTTAGACCATTTAGACATCTAAAAATCGTAAATCGTAACTGTACAGTGTATAACTTATTCAAACACTGTATAAAGATCCCACGCTTTATAATTTTTTCTTGTATTTCAAACTAGTAATTGTTATCTAGAACATCGATGAATCCTCGTCTTAGTCACCGCATTTACACGGTAACTTGCGCATGAGTAATGGGCCGTCGAAAGCTATTATCTGAGTACGTATATCCTCTTTACTCTTGACCTTTAATTTACTTTTATACTCAATATTAAAGGTGACAACGAAGATTATCAATGGGTTCATTTTTTAAATATTTCAATAATTTTAATGTCTGTAAATTAAATTTTCGTCTAGTCCCATTAGTTTCATTCTTGACAAAGAAATTACTAAATATTATTAAATTTATAAAAATGATATTATACATCCAGTATCTAAACAAAAACAGTTAATTTTAACAGTTTGTGCTAAAAATTTTTGTACTTACAAAATGTGGCTGTAAACATTCACATGCTATCGTCGAAGGTTCACACTACTTAGTTCACAAAGAATAATAGCTTTGGCATTTTAATATGGATGATTTCAACATTTGCTGGCTTCACGGTTGCAACATTCCAATTCCTTAATTTGTGGTCCTTTCTGTTTTATGTTTTTTGTCGGATGTCAGGGGTGGCGGTGAGCTTCCAAAGGCGTTTTTTGTCGATCGACAAAGACCGCCCTAACGGTATCAAGGGTGCGTATCCTTCGCAGGCAACCTTATCTTTCGATTGTAAGACAAGGATATTGTTATTGAATTTCCCCTAAATTTAAAGTTCAACACTCATTTCGTATGGTTTAGCAAATAATCACACAGGTGAAAATATTGAGATACCACAACGACCTCCATTATTATTGCTAACTTCAGTATTCGTAATCTTAAACATCTTATCTCTATAAATTATATTTAATCTTTCTTATTTCCTTTCGAAAGAGTTGACTGTGTTTCGGATTGAAGAGAAAGGTAGCCAGTGTAATTACTGCGCATGGAAGGCATTTGATCTTAATCCTCAGGATGACAACGCACCTGCAATAGCAAGTGGTTTACTAGGTGGTAGGCCCGTATGTAGGGTCGTATGGGTAGGTTCCAACCCCCTTTTTTATTTCAGCCGTGAAAGACGCTCCCTACATGTATTCATGAAATGCAATAGAAGATACTTACAGGCTATCTAATTGGCCACAAAGTAACTTTATATAAAGACTTTGATTGTAGATATGTGTAAGAGCAAATAGTAATCAACATTGTTGTCAAAAAGATTCCACCAACACCAGCCGTGTATAGGTCACACTGCTGGGCACACGCCTACCGACATGGTTGAAACCAATAAGAACAATAAGGTATAGCTATTTTAAATTAAAGCATTGTTATGAATCGTTAGTAAGTATCTCCAAATGGAATTCTTATTTAGAATTCAATTACGAAAATATCACGCCAATTTTCCTACATTATTACATTACACCTACATCGGCTGTCTAAAAATAAACCGAGATGGATTAATTTATTTACGTCAGGGGATCGGATCCAATCGGAAGGGTCCCGCTGGAACCTCGCTGCGTCTAGACGTAGAACGATGTCTGATTTTCTGTACGTATTCAGTGTATTATGTACAGCAGACTTGCTGAGATTACTCCCCGCTTGTGGCTTAATACCTTTTTGTTTTTCCGAATAATTGCTGCTTTTGTCTTGGGAAAGTCTAGTATTTTTCTCAGAAACTGCTGTAACTAAACAGCCAGCGAAGTGTTTAAGTATTTTTGTGCAACTTCTTTTATACAGGGTGGTGCCGTCAATACTACAATAAATTAAAATATGGGCTATATTAGTTCATAGAACTGGTTTGCCACTTTCAAAAACATCTTATTCATTTGATAATTTAATGACATTTATATGAAATAATGCAGCCGATGTTATAATTATTATTGCATACAAATGTTATGAAATTATCAAATGAACAAGATGTTTCTGAAAGTGGCAAACCATTTCTATGAACTAATATAGCCCATGTTTCAATTTATTGTCGTATTGATAGCACCACCCTGTATATAAAATAAGGGTGGCAAACAACATTACGGCGCACCTAATGGTGTATACTTCTAGCATTTATAAAGTAATTAAAACGAGGAATACAGGTGACAAAGTCATAAAGTCGGAAATGTTAATTAAGAAAAAAGAAGACGAATAGCTTACTAAAAACATTGGTTGGACCTCGGATAGGGAAAGGTTTTGGAGTGGGATCATTTGCGTGTGATTTCAGGTTAGGGGAGGGAGAGCTACACACAACACCCAAAAGCGGTATACGCTTACTTTGAATGTGACAGTGTGGGTAAATAAAAGCGGCATACTTTAGTTATTTCAATGTCATTTGATTTTTTTTACTATTTTTTTATATGTAGTCCAACATCCTATTGGACACACACCGTTTAAAATAGTTTAAAACTTTTCCTCCGAAAAGTCCGTTACAATTTACCTATTAGAAAATCAACAAAGTAAGTAGAAGGGGGCATGACGGGGTAGCTAATAGAAATAACGAAAATACAACATAATTACTATGTTTATAAGTCTGATTAATTTATGGAACGTTATGTCATTAATCCAAATATGAGGTACAGTCTTTGGAGAATCAACATATCACATTTTTTAATTATAAATCATTAATATGAACATTATAAAAAACCATCTTGCCCAATACTATGGGGTATGATGGGGTAATTAAATTGGGGCATGATGGGGAAGGCTAGTCGTGCTCACAAAACAAACAAATGTGTATTTCTTCCAGATCTTCATCGTCCACGCCAGCACAAGCGTTGTGGGCCCAACGCCCACAAAGCTGGCAGCCTACCCAAGGTTCTGACGATGATAAAAACCCAATACCCCATCTTGCCTCTATGATCACTCTGAACCAAAAAAAAGTAACTAATAAAATGTTTATCGGATTCCCACAAACAACATAAGACTTAAAGACATAAATGGGGTAATCATAATTACCTTAAAATAATGACGTTTAACCTTACGAAAAATTAGATCGACGATACGCTAAATCAGTTTTTCGTTTGTAAACAAAAGACGCGTGCACTAACTCTAAACAGTTTCTCTCGCACTAAGCGTTGGTTACTGAGGCTTCCTGTTGGCTTATTGTTTTATATTCACAAACGTCTAGTTCTTCATGTATGCGGTACCCCGTCTTACTTCGCTACCCCGGCATGCCCCCTTCCCCGTCGTATTGAATAGATATTTAAAAATATATAAGCTAGAAAAAAATGTCCTCCTGCGACTGAACTCGGACCTTTTACAATCCGGGTGACTGTTTTGGCCAATCAACTACGAAGCTCCCACCGATTTTGCACATCGATTCAGATCCTTGGAGTTAAGACATAACGTAACTCAATTTCTTAAAACTGAAATGTAAATCTGCCTAGGAAACAAAAACTTTTCCAAGATGCTTCAAGTTTTGCCTTTATATTACGATGAATGATGATGCAGAAACTTATCAAAACTCAATAAATTATTCCTTCCATTTTTTTAAATACTTATTTATTTTATTATTCTTCGCGGTGTAGCTCTTGGCCTTCATCTTAAAGTGTGATGAAGTGATGAAGCAAACTCCTGATTCGTCAACAATAGTGGAACTGGCTATCTTACATCCAACTACCGGAACACAACCATTCTGTTAACATTATTTTTGTGGCTGCAGACTTAGATAAGATGGTGGTAGCTAGGGTAGACTTAGAAAAAGTCTGACCATCAACGAAACACAGTCGGTAATTTCTGCCCCCCACGAGATATTCAACTCCTGATCTCAAGACGTTATATGGTCTCGACTTCTTTACTACAGAGGCGGTAAAATTATTTGTGCATCAACCCAGGACAGCCTTAGTCCTAGTGCGGCTAATCAATATTTTGAAATCTGTGTCTGAGAAATAAAATTTTCTAATGATACTTTCAAAATATTCTTACTTAACTATTTAGTGTTTGATGCTTTAGATATAAATAGATATGATGCCGAGCGCTCCATTGTTGTTAGAGCATGTGCAGCCAAAATAGCTTTATTGGTTCCCGAATAGACAACGTCCCCTTGTAGTTGTGTATACTATTTTGGAATGAACGTAAAATGGTTTTTGTGCCCATTACACATCGAGCATCGATTTATCGGTTAAGTCTACACTTCCGCGTAGTAAATAAAATTGATAGAACTCGTTTTAGAACTACCAAATCAAGTTAGGTACTTTATGCAAACAATAAACTCTGTAGTTATAAACGGAAGTTATTAGATGGAAGCGTATTTTCATATTGAATATTATCCTCTGAGAAGGGTATAATGGATTTGTAATTTATATCAGGATTTCTAGATTTGGTAACCAACACTTAAACAACGTGTATCCTATGTTTAATGAACAGAAATATTTTCATAAATTTGGCTACCGTTCCTTTGTGCTATTTTGTAAATATTGATCCGAAGTGATGGAAAACTTTAATCATTTTGACGATGAAGCTCCGCAAAGTTTAGTCGTAAATTATTTAATTAGAGATTTTGCGAAGTGTCCAAAATTTACAGTATCAAGTATTGAAGCAATGATTAAAATTTAAGTTGCCTACTCCTTTGAAGGGAAAATACATAAAATTTACTAATCAACAAAGAAACTTAAATTTTTAAATAAATACTTAGTTACAATTACGATTCAACTCTATTTGAAAGATAATCAAACGTGGTTTCTTATTTCAGCAATTATTAATACCTACCAATAAGATTTATAACAAAAGAAATTGGCGAAATTAAAAAAGCAATGGTGTGAGAACTTGATTTATAACGAATTGTATCGAATATACCGTGGGATGTATACCTATAGGTGATTCTTTTGACAATAGAATTACAAAGAAAAATATCTCGGAGCGCAGATAGTACTGAGCAGCGAAATGAGTTGCCCTTAGCCTGAAGGGTGTGAGGCGTCCGAGATCGAGAAGTGTAGCGTGGTGTAAAATATAGTTAGAAGCGGTATCTTATCTGGGAATGTAATTGCCCATTTTATTTTATTTTCTTATACAGATCACAGCAAATGACTCAACACCACCTGGTGTGAAGTGGTAAGAGCCCATATGCGAAGACAGCTAGCTCAGCTTGGAACACACTGTTCTAGCCGCCTCCACCTTGCCGGCCTATTAAGTGCCTTTTCACGCCTCTTCTGATTGAACCCATGCTAAAGAAAGGTGGGAACACATGTGCCGGCAAAGAATTCCAAGTATTGGAAGTTCGACAAAGAAACGATTTACTAAACTTCTTTGTCCGTGATGTTGAGGTGGAGACAGTAAATTGATGGCTCCGAAGACCGGCACGCGTGCTCTTGAGTAGGAAGGGGGAAGGTGGGATAAGATTGAAAAGCTCCTCAGAACGCTCTCCATGATAAAGCAGATAGAAGGCGCTTAGCGATGCAATGTCACGACGGCACTGTAGAGGCTCTAGGCTGTTCGTGACCTCTACGTCGTCAATGATACGGACGGCACGACGCTGCAATCTGTTCAGTGCATCGAGGAGAGACATCCCACAGGTACGAGCAATATTCAACGCAAAACCGCACCTGAGTTTCGAACAGCAGGCATACCGACGCACCTTGTTCAAGACACCGAGCTTCCGTAATTCTGTTTTGATCACAGTTTCGATGTAATTTTGATTATTACAGCTTAAAACAAAAACAATGAGCCCTATTGCGGGTCATAAATATTTGAAAAACGCCTATTCAACTATCACGTCTGCGGTTAGCTATAAAATTAAATGAAAACGACAGCAGCAATGTTGTGGAAGTATTGGAAAGCATATTTTTATATGCCGTTTATATGGCAACGCGGTAGTTACGTTATAGAACTTACCTGCACTCTGGAGAGCACAGACAAAATGACCAAAATTGGTATTCATAGATAAGCTAATAATTACTAGGTGGCAGACCCGTATGTAGGGTCGTCTGGGTAGGTACCACCGCCTTTCTTATTTCAGCCGTGAAACAGTTCGCTGCGTTTCGGATTGAAGGGAAAGGTAGCCAGTGTAATTACTGGGCATGGAGGATGGCAACGCACCTGCCATATCAAGTGATTTTTACGGCGGTAACCACTTACCATCAGGTGGGCCGTCAGCTTGTTTGTCGTCTAGTTGTATAAAAAAAAAAAAAGCAACCAAATTTGTTTTGCAGCATTTGGGGCAACCTTAGTCAAACCAAAGACGTATGTAACTAAAGATTGTATGTTATCTACAGTTAACAATTTAAGTTAACAATTGTATATTATTAAAAAAAAGAATACCTTTATTTGGTAAGTAACATAACACAATGTAAACGAAATTGCGTTTGAATATTTACCTAAATGCTCTTATTTTGTTATTGGGTGTATTTTATCGATTTCACCCACCACGCCGTCTCTTATATCTTGTGACGTGTCTAGGAGAAACCCTGTTGGATGGGACTCACCCACTCCGCCATAAATCTTGGGACCCTCGACCGCCACCCGGACTCTAGCCAAAAATATCTACAAATACCCACTGCCTACATATTTCAAATATTAATAGGGAGGACACTGCTTGGTGACAAAGTCAGATCTTGCATCGAAATTGATCTCTTCACATTAAATAAGATTTGTTCAGAAGTCAAACGTTAATTCATGAAAACAATTCGACTTATTTATTCAAAGGAAAAAACCCATAACAGGTACTAATATGTTTTGAATTTGTAGGAGTCTAGAACATGCAGTCCTCTTTTAATATCTCGGTAGGCTCTGGAGCCACTTCCACATCACGAACGGAATCAATATCTGAACCAGCATAGCTGAAGTACCTACTAATATTGACTAATAAACTCTTTATTCTACCAAATACAAAACAAAAATAAATGTATACAGTAGTATGCAAGGGAGGACTTATCTATATTAGAGATGTCTTTCAGCCAACCCGTCACGGGTGTGTGCCTTATAAAATCCGATCAGAAGTGACAGTAGTGAATTTATCTATTTAACAATATCTATAAACAGGTGATGAAAAGCATCTTATTAATTTAATATACTAATAATAATAATAATATTCATACACTCACACCTATTATCTAGCCCAAAGTAAGCATCATTAAGAGCTTGTGTTATGGATTCTAGATAACGGATGAAAATTGATAATAATATGTATATAAATATTAGAAATATACTAAATAAACATATAAACATCCATGACTCGTGAACAAATGCTCGTATTCATCATACAAACATTTACCCCTACCGGGATTTGAACCCGGGACCTCTTGATCGAGCAGCCCGTATAGCAAGGGGTACAGACCACTCGACCAGCCCGTCGTCAAAACATCATAAAAAAAATATCATCAAATGAATGAATTATTATCAAATTAATAAGACGGATTTGAAAGTTGCAAAAACATTTCTATGAACTAATATAACCCGTGTTGTAATTTATAATCTAATCATTCTGTATATCACTCCAAATTCTATAATTATACCTACATAACAATGCAAATATGGTATACACATACATACATGAATATTACATAAATACTTATACTTACTATAATATCTATAAATACATGAAAAAAAAATGGTAATCACATTATGA
Source organism: Nymphula nitidulata (assembly GCA_947347705.1). Taxonomy (NCBI): domain Eukaryota; kingdom Metazoa; phylum Arthropoda; class Insecta; order Lepidoptera; family Crambidae; genus Nymphula; species Nymphula nitidulata. The sequence goes on along the minus strand of OX374625.1, from coordinate 13,934,855 downwards.
TTACATTACATAATGATTTTTGAAAGTAATAAAATAAACGATTAGCATTTTTATGAAAATCATTTTGCAATCGGAGTTTGGATTCATTTGATCACGGTTGACCACGGTAACTCGCTGTTATGACCGTAACAATCAATTACTAGTAATTCAAATAGAATAAAACTAGAAAAATTTCACGTCCTGAGGCAGGAATCGAACCCGCGACCTTTCGCAATCCGGGCGACTGCTCTGACCACTGAGCCACCCAGGACTTGGGATATCCCTGTGAAATTCTTCTAGTCTATCTTTATTTGTGTTTATGAGCTAACGTCCACCCTACAATGTCGAAATATTCTATTTCAACATCCGAAACGAATATTCTTACAAATACCGACAATTCGGTTAAGTTGGGGCATTTTTCTAGTTTTATTCTATTTGAATTACTAAGTAATTTTTCAAACATTTAAAATAATGTTAAAATCAAAAATTAAGAATAATCAATTACTAGGTAAATTTCAAAGTGCCATTGAATCCTTTCAACTAGACGTTACTACAGCCAAACCCATTTGACAGTTCCCATATTAGGATAGACCGATCCTACTTTAAATAAAAATCAGACAAAAACTCCTGAATTAAACAATACGAAAAGACAATTTTAAAATGGGATGAAGAACATTTACAAGCAACAAGCATGCGTCTCAATATGTCAAGGTATTGCCCAAATAGCTCTCGAGGCGACCGGACCTAAGATCATGTTCATGTTCTAGTTTTATTCTATTTTAATTACTAAGTAATTTTTCAAACATTTATAATAATGTTAAAATCAAAAATTAAGAATATTTGAAAGCACTGCCCCAACTTAACCGAATCGTCGGTATTTGTAAAAATACTCGTTTCGGATGTTGAAATAGAATATTTCGACATTGTAGGGTGGACGTTAGCTCATAAACGCAAATACAAGATAGACTAGAAGAATTTCACAGGGATATCCCAAGTCCTGGGTGGCTCAGTGGTCAGAGCAGTCGCCCGGATTGCGAAAGGTCGCGGGTTCGATTCCTGCCTCAGGACGTGAAATTTTTCTAGTTTTATTCTATTTTAATTACTAAGTAATTTTTCAAACATTTATAATAATGTTAAAATCAAAAATTAAGAATATTTGAAAGCACTGCCCCAACTTAACCGAATCGTCGGTATTTGTAAAAATACTCGTTTCGGATGTTGAAATAGAATATTTCGACATTGTAGGGTGGACGTTAGCTCATAAACGCAAATACAAGATAGACTAGAAGAATTTCACAGGGATATCCCAAGTCCTGGGTGGCTCAGTGGTCAGAGCAGTCGCCCGGATTGCGAAAGGTCGCGGGTTCGATTCCTGCCTCAGGACGTGAAATTTTTCTAGTTTTATTCTATTTTAATTACGGACCTAAGAAGCTTTAATGAGACAACAGAAAGTTGCGTTGCAATATGGCAGGTTCAGGTGTTTCATGTCGATCTATATCGCGTCCGGCAACCTTGATTCTATTCCGCGACGGTCGACGACGGTCGGTTTGACACAGTTACTTCACACAGAAGCAAAACAGGGGCGTGCCTATAATGTACTATCAATTAGTCTCTTCATCTAACACTGATGGACTATAACCGCTTTACTACAGAAAGTGGTATAAAGTTAAACCTAGCTTAAAACTCAGCTATCTCAATATGCAGATAGACGGCATAAGTATCACGTTTAGTCAGGTTTTGTTTTAGACCACGTTTTGTGACAGGTGGTAAGAATTTTGGCTTTTTGGCTACAGAGCACCTTAAATACTAGCCTCATGATTTCTGTTTTTTGGTTTTATGTAAGATTATCAAAAAAGCAAGTTTTAGTGGGAAATTTAAGCTCAGTGGTGTAATGATAAATAAAAGCTGTAGCTTCTTACCTGAAAGCAGAAAAAAAGACGCATACTTATTATTGGAGGTAATAGAAAGACTATACATAATGATGATTGATACATGATTTCCATTTCTGTTTTTTGGTTACAAACTCCAAAAAAGTAACATGTATTCTTACACATAACTGATAACTTAAAATAAATTAAATAACGGAAACTCTAGTAAATAATTGCTTGTAACTTCCTTTTTCCGAGGACGAATAAGTCGAAAAATGTATCTTCAGTAATCAAACTGATACAAAGTGATATAAACACAGAAACAAAAGAGTAACCATGACAAGAAAATATTCATGTCAGAATACATTACCTAAAGGTTATCATTAGAAATGTCAATAAATATGTACCGTGTCAAGGATCGTTAAGCGAAATTGTATTCGGAAACAAAATATTATCTTAAACATGTCTTAGAACATGAACAAATAGTAACAGCAATATTGTTCAACTACATATTTATTATAGGGCTTTTACGCGAGCATAATATTTATTCTTATTTCTATGTCAAGGCAAAATCAATTGTAGTGAACACAAAGGGTACAAGCATTATCCTTATGTGAGCATTATAACTGCTCATCTGTTACGTAATACATTGTTATCGGCGAAATCTTACTATTAACCATATTCAAAAGGAAATTTCTTCGTTACAAGACGAAAACGTGACGTCAGAATGCTTATGTAAATTCACTTATTCTCGTAACAGAATACAATTACCTATTAATAGAGACGAAACAAAAATGACATGGAATAATATACTTAGACAATAATTGACAATGCCACTACAGAAATATTATCTTTCCTTGTATTTACTTACTTACAGCTTAGTTCATGGCGGATAATCGACTTCATCGTGAATCTGTTCCTTGTCGACGCCTGTTATTGTTGTCTCCACCTCAACAACCCCCACAAAAAAACTTTATTACCGCGTTTTTTTGTCTTTCTTCCAAAAATTAGGATTTCTTTGTCGGTGCATGTGTTCCCTCCCTCTTATAGCATGGATGCCTTCAAAAGAGGCATGAAAATGCACCTTATAAGTAGACCGGCAAGGAGACGGTTAGAGCAGTGTTTTCAAGCTGCATTAGCCGTCTTCGCATATGGACTTTTCTCACAGATTCACACCAGGTAGTGTTGAGTCATTTGCCGTGCTTTGTATAAAAAAAACCGGCCAAGTGCGAGTCGGACTCGCGCACGAAGGGTTCCATAACATCTATAAACAAGCGTCTTCCTGTTGCCGTTATCAATATCGAGCAAAAACAAGCAATAAAATCACGTTTGATGTATGTGAGCCCCTTAAATATTTATTAATTCAGTTTATTATTATTTATTGTTATAGCGGCAACTGAAATACATTATCTGTGAAAATTTCGACTGTCTAACTATCACGGTTCATGAGATACTTACAGCTTGGTGACAGACGGACGGACGGGTAAAACCACTGAGTTATCTCAGATATGAGACAAGGTAGTCACAATGACGTTATAGTTAAACAGTTGTGGATCCGCAAATAACTCAGTTGACACAACTCTAGCTGTGTTTAAGCAAAAAGCCCGCGTATGCACTATAGCCGCCCTAGACATTTTTGTCCATCGAATTCTCCGTAGATTAAGCGGCGACATATATAAGAGCAGGCAAAAGGTTTAAGCCCATACAGCCCTGTCTGATATATATTATAATCACCAGCTTAGATACTACGTCGCACAGTTGAGCACAAGCTATCCTACATTAGAGAAACACATTTTATTTATACAACAAGATGACAAACAAGCTGACGGCCCACCTGGTAGTAAGTGGTAACCGTCGCCTACAGCCACCTGCAATAACAAAACATCACTTGGTATTGCAAGTGCGTTGTCATCCTGAGGCCTAAGGAGAAATGCCTTCCATACCCAGTAATTACACTGGATACCTTTCCCTTCAATCCGAAACTCAGCGAACTGCTTGAGGATACTGATTGATACTACATGATAAGTTTTGGGCCATGAGTCACCACTAAGCTGGCCCAATGCAGATTGGTGGGTTGAAGGTTGCAGTAGCAACCGGGACCAACAAAAGCACGGAGGAGCTCCATCAAGATTACAAATTTGGATTGAATCACCCTTGTTCGACCCTGGCGAAATATGCCAAAAGAAAATAAAATAAATTAAAGAAAGTCAATCTTCGAATCATACAAAATTCATTATCCACGAGAATGTGGTAGGTATATAAATCATACCTACTTATCAATCTTAGAATTGATAAGTAGGTATGATGATCGTCAAAGTCGTGAAACTTGCAATTTCGTCATATCTTATCAGCCTAGAATCCCAATTTTTGAGAGCTGCTTCATAAACATGGACGTTTCACCTGGCGACAATACGAAGGTGTCCCAGTTTCGTTATCGGCGCGCGCGCAAGTACGAGCGGAAGCTATCTCGCCGTTCGACGCACGCGCCGGAAGCAAGGCCCGGGTCAGGGACCCCTAAATTGTTTAAGGATCCCTCAAAACACCACGACGTTTCTATAGCAGAATATTTTTAGTGTTATAATTTGTGAAGTACAAACAGGACACAATGGATATACATATCTATTCTATTTTTAGTTGCGGAAATAATGGACAAAAGATTAAACGCTAGAAAACTTATCAGTGTTAGATATTGAGAAAAATCAACAATAAATTATAATATCTAGATCGAGTCAACGAATTTCATATATTTTTAAATTACTTAGGTAGGTCAATGCAGTAGTGGCGAACTACCGGGCAGACTGTCTGGAAAATCTTGGGATATCCTCGAGATGTTGTGCAACGATAAGGCGTTAAGAGCCTACCCTAAGACGCTGTGCTGGCATAATCTACCTTGTCAGCATGCGACACAAAACATGTGCAACAGATGGGCTACTTCGAAAAACGAAATACAATAAAGATAGAGCGGATTTCGTCTGTTTCTGACGTAAAATCCTTTAAAAACTATCAAAATCCAATGCTTTGTTTACTTGTTTCGTTTTTTGGAGTAGGTCCTCAGGAGTCGATTTGATGACGAAGAAGATGAAAAAGGACGTCTATGTTCTCTTCACCTGATACCTATAACCTAAAACTAAAGTAATGGGTTTTTGGTAATGTCGTCAAACTTTGTTGTAAATAAAAATAAAGTAAAATGCGTGTGTACAAAGATATATTGGTAACCAAGTAACAAGCTGTCAAGAAGTGACTTAGAATTAAATAATTTAAATAACAATCTAGATTATAAAACTAGCCAGTATACAACATACGCCCCCTTAATCTAAATTAGTTATAAAATTATAAATTAGAGCACAGACAGCTACTAAAAATCAAACTAAATTCTATCCTATATAAACAACATAACTAAAAACACAAAAACTTAAGTAATGCCCATTCTATCTAGACATACTTTATGTTTTATCCGCCCTAAGGGTTTGGTCAATATATCGGCAGGTAACTTATCTGTCGATAGAAAGTTTAATTTGACAGTTTCATCATTGACCTTCTCGCGAATAAAATGAAACTTAACATCTATGTGTTTAGTTCGATTGTGATGGATAGGGTTGGAAGCTAACGCAAGTGCACTTTGACTGTCAGAATATAAAACAACTTTGTGGTGTTCACCTGAAAGTTCTGCGTATAGTCGTCTGAGAAAACAGGCCTCCTTGACAGCGCTAGAAAGAGCCATGTATTCAGCCTCAGCAGACGAAAGAGCTACGGTTGGCTGCTTACGCGCTTCCCACGTAACAGGACCTCCAGCTATACTAAAGTAGTATCCTGTATATGAGCGTCTATCTTCGGTACAGTTTGCCCAGTCTGCATCGGAATAGCCGCAAAGTCCTGTATCTTTTGTCTTTCTGTAAGTGATACCCAAATCTTTAGTTGCTAATAAGTATTTCAAGCACTGTTTAGCACATTTCCAATGACTTTCGTCATATTTGGTGTTAAACTGACTTAAGTAACTTACCGTAAACGCAATATCTGGCCTAGTGGTCACAGCAAGAAACATTAGACATCCTATAAGCTCTCGATATGGGCAATCATAAGAACTTTCTTCCTTAGATTTCTCTAACCTCTTACAAAGCGGCACAGAAACACTTTTGGCATCACTCATATTGAATCGCTTCGCTATTTTTTCAATATAAGTCTTTTGATAAATTTTAAGACTATTATTTTCATATTTCAAATTCATTCCCAAACAAAATTCTATTTCTCCCATGTCTTTTATTGAAAAACATTTTTGTATGTCACTTTTGAAATTGTCAAAAGTCAAATTGTTTTTAAAAATGCAAACTAGGTCATCAACGTAGACAGCTAAGAAAAGAGTTTCATTGTCACTAATTTTCTTTGAGAAAATGCAAGTCTCAGAAGGTGACTGTTTGAAACCAATATTTGACAATGTTTGCTTCAATTTAATGTTCCAAGACCTCGGTGCCTGCTTAAGACCGTAAAGAGAATGTTTTAATAAGCAAACTTTGTCTTTCTGTGTTTCATCTGTGAAACCTTCTGGCTGCAACATGTAGACTTCTTCGTCCAAGTCTCCATTTAGAAAAGCCGTATCCACGTCCATATGACGGATTTTGTAACCTTCTTGGACAGCAAAAGCTAACAAAGTCCGTAAAGAAGAGTTACGCACAACTGGTGCATATGTTTCAAAATAATCTACGCCATATACCTGCGTAAATCCTTTTGCAACCAAACGCGCCTTATATTTTAAAATATTCCCGACAGAGTCTCGTTTGACTTTGTACACCCACTTGCACTGGATACACGGTTTGTTTTTAGGTTTATCAACCAAAATCCATGTGCCTTTGTTTATCAACGCGTTATACTCGTCCCACATAGCAGAGACCCAATGAAGTTTGTCTTCACTCCTTATCGCATCAGTATAACATTTTGGCTCGTCGTCTAAATTAGAAACCAAAGTATTATAAGAAAAGAAATCAGGAGGTTTACGATCTCTTTTCGGGTAACGACTCACAGCGTTATCACAATTTTCATGTGATGGTTCAGTTGAAGAAACAACATCTTCATGACTGCTTTCACTGGTGCCTTCTGTCAAAGAATTTTCACTGCTATCAGTTACTACGGCACCTGATGACTGCATTAGAATATTATTATTTAAAAAAGAAGTACATTGTTCTAAAATGAGAGGTTCTGACAATGTATTTACACATTGTTTTTCAGCCTTCAAACCAGTAAACACATTTTCAAAAAATACAGCGTCTCTCTCTTTAGTTAATTTTCTAGGGTACTGTGCATGCCTGAAAAAGTAGCTCCTTGGATCGTCAGAGTAGCCGACAAAAATAAATTCTTCGGCCTTCACGTCCAACTTGGTACGATGACATGTTGGGACATGCACAAGAGCCCTACATCCGAATACTTTTAAGTGAGAAATATTCGGTTTCTCGTTATACCATTTTTGGTATGGAGTTACACACACCAAAGCACGGTGTGGAGACCTATTTTTAATGTATACAGCGGTTTCCACAGCGTCCTGCCAGTATGCTTTAGGGAGGTTGCTTTGAGCTAACATAGTTCGAGCCTTTTCAACAATACACCTTATACTTCGCTCGCTAATTCCATTTTGTTGCGGGCTATAAGGAACTGTTGTCTCATGTTTAATGCCGAAACTATTAAGGTAATTGGACAGTTGTTTATTAACAAACTCAGTCCCATTATCCGTTCGCAAACATTTCATTTTCATGTTTAATTGTCGTTCGACAAAAGAATGAAAAGTTTTAAAAATCTCAAAAACCTCAGATTTTAAAGAAAAACAATAAACAAACATCATACGTGTAAAATCGTCAATAAATATAATAAAGTAACTATTTCCCTTAAAAGATGTAGTAGAAAACGGACCACAAACATCGGCGTGAATCAATTCTAAAGGACAACACGCACGTTTGTATTTAATTTTCAAGAAAGGTTTTCTGGCTTGCTTACCTTCTATACATGGTATACAGGGATCTTTATCGATAGCAGAATACGTCATACCGTTTGCTTGGCCTCTTTTAAGTTTGTCCATACCGATACGACACAGATGACCCAGACGCCTATGCCACAGTTGATACTCAGACAACTCAAAGTGCACCGTACGTTCTGTATTGTCAACCACATCTAAAGCTGCATACTTATATGGTTTACTTGGATTTAAATTTAAACTATATAAACCACCACTATAAGAACCCTGTAAAATAGAATTGCCAATTAAAGTTACATCAATATTATTATAAAAATTACAACCATGTTTATCAAAAATTACAGTGAGTCCTTTATCAACAGCTTTCTTAACGGATATTAAATTACAATGTAAATTAGGTACAAAAACAACGTCTTTTATTTTACTAATATTTGGAATATCACTAATAGCTATATCACCTGTTCCTACAGCTGGTAATTTCTCTCCATTCGCAATGGTGACAGAACGACCATTACTGATCAAGGGCTTATAGTTCTCAAAATATTCCAAACAAGGACTCATATGACTTGTTGCTCCAGAGTCAATATACCATTTTTGACATTTATTTTCATTACCATCAGCCACACATGCAGTAAGTAGTGTTGAATCTTGAGCACACAAGGAACCTTTAGTCTCCAAAGAACCAATATTGATTTTCTTCTTGCCTTGCTTATATGGGCATTGAGGACTTTTATGTCCTGGCTCGTGACAATTATAACATATAATGGGCTTTCTATTTTTATTTGACTTTTTCGAACTCAATGCTAATATGTCATTTTGAGTAACATCTTTAGCCATTTCGTTTAACAATTTACTTTTCACTAAATCACTTGTCACCTTAACATTGGAGTTTTCCAGTGCCATTATGAGAGGCTCATATTTGACTGACAATCCTCCCAACAAAATAGCAGCTACAGATTCGTCATCTATGACTTTTCCAATATCGGACAAATCTTGGACCGTACACATAACAGCATTTATATATGATTCAATTGTGGTAAAATCATTTAAGGCATACCTGTATAGTCGACGTTCTAATGACAACCGGCGACCCATACCTTTGTCTTCATAAGCATTTGCCAACGCATCCCATGCTTCTTTTGCTGATTTAGCAGACCTAACATGAGTAATGGCTGAACCATCCAGCGTGAGGGATATCTTAGACAAGGCCTTCTGATCCTTTCTAATCCTCACATCCTCAGAGGTCATATCACCGGGAGCATAGCCTGCAATAGACTGCCACAACTCTTCGTGGATAAGCAGTGCTCGAACTTTAAATTTCCAGATGCTATATCCATCACGACTAGTTAATAATTTAATACCACTAAACTGATCACTCATTTTACTAGAGCTTCGTGCTGATAACGAATGTTGTAAATAAAAATAAAGTAAAATGCGTGTGTACAAAGATATATTGGTAACCAAGTAACAAGCTGTCAAGAAGTGACTTAGAATTAAATAATTTAAATAACAATCTAGATTATAAAACTAGCCAGTATACAACAAACTTACTCTATTGCGCTTATCGAAAACACAGCCGCTTACGCTGATTTGTCTCCTGTACTGTTTACCTAATATTTCCTTTTGATTTTCACAGGGTAGATTTACGTTTCTACCTATAATGAATAAAGTCTGCTATCTGTTTAACAGAAAATACATCTTAGTAAAAAAACACAATCAAATTAGAAAGATTAAAAAATACGAGAAAATATTTATAATTCGACCAGGACTTTGTACGCAATTCGGGAGTACGTAGTAGATATATATGTATATGTGATATTAGTGCTTTTAGTATGTGATAGTGATGGTAACCTTACACCATCGGACGTGTCGTTTCCTTATTTGCCACCCTTGTATAAAAATACCTACCAACAATCCATATCCTGGAAAACATGAAACAACTTTGATTTTGGCAATAACCTTTGGCTTTTAACCCTTAACCTTACCAGCGCACCCGCATCGATTCTGTCTGATAAGCTAGTACTTTACTAATTACAACATTGGGTAATAAGAATAACATAAATTCTTTATTTTAGGAATTTCATAGACAGAAATCATCTTACACATTACAACCAAGAACTGTTTTTGTCCCTTACCTTCTGAGGAGGATTCATAGGTTATTACAGCTTACATATCTTAGTAGTTCAAGTGTCAAACAAAACGATTTATATTTCCATACATTTTGACAGTTGAAATCGACGTGACTTGCGAATTCAAGTCTGCGAGTTTAGTTTCTACCCATTCTAATAAAAGTTGGTGCCAAAAAATATTATCTACTGGCCTACAGGGCTCTGGGTGATCCATTCAAAGATGTATTATAGACAGTTCAACACGGATTGAATATTAATTAATTGAAGGGGCCCAGTTTAGAATAGACAAACAGGTGGCACAGGCTATGGGATTGTTGTATTATAATTCATGGCGTCATAGTATGACATATATTATCTATCTCCATATTTGTGAGTTTAGGACGCACAACTAGCCAAGAGCAGGTGTTTGTTAAAATAAGAGGAACTAAATTGATCTGTAGACCTACATATATAATTCAAAGTCCTAACTGACTGACTGACTGATATGTCAACCCAGTTTAAACCGCTGATCCAGAGACATGGAATTTGGAGGGTGTGTTCTTTGTAAAGTTTAGGTATTCATTGTTTTTTTTTTATACAACTGGATGACAAACAAGCTGGCGGCCCACCTGATGAAAAGCGGTAACCGCCGCCTATAGACACCTGCAATAACAAGGAAAAATCACTTGATATTGCAGGTGCGTTGTCATCCTGGGGCCTAAGATGAAATGCCGTCCATGCCCAGTAATTACACTGGCTACCTTTCCCTTCAATCCGAAACACAGTGAACTGTTTCACGGCTAAAATAAGAAAGGCGGTGGTACCTACCCAAACGACCCTGCATACGGACCTACCACCTAGTGAAGTTATATATAAAATGTTATATAGCGATTTTTCGAAAGTACATCCTTAAGATTATGAAATGGGGGTTTGAATTTTCTATGAAACTTGTCTGAGTCGATTGACTCGAGAGTTGATACACATACTCTTCAATTAAAATTATGACACAGCTCAGTTGTATCACAATTTTTGCAAACTCTTCCCCAACAGAGTCAAATAGAGCTTCGAAATATGTCATTTGTGTCCTGTACCCAGCCACGCGGGGGAAGCCGTGGGTAGAAGCTTATAAACTTTTCACCTTTTCCATTTTGATACGAACTTACCCCAACGACAAGTTTGTGGAACTGACACCATTAACTTAAGTTATAAATAAAACCAAACTGGCAGAAAAAATACAATTTTTCCCGACTAATCTTCTGAATATTAAAACGAAACAAACAAAACGACTATTTAGAGAAAATACAATATTTAACGGTTTCGATTTCTTGTGGCTCTAATGATAAGAAGCAGCTGAAAACTCAGCGGCTTCCTAACTAAGTAACTGCAATGGTAATGGCAATGTTATGGGATTCCTGTGAAGTTTCAAATCCAATGCTGCTTTGTCTGTATAAAATAAAGGCATTGCGATATCGCAGCTGTTTTAGGAAAATCATATCACCTACAGATAAAAGTTCCCAAGTTTTAAAAAGCGCAGCAGTGAAGGCAATATAGCTTTCAGATGTAGCTTATTTCAATTAGGGCTGTTTTGGTATCTTGTTAGTCGTGCGGCCTTGTGCGAAGCTAATTTAATTTTTTAAAGCTTAGGTACAGTCAGCAACAGAAGTCGATTAACACTTAAGTGCCTTTCATAATCAAAAATTGGCAAACCTACTCTTGAAAATTTTTATGACCACAATGAACGAGGTAGTGTGTACTAAAATGTTAATCCTTGTTGTTGTACATCTGTAGACATTTGAAACGGACAAGAACAGACGGTTAACGCAGTACACTTACGTGCTCTCGGGGCGTTCGACCACATCCTGTTTTTAACTGGCTATTGGCGACAAATTGATAGCGTAACCAAATTGTATGCCCGCCACCCGCTAGTAATCATTCAAGAACATTCTGATATTGGATGGTATCAATAGAGATAGATAACATTCTACTTCACAAATCGCTTAGGTACAGCTTTTACTGCCGTCAGCGTATACGCAACGAACGAACGAAACGATGCATCGAATTTTGACAGTTTTTAAAGCAAATTCCGTCAAAGATCTGTCCAACTGCACAGAGGTGTAAGACAAGTAGATATAATAACTCTGCCACTGCTAAAACTGAACATGGACAAGGCAAATATTACGACGAATATCCATGTCGTATACCTACAACAGTAACAGTTGGGCGTTCTCTTCTTGAAGTGGTCAAAGAGTAGGACAATAGACAAAAATAGTCCAGCTAGGTAAGTACATATAACTTCGAGCAAGAGTGGTCACCCGGGTGTGAAGCGTTAAGGAAATTGCGTAAATACTTCTCTTCTCAGTCTCGCAAGTCGAAAATCACCAGTGTGTGTTGACAATGATGATGACACACGACTGTGACACGTGATCGCTTACTGGAGTCTCCTAAATAAGTTTAAAATCACTCATAGAGCTATTATACGAGCTTTTTTATGTGTTTCCCTACGAGAAAGATAGTAAGGACCAAACTCAGTACTATACTCACACTACATAGCACGCAGAGGGGCCGATGGGGCGATAAAGTTCTAGCACGGCGACCATTAATTGCAAAGCGTAAGGTGGGGCGGCCTCCCACTAGATGGACAGGTGACCTGGGCAGGATCGCTGGGAGCCTTTGGATGCAGGCTGCGTAGAGCTGTTATATCGAAATTAAAATCGATGATCTATTTTTCGGCCCTTGTTTAGCAGTGGACAACATAGGTTTATTTGTAAAAAAGGTGCTTTAATTGATGGTCTAACTAAAGCTTAAAATTTCCTCTTGACCATATCAACTGAAAAGATCACCTACCTTATATTAAGCGGCGACGATACACGTAATATAACTAATAAAAATACAATACTGTGTCCTTATGTACACATATTAAGAGATATATAGGTAATTCATTTAGTAGGCAGCGGTGAGTGGGGCGTCGACCGACGGCGCCGTGACGCCGCGTCCGCGACCTTATTACCGCGCGCCGAGCAAAACTGAGTAACGGACATTATTAGTTCCTGCTATATACTTAGGTAACTCCTTTTGATAAAATGCAAAGGAAGTTTTTAATTGATTGTGTAGTTGTTTATTTTTCTATTTTTGATATTTATCATGAATAAAATACCAAATAAATATTGATGAAAATTATGAACACATTGAATTCCAAGAATGGTTTATTCGCACTAAACGTGATATAATATCAAGAATAATTTACCTACTTGATTCTTTTCAAATTTCATTTCTTTCAAAATGTTCGTGGGAAAAGTACTCTAAAAGCAGGAGTAGGTCTTTACCATTTTTAATAAACCCAACTAATATTTTTTTTTTAATAAAACCATCTCTATCACTCTCTCTTTTTAATAACATCTCTACATCTAATGTACCTATTTATATCATACCATACCCTGCCTACAGATAAAATCGCGAGCTTGCTGCTTCTGTATCTTAATAATGCCACCATGTTATTAATTAAGTACCTATTTAGATTAAAACAATTATTTTCTACTCGAATGAGTGGTGTATTCTCTTAATAGAATTTACATATTTTAATACAAAATGATTGATTTATATTAAAGATAATTGTTTACTTGTGGGGACTTATGCAAGTATAATTACGTAGCTATCCGTGATAGACCAGCGTTAATTAGTTCAGTAGCCTTTGTTTGTAAAACGAGTCATCAAACAAAGTAATAGTACCTAAGTACCTATAGATCCCCCTAAGGTTAGTAAGGAAAGGAACTAGAATAATTATGCAAAACATTAAGTTGTGGGTTAATTTTATGTTGCCATTTCGAGTTACTAGTTTTGACTTCCATGATAATTTCAGTACACAGAGACAAACAGACGGGCATGGTGATACTACAAGTGTTCCTTATGATATTTCGGCTAAGGTACCCTTAAATTGTCAGTTACTCAATGCCATGTTGTGGTTATAACTTTATTGTTTGCCATTCGGGCTCACGGCGCGTAACCTCATTGTCCATCGATTCCTTCCATAATCCCAATAACTCTGCTCCACTTAAACCCGCCCGTCATCAGGCAAATGAACTTTACCAAAATATCCTAATGTCTCTAGTACATACAGGGATCAAGTACTTACATTCTCTTTGGTATATACCTACGCCTAACCAAGCCCAAATTTGTTTTCAATCGTAAGGAGTAGGAAAGGTCTAAGAAACGGAGACTTATTTATGAAAGTAGTACAAACAGTAATAAAGTGCCTACTTATAGTTTATCTGAGATACTTACTTCAAATAAAAAATCTAAAAAAGAATATTATCTTCTATCCGTTTTTAATGATAAATAGAAGAGCCCCTCCAGCTTGAAAAAGACTTCAACTTACAGAAAAACCAAATAACATGTTTTTCGGGTTGATGTTTTGTTCCTGCAGCGTTGCGTTGAGAATACTGCCACCAATACAATGATTGATATCAATCTGGGGGCCATTACGTGTATAAAGCCATTGTTGCCACCATTAGGCGGGTAGTTTGCTTGTTTGCAACTCGTTAACTTGAGATTTTTTATCCGGTCAAATATTTTCGACGACTACTGAGACGTTAGTAGTCGTCGAAAATATTTGACCGGAATTTACATTATCTTCTAAGAAAACTGGTCTCAACTAAAAATCATGAACTGAAATGATTCGGGGGCTTATTACCGTAACATCATTGACGTATCTCGCAAGGTGTCAAGGTGACGCTTTTCAATGAAATGTTTGCCAAACATCGAATCTATAATTATAAACGAGCTATCAAAAAAAGCGTGTCTCACTTCGAAACCCGCCTAAATAGAAATGGCGCTCTATCAACACGCGATTGAGAGGGATTTGGTTAGCACTCGATTCGGTGGAGTGATATCAAATGGTAACAGACAGGTAAATATTTAGTGCAGCTAGCGTACTTGAACGGCTGCCAATGATTGTTGTACTTCGAAAGACACAAAAGACCTCCGCTCGACTAATTTATTGAGCGTTTACCAGATCAACATAACTTTTAAACGCATCAATTAGGACCGTGTCCAATTAAAACCCAAGTCATACGAGTGAAATGTCGACATAGTTTCCTGAGTAACTTGAATCAGTTAAACGTTTTCTAAACCAACAAGCGATTTAAATTAGTAGGTTAGTAATCGAACAATTAGCCATTCGACGGACGAGAGAAAGATCAAGAAAGTGACAATACATTAACCGAGAATATCGTAGGGAAAACCGTCACACGAGTTTTGCTCAATTATAGCGAGTGCCGTGGAAGTAGCACGTCTAGAAATGCAGCATGAATAATATGTAGGTCAATTTATAAATGAACATGATAATGTAGGTACATGTTGTAATAATTCTTAGAAACTCCAAGATTTTATGAGAAATAGATTTATGTTTTTCATAATTTATGCAGTTTTATTTGTAGACGTGTTTACATGAAATCTCTATGGCACAGTGGCATCAAATTTGGAGTACCTTTAGTTAGAGTAATCGCGGAAAATTACACTTTTTACTGTTTGGTATTATTGTACTCCACAAGGTTATCTCACAACAGAAAAATTGTGTTGACATCAGACTTATTTCCCCAGATTGGCAGGACTATGCATTTACGTAGGTACTGAAGAATGCCTAGTTGAAACAAATATTGTTAGTCTTATGAGAATTATGTTTATTTTCGACAAATTACTTACCTAAAATAAGCATCTACTTATAATAATGGACTTTGAATTCGCAAACAGCGCGTTAAATTCGTGAAAACATAGAGCCACTTCTAGTCATGACATTGCCATTTCCACGGATCAGTCGCAAGAAAGTGTACTTTCACTTGTAAGCTGATGCTTGCCCCTAGTCTATCACACCTCATTTGATTCTAAGGGCCTGGTTTGTACGACTGTAAACAATAGTGGGATAACAGTTTATTACACAAAACGCACAAACTAACGACTGCCCGTCTCGCTTTGGTGTCGGCTGCCGACAATTCACTCATAACAAATATCTATTTCGAGAGTTTACTTACGTAAGGAGAAGAATATTTTATTATGCCCTTCACTTTACATACAATAGAAATAGGTATAATTCCAGCAATTACGCACTTTGCTATTACAAAGAAATAATTCAATATAATCATGTTGGTTGTGCTAAAAATTTATCAAGAACTTCTAAAGTATTTTACATCATTCTGTAGCAATACAAGCTATGTTTATGGAATAGCCTAAACATTGATAAAGTGATGATGGTAATAAAACATGAATGCGGGTGGCACGCGGCCACGCGTCACTTAGTATTGGGAGTGGGCAAGTTTATTGAAGGGTGTTTTAATTAGAGAAAGAGTGAAGTAGCAGATGGCGAGTAGTAAATATCGATCTGGGCAACTTGACCACCAGAATAGTAATTAAGTATATTACGAAAAGCAATCAATATCTACATACAGGCCTAACTTGTAACGTGCAAAATTTAGCGACTTTCATGAAGAGAGTGATGTTTATTAGTAAACGCTGTCCTTTCGTGCACAAGTTCGACCAATGTACTCTATTAGTCCAAATGAAAAGTTCAATCGAAACCAACTTCCTACTAGCTTCGTTTTTCGTATTTTACCGAAGTGTGGGATAGATTTTTTCAGCACCCTCATGCTGATAATCTAATTAAACTGCTAAATTTAACAGTTCACTGTACTATCTTTACCGTCAGGTAAAATTGTTCGATTCCCAATTCTGTTTGTATTGTCAAAAAGTACAACAAACTATTACGATTTTCCTCGTGAGAACATGGTCGAGCGAGTACTGCATAAAATCAATCAAAGCATTTAATATATTGAATAAGAAATACTCAAGGATGTTTTAAACATAGGATATAGATAAATCATGAATTACATAATAATCTCAAGTGATTGCCTATTCGTCTTGCAGGAATGCTCACACTATTCCCTTTCTCTTTTGCATCCTGTTTCATCCCCATTCTCTTTCTTATCTCATAAATCGTTTCCGCTACCTTTGTGACACCCATCCCAGGGTCTTGCGATCGTCGGAGAATTTGAGACTCGAAACCCCAATGTACTTCACAAATTTTCACAATAAATCCTTTGAAGTGAATGCTACACGACTGTGAAATGCATACTAGGATATTAAGCAATGATTGTCAACAACTTATCCTATATGTTTACACAAATCTTTTCCATCTTAAGGTTGCTTGGAAGAGATCACTATCAGTGGTAAGACTACCCAACGCACGTTGTGTCTTGTGTTCAATACTAAGGCAGACAAAACGCAGTAGGTACTACTTATAGGTAACTTAATTTTTGTCTGTGTTTGATGCACGATATCGTTATAAAAAATAAAACCGACTTCAAAACACTAAAAAGGGAAAAAATAATTAAATTTCAGTACCTATAGTTACTTACCTGCAAAAATATATTTTTTGGAGTTGGTGCTTCACTTTCTATTGTCTCTAGAAACAGCTTAGCACCAACTCCAAAAAATACATTTTTGGAGGTAAGTAACTAGGTAGTGAAATTTAATTACTTTTTCCTTTCTAATGTTTTGAAGTCGGTTTTATTTTTGTTAAAAAATATTTTTTTACATTTTTAAGTGATTTCCTAAGGTTAAAGCAAGATGGGTGACCGTCAGCACTATCGACTGGTCTGTTTCTCAGGCTTTGGTTGAAATACATAGTGAAAGAATTAACTTCTAACTCTTAACCGTCAAGGAGTTGTACCTTCCATCATCAGCTCATTAACATGAGATGATGACTAACAGAAGCAAATACTTGATTAGCTTTAGAAAAAAGTAAAACATGTCATACGAACCAATAAAACTTGAGGTTTGCCCTCGATTTCCCTGGGATCCCATCATCAGATCCTGACTTGGTGACAATGGGACCACCTCTGGAGTATACTCTATCGAATAAAAAAAGAATTTTTAAAATCGGTTCACAGGTGACAGAGAAATCGGTGAACATGCATACAAAAAAATATATATACAGTGGAACATATAACCTCCTTCTTTTTTGAAGTCGGTTAATAAATAATAATAAATCTATTTGTAAATTGATTACTCAATGTAGGTAAGTAACACACATACATTACATACATTTCGACCGAAATATTACAAATGAGTCTACTGATATATGAACACACGCGAAGTAAGCGTCTTCTAATAAAGCCCCGCACAATAAAGCTACAAATAAAACTCCATAAAGTTCAGAGGATTAGACTGGGCTTCTATCCAAAAGATAGAAAAATCGATTGTTACGTACTTACGTTGCGCGGGCTATGGCGATCTCAAACCTATTAATATAGTGTTACCCTTAAGATACCTCGTGAACTTTATTTCGGCCGAGACAGAAATGGATAGAGACATGACTTCTCAGCGTGAGGAACAAAGACAACAAGAGCGCACTCGCGCGTTGTTTAGCGACAAATTGGAAAATCCTTAATTTTAGTTTCATTACTTCGTTACTTTTTCACATCAGGTAGTGTTGAATCATTTGCCATGTTTTGTTTGTAAAAACAGTAGTAAGTGATGTAAATATTCTTCCCATGGTTTATAAAACGGAAAAATATTCATCCGTTGGCTTATAAGACGGAAAAATGTTAGTCTGTTGGCTTATAAAACGGGAAAAAGGGAATAAGAAGGATCATATTTGGATTTTATTTCTATCGAGAAAATTATTTCCATTCATGTTTTGGCTTTTGTAAAATACTTTTTCACTAGTCAACTCATATCATATTTGAAAACAAGTAGCAGGGAAAATAAGATTGATTCCATTTGTCGGATATTTGCCAGAAAAGAAAAGGCACAACTTGCCAGCCAAGCCTCTTTACCTCACTACGGCGAAGCCAAAAGGAAGGGTAATGATTATGGCAGTCTGTGTATATACATATGTACGTAAATTCTATCGTAGTGCCTAATCTACCAAATCAATTTTTATTAAAGAGGTGTCAATAGATTCGTAACAATGGCCCGGGTGATATAGGCTATATAAATTTTATATGACGGAATTTAAACCTCAGATTCTAACCTCGAAAAAAAATAAACTGAGTAAATCATCACGTGTTCGATATCAAGATGAGCACATTACAAGTATGTATATATTATATCATATTGCTTAAGTCAAAATATATGTTTACATATACGTACGTACAGTTCATGCGGTCCAGTCATTTCAATAATTTGCTTACTCTTTTTAGTAAATAATAAATCGTTATAATCCTTTCTAATCTAATAATCGTTAAAATATTAGATTAGAAAGGATTATGCCATGTCTATGCAAAGGATCTGGTACGAGTTTGACTATCACAAACGTTACTATCTCGTCTGCGTTTATCTGTAGAAACCATATTTTTTTTCATGTAGTCTGTAGAATAAACGTGGTAATTAATTGCGTTTGGTAAAGGAAAGTGGGGTAATTTTGAACGATGCTTTGTAGGTTTTAAGGAATGGATAGTAGATATTCTCTTTTTGCTGGCTGAGACAGAAACCCATCTTCAATGGCAAGCACTGACTATGGGCTCTTTTATCTTCTTCTATCATGTTACAAGCGGCCTTTTTTAGAGTTACACCACGTCTGTGCCTACCCCACACTACCCTACACACGCTTATTGTAATAAGAGTTACTTTCAGATACTGCTACGCTTGTTGTACGGCCGTCTGTACACAAATCAAATAACCTATCTACCGAAAATCTTAAAATATTATTTTTGTAAGTAGACCAATGAGACGTCTCTCTTAAAAGTAGGTCGCCCAGGTAGCAGTACAAATAAATAGAAAAGTGGCACATGGAATCGAATGTTTACAATTAAACGAAGACTACATTCACCCGGAAGTTATGCGACCATTTCAGATCAAAATAGACTACGTTAAATTGTTGGTACGTCAGAGACTGTAATCTTTTGATTGGCACGATTGAAGAAATTAAATTTTTCTTCAACTATTGTTTTGTTATTGTTATACATTATTTGTTATAAAAATAAACTAGCTAAACCAGCTAACATTATGTTGTTATCGAAAAATAAAAAAACATAATGCTTTAGGAAAAAGCCTACAGCTAATTCTCAGACCTACCAAATATAAACAAAAAAAAATCATAAAAATTGGTCAAGCCGTTTCTGAAGTTCGATAACAAACTCCGTGACGCGAGATTTTTATATATTAGATAAAACTTTTCCCGCAGGCTAAATAATGAAAAGTATATTAAATTGATATTTTATTCTATTTTATATGGTAAACTAAAATAGTTTAAAGATCAGTTTAACATTACACGAGCAATATTTACGTATGCTATCAATATTATATACTTAATGCTTTCTGTAGATTTTTATAGGACTCGCAATACGTCAGTGAAGCCCAATTTGTGCCACCCATTTCGTATAAAAAACATATGAACAAAAACGAAATCTTAAAATTGCCATGAATCATATATATCTAACTCTTTGATTCAAATTTGTATTGTATTACATTGTTCGGAAAGATATTTGAATAGGTATGAAGTAAAAGTATCTTAAGATATTGAAATAAACCTACAGTATGATTCAGTACACTCGTCTCATCACTTAAATAAAAAAAGGTTGACTTTTAATGATCACCATAATATTTGGCCCAGATATTCGGGCTATCAAATCTGTATCACCTTCAACAATTATGTGGTCAGTGTACCGAGCATAAGGCACAGTCTCGATCACAAGGTGAAAGGCGGATCGCTTTCGAATTAGATCGCGTTATATCGACAACGGTGAAAACGAGAGCCTACTAACTCCTCTATTTACATGGTAAGACTCTACTTACTCCTTATTGGCTACAGCTACAGAATAACTAATATCTAGTACTACAGCAACCGTTCAGTTCAAGGATTCGGGTACTCTTGTTTTTGTAAATTCATCGTCGAGATATCGAGAAGTCTTTTTCATAATCGACGTCATTAATGGTTTTCGATTAAAATTTTATTTAGGAAATGCGCTCATTAAACACATATAAATATATTATTGTAGCGTCATTTATTCTTTATTTATAACATGATAATTAATGTTTGATTCATATTAAGAAGATAATTAATCTGGGAAAGAAAAATCATGTTGTGGAGCGGGAACCGGACCCTCGCCAAGACATGCCGGCAGCACGTTGCATGCAAAAATCCATTTATTTATTAACATCCATCCATTTATTTATTAAGTATAATATATACCTGCAAGGAAAAGTTAGGCACGGATATCAAAATAGCGACGTCTGTACGGGTACAGTCGACATCAGAAGTCGATTGACTCGTTAGTACTTATCCTTTCATAAAACGTTTCGGCATAATCCCTGACAATTTAAATGAACATTATAAATGACGTAGTGTGACATAGTACCTCCTGTGTTCCCTACCTAAGTGTAATAATAAAGTATCTTATTATGAATCACAAAGCATTTCTTCGAGTAGGTAGGGATATAAAATGTTTTTTTTTATAATATGAGATTATACACAAAATTGTCTATCTACTAAGTTCCATCCGAGCGTTCATTCAGCTGAGCTGAGACCTAAGGCGTGATTGAGTAACGTTTTTGAAAGGCGCACGTGTAATATACTAGGTATAAGTGCCGCAAATCACGTCCGCAAGTTACTGTAACATTCCGATATTTATGCGTTCAGAGTAAATCTGTAGATGTGGACGATCATAATAAACTTATGTGAAACATAACATCCGTATGTTTTACCTAATCAATAACTACGTTTCACCTAATGCTCGCGTGACGCAATAACCAATTTATTTGCACGTGTGTGGTTCAATTTATCTTATCGATTAACATGTGCCAAGAAAGAAATTAACTACTGAACTATCGGAGAGAATTGTACTCTGAGTGATAAAGTTACTCAAAGGTAATTGAATTTATATCAACAAAATAGTATTCCTTCACCGAAATACAATTATTAACACAAAGATTTCTATTTTATAATAAATTCAGATTAGATGATGGTAACGACGCGACGTTAAAAACATAGTTTTATGTTTAATATGTAATTCTATATAATTAATTCACCAATTGACGTAATAAAAGGGATTAAATGCCAACTCAAACGTTAATAATGGGGATTTACACAAACATATTGGCGATGATACTGTCACGAAAACAGATCGCAATGCAAGGCTCGGACACAGATCTAAAAATGATCAGTCGAAATCTCTCGAGGAAATAATTTGAATTGATCAGCAGCTTAACGAGAAAAACACAGACGCTGTTTTTAAATATCTAAAATAATTTTATTGCAAATCGAAAATATCTCGTAAGCCTTAGAAAAATATAGTGTCTGGCTAATTTTACAGAAAATAAAAGCTGGTTGCTGTTGTTCTTAATAAATATTCTATAACTTTGATAAATGTTTGAGAGTATTTAGATATTTAGTTCGCACCCCACCGCAGGACATGTCTTTTTAGTCTAGACAGTTTATAAGCTGGATGCTATTTATTCTGGTCGATAATTATAATTTAAAGTGCATTATGTATCTACTAAACATGGTATTTTTCATAACGCAAAGCATCGCACTTACACATGGCAAGACCAGTTCATATGATAGCTGTGAGCCTTAGCCTACTTTGACTGAACGTATGCCCTTTATCTCACTAAGATTACGAAGTAGTTTTTTGTTTGCAAGAAACTTTCAATTCGAACAATTAAGATAACGATGGCATTGAGAATAGAAATTATTGCTTTCTACGTGTAAAAATTCCTATTACGCAAGACCGAGCGAGCGATGGCGATAAGGTAGAATTCCATGAACACTAATATCTAGGTAGATAACGAGGTTCTCAGTGCAGGCAGTGGTTTGCTCGAAAGCAATTATTTAATACTAGTTGCCGCCCGCGGCATCGCCTGCGTGGCCAGCCCTTTTTCGGAATGTAATTTACCTCCATGCCAAACTCCATCTAAATCGGTTCAGCGGTTAAGGAGTAAAACAACAGACAGACAGATACAGTTACGTTCGCATTTATAATATTAGTAAAGATAGTGTGGATATCAGGATTTTTATTTAATATGCAAGTGTTTACTCTGTTTCCAGTAAATTCCTTAGTTACAACATTGTTTTAATTGTCTAAACTCCCGGAAGCCACACTGCGGCGTCACCAATTACGGCTATATTTTGATGATAAGATGGAAAAATTAGAGGCGAATCTCAACATTATTTTAAGCGTAAAACCTTTAAGGTGGACATTAAAGAAGACTACAGCCGCAATAACATTACCTCAAAACAGCATAAATTCGTTTTCCGCATAAATTCACTCATCACATCTAAAGTTACAAACATACAGTTATACACACGATTGAATGTCTATGAAAAAATGACAGATAACTATTATCTGTGTACGATGACTTTAGCATAATGTCTTCGCAATAAAGAAATAAATCACTTCACTTACAAACTTCAATGTTTTTTTCGTAGAAGATGAACTGAGCGAGATTCTTACTTAAACATCACGTTGCACCCTGCACGTTACTATTAATCTGTGACGTTACTTTGTAACATATAAACGCTGGGGCGGGGGAAGTGTGCCTTGGCAAACATTCCGAAGGCAAACTATCCGTTTTTAGTTTTTAAATAACACTAATCATTTTGTCTATCTTGCCCACCCTACCCCTACACGTCTTACCACCTTCTTACAACCTGGGATGACATGAATCAGGTGTGACATAGGCAACCTTTGGAGCGATAACCGACATCCACGCAGACGGCCACTAGTTACTATTACTATAGTATCATATTTTATACCAAAACTAAGTAGGTACTTATTCGCATTCAAAGTTGAGCACATAATTTGTAACGGAATGGAGGAATTAGTCTTAGAGTGAGGTTTTCCACACGCTCTTTTACAAAGTCTCCCTCAAACGACTGTATTTTAACCGACTTCAAAAAGGGAGGGATTATCAATTCGACTTGTATTTTTAAGGGTTTCAGTTATGGCGCAGCAGCGTTTCGGAAAGCACAAAACTTGCATTTTCGACACAATATATCAATGAATATCAAAAGCGGAAACACATTGTATCGAAATACGTAAGGATTTTTTTTATTTCTTAATGAATTTATGAAAAACTCTTCTATAGTAATCGTCCAAACTGCAGGCCCAGCACGGGCCGTGAACAAAATCTCTCTGCACCACTTGTCCACGTATGAGGAGACAAAATTTGTTTAATCTCATAATATGTGGACTTTTTCTAAAAGAGAGACAAAATTTTGTTTACTCCCCAGGAAGTTTGCCATGCTACGAGGTCTGCAAATACTTATTTTCCATGATACAACACAACTTCATATATATTATATACGTACATTCCCACAAAATAAATAAAGATTAACCTTTTTCACGGATCTACTGTAGCTGAGGCATTACTGGGCTTCAGACGCCAATAGGAAAAGGATTAAGGCCTTGTGGATTATCGAAGAATCTTTATTTCCATCTAGCTATGTTTGGTTTACGTAGAGTCAGATTTTATAAAAGAACACATTTAATTTTGTTTCAGAAGCGTCTAAGTTTTCGTAGCATGACATGCATATAATCACTACATAGTATAAAACAAAGTCGCTATCCGCCGTCTGTCTGTCTCTATGTAT
This sequence comes from Nymphula nitidulata, assembly GCA_947347705.1. Classification (NCBI taxonomy): domain Eukaryota; kingdom Metazoa; phylum Arthropoda; class Insecta; order Lepidoptera; family Crambidae; genus Nymphula; species Nymphula nitidulata. Next base: position 13,910,363 of record OX374625.1, on the reverse strand, counting down.
GCTAAGATCTTTAAAACTACGCAACGGATTTTGATGCGGTTTTTTTAATAGATAGAGTGATTCTTAAGGAAGGTTTATATGTATAATACATGCATAATATTTACATAAGCATTGCACCCCTGCAAAGCCGGGGCGGGTCGCTAGTTATAATAATAACAACAATAATTTTCATACACTCATACCTATTATCTAGCCCAAAGTAAGCATCATTAAGTGAATGTGTTAAGGATAACGGATAAATTAACCGCCTCCGTGGTCTTGTGGTTGAGACCACCTGCCTCAGATCTAGAGGTCCGGGGTTCGATTCCCGTGGGGGGAAAATTTCTGCTTGGTTTGGTTGGTCGTAGGGCTTTTCTATGTCCGCCTGGCTAGCTGCCACCATCGGACCTAAGTCTGCCGCCATATTGTTAACAGCATTGTTGTGTTCCGGCAGTTAGAGGTGAGATAGCAAGTTCCTCTGTGGGTGAGGAATCCGGGTGTAACTCGCTTCCATCGTCGGCCTTATCTTCACTTACCATTAGGTGAGATGAAGGCCAAAAGTTACCCCGTTTAGGTTATAAAAAAGAAAAAAAAATGTACATGTACATAATTATAAATGTACATGTATATCAATATTAGAAATATACTAAATAAACATACAAACATTCATGACTCACGAACAAATGCTCGTACTCATCATACAAACATTTGCTCCTACCGGGAAGCGAAGCCTGCATAGCGAGGGCTACAGACCACTCGGCCAACCAGTGGTCATATAAGTATGTCGTGTGTACGTCAGTGGTAATGTCTATTATCTGAAACTATGTAAATAGGTACTTACGCATCAAATTAGATTATAATATCACGTATTTGAAGTTTTTAATTTTAATTTACTTTAGTTTTTAATAAATAAGGAAGTCCGCGTGCTACACATATTTGGTTTAGTTTTCAAAATCACAATCAAACCGTCCAATTTACAATAATTGTGTTTCAACAATTCAACGACCGCTGTGCTGCGAAGCGAACAGCGCATCGATCGGTATGGAGATCTTTGGGGGAGGCCTATGCCCAGCAGTGGGCGTCTCTCGGCTAAAATGATGATGATGAACAATTCAAAGCGAGAGAAAATGTACTAAAGATTTTCAGTCATTGCATTAATTTTGTGCCTTTTTATACAACTAGATGAGAAACAAGCTAACGGTCCACCTGATAGTAAGTGGTTACTGCCGCCTATAGACACCTCCAATAACAAGGAAAAAGACACTTGGTATTGCAGGTGCGTTATCATCCTGAGTCCTAAGATGAAATGCCGTCCATGCCCAGTAATTACACTGGCCTTTCCCTTCAATCCGAAACACTAAAACACGAAATAAGAAAGGCGGTTGTACCAACCCAGGCGACCCTACATACGGGCCTACCACCTAGTAAACTGAACCAAGCCTTCCAAGTTAACTGATGAATCTCGAGAGAATTTACACCTTACGAGCCCCGTATACATACGTTGAGCCTGAAGAGGTGGGTAGATTGTGTGGAAAGCAAACTTGACATATAATATTTTTGCATTGGTCACCAACGGTCACTATGGTTTACAAAAGAGGTGAAATGTATTTTTTATTGATAACACTCACGTAAAATCTAGCATCAAGAAATCCACTAAACATATAATTGGCGACGAACAAATACAAGGCCTTACAAAGAAATAATAAAATCTCGTTTCGGAAAATGGATCGACAATTACGATGCTTTTGGCGTGACAAAACCTTTTGCGGAAACCACTCAAGTCTTGAGAAGTTGTGAACATTTATATGATTATTTTACTGAAAATGATATATTGCTTTTATTTGCAGGGACTAATGATAACAAAACTTAAACAGTTACTCCAATCAAAAACATTACATGTAAAAAAGTTGCAAGTCCCGCAAGGCAGTTCATAAACTACAAATAGTTTTGAGATGTAATGTTAAACGAAGTAGGATATTTTATTCAAAAGTGACTGTATCCATATTTGATAATTAATTTTTTTTAATATATTGAATGACTTGGCCATCGCGCGGCCTCAAAAGATATTAAGGCATGCAAAGAACTAATACGGTCACCTGTACCTACTGTCCCAGATAGTCTTAAAATACCAAGTTTAAGACTATTCTTAATTTTGATTTTAACATTATTATAAATGTTTGAAAAATTATTTACTAATAAAAATGTATCTGGATTTGCGTTATGGAGCAATTCCCGAACTTAACCGAATCGTAGGTATTTGTAAAAATACTCGTTTCGGATGTTGAAATAGAACATTTCGACATTGTAGGGTGGACGTTAGCTCATAACGCAAATACAGATAGACGAGAAGAATTTCACAGGGCTATCCCAAGTCTTGGGTAGCTCAGATGGTTAGAGCAGTCGCCCGGATTGCGAAAGGTCGCGGGTTCGATCCCCGCCTCAGGACGTGAAATTTTTCTAGTTTAGATACATTTTTATAAGTTTAAAACTATCTAGGATAGTACAGATCTGGGTGTTTTTTCCCCTCAAGAAGGAGAAAGAAAACAATAGTAATTAACTACCGGCCAATTATATTAGTGTCTGTATATGAGAAGTTATGCATGCAAACTTATTTCATTCTTTAACATCACGGTTTTTCAAAATCACACATGTATTTTTTAACTTAGTAATTATGAGACGCTAACATGCCTAAAGGACAAAGAATATTCAACGTCCATCTTCTTCGATATGACCTTTGTATCCCATAGACCAACTTTAAAACAAGTAGAAATCGTGTGCAATAAAATTAATTGTTTTTCTATTGCTCTCTAGAAACTGACGAAAATAGCAACAAGAAGCACAGCTCTGACATCATGCTCATGTTGACTAATTTAACATTGCTAAAACTAAGCGATTTATAAGAACTGTTATTGGATGTGTATATCGATATCTGATCTAAGGCTTTCGAAGACTTACCCTTCAATAGATTTAAGGGCGCTTTACAAAGCTGGCCAAAGAAAAATGCTTTAGGAATTTCTCAGTTACAAATAGTTAAGTATGTATAATGAATGATTATATGTTAATCATGATTTGTATATGGATTTAACTTAATATAATAATATGATATTTATAATAATTTGATAACAATGAATTCTGACATAGGCAGGAATATTATCTTCAGCTTGAATTTCATCCCAAGTAAACACAGAATTTGGCACTCACATAGATCTCGATTCTTTTGCCGGTGAAGTTGAGAACGACGTATTATTCAATATTGAACTTGGCTCTTATTTCATATTAATGTTTTAATGGGATTTGTACCATATTACAAACATGGTTTAAAACTAAAATGTCGAAAGTGGCTAAACTATATTTTAGTGTATTCTCGTAGCAATAAGGATAGATTTAAGAAAATTTGTACTTTAATCATCTCCAGCTTTCACTGCTAGGCACAGGCTTTCCCACATGGGTGAATCACAGGAGGAGTTTGGGGCATAACACCACCTCGCTGGCCCAATGCGCGTTGGTGGGTTGTTTGTAGCGGTTGTAGTAACTATCGGCACCAACAGCTTAGCGTGCCTTCCGAAGCGCGGAGGAGATCAAGATAACAAATTTTTTACTGACCCATCCTGGGATCAACAATGGTGAAAGTTGCTTTGTTTCCGTAATCGAAACCAGAGCGCTCAAAGCACTGTGCCACCGAGCTTCTGAAGTGTTTATTCTGTTTCCAGCAAATTACATATAAATACATTTATTTTAATTGTCTATCTATACTCCTGGGAGTCACACTGTAGGTACTATAATATTACTCTAAAATTAATAATTTATCGTAGAGTTTACTACTAACAAAAGTGCTGTTTAAATTTACGTTAAATATTTTAGCTTTTTGAGAATTTCTCGATACAGGTAGGTGTATAATTTTATACTTAATTGTCATCACAAAATAAGTCACATCACAACCATATTTAAATTAGTTAGGTACTTATTCTATATGTGGTTAAAATTTATCTAGAAGTTTCAATAATAATATATCGACAATATTATCTATCGATAGCGAACCCTTTAAAAAACCATAACCGCATAATGTCAATGACCCCGTTGATAAAATACGAGTTATATTTTCAGTGACGACATGAAACGTCAAAACAAGCTTAATGTGAGCATTCGTTGACACTAAATTTGAGCCAAATTTATAATCACAAGTCGTTTATCAGAAGTCTACGAGTATAAAAGTTCGGCTAATAATAAATATCAGCATGTTCGCTTCGTAGGTATATTGAACTCATTGAACTAATATAGTTTTTTCACTTGTTGTGTTGTTAATTCAGGTCTTTAAAAAAGTATTCAAACAAATGAAAGAAGACCTCTTTAGTGACGTCAAAGAAAGAAACTCACTGAGAAGACACAAAGCAGACTTCTACTTACATAAATTTATTTATTCCTATTTACAAGTAACAGACTAGATATCCAAATCGTCTAGCAAGTTTACTATGTGTGAAACTATAAAGTGGTACATAGTTAATTACAATAACATACAAACGTTAAGATTACATAACATCATGTCAATGTATTATATAGAGAAGCCAAAGTCTTTACAGTACCAATGCAATTCAAAAAGTAGAATTATGTTAACTATATCAAATATTATAAAAAAACAAATCACCGGCTTCATAAAAGGAGTATAGTAATAGGTAACATATTTTGACAGTTAATGTGATAGCCAATGAGTTAATTGCCTTGGCAGTTGGCAGTAGGTAATGTCGCAAAGTACTGCGTTGCCACAATAACCCAAAGAAAGAAGAAGAAGAGTTAATCGCCTACCTATCCATTGCGTGTCGTCGTAACGTTACATTGACGTTTTAGTTTTAAACAGGAGCAGATCTGCCCCCATAGACAAAGACGCCTATCGGTACCCAGTGTAATTACTGGGCATTAACGGCATTTCATCTCGGGCCTCAGGATGACAACGCACCTGCAATATAAAGTGATTTTTCCTTGCCAATGCTGGTGTATATTGGCGGCGGTAACCGCTTACCACCAGGTGGGCCTGCTAAAAAATTCGGCATCACTACAAGTAAATTGTGTGGGATTTGACATTTGCGCTCGAAAGGCAATCGAGGGCTTATGTCAAATCCCATACATTTTCCGCTTAGCGATAGCCAGCGATTATCGGAAGTCAGATTGTCTAGGGCCTCTGCTTCTTACTCGGTGGAGTCGGTGGTTATCACTTTAGCTGATAAAATAGCGAATGAACCCAGTGACGTAAAAAACAAAATGGAACACGAAGCAGCCAGAGAATAAGAGATTTGCATCCCTTTCGCCATTTTGTAGCACATTATTCTAATAATAAGGTAACGCATACCAACGCAGGAAAGCGCGTTCCATTTTCAAATTCCTGTATCGTCGATTTTATATGGGTATGAAATTGGCGCTAAAAATGTATGATTAAAGGCGAAAAAAAGCTCACGTAGTGTTCTAAGCTAAATAGTTTGCAAACTTAGGTATAATACGCACTATTTTAATTGCAACGTCTTATTAGAGATTCCTAATTACCTACTTTTAATTAAATTTTACAAATACCTACTTACGTAATGCACAATAGCCACAGAAGATTTACCATTAGTTTTTCCATCATAATTTCTAATTTCATATTGATGTAACAATTCGCACTTCGCTATGTGTAATGTGTAGGTAGGTAGATAACTGATAATTGAGTCGCACAAACCTGCACAAATTAATCATGGCGCTGCTACGCGAAAATACATTTTATTGCGTTCAATTTACAGTACTCTTGTTGTTCTGTTGACAGTCCTTTATGCTTTACTATCGACGGCCTTGCTCGACTTCTAGTATCAATAACCCTGCCGATAACGCAGTAGTGTAGCGCGCGTTATGGGATATTAGTGAATTGTTATTAAGATAACTTTCCGTCTAGTTTTTTAACACTTGATTTTAGTGCAGATTTAAATAATAGTTTTAATTAGATAATTATTTACACAATATAGAAAGTATATCCACGGACCAACCTAAATATTTAAATAGACGAATAATAATTTATCTTATTATAGACAATGGAAAGCCAACAAAATTTAGACACCTACATAGGTACTTAACAATCTGAAGTTTCTCAAGAACATTTGAGGTTAACTAAAATTTAATTGACTCCATAACAAGAACTGCCCTCGTGTCATCTAAGTAACATCTAGTTACAGTAAGTGCACATGTCATCGACGTAAACATAGAACTAGCTGTGCCCGCGACTTCGTACGCGTGGATGTCGGAAAATAACAACAGTAGGGTATGGTACATGATTTCACTTGAGTTAAAATTTCAATCATGTTTATAAAACTCCTTCGCAATTAATGCATTGATCGAGTCTTGGAAATCATAAATGCGTGCATGCTACTTGGTCATTATTACTTTGTTGCGGAGTTATTTTAAAACTATGATACTTTTTAAGGTAATCATTGAAATCAAATAATGTCAAGAACAATTTTGTTCACAATTAAATACGTGTGGTGAATAATGTATTTATTTTGATAAGGAATAATATCATGTTTACAAAAACGCCTTTGCAGACTGTGCATTATTTAGGAAAAAAAGTGACTACCGGAAAATAGTTATAGTGAGTCAGTTTCAAAAGATAGACATATGCTATCACGGACTTTTTTAGAACTTTTTAAGGAGATCAATTCCTGCATACCTGAATTTTGCGTAACTTCACCCATTTACGCAGCGCACGCAACAAAAGCTCTGAAAAGGGATATTTCTTCCCCTTTTTTGCCACTTTTTCATTGATGCTCAACTGCTATTAGTGGTAGCGTGATGTTATATAGCCTATATAATACCTCGATAAATGGACTATCCAACACAAAAAGATTTTTTCAATATGAATCAATAGTTCCTGAGATTAGCGCGTTCAACAAAACAAACAAACAAACTTTTCAGCTTTATAATATTAGTATAGATTTGACAGATTTTGTCTAATTTTGAAGTTAAAATAATCTCCCGACACTTTGTCTTTTTTTATCTATCACCTATACTTTAATTAAACCATCATTTATTACTGTGTTTACCTTTTAAAGTTGCTATGTAAACGGTAAATATAGCTGGTAACATAAAAATAAAACAACGGAATTCTATTATTAAAAACGCAAATAAAATTTATTGTTTTGAATTCAAATTCAAACGGCTGCAAGATGAACAGCGCAGGCGCGTGGCGCGAAGACAGCCGGACACTCGGCACGCCAATTAACGCAGCGCGTTCACACGGCCGCCCGTACCACGTATACCTTTCTCGCGCAATGCCCGCAAAGCGCGCGTTTACCCTTCAAACCGCATACACTAAACGCCGCTAACAGAACGTAAACACACGAGTTACGTCCGTTCTCCTCCACCGACTCGCGAGCACTCGATTTGAAAATAGAGAAACTCAAACATTCGCCCGATTATCGAGATCCCTGTCGATGGTCGGTCAGTGCGCCGCGCTCGCTTCGCACTATTTATATCGGAAAGAGAGAACTACGTTTCGACACGAGATATTTGTACATGTACCTTTATTTTATTACCATTTGTAGCCGGTTTTAACCTGCAATGATTAGTAAGCACGGTTTGTTTTACTATGGCACATAACGATGTGCACCATATGGCATTCCTACGATTTGTAAAGGAATAAAGCTTCGTAAGTTGGTATGTATGAGACTTATCCCTTAAAGTGACCAGCTATTCTGGTTAGCTATTGGTGTGAATATACTACTTTTAATACGAAAGGTCAAGGCATGTTAACAGTTGCCGTTTAAGTAGGTAAACAAAAGGAAATAAGTATTTTTGTTGCTTATTACCAAGGTCAGTTAAATAAACTTATAAATTTCTTATGTACCGCATCTAAATAAAATAAGGATAAAACGCTTTAAAATTGCTTTTTTAGTAACATCAAGTATATCTGTCTTTTTGTCAGATGCTAATGAAAGTGTAGCATATTTGATTTGTTCGGTGCACAACAAAATGAAAAGAGCTTTATAATTTTAGATCACAGATAAATTTAATCATCAAACTTCACTACGGGTAAGTGTACGGGAAGTACACTCTTGCAATTAAAATAAAAAACAAATTTCGAAATCGGTTTATAAATGACCGAGTTCTGAAATAACAAACGTACAACATACAAAGAAAAACAAACAGAAGAATTGATAACCTCCTCCTTTTTGAAGTCGGTTAAGATAAGTAAGTACCTATCTTCATTCAACAATCTTTTATGGGTCACTATAAAAATTGCATTTCATTTTATGTTGCATATTTTATTTTTATTGAACTTGGATACCTATTAGAACGACTCTACCAAGCCTTATAATGAACAACTGCTTATAAGCTATCGTCCTTTGCCAGTAGTGTGCCGGTGCTTACACGCAATAAACCTTTTGTGTCTGATATGTAGGTGTACATACACACTTGCTTCACTGATTATAAAGTGGTCGATTCGAACCACGGTCCTTTGCGGTGCCAAGCAACTACAGAACATTTCATACACTGCATAAACCGCTTCGCAGACTCACAAAAGGCAAACCAGATTAAATGTTATGTAGATACGTCAAAATCCAGGCGGGTACAATAAGAGTAAAAAACGTGCAAAGCCTTTCAAAAGACCCCAATGTTTTTGAAATTGTGTCGTGGGAGCCACATCCTCAAAGTCTTTAAAGACTGCCGACATAGACTATAGTGTAATATGAATGAGTAATATAAGTTACGTAAATGCTATACTCCCAGTAATGGTACACAGACATTTATCAAAATACAAAATTATAGAAGAAAGCAGACAGACTTCCAAACTGGAAAAGAAAGTATCATGCTCCTAACGAGTAACAATGTCAACTTCTCTATCTCCCTTTTAGTTTCACGTCTAATGGAAAAATTTATGAGTGATTTGTAATTCACCTTATTGCTACACTTTCAGCTTACATTAATGATATATGTAGCTTGTTGTAGCCAATAAGTAGTTTATGTACTAGGCTTAAATGTTCACTGTTGTATTTGGGTATAGTACCTACTGTATGATTCCTTAATAAATAAAGTACATATTATTATGAATAACAAAGTTATTTTAAGCTACTGTCTAATGCAGTTTACTGTAAAAAGGATCTAAATGAGACAATTTTATTACTACCTGCCGTTTTATCCGAAAATTGAATCCTTTAATGTCTGCGTTTGTTCACAATAAAAGTAGTAGGTAGGTATTAGAGGATTCTTTGAAATGTTTTGAATCATTTTAGATGACAAAGTCACGGAAGATTTCTACCTTTAAAAATTCATAAATTCTTTACTTTTTAACATAGCTACATGTATAATTAGAATTAGGTCTTCAAATAAAAAGGAACAGCTATGTTACCCTACCGGTGTACAAATATTTTGAAAAACAGGATCCCAATAGATTAAATAAATTAAATCGTTAAATATTAAACATCAGTCAATAATATGTTTTCAATAGTCAAAGTACAATACAATAATGTCACCTGCGATGTTAAAAATTATTCATTGTAAAGTCAAAATAATAATAATAATAGTAATAAAGGACACATTGGTCAAAATATTAGAGTATTGTGCTCTAAATGTTCATTAACAGAGTAGTAAGCTTTGTCTGCCAAATAATTGTGCAATGTCTTTTTAAGCAACCAATAGGCTTACCTATTAGAGAAATATACATGACAGACCCACCATACCCCTAGCCATACCCCTGGGGGCAGGGTGGGACTGAACCATACCACCGTAGTGCTGTGCACTATATGTTTAAAGGTTTTGTTTTTCCAAATATTACGAACCTGGTATAATTACCTACTCCGATTTGTCTTTAAGTAAACTAATCTACTTTAAAAAACTTTTCTTTTATCACGATGGCTTCCGATGACTATGCAATATTTATTATTTTTAAATATTGTAATTCAAGTTCAGTTTAACGCCTATGTGCCTTTTTCATTAATGTTTATATTTCAATAAACTGGTTTGTATTTAAGAGCGTAAACGCTCTTGCTTCGCACAGCTTTTCATAGCAAATTTCAAATCGAAAATATTGGAAAGAAACAAACTGATTCTAATACGACTTACATGCATAAATAAGCAAGTGTAGCTAGTCTAAACTTAGTTCAGTAAGGGCAATTTTTAGCGCTTCACACAAACTAAATATCGCCTATCGAATAATTTCTTTATTATTAGACTTTATTATAAGAAAGACAAATAAAGAAGATGTAAGAATTGTATGCTCCAGGCGGGAATCGACCCCGCGTCTTCTTGGGTCTTCTTCTTCTTCTGGATACGTGTAACCAACCAATATCTTCACCGCTTTCTATTTTTAACGTTTTATAACAACGTTTATCTCACCACTCATTGAAGTTTACACCTCAAGTGATCTTAAAGAATACATTTTCAAGCATTTTTAAACTTTCAGCATAAATGAGAAAGCCATTTTAATCACATTCAAATGTTTGATAGTATTATAAGACTTTTCGAAAAATCCTCTGATTACTTTTAAGACTATAAAGCCTGACTTGCCTATGCTACTTGGCAAGTTTTGTTAGAATCGGTTTGAATGTTGCAAATGTTTTCGACTTGAGAGTATGTGTGTATAAAAATAAGCCGTGTGACGTAAGCGCTAATATTTGTATTAATATAGACACTACAAATAGCTGTTTTATTGCTGAATAATAGTTTTCTTATTAACTTAGGAAGGAGGTGGCAAGTTATTACTGGCCTAAAGTAAATAAAAGGTAACATCATTGTAACATCTCCAACACAGAAGACAATCAAACCAGTTCTTAGCAGTTGCGTTTTATTATCACTTAGTTGCATTTTACAATTCACTTTTCATCTCAGATGCCAAATGGGCTAATTAATAAATGTTTCATCCAGATCAATAAAATTAGCAATATAATGTCTGTGGGGTTTAAAGATCGCTAAGGAATGGCGCGTTTGAGTACCTGCGCGAGCGCTGCCTGTGTGGTCCGATCGCGGCTTGTCATCGGTCAAACAAGTAAGCTACGGGTGATGAATCTTAGAAAATCCGAAATCCATTTTATCCTTTACCTTTTATAGAACTTTAGTGACCACGGTTCCTGTAAGATAGATACTACCTTATTTTTATCTTAGATCGATAGCGGAATTACCAATCAGTGGCAAAATAAAAAGGAAAACGCAATATGTTTGCCACTATTTAATTTTAAAAAATCACTTCTAAAAAATATTAAAACGTGAAAAGGAAAAGATACAGCATAATGACAGCTAACACCACTTGACATAATGTGAAAGAAGAAGACTTCATATCTTTTGCGACAGTGCAAAAGATATGAAATATTCTAAGCTTAATTATACATTCATAAAAGTATTTAAAAGTGAGACAAACATCGATTGATAGTAGTATCTATGGACGCTAAGTCAGCCTCTATATTTAGCTTACACCAATTCAAATGCTACGCACGAGGCAGGATGTTGATAACATATTTGCATAGTTCAAATGAACTGAAGTTAACGTCGTGGTCTATGTCGATGCTAAGGATAACGCTACTTTTGACGTTAAGTCAATATTAACACTACAACAAGAATATATTGTTCAAACAGAATTAATTAAAACACTACTGTATGAGTTTCTTGTTATGTTTTTCTATTTAGTGAATGTTATTAAACTATTCGAATCCTTTAATTAAATTCAAAAACGTAGTACTTACCTGTTATAAAGCTAGACTTCAATACATCGTTAACAAAGCTTAGCCTAAAACAAACACGCCAAACTGAACTGATTTGAATACGAAACAATATTGTGTCCGAATTAGATTCGAAGGACGATAACGCTTATGGAGGCGTGTTTGGTAACATCAAGATAAGTAACAAGAAGAAGATTTTGTATTGATCTTGTGTAATAAATCAGTAAAGTTGCACTGGTCGATCAACTTACAAAAGATATAGTGTAATTTAAACATAAGGTTAAATAATGTTACTAAAAAATTTCAAAGTAGTAAAATTCTACAATTTATTGTTGGTGATAAAAGCCCTTTACACACATAAGCTCTGTTTTACAATTTATTTAATTCCTTCTTAGCAATACGGCCACACATTGTCTAGCATCTGTTCTATTATTGTGTATCTACTGTACTTGGTTTGGGTTTTCTTATCCGTCTGTCTTTGACCTACCGTATTAAAAGGGACAAGTATAGAGCTTTTGTTGTACGAATTTTATTTTTTTTGCATTTTGATTTTAAATCGGTTTAATTTCCAAAGTGTAGCTTGGTTAGACTTAAAGCTAGAGTAATTGAATTGGGATGTTGCCTTAGTTTAAATATGGCGCTACTTTTACATATTCTGCAAATATACGCTATTGTTACACCTAAAAACAAATATATGGAAGAGATATGGAATGAAAGATATGGAATATTGTTGAAGTTGTAATAATTAGACAATTTATAAAAAAGGTATTTTATTGCCAAAATTTATCAAAAATGTTAATGATATTACATTGCTGACATCAATTAAAACCACTATAACTATGACTAAAAACATACTTATTACATAGTCATATTAATTTTGTCGGTATGCCCATACATTTCTTAGTAATATAGGAACATGTGACGTCACCTATTCCGTAGATTTTCTATGGAGCGTTTTTGGACGATGCGCCGCAACACATCAAACATACCACTATATCTGTAAAATTATTGATCTTAGACATACTATTTTATAGGTGTTTCATCAAAAAGTTTTCTGTACAAAATTTTGGTGTGAAATGACTATTTTACAGCGTAAATTTATAAGTACAGGAATTAAATTTAAAATAATTTTATTTTTTTAATGTTGGATACGTTTAATGTACCTAAATAAATACTTCTTAGTTCTTACTTACGATATAAAAGTTGTCAACTACCTCATTGAAGAAGTTAGGTATCCTGATATATATTAAATTATAAGGTTCTAAATAAATACGTAAATTAGGGTTAACGACTCTGGCAATCTCATTATGAATGCACTAAATTATTCTTTGATGTTTTATTTAAATAGTTTACTAAGCAGAATATGCTGTTTAGAAATAATATAATTTAACTCAAAAACACTTTTTATTTTAGTTCAGTGCACATCATAATGACGGCAAAATTGTCTTAAATACCTGTGGTTTCCACAGGTATTAAGTACATTTTGGACTGAGTATTAAATAAATGAAACGATTCGAAATTTATAAATGTTCGTGCTAGGAGTACCTACAACCCCTAGCACGAACATTTATAAATTTCGAATCGCAATCGTATCGTTCACGCACGCTTAAAATGGCAAACAAAAGCCAGACAAAAGCTAACGTAACTACTCCATACGATGGTATTTCGAAATTTAAGTGTTCGTACTGGAGGTAGGTACTGGTCAACACAAATGCATACCAAAACGCATGTAAACGTACGATTTTATATTGATGTCATTGGTGAGTCTCAAACAAATGCTGAACGACAAAAATGAGACCGATGTAGTAATAATAATACAAAATTATAATTTGAATTTCGTCAGTTGACACCTGAATATACATATTTTCACCTGTATCTACAAATATGCAAATTATTTGCGCAAATTGATGTCTAGCATAATGGCATTATTCCGCTTGGCGGCAGACAATAGTTTATGTATAAATAAATGTTTTACCTACTAATAGTGAAATAATATTTACAATACGTAAAAATCTCTATCAATATTTGCGATAGAAGAATCGCAACTATATACAAATTATAACTAATTAGGTATCTACGATTTTCATTATTTTATTCTGTGGTTGAGAATTTGGAAAACAGTTATAGGCCATAGTCATAGGTCAAGAAAGTCTAGGTTTTTAACATTAGAGTTTTTTAAAAGACGTTCCCATTCGTACCTACTTGGAAAGTTTAATTTTTTATCAAAGTATTTACTACATTATAATTTGGCTTTTGCTCTAAAAATAATGTAACCCAAATATCCCACCTGGGGCTGAATAATAAAAGATGTAATTCTATTAATCCTCCTTTGAAGCTCGTTTGAAGATGACAACGGTTGTAATTTAGTATATTTATTTGACATATCATACATTTATAAAATCAGCCCTAAGAATGGTTTAGCGTAGAAAAAATTTTCGACCCAGCGATTATTACGTATCTACCTCCTACGTGGGTATCTAGGTAAGAAAGCCTATTGGTGGTTGGGTATAGACACGGCTTTACAATTCGTTTCAGTTTTAATTTTCTCTCTAGTATGTATGGTTTGCTGATCTCCTGCCTGCCCCACGTTTGGAGGAAGGCTGACGAGTTGACTCCATCAAGGACACCGAGCCCCTGCCTACACCAAAGGCTGAACTTTTCATCATGCTATTTGTCCTCTAGGGTAGAGAAGATGAGTGACTCAGCTTGGTTCAGTAGCTAGAGTATTTTTCTAACACAATTTTGCGTTAGTTGGTAGCATCGCTCATGCAAACAGTTCTTACGTAACATAACCAATTCAATTTAGAGTCGAATTTTATTTTATTACCTACCTAAGTCTTTAAACATTGGTTAGGTTATATTAGACATGCGATCTGAAAATTAAAAATAATAATTTTGGTCAAGTTTGGCACTAAGTGAGTATCTTCCTAAGCCTACCTACCTAGGCAGTAATTACAACGACGAGAAAAACTAGTCAAAAGTAGCGGCAATAAGCCGCGCCTTCCAATATGACATCAAAGCAGTGTTGATAAACAATAACTTTGAATTATTACTCGTCAGTTAACGATGGTAGAATCGATAAATTTGCCGTAGCACGTGCGCGCCACATAATCACGTGGCCCTGGCGCATGTAACAACGCTATAACGCTTACCATGTTCAAAGTAATTGGTTAAAAAATGTCGTTTAACAATTGTGCATATAGCTACATATTAACATGTATTACTTTAACAACCATCTATATTTAAACCAATAATTAAAACAGCCTTTTGTATGGTGGCTTTGACAGCAAGCTGCATAGTTTTTATATGAAACTGAAAAATCCATGCTGATATTATAAATGCAGAAGCATCTCGCTGTCTGTTTGTCGGGATCCACCAGCGGCAGCCTATCATAAAAAAAAGTATACAAAAATAGGAATTTCTCTCGCGACAGGAAACCAAATGAATGAATACGGCGAAGAACGGGGGTGAGCGACGTGATCAATACTATTACTTATCAGAAGTGGAGGTGGGCGGGTCTATTGCGAGGATGGATAGGAATAGGTGGAGAAGACGTGTTCTTGTCTGGAGACCACGAGCTAACAAAAGACCAAGATTCCAATGTCCTTTACAATAGAGCGATTGCATCACAGCATACTGCTACATCACAAGATATCACAATAATGACGATAAAGCGGAGTAGTAAAGGATCTGCAAATAAATCGGTTTTATTTTAGCTGTCATAAGATAGCTAATAAGCCCGCATGAGGCAGACAAGCTGTAACTGGATTATAAAAGCTAATTTGACCAATAAAAGTTAAGGATATCTATAGATGATGATGATGATAAATATACTATACCTATGTAAAATTTTAAGGAAATGTGATTCTTTATGAAAAAAATGTATTGGGGCATACATTATGAAATTTGGCTTAAGCAAACAGGCCGCTTGTTACCAAGCACTACTACTACGTTTCTACTTGTTACTACTTAATACTTGTGTTACGTCACGGTGCCGGGGCTGCGGTGCTTCGCGGTACGACGTGTGCGCAGGAGCAGGTGGACGAAAAAGCCGCAGCGGCTGAAACTGTGGTATGGCCAGCTGAATACCTGCAACAAGAGCTGAATTACCATTTCATTATTACACTCGAGGCGATTGGCAACCGTCTGGTTGAGTGGTCATTAAGTACAGGGCTACTTCACCAGAGGTACCAGGTTCTAATCCCTGTTGTATGATCAGTATGAACATCTGTTCACTGGTCATGGATGTTTGGAAAATGTTTATTTAGTATGTCTCGAAAATTCGAGAGCACTACACATTTGAAATAAAACCAATTTACCAATTGACATCCTCAGTCTCCCGTGACCACGATCGCTGTTAAGTAATCGAAACGTCGGGTGTATAATAATAATGTAACATCTAATTAAACGCTAGTTAAATCTGGTAAATTAGTTTTATTTCAAATGTGTTTATTTAGTACATAAATTTCTGATATTTTTATTACATTAAGAGTCTATATTTCTCCTTATCTAGTATCCATAACACAAGTTCTTAAAGATGCTTAGTTTGTTCTGAAAAGTGTTAACAAACATTATTATTATTATTACTCGTCACGTCACGTCACGTAAGAGCAGATTCATTTTTGTAGCGAATTGCTATTGTGACTTATTGATCTTTATCTACAATTAAGCTTTCTCAGAATTAAACTTAGACTATGTTAGGGATTTACTTATGATTTCATAGAACGTTGCTTTTATAAACAAGTAAACAACTAACCTACGATACTATAAAAAAAATTACTGATGAGGTGCAGTTTGACGTTTATAAATATAAAGATGCTAGGATTAAGAAACTTTGTACTCGCGTGCTGAATTGAATATTTAACAATATTGTGAACACTGATAATTTTTTTGTTATTGTAAATATTTCAAATGTAGTAGGGTTACGGTGCCTGATATGAGATGGTACTCTTAAACCATGCACTATAAAACGAATACCAGATAGCAGTCGATAGTTACTAAAATAAAATTGAGATAAAGCACTACTTAGCATGTATATCCGATTATCCGACTCTCCTAAATACGGAGCGTGAGTCGACACTGCTCTTATAAACGGCTTATGAATTATAGTAACAAGTTTAGGCTATTTAGCACCTAAGTGTCTTGTAATTTAACTGTAGTAACCATTACCTTATTATAATAATTAACCCTCATGTTATTAAATTAGACTCATCCTTGGATTTCGACAAGCAATTGAAATAGGTGATGAAACAACTATAATTGTGCAATTGTTATGCGACGATGTAGTTGTCTCGGCGAGGGAGATTGTTAGTTTAAGTATGTGTCTGTTACTATAAAAGGTACATTGTCATTTCCTTATTATTGTCAGTATGTCTACTTATTGATACAACTATGTACCTATATAAAATCTTCCTATGCCAAGGCCTAGCAAACGCGCACATAATTATATCTTATAATAGCACTAATACCCAGATTATTAGAAATGTAGATGTATATATCATCTATCCTATTTGTTAGACTATGGTGTACAATGAAGATTAAAAATTAGGTACCTATACTTAGGACTTGTCTGTCAACCACGTTCAAGTCCCTTAATCGATATTAAAAGAAAAATCTTTTGAATTATAAGATGTATGTAATATAATAGGTTGGGGAAAAAGTTTCTTCGCATTTTTTAAGAAAATTCAAAATATTTTTGAATATAGTTTTTTTACATTTAACTAAAGTATGTAGGTACCATTTTGTTCGATAACTTTTTGCCATCTTGTAGGTAGAGACATGATCCCATTCCTATAGAAATTTTTGAGCTTTTGATCAAAATACCGCGACAAGTGGTTTTGGCAGTCCTCTCGTGATGTTAACCTGACACTGCCTAGAGAATTCTGAAGAGAGCGAAACAGGTGGAAATCTGAAGGTGCAAGGTCAGGACTATACGGCGGATTCATTAACACCTCCCAGCCAAACTCTCTTAATTTTTGCTGAGTGGCTAAAGATGTGTGAGGTATGCGTTATCATGATGAAAAACCACACCCCTTCTGTTGATTAATTGCGGCCGCTTTCTCTCAACTTCTTGCTTTAATCTCATCAGTTGTTCGTAGTAGAGTTCAGAATCGATGGTCCTGCCTGGTGGTAACAGCTCATAATGAATAATGCCCTTCCAATCCCACCACACACACAGCATCACCTTGTTGCGAGTTAACCCGGGTTTTGCCACAGTCTGTGAAGCCTGACCGGCCTTTGACCACGACCTTTCTCGCACGTTCTTGTCGTACGTGATCCACTTTTCATCACCAGTTATCAGCTTCTTCAAAAATGGTTCGGTTTTATTACGTCGTAATAAAGAATCACAAATGAGTACACGGTTCAGTAGGTTTCTTTCAGTGAGCTCGTGGGGTACCCAAATATCGAGCTTTTTTGTGTACCCATTTTTTTAAAATGCGCCAAATCTGTTTTGTGGTCAATTCTCAGTTCTTCAGCTACGTCGTAACTACTGATATGCCAATCTTGCTCCAGTTTTTCAAAAATGGCATCAATTTTATCCGTAATAGGGCGACCAGAGCGACGTGCATCTTTGACATCAAAATTTTCGGATTGAAAACGCTTAAACCAAATTTGTGCTACTCTCACAGAAACTGCACTAGGTCCATAAACATCGCAATGTTTTTTCGCGGCTTGCGTTGCATTTTTACTTTTTTTGTAGTAAAATTTTAAAATGTATCGAATTTCTTCATTAGATTCACTCATCTTGACAGTACGAAAAACAAATGAAAACCACACATTTTCCTAATTTGAATTGGGAATTATCTTTTTTAAAATCTAAACTTTTAATGATACCAAAACCAGCCAGATACAAATAGTACAGTCAAAGAGATTTTATTAAAAGTTCATACATACTATAATGCGAAAAAACTTTTCCCCCAACCTAATATTAATATTTCCCTAAGTACCTAACTAACAATTTTTCTAATAAGGGGGGGGGGGGGGGGGTATTACTTGTAGCAACCGAAATACCTAAGCAAGACAAATCTAGAACACGGAAAATCCGGAACAAACTAAGAAAAGCATAACAGTTTAATTCTAAAAACTTCTAAACTACTGAGAATTTTCAATAATGAACATAAAATCAAAAATTTTAAAGTTATCTACATAAAGTCACATAGAAAAGACATCATTATAACTGCTCATGTACCTACTTGTTAGACTATTAATTATACTGTGCTACTAGTGAAATGTAAAGATCTGTAGGCCACCACCACCATGTACCATGTGTACCAAACGTTTTCGAAATTTTGGACCAAAATAAAGCGAGTTTCGTGACTTTGTAGATCTTTATAAGTGGAACCCTTATTCCTTTGTTTACCTCATTCATTTGTTCTTTATTAATGTAAGTACAAATTTCAAAATAGAAAAACCTCCTGGAACTTAGCTTTGTTGTGTTTGTTCGTTTGTTTTGCTCGTTTTCCACTATGTCGTTCATCAACGAAATTTTGGATAGTGTTTTTCATGGTAGCTCTTCAGAGTTTTAATTTAAAACGTTTATTACAAATGAGCTTTAGACTTTTCTGGTGTCACTCATGTACTGCAATTACGGATATGTATGATAAATATCTAAAATTGCTATATGTGAAGCCAGCTTTGTGTCTACTAACATAATATCTAAGTCTGCTGAAAACTATAAGAGATAACTGATAACTTATCTTTTTTAGTCTGCAGAAAAAACTTGAAAATATTTTTAGTAATCACCAGTAACGTAACAATTATGTATTCTTCGTATACGTTAAATAAAAACCTTTTTTTCTTAGCACAGATGTCAAATAAATTCCGAAAAAGCTGAAGGATTTCCCTTGAGGTCACCTACATACTTCGACGCAACTGTCGGTCACGGTCGCGAAGACCTCATATCCGCCGATATTGAGCACAAGCCACTAGAAATAAGCGATTTAAACAACGTGAAATTTGAATAAGTGTGAGGCCGTGTGAATCGCGTGATTATGCCGATTTTGTCATCATTTTATTACCATTGTAAATGGTAGCATTGATAAATAAAAATTTTGCACTCTCAAAAAGATTCTAACATTTCTCGGTTGGTTCCGATTCCGATCCGGAATAATTTCACATACTTATTTACATGATATGAATGAATATGTCCTCGGTGGCTCAGTAAGCAGTCAATCGGATTATGACAGGTCGCGGGTTCGGTTCCCGTCACAAGTCATATTTATTTTTTCAGTTTTGATATTTTTCTAAATAATTTTTAAAATTAAGAAAATATTCCTACATAATCACATTTCAACACTGTTGGGTACAAAATTTTATTTGTGACTTTTCAACTACGCAGTGTTTCTTATTCTTATTATGCAACATAAAATTAACTATTCAAGCAAAAGAATACCTAGCTGTGACCTAGCATGGTTATAAGATAAGGTACTTATATTAGAGTAGATATGGTATTGTTGATACTTATGTTTATTGCTCGCTCAGACTTTTATTCGTTTGGTTTCAAGTTATTACTAACACAGTGAAATTACTAGCAAACATAATAATCCTAATCAATAGAATAGAAATCTACAATACGTAATAACGTAGTTATTGGTAGGAAATATAATTTTACAATACTGTCTTTTATAGACATATTTAAATCTATTATTCAGTCGCACGGTCGTCTACAGAAGTAGCTTATAATAACCATTGCGTTATTAAAGTACGGTAGCAACTATTACGTAATAGTCGTGATAGTATGGACGAGATAGTCGGTGTGAAATGGTACTGGTGTTAAGCTGTCTATGGTCGTCTTTAAAAAAGTAAAGTGGAATTATTATCCTGACAAAGGACATGACTGAATTGTACTTGTACAAAGTACAAAGTATTCGTCGCTTGATTTTCTTGCCTTGCACCAATAGACAAATAACATCGCACTGACTGCAAGAACAAGGCATAATGTAAACAACATTTTAAGCAAACAAACTTTAGACTGGTGACCGTGTGTCATAATACCTTTTAATCCGTAAAAATACAAACACGTAGTTTCATAAAATGTATGTAGGTACCTACTTACCTATTTTATTTTTAAACAACAAGGAAATATCATTGTATTTATATTTAGTCGCGATGTTATCATAAAGGTAATTCGTAGATTAATCCGCTCTTATAAAGCAATAAACGCGCGTCGAATAGTGATCATTGGTACAGAGAGCAGAGAGTTTAAAACGATATATATAATATGTATTCACTATCAATTTACCTAGGTAATTTTTTTTTACAAAGCACTGTTTATATGCGAAGACAGCTAGTGCAGTTCAGACACTGCTCTAGCCGCCTCCACCTTGCCGGCCCGAAAGGTGCTTTTTCACGCCTTTTTTGAAGGAATCCATGTTATAGGAAGGAGGGAACACACGTGCTGGCAAAAAATTCCAAGTTCTGGAAGTACGGCAAAGAAACGAGCGACTAAATTTCTTTGTATGTGATGTTGAGGTGGAGACAGTGAATTGATGACTCCGAAGACCGGCACGAGTGCTCCTGAGTAGGAAGGGGTTTGAAGGTGGGATAAGGATAAATAGCTTTTCGGAGGACTCTCCGTGATATAGCCGATAGAAGGCGCTAAGCGACGCGATGTCTCCACGCAATTGCAGAGGCTCAAAGTTGTTCGTGTCCTCTACATCGCCAACGATACGGAGATACATCGAGGAGGTACTTGGCGGAGCCATCCCACAAGTGCGAGCAATATTCCACGCAAGACCGGACCTGAGTTTTATAGAGCAGCCATAATTGGTCAGGCGTGAAAAATCGACGCACCTTGTTTAGGACACCGAGCTTCCGTACTCATCTATCTTTTCATTTTTCTGATATAAATTTGATCCCACGTGCAACAAGACTTGATATTTATAAGAAGATTCATCCACATATTTAAGAACCGCCTTATACTTTAAAGACATAGCCCGACATCCCGAGGCGATTGACAAATGACCTTTTAAGAGCTACTTTTATAAAAAGCTGAAAGACAAATAATATATATATTTGAACGAAGTTTTAATTTATTAAAACAAATACATACGTAGGGGGAAGTCCCCTAAGCCCGGACGGCTCCTAAAGCCGAACAGATTTTAAATCAATGCAATGAAGCGCGCCAATTTTTTGCTTGTGCCGCGGTTAGACCTAGACCCCCTATGTTATATAATTTAGTTAGATTATTAGCATTTGCATAGGATAATAAAAATCACCTACGAAAAGTAACGAAAAATCCGGAAGAGATAGATAGATAGGAATGTTCAAATAACTAGGCTGTATTGATTCCTTAGCTTAGTCAGCTAAGAAATCAATACAGCCAAAATAATTCTAGTACATTTCCACGTATTTTTGGTATTAAGTACAGATAGATTTCTTAAATTCACATAGTCTCAATTTGAGAAAAGTCAAAGACCGATACGTGTAATTAGTAAGCAAAAAGGCGTCATGGCAAAATTTTATGTAGGCGAGAAATACTGACCGGCCGGTATTACTGGAACTCTACACTTGTTAATCGCTAAACGAATTCCAACGGGATTTGTGTGGCTTGTGGGTCAAAATGTGCTGGCGATGTACTAAGCGTAGGCGACTTCAGTTGTCTGCTTCGGTCACGGTCACCGCGGATAGAGTGACCACTGCGATGAGAACTGACTAAAATGTACAATACAGATGAATCAGAAATTAAAAAGCTTGTAAATGTATTATTATTGTTTTAGACCTCAAAGCCTTAAATTGTATGAAGGTGATGGTAAGGTATCTCCACTAGTGGAGCGGAGTATTAGTACAACATATAAAATTTACCTGCTTCCAGATTCTCCTGACATCCTCTTTATGTTCTACGCATTTGCCTATTATTTCAGAGATTGTCTTCTCTAAAATATTATTAGGTGTGTAAAAAATAAATTGTACCCTCGCACCTTTATAATAATAAATAAGTAACAGAGAAATTTCTTAATAAATTATCCTTATAAATTATATTTGAAATAAACATAAATAAACACGTATCCATAACTTTTCGTACTAATTCTATGATGAGTACGAATAAAACAAATATTCGTACAAAACAAACAAACAAAAATACAAACATCTGCCCCTACCAGGATTCGAGCTTTAGATATATTTCTAAAATATTATACTTATACATATAAGTACAATTTATTATTAATATTTATCCGTAAACAAACACACAAGCTCTTAATTATGCTTATTTTGTGGTAGGTTGGTGTTAATGAACCTGAACCATGAAAATTTATAAAATTATATATAAATTTTTGCTGAAAGTCCTGGAACTCTTCAGCACTTTTAGCGACACAATGTAAAGTTTTTAGAGCTTATAAACACTGACTTTCATTGGGGAATATTTTTTATTTAATTTGGGATTATAAGTATGTGTGTTTTTGTGTGTATTGAGGACTGAGCTATTTCAAGGGAATCACGTAACGTTGCGTAAGCCCGAACCTATCAATATATCAATCTAAAACAATATAAAATAACTATCCAGACTTTATAGTCTTCTTGCCATTTTTGTTTTACATTGAAGTAAAAAAATCACTTCAGTAAATTTCATATAGCACAGGTATTTAGAATCAGTCCGTTTCAATAAAGTCAGCTATGCAGGTTGCCAATAATAATTATTATTATCATACTAAGAACACTTTTTAACTTAACTCTACTTATCTCCAAGCGACATTTTAGCTCCCGTCTGCACGTTTCAGTCTCGTGAACATACAGACCCTGAGTATTTCCGGATACAGAGCGGCGAGCGGGCTTCGTGTCTTGCCTAATTATAATGAGAGCAATTAATTTGCTAACTTAAACAACTTACGCGCGCTTCCGCTAATAGCTGACCGCTTAGCCTGTCAATATACACGCCTTTTAATTTAAAAAATTAACACGATTTGGGAGCGTTCAAGTATTACGTAACGCAATTTGGGGGGGCGGGGGGGTCTCGTAAAACGTTACGATGCGTTACACGGGCGGGAGGGGGTCCTTCTTACAACACGTTACGTAACATTATTTCTTTTTTTATATAAAAAAATAGGGAAATAAAACTCCCAAATTGGCAGCCCTTTTCGTTTACGTTTTACGGGGAATCTCTCGATTGTATTAGTCTGGTCGCCATTTTTAATTTGTTCTCGCATGTTGGTAAACCTTTTCGTTTATATTTCACGGGGAATCCCTAGATTGTATTGTACGTCATTTAATGTTGTTTTTGTTGTCAGTATTCGTTAGTGTTTATGCAGAAGCAAATTGCTGTAGTCGCTGTTATTAAAGTGAGTTCATAGTGTTCATACTGTAATGTCCTCAAAAGAAGGAGATTTGTATCATCAGCTGTTCTTGGCCTATAAAGGCTCTCATGCTGACTTGCCAGCGCAAGTATGTCAAAAAAATGCCAATGAAATTTGGAAAACGGCTAAAGAAAAAGTAAAAAACAAAGAAAAGTTTATAGAACATATAAATGATGTTATACGAGAGTTGAAGGTGAAGGCCACGAAGAAGAAAGCAACAATGCTTAGTTATTTTACACAAGTAAGTTTACTACTAAAATGTAATAATGACATAAGTATTATATTTAGTCCAAACCTTGATTTTTCATAAAAGAACTGGTCATAAGTATTTTATATTTCTAGCTACCTATGCAAACATCAAGCACGCCAGCAACACTATGGCCCAATGCTCACTCGACTTCGCGTGCTCCTCAACAAAAACAGGTGCATCTGCTTATATGTGTTGTATATTATGTTCTTTTTTATCGCATGTGTCAATAATACCTATTCTTAATTAATTTTCTCTTGGTCTATAGGATTCGAATATTGTAGCTTCATCCACGTGTTCATCTCTCATGGAATCGATTGTCGCAGTCGCTGGCCATGAAAGCACTGCCGTCAAACGAAAGATGAGCGATATCCACGAGGAGCAAAGTCAGAATACTGATGGGGAAACTGTGGAGACATCGTCTACGGAACCAGACAAGACTTTGGTTGATTCGGTCATCACTAAAAATGTTCCAAGCAAACCGGCTCAAGAAACTCTTATGAAGAAAATTGGTCTACTGCAACAAAAAATAAATGTTCTCACTGAAGCAAGGGACACTGGTATAGCCAAAGATGATGTTCATGACGAAATAAAAAAGCTACGCAAAGAGTTGAAAGAAGAAGAGAAATGTTTGAAGAAAAAAAGAGACTCTGCTAAGCGTGCAAAAAAATTTCGAGCCAAAGAAAAACTGGAGAAAACTGAACGTCAGAGAAACAATCCTGCTGCAGCACAACCTCGAACTGGCCCTGGACAGCCCTCTTTAGTTCACTCGCAACCTGCTCTCCTAGAGACCATAATTAATATTGCCATTCATGGCAGCGCTGCTGATGAACGCCGCCGAACAGAGATGATTAGGAGTTGTCTCACTCTGTCCGACCTGCATGAAAGGCTGTTGTTAATGGGATTCCAAATTTCTCGAAGCGGCACATATCTTCATTTACTCCCACGCGTTTCTAACACACAAGAGGGAAGAAGACACGTACGTACTGTACCCGTAAAGTTAGCAAGACCACAGACCGAGATGCACAAAAAACACGAGGACGGGGAATTTTGCACTGCTACAATCAGGTCATTGGAATCTCTCGCTTCGCTTCTGGGACCGCAGCAAGTATTCGTTCTCTCACAAGACGATAAGGCACGTGTACCGATAGGTTTACCGGCAGTAAAAAGTCAGAGCCCTCTTTTAATGCATATGGAATACAGAATACTTTTACCTGATCATGACTGGGTCGTGGCAGAGCGGCACAAACTTATTCCTTCTGTATACGCCGGCGTCAACGTAGAACCTAACAATTTCGGTAGGGAAGAAGCTGTTGGGTACAGCGGGCCGACACACATATCCATAAGGAGCGGGAAACACTCATCCTCCACAGCGAACACCCACGCTTATGATTTCGAATCACTTTTATCAATACCTTCATTCAAATCCTTAATGATGACAGAATCGAACACCGTGAAGCCAGTAATCATCATCTTTGTAGATGGTGGGCCGGACGAAAACCCGCGTTATCGCAAAGTCAAGAACTTTGCGATTGAACACTTTAAAAAATACAACCTGGACGCCCTGTTTATAGCGACTAATGCTCCTGGGCGGAGCGCATATAACCGAGTTGAGCGTCGCATGGCTCCCCTCAGCAAACGACTGGCAGGCGTCATTTTGCCTCATGAACATTTTGGTTCTCATCTCGACGACAAAGGAATGACTACGGATGATGATTTGGAAAAACGCAATTTTCAGCACGCTGGGGAAACACTTGCAGAAGTGTGGAGAGAAATGAAAATTGATAATTATGACGTTTCGGCGGAGTATAGACAGCCCGAAGATAGCATGCAGGATCCAGCAGAACCAAATCTGGCGTGGTATAGCGTTCACGGCCGTGAATCGCAATATTTCTTACAGGTTATAAAATGCGCAGATGAATCCTGCTGTTCACCACCGAGAAGTGCATTAAAATCTGTGTTTACGGATACTTTCATGCCGCCACCTTACCCAATACTTCAAACCCCAAGCAAGCTCGTAGTACCCAGTTTGTTAGACAAAGGAAAATCCAAGTTTTCGCCACTTCTTGTAAGGTTGTCCGTTAATCTGTCACCTCCTCTAGAAGGGTTTAAGCAGATGCCTTACGATTTCTTTTGTCCATCTGTACAATCCGACCTAAAGAAAAAAGTATGTTCAACCTGTGGGATCTATTTCACATCTCACAGGAGTGTTCAAATGCACTGTCGTTACGTGCATGGCAAGACTGTCCAAGACCATTGTGAAACTAGAGTACGGCCACAGCGCCTTGCTGCCAGAAGGGCAAATGAGCTTCTCTGCATTGTGCGTCGTTATGAAACATCGTCTGAGGATGCTGACTGGCTCGACGAAGACGAAGTTGATGCAAGTGGCTTAACAATTCCAGAACCGTCTTCGTCTGCACTCCAGGTGCCAGTGATGAAAGAATCTGAGTGGCTAGCAAACCCGTGGACAGAGGAGCAGTAATTTCAATCGAATTGTTTTTATAGACCTACTTAGATACTTGGTTAATAGTTGATTATTTTTTAATTTTGTTAAGAATACGATTTTATTTCGAGTAAAATGTTTAATTTCAGTTGGGTTTCTGTTCATAATTGCATTGCCAAAGGTTAAAATAAATATGTTATTTTATTTGAAGAATTTATTAGTAAAAAAGCTAAAATACTTAGGAGAATGAAGGAGAAAAACAATTGTGTTTTGTAAAGCCAAAAATTTATAAAAAAATAAACAAAATACGCAGGTGTTGCGAATTAAAAATCTCTTGTTTTATTATAAGGCAATTAAAACTATACGAAGGATAAAAACTATAACAACTTTTTGCGACTTCAGGGTAAAAATGATGACTTGAGTGTTACGTAACCTTTAGAGAGGGGGGTGGGGGGGTACAGAAAAACGTTACGGAGCGTTACAGTGGGGGGAGGGGGGGTCAAAAATCTTCAAAAATTGCGTTACGTAATACTTGAACGCTCCCTTTGACAATTTTGTGTATATACATTGTACACACAGTTAGGATTTCATACACAGCAATATAGATTTCTACTTATATTTCTAGTACTGGAATAAAGGCAGCCTGTAGAATTTCATTAGTGTCAATGCTTGCTATTAATTAAAAGAATCTATAAGATGAAACTATGATGTGACGGGCTTTTGGATAGTCTTTACAACAGGTACTGGCACAGTTAAACTCAGAATAATTCAGTCAGTTACAAAAATATAAAATATTACACTCGTTACAAACTTACAACCGAGGTGGGAATAGACACAAATTGGCGAACCGAAACATTTAAACGGAGGGGAATAAAAGAAGCCGATCTAATTATACACTTTCATATTAACCAATACGGAGGGCGGAATTGATTCAACAATCAGCCATGTGACCTCATCAGTACTGCGGGTAGCAGAAACAATGCTACGTTCTCACGAACCAACTCTTACGCTCCCACACATCCCGCACACAACCACAACAAACACTATAAACTTTAAGCCAGATAACAATAAAGACGACAGTACAAAACGAAAATGCAAACAGCACACATAGGTTGTACCACTGATTGATCATAACGGGGCCTGTATTTATACCAAATTGTATTCTAAAGACAATTGTACATCTGCTGAAGTGTTTGTAGTTCGACGCACTTGATTATCGCATCGCTTAGAAAGTGATAATGAAACTGAGAAACATCAAAAAGAATTGAAGGTACTTCAACATAATGATAGTCACCTACCTCTTCTATGCACACATGAACGTTTAATTGTAACAAATCAAACGAAGAAAATAATAAGATCCAATAATAAAAAAACTTTACGTAAGTACTACCAAAAAATTTTAAGTCCCGCTTAATTTTAAAAATTTTTGCCAGTGCTTAATCTGTCGTTGGCCAAATACTTTTTGACATTAACAATATTTAAAATATCTTAAAAATATAAAAATCTATTGAGTATTAGCTATTACCAAATTTGTTTTACAAAGTTTCCGATGTGCTCTTTATAATAACTTCGCATAACATAATTTATCAAAATCATTTCAAATATACAATAATGGTTTCGCTTAACATTTATTTATTGGTAGTAAAACTACAAAGGAATATCGTTCCTACTTAATTGTACTCGTTTATCAATCATTCGCTCATCACCTACAATGCACAGCAATGATCTTTAGCTGCACTGACTAATTCGCGTTAAGGTTGAACTGAACACGATCCGCCTTGGACACTAATAATTCCCAATGATCTTCACGCGGTACGAAGCTGTTTCCCACGTATTTTATCATCGTTTGTCTAAAACAATAGATGTGTTAGCTTAATTTGTTAGTTAGCCATCTGTCAATATTTGCAAGCTTTACTGAAAAAAATTATAGTGTACGTATTACGTAGGTATGTTAACATGTTTTATGCATTATAATTTATTTAAGTTATTTCTGGTTACAGTGATTTCGCCAATGTAAATATTGTAGCGTAAAAACCGCCAAGCCACACATTTCAGAAACAATTGAATTTAAAAATTTTACGACAACTAAGTAGGACTCTATGGGCAAGGAACACACACTAACGCGAACCATGGGTCCATTTCAGGAACCGTTATTTCGGGAGCGGGGAGACTCGTCTCTTTTGGTAGCAGCATAAGAGACGTGTCTCCCTGCGAGCATCTATAGGTAACCGCTAACCATTAGGCGGGCCATGCATTGTTTGCCACCCGTGTCACTTTTGTTTTAATATACAACTAGATGACAAACAAGCTGACGGCCCACCATATGGTAAGCGGTTACCGCCGCCTATAGACACCTCCAATAACACGGAAAAATCACTTTATACTGCAGGTGCGTTGTCATCCTGGGGCCTAAGATGCCGTCCATGCCCAGTAATTACACTGGCCACCTTTCCCTTCAATCTGAAACACAGCGAACTGTTTAACGGCTTAAATAAGAAAGGCGGACCTACCCAGACGACCCTACATACAGGTCTACCACCTAGTAAAACTTCAGTTTTTCTGTTAATTGTTTCGAATGTAGTAACTCAATCACATGCACCAACTGCGTCAAACGATGTTCGTCAAACAATATTGCGTCGTGTAGGTATCAGATGACCATCGCAAGCGTACCTATGGCCAGTAGATTTTATAAGTCTTTGTGCCAAACAAAAAAGGACGACGGCGAAAATTGAAAACATAACACCAATGAGACGCTTCACTACTAAAGTTAATTACAGAAGAAAATAAATTTGTCGTATTTATTTCTCACTGCTGGATTGTGAATCTACGCAAAATCTAAATATGTTTGAATAAAGGTTTTTATATCAAACAAGTATTTTAAGAAACTTTATACTATAAAAGCTCATGATTAGGGTGCAAAAACTAGTCATCATATCGTCTTTCATATTGTAACCAACTCTATCAATTAAATTTAAGAGCTTCTTGTAAAATTCACAGTTTATCTTAACAATATGTAATATTTATCCGATAATAATGTACATGTAAAATTGGTATAATCTGAAATTGATACATTTGACGGGCCTAACGTTTTAATCTTTTATATTGAATATTTCATTTAAACATTAAAGTATAGTAGACCCCGTTATCCGATATCAATATCTGATGATAAGTGCGAATGATAAACTGAATCAACCACGTGTTTATTGCCTGTCATATCATAAGATAGTTATAACATAAATGATAACAGAATACTCATAATTAATCAATGTGATGTTTCTATATTCACATTATTTTTTATTTGTGCAATGACCACAGCTAAAGTCAAAGTGGTGACTTTTAGCCAAACAAAGCCTTCTTCAAAATCATTTACACGAAAAAAATTAATAGTAAATAATGGTATTAATTGAATATAAATAAGTGGTGGCTTATTTATATTCATAAGTAGGTACACCTATCTACGGTAAATTTTGGTCGTATCAATAATTTAATAGTATGCTTTGCTTGGCTTATAATTCAAGCAATTGAATTTTTATGTAGTTGTCTCTTTGGAGTACATAATTACTGCGGGATTCCGATTAATCAATGCTATAAATTAGGATCTTCTTTTTATTGAAAAATATATATTGATATTGAATATAAATCATATATACAAATCTTCAATTTGAAGATATGCAAAAGGTTAACAGCATTCAATGTTTTATTACTTAAGTCGCGTGATTATTAAATCCTTGGAAAATGAAAGAACTTAGGCAAAATCTAAAGAACTTATTTCATCGTATTAAAATAGTATCAAAATACTACATATTGCTGACAGCACACGAAGCGAGTCAAGCTCGTCACTTTTTAACGACTTTGATGCTCCGCTAATATATTTCGCTAATTTTCTGCACAGCTATAGAATTTACAATAGTTTAAAATCCATGCGAGATTCAAAAGGAATTTAAATAACCTAATAAATATGCAAACAGAGTACATTTTTCAAGCACAAACTTGCGAATTGAACTAGGTTAGGGAAGAACCTAGTTAACATATCACTGTTAGTTTGCAAAATGTCAAAAGCATCATTTGAGTTCTTCCAGGCATTGAACCCCTTCAAAATAAACATTGTGTTATATTTCATTAAAAACAAAACAGAGATTAAATTTTGATGAACTGGAAGGTCAAGTCATGGGTCCTTCGTGGCCTGTCGAACGACTTCCGTACTCGCTATTGAGGTCTTATCGTAAAGAGAAGTATAAACACCTCATTGCACGTGACTGTCTTGTAATATTTCCGCAGTGACTCCTCGTAACTCGTCGAGGTAGGTGCCTTCAATAGGAAGTTTCAATCTATCGATCCGAGGAATCCGAGTCCAAGTTAAATTCCTTGCTACATCATAAATTAATTATGTATTCTTCTCTAAATTCGCTTTGAAAACAGTCATCACGGTTTTAACTTTTAAATAACGACGCGATTGTTAAACATGTTCATTTGCTAATTTCAATCTTCTTATTTCAATAAAAATGGTTAAGTTTTGTAATTAAAATATTATAAACATACATTTCTTTTGTGGTCTCCCGTTGGAGAGTATCTTGTTCTATCTTTAGTCTGGCACAACCCAGCAAAGTATCCAACTCCGAAGTAAGATATAATGTCCGCGTTCATAATGAATCAGGATTAGCATTTAAAATATTTCAGATATTACTGGATTCGTTACACGTAGTCAAACTAGTAGATTACAAGCCAGTTTACATTCTGCAGCCATACCATCACAAAATCTAACCGAAATAGAATCGCGAAATAATTAAATAAGTACAATACACGGAGCTATCATGAAGTTTGTTTTGATTGGGATGCTTTCATTCTAATAGAGAACATTCGTGACGTAAATGAAAGATTATGGTTTCTTACTAAACATCTTTAATGTCACGAAACAAGCTTAACTTTGGTCCGAAACTTCGGAAAGCTTTTTATGGTAGGCCTGCTGCACGCTGCAGACATACAGTTTTATGTAAAATGTGAACCTGCAAGAGGATTTATCTGAGCTGAATGTAAAATCAATAATTTTTAATAGAGACTGTTAGAGCCACTTCACATATATCGGAAATAGGAATATAGGTCAGGGGAACGTTGCATGGCAGGTAATCACTACGCGCGCTGCCCAGAACCAAGGCCCGAGCGAGGACTAGCTAACGCAATTACAATTATTGTACCTACATTGACAGTTTTTACATTAGACTCTAGTACCTATGTTTTACGATAGACTTAGGGTAATTACTTTCTAAATAGCGGGGCATTACATTGAGCTCTTACTTAAAGTCAGCGTACTTCTAAAAAAATTAATAAATTGATTTTTATGGTGGTGTGGTTCTTTGCTGAGTCAAAATTTGAAGTTATCTGAATTGAAAATGTTTCTAGCGCTCACATCTACGTGGCTGGGACCTTACTAACCTTATCCAGCATTATTAAAATAATACTATGTTAGTAGCTAAGTACTGCCTTCTTCATTAACTACAAGGTTGAAAACAATGCTCCCAAAATTATCCTGGTATCATTTTGCAGTTCAATTGAAAACATTGCTCCCAAAATTAACCTGGTATCATTTTGCAGTTCAATTGAAAACAATGCTCTCAAAATTATCTTGGTATCATTTTGCAGTTCAATTTTACGCATAACAAATGTCAAACGTAATTGCGGCAGTCATTTAGTGAACAAAATAGTATGTAATCGATTAATTTAAAATTTTGTCCAATTAATGTGACGCGATGTGATAGTAGCATTTTGGAAAAATATTTACTATACTTGAGTAACAAAATCTGGTACTGTCAACGTAATTATCATTATGAGCAACTTCACGTCTAAGTTGTAAAAGGGACAAACAAGTTGCGAAAGTCAAGTAAGTCAACTAAATTACCTACACCCGCTTAGTGAGTGGATAGATGCCGTGACATACCGTTTCGCAGTAATTTTTCTTTGCAATCGCTTGTTGTTCTATTCTTAGGTACCGTTTTTTTCTTGCATTACCGCTTACATTGCTTGACATCATCAATGGCGTAAAATAAAAAACTACACACAGCTGCAATGTAGCAGCGGCAGTACTAAAAGATCAGTTTTTCTTCGAAGGCCGAGAATCGTGGTTTCAGTTGGGATGATGTCGCAAGAATACGATGGTCGATTAATTACATGGTCTGATTTCATGTCGGATGGCTCTTAAATTAATGCTCTTAGAGTTGAAAAAACAAATAGCAGAGGTATGTCACAATAAGGAGCAAAGGTGACACTTGGCAACCACGAATTCTGCTGCATTACAAGTAATTTGACAACGTTCGTGTTGGAGGTAAACTGGTTATCTCTAGGTAGCCGCATTCTGATCGACGTCTGTGGTTATAATAGCGGCACCGACTTCACAAATTATGTAAATAATCTTAAAAGTGTAACTTTGCAAATCATAGCCTCGTCGAAAATTGTAACTTGTAAAATTTTACTTAGTAAATTCTATGTAGCGAGCGATTGAGGTCTTCCAACTAAAATACCGAAGTAAATCTTTATGGCAATTGACCTACTGTGAATTATTTTATCTGTCTTAATGATTAAATACCTACCTTACTGCCTACATCTTAAATTAATTCAGTATTCTTTCCAGAGTTCACTTTAAAATCTGTCATGATTTTTACAAAAATCTAATGATTAAATAACGACGCGGTTAATACACATATAAGCATTTGCTAATGTCAATCTTCATAATTTATCAATGGCTTATTCAATTTATGTAATTACAGTATTGAAACAAACACTGCTTTTACGGTTAGCAACAAACACTACGCACATAAAATTTGTACTGAAAAATATTTCAGTCACATCTAAAAGCTCTGTAATTTTAACTGATACGTCGAAGATAAGTACTTCATTGTTATAAATAGGCGAATTTCGCCTAAACGTGCCAGACAATCAGTAATTTTATACGGACAATTCATGAGACAGTAATTGACTTTAATTAAACAAATTATTTAAGTTTTTCCAAGGAGCCGAGCAATATAATCTCACTTCATAATACATAGATGTAGGTATGTATCTACAAGCAAACATTGTAAATGATATAGATGAGTTACTGTTTTAACTAGACGAGCCAAGTTTTCCGTTTAAGGGAAAAGTCTAGAATTCCGGCTGATTAAGCGACCACCCCGCTGCCTAATAATGTCCAATAGCCGTGTTGAAACGATGTGAACCGGAGCCAGTTCTCAGGAATGCCGGCAGTATCTGCGG
Organism: Nymphula nitidulata; assembly: GCA_947347705.1. Classification (NCBI taxonomy): domain Eukaryota; kingdom Metazoa; phylum Arthropoda; class Insecta; order Lepidoptera; family Crambidae; genus Nymphula; species Nymphula nitidulata. Next base: position 13,876,499 of record OX374625.1, on the reverse strand, counting down.
AATAGTGTTTATTTGTAATTTCAATATAGGTATAGGCTATGGGCCTTCTTTTAGTTCTGTAAATTAGAATAAAGTGTTGCTATTAGAATACTACAAAATGAAGCAATCAATTAATATTTGTTTTATAATTCATTGATGAACATTACATCTTTATATTCTTAAAAATGTTTTTAAACTCTATAAGAATCCTGAGTGTTTTAAAATAGTTTTACTTGTCCTAATTTTTTGCAGATATAAGTCAACGATGTTATAGAAAAGTAACGGACATTATTCCGACCCAAATAGTCAACATGCCCTTCCGCATTGGCACAATTGAATTTAATAACAGGTTTCATGTCGGATTCCCTTCAAAAAGTACAAAAATCTTAGCTGTCTTGACCCGGGTGCAGCTGATTTCATAAAGGGCATTCCCCTCCGTGCTGTGCGCTTCTGTTATTAAGCGCAAGTGTTAAGAGAACAGTTTCCAATTTAATTTTAATAAATTAATATTTTTAATTATTAAATATTTTTGATTTGCAATTCATTCATGCATGCAGAATATGTTGATAATAATTACACTGTTGCGTGATATAGAGCTAGACTGAGATATAATAAATAGTAAATAATTTCTTTGAAATACTATTATATCTGACATTTATCAGCAAGAACTTTTCTATGAATTTTGTACATGTAGGTATGTAAGACTTTTCTTAATACTAATTAAAAATGTGGGAAAATTTATTGATGCCTTATCTATCGATAAAACAATAAGATTAAAAGTAAGAATGTTGTAATCTCTAGATAAGTTGATAACATATCGAATCTATTTGTTTTCGTTTTGCATTACTGTAACAATGTTATGTTTATCGGCTCTTGGAACTATTATTATATGTAAGCATGCGTTTATCGGCCCGCTCGTCGCTTTTATCTTGCACTAGCAGAGCATCGACGTAACAATTACATAAAAATGGCGTTCACATCGGCCGTAGCCGGCCGCGTTTCCCCGTCGATCGTGTAAACTTTCACGAAATCAAACAAAGAAATAGCGAAGCGGCTCATTTGCATCATTCCCACGCGGACAATAGAATGACCCAATCTGTTTGGCAACTACAAATGATGTGTTACCCGAAATCCTATGGTCACGGTCCGTCTGCCATGGCAGCGACATATCGACTTTTAAATTACATACATGCAGCGACCTTTTTATTTAACTTGAAATTGTTTCTCATGACCCCTTTGCCAGAATTCTTCTAAATTTGACGAGGACTTCGCTCGGCCAGGATGTACATTGATTTGTAATGCAAATGAGCAGTTTTGACCTTAAATATCAGTAGGTACAATTCAATGCTCGAATACAGTCTTTAGTCTTTAGTCTCGGATTAATCATTGCAATAAATATAAAACAAAGAATGACGCGCTTAATTTGGAAGACTTTACGGAAACAAATGAAAAAAAAACTGACTAGAATAGGAAATCGTGTTAGTTAGTAACTTCATGGTAGATATTGGGACAATTTAATTTGCATAAAAAATGCAATAACCGGAACGTGGAATGACAGTTGATAAATAAATGTCGTAATGAAGAATACAATGGTTCCGGCACTTTCTAGCCGCGCGTGTGACGCCGCCGCCCCCTCTAACTTACTACCTCCTTCCCTTATTGGTACCAGATACGTACCGTCAGCAACTACCGGCTATTACACAACGAGCGTAAAAACTCCAATAGTATCTTAAGCGTATTAGTTATAATTAAGCTTTTGACTATCTCTCCATTTCTATGTAAATCGTAGCTTTATTATAATACATAGCTACGTTATTTACTTATATGTGGAGTATCACATAATATGAATTTCTAAGTCGTTATCTAACTTACTTTCTTGTGCAATCAATCAGTCATTACGTATCCGAAACATTTGTTCTATGTTTGTAGGAAAACCAAATTGAATTGTTGCGGTCTTGTTAAAAGCTGTAACGGTAAACCTTCACGCGCTGACCGTACGGCTGCCCACGGAGAAAGCCTTTGACCTCCGCCAATAGGGCTTGTTTTCCACGTCTAGTATTTGTAGTAGTTTTGCATGTCCGCGTTGCAGTCGCCATATTTACCAAAATAGTCGGTTACTTTTTATATGGAGCAGGTTGCTCGTTTTAGATTGTTCAAGTTTTTATAGCGTTATCAAGGTAGATATTTTAGTTGCGTCTAATAATATGTCACTATCTAATGCTTCTATTATTAGGTACGTTATTTTTAAATAAGTACTAACTGGACGAATATGTTGCATGACCTATAATGGACATATCTAAATATCATCGGATAATACTATCATAAAAATTAATGCCAAAAAAAGAAAATAATGCTAACGCGAAATTCAATGCGCTAATCACATTATACACCTTGATTAACTTTTTCCATTGACGTACCAACACATCTTTTCTCCATAAATTGATGCATAAGGCTTAAACTCTTCTTTATCAACTTAACAACAAGCGTGCGTGAATATACAACACGCATTCTCTTAACAAAGGAAACCGATTCGAGTGTCACATACTTTTCGAGTAGAACCCAGTAATCTCTAATGTGTAGATGTAAGGTTGAGAATTGATTGTATTACTGCACGGGCAGTCGTCGCACGCGCATGTACACAGCATCTGCATAACTGAACCGCTCCGTTCTCATTAACGACACCCGTTAGTCCGACCCGAGTCCCGCCAACGGGATCGACCGACCTGGGGCTATGTTGCGCGACCATTTTGTTTTCAACATTCCTACCATTAACAAGTGACAAGGTTCATCTGTTAAGAATGCTTCCTTGATATAGAAATTAGAGCAATTGGACAACTTGGTATTTATATGAACTGCAATTATGTATTAGTACCTACCTACCTGTGCGGATTACATGGTGACTATTTTTTATACCACTAAGTTGACAATCAAGCATACGGCCCACCTGATGGTAAGCGGTTACCGTAGCCTATGGACGCTTGCAACACCAAGGGTATCACTTGCGCGTTGCCGAACCTGTAAAAACCTATTCACGCCTTTTTTGAAGAACCTCATGCTGTACTCGATAGAGCAAACCTCTGCAGGGAGCTCATTCCACGACCTGGGCGTACAGGGGAGAAAGTTTCTCTGAAACCGTACAGTACGCGACCACTTTGGTTCCAATTTGTGAAGATGAACTCCCTGCCGGTGGCGAGCGGTGCGATGATAGAAAGGGGCCGTGGGCATAATGTCAAATAATTCCTCAGAACCAGCAAAATCTCTCCTTAGGCTTAAAGGTTCAATATCACTTGTAAGCTCAGGATCGTCGACAATTCTTATAGCGCGACTTTGGAGTACGTCAAATGGTCCAAGCTGGTATCTAGGTGGAGGTCATGATGTAAGAAAAAAAAATTTTTTTACATATAAAATAAAAATAATTTTCTCAGAATATTTTTCATTTTTAAGAATTTTGTAGGTACTAGTACCGATAGTAACAACCAAGTAATAATCGTCAACTTCTAATGAAACATCTATAAGACCTGTGACATGTAGCTTTAGAGCTACTAGCAACATATGAAAGTAATAATTAGCATACTTAACTGAATCAGATACAAAAAGCAAAACAATGTTTCAAATGCTGGGAAATTAGAACAAACAAATAACAAAAAACATCAAATAAAAAATAAAATTCAGACCCGTTTACTTTACTCGTCATTTGAAAAGAATCAGAAGCCACATCTGAATAAAAATGTACAAAAAAACCTTGCAAAGACTAGAGTTATTGTGCCAAAAAAAGATTTCAACTGCAGCATCTATTGCTTCAGGTTGGACTAAGTTGTGCAACGTATCGACATCTCTGGTACCTACCTTCACGGACTGTCGCCTCTACCAATAACCGCTTAAAACGAAGTAGGTATTAATAACGTTCACTTTATCTGTCCATATTGATATGGCTCACGAGTACGTACATTAGATTTTATTGATCATGGATGATTTTGCAATAATCTTTAAAATCAAACAGTATACTGTATAGATAGGTGGCAATATATGACCATGTGTCTGTGGCGCATGTAAACCTGAATAACTAAATGTTGTTGTGAAAAATAGTTCGACAAGATATTAACATTAACGTCAAATTACAAAATGGTAACAATGCGTTTGATAGGGCATTGAGATTGATGTAGGTATCACTGAAGTAGAAATTACAATTTAGACGATATATATCTTGGAGCCTCCGCTATAAAATAATAAATAGTTTAATACAAGATAAAAAGGAAAACACCCATATTACATTAAAATAATGCATCGATATTTTCCGTCACAATACATTGCAGGTACAAAGGTCACTAATCTTACAAAACCGCAACAAATCCTCAAACAAGACCAAAGCTAAAAAGCAAGTGAATGTTTGCCGTGCTGCCCCGGGGCACAACAAGTCAGGATTCTTACACATACAACGGTAGAATTGTTTTCTATAACATCAATTATCTAGCTCAAAGTTGCTCTACCTACGTTCTTTCGTAATTAAAAATAATACACTGGAATTAATTCTTATGTATAATATATCGATATACTGTCAATAATCACCTGTAATTAGTCACAAATATTATTATGAATTTGTTAATTTGGTTTATGTATTTTTAAAACACCTTTGACTTTGAGTATCGAATCACGATAAAGATAAAGGAAATTTAAGTTTTCTGTAACCATTAGACGCACAAGTTATATATTTGATGCTATTAGGTACTCCAATGTATATTTATTAGGTTTTTAAATAAAAGAACTTTTTTAACATTTTCTTCCTGTCGTCTGGTTTGGTAAAATTTTATCTAGAAAAATTATGGATTGATCTTTGTAAAATTCTAATGGTTTAAGAATGAATCCCTATTGCCGTTGATCTGCAAAGGGGATCGGCATGCGAGGAATGCTTTCAGTGACTAATCGCCCAACCATTCCTGGTCTTAGCTCGACACTCAACTCCGGCGAGATGACTGATTTACAGACCAGTAAGGTAAGATGTGCACTACGAAAACAAATGTTTTGAATCATTTCTCATTGTTTTGATATAATTTATAGCGCCAGTTGACGATGCGGCAGATTCTCCAAGAATTTCATGCGCAAATAATCTTGTAAATATCAGTCCTCTGTTCTTTCTCTAATATTTTAAGAAACTTGAAAATACTTGTGAAAATTATTTTAAGAGTTTAAGAGAAGCCGGACAGTTTTGTGGTGTCTGTCTTGTCTATCTGCACATCACAGCAGATTTATTACGTGACCTTTACACTTAATGAACTGAAATTTTCCACCATGATGTACACTAACAAAAATATAAACTAGAAAAATTTCACGTCCTGAGGCGGGGACCGAACCCGCGCCATTCCGCAATCTGTACACTAGTGGTAAAACAAAGCTAAATATAACACAAATAGTCGTTATACGTATTATACATAGTATAATCTTCTTACGAGGTAACTAAAAAATCGGTTCTCTGTTAACCTGTCATATCAAATGAAAATTTGAGAGGCACTTCGGCCTGAAACTTTTAAACACCATTTTTAAGAGTTTTAGACAAAAATGAAATCCTTATTTCAGGGCAATGCCTTACGTATTGAGCTGAAATTTTCCACAAAGATGTAAACTAGTAGTAAAGCAGAGCTAAATGTTAAAAGCAGCGTTTACAGTTATTTATACTAATTCCACGAAAACGCCGTTTGTCGTATTTTCCCTTTAAATGTTTCGTCAAATATGCATATTGCACGTGAAAATGTAACAATATATTTAAATCGGCCGGCCTTGAAAACCGTTCGAACAATGCGATGTCGATACCGGTAACCGTGACCAACGTACGTGCATATAAGAACAAGTATACCTAGGTAGACCGTCCCAACAGTCGCCAGACATTTGGCCAATATAAATAAACAATCGATTATTTAGTGGAAAATATTGTCTTCGTGTATTCCACGCACCAAAAAAAATTGATTACGTTACATTGTGCATAGCGTTACACATACTATTCCAGAATAATAATATTGTGTTTCCCTCAATCATCAAAATTCACTATAACTTCGGATCTTTGCTATGTTCATGTCGAAAACTATATATTATTATTATAGCATCGTGAGATAATATTATGTATAGCAAGAGAACGCAAACGGTTTAGAAAGGAAAATCACTGATTATTCTTAGTACTCTTTTTCACTTCTCTTTTTATTTTTCTAATCTAAGGCAATACCCACAAAAAGAGAACATACCTATTTATACAAAAAATATTTAAAGCTGCCAATTACACAAATAATTTAACCTAATCAATCAAACTTACACCCTCCAATAAGTAGATGTGGGCATTTCTACGATGGGCCATCGAGATTTTAGTGCATTTTAACTAAAGTATATTATAAAAATAATAGGTACAATCGATAAGGTTAAAATAAGGATAAAATTAAAGAGATAACCAAAACAAAGTTAAGTTCTCACCAAAATAATTAAACGATCTGTAAAATCTATTGATTGGTGAGCAATTAGACATTTACGGTGCAAAATCAGTTTATTTAGTTGGGTGTTAGGTCAGTGAGGTAAACAGTTAAATAAAAGAGTTAAAATTTTACAAGCAGCGGTCGATTGCTGGGTTAAAGTTATTTCACAGAAGCTTTATCGACTACTTACTGGATATGGGTGGATAATCGAGATTAGCATCTGCGTCAAAGCTTTATAAGCCGTCGTTTACGCGCCTTGCAATATCTTGTTTACTAATGACTTGATACGACGCACTATGATATAGTACAATGTAATTATATTGTCCTATGGAATTTAAGGTATCTTTGCATACAAATAAATCGAATCATGTCTCGTGACGTAACATAGGTGAGTGGGTATTGCAAGTAACCAACTAATAAGTACGAGTTAGCCGCCATATACTTACTAAGAATCTAAGAGTAAATCTTTTCATTAAACCCTAGTCTCTGAAGGAGTTCAAGTCTTTAATAAAAGAAAGAGCTTATTAAATATTTTTTCGCCAAAAATGGTACTTTACTGTTCAACTTGTTAACTGAAACTGATAACGTTTTAACAGTAATAATTTTATTTTAGGTACTATGCAAAGGTTTTTCAGCTAAGTTGATACTTCTATGATTATTTTTACGTTAGAGATAAATGCAGTTGTCAGAAAGATTCTGTGAATACTAAAAACTTTTTTTACTAAAAACTAAAAACTTACAACTGAAATTTTGACTACTGAGTTACTTTTCTTTCACTATTGGCCACTGGTAACACTGCCCCCAACGCTAGGTACTTCCTCGCGTGACAGCGATTGAACTAAATGAAAAAGATAAATATTTTTATTTTTAACATTATGCCAATAAATGTTTGTGAATATTAGAAATACAGATGGACTGGAGAAAATTCACCCTGACAATGACCCCGTGAAAGTCATCCGTCAATGTTCGCGGGTTTAGTCCCCGCCTGAGGACCTGATTTTTTTCTAAATAAATACATTTCTAAATAAATATTTTACAACTTTACGATTAAACGACATATACACTTAATTTATCGTTAAACGTCATTTATGAATTATTTACGCGGTCTACGATTTTTATTACCCGCAGAGGCAGTTGAAGAGTATTTATAAAAACATGTTTTCCGAGGCCACTACGGAGGAGTGGCATTAGTGTTTCCAAAATTGGTTTGTTCGGATGAAAAAGAGTGCATTGAAGAAGGCAGGATACTTTTAGAAATAAAATAAAAATTTGACCAGTCATATATTTTTTTTATTTTCATTAGGTACGGAATACTTTAGTGTGCCCCATGTGCACTGCAGTTTCGTGTTGCCGTTTTATTCCGTCTTGAAAATCTTTATTCTCAATTGCGACATATCAACTTTTTGTTACGGCATTTCGGTTCCATCCAACAGCTTGTTTGATAAACATGACATCTAAATGTCAACAGGTTGACAGCTCGATGTATACACACGCGAAATTATGTCACATTTTGATGTAGTTGAATTGAATTCCAAACTGATTGGGTGGTGGACGATTGCATTGGCTGCGAAATGAAAGTAACAATCGGTTTTATAAAACGTCTTGTTGGCGAGTAGGTACTGGGTAATCTAATCGGACCGGTCTGCGTTACACAACGACTAACTCCGAAACTTAAACAAAACAAAACGACTAATCACTTGTTCTAATAATGGGGCTCTTAACGTTCGCTTGCATAACTTGAATGTTAAAATTTAGTACATTTTCGTTAATAAATCAATCGCTTCATTTGAACATTGTTAACCGTAGGTATTACTAGTGTGACAAGGTCTCGTTCAGGCTAAACACCTTTTAGCGACTAAGTATTGCTAGATTGGAGCAAGATGCTCGCCCGACTCTGGACACTCTTAGTCATAACATTAGCGACTATTTCGCAGTACACTGATTGCGTAAGCTAGCCTGCGGAACAGAGGGCCTAGAAAAGATGCCTATCGGTAATCGCTATCGCTAAGCGGAAAATGTATGAGATTTGACATAAGCTCTCGATTGACTTTCGATTGTAAATGTCAAATCGCATACATTTTCCATTTAGCGATACCGATTGTCAAATGGCCTAGAGCCCCCAGAAACGACGAATATAATCGCTCACGCATCTTTATTGACGCCGTAACTGACACAAAGCTGCCGACAGTAACTTAAACCGTGCCGCTAAATGACTACTTGGTGAAAAATGGAGAAAACCGTCTTGTCAGAAGCTCATCAATGGGAGATCAGCTGAATACGTTAGTGAAGTTAGGCCTTTTTTTTCAAAATACGTCTGTTTTATAAACCCCAGCGAGATCAGTCTCGCATTTCTGATCTGTCACTGCGTTAAAGATAAGGTGAAATTAGTTTAAAATGATTCAAAACATATGTTGGTATTAACCGTACCCGTGTATGTTACTTATTACAATGACTCAACTACAGAAATCACTTTCTGTAATGGACTAGATAAATACGCATATCAAAAGTGCAAAGTGATATGTCAATTACTAGTGTCAAATTGAAAATGACATTTTGTAGTTACTAGAAACAATAGTAGTAGTCACAAACGTAGGTATGTGCGAGTTGTATAATAAGTAAACAATCATATAGAAAGCCCCTGGATCGCCTCAGGTGTAGAGTATTTTATACTACGGGTAATGTTATGCATGGAAAACTCTACCTATGTATTTAAGCCTGTGTCCAAAGACAATCGAAAAAAATATCAAAGAGAATATTTTTCACTGTATACATACTTAGCTGAATTTATTTTACTATACTATTTAAGTCATCGTCTCCTAACATGACTATGTCAAATTACATTTAACGAAATAATTAACTAAATATTATGATTTTCTCCTAAATTTTCTGATCGAATTCCATTTATAGCTCTTTGAAAATCTGAATTTATTTATAGTAGGTAGGTGCGTTTTTGTGCCAAATATCTGGAACAAGTTAAAAACGCTGAGCTTGTTTTTTTAAAAAATAACATCAACATAATAATGTTTTACATAAGTAAAGGAACAATTTTAATAGAATGATAAAGCAACATCTTATCTACAATAGATATTAAAATTCTGCAAATTCATCGGTCTGTAATGTGTTGATCAAAGTAGATTTTACAACATTATGACGTATTTAGATAGTGGAGAACGTATGGCACAGTGATATTAGCCGCATTATGGGGAAGTAGGAAGTAAATGCACGCGTACAAATAAATAGACTTTCTCCGTTTGTTCTGTAGCGAGTTACCAGCGCGGGCGCATGCAACAATGACACGCGTTGCCGCCCGCTATTTTGGTTACTATTCTTTTACGAGTATATTTGAAAATTACAATCAATCAGACTTAAAAGTATACAGACGGCAGCATATGAAGTGTAACAGTTGCACTACGAAAACCGCGTCTATTACAGACGGAGTAAGGGGGTTCCAAAAATTAACTAAACATCAACAAGTTAGTAAGGAATGAAATCTTCTCTTGTAGGTAATAGTAGGTCATCAGTAAGTCTGAAAATATTTTGGATTTTTGCCCGTGTTTTACCGCTTGCACAACTTACGTGTATAAAAGAATTGTTTGACATGATGCCATCGCACCACATGCCACCGGGATCGGGTTCATCCTGACCCTTTAGAACCACAACAGTTGCGTACAATACGGTTTCAAAGAAACTTTCTCTAGCGTTTGATAACTTTGTGGTACTTATATGAACACCTCGATGAACTTTTCTCAGACGAGTACCACCAGCATCAGCATGGAGTTTTTAAAAGGGGCATTTGCGTGGTTACAAGGTCGGCCACTCGCGAGTGATAACCCTGGTGTGTTGCAAGCGCCTATAGGGTACGGTAATCGCTTACCATCAGGTGCCGTATGCGTGATTATCACTGTACTGTTATCATAAAAGTAGGTAGGTACCGGCAATCGACTCAACACCTCCCGATGAAAGCGGTAAGAAGAGTCCATAAATTACGAAGACAGTGAGTACAGTGAGTAGGTATAGCATGAAACACACAGCTCTAGCCGCCCCCAGCTTGCCGGTCCGTAAATTGCTTTTTCACGCGTCTTTTGAAGGCACCCATTCTATAGGAAGGACATGGACACATGTGATGGCAAAGAATTCCAAGTTCGGATGTACGACAAAGAAACAAGTTACTAAACATCTTTATGCGAGATGTTGAGTTGGAGGCAGTGAATTTATGACTTCGAGACCGGCACGTATGCTCCTGAGTAGGAAGGGGGAAGGTGGGATAAGGTCGAAAAGCTTTTCAGAGCACTCTCCGTGATAGAAGGCGCTAAGCGACGCAATTGTAGAAGCTCAAGGTTGTTCGTAACCTCTTGGCTGTAAACGCGCACACCATGTTTTCTTAGGATTGAACTCAACATTGTTATATTCCCATTTAGATATAAGACTCAACACCCTGTTGAGCTCAATGGTAAGATTCATTTTTACAGAGTAGGCAACATGTGAGCAGTGCCCCAGGTGCTTCGAGCGTCTATAGGCTACGGTACTGTAGCCGATTTATCAACAAGCGGACTGTATGCTTGATTGTGGTAAAAAAAAAATAAGTTTTGGATGTACGATAAAGAAACGAGCTTAAAAGTCCATCCGTCCAACAGTGCGGCGACAGCAATTATGTCTTTAGCAGACCAGCAGTCTTATTATACGTAACGCCAATAATAACGTAAGAAGCTTCATTAAACCTTCTTACAGCTTCACATCAGGTGGTGTGGAGTCATTTGTCGTGCTTTGTATAAAAAAAAAACATTTATTGTTTTTATTGAGGGCTTGCTACGAATATTTCTAATATTGGTTAAACGGAAGCCTATGGTGCTATCCAAAAATTATGGGGCAGTCTTCTTGCAGGCAACGATTCACTTCTAGCGAAAATTCGACTATTTCACAGTAAAATAATTCTAAATATCTTAAAAGACTTAATCAAAAAATAGTTTATCATCAACCCATTTATTTACTGTTACAAAAATACCTTAGTACCTATTGGTACCTATTTATACGGAAACGAAAATGATTTTAAGCTAATTATTAAGTACGTTTAAAAACTTCTTTCTGACGTACTCTATTATGTAGGTACTTCTTATGAACAAAAGCGTCGAAGGAGAGTTGCAGTCATATAAGCATTACGTAAGACGTGAATTGTCAAAATGTCGCAAGCTAACATCACGTACCTACACTCCTCAGATCTCGCAGGCTAAGAATAAATTGTTTAATGGTAGTGATTCGATGAGAAATAATTTTAATATCTTATATTACGATGTATACGATCGATTAAGAAATTTAAGCATTTTATTGCGAAAGGAAGATCTAAGAATCTTTGTATTATTTGGTAACATTTAGATATCATTGAATAGTAAAGTACGTAAGTACCTACCTCTTTTTAGATATGTTGGTAACTTTTTTTTCGGGGAATAAAATCAGTTACGCCTGCCCTGCACCATGGGGAGAGAGAGGTGCAGGGGTATGTGGAGCTCCTTGACCAAAGATGGTAATTATAGGTCAAGACTTCCCACTAAAACGTCCCCGGTAGTCCAACTTCTTGCATTTTCAGAATTTCGGGCAACAGTTTCCCTTATCCCTATTTCTATTTTGCGTGGACTTAACAAAGATGTTAGCACTTCATGATGCTCCGGCGAATCAACGCCCCGGCGAAAGTTCTACGTCTGCGACAGATTCACGTTTACGGATGGGGTACGCTGAGGGATCTCTTTCTCGGTATCTTCCTTCCTTCTCCTTTTCACCAATGACTACTTCACAGAATATGTGGAAGGCTTTCCAGGCGCTTCCCTTCTCTATTATGGCTCCTTACGCGTTGCCCACCCCACGAAATCAAGAAGAAGTGTGATGTTACAGCTTTTGGGACAAGAGGAGAGAGTTCTCAAGAGGAGACTGCTCCCATTGCAGCGCATCCTGGACGAGCACTGAGGACCTTACCCCATGAACATGACAGTATAAAGTAGCGTTGCGATCGCTTTCCCAGTCGGACCTCTTCTAAAAGTTTATTTCTATTCATAACTATGCTAATTGTTTCCCACAGCGTCGATCGTATTATTTTAAAAATCATTTTGAATTTATTACGTATTTGTCCATCATATTCATCCTTGATCTGCAACTGTTAAAATTACACAACAAAATCAGTCCCCTCGCTGCTTCGCGTTTGATTAATTTTGCATCGATTCGTTATCCAACTGTGGTGTGTAATCAGTTACATTTATACGTTTGATTCACGTAATCGTTTGAACGCATTCCGAAATCAATACACTTGGAACCTTGCACTCCGACATTCGCTTCCATCAAGCCACATTTTGACCATGTACTGTATGATAATGCCTCAATACGAACGGTAAATAACCTTGTTACAGTTGTAAAATGTCACGTTCACGTGTTTGTGCAACTTAAACAAATTATTTATCTTGAAAAGAATTAATCTTTATCCGATAATCTTTTACGTGCAAGTGAAATTTCTGCATCACTTTTAGTATTACGACTTGACGACCGGCTGGCCGAGTGATCTGAGCCCCTTGCTATACAGGCTACTCGGTCAGGGGTCCCGGGTTCGAATCCCAGTTAAAGCAAATGTTTGTATAATGATTACGAGCATATTTTCACGAGGCATGGATTTCTAAAAATATTATTCTCATTGTTTCTCCGTTATCTAGTACTCATAACACAAGCTCATAATGATGCTTACTTTGGGCTAGATAATAGGTGTGAGTGTATGAATTAATAGTATTAGGTATTTACTTACTATTATTATATTAAGGTAATAGATTCGCTTTCTCTATTTACATAAAAAGATACATACCTGCCTATATAATAATACATAGATACTGCTTCAGAAAAAGTGTAAGAACCCAGGTTTCCAAAAATGTTTAGTGTAAGCAAATAGTGTTTTAATCTACCACTGTAATGTAATTTAATAGTGCATGCCCTATATTTCTTTCTAATCAGTACCTACTACAAAGCTATTAGAATTAACAGAAAGTTAGCACCGCACAACATAAAAAACGAAACACGTCAAGTTAAGAGGCGACAGTAGTAAACCACTTTAGCTTACTTTCGTCGAATACCATGTCACCAAATGGCACACCGGTGCTCCAAAATCGTAGTCACAAATTGAACAATGAGCGGCGACGCGGGACAGAAAAGAAAATTAATTTAGGTATTGGTGTCGGTCGCTGAACCCGCGATTGTGAAACGCTGAGCGATTGCGCTCAGCACTGTTTGTGTAATACACCGGCACAATGCGCCACATCAACTGGCCCTCGAAAACTTCACCTATGACGAAATTTGCCTTCAATAACCGAAGCGCGAATCCTTTCAACGAGACGCAATGTAATTACTCATCCTGTTAACTGTTCTACTCGTCTCCGTCTTCGGTCGTCCTATGCTGATGATATTAAGGTTCATAATGTACGAAACTCTGCAATCATTAAGCACCTTTTGTTGAAATTGCTGCTTCGGTTAAGACCATAGAGACGTCGAAAATTGGTTGATCTTTATCAGTCCTCCTCAAAAGTGACCTTCTGAAGTGCAAAACTCAAACCAAAGTTTAGGTTACTAAGGCAGTGGCAAAAACCTCTATGACAATCATCACCAGCCGTCACATTTACATTAATTACTCGTTAAAGAGAGAACCCATACACAATAATTAAATATCTCCTTAGCATAATCGATCGATTCCAAAACCAGAATAACGACCATTTCTGATTTTATGAGGACGGTTTACGACTATTGGGCAACAATGACAAAAATCGCGGGGAAGAGCACACGAACGCAGTTGGTAATTGGAAGATGAGATCTCGTATGGAACGTAGCCCGAGGCGGCATGAATGAAAGCCGCTCACTGACAGCGCACTAAGCTGTTGGTAGTCCAAGCTAAACGTTGTAGACTAAGCATCTGTGTGTTATACATTGCGCAGTAATTCTCGCAAGTCCCACCGGAATCTCACTAACGCTGGGCAATGTATAAGGATTGATGTAAATGGTCATACCCGACGAGGGGTCGATCCGTGAACCTTTAAGGATATCGACATCCGCCGAACGAGTTTTTCCAGTCCGTATCATCGCAATATCACGGTTATTATTGAAACGCGCGCAGCGGGCGCGACAGGTAACTAAAGTATATATCACGAGAAATGTTTACCTAGTGCGTTATCTCACAGATTTTTTCTAAAGAGGAGATTAACTGCTGAGTTGAATGTGTTTTATCATCACTTAAAATTAGTTTTTATTAAGATTTGAAAAGAATTCAACATCAGTGACGATATAAATAATTATTGTTCCTTATAATTACACAAAGTCGTGTTATTATTGTTGAACTAAAAAGGAATAGCTTCGCTACAGTATACCTAGGGTGATTGTGAAATTGCTTCGGCAGAGCCTAGGCTACCCCCGCGAAGGGCAGTGGAGTTACCGGGGAGTTAAAATAGGTATTCCCATTGTCTATAGCGCTGGGCGACCCCCACACACGTCCGTCGCCTAGCCACCAGCGGGTAGGTCTGTAATTACATTTCTCCAAGACAATAAAAGTTACGGTTCTCTATGTAAAAAATATAAATTATATATTTGATTAGGTAATCAAATATATAATTTATATTTTTTACATAGAGAACAACTGATGACTCCGTCTCCTCAACACTGATGATAAGCAAGAAGAAGAGTCTAGCTAATGCGAAGAAACTTTTTCCCCAACCTATAATATGCGAAGACCGCTGAAACGTGCTGCCCTACCGGCGCGGGTACCCACCCTAAACCACTCGGTCTCTATGGAACGATTTCATGTCATAGATAAGTATATGGTGGAAGGTGACTTGGTGCAGTGTTGTTTACGATGTACGATAAAAGAATTGAGCTATCAACATGAAGACACTATGAACTGATTGATGGCTACGGAGAATTTCAAATGAACTACATACTTATTCCAGAAACATTTAAATGAACTACTTAGGATGAGAGTGTGGAGCTCGGTGGCGTAGTGGTATGAGCGCTTCGGTTTCGATTACGAAAACAAAGCAACTTTCGCCATGGTCGGTCCCGGGATGGGTCAATCAAATTTATAATCTCGAGCTTTGGAAGGCACGTTAAGCCGTTGGTCCCGGTTGTTACTGCAACCGTTTAAGTCCACCAACCCGCATTTGGGCCAGCGTGGTGGTGTTATGGCCCAAGCTCCTTATGTATTTCTCCCATGTAGGAAGGCCTGTGCCCAGCAGCGGGACGTATATAGGCTGATGATGATGATGACTTAAATGAAACATTTTTCCAGGGGAAACTACTACCACTAGTGTAGGAAAAAAATATTTAAGAACGCATTGTTATGCTAGTGCTTTAATAAATAATATATTTTTTCAATATCTGATTTATTGATATTAAGTGCAGATTTCATTTAAGTAATCGCATTGGGACTGAAGCGCTATTGTTTTCTGATAAACATAAATTTACATATCATTTACCAAACAAAAGATGTCTCAATAACACGATATTGTCGCACAATCACCGTGTGCAATACAGAAATATGGTTTAGAAAGTTCATGAGTCCGAATCAGTTTTGATTGTATCTCATAGCGCCATTCCACTTACAGAACGGTACATACGTAGCCTACTCGTGGGCAGAGAAAAGTAACACAAATATAAAGTTCCAACCAGTTCACAATTGGAATAGCTATTTGTGACACTGTGAGTTCGTCACGGGTTTTGTTTATTGCTCCAACCTGTATTTAAAGAAATATTTGTAATTTTTATTTAGTTCGATGGTGATGTGGTGAGCAAGAAGTCGACAGTTTACACACGGTAAAGTCTACCGCACTAAAACCGCATACAAACTGTAATTTTGCAACTAGTTTGACGTGATGACGTAGTGTCGTATCATAGTGCAGAAAAGACTGTCAGTACTGAATAGAAATAAAATAATATTATCAGGACCGTGTATTAATATGCAGTTACTTGTAACCTGTAGTTCTTATTTTCCATCATGTAGTAAATGAAAAGTGATTTTTCTCAGAATTATTTTTTTTTAAATTAAAATTCGTTACCCAACACTTAGGCCTGAAATTAGAAATTTTAGTACATGGTGTCTTCTTACAATATTTTTTTAATGTTATTCGATTTATTCGAAGAAATTTATAGACTAGAAAACGACGCTGGGACGGGATGTGCAGCCTTTAACAATGCCTAAGCTCTGCTTAATAGTTATTTGTACAAATTAGTTGATGTTGAAATTAATTAATTATGCTTTCGACATTCTGAAGGTTGATTAGCACTGTTTGTAATGATGTGGCGTAAGCATAAAAAGTTATAAAATATAAAAAAGAAAGGCAAGAAGGAACACACAGAGTTCTCCAAACTCCTGTAACCAGCGGTTACAGCGTCACCTGGATCTAGAACGATCACGGGTTCGCATGCCTCAAGAACATTGTCTTTTTTCTTCGTTAGTTTATACATTTTTCGACATTTCAATATCTTTGAACTTGAATATCTACTTTTGAATTGAGAATAACGTTACACGTGGTTTCAAGGACAAAGACTACATTGCATTAAGTGACGATATCGATAATGACAGTGATATTTATTTTTCTGTAATCGATTTATATTGCGGCTTTAATAAAAACCTATGAATGTAGTATTTATTTCATCATAATATGAAATAGTATAGTGAATTATATCAAACTGAATACTTATATCAATTTCCAGCATTACATTTTTCGTGCCCACAGTACTTTTATATGAAGTGTCATATACTCTACTCAGCGTATGGTGTATATTCGTGACTATTCAGCATACACTGAGAAGAGTCAGTCAACTGACTCTCCCTCTCTGTCTACTCAGCGTAAAGGGTTTTTATATTTTTCCAGCAGAAGCTCTGCGCAAGTTTTCACACGATTTGATATAATTTAAGTATTTACTGTATTTAACGACTTTTAAATTTATTTTATATTTTTTTGACTATTGTCCAGATATTTTGTAATTTGTGCCTCTAATTAAAAAAAAATTGCGCGGGTGACGATAGAGCGTCCCGCACACTCACGCCGGGACCAAGATGGTCAAAAGAAATAGAAAGCAGTAATCACCACCGGTAGTCTCACTTTACCAACACCGTAAAGGCCATTATAAAGGTAGATAACACCTAGAAATTTGGTATGGAGACAGTTTGAGACCTTGAAAAGGACATTTCGTAGTGACAACCGATATCTACGCGGTTGGAGACGCGAGCCACGATTGTTTTAAGAAACAACTGCTTAAAATAATTTGATATCTAGAGCTGAACTCCGTACAATCTTTATTTAAATTGTATGTTAGACTGACTGACAATACTGAAGTCTGTGATAAACCAATGGATCAGTTTTATGCTATTACAACTACAATGTTAGTTTCATCTATGTACATACCTAATGTTACCTTATCTTGCTAACACTGATATTAATATAGATAAGCGTCTTGAATACATAATATTGCTACATATAAAGCAATACACAGTATAAAAAACAACTGAACAATTCATTTTTATATTTCTAACCTATTAAGTCACACATTCCAAGACACAGATTTTTAATTGTTTCATGCTTCCGGGAGTCTTACGCGTCCTTTACGATGCACGAGTATATCCTTCAGTGGCTTTCTCCTAGTTCAAAAAAAGCTTAACCTCAAGAATAAGTATTTAGTAATCTATCTACTTATGATTTATTTGATTTATCCGAGAAACTCATTTGAATTCTTTTACTTTCCCATTCAACCGTATCTATCTATTAAATAATTACCCATGCACCAGAAAAAGAATTCCCTATTCATCCGGCATGTAGCTGTCTTTAAAAACAACAATAAAAAGATACAAATAGCACACAAATACTGTAATTTTCGTTATTAGATAATGACGAGTTAAGTACCAGGGACGTTATGGAGTTCCGTAACTGTAACCGAAACTATCGGATATCCGAAATAAAAAAATATCCGAAATAAAAAAATATCCGTAACCGTAACCGAAACCGATATAAAAGTTTCGTATAGTTTCGGATAAAGGCGGGGTGTAAGTGTAAATGACTGGTTACGACAGGTATTTGTTTGTTATGCCCCGCTGAGCGGTCACTTGTCTCACAAGCCGCAATTTTTAAAACTTATTATATACGTTATTATTTACTTAGTTTCAAAGTGTTGTGTAAATAAAATGTTTAAGTCTTGGCAAAAGGCAAAATACATCCTAAGTCTACTTTAATTTGGACATTTTATGATAAAACTAATGCAGATTCTGCAAAATGTAATCACTGCGGAAAAAAGGAGGTGGCAGTAGGTACTTCTCTGAAACTTTATCTTAAATCAAAACACATTGTAAAATATGAGGAACGGTTGTTCCTGTACTCAACAAAAACCACCTCGATAGCCTACACCTTTACAAGAGTTTAAAAATCAGACTCTCTTTTCTAGCAGAATATTATTTTTGTTTATTATAATTTTGTTTTTCTATTTTTAAGTACCCTACCTTCGTAGGTATAATAGTTATTTATTTGGCTGATTGTAAAAACAAAAGATTATATATTAGACTAGAAATAAACGTCTAATCTTGCTATTTGAATTTTACTTTTGTAATTTTAAAATTGTACTATCTGTAACCGAATTTATCTGATACTAGCGGATAATTCGAAATAAATTCATATCCGTAACCGTATCCGAAACCGGTATAATATTATTCCTATATCCGTATCCGTATCCGTATCCAGATCCGGAATTTCATATCCATAAAATCCCTATTAAGTACTTACATATCGTTTGTCTATACAAGATACAGGTTTACAGGTTAGGTCGACCTAGATTCTAGATCCTTTAAGAAGTTGTAGCGATCCTTTCTTAAATAATTATTGTAATTTCCATACACAACCTTGAAGACTTACTTCCCCGAGAGGTAAGAGTAGTGAAGAGAAAAGTGATAGCCGCCATGCTGGGAAAGGTAGTGTTATCGACTCAGAAACTGGGCAACTGTCGATTCTGGGTTAGCCCTAAAAATTCTTAAAATTGCAAATTGAGCACTTAGCTCCAATTAAATTCTAGTGATATTTACTCTTCGTCAAGAAAACTGATCTTTAGTGAGACAGTGAACTCATTTCTAAGTATAGGAACTCGGAAAGTGCTTTAAAACGCTGTCCTAAGCCAGTTATATAAAATAAAATAAAAATTGTAGCCTCCGGCCTCGATCATTATCTATTTAACGCCTTCTCCTTGACACGCTTTATCTGTTGTAATTTCTGAAGGATGAAGTATCTAGCAGACGATTTGACACTACAGCATTAGCTACCGTTACTTTGGTGGTATTTCCAAGATATGCTTACCTTCGTATATCTTGGAAATACCACCGAAGTAACAGTAGGTACCCCAAATTTCAAATCAATCGGATCTGTGAAAGCTAGTAAAATCCTTTTGTCAAGTAGGAATTGAGATGATGATCATCAACGGCTGAATAGATTTTATAAATGTAAGAACCATCCCGATCACGTCAGCTTTCAAACAAAAAAAAACCAGAATCAAAATCGTTCTAATCGTTTAGGAGCTACGATGCCACAGACAGACACACAGATACACAGACAGACACGTCAAACTTATAAAACCCCTTTTTTAGCGTCGGGGGTTTAAAACATTTAAAAAATGCTCCTAATGTTCATTAATACTCCCAAGTTATATAGCATAAGAAAGATCAACATTGTTATGTTATCGTGTGTCGTATTCCATTGTATGTATGAAGTAATAAAGAACCAGCATTCGGATTCCCAGAGTCTCGGTTCAGAATAAAATGGTTTAGGTCAATAATGATTAGGACCTTAAGCTTCTAAAAGAGATTTCTTCATGAAGAAATAACTCGCGACCTCCTCTAGCCTCTCGGTTCATAGACAAAGTGAAGATTTAACGTAAGGAAAATCTTAAGTATAATATTAACATAATAAAAAGTACTAATATATAAAAGTAATATTTTTCTAATTTCAAGTGATATATAAATAAATACTACATAACACTCCAAACACCACATATACTAAAAAAAAATACTTTTCAGTAGCTCCCAACTCAAGGGCGGGTTTCGTAGCATTTGTAGCAAGCGATACGGTGACGCGACTACGTGACGTAACGATCATCTACGAGCTACGAATAGGAGTGGGCGACGAGACGACTTTACGTCAACAAACGTGATCTTACGGTTAATCTTTGAACTGATGTAGGCAGATCAAATCTTTTGTATAGATAGATAATAATAACCATAGCGATTTTCATATAAGAAGTTGAAGCATTCCTAATATAGTGATAAATAAGTTGCATGATTCAATTTTCTCGACTATCGACTATTTTCCACCTTGTAATGCGTTTATTTATGTCCTTAGAGAAAAGACTACTTATATTTCATAATATTGGCTTAAGTGGATATCAATAAGATTCATATTTATTGTAACTCAAATACTTAAGACTTATCTTTCGGCTTCCTCGCGTTATAATTATAACGTTATTGTTGACATATACAATTGAATTTTTAGATATTCATCCCTTACCAGCCTACCGGCATCATGAGTTTGGAGTTGGCTGTAACAATTGGTGTTCCACTTTTTTTTTACTTGGTGCCGCTGAGTGCACATACTTTCGCTTATTGTCTAGTTTAAACTATGTAATCAAGCAATCTAATGCAATAATGACTGTAAGCGGTTCTGTGTACCTAATAAATAAATAAATATCTATGGAAATAAAATCACGAGCTAAGATGGGTTTACGTATAAGTGAATCATTATCATCATCACCAGCATCACCACTGCTGGGAACAGGCCTTCCTACGTGGGAAAAACACATTCAGGAGTTTAGGCCATAATATATAAATTATGTAAGTAAACAAAACAATGTTTTAAAAAATTATAAAAACAATATTTAATTTGTGAAATTAAGTGATCAATTGGATTCTTTGTCATTGAGTAGATGCGCCGGCGTGGCGGGCAAGAGTGGGATAAAAGGTATCGAATGAATAAATGAAAATATTTTATTATCTACTTATATCTATATTCATACTAGCTGACCCCGCAAACGCTGTTTTTCCGTAAAAAAATTTCAAAAAAAAATAATAGATAGTAGCCGACTCTCAGACCTACTGAATATACTGGAAATACTGAATATATGGAATATACTGGGTGGTCCTGTCAATGCGACAATAAATTTAAACATGGGCTATATTAGTTCATAGAAATGGTTTGCCACTTTCAAAAACATCGTATTCATTTGATAATTTCATGACATTTGAATGGAATAATATAACATTGGCTGCATTATTTCATAGAAATGTCCAAATATTATAAAATGAATAACGTGTTTTTGAAAGTGGCAAACCATTTCTATGAACTAATTTAGCCCATGTTTTAATTTATTGTCGCATTGACAGCACAACCCTGTATAAAATTTCATGAAAATCGGCTTAGCCGTTTCGGAGGAGTATGGCAACTAAATTAGTGACACGAGAATTTTATATTAGATATGTAATTTAGGTTAAGTATAGATAGTATAAGTGTAAGCTCCTCATGTGCTTCTCGCATGTAGGAAGGCGTGCCCAACAGTGGCCTGGACTATATATAGGCTGGTGATGATGATGATGATAGTATATGTAGGTATATAATTGAAGTAACATTAGTATATTATTATTAGTAGTAGTATTATTGTAACAGATTTAACCCACCATCCCGCATTGGCCCTGGCAACGTGGTGACATGGTAGTGTGACAGCCCAAACTCCTCATGTATTTCTCCCATGTAGGAGGGCCTTGATTGATGATTATGAAGAAACAAATAATATGTTATTGAGTGACATAAGAATGATTTGTCTATTAACTAGATCCTAAACGTGACAAATGTTTTAGTTTCAAAATGTTAATTATAGGTACGAGGTAAATATATAATATACAATATCGCTGACATATAATTTACGAACTCTTTCGAATATTGCTGGCAATAGACGAGTACCCTTGACGACGCAAGTATCTCACAACCAGGCCATGTGTAAACGTAACTTGTTTGCCTCATTTGTGGATTATGAACTTTCTTTTCACCACAAATTCATTTTCCCACAGTAAGAGCCAGAACCACCTAAATATTTCTACAAAAACACATTAAAAAATATATTGAAACAACAACAACTCCTCATCAATTGGCTGCAACAACCAGGAGACAAACGTGTTACCAAGAACGCCAACGATAATGACCCAACACAATGCATACACATAACACTTTATTCGATTGCGACAAGTACCAAATTGGCACAGCATATAAATAAGCATTGTTTACTTGAAATTGAATTTCATTTTTATTAATTTTATTATCTTAACAAAAAAATCTCATCGAGTTATTTTACGTGTATTTGGAACAGGTTTTAATTTGGTTTGCCTACATTTTACACTTATTATTAAATTTATAGCTGTATTAAAACATAATAATAATGGAGTTCATAAAAGACAAATTAATTAACACATCTTAAAGACTAGACACTTAAATTTAAGGTATGAATTAATCGTTTAACAAGCTATATCATAGTTAGGCACATAGCACTAAAGAGGCAAACTTAAATTTATTATTTCAGTACAATATACCAAATCCAAAGTTAGATGGAGTAAAGGAAATTAGCGATTAGATCAAAGATAAACACTAATGGGTGTAGCGAGATACGAAGCTGAAAAACACGGAGTAATCATGTTAAACGAATTAACCCACTAATTATATAAGCGTATACGATTATGAAAAGTTACGCAGTCTATAATATGTTATGATATGAATAATGCGATTATAAAAAGAAGTGTAGAAGCCGGCAACTGTATGACCAATGCAACGCTGCAATCTGCTAAAAATATAATTTTACAACTACAAACATTGTAATTTAATATTTGAAAAGAGTGACTACACGAGTTTAATGCTGTAATCTTCTAGGTAGTTCAACTTTTAGAACCGGTGTAAATTCAGACATGATAGACAGACAGACACTATGATATTATTAGCTAATATATTTTTTGTGATAGCTACAAAAATGTGTTTTTTGACGCTTTCAAAGTGCTTCTTTGTGGCCTATTTAAATAAAAATATTTTGACATTTGAATTTTTTTAATCAGAATTAAGAACTAGGGCCTTACCTTATTATATTTAGCTCTTAAAACATTCTTAAATCTATCCTAATAATGACAGTTTTCGATTAACTAAATTCAAAGTACGGTCGATATAAAAATGTTTTTCGTTCTTCAAGTGGAATTCCTTAGAGAAAAGTGACTTATTACTACATTAATGAGGTTGTTATGAGACCTTACTAGATTAATCAAAAGCATATTATCGAATCTCACAGTATACTGATCAATTAACAAAGTTAAGTCGCACCGCGGAGTACTATTCGGTCGTAAGTACTTACTTATATCACAGTCTATATCTTATATCATCAACTCTAGCTTTGGCTATGGACTCGACTAGAGTTGGTTTACTTACAAACGCTTCCAAAATTTGTAGGTTCTGTTAAATTACAACTAAACATAAGTAAGTGAATAGCGATCATATTTAAATTAAAAATCGTCAGTTTTTTTAATTAAGTGGTTTAATAGAAAACAAAACGAAATCTGAACCGTTAGGTTTGGTAAGTTAGGTTAAAACTAGAACTGCTGGGAAAACTGCAAATACAACCGAATCTTATTATTTATTTTACTGAACTTCCACCTTAGAAACAGAAATGTTAATATTTTTTTGTAAAAATAATTTTAAAGTTTACGCGGAGCACGATATTTTTAGAACCCGTCGCTTGAAATTCAAAGAACCGACACCTGCGTTTTGTAAACTTATTAAAATTAAATATACTGGTGTAATGTTAAATTGTTTTTGCTGGAATGAATTTTTATTTATTATCACAAAAAGTAATAAAGTAGCGAGCGAGTGCGCGCTTTATTAGCGTCAGGCGTACACCGCGCATTCCGGTCTCAGAACCAGTCTGGTCATACGGAACGCTGAGAGTTGAAGGAGCACCCTCTTGTCGGTATTGTGTCTCGTATTCTATTAACGTTTCAACTCGTCCGTGTAATAGTCGCTCGTATATGGTAGGCCGCAACACACTCAAGACAAATCGCAGAATTTGTGAAACAAAATTGGGGGATGCAGAATATTATCGATTTAGCTTTGCAATAACAACATTTAAAATGAGAACAATACGCAATGGTTAAACTTTAAGGAGTCAACGTGTAGTATAGTAATTATATTTATACTTGTACATATTTGAACTTACTTGAAGAAGATAAGAATTTACAATAAGAAAAAAAAAACCAAAACGCTAACTATGTAACTACCTACTACCATGCATTTGCATGCTCGATATATAGGCAATCTGTTATGATGAGTAAAAAATTAAAGCCAGCAAATTTGTAACACAGAATTGGCAATCAATTATTCTTTTCTATGATGCCTAAGTGTACTAACTATCTTAGATATATTTAATATTAACAAATCTTGAATAAGAGTGATAATTGATAATGTATTTTTCTTATTAAAAAGATAATATAAACTATAATGAAACTGATATTAAACTAATAGATATTTATATGGCTATCTGTACTGTACCTATTCTATGTAAATAAGGTGGACCATAGCTAATCCTGCTAGTTTGTGAAGTGAGAAATAAGGAGACGCCAGTACCATCAAATACCTACAAAGGACAAAGATTAAGGATTAATAAAAAAAATCATAAATAAGGCATGTGGAAAGTGTGTGCCCGATCTAAAAATTGCGGTGGATGATTCCGAGTGGGCGCGATCTATGTAAATGCCTACACGCTGTGTAGGTACGCTTTCGAGATACTATCGGATCGTCTGCGGACGCATCGCTTACAGACGCAAATGACAATCATTACCCTCCTTAGTATTGTAATGATTTTATTACGCGCTAAGAAGACTTCGGACTTCGTAATTTTACACGAAAACGTACTCTTATTATTGTCGTACTTCCTGTACGACAATAATGGTTAAAGCATATTTTTTGTTTCAGTTTAGTGTTACCCGTTAATTTCTACCTACAGGTACCTAAGTATTTAGGTAAAATAAAATAATAAAATAACATCATCATACATTTGGTATCCATACTCCAATGTCTTGACCATATTTGGCTGATTACAATTGAGATTACAGGACCGAAGACTTAATGTGTCTTTCAAGCACGGAGGAATTCGAAATCAAATATAATCTTGGTCACCCACTTAGGCCCAAATACACGTGACGAAAGCCTAAATATAACAAATCGTACTAATTCGTATTGTGAAATGGTAGGTAGGTGACATTATATGGTTTAAGTTTTAAGCTGTTACATACGCCAGTTTCCAGTATCTAAGGAATGAAATGCCTCTAGAAGAAGAAATTATAATGCTTGATCTTTCAATGTACAGACGAATGCCGCTTAGTTACGCTTGATGTGATGTCGACTGTACTTACACAAAAGGTAAACTACTATCATTAGTTATTATATGAGAAAACGCGTTGCATTAGGTATATCAAACATTGTTAACTCAAAAAAAAATCTTAATGGTCCCGCTAATACACTTGGGGGCGGACCTTACATAAAATTATCATAAAACATGTTAATACTACGGTTATAAATTATGAGCTTAATTTATCAAGCTGGATGTTTACAGTGTCAATAACTGATCGTGATGACTCTATCTCAGTGTTCACAACAAGAATATAATTTATTGTATTATTAGGAATTCAACTTTATAATACATTGTTATTAGCTTTCTATTTGTCTTTTCTTTTACTACTCTACATAAAAGCCATCTTATACTTTTAATGTTTAAACCAACGCTCAACTCCTTCAAGGAAATTTATGGAAGTTTAAAATATAAACCGTTATGAAATATTTGAGCTATTTAACAGTAGCAGAGATCAAAGCTCATTCCTTCAATTTACTATCAAACGTGGTAAACTATAAGACATTATACTGTCACCTGGATTCAATCCAACAGCCTGTTTATCGTTAACTACAAAAGGAACAAGCATAGAATTGAGTGTATTTTATTGTTACAACACAGTTATTAGCGTTAAAGGCACCATTAACATACTTCATACTACGGATTTTTTCTAAATCGGCACTAAAATTACAAAATTCGTTACTCACGAGATTTTACGAATACAATGCATTGAAGACTAGGTAAATACAGATCTGAAAATAATAATCCATTAGTAATACAATAATAATAATTGCTATAAGCATGTAAGAATAGTTGACCTCTATCGCGGGCACAATGACGTCCAGAGGTTTAAAGATTCGGAGTCAAAGCGATGCCGCACCGATGTAACTGTGAAGAGGCGGGCATTTGTCGAGCTTGCGTGTCAATAAACTTGATTCGAAAGTGGAAGACGCTCCGACTTATATAAGCGGGCAACAATGTGAACCACGCCAAAGTTAACCATAGATTAAACAAATCATTTGCTCCGGCGCGGCGCGGTGGGCTCAGGCTGCGTACGGCGCAGTGTTCAAACAAGAAAAGGAAAATATCTCATCACGAACAATGCAATAAAACACAAATGGTTGAATTTAATAAGCTAAGGGTAGTAACCGTTTTGCGCAACAATATCAACTCGTGGTATAACATAACATATAAATCAAAAGCAATAATGTTGTGATTTAATTTGTATCTACAACAAACATATAGAGGAGACCATTCTATAGAATACTATAAATAAAGTACACTCTTATTTTTATGTAAAAGGTCAAAATATGTTAAACAAGCAGATGATCCACCTGATGCTAAGTGGTAACCAGCGCCTAGACACCTGCTACATCAAGGAATTACTTCCAGACCAGACGTCAATGTCTCCCTCTGATTTCACCGGCAAAATACTTGTCTTTTTACACCGAATAACAGCGAACTGCTTTCTAAATAGGATAACCGATGCTGCAAGCGGGACTACCACGTACTAAATCTAAAACATTCAGTCCTACTAAGTACAATCATTTTTCTAAATTTGGAAAATCTTGTGGAAGTTGCAATACTTACTTTAAAATTACTTGTTTAATTTCGTATATTTTATCTACATTTATAAATCTGAACAAATAAAATAAACGTTCTCCAGAACTACATAGAGTTCATGCTTTTAAAATACAGGAAGGTAAGTACGTGATGTTTTTATCTGATGACTCTGTTTACTTCATTTTACCTCCAATGGCCAAAATGGCAATTCTATTAAAGTAGAAGGGACAAACAACCTTTGTTGACTTAATAAGGTAGTTATTAAGTTATTATAATCCTGGTTTGGTGCTAATGAATTAAGATTTTTAAAAAGCTATTTACTGCATTCAAAACGCAGCGAGATGTAAGGAAGTCGAAATGAGACTAACTAATTCTTGTTTCTTGCAGCTAACTTCCTTAACTGGTTTACCTCGCGTTACAATATCACAGTAGCTTAACAAACCAATAACATCATTATGATCCGTATCATGAAGTACCTCTTTATGTAAAGGAAATTTTCGCTGTGTTGTTGTTGTTATTCAGCACTTTAAGTGACAGACATAGCTTGATAGGTAAACGTGCATTCTGCCGCGTCTACGTGCTCAACTGCTCAGTCTTTGTATCATTTACTGAATACACGTCTCGAGCTCGACACGGCCACGGATCTCGGCAGTCCAGTTATTTGCAAAACCGCTATTTATAGCAATCCCATAAGTAATTCAACATTAGACACAGTAACGTTGGCCTCTGTGAACGCCTGTTGAAATTCTGTTTAATATTAGTAAGATTTGGTTCCTAAATGATTATCAGATTTGGCAAAAACTTTGTGACTTCAGATCGGTCGTTTGAAGGATATTGCATATCATCAGTTGTGTAAAGATAATTATCCACTAGACGATTATTATCTATAATTAAATTTTAAGCAACTCTTCTTGTCACCTGGTTGACGTGATTAATCAAATCTGATATGAAGTGTGTATTTTAAGTACATATTGTACAACCTACTTATTAACTACCTATAACATCGTAGGAATTTCTGCTATTGATTTTATATTTATATTCCACTATAATAAAATTTATGAAATAGATAGGTACTTACATCAATTTTGAGAAATCTTAAAATAGGTAGGCAAATTTAAAATGACATTATTTTGTTTGTACATTTTAAATCTTGTTTCAATAGACTTAAAGTATCATTTAACCTTGTAATGTGACACTTAAGTTGTCGTTTTAGGTCTTTCAGCTTGGGTTGTATCAGATTAAATCAGGTGACCAGATTTTAGAGAAGTCAAGGTCTAATGGATTATTTTAGTTTTTTTGTATAAGATTTTGTAACTTGGAGGTCACACCTCCTAATAGTATATACCTACCAGTTTGTTTAAATGATTAAGTTGCTGTTTATTTACTTTACTCTCTATTAAAGCAGAATCTTGATTATGGCTTCATGAATGTTCGTAAGTTTCTTTAAAATGCATTAACCCATTTTAACAGGTGTAAGTATGTATGTATATGTATGTATGTATATATATGTATGATTATGTATGTATGTATATAGGTATGTATGTATATAGGTATGTATGTGTAAGGTATGTATGTATAGCAAAATAGGGTCACCTATTAATATTATCAATATGGGGATCATCGTTAGAGGTGGTTAGAGTCCTTAGTTTAACTTTTATTTTAACTTGACTAAGTCGATTATGTAAGTATGTATAAGGTGCTCTTCCCGATTATTTAGGTAAGGTCGTTCTAATCTATTGTATATTTATTTATTATTTCACAATTTTTAAATCTTACGATTAAATTATTTAGAACCTAAAAATAAAAATAAAATAAAATCACCTATAACAATACCTATGTGAAGTTTTATTCATTATGATAAAGTACATAGTAGTTTTCTATTCTAGTTTATTCAAAAATTTATTTGTATTTTAATCTTGATAAATGTGGTTAATTATTAGGAATGTAAGAAAGAGCTAAGTAAGTGTAATGATAACTTAGTATACTAAATAGTTCTACATAGCCATCTTGTTCATTCCACTTGAATGTCATCCAAGTTCAATATCAGCTCAAATCGAACCATGCTTGAGTGCTGTAAACCAGGATTTTATTTTGTTCGGTCCATTCGGCATAAATACTGGTTTGATCGAAAAAAAGGCGGGCGTCTTGATTAGAACGGGTCAATAGCTAGACAAAGCAGAGTAAGATTGTAGTTACTCCGATCGGCCTCAAATACTTTACGGTGGGTTTATTAATTAAGGTGGCCGACCTTGCGAGCCGCGCATCCAAGGAGGTCGGCGCGAGACAGAGAGAGCAATACCTCCCCTGCCCCCTCCTCCTCCAGCGACCTGCCGCGCGCCGATTCACTCTGACGTCTCTCATTGACCTTCCGTTATCTGCACTAGGATTGTCGTTAGATATCGGTTTTGCGATTTGTTACATTGTTGGTTGTAGGACATATTTTGATTTATTTTATCTTTAATCAATCAATTATTTTGCTCATATTTTTTTTAATAGATAATAACATCATTAGATACAAATAAAGACAGCGTTAAGAACGGCTTTGTGAACGCACAAAATCAAACATGTAAATATGAACATCATAGATCACATCATGGTTTATCTACTTATTCATTAATTATATTTATAACGTACTTGCGTAAGTATGTTAATATTTCAGTAAACGTTGCTCTTTTTATAAATCAAAAAGTAAAGCTTTATGGAACCTAAAATAAATCAACAAGAAAAACTAATCAACAAAGAGCTTTAGATATCTTTCGGTCGCTAAGCAATTATGGATGCTAAGAGGCGAATCTACAGTAAGCCGGTATACATGACGTATCATACCAACACAAACACAGGCGCACGCCGAGCGCAGAACAATCACAGGAGAGCGCGACCGGGCAGATCACTCGAAACCGCACCTTAAGCTCATTGTCAAACCGATTACAATAAACAAACAGGACAGACGCGGTTGGAATCTTGTCAAACAGGCGAGTTCGAGCGTTGACTTATTGCCGGTAGGGCATTTCTGGTTGTGCGAAAGCTTCACAATAACCAACCTTCTTTCTTAACGACTAAGGACTATTTTGGTAAATTGTGTCGTGGACAGGTAAAACACGAACGGCGTCGCCTACAGCCGGCGGGCGGCGCACACAGGCGCACACCGCTACCATAAATAAAAGATTCCTACAGAAACAATTGTTGCGTAGAGGTGAGTTAAGGCCTCGGTGAATGTAGTCGACTAATCGCCGTGAACCGATCGCGAAAGTAGGTGACCGCTTGTGATTGACGCTCTTGCGAAACCCCGTTCGATGACATTTAGAGTAGACGGACAATGCGCTAAACCCTCGATAATTATGAAACGTATTTTGTACAGCGCAAGACGTTTCGCAAACATACACATTCGCTTCAATTAGTAGAATGAATGCTATCTCTCCACAAGACCACGCCGCGGCCCCGACATAACATTGAATGCGCATCTTTATTCACTATAAATAAGTCCTTGTTTCTGATATTTCCTTACAGAGAGGTCACAACAGCCTTAATATGCCAAATAATACTTATTCATTTTCACGTCCTTTCACATACTGGCTCTTTAATAAAATATTTTTAGCTTGATAGACATTTAATAGCGTCTTATAATTGTTAATGTCCTCATTATATTCTAGGTTCAAGGTTCAATAAATATACTTTGAAATAAAGATTTAACCATTTAATGACATTCGTCGGACTATCAAGTACAAATAACATGAACTCTACGGAATCTCTGTTCCGAGATAACGCCGCTCTACTTAACCTCACCATACACACAGCCGAGTAAACGTGAAACAATACGGTACACCCGCACTACGGCAGAAGTACGTCGAGAATCTATGCACTATAGCAATATCAACCCAATGTCAAAGACGAAAGAGTCACAAACCTTATAACCGACAGTAGAAAATGTTTTGTGCTATTGCTACTTACACACACACACATGTAAACGAAATTCGCGTTTGTACGAACTAGCTAATGTGTGGGAATGCTAGGGAAATTTATAACACTTCATCGCTCCGCGACCGACGTAATTCACAGTTTTGTAGCGATCTAAAAAAGTACGAGTAAACACTGTTGTATGAGATTATGAAGTAATTTATATTATGTGCGTCTGATGTTATCTGTCCTAGCAGATGCTTAGCATTTTTAATAGACATAATGATACCTTTACGACGTATGTCTTTGTCAAGGAAAATAGCTAGGGCCAGTGAAAAGAGCAGAGAAAATAGACAACTTATGAAAATTATTCTTCATTCTCATTACCATCTTAAATCTTTGATCTTAAAAGACATTCATCTAAATAAGCTTACATACTTTATTGCAAAGCTATTGTAACTATCTTCTAGTAAAAGAAACTACGTAAAATTAAGAAATCAAGAGAAAATGAATGCGCCCAAAAATTCATATAAAATTGAAAGTTTAAAAAATGAACACAAGTCTGTGAGGTGCTTTCTAGAGATCGTAGTATTATAGTGCACGTATTTTTAAGGCCAGTTACAGACGGAATTTATAATCGGTGTCCATATTTTAAATAAAAAATTAAGTGCTATATTTGTTTCCCATTACAATCACGTACAAATGAAACTCTATCTATTTATAGTTGTGTTATGTAAGGTCATGTGGTGAATAAACTCAGCAGAGCCCACCACCTACTCCATACTTGCCCTAAGAGAAGCTTTGTGTGGGCTGTATAATAAATGTCCCCCTGCCAGTGCTAACACAAGAAATCTATTTTTTGTTAAAATCTATGAAACTAAAGCATACTTGCGTACGATAGATAGGAAAGCCACTTTTTCTTCGCCTATTATAGTTACATATTTTTTAACATTCAACACATTGATGCTACTTAAGTAGGTACTTATATTAATCTTTAAATATCAAGCTTATTAGATTTAAAATCATACATAACGCTGCTTTAATTAGCATTCAACTGCACAGGTATAACAGAAACCTTAGACGGACGACGAGCCTGGGCGGGCGCAGTCGACTCGACGGGGCAATCGTCTACCGTCTGCGGCGCAACTGCACCGATTGTAGTTTCGTATTTATCAGCCCGCCCACTAAGTGCATCCAAAACTATATGATTTGTATGAAAGAACGTTTTACACACAGCAATTGTTTTTCTACGCTCTACACTGACAATGAATCATTTTATTTGTTCATTTTTCAATTTTATTTCGACTTCCTTTTCAAACGTTATCTTTTCAAATTGTTATAAATTTAATATTAATCCATAAAAATCATTAGTCAATGAATGAATATTATTGAGTTATTCCACAGTAAAAATATCCGAAGGTATCCCACGTCTTTGTTTGTAATGTTAAAGTAATTTCCCTTGATGCAACGCTCCAAGCGACATGTACGAGTAAATAGAACATCCATCGGACGCCATTTTTATTACAAAACGCCGACGCCCACGTTCTCTGTGTAATATACATGAATTAATTACAAATCTCACCCACACATCTCTAGTTATAGGCGATAAATAGACAAAGTTTTTAACGTGTACTCCCAGGTTGTTGACGCCATTTATTAATGACAAAAAAACACAGTTATGATAACAAAACAGCAGTCAAAACAAATGCATTATGATTTTATTTTCTTACATTCCCCGACGTTGTTAACAATATCCGTAAATTAATTTTAAAAATAAAGACTTTGCACAAAAGGTCATGGCTACTCTGCTACATGAATAGTTTTGCGACTTGCGCACGCACACACCGCCAATCGAGGTGTTAAATCGAGGCCACGAAATAAGCTATCATCGCAGAACAGTTAATGAGTACCTACCTCTATAAATTATTCCACCTGCTGGTAATTACAATACTTTCTTTAAGCATTTACACAGGCAATACAAAAGGCTTGCTTTCAGAAATAATAAATATTTGTCGAATAATTAGGAGTTTAAATCTTTGTGAGCACGAATTTTATAACTAGTGTTCGCTTGCGGCTATGCCCGTGTGGAGGTCGGCTATCGCGTCAAAAAGTATTATATATCCTTTACATGATCTAAAACTATCTCCGTACCAAATATCATCTAAATCGCTTCAGCGTAAAAAGGTAACAGAGAAACAGACAGAAACCTTAGCATTTTAATATTAGGTAGTACCTATGGATTTGTCTATAGAGGTCTAAGTTGAAAATAGGTAAACCCATATACAATTTATAAAAAGGTTTACATTCGAAATTAGAAAATATCATAGCTATTCGATATTTCTTTTAGAAAAAGAGACTATGAAAAATACTTTTTTTTACTGTATACCTAATTAGTTATTTAATTAAAACATCTAATTACATGATTACATAAACGCCAACTTCCAGGCCATCGCAACATAATTGATGTCAGAATTTACGTGCCTAGATTTTTTTCTATTCTCGATAGAACAATTTGCGTCACTCGGCCCTGACGACACTTCCATATTTTCGTTGTTAGTTACTCCGCAGTTCAGTTACACAATCGTCTGTTTTACTTTGTCACTTAATACTACAATAGAGATCTACCAGATAGGTAAACCTGTTTACTTCACCCGGTAATTTACTATAAGTATCAACTCGTAACACAAAACCTTATTGCCATACGTAGAGGTGTTCACCAAAAAAAAACACTTCCTGTAGGTACCTACGGTAGGTGTATTATGTAGGTACTTAGGGCAGGTTGGCAAAAGAGATCGCAACAGAGTTACCTTATTATGAACCGATAGCAATAAGGTGGTGAAATTATATCTCAACTATCGACTGATGCAGATATCCGCCCCGGATTCCAAACGGCCGTCCTACACAACAGACATTTGCACCGAAAACTTTTGAGTTTATGACAAATCCCATACTTTTTATTTTAGCTTATGCGATAGAATAGAACTATTCAATAATTGATATTTTCCATTTGTACGGTACATAAAACGGAATTTCCCAGTAAGTTAAAAAGAAACGGTAAGAAAAATTACCTACTGCTTTGGAACGCTTTTCGATATTTTTTTCATGACCAGCAGCAGCGATTACGATGATAGTTACAAAATCTTATCGCATACGTATAAATTACATATAAGTAAATGTGCGTCAGTGGTCGCCAGAGATACTAGGTACTATCTTGTTTTATTTATTCTGTGGTATGTAGTACCAACATTTTGTTCATGCATGCTAATATTATTAAATGCGAAAGTATCTCTGTCTGTTTCATTTTCATTCCTAAACTGTTAAGCCGATTTTAATTAAATTAATCATGGAGATAGAAGGGTGGATATTCTGAGAAAGGACATAGGCTAACTTTTAGTACGATAGCCAAAATCCATGCGAGCAGCCACAAGTAACAACCTGCTGCTACCTTCTTACGTGTTTCATATGTTGCACAATTCCTGTTTAACCTATTACATAGTATTTTATGTAGTTAACACGTGATATGTCGCCCATCACATCACACGTGCTGTTTAGCCGCGTCGCCTCTCGCAATTATAACTAACTACGTACAAACATAATTGCTAGCAGTGCAGGCACGATATTGCAACGATGGATATAGTATCCACCTACGACCGGTGCTATTTCGTTTTCATCGCAGAAACAAACAATTTTTAGGTCACTGACAGACAATATGTTATCTTAAAGTACTTCGTTATTTGTACCGTTCAAATGAACTTGTAGGTATACCTAGCCACTTCTAGCATTCATTTTTTATACTAACTTCATCAAAACAAATGGATATTGCTATTGCTTTAAATTTTTGTCGCAAATTCCTATGTAAGTCGTTCCTTATAGTAGAAAACGCTCTATATTATAAACTCTTTCTGAAAAGCTTACCTGAAGCAGATTGGGAGAGAAGACCACCGCTAATTACGATATGTTCCAAAGGCAAATTAAATTAAACAAAAGTTCATATTATACGTTCTAATGTGATATGCAATGACATTATGTCACAATAAAAAACAATATCCTGCTCAGATCTAAGTTTTTATAGATCAATATCCTTGATCGCGGGAGACTTTATCGGAATTTACTCAAACAACTAAATCGCAATCAAAAGATGCATCAGCAGAACACCGGTATTAACTGGGGGAACAGATTATGATATTATGATGTGATAAAAATATTTCCATACATAGCTATTACTGAGCTACCCAAGTAAAAATTAATTTGGTAACTTCAATTATTCGTTACGTTAATTTTGAATAAATTGTTTAGCTGATGAAGTCATAATTTTTCCTCCACATTCGGGCTCAGTTTTAGTCAAAATTTGTTATATTTATACAGAACCTATAAATATTATGTTGCTACTTCCCTGTTGATTGATAGATAATAAGTCACTCATTTGTGAATGCAACTAAATATTGTTTTTCAAGTTAGACAAGTTTTTGTTGTTGTCACCTTCAAATTGCTGCGGCGTAGTTAGAAGCAAATCAACCGGCATTATAAATAATTAACCAAACTGTACATACAATAATTTTTGGTCTAATGTGCCACGGAAACTAGTAACAGAGTAAAATATATAATCACAAAAAAACAGTCAAAACCAGTATTGTTATATAACAGCGGACAGTGATTATGACTATTATGACATCAACGCAGACAAAAGACGTACCTACTGAAGTTACAAGTGAAATAAAAACACAACCAGGTATATATTTGAATTTGTAATATTGAGACCTTGCTTACTTTGTAACAATAAATAACATCGAAACTATATTGTTGTACGTACCTATATCAGAATACATACTTAGTATATTTAATTTCCATAATCTACCGTTGAGGAGCTCGGCGGCGTAGTGGCTTGAGCGCTCCGGTTTCGATTACGAGAACAAAGCAACTTTCGCCATGGTCGGTCCCGGGATGGGTCAGTCAAATTTATAATCTCAAGCTCCTCCGTGCTTCGGAAGGCACGTTAAGCCGTTGGTCGCTGTTGTTACTGTTATCGCTTTAACCTAGCAACCCGCATTGGGCCAGCATGGTGGCGTTATGGCCCAATCTCCTCATGTGTTTCTCCCATGTAGGAAGGCCTGTGCCCAGCAGTGGGACGTATATAGGCTGATGATGATGATACTGTCGATTTGAGTTGCTAATAGTAGGTATCTTGCAAATCGTTTCAACGGGGTAGAGACATAGGTGTAGTGAAATAGTAGGTATTTATGCGCTTGCAAATTTACTCTACGTATAAAATCAATAAAATATTTATTTTATAAAATTATTAAACTTCATTTTTTAATCAAAATTGATACCTCGCTAAAATATACAGCCACAGCGAACAGGATAATAATTTAATTATGATTTTAAACTATCCCGTCATAACAAGTAGTCTGCGCAAGGCCTCGTCAACTCTAGTGACATCATGCGTCCGCGCCGCGCGAGATACAATCGCGACGATATACGTTATTGTCATATTGATTTACGACAGCCATAACATGAGCAGATACTATTTTAGAATGTTCAAAGTTAATTGGTCACCCACAAAAAAATCAAAGCTATACCATACCTGAGTACGTTGACTTAGGATTGGAAGACGTCTCAGAACATGGTAGATATACAGAAAATGTAGAGACATCATTAGTGAATATACCTACCCTCTATTTGACACAAAACTAAGTATGTTCAAATAATGTTATTTAGTAATTAAAATATAATAAAACTAGAAAAATTTCACGTCCTGAGGCAGGACCTTTGAGGGAGGTTTCCTGCCTCAGGACGTGAAATTTTTCTAGTTTTATTATATTTTAATTACTAAGTAATTTTTCAAACATTTATAATAATGTTAAAATCAAAAATTAAGAATGTTATTTATCTTGTAGTAATTCTAACCTACCTAATGCATCGAAATTCAGAAGATTTCAGTCGACAAATGTTACTAATTCCGCCTTATTGTAACGCGCGTGGTCAAAGTAATATCCATCATGCCGTCTCTACATGCGATTATACATACAAAACTGAGAAAGCTAGGTTTAAGCCAGGGCTAACTTTAAGCCACGTTTTGTAAAATGGCCAAATAACTTAATTCACAAAACTCTTTCAGTGTATAGATATATCTAAACGAAAATCACTGAAATTAGACTGGTGCCGTCAATACGAAAATAACTTAAAACATGGGTTCTATTAGTTAATAGAAATGGTTTGCCATTTTCAAAAACATCTTAATTTGATAATTTCATGATATTTCTATGAAATAATGCAGCCAATGTTAAATTATTTCATACAAATGTCTTGAAATTATCAAATGAATAAGATGTTTTTGAAAGTGGCAAACCATTCATACTAATATAGCCCATGTTTCAATTTATTGGTATTGGCGGCACCACTCTGTATAATAAATGTGAATTAATAATGTATGTGTGTTATAAGTTATAATTGATGTAAAAGTTAAATAAGATGTGGGCTATATCTAATTAAAAGTAGGCTATAGTAACATAAACACTCATAATTTAGTAGTCATCAGTAGCCCTCTTGATAATAACAAGTGTGTAAAATATGTCTCCCCAAAAGGGCACAGAAGAGTTTCGATCGGTAGCGTTTCATGTTGAAATTGCACGCGCAAAATACAGGCTAAAGCGGGGCCAGTTCAAAAAATATATAAAGTATTAAAATTAATAATTGACTAATTATTCTCTACTTATTTTATTTGTTCTTTTTCTTCTTCTCGTTACATTTTAACTACTTACAGTTTTTTAAATTTATTTAGTAAACCTAGACTAAGGATTGTTTTCCGCCTTATGGGCCCTCCTTATTAAAAGCTATAAAATTAGAATAAGAAGGTTCCTAATTCACTTTAGAGCAAATTTAAGGAAAGTTTTGATGAATTTAAAATTTAACTTTCAATAAGTTGGTCGCAGTTATTTTCAAACAGAGTTCTTTTCGTATAAAAACGACATAGTTTTATATATAATAAATAGTAAATTACAGTTTCTGCAAGGGTCCCAATTCAATTTTGAACAATTTTTGGGAAAACTTTCATGAGTTTACATTGTACCCAACATTCAATAAGTTGACCGCAGTTATTCTCCAATAGGGTTTGTTATAATTTTTTGTAGTGATTTTTTAACACTTGCACCACACTAAATGACCGACAATGAAGGCTATCAGAAATGGTGTGAGCTTAACCGGTGTCTCCGGTTCTACTCGGTCGCGTGCGCCGACGACGCTCCCCAGCCAGCACTTTGGCACTTCACTATACAGAACCCTCGCTAATATAAAAAACAATATGGCATCTTATTAAAAATATTGGGTACTTTTTACTAACATACATGATACATAGTAACAATTTTTATTTGCTTTTATCAAATACTTGGTCAGTAAATATTACCCACCTATGTACGTACAGACGACAGCACATCAAGTGTAACAGTTGCACTACGATAGCCGCCTCTATTACAAACGTATTAAGGGCGGTCTCGAGGTCAAACTGTTACGTTTCATGTGCTTTTAACTAATGCTAATGTGCTTCAATAAAATTGCAGTGACGCTTAACAATGGATGTTGACTATAATCATATTAATCATCATCATCACCAGCCTGTACACGTCCCACTGCTGGGCACAGGCCTTCTTAGATAGGAAAAACACATTAGGAGGTTGGGCCATAACACTACCTCGCGAGCCCGATATAGGTTGGTTGGTTAAAGTTGCAGTAACTATTAGGCCCAACGGCTTAACGTGCCTCCGAAGCGCGAATGAGATCCGCGAATGAATCCGAAGGAGCTCGAGATGATAATTTTTGATTGACTTATCCCGGGATCGACCATGGCGACAGTTGCTGTGTTTTCGTAATTGAGACCATTACGCCACCGAGCTCAAAAGTGAAATTGAACTATAATTTTGACGCAAGTGATAATTTTTTTATGATAGAAGTTTTTTACATGATTTGTAAAACAAAGTCGTAATAAGATGAAAAAAAAATCGCACAATTTGTCAACATCTCTATTAAGATTCGTTTAGGTGCAATATTAAAATTAGATTGCTTTTACAAACGTGAACCTAGAGCCTTAGGTTTAATAATAATTCTAGAAATATTTATAATAGCTACCTAGGGGTTTTCTACAAGTAAAAATGTAGGTTAAGGTATGTTAGGTATGTGGCTTTGAGATTTTCAAATAATGCCGAAATAAATTTTCAAAATTCAGTAAATATATTTGTACTAACTATTACTTTGCTCACCATTAATATAACAACTTTTTATGCCAACTATGCATGTAAACGCATAAATTACAAGGTTATCATTAATTTTGCCCATGCGCCCATACATGTTCGGTTGCCACTAGTAAGGTGTGACGTCACTGTTCCGCATTATTTTCTATAAGTAGAGCGTTTTTTGGCAACTTGATGGGCAGTCCCATCAAACAAATCGCTATGTATACGAAATTATTAATTACAGATATACTATTGCTTCTTCAATATTTATCAACTATTGGCATACTATTTATAGATTAAAATAATAATAAAAGTTAGAAATAGCCAATAGTAATTATCTATGAGAACTGTAGATTAATGAACGATAAGTAAATGTGCGGGTAGCGGGCAGTGCGGCCTCGCGACTCCTCTGCCTATGTTTCATCGGGTTGCGCGTTCAATGTCATACTCGGCATGCGAGGCTTGCAGCATAAGCAGACGCGGAAGCGATTGCCAGTTTCAAGTTAACCTATCATGTGAATACCTATGCATTCTTAAAATTAGAAGTCAATATTATGTCTAGACGTCACTTAAAAATTGGTTCTATCTTGCAAATATTCGCAATACTATTATGTCGTTCATTTTTCAGACAATAATGTTCAGACGAACATTATCGTCTGAAAAATGAACGATATAGTTGTTAGACAGCTGCTTCTGCACTCTTATCGGTATGCAAGCGCCTAATAAAAGTATAGGCCTTGTATGGAAAATAGAATATCCATATTTTTACCTATTCTGGTTTAAAAATTAATACTGCACAGTAACAATTGACAAAACAGGAAAAAATGTACTAATCTTGATTTTTATAATACGCGACTTACAACCACTTCCTTACACACTTTCGTGATTGACTAGGAGACCCCCATATAGACTTTGACGTCACAGTACACACCGCCATACGTTTTTCATAATGTTATTAAAACAGTTTTTTTTTTCATGCATACAGTATTGTATTTTGAATTTCACAGTTTTAGATAAACTAGAAAGGAGTTGTCCAAAAATGTATGGAGACTTGGCCAGGTCTATGTTTCGTTTACTGAAGTTGTAGTGTTTTTAATGATACCTATAATATCACGATTGTACAAAAATTGGCAAACAAAATTTTCCTTTTTTCATGTACGGCCAGGTATACATATGTACAAAAACAGCAACAATCTTAACTGCCCGTTCGAGACGCAACAGACAGAAAGGTAGAAAGAGTTGAAATTATTTTTCTCTATGAGAAATTATATTTCATCTCTTTCTACCTTTTTGTCTATTGCGTCTCGAACGGGCAGTTAAGAGTGTTGCTGTTTGTACACTATCTCAAAAATTCAGGAAAAACCTCCTGAATCCGGAAAAATAGTTATAGTTCCTTTGTACAAAAATCAAAATGATTCGTTTTTGTGTACCTATTCGTTAGTTTTATGTTTTTATGTGATTTTGTTACATGTGTGTGACGAAGAATTTTAAATAAATTTTTTTATCTATCAGGCAATTCAATATGGCAGGCGAAATAGAAGTTGACTAAACGTCACCAAAGTGACATAGACGCCATGATCAATATTCGGCTATGTTGCAGTTTTTGTATATAAATTCTTGTTTTGTGACACGAAACACTGCAAATAAAAAGAAACTGGACAATCGAAAACTGTTCTGCTTATTATTGCCTAATTTTTGTATAGTTTAATGTACTAAAAATTAGACAATTAAGGACCTGGCCGTGTCTCCATTCATTTTTGGTATAACTCCTTTAGGTGACGATTAGACTTCTGCAAAACTACACTTTGGGACATTTGCTTACTTTTCCTAAATATACACTTACTTTTTTTTTTATACAACCAGATGACAAACAAGCTGACGGCCCACCTGATGGTAAGTGGTTACCGCCGCCTATAGACACCTGCAATAACATACTTACAACAATCTGTGAATTCTGTTATACAATAGCCTCATAAGTAGCTGTAATTCAACATGAAACTTATCACTGCCCATGAATTTTACTTTATCTGCGTCCGATTTCAAATGTCTATTTCTGATCGATTATGATAAGAATTATGCTACTTACTACAAATACTATAAAAAAATATTAAGTGTATAAAAATGGCCGTATTAATTATGAAATGAGGTGCTCATTAGATTTGATCCATAATTAGGTAAGGTATCTCTTAAACTATCAAAACTACCGTACTTAAATTAATTTTACTATCTTTACTTAGTTAAATAGGGAAATTTTCCATTGATTGGCAGACCAGGCGGAGCTTTCATCAAACTAGAAACCCAATTTATCAAAAACTATGCACATAAGAAAATATATGACGTCCGGAAATCTCAGATGATTCTAAGGTTTAGAGGGAGCCTCTATTTGCGACAGTAAGGCGATAAAGCCAAAAAATCTATGGAGCCAGTACCCTTATTCTCAACTGTCGGAAAGAATTCGAATTTCGGAAATTCTATACCTGTCACTTTTTATCACGCTGCGTCAAAGTGGGACGGCATGTGACTTTTCGAATCGAATCCGTGATCCGACAGTTGAGAATAAGGGGGCTGGTCTTAAAAAACACAACCAGAATGGTGCCGTCCATACGACATTAAATTAAAACATGGGCTACATTAGTTCATAGAAAGAAATGGTTTGCCACTTTAAAAAAAACATCTTATTCATTTAATAATTTCATGACCTTTCTATGAAATAATGCAGCCATATACTATTTTATATAAATGTCATGAAATTATTAAACGAATAAGGTGTTTTTGCAAGCGGCAAACTATTTCTATAAACTAATATAGCCCATGTTTTAATTTATTGCCGTATTGACGACACCACTCTGTATAATTTAGAACAGCAATCCTAAGTACAGATGACAGCACATCGAGCACATCAAGTGTAACAGTTGCATTGTGAAAGTCGCCTCTAGTGCGTGCGGAGTAAGGGCGGTCTGGAGGTCAAAATGTTAAGCTTGATGTGCCGTCGACTGTACCTACAATATCGAGTAAAAGCTCAGTGCGCCACACTGTACACTATTAGCTGGTTTTCAGGGCTGGCCACCCCGTAAAATGTAAGACTATAATTTTAGACAAATAATATAAACCAAAAAAAGGTTTAGTAGATATTGGACCTATTTGTGAAATGACCTACAGTCGTATTAGGACTTATTCGCAAAATCCCTTCTTCTAGAAATGCCCTATTCGTAAAATACCCTGTTATACATAATACTCATTCGTTAAAAGACTTATTCTTGAAATCTACCACAGTGAATCTACATTCATTTGGAAAATACTTAACCACGTGCATCTTTCCGGCATCATACGCACTGGATGTAATTTCGTTGTGCAGATAAAATGAGTCAGATATTTGTGCTATGTATATTATTGATTTTGGTGAAGCACGTTCTAGCCTGTGTTTAGACAAGTCAAAACTTGAAAGCAGTAATCACCTAAACATAATTGTATTGATGTAAACATTGGCAATTATTTTT
The DNA here is from genome assembly GCA_947347705.1 of Nymphula nitidulata. Lineage (NCBI taxonomy): Eukaryota > Metazoa > Arthropoda > Insecta > Lepidoptera > Crambidae > Nymphula > Nymphula nitidulata. The sequence goes on along the minus strand of OX374625.1, from coordinate 13,833,446 downwards.
TGTCAAGACTTTCATTCAATAATTACATTTTGTTTTCTATACCCGCGTATAAATAGTTGCTTACATTTATTGACTGTCAATTATTTCGCTTCTTTATTGAATTCAATTAATGCTCTTGTACGTACAGTCGACAGCACATCAAGCGTAACAGTTTGACCTTGAGAGCGCCCTTATACCGTTCGCGATAGAAGCGGCTTTCGTAGTGCAACTGTTACACTTGATGTCCTGTCGTCTGTACAAGAAAATGGTATCATGTGAATTAGCCTTTACCTTTCACCCTAAAAATATAGAGTTGCAGCTAAAATGATACTAAGAACTTACGTACATTTGAAATATTTTACAACTTTGAAAAACGAGAGAAAATTGAAAATATACTAATATAATATACTATTGTTGAGTTGAGAATATTTTAGTATTCAAGCAGAATGATTATAACAGTAACAGTAAGTTCAAATGCTGCAAAAGCTGTAAAAAAAGTTATAGAAGCATGGTTTTAAAAAGTAGCTCTGTCAAACATCCTACCGACCGATTAAGTGTCATGCCGGGTGTTACAGAAAGCAAATTTGGAATTCTAGGGTTGCGGGGGCTCGATATCGTAGTAGGTACATCATCGGGTTGTGTGTTTGTATGTTGAAAGGTGTCAAACTTTCAGAGGCAACACTTGTCAAGATACACAACCAACCCCTTAAGGTTTCGGACTTTTGTAAGTAACACACTGTATAACAGAAAAAATGAGTGTGATAATCGTGATCAGAATATTGGTCTATAACTATCACTAGTTTTCGAAAGAAAAAGTAAGTACCAAGTATTTGCAATTATTTCGATATTGTCGGGGATAGTGCAATCCGCGAATCTACCAAAGTAAAGGCCGCGTATCTGCAATAGATCCAGTTTTACAGGGGAAGGTTAAAACTTAAAAACTGTTTTATTTTAACGAATTTTAAGCTCGTTTTTTTACAGAGAGTAATTATTGATGTGCTCTCTTTTTAGGAAAATATAAATCCCTTAAAGTAGCAGCCAATCAAGATGTTGCTTGAATTGCCCATGAAACTTAAATGGGCTACATTTGTCAGATACGCGGAATTATCCAATGCTAGTTACGCGGATTTGCACTATCCCCGTCATGACAACAATAGGTAGATCGATTTTTAAATTAAAATTATTTATCTTCTTTCCTTTGTGTTGTTAGTTGACGAGTAGTAGCAGATGTCCCTGTGCCCCTAATGCACAACATCACATTTTTCAGCATTCTCGGAAATAAAGGCTTTAAGGTCAGGTAGAGATCGTTTCTAGCGATGAGACCGCCTTTTTGGCATATTGTGTTTGCTTTATCTCTGTGATGTTTATGTAAATGTGCAAAATAAAGAATTTCTATCTGTCTATCTATCCATCTTTAAAGAGATTTTTTTGTCTTTTTTGTACCTATTAATGCAAAATTTCACTTCTCTTGAGTAGCAACAGTTTACTTAGTCCATTCGTAGTTGTAGGTAATAAATTTTCCAGAAGTACACCCGAGATCATCACTTTATCACGTGAACACATAGTTTTAAAGACACGACACCTACATATTAAGCATTCATTCTTCAGTATTTTAGTGAATTTGTAATTTGTTGAAAAAAAGGTCAAGACAGTTCGTCAATATATTGTCTAAACTTTAGACTTTCGAATGATTTCTAGACGGGTTGTACTGTAAACATATTTACAAAAAGTTCATTTGCGCAAATGATCTGTCTGAAGATTTATGAGTAAGTAAGTACCTAATTATGTAAATAATATTATGAAATTAGTTTATTAAATTAATTTTGTAAGTGTGAATGTGAAATAAGTATTGTGAATTTAACCTTCTTTTGTGGCGTCATTCTTGAGGGCACATCTTTTAAATAAACCTTTTTTAATAAATTGCCGTAACTTCTTAAAAATAACACAAATAAATAAGTATAATAATTTTATCAATGTTCTTTGCTTCTAAAATACCCTAAATACTCCATGGTCTTTGTTTGCTCATTCACTAATTATTTAGATTTTAATTTTATGTCTGAAGTCACCTGTGGGACAGCTTAGCCAAATACCACCTTACCACTTTGGATTCGGTGGAACGCAGAGCCAAGAGACTTATTGGCGACGAAAGGATGGTGGAGATTCATAGCTTGGAGCACCAACACCGTAAGGTTGCTTGCTTGTCGGCCTTGTATAGGTTGTACTTCGGAAAGTATGTTCAGGAGCTTTATGAGCTCATTCCGCCAAGACTAATTTCCCCAGAGGACTACTAGAAGTTCGGCAAGCTATCACCCATACCTGGTTTATATACCAAACATACCTACGCACTAAGCGCTTCTAGTAATCCAACACAAAAATCTAGGTAATTAACAAAACGATCACTTTAAAACGCCATTTAAAAGGTAGGTGTGTAATGCTCGTTTTGACTAACACATTTGCTTAGTGTTAAGAAGAGTCTCAAATCGATTTTTATCTCAGTCTATCTATAAGAGATAGAAAAATACAAATGTCGTTAAAAGTCACCTAAGCTTTTGGAATGGTTAGTGGAAACGGACATATGTATATTGCAGCCAAATCGTTTTGTCCGTAATATTGATACGATAACCATCAAACATGTTGACAATGTAAATAATATCGGTAGCATATTTGTGTTATAATGAATTGTTTCTTTGTCGTCAGATACAAGAACAGCGACCAAAACCAGTTATTATGACGAAAATATTACCTATGTGTTTATTCCTGCTTAAGATAACGATCGCTTTGTTCGCGTATCTATCGTGTGATGGAAATTTTGTGTGCACTTAGGTAAATAACACAGCAACAACATTATACTAATGAGCGGTTAGTTGAAATGCAATTAATAGCATAAAATTCCAAGACCCCAAGAACGTAAATACTTATAATTTTGTTTATGTTTGTCAAAACAGATGTCAAGTAAAAGAGGTTACTATACTAATTAGGGATAATACAAAGAAAATTGCTAAACTACACGAGGAACACGTTATTTGCAAAAATGCAACTGCAATAACACAATCTAGTCTAAACAAGCAAACATGTGTATACAAGAGAGTCAAACATATTATGAACAACTTTATGAAACTTTAATCTTTATTAAATACATTGAGGTATGAAATAAAATTCTTAGATTGATATCGAAGTATTGTACTTGACATCCAAGTATTGTAACGGGCTATCGTTGGCCCCTGTTGCATGTATGCAGGGAACGCAAATGCCTACTGGGCAAACCATATTGCACAAATTTTGCTTCTAAATTGAGCTGGCATTCCATGCATCGTAATAAATCAACGCTTCTAGCCTGAATTGAGGACAAGTCCGACCTAAGAAAGGTAAATGCCTCAATGCTAGTCAGCAGCGAACGCGCCGGCGGAGGCGAGAGGTCGCCCGTTCTAACGTGTCGGCCCCGAAACAAATGCTCACTTATTTGCCAATACTTTGATGTTATGAGCTAGCATTGGTACTTATGGATACAATTCCAATGACGAAACTACCAAGTATTTTCTCTCATTGCCATTCATTCACTTCATGCCATTATTAGTGTTATACACACGCGCGCATTCTCATATATCCAGTACATCTTTAGTTAGATTGACCTTATTTATGAGTGATCTACACGGCTCGCTCTAATTCTACGTTAATATCTACACGTTGTCGTCCAGTACACCTTGTACTTGTTAAATCACGATGTTCTTTGGATGTTTACGTCGGAAATTGTTCTATTCACATCTTTTGAAATTTAACTTTTACAAAGTTTCAAATTTTGAAGTCCCCTATATTGTTTTCCTGAAGCTATGAATTTCATTTCATAATTACATACCGAAGACTATCAAAATAAGTTACAAACGTAACTTAGGATTATTGTTTGGAAGTTATATTAGTCTATACTTATATAGCACGTGAACTCCTAATCTCCCAAGGATCAATTTTCAATCGTCTGATAATGATGAGATTTCTCCAGAGAATAATTTTGCCCTCTAATCTACAGAAACCTACCTTTGTGAAAACTTCAAAATTTATCTCGATATCTGAGGACGGAAAAATTGACCCTAAATTAAAATACGCAACACAAAAAGGAGGACTATTGGCTAAATTATATATTTGCTTTTGATTATACGTTTCCTTCGCTGTTTCATAGATAGCTAACATAGGAAGAAGGTGCGTATGTTGCGTTATTGGCTTTCGTGCATTATGAATAGGGTAATTGACAACTTTTTTTATTTCATAAATAAGAAGTTTAGAACTCATTACAAAATATTAAATAGTACATATATTTAAAATCAATGGTCACAGATACAGCGGCTACAGCGGTATGTTTGTTAAGTTGTGTGCAGCGCATCGTCTAAAAACTCTCCATATAAAATCTGTAGAACAGATCACAAATGTATGGGCATATTGACAAAATTAATCATAACTAAGTAACATGTATGTTTTTATTCATAGTTGTCTCATCAATAGTTGTTTTAATTGATGTAAGCAAACTAATAGGTATCATAATATTTTTTGATAAATTTTGGAAAAGAAATACATTTTTATAAGTTTTCTTAACCGTACCATTTCAGCAATATTCCATACTATAACATTCAAACTTTTAAGTTTGTATTTTTATGGGTAACATTGGCGTATATTTTCCGAATTTGTAAATATGGCTCCATGTTCAAACTTAAGCAACATCCCTATTGGTCTTGCGTATATTTTTACATTCCCACTCATAGTTTTAGCATGAATCGGTTGAATAGGTAACCTTACAAATAATTGATTAGTATCTAACTAACAACAGTAATTTGAAAGCAACGTTCTTCATCTGCATAAAATTCTCATTTCATACCATAACACGATATTTGCAATTCAATAAATTAGCGATGTTTTGTGCACGGAGTAGAAATTAGAGTACCTACCAACCTAGCTATTAGACAATTGGGACAAACAGCTAAACATACCAAAGTAGCGGAAGCGACAATTCAAAGCCATCTAGAATTCTAGAGTATCAACTTACCTACTACTAAGTAGCATTTAAATAAAGAGCTTTTTACTATTGGTACCTAATTACTACGATAATAGTAGGCACTTATCTAATTGGCTTAAAATTAGAACAACATTTCTCTGAAGATGAGAACTTGATGAGGAGCTCGGTGGCGTATTGGTTTGAGCGCTCTAGTTTCATTAAGAAAAACAAAGCAACTTTCGCCATGGTCGATCCTGTGTGATCCGTGCTTCGGAAGGCACGTTAAGCCGTTGGTCCCGGTTGTTCCTGCAACCTCTTTAACCAATCAACCCGCATTGAGCCAGCGTGGTGGTGTTATGGCCCAAGTTCCTTATGTGTTTCTTCCATGTAGGAAGGCCTGTCCCCAGCAGAAGCCTGATAATGATGATGATGATGAGGACTTGATAGATCAGAATGCTAGCGCTAGCTGCTTAGGTTGTCTTACGAATTAACAACTACTTACTTAGGCACTTCATTCAAATTGTTGCCTTATTACCTATAAGTTCTTTAATGATAACAATATTCGATAAATCTAACAATACAAAAATATTTTCATGATTATAGCTATTGTACTTCTTGGTTTACCTACTGAATTTTGTAGTCTTAGGAAAGCGCAGTCATCCTTGCTCACTCGACAACAGTATTGCATTACATGTTTCCTGCGGCTGTCTCACTAAAAGTATGCAATTTGTGTTATAGAGAAATAAAATATTTGTTGAAATCTAATTATTATTTAAAACATTAATTTTAATGTAAGTTTGTTTATATTTAATAGTTAAATAAATGAAACAAAATAAAAAGAAGTCTATCTACGTTCATTTTTACACAATTACTTAAAGTAAAAAAGAAGCTCTAAGTATCTATTGGTTAGATTTAAGTACATTTATTGCTCCTTCGAGCCCAGGACAATAATATCACGAAACAATAACAGTTAAACGAGTGACATCATCATAAACAACGGTGTTCACGGTCCTTCCTACTGGCTGAAAGCGCACAACATCACCGGATAGATCTCTAGAACAATCCAATCAAGTGTTGCGAAACGCGGAGGTGCTCCCGCGCAGAGGCGTCCTCGAACGCACCGCACGTGACTGCTCTCGCGCTCCTCAACAATAACACGCTTGGAGTGCATATAATAAAGCACTGTTAAAAATGACATGTAAAACATTAACACATGCTAAATTTTGTTTATTAATGAATACTCATTTTGCCTGTTACGTAACAAAACAATTTAGATGTATAAACTCAAGTTATTGAAGTTTCTCTTATTAGTACAGAGATAACCATAAATTGGCATAAATGGAACTATATGGTACACTAGCACACCTCATAGGTAAACGAACCGTAGGCAGATCACACCAAGATGATCGGACGATAAAAAAGGATTGCAGACAGTTCTTGCTAGTTGTAAACGGGTTTACACTTGTTGAGTGTCTACACCAATTAGTTTTTGTTCCGAGATGATTTTCCTAATAAGTACTCGCTATAAATGTTCAAAGGTTATTTATATACAATCACATCTTTGAATGATGCCAACCACAATAACTATTACTAGAATGAGTGATACACGTGCATGAAAGAATTAGCGCTTCCGTGACATGAGTTAAAACGTGACGATGAGAATACGATGGACTGAACTATCGCAATTATAGATCCTGTGACATTGGTAAGCCACTAAAATATGCAAACAAAGTAAATAGAACAGGTTTAATTGAACAAATAGGTAAATAATTAAAATATTAGCCTTTATTCAGATTTCGATTTGTAGCTGATCTAATTAAGACCCATCATTACCTACTTATGCGGAATGATTACGTCACGACACTAATTGGCATTAACGTATTATAAAATGTCACCCTATCTGATATGATCGTCGTAAAACCTGGTCAAATAATGTACACCTTTTGAAATAAAACCAATTTATCGGATTTATCCCCCGTTTAATAAGATGTTACATTATTATTATACACCCGGCGTTTCGATTACTTTACAGCGATCGTGGTCACGGGATGACTGAAGACGTCAAATGCTCGATCGCTGTAAACAAACAGTGACAAACAGATCCCTACACAATTACTACGCTACGCACGATGACACAAAACAAATTACGTCAAGATTAGATTACCTACTATTTGTGACCGGAATTTAACTGAAATTATTTGAAATTAACTCACTCTAAAATAGGTACCTAAAAGTTACAGTTACGGATCTAAAGGCACGTTACCCATTTAATGTTGACAATAACTGAGTATTTTAAAATGTTTTTTTTTATTACAACTAGATGACTATCAAGCTGACGGCCCACCTGGTGGTAAGCGGTTACAGCCGCCTATAGACACCTGCGATAACAAGGAAAAATCACTTGATATTGCAGATGCGTTGTCATCCTGAGGCTACCTTTCCCTTCAATCCGAAACACAGCGAACTGTTTCACGGCTGAAATAAGAAAGGCGGTGGTACCTACCCAGACGACCCTACATACGGGTCTACCACCTACTAAAATTTGACATTGCAGGGTGGATGTTAGCTAACGCAAATACAGATAGACTAGAATCATTTCACAGGGTTATCCCAAGTCCTTGGTAGCTCAGATGGTTAGATGATAGTAGTGACTCGGATCGGAAAAGGTCGCGGGTTCGATCCCCACCCAAGTACGTGATTTTTTTCTGGTTAAGATATTTTGCAATGTAATTAGCTAAGTAAGTATTTATTGATATGCTGAATAGTTAACAAGTTGGATTATCTAAGAAAGATAACACTTTCCTTCATCATTACATTGTTTATTTTGAAACAATGTTAGACAGTACAGCCATTTTTTACATACTTTGCAGTAATAAGGGCCGAGTACGTATGTATCAATCAACCAACAGCAGCAGTCGATACACGATACTGGTCGATGCGCAAACGCAAGAATGTTATACATATAGGTGTTTACTAGGTGGTAGACCCATATGTAGTGTCGCCTGGGTAGGTACCACCGCCTTTCCTATTTCAGCCGTGAAACAGTTCGCTGTGTTTCGGATTGAAGGGAAAGGTAGCCAGTGTAATTACTGGGCATGGACGGCATTTCATCTTAGGCCTCAGGATGACAACGCACCTACAATATCAAGTGCTTTTCCTTTTTATTGCAGGTGTCTATAGGCGGCGGTAACCGCTTACCACCAGGTGGGCCGTCAGCTTGTTTGTCATCTAGTTTTATAAAAAAAAACATATAATGTAAGGTCGGTGGCTATCTGGAAATTTATAAAATAATAACGTACCTACATAGGTAAATACTTCCCAATGAGCACCAATAATTTGTCACTGTGGTGTTAATGGTCTACTTAAGGGGATAAGATTTAACAAATGGACTCTTGCAAGACCAATTGAGTGAATTCTCATAAATGACGTTTACTGCAAAACTATACTGTGTTGGACTTTGCTTTACCTACAAATAGGTAGTAATTATTCATTTCTAAGTAACTTTACAAAAAATTATGTGCAATGACACTGCATAATTTTAAATAAATTAAATGCAAAATAATAATAAATATAACATACTTAGTTACAATTACTGTACTCCCCATGTTCATAGTAGAGAATAAGGTGTCAAGTCGAACACACGCGTTTTTTTGCCTTGCTACTGTTTGAGCTGCAATTAGCAGTAAAAACTGACAATGGAGCAAGTGCAAGAAGTGCGTAGCGATGTGGGGCGATGCGCGAGCGACGCGAGAGGCGCGTATATGGCAAGGTCGGCGGGTGCATGCTCACCGCACGCGACATCAACGCAATCACTTTCACCGCGCGTCTTACCAAATAACGCGGATAATGTCCTAATGGAACTGGCAAGCTAGTCATTGGGACTGTTATAAGCCATCACAGATTAGTGATGTAGTTATATTTCTGTAAACTCTGTAGTTTACAAGCTGCAAGATAATATGAAATGAAAAGTTTTTGCTTTTCGTAATTGATCCGAGTCGCCTTTGGCGGTCCTTTACCTATTTGTGTATCGGATTTCATAAAACAAAATGCAACTTCTGAGCGACTAACAAAGAAACCGTTATCTAGGCACACTACTAGAAATTATGGCATGCTCTACAATTAGCGAAAAAGAATTTCTTTCACCGTGTAGGTAGGTTTTATTGTTTAAAATCTGGAGGATTAGATAAGTACCTACTAATATTATTAGTAGAATGACTTACCTACCTACATCAATTAACTACTATCTTACTTATTTGTTGTATGTTAAGCTTTCATTGTTGTTGTTTAACGCCGCAAGGCTTGTCATACGAACTTTTGTCGAAAATATTGGAAACGAATAATCCAATTCTAGCAAAATTTGCCATGTCTAGGTGAATTGGGGTTGTCTAGAAAGACATCAGTGGTATTTTCGAAAAATTTAATGATAAAGAAATTATTGCCGATTTTTGGCTTGTATAAAAAGCTAAAAATTGCTCTTACTTAACAATAGGACTGTTTTTCGAAAAATCCTCTGATAACAACTAATTTAGAGTAGCCTGACTTGCATAAGTATATAAAGTCGTAGAATTGGTTTTGTTTCTTTGCGTGAAACTATAAAAATAAAAATGTCAAGTGCCGGATGATCGGTTGGGTCTGTCACTCTTGCTACTATGATTTGTCCGTTATCAGAAAATGATTATGATTGAATTAGCTGATTAAATAAATGATTGAAGGTCCTCTGTAAATTGTGTAACCTTTAATTAGACGAGACGATAGTTTATTCGCGTGTGGTACGTACAGCCGAAGTACCTACACCTTTTGAAGCTGCAAAACTACTTGTGGAAAATTTATGTGCAATTATTCAAAAACATGATGCAGGTGTACAACATCATAGAAGGAAAATGGACGCAATACCTGGTGACCTATGTCGGCTTCACGACAGCATCTCTATAAACCGAACTTTGTTTCTTAGGCAAGCTAGAAAATAAAACATTCACTGAATTATGTGAACTGATGGCATAGCACATAGTATGGACTTAGTCTGAAATAAATTATTCTATTCTATTCTATAGTGTACTCCATCAGAAATAGCAGAAACATTTCAGTTCATGCGAAGAAGCGAGAAGGGGAGACGGTGCTAGAATCGGTTTGTTCAATTAGTAGTTATATTTAGGTAGAAATAAAATATTTTTCGCACCATTAAGTATAGGTTCCTTTTACTAATAAAAATGATGAGTGATATGTGAATGAGGAATGAGTGATGTCATCATTTTTATGATCTTTCTATTTCATTTTATTATCCGACTACAAAAAAAAGGATGTTATCAATTCTATCCGTATTAGGTTGGTATTTCTTAGGAGTTGGTGCTAAAGTGTTTCCAGTAACTAGAAACAAAAGAAAATGAAGTTCCGACTCCAAAAAAATACATTTTTTTAAATTATTTTCTCTCTTTTCTATTAGATTTTATGTAATAAACACAAGGTGAAGGATCTCCTTCACCTTGTGTTTATTACATAAAATCTAAGTATATAGTTTAAGGTTTATATAGAGTCCCTAGCCTATGCCTAGACTAAAAACCTCTGAAAACAATCATTTTCCAGAACGTTTTCAATATATGGCCACAGATTTTAGAGAATATGTCTTAATATGGCCTCCTATATTGCTATATTTGGTTTTTTATGGATGCTTTAAAATATTTGTGTACGTGGATTAACGGCCGAAAAAATCACTCAAAATAATTTGTAGTGGTTTTAATAATTTTTTGCCATTTTTAATGTACAGCTGTACATGTTCATAGCCGAAAATGAAACATCTCCCTTCCTCGTAGTAAAAAGAGCTCCAAAGCTTCATTTATTACCTAACTTATTTATATATACGAGTTTCAAGCATTGATCTTTGATTAATTTGTGCAGTACCTAAAAACAGATACTACGGTTATTCTATCTATTGTTATGGCGACATGTACTTGACAAAAAGTTAACGGAAATTGGTCAAAGTAAATATTTTTTAATGTTTTTTTTATTTGTTACGTAATAAAAATTATTATCATCCAGTTAATGCAAACAAAAGAAAATTACTTAGTATCTACCTACTAGCTATACATTAACAAAATAATTTTCAAAAGGTGTAGATTAATAACTTAGATGTCTAGGTACCTAGGTACTTATCGTAAAGTTACCTATCTTCAGTGGCTACCAAGAGAGTGTTAGTGAGTCTTTTCGTCAGGTTACATTGTTACTTTTTATTACAATTGGAATGTATTTATCTGCTTAAGAATAATTTGAAGTCAATTTTGAATTTATCATTGTTTAAGCCTCTTTTTGTTATCTACGATGAAGCGCAGGTGCCAGTGCGTCTACAAACTCAGGAATGTCGACAAAAACGCAGTGAATCGTAGAACAATGGACACTTCCAGTTAAAAGTACCTGCGCTTGCGCACCTCCGAGGGTCTCACTTCCTCTTCACAATGCGCTAAATTCGTTTCAGTGCGACTTGCAGCTTTCGTAACTTAACTAAGATCACGTAATCACTGTTACAAAGCACAAATTACGCACAATACGTTCAAACAAACTGCAAGCTAAATTATTCATTCGATTTAACGTAGGTACCTACTCGTCTCGTGTCAACCATTTAAATTTTCTGCTCCAAGAACATCATTTTTAAAACGAGATTCTAGGTAGGTGGCTGGTTACCTTAGACTAGTTATTATTCTGAGCTGGTTACATTAATACTTATGACATCAGTCATTCGTTCGTCGTCCAATTGGTTAAAATTAATATTCGATTAGATGTACAATTATTATTAAACAACACACACACTTGCATAATATTGCTTTACTTAAAATTATTAGACCTAAGTATTTCATTTTTGCTTAGCGTGGATTCAGAATATACTAAATAAAAGCTTGAGGTATGGTTTTCAATACTCACCTTTTATCAGCTCTTGGCTTTATAATTTGAGTTGCCTGCCTCCGTACTTCGTCGTAGATACCTACTTACATAACAACTCTATGCCCATCATTATCGATATGGTAATTTTGCGGTAACACTATTCTGACCTTATGTTTGCTGTTGCCAATTTTTTTTAAACTTTAGCAACAGGTAATAAAGGTAATTTTTCTTTAATATCATAGTTAAATACATATGCTTTGGCGCACATTGAGCGTGAAAAAATCAGAGAAGTAGCGTGCGCACATAAAATTAACCGATAACAAAAGACGTTAAAATCAGCTTGTAAACGCGTAGCATTTAGAGGCTAATAAATACACAGCATCTGTTTATAAGTAATTGAACAAAACCAATATTCTACTTAATTTTAATCCAGATATTTTAAAAAAAATTGGATAGTGCTATAGGTAATTAATAAATATTTAGTATAACTGTAGAAAAAATCTTCGCCTAGGTTATACTTAGACTGGCCATAAATTCTGTTACAATTAAAAATAATCGAAATATTACATAGTCATAGTCATAGTCATATCCATTTATTGCCACATGTTGGTATAACAGATGACATTTGAATTTGGAATTTGTTATTTTTTAAGATTGTTCATTGAGTTTTCTCATGTTGGCGCCAATACATTTTACAATATTTTGCGACATCAAAATGGAGTGGGGTGATGGAGAACAGAATCGCTGTGATTGCATTACACAAAGTAGGTATGGAGCCAAATGCAATTTTTAAAATTCTCCATACGCTTTGTATTAGTAAAATGTTTGTGTGCCGGGTTATTAATAGGTACAATGGGACCTCCTCTGTTTATGACAGAAAAAGATCTGGCCGCCCACGTAGTGTTCGTATGAAAAAGGTGGTCAAAGCAGGAAGGTAAAGAATTCGAAAAAAACCTGTCCGAAAGCAAAAGATTTTATCTCGGTAGATGAAGATAGCACCTAGAACCATGTCGCGTATTTTAAAAGATAACTTAGGACTTGCAGCCTATAAGCGACGTCCTGGTCATTCCTAAGTGATAATTTAAAAAAGAATAGGGTGGTAAAATCGAAACAACTACTGAAGCGGTACGCAAAGGGAGGTCACAGAAAGAAATTGTTTACGGATGAGATTTTTTTTACAATTAAGCAACATTTTAACAAACAAAATGACCGTATTTATGCTCAAAGCTCTAAGGAAGCTTCCCAATTAGTCGACAGAGTGCAACGTGGGCACTATCCGACTTCAGTGATGGTTTGGTGGGGTATTAGCTATGAAGGAGTGACTGAGCCATACTATTGTGAAAAAAGTATCAAAACATCGGCACAAGTGTATCAAGATACCATTCTTGAGAAGGTACTGAAGCAATAACCAAGAATGGTCCTTTTTTTCTTTATTTCAGTATTTATGGCGAGACTACTTTCTTTCTCAGAATAATTCAATAAGGTCACAAAACCACATTTCATATTCACCTTACCCACCTATTTTATCAGTCAGTAGGTATTTACCAAACTGTCATATCTTAGCATAATAATAGAAAATTGAAAATTTTAAGCAACTCCCGACCTCATTATCCAGCAATCTAACACCGTCTTACTAAGACTATTCTTATGAGCCCAAACACGCTATATACATATCGGTGCAGTAAGTTCCTGAACAATTGAGCACCCCGCAGACTATTTGATGGTACAGGATCAGCTCAAGGTTAGCATGCCTTGAAAATACCACCGAAATACCAACTTTCAAATCAATCGGCGAAACTCAGTAAAACCCTTTTGTCAAGTAGGAAATGAACTGATGGTCATCAAACGCCTAAACTGATCTTCATAAATGTCAGTTTTGAAAAAAAAAACGAATGGAAATCAGTGGATCGTTCAGGAGGTACAATGCCATTAAGATAACTTAGCAGAATCATTTAGCTAACATAGCTGCTTGATTAATGAGGCCGGGGGTTACTTAAAATTTTCAATTTTATATGTGTAACATTTAACTGTTTAAATCTGTCAAGCGGCGTTATCCCTCCGGAGGGCTATTACAATTGGAAAATCATCATTGTGTCTGGAATCTGATGCTTGACGGACGACGAAGACGACCCAATTGCCATTTTTTTTATAACTGGTAAACCAATAAGTACCTAATATAAAAAATTAAGTATATAAGTTTTATCGTACTCTCGGTACAAAATTTAACAGTATAAAACTAACGTATAAATAGTTGACTTGTTGTTCGATGTAGGCAATGTAAATATGTATATAAACGTAGACCTAGGCTAACAATACTTACACAAAAAAGTGAAGGACGCAAACTTAGCACCCTATTATAAGATAAATATCTACACGATATTAAGGAATTTACCGGTTATATCACGAAAATCGGAAAATATTCAGCCAAATTACTACAGTATAATTTAGCTGAATATTTTAAAGTTAGGTAAATATAGATAAAGAAATAACCAGTAGATTACTAGGTAGGTATGTACAGAAAAGAAAACCTATGTTAATCTATGGTAGCTTTAATCCTGTCATCACTAGCATCATACAATGATCGAATACTTCTTCCTTACCCAGGGTCCACCCGACAAGTTCACCTGGGTGGATTATGAGCACTTGTTCTGACCCTTGGTACACCTGGGTGGACTAGGAATACTGGAGCAGACCCGTGGATTACCTGGGTGGACTAAAGATACTGACGCAGACCCGTGGTTCATCTGGGTGGAGTATGGATTTCGACTTAAGGCACTGAGTAATTTCTGGCGAGAAGATCTTAGACAAACCTATAATATTAATATGTCCGTATAACTTGTCTATTTCTTTTTCCAGCTCTACCTGCTACCTTTTTTGGCCCTTAAATCCTTTAATGCCCAGATGTCATCTATTGATGGCATAACAATTAAAATTTAATTGTATCTGGTTAATCGGGCTTTGATGGGATTGCTCGTTATAGCCCGGTAGCTACTGTGACCACACTGGTCACAGTAAACGTGATCCAAAGCTTTTCGAAATGTTTTTATTTCTGCCGGATTTCCTCAAGAATCGGATCTTGCCCGCTGCCATAGGGTTGCGGATTGCGGAGAGAACATTAATAACAAGCACGAATAGTCTGCTGACTATTTATGTTCTACTTACGCCCGGAACCTTTGAGTATGCCGATGACAGCACTCGAACAGATACCTCAGCAATGTCATAACAGTGAAGATAAGGTCTTGTCGCGAGGGCTTGATTGAACGCTTGTAGGTATTTGAGTCTGCAAATAGTCTTATATACTAAATCCCTCCTGGAACTCCAAGGGCACAATACCACTTGTAAACTGGTCGTAATCAATTTTCTTAGCTCTCCCTTGAATAGCATCAAATGGTCTACGTTGTTTTATACACTATAAGGTTTTGCCGCTCAAAGTTACAACAGTGCTCGACATCAGCAACAACCTTTGCTCCGAGGTGAAGTGTCGACTTAGCCTAATAAGCTTACCAAGCTTTTTGGGACCCAGCTTGACCGTTGTCTTATAAATTAATGCAAAAGTAAACGGATGTAAAGATATCGAATTCATGGCTTTCTGTATTCCAAGTGATGTTACGCGACTTGGCCTGGGATTGTTTAAATCTTTTCTGATTTATATACAGCTTTAAAAATATTTTTATAGTATATATTTTATTTTATTTTTGTATGATATAGTCAGCAGAGGAAAGCTTCACGCCCGTCAATGAATCAGAACATGAGCGGGTCTACGGAGACGTTTTGTTATCCGCACACCTTGAGTGAGTCACACGCCAAATGTTTCCAAACATTCAAATGACCTCATGCGGTCACATTCAAATTTTAAGAAGATATTACTGAGCTAATAAAGACCGCCGCTATCTTTTGTTTGCTCGGTAGCCATTCTTTTTTTTAAGGATGTGCGGCTCCGGTTCCCAAGAATTCAAAGCGGCTTGGAAAAATAAAAATAAAAACAGATTAATCTGTACATATTAATACATTATTATATAAACAACTAAATTGTAGACATTTCTAAATTGTAGATATTTAATGTTTTTTGTTAAGTAAAAATCATAAATCTTGTACCTACTAGAAGTACTAGATCTCATAAGAGATAATTTTAGTATTATTTGAACTAGTAGGTAATAGGTAGATAAGTCATTATCGGATATAAAATGGAAAGTTAATTATCTACACGCGCTCATGAAAGAAACTAATACAATTTGCAACTCTATCAGATTGTCCCAGTAGTACATATTTGTGTTATTTATTTATTCAAGGCATTCAAAACAAATTAAAATCAACATTAGCACAGAACAACATTTCTAAAGCAAAACCGACATCCAAAGACGTGCATCATACACAGTGGCATATACGATACGGAAACATTTGGCATAAAAGTGGACACAGTTGCATGAAATTGATGTTTAGTTATTTTGACCTAAGTCAGGTAGGTTATATACTTACTAAATATTAGTTTTTGGTTAACATCGAGTTTTCTCAATGAGTATTCTTTAAAAAGCCGTCACTTATTCCCAAACAAAAAGTCGCTGAGGGGCAAAAGACGGCAAAAACACGGGCTTACAGAGAGACTCCGAGCATATCCATATACTCGGAGTTTTTCTGCAAGGCCGTTTCCACAAAGAGGTGTCCTGGTAAAGACTCCGTTTCTTAATTATCAGCGCGATTAACGGTAAAAATTTGAGGTTTAATTGTTAGCATAACCTTTTGCGAACAAATTAGAAGAAAAAAACGAAAATAGTCTTATATGCTAAAACGATATGTTAACGCCCCGGTATTCTAGGTAGAGCACAATAACTAAAAAAAACACAAAATTTTACAAGTTTTTCGTCTAAATCAAAGGGTTTAGTTTATTATTTTCAGTAACTTCTTAACAAATACAGTGTTAAATGCTAGTACATTTCAATATCTTTAAAATAAGGTCACTTTTGTGTACGTAGACAACATAAAATCATAAAACAACGAGTTTTAATAAAAAAAGAAATTAAATTTTAAAATGTATAGTTTTTTATCGATAAAATTTAACATACAACACCCAACGTGTTGTATGTTAAATTTTATTTAAAGTATCGGAAGTCCGATCCCTAACGTATATGGTTTATATTTAGTTTATTTAAGTGTCCAACCTATGAATCTTAGAGAAGGTGAACACTTCATGGTCGCTTTGTTTTTCTTTTCATGAAGATTAAACAAAAAAAATATAATAATTTTTATATAATAAAATATAAAAATATAATATAATGGAATAAGCAGAACTCAACAACGGCCCTATCAAACTGGCGTACGGCCTATAAAAACGTCGCATTTTTTAAATTCTCATTTCAGACGTTTTTATCTCTCATTGCCAACATACTTCAGATATACCATCACAAATCGATATCGATTGTATCGTCACAATGACTCATAGAACTAAACTGGTATTAGTTTACAGTTATTACTGGTAAATGTATCTACTAGGTGTAAGTATTTTAGTTAGCTGAGCCATCGATCGCGTCATTATAATCATCTCAAAAAACAGTTATTTCCAATATGCACAGAGGCACCAAAACCTATCCATAGGTCTTTGTGAGATTGGAATCCTTGCTAATTTTTGAAATACTATCGATTATTATGATATCTAAAATTAATTGAAATAAGTAGGTACTAGGTCTCAAAATTAGAGAAAATTACGTACTTAAAAGAAAAAAAAAATATTAATACTTTTTTAGAAATGGTTAATGAATTATTTGATTTATCTGTACCTAGTTAATCTTTTGATTGTAGGTAATAATAATAGTCGCCTTGACATTTTGAGGATAATTGTAGACATCGTTCGTCGTAGACATCATCGTGAGATCGTTGTAGACATTGCCGGTCTAAACGGAAGCTGTCTAATTTTTGTTAAACGCAAATAGAGAGACGGCATCATGTTTTAAGCCAGCGCGCGTTTTGTGATAAGGCAGTGAGTATTTGTGATTAATGTAAAGATCGATCCTCCTTTATTTTCTATGCTCACTATTGTAATAAAACCAATTTATCGGATTTTACTGGCGTTTAATTAGATGTTACATTATTATTATTATACGCCCGACGTTTCGATTACTTCAAAGCGATCGTGATCACGAGAAGACTGAAGATGTCAAATATCTTTGATATAATTTAAGTAAACTACCGTCACTTTGTGTTATATTTTGAGCGGTCCGAATTAACACCGTCCGTCCGGACCGTCACCGGTCCGTTTTGAAACTAACACCGTGAGCTCCATATGCGTAATTCAGACAGCTCAAAATATAACACAAAGTGACGGTAGTTAACTTTAAACTTATCAAAGACATTTGACATCTTCAGTCTTTCCGTGACCACGATCCTGTATAGCAAGGTTGTCTAAATGTTAAAAAAAATGCTTAATACAATACTTTGCACAATATCAATATTTTAACATTTTTTTTTATGACTAGGTATCTATTCTCGGTTTCGCTTCTCGGGCTCGGCTGTTTTATTTTATTCCCGGTCACGGTGTCAGTCTCCGCCGAGAAAGAAAATCCTGTCTCGGTCGACCATTACTGCATAGTCAATTCATGGTTTCTGTGACAATCAGTCATATTTTATAAAACCAATTAGAATAAAAGCACGCGAATATGCTAACTGGTTAGTTCCCACGCTTGATAAAGAATGCCACGCGCGGCGGGCAGTGTTGTTGCCTCCAACTCTGCGTGACAGGTGTCAATACAGTGAAATTGCACTTGTCAGTAAACTGTCATTTTGTATTAGCTTTGGTACCTACCTGCTAAAGGCGATTTATTAGGTGGGTCAATATGGAGAAATCAATCTTTTTTTGAGATAGTTAGATAATTCTTAGCAACTACGTCACCAATTGACGTGATAATTATCAGCATCATATGTATTGTACACGCATCTAGAGTGTCGTAATAAGTAGTGGTCAATGAAACATTTTCTTTCTATAGACTTATTCAGTGATAGCAAAAACTTTACGACCTTTCCGTCGTTATACATATAACCTAATCCAATTTATGTAACGCCACCAGTAATTGTAATGGACTTCAATTGACATTTACTGTGTATTCATTGAGGGCTGGCTACGAATAGTTGTTTTATATAACACTTTATAATGTATATCCCGTGTGTATATCTAATAAATGCCATAGAATGCCGATCACCAATACCAGTAATAAAGGGAGGACCGTCTCATGTTTGTTGATACGGTTCGATAGAGACGGAGGAAGTTTTATATTCAGTTGGATTATGTTGTCTATACAGATTTTGTTCTGGGTACTACTGTCTTAGCAAAATTTACAGAAAATTTTTAAGTAAAATATTTTTGTGTAGAAAAATTGAGTTCAATATTAATACTCTCAAAAACCTAGTTTGAAACGCAACACAACACTGTTTTACCTACAAATATTTTCGTAGCATTTTCGCATTTGTATTGGCAATGAGCCCTATCTATGACAGGCCTTATTGAGTTATATTTATGTATCTACCTATTTAATTATTTTTTCACAACAGTACATACGACACTGCTAGTACCTACATACCAAAACATTTATCTATACTATAGTTATAGAGGAGCTCGGTGGCGTAGTGGTTTGAGCGCTCTGGTTTCAATAACGAAAACATAAAAACTTTCGCCATGGTTGGTCCGGGGATTGGTCTATTAAATTTATAATCTCGAGCTCCTCCGTGCTTCGGAAGGCACGTTAAGCCGTTGGTCCCGGTTGTTACTGCAACCGCTTTAACCCACCAACCCGCATTGGGCCCGAGTGGTGGTGTTATGGTCCAATCTCCTCATTTGTTTCTCCCATGTAGGAAGGCCTGTGCCCAGCAGTGGGAAGTATATAGGCTGATAATGATGATAGTTATAGTATATATATTTTTTTAATTAATTTATGAAGATAGCTATGATTAGCTTTATTTTTATTGTTAGATTTAAATAACAAAATATGAATTAGTATTAAACTGTTATCCTTAAAAAAAGTTGTAATAAAATAAGATAAAGTGCTTTCTACAAGCATACCAACAAAAATGAATAAGTTGGCAGCCAAAACATCTATTTATTTTCGGGCTTCAGAATATTTTTAGTTGCTCAATTTATTAGAATTATCCATATCAATTATATCCAATTGGCGGATATAACGAAAAGGACAGACACCTTCGATAGGTACTTACTAACATCAATGACACAGTGACATAATTCCTTGAGAGATTACTGAGAGCATAAAAATATCAGTGTTCAACAGGTTTTGACGTAAGTAGTAGCACGTATAAATACCAAGGTAGTTTTAGCTGGCAGGTAGGTTTAAAATTTATGTAGAAAATATTAATGCAAGTACCTTTTTCGGCTAGATCTTTTTAGGCTCTCATATTATAGGCATAAAGTTAATTGTCATAAAATCACATTCCATAATTTCGATTGATACAATTGTCACGACGGAGAATAATATTGTGAAAATCAGAGAAAATCGATTTCAGACACTGGGATCGAAAGGTAACCAGTGTAATTAGGTACTGGGCATTGGCGGCATTTCATCTTAGGGCTCAGGACGACAACGCACCCACAATATGAAATGATTTTCTCTTGTTATTGCAGGTGTCAATGGGCGGCGGTAACCGCTTACGGTGTGGGCCGTCAGCTTGTTTGTCATCTCTAGTTGTATAAAAAAAAGCTTCCTTCAAGATATAAAGTTAACGGAGAATAGGTATCAAGGCAAATGGGACGTTCATATGATGGCCGATCATTGCAGGGACTAATAAAATTTTTACTAGAGAAAATCACATAGGAGAAAATTTATTGATGAAAATTAATCGATTTTTCAGTAAAAACCCGTTTTTTTCTATATTTTTAACTAGAGCTGTTACAAAAAAAACAGTACCTACATTGTGACACCACTAGACAAGACATACTTAAAATCAGGTCTGAAATCCTAGGCATTAAAATACATGTATGTAGGCCAGTAATGTATATGTTGCCGGTATCCGGTTAAATTCGCCGCTTGATTGGATGCCTAGACCGTTGATTAATTGCCTAGGTCGATAGTTAATTGAACTCGACTCACTTAACGTTTACCGACTTTGCGTATTGAAAGGATCGTCTTGTACCGAAGAGTTTTGGTTTGATTGGTGGGTTAAAGGTTATTTTTCTGATGACAACTTATTACCCATTGTTTTGGTTATATGTTCATAGAAAAATAACATTGAACCTACCAATCACTCAAACAGTCACATAAATGCTCTTTGATTTAAACGATCTGCCTAGGCGTCTACTTGAATGGCTAATTTAACCAGTACCTCTAGCACGACCACTTAAATTTCGTATCGCCATCGTATCGAGTAGTTACGTTAGCTTTTGTCTGGCTTTTGTTTGATATATTAAGCGTGCCGTGCGTGAACGATACGATTACGATTCGAAATTTAAAAATGTTCGTGCTAGGGGTACAGACAGCTGACACGACGTTCAGCCATCTGGTTAAACGTTGCGCTCAATGACTTGGCTAGTTGTCGTTCAGCCGTTTAATTGGATGCCGGCATTCAATCAACGGGCTAGGCATCCAGTTAAGCGTAATTTAACCAGACGGCTGCGACTTTCAAACAGTGTGTCCCGAAAATCCGAAATAAAATTGAAGGGGGTGGTTGTGTTTCCTCTCAAGAGTTGTCTATAAAAGTTTGACACCTTTCAGGCCACTTATATGTTCCGATTAAATTAATAAAGCATTGTCCTGCTCATGACAACCCTAGAAAATGCGTACTATAGCGTATTCTACGACACACTAAGGCTATACCACACACACACATGTGTATAAGCCAGGCACATACTACGATATCGGCCCCCCGCAATCCCAAATTTCCGAATTTGATTTCGGAATTCTGTAACATCCGGTATAGCATAATAATCGCTACGAATACTAAATTAACGCAGAATTTCACAAAGCATATTAATAAATTAAGAGCAAGCATGTAAGCAGTCAAGCAAACAAGCATAAAAGCAAGCAAACATGCAAGCATACAAGCAAGCAAAGCATGCACAGCTTCAGAGCCTGTCCACATGTCCACGTCACGACATCGTCAACGTGGAAGGGTGCGGTGCGGTAACGTGCCACGGCAACGTAGCGGTGGGACGGCTGTTCACGTCGGCCGACGTGGCTCGATTGGATGCGCTCGCTCAGTTAATGCTTCATATGAGGGCGGGCACCCAGTATTGTCTTTTCACGTCTTTTTTCTTCAACCTCTCTCCCCGTCTTTTTAACAATAGCTGAAGCAGAAGAAAATGTCTTGTACAGTCCATATCTAGATAAATAGTGAAGAATGTAGCAGAATTTTACAAGGCACGGCGACATGCAACGTTGCTGCGTCGTGACGTGCATTTTTACGTTACGCCAACGTACCGTGCCACGTTACCGCACCGTTTCACGTCACGACGTCGTGACGTGGAAATATGGACAGGCTCTCAGTCTCAGCTCTCAGTTACGGCGCTACTGCGGGGCTTCGTTAGTCCCATGCGTGCTCACCACCGCAGCTTTGGCTTGCTGGCTGGCAAACTCAAGGGCTAGGGCTAGGTAGACTAGGTACGCGGTGTCGGCTTTTCAGCAATTCGTTTTCGTCACTCAGACTTGTGTACAATATTAAAACAATAAAAATACTTCCGATTTTGTGCGTAAAATATTAAGGATTATATTAATATGGCATATAAAATTATGGTAAAGCATTTTAGGACTACCTTCTAATATCATGTCATAAGAAATTATGACATGATATTAGAAGGTAGAAATTATGTCATATTTATTTATTTATAACTTTATTGCATATCAACCACAGAGACAAAACATGGTAGGTATACTTACTTAGTATAAACAACGTAAAAAGGGCGGCATTATCTATCAAAGCCATCTCTTCCAGGCTACCCTAGGTTAGAATGGATGCTGCATGCTATATGAAAACTTATTTCATCTTAAATAAAAATATGCAATTTAAAAATAATAGTGACCTTAAATAACATTTCCTCCCCATTACTAGGCAGCAGCGCCGGCGCGGGGGCTCATACTTATATGTATAGATAATTGCGGTCTGTTTTGTGGTGTAGGTACTTCACAGATTACGGCTGGAAAATTTCATTTGAAAGTAATAATAATAATAATAATATTTATACACTCACACCTATTATCTAGCCCAAAGTAAGCATCATTAAGAGCTTGTGTTATGGATACTAGATAACGGAGAAATAATGATAATAATATGTATATAAATATTATAAATATACTAAATAAACATATAAACATCCATGACTCGTAAACAAATGTTCGTACTCATCATACAAACATTTGTTCCTACCGGGATTCGAACCCGGGACCTCTTGACCGAGTAGCCTGGGGTACAGACCACTCGGCCAGGCGGTCGTCAAAAGTCAAACAAAGGTGTCAATTGAACGACGTGTAGCCTTGTAATAATATAATATCTAATAGTGGGGATCTATTCTGATTACGCACTTCAAATTAAAATTTTAGTAGGTACTTATATACTTGGAGTAAGTATATCATCTCTTTTTACACAACTATCATATAAAAGTTAAAGTTATAACTGTCAAATCACTCCAATTTAGTTTAGATAACTTTAAGACAATTTAGTCTTTTAATTCTAAGCAAGTTAGAACATAAAGTTTAGTTGCAAAAGGTGACAGTGTGCAAAGCTATTGACAGTACAGAAGTACATAATTATGAAGCAAACCAACAATAAGTCAATATTATATTACTTAAGTATAATTGGGTAGTTGATAAATGGCTACGTAACATCATCCGCTATGCATATGTCACCGTCAGTGTTTACTCATACTCGACAATAACAATAGCCTCACACATAACATATGTACAAACGGCCTCAGATGAAACGTAACGCTTCAGTTGCAAAATAATTCTTATTACATCGGTTTAAGGTACCCACAAATATCATAATGTTCAACTTGATAGATAACCTAACGGTCGCTTACGTTTTACCCACTAGTTAGGTAAGCGAGTCGCTTACCTATACTAGTGGGTAAAACGACGCACGACAGAACTACTCTCATATAAGTACTAGCTTTATAGCAAACATATTGGATCTGTACGGAAGTCACAAATATAACTTTGGGATAAGTAGATAATTAATTGTAACTATACTTTAATTTTCCCAAAGATTATTACTTAACTACTTCAAGTAACTACTTAACCACCCCAGTAGGTATTTAGTGGTTGGTACCACCTACCTAAGATCTAGAGGTCCAGGGTTCTATTCACTATAGGGGGTGAAATTTCCTGCTCCTTTTTTTTGGTGCTTAGGACTTTTTCCAGCTACACACATAAATAGACACAATAATGTTAACACCACAATAATTTTAAGAGCATTGTTGTGTTGTGGCAGTTGGAAGGAAAATAGCCGTTCCCCTATGGCTGAGGTATCCGGTTGTAACCCTCTTCCATCTTCGGCCTTATCATCAGGTGAGATGAAAGCCAAGAGCTACCCCCAAACTAGTTACAAATGGAAATAAAAAAATTAAAACTTTTTTATTTATTAAGAAAGGTAATTATTACTAATGAAATCCTAAGAAAAACCCCCTGTTCAGGTATATTGAACAAAACATTTAGGATCGATATCGGATCGTCTGTATCAATCAAATGACGAATCCTTATTATTCCTAGGTAAGTACTGTCAAATCACAATTGATTCTTAATTTACATTACAAACACTGCTCATGAACTCTTTTTAAACATTTTAATAAAAATCGGTTATTGGTACACTTCCATTTTCAGTAGATTTAGGTGGTGTTTTTTATTTATAAGTTCGGTTAATTTTAGTTTATTTATAGGCCATAAAAATCGTAATATTCACGTCGCGGTTCAAATGAAAGTGACGTATCGTAAGACACGGAAAGTTTTCCAACGGGAAGTATTCGCGGAACTGAGACTCAATTGACACGAGCGAGAAGATACGTTACAACAAGGTGTACGTCACGTTGTTTTTCTTTAAAGCACCTACCTATTTACCGGGTTCAAGCTTGAAGGTTGTTTTTTTTTATTAAGAAACACATGACCATCTTTCCATAGAATTAGCACCTCGCGTACTTAGGTAGGCTTATGTTTAATTTGATTAACTTTTCATACGAAATAAATTTGCATACCTTGGTAACTTAGTTTAAGTACCTATTGTATTAACTAAGTATAAATATACAATTGTATTAGAGCCGATTATACTTTACATCCCCATTTTGTGAAATCCCCATTTTGATAAATCCTCTTTTTGAGAAATTCCCCTTTTTCGCCTAAAGGCTTCCAACGAACCAGTTGCACTTGATATGCTCTTTCACACTATTGTATTAAATTAAAAAAAAACCTTGCACAAGACCAATTATACATTGTAACACATGTAATAATTATTATTATTGACAATACATCTATTTTGTAGCCTTACGTAAGCATCTAAAGGACTTGTGTTATTGATGGATATAAACTTGACAACGGAGAAATATACTGTTAATTGTTCAATGTTGTTATCCCCACAAGCTCAGCCTCAATCCCAGCACGGTATGCCGATTATTTTTCCATAAACAGTTACTTCACACTTCCGATTGAAATTGTGCTGATGCGATTGGAGTGTGGGATGTTGTGATCTATCCATAGAAAGATTTCGTCAGCAATGGCAGCAACACTAGCATTCGGGCCCAACGCACCCCGGCGGATATTAGACAGTGGTCCGATATTCCCAATGGTACTCAAATCTCTATCGATAATCAACCGGGAAAGTCTTCAGGAGGTCCAACAATTACGGCACGTGGGCGTGACCGACAATATCTGGAAACCTGGTGGGCTGGTTAACCAGTTGAGTCAGATTTAACTGTGACTCATGGTGAGCATTGAAGTCTCCTGTAACAACAATACCGTGATTAAAAACTGACCCTGCGCGACATCAGCCACCCGACTATGATGTTAAAAAGTTGAGCACATTCTACATCATAAAGATAAGTAAATATAAAATTGTAAAAGTATGCATACCTAAGGCTGTGTAAGGGTCTGGTTAACTTACTTCAGAGAATCTTAGTAGGTACTATAAATGACTGATTATATTATGAAAAAAATACTACTATCTGAAAACATGCTACATTGTGCACAAAAAATATTTCACGTCTAATTTTATTACAATGGCAAAATTGTTCATCAGTCCCTAGCTAAACCTGGCAGATAAGAAATTTTGACTTTTGTCAAACAGTCAAAATTTTTTATCAAATACAACATCAAGTGACTGGCCATTTTCCGTATGACATAATAAATTAATCACCCATGACCAATGATAGGTATATACTGATAAGGAATGCAGTAACGTCTAAAATAACAAAAGTGACCCTGGTTTTGTGGAAACACCCATACATAGATACCTAATTAGTAGGTACTTTTTATTTTAGTTCCTTGCAAATAAAAAAAATAAACTAATTATCATTAAAATTAAGTAAGAAAAAGTCAAGGTAAATTCACTCAATCAATGTATACAGGTAACATGGTAAGTATACTAATGTTTAAGATATCGATCATTTTGCTTAAACTAATGATTTCCTGATCCTGTGATTTTCAAATTAGATACCAATAATAATTATTTACTTTCACAACACATTTAAATAAAGATAACGGTAAAAAAATAATGTGTCGCGAAAGTCATCCATCACTTTCACTCATCTCAGCACCAATATCTAAGTAACTCCTCTCATTTTGCAAACAAAATCTTATGTGATCTGGAACTTGCATTTTGAAGCAAACTTTTCCCAGATATTCACATTATGGAGAATAACACCGCCAGTTCCAGATTAAAAACTGATTTCAAAGATACACGTTCCCTTGTTTTTTTATTTTAGTTTTAAAGGTAAGTAAGTGGCCACTGGCGTTATCAACTTCTCTGTATTAAAATGTTCTTTTTATTTTTACAGTATGGCTTCACTGTAGTCTGTTGAGGAGTTTCTTAGAGTAATCGGATATCTCCGAAGATCTTCAGATCACCATTGAATTTTATACGGGGCAACCATGAAATGATTGACAAAGTTTCGGACCAAGATTAAGCAAGTATTTCGTGACATTACAGATGTTTATTAGAATACCAAGGAACCTCTCAAATAAAAGGATCCAAATCAAAACAAACTTTATGGTAGCTTCGTGTTACGAGATCGTTAGTTACTATTTGCGCGGAAACTATACCTACTAACGACCGGCTGGCTGAGTGATCTGTGCCCTTTACTACATGCTACTCGGTTAGGGGTCTCGGGTTCGAATCCCGATAGAGTTGCGGCCAGATAAACTGTAAGTATACATATTTACAGGTCTATCTTCACTATTTTGTTCGTCTATATAAAAGTTTCGGTTTCTTTATACCTTGTTCGTAGGTTATTATTACGAAAGATTAGTTGCGAGTTTACTAACGGTGATGATAGGATTTATTTTAAAGTAAGGATGATGGAAGTTACTTATCAAAATATCTAAACTAAAAAAAATTCACGTCCTGAGGCGGGGGTGGAACCCGCGACCTTTCACATCCGGGCGACTGTTCTAACCATCTGAGCTACCCAGGTCTTGGGATAACTTGATGGTAGTTCTTTGAAACAAATATAACAATATCGCAATCAGTTTAAATTTATTTATTTCTTTAATTGCACAAAATGAGTTACAATTTTGCGGACTTAATGCCATTAGGCATTCTCTACCAGTCAACCGGAAAGTTGAGTCCGAAATGATTAAATAGGTAGTGCACAAACAACTGTCTTAAAAATTAAAATAAACAATAGCAGCGAATACACTGCATAATAATAAAAATAAAAATTGTTTAGATGAATAATTATGGATAAATACGCAAATAATATATACATATATAATCAATACATAATTAATAAATACATATTAAATAAATACAGAAATAATGAGGATAGTTATATCAATGGGATAAAGAAGGGACTCCAGAAAAAGACTGCGAACTGACCGCTTGAAAGCCACTTTGTTTTTGGCTTCTTGAATATGAGGTGGTAGTGCGTTCCAGAGCCGTATTGCTTGACATTGAAAGGAATTGGACATGAAGCCAGTGCGGTGAGAAGGAAAAGTTAGAGTAAGTTTGCCGCTTGAACGAAGGACACGATTATGAGAAGCACCCAGATACTGAAATTCCCATTTCAGATATTCAGGAGCATATGGATCATTTAGTATACAAAATAGAGTGGACAGGATTCTAAGATCCCTTCTTTGACGAATCGTCAGCCAATTTAATACCTTACGGAATGAAGAAATGTGGTCGTACTTACGAAGATTGAAAATGAAACGTATACAATTATTGAGTAAGCGATCCAATTTGTTTAAAAGTTCTTCAGTAATATCAGCACAACACACATCAGCATAATCAAAGATTGGAAGAATTGTTGTTTGGACAAGAAGAATCTTAGTTGGAATAGGAAGGAAATTTTTAAAATGGTAGAATGGTCTTAATATGCCAATGACTTTATGACTGATGGAATCTACATAAGGAATCCAACTCAACGTGTTATCTATGACCAAACCCAGATTCTTAACATGAGTAGTAAACTCAATAGATACATTGTTATAGGACAGTGCTGCAACCATACTCATGTCTAGTTTAGATAGGGTGCGTGAACTGCCCACAATAAGACCCTGACACTTGCTTGGATTAACGCGAATACCAAAACTACTGGGCCATTCAGAGAAACGCTGGAGATCTTCATTGATTGTGAGAATTGCAGCATCCAAACTGCAGATCTCAGCCTGAGCATAAATTTGCAAGTCGTCAGCATATAGATGATGAGAGTTACGGAGAATAGGAGTGATCAGATTGATAAACACCGAGAAGAGAAGAGGGAAAAGTATGCCACCTTGAGGAACGTCGGCAGCCAGATCACACCAGTCGGACAGGATGTCGGAAGATATGAAGAGAACCAATTTAATTCAAGGGTCGAGACTCTCAAATGAGATAGAACTGCAAGAAGGAGATCATGGTCAACGGCATTAAAGTTAAAAGTTGGAGAAGTCAATGAGAACTAACACCGTTAACTTAGAGGCCTCCATTCCAATTCTCAAATCCCCAGTAATTTTTAAAATAGCAGTCGTTGTACTATGACCTGGCCTGAATCCGGATTGAAACTGACTGAGAATACGATTCTTATGGAGGAGAGTTGACAATTGGCGATAAATGACAGCTTCAAGAATTTTGGATAGAAATGGAAGTATTGAAATTGGCCTAAAGTGGCTAAGAGAGGTAGGATTATTGATTTTGGGCAGAGGCAGAACATGAGCCCTACGCCATATAGATGGGAATTCACCCGAGGAAAGAGACGCATCAATAATATGGGTCATTACTGGAAGAGTATTTTCTAAACTCAAAACGATCATATGTCTGCTCACATGGTCACAAACAACTGCTTTAGATTTCAAAGAAGAATCAATTTTGTGAATTTCAGACTCGGTAGCTGGAGAAAAGGTAAAACAATCTGGAGGATGGCTGCACATGGCAGCAATGTCTTTGAACGCCATTGACCTATCCGTCAGGTTAGAATTAGAGTTGGCAGAGAAATGTTGGTTAACATCACTGACGGAGAACGGATAGGGAACGGATGGATTACTTGACGGTTTTACTAGACCTAGACTTGAGGAATTTCCATGTGTCCGCCTGGGATGAGTGAAGAATATTGTCGTGAAAATAGCGGCGATTAGCTGCTCGCACCATCTGATTGCATCGATTTCTATACGACTTAAATAAAGACCAATTCGCATCAGTCCTGCACTTCTGAAATTTTTGGAAAGCTCTATTGCACCTCCTCATCGCCACTCTGACTAGAGCTGTACTCCATGGTGCAGATGGTCTTTTTAACTTAACAACACGAGCAGGAGCATGTGTGTCAAATAGCGATAAAATGTGGGTGTTAAATAAATTAACCTTAGCATCGATTGAGGTTGCAGTCAGTACATTATGAAAATCAATACCAGAAGCATCACGAGATAGTTTCTCCAGATCTAGTCGAGCAAAGTTCCTAAGTTCAACCAGTTCAGGACTACGTTTAGGAGGTTTCACTTTGTACGAGAGAAAAATAAAATCATGACGGGAAAAGCCGGGAGCAGAAATTTGGCCATGGCGAGATACATGATCGGGAGAGAAGACAAGAATGTGGTCAATCCATGAATCGGTAAAATCGATGTTATGGTGAGTAGCACCTAATTCCAGAAGGGTGAAAGTGAAGGAATCAATGGCAGACTGAATTTACGCGAAGCATAGGAATCTCTTAGAATATCAGTATTAAAATAACCCATGATTATGTGATTTGCATGTGCAAATCAAATGGTAGAATCAACTTCAGTAAAAATATCTGCCTAACAATTGTGCACAGATCTTATAGGTATATGTATAAACAAACCGGATAGACTTCATACACGAATGATATATATCTACCTTTGAACGAATCTGACAGTACAATTATAAACACGCGAAGTTTACCGAAAGGATCTAAATAAAGTTGAAGCTTTTTTATTTAGTAAATAGCAATTTACACTTTTTCTGGATCTTCGTAAAGTGGTAGAATTAAGTAATGACTTGTTTTATAATTGTTGGTAATTTTTCTTCCTAGATACAGTGGCCTTACTGACCATTTTCCATTTATATTTGCCTTTGTACAAACAACCACAGCACATGAATCATTAGATTCAAAGATAGATTAGAAGATTTTAGATATTAATTTTAGGACCAGTTATTAAACTGGTCCTAAATTTAATATCTAAGAACATAAATAATGCCATATGGAATACTGCTGCCACCTATGGGCGGGAGCACCTAGATACCAGCTTGGACCGTTTGACGCAGTTCAAAGACGCGCTATGAGAATCGTCGACGATTCCGAACTCACAAGCGGTATTGAACCCTTAAGCCTAAGGAGAGATTATGCTTCCTTATGTGTGTTCTACCGGTTGTATAACGGAGTGTGTTCTGAGGAATTATTTGACATGATGCCCACGGCCTCTTTCTACCATCGCACCGCTCGCCATCGGCAGGGAATTCATCCTCACACGTTGAAACTAAAATGGTCTCGTACTGTGCGGTTTCAGAGAAACTTTCTCCCGCGTACGCTCAGATTGTGGAATGACCTCCCTGCAGAGGTTTTCTCGAACAAGTACAGCATGGGGTTCTTCAAAAAGGGTTTGAAAAAGTTTTTACAGGGTCGGCAACGCGCAAGTGATACCCCTGGTGTTGCGAGCGTCCATAGGCTACGGTAACCGCTTACCATCAGGTGGGCCGTATGCTTGATTGCCACCTTAGTGGTATAAAAAAAAAAAAAAAAAAAAAAAATCCAATTACGTCCAACCGATATCAAATTTTATTTTACGACCAATGTTTAGTTCTAGCGTATTCGTTAACCCACACGACATGGTCAATCGCTAGGTATAGCCACATAGGTACCGCGTGGTGTTGTCAATGCGACAATAAATTAAAACATGAGCTATATTAGTTCATAGAAATGATTTGCCACTTTCAAAAACATCTTATTCATTTGATAATTTCTGCACATTTCTATGAAAAAATGCAGGCAATGTTCTATTACTCCATACAAATGTCATGAAATTATCAAATGAATAAGATGTTTTTGAAAGTGGCAAACCATTTCTATGAACTAATATAGCCCATGTTTTAATTTACTGTCGCATTGACAGCACGACCCTGTATAAGATGTAGCGTATCTAAATGTATATAATTATGTGTTTAAAAATATGAACTTTCGTATTAATGAAAGATAAAAAACATATAACTTCACTAGTAGCCGCCAGCGGCACCGCTCGGGATTATCGCGCCTGTTATCGCGCCAAACGGTGTCCTATATAATCTATCTCCATGCCTAATTTCATCTAAATCGGTTTAACAGTATAGGAGTGAAAACTTAACAGACATAGTTACTTTCGCATTTATAATATTGGTATGAACTATTTATGTATTCTTTTGTATGGATTAGACTTCAAGGACCATTCAAGCGCAACAATGATTACCAACTCATTTTATGGAAAATCCAGATTTTCTCAGACATATCCAATGTATGACCAAGCGCTAAGCCACAAAAATTCTTAGAATGATCATCAGATATACTTTAATGACATTAAAACGTTTAAGTACAAAGAATATACCGATCGTCGTGTTTACAGCAGTGATCCGCGATGACGGAAGGCAAAGCAAATAACATCATTATCCGGGTTGTATGTGCGAACGACATTCATTCATAACCATTGTTGTGATTGCGTGATGTGCTCAATGTCGTTCGAAGTACATTAGTATAAAAGTATTTTCAATTATGTACGCTCCCCTCCCTTGCATTAAAACACTGCGACTTATTTACCTGATTTTACGTACCAAGTTACTAAAAAGAACTCCAAACTTAAAATGATTCATTGTTATGCAAAATTTGGAACCTAATGAGGTGCATAAAAGTATTATTAGTTGGCGGTATTAAAAGGTACTTACCTACAGTCATCTGTAAATAACGTACATTTAAGTATATTAGGATACGCTTTTCACAATTTGTAATAAAAAAGTTAGTAGATATGCAGCTTAATGTTAAATTGTACCTATATTTGAAGCATATTATTAAAAATGTGCTATTAAGCAGACTCCCATTGCAAACTATTTGAAAAGTTGAGAAAAGTTTGCAATGGCAAGCACATACCTACTCGTATTTGCGCCGCTATGTAATGTAGATCACGCTAAGAGAAAAGCTAAGCAGAGCTAAAAAGCAGTTATAGCATTTATGAAATGAATAGGAAATTACTATTCTAAATATATATAACGAGAACTGTCTGTTGGGAGATTTAACATTAATTTACTTTACCAGTTTCGAGGCACTTGATTGAAATAAAGCAACAAGTATGACACAAAGGATAGTAAACTAGTTAACTATAATATACTTACACTATATTTATTTATTGGAAAGTTAACAAGAAAATGAGCTTGAGAGTTGGTATGAATATAAACAGGTGATACCTTTAGTATACAGTTTCTATATCATTACAAATCTTGATTTCTGTCTTGACAGAGCGTTCTGATATAAATGCGGGGTCTAGAACAGCTAACCATCGAGAACTGCCATATCTATTTACCTGATCAAATAAAAAACATTTTTTTTTTGTAAGGGAACAAAATCATAATCAGTTATGTATGAATACCTAGGTACATTTACTTGAAGACGTATCTATGAAGCCAGCCCTTGAAAATCTGACTGATTTCCAGTAGGCCTATTTAATTAACTTTGTCAAGAGGTACATGACATAGCTGCTCAATTTTCTTTGGGATAAAAGACCAAAAAAGTAAGTCTTCTTTTAAAAAACTTCAGAGATCTATAATATGAAATACTTGGTTATCTAAAGTAAAAATAATAAGAAACCTGACACTAGAAAAATTACAAATAATATAAATGCTTTAACAATGTACAGAAAACGGGCCAATTGAATCTCACAATTATTTTTTTCCATTTCTGTAGGTATAGTTTTGTAATTTTGAATGCGTTAGTTAACCGACTTTCGCTGCAACAGTACGTGTACCTTTTTTACGCTGAGGGGATGCTCTACTAGCGTAAATCCCAACTACCGGGAGGAGATGGAAAAGGTGTGGGGCACTCACCCCTTTTAAACCGTCATCGAGGTATCCATCTTACTGCGGGACAACGATTGCGGGGGCGCTAAGAGTATGACATCCACTACACCGTCACAAGCATTCGGTTGGTCCGCACGTCAATACATTGAAACGGACCGGGCTGTGCAAGCCGCTCATGGTAACCAAGCCCGGAGCCCTAACCATAGATAAACCGCACGTCTCGACCGGCAATCCACGAGCTGCAGCCACGCGTCGCAGCTCCACTGGCCCTGAGAAGGGCCCTTGTGCACTTGTGACCTTACCCCTGACGTCCTTAAGCGTCATAATGCCATAGGCCTTAAAGACCCACCATCTCCGATCCCGGAGGATAACCGTCCCTGCACAGCGCAAAACAGGGATGTGGGTCGAGGCTTAGCGGTATTGGGACTTAGGTCCATAGGGTTTACAGCCTGCGTTCGGACGCACAGCATTTATGAAACTTAAAACTCATTACGCTTATGCATACGCTCTGATACGCTCTCGGTGTTCTTTGTCACGTAACCTGAGAGATTTAAATGCATTTCGTTTATTAAATATTATTTAAACTATAATATAAAAATACATAGATAATCTGAAGAATATATTTACTACCTAACCTACCATCCAATCCACTCATCAACCATACGAACATGGGTTATTCTACTTAATACTGTGTAGTGATCTAGTGATTTATATATCAATTATAAGATATACGTACTTAATTTTATAAAATCTGACTATTGACAACTATTAATTACAATATGGACTGATGAGCTAATGAAGGTCGCAGGTATTCAATTCATTTACTGCAATTCCACAGTAAGTTATTAAAATACCTTACCTAAATAAGAACAATATTTTGCAAATTAGAAGAGAGGTGATTATTACTCTTACAAGTATTAATTGCATTTCATTACGATTAACCTAAGTATTACTTCTATTTAGTTAATAAGAAAAATAATTTTAATTTATAGTATATTTATTTCATAAATATTAACGATCTAGGTAGTCGTTAGATGCGTGCAGCTCAGGACCGATCGTCGTGGAAATCATTAGGGGAGACCTATGCCCAGCAGTGGCTAAAATGATGATTATGATGATGAATTAGAATATCTATCAATATCAGCACGAATGATTCATCGATACTGCAATATTATGATTAAAGCAGAAGCGAATGTCAGAGATATCAGTGTTAACTGCTGATTACATTCTATTAGCCCATATATATATCTAAGTAAATTTAAAAGTAAATATAAGTAATATGTATTACAACATGAGAATTTGTTTATGACTACTTGTCATGTGATTTACATATTTAGTTCTCAGTAAAAATTAGGCCGTCCAACAAATTATGCATTGCTAATATGTGACGTGATTACGCCACGCTCTATCGAATGATATACAGGGGATGAGGAAGTTAGTAAATATATTAGAGATTTATAAACTACACATATAGTTTTAAAGTGAAACTGTGATCTACTTTTCATGCAGTTGAAGGTATTACATGCGGCAGTGGCGCGTAAGTCGACACCGCTACTTGTCCGTGCTATGCAAATGGAGATAATATGCGTACAAGCTGACTGACCGGGTTGTGCTGGAATATCCGACTATTCGTATACTAAGCAATGGAAATTTAACTCTATTGCAGAAGCTGTAAAGAGCTTAAGATCAATCACTTTTATGTTTCTAACCATGGCCGATACCTTACTCGCACAATGAGGTTAATAACCAGCCAAGTTGCAGATAAAAACGTGGTAAACGATGAGTGTGAAGCTCAACATGCTTCGTCATTTGGCCGGGTTGAACAGAAATCGCGGCACGGCGCATGTGCAAAGACCGAATTACCTCACCCACATTCCTGTCTTCCGGAATTTTACTAGCGTTTACATTCATAGCAAAGTGATAGTTTGCCTGCTGACCGCGGAAATCGGCCTATTATTGACATTGGACACAGGACAATTTTGGCTTACAAACTCATGTAAATTATAAAATTAAAAAAGGCTCCAAGGCCCAACAACCGCTGTTGTGGGAAATGGAATCAACTACATGAATTCCTACCAACTTACTCAGGAATAATGAACGATAAATAAAACTACTTTGTAGGGAGTAGGTATATGCAGGATAATCATTGACTTAACACTGGCAACACCTAAGGTTACTGACCAGGTCTGCAACTTTCGGTATAATAGACTAACAAGTCTCAGACGAGACGATGTTTCAAAATACATGTACTTCTTATTAGAGTCAAATCCCAAAGGCACGCTGAAAGAAAAATAAGCAGCGGTACGCACAGCAGATTGTAGTATTATCAAAAATTGACATCAACGATTTGCAGTCTACTGACACTGCGTAGACATAAAAGCAGTACCCCTAGCACGAACATTTTCAAATTTCGAATCGTAATCGTATCGTTCAGGCACGCTTAAACTTTCAAAGAAAAGGCAGACAAAAGCTGACGTAACTAGTCGATACGATGGCAATTCTAAATTTAAAAGTGTTTGTACTAAGGGTACAGGTAATGGAACTTAGCGATAACGATGCCACAATGAACAGGTTTAATATAGCCAGCCTACTTAAGCAACTGCAACTAACCAAGCCAGGTAAACAACACTGATGGGGACTATAGCTGGAAAGTTACGCCCCCGGCAAGGAAAAGGATTGATAGAGCCATGAACAATAGAAGCGATAACAACTGGGACAACTAAAAACAGCAAATACTAAGTAGGTATATAGAATTTGTATAAGAGATTGGTGGAACTTATCTTGAAGGGAAACTTCTTGCAATAAAAGCAATGAAATAACATCTAACATGGCTCAACAGAGAACCTGCATGGTGAGCAGCCTGCGCTGAACAGTGTATATCAGCACAGATGAGAGTCGAGACTACGGAATTGGTAATGTAATACACGAACAAGCGGAACGTAGGCAACTATAGCCTGACCAGCATGTTTGGAACAACTCTCGAGTGTCGAAATAGATACAAATATTTGGGCATAATTTTAGGTCGCAAATTTAACTGAGTCATCCACGTATAACGAAAGCTTAAGCCAGCAACTGCCCTCTGGCAACATAGGATGATGGTAGGCAAGCGTTATAGACACCTAAAATCTTCAGATATCTGTACTCGTATCATTAGCAACTGTGGTAAGTTATATAGGTAGGTATATAGGTATGCGCCGAGTTTTTAGGGCTTCCAGAGACTGCCAAGCTGCACAATCACAGGATGGATAAAAACAACCCTAGCTGCCGCGATTGAAGTGATCCTGAATATGGCTCCGCTACACCTGCTGATAACGACACAGAAGAATCAGTCCTAAGATTAAAACGCCTGAAACTGGTAGTTTGAAAAGGTAAAATATTAAACAATAACTGGACAAACACCTCGTTCTTAGCCTGTGTCTTCACCTTCGAAAAAAAAGTAGAAAATACATCTGTCAGAGATTACCAGACTCACCATATTCAATGTTGGCACAAAAACAAGCTTAGGTACAGAACTCTATAGTTCTATACCTGAGTTCGTTTGTGTGGATGTTCCGGTCCGTGTAAAGACACAGGGTGTTTTAGAGGACCAGAACATCCACATTACTATCTTATTCGAAACTTAAAATGGAACACTGTAGAGAGGAGGCGAGTCCAATAATAGTTTAGGTACTTAGCTTAAATAATTTTATTTGAATACTATTTTGAATGATGTTGCGCAACGACCGTAAGCAAGCCTCGCACACGCCGACAACCTATATTTGCCATAACTTCTGGCGGAGCGTCGTAGGTCGTAGCACTTCCGCAGTATCACAAGTAGGTACTTCAACGCTCGTTTTATGTAATACAGGCGCGAGCGACTTCACTTACGTTGTCATATAGATAGACGGGCCTACGTAACTTTAAGTTTACATGAAAAGGTTGATTATTTTTTAAGTTGAAGCTGTTATTCCTACTAATTACTTTTGCATGACAGATGATCTAAAAATGGTCAATCTCATTAACATTTGAATCAACATTAATGTATAAATAATTATTATGAATCTAGAATCTCAGAAGCATGCCAAAATATTTTAAAGCACTTTTACATGCAATACGACAAATCGACCCTCACACGCACAGTGGTGCGCCCGCGTCCGGTGTTTGAAAAAATAATAAAATAAGACGTCAACGTGTCCAGGTATTTAAGCATCTGTAGGTTTTAGTAGCTGGTGTATAGGTTGAGACAAAGAATCGCCAATTATTCCACCTGCCCCCGCAGCTGGCCCGAGTGCTCTTTTTATTTATTTTAAGTGATATTTTTATTGTTCGCCTTCACCGCTCAATATTACACTAATGAAATGCAGTGCGAGTGTGTGCAGTTTTTGCCGAGAACCGACTGCGCATACTACCTTACCTACTGCTGTGAAGTTTTGAATTAATCGCTGCATGCTTTAAACTTAAACAATCGAAGTATTTAATTTTAAAACCTTAATCAACAAATCCAAAATTCGTCAGATGAATTCGAACCTCAGCAATCAGATGCACGATGCAAGGTGTTTGAAAAATGTTGCTATCTGCGCTCAGTGGACTCAATGCAAGATTTGACGTAAGTTTTACCATCGCGTCTCACAAATATTTACAAAAATGTGTAGGTGGACTAGAAAACAACATGTCCTAGGGTGGGATTTTTCACATTCCAAGAATCTGCTCTAACCACAGAGCATCAGAAATCCATAACGCCAGGCATGGCGAGCTCCAAAAATTCCGTCCATCTAAAATTAAGCCCAAAATACTTCTTTATTGTCATTATAGTGGCAAGTATGGAGACCAAAAAACTCCATCAGAATGCCTGTTGTGTTGACTGGTCACCTTAAATAATTATATTTAACCTACTTAAATCAAGTGGTACACCGACGACTTCACTCATTTATCGTATTCTTGACTATCCTGTCTATCCAAAAGTTATCTAGAATTCGCTTTTTAGCGATAAGGTTACTCTAAGTACAATGTAATCTCTTTGTATTGTTTGTATCTGCACTTAACGGTGTATCTATTTTATCAAAGTGGACTGGGAGAGCTACCTTCACAGTGTCAAAATTAATATATTTCAATTCAAGTATTTTTACAATTTACATAGAGACAGAGTTCTCCCAAGTCCTTCGGTAACTCAATGGTTAGAGCAGTCACCAACATTGTGAAAGTTAGGGGGTTCGCAAACCGTCCTTGCATCCGAGAGACGCCCACTGCTAGACATAAACCGATCGGTCCTGCGCTGCCCGCATCCATCGGCTTTCCGCGACCCTCGCCGCCCAAGTGCTTGTAAATTATTTGGAAGATTTGGTTTCGTAAGCCGCACCCTACATGAATGTAGATAGATAGATTGTAAGTGTTGATGTGAAAATTATCCTAAGCCCTGCTGAAAAGGTAAGTATCTATTTAATATATCTAAATATAATCCAAACTCTCGTCACAACAATTATGACAAGCAAGTCCGCCATGTACAGGCATATAGCAGACTCTTATTCAAATCACTCTACACTTTTAAATTAATAATGATGGTACGGAAGGTATTAATTCCTATGTACTATTAAGCTTAATTATACATTCATTTGTATACTTAAACAAATGAAGGGTAAATAATTAGCCAAAATTAACTCCGACCACATCGATAACTTTTTTGCTGACCCCAACGAAGAAAACCATTCCTAAGTGAAGCTACTGGGAACCGATCATTGCATTCTGTCAGACACAAGCAAAAACAGTTAAACTTGCAGAGATAAATCCGACTCCATTACAAAGGACGTTTATAAAATTATTTTAAATCAACCTGTCCAGTCGATTTTAACCGTAAAAGGATCAGAACGTTCCTTTTTTCCCTCGATTCTATAATTTTATTATTTAACTTCTTATTACATACTGATTTAAACAATATCCGACTGCTTAAATCCTTAAGCTTAAATCATTGTAGGTTATGACTAAAGTATCTATCCACTTGATACTTTAAAGTATCCAAGCTTTAAACATATCTATGAAACGACAGACCGGTATCTATTAATTTCTCTAAAATCTTAGTTAATATCGAAATGAGAAAAATCTCGCCCGTAATGAGCCCGAAGATAATGCCAACAGTAGGTAAGTAAAAAAATCGGACGTGGAGGGGCGTGGGGACGATGCGTCGACTTGGTTCGTTGACCCCAGCGATATTTCTCGAAATTCACCGCAGAATCCGCACTCTTTTCGCTTTTTAATTGTAAGTAAGCAGCCACCCGACGACAAGGTGATACGTTTCCAGAGAAAAAATGTACGGTCCCCTCACACAGGAAATTACTGTAACGGAACACACGAATTAAGATTTACAAGGAACCGCGCGACAGATTAAAAATTCGCAATCGTTTGGTAACCAGATAATCTCAGCATCTCTCTTGCGATGTGTGTTGCTGTTGCTGTTGAACAACATATGTATGTTTCGTTGGCGATTTTTCGACCAAAACGTTTGGATCTTTAATAATTTGGTGTATTTATTTATTTACAATTAGGCACATTTAAACTGTGAAATGATTGGGCAACAGCAAAAGAATGTCATCAACATTCTCCAATCGTAGTCTTGGAACTAGGCAAAAGAGTCAAAAGTTAATATTACTCTTACTTTTAGGGCTGATTTTTCAATCCTCAGAATTTTTTATCTAGAGAATAATTTTGACGTTTTGACATATTTTTTATAGGTTAACTGTCAATTTGCCAAAGTTATTTTCTGGATACATCCTAACTGGGGATTGAAAAACAGCCCCTAATATTATATCTTTACTTTTACAACTACAATATTACACTAGTTCTATTTCAAATGTTTAAATGTCAGTAATTAATGTTTCAAAAATATGTGTAAGTACCTACATAGAAGAATATCTAAATTAGAAAAAGAATATGTCCTGTACCCGTACCACCATCTTTTATCGCGATCCAGTTTAGGACGTAAATTGAGTTATCAGCTAAGCGGAATATGAATCGCTTTTATAAAGATGGTGGTAAGGCCCCTGGAGCAGGGACCAAAACCCGTGACCTTTCACAATCCGGGTGACTGCTCTGCTGATTTTGAAAGAGTTAATAAAGAAAACTTCACCAGATTGGTAGGACCACAGAATGTCGCGTGGGCAGAAAAAAAAATCTAAAGCCGAGATATTGAGAATTTTTCAAGTTTCAATACCGTAACGGTGTAACGAACGGTACGCGACTACACATTGTTAATTTTTAAGATAAGTACCTAACGGGTTAAAATTATTATAGACAAACTCTAATGAGAACACGTATGGTATTTTGATTCAGGTATCTGGTGCCAACCCAAGGCGAATTGAATAAATAGAGCACGAGTAGGTACATAACTTACTATACGGCATACGCATGATTTGTGCAATGTCCAATCAAAACAGGAAGTCTATAAGTATCAACTGATTTCGCCGGACCAATATGAACAGTGAATATAATAAAAGGAAATAGTAAAAATTTGTATGGAATGTGGAACAGGACATGTGAGCATCATTTTTTCGTACCGCTATTTTTGTAAGAAACCATCATAACTTATCATTTCCATAAATAAATATTGGTTGGTGGAAGCGGCAAAAAAATTATAATTTGCTGAAAATCATCACTGAGATAGCCATTTTGAAAAAAAATAAATGTAAATGTCAATATACAATTTAGGTTTTTACAACTTAACTTTGAATGCTATAGCTTTATTTCTTTAAAGTCAGGCTCAAGCTCAAACAATTTGGAAAACCATCAAAAACACTTCATGCTCATCCAAAATACCTATTGAAATACACATTTTAAAGTTACGGACTAAGGAATGTCAATTTTAAGAAATGTCAACATGTAATTAAATTCAAATTTTTAACAGCGTCATTATGGCTATAGACACAGCAGTTTTGGGCACTTTTATGACTTCTATGTTGACATTTTTGTACAATAATGTATTTTATTTTGTTATTATTATTTTTTTCGAATAAAATAAAAGAGTTTTGTGTCAAATTAAAGAAAACTATATTATTTGATACATTTTTGTCTACAGTCCGATGCTCATGAGAGGGCCTAAAACTTTACTATCTCCTTTAAAAAAATATTTTTTAGCAATATTTTTTTTTAAGTTCCTGCCCCTTTCCTCTCTTCAGGGCACTACTCTTTCGGCACAGGGCTCCTGAAACTTGCTCGGTATGGAGATATGCTGCGATCTGAATTCCAGGAACTATGTCCATAAATTGTCCAATTCAACATTGTTCTGCATATTTTCTGCAGGTCTGTAATAGACCTGGCCGGCTCTACATACATTTTTGAAACATCTCTTTTTCGTAGGTATTTTTTTTTCTTTTTATTTGCTTTTGCGTGGTACTAAACAAGAATCTCCATAAAAAAACGGCAACACAGTCAAATATTCATCATGGCGCCTATGTCTCTTCGGTGACGTTTATTTAACTTCTATGTCGCCTGCCATACTGATTAACTAAAAATCGACGATAAATTTTAACTTTTGTGCAAACAAACAATGCATGCTAAGGAATTATTAGTATTTTTCCCGAATTAAAAAAAATATTTCTGGCTTTTTTGATCTAGTGTACATATACCTGGCCGGATATGAAACATCTCCTTTACAGTCGACAACAAGGTGCGACGTCGAGGTGGGCAAAAGATGCGGCCGCCCGCCGCGGCCGCTGCCAATGCCGTGCCGACCGGGGCGAGGGGCCGCGAGCGAGACAAGCCAATATGTGGCAAATTAGGGTTGCTGTTGCATAATACATACATAAATTAATATTATTATATAAGATTCCAGATAAATACCTTATTAGATTATTTTGGTACTATTTAAGGTTCTGTAAATAATATCATGTTACTTTAATGATAAGATATCTACGCATTTTACTTACTTGCCTATTGGGTAATATCTGGTGTACCTATAGGTACATATAATATGTGTTTAAATTATAAACTCATAAATATGTAAGGGAAAGACAATCAGAAAGCCAAAATCGGTAGGTACGTGAGTTCCGATATAGGAATTGTATAGAAAAAAGCGTAGGTATTTAAAAATACATGAGGTGGCGCAACCCTAAGTTACGAACACTCGATGATGTTTAGTCGATTATAATTAGCCGCGCTCCCGACTCGTTGGATGAGGTCTGAGTAGCAAGAATTAGCGTGTATCTCTCTCTACCTGCTCAAATTTTCTGAAATCAATACAAGTTTGAAATGAAATGATTTATATACTTAATTGACAGTATATTTATTTATATTTTAATAATCTTGGACGTTGCAGTTATTATGTAAAGTTAACAAACATATCAGAAACAATCAGATATCCTCATTACACTGAACTTAAAAACTCACTGTTTCAAATTATCCATTTATCCAAATTATTAAAAGTTGTATTAAGAAACAAAGTTTTAGATACTTAACGCTTTATAACATTGAAAAAGTCTTTAGTTTTACTATCGCGTGAAAAACCTAAAATAAACTACACTATTTATAGGTTAACTAAACCCTCCCGCATCCTATGACTCGAGCGTGAGTGACGGGTGCGAGCTATGGTTACCGCGCGTGCGCTCGCGCCGGCAGATGTACGGCACGGGGCGGCCTTACCTGCGTGCGTCTGCGTTTGCATATGCACCCCGACACACTCACCGTCCTTGAGTATCCTCAGATGCTTCACCTTTCTCGGTCTTTAATTAACAATTGAGAGATTAAGAAACTCACATTAGTAACCGTCAGATCCGTTTTAAAATATTGGCAGACGAAACAATATTTTTTATATTTTCATATTTAGTTTTCTTTAAACCTACTGTGTCAAAATAATAGGAATATTAATAAGTAGAACACACGACCCCAAAAGTATTATCTTATCAAAGGCTTCACTAACATGTGTCCAAAGACACAACAAATGTGGATTCATGATTTTAGAGAGGACTGAGAGTATATTCGTCCATTTTTACTATTTGAATATTTCGAATAGTCCCAAAACCATTATTCGAATCATTCGAACTTTTCGAATACTTTTTATCCTAGGAACCAAATACATCATCATCACTAGAATATAGTTAGCAGATAATTCGTTGATTTTATAAAGATCACTGACATAAAAGTAGAATATCACTAATTTACGCTTTTTAAACATTTATTCATCATTTCTATCATCAGTCCACTGCTAGACATAGGTCACTCCATATGAACATCACTTGGCTCGATTTTTGGCTAGCCTGATTCAGTTACTGACGGCCACTAACAAAACCGCCCCGCTGCTACTTCTGATTATACATTCGTAGGCTGTTGATTCTCTGCTGTCAATTCTCTGCCGGATCACTTTATTGTGGATTCGCTACTTTAGTGAGCAAATGCAAGCAAAGCCCGCTCCATAGATCGCGAAGCGACTTAAAACTGATGACACAACTGTACCGCGAGTGTCCACGCCACAGCATCGTATGCCATAACGGGAAGGACGCACTGACGTTTGCTTTAGGATTTGTGGAATTGCCGATAAAAAAAACTCGACGCAGCTTGCCGAATGCTGCCCAGACCAAATCCTTCTATTGGTCTCCACTTCGAAATGTTTTTTACTTAGGTATGGTCAATTTGTCATAATTTTATCCAAGTTCATCCGGAGACTGATGCGTTGAGATGAGTCAGCTAGGTCATGCAATATCTGTTGTAAATCCTGCAGCGTTCCGGCTACAACGACGATATCATCTGCAAATCTCTCTTGCCATTAATGTTGATACTCCTTCCCTTACAATTCAGTATCTTAAACAAATCCTTTAATGCATTTGTGAACAATTTGGGGGATATGACATCTATTTGTCTTACACACCGGAAATGGGTTACTCTGCTGGTTCTGTACTTTGAGAGTCACAGTCTTTGCATCGAGAAAGCATTTCATCACTTAGATATATCAACTTGGCATCGCATCAAAGATTCTAGAACTTGATCTATTGTGCCATATCCTCGCCGGAACCCAGATTGTTCTGGGGACTGGAATTCTTCGAGTCTTCGTGGAAGTCTATTCGATAGGACTCTAGAAAATAGCTTTTAGCGGTGGCTGAGGAGTCAAATTAGATGGTAGTTCTTTAGCAGCGTCTTGTCGCCTATTTAAAGGAGAGAGCAACCACACTCCTTTCCCAAGCTTCTAGAGTTCTCCTATAGTAGACAACAGAATTAAACATTTTATTGGCGCTTATTCGGCGGTGCTCGCCCACTAGCTTTAAAATTCCGTCGTAATTCCTTTTCTCCAGGGGCTTTTCCGTTTTTAGCTGTTTATGACCTATCTCAATTTCGTCTAGGCTGACTTCTGGAGTTCCGGCAGGCCCTCAGTGGAGTGGCGTGTTAGTGTTAATCTAGTAGAGTTCTCATATTTTGC
Source organism: Nymphula nitidulata (assembly GCA_947347705.1). Classification (NCBI taxonomy): domain Eukaryota; kingdom Metazoa; phylum Arthropoda; class Insecta; order Lepidoptera; family Crambidae; genus Nymphula; species Nymphula nitidulata. The sequence goes on along the minus strand of OX374625.1, from coordinate 13,788,597 downwards.
ATCTGGACAAGATGCATGCGAAGGTTATACTTATAATTTACTATGGAAGTTTTTAATTTCTGAAAGAATCTCCGGCCTAGATACAACGACATTCAACTTTCAACAACTAGCAGTGGTCAACTTCTTCAAGTGGTCTCCCTACTCCTTAAGGACTGGACGAACACTTTTGACCCCAGTTCTGCTCAATTGCGGAATTGAGCAGAACTTTTTTGGAGGTCATGTCGAACCAGCTTGTATATTTCCCGATGCTCTAACGAAGTAACAGATGGATACTGACGTCGTTGCTGCTTGAGTTGTTTCTTTTAAAAATTTCGCGTAATAAATGTGTTTCTCTTGAAACTGACAAAAATAAACTTATACTTTTTTTTTATTTTACATCATTAGTACTACTCATTTTTTATTTTACAGTTCTCCAATTAACTCAAAAAGTAACGCTTCGTCGCCTACTCCTAGGCATATAATCTGGTCGGTTTTGGTAAATTCATTCATAGTTGTGTTAATTTTTACTATGAAATATCAGTATTCGGAAAATTCAAATACTACTCTCAATAATATTCGAATAGTAAATGAGGCGAATATTCGAATAATCCGAATATTCGAATACCAAGCCCTAACTGAGACACAGAGCACCTCACTCTTAACTAATCAGCATCCCTCGACGTAAATGTGGCTGAATTAACCGATTTTCACTAAACGCCTCTTACTTTAGGGTTTTTTCTAATAAAAATAATATACCTCCACTATAATTTCTATCTTATTATTAGTCCATACAAAAAAAATTTACTAGTCATCACGTGGCAGACGTTGTATTGATCCTTGTTTTACCAATAGTCTCTCGCCGAAAGGAAAAAATTGCCACCAAGCAGCTAACTCTTTTAATACAACTAAACCTGGTTTTAATTTTAAAAAGCAATAGTCCAAAATTGTGTACATATTTTAGGTAATTTTTCCTCTTATATTTGAGTAACACATTATAATTGGGATATCCCCATAGCTATTTTGGTTATCAAGGCAATGATGCAAACCTGGGTTTCTCTAAAGCGTGTTATCAGCTTAAATATTTAATTAAAATAACTGATTATACAAGTTTACAGGACTTGTAATTAAGGGCCATTTACAAGATGCAAGTTTCTTGCCTTTACCATACAATTAAATTGAAGCAAGAAATGACTTCCATAGTAAATGTGTTGTTTAGACCATGTTAGTTATTTCTTGCTTCAATTTACTTGTATGCTACAGGCAAGAAACTTGCATCATATAAATGAGCCTTAATTCTTCTAAAATACGCCAATATTACGACTGGTGGCAATGTGTCCAAAAAGTAATTTGGGGTTGTCACGAGGGTCAAACTGAAAGTTCTTAGAAAATAAAAAACTGAGCACACTAGCTAGTTATTAGTTTAATTGTACCTTTTCAAAATAGTGTCCAATCACTTCAATACATCGCTGCATCCGATGGAATCACTGAGAAAAGCACTTTAACCGCTCGTCTCTTCGACGACTTTTGAAACACAGCCACTGCTTCCTGGACGACTGTAAAACGTTTTCTTCGAAGTTTGTCTTTTATTTTCAGGAATAAATAAAAATCGCAAGGTGCAGGGTCGGCGCTATACGTCGGGTGAACCAGTAATTCTACGTCTGACGTCACCAAATAGTCGATCGCTCGCCTGGCGGTGTGCGACAAAGCGTCGTTGTCGTGCTAAACGAGTATCCTAATGCGAAGTCGTGTCTCCGGAACTTTTTACAAGATACGTGGCAAACATTTATTAATGTACCACCTGCTGTATCTAACTCCTTTTCGATCCTCGAAAACAATTGTCGTGTAATGACCTGTCCTTCCACACGAACGGACCACAACGACCACACCCAGAACGAGGCCACAATCTCTTTTCTCACGCTTCGTCCTCTCTTCACTTTAGTTGGTAGCTCCTAGGAAGGAAACCGCCACTGAGCAGACTCTCTTTTGGTTTCGGGATCATAACATAAATCCAGCTTTCATCACACTTTAAGTATGTCGAAGACAGCATTTGAGTCACCTCCTTAAAATTTTTGAAACATTTCACGGCATCAGTCAACACGACGGAGTTCCTGGGCCTCGGTCAAATTTAGAGGTATCCACGGGGCACATAGCTTCCTGACTGCTAACTGTTCATGTAGGATTTTGTGCACTTGGCTCATACCGATGCCTGAGTTTGTCGGAACCTGCTGATAGATCACTTTTTTGTCAGTGTCTATCATACGCCGCACAATACTCACGTTATTTTCAATCGTCCCAGTATAAGGCCGTCCCTTACACAAATCGACTCTCTTCCATCCATCTCAGAACAAGAGAAGGATAAATAGGAACTAATTAAAAGTGACCCAAACTAATATATTAGACCTACCAATAAATAATATTTCTTGTATTCGTCAGCGTTATAACGATTTGAAGAGCATAGTTTAATACCTGAATCTGGAGACAACTTATGTTTTACTGTCATCCATCACTTTTGTAATAGGAATATCGACTTGATCATGCTGTTGTCAACTACGTCTTGGTTCGGATAGCCGGTTCTTCAGGTGATACCTGAAGAACCGGATCCCTTCCGGTTCTTTAGATACCTGGTTTTTTCAACGTTTTCTTTCTTTATTTGTAATTGATACAATAAAGTAGGCGTTTAAACGCATCAAAAACATTAGAATGTACCTTTTAATTTTTATTATTATATTAGGGTATTTTCATTATATTGCGTGAGCTATAAGTACGACACTGAAATAGCATGAGTCTTTGCTATTCTTCCTTCAATAGGAAGAAGGAAAAGAAACCATAAGAAAAACGAAAACCATACTAACCATGATATATCTCCTACACTGGAGATACTGTCATCCAGATAGCAATGAATGTTTACTTACGGAAGCATGTCATTGATATGAAGAAGAAAGAGTGTGGGGTTAGTGCCCTGTGGTACATCAGCGTTTAGTGACATGAACCGCGGAGCGCATCCATCAGCGAGGATCCAGATCCAGTTGCATAGCAGACCCTATGCCGGTAAATTTGAACGCAAGCCCAATATTAATACATTATTGTTGGTTTTGAGTCTGATGGGATTTCGATAGTTTGATAAAAAATCTAACAGGTTATGTACTTAATACAAACATTTTATTTTCAAAGTCAGAAGGGCTGTTTAGATCTTCAGAAAATCAACCACAAAAAGTTACGAACTTGCATAAAAGTTTTTTCTGGAAGAATTTGGTCACGATCTTTTTTGGTTGGGCTGTTACTCCCAGATAGAGTTCAAATTTCTTGTGATTGCTGTTTTTTAATACAGAAAGGACACGATGTTTGTACAAAAAAAAATGTATTTTTTCTACATGCTCCGAAACTTTTATTCAAACGGTTAAAAACCGGTTCTAACTGGTTTCGGATCCAAAACCAAATAAAAAACCGGTTTCCTATTTCATCTCGATTTTGCATTCCTTAACTGTAAGCTATAAGAATAGTTGATGAACCCGAGTTCACAACTACATATAAGTTAGTAGGTAGTATAAAACTGAACATAAGTTTTTTAGCACAATTAAAAACAAAACAAATCTCAACGATAGGAATTTGAAGTACCCCGTCTATTTATTTTTAATCTAGACAGTAAAAAAAAAATAGGTAATACAACGCAATGTGTCGCGAAGTGCACGCGAGCAAGACAACGGTGTGTGCAGTACACGCACAAACCAGCCAAACGTATTTTAAATTTGATTTCGTCTTCATCTTCAAGAGGATCGGGTGATCCGGTTTCCGAATATCTGTATCTAAATTGGAAATGATCGATTCTAATCAAGAAGTCCAGAACCTGGTAAACCCTTAATTTATGAACCGGCGTACCCAGCTGCATGTCCTCTAGCCATATTTTTCATTTGACTGTAGGCACTTCACTTTTAAACAGTACTATTAATTATTGAAGCTGGTCACTTGAATTGGGTATTTTCAGTACATTAGTTCATTATTTGTGGATTAAGATATTTGATATGGAAATCAGTCGTGAAATAAATCAATAATGCGCCGTGCGCAAACCATCCACCGATTAAAATTCTCAAAAAAAGCCTATTTGAATTTTCTGATCATTGTGATAAGTGACTTCACAAAATTAAGTATATTCATACGGTCGATCCACTTTAGAGAGCGGAACTGCTAAGAGTGAGTCAGTAGCGGAATAATAGGGAATCGGGGACTATATTTAGTGCATTCCTATGAATAGACTCGCCCACGTTACCCGTGTAAATCAACGCGCTGCTAATGTATTACAACTCGATACGCGTCTCGACTTAAATATAAAAGAGGGGAATTTTAAAATTCTATGTGCAGGTTATTTACATAGTAGCTATTAGGGTATTAAGTTTAAATTATAGAGTTTAATCATATAAAAATTTCAAAATCTTTATCTTTTGAGACACCTACTTTAACTAGATAATTTGATTTGGGTTCCTGTAGCCTAACCACCATTGTAATAATGAATGGTAGAAAAAATGTTTTATAAAATTTATAATGTAATTTTTAAATCGTGCCTTAAATCAGGATCACGAAACTAACCTATTTCAACGAAATCTATTCAAGTATCTCGTACTTAGTCCCAGTATAAATCCTGACGATCGACTGTAGGTCCAGGAAAGGGCACAAACTATATGTCGACACCGACCGACCCACCGCATTGCGGCATTGCTCCTATATACACATTGAATATCTAAACTGGATTTTTGTAGAGGTCTAATAGACGTTAAGATCTCATGAACAGATGTTGATTATGTTCACATTTCAGGCTAACAAATTAATAGTTGATAATATTGCATTTGACAAATCAAAATTGTGTTTTTTTGGAAACAACAACGTTGTTTCAAAGAGTTGGCTTTTTTAGAATTCTGTTCTAAAGAATTAAATGAAAAGTAAATAAAAATAAGACATTTATCCACCTCTTCTTTACCAAATTTTACTATTTTCAATTCACTGTTTTCTTTAAAGGCACATACAGTGGTATATTTTTGTCAGAGCCGACGAGAATATGTCGCTTCCGAAGTTAACGTAACAAATAGCATACTTATTTTCTTACTTATTTGACTTCTAACGAAACACTCGTACGGTGATGAATAGGATTCACAAATATACAAAACACCATAATGTTAAATGATAATTATGGAATCGCTTACTAGTTATTGATGACGCAACTATAAATATATTGTAGGAAACTATGTAGATTTTCTGTTCGTCCTTTCAAATCAAATAAAAAAAATACTCGACGTGTACTTTTACAAGTTTCTAGAACGCCTTATTTGAATGTGTACGGCATTCCAAATGTTTGATAACTACTACACTGAAAAACTTAGGTATTGTAATCACTCTCTGGTTCTCTGATAATCTATCCTTCATAGGAAAATAATTCGATTGAAGCGATAAACGATTGCACCGTTGATGCGGCAGTTAACACTTTAGCGTTTCGCCGTGGTTCGGTTGCGTTCAGCGAGCGATTGAGGTGCTGGACGGATGCGTGCGATTATAATTAGGATTGTATTTCTGATTCCGCCGAAGCGCGGTATGGCGGGCAACACTGAATTCCATCTGAGTCATTGTGCCCGTTCTGTAGCCTTTATTTTCGTAAAATACTTAACCCTTCGCGCGCGCATCATTGTTTCACTTTATCTCTTGAAGCGCAATTAAATTCTCCACGCTTATTTGCGGTGCAGTGAGTAAGCGATTGAAAAACTTGTATGTTATAACTTCACAAATTGCAATAATTTAAATTTATATTTTATTTTAACCCTTTGACACAATTGAAAACCTTTTGGTTAACATAATATAGATCAATAGTTACTATATATAATATAAATCAATAACCCAAACTAGTAAGTTAAGCAACATGATTGACCAAATATTATATGTATATCGTTCAAAAGTAAATGTAAGTAACATGGGCATCAAATTATAATTCACAAGCAAAACTACAAAACATTTAGACAGCGAAGAATGTTGTTTTCATGTTCTGTCTGGCTTTCTCGTTGGCTCAGACGCGACACTGAGCGCGAAGAATGGAAATCATCGACCGCCTGTAAATAATAAATATAGACACGTTTCACGTTCGGAGTCGAGTACGCGGCGCAAACGCAGAAGCAGTAGCGGAAACCGCTTGCAAACAACCGGTTAGCTAATTAACACAAAAAGTGAATATTTCAACAAATTATTCGAAGCAGTCAACCGATTAAAAGTAATCAATCACACATAAAACATAATTCTAACTAAATAAAATATCATCTCATTTTACATTTCAAAGAGCAGGGAAATAAAAATGCAGCAACGTAAATAAATGCACGTACTTACCTACTCAAGGAACTTTAGTACCTACCTACTTAGCATCGCCTCAAACACGCAATTTTTTACCAGAAAACTTATATGCTTTTAAGGACTTCGATTCGATAAGAATTACACTTTATACTGTTGGAAATAAGCTGAGACCCTATATTTTCTCATAATGTGGTTACTCCAAAATCACATTGTCCTATTCTATAATGTCTAGATTACTTACGAATAGACGTTATTATGCAGCTACCCAAACAGTTACTTACCTGAAAAAAAAATAGTTTTTTTGAGATCAGAATTGCGAAAAAATGTAAATACCTTACTGTAACGAACAGTGATGAAAACAGGCTGGCCAGCACGCGCGATCGACGACATATTTTCCAAGCGAATCGCGAAACAGGTTTGCGACTTGCGTTTGCGCATAAGGGAGGTGCATGTAACCGCTCGCTACGCCGGCGCCGACGTGCTCTTGCCACACTGCATTATGTGCCACTTACGACTACTCTAACAATTTAACAATCCGAATGTTATAATTACTATTCTAAAACGTTTGCAGATTACATCTATTACAGTTCAATTACATATTTAGGACTACTTTTAACCTGGCATGCAAGCATCAAATTCCAGACACGATTGAATTTTCAACTGTCATAGACCTCCAGAGGTATAGCGCCGCTTTACAGATTAAAGTAAATATGGAATATTTTTTTAATTATTAAAAAATTACGTTAATAATTACTACGTTTTTAATATTTTAATAATATAGGTATAGAATACTCAAATCAAAAGACTACGAAACTTTTGGATCTGATTCACTATTTGACTGAATCTCATGTAATCAAAAAGGACTTATTACTTACTAATTATAACACCACTTTAGGCTTCTACTACATACGTTTAGTCATTGCTAGCTGCTGTAGTCTTGTTTGGAGCTGTAGAACTGGTTACATGATCCATGACCCATTCCAATGGTTCATTTCTACTTGTATATTGGATTACAATATTCTTTTGTGGATACTGAGAGCTAGGCTAGTACTACAAAGGTTGTGTTCCAGCCTATCAACTCTGCATTGCTCGCTGTCTGAGATAATTTGGAAGCGACTGTTGTTATAATTTATGTATCGTATATATATTTTTATTATGATATATAATATTATCCTAGTCACTATTATTTTAAATTATTTGGTATCATGTATTTTATTTAATTACTTTTTATAAACATCAACTGCAACGTAAGAGTAGGTAGGTATGTATGAAGCCATCGTGACATTCGTTACTCGATCATATAAGTACCTACATCATACATCTTTATATGTGTTTATGGAAATTTCCAATATAACAATACTACGACTGTTATTTAGTGCCTACCTAGTAGAGAATAAATACCCAAAACATTTTCTTCGTTTAATAAGGGGCTGTTTATGAATTTGTTTTATTTATGAATTCAAGTAGGTAAGTTATATACACGCACGCACAATATTTAAAAAGATTAATTTTAAATAATTCATGTACGTACAGATAGCAGCACATAAACTATAACAGTTGCAGTACGAAAGCCGCCTCTATTACAAACGCAATAAGCTGTCTCAAGGTAAATTGTTACGCTTGATGTGCTGTCGACTGTACATAGAAATAGAATTTGTCCACAACTGGATAGAAGTAAGTAGAGGCCGGTTCAGAAATAACTGATGTACCTACATGTTCGACTATATCTGGTTTTTCAATTGTTAAATGTACGTCCGTTGTTAAATTTATGTTAGAAAAACAACAGAATCAATTTCATATAAATAGGTAACTTTCTGATATCACCTTTAAAATTATTACCTATACCTTATTTTAAGCGCAATGGGTTTGGGGCGCGCTCAACCTGGGTCGTTGCAAAACCGCCAAGTTGACGATTATAGCTGAATCGTAAAATAAACACGGCAACTGTGATTTATAACAGTTGTCAACGGGCGAGGAAAACTTACTTTTTAATTCTATGTTTTCAACGCTTTGATGATGAGCTATTGTTAAACGGCAACTGACTAGAAACGCTACGTCTAACATTACACATGACCTCTCACTGTATCGTGTGACTTGATGGATGCAATATACATTAATATTATATATCTACACATATTATACATAACCTTCTCAGTATTGAACCTACTTAAGTATTAAAAACTTATTAATGTAATAAAATACAATAATAAGTTTTTACTAAATACATTAAATATTAGACCAAAATGTAAATTATATTAAAAATATTTTCCTCGCTTAGGTACCCGAGGACAACATTGCATAGCTATGAATTATAGAAATATTAAGTACTAATCATCTCTTCTTACCATCTACAGTCACGCAGACGATCTACAGATTCCGCATATGAGGAATTTATCGTCGACTACTACATTTAATAATAAATTAGGCTACAAACATCACAAATTGAAGTAAGTCAAATGGACTATCATAATTGGTAGTCCTAACTTTGTATCAATGGAAGACTGAGGGTCATTGCCACAAGTCTCTTTTGATGGTGTGCACGTACCGTACAGCGTCACGGTCAAAATACTTGGTGTTTATATTGATAGTACTTTCATATAAATAACGCCATGAGACGTAAATACGCTCATTATAATTTCGTAACTTTATAATCACTCCCACCAGGTTGCACTTGAACAAGTTCTCGTCTTTCGTATTCTGGATTAGGTACTCCTCGTGCTCCTAGAATATTTCCTCGACAAACATATCTTCATTTTGGCAAGAGCGACTTCAGAAATTGCGCAGACCTTACATCATCCTATCAGCCGAGAGACGCCCACAGCTGGGCATTGGCCTTCGCCAAGGATCTCCAAGTCATAATGTATCCTCCCATAAATCAAACATGTTCTAATTGTACATTACTTTAAACATCTGGTTTATAAAAATTTGCTCACACTCTTATCATCCTTTTTCTTTGTAAACTCCTCTACGAGCTTTATTGGATTCTCTTAAAATTCTCTTAATTTATCATATATTTGTGTGTTACGTTAGTTACATATTTATTTATATGTAGTATTATTTTATATTTTTGTATACTTAATGAACACTATTATTCATTTCTTGAAAGTCCCTATCGCCTCCCTTTGTGCTTCCTTCTAGGTTTTTATTTTGCATTAATTTTAGTTTAAGTTGTTTAAGTGAGCTTAGTGTTATAAGCTATGTGTACTATTTTTCTATCATTAAAAGGCATTCGCAGTATACCAGCGTCGTAGTTTTCTGCTGAGATATTTTGCTGAGCCTTATTGGTACTAATTTTAAATTATTATGAAGATTATGTAATATTTTTTTGTACCAAATAAACTCTTTTCTTTTCTTATTTATTTTCTTTCTATTGCATAAAGTAGTATTATTTTGTGTAATACTACTCGCAAATAACTTTTATTGGTTTACCTTTTCAATATCTATCTATGTATTAACCTTTAAAATGTAGAGAAATTTCACTGTAAACTATCAACTTCACGTTTGACTCGACTCTTCCTTCTTTGAAATGTATGTAACTAATGTATGTAAATAATACATTATACCCATCTTCTTCATATGTTTTAAGGCTTCTTTTATATTGTATTTTATCCAAAATTAATGTTTATTATTCTGTGACATTGACACTTTTTTTTGTCAATTACTTTTCTTTTTGTTTAGTCATACTCATATTAGATAGCAGCAGTCTCGAACACCAGGAGTCTCCAGGTTGTTACATTGTTTCTGAACAGGGAGCCTCGCCCAGACTTCTGCTGCATATCTGCCACGAGCCTCCTCTTCATGCCTGCTGAGCGGGACTCCGAGCGACACCGCACAGACCCTCTGAGCGCGTGCTTTTCGCACTACTGCGCGCCTACCGCCTGCACTGCAATCATACCGCAAGCCCCTGCTGCGTGCCGCGTGGCTACCGCGCGCCTCTTAGACCTTGCCTTAGGTGTTTTTTTTTTTATTTTTTAATCATTTCGCGTGGCGTGTCATTTTTGTTTTTTTGAATAAATTTTCAAATTTTACTTAAAGGGTCTTATGACGATTTGGCGCCCAACTGGGACGCCGCACTGTTGTAAAAATAAAGACTTTTAAAAAAAATAGCGCCAAACTGCACGCCCGAGTGGTTGCATTCTTCAAGTCATATTGTATTTATTTTATTTTAATCGAAAATCAGCCAAACAAAATTAATTTTCCTTTGCTTTACTCCATGAAAACCTAAATGTTTTAAACGAATTTTATGCTTCAGGTGTGGTTTTCTCCATCTTATTGTACTTTAAGCACAGGGCAAAGAAGCGCACAAAGGCCTAGCTTCATACAACCATTCATGCTACGATTGGTACACTACTATAAGCTTACGGCGCGTATGTGTGTGTTTTTGCTAGAGTTTATTAATAGAGTGACATTTTCAGTATAAATTTCTTTTTTTTGGGTAATTCTGATACACCTTGTATAGAAGACCTAGTTTGTTAAATGATTGTATTTTCATAGCATACATAAAAAAAAAACTGATTTTACTTTTTGGTGAAAAAGTTGTATGTTTCACACGAGAGCAAGTTTTTTTATTGCATGTGTGACTTGAAATCACTCACAGAATCACAGTGCTCAGTCGTCGATTTTAGAATCACTCGCTACTCTCGTAATTCAATTCTACTTCGTTAAGTCGGATTAAAACTAGTATAAAACGTAAAAAAGATTGTAAATTAGATATGCCATGCGAGTGCTTTTCAATATATTATTTAAAAAGACTTATTAGATTTAGATTTTATCGTTAAATTAAAAGGCTCAAAAAAATAATTGAAAAATAAAAACTACGGGAAAAAATATTTAAAGTCATTGGTAAGAAAAGAAAATGTTGAATACAAAGCTAATGTATACTTTGTTTATTTGATATTATAACCCATTTTTGTGTCAACCCAACAAAAATACGTAGTTACGTAAACGTTTTGGCCGCTCCTTAGAAGATGACACTCTGTACGCTTCTTTATCCTGTGCTATGTTTGCGACTCGGGACGTCAGAACAGGATAATTACGCAATACATAATAATAAAAATTTGATCATAAAAATTTATCTTACAAATAAGTAGATATTTTAGATTCGCAATAAAATTATTAATTATCACTTCCACAACCGTCGATTACTAAATGAATCATTGAACAAAAGGCTACGTGCTTATATATTCATAGCATCATACTTCATTATCAGTGAGATTCAACACGAACATTTTATCTACATATTTGATAAGAATTTTAGGATATTACTTTTGCGTACCTACATTAATGTCACGTCCTAAAGAAATTTTAATAGAAAATAATACATTTAAAATGCTGACTGTCAAAAGCAAACTAATTACATAGTACCTATAAAAGTTTACTTATTTATCTATTTTCTTTCTACTTCAACACTACCTTGTTTCACAAGATTTAAGTGTTTTTATTTTAGTACCTATGTCGATTGGTACACTTATTTTATTTTTAATTACCTAATTATAATTATTTTAATAATGAATAATTTTAATGATCATTTTTGTTTAATTTTGGCTATTTTTGGTAACAATCAAGTAAAATAAGAACGCAAAAAATAAATCTAATCGAAATATCAGCTTACAACCTGGAGGGCCGTCAGTTTGTTTGTCATCTAGTTGTATATCAAAAAAAGGTAATTCCTATTGGTATAATTATTTTCCTCTATGGAAGGCATCTATAATACACGTCTACCTAACCGAATGGTACACACGACAGCACATCAAGTGTGTTAGTTGCACTACGAAAGCCGTCTCTATTACAAACGCAGTAAGGGCGTTCTTAAGGTCAAACTGTTACGCTCGATGTGCTGTCGACTGTACATTAGAGTTTGCTACGTACATTTAGAGGTAGTTCCAAGCCGTGTACAAAAACAATAGAAGAAGCAACGACTACAAATTTTAGAACACTTGTAGCTTTTAGGCTTGGAACCACATTTTATATCAGCAGGATAAGTTTTTGTTTATAACGTTTGTTAAACATAAACATCGGTACATGGATAAATCCATGACGTTGAAAGTGATAAATATTAATTCTGAACAAGTTTACAATTTACAAAGTGAGACCAGTGCCGTCGGTTAAACGTAGTGATATTAATATTTTCATGAATGATCTCGAGGGCGTCCGAGTTGCCGATGTCGCGTCGCGTCGGAACGCGGACGGCTAGCGCTGCGCCGGCGCCGGCTAGCGCCGCTTTCCCGACTTTCCACCGATACAACCGCGCGTGCTGACGAAAATGCCTGCGCCGACCTCCTATTTTCACTTGAGAAAGTAAATTTCCTCATCTTATAATAATAAATTAAATTCTCGTTAAGGTTTATGGTACCTGGTTGAAAAATAAGGATTGTTGTTGTTTACGTTCAATTCATTAACCTACTTTTTTAGGCAGTCAATTGTTATTACAAATATTAGGGATAATTTTTGCTTTCGCAAAATTAATAATATCATATTTTCCGTAAAAGTTTATAAGTAAGGCTTGCTCTTAAAAGACAATGAAATGACCTTCAGTGTTTAACATAAATCATTTTTATTTTGTTTGGAATAACAATTACTTTTATACCTAAGTGCGAATAAATTTAATAATGCTTTTCACGAATCGTCACGGTTTGAAGACTTCCAGCCTTTGGAACAAGCCGGTTTTCGTAAAGGCTTCAGTACCGTAGACAACATACATACACTTTGCTTGGCGTTTGTGGACTACGAGAAGGCCTTCGATTCGATTGGAACTTGGGCCGTGATTTATTCCCTTCAGAGGTGCCACATTGGCTATCGGTATATAGAGGTAATGAGATCCTTGTACGAGAGCGCCACCATGTCAGTCGGTATTTCCAAGACATGCTAACCTTGAGCTGATCCATCATAATATACCTAGTCTTGCCATAAATACTGAAACAAAGAAAAAAATATTTTTTATTGCAAATAACATTTATTACTTTTACAGTGTGTTAGTTTAATACATAAATATAAAACAATTTTAAATATAAAAAGCTTATTCGAAGTGGTCTCCATTGGCTGCAATACAGTCCTTTAAACGTTGAGGCCAGTTATCAATAGAAGCACGCACTCTTTCCATGGGAAAATTCTTCACTGCCAATCGTACGGATTGTTTTAGGGACTCCAAATTATCATGGCGAACTCTCTATAACTGACCATAAATGATAATCCAGCGGATTAAGATCGGGACTAGAAGACGGCCAGTCTTCAGCTCCGATGAAGTCCGAAACGTTCGTTTCCAACCAATACTGTGTAGACCGAGCTTTATGACCCGGCGCCGAGTCTTGCTGGAAGGACCATTCTTGGTTATTGAACATGGTGTTGTTAAGGCGCTTCACCACATTCTCAAGAATGGTATATTGATACACTTGTGCCGATGTTTTGATACCTTTTTCACAAATGTATGGATCAGTCACTCCTTCATAGCTAAAGCTAATATCTCAATGAACAATCATATAAAAATTCCAAATCCAAATGTAATATTTTGTTATTTTTAATTGTAACAGTATTTTTGGCCAGACTAAGTAGTCTACGGGGTGCTTAACTGTTCAGAAAGATAACGCAGATAAATCGTGTTTGGGTTTATCAGAATAGTCTCAATGAAAAGGTGTTAGATAGACGATTGATAAGGCCGGGAGTTACTTATTTTTTTTATTATTATTACTCTAATAAACATACGTGCAAATTGTATGATTATAATTATATTTCGTGGCGTCGTTCTTCAGATATTGACAATACCAGTAGTTCTCCTAGCCTATAACTACAAGGCAACGACGCTTATTTAAGTGTTACTAAACGCATATATAGGGATCTTAGGCCATAATAACAAGCTATGGTCTCTGATAGATATATTATCTAAACCCTCGAGTCCATGACAAAATTTTATTTACTCTAGTAAGTATGTACGTGTAAATTGTATGATTATAATATTGTGTTAAAGGTGTGCGAATTGCGTGTAACGACATCGCCGCTGGCGGGCGCGCGCCTCGCAAGGACATCGCAGGACGAGTCATCCGTCCTCTATCGTCATGCGCAGGTAGCGAACAGAGGACGACATGCCCATTGTTTATCGATGCTAATTATTATGCTCCAACGCAGACGTTTGCAGGCGGTCGCGTCGCGGAGCCGCTGCGCAAAAACTCTCGATGCGCGACGTCTACCTGAGATTAATACGATGTTATTTTGATGTATGTACCTACCTCATCGACTTTATTTACCTGTCATTATTTAGGGCGATCAGTATCGCTAATTATCGATTTTTCAATCATGAATGGTAAGTCTGCCATTCCTCATGAAAAGCATTCTCATCATTATTGAACTAATCTCAATGACGAAAGAGCGCTGCAACTATCGCACTCGCAGTATCGCGCTCGATTGAGGACCGTTACGTGAAAACGTAGAGCGCGCGGGGCGGGGCAGAGTGCCGATACAGCGACTGGCGACGGTGGCGCCCGAACGCGGCCGATAGCCGAGTGTCGAGACGACGTCGTACGAGCGGGGGAAGCGGGGGTGCGCCACTTTATCGCGGCGAGCTGGCAACGTCGCGAGCGGGGTGGGAGCGCCCCGCGCCGCACCGCAACCTCTCACCGTCGCCGGTTCGCTATCGCCATCATCCAGTGTTACCTTTGACGGTCGAACGCACGGTCGTTCGCCGTCAGTGACGTCGGTGTCGACACTCGTGCAACACGTCTATAATGTTTCGGTGATTTCAAAGTCGGACTCGTGAGTGGACGATAAGTCATTACTCATCACATATTGGAGTACAGTGTCAGATACAAATAAATCTTCCCTGGATTTGGATGTTTTTATGGATTGTGAAAAGTGACATTTTGGACATTTTCTACTATAAACAGTGCAGTGACCCAACAAAAAAGGATTGCAACTTTGTGACAAATTTTGGATTTTGACGAAAACCACATAAAGTGTTTCTTCCTGGATTCTACTCAACGTGAAGTGATAAATAAAGTAAATAAAAGTGAATTTTATGAAGTTTCGTGGTGTTTGTTGATTTACTTTTAGACAAGTTTACTTTATTCCAATAAATATTTTTTTTAATTGCAGCAAACTTTATAGAGGTTACAAAAATTTTCGAACACCTAAATATTTTAATAAGCTTGTCTAAAATAAGCAACTTGCACGTTCCATCTAGCCATCTGTCATAAATTACCGCACACGTTGGATTTCGCCTCAGCTGTTCGAGTAGTGGATCTTCGAAGCGTTCATCGTTGTGTTAAATTATTTACCAATTCCAATGTCAACAATAAAAAATCAGATTTCGAAGAAGTAAATGAGGACGTGAGTGCAAAGTAAAATTAAAAAGATTGATAATTATATGTGATTGTGAACTTCAAAGAGTGAAAAAAATTATCATCAATGTCGCAAAAAATGAGGGAGATAAATATTTTGAATTAGCGCTTCGCACGATGGACGTTTCGACGATTGTTGACGTTCAATAACGAACGATTTGAACGTAATTTACGCGCGCCACTCGATAACAGAAAATTATGTTACGCTCGCAGCTGACACGAATTATGCATACAATAAAGGAGAAAATTGCAGCTGGAGTTTTGAGTTCGATTGGAGACTGAGGAGAGAGCTGTCTTTATCGTGGAATTTCTTCAACGTGGTGGTGTTTCAGGGGGTGACTTGGAAACGTCAGGACGGCGCACGCTGCTAGCACGGCCGGCTACGCAGGGTCCTATATCAATTACGCGGGAGCACCAGCTCCTGACACTGGCAAGCACAACCCTCAACAAGGGACAATTGGATACCGGCTTAACAACCCTAGGTAAGTCTAACTTTTTTTATAGCGTTATTTATGATTAAAATCTAATATAACAATAATTTTAGTCTCCAAAAAATACGTGCAATGTATATAAATATATTGTTAAAAATTTTGATATTTAACAAAATCCCAAATTTTAAAAAATAACATTTCTGAAAATAGTGTACCTGCATCACAAAATAAATTTCTCCAAAAACAGTAGGTAGGTAGTAAGTAGCTCATGTACTGGAACTAATCATATTTTTTTAAATTTTGGTATGTTCAGTTAACTTGGTCTTACACTCTTAATCCTTATCAGCACGGTACTAAAGCAACATACATATGTAGTGTTTTTATCTTATCCGGAACAAGTTTGTTTACATTTCAACAAAACGCTAAAACGTGACTGGTTTACCTGAACCATCTTATCGTTGTTAACAAGCAATAAATTACTCAAGTAATATCTTACGTGATTTTTTAATAATAGTTTGGTTATCATTTAAAAAAAATACTTAAATTGCGTTCTTAACTCCATTCTCTCAAACATTAAAAATTTATTTAAACAAATGAATCCTTTCATAAACTCAGGGTAATTTAAATGCATACAAGTAAATGTGACATTGTCGACCGCGCATCGCTGCTATTATAAATGAAATGTGCTCTTCCATTCACACGCACAAACGCTTCAGGGCACCCAGCACCCACACAGCTACAAACTCCGGCACTCACACCATCACACAGCTACGCACACACCGAATGTACACTCACACAACCTTACAATGGGAATGCACGCGGTGACTGCACTTTAACGCTTACAATAAACAAACAAACAGATTATAAACTAGAAGCACATCTGAACGTATTACATACCTAGTTTATTTAAATGTTCACATTACGAAACCATTATAAAACTCAAAATAAGTATACTGTCCGACGACTCTGTTAATTATTATGAGCTATAAAATAATAATATAAATAAAAAATCGAGCAGGTGCTAAAACGAGCGTTCAACGGCTTTGTTTTGTAGTCACCTTTACAAACGACATATTGTTGATGGCTGCCTGCCTCTATACAAAACCAATAAGTAAATAATAATAAAAGCGGGACCGGCAACGAGATTGTGTGAACAGAACACAGGAAGTCTACCTAATTCCAAGGGTGAATACAGGCTAAAATATAACGTATAAAATATTTGTATCAATAAAGCTAAAAAGTTTGGGAATACTTAGAAGAAATTAAACATGTTAAACTAAGAATCGCAAGGGTACCCTTGCGATTCTTAGTTTAACCTTGCTCTTAACTATGTTCGTTGAGTTATCGTGGGAAAAAATGACAGTTTAGAGTACACAGAAATGGTTGGGGGCGGATGCTTTGTCACGACAAGCATACAACACGTGCTTAGCAAGGTCAAAGAGATTGATGTATTGATAGATTATTTCACATTGGGTTCCTAATTGTATTTTTACTATATTATGTAATCATTTTATTTTCATTTTTTACTAAGAAATGAAAAGTTGCTTGATTAATACCAATAGTAACCAAGTGTGATGTCAAATTAAATTAGAAAACAGTTTCGATTCAATTTTATCATGGACAAACAAATTATTATCGGGAGGATAGTAATAAAACCCCATATTGACGTGACCGGGCCCACTTACCCTAAGCGAGCCGGCCCGACCCTTCCCCGTTCATTGTGCTGTATTTACCCCGGAACGCTCGCCTTCATTTGTAACCCTCGGAATCCGCTCCTTGAAGCGTGATTCATTCTGTCTCGAACCCAGCGTCAATTGACAAGAACGAGAAAAATGTATAAAATAATTAATCAATTACATTAACCCACTTAATTGCATACACTGAACGATGCAAATACTTGTGATGCTCTTTAATTATAATCTTGGGCTTTGAGTAGAAAATATGCTGCGAAACATTTCCTGATAGATTACAAAGATATATTTAATGCTACTTTAGTATCACTAAAAATTACACGGAAGACAAATATTTACGAGGTTAATTAAAGTACTTACATCAAACATCGATTGAATAATATACGCGTTAACGCTAAGGCAATGTGCGCACAAGCCACAATGTGAAGTGGTATTTAAATGGGGGTGACCAACTGTCGTCGAAACACAGGGGTGGAACACGCCATGGCTTCACACTGCCCAGATAGTAATCTATACGAGACTCACAATTAATACCTTATTTATCCCTTAAATCATAATAAGAAACGTAGTTAACAAATTAATTTAATATAAGCTGAGAGGAACAAAAAAAATACTTAATATGTGTAGTACACAATAGATTTTCTGATAACTGTGTGAGCGCCAGTGGGCTCGTAAGGGCCAACGGGTTGAAAAGTACTACATATTTTGAATGAATTTGCTACCCTAATTAAAGCTTAGTACTAAACAAATAGCGATATGAAAAATAAATAGAACTGACTTTTGAGCTATACGCTGATCTAGTGCACGATTATCTCTACTGCCAATTAAACAAGGAATCCAACACGTCTGCGCAGCAATCTAAAATTAACTGCAGCCAATGTATCAAAATACCAACGCGTTACTCGCACATCTTTCAATACTATGCCAAACACCTTCCAGCTTCTCAAAATAGAGACATACTCATTCATATTTAAGTATTTCGTTCAGTAAAGAACCAATCTATAATATTCGATAGGTAATCTCGAGATGATTGCTGAATTTAATAAATAATAAATGCTAGGTAAAAATCATACATATAAATGTCAGTCATCCAATAATAAGTGAAGAAGCATGTTCTAAGAAATGCCGCAAAAGAAATGGCTGCATTCAATTCTTACATTCAAGATCCCAAATATTTTGAAGTGATTATTCGGATGTGGTACCAGTTTTACAAAACGTGCGCCAGACTACAGAACACATAATTTTTTGTCAGGTACACATTCGGTCGGCAAAAAGAAAAAAGAGAGACATATGAAAGAAGTGCAGGTCGGCCCAAGTTTACCTAAGGAAGGGCCCTTGTAAATCATCTGCAGCGTCGATGAATAGAGGCCACATAGAATTGAGCGCTGTTGACTCGTGTGTTTATTGATTGTTGACGCTACAACAAGTATCTGTTAAGCTCTTGGAAGAATACTTAAGTTGTTACTAAAGGATATTAAAAATAATGTAAACTCATAGGCAGTTTCCAAATTCTACTATGTAACTAATAAGATAATATATTCTATTCTATAACTATAAGTCATGACAGTAAACGAAGAACTTTAAGTATTAAAACACAACGCAACTAATGTTTGTTATGATGTAAGCGATTTAGCATACATTAAAATAATTTCATATATGTAAGCACAATAGCCCAATATTGTTGCACTACTACATAGAAAAGATGTAACAATGAACAGCCCGTGCGAGTGTTTGTCGTGCATTTGTCGAATGGGAATTATTAGGAAGGGCTCCGGGACGGCTCGGGAATTCGCCCCAAAAGCTGTTCACATGAATCGCGCTCCCACTCCGCGGCGCCATACAAAAAATCAAACAGATCCCGAGAGAAACACAGGGGTAACAACGCGTCACTATACGTCCATATTGATTTTTTTCTCTCATTGTTAGTAAAATAATAAAATCTCGGTACACATTAAAAAAAGGTCTTGCGTCGATAGAATTTGGGTCGAATATCGAGACTAGTTTATTAATAATCGAAGCGTTAACGTGTGGAATGTTCGGCTCTGCAAGGCCGCTTGCAATAGAAACTGCTTGTATCGTGAGTGAAATAAAATTAACTGAACTGATTTCACATTCAAAACCTACTTGCTATATAACTAAGTCTACTAACATTTATGTGAAATCGAGTAACTGTTGATAATTAGACCCGCACGTAGATATTAAAAATGAACGTCGTTTAATTTTGATTTGACACCGGCGTTCTAGATAAAAATGTAAATATCTCGCCAAAAAGCGTATACACAAATAAACACTATCTTTTTGACTCATTATTATCAAATTGGCTTATAGAAACATTGTATTTGTTATATGTATAACATAAGTCTATAATTGTCAATTATGATATCTTTATTCATAAGTAGCGCATTTCTTGTTTAGCGGCTATGGGTGCGCCGGCGGTACGGGCGCGATGAGCGGCGGGGGCGAGAACGCGCAGTTCGGCGCCACCGCCGCAATGGTCGCCGCGGCCACAACGGCCGCGATGCAGGACTCGCAGCCTTTTTCACAGGTAAATGCAAGTGTCTTTGCATTTTACAATTACCGAAATTTCCTTACAAAATTCAATTTAAACATTGTAATGTTAATAATTGCAAATTTACTTCCAGATGCAAAGCAACATGACCATGGGAAATCCTCAATATGGCGCGATGAATGGCTACGGCCAACAACGCACTCATAACCCCGCAATGACCGGCATGGGAATGGGGGGTAACCCTGGTATGAATGGAATGACTAGTATGGGTCAAATGGGCAACGCTGGCATGAACGGTATGAACCCCATGGCGCAGATGGCCAACATGGGTATGCACGCAAATATGATGCCTTCTCAAATGGGGCCAGGCCAAATGACCGGTTCTGCAAAAATGGGCCCAGGTTACCGGCAACGACATACGCCTTATCCCTCAGGAACTATGATTATGAGTCGAAAAACTCAGTATATGGGCGGGCAGCCAGGATTCGGACCAGGTCAATATCCAGCAAGTTATGGCGCTCGACCGGGTTTCCAAGGCCAATACCCACCCCAACAACCGTTAGGGCCTTCGGGAAACTTTGGAGCCACCATGAGAGGAAATATGCGACAATCAACCCCACCTTACTCAAATCAGGGACAATACTTTAACGGTGGTGTGCCCGCGCAGTTCCCACAACATCCTAGTGGTAATGGGCAATATGGAGGGCAATACAGTGGGCAGTTTGCACAAGAAGTAGCCATGCGGACCAATATGAGCTATCAGCACAGCCCAGTACCGGGAAATCCTACACCTCCTTTAACTCCTGCAAGTAGTATGCCGCCATACATTAGTCCCAATGCTGATGTTAAGCCCCATTTCAATGAGCTGAAACCACCGATGGGCATGCAAAGTAAGTAATAATGGTGTAAGGATTGGAATTTAAGCGAAGAAATGAGGAATACGTATAATAGTAACAGGTCAATCAAGTTAAATCTAATAAAGTATAACTTTCTTTTCAGATGACGAGCTCCGGTTAACATTCCCTGTAAGAGACGGTATTATTTTACCACCATTTAGACTAGAACACAATTTAGCAGTTAGCAACCATGTATTCCAATTGAAGCAAACGGTCCATTCAACATTAGTTTGGAGGTATGTAGCGCATGAAACATTAGCAGCAAACTAATTTGTAACGTTTTAAATATTAGGCTGATAATTAATACTATTTGGTCTGTCAACAGGTCGGATCTCGAACTACAACTGAAATGCTTCCATCACGAAGACCGGCAGATGAACACGAATTGGCCCGCTAGTGTTCAAGTGTCAGTCAATGCAACTCCGTTAATCATAGATAGAGGCGAGAACAAAACATCTCACAAACCATTGTACCTGAAAGAAGTATGCCAACCAGGCAGGAACACGATACAGATCACAGTCTCAGCATGTTGTTGTGTAAGTGTATTACATGCTATTATTGTACTTTTTTTTTCAAATAACACTTCAGTACAATGAATAACAATCTCCAGTCACAAATTCCTGGTAAATTCATACCACAACTACAACGACATAATAGTAAACATATATTTTTTTACTTTTTCCAGTCGCATCTATTCGTACTACAATTAGTTCACCGGCCAAGCGTGAGGAGTGTCCTGCAAGGATTGCTGAGGAAGAGGCTATTAACTGCGGACCATTGTATTGCAAAAATAAAAATGAACTTTAATCAGACACCTCCAAATAATAATGGCTCTAATACCGGTAACGACAGGGATAGCGTCGAACAGACTGCCTTAAAAGTGTCATTAAAATGTCCAATCACGTTCAAGAAAATCACATTACCAGCGCGCGGACATGAGTGCAAACACATACAATGCTTTGATTTAGAATCGTATTTACAATTAAATTGTGAAAGAGGATCGTGGAGATGTCCAGTTTGCAAGTAAGCATATTATTAAAACATTGTTTAGGTTATAGTAATAAACAAAGAAAATTATTAATGTAACAATTTCTTCCCAGTAAACCAGCGCAATTAGAAGGCCTAGAAGTTGACCAGTACATGTGGGGTATACTCAACACATTAAACACCTCTGACGTAGACGAAGTAACTATTGACAGCGGTGCGAATTGGAAAGCAGCAAAGAGTCCAAACAATGGAGGAATTAAGGTAGATTATCTTCACTACAAATTTTAATTTCTCTTGTGACTGTATGTGTTTTTTTTAAACTTCTTTAACATAAATATTTTTCAATCGGCAGCAAGAAGATGATAGCAATGACAACAGTGTAGGAAAAAGAGGAAAAGCGGTTTCTCCTGGATCCATGAATATGCCAACGATGAATAACTGGGATATGAACCAGGCGTTATCACCATACCTCCCACCTGACATGAACACGATCGCAAGCGGATCCATGATCTCTTCATATAACCAAAGTGGACAAAACAGAAATTCTGGATCTAACAGCCAAAATTATGATTTTGGAATGAACAACGGCCCAGGAAGCAACGAGTTTGCTGGAAACGGACCACTATCCCACCTTAACGACAGCGTTAATTCATTAGACCCACTAAACGCCATGGAGAAAAGCCTAAATGAGCAGGTATGTAAATAATTTATTTGAATCAACTTACATTACAATTTAATAAATAAAATTTATAATGATAAATAAATGAAATGATAAAAATAATCTTAAATAATATACCTGAACTTTTTCAGATGCCGCATACACCGCACACGCCTCATACGCCAGGATCGGCACATACGCCCGGCGGTGGCGGTGGTGCACATACGCCGGGGTCATCGCATACGCCGGGCCCTCCGTCGGTCGGCCACCACAGCCTAACAGACGTTGACATTCCCGCAGATCTCAACTTTGATCCGGCGGCTGTCATAGACGGTGAAGGCACCGACAATCTCAATGTGAGTACTTATAAATCTGATAACAATACAACTCAAAATCCAATTTTTAGAATTAAAAATCATTTGCAACAATCCATAAAAAGAAATAAAACTTAAATTAAGCAACATAGCTGTTTTGTTGAATCATAAGTAGCTAATTAATGTGGTCTCTATTACAGCTGCTGCCAGAAACGAGTGTAGATCCCATGGAGTTGCTATCATACTTGGATGCGCCGGCGCTTGGAGAGTTGCTCGCCACGCCACCATCTTCGTCGTCCTCGGCAGGATCGCACCCACCTCGAGCGCCTTCCTCCGATGACCTCTTAGCGCTCTTCGAGTGAACCTTCACTGCAACATAGAATTATCGATAAGTACACGTAACGAATTTCACAATACACCACAAATAATGTTTGAGTCTTAAGGTCAAAATGTCAATTGCGCTCATGTTAATAGATTAATTACATTGTACCAGCATTTCGAGAACGATAGTTCCTATCAATTAGTCGTAACGTGTATTAATCTCGTTTAATTCTGTGTTCTATAGGTAAAAGTTCAACTCGCTTTCAGGCCAGAGATGCCCGACATTGTGATACTAGATTTTAGTTCCTTCTCTATTTGTGAATACATTGAACGTTGCTGTAATATTTCAGATCGGAATTCCTATGACTTTCATTACAAGTGCAGTCCATCTGTTACTGCGGCGTTTAATGTATCACACAAGTACATCAATTGTTGAAACAATGATGTAGGAGAATATTTATTAGGTAATAATAGGTATAGTATTTGAGGCGAGGCGTTGGTCGCGCTGGCCATAGACACTGCGGTGTTGTGCATGTATAGTTCCTCGCACCGCCGCACACGGTGGCGCTACTGAGCTCCTTATATTCTAAACTCTAGCATAAATTGAGACACAAATTTTCATTATTAAAATAAATTTTCAACTTCTTATTCGATATATTATTATAATCGATTAGAGTTTTTAGAATTGTGTCCATTATTTGTGAATAATTCGCCGTATGTAAATAAAGAGGATTTATATTATTTGTGCTAGTTAGTTTGGTACCGTGAGCGGGGTCGCTGTGTCGCGCAGTTTTGTACATACATAATAGCATAGAGCGTGCCACGTGGGCCCGCTTGGAGGCATTATGAATCTTATAGTTCCTATTGGATGCGAGCGAACTATAATGTTCAATTGCCATTACTGTAAAATATTCCTTGACGTTTTCGCATATTCTGCATTTTTAAATAGTAAGAAGCGATAGGATTACTGAGTATAGCGCTACTCGCATAATGGGTGATATAATCTAATGAGTTGTTTGAAATCAACAAATTAAATGGTAACAAATTAGTTACTAAACTATATTGTAAATGTGAGTGCAAAAATGAACTCTGTTAAATTATTTTGCGTTATGTGAATCGAAGAATGATAGAATATATTTTAATTTCTATATAAATAATAATGAACTGTATTATTTGTAAATATGAATTTAATTAAGAATATTATATTACCTAGTTATATTTAAGAGAACATGGCAGATACTTATACGACGGCCAGTTTAGTATAGTATTACTAAAAATTTAATAAAATCTACACATGGTTTTACATGTACATAATACAAATTACCACATTCTAAAAGAAGGCAATATGCATTCAGAGTATGGACAAATGGGTCAGTGTGTTTGTACCCAACTACCCACAAACCAGTCGTCTCAACCCTAGTAAAATATACATGTTGGTAAATAACACTGCTTTTATGTTCCGCCCTTTATTTGTTACAAGTTGTGATCAATAGGTTAATACAGCAACATATAAATAAACATTCTAGTAATGTCAAATTTAAAATATTTACGATTTTTTTTTTAAATAACTTTACTTTCAATATTTTTACTGATATCTATACAAAATTATAATACGGGTGCAAAATATTTCTTGGGATGCTAAATTGAGTCTATACTCTGAAGATATTTTCTTTTCACAAGTGCTATTAAGCCAATACACATACATTGTAAATTGTCATTTGTCAATGCTCGCTCATCTTGATTTTGTCTCTAAATTTTTCTAAATAATGCATACCGAACCACATAATTATACCTACTAAGTCAAAAGCAATACCTACTAATACACAAATAAATTAGTATGTTGTTATATTTATAAATAAAATTTATGATACTTAACGAAAATTGTGATGAGCATCAATTGACAAAATATCTTATTTCACATATTTTCAAATGTTTTAGTTTTATTCTTTGACATATTTGTGGGATTTGCTAAATTATTATAACAAGTTTTAACATTATAATTATTTTGAACAGTCATGGAAATTCTAAATGGAATTAAGTTCCCATAAAACTCAAATCATTACTCCATAATTCATTTAGATGTTGTAAAATTATCAAACATAACTTATACTGTTACTGTTAATAAGATTAAAATAACAGTTTTTAAAGTATCTCTAACTTAGAGTTGTATGTAAAACTGTCAATCCTTTCACTAACTTATGTAAAAATTGGTGATTTGCGCATCTTTACTTCATGCTATGAATATGGACGCCTCTTTAGAGTTAGTCAATCTATTATGAAAAACAATAAAATTAGTATTATAAAAAGCAGTGGTCAATTATTCAAACATAGGAAATAATCTGGAGGCTTGGTCCAATTATAATTTCAGTTACTCACTAAAGAATCATGTGTGTCTAGTTGATCACAGCTTTAACATAAAAATATATACTTTAAGGGACCTTCAATTCCAGTTAGCTAGTTCTATTTATTGTAGTGAATACTGCTGTTGGATGGATCATCGTAACGATTTTTGTGAGACCAAATAGTACTTTTTTACAAATTTACCTGTTTTAGGTAATTTAAATAACGAATTTGTTTATATAAAATC
Organism: Nymphula nitidulata; assembly: GCA_947347705.1. NCBI lineage: Eukaryota > Metazoa > Arthropoda > Insecta > Lepidoptera > Crambidae > Nymphula > Nymphula nitidulata. Next base: position 13,762,577 of record OX374625.1, on the reverse strand, counting down.
GAAAATATCACAAAAAATGTATAGCATATCACACAAAAAGCACAAAAAGCGACTTGAATGATCCATCCAAATGAGTAAATAATTACAATATATTTTGTTGAACGTTATAACGAAATGCTGTGGAGTAGGCTCAGTGCTCGTACAAATAATAAGCAGCGTTTGGAAATAAGTGAAAGAAGAATTCTAAATATTTATAAGGTATCTAACATGAACCCATGATCCAGAAGTTAATGCAAAGCCAAACTGTACTGTAGTTTAAATTTTGAAATAAATATGAAAATTTTAGCAATCTGATGGAGACCCACTGAAATATGTTTCGAAATGTGTAAAATGAAAAAAAAACATAACATTTTTATGTTATTGAAAATAAAATGAATCTAAAAATTACATAATTTTCTATTATTTTTCATCCCTAAGCAAAATCTTATTCAGCCTGTAGTCAGGCATGCAAATATTAAATAAATGTCAAATTACACTATACTATAAAACATAAACATATCTGAATTAATGTCAAAGATTCTAAATAAATAATGATTCTAAATAGATAAATAAATAATGATTTAATTACAGAGCTGTAAGTTGACCAGTTGTTATAGCTATTATTGGAAATTGAAAGTCAAAAACCCTGTAAAAACAAGATAAAAGACCACAGACTACTTATCTAACTAGGTACCTATCTACTACTAATAGGTAGTTTATAATGGTAAGTGTAGAAATATAGATTTATTGCTAAAATCAGCTCTACAGCATCTGATAATTTTGATTGACAGCTCATAGTCTGTTAGTTTATGTAAAAGGAATAGAAATAATCTAGTCCAGCATCTATACAGTAAAATATATTTTTTATGAACTCTACATTTTTTAATGTACTTTCTGACAAAGAGCCCTTTGTTGGGCTATGAATACAGCCTCCTAAGCAAAGCTATCTTTCTACAAGGTCCTGCACCAGTAGCATGGTCTGTGGAATCTCTGCCAACCCTTTAAGTCCACTTTTTAACTTGCTCTGTGGTCTAGTCGTTGAGACTATCTACATCACATCTAGAGGTCCGGGGTTCAAATCCCATGGGGGAAGAAAATGTCTGCTAGGGTTGGTTGGTGGTAGGACTGCCGTCTTACCTAAGTCTGTCGCCATAAGTGGCCATAACAATAATGTTAACAGCATTGTTGTTGTTCCAGCAGTTCTGTTGGAGTTAGGATAACCAGTTCCTCTGTGGTTGAGGAAATCGGGTAAAGCTTGCTTCCATGTTTGGCCTTATCACCACTTCTTACGATCAGGTAAGATGAAGTTCAAGAGATAACCCAATTAGAATTTTTAAAAATCTCTCTCTTTTATTGAACAAAAAAGAGACAAACTTTTGTCTACCCCTTGGGTTTGTGCTACGGCGGCGGCCGATGGTTTAATTTTAACGTACAGGGCAGGTGTAGTGGTTGCCAAATTTAAAGATTCGACATCTTTAGCGGTTATGTACTATTTTGCGTACGAAAGCTAGCGCACGTATTAGCGATTAGGTCGATAAATATAGTATTTGAAATACCAATTATTACAAATTATATTTTTAACAAATAAGTAATTGAAATACAAAATACGTAGATATTTGTATTTTAATTAAAAGTAATTCAAACTAACTCTGAATCCAGACAACATAGCCTGGAATCCTATGTCATATCCATATAACATAGTAAAATTTAATAAAGCATGACGCCTGGCGCGAGGTTTAATAAAATCTTTAAGTATAGTAAAATTCACGAATTGTCAAGTGGTCGAAAGAACATAAAGTCAATAGGTATTTTTTCTGTACAGCCTAGTTAGTACACTTCAATATTAAAAAATTTAGGACGCTGACTTGAAGTTTAGTAGAAAGTAGGTAGTTCAACAATACTTTACCTTTATTTCATGTTAGATCACACTGTACGAACCAACCTTTGGATTGATTGTCATATCAAATCAAAAACTATTACATTCACACAATTATTCTAGCTAATAGTGACACAATTATAATTTTCAACGAAGTTTACACAAAACATACTTAGACCTATATGAACGAGAAAAACATAGTCGGTGGTCTTGCATTTCATATCGTACCTACTTCAGCAGTTCAGCGTAACGTAAGTTGCGCGAGTTTCCGGTTCCGTATTAATAGACATGTGTAAGTAATGCGCGTAATATCACTAATGAGATATCACTCAAACGCGTGATGTTACATTACGCATCACTCCGAGAAATCAAGTATCACTTTAAACATCACGCGAAATAACATTACACTAGCTCCGAGCGCGAGCGAAAGGGACCGACGACCGACCGAAGCTGTGATGTTATGTTTCAACTAGCGCGCGTTGCGTCCGCATCACACGACACGCAGCATCTCATCTGTTCGGGTGATGTTTCGAGTGATGTGATATCTCAGTGTAATATACGTTGCGTGCGCATCGCATGATACGCAGCATCACATCTGTTCGGGTGATGTTTCGAGTGATGTGATATCTCAGTGTAATATACGTTGCGTGCGCATCGCATGATACGCAGCATCACATCTGTTCGGGTGATGTTTCGAGTGATGTGATATCTCAGTGTAATATACGTTGCGTGCGCATCGCATGATACGCAGCATCACATCTGTTCGGGTGATGTTTCGAGTGATGTGATATCACAGTGTAATATTACGTTTTCGTAAAAGTGATGTGATATAGCATTACTTTTTGAAGCACTGTTTCGCGCATGTCTACGCCGTAGTATCTCTATCTAGTCTGTGGTACTCCGAGATTTCCCAATCCCAATCCATTTTTTTTTTGTTTTTTTTTTCCTTAATGGGAAGGAAAAGGGTACTAATGCCCATACAGCCATGTCTTACGTATTTCTTTATTTCTTCTTCTATTGCATTAAAATGCTGGCGTAACACATTTCAATGCTTCTTGGGAGTATTTTTCACGAAATATATGATGACAGTCACTTTATATGCTACTTGACGAGGTGGATAACCACAAAAAGGTTCTCATCGTATTCCACACCATATTCACTTTTATTCTAATATTCTTTTGGTTGCACGTCTACACAAACACTTGAATAATAAAATTACGCCACTTTTATAACTCAATGTTCGCTCCGACACAATTTTTTATTATTGTAATAAAAATCTTGACTGACGCCACAAAAACCCGCCAAACACCCCCCTTTTTGTTTCGTTCATTCTCCCTATAAAAAAAAGGCAAAGGGAACTAATGCCCATACAGCTATGTATTCAGTATTTCTTTATTTCTTCTTTTATTGCATTGAAATGCTGGTGTTATACATATCAATGCATCTTAGGAGTATTTGACGTGAAATATATAATGAAAGTCTCCATATGATACTACTTGATGAGGTGGATAACCAGAAAAAAGTTCTCATCGTCTTTCACACCATAATCACTTTTATTCCATAGCCGGGCAGAATCCTAAACTCCCGTATGACAGTTCAACAATAGATCGCTACAACTTTGCAATGTGTCATCATTTCAACTCAAAATTCATTTATAGATCTCCGCAATCAATAACAAGCAAAACAAATATGTAGCTAGAATAATCGTAAACATAAAACAATAAATTGTATTCCCAGTGTTAAAATTGTTTCACATGCAAGAAAACATTTTATTACGATTTCTGTAATACGCTCTTGCAAGGTTATGGGGTTCGGATATATTTTATCTTTATTGCTAGTGATGTTACCTCAGATATCACATAGCCATGGCCAGCAAACATGGAAAATAATAGTAGGTCTATCTGGTAATTTCTTTAATTTTTTTTATATAAACCTTAAAATGAAAAAGTAGTTTTTAAAGATTTTTTTCTATGGTCTATGGAAAGCTTGTCATCCCAACTCTTTAGTTTTCTCGCAGTCGTCCGTTGCTCGTTATCACAGAACACTTTTACTCCAAGGAGAAGAATGCCAACTTCATACAAAAAAGGCGGTTACAAAATACGACACCAGCGCCGCTTGTGGGACCCACCGGAAACTTTTCAGTAACGCGGATTGGCGCGAAATTTGAAAGTGACAGATCGTTCCTTTCCCTAATTTTTAAAAATAGATTTTATAAAATATTTAAATAAAACCAACTTAATTATAAAATTATTATTTTATTTTAAAGACACATACCTGTTTGACGCAAATAAAGATATTCTATTCTACAAATCCTAACTAATAATAGCAATGCAAAAGTGAGTTTGTTTGTTTGTTACGCTTTTTACGCCTCAACCACTGAACCGATTAAAATGAAATTTGGTATGGAAATAGTTTAAGACTTTAATTGACCATTATAATTTCATTTTCAACTAACACATTACATTTAGTTGATTTAAAATAAAAACGGCAATTTCATATTTAAAGACATATTGTAACAAAATTATTGTTTTGTGTAATGTTATCAATTTTAATTATGTTAATTGATTTCCAGTCTCTAAAATCATGATGATAATTATTATAAAATATAATAGGTACCCCTTAACTTAGTTTTTTTCTATACAGGCTAGTACCATGTACAGTCAGGGAATTAAATGTTTAGGACGTTAACGATAATTTGCATTTAGTCGAATAATAGCGATACACGAACTATTACGAAGAAATTTGATGGATTGAAAATAACTGTTCTCTCATTTGCCGTTATGAAAAAAAAACAATAAATCTTTAACTTGCTAAACAATAAAATTCCCCGGCTGTACAAAAAGAAACATTATTTTTATTACGTTTCTCTATGACGTCTGTAATGTTTTTGCATACATAAATAAGGTTTTCAAGTTGCAATGCTGTAGATATTTATGATAATAACAAATTATTTGCTTCAAATATGGTTACAGTGGGTCTTACAGGTAATATTAAACATTAGGATTCTTCACATGTTACTAGAGTTAGGATACAAATTATAAAATAAGTTGATACACATTTAGTGTCTTAGAAATGAAATCAAAATTTATTATTTTATTCTAATAACTCCTTTACAGTTCATAAGGATTATTCCCGAAGCCACTTCGTGAAATTTTTCATATTCCATTTGTTAATATTAAATCTCAAGTTGAAGATTTTCACGCACATAGTACCTATGCGATACACTATCGAAAATACCTACTAGCCAAAATTTGGATAATTTGTGTAGTCAAATTGATAAGGATCTCGTGTACTTATACAGTTAATACTGTTCAATTTATGAAAAAAAATATATTACATTTTACAAAATTAAAATATTATTAATTAAAACTTTTTTTGTTACTACAGTATCTGATGCTTAAGTAAACATACAGGATGGTGCCGTCAATACGACAATAAATTAAAACATGGGCTATAATAGTTCATAGAAATGGTTTGTCATTTTCAAAAACATCTTAATCATTTGATAATTTCATGACATTTGTATGAAATAATACAACATTGGCCGCATTATTTCATAGAAATGTCATGAAATTATCAAATGAATACGATATTTTTAAAAGTGGCAAACAATTTCTATGGACTGTATATAGCCCATGCTTTAATTTATTGCCCTATATAAATATATAGAATTCATTACGATAATTAATTATTTTTCCTTGTGTTTTTGAAGCTTGTCTAATTTAAAATTATTCGAATTTAGTACATAGAACAATTAGTATTTTTTTAGACTAAACCCACAAAGAGCGTGATTATTTAAAAAAATGGTACTAGACAAAAACAATAATACTTTTAGTAGGTGACGTCAATAACTAAACACTCATTTTACAACACAACTAAAAGTTTGTGGATACATGATCAAATGTATAGATGTTATATGGATAAACGTAAGCTTTTATAACGTAACGTAGATAACGTAAGACAATTTTGCCCCAATGCAAGCTCAGCATTGGGGCAAATTTTTCTTTTTAGATATGTCATCCATAATACCTTAAAAGCCTACCTCATTACTTTGTGTTGGTTTTGGAAGTGTGAGTTCAGAGTTGTGGATTCAAAATGTTTTTAATTTAGACAAAGTTAAATCTTAATAAGTATCACAATTTGTTCACAAGCTAGGCGAAGATAAATTGAACATAACTACTACTTGTCTTTAGGGCTACAAAAAACCATGAAACTGTTGGATTGCAATTAGATCTACAATTACTCCTCACACATCCAAAACAATTATCCTAAACATCTTATTGTGGCCGTCTTGTGGACAAGCTGCCAATTTCGTTCGTCGTTCGTTCGTTTCGTTCTGATGCTCGTCGACTACAGCCATGGTACTCACTTCGCTTTGTAATCATAGTTATACCAGCTAACTCGCTACGCTCCTCGCTACCCAATTTTTCGTGGCCTTAAATTCGTGATTATGTAATTTTGTGATGGAGTACCACACTAGACAGTACTCTTTTAATTCCACTATTTTAATTGCAAATAGTGCCAACAAGTACATCTGGACCTGAAATAATAAGATAAATAATAAATATATTTTTAAAGCCTGTGTTCGGTGCATATTTTAATAAAAGCATACATTGATAAAGGAGCTAGGAAAGCAAAGCTGTATTTTATTTAGTACTTACATTAGAAAACTTTGCAGGAAGTGAAGTGTTAGTTTTTGGTTCCATCAATAAAGCAGTGTCTTCGGAAGGAATTGCATATCAAATAAGCCTTTTCTTTTTCATTTCATCCTCGAGAACTGTAGGTACATACTTTCAGAAATGTACTTTCAGGAATAATTATGTTTGGAGCAAAATATTTTGTTAGCTGTGTTAAATGAGTTTTATCAACTCAATTGAATTCCACAATTTCCATTTGGATAACAGAACTTTGCCCACTCTGTAAAACTGAAAACACCACAATATTATTACTATGCAAAGAAAATTTGGGCCATATATGATGCTTATACAATCTCATAATAAATAAAGTAGCAATGAAAAATTAGTAAAGTGGCAAAAAAAATCTCACGTATTTTTATTTAACTGACTTAAAAAGGAAGAGTTTCGCAATCTACTGCTTTGACTTTGGATAGTTATATGTAATATCAGAAAAATCATTTAAAATTTCAAGAAATATTACATAATAATTTTGTTTTTATTTATTATTTTGACTATGTAACCAACTCTTTATCGTGCCAAACATAAATTATATTTGGAGTTGTTCTAAATGCACATAACCGTTATGAAATTTTGAAGAAAGGTAACAATATTATAATTTATTTTTTATGTCTGTCTTCTTAGATATAATTTTTGCAAAAGAAAGACTGCTTAAATAAAACTTGATACTAGGTAAACGGCTACTTAATACAAATATTACTCACCGATGAATGTTGGAAGATTCCAATCATAAAAGTAGGTACTCTGTGATTCCGATCTTGGGAATTGGTACAATACTAAAGTTGAATGTTCTGTCGTCGATATGTTGCATTTCTACATCTATTTTCATATTTATTATTGATATTGTCTTTTTAAAAATTTTCAATCCCAACTCACTAAAGCGCGACATTATTGACAACTCAAAATAAAAATGGACGTCAATTGACAGAAAAGATTTTTTTCATGCTCAGTATGGCCACCTTATGGTTGAATAAATAGATTTTATTTTTTCTACTGACATCTCTATACTAAACCCACCGAATGAACCAACCAATAGAAGCACAGTTGACCCCCCCTGCTCGTTATCGTGTACACTGACTACCTACGCTCTTAAAATTCTTGTTGTGTGTGACCCGGCTTTCTTTGTTTATTTGTTCCTGCTTTATATACGTTGACCTTAGCGCTAAATTGGACTTTGATCTTCCTTATAATCGGACTCGTTGTTTTGTTTTGGTGCAATATGTCAAAGCGCACACGTGGATGTTGTAATTATTGTCTATTACTTACGTTGGATATGGTTACACATAGTCTATGATAATATTAAGTTAAGTTGGTTGACAACACTGTACCTCTCTTCCGTTTTCTGTAATGGCGTACCATACATACGTGTGTTCTGTGTGTACTGAAGCCCAATAAACCTTTTCTATAGTTCATCTTGTTTTACTTAGAGTGAGCACATCCACCGATATAAATTTCAATAGTGGAAAAATTTTAAATAGCAAAAGTCGTGAGCTGGTTATGAAGTAGCAAAATTATTTTAAACGCGAATCCCAAAATGGCGGACCCTTGTTAACAGTAAATCGTGTGCAAGATCGAGTTGCTGAAGCACTTGGGATTTCGCGAAGGACTGTATACCAAATAAATAAAGAAAAGTTCGGGCCATCGGGCAATGAAGACAAAAAATTGTTCTCGCCTAGAAAGAAGTGGAAAAAAGAGTCAGCAATGTTGGATATTGACAATTTTGATACTTGTGCCATTAGGAACCATGTTTACGGGTACTATACTCGAAATGATTACCCTTCAAGAGCGAAATTACTAGTGTCTCTAATAGTAGCTGGCCGGTTTGATGGTGCTAAAACCACGTTATCAGCGTTATTAAAAAAAATGGTTTTCAATATTGCACGACAAATAAACGAAAAATTTTGATGGAAAGAGGAAATATAATACTGAAACGACTTCTTACACCAGGCAAAGAAAATTATTGATTGGGACAACGTGATCTTTCTTGACGAGACGTGGTTAAATGCTAACCATACTATATACTAGTCATGGACGGACAATACGAAAGCGTCAACATCGAAAGTACCCATGGGCTCATTATATACCACGCTGGTTCTGCTGGATATGTTTTTGTGGAAAATTGTTTGTTGGCATTTGAATCAAAAAGCACCACTGACTATCACGAAGAGATGAATGCCACCACATTCCGAGAATGGTTTTCTAATCAATTGTTACCAAGTCTCCCGGAACCTTCAATAATAATTATGGACAATGTACCTTATCATTCGGTTCAGGTAGTACTTTTGTTTTTTTTTATATAATGCAGCAATAACAGCTTGCCCCTGATTTTTTGATTATCTGATGCCCTTGATATTTTCCAGGTGGATAAGGCGCCTACGTCGAATAACAGAAAAGAGCTGCAGGTTTCCTGGCTTGAAAAGCATGGTATAGAAGCAAACATAGAAATGTTGAAACCGCGATTGGTGAAACTGGTTGAAGAGCACAAAGAAGTAAAGCTACGCTACGAAATAGACGAGCTGGCACAGGCTAATGGGCACCAAGTTCTGCGACTTCCCCCATACAATTGCCAATATAATGCAATTGAATTGATATGGGCTCAAATCAAAGGTTTGCATGTTTTTTATTACGATGCCATATTCAATACATGTTTAGATAATTATCGAAATTACTCTACTATCTTCAAATTAAATTTTGTAAATATAATACCTTACCTAATTCATGTTCCTATTTTAATAGGTTATGCTGCCCCCCACAACACTGCTCCACCTTTTGGGATAAAAAAAATTAAGATTCTTCCAACCGAGGCATGTGAGAAAGTGACCAAAGAAGATTGGGAGAAGGTGCTAGAAAAAACCAAGAGTCTTATCTTGTCCGATTATGATCGTGACATCAAAGTAGATAATATAATCCACAGTGAAAAAATTATCTATGTTAGTGATGATGACAGCAACACTGGTAGTTCAGAAGATGATGATTCTGATTAATAAAAATATTTATTTTATTAGGATTTGTTTTTTTAACCCATAAAAACTATTTAAACATAAAGTACTGTATTACGTACTTAGTATCAAATAATCGCAGCGATACGTGTATCGGTTGTGCAATGATACATCACTAGTATTGTCAATCTGACATACGTCATACGGGAGTTTAGGATTCAGCCCGACTGAAATAATCTTTTAGTTGTCGTCAACACAAACACTTGGTTTATAAAACTACACAACTTTTAAAACACAAAGTTCACTGCAACATATTTTTTTAATTTTTGTAATAAAAATCTTGACTGACACCACAAAATCCCACCAAACACTCCTTTTTATTTTCTTTCTTTCAATATTACCGAGTAGGCAAGAGGAACTAATATCTATACAGCCATGTCTTAAATATTTCTTTTTAATTCTGCAAGTATTACATTTAAATGCCAGTGCAACACATTTTAATGCATCTTGGTAGATTTTGATGCGAACCTTTTATATGATGACTGTCCTTGTGATGGTATTTTTATGACGTGAATAACCACAATAAAATTTTCAACATCTTTTACACCAAATTAACTTTATTGCACTCTTGTTTCGCAAATTTTTAAGATGACATCAATATACATACTTACAATATTATTATTTTTTTATACAAAGCACGACAAATGACTCAACACCACCTGATGTGAAGCGGTAAGAACAGTCCATATGCGAAGACAGCTAATGCAGTTCAGACACTGGGCCTGATTCTGAAGACACACTCTAATTCTAAATTTAAGTACAGTTAGACTTAGCATGTGTTCTCCAGAATTAGGGTCACTGCTCTAGCTGCCTCCACCTTGCTGGCCCGAAAGGTGCTTTTTCACGCCTCTTTTGAAGAATCCCATGTTATAGGAAGGATGGAACACATGTGCTGGCAAAGAATTCCAAGTTCTGGAAGTACGACAAATAAAAGAGCTACTAAATTTATTTATTTATTTATGTACACACAAAATACTTAAAAATAAAACACATAAAACAGTTGAGTACAAAGGCACTGCTTATTTCAAAAGAAATCTCTACCAGCAGACCTGCGACAGGAACACGGGAAAATAAAAGTGGGCACAGTGTGTGGTTCTATACATATACCTAACAAGAAAATGTAGATGAATAATAAATAATACACATATACTAAACAAATTAAAAATTTTAAAATGTCAACTAAACTATAAAAAAAAATAAAAAAAATGTTATTTAGAACTTAAAGATGATCGATCTTACGTTAGTGAGGACAAATAATGCTCTTTAACTCGGTTCTTAAAAGAAGTGATAGTTTGAGAATCACGAATATTAGCCGGAAGTGCGTTCCACAATCTGACAGCGTGGATAGTGAAAGAATAGGAGTAAAAATCGGATTTATGAGGTTGGACGTTAAGTAAGAATTTGGTATGGAATCTACAAACGGAATCAGGAGGACGAACATAAGAGAACCGCTCACGCAGATAGGAGGGATAAGAAGGGTCATGTAGGATATTGAAGAGAAGACATAGCAGCCGAGTGTTCCTGCGAAGGCGAATTGGCAGCCATTTAAGCTCTTTGCGAAACAGAGAAACATGATCGAATTTTCTCAATCCGAATATGAAACGGATGCATACATTTTGCAGTCGCTCAAGCCTGTCGAGAAGCTTCTCATTGGCATCCAAATAACAAGCATCAGCGTAATCAATTATAGGTTGAATTAAGCACTGTGACAGAGTAATCTTAGTCTTTAAGGGCAGAAATTTTTGTAAACACTTAAGGGAGTGGAATGAGAAGTGCACCTTACGACTCAATTCATTAACATGCACATCCCAAGAAAGGTTTGAGTCGATCAGGACTCCTAGATCTTTCGCTGTTTTCGAAAAAGCGATAGGAGCACCGTCCAATAGTAAGGGAGGCAAAGAAAGCAAGTCCAGGCCGTTCCGAAAGTGTCTGCTGCCGATGATTAATGCCTGGGTCTTGGAAGCATTAAGTTGAAGACCAAAAGAATTCACCCAATTATTTATACAACTCAAGTCACCATTAACTACAGCAATAGCATCATCAATATCTTCCAGTCGAAAATGATGGTAAATTTGTAAATCATCAGCGTAAAGATGAAAATTAGAAGAAATGACCTTAGAGACAGAATTTATAAAAATAGAGAATAGTAGAGGAGAGAGGACGCCACCCTGCGGTACGCCAGCAGCGAGATCACACCAATCAGAATAGAACTCCTTAGAGCGGACACGCTGCGAGCGACCACGAAGATAGGAATCAAACCAAACTAAAGAACTATGTGAGAAATTTAATGAACGGAGTATGCCGAGAAGAATATCAAAATCTACAGTATTAAAAGCGTTGCTAAAGTCGAGAAGAACAAGTATAGTTAAAGACTGATTCTCCATGGCCCAGCGAATATCATCTGTCACCTTTACAAGTGCAGTGACAGTACTATGACCACGTCTAAATCCAGATTGATAAGGCGACAAAAGAGAGTTGAAAGACAAGTAGAAAGAAAGCTGCCGGTGAATAATGTGCTCAAGAACCTTAGAAAGAAAAGGGAGAATGGAAATCGGTCTAAAATGAGAAAGTGTAGTAGGAGCAGTCACCTTCGGTAAGGGAACTACGTGAGCCATCTTCCAGGTAGAAGGAAAGGAGCCAGATCTCCAGTAATGTGGACGATTTGACACCTGGATTAATAGTAAAAGGAGAAGCAGAAAAGTGCTTGTTTAGAGCCTCCAAGTCAATACCTACACTGTTGTCATCTACGGAGCATTTACCGATGCCTATCGATTTAAGGAATCTCCAAACGTCAGAGGGACTACGATTATCAAGAGAGTTATGGAAGTGGAGCCTCTTGGCATCTCTACACAGATGATTACAGTGGTTACGCAAATACTTGTACCGTGCGAAATTAGTATCAGATGGTTTACGCTTATATCTATGCTTAGCCCTGTCACGACGCGCCATAGTATCCATAATATGACTAGTAACCCAAGGTGCAGGATCACGTTTTACTCTAATACGACGGAGAGGAGCATGCCGATCAAAAAGTGAAAGAATCGCATCACTAAAGAATTGAACCTTAAAATCAAGACTGGCACTGTCAAAGAGTTCATTCCAGTCGATAACTTTAGCGTCATTCAATAATGCATGACGTAAATTTCTTTGTACATACGTGATGTTGAGGTGGAGACAGTGAATTGATGACTCCGAAGACCGGCACGCGTGCTCCTGAGTAGGAAGTGGGAAGGTGGGATAATATAAATAGCTCCTCAGAACACTCTCCGTGATATAGCCGATAGAAGGCGCTAAGCGACGCAATGTCTCGACGCAATTGCAGAGGCTCAAGGTTGTTCGTGACCTTACATCGCCAACGATACGGACAGCACGCCACTGCAATCTATCCAGGGCATCGAGTAGGTACTTGGTGGAGCCATCCCACAAGTGCGAGCAATATTCCACGCAAGACCGGACCTGAGTTTTGTAGAGCAGGCATAATTGGTCAGGCGTGAAAAGTCGACGCACCTTGTTCAGGACACCGAGCTTCCGTGAGGCTGTATTTATCACGGTTTCGATGTAGTTCCTGGAATTCAGATCGTAACATATCTCCATGCCTAGCAAGTTTAGGGAGCCCTGTGCCGAAAGAGTCGTGCCCTGAAGAGACGGATGGGGAAGGAACGGCGTCATTTTAGCTGTAAACGCGCACACCTGTGTTTTCTTAGTATTGAACTCAACAAGATTGTTAGATCCCCATTCAGATACGAGGTTCAACGCCCTGTTGAGCTCAATGGTAAGATTCTCTCTCTCTCTTTCTCTCTCTCTCCCTCTCTCTCTCTCTCGGTTCAGCGCGCCCAGTCCCTGGGCGACCGTAATATCCCCCATGCACTGTACTGTCATCTGCATAGCAATGAATGTTTCCTAACGGAAGCATGTCATTGATATGAAGAAGAAAGAGTGTGGGTATAGAACAGAGCCTTTTGGTACACCAGCATTCATCTGCGAGGACACGGATTCTTCGCTTATGCAGGAAGCCGGCAATCCAGTTACAGAACTGAGCGGGCAGACCGTATGCCGGGAGCTTGGAGAGAAGAGCCCTGTGCCAGACCCGATCGAACGCTTTGGCAATATCAAGGCTAACTGCCACTGACTCACCACGTTTGTCAATAGCTTATACATTAAACACTTATTCTTAATAATAATTCGATTATTCTTAATTTTTTATTTTATATTTATTATAATTTTTTTTAAAATTACTTAGTAATTAAAATATATCTCAACTAGAAAAATTTCACGTCCTGTCCTGAGGCGGGGCTCAGTTGGTTAGAGCAGTCGCCCGGATTGCGAAAGGTCGCGGGTTCGAGCCCCGCCTCAGGACGTGAAATTTTTGTAGTTCAGATATATTTTAATTAATAATTCGATTTTCCATTCACTTAATAAAATCAAAATTATATAAATCTTCATTGTCTCTATATACGGTGGCGTCGTCAATACGACAGTAAATTAAAACATGGGCTATATTAGTTTATAGAAATGTTTTGCTACTTTCAAATACTTAGGTACATCTTATTCATTTATAAATTTTCTGACATCTAATGAAATAATATTGTTGGGGAAATGGACCATATCTTCAGATTAGAATAAAAGACATCGCGTTAATCAGCTCACATTTACTTGCAATCACATATTCACATTACAGAAAAAACTCAAAAAAATATCGAGTAGGGTGGGAAAACAAACGGCTTCGTAGCTGACACACATCAACCGACTAAAAAACATAAACTTTTTAAAACTATCATAGAGGACTATATTTTAATAAGGCTCTATATTTTTATATAAAGCGTTATTAGATTAGGTATAAATAATACGAGGAGAAACTGCTGGAACTAGAGGAGGAATTAAGCAGGATTCGCTGGAGTATAGTGAGACTATCTGAAATCCGACTAGAGGGCGAGGACACGATGGTCCTGACATCCGGCAACCTGCTCTATTTGAGGGCAAAGATCTGTCTGAAGGTGGTGTCGGATGTACCCACAAGTCTCTCGTGAACAACGTTGTACAAATCGAAAGTGTGTCGAATAGGGTGGCGGGCGTATCATAAGACTCAAAATCACCAAACGGTATTCGTTGAAGGTCATACAGGTATACGCCCCGACCTCGACTTACCCCGACAAGGAAGTAGAATTAATGTATGAGGATATCTCTCGGACAATACTTTCCAAAACTCACTACACCGTCCTCTTGGGAGACTTCAACGCCAGGCCGGGCCAACGTGGCGATGATGAGTTGAAAGTGGGGCAATTTGGAGCTGGAGTCCGGAACTATAGAGGTCAAATGCTAGCCGATTATATGGAGAGGGTGGGACTCTTTACGATGAACTCCTTCTTCAAAAACGGCCGCATGGAAAATGGACCTGAAAAAGTCCTAATGGCCCAATAACAAATGAGATCGACTTCATCATGTCGGCTAAGACTCGGTTATTTAATGATGTCTCCGTGATCAATTCGTTTAACACGGGGAGTGATCACAGAATGGTAAGATGCACATTGAATCTCAATGTGAAATCCGAGAGGTATCGACTGATAAAGTCTACGCTCCGCCCTGCAGCTATCCAGATCCAAAACCCCGAACTCTTACAGCTCGAACTGCAAAATCGCTTCGATTGCCTGGAGGACTGCACAGATGTAGACACATACAACGACAGGTTCGTGGAAGCTGTCCTTACGGTGGGTTCTAAGCTCTTCAAACCCAGCCGTAACAAAAGAAGGAAGAAAATCTCTGAGCCAACAGTAAAGCTTATGGAGGAAAGACGTGGGATGGTTCTCCGAAAACGCTCGACGGCGACTCAATAAACAGATCTCCAAGTCCTTGAGCCGCGACATACGCCGATTCAATACATAATGTATTGCAGAGGCAATCGAGCGAAATAGAGGCTCCAAAGTGTTCGCCAGAGATCTGTCACTCCTGTCAGTCACTGTCTGGTTCTCCTGCGGATCTCGTCATTTCTGATTCGATCAAGTAGACAAATCCTGAGCATAGCATAGAATTTAACGTGGCATACTTTTACTTATCCTAATGATAGTTATGCACAATATTAATTCCATCTGCAGTCCGAATTTCATCTGATGCGCTTGGATCCCGTGAGGTGTTGTTCGGGACCCCTTACACCCCACATAGTAGTTACGCTTTAAAAATGTGCTAAAAAGTTATGCCAAATTAATATTGTGCATAACTATTATTAGGGTACGTAGAAATATGACATGTTAAATTATGACATAAAATTTTATACAAAAAAATAGGGAACCCAAATGCACCGCTGCACGCTAACTATTACCATGGACCAAATAAAACTATTCTTGTATATTTTGCATGGAAATTATGAATGCGTATAATTAACTAAAGTATGTTTCAATTATGCCTTTTGACCTTTATGCCTAAAAACTATTAGACGAATAAACAATAAGCCTTAGGTATAACTTTATGCAAATCAAATTAGGACAAAAACCATTAGCCTAAACTATATATTTATGATTCTGAAATAGTATGCTAAAAAACAATTAGGTATGTCAAAATATTATTATGGCAAGAAAAATATGCCCAACTCGTAATGCCAAATTAAATTAGGACAATAAAAATCAGTCGAAAAACGGAATCCCCTTCGGCAAATAGGAATACTTTTATGTTTGCCTATTGTGCGGGACGTAGGACGAGTTGTCCCTTGTGCTTGTGCACCTTTTGGCTGGATTGCGTATGACACTGCCGATATTATGAGTCGGTTCGGAACGGCGAGAGTGCCGCGGCAGGTTGAAAAGCTCTTCCGTGGTGGCAGGGATGTTGAATAAAACACCTGGCTTCTATGGAGGAGAGACGACCTTCTGTGTTCTGTCTTCTGTTGCTGTTTTGTTTGTTACCATTGAGGTATCTTCCTCGAAATTGAGTACAAACTTCTGAGGAAACTGGCTCGCTTAAGTACAAAATTATAGTATTGCAACTATTGCAATACCTACTTCGCGAGACAGTTTCCTACTGTTGTTCACTATATTTTCTAGACCTATTCTAATGTACCTAGTCCTCATTTGAGGGTGTGTAAGCCCTATAGGTCGCCTATTTTTATTTCCAATCAACAATTTACATATATTACATACAATTAACCTTATACTATTCAACAAAACAATCTTACAAACTATTCTTATTCTAAAACTATAAGGAAATAAAACACAATAAGACGAATATTTTATACAGGGTGGTGCGGCACCACCCTGTATACAAAAAACAAACAAACTTAACACTACTTATAGCTATTAATTAACGAAAAATTATTAGCCGTCCGGAACAGCTATGTTTTGTAAAAAGTTATTGTACAGATGACAGCACATCAAGAGTAATAGTCGCACTATGAAAACCGCCTTTAGTACGAACGAAATAAGGTAAAACTGTTACGCTTGATGTGCTGCTGACTGTACGTACACCAAAATAATAGACCCAGCATGCTGCCCCGTGGTACCTCAAATTTAATCTCTTTTAAATTTGTAATTTTCTGTTACATGTTTAGAATCAAGTTAAGTTTTTCAACTAATTATAGGTATTCTATTCTGTAAATATGACTTCTTTATCCAGTCAAATACCGTTATTTTCTTGTTTTTGTTGTAACAACAACAATTAATTCTTTCATTTTAATAATCTAAATGTCCTGCTAGCTCACTAAAATTCTAGACTTTTATATACATATATCTGATAATAATCAGTAGAAAAAAGATGTTCTAATTATGATACACATCGAGTTTCTGTGCTCATATCACGAGGCATGTCTCTGCCATTGATATAAACAAAAAAGGGTTTTTTGTTTATATCAATGGTCTATGATGGTCTCTACCTCAGCCGCGCGTAGACTTGGCGTGAGCATAGATCTTATCAAAAAGATAGCTGCTGCAACTCGTAAGTACCTTATTGCAAAATTTTATAACAGAGAAGTAGCTAGTGACTTTTCTGAATCATAAGTTTGTTCTCTTTGCAAGTCATTCTTACCTTATACAAGTTAGTTTAATCTAATTGTTGATAGCCTGATAAAAATATTATTATTAAAAATAAAAACTTAGTTCCTTCGCTTACCATTTCTTGTTACTTTAAATATCCTACAAGAAAAAATATTAATTGTAATCTCGAAGAGCGAATCACGAAGTTTAATGAAATATCAACGAACTTCCTGTAGTGACGTTCGATTATTACCTATTATTAAACGATGTGATTTGACCGAGAGATCACAATCCCTCCCGGATCCTGGCAGCAAAATAAATTATTTAAAATAATTTATTTTTATTATGTTCATGCATATTACTCTCGAAATAGTGATTAGTGACAACAGTGACAAGGTACCGCTCGCGCTATGACCAAACGTGACCAAATGAATTGCAAGACCTACCCACAGAGAAAATACATATAATTAATTATATTTCATTGTATATTTTTTGTTTTTATATTGTTTTAAATTGTTTACGATGGTAGCACATACGCGTGCTACTACAAGTAGTAGTCAAAATTGTATCTTCTCGGGCGAATTACATCGTTTAAAAATAATCGAACGTCACTTGTCGCAAACAATACGGTTCATTTTTACACAACAATTATTTCAATTCAAGCTTCGCATATTCTCGTCAATCCACACTGGGATGTCCACTATATCAATGGGAGAGGATTGAAAATTTGCCATATAAATTTCAATTCTCGTCTCATCTCGTCTCGTCTCGCCCCTCTGGTGGAAAACCACCTTTACAGAGTAAGTTCGTTTGATTTTCTTTTTTAATACCTACCTAATTTATCCACATGCAACATTATTTTTACTCCAGTATCAAAAACAAAATAGTCTACACAATATTCAGAACGATGACCGAACTTAGAAAAGATAAATCTAGGTAGGTTGTACCTACCTACCGACTCAGAACTGGACAAACCTGTTTAGCCTAATGCTAAATTTAATATATTTTACTAAAATATAAACAACTTTCTGAATGATGTTCTGAGAAATCAGTACTGTCCAACATCCCGGCGACCCGACCAGCCCGATTACCAGTGCTATTTATAAACAAAAATAAAATTAAGCCCGAATTGTAGTATCCCGCGCTGAGGCTCAAGTTTTGTTCTTGGAGTTGAAGTAGTCCGGTTAGATTATGTTTGTGTTTGTTCGTGTTGTACGAGACGTATCATTGTTGCCAGTGAAAAAAATTCTTTACCCTACCCATACATTTTCTTTTCAATATGTCACGCGGCGTTATACCTCTACAGGTCTATGACAATTGCAAATCAATTGTGTCAAGAATCTGATGATTTACGGCTTAATAATGGTTATTATTTTGAAAAAAAATGTAATATTCTATAGTGTACCTACTCCTGGCCAATATGTCTAAAGACGACCAGTTGAATTTGATTTTATAGTTTATTTTATAATTTTGATTGTTATAATCATCGTTGCGCTATACTGATTGATGGCATAATGATTACACTCACAAGTTCATGTAATCAAAAATTGAGCGTTCCACAATGCATTGGTAGTCGCACGTGATCTTCTCACGCTGGAATTCGAGCGTGTGCTGCTGTGCGACTCTCTAAAGTCAGCAGCCATGGATTCGTGGCAGTCGGCAGCGCTGTCATACCTTTTGGCGTTTATTTGACAACCGTTGGCGACACCAGCGTTCCGACGTCGAGCACGGCGTGAGCCGGAACTAATAAGTTGTTTATTTTTATATCTTTATGTAAAAATCTATCAAATAATGAATGAAGTAATTGCGATACAATTTTAACACAACAAAAACAAAATCAAAAAATATCGATTGTACTTCATGTCGTATAACCGAAAACAGAGAGAATCATACACAGCAACGAGACCGACGTAGAGGTTAGTGAATACGCTTTCGCGCAGCGCCGTGCGCAAACGTCAAAACCAATGGCAGCGGTCGTCTTGTCAGACGTCAAGCTCGAAGTCGAATATTTTTGTTTGTGAATCGCACTGCTGAGCCGGCTGCCGCCGGGACAGTAGGACGGATTTCGATTTGCGGACGCACGATTTTTTTGTAACATTGTTATTTTCATTATTTTGCCTTGGACATCTTCAGGAGTTACCTTAATGATCGTAGTCAGTGCGTTAAAATAGGTATAGTGATTAGTGAGGAGGAACCCGTCTCGTTCGGCGTGCCCCAAGGGAGTGTGATCGGTCCTACCCTCTTTTTAGTCTATGTTAATGACCTCTGTAAACTTAACATAGCAAACACAGACATAGTTACGTACGCTGATGATACGGCGCTTATTATACATGGTAACAACTGGTCGGACACTATAATGCCGAGTATGCGCTTAGAATAGTTATAAATTGGCTCATAAGTAACAAACTGACGCTTAATTTAGAAAAAACCAAATTTATAACTTTTACTCCTAGCATGAAGTCTCAACCTCCCATGTCGTACACAATCACTGCTCATAATTGCACTTAGAACTATCACTGTAATACCTCATGTCTTAGAATTTGTCGCACTTCCTCTCTGAAGTACCTTGGTGTAATCATTGACTACACCTGGAGCTGGAAGGAACAAGTTGATTTGGCAACGGCTCGCACTAGAAAACTGATTTTTCAGTTCAAAAATTGAGATGTAGTTGCTGATACTAAAACACTGAAAACCGTTTACTTTTCATTGGCTCATGCGGTCTTCACTTACTGCATTACGCCTTGGGGAGGAGCTGCTAAAACCCATATTATTCGCTTGGAGAGAGCGCAAAGAGCGGTCTTAAAGGTTATGCTCAATAAGCCTTTGTGCTTACCTACTAGTGAGCTTTACGACATCTCTGAAGTCCTCTCCATCAGGAAACTGTATGTGCTAAGCGCTGTACTCTGAAAGCATATTCATCTCTCTTAAGACCCAAATCTAATTAAAGGCTAACGTATTTAGGGTCGTCTGGGTATGTACCACCGCCTTTCTTATTTCAGCCGTGAAACAGTTCGCTGTGTTTCGGATTGAAGGGAAAGGTAGCCAGTGTAATTACTGGGCATGGACGGCATTTCATCTTAGGCCCCAGGATGACAACGCGCCTGCGTTGATTTTTCCTTGTTATTGCAGGTGTCTATAGGCAACGGTAACACTTACCATCAGGTGGACCGTCAGCTTGTTTGTCATCTAGTTGTATAAAAAAAAAACGTAGAAGCGACAAAGTCTGTCAAGTTTTGGGCTGTCGATTGGGTATGGTTCGTCGTCAGTTTGATTTCTTCAGCGGTTCTCTCTATAATAAAGTCAATAAAAGTCTTAATATCTGCCCGTTAACCTACAGAAATAGGGAACACGGTCTTAAAATGGACCCTCAAATTGTCCTATGATGAAACAGAAAAATTACTATTGCTTAATTAGCACCTAAATATAATATATATCTTACTCACTCACACACACATACACAGACACACACATACACACACAACGAATACACACACAACACATACAGACACACACACACACACACACACATATATATACACACACACACACACACGAGCGCGCGCGCGTGCGTGCCTCAAGGCTCAGTGATGGGACCGATTCTTTTCAGTATTTATAGTGCTCATTTAGGTTTAAATAACTTTATTCTCATAAGAAATTTTATCATCATCTCATCTGCTGACAGTTTATTGTCCACAGTGAGCATCACCTTTATGCTGATGATAGACAAATTGATTTAAAGAATAAACTTTATTGTACACCAAATATTACAGATTAAACATAATGCAATAATTAAATTGTACAAGGGCGGTCTTATCGCTATACAGCGATCTCTTCCAGAAAAGCTTTGGATAGACAGAAAAGACCAAAATATGATAAATGGGTAGAGTCATCCACGTACCAATAAAATAAAATATAGTTATAAATAAATATGAAAAGGATAAATTAATTAACAAGCAAATTTAATACGTACATACTACTACTACATACTAATACATAAAATAAATACCTAGACATAACTAATCATAAAGTAATATATGTATATTTATAAATATACATAAAGATAATGAATTAGAAAACTACTGGCGAACTAACGTATTTGCATCAGCAGGCTCCTTGAAAATACTGCGCAATTTTCTACCAACTTCCTCTAAAATTGCTCTAGCTCACGCCCTTCTCTTACCTATCCTCGACTATGCCGATACCAGTTATCTGTTTATCACCGAAAAACAACTTGATAAGCTTGAGCGTCTACAAAATTTTTGCATTCGTTTCATTTTTGGACTACGAAAATATGATCACATGACAAAATTTCGAAATAAGCTCGGATGGTTGCCAATTCGCTTTCGCTGGAAAGCTCATATCCCTTACTTACTTTTCTGTATTCTGTTCAATCCGGCATCTCCCTATCTTAAAGAAATATTTGAGTTTGCTCGTGACACTAATTCACGATTGTTGAGATTTTCGGAGAACTTAAGACTGGAAATCCCAATGCACTCGACCCAATTCTATGCGAAGTCTTTCAAGATTCAAGCTGTGCTTTTATGGAACCAATTACCTGTACACATAAGAAAGGCGCTTTCGCAGGATGTGTTTGGAAGAATGGTTAGGGAATATTATCTGTAGTTTAATAGGAGCTAGAGAATATATCTGTAAGTCATCTGCATAAAGGTGGTAAGAAGAAGTTAGTTGAGTCGTAATAGACTAGAGACACCCCAGCGGAAGTATTGTCCCAAGAGGACATGGAATCTTCAATAAGTATTCGCTGACGGCGTCCAGTCTGGTAACTACGAAACCAATTAATTACCGTAGGAGATATGTTAATAGAGCCCAGTATGCCAAGCAGTATATCAAAATCTACTCTGTTGAAGGCATTACTGAAATCGATTAAGGACAAAACCGTCACATTCCCGCTTTCCATGCCAGCTCTGATATCGTCTGTGATTTTAATTAATGCAGTTGTTGCATCAATTAAAATCCTGGACGTAAACCAGACTGAAATGGATTCAAAAGATTATTGCTGCACAAGAATCGGCTGACCTGGGTGTAAATAAGTCGTTCGAATACTTTTGATAGGTAGATATTGGACGATAATTGGAAAAGGACGACGGGTGGGACTGGCATAGTCTTGTTTTATTGTTATTTTCTACGTAATTATTTGTGGTAGCGGTAAACAGTTTTAGAAATATTACATCTCCCTGTCTTACCCGTCTTTGCAGTTGGATAGGTTTCGTATACTGATTCTGTACAAGGACCGACATGGTGGCGCTCTCGTACAAGGATCTCATCACCTCGATATACCGATAGTCAATGTGGCACCTCTGAAGAGACTGAATCACGGCCCATGTTTCGATCGAATCGAAGGCCTTCTCGTAGTCCACAAACGCGAAGCAAAGTGGCCGGTTATACTCCTCGGCCCTCTGTATAACCTGGCAGAGCGTATGTATGTGGTCTACGCTACTAAAGCCTTTACGGAAACCAGCTTGTTCGGGAGGCTGGAAGTCGTCAAACCTACGTCGAGACGATTCGTGATAACTCTCGAAAACAACTTGTAAACGTGACTTAAAAGCGTGATGGGTCTATAGTTCTTCAGTCTTTGTCGCGTTTGAAGAACAACACCAGGCCTCCGCTCAGGGCCGTCTTTAACCTATTGGAGGCCCTGGGCACATTAGGATAATGGGACTTTGACAGAGACCCCTATGACTTTGACAGAACACTATTTTGTTAGAATAGACAAAGAAAGTAGATAAACAAGGTTAAATATTTATTTTTATTAACAATCACATGAAACGAATAGATAAATGTAATATAGTCCACGAAAGTAACTCTTTTACCATTTACAGGTTGTGCTTAAAAATCTACATTTCAGATGGGCAAAATCGTTAATCACTTTTTCAAAATCTATGCTTTTTAGCACATCAGATTATGGACATCAGCAACAAACTGGTTAATCTCTCTTGAAGCATTGTACTTCTCAACTTATTTTTAATTTGGAGAAGGAGCGTTCCCCACTGCAGTTAGTTACTATATACCATCATGCTTGAAAAGATTCTCAATGCGATTTCTAGGTGCAGCCTAATTTTTGGGCGAGAGCAGAATAGCTTTGCGCATGTAAAAGCTAGTAAGTTAGTGTAATGTAAGTAGGTTTGATTTCTTCGAATTATATAAGTTTTTTGGTAATAAATATTGGTTATCGTTTGGTGATCTGACAGGACTTTGTATTTGATCGCGGGGTCCTGGGCACTTGCCCAAAGTGCCCACTGGGAAAGAAGGGTCTGCCTCCGCTCCACTCTTGTGGCGGCATACCCTCAAGAATGACGGAATTGAATAGGTATAGTGTCGGATCAGTCGGGCTCTTGAGTCTTTGTCAGAACTGATAGCGGGATTCGTTGTAGTGGTTGGTACTTATATAACTCTCCCTTGTCACCTCGGGCTTAAGCGACACTAAGCTGCCATCCCTTGCGAACACCTTGAAAACTTTATTTCGTTCTATCGCCTCTCCAATACAGTTAGTAAAAGCGGCGAATGTCGTGTCACGTGTTGCAGAGATTTAGATATCTGTCTATTGAGCTATTGATATTGTGACGCATCGTCTGAAGACTGCAACCTCATATGTCGCTGTTTTCCCATGAGAGTAATGGTGCGGTGAGATAGTTTTTGAGGTCGCTTTCTGTGTTGGGTCTTGCAGAACTTAGAAACCTTAGTTCTTTCTAATCCGCTATTTATCTCGTTCACTGTAACGCAGCTCACTAGGCATTCGAAGCGATTTCGTAGTTCGAGTTGAAAGCCTTCGGGATTTTGGACTTGAACGGGTGCTGATCGAAGCGTAGACCTCATCGGACCAGACTTTTCTAATCTGACATTGATATTCAACGTGTCTCTCGCCATACGGTGATCGTTACCGGTTTTCACCCTGGCGATCACTGAGACATTTTTAAGCATTTGTCCTTTAGTTGTCATGATGAAGTCAATCTCATTTCTAGTGGAACCATCGGGGCTCATCCATTTTTTGTGCGGTTTTGTACTTTCTACCTCATCATCAGGATGTGTCGAGGTCGGTGCGTGCGTGACCTTCAACGAATACCGTTTGGTAATTCTGAGTATAAGGTATACTACCCTCGCCGACACAGTCTGAATCGTCACAATATTGTTTATGTGGGACTTGTGTACGACGAATAATGAACGAACGAATGTATAATAATGATACTTAGTCTATCCATAAATACTGTTACAATAAAAATAAATAAAATATTAAATTTGAATTTGGAATCTGTAATTTTTATATGATTGTTCATTGAGTTTTCTCATTTTGGCGCCAATACATTGTACAATATTTTGCGATATTAAAATGGAGTGGGGTGATAAAGAGAACCGAATCGCTGTGATTGCATTACACAAGGAGCCAAATGCAATTTTTAAAACTCTCCATACGCTTGATATTAGTAAAATGTTTGTATACCGGGCTATTAATAGGTACAATGAGACCTCCTCTGTTTGTGACAGAAAAAGATCTAGCAGTCCACGTAGTGTTCGTCCGAAAAAAGTGGTCAAAGTATGGTCTGCGGTGGTGGCGTCGTGTGCCGGGTCGCTCCGTTCCCTATAATATGGTTGAGCGGAGCCATGGCTGGCACATGCGTCATACTTGTGAACAGGTGCCACTAGTGGAAATGGTCATCTCTAAGCTTCCTTGATTTTGTAATAATTTACCTACATATTCATCAATAGTATCATTTTTGAGGTATATGGCATTATAGGATATTATATATAAAACAATACAATTATTATTGTAATGACGTGGTCAGACAAGTGTTTCAAATTAATGAAAGATGTTTGGCTTTATTAGGTCTTTGTATATTAATTGTTGACCGTTGTGTATTGTAATGTAATACCTATATTGTGATGGTGCATTGTCGGACAGTAAATATTCTTGTCATTAGGTACTTATTGGTACGTTAATATACCCTTTTTTATACTCTGTGCGACACTGCACTGCTAAATACTATTACTGTGTAATTAAACATTGTAACTTAATAATTGAAAAGAGTGACTACACGAGTTTGTTGCCGGAATCTTCACGGTAGTTCAACTTTTGGAACCGGTGTAAATTCAGACAGACTGACAGACTGACAGACTGACAGACAGACAGACAGACAGACTGACTGAAGGACAGATGGACCGACAGACAGATCGATAGACAGACATTAAAACATTCTTAGCTTACGTAGATCCAGATAAGACAGAAAGACAAACATTATGAAATTGTTAGTTAGTTAATATTATTTTTATGTGATAGAATTAAGGGTTTTTTTGTTGACGATTCGAAAGTGCTTCTCGGGGGGTCTAATTGAATAAAGATATTTTCATTTTCATTTTCATTTTCAAGGGTAAGAATTCGAGCATGCTAGAGCAGTGTTAAACTGTACTAGGTGTCTCCCTCTTCTTATATGGACTCTTTTAACCGCATAACATCAGGCGGTGTTGAGTCATTGGTCTGTCGTGCTTTGTGTTAAATTTTTTTTTATTTATGTATTTAATAAACAATAAAAAAAATAGGTAAACCAATTATTACCATATTTAAATTTGAATTTATTTGTCTAAAGCATTTATTTATCTATTATTATAATAATTGCATGACTTATTGTCAATTAAATTATTTTTCTTACTTTCGAAATAGTGATTGGGAAATAAAGCTATCGTAGTTCAATTATCTCTACATAATAGATGACTATAGATATAAATGTACCTTGAGTAAAAGTACGGACATCTAGGGGCAGTTTTCAAAGAGCGGGCAACACCAACACGTAACATTCGCACGCGCAGGCCGCCGCGCAGCCTTCTCTTGCGCACACATTCACAGCCAGTCCGTAAGCACGTGTATCTATATACAACAGTGAACAGTCGATTATTGGACTCAACCCAGGTATACCGGCCCGTCTTACCGGTTAAACGACAAAAACGATCGAACGAACGGCTTCACAAAACGAACTTTACGGTATATGTTTTTTAAACAATTATTTTAGTTATCAGTGGCAAAGGTGTTGTGTGAATTAATTTAGAACCTTCCGCGAGACAATGTACTATAAGTGCAGAACGGTACTAAAGAACCAGACTAGAGTTTTTATTCCTCGGAGATAAGTATTTTACTCCTGAGTTTGTGTAGATAATCCTATGCCGCTTCGGACGACAACGACGACGCATAGAGTAAACGGTAAGCTAACTTTATTTATTTATAACGGAACTGAATTCAGAATCCAACTTTATGTTATGATACGAGAATGTTAGATTAGATTTCGTTTGTCGCAATGAAAAGCCCCGAAGATTTATTTGTTGTCATGTCTTCTGGTTCCTATTAAACACCTACTAATTACTATACCTATCATTAATTCCTATAAGGTAAGTACTTATGTAGCTTATCTCTATTTAAAAAATAGGTACTATGAGTACCTACCTAGTACAAGATCATCACAATATAGGTAGCTGCGTACAACTTTTATTTTATGGTATAGTAACCCTTAACACAGAATGAAACTAGAATAATACAGGTATCTGGTGGCTGGTTCCCTCGTATTTTACCTACGCAATACCTATACTTGCATCGTTTTTAAAGTAACAGTAGGTAGAATTATTATTTAATTAATTAAATCTGTTCAAAATCAAAAATATGTTACCTACATAATATTTTATATGTATACCAGGGGCCTTACCACCATCTTTCTAAAAGCGATTCATATTCCGCTCGGTTCAGTATTGGTTCCTAAACTGCATCGCTGTCATAGTCGTAAATAGCGTCGTAGTGCGAATATAACGATTCTACTCAGTTTAGGTCCTAAACTGGATCGCGATAAAAGATGGTGGTACGGGTGCTGCTATGTGGTAGGCCCGTATGTTTACTGGGTGGTAGGCTCGTATGTACGGTCGTCTGGGTAAGTACCTACCACCGCTTTTTTATTTTGGCCATATAAGCAGTTCGTGTTTAGGTTTGAAGGTAAAGGTAGGTTGGTAGCCAGTATAAATACCTACTTTGCATGGAAGGCACTTCATCTATACAGACACCGCCTCTGCGACCTGCAATACCAAGTGGTTTTTCCTTGTTATTGCAGGTGTCGGCCACTCATCACCAGGTGTGTCGTCTGCTTGCTTGTCGTCTAGTTGTATAAAAGAAATAAATGAATTATAAACGTCTGTATAATTTATTAAAAAGTAAGTAATAAGAGACAAATATACAATTTACATGGAAAAAGGTAGCTTTTGGTCCCCGATTGTTTTACTTATGGCTCAATTATTGAATTTATACGGATAAACAGTGCCAATCAAACTGACTAGGCATAATAAAATGGTTATTAGGTTTGTTGTGATGGCTTTATTTAGTCTTAGGTGCTTCAATTCTAAACTTCAAATAGCCTGGTTAGAGCAGTCATTCGGATAGTGAAAGGTGCTGGGTTCGGGTCCTGCCTGGGGATATGATTTTTTTCTAGTTTACATATTTTTCTAATATTTTTAAACATTCATATATATATACTTACCTAATGTTTAAATAAAATTAGGAATTTGGTCGGTGTGTCGTTATCATGCATGCAACTAACCTTCATTTGCCTTCCTTATCTTAAAGGAGATCCCTAAGAATACCTACTATTTAGCCCACATAATATATACTTAATTTATTTTATTTTACTTTCATACCCTCTACATTATCTGTGGGAAACAAATATGTGTAAATTGTAATTTCTTTGTAAATGTATTTTCAAAACCCTAGTTCGCATCTCATACAAACACAATCTAAAGATAACAAAAGACACTACATCAAGAGTAACAGTTTTACTACAAAAGTCACCTCTATTACGAACGCAGTAAGGGTGGTCTCAAGGTCAAACTCTTACGATGTGCTTACGACTTTAAGTACGTATAAAAATGCAGGTATTCCTCGAAAGCCGAAACGCACCAAATTTCAAATGCACCAAATTTAGCGCACCAAAACTATTCCTGGAAAGCACCAGCATTCAACTATCCTATCTTATCGCATCTCTTATGTCCGTTTTCACTAACCATTCCCTAGGCCTAAGTGACTCTTAACAACATTTGTCTCTTTCTATCTCCTTTAGATAGACTGAGATAAAAATCGTTCGGACTCTTAGCGCTAAGCAAATGTTAGTGAAAAAGAGCACTAGACTACCAGGACGCCAGAAATGAACAGAAAATAGGGCGCCTATAGTCGTTTAATTTGCTCTAAATAAATAAAATTGCTCTCGTTTAATATAGCTACCTGTCTACTTTACTCATTGTCAACATAATGGTAGGATAAAAATAAATAGTTTTTAAACAAATATAAAACCGACTGCAAAACACCAAAAATAACTTAATCTAAGTATGTACAACTTATATCTAATATAAGGCGTGGGTATTAATTTCATTAAAAAAAAAATCGGGGGTAAAATTAATTTCATTGTAAAAAAGCGTGGGGTGCTCGATATCGATTGTTGTAAATATATAATTAGTAGTTATTTGTAAACATAGAGTTAGTATAGAAATATGATATAAAAAGCACCCCACGCTTTTTTACAATGAAATTAATTTTCTTTTCATACCTTTATTTTTATTTTAGAATTTTTGATAATTATTGAAACATATTGATGAGTTAGTATACTTTTTATAACCGTTGAATAAAATATAAATTTAAATTTATTTTCTGATTTTTAGTTCGATTTATTTGCTATTATAGCGTGTTTTTTAAACTATATTTTTATATCTTGAATTTTTGACTGTTGTTCATTGAAGACTTCGATTCTCTATCTTCGAAAATTTTCGTCAGATCCAGATGAAATGTATAAGGGACCAATCTGAAAGTATACTCATTCGAACAAAAAGAATTATCAAAATCGATTAACATTT
This sequence comes from Nymphula nitidulata, assembly GCA_947347705.1. Taxonomy (NCBI): domain Eukaryota; kingdom Metazoa; phylum Arthropoda; class Insecta; order Lepidoptera; family Crambidae; genus Nymphula; species Nymphula nitidulata. The sequence goes on along the minus strand of OX374625.1, from coordinate 13,733,194 downwards.
GACGGAGATCTCCTTTCCTTGAAGCCTGTTAAATTGCATTTAATTCAAAATAAAACCTTTTTGTAATAAATATTTTTCCATTAGGTTAACGGGCAGAAATTTTCTGCTCGGCTAGGTTGGTGGTAGGGTCTTTCTAAGTCCGCCTGGCTAGCATCTTACCTAAGTCTACCGACATAACAATGTCAACACCTTTTTTGTGTTCAGCCAGTTGAACGTAAGATACCAGTCAGTACCTCTGTGATTGATGACTTACCACCAAGTGAGAAGAAGACCAAGAGCTATCCCGTTTAAAATTATAAAAAACCCAACTGTCCAACGAATTCTTTACAAAGATAGAGCATTGTAAGTCTAACTATACCATAATTAAAATGCCGAAGTGGTACCATCCAGGTAATTGGTTGTTACGTTATAATCAAGGAAAATAATCAGCAAGATTAGCAACTGTATAGAGCAGGGGTCTCCAAACTTTACAGCCTTAGGGCCATACTGATTACTCCAGTAAGTTCCGAGGGCCAAAACCATATTATATAACTAACCTTCTCCAAAATGAAGTATACAAAAAATGTTTACAGATCTAAATTAACTGATGAGCATCTTAAATCTCTTTTAATAATTGGTACAAGTAAAATTAGCCCACAACTACAAACTATTGTCAGTGGAAAATCTCAATTACATAAATCTCATTAGTATTTCATATGTCATTATGCTTGTTATAAGTTATGTTTTTATTTAAAATGTATAAAATGTTAGTTGGATTCATTTCAATAATTTGTTAGTTATTATATACTGAAGTTAAATTTTCTGCATATTATACATGTCTTTACTCATTACAATTCTGTGTTTTTTTATCCAACTTATCATATGAACAATAACAATAAGCCTAGAACAATGTTATTAGTAGTTAGCCCATGACCATATCAATGAAGATGTCATATTAATAATTATTCAACATAAAATTAGAATACTTCAGTAAACTAAATTTATTTTGCTATAAAAAATATGTTCTCTAAAAGGAGTTTTCAAGTATGCTAGCTCTCCGCGGGCCGGATATGGCCCTCGGGCCGTAGTTTGGAGAACCCTGGTATAGAGTGATGGCCTCCGGTCATATTGAGTAGGTATTTTAAGACTTTCCCGCTTGTTTGTGAGATAACTTAAGATCTCAAGATTTTATCATAAAGTTGGTTGGCACTGCAACTGCTGCGTTCGTATGGAATTTCAATTTCATGCTGTTGACGATAATCGGCTGGAATAAATTGTGGTATGCACGTTAATATTTTTCACTTGATATTTGTGTACGCTATGGGCACTATGGGGGTATACAAAGACAGAGAGTTGCCTGTATCAGTACTGGGTTAAAGAGGCCAACGTGCTTTTTCGAAGTACGGAAGAGCTGGAGAATACTAATTTTGATAGACCCATACCGGGATCGACCACGGCGAAAGCTCAAAGGCTCAAACTATACCCCACCGAGCTCCTCTTATATAGGCTATAGTTATTTGCCTGCAATTTGATGGGACTGATCTTTTTAGGCACAGGGTCAACAATGCCCACGTCGGCAGCAACCACCGGAAAAGTACTGTCTCTATGATGACTATCATTTCCTGGTGGAGTATGAAAGCGTGAAAGCTCATCAGAATGGGACTCAACAATGAACACATTACTTCAGCAACACTACCAGTATACCCTCCGGCCAGCTCGACTTATGTTTGTCCACGGTAAAAACTCTTACTTAAAGCAAATAATAAGTTGAGCCCAATATTAGCCTAAACTTTGAAGTGGTAATAGGCAATACACATAGCACGGTCGGCCGTTGAGGCGTAAAGGTCTTAGCATGGCGAACATGACCTGGACAGCTCTCTATAGGAGAGCCACCCCTAGATGAAAGGATGACCTGATCCTGTGGCCAATTCGTCGTTTACCAGGTCTTTGTGAACAAGGTTCTCCCCAAGGGGGTCGTGGTCGTGGCCATGGAGTGGGCTTTATTCGGAAAAAGTGGACATTAGAGGCTAAAATGATAACGATGATGAAATATGTCATCACGTAGAGATGTGATTCAAAAATAAGGTTTAACAAATAGTTGATCATACAAAAAATCTAAGGATATTGACAGACATCATGGGGCTCAGCCGCCGCAACCAACATCAGCTCACTGCAATGGATCCGAAACAAAGTTATCAAAGTGTTGTTCCATTATCCTTATCTAACCCCAACAAAAGATCTGTACGAAAAAACCGAATTATTAAATATAAAACAACTTACGCATATGGTACATGTACTCTAGTTCAAAGGATGATTAAAAATTCTATTCAAAGTAATATAACGGTTAAGTAAAAAAATATCAACTCACCACTTTCGGAATAAAAACAAACTCCAGTTATTCAACCCGCGCACTAATTATGGCAAGAGAACGATATTGTTCGAGGGAGCACAGTTGTACAACGCATTACCAAATGACATAAAAGAATGTGATAGCATACCTTTATATAAAAATAAACTTAGAAAACACGTAAGAAAATTGTACACTTTATTATTATATTTTATTACTTTATTATTATATTTTATTACTTTATTATTATAGGTCTCAGAGGTAAATATTTAAATATTAAAGTTACCACAAAATACTTATATTTTTCATATCTCATTGTCAATGAACTAATTTAAGTTTGTATGAGAAATAAATTTCTTTAAACCTAAGACATAATACCGGTTACCTATCGGTGCTACGGGTTAGACATACAGTGACTATCTCGTTCATTCTTACCTCGAGAAATTGAACTATATATTTTTATAGAAGGTCCAAGCCGAGTCTTCCCTAAAGAAAGGCTTTGTCAAGCAAGATTAAGAAGGCATGTTCCGAGAGTGTACTCCTTGGTATAGATAGACTAAGTAAATTTTCATACCAAATAGATCTTCGTTTACGAAAGATTTAACCTAAATATTAGAAAAAGTTAAAAGGTAGGCGTGAATTTGAAAAAAACTTTACTTCAGAACACTTTATATAATGAAACGGTTATAAAAAGAAACAGCTGTGTTATTGTGTGAACAATTTAGTTCCACATTAAAATACCATAAGAGATTGTGAAGTCGTGTTGGCTTAGTTGGATTAGAGGTGTAGCATTGGTATTTTGGTTCATAGCTATGTTGTAATATTAATAAAAATAAAATAGTTATGTCGCCGGGCGGGCGAGCTGTTATAAGTTATTATTTATTGCACTGATTTGGCATTTAATTTGTTACAATGACTTTTGTTACTGAAGGTAACAAGTTATTACTTAGCTTTACGAATGATTCAGGTTCAGCATTATAAAAATAGTAATCGTGCGTTCAGATTAGAAGCGATTTTGTGTCTTCGTCACCCAGTGTATTGGACCTTTTTCTCGAAATTTTGCCAGAACGATGTTAACGGCCTTAGAATGGAGCCTATTTTAAACTGTGAAGATGTTTGTTTAGTTAGATTATCTACATTGCTTCAAACAAGAAATACCTAGAACATTTTTCTTTGATTTATTTTTAAAAGTACTGATTGACATTTTTGATCACATCTAATCTACCTCCATTTTATCGAGACAATAAACGAATCAAACAACGCTAGAGGCTTGAGAGGCTCGAGAGGAGGAGAAAATTTTTAATGTAATAAATATTGATTCATTACTGAAACCTATGACTCAAAAATATTTATAGCTAGAAAATGGAAATTAAATCGTACCTATTTAAAGTGAAATAAATATCTATCTGTAAGAAATAAGCTTGGCAACAACAAACAAAAAATTATTTACAGCAGTTTAATAAACTTGGCTAGGGTTTAGTTACTTTCTAAAGTATTATAGGATTATAAAATCACAGGGGAAAAAATATTAAATGGTCATTGCTCCAGTTATGAATATTGCATTATCCACCCAACATGGCTACTAAGGTGCACCTGGGACTTATGTAGAGACACGGGCACAATTACATCACCTCGCAATAGAACCGATTGCAATCGCAAAGGTTTAGTTTTGCCACCGATCAAAATTCACCGCGAGTCGTCGTGTACCTGAACAAGTTTGAAATAGAAATGATGCGTTATTTACCTTTAATTTGGGAGTAAAATAGCTTCTCTGATTATTCTCACTTAACTCAAGCTTGTTAGATGATTCAGAAAATTCTCATTCTCAATATAAAAATCTAGATTCCCAATATAGTCTGTGGTCGACAACCCGTAGTAGCGGTCACATTATGTATGCGGCGCAGGCGAGCACATGGACGTGGCAGGACATTGCACCCGTTCCTTTCCTACGCCAGCGCCTTTTGACCACTCTATAGTGCTGGACATCTACTACACGCTATTACGGTGGCGTTGCAATATGATAGCCTTATTACAGGTACATACTTATGTTTTGCAACTGATCCGCTTTGAGTCGCTAATACCGAGATATGCCTTACGTTAGCGTGTTTTATTTATGTTATGAAAAAGATACATAAGCAAACACTTTCCAACGCAGCAGTTTCTTCACCGTGACCTTTTATAGCATACATAATTCGTGTTAGGTAGGTAGGATCTTTAAAATTGGTTCAGAAGAAGTCTTTTTATTGATAATAATCATTAGGTCGCTTTTCAATAAACCAATCTAAGGTAGAGTACCTACTTAAGGTGTTTTACAGCAGATGCTCAGATACCTATTTCAATAAAACCCCAGAAACTAAATCGATGCAGTCATGTGAGTCACTCAAGTCACGCACGACTCCTTAAGACGTATACTTTTGACATCTCGTGTGCCTTAATCTTTTTTGCAATAAGAGTCACTGGCAGTCAAATCTTCAAAAGTGTTAACATCTTAGTGCTCATGACTGTACCTAACATGTTAATTGCTGACTAACTGACTCTGCGGTAGGTGAATTGATCAGAAAGTACAAATGACCCCTATTACCAATTATTTGAAATTGGACGGACTGACTCATGTGGTACACACACCCTAATTAGACTTATAGCCAGTTGGAGCCACTTAAGGTTTCCTATATTATTAAAACTACAACTTGATATGACATAGAAGAAAAATTTTCCTTACCGCTACTATCGCTGTTCTAATAGTAGAATATAAAACATATCTTTCGACAAAAAAAATTATGTGCTTTGGATTAAGTTTCGGGCAGCTTTATTAACTTTTTATATGAATAATTATCATACCTTCTTTTCATTTTATTTATTTCCTATTTTCTATTATTCTCTTCACATAGTTATCATTATTATATAAAGTTAAAATTGAAATTGTTATATATATTTTATACTAGTGATTTAAAAATACAGTTATTTATGTACTTAATTTTTTACAATTTTAAATAAAAAAAAAACAATAATCGAGGATACAATGCCAAAATATAGAAATTACCTTTCAATTAATTCATTTTCTACTCTTTCGCACTATCACAGTTAGTATTTACAAAACTTAACAGCCATACAATTTTCGTTTTTATAATTTAACGGTACTCTTTGGAAAAGAAAAAGTAACATATTGTTATCTCTTCGTCCTCTACAATAAAAGTATTTCTATTTCAACAGATCAATGAAATCCTTTTTTTATATAAAAACGCCCAGTATAGAGGATGCTTTAAGGCGATACCTCGTCGACACTAGCGACACCACTTGATTTATATTAATTGTGGTGAATATAGAACATAAAACAAAAACGCTTTAGTGAATGACTAAAGCATGGTATTTGTAATTTTTTGAGATGTGCTCGGTATAAGATATTACTCTACATGTAACCTATCTTTTCATTATTGCCCAAAGTGGCCACTTTTAACAATAATAAAAAAATTAGTTACTTATAAGTAGACACTTTATACAAGATACATCTTTATAAATTACAAATACCGTTCTTTAGTAATTCTCTAAAGCGTTTTTGATTATTAAGTTCTAAATTCACCATAATTAATAACAATCCATTGGTGTCGCTAGTGTGCACGAGCAGGGTAGGTATAATGATAGTAATAACTACCTACTGTCAGAGAGGTGAAAAATCGTACCATTTTGTTCATACTTACAATATTACTTTTTTTTGATGGAAATCCAACAGCTATGGAAAACCAACAGGTCATTCCCACACAAATTTATATTTCCACCAATATCTCGAAATAGCTGTTATTAAATATTATATATTGATAAACTCAGAAAATCCCAGAAAAATTTGCGGTAGATTATTTACTTTAAAAATATTTCTTATGCGCGGTCTTGGTATAAAAGCGAAATTTCGATCCCATCTGTTCCGCGAAGATAATGAATCAGTCAGTCAATTAGTCATTGACAGACAACAATGGTACCTACCTACCTTCCTACCTTCCTATCTACATACATAAAATATTTTACACTTACGTTTTTAAAAATTGTAAAGTAGGGGCTGAATATTCTACGCCACTTAAATTTTAAGTAGTTCTCAATATGACGTTTGCCTATTAAAAATTTTTGACTTTGACGATAATATTTTTTTATAATATTTTGCACGTAGGTAGGTAAGAAATAACAAAAGATACATATTATAGTAGAAAACTTCTATGAATGTTCGACGTTTGAGAAAAGTCGGAAGGTTCTTGAGATGTTACCTATGGGACTCCCATCAGCAATATCTCAGGATCCGCCAGCATAGCATATCCAATACATATTTTTTATGAAAATGTAATTACAACCCTTTGGGCCAGCGAGGTGATATTATGGCCCGAAATTCCGCGTGTGTTTCTCTCGTGTGTAGGAATTAGGGAAGCCTGTTATATTACATCTCATCACTGCTGGGCATAGGTGTTGAATAATGATAATGGCAAGCTGATTGGCACAATTGGCACCACCAACACCACCGGGCACATACCACCATCATCACTCTGAGTCTAACATTTAGACCTTTTTTGTCTTGAGAAGTATATGTTCTTACAGCCACGGGCAAAAATATGTAGCCACTTCTCGCTGTTCCTGGCTCTTTTTCCATTTATAATAAGGGACATCAGACATCACAGATAGCGAGAAGTTGGTACATATTATCGCTCGTGGCTGTATATCAATGATTTCGACCTTTAATATGCACTGAACACAATCGACCACATAAAGTGATTACTCATTCAAGTTCACTAAATTTTGAACTTTATGACTTAAGTAGGTAGAATAGAACCTTCGTGATTACAGTGGTGCCGTCAAAATTCATTATCGTTTATCATGCTATGATTTATTACGAGTCTTATATTATTATAAAAATAGAGGTTATTTTCGTATGATACCGCGAGTAGGTCATCGCTCGACCTAACAATCACGTACCTACTTAGACGGTTATAGCAGCATAATAATTTGGCACACTGGTTTCAATATCCATATTGAAATATGAAAAGTAACTGTAGTCAAAAAGATGTAAAGCTTTATACTTTTTATTATAAAACAATAATAAAATATTGCTTTGGTGACATGAGTGACCATGAGTTCCATCCAGTCAATCAACACGCACCAGTAAATCCTGTAATGATAATTTTTATCGATCCCGGAGACTGGCTGTGGTACTTCATTCATTGCTACCCAGCAGTGGCATCTCTGCTAGGGGTTGCCATCCGACCGGGTTTCCCCGGATTTGTCCTAGTTTAGAGGGCGTCCGGGGAGCGTCCGGGCGGGGCTTCATTTGTAGTCCGGGTTTAAAAATCTTAAGTCTTGGGCCGCCCGCGACACACGCACTGTGCCCGTACATACGCCGCGATCAACCGACGAACCGACTCGAACCGACTCGCTAATCGACTATGTTTAAAAAAACCAGTTGACGTGTCCGGGTTTTGGGCTCTAAAATCCGGGGTTTTCACGCGTCTTGTCCAAATTTAAGAGATGGCATAAATGCTAGATGGGACTCTATGCTAAATGGGAATGTCCGTATACGTAGTAGTACCTACGTACGTAAGTACGTCGGTTTAGTCACGTGCACTAAAATCATAATCCAAAATGTATAATACATTATATCAAAGATTTCAGAATGTTAAAAATGTTCTAAATAAACTAAAGATCACGTCATATCAGCTGTGCGATTCAATAACAAAAATATTCGACATCGGTCGAACTTGACCATTGACAAGACGAAGAGCCGTTACAAAACGTAAACAACTTTTTAGTTCCGGCTCACGCCGTGCTCGTCGTCGAAACGCTAGTGTCACCAACGGTTGTCAAATGGTTGTCAAACAAATGCCAAAAGGTATGACAGCGCTGCCACAACCAGGAATTTAAGACTGCTGACTTTACCATCGCATAGCAGGTAGTGTTGGTTGACTCATTTTCCGTGCGTGGCGTAAAAACATAAATAATACTCGATTTTTTCATTTTACTTTACCCTTTTCACTGCAAACGGGTAAGTAAATAGATACAATTACTAACTACCTAAAGAAGCTTGAAATTTTTAAAACTTTTTTATGTAAAGCTTTCTCTGTCTTGACTTGACTATACTTAGGTACTTCCTTTTCACGGTATAGATCTCAGATCATAGAAACAAGAATAGAGCGACGTAAAAACAACCAATTACTACAAATGTGTTGGGAGAACGTAGAGCATAGGCTTATTAATGACAAGAGATTGGTGGGGACGGTGACTAAGCTACATAGCTTTTTTTTTAGGGGAAAAAAATGCATTTACGCATTCCCTGCATCTTAAGTTAATGCCGGGATATGTGGGGCTCCTCTGCCTAAGATGTTTACGGCTGAGCCTACCCACCAAAAATGCCCCCGTGTCCCTTACTTCTCGCATGGACAGATTTGGGCGACAGTTTCCCTTATCCCAAAATTCTGTTATGCGTGTGCCAGTATGTCAGGCTTATCTCTAGCACGATTGTGCAGACACTGCTCTGTGACGCCACAACAGGACACACATACATGTAGCGCCACTATCACTCAACAGGCCTGGAAACTTGAGTGACGGCCCCCCCAGCCGTTACTCAAAGGCCTACAAGCTACATAGCCTGGATCACCGTCCGCCGTAAAGTTGCTTGCTTGTCGGTCTTTCTATAAAGATTGCACTTCGTAGAGTGTGCTCAGGAGCATAGACTAGAGACTCGAAAGCTTCATGAGCTTATCACACCTAGCCCAAGTCACAACAGGACTACTAGACGTTCGGCGAGGTACAACCCACACGAAAAACTCTTAGTGCAGGTAATTAGTCTTCTTCTAGTACCTCTTCAATGAACGAAGGTTGGCAGTCAGCTCAGCATATTTCTCTTTGTCCTTCGCAAGATGGATAAGTTCTGCAGTGCTTAATATTCCGGTCCACTCGCGTAGGTTTCTCAACCAAGACTTCTTTCTGCGGCCGGCACCACGCTTTCCAATTACTATGCCCATCATTTTAAATTGCAGGAGGGCGTATCTTCACATGCTCCAGATACGCAACCTTCCTTCATCATCACCAGCCTATATACGTCGCACTGCTGGGCACAGGCCTTCCTACATGGGAGAAACACTTGAAGAGCTTGGGCCATAATACCACCACGCTGGCCCAACGCGGGTAGGTGAGTTAAAGCGGTTGCAGAAACAACCGGGACCAACGGCTTACCGTGCCTTTCGAAGCACGAAGGAGCTCAAGATAACAAACTTTGATTGACCCATCCCAGGGTCGACCATAGCTAAAGTTGATTTGTTTTTCGTATCGAAACCAGACCGCTCAAACCAATACACCACCGAGCTCCTCAACCTTCCTTACTCTGATGGTATCCCAAAGTTCGCGTTTCATATCTACACGTCGCAGGATGTTTTCGTATTATTTAGTAATATCAACCTATTACTAAATACCCGCACTAAGTGAAATGCACTGCCGGTCTCGATGTTACTCACACCTTCTTGGTAAGCTTGCCACATTGTAAATCCCACAGAACATGTAAATCCCCTCTTAACTTCTCGGAAAAGAGTGGGATCAAAGTAAGCCAATTTTAGTAAAAAAACCTAGGTAGGCACTACTTAAGTAGATACCTAATTAATATTCGATAATCAAGTTTGTGGATCTGTCTATCAACCATTTACTAAATAAATAGTTACCCGAGTTTGACTAACGGTTAACAATGCATATCGGATAAATAATTCTAAGTGTATAAACACAGGTATAAATCTAAAGGCAACAGCAACTGGTACATTCCGTTATTTCCTACAAATCGACTCGCATACTAACACCTTAGTTCCTTTACAAGGCACTGCAAACCAAAGACAACCTTCCTGACGCATTGTTAAGGATCACAATAAGATAAGCAAAAGATAATTGTGTAAGGAAATCCATTAAAGTTCTACCAACACCAAGTGGTTAGAAGAGGCGCCGATACTTATTTTAATTTCTCAATGCCATTATGCATATGCAACTTTTAGGTACCTACCTACTAAACTTGTACACGATGAAAACTTTCGGCAGTAACATAAAAAAAAATATCAATAGTCGAACAGACATTTTTACGCTTTTTAAGCTAAGAATATACATACATATAGTATACATAGGTACTAGAAACGCAAAATAAATAAACCATAAGGTAAAATTAAACCTTATTTTAGAATAATTTATTATTTGTTATATTATAAAATTAATCCTTAATCTTGTCTTTGAAACAACAAAGTCATTAGATGAAACACAAGAGCGATGGATTCGTGCACCAATGACTCAATAAGAACACGTCCGTCACCGATCAAACAGTGAGTGAAACAATTAACAACTATGAAGCTATCACAGTTTTGTGATGCTGTGAGATTTAACGACGAGCTGGTTTTAAAACTGAACTATGAATTATGAAATAAGTTACAAAATAACTCGGTTATATGGATTTCAGAACAGTCTAAAGTTACGGAAGGTTACGCGCATCTTGATTGCGCTGCGCTAAGAAAATCAGTGACCGGATTTTAAGTAAGTTAATTGATTAAAAGGTGACAGCGGGGAAGTCTATCTATGGGGCAAGTCCGTGTAGGAAGCAAAATGCAACTTGAAATCAATAAAAAAATAATGTTTTCAAGTTTTACTAGGTGGTAGGCCCGTATGTGGGGTCGTCTGAGTAGTACCTCTGCCTTTCTTATTTCTACCGTGAAACAGGTGCTGTGTTTCGGATTGAAGGGAGTAGCCAGAGCCAGTGAAATAACTGGGCATGGAAGGCATTTCATCTTAGATCTCAGGATGACTATTCTTTACCACCAGGTGGGCCGTCAGCTTGTTTGACATCTAGTTGCATTAAAAAATATGTTTCTAGGGAAAAACATATTTTTGGAGTTGGTGCTAAGTGTTTTCCAAAAATAATAGAAAGTGAAGCACCGACTTCAAAAAATATGTTTCTAGGGGATAAGTACCTACCTACCTACTTAAATTTAATTTTATCCTTTTCAGTTTTTTGAAGTCGGTTTTAATTATTGTTTAAAATTTTTTTTCCACAATTTTTAGTGATAACTTTCTAAGGTCGAAGCAAAGTCATAGAAAAACAAAAATTCGCAATTTCGCATACATAGACGACTTAATTATTTTAGTTTTTTTAAATTTAAAACCAAACTACCCAACTGATTGTGAAAAAAATTTCATGGGACCAAATGGCAGCTATTCCGCATCGAACAAAAAAGAATCACGTAAATCGGATCAGTAATCTCGGCGCAATCGGTGTACATACGAAGAAGAAAAAAAAACATACCGGCCGAATTGAGAACCTCCTCGTTTTTGAAGTCGGTTTAAAAAATATGTAGACGACTTACTAATTTCAGTTTTTTTTATTTATAAAAACCAAACTACCGAACTGATATTGAAAAAAATTTTATGGGAACAAATGGCAGCTATTCCGCATCGAACAAAAAAAGAATCACATAAATCGGATCAGTAATCTCGGCGTAATCGGTGTACATACATAGAATAAAAAAAATAAAAAAAAACATACCGGCCGAATTGAGAACCTCCTCGTTTTTGAAGTCGGTTAAATAAATGCAACTTGAAATCAATTAAATAATGAAAACTGTGTTTGCTTATTGATTAACCTTTTTTGGTGACACACACAGTAGCGCACCAACGAACGGTACATAAATTCATATTTTGATTGGTTGAATATTTACCTCTACTTAGTAATAATTGATGAGGTCATGGTATATCTGTCGCAGCCGTCTGGTTAAATCGGCCACCCAATTGGATGGCTAGCCCGTTGATTAAACGCCGGCATCCAATCAAACGGCTGAAGTACAAGTAGCCAAGTCATTGAACAGTACGTTTAACCAGATGGCTGAACGTCATGTCAGCCGTCTGGTTCAAATTAGCCATTCAATCGGACGCCTAGGCGGGTGGTTTATATCGAAGAGTTTATTTGTGTCTGTTTGAGTGATTGGTAGGCATTGTAACAACCTCCCCCTCGCCGCTACCTAATTACTAATTAATATAAATAAATACATTATACTAATACCAGACTGAGTTTTTTTTTTGATAATGTAAATTATTAAATTGGCCAATAAGTGATCATATAGTAACGGTAGGACACTAGTTGTGATGTAGATAACCCAACTTCTTTTTATGAGGTATGTGAAAGATACTTTAGTACCTGGACAGGGCATATTACTAAAAGCTTAAATTACTTTATGTCAGAATAAATAAAGGAAAAGTCAGATTGAAGATAACTATATGGTATAGAATAATAATAGAAAAGTTAAGTAGTGAATAGGAATTTAAAGAGGTCAATAACGGGAAGATCTAAATAGATCTATTGTTAACTCTGGATCCCTGTAAGGGTATTATAGGTATGCACAAACTGGAGTTATTGCATTATTGGAATATCATTTATTTTAAATGGATGTAGATATATATTATAAGTATAACTTCTGATGGTAAATTTCAGAGTTGATAATATTTTATTATTTACATTAAAAAATATAGAGAAAGTGTTAGGCTCCATCCTCGCCCCACACGGTGAGTGCCAAGCCACGCCGTTGCACTCCCCCCTTCCAAAACCACATGAAGTTCCTCTTCGCAAATAAGAGATCACAAGTATGAAAATATATTTATTAACATTTTCCCATGGAATGTGTGGTGTGGTGTGTTTTTATACCAAAATGTTAGAATGTGAAGATAAGCTTGAAATCTCCAAACTTCTGACATCCTAAGTGTGAATGAAATTAATTCTCACAAGGAAATCCAGATTCTGTAAGGAAACTTAGTTGCGAGTTAAGTCAGCGCTAGTCGCAATATATTGTCAACGTGAGCACCTAGTACCAATGCAATACTATATTGTCATTGGAGCTGCAATATATCCCTTCCTTAACCTGGAGTATCCCCTTTTCCGTTTGAACAATAATCATTCTGTGCACAGTAACATCTCGTCCAGAGGCTCCACACAAAATAATCACTTTCGACATTTTGGAGTATGTGGAGTGTGTTTAGGTCTGAGCTTTCCTCACTGTAGAGTATTGAGTTTATTTTGGTTTTGCAAAAGTCTCTCATATTGTGACTTATTTAACCTACACCTAAATAAACTCAGGTGTAAAACTCCATGATGAAATGTCAATAACATACTCACACACTGTTAGCTAAAATATGCTGAGCTAATTCTATTAAACAATATATTACAAACTATTTATTTGTCAGTAAAATAATTTCCAATAAAACAGTTATTTAGTTTCCGATTGAGGTTCCGCTATAGAACCAGGGTGGGCTATTTTAACTGGAACTGTAAAATCCTAAGATAGGATAAATATTTCTGTAGTTCGTTAATAGAACCAGAATGGGCAAGTATTTATGTTTTATCTGGTATTTGTAGAATCCGTAGGTATGATAGATAAGATATGTAACCATATCTAAGTAAGTTCACTAATAGAACCAGAGGGTTTGTAAGTATTATAACATTTTGTAGAATCCATGATATAGAGAGATATATCAAGGAACCATGGTAGTTGTGGTTTATCATAGGATAAACTCAGGTGATTAAAACTGTAGGTAGGATATTGCGAGGACATAACTTTTATAATTTTAAGTTATGAAATTCTCAGTAGGATGATCTGTAGTGTCAGATGGTATTTATTGGCTAGCGACCAATGATTCGTAGAAATAACTAATAGATACAGAAATAAAATGTTATCAAGGTTACGTGGGTAGAAGTGAAATAATCATAAATGTTATTTGTATTAAACAATTAGCTGACCTGTAATAGATGGGTTAAGATACATTGAAGATTGTAAGAGAAATCGCCTCAACGAAGCTTAAGTTCTTTCACGACTGCTTATATGAGCAACATATTAAAACACACAATCAATATGGGTAATAATCAGGATAAAGCCGCAACAAACCACATAACTTAGTAGGTAGGTAAAACAACAACGAAATAAATCATATAATCCGTAAAATAGCTAAAGCCGAGACAACGTACGTAATACAAGTAAACCTACGTAGGTAATACAACCTCTCCCATCAGTCAGTAGAATAACCTAAAGCTGTAATGAAATAACTCATAAGTATTATCATATTATAAATATAGACGTAAGCACATGATTTCGAGCGCTCTAGTTTCGATCACGAAACAAAGCAACCCTCGCCATGGTCAATCTCTGGATGGGTCAATCAAAATCTGTAATCTCGCGCCCCCCCGCGCTTCGGAAGGCACGTTAAGCCACTGGCCCCGGTTGCTACGGCAACCGCTTCAACCCACCAACCCGCATTGGCCAGTGTAGTGGTGTTATGATGGCCATGTAAGAAGGCATGTGCCCGGCAGCGGGACACACATAGGCTGATGATGATGATGATGCACATGATGTGCAACTATCATGTCATTTAGGCACATATTCGGAAAAGATGGGGAAAAAGCTGCAAGGATGAATTAAACACACGATCCGTCTAATTAGAATATCCACATAATAGGTGTCACTGTACCGCAATTACCTAAATAACCACATAATCAGTAAAATAGAACTAAAGCGGTAACAAAGTAACCACACATTATCATATACTATAAATAGGGGTACACACATGATGTAGGTAGTATCAAGGTAGCACGACCATGCTAGTAAATCTCGCATAGTCGGTAGAATAACCTAAAGCTGTAATGAAATATTTAAATTACACAACATATTAAATAAAATGACACGTAAAATAAAATAACGGGCGATAACATTATTTAAATCCAATACGTAAGGTAGCTGTAAAACACATTTGAAAATCAAACATATTAAATAAAATGACACATAAAATAAAATAACTTGCGATAAAATTATTCAAATCCAACATGTAAGGTAGCTGTAAAAGAATATTTAAAAATCACAACATATTAAATAAAATTGCACATAATTTCCGCTATTATAACAACACCAGTAGGTAGGTTAATAAAATATAGCACCTTCAATTCAAGTCCTACCTAACCATACACATTTTATATTCCTAGGAAAATAAGCAGCAACATACGTGATCGGAAAGACGATCCGTATTGTAGAAACCGACCAACAACATAATTCAAATCCAACGCAAGTACATAAGATAGCCGTAAAACATATCAGAACCATATTAAATATCAAATCCAACGCAAGTACATAAGATAGCCGTAAAACATATCAGAACCATAATAAATATCAAATCCAACGCAAGTACATAAGATAGCTGTAAAACATATCAAAACCATATTAAATAAAATCACACAAAATTCCGCAATGTAAATAAAAACCACGTAAATCAACAAAGGACATAATAACACCTACCTTCAAGCACATACCTTATATCTAGCTAGATCACGTCGGGCAGAGTCTCCTCCTTGGACTTCTGCAACTCTTCAAGAGCAGGGCGAAAAAGCCCCGAATGATCCTGATCAGCCTCTTTTATAGCCTTAAATCCCCACCAATTTACCAGACAGAAACCATTTGCAGTTAGCCAACCATTCCGACCAATCTAATTCTATTTTCTTCGTGTCAGCATCCTCATTGGTTCCCGCCTAAAATACTTCGGTAAATTTTATGTTGGCAAGCCTAAAGTTCTCGATTCCTATTCGTCGATCTTTCCCTCCAGTTTTCCTACAACGCATGGATATAATACGACCAAATACCAAAACCCACAAACTCAAGCACTGTGTTAATATTGACCATCCTCTTAAATTTGGTCGAGTTATCCTAAAGAGTTTAAAGAACAATTAAAAAAAAAAGTTTATATTTTTACATTTTATTTTGTATTTTATTTTCATTATTTTAATATAAATCAGATGAAATAATTTCATCCACAAATAAATTAAATAATTCCTATAAACTTCCTTTGTTTTATTTTTATAAATAGTTCCTTTGCCTACCACTAGACAGCCAAACGATGCCTTAAGAAAGCGTGCCTTTAGAACGCTTTTTTTTATTGGTAGTTAGTTAGCACACTCGACGCTAGGTGGAGTTTTCGTTATAACTCTCGCCTTAAGCAATTAAATACATACTCGATGTTTAATACATCCAACTGATGACTAAATCCACAAACGAAATAGACAAACATCAATTGCAAATAATTATGTCTCTTCCTTAGAGGCAGACCTCGGTTCCGTCACAGCATCCAATTGAATGCCTAGCCCGATAGTTAATTGAACTAGACTCACTTAACGATTAACGATTTGGCGTATTGAATGGATCGTCTTGTACTGAAAAGTTTTGGTTTAATTGGTAGGTTCAAGGTTATTTTTTAAGACCACTTATAACCGACATCGTTTTGGTTCTAACTGGTCATAAAAATAACCTTAAACCTACCAATCACTCAAACAGTCACACAAAAGCTCTTCGATTTAATTGACCTGCCTAGGCGTGAAATTGGATGGCTAATTAAAACCAGATGGCTGACATGACGTCCAGCCATCTGTTTAAACGTTGTGCTCAATGACTTGGCTAGTTGTACTTCAGCCGTTTGATTGGATGCCGGCATTCAATCAATGGGCTAGCCGTCCAATTGGGTGGCTGATTTAACCAGACGGCTGCGACATATATCTATCTACTTATTTATTTCCATCTAAACTGACCGCTAGCTTATTTAATTATGGAAAATTATCACTCCTTATGTAGAAAAATTGCAAGCTAATTAGTAACAGTTATGGTGTGATTATACTAGATTCACGGGAAAAGAACTACCTTATGTGTGTAGAGATTTTTTTTAAAGTTATGTGGTGCGGTTAATAGTGATAAATAAAATATCTAATACATAATTTATCAATCAGTCAGTAGATAGTTAGAGCCATAGATTATGTTCGACTTAATAAAAGCTGAACTTTGAACTCTAAATCTGCGCGCGCAGCAACAAAGCAACCTACATTTTAAGTCGATCAGCAACATGGAAACACTTTTTAAAGATGTACGGAAATCTGTAAACAACTGTAATCAAGATAAATATGTATTATAATCTACTACACTAGCTATATAATTTTCACTTCACGTGTTAAAATTACTAAAAAATGATAGTGAAAATTATTCACAATAATCTCGTAACTTAAGTGACTTCTACTTAATTTAACCGTGAGGTTTCGGCGTTTTTCCCATTGGGTTTGCAAAAACTTGTTCTGAAAATGCAGAAGCTAACACAATAGCTTAACAAAAACCAAGTATCGTCTGCAGTATGAACTCTTATAAGTTATTCGCATTTACTACTATCGAAAATATATTGTCAGTTTAGTTTTTATAATTTATACCAACATTCAATTTAACCTGTCGGAATACACATTCCGTATTCTTCCAGGAATCCTATGAGAATCAACAAATTATTCGACATAGAGAGTATACATTTATAGGATTCCCGCAAAAGCTTTTTAAATATCAAGCTCGGCAGATGAAGGGCCTAAACTCGACCTGGGGTAATATGGAAAGTGCAGCGGAAACTATGTTTTGTATTCACGCCTTGCTTTAAGGCGATACCTCATCGGAACTAGCGACACCACTTGCTTTATATTAATTGTGGCGAATATAGAACCTAATAAACAAAAACGCTTTAGTGAATGACTAAAGAATGGTATTTGTAATTTTTTGAGATGTGTTCGGTATAAGATATTCCTCTACATGTAACCTATTTTTTCATTATTGCCGAAAGTGGCCACTTTTAACAATAATAAAAAATTTGGTTACTTATAGGTAAACACTTTATACAAGATACATCTTTTAAAATTACAAATACCGTTCTTAAGCAATTCTCTAAAGCGTTTTTGTTTATTATGTTCTAAATTCACCATAATTAATAACAATCAATTGGTGTCGCTAGTGTGCACGAGGTAGCCCCTTAAAGAATCCAAATTTAGCTTTAGCTTTCTCAAAACATGACAGCATGGGGTTCTTTCTTCTAGAAAGGTGTGAAATCCGATTCACGGTGCCGTGTCATTTACGGAGGCAGCAACAAGCAACAAGTGAACGATAAACATTATATATTTTTTTTATTAGATAATAGGCAAACATTTGGCTCCAATCTCAACTGCTGTTGAGGATGACTGACGATGCTGCCTGCGATCTTGAAAGCATACTAGTGGTGCGTCTGTTCTAGTATTGCACATAATATAGGATGCGGTGATCGCAGACGACCTTTGCCGTCTTTTTATGATAAAAATCTTGTCTGCCTGTTGTCAGTCGGTCACGAGGCTGTTAGATAGTTATGCAATTCCAATCTCTTTTGATGAGGCAGTGACAATCACACTTTCTCTTGATATACATATGTAAATCAGACTACAATAGCATTGCTAAATGTGCAGACTGCAGAGCCGTACAGTTCAAGGCTCGTCGCCAAAAACCGCCCACGGGTGATTAAAATTAAAGTTATCCTGAACTGATCTATTCAGCTCTTGTATTCGTGACTTGATTGATCATGCTTAACTATATCACAAATAAAGGACATGGCAAAACTAAGTCTATTACATCGTTTCAAATATTATTTAGGTAATTTTACTGTAAAAAGAAAGGAAGTAAGAAAATACTCTAAACTAAACTACTTTAGCATCAAGATAAATTAATCCTAGATCGCCTAGTCTGGTCCTGACAGCCCAGTTACTAATACCAAAGTAAGGAATACAGCGTAAATTTTCTTGTTTCCTTTTTACTGAAACTTAACGCTCCCTTAAAATATTTTAAAAAAAAAGTTTTGAGTGAAATAAAAAAAATATAGAGCAACAAAAAAAAATGCCTGTCATTGTTGTTTTTGTTTATTTTTTATGCAAAGCACGGCATACGACTTAACATCACGTGGTAACCTGATGTGAAGCGAGCAGAAGGGTCCATATGCGAAGACAGCTAGTGCAGCTTGAAACACTGCCCTAGCCTCCTTCACCTTGCCGGCCCATAAGGTATCTTTACACGCCTCTTTTGATTTGGTCCTACCCATGTTATAAGACGGGGGGAACAAATGTGCCGCCAAGCATGCCATTTTTTGGAAGTACCACCTGTGGTACGAATAAGAAACGAGTACTAAGTAAGAACTCTTTGTACGTGGTGTCTTGGTTAGTAAGTATATCCAAATTCTGTGAATAGATAGAGCGTGAAGATACTTGTCATACGTGATATTCAATATTTGAATGTAACTAGCTGTATTTGTACAGTCGACAAAACATCAAGTGTAACAGTTGTACTACGAAAGCCGCCACTATTCTGAACGGAAAATTTAACCGTCGCCGACGGGCGGCGCGGGCGGCGTGAAATGCGGCGTCACCAGAAGCATTGGCTACTGATCGGTAGTCATTTTTGTGTCACAGTAAACAATCATCATAACACCCTATGATGTCCGCTGCTGAACAAAGGTCTCCTTATCAATTTACAAAACAAAAGACCAGATCTATGCGTGTAGTAGAAGGTCCTCCCACTTTGGTATGTGGCCGCCATGCTAGAACTTTAACGCCCCAATCGACCATCATTTCTTAGTACTATTTGCCCTGCTGCCCACTACCTCTTTAACTTGCTCATCCTATGAGCTATGCCAGTGTCTTTAGGTCTCTTACGGATGCATTCACACACTGGACGACAAAGACTTACGACTTAAGGCATACATAGTCTGCTGCCCCGCGCCCGGAACCTTTAGGTATGACGATGACGCGCGGACAGATACTTAACTAGTTATCTCAACAATGCTAGAGCCACCAGTGAAGATGTAGGTAGGTACTGTCTTGTCGAGAGGCCTGATTGAACGCTTGCGTTTGAGCGTGCAGGTAGTCTTCTATTGGAATGAATGTCAATATTGCCAATCATGTAAAATCCAATACGCAGGCGTGTCTATTTTCCGCGAAACCGAGCCTTTCTTTCGGATCGGATGAAAAAACTTGAATGCAAGTAATTACACACTTTAAATTAACTATCTGCCTTCACCCGCCCGCACGCATCTCGTTTCCTATCTACCGAGCGCCGCTCCGCTGTACTTTAATTATCTAATTTGTGGCTTAACGCTAATGACGCCGATGACGCCGCGCGGCGCGGCGCACACGTCTAGCGGGTACCTCACCAAACTTCACCAAAGCCTGTGTTAGCGGGTTTTTAATATTTGAAGTAAAACCGAATTTAACTCGTGCTTGATTAGACGTTACATTACTGTTTTACAGCGATCGTGTTCACGGAAGGGCTGAATTAACTATTCAGCCAGTAGAAAGAATTTAGATATTTATGTAGGTATATTCTTTTTATTATGAAATAAAACAAATCATAACTGCCCATTAAAACAAAATACTGTATTATTCTTCAACATTTCGCCTATTTATAACAAGTTACAGATTTATTATTAATATAAATATTCACATAAAATACATAGACGAAATCAATATAATTTCAAGTGTTTGCTTGCATTTTTTCTTATCATTCAATTCCGTTCCAAATTAAACATTACTCTAGGTACCTACCTATTATGAGCTTGTGTGAGTAATGTGTAAATAAATATTAGAAACTAGTAACCGCCCGAGGCTCTGCTCGCGTGGATGTCGGTTATCGCTCCAAAAAAGTATCCCATGCCCTTTGCGAGGTCTTAAACTATCTTCATGCCAATTTTCATCTAAATTGGTTCAGCAGTTTAAAAGAGGTAATAGACAGACAGAGACACTCGAATTCTTATTATTAACTCGTACTTACTCATCATACAAACCCCCGGGATTTGATCCCCGGATAGGGTTAATTTGTAGACATGGGTACTGGTCTGCCCCCTTATTCTCAACTGTCGGAAAGGAGTCGAATATCGGAAACCTGTCACTTTTTATCGCGGTGCGTCAAAGCGAGACGGGATGTGACTTTCCGAATCGAATCCGTGGTCCGACAGTTGATAATAAAGGTTCCTGTTCCTAGTGTAAGTTTCGACTCGTCTTGAACTCGATTATTTTCAGCTGTCAACTCCGTAGAATTTCTAAACCAGAGACTCTACCTATAATAACATTGCCGCGGCTATAAGTACTGTCGTTTTCATACGATTTAACAGCTGAACGCAAAAGGTATTGTGACGCTTCGATTGTAACTTCAAAGTTGTACATTGTAACTAAAATGATAATGTTATTGTAACCAAAAATAAAGAACATCTATCAAGTTTTGAATTACATCTATCTTGCTATACTACTTGGTCTTCTACTAACGATTCTTGCACAATGCACATTTCTATCGCTAAGCCATTTATTTCAATATGTACAGCGCTTGCGTTATAAATAGCAATGAACGTTCGAAATACCTTTTCATTTTCTCAAGTCTATCACATACGTATCCATTAATTTTAATGAATTGGTAGCCTTGTCTTCTATGTTTAGAATGGCGACGATAATGATTGATCAAGGCGACAACCTAACAATGCATATGTGGGCACCAAAAAATATCTAATAATCCAATTTCTAGGATCTCGTCTATCTGCTTATTAAAAACTTTGTATATGAAGCAAGAAATATGAAATTGCAAGCATAAGATATTGCTTTCAAGTGTAAAGTGACAGGATTGACCCCGTTCTTCTCAGAACGAGACCCCCCAGTAGATTTACGAACCGATATGGCTTAGCATTTACGCTAAATATGTGAATATTATGTGTAACAAAGTTGAATGAAAATTTGACTTTAAACGCTGATTATCAAAAGCAATTTTATTTTTTTATATTCTCAAAATTTATCATTGATGAAATCCTATGTTGAGCAGTGGAATGTATTTAAAATTTTGAAGTATTTCCTTAGAAAAACCTAGAAACCTACCTACCTATACCTGTGCCGGACCGGCACCGGTACCTGTATTACCTTAGAAAAGATTAATAATTTTATCGCTATTAACACATAATATCAACACACTAGGAAATAAAGCAAGCTGTACATCGAATATTATTTTACTGAATTTCACAATTCGAATTTCATTAAGTAATATTAGAACAGTTGTTTTATTTTACTACTTGTATTAAATACTTAGTGACTTTAATATTACCTAAATATATAAAATTTTGTTGTAAAACATTATCAAGGATTAGCCATGATCTTATGATTATGAGTCTATGAAAATTGATGTCGGTATTAATTGGTATTTTCAGTAGCTCTAACGTTTAAAGCTCTATAAATAAGCTCTACTACTCTCTCTCTCTAGCTGTACAATCTTGAATTTTTGATGATATCAGTAAGATAAAGGCTTTCGTTTCGTGAAGTTTAAAACATAGTAATTATGGTTACTTATGATGTAGATGTTAATTTTAATTATTTATCAATTATTGAAGTTAATCCAGACGCTATAGTGAACTTCCGCTAAGATGAAACGCGTGATTTATCCGCATTGGAATGCAGCAAAAACTAAGGGTAAGGATCCAATTACAATAACTATTCACAACAATGGATTTATTAACTTCGTCACAAACTTCACGGTTCATTAGAACCTCAACAATCAATGTCAGAGTGAAATCATTAATTATTTTATATGAAACATTTTTCTGAACAGAATTGGATGATATTGAACCAAAAAAATATTAGTTACTATAAAAGGTGCGAAGATATTTGTGTGTTGAGATAACTAATTGATAACTCTTCGTTTTGTCGTGTGCCTAACCATTCCCTAGGCCTATGTGACTCTTATCAACATTTATATCTTTCTATCTTCTTTAGATAGACTGAGATAAAAATCGCTAAGAGACTCTTCCCAACAAACATTTTAGTGCTTACGGCAGCCTTTTTTTAGAGGTCTTAGTATTATATATAGTATATAAGAACTCTGATAGCAACATTCGACTCTACAGTGGGGTTAGTTATAAATAATTAAACCTTCCAGAGGAATAACAGTTGTAAAGAAAAAAAATATAACTTAGGAAGGTAGTATGGAGTTTATCGAAACCAATGTATAACTTATTCTTATAGCTTTAAGAGGCACAAACCAATAAAAGCAATTGTAAGGTGTTTACTAACACTTACTAACGGCTGATATTCTACTACTGAGGTAGTAAAATATCTTGTAACACCTTGAGTCTTACCCTAACAGCTTCAAGAAGTATTAAACGCTGTAAGTGATTTTCAGGTGTGTACAAACACTTACTATCGACTGGTACTCTTAAAAAGAGTTAGATAAATACTTTGTACCACCTAACAAGTTTTGTCGAACCTTAAGCGTTAGTAAAAAAGCTATAAGCATCTAAGAAGTGTTGATTATAAGTCCTATAGAGCTAGATTCTGCAAGAGTTAGAATGCACCTTTAAATCATTGCAGGCTACATAATGGAGTTTATTGGTAGTAATATTGTGGTTTTTATAAAACAAAATTATATAGCAAGAAACATTATGCAAATTTAATAACTCTTCATTATCACTATAAGTTGAGTAATAGGATTTAAGTAACTTAACCTTTTTTTTTTAAGTAACTTAACCTTACCTAAAAAATACTATACTTTGCAACGCGACGTTTATTAGGAAATATTTAATTGTTTCAAAATTAAACCATAGATAGTTAGAAAACAAATGCGTGGAGTCAAAAGAAAGGCTTTGAGAGAATATAAGAATATCATTAGATTATCGCAAATCCAATGCTTCGAGCCTACATCAGTTAAGGAAAAAAATTATGATAAGTGACTAAAGAAGCATTGCTTATAGTGGAGAAACAGTGTTTCCTAAATCAAAATCCAGAAAAAGACTTTGACTTTGATTTTATCCCAGGCAACAGTTCTGATATCAATAGAAGTACAAAATACAAATCCAGTGAACTCGATAACGATTCATATCAAGAGCAACAAACTAAAATACAACAGGGTTCCGTACAACAACAAATTATCTCTGATGTTGAATATCCTCTAATCGGGTACCTATCAAAATACAGATTTCTTTGACATCGAATTTCACTTCACAGAAAACTATTCCACGATTTATAATATCTATTTTTCTTGATTAATCGAATAATTAATTATCGCTGTTTCATAATATCAAATAAACTTTCATAAAAAATATGTTTCAAAGTTGTTTTGGTTACTCGAATAACGATCTATCGAAGTAACATTTCATCTAAACTATTAAGTTATCGATAAAACTATATAAAAAAACATGTTTCAATGTTTATAATTATGGGTTTTTACCCATAATTATGTTACACAACACAACGATCTGACATTATTTCGATAAAATACATAAAACTATGAAAATAAATAACGATGGACTGAGTTTGCAGATAATAATTATTCGAGGAAATGAAATTGCGATGTAAACTGATTAGAGCAGTTGTAGAATTTTGTATAAAAAGATCTGCCAATAGTTTTATGGGGAATGAAAATTGATGAACTTAATTGCGATAAAGTGATGGGTTCCCCAAACTTCCATCTGAAATTCATAGATCAGTAAGAGGTCTAGATTGTCTTGCTCACTGGAAAGCAAGTGAATTTGGAAGTTTGTTACAATACTTGAGCTTAATTATATTGCCAGATGTCTTTGAGCCGGAAGCTTATAGTCATTTTGTGACTCTATTTTGCGGTGTTACAATATGCTCTCCTGAAAATTACAATCAATTACTGCGACTTGCGAGGGAAATGTTTGATTATTTTGTTGATAATTATAAACAATTTTATGGCGCAGATTATATCACTAGTAATGTCCACAATTTGTTACACGTAGTCGATGAAGTGGAAAGGTCGGTAAATTAGTTTGTATTAAAAAAAAGTGGTTTTCTGTACTTCTTACCTCTTTTACACACAGTTTGAAAATAAAAGATTGTTATGTTAAGAAATTGTGTTTTATTTAAGATATCTTTTTTTAGTCATTTGATTCTTACTTAAATTAAATCTTTTTATTGGTATAGCTATAAATAAAGGAACTATCATAAAAGTAACCATACATAAGCAAAATGTTTTCAATCAATCACTGCTCGAAATTTGGTCGAACAAAACTTTGGTAAATAAATAATATGTCAATAGTAAAGAAATATTGCAGAAGCATTAGTATGTCTGCAATCAATAGTTTATAAGATATAGCGATATGTTTGAGGTAATGTTACAAGCTGCCGAAAAATGCTCCATAGAAAACTATAGTAAAAAGTGACGTCACAAACTACAAATTGGCTACAAAATTGTGTGGGCGCATGGACAGATTTAATGATATCTTTGTAATTTGGGCGTTTACATGAATAGTTGTCATAGTTGATAAAAGTAATGAGCCCCGGCTTATTCATTTATATGAATAAGCCGGGGCTCATTACTTTTATTCTTGTTTTTTGGTTCTTTCAATATATTTTCTTTATTTTTTTCAGAATTAGTCACTTTCATTGTATCTATTCTCATTTTCTTATCATCATTTTGTTCTCTTTCTATTCCTTTGATTGCCGCATCGTCTTCTTCATTTTCTTTTGAATGTATTGTAATTTTCTCAATATTGTCTACTTTATTGTTGGTTTCATTAGTCTCAAAAGAATTGTTTGATTCTATGACACAATTTTCATTGCCTTTATGTTCGTATTGGATGTTTTTATCTGCTTTTACATTTTTTTCATTCATGACCCTTTCTTCATCACTGGAAGAATTGTTGAAGTGTACACACGACAGCACGTCAAGTATAACAGTTGCACTACGAAAGACGCCTCTATTACGAACGTAGTAAGGGTGGTCTCAAGGTCAAACTGTTACGCTTGATGTGCTGTTGACTGTTCTTTATTCTCTTTGTCAATGTCTCTTTCTTTCTCCGCTTCTTGATCTTTTTCTTCAGGATTATTTCTGTAATTGGTTTTTACAAAATGTAAATTACTACTACAATAAATAATTCTTTCATTAAATTCACTTAGTTTATTTTTAAATAGGTACTCAGTAATGGATGATATTAGGTTACTAGTAAGCTAACTGTTTCAGAATCTTTTCTAGAGGATTCAAATTATGGGTGTAGATAAAGTCTTGTATGCAACTGTTGATGATTAGGTATTAAAACACTCATGACTATGATAATATTTTCACACTCGGCTTCGCCTCGTGTAATAAACCCACATTCGTGTTTTAATACCCTTTAATATACAACAGTTGCATAAATAAATACTATAATACTTTAAATGGTCCTTACTTGTAATCCGATGCGGCGCGCCGTTATCGAAGCTTCTCTCTGTCTGTCTGTATGCCGCGCGCGATTGATCTTAGCAGATTGATCTCCAATCTATGCTGCTGACTGACCGAGCGCCTACGCCTGAGTGACGCGAGCGCCGAGCGCCTCGCAGCCTACATAGGTACCCAGTAGGGGATGCAGAACCGGACCTTATTTAGGAACCGGGTTTTTCGGTTCCGTTTTACCGAAGAACCGGGTACCCGGGTTTTTTCGGTTCTTTCGGGTCGTGAAATTAAATTCTATTTAATTTGTTTTGGTTTTGTTTAGAAACTCTATTAATCACAGTTAAGAAAATAAATAATATGGGAAATTGCTAAACAAAGTTTTTTAATAATCAATATGTCATGTATATCAGTATGTGAAGCGGTAAGAAAAGTCCATATGCGGAGACAGCTAGTGAAGCTTGAAACACACTGTTCTAGCCGCCTCCACCTTGCCAGCCCATAAAGTCACTTTTCACGCCTCATTTGAAGGAACCCATTTTAAAGGAAGGAGGAAACACATGTACTGGCAAAGAATTCCAAGATTTTGAAGACAAAGAATCGAGTTACTAAACTTCTTTGTGCGCGATTTTGAGGTGGAGACAGTGAATTGATGACTCCGAAAACCGCCACGCACGAGGGAAAGAGGAAGGAGGAAGGTGGGATAAGTTGAAAAAGCGATGCAATAATTGATGAAATGTCTCGCCGCAATTGCAGAGGCTCGAAGTGTGCCGGCAATAAATTCCAAGTTTTGGAAGTCCCACAAAGAAACGAGTAACTAAACTTCTTTGTGCGAGATGTTGAAGTGGAAACAGTAAATTGATGACTTCGAAGACCGGCACGCGTGCTCCTGAGTAAGAAGGTGGGATAAGATCGAGGAGGTACTTGGGGGAGCCATCCCACAGGTGCGAGCAATATTCAACGCAATACCGGACCTGAGTATTGTACAGAAGGCATAATTGATCTAGCGTGAAAAATCGACGCACCTTGTTCAGTACATCGAGCTTCTGGGAGACTGTTTTGATAAAAGTTTCGATATGATTCCTCTGATTCAAATCGCAGCATATTTCCATACTGAGCAAGTTGATGTGGAACCCTGTGCCGAAAGAGTAGTGCCCTAAAGAGAGGGAAGGGGAAGAAACGGCGACATTTTGGCTGTAAACTCGCACTCCTGTGTTTTCTTAGCATTGAACTCATTAAGATTGTTAGATTCCCATTCAGGTATGAGGTTCAACACCTTGTCGAGCTCAATGGTAAGATTCATTCTCTCCATCTAAGTTTCAACGCGCCCAGCCCCTGGGCGACCGTAATATCCACCATGCACTGTACTGTCATCCGCATAGCAATGAATGTTTCCTAATAGAAGCATGTCATTGATATTAAGAAGAAAGAGAGTAGGGGATAGAACAGTCTTGAAGTACACCAGCGTTCACTGGCATGAACCCCGAACACGGATTCTCTGCTTATGCAGGAAGCCGGCGATCCAGTAGCTGAGCTCTGCAACTGGATCGCCGTATACTGTCATACGGTCTGCCCACTCAGCTGAGTGAGTAGACCGTATGCCGGGAGCTTAGAGAAAAGAGCCCTGTGCCAGATCCCATGAAAAGCTTTAGCAATGTGTAACAGCCACTGACTCACCACGTTTATCTATAGCTTCACCCCAGACATGCAATAAATACGCTCGAAGATCACCCGTTGACCGTTTCAGGTGAAACCAATACTGACTATCAATAATTAATGAGCGATCTTCTAAGTTACGGACCAGCTGGTTATTTTTGAAATCCGTTCCATAACCTTGCAAAGATCTGCGTTGACAGCTATTGGGCGGTAGTTAGCTGGGTCTATCGGTCTCCCTTTTCACTGTCATCAGTGATCTGATGACTCATCACACTCATCCACTGTGAGTAAAAACAAAATTATAATCTTTTCTTAATAAAACGGTCTAATATTTTTTCCACGCATAAAAATGCGTCAAGTGACCGGCGACCTGAGCGACCAAAGAAAGAGTATATAAGTACGGTAAAATGAAAAAGTACCTATTAAATACTTTATTATTCTGCATTTAGCTAACTTTGTGATGTGTATTAAGTGAAAACAAAAGAATGTAACAAAAAAGTATTCACGGAAGACCAGTGTCGTAGTGTCCAAGGATGCTTCAGCGTATGCTGAGTGGATTCCTTTTCAGTGACATATTTATATTGTTATTTGTTCAAATGTGTTGTATTTGGATTCTGTAGTCATAATTGTGTTTCTGAATAAATTTTTTCATTTCATTGCAAAATATGGTATCTATACTTACATGTCCAAACTTACAATAATAATAACGATTATTACTTTTGTTTAAATTAACACACCAGTAAACTTTGATAATTAACGATGCACTGACTGAGCAAGACAAAATGGTGGCGAATGAATGCTGTGAACTGCTATGCTGCCCCATACCCTTACTAGTTTAGCCATGCCACGCCTTACATATTCCAAGTTCGATTTATCGCAAACAATATCGTTAAATATTTGATTTCTTTGATGACATTCATAGAACCGAAAGAACCGAAAAACCCGGGTAATATATTTTTAAGAACCGGTTCTTTGAGAGCTGAAAGAACCGGGTAGAACCGGGTCTTTTCGGAACCGGGTAGAACCGGGTGCATGCCCTAGTACCCAGGCGGGCCGTAGAGCGCAAACGTGGTATCAAGTATGTACCTACTTACAATATTGCCTTTTATTATGCGACTTATTTACTGAAATAACAGGAGAAGTTATGTAAATAACAAAAAAATACTTACACAATGTTCGTAAAATTAATTAATTTATTAAATAAAAGGTAAATAGGTAGGTATTAGTGCAAAGTATAAGAACTTTTCTCATATATAGGTAACAATACGTTTTATTTCAACATTAAAAAGAAACTACTTCTCAAGTCATTTTTTGTATGCAATTGTTTTTCAACTTTTTTGTATTTAGAAAATATGTTGACAGCTAATAATTATTATTACAAAATTATACATAATTCTTGGATTTTTTGTCATGCAGTCAGACGTGTGATATATGAAGGGTTTTCTTCAAACGATAACAGAACCCTAAAAATTATCAGCTTACAGTTCCACGTATAGAACTATTAAAGAAGTTAATCCTATAAACTCTTTGTTTTTTTCTCTTTTATTAACATGTTTTAGAACTTCTAGTGCCATACAAGGGCTTACTTTCAGTATTTAATCACTACGGGAGGAATAACAGAGTTATCAGGATCCTTAAGTAATTAGAACTAAGACACCATTTGATAAAGATAACCTATAAAAAATTGTGAAAGAAAAAATTTATTTAAATGTTACTGGTCGACTTATTTACTTACATTGTACATAATTTTCAAATAAAATGTCATAAGGTAGTACCAGGAATTGATAAATACGATAAATGAAGAAAAAAAAATATCGGCCCGTATTTTATATATCATTTAATCATGAAAAGTAGTTTATTTTTAAGGCGTTTCAAAAATGAGTTGATAACTAGTATAAAATGTTACTGTAAAGTTACCGCCGCATGAGATTGAATACCTATAACACCCAGTAATCTTAAACACTTGA
The DNA here is from genome assembly GCA_947347705.1 of Nymphula nitidulata. Classification (NCBI taxonomy): domain Eukaryota; kingdom Metazoa; phylum Arthropoda; class Insecta; order Lepidoptera; family Crambidae; genus Nymphula; species Nymphula nitidulata. Next base: position 13,703,222 of record OX374625.1, on the reverse strand, counting down.
CTTACCTTAATTATTTTATTAAAATATAACACGCGCGTCACCACCATGAAATGAATTGCGTATTGAAAAATATTATCACTATTGACTTTAACAAGAACGTAAAAATGTATGAAAACAGTTTAAATATTTAGCGCTTTCGGTGATATTTATTGCATCTAAATAAGTCTGATATATCCTTAAGTTATATATTGGTTACAAGACGTAACCATGTGTAACCAAAAAAGTCATTAAAGTAGTTACCGTCACTTGTTCACTACTTTAACTTGTAGTTATAACCTGTGTATAGCTTATAAAACACTTGAAGTGGTAATCACTGATGCAATAACACTGTTATAACTCTTTCTAATCACTCATCTATCACTACTCTATAACAATTAAGTCACTTCAAGCTCTAAAATCAACAGACCCAAATCAGGGTTATAAGAGAGATACAGAACGCTTTATCACCCAATTTTTAGTGCCTTTACAGAACCTTTGGTTCTTAAAATTCTCTTAAGCAGCTCATGTAGCACTTATTCTTATAACCAAAATGTTAGTTGGGTTACCCTTAACGCTAAGCAAATGTTATTGAAAACCAGCATTAAACCCTCATCGAGGTTTTTGTGATCCTGAACTTTTTATTTTAACCTTAACGTTACGTAAAGCTACAATAACGTTACTATATATAATAATTATGTCTGCGTGCGTTAAGGAATCTTTACCGTTAATGCAATAATTGGGTTTGATGTAGACCTCAAAACCTAGGCACAGAACAAATAAAAATGTTCGTGCAATAACGGTCGAAAATTTCTTAATACCAATTAATTGTACACCATTCATCTGCAGTAAATAAATAAAGACCGTCTCATGTAAGTCTCCGGTGTCTAGGACATTTCAAACCTCTAAGGTGGCTGGCTACAGCTTATGATGCCTTCCGAACATATATTTATTTATATAAACATCGAATAATCCGTTTAAAGCTCAATTTACTTTCTAGGTCTACAATTTTGCATATTTGTCGATATCAGTAAAATAAAGGCCTTGCAATTTTATCTATTGAGTCATTAAATATTGGATACCGCGTCACACAAGTAGTTTCATTTAAGTAACCAACCTTGACAGTTTATCTAGTTTACTAGGTAGGAACTCTATTTCCTACTGATTCGTAAGATGTACCTGTTTCAAATAGACACACATTTGTACGAACTAGATTTATAATCATAATGCAAATTCATCATAATAAATAGGAAGTTAATAAATAGAATGCAATATTCGTTCATTAAACTCGTAACACAGAACGTGACTTTAGTAACTGTCAGATTAAGTAAGCTTTCATTTATTTGAGCAAATTGCGGAATATGTTTTGTGTCACGCATGTTATATGTAGGTAATTTTATATGCATTGTATTAAACTTACATATCAGCTGTTCAGACTATCATATTATTATTTTTATTATCAACCAGGTACAACTTAGAGCAAAGGTCATCGCGCCACTTACTTGATCAACTTAAAGTAAGTCACGTTACGTTGTACACTGCTTTTCGTGCAAAGAAAACTTCGGAGACGTGAAGTACGAAACACAAAGCTACCATGAAGTTTGTTTCGAATTTGAACCTTGTATTGAAACTAATAGAGAACATTCGTGACGTTTATGAAAAAAAAAATTAAACAAAAATTAAAACCGACTTCAAAAAACTGAAAAGGATAAAATAATTAAATTCCATTAAAAAATAAAATAAAAAAAAAAAGACTCCAAAAATATGTTTCTAGGGGATGAATACCTACTTAATTTAATTATTTTATCCTTTTCAGTTTTTTGAAGTCGGTTTTAATTTTTGTATAATATTTTTTTTTTTACAATTTTAAGTGATAACTTTCTACGGTCGAAGCTAGATGGGTGACCGTCAACTTATATTGTTTCCTACTATCGTATCGTTTCACTAAAAAGTCTTTGGAAAAGCAAAAATTCGCAATTTCGCATATGTAGACGACTTAATAATTTCAGTTTTCTTTAATTTAAACTAAAGTACCCAACTGTTTTTGAAAAAAAAATATACCGGCCGAATTGAGAACCTCCTCGTTTTTGAAGTCGGTTAAATTATTTTTATGGGACCAAATGGCAGCTATTCCGCATCGAACAAAAAAAGAATCACGTAAATCGGATCAGTAATCTCGGCGTAATCGGTGTACATACATAGAAAAAAAAACATACCGGCCGAATTGAGAACCTCCTCGTTTTTGAAGTCGGTTAAAAATAGGGTTTTCTTAAACCTTTTATATCACGAAACACGCGGTCGAAAACTTCAGAAAATATTTCATAGTAGGCCTACGCTCGTCCTTGACATTCTTAGTGGGTTCTCTTCTCTTGGCAAAGAAGAGTGTATTCGATTTCTGAAATGTATTCAGACCTGACATCGAAGCTACTTTTGTGTTCCCTCTCGACCCTTTCGTCAGTGTACCTGGCTGGTGCTCCCTTCTTACATACCCTCGATTAGAAATACAAGTATGAGTTACTTCAGATTCAGACTTAGCCCAGAGGAAAGCTCTTACAGAAGAACGGACTTGGTTTTTCTGAATGAAAGTGTTCGTTCGGAGTCGCCTTCTCTGGCACTACATAATATGTAAAGCATACCTGCAGCTGCAAAAAATGTTTATGTAATGTATGTGTGTTTATGTAAATATCCATGCAAATACCATGAAAATTCCGAAACAATGAACATAATATATTCAGGTGATGATCCTCGTCATCCTGAAGACGGACATTGTGGTAGCTTAGATTATAGATTAGATATAAGTATATACTTTATTGCCCAAAGAGACAAGAAGGAAAAGTACAGATAAGAAAAATATGCAAAATGCGGCCTTATTCCTTATCAATCAGAAAATCTTAGGGTATAGGAAAGCATGCTAAAAAAGTCGAGACGGGATAGTGCACTAAAAGTATAAAAGATATCTAAAAGTATAATATCTACAATATTCATTTTAGCGATATTGTAGATTGTAACTGATGTGCTTATTTTCCATGTATTCATTCTTAGCTTATTCAATCCATCATGGTATCCGACATAGGAGTGAAAAGGCGGATCAACATCCGAAAAATAGTCCGTATTTTCGGAATCAGATAGAAGTAGCCCCTTAGATGGGTCTAATTTGCGTTATCGCCCCTTTGCGTTATCGTTTTTATATTCAGCCCGCCTGATGGTAAAGAAAAGTGCTAGTCAGAGTCTATAAAAGCTCGGGCCATACTCAAGCGTTACCAAACCTGTTAAAGTCAAGAGAAAGCATCATTTTTCTAAATGAGCTGACGACCTTATTTACAACTTACATGGGTTCCTTCAATAGAGGCGTCCAAGACCGCGTAAAGCAGTTTGCAATACCGCGTATGCGGCGTATGTGCTTTTTGTTTATATCACAGGATGTGTTTATTTCCACAAAAAATTTTAGTGGAAAATTCCATACGCTCTACCTCTTATAAAACCTGTGGTTACCTATCTCTTTGTATTTAATAAAGCACTAAAATTGTTCTGATAACCTTCATTAAATGAGATCAAACCTATTAGTACACCACAAACGCTAATATAATCCAAGAAGTAATGTAGAAACAATATTCATAAAATATGATTGAAGCAATAATAAACTTTTTAGTTAATAGTCCCGCAGTGCCATCAACAAGATACATAGTTGGTTGGCTTCACAACTCACAACGTTTAAGTTTATTAATTTTGTATTTTATTAACACTGTAAAGTACATGCTATGGTATAAACGAGATTTCCTATTTGACTATTTTGTTGCATTAGAAAATCCACTCTAATTACAAGTGGATAAAGATGTTTTAAAATGAAATATGTTTTGGGCTTATCTTAAAGAAAATAAGTATCTAAGATAGTAAACAGACCAATGTAGCTCTCCCTCAGCTCTAGTCCCGCTGACTTTTATAAACATAGGTCACCTGAAAAGTGAGTCTGCTAATTTGTTGGAAATGCGGAATTAAGGACACTTCTGTAACATTCAGCACTTCTTCTCTCTCTACTCGCTGTTTAAGCTTATAAAACATCGAAGCAAAACTTGCAAATTCATGGTATTATTTCCTATAGTACCTACTCGTATATTTAGTACCTGGACATTAATTGCTTTCCTTATCTTTTATCAGAAACAAATCATCATCGGTGCATCAGCCGCAGGTAGACACTTGCATCGGACTTAGTACTTGAAGCTCCCATTGTATTGGGCATGGGAAACCAGCCGTTATGGGAAGGTGAACTTGTCATACTTCCACCATGATATTACCGACATAACTGTAGTTTATTCAACGAACTTGCTTTTAATTAAGTTGAGAATCCGTATAAAGAGCCAGTCGTTAGCGGAGGCGATTCTCGTTTCTTTGTAAAGCGTTATAAATAAAAAACCAATAATGTTATTGCCTTATTTATGTAGTCGTCTGGGGTATACATGCGGGACGTGTAGTGTGCCTATAAGCGATTTACTTATCCTTTCGTCTTTCTAGTTCTTTCCTAAACTGTCTAAGTACTCTAAAATTTTTATCATTATCTAGGCCATCAATTTCAAATAATCAAATTATTAATTAAAATACAATAAAACTAGAAAAATTTCACGTCCTGAGGCACGATTTTAATTAGGTACTAAGTAATTTTTCAAACATTTATAATAATGTTAAAATCAAAGATTAATCAAATTATTCTTTTTTAAATCCTTGTCCTCTTAAAGTATTCGTGTAAAAAAAAATCCAATGGGCATAAGGAACGTCTTAATCTGTCCTCGTATCTGATAGTAAAACTATAAATAACAAATATGTATGTACACTAGACAACGTTACTTTAAATAGCCTTGCAAGAACCCCAGGGAAAATATATTCTATTTGAGGTGACCTACTCACTCATAGACGACTACATAGTAACTTTACATTGTATAAGTAGCTAAGCTTCCGCCTGTGTCGCCCACGTAGAATGCCTAAAATATTTTTTTACAGGCACGATTCTGTCAGTTTTCATTAGTGTCAAGGAGTAACAAAATCTAACAGTATGCTGTATATTTTACTTGATGATGAAATAACTATTTTCACGTTATGTTTAGCAAGCCTTTTTATCGTGATTAACTATTTACATGTTGTCTCTGACATTATTTTATTTACTAGACAGCATTCCTCAATCCAAGAAGGAGTTCTACGCTAGCTCTCAGAAGCATCACTATTTTCGTCTGTTCCTTTAAAACCATAGCATTGTAAAGACTGCAACATAAACCTGTTCCAACAGCTGTTTGGCGGGTTTTTTCTGGTAAATAGATATATCAACCGACCACACGGGAGCTCTTGCAAAATTGTTGTATCTAGCGTCATTTTTATAGCGCCGCCGGCAGCATTCCTTACTTCTATATGGTGTACTAGTTGCTAATCCAACCCAACATGGTAGGCGGCAAATGCTAAGTATAAAGAAAAAATGCGTCTAGATTTGTTGACAGCGAACTATTTTAATTTCTTCGTGTATTTGCTTTATTAATTCAAGAAGGATGGCATGATGTAAGTGCCTAGGCGGTTGGTAGCCTATAGACGCTGGTATATCTACTGGCTGCCCAGAAGGAAGCGTTAGGTTGACAGCAGAGGAGAGAAGTCCCCTTGTTAACAATACAATGCTTCCACAATGAGCTCTGTCGAGTGACCTCACTTCTGTAGGAGGTGGCCACATCGGATAGTAAATTAGTAATACATATTTATAATATTTTAATAGCACTGTGATGCTCTACCATCTTGTTTAAGCATTCTTGTCTTCCTAATCTATTTTCTTCTAATGTTCACTTGTATTGGACATTAGACACAAGCATCATGCAATTTGCATAGAGACATACCCCCCATTCTCTTGAAGTCAGCGCCAATCTGGGACTTATTATGGTTTCTAATCCATCGTCTTCATATAGGTCCTTGCAAATAGTCCCCAGGTTACTGGCGGGTTACCTGCCCCCTTATTCTCAACTGTCGGATCACGGATTCGATTCGAAAAGACACATGCCATCTCGCTTTGACGCAGAGCGATAAAACGTGACAGGTATGGAGTTTCCGAAATTCGAGTATTTTCCGACGATTGAGAATAAGGGGGCTGGTCGCCTTTTAGGTCCAATATCTATGACTGTTCTTGTTTGTCATATTCATAATGCTCTGCATTGCTCCTCATGATATGCCTATACCAGTATTAGCTATTTTCCAAACATTCTGAAGGTGAAATAGAACTAAGTTTTAAAAATGAAGTCGTTTTATGTTTTCCAAAGTTGAAAATGGTCAATAGCCTAAAAATAAATATAAATTTAAATCATAATGCACTATATTAAATTTGAAATGATGCGTTGTGTGTGATCGCGTGGGTGTGGTTCTTCCTTTTGCGGACATGAAATATGACACAGCGATTTTTTTGTTTGGCAGTTAGTTAGACATACATAGCTCATTGATTTCCTATATTATTTCAGTTCGTTTGTTGTTAGAGTTGATATACTTTAGTTGTTTAACTTTAAACTTAGCAAACGTATAGTTAAAAGTAAGACACATTCTAAATCTAAATTCTCAATTTACTCATAATTGTGAGAGACTGAGATGTTGCACATGATGTTGATTAACAGTAATAAAGTAGTACAAATTCTTCGGAAGGTAGGTACCGCTTATTCTATCTTTTACTGAATCTAGATAATCTGTTGTACTGTAAGTAGTAGGTATCTTAACATAAGTTTTATCTAGATTTCGCAAACTATGTTTAAAAAACTAATGTGGTGTTTGAATAAGCCTTATCAGTTTCCTGGGAATGCAACGTGCATATCGTATCAACCTTGCGAATGCGATAGTTTTCTTACAGATTCAAAGGCAAATTCTCTTTTATTTCTAGTTTCGACTTATAACTTATTATAACTTTAGACTAATACAATTGATTATCGATCGAGGTCAATTGTAATAATGCCATAACACAATTGACAGTATTACACATCTTAACAAAATCTGCTAAAATATTTTTACTCTATAATCATCACCAGCTTATATACTGGGCACAGGCCTTCCTACACGAGAAAAATAAATGAGAAGCACACTAAACACTAAGATAAGGCGAAGGTATATAAAGGCTTTTATATTCATAATTTTTTTTTTTTCAATATCAGGTATTTCTGTACTAAAACATAAACAACATAATGTTATCTACATACGTATGTTTTTTCAGTTAAGTCAACACGATCTCTGTGATGATAAGTAATCTTAAAATCAACAGTTGTGCCTTGTGTACATAATACGAAAGCAGCAGACAGTTCGTTTTGCCGCCTGTTGTGAGCAGACGCCTTCACACCGAGAGCATCCCGCCCGCCGCGCCGCGGAAGGAAAGCGCCGACCGTGACGGCGACCTTATAAATTAAAATTGTCCCACCTGCGTCCAACTGGCTGGATATCAGTGTACCTTTGCCTTTTTAACGGGTGTCGTTAAATATTCGCGTAATTTTTGTTTTGTTTACGGCTATAAAATTTATCAACCAGCAACCTAATTTATCAATGAAGTGACCCTAAATAACATAGCCTTTTTTAAAACTATGTGTTTTTCGTAGACATCGATAGCTAAGATATTGTAGGAAGATGAGGATTGTACTTGTGTTTGTTTTGTGAAGTGATCTTGCATAGTCGACACACAGATACGGCATGTTGCCGTATCGTTTCTTCGGTTTGAGGTTGTGGTTTGCATCTCAGGTATATTTTTGTACTATCAATAATAAATGTATAAAATAGCCCTTTCGTTTACTAAAATAAAATTTTATTTTATGAGTACCTATTTATGAAAATGTATTTTTGTGTCGTTATGTTATTGGTTATTCAATAATTATTTCTATCATATCATAAAACGGAGAAAGTTGCTATATTTAAGTCGTCATGGAATTGGCATGTTTAATTAACGGGAAAATCTTAGTCAAGTACCTTCCTAATGTTTTTTGCTCAGAGGTTGTCAAAATGATTCAGTGGTACTATAGGGACTAGATAGATGTATGTAATTACATAATATACTTTTTCACACCTGAAATAACATGACGAAGAAAGGTACAGATACGTACCTATTGTTCAGAAAATTACGCTTAATAAATATCACATTTTTGTAGTTTATTTCTGATGTGAATGTCGAAGGGCGATAGTTAAATTCGTCTGATCGTGATGTTCATGATCGCAGAATTATTCTGTGCTAGTATTGAAGACTTGGTATGATGAGCAGTTTAAAAGTATTTTTTTTAAACACTTAAAACTAATTAAAAATATACTTTAACCTACCAGTCACGCAAACACTTCAGTACTGGACCAGGGTCCAAGTTAGATCACAATAGATCCTTAGACATTCCTACTTATATTCTAAATGCCAACGTAAACTTGGTCTGTATGTTTGTTAGGTTTTTACTTGCAAATAGATGAACCGATGTAGGTGAAATTTGGCATGGAGATAGATTCGGCGCGATAACTTAGTATAGAAAAGAGAATGCCCGTAAATGTATTAGGAGGAATACAAGAAATTCATGTAAATCTGGAATATTTCAATTCAATAATTTTTATTTGAGATATAAAATAAGTAGTACGAAGTTTTACTTAATTGATGTGCGTAATTATTGTTATTTACTAGGTGGTAGGCCCGTATGTAGGGTCGTCCGGGTAGGTACCACCGCCTTTCTTATTTCAGCCGTGAAACAGTTCGCTGTGTTTCGGATTGAAGGGAAAGGTAACCAGTGTAATTACTGGGCATGGCCGGCATTTCATCTTAGGCCCCAGGATGACAACGCACCTGCAATATCAAGTGTTTTTTCCTTGTTATTGCAGGTGTCTATAGGCGGCGGTAACCGCTTACCATCAGGTGGGCCGCCAGCCTATTTGTCATCTAGTAGTATATAAAATATAAAAAAAAAATTTTGTAATACCCGAAAATGGTACGGAATGAGAACTGAGTAAGGAAATAACAATCTAATACTTTAATGCGATTATCCACGGGCATGAGCACCGAACTATGTAGAAGCAACTTAGGTTTAAAATCAACGACATTTAAACGGTTTCGCAATTCGTAAACCTCGTAGTCAGTTGGAAGCCGCTAATTAAGCCAGGTGGGATCTAGAGATATTTTGTTTTTAAAGCAAAAATGGACACGGGCCACCACCACCTGCAGCTCTGTCACCCGCGATCATTTGATATATGAATTCCTAAAAGCAGCCGAGGAGTGGGATGTGTCCCTTGGTTTATTAAAATAAAATGTTTCAGAGTTATGTAGCTATCTTATAGATATTAATTTGGGTTAGTTATAACTGTATGATCATTATTACTAGTGGCCTCCTACAGCTTCACACGCGTTGCTTCCAGTTATCGCGCCAAAAGATAGCCTATCTTCTTTCTCAGGGCGGATGTAATCCATCTCCATAACAAAATTCATGTAAATCGATTCAGTGTCTTCGGAGGACAGACGTAACAGACAGACAGATAGACGGCAGAGTTACTTTCGCATTTATAATATTTTAGTGTGTATGGATTGCTCATTCAAAACTTTTACCCGAATTTTAAACATTCCTTCTGGGTGGAGGAACGTTATCTTTTTTTGTTGTTGTTGGTAGATTAGGTACTTTAAATGGCGTGGTATTTGTAGTCTATGATATTACTTGTAACAGCTACTTAAAAGTTGGACGACGGAAAACTGTCGGCTTTGTACCTACCACACATAGGATCTCTATTAGTCTCTCTACTAAACAATTTAGATGAAATGTTTTCTGTGCGTGAATTGATTATAGGCTTCTAACAGTTATTCTCTCGCTGTGCTGTAACAAAGTAGGTACGGAGCCCCATTATAATACCGCGGTAATTTTACAAGGATTTACTCTTTGTTGCAGATCCCACCAATGTCACCGCGATGCAGTCCACACGCGATTCGAGCAGACAAAAGCGGAGCAACAAAAGACGCAATTCTAGAAAGAAATCATTATCGCCGTCAGACTTGAAATGTGCTGATGACAAGTTGAGCAAGCTATCGTTGTCCGAGGCATCGGTGAAAGTGAAGCATAGGAAGAGTAATATACGCAGAACTTTGACCCATCCGTTCACGTGCACAGACGATATTAGGGATGTGGCGATGGTAGGTGTGTTTAATAGGGATGTGAAAGTGGATATTGTGCCTCCGGAGAGTGATGAATCGATTATGCCGCCGACGAGTAGTGATCGGGATACAGAGGATGATGGTCGTGCGCTCCGGCCTCCTCCGCAGCGGCCGCGGTGGGACTCAGGATCTGAGATGGACTCTCTAGTGTCCACTGTCGTGCGGAGAGCATCAGCGAGGAGACGCAGGACGCCAGCAACCCCAGGTAACTAACAACATTACGAACTAACAAATCACTAACAAATTTCTTAATTATTTCCATAGTTACATGGACAAGAAAACGTTTCACTTATCATCTTTTATGCGGGAATCCTATAGGTATTCATATTAGTGGTTTCACAGCTCGCTAGTGTTGCTATGTTATAATATCGTTGTCGTTAGGCAGTTAGATACTTAACGCAGAGCTAAAATTTACGTACCAAAGTAAATGATAATTGGCTTTTAAACTTAAGTGACGCATATCCTATGTAATTAAGCTAAACCTTAAATTAATTGAATCTCAGATTTAAAATGACAAGTATTAAAGTAGGAAGGAATCTGAGCTATTTCTGAGTACGACCGTACTTGGCCTATACTTTTTCAAGCGTATTTATTATTTATTTTGCGTATTACATCACTAGATTTACGTACTAAATCATAATAAAATATGAAAAATATCTGAATACTTTAGTACTAATTGAATTTCATACAGTGAATATGTATGTAGTTATTTACGTCTATTATAAACACTTATATGTATAATCTTGTATAAGAAATACACCCTTTCTTATTTTATGCAAACAATGTACGCCCAGGTATGTGAGTAAGCCCAGGGAACTTGTTAATGGGCAAGCATTTACAATACAAATGTGTGCAGATAGCAATTACAACTACGAATAATAAATAAGACTGTACAGTGTTTACAAATCAAGTAGTACTGTTGTACCTACCAGACTTTTACTTTTAACGACACCTGGATGAAATGTGGATAACTTGCCTTGACTTTCTATTTTAAATCAACTGTAACCTGAAATCCACTAACATTGAATTTATATTGGAACGGATGGAAGGAATAATCGTCTCGTAATTTAATTGCACTCAGAATGATAAAGATTGCACAATTGAATGTAAAGGCTGTCGTACTTAGAACAAGTTATGAATCAATTAGATGATGTTATATATAATATATCTACTGTACTACGTACCTTACCTACCTATTAAGGAGTCTTAGTAAACTCGTCATAGCCGTTAATTCGTAAGAACATTCATTTAGTTGGACCAATTATAACAAAACAGAACAGTTACTAGTAAATGTATATTAAATATTTTTTTATAAATAATCTTATGTACAGTCGACAGCACATCAAGTCTCATAATAGAGACGACTTTCGTACTGCAACTGTTACACTTGATGTGCTGTCGTGTTTACATACACGCGTAATTTTCGTCCGAAAACGTACGTCAAATACTACTTGTTCCATCCAAATAATGTTCCAATATGGTTTCAAGCCCAACTTTTCAATAGTAGGTGCCCTAGCTAGGTATATTCCTTAGATTGTAATATGAAAATACGGGTGTTGTCGTTTCATTTTGTTCGAAAATAAATAAATGATATTATTTACACACTTACACCTATTATCAAGCCCAAAAAAGTAAGCATCATTATTAGCTGAAAGTGTAAACGCGGTAAATTATGTTTTTATATTCATAATTTTCTACAGAGCCATCTATATTCCAAACGTAGAGTCATAAAGTATATCATAATGTGCTACAACGCTACCTACGGCTCTTGCTACTCCTTCGCACTGCTTTCGCAAAAGCACAAATACTGGTATCGTAGTATCGCTGTAGAAAACTAGATGGCGCCACCAGTTGTATTATTTTTTAATCTATCTTGCTGGAACACCTGTCAAAGTTTTATCACAAATTCACAATCTAATCAATGGTTTCGGAACGGTTAGTATGGGAGAAACATGCAATTTTTTAATAGATAGACCCCCGTATTCATAAAAACAAGTGAATAGAGGCTTATAAAGTGTTTTGTTTCTCTCACTCGCATGAGAAAGGAAAAAGATAAAACATATTTTAGCAGTATTTTATCTATAAGGTTTATTCAGCGTTTATGAATGTATAAGCATGGGAAATAGATTTGAGAAGGTAAAATAAATAAATAAAAGCCTTAAAAAGGTAATAATGTAGTACCTTAGTAGGTTACCCTATCAAAACGCTGTTTTTAGAAGTTTTTTGATATCTATCTACTTTTTATTTTATGAATATAAATTTAATCACAATTTACTAGCATGAGCGTATAATAAGTTGCCCCTTGCGGATTGCGAGTGCAAAGCTATGAACGTAGGTAGGTAATATTAGAGCGTTTACGTTGCCGCCTTTTTATACAAACTTTTAATTAAGTCGAATATTGGAAAATAACAAACCGATTCTAATAAGATTATACGAGATTCTGATTAGGCAAGTAATGCTAATGTATACTATAGTTGAGTAAGAGCAATTTTTAACTTTTCATTCGTACTTACAAAACAAAAATGGCTAAATTATTAGATGCGCCGCGCCCTGAAAACTAACTACTGATGATTTGACCTAAGAAAGTTATCACCAAAAACTGTGAAAATAAATTTTAAACAAAAATTAAACCGACTTCAAAACACTAAAAAGGAAAAACTAATGAAATTTCAGTAACTACCTACCTAGGTAGTTACTGAAATTTCATTAGTTTTTCCGGCAAACAGCTTAGCACTTACTACAAAAATACATTTTTAGGAGATAAGTAGGTACTTATAGATAGATAGATAGGTACTTAAGAAACAGTAGAAAGTGAAGCACCGGCTCCAAATAATACATTTTAGGAGATAAGGTACCTAGGTACTTAAATTTAATTATTTTATGCTTTTTAGTGTTTTGAAGTCGGTTTTATTTTTTGTATTACATAGGTACTAGGTATCACGATAGGAAATGGAGCATTAGTCCCCGAAATGCTTTATAAATTAGAGTGGCAATCCTACTAAGCCCTACCTCTCTGAAACAGTACCTACGTCTATTAACGGTAGTTGAACGACGCAACCGACGACACGGTAAAATTTTAACACAGATGGGCGTCCAAACCAAAGCGTCATAAAACGCATTTATAAAAGAATACCGTTACACCGTTGTTTGTCGGTGGCTTTGATCCGCCCGTGATGCAATAAAAACAATAAAATGTCAAAGCTGATGGTTCTTTTGATGAGACAGGGGAAAATCCGAAGGATTGCCATAAATACAATCGTCGACAAAAGTAAGACAGAGACAGCTAATTGCAAGAAGAATTATCTATTGTCGTAAGAAGAGTCGAAGGTTATATTGCTAGACTATTCGGTTACTGATACCGCGTGAACTTTGATTCGGTCGAAAGAGATAGACTTAATACTTAACTTTTATCTTGTCTGTGCTTAGACCACATGGTCTAAGGTCTATCTAAGGTCTAACAGGTAGACACCTGTTGCCGTTATCAATATATGGGAGCCCCCTTAAATATTTATTTTATTCTGTTTATTAGTATTTGCTGTTATAGCAGCAACAGAAATACATCATCTGTGAAAATTTCAACTGTCTTACTATCACGGTAGATACAGCGTGGTGACAGACGGACGAATAGGATCCCGTTTTACCCTTTGGGTAACGAACTCATTTTGAAAAAAAAAACTATTGAGAATAATTCTAATAGTTTATTTCTTGCCTCAGAAAAAACTATTGAGAAAAATTCCAATACTTACTTAGTTAATTTCTTGCCTTTATAATAAACTTAATTAGGCTTTTAATAATTATTTGTCCGTTTGATAAGAAACGGAAAAGGGGATTGAGAAGATATCCTCTTTACATTTCTTTTTTTTTTTTCAATAAAATTGTTTCCATTGATGTTTTTTTTAACCAGGGGCCGTCCAGGGGCAACCGCCGTATCAGCCGTATCAATGATTTGGGGATCCCGGGGCACAGGGGCTCCGTTCATCAAGACAAAAACGTCAAATACTAGGCCGTGCTTGCTGGAAAAATTGCTGGAAAAAACATCAAACTTATGTTATCATCACACAATATTTAAAATAAAACTAATTTATTAAAATAGCACAAAGTTACGGTAGTTAACATAAAAACTTATCAAAGACTAATCGTCGGTGGGCGTGCAAGACCGCGTAAGAGCTGTTTGCAATACCGCGTATGTGCTTTTTGTTTATTTCACAAAATGGAAGAAAAAAGATAGTATCTTGGATATTTCTACACATTTCTGTGACAGAGCTTGTTTGGGATTTCTCTGGGTGTTGCTTAATGAGAATCTAGTAAAAGCGAATCAGCGCTAAGAGCCCGTTGGCGCGATATTTCAATTTTGCGACTTTTGTAAATACGCGGTATTGCAAACTGCTCTTACGCGGTCTTGCACGCCCACCGTATATCTTCAGTCGGCCCGTGACCGTAACCACGATAGCTGTAAAATAATCGAAACGTCGGGTGTCTAAATAATAATAATGTAACATCTAATTAAATGCGAGTTAAACCCCGTTAGTTAGTAATTTAAATATGAAACTAGAAAAATTTCACGTCCTGAGGCGGGAATCGAACCCGCGATCTTTCGCAATCCGGGCGACTGCTCTAACCACTGAGCCACCCAGGACTTGGGATATACCTGTGAAATTCTTCTAGTCTATCTGTATTTGCGTTTATGAGCTAACGTCTACCCTACAATGTCGAAATGTTCTATTTCAATTTCAACATCCGAAACGAGTATTTTTACAAAGACCTACGATTCAGTTAAGTTGAGGCAGTGCTTTCAAATATTCAAAATTTTTGATTTTAACATTATTATAAATGTTTGAAAAATTACTTAGTAATTTAAATATAAAACTAGAAAAATTTCACGTCCTGAGGCGGGAATCGAACCCGCGATCTTTCGCAATCCGGGCGACTGCTCTAACCACTGAGCCACCTAGGACTTGGGATATCCCTGTGAATTTCTTCTAGTCTATCTGTATTTCCGTTTATGAGCTAACGTCCACCCTACAATGTCGAAATGTTCTATTATATTTCAACATCCGAAACGAGTATTTTTACAAATACCTACGATTCGGTTAAGTTGGTTGGTTATATTCCAAATGTGTAGTCGAAAATATAGACAATAACTATCACACAATATGTTATACATACGGATTCATTCTCAATACATGGTTGAAATATCAAATGTGAGAAACAACATCGATGGCGGGGCCCCATGGCCTACCCGAAGGCCCCCTTGTTGTAACTATGTTCTGCGAGTTTACGAGAAAATAGTGTTTTTCTTTTTTCTATGGTACCCGAAATGTTGAAACAGTTTTGATTTTCTTCTCAACTATATGAAATAGAGCCTTATTTTTTCGTGAATGCGAACAATTGAGAATTTTGACATAGTAATGACAAAATTATCAATTGTTGGCGACCGGCTGGCCAAGTGGTCTGTACCCCAGGCTACTCGGTCAAGAGGTCCCGGGTTCGAATCCCGGTAGGAACAAATGTTTGTATGAAGAGTACGAGCATTTGTTTACGAGTCATGGATATTTATATGTTTATTTAGTATATTTCTAATATTTATAAACATATGATTATTATTATTTATCCGTTATCTAGTATCCATAATACAAGCTCTTAATGATGCTTACTTTGGGCTAGATAATAGGTGTGAGTGTATCAATATTATCATTATTATTATTATTAATAATAATGCAATAATTTTTACTAATAGTTTGTTAAGAAAAAAATATCTAAGAATTTCTCGAATGGGTCTCAATGCTTTCTTTAGGGGATTTATCTCGAAAAAATCACTTACTACCGCCCGATAGCTGTCTTCTCAGTTCTTTGCAAGGTCATGGAACGGACCAGCTGATCCGATACCTAGAAGATGACTCATTAATTAATGATCGACAGTACGGGTTTCGGCCGAAACGGTCAACGGGTGATCTTCTATGGGGTGAAGCTATTGACAAACGTGGTGAGTCAGTGGCAGTTAGCCTTGACATTGCCAAAGCGCTCGATCGGGTCTGGCTCAGGGCTCTTCTCTCCAAGCTTCCGGCATACGGTCTGCCCGCTCAGCTCTGTAACTGGATTGCCGGCTTCCTGCATGAGCGAAGAATCCGTGTCCTCGCAGATGGATGCGCTTCGCGGTTCATGTCAGTGAATGCTGATGTACCACAAGGCTCTGTTCTATCCCCCACACTCTTTCTTCTTCATATCAATGACATGATTCCGTTAGGAAACATTCATTGCTATGCAGATGACAGTACATTAGGGCATGCACCCGGTTCTACCCGGTTCCGAAAAGACCTCTTCAAGTTCAAGTAAGTTCTTTCAGCTCTCAAAGAACCGGTTCTTAAAAATATATTACCCGGGTTTTTCGGTTCTTTCGGTTCCTATGAATGTCATCAAAGAAATCAAATATTTAACAATATTGTTTGCGATAAATCAAACTTGGAATATGTAAGGCGTGGCATGGCGTAGTAAGGGTATGGGGCAGCATAGCAGTTCACAGCATTCATTCGCCACCATTTTGTCTTGCTCAGTCAGTGCATCGTTAATTATCAAAGTGTACTGGTGTGTTAATTTAAACAAAAGTAATAATCGTTATTATTATTGTAAGTTTGGACATGTAAGTATAGATACCATATTTTGCAATGAAATGAAATAATTTATTCAGAAACACACAATTATGACTACAGAAGCCAAATACAATACATTTGAACAAATAACAATATAAATATGTCACTGAAAAGGAATCCACTCAGCATAAGCTGAAGCATCCTTGGACACTACGACGCTGGTCTTCCGTGGATACTTTTTTGTTACATTCTTTTGTTTTCACTTAATACACATCACAAAGTTAGCTAAAACTCAAATTAATAAAGTATTTAATAGGTACTTTTTTCATTTTACCGTACTTATATACTCTTTCTTTGGTCGCTCAGGTCGCCGGTCACTTGACGCATTTTTGTGCGTGGAAAAAATATTAGACCTCACAGTGGATGAGTGTGATGACTCATCAGATCACTGATGACAGTGAAAAGGGAGACCGATAGACCCAGCTAACTACCGCCCAATAGCTGTCACCACAGATCTTTGCAAGGTTATGGAACGGATTTCAAAAATAGCCAGCTGGTCCGTAACTTAGAAGATCGCTCATTAATTATTGATAGTCAGTATTGGTTTCGCCTGAAACGGTCAACGGGTGATCTTCGAGCGTATTTATTGCATGTCTGGGGTGAAGCTATAGATAAACGTGGTGAGTCAGTGGCTGTTAGACATTGCTAAAGCTTTTCATCGGGTCTGGCACAGGGCTCTTTTCTCTAAGCTCCCGGCATACGGTCTACTCACTCAGCTGAGTGGGCAGACCGTATGACCGTATACGGCGATCCAGTTGCAGAGCTCAGCAACTGGATCGCCGGCCTACTCATAAGCAGAGAATCCGTGTTCGGGGTTCTTGCCAGTGAACGCTGGTGTACTTCAAGACTCTGTTCTATCCCCTACTCTCTTTCTTCTTAATATCAATGACATGCTTCTATTAGGAAACATTCATTGTTATGTGGATGACAGTACAGTGCATGGTGGATATTACGGTCGCCCAGGGACTGGGCGCGTTGAAACCTAGATGGAGAGAATGAACTTACCATTGAGCTCGACAGGGTGTTGAACCTCATACCTGAATGGGGATCTAACAATCTTAATGAGTTCAATGCTAAGAAAACACAGGAGTGCGAGTTTACAGCCAAAATGTCGCCGTTCCTTCCCCTTCCCTCTCTTTAGGGCACTTAAAAAATGTGCCTCTTTCGGCACAGGGTTCCATCAACTTGCTCAGTATGGAAATATGCTGCGATTTGAATCAGAGGAATTATATCGAAACTTTTATCAGAACAGTCTCCCAGAAGCTCGGTGTACTGAACAAGGTGCGTCGATTTTTCACGCTAGATCAATTATGCCTTCTGTACAATACTCAGGTCCGGTATTGCGTTGAATATTGCTCGCACCTTTGGGATGGCTCCCCCAAGTACCTCCTCGATCTTATCCCACCTTCCCCTTCTTACTCAGGAGCACGCGTGCCGGTCTTCGAAGTCATCAATTTACTGTTTCCACTTCAACATCTCGCACAAAGAAGTTAAGTTACTCGTTTCTTTGTCGGACTTCCAAAACTTGGAATTTATTGCCGGCACACTTCGAGCCTCTGCAATTGCGGCGAGACATTTCAACAATTATTGCATCGCTTTTTGAACTTATCCCACCTTCTTCCTTCCTCTTTCCCTCGTGCGTGGCGGTCTTCGGAGTCATCAATTCACGCAATTCAAAATCGCGCACAAAGAAGTTTAGTAACTCGATTCTTTGTCTTCAAAATCTTGGAATTCTTTGCCAGTACATGTGTTTCCTCCTTCCTTTAAAATGGGTTCCTTCTTATGGGCTGGCAAGGTGGAGGCGGCTAGAACAGTGTGTTTCAAGCTTCACTAGCTGTCTCCGCATATGGACTTTTCTTACCGCTTCACATATTGATATACATGACATATTGATTATTTAAAAACTTTGTTTAGCAATTTCCCATATTATTTATTTTCTTAACTGTGATTAGATAGATAGATAGATAGAGTTTCTAAACAAAACCAAAACAAATTAAATAGAATTTAATTTCACGACCCGAAACAACCGAAAAAACCCGGGTACCCGGTTCTTCGGTAAAACGGAACCGAAAAACCCGGTTCCTAAATAAGGTCCGGTTCTGCATCCCCTAAGTACAGTGCATGGGGGATATTACGGTCGCCCAGGGGCTGGGCGCGCTGAAACCGAGAGGGAGAGAGAGAATCTTACTATTGAGCTCGACAGGGTGTTGAACCTCCTATCTGAATGGGGATCTAACAATCTTGTTAAGTTCAATGCTAAGAAAACACAGGTGTGCGCGTTTACAGCTAAAATGACGCCGTTCCTTCCCCTTCCGTCTCTTCAGGGCACGACTCTTTCGGCACAGGGCTCCCTAAACTTGCTAGGCATGGAGATATGTTGCGATCTGAATTCCAGGAACTACATCGAAACCGTGATCAAAACAGCCTCACGGAAGCTCGGTGTCCTGAACAAGGTGCGTCGATTTTTCACGCCTGACCAATTATGCCTGCTCTATAAAACTCAGGTCCGGTCTTGTGTGGAATATTGCTCGCACTTGTGGGATGGCTCCGCCAAGTACCTACTCGATGCCCTGGACAGATTGCAGCGTCGTGCTGTCCGTATCGAAGGCGATGTAGAGGTCACCAACAACCTTGAGCCTCTGCAATTGCGTCGAGACATTGCGTCGCTTAGCGCCTTCTATCGGCTATATCACGGAGAGTGTTCTGAAGAGTTATTTGACCTTATCCCACCTTCCCCCTTCCTACTCAGGAGCACGCGTGCCGGTCTTCGGAGTCATCAATTCACTGTCTTCACCTCAAGATCACGTACAAAGAAGTTTAGTAGCTCTTTTCTTTGTCGAACTTCCAGAACTTGGAATTCTTTGTCAGCACATGTGTTCCCTCCTTCCTATAACATGGGTTCCTTCAAAAGAGGCGTGAAATAGCACCTTTCTGGCCGGCAAGGTGGAGGCGGCTAGAGCAGTGTCTGAACTGCACTAGCTGTCTTCGCACATGGACTCTTCTTACCGCTTCAGATCAGGTGGTGTTAAGTCATTTGTCATGCTTTGTAAAAAAAAAAATATAAGGTCCACTTTGTTGTCACCCAATAAGGGCCGGACCTTATGAAGAGTGTGAAGTTTTAAAATATGCTTGCTCAGTTACATAAATGATTTATAATTAGTTAAGTGTAAATAAATTGCGGCATAAATATAAACATGTAAACAAATACATACATACATAACTATAAATACTATACTAAATACATAAATTAAATAATACTACGTAGATAAACTTGTAGACATTAGGCTAAATTTTGAGAAAAAAAAATGCTTTTTCAACCTAACTAAATTTACTAGGTGTTAGGCCCGTATGTAGGGTCGTCTGGGTAGGTACCAACGCCTTTCTTATTTCAGCCGTAAAAAAGTTCGCTGTGTTTCGGATTGAAGGGAAAGGTAGCCAGTGTAATTACTGGGCATGGACGGCATTTCATCTTAGGCCTCAGGATGATAACGCACCTGCAATATCAAGTGATTTTGCCTTGTTATTGCAGGTGTCTATAGGCGGCGGTTACCGCTTACCAATCAGGTGGGTCAACTAAAAAAACACGCTTTAATAGCAAATCTAAACACTAACTACAAATCCGAAACTAAACTAAAAATCCGAAAATAAATTTTAATTTATATTTTATTCAACGGTTATAAAAAGTATACTAACTCATCATTATTGAAAGTGGTAAACCATTTCTGTGAGCTGGTATGACCCATGTTTTGGTTTATTGCCGCATTGACGGCACCACCCTGTATAAAGAAACTTACGATCATGCTGGGCTTTGTTTTATGTTTATATTACGTAGGTTTTAAAAAAATCGTAATATTTTCAGTTATCAGTAATCCATCATTTATTTCTGTATTGTATACATAATAGGTTGGGGAAAAAGTTTCTTAGCATTTTTTAAGAAAATCCAAAACATTTTTTAATATAGTTTATTTACATTTAACTAAAGTATGTAGGTACCATTTTGTTCGATAACTTTTTGCCATCTTGTAGGTAGGGACATGATCCCATTGCTATAGAAATTTTGGGGCTTCTGATCAAAATACCGCGACAAGTGGTTTTGGCAGTCCTCTCGTGATGTTAACCTGACACTGCCTAGAGAATTCTGTAGAGAGCGAAACAGGTGGAAATCTGAAGGTGCAAGGTCAGGACTATACGGCGGATGCATTAACACCTCCCAGCCAGACTCTCTTAATTTTTGCTGAGTGGCTAAAGATGTGTGAGGTCTAGAGTTATCATGATTAAAAACCACACCCCTTCTGTTGATAAATTCCGGCCGCTTTCTCTCAACTTATAATTATTATAGTCATGTAACTTGCAAGTTAACCCTGCCATTGTAAATTTATATTTGTTTAGGTCTCCAGTTACAGTCGTCTAACCGAACAAGTAGCTGAGCATGATTTCTGTATGTGAGGGTAGTTTTGGCTGATAGTCTTTTAAAATGTTAATACTACCAATAATTAATTGGTTGTGTTGTTGTGGTCTTGTGTTGTGTCTTGGTGCAAAATAGTTATGTCGATGATGATCTGTACACGATTACAATCCAATTGGTGAGTTTTACTGTAAATTATTCTTTTTCATGACATGCGGTTGACTAATTTATCTTAACAAATTTTCATAAAGTATTGTCTTACAAAATTTCATAAATATTTTGGTTGTTGGTCTTGCATACATATATTATGTTTGTACACCGATTTTATGGCACATAAAAGTAACATATTAAAGAGCGGAATCCTCTCAGTACAGGTTTATGAAAACTTAAAGAGAGAATTCCCCCAACAAATTGTGAACAAAATTTTTGGGTACAATAAATATTTTTCTACTTTCTATTTCATCAATATGTTTCAATAATTTTCACTAATTCTAAAATAAAAATAAAGTTATAAAAAGAAAATTAATTTCATTGTAAAAAAGCGTGGGGTGCTCGATATCGATTGTTGTAAATATATAATTAGTAGTTATTTGTAAATATAGAGTTAGTATAGAAATATGAAATAAAAAACACCTCACCTTTTTTACAATGAAATTAATTTTCTTTTCATAACTTTATTTTTATTTTAGAAATATTGATAATTATTGAAACATATTGATGAGTTAGTATACTTTTTATAACCGTTGAATAAAATATAAATTAAAATTTTTTTTCTGATTTTTAGTTCGATTTGCTATTAAAGCGTGTTTTTTTAGTTTTTTTTATTTATTTAAATAAGTTACACCAACAGCATTAAATATAAAAACATTATTTCTTATCTTATATTGTTATTATTATCGTATGTACTTACCTATACATGTTAAATATGCCCATTAAAGGTATACACAGCTTCGGCTATAACAGTGGTTTGTTAAACAACTAAATTGTATTAAAAATATAGAATTAAAATGAAATACATAGTAAAAAAAGACGATATAACAAAAATATTCAAAGTGAATTTTAGGTGTCAATGGTGGAAACGACAATTTAAAAAAAAAAATTATAGTTTCAGCGAGTCGTAGAAAATATCCAGCTCTGGTTTTTTAACTAATAATAAAATTGCACTGGGATAAAATTCTAGAAAGTGGATAGTGAAAACCTAAATTAGTACGACGTGGCGGAATACTAAACAATCGTTTCAATTTATAATCAATAATTTTCAAAGTATCAATAACTACTACTAGACGACTAAATGACAACATAAATAAGACAAATAATTGCGAATACAGAAAGTCTGCGAAAGTCTCCAAATATTACACTCTGTCTGTACTGTGCGTATGAGATGGCCGTTGAAGTCTTTTGTATGTGCGTTTCTTTTAAGATTATTCTTGATTGAAAAAAATAGATAAATACCTTTTTTTTAAATAAAGTAGGCAGCTTAATTAGTTTAAGTTACCTACTACCTACTTATATTTCATTTGAAAAGTATGAAATTTTTGATTTGATTTAATTTGATTTATGAATTAGTCTTATTTTCATTTACTATTTATTATTAAGTCTTGAGTAGCTAAATACACATAATGGCCCTAATTCTGGCAAACACATGCTAAGATTAAATTTAAGTTCAGTCTACCTCTTTCTTTCAATATGAATACGAAAAGGATAGCTGTCATAAAATTTGACGCTTAGAAACATGCATTCAATTTTCGACCTTATTGAAAGTGATAAAATGCAGTGTTTAGGAGGCACCTCCGTACATGCCGTCTAAAATTGTCTATGGTTCGTATGAAATCTGTCTAAATTTAGATGACAACTCTAAACAAATTCTTGCTATCTCTTTCTTATTACATATAGTGAGAAAGAGATATACTGTACTTAAATTTAAACTTAGAGTGTGCCTCCAGAATTAGGCCCAATAAGGTGGTATAACCCTGGCGTCACTCACACATAATATAGCACTCAAATAATTTAAGTACAAACAATGGCATAAATTACAGCCATAGTAAATTATAATCAAATTATCGTAACCACAGATTTAACAATTTTACATAATCGTTTTGGAGGCAATTTTTTACAGCAATTTGAATGCATAACCTCGAAACGACGCCACTGGGTTTGATTTACAGAAAAAAACTAGGCATCGATATAAAAAGCTTATATTCTCGTTTCTGTAGTTATTCTGCTGTTTTTGCCGGAGTTTATCTGCAAATTAACCTCGCCACAAAAAATATGACAATCTGTGAGCGTCAATATTGAAGTATCAAGTTCGCCCTTTGAAACTTCTCCGCCTGCCACTTCTGCGCTGGCGCTATGACGTCAGAGTGGCAGGATCAGGAAGTAATTCACACATGAGAATTACAGGAGGAGTACAGTCAGCATTGATGTATAAAATGTATTTTATATCAATGCGTTAGGGATCAAAATCTTTTATATCTTGTTGAATGTGACTTGTCCAATTAATGTAAGTAATGACTGTGATATAAACATTGCTCCTGCCATTTTAACGATAGTTACATAAACTTTTTGCATTGATATAAAAATCGTAAAAGTACACTGAAGGACATGGCAACTGAACTTTCGCCTACCTGTAGCTGAAAGAAGTGACTACTTATCATAATTACGGGTAACACGTTTCTTCCTCCGTGCTTCGGAAGGCACTATATTATATCGATTTAGTTCTCTGTTTGATAAAAATTACAATGACAAATCAAAAAATGAGTACATCAAGCTAGCGTAACCCGTTGGGATTCAGGGCTGGAAGTATCCTTAAAAAATAGTAACCACAATATCTGGTGCAATAGTTCAATAACTAAAAATAATTAACAGTCTGTACGGTAGACTGAACATCAAATTGTTTACGACTGTAAAGAGTATGTCGGGATTCAGGTGGTTTTTGAAATTCTGTAAAAGTAATCTTCATTTCCTTAATTTTAAGGGCTTTATTTTTTAGTTAGGGGATAGTGTGTTGCCATTGCGTATTATAAGCTCCCAGCTTGATTTACCCACGAAATTAAGTAGGTATCACCAGCTATTCATTATGCCACAAATTAGGATCAATGCTTTGACGCTCGTGGTGGTAGATACGCGACGCGACGTAGCATTCGTGCGACTTCAATTTCATGCACAATAATCAATAATTTTTATGCTAGAATACAATGTAGGTGCAATTTTGCTCCATTTCGCATCAATTCCCTTCTGCGCTAGTGTGCATAGACGCTTAGAGTCCAACACCATTCAGAGTCAGAGGCTACGATGATGCTATGAATGAATGCTAATGTAAATAATTGAATGTAGGTGTTATCGCAATGGAATACCACATGTATTTAGTTGGAAGCTCACTTATACGCATTACTGTATTGTTTAAGCTTACTTGTCAGTCTTTGTTGCAGAGCCTTATTTGCATAAATAAATAAGCGTATGTAAAAATCCAGGGCTACCATTCATATCGAATATTACGTGTAAAATGGAGCTAATGGAGGTACTTTCCGTTTCATCATTTAACCTGACAACCTTATTTACAACAACGGAAGTCGTATGACAATCATCCCATTACACTGTTAAAAAGTACAGTTAAAATTGACACTCATTTTCATGTGCTCGAAGATGTGCGTGGGTAAACCCTCCTACGTGTAACACAAACAAAAAGCGAACTCGAACCATAACCATTCTTTTTTCAAAACGACCAGTACCATACAAAACTGTTTTAGTTCCATCGCTGTTTGGTCTAGTTCGGCACTGCAAGTTCATTGTTCGGTTAACCGAATTTCGAAGTGGACGTAAACGCCAGGCGCTTTGTGAACGTTTTTTGCGGTGAGGATTGGCCCTCGGCGCGGGCGGAGGCAAAGTTTTTGTCGACTTGTTACCGGTCGCTTAAGGTTTTATTCTCCTGGGCAGTGTTTTGTTGTTGGCGGTGAGACGCGAGGTGACTCACCAGGATAGTTTTAAGTCGATTTAACTTATCGATGTTTCAAATTTCAAGAATAAATATATACATTTTCCGATCTTAATCTGTCAAGCGGCATTATACCTCTGATCTGGAGGTCTATGACAATTGAAAAATAAATTGTGCCTGAAATCTGATTCTTTTGACTCTTTTCAAACAAGAATACTTATGTAGTAATTATAAAATCTGTAAATTTTAATGAATGTTAAAGTTTTTCAAAACTGTAAACCTTAAAATTAAAAGGCCCACGTTAGAGTAGACTAGACAGGTTCGATTCGAATATGTAGTGTTCAATATCAACCGATATGTCCAATATAAAGGTTTCCGTTGACCGCAGTTATGAATGACGTAATTTCTTCAAAGCCTCTACACTACTCTACAGTATGTATAAACAAGATACTTTGCAAACAAAGGCGTTAGGTGCCGTCAAAGTTCCCCCAAACAATGCGCGATAGTCATAGCAACGTCGACACGGTAAACAATCGAGTGGGGTACAGCACTACGCGCAACAGTCGACCGGGCAACCAACAGCCGGCTTAGTGCTCCACGCGCACATCCGCTTGCGCGTTCTACCCCGCGCCCGTTCTGTACCGTATGTACTGCCCAAACGCGAAATAATCAAAGTTCAAAAATCGAACACTGAAGCTTTAAATCAAAGATAGAAAGGGTAATTTTTTTAACCGGTTAGAAGGACAGTTTTGATTAAAAACTCTTTGCTAATTTTATTAACAAAAGTTTGTGCAGTGCTATTAATATTATTACTGTAACTACAATAGTTAGTTAAAGTGTAACTCCATAAAAATACAAGGTGATTCAATTCTTATGTGACTGAAAACAAATGTGCATTTTGAGGAGTCCTTAAATGAAGCCTTACTGCAAGGAAACCTTTTCAGGCTGCGCTGCGACTTACTAAAATGTAAGTATTGAGTATCGTCTCGTAATTGGATAGAATGAGGTGGATAATACGATAAGCAATGTTGTGTAATTTTTATTACTGAACTTTATTATTTACTTCATTTACTACATAGAAACTGAAACCAGTGTCTGTTTGCACTGCACTTTTTAAATGAGTGTACTATTCACCATTGTGTACTAGTACTTTACCTCCGGCAGGTAACTGATTTCTTTACAATTTCGGAGTTAAGAAACCCTTTACGGGTTTACTGTTTGCCGTTCAGGATCATTTATAATAAGAAACAATCACGTTTTGGAAATTCTTAATTGATAGTTGCTAATTCTTTTTTATTTTTTTCTCCTCTCGAAACGTAGTCAGTCACGCTTGCTAACAATTTCATATTTCATGGCAAATCTTAGTAACAAATCTTGTATTAAATCAATCTAGCATGGTTTTTAGGCGGATGACGTAAGAATTCCACTTAGTCTAGGCTGAGGAAGTTATAAGTTAGTGTAATAGGTATATCCGCGCTACTTGAACGATGATGACCCCAAGTTTGTTACTGTGCCGGTAAATATTATGCTGTTTTGCTTGCAACTTGATAAGTACGAAGCCCATTTAATCCTAATTCTTATTAACATGACCTTTATCTAAGTCATAGTAGTATCCAATGATATTATAAACTAACTTCTTGTTTATTATAATATCATTGGTAGTATCATTTAGACTTCTAGATTTAATGGCATTGTTACAAATAAGGCTCCCTATATTTTAAAGATTTTATTTAGATTAATGACAAGGTGGAAAATGATTTGTGACTATATTATAAAAAACTCACTGGGCGAACTGTAACGGGTTTTTCAGCGATTCACACCACAAGGACCCTTTTTGAATTCGTTTAAAATAAATCATGGTACGGCGAATCTATGTATTTAATAAAATCGCTTGTAAATTTTCCGTGTAAGCTTATAGCCTCGAAGCCTTGTGTAGTTCCACATTAGTAATAATGCAAGGCTATGGCTGCTTTAATAATAATAATAACAACACAAATTACTAGGTAATATCAAATGCGCAATATGTAAGTGCCAAGTTACACACCCACAAGTAATTGTGTCTGCCGAACGAAGCAGTAATTATTATGTTAAACAATTTTTAAATAAAACGCAGTAATTTGGTACGGTCAGCCAGAAAGGAAAGTCGATTACCATACCCACATGTTTAAAAATGTCAAAATACGTCAGAAGAGATGTATCAAATTAACTAAAACGTGGTCAATTAAAGCAGAAATAATAAGATACTTTGCTAAGAAAATACAATTATATCTAATAGTTAATTATATGTAGGTATTCATGAAAATTAAACAATAGTAAACATTAGTGTAAATGAAACTTGATACCTAGGCAAAGTCGCTATCGAATCTTGGTCATGTCTTTTGGAAAGGGAAAAGAGATGCTGTAACATCGCAATGTTATAGTACCACGTTACACGTTGCGTCCATGAGAGACGGCATCGGCATGTGAATTTTCGAATTAAATCCGACCTGCTAGTTCCTGAACAAGGGGGCTGGGGTTGGTAACCAAACCCGAGGCCCGCGACCTTTCACAGTCCAGCCCCCTTATTCTCAACTGTCGGATCACGGATTCGATTCGAAAAGTCACATGCCGTCTCGCTTTGACGCAACGCGATAAAAAGTGACAGGTATAGAGTTTTCGAAATTCGAATTCTTTCCGACAGTTGAGAATAAGGGGGCAGGTGACTGATCTGCCTACTATGCTATCGGGACTTGGGATTTCTATTTTATGTGCTGTGATTCTATGGTAGAGTCTACCTTCACATCCACAATGTTGAGAATATTGTATTTCAACAGCCGAGGGTGTTTTTTTTCAAATACCAACGATTTAGTTAATATAGGCATTGCTTTTTAATATTTTTCTCGTTTCTGTATATATTTTGTGATTATAAATGTGTTAACCGACTTTCTTTGCTGACCGTACATCGCATTTATGTTTTTTACGACTAAAAGTTACACATACCAGTAAGTAGTAAGGTATATCTCTAGCTCTATCACGATTTCCTCACAGATAACCAATGCTATGTTGTTAACTTTTAAATAAAATTAATAATTAATTGCCTACCTACTTAAATATTTTTACAATTTAAGTAATATATTGTGTAGACAATGATGCATCGTCTTTGGCGCTTTCTTTTGATTTTATCATTACCCTACTAGGTGACGTCGCATTTTATACTATTTCTATATATAAAATACACGAATTGAACTATACCTCTAGTTCTATGTCAAACGTAACTTAACTACTGCTATCGCGTATAGATGTATGGACTTATACTTAACAGAGGTGCTGCTGTATTACTGTCTTCACATACTATTAGACAGATGAAAGCAGACAGGATCGTGAAGTTTTACGAAAGTCAATATTAGAACAAGGGCCTCCGTATCAGTACAGAACTATCGGAGTCATCAGAGCGTTTGGCTAACAACCAGATAAGCCCGGTCCAGTACAAAACTAGAAAGTGTGCGCGATAAATATCTACTCCACATTCTCTATAGTGCTAAAACAATGGGTATAATATGATATTTACTGCACAATACTCGTACCACTTAGCTAACGATAAGTATCTAGATACGGTGTTTGTAATACTCATTTTATTTCGTAATAAATTTTAATGTATTATGTGTTACTTTGTCCGTGATTATAGGCTGAATACTAAGGGTCTCCCCACATTGATCGCTTTAGCCGAGTGTGTATCATCAAACTACTCAACATAGCGCCGTTCAGCAGTTGTGACAGCTGTTCACATGCAATCAGCAGCGACTCCTGCGAAAAGCCGTCCCGAGTCCTGTTCACTTACGTTCGGTATTCGGTCGGCGAAGTTCGGTTGCCGTCATAGATAAAAGCATGAGAGCGTCGACTACTGTCCAGCGCCGTTTGGCAGCCTAGGCCGTTCGGTGTGGTTCGGCCATCTATAGCATCGTTCGGCCGTCTACGTAGGCGTTCGGCTACTTTCAGCGCCGTACGGAATCATCAGCTGATCAGCTAGTAGGAAAAGTGCTAGTTTCACCGTCAGCCGAAGTCTCCACGCGACGTCCGAAGTCTCGACGCGTTGTCCGAGCCGATCAGATGCGATGGGTATTCGTATAACTCTTATGTCGTAGACATAAAGGTCTTTCTGACCGGCTTAAGCCGATTCTGCGTCGATAAATGTGGGGTGACCCTAAAATGACCTTAAAAAGTCCCGCTCAAAGGAGATGGTAAAGTTCTGCGCCAGCTCATGAGCACCATTTAAGATTGTAGACAATAATGTAATTACTGGGCCAAGACGGCATTTCATCAGGATGACAACGCACCTGTAATATCAAGTGATTTTTCAGTATACCAAGTGTCTATAGGTAGCGGTAACCGCTTACCACCAGTAGGGCCGCTAGGCGTTAGCCGTTTGTCATCTAGTTATATATAAAAATATGTACTGAATAACATGGTTTCCTTTGATTAACTTAAAAGTTTTTTGTTTTATTGCAAAAAAATACTATAAATAAAGTAAGTATTTTATAAAATGACAACATATAAGTCATAAAAGTGCCTAAAAGTGCATAGGACTATGCACAATAACGCCGTTAAAAAGTTGACTTTAATGTCATATTGACATTTATTAAAATTGACATTCCGTATTTTCAACCGTGAATGTTTTGGGTGCGCTTGAAGTGTTTTTGTTGTTTTTTGAAATTGTTAAGAAATAAAACCACAATATTAACTTGTGTGATATTGACATTTTGTTTTCATCAAAATGGCGACCTCTGCAAATTAAAATATTTTTTGCCGCTTCTATCAGTCAAGATTTATGGAAATGATATGTTAAGATGGATTTTTAAAAAATAACTGTACGAAAAAATGGCGCTCATCAGATGGCCCAAATCCCATAGAAACTCTTACTATCTCCTTCAAAGGAGTAAATTTTCAACTGTGACAATGCTTAAAATATTTGAAGCGTTTGAATAATCAGCCATTAAGAGAGGTAATTAATTTAAAAACTAATCTAAAAGTTTTTATTTTCTATCCGATTTTGAGCGATAT
This sequence comes from Nymphula nitidulata, assembly GCA_947347705.1. Classification (NCBI taxonomy): domain Eukaryota; kingdom Metazoa; phylum Arthropoda; class Insecta; order Lepidoptera; family Crambidae; genus Nymphula; species Nymphula nitidulata. The sequence goes on along the minus strand of OX374625.1, from coordinate 13,673,076 downwards.
CATTTTTCATAAACATTATTTAGATGTTTGGTTACAAGTAGAGTACAGAAATCGGTTGGTTTTATTTTAGGTGCTGAATCTGGAATTCTGGAGTGGGTAGGCAGAAATTGAAAACCAAATATCTGTTTACCGGGCTTGATTTTGTAGTACAATCAGCAGGAAAATGATGTACCTACGTATACCTTGTGTCAATGCGATAGGGATCAAAATCGATTATATCTGTTTGATAGTGACTGTACCTCTAAATGTAAATTGTAAACATAAGAAAGCAAACAGCACCGTGATCGAATAATGAAAAAAAAGGTGAAGGTATTCAACGTTAAAATAATATCGGATAAACAATCATTAGAATTTTGACATAAGTATCATAATTGCGCCATGCAAGTCTTAAGTTGTGCAATAGGATAAGGATAAAAAGCCTTCGAAATTTTCAATTAAGAAACGTAAAATGAAATCATCTAATCTTCTGTTCGATAAAAATTTAGTTTTAGCCATTGAAAAATATTAGCAGCATCGTAAAAAAGAAGGAGCTAGTACTTATTTCAGATACATAACTTCGAGAAAAAAACTAAAAATAAATTTAGCACTTCGTCATATAATGAATTTATTTCATTAACAAATAGTACAGTCATTATCTAATCGTATCGTAATCAATTGAATGATATCATTTATAATTATTCCATTGCATTCCACTTAAAAGAGAACATAAGTAGTGAAAAATTAATATGGATCAGACTACTAATGTTGTAGATTACCGTCACGGCAATTAAAGAAGAAAGTTCTTTACAGATTCAAACGCACTTGGTGTTGTCCATGCTCATAATAAATAACAATTACGGTTATGGTCAAACCCCTCATTTCAATTGCTAATTGATGAAAGAGCAAGAATTAGCTCTTATTCCGCGCGATGCACTCATTGTGTCAAGTGAAGATGTATTGTTATTGCAACATTGGGATCAGACACACTCCAATTGTCCAGTGTAAATGTAGTTATGCATGTTGTCCCTTGTATATCAAGAACACTTCAGGAAGAAATAACTAGGTAACAGAAGTGAGTAGCGGAAATGTTATAGCATCCATTCTGGGTTATGCTATGAGATTTAAGTGTCTCCACTTAAATCTTTCAACCCTTAAAACTCACGTCAATAAGGTAAAGGCCTTATTACCAAATGAAAATCGCGACCATCTGACCATCTGGTTACCTACTAGGCATGTTATCGCTCCAACAAAGAAAATTTCTTTAGTTCTTTTCTATTACTACAATAATTTGTGATAAATACGCTTGTCCTGTACAGGTCAAAATTTTACTGTTTCCTTCTTGTTCACAACAAAATAAGATGTGGTATGTGAGCGCGGGCTGAATGTTGAAGGGTAGTACTAAAACAACATATCAATCGGGGCTCTCGAATTTAGTACATTAATTTTACCTTTGGTTAGTTCTAGATGCAAATTGACTGACAGCAAGGAGGAAATTCACAAACCATATGGGATTAACAAACTAGGCTTATCCAAAAAGGTTCATTGAGTACAAAGGACATGTCTCTCGCGTGGTGGCGACCGACCTCGCGCTGCCCCCTCGCATCCCACGACAGCCGACTTAGGCAACGAAGCCTTGAGTTGGCGCCAGCCTACGACTTACTTTCATTGTCCGATTGAATTCTGATTTGATTACAATGGGGCGATCAATTGGTATTTAGGTTGTAAGTCGATTTTGGGATAAATATGTCTCTCTATCTAATTAATGCCTTGTATGCATATCCATACATAATACACACCTGCCTCAATCAATTGGTATTAATTTTGCTTTTATGAATAAAAACAGAAATATTCCGTTCTCACGCAAAGCAGTCGTAGAAATGACGGCCTAAGGAGAGAGATGCGTAGGAATAATTTCAGTTACTTGAAAAACCGGACAAGAGCGGTTCTGACTCGTGTACCGAAAGGTCAGAAAAGAAATCGAATCGAAAGAAATCGTTCGAATTTAAGAAAATATGACTACATTTCAGAATTTCGATCCCAACTTAATTGGCTTTCAATTCGCAGACGTAGGGACTTACACGTTCTAACTCTTCTTTACACTGTTCTTTTCCTTCCTGCCTCTCCACTATACCTTGAAAATTGTTTCTCATTTCGTTCCTCTTCTTTAGTTCGCCCTCTGCGTTCTTGTTTCAATCTTACCTTGAATATTCCTGCACACTCCACTGATTTCCTCTCCTATTCCTTTTCCGTGCATGCTGTTCGCCTATGGAATTCTCTGCCGGAGTGCATCAGGGAAGCTCGCACACTGGACTCCTTTAAGAATCTGGTCAAAATTCATTTCTCTAGTTTATCTAGTTAGTTGAATTTTAATTTGATCTGTATTATTACATGAATTATGTAAGTTTATTTAATTAGTACATTATATTTATATTTACTTCCAATAAGTACAAACATATAGTATATTTATTTATTCTTTCAAATTCTTGCACCCTTTTTCCGTTCTCCTTCTTCCTAATATTTTATCATCTTGGGTTTCCTGGAAGAAATTGCTTTTTAGCAATAAGGCCGCCCAATTGTACTGTTTCTTGTTTTTTAAGTATGTATAATTTGATTTGTCTCCTGTGTGCAATAAAGATTATTTATTATTATTATTATTCAGTATCCCTAGTATAAGATTCAATAGAATCAAAAATCAAAAAGATTCGATCTTCGAATCGATCTTCATAACGGAGGCGCTGCTGTCGTTTTCCTATGATCTGACAGCTGAACGCAACCACGATCAAAACGTTAGATTAGATTAAAACTTACACAAACAAATGTACAATATGTATGACTGAAGAGCGGACTCCTCCCAACACAGGCTAATTATAGATTAAAGGGAGAGGTCTCTTGAATTGTAATCCAAGGAAAAATCATTTGATATTGCAGGTTATCATCCTGAGACCTAAAATGAAATGCCGTCCATGCCCAGTAATTACACTGGCTACCTTTCCCAGGGGCAAATATAAAAAGTGCCAAATATGCGGCATATATTATGGCCTTATTTTTGGATTTCTTTGACTTAGGAGCTTGTTTTGTCTTACAGCTCCAAGGCATCGTAGACACCTAAGTATTGGATATCAATTTCTACTTGATACTTCAAAACAGAGAAAAAGGGCTGTTGAGGGTTCCTTTTTGCTTTTGAGGTACAGAATCCTAAAAAAGAACCAAAACCGAACTATGTTCATACGTAGCAAGCTTTTTAATAAATAACACTGCAGTGGTAATCTTGACTGGATAAGCAGATTCTTTTTATTGTTTAGTTTTGTGTTTGAAATTTAGATGTTTTGCAATAGTGTTCATGGCACAAGCTCTTTATTATGTGCACAATTGGGGCTAGATAAATAGGTGATATACCCAGTGCTTCAGCTGATGTTTAATGTGTGAATTGCACAAATAATTTTGGTGGTAGAATTTTATTATCTCAGTACCAAGATAAGGTAAAAGTTGATAGATCAGCTCAAGTGGATTACATTATGTGACTTTTAGATCACTATGTTCTTAACAAGAAACTCTCACACTCTATAGATCAAACATAGTTTACATAGCACGTACTACTAATCGTAAATCATAGTATGTAGGTAAGGTAGGTACTAAATAAATATGATTTGCTGTCGCAAATAATTAGCTTACATGACACGTATTACAATTGAAAACATGGTTCATGTACTCTTATAAAATATGATGAACGTGCTGCAAATAAATTATGAAGTACCTAGCTAGGGACTATGTATTTTTTTTGTAATTTTAATTGCAAAATTATGTTTATTACAGTTTCATTACGTCCAGTAGCACTGTACTGCTTAGTTAATTCTGGTTTTTACACTCTAGATGTTGACGCTGCAGCCGACTGGTTAAATTAGCCGCTTAACTGGACGCCTAGCCCGTTGATTGAACAACGGCATTCAATGAAACGGCTGAAGGACAACTAGCCAAGTCAATAATCGCGACGCTTAACCTGATGGCTGAACATCATGTCAGCCATCAGGTTAAATTAGCCATTTAGTTGGACGCCTAGGCAGGTCGTTTAAATAGAAGAGCTTTTGTGTGACTGTTTGAGTGATTGGTAGGTTATTTTTTATGACCACATAATTATAACCAAAACGATGTCGGTTATAAGTGGTCATATATAAATAAGCTTGAACCCACTAATCAAACCAAAACACTTCGGTATAAGACATCCTTTCAATACGCCAAGTCGTTATACGTTAAGTGAGTTTAGTTGAATTAACTATCGGCCTAGGCTTTTGATTGGATGCCGGCGTTGAATCAATGGGTTAGACATCCAATTCAGCGGCCAATTTAACCAGATAGCGGCAACATTGACATGGGACGAATTGTGTTACGTTGCAACCAAACATAAATGGTAGATAACAGACGTAGCTGTGGATGTTGGTATAGTCACAGAACTAACAGAGTAAAGATTAGTTTGTATGTTAGATATACGTGCGAGTCTCGGCTCTGTACTTACCGATTTTCCTTGGGTTTCCCAAGTTTTTATCATTTAATTTATTATTATTTTGTTCGTTTTCGTACGTAGAATGAGCAACATATTGGCACAGACTTCTGTCTGTGGCGGCATTCAAAACTAAATTTAAGTTATTTGCCTCTTTTTATATCCACTTCAAAGAAAGGGATAGAAACGTTAGGTTAGTTGACGTAGCCGATCCTTATATTGTTGATTTATGCTAGAACTAGTAACGTCATTATACCTTTCGTATATTCTGTCCTTTTCTTGTTGAATGTTGTAATGATGATACTGTTTATACTGAACTTAAAGAACACAACAAAATCAACTTGACGTTTCTAATAGTTTGTCTATGCATGTATGTAATATTTAGTTTCGGAGAATCGTCATTGAATAGAATCGACTATCTTTTTAATGATTATTAGAAATAGGTAATTTTATTAATGGTAATATTTGGATAGCATTAATTAGATTAGATACTAAATATCCGAGCAATCGATAAGTAGTTCAATTGCTTTTGATGGAAATATTTCTAATATATTTAATAGTAGGTATCAGTAACACAAGCTCTTAAACTCTTAATTAACGTTAGTTTGTGCTAAATAATAGGCGTAACTGTAAATTGTTATTATATTTTAATTTGCATTAATAACGTACCGACCTTATAGACTAAGTAAGGTACCGACTTACAGATTTATAATCTGCCTAAGGATTTTCATGGTAAGTAACGCCTCTGTCCTTATCCACAAATGGATATAGCGTGTATTATTCAGTTATTTAGCAAACGTGTCGCGAATCGGCACATCTCGAAACTCGCATAAAATGGCCATGTATTCTGAGTCGAGATAGGTTCGTGTAGCACGTCGCTTTCGACTCACGACGCTGCCTGCTCAGGCGCAGACCACCCATCCGTGTTGCTTTCTACCGATTGGTGGTATTAGCATCATCGCCGTTTGTTGTATTGTCAAGCTAAATTCTTCCTTATTTGTAGCGCTTTGAGTTTCAGAATACATTAGGAGATATCCACATTTTAGTAGTACAATGTTATGGATAGCGCCTTTTAACGATGACTGCAAAACGTGTTTATTATATCTGAACTGTAACATATAAACAATTCTTTAAATTCTCATGTTATTTGTTAAATCAATAGTAACAAATTATGATACGGTGTTTACTTTCATCGAATTGCGCGCCTAATAGAAATAATAGTATGGAATAACAATTAACAAGTCACGAACGCCTGTAATAGTTACAAACGCTGAATAACGCTGCGCCGTCGTTACAAATTATTGCGCAGGATTAATAAGTAGGCGCGCACATAGCACTCACTCGCAGTAAGAACACTAGGTTTAGAAAATCAGTTTTCTTTCAGAGGACCCATGTACCTACATAATAAATTACATATAATTATTAACAGCTATTATTCATAGTTATATTATCTTATATATAAAATTCTCGACTCACAAACCATACTCCATACTCCTCCGAAACGGCTAGACCGATTTTCATGAAATTTTATATGTATATTCAGTAGATCTGAGAATCGGCCATCTATTTTATATATTTTTTTATCATTTTTTTTTATCGCAAAACAACGTTTGCGAGGTCAGCTAGTAGTAATATAAAGATTAAGAGACTACCATGAGAGTTTTATTAGAAATCACAATCTTTTCTGTCGCACGTATGTACCTAATTGTTATTAGGTAAAAATATTTGTAATTAATATAAATGGGTGTAAATGACTATAATTACCAATTCTTAGAATATTTCATTTATAATTTCCAGAGTGGGGCGTCAACAGTGAACCGGGTGAGGCCAGTGAACCGGAGGCCGGTCGCATGCGTCCCGAGGACTACCGCCTCGTGTTCCTAAGCTCGGATTCCTCGTGCCGCGAGGACACGGAAGACTCCTCGTCAACGGCCTCCTCCGCCGCGCCGCCTGCGCACGACGACTGCGACTGGGACTACTTCGAGCCAGGCGCGGCGGCGGCACTAACACCATCCACCCTTCGCCACATACCACAGGCTTGTCCCAGGCCATGTTCTTGTGGTGCTGAACCTCGAATAGTTGCCGTGCCTGTACCCGTACCTGTGCCAGTACCTGCAGCGCTTTGGCCAGCCTTATTAGCGTTTCCGACACAGACTCCGCCCACGCCTCACTGGAATACATACCCCGGCTTCCCGCCTCTCGATGCCGCTGCCCTCGCCCGACTCACTACGGCAGCGGCCGTCGCCGTCACCGCTGCCGCCACTGCTACAGCCAACGCCAATGCGGCATCGGTGCAAACGCAGCAACTTGTCATGGCTAGTATAGAAAGAACCGACAAAGCTATACAATCTGAATCGACACAGATGCCCGATTTCCCCGATAACGATAAGAGTGATAAAGATATTGAACGGTCGGCGGACTGTGGTACGTCAGTCGATATCAAGGTGATAACTGAAGAGCACGCTATTTCAGTGTTATCAGAGCAGGGAGAAGTTATGCCGGATCACCTCGAAGCGGAAAAAGCTTTCCATTCTTCGAATGATTCAGACGACTCGAGCGACTCCGAAAGGGGTGATGCTCGAAGAAGTTATGATTTGACGAGTGGAGCACCCGACGAACCAGCTACTTCAGATGAGGACTCCGATGATTCCGGAGGAGGAGGAGGTGGACGGTTTTCTCGAGTTTTTGTGGTGAATCCGGCCGACTCTTCATCCGACTTAGAAGATAATGCAGATAGCAGTGGAATTGACTGTGATGATTCTTTCGATAAAAAGTCGGATAACTTAGACATAATTCCAGAGGACGTCGGAGGGCATGATGAAATGAATATTAGTGACGCATCAAATAACAGTAATTCAGAAAATAATGATGATCCAAATATTATTTTATTGGACTCAGTTAATTTTACAGAAGAATATGCTTTAATTCCATGTGAAAATTACAATAAAGAAACAAATAACGAAAACGTGACAAGATCCAAATTCGTTGAATTTTGTGATGAAAATATGTTGCAAAGTGAAACTTGTGAAGAATTTAATAGTTTTAATTCAAATTCTAGTGAAAATAGCTTAGATAAAATAAATAATTCTGATAATGCTCCTAATCGGCTGCACAGTATATCGGAAAACGTAGAATACGACTCTTTAGATAATACAAAAAGTGATATGAAAGTAAAAGTGTCTGTAGAGTTGCCTGATGAGAAACGGAACAATGAAGAGTCGATTTCGGATAAAGTTCCACTAGGCCTTTTAAGAAAATTAGCGCCGTCCCCAGAAGCTGGGCAAGATAATTTAAGTTCAGTCACCGTAGATAAAATAGACCTGTTTAAAGGTATCGAACGTACGTTAAGTGAACTATTGAAGAAAGAATTACTAGAGGACCAAGAGGCGGAGAAAATGTGCGGTGCGCGGCCGGTTTGCGGCGAGGCAGAGGGGGGCGCGTGCACACCTGACTCGGCGACAGTTTGCCGCTCGCGCACCGCCCGTGCGGACGGTCCCGCGCGCTTCACCAGTCGCGTTATGATAACGCACGATCGCGTCTCCGTTGTCACGTCAGACACGACGAGGCTCATGCGAGATATTACTGTGCATCACACCAATTCCCAAAACGAACCGGAACCGAGCGCGCAACAACACGAAAACGACGAACGATTATCCGACGACGAAGCGACACAGCCTTCGGGCGGAGTGACTGTTGTTAGCAATGCCGACACGCTCTCGGCGGTTGTGTGTCTTGAGGAGGGGCTCGCAGACGACGATTCGTGGGTCGAGGACATCAGCCATGACGAGAATGAGGTCACTTCGCCCTCCGACAGCGATTCAGAAGACGAGGCGACCTTACCCGCCCGGGGAGACGATTTTGCATACTGCAGACGTTCCTTAGATTTCACATTACATACGATAGTTGAAGAAAGTTGTGAGGAAAGCGAAACGGAACAAAGTACCAAGAAACCAAGGCCAATCTCAGCTACAGAGTTAGAAAAATATTTTTTCTTTGGCTTAGGTGACGGAAGAAATATACAAGATGATGAGGAACCTGCGTCTGAAACGTCCAGTGTGTGTAGTGAAGGTGGTGAATCAATTGTTGATAGTGAACAACCTAAAAGAAATAGTGATAATGATGAATTGGTGTCATCTCGCTTGGAAAAATATTTTCTATCTGGGTTTATGGGTTTCAATCAAGAAAATCGCGATTCAGATGGTTCCGGTAGTGTAGGGAGTGATAGTGAAGGCAAGCAAAGTCCAGAGCAGCGGAGAAAAAGGTTAGTGCGCGCTAGAGGAACACCGAGATCGCATTCATCGTCCTTAGATAACTTATTGACTGGCGAGGAACCATCGCCAGACACTCAAGAAGTATCTGATGGCTCAAGCACAGAGACTGAAGACCGACACGATTCTTCTGAAAGGTTAGATGTACAAAATGAATCGAAAAGGAAGAAGCAAAACAAAAAACCACGTGGTTCGCCCGCAGATGAACGACGACAATCAATGGAGTTTGCTGAGGAGGCTCGCGATGACACTAGGTCAGTGTCGGAAGGTGAAGACGGTAGATTGACACCACGGCCTGAATTCCCACCGCTTGGATCTGAATTATCTGAATCTAAAAAACAAACAAGTAGAGATAGTGGTTTTGTTGGTAGCTGTGATGATTTATTAAGAAACGGGGATTCAAGTTCCGATATTGCGAGATCTCACGAACCAAAAACTGAGTTAGAAGAAATCGTCGAAGAAATGAGAACTGAATGTGAGGATCGCGTGGAGAGCCCACCTTCATCCCGCCCTCCTCCCACTCCCCTGACGCGTAAAGATAGCTTTAATAATTGGTCGTCAGATGAAGAAACAAATCTTATGATGACAAAGATGAGACAATTTTTCAAACAAATGATAAACTCAAATGTAAGAATATCTACACCCGCTTCATCAAATTCCGAAAGCTCGCGGCCGCCTAAACCACCTCAGTTATTATATTTTGAAAGCGAATTAACGAGATTAATGAAAACAGTTCCGGGTATACGAGACGAACAAGTTCGCGAAATCGTCGAATATTTATCAAGTGAAGATACATGGAGCGATTCATACGATTCTTCCGATTACGCGGGCTCAGATTTGGAAGGCACATCGGCTAATAGATCTGCTTTACGTAAACAAATATCGGAAAGCTGCCGCGAAATAATTGACGAGTTCGATAAAGGTAATAGTGAGGCTGGGTCGCTGGAACGCGATGCGGTGGGAGCTTATAGGAGGTTGGCGGCAACCTTAGGCCGTGCTGGAGAGGGCTCTCCGCCATTGTTCGGGAAAGTCATGAGGCATATAGGAGGGCGTTTGGTAGCTTTAATGCACGAAGTGTCAGCTGGGGCGTCGGCGAGCACGGACGAGGATAGTGCCTCGGAGCCGGGAGCGTTGGCACGCAGTCGTTCACATGACATATTGGAACCAACGGCCAGTAGAGGAAGTGTGGCAAGTGACTGTGAAAGGTTTTCGTGGCGGGGAAGTTTTGAGTCTGCTTTACTGGCAGCAGATTCACGGGGTACGTTGGGAGGTCCGGGATGTGAGGCTCGAAGATCACCCGCGGGCGCTGATTTGGCTGCTCAAAGATCGCACTCAAGGAGCTGTGGAGCCATAGGCGGCAGTGAAGATCGTCTATGGCGAGGCAGACGGCGAGCATCTGCACCTGACGCAGAGGTAAGTTATAATAATGATCAAACCAAAATATACATTAAAGAACATATTACATAAATTAATAAATTAACATTAAGAAAGATCTTTGAATGGTTAAAAAACCTACATAATTAGCATTTTAAAAGTGCTTAAGTCTTTCACTTTTCTATTTCTTTGTTATGGGCTAAGTTAACTATAAAATAAAGTTAAAAATTCGATATGGATTTTAGTAATTATGACTATTTCATGTCCCATTATATCATATGCCTCCGTAGCGTAGAGAACATCTGTGTACATAAATAAAACTCAATTCCATTACTGGATATTCTCGTGTAAATCGCCCTATAAATCGCAAATCTAAACAACTTGGTCTTGAACAGAGAATATAAATTCACGTCTACTTATTCAATTGATCAAAGTATAATATAATTAATGGGCTACCATTACATTTTAAACAAAAAATATCAAGGTAAAATTATAAGACATCACTAAAGTAGCAATACCAAGATCAGTTTAGCATTTTTAACAGATGTTGTCGATTATCATAAGCAATGTTTCAAATTTTATTAATACTTTCGAACAAGCAAAGGATGGTTGACAGATGACGTCATAATAATATACATTTTAAAAATACTATTGCAAAATTTTTTAGGCACAGAAGTTACATAAAATTATAATAGAAACGAATGTGACGTTTGTATTGTAGAAATCATTCTATTGTTTTCTGTACCGCCTTTCTTATTTCAACAGTTCGCTGTGTTTCGGATTGAAGGGAAAGGTAGCCAGTGTAATTACTGGACATGGATCTTAGGCCTCAGGATGACAACGCACCTGCAATATTAAGAGATTTTTCCTTGTTATTGCAGGTGTCTATAGGTGGCGGTAACCGCTTACCACTAGGTGGGCCGTCAAGCTATTTCTTCTCATAATTTAGTCTGTGTTGGTCAGTGTGATCGTGATTACAGACCGAAATATATTTACAGTCGGAAGAAGAAGAGCGGGCCGGATCCTTACCCCGGCTTCCTTCAATCACTGGTACCAACACAGTGCCCACGGGCCCAGTGAAGTCGGCCCGGTATAGGGCACCCGGGTTCCGTACTGCCACGCGAGCAGCGTCGGCGCCTGGTCTACATGCTCCTAGGAGACGTCGACCGCCACCAACACCACATCAGCCACCGCCTGCCGCACCTACCTCAGCTCCTAGCTTACAGGGTAAGTTTGCTTGGAATAAATCTTTTACTTACAGTAAAACTGTCTGAAGTCAACTCTGAATTAATACAATAATAATAATATTCATACACTCACACCTATTATCTAGCCCAAAGTAAGCACCATTAAAAGCTTGTGTTATGGATACTAGATCACGGATAAATATTGATAATAATGTGTATAGAAATATAGTAAATAAACATCAATGACTCGTAAACAAATGCTCGTACTCATCATACAAACATTTGCTCCTACCGGGATTCGAACCCGGGACCTCTTGACCGAGTAGCCTGCACAGCAAGGGATATAGACCGCTGGACCAGCCGGTCGTCGTTAATCTTCGTTTGTCAATTTTGTCATTGATTCCGGTCTGCACCGCTTCTCACCACCACACAATATCATATTGCCTTCAGAATTACCAATTACTAGTTTTTGCAAATCTTTATCTCATTTTCTCGCGATATGTCCAAACACTTTAAGAGACGGTTTTTGTTAAGGCTGAATATACCACATTACTCTAACAAATAGTAATATCATGGACCATTATCATCCTTGGTAAAATGCACTCGTAAGTACTCCAACTGTGAAGTTTAAAATGTCCAAATTCTGCAGCTTGTGATGTGAAGACTTTTCTGCCTCTTTTTAATACAATTTAATTCTCGCTCTATTTACGCTAGAGAAATAATAAACATAAGCAAGTAACAAAAGAAAAATCTAGAACTAATTTTTGAATTAGACTAGGTTTTCTAATGCTGAGGAGACGCGGCTGGCTGGTATCAAACGTGTACTTATCGCGTTTTTCCAATAACATTCGAGTGTAGTAATACTAGTAAGATAATAACAAGTCAACGAAATGACGACGCAATCATTCGTGTTTAACACTGAAACTTGTTATAACTGTATCTGATTATAAATACCTACATACTCGGTACTTAATTCATGTCTAATATGTTTTGAAGTTTAGGCCCGTCACCTAGCATTACCTAACAGCCCGTTACCTAACATCCTGTACAGAGATTTGAGTGACTGAGTGTCGTTTTACGAAAACTTCCAGCTAAAACTCCGTCCCCTTTTTACTGGGTGCTAGCTGGTAGGCCCGTATATAGGGTCGTCTGGGTATACCATCACCTTTCTATTTCGGCCGTAAAGCAGTTCGCTGTGGTTAGGATTATAGGAAATGATAGACAAAATTAATCATTCCATAAAATTTAAGTAAAGTTTGAGTATTCGAGCGTTATTGACAAACATTCGATGATCGTAAACTCCTTAAAAATATATGTCCCTTTTGATCATATCGAATTATTGTGTACCGAAACTGTATTAAATTCGAGAAGGTAAGTACGTCTTTTATGTATTTGGCAGACAGAACTCTGCAAAAGAAGACTGGGAGAAGACTATAATTTCTAAAATCAAGTTGCCTTGCATTGCTTCTGTAAATTGGTTAATTGAATTCCACTCATTCACATTTAACTAAACATATAAAATTTTCATTACGAATGATCGGTAAAAAAGAACGAGGTAAGATAAATGAAAAATACTTCATCATCATCTTCATCATACCAGCCTATGATGTCCACTGCTGAACAAAGGCCTCTCCCCATCTATTTCCAAATGGAACGGTTCTGCGCAGGCTACACCCAACGAATCCCACAAAAAGACTTAAAAAAAACTTTAAAATACTTGCAAAGAAGTAATATAACAATTCAAATGTTTCAAGTTACAAATGTCCGTGAACGAAGCGAATTGCTTTTCTATACTTATTTACCTACTGTAGTATTAGTATTCGTCGCCGATACTGTTCAAATGTTTAACCTACAAAGATGTAACTTGACCCTCTTTTCCTATGTGGGCGTAAGTCGGTCAAATTTTAATGAGAATATTCGTTTAGGAAACTTAATTCGGTAATAATCTGATTAAATCGGCTTCTTTACTTTAGTATTATATAAACTCCTCCGTAATATAAATTATCTTATGGAACCTATACATATAAAGCGTTCCATCGATTCATTCATATTAATACTTACACCGCTGCACCGTTGTATTTATACTACCAAAGAAATAGATTTTTTATGTGTCTAGGGTGGATGGCAAACAAGCGTTCGGCTCACCTGTTGGTAAGCGGTTACCATAGTCTGTGCCGTAGTACGTAGCGTCACGGTAATGTTATGTTATTACCGTGGTAGCGTAGCCTATAAACGCTCGTAGCACCTTAGGTACTCCGCACTACTCATGCGGTGTCCGTAGCGTCACGGTAATGTTATGTAAATACCGTGGTAGCGTAGCCTATAAACGCTCTTAGCACCTTAGGCATTCCGCACTTCTGCATTGTCCGTAGCGTCACGGTAATGTTATTAATTACCGTGATGTCATCGCCTATAAATATACGCTCGTAGCGCTTTAGGCACTCCGCACTACTCATGCGTTGTCTGTAGCGTCACGGTAATGTTATGTAATTACCGTGGTAGCGTAGCCTATAAACGCTCGTAGCACCTTAGGCATTCAGCACTTCTCCTGCGTTGTCCGTAGCGTCTCGGTAATGTTATTAATTACCGTGGTGGCTTAGCCTATAAACGCTCGTAGCACCTAAGCATTCCGCACCACTCATGCGTTGCCTACCCTGTTAAACCAAAAGAAGTCGCAATTCCCAAGAAATTAAAAATATTAGAAAACAGACTTGGCAGTATTTATCTGTTAATTTTCTCTAGTAGTTAGTCCGTCAGTACGTGATGTAACAAACCATAAGGTTAATGAGAAAGAACCTCGTTAGAATCGTGAAGTAACGATCGTACTTTCGGACGCCATTTATCATATTCTTATAACCCTATTATTTTGTTCTTATATAAGCGACGTACTTTATATTTAAGTACCTATCATAAAAATGCTTACAGAAAATAGAGTCATTGTAATTTCTATGCACGTTAAAAAAATATTATGGTAATACTACGTATAATATGTAAGTACTGTTATTGGGACGGATTTTTGCGAATAGTGTGTAAATCGAATAAGTATGTTATTATTATTGATATGAAATTAACGAGACATCTCGTTTATCATGTGATCATGGTTAGGAAAATTTATAAAAGTACATACTATTCTTTGCATTAACTGAGCGTTTTCCAAGACTTTCTACATTCGTCTGACTTGCTTTATTTCCAAGATTGAAAATTTACATCGCTATGGCTACAGAGCTCGACTTATTTCTAAGTTAAAACAGACGGAATAAAAATCCTCTGAGGTCAATAAACTGTAAACTACGACGAAATATCCTCCATGCGCCAGTTAACAATCACGGACCGCGAAACTATCTTCATTTTACTCGCTTTGAGGGATTCTTTTTGAAACATACGATTCGCCTACCTCTTTGTACACTAGGTTTTTAACATACTTACAGTTTAAAGCTGAGTCTATAGATTACACGATACAAAAGTTATCCAATTATTTTGTAATACTATTCATAGTTGCTGTAACTCTGTGAACTCGTCCAATACTTGCATTATTGCCAGCAATATGTTTAACCTGATTGCATAATCTGTCAAGGCATTGAGTTATCGACATATTGACATGTACCAACCATCGCGAATAGCACTTAAATCCTTAATTTTTTGCCGATACATGCGGACATGGTTTAGAAGTTAGCTTAATTGACAAGTACTTTACTATTTGCTAACTTCTTTAATATCATGCATCATTAAGTCATTCAATAGTCCATCTATTTGTAAGGCGTCACGCCACTGCAAGCGGATTGACCAGATTATAAAAGTAGACCTAACTGTTTTAGCGCAATGTTCTCTGTTCGTGACTGTTCTCCTCAGCAAACATAGCAACCTTAATGTGTTCACATACATACTTGTATCTGTTTTCATAAACACCGGCACTCTAGCTTTTGTCAATTTTTTAATAAATTGTTACGTGCTGCATGTTAAACTCAATGAGGTTTATAAAGCACCAAAATCTTCTCGTTTGTTACATGACGCGACGTTTTGGTACCATTATGTATTCTATTCTAATGTGAGATTAAGAAAATTTCAAAATTCCCACGTAAAAACGTAAAGGTCAAGAGATCCAGCAATTATAAAGGTAGATGGTTTTTGTAATGATTCTCCTAGTAAAAGCATTAGTTTTTATTATCAGGTTTTATAAAGCTAATGCTAAATCATTAAATAATCTTGTTTCACGGGTACACGGCAGGTTGCCTTGTCGCCAAATATTAGCACAACTTGTCCGATTGCACGTAACTAAATAACACCTTTCCTTTCATGTGCCTCGGACTCGGAAACCAGTTCATAGATAAGCGGATTTTATCAGACGTAATAACAGAATGGGCCGCACACACTTGAATCTAAAATATTACCTATGTTGCAATATGTTACGCATTTCCTTACCTCAATAGTTTGATAAATATGCTTTTAACAACTCAATTTTGTTTTTTTAGAAAAGGACTTGTAAGTTTTTATAAAAATTTTACTACTGGTAGGTATTATCATTGGTATTTTTCGACATTAAAATATAATTATGAATTGTTTGTTGATCCTAGATAGATTTTAACTGATAACAAGATATGAGTCTGACAAGTGATATGAATGATTAATAATAATAATATTTATGATAATAATTACACTCGAATGCTGTCATGTTGTTATCAACAGATAATGGACAGTACCTAACCTACAGCAAATCTTTAATATAATTTATTAATAACCCTTGCTCAACTTAATGTGTAAAACGTTATTAACGTTTTACACATTAAGTTGAGCAAGGGTTCATTAAAACGCGTGAGACGGTGTCTGGCAAATAAGTTTGCATGAAAACAATGAAGCCGATTTTAATTTATTGACGATAATTAACTGCAAATTTTTACATGCGAGGTAAGTAATTTATTTGAAAATATGATATCATCCTCAAATCAATAGAAAAATAATAGTACCAATCCAAATTGATAATCCATAGAAATAAGAGATGTTCTTATTAAATTCATGTTGATAGAATAGAAAGAGATTGCCCTGCACTGAAATTTTATATAGTACTTAATTTATAATATCTATCTTTACTCCAGAATGGGACTCGCTATCTAATTTCTAAATAACCTGAAGTAATTTACGTAAAATTAGATGTTTAAAAATTTAG
The DNA here is from genome assembly GCA_947347705.1 of Nymphula nitidulata. Classification (NCBI taxonomy): domain Eukaryota; kingdom Metazoa; phylum Arthropoda; class Insecta; order Lepidoptera; family Crambidae; genus Nymphula; species Nymphula nitidulata. The sequence continues at coordinate 13,656,612 of OX374625.1, read as the reverse complement.
AATTTCTTCGTAACGCTTTTACTGTTTAAAAAACTGCCAAGTCATAGATTTGTTTGTAGAATAATGAATATAGAAATATAGACGCCATCAAAAATACTTATATAATAATATAGCAGACTAAAGTTGCCACTAATATTCATTGTGGCGATAGCATAGAATTGTGGTCAAACGGGCGTGAAACCCGTATTGAGAAACACTAGCCAAGACAACTTTACTCGCACACTGTTTTGAAGAATGACAGTTATAGTACCTACACAATAACAAAAGGCGATTTCTTTTGTCGTAACCTCTGTCACTTCATAATTACTTATTATTACACAGCTTTATACTTGTAGAATGAATGAACGACTGATATGAATTGAACATCATTTTGACTTTATTTAATTTTATTTTATTTTATTTTATTTTAATTTTATTAATAATATAAGCCGTAAGTCTTTTTATTGTTTTTAAGTACTACTAAACTTTTTACATTCTTGTTATTATTATGAATATTTAGTAAGGACCAATTTTTTAATCCTCAGACTGATAACATTTATCCAGATACTTACATTGACAAGTTACCTTTTAATCTATGTCAAAATTATTCTCTGGATAAGCAGGTATTATCTGTCGATTGAGAAATTGTGAAATATTTGTATGATTGTGAGTCATCTAGATCTATATGTACCGAGATAAACTGCATTTCATTTGCGTCGTCGCCTCACTACTTATCATGATGAAATTGAGAAAGGTTTTGCCTACATCGAAATGTCACTTTTCTCGCTTGATACCTACATAATGGGGTAATAGAATTGAAGTATCAAAACCCGAGAAAACTAACGTTTTAGATGTTGACAAAATCTTCTTGGCTTCGATATGATACGCGTAAACTGTCCTTCTTTTTCTAGCCATGTTTAGATAAAGATAGTAATATTAAGTGCATTAAAAAAAATATTTAACCAAATTACTTCGGTTACATTTGTTATATAAGTATAACCTAAATTTTGCGCGTTGTAATTACAGCTTATTTCATTTAACAATACGGTGCATCTAGAAGCAACTTTTTTTTTTGGCTAGGTGTTACCCCAATTTATGTAGTTACTTTTTTGAGCCACACGTAGTCAAAAGTTCAAGTCAGTTGTCATTTTTTTCAGTGTGTCATCCAGAATCCTCACCATTTCATGATAAAGTTTTAGTAATTACGTTTGAAAGCATTTATTTAAAATTTATTTGACTAGAAGACTAGTTTTACAAAACCCAAAGCATACATACCTAGTGCTGATGAAGTATATGAATATTATTATGCTAATGTGCGGTCATTTGTACCTCCTAATACATTGTTAATGTGAGTGTAGTCAATGTCAGTGAACAACAGTCTATATAAACATTAATTAATGGTCTCACCTTATAGGTAAGTACTACAATAATATATCAAACATGTATACGTAATAGTTTTGTGTATTAATACATACATCGCCATTTAGTCACGACCAAAAGAAACTTAGAGGTTAAACAGTCCCAACTCTAAGGCTCCTCACCCACGCCAGACAATAGAACGTTTGAATTGAAAGGTATGCTAACGCAGTTTCAAAATCATTGGTAGAAATCGCAAGAATTGTCTAAAAATGAATTCTCAATTCAGATTATCCATTCCATCCTAAATTGATCAACGATTTGTCTGAGACGTAAGTGAGAGAGCGGCCTTCGCTATGCGAGCTGATAATATTTTTCGTAAACAAATAAAAAATACTCTATTGTATTTTACGTTGACCGAGTTTTTGTGTCTATTACTGATATAAGCGGCAGATTTTATTGATTTATTTTTTAACATTTTAATCAACAGGTATTAAAATTTGATGCTTGTAAAAGAACTCTGTTGTGCTATTATCTTATGAATTGTAATATGATTATTACAATAGAGAACTGTTATTTTCAAAAATATATAAAGGTACTACCTACTTACTTATATTTATGTTAATTATAAGTCTGCCTTCTAAGTTTATATTTTATGACAACTAAGCACGTAGCACGTACTAATCGTCGATGACATACGCAGGGGACATGAGAACGCTCCTTTTGCATTTCTAACATAGTTCGAATTCGAAGTATATCAAATAGAAGTAATAAACCTTGATTGACTTCGAAGTAAAATTACCATTGAATGTTTCGCCTTTTTGATTGAACACTTTAAAATTAATATCAATTAAAAGCTATTATTACCCTTCTTCATTGAGGGGTAAGTATATAGACCCGTGCTGATTCTTTTGCTCTACTGCCCCATAGTAGCACAAAATCCGAATACATAATAGTAGGTCCATGGACAAATCTAACAAATACACATTTCGTCGCTTTAGTTCTAACTCTCAAGTCAAAAAACCGACTCCAAAAAACTGAAAAGGATAAAATAATGAAATTTTTGTAGGTACTCATTCCCTAGGAACATATTTTTGGAGTCGGTGCTTCACTATCTATGGTTTCTGGAAATAACTTAGCACCGACTCCAAAAATATGTTCCTAGGGGTTGAGTACCTACTAAAATTTAATTATTTTATCCTTTTTGCGATTTTTAGTATTAACTTTTGAAGGTCAAAGCTAGATGGGTGACCGTCAACTTATATTGTATTCTAATATCGTATCATTTCACTAAAAAATCATAGGAAAGCAAATATCCACAACTTCGCATACGTAGACGACTTAATTTTTCCAGATTTTTTTTTATTTAAAAACTAAACAACCGAACTATTTCGCATCGAGCAAAAAAAGAATCGTCAGTATATATCAGGTTCACCCAGTCAAAAGTTCCGAGGTTACAAACATAAAAAAAACATACAGACGAATTGATAACCTCCTCCTTTTCTTGAAGTCGGTTAAAAATAGAAACTTATAAGTGACTGAAAAAACTGCATAATTTTGCATAGTTTCGACACATTGCTTGTTTCTGATTGGCTGAAAGAACGCGGCAACTTTATCAGACCGCATCGAAATGTCAAACAAAAGCGCCAAAAATTGTCATATGTATTGTTAGAACTTGAGCTACGATTTCCAAAATTTGTTGTCACAACGCGTGAATATATTTCAATTTGTATGATATCTTTCAAGTATAGGATGGTAGAGGTTTGATTTTCACCTTTAACATTCTTTAAGAAAACCCGCTTTTACTGGTGCATGATGCAGAGAAATTACACTCGGAAGTCATTGTTCACGGCCGCAATACTTTTTGCACACCCATGTGACTAATTGTGCGCTCTGGAGTGTCGATTACTAAATCGACTTTATTAAATACTTTCACTTGTTCTTATTCTCATGGGTCACAGAATATCCGAAGAATGGTAACAAGTCGGAAATAATTGCTATTCAATTCCGTTTCATCGTCATTGCCCGTAACCCTAACCCTATTCCTAACCTTAAATCATATTATTCTTTGAATCATATTTCCTTAAAATTAGCTTTATCGAAAATCTGTCTTTGTAGGTATTAAACCAAATTTTACAATAAAATTATGGTGATTTTAGCAGTGGGGCCCCATATCTCAATTTTGTTAGGAATCGGCGCACTATGTTGTCCTCTTCCATTCTATTCATTGTCGTCTTTACATTACTTTTTCTAGTTGAAGTATTATCATACTATTTATTAATTTATGTGTATTATCGCTTATAATTATGTATTCTATTTATTTATAAAATTTAGTATATTTACAATCCATAAGATAGCGCAGCAAGAAAACATATCGCACAGAAGATGATTAAGTTTTATAGGAAAGCTAAAAATAACTTATAAAACTTTTAACAGTTTTGTGAACAATTTAATAACAAATATCTAAATAAAAGTCACTTCTCTAGTAAGTCTCGTAATAGGCACTACAACACGTAAACTTAAGTACTGGCTGATTGATCAAGTCGTGATTCGTCATGCTTCTTTCAAAATGGCCGAAATGTCAACAGATCTAAACGACAAAAGGTCGCCTCGTAATGTTTCATTGCAGACATACCACAGAACCGTTTGTCGTCGTGACGTGACACAAGACACAATAGTTATAGAGAAACGTGGTATGCGCATGCGATAGCTAAATGGCTAAAGCACAGCTGAAGTCATACAAGTTTCGCCTAAGAGAAAAAATAATATTTTCTTTTATACCACTAAGGTGCAGTCAAGCATACGGCCTGATGGTAAGCTGTTACCGTAGCCTATGGACTTTTGCAAAACCAGGGGTATCACTTGCGCGTTGCCGACCCTGTAAAAATCTTTTCACGCCTTTTTTGAAGAACCCCAATAATATGCTCTCTCTCACACACATCTATTATTTAGCCCTAATGAGCTTTTGTTATGGATACTAGATATCAAAGAAACATGTGCCTAAATAAATATTAGAAATTTACTAAATAAACATACAAATATCCATGACTCGTGAAAAAATGTTCGTGCTCATCATTAAAACATCCCCCTACTTGGATTCGAACCCGTGACCTCTGGGTAAGCACTGACCACTCAACCAGACGGCCGTTAAAACAGTAGAAAAATCATGATCAGTTTTACTGTTGGCGTTCCATCTTGTACTACATTCAGCGAGTGTTTCCTCATTCTTAAAATTGCACAGGAGTGATCATCAACCGTGGAAGAAGTCGACGTCTTTATCTTATTATGTACAGTTGCAGAAAACATACTTTACTGTTTTACTGCATCACACACGCTATTGTACAGTCGACCACACGTCAACTCTAACCGTTTCATTGCAAAACGTGCTGCTGAGTGAAGTCGGCCAAAACCTATTTCGCTGTTTTATGTCTTGTCATGTGTTTCTCCCATGTAGAAAGGCCTGTACCTAGCCATGGGATGTATATAGGCTCGTGCGTGATGATGTCTTGTCAACTGTAATAGGTACTTTATTATTACAAATAAATAAAACGTCAGAATAAGATATAGCGACCCAAAAATACTTCACAAACAAATCTTCAAGTAAAAGACATCAACGCTCCGTAAAAAAATATTCATCTGGGTTAAATTATCGTAGTTCTTTGTACTATTACTATTGACAAAAACTATGCACGCGAGAAGCAGTCAACGTCATTTTTAACCCCCGACGCAAAAAGAGGGGTGTTATAGTATATTAGTTAATATTTAGCCGATCCATGGAATTTCTGCTTATTTTATTACACACATCTTTAGTTAAGAGAGTGACACTAAATTTAAATTTAGTTTAGGATTAGGTTTCTTGACAGTTGTCGTGATAGTAATTAGTCTTAATAACATAAAATATAATTCTGGTCGATCAACAATAGTAAAAGTTTTTTAATTGCGTTTAATTACTTCCCTAAATACTTATCTGGTTACTATGAGAGAATAGATAAAATTATCCAAATAAAAAGAAAAAATATTTGTAAATAGAATTATCCGTTTATTTACGTAAATCTAGAAAATGTCAATTACATTTAAAGTGGTGTAGGTATCTAAGAAACTAAAATGACGACGAAAACAAAATGCGGTGTGAATTTTAAGTAGGTATAGTACGCGACAGGCATGGTGTGCAGTTGCTAATTTTGATGTACTTGTCTGGACATGGACTTTTAGATTTTTAAGTACTTACATATCAGACACAATAGGCACACAATAGGTTTTCTTTAGTGCGTGAGCACCCGCCTATTCGGGCTGATATAGGAAGAGAGGTTGATACCCGCGAATATTCAGCATTTTAAAAAGATTTTAATCCCATTTTCCTACTTCTGTTCTTTTTTGCAAAACATGTTAGAGTTGAATACTCAATAAAGGATTTATTATTGGAAAATAGAAAACAGAATTAAATTTCTCCATAAAAAAAAATCAAGAAGTCTTTTTCCGTTTCACAAACAAACGCACGAATATTTCAAATCCAAACTATACAGGCAATATTACAATTAAAAATCTCAAAGATTGTTTTCGAAATTTAAATTTATCACATGAACTATGGGCACGTGCGCTATATTGTTGTCTTTTTTCATCGCGCTAAGTCATATCTCTATCTCTCTCAGTCTCGGCCAAAACAAAGCTTACGAGCTTATATTTTTTTTATCTTGTATGTTATATCACATCACCACCACACCACTTACAAATTGTAAGTATTTGAGCGATCATACGATGTATAATTTTTTTTCTTTTTAATACTTTTAGTATAAAAGAGAGCTACTTAATTTTCTAATGTAGTTGTTTGTAATTGTAACACAAGTCTAATAAAAACTCCACTCTATGACGCCACCTTTCAAGAAAAACACAGTTTGCTGTTAATGAACTCGGAGCACTCATCTTTAACCAGTTATCAACCACTTCAAGGTCCAATGGTTAACGAATTAACGATTCTGTTTTATTTTCTGGTTCTCAAAGCAAAGGTATAGATCTCCGTCAGCCAGAGGCCAACCTCGCAGCCGCTGACGCAACCGGATGATTTCAATCTTGCATTAAACAATAAAGTTACCTTCGGTGTTACGGTCCTCGTTCATGATTTGATCGCTACCACTGGAAGCTCGATGCTAGAGTTTAATATTAAATAAGTTATCCGTTTAGCTACTGTAGCCATTAATTATTGGATACTTATCTAAGAAAAAAACATGCATGTTACCAAGTGATCAGTTTTTTTGCGAATACTGAAACTTAACTGGAATATTAATTTTATCGTATGCCTAAGCTTAATAATAAAAAAGACAGTAGTAAATACGGGATAGTCTCTAGAGAAGATCAATAAAGTTATAATAAGACGTTTTGTTTTAACTAAAGAAGCTTTAGTAAGCGTCATGTTAAATTGTCATTATCAAATTATATTACTAAGTTTTAAGTGTAGTAGGTAAATCTAAATTTAACCAGTGTACGTTCATTCTATTTTTAGTTCCCTTTTAGTGGTATACAGTGTTGTGGTACTATTGATAAAAATCTAGATTATTCTAGATTGTGTTTGTTTACTTTGTATTTATTTTGTAATGTTTACTTGGCGTATCGTGCTTAGACGGGCTTGTGCAACGTTTGTTGTGGGTACTCTTCTTATCATGGCGTAAATCATGAGATAATGTTCCTGTATTGCAACAGACAGAATTAAAGCAGAATCTTCCGTGAACTAAAAGTCCAGATAACTATTTTTATTAACGATTTACTGGTTTAATATTATTGGTGCTAAGAAGAGCCTTGCTTTCAAGGCCTTGCTCAAATATAGCTTATTCATTCACTGTGGTGCTTGTTTCTACGATCTGAGGCCGTGATACAATAGAAATACTTAATTAAATTTTAATATAGACGTTGTGATTTCGTTCGTCATCACATTCTTTTCGGATAGTATTTGACAGCAAAATTGTGCCAGTGAAAGGGAAATTACATAAGGAACCACAATTTTATTAATATTCACATTGTAATCTATGGTATTTAAAAAGTACTACGACACAAGACCATTGTTGTGAAGTGTAAATCGTGATGCAATTCATCAGCCTAGTATAAAGTCTGCAGAAAGGTGAGCTGTACGGCTACTTTCTATAACAACCATGCAGCATGGGAAAACAACATCCATGTAGGTTTACTTTCCTTTCACAGATTCAAGTCGGTATTGCGTTGTAGCAGGTACACTAGCACTTAAAGTACAGATTATACAGATAGCGATGAACTCAATAGGCTGCATACCGGATACCGAATATCTGGTCTGAGCATAAACCAGATAGCCGGATAATCGAAATTCGGACACCGTCAATAGTTGGCACCAAATCATAGATTAAATAATAGGACCAATTAACAAAGTCACCGCGGAAAAGAGATGTTTCAGGAATATGTACACTATCTCAAAAAATCAGGAAAAATCTCCAGAATCCGGGGAAAAAATAAGTCGTTGGCTGTATTGCACTTTTTTCCTATAAAATTATTGTTTTGTATCACGCAATAAAGCAAATAAAAAGAAAATGGACAATTAAAAACTGTCCTGCATATTTTTGCCTATTTTTTAGTATAGTGTAGGTACTACATAGACCTGGCCGGGTCTCCATACATTTTTGAATAAACTCCTTTAATATATTATGATAATCCTATTGTATGCTGCTCTGTTAATGCTAAGTTGCTAACCAATGGAAAATAATAGGATGTTGAAATTTTTTTGGAAAAGTGTTTAATAGCATGTCATTATTTTTATACGACTAATGAAAAATCATGTAAATATTTTAAATTCTGTTTCAAATCTCGCTTCAAAACGCCAATAAATGTCACGTGCCGTGCCTCACGTTACTTCTGACGTGACTTTTATGATGTCACAACTGTTGCTTATTAACAATATATAGTGAGGTCCTTGATATTGCACATGTCCACAGGCTATTGTTACCACTTATCATCTTATATGAGATTAATAAAACTACGTCCTAATGATTTACAAGTCCTAGCTGCATAAAGTAATGCTGCATTCATTTAATATGGAAGAAAAAACTTGCTAACCTTCAATTTGTAGGAACCTGTATAATGGAAGTATTAACCAACTCTTCGTCTGTTGTGTCAACTAATGTAAGTAGTCCCAAGATAAACGTAAGGTTGCCACACAAAAGCTCATTGTTATTCCTGTCTATTCTAAATTTATATAAATGCACACATCAAAATACTCTACGGACATTTTACCTACCTATAATACGTACCTACTTACCGGGGTTTATTTCAATGATTTTTTGTGAATGTAATATTTAAAAAAAGGAATAGTATTTGAATTTCGGTTAGCAGTTAAATATCCTTTTGTCAAGTGGATATGATGAAGGACCCATTTTGAACCTAACCTATATTATATGATCCTTTAACCATAACTAACCGGAATTATGTAAATAACTTAGTAAATAACTTGGTATATGGATAGTAATAATATAGTACATGATACGATACGATAATGTGGTTAAATAAACATACAACAACAAACTACCGAGACATAAGCTTGGGTTCTTTGAAACAGCCCCGTCATAGTCTAGTTAAAGTAGGAAGTGAAAAGTATGGAGCCCAGATTATATTTCACATGATTCAATATTTTTTGGACAATATTGTTTCTCAAATTTAATCGCAAGTGACAACTATACCCCACATACATACATAGGTATATACCTAATCGTATAATACTTAATAATGCCCTTAACTCATAGTAACGCATATGCATGCAGCAATCAACTCGCCTAAGTTTTAAATTAAACTATTTGATATATTCTAAGACTTCTATGCATTTCGAAAACAATCTCTATGTAGGTAACTCATCGCTACTTCCTTAATTTTTCTTATGAGTTACTGTAAATTTTTTCCTTAATTAAATAGATAAGCTTCAGTCTCGAGTAATTAATAAAACAGACATAAATACTTCACGTTAGCTAAGATCAGTAACATTTCCTGGTTTTAGCAATAACTTTGCAATTTATTCACAAAGCAGGAACACATTTTTATGCAACGGAATGAATGGAGAATGTCGATTTCCGTAGAACATTGTTGACATTTTAATATTTTAATTAAGTGTGTGAAATAGGTGCAGTAACAAACATAATTATAGTAATAAGCTGTAACTTGTTACATGTTGAATCATTTAAATCTGTAGCTCGCTGGCGGAGTTGTTAGTTTGGTTTCAATTACCTATTTTATCTATTCCATGGTTTCAGTTACTTAAACAGAATCTTTTGCTATGGGTAGTCCTGGCTCCTGACTCTCGAATGTGTCCCTTTTGTAATTCCTCTCTAGTCTAGAGACTAAATGACAGCAAATCCCCTTGAGAGGATGCTATTGAATTCCTGATTGCTCTAAAGGCTCGGAGACTTGAAGTCCATCTGCGGCCAATAGCAAGTCTTTCTTGCTTCTGAAGGCACGTTAGGCCGCTCGGTCACGGTAAGTAGAGAGTGGTAATGTTTCAGGCCGACTCCCTATTTCTCTCTCACGAGGAAGAAAGACCTTGCAGTAAGACGTTTATAAGCTAATGAATGTCATTGAGTTCGTGTTTTTATTGCACTGATTGGTATACTCATTACGATAGAACAATGAATCAAATTATATAATGAAACTCACGTAAGTATAATAGCATTACGTTTTATTAATGTTTGTAAAATACGTGTTAACAGCAATCGGTTTGCAATATCAGTTTTATAGGTTTTACTTTTGATTGGGTATTTAGTATATCTATCTAGTAAACAATTCAATTTTTTATACTGACACCGTTTTTAATATTTAGATTTACTTTATGTATCTAAGTGGCAATAAAATCTCGTTTTAGCAATGTTTTGGGTCGTTATTTGTAATTCTATTTGTAATGACTTAAAGTCAAGGTTCCTAACTGTTTATTTTGTAACATTCCACTATTGAATCTTGATAGGTATGTATTTATGATTGATGAAATTGGCTTCTTCATTATTAGAAAAACTCAATCTCTGTTTGTCTGTCTGTTACACCTTGATGATTTATGACATTGTTTGTTTACTGAGCTTTAACAATGTAAGTAACAAACAGTTTGTCTGTAGGAATATACCTTAGACATCCAGCATAAAAACGTACGTAGACTTACCTACTATAAAATAAGAAATTTGCCCTTTAAAGCCATTTGACTTGGCCTTTTAGACTGTAATAATTACTAATGAAATGACGGAAAGATATTTGCCGCAGCTGTATTTAATATAGTGCAAACAATTATATTTTAGTGATAATATTACGTATAACAAAAATTATTGAATCTATTCATCCCAGTTGACGAGTTAAGTGTATATTATTCGATATGAAATCGATATTAGAGGAGTTGTCCGCCTTTTAATTAACACAAAATTAAATGTCACGATTTCCACCTGCGGCTACAGAAAATGTCGATTTTATACTTACATCGATTAAAATTCTTTCGTTTAATTTAAAAACACCACGGCTATTCGACGTTGTAATAGATTCGAAAGTGAAATAATAAGTTTAATCAACTGACTTGGAATACATTAAAACAAAAATCCCACGACTGCGATCAAACGAAGTGAATGGATAAATTACGAATTACTATATTTTGCGAAACATCAAGTTTATTCAGGATTTTTTTTATTCAAATGGGTAACCAATTTATCCAAATATTAGCCTACGTACCCTGAATTCTTAAAAATCTTTATCTACCGTACTTACGTTGAAATTCGGTTCATTAATAAATAGTTCTTACGTAAAAGGTACTTAAGTTGATTTTTTGATAAACCTCATGCGCTAGAAAGTTAAATGTAGGAGAGTGTTTGCCTTTTCAAAAACTCCTACCAGCCTATCCTCCTATATTTCTACCAGCTTTTGGCGAGTCTCCACGTCGTTGTGGATGTTTTTTCATTGCAACCTACATTCAGTACCTAGATTTAGATACGCTTGTGTCTTATGCGGTTCTCCAATTAGAAAGGCCATAGCTTCGATAGTGTGGCACTTGTGGATATCTTCACAAGTGCCACACAAAAGGAGGTTCGTTTTTTGTGTTCCTCCCAACCTTATGTGATCGAGTGGGTATCATATTAATGATGAAATACGTCTATAAAAATTGTTCCTCATCTAGGTAATTTTATTATAAAATAACGTTACAAAATATTAACCTCTAAATAAAAGTTTTTCAAGCGTGTCAGATACGGTTTTTTAATTATTTTTGTTTTCAATGAATGGAAGACTCCGAAGCAAATTACAGTAATTTCTCATCAGATAATCCTACTTGGTTTTTAAAGTAAGTAAGTATACATTTATGGTGGCGGATGTATTCCGGTATCGAGTTGAAACATTACCAAGTGGTAGTGAAAAGTGTTAACAACGGCAACGTGTGCATGATACGGAACGTGTCGTTCGTTACGGACGCTTGTGGACACGCGATTTGACGGTCACGGACATTGTTGAACTAAAAATATATATACTATTTCAAACAATAACAAACTTTACACAACCTCTGATAAGGACTAAAATGCCACCGCTGGCCATTAGCTAAGTTTATGAGACTGCATCCTATTTTATACAATAGCTTTACTGATGTAAATATCTTGGTATAATGTAAGTTACAAAGCGAATTTGTGATAATAATAAGTGCAGTTTTAAAAAGAATTCACTTTCGAATTCGAAGGTTAAAATTTCTTTTTATTTTACTTTCAATAATTATTGCTATTTGCCGTTATGAATTCATAAAGATTTTTACTATATTTATAGATATATAGATAGAAATACTTTATTTTGCACATTTACATAAAAATTATAGACATTAAAAAAACAAACACAATATGACAAAAAGCGGTCTTATCGCTAGAAGCGATCTATAATGATTTGTTGATTTTTTTATTTTGGATTATAATGATTTTTGGACAATAAATGCACTTTCATATATAACCTCACCTTTCTACATGATAATACTTTGTCGTAACTCGTAGCTAATTGTGTAAAGTCTGTCTGTCTGTGGATATAAGTAAGTCCTCCGTAAAATGTTATTTTAACAATAAATACAAATTACTACTGGCCACCAACGGCTCCGCCCGCGTCTATTTCGGTCTGCGCCTAAACGTAGGTCATATCTCTTCATAATGTAATCTGCCTCCAAGCTGAATTTCATAAATTTCATAAATCGGTTCAACAGCGTAGGAGTCAAAACGTAACAGACAAACTGATTGACAGAGATACTTTCTTTAAACGCCTACTTTATTGTAACAACTACAAATAAAATAAAATAAAACGAAAAAAAATTTTTTCATCGTTTTCTTTCTTTATTTGCAATTGTTACAATATAAGAAACATACCAAATAATCATATTAACATAACGGCACATTTGCTCCCACCGGGATTCGAACCCGGGACCCCTGACTGAGTATGCTCTATAGCAAGGGCACAGACCACTCTGCCACCTGGTCGTCATTAAATAGTTAAGTAATAGTTAGTAAGTACATAATTGCATTACATTAAATAAGTACCTAGGTATTTTAGAAAACGATAGTCCACAAAAATTGATCCGTAGTTGTTTGGGCCATGAGTCATGCATGACCATGACACAGATATACCTACATTGTCTCATTTCAATATGAATGGAACTTTACGGAATCTACTCTTTAAATAATAAGTACATACTTAATTTGACAAATAAATATTCTTTATAAAAATGGTATATGTTTGCAAAGGTGACACCCCTGCCCTTTAGAGTAGTATAGACTGTAGAGTATGAATTTGATCAATTAATTGACCTTAGTAAGAATGAAATACATTAGGCCACCTCGTAACTCTTGATGTGCGTTTTGTTAGCACGACCAACAGTCGTTCTATATTATTTTGTAAAATAATTTTAATATTGTATAATAACTGTAGGTATGTCTTATACATATACTATAATATTATATAAAACAAAATCTAAAGCCATAATAAGGAATTGTACTGTCAAAAATTGTTTTAAGTTTTACAAATAGGTAATCTTATTATGAGGCATGTTAAATTAAACGGTTAATAATTTGACATTTGGAATTTTAGCTAGCTCTTAAACAAATAATCTATTCTATCTATGATATCTCATTATCTAAAACGCGTGGATCTGGATATGTCAGGTAATGGTTTTTAACGTAATATTATTTTATTTTATTTACTAGATACATCTAACAGTAAGTATAAATGCTTTGAATAAGAACTGAACACCAAAAACATGCATTTTTAATTCGACATTTACTAATATATGAGTGAAAAGAAAGAAAAGAAGCATTTTAGCTGTAAACTACCACACTCCAGCGTCAATATGGTGAATTGGTGATGTCAAGTTGTCAACTAATATCTACCGGCTATAGAACGTTTGAATTGTGTTAAAAAATTTAAATTTTTACCTATTATTTCACATCACTGGTTATTTTATACTATGAAGTATAGAAAATAATGAGAATATTTATTAATATTTTTATTGTGAAATATAATAATGATAAATTTTTGTTTGTGTTGTGGTTGTAAAAATTATAAACAAGTTAAAATTTTACTTTTCACATCCTAGATTCAGAATAAAGCTTCTGAAAGGAGATTTAAGTATGTACATTTTCTCAAAAAACCTGGAAAAATCACCTGAATCCGTAAAAAATACTAATAATCTGTTTTGATGCATAATTTGTTCGTACAAAAGTTATTTTTTTTGTCGATTTCACCGTTATTCACTATGGCAATATGGCGGGCGTCATAGAAGGCAACTAAACGTCACCAAAGTGACATACGCGCCATCATGATTTTTTTTTCAGTATGTAGGTTCCTACAATAGTTTTCTGCCTAGTGTGACTAGTGCTTTACACAGGTTTAACGACATCTATTTTTAAATTCTTCCGATAAAACTATTAAGTTTAGGCACCTATGTATTTAAAATGTTACCATGTTGGTTATAAATTAATATTATCACCGACAATCCAAATTAATTTAATTTCAACATTTTAAATATACTTTAATAGAGAAGTATTGCCAGTATCACATACACACATCGTCCTCTAAAATCAGTCTCATTAAAGCAGGGATATTGCGAGTGCGTTTCGCATTGTGCACCATCACAAACGTTATCACTAAAATATCTACAACTAACAGGAAACCATCCCAGTGTACAGGACACGATAATGTGGATTTCATTTGGAATTAACATACAGTGATTTTCCTTAGTTACTTCCATACAGTCGTGTTTCAGTTGTGTTAAAATGGCGTCATCCGTTAGAAACGTTTCTGATTTACGTTATTTTTCTTTTGGAAATACTGTGAATCAACATCCAGACGAATCTACTTCTGGGCGTTATTATCCTGTGAATGTTTATAGAAGCGAGCATGCCAGAAATATAGAGAAACAGTTGACTTTTTACGATTATATATGTTGCTTTTGTTGCTGTAAACAACAACACAAAGAACAAGCTGATTTGCCGACGGACGATCCTCAGTCATCTTTGGTGCGACCTGTCAGAAACAGTTATAAATTGAAGCAAGAAGATGAACAAGAACCACCAATAATACAACAACAGCCCCCAACTATCACTGTCACAAAAGTTACTGATGATGATTGGGCCAAGTCTACTAGCAAATTGCTTATTTCTAGTGAACAGATTTCCAGTTCCATAAGCTTAAATCCGCCAAACTACCGTGTCAAAAAGAGAGTGCAAAGTCCGCATGAGTCACCAAAAGACTCTAACAAAAGTGGGAACAATAACATTAAATCTGGTGAGAAAGTCTCATTCATTCGTGAAATTCTGGAGTGCCGTGACACTTTTTTGAAATCATTGGAGTGGTTCGACAATACCCTTACGAGAGGCAAAAAGTGTAGATCAGTGAAGCGCGATGAATGGCTAGAATTACAGAACGACGGTATCCGTAATAGTTTCCTGTGGCACTTATGCTCGAAACACGTAGACGAGCAGGATTCTATCACAAATTACTTACCCACTTTCTTCACAATTTCTTCTAATGAAACCACTTTAAACTTCCTATAGGCACTCATTAGTCTTAAATTAACATAGCATGACTGATTGTTTTCTTCCAAATATAGTATATTAATAATGTAACCATGGCTCAAGGCCAGAAAATAGTTGATCCGTTTCAGTTTATCAGTTTAGTTGATCGGAGTGGAAAGCCTGTTTAATTATTATATATTCATGTGTTGTGTATTTTTGTTACAGATGAAGCTTATGTATCAGAAACACTATCACCAGGCCATGCCACGTTGCCCAGGCGATCAAACTCCCCACTGCCTCATGAGAGGGACTTGTTGGACAGAGATCGATTCCCGATTAACAGGAGTGGACTCCAGGTATATTATCTAATGCTTTTAGAATGCTTAACTACCTAGATTATTACTGGACATAGTTCATGACGCATATCAAAGTGTATAAACATACAGGAATTAAGGGGAACGCTCTAGAAAACAAAGGCAGATGGCAGTGCTGGTCATCCTCTAATCACGGCTTGCTAAAAAAAAAATTCGCGAAAAAAGTCAGGTGTTACATAGTATAAACAGCTTGGGTATGTACACTTCTTACAATTTAGCTTAGTATGAAACATCAACCTTTTTGGCGATTTTAATATTTTCTACAAGTCATGTAAAGGGTCACCTTGTAAGGCTATGCGATTCTCTAATGTTAGCAGCCTTGAATTTGTGGTTGGGACAGCGCTGTCATACCTTTTGGCGTTTGTTAGACAACCATTTGACAGTCGTTGGCGACACTAGGGTTCCGACGACGAGTACGGCGTGAGTCGGAACTAAAAAGGCTGTTTATGTTTTATCTTTATGTAAAAGTCAATTGAATATTGAAAGAAGAACCTAAGTAGGTAATTGTGATATATTTTAAACATAAGAGAACCTGAATCGAAAAATATCGATTGTACTTCATGTTGTTTGTATAAAACAGCGACAAAAAAACACTGCCAAGAGACCGACGTCGAGAGTAGTGAATACGCTTACGCGCAGCGCTGTGCTCAAACATCAAAATAAATGGTGGCTCGTCGTCTTGTCAGTCGTCAAGCTCGACGTCGAATATTTCTGTTAGTGAATCACACTGCAGCCGGCAGTGCCATCTCTTCGTTTTGAAAAGTGTACCCTTTATAGTATATTACGGTATTTACGTTGCGTACCATTATAGAGATGGTAAAATTGTGTAGTCATAACGCTGCTCTAAAAATATACATTATGGTTGGAATTCCGCAAATTTGTCATTATAAACCACATACACACACACTATGGGCTTTAGCTGTAATATATTATTATACAGTGTGGTGCCGTCAATACGACAAACTATACATTAAAACACGGGCTATATTAGTTCATAGAAATAGTTTCCCACTTTCAAAAACATCTTAATCATTTGATAATTTCAGGACATTTGTAAGCCAGGACAGCAAATGTTATTTCATACAAATGTCACAAAATTATCAAATGAATAAGAGGTTTTTGAAAATGGCAAACCATGTCTATGAACGATAGCCGATGTTTTAATTTATTGGCGTATTGACGACACCACCCTTTATAATTAAACCTGTCAGTATTAGTTTCTGCGACCCCGTTACCGACCATTGTATTGAGTTACGGTACTGCATCTTGCAACATGGTCGGCGAACAACGAGGTTTAGGTACACAGGATTTACTTCATTCGAATTGCGAATGTATCTATGCATTGGCCCTGATTGTTTTGCACAGACAAAGTGAAATAAAGGAGACGACAATATTAATGTTTCTTGTAAGACAATTTCAGCCATTTTATCGCGCACCTAAAAATATTAAGATTATAAACAAATATACTAAAAAAAAATGTAGTTATTCAAAAACTTTGAATAAAAAATATGTTTGATAATCGGCATATTTTTAGATGTGCGATAAAATTATTGAGAAACTCAATCCTAGTCTCCTTTATTCATTTAGTCCGTGCACAACAGAATCAGGGCCATTCAGGGCCAACGTAGAGGTATAATACTTTCGATTCATTTGTCTTTCAAGAAACAACAGAATTATGTAATAATGAAACCATTTGTCTCTTTTAAACCACGCTCCCTATGCTTTTTTGTATTAAAAGCTATAAATTTTAAATAAAGAAGTGTATAAGGTTAGTCAGGAAAGTTCTAGAACAGTCTTTCTCAAAATTGTAAAAAAGTATTAGAAGAAAGTAAAATTTTTTTTAGCATCAAAAAATTAAACAACTATGTAAATACTATTTCTAATTTGTTTATTTATGACCTGTTCTATATCGTACTCAGAGAGCACTATATATGATCTTTGGTTCCATAAAAATAGGTTTATAGATCATCTAAGTACTTAGTGTTCTAAAACAAATGTTGTTCATTATCACCTAAACTGACTTGATTACGACGTACCCCCTTTCCGACTAATTTTATAGGTACTTACCTACCTCTAATAAAAGTAATCAAAATAATTTTGAATTTGCATTACATCTGAACTAAAATAAATATCTACGGAATATAGAAGCTTAGTAAATACAGTATCCAACTAAACTTGGTCAGTTCGACCTAAATCGCGATGTTAATATTATGTATGTTGTAATATTAATCCCTTTACGAATATAAGTGTCAGTGTGTGGGTATACGCGATAAAACGATATTACTCAATGTCATATGCGGCCGGTTGGCACGTTTCACATGGCTGTACAATACAACACTAGGTTTCTGCAAAGTGTAAGTTGCGATTACGAGTGGCAAGTTGCAATATGAAATCAATGCACTTATCTAACTTATAAGTAATAGATACTTAAGTAAGTATTAAACTTAGATTAGTGAAAATATAAAACAATAATTATTGGTGATACTCATGTTACGCACGCAGTAGGAGTCTCAGTACCCCTAGTGTACAAACAGCAACACTCTTAACTGCCCGTTCGAGACGCAACAGACAGAAAGGTAGGAAGAGGTCTTTCTACCTTTTTTTTATTATCATTTTTTTTTCTTACCTACAGAATATATAAATAGGAGCCTAGTGTAAGTTTAATTCATATTGAATTATAAATGAATATCGTCGTGTTCACCTTTCAAATCCAATAATTCACAACAAAGGCGCTGCTGCCGTTTTTATACGATTTGACAGATAACACGACAACGAACGTTTTCGTTTCAACTTTATTGAAACTTAAACCAGGGATACAGAATACAAAATACACAAATACACCGGGAGTGCCGGGAGCTCGGGGCGACCGCCTGAAGGCGATACCTCGAGAAATTTGTTTTTAAATGGCCCCGCCCACTCACCCCCGCGACCCGCAATTTACACTCGTCGCTCGCTACGTAAAATTTGAAGTTCGCGCCGAACGCCCGTCATGGGGTCAGTAGGGTCAATGGAAAAGAACAAAAAAGCAATGGAGTTGTATCACACTATTTTATTGAAAATTTCAGTATGTAAATATTCGTCTGTATGAATGCATTTATAATAAAACACAAAAAACTGTATACCTAAATATATATTTTTTTAATCTATTAAGCCCAATACATTCTAACAGTTACTGTTGTATCTAAAAGCGCCTCATATTTCTTTGTAGAGTGGTCAGAGACCCTGACTACTTAGCCAACGGTTCCGGGCTCGAACCCCCCAGCCGGAACAATGTTTGTGTGATTAAAAAAGATTGTTGTGCACGGGTCTTGAATGTATATTTTAGTTTATTTCTAATGTTTATTTATACCTAAGTCAAAGAATATTATGTAGGTACATAAACAAATTTTAATATAGGTAATTAAACATTTATTTGTTACCCATTTCATTATATATGTTTAATTAAAATTAAATATCCTTACCCTCCCACCTATTACCTAGCTCAAAGCAAGCACCGTTAGAGCTTGTGTTATGAATACTAACTAGGTAACGAATAAATTATTTTATATGTATAATATAGCACCTTACTTGAACTAAAATGGTCTCGTACTGTGCGGTTTCAGAGAAACTTTCTCCCGCGTACGCTCAGGTTGTGGAATGACCTCCCTGCAGAGGTTTTCTCGAACGAGTACAGCATGGGGTTCTTCAAAAAGGGTTTGAAAAAGTTTTTACAGGGTAGGCAACGCGCAAGTGATACCCCTGGTGTTGCAAGCGTCCATAGGCTACGGTAACCGCTTACCATCAGGTGGGCCGTATGCTTGATTGCCACCTTAGTGGTATAAAAAAAAATATGTATACATATCACCAGAGATATGTATATAAAAGAATTTATTCGTTACCTAGTTACACTGATATACAGGCTGTATCAGAAATACAAATAAAGTGAAAAGGGTGTAAATGGGTCCCTTGTGTAGAGTTTATTACCAATGTGTGACAACTGTAGTGTGACATTATTACATTCTGAAAAATTAATTATTTTTGATAAAAAATGAAATGATCGACATTGAAGCGCAGCCCCATTCAAAGGTCATACCCCCTATCAGGCGTAATTACCTCCTACTTTCATAAACTTTTCCTACTCCTGGTAGCTAATATTTATTTGATAAAATAATAACATAAAATAAATAACCTATAATTCCTCAATTCTAGTACCTATTTATTTTGATAGGCTAAGTACAAAAAATATAGATAGGTAATAAATAACTTTATTGAATACTTACAACGGTAAAGTAAAGTAAAGTTGTGAGAATCAAGATATGAGTCAACATAAAAAACACAAATAAAATTTTAAAAGTTGTATCTATCTACCTAATTTCTCAGATGAATAAATTAAGGGTTTAAGCATTCAACCAAAAATGAAAATATTTTTTATTGGATATGTATCTATCACACACAAGAACCCGGAAGATCGATAAATATGGTTTTAAATTTTGTCACGGATAAAACAAGAACTTGCATCATAAAACGAAACTATGCGCAGGCATCCTCACTGACAGAGCTGCAAACCCAGGTGGCAGAGATAAAACAAGCCGTCATCGAAACGAGGCTAAGAAACCGCTGGTAACCTCGTCCCCTTCCCCTGTGCGAGGGTCCCTCGTCATTTGGTGCTAGTGGTAGTGATACCACTACCGCCCTCAGGGCGTATATCAAGGTCTCGCATACCTGCAACTACATCTTCGGCGTTAGCGAGCCACATTAATGAAACGGACTGTAATAGAAATAGCGATATTGAAGATATCTGTAGCACAGAAACAGATGATAGTTTTCAAACTGTGGTAAATACAAATCTAAAAGAAAACTGAACAAAAATAAATTCGGAAAAGCGACTTTAATCTTAACAACCACAAAAATTGTACCCAAGTTAACGCACATATACGTATCGCGTTTTGACCCTACTACTACGGAAAAAGACGTAAGGGAATTACTGACTGAGCTGGGAGAAACAGTACACAGCATAGAAAAGCTTACGGCGTATAAGCCCACTGGTTTTTCATCATTTTAAATCACTATAGGTAAA
The DNA here is from genome assembly GCA_947347705.1 of Nymphula nitidulata. Lineage (NCBI taxonomy): Eukaryota > Metazoa > Arthropoda > Insecta > Lepidoptera > Crambidae > Nymphula > Nymphula nitidulata. Next base: position 13,635,847 of record OX374625.1, on the reverse strand, counting down.
GATAAAGAAAACAAGCTCTTAAGTGAAGAGTTCTGGCCTTTAGGAATAGTATACAGACGTTTCAAGGGTTAGCGCTAGACAAAATATCGCATACTACTTAATATGAATCCAATTAGTATTGTATCTTTTAACTGTAAAAGTACAAGGAGGTCATGCGCACACGTGACGGAACTATGTAAGGACTACGATGTTATATGCCTACAAGAACTATGGCTACTACAAAATGACATCGACTTCCTGGGCAATGTGCACTCTGATTTCGCCTACCATGGACTGTCAGCGATGGACACGGCTGCTGGAAGAATAAGGGGGAGACCCTATGGAGGAGTCGCGGTTATGTGGCGTAAAAGTAAATTTACTGACGTCACTCCCGTATGCTGTGGAACTACCCGTATTGCAGCAGTACAGATGAAACTCAAAGATCGAAGTCTGCTGATCATGTCAGTATATATGCCTACGGACTGTGAGGACAACTTGCCCCTATTCACTCAGTGCTTGGGGCGTATTAGCGCTGTGATAGAAGACCTTGAGGGGGATTGCTTGTTGGCGATGGGCGACTACAACGCAGCCCCTGGAGCTCCCCGGACGAGCTGCGGGACTTCTGTAGCGACCAGCAGTGGGTATGTGCGGACATGGACCTCCTCGGTGAGTCAGCCAATGCTTATACTTTTCGTAGTGAAGTGAATGGTAAGACGAGCTGGTTAGACCACTGCGTCTGTACGACTTCGGCGTTTGACCTTGTGCAGGATGTTTCTATTTGAAGTGACAATGTGTATTGGTCTGATCATCTGCCATTGGCAGTCAAGTGTAGTGTGGACCTCATTACACCAAATATTGTATTACCTAAAGTCCCAATACACAAAACAAAAATTGTGGCAGGGAAATGCACTGTGTTACTCAATAACACATATAACAATATAGTGAATGTATTAACTCGGGCGGCTCGTGATACGTACCACTGTAAAGTTAAGCATAAAAAACAAATTACTGGTTGGAATTTTCATGTCCGAGAAAGTCATTCAAAAGCTCGATTAGCACACCAAGTTTGGGTATTAAACGGTCGGCCGAGTCAAGGACATTTATATGATGAAATGCATTTTGCATAATCGTCCTTCATGCCAGCAACGTCCAAAAGTTGAAACTTTATTCCAGCATTCCCCATTGCTGTTGTGTGCAACAACATTACCATGTAATGATGACTCCACTCTTTTTTGTTCTATGGATTTTTCGCGAGTAAAATTGTCATCATTATTGGTGTCATTTGCTGGATCTATTTTTATCTTGTAAAATGAATACGTAAATTATTTTTAAGAAGTTATATAAATAAGTAGTAATAGTGACAAAGACCACTCATCATGCGTAACACATTGCTCCCAAATAAGTTCTTACAACAGAAGAAAATGCCGCTGTAGTAAACGACAAAGTAGGTATTACCTACGCTTGATTTGTGACTGATCGAATGTATGGAAGTACTTACTTATTTCACTATATTGGTATTTATTTATTTTACTTTAATCAACACGGTTTAGATACCTTACCTACTTAGACTTATTTCCCAACTACGATTAAATTAAATAATATAGGTAATAATAAAAACAAAAACACTAACTAAATAATAAAATCGTATTGTAGGTACGAGTATAACTGTTGTACATAACTTACTTTTTCCTTTCTCTTAGATAAATCACTGGCTTGTTCCCTTAGCCGTTTCAAATTTACACTTTTTTCTCAACTTTGGTTTTTGTTTATTTCCCATGGTGGAAACAAAATATTATTTAAATGTATTAATTATTTTAAAACAACACGATAAACAAGTTAGTACTTTTCTTTTTAGTAATTTAGGTATGCTTGAGCACAGTAGCTAGGTATAATACAAGATTGTCGATTAAATATAGCACTATCCGTATCCCCCGAGTATAGGCCCCGGCACGGAAGTCTAGCGGTGACCGTTATTGCGCAGAAGTCGAAAATCAGGTATCGTGGGGGAGGGAGCCGGGCGCGGGGTGGGCGTGTTTATAGCCTGTATGCGCTGATTGACCCGCTAGTCGCATTACGTCTCCCGCACTGATACGACGCCCCGAGAACTTGTGAAGTACAATCGCGTTCATAAATTGTTATTGTTTTTGTTATTGTTGTGTTTGAATTTTTTTGTTGTTATTGTTTCATTTTAAGTTTTTAGTGAACATGCCTAGGAAATATACTGTTTTAAGAAGACAGGCACGAAAAATGGTGTATGACGTGCATTGTTTCTTTAAAAAAGAAACTAATTGTTTTATTGACTCGCTAAAGCGAATTAAAAGTCAGATTGATGAAGCTACGGATACGTTAGTCTGCCACGTAGGCATCACAATTGACAATTCAAACCAAATAAAAGAAATTGCAAAAGCTATTAAAATGGAAAATATGAGATTAAATTGTGTAATCGGTGATTTAGGTAAAATCCAAAAAAGAACAGCAGAGGCCACAAAGACATCAATCGCAACGGTAAGGAACATCTCCACTCAAGCCAATAGTTCTGATTTGATTACAGTGTTCAGAACTCCTGGCAAAAAACGTCCTAGGGCTAAACCTGTCACTGATATTGATAATTTTGACCAAGGAGTTATAAAGAGGTGTATACATAATTTTCATAAAATAAACAAAGAACTTCCTACCATTGAAAAGCTAAGAAGAAAACTAGAGAGTGATATTAACTTCAAAGGCTCAGAAAGAAGTCTCCGGCGAATCGTCAAGGATTTAGGCTTTCAGTGGAAAAATACTGAAAACAATCGTAAAATATTAATAGAGTCTACAAATATACGTTTACAACGTATCGATTACTTAAGTAAAATAAAAAAATATCGACAAGAGGGAAGGCCTATTGTATACACAGATGAATCATATGTAGATTCGTCGCACTCCACTCCGAAAGCCTGGACGGATGGTAGTACTAAGGGCCTCAAAAAGCCAATTTCGAAGGGACAGCGAGTTGTTATAGTTCACGCAGGATCTGAAACAGGTTTCATACCTAATGCGTTACTCACTTTTAAAGCTGGTACAAAATCAGGCGATTACCACGATAACATGAATTATGAAAACTACGAGAAATGGCTTAGAACACAATTGATACCTAACCTTCCACCCAATTCCGTTGTGGTAGTCGATAATGCATCATATCACAATAAACAATGGGATCTTGCGCCAACTTCAAACTCTAAAAAAGCGGACATGCAGGCTTGGCTCACAGAGAAAAATATACAGTATGAGGAAACGTTACTAAAGCCCCAATTGTACAATTTAATAAAGGCAAACAAGAAAAGATTTAAAACATTTTCCATTGACCAAATTCTGGCAGAACAAAATCATGAAGTACTAAGACTACCTCCATACCACCCGGATCTCAACCCGATTGAAATGGCATGGTCTGCTATAAAACAATATGTAGCAAGCAGAAATATAAATTATAACTTAAATAGATGCATAGAGCTTATTAAAGAAAAAGTGTTATTAATGGGTAACCAGGAATGGGAAAGTTTATGCAATAAAGTAAAGGATATCGAGGAAGAATATGCAAAGAGTGACCACGTTGTAGACTTAGTAACGGAAGAATTTATTATTTGTGTCGATGATGACAGTTCTGATACTTCTGACGATGGTACTGATGATGATGATACTGATGATGATGATACTGATGATGATGGTGGTAATGACAACAGGAGCCCAGAGCCCTCAACAAGCAAAAGGCGCCGAACAAATTCAAAAGGAGATAGCTCTTTAATAACTGACGACAATTTAATGGATGGCGTGCGACCATTAGCAGATTGAGGTGTTTTCAAAATGAAATTAATATGTGACTGTGTCTAGTAAAAGGTACAAGTTTTTTATTCGCAATTTTGTGAAGTGGTCTAAATATACCGATTTTATAAAATAAAATATTTTGTTTATATAACCCATGTCAAATAGCAAATTTATATTTATTATTATACTAAATGGTTGAGCGGGGCGATGACTGGCACATGCGTCACACCTGTTAAAAGGTGCCACTAGTGGAAATGGTCATCTCTAAGGTTCCTTGATTTATAATCATTCACTTACCTTTGCCTACTCAGTAATAGTATAGTTTTTTAAGGGATGTGGGTATAGTTTAATATAATTCCTATAAAGGAATTATATTAAACAATACAATTTTTATTAGAATGACGTGGTCAGACTAGTGTTTTAAATTACTTACCTGTTACTTAATTCTATATCAGAAAACTTATTTAATTACACTGCTAACACTGCACTGCTAAATATTATTACTATATTGTTGTAAACATTGTAATAATTGTATTTTTTTATACAACTAGATGACAAACAAGCTGACGGCCCACCTGGTGGTAAGTGGTTACCGCTGCTTATAGACACCTGCAATAACAAGGAAAAATCAATTGATATTGCAGTTGCGTTGTCATCTTGAGGCCTAAGATGAAATGCCGTCCATGCCCAGTAATTACAGAAAATCAAACATGTAAAAGTACCTAATTGTTTGTTTTTTCAAATTATAAATCTTATAATATTTTCCTTTTCTAATACTTTAGCACACATAACCATTATTTCATTATCCTATTATGAATTAGGTAGATATTTGTACGCATTTTAGTTAACAAACCAATCACAGAATCATGCATACCTATACATATAATTAAAATAAGTAATTTCTTGTATATTTTTAAGTAAATAAATTTTCACTATTGGTACAAAAATATTAATATGTAGATAATTGAAATGATTAGAAAATTTTTAGAGATAAAAATTTTGTACGCGACTGTACCCATGCGCAGCTATCCCCTCTACATTTTGGTCACCGCTAGACATCCGTGCCGGCGCCTGTACATGTACGGCGTCGATCAAAGTTCTCGGGCGACTGATTGCCGGCACATGGAGGGATAGAAATATGACTTCTCAGCGCGAGGAAAGAGACAACAATAGCGCACGATTGCCTAAATAAAATGTCGTAAGCGACAAATTGAAAATTATTTATTTATTAAAAAACTAAACGATTTTTGAATAAAATATCTTGTGAATGTTTACAATAGTCTATTGTCTTTCTAATGAACTAAATTTGGGTTTCAAATATTCATCCATTGGCTTATAAAATCAAAAAAAGTGAATAAGAAGGGTCAACTTTGGATTTATTTTCTATCGAGAAAATTGTTTCCATTCATGTTTTGGCTTTCGTCAATGACTTTATTGATTAGTCAATTATACTATATCTAAAATCGAAGTAGTAATCGTAGTAGAAGAAGTAGGAAAAATAGAATTAAAATGTAATTCAAAATGCTGAGAATTTCAAGGTAGCCCCTGAATGCACTCGTTTGAAAATTGGTATGTTTATGACGTCATATTGTCATTTCGTATCCCGATTACCTCCCGCCTATGAAAGGCTATGAAAGCAATGTGGCTTTCAAAACAACACTATTGATATGCCTTTGAATTATGCGCTCGCCCCGTTGTTCCACAAGGCATCATTAGGATTGTGAGTCAGTAATCACTAGTTCTACGTTCTACTTCTTGTTCCGACGCTATCTTTGCTTCAATGTTTTGTTTCGTTGTGTCGTTACAATCTCTTAACATAGACAAAATATTCTTAATTCATAGAGTTAATCTATAAAGTAATATCTAGCGATTTAAGAATTAATGAACTAAAAAAAATATTAAGAAACTAGTAGGAATGCAGAATAATTCAATTCTCACTCAGACTTTATGAAACCGCCATTCTTTTAGATATAGTACAGTTCGCAAAAGAAAAAAAGGGAAAAAAAAATTCGCGTCCTACTGAACACCTGTAAGATTTGTTGATCTATGATGACTAGGATAGGAGTCTTAGCTTCCAGGGAATATCCAGTTAGAAACATAACATGACAATTTGTTTGTATGTAGGTGTGTCGCATTTACACAAATGCTTCTGCGTCTGGTGTCATATTCCTGTGACAATAGATAATGCAAGCAAACAGAAACACAATGTGGTGTTTCGTATACCAATTATAACTCAGTTGCGATCGTGGGATCAACACAAAACGTTTCATAAAGGCAGTTTTATAAGCAAACATTTTAGACAGAAAACGAAACCATTGTTTGTAATTAGAGATCTTTATCGGAATAGGTAACTTATATATTATAATTTACGAAATTTTGTAAATCTTTGCACACACAGTGGGTTTACAGTGCAGTCTTCACTAGAAACTTGCTTTTAAATAAGAATTTACACAGTGTGAATTTGGTGACGAAAGCTGGGTCCTCATCGAATCATTGTTTAGCGTATTATATCATGAGTTGTGGACTTGTGGCGGGCGTATTTATGTGTCGTGTCGCATCGATCGAGCTCAATTCAATAATATCTTCAGACTTATCCAGTCAATCGGTACAGTACATATCCGTATCTTCTTTAAATATGATCGAACAAAAATCAACTCGAGATGGAACGGGGCGTAATATGCGCGACGCGACGTGATGTATTGAGTGAGACTGCTTATTAGCAACCTTTCCAGTCCAGTGTTAGTGTTAATCATGTGAAGTCGGCCTAAGGATTTTCAAAAATTAAATGGAATTACCTCACGCATTGGAACTAAAGCAGTTTCAGAGAAACTTTCTCTCGCGTACGCTCATGTTGTAGAAAGAGATCCCTGCAGAAGATTTCTCGAACGAGGACAGCTCGGGGTTCTTGAAAGGGCTTGAAAAGGTTTTTACAGGGTCGGATACCCTTGGCACAGATTAATAACAGGACAGATACTTCACTCTAATACAAATGGTGAAATAATTTCGTTATATTAGCCTACTAGGATTATTATTATTAGCCATTTTAGACGGTGCGAGAAGAAATATACTCTACCAACGCGTGCCGAGAGTCGAGAATCCCGCGTACACCGCGTGATTGCGTCATCGAGAGAAAACGTAAGGGATGTGCCACGACCATAAATTAAATGAAATGACTGAAGAAGAACTTTTTTTTATTATTTATACATCTAATGCAATGAAGTGAATGCAAAGAAAGCCGGTCTATTAAATGTGATTTAATTTAATAAAATGATCAATGTTTTTTTCCCATCTTTGTATTCATTCGTTAGTATTCTAAATCGTGTAAATAACTTTTACAAGTAATGCTTTGGAAAACAGGGGCAAGGTGGAATAAAATCTATTTCTTGTAGTATATTCATTGAAGTGCTTCCCGGCTGGTTCGTAAAGACTTTATCAAAAATTTTCAAAAATGTTGTTTCTAATTCTTCCACGTAATTGCTAAAAGCCTCCGGCGGGACTTTCAGCCCTCCGTAAAATGAATAATTTTTATCGTACTATTTAAAATGAATGTATAGTCTGGTATCGTCCATATTAGGTTCATCGTTTAGTAGAGAATTAAAGACGCTACAGTTATGTTTCTTGCCACATTTAAGTTAACGCATTTTTTGCCGGTAAGTCAAAACGATAGTCGACATTTAGAGCTACTTCTGAAGGTGTTTTAGTGCAACGTGCAACTAGCACTCCCCCGAATCGTATTTGTAAATCGAGCTCCATAACAGTAGCACCCTGATTATTATTAATCTGTGCCCCTAGTGGAAGGTTAACTCGAAACGAAAACGATTATCGTCGTATTCACCTCTTAAATCATACTAATATTATAAAGCTGAAAGGTTTCTTTGTGTGTTTGTTTGGTTGACCGCGCTAATCTCAGGAACTACTGATTCATATTGAAAACTTCTTTTTGTGTTAGATAGTCCATTTATCGAGGTATTATATAGGCTATATAACATCACGCTACGACTAATAGCAGATGAGCATCAATGAAAAATATTGCAGAAACGGGGGATAAATATTCCTTTTCAGAGCTTTAGTTGCGTGCGCTGCGCAAATGGTTAAAGTTACGCAAAAATCAGATAAGTAAGAATTGTTCGCCTTTAAAAGTTCTAAAAAAAAGTCCGCGACAGCATAGGTCTATCGTTCAAAATTGGCTCACTATAACTATTTTTTCGTAACCAAATTTATTCTAAAATAATGCACTTATCTGCGAAGGTGTATAACTCCGCTACAAAGTAACCGTGAGCCGTGAGTATCGTTGCGTTTTGCGCGGGAAACGTTCAACGAGCGTGCATTTTGCTTTTGCTATGATTTCGAGCAGTCAAAAAACAATACGATTCAAAAGTTGAAATGTTTAGTTGCACAATTCAGTCTTTTTTTTATTCAAAGCACTACAAATGACTCAACACCACCTGATGTAAAGCGGCAAGAAGAGTCCATATGCGAAGACAGCTAGTGCAGTTCAGACACTGCTCTAGCCGCCTCCACCTTGCCGGCCAGCTTGGCGGTGCTTTTTCACGCCTCAGTCTTCATTATATCTGATGATAAAAATAAAATGCAAACAGTAATAAAATTGAAATTTGCACATATGTATTTTTTGCAGGCTCGTTCCGAATCCATGGCATCAGTGTATTCCGGGGCTGGTGAAGGAACAAGAAGCAACGTGACAGTTCGCGGCGAAGTTCAATTCTCCTTGCTCTACAACTACAGGCTTGGAGCCCTCGAAGTTGGTGTCAAACGATGCAAAGACCTTGCGCCAGTGGACACTAAGAGAAACCGCTCTGATCCTTATGTTAAGGTAAATTGAAATCAATAATATGGCAGACATTGCGATCCTTATAATATAAATAATGTATCTATAAGTATATTATGTAAGTATTGTCTTTCCATTGATAGATGCGCAAGGATTGCGTTTACCTACCTTGTTTAGATACAGTACAATACAAAGATTTTTTTAAATTATTTATTGATTAAATTATGTCCATTGTTATTCTAAACTAGAACTGCCTTATAGAGCAAACAAAATAATGCGATTAAAATTCTACCGGTTTCTCTAAAATAGTTGCCTACTCAAAATTAGGTATAAGGAAGACGTTGATATAAATTTGCACAAAAAATAGCGGTTACTAAAACTCGTTTTATAGTTAGTGAACTTTGTTTGTATTTGAAGTACTTTTTGTTTCCCAACCGACGAGTCTTATAAATACGCCAATGGGATTCAGCCAGTACAATTAGTCTTAAAAAATTAAGAGCAAAATAAATATTCTAATTCAAAAATATATTATTGTGCTTCGTAAGGCCATTTTAAGCCGTTGGACGTGGTTATAACTGCAACCGCTTGAGACAGCGTGGTGGTGTTATGGCTCAAACTCCTCTCGTGTTTCTTCCATGTAGGAATTCCTGTTCCCAGCCCCGCTGGGCCATGCCGTATATACTTAGGCTGGATATGTGATAATATGTACCTACACACGTTAGAATTAATTATGGAAGGCTAAGGGTAAATGGGTACATTACCATACCACCACCACCATTGGTGTACCTACGCATAGCCTGTCACAACTCGTCATGTTATCCGACTTCGGAGTCTCGTCATTCGACTGACTGATTCTGACTAACTTATTTGCTCATGACGTTTGCTCATAACGCAAATACAGATAGACTAGAAGAATTTTACTGGGCTATCCCAAGTCTTGGGTAGCTCAGATGGTTAGAGCAGTCGCCCGGATTGCGAAAGGTCGCGGGCTCGATCCCCGCCCCAGGACGTGAAATTTTCCTAGTTTATATAAATTTTTATTAGTAAATAACTTATTTGAGTTGGCGTACGCTTTTAATTGACTATCTCTGCATCCTCAGGTATACTTGTTACCCGACAAGTCGAAAGCCGGCAAAAGGAAGACGAAAGTAAAAAAGAACACCCTGAACCCCGTGTTCGAGGAGACGCTCAGCTTCGTGCAGCCGCTGGCCTCGCTGTCCGCGCGGACACTGTGGCTCAGCGTGTGGCACGCCGACATGTTCGGCCGGAACGACTTCCTCGGCGAGGTGACGCTGCCGCTGGCCGACGTCGTGTTCGACGACCCCGCGCCCACGTGGCATAAGCTGCACGAAAGGGTGAGCTTAGTACAGTACTAATATAAGTGTCCATCGAATTGGGATGTTGCCTAAGTTTGAATATGGCGCTATTTTTCACAAATTCGGATAATGTATCTACATTATCCGAATTTGTGATAGAGAGAATCTTCTCTATAGAGTGTTTTCGGACGATGCGCGGCAACACATCAAACATACCACTATATCTGAAACTATTGATCTTAGACATACTTACTATTTCTTTTGCAATATTTCTTTATGAGTTATCAACTTCTTATTTATGAAATAAAAAAAGTTGTCAACTACCCTATTGAACCGAAAGCATTTGTCATCGTGATAACTATCGTATGAAAACGGTGATTGTTAATTATTTGAAACCACGTATTATATTAGGTATATGTATTTGAGAGATTAAAGCTGGACACGATGATGATAGTTTTCGTTTCGATTCGTTTGAAACTTACAGTAGGGAGTAGTACAGTCGACCACAGATGTAGCTGAACACTTTAGTACCATGTCACACCGATCGTGTACACGTACTTTATAGTTGGTACCGTACTATATTGACTCTAGAGTCGTTGTGACATGGTACTAAAGTACTCAACCGTACCTAGTGAACACACTACGGTAGCCTACAAGATTTATGCATACAAGCTTTGTATGCATCTAAACTAAATTATTGCATTAATAGTCACCCACCCCGGCTTCGTACGGGTGGTGTATCTAATGAAAAATAAGACAAATTTAACTTCCTGTTTGCGGTGTCCAATAACAGTAGGTACCTAATAATTATATAAAATATTCACGTCTTTTGTCAGAATTTTGAAGATCGCCCACTGTCTTCTTTCTCAGTAACTCACTTTTCACAGTATTTTATTGTAAGATTTTTTCAATTATCCAAAAAACTCTTACAATTTTTAGAAATATCGAACAAAACAGAAAAAAATGGTAGTTATCCAATTGGGTGAAGTCGTGCGGCGTACATGCATTCTGGCGATTCATATTTATTTATTTAGAACAGAAGAGATGATAGATAGATTCAGGCTCTAAAATGACACTTGTTTGTTTGCAGACTGAACAGTTCGACGAGGCGCAGGGCACTCGCGGCGACCTGATCGTGGGCCTCAAGCTAGAGCCCGAGGCCACGCGGGGGAAGGCCACGCTGCATGTCCTCGTCAAGGAGGCCAAGAACCTCGTCGCTACCAAACCGTCAGGACTCGCCGACGTCTTCTGTAAAAGGTACGATCACTTGGCAGGATTTCACTAGTATTGGGGAAACGAGGGAGGACTCCAGACGAATTAGTAGGCAGTAGATCTATGTAGGGTAGGTAGGTACCACCGTCTTTCCTATTTAGGGCGCAAAGGCGAGGTAGCCAGTGTGATTACTGGGCATGGAAGGCATTTCACCTTAAGCTGTCTACACACTAAAGCCGCCGGCATCAGTTTGAAACAATCTTGGCCGGCGCACTAACCCGCCGGGTTCGTGCCGAAAGTAAGGGCACAAAATATCTCAAAGGGACGAAGTCCAAATTGTCTTCGTCCAATATAAGACGGTTAAAAGCCTAGGATTTCCATCTTAAATCAAATTCCCTCTTTTGAGGCAGCCACTCGCTTTTATGCTGCAGCTTTGAGCTCATTATGGCAGGCGTAAGGGGGCATAGATAGGACTTTTAGACATTATAACTTAGTCTACTTTCGTTTCCACAGCTACTTGCTTCCCGAGCGAGGTCGACTCGCTAAGCAGAAGACCAGCGTATCAAGAAGGACCCTAAATCCTCGCTGGGAATGTACTTTCACGTATCGAGGCCTCAAACTTCAAGATCTAGGAGACAGAGCGCTGGAACTCAGCCTGTGGGACAGGGACAGACTCGCGTCCAACGACTTCATGGGCGCTGTTAGACTGTCGCTTGGCTCAGGTAAGATACTTAGTCATCATCATCATATCATTCGAGATAGGCGTAGGCATCCCCTAAGGATCTGAAGACCGATCGCTCCTGCGATGCCCGCATCTATCGGCTTCCCGCGACCCCCACTAGAGTCTCTTGTGTGCAATAAACAGTATTTATTATTATTATTATTTAGTACTAAGAAAAATAACTCGTCGATTAGGTGTCCAGTCCAAGGATGTTTTTCTTTCTTGTTTATGTAAACAAGACACACACACAGGACACTTCACAATCCGAGTGAGTGCTCCAACCTTAATAAAGGAACACAAGACAAAGGTAGATAATGCTGCGATCTTCTGTAAGATGGAGGTGCTACCCCAGTCACATCTTGTTGTTCACTATTTATGGATGTTTACACAGAATGGTGACGACACGACAATACAACAATAAAGTAGAACATGAGCTATGTTAATTTATAGAAATGGTTTGCAACTTTCAAATAGGTTCATCTTATTCATTTGATAATTTCTCATTTCTATAAAATAATGCAGCCAATGATAAATTATTCCATAGGAATGTTATGAAATTATCAAATGAGTATGAGGTATTTGAAATTATTTGAATTTATTTTTCTGTTGTCGCTATTCTATAGATTCCCAATATATACATCATATCACATCACTAGCCTATTTACGTCCAACCGCTGGGCACACCTTACTACATTGAGAGAAACATATGAGAACTCCTCCTGAGTTGGGGCCACCACACTGGCCCAATGGGGGTTGGTGGCTTAAAGCGGTTGCACTTATAATCTGGATCAACGGCTTAACGCACCTTCTGAAGCACAGAGGAGCTCGAGTTTACAAATTTTGATTGGCCCATCCAAGATCGACCATGACAAAAGTTGCTTTGTTTTCGTAATCGAAACCAGAGCGCTTAAACCACTACGCCATCGAGCTCCTCGAATAGTTTCTCGCTCCTTCTTTTTTACGATGCTGCTAATTCTTTTCATTGGCTAAAACAATTTTTTTTATTTAAAACTAGCGACCCGCCCCGGCTTTGCACGGGTGCAATGCCTATGTAAATATTATGCATGTATTATACATATAAACCTTCCTTAGGAATCACTCTATCTATTAAAAAAAACCGCATCAAAATCCGTGCGTAGTTTTAAAGATCTAAGCATAAATAGGGACAGACAGACGGCGGATAGCGACTTTGTTTTATACTATGTAGTGATTACAAAGACTTTTTTATTCCTATCTTATTACTAAGTATTATTTATTATAAATATATCTACTATAAGCAATATCCGTAGCACAAGCTTGGATACATAATTGTGTGAGTGTGAAAAATAACAATAAAAATACCATTTCACTTGCTGATATCGAAAAAATATCCACCACTAAACCAGATTTAAAGTAGGATTGCTCATACTCTGCATTTGTTCCAAGCCTTTTGGTTTTTTCTTAAGTGTTTACTTTTGTTGCAGGCACATATATGGGCGCCAACGTGAACTGGATGGACAGTATGGGCAAAGAAGTCACGCTATGGCAGACAATGATGCAGCGACCAAACTTCTGGGTGGAGGGGTCGGTGCCCCTACGGCCGCAGCTCAACAACTGACTCGAACCCACTGTGTAAAGGGCTTCTTCCAGGGTTCTACGACTTTTTGACACTCGCGTATTTACTCGTCGTTTTAGCACATATCGCGGTACCTACTCGATAAAGAACGTGTCATTAGGCATTCATACAGAGTCATGCATGATGTAATATATCCAACCGACGTTTTTTTAAACGGCAAGGGTGGGAAACGACAACGAACGTACGTCCCATGTCTTCGTCCCATTGATTGGTAAGCAGTTACCGATGTCGATAGACGCTCGTAACACCTTAGGCACAACTCACGCGTTGCGTACCCTAAAAATTATGTTGACAGCGTAGGGGATGAGTCCCCATGCTCCCAATAAAACGTGTTCTGAATTAGCTCCGGCGACCTTACTCACCACAGGAGCACAACACTGGAGATGCTACCCCGGGCTTCAAGATTCAAGTGTTACCCCTATGCCCTACCTCCGTTTATTTTTTGTATAATCTTTATCGAAAAATGTCTTAATTGGAGGCTTTAAATAAGTACCTACTCTATTTTTTACGAATGTTCATATTTAACTTTCAAAATGTTTCGTGTAAAAACAATAGATATACAAATCTAAAGGTAAAATACAAATCATGAAAACTAAAATAAGGTACTTAAACTATTTAATTACACATGATCCTGCTGCTTCAAAATATGTCGCAATCCGCCTGACACATTCCGTTAAAATTATATTGAAATATTTTAAAATAAATAATTTGGAATCGAAAGTAATGCATAGAATTGTGAAAAAGTACATTATAAAATATATTAGATAAAGAAGTGTATTTTTTGTATTAAATTAATATTTTTTGTATCGAAACTACATCGAAAAATGTACATCCAACTTATTATTTGAACTTTATATACATACTTAGTTTCTATATATTTTATTAAGTGTTCTACTTAATATTTATCCTAAATACTTGTAAGTGCCAACGACTATTTACATATTTTCTATATTGAAATATAAATACCTATATAAAACATATTTTATAAAGAATTATATGATACTAACAATAGGTAAATTTTAGTATTAAATATTTTATCAATGTTACATTCCAAGGTAAGGAGATCAATGTAACGAGATAAGACTTACATAATGACAATAACTGTAAATCGCAACTTCTAAATGCCTGCAAGTTGTATGTTTCTAGATTTAGTTAAGTTAATGCATTTAAATTAGATTTTATATTGTACAAATTAAGTTCACGTGAGTATAAGTTTGCTCATGCGTTTTGTGATTTAATTACTATGTACACATTTAGGTGGTACAATAAGTGGTGTGAATGTTTTGTAAAATTATTACTTTATATGTAGTAATTATGTATATGAATATAATGGTAACCTTTATGATCTTATAGAAACAATGAAACGTCCATAGATTGTAAAAAGTAAAAGGTTAGAAGATAATGCTCAGATTGAAATACCTAATTGTTACGTACAGCTATAGATAATACATATTATATATTTTTACAAACTGAAAACAATATGTGAAACTGATAATGATTGAAAATAAAAATATTTAAAAAATATTAAGTATTTTGACGTTTTATTATAATTGGAGAATCCCACTTATTTATTACTACTTCTGCTTTTAAATAAGATTTATTATTCTATTATACCTATTATATTATTGATAATGTCATAAAATTGCTTTTCTAATGTCCGTTTTCATTAATCATTCCCTAGGCTTAGGTTTAGGCATGATGAAGTTTGTTTCATTTTATCTCCATTATGTAGACTGAGATAAAAATCGCTAAGATACTTAACTCTAAGCAAATGTCAGTGAAAACGAGCTTATGAAATCATAGTTATTATTGAGCACTCTGAAACCTCAGATGCTACTGTATAGTAAAAACAGTTCATTGACTATATATTTGACGACCGGCTGGCCGGCTCGGTCAAGAGGTCCCGGGTTCAAATCCCGGTAGTAGTAAATGTCTGTATGACTATTATTATCCTTATCATCTAGTAACCATATCATAGCTCTTAATAATTCCTACCTACTTTGGGCTAGATAATAGGTGTGAGTGTATTTATTTATTTATTTATTTATAGTTAGGGACAGTACACAGCTCAAATAAATCATATTTACAATTTGATGTAGGTACATTTTGTAGGCCGATTACGACTATCCAACATATTACAATAATTATTAAGCTCTACTTATACTACACTACTAAGCGCTCTAGGGAACCGCTATAATATATAAAATATAATTACAGTAAGCTATTACATAGTTAAATTATATTATATGCTATTGTAAGTGAAATTATAATTACAACTACTAATACGCTATTAATATACTTATTATGTACTCGATAAACAGATAGAAATAGGTTATATACTGACACATTTACATAATATAAAATATATTTACTCTCATACACATATACATATATACATCAAACATATATACTTACTTACATATACATATACCTACATATACATACAGTCGCAATAACACGGTATCAGAAAATTTTTAAACTTTAGCTGGATCCAAGAAGTGATGTTTGACTTTACTTTGAAACAGTGCTTTGGAGCCAACAAAAAGGTCAATGTCATTAAAAAAAATATTGTAGGTTATTGGTAGCCTCGTGAAAATGGAATTCTGCCCATAGTTAGTGTGGTGCTGGGGGACATGCAGCAAGGGAGTACACCTGGTGCGGCGTGGAGGGGTGTTCAGTGAGATAAGCTCGACCAGTTCAGGACAATCTAGGCGACCGCGAATGACGTCGTATAATAGGCCCATATCCAACACTTGTCGACGCTCCGCTAGTGTGAGAAAGTTGTGTGCTCGGCAAATCTCCTCATATCCAGCACCCACGTTTATTTTCCTACATTTGAAGTTAAGATGTCGAATAAACTTTTTTTGTATACCTTCGATGCGTTTCATGTAGATATCATAGCCCGGGGACCATACAGGTGCAGCGTATTCTAAAATACTGCGTACGTACGCATAGTATACTATTTTTAAACTTAGCGCGCTATTAAAAGGACGGCAAGTGCGCATAACAAAGCCGAGATTTCGGTACGCCCTACCTATAATAGTCTCTATATGAGTGGACATTATCATTTTACTGTCAAAGCAGACACCCAAATCGCGGACCATCTCCGCCCTCTCAATTACAACACCATTGAAATGATATGCATAGACTACAGGCCTCGGCTTTCGAGTAAAACTTATACACTGACATTTTTGGATGCTTACTGTTATTTTATTTTTAACGTAATAATTATAAAGATTATTAATATCATTTTGTAACAGTTTACAGTCGTCAGCAGATCGTACCCTCATATATACCTTTTTATCGTCAGCGTATAATAAGTATTTCGCTTTTTCAAAAACACTGTCCATGTCATAGATATAAGCGTTATAAAAGAGAGGACCGAGATGGGATCCCTGGGGAATCCCAGAAGGGATAGAGATGAAATTTGATCTATATCCACCCAGAACAACGGTCTGTGAACGATTGGTTAGATAAGAGTGCACCCAACGCAATAAGTCTCCGTGTATACCAAGGCACTGAAGCTTCTGGAGAAGGATGTCGTGGTCCACACGGTCAAAAGCTTTTTCAAAATCCGTGTAGACCACGTCAACCTGCCCGCCCCTCTCCATTTCCCCCAGAACAAAGTTGGTAAACAATGCAAGGTTAGAAGTAGTAGACCGACCGCGCAAAAACCCGTGTTGCGTCTGTGGAATGCTCCTAGAAATCGAAGAATAAATGTGTTCATAAATAAGTTTTTCGAATAGTTTGCCGAGAGTGTTAAGTATTGAAATAGGACGGTAATTTGTGATCAAAGACTTAGAGCCTTTTTTGTGTACTGGAACTATTTGTGCTTGTTTCCAAGTATCAGGGAAAATACACTCCTGCAATGACCTGTTAAACAAGACAGTAATGGGCGAATAAAGGCTATCAGCACAAGAGGCAAGAAATATTGGAGGAACACCGTCGCAACCGGCACCTTTGCTTTTGTCTAGCGATTGCAATAACTTAAATACTTCATGTTCATCTAAAATAATATGTGATAAATATTCGTTATTTAATTGCTGATTAGTGACAGATGGTAAAGAGGGAGGACTTTCCACCGATGTTATATAGACACTTTCAAAGAACTGGCTAAATGCGTTACAAATATCCTGTCCGTTAATGTAATTGGTACCGTTAAAAGTAAATTTAGACGGATAAGTGGTTGACCCTCTTTTACTCTTCACATAACTCCAGAAACATTTGGGCGATTTCTTAATAAGTTTCTCAGACGTGCTAATAAAATTTTCAAAACATGACCTCTGTAAGCGATGCTGCCTTTCTCTCAGTATTTTAAACTCATCGTAATCTCTAGGGTTGCTATATTTTTTCCAACGTTTATGTAGTTTTATTTTTTCATTATTAATTTTGATTAAGGCGGGGCTGTACCAAGATGGATAAGTGCTTTTTTTGATTTTTGTTAACGGAACTAACAGAGAGAAACAAGTTTGAATTTTATCATAAAATATATTGACAGCACTATTCACCGAATCAGAGGAGAGTAACTCACTCCAATCAGTATTTTTTAAATATGTATTTATTACTGTATAATCACATTTACGGAAATTGAGTATGGGTTGTCTATTTTCTACTAAAGGGGTTATGTGTAGATCCAACATAGTAATGTCTATCGCAGGATGATAACTGTCCTCCCTAATAATCGGTTGCATACATTGTGATATTGTACATGGTGTGTTACAGAAACATAAATCTAAAATCTTTCCCAATGAGTTTCGGGTCAAATTATACTGGTTTAAGCCCAGAAAGTACATACGATCAACAAATGTATTAGCAGCATCAATAACAGTTTTAGGACCGGTGTTTAGATTTATGTACTCGTAGTCATTGTTCCAAGATAAACATGGAAGGTTAAAATCACCTAGTAGAATTAAGTTATCTGAGGGAAATGTATCGATTATATGATGTATACTGCTCCCGATCTCGTCAAAACGATTCGCAAAAACATTTAAATCAGGCGGCATGTAAACTAAAATTATACGCAAATTATAAGATGAGTTAATTGCACGCGCAGGTATAGCTACACATAACGACTCGGTGGCTCCGGCTCCCCGCCACTCCACACACGACTCGGCAGCAAGTTCGCGGCGAACGCATAGCATTACGCCACCTCCGGTTTTTTTGTTGGTTTCCAGACAATTGCGGTCGCATCGAAATATCTCGTACCTATTGTCACTTAATTCAGTGTTAATTATGTCGTCTTGTAGCCATGTTTCTGTAAATGATAAAATATCGTAGTCATTAGCCAGTATATTGTTGTACAGTTGTAAACATTTAGTTCTCAGGCCACGGACATTCTGGTAGTAAAAGCGCATATTTTTTTTATGTTTGTGGTTAAAATTATTCACGGTAAATAAATAAAATGTAAATTGTTTTTTAAAATTTGATTTGCAGGTAGATTTATGCCTATATAACATTGAATAAATAGGGCCGTAAGAACTATGTAAGGTATCTTTAAATAGAATGGTTTTTTAATATTTTTTTTTATAATAATAAGTAGGCTACGGTAAACAGCGTGAAGTATTATCACGAAAGTAAACACAAGTGTTATTTCATGGTTACTGTGCAACTTGTAATCGCACTTAAGCTGTATGTTTGTATTGTAAGTAGTAAAACTGTAGGTAGTAAAACAAAAATAGTATACTAATATATAAATAGTAATTTTATTCGCATGTCGCGGTACGGAGATATAATAAATATTAGCAATTGATCGTGAAAGATAGGAGACAATAATATGGGCGTATATTAAATTAAATATATTAAAATACAATACATAATATAAATATTTACATTTAATACAAATAATAGTAATTTTATTACAAATAATAGTTCCCTTGAGTAATATATGTTTTGGACGTGTCAACAACAAGAACAAGAAAGTCACTTTATTTTCCCCAAATCTTTGTGATCCATGATATTTAATGAGGGTGATTTGTCGTTTTTTCGGACGAATATTTTCCCATTTCGAATCCATACGTATTGGTAGGCAGCAGTAGCAGCAGCATCGCGAGTTTTTTTATGCAGCATTTTGTAGAAAGGAGTCAAATGCTCGTTTATATAAATTCTTTTCGGGCCATCCGGCAACGTGAGCCCAAAGTCGTTGGTTGTAAAAGTTTTCTTTCTCCGGATGGCCGATATGATAGTATCTTTAATAAGTTGATTACTCATCTTTGCTATAATATTTTTAGGCGATTTGATGTTATTCATTCGGAAAGGTACACGGTGTATGCTTACAATGTCCTGCATCGTCGCCTGAACACCCAGAGCTTCACATATAGATAATAAACATTGAGCGAGGTTTTAATTTTTATTTTCCGGGACTCCAGCGAGTTCTATATTATGTAAGCGTTCCCGCTGCTGCTGAATATTGATGTCACGCTCTAAGTTTGAGAAACGATGATTATAAGTGTCAAGTTCCTTTTCAATTTTTTTATATTGATTGATGTCCTTAGCCATAACCTCCGTTTTGGTTCGAAGATCGTCGAATGCTTTAGTATGAAAATCCAGTGATTTAGCTAGGTCGGTTAGTTCAAGCCTAAGCTGTCCGTGCTGTTGTGATAAATTATCCACTGTTTTAGTCACTGAACTAACTTGAGTTTTAATCTCGCATATTTCCGATCTCATGTTATGCATAAAATCATCGTTAGATTTCTTGATTTCTTGTAAAAGTGACATTATTTCTTTTTTGAACTCGTAATATCGTTATTCGTAATATCGTATGAATATTATTATTATAAAAATAACTTGGCCTAACTTTGAAATCGCAAATGTTATTTTGAACGCTCCAAAACGATTTGTCCTCAACATAACTAATGAAATATAGAGCTGAAGAGTTAAAAAACAAACATTTTTATTTTAAATAATAAGAAAATATTAAATCTTATAGTAAAAACTATCATTCTCTCTTTTCAATTACTGTCAATGGGAATGGAAAGGAGACGGCCTTTTTTGGGCTTTTATTCCGAATAAATTTGAACAGCAATGTGATAATTATATATTTCTTTTACAACCTAATTAATTAGGCTACTTGATTTTAAGTCCATCGGAATGTACTAGTGCAAACTAAACGTTCTTTTCCCTTTGTTCCTTGTTTTTCAAGTTGTAAAACACGTCAAATGCACCTATTGCATTTTCTTTTGAATATTTTAAGTTTTTACTCTACTTTTAGCTTCATGTAATTGCTGAATTGATGACGCCGAAGACCGACGCGTGCCAGGCTTCATCATCAATTCACTGTCTCCACCTCAACATCACGCACAAAGAAATTTAGTACGTCAATTCTTTGTCCTACTTCCAGAACTTGGAATTCTTTGCCAGCACATGTGTCCCCTCCTTCCTACAACATGGGTTCTTTCAAAAGAGGCGTGAAAAAGAACCTTTTGGGCCTAGCTGTCTTCGCATATGAACTCTTCTTAGCGCTTCGCATCAGGTGGTGTCGAGTTATTTGTCATGGTCGTGTATTGTATAAAAAAAAACTCGTTGTTTTTAAAATAAAAAGTAATGGTTCATAAGTTACTAAATGCTATAACAAAACAAAAAGAGAGTACCTACCTACTTCGGGTAATTCACATTCTCATACTTACGTCTGTTTCTGTCTTTCAATATTTTATTTGAACTGTCACCGGCTGCGTTTTTGTACTTCAATGGGGTGAAAAAAGACAACCGGTACTAGCTCTAAAAACAAACTATAGTGTGGCATTTTCATGTTCGTTTTAAAAATAAACGAAGTGCTATAGGTACCTATATTATATTAACATGAAAAATTCTATAAAAATATACCTTTTTACCCTGTCGAGGCAGAATTGCTGTTAAAAATTAGAATTATTTTAAGCCCAGGCTTCATACATTTTTTGGTCTTCTCCTCATATTTCGCTTGCACTTCACTAGCCGCTGCCGCAGCACTCTCGCTTGTTCGTTAGCTATTTTTTATTTTTTTATTCATATACAGGGTGGTGCCATCAATGCGACAATAAATTTAAACATGAGCCATATTAGTCCATAGAAATGGTTTGCCACTTTCAAAAATATCGTATTCATTTGATAATTTCATCACATTTGTATGGAATAGTGTAACGTTGGCAGCATTATTTCATACAAATGTCATGAAATTATAACAATAATACGATATTTTTGAAAGTGGCAAACCATTTCTATGGACTAATATAGCCCATGTTTAAATTTATTGACGCATTGACACCACTCTGTATATAACCGAACCATTAAGTAAGTGAGTGAGTGCTACCTCCTTTTCTAAAAATTGCACTAATAATCAGAGTACCTAGCTACTCAAACAAAACTGCTGTCAAAATAATTATAACTGTTTTTTTGGATAGCTAAAAAAGTCTATGGACTAAGAAATAGTTAAAACCTTACTATGTTTCGGTAACTTCGGTAAGCTGAGTCAACTTGGGATAATTTCTTCCAGTTTATTTTATTTTTTCGTTTTAAACACAGATATAATAAAAGAAATCCATAAAATTATTTCAAGTCCAATGTAGCTTAGTGGTTAGAGCAGTCATCCAGAGCGTTAAATGCCCGAAAGCCTAAAACACAGATGACAGAGTTTTTGGCGGAATTAGTTGGTGTCAGTCAAGAGTTTTATTACAATAATTAAAAATTAATGTGGAATTAATGTAGATAATTGATGTGGTTTTATAAAGCAAGTGTTTTTATTTACCTGCAATTGAGCTGTCATAGTGAATTTGATATAAAAGACGTTGAGAATTTTATATTGGTTCTCCGTAACATCAAAGTAGCATCATGGAGAAAGCATCATGGAAACGTATGACACGTTTCACGCAAAACTCTTCCAAGATACACTAATATGTGTTAAACTAGCATACATGGCTGTATGGGCATTAGTTCCCTTTGCGTTCTCTAATCTGGATAGAACTTTTTACAACAAATGACAGCTGTCAACTTTATTGTCAGCAAAGTAAAGGAATTAGAGATGGGCACTGGATAGGCGAATATGAATGTGTTACATAAATGGAAATATAATTTAAATCGATTTAATTTTTATTTTCATAACTTTGATTTATTTCTTTAAAGAACTGAAACATGCATTCACAGTGATTAAAAGTTAATCACTCATTACTAGATAGTAACATGATAACTTTTGAATGTGTAATTTAAAGGATATGAATCTTAATTGAAATGATATTAAAACTTTTATAAAAAGAAATAAACATTACAACTGTATTGGAGTATCTCACATGCCATAACAATTTATTATTTTAAGTATACTTCTACCATGGGCGAAAGTGATACTCAGAAAGGACCACACTACGCGAAAAACAAATTAGTAATGTAAATAAGAAACTACCATACTTCTACCGTAGTGACTAGCACGGGCCGTTAACAGAATCTCATTCCCTTCTCTCATGTCCACTTATGAGGAGAGAAAATGAGAAATGTAGTGTCTTCGAAAAATGTAGTGTCTTCGAAAAATGTAGTGTCTTCGAAAAATGTAGTGTCTTAGAGAAATGTAGTGTCTTCCTTTCTCGCGGACGAAGACAGAAACTCTTTTGTCTACTCCCCAGGGAGTTTGCCATGGTACGGAGGCTGTGCTTTTTTTACCACTCTAAAGTGATTCACAAAATTGGCGAATCAGTAGCTTAAAAAAATAATAGTAATAAAGGCTATAAAAATTCCTGTCACCCCTACACATGATGCCTTTTGCATCATGTCTAGAGTGAGCAGGATATTTGCCTCCTTCTCAAGGTCTTTCTCATCAAATTCACTTTTATTATAATGATCTTCCGTTTGCAAGTCAACAAGAACATTTGCTTCACAAAACTTCACTAATTTTATATCACAACGTTCGCTCAGACACAATTTTGTAATTTTTGTAATAAAAATCTTGACTAAAGTCCGGTCGCGGAACAGAAAGAATTTCGTACATTGACCTGTTCCCCTTCCTTATCGCTCCCGTTAAAATATAATGCGTCTCGCTCGCACAGTGACGTTCACGGTCGTCTGAAGTGATCGCAAACCTTTTTCTTGCATTAGAAGCGTTGTTTTGATAAGCAGGCATTTGTGTCTCTAAAATAATACCACGTGATGCTTGAAATTAATAATATCTTTTTAAATCCATATCTTTTAGATCCTTAATCATTAACTTATAATCTTTTTAATTTTTATTACTTTGTCAAACATTTTTAGTAAATAATCTATTTTTAATAAATAATTTGAATACACATTGGGGTTACAAACAAGTTACCACGTGATGCTTGAAATTAATAATATCGTTTTAAATCCATATCTTTTAAATCCTTAATCATTAACTTATAATCTTTTTAATTTTTATTACTTTGTCAAACATTTTTAGTAAATAATCTATTTTTAAAAAATAATTTCAATAGACATTGGGGTTACAAACAAGTTACCACGTGATGCTTGAAATTAATAATATCGTTTTAAATCCATATCTTTTAAATCCTTAATCATTAACTTATAATCTTTTTAATTTTTATTACTTTGTCAAACATTTTTAGTAAATAATCTATTTTTAAATAAATAATTTGAATAGACATTGGGGTTACAAACAAGTTATAATAGTGTTACACAGAATTGTCATTACCTACCTTTAATTACAGACTACTTAGTACTACGTATCCTTTAATTTTAGATCACAAATTGAAACATTATTTATTAATTTTCTGTGACAACAATAAAACCGACAACGCACGTGCCGACGCCATTCGCTAGACAAATATGAGTGTGTTCACTAAAACCTATCCTTCTTTCTTTCAAAAAAATCACAATATAATTTAATTCATTAGGTCATTAGTTTTTTTCACTTGCAAATAATTTTTAAAACAATACCTAATAGAAAAAGGTTTGTAATTTCTGTCAGTAGGCTAAGAGGTCATTGTACGAAATTCTTCCTGCTCCGCGACCGGACTTTAACACCATCAAATCCTGCCAAAAAATCCTTTATACGCAACTGTCTGTCTGTCTGTCTGTCTGTGTCTGTTTATTCTAAAATATCGAAATATTCTTAATTTTTTGAAAAAAAAAAAAAAAAAAAAAATCTAGTTTTATTCTATTTTAATTAATATCGAAATATCTTAGTCGATACGATTATCTACTGAAGATCAACATCTTTACTGTCTTCACCTGCCGTTGCCAGCTGTCCCATCACTAGTACATAAACTGTAGTCAGTCATACTTTGTGTTTTGTTTGCGTTTGTTTTTTAAATATCGATTTTTAACCAGCTAATTAATGCTCTTGTTGTTAAGGTTTTAATCTATTAAAATGGCAGCTGTACCTCGTAACTTTCTAACATGCCTATTGTTGTCCATTATTTCATTGAAATCTGGTAAGTTCGGTAAGGGCGTTGTTAGGTTTTTAAAATTTTTGATATTTTGTTTTAATATTTTTGTTTTTTAGTTTACTCAATAAACTGCTATCAGTGTTCAGGAACTGATTCGGATAATCCATTTGACTGCAACGAATTTTTAGAGGGGGATACTGATTTGTTACCGACTGATTGTGGCACTATACATAATGCACAATATTGTATAAAATATGTAGGGAGATTCGAAGGTGAGAATGTAGAAATCCAAAAGTCGCTGGTACAGGAATGTTGAGCTCTAGATAATAAGGCAATGTCTAAGTAAATAAAACTAACCTCTCACTAAATAAAACTAAGTCTTATCACTATCAGAATTGGGATTGGTTCCTGTGGGACAAATAACATTTTTCAATGCTTAAGTTGATGCTCTTATTAATGTCCTCTAGGTCTTGCAATTGACTGTTACCAGTGCAACTCATCTACTAATATGGAATGTGGTGACGGTTTGATGAACTTAGATGGTGGAATGTTGAAGCCTACTTCATGTGAACTTGTGTATAATGCCCAGTACTGCATTAAACAAACAGGTCCTAACTACCAAATGCATGTAGAAAATATGTCATGAAATAAACATATTGCAGTTCTGTTAATGGAACTGATATTAAATGTTTTTTGGCTTCGATTTTTGTTTTAGCATTTTTGTGCACCCATAGTATTATATTTAAACTCTAATTGTGATAGACTAAAGTTGTTTAGTAAATATTTAAAGTGTTGGTACAATTGACAAACTATTATTATTATAATTAACTCATTTCATAGAATGTGCTCTCAGGCCCTGAGGACAAGAAATCATGTTTACAATAATCTTTCTGCACATAAGGTGCTATGGAAGTTGTAACTGTTTTTACATACCACACACACCATGACCATGAACTAGCAGTGCAAACCATACTTTACAAAATATACTTAAATAGGTACTTAAATCTTTTTGTAATGTAGCTACCTAAAAAAATAATTGTTTGCATGTGGAACACAAATTATCTTTCTTTTATACTTAGTTATGTTAATGTTTTTAATTAAATATATAATTTGAGAACCGCACTAGACAACTAATTTTCTTCACTGGCTCATATCTGTCTGTTCTAAAGCGATATATCTCCCCACCTATTAAGGGAAGCAGAAAATTATTTGGTCCATCTACAGGGAAACAGATAAATCAGTCTTTGTTGTAGGTGCAACAGTTTATTAAAAATGGGGTTTGAACAATTCATTATGTTGATTGTACTTGCAAATAATAAAAAAATATTTTTATTTTGTGTTAATGTAACTCTTGCATGGATTTTCAGAGCTTTACTACTACTAGGTACTTCCAGTACTTATGCTTTTGCTTTGGATGTTGTTTCAATACTTTTTCAACCAGAATTGCGACCCGCTCACACTGTTCTCAAGTTCTCAATAATTATTATATCATTGTTACTTTTAAAGTAGTCTTCTTTGATTTGTGCATGCATTAACTACTATATAGGGTAGTGCCCTCAATGCGACAATAAATTTAAACATGGGCTATATTGGTCCATAGAAATGGTTAGACACTTTCAAAAATTTCGTATTCAATTGATAATTTCATGACCTTTGTATGAAATAATGCTGCCAACGTTACACTGTGCCATACAAATGTCATGAAATTATCAAATGATTACGATATTTTTGAAAGTGGCAAACCATTTCTATGGAAAAAGCCCATGTTTAAATTTATTGTCGCATTGACGGCACCACCCTGTATAATTCTCTGCAACAACATAATAATGCACAATAGCGTTTAAGATTTGCAGCACAAGCACTACTAATGTGGATTGGGTGGTAATTATATGGATTGGCTGGTGAGTATGATTGATTTTATTTAAAAAATATCCGAAATATTATTACCAACATAGTGTTTTATCATTTGATTATAATTTACAGCAATGTTGATAATCAAAATCAGAAATAAAAATTGAGAGAAATCATATTGCTCTAATAGATCAAAAGTGATGTAGCATACCTAATTCAAAATATCTTAATTATCTTTCTGTTTGTTTCTTCATAAACATTAAATGTATTTCAGAAAGATAATATTTTGAGGTTCCTTCTTAGCACATTCCTTGTTGATTTTTAAACAATCCCTAGGAACCTTTATTCTAAAGTTGTATTTTTTTTTCTAAAGGTGTATAAAGCTGTTTATTCTAGCTATTAAAATAATGTTTGTAACTGTCGTTGTCTTGGGTGTTTCTCACACCCTCTCAGATAGGAAGGCCACTTATGAATTAACCATACTGCATTTTAATTTATCTAAACCCCACTTCTATCCACCACTATCTAAATCAACTGTTAGATAATAATAATTAATTTATTATAGTGATGCTAAACTGAGTGTTTATTTTAGGTGGTATCAGCACAAAAAGATATTGTTCTTCCTTGGATTTAGGCAATTACTGCAACTATGTACATCAGGTTGGTGATAAATTGGAATACAGGACTTGCATTTACACATGTGGGACTGATGGTTGCAATACAGCCACAAGTTTAGGAATATCAGCTATTATTATAATACTATCCATATTTTTATGCAGAATGTTGTAAATATGTAAACATAAATACCTCATAGTGTGTCTTAGATTAAAGAAAAATCCATTTCAAAGACTAAATATTTATGATAAGATAATCTACATAATAAGATTTAAGATAAATTTATTGTTTTACATATAACTTTATGATATTCATATTTTGAATAATTTTGATATTTATTTTAGTACCTACCATGTTTTTTTTTTGCTTATATTTGCATTCATGTATACCTGTTTGATTTAAAACAATGGGCCTTATTCTGGAGATACTCTAAATCTCAATTTTAGTACTATTTTATTTTATTTTACTACTATTCTCGCAATATTAATAGAAAAAAGATAGCAAGAATTTGTTTAGAGCAGTCAACTAAATTTAGATAGATTTCAAAGAAATCCATTTTATCATGTTCAATTAGCAGATAGGTACTATTCTATTTTTTATTTATAGCTATATGTGAAGGTTGACAATTCTGCCAGTATCGAGTTTGGAGCAGACACAATGAATCATGGCTATGATTGATTTGTAGACGCGTAATCGGTCGCGACATCTTAGGGTAAACTAAAATATATTACGGGGAATGGAAGGACAACGACTACGATTTATATTTATTAATTATTCGAGTGGTGGGAAAACTAGGAAACATTTAATAAGGTCGAAAATTGAACGCACGTCTCTAAATGTTAAATTATGTGATAGCCATCCTTTTTGCATTCATATGGAGAGAAAAAGATGCACTGAACTTAAATTTAGGTTTAGCGTGTGTTCTCCAGAATTAGGGCCAATGAATTATTAATGTGATTGATTTTCGGCAGCTGTTTTTCGAATATTAATAATTATCAATGTTCACTGTGAATTTAATTTCAAATTAATAGTAAGTAAAGCAAATGTTAGCAGCTAAAATAGTCTAAGTACACACCTGTCATATTTATGGCAACATGACTGACCAAAAGATCACAATTTTATAGTTTAATGTAAAATACATTATTATACATTTTTGCTATATTTCTTGTTTTAATTAAGAGTCGAGATCGATAGCTATTATCTACTTTTCCATTCAAAGGAAAAACATATGTAATATAACACAACATTAGTGCTGGATTGAATTTCTTTAAAAAACAGTTTTAAAACGTATATGGTTAAATAAATAAACTATAAAGATATAAACTGAGGTCTCAATAAAACGTCAAATACTTGTTCAAACATATATTGAAAATTTGTGCTACAGAAGCATGATACAAAAATACATAATAAATATTAACACCGACGACTTAGCCAAATTATTCAGCTTATGCACAATAATACTTTCATTTTCACTTATCAAGCTAAAATATATCGAATATGGAATGTTAATACAAATAAACGGTGTAGATTTCCAAAAATCATTTTTCATTATCATGACTGTGTGTTCTAGTAAACAGTAACAATAAATGAGAATATTACAAGCACGATTTATTATTAGTACACAAATATGTTAACTTGGGTACTTGTGTAAAGGCTCTAGCATCTAGCACCTGGTCTGTTTCCTACATTCTAGGATGCTAGCTAGCTTCAATATCTTAGTACTAATTTATGCACATGAAAAGTTCAGGTAACTTTTTTGTACATTTTCCTATAACACTCATTTTCGATCTCCTCGCGGGTAAGGTAAATGCTGTAACTTAAATGAAAGTGATACAAATCCCTTAAAAACAGGTAACACAACAGTTTACATAAAATGTAAATCATACTAGTCCTAAAAACACTAACAAGAAGTCAACATAAAACTGGAATAATAAATCTATTATGTGCTAACATAAAATGTGCTTTTTAGCAATTGGACATCACAAAATTAACTTCTGCATAACCCTGACTTTCATTGCACATAAAGGATAAATTCATACAAAATTCAATAATAATAATTAAAATGTAAATTATATAAGAACATCACATACATTATTGTGACTGATATATCCATGTCATGGGTTTATCACAAAATAACTACATTATTTAATCAGAAAAGGCCAAAATTTGTAGGCCAAATATTAAGCCAATATTATAATTAAAATATTATCATTATCACTCCTCACAAAAATTTCCGTTGTCACACAAATAAAATATTCCTGTCATTTTTACAGTGCTAATCTTGTGTCAACTACAATAGAATTTCATTGGATATAATATAATTTGTAATGATACTTTATTTTGTTCCCATACAATAAATGTTAATACTGGATAATAAATAATAGTAAGTTTCATAGAAATATAAATTTTTGTAATGACATGTAATAATGCATCTTAAAGCTACAATGACTGCTCAATGAGCTTAACGCGTTTAAAAGATATTTGTGACAATACAAAATGTCGCCTTCGTGGGCAACTGAGCCCACACACCACTCATCCCGCGGGCTCAGTTGACTGCTACTGTTTATGTTGGGGGCGACTCGGACCACTCGGTCAACTCAGCCCGCGGGCACATTTAACCATTGTCTACCGCTATAGGGTCAACTCAGTATGGGAAAGTCTGAAACTGTGAGACATAGGAAGATCTGTTCTTTCGAAGATCTGGAC
Organism: Nymphula nitidulata; assembly: GCA_947347705.1. Classification (NCBI taxonomy): domain Eukaryota; kingdom Metazoa; phylum Arthropoda; class Insecta; order Lepidoptera; family Crambidae; genus Nymphula; species Nymphula nitidulata. Next base: position 13,605,930 of record OX374625.1, on the reverse strand, counting down.
CACGTCATTGTTTTTAGTAACAAGGAAAACTGAGTAGACCCCTTGGCAAATTAATGAGCCGAGGCACCCCCGACAAAATAAAAGGTGTCAATTGAGCCCGCGGGATGAGTCGTGTTTGGGCTCAGTTGCCCACAAAGTCAAAATGTCACTAAAATGTGTTAGCTACCAATACGAGGTACAAATAGCTTCTATTTGGCAATGCTATGCGGGGTCATAGGTTTATTATAAATGCTAGCAATCTAAAAGAACATTTAGCATTCGATTCACAACGATGATGAGCGATTTAAATATGCAAAATTAGATAATAATATTTTTCAGTGGTACCAAACATTTGGATTTGTGTAGACTTATAAAATCAGTTACCAGTATATCTTACATAACTGTGACGTGTTCTTCTTACTAATAAGTAATTCAGTCAAATGTGACAAAGGAGTGGAAGAAGTCGACATATTGACTTATAGCTATCAAAGATAAGTGACCGCAAGTCTACAAAGTTAGGTCTTAAAATTTGAGACAAGGCCTATAGTTTTTTACTACATATTATGAAGACTTAATTTTGAGATTAATGTTGCTAAATTAAGGCAAAATACGATTTAGACAACATGTTAACAGTAAGCCAAAGTAAGCTTTGAGCTATGTCAATTCGTCAAATACTAGTTTTCTTTACATTCAAATAGAATACATCTACCAAAAAGGTATTTATAACGTTAGGTCTGCAAATCACCACTACCCTTACGTAAAATATAATGTACCGAGTTACAATTGTTATCTAGGCGCGACTTAACTCGAATTCCAAACATTTAAAGAAGATATCAAGGTTAATCCCAGCCAGTGAGATAACATTTTCACTTCGAATCGTGATAGCGTAACACCATAAACCTGTTAGCGTAGCGTAGTAGCAAAAAAGCGGTCGATTTACGCGCCATCCCGTTGGATGAGCGCTTGTAAAGCTGCGACGTGTTGTTCTAATTCCCGAACTCGCTGCTGACTGTTCTGTAACTGCCTTTTGACAATTCTCAACTCTTCACCTTGCCGGTTGAATGCTAGACGCAGCTGAAAATGAAGTTTGAAAAATGCATAATCTATGGATTATCATTTCTCATTTTTTTTATACAACTAGATGAAAAACAAGCTGACGGCCCACCTGATGGTAAGCGGTTACCGCCGCCTATAGACACCTGCAATAACAGGGGAAAATCACTTGATATTGCAAGTGCGTTGTCATCCTGGGGCCTAAGATGAAATGCCATCCATGCCCAGTAATTACACTGGCTACCTTTCCCTTCAATCCGAAACACAGCTAAATATTTCACGGCTGAAATAAGTAAGGCGGTGGTACCTACCCAGACGACCCTACCATTAGATATCAATGCAAAAGTAACTATCTGTCTGTGTTAGGTTGAAAGCAGATATTTCATATTCGGCCAGGTATCAGTGCACTATCTCGAAAAATCAGGAAAAATCTAAATCCGGGTATCATACTAAAATTCGTTTTCGAAATGAAAACGAATTTTAGTATGATACTTGTAAAAAAATTCTAATGATTCGTCAATTTCACCATTATTCAATATGGCGGGCGACATATAAGTCAACTAAACAGCACCAAAGTGATATAGGCGCCAAGATTTTGCTGTTTCAATTTTTTCTATAAAAATCTTTTGTTCCACGACACAAAGCAAATAAAAAGAAAATGGACATTTGAAAACTGTTCTGTTTTTGCTTATTTTTTAGAATAGTGTACAGTCGGAGACTGAAATTGTTTAACAATTAATTTTTGATTTTGTCGTATTAGCACGGCAAATGAGCCGACAGGTATTGTCCATCATCGACTTTCTTCAAAATAGTTCGTGTATTCCTATTATGCGAATAAATGCAAATATGCGTCAACCTGCTAAACATTCAAATTCCCCAACTACATAGACCTGGCCGGGTCTTCATATATTTTTGGGACAACTCCTTTGGCAAGGAGATAGATTCTGAGTTTAAGTACATAGGGTACCTTTTAGCGAGATAACAAACATCGGGGGTCGTCACCACCAATAATACGACAATAAATTTATAACACGAGCTATATTAATTAATAGAAATGTTTCGCAATTTTCAAATACATCTTATTCATTTGACAATTTCATGACATTAGTATGAAATAATCTAACATTGGCTGCATTATATTATTAAGATATATTTGAAAGTTGCGAAACATTTCTATGAACAAATATAGTCCAAATATAATCGCCACTATCCTGTATAGTATGTTCAACTTATTAAAATTTCTTTTTTTTAAATTAGCTTTCAATAAAGCTAATCCATACAATCATGACTCATTTTAATCAATTGCTGAAAAAATGTCATTTATGGAACGTCAAATGACGTCGCCCACATCTGCCACTTTTGCCGAATTGACATTTTATATTTATTCGGTGCGCAACACAAACTGGGACATTTTGCCACTTTTCCAATATAATCCACAAAAAAAACTTATGGTTATTTTGAAAACATTTTGTCTATTTGACGCAAACCTAAAAATTAGTTAAAAGTATATGTATTTTCAAAATGTCACTTAACCTGACTGGTTCTAAAATAGGTAAGACAAGTATTTCCACATGGGCGTTTTTTATGTTTATCCCTGTAAGTGTAAATGGGTTATAGAATTACCTCATGTTCAGTACTGAACACGTCCCCGTGGCTAATTTGTTGGTACAGCGGCACTGGCGCGGCTGGGGCGGGCTTACTGCCGAAAAGCAGTTGCAACTGGTGAAACTTCGTGCTCTGGTTGGCGTTCGTCTTCGCGCATTTCTCCGTTACTTGCACCTGCTGTAAACAAAATCAGATGTTGAAATGTTGCAGTTAACTTTGAGGCGCCGGTAAAGAGACTGTCGAGATCACTATTCAACAATGCTATTTTATTAATCGACTTCAAAAAAAGGAGGAGGTTATCAATTCGTCTGTATGTTTTTTCTTGTTTGATCCCTCAGATTTTTTGACTGGGTGAACCGATATTAATAATTCTTTTTTTGTTCTATGCGGAAGAGTTCCTATTTGGTGCCATAAAAATGTTTTGAAAATCCATTGGGTAGTTTGGTTTTTAAATAAAAAAAAACTGGAAAAATTAAGTCGTCTATGTATGCGAAAATGCAAATTTTTGCTTTCCTATGAAATTTTATTGAAATGATACGATAGTAGAAAACAATATAAGCTCACGGTCACCCATCTAGCTTAGACCTTCAAAAGTTATTGTTATTGTGAAAAAAAATTGAACAATAATTAAAACCGACTCTAAAAAACTGAAAAGGATAAAATAATTAAAGTTTAGTAGGTACTCATCCCGTAGGAACATATTTTTGGTGTTGGTGCTAAGTTGTTTCCAGAAACCATAGATAGTGAAGCACCAACTCCAAAAATATGTTCCTAGGGAATGAGTACCTACTAAAATTTAATTATTTTATCCTTTTCAGTTTTTTGGAGTCGGTTGTAATTTTTGTTTAATTGTATGTTATACGGTTTAAAATGGCAGTCGCTCGATGGCTCTCGTGAAATCTCGAGAGCGCGCTACCTACCACTATGTCGTACCAGCTATGCTACTTTGGACAGTATGTCATACAAAATAAGGTTTACTTTGAATTGTAATCTGCTTAGTCTCTTCCGATGCGCCTCAGTCGCACTGGGCCTTAAGCTTATTTTTATTCGTTTACCTGTGTTTCATCATTATCGGGCTGCCAAGTACCCAGTGGACGATAATCAGGCGTGGTCTCCCGCGAAAGAAACGCGAACTTCTTCCTGTTGTTGGCGTCTTGTGGCTGCATGGCTGGCGCGTCTTTGCTCGTAGTTCGAGGTTTGTGCGTGGTAATTGTCACTCCTGTGAATTAATATTGTTTTTATATTACAATCATACAATTATAAGTTATAATTGTACACGATGTACAAAAAAAAAACTACCTTCAATTACAAAATATAATATGATTGGTTGATAACTTATTGAAAATGAAGTTCAGTATGGAGCAGGTCTAAAACTGATTAAAATCACTGTTCAGAACTCCTTTTATACTTTTGTATTTTTTTATTATTTTAATATTTTGTGACAGAAGATGATTTTGTCAATAAACCCTTAGTAACCAACAACAATATTTTATCCTTTATTAATTTATTGTAAATAATACTATAAATCTTCCAAACAAGAAACGACGTTACTCAAGACGTCTTCATGGTGACCCCGACGTAGAACAAGGAGTATTCTACGTTTATTTAATATGGCCGAGATGGATGTAAAAAAATTAACAGTTTTACGAGGAAGCCTCAAAGCTAAAATCACAAATTTCGATAAGTATTTGAATAAAATTTATAGTTCTGACATTATTTCTGGTAATCAGTTATATAATTTGAAGGAGCGTATTGAAAATATTGTAAAAATTTTATCCGAATTTGAGACGATTCAGAATGATTTAGACCTGATAGTTGATAATCAGGACGAAAATCAAATACAAAGAGAAAATTTTGAAGTTTTATACTTTGATACTGTGGCCAAGGCAAGGTCTTTGTACGACAAATTCGAACATGGTTCTTCACATGTGAATGCCAGTAGTCAACCTATCAGTCATCATCATCAATCACCTTGCCAACCACAAGTTCAAATAAAATTGCCCGAAATATCTCTACCAAAATTTGACGGAAATTCAAATAACTGGCTTGAATTTCGTGACACCTTTGCTGCTCTTATAAATACTAATAATAATTTATCACAAATCCAAAAATTTCATTATCTGCGACAATCTCTTTTTGGTAATGCTAAGGAAACTATAGAATCTATAGAGTTTTCTGCTGAATATTATTCTATCGCATGGAGTATTCTCTGTGATCGCTACAATAATCCTAAAATTCTTGTCCAAAATCATTTAAAATCCTTGTGTCACTTCCCAAGTGTAAAACCAACTTGCCATAACCTTCGTTTGTTTAATGACAATATATCGAAAAATATTCGTGCTCTCAAGCTACAGAATTTACCCGTAGAACAATGGGACACATTGATAATTTTCTTAATGTTACCAAAATTAGACAAACGAATGATGATTAAATGGGAAGAAAAAGGATGTAATGAATTACCTACTTTACAGGAATTTCAAAATTTCATTCGTCAACAAGCTGATCTTTTAGAATCTATTCAAAATCAAGAATTGTTTTATACTACAACCGAGTCACGGCAAGATACTAAACTAGATCAAGAATTTTATAAGGCTATGCCTCCCATGAATTTACCAAACTGTGTAATGTGCAAGGGTAAGCATTATCTTAATCAGTGTGAAAAGTTTTTAACCTTGAAACCTAGTGAAAGGTTCGACATTGTCAAACAAAACAAATTGTGTACTAACTGTTTTAATCCTCATCATACTACGACAATGTGCCGCGCCAGTCTCTGTCGAGTGTGTCACGGAAAACATCATTCTTTACTACATTTTGATAAACCTAGCACCTTACAGACACAAACGACAACTACAACTCAAGAGACCGCCGAGGATCAATTTCCTATACCTATGACTCAGAATTTGCAAAACATTAGTCAGCTGAATGTAAGTTATGACAATCGTCAGACAACAGTGTTATTATCGACAGCTGTGGTAATAGTTAAAAACGCAAATAACTTGTCTATTCCGCTGCGAGTGTTACTTGACTCTGGGTCACAGTGTAATTTTATTTCCGAAAGAGCATCAAGGGTTTTGAATTTGCAAAGGGATATTACGGATGTCAAAGTCGTAGGATTCAATAACAATGTTACAGAAATTAATTATAAATGTACGATAATATTATACTCTCAATATAATGAAAATTACAATTTAACCGTTTCTTGTCTTGTGGCTCCTGAGTTATGTGAAGTATTACAAAACACATATATAAATAAAGATTTGCTAGATATACCAATGAATTTAAAATTAGCAGATCAAAAATATTACGAACCAGGTAAAGTAGACATCATTTTAGGGGCAGAAATATTTTATAGTTTGTTATGTATTGGACAAAGGTCGCTAGGTCCAGGATTACCAATTTTACAAAAAACTAAATTAGGGTGGGTGTTAGCAGGACCTATACCTATGTCGAGTAACGGTAATCTCGTGGAATGCAATAAAATAAAATGTAATTTGATTAATGAATTGCTACCAAGGTTTTGGGAATTAGAAGAATGCTCGTTACCAAAACAAGGTTTTAGTACTTATAAAGATCAAAAATGTGAAGATATATTCGAAAGAACCACTAACTGCAATATCAATGGTAATTTTGTGGGAACTATACCATTTAAAGAATCGCCTGAATGTTTGGGTGATTCTAGAGCGATTGCACTTGGACGTTTCCGTAGTAATGAACGAAAACTGCAGCAGAATAGCTTGCTTAGAACAATGTATATTGACTTTATGAGGGAATACGAATCTCTAGGTCATATGTCTAAATTATCAGAGATAAATATATTGCAACATACTGGTCCTATATATTATTTTCCTCATCATGGCATTTTAAATAGTAAACGCGAAACAACAAAATTTAGGGTTGGTTTTGACGGTTCTTGTAAAACTGATACTGGTATTTCAATAAATGACATACAATATATAGGGAAAACTCACCAGCAAGATATTATATCTAGGTGGTCAAATTTCTCTCAGCAATTGGCTCAAATTAAAAACCTTCAAATAGCTATGCAAGTATGCTGTTCTAGTCCAAAATCGATGCAATTACATGGTTTTTGTGACAGCTCTAAACGTGCTTATGGAGCATGTATTTACGTTAGATCTGAAAACGATACAGGTCACATTGTAACGCGATTATTAATTTCTAAGTCACGAATAAGTCCTATAAAAGAACACACTATTCCACGTTTAGAATTATGTGGTGCGGTTCTTTTAGGGAATTTAATGCATAAAGTAAAAACCTCCTGGAATGTGGTAGATAATATGCAAGTATTTTATTGGTCTGATTCCAATGTAGTCTTATCATGGTTGCAAACGACATATTCAAATAACATAATTTTATTTGAGAGATGGTCTTCCTATAATAAAACAATTCATATAGTCACTTACGTTTTTAGATTTATAAATAATATTAACAAGAAAGGGGTAAAATTTAAGGAATCGTTTAACTGCAGTCAAATTTCAAATTCGCTTAAATTCATATTAAAGGTAGTTCAAAGATCTCAATATATTAATGAATATAATACATTAATAAGGAAAGAGCCTTTACCGAATACCAGCGAATTAAGTTGTTTGAATCCCTTTATAGACAGCGATGATCTTATAAGGATTGGCGGGAGATTAGAACACTCCATACTTACGTTTGGTCAGAAAGATCCTATACTTCTACCTTTTAAACATCATTTTGTTAGAGTTTTATTTAGACATGAGCATATTCATCTTTTGCATGCTGGACCTACACTTCTGCCTTCACACATTCGACAGAAATATTGGCCAATACGCGGCAAGCAATTAGCTAGACAAACTGTACATAAATGTGTACAGTGTTTCAAGGCAAAACCACGTCATGCTGAATATTTAATGGGAGACCTACCTTCGGATAGAGTAACACCTTCCTTGCCGTTCTCGGTTGTCGGTGTCGAATATTCTGATTTTTTTCAAATTCGTGATCGTAGAGGACGGAGTTATAAAATTTCAAAATGTTACGTGCGTATTTTCATTTGTTTTGTTACCAAGAGGGTGCACATAGAATTAGTACCGAATTTAACTGTAGATATTTTTTTAGCGGCTCTTCGTCGTTTCATAGCGCGTAGAACCTTTGATGAATTTTATACAGTTTTAACTGAAATCGAAGCCATTTTAAATTCTCGTCCGATTACTCCTTTGGATACTGAACACTCGGAGGTCCTAACCCCGGCGCATTGTTTTATCGGACGTCCTTACACGTCATTACCAGAAGAACATTATACTTCTTCCTTCGATATTAGACTCACAAATTATCAGCAAATGATAAAATTGGGACAACATTTCTGGAAACAGTGGTCCGATAATTATTTGGCCGAACTACAGAAACGCTACAAGTGGAAAACTAGTCACCAAAATGTTGAAGTTTGAGAAATGGTTCTGTTTAAGGGCCACAATATTTTGTCTCCTAAATGGCATATAAGGTCATGTAGTCAATACGATACCAGGGTCTCATGGTCAAATAAGGGTCGTCGAACTCATGTTACCTAGCGGTTATAAAACACGGCTACCAGTGAATACCTTATGCCCTTTGCCTAAGGAAGATTGAAGTGAAGATGAACCTACAGATGTTTCTCGGGGGTGTAACAACCTTCAAGTTTATGTTGTTTTGTTTTTGCGCCTGGAGTAAGCGTTAATTATGTTTTCCCCCCTGTTTTTTGTGCCGAAGCCAGCGTTATTATTTTTTTTTATTGGGCGGAGCATGTTCAGAACTCCTTTTATACTTTTGTATTTTTTTATTATTTTAATATTTTGTGACAGAAGATGATTTTGTCAATAAACCCTTAGTAACCAACAACAATATTTTATCCTTTATTAATTTATTATAAATAATACTATAAATCTTCCAAACAAGAATTTTATACAGTTTTAACTGAAATCGAAGCCATTTTAAATTCTCGTCCGATTACTCCTTTGGATACTGAACACTCGGAGGTCCTAACCCCGGCGCATTGTTTTATCGGACGTCCTTACACGTCATTACCAGAAGAACATTATACTTCTTCCTTCGATATTAGACTCACAAATTATCAGCAAATGATAAAATTGGGACAACATTTCTGGAAACAGTGGTCCGATAATTATTTGGCCGAACTACAGAAACGCTACAAGTGGAAAACTAGTCACCAAAATGTTGAAGTTTGAGAAATGGTTCTGTTTAAGGGCCACAATATTTTGTCTCCTAAATGGCATATAAGGTCATGTAGTCAATACGATACCAGGGTCTCATGGTCAAATAAGGGTCGTCGAACTCATGTTACCTAGCGGTTATAAAACACGGCTACCAGTGAATACCTTATGCCCTTTGCCTAAGGAAGATTGAAGTGAAGATGAACCTACAGATGTTTCTCGGGGGTGTAACAACCTTCAAGTTTATGTTGTTTTGTTTTTGCGCCTGGAGTAAGCGTTAATTATGTTTTCCCCCCTGTTTTTTGTGCCGAAGCCAGCGTTATTATTTTTTTTTATTGGGCGGAGCATGTTCAGAACTCCTTTTATACTTTTGTATTTTTTTATTATTTTAATATTTTGTGACAGAAGATGATTTTGTCAATAAACCCTTAGTAACCAACAACAATATTTTATCCTTTATTAATTTATTATAAATAATACTATAAATCTTCCAAACAAGAAACGACGTTACTCAAGACGTCTTCAATCACCAAATATAAATTTAAGTCTAAGAGTAGGACAGCTACCTTTTTTTGTATAAGAAATGTGGTCAAAACTATTTTTAAAAAATAAAATTGTATATGATCATGAATGCAAGAAGTTGTTATATGACATATTATTTATGATGGTTTTTTATGCGACATTTTATATGAGTAAATTTATTAAGTTTTTTTGCCCAAAGAATATTAGGCTAAAGGAAAATTCAGTTAAATAAAATACATAAAATTTATTTTATATGCCTTCATATACAATTTCCTTAAATTGCTTTATAAACTGTCGAAAGCAGATCATTAATTTTTTGGTAAACACTTTGAGTGATGATTTTCATTTCCTGAAAAGTCGGATTACAGGTAGCTTGTGGTGGGTTATGTATACATTTGCAGTCTCAACCGCCCTAGTCACGGATGTGCATCAGCAACAGCCGGTAGAAAAGTGCCGAGTACCCACGGCACTTTTTACCAAAGCTTAGTCCGAAAGAACGACCTGAGTACTGGCCCGTATTACAGAACGAGGCTTAAGCATCGTTTGAACTCGAATCACTTAAAACTAGTTTTAAGTGTAGATCACTACTTAATTGCCCAGCTTATTACAGGTTGCGTTTTAAGACTCAATCAGCTGAAACTAGAATCAATAATTGACAAAGCAACAATGACAAGTAAAGAAAAGCGAAACTGGCAAAACACGGGCGAATATAACCCGTCAGATTATAAAACAATACAGCGTTATGTCAGTATTTAGTGGGTATGCCAGCCTTCAGTCGGAGACTACCACAAAACCAAACAAGCTCCCGTTTCTCTCTGGGTGCCCATAAACTTTTCGTTTAACTGGGCTATCTCACAAAAAAATTGTATGCATAAATACATAATGAATAAATACAAGCCACCACAGTGTCTGACACTGTGGTGGCTTGTATTTATATTTGTATGTATTTATTGCTTCAGAATGAATGAGGATCATCATACAAAAATGTGTCCGAAGCTAGTTATTAGTAGTGTTTACACGGACCTGTCCTCATGCTGATGAGTGTTGGCAGAGCGTTTATTCCGTTGAGCCAATCTTTAGCCGATAGCGCTGGCAGGGGCGCTGCTGTATCGGGATATAAGTCCTCCTGGAAAAAGTTAACGTAAATAATAAATAGCAAAGAAAATGCTTCTAACATCAGGTTCTATTCTAATTATTTCTCGAGTGAGAAAGAGAGAAAGAGATTTTAAAATTGGAGATCTCGGTGAAATGTCTCCTATCTCAAGTAAAAATGTCGCATAATGTCGACTGAAAATAAGAACTGGTTGCTAGTCGAGTGGTAGTCATAGAAATTTATCTGTACCATTTGTTACAATACTAAAACATGCTTCAATAGATATACACAATTTATTTTAACACCATGATCACTGGTAATCCTTTCTATTAATCGTAGTTCATAATAAACAAAAATTTTTGCTTAAAGGTTCTTAGTAGGTACTATTCATACTTTTACAGTACTTTTTAATAGAATGCATTGCATTTATTCTTATTCTTACCTGGAAACAATCGGACTTGCGTGGCACGATCATAGAGATAGGCTCGCATAGGCCCCTAGACGTATGCAGCTTATAGAACCGGAATACTTCGCACGCGCTTGTGTTCAGGCCACGTTTCGGCATGAAGCCTAGGCCTCGCTGAAACAATAAATTATCAAATCAGTTGAAAAAAAAGTTCGAAATCTCTAAAACACAATATGTGACTTACCAAAATTATTGTGGTACGTCACAGCTTATTATAAACACTTAATAAAAGAGATGTTTCCAAAATGTATAGAGACCCGGCCAGGTCTATGTACACTATGATGAAAAATAGGTAAAAATATGCAGGACAGCGATCAATTGTCCGTTTTATTTTTATTCGCTTTGTTGCGTGCTACAAAACAAGAATATTTATAGAAAAAACTGCAACACAACCAAATAATATTCATCATGACGCGTATGTCACTTTGGTGACGTTTAGTTGACTGCTATGTCGCCCGCCATATTGCCATAGTGAATAACGGTGAAATCAACGAAAAATTTCAACTTTTGTACAAACAAACTATGCATGAAAACGAATTGTTAGTATTTTTCGCAGATCCAGATTATTCCTGATTTTTTGAGATACTGGACCGGATATGAAACATCTCCTTTATTGAGTGTTTATTTTGGTATATCACATTTTTTAAAAACACCAAACATGATACTAATTTTGAGAATGTTTTGGTAGTTGTATTCATGAAACGAACATGAAGTCATTTTTATTGGCTATCCGTTGGCACAAAGCCCTCACTAATACAGACATCAGTTTGTAATTGATAGGGTCCTGGCTCTTTGGAACCTATAATTACTCACAATAAAAATATAAAATTAATATTTGTACCTGAGGATTGCCGGAGAGGAACTGGTTGAGGAAATGCACATACGGTGGCTCGTCGACCACTTCGTAGTATCTTATATTGCCGTCGCCCTTGCCTGCCAGGTACACCTGCAGTTATTAAGACAGACAATTAGAAAACATACCACAGTAAAAAACCTATGACAAATAAAGAGCTTTCCCAGATACCACAAACAAAATTGTGAAGAAGTAGCTTGGGATTTGTGGAAAATTTCGTAAATACTCGTATTGATTGCTAATCATTCATATCGGGGGTAGAACTCTTTTATTTAGCTTTATAAAGAACTAAAGACGCTATATTTCTCATAATCCTGCACCATTTGGTGCTTAGGTAGCCTTGAACCTTACCAATCTTGAGACGGTTTTGGTGCTTACGATCCATGGATGAGGACGGTTTTGTTGCTAATGACTACGAACCATAATTTTGTGTTTACGAGAGGTGATGCCTTAGTGCTTAAGAAACTTGAATGCTTCAGTGCTTAAGAAACCTTTAGCGCTTTAGTACTTACGAATCTTTGGATGGTTTTGTTGCGTAGGAAACTTGACCGCTTTAGTGCTCAGGGTTCGGACTAGATGGTAGGCGGATAGAGCTGTGACGTGACCTCTAACTAGTGGTTTCGTTTATGAGGGAGCGGGGTTTTGTGACTTTCCTGCCAGTCTTGTTCGAATATGTTCATCATATCAGCCGAGCGACGCCCACTGCTGGGAATAGGCCTCCCCCAAGGATCTCCAAACCGATCGGTCCTGCGCTGCCCTCATTCAACGGCTTCCTGCGACCATCACCAGATCATCGGTAGACCTTGTGGGTCACTCGGGCCACTCGAGGACCTTTCCGCCCCAACGGCCGAATATATTGAGATAATTATTACTATAAAATTATCTTATTCATCGCTAAAGCAGAACCTAGATTTACAGCAGCCGTTTAGATGCGTTTTGTCACTTGGAGTTTACCCGCCGCGTCCCCCACTGCTTTATCAGCCGTGTAAGCGGCTTCGCTTGTCGCATGCGACGCTAAAATTCAAATAAACGCGTGCAAAAACGGTTTTCCTTACATCACGCGTGCAAAAATGCTTTTCTTTGAATGCTCCATACATTGCTATACGTTTTTGTTTCCGTAGACCCGCTTCGTGAACCGTAGCGTTTAACACCCCGCGTCTCCTTGAATCCTTAGACGTTTTGGTGTTTGTAAACTTTGAACACTATAATGAGACTTTGAATACAATAAAGAGACCTGGGGGCGTATTATGAACTCTTATTTCCAGTCAGTTTACGGCGTTTATTGAACTGCCTGGTAGTTTTGTACTATGAACTCTTAATTCCAGCCAGTCAGCAGTCACGTGACGCAATCCTGATTTCTGACTGGAACTTGGCTGGCAATTTATTTATTTATTTGTAACACAAACAGATAGTTATCAGTACATTTGTAACATTTGAGATTAACAGTTTTGTTTTAGATACTACCCTTAAATAGTGTTGACAGCATGTTCATTATGTAATAGTTGCCACAAACTAATGCTGTTACATGCCACATATCATAAATTCAGAATTATATAATTCCTCTAAAAAATATATATATATAAATACATTTACATACATACATATACTCACTTAAACATAAATCAAGAGAACTAAAGTTAAAACTAACAATTATCTAGTAAGACCTTAAGCTCTTTCTTAAACAAACTGTGACTATTAAAGATATCTAAGTTATGTTGATCAAAACTCAATTCATTATATGTGCGACACATTCGGTACAGTGGGGAGTGGAAAGCTCTCTGTGTTTTACATAAGGGTAAGTCAAAAGTGACCTCACGTTTAGCCTGTCTTGGTATTCTTAAAGGTATTTTGAAGCACAGAATTTAGTACTATGAGCGTTTATTTGACGTTTGTTTTCAAGTTTATGTGTCAAATTAATACTACTGGATGCTTTGATACCGAGTATCACGGAGAAACTCACCATATTAGTATCGTGGTCGAAGTACGGGAAGACTACGCCCGAGGAGCTGTCGATGGTCTCGCAGACGAGCGGCTTGTCGAGCTCGTGTTGGTCCCACACGGCGTACTGGCGGTCGCTGTAGCGGGAGAACCCCGTCGTTAGCACCTTGCCGCGCCCACCCAGGAACGTGCACTTGGACGCTTTGGTGCCCAGGTGGCATGGGGACTCCTGGAATACAGAATAAAACCCGAGACTGTAACGGTAGCCGATTAAACAGTTTTGAGAGGATATTTTTTACGGTTTCTAACCGTTTTCTGCACTTTTAAATAACGATAATCATCATCACCAACCTATATACGTCCCACTGCTGGGCACAGGCCTTCCTACATGGGAAAAACACACGAGGAGCTTGGGCTATAACACCACCACGCGGGCCCAATGCTGGTTGGTGGGTTATAGCGGTTGCAGTAGCAACCGGGACCAGCGGCTTAACGTGCCTTCCGAAGCACGGAGGAGCTCGAGATAACAAACTTTGATTGACCCATCCCAGGATCGATGGCGAAAGTTTCTTTGTTTTTCGTATCGAAACCAGAGCGCTCAAACCAATACGCCACCAAGCTCCTCTCATAACGATAATAACCGTACCCAATGATTTAGATATCAACTAAACCATCATTCAAAGCATACCATAATTCAAAGGGTACCCGTAATAAGAGTTCCTTAATATTTGGGTCGGGTACCCGTATTTTAAAACAGTTTTACACGTACCGACCGTTGCCAGCTCGTACGATCGGTATCTGATTAAAGACAGATTTAATACTTTAGGGTACCCGTTTAAATATATCGGTCGTGTGTATACGCTATTGTGAATTTCAGTTACTTTTATAAATTACTGAATTTGGAGTTACCGTTAATAATGTTATCCGAATTTTGAGTTACTAGTTAAGGCGATACCTCGTCGGAACTAGCGACACCACTTGATTTATATTAATTGTGGTGAATATAGATCATAATAAACAAAAACGCTTTAGTGAATGACTAAAGAATGGTATTTGTAATTTTTTGAGATGTCCTCGGTATAAGATATTCCTCTACATGTAACCTATTTTTTCATTATTGCCGAAAGTGGCCACTTTTAACAATAATAAAAAATTTGGTTACTTATTGGTAGACACTTTATACAAAATACATCTTTAAAATATAACAAATACCGTTCTTTAGCAATTCTCTAAAGCGTTTTTGTTTATTATGTTCTAAATTCACCATAATTAATAACAATCAATTGGTGTCGCTAGTGTGCACGAGGTAGCCCCTAAAGCGGTATTTCCAATTATAAAACCTGTACTTCACCCAACTTCGATTGAGAATTTATTCTAAATCGAAGTAAACAAACCAATCATTTTAGTATGAGTTGATGATTTAGAAAGGTAGCAAGTTAACGAGTGAAAGGGATAAACATATACAAAACAACAGTTGGTTTATTTACCTACATTCTTTAACGAATTTGGCTACCTACAAATTATTTAGACTATGTTATATTAATAAAGAAAATATAACACAATATACAATCTACAATACTGACTCTGAGGCATCATACAGATCTTCACAATCAAAGGAAAGAGAAACAGAAAAGGAAGAAGAATATATTTCATTTGGCCATAAATAAAACACAACAAATATTCACCGATAGCACGATTCCCCTCCTAGGCTCTATGATACGCAGCTTTTTGTCCTTGCTAGTGGTGGCCAACAGCGAACCATCTCGGTTGAAAGACATGCAATAAATCACGTCCGTGTGGCAGTCGATCACACGCATCGCCTCGCCTTTACCCACATCCCAGATGAATATCTGCAAAATGACATAGATACTAGTTAGAAATAAATTAAAAAAAACCGCATACATCATATTTGTGAGACAGGGATATGTAAAAATTAATAAAACTATTCCTCAAATCCTCATAGTTTTATTCTTTCGTTTGACATCATAAAAATACAGGTTGTTTTTTATTGAGTCTGATGGGTTCGATTCCCAGATGAGGCAAGCAATCATTACTTACTTTTAAACATAAAATAACGTTTTCATAAAGAATAATATATTTTTAATTAACCTTGAGACCGCCCTTACTGCGTTAGTAATAGAGGCGGCTTTCGTAGTGCAACTGTTACACTTGATGTGTACAATAGCTATCGATATGTTTAATAATTGATTACACCACATCAATAGTAAACTATCATTTACAATCACGTGTCAATGTCAAGGTGCAGCATTGTTTTACTGTCGGAAAGTTCCGTCATGGCAACAAATACGCTTCATCATGCTATCGCTGACTTAGAAAATAATAACTATGTCCATAACAAATTCACCGTGCTTCCAAAACAACGGTATCTCTAAAATAGCATTTTAGCATCTACCGCGCGATCGATTGTAGCTCATCACGCAATTTGAACTTCTTAAAACGGCTCCCATTCATAATTCTTTAGTTACGCATGCAGTATGAAATGTATCTCAAACACGAGATTCAGGTAAAAACGGCTGCAGGTGAATTGATTGAGATGTTAACATTCACGCTTTATTACACTTTAGCATTCGACTCTCTAGATACCTACGATAAGCTGCAATTCTAATTCTTATCTCCTTGTTATAATATAAAAAAGTTAATTCAAAGTCTATATGAGTTGGTATCATTTTCAATTTAAAAATATCTTATTGATATTGTAAAATATATTTTTTTAAACACGTGTGCTAAGTTAAGTAAGATCCACTTTCCCACGTATTTTTTTTTATATTTCCTTTCGATACAAGCAATGCCTAATGGCATTAAGTCCGACAAATTGTAACTTATTTTGTGCAATTAAAGATTAAATAAATAAATAAATAAGCTACGAGGAAATAAAAGTACCTATCTCGAACTACAAATTATCAAAACCGTTTCCCAAAGTTTTTTCAACTCATATTTTTACTAAGAATATGATTAGGTCCTTACCAAATAGTCGAATCCAGCACTGAACAGGATGTTCTCCGCAATGGGGTGCCATTCAATGTAGGCTACCCTACGTTTATGGCCTTGTAGTTCCACCAGCCAATCAGTCAGGTGCATGGACAGACCACCATCAGGGATATGCCACAGCTTTATCTGAGATTACAAAACACATAATGATTTAGTATTTTAATCTCTAAGGGGCGGATAGATGATTTAATAAGGTACACTGTCTTTCGTTCCCCGGTTATAGAGTTTAGCTATCTCAATAAGAAAGACTTGCCCGGTAGCTACAAGCTTATTAATTAACAACATTATAATACAATAGCACAATCAAAAGACCTTACATTATAATGTTAGTAAGAATAAGAGTTCAAATATATATTTCTATTTATCAAAAGAACTATTATTCAATAAGGACAAAAACAATATTGTTACTCCGATTACGTAGCGGATATTTTTATAAATAAACAATAGATAATTAAATTAATACCGGCAATCGATAACGCCCGTAAATGCCTACGAAGGGTGATAATAAAAAGAGTTTTGTAGAATGAGATCAACATACACTTTCAGATACGTAATGTAAACCATCAAATTGGTCAGACGGAACATCCCGCGTAATGGGAGGCAATTTCTGCGAGCAAATCACGATAAAAACCTTGTATAATAAAGGAAAAATTAGCGCAAACGAAATTACCGTGCAGTCATCGGAACACGACGCGATGATGTTATCGTTGAACGGATTCCACTTTATGTCCAGCACTGGGCCTTTGTGGCCCGTCACGCGGCTCGCGTTGAAGTCTAGACGACCAGTCTGGAATAGGATCTTAAGTTAAAATAAACCTAAGTTTTATGTACGTACTAAATTGTCCGGTGGTGTGAATGTTTGGTAAGTAATAGTAAGAATCAGAAGTATCTAAGTTTAAACTATGATATTTTAGAAAAGCAACCATATTACTAGAGCATTAGAATCACTTTTCACTTCACATTTTAATATTTGATTTTGTGCCTTTATAACGCATACTTCTTGTAAGAAATAAAGAAAGAAAACGATGAAAAAGTTAAATACTCCAGGCGGAAATCAAACCTGCGTCTCCCGGGGTCCGGCAAGAGGGCCGAGACAAAATGCCATTTGACAATCGCTACCGCTATCGCTAAATGGAAAATGTATGGGATTTGATATTTACCTACAATCGAAAGTCAATCGAGAGCTTATGTCAAATCCCATACATTTTTCGCTTAGCGATAGCGATAGCGATAATCGATATGCATCTTGTCTAGGCCCTCAGACGCGATAACCGCTACGCCACCGGAGCACTAGGTAGATATAACCTACCAATTTCTTCACCGCTTTCTCCCTTTTAACGTTTTTATAGCAACTTTTATCTCACCACTCATTGAAGTTTACATTAAAGTTCACTTTTTACTTGTTAAAGATTTAACAAAGCTACAAACAACATTCGATTCTATCATTGTGGTTTAAAAATATCCGGCCAGGTATATGTACATTATGTCAAAAAATCAGGAACAATCTCACAAATCCGGGAAAAATACTAATAGTTCGTTTTTATGCACATGTTGTTTGTAAAAAAGTTGAAATTTTACGTCGATTTCACCAGTAATCAATATGGCAAACGACATAGAAATCAACTAAACGTCACCGAGGTGACTTAAAGGCCTACGCAGACCGGGACGGCATGGCAAAGTATTTATATTTGAATTTCCAAAAATTTGAATTTCCATTAGTAAAAATTTAAATACTTTGCCATGCCGTCCCGGTCTGCGTAGGCCTTAAGGCGCCATCTTGGACGGGTCCTCCCAAATGTGGGTGGGCCCAGCTCGTCGTGCCGTCGACTTTACCACGGAGTGGTAAAGTCCATGGCACTGTATGGAGCCCCGGTGTGGGCAGAGTGCCTCTCCCTCCGCACACGGGCCCTCTTACGACAGCCACAGAGGGTTATCGCAATCCGGGCCGTGCGGGCTTACCGCACGGTCAGTCATGGGGCTGCCTGCGTTTTAGCAGGTACGCTCCCGTGGGAGATTGATGCCCTGGTTTTGGCCAGAGTGCATCAACACCGGGTTGCGACAAGAGAGCGGGGGGAGCGTCCCGACCTTGACGAAGTGAGGCGGATCCGCACCCTGGCGCAGAGGGAGGCTCTGCGCCAGTGGGGGGAGGCACTCGTCACTCCAACAGCCGGCCACCGGACGATTGAAGCAATTCGTCCGGTGTTGGAGGAGTGGGTTGGGCGCCGGCTGGGCAGCCTTACCTACCGCATGGTACAGGTGCTGACCGGACATGGTTGCTTCGGTCACTACCTGTACCGTATCGCCCGTCGGGAGGAGACGCCGCGGTGTCATCACTGCGACTCCCCCGACGATACGGCTGAGCACACCCTTGTGGAGTGCCCGGCCTGGCGACACGAGCGCCGCGAACTTCGTGCGGCGCTCGGTGGCGGTCACCTCTCACTGCCAACCATGGTAAGGGCTATGGTTGGTAGCGAGAGGGTATGGGAGGCTGTCGCCTCCTTCTGTGAGACTGTGCTCACGCAGAAGGAGGCAGCGGAGAGGGAGCGGGAAGAGGATCCTCTGGCCGCCCCAATCCGGCGTAGACGGGTGGGTGTAAGGAGGCGGGCGGTGATCGCCCGTTTTCCTGCTCCCTAGGCGCGGCCGCATGCGTGGGTGGCCCCCACGCATGCATTGCATAGGCCGCCACGTCTGGGATTACCCATGTGACTCTGGGTAATCTCCATTGGCGCGAAACCTGGACGTAAGGCCGGGTTGCCTGGGGGTGGACTAGTGAAATTGCTTCGGCAGAGCCTAGGCTACCCCCGCGAAGGGCAGTGGAGTTACCGGGGAGTTTTAGTGGGTATTCCCAGTGTCATTTAGCGCTGGGCGACCCCCACACACGCCCGTCGCTTCGCCAGCGACGGGTAGGTCTGTAAACAGATTTCTCCCCGAAAAAAAAAAAAAAAAAAAAAGGCCTTAAGGCGCCATGATGAATACTTGGCTGTGTTGCAGGTATTTTTATGAAAATTCTTGTTTTGTATCAGAAAGCAAAGCAAATAAAAAGCAAATGGACGATTAAACACTGTTCTGCATATTTTTACCAATTTTTCAGAATAGTGTACATAGACCTGGCCGGGTCTCCATAGATTTTTGGAGCATCTCTTAAAAAGTATATCAAAAACGAGTAAAGTCCGGAAAACAATGCCATTTAATTGAAATCATAAAAATTTCATGTTACAGAAAATAAAATTAATGTTTGGTATTCCAGATAATACGCAAAAGTCCCAATATTTTAAATGCGGAATTAACTCTGTCGGTCTGTTACGCCGCTGAACCGACCTAAGGACAGGGCTTTTGGCGCGAATTCCGTTTTCCAGGCGGGCAGCCACGTATCCCATAAATAAAAGGGATAACGCCCGTTTGTATCTAAAATTTGTTTTTATTAGGCTATAACTAAAGTAATCAGCTGATGATCACTAAGGCTAGCGCTGAGTGACCATAGAACAGAAAGTTTGATTCGCTGAAAGGTAGAAAGTTCCTATCGAGTATAGATCCTTCATTTTTTAGAGTCTTAGTTTGGACTTGCCAATTTATTTCGGATAGACAAAGTCAGCGTTCAGTGCCGGTATCGTATTTAAAGATGATGGAGAAAAACGGTTCCAAATAGCAATATTTTGGCTAAAGAACCCTAAATAATCTACATAAGGCAACCACTCCAACGTAGATAGTAAAGATATCAAAGTACAATTAATCATTCACCACTTCACGATAAGAATTTTGAAATGTAAAGTTTTGTCTTAACTCAAAATTATAACTGATGGTACGACAATACAATTTCAGATAAGCTGGTTCAAACAATTACACAAGACAGGTGGATCTCAGTTTCGCAGTACAGCACTTATATTTCGTAATTAACCATCTGATATGGAGAAGATGTGCTTCGGCAACAAGTGGATACATTTTTTTGTAACTATAAAAGTTTCATGCCTTAATTTGCTAACATTTCAATTCGATTTCACACGTTTGAAGCGTTTCAATTTTATCTTTGTCTCGTGTCTGATTCGCAATAATTGGATTTGAGTCAGCATAAGCAGTAGACAATGTGCGAATACATATTATGGTATATTACTTCATTGTCAGAAGTGTCTCGTGAATAATGTCACATGTGAAGGTCAAGATCTATACATCGGTTATTTGAATAGTCATGAGTACGTTGAATTGTTTGTTGCTTTAAAGTATAGTGTAGGAAAAATATAGAATTACTTTATTTTCAATTAAGAAGTCGTTTAGGTAAAACACTTATTATTATTTCGTTATTAAAAATATAGTTGTCAATTTTAAGTTAATTTATTTTCTATTTCAAACCAAATATACACCTAATTATTATTCTAAAAATAATTTGATCAAAGAAATAACTCATAGAAAAAGATGGCGTGTTTCACCTCTTCATAATTAAGATAATCTTTTTCTATGCTCTATCAAAATGTGAGATCTCTATGTGAAAATCGTTTAATCATTTTTAAATGAGATAATTTTATTGATGGGTGTGAAGACACAACCATTGAACTGACATACAAAAACCGTAAAGAGTTCGTGTTTGCGCTTCTATGTGTTTTTACGTTTTTGTTTGAAAATGATCGAATAATGCTATCGATACACGGTCGATAGGGCTGGATAGCAGAATAAATCAAAATTGGTTGGATTGATTGAGTCTTTTTTTTGCAACTTGTGAAAATGCGTTGCCCGAACACAGGAAGTTATGCCAAGTTTAACTAATTTAACCGCAGCCGTCTGGTTAAATTAGCCACTTAACTGGACGCCTAGACATTAAACGCCGGCATCCAAAGAAACGGCTGAAGGACAACTAGCCAAGTCATTGAGCGCAACATTTAACGCTGAACGTTATGTCAGCCCTCTGGTTAAATTAGCCATTCAAGTGGACGCCTAAGTTTTTGTGTGACTGTTTGAGTGATTGGTAGGTTCAAGATTATTTTTTATGACCACTTATAACGGAAATCGTTTCTGTCATATCATCCATAACTCTTTAGTACAAGAAGATCTGCCTAGGCATCTATTTTAGCGGACTTTCAATATGCCATGTTGTTAAACGTTGCGTGAGTCTAGTTCAATTAACTATCGGCCTAGGCATTTAATTGAATGCCGGGGCGTTTAATCAACGGGCTAGGCATGCAATTAAGCGGCGAATTTCGCGCCAGATCGCGGCCAGATGGCGGCGACATGAATACGAATCATGCCTGTGCCCATATTGTAAGTTTCCATCAAATTCAAACGGAAACGTTCGTCGTATATCTAACTGTCGAATTGTAAGAAAACCACAGCAGCGCCTCTGTTGTGATTTGTTGGAAACCACTTATGGATTTGAGAGGTTAACACGACGATGATCGTTTTCGTTTCGTTTCGATTGAAACTTACACTAGGGGTACTGTTAAAACGTGTTACGGTTTACGAGTATGAAACACATTTATGAAGCTACTTTTGAAATGTTTTGTTTTACCATTTTCTAAGTTATTTTAAGGTTATGTGATTAAAAAATAGAAACAATCCTTATTGTAATGGTAGCATTTTTTGAGTAATATCTTAAACTAAGCACAGGAAACTTCGACTGAAGATGCGCTTTTTAAGTTAAAAGTACAAGTGATAAATTCTTAACGATTAAATGTCTCAATCTGTTAAGTTTATTAGAAAATTACTGTGGGAAATATGTTACCGTAAGGAGAAACCATCGTAGTTTATAGAACGATTAAGTTTTTCAGGTAGGTACTCTATATTTTCATTTTTTACTTTTTCAAGTACCGGCAACACTGCGTCATGCGGCCACATGTAAAGCTTTGGTTCGTTAAGGTATCTGAAGAGACTGAACCTTAATTATTTGGTAGAGTGCCTGTCATTAATATAGGCAGGAGTGATAATTATAATATTGACAGATCGATAAATTCCACAACTAGTCCCTTCCTTCGTTCCTACGTTTAGCTCAAATTACAACGAAGGTTTTATAAATCAAGGGGGTAATGCACTGCTTAATGCGAAAAGCAATAATTATAAATTTTCTTGAAAAACTGTGGTCACACGGTGTGGTATAAGAAGTTATTATTGATAATATAATGACAGACTGGCGGTTATCTCCGGCTCATTAGATGATACATTCTCAACGTCTCCTCGTTGCTGTGGGGCAAGTGTGTAAGTATGTCACAGCTCCAGTAGACAATGCATCATTCCAGCAATTAAAGCACTAGTGATCGTGTTGTCTGAATCTTCATTATGATTATGGCCAATTAGTTGTATTAGTTGGACTTTTTAATTGGATGCTTTCAACTAGTTTTGTAACTTGTTTATTGAAAACATAAAGACAAGTGTAAATTAAATAAATAAAAAGTGTAAACCAATCATCAGTGCATTCATGAATAATTTTGCACTACACCAATTACTTTCAACGCCAGAACGAGTTGTGATTTTAGAATGGTACCTAGTTGGACATTAGTTAAGGTTCTTGCGATTACTTTTATTTAATACGGTTGAATTGAAATGTATGCTATCACTTATGATAAGCGATGCAGTCATCACCACTTATCAAGTGATATGATAACGACTGCAATTTAGGGTCAACAAACTCAAAATTCGCCCGAGGGATTGCGTGTTTGTTGTAGAACACTCGCGAATTTTTATTGGGTGATCCTTTTAAAAACATCTGATAATGTTTTTAATCATTTCAAATCATTTTATATGTTTATGTATATAATATCACAAAAGAGACACAGGAATAAAATCTACAGAACTATGTTTTTTTATTTAACAATAAAAATAAAAAATCGACACTAAGTAAATGCATTTTCTGAGAAATAAACATAAATCCGGTAAAGGGGTTTTATTTTACATAAGAATTTTGTAAGAAGGCTTATTTAAAATAAGGTGATGTAGGTGTATAATTTTTAATATTATCTAATGTTCTCACCAAAAATTACTTTGGCATGTCCATATTAATATTTCGTCATGAAATCTCGCAAAGTTGTATTACTTCACTTTTAGATATTTCTGAATCCACATACGAAATTGTATGCACTTTAGGGATTAAACAACGTAGAATCCTAGGCATTGTAAGTAAATATTGACCTAAAGATTGTTAGGAAGGAGACCTACAATTCTTGTATTGTTTTAAATTCGTTTTGTTACAAGTCTAGTGATGAGTTTACTCTTGTAAATAGGTAATTTACAACAGTAAACCTACAAACATTATTAAGAGTTGGAATACCTTAAAATGCAATAGCCTACGCGGATAAACTAGGTATAATAAATGTTTTACTCACGTGATCCAAAGGCAACACCAGAAATGCTCCTCCACCAGCGACTTCAGTGACTATAGCCACAAATTTTGGGTTTACAGCGCAAAAGTTGGAGTCGTGCGCGTTTCTTGTGATTTTTATGTTGTCGTAACAACGCTCCTTTTTGAATGGCACGCCGTACACATGGCGGAACTTTGAGCTTCTCACGCCACGGAACCATACCTGAAAATGTATCGATCTATACCGGGTGTTACAGATTTCCGAAATAAAATTTGGAATTCTGGGGTTGCAGGGGGACGCTGTCATAGTGTTTGTCTCGTACGATACGAAACAGTACGCATTTTTAGGGTTGTCACAAGCAGGTGTGACAATGTTTTTTTATTAATTCAATCGGAAAATACAAGTGGTCTAAAAAGGTGTCAAACTTTCAGAGATACAGTCGACCACAGAAGTAGCTTAATACTTTAGTACCATGTCCCCCTGACTATTTGCGCTCGTACATATTTGCCACCGTATCATAACTACACCATAGCTATTGTGACATGGTACTAAAGTGCTCAGCTACTTCTGTGGTCGATCGTACCTCTTTACAAGTTACAGAACCAGCCCCTTTAATTTTATTTCCGAATTTTGTAACACTGTATAATCTGCTGCTAACAATAGTATAGACTTTATAGAAGGAAGGTAAATAAGCGTACGGCCCGCCGGATGGTAAGCGGTTACCGTAGCCTACAGACGGATGGAACAAACCACGCTTCCTCCATGAGCTTTTTATTAATTTATCATTAAATGGAAAATCAATTTGTAAGCACAGCCCATCAAGCGTACAGTTGCACTACGAAAGTCGCCTTTATTACGAACGTGTAAGGGCGGTCTTAAGGTCAAACTGTTACGCTTGATGTGCTGTCGACTGTATAGTTGATTAAGGGTTTAGTTTAATGGAACGACCGATAGGTGAATCTTCTCTATTGAAGTCAATTTTGTTTTGTAGTTTTGTGTCCCTCTGATTAGTAAGGTCTCCAAAGGACAAACACTGTGTCAGTCAGGATGGGAGAAAGGGGACTCGTGATGGCCCCAATGCTGACAACACAAATAAAGCATTAATTTGATTTTAACAGGGTCGGCTACAAGCGACTTATTATCTACCCGAAAGTATCACATAATGAACAAAGCGATGACTAATTTATGATGGTTTTAAAAAGTTGGTAGATTTTTGGGAATTATTGTTGTGAGAATATGAACATGTTTAAAATTGAAACTTCCGCCTAATGTTACCTTATTAATTTACTTTAAGAGCCCAACGGCGTTTCCTCAACAATAGAATATCTAT
The DNA here is from genome assembly GCA_947347705.1 of Nymphula nitidulata. Taxonomy (NCBI): domain Eukaryota; kingdom Metazoa; phylum Arthropoda; class Insecta; order Lepidoptera; family Crambidae; genus Nymphula; species Nymphula nitidulata. The sequence goes on along the minus strand of OX374625.1, from coordinate 13,580,620 downwards.
TGCATCTGGTTTGTATGTGTAAATTGAAAATTAATAATTTAGCAAAGTTGTACACGCAATAAGACTACAATAAAAACCACGATTTTCCAGTATCAAAGAATCGGATACAAAAAGAGCGTGGCGTATAAATAAAAAAAGATACTATTTAAAATATTTAATTTACCCGGAATTCCCGTCATTTCTTCAAAACAACGAGAGGAAAATCTATTTGCGTACATCCTTTCTGTCGGAAATCACTACACTTGATGTCGGAATTCTACGAAATACATCGTCCCGTCCTACATTGATTATTGCTTGAAAGTAAGTGAAAGTATAGAAATGTAAGAATTAAGACTTCCTGGACTACTGATGTATACAATTCAGGCACTGCACGTGCGTTCTAAACTTGTATTTTTAACTAAATGTTAAATCGATGTAATTAGTAATCAAAGATAGGTAAGTGTTAAATTATACACTTACTCTTAGAATAATAATGACATTATTCTAAACCACATATATAAGTTTTATTTTAGTGCGTTTATAACTCCTACTTTATTGTACCAATTACAAATAATAATAAAAAAAATCGATTTCCGTTTTATGCCGGATGTTTACAACATTTAATTATTACAATAATTAACGGACTGATCTCGTCAATGTATTTGGTTCGGAAATCAGTACAAGTTCTAGATATTACGCAAAAATTAAATCATAATTATTACTAAACAAGGAAATGTTGACTATTAAAAATGTTAATGTAGATAAATTATGTATTTAGTAACGGTGTCTACCGTGTCTATGATAATAACAAATAGACGACAATATATCAAATCAGTCAACTAGGAGTGAAACTTATGGTAATTTTGTGGTTTTTGTAGTGCATGGACTTTTAAGTTTCAGTTCAGTGCAAATCTTTCATTAAATTATCCGACCGTCCTAGACAAGCTATCGGTAAATGGAAAATGTATAGGATTTGACGTTTGCGTTCGAAACGAGGTCCCATGTCAACAAATCCCTTACATTTTCCACTTAGCGATAGCGATTATCGAAAGGCATCATGTCTAGGCCCTCACATTCACAACTGTTGAAAACTCACATCCCATATTTCTTTAATGCAACCGCGATAAAGTGGCAGGAATAGTTTCTAATAACGACTGTTTTTAGGACAAATGGCCGGTGACCTCATTTGACGTTTTATAATTATTATTACTATTCAATATAACAATACATAATTGAATACAGTAAATTACAACCAGTAACTCGCTTGCAAATCAGTCTATACCAAGGAATGCAATCGCCAGATCGAGATGTCGTCTGACGAAACTGAGTCTCGTACGGTTTGTGTACGAGATTGAGCGGGGCGGCATAATCCGTAGTATATCATACATAGCTCAGAACAAGCTACTTCTAATACTTACAAATTTCTAATACTTAAAATTTTTAAGAACCTTCCAAAGGAGATGTTCGATATTTGTCTTGAACCCCCACCAATTTAAATGATATATTAAAAAAAGCCTATGATCAGAGGGTCTTGAATATACCTTTTATATTTTGTAGCCCCCGCATTTTTAGTAATTTTGAAAAGTATTTATTAGAAATCTAACCCACAAATACAAGTTTCTCACATCAATCACAATTAATCAGAATAAAGAAAAGTAACCGTTTTCTTTTAGCGTAAAAATAATTGTATAGGCATAGGCTGAACCCCATCAAACCTGTTGCTAGTTATAAAAAAACCATATTTTGACAAGACCACGCATGAAATTGACGTTATATACTTTGTCTAACATGCGTCGCATTTTAACGACTTTTAAACCAGAATGAAATGCAAATTATTTATTGAAATGAAGGATTAGAAGTCCTAGTTTTTGTCCTATACTATTCGTCTCTATACAGATTCGGAACATCTCCTTTAAGAAGCGTTTGACTAATTGGGCCGTTAAAGTTAAAGGCTAAAAGTAAAGTTAATTGAAATGACCCATGGAAAGACTCGCTCATTGAGTTAGAATTATTTATAAAAGTTTAGAAGGTATTAGGTATGTCTATCGCGCGAATAGACACCATTCATTATTCAAGCTTAAATGAAATATTGTAAATGAATTTATAACCTATTTTTTGGTATTCTTCTTAATGATTGTTATGAATTATTAAATGTTAACTCCGATAAATAGAGTATAATATAATTTTTCATTATTGTAAATGTTTTATTTCTAAAATATTATATTTTTAAGATAGTTTTTATTACATGTACGGTCAGAATGTCATCTTTTATTGATAGAGTAGCTAGATGAATATCTACGAGTTATTATTAATGTATAATTTGAATAATATCGTCCGTCAGTGATATCATGATATTATCACATAGATTATAGTTTCACGTGTCTAAGTTATCATAAAATAGTTAAGCTATCGTGAAATAAATATTTTTGGCATAAACATAAAACTCATAATAAAATAATATATGACATATTTTTGCGCAAATAAAAATAGAAAAGTGCAAATAAAATGAAACAATACCTGCGAATTTGTCATCTTGTCTTCCTTTTACGATGTGCGTTATCAAGGCATGCACTACTTAGAGGCGAACTCCCAAACTATACAGTTCTGTGCATTTTACTAATAACCATGTACACAAATAACATAAACAGCTGCCCACAACATGACGCACTGTAACTTAACACTGAAAGTTGCAAAGAAACAAAAAGGATGCATTAAACATAACATAAAACACATGTGCTTAGGAAAATAAATAAAAAATATAAATAGGAATGTTCAGTTCACTTGTGTCAAGTTGATTTGAAAATAATAGTTGTGTGCGGTTATGTATGATAGACCGGCCGAGGCGCGTGACTCGAGACGCGGTCGAAAAAAAAGTGAAAAGATACGTGTTACAAAGTCGTTGCCATCGATGATGCTGAGAGAAATTTAAATTCATTGACTATTCTGTGCTAATTGAATAATTTATAATGTATTAGTGTCTGTTTAAATAACTATTACGTAACACAAAAGTATAACACTTTTAATATTCACATTATTTTAAGTCGGACAACAAATTAGTTATAAACTAAACGACATAATACTACTAGGCGCCCTAGGACATTGCTTTTTTCTACTCTAGATATTTTTCTAAATACTTGACGGTTACATTACGTCTGAATCTGATGTCATGATTCAAAATAAAATAATCAAGTCTATCATTTTGGTACATTAGCAAAAACACACATACTTAACAAAAACTACATAATTCATAAAGATTTAGCAATGTTGTAACACTTTCCCTCTTCTACTTCCAAGATAGCATTACATGATGGCCAGCTAAGCGTTACAAAGAAAAAAAATGCGATGCCACTACCGTCTACAAGTAGCACAACAGCTTATGTCATGGTTCGTAGATTTAAATGTAACACAAACACTTTACTGTGTTCAATATTAAATCAAAATTATACGTAATATCGACCAAGTAATGGCGTGCCCAGTTTTTATTGACAATGTTTTTACAACATTTTATCCACTGAGATGAAAAGATTTGCGATGTAGCCTTAAGATTGAAAAAATATAGTACGTCATCTCAGCAAAGATGTTATTACCTACAAGCCAGTAGCGCTAATGATTGACCGATTGCCAATTATAATAGTATTCTATCAGGTAGAGGCCATTAGCTGCTTGTCCCGTTATGTCATTATTCAGCGTTAATATACAATGTGCAATAATGATCTTTAGGACACTACGTGAAAAAAGGTAAATCGGTTAAAATGAAAGATGAAGAACTTCCCACGTTCAAGGAGTTCTTAGTGGAATTGGAAGGCAATAGTTATTTGTTCAATAAGTAAGCAAAGCTATTTTTTGCTAGAAGTGCTGTGATGACTTTGAATCACGAACGAGCGAAGTAGTCTAGACTTGAATTACGATAGTAGCGAGTGATTCTAAAATAGACTACTGAGCACTGTGAGTGATTAAAGAAGACACACTAGCATTAAAAAAGTTGCTCGCGTGTGATTCAGACAATTTTTCACCTCTCCCAGCGAGAAAAATACTAGCTTACAAAAAGTAAAATATGCTAACTTAATACTTAATATAGATAACTAGGACATAAAGCTTAAATATATGTCATCATCATCATCATTATTATACTAGCCTATGAACTCCACAAAATTTATTACCTTTACACTATTTAAAACTACTAATGGCTATTTATGAAACTTTGTTAAAGTGCTAGAAAAGGTTCAGAACCCACGTATTGTGTTCCTTGCCAATTCATCAGCTTTTTCTTTGCAAATCACTCCCACATGGCCGGGCACCTAGATCAGTCTTACCCTATTGTGCCTACTTACTTAGATACTCTTGCCCATTTTGTGTGTTTTAACAGAGGTTTAGCGTCTCCATTTAGCCCGTCAGTTTCAATAAAGTGCAGCGGAGGAAGGTCTAGTACCTTCATCGCTGCTGTTGGGGTAGTGCTACGTTGCACGCACCATGATTGTATAAATCCAGTTTTAGATCCCATATTTTACCAAAAGTAGACCGACACATCCAAAAGACTCTTTTAGCTTTCGTCATAGTTCTCTATAAATTGAGTTTCCAGGTCAGTCCTTTATCTAGCGTAATGACAAGATATCACTTCACTGGCCCCTGATAGCTCCGATTATGTAGTTGCAGCGTTTTGAGCCTCGGTAGATTCTTACGCCTTGTAAAGGGGATCAACGTCGTTTTACTGTCGTTTACTGGGGGTTACTGGGTCGTTTTACTTGGTGTAACAACGACCACTTGGGTCGATGTTACAGAAATCACCATTCTTCCAGTTTTCAGAGAGCACTCTGCATAATCTTCGATACAGTGCCAGGGAATCTCCCGTTGGCCATTATAACCAAGTACGGTAAGTATTTAGTAGATCGCTGTCCATACCGCTCTACTTTTACTATCAGATTTGATGAACAATATAGTTAACAGCCATTTAACTATCAATTTTGCCGTAAAATGCTAGCTGTAATAATTCACAGCGAGTTACGTCCTTTTAATATAAGGTACCGTAATATTCATTATTTGAACAGTTACGGCGTAGGTTCATGTATACCTACTATTATAGATACATATATTACCAAACTAGACATGGCTAATATTAAAAGAAAATTTAAATCTTCATTATGTGATGTTGTAACAATTATACTAATTTGGAATTATTATAAAATGATGTTATCTGACAACTGTATGATTTTAATCTATTGTATAGTCTTACGAGACAGAGACAGTATACATATATTTAAAGTTACACTTAGTAAGTTTAATTTATATACTTTTCTTAAAAAATTAAAGTGAAAACACCAACTATTTATATTAATCATGATAAACACTTAAACAATCAATTTACAATTGCCAATTAGTTCAAATGTCACGATAAAATGAATGATACTCATTAATTTATTATTACTCGGAAAATTACTTAATTGAGGGTGATGTACCGAGCAAGTGCCATCAAAATATTGCTCAAGTATGACTTTTTGCCACTAACCTCATGCTACTAAAATGCAGCTCTTCTGAACAAGTGCCAGGAATTAACGGAACATCTACTGTGTCAATGTGATGACCTAGCTGCATCCTAAATGAGTCTTCTGAAAGTGGCACATCCGAACCTAGAAGACTACAGGGTATTTCTGGCCAGATAAATAGTAAAGCTAATAATATATTTTGTACACTGGAAGAGTAAAATCAGGGGAGGCATATAATAATACAATGATCTCAAAGCATCAAAGTGCACAGTGACATGGGCATAGCTCTATGCTATGGTAAGATAAAATACGCTGAGTAAAAAAACTATAGACTAGAAGAATACATCTTTCAAAGATTTTTAATAATGTTAAAAATAAAATTTAACTATAGGTGTACCAGTTTCTATTTGAATTTGTGTGGTAAAGGATAACTATAAAAAGATCAAAAATGGACAACATTATTTTTTATCATGGGAGCCAGAAAGAAATTAATAGCTAAATTTTAATTGCTATAATATTTTCTACATGATGTACAATTGTGCACAAATACCTACGATTGGGTTAAGTTGGGCACTGCTTTTAAATACTTGTTTGGATGTTGGAGTATATTTCGACATTGTAGGGTATTCGTTAGCTTATAACACTAATGCAGAGAGACTAGAAAAATTTCACGGGGTTATCCCAAGTCCTTAATAGCTCAGATGGTTAGAGCAGTCACCCGGATTGTGAAAGGTCGCGGTTTTGATCCCCGCCCCAGGACGTAAAACTTTTCTAGTTAATCTAAGGTGGTAAATAACTAGTTAATGCATGACATAATTTTCATAATTTATTATTTGAACCAAAAAATCATCCATGCACCTGATAACGAGGTCTAGTCATACATAGACAGTTGCTTGTGTCATGACATCACAAAAAAGCAATTACAAGCATGCTTATGCAAGATTCCGTAGCTGTCACCAGAAGACTAAGAAATTAGGTTTTGCTCTAACTCAAAATAAGTCACATTATAGCAGACAAAAACCTAACCAGAATTACCACTACAAACTACAGAGTAAATATTTCAAAAATAGGGCAACTATTTGAAAAAGCAGCTTAATTACTTTAAGTTATTTTAAAATTAAGTAATACCCCTTTCCATACCGGTCGTATGAAATTAAAATTGTTAAAACGAATGTTTGTGATTTTAAGGGTTACTAAAACTCAGAAATATTTTAATGTTCATTTGAATAGTCGAAATTTAACAACAGTTTACATCTTTCTCTCAATATGTAAATAAAAAGGACGACAAATAATTAAAACTATAAACGGGCTCGGTCCTAAACAACTACATATATTGTAAAAAAAAATTATGCCTAGTTTTGTCATTACCAAATATTATTATATTAATTTATCAAATTATTGTCACTTTGGGAGTATCAAATTAAATTAAGCAAAAAATAAAATTACAAGTTTTTCAATTGATTCCCCTTTCACAGCGTGTTTTATTGTGACTTATCGGTCCCTGGTGAATAAATTATTAAAGCTAATCGTAAAATTTATTTGAAAATGAAAATCCTGGTATTAAATGGTAAGGGTACATAAGCAAAATGTTACATACATGTTTATTTTTTCAATTTTCTACAATTTTTATACTGATGGATGAGCTTATCAATGATAGATAAAACATAATAAATAAAAAATAATATAGAGTTAATTATTTCTTTGGCTAGCAGCATAAGAAGACTCATGTCACCTGTCGGTCAATAACATTAATTTTGCGTTTGCTCTACTACATACACATGTAAGATAAATGTCTGTGATTTGATTTTTACTTTATAGTAAAGATATCCGATAAAGATAAAGATCTTTGCAAGTGGTGGTTATTATTAACCAACTATTCTTTTCAAATAGACTGCTAAAATTTTCTTTTCAACTACCACAGATTAACTTCAGACTCAGTACCTTCTTCCAATGTTGACCCTGGCATTTTTTTTTTATGTCTTCTACATGTTAGAAGCTACTCAAAACAATAAATAATATTTCAATATTGTAAGTACTGTTCATATCTAGGCCCAAAGGCCTATAGATAGTGCATGGTGTCCTTTAGATAGACAGCTTTTATAGAAACAATTGACAATTTTAGAAGGCATGTCCATATATGCCAAATAAATAAATGAAGGTTTTAGGAAACAACCTCCATAGGTGGTTTCCTGATACCTACATTTATCATGTTCATCAAGGTAAAAAAGTGAGAAATTTTTTGAATGTACAACTAATTTGTATTTGTCCAATGTCCTTTTTGCATTCATATTGAGAGAATGAGATGTACTACAACTCAATTTAGATTTAGTTTATAGTTCAGATTTAGTCCAATGCCTATTTCATATTTTTCCAATTGAATTGGTTTTTACCCCTTTCTTCAATCAGTCCTTATGCTTTAAGCAGATTTTTTGTGCTTTAAGTAATAGTATAGCGGATATAAAGTCGATGCTTTTAACTCGAGGGCAAGCTGAGTGATAGTTTGTAGATCAAAATGCTAGAAAAATAAGTTTCTACTTCTAAAAGAGAGTTCGTCTTGAAATAAAAATGAATTTACATACCTCTATACATTCTAATATATTTACAAGAGATAACAGCAACCAAAACCATGAGTATGTTAGATCAATATAGTTAAGTACCTAGTAATCAACTGTTATCTTTCATTTGAAATATAGTTACTAGGTTTCATATGAAAGCAGGAATTTTTAAGAAACAATATGGCCATATTGGTTATACACTAATAAATGGGATGAAAATAGATAAAATATATGAAAAATTGTCAACAGTGGATTGTTACTCAGAGATTGTCAGTTTTTATACTATTTGAATACAGTAATACTTTAGGAAACTCTGTGGTTTGAACACTTTGAAGTCAAATACGAAAATAATTAAGAACAGCGCTATTTAGTTTATCATTCTAAAAATATATAAGGGCGCAAATAATCATGTGGTAAGGGATCATCAGCACCTATAATCAACTGCAACACCATAAGCTACTTAAAGGAAAGGAATAGGCTCTCATCTTCCAACGCTGTGGTACCTATTCGAAAGAATACTGGTAAAAGCTGATTACACAATGTTAATTGTAAGTTAAAATATTAATTACTAGTCTTACGAAACATTATAATACTGTAACTAATTTTTTATAATTTTATTAGATTCTTTCTTTCAAAATCTGGCAATGCAATAAAGCCAATTAAGTATCTAATTCTTTTATTGACACTCTGACCTAATCCTGTAACTAAGTAATACAATTCAAAATATATGTTCCATAATAAAATTTCTTGGTTTGAAATGTATTTATCTATTGTAATAAAATAATACCATGCTACATTTCCTACATTTTCACCATTCCATATGAATAATTTATTGATAGCTGTAAGAGTTATGAAGTACCTATTTCTGTATATATTTCGAAGCGTTTAATTCGATATTGAGTTGGAATTGCAAAGAAATATTTGAAATAATTAAGTTTAAATATTTTTTTTTTACGTTCTGGCGATAATTAGTATATTGATTTACGAGTAAACGATACCGGTGACATAATAAATATATAATATACTAAATGAACTTTAGTTCTTACCTTAGTGGCTGGCTTGTTACAAGCTCTCACATCCACAAGAGCACTACTCTTCCCAGGGCTTTTCTCCTCAATACATAAAATGTCCAAGCAATTACCTTCCCTTATAGATTCATCCTTTACTGGAGGCATATCCCTGATACCTATGTGTGTACAATTTTTCACAGTTTCAAAGTAGAAAGATTTTGTGAAGAATAGTTTTAGCACTGTAGGAAAAATCGAAGTTTTAGATAAAATAGTGACGCGAGAAACTGTGTGCAGCGTACTCACGCACGGCGTGATGTGACAAAGACATTTGACAGTTAGGAAGAGCAGTTCTTAAATATCAGCTATTTATCAGTATCTGTGATTTTTTAAATACAATTTTACGACAAAACTATTATCGTTTTTTTAAAAAACTTTTTAATAATAAATATTTAAGGTCAAATAAAGCTGGAGGAATATTTTGATTTAAAAACTAAACTACTGAATCAAATTTGATAAATTTTCTTCTGTTAAGAATAACGGAATAATGACCAAAGGAGCCTGCCTATACTTTATTTTAAGCCTCAAGATGACAATTTTTAGAAACGAACAATTTTGTTGCGAGTGTAGCTTCAACCATTAGGACATTAGAGATTCAATAAAAAATTTTAGATAATTGACGTGAATCTAGAAATTCATGTTGTTTTCCTTACTAGCCCAAAATATAATATTATATTGTAGGCTCATAAGGAAATAGGTATATTTGTTGTGTGATCGTGTGTGCGTCATTATAATATTTAAATTACGGATACACACTTTTCAGAGAATACGGAAATAAAAAATTAAAAAGTATTTCATCATGATATTAATCACTGCTCCATTATAATTTTCAGTCTGACTGAGCACTGCTCCTCAGAACAATCACAGTACTACTTGTATAAGAAAGGCAAAGGGATCAAGCCCATGCAGCATTTTCTTTAATTCTGCAAATGTTGCATTGAAATGTCAGTGTAGAGACACCGCACATATACAATTTCGAGCTGGCCAACTATCGAACAACTAAATTGTGGGCCGTACACTTCGTCGGCTTAGTTGGTGGACAGTGTTGCTAACGCGGTGAAGTCTGCGATAAAATGCGGAAAAACAACGCACTTCTTAAATTAATAAAAAGAAGACAAAAACAGAACAAAACATTTAGGGTGCATCCGATATTAAGTGACAGATTAGAGCGTGGGAAACATCATACCTTACATTCTAAACTGAGATGTTACCCAGATAAATTTTTAAGGGCTTGCGTTTTTTGGACTTCGTCGATCAGCAGTTCTATTGTTTCATTTGTTACAAGAAGAGAATGCAGAGATCGACTGGCTGCGGCGGCTGCGTCTGCGTGCCCGTCGGCAAAAATCCAAGCGTGGGGGAAATCACGCGCACGGGTCTGGTCACACTGCATCTTACCGTGCGACTGACCAACTAAGTTGTTATAGTGTGCGGGCTATCGGCCGATAGTTGGCCAACTATTTAGTTGAACGACTTAGTTGATATAATGTGCGGGCTATCATAAGATTCTATGCCTATTAGACATTCTGTGATTTAGTTGGCCAACTTGAAATTGTATATGTGCGGTGGCACTAACACATAACAATGCGATTGTGGTTGATAAACGCCAGTTAGACTTAATGCTTAAATGCTGTAGAAATTATGATACCAAACTTAAAAAGGAACATGGTGTATAATATAATCGAAAAATAGCCTTATATTATTTTTATGGGTAGGTAACAAATAAAGAACCACAATTTTAAAAACTCATAATTTTTGATATCAATTCCAGGCCCCGTAGCATGGCAAACCCCTGTGGAGTGGACAAAAGTTCGTCTCTCTCTTCGTCCAAGTGAAAAAAAAACCAGATAAAATAAATAAGTAGACATACGGGTCGTGCTACGGGCGCAGTACCTAGTACCTATAGCACACACGGACTAACCTTGTATACAAGTGGCGTCTTTAATTGGTATGATTTGGTTTTATTATTGAACGCTTTTACATTGATCTAATCTTTTACCGCATGGAACAAAATTTAATAGCTTTTAGTACTTACTTTATTTGTTTGTTATTTGTATAGTCGTTTATAGTGTAGGAAATCTTACTAATAATTACAAAATTAAAAATTTTAATTATCCCCCGGCGTCAATAATCATTTATATTTATATAATACATTTAACACCATCTCATTAGAACTATTCATAAGAGCCCAAACACGCTATATCTGCTTTGAGTTTCTGAAGAATTAACCATTTCGTAGACTTTTTGATGGTTGGTTAGTATGTCATGGGAACGTCACCGAAGTGACAGTACACCTTTGAAATCAATCGGATCTGTAAAAGTTAGTAAAATCCTATTATCTTGTTGTCTTTTTTCTTTGCGCCCTGAGGAGTCATATCTCTTAATGTCTCAGTCGAAACAATGTTTCGAAGTATCGCCTTGCTACGACAAAATGTAAGTTTTAAATAAAATATTTCTGAACGAAAGGACAAGGTCACATTGTTACTCTAGGCCACGATGCTCTCCCATCACGGCTGGGTAGCAATAAAAGCTTCCTTACAAAAAAAAAAGGCCACGATGCTCTCGCTCGAAGCAACTTAGTTCGTACGTGTTCTAAGAGATGGCACTAAGTTAACTTGTATGAAGACTTAAAGCTTAACTATGCATAAAGCTTTAAGTGTCAAAATAATTGTCATTCCTTTGTATAAAAGGAGATGTTTAATATCCGGCCAAGTCTATAAATTATCTCAAAAAATCAGGAAAAATCTCCTGAATCCGGGAAAAATACTAATAATTCGTTTTCATGCATAATTTGTTTGTACAAAAGTTGACTTTTATCGTTGATTTCACGGTTAATAATATGGCAATATGGCGGGCGACTTAGAAGTCAACTACGTCACCAAAGTGACATAGGCGCCATTATGAATATTTCACTGTGTTGTATTTTTTCCTATAAAAAATCTTGTTTTGTATGTACCACGCAACAAAGCAAATAAAAAGAAAACGGATATTTATAAACTGTTTTGCATATTTTTACCTATTTTTAACCCACGACGAAAAAAGAGGGGTGTTATAAGTTTGACGTGTCTGTCTGTATATCGGTGTATATGTGTGTCTGTCTGTGGCATTGTAGCGCCTAAACGAACGGATCGATTTTGATTCGTTTTTTTTTGTTTGAAAGCTGATGTGACTACGATGGTTCTTAGCTATAATTTATGAAGATCAGTTCAGGCGTTTGATGACAATCAGCTCATTTTCTACATGATAATAGGACTTAACAAACTTTTACAGATCCGATTGATTTCAAATTTGGTGTACTGTCACTTCGGTGACATTCCCATGACATACTAACTTTGACCTGCACCCGTACCACCATCTTTTATCGCGATCCAGTTTAGGACCTAAACTGAGTAGAATCGTTAATTCGTACAACGACGCCATCTATGACTATGACAGCGATGCAGTTTAGGAACCAATACTGAACTGAGCGGAATATGAATCGCTTTTATAAAGATGGCGGTAAGGCCCCTGATCCTATACCATCAAAAAGTCTGCGAAATGCTTAATTCTTCAGAAACTTACAGCAGATATAGCGTGTTTGGGCTCTTATAAATAGTCTTAATGAGATGGTGTTAGATAGATGATTAATGACACCGGGGGTTACCTAAAATTTTTAATTTTGTAATTATTTAGTATAAGTACTTTACATAGACCTGCCCCCTTATTCACAACCGTCGGATCACGGATTCGATTCGAAAAGTCACATCCCGTCTCGCTTTAATGCGCCGTGGTTAAAGTGACAGACAGAGTTTCCGAAATTAGAATATTTTCCGACAGTTGTAAATAAGGGGGCTGGCCGGGTCTCCATACATTTTAGAAACATTTCTTTTCAATGTAATAAAATGTTAATTTATTGAACTTCATTTATATACAGGGTGTTACAGAATTCCGAAATAAAATTTGGAATTCTGGGGTTGCGGGGGGTCGATATCGTATAGTATGTGCGCGAGTTGTGTATACGTGTGTTATGTAGTGTGTCGTACGATACGCGATGTTTAACAACCACCCCCTTAAATTTTTAACCGACTTCAAAAACGAGGAGGTTTTCAATTCGGATGGTATGGTTTTATTTTTTTATTATTCTACGTACACGGTACACCGATTACGCCGAGATTTCAGATCCGATTTACGTGATTCTTTTTTGTTCGATGCGGAATAGTTGCCATTTGGTCCCATATTTTTTTTTTCAATATCCGTTGGGTAGTTCGGATTTTAAATAATAGGTTGGGGAAAAAGTTCCTTCGAATTTTTTAAGAAAATTCAAAAATTTTTTAATATATTTTATTTACATTTAACTAAAGTATGTAGGTACCATTTTGTTCGATAACTTTTTGTAATCTTGTAGGTAGGGACATGATTCCATTGCTATAGAAATTTTGGGGCTTCTGATCAAAATACCGCGACAAGTGGTTTCGGCAGTCCTCTCGTGATGTTAACCTGACACTGCCTAGAGAATTCTGAAGAGAGCGAAACAGGTGGAAATCTGAAGGTGCAAGGTCAGGACTATACGGCGGATGCATTAACACCTCCCAGCCAAACTCTCTTAATTTTTTCTGAGTGGCTAAAGATGTGTGAGGTAACGCTGGACCTCACACATCTTTAGCATGTGTGAGATGAAAAACCACACCCCTTCTGTTGATTAATTCCGGCCGCTATCTCTCAACTTCTTGCTTTGATCTCATCAGTTGTTCGCAGTAGAGTTCAGAATCGATGGTCCTGCCTGGTGGTAACAGCTCATAATGAATAATGCCCTTCCAATCCCACCACACACACAGCATCACCTTGTTGCAAGTTAACCCGGGTTTCGCCACAGTCTGTGAAGCCTGACCGGCCTCTGACCACGACCTTTTTCGCACGTTCTAGTCGTACGTAATCCACTTTTCATCACCAGTTATCAGCTTCTTCAAAAATGGTTCGGTTTCATTAGGTCGTAATAAAGAATCACAAATGAGTACACGGTTCATTAGGTTTCTTTCAGTGAGCTCGTGGGGTACCCAAATATCGAGCTTTTTTGTGTACCCTTTTTTTTTAAATGCGCCAAAACTGTTTTGTGGTCAATTCCCAGTTCTTCAGCTACGTCGTAACTACTGATATGCAGATCTTGCCTGGAGCAAGATCGGCATATTTTCAAAAATGGCATTAATTTTATCCTTAATAGGGACGTGCATCTTTGACATCATAATTTCCGGATTGAAAACGCTTAAACCAAATTTGTGCTACTCTCACAGACACTGCACTAGGTAGGTCCATTAACATCGCAAATTTTTTCGCGGCTTGCGTTGCATTTTTACCTTTTTTGTAGTAAAATTTTAAAATGTATCGAATTTCTTCATTAGATTCAGTAAAGCCGGCGCCAGTTACAGCTTCAAGGATTTAAACACTTCTTTCAAGACTAGAAAGCTTTTTATAACACATTTGAACACAGTGTTATTGTCGCAATCTGTCAGATAAGCTTTGCAAACATTAATCTCCACAGTATTTTGGTCTCCTCATTTGTTTCTCCCATGGAGGAAGGCCCGTGCCCAGCAGTGGGGTAGATTTTGTGGACGCGGTACTTAAGTGACTATATTATTTATGAGCTTGTAATTATTTTGTGTTTACTCTTTGTTTTTTGTGTTACATATACAACTGAACAATTCAACTTAACACTCGTTGCTCCAGTCCAGCTGTATCTGGCGCAGGCTTTAAATAGAATATATACAGCAGAATGTATAGCTGTGTACAGCTTACACTAAATATGTATTCTAAATCGAAGAGAACACGCAGTATTGAAGTAGACAGTGCGGTTTTCTAGTAGCCCGCAGCTCCGCTCGCGTGGATATTGGCACAATCCAAAAGCACCCTACGTCTATTCTCACAATGAAATCTATCTCCGTGCCAAATTTCATCTAAATCGGTTCAGCGGCTTAAAAATGAAAACGTAACAGACAGACAGTCTTTTGCATTTATAATATTCGCCGATCGGGCCTTCTTTACTTACAACATATAGGATTCTAACTGTACTAACTACGATTACATTACATTATTTCCTAGTTATGAAATAGGATAATGTAATAAGCCCTTTACTTACAAAATATTTGTTTTTGGAACTGATTAATAAATTTTTAAGAAGGGAAGTACCTACCTATTGGTCGCGAGATAACATTGATCATTCTCGGTTGTGGGTAAATACCCAATGCCTAGTTAATGCTTATCAATTCCAAAAAGTTATTAGCGGTATTTGGTTCATCGATACGTGAGTGAGGTTACTCCACGCGGGAAACGAGAGTTTAAACCAGTTACTTGAAAAGTGCGGGGCGACAACCTGATAATCGAAAATATTGTATGCATAAGTATATACGACTGGGCCCAGCCAGACGCACCAATACAATACGAGAATTACGAGATAAATATTTAGTATCAGACTACAGCCCGCTAAGCACGCTTGTGTTGACAATTTTAAAGATTACTGTTTGTAATTTACAATGCCCAAAGTGTACAATTTCGGTGCCGGTCCTGCAAAATTGCCAGAAGAAGTAAGTTCTTATTGTTTCCGATAATTTTGTTATTCTATTCATGTATAAAATGCCGGCTTGTTCGGTTTATGATTTTAACCTTCCATTGACGCTTGTAGGTCTACGAGATATTGAAGAATGAATTGACTGATTATCAAGGCACAGGAATAAGTTTGTTAGAAACGAGCCATCGTTCTTCAACTTATTTGAAACTGAATACAGAAGTTCAAGATGTAGTTAGACGATTACTGTAAGTGGATTTTTTACATCTTTTTTTAATGATGTTCATAAAAAAATCTGTTTTTAATTTTTTTTGCGAACGCCATAGAATTAGATTATTATTTTTTAATTAAGTAAGAGAAAATAATGTCAATGATATCTTATTATCTTAATAAGGTAAGTATTTACTGATTAGCCTGTACAGAAAATATAAATTAAATAGGTATGTAGTATTAGGTATAAATTCAGCGGTTTTGACACCTAAACAACTGCTTTATTAAATAAAACATATCATAAAATAAGAAAATTTGATTTGTGAAGTACCCAAGCTATCAAAAAGCATCAAGTTACTTCATAACCTTTTCGAAACACTGAAATAATTACTTACATATTTTTCCTTTTCCAGGGATGTACCCGCGAATTACAAAATACTTTTTGTGCCCGCGGGAGGTCAGGGAGAATTCGCGGCAGTTCCCCTTAACTTGATGTCTAGAACAGGAACCGCAGATTATGTAGTTACAGGTAATAATTATTCAGTCTATATCTAATGCATTATAGTGCTTCCAATCCATCACATAGGTACGTAATGTAAATGAAATTTCTACTCAAACGATAATTAGGATATCATTAAAAAAATAAAATAAAAATTAGGTATGGCTTTAACCATATTCTTCCAAAATATTTTTTATTGGTGTTTGAGTTAACTAATGATAAAAAATCGTCGCATAGTAATTATAACTATAAACAAAACGGGTAGAGATAGTTGCAGTAGGTATAGATAGGCAATCTTTTTATTTATTATGTAAGGTTATTGGGTCTTCATCTTTTGATAATAGAGAGAGAAATTTAACGATTTTTCTGTCAGGAAAACCAATTATGTAATAAGTAAATTATCCTATGAATGAATGAAATCTAAGTGAGTCTTCTAGTATTATAATTATTAGGTAAGTTGTACTTAATTGAAACATCGCACATTCACGCCAACTCACGTCATTGAGATATCAAGTTAATGGGGTCATTAGCACCGTATTTCATTACCTTCAATTGAATATTATGAATTGTAGTTGCAGTTAAGAAAAATTACCTTTTTATGGGATATGTACCGAGTTTTGAAGTTAGTTTTATTTTGGTTTCAAATTTTATAATATTAGCAAAATATGGGATCTAACGAATTTCTTGATTTTTTACAGGGTATTCAATGCTTGAATTACAAGCACCATATTATTATACGATAATCGGCTACCTTTAGGCGGGTTGTTTGCTTGCCTGCTGTCCTTGTTAAATAAAAAATAATAGTCTCAAAATATAAATTTATAGGTGCTTGGTCAGAGAAAGCAGCGAAAGAGGCAAAGAAGTATGGCAAAGTGAATTTAGTTATCCCGCCTACAAACAGATACACAGACATCCCTCGCCAGTCTACGTGGAATCTGGACCCTAATGCGTCATATGTCCATATCTGTACCAATGAGACAATTCATGGTAAGTTAATATTAGTTCAAAATCAAAGGCTTTAGGTTGTATTTGATTTCGTTCATTACACCAATTAATTATGACTAGCTTATGCTTAAGTATAGTATGCAATCCTCTTGTCTTAATAGCCTCGTGTATTAAATGACGTCTAACAAGACTTCAAACAACTAAGTGGTCTGAGATCAAGATCACTTGCTTACAAATTACTGTTGCACATTTCCGTTATTGATTTATTTGTCTCAAAAATTAACCTTTTGTCCGCCATGCCATAAATGCGTGCCCTTTACGCTAAGCCTTCACTACATAATAAAAATAAAAATAAAAGGGATTACAAAGTTATTGAATATCTTTAATTAAAATATTGTCGATCATTGGCGTACAAGGCACGGTATCACTTGTCGGCTATAGCTGATTGTAAATAGGATGCTCCATTGCACCATGCTACCATGACAAGGTAAACCTTAATTGTGGACCATGGTATAAATGAAATTGTCAAGAAATAACATTCAACTATTTATATTTTAGGAGTAGAATTCGACTTCATTCCGGACACGAAAGGAGTTCCCCTTGTTGCCGACATGTCATCGAATTTTATGTCCAAAAAGATTGACGTGTCAAAGGTGAGACAATAATGACTTGCTATTAATAACTATTATCTAAGCATAAGAGTCACGAGTTCATTGATAAAATGAAAAGATATAACCCACAAAATTATTTAAGACCAGAGAATATATTACTATAATATTATTGATCAAATAACAGGGTCTATTATCTTTTAAATAATATTTTATATAAATAATTACACTTGAGTCTTGACATTAAATGTACGTTGATAGTACTCGTCCATTGTTTTTTTCTGATCAAGCATCTTTATCTCCGATACAACCTTTTTATTTTTCATAATAAAATAGTCAAACATTTGACCTCAACCATAGCCTGATGTGACCTACGATGGTACAGTCCAACACAGAAGTAGTTTAACACTTTAGTTTCATAGCACACTGACTATTGCGATACGAACGCAATAGATATTTTGACGTATTATGGTACTTAACAGATATGCTATTTCTGTGTTCGACCATACATGTTTACCTAGAAGGTGCCGATCCATTTTAGCGTTGAAGAGCAATTTTCTTTTTATACGATAAGGTACGCACACTTAAGGTACATATACAAGCGTACAAGGTATAAGGTACAAGCGTACGGTCCGCCTGAAGGTAAGCAGATACCGTAGCTTGTAGACGCTCGTAGCTCGTAGCACCTGTAAAAATCAAGGGAAAGCCTTGTGAACACAGTATAGGAGACGAGTCTTTTTTCTTTTTAAATGAGTTCTGACGACCTTAGTCATCGCATGATTACAACACTACAAAGGTGGAGGTGCTTCCAGAGGCGATGAAATTAGAGTAATAAATCGATCTCAAGCAAATATTAATTAGATAAACAATACTTAGTTGATATTTGTTGAATTTCATCGTTTTAAAATAAAATAATTTATTCAGTAACACATAATTATGACTACAGAAACCAAATACAAAACATTTGAACAAAAAAAAGCAATATGAATATGCCACTGAAAAAAAACCACTCAGCATAATCCGAAGCATCCTTGGACACTACGACGCTGGTCTTCCCTGGATACTTAAAATGACTTTCCTTTTTAACCTATTCTCTGTCTCATAAATATTATATCATAAAGATACATAACAAATGCCTACATTATGGACACCTGAGAGCCTAGACAAGATGCCATTTGACAATCGCTATCGCTAACGCTAAATGAAAAATGTATGGCATTTGATATTTGTGATCGAAAGTCGTTCGAGAGTTAATGTCAAACAAATCCCATACATTTTCTGCTAAGCGATAGCGATTATCGAAAGGCATCTTGTCAAGGCCCTCTGTTACGTTATAATTACGAACTTACAAGTAATACAACTATCGTGTGTGCTTCGTAATAATTTTCATAAATTTTCATTAATTTTCAGTTTGGTGTTATTTATGGTGGCGCGCAAAAAAACATCGGTACCTCAGGCGTAGCGTTAGTTATCGTAAGGGAAGATCTCCTCAACCAGCCTCTGCCAATTTGCCCCTCAGTCTTGGACTGGACGCAGACAGCTAAAAATGATTCGGTTCTGAACACACCACCTATGTTTGCGTAAGTGGCATTATAACAATAATACATGAGTTTTTTTCTGTCTAGAATTTGAACTAGTAACTTTTGGATGCGTGTTATAGATGTTCAAAACGTTTCCAGTTACATTCTGCGCCCTAGTGTAAGTTTCAATAGTATCGGAACGTATCGATCACGTTTGCGTTTAGCTGTCAAAACTATAGTTTAACTACTTTCCAACAACGAGATGTGACAGAGGCAGGCAACCGATTTCATAGATTAGATTCGATTGAAATTTTCAATAGGCGACTACTTATTTATTGAATAATAGATAACTTTGTGATTCACGGCTATCTTATCTATCGCTTAAATAATTTATCTACTTCAAGCTTAAAATAACCATTAAATTACTTGGTTACTTCTTTCCTTTATTAATTACAGAATATTATTATAGTTATTATTTTTCGATTGACAAAACTTATTATACCACTAACAATTACGTTCCTATTCATGCATAGCTATGATGATCGTTTAACTTTTTCTTACAGAATTTACATAATGGGGCGGGTTCTCCAGTGGATAGAGAGGAAAGGTGGCCTAGATGCGATGTCGGAATCAGCAACTAAGAAATCATCTTTAATCTATAATATTATTGAGGAATCTAATGGTTTCTACTATGCGCCAGTGGCTAAGAATGTACGGAGTAAGATGAATATTCCGTTCAGAATTGGCTCGTCTGAGGGCAACGATGCTCTGGAGAAAGAGTTTTTGAAGGGCGCAGAAGCATTGAGTTTGATCCAGTTAAAAGGACACAGGTATGTTAAGCATTTGATTCTATTCATATACATATGTACGGCCCTCTGCTGGTCACAGGCTTTCGTACATGGGAGAGACGGAGTCTGGGAAGTAACACAACCAAGCTGCCCTAACGCAGGTTTGTGTGTTAATGCGGGAGCAGTAACATCCGGGACCAAAGGTGTGATGTGCCTTCCAATGAACGGAGGAACTCCAGATTAAAGAATTTGACCGCCCATCCGGGATCGACCATAGCGAAATTTGCTTTGTTTTCGTAATCGAAACCAGAGCGCTCAAACCACTTCTCACATGTACTAGCTACCTAAGCTCTAACTCCTCAGTTCTCATGTTAATTCTATGAGAATAGGCCTTCATCCAACTCTCCATTGGAACGTAGGCCTTAAATTGAAAGTGATGATGTTATTACGCTATTTAATAATTAGTGATAAGGTGAATAAAATGGATCTCACAATAATATTGGATACCGAATCGTTTTTCCTCAAGCTATTTTTAATAGCTTAAAAAGAGATGTTCGTAAAATGTATGGAGACTTGGCCGGCCAGTTCTATGTAAAAATATGCAAAACAGTGTTCAATTGTCCGTTTTCTTTTTATTTGCTTTGTTGCGTGCAAAACAAGTTTTTTTTATAAAAAAAACTGCAACACAGCCAAATATTCATCATATGGCACCTATGTGATGTTTGGTTAACTCCTATGTCCCCCGCCATTTTGAATAACGGTGATATCGACGAAACATTTCCACGTTTGTTAAAGCAAACTATGCATGAAAACTAAATATTAGTATTTTTCTCGGATTCAGGAGATTTTTCCTGGTTTTATGAGATAGTGTACATATACCTGGCCGGGTATGAAACATCCCTTTGGTCAAAAAAAAGAAAATACCAAGGCAAATATTAATCGTCATCGACAATTCAACAAGATCATAATTTTTAAAATTACGTAAAATCTATTTATGATATTTTTAATAATTTTCTTTGGTCGCTATCTAACTCGATCGTCTCTACATTCTCGTAAACAACAGAAGGAATATGTAGAGTTGCCCTTTTAGCTTCATACACACATAAGTATAGTTTTTCAATTAATTGTACATTGTACATATGTATGATATGTACGCTATGATCGAGCTTTAGATCGCGTCCTCGCAATAGCATCGAAAAACTAATCATGTTGCATATATTTGCCACCAATAAGATGGGTTTTTCTCGTTGTCGAAAAAAAGCTAAGATATGTTTGTATGGAGCATTTTAGATGTATATTCGCTTGAAGGTAACTGTTATTTTTCCGTAGGTCAGTGGGTGGTATCCGCGCATCTACATACAACGCTGTCACATTGGAAGAAGTGGAGACGTTAGCTCAATATATGAAGGATTTCCGCGAAAAACATGCTAATTGACCAATGTCTGAAAGATCGTCGTTATCTTGTTAACATTTGACCAAGAGTTCGTCTAAGTATTCCATAAGTGCTTATAATCTGGCTGTGTTACATCAAAAGTGTTGAGAAAAAATTTTGTTAAGTAAGCTAGTCTTCTTTTAATAAATTCTTTTATTGAAGATTTGTATAAATAAAGTCTCCTTTATTTCTGATTTAATTAGATTTTGAACACTGTTTGGAAAATAATATTTGTCTTGATACATTGGTTTAAATTTAAATGAACAAAATTAGCTATTAGCAGTTTTGTCATTTTCGATTATTTTTGTAATAGATTCATAAATTTATGAAAACATTTTTGTTTTACTTTTATAATTTAACAAAATATTAATTATTAATATTGGCTTATCTATAGTCTATGATTTCATGACCTTTTTAGACACATTTCACGCAACGTAAACCTTTGTTCCATTTCCCCAAACCAAACAATCACTTACACCATAAATGTTTAATGGAATAAAGACAATCAGATACCTACATATTTTATTATTCACATTCATGCTCATTGCGTCAATATCAATAGATGACTTTTATTTTTCCTCGGATACACACTTGGACAGCTGTTTTTATAATTGTTACAACATGATGTTTACAAAACACACAACAACATACGCACTTTGTAACATTTTGACATTGAGACATAAAGTATAGATGGTGTTTACCAACCATCTCTACTATGTTCCGTTCAAGTGTGGCCATCGCGCTACGCTTTACTCAATGGTTGCTTGCTAACGTAGCTAGAATGAAAGTTGTGCTGCCCACGAGTAGAAAAACGTTAGAGTGAGCTACTAGTCTACTTGCTCCCTTATTCCTAACTCAAATGACAAGTGCCTCATAAAATCTTCAGCTTTGTTACGTACATTGATGTTTCACTGAAACGTTTAGTTTCATTGTACTTGTAATTTTTAGCGAATAAAGGGGCAATTTCGAGTACTCTACCAGTTTTAGTAAGTTAGGTAGTAGGTACTCTATCTAGTATATAGTATCTACTCTACCAATACTGTCCAGTCTACATTGGTCTAGTTCAATGGCGTCGCCAGCCCATGGCCTAGGGGGGGGGGGGGGGGGGGGGGGCAAGTTGCTAATATGGAGAACTTTTTTTTATTACAACTAGATGACAAACATGCTGACGGCCCACCTGGTGGTAAGTGGTTATCGTTGCCTATAGATACCTGCACCAAAAGGAAAAAAAAGAGAAATGAGAAAAAGAAAGAAGAAATGAGAATGAGAAAAATATGAACTAATTAGCGACCGTCAACAATACGGCATTCGCAGTAGTCAATCTACTGGTGACCTTCTAATATAGGTACTTCATACACCGTTGGGCCCTTGCCATTGGAAGTCAAGGTGAGACATCTTATCTTATCTTATCATTGGGCCGTGACTATGCCACGATGCACTTTGACCCTTCGGGATCTTTTATGCCACCCCTGCCGTTACTCTGCCCACGTCCTGAATATAGCTGCCATAAGCTTCACTATATCTTTGGGGTGAAAGAGCCTATAGTCTTCTGGCCTTGGATACGCCACTTCCAAAAGACTCATTTTGATCCTAGCCAGGGCATCGCATTGACACAACAGATGTTTTCATCTCGATTCCTGGCTTTCACCACAAGTTGTGCAGGGGAAATTTAATTTTGTGGAGCATGTAATTGGTGGCAAAATGTCCTGTGAGTGCTCCATTGAGGAAGGGAGCCTGTGTTCATTGTTAGTCTAGATATAGCGAAGGCACAGAGCTATTAACTTACGGGCTGCCTGAGGGCTTGTGCAAATAGGTCGCTAGCTTTTTGTGCAAAAGGTGCATAAGAGCCGTTGACGGCAGTTTTTCGGATAGCATGGACATCAATGCTGGCGTCCCACGAGGCTAGGTGCTGTCTCCTAACAGTTTCTGATACATATCAATGATAAACTGTCTATTGACAGACTGCATTGTAATGCGGATGACAGACTGGCGACACCTAGTATGCGGCTTGTGCCAATACCCCTAATAAGAAAGTTTCGATCGACTTGTGTCTGAAATCGACAGTTCTCTAATCAGAGTCTCTAATTGAGTGCGACTAGGTATGGTTGATTGAACCCCACTGAAGTCTGCGCGTTTACCGTTAAATAAACCCCATTAATTGTGGCTCCACATTTTTTTAGCACACCCCTTTCGATGTCTAAGAGTATCGGGAATTCGGGATATCCGTAGAGACGTTTAGTTCCGCAGTCATTTAGAGGATAAAGTCAAGCTGGCATCCAAGAAGCTTGGTGTGGTATATGTCTCAAGTTAGGCGCCATATGAAATAGGAGACTGCGGAGCCGGTCAGAGAGGGGTGGCCCTTAGCTAACCCGATCAGTCGCAGACGGCCACGGGTAAGAAGAAGGCGTTACGTCCACTTGCTTCTCCTGTTGTAGTGGTGCCGTAGGTGGAATGTCATGGGGGCTCACTGCCGTATAACACGGCCCGTCAAATATGAATAGAGTGGAGTTGGAAGAGGCTCGCAGTTGTGCGGGATGACCGCAGAGTGGCAGGGTTGACTGCTTGTTTGTTCGCGTGTCGCCCCATAATGGTGGAAGAGGGTTTTAGCGGTAGATTTGAGTGGGAAGGGCGGAATTGTTTGCCCGGGAGTCCCACAAAATCGTCAGAGTCCCCCCGGGCTCAGCGATAGGCGTAATCGCCACACTCCTTGTTAATCAAAAGAGAGATTTTGCGTCCTTATGTGCGTTCTGCCGTTTGCATAACGAGTTGTGTTCTGAGGAATTATTCGACATGATGCCCAAGGCCTCATTCTGTCCTCGCACCGCTCGCCAATGGCAGAGAATTTCATCCTCACACGTTGGGACCACAGTGGTCGCGTACTTATACGGTTTCAGAGAAACTTTCTCCCGATTACCCCACTCAGGCTGTGAAATGAGCTCCCCACAGAGGTTTTCTCGAACAAGTACCACCGCCTTTCTTATTTTAGCCATGAAACAGTTCGCTGTGTTTCGGATTGAAGGGAGAGGTAGCCAGAGCAGATACTGGGCATGGAAGGCATTTGATCTTTGGCCTCCGGATGACATGACAACGCACCTGCAATAACAACTGATTCTTTTTCCTTGTTGTTGTAGGTTTCTATAGGCGGCGGGAACCACTTACCACCAGGTGGGCTGTCAGCTTGTTTGTCATCTAGTTGAATAATAAAAAGTGTGCATGGGGTTCTTCAAAAAGGGCTTGAAAAGGTTTTTATACGACAACGCGAAAGTGATACCTATATACCCCTGCTGTTACAATTGCAACCGTCAATAGGCTACGGTGCCCGCTTCCAATCAGGTGGACCGTATGCTTGATTGCCACCTTAGTGGTATAAAAATAAAATTTTTAGGTACAGTAAAGGGTACAGGGGCAGCTGCAATTGGTGACGCCCTTGGTCTAGTTAGTACTCTACCGTGCTACTATGCCGTATACTTACTCTATCCATAAACAGCATTAGGGTTAGTGATAATCATGGCGCTTTCAACGTATGTAATCGTCGCGAAAAACTACATTCCATTGTTTCAGATACCTAGGAGCCAGGTACCTATCAAACATTAATTACATGACAATTATATTAAAATCAAATTTAAATGATTAAAAACATTAAAATTAGTCAAAATAAAAAAAAATACAAAATTACAAATTTTAAGTAACCCCCGGCGTCATTAATCATCTATCTTACACCATCTCATTGAGACTATTCATAAGAGCCCAACACGCTATATCTGCTGTAATTTTCTGAAGACTTAAGCATTTCGCAGACTTTTTGATGGTGTAGTCAGCTCAAGGATAGTATGTCATGGGAATGTCACCGAAGTGACAGTACACCAAATTTCAAATCAATCGGATCTGTAAAAGTTAGTAAAAACCTATTATTATGTAGAAAATAAGCTGATAGTCATCAAAGGCCTGAACTGATCTTCATAAATTATAGCTAAGAACCATCGTAGTCACATCAGCTTTCAAACTAAAAAAACCGAATCAAAATCGGTCCTTTCGTTTAGGCGCTACAATGCCACAGACAGACACACAGATACACAGACAGACACGTCAAACTTATAACACCCCTTTTTTTCGTCGGGGGCTAAAAATAATTCAAATAGTCTTTCCACATTATGTCAAGTCCCTATTAATTAATATTAATAATTTTTTAGGAATACAAATAAAGAAAACGATGAAAAAATTGTTGTTGATTGTTTTTTCATCGTTTCCTTTATTTGTATTTCTTATAAAAAGTAGGCATAAACGCACAAAATTAAACATTTAAATGTTCTCTTTTTTACCACTAAGGTAGCAATCAAGCATACGGCCCACCTGGTGGTAAGCGGTTACCGTAGCCTATGGACGCTTGCAACACCAGGGGTATCACTTGCGCGTTGCCGACCCTGTAAAAACATTTTCAAGCCCTTTTTGAAGAACCCCATGCTGTACTCATCCGAGAAAACCTCTGCAGGGAGGTCATTCCACAACCTGGGCGTACGCGGGAGAAAGTTTCTCTGAAACCGCACAGTACGAGACCATTATTTATTATCATTATTCATTATTATTATTTTTATTTATGGTCCGAATATTCCTTCACGTTATAAACTCTTACTGTACAGGCTAGTTTTGGGCATATAAAATAATACTTATCTGTTTGGGTATCTACCCGAACGTGAATAAGTTTCTTTGGCTGTTTTGAAAGGAGTTGTTTGATAAAGACGCAGGACTCATAAATGTACAGACCCTGGTAGAGTCGATATCTTCATAACTTTGAAAGATCGGTTTATATGAATCGTATGTTGGTACACCGGCGACAGCTCAGACCGAAAAGATTACATCATATTACATCAGTTGAATTTCCCCCGACTTGGAACCTATATCTTAAAACTAAAGCCACATAAGCATAGTATGCAAAAAGAGCCGTTTCCTGGGACGAAACTCTTCGAAAACGCTTCAGAACATTAACAAAACTATTGATTTTTATAAACATGCTCTTTCCAGTCAACGTGTTTATAAAAAGTTACTCCTAGAAATGTTGCATTTTTAGTATCTAGTATTGATTATTGGTTATATTGTATTTAAGTTCAAATTGTTTTATATACAATTATTTTAAAATAGAATGTAATTTGTTTTTGTAGCATATATTTCAATGTGTTTTTTTCGTCACCAGTTTGTTATTCATGTTATTAATTTCACGTTCTTTTTCCGATTTGTCATTTTTACTTGCTGTTGCAATAACAGCAATATCATCAACAAATAAGACTGTTCTAGATGACATATACGGTAAATCATTCATGTAAAATAATAACGGCAGTAGGCACAGCACACTTCCCTGGGGTACGCCAAATTTATTGCATTGGTAAGTTGATTCGTACCTAAGTAGTCCAAATATTATTATCGTCAACAAAAGTAATTTAAACACATTGTATCTATTGCCAATACATAATTTTATCCACTTTCTGGACCTATTAATATACCATATTAATATGCTCTTAATTTTTGTAATAAAATTGGATGTGACACAAAAATCGAAAGCTTTAGACATGTCAAAAATTATATCAATATTTGCAACTTTAATTTGTATAATTTAGAACACACATTTTTAACCCCCGACGAAAAAAGAGGGGTGTTATAAGTTTGACGTGTCTGTCTGTGTATCTGTGTGTCTGTCTGTGGCATCGTAGCGCCTAAACGAAGGGACCGATTTTGATTCGGTTTTTTGTTTGAAAGCTAATGTGCCTACGATGGTTCTTAGCTATAATTTATGAAGATCAGTTCAGGCGTTTGATGACTATCAGCTCATTTTCTACGTGATAAAAGGGTTTTACTAACTTTTACACATCCGATTGATTTGAAATTTGATGTACTGTCACTTCGGTGTCATTCCCATGACATACTATCCTTGAGCTGATCCTATATCATGAAATAGTCTGCGAAATGATTAATTCTTCAGAAATTTACAGCAGATATAGCGTGTTTGGGCTCTTTTGAATAGTTTCAATGAGATGGTGTTAAATAGATGATTAATGACGCCGGGGGTTACTTAAAATTTTTAATTTTGTATTTTGTTCTTCCCTAATCCTTGTCTGCAATAGGCTTATGCATGCATTTCTCATAGATTTTTGAAAATATTGCAATTAATGTTACAGGTCTATAATTGCCCATACCTTTTTTATTTCCTTTCTTAAATAAAGGATTAACTATTTTTTAAA
The DNA here is from genome assembly GCA_947347705.1 of Nymphula nitidulata. NCBI lineage: Eukaryota > Metazoa > Arthropoda > Insecta > Lepidoptera > Crambidae > Nymphula > Nymphula nitidulata. The sequence goes on along the minus strand of OX374625.1, from coordinate 13,552,775 downwards.
ATCTCTGTAAACGTTCTATTTTGGAATGACAAATTAACTAGATGGCTGAAATGGTCTGTGCATGAGTTCTAATAATGTTACCTGAATAATAATGTAAAAATAATTACTTACCCTGTCTCGTTTGGAACATTTTATTTACTAGCGGACATTTAATGGCGTGAAATATAAAATATAAAGAAATACACAAGCGATTATATTAATATTTTATTAAAATTTTGTATAAAATATTATTGTTAACGTAATAATTAATGTGGTAATAAATTGTGATGGAAAATTGACGATTAATTCCAAAAAGGAGTTACAATAATGAGTATTGGTTTTTAAACAATGGTTAAGGTATAATTTAAATATTTTAATGCTTTACTTCAGCTCCATAAAAGATCCATAAAATTATCAGATTACAAATGTCAAACTTATTACCAAGTCTTATTACAAAATATTTAATACAAAAGTATTTATATAATACATTATGTAATTATTATTTCTTTATTGTCATAATTTTCATTCTCTATACATCTTTTACACAGCTCATTCACACATTCACTTAAAATGTATAAAACATTTAAAAAAATATAGTCCATTTCATAATACAAAAGAAAACTTGACTTTCCATAAAAGCTTATCCACTAAAATGGCAGTATTAATCGATTACGATAAAAACATAATTATAACACTAATTATAAAAAAATTATATGCAAGTACATCACTATAAAATGTTTTGTATTGTAAAGGATTTTACAATAAACGATTAATACTTCCACTGTGATGTTCTATCATAAATATACAAAATTTTTATTAAAATTTATTTAATATTTACAATTTGATGAACGTCACTGAATATAGATACATCATTCTTTCTTCACTTTTTAAAAGCCCTGTTTCATTATGGCAATGATGACGATTCTAAGACACATTTTTACACTTTCAACAGAGAAGGCGCTAGGTAACATTAGAATAGGTAGCTTGTTTCATGTAACCTACTACTTTGTTGGTTTGTATACAGTCCAAAATGAAGAATAGTTAGTTCTATTTTACCTGTTAGCATTTAAAACATTTGCTTTGAAATTAATTCGTGCTTTGGGAATCAGGTATACCTACCTACATATTATTTTAGGGCTCAAAGCGAAGACATGTCATAGCCACATTTCGTGAAGCACAAATGGCTCACAGAAAGGTAACAAATGTAACAACTGTTTAAGAATCTACACCATTGTTTGCCTAAATTATTTGAGCACAATGTTCGTTGATCATAATCTCAGAACGTCAACACATTCACTGTTTTACTTATTACACGTTTTGCTATCGTTTACAATTTATACACTATTGTATTTTAGTGACAGTATTTATTAAGTATTTTTGGTGGGGCTGTAAAGATTAAACAGTGAGTGTGTTAATACACATTCCTTTTAAACTAATCTAACACTAAAATTAAAGAATACAAAATTCTACAGTAACATTCTGAATCCTTGGTTTCGACCGTAATACTATAGGCGTATAAAGAATCGACCTTTCTGAATCTAATGGCATACTTAATTCATTTAGTTTAATATGAAAAGATCTACTTTCAAGGATTTGGCACAATTTAGAAAATGAATACCTACTATAAAGCTTTATTTTCGATAAGTTTAAATTTGAGGTTCCTAAATGTCTATTGATGGTCACCCGACCGACAAACTGTGGAATTAATATGTCACGACTAAAGTCCGGAGTGCAGATAATACTAGATTAAGCTAGCTGAACCGGAATACTTGCGTTTAGCGTTTCTATGCAATTAAACCTGAAATTAACGGCACTTCACACTGTACCCATAACATTTAGGCACAACCAGTTCTTACTTAGTTTTACATAGCGTTTTAATGACAAAATCAATAATGTTATGAAAAAAAAATCAAATTGGATTTCAATTACTGATGATTAGACAATTTTGACGTCAAAGATTGCTTAATTATAATTTCAATAAAATCATTAGAATTCTTGATCCTATGTTTAAGCACCATTGAGTGATTCAGAACTAGGTACTACTAATGATAAAATTACAAACAACATTTCTTCTAAATACGCCTATATATGCACGGAAGTAACATAGATCATTCCTATAAAAAATACACTCCTTTAATCCAATCCATATAGCTACACCAACTACCCTATAAAAACCGTTATTGAAAATAAGCCAAAATAGTTCTTAAGTCTTTGTTCGCTTATCATGAGTATTATCACGTAGTTGGCTTGCAATATCAGTAGGATTATACAATAATATTGACTATTATTGTTCGGGTACACCGAGAATTGAAACTAGTACGTAGTATTATGAAAGATTGACCAGAATACGATGAAACGCAGTCCCTTTATAATTACTGACCTTCACTGTCGCTATCACTCTTATCTGGAACGAGCACATAATATATTATTATTTATTGGTTCAAGTTTTAATTACGTCAGTAGATATTTATTTTGTGTCGTCAGCTGTTTAGGACTTGGGTTGTTATGGCAGATAATGTTTGAAGTCGTTATCTGTTAAGTATTCTATTACAAATATCACCAATTAGTTTTCAATTTAAATTTGTGTTTTGGGAAGTCCCATGTCTGTGATATGTTTGGTGATATTTTAAATTATGTTATGGATCCCTATTTCTTAAGATTTATTTTCAGCAAAAAATAGTTATATAAGTACTTATTACCATAGTTAATTGTATAGATAAATGAATATGAACAAAAGAAACCATGACAAAAAGAAGCAGTGACTGTGCAACAGCTGCAACCAGGAGTAAAAAATTAAACTGGTGCGCACTAACTATGTGCCCAAATACTGACCTTTCTTACCAGGGTACGCATGCCTCTTGAGTCTATCGTACAAATCCTCTTTAGTTCCATAGATACTTGCGTTGGACCTCGCTAAGCTGTTCATTTTTCCATTCATCCCATTGTGAAGACTTTCCTTCATATATGTTTCATTGTAGAAGTTCGGCATTTCCCAGCCATCTTCCTCGTCGTCATAATAATGTGCGTATGTAGAGTGATGTGAAGGCGCGATGGACTCCGCGTATGGCGTGTGAGCTCCGTAGTAGAAATTGACCTGGGAGCCATTTTGGTCTATAGCTGGTGTTAAAGTCTTCTTTGGTTCTTTCCTCTTCGATGACCTGTTAAAAGATTGCATAGGGATTATTATTAGTTTTAAAAGCGATATGTTTTAATTGTTGCAGTTAGAACAGTGATAAAAAACGAACAAAAATTATTTCTTTTGTTTTTATTATCTGTTTTAATTTTTTGTAGTTTGACGTCGATTTATGATTTTTATTTTAGTTTTTATGGAACAAGCTAACGTTCACCTTCACTGCCTAGGCTACGCATCAAAATCCAAAAAAAATATATGATTACTGTAAATATAAGGTTATAGTGTTATGGATCCTCACCTAGCACAGATCATCCATACGAGTAGCACCAGGAATATGATAAATATAACGCCGCCAGCGACGCCACTCGCAATATACGCAAACTCGCTCTTGTCTCTGCAATGGCGGCCAGTGAACGAACCGGTACATCTGCAAGACGGTTCACCTCTCGCATCTTTCACGCATTCGCCACCGTTGTCGCAGAATTCCAAGCAAACGTCTGTAAGGGGATACAGATTATAAGGAGAATCAAAGAAAAGTTGCAAAAAATACCAAACAAAATTGATCAAAGAAAAAATTAACAAATTAAAAAAAAATGTGAATGATAGGTATTAAGCTTGTCATATCATTCTCAAAAAGGATTTAAAGTTAAAATGAGCTTTTAAATGCTATAGAAGTTTAATGATTTGCGCGACATCTTGTGCAGAAGCTAGGAAATGGATTCTGGTTCCGTGTCGCTAACTGGATGATAGGACCTAAGGATAGGACTTGCGAAGCTTTGAAAAAGTATGAACCGCTCTTGTTTAAAAAAGTTCAAGAATTACCGAATTTTACCGATTACCGAAGAACAATTATGAAGATAATTGTGATCCACATAACTAAGAAATCCATCGCCAAGGGTAGATTTGCAATGACTACATATTAGAATCACTGAATATATTAAATCATAGGTGAACAATTATGATTATCTCTTATGTTTTATTTTTTATTATCTTTTATTTTTGTGTAAGGGCTATGTTTATTTTGTTTTATCGACTTACCGACGCAAACTTTTCCGGTGCCATTAAAGCCAGGCTTGCATTGACACTTGAAATCATTAGTCTCCTTCATCAGCAGGCAGTAGGCGTTGACGTCACAATGCATCTCAGGACCACTCATCTCGCAAGGGTTTGTGCATTCCGACTCCGAAATCTGTTAGATGTAAAAAATATTACATATAATGATTTATTTTGCTTTATTAAAAAGTTAAAGTATGTACAAAACTATAATAAGTTATTAAGATGGATAGAACATTCAAAAATACTCTTCAATGTTGTATATGTATACTATGAATACAAAATAGATTAAATTGGCTAATTCTCACTTAGCGGACTATGAACTTCGGATTTTGGATTTTAAATCGAAACAGATAAAGCAGATAACATTTGTCATACGGACCACTGTCCCGTACTCTAAATTTAAGGCAGTTAATAAAGAACACAGACTCGCTTCTCACTGGAGCACTCACGGGACATTTTGCAACCAACTACATGCTCCACAAAATGCAAATTTCCGTGCACAACCTTGTCGGGCATGTGGTGTAGGCTAGGAATCGATGGAGCATCTTTTGTGTCAATGAGATGCCCTGGCATCCTAGCCAGAGCATCGCATTGACACATTGACATAATGAGTATTCTGGAAGTGAAGTATCCAAGGTCAGAAGACTATAGGCTCTTTCACCCCAAAAATATAGTGAAGCTTAAGGCAGCTATATTCAGGACGTGGGAGGAGTGAAGGCAGGGGTGGCACAAAAGATTCCGAAAGGTCGAAGTATATCGTGGCATAGTCACGACCCCATGATAAGATAAGGTATGAAGTCAGTTAATATTCTTTCATTTGATTATGAGATAAAAGATAAACAAATAGCAGTACCTAGTGATTATCTCAGAAAATTAAATTAAGCTTCTTGTTCGAGTCTCCGGGGAATTTTTCAATTCGAGGGGCAGAAAGTTTGTAACCCCTCTAGATCTTTTGTGAGATAATTCCGTAACTTTCTGTGTAGTTCTCCTAAAACCGCTATGTGTGTTTGGATTTGTTTTGATAAATGTTCTTATAAACGTCGAGGTATCGTATCGTACAACAGTATCGTGGCCTCAAAGCCAATCCAATGTTTTGAACTGATATCTGAGTTAAATTAAGAATATCAGGAGCCTCAGTAGTACGTATAATACACACATAAAAAATTGTAATTCTTTAAAAAAACACACTTACACCTAAACATAGCCTTAGTTTTTGATAGGTAATTTGGTGACCAAAAATTTTTTCAAATTACGCCACCGTAAAATATATACTTAATATATAAAGCCTCATACTAACCGCGCCAGGTTCCCTAGTGCTGGTGTTGATGGGGCAGGGTATGCAGGTGGTCTGCTGTGCTTCCGGTTGGTATGTGGCCTTTTTACACTGAATACATGTATTTTGGGCAACGTCCAAGTACGAGCCTGAAATGATTAACAAATATAAAATAAGATATTTTTCGTAAATGGTGGTGTGGTGATTACAAATTGAAAAGAATTAGTCAATGACAGATATCTAATACTCTGGTTATATTATGGATCTAAGTAGTGAGATTTTTATTGTTATAAAATGCTTTTAGAAGTAGGTATCAAAATTATGTTATGCATCCTTAAAATGAAAAAAAATGTATCTACTTTGTTTTTCATCGGAATCGAACGAAATTGTGGTGGAATGCGAAACACGGAGTTCGCATGTTTTTTTTTGGTTTCAGAACCTTTTATTTGCAATTAGGGATCATTCTTAAGTTAAACAGAAGAATCAGGGTTCCTATACACATAATTGTTTCATGGTATCTGATTGAGAGCGTGTTAGCCCCTGATTACAGGATTTTTCCTCCGTCTACTTCTTCTTGTAGGGCCTCGTATAAATAAATAACGATTTTGATTACGAAGACCTTAAAAATGAAGCTCACTCACCAGGCCTGCAAACAGGCAGAGAGCACTGGTCGGCAGTAGAGGCGCCGGCTTGCGGAGTGGTGGTGCCAGGCGGGCAGGCGGCGCACGCGGCGCCTGCTCCCGTCGCGCGGTATGTGCCGCGCGGGCACGGCTCGCAACCACCCTCGGTGCTTATTTGCTCGCCTAAGCAACATGAAAATTCAATATTAGCAGATCTATGAAAATAAGAGATCCTAATTATAGCGGGTTATCTAGCCGAAATAGATTTTTGCTTAAGTTATGAATCAAATTTACCTGACGGGCAATCATCCCTGCACTCCGCTGCGGATACGGCCTCGGTGGCGCGAGTGGTCTGCCCTCTTGGACACGCGACGCAAGAGAACGCACCCTCCCTGGGCTGGTAGGACCCGTGCCCACAGGGACGGCATAACTCCGCTTCAGCATCGTAATATTTTCCGGCAGCGCATCTCTCTGAAAACAATATCACCGTGTGTTCATTTTATCCATAATTAAAGCAGTATGATACCGATACCTTGTTGATTGTCATTTTAAAACTAAATTCGCAGTATTTTTTGTAGAGCATTTAAATTACCTACAGGTCAAAATATATGTCTATATATGAATAATTTTTAATAATCGTTTGTTCTCACGTGAGATCTAAATTTATATCAAATTCAATTATTTTTCGTGCGCTCTGAATCTACCTACATTAAGTTTTTTTTCTTCAAAATACGTTGCCATAATTTATGGGAGGCGTTGAAGGTGAATATTAGTTAGTTGTTCATAACTGACATGATGTGTAAGTTTTTTAGTAGTTAAGCTAATTATTTGGGTTACATTCTATTCTTTTGGCTATATTCCGATTTTAACTATTTATGACTAGTGTACATAATAATAAAATTGACAATTCATTATACTTTATTGAATCCGGCTAAGCCGAATGTAGTGTTGGTGTGGTTTAAAAAATACCTAGGTTTTTTTTCAGTTATAATTCAAAATTCTAAGCAAAACGGCAATATTTTACATTCTATTCTTTTGGCTATATTCCGATTTTAACTATTTATGACTAGTGTACATAATAATAAAATTGACAATTCATTATACTTTATTGAATCCGGCTAAGCCGAATGTAGTGTTGGTGTGGTTTAAAAAATACCTAGGTTTTTTTTCAGTTATAATTCAAAATTCTAAGCAAAACGGCAATATTTTATGTCATGTTATAAAGGCCTAGGCCTGTTATTAATCTGTGCCTAGGCTATCTATTGTGTCTAAACTTACTACAAATGTTGTTCTGTTAGTTTTCCAAATGAAACAAAATAAGTTTGGTTCCATCGCCATTGCTCTATAAACGTATTTCTACCAAACAGTCCTTCAGTTCCTATTATTTCCTTGGCACCGTAAGCTTACAAAAGGAAACTACCGTACCTTCTCTGACTAAATTAAACTACATATTTAAATGGCCTGCAATATTTTTGTTCTTTAGGATTGAAAAGCGTCACTAACTAACATTAACTAGTAATTTACCTCAAATGTGTGAGATTTTGGAACAAATATATTGTCTTTTCAAAATTTACCTTTACAATCAGCCGCACTTCTAGCCCCAGAGGCTTGGGTGACTCCTGGTTGTCCAGCAATCATTGGGCACGCAGTACATTGTAGCTGACCAGCTTCGGACTGGTAAGTGCCAGTTGGACATGGCTTGCAGGTATCGCTGGCCGCATCCAGGAATGTACCCACGGCGCAGGCCACTGGAAATCAATTCGAACATTACTAGACAACTGTGTTAAATTGAGTAGAAAATTGGCAGTAATGAAGTGGTCAATAAGTTGTAGTTACATTTAATAAGAAAAGACATTGTAAATGACACTTAAGGTTTATTTTCCATTACTCACCGCAATCTGGAGCCATAACGACCTGTCCCATAGGGCAAGCGTAGTCTGAGATCAACGACAAGCTTGCTGGGTCTGGAACGGTATTTGGTAAGATATTTCGCACATCGAATTGTTCGTCTTCGAGAATAAGTTTTTCCAGTAACCGTTGGACGGTGGCCCTCTCATTATTACCATTGTGGATTACTGGGTCGCTGATAAATGAAAAAAGAATAATGTAAGATAATATTAAAACAAAATTAACACAGTCTTATATTTCAAACGCTCACTGAATCTATTTTAGTTAAGCTTTACTGTTAAACATGGTTGTCTTTTTCATTTTGCATAAGAGTGAGATTAACAAAACAACACCTACATGTTTTAAAAGTGTTTTAACTAAATTAGGTTTTATGAGCAATTATAAGAGGCTAACTTAGTTAAAGCCACAGAGCAGATTAAAGTTCTTTTACTGTTCTGTGATTAAAGCAGATATAAAAATTTCATTTTAATTTTAGAATTTAAATACCATTTCGAACTCCATTTGTAGATACTCAAGTATAAATAAACATCTACCTTGTCCAAAATATACAAAGGCAACTTGAAAATACGACTTTACGTAAAATACATGCAGAGAACATGCAAACAACTTACTTGACAGCCGGAAAAGAGATCTCAACGTTGTACGTATCGCCCACTTGACGGCCCTCCCTATTGCTGCGAGTCCTAAGTGCCAGAGAAAACAACATGCAATTGTGTTGGAAGAACATGCCTTCGAGAAATAAACAACTTTTAGTGCTACCTACACATATTTCTAAAAATCTATAGGAAAGTGCTTTGTGTTTTAGTACCACATGCTCATAGTGGTGCATTACAAAGACTTGAGTAGGAATTTCTAAGCTTCTAAGTAGCATATTAAAGATCATAGTGCAACTTGATACCTCATCCCTCTACGAGATAATAGTGTGGACAAGAATGTGATACGTGGAATTAAGAAACTTCCAAATTGCTAATTGCAGTATTTTTCAATTATCTACCTACAAATTAAAAAAGAAGAAGATTATAATACTTACTCTTCCACTGGTATTATAGCATCCAAGACATATGTATCTTCGGAAGGAGTACTAGGTGGCGATGGTGCTTGACGCGTTTGCCTCGAATTAGCCCTGTGGTCGCATTTGACATTGATATCCAACTCTTTGCACTCCCGTGTTCCTACAAAATTAAATCAATTAATTATAACGTTTTGTATTATTTACTTGAAATTAATGAAATTCTTGAGGTCTAAGAAGATATCATACCATCGACAGCATAAGAACAGAAATTCCAATCTCTGTTAAGTTGGTTAATGGCAGTGCGAACTTTTTGTCTGAGTACTCCTTGCCCAGCGTCATTGCAAAGCACTGAACTTGGGAATAACATTGAAATCTTAAACACACGCTGAGCTGGCGAAGATGCTGAAACGGAAAAACATAATTTAATAAATACGAATGAAAATCGTGCTCAATGAAAATAAATTATCTATTAAATTTTAATGAAATTAACGTTATTATTTATTGTCATAGTGTAATAATATATTTACGTGAGCAGGCAGGATAAACAAGTTGTAGACTTGGGTCAGAAGTTGGTCTCCAGAAGCCTTCAGCTCCGCAAGTATAGAAGGGCGGTACAGGCTGCGAGAATCGAAGTCCGTCACGACATGCGATCTCGCAAACCTTAAATTGGCCACCTGCGCCCCAGTCACGGCAAGATTGGTATCCGCCAAGAGGATCAGCTAGCGGTGGGCAGAATTCAGCTGCAAGAAAATTAATAATATTCAATATAAACCTTCGTTCACAACTTTTGTTAATCACATACATACTTTGAAGAAATTGCTATGGAACTTACATAGTACTGTAACTTTGAAAGTACAAGTAGCCGTATTGCCAGCCGCATCATATGCTATGTAAGCGATATCGTAAGTTCCCCAAGCCAAATTTTGACCAGGCTTGTGTCCAGAATTTTCCACAATTTTATTTACTCCAACGTTGTCACTAAATACTGGCGCATCCCAGTTTACGATGGATGATCCATTCTTAGCAATTACCCACAGATCTCCTGGGCAACGGTCCACACGAGGTGGTTCTTTGTCGACCTGGAGTTGTTGGCATTTAGCACCAGTATAACCGTTAGGACATACTCTTTGGCCGCAGTGCGATGGAACTATTCTCTCTACGCCTCCAATTATATCATCATAACCTGCCCATGTTAGAGCCAATCCATTGTAAAGGACGGGTTCAGTGCGGCAATCGCGAACTTGTTTTTGAATTTCATTGGTCACATCTAGAGCGCGGTTCCATATTTGTACTTTCGTCAGGTGCCCTTGGAAGCCAGATTCCGTGTACGCCTTAGGGTTATCTGATTGTGGTTTGCCCAAAGTTACCCAAACACTAAAAATAAAGTTACGTTTTAGTTGCAGCAAATAATGTAATACTTAACTAAAAAAAATACTTTATTGTAAAGGTAGAGCTTACTATTTTGGTAGCGATCTTCCACTGCCATATCCTTCAATCTTGCTTGCGATCAGTCCCTCAGTTATAAGAGTTAATTCCCCACCATTACTTCCGTCCCATACAAGGGCAACATGGTGCCACTGACCATCGTTTACCGTTGCAAATTCACCAAAACTAAGATATACATCTTGAAGTTCAGGGAAAAGAGATACCTGAACACCATTTGAATGTGCTTGAAGAATTGTTCTTCTATTCAAAGCAATATGTGAATTACTGAAAACAAAGTAAATATAGTAGGTAGGCAAACAAAACTAAGTAGAAATGTTCCTGCAAATATTTTCGTACATACCTAACGCTGTAAGCAGTAAAGAAAACTCCGCCTTCGTCTTGTTGTGTGTACTGAACCCACATAGCGACAGTCAAACTATCAGTGGATCCTGTATCGAATGGTACTACTTGAGCGGCACTTGAACGTAATGGGTCACCGAAGTATAGGTCATAGTCGACACTTATTGCTGAAAATGATATATTTTATTGAGTACAGAGGAGATTTAGTGCTATCAATAAAGATATTTATTTTTATATATATACAAGTATTCATTATATAAAATGCAATACTTATTTTTCTGTTTTATAACTAAACTAGTGTGAGCTAGTGGCTCTGTCCGCGTGGAGGGGTTTTATTATAACTGTGAGTCAACCGTAAGAGATAGACACATATATTGCAGAGCTTTTCTAGGCCTTTTTAAGACCTACAATTTTCATGTACATTATACTTAAGTAAGCTTTTGAAAATATTAGCCAAACTACGACCAGCTCTCATTCTCTGTCTTTGATCATAGCGTGATGATACGTACTTAAACCTTCCTGAAGAAAGCTTACAGTAAAGATATATATTATCAAAAAACATTTAGTGGTTGTCAAGTCAAATGGTAGATAACATAAAAGAGACAGACATAGAGGCAAACAGACAGCAGACGTAGAATTTTGTATATAAAGAGATATTTAATTAAATACTTACTTTTACGGCAATCATCACCAGTCAAGTTAAATGGACATTGACAGTAGAATCTTCCCGGTAAATCTATACACGTAGAAGAGGGTGGACAGGAATTCTCCTTGCAATCAATAATATCTTCATCGCAGTTCTTTCCTTTGAAGCCTTTAGCGCATATACAAGTGTAATCTTCTCCTTCGTCTATGCAGGTAGCTCCGTTTTGACATAGACCAGCCTCACAAGCGTCAAATTCATATTGACATCCTATGCCCATGTAATCTAGTGAACATGTGCAATTCAGACCAGAACCGAAGTCTTGGCATTTACCTCCGTGCATACAAGGACTACCTATACATCTTTCGGGTGCCGTTTCACATTGTTTACCGTCGGTTCCACTTGGGCAGCTGTAAAAATATATATATAAATTTATAGCTCATATTAAGTAACTGAGGATTACTAATTGCCACGATTAAACTTATTATATCGTCTTAATATAATTATGAATTCTGTCCTCACGTCAGTGGGCTGTTTTCTGGATTTATTTGACTAAAATTAAAATCAACAACAGTAGATGTCTCTGTTTCGTAATATAGATGGATAACACTAACTACAAGATTATAAGAATTGAACTACACTAACTATTAGTTAGGTGTGGTTAATTTTAGATTACTATAATAGACGTGATAAAATCAAAGTTTCCTAAAATTACTGAATGCGAAATCTATTCGACTGGCTCTAGGTACTAGCAAAATATATCAGCTAAGCTTTAATTTTGTGTAATATTGATAAATAAAATAACTCTTGTAACAAAGGGTAATTGTATGTATTGTAAAACAGATAAGTAATCTACTGAGTCACTTATACAAGTTGAACGCGAACGCATGTTGCTCATGTTGTAATTTACGCACAAAAGCATAGTTGCTTTATAGTATTAGTTATACTGTGCCTATTACAATTGACCTCTGTTACAACTGTCCCTACTTTCTTATATAAATTACTTACACGCAGAAGAAGTCCTGGAAGAGGTCTATACATTTCGCATTGTTCTGGCAAGGTCTGTTCATGCAGTTACCGATATCTTTCTCGCAACGTTTACCCATCCATCCTGGTTGACAACTACATTTATATCCGCCGATTTCGTCGTTGCAAGTGGCACCGTTAAAGCAAGGGCTTGAAGCACAATCATCAATATTGGTTTCGCACATCTCTCCTGTAAATCCTTCACGGCAAACACATTGGTATTTATTGTCAAGATCGACACAACGGTCGGTACCTATAGGATTGCAAGGTTCATTTAAACATTCGTCGATCGCTGATTCACATTGTAGACCAATAAAGCCTGGTCGGCACTTGCAGATAAATCCATCCAATTGATCGACACATGTTGCCCCATTTTGGCATGGGTCCGACGCACAGTCATCAATAGTATGTTGACATCTTTTACCAGTATACCCAGCTTCACAAATGCAAGTAAAATCATCAATACCGTCAATGCACTGACCGTCATTTTCACAAGGAGATAGAACACATTCGTTGATATTAATGTCACACGAGGGTCCGGTCCAACCAGGATCGCAAATACATTGATGAATAAATAGTTTATCAACGCAAAGACCATGTTTGCATGGCTCATTTGAGCACAAATCAATTTTTTCGTGGCAGCGTTTCCCAGAAAAGCCTGGTGGACAAGCACAGCTGAAGTCATTCACTAAATCAGTGCAAGGGGCACCTAAGAGACATGGCTTCTCAATACAGTCGTCAGTGTTAATTTCACAAAGTTGACCTTCCCATCCTGGTAAGCATTCACATTTAAAACGTCCTTGTTGAAGAGCAGTGCAAGTAGCTCCATTAGCACATGGATTTCCATTAGCTGTACAAGGGTCGACCTGAAGAAAAAATACTTTATTTAATATTTTTGTTAACATTATTTGGATAAAATATAATAACTATTTTTTAAACCCGTCAAGCATCAGAATCCAGACACAATAGATTTTTCAATTATCGTACCCCTCCGGTTGGATAACGTCGCATGAGCGCCGGCCACACCGCCAGCGAGCGGGCGAGCGAGCTAGGCGGGCGAGCATCGTTTCACCTCTTTTCATACTTTGGTTCACACCGCGAACTACAGAGCTAAGCTACATCGGCGTAGTTTGTATAGTTTCCTTCTCTCGCTTCGCCCGCCCGCCAAGCTCACTCGCCCTCTCGCTGGCGGTGTGGGCTGCGCTTAAGGGGTTAAGTACGACTTGCATTATTATTAAATTTCAACTTTATGCGTTTGTTATATTTTTGTCATTTCCAGTTTGATTATTCTAACAAAACACTGACTATTGTCTTAAGATGACTGATCGAATCTTACAGAATTGACAACTAGAATTACCTGCCCTATGACCACCAAGGAACATTATACAAGTATATGACAGAACCGTCGAGTAAGAGTAGTTCAAACGCATGTTTTATTCCGTAAACCTGAATAGAATTATGTTTATAGAGAAAGACTTACCGTGATATCACAGTCAACGCCAGTGTAGCCTGATCTACATAAGCAGGTGTAGTTATTGTATCCAGGTTCATCTTTGCACATTGCTCGTGCAGGACAAGTGTCATTTCTACATTCAGACTTTTCTTCTTGACAGTTAATGCCACTATATCCCATTGGACACGAGCATCTATAACCTTGAGGAAGATCAGTACAGGTGCCACCATTGTAACAAGGTTGACTAGCACATTCGTCTATGTCAATTTCACATCTACGTCCGGAGAATCCTGCTGGGCAGTAGCACTGTACACCATGACCTTTAGGTACGCAGAGACCTCCGTGTTGACATGCACTGTTAGAGCATTCTACAGCAATACATTCTTCTAATCCAGTTGTTCCAGTACCAACAGTCTTCATATTTGTAGGGCATTCGTTACAAAGCGTTTGTCCAGCTAAATTTTGGTAAAAGTTTCGTGGACACTGAGAACAAGGAGCTAAGCCAGTAGGTGAATACGTACCGGGAGCGCATTTTGCTCTACATCTGTCTCTTCCTGGTGCAGCAGGTTGATATGTATATGTGTTTACAGGGCATGCTTGGCAGTCCTTAAACCCACCAACTGGCGGTTCAGCTGTATAACTATTTCGTGGACATTCTAGACAAGGAACTAATCCTGTCGGTGAGAAGGTGCCATATCCGCATACAGGGATACAGTCAGTAATGTCTTTGGAACCTTCTTCTCTAGTGAAAGTACCTTGTGGGCATTTTAGACAAGAACCTTGTCTTGCTTGATTTTGGAAAAATCCGCGAGCACACATTGTACAAGATTTTTGTTTTTCTCCGGCGAAAGTTCCCGCTGGACAGTGTACTGAAAAAAGATAGATAATCGTGAGTAACTTCATTTGTTTTGCTATATAATTAAAGCAAACATGAGTTTCAGAACTTACAGCATTTAGGCACATCATTTGTATCCATGTTCAGGACTTCACCAACACTGCATGTGAATCCACGAGTAATTGTACTTCTGATGGCTCTTAGTGGGGGGCATTGATTTCCAATAGACGAAACATTCAAAACAGGTTCAATAAGAGCACTAGCATGGGGAACAGATAAATCAAAAATAAGATTCAAGGTTGAGCCACAGAGGTCATAGACTTGAGTCTGTCTGATGTCAGGGGTGATAGACAGAACGAAATCCATTTTGACCACATTTTCGTCCAGGAGACTCGGCATTGCCTTAACGAAGGTAACGTTAACGTTGACATTGACAGCAGAGCAACGTTGCGACAGTCTTTCATTTAGAATGTTGTCGTATTGAGCCAGTAAGTCTTTGTATTGAGGCAAGCAAGCGTTTGAGACCGCACCAAGGGCACGGTACTGCACACTTGATATTACGTGATATGCAGCTTGTTGAGTGTCTGTAAACAAATAAATTTTATTTTATTACATAAATAAATACATTTTAAAATAAATATTTCAGTCCATATCGTCTGGTAAGTACCCCTATCTGCTAAATCAGACAATCAGATAAACTACGTCAAGAAAAACACGAAAAAATATTTATAAAATGCTTAAAAGAAATTTTATCACTTAAATGCTATTACAGTCTCCAAGAGTACCTAAACGACAAAATAAATTAAACTATAAGAGTGACTAGTTATTATTTATCTGTTAACTGTTATACACAAATGCATGTACACATAAATAAATTTAAATAATTGGATTTTTTTTGTTAAATGAGTAAGACGTCGTCCTCTCCTCTACCCATTGCGATGCCTGACAGGGTCCATAATCTGATCTATATAATTAGTGTAACACCTATGTACTACATTATGGTTGCAATAAATGATTGAGTATTGAGTATGTCGGGTTTAAATCCCGGTACAGGCGGATGTTTGTATAAATGTCAACAAACATGAATTTTGGTCACGAGGTTTGCATGGCTGTTATTATATTTATTTTGTATGTTTCTAATAATTATATGTATACATATTTATATCTTTAACTCTCTGTTATATAATATCCATAAAATAAACTTCAATAATGCTTGATTTGGTCTTTATAATAGATGTACCTAAGTGTGTAAGAATATAAATCTTTATCATAAAGTAAATATTTGTCTTACTTTCAGAAACACAATCTGGCACAACTGCAGTTGGCACCCATTGTCGTTTTGTTTCACATATGAATGTTTTTACTGGTTCGCCATCAGTGAATCGGAATCCTGGACTACAGGTCGCTATACATTGAATTCCTCTATCACCAGGAAGGCAGTTAAGGGCACCATTTGCTGGGTTCATCAATTCCCAATCGACACAAGGCGTTGCTTGAACTGATACCTAAAAAATTAAGTGTTATATTTAATAGTAAGTTATTATTTGGCATCAAAAGAAGTTATGTGTATTAACTTATGACTGAAATATGATCTTCATAAATTATGTCTAAAACATTATATGTACATACTTGGAAGTTACATTGGGCCTTATTTCCATATTTATCTGAAGCGATAACAGTAACATTTTCATAGCCACGTATGGGAATCACTGCTCTTTCTGGAATGAATTTTAAGAAAACCTCTCCTGATGCATCAGATGCATTAATTCGTCTTCTAGTTTCATTGAAATTGACAGCATAACTGTCTTGTTTGTCGACTAATTCAATAACGTAGCTTTGAGGGCAGCTAAGCTTAGGTGGTGTGTAATCTGGCACAGTGATGTTGACTTCGCAAATAGCAACATTGCCGTCAAAGTCAAATGCCACATAGCGTACCACCATATTGTGAAAGACTTGAATTGGGGTTCTGAAATGTTGAGGGGTCACTTCTAATCTCGCAATAGCACCAGAATTATCAGTAGCTGTTGGTTCTGTGAAATTTACAGGAAGAAGACCACCGTTTACGTCTGTTTGTACTATGATTGGCTGCTGGGGACAGTTCTGGAATACAGGTGGCTCATTATCTGAAAAGAACATTATATTAAGTTTATGCAATAATGTCAGCAAGTCGATGAGAAGTTTACTTTTATTCATATGTTACTTACCAACACACGGAGAATATCCGTAATCATAACCTAAAAGAGGGTTAGCAGCGGGTTCATCACACCCCATTAATTCGAACTTAAGACAAGCATTGTCCATAAAACTAACAATGCCCAAAATGACAAATCTGGCTTGAACATATTTTGGTAGGGTTATCATAGCTAACTCTCCGTAGTTTCCAGGATCCCTCATAGTTAGATTAAAATTAGGGTAGTAGATGACATAATTTGCACTTTCATTTGTCTTGTAGAAAAGTCTTATTTCTGTTGGCCTTCCCACAATATCTGAAGTAACAACACCTTTTACTAAAATTGCTTTGACTCTGTGAACTTTACCCAAATCCACGCTTACATACGTAAATGCTTCTTGTTTACCACACCACCCAGTTACCGAGTTGAGTCGAATATTTCTAGCTTCATAATTAGGTCTTTCTGAAGTAGCATTGATAGCCGAATCCGGTATTCTTCCTGATGCTAAGCCAAGTGGCTTAATGACTTTACATTCAGGTTCTCGTATGCAAGTAATTGGTCTGGGATTAATGAGAATGTATCCTGGCCTTGAACATCCAAATAAAACTTCAGAACCATGTTCATAGCTTCTTGCGATTTGATGACCGTCAGCAGGTCTACCAGGATCTTCGCAAACAGGACCTTCACACCTCAAATCTCCAAAGTCCCAAATACCGTTAGCTTGACATCTAACTATGTTATCATGTTTGCTGGACTGTCCTGCCATTTTGAATGTGTTTTGACAGCCAAAGAAGAAGGAACTTTGGTATTTCGTATCAGCAAGAGGACTATAAACAAACCCGGGCGTAGGCATTGGTATTCCGCAATCTTTTCTAGGACATTGTGGTTGAGCCCCCGATAGCCAGTAATCAGGAAGACCCTGAAAAAGGGTGAAGTATATTAAAACTACTAATAATTGTACATATTTCACAAAATAAAAATTCTAAGTTAGTTTTCTATTGGATGATTACAGGGCTGTAAAAAGGGTAAAGTATATCAAAACTACAACAAAATTAGATATATTAAAAAAATAGGAATTTAAATTTTAATAATATTGGATGATAACAAGGCTGTGATAAAATACTTACAGGCTTCGGATCGTAGACACACTGTCTAAATGATGACGTCAGTGTATTTCTCAAATGTCTTCCAGAAGATGTGCAAGTAATGGTTACATTGTCTCTATACGGTACTAATACACTTTCTGGGTCATCACGAATTACTTTAAGACCATCATTTTTGTCATCGGACAAAGTAACACAGCGAGCATCTGTAAAAAGCGTATATATTTATAATGAAAATGTTTCAAATTCAACGTTATAGTATACCATGAGATCGAAGAAAGTTTTCCAATTCTTGAGGAAGAAAGTATTGATTTATATTCCCTTAGAAACACCACAGGCTTAAAACTAAAAAGAACACTGACTGAATAAACCTTTTATTACTTTACTTACATTGACATTCTGGAGCTGTTCCATTCCAAGTACCACTAGAAGTACACATTAAAGAGGAAAAGCCTGACATAACATATCCAAAATCACATTGGAATGATATAATATCGCCAAAGTGGAAGTCTTTCTTGGTAGACAAAAGCTTTCCGTTTTCTGGTGATAGAAGCGACGGGCACATAACAGGAACACAAGTTTTATTTCGCTGGTAAGTGTCACCATCTCTTTCACCAGTTTCTGATAATTCAATCGCAAAACCAGCTGTACCGTTAGAGGAATAAAGTTCGTAACCTATATTGCAAGCGCAAGAGAAGTTTCCAGGGCTGTAACAAAAACATGTTAACTAATGTAGTTTTAATATTTTTAATATTTATTACTTAAACTGGATAAAACCTACTTACGTATTAAGACATTTCTGTTCACAACCACCATTGCTGTCGGCACATTCATTAATATCAGAACAGTCTAGTCTTGCACATCCCATAATTTCAAGTTTTAAGCAAGGTGCACCGACATAATCTTGGATTTTGAATTTCACATACTGCGCTTCTATAGGCACAGGCAAGTTTAACACAGATAGGGTAGGCTCTAAAATACGGAATTCAACTGCTGTACCGTCAGGATTCGTGTAATCTTTGAATAAATCAGTTAGATCATTTGTGTATTGAATTCGGATCGCTGAAGTAAATGCAATATTGCCATCGGCTCGCATTACACTCATAGTCCTGAAACCCCTAACAATAGTAGGTGCTCTCAAATCGACGATAATCCAGTTAGCTCCAGCTTCTAGGTTGTTACCACACCATCCACCTCCATTGTTTAACCGGACCATCTGTCAAAAAAAATATTGAATAAAAACTTTTCTCGATGATAGCATTTACTGAAGAAACCCGTGGGCTCGTTTTAATAAAACGAAAACTTACTCCTTTATTATATCCAGGTTCCGGAGCTGAAGTAGTGATTGATTCATCGGGGATAGCGCCGTTGATAAGACCCAGGTCACCAACTGGTCTGCAGTCTAAGCTTGGCGCAAAGCCAGGTCGGCAAGGACAAAAGAAACCTCCTTGAGTATTTTTACATTCAGTGGACACGCTATCACATTGACTACTTGAACACTCGTTGATGTCATCGCACGTTGGTGCCGCATCAAATTCTTGATTCGCTCCACATTTTAGTACACTTGGCCCGTTTAGTCTGTAGCCTGTGAAAAGAATTGTAAAATATATAGGTAATAATTTATGTTTTCAACTACTTTATAGTTTTCTAGTAAAATTCGGTTATCTATGACTTTACAAGTGACAATAATATTTTTAAAATGTTTAATTAAAAACCCTTGATATTATTATTTTCATACAGAAAGGAATGGGTTACTCTGTTTTACAAGATTGGAGTCTGTGGAATGTTAGTTTTACCTTTATAACATTGCACACGCGCTTCATCTCCGTACATGTATATTCGAGTCTGGTCGACTATAAATCCATTCTTGATTTCTGGGAATTTTGGACATAAAGCCTTTGAGCATGACGGCACATCACCGGACCAGGTTCCATTACTCATGCAGAGCAAAACAGGCTGTCCTGACCGTACGTAGCCAGGCTCGCATTCGTATCGCACAATAGTTCCGTAACTGCGACCACCTCCATTCAGAATAGTGACATTGGCGTGTGACACCTCTGGCAGGGCCACGCACTGAGAAGCTATAGTTCAACAAAATTTAAGTGTTGTTATTCAATTCTGTGACTTTAAAGTAAAAGTAAAATTTGACATTAGTTAAAAATTTATGAAATAACCAATTGACATAAATAATATAAAAACGTACACGTTATTACTTGTAAAGTAATGTGTACTTTACAAGTAATAACCAGCTGACGGCCCAACTGGTGGTAACTGCCGCCTCTTACCTAAACATGTTGGTGTCCTTTCCCATCTTCCATCAGATAAACAAGAAATTCTTTCAATTGGTTGCCCAGTTGGGAAAGCAAATCCAGCGTAACATTGGTAAGTAGCTACACCGCGATAAGTAACGTTAGTTGAACCAATAGAGAATCCATTGTCTATTTGCGGTACTGGACCACAGTAAACCTCTGAAACAAAAATAATTCCGATAATACTGAACAGTTCAATTACTTCGACTTTTATTTTTCGAAAATCATTATATTGATATTACCTTGGCAACTCGGTATGTATGTAGTCGACCATTTCCCTCCATCTAAACATTGAGTTGTGATTCTTGATTTTCCAGTTGCAAATTCTTGGCCAATGGGGCATGTAAATGTTATAACTGTACCGAATGCGGTATCTCTGTTAGATGCTAGTGCTCCTACGCCTGATTTCAGAGGCGGACAATCTGTAATAGAAGTTATGATAAAGCAATAATAATAATAATATAAGTAGTATACAGCGTGTTACAAAAGTCTGAAATAAAATTCAAGGGGGTGGTTGTGTTCCTTGTCAGGAATTACCTTTGAGAGTTTGACACCTTTAAGACCACTTTTATTTTCAGATTAAATTAATAAAAAAACGTTGTCTCGCCTGCTCGTAGCAACCATAAAAAATGCGCAAATGCGCATTATCGCACCGCATAACAATATCGACCCCCACAACCCCAGAATTCCAAATTTTATTTCGGAATTCTGTAACACCCTGGCATATAAGACAAAATTTTATTAAATATTATTCAAAAGTAGAAACATTTCAAATAATGATGATATAATCGTACCTGCAGAGAACGTAGCTTTCCAGCCTTGCCCGTTATGTAATGCGTCAGACAAAAATCGTATAAGCATTTCACCACTAGAAGCGGTCAGTGTGATTCTTGGTTTTATCGTGAATCCATTTTCGGAATGTAGGCGTAAGCCGTTTGTACTTGATCCATCAAAAACTTGTACTACATCAGTTGGATGAATACTAAATTCATCAAATTTAAGAGAAAGAGGCCCTCCATTTGGGTTTTTTATTCTGTATAGACATTCTTGGTTATTGGGATAATTGCTCAGGCCGTATGCAGGCGACGTAAATGTTCCATTTGAAGCAATAATAGTCGCTTTACATCCTTGTGAATATCTCATATTGAAACCTTTCTTAGAATCACCTAAGCTAGTGCGGAAGTACATGTATAAGTGATTAGTAGTAGATATGACCACTTTTTGATTTTCTTCGCCAGGACCTGTTAAACGTGCAAGTACTGGGCTTGAAGGAGTGTTTCCGTCTTTGATGACAATATAATCTCTATTCATTCCCAAATCTAAGTCTTCAACTTCCAGTGATATTATTCTTCCGGGCTGAGCTTCAATAATGTACATACACTCTAAGCCCCCAGGGTAACCAGTTGGATATCCAGGTGAATTGAGAACTTGACCTTGAGGGGTAGCTCGGAGAATACCTCCACAGTTTGAAGACTCAGTTTTCCATGAAGCACGGAAACCCTTTCGTTCAACAGAACCATCGGTGCTGAATTTAATTATCATGAAATTAGAAGCGGAAACAAAAAGTTTATTCGAAATGTCTTGTTTTCCTGATAAAGTCGCCAGATTGACCGACTTATCTTCGGATCTGCCGCCCACTAAAATTTGAACAGTGTCAAAAGACTTTTCAGTTTCAAAATCTTGGAACTGTAAAACAATATTTTGGCCTTGAGGGCCTTCAAGTGTCCATTTGCATTCGCTGAAGGGTGGATACTTGTGGGGATAGTTAGGACTCTCCACAACATCGCCACTGCTGGCCATGTAGAAGTGACATTCGGAAGCACAGTCCATTTCGTCGGACGCATCACCACAATCGTCTTGCTTGTCGCATTTGAAGGCTGAGTTAATGCATCTTCCGTTTGAACAATGGAAGGTTCCTAAAAATAAAAGCAAATTGAAGCTATTGTTTATAAGTGCCTTAACATTGATTTTTAACTTCCTTTATGAAGTTAATTAATTGGTTACAGTTTATTGTTTACTCACCAGAGGGACAAGCATTTGCTTTGCACATGAACGGCAGAAGAGTTTCACAGGTCGTTAATTCCCAAGATTGACTATCTGATGATATATGGACGTCCACACATTCACCGTCTTTAGGGTTGGGTTGCCTAAGGTCCCAAAACCCTGCATATTGTGACACCAATGCTCCAGCTGCTGATTCGAGTGTGTTTGTTCTAAGATCGTCGACAGTTGCAAGTCCTAGCCAATAATGATTATTGCTGGGGCTAGCTGGGACCATGTTGGCGGTCATGTTGTTTTCTGTGTAACTGTCGACTACCATAAGTTCGCTCCCGTACCTTGGAACATAGATAAGGAAAGTGTTCAATCAATTAAAATTAACATTAATGATTAATTTTTTTTGATTAACTTTGGATAAAAAGCATATACCTAAAGTACTATCAGAATCGTTTTACATTTTTAGTGAACATTTGTATAAGGCTTAGCTCATGAAGAATGGTATAGAAATTTGCAAATGTGTCTAGATTTAGAAAAATACCTTCGACATAATTCTGCTGCTTTTTCCCAAGAATGTCTGATGTTGAAAAATTTGTAGCAATGTAGCCCTTTTAACTCCCATCCTGAAACAAATAAACGAAATTTGAATAAAACATAAAAATAATATAAATAAACAGAGCAGCACTACTGCCACTGCCAAAACGTCACTGATTATCCTGAGGTAAGATAAGAAATAAGAATAAATAATATGCATAGTTATCACTGGTCTGCTGTAGAGACCACAACTAGTAAATGCTTTGTACTTTGCTTACTAAAATCTTCTTAGTGTTTTAAATTACAAATCAAAAGTAAAAGCATTTTATGTAACCAATGCAAATTACTTAGTTTCATCTGTGTATTGTGTGTACAAGCAAGTAATGTACGCATTAGTTGTTTAAATAATGACTTTCACTCGAAAGGGCTGCTCAAAACACCGCGAGCGTGCTAATTATTAGAACACATAAATGCAAGTAAAACTTAGGTGTGATTTAATTTAACTCCTTCAAATTTCATTTACCTTATGAAAGTAAATATTTACGGCGTAGTAATCGCAATTTCATTAAGCGATTTCTATAGCCTTTTTTGTCAAATTGAATTTGAATAATAATGTGATTGGTGTATTGAATTCTGAGATTAAATAAAGGTATTAGGTATTAGTAAGATTTATTTTATCACAGCTAATAATGTATCAATAATAATGAAATCTCGTCTGCGTACTAACTATGAAAATATTAAAATAAACATAACTGCCAACCGTTCGACAGTATTTGAGGTGAAAGGTAAAGTTATGCAACGTTGACAACCAATCATCTTTCATGATAAAGTATCTACGGTTTGAGCTATGCCTTTGTAGTTATAACTTAGTACCTTTACATTTTAGTTTACAAGAAAATATAGCTTCTAATTAACTTGTCATAGTAACCTAAACTAGAGTTGGGAATACTTTTTTGTGAAATGTGATTTGCGTTATCAAGACCATAGAACAGATAACAGTTGTACTAAGTAGATATTCATGATTATGATAATATGATTCTAACGCAATTACAACAAATGACATGTTTTTAAACACAAACAATATGCTAATGATATTTTATTGTTCTGATTCCTCCCAATCTTGTATCTATTCCAAGCCGGTAAAAATGTAAATTCTTTCTATTGTTTCAATTTAGAATATAATAATTCAAACGTCAGACGAGATTTGAATATGAAAAGATGGACACCATCCTACCTCGTTGCTTGTAAAAATCAATATTAAATTTATACATTTGAAACTTTCAAAAGGTCACTTTCTCGAAAGCCATTACAATACACTATTTAAATACATTGTCCTACTCAACTCTCAGATAGTCATTTAAGACCCAAGCGTTTTATTTCTTGCTTTATCTAGTTATAGTGGACGCCCGCGGCTCCGCCCGCGTGGATGGCGCCCCCAAAAAAGCATCCTATATCCTTTCCAGGGTCTCAAACTATCTTCACACCAAATTTCATAGAAATCGGTTCCGCGGTTTACGCGTTAAAAGGTAACAAACAAACAAACTAACGTTCGCATTAATAATATTAGTTAGGATTTGAAATTTTGAACTATAATTGGACAATGAAAAAGGTGTTGAAAATTCTTTGATAAGGTTCAAAAATAAGTTCACCTTGGAAATTTCTTGTATTAATGTAATTTATATATCTACTTAATTTATGTGACTTTTTTATTTGTTATTCTAATGGCGGATCAAATAGGATAGGGTATAGGTAGATAAGTAGTGCTTTTACTTGAAAGTTTTCAGAAATACAAAGGAATATGTAAAAAAAAAATAGTTTCAAAGCAGCAATTATCCATTGACACCATTCGCATGTTGCAAACACTTATTTTGAACTTCCCTTTATTCTTGTGAATATAGTTCCAATATAATCAAGCTACAGAACTAATTTTCTAGGAACGCCATGATAAATTGCAGCTGACACCGGATTACACGCTATTGATTCGCTAGTATCCTATTTTGTAAAGTGAAAATGGACTAAACACAATCACAGGTACTTGGAAAGCGATTGGGTAATACTGATTCAGGATTAAAGTGATTTCAACAGGTGTCCCAAATATCCTCCTGATTGGTGTTGCTGAGAGCTTTCCATTTTCACTTAGTAATGAGTTTTGGTTATTTAGTGGGTATATCAAAAGACAATTGCTTATTCCGCTCTATTTTAGACTGGTAGGATGCTATTCTTCATAATAAGATTGAAGGATTTTGTGCATGAATGGTTATCGTATTTATTTATTTATTCCCGAGGAAGATCCAAAAACTAATTCTCAAAAATTTAGAAAATAGTAAAAACGAGGACGATCAAACGTGAACATGACGTATGATCAAAGTTGTTTTAAGATGTGATATTTATTAGCTACACATCATATGCGTCTAATCATTATCCATGCACGCTTAGGCTAAAAAAGTAAATGATATCAAATAGAGCGTGAGTTTGATGTGGAGTGCGATGTTTCACGCTCCAGCGACGAAGCCGCAATACGATGCAATGTCTGACCCATTTATGTTATATTACACCCGCGAAATGCAATACGCATAGTCTTCCTTTATTTTGTTTGCTTACGTATTGCTTTTACAATGTCAAGGTGTTTAATTAAATCGTACGTGGGTAGTTTCATTGAGGAATTACTAATGGCAGTGTTGCCTTCACTATTATTTTTGTTGAATTTTCGACGGTTGGTCATCTAGCTTGCATATTTATACAGGGTGGTGCCGTCAATACGACAATAAATAAAAACAAGGGCAAACATTACTTCACAGAAATAGCTTGCCACTTTCAAAAATATCTTACTCATTTAATAATTTTTTTGACATTTCTATGAAAAAGTGCATCCAATGTTATAGTATTTTCTACAAATGTCATGAAATTATCAAATGAATAAGATGTTTTTGAAAGTGGTAAACCATTACTATACCTACCTTTAGCCCATGTTTAAATTTATTGTCGTATTGACGTCCACCGCCCTGTATAATAATTATATAATTTGCAATTACTTTTGATAATGAAGCAGTCCTTTACTTGCAAGCTCACTTAGATGAAAACTCTTCATTGGCTATCAAATGTAATAATTTATTTTGGGTCGTGCATTTTAGCCATAAATCCTCTTCAAAAGCTTGTTATAACTTCACAGGATATAAAGAATTTGCTGAACATGTCTTATATAAAGTAAGGTACAAAGTCACTGCTCTAGTAAAGCTCAAAAGGCTGCATCAATACTGCAGACCTTTTTAACTGATGTGAGACTTGGCAAGTCTAAAATAAATCGTTGGAGTTGAAATTTTCAAGAGCGGTGCAATGGAGCAGTTCTTAAGTAGATAACGTTACATCTTGCGCAGTGATGAATGTTCATTGCGCTATTCCCATGTCGATAGTCATGGATGGGTGGATAGCATTCTAACGGTATCAGAATAGGAAGGCTTTGTATCAAATGTCATCGATATTTGCCGGTCAATTGTATTGAGTGGCCTCTTAGTTCGGAGGCGGTAGACGAACGTGGAGCATATAGCTTTATTGCTTCGGAGATTAAGTTACAGTTCTGAGCATTTGGAATCTTTGTGGTATGCAAAGCCGATTCGTAAAGCTGTGCGTTCTGTGGCTATTGGACAGTTTCTAAATTGGAGTATGGCTAGTAGGCTCATTAGGTAAGAGTATTATCAAAATAATCCTGGCTATGAGTATTAAAGAGCACGAGTAACGTATGTACTTGGACTACAACTAATAATTATACTCGATGTGCTTCCGGAGGCATAAAATTTTAAATTACATGCAAAAAAGTGGTCGTAATTCACTTTCTTTGCTACAGCTGCGCATCCCGCCTGTGTAGGCGTTTCTAAGTAATAAATTATACGTTCTTAAAATTTCTAAGGTCAGGCCCTCTAAGCAGCTGGATACGTGCATACTATTAAAAGTCATTGGTGAGTCACGTGGAGGCTGTGGCTGCGGTCTTGCCTTTCACTCATTATGATTGAGCCTTCAAGGCTGTTTGACGCTCGATTGGCTATATCAGCATAAAGCTTGTATTGTTGCTAGTACGTCGCACGTCAACGTTCTTTCGCTTGGCTTGTCTACGTTTACACGCAAAGTTAAGACGTGCAATGATAATATAATATTCTATTGATAGCTATTAGGGCCAATCTTTGTTAAAGTCACGTATTGCTTTATCAGTATCATTTTCCAATTTATAGGTACTTTTATGAAGCTAGGCGTAGCAGTTTAATTTATGACCGTTACAATGTAAATTATGAGTTTCATAAGTATTCTTTTTAATGTCAACAACCAGATGAGCAATGGCCGGTACTGGAAATTACTTTGATTTCCTTTTCATATTTTAATTTTTCTAAGTCATTTATTTACTTCCCAGTTGGTAACTGTTGTCTCAATGAGGTCTTTTGTGCGACTAGATGGCATATCTATAGCGATTAGCTACTAATACGTACTGTCTTCATCTTATCGAGCTGGTTATTTATTGTATCATTCATAATTATTACTATAATTGATGCCTATTAGTCATGCAACTAATACTGTAACACTTGGGCGGTGATGGAACTGTAACTATTATTATCTTTCTACGCTATTGTTAAGCTTTACCACCCAGCCGGCTTACTAAACAACTGACCTAGATTGTGATGCTCCAAATGTCATAGTAGATGCGTGCCAAGTTTAAAGTGAACTTAATAGAGGCTTTGACGCAACTAACGATAAAGACTATTGGATGTATCTTTTACTGTACCTGTCGAAACATGTTTGTTAATATGATTATGATTACTTGCACTTTTGTATCCTATAATTAACCTGTTAAGCTGCACATTACAACAAATTCTTAATTTTCATAATATACTCCCGAGAATCTTACGCGGCATCTAACTAAACAAATTCAGTAATATAATTTTTAAACAAACCTATTATAAAATTTACGGGGTTGGTTGTGTTCCTTGTCAAGTTACCTCGTGACAACGACCCTATGAAATTCGTACTTACTAGCGCATATCGTACGACAGACATCCTACAGTTATATTATACACACACACACACACACACACACACACACACACACAAACACACACATCCCCAAAATTACAAATTTTATCGGCCTGCCTGCTAGAAAGCGGTTACTCGTTACACCTTAGGCACTACTCACTCTTTGCCTACCCTGTAAAATCAAGAGACAGAGCCTCTGAAAGTCTCTCTACTCTCATGTCAGTCGCTTTCTGAATAGGTTTTGGGAACGTTGCAGGAACACAACACTATAAATTAGCGTTATTTAGCTGCGATCTTCTGTAATGAGGTGGTGCTTCCCCACAGTCAGGCGTACAAAAGTCGAGTTGAAAATGCCATTATACCCTACAACTTCTTAAAAAAACCTGACTTCAAAGAGTAAGAACACAAACTGATTTCTCACGGAACTCTTGGAGCTGGTCATTTTTTTGTGTGTTAGGGGGAGTGATGTTATCCTAACCCCAAGCCTAAAATATTTTGGATGAGGCCGTATGCATACCATGATAGAAAAGGAAACTCTCGATAGGATAAAGAGAGCTCTAAAGAGATTTTTGGTATTTCTTTGTACGAGACTTGAAGGGGGAAAGTGGGAACCTTCCCCCTTCAAGTCTCGTACAAAGAAATTTTTACTAACTCGGTTCTTAGTACTTCTTCCTTTAACCGAAGGAATCCACCTTTAAAGAAGGCGTGAAAAGAACCTTTTGGGCCGGCATGGTGGAGGCGGCTAGAACGGTGTGTTTCAAGCTTTACAGGCTGTCTTCGTAATTATGGACTCTTCTTACCACTTCACATCAGACGGTGTTGTTGAATGATTTGTCGTGCTTTGTATGAAAAAAAAACGTGATAATCACTTTCTGCTGGCACTGAACTTGGACTCCTCATGTGTTCGTCCCATGCAGGAAGGTCTGTACAAAGTAGTAGGACGTATATAGGCTGGTGATGATGACCATGGGCTCTTTCATGATATAAACAGCTTTATTTGGAGTTACCCCACGTTCAATTACCCCAATCAACCTACGTGTGTAATGGAGTTGTAAATAATTGGGTTACTTAACTTGACTTACTTTGTAAGGTAATATAATATATTATTTTGTGACGTTCAGAAAGGAAACATTACTTCCCGCTTTATACATTAGTTTTATCGAACAGTCGTCTTATTGAAGTGAACAAATGTCACGCTATTAGGGACCAGGGTGAAGTGTTATTTTTCTTCGAGCACAGTTCTGTCGTTTTACGTCGATTAATCTTTGTATGCAGACAAAGCTACTAGTGATTTTCAATTTGCTCTCTATTAGAATGAATGATCTATCGTAGTACGAGACTGTGCGGAATGGTACAGGCTTTGTGAAATACTATCATTTCGATAAAACATCTCGTAATATGTAGGTATTGTTAGTTGTATCTAATGACGCGTAACTATATTCTTTCCATTTCCCAAAACGACTTTTATGGTTTTACGTTTAACTTAGATAAACGTTATAATAATATTGTTAAAGATTTTCTGTTACACTTTTTTTACATAAGAAGAACTATATTTTCTAAAAAGCACATTGACAATGACGGAAAATGTAGGTAGCACCTAAAAATTATATGTTGTTATGTAGATGCGTATTTGATTTCAGAATAGAGTATATTGAAAATCCATTGGAAGTTCGATCCGGTTCTATCAGTAGGTTGTTCGTTTTATCGAAGTTATTATCATGCGGCGTGTGATTAGCTTCGTGTAGACCAGGCCACGTCTAACGGTGGACTAGCTGAAATATGTAGTATAGAAACTAGTAGTAACTGGCATCTGTAATTACTACATATAGATAGTGAGGACCTGCATTTAACCTCTTTACACTATCCGATTAACTAGGTACTAACTTAGGGATATAATTTTTATTCAACTACAAATACATATGAAACGTTCTCAGCATAAGGGTTGAAGCGATTAGGTTTGGTCATAAGTACTTAATTTATATCAGAGAGGTTGATTGATCGCTTCGTCCTTGCTTCCGGTGGTTATTGAAACCGTTTCTAGCCATCAAACCAGATTGGGTCACAGCCTGATGTTATTAATAGCTATAGCTTTTTCACATATTTTTTCCATTTTTTTTGCTTTTTTTTTTTAATTGCGATGATAATTATAGTGTATATATTTTAGTAAGTGTTCGAAATTACCACTATTTTTTCAACACAACAGTTAACTCGTTTAGGTGCGTAAAATTGTTTCTATGGTTGTTTGTAGCTTTTTGCTAGTGTCGTAACTTGTTATATATACTGTTATAACATATTGTTATATACGATAATATTATCTATCTATGATTGTAATTGCTTACTTCTATTAATCATACTTACACTAATAAGCAATTGAAAAGCCCACTTATAAGTATGTAGATACAAAGACGTGATAAACCTCATTTGAAAATGGAACGTCTTGGTTTGAACAGAGACGTAATAAACCTCCCATGGTGCTAACGGTGGTAATTTCGAACACTTCGTAAAATAAATTGAAGGATATGAAAACAATGCCTTTTATTGATTTTAAACATCATGTTTTATAGTAACGTTAACTAGAAATAGTGTTAGTTTTATTTTTCAAAAAGTCTGGGTTAGATTTCTGAGCGGAGTACACGGTTTTTAAAAAATGTATGAATGCAGTTTTTATTATTACTAAAATCGATGACATGGTTTCTGAGAAGACATTTTCGTATGTCATATAGTTTCTGACTTTCCCATACTGACCGATTTAAATGTGCCACCCTGTAAACTATCACTATCTATCATGTAGGAAGGCCTGTGACCAGTAGTGCAACGTAATACGGGGTTGATCCGTTTCAAAAAAAAACTAAAAAATAAATGAATTGTATATTGTTAGTTTTGTTAAATATGCTTTAGCATAACGATTGATTACATGAAATAACATTACATAAGTAAATGTTTGAAAGATATTTAAAAAATATCTACTTAAATATCATTTATATGTATATACGGGCGAAAAATTAATGTTCAAATTGTTACTTCTAAATTAATTGTATTCCTAAAAAAATATATACTTTTACATATTTTTTATAATATTTCAACCATTAAAGTAAACTAAAAATAATTTTGGACTAGATCACTGAATATATAGATAGATAGATTCACAGGTGTGAGAGTTAATATTATTTATTTATTTGTTATTAGTATTTAGTATATTCCGAAATATTTTTTGCATTTAATTTACTATTAAAGCAATATTTTCCTGTTCGCTTCAACTAAAGGATGCTGAAAACAGATCATGACGTAAGTCATCATCATTAGCTCACATCCCCAAAGCTGCGCCATAATACACGATCCGAAAAGCTTATACCTTAAAAAGATTTGCTAAGAAATGGCCTGATAAAAAACAGATTATATACCTACTTAGTTAATTTTTATTTCGTTGCTTTAGTAAGTAAAATCGAGTATTGTAAAGAATCTAAGTTCACCCGCATTGGGAGTTTGTAGTTGCATTTATCTTGGATTCGATCTTAAAACTTCATAACACGGCTTCGCCAGTGCAGGCGAGGAATCCTCGCTTTTTATCTTACAATAGTTACGTTTGTTCAACACTGCAACTTTGCTATCGTCTTATTTCAACGTATCGAATATCAAAGGCTTTTCATTGCCTTTAATTTACTTATTACAAACAGATTTTTTTGTTAACAGTTCACCTTTTCTTTATCTTTCATTATAAAATAAGATAGAAAGCTTAATTTGATGCTGTCTGGCCAATCTGACCCTATCATGGTAGGTATATGGTCTTTAACGCGCCAAACAGAATATGTAACGTGTTTGATTGAACAAACATATTTAAATAGCTCGTAAATTAATTATGGCACTTGGAATGACAGGGAAGTTTTAGAAAAATAATGATCCCGGGATAATTTTATACACCTATCTGTATAAAATGATCCTTTTATAACGTCTCTAGTATGTTATTCAAATCCGGAAATATATACATTTATATAATATATTAATAGGGATCATTACGTCCACCAATCCCTTATCTACTACATCTAACAATACATATATTAAATCAGGTTAATAATAAAATCCAAAGACATAGAAATGTAAATAAAACGACACTTCACCACCCAATTGCTGATACTTTAAAAAAAGTTTTTTCTTTATAGTGCTCGAGCTTTCTTAATATATAAAGTTATTATGTATAAAGGTTGAATAAAAACCGACTTAACCTAAATTAATTTGAATAAAATCTAAATTTGTCGGCACTCAATGGACACATTCCCGATTAAAGACGCAATCAGTATGCACGAGTGGCAGATGAGCTAAAATTGACACATAGAGATGTTATACAATACAATGACCCGAACGTAGGTAAATGCACATAACACCCACCTATATCAAGATAGTAGGTATAATACAGTATATAGGCAAGCAATTATTATTCAACAAGCTTGGAACCTTGATAGATGATTAGTCTTTTGGCGTCTAAAGTTTATTGCCAGAATCTTTTCGGTGGTTCATCTTTTAAGCCTGGTGTAAATTTAGTTAGATAGGACAGACACACAGACAAAGAGATAGGCACTGTGACATTGTTAGTTAACACTATTTTTTGTCATAGTCACACAAATAGGATTTTTCACCATTCGAATGTGCTTCTTGAATGAAAATGAAATGAAAATATATTTATTCAAATAGGCCCCCTATTGGATTAATATTTTTTTTTAATATAAATAATATAATTATTTTTTCACGTCCGCCAGCTTTTATTGTGTCGTCGCGATTTTTTAAAAATTTGAAGATATTATTTACTACTAAAAAAATTCTTTCACCGTGTCTTGTATTGTTATAGATACAACGCACATAGTCTATTGAATATTAAGATGATTTTTTTACGTATTAAAATATAAATATCCTTTTGTAGGTTCATAATTATTATTTTAATTATGTATATTGTGACTACGCAAGTAGTGTTATAACTACAACACATTAAACTTTTAATCGAAAACTACTTCAAATAGTTTTCAAGCAGACGACGGCATAATTCAAACTTTAGTGTAAGGGCACAATAGTTTAAGTTATTTGTGCAAGTTTGAGGCAGGTTCGGATCTGACCTAGCAGACGCCGCGCCGTAGACAGATTAAGTCAATTCTAAGTTGGAATTAACACGTGTGACTTGTGAGACTGCGTACTCCTTCCACTAATGAACAAGTTAACACGGCGCAGGTTCGCGTTACTAAGTAAACACACTCGATCAGTCTTGAATTGCAGAACCTCATTACGGAATTAGCTGGGATTTTATACTCTATTACAATCGTAGTTATATTTTAATACTTTTTATCGTTCTTTAAATATAGATACATAGATGTATTGCTATAAGGGCGAAGAAAGATGATAACGAAGAATGTATTTCATTGAATTATTTTATCCCAAGCTTTTTGCTTATACAGAGTGGTGCCTACAATACGACAATAAACTAAAACATGCGCTATATTAGTTCATAAAAATGGTTTGCAACTTTCAAAAACATCTTATTCATTTGATAATTTCATGACATTTGTATGTTATAATAATACAGGATGTTAGGGGGACGCTCTCGAATACGAAGGCAGGCGGCATTGGTGGTCTCTCTAAGCACGACTTCCTAAAAAATAATATTGAAATCTCGAAAAAATCAGCTGTTTTGTACAAGTTACAATATCTAGACGGCTTGTTTGTATGGCACGGCTGATTTATTTTCGTGATTTTAAATTTATTTTTCAACAAACCGTGTTTAAGGTAACGAGAACTCCCGCCTGCCTTGGTTTCCGAGAGCGTCCCCCTAACACCCTGTATAACATTGGCTGCATTATTTTATATAAATGTAATGATTTTTTTAGATGAATAAGAGTTTTTTGACAGTTGCGAACTATTTCTGTGAACTAATATTGCCCAAGTTTTAATTGATTGTTGTATTGTCGGCATCACCTGTATACTTAGCTATCACCTAAAAACAATATTTTTTAAACACAATACTAACATATAAGTAGCGTTCAAGTTTGTAATAAAATACATCAATAGCAATTA
The DNA here is from genome assembly GCA_947347705.1 of Nymphula nitidulata. Classification (NCBI taxonomy): domain Eukaryota; kingdom Metazoa; phylum Arthropoda; class Insecta; order Lepidoptera; family Crambidae; genus Nymphula; species Nymphula nitidulata. Next base: position 13,518,870 of record OX374625.1, on the reverse strand, counting down.
ATTGTTCATCATAACAGGTAACTAATAACGTTCCTAGATTAATTGGTACACATAAGTGTCCTTACTAATCTAGGAATAATTAATACTAATTAACCATTTACTTTGTCATTACATATTACAACCGAAGCGGGAAGACTACGTCGTGATCCTTAGGTGAGACGATTTGAATTTGAATATAGTCATCTAAACTTTTTAGGAAAATTTTAATGTAAAATTCATAGACGGAAAATGAAATGTTCCATATAATACCTATTGGTATTATTTATATATTTATTACTGAAATATATTTCTCCATATATGTATCTATAACACAAGCTCTTAATGATTTCCTTATTTGGGCTAGTAATTTGTACGAGTGCATACCTATAATATATTTTTAATTGACTAAACAAATTAATTAGATGAGTTAGTCGGTCTGATAATCCAAAGTAATGCGCTATAGGTAGGCGTGTGAAGAGCTATTAGGTAGAGCTCCTTTAGTCCTTCTGCATATTCATCAAGCAAGACACCTGTTAGAGGTAGTCTATCTTTTAGACTAATGGAATTGAATCGTCGACGTAAATAATAAAATTAGGGAGATTCCCGAGTTGGGGCTAAGCGGTAGACATCTTGCAGCTAATGTGGAAAATGAACACGAATGACTGAACTTAGCGACAAGGCCCTAGAGTTTCTGAAACGATAATTATGTATAACTATTACATTAACATGTTTCAGAATGATTTAATTACGTCGCACAAAGAAACAAATAAACATATAAGTAAACGCAAATAGATAATTAAGACGGTAGGTCAACATACATATAAAACATTATTAGATTAGAAGATATATTGTAGCGGTTTTGACGAGGACACAATAATATTATAATGAAAATCTTATTAAGGTTTCTAAGGAACCATCATTCATTGTCACTACCGAACGAAAGGTATATAAATCGATGGATTTGTATACTTTTTGTTAGATACAATGACAATAGATAGTTCTAATAATATCAAATAATTTTGGATACAAAATTATTTTGATATTATTATAATCTTTTATAGTAAAAATAAAAATCCTATAAGTATTACATTAACTCAGAGATGAGAAAAGATGGCGACATTAGCATATGTACCTTTGAGAGCGTATCTTGATCAAGATAATTCAATTATTTAATTACTGCCTTAAGATAGAATTAGTTTATATCTAATTATTGAAAATTGACACTTAATATCAAAGTAGAAGTAAAACATAGAGCAGTCGTGAGACATTAGGTTCAGTGTAAAATAAAAAATCAGCTTGTAAGAAAGAAAACTTTACAGAATGTGTGTTAAGACAGAAAATTTCATAAGTTCTATAAATACAAGCAAACTTTTAATTTTTTCGAAATCACATAACTTTTAACACATTTTATATGGCATTTACTAACGTTTACAATTTTCAATAGCTTCCCATGGGTTCAAAAGTTTATTAGGATATAAAGGATGCTTTAAGAACTTTACCAATCGACTTGGAGTCTTGTTTAATAGTCAGTCATTCGAGTATACAAGATTTTATTAACTAACCCAAAAGAAATCGTTCAACGAAAATTCATAATTAAAATGTGACAACTCTAGTGGTTGGCTGTTAGTAAAGTTTTATCTGTGATTTCTATGGTAGGTTTGTAATTTCGCCTTGTAACGGCAATGGATTTTATTCGAACTTCGCTTCAATGTCGATTATTTTATTTTGTTATCAAAGATAATTGATTTTTCGGCAAGTTATGTTATGCTACGGTTGTCATATATTGGCAATGAACTAATCCTAAAACACCCTTTCTGATTTTTGGGTACTTTTCTAACACCTTGTATAAAAGTAATGTAATGTAACTGCTTGGCAATTATTAGTTTTATTGTAGTTTTTGTAAAACCTGTGAGTTTTTTAATGATCTAAAACTTTAAAATTACATCAATCAATATAGGTACCAATTTGTTAGTAGCGGTATTGGTCTTACAATGATTTCTTTAATAAACAGTTATATTATTGTGTAAACTGATAATTGTCCCCAATAAAGAAAAATAAATGAAAACAAATCGGAAGATGTGACTCTTTCCGCAACAACCTGTATAAATGTCGGTCTAAGTATGTAATCGATAAACTTATGAGTTCAATATTTCAAACTGTATTGTGCAGAAGAGATTTGACTTCGGTTTAAACAGTGTCTTTATAAGCGAGTCGTGCAAAACAACCGACGGTATTTTCAATTAGATTAAGGATAAGAAAGTGTGCCAAACTAACAAAGTAGCGCTCTAAGATCTCATCTAGACTCGATCATTAGTTAAACGAATCCAGTTTCTGATTACATGTGCCCGAAGTTAGTCGAGGTGTGCCATCACATCAGGGGCAATTTCCTCGGCTCAATTATGTGCCTGATGAGAATCCAGGCCCAGCAGTTCAGTCGTTTTACTAACTTATGCGAGACGTTGCTTTGGACTGAGTTATTTGCGGAGATAAATTCAGATAGTTTTTATTGATTAGTTCATTGAAATAGAAAGAAGTTATGAAAACAGTTTTTGAGTAATATTTCTAGCCATGTTTCGTAATTTTTATCTATGTATAATAATATGATGTTTTGTTATCAATAGCTGGTGTTTCTAAGATTTACTTAAATAGTTGTAGTTTTGTGTAGGAAATTATTACAGTTAGTTTTTCAAATAAATAAAATGAAAAAATAAAAGTCATACTATCGTCATAGTTCTGTCCTCCTAACAATGAGCTATTACTTATGTTAAGTAATGTTAAAAACCTTCTTTAGAGTGGAAACAATTAGGTCGGGTTTATTAACTAGCCAAAATGTGAAGATTAATGAATTTAGCTGCATATGGTAAAGAAAAGGACCCCCTTCTCAGTTTTATTTGAAGTCGTCCCTTCTCCGCCCTGATTTACACTGTCTCTCCGTCTATTTCTCTGATATTCCTCTCGCTACATACCTAAGCGTTCTACATAATCGGTTCAAATTAAATACTTTAAACAAAAATGGTTATCGCTCATAGCACCGTTAAAGAAAAAAGTTTTAATAAGGAGGCCGCTCTATTATTTTAAGCAAGACTATTGTATTGTAAGTACTAAACAAAATGTTCTTGAACTATGAATAGATACAGGTTTATGTGCCCGTTCGTGTTGATTCTATATTTGAATTTGTGACCTTCTCACAAAATTGAACGGAATGGATTGGAGTGAACTTGTATGTATATGTAAAAAGTCTAATAGTATTGATGTTGCCTGGGGTAATGGGATTTTTCTTATGTGGGAATGATGTATTTACATGAAAATAGTTTTGATTGTTGACAAAAAGGTAACTTATTATAATTGGACCGACGCGATCGTTGCTAGCTCAACTGCATTTAAATTCCAAAATGAAACGAGTATCACACATGTGTTTGCTAAATTTAAATGCTCTAAAAAGAAGAAAATAAACTTTCATTTGAAAATACACTTTAAATTTATATAACATAAAAGCATAGTATAAAGCCAGATTTTAAAAATGATTTTGTGCTATTAATTTACAATTATACTTTAAACTTACAAGGTCTTAATTGTTTACCCAAAAGGAAATGTGTCTCAAGCACAAAGATTTAAAACTTTTCAAATAGTAGCTACTTATACTTCTCGGTAAGATTTATATATTCTGTTCGCGGCTTCGCCCTAGTGGTGGAGTTTTTAAAACCACCCTGAAGGTCCATCCTAAATATTTAGCAGATATTTTTTATCCATATACAGATATTACCCCCCTACATCCGAACTTACAAACAACTACCTCTTTATAATAATTAGTGTAGATATTGAGTAAGTGGCAACGCGGGCGCGTCGAGGCGCATCTACATAACTACGATATCGAATTGAAATTTAAAAATTTTCCTGATAGTGGTAAAAGGAGCGTTATTAATTGTTTTTCATAAACTTTATGTCACTTATTCATAGTATCTACGATTTTATAATTACGAATTATTTACCAGTCAACCAATCAGTTGAGTCCGGCAAGAGTAAAAGCCAGTGAAATAAGAAAAAAATCACAAGTTTCTTTTCAAGGCTGCTATGTTTGTCGAATGAAGTGAACATTCAATGATATTGTCAAATGAAGTAAATATTCAATAATGTGGTTCGTTAATAACCGCGGATGACGGAGAAAGACTCGACTAAATATTCAATAAAACTTGGCGCGGTAAACGTCAGCGGGACAACATTGCAAATAAAGCCCCAGGATTTCGTTAGTTATAATAATTAAAATGACAAATTGGACGCACCGTCTGCGCCTGATGGCAGTGCCGTGCCGCGATCGTAACGCAGACATCACAGAAATTGTCATTTAGATACGATTTTTCATATAATAACATTGTAGGCTTTATTACCCGGAACGTAAATTTTAGTGTCAATCAAAGAGTTAAACGAAGACCGAGATACGCTACTTTCCTTTACTTTTACGTTTTTTAAAATACAATGCCCGAGCATTACGTTTAAGCGAATAATAATTTTATTAAGACATGTACATAAATATGACTTAAATTCACATGACCTGTTTTTAAACTTCATTTTCTTCGAGGTTTTGTTTTCTAATGGCCTTGTGCTTGCGCATCCGTATGGAAAAGTTTGTGATGACTTGATGACTATCTCACGGTGTTCGGTGTAAATAGGGTGTAAATAAACATAGCCACTCTTATTTGTATATATGCCAGTAGCACAGTGCCATCTATCTACAGGCGATAAAAACATTTTCCCATATCAAACTATGAAATTCATTTACTGTGACAGTTAATTTCAATAAAACTGAAAAGTTGAGATACTTAGTCTGTAATTTTATTTATCTACACCTATTTACAAATAAGTAATTTAAAAAAATTAAGCCTTACTTAAAACACTGTACGTATGAAAAAAAAATTCATTGAAGTAGGTACGTACGTATGAGATAAGTCCCATAAAAAGATTTTCTTGGAGTAGCTGCGTCACTTTCTATTGTATCAGAGAACAGTTTAGCACCAACTCTTAAAAAAAACCTTTATAAGAGGTAAGTAGCTATTATAGTTTAATTATTATTTCTTTTTATTGTTTTGTGAGTCGGTTTATTTTTTTAGTTACTAATACGGTAGCTGGCTCTGAAAGCCATCTAAGCTACAAATCGGTCCGAAGTGTTTATTTCTTCATTTTTATTTTTATTATATTAGGTCTCAAGTGCATGTAAACATTAAAACAAAATGGATATTTAAAAAAAAAAAATACGCTGTTAAGCCAACGACACAATTTCTTAATAACACACTTAACTCACCATCTCGAAAACTACTGAAGCGATTTTGATGAAACTTGCACTATTCCCTAAGTTTAGTCTAACGAAAAAATAATTACATTTAAAATCAAACGGTTTTGTGCGTTTATGACGCATACTTTATTTGTAATTGTTACGGAAAAAATATTTTTGATTTCCGCCTTATAGTTTTTGAGATATGAGAGCACAATCATACATACCTATATACCTATACTATATTACATACATACGGGTCAAACTGATAACCCGTATGTAGGAAGTCAGTGAAAAAAGGTACTTTTTGATATTACCTTTTTTATAAATTAATTTCTATTACCTACCATAATTCATTAATTCTTAATATCCTTAGGATGATGTTAGGACTTCCTCACTTTTGCAGTACGTCCGGAATGTTTGCGCAGGCTGGAATTGATGGTTTTCAAGCTCTTGTGAGAAAGAAAGTGGCGTCACTGATAAGTCGAGTGCGGGAAAGTGGCAACAGTATCCTGAGGGTAGTGGCAGATGATCCGCATGCACCTGTGGTAAAGCACTACGTGCGAACGATGACCGAAGTTTCAATGGGCACCTCCGCCGGGTCGAGTTCGCAGCGAGTGCCCCTAAGGTACACGATTCAATGAACAGAACTGTATCCCAATAAATATACTCCCTACCTATTTTACTAACCCTACTCATAAGTTTTTAATTATAATTGTACTAACCCATGGACCTTTATGTTTTCTGAAATAAAGAATAATTTAATTTAATTAATAATAAAAGTATCGATCGGATGTCACGCCCGCGCGCCGTAGAAAAGTCGTTGGTATATTTTCGCAACTAAAGTTAAGTGAGGCAAGTTTTGCAGAATTATATTTACCTCGGTCAATGAGAAAGAATCTAGATTATTCTCTTTGTATTTACAAAATGTGCATAAATACGCCTTCGACCGTCCTTGACTGTTGCATGTTAGTTAGATTTTGAGTAGATGATGCAAGTTGAGTGTAGGAGGGTAAATTATGAGGAGCTTACGACAGAAGACAAATTTCATCAGACATTGTTCTAATACTACATAATTAAACTCAACTATAACCACGCTAATTATGTAGATACACAATAATTGTTTGCATTATTTATTTATGTCACACCAACACTTATTTGTGGGTAGCCCAACAAGAGTAGGGGAGAGTGGGATAATTTAGAACGCGGGGTAATTTTACAGGGTGAGTAGTGTCCAATATGTTACGATCGTCTACTGTAAAGGTTACTATAGTACGGTAACCGCTTACCATCAGGCGGGCCTTGCTTATCAAACGCATGTGTGTCACTCATGTTGAAAAAAAAACAATATCAAAGTTTTGTCTTCAAATTAAAATATTACAATTGAATTTACATTGATAATTCAAACGGCAATGGCACCACAATTGCTATCGTTTAATCTACCCTAATTGAATGATCGCGTATTAAGTTATACTTACTCGTCTATTTAGTTCACCTAAGTTAAAACTAACTGCTAACAGTTCTGTTTTTGTGTAAGTAGGTATCGTAATTAAGGTCGATTTGTTTACATAATTTGTGGCTATTCATGGTGGGTTTAAGTAATCATTCGACCTCATCAAACAGAAAGCTGCAAGCAAATATAGACTGTATAGTGGTTACCGTTTTTATGAGGTTGTATGTCTCTACTAAGAATTTCCATCACCATAAAACAAAAATAAATTTCTATTACATTAATTACGCAAATAAATTAAACAAAGAAAAGCTTCAAAAGAGAATAAACGTTTTCGTCGTTCCTTTTTATAAGTAAATAAGTACCTACCTAAAATAATAAGCAAATTTATATGTATAAAAAGACAACTTACCATTTGGACAAGAAAACAGGTTTCCCTGAAAAAGAAAAACAGAATATTAGTCATCAACTCATCATTTGTCAAAGAATATAAATGTCGCTGACATCTGGTTAAATTATCCACATGATTAGAAGTCAGCTCAAGTGTGAGTGGAAGGTTCAAGTAATTTTTTTATGGTCACTTATGATTAAAATAAGTTTTGTTTCAGGGAGTTATAAATAAAAACATTGAGCTTACCAATCACTCAAACAGTCATTACGCTAGGTACTAGACTAACGTACCCTAATCCTAGGCTTCCAATTATCTGGTTTATTTAACCAGATGGCTGCAAAATCGATTAGTTACGCTCAAGGACTTGGCTAGTTGTCCTTCAGCCATTTCATTGGATGCCGGTGTTTAATGAACGGCCTAGACATCCAAATATGTGGAAAATTTAACCAGATAACTGCGACATATACACTATCGTTAATCATTGTGGTTATCCCGGAACATATTTTTTGACATTCATGATGTCTATTCAACACCTAGTGTACTTTCGTCTCTTATCAGCCCCCTGCAGGCACTCCACAAACAAGAGAAAATCAATTTGTCCGATATATATGAGTACTTCACAGATGAATGTGATACTAATTTCATGAGGGTCTATTATTGAACTTAAACAGTTTTTTTAAACAAAAGTTATTATAAGGTCAGTGACTATGATGCCGGTAAACATATATGGAAGTAAACAGCTTTGTACTCACTATTGCGAACGCGTTCATTGTAACTTTTTGTTTTTATAGGCAATAATATAATTATTATCATCACCGTCAGCCTATATACGTCCCACTGCTGGGCACAGGCCTTCTACATGGGAGAAACACATGAGAAGTTTGACCCATAACACCGAGTTCGCTGGTCCAATGCGGGTTGGTGGGATAAAGCCCTGAAGTAACACCGGGACCAAAGGCTTAACGTGCTTTCTGAAGCACGGAGGAGCTTGAGATTAGAAAGACTTGATAATTTAGTTGACCCATCCAGGGATCGACCACGGCAAAATTGGCTTTGTTTTTGTTGTATAACTGGATTTTTTATATTCTAATCTAAATAGTATGGTTCATATGGTGTCACAGTATAGACAGTTTATTATTGTTTCTTATTATTATTTTATTTGGTTACCAAATATAAACACCATACCATGTAAACACTGTTTTTAACAGATTTATTTTTACAAGACTTTTTGACATAGAAACCAGACCACTATGCCATCGCCACCGAGCTTCCAATACAATACTATTTTTTATATATATTAAAAAGATGGGGCAATATTACAGCCTTCTTAGTCTCTTGCTGGTTCCTCTGAGTAAAAGTTCTTCCAAATAAAATTTAGTCTACTTTTTTCTTAGAGTATTTGTTAAATTTGTTTAGTAATAAGTTTTTGGATCTCAAAAAGTATGTATTTAAATAGTAAATTATTTGAAATTTCGTTTTCATTTTCGCCAAAAAATAACTCTGAATGTTTATATGTAAGCTAAGAACGGAAAAAACACGAATTTTTGTGTAGAAAACATTTTATATTTTAAAGGTTCATAGCTAAAAATGAAATCAATTGGACCGAGCGGCGCGGTCACGGCTGTGTCCTCGGTAACTCACTTTCCCCGGTTTGGCAAGCCATTTCGAATAGATACAGGACTGGATACCGGCTCCGATGTAGGTAATACGTAGAAATTGCTATTATCCTGTTGTATTGTCGGCTAGTGCTATAGCAGAAGGCTGTTTTTTTCATAGATCTCACGATCAATTCAACTGCGTTTGAATTTACGTCTGATAGTTGATTTTTATTAATGGGTATACAGTTTATTTTTATGTTTATGCTTAATTAGAATACAGAAACCTACAGCAACAATGTAAACAAATCTGACCCTGCAATCATTAAAAGAGTTGCAGTGAAAAGTGTACTTTATTGATATGTTTATCGATAACCAACTAAAAACGTGTCTGACACTATTTTTGATTTGTTTAATTAATTTACATTAATGAAAATATACAAACATTTTACACATCACATTGAAGTCCATTGTACAAAGGGCGACCTTATCGCTTAAAGCGATTTCTTCCAGGTAACCTTAGGATGGACAAGAACAAAAATGTAATTGAAAGTAAGGGAAGACGGCGATATAATATTTAAACTAATTACCTCCAAAAATATATGAAGTTACCCTTGGACATCAGGACATTTTGAATAATTTTTGACTCTCTGATACCAGTTGAGGATTAGGAACTACGTAACATAATATGCATTCGGCCAAAGGAGACGTTTAGATAGAGCAACAATATTGATCCAGAGCACAACTGTCCGATTATCATATACATCCTATAACATAATCAAGAGCTGAGCTGTCTTCATCATGCTTTATTGGGCTGGACAATAGTTATGGTATTATAATTATAAGTATAATGTGATAACCCTGAAGTGACATCAAACACTTTAGACCACTAACTGATCAGTCTCTACATTGTGGCTGTTCAATGCAGCTATTAGTATTTCCGGCTCCGAATTCAAAATGTTTCCAACTGTCACAATCAAGCCATTTTATATCAATTTTCGAATGGAAAACTGGTCTGCGACTGCGGTGTGGCGTTCTGTTACGTGGTCAGAACTTAATCATGACGAAGCCATATTTTCGTTACACTTCCATGGAGATGCAAATAAAATATTTGACATTTTGTGTCTATTTTTCAACGATATATTTACGTTTTAAACATGAAACAGAGTTCCGTAGCCCATCACGTTTTTGCATCTATTAATATTTTCAAACAAACTCTATTTCATTTTCTAAGACCTCTATAATGACACCTCATAATATAAGGTAGTCCACTCAGTGTCATATTTGCGATCATTATGAACAGTATGAGTACATAACGGTAAAAAACTGTATGCACTGGAAATGGGCTAATGTTCTTTCTGCTGACTGAAAGAGAGAGGCCTATTTTCAATACCAGACACAGAGTCTTGGTCGAAGTTACCCTGCGCTCATAATTACCCAATTCTACCCTAAAAACTATTATTATAAGTTTTGTTTCAAAGCAAGGCAGACAGAGAGCACTTCTTTTATTGGGTGGGAGAAATAATACTTAAAGGTTAGTGTTTTAAGCAAGTGTAGCAAACAAGATCGAGGCCCGTATGGTAAACGGTTACCGATGCTTGTAACACCAGAGGTATCTCAAAGTAATAATCGTGTTGCCAAAAAAAACACTTGTTCGATAAGTCTTGACATCCTCATTCAATCCAGAAACATGGCACTACAGAATATGTAGTGTAATTTAGATGCGAATATTTAAAAAAGCTACTATGTATACTTTATTGGAAGTCTATGTTTTAGGTAACCATAGCAACGGAAAATAACACTGTTGTCTGTTAATTCGTTTTGATAAAATGCCTGTACACTTTTCTTATTAAATTCTCAATATCTTTTATCCCGTATTTCTTTATGGATATTCCATTGCCACACAGACAACCCTCACATACTTGAACACACAAAAATTAAATTGTTCGGAAAATATTTTTCATCTCATCTTTTCAAAAATACAATCAGTGGAACGTAACCTCCTTCTTTTTTTGAATTCGGTTAAAAAAGCGCTAATTGGTTCGCTCATAAGTGCGAGCAAAGTAGATCTTTTCTGTAAGAGACTTTTGTACCGGGTAGTAATAAGTTTTGAATTTGGAACATAATCGAGTTTGAATTGAAATCAAAAATAGTTATGAGTTTTGAATTTGGAACCTAAGGCCAATCGCCGCCCGGCATAGGCGAGCAGCTGCGCCACGAGCATTCGTATTCAAAAAAAGAAAACCTTTTACGTTTTCGGCTGTATATTGTTCACGAATTATTTAAACACTATTTTACTTTCTAATATTTTTACCTTACATGGATCTAATTTCTTGTTATTTTACTTAGGTATCTGAAATATTCTATGAGATGTATCTAAAAGCGCCTTGTTTCTTTTCTCATCGATGGGATGAAAAGCAGAGTGTGAAATAATTTAACGCGTGGGATTCTAAAGTAGAATCCTGAAAAATATTACCTTGCTCCTTTGTTCATCATCAAATGATTGATACAATCTACTCTTAAAAGCCTATGAATATCGGTAAAATTAAACAAAGCCCAATTTAAATAATTTATAACTTCTAACTCAATGGATTCATAAAAAATCACATTTCACATTTTCACTTCAGAAAGATGACACTACATTATACTTAGAACAATAACTAAATGTTCTGAGACATAATATTAACTTTTGTCATTTTTCTGCGAATATTAAAAAAGGAACATTCAAAATGTTTCAACACAAAGGAGGTGTTAATTAATGAATATTGAAAAAGTAATCTATTTCATGTAATTTAAGTCTTAATGGGACTGTTACATAATACCAATTATTGGGTAATAACAATGTTTACAACATTGGAAACTGTTGTTATTATATAATTCCCTTGATCATTTTGCCACGGCAATAAAACAGCTTAAATTCCTCGTGGCATTGATACATTATGCGAATAAAATTTTATTTTAATCACGACCCACGGTAATTGCGTTAACATTTTATTAAGAATCGTGCCATTCAGGGTAATGAGTTCATAAATCTCGTTAAATTAATTTCCTGTTGTGCCTTTTAAACATTTTGTAGTTGGTGGCTTGGTTTTTTAAAGTAATACAAATTTCGTTTGGCAGCTTTGTTAATGTCACTCGAAGGAAGTTAATCTATCTAAAATAAAGATTATCTGCTGAAACTAGATTATTTATTTAGATTATATGGTTAATTTAATATAAGAAAGCTTTAGTGAAATTTAATTATACCCACGTTTCATTGATAATCCTTTTAACCCCAGACGTGTATGAAGGAGTCATAATTAACTCTCACTGATGTAACTAAAGCTTAGCAATGTTAGTAAAGTTTGACATATAAGTAATAACTTTGATGATGTTTTTACTCATGCTAGTCTATTTCTTCTAGCATGGCAGTTAAAATCAGTGTACTTAATATAATAACTTTGATGTTGTTACTCATGACAGTAAAGTTTGACATGGAATTAATAACTTGGTTGTACAAAAGCTTTGGTGCTGTTGTTACTCATGATAGTCGTATTGTTACTCATGGATTCGCACTTTTAGGGGAGTAAAGTCTCTGACGTAACAATTGCCAGGTATTCTGATAAACATTTGTTACTAGCTTTGTATTCTACTTTAAACTTGTATGAGAATTGGTCTAGAGAATAAATTATTGATTGTGCTACTTCTGAGTTTGATTCGCGCCCCACTAAAATAGTCAATATAAAGTAGTAATTGTGAATTGTAATTTTAGCTTTATATCGATCGAAGAAGAAATGGAAACTGTGTTATCGCCCCCTGCACCGTTTTACTTTGATCAAAACTTGTCAAATATTACCTCTGGGAGTCTAAGTGAAGGTTGGAATAAGTGGAGGATATATTTTGAAGGATGTGAACTTGGGAAAAAGAGTTCGAATATACAAATAAATGTATTACTCCATGTTGTTGGCGAACAATGCAGAGAGTTAAATGAGCAATTCAATGTGAAATATACAACAGTAAATGAGCTGCTAACAAAATTCACAGAGCATTTTGAACAGAAGAAAAATGTGACAGTTGAGAGGCACAAGTTTTTTACAAGAATCAAAGTGAAAATATTGACACAAAATCAAATATATTACTCACGCCCCACATAACGACAATAACTTTAGTGTTGTTCTTATCACTGTAGTAATATTTGAAATGGAAGTAATAGCTCTCGCGTAAAAATGGGTTGGTGGGCTATACCCTAGTGGTCAACGCACCAGTAGCCGACGATTTAATAGAAATTAATGAAATTATCAAATGAATTAGATGTATTTAAAAATTACTAAGCATTTCTATGAGAGCTAATGTAGCTCATGTTTTAATTTAATGTCGTATTGCCCCCGAATTGGTTAACGAAGCATCCTGTATATTGACTTTATTAATAACTGGGGCGTCGGCGACATGTGCATCGACCACCGGGGGCCTAAGACACGAACCCATAACAATAACTTTGATGATGGTGTTACTCATGTTAGTTTGACATGGGGTAAGAACTCTGGTGCTTACGGCTTCGATAATTATGATTATGAACCCGTACATGTGAATGCAACATTTATTGAAAAAAAAAGGAATTAAAACCTCGTGTTATTACATTTTTGTATTCAGTAAGCTGCCTGAAAGTTACCTACTGACTTTTTTTTAGCTAGATAAAGATTGGAATCACACGCCCGCCCGTAGCACCGGGGTAAGTAAAAGCTGCCAAATGATACCAAAACAAAACACTTCTGTCTTTTTTATAAAAAAGAGCCACTTAAACATATACTGATAAAGATCAGGCGCCACTGATTCTAATAAACTTAAGTTTTGGTGTATTCAAGTACTGAATTTTAAATACAGATTGAAAATGAGTATTATTTAATAGGACAGTCAATGACGCGAAAATCTACTGATCAGCACAGTATAAAAGAATAAATCACACAATGCCTTGCAAAATCGCGTACGTGCAATACAGATTAATAATCCGCCTGTTTTGTTTGTTTACCATACAATACCGTTCCGGTAATATGATTGAGAGACAAGCCGAGGTGGATGGAACATCCGGTTCTTGTCACTGTATTGAGACAAGAGCAGTAGTACAATAGTTTGATTTTCATTGCCATGTGCAAATAGCAATATATTCATTTAATGAGTCCACCCCATTTACTGTGTATAGAAAGTTTCGGCGAAACATTAAATGTATTCTTAGACAGCTTACATGACGTGGGTTATGTTCAAAGGCAAGATGAGGTTAATATACTTAGTTATTTTAGTCTGCGAATTATTGCTCTCTCGACGAATTTAGACATTTTTGGTTTATTTATGTAAGAAATTATGTTATGTGCTTTTTAGTGCTTTATTATTTAGCCATAAGATTAACCGAAATCAACTTTACGCCCAAGGACATCAAGATTTTCTAGTTTAGATATTTTTTATATATTATATTTCTAACATTTGTAATAATATTAAAAATAAAATTAAGAATATGTCAACTTTTATCTTAATAGGAGAAGAATTGTTTACGTTTTACTGGTCAACATTGAGTTTTACTGACTTTAATACATGTGCTGTATGAATAAGTATTCAATCATTTTTATCCACTATTTTTAAACCAATGCTAAAAGTTATTTTAATATAGGTTACAAATGTAGTACATAGTATCTATTTATTTACCTCAATGAAACTTATTTTATTATGGAACGCTAAAATTTGTTTGAATTAAAATTTGACCCTGACAGGCGTATATGTTGTGTTTTGTATGATCTGAATTTTCTATTTCGGTATGGTACCGGCTTTGAGCTTCTTGTATGGGGAGTATTAAGAACCGCAATGTGCCGTCTACACTCCTAGCTTTGACATGGCTCCGCAATCTTTTCGCTTTAGTTTTACTGGATTGATGGAGTAATCCCAGAAGGAAGGAGGTAGCGCACATGACCCCTGGGACGAGTAGTGGTGTCTGTCGACATAATTGATGCTCAGTAACTCCTACACACTCCGAGTCCACCTTGAAGGAAATTTGGAGTTTCACAAGGAAGAAAAAGGTGCTGGCTAATAGCTATCATTGACGTAAGAAAAGAATAATTAAAAAATGAACTGATCATTAGTAAAATATACTGTAAGGACAAAAAGTATATGTAAATGAGTGGGTTCTTATTGTTTTTCAAAAAAACTACAATGTATCTATTAAATATGAACTTATAAGAAAGGTTTGTAATTCACATATCTTTGTTTCCCTAAATCTGTTGTAGGTAACAAATTTCGCAACATTTGGAGTTTATATCAAAGCAAAAATAAAATGTAATATATAATTTGCTAAGTTAAAGGCTGACATCATTTTGAGCGCCATTTATGTCGCCGTAAGCATATTGCCATTGTGACACTTGATGTTCCTTTGTTTATAAACATACAATAGCAGAGTATACCTCTAATTATCATGCCAGAGAACGAATATCTTTGTGTAGGTAAAATTACATTAGAATGAAAACCACATTATGAACATTTATTCGAAGCTTCTTTCATTTTTGTTCTATCGTTAGGCGTGATTGTTGTTGTTAGTGTTAATGCAATAAAATGAAAATTTCGGATTTGTCCGTACGTATGTGTTGGTTTGGATGCAAGCAGACTGTAACAGCCAAAAATTGGCGGCGACCCAGTAATTCAATAAATAAATGGTGAGCTTACCTCTGTACTAGTGGGCGTGGCAGCGAGCAGGATCGCGACGGCACACAGTGCCGCCGGACACCTTATCAACATCGTAAATCTGCGGACAAAACACATTCGTTAGTTTCCTCTGTACGGATAAAGGGAGCGTTTTGGAAACGGCACCTTTCACAATCAGCAGTAGGATAAATTTTTAATAAATACGAGTACGGGATGGTTAAGGTGTGGAATTTCTGATTTCAGCTTATGATTACTATGAAATTATATTATAACTAGTGGTAGCCCGTGGCTACGGACGCGTGCATGTCGTTTATTGCCCTAAAAGGTACCTACCTTATATATCCTTTCTAGGATGTTATCTATCATTAATTTCGCTTTTTAATATTTGTATACATTGTTACGGCTATTTTTATCAATTGTCTGGTACCATTTGAGCTTAACTGCAGGTGTCTATATACTTACATAACCCGCCTTTAAGGTTAATAAGGGTCATCCTTGCTTGTGTCAAATTTGGCTCACTTTTATTTTTTAATTTCACTTTCAAGTCACAGTTCTTACGTTTAGTAACCATTTTTTTAAATACCCAACTATAATATGAAATTGCAAACTAAATACAGTTAGGTGTAAAGTCAGGTTAGAGGGACCTAAGAAACTAAAAGTGGAACGAGTTTCACACTGGGCGCATTTTTTATTGGTTATCCCTTACTTGTCAAGCCACAGATTCCAGACACAATTGGATTTTAATTGTCTTAAGACCCTCAAAGGTTTTACCAGGCTTATACAAAATAACACAGTTAAACCATGGAACTGACCCATAGTATATTTAAAAGTGGAATTCATGCCATCGTTTGTTTTTCTCAAAATAAACGAATGCAATGTTTGCATTGCACGGAACACGTCTTGCTTGCATTGCATTCGATTATGACGCACCTTAAGTATACAATCAATATAGTCAGAATATAGTACTGGACTGTCATGTTTGGGAAAGTAAAAAAAAATATGGTACCTATTTGATTTTCTTCCTGGAGCAGGATGCCAACCCGCGACTGGACCTTTCAATACCCGAGTAACTGCTCTAAGCCAGTGGTAACCGGGGTCTTGGGCTAGAAAACTCTATATGGTTTTTTTGTAGTCTTTTTGTTTTGGTTTACTTCGGTAGGTGCTAGATTTTTTGCATACGGGCCACCTGATGGTAAGCGGTTACCATTGCCTACCTAGCTGTAAGTATTTGTAACCTTAAATATCCAAACTGTTTGTTTTGTGATCAGGTATTATGAAGTATTTAAGAATGTACTCCTGTTTGGTATCTTTACATGTACGAGTATAAAAGAGTATTTCGAATAAATGACAAATTTATTTGAGTAGATTTTGTCAGTAATTTTAGTCTTGACATTTTAAATATGGTTTTTTTCTCTGAGGTAAGTATTTATTAATATACCTAAGTATCTCTTTATTCTAACGAAATCAAATCGTTTTCTTCAAGCGATTCTTTTGTCGTCCATTTTCCAAGCGTAGGTATTCGATTTCCGTCGCGCAAACAAACTGAATTACAGCGTTCCAAATGAATTCAGTTATTGTATTGAAAAAACAGTTATTAAAATATTTCACTATCACATCAGTAGCTTTTCTGCTGTGAAGTGATTTATTTACCCTCTTTGAAAGTAGACTCTGCGGATACAATATCCCATTATTTTAATATGCTCACGTCCACGTCAAAAACATAGTTTCAACTCGCTGATAGACAGAAGGACGGACAGGCGGTTAAAATAAACTTAAATTGGGGTTTGAACAAAACAGTTTAAAATTTTCAGACAGTGCAAATACGATTTAAAAGATAACTTTTCTGAAGAATGACGTAATTATATTCACTTATAATAAAAGAACCTATATCAAACCTAGTAATTATGTTATACGGCCTGACTTACTCATAAGCTCTCATTAAACCAGTTTTAGTTAAAACTTTTTTTATTTCTCGCGCTTTCTCTCAGTAGGTACCTATGTCAAATAAAGTAGACAACGCGTGGATAACAGTATTTTAACTAAATCGTTAAATCAAATCATTTACTTTTCCATAGTAATAAACTACTTGGGTGGTCCAATGGGTTTAAAATTATTTATCGCCGCCACGTTCTGCAAGTTGGCAAATTACTTAAGTATGTAATTTTACAAAAAAAATAGCAAATTAATTTTGAATTTAGGTACTTACTAATGTAAAAATTAAAACCTCAGTAAGCCATTCTATTCTGATTCATAATTTATTATTGATTCATGATAGTTTTATACAACTTAAACTAAAATATTCGTGTATAAGAATGACCGATAATGTTCTTATTAATTTCAATACTTATGTTGTGTTATCATCTATCGATAAATATTCAAATGACTGACTAGAGACACGATCCGTTTTTGGAACCTTGACCATAATAATTAAGAGAGTTTGCCTCTCATAATTATAATGACCAACTAACCGGTTCTGTTTTAGGTGGTTATGAAAATGTGACCGAGTCCAAAATCGACCCACGTCTTATATGGCGGTTGTGGTTGTGAGGAGCTAGTCGGCGTGGTGGCTTTTGCGCTCTAGTTTCCATTACGAAAACGAAGGAATTATTTCATGGTCCATCCCGGATGGGTCAATCAAAAATTTGTAACCGTGAGCTGCTTCATGCTTCGGAAGGCACGTTAAGCCGTTGGTCCCGTTTGTTAATGCAACGGCTTTAACCCACTAACTCGCACTGGGTCAGCGTGATGATTTTATGGCCCAAAATTCTTCATGTGTTTCTTCCATGTAGGAAGGCCTGTGCCCAGCAGTGACATGTATAGGCTGGTGATATGTTATGTGTGGCGTATAGTCATCTACAAAAGTATATAACCCAATCAGTTTTCTATTGTTAACTAGATGCCGGAGGGCTGGTAAGGGACGAGTCCTTGTTTATTGCTTAAATTTTTCTAAGTTCATATCGCAGAACCATAACTACTAAGGGAACATTAAGTGATATTGTTACAGTTGTGTCGCTGTCTCACACGATAGAAGAGTTGGCACATTATAAAACTTTTCCAATTCCGAACACAAACTGCGTGTTATCAAACTGTCCCCGAACAGATTTAAGGATTTTGTTCACAGTTTGTTATTTTGTATCTAATATTATACCTAATCCAATTATAATAACATTATTGCATTTAAGTCTTCTTAATTTTCTAGTAAATTGAGTTTTGGTAACAAATGTGTACCCAAGGCTTATCTTCCGTTATTCATAGGATGCCACGTGACTTTTAACTTAAAGGTTTTCAGTGTAATACGCGCATTAGGTTGCTAAACGAAGTTTAACCTTAAATGTATATTTGCTGAGGATAAACCCAATTTCGTTTTGATTAAAAATGTATTGAAATTACTTGTAACGACATGACTCCGACTAACGAGGTCACGTTCTCTGATTATGGGCCTGCGGACCTCAGGGGACCCATTATAGGGTTCCAAAACTAGGTACCTATAGTTAATTAAACTTAGATTAGGTGATTAGTTAGCAATAAATGTTAATTTAGTGTAATATGCTATGTATAAACATGACATTATTTTTTTTTCTCTTATTTTTTTTTATACAACTAGATGACAAACAAACTGACCCTGTAATAACAAGGAGAAATCACATGATATTGCAGGTGCGTTTTCATCCTGAGGCATAAGATAAAATGCCGTCCAAGCCCAGTAATAACACTGGCTACCTTTGCCTTAAATCCATAACACATTGAACTGTTTCACGGCTGAAATAAGAAAGGCTGAGGTACCTACCCAGACGACCCTACATACGGACCTAACACCTAGTTAATTTGTGAAGTGTCCACAAAACAGACACAGTAGTGGATTATTGAGGAGAACCGCGGCGCCGAGACGGACTAGTAAATATCTTAGTAAACATTTTAGCTGTAAAAAGTTTTAGGAGCTGAATTTTTACTATACTTGTAAACCGTTTTTTCATATCTTATCGACACTTTGAACATAAATGAAACAGAATTGTCTATTGTAAAAGCAAAACAACATATTCAAGTGAAATTGTTTCATAATCTTCCAGGGGTAAGTAGCTCGGAGCATTTTGTCGTCACGTCCGATCAGAATGGGCAAATAGAAAGAAGGCAAATCGTTAAGGACCCACAGTGAGGAAGGCACAGAGGTGCTTAACATTCTTTTGTAGTTTTAGATTTTACGTGAAAATTTTATATGCATTTTTTTTTAGTTCGATATCTATCTATATAAGACATATGCAAAGTAAGAAACTAACTATGGCTGACTTATTCACTGATCGATCGCACAGCCCAAGCCGCTGGGTCTAGAGATTCCAAATTTGGCACGTAGGTTCCTTATGAGGTCTAGGGGGCACTACGACAGGATTTTTCAAAATTCACCCCCTAAGGCGATGAAACGGAGGCCCAAAGTTTAAACGGGAAAACACGATTAGTTAGACAATTTTATTTGAAACTTCACAGGAGTACTACAATCGATAAATGAGTAAACACGTGTTTCAGGTTTTTTCAGACTTTAACCCCTTAAAGGGGGAAACGGGGTTGCAAATTCTGAAAATCAACATAGGTATAGTTTGTATGGTTTATAGGGTCACTGATTACGAAGAACACAACGATTTACATTCCAACGTGGGGGACGTGAAGTACCATCATCCCCTATAGGGGTTTCATTTTGAGGCATGGAACGAGACTCACGTTATTCTAATAGTTTTTAAATTTGTATTTGGTGCTATCTCGCTCATCGTCGGCGCGGCGAGATGGGAGGAGAAGTCATCGGGAAACTCTCTGCATTCGTAATTAGTACAATTCAAGTTGCTACATGAAGGCTCTTTTATAACATCGGCACGTTCCCCTTGGGCCTATTAGAAATCTATGCTGACAGTTTTCGATCCTTATTTTTACCAAACTCAAAAGAAATTCGTCAGTTTCGCCGGTTCTCAAAATGTAACTGTACTGACTTTCGTTCATCTGTTGATGGGTCACAATAATTATCACTACTAATACTGACCAACCTCTCTAAAGCTTACTTAATTACATTACGATGTGACAAATGTTATGTGTTAAAACTTTTTACTGGCCATAGTACTTCCATCGTAGACAATAATTTTAGGTTGTCCTTTTTTTTACTAATTCGATACCGAATTTGCTGCGGGCGAAGCCACGGGCAAAAGCTAGTACTCATATAAAGATACTGAGATGAGCGATAATCGTATAAGCTTATCGACGCTCGCAAACTCACAAGTGCCTTGCCCATCACCCGAGGGTTTTCTGAAATATCATATTAAGACCTTTTCAAGATATTGCCTGAAAAAAATAATAACTTTATAATTAGTTTATCGAAAGTAAATTATATGCTGCTATAAAGTACCTGTTTACTGTTTCGTTATACAATAAAGGAGTTAACACAGATTAATAGTTCAGATATGTAACGCAAACGTAACGTTATTATGATTTGTTATCTCAAGTTAATGTTTGATATTTACGAGTGTGATATGACATAATAAATCGCTTGGGGCTTAACTTAATAGTATGAAATGAGGATAAATGCTTTTGCTATTTGGATGACACTCATACCATAAGAATCTTTTCGCAATAGATAAAGTCAAATAAGTTATTGATATTACTACTTACATACTTTTATCATTGGTAAGTTTCATAAAACAAGAAATTTATTTTAATTCAATAGATGAACTAATTTTAATCACCTTGAAATAGTGTCAGGTTTTTAAAAAATGGCTTTAGTACACCGTTTAGCTTATTTTGACTTTTCTATTTTACAATATTCTAATAATGATACAAACATATTACATACTTTATATTTTAAAAATGATTTCGAATAATTAGTATCTAATTTACTGAGTATTCGAATTCTTACATATAACCAAGATAGAACACAGTTTTAGTTACCATACTCCTCCGAAACGGCTTGACCGATTTTCATGAAATTTTATATGTGTATCCAGTAGGTTTGAGAATCGGCTACTGTTTATTTTTTTTGGACAGTATTTTTTTTATGGCAAAACAACGTTTGCCGGGTTTCAGCTAGTTATTCTATAAAAATATCTTGTCTTTAATCACTAGATAGGTACCTGTGAATATAAATTTGTTTAAAGTCCGTAGGTCGTAAGGTTACGTGAGAATAATATCGTGATATCATACGAAACCGGTCATCACATTATTTCAAATCCTGTTAAATAACAAAGCGATGAGTCGTTTTTTACACGTAGGTATACACGAACTTTGTTATACTTAGTCTCACAACACAGTATTCATTCAATGTAAATTAATTATTCATCATTGAAAAAAAAACTAAATAGTAAAACAATTATTTTGTGAAGAATTTACCTGTGTAGGTCACTCACTAACGTTTTTATAGCAATGTATTAAGGAATAATATTATTAATCACATTTTAATGTTTTGATGCGTTTATAACGCCTACTTTATTGTAACAAAATTCAAATAAATAAAGAAAACCATGAAAAAATATATGCTCCAGGCGGGAATCGAACTCGCGTCTCCTGGGGTCCGGCCAGATGCGATTACCACTACGCCACCGGAGCACCAGGTGTAACCTACAATTTTTTTCAGCGCTTTCTACTCTTTTTTAACGTTTTTATAGAAACGTTTATCTTACCACTCATTGAAGTTAACACCTCTAGTGATCCGAAAGATCCCACCTGGAGCATATAATTTTTTCGTCGTTTTCTTTCTTTATTTTTAATTGTTAGAATAATATAACATTGATTAAACAGACTTTAAAAAAGGAGGTTATCAATTCGACTCGTATATATGTGTAATATTGTCAGAATTGCACAGTTTTTGTCCATTGCATAGCAGAACTCGTCATTTTAAAACATATGAGAACCTATAGACGTCCCACTACAATAAGCCTTCCTATATGGGAGACACACACAAAAAAAACAAAAAATATTTTTAAAAATTTAAACAACTCCAAAACAATAAATAAAGATTATAATTAAAATTAAATAGGAAGGTACCTACTCATCTCATTAAAAGGTATTTTTTGGAGTTGGTGCTAAACTGTTTCCAGAAACAATAGAAAGTGAAGCACCGACTCCAAAAAAAATATTTTTATGTGATGAGTTACCTACCTATTTACTTAATTTTGTTTATTTGTTTCTTACGTCGGTTGTGTGTGTGTCGTCGTGTCGGTTAAATTTTTAAATTACTTTTTAAATACACTCACAAGTCACCTAGAACAAATTAAGCATAATTATGAGCTTAATACAAATTACATCGTAACGGTAAAACAAATACAATGATATATTAGAAATATAAAAATTAAACATACAGACATCCATGACTCGTGAACAAATTTAATGTTCGTACTCGTCATACAAACATCTACCCCTACAGAGATTCAAACGAGGGACCTTTGGCTTAGGGTATAAGAGTACTGATCACTCGACCAGAACTTCGCTGGCTGTCGAATTTTAATATAAATAGATAAAGTTTTCTCTACTTGCGTTGCAATATGTGTATCAGAAAAAACAATCGTACACAGACTCTTGCATAAAAAGGATATCCAGCAATTAATAGATTGATTCAAAACACATTTCCATCGGAAAATGGAAATAAATAATTACCGGTACGTTAAAGTGCGATGTATGAAAAATTGTGCAGATGTTTTGTACAGAAGAAACTTGAGATTGGTGTAAACTAATTTTTAAATTTAAAATCATTGTCAATAATTTGTATCTCTGATTCAGACATTGGACCTAAAATATACTATCAAAGTTCTTTGTTTAAATCATTTGGAATTTAGTTTCCACCTTTATTAACAAGTTTGTAATTTTGAATATATACTTGGCAGTATTCATATTGACTTATAAATACCATAGACATTACCGAAAAACGCGGTAAAATTGGAAATCGGGTTTTTTAAAAAGTATTTTAGATAAATAACTCAACAAATGCTAGCAGTTAAGCTAAGTTGATAAAATATTAACTTTAATAATTCTATACTTTTCACATATCCTCATCCTTAGTGTTATAGTACTAAAAATAATTTTTATTTATTTGATCTAGTCCATATAGACTGAACTTAAATAAGAAGCGTTGGCTAACACTGTCAATATATTTTCCAGCAGACGTCTACCAGATCGATACACATCTAACGTAACAGCGGAAATATCGTAATCTAGCGGAAAATAAGTCTTATTACACAGGATTAATATACCCACAAATATATGTGTTTAATTTAATCTGTAGGTGTGAGTAAGTATATCTGGAGAGTACGGTATGTAAGGCATAGTGTGTACTGTACACGCTAAAGAAAGTAAATATAAAATAAACACTTTAGAGAGGTTAATGTGTAGTGTATAGAGGCTACAGTGAAGGAGATTTTGCTTGATACCCATAAAAAAAAACTAGATAACACAAGTGATAACATTAAATAACAGAAAAACATGTTTGTAATAAACTTTTATACTTTTAACCTTTTGTCCCTTAGCAGATTGTCCAGGCCGGCGGGTTCACATACAATACAAAATCTATTGTCTTATAATTATGTGCTTCACAGATTAAGATATATTTATAATCTATCTTTGTCTTTGTGTTTACATACTCAAAGGATCACGTTTCAGGCATGTGGATGGTAAGCTTGCCAAGTTCTCAATATCAACTTACTACATGATTCACGAAGAATATCAATGTCTGACTCTGTATTAGCTTTTATTGGATACCGAAGGAAGTAAGTTTTTCTCTTTATAAATGTTATAAGGTTAATATTAACAATTTATAAAAAAAAACCTTGACAATTATATTACAATAAACTAATAATAGTAACCTTTACATAACGTATAATAGTAGCGTGTAAAAATTACAAAATAATTAATAACTCCAATAAGAAGTGTCTTGCCCTCAAATACTAAGAAAAAAAATAATTCTGCCTAATTACAATAGCGCGGATCAATTGGAAATTAGGTATGTATTTTAAACATTTCGGCATATTAGCTGAATAATAAAATAATCGTGCAAAATTCTTCATTGAAAGTTATATTGAGCATCATATTTTAAGCTAATATTTCCATTAAGCCGTTATATTCATTTTTTTATAATTTGATTAAACTTTTTATTACCTACTTGGTCCTAAAACTGTTTTTAGTGGTCAAAAATATTCTTATGATGAGTTTGGTCAGACCTATTAATAACCCGATGAGAATAACACCCTTGAAAATATTAAGTTTGGTTTCAAGAAAGAAATGTAGAGCTTTCTGTCATTAAGTCAAAATATAAGCGAGTAGCTTAAAATCAAATTTAAATGATAGTTTATATTCTTCAGATAAACCTACCTAACACACGTAAAACTAACATAATAAGTACTTATATTGACAGTAAGTTTTGTGATAGTAATATTATCATACTTGTAACTGATTTATAAATCATCATTAAGTTAAGTCTAGTTGATATATTGAAAGCACAATAAGCGTTAATTGCTGTCTGTTTTTGACTATTGTGTGCTGTACACACGCTTGAAGATCAAGTTTATTTGTTTTAACATTTATGTGTATTGTAATACATTGTAACACGATTCATTTTTCAACCAATATGTTACGCTAACAACATAAAAATAATATAAGCCTAAAACCGCACCTTAACAGGGTCTTCCTTCCTTATAATAATTCATCATTACGTTGTGCTAGTGGCCTTTTCTCACGCTGGCTACACACAGGTTGAACTCTTAACACTTCTATTGTTTAACCGGACAGTAATGTGTTTACGCCATACAACATACAGCTATTGCGAGTCTTATAATTATGGCTGTTACAAAGCTAGTGGGAGCAGTATACTCGCACTTCTGAAAATTGTTCAACTCCGATTAAGTATGAGAAATTTTCAAGTCACAATAATAGATCTATCTAGGTCTCAGTGACTAAAAGCAGAAACCATAGCCTAAAAAGTAGCACATTAAATTGACACCTACGAAAGTGTAAATAAAGAATTTCGTGTGTGAAATATTAAAAAACTTTCTGGGCTAAATCAACGGAAAAACGTTGAAATCTATGTTTGTATTGAAAAATAGCTTTTAAAGACTTAAGGAGAAAGTACACAATTTGAAATTTAGATATTGTTAGAGTGTATATTATTAATAATTAATTAAGACTGAACTAGAGCAACACGACCATAAAAAATACCAGGAATCTAGAAATTGATAACATATTATATTTAATAAATCTTCGCTGTCTCAGTGATCAAACAGATCGCTAAGACCATTAGGAATAATTTATTTTTGCTACAAGTCTATATTAATTAATGTTCTATTTGTGGTTTAGGGATTTTTCGTTATTTTTATTATAAGAGACCTTATTTCTGTCGACGACAATGGCACAGAGATTTTCTCTGTCAATCGTCACCTGACCTCGCATCGGTGGAAGTAATGTGGAACAATTTCTCTCTTAATGTCTTCCACTTAACACCACACATTGTAACTCGGCAGCCTGATGGAATATTTCTTAATTATTGTTAAATTGCATTTCTTGGGTCAACCGTGTGTGGAAAACACACTTGTGACGTGAGAAGACTTGGGTTTTTTTTATTTTGGTCCCAATAAGGAATCGGACCATGAGGTATATTTCTTGTTTACCTATTTTATAGATTGCGAAGGAGCTTGAAGTCCTCCTCTGTATAAAGGACACCTACGTGCTCTCCACTTAATGCGGTGTTGAAAATATATTATTACAAATAAATTAGCTCCCTGCAGTAAAATTATCAATAAATTTCTCTCGTCGATAATTCTCAAAGTATTTCTCAATCCATATCAACAATTGTGTTAACATTTGTCACTGTAATTTAACGTTCCATTGAAAGCAACCCACACGTACACGAACACAATGCGACCCGCATTGGGCAATCCCATTTTATCAGGACGAAATTATCAAATAGTCACATAAGCAAAAACAATAGAGGGTATCTGCTCCATCGGGGAGTCGATACGTGTTACGTAGTTTACATCAACGTGAGAAATTGCCTCGCGCGTTTATTATTATGTTGTTAAGACACAGAAATGGGATATATTTATGGAACTAATCAAATTAGGTAATTCTGTGCCGGATTTCCTACACGGGTCGGCAAGTCACTGAACATTATTCATACAATGTGTGTGGCCTCGTGACGTTTACTTATCTTTATGTGGTAGACGTTGGTATACAGGACGTACTTTATTTAATAGATATTGATGTACAGTAGGGGAGAGTGGGGGAAACACGATTAACGGATAATCCCGAACGCAACTATGTAAAATTAAAAGGGACGACAAACATTTGTTTAGCGCTACCATCTTACAAATCATGCCACTTCAAATCTTTTCTATGTCGTGATTTCGCTATTTCAATAAAATTGGGATGTTGCCTAAGTGTGAATTTGGCGCTATTTTTCACAAATACTGAAAATTAAGCAACTGTCACCCATAAAAACAATCCAAACTTAAAAGATATGGAATATTGTTGAAGTTGTACTGTTTTGAAAATAAAAAAAATGGTCATATTTTTTTCTCAAAATTTATCAATAATGCTAATGTAATTAGATTGCTGACATCAATTAAAACAACTATTAATACGACAACTATTCATAAAAACATACTTAATACATAGTAATTATCAATTTTGTCACTATGCCCATACATTTCTTAGTAATATGGGAACATGTGACGTCACCTGTTCCGTAGATTTTCTATTGAGCGTTTTTGGACGATGCGCCGCAACACATCAAACATACCACTATACCTGTGATACTATTGATCTTAGACATACTATTTCTTTTGCAACATTTCTTTATAAGCTATAAACTTCTTATTTATGAAATAAAAAAAAAGTTGTCAACTTCCCTATTTTATCTAAAAATTATTGTTTTTCCTTTCCGCTCCTTTAATACAATTATAGCCCCTCTAAAATCTACAGTTTCACGTAGGTACAAATTTGAACATGGTGAGTAGTTTAGAATATAAGTAATACGTGAATTAACTTTTACACCGTCTGGCCATGCAAATGACCCTAGACGCTTAAATCCGATGATTAACTGAGGTAACAAACTAGCTCACGTATTCTTTTAGTCCAGTTAGTGCAAACCTAAAACTAAACTTAAGTATGACCCACATTTTTCATTTCACATAAAATTGTAAATTTAAGCGTGCGTTCCACATTCTGTTACGAAGCTCGGTGCGAGACGTTAGGCTAATTGAGCATAATGTATGGCAGTGAGAGAACAGCTAAAACCTGGCTTGCATTGTACTAAAATATTGTCTATTATAATATCTGGTCATTTTCGAAACCCAGTCTCACGATTCTGCGTGTTTTGTCTTAAGAATTTTTCATTAAATTGGATTTTGCAACCGTATTGTTTGTATATTTGTTCGCGCATATCTCTAAAATTATTAGTCAAATTACAAAAAATATTGTTTTCTTGGACCTAAAATAAGCTAACTTAAAGAACTGTGGAAGTTTTATCAAAATCAGTTCAGTAGTTTGAGATAGAGAGTTAAGTGTGTATCAGTCACTAATAAAACGTGTCGTTGGCTTATCAGCGTAAGCAATTCTAAAACATGTGATTATGCATGTTTTTTTAATGATCCAATTTAGGCTATCATCACCATCATCACTAGCCTATATTCGTCCTACTGTTGGGTACAGGCCTTCTTAAATGGGAGATACACATGGAATATGAAGAGATATAATTAGGCTCTAGCTAAATAAAATAAAAAAGAACAAGAAAAGAAAATTAATTTAAAAATTAAACCGACTTTAACACACTAAAAAGAAACAAATAATTAAAATGAAGTAGGTAGGTATGTACTTATCTCATTAAAAGGTGTTTTTGGAGTTTGTGCTAAACTGTTTCCAGAAACGATAAAAACTGAAGCACTCACTCCAAAAATATATATTTTAATGAGATAATTTCCTACCCACTTAATTTATTTTTTTATACAATAGATGACAAACAAGCTGACGGCCCACCTGGTGGTAAGCGGTTACCGCCGCCTATAGACCCCTGCAATAACAAGGAGAAATCACTTGATATTGCAGGTGCGTTGTCATTTTAATTATTTGTTTTTTTTTTATTGTTTTAAAGTCGGTATTGCAATTTGACTCATGTCTATGTATGCGACTAAACTAAAAACTATTTCCAATGACTGTAAGAGCGAGATAGGGAGACCGATGAATTATTGACATTCTTAATCCGATTTCGTATTAGAGTGTACCTGTTAGAATTTGTACCTACATACCTGTCGAACTGCTATAAAGATAACATTACCTTCAAGTTATGTAAATTACATTTAAATTTCAAATGTGTCAGACATCCTGCCGTTAAAGATTTTAAATTTTATGACCTTTCATATCATAATCTCTGACCCAATCTAACAAGTTTTTTATATTGAAATATCTCAGTCGAATGAAGCGAAACAGCGGATATTTCATTTCGAAAATAAGCAAATATCTTTAAACTACCTAATATAATTACCCTGCATGCTTTGCAATTCCCGCAAAAGAAAAAACTTTTGGGTTTTACTTAAAAAAAAAACAGAAAATGTTTTTATAATCCAGGAACCTTCGCGGTCGCCCACCGTGACAGAACACCCTACCAAATTTTCATCATAATCTGATATTATTTAATCCATGATCTGTGCGTTGATGTCATCATCATCAAATATAATAAACGTCATCAATGTTTAGGTGCGCATAGGGGACAAACCTACAAACACTGATTGTTTATTCAGTAAGATTAAAATTTATAAGTTACTTAAAATGATTTAGTACTAATGTATGCGCATCGAAAAACAAAACAGTAAAATAAACAAGTACTTACACGATTAAAAATTGCATCTCGCATCAAGTAAATGACAAATTTATTGTTCTAAGTAGCGTTAGCACAAAACTGTACTTTGTACTTAATTAAATTTTAATATCTAAAGTAATCATTAAATAAAATACATTCTGCTTGCAACATAATATTTTTATTATTTACCTTCATACTTAATACAAATCACAAATACATGAGTGAATTCAAATGTTTTTGGCATCGTTTTATGACTTTCAAAACAAGATATACGATCGTCGCCCGTTATGTGTATAAGGACTGACAACGGGACCCTAGCCAATGTTGTCCTGAATAATAATTCCGTTGTCAAATAAAATCTGTACGCTACACATCGAAGAATGTCATTCCGTTATACTTAATCAACGTTTCTGGCGAATAACGGAAACGCGTGTTTGTAGCCCATGAATAATGATTTCCATTAATTGTCGTTGGATTACTTAATCAGCAATTAATATTAACTGTTGGGGCGTAGGATTATCCGATACAATATTAGGTGTGTGATGTTGTGTTAGATAAATCTGATGACTAACTTAAATTTGATTTAATCTGTAGCAATTTATGTACTAGAATCTAATATATCAATCAATAATAGACGGACTTTTATCAGAGCAATATCATTAAAAGTTTGTTTTCCTTTAGGTACGTCTTAATAAGAGAATATTATTGTAGCAAGTTTTAGAGGAAGCAATTTTTCTTATATAAACCATACATAAGTATACGGAATGGATCGAAGTATACAGGGTGGCACATTTAGATCGGTCAGTATGGGAAAGTCTGAGACTATAAGACATGCGAAAATCTCTTCTTAGGAATCATGTCACCGATTTTAGTAATAAAAAAAACTGCATTCGGGAATCGAACCCGGACGTTTTTAAAAATAACTAACACTATTTTTATTTAGATATCGACTGTGTAGGTCTTAAGCAGCACCTAAACGTCACTATATGAAACATGATGTCTCAAATGAGTAAAATGCATTGTTTTCATATCCTTTTCAATTCAACATACAACTCGTTTAGGTGCGTAAAATTGACGTTCCATTTTCAAATGAGGTTTATCACGTCTCTGTTCAAACCAAGACGTTCTATTATTAAAATGAGGGTTATCACGTCTTTGTATCTACATCAATTGAAAATTATTACTTATTACCACTTATTCTAAGTGGGATTTTCAATTGATTTAGTGTAAGTATGATTAGAAGTAAGCAATTACAACCGATAATATTATTATCGCAGATAACAACATGTAAAGCATTGTATGTAACAAGTTGCGACACCAGCAAAGAGCAAACAACCAAAGAGACAATTTTTCGCACCTAAACACAGAGTACACGTTTTTTAAATGATTTCTTATGAATGCAGTTTTTCTTATTACTAAAATCGATGACATGTTTCCTAAGAAGAGATTTTTGCATGTCTAATAGTTTCAGACTTTCCCATTCTGACCGATCTAAATGTGCCATCCTGTATACTTCGGTACTGTCTATTATTATAAAAAGCATAATTATTTTTTAAATAAAATAAAAACTAAATTACATTAAAAATCCTCCGTAGCTCAATAGTTAGAGAATTCAAGTAGTTCATCAGGTTTTTTTTAGTCTAGACATTTTCTAACTAATTTGGAGAACTGTTAACTGTGAAACCATGTGATATTTGACTTGATGGCACATATAATTGGCGGGCTTACGTGCCAACATGACTCGATTGTTAATTCAATAAACACGTGTCATTTTAGCCTATGACAAACGACGAGAAAATTTCAACTCAATCTTCACTGGCGAAGTGTTTACAAAGGAAATCAAAGACAGATAACCTACATTCGAAATTCTATTAACATCACAGTTTAATAATATTTGGTCTGTTTTCAACGTAACAGATTATTATGTTCACTACAGAGTTTAGTGTGCGCTAATTAATTTTCGCAAATAAACGAAATAATTCAATATCGTTTCGCAAATATAGTTTGTAAATTGCCTACATTTCGTTGATCAGGGTATGTTTGCCCTTCATTAATACTCAGTTTATTTGCTCTTATTTCAATAACATTTGCATAAGTATTTAACATATTTACAAAGTTTTATATAATGCACAGTTATATTGTTATTTTTATATCAGAAACTTATATTAGTTAATTGTTTAGATAGTTCCCTAATGAAAAATGTATGGCAACGATTATTAGCATCTATATCTGCAGTTCATTTGTAAGATAATTTACGAGGACTTTGAATTCTTAGTTGAAATAAAAAGGCTTGGCTACGCAGTCTCTATTAAGTGACAAGTCTTCCGATTACCAATACAATGTTTATCTCTTTATAGCGAAGCGAATTATAACGCTAAGCAGTACCACTTTCTTCGCATACTAGTAAGATTGTTTCCACAAAAGCAATTTACCGAAATTCAAAGGTATTTATAACCAGGCTGCTTGATGTTTGAGAAATGGTAACTTATTATACATATATTCGAGTGGCAAACATAATCATTAAGACATTCTGATGGTAAGCGGTTACCATGGCCCATATATATATGCTTATAACACCATGGTAGGCATGTTAGAATAGAAGAGAGGGAATAGCAATATTAGTGCAAGTACAGAGCTACTTATTATACAATTTTGTTCTATAAATGACCTGCACTGTGAGGAGACGTGCCTGATAAAGGTTTCCTATGAAACCTGAGCTACTGGTCACCAAATAATAAGAATATAGAAGGAATAAAGGCTATAGTTGTGGCGGTTTAAGCTAGAACTTGTTTATGTAGGTATTTTTTGTTTGATTTCAGTATTGTCTGGATCATATTTTTTCGCGAATGTGTTAAAAAAAATATATTTCTAGTTTTTTTATTATCAGCTATATGAGAACCGTGTTTGACTATATGGTTTGATTTGATTTCATAAATAACTTCAATAGAAAGGTAGATGATTCTAAAAATAGGTGCATTCCGCACCTATTGTCGAAATTTGTCAAGCGTCGCGACCACCAAGAAAATTTATAAAAAATGTTACCTAATCTGACACGGTACTTGGTTACCTACCTAGTGGATTTTTATTTTTGGATAAGACGGACGTGTTTCTTTCTATTAAAGAAAAAGTAAACAACACTTCATGAATATCTTAAATATAAAAACGGTCATTGTAACTCGGCCCAGCTTATATTACGAATGAGCAGAAAACACTTATAATAGCAAGTAATTGGAAAGCGTATTTACAATGTTGAAAGCAATCAATGTCAACAGCAGGTACGCAATAGATGTTTGAGAATCGCTCATACCTAAATATTCACTTTCACATTTTACACACGTGGTATCAAATTTGTAGGAACGACGAAAGTGAGAGGAACTTTTTCTTTGCTAAGTGTATTTGAACACTTGGGGTTTGTACTTACAAAATATTGAATAACCTAGGCGGTTTTCACAAAAAGAAAATTCCATTCGGACGAATCTCGTTTTTTGTTTACCTGAAAATAAAAATAAAAACTTTATGAATACACTAAACTAGCAGTTTCTTTGATTTTTCACATATAGACAGATAAAAATTACATTTAACGGGAAAACATTTTTCATTCCTCAAATTAAGTAATTACTTAAGTTTTATTTTAAATCATGTAACACGTTGAAACTGATAAGTTTTAATTTTTTTTTACTGTATCCACTGACCACGCAATTATTTTTCTTTTATTTTTACTGCATCCACTGTAACTGACCTAACGATTTGTATGGAGATATTTGAAATTTATTTTACAATTTTGAATTTTTAATAACATCTTAGTATTAACATGACTATGTTAACATGAGTATGTGCCGACTTGTTTAGGTGGGTATTGAGGATCTGTCAAACCACTGAAATAATTATTGGTTGGATCACGGCTATATTTTTGTGACCAAGCCGAGTCGAATATTTTGTCTAATGTATTTTGTAGAATACACTATGTATTTGTCAGTGAAACGTTCATCGAAGAAAAACGTCGGTGAAGCGTTTCTAACTCAAAATAATTTAATGAAAGTTGTTAATGAAGACATCGAAGTTATTTTATGATAAAACAAGTTAAGACGCAATTATTAAGCATGACCATCCCATTTTATATGCAATTAATGTTATTTTATTTTATTTTCCAACTCACATTGGGGCAGCGTGGTGGTGTTATGGCCCAAATTCCTTATGTGTTTTTAACTGTGCCCAGCAGTGGGTATATAGGCTGGTGATGATGATGATTAATGTTATTTTAAATAGCAAGTACCAAATTTTATCAGACGTTAACAGACTGTTTAATAAACAAATTTATAAAATAATGCGCGATTGAATCTTTTTGCATTACGCAGTTTATTCAATAAATTCTCACTGTGCAATGTAATAATTGTTTGAATCTATCACAACAGCAATAAATTTATTTTGGATCTATGATATAATATAGGTATATTTAAAATATTTCTATGATATATTTATGATCTATGATCTATTTTTATTTTTGAAATCTATGATATATTTAGAATATTTTTTATTTAAACATCGTATTCCACTGGTCTGCTGTTTCTAAGTACCTACATATAATTATGGACTATGCTATGAAACCATAATGACAAGGAAACCTGAGTCGCCAAGCCAGCTTGATTCTCTGAGTACAGAAGAAAGTAGCGTTAAAACAAATATTTATTTTTTTAAAAGTTCATACAACAACGCACGAAGCGTTGTTGTGTGAACTTTTAAAACATTTAATCAAGAAAACTCGTAATAAGTAGCTACTTTATGGGTTTAGTTCAAACACCTTATATACAGCGTAACAAAACAAACAAAGGTAGCTTTATCCACTTTTATAAGTATAACTTTGATTCAGGCAGTCTGCGTAAGTTAACCATTACAGGATCTTAATGAAAAATTATTAGGTATTTTAGGTCTGTAAAAGGTTTCTCAAAGTTGATTAAAATAAATTATGTCGAAGCCTTTAACAATTCAATTACATTACGGCACTTAGTGGACCGTTCAACCTGCTGTATATAAAGTAGGCATAATGTAAATATATAAATACCGCAGGAAATTCCAAGCTATCTAAACTTTGTGTTATGTAAAAATTGCTTTAAAAGAGTAAATTGAGAAAACATCTAAAAGGTATCTAGATAACAATAATGAAAATAAAATCTTCACTAAATTACTTTAACTATTTACGAATAAACACAGTCATCTTTCAACCCTTATGTGTGGCCGCTTATCCTTGCCCAAGCTAAATCTCGGCGCCATTATTCATTCGCGTGAGCACCGTCTTACCGCGTCTTATGCTACAAGGCATAGATTGAATACAGAGTGCGAGGCGATGTGAACGATCTCATATTATCGCTACCATTAGGTGTCGCTTCGTTAATCAAGTCTGCGAGGGGCGGCTGCGTGTAACGGAATGCATTCGCGTTGTGTGGACCGCAACACGGCAAAGCTATGTGATTCGATTACCTGCCCCGACCAGACATACAACATGCATGATGTACGCAAACGTATACCTATAAATTGGTTATTTTGTGGATACAAAAACGATGCCAAGGATTCACAGTGTGACATCATATTACAAAAATTCAACAGCAAAAAAGCCACTCGCATCCTTTTCGTTGTTTCTTGTATTTGTATCGACAGAATCTCAAATTCTTTTTCGAAATCACAGAGTATGTCGCGCTTTGTTTTCTCGATAACGAAGCAAACAAAGCCAATGAAATGTGAAACATAAAACAGGCCATGAAAAGTGAATAAAACTAGAATATCGGTATTGAATTTGGTTTCCGTAACATTTGTCTGTGATGCGGTGGAAAGTCGACGAGCATCGCATCGTTCCGATACACGTACGAATCATACGTGACACCGACCGAAAACGGAAAGTCGCGTCTCATTGTCAGTGTCATTCGTCCATTGACTGTTTTACTGTTAGTTACAGCCTTTTTCTATCTCACCTCTTTATATGGGTACCGACGCGCCTTCCATATTCATTCTTCATTTAGAAGTGAAAGAGCAGGAACGGTCACGGATGGCAGGTTTTGAATATTTTTTCTTGTACCTGTGCAATTTAAATTGTAGACCTCAGGATACAATCATAGGTAGAGTCATCATCTCATGTCTCCGAGAGCTAATTAACGTTGAGAAAGTCTCCCGGTGTAAAGGAGGTGTTTCCGCTTCAAGACAAGACCTAAGAGTCGAGTTCGAAGGACTTAGTCGGCCAGTGTGTCGAACATGCGGTTACATGAGGGGCATTACAGACTATTATCTTGTCAATAGGTACTGTCTTCGTGAGACTAAGATGTAAGTGCTGGTAGCTGAGGCAATTAGTGGATAGAGGGAAAGTTATCGGTACTAGTTTCAATTGTTTCATCGTATTTCGTCTCGCACTCTCTATAGCGCTTCGAAACGATAGTCACTTTCGCATTAATATTCGCATCGAGAGGTATAAATATCTTTCGGTAATCAGTCATGTGAAATTTGGTTTAATTTCCACCTCACTATTCCACTTCTATACCTCAGTATTGGAATTAAATTAATGTAAATAAATCAATGTCACATTGACTGAAGATATTTTTTAATCAAAAAATGTTTCTCTGCTTAACTTTTTAAGACTCAGCATACCTGACATAATTAATGTCAATGATCACATTGGAAATGCTGGTGGAGAGTCCTTTACTAAATTCATTAGTACCTTCCTACCTTTTAACACAGGTAGGTATATCGCCAGATACAAACGAATTACCTTCAGTATAGCCTCTAGAGTGTAAACATTCATTACACGTGTCAACGGTATTTTCTATTCCTCTAATGTGCAGTGACGCGAAAGAGGGCCAGTACAACTCGAGATACTATCGGCAGAAAGAAATCCTGTTAGAAAATAGGAAGTCAACTGTAGGAAACAAGTTGTACGTTTAAGCAAGTAAAAGTACTTTCAGTGTACATATATTTTTAAATACATAAAACGGATATATCTAACGAGAGCACTATGGAGTATTTAGCAGTCACGTGCACGACCCAAAAAAGTGAAATATTCAAATTTTCACGTAGGCACTTTAAAGAAATAAAGTGTGCCAAAACATCGCAGTTTAAATGTGAAAGAATATTTCACTCATGCCATATTTTTACAGGTATTGCTGTAGAAAAGCACAAAAACCCAGATCTAACTCACGTATGAAACGAATTTTGCGGTCAGTTTGGGACGTAATGCTGTCTCGTTGGATTTTACTTTTTATTCTTGTTTATGTTTTTACTCGGTTCAGGCGGAGTCATTGTTTATGTTGTAGAAGCTACGAGCTATGTTGATGTTTTTTTAAAGTTAGACTGTGTTATAAAAATAACATGCTTAAGTAAGTGTTATAAATATAACAGTGTTTTTTCGTCTTGGAGTGGTCTGTTTATTGAACGTCTAGTACGCAGATATTCATCACGAGCATGCGCTATTTATAGTAGTTGGTTTGTTTTTAAACAAAACATTTTACGTAGATCCATCATACAGGTTTGAATTTATTACGTTGGATTTGATTATCTTTAAAGCCTCTTCCGCCGCATTTCCTTTTGTCAACAAGGATGTGTCTTATATGGAGTGTTAGTAGTTGAAACTTCCCTTTATTGGCAAGTAAATTATTATTAGCAACAGCACGGCGTTCATTGAACTGGCACCGTTAGCTAGTTTACGCATTAACTCTCGCCACTGCTAGTATAAGACATGGCACAAATAACAATTGGCCAATCGGTCGCTGAATCTTTTAGAAAATAGGCTCGCTCGGTAACGGTCCAGTTGACCTGTTATCCATTAAGGCATTCCTAACCTGCCCAGGTTCATCCACCGAATATCATAAATAAAATAATATGGTAGAGATTTTGATGATAAATTGTTACCAAATAATTTCGCTTAGCCTACGTGGTAATAATCAGGAATTTTGATGAATTAAGATGGAACTGCGAAATAATGATCATGCCACACAGGTGTTCTCTTCCCAATTAAAGCTAATAACCAGTACAATTTAGGATCGAGGCAATGAACCGAGTAAAAGTGAGATAATGGAGCGTCTGTTCGCATTGTTCGTGACAACGCGGACGCATCCGCGCTCTTCTTTTGCGCGGTTTTTTGCGACGCCATCTTGTAATGTGAGGAAGCATGCGCGCGGAACCAAAATGTTTTATGGCAAAAGTGAAAACTTTAACGTTCGGGAATAGGTTGTTGTTAGTTGAATGACACTCGATTGCACTTAAATCAGTTACTTTTGTTGCGGATCGCCTTCTTGTAATAAATGTGGTTATGTCGTCGCGTTCTTAAAGCTTTTAACTTTCCCTGCGGTTACTAAAAGCAATTTATACTTTATTATGTTAAAATAATATAAATAGGTATCTAAGTTCCTAAACAGCAGTAGTTTCTTTGCACAGTAAGTTATCATAAAAAGAAACATCTGTGTCTCATTACAGTTTTTTAACGAGATTAAATGAACACAATTTAATTTAACCTTCGCTTTAAATCTGCGAGCTACGCAAGTAGATTAGTTATCTACTGTTATCGATTTACAGCTCAAATGATGGCTAATGACGTTGCTGTTGCAACCGGAACATTAATATAAACGCGAAACGTGCCAATAACCGACTTGCCAGCTTAATTGACTTGATAATAAACATAGCACAGATTTGAAATACTTACAGAGAAACAATGTTGATTTGGTGTGAATTTCCTCACGTTTGTAATAGTCGCACGTTAATTGTTGCACAATAGTACTAACATTTAGGCAACTTTTTCGATTGTACAGCTTGAATCTGTTGGAAATACTCATCACTGTAGTGATGGACAAATAAAAAGAAGAAAGAAAGAAAGAACCTACCTACTTACCAATATAATAAATTAAGGATTTATTGACAAAGAAAAATAATTTTGATTATTTTCAAAGTTAGTTTCAAAAATTTTAAAAATAATATGTCTAAAAATAATATCTTCTACATACTGGCAATTTTTTTATTTAATAGAAGTGCTAAGCCTGGTGGTACGCGTTCACCGTTGCGTCGCCTATTTCAACTTTTTATAGGCCCCTCTAATTGGGATGTTGCCTAAGTTTGAAAATGGCGCTATTTTTCACAAATTCGGAAAATATACGCTACTATTACCTATAAAAACAATTCAAACTTAAAAGATATGGAAAATTGTTAAAGTTGTACTGTTTTGAAAATTAAAAAAATGATCATATTTTTTTTTCAAAATTTATCAAAAATGTTTATGATAATAGAATGCTGACACCAATTAAAACAACTATTATTATGACAACTATGAATAAAAACATACTAAATACATAGTTATTATCAATTTAGTCAGTATGCCCATACATTTCTTAGTAATATGGGAACATGTGACGTCACCTGTTCCGTAGATTTTCTATGGAGCGTTTTTGGACGATGCGCCGCAACATATCAAACATACCACTGTATCTGTGAAACTATTGATCTTAGACATACTAGTTCTTTAGCAATATTTCTTTATGAGTTATAAACTTCTTATTTATGAAATAAAAAAAAGTTGTCAACTACCCTAATCTAATTTAAGGTCTAACAATTTAAGCTTGAACATTATTTTTGTTTTTTTAGCATGTAGGCTGAATTGTTAAACTCGTTAATATCGATTAGATAGGTTAGGTAGGTAAAAAAAACTAATTTTTATTATCATAAATTGAAATACCGTACGTAACTATCAGTGCTATTTAGGTTTGCTTAGTAGGGCTTAGTGTTCAAATTGTACATTATCCATTCGAATTGAACTAATGATACGTAATTATATGGTTTCGGTGCTAAAAAGAGCAAATCCATTATAAGGCATAGATTTATTTGTGTAGGTATAAAGGTAAAATTGTCGAGGAGATGCTCCGGCAGCTGGAAAGGGTTAAAAAGTTAAATAAAATGGATTTTTATAACATTTCCTGAGGTTATATTTAAAATTTTAAATTGTAAAACTGAAGAAATTTAAATTGCTCGGAAGTATTGCGGCTGTGCAGCGGAGAATTTATAAGCATCTTTCAAAGGGCTGTCATGTGAAATTTCTGAAAAGTTAACGAGAAGTAGTAAAGCGTATCCGAGGTAATCTTGTTCCAGTGGACGGAGTCTCCCTTCTTCCGCGTGGGTAACTTAGCTAACGGACGGCCATGAGAGACAGGTGGACGG
This sequence comes from Nymphula nitidulata, assembly GCA_947347705.1. Taxonomy (NCBI): domain Eukaryota; kingdom Metazoa; phylum Arthropoda; class Insecta; order Lepidoptera; family Crambidae; genus Nymphula; species Nymphula nitidulata. Next base: position 13,479,543 of record OX374625.1, on the reverse strand, counting down.
CACCACTGGGTAGCAACACAAATCAAATGTATAGGTATACATTCACTAAAGACATTGGCGAGTAGCGATTCTTTTGCCAATAGTTTTCTATTAGTCATTTTATTTTGATTTCAATAAATTTGAAGGTTTTACACTTGCGTCGTAGCCATAGGTGCTCTAGCGTCTACAGACTACGGTAACTGCTCACCACCAGGCGAGCCAATCGCTTGATTGTGAATGCCATCCTGGCCGTATAAAAAAACAATAGCGAATTGGGATTTTTATTTTATGATTTATGATGGTTAGTAATTTATTACCAAATTTTGTGATAAGAACCGGAGACAATCATATCATGATCCTTTGATTGTCTTCTGCTTTTCGTCATAATTTTGGTCTGTGACATTGCTAATATTATTATTTTATGATTTAGTTTAAATTTCGTAAGTAATACGCACTTAGTTTTAGTCCTGATAAGAAAACAATGAAATATTATTAGGTTACCTACTAGAAATCTTTATGACTAATAAATATTATCTATTCATTCCCGTAAAGGATTATAAAAGAATATAATTAGTTCCATTATGCTAAACAACTACAAACAATAAAAGAACTTGGCATTAAAATGTACTGTTGTAAAATACAATTATACTTAAGTCTATTAAAGATACGGTTGAATTGTCGCATGAACTCTACAGCCGTGTGTGGCATGGTCAGCGACAGTGGACATGCTAAGTAGTTTTTACACGTATAACTGCGAGACAGGTTCATTTAGCGATTATATCCACAAGTACTCTTATTAGAGTAAGGTAATTGCCCTTTTAATATAATGTCTGTCCTCGAATAGCTTTTCTACCAACTTTCTTAGGATTCATAGTGAAATAACAATATTATATTAAAACTTTAAATATTTATTACTAAATTTTAAGTTCGATGTTGTTTTAATTGAATATTCGAATTTAAATTAGCAATTTTGCTATTTTCAGTTAGTTTTATCCACATTTTTCAGACGAAATGCTCGACTTCTAGAATGCGTTGAGGGCCAAGAATCAATGAAATATCAGGAACTGCTTTTCCAATGCGATGCCCTGACGAGAAACAGATTAGCATATCTAGCGCCAGGAGACTGCAATGATCTTACTGTTTAGAGATATTGTGAGCCTTATGGCTGCTTTAGCTTCATTCAGGACACAGGCAGGGGGATACAAGAAAAAAAAAACAAAAATCAAATCCATTTATCGTCTTAGTCATAGGTCTAGATAGGTCTTACTAACATACATTTTTGTATAGCTACAAGCTGCCATTTCGGCAAACAATATTAAAATACTAATTCATATGCTATTACTAATAAATCTGAAATCAAAATGGTGTTCTATTATGCAATATAAAAATATGAATTATTAATACATTAAAGGAAATTATTTTATTTATATTATTGATTTTATCATAACATGTCAAATTAAGTATTCTAATATTATCATCAATAAATTAACTAACCTATTCTATTCTATCATGAAAAAAACATCTAATGTATAATAACACTTGTCAGTCAATATAGCCAGCAGTCTATTTTTAAAATGTTTATAATCCAGTTCCTTCAGACTGTCAGGCAGGTGATTAAATATTTTGGGGCTCTTTTTTTTTTATACAAAGCACGACAAATGACTCAACACCACCTGATGTGAATCAGTAAGAAGAGTCCATATGCGAAGACAGCTAGTGCAGTTCAGACACTGCTCTAGCTGCCTCCACCTTGCCGGCCCGAAAGGTCCTTTTTCACGCCTCTTTTGAAGGAACCCATGTTATAGGAAGGAGGGAACAAATGTGCTGGCAAAGAATTCCAAGTTCTGGAAGTTCGACAAAGAAAAGAGCTACTAAATTTCTTTGTACGTGATGTTGAGGTGGAGACAGTGAATCTCGTCTCGCTTGGATTTCTGATTACTTTTAATTTAAAATACTGATGATTATTTTTGACAAATAGACAAGATTGAAAAATTTATATTGATGTGAGATTTAGAATTCTTAACTTTTTTAATAGTGATCTACAACTTTCGTCCTGTTCTGCACCAAACATTGCTCGGACACATTTCTTTTGTGCACGAAAAACGGGTAACAAATCAACACCAGCCGCATTTCCCCAATGAATAATACCGTAGAGTAAGTTTGAAGCCACATATCTATGGTTGGCTGTAAGTGCTGCTTTCTGTGATACTGTTTGTGTCAATTTTTTTAGTGGAATTAAATATTTTGATATTTTTATCACACAAATAAATTGAGTGAGACTTCCAACTCACGCCACTATCCAGAATCACACCCAGAAAGCCTATCTCTTCCACCTCCTCTATTGCATAGTCATAGTCATTCAAGAGATCCTGAGGGGTGAAAGTGCACTAGGTTTACATGGCCGCATAACAAGAAAAATGCTCTGTAAAATAATACTAGTGGCCGATGCCCTTTCTCATGAGTAATCTATGTCCTTGTCGACTTTCATCTAAATCGGTTCAGCGGCTCTAAGACAGATAGACACTTTCGTATTTATAATATTAGTGGGAATAGTGCAACTTATAGGAGACTATTTCATTACATATCATTTTATTTAAGTATATTAATATCGATCGCGTAGATACGTATTTCTAGTATAGCACCTACCTAAGTATTTTATCCATCGAATAACACAGTGACTCACAATCCACCTTGCCTTTACCATTTGAATGGAATGCCATAAAATGAAACAGGTTTCTTCTATTGATTTATGGCACAAACGGTCGCCGAGAAATTTCGCCTAAAACTTCAATAAAGGCAGTTCTCACAGTAATTACTGAGTATTTATAATGTTGACTGTCTATTCTTGGGTATGAAAAAAATCTACCTGCTCAGATTCAATGAAGCCTTTGTGGGACAATATCTGTGACTCAGAGATGTTACCTGTTAGCTTAACATAGTATTCTTGGCTATATCGTTACTTTCGGTGAGAAATCTTTACAAAATAAATTAGTCGTGATCTAATAATGTTCTGATGGACTCAGATAAAATAATCATTGGCTTAGAACAGTTCTCCAAAGTAGTTAGAAAATGTCTAGACTAAAAAACCAGATGAACTACTTGAATTCTCTAACTATTGAGCTACGGAGGATTTTTAATGTAATTTAGTTTTTATTTTATTTAAATAATAATAATGCTTTTTATAAATAATAGACAGTACCGAAGTATACAGGATGGCACATTTAGATCGTTCAGTATGGAAAAATCTGAAACTACAAAAATCTCTTCTTAGGAACCATGTCATCGATTTTAGTAATAAGAAAAACTGCATTCATACATTTAAAAAAAACGTGTACTCAGCTCGGGAATTGAACCCGGACGTTTTGAAAAATAAAACTAACACTATTTCTATTTAGATATCGAAACATGTCTAAAATGAATAAAAAGCATTGTTTTCATATCCTTTAATTTATTTTATTAAGTATCGAAATTATCACCATTTTTTCGATACAACATTTAACTCGTAAGTAGTTAAGGTAAATATTTTTTCAGTGATACACAATAAATTGTTTAATAAGTATTATCCATTTGAATGTAATGACAATTCATGTTCTAAGTTCTAAGACAATTGTTAATAACACATTAATTTGATATAAATTGTCATTACTAATAGAAATAAGCCAATTTGTTACACAATATAACAATATTAGAGTACTTAATTAAAAGATATTTCTGGCTTACCAAAAATAACCTATTTCAGGGTGAAAGTCACGTAGGTAATGTGTACGTATGCAAATGACATTAGTTTTGACGTGATTGAAACTATTGTCACCTCTTGGTTTCATTTTGTTGGCATACGTGAATGTTGGGGAGACGGTAAGGTATTGACAGACATTCAATGCCTACGTTATTGGAGAATTGTATGGAACTCTCGGGCATGATACGTCCGTTTGATCTCTTGGGAAATTCTATTTTGGCAAAGGTTATCGTGTGCGATTAATTCAAACATGAAGCGATGTGAGGAGTTCGATGTTATTGTTATTATACTAACCTAGACTTGAATGTGAATACGGCCATATGCTTACTATAACTAAATAAGTATCTAGTAACCAAAATGTATAACCTAAGATTTTCGCCTTCAGAATAATTCAATTCATTTTAAAAATATACCTATGTATAATGCTCTTTATTACGCCTGAAACTCAGATTTATCAGTACATAATTACAATTAGTTAGCAAGGGTAGCCTTATTCCTATTAGAGATATTTTGCAGTTAACCCTAGAGTATGTTGGATATGTGTGGTAATCTGTCAACACAAAAACACATAGTTAGGTATTAATAGTTTTGTTTTTTTAAATTCTTAACGGGGTTACTCATGGCCGTCATCTAATCTGGTATTAAGTATTAGTAAGTGATGATAAGGCCCAAGATAAAAACGAGCTGCAAGCATTCTTCAACCACAGAGATTTTGTATTTGGCTATAATAATACGTTGTCGTTTCTTTGTTGTTATAAATTTGTTGTCTTTGGAGTTAAATAAAATGAATGGATAACAAAGAAATAATTATTTGCAGGTGAGGTGAGCCACAACTAAAAGGATGCCAGATCATCAGATGGTTTCGTAAGCACAAGGCCGCCCAGTTCGTGCTGAGCTTTAATAAAAACCCAGACGAACCTTGCTAGATATTAAAATTAAGGTATCTATTGAAATACGCTAAGGAAACAACAACATAAAGCTTTGAGTAAATAATCCTCGGCTTGGAAAAAGGTTAAGATAAAAATGAAGAAAAGATCTTTAGCATCGCATTGAAATTGTGTTATTTATAAAGTGTAGAGTAAGTAATGATAAATACCAACATGACCTCATGTTTTATGTGCAATTACTTAAAAGAGACTTATATGTAACGTGCGATCGGAAAAAAGGTACTATCTAACCTCATGGCGACATAATATGAAGCGTCGAAGTTATTTTACCTACTCTCAGTTTAATATTTGCAATGTACTGTGTGTCTGACCGAGAACCGTAAAAATAAAGTGACAGCAACAAATTGAACATCAACACTGACAAGATTGTACCTACATTTTTAAAGTCAACTAAATTTGTGTTTCAAATATCCGTGCCAGCCAAGGGTTGAATAGCTCTAACGAGACCGAAGCCCGACGATGTCCGACATTTAAAGGGGTCCGAAAGACCCGACTTCACTAGAGCACTTTTGTGCTTAATTTTTTCCGTGCAAACTGCCAGTGTTGGAAATGCTGCACTTTTTTGTGCTGCAATTTGGATACTTTATGCAGACAGCTGCCTGAACATATTTACTGGGACAGTATTTATTTTGATTGTCATTAAACTGGAAAACTTTTACGCATACAGCGAGTTCTGTACAATATGCTGTAAAATATATAGCATTGTTTATTATTGTGATAAACTATGAACATGTTACATCACTATTATGACTCATTCAATAAAGGTAACGATATTAATAGCGCGAGGCAGTTAGAATACCTGCAAATAATTTTGTTTAATAAAAAAATAGAATAATTGTAGTATTGTCTTATATTTTGGCGAGCACTGAACTTATGAAGTAAAACCATTTTGTCAGATTTGGCGCGGGTTTGGTTAAAAGTTACTAACATTATTATTTTATATCCGACGTGTCGATTACTTTACAGGGATATTACAGGAATATTGAAGATGACGGTTGTCTTTGTTGATTCATTTTTTGTTATGTTTGGTAGTTCCGGTTCACGCACATGTAGTTCACCATCATAACTATATTTCTAGATTTCAATAGCCTACCTCACATTCTAGGAATGAATTACCTAGTATTCGGTAGCTAGTTGAATCCGTCCAGGGCTCTGGGCAAAGGTGATAATGAACACACTGCCGACTTTGTTTTGCGCTTGTATATTCTCTTTTACCCAGGTACCTTTGCTTTTTCTTATTTGACTTACTAAAACCAGAACACAGTCACTATCTGAATTGTATATGCCTTCAACTTGAAAGAGCATTTCATACTTGATTGGTGGTGGAAATCTTCAGTCTTCACGTGACCGAAATCGATATTTATTAGTCGACACTAACTCATCTAGAGCGGTTTTTTTTATACAAAGCACGGCAAATGACTCAACACCACCTCCTGCGGTAAGAAAAGTAGAGCGGTATTTTAATTACTAAGAAGAGTCCATGTGTGAAGATAGCTAAAGCAGTTTAGACACTGCTCTAGCCGCCTCCACCTTGCCGGCACAAAAGGTGCTTTTTCACGGCTCTTTTAAAAGAACCCATGTTAAAATCCAACCGTGTACTCATGTACCTATGTTTCAAATGCAATATGTTGCTGACATTCCGCTATTGACATTTACAGACTAGCTTTTCTATATTGGAAGTGGCACATAAGTAGTTTTGAAATGACCCAACCGGAGCTGGTAGTGAGGCATGCGGCGAGTTTCGAACTAAGGCAAAAGTTCAAGGTTTAATGATGCTTAAAGACAAACGAGGCAGAAAGCAAATAAAACGGAACCTTACAGATAACGAGATAAGCTACAAAATTGCGTAGATACACGCTTCAGTAATGCAATGCTACGAGAAAGATTTTTACATCTAAAATATTAGCTATTGCCCTAATAAATAATGACCACTTGTATGGTGCTCATGATTTATTTAATCTGCCCATAGAGAGTCCCTTGTTAAAAAGGGCAGAAAGTTCAGTGCGGTGGAAAATCAGAAGTCGGTATATATTCGGTGTAGATACGTTTTCTGGAATCTCTAAGGATATGTCAGATAAATATACATTAATAACGTTTTGTTTCAATCGTACATTGTAATAACTTCAAAAAACTTATAAGAAAGAATTACTTAATGGTGATAGTCTATATAAAACTAGTATATCCCTTACACTATCGTAAATTTAAAACATTAAATTTATTGTTACTTATAAAAATCATTATATTCTTTTTTACTGAAGTGGAATGCCTGAAATGGGAGGCAGTGAATTTAAATTCTGCTAGGATAGTGTAATGTATAATCTAAGTATTAAAGTATAAGGTATAATCTAATTATTAAGTACTTAGGTAGTGCTCAAAATTCTAATTGAGTAGAAGACATTTAAAAAGAGGTTATAAAGTCGAAAACTTGTAAACAAAATAAGTATTCTTGTAAAAAAAATAAGATTTTTACTAGGTGGTAGACCCATATGTAGGTTCGCCTGGGTAGGTACCACCGCCTTTCTTATTTTAGCCGTGAAACAGTTCGCTGTGTTTCAAATTGAAGGGAAAGGTAGCCAGTGTAATTACTGGGCATGGACGGCATTTCATCTTAGGCCTCAGGATGACAACGCACCTGCAATATCATGTGCTTTTCCTTGTAATTGCAGGTGTCCATAGGCGGCGGTAACCGCTTACCACCAGGTGGGCCGTCAGCTTGTTTGTCATCTAGTTGTATAAAAAAATAAAAAAGTATTTATTTTCTAATACCTACTTAGAGTAATCTGTATTTTGGAACGTTTTATTAATTACGTTTGATAATTAGAATATTATGCAAATAATCCGTTTTCATGTACTTAACTGACTGTATGTTAACTCGTCAAGCATCCGATTCCAGACACAATTGATTTTTCAATTGCCATAGCCCTCCGGTGGGATAACGTCGCTTGAGGGCTGCGTAAAAAACTTAACGTTCTACTTTTTATTCAAAATAAACAAGGTTAATACGTTTTTTAAGATATTTATAATATTTACTATAACAATTCGCTAATCTTCGAAGAAAATCAGAACTATAATAATTGATTGCTACGATAACTATTTTTATAAGCATATAATACGGCTAAATATAATGTGAGGAACCTCCGACGAACTGCAATTAAAACCACTTTACAGGATTCACCTCGCGTTAAATTAGATTAAAAAATATTTTTAAATACCCGACGTTTTGATTACTTTACAGCGATCGCGAAAATGTAAGACAATACTAAGTAAGGTATGTATTGATTTTTATTCACAACCGAAAATATAGCTTTCAAAATTAAAGGCGGCATTTTATAAAGCGCGTATTGAATATAAAATTTATGATTGCAAACGGAGTGACAAGATTTCAAGGTACGTGAGGTATCTAGGGATGTGACGGACTAACCACATTTTTTACAAAAACACCGACGGTAGTTTCCAGTAAAAATAATAAGTCGTTCAGAATCTAGTACGAAATCCCAGTTTCGCTTATTGCTTGAGTATCCTTCACACTCTGTATCTGTTGAAAGAAAATAAATGGAAGATGACGCGTTGAATCAAGACCGCAAAAGGAAGCAATATTTTTACGACACTGCATTTTCTTTTCCTTGTGTTGTTGCAATTTATTTTTCTGCAGACCAAATACATACACGTCACCGCCGATGCATTGTTAGTCGAACGTATCAATAACGTATTCTTCTTGTTATTGCGAAAGGGTCTGCGAAGACTGTCATATAAAAATATATTATTACGATTTGTATATTTTTATTTCTGGATTTTATCGATGCATATTTTACATAGGTAACTAATGCCAAACATCTGAAGTATTGTTATAAAATGATCTGTTATATGTATAAAACAATTTGTTTATATTCAGATATTTTAATTATGAGTCAGATGTAACATTCCAAACATACAATAACGGGGTAAGTGAGATAGTTATTAGAAAGTATGCTCCCGAGAACACTTACGTTACAAGATGAAGAAAGTGCAAGAGGACAAAGTACGAAGTTTGGAAGCTGCTTGCAGAGCAAGTCTGTTATAAAGGCTTTAAAGATTCCAGTATGCAGAAGTCTAAGCTATGTCAAATATTAATTCAGCATATGATCTCAGCGACAACGTTGTGATGTTTACAAAGATAGTCGTGGCTGAAATAGGGTGGGTAAATTAATATAAGAAGTAAATTAACATTATTTTAAGTGACAGGTGGCAGTTTACTAGGTGGTAGACCCGTATGTAGGGTCGTCTGGGTAGGTACCACCGCCTTTCTTATTTCAGCCGTGAAACAGTTCGCTGTGTTTCGGATTGAAGGGAAAGGTAGCCAGTGCAATTACTGGGCATGGACGGCATTTCATCTTAGGCCCCAAAATGACAACGCACCTGCAATATCAAGTGACTTTTCCTTGTTATTGCAGGTGTCTATAGGAGGCGGTAACCGCTTACCATCAGGTGGGCCGTCAGCTTGTTTGTCATCTAGTTGTATAAAAAAAAAAGTGACAATAAGGCTAGTCAGCGTGGTAATGCGACCAGTCATAATAGTACACTTCCTGTTTTACAAGATTTAGACGTGGTATTTTTTTATATAAGTTTGATTTATTTTAATTAAGTGTGTAAATTGTTTTATTATAAAACATTAATTTTCTATAATTGGTTTTAGCAAGGATTATAACAAGTAAAATATTTTCTTGAGCCTATAAGTTTCTGAATAATAAATAAATACGACGTCTACCGATTATCTAACATTTTTTGCCTGTAACAATTACATAGATTTGTCACGTATTTGCTATTTTTTTTACTGTATTGAATATGTGCACGCAATAAAACTGCTGACCCTATTTTCGTTGTAGGTAAGTGTAGTAAAGCTTCTGACAACCTTGCAACTCAGCGCATTGTGTAACTTCGAGATAGTGCTAAGTTTATCAACTTGACACTGAACCTTTTAGTTTGAGATACTTATTTAATGTTTTAGTGAAGCTATTGTAAATGAACATTTATTCTAGATAGACTTAACAATGAAAAGTTGAAGAAAAATCTTTATACTCTTATAAAGTAGACACTTTTAAAATCAACCGCATTAAATTGTTTATTGTGAACTATGATCCTTTTGAAAAAATACCTAATAATAAATAGCTTAATGAAGCCTTCAAGACATTATAGGCTCAATTGTTGTGTTCCACAGAACATTATCGCCCAAGTATGCCTCTCTATGATCCAAGTCTTGTTTTATATTCCAGGGGTGTTAGAAAGTGGTGATATCGTCAGTTTCTTTGGCGAATGGCTATGTAGTGCTGCAATTTATTATTCTGGCAGTGGCCCGGCGACGGCGGTAGAATAATAAACCGTCATTCCAAATCTGAAGTGCTTGTAGAAAGATTTAGCTTAACAGTGACTAATAGATTTTACTTAGTGACTACGGTGGACACCGTTTCGGATTCTTTTGTGCCTTTATTTGCTTTTTATTTTTTGTTCTTTTTATATTTTTACTCTATACGTCTTCGAGTTAACTGCTTGAATATTGTGAACGAAACATAATGGAAAGTAATGTAACGTTACTTCCTAATAGATTCTAGTTTATATCTTCTGACTGCTATACAGGGTGGTGCCGTCAATACGAAAATAAATTAAAATATAGGCTATATTAGTTCATAGAAATGGTTTCCCACTTTAAAAACATCTTATACATTTGATAATTTCTGGACATTTCTATGAAATAGTTCCGTCAATGATATATTACTTTATACGAATGTCATGAAATTATCAAATGAATAAGATGTATTTGAAAGTGATAAGTATTTGAAACCATTTTATGAACTACTATAGCTCATGTTTTAATTTATTGTCGTATTGACAGCACCACTCTGTATAAGTGAGCAAAATATATATCAATTAGCTAGTTATCATCATGCTTATTCATATGATGTTGGTTTCAAATTGTTTTCAAATATCGTATTGTTTTTCTGTTCTGCGAAACGTGACCCGCCATAATTATTGACTTTGATGCGATATGTTCTCTATAAACAAATGAAACATACAACATTCTTAAAAGCATAAATGTTGTCGTGTACATGATGAATGAGACGCCATGAAATACAATATGACGGCTAGGTTTTTCAGCAACTACTTTTTAACCCCCGACGAAAAAAGAGGGGTGTTATAAGTTTGACGTGTCTGTCTGTGTGTCTGTCTGTGGCATCGTAGCGCCTAAACGAATGGACCGATTGGTTCCGATCGATGGGTTCCGAACGATGGTTCTTAGCTATAATTTATGAAGATCAGTTCAGGCGTTTGTTGACTATCAGCTCATTTTCTACATGATAATAGGGTTTTACTATCTTTTACACATCCGATTGATTTGAAATTTGGTGTACTGTCACTTCGGTGACATTCCCATGACATACTTTCCTTGAATTGATCCCTTACCGTCGAAAAGTCTGCGAAATGCTTAATTCTTCAGAAACTTACAGCAGATATAGCGTGTTTGGGCTCTTATGAATAGTTTCAATGAGATGGTGTTAGATAGATGATTAATGACGCCGGGGGCTACTTAAAATTTTTAATTTTGTATTTTATTAGGTTTTATTAACGACAACGGATTAAAAAGAGACACATAAAAAAGTAAAATACTTTAAGTATCACATTATGGCGTTGTTTCAAACATAGGTTCTAAGTAAGTACTTATTAACACAATCTTACTAAAATTGCATTTTATTTGTCATCTGTGCATAAGTAAATAAAGTTAAGTGAATATTGCTAAATTATTGTGTTGTTGAAACAAAAAAATACAACAGAGTAGGATAGAATGCGAAGATTATAAAGACAATAAACCTATAGCAGAATACCAATTATGCTTGTTGAAATTAGATTTATAGAAATAGCACGTATTGAGGACTGCGGTCACGTCCGCGAGATGTGGTTAACGCCCATAAGATACGTGAGATTATTTGTTTTAACTCTGTGTAACCGACAGAAGTTATTTGCTGTTTTTGAAATCGGTTATGTGCGTGCGCACAGTAAGAAACCAATATTGCACGAGTTAGAACATAACTATTGGCTGACCTAGAAAAGCAAATTTAGTTTTACTAAGTATAGTTCAATAACACAATAAAATAGACGATACTAAAGAAAGGGCACTGATCAATGAAATAAAACTGTACTTATGTGCAGTTGTTTGTAATGCACAAAAGTCCACAATTTCAATGTTAACATAGATATTTTAAACTCTATTTTCCCATCGCATAATAATTCCTGCTACAATTTACTAACGTTAGTGATGTTAAATTAAAAAAATGAGCTCTGCCACTACTTCGATGAATAGTTTAGCGTGGAGCAGAAGCGGCGTAAGAAACTTCTGCAGCTTTTAAATGTTTGGAATGATATTTATGAATTACTAGCTGCACCCGGCATGTTTTGCAATGTCCGTTAAGAGAAAACTGTTATGTTTTTTTAATAAAAAAAGCTTTTATAATTTCGTCTTTCTTATTTCAGCCGTGAAATAGTTCTCTGTGTTTCGGATTGAAGGGAAAATTACTGGGTATGCCCTCAGGCCTCAGGATGACAACACACCTCGAATAGCAAGTGATTTTTTCCTTGTAATTGGTAACCCCTTACCACCAGATGAGCCGTCAGCTTGTTTGTCATATACTTGTATAAAAACTATCCAAGGCGTCCCCCGAACACCCTACCAAATTTTCATCACAATCTGATCAATAATTTCTGAGAGCATAGTGTACAAACATTGATTTTTATTTTCATAGATTAATATTGCTGCGTGTGAATATATTGTCCCCCGCCACGGAGTTTACAAATTCGGGGTACCTGAATAGCATAAAGAACCTTTACTCGTTATCAGTGCCTGGAATTTGACTCCATCATGAGATTTGTGGTGGTTAGACTGTCAACAAGATGCGAGAAGAAGCAAGACCCAAATCGTGCCACAAAGATCTTAGTCTCCTCATCAGCTAGCAGAAAGACATTATCAACAATACTTTTTTTTCTAGCATAATATTCATAATGTACACGGCCTCAATCAGAGTTAACATCATCCCACTCTCCCCCAAGTCTATTAGATACAATTATTATTTTTAATGTATCGCCGTGGTAAATTTTAATTATGTAGGTAGTGGTTGCAGGTGGAACGAAGTCATTTGCTTCACATTGTAAGTAGGTGGAGAACCAGTCGGTCTGATTTCACGATACATTTTGTAAGTAGCGTTCATTCCACAATCGACATAATCGTGATCCGAAGTGTGCTTTTATTTTTTATTTGTCACACCAATGAGTCCAATGTCTTGTCTCGCAATAGTTTGTTTTTATCTGATAAGTTCAAGTTCATTAATGAGTTTGGCATGTTTTAATCTTTATTTGATAGCTTCCATACATCGAATAACCTCAAAAAAGTTTTAAAATTAAACGTTTTTAAATATAATTCATTTCGGTTCTCAGTTCTTCAGAAGAAAATACTACCAAGTGTATTGGCGTAGCTCAGATGTTAAAGGTTGATTATAGTTAAGGCATGCCTTGGAATGACTTTGTGCAATATATTGCCTCGAGGTTGTTATTTCGTAAGAGCTACACCGATTATTAATTACTTATTATCTATTTTATTTAAAGCATCTAGTATAAACGGTGAAGCTTTTAAAGTTATTGACTATTACCAGATGATAAAGTCGACATTAGCTTGTAGCGTAGGTACTGATGTAAGTATTATTTGATTAACAATGACAACTCCTTCAATGCCTCCCACTGTATATTATGAGATTTATCTAACCTTATTGTTAACAATACAACCAGAACAGGTTGCATAATTTTGACATAAAAATAAGCTGGAAGATTAATTGTTTAAATTAAACGCGTTACATTAAAAGGAAGTAAAACTGAATGCTACAAGTAGGTACGTCAGCTGGCGTGGTGTCTCCTTAGTCAATATCAGTTGAGTTTGGATTGTGCGTACTTCACAAATTACGAGAGGTGGTATTTTTTGCTCAAATGTAAAGAGGAGATACTCGGAAGTGCTTTTTGACCTTATACCACCTTCCCTTTCTTATTCATGACGCGAGTCGATGCTAGTCATCAATTTACTGTGTCCACCTCAACATCACGCATAAATAAATTTAGTAATTCGTTTATATATGTCATACTTCCAATACTTGGAATTCTTTGCCAGCATATGTGTTCCCTCCTTCTCGTTCATCAACATGGGTTCCTTCAAGAGTAGCGTGAAAGGTACCTTAAAGGCTAGCAAGGTAGACGCTAAAACAACGTGTTCTTGTCACACTAGCTGTATTTTGCATATATGTGTAGACTTTTCTTACCGCTGTACTTCAGGTAGTGTTACTTTCCTTTGCCGTATTTTGTATTTAAAAAGTCTCAGTATCCTCTGTGATATTAATTTCAACAGTTGTCAAGTAGAATACTATGGGTACTGAGTTTGCGAAATAGCTAATTGTCGGCGATGGTGGACCGTTCGACTCCTACTTCGAGACCGGTTCACCGACATTCCACTTGGAGGTCGACTAAAGACAATTTATCTCACCATCTACATTATGTAGAAGGATTAGGCTCTTGTTTATATGATTGACTTGAAAGCTATGTTAGTAATAAATTAACATACTTGGCCTTGTAATGCTTAACATTCGTGGTATGTAATTAAATTAACACTAAAATACTAATAATATTTTACCTAAGCTGCAGTAAGATTCCCGTGAGTCTATGACAATTTAAAAACCAATTGCGATTGGAATGTCTGGCTTGACATATTAAAAGTACCTAAGTAAAGAGTCTTATTCAGTACATGACTTAGTTTCAACCTAATTTTGGCGATTAGTTAATTTCTTCTATGTAAATGAATTTAATAGTAAAAATTTTTAGAAAAGAAATATTCTACTATTTTATTTTAACTATTACAAGCCTGCTGCGCTGACTTAAAATAGAAAAATTATTGTGTCTGATATAAGGCAGGTGTTCAAAAAATATGTTCTTATAAATTTGATAAAAACAACCCTATAATAACACTAAATCATTTCTCTATTGCTTTGATTATGATTTATTAAATTGACATAATGTATGTATCAAGTAAGAACCTATTTGTTATTTTCACTATAGATACTGCAATGTATTTTTGTCCCGTTATTGATATTAAAGCACAGTGTAAGTATTTATATTAATTACATTAATATTCACTGCGCTTTTAATAATTGGATAAAAATACATTTAATTATCAATACATACTTGTGTATTGTATATTAAAGTGCTAAGCTTGTCCACGATTTAAGTTATACGGTTTACGTTTCAATACGAAACTAGTGCTTGGAAATAAATGGCAAAGTAGAAAACAAAGAACCAGACGAAAATAAAGATTTATTTATTTTCTTCTTGATGTATTTTACAATGCAATGTGCTTACATAGTAATACTGCAAACTTATTACTAAAAATAAGTTAAGTTAGTAATTGTAATAAGAAAGGTAGTTATTTATTAAGTTAGTAACAAGTGATAACTTGTTCTGTGGTAACAACTAATAACATGTCAATTAGTAACCAATACTTTACTTTCGTATCTTGTACGAGATGTATAGATAAAACCCATAAAAGTGCTTTATTATAAAACAAACATGCGTCTACTTGTACCGTTAAGTAAATAAAATAAGTTTACTAAAAAGCGTGATTTTTATGGCGGCGAACTTCTAAATAACGAACGATGTAACTTTGTCAAAGGTTCGTTTTCAGGAATGTTAAAGTTCGTGAAGTCAGCTGCATTGTCACCGCATTCCTGCGGCTCGAGACAAGGCCGTTTGTGAAGGGGCTCTGAACAATTCTAGATCAAACCCGAGCTCAATACTTCCTTGCTTCAAACCGGTCTGAAGTAATGCTCCGTAAAAAGAAAGATAGGAAAACGCAGCTATAGGAAAAGGAGACGGATGAAGTGAATCAACACTACAGGTTTAACAACATTTTCTTTTTACTTGTAGAATAAGTTGAGGATTTCACGTTTGCATTTGTATTTCAAATTAAGGCATGGAAAATAGCGTATCTTATTATAATTTTAGGAAGTAAACTACAGTCGCACTAAATTTACTTACATAAATCTTTACTTAACCATCTTCATTGAGAAATCAATATTTGGAGCGGTTTAAATGAAATATTATTACTGGTTGCTTTGGTCGAAGTAGGAGACTAGTAAAATTTATGAAATATATTAAAAACTACACCGTGAACTCTTTATTGGGACTGGCATGACTGGTCAAACCGTTATCTTGTTTCCATGCATGTGTCTGCCTAAATTATGTGATCTGACAGCAATGCAAATTAGCGGGAACGTGTCGAGAATTTCAAACTTCTTTCTAGCTAGATTTGACTATAGTGTGGAAATCTATGGTTGACTATCTGACATTTGAATTGATGTCAAGCGGCCAAGATGGCTTTTCATAACCATAGAAAGTAGAATCTAAGTAATTTTCGATTACAATGGGATTAGCGATGGTTTCAATTAACATTTTGCAATTATATGTGGCTTATAATTCGTTTAAAAACCACAATATATAATAATAACCATTATTTATTTATTGATTCACTGTTTGATGTTTAATATAATGGTTAATTGGTATTTGGCTTTCTACCCTTTTTTAACGATTTTATAGCAACGTTGGCGTTCTAAACGCACAAAATCAAACAGTTAAATGTGATACATGAAAGTGTTTTATAAATAAAGGTTTATTTGCATGAGTCTAACTTTAATGGTTGCATGTTGCACATCGCCCTGTACATATTTTTGGATTGTAGTTAAATAATATTTCTAGTTTGGTAGAGTTACTCAAAAAAACAACATAAGCATGCTAAGCTCACAAAGATAATTTTAATTTAAACTTTTCGTCTTCGTCGTTCGTGAACATAAAATACAAATCGATGAAGTTTTTTAGTAATTATATATAAGTAACTACTTAACTGGTTAGTATATAATTATGTTATTATTTTACTAAGTGTTACGAAATATGTCTATTTTTAGACAATGTACATAATATTTTATATATAAATCGCTTAACTAGCGATTTTATATAAACAACTCTTGCTCAATATAAAAATGAGTGTATTGTACTAGAGTAGCAAACCTAAACCTAAAAAACGCAGAAAATAATTTTGTCTAGCTGGCTTGTTCTACTCGAATCACAGTGTATTGGTTTGATTCTTATTTCAACTATTATACATAATCTGTGTATTATGTATAATAGTTGAAATAAGAATTATTTAATCGAGTACTTTGTTCATGCTAAATAAAACATGCTGAAAATAAAATAATATTAATAACAGCAGGTGTAAATGAAACATTGTTTATTTTGAAAGATTTTTAAACTCATCGATTAGAACAAAACGATTCTTCGTTTACTATCTGAAAAGTTTATGGTCATAATTTTCATTTATTTTAATGTAATATGGTGTAACACTTGAACACTACGTTGCTTTACTGTTCTAAAGTGTAATATTATACGAGTGCGGTATCAAAATATATTTTTAGTTTTAGCTGTTTTCCTTTTGCTCGGTTTTGATGTTTTCCCAATAAGTAGTATGTATTGTAAAATCCGTAGATAACTGTAAGTAGCTTTAAGCTGGCTATTAAATTAAGTGTATATAACTTAATTATAAGCTGTTGTTATCTCAAATAAATAAATACATTTAGCTTACAACAATCACGCACAGTAAATTTTAGTGGCGTTAAATCTTGACAGCGCAATCGTAAAACTTTGCTCTAATATTACTAAATTTCTTCATTTAATAAACTGAGTACTAAACTTAGTGAAACAGCCGGTTTAATTTGCTCAGAAATACTTATCAGCGTGTTCGACGACGTTACTCAAACTCCGACTGTTAGAGAATTTCGGGTTAATCCTGTTATTTCAATTTGAAACTTAGACCCTTGTTATAGGGTTCACAAGAATTAGTTGGGAAACGCTCTTGAATAGTCGGAAAGAGGCACGGAAGAGCGGATTCTTGTTGGATAATCGAATTCATTAGCACTTCATTGTACTGTAAATAGTGCGGAAGGATGTTCTTACTGAAGGTACCGTACTGGTACTAGTTAGGAGACAACTTTCTATTTGCATATTTTTAACTGTTAATGCAAACAGGTCTTTGTATCGTAGAATCAATTACCATTGTAGGGTAATGGCCGCCGATAAGCTAGTTAAAAACACTAAAGAACATAGAAATACCTACCTAATAAAATAAATTAACGCAACTTAAATAATATTTCAAAGCACTCAGAGAAAAAAAAGTAAGTAGCTACTTAAAATTTGGAATTTTGGGGTTGCTCCGGTCGATATCTTATAATAAAAGTGGTCTGAAAGTTGACAAACTTTTAAAGGTAACTCTTGACAAAGAACACAATTTATTATACAGTATGCTAAGGGGGTGGCCCTCAGCACACTGTATACAGTATAATAAATCACTTTTTAAAAGTAGTTGATGAAAAACAATACAAAAGACGTGCGTATACTTAGATAAGTAAAATGTTAATAAAATGTAAAAAACATAAAGAATGATTTAATCAATCATTTAATGCTAACAAAAAGTAACAAAAATAGCAAGATTTTTTAAAGTAATTGATGAAAAACAATACAAAAGACATGCGTATACTTAAGTAAAATGTTAATAAAATGTAAAAAACTTAAAGAATGATTTAATCAATCATTTAATGCTAACAAAAAGTAACAAAAATAGCAAGATTTAAAAAAATGTTTGAAAATAAATAAATAATAGGTATAAGTACTTAAAAAAACTAAATATTTAATGTAAAGAATAGAAAATGACATTAAACTAATCATTAAACGCTAAATTACAAAATTACAATATGTACTTCATACTTTGAAAAAAAAAAGTTATTAAAAATTATTAAATACAATAACTTGTTTACCTTAAAAAATTAAAATAAGTTACTTAATATTATATTGTACAATAACGTGTTTACTTTTAAATATAAAAAAATAAAATAAAAAGTATTGCGATCCTGCCAGGATTCGAACCTGGAATCTTCTGATCCGTAGTCAGACGCGTTATCCGTTGCGCCACAGGACCATGTCTCATATTGACGAAATAGATAAACTAGTGGAGTTGGAGCTTTCGTAAAAAATCTCTTTGTTGAGCTGAGCTTTAAAATGGTGCCATGTTTTACTTTGTAGTGTTTTAATTTTATTATTATGTGCTAGTTGGACTGTTTTTTTTATTTATAAGTTTATTATGGTAATATTTATTTAAAAGTTAAAAAATGGGGACTTTAACTTTTGTGTGTTATGCGAAGTGGGCCGATAGTTAACATAATTCTACAATAAAATTAATGTATGTAAATTAAGTCGAATTTACACAACGAGAAATAAATATTCAGGTCATTATCAATATTTCCATATTAATGAGGCAAAAAGAAACATAGTTTATAAATAATGTAAGTAATTTTACTTGATAAAATAAGACCCTGCGATGGATTTTGTATTTCTGACTTTGTGATTGCAATGCTAACTGTGAACTATACTTGAATGTTTTTTATAGTTTTGTTGTAGGGCCACCAAATTTTTGGTTACTTAAATTTCAATTATTTGGTTATTAATTTGCCATGAAATGTCAGTGTCACTATTAATTTTGTCCTATTTAGCAAGACTTGCTTATTAGTGTTTCAGCGAATGCGGTGTTCGTGTTGAAACTGTGCGCACGCGACGTCCGCCGGGTGACCCCCTTCGTGGTAACGGCGCATACGCAACGAGTATGCTATCTTCGTATGGAAGCGAAACACCTAATAGACTGTGTGTTGGATCTGTATATGCGAAACGATTATTAATCTGACGTATTCTTAAGTTGTAGGACTATATAATTTTAATTTCTGGATCTAAATTTCTTTCGGAAAGGAGTTGTACAAGTAAAAGAGGTTTTTGTATCGTTCTTAACATTCACTCAGTAAGATTCAAAATTGAACTGCAAATAGGAAAGGAAGCTTAAATTACAGTGCTAAGTAATGGACAGACCAATAATAACTCTAAATTATTTCAAAGCTTATAATAATGAGATTATGGCTTTATTGATCGACGAGTGTATAATACATAATAATAATTTGACATTATCTATTCTTAATTGAATTATATGGGTGTCAGTTTTGTAAATTCACTTAAGTGCCTGAAATAAAGTATTTTATTTAATTTTAGTAAAAATTATTACTCTAACATCAGACCAAGTAAGTTATCAATGACAAGACAGTAATATAAAGACACATTAGCTTTGTAACTTTATATTATAAAAAAATAAAAAATGTAAGGTAAATAAATTCGTGATTCATAGACACGACGGCTTTGTGAAAACGACGGCGAAATCATATAGACGTAATAGAAAAAAAAATGAATACAAAACCAAAACATCAGCTAATGTTTAGTGCTGGGTTCCTGGTAAGTACTTTGAAAATTTATTTAAAAGACTTTATTTTAAGTTTTCCAAATTCTCTTGTTTACAGTTTAGGTAATTAGTCTTGCCATAAATACTGAAACAAAGAAAAAAAAATTCTATTGCAAATAACATTTATTACTTTTACAGTGTGTTAGTTTAATACATAAATATAAAACAATTTAAAATATAAAAAGCTTATTCGAAGTGGTCTCCATTGGCTGCTATACAGTCCTTTAAACGTTGAGGCCAGTTATCAATAGAAACACGCACTCTTTCCATGGGAAAATTCTTCACTGCCAATCGTACGGATTGTTTTTGGGACTCCAAATTATCATGGCGTTTAGAGCAAGCCGTATCTCTAAAACTGACCATAAATCATAATCCAGCGGATTAAGATCGGGACTAGACGACGGCCAGTCTTCAGCTCTGATGAATTCCGAAACGTTCATTTCCAACCAAGATTGCGTACACCGAGCTTTATGACCCGGCGCCGAGTCTAGCTGGAAGTACCATTCTTGGTTATTGAACATGGTGTTGTTAAGGGGCTTCACTACCTTCTCAAGAATGGTATCTGGATACACTTCTGCCGATGTTTTGATACCTTTTTCACAAAAGTATGGCTCGGTTACACCTTCATACATAGCTAATACCCCACCAAACTGAATCACTGAAGTCGGATAGTGCCCACGTTGCACTCTGTCGACTAATTGTCTGATTATCATCTCCCGAGATAAAATCTTTTGCTTACGGACAGGATTTCTTCGAATTTTTTCCCTTACTGCTTTGACCACCTTTTTCGTACGAAAACTACGTGGACGGCCAGGTTTTTTCCTGTCACAAACAGAGGAGGTCTCATCGTACCTATTAATTGCCCGGTACACAAATATTTTACTAATACCAAGCGTATGGAGAGTTTTAAAAATTGCATTTGGCTCCATACCTACTGTGTGTAATGCAATCACAACGATTCGGTTCTCTTTATCACTCCACTCCATTTTAATATCGCAAAATATTGTACAATGTATTGGCGCCAAAATGAGAAAACTCAACGAACAATCATATAAAAATGACAGATTCCAAATTCAAATGTAATAATATTTTGTTTATTTTTATTTGTAACAGTATTTATGGCCAGACCAAGTAAGTATATAGTTATACATTGTCACGTATAATTTATTGAACCTTCTTTTTGGAAATCAATGACAAGATTTTTTATAATTAATGTATTAATTTAGATAAGTTTACGTAATGTTGTTTCTAGGTGGTATGCCCGTATGTAGGGTCGTCTGCGTAGGTACCACCGCCTTTCTTATTTCAACCGTGAAACAGTTCGCTGTGTTTCGGATTGAAGGGAAAGGTAGCCAGTGTAATGACTGGGCATGGCTGGCATTTCATATTAGGCCTCAGGATGAACACGCACCTGCAATATCAAGTGATTTTTCCTTGTTATTGCAGGTGTCTATAGGCTGCAGTAACCGCCTACCACCAGGTAGGCCGTCAGCTGTGTTAAACAAGCTAGATAATAAAAATACGCTGATAATCCTAGAAGTAGCAGCAATAATTTAACTTGATATATGACATTGTTTAGCAATTCGTAGCATAACTGAATTTCTTGCATGTGCTTGCTTCTCAGACAACTGCTGGCCATCGTAGTTTGAAAGTTTTAGAACATAATTTCGACGTTCTTGTGTATAAACTACATTTATTCAATAATAAGTGTTTGATTATTTAAAAAACTCTGATTGTGTGGGGTCAAGTATTTTCTACATTAGCTGAAGCTGGGATTTAGGGATTACATTGGCCGTCTAGGTATCCAGTCCAGAGCTTTACTTTATTCAGCACTTAAGGGATCAGTTAAATTAAAACGCTACATAAAATAGGATTTCCATAAACTGCCAGCAGGGTCTCGTAAAACAGAAAATAACCTGTAAGAGAAGACGAAAATGTTCGGCATTTAATTGGGAACATGTCTAAGACGATAAAAGAGTGCATTCAGCTCAGATAATTTTCAATTTTGAAAAATCTCCCTGCTTTGGTTTGCCGCAATTGCATTAATACTGTTTCGTTTTTGTTGAATTTTGTCTATTCTAGACATAGAATGCAATTGCAAGTGCCATTGCAGTCCAATGTAATAAACCATAGTTTCTAATGTCCATTGGCAATAAACACAGCTTTCGGTTCCCTATTACGGCACATAGTGATGGTATATTTTGCATATAGTACGTTCAGTTTGTATAATACAGTAACTCAACGTAACACGCACACAGTCAGACCATAGCTCGACCAGAATAGCTCGATCTCTGCAGATAGCCTGGCGTTTTTTACAACCGGTAACGGGCTGGTAACCGTTGGAGCGCGAGTCTTCGGCAGATGTTTGCGGTATTCTATGTTATATAAGTAAAATAAGCAGCCAATTGCGATAGCAACCAATTGTGATAAACTTTATGAATGTAGTTACTACCGAGCAAATATATTCATAACCCATGATAGAACCTTACCAAAGTAAAGTAAATGACACCATATTTGATGATTTGATTGTTAAACTAATATAAGTAAATTTTAAGGCAACGTTCTACGATAAGTCAGGATTCTGTTTGTTCCATTGCATGTATAACTATCCTTTGTAAATAAACTAAGTTTTAACCTTTTATTGTGTTTAGCGTTTCCGATGATGTCATATTATGCTTCTTACAAACATAATAATATGTTGACGTAATTCTTTTCATATTCAAGGCTCACAAGCGCCACGAAGCTACTTTTAGCCACAATAAAAATGATTTGTTACTCTTAACTGTTACTTAATGTCACACGTTAAGTTACACATACCGAATCATTGTAACGATGAAGAGTGAAAATTTTCGTCTGCAAGGCAATAGTCATTACTTTCACCAGATGCAAGAATTCGTCTATGAACGTTCGTTTCATCGAGTATATCATTACGAACAATCAATTTTATGGTTATAGTACTTATATTAGATGGATAATCTTGTTATATCCAAAGTAATATAATTTTGATATTTTTATAGTCGATTCATTTTCATTTTAATCTTTTTCTTTTTCCTATAACAGTAATTCATTAAATTGCTTCTATGTACGTAATGGTTAATTTAATTTTTATCAGTAAACATTTTTCAGAGTAACTTAATAATTAAGTAAAAGAAGTTAGAAGTTCTCGTCAACTAAATAAAACTTTGTAAGTAGGTACTTAAACAAAATTTTATATAATTACATTTTTAATTATTTATAAAGTAAGCTTTATTGAATTTTATACAAGTATATAAATATATTTTAAAGGCAGTAGTAGACGTACAGACGACAGCACATCAAGTGCAACAGTTGAACTACAAAAGCCGCCTTTAAAACGAACGCAGTAAGGGCGGTCTCAAGGTCAAACTGTTACGCTTGTTGTGCTGTCGACTGTACATAAGTAACCATTTTATTTTTCCAACAGCAGTTGGAGTTTTGATGATGCCATGACCCATTTAGCAATGCTTTTTACAACGCGGGAGTAACGTGGCCAGCTTTCAGGGCTGATCAATTATCAAGAGCTATTTTTGTTACTGAAGTTATTAAGAGCTGGTTTTAAAACTGGTATTTCTATTCCACATGTTTTATTACTTTTTAAATATGTTAAGCGAGGTTGGCAGTAAAACGAGACAATAGTAAAGGAAATATTTATAAAATATTCAAATTAACGTACCTAATCACAACAAGATAGCTGATTTTATTTAGAAATGCCGTCGCTTAGAATCTATAATATAAAAATGAATCGCTGAATGTGTTGCTAAGCGCAAATCTCGAGAGCAGCTGAACCGATTTCGCTAATTATTTTTTTATAATATTCCTTGAAGTACGAGGATGTTAAGGACAGAAAAAAATTAAAAATTGCCTGAAAAAGTCTAAAAACAATACTGTTCTATACTCCCATACAAAAGATTCGTAATACCTAATACTTAAAAGTCAATTTAAACTTTAATAACATACCATAAAGTTTAAGTGTTAGTGGAGGGGTCCCGGGAAGGCAAAAAATTGAGTGACGTTAGTATCGGTTAAATATTAATGTCAATATCTATAATTTTTATTTTTTGACCTATTGTAATTGTTGACTTACTAACTTTCTTTTTTCATTTTTTATCTTACTAGCTGACCCGGTGTCCCGAATAGCAGAATAAGTATTAAAAATAATAATAATAAAGAATCGACTGTTAGGCGGTACGAAGTTCGCCGGGTCAGCTAGTAAGTATGTAATTAATTCACAGCAGAGGTGCTGCTGCCGTTTTCATACAGTTAGCACGAACATTTTTAAATTTCGAATTGTGTTCGTATCGTTCACGAACGCTTCGAATTTCAAACAAAAGCTAGACAAAAGCTAACGATACGATGACGATTCGAAATTTAAAAATGTTCGTGCAAGGGGTACAGGACGATGAACGTTTTCGTTTCAATTCGATGGAAACTTACACATGAAGTTTCATTTCACTTAACAATTTAGTTTTTGTGCTATCAAAAACCTATTCAAAAGTTTTAATTTAGCTTAGGATATTACAATGTGCACTAGATCTACATTTTTAGTTGACCTGATGGTAAGTGGGTACCGTTGCTTATAGACACCTGCAATGACAAAGAAAAATCACTTGGTGTTGCTGGTGCGTTGTCATCCTGAGGCCTAAGATTAAATGTCTGCCATGTCCAGTCATTACACTGGCTACCTTTCCCTTCAATCCGAAACACTACTTACGAACTGTTTCACGGCTGAAATAAGAAAGGCGGATATTATTGTAAGCTGACACAAAAAAGTGGATCCTAAGATTTTTAATATACAGACACATTTATTTTGTCGTACGAACAATAATAAATTGACATTAAAGCTCTTATATTCCCGTTAAATGAAATACTGTTGTATTTGTACTACTTAGGTCTATGTCTAAGTATAAAAACAACAAAAACTTACATCGAGTCAACGTCAAGTCACACGAAGTGATAATATTGCTAATTGAACTGCAAATCATATAAAAACGCACTAAATACCTACTTAAAAGGATATTTTATTCTTTGTAAGAAAAATTTCAAAATCGTCATTTTTAATTGCTACTTTGAAAAAATCTATTGAAGACTTCAGAGTGGAATGAAGATGCAAATTACGAAACATCTAGTACCTAATTATGAAGTTCAAGTGGGTACAGCAACTTTTAATTATTGAACTTATAGTTAGAATATTTGTAAGTTAAAGGAAAGAATCTTAACTTTAATTTTAGTCCGAAACTTCGGAAAAAGTTTTGTGATATGTAGACCCGCGGGTTTCATCACACACACAAGAGAAGGGATCAATATTAATAAAAGTAGCTACTCTGTGCAAGCGATCGATCAGTGTCTTCAAAGTAAATAAATCTTGCACCAAGGTGCTACTCCGAAAAACGAAATACAACGATAGAACGGATATGACAGTTTTTGACGGAATTTGATTTTAAAACTTTCAATGGTGGTTTTCGTAGCAGGTCTTTTGGTTTGATTTAAGGCAGGAAAAAGTTAAATAAAATATACCGTAAACGGTCCTATCACGGCGGAAGGCCTTTTACGGAGGTATTTTTATTTTCAAGTTCTATTCTTGTTTTGTTATCGAAACAGGAATAAAACTTTAAAAGCGGTATTTATTCTGTACTATTCAAAAGACCAGATGGAAGTTTGTCACCCTTAGTAGTAGATTAGAATTTATCAAGCGAGGGCATGGTTGTATACAAATGGATATTTGTACGAAATAAAATTTCATAGGAATATGTACCTACTGCTTTCTTGTTTCCATCTGAAGTGGCCACACATCAATACAATAGGTTTCATATAGCAGGTAAGTGACGAAAGGTTAAACCCATCACCGCACAATAAGCAACTACTTACCATGTAAAGAGAGGTGGGTAGTTCGTGAAGGTTTGAGGTTGGACGTGGCCTGATGTTTATAGTCTATGCGATAAGGATCAAAATAACTTTTTCATGCTAGTTGTTCCTACATATACAGGTAGAAGATATGTCACCCAGGGTCGCAATATCTTTGGAGTACCTCATCGTGACATTAGCAGAAACAACATAAATTAAGTAGGTAGAGCCTTCCACCCTCTCCTTCCTGGGAGTCGAGGATAGGCTGGTACAGCTTCCCTCCAGTAAAGTTGGAGTTTGGACTAGTGGGCGATCGTGTAGTGACGGCATAAAATAGTGAGCGCCGGCAAACGTAAAAATCTAAGATAATTCATCCAATTTAGATATATTTTCCAAGGAAGTTTACGTTTTAACAAAAAATATTATACATTTTCACATTCATTATTATCTAATCCGGGCTAAGCACTATAATTGGCAGTAAAATTAAATGATTTTTAAAAAGACGGGAAATAATATTGAAGAAAAAGCCAAGAAGCCTATAAAAATACACATTCTAGAAAAACTTCTTTCTGTCCCCAAGACAAAAACGTCAAGTTCCCGGAAAATCTGATTGATTCTTATTTTGAATACGTCACGATAATGTAGGCACGAACAGGGATGCATCCAGGCGCGTCGTGACCGTGGAGCGCGCGCGGGGAGGGACCCAGGACCGGTTTGACGTAAGCCCTACCCGACTGTCCTCGTTTACCTTGCCTTACGTGTTTGTTGTTTGTACGTGTAAGTTACTATTTTTCAGGGCAAAAATAAAGTATTTATAATTTGCATGATTAATAAAATCTTTCTTCTAAACAAAATTTTATTCAAGGCCATTTGTTTTAGCTAGAATACCAGTTTAGAAGAAATATATAATATTTTATATCGCTTTATTAGCATTGTTTATGTAAAATTACTAACGAATAGGTATACGTAATTTAAAGTACTCATTACCAATAGAAATATATCTGATTTAATGTAAATAAATAAAATTTTTAATATGATAAAAAGTCAAAAGAAATTTATAATAGTAATCAACATAATAATGCAGCGTAACCCAAAAAAAAACATTACTAGCGGCTGCGCAGCGCGTTGATGTCTTAAGTTAGATAGCACATTCTTCCGCTTTCCCGGCGCACGAGTTAGTCAACATTTACATTGAGATGATCACAGAGGCTCGTCATAAACCATCAGTATAAACCTCGCGTACGAAAGAAAGTTGCCCGAAAGCGGTCTCGTGAGATTGGAATTTTGGTATACGCGTATCAGTGACACGGAGCGGCGCACCCACCTGCCAACCACCACACCTGAACCAAAAGTGTGTCAGCGCTGACTCCTCGAACTCGACGATCGATCGTCATAACTTTCACATTACCTTAAATTAACACTCGACTAAGCCTGCACTTATACCTCTAGATAACGTTACAATAATTACCTTTTTCGCGTCACGGGGCGCTGTAAAACAAAAATCCGGTTTTGCACTATCGGGGGTTGGGGTTAACGCACGGGCACTGATGTGCTAACACAAATTCACTACACTCGAGTCACGGAGTCTGTCACATGGTCGGCGGTGCGGTCGCTTCGGCCGCCAGGTCAGCACTGAGGCTTTCTTCGAGGCGTTGCGCTGGCGCAGGTAAGAACGAGACTACGGTGCTAGCACGCCCCGCTGCGTCTGTGTGCGCGCCTCAACGGAGGATTTCAAAATATCTGATTAGTCACATTTTGTAGCATATTAATAAAAATACATATTTTTTCTAAATTTTATTGTTCTAGTTTTAACTGCGATGTCAATAATTGTCATTAGTGAAGGAAGTAATTATTTTCTTACATAATTTAAGTGAATGACGGGAAAGAAATACCTGATGGTATCTTTTAAGTTGAAACTTACCACATAGGGATAATCTAAGACATTTTGAAATATAAGAGAAAGAATTGGCAGCATACGCTACACATACCTAATATAATACTGCAAATTCACTAACATGGGTCTGTGGTACTGTTGGATAACAGTAACTCCTACATAGCTATTCAACAACACATCTCCAACGAAACGTGGTTTACATATTAATATATCCATAAAATGCAAAACACAACGGAACATTTACCTCATACCATGACAGTTTTTAGGGTTCTTGACATTTTTTGGGTTTCTGATAAGTTTTAAGACTTTTAAGTAGAGAAATTTCAAGTTAATTGTCTGTCACAATCATCATGACTTAAATAAGAACTAAAAGATAAACATAAAGGCATCTGTTTTGTGATGTATTCACAAACCAGAGAGACACAATAGGTTTTCTATTGTTGAAGAGACCACGGAAGGGGGCTGGCAAGTGATGAAAGGTTAAAGCTTTTCCTTATCACAATCACTACATAAAGTATGGTCCGCGAAGGTATAGAGATGCACCGGATTCTCATTGAATTTTTGTGGTTTCAAATATATTTATTATATTTTTCAATAGATTTTGTTGAAGAAAAAGTTATTCGGAACAAACTGTCAGCCTTTGAGTCTGGGAAGTTTAGTTTGGAAGCCTCATAGCGTGTTCTACCACGCACTTGACCGGTTTTTCTTTTAAATGTTATTTCATCTTGGCATTTGAAATTCGAATACAGAAAATGGGATCTTATTTTGTGGTGGTTTTGATAAGACTCTTTGACAAATAATGATTCATGCGTATAAATACAATAGTCCAGTCATAGTAGAG
This sequence comes from Nymphula nitidulata, assembly GCA_947347705.1. Lineage (NCBI taxonomy): Eukaryota > Metazoa > Arthropoda > Insecta > Lepidoptera > Crambidae > Nymphula > Nymphula nitidulata. The sequence goes on along the minus strand of OX374625.1, from coordinate 13,450,851 downwards.
GAAAGGTTCGGAGCCTACATTATTGAATAAGTTTAGAGATAACATGATAAAGAATACTAAGATACTAGAAAGAAAGATACTAATTAAATTTGAAGAAATGAAGACATACTTATATAGCCCTGATACAGTTTTCTACAGAAACTATCAAAATTATCCTTAAAAATTTTATGTAAAAAAATACCAGTTTTAAACTTTTATATTCTTAGCAAATAATAGACGTCTAAGTGTAATTACGATTTGCAGAATTTAAAATATGTTCTTGAACATACCACCAAAAAGTTATACGCTGAGTTTATTTCTAAAGGACATTAAATTTAAACTTTAAGGTATAGAATCCTATATGTCTCTGTTGCTAGTTTATAATGAGCTCAAGAATGTTAAACTTTCCCCGGCGTATGCGCCGGCCGTTCGTGACGTCATGCGCCACAACGAGGATATAGGCCGACTGTATTCGATACGAGTCATTGACTCATCCTCCAAGGCGTCGATATTTTCTATCTTATTCACTGTTATCTATTTCGAAGAAATTATCTCACTAATAAAATACGTAATATAGTCGTGTTGTTGTGTACAGAGTGTTAAAATGTTGGTAAGTAACCTATGGATTTTGGGTGTTTGTAGTTAATTATACATGACAAGTAGGTACCTACTCCTGGTTACATAACCCTAAACTAACATTTAACTTCTAGAAATACCTATATAAGATTCAAATACCAGCTAAATTACGGTTAAAGCTAAAATACAACTAGGTACTTTAAAATTTTATGGATATGGGAGGAAAGAGTATATTTTTAAGAATATTATGCAACAAAAACAATTTAGTATGATTACAAGATCCGAGTGCGTTCAATCAGAACACTGGATAGACCCTTGCTCATTCACAGATCGATGGTCAGTTGAACATCAATACTAGGCACGACATTGTCTAGTGTCCATTCGTGATGTACCTACATATCACACTTGACTAATTTTAGTTTCAATATGGGAAGATAATAATTAATATAATTCATATGTCTGATAATAATTGTCGCCAAGTTTTATTAATTGACCTAAAAAGACGATCAATTTTTTTAATTCAAATTTATTGCTATATTTTATTTTCATTTGATTTTCGGACATTTTTATGGTTTTAGTATATTTTGGCAAAGAATTAAAAAAAGCGGATGATCAATTTGATGATTACCATCGATTTGATACCTTTAATTATTATCAAGGAGTCATTTAGGGGAGAGTGGGGCATATTTGAACGAGGCCCCGTACATCACGATAAAAAATGATAGCAGATTATCTCTTTCTGCTGGATGACAGGCAATGAGCGTGGCCCTCCCTCCACTTTATCCTTCGGAGCTACCCATGACATTGACGTTCTGGAGTCAAGTAATCCTAATGCCTCCTATGCCCTTTAATTAAACTGATTGGGTTTAAGAGTTGTATTCGTACATCGTAAAACGTTTATAAATTATATTTAAAGATCGTTAGGCTTAACACCTGCATAGTTTATTATTAGCATGTGGTTGTTAAATTACTATTTGAAATATTGAAAGCGTTTTTTTGTTTACTTATATATAAATAAACGCTTTCAATATTATAGGATTTGAAGATAGAATATAAAGTTCCAATAAAGAACTGGTTTTATCCACAGTAACTATCATATGTTATCCACACTTATCTACAGTAACGTAAATCTCATGCTTGATTACTTGAGTGTGAAATAATTTTAATATTAATGAAAAGCTTACCTACTTTTTCATGAATTTATTTTCTCTGTACAAAAACGTAACATTATAATGGACTCCTTAATCTTTTTTATCATGATGTAAATGATCATTCGGAGTTTTGGAATTTGGTATTACCCCACTCTCCCCTAATTCAGAACTAGTCTCTTGCCTATGAACAGATATTAGTTCATACAGTTTTTTTTGTATTACTAGCGCGCTAGGATCATGATAATAAAGAAACAAAATGTCCACTTACCCCATTGAAACGGCTGCTGCTGCGGCTGCAACTGAATTTTACCAGTTTTTGCAACATTAATATTCCATTAATGATACCGATTACTCTATCAGTGGAGAAAATTGGAAGAAGTTGCTAATGTATACAGCCGTATTATTATTATTCTACCTTCAGTAGTTAATTAAGTTCGTCTACTGTAATAACTGTATCTTTAATGTCTATTAAGCAGTAGGTTTATGTGTAACTACATGATATCATTGTATCTGTTACCGTATGATATTATTCGAACACTCACAACTATTATTTAGCCCAAATTATGGGCTTGTGTTATGGATACATACACCGGAGAAATTTAAAGATCTAATAATATGGTCAGACGATAGCACATCAAGTGTAACAGTTGCACTACGAAAGCCGCCTCTATTACAAACGGTGTAAGGGCGGTCTCAAGGGCTGTTACCCTTGATGTGCTGTTCACTGTACCTTTTTAATTAAGAAATGTACTAAACATCCATGATTCATGGACAATATAATCGTCCTCATCCTATACAAATATTTGTCTCTACCAAAATTCAAAACTGATACGTCAGTTTTAGTAGACCGTGATATTACCATTCGACCAGATGATCGGTCATCTATTATATCATTATCATCAGCCTATGTACGCCTCATTGCTACGACACGGGATTTCTTACATGGGAGACGAGGAGTTTGGGCCATCACGCCACCACACGCTTTTACATACTATGTAGGTAATATCTCGTCAAGCAACAGATTCCAGACACAATTGATTTTGAAAATTGGTGATGGGCACAAAGGAAAATGGAAAAAATATTTTTTAGATAAAATCCTTATTGTCCCGTTACGTGACATCAGGATCTTTGGTCTACGGGGATCCCACAGAAATTAGAAACCGAGTAGGTACTTGGCTATGCCAAAGAGCTATTTTGACCCTCCGCAACGACTAAGTGGCGGCGATTAATTTAAATTGTCACAGCTCTATTGGATGATAGAATATACATATGTAAATATAGTTAAGGGTGCTGTCCACATAGTAGCACGGTAGAGTACTAACTATATCATTATAGACAACATTGGTAGAGTAGAGTACGTATAAATTGACGACCGGCGGGCCGAGTGGTCTGTACCCCTTGCAGGCTATTCGGTCTAGAGGTCCCGGGTTCGAATCCCGTTAGAAGCAAATGTTTGTATGATGAGTGTAAGCATTTGTTTACGAGTCATGGATGTTTGTATGTTTGTTTAGTATATTTCTAATATTTATATACATATTATTATCATTATTTCTCCGTTGTCTAGTATCCATAACACAAGCTCTTAATGATCCTTACTTTGGGCTAGATAAAAGGTGTGAGTGTATAAATATTATTATCATATTATAGGTATATTATAAATAACTCTATTATTCTAACAATTATAATTAACAATTTAACAATAATAATTTTGAAATAATAAAATATTTTTTTTTTGTCTAATATCATATAAATAAGTGTTCCTCTCGCCTAAGTTACCGTGCCCATGAGTCAGGGTCCATGATGATCTAATTATAATAATCTAATACCTACTATACATTATGGAGAGCAAAAAATATATTGAGTATTGAGTCTACTAACTATAACTGGTAGAGTATCCGCAAATGGTAGATTAGTATCCAGTTCACTCTAGTGTTTACTCTCCCCGTGGACAGCCCCCTATATGGAAGAAGGAGTCTCTATGCAATATCCGGTAAGTTTTTAGATTCCCTCTGCATTGGTATTGTTTATGTTGTTACGATGGTATTTCGAAAGCGATATGTTATTAACATTAATGAAATGCCTACCTTAGTAGGTGTATTATATTTATAAATGTGTTGCCGATCTTCATATCACTTATTGCTAATATAGTATAAATTGGGGTAAGAAGATCTATAATGTAGACGATACCTAAACTTAGTATATACTTGTATCTTAGGTATCTGATTTCTTAGCCAAGGTTAGTACATATTAATAACAATATTTTGTAATTATGATAGATATTTATAAAATATGTATTTGCAGTGATAAGCGGCGATTGTGCTTACTCTAGCGTTATTTCTACCTTGATTTTACCTAGTAATAAATTATCCGTGCCATAATGTGACGACTATGTAGGTTACAGATCAAAGATTCTTATTTATAAAAAATCAAATCTTAAAAATAATATATTGAAGTCTATATTATAATAATAATAATTTCTAATTAAATCTCTCTACTGCACTGAGTTGCGCGGCGCACTAAGCATAGTCTATAGAGCTCAGATACCTGGCTTCAGCACTTTTTCTTGCTAGGCACTGTTTATTTCCAGTTTTATGCTGGCCTGGTTTATTGAAGTGCTGGCAGTCAGTTTTCTGGCTCTTGTCGTTGGGAGCAATCGTTGATCGAGTGGCCGGCGCAGCCGCAGTGACCACCAGTCCTTTTTGCCAGATTTATGGCTTAGCTTGATTGAAGTAAGGAATTGGTCGCGAGATAGTGTGGGCACTTTTCAGAAATGTTTTGCTCGTATAGACATTCGTACACTTTTATCTCAGGAGTATTGGTAGGCACACCTAACAGAACAATTTTTGGCTTTCTTTTAATAGTCTCTTCAACTTTTAGCCCTGACGTTTTCAGTTGTTCTGATTGCTTTAGTTTCTGAAGGTCCTCTTTGCCTTTAGTGCTAATTATAATACCCCCGTCAATAAAGTCAAGACGTCGATAATGGATGACCAGTTTTAATAAAATTGTAAAGAAACTGTTTTTACAAGTTATGCCAATATCTCTTTCAAAATGACACCGTGACGTCATAAGCAACACCAATGAACATGCCAATGCAGCTAGGCCACCGGACCTCCAGCGCATAGTTCTAAAAAATAGGAGTCCCAGTGATCCTAATTAGGAATTTAAGCCCTCACAAACTCTACGAGTACCTAGACACCAATCTGGAGCAAAACGTCATTGAAGCCGGAATCTCAACAGGTTGTATCCCCTTGATTCCTAATAGTTCCCTTTCAGTTTTATACAATGACGATTCCTAATTATTTTATGTTGTGTCATGACTATAAATATATCTCATATCTCTCTATAAATAAAAACATTATATGTTGCGGGGGTTGATCTAAGTATTGGTGGCTTTTCCTATGGCCAACTGCATGTCTACACGTGTCAGCAGCGCTACTAAACTATACGCTCCAGATGATGCCACATTTAACGTCATTTACCAAGAAGCACTCGCCTTCCCTTTGGATTGCCTTTGCTTGCTGGAAAGAATACAGAACCGTCTTCCCAAGTAAGACTTTAAAGTAAAGACTAACATTTCTTCTCCTAGTATGTATCACGACCTGTTTCGGCCAGAAACGTCAGTTACATACTTCAATCTTCAAATCTTTCATACGTTCGACGGAAAGTATTTTGGATGACCTGACGTTTCTCGAGCAACAATTTATTATCTTTCGCCAAATAGGTATGGAGTCTTAGGGATGTCTTTTTTGTATTGCTTTAACATATGGGTGATGACTTAAAATTTCATAATCACATCCTTGAGACTGTCCAAAGTTGTTATTATAGGCTTAAGGCACTATATCGTGTTCGGGACTTTCTGGAAACTATTGTCAGGGTCAAACTATGTGAATCCTTGATTTTGTCCAAGTTGAATTATGCAGATACCGTTATAGGAGGGTGCTTATTCGGTTATACGAGGAAACTCATACAGCGTGTCCAGAATGCATGTGCTCGATTTTGTTTCCATATTCCACGTAGATCCCATATAACACCGTATCTTAATAGAGAAAATCTTCTGAATATGGAATCCAGGCGTGCGCTGCATTTTGCGTGTTTTTTATACAGTATAGTGTAGACACAATCACCTTCTTATTTGTTTGAAAAATTGACTTTTTCGGAAAGATCAGTCAGATTGGCATCGCGCATTTTATATCCAAGGCACAGCACAGCTGCGTTTCGTGGTAGCTTTCGGTACGCTGCCTGCCTCGAAATGCTGGAACAATATACCACCGCCTATAAGAAATCGACAAACACTTTGGTCTTTTAAGTATAACTATAGGAGTTACTTACTGAATTTACAAAAACGTCAAAGCCCCTAAATTTGGCATGGCTGGCTGTGTGCATGTTGCTAAATATGGTAACAATTTTATTCGAATTTAGTTATCTAGCTAAATTTTTAGTATTGAATTTACATTACATTTAAATTTTATTTCATTCTTTTTAAATATATTGTTCTGAATAACGGTGCGACGCGGTGTACAGTCTTACTCCCACGTTTAAGCTGTCCACGGAAGACCAGCGTTGTCGCGTATTAGACGCCCGACATATGCTGAGTTGGGCTCCTGTTCAGTACCACTATACAATTTATATAAGTTAAGCTTTTTTTTGGTTTGTATCGCACTTTGTAATATTGTATTCTTGTATCGTGTGTGCTGAATAAATTATTATTCTATTCTATTCTATCTTTATTCTATCTTTAATACAATTTATCCCGGATAAAGTAAAGTTCCCGTAGGAAATTGAAAATCATGATTCTGGATGGATTAATTGGAAATTCGAAAGGGACGTGTCTTATGTGGTGAATTTACGTTTAAGATATAATTTATCGTAAAGAAAAGAAAGATAAATCAAAGATCAACTACATGATGGCTTGACATTAAATGCCATGATTTGGAGTTAACGATAACGGTTTAATCTGTTTACAGACCACAAAAGAAAACTGAAGGTTCCCAAAAGCATTGTAGAAAGGTTTTGACTGTTAAATTATTGTGAAAGTCCTAATCTAACGCGCGTACGAAGTCACGGGCACAGCTAGTGAATGTATAAATAACTATAGGTAGGAATGTAAGTTCCTATGCACATAAAGTGTAATAATTGCTGATGAACCTAACTTTAGTCTTGAATTCATTTTGCAATCACCTAAAAAATGTTTACGAAGGTAGATTACCTAATTTCGACGTATTATGGTAGGGAGCAGTGGTATTTTTTTCATTTCAATTTTGAGTGCCCAACGCGAATGATCCCCACCTTACAGAAGTTCGCAGTCAAAAAATACTACTTTGTAGGGTTGTGTTTCTGCGGTGAGTAAAGTCGCCAGAACTCATCAGTGTAGCAATCATGTTGGTAGCGGGGGACTTGTCACCTATGCAGTCAACATAGCGACCCCTTTTGGATTTTTAACAGGGTAGGCAACGAGTAGAAACTTTGGAGCTACAAGCGCAATAAGCTTCAGCAACCGCTTACCACCAGGCCGGCCGTATGATAGTTTGCCACTCTTATGTGTAAAAAATGGATTTTTAACCCAGTAGCCACTTCTAAATATTAGTACTGCTAAAAAGAGTCATTATGAAAAATAGAGAGTTTTACCATAAAATAAAACTTACCTATTATTTTTTCATCAATATCCGGAATCCATCTTGAGTCAAGCACCTGTCTTTCTAGCCTAAATCAGCGTTTCCGGTCCCTCTCCGATAGTGCTGCCCTCTGTCATCGACTAAAACTTACTTAAGTGTGCACCGGGTGACGGTTAGTCATTATAGGCTCATGATGCGCCAGGTAGCCCTTACCTGGATTCCGGATATTGATGAAAAAATAATAGGTAAGTTTTATTTTATGGTAAAACTCTCTATTATTTGTTTTGTATCAATATCCGGAATCCATCTTGAGTGATGTGTTTGTTATCACCTGGTGCAAGGAAGTTATAGAAGACGCTATAATGTGTAAAAAAAAAAAAAAAAAAAAATAATAATCTTGGATTACAAGATTAATAAAATGAAATGCTGTATTTAATGTACTAATATTCATTATGTATTATATTATTAATTTATAATGTAACAAAATAATAATAAAAAATTAAAAAATTTTACAATCAAATAACGCTTTGTTAATTAACAGGATCAAAATATTTTGATAAAGATACGGATTCATTTGGTGCATGAGAGCTATGATCAACCAATTCCTTTTGATAGTAATTTTGAAAAGTATGAATCATTTTCCAATTTCCCGTAGCAAGAATTTGATCAATAGGGAAATTTTCTACAAAATTTAGGGAAGCTACTGCGGATCTCACTGAACCCGGAGTTGCCTCAATGCCAGCCTCCTTGAGGAGCGACTTTACCCAACCTCCAATTATAGTTTTAGAGGCTGGCTTCACAATACTTCGGGCTGTTATAAATAAATTTGTTATGTTTAGTCTACGATTAAGCGATAAACTTAGCAACCGTCTTATCCAAAAAACAACATTTAATCTTTTATCAGGATGTTCTTTAAGCCGCCATCCTGACTGCCGATGTTTGAAATTATCAGTTTTAGAACCGAAAGCTGGCCATAAAACTATGCTAGAATCCTCATCTATTAAACTAAGATTGTCAATTCGTAACAAAGTAAGATCATGAACTCTGCGGCTTGAATACAACAATAAAAGGGTAGCTGTATGTCTAGACACCTGATACAGATTGTTTTCATCAAGACTATAAGAACTTAGAAATTGTATTAAAATTTTAGGATTCCAAATTGGAGGCTTAACAAGTTTTTTCTTAGAAACAGATATTGCTTTTAAAATATGTTTTACAAAGAAATTTGATGACAAATCAACGTTATGTTTCAAGTGAGTAAATGTTGAAATTACCGATTTATGTACTAGAATAGTTCTATAAGCAAGACCAATATCACAGTGAAGATGTGCTAGATAGCGCGCTACATTAGGAAATTTAAAATCAATTGAATGGGACTCGCACCAACTTTTCCATCTGGTCCATGCTGGCCTATAGGTGTTGATTGTAGAACTTCTCCAACTAGACATTAGTAACGTATGCTCCTTATCGGTCCAGTCTGTCAATAAGTCTTGCCAGCCAAAATCAGCCATGCTTCTAGATGTAGATCCTGAACCTCCGGCGGGTGCATTCCCGTCCTCATATCTAGGAGAACGTGTTTCAGGTCTGGAATCAGATAAGCAGGTTGTAGAGCTCGACCCTGTACATCTGCCCGCCAGAACACTTTGTTCCACCTCGGAGCTATTAAAATGTATTGTCCGCTGGCCATATTCAAGTGATTTAGTACTCTGGGAATAAGATTCGGTGGTGGAAACAGCCACGCTAGGTTGTAGTGCCATTGGTGGCAAAATGCGTTGTGGCGATGTGCCTCTTGATCTTGAACATCCATTGAGCAATACTGCGGTACTACATGAGCTGTTTTGGATGCAAAGAGGTCTATTTCGGGAATGCCCCACCTTTGAAATATGGGTGTTGTTGCTGTCGTGGTTAGGTGCCACTCGGGACAAGCTCTCTGGCGAGATAGAGCGTCGACCTCTACATTGAACCTGCCCGGAAAATATTGAGCTATCAGATGAATATCTAGTTCGTCTAAAATTTCTAGAACTTGCCGAGTCTGTTTCAGAAGTTTCTTCGATTTTGTGCCGCCTTCTTTGTTTATATATGACACCACTGTCCGGTTGTCTGTTTGGAGAAGCAATACTGCTCCCCGTAGGTGATGTTGTTCTTGGAGTACTGCTGCGTAAACAGCGAACATTTCTTTCTGGTTTGCGTGCCAGGCTATTTGCTGTTTCGACCATGACCCCGTGATGTTTTTGTCGTCGAGCTGTGCGCCCCAACCTATGTCTGACGCGTCCGTTGTTAACAGATGGGTCACTGGGTTCATATGTATGGGCATAGATTTCCCTATTGCTTTGCACCACCACTCGATTTCGGAACGAACTGGACTCGGCATATCTAATTTTCGATAGGGGTGGTTCTTTGGCAAAAGTCGGCTGAAGTATTGCAGTGTCCGACAATGAAGCCGTCCTCTCCGAGTTACAAATGTCGCAAAGTTGAGTCTCCCCATGAGGATTTGATACTGTTTGAGAGACCACTTGCAACTTTTGTGCTGTTGGGAAAGTGCTTTGCGTAGCGTTTGGCACTTTAGCTCCGACAAGGACTTCGTGTTGTTCTTTGTGTCCCAAGTTATGCCAAGAAACTCGAGGCATTGTGTCGGAGCCAGCACAGACTTGTCGTAGTTGATTGTCCAACCTAACAACTGCATGATCTTTATAGTGAATGCTAGGTCGTCGTGTAGTTGACGAATCTCTTGGTTTGCGAGGAGAAAATCGTCCAAATAGACTACGCACCTGATGCCGTGACTTCTTAGAAATTCTGCCACCCAGTTGGTTATTGAAGCAAACGTCCTCGGCGCTGAAGAGAGGCCGAAAGGCAAGCACGTCATCTGGAGCAGTTGATTTTTTGTCGGATCGTGATGGTAATTGAGCCTCAAGAACCTGCGATGCTGCCGAGAGATAGGCACATGGAAGTAGGCTTGACTTAAATCTAGTTTCGCCATCCAGTCTTTCTGCTGAAGAAAATCTGGTACACGGAAATGACTGAATAGTTGGAAAGGTTTCGTTATTACAAAGCGATTTAGTTCTTTGAGGTTGAAGATAGGGCGAAAGGTCCCGTCTGACTTTGGCACCAAAAAGAACGTTGAAAGGTAGCTGGCATTCGGTTCTGCTTGTTCTAGTACTCCCGACTCTAGCATACCTTGTATCTGTGCTGTCATGTCGAGTGAGGTTTTGGTTCTGTAGCACTGAAGGACTGTGGAGCTCGGATGTATGAGTGGCGGCTTTAGTATAAAAGGAATGCGGGCACCGTTCAAGAGTTGACAAATTTTGTACGGTGCACCCAAATTGCTCCAAACGTATTGAAATTGCTTCAGACAGCCGCCTCGAAATGTCAGATAGTCATTCGTTGCGCTTATTTTTAAAGTTAGAGTGCGGATGCGATTTTTTTCCTTTTTGCTTATCACGGTTGCTGTTTTGCCTGGCTCCTGCTTGGTTTGAACGACGAAATGAATGTTGAACTTTTCTAGTGTTTGGGCGAAACGTATCATTCACTTGTTTACTAGTTGACGGCTTTTGATTTTGATAAAAATTATCTTTTGCCTGAGGACGGGGCGTTTCTTTTAAAACTGTTGTCAATTTATCCGCCCCCCCAATTTTTTGAAGGTAGTTTTGAATTGATTGCTCATTAAAAAGTGAAACTGAACTAGGAGGAATTTTGTATAAAACTTGACGATGAAATTCCTCTGAAATTTGTTTTAGCAGGGCCTCGCGACGTAAATTAATAAAATCGGCCCGCCTACCACACACTATTTGTAATATATCATCTGTTACTTTACTATAAGCAGAATCTTTTGAAAAAATTGTTTGCAACTTATCGAAAAGCAAATTTGGGGTCAAAGAATCTTTTGATGCGAATACCCAATCCACTAGAGATTGCAGAGTGTTTTTCAATTCATCTTTCTGGGAAAGCAGAGCATTTGTCAAGCTAGCAAAAGAACGTTCTAGCAAATATGATCGAGGATCCTCCTTTAGCATAGCTGCTTCAAATTTTTTCAACTCATCATTTACATTAAGCTCCACGAAACCGGGGGTAGCCAAATATTTCTTTTGTGTATCGGCAAAACGAATGGCATACCAGTCCTCATTGTTAAAACGTTGTAATTCTATCAATTTATTCAAGAAAATATCGTTGGCTTTTGCATATAATGGATCTTTAACCGTAGTACTAACCTCCGATAAAATATTAAGTTTATTACATTGTAAAAAATTCTCAGGTTTTTGTAAATTAAGCTCGTTTGAAGGAATCACGGATTCTATAGAATTATTGGGCATTTCCGTAGAATGACTGTCTAATTTTTTAATATCACCATTTTTAGTCATTAAGCTCGTTAAAAATGCAACTTGTTGGGACAGAAATTCAAAATGTGCACTACTCACAGTTTGTTGTACTTTCCTCGGCTTAGATCTCGCCGGGCTAGAGTCCCTGCTGGTCTCCGAATCGTTTTCCAAGCTACTAGAGCTCGGGGATGGAGAACGCTTACGTTTTCGTGAACCACTTTCATCACTAACATTTACTGACCGATTTTCCTCAACATTATTATTCTCCATAACTACCGGAGAGGATTAAATCTAAATTAACAGTTTTTAAGAAAATTTTCAAACGAAAATTAACAAGTTAACCGTTAACGCTGACTTTTGAACGGCGTGAAAAACGACGCTATAATGACTAACCGTCACCCGGTGCACACTTAAGTAAGTTTTAGTCGATGACAGAGGGCAGCACTATCGGAGAGGGACCGGAAACGCTGATTTAGGCTAGAAAGACAGGTGCTTGACTCAAGATGGATTCCGGATATTGATACAAAACAAATAATAGTCATAATAATAATAATATTCATACACTCACAGGTATTATTTAGCCAAAGAATATAAACATCCATGACTCGTGAACAAAATGGTCATACTCATCATACAAATATACCGGGATTCGAACCCGGTAATAGTGGTTGATAGTAATTACTTCTACAGTAATCCTGGAATTATTATCGTTGATAACTATTGATGTTGCAGAAACTGTCAAAATCATAAGTTACAAATGATTTTTTTACATCAGCATTAATGAACCTATTGGTTCATAATTTGTCTAAATCTGGTTATTCTGGACCATCTCCTATAACAAGTCAGTAGATTAAGGAGTCAGGCCATGCGTGACAGCGTGAGCGTGGGTAAGTAGTTCTACTCAGCCAGCATGGTCAGTTTTGTAGAAACTTATTGGATTCCGTGGTTAGAAGTCAAGTTATCTCCTGTCACTGTTTTGGGATCATAAACAGACACAGAAATGTCTGTCCAGGTCTTTGTGCACTCTTAGGATGGAATCGAAAGGGTTTTCCAAGTAGCGCAGCAGCGACAGCAATCATCCTCCCGGAAAATCATGCAAAGCCCGGCCCGGCGGTATTTTCATATATCCTTAAAAAATATACAGAATGGTGCCTACAATAAATTAAAACATAGGCTATATTAGTTCATAGAAATGGTTTGTCACTTTCAAAAACATCTTATTAATTTGATAATTTCATGATAATTCTATGAAATAATGCAGTCAATGTTATATTATTTCATACAAATGTCATGAAATTATCAAATGAAAATGATGTTTGAAAGTGGCAAGTCATTTCTATAAACTAATATAGCCCATGTTTTAATTTAATGTCGTATTGACGGCACCACCCTTTATAATAATTCCACCAAAGAGTTTCACATTATGTGAATAAATAAGCTGAATGATAAAACCCCTTTGGTAGCGCTAACGATTAATACAATTGTCTCATAGTAATACTAAAAAGAAAATGAGATGAAATATGTAGTTTTCATTTTCCACACTCGCACAATTGGCGCCATTTTCATATTTTGAACGTCGAAGATTGCGACTTTCAAGCTGTTATTTAAAAACAAAATAATATAACTGTTGTACTGTTTTCTCGCACATGTGTTCCCTCCTTCCTATAACATGTGTTCCTTCAAAAGAGGCTTAAAAAAGCACCTTTCGGGCCGGCAAAGTGGAGGCGGCTAGAGCATTGTCTGAACTGCACTAGCTATCTTCGCATATGGACTTTTCTTACCGCTTCACATCAGGTGGTGTTGAGTCATTTGTCGTGCTTCGTATGAAAAAAAATCTCCTGAAAAACGTTGTATGACACACGTGCGGATATTGGTTTATACAAACTTGTGACTATGATAAGCCTTCGACTTCGTCTCGGCCTTACATTCGTCAACTCGTTTGTAACCAACTTACCGCACTAGTATCATGAATAACTATAATGGTACTGAGTTTAATGGTCTTTCACATATTTCTAACTATCCATTCATTTTTCAGGAAGCGGCTTAAACCGTCGGCATAATGTATGTTAAATCACAATTTAAAGCCAGAGTGGTGCTAAAATTTTAAGTAGATATCTGAGATTAGCTTAACCAGTATGGTTCGCTCATCTAATTAACACGTCGCGTCGGCAGGTATTATAACTTCTGAAGGTTGTCAGAATATCACCTATGGACCAGAGAAGTTTTAATTAAACGCATTTTTGGGCAATCCCAAAAGTTTGCTGAGTACGGCTTTTTAATAATGATAAAAAAATATTTTGACTAATTCTGAAAATTAATTTCTTCAATGTAGTTCAGGATACTTTAGGAGTTTTGAACGGATTATATATGATCAGATATACGCTGCGCTTAAAACCAGTTTCAGTGCCTTTCAGCATGAATTTCTGAAAGGTCGATCAACTGTCACTAATCTCGTTATATTAAATGATTTCATTACGAAATCATTACATGACGGATTACAAGTTGACGTCATCTATACAGATTTTCGCTTTCGATCGTATAGATCATAATTTACTGCTGGAAAAGCTGTATGGAGATGGTATCAGGGGTGACTTACTCAGATGGTTCGCTTCCTATTTAGAAAATCGAACACAGGCTGTTGTACTTAACAATTACACTTCGAGATAGGTATCAGTCCCCAGCGGTATCCCACAAGGGTCCTTGATCGGTCCGTTATTATTTACTATCTATGTTAATGATATTCATTCCTGCCTGAAGACTTCAGACTTGCTGTGTTTTACGGACGATATGAAAATTTACTCTGCGATATCTTCAACCAGTGATTCTATCTTGCTGCAGGCTGATCTTCGTCACTTAGAAGACAATTGACAACTTAACAAATTGGATCTAAACTCTCTAAAGTGCAGTGTGGTCACATACAGTAGACAGCATCATACCATACAGACTCAGTACTCTCTGAAAGGTCAAATTCTACCTAAATGGGATTCCATTCGTGACTTGGGTGTAATACATGATAAGAAATTAATATTTGATGCGCATATCGAAAACATTGTATGAAAAGCATCTAGGGCCCTGGGATTTATGATGCGAATGTGTACCTGTTTTAGGCAAGTTAAAACATTAATAAAATTATATCGTACACTTGTCAGAAGTCAACTTGATTATGCCTCTAAAGTCTGGAACCCGCGCTACAGTAAATATATTGATCGAATAGAAGGTGTGCAGAGAAGGTTTGTCAAATATTTGTGCTTTAAATCTCATACTCCCTATGAGTCGGAAAAGTACACACAGCTATGTAGAGAATTCCATCTTCTTCCACTATTTAAGCGCAGTCAAATTGCCGACTACACGTTTTTGCAAAAAGTCATAACTAGACAAATTGATTGCCCAGACCTCCTACAAAAAATACATATTAATGTTCCCAATAAATTCGTACGTTTTAACCCACCTATCAGTGTTCCTCGTCCTTCCTCATATTATAGGCAAAACTCATATATGGTGCGAGCAAGTAGACAGTATAGTCTGCAAAGAATTTGATTTTGACCCATTTCTGATATCGGCATCACAAGCGAAGAGGCGGCTGAACCTCGACTTTTTTACCGATTAGATACAATTTAGACGGTATATTATGTATACAATGAATTTCAGTTTCCAACATTTTAAGTTTTAGTTTAATTGTTTATAGTTTAGTTTAATTGTTAATAGTTTAATTGTAATAGTCTAAAATGTATTAAAAAACATCTTTTTATGGTGAATGTAGAAAAAAGCAAATTATAATATTTATATATATATGTGTATTTGTGTATGTTATGTAAGTTTAAGCAATACTTATGACGAGGTAGTGTTTGGTATATGCTGTATGAACTAACGTGCATTAGTGCTCTTTAAGATTATATTGTGTACCGTACTGTTATCCGTGAAAACCTGTTATTGGCTTACTGTTACCTAAACATTGTATTTTTATTATATTTTTTAGCTGTTGGTTTTCCATCAATAAATAAATATGTACTAATAGGATAAAACCATAATGTATGTAGCAAGGGCGACCTTATAGCTGAAAGCGATCTCTTCCAGGTAACCCTTGGATGGAATGGATTTGTCTGAAATTATCCTCGTCCATTCCTCGTCAATAAAGTTACATAATTGTATAAATACTTACTAATCTATATTTTTTTTCTGAGTTATGAATATTTGTACGTTTATTTAGTGCTTTTCTAATATTTACATACCTACAAACCCTTGATAATGCTATATGGGAAAGCATATGTGTGAGAGACAGAATATTGTTATTATCTTTGACAAATTTGGCTAAAGTTTTTATACTGACATATTTTATACAATGGCGCAGCGCTAAAGTTATAACTGCACGTGAAATTAAAAGTGCGAAGAGTGTGTGGCGTACGGCCGGCCTCCCACGCCTCACCTCCTAAATGATATCAGTTCTCGTTTATTATAAGCATCGTTTATTATGATATCGTTGTTTAATTGCCGTAAGATTAGAACCCTTGAAAAAGTTTTGAAAAAAATAACTTATCTAGTCAGATTTCATTAGCTATAGTTTTGTTTTATACTGCAAGCGCAGAAACATTCAGATATTTACACCAAAGAGAATGAAAATAAAATTACGCCTAATTTAAGTTTCATGCTCAATTAAAACGAAACATAATTGAGTTTACCTACTTAGCCAACCAGATTAAGGACTATTCTGGAATTTGTCTACTGTAAACGTATTTCGCAAATTCAGTTTCCTTTGCAACTTCTTAAGAATTTAAATATTGGCATTCCCCGGTTTGTTTAATTATTTAATCAGCCGCTGGCAAAAATGTTTTCAATTTTAATCAAAGAATCTTTTAATTGGTTAAAGGTTAAGTAGATCAATTACTGTTTGATCACCGAGTTGGCCATCAGTTTTATTGAACTAGGCATAAATTTTCTAATAAATTCATTTTCGTTCGTTCGTTCATTCAATCTTTCAGTTATTAAAGCATCTATCTGAAGTTCTGTTTGCAGTGCAACATTAAAACACAGTATCCTGCATTGTGAAACATTGGTGAAAAATACCTAATCGTTTTTCCATCATCATAGGGTAAAACCGGGATAGATGCCGCAGTGGGATAGACGGCTCATTTTCAAAATACCTAACTTCCCAAACTCGCAACTACGAATTAATAGCATAAGTAGGAGCCGCAGTCACCCCGCACCTAAGCTGCCCACCGGCTGTCGTAAGGCTTGGAAGCATTTCGCTCGTGCGTGCAACTATCTCCGCGGCGAACTTCACGAACACATAAAAGTTTTAAAGGTAAGTATTTGCAGTCGTATAACATTTTAAGGAGTAATTAATTCCGTTATATTTTTTATTACGTAAATGTACTGGCTCATTAAGTGTGCAGCTGGATGTAAATGATTGAAATTGTGTTTTTAATTTATTTAAAAACTACTTGGGCATATATCCCTATCAAAAAGTATAGTTGCCCTCATTTTTCGAGGGATAGATGCCCCGAAGGGGTTCTTTCCCACCATACACCATATATGCCCACTTACTAAGGGCATCTATCCCTCCGTGCACCATATATGCCCTTTTATGATGTCAGTGTATATTTTAAAATTATTTTATATAAAACACTATCCGTGATCTCTTTATTGTGTTTTTATAGTATGATTAGACATGTTGAACTTATTTTTTTTTTAACTAAGAGATAATAATATTGTTGAATATTTCTTAATTTTTTTTTAATAAATAAATGTTCTTCTTATAATTGTTAAATATTTTTTTAAATAAAGTATGATTCAGTATGCACTTTGAGACTATAACTAACATTTTATAAAAACAATTAAGAATGTTTGTTAGACAAAGGTTTCTAAAATTATATATGATTATTTGTATTATTATTTTTAAAAGATAACAATTAAAATGTTTTAAAAACGCAAAATGTTTATTGCAATTCAACCCATGTTTCTCGGAGACAATTGCTGTTTCAGGGTTTTTCGATTACACAGTATAAAGGGCATCTATCCGGAACTGCAGGCATCTATCCTTCTTAGTATTTTCATAGTGGGGCAACTATCCTCAAAAAAAAGGTTCCACAAAAAGCTAAATTTTTCAAAATCTGTGATTGATAGGTCAAAAATAAATAATAATAATTCAACATGAATGATTGACCTAGCCCACATTCATAGAAATTATTCATATTAATAAATATTTTCAAAATTAGGAGGTTTTTTTTAAAAAGTGGGTCATCTATCCCGGTTTTACCCCATCTAGTTAAAATAAATTGGTAAATCTTATATGTATATAAAATTCTCGACTCACAGTTTTAGTTACCATACTCCTCCGAAACGGCTTGTCCGATTTTCATGAAATTTTATAGGTATATTAAGTAGGTCTGAGAATCGGCTACTATCTATTTTATTTTTTGGACATTTTTTTTATAGCAAAACAACGTTTGCGGGGTCAGCTAGTATAGGGGCGGCTAGAGCATCCTCCTCCCGCTCCCTCTCCGCTGCCTCCTTCTGCGTGAGCACAGTCTCGCAGAAGGAGTTGACAGCCTCCCATACCCTCTCGCTACCAACCATGGCTCTTACCATGGTTGCTTACCTAGGGAATGGTTAGTGAAAACGGACATAAATATTCGTCATTAAATACAGCATTGAAAAAAATTGACATTGGCTGTATTAATTTTTATTTTTAAGTTGATCATAATCGCAATTTAGTTCGCTCATTGATATGATACATGGCTTCTATTGTGGTTCCGATTTAGAAGTATAGAGATGTAAATTATTACATTAATTAGAAGATTTAGAAGAGTATTTATTATCTAAAGATTGTATGATAAAAAAATGTGGGAAACGTAATATATTTTTATTATTTTTCTAATATTCTTAATTGTTTTTTTTATTTTTCGTCATAAATTGTATTTAATTGTATTTTTTTTAATAAATAAATAAATCAAACGCTATTCTTTAAACTCATATACACATTAGTTCTATAGTAAAAAAAATAGCCAACAATCGGCTCCAAACCTTATCAGAAGAAACCGAAGTGTTACTTGAAGTACAGCAGTAGTATGAAGTATTGCCTCACATTTCCCATAGTCATAAAAAGATAAGATAAGATATGTATTTATTTTTCTCTTCACAATAGGATCTTATGCATTATGATTACTTAAAATAATACACAATTGATCTTAGGAATGATCCCAAAGTGTGAGAGGCTGGAGCCAGAGATAGGTTTAAGAAAAAACCTGTGTTACGGGTCACCAGGCCTGCCCCCGTAGTAGGATGCATTTTCAAATAGTTTAGGAAATTTCAAGTAATCTTAAACAATGAATGTAAATTAAAATTAAATGAAAACTAACAAGAAAGAAAATATACAACTAAGTGCACTCTCTCTCTCACACACACACACACACAAAATAGCAAACACAGATATTCATCTATTTAATTATAATCAATACAAATCCATACTTCCCTACTATAATATTATAAATGGGAAAGTGTGTCTGTCTGTCACCTCCTCACGCTTAATCCGCTGAACCGATTTAGAGGAAATTCGGTATGAAGATAGTTTTCAGATCTTGCAAAGGACATATATGATACTTTTTGGAGCATCAATCCGCATCCACGCGGTCGATGTCGCTGATAGCTAATCAGCCTTTCCGTAATGGGTGGCTCAGTTGGTGAGAGCAGTCGCCCGGATTGCGAAAGGTCGCGGGTTTGATTCCCGCCTCAGGACGAGAAATTTTGTCTAGTTTTATATTTTAATTACTAAGTAATTTTTTTAAGCATTTGTAATAATATTTGAAAGCACTGCTCCAACTTAACCGAATCGTAGTATTCGTAAAAATACTTGTTTCGGATGTTGAAATAGAACATTTCGACATTGTAGGTTGGACGTTAGCTCATAAACAAAGCTCATCAAGCATTTATAATAATGTTAAAATCAAATTAACAATATGGTTTTTTATATTTTTGTACTTAGTTATATTTGTCAGTTTCTTGTTTTTTCTACATGTCTCTTTATTAATAGTGGTTGTCAATATACTGGTGTGAAGTAAAGACTGGTTTTCTTGGTTCCCACTTCTTTCTACTATAATACAGCCCACTGGCTCCAGCCTACCGTTAACAGTATTGCTTAGCAAGATAAATTAAGTAGTTAATCAAGCCTTTATCTAATATTATTAATTAATAAATAATAATGGGTCGAATAACAAACAAATACTGAAACACAAATTCGAGTTTCAAAATTACCTTCATACCAAAATGGAGATCAGAAGACTAGCTTAGGCAAGGGTATACGTTTACCTCCAAAACCGCTCCTAAATAAGGTAGTTTCAAAGTCGAAAGTGCTGTGCTTGTGAGTTTTTGATTGTATAAAGTTTAAGAGTAGTATGCAATACCCACTGGACCGTGGATTAAACCCCAATTCAACTAAGGCTGGTATATACTGGCCCAACACTCATTTAAAATTTTATATTTGATTACTTAACTCAGTGCCAAAAAATATTGATCAATATTGTTCCTGAGTGAAAATCATGTTTTTTTTTATATTACAACGCACGGCAAATGACTCAACAGATTTTACGAAGTACGACAAAGAAACGAGTTACTAAAGGAGATGGCCCAGATATATGCCCTGGAAGTTAAACTTAAAATACGATTTGTACCGATGTAATTAATGTATATAAAAATATATATTTATTAATGTATTAATAATATTGTACACTTTATGTAACATATACCTACAAAAGTAATTAATGTATGAAAAATCTAAGGTTAGGGTTGGCTGAAAGGGATCTCTTTTAGAGATAAGCTCACCTTTGTACGTACATGTGTTTTAATCATGTATATTTTATATGTGTTATGTGTGCAAGCAAGGATATATAAGTATATAAAATTATATATTTATCTATGTTCTAGTACCTAGGTACTAATTGTACAATTAATTCCTCTTAGCACAGAAAAATATACTAAAAATAGTAAATAACTATTTTAATTATTGCATTAGAATTGATGAAACTCCGTCCCTCGATAGTGATTTGACAATTAAGTCAAATGAACAATGACAATTAAGTCAAATGAAAATTAAGTCACAGTGTGTGTTGACACACACACTGTGACTTAATTTTCATCTTTGATTTTGTGCGTTTATAACACCTACTTTATTATAACAATTAAAAATAAAGAGAGAAACCGATTAAAAAATTATATGTTCCAGGCGGGAATCGAACCCGCGTCTCCTGGGAACTGCCTAGAACATATAATTTTTTCATCGTTTTCTTTCTTTATTTGTAAGTGTATGTGTGTAGAGGTTTAAATAGTTTTCGTACCTATTGAATTTTTTATTTATAAGGGCGTTTTAACAGAAATGTGGTTAAAATTCATATAGATACATTATACAAATAGTTTACTGCCTTATTCCTTGTGTACGTATATGGGTATAGAAGCCTGAAAAGTCAAATCGATTTTGAACAGTAAATGTTCACATGTAAACAGTATTATTTCTTATTTTCTAGTCTAGATATTTTTTTAAATAAAACATGCCGCAGTGGGATGTTATTTATTATCTATTTAGTATATTTTAGTAGGTACATTAGGTGCAGTTTATTTGCTGAAAATTAGTAAAGAAGCGCCTAACATATTTTTATATCCATCGTTTACAATAACTCTTTTAAAAAAACCGTGACTTCTATAACATTTTTTATTTTATTTAGTCATTCTAGGATTGAACCACTTTCTAATAATAAACTTTTTTTTGTGTACATCTCAAATCAGATTAGGGCAAACGCCCTTAGAAACTTGGCCACCTCCTTTTTTTGCGATGTCGAGGTGGGGACAGTTTAAAAAAGAATATGACATTGGAGCAGGAATATCATATGAAAGATAAAATGAATGATTTAAAAAAAATATACCACTGGGCTGATTTTTCAATCCCCAGACAAGATTTATCCAGAGAATAACTTTGAGAGGTTGACAGTTAATCTATAGAAAATCCGTGAAAATGCCAAAATTATTCTCTAGATAAAAATTATCTGAGGATTGAAAAATCGGCCCTAAGGCGGCAATCAAGCATAATAAAGTCCATCTGATGTTAAGCGCTTGTTTAGAACAATTTTTTGTTGTCAACCAGCAAACGTCATTCTTCTTCCCGTCAAGTCAGATTCCAAACACAATTGATTTTTCAATCCCTTCAGAGGTATAACGCCGCTTGACAAATTAATAATAAAAGCTTCGATTTCTTCTTACCTGCTTTAATTGCTAGATTAAAGTAGGTAAGAAGTAGTAATGAAAAATGAACTTTAAGCTTTTTGAATCATATTTCATTGCAAATATTTACAACTTGGAATACAGGCATGATTCATGACTTTAATCAAACATTATCGAGTTAATTTTTGACTTAACGTTTATTGATTCCTCCCAAAATTTCACGCCACAGTTTAAGTTAAAAAAAACATTTTGCTTAATGTTTATAAAGTTTTGCTAAGAAAGAAATAAATATTTAGGCAGTGACTTTCGTATTTATTTGTTTTTTATTGTTTTTAAATAATATTAATTATCAATCCTACAGACTCTTGTTTCGTACCTTTTTTATTGTCTAGGTATTACATTTGTTGCGCTCCGAGTTGCACTCATTACATTTTTATTTATCAATTTGATCTATGACACAGATATTATTTTACCAATGGAAAATCACCTTTACAGGTATGTTATGATAACTCTTTTTCGGAACTCAAATTAGCTGACTCCGAACTTCGAATATAGAATTGTAGATTGTAGATTGCGTAACCGCATGCAAGAAAACTTTTAATTGTAAAACATTTGGCAGTTATAAGTTCAATTTGTTTTGTAACTGTTGATTAATACGTAATCGCATTTACCGCCTACGTAAAACGTAGGAATCTTAATTAATTTGACTGACGATTGCATAATTTGGCAGTCAATTAATAATAATATTGGCAAGTAGTGTTTGTGCCTAAATAATTATGGCTTGAGATAATTATGTTACCGCTCTACGATTGTTAAATTGCATGATTTTAATTCGAAAAGTGATAATTTTAATTAGATATAGGCCGCAATGACGCGAAACTTCATTAAATGGGAAACTAATTGAAAAATAATAGTGATCGGGTATTTTGTTTATTGAGCTCTACGTCACAATTGGTTTCGTACGTGCAATTTCTCTTTTCAACCGACTTTAAAAAATGAGCAAGCTTTTTTAAATTTCATTTTGTGATCGAATAGATAATTTTAGCTAACAATGTTAAGTTCATACTTTCTACACATTCTGAAGCCGCCATATTCAGCTTTCATAAACCTACTTGTAAACGTCAAATAGCAGTTTTATTAACCCCCAACGAAAAAAGAGGGGTGTCATAAGTTTGACGTGTCTGTCTGTGTATCTGTGTGTCTGTCTGTGGCATCGTAGCGCCTAAACGAATGGACCGATTTTGAGTAGGTTTTTTGTTTTGTTTGAAAGCTGATGTGACTACGATGGTTCATAGCTATTATTTACAAAGATCAGGTCAGGCGTTTGTTGACTATCAGCTCATTTTCTACATGATAATAGGATTTTACTAACTTTTACAGATCCGATTGATTTTAAATTTGGTGTACTGTCACTTCGGTGACATTTCCATGACATACTAACCTTGAGCTGATCCTATACCATCAAAAAGTCTGCGAAATGCTTATTTTTTCAGAAAATTACAGCAGATATAGCGTGTTTGGGCTCTTATGAATAGTCTTAATGAGACAGTGTTAGATAGACGGTTAATGACGCCGGGGGTTACTTAATTTTTTTAATTTTGGAATTATTTGATGTTAAATTTTGAGACCTAGTGGAGGAAACATGTACCTAAGTATGTGCTACAGTGCTACGCTAAGCGCTTATTATTATTATTATTTTAGAGCTTGTACATTCTCTAGTCTATGGCTTGTACCGTATGCTTGTTTACAGTACTTTGTACTTTATATTTTGTGAAACATTTTGGGAAGGACGAAAGTTTTAAATATGATTTGGTGAAATTTCAAATTTTTAATCTATACTATACCAATTGTTTGTCTGTTACCTTTGACTCACGCTTAACCACACAGAACCGAAATTTAGCATGGATATAGTTTGAGGCCTAAGGACAAGGTACCTGTTGGCGCGATACACTTACGGCCTGGCCACGGGAACGGGCGGCGGCGGTGGCGGAGGCGGGGCGTCTCGGCAACCACTGCGCGCTGTGACGTCGCGACCGCGCAGTGGTTGCCGAGAATCCGCCGCCGCTACCCGTTCCCGAGGCCAGGCCGTTACTGCGGCCACGGGGGGGGGGGGGGGGGGGGCACCTAGTAATATATGCAAAAATGTCTAGACTAGAAAATGGTTATAAGGTAGATTCACTTATACCTGATATTGAGGACGGCATCCATAGCACACCTTAACATTTCGTACGTTGTAGTTTACCTCGGTAACAACAATTATTCAGCGCAGTCGCTTGCAAAACCCATACAATCAACCGTTGATTTCGTGGGAGTTTAGTATAGGAAACGTTGCGTTGGCCTATTGTCTCTTGTTATGGTTGCTTCCATTTACTTCCTCATTGTTTCTCGGATCACACATTTTTGTACGAGCACAATTAGTCGATTGACCTGCATATAAAAAACGGTCATCCGGTCAAGGTATTTAATTTTTGTTGCGCCTATTTTTTTCGTTTTAAGTAAAATACACGTTAAAATTTTCCCACAGAAGCGGCTAGATCGTAGAAAAATGGGTGATCGATGATTAAAATCAATGAACTGTATGTAGGTAAAAGAAATTGTAAGTAAAATAAAAGAAGAAATAAATACAAAAATAATGATAACATACTGGTATTTGAAATAAAACCAATTTACCGGATTTAACTCGCGTTTAATTAGATGTTACATTATTATTATTCACCCGACGTTTCGATTACTTTACAGCGATCGTGGTCACGGGAAGACCACGATCGCTGTCTCCGTCACAGTCTTCCCGTGACCACGATCGCTGTAAAGTAATCGAAACGTCGGGTGAATAATAATAATGTAACATCTAATTAAACGCGAGTTAAATCCGGTAAATTGGTTTTATTTCAAATGTGTAGTGCTCGCGAAAATGTAAGACAATACAACATACTGGTAATAACTAATGACAACATACACCTCGAACTCCTAGCCGTATGTACGCAGACGATAGGTTAAGGCTTAAAGAACTTTATTCTCTTAAGAAATTTTCATTTCACTTATAATGAGATACATAGATAATAATTATACAGAGTGGTACCGTCAATACGACAATAAATTAAAACATGAGCGATATTAGTTCATAGAAAAGGTTTGCTACTTTCAAAAACATCTTATTCATCTTTCATGATATTTGTATGAAATAATGCAGCCAATGTTTTAATATTTCATACAAATGTCATGATATTATCAAATGAATAAGATGTTTCTGAAAGTGGCAAACCTTTTCTATGGACTAATATAGCCCATGTTTTAATTTATTGTCGTATTGACGGCACCACCCTGTATACCCAGCAACACAATCTGTCACACGTCACCACGTCACTTTCTGTCACAGTTACAGTAATATAGAATTTGAATAACTGAATAAAATGAAAAATGGATTTGAAAACGGTGACCTGTATCTGATCTACCATGCTATTCTGTAACAAAGCTCGCATCTCAGTACCCAAGTCACTTGGGATTCAACTGTCAAATAAAGCAATTTTTCATTTAATCGAGGTGAATTGCATTGCGGGATGCGAGCTATGTTAAAGAATAGCGCGGCTCACGGAGATTTACCTCTATAAGGCTTTGGCCACGATCTCAGCGCTTTGCTCACAATCTCAGAGTTCTGGCAACTGACATGGGTTTGTGTACGCGACTCCTCTGTAGGCGCGGATGAGGACCCACAGAGTCGCGTACGCAGACGTAACACTCTTATAGAAGCCATACATAATATTATATATGCGCTAGTAACATTGTCTGTCTGTTATGTTTTGACTCCTAAACCGCTAAACCGAATTAGATGAAATTCGACATGGACATAGGTTAAATCCTGACCAAAGGATAAGGTCTACTTTTGGAGTGATATCCGACATCCATGCACGCGGGCGGGGCTGCTGGCGGATGCAAAGTTTTGAAATTTGTTCTCTCCACGGTTAAAAATCTTTGTGAAACTTAAAAACGAACAAATAAAACTCAAATCAAATACGAGATTTTATTGGATTTCAAACTTTCATTTGGACTAATGAGGACTTTTGTGAGGTAAAAAGAAATGATTTGTAGATTACTAAAGTGACAATCAAGTATACGGCTCCCCTGATGGTTAGCAGTTACCGTAGCCTATGGACGCTTGCAACACCAGGGGTATCACTTGTATCTTGCAGACCCTCTAATAGTTATTTATCATACACGTGCGCGTGTTGAAAATTAGAACTACATGTTTCATCAAATTTTATCTTTAGTAAGTATCAAAATGCAACAATAGGGTAGTTGACAACTTTTTTTTTTATTTCATAAATACGAAGTTTATAACTCATAAAGTAATATTGCAAAAGAAATAGTATGTCTCAGATCCATAGTTTCACAGATATAGTGGTTTGTTTGATATGTTGCAGCGCAACGTCCAAAAACACTCCATAGAAAATCTACGGAACAGGTGACGTCACATGTTCCCATATTACTAAGAAATGTATGGGCATACTGACAAAATTGATAATAACTATGTATTTAGTAGGTTTTTATTAATAGGTGTCATAATAATAGTTGTTGTAACTGATGTCAGCAATCTAATATCATTAACATTTTTGATAAATTTTGTAAAAAAAAATTTGACCATTTTTTAATTTTCAAAACAGTACAACTTCATCAATATTCCATATCTTTTAAGTTTGAATTGTTTTTATGGGTAACAGTAGCGTATATTTTCCGAATTTGTGAAAAATAGCGCCAAATTCAAACTTAGGCAACATCCCAATTGTATTCAGCTAAAGCCTTTTGAAAAAGGTTTGACCATTCGGCCTATTTATTCTTAATGTTAAACTCCTTGGTGGAATTCTTGTACATTTTTAAGGAAATATAAAAAAAATACGTAAAGAATACGCACGGCGGCGGCGCCATACAACAGAGCGTGATTAAGGTGTGAGAACCCATTTTACCGCACGTTCCGTTATATGGTGCGTACCGGGTGCATAATATTTAACTTTCGAAAAGTGTATACAGCCTTCGCAAAAGCATTTTTTTTAGCAAATGTGCTGAAAATGCATTTTTTGAGAAAATGTGTTGAAAAACCTTTTCACGCCTTTTTTGAAGACCTCATGCTGTACTCAGTGGAGTCTTACGCGGACACTTTGGTAATACCACTTTTCCAATGTCCCGAAACGCCTAAATTTGGTCCGAAACTTTGGAAATCGTTTCGTTGTAAGTAGTAGGCCTGCTGATCGCTTATTATTATTATCTTGTATTTGGGGCTTTTCGGTCTTGTTAAGACTGATTTTTAACTGCGACCTCAAAGATCTATTGTGACTTGCCACCAATATTTTATAATAAAGCCTTGATTTGGGCACTTTCCATAAATTTTAGGATTTTCCCAACCTCAAGGGTCTTAATTTGGGTCAATAGTGTGTCTCCCCAGATGAAGGCTTCGTTTGTGGATAAAAGGTCCACAGTTGCAAAGGTGGTGCATTGGGGTTTCGCGCTCCTGTGCACAGAATCTGCAAACATCCGAATCACTTAGTTTTAGGTTGAATAAGTGTCTGTTCAGTTTGCAGTGGCCTGTCAAAGCTCTAATCATGGCACTCGCGTTACTCCTGCTGAGCTTTATCAGCTCTTCAGTTCGTTTAGCATGGTAGTCATGTATCAGATACTTTGAATGTATCAAACCTGCTGATCGCTTAATCTGTTATAATTTTTAGAGCAATGACTAGGTAGTACCATGGCCGCCCGTTGTGGGCTATTAATAGGTACCTAATACTACCGCTGTTCTTATTTAGGACTTGAGAGTTCGCTGTGATTCGAAGTAAAAGGAAAAGTTGGCAGTTTAATTATGGCATGGGTGGTTTTCATATTCCGTCTCGAATCGTAATTTTTATGACATTTGTATGAAATAATATAACTTTGGCTGCATTATTTAATAGAAATGTCATGAAATTACCAAATGAATAAGATGTTTTTGAAAGTGGCAATCCATTTCTATGAGCTAATATAGCTCACGTTTTAAGTTATTGTCGTATTGACGGCACTACCCTGTATAAAGGAACCTGTAATATCAAGTGATTTCTTTGATCTTAAGTGACTATAGGCGATGATAGTTAGGTACCATTGACAATGTAATAGACGAAGCTTATTATATATTTGTTTTTTTTACAATAAACAACACTGGTACATCTCGCCTAATAATATAAAGAGAACAGTTTCCAATCCACAGATGTGAACATACCCGTAAGATATGAAATCTATTGCTATTGCTAAGACTTGAAGCCACTTCACCTGTAAGTTGTAAAGCACTTCTACCTTATAGACAATCGATGCCATCAAAAATAGTTTTTTATGTTGTTGCTCATCCACAGTTAAATTAACTGATCATACAAGTAATACATGAAAATCGCTCAATATTACTGTCTTTATTGTTTGCAATGTTTTTTTATACGGGAGCTGCCTCGTTAGCTCACATCATTTCCTCATTTATACATACACTATAATACCACACAAAATAATATAAAATTAAAATTTTTAACTAACCCCCAGGCTCATTAATCGTCTATCTAACAGCGTCTCATTGAGACTTCTTATAGAGTACACCGCAGACTATTTGACGGTACAGGATCAGCTCAAGGTTTTGGAAATTCCACCGAAGTAACAGTAAACTAAATTTCAAATCAATCGGATCTGTGAAAGTTAGTAAGACTCTTTTGTTAAGCATCGAGGGTTAAAGACACGTACAATTATTTCTTTAATTTTATAGTGAATATTTTTAGGCAAATAAACCTGCCACTTGTTTCTGTGGGTGTAGTTAACAGAAGAAGTTTTTGTGAAAAAGTTCTAAAGCTAATAATAAAGTATTTTTATAATAATAATATTATTTTATTCAAAAACAGTTGAAAATCAAATTTAATAATAAAATTTGAACCAAATCCGATAAATAATAGATAATAATGTAAACACTTTTTATGGGTTTGACCCTTTCATTCGCTAACTTACCTACTTGCTCATCGGCTCATCGCTCATACAAAATGACAGTCTTTTTATTTTCGTATATTCTTTATCAAAGGACATGTTCTGAAAATGTATGGTGGTTGGTACTTAGCTACCCCCCAAGTCAAAACTTATATGAGAAGAAAGTTAAAGAATATCATAATATAAGTTTTATTTTAAATGCATGCCTATCAATAAAAAATAACATTTCTGTCTGGTTAAAAAATGTAACCCAGAGATGTAAAATTCGATTTATAAAATTTGAATAAAAGCGACACATGTCAGACTAAGTACAAAACGTCAATGTCGAATGTGTCAATTATAAAATTTTAATAAAAGTGACACATGTCAGACAAAGTACAAAACGTCAATGTCGAATGTGTCAATTATAAAATTTTAATAAAAGTGACACATGTCAGACAAAGAACAAAACGTCAATGTCGAATGTGTCAATGTGTCTTGTCAAATATTTTTTATTGTGGTTGATTTGGATCGGCTTACGACTATTTTGCAATTATATTTTATAATACATTTTAAAAGAACACGAAAAGTTGGTTTCTGTTCTAGTTTCTGACTAATAATAAGAATTTTTATTAATTTTTTACTATAATTCATCAGAGGAACTTGTATACAAAAGTAAGATTTCTTGCGTACACTTTTTAAAATTAATCAAAAATGCCGCAGTGACAAAATATAAAAGGGTACATTCAAGATCCTCTGAGCATTTTTAAATAAATATGTTTTTTTGTAAATAAATAATCATCTCATTTAGCTAAAGGCTAGCTAAATCAATAGCTTTTATCAAGTTTGACAATTCCGTCAGTGTAGAGTTTTGTGACGACTATACTGTATGTTTTTTATTGCTTCGCGATCTTTAAGCTGTGAAAATTGTTAAGAAAAAAAAACCATTTCTCTCTAAGGTTAACCGTATTAAAACTCAAGCCAGCCAACACTGGCTCATTTACATCATTGTAATTAGAGAAACTAATTAATATTGGTGGCAGCTGCGCACAAATTTAATTTTGATGGCGTTTCATTAAGGTTTTTCTCAATTCCAGACAGGTATCCGCAAAAGTTGAGTCCGCTTTAGAACCCTAACGACTGTTTTCTTCAGAAAGAGCAACGCGATTGGTACGTGGTGTGTATCTCCAGGGAGTCTTAATTACCCGTTTTTATCAAAATAGGGTAAATGAGCCAGTGGATTAGGCAGTTTTCCCCGTCAGTCGGACGAATCGCGTTTTTGTTTATAACAAAGCCGTTAAGAACCATGAACAGTTTTATTACGCGTTCTTTTACGAGAAATAGTCATTTGTAAGAATACTACAATCAAAAGCTTGTAGGCTTAGTTCTAACAGTTACTCAGTTCTGAATCGATAGTATGAAATTCTAATTCTGTCGATAAGAGATTCATAAAGTCGAGAAAGGTCCACTCTAAATTTATAATTTATAGTAGAAATTTACATCTACATCAAAGTCAAAGGAGTTACTTTAATATAATTTCAAAGGCACTTTTCACGTTACTGTTTTCAATTCAAGTTTTATGAAAACACAATTTATTGATTGTTTATCTTTATTGATGTTGTCTGTAATATTTTTAACTATGCTCTGATTTGTCTTAACGTATTGTAAACATAATAATAATAATGAAATTTCACACACTATACCCCAAATTAAAATTCATCAGGGGCCTATCTTATGATTTAGACATCGTCTTAATTAATCACTGATCTTCTGGCATGACAATATACTTAAACATTCTCGACCCTTAAGCAAATGTGACATCTAAGGTCTTTGGTACTAGGTACGACGAGTCTTAGTAGGTACAAATGCTTGTGATGTGAGAGATCCAGAGACAAGGCTACAAAATACACTACCCAGTGGTCGGCACGATAAATCAGTACATTAATTTAAATCCCCATAAATTTAAATTGAGTTCTGTTAATTGTATCGCTAATATTCCGATTAAACATTGAATTTATTATCAATCAGCGGCAAGGTGTGTTATATCAAAAATCTATTCCGACGTTCGGTTGTTCGGTAAATATTCACTTTCGGTAAAGGCTTCACTCTCGGATGTTTTGACTGGGAACCCCTTTATAATATTAAAATCCTTTCAGAGGGGCGCACACCTACATAACTCCCATAGGAAGCAGTGCTATACATTATATCGCGGATAACTCACCAATCAATTTTCGACTCTATCGCTCAAAGCTTACGAACTACGATATAACACTTGTTAGGCGTACGCGGTTTTATTTCATCCAGCGATTTTACGACTTGGGATATACGTGGGATCCATAACCGTACAGAATGCTTAGTGTAGAGTTACAAAATATCTGAATTTAGGTGTAAATATCTAATAGGCTTTATGAGATCCGCCGCAATTTTAGGGTAGGTACCTATTGAAATGTGTTGTTTGTGTATCATACTATTTTCTTAAGCAATAATTCTTTTTTACTCGTACCTATTATCTAGCCCAAAATGGATACTAGATAACATATGAACACACGTAATCAATTATATAACTCAACAGCCAATAATGACTCTTGTACATGAACATTTGTTCATCATATTAACATTTGCCCCTAACGGGGCTCGAACTCGGCGCCTTGGTTATGGAGACAGGGTCGCACACAATCAATTGTCTAAGCCTTTATTTGTAAAGCCCATATTTGATCAATACCAAGCGATGATTTCAGCGGCGGTTTCGATATCGGAACCTTTGTAGTAAGTAGGTAATTAAATTATACGGGTGATATCAAATATCGTTATTTATGTTATAAATTAGTTTATGAGAATAGCATAACATGATATTCGAAATAAGGCGGGTATGAAATACAATGACAAGATTTTTATTTTGAATCTCACTCAAGGACCGATTGCAAATGTTTCATCGTTCGAAGCTGGGAAGACCTAACGTCATGACGCCCGTAGACACAATCCTGCCTGAGATGCAATTCGTTTCGCTCGAAAAACTCCCCGAAAGTAAAAATCTCGTAAATCGAGATTATTTTTCGAATATCCTATTCTCACCACTAATCGAATCATACTTCGAGTTTTAGTGTGAAATGTTGACATTAAGAACATACTCACTTTGCGATGCATTTTGTTCTACCCGTTCCATTTGGTTTTAAGATGGTTGCAGCTACCTATTTACGTAGGAACGTAAATAGGTACCTTAATAGGTAATTACGTACCTACGACTAAATCCTACCTCATACAAATTGATTAGAAGATTGTAAAATTACCATTTTTTTTCAATAGTTAGAGAAGCATATCATAGCTTTTGTGTTACTGTGTGATATAACCTGTAAAATAGAATTCGAATTTCGAATAAAATCTCGAATTCGAGACTGTTTCGAATGCATGAGAAATGCTGCCCAGATGTTAAGCAGAAAGTTAAATCCAAATTCGGAGACACCCATTGAAGTATGGTTCATTCTGTCCTAGATCTCCTCGCCCTGCCAGCCCATAATGTGACCCTTTATGTCTCGTTTGACGGAACCCTTATTGTAAGAAGGAGGTAAACCGTGAGTTGGCACAGAGTACCTACTACTCTAGAAGTACGACAGAGAAACTCATTTTTTGTGCGTAAACTAGAGTTGGATGCAGTGTACTGATAACGCTGAAAAACTACCGTAAGTGGTCCTTAGAAAGGAAGGGACAATGGGGAATGAGGTCAAAAGCTCTTCAGAACACTCTTCATAGTACAGGCAAGAAAAGGTGCTCAGCGAAGCAATATAGCGTAGCAATTGGAGAGCCATGTCCAAAGCATCGAGGAGATACTTGATGCTACAAAGGTGCGAGAAATATCGAACCTTAGTTCAGAAAAAAGCGTATCTTGTTCAGGATAAGGAAAAAACACTTTCGGGAAATTATTTGGGAAGCTATTCATCACGTTTTATCAAATGCAAGTAAATGATCTCACAGTGGTCAACACGTGCATTAGTCTTTTGTAAATTTTTCGACCCTACGAATTTCGCTGCTGTAGGACAGATCAACTAAATAAAATTTTCCCTAAATTATTGGAGAGGTCAAACATTGGCAATCGGACAATTGTAACATCTCTTTTATCTTTCAATCATAGACGTAATATAGCGAAGTCAATAATAAATCATTTTGCACCATAAAGTCACTGAATCGAAAAAAAATTGCAATAACTCAGGTCCTAAAGCGTAAAGTATGTTACTTTACGCTTTAGGACTTGAGGACCTATTTCAAAACAGTAAAGAGTATGCTTTTCCATTCATTTTATCGTTTCAGTAAAGTAAATTGAGCCCAGCCAAATCTGAGCATCTAATTATATTGTTACTCGTATTTGGATTCAGGTATTGCATCTATCCGTTTCTCTGAAGCGTTTTAGGTATTTCGTTTGGTTAGGTCTTATTTAAAATCAATATAAGGACAGTTTTGAGGAGACAAAGAATATAGTATACCTATACAGGGTTATTTTAAAAATACCAACTTCTCATGAACTTAAAGATCTGACCAATTTAAACAACTTTTAGTAAGGAAACATATCCAATATTGTGAAAAATAAATCAGCTGTTCCATACATTTTAACTGAGTTCCATTGGTAATTTTTATCAGCTTGTATTTAACTGTGCATCATACTAAGCCAACATGAGGTGCTGCCACACTACTGTTATAAAATGTTTACTAACATTTTCAACCACTAATACATTTACTAACAAATGTTAGGAATTGTTACATTCTGTTAGGAATTGTTAAATGTTTTAAGTGCTGCTACACTGATGCAAAATGTTAACAAACATTTATAGCATTTAAAAAATCGCGTGCTGCCACACTGCTGTTAAAAAATGTTTACTAACATTTTCTAACACTAATACATTTACTAACAAATGTTAGGAGTTGTTACATTCTGTTAGGAATTGTTAAATGTTTTAAGTGCTCCTACACTGATGGAAAATGTTAACAAACATTTATAACATTTGAAAAATCGGCTCGCTCGCTATACAGGCTATCCCTGCACCCTGTTTGTATACACAAATGTTTGATCACAAATGTTTTATTTTATTCATCATCATCAGCCTATATAGGTCCCACTGCTGGGCACGGGCCTTCCTACATGGGAGAAACACATGAGGAGCTTGGACCATAACACCACCACGCTGGCGCAATGCGGGTTGGTGGGTTAAAGCGGTTGCAGTAACAATCGGTACCAACGGCTTAACGTGCCTACCGAAGCACGGAGGAGCTCGAGATTATAAATTTGATTGACCCATTCCGGGACCGACCATGGCGAAAGTTGCTTTGTTTTCGTTATCGAAACCAGAGCGTCCAAACCACTACGCCACCGAGCTCCTCAATGGTCATCATTTGACCTTTATTTTATTACAATTTACTAGTTCAAAAATGTTTACTAACATTATCTAACATGCAAACATTTTCTTACATTGTGATTTCTTAACAAATGTTTAGTAAACATTTTTTAGCAGCAGTGTGGCAGCACCTTTAACTAACGAAAATAATAACTTACTAAGTCCATACGGCAATAAATTAAAGCATGGTCTATATTTGTCCATAAAAATGGTTTGCCACTTTCAAAAACATCTTATTAATTTAATAACTTCATGACATTTGTATGAAATAATTATAACATTGGCTGCATTATTTCATAGAAATGTCATGAAATCATCAAATGAATAATATATTTTTGAAAGTGGCAAATCATTTTTATGAACAAATATAGACCATGTTTTAATTTATTGTCGTAGTGACACCACCACTGTAGGTATATCTATTTATTGTAAAAGTTTTTGACAGCTGATCATTTTCATTTATATGGAGAGAACGAAATATAACTGAGTTCAATCAAGCCCAACAAACTAAAAAAATCGTTAATATAACACTATTTTAAGAACAAAATATTTTGTTTTAGATATTTTTTAAACTACATAATTCAAATTACAGCTGCTTCAACGCCCACATTAAATTGTTCTGAGGGCCAAGAAGGAAGACGTTTTTAGATTATTTCAAAAAGTTATTCATTTGTTTCTTCATGTCCTTTGTTTCTTATTTAATAACAAGGCATAGGCGAGAGGCACTATATTATTATTGCTTTATACGGTAATCTCCATGTAAAGAGAAGAGGTGCCGGAATGGGGTACAACGTATTTGAAGGCTCTGTGTAAGTATAAATTTTATTTTGTATTTTTTAAGATTTCGGGATTCTTCAGTCGCAAAAACAATTATACAACTAGTATTATAGCTATATTTACATAACACAAAGTTTTCACACTTTTTGGTTTGTTTTCAAAACTAATCTTGCTTTCACCATACTTATTGTTTTTTTTCACTAGATAAGCATACATGCCATGTTTTATGTTTTTATACTAGAGAAAATTTTGAGTCAAGTTCAATTCACTTCCTTTTAAAGATAAAACTTCTTATTTGTATATTATTTTCATGTAATGACCTAGTTGCGCCTTTTGCGGCTTCTTTTTGACAATTATGAAATATCCTCTTAATTTCAAATAATCTTAATTTTCACTTAGCATTATTATAAATGTCAATAATAATGATAATGAATAATGAATATGATAATGATAATAATGATATGTGATAATGTCATGTCTCTTAATTTCATTCACGAAAAACGGTTATTGTAATTTACGTATTATAAGCGGTAAAATTTTTAACATAAATTAAAACCGAATTCAAAACACTGAAATGAATAAAATATTTAAATTTAAGTAGGTACTTAGAACCATATTTTTTTTTAAGTCGGTGCTTCACTTACTATTGACTCTAACTTAGGATTTTTTTATTTTTAAAATTTTTTGTGATAACTTTCTAGATATGACCGTCAGCTTATATTGTTTCCTACTATCGTATCGTTTCACTAAAAATTTATAGTAAAGTTAAATTCCGCAATTTCGCATATAAGTAGGTAAAGACGACTTTCTCATTCCTGTTGTTTAGATTTAAAAACGAAATTGCCTAATCGACTATGATATTTTTTATCGTTTTTTTTCCGTTAAGGAGTTGTACTTTCCATCATCAGTTGACCCAAATAACCTGATAGAATACAACTATTCGTCAATACGTACCTATCTATAATATTTAAAGAACTATCTTCCAACTCTTAACCGTTAAGGAGTTGTACCTTTCATCATCAGTTCATCCGAATAATCCGATAGAATACAACTATAGTTACTACGTTACTATAATATATAAAGAATTATCTTCCAACTCCTAACCGTTAAGGAGTAGTACCTACCTTTCATCACCAGCTCATCAACATAAGATGGTGACTGACAGTAGCAAATACTTGAACAGCTTTGGAGAAAAGTAAGACATTTCATACGTACCTATAAAATTTGAGGTATGCCCTCGATTTTCCTGGGAACCCATTATCACATCCTGACTTTTTGACAATGGGACTACCTCAGGAGTATACTCCATCGAATAGAAAGAGAATTTCGCAAATCGGTTTACAATTGACCGAGAAATTGATGAACATACATACCTACAATAAAAAATACATATAGTAGAACATTATCACCTTCTTTTTTGAAGTCAGATAAAAATGAAGTTTCTGTTTTATTTGATTTTATGTATGTCTGTACAGTTATTGACATAAGTCTTACAAGGGGCGTACGGGTGCTTCAAAAATTTTAAAAATATTTCGCCCCGCGTTAAGGGGCGAACGGGTAAGTACCTTAATAAGGGGCGAACTGATACTTTTAGGCAAAGGGGCGAAAGTTGCGGGGCGAACGGGTCTGAGACCAAAAGTCAAGCATGAGTAATAAATAGTTCCCACCACACTAAAAGAAATTCTTTTATTTTTAAAACCTCAAGGGTTATTGTTTTCAGGATCGCATTAAAATTTCTCAAAGTAAATAAATCCCGAGTCGAATCTCATTACCATGCACTAAGGGTGTCATTATCACGTGTACGGCTACCACCCTTGTATATCATTAGCACGCACCTAAGTTTTTAATTAAAAACTCTGAAGCTGTAGGTAATAGAGTCTATTATCTATTCTATGCTATCGCACAGAAGTTTTCTATTTACAGTTTCTGCTGTGTCATTATATTCGGTAAACTATTACGTAATACTTTGTAGGTTGAATATAAAATAATTCCTCATTAAACACCTAACTTAAAAATTGAAATACTATTTATGTATTTGGGAGAGTGCTACAAAAGTATGTTTTTTTTTATTAAAAATAAAAATAATGGTTGTAATATACTCAGCCGATGTTATAATGGTCATTATGTTACAGCTAGTTTTCTAATTTTCATTTTAATTATTATATGTATGTAATTTTGAAACATGAGTATAGATAAGCTTTTTATTTTTATGCAATCATAAATTTTGCGTAAGCAGCTCGTCAAAATTACCTACATAAAAAAATACAGTTTTATATCCCCAACGTACTCGTAGTTGGGAGTAAATATTTTATTATTCCACTAAATGGTTATAATATTTCCTAGCAATTACTTCTCTGTGACATGGCGACCCGGGACGTGAACGGTTCATTAATTTCTGCGAGCAGTTATACTACAGTCCGTTTAAAATTTAATTCAATCACATAAGGACTCTTGGGTCCCATCGTGACGCTAAGCTTGAAAGTAAGATTTCAATCTCGTTGTTTTCTTCGATTACGTTCGTAGTGAAAGTTTCCTTATTAACCTACGTACTCCCAAAGTTAGAAATAAGTCGCGTTATCGTTATAAATATAATACATTATGTTGGATAATCCAATAGTATTCATTCACTTTATTGCTTTGTCCCTGACCGTGGGAGTTTTAGGGTTGTCTTTGCTGTAAATTAAAAAAAGACTCTGTTTTGTTCATCATCATTCACCACCATTTCAGCCAAGAGACGCCCACTGCTGCGCATAGACCTTCCCTAAAGATCTCCATACCAATCGGTTCTGCGCTGTCCGCATCCATCGGCTTCCCGCGACCCTCACCAGATCGTCGGTCCACCTTGTGTAGGGCCTACCAACGCTGCGTCTCCCGGTACGCGGCCGCCACTCGAGGACCTTTCCGCCCCAACGGCCGTCAGTCCTCCTTGCAATGTGGCCTGCCCACTGCCACTTGAGGCTCGCAATTCTTCGGGCTGTGTCGGTGACCTTAGTTCTCCTGCGGATCTCATCATTTCTGATTCGATCACGCAGGGAGACCCCGAGCATAGCCCTCTCCATTGCCCTCTCCATTCCTTGTAAGCGGTCACGTCTCAGTTTCGTAAGGCATCTCTGTTTTGGTAAATAAACGAATGAATGAATGTTTATTTGGCAAAAGAAAAACACATTACAAGAATACAAAAATAGATAAAATAAAATATACACATTTTCGAAACCAAATTAGTTCCCGCTCAGTTCATGCCGAGGCACAGAGTGCTTCGACGCTGGTATTCTGCGGATACCAATTATCACTTCGGATACCATATTAAGACAGGCGGCGTTAGGCAATGCTCAAACAGTAAAGCACTTTCTCTGCTCAGGACTGACGTAGATAAATAGTCCTAATTGTTTTTTTTATGATATGAAAGTTATTTCAATAATGATAGACAGTTTTAGTTAATAAGTTAGTCCAAGACAGTTAATCCAATAGGCAATGCCTATGTATGAAAATTGTACGAAAACAATAGGCACTGAACTGAACAAAATATATTTCTTAACTGATTTAGGAAACCGGATTGATTTTAGTCAAAAAATACGAAAGATATTTGAAATGGACATGGAAGTAATCCTGTCTCTTTAACTAGCTTTTATATGAAAAATATAAAGCGAGCGTGTACGGCGACATCAAAGCCTATATCGGACCTTCTTATCAAGCACTCAACTTTAAGTGGTTGCAAGTCGGTTATTTATTTATTTATTTATTGTACAGCAACAGAATACAAATCACAGCTTACACATAAATTACAAGTCCTTGAAATAAAATAAAAACAATTAAAGTTGCACTCCGATCAAAACTAAACAGTATTAGTTTATACTTCTGCATTTACATTGAACATTATGTTAAAAAAGTTTAAACCATCAAACAAATAGGTAAAGTTTACACAAATTAAAACCATATAAGAATATGCATGTTCTCTTTTATTATGAAATGATCTAGTAATATAATTTTAGCTACAATAAATTATCAATACTTAGTAATAAATTCTCCCAAACTGTAGTCACAGATCACAAATTCCGTAGTCTTGCTACGCGATTCGCACTGAGTAATTTAGACCCTCCAGCGGGTCTTATAATAAATCTTTTCCTTAAAAACCATTTGCCAACTCTTACCAATTGTATTACTTGTAGGTGGTTTGAAGCTCATTGTGACGTTTCCGGTGATTTCGGTTTAAGGACTTAGTAACAAGCAATCGATAATCTCTATTGTTACGTGTACTTTTATAATCTTTTTAGAACACGAATACTGTCGCGCCACATAATATGGATTTTACATCTTTACTAACCACAATAAATGGTGTTTTCTATATCTTAACGTAGCTTGTTTCTACTGCTTGTACGTACACATATTATTTAATGAAATCGTGAAATAAGGGATTATTGTATGAATTCAGGTATATGAAATCACAGAGACTCGTGTCATGTCTAATTTTTATATTGAATTACATACTTATAAAAATATCTAAATTAGAAAAATTTCACGTCCTAAGGCGGGGATCGGACCCGCGAATGTTAAAATGAAAATTAAGAATATTGAATTACATTTTTTTATTGCAATAGGTTTGCTAATTTTAAAGAGACTGGCGGGCTGATATGGAATGAAAGATTAAGCATATAGTATTCCTTTTATAGTCACCATTTACGCAAATACGCGAGGCTTTTTCGCAAAAAGTCACACAAATTTGCATGTAATTTTTCTAGTGGTTCGGGAATAATCCACTGGAGCTTGTCTCTCCTTCTTTTAAGCACGTTTTCGCGGGCGATGTAAAGGGATTATTGCATAGCCCACCCCATCCCATTATTTCTGTAATCTGTTTTCGCGGGAGAATTTTATCATACATTTTTTTTACCAAGCACGGTAAATGACTCAACATCACCTGATGAGAAGCAATATAAGATGTGTCCATATGCGAAGAGAGGTGCTAATGCATCAATAACACACTGCTCTAGCCGCCTCCACCCTGGTAGACTGTTAGGTTTCTTCCACGCTTCTTTTATACGAATCCGCGTTGTAGGAAGGAGGAAACTAACTAGTGTGGTATTTTGAATAAGTGCCTGCCATTGTACCACAACACTTTTTACAAATATTTACTAGGTCATAAGAAATTTACTCTTAAGTAAATTATCATTTGACAAATCAACTTTCACAGCGACTTGATTGGAAAAGTAATTGATTTATGAATTATGTTATTTTGTTTTTCATTTAAGATAATTGTTTTCGACACGTTAATATTTCTACAATAAAATATTAAGAAACGCT
This sequence comes from Nymphula nitidulata, assembly GCA_947347705.1. Taxonomy (NCBI): domain Eukaryota; kingdom Metazoa; phylum Arthropoda; class Insecta; order Lepidoptera; family Crambidae; genus Nymphula; species Nymphula nitidulata. Next base: position 13,410,610 of record OX374625.1, on the reverse strand, counting down.
TGTTTTAAAACCAATTAAATTAGAACTCTTTGAAACGTTGACCAAACATTATTTATGAAGCTTGTAAGAAGAACAAGTTTAAAAAAAATATATAAAAGTAAAACATGCTGGCCAGTGTAATAAATAAATACTATAGTTATCTGCAGCACCTATTATATAGGTATACAGTTTTTGAGGAGTTCAGTGGTGTTGGTTTTAATGCTCTGGTTTGAATTACGAAAACAAAGCAACTTTCGCCATGGTCGAGCCCGGGTTAAGTCAATCAAAAGTTTATTATCTCTAGCTGCTTCGTGCTTCGGAAGGCACCCACGTGCCTTCCGAAGCACACAGTGCCCACGTAAGTGCCCACGTAAGTGCCCACGTAAGTGCCCACGTAAGTGCCCACGTAAGTGCCCACGTGGGTTAAAGCGATTGCAGAACAACCGGTAGTGGTACCGGTTGTTCTGCAACCGCTTTAACCCACCAAACCGCATTGGGCCAGCGTGGTGGTGTTATGACCCAAACTCATCACGGTTTCTCGCACGTAGGAAGGCCTGTGCCCAGCAGTGGGACGTATATGTATAGGCTGGTAATGATGATGATGATGACAGTTTTTGATACTTACAATTTTTTTTTTATGTTAAAGATTTTACTTACTTTTATATACAATTTGTACGTACGTTCATATAAAGTATAGTATTTACTTTAAGCCTTCCATCCAGTAATTTAAAAAACTATGCAACCCTGGCATAATATAAGGCAACATAAAACAATCTAAATACGCACGTGTATGCTTCTACACTGACCACATTTTAAATATTTTCCACCATTTTTTCATTTAACTCGTAAAGAAGAGGTGTGTCCACACTAACGCGCGGACAATGTGCTGGCTCTATATTTATTTTGCTCTCCATATATTGTGTCACGGTTATACGACATTAGCGGGCGCAAATTACGGGACAGCGTGGACCATAATGAGGACATATATATTCGTTTAATGCGAGGTGTATTACCCTTGTGTAAATGTTCATATATTATCTGGCTCGTTGTAAAGGATTTTGGCTAGTAAGAAACCTTTTAGAGCGGTAAATGGACCAAAGTAGGCTGTAGGTATCAGAGAGAACTTGACAAAGTAAGTTGATAAGTGAAATATTAGGTAATCGAATTTTATAAATTGGCGCCTAAGTATAAATAAAAAAAAACGATGTGAACCAAATAGTTGACTTAACACATAATAATTAAATTTAGATTGGGTAAGAATTATCTTTGAAGCAACATTTTTTTTCATTGATTGTTATTATATTGATTAGATAGGTACTACATATTTATCTAACGTTGTGTAAGGTTACGTGTGCCTGAAACTAATTCAAAGAAGCAATATTACATGCATTTTGTTATCAATTAGAAATATTTTGTAAATATTGAAGTTTAGTCGTGTAATTTGTTTATTTATGCCTGCGTGATAACATAACAAAGTTGCGTGTCACTTCAGCCTTTCTTTTTTATTCGAATATTGATACAAAAGTATTTTGCAACTCTTTACTAGATACTTACTACTACTACAGTTTCATATTAAAGTCCCTTTCTAATCATTAATGGAGATTTGACAATAGTTACACTCACTTCATTTTAAAACGACGTAACAGGGAAAGTATACCTATCAAAATTGATTTTTTTGCTAGAAGACTGAGCTACTTTGTTTCTTATTTTTTACCATAGTTGAATGACTGTCATCGGACTACTTATTAATTTTTTTTACTATAAACAGGGAAGTGTTCATATTAGAATGGACTTGGTGCTTCACTTTCTATTGTTTCTGGAAACAACTTAGCACTAACTCCAAAACAGCACATACGTTTTGGAGACAAGTACATACCTTAGGTACTTAAATTTAATTATTTTTTCCTTTTTAGTGTTTTGAAGTCGGTTTAATTTTTGTTAAAAAAATGTTTTTCACCTTTTTAAATGATCGTCTAAGTTCAAAGCTAGATGGGTAACTGTCAGCACTATCAACTTCTCTGTCTCTCAGTCTTTAGTTGAAATACATAATATTGTTCCGTTAACCGAAACCTCATGTGTTTCTGCCATGTAGGAAGGCCTGTGCCCAGCAGTGGGACGTATATAGGCTGGTGATGATTAACCGAAACCGTTACGGAGTTCCATCATCAGTTCTCCCCAATAAACTGATAGAATACAACTATTCGTCAACACGTTGCTGTTACATTTAAATAATTATCTTCCAACTCCTAACCGTTAAGGAGTTGTAACTTCCATCATCAGTTCACCCGAATAACCCAACAGAATACTACTATTCGTTAATACGCACCTTTATTATTTAAAGAATTATCTTCCAACTCCTAACCGTTAACCATCATCAGTTCTCTCGAACAACCCCAAAGAAGACTGCTATTCGTTAATACGTACCTATAATATTTAAAGAATTATCTTGCAACTCCTGACCGTTAAGGAGTTGTACCTTCCTTCACCAGTTTATCAACATAAGATGGTAACAGACAGTAGCAAATACTTGAATAGTTTAGGAAAAAAGTAAAAAATGTCATACGTGCCTATAAAATTTGAGGTTTGCCCTCGACTTCCCTGGGATCCTATCATCAGATCCTGACTTAGGGACAATAGGACCACCTCAGGAATAAACTCTATCGAATATAAAAAGAATTTGGAAAATCGGTTCACAATTGACTGAGAAATCCATGAACATACATATAAAAAAAAACATACAGTGGAACATATAAGCTCCTACTTTTTTTTAGTCGGCATAAAATAGATTTTCTATTCTTTGTGCGCCAGCAGGTTGAGAACTAAAGGTTAAATAATTATTTGTAAAATGTTAATTGAAAGAATTGAAATATGTTCTATGCTTGTGGTGTGATAATAGATCGTTACTATGCAGAAAGATACCAATAATTAAAACAAATTGCAAGATACTGGGATTTAAATGCAAATACGTATTATATTTTAATTTTAGCTGTCTTAGTTTGGTGGAATAAATTGGTGTAACATAATACTATCTAAGATATGAAATCAATTTGATAAAAATTAAGTATTGTTTCAATGAAATAAAAAGGAATATCTCAGTGGTTTGTCGTCTTTTGCAAACTGTATTTTATCAAATTAAAATAATATCAAAACAGCTGCGTTTATGTCATCTTCTGCTGTTTGCTATATTGGCCCTTAAAAAAGTTAAAGCTAAAAGTCTAATTTCAGTAAAAGTAATATTTATTTTTAAAACTTTGTTGCACAAGAGCACATAATAACAGAGAACACAACAAAACAGAACACAATATAATGTTTAGCCTTATTGCTAAGCGCAATCTATTTCAGTTGTCCCTGCAGGCTAAGGAAATGGAATAGAAGGATAAGAAGAAAGTGGCTGCAAGATTCCAGTGTGCACAGTGAGGAGTAAGCGAGAGAATCAATGGAGGCGAGGTGTACTCGTGTAAGGTAAGATTAGAAGAGAGCTTGAGAAACAAATTAACAAACAGGAGCGCAAGGAAAAGTAGTAGTAGCTTTGAAATGTACTAAACTGTAACTATGTATTAAAGTACTCGACTGTAATTACGAAGATGACGTAATGAGTTTTACGGTGCAAGCACCTTGCTCTTAAGTTCCTGAATACGAGGTTTCCAAGACTGGCACTGGTCGAAAGCAACGCCAAGATTGCTGACAGTTTTGGCGAACAAAATAACTGTATCATTAAGAATGAGTAAACAAAAAAAATGACTATTTAATCTAAAATTAATTGCACGTGGTTATTGTATCCTACAGACAATAACAGCCACAATAACAATAAACTATATTTAAATATTGGTGAAGTAGGTACCCAGTTACAGAAGATACGAAAAATGAGGAAAAAAACGACATAGGGCATCTTTCTGTGTCGTGAGTGAGTTCGCGGGACATTGTACCTATGTGCTTTGTGATATTTATAATTTCATTTCATAGTTCATTTATTTATCCATCACAATGGCATCTTACATATACCGGGTGTACAAAAGAACGGGACAGCTAATTTACAGGGTTATTCCGACAGTACACACAAACAGCTTTTGCTATAGGGTCAACATCGAAATCGCGGAAAAAAAATCAGCTGTTTCATACAAATATATGTGCACTTTTCTGTGTACTGTCGGAATAACTCTGTAAATCAGCTGTCCCGTTCTTTTGTACACCCGGTATAACTTACATAACTTACATAGTAGCTGAACATAGTATAAAGGAATGCAAACATGCACTAGCCATAGTGAGAGAGCGGCATCCGTACTAGGATACCTACCCCGTGTTAAGCAGTTCCGGCTATACAGGTGGTCCAATTAGTGACATCAATATTTTTTTTTTAGATTTCTCACTTCTGGCGGTATTCAAAAATACCCCATGTGTGTTCCGCGATTTTTAGTAGTTTTCGAGTTATAATTTTTGGTCTAGCCTGTCTTTTGTCTAACCTTCTTGGTTTTAATAATTCATAAAAACGGGGCAGCTTTTTATAATGTCTTTTGTATTTTGAATTACTGTCGTGTGTCTGTCATCTTATTCCCGACTCTTATCCCTGCGTTGGTACATCTTTGTATATAATCATTTTTCTGTAACGACTTTCAATTTTTTCATAAAAATATGTTATTTATATTATAGTTTTTTTTAATATTAAACATCTATATTCACTACACAGGACAAAGTAGGTATCTTAAAACTTTTTGTTTCGTCATTATTTCACAGTTTAAATATTTACTACCTAATTATCCATCTTTAATTATATAAAATATGCATATAGGTATCCTTATACAAGTGTTAGAGGTATTCTAGTTTCTCAAACTTATAGGCACTTATTAAAGTTTCTCTAACATAATTTATTATACCTAAATTACAAGTAGGTAAATCTTATTAATTATAGATTTACTTACCTACCTAAATAATATTTATTGCTATTTTATAATTATGTGTGTTATATTGTTAGCCGACATAAGCGTTTAAAAAAAGATATCATAATTTAAAGTTACGTACCAACCAATTGGATAATTTTTAATCTGAAGCTAGCAACTTTAATACTAAGTATAAAAACTGCAATTACAGTCATATGCAACTTATTGCTGACAAAATTTATACAGGAGTAAGATAATAGGCATGCCTAAATCTCTTGTAATAGGGGGAGAGTAGGGCGATTCAGAACGCGGGGTAGCTCCGAATGCGGGGTAGTTCCGAACGCAGGGTCGTTTTCATCATGGTACAGTCGACCACAGAAGTAGCTGAGCACTTTAGTACCATGTCACAATAGCTATGGCAATTACGTACGAGCGCAAAAAGTCAGTGTGACATGGTACGTGTTAAGCTACTTCTGTGGTCGACTGTTCACAAGGAAAAAGACCCTCTGCTCATTGCCGGGTATTGAACATGAGCGCATCTCTCAGTCAGTAGAAATTAATTATATCCAACGAAAATACTAAGTGAGCAACTAAAAAATCTGATTTCGGCGACAAATCGTTGAATAGTCGACCAAAACAGATTTCTAGTCGCTAATTTAGTATTTTTAGTTGCTTAATTTATTAGGTATATTCCGAAATAAATTATCAACTTTCATTATCTGCGTTTGGATTTACCCCATTCACGAAATATAGGTAGAGGACTACTTACCTATATTTCAGTAAATATTTATGAAAGTTCAACACATACATAATACAGAATTTCGGTGGGTTTGGTAGTTTGATGATAAAAAAAATAGATAGCGTGCTTCGGGCTGTATCGTAGGAGAACGGTTTTTAGAAAATGAAATGCAGATTTTTTACTTAGTCTTGCAAAATTTCATATACAGTAGATAAACAAAGCTTCAGCATTATAAAGCACAGGCAGCAGTGATTTAGTATTTTTCTTTATTAAAGAAACGCCTTTACAAGCGATATTAACGTCATGACAGAATAAATTTGAAAGTAGGGTAGGTGCGGGTAGTAAGGCCTGTCCGCTAATAAGGCCTATGTTAGAGAAATACAATTTAAAATGAAGCTTGCCGTTTAAAGTCGCACTCATAGGTAACTAAGCATACCTAGATGGGACTTCCAATCCTACCAGTCGTAAGACGCTTGTCTCGCTTATTCCCACCAGAGCAGCGTTATTCATTTGAGGGGCAGTCCGGTGGCTCGAGTAATAAGAGCTCGACCGAATCAATCACATGTATAATTATGCGCTATGTTTGATATTATTTCATGCTTTTACGAACTTTGATGTTTAAATAATCATGGTTTGAATAATGTTTTCTTTTGAGTTTATCTTTACATAAGTTGGCGGCGGTTTTGACCGCGGGCCTTCTTATCTTGTATCGATGTTTTTCTGTTTTACAGTTCATTTTGTCTTTTCCCAAATGTTAGTAATGTAAGTGAGGTATGAGTATGACAACAGTTTCCTGATTGGTTTTTAGTGACTACAACCACGATGGCGCCCAAACGAGCATTGTGGATGTGGTCTGAAAACGACTTAGTGCCAGCTTTCCGAGCATAGTAGAAGGCTGAGCACTTATAAAGCGCTGAGAAGTATAAAATTTCCAGAAAAACCATTAGAAAACATCTCCAGACCGGCAGTTCGCAAAAACACTTGATCGAAAATCTATACTCAGTGACGATCAGAAGGTTCATCTTATTAGTAGAATAATGAGGTTTGCTGAAACAGGATTGCCTGTGCCACCACGGATGCGATACGATCTCAATTGCCAAATTTAAAGAGCCTTTTTTGACTATCTACGTATGTTTAAAGTCTTTCGCTTTATTACTCTACTACATTGGAATAATGCCTACTAACAAAGGTTTTATAAAATGTTTAATTTATTTTTTTGTTTACGGCAGAAGTTGCCATTTATTATATAAATTTAATAAAAATTGATATTCAGACTTAACTTTAAAATTGATTGATTCAAGTGAATAGTTTTTGTTTTATTTCAAATCTCCCTTAGAACTTCTTGAATGGGTCGGAAGATCTTCTAAAAGGAAAACATTGTATGCTATTTATTTCATTTAAAGCACAAATTAGATGGATGTTGCTTCGAAGTTTGTTCAGAAAGCTGGGGATTGTTCAGCTAGTGGACAATGGAAACCATCTGTGAGCTGTATCGTAAACTTGTCTCCAAGTTCGCTATCAAGTTTAAGGCGCTGATCGAAGCAATTTGAATATTGGTTTGTTTTACATTGTTTCAGTTGTGGGAATGTTCCTTATTTTAGTACACAAACAAAACAGACTAGATGTATTGTTGTCTTTCTATTTGAATCACTAAGGCGACAGTGTTTATGGGCATGGGTCTGTAACATGTCTGAAATAATAAACTTAATAATTATGGTAACAAAAGGCATAATTTATGTTTACATGTGTGAACATAAATTATGCCTTTTGTTACTTAGGCTAATTAAAATTATGCCTTTCCATGGCTGTGCCTAAGGCGATTAACACACGGCACCGCGCACCGCCGCGGTAGGCGGTGGAGCAGATCTTATGTTGCATTGGCCTTTAAGAAATCCGTTGATGCCAAACATGCGAATACCGCCCGACCGCGCGGCCTAGCGGTGCTCACACCGAGCTGTCGTCTGCGCGGGGCGGAGCGGCGCCTTGCACACGAGGCGCCGCCTAACCGAGCGGTTCATCGTGGATGCACGACATTCTTGTCAGTGCCTATGATCAAACTCTGGTCAAAACCACGTTAAATCTATCCGCGCGGACAAACGCGTTAACCGCCGTAACGCGCCGGGAACCGCTACAAAATCAGTTTCACCGCCAACGCCCTCCGCAGCGGTACGCGGTGCCGTGTGTTAATCGCCTTACATATTGCAGCCTTATAATATTATGAGTTGTGAAGGTATGCTATAAAGACTTATGGCAAGTGACGATTATGGCTATTAACTTTATGCATTTTTAGTTTATGACAAAACAGTTAAGCGTTTCAATGGGTAGCCCTCAACGATACTTAATTTGGGCTAGATAAATAGGAGTTGTAAATTTTTAGCGAATGTTTTAATTGAATTGATAAGCTTGGTTCCAAATACCTATAATATTTAATTATTGACATATTTTTCATAAATATTGTAGTACATAGTGAGCCTGTAAGCGCACGCACGCACATCTATTTAATAAGTATATTATTTTAAAGTATTAGACATATACCCAAATAACTCAGATTCAAACCTGGGATCTTCGGTTTAGTTACGGGGGTCGCATATAAGTAAAACGTTATCTATAATCGTTATCGTTAATTTTCGTCTTTGGTTTTTATATATATACACACATATTTTATATATATACAGCCACGCTGATCCAATGAATAGGTAATAATTTATGCGTAGTTATAGTAAATATAATAAAGAAATTGCGAAATAAGTAATTTAAAAAAGCTGCTTATCGTAGTATCACCCTTATATGAGTATATCAGATAAACACAAGTTTTGGGATGTGAGACTTTGACCGCGGTCTTAGCATCGAACTTTGTCCGCGTCAGTTTATCGTGCCATTTCAAATATTTTAGTTTTTGTTACTATTTATATAACTTTCAACTTTGTCCCCATCAATCAGTTTATCTCATATTTTATGATTTTGCTAGGAATTAAGTGATTTACAGTTATTTTGGTCCTAAAGCAAATTTTTTGAATAAATATCTATGATTATTTGTCTTTACGGTAAACTTTGGATGCTGATTGTTCTGATTTTTTACCTGCTTTTGAACCTAAAAGATTATCGATTACTTACCTAATTAGCCATTCTACTCCGTGGTAATGTCCTGTGTATTAAAAATCTTCAATAACGTGGGGTGGTGATTTAGGGGACAGTAGGGTAATTGCAAATACAAGGTAATTTTGAACTTGGACGTGTTAATGTCAGGCACTGGGTATATCTTTTTGCTTTTCTAGCATCCTCAGGCCTCGTTCGGAGTCAACCCTGCATACGTAATTACCCTACTCTACCCTAAAGGTGATGACGCTAATAAATAAAGCGATTCAATGAAACTGTTACAAACAATTCTAACAAATAAATAGAATTCACTTCAGCTCACATTGAATAGAGAACAAATTCAATAAGGCGAGATGGTGTAAATCTCAATTGTAGTTCGCCTTCATCAAGATACCTTGGAAATGGGTATCCAGCAAATTGCTCTAAATAATGTGTGATTTCGTTCTGAAAGTCGGGCGCTTTCCATTTTATTGAATGCAATCCCTAGGGTTGAGATCAAAGCGGGTAACACTAAAATGTATTTTTCAGGGCAAACTCATCTATACTACAATCCTTTTCATGCTCCTTGTACAGACAGATAGAAATTGTTGATTAATTCTATTCCACCTTTTTTGTCTGATGTGCGTAACCAGTAAGTATCTGCAGTTTTATTATTTCATTGATTAAAATCAATCGGGGACTGAGAGTTAAGTAAAATGGACGTATCCAGCTTACACTGGTTATGATTTTTTATTTTAACTCTTCATCGTCGTCATCATCACCCACCAACCTATATAATATTATACGTCCCATCGCTGGGTCCATGAAAACTATTTCCGCCGAAGTTACACCCAATAAAGTTATTTAGTCAACGGATAATGTATGCTAATAAATAATTATTAGCATACATTATTTACTTGAATAAAACACTATTTTAATTTGTCGTATGCAATGGCAATTAATACTAATTAATTGTAATACCAAACGTGAGCCTAGCTGGTAATGTGCTAAGTTCACCATTATTTGGCTGATTTATAGGCACTTATTTTATTTATGGTTTCTTATTGTTCATTCGATCTTTTATATAATAAAATTTGTTCCATTTGAAAAAGCGCAAATTGATAACAGGTAAAGTAGTGCAAAGGGAAAAGATGGGATGGACCAATTCCTTTCTGATTTCGGCTGGTTTATACATATACACTGTCCATGGCTTAGCTTGTCCCACCACTATTAAGTATTCTTAATTATGTTACATACCTAGATATATATATGTAAAAAATTTTAAACAAAAATTAAAACCGACTTCAAAAAACTGAAAAGGATTTTTATCCTTTTCAGTTTTTTGAAGTCGGTTTTGCAAGTTTTTATTTTGTTTACAAATAACAAAAAGAGTAATAATTAAATTTAAGTAGGTATTCATCCCCTAGAAACATATTTTCGGAGTCGGTGCTTCACTTTCTATTGTTTTTGGAAACCACTTAGCACCAACTCCAAAAATATGTTTCTAGGGGATGAATACCTACTTAAATTTAATTATTTTATCCTTTTCAGTTTTTTGAAGTCGGTTTTAATTTTTGTTTAATTTTTTTTTTTACAATTTTAGTGGTAACTTTCTACGGTCGAAGCTAGATGGGTGATCGTAAACTTATATTGTTTCCTACTATCGTATCGTTTCACTAAAAAGTCATTTGAAAAGCAAAACTTCGCAATTTCGTATATGTAGACGACTTCATAATTTAAGTTTTTTTAAATTTAAAACCAAAGTACCCAACTGTTTTTGAAAAAATTTTTATGGGACCAAATGGCAGCTATTCCGCATCGAACAAAAAAAGAATCACGTAAATCGGATCAGTAATCTCGGCGTAATCGGTGTACATACATAGAAAAAAAAAAAAACATACTGGCCGAATTGAGAACCTCCTCGTTTTTGAAGTCGGTTAAAAATATGCCGAGCAAATACAACGGTTTGCTCGCGCAAGAACTTCGTGTGGGCGGGCGGGGCGGCGCGGCGCGGCGCTTGGCGGTGCTCGGTGGCGGTCACCTCTCGCTACCAATTATGGTAAGAAAGAGCCATGGTTCTCACCGAGAGGGCTTGGGAAGTTATCGCCTCCTTCTGGAGCGACAGCTTCCCTTCGACAGCGGATATTGGAAGCATGCTCTGTTGGAGAGAGCATTCTCTCTAGCGTTTACGGGTATAGGCGGGCGGTGATCCCCGACTTCCTACACCCTATGTGCAGTTGGGTACGTGGGTATCTCCTACGAACGCATTGGTTCGGCAGAGACCAGGCTGCAACCACAGAGGGCAATGGAGTTACGGGAAGTTTTAGTGCGTACTACCAGGGCCGTTATGATCACGCGCTGGGCGATCTCCAAACACTCCTGTCGCTTAGCCAGCGTATGTCTTGAAGCGAATTCCTTCCCAAAAAAGAGTAAAAAAAGAGTAATAATTAGAATTACAAATAACAATTCAAAATCTCAATAATAGCTGAAACATAACCGGTATTTTTAATAACATTTAAAAATTTCACTCTATTCGTTTTTTCTTTCTTTTTTTACTTTTTTTATATACGTAAGAAGTAATTAAAAGAAAAAATAATTAAAAAACGTGAAGCTTGAACTTTGACAAACACCTTTACCTTTCACTAAGCTTTGATAAAGCTTTGATATACTTAGTATGTATCAAGGAAAAGTCCCTAAAAACGCTTTGTTTGCTATTTTATTTTATTAAATTTAACGAGTTACATAGTAACTATTTATTTTATTTCATACTATACTTAGAAGCGTGAATATGCAAAAAATATAGGTACAAACTAAAAAAAAACAACTCAGTAAATAAACATTGACGATGATGAAGCAGTTGAAGTAGCTTGTTATTGAGTTGTTTTTGTTGTCGAAAAAATTAATGTATTGAAACTTTATAATAAGTGGTAGGCCCGTCCCGTATGTAGGGTCGTCTGGGTAGCTACCACGGCCATACTTATTTTATCCATAAAGCATTCCGCTGTATTTAGGATTGAAGGAAATGGTAGCCAAATTACTGCTCATGGAAGGCATTTTTTTCTTAGGCCAAACAAAGCACCTGTAATAAATGATGATGATCAAGAAGTTGAAATAGCTTAATATATTGAGTTTTTTGACTTTTTTGTTGTTGAAAAATTTAATTGAATTTTTATTATACATAGGTGGTAGGGTTCGTATGTAGAGTTAACTGGGTAGGTACCAGTGCCATTTTCCTAGTTCTCCACCAGGTGTTTCGTAAGCTGACTTGTCATTTTGTTGAATATAAAAAAAGTTCACGCCTTTGACAATTTATGTGAATAAGGGTGAAAATGTAGGTACCACAAACATGGAGAAAAGTAATTATTTTGGTATTCTGATTATTACATGAAATATGCATTAAGCATACAAGTAACAAAAATTAAAAGTAAATTTCATTATGTTTTTAATTTAATTTCCCCGCTACCTTTCACAATACGGGTGACTGCTCTAACCATCTGTCATACCACGGACGTAGGATAGATAACCCTATGAAATTCTTCTAGTCTAGTTTTTTTTCTGTTAATTTTTTTTTTTTTTACCTTTTGACTCTTGATTGCTGGTGGGTATACAAACCTTTCGTGTTGTGGTAATAATATCACCAGTGCTTCACGTACCTTTTACATATGAACACGCCGCCGCCCGCCACTAAAATTAAATAGAAGTTGAAACGGGTTCTGGATAACGAAAACAAACATCTCTGGGTTTAATATCGGAACAATCTTACGTATTGCTTCGGCGAAAATGGGAATTCTTTCGAGAAAAAATCTTGGAAACATTTCCACAACTCAATATTTATCTCGGAAGATTGGTCTTGATAGGCAAACTCACTTAACTTTTCACTTTTCTGACATGGTAACCTTTTCGTTATAAGTGAACTTGAGAATAAACAGAAGCGAATTCTTGTTGCCTGTAAATGAAACAAACAAATAAGCACTTATTGATTTAGGTAGGGTACTAGCTGAATTGTCAAAATTGGGGCTTGGCGTATTGAATATTGACTGTGTGAGTGGCTGAGAAAACCGATTTTTTAAAAGTATTAAATCGCTTATTTTATAACACTTAACATTCTACTCTGAACTTAACCAAGCGATGGGTGAATTCGTTTTCCCTTTTCCCTAATCCGCAAATAATAACGATGCGTACGGTTTATCTGCGGCTTAATTAAGCTCAATATATGTATTTCCTATTTCCCGTAATCCGTAGAACTTGGATTCATAGTTTTACTGAGTGTTTCGCAGTATATTAAATAAAAACCTTGCTGTAAAGTACTTGGGGCTTTTCAATAGGCAAATATTTGAAATACCTATACGTAGTGTGTATTGAAAATCATTCTAGGTTGACTGGTCTGACGCTCTCCTTTTGACATCTAATTTGTCCTAATGACCGTGGATAGGTATTTTCGATTTCATAACAGGAACGGATTTTATTTTCTCCAAGAAATGTAGACATACTATGTTTAAGGTTGAAAATAATTTAGTAATTAAAATATAATAAAACTAGAAAAATTTCACGTCCTGAGGCAGGAATCGAACCCGCGACCTTTCGCAATCCGGGCGACTGCTCTGACCACTGAGCCACCCAGGACTTGGGATATCCCTGTGAATTTCTTCTAGTCTATCTGTATTTGCGTTTATGAGCTAACGTCCACCCTACAATGTCGAAATATTCTATTTCAACATCCGAAACGAGTATTTTTTACAAATACCGACGATTCGGTTAAGTTGGGGCAGTGCTTTCAAATATTCAGGAATATCCCAAGTCCTAGGTGGCTCAGTGGTCAGAGCAGTCACCCGGATTGCGAAAGGTCGCGGGTTCGATTCCTGCCTCAGGACGTGAAATTTTTCTTGTTTTATTATATTTTAATTACTAAGTAATTTTTTCAAACATTTATGATAATGTTAAAATCAAAAATTAAGAATATTTGAAAATAATTTGTTCAGTATAAATATATTTCGTTTTGTTAAATAGGTAGTGATCGATTGAAAAAAACTATTGACTAAATATGATGAACATTGCTATCGGATTAGATGTCAATCACGCTTTTAAAGTCACTAAAAAAATATAATATTTTAAAACGCTTTGCTTGAAAAGAAAAATCCGCGTAAATACTCCATATGAACATGTCTGTTTCATGTATGGTGAATTATTTTGTTCTCATTTCTGGATTTGAGTAACCAGTTTACATGTTAAAAGCAAATAAAAGTAAAAACCGTTTTGCTCAAATTATTTTACAGTAACGTAAAGTGATTGATTAAACGCCGACATCCAGTTTAATGGCTGGGGCAAGAGTTAATTGACCTCGACTCACTCAACGCTTAACAACTTGGCGTAGGTTTCAAAGTCAGCTCAATTTGATGCCTAGGCAGTTCGTCTTGAAGAGCTTTGGTGTGATTTGTTCAAGGCATTTTTTTATGACCACTTATAGCCCAAATGATTTCACAAATCAGTCACACAACGTTGCGCTCAATGACTTGGCTAGTTGTCCTTCAGCCGTTTCGTTGGAGGCCGGCGTTTAATCAACGGCATAGGCATTCAATGAAGTGGCTAATTTAACCAGATGGCTGCCACAAGAAAACAACCATTATAGGCACAGGAAATAGGGGAACAAAATCTTAGTTTGGCAAGTGTTAATAATGAGTTTGTTGTAATAGACAGACAGATATAACAGAACTCATGTTTTATTGTTTTTGGGCTACAAAATCCTACAAGTAGAAAATTATTTCAGATTTTTGTATACAGCTAAGGCAACAAACCCACATAAGATTCGTCTGCTTATTCATAATTATGTTGACAGCTTATGATATAAATCTCCTTGCTCTAAACACAACGCTTCCTCGATGAGCTTTGCCGACCTTACACACCGCAGGAAAATAACACTATCTATCTATTTTTAACCCCCGAAGCAAAAAGAGGGGTATTATAAGTTTGACGTGTCTGTCTGTGTGTCTGTGGCATCGTATCGCCTAAACGAATGGACCGAATTGATTAGTTTTTTTTTGGTTGAAAGCTGATCTTAGCGCGATAGATATTTATGAAGATCAGTTCAGGAGTTTGATGATTATCAGCTCATTTTCTACATGATAATAGGATTTTACTAACTTTTACCGATCCGATTGATTTCAAATTTGGTGCACTGTCACTTCGGTGACATTCCCATGACATACCTACTAACCTTGAGCTGATCCTATACCATCATAAAGTCTGCGAAATGCTTAATTCTTCAGAAACTTTCAGCAAATATAGCATGTTTGGGCTCTTATGAAGTCTTAATGAGATGGCGTTAGATAAATGAGTAATGGCGCCGGAGATTACTTAATTTTTTTAATTTTGTAATTATATTTGTTGCGTTCGGACTTCTGTAGGTGGAAGTGATTCCCCAGTCTCTCGAAACTCGAGGGAAATTTACCAATAATAATATTTGACTACTTAAATCACAAGTTAAGATAAGGTAGACAATCCCACTAAATCCAGCAATAACAAATTAGCGAAACATCATATATATTTGAATTTACTCTGACACGATTATTATTGCCCATATCAGGATCCGATATACTGGAAGCACAATCTGTATTATAACGAGATTAAACGATTAATCTACATATAATTACATGGAATCAAGGTTAAGCAATCCGAGCAATGTTAGGTGCACAATTAATGTACCTAAATAAAAGACACATTCAACACTAAAACAATATGCATGGAGCAGAAAATATGTCCAAAGCTAATTTATACAACATATTTTTGCATATTAATAAAAGTTCAAAAATATGCTTAAAAATAACTAAAATAGAAATGAAAACAATGAAAGAAACATTAAAAAGCAATGCCCAACTCAACCGAACTGGCAGTCTTGTCAAAAATACTTGTTCGGGTGTTGAAATTAGTATTTTTCGATATTGCGAGGGCAGACAGTAATTCTGTTAACATCGTAAAAACACAAAGACTAGAAGAAATTTACCTGCCACCCAGATTATGTAAGGTCGCGGGTTCGATTCTCGCCCCAGGATATGTTTTTTACTGTAGACATTTTTGAAGATGAAGATGTAAGTGTTATCAGAAGTAAGATTTAGTAAAAAAGGTAAAAAAATATTTTGAGTTGAACGGTTTTCCTAATTTGGTGAAAGCTAGTTGGCTGACCGTGGACCAACCTGGTAGTAGTCCTAGGCAATAATAATTATCATAAACACCACTGAAGAGTCACAGGAAGGCAAAACTCTGCAATTCCGTTTACATTGATAATTTAATTATTCCAGTTATTTTGGTTTCAAAACCAAACTACTTCATCGATTTTGATAAAAATTCAATGGGATCAATCTGAAAGTATACTCTTTCATTTAAAAACTAATTTTCTAAATCTATTTATAAATGACAAAGTTCTGAGATAACAAACATTAAAAAAAACATACAGCTGAATTGGTGACCTCTTCCTTCTTGAAGTCGGTTAAAAATAAAGATAAACTGATGTAGGTAATGAACTAAAAGCTAAAAAATATTTAGTTAGGTTTTAGGATACCAGTCATCACACCAGAGTGGTGTGATGACTGGTATCCTCATCAATCTAGGGCATTGATCAGACTCAAAAATAAAATCGTACGGCGTAGCGTAACCTGAGTAAATAATTATTCAAATTATATTCTACCAAATAAACTGACCGAAAGTAATATTATTATGTTAAAAATGCATTAATTTATCGTTATGTACCAATATTGGTTAAAGTCGAATGAGTACCAGCTTAGGCTCATTATTTTGTAAACGCTGATTTTCAATCAAAAAGTTCTTATGAATTCAAACATTTATGCACATGAGTCATGATTTTCTGTATATTATTGTTATTAATGTTACAATGTTGCTTAATTTTAGTTACTTAATTGTTGTGAGTGTGAGAGTATAAAATATGTGAATAAAATTATCTGAATTTTACTGAGGCAAACTATGGAAGGCGGGTCAAATACTTATTTTTACTTTTAGATTAAACAATCATATTATTATCATATCTCTGTGCTGTATCTGAGCTCGGAAGGTGCATAAAAAGAAACAGATTGTATCCGTAAGTAGAATTGTGTTAGTACTTAGTGTGTTACTAGTTTATTACATTTAGTAGCAAACATTGTGGTCATTTACTTTTTAATTCTCTTTGATTTTTAACTATACGTATTATCATTTCAAATTATAATGCGTACCTACTCCAAAATGTGTTCCATTTCATTACGATAATGATAGTAATGAATTATATTAAATGCGCGGGCGCACTTATTCAGTCTTATTCAATTCATTACGCGGCGCGGACCGGTCGCGCTGTCGAGCGTAAAAATTCATCGCTAAATATGTTCGTTTACTTAACATAGTTACAATACTTTCTAAAAATTTAACTGTACTTTTGTGATACTTTGTTATAAACTGCTAAAGGTAAGTTCTCTCTTTAACAAATAATTTTAGTTGGTATTGAATACAAATAATATTGTATCTGATAAGAAGCATTGTTTGATGTTATAAACAACACGGTAGTTTGTGTGCAATCTCAATAAGGTTCAATGTTAGGTGATCGTTTTTGTAAAGTTGATTGCCAAACTTTTTATTTTTTATTAGGTATTATGTGTAGTTTTTGCTGAGGATTAAAGTAGATATCTGCCATGTTTTTATAATCTATTCAAATAAAAAAATATAGTAATTTGTTGAATATTTATGAGAATATTTGCCATTGTTTTTAAAATTTAATCAAATTTGGAAAAATATTAGTACCTTGTTGAAAAGTTAAGATGGTATTACAGTTGGAATCAGTTGACTATGACTCTACGTAGAGCACGAAGTACTTTGATGCCCTTAAACGAGGTTATCCCACTGTAGGTAGTAATTAGAGCATATAACTAGATGTTTACTGATTATTTTTCCTGCTTATTATTAAACAATTCATTAAGATTGTATGGCAATATCTAAGATAAAGATAATAGAAAAAGATTACCTAATAGTGCTTATCAACAACAACAAGCAAATACAGATTATCGCAAAGTATCTGAGACATGTAATCCTAAAATTTTTATTTATTGACTAAAAGAAATAGCCAATAAATGTATGTTTTAGCTATTAATTAATGATGTTTAAGGCGATGTTAGTGGTCTGACCCCTTACTACATTACAGGTCAGGAGTCCGGGTTCGAATCCCGGCGAGTACAGATCTTTGTACATAGTGAGTAAACACGAACAGTTTTGTTTACGTGTTGTGGATTTTTGCGCCTTTATTTAGTATATTTCTAATATCTATATACATCCTCAAGCTTGGAATTCACCAGCCAACAAAAATCGCTACTTCCACCAGCTTGAGATCTCATCGTGTGAATAATAAAGTCCCAAGCCCGTACTCATACTGTCCGAAAAACTGACACCGTGAGCTCCGTATGCGTGAATCGGACCGCACAAAAAATAACACAGTGACGGTACTCATAAACTTATCAAAGACAGTTGACATATTCAGTCTTCCCGTGACCACGATCGCTGTAAAGTAATCGAAACGTCGGGTGTATAATAATAACGTGACATCAAATTAAACGTCCGTCAAGCATGATATTCCAGACACAATTGATTTTTCTATTGTCATCGCCCACCGGTGGTATATTGCCGCTTTACAGATTACATCCGGTCAAGTGGTTTTATTTCAAATGTGTGGTGGTCGCGAAAATATAAGACCAACTATAATGGAACATTTTAGAAGGCGTAGGTAATAGGGAGCATGTTTCGTAAAATCTGCATTTATTTCATATCGAAAATTGACAACACCTTCCTTAATTTCATTTTTTTTATTTATAGTTTATTGAGAGTATGAGATAAAACGCACTGAATTTAAAATTTATTGTGTAATTTAGAATCAAACCCACTATTCTAAAATTAGCTTTGATACCTATTAGCGAACTGTCCTAGAATATTTTACTGTAAACTCAACTAGTTTGCAAACCTTGACTCGGGTCACGGATGACAAATTACAGAACAGATTGAATTAATGTCGCTCTTTAAAATAACGTGTACCTAATAATACGGCTGTATCGTAAGTGAAGTGCTTGTTACCAGATTCATATCACTGTTAACATTAAATTGCTTAGTGCTAATTCATCATAATCATCAGCTTATATACGTCCCACTGCTGGGCACAGGCCTTCCTACATGGGAGAAACACACGAGGAGCTTGGGCCATAATACCACCACGCTGGCCCAATGCGGGTTGGTGGGTTTAAGCAGTTGCAGTAAAAACCGGGACCAACATCTTAGCGTGCCTTCCGAAGCACGAAGGAGCTCAAGATTATAAATTTGATTGACCCATCCCGGGACGGACCATGGCGAAAGTTGCTTTGGTTCCGTAATCGAAAACAAAGCGCTCAAACCACTACGCCTCCGAGCTCCTCAGTGATAATAAATTTGCTATAAATAAATTATAATAGGTTGATTCATTTTATGAAAACATTTAATATTTACGTATATAACAATTATATTATGTACAAATTAATAGTATTTAAATAATATTATGTAGTAACAAAAATGTAATATCTTAATCAATAAAAAGTTTTTTCCTTATTGCAAAATAAGTATTTTTTTTTGCAAATATCTATAAAAAAAAATGTTAAATTTAATATTGTCACTTTCAAGTCTCTATGTCTAGGTATGCTTAATCTAATTAGGTTGATTTTGGAATATCTTAGATTAAAGTGACACTAAAAGTCATAATAAAACGTGTCATATATTTATTATTAGTTGTTTTAAGATTTTTTTTAAGCTGGCCGTACACTGGTCTAATAAATGGTAAACTCAACTATTACTTACTGCTCTAAAATTTTCCAGTTTTCTTCATATTATTATAATAATTATAGTCACATGTTAAAATATTTTTTTTGTAAGAATCACCCTAACAAGTTTCTCTATAATACCCGCTTTACATCATAATGCATTTATTTGTCAAAACATGAGTATACATTAAAAATGCAGAGGTCACAATATTAACAGATTTCGTCCTACATGTTTTTGCCATAATACGGCGTACAAATTGTTCAGTATTTAATAAAAACAATAATGATGATAATAATGATAGTAATTAAAAATAAAATAAATTGTATACCATGTCTCTCTATAATCAAAAAATTGTCCTATCATTTAAAAAGTCATTCACATGATAATAACACTTATTAGTTAAAAAATCTTTCAGTCTCTTTTTAAAAACAGTGAGATTAAGTTATTTTATAGCCTTTGGTATCCGATTGTATATTACTGGGCCCATCACAAATACACTCTTTCGCAATACAGTAGTGTTAACTTTCGGTACGACTACTTTTGTATTATCTCGTCTGTTACGGTTACTGACTGATGAAACATTTTGAAATAAATTTGGGTTAGATTTAAAGAAAACAGCTACCTCAAAAATATATAGCGAAGGGAGGGTCAATAATGCGTATGTCTTAAAGTACGGTTGGCAGCTCTCTATAGGTTTTAGTCCAAACATTGCTCTAATACATCGTTTTTGGCTTTTGAAAGCTATCTCCTTATCGACAGAGTTTCCCCAAATAATTATTCCATATCTGAGTATCGAAACTGCCATACTGTGATATGCGGTAATAAGAGTATCGGTATTTAGTACTGAAGCTAATTTGTAAAGGGCATATGCGGCGGAGCTAACTTTCTTTGTCATATTTTCAATATGGGATTTCCAATTTAATTTTTTATCCATATCAATCGTAAAGCTGGTGGAAAAAAGTAATGACGATGAACAAGGCAAATGTAAAGCAATATTACGTGTAAATTTTAGTACTTTACTCTTCTAATGCTATTTATATTTGTACAGTTTTAGTACCTCACCACATTACTCCAGCAGTGTACACTCGGCTGTAATCTGCCAAGCGGCGATAGGGATACCACCGGGAGGCGATTATAATGGAAAAATCAATTGTGTCTGGAATCTATCTAATAATCGCTAGGTGGTAGGCCCGTATGTAGGGTCGTCTGGGTAGGGTACCACCGCCTTTTTTATTTCAGCCGTGAAACAGTTCGCTGTGTTTCGGATTGAAGGGAAAGGATTAGGCATCAGGATGACAACGCACCTGCAATAGCAAGTGATTTTTCCTTGTTATTGTAGGTGTCTATAGGCGACGGTAACCGCTTACCATCACGTGGGCCGTCAGCTTGTTTGTCATCTAGTTGAAAAAAAAAAGTCTCATGCTTGACGGGATAGGTATTATAAAGAACAAAATTATAACTTGAATCAAACACGTTTTATCAATAGAAATTTATGGTGGTATTTTACAGTTTTATATTATGTTCAATCTAAGAACCAGCCTGTTTATGAATCCTCCATTAAATTCATTTATTATTCATAAAATTTTACCTATTATGGTATTGGTTTCTTATTTATTTTTGAAGATGATTTTATAAGCATGAGGGTCGTTTTTTCACATTAAATACCTATTCTCTTAAGCGTGGCATTCACGTCTTTTGTAAGAAGCGAAAAATATTATCCCGTTACTTAGCAACTAGCTACTTAGCAATTAATTAGCAACATTAAAGTATTTATTAGAGGAGAGTGGGGTAATTTCGAACGCGGGCCGGCCGGCGGCGGGGTAAGTTCTAACAAGGCCGTTTAAATCATTCGAAATAGTAATACTTGATAATCTATTTCTGCCTTGATATATAGAGGGGCCACTTGTCCTGAGCCACTGTCTTATCCAGAGTTATCCGTGTCCGAAATCACCCCAATCTTCCATACATAATACACAATAATTAATTATTTATATACACATCGCTACACTAGCCTCGTATTATATAGATATAGTATGACTGATTAAACATGATCGTATCCTTAAAATGCATCTCGAAAGTTAAAGGCAAGTAAATATTTACCTCTTTAAAATTAGAACCATATAAATAACACTACTTTTGTTTTTTGCGATGAGTAATGTTGCCAGAACCCCTCAAGAAGCCGTTGTGTTCGCTCTTTAACTTTCAAGTATGTCAAGTTCTGTTTTTTTACACTCTTACAAAATCAAGCAAATAACCGTGCAAAAAGGTAGCAGTCCGCTTTATGTACAGTCGACAGCACATCAAGCGTAACAGTTTAACCTTGAGACCAGCCTTATTCCGTACGTAATAGAGACGGCTTTCTTAGTGCAGCTGTTACACTTGATGTGCTGTCGTTTGTACAAACTTTATCTACAAAGTAAGGGTTAACAATATTCATAAGTCATCGTACTGTCAAAAATCTTGGTACAGTAACCTCAATGGACGGATTTTTCATATTATGTACAATGTCGAAGTGACAGTTAAACAAAGATTATCATGTGTATGTTTGTTATTTCTTATATCTGAACTAATATTCAAAGGAGTTCGTTATATAAGTCAATGAGTTCAATAATATTTTGCGTAGGTACTGTTAGCCGTAACAACTATTGTAGAGAACCTAATTTCGTTTTCTAGATGAATAAATAATTACTAAGTATTGTTTTAATGTTTGGTTTCTTCTAGTCTGTAGGCGAACAAAAACAACTACCTATTCAATTATAATAAATAATATAAGGTAATAAAATAAGTGGGTATAAACAGGTTTACTTTTAGTTAAGTATAAAACCACGTGCGTCAAATATTATGAAGAACGCAAAAATAGATTGGTTGATATTTACTATTTATACAAAATTATATTAGCTAGTATTAATAGGTATCTATTTTGGACTATGGACTGTTCATAATAATACGGAGATGATTAAATTCTGAAATTCAATAATTTTGTACCTACTATTTCAATATTTTTTTTCAGTTTTTACAATGTAATTGATAATGTTCTGTATGATTTTTTTTATGCTGTTAATTTTTTCATTTGGACTGTAATAATCAGTAATATAGTAGATCAATTATAGAGTCAAATAAGAACTTGAATTTAGGGTACTTATTGGCATTTTCAGCAGAAGTGAAGACGAATAATTTGCTCGACAATCAATATATTGTTGCTCTTTGAAATCCCTTATTGGATTAAGTTATACTCGTACGTTCTTAAAATTGTGAAATTGTTTTGTAACAAATCATAATTATTTTCTTCATTATAATTCCATTACACATTACGCATGGTATATATGTGTAATTATATACAATCATAAAATTCAGAAGCTCAAAGTTAAGGTTAAAAGAGTTATAATATTTACTTCATGAAAGATAAAAATTAAAGCCAATTAAGGAACTCAAAAAGGGTCACGGGAAGGAAATCGTTTTAATTAAGACGAATCAAACAAGTGACTAACGGGTCAATTTGGGTTTGTAGGTAAATTATCTATTTCATTATAATTTGTTGTTGATGTTAGTCACTCACAACACAACTGACGTTAAGTTTAGTGAAAAACAGCAGTGGTGGCAATTAGGAGGAATTATGTAAGAAACTAAAAAACTCATTAGGTAGCATTGCCGTCAAAGCCAATATAATTTATGATTCTCTATTGATATAGGTAATATGCTAAAAATGGCCACTAGTATAAAGTTCGCCAATATTGAAAACTATGTTTTAGTTGTAATTGTGTTATTATTTGTGTTTTACTAGGTGGGAGGCCCGTATGTAGGATCGTCTAGGTAGGTACCACTGCCTTTCTTTTTTTAGCCGTGAAACATTTCGCTGTGTTTCGGATTGAAGCAAAAGGTAGCCAGTGTAATTACTGAGCATGGACGGCATTTCATCTTAGGCCTCGGGATGACAACGCACCTGCAATATCAAGTGATTTTCCCTTGTTATTGCAGGTGTCTATAGGCGGCGGTAACCGCTTACCATCAGGTGGGCCGTCAGCTTGTTTGTCGTCTTGTAGTATAAAAAAATAATCCTTCAAGATTATGGTTATTTATTTTTAGAATTAATAGACTATTTTATTAATTCTAAAACTAAATCACCATAACCTCGAAAGAACAAAATCAAGGGAGTACTTATATTTCTAAATTTTAACGTGAAACTCGCCAAAACAGATTAATAAGAGCTTCATTATCAGTCGCTAAATTCATCTGCTTTACCTGTTGCAGACAAAAATATAATTTACCTTGACTTGAATCTGGGGTCTACATAGCCAGGAAAAAATATAATTATTATAGTTCTAACTAATAATTAACTTGAGTCGTGGGCAAAACCTTTGAGATATAAGCACTATTCAACATAATTAGTACTTGTACTGCTAATACACTTAATATAAGGTATCTACCTAATACCACAGTGTAACTACTACAACCAGTGGGCCAACGCCTTTGAAGTTGCGATCCATGCCGCTTATTCCCCATTGCCGCAGGGTTGTCACATTTTTTATTTTTGGAGTTAACTCAATATTAATTAATTTTCATAGGAGAGTCTAATTTTCGCGCAATCGGGGTCCCGATTCTGAATATCAACGTCAATTTTGAAATCCAAGATGGCGGACGCGATTTTTTTATAAAAAAACAATATGGGTATCATTTTGTGGTTTACGGGGGGTCCCGATTCTGAACACAACATCAATTTTGAAATCCAATATGGCGGACGCGATTTATTTATAAAAATCAATATAGGTATCATTTTCGTGGTTTTCGGGGGTCCCGATTCTGAATACAGCATCAATTTTGAAATCCAAGATAGCGGACACGATTTTTTTTTATAAAAAAATCAATATGGGTATCATTTTCGTGGTCATCGGAGGTCCCAATTCCGAATACAACATTAATTTTAAATTCCAAGATGGCGGACGCGATTTTTTTTATAAAAAATCAATATGGGTATCATTTTCGTGGTCTTCGGAGGTCTCAATTCCGAATAAAACATCAATTTTGAAATCCAAGATGGCGGACGCGATTTTTTTTATAAAAATCAATATGGGTATCATTTTCGTGGTCTTCGGGGTCCCGATTCTGAATAAAACATCAATTTTGAAATCCAAGATGGCGGACGCGATTTTTTATAAAAAATCAATATGGGTATCATTTTGTGGCTTACGGGGGGTCCCGATTCTGAACACAACATCAATTTTGAAATCCAATATGGCGGACGCGATTTTTTTTTATAAAAAAATCAATATGGGTATCATTTTCGTGGCCTTCGGAGGTCCCAATTCCGAATACAACATTAATTTTAAATTCCAAGATAGCTGACGCGATTTTTTTTATAAAAAATCAATATGGGTATCATTTTCGTGGTTTTCGGGGGTGCCGATTCTGAATACAACATCAATTTTGAAATCCAAGATGGCGGACGCGATTTTTTTTATAAAAATCAATATGGGTATCATTTTCGTGGTCTTCGGGGGTCCCGATTCTGAATAAAACATCAATTTTGAAATCCAAGATGGCGGACGCGATTTTTTTATAAAAAATCAATATGGGTATCATTTTTGTGGTTTTCGGGGGTCCCGATTCTAAATACAACATCAATTTTGTAATCCAAGAAGGCGGAAGCGATTTTTTTTTATAAGAAATCAATGTGGGTATCATTTTCGTGGTTTTCGGTGGTCCCGATTTTAAATACAACATCAATTTCCAGATCCAAGATGGCGGACACACTTTGAAAAAAAAATGATATTGGTATAACTTTCATAGTTTTCGGGGGTCCCGATTCCGACTACTACCGAACCGGGACCCCCGAAAACCACGAAAATGATAACCATATTGATTTTTTATAAAAACATCGCGTCCGCCATCTGGAATTTCAAAATTGATGTTGTATCCTAAATCGGGACCCCCGAAAACTATGAAAATGATAAGAGCCAAGTTGAGATGATGATATGCAGTCTCTCTCTGCATAGGTAGTATTTTTTATGCAACTAGGTGACCACCTGGTGTTAAGTTTTTGCTGTCGCCTATAGGCACCTACCTGTAATAAGAGTAGTACCTAAGCAGTTCGCCTTGGTTACAAACGCCATAGAAACCGATTGTTTGTAGAAAAATAAATAGAATAATACTAAGTATATTAAATAAATGGAATAATACACTTAGTATTAACACAGTCTATATAAATTTCATACATTCAGCCAACGGGCACGTCTAGACAGAGCAATCGTGAGGGGTACGCGGGGCGAGAGGGGGGCGGTAGCGAGCCCAACTTTCATACACTCACTTGGGACATGCAGGTCAGGAGTGACACATTTTAAAAGCTTTTTTCCTTGTTATTACAGGTGTCTATAAGCTGTAAACACTTACCACCAGGTGGGCCATTCGCATGTATGGATGATGCCGTATATAGGATATTACTCACTGTGCAGAAAAATAATTCTATCTTGTTTAGTTAGGTCACGAATGTTGATTTTGGTGATTTTTTTTTTATACAACTAGATGACAAACAAGCTGACGGCCCACCTGGTGGTAAGCGGTTACCGCTGCCTATAGACACCTGCAATAAGAAGGAAAAGCACTTGATACTGCAGGTACGTTGTCATCCTGACGCCTAAGATGAAATGCCGTCCATGCCCAGTAATTACACTGGCTACCTTTTCCTTCAATCCGAAACACAGCGAACTGTTTCACTGCTGAAATAAGAAAGGCGGTGGTACCTACCCAGGCGACCCTACATATGGGTTTACCACCTAGTAGACCCATATGTAGTGTCGCCTGGGTAGGTACAGGCGACACTACATATGGGTAGTGTCGCCTGTACCTGTAATTAATATTTGACACAGGCTTTCTGCTTAAAGTGTTTATGGCTCTGTTTTTCTAAGAGTCTAATACGATTTTATGATAGAGGCAATTGTAATTAGACAGTACTTCACCACATCAGGATTAGTCCCACGAAGTCGGCACTTCGTTTCGCGCCTGTGTTTTAACTAAATTGGTAACAGTGTGTGAACACGCCCTAGACGGAACCAATCACTACATCAGATTTGATAAGCCCCAAATCCTCGGCATAAAACAGCGCTTCATTCCTAAAAAGTTCCGTGAGGCTATTAAAATAAAAATAAAAAATAGTTATTCTATAGTAATAAATATTCTAAAAACCATCAGAAATCTACTTCATCAATGCAGAATTAAATAGACACTTTCTGGGTTAGTTCGATAAAAAACTTCTTTTAGGGCAAGAATGGGATCAAGATAAAAAGAAACCTAATTATTGTATTATTTTTATTTGCAAAAAGTGTGTTTTATTGTTCTAGATTGAAGAAATGGCTCCGGACACAGAACGTATGCAAGTCAGCTTTCCAAATTTAAAATATCCAGTTAATAGAGATGCAGAACCGAAGCTGCCTTCACAGTGGTTGAGCGGTAGGAAGTTCCACGATGGTGCTGAAGGGTTGTGGAGGGTTCACGATAGCTTATACGATTTGACTGACTATGTTTCAAGACACCCTGGTGGAGCCTACTGGCTGAAAAGCACTAAGGTATGCACGAAATAAAATAAATACTTTTTATATTGAGAAAGAGCTTAAATCAAATTGTCTGCCACTTTAAAAGATTTTGTATGAATGCAGCATTAATAAGTTAGTACTCAAGCTAATGAATGTTTTGACCACGGCAATAATAATAATAAGAATTATACACTTACACCTATTTATCTAGCTCAAAGTAAGCATCATTAAAAGCTTGTGTAGAAATATGTATACAAATATTAAAAATCTACTAAATAAACACAAAAACACATAAACATATAAGCATCCATGATTCGTGAACAAATTCCTCGTACGAAACATACAAAAATTTGCTATCGGGATTTGAACCCGGGACCCCTGACCGAGTAGCCTGTATAGCAAGGAGTACAGACCACTCGACCAGCCGGTCGGTAAATAATACCTGAGTATTGGGATTATTACCGTGGTGGTGTTATGGCCCAAGCTCCTCATGTGTTTCTTCTAAGAGTCGTATATGGGCTGGTGATGAATATTTAAAGAATCAGATAATCCCGAGCCGTTTTAAATATATGTATTAGTCGTAAATTATAGTTATTAGAGAGTTTAAAAACCGGACAAAAGATTGAATAATCTTAGTAATATTAATTACAACTCAATAATGACAATGTTAATTTCAAATAACTGGTAACGAGTTCGAAAAATACGAAATATATTTAGATTTCTGACATACTTATGTCTCAAACATTATACATGAACCTCAATATTCTCCAATAAATTAGTAATATAAAATTATTCATATTTATAAAATCACCTCTAAGACGTAGCAAAGTTGACAAATTATTTTCAAAATTAACATCTTGTTGTACTTAACTGTAATTATGCGTTTGTTTATATAAAACTTGAAATGAGTTGCGTTGAAACAATATTTAAATAATATTACTAGTATGCCGCGCATGTCGGTTATTACCCCAAAAAGTAAGTATTCTATGTCCTTCCCAGGGTTCAAATTATCTCTTTAGTCCATACTAAATTTCATCTAAATCAAAAAGGTAACAGACTGACACATGACAGACAGACAGAGTTTTGCATTTATAAATTTAGTCCGAATTCTAATGTAAACATTATTATTTAAAGTTGCTTTGAAAAAACGAAGTACTTAAATAAATAAATAAATATTTTACTAAAAACTTACTACTGTATGTTACTGCTAATTTGAATCTACCAGTTCCTCCTAGCATTTACCGGTAAGTTAGATAAGGTTCAAGTTTTAGCAATAACATATACAATCTAATCAGTTCAGAGGAATCTTTAATACAGGTGAACATGCAGCTGACACTTAAACTTTGCTCGTCTTACAAGTCGGAGCAGATCCTTTCCTGCACTTCCTATTGCTTTGATTAAATCGCTTACTTTGATTAAACTAGTTTTGAAGTATTTTAATGTCAGACTTGGGCTGTAACATTGAAGTTGTGTCATCAATTTCAATGACATGATAAAAACACATGATATATTGTTGGAAAATCAAAGTCACAGTTAGTGCACAGTATGCTATTTTTTGAGGCCTAAGTGCAGATGAACAACTTAGCCTTGTTCAAATCAAACTTCTCCGGTGCAGTAAAAACTCTTCAATATTATCGACTTCACATACGTAATAATTACAATATTTACAAAATAAAAAAACTCACAATTAACAAACAAACATTTAGCTTTATCTCGTAGCTGACTCGATTTTATTTTGTTTTATCAGATTTTATTTTTTACGTACATTTTAATAGCCTGCCAGCTTGATGAAAGAGGTTGGTTAACTAAAACCTCAATACAATATTCAACAGCAGGTTTTGACAATTCGTAAAATGTGAATATTGCATCTGCCTTCAGCTGCCGTGAAGTATTGGAAACCACAATTTAATATAAAGTTCACATGGTAAACACTAGAGGGTCTGAAGTTAGGTTTTTATGTAGCTTTCGCCATGGTACAAAACGGGCAGCGGCGCAGTTTCAGACACTCATAATAAAATTCTTATTGCATCAAACAAGTTATCAAGTTAACTTGTTTGATAGGTTCTACACCACCAAATAATTTTATTCATAAAATGTTTACAAATACAGCCTCCGCCGTAAAGAATAATAAATTTTTCAAATAAGTACATATAAATAATCGAAAACTCCAAAATAATCGAAAAATCAATCGTTTGATGAATGTTACTTGGTGTTAACATTTTACAAGGTAGTAGGCCCGTATGTAGCGTCATCTGGGCAGACCATCGCCTTTCCTAATTCAGCCGTGAAACAGTCTGCTATGTTTCGGATTGAATGAAAAGGCAGCCAGTGTAATTACTGGGCATAGAAGGCATTCCAACTTAAGCCTCATGATGACACGCAATACCACGAGATTTTTTCATTGTTATTGCAGGTGTTTATAGGACACTGTAACCACTTACCACCAGGTGGGCCGTTCGCATGTATGGATGATACCGTTATATAGGATATTCCTTACTGTGCACAAAAATAATTTAATCTTGATTAGTTAGGTCACGAATCTTGATTTTGGTGAATAATATTTAACACTGGCTTTCTGCTTGAAGTGTTTATGGCTCTATTTTTCTAAGAGTCTAATACGATTTTATGAAAGATGCAATTATAATTAAGTAGTACTTTAGCACATCAGGATTAGTCCCTTAAAGTAAAAAAATAAAAGTTTTAGTTGCTCGTAGCTTTATTTACAACGCTTTTTCATAGTTCTATTCATAGAATAGAATAGAATATCGTTTATTGCTCACTGTGTACAAAACAGGTCTTTAATATAATTTCTAAACAACAACATACCCATAGAGGCGTCTCATATTATAATGATATGAAACAAGGCAAATTATGTAATATAAACTACTTAATTGAATATAGATTATCACATAATATTATCTACTATCTAATCAAAGAATATTTCATTCAACATATTCAGAGATGCACTAAATCTTTTACCAAATAATAAATCTTAAAGAAAGTTAGCAGGCCCCACTTATCCCTCTCAGTCTGCTTCGGGGTTTTAGACAAAAATATGTAAAATTTTAATAATGTCAAATTTACAGCTCTTGGTACACGGTTTGAATAATTTTCAACTTGCTATGTTAATTTAAATATTTTCAGGGACAAGTCATATTGTACTTACCTTGCTATAGAGTTCGTCTGTGATCATACCGTAGGTAAATGTACTGACATCTTTGTGGTTACATCTTTATGTAAATTTGTGAAATTCTTATTTACAGGGTACTGATATAACAGAGGCGTTTGAAACACACCACATCAAAGGAATCGCTGAGAAAGTGTTGCCAAAATACTTTGTTAGAAAAGCCAAGACGCAGAGAAATTTTCCTTTTACCTTTGAAAAAGATGGTTTCTACAAGACATTCAAGGCGAAAGTGATGGAAAACCTGGATGTCATACCAAAAGATGCTAGGAAAAAGAGTGATATGCTTTCAAATTACTTATTAGCTGCATTATTAATTACAAGCACTTTAAGTTGTTGGGCATGGTCGGATAGCTACATCCTAGGGCTGCCTTCAATTATATTGACCGGTTACATTTTGAGCGCGGCAATCACTTGTGGTCACAATTATTCTCACAGAGCAGATAATTGGCGAATGTATCTGATAAATCTTAGCGGAATTACGAACAAGTAAGTTACATTCAGATTTATTTGCACGATAGTAAATTATTTGTATTACACATTTTTTTATTTAATGGACATGTTAACGATTTATCTGTACCAATATAATGTCTATTTACATAATAAACTTGACTAAAAGTCAATGAATAAAATTGTATTATTTTTGAAGTCACTCGCAAAATACTTCTTTTCCTAGACTTTAAAAGAGTCTAGGAAAAGAAGTATTTTGCGAGTAGTAATTATTTACTAGACTTGATAATACTATTTGGTATTCAATCATTACATATTTCGATGGAATTAGATACCATTCACAAAATAATTTTAAGCGACGCTTTATCTTATCATATAAAAAATGGGCATATTACCAGCATAATGATGATAATAAGACGATATTGTTGTGTGATAAGTTTTTTACCATTGAACAAGAATTGAGTTTTTAAGAAGTTTTTTACTACCTATTATTGTTATTATGTTGACAGTCATAATGTTTTTTGTTCGTTGTTTTGATTTGTACTTATTTTGGTATATTTTTATCATAACTACAATTTTAGTACGATAACAATAGTTCTTCGTACGCTAAATGTTTAAAAATATTAAAAACATTTCAAAGTCTGCTTACAAAGAAGGCACTCAATTTTTATATACTTACTAAACGAAGACACAAAAACATGTAGGTAAGGGAGAGTGGATTTATTATGACTGTGGGGTAACTCGGATCGAGACTATTTATACATCATGTCTGGAATTGAACACGAGTCTCCCTCTCATCCAACAGAAAGTAATATCAACTATCTTTTTGTTATTTCCTGTTATGATGCACATGACCTGCAAAAAATTATTGATTTGATTGATTGATTGATTTGATTGTTTGATTGGTTGCAATAAATGATTGAGTATTGACCTTGTCCAAAATTACCCCACATTCTGAATAACCCACTCTATGGTTTAGTGGTTTGAGCGCTTCGGGTTTCGAAAAAAAGGAAGCAACTTTTGCCATGGTCGATGCCAGATGGGTCAATCAAAGTTTGTAATCTCGAGCTCCTCCGTGCCTCAGAAGGCACGTTAAGCAGTTGGCCTCGGTTGTTACTGCAACCCTTTTAGCCCACCATTCGCATTGGTCCATCAAGGTGGTGTTGTTACCCAAACTCCACATGTGCCTTTTCGTATGTAGGAGGACCTGTGCCCAGCAGTGGGACATAATTAGTCCGGCGATGATGATGACATGGGCACATAGGTTAATACTTTTCTCTAAATAATTATGCGTTTTCCTTCACAATAATCAAAATAATTTATTGTATTTCGCAGTGAGTGGCGGATTTCCCATTCAATGTCGCATCATTTACACACGAACACAGTACAGGACATTGAGCTGAGCATGTTTGAGCCACAACTTCTTTACTTGCCCTATAAGGATAAGCCGATTTGGGGTCAGATGGGAGCCTTCTATTGGCCAGTAGTATATATGCACGTCTTCTTATTTACCTTCATCAAAGAGTAAGTTGATTAATCTTTATTAGCAGCCATTTTGCGTTGATCTACGTTTTCGAAAGGATCTGTACCCCTTGCACGAACATTTTGTAATTTCGAATCTTAATCCTATCGTTCACGCACGCTTAAAATTTCAAACAGAAGCCGTACAAATGCTAGTAACTAGTAACTACTAGTTATTAGCATTAGTAACTACTCGATACTACACGATGGCGATTCGAAATTTAAAAGTGTTCGTACTAGGGGGACGTAAACGAAGCCTACGAACTTAGCTCTATGGACCCTTTAATTTTTTACACAATCAGCGATAAGCTATTTTTGATATCCTTACTTATTGTATTGATAATATTCCATTACCTGCTTCGAATATTAATATTCGAAGCCGGTAATATTCAATTTTGCGGATTCAGAATACTACAGATCTAGCTTTATGTAAAAAATTGGGTCTGATTAAAATATAACTACCATTAATCTGATGAACAATCACTCACAATCACAATGCACAATCTTCTCTACTAGTTTTAAAACTTAGGAAGAAATTAAATGGATTTATTCAGGTATTTTAATGAAGATTTGAGAAAAAGTTTTATTATTGTTTACTGCTTTCTAGGTTGGAAAGAGGTAAGCTAATGTCGAGAGACTTTTGTAAATAAGTGATTCCAGTTAAATAAGATTTTTATCCATATAGTATGTTTAAGCCCCGACGAAAACAGATGGGTGTTATAAGTTTGACTGTCTGTGTGTCTGTAGCATCGTAGAATGGTCCGATTTTGATTCGTTTTTTTTTGTTTGAAGGGTGACGTGATCGAATTGGTTCTTAGCTATAATTTATGAAGATCATCTTCAGGCGTTTGTTAGCCCATTTCCTACTTGATAAAAGGGGCTTACTAACTTTCACTGATTGATTTGAAATTTGGTTTAATATTACTTCGGCGGTATTTCCAAAACATTCTAAACTTGACTTGATTCTGTATCATAGAATAGTCTGCGGGATGCTCATTTTTTCAGAAACTTGCAGCGGATAAAGATGGTGTTAGATAGATGAATAATGAGACCGGGGATAACTTGAAATTTCCAATTTTATATTACTAAGCGAAACAAACGGCTCCCTCCTTAATTGTGAAGTACCGACAACATACAATGAAGATTATCACAGATTAAATTTACTTAAATAAAGTCGGCAATATATCAAGCATAACACTTATAACAGTTCGAGCTTGAGACCGCCCTTACTCCTTTCGTAATAGAGGCGGATTTGCAGTGCAACTGTTACACTTATATTCTTTCGTCAGGCTAATAATTATTCCTTTTTTTTCAAGGTTTGTAGCGGATGTCATAAAAATGGACGGGAGAAGTTTGAGCTGGACCAACCTCATACCTTTCATCTTACCCACTTGGATGTGGTTCACTGGTGGATTGTCTTTCCTTTCAATGCTACCAGTCTGGATTGGAGTCATTGACGTAGCAAGTTTCTTTTTCACACTCTTTGGTCTCACTGCTGGTCATCACGCTCATGTCAACTTCTTCGAAGGAGATGTACCTAGGTAAAGTTATTCTTGTATTTTAATAATAATAATAATATTCATACACTCACACCTATTATCTAGTCCTAAGTAAGCATCATTAAGAGCCTGTATTATGGATACTAGATAACGGAGAAATAAAGATAATAATATCTATATAAATTTAAGAAATATACTAAATAAACTTAAAAACATCCATGACTCGTAAACAAATGATCGTACTCATCATAGAAACATTTGCTCCTACCGGGATTCGAACCCGGGACCTCTTGACCAAGTAGCCTTAGTAGTATTTTGATAAAACAGATAAAGTTTTGGGCCAGCTCATAAGCGTCATTTTAGATTGTAGACAAAAATGTACTGAATAACATGGTTTTCTATAAATAACACAAAGCTCTTTAATTTTACTGCAAAAAAATAACAAATTAAAATAATTAATTGTTCCGTACAAACAGGCCGTGTAGGTTAAGTCATATAGTAAGGAGTAGCTGATTTTTTTCGCGATTTAAATTTGTTTTTTCAACAATTCGTGTTAAGGAGCACGAGCAATGCTATTTGGCTTCGTTTTCTGGAGACACCCTATACCCCCCCTATGCCCCCCTGACACCCTATATGTATACACCATGTATATAGGGTGTCAGGGGGACGTTCTCGAAAACTAAGGCAGACGGCAGTACTGTGCACCCCTAGCACGAACATTTTAAAATTTCAAATCGCCATCGTATAGAGTAGTCACATTAGCTTTTGTCTGGGTTTTGTTTGAAATTTCAAGCGTGCGTGAATGATACGATTATGATTCGAATTTTAAAAATATTCGTGCTGGGGTACTGTCCACTCTAAAATACAGGATGTGAGGGGACGTTCTCAAAAACAAAGGCAGACAGCAGTACTGGTCGCCCTAAAATACAGAGTGTAAGGGGGACACTCTCAAAAACGAAGGCAGATGACTGACAGTACTGGTCACCCTAAATCACTTGTTATGAAATAAATTTGAAACTGCGAAAAAAACAGCTGCTTCATACATATTGTAATATCGACATGACTGTTTGTATGGAACAGCTCAGTTTATTCAAAGTAAATCATGCTCAGGGTAACCAGCACTCCTA
Organism: Nymphula nitidulata; assembly: GCA_947347705.1. NCBI lineage: Eukaryota > Metazoa > Arthropoda > Insecta > Lepidoptera > Crambidae > Nymphula > Nymphula nitidulata. The sequence continues at coordinate 13,375,830 of OX374625.1, read as the reverse complement.
TCGCCTTCGTTTTTGAGAACATCCCCCTAACACCCTGTAAGTATAGCGATTTGTTTGAGGAACTGTTACAAGTTGTCGAAATACGCTCCATAGAAAAAAAAATGCTGAATTATGACGTCACATGCCAGCAGTGACTACCGACATGTATAATATGTATGGACGCATGGTCAAAATTAATGATATCTTTGTAATTTATGAGTTTACACGCATAGTTGGCTTATTATAATTTGTTACATTGTAGGTATGTAAGTCGACGAACAGTTTTAGTGAATTTTATAATATTTATTTCATTAGTTTTAGAAAATTTATATGCATCTTAGATCTATAACATAAAAAAAAAATACTTTACAAAGTTTTTTTATATAAAATATCTCATATTTTTCGATATAAGTGTACGTGAAAAACTTACTATATTACTAGTTGTGAACATCCCTCTTCTAGAAATTTGATAAGAATACTATAAATTACCTAAATGTAATTAAAGGTACTATAGGTATCCACTAATTTATCTAATGTCATCCATATCAGTTAATATGATTTGACAGTAGAGTTACTGATATGACATGGGAATATGCTTCCAATTCCGTTCCAGCAGTCAAATAGGTAACTGACATGATCGTATTGAGTTCGCAGATATACCAAATTAAAATATTATATTTCACGTTGGTCGACAAAAAAATATCACATTACTTAATTCCATTTTCGAATGGAAATAACGTGAAAAACATCGAAATTTCGGCAAAATGTATTGTAATTTAAAAAGTTTTTCATACAAAAAATATCTCAAATATTTTCGGTATAACCATTACGTGAAAAACTTACTTTATTACTAGTTCTGAACATCCCTCTTCTTTATATTGCTTAGAATACCTATTATGAATTACCTAAATGTAATTACCTGACGTGATTGAAGGTACTATAGGTATCCTTATATAATTTATCAAAAGTCATAATACGCTTCTTTATTATTATTATTAAATTATTATTTTCGAATAGAAATAATGTGAAAATCATTAAAACTTCGGGAAAAATGTAATGTAATTTTAAAAAAAATGTAAGTAATACTTTGAACATATTTTGTTACTCTGAAATCGAAATTGTTTTTGAGCTGCTTTATTATAAAGTAAGAGGCAATCAAATTCGGATTATGAGTTGACGCCCGCCGCCTCGGAGGCCATAATGCGAATTTTTAAGATTCTGAAGCATTACTATAGCGTTTTGCGTTTACCTGTGATGTTATATAAATTGATCATGTAGTTACCTATGTATCGCGTAAAACTAACGGTTCTATAAAAATGACAGAACATTACGATGCTGACATGAGATGTAAATTTAGTGTCTATTATGTAACTGTAATATACTTACCCTATTTGTTAAAGTATTTGATGACGTTTTTAGTTGTCATGCAATCATGAGCCTTATTTGTTTTACAGGAGTGAAGTTTTAGATTGGGGTGTACATCAAATGGACACTGTAGTAGAAAGGTTCGATTACTCCGGCGATCACTTCAAATCGCTCACTCGATTTGGTGATCACGCATTGCACCACCTGTTCCCAACTTTGGATCATGCTGAACTGAAATACCTCTACCCAATGTTAATAGAACACTGTGAAAAGTTTGAGACTCATCTCCGTGGAGCTACGTTTTACGAAGCTCTCTTGAGTAACGCCAAACAACTTATTAGAAAGCGGCCTAATAACTTTAAGGAGAAGAGTTATCACACTCAAAAAGTATTAGACAAGACGTTTCATTTATACAAACAGTAAAGTTGCATAGAAAAATAAATTATCAAGAATACCAAAATGTTGTATAAGATTTTTGTAAGGAATTTTGATGCAAGTATTTTAAATGTAAAATATACTGACTACTATCAAAGAACATTAGTGAAACATTTACATGTATTTTATAAGTATGTACTTTTAAAGTAGCCATAATGAAGGAAAAGGACCTCATTAGTTTCAACAATTTTCATTTAGTCTTAATTGTACTTGCAAGTACTATAGCTTTATCAGTAACATAATTAGAATTAGTTAGCATGGGTGGGCTCTATAAGAGTTCAAATCTTAAACAGTAAGAAGAAACGAATAATACGGAAAGGAGTGTTGGCACCGATTTTGATAAAACTACAACTGCATCACGACATAATTTTTTCTCAAAATTATTGAGTTTGATTCCTGGCTAGAATCATTAGGGTTATTAATTATTGTGTTACAGTCATTATCGAAAGTAAATGACCACTCTAGGAAGCACATAGCCCTTATTACATTCAAGAAGCCTTAACTGTCAAGGGTACTCAATTTACGTAAGACTGTATATCTGACTGATATAGAACCATCTGCTGCAAATACAGGCGCTGCCACTGGGAGTTTTAGCGTCCATACTTACCTACGTTTTCTTGCCAAAACACAATTGAGACTGTGTTTGTCTGCATTATTCGATAGTTCTGAATCTTAAAGATGTCCTACCATTTCACTATTACATCAGAAACGAGTATTTTGGTAACTTCTTGAATTTAGTATTATTAAATGCAGTGGAATTAGACACCAAGTATTTTTATATGACATAATTTAGGTAGTTAATGGTATGAAATTTATTTTAATTTTAATAATTTATACTGTAACTTTACTTAAAATATGACTCTATTTTGCCTCCACATAGCTCATAGATAAATTAATTATTTTAACATATATAAAATGTCTACACAAGACTTTAAACTAATGACACAAACAAGGCTGTGGGTAAGAACATGATTTTATAATTTTAATAAACAGACTATTTTCTAAAAAGTTGTATTTTATTTTACACTAGTCACTACCTGCGCGGATGTCGGCTTTCGCGCCCAAAGGCAGCCCTTGTCCTTTCTCGGGATGTAATCTTTTTCTATTCCAAATTTTTATCTAACTCGGTTCAGCGGTTTAGGAGTAATAACTTAACAGGCTGACATACGCAGTTAGTTTCGCATTAGTATTAGTAGTAGGTATGCAGTGTGAAAATGGTCTTCGCACTAAAATTTTGTTTACCTGTAATATTGAGTGACTATGATGTTGTTATAAAAAAATCAATAACACTTATACAACACCAACAAGCAACCGTTATTTGAGACTAACGAAGCAGGGCATAAAAGATCCCGAAGGGTCGAAGTGCACCTTGACGTTGTCATGGTCCTATTCTAATGTGTAATATAAATAAAGACACTGCAAAAATAACATAGGTAATTTAAAAAAAAAATGTATGTTTTCATTAGCAAGATGAGAAAAAAACCGTAAACCAACAACGTAAATTAGGTATATATGATATGGAATGATTTTAATAATAACGGCTTGCGTTCCAGAATCGAATTGATTGAATTTAGAACCATTTTATATCAATTACTAATAAAGATTATTATTATTAATGTTTTTTAGTTCAGCACAGGTGGGAAACAAACATACATCCCTCCTGATGGTACGCGGTGACTGTTATCTATATGCTTACAGCTTAAAAAAATACCAACAGTTTATCCCTGACGGTGACCCTGCAGCTTTATTTTTTTGTAACAGTTAAAAGTCATTCGACCTTCAACAAGACGTTATTGAGGAATATTTATCGCACTTTCCCCCTTTCTACTCAGAAGCAGGCGTGCCGGTCTTCGGAATCATCCATTCACTGTCTCCATTTAGTAACTCGTTTTTTTCCTCGTACTTCCAAAACTTGGAATTCTTTGTCAGCACATATGTTCCCTCTTTCCTATAATATGGATTCCTTCAAAAGAGGCATGGAAAGGCACCTTATAAGCCGGGAAGGCAAAGGCGGCTTGAAAAGGGTCTCAAACTGCACTAGCTGTCTTCGCATATGGATGCTTCTTACCGCTTCACATCAGGTAGTGTTGTGTCATTTGCCATACTTTGTCTATAAAAAATATTAATCCTGTTTTGGTGCACGATGAGCAGCGAAATGATGTATACACTGTCTCTTATGTCAATGCGATACGGTTTGAAATGGCTTATATCTTTTTGATGCTGACTCTACACACGTACATATAGGAGATAGGTGTGTAGAGTTCATAAGTGTCGGGTTAACCACTTAGTTAAGGGCTGTGTGTCACCGCATCCTGTGTCTTGGAGTGACACTTGGACGGGGAAACCGCAGTCTAACTAACCGCTTTGTTTACTAGTTCAACTGATGTGATAAAAAATAAAAGTTGGGTCGTACTATTGTGGAGTATTTACCTGCAAACTGTCTCACAGAAAATTATACCATACTAATATAAAAATGCTTTATACTATAACTGTATATCTGTCTGCTACGTTTTGACTCCAAAACCTGCTAATCCAATTTAAATGAATTTTAGCATATATTACACCCTGAGAAAGGACATATGCTCCTATTCGGAGCGATAACCCACAACCACGCGCGCTTAACTCCAAGAGTATTGACCACTCGATGCCATCCCTGTAAAATTCAAGAAGAAGCGTAAGTTTTACAGCATTGAAAATGAGATGTAGAACTTTTATTCCTAATAGTTAAAATAAAATTGATCTCAAGAAATTATTTTATTGTAACTAGATTTAAGTGTACCTTAAATTTGCAATGGCCTTGCAAGGGTCATGTTCTGTACTTATGACATAGCTTTAAGACCTTTTTATTACAACATGATGCAATATAGAATATGAATATGAATTAATTAGGGGAACACAACACTTCCGCTATGAGCTCTGACTGGCGACTTACCCACCAAAAGAACACCACACTGTAGTGTAACTTGGTGAGCGGAAAATACCTCTGTAGCTTTCGAGGTAAAAATCCATCAACGTAGCGTGTCATCGAAGTACCTCTTGGTCCATCGAGGTTATAAAAGAGGTATTGATCATTAGAGGTAACGACCCATACAAGAAGTAAACTATCGAGGTAAAAACATCGAAGTACTGATCTAAGAGGAATTGTCAATTAATCAATCAATTAAGTCTTAATTGTCAATCGAAGTAGAGTATAAAGCCCGTCATTAAAATAAAATGAGTCTTATACAAATTTTATTTTTATGACCCCACATTACACGAGTGAATTATTCAATTCTGTTATTGGATACCTTAATTACGGGCTTCTGTAATAATGATAAGTCAGACCTCGTGAAAATAGATATCGAATAAATCTAATTTCAAAACTATCGTGTTAGAGAAAGAGACACATGTGTTCCCTCCTTCCTATAAAATGGATACCTTCAAAAGAGGCGTGAAAAAGCACCTTTCGGGCCGGCAAGGTGGAGGAGGCTTGAGCAGTGCCTGAACTGCACTAGCTGTCTTCGCATATGGACTCTTCTTACCGTTTCACATCAGTTGGTGTTGAGTCATCTGTCCTGCTTTGTATAAAAAAAAAGAGAGGGTAGGAAGAGAGGTGCTCCGTGTCGCTTCAATATTGTCTGAGCCTTTGAAATTATTCATGGAATAGGTACACCGATAAGCAGCAGCAGTGATGATGTAAAGCTAGGAGTGAGACCAATATTATTTATTCTTACTCATCTTCACCATAACTGGACCTATTCTTCCTCACGAATAGGCATTCGGAATTTCGGGTGTGTCGTAATACAATTCTTTACAGCTTACATATGGACGGTGCTAACTTATCGGTTATATAGCTTGATGAATGGGTCACCGTATTCGAATTTCGCCATTTTGCATGATATTGGCCCATAATGTTAGTCGAAAATCGAGAGGGTTGTGCTGGAACGACGTCATTTGTTACCCACATGTTTGCGTATTGGAAACATTTATCGTCGCGACCGCGAAACAAAAGACTGTCCATTTTCCACAACCTTTGTGAACAAAAAAGATTTTAAAACTGAAACAAAATGCTTGTAAAAGGCATTTGGTCAACGAGCTGTTGTTATCGAAGGCCTTTGATTTACGAGTAATATGAAATATTCACATCGGACAAATAAAATGTAAAGAGTGCGAATATAAATATTTTAAAAAAATATGTAAACAAAAATTAAAACCGACTCCAAAAAACTGAAAAGGATAAAATAATTAAATTTTCGTAGGTACTCATCCCCTAGGAACATATTTTTGGAGTCGGTGCTTCACTATCTATGGTTTCTGGAAACAACTTAGATTTCTACTATCGTATCATTTCACTAAAAATTCATAGGAAAGCAAAAATACGCAATTTCGCATATAATAATTAACGACTTAATTTTTCCAGTTTTTTTGATTTAAAAACCAAACTACCTAATGGATTTTCAAAAAAATTTTATGGGACCAAATGGGAACTATTCCGCATCGAACAAAAAAGAATCATCAGTATCGGTTCACCCAGTCAAAAGTTCTGAGGTAACAAACATATATATAAAAAAAAACATACAGACGAATTGATAACCTCCTCCTTTTTTTGAAGTCCTATACGATTATGACTGCAAGTCAGCTGTAAAATTAAAGATTGGGTGCGGTTTTTATGCAGTTATCGAGTAGCTGCCTAAATACAACATCAAAACTGTAAAGTCATAGCTTGCATTGCAGTCATTAGGTAGTGTGCACTGACTTATATTTTTGCGTAAAAACAAAAATTCAAAGACACTCATAAAATTAAGAAAGATGATTGTGAATGAGTTTTTATTTGCATCGTAGCGAAACAGTATCTTTCCCTGTTTCCAGACGAAATAATGTAAACAACAATTATAACAAATCTTCAACTCGAACCAAGTTACTTAAACGTAATACAAACAAAAACTTTGTGAAAGATGTGACGTTTGATACAATCAAAGCAAAAAGTAGTCTAGTTAGGAACTGATTCAAAAACTTTAAGCTAAGTCCTTGTTGGATTAATGATAAAGTTATTTGACACAATAAATTTTAAGAGACTTTGGATGACTTTTTATTTATTTTTTACAACTATACAGGTGGTGCCGTAAATACTACAATAAATTAAAGCATGGGCTAAGTACATTACTTCATGGAAATGGTTTACCACTTTAAAAAAAAAATCATTTGATAATTTAATGACGTTTGTATGAAATAATATAAAATTGGCTGCATTCTTTCATAGAAATGTCATGAAATTATCAAATGAATAAAATGTTTTTGCAAGTGGTAAACCATTTATATGAACTAATATAGCCCCTGTTTTAATTTATTGTCGTATTGACGGCACCACCCCGTAAGACAAGCCAATTGACGGTCTACCTGGTAGTAAGTGCTACCGTCACCTATGGACAACTGCGGTAACAAGGAAAAGATCACTTTGTATTGCAGATGCGTTGTTATCCTGAGGCCCAAGATATACGCCTTGTATACCTTGTAGGCCTTGTATATGTCGCAGCCGTCTGGTTAAATCAGCCGCTTAATTGGATGGCTAGCCCGTTGATTGAATGCCGGCGTCCAATCAAACAGCTGAAATACAACTAGCCAAGTCATTGAGCGCAACGTTTAACCAGATGGCTAAACGTCATGTCAGCCGTCTGGTTTAAATTAAACGGTTCAATGGGACGGTCATTTAAATCGAGGACCTTTTGTATGACTGTTTGAGTGATTGATAGGTTCAATGTTATTTTTTATGACCACTTAGAACCAAAACGATGTTGTTTATAAGTCGTCGTAAAAATCACCTTGAACCTGCCAATTAAATCTAAACTTTTCAGTTCAAGACGATCCATTCAATACGCTAAGTCGTTGAACGTTAAGTGAGTCTAGTTCTATTAACTATCGGGCTAGGCATTCAATTGGATGCCGGCGTTTAATCAACGGGCTAGCCGTCCAGTTAAGTGGCAGATTAAACCAGACGGCGGCGACATATACAACCTGGCTACCTTTACCTTCAATCCAAAAAACAGCGAACTGCTCTGCTGATTGTTTAGTTAAAAGAGCTTTTGGTTGACTGTTCGTGCGATGGGTAAGAAACGACTAAGATCCACGAGCTACGATCCCTAATAAAGTAATAGAAACGTCTCGGTCCAGTTATATCGTCCAATAGGTAGTCGTCTTAAATCCTTTTCTACGATTTCTGCCACATTTCATATAAATCGATTTAGAGGATTAGAAGTGAAAACGTCACAGATAGACGGACAGAGTTACTTCCGCATTTATAATATTACTAAGAATGTGTAGCTGGCGAAAATATAAGGCAATATACTATTTGCATGAAATCCAAGTTTTTATCATCAGTCAAAGCTATTAAATATCAATTAGTATCTTCCTTACCAATTACAATTACGTTACATAAAGTAAGCTTGCCCTCAGAAACATGTCGTTAAGTATCCAGAGATATTTTTTTTTTTTTTTTTTTTAATTTATTTAGGACAATCAACAAAACAAACACTAAAACATGGTATGGAGTTTAAAGCTAAAGAGTACATGAGCTAAGTGCTGTCTTAATTATAGATTGCCACGGCATGCATAGTGGACTTAAAACATAACTTATATAATAATATATAGTGCAAAAAAAAACAGTTCTAATAATTTGACATTCATTCATCCTGAATATAAAATTAGTGTTAAATTATTAACTTTCAATAGTTTCTAAGGACTGTACAACTTGGCGTTTAAATATTTGTGCCTTATTAATGAAAATGTCAATGTCGCCTTTTTTTACCAGAATATTATACTGTCTTTGTAGCCTATTGATGGTAGGATGGTAGGCTGAATGTATATTCATAATTGAACGCTTCATTGAAAGATTATAATAGTTTTTTTGACCACTTCTTATTATAAATTATTCTCCAAAGATACGGTAAGTAATACGCTTTGTTCTGTTTGCCAGTATACAGGGTCAGTGCATTTTAATATCAAATTATATACTGAGATGTTTTTCACCATGATACTTACTGATTGGTCCATCGAAGCCCGGTCATTATTATTTTCAATTTAAGTTAATAAGGAGCGCTGTTATTCTGTTTTGTGTACAAGTTGTATTGTCGCGATGGGAAGCCAAACCACATTATAGATAATAGCGCGCCAAGCTGGCGCCTCTCGAGGATATTTTTACTGTTTACGCTTATGACAAAGCCTATGATATCAGAAAATGTTATCTAAGTGTTTTGGAATATTCAGTAAATACTGGCCTTATTGGTTTTTAGTTTATATTTAATTTTTATTACATATTTTCAATGGAAAGAAAATAACAAATCGAAATATATGCGAAATATATTTGTCGGTCATTTGCTGAGCAAATTTAGTATTTTAGCTGATTAATTACATTTTTAAACTTAGGTCAGTGCTAAATAATGCTGAATTGCCGACCCGAGATATATTTCACTCTGTGCATGGGCCTACGTGGCCGTAGCGTCTATACGGACGACTACGTGCTACGTAGTTCCTCGCGTAGACGCGCCGAGTGACATGCGTGTAGAGTGAATGGACAGTTCTTTGTTGGTATTCTAGAACTCGGAGAGTCTAACACAGGCCTTTTGTGGGCACTCGTCTTTCCGGGGTAGAGATATAAAATGTTTTTCTGTCCCAAAAAAGTATGGTGATCAGATAACACAAGCCTTTCATCAATCAATTTCAATCACTAATCACGAAATCTTTTGCAATGAAGATTAAAAAAAAAAGAAATCGTGGATTTCACTACCTATCGGTGTTGCGACCTATCGCAGCAGTCTTAATGAAACTAGTTACACTCATTTTTAACTACACTCAAAAGATTCACTAATCAAAAATAAAAATAAAAACACAAATTTAAATAAAAAATAATTAGATTAATTCTATTTGTGACACTAAATAAACGATTGCTATTCTATTCTAATCGCTATAGTAGTATGGGATAGACAAATCATATATGTAATTTCTACTTAAATTGGTGTGTAAAGTAATAATAACTTTATTAGTGCGTTTAGTATCGCTAATATAGGAACAAAAATATCTGATTTTTTTCAATCAAGGAATTTGAGCATTAAGATTATGCCTATAATTCCATTGGTTATATGATATAATTGTCTCTCTGTACATTCTGCTACATCGTTGTCAGTCCAAACCAGAAACACACCAAAATATTTTTTCCCTTCAAACAATTGAAAAACGTTATCCCGGCATTAGTAGCACTTGACAATGCACTTGCTCAGCCAGCATCCACCACTAAGTTTTTAACTCAAGAGTTCTAGAGAATCTTAAATGGATATTCTGAAGCTCACGGAGAAGTTACGGTACATTTCAAATTACGCTCATGAGCACACACAGCGCTGTGAGCATGCTCAAACTCGATCCGTTTTGAACTTACACCGCTTCTACGAAAGTGCTGTGACGTCATAGATTACGCCATTATTAGTTTTCACAATTCTTACTACGCTTACTACTCCAAGCGTGAGCATCCTGAGCGTAAAAGTGATACTGATAGATGTAACAAAGAAAGTTTGACATTTTGAAGAATTGACTATTTTGTCGAGGTTCCGTAGATATTTTTTTTCTTTACAAGATATAATAGTACTACTGTAAAATTAACCTGTTCAATGTCATCACGGATTCATCAAGATGAAAAAAAACAGTACGAGAGTGTTTGGCGGGATGTTGTGGAGTCAGTCAAGGTTTTTATTACAATTATTAAAAATTGTGTCGGAGCGGACTTTGTGTTATAAAAGTGGTGTAGTTTTATAAAACAAGTATTTGTGTTAACGTATAACTAAAACATTATTAGAATAAAAGTGATTATGGTGTGAAAGACGATGAGAACTTTTTTGTGGTTATCCACCTCATCAAGTAGACTGTCATCATATAATTCGCGTCAAATACTGATGCATTGAAATGTGTAACACCAGCAGTTCAATGCAATAAATTAAGAAATAAAAAAATACTAAAGACATGGCTGTATGGGCATTAGTTCCCTTTGCCTTCCCTTTATAGGGAGAATAAAAAACGGAGTGTATTGGTATGGCGGGATTTTGTGGTGTCAGTCAAGATTTTTATTACAATAATTAAAAATTGTGTCGGAGTGAACTTTCTGTTACAAAAGTGGTGTAGTTTTATAAAACAAGTGTTTGTGTTGACGTACAACCTAAAAATATTAGATTAAAAATGATTATGTCACACCATAATCATTTTTATTCTAATATTTTTAGTGAACTCTAAGAGAACTTTTTTGTGGTTATCTACCTCATCAAGCAGCATCATACAGCCATGTCTTCAGTATTTCTTTATTTCTTCTTTTTTTGCAAAAAAAGCTGGTGTGACACATTTCAATGCATCATAGGAGTATTTGGCGCGAAAAATATGATGACAGTCCCCATATGATGCTACTTAATGAGGTGAATAACCACAAAAAAGTCCTCATCGTCTTTCACACCGTAATTACTTTTATTATAATAATTTTTTTTTGTTGTACGTCAACACAAATACTTGTTTTATAAAACTAAACCTTTTTTATAACACAAAGTACACTCCGACACAATTTTTAAAATTAGGCAAAGCCCGTAACCAAAGACCAGATTCCCACTGTTTCACAGCCAAGAGACGGGCTCGATCAGCTGAAATGATATTTTCGAACTTCTACGGCACCAGCTCATAAATTAATTTGCCCTGACTTCTTTTGACTAAACGTTATGGTAATCAAGATCAGGTATGAATAATTTAATATACGTAATGATATTTTAAACTAGTATTTTTTGACTAAAGTATGAAAGCCATCCAAAAATCAATCAAATGATAAAGGTGAATTAAACAATTTTACTACTTCTTCGAGAAAGAATTTCAAATATTTACAGAATAAAAACGGTGATTGCAGTCAAGCTAAGTATTTTGTTGATTTAGGACGTCCGCGGCAGGTCAGCCGGTCTAAAACTTCAGACTTGTTTACTCTTGTTTGTTTTAACAAATTCTTTGAAAGAAAAATATATTTTCCCGAACAAAAAGCCAGAATTGTGTTGAGACCACGTAAAGTTTTACTTGCTATATGTTCAGCTTTTACAGGCTTGTTTAGGTTGATCTCATTTAAATAACGAACTAGAATATTATGTAACTCAGATTAGCTGATCATCGAGACGGAAATGAATGAATGTGAGGCCTTAGTGTGCTGTTATAATTATACTCTTAAAGTTTGTTTTTTTTACGCTTGTTTATACCAGCTAGTATTTTAGTTTTTCAAGATCGTTTTAAAATTGCATTCAAAACTTGGTTTTGTTTTGGCAAATCAAAGTCAAATATAAAAAAAAATACCCTCACTTTTCATATAACCTTTAACACTTTTAATAGATATCCATATTATTATAATTTTTTACCAAAATATCAAAACACATAGTTATCTACATATCTGTGCCTATATATAAAAAGCATTGTTGCCTTAGGTATAGTTTTTATGTAATTAAAAAGAAATTCCGCCGTCTAGTCCGCGCCATGTTAGCACCAAACCACATTTCTATGTGGCTTGCGTTGCGCCTAACGATTTGAATATTTGGCTGGAGGGAGTTGTGGGAGGCCCTAAATTACAGAGGATTTAGATAGGTGGCGAGTTTTCGTATCGGGCATAAAAAAAATCTATGCGTATAAATACAGCAACTATTGGTAAGCATTATCACATGTCACATCACATAACCAGCCTAAACGTCACACTGCTGGGCACAGGCCTTTCTACATGGAAGAATCACACGAAGAGTTTGTACCATGCTAACCATAACACCACTATGCTGGCCCAATGCGTGTAAGTGTAAGGTAGGTAAACTTACTTACTCCTTTATGGCTCAGCGATCCAAAGTGTCCTAGCCTCCGATACGAGAACTCGCCACCTATCTTGATCCTCTGTAATTTAGGGCCTCCCACAAGTCCCTCCAACCAAAGATTCAAATCGTTAGGCGCAACGCAACCCACACAGATGACGAATTACAGTTTGAGCATTAAATATTTATATAAATGATACTTTGTTGAATAAAGGCTAGATACTAATAGAACAGAAAAAATAATTATTGATATTTACCTTTTACCTGTTTGTTATATAGTTGACAACAGTGTACAACAGACTCATATTATACTATTTTCTTGTAAAATTGTAATATCAAGCTCGTTTTAACAACACAGATAAGTTTGGCTATAGAAAATCTGTAAAACAATTTACAAGCTGCTTTATCCGTCAAGCGGCGCTATCCCACCGGCGGGCTATGAAAATTGAAAAATTAATCGTGTCTGGAGTCTGAGTCGTAACATCTTAAAACATAACCAAGGCTATCCACAAGGGGGGGGGGGGGGGGAGAAGGACTGTGTAAACAACTATAGACCTATAGCTATCTTACCCGTGCTCTCCAAAATCCTTGAACGCTTAATGAACAAGCAATTAATTAAATTCCTAGAGACAAATAACCTACTATCAACATCTCAATACGGATTTAGACCGGGAAAATCCACAAATGATGCGGTACATAATCTTACCAACTGTATTATCACTAGCTTGGATAATAATAAGAAAGTATTAACTATTTTTCTCGACCTTTCAAAGGCTTTTGACACGGTTTCAATCCCCCACCTTCTGGTTAAACTGGAAGCCATTGGGGTGAGAGGTACCCCACTAAAACTTTTTAAAGACTACCTAACGAACCGTAAGCAGAGAGTAAAAATAGATAACCATCTGATTAACGAGGAGAATGTGACTTACGGAATTCCGCAGGGCAGCATAAATGGTCCGACACTATTCCTCGTATATATAAACGACCTCTGCAATCTCCAACTCCATAACGGCTCGATCCTTACCTTTGCTGATGACACAACCCTTTTCTTCTCAGGAGACAACTGGAATGACGTCTTCCACTCTGCACAACAGGGAATGGAAAGGGTTACCAGATGGCTGCAAAACAACATTTTGACGCTAAATGTTTCTAAAACAAAATACATAGCATTTGCCCATCGATCCCACCTTCTTCCACCATCAACACTAGGCATCACCGTTCACTCCTGTCCCGCAAACTCGTCAAATTGCTCTTGCCCCTCTCTCGAAAGAACCGATACGATTAGGTACCTCGGTGTTACCTTGGATCAGACCCTAACCTTCAATCCCCATATACGTTTGCTCACTACAAGGACGCGTAAACTAATTCACATTTTTAGAACGCTTAAACAAGTGGCCAACAAAAAAACTGTTAGGATGGTATACTCTGCCCTATGTCAATCCATCACGGACTACTGTATCACCTCTTGGGGCGGCGCAGCAAAATCTCACCTCATCTATCTAGAGAGAGCTCAGAGAGCTATTCTGAAGGTGAGTGCTGGCTTACCCTACCGGTACCCCACAACTACCCTTTACAGGGATTGGGAAGTGCTGACAGTCAGACAATCATTTATCCTACAGACTGTACTTAAAATGCATTCCCAACTTCAGTACAACCCAAACCTCAACAAGGATAAACGACGAAAAGGATCAGTCTGCCAGGGTGTCAGTCTTAGGTCTGGCCACTCCCATCATTTCTTCTGTTTTCTAGGTTCATATCTTTATAATAAAATAAACAATATCTTGTCCATTTATCCTCTTAAAAAGTCAGCCTGTAAGAGTGCTGTCACAAACTGGCTTAAAGTCATGGATTACACGGAAACAGAAAGTTTGTTCCTTATACGAATATGAAAAAAATTGTGAAAAAAAAATTTTAAACAGAAATTAAAACCGACTTCAAAAAACTGAAAAGGATGAAATAATTAAATTTAAGTAGGTATTCATCCCCTAGAAACATATTTTTGGAGTCGGTGCTTTACTTTCTATTGTTTTTGGAAACCACTGAGCACCAACTCCAAAAATATGTTTCTAGGGGATGAATACCTACTTAAATTTAATTATTTCATCCCTTTCAGTTTTTTGAAGTCGGTTTTAATTTCTGTTTAAAATTTTTTTTTCACAATTTTTAGTGATAACTTTCTACGGTCGAAGCTAGATGGGTGACCGTCAACTTATATTGTTTCCTACTATCGTTTTGTTTCACAAAAAAGTCATTGGAAAAGCAAAAATTCGCAATTTCGCTTATGTAGACGATTTCATAATTTCAGTTTTTTTTAATTTAAAACCAAAGTACCCAACTGTTTTTGAAAAAAATTTTATGGAACCAAATGGCAGCTATTCCGCATCAAACAAAAAAAGAATCACGTAAATCGGATCAGTAATCTCGGCGTAATCGGTGTACATACATAGAAAAAAAAAAAAAAAAAAACATACCGGCCGAATTGAGAACCTCCTCGTTTTTGAAGTCGGTTAAAAAGGTAAAAGAAAGAACAATTAAGGAAAAGAGATGGGAAAAAGGCGAAGGAAGGTTAAGCAATTTTCACAAAAGGCTTAAAAAAAACCTATTAAAAAAAACACCCTAGTTTATTTATTTATTTATTGTTATTATTATTTAAAAAAAACAAACTATATTTTTTTTTACTCTTTTTATAAACACATAATTTTAATTTAAAAATAACTAAGAAATGTGATACAATAAATCAACCTATTTAATAAAAACAACCTATTATTATTAATTGTTTTTTTTTAATTTTTTAACGAATACATAGTTTTAATTTAAAAATAACTTAGGAAATGTGATACAATTAAAACCAAAGTGCAAGCTTACCAAATAATCATAATAATATGTATCAAATATACATATTAAATTAACTATAAATAATTATAATCACAAAATTATACTCAATTCGCTTAAAATAAACTATATAATATAAATAAAAGTATGTTATTTAATTCATTTTAAAAATTTAATTCATTACATTATTTTTACCTAGTACAATTGTATTGTTGGAATTCAACCATGTATGAAATTTAAGATTATTATTGTATGATTTTATTAACTAATAATTAAGATAAATTGCATGTCTCTAACAAACGTATGCTATTATGTTCAACGATGTACCTATGCAACCATGATGCAATTGATTTGGGGGAGGTGCTTGGAGACCTGTACTACGGGTTTCTTTTGGAAACCTATCTCAGGCTCCAGTCTCTCACACAATGGTTCATACACTAAAATCAATGTACCTACTTACACTATATAAAAAATTTTAACTTTTGTGAGAGAAAATAAATAAATATTCTATTCTATAACCAAACGTCTTTCGTCTAAAATAGAATTAAATCGTAATCCAATATCTGAAAACAATTACGGACTTTCAAGGGAATGATCTTAATCGGTTTTAATCATTTAATCCTTTGTAATGCCGAAATTATAGATCCGATTAAAACTTTCTATGTCAATGTTGTTCTCTTCGTGTTTTCTTATTCTCAGTGTGTCATAATACAATGATTATTGATATTTCTAAGAGTGCATGGTAAATATCTGTATGATATTTGTTTATAAGAGTTTTATAAAGAAACATTTTGTTAGCATACGAATCACTTTTCGTCCACACGGTTTGAAAAGTGTTGTGCAACAAACGCTTGAATATCTAAAATGCAAATTTAATATATCCGGGAATCCGGGTGCTTCCTTCGTTAAAGCACTAAACTTATGCTATATTATATACTCTGTAATTAAATTATAGCAGGATGTTCCAAGGATACCTAAGCTTTGTATATCGAAGAACTTTCTAACTAACTTCAAAATGTCACCTCATCAAATCGTTATCTTGAACTTCTGTCAGTTAGATACTCGTGGCATTGCGTTACCACAAACTGAAACGTCAATGCAATTACAATATTATTAATCACTTACGTATAATTTACCTAAATTATGATAAGTGTTCCGCTTAGTTTAATTGACAAGCTATTCTGTTTGTGTAGGTATATCGTATTAAAGGTAGGTTTGTTTACGTATTTAGTAGCCACTCATGGCAGTTATTTATTTGAGTAATCCACCGAATTAAATTAAATATGTGCAAGCAATCATACATCAAAGTATGTAAAATCATGTCCTCTCTGTAAGACTTATCTAGAAATACAGAAATGTATTCAAAGTCGAGTAACAAATCTGCTTTTGACTACTACTTATACAGGGTGCTGGCATTATCTGGTCTGACAGGTGCTTTAGTCAAAGTGACCATTTGGAAAGGATAAGAGGAACTTTAGGGTTGACATAAATTCCAATGGACGCTATTTTAGCGCACGCCGTTTGACGAAGGTACGATTCAAATTGTGGAGGCTATCTCAAAGCAGATCGCGCCCTGAAATTGTCTCTATTGTTTACATTTACGGCACAAAAGCAAGATTCGTATGAGAGTTGGGTATTTTAATAAGTGCCAGCTAGGTCGGTACGGCAAATTTCTGCGCTTAATATTGTAGTGGTCAAACACGGCACGTAGATAGGTAATACCTACGTGCGGAGTACATTACATATAATTATATTGCTTTGTAATAATGTGAATACTTACCCATAAAATAACGAACTTATTACTAGAGATGTGTAACTCGTGAGTGATTGGTTAAAAAGATGTACATCGGTAAAAAAGATTGAATAAATCACAATCACTTGGCTTCCAAATACATCTTTAAATCTTTTAGATCTTAGATTCATTCAATTCAATTCAACCAATGAGTGAAAGAAAGAATGGAATGTTATTTTTGTATTTTTAAGTTATCTCTATTACAGAGAAGGCAAGGGAAACAAATGTCTATACAGCCATATCTTAAGAATTTTCTTTAATTCTGCAAATATTGAATCGAAATGCTGGTTTCAATGTATCATGAGAGTTTGGCGTGAAATATATGATGACAGTCTCCATGATTACTTTGATGAGGTAGATAACCACGATAAAACTCTCAACGTCTTTCACATCAAATTCACTTAAATTACAATGATCTTCCAATTGCACGTCACCATAAACACTTGCTTCACAAAACAATATTGCGAGTCATTATCATCAGCACCACCACGCTGCCCCAGTGCGGGATGGTGGGTCAAAGCGGTTTTAGTAACAACCCGGACCAATAGCTTAACGTACCTTCCTATACACCGAGAATCTGAAGATAATAAATTTAGATTGACCCATTCCGGGATCGACCATTTCTTTGTTTCCGTAATCGAAATCAGAGCGCTCCAAACCACTACGCCAACGAGCAATTTTCAACTTATTTAACACGAAATAAACGTTTACTTCAATGATTGCACCAATGTTAAGACAATATCCAACACAAAAAAAATAATCATTTTTATATCTACCTAAAATTTTACAGTAAGTAGGTAGGTATCTCATTGAAAAACTTTACATAAAAATATAAATTCACTAAATTGTGTTGTCACACAAGTTTATGATCAGGACCCGTAATAAATCGTTCACAACACAATTCAGTAAATGATTGACAATATTGTGTGTATATAAACTGAGTTGCAAAAGATTAAAAAGAGTGATTTGAAGATGAATGGAAATGATGAGTCTTGATCATCTGAGTTACTAATGATTGAAAGATTTAAAAGATTTAATCTAAAGCTGATTGAAATAACGTGTCTTGATCAACTGAGTTACAAAAGATTTAAAAGAGTGATTTAAATGAAAAGATTTTTCATCAAAAGATTTATATAATTTTTTTTTTTAAAGATTTATACTGCGCATCTCTGCTTATTAAATACTCATCATTTAGGTACTTTAAGTTTTTTACTATTAGGTCCTCGTCGGTGTCCACTCACCGGGCTATGACGAACATTACTAAAATTTTATTTGTTCAATGTCGAAAATTAACATTTTCGCAGCCGCCAATTTCTCTCCTGATTGAAAATGGCGATTTTAAAATTGAAACTGTAAAATTTATCAAGTTACTATATTGAGAAACAATGAAATATTTGATTTTGTGCATTTATACTACCGCTTTATACTAAGAAATACAAATAAAGAAAGAAAAGGCTTCAGGCGGGAATCGAATCCACGTCTCCTGGGGTTCAGCCAGAGGCGTTAACCACTACGCCACCGGAGCACTAGGTGTAACTTATCAATTTCTTCACGGCATTCTACCTAAAGTGTAAACTTCAATGAGTGGTGGAAACGTTGCTCTAAAAACGTTAAAAAAGGGTAGAAAGCGGTGAAGATTTTGCATCTTTCTTACACAGAGTAAAATACACATTTATCTGATTTTGCTTCAGACCATATGAAATAAGGACCATTGTACCAGCGGTTAAGGAAACTAAAATGTATAGCAAAGCTATTTCCTTTGAGATGACAAGAAGGATAAGGTATAGAAAATTGTCGCGTAGTTTTTTGACACTCTCACAATGGCTACTTAAATTGACGGATACGACCAAAAATAGCTGTGTCATAAAAAACCATTAATATCACGAGGTTATAAAGTTTCTTGCACATTACGGTAAATGTTATTGCTATTGCGGCTGTGCTTTATTGAGAACTTTACACGTGATGTGTTTTTATGATATCAACACGCGATCTTTCTCAAAAGTCGACAAGAGCCTTGCTGAGCTTTGCTGATGAGACTACGGCATGGGGTTCTTAAATTTTTTAGGGCGCGTAGCCAGTAGGAGTCTCCTGAGAGCATAATTCTGGTAGGAATGTTGCCAACAAGTTAAAAATAATATGAGTTATTTCATATATAAGAAATTTAAAAAAATAGCGAACCGTATGAATATTATCTTCTCAGACGGATATTATTTTGTCAGAGTGGTCGTGGTTGCACAGATGAGGTACATAAAGAGATGTTCGCCGGATCGCAGACTTTCCCTTGGACCGTTCTCTTAGCGATGTGCTTCCATTTTTGCCGGTTATAGGCATCAGGAGTACACTGGCCCATGGTGGACTCAGTAGCTTTCTTTATTATGTCAGTCCAGCGAGTGGGTGACTCTACGGCCGCGTGCTCTCTTGACTTCCACCTGGCCCTGAACCACCAGTCTTTCCATCGAGTTCTTTCTCGCTCTTTAAGGATGGAAACATTAGTGCGAAACGCTGTCCATAGGATCCTCCAACACCACATCTCCAGTGCGTCGAATTTACGGCGATCCTGCGGTATATTGTTGATATTAAACTATGAATATTATAATGAAATGAATTTTGTTATATATTTATAAAATTCATTTCATTATGATATTCATACGGTGCGTTTACTCAAATTAAATTTTAATATTCTTACCCTTAATCGCATTAATTACAAAGATGCTTTTAAGTTTTAGGTATATATTTCATATAGAAATAATATCAATATTCACATGGCTCTTCTTACCGCTTCACATCAGGTGGTGTTGAGTCATTTGTCCTGCTTTGTATAAAGTCCGTCCATGCGCTAACATTATTCGAAGGTCACTACCAAATTTCGACGTCATATTTCAGCATTATTTTCTTTATTGTTCATATTAAACTATTTTTGTATTTTAATATAACTTGTCCAATGTATAAACATTGTGTGGTGGCGGCAGTACTAATGTTACAAGCATTTATAATCTGCGCGTAAATATTAGGTATCTCATGATCAAAATCGTTTATTAGCAATACGATTTAAGGGCGGCCGGTTATCATATTCTATCCAGAGATAAGGATAACACTACCCAGCTAAAATACCTAACATTCTAGTGTTCTTCTCTGTTTAAAATGAGCTGACCTGCACTAGCATTAAAGAAAGACAAAAATCAACCGACGACCATAATGCCCTATTTAGCTGCAAAGACTTGTAAAAGGAAGAAAATTTATGCAAAAGCAAGTAAAATAGTGAAGACAAAGAAAGCTTAATCTCTTTGAACTCCCTCTTAAGAATGTTTTGTGTACTACATGATTCAAGTACCTTAGTTTGTATCAAATGTACAAAAGTTTCTTAAAAAGGAGGATGTTCTCATTTCGAATGCATTTTTTGTGTATTTTACGCGATCTTTATGAAATCTAAGCCAATATATATATTTTTATACTACTAAATGACAAAGAAGCTAACGGCTCACCTGATGGTAAACGGCTACCGCCGCCTGTAGACACCTGCCATAACGAGGAAAAATCACTTGACATTGCAGGTGCGTTGTCACCCTGAGGCCTAAGATGAAATGCCGTCCATGCCCAGTAATTACACTGGCTACCTTCCCTTCAATCCGAAACACAGCTAACTGTTTCACGGCTGAAATAAGAAAGGCGGTAGTACCTACCCAGACGGCCCTATATGTATACGGGCCTACCACCTAGTAATTCTTGTTTTGTTTATAAGCGAAGACTACCGGATTAGTCCAAGTTTAATTTGGTAGTGATCGTGTCTTTTTTTATCACACTTGAAAAATCACTTGATATCATTTGTTATCCTGAGGCCTGAAATAAGAAAGCGGTGGTACCTACCCATACGGCCCTACATACGGGCCTACCACCTAGTAATTCTTGTTTTGTTTGTAACCGGATTAGTCCTAGTTTAATTTGGTCGTGATTTTTTCTATCACACTTGAAAAATCACTTGATATCACTTGTTATCCTGAGGCCTAAGATGAAATACCGTCCATGCCCAGTTATTACACTGGCTACCTTTCCCTTCAATCCGAAACACAGCCTGTTTCACGGCTGAAATAAGAAAGGCGATTTTCCAAATAAATTGAAATTTATCCCATAGGAAATATGATTGCGATAGGTCTGCAACCGCCCGTGAAGCCAACTGAATTTTTCCTGGAGATTCCGTTAGATATGCGAGTAACACGATTTAGTTCACCGCCAAATGCTTATTTCCGAAGTATTGGTTATAGCGACGATTGCTACGCGAATCATTTTTATCTGATACCTGTAGCTGGCTCTGCCAATATTAATGGCTTGCTGGAAATACTGAAACAAACATTTTCGTGTTGTTAATTCTATTTCAAACACTGTATCAAAAAGAATCGTTAGATGGCTAGCAGAACAAACTATAAACATTATTATAACAATTACAAATACAGAAAGAAAACGATGAAAAAATATATTATGCTCCAGGCGGGATTCGAACCCGCGTCTTCTGATTTCCGGCCAGACGCCGATGATCCGAAAGAATATCCGGTCGGAAATCAGGAGACGCGGGCTCGAGTTGTTACAATAAAGTAGGCGTTTAAACGCATCAAAAACATTAAAATGTGATTGAACTATAAACATGTATAAGATACTATTTACATTGACAGTTATTATGTTACTTATATGTATTTGACGTTATTTAATGTCTTAAACGCAATTTAACTTTCGTTGTGCAAGTGGACCTTGGTTGAAGATTAAAAACAAAAATTAAAACCGACTTCAAAAAACTGAAAAGGATAAAATAATTAAATTTAAGTAGGTATTCATCCCCTAGAAACATATTTTTGGAGTCGGTGCTTCACTTTCTATTGTTTTTGGAAACCACTTAGCACCAACTCCAAAAATATGTTTATAGGGGATGAATACCTACTTAAATTTAATTATTTTATCCTTTTCAGTTTTTTGAAGTCGGTTTTAATTTTTGTTTAAAATTTTTTTTTCACAATTTTTAGTGGTAACTTTCTACGGTCAAAGCTAGATGGGTGATCGTAAACTTATATTGTTTCCTACTATCGTATCGTTTTACTAAAAAGTCATTTGAAAAGCAAAACTTCGCAATTTCGCATATGTAGACGACTTCATAATTTAAGTTTTTTTAAATTTAAAACCAAAGTACCCAAGTGTTTGTGAAAAATTTTTTATGGGACCAAATGGCAGCTATTACGCGTCGAACAAAAAAAGAATCACGTAAATCGGATCAGTAATCTCGGCGTAATCGGTGTACATACATAGAAAAAAAAAAAAAAAAAAAAACATACCGGCCGAATTGAGAACCTCCTCGTTTTTGAAGTCGGTTAAAAATGAAATTAAATCTTCAGCATTTCTATCAGATATCTAGACGATCTTAGTGGCGTAGTGGTTTGGATCCGTCAAATTTATAATTTTGATCTCCTCCGTGCTTCAGAAGGCACGTTAAGCTGTTGGTCCTGGTTGTAACTATAACCGCTTTAACCCACCAGCACGCATTTGGCTAGCTTTTTTTTTTTATATACAACTGGATGACAAACAAGCTGACGGCCCACCTGATGGAAAGCGGTAACCGCCGCCTATAGACACCTGCAATAATAAGCAAAAATCACTTGATATTGCAGGTGCGTTGTTATCCTGGGGCCTAAGATGAAATGCCGTCCATGCCCAGTAATTACACTGGCTACCTTTCCCTTCAATCCGAAACACAGCGAACTGTTTCACGGCTGAAATAAGAAAGGCGGTGGTACCTACCCAGACGACCCTGCATACGGGCCTACCACCTAGCGTGGTGGTGTTATGGCCCAAGCACCTCATGCGTTTATCCCATATAGGCTGGTAATGATGATAGTGATGATGGTGTGTGAGCGCATATTTTGTCATGAAGATTGTGTTATAGTTATTGAGTTTTAATAGTAGATTATATTGGTTCAGAAATGGATAGTCCATTTAATCGAAGTACTATGACCACCCGAAGTCCACCCCAGAGACGGCAAATCGAGGAAGACTCAGCCCCTACTGCACCTACAGTTGAAGTGGTATCGACACCTGAAATCCAACAGTGGCTCTCTACAATCGAGCAATGTCTTAACGATACATGTAATATATCAAATGAAGGCAAACTCAACACGGAACAAAAGTTGAAAATAAGCAATTTCAGCAGAAGGATGCTAGGTGGTGTGTCTCAGTTGGCAGTTAAATACCAGTCGCTAGAACAAAAATATATATCTGCACAAATTACGCTTAGGAATATCACTGACCAAAAAGAGACCTCAGTTCAACTTGAAGACCAACTGAAAGATTTGAAGCAAAGCATTCGTTCTGCCCAAACTGTCCCCATGCCTGCGTCTTTCGCTGATGCTTTAAAAAAAGGTACTAGCGCCTTTGTAAGTCCTCTCAATACCAGCAGTATTGCTATATATCCCGTAGATAAGCAGCAAACAAGTGAGGATACGAAGAAACTAGTCCAGACTATCATCAAACCTGATGAACTGAAGCTGCATATCCGTGGAATGAGGAAAACCAAAGACGGAGGTATTATTATTAGCACTGAAGGCAAAAAAGACCTTGAAAAGCTGAAACAATCTGAAAATCTAAAAACGTCAGGTTTGAAGGTTGAAGACACTAAAAAAAGCAGGCCTAAAATCATACTACTGGGTGTCCCTGCTAGTACTCCTGAGAAGGAATTATTTGAATGTTTGTATGAACAGAACATCTCCGACAAGAACCCACACATACTTCGTGAAAAGTTTCTTAGCTTTATTAAACTAAGCCACAAATCCGGTAAAAAAGACTCCAATTACTGTAATTTTATATTAGAAGTGCCAGCTGACGTCAGGAAAATGCTCATTCAACAGGATAAAGTATTTATTAACTGGACATCCTGTCCTGTGAGAGATTTCACGCTTGTAACTAGATGTTACAAGTGTCAACAATATGGACATTCTGCAAAGTATTGTCGAGACCCGTAGCCCACTTGTGGTCACTGCGGATGCGTTGGCTATGTAATTAAAGATTGCTCCAAAAGGCAAGAACCAGCACAATGCGCTACCTGCCGGCGATTCAACAAACCAAGCACACATATAACCGGAGATGAGCAATGCCCTGCGCGAAAAAGCGCTGAGGCGAGGTATTTAAGTACCATCGATTATGGTGACTAGAGCCTAACCAGAGCTACGTAGTACAGCGGTGGATCTGTGACCTACATAGATGCCCCTCATTTAGTAATATGATAAAACATGTTAATGTAATTATAATATACTTATTTTATTGTTGAATTTAATAATATTGTCAACTAAGCACTAACCTACAAAAAAATCAGACACCTAAGATACAAGTTAAATGTCACTTAGTTTAGGTGTCACTCAAATATTATGAACTAACCCTAATTTATTTTACAATAGCAAATAATATCATCATGTAGATACTCGCCACACTTTTTTGTAAAAAAAAAGTAGTCCTTAAGTTTTATGTGTATTTTTGACTAAGTTTTACAGAAATAAATTTTATCTTATCTTATCTTCTCTATCTCTTAATAGTTTTATTTCAACAGCCTATACACACTATTTCATTAGCTATGGCTAAGCACATAGGCCTTCCTGCACGGGAGAAACACATGAGGAGTTGTATTTATCACTTGAATTTCGACAGAACCCGACTAGTAAAACACCTTTATATTACAAGAGATTACAGTCAAATATAAACTAATTTTAGTGTTGTGCTCCTGCGGTAAGTAAGGTCGCCAAATCTCCTCAGCGCTGTTGGGAGCAGGGGACTTGTCTCCTATGCTGCTAACATAACACTTCCTCTTGATTTTGCTATTGATGCTGCTAGCGTCAATTGGCTTCAGTAGTCGCTTACCATCAGACAGGCCGTATGCTTGTTTGCCATTATCTTTATATAAAAAAAAAGAAAATATATATCACATATGTCACATGAATGAATGTGAAATAGACGATCCTTACGTATATAAATAATGCTACTTATTTTATTTCTTTCATTTTGACTCGCACTAGGAAATATTTTATAAATAAAATATTTGCAGCTTAGAGTTCCTAGCAACCATAAGTTCTCACTATGGGCAAATGAATAAAAATTGTTTTGCAGCAGAAAGCAACTACAGAAGGAAATGGCTAGAAAATATGAATACTTTCATAAGCTTCCTCCAAATAACAAAGTTAAGAGGTTAGCAATATGTTTCAAAGGGGAGTAAGTAGTAAGAATGAAATAGGAAGAAGCATATCAGAAAAATATCGAATTGAACGAGGTATATCAATACCTTAACGATACGGAAATTTCAAGTGTTCGTGCTTGGGTACTGATAACTGATAGCAAACACGGTCGTCACGTTTCGATTCAATTGAAACTTACTAGGAGTACAGCTTACGATTTTAATCATGTATGACGTATGCAAAGACGTATGCATCTATTGTGTCTCATTTGTAAAGGCCAGCCCGCCTAGCATGACAACCGAAACGCGATATGATAAAGCTATTTATCGCTTCGAACTGTCAAAAATCATTGGATATAACCGCTATTTTGAAATTTAATCAAAACTGCGAACATGTATATATACAATACAAGTTCGCAGTTTCGATAAAATTTCAAGATGCCGGTTATATCCAATGATTTTTGACAGTTCCAAGCGATAAATAGCTTTATCATACCGTATCATATCGCGTGTTTCGGTGGTCATGCTAGGCGGGCTGGTTCAGGAGACACAGCGCGTTGTGCGGCACGTCTATTGGTTGTTCACGGTGGCGCTACCCACGTAGGGAGCCACGGCGCGTACGCCATTTCATACATAATAATAAGCTTCTGCATTATCTTCTTCAGGGAGACGAGCGAGAGGCGTTACTTGGTGTATGATGTGCAAAGGAATCTGTGATTGCTCCTATCACACCTGCCACGATATCTATACGCCACGGGCACAATCGCCGCGCGTTACGTGATGGACAATGCTCCACAAAAATCAATGCGTCTTGCTGAATGAGGCTTTAGAGGCACAATGACATTAATAAGTAATGCTTTTTGCTCACCAAATTTTCCGCCAGGCCTTTTAGCACGTTGACCATGCAATGCATTTTTAATTTAGATTTGACGCGCTAATGTTGTAGCATTAATAATAATGCGGATATAAATCCATCACAACCATATGTTGTCATATTTATGCCCCGTTGACAAGCAAGTCAAAAGTTTGCTGACAATTTTAGACTCGTTTATTTTATGAAACGCTGAAATACAAGACTGTGTTAATGTCTAAAAAATTGACGAACAATAGAATGTCATTGTCGAGTTTGAGATATTCTCACCAAGTGGCGTCTGAAAGCTTTCCAGTTTGTTAAGCTCTTTCAGAATTCACAAATAATCAGTATAAAAAGCGGGTTTTTGTGAAAATATGATATAAAATTTTCGATGACACTCAATGGAGATTAAATTTGTTTGCATTTACTAAAGAATATCCCTGTATTCTTAATTTTTGATTTTAACATTATAATAAATGTTTGAAAAATTACTTTGTAATTAAAATAGAATAAAACTAGAAAAATTTCACGTCCTGAGGCAGGAATCGAACCCGCGACCTTTCGCAATCCGGGCGACTGCTCTGACCACTGAGCCACCCAGGACTTGGGATATCCCTGTGAAATTCTTCTAGTCTATCTGTATTTGCGTTTATGATGAAATAGAATATTTCGACATTGTAGGGTGGACGTTAGCTCATAAACGCAAATATAGATAGACTAGAAGAATTTCACAGGGATATCCCAAGTCCTGGGTGGCTCAGTGGTCAGAGCAGTCGCCCGGATTGCGAAAGGTCGCGGGTTCGATTCCTGCCTCAGGACGTGAAATTTTTCTAGTTTTATTTTATTTTAATTACAAAGTAATTTTTCAAACATTTATTATAATGTTAAAATCAAAAATTAAGAATATTTGAAAGCACTGCCCCAACTTAACCGAATCGTAGGTATTTGTAAAAGTACTCGTTTCGGATGTTGAAATAGAATATTTCGACATTGTAGGGTGGACGTTAGCTCATAAACGCAAATACAGATAGACTAGAAGAATTTCACAGGGATATCCCAAGTCCTGGGTGGCTCAGTGGTCAGAGCAGTCGCCCGGATTACGAAAGGTCGCGGGTTCGATTCCTGCCTCAGGACGTGAAATTTTTCTAGTTTTATTCTATTTTAATTACAATATCCCTGTAATTTTGTTTTAATGGTGATATATTTTGTTATTATTGTTAATGAATTAATTCTCACCACGTACACACTGAAGAGAATAAAGCGCTAGAAAGTAAACTATACCTACTCGTAACTTTACCTGTTATTTATTTTGTGCTGTAGTAGTTAAACTCCCCTAATATTACTTATACTGGTAGCTGGTGCGTCAACACAGTAGACAAGTTAATTTAATAGTGGTAGTAGTAAATGAAAATGTCGCAGCAAGTAATGATAACCTTTTACAAACGTAATTATGGCTGATTATGAGTTTGTAAGCCACGTCATCCTCAGGGTGTACTAACTTATTTTTGTAACCTGATCAACTTTTACAACATAGTTAAACTGGAGTCAAATACCTCTGAGCCGATATGGCAATCCTTGTTTGTAGCTACGTATGTACAAAATATCACAGTTGTCAGTTTCAAAGTTAAGCACATTAGGCGCCGCCACTTGTGCCGGCGGAAAAATTGCGTGTCAATAGAAAAGAAAAGAAAACAATATAAAAGTCTCCAACCTAAGAAAACGTTTTGGCGCGTCAGGAGTAGAGCGACAGTGATGGCAAGTGGTTTGGACGGGTGTATCCCATCTGGCCCGGTCACTTGGACCGGCGCCGGGCCACATGGGAAAAAAAAGTTTTAACTGGCCCGGTGACATATTTACCGGCCCAGAAGACACAAATCTAGTGCCATCGTCCCCGGTAAGGGGAGAAAAGAGGATACGCCTCGTAATTTGTGAAATACTAACTACATGCATCTATGAAAGGGATTGAACTTATAAATCAAACTGCTTAGTATACAATAATCAGTTTTCATTGTGAATGACGCGATATCAACTTCTGTCATAAAACTCAACCTTAAATAGACTTCTTATAAGTAGATCTTTTTGAATTTTAACATAATAACAATATTTTTATAATTATAATAATCAACCAAACCAAAATGATATGAATTAAATAAAATTATTAGCTGGATCATCCCCTGAAGTACCAGGCTACCATATCTATAGGAGATGTTTAGCATAGGTACTCTTATTTTATTTATATAATAGTCGTAGGGGTACATAAATAACCTCTGATATACTTATGGTATGGTAGCCTGGTACTTCAGGGGATGATCCAGCTACATACATATGAATTTGAGCAATGACTTTACTCAAGAAGGTGTTACTTAACGGGAATACACTGTCACTCAGCGGGAAAAAAAGGGGCATTGAGTTACAGTTTACTCATCGGTATAATTTTTCCCAATGTGTAAGTGTGACACAAAGTGGTGTGACTCAACGGGAACAAAGGAGTATTCACAAATTACAAGACGTATCCGTTTTTCTGTCCTTACCGGGGCCGATGGCACTTGATTTGTGTCATCTGGCCCGGTAAATATATCACCGGGCCAGTTAATACTTTATTTTCCCATGTGGCCCGGTGCCGGGCCAAGTCATCGGGCCAGATGGGATACACCCGTTTGGACGCGATTACTGTCCATGTTCAATCAAAGGCGCCTCAGTGCGTACCTACGTCACGAGCAATAATATGTAGTTACCCACTTTTGACAGCTTGTGGCTCTTATTGAAAAGATAATAAGGATGCTAAAATTTCAAAAGTAGAGATATAATTAGTTATGTATCATTGCTTGTGACAGTAAAACGTAAACATTTTGATTATTGTTTGTCCATTACGCTGTGCGTATGCAATTTGGCTACTTATAAGAGCGTTTAATAAACGTGATCTCTCAATTGAAATGTCATGTTAGCTACCTCTTTATTCCAGGGAGAAATCTGTTTACATACCTACCCGTCGCTAGAGCGGCGACGGGCGTGTGTGGGGTGGCCCAGACGCATTGCACAGGCCACCACCTGTGCAATGCATCCTCCTTCTGCGTGAGCACAGTCTCGCAGAAGGAGGCGATAGCCTCCCATACCTTATCGCTACCAACCATGGCTCTTACCATGGATGCCAGCGAGAGGTGACCGCCACCGAGCGCCGCACGAAGTTCGCGACGCTCGTGGCGGGCACTCCACAAGGGTGTGCTCAGCCATATCATCGGGGGAGTCGCAGTGATGTCACCGCGGCGTCTCCTCCAGACGGGCGATACAGTACAGGTAGTGACAGAAGCAACCATGTCCGGTTAGCACCTGTACCATGCGGTAGGTGAGGCTGCCCAGTCAGCGCTCAACCCACTCCTCCAACACCGGACGAATTGCTTCAATCGTCCGGTGGTCGGCTGTTGGAGTGACGAGTGCCTGCCCTCACTGGCGCAGAGCCCCCCTCTGAGCCAGGGTGCGGACCAGCCTCACTTCGTCGAGGTTGAGACGCTCCCCCCGCTCCCTTGTCGCAACCCGGTGTTAATGCACTCTGGCCAAAACCAGAGCATCAATCTCCCACGGGAGCGTACCTGATAAAACGCAGACAGCCCATGACTAACCATGCGGTAAGCCCGCACGGCCCGGATTGCGATGACCCCTTGCGGCTGTCGTAAGAGGGCCCGTGTTCGGAGGATGTTAGCTACCCCTAGCCCATTTTTATATAAAAAAGACTAAATATTAAACACTGCTGGGTTTTCCTTATATTATTTAATATTATTATATTTATCTATAGACATTACTAATTATTTTTCTAGTCCTTTTCATTCATTACAATTTTACTTACCTTTATGGAAGTCATTTTCGCTGTAGTACAATAATTTTGTCATAAAAATGTTAATTTTCATCTTTTTTCTGCTCAAATGCTTTTCAATTTACGAGAGACACAGTTTAATCCGAAGTTTTCAATTATCGGTCCCATTAAGGAACCGGGGTGAAGCGAGGGTTGATTCTTATGGAAGCTTCATCAATTTTTATAGCCGCGCTTGAGATAAGCCCGCTCGTCGCCAATGTCTGATCAGTGGGCCGTGGCCTGTTCATTGGTCAAACGAATATTAACTGACATTGAATCGATTGTGAAATTCTATCAGATTTTTAAATCTATTTTTAGCGTTCATCGGTCGATCTATCATTCGATTTGCAAAGATATTTAGAAATAATTCATTTATTTATTTGTAGTTACGGACAGAACACACCTTAATTACAATTTTATGTACATTTTTGTAGGCCAATTACGATTATCCAACACTGTCGATACATTTAATAAGCTCCATTTAAACTACGTCAACACCACAACACTAGCCCAATGCGGATAGGTGGGCATCTTTGTGATTTGGACTAGGCAGATTGCTCTAATTATGACCTCTCTGTATAACTCCTTCACTAGCGGGAGCGTCTTCAGAACCTATGCACAAGATTTATATATGCCTTGCGCAAGTATGAATGAGTGTCGAAATATCGCTCGCAACTCCATTGGGAGTTATTTCGACAGATACTTGGCAGAGCTGGCTCATGTGTCCCACGTCTCTTTTGAACGACCTAATGCTGTACCTAACAGCATTAGGTCATTCAAAAGAGACGTGGAACACCACACGTGTTATTTTAGAACAACAAAGTGGAGACGGCTAGAATAGTATATTCATATAGATACATCAGGTTATGTTGAGACATTTGCCGTGGTTTGTATAAAAATAATATGTAGTTATATCTTTTTCTGCCGCCTGTACATTGTCATTTGAACAAAACACATTTAACAATGTAGCTATGTTTTTACCTGTAACAGTAATAATTATACATAAATTTCATTGTCAAGCATTCTGTTTAGATATCTCATCATGATCTAAGCCTTTTTGACATTAATTCGGGACTGATGAGGGTACAAGATTGTTATGCCAGTAGAATCTTGGGGCTGTTAAATATTTTCCCTTTGTCAGCAATAACCACTAAATCTAGTCACAATAGGTATACAAATTATATAGGTAGGCGTTCTCGAATTATTTTGTCTTTGAATTACCATTTCATTCATTTTAAAATAGCATCGTAGTTAGTAATGTTGTGAAATCTCTGTTGTCGATGATAATGGAAAACCGAACGAACTGACCTTTAAGTAATATTTGATTATTATTAAACGACGTAATTTGCCTGAGAATTTGCAATTACTTACTTTGTTTTCGATTGTAAAAAGTAGCTGGATTGACTTATCTATACTAATATTACAAATACAAAAGTAACTCCCTCTGACGTCCTCTACGTATTCACTGGGTTCCACGGGTGGGTCTTTTACTAAATGAATTTTCATAATAATAAAATGCAGGAATTTTTCTAATAAACGATTACTTCTTTTAGACTATTCTTACTGCTTCACATGCTACCAGTGTGGAGTTTGGCTAGAACATATCCCCATATCCTCCCGCATACTAGGTGGAAGACCCGTATGTAGGGTCGTCTGGGTAGGTATACCACCGCCTTTCTTATTTCAGCCGTGAAACAGTTCGCTGTGTTTCGTCCCGTTTGTTTAGTGGAAACCGTAACCTGTAGACGCTTCGCTTGACCTAACATTCTGTTGATGGCATAGGAGACAATGAAGTCCCTTTGTTTTCTAAATACCGCTTCCTCAACCTGCTGTAGAGTCCTAACTCGCCACAGGAGCATACACCACATAAGTAGTTTTATGGCTACAATCTTCATCTGTATGGTGGATGTGCCTGATCAGACGCTTCTTGGAAATACCACCAAACCCTGCTTCCATAATAAGGTCGATAGCACACGAAGCGAATTTTATCTTGACAACGTTCACAATGTGCTGTCACCTATACACTAAAAGAAATTTAAATTAAAAATAAACATTATAATATGAAACTTGTTTATATTTCCATTTTTAAAAAATAATCCTTACAAAAATAATACTTCTGAGAAACAAAATTACTACCGAGTACAAGGGAGTGAGATGTAGCCAAGAATGCAGTAACAGTGGCACTAAACAAACGTATTCGTATAATAAAAGCAAGCCGAGATCCTGCTGCGTTGAAATCTGGAAATGCGATTGTGCACCCCCTGTAGCTAATATTGCACGCGCTTGAAAGATTTGTAGCGTTTGGAATAAAATAGTTCGCGTGTTATTGCACAACTCGCTTATTACTTCTTCCCAAGATATGTATGTAAGTACAGCAACAGAATAATAAAGCCATACAAATATACTCTAGAGATATGCGTGACTCAACACAGAAACATACATATGTCAAAAGTTCTTTAGTTAAATCGCACACCAATTTAAGAACCGCATATTCTGCATAGCGATTTATACTCAAGCCACATCGCTTCCAAATTACCGCCATATTTTATTTAGGACTTCACTATCATGATTATCGTTACAAAAATACAATTAAAATTGTCAGAACTATTTATTTGGTTCACATGAAGGAATAATTCTTAGATTCTTGAGAAGGGTTTTCAAAAAGCTAGCGTGTAAGCCTTAATAATAGCGTACCTACACAGTTTATTATACACTAATTTTATTAAATTATTGCTATATCTTTCATTACTAACATAATCACGCGACGCTAGAAAATGAATATACAATTTCATGAATCAAGCGAGAACGTGAAGTTTCATCCCCTAATTTATTTGTGTCCTGTGTTCGTTAGAGAACGCTAATTTTACATTGAACCGCTTAATTTTATTACGTCACGAGGTCACACACGTCGTATAAATGTCGCAGCCTTATCGTAGAATGCGGTGTTTTCCACAGTGTTGCCTATAGTCAAAAGTAGCACGAGACAGCGTAGAAGTAACATTTTCAAGTGAAAAGTAACATTCGTAAGAAAATTAGTTTATTTTATTTAGAATACGACTACTTATTACTGTAATTATGCCACTTTATTAGACAAAAATGGAAAATTATTTTTTTCCATTCTTTGAAAGACTAGTAACATTTTTTTTAGATCGTGAGACTTGTTTAAAATACTATATAATTAGCACCTTCACCATTCTTGGTATATTTTATTTTTGCATACCTAATAGCCAATACGGTAACCGGTTTTACGTGATTATTTGATTTTTATTCAATAAAAAAATAGGCAACTTTAGGCTACTTCACAGAGTAGTTATGGCTACTCGGTTTGAATTTTTGTCGACCTATTTAGTAAATCCCAAAATTTACGAAAAAGTAACATTTTGAGTCGTGTAACATTCCATTTGTGATAGCTTTTCATTGGCTTTTAGTCGTTAGTGTTGTTGTTTAATAGAATAATTAGCTGTAAGCTATCCTAAAAATATAAATAAATAAACATAAAGGTAACATGAAACAAAAGCTACATTCTGGAAATGCTGGTTTGACATCTATCCGTAACAACTGATACACGGTTAGCTGAAATGTGATGCGGCTTTAACAACACGAGTCGCATTGTGATAGCTAATCCTCAAATACAGCTGACCCGGTTTGTCGAATATAATTTTTCGTACTGTTCTGTCATTTTTAAGGTTCCGTACTCAAAGGGTAAAACGCATTAACACGTATTACCAACACTCCGCTGTCCGTTCCTCCGTCCGTCCGTCTGCTGTATCTAATTAACCGTGATAGTTAGACAGTTGAAATTTTCACAGATGATGTATTTCTGCTGCCGCTGTAACAAAAATACTAGTAAATAGAATAAAATAAATATTTAAGGGGGCTACCATACAACAAACCAGATTTTTTGCATGTTTTTGCTCGATATTACTAACGACAACAGGTAAACGCTTGTTTATAGATAATGGCACGGAACCTTTCGTGCGCGTGTCCGACTCGCACTTGGCCGGTTTTTAATTCAAATTTTTACTAGGTAGCACTTTGTAACTGCGTACTATCATTAGCAGAATCTGCATCACAAAATATTACAGAAGATCATTTGCAAGCAGATACGTCTTTTTTTGTAATGTTCCGGCTGGTTGTAAGGCCGCTACTCTTATTTTATAAAAAAAAAACATATTTTATTTTATTTTATTTTATTCGGTAATTCATCAGCTGATAACACATGATAGGTAAGTAGTTACTTACTGAACAAATGTACAGTGAGCTATACAAAATAATAAACAGTTTAGCCATAAAATATTAACCATCTCACATCTGCTGCGATGTAAGATCCGTGTATAAAAATACAAAGAAATGAATATTATTAATAATAAAATCTACACATCTATGAATAGAAACCTGCTAATTGACTCTTTCGCCGATTGGATATTTGTATTAAGTAAGTCTAGGTCTAGAACTTGTGATAGTTTATTAAATTGCTTACTCGCTCGGTAAATAAAACTATTTTGTCTATAATTGGTATTACAAAGGGGCAATGACAAAGGTACGTTGCGCCGGGAACTGCGAGGTAAGTTGAATGATACCTTGGACAACAAAGTGGGACAATCAATGGCACTTCTGGAAAGTTTCATAAGAAAGGCAGTATTAGCGACATCACGACGCAACTCCAGAGGCAAGAGATGCAGCATTCTACAACGATCTTCGTAGTATTCGGAGCTATATGAGCACTTTAACTATATTTCATCACTATTACTGCAAAAAGCAAAATGCTACCACTCTCTTATTAAGACTAGTTGATCCTATGAGAAAAACCCATTTGGTTTTCGGAGATACATTGAGTGAGTCGGTAAATCAATCAGTGGGATACCGGCCCAAAGACAAATAGTGTTTGGGAAACCCGAAACGTGGTTTCAACCCTTACAATTTACTATGTGTGGACCACAAAAGTCAATATCATTAACTTCTTGGAGCGTTAAAGTTCAATTAACGTATCAAATGGTCCGTGGAATGAAATATAAAAATGGGACGGAGAAACCGTAAAGCTTAAAACATTATGTTGTTTACGAACGTTCATTACATGACAAGATTAGTGACGTAGTAACTCGTGAGTGTACGAACAATAGAAGAATGCTTGACGAGTATTCAAATTTAAATAATACCAAATTCACTGTGTCTTTAAGTATGGCTGTGTCATTCAATAGGACTCAGTCTTTTTCTAAATTAATTTAGTAATTTGTTGGCATTAAAATAATAGAAAGTAGGTTTGAATAACACCGTATCTTTTAGAAATTGTTGGGGGCGGTCTTTTAAGTTTTATCATAGGTTCAAGTACCTTTTTTTGTAAAAACATACAAATTGTAATTTTAGTGTGACATTAAACTATTGCGAATTTCCTTTAAAATGCTTTTTAATTATGATTATTCTATATCAAATAAACTTGCAGTACGGGGTGTTTCATAGAGTAATTAAAGATTTTTTGAGTCTAATTCAACGCAATCACCACAACATAAGTTTATTTAAAGCCCGTAACAACAATTTATGTTTGTTACGGGCTCTATGTATACGGGATTATAGTCAGGGCTCTAAAATAGCATAACGCTTTGTTTCATTATGTAAAATATGTGAACGAGAAAAAAATTAATTGTGATGATTTAAAGTTACTGTGAGAATTTTCTAAACCATATTGTTGAACTTAATAAATTTTGAAAAGTATTTACACTAGCAATAAATTATGTTGTAGGATAAGTTGCGGACCAACTACTTTTCACATCCGGCTTACCGAGTACTTGGGAGTTACGTTTGAAGCTAACGTTTATATCCGCATAATTAGGGTGATATTTAACTTTATAGTTAACACCAGCCACGCACGCCACGCCTAGCCTTAATGACTAGCTGTGCCCGCGACTTTGTCCGCGTGGAATATGGACTTTTCCATATAAACTTTCCTCCCCTATTTCAACCTCTTACAGCCATTTCTTCGCATTAAAAAGTAGCCTATGTTTTTTCTCCATACCAAACTCCACTTAAATCGGTTCAGTAGTTTAGGCGTGATTGCGTAACACACAGACAGAGTTACTTTCGCATTTATAATATTATATATAAATATTTAATATAAGTAAGAATTTCTTATTAAGTACCTACCTTTCCAAGGAAGATTTGTATTTCATTACAAAATATGATATATTGTGTTATTTTTATGTATCAATAAAGTCTCAAACTTGAACACATGTATAAATTATACAGGGTGGTGACGACAATACGAAAATAAATCAAAACATGGGCTATATTAGTAATTAAAAATGGTTTTCCATCTTTCATATACTGTAGGTAATATATATAATTGATAACCCTGACAAAATTATCACCCTGACGTCACCATTCGGTATACCTATATAAAAAATATTTTGAAAAAACAAATCAAATATTGCAAATATTTATATTCTTAATTTTTGATTTTAACATTATTATAAATGTTTGAAAAATTACTTAGTAATTAAAATATAATAAAACTAGAAAAATTTCACGCCCTGAGGCAGGAATCGAACCCGCGACCTTTCGCAATCCGGGTGATTGCTCTGACCACTGAGCCACCCAGGACTTGGGATATCCCTGTGAAATTCTTCTAGTCTATCTGTATTTGCGTTAATGAGCTAACGTCCACCCTACAATGTCGAAACATTCTATTTCAACATCCGAAACGAGTATTTACGAAAATGCCTTACGCATGCCCTCCCGTCGAGGGACGGGAGGGGTATGTGGGACTCCCCGGGAACATGGTTCCCGGGTCTTACTCCTCATCTTACTCCCTCATCGCCTTATGTGTGGTTGGAGGACTGGGAAACTGGCAGAGCCTCTACTTCCAGTCCCCCACCGGCGATTCCGGCGGGCCCTTTACGCCCCCCCCCCCCCCCCAGGAACAGGGAGGGGGCTAGGGCGCCCCCGCGCCTGTCGCCCGCTGCTCTTCACCGAGGGGCGGTTATGCGTCCGCCTTCTCCTGCCCATTCTCCGCCGGCGGATCGCCGGTGCGTCAGGATCATCCTCATGCGCACGCTCCGCCTCCTCCTTCTGTGACATTACATCTTCACAGAAGGAGGCGACCGCCGCCCAAGCCTCTTCGCTCCCCAGCATGGCATTTACCACGCCGGGAAGCGAGAGGTCCAGCCCGACCGCCGTGACAAGACCGCGACGCCGCTCGGACCAGGACGGGCACACCTCGAGGGTGTGCTGCGCCGTGTCCTCCGCCGCGCCGCAGTCATGGCACGCCGGGCTCTCCTCCCGTCCGATCCGGTGCAGGTACGACCCGAAACAACCATGCGCAGATAGCACCTGCACCAGCCGGAACGAGAGGAAACCGTGCTGTCGCTCGAGCCAGTCTTGTAGGACTTGTAATGTTCGGCGGCCGTAAAAGGCGGAGGCGAGGTCCGCCGTCCAGTGATGGACAATGGCATCCCTCGCCTCCCGCTGGACGGCCTCCCGCTCTTCAGGGGCAGGGCGCTCGCCGAGCGCCCTTCGCCCTGCCGTCCGCTCATAAACTCTGGCGAGCACCCACGATATTTGAAAGCACTGCCCCAACTTAACCGAATCGTAGGTATTTGTAAAAATACTCGTTTCGGATGTTGAAATAGAATATTTCGACATTGTAGGGTGGAAGTTAGCTCATAAACGCAAATACAGATAGACTAGAAGAATTTCACAGGGATATCCCAAGTCCTGGGTGGCTCAGTGGTCAGAGCAGTCGCCCAGATTGCCAAAGGTCGCGGGTTCGATTCCTGCCTCAGGACGTGAAATTTTTCTAGTTTTATTATATTTTAATTACTTAGTAAATATTTATTTTAAATTAACCTGCAGAATGTCCGGTTATGTGGGGCTTCGATCACAAAATATGTAATTAGGGCCAGCTCTATGAGACGAGTTGTACAACTGGCGCATGCAACACAGACGCTTACTTTCGGCGGTCTCAAATCAGGTCGAAACGTTCCTTTTTTTGATTTGCGTAGTGTCTGTGTTTGTTTTCGCTCTGTTATTGCCGCTGAGTAGAGTTCTACCTATTTATTTTGTGGTCACATTTTCAATTGTCTTTGGGGGGCTGAGGTAGCGTACTAAATAATTACCTACACGTCTTGAATAACCTTCCGTAAGTACACAATAAGTGTAACTCATGCTAGAAAAATAAACAAAAGTTCAAATACCTACCTTTCAGGATTGTAGCAGTCATCCGAAACATTTTCTTTCGATCTGTTGAAAGCGAGCAAGCATACCCTATTATACCTAGCTACCTTTCCCCCTTGTCACACTGAAATACAGCAAATAACGAGACACATCATGTACCCACATTAGTATTAAATTCTTTGTTGAGTGTCTCGAATTTCCTTTGATATGGGGCCAATCTTTATTACCACAATACAAGATGGTGGTAAACTCACATCCAACATCACTCGCGTTCGTTTACAAAAAGAGTACTAATATAAATTTACACACATGCAGGTACACAATTCACATAGAACCACTCTAAATGGTAATTGCTTGGGAGGAGGCAGAGTTCTACAGTTGGCTGAGCCGTTAATATGATAAGCAACTTCTCACAATTATGAGTAAATATTTAGAATTTTGTCGCCGTTGTATTAAAAGGTCGGTAATTTATTCTTCGTAGGTATTGCACATAGAAATTCAAGATAATTTTCTTTATAAAAACCTCAATAACATTTGTTGGCTAATTTGTTTCTTTAAAGTTTTGGATTTTTTAATTTTTTGAACCTAAACAGTTCAGAAGACACCAAGTTATCAAGTCATGTTTCAACCTGAGACTACAAAGTCAGGGCTCAGGGCCATTTGGCAGATTCTAATTTTAACATTACAACAATTATATATTTTTTGAAAATATTTAGAATAAATATCTCAAGCGTAAAAGTTCAGCATTTACCCCGATCGTAATAGACACGGTTTTCGTAGTGGAACTGTTGCACATAATGTGCCGTCTGTACATCTAGCACAGATAATAATGTAATAAGGTATTTTAATTCTATTAACATACTTCTTGTGCATTATTTACCTATTTATAAAACACCATTGTTGTATTTGAAAGTTTTATCCGTGATTGTAACAGTGTCGTAAAACTTCCGAGCTTTTAAATGAGAAATAAAATTTTCCTAATTTGGTACATACTGCTAAAAATATCTAGGCAAGGAAAAAGGTAGACTTTGGCTTATAACGTAAAATCAAACAGTTGTGTAAGGCCACACGTGCGCCCTCGCCTAGAGATTTGTTTTTTCAAGTCTAAATATTGTCTAAATATGCTGTAAGAATATAATATTTAGTAAAATTTAAGATAATTTTTCTTAAATTCTCATGGCCCACCTATTAATAAGAGGTTACCGTACCCACGTTACTTTGACAGTTCACCCTGAAAAAAAAAACTAAACAATTAGTAGGGTAATACTTACCTAGCTGAAAATAAAGATACATAGAGATGCACCGTTTTGATAAATCAAATAAACTGGATTTACACCGCGCCAAAGTTTGGTTATAACTAATCTAGCCGAAGCATTAACTTAAGTTAAAGTAAGTACTTAAAAAAATATGTAAACTAGAAAAAAATCACGACCTGAGGCAGGGATCGAAACCGCGCCCTTTCACAAACCGGTCGACTGCTGTAACCATCTGAGCTACCCAGCATTTGGGATAACCCTGTGAAATTCTCTTAGTCTATCTGTATTTGCGTTATAAGCTAACGTGTACCCTACAATGTCGAAGTATTCTATTTCAACATTCAAAACGAGTATTTTTACAAATATCTAAGATTCGCTTAAGGTATATTTTATAATACTTAGGTAAAAATATAATTTGTTTTACCTGCTTCAATATATTTTTGCATCAGTGCAGGAGACCAATTTCCCCGCTACCAACACAATGGTTCCTCAAATAGCTTCGGCGACGCTACTCACCTCAGAAACAATACAAAGTAGTGTTATTTGGCTGCGATCACCCATGTGGAGATGCTGTTGATTCAAATAGAAAATACCTATCATGAGTAAGTACCTGTCACGTGTAAAAAAGATTTTGTTATGCTCCATTTGGGCTTTCATTATCTCTTAGTGATTTGTGTAAAGTTAATAATTATTTATATTAGGTAATTGGTGTGCTATTAAGAATATTTGTACTTTAAAAGTACTTACTATTATTTATTTTCATTTTTTCATATGATGCTCCAACTTTCCGTGCGCTTTGAGTTTTCTGTTGGGAAAGCTTTTTAGTAGAGTAAGTAATTAAATTTTCTCCCCTTTTCCGGCTAAGTTGGTAGAAAGAAAGTTGCCTAAGATTTTTTCTTTTAATTTCAGTCATCTTATGGCACTTATTACGACGAAATGAACGAAGAGAAACTCTACAAGCCTTTATATTAAAGACAATAAAAGTAATAAGCACATGACGAACGTGACACGCTACTAGTTTTTTGTAGCGCCTACCCAAAATAATAAGGCAACTTGACGCCGTACAAAGGAGATAAAACAAAACGGGCAGGCGTTATCTTTCTCTCAAACATAACAAACTTGACGCTTAAGGCAATTCTTGTGAGGTCGAGAATTCCATCATGTTTCATTTTCAGAGGCCGAGATGCGAACAACAAAAGTGCACTTAATTTCCACCAAGTTCAGAGGGATTTATGACGCCGCCGCTTAAGTGAAAAATTGCTTTCTTTTATGATGTTTTCACTGGTTCCCACATTCGCGGTAGTGAGGAGTCCTTTTATTAATGTGGACAGTACCTAGTTAAACCTTTATCTCGTAGTAATAAATCGAAAATGAATTGGAAATTTCGTATTGTAAAAGTTATTATTGGCATGAGAACAAAAAATTATTAGTAGGTAGTACCTACCCATTATAAAAATAAAATTATATACTTAATATCGAAGTACGATCATTAAATTCAGCTCATCGTGATCTGCGTAGGCATGGCGGTTAGTACTGATAAATTATCTGTGGGAAGGGTGCGACCAGCGGAGCGATCGCCTAACTTTATTATTAAGACCATAAGTGTTGTTTATGACGTCACATTGTCATATTGAATTGGATTATGAAAGAAATAAAGAATGAAAAAATATTT
The DNA here is from genome assembly GCA_947347705.1 of Nymphula nitidulata. Lineage (NCBI taxonomy): Eukaryota > Metazoa > Arthropoda > Insecta > Lepidoptera > Crambidae > Nymphula > Nymphula nitidulata. Next base: position 13,334,610 of record OX374625.1, on the reverse strand, counting down.
TATTTAAATAGGCCACAAAGAAGCACTTTTAAATCGTCAAAAAAACACATTCTTACAACTATCACAAAAAATATATTAACTAACAACGTCATAGTCTCTGTCTGTCTGTTCTGTCATGTCTGAATTTACACCGGTTCCAAAAGTTGAACTACCGACAAGATTCCGGCAACAAACTCGTGTAGTCACTCTTTTCAAATATTAAATTACAATGTTTGTAGTTAAAAAAATATAACGTTTAGCAGTGCAGTGCCGCCCAGCGAAAAAAATGATTAAAATTAGAAGAGAATGTATATCAACGTACCCAAAAAATAGGTACCAAATGTCAAAAGTATTATCGCTATTTTCAAGCTATCTGACAATGCACAATCACAATATAGGTATACAGAGGTATAATAGTCATAATACTCGTAAATAAACATATAGAACATTTTGGAATTTTAATGTGTCCACACATTCTTATCATTTAAATATTCTTGGACCTTATAGAAGCCTTTTTTCATTAAAGTTTGTTTCACATATAACTAAAGTTTGTGAAAAGGCAGTTCAGTTACATTTGGTGGGACTTTGTTATAAATGTGTATACATTTCCCCATGAATGAGCGACTTATCTTGTGAAGTCTAAAACTTGGAACAGCAAGTTTATTTTTATATCTAGTGTTTAAGTTATGAATACCACTATGTTTTGAAAAGGTATGTTTATATTTGTGAACATAAATTATGTTCTCTTAAATATATTGAGAAGCAACGGTCAAAATATTAATTTCTTTAAATAAATCCCTCAGTGAGTCACGTGGCTTGAGTACGTAAATAGCACGCACAGCCCTTTTTTGTAAAATAAAAATATCTTCAATGTCGGCTGCTGTGCCCCACAATAATAAACCATATGACATGACACTGTGGAAGTAACCAAAGTAAACAAGTCTTGCTGTTTCAACATCACACAAAGACCTAATTTTTTTTAACAGCATAAGCAGCTGAACTAAGTCTTTTAGATAGGGACGAGATATGAGGATACCATTGTAAACGAGAATCTAACTTAATTCCTAAAAATACTGTAGAGTCAACACATTCAATAGTTTCTTCATTGATTTCAACATGAGTACTAACCTGCCTTACATTTGGTAAAGTAAATTTAATACACTTAGTTTTCTTTGAATTTAACAGTAAATTATTATTTTCAAACCAAGATAGCACTTTTGAAATGGCATTATTTACATCCTCAAAGTCAGATTTAGTTCGGTCTATTTTAAAAATTAGTGAGGTGTCATCTGCAAACAATACTGTCTCACATAATTTTTTTGAAAAGTAAGGGAGGTCGTTGATATAAATTAAAAAAAGCAATCAGTGTAATTTTTTTTTCTTAGACAACTTGACAACTAGCCAACTGATATAAAAATTTATATCAGTTTAGAGCCTTATTTCTAAGCTTTCATAAAAAATATTTTCTCTAACGTTCATAGTCATCAATCTGTGAGCGATCAAATAAAATTTGTTACAACCGTACCCAGTCTACCCTACTTAAAAAATTCCACGGAAAATTATTATTTAAACAAGAAAAGTATTCTTTAAAATAATATATTACTTTCCCAGAAAAAAATAAAAGATGTATTATTTTTGGCTAGCAGCTTCTTAATATAAAATGAAGAACAATAACTTTGGGCAATATGGCGTCAAGCAGATGTATTTAGAAAATATAGAGTTGTTATCTTAGAAATATATGAAAATAAATATGTCTACTAGTAACAAACTGGTTATATTTATAAGACATTAAGCCGAATAAAGCCGAAATAAACGTCGATTTATTGGTAACCTTTTCGGCAATCTAATTCACGAGACTATCTTAAATCTTCCAGCATAATAAACGGATTGAGGTATTTTAGATTGTCATTACTATTTCAATTACGGTTTTAATCTTTTGTATCTAGACCAAAACATGCTCTCGGAAATTTGGTGTCCTGAACAAGGTGGGAGGATTTTTCACGCCCGGTGACTTATGCTTGCTCACCAAAAGTCGGCTTCGTTCTTGTGTGGAATATTGGTCTTACTTGTGAGATGTCTTCGCTGAATACCTTCATGAAGTACTGGACAAATTGCAGCGCCGTGCTGTCTTATCGTTGGCGATGTAGAGTTTATGAATAGCCTTGAGCCTCTGCAATTGGGTCGAGAAATTGTGACGCTTAGCGCCTTCTGTACCCCTAGCACGAACATATTTAAATTTCGAATCGCCATCGTATCGAGTAGTTACGTTAGGTTTTGGCTGGCATAAGTTTGAAATTTTAAGCGTGCGTTAACGATACGATTACGATTCGAAATTTAAAAATGTTCGTGCTGTAGGTACCTACTGGTGGCTGTGTCTTGGAGTGTGCTCTGTGTAACTATACGAACTTAACCCACCTTCCCCCTTTCTACTTAGTAGCACGCGTCCCGGTCTTCGGAGTCATCAATACTTCATCATACTGTCTCCACCTCAACATCACGCACATAGAAGTTTAGTGACTCGTCGTTTTTTCGTTTCGTTTTGCGAGGCGGCTAAAGCTGTATTTTCATGCTGCATTAGCTGTCTTTGTATGACTCTTCTTAGCGCTTCCTATCAATCTGGTGGTGTTCGAATCATATGTCATGCTTTCATGTTTTGTATTAAAACTACATCTTTTTTCTTCAATCTCTTTTTAATATCATGAACATTCCGAATTCTAATAAGTTCTGGAAATCTTTTGCAATACCACTATAAAATAAGTTGCAAATAATTTAATATTTAACAGCTTGAAATAACTATTAGTAATACCTCAATATTGAGATTTAATTAAGGTGGTCTGACTTAGTTAGTGCTAATGCAGCATGGGAATGGAACATTCAAACGGATATTAAGTATCGACGTAAAATTTTAGTATTTCTTATATTTTACTTTCCCATTTAACAATTTTTGCTCACATAATATGTTTCTAAGTTTATCACAGATAAGTCAATTTCATATAATTACAAATCCCATCTGTCACAAACGATTGTGAGATTGCTTTAATCAGTATTCAACATGAGATGGTACTCCATTACGTCTGGTATGTGCAACACAATATCACTGGTCGTTTCGCAGGTAATATACGGGTGATATATGTGACGCAATCTACTGCTACTTCAACAAATGTACACTGCTGCCACCGTCAACAAAGTTACATCGAACTAGCATTAACATTGAATTCAATCGGAAAGTAAATTCATCAAACGAATCCCCCAGGATTGTGCTCCTGGAATACGTATCTTGAAATTCTAAATGTAAACAACTCAGAAGGCGCTAAAAGCAAATATATACATTAATGCTCGTGGTTTTTAGAAATCTGACACACCTCAATGATATACTGTCAACCCTACTGGGAATTAGTGGCGTCTTTATAACACTTATATACGAATATGTAGTCAGATTAATATCAGACGGGACTTGGCATACGAATTACTACGTTTGTCTGTAATTTTTCAGTCACATTGATTGGCAGATATCTAAAAGAGAAAGATGCTACGAACGAATGACGTGACGTAATGTGTTGACCATATTTTACAAGAAATTGTTGAAAGTCAAGCAAGTAAGTGACCTTACAAATTGTTATATAAACGCTAAAGTTTGTAAGTTTGAGTGTAAACTCTCGCTATAGATCTATTTCGCGCAGTTTTTCTACATTCATGTAGGTAGAAAAACCAGCGAACATTAGAAAACAAATGGAAGTCAAAAAAGTGTTGATTATCAAGCAACTGCTCTCATACACAAGTAAGTTTCAACCTTATTATTAAAAAACAAACAAAAATTTAGTTAAGCTTGTAGCAGCTACGTCATAGCGTTACATATGCAGTGAGTATCGAGTAAGTAAGAAATGGTTGATCAGCGAAAAGGTCCTCGAGCAAACTTCCAGGTCGGAGGAAGGTCTTCCCTTGTCGCTGATGATGAGGCGAACCCACAAGCATAAAGATTCTTAGTATTGTCTTACATTTTCGCGGGCACTACACATCTACACTAGCATATGTCTATCTTTTGAAATTGACTCACTATAACAATTTTTTGGTAATCAAATTGGTTCAAAAATAATGCACTATCTGCGAAGGTGTTTTTGTAAACATAACATGATTATTCCTTATCAAAATTTATACATAATTCATTACAATTATTCAATTTTGAACAAAATTTTCCTTGACATTATTTGATTTCAATGGATCATCAAGAAATATCATAGTTTTAAAATAACTCCGCAACAAAATAATGATAGAGTACCTACCCTACCTTTATTATTTTCCGACATCCACGCGAACGAAGTCGCGGGCACATTTTGAAATAAAACTTTCGTTTCATTAGTTTTATTTCAAATAAAGATACTTATCCAAAATAACCTACCATTAATGCAATTAGGTATTAGTTATAATTACGAAGTCTCTTAATCCGTTTTATGCAATTTAAGTTCACGATATTCTATTTCTGTCAGCAATATTTTTTACATTGTATACATTGTATTCACTAACAAGTCCCTATGCTGTGTAAATTAGATACAATAAGGGTTGCTCCTCAGATTTTATGTCTTGTTTCACTGCATCAGATAATCTGTCGCATAATATTATTGGTTATCTCATGATCTGAATTTTATAAGGGTTTCCATAACCAAAATGTAATGCAGAGGATCATCATCATCACTGGGAGTCAGTGGGCGTCTCTCGGCTGATATGATGTCCAGGTCCTGCGCTGCCATCATCCACGGGCTTCCCGCGACCCTCACCAGATCGTAAGAGATACTTAATTATATAAATCATAGTAATTAAAATAGAATAAAACTAGAAAAATTTCACGTCCTGAGGCAGGAAACGAACCTGCGACCTTTCGCTATCCGGGCAACTGCTCTGACCACTGAGCCACCCAGGACTTGGGATATCCCTGTGAAATTCTTCTAGTCTATCTTGTATTTGCGTTTATGAGCTAACGTCCACCCTACAATGTCGAAATATTCTATTTCAACATCCGAAACGAGTATTTTTACAAATACCAACGAATCGGTTAAGTTGGGGCAGTGCCACGCCCGGATAGCGAAAGGTCGCAGGTTCGTTTCCTGCCTCAGGACGTGAAATTTTTCTAGTTTTATTCTATTTTAATTACTAAGTAATTTTTCAAACATTTAAAATAATGTTAAAATCAAAAATTAAGAATATATAAATCATGTCTTTTTATATTTTTCCACCCAAACAATTTTTGTCCTGCTTATGAACTCTGATTTTTTACAGAGCTGTAAACCTCTTTTAGTGTTCTGTGGTGTGAAGCAAAAGCAGAAATGAAAACACAAAAATGATTCGTCATCTAAAAATTTTATATATTTCGCAAAATAATATATATATTCTGAAAGAAGGAGATATAATGAAGTGGTTATCCCCATTTTTATTTAAAAGTGTAAAACAAGGCCAAATCTAGAAGTTACAACAAAAAAATACTTCATAACGTTGAACTGTCAAACAAATATAATCCTTTAATGCCCAGACGGCAATTTAAGTTAACATGACAATTAAAATTCAATTGTGTCTGGTTTATCAAGCTTCAAAGGGAAGCAAATACTGTTTAGTTATACTCTCTCCTTGTCCGAGAGGGTTTAAAGTGTAGAAACGCTGATTGTACCAGCGCCGATCACAATTTTCAAAGCTATAAAAAAAAAAATTGTTTCTCTCATATGGTAACTCTAAATGTATGTCATTACGTTTTTTGTGCACAGCGCTGTCACTTGGTTCTCTCATTAAAATTATTAATTTAACAATTTAAACCAATAAAAAGTACGATCTGTGATCCAAATTTTAAAGAATTATTAATCTAGTGTTATTATGTGTTCACTAATAACAGGATATCGATGCAGTATTTTATTCCCAAACACGGTCAGGTATTCCGTTAGCAAACAAGGTCAAGGTTTGTTGTGAAAACGTTAATATTATTTGGAGATTGAAGGTATGTATTTAATATTACATTATCGTTACGTTATCCGGTGAGAAATAATTCTCACCGGATAACTGGTAATATGAAACGTCACAGAATTAATCTGTTAGAATATTATGACATAACCTAAAAATATCAAAATAATACTACTAAAATCTAGAAAATCTAGCGAAACTACTTACCTAGCAATATAACCCTCCAGATATTATTGTAAGAATTTTTACAAGGCTTATGATTTCCGATATTTTATAGGTTTTATCAATTTACACACTATTTTTTCTTGTATTGCCAATATTTGCCAATGGCATGTTAAATATTAAAAACATAAATAATAGCTCATTTTGAGCGATAGACAAAAATGTATACCTATTTAAAGTGCTTATGCAGTGTTTTATTAGTGTTTCTAATTAGATTTTTGGAAATAAAAGGGAAAAAGAAAAGGAGTAAGTAAATCACCTACTTTGGACAGAAAGAAGATTACAAAAAGTGAAAATAATATGACTCTTTGGATAACTTTAACTGTTCTGTGGTAACTACAAGTGTCATATACCTATCTATTACCTAAATCTTTAACACCCAGATGTCGTAAGTGACAATTATAACACAACAAAGACAATTAAAATTATGTCTGGCATATAGGGTTTAGAGAGGAAATTACAAGAAGTAAATTTTTATGATGAGAAATACCTACTCAAGGCAGGAAACAGAAGACTCATATTAAGTGCCTTCATTAATAGGTGAATGAACAGTAAGATTATGCCTTAATTTAAAACTTCTACCGTCAAGTACATATAATGGTTACCACATTATTTACCGGAGCATGCGCTATCACATTGCGGTTAGACAACGCTCTAAATGGTATGAAATTACATGAAATAGATTATAACATTTATCTGAGTATGCGCTATCACATTGCGGTTAGACAACGCTCTAATTGATATGAAATTAAATAAAAAAGGTTATCACATTATTTACCAGAGCATGCGCTATCACATTGCGGTTAGACAACGCTCTAAATGGTATGAAATTATATGAAAAAGGTTATCACAATATTTACTCGAGCAAGCGCTATCACATTGAGGTTAGACAACGCTCAAATGGGTATGAAATTATATGAAAAAGGTTATCACAATATTTACCCGAGCAAGCGCTATCACATTGAGGTTAAAACAACGCTCAAATGGGTATGAAATTATATGAAAAAGGTTATCACAATATTTACCAGAGCAAGCGCTATCACATTGCGGTTAGACAACGCTCAAATTGGTATGAAATTAAATGGAAAAGGTTATCACACTATTTACCTAAGCATTTGCTATCACATTGAGGTTAAACAACACAGTGAAATGAAAATGTTTATCACATTACTTGCCTGAGCAAGCGCTATCACATTGCGGTTAGACAATGCTCTAATTTAAATGAAAAAGAAATGAATGCTAATAGATAACCTGGGCAAATGCTATTACATTGTGTTAAGACAATGCCCGTACTCTTGTTTTAAAACTTCTACAGTGAAGTAGAAATGAATTTATTGATAACCTGGGCAAGTGCTATCACATTGCAGTTAGACAATGCCTGTAATCTTCTTTAAAACTACTATCACACTGCGGTTAGACAACCAACTATTTAGCTGAACAAGCATTATCACACTAGAGATATACACTGCAAATGAAATGCAATATACACTGAAAGAAACAGTATAACTAATACCATAAAGTAGATTTAAAGGCAATCACTTGAACAGGTCTAGCTACTATAGCTAGACCCTTGCACTGAAATAGAAACTTCTACTAACTTCCATCAAGTAGATATACAAAGGTACAGAGATAAAACAAACACAATATGCCAAAAAGGCAATCTTATTGCTAGAAGCGATCTCTACCAGACAACTATAAGGCAGAGAGATTACTCAATATGAATAATTGTGATAGCTACAAAAATGTAAAAATAGCCATTAATCATATTTAAAATATGTAACAAAGTACCAACCCGCATTGGGCCAGCGTGGTGGTGTTATGGCCCAAACTCCTCATGTGTTTCTCCCATGTAGGAAGGCCTGTGCCCAGCAGTGGGACGTATATAGTCTAGTGATGATGAACATAAAGTAGCTGTACATGTAATTTAATAATCAGAACAAGCCCCATCACCTTGCGGACTGACTGGCAAATAATTCTACAATAAAGTACCGGTAAAGTTTACTTATTAACTTGGGCCAATGTTTGTCACATGGGGGCTAGATAATGCTGCCGCATTTAATTAATAATTTTAACATCAAGATTTATATTATGTTATTCTATAACCTGAATAAATGTTATTCTATAACCTGAAAATTGCTGTAAGTTATATAAATGTTTATCAATAGCCTGAGGAAGTGCTATAAAATTTAGCTACACAATGCTTTTATGGTTCATCAAAACTTTACCCTCTAGCATACCGAAATGATATTCAATGACCTGAAAAATTGCTATCACTGTATGAATGATCAGCCATTGATAAATACTTAATAAGATTATACTATCTGTCAAGCCGCGATATACCTCCGGGTGGCTATGATAATTGAAAAATCAATTGTGTCTGGAATCTCATGCTTGACAGGTTAAAGCTACACAGTGTATTCAAAAATCAAACAGCTGTTCAAACATAAAGAAAATTTATAAACCTTCAGTGACCATGACCAACAGATCATTGGTTGCAACAACCAGTTACACACAGCAAATACCATAACTTTCCTACTTTATTTAATCAACAAAACCACCAGAAGATTCAGAAACAAGCTTTCAGATATTGTTTTAATAATTCCAAATAAAAACATTACTTTAGAAAAAAAATTAGTTACACAGATAAACTAGTAACCCAATTGTAATAAAATGATGGGATTTTTTTTCATTGAAATGTCACCTTATGAAGTACCTCATTGCACAGATTTTATGAAATGAATAAATGAGATAAGACAGAGAAAATAAGAAATGATTATTATAACTAATCATTATTTCAATTCCATTGCAATATTTTCTTACAATACAGACCTAATAAAGTGATATAAATGATGCCCTATATTTTTAAAAGAACTTGAAAATTAAGAGTATTTTCACAATTCTACTTGTACAGAATTATATAAAATAGCTAAGTTGAAATTAATAACTGTTGAAATAAACTTGTCTATTAGAAATGGAAATGGGTCTTAATAAAAAGACCATTAGGTATAATAACTACTCAGAATTAACAACTATATTTTATGAGTAAAAATAATTGTTATGATAAAATAAGAAACATTATCGAGAGTACATAATACCACAGTTGTTGGATACATGAAAATCGAGGGGGGGGGGGCATAGATTGAATCCCCACAACAATAATAAATATTAGACATTGTTGTACTTAATGATAGTACCGATTGAATTTTTACAAATTTTATTTGTGGTATTTTTATAAAAAGTCATCTTGCTTGACACAATACGAGAAATTGATTTATTGCTATGTACTTAATATATAAAAGTGTCCATATGAAGTACCTACTACCGGGTGCAATTCACACAAGGTTTTTTATTTTTAGTTCTTTTTTAGATACTGTGCTTAAATCAATGATTTATGTTATTAAATTTATATCCAGCTTATCCTAGCTGCAAATCAACTATCGGTCAAGTATAAAAACAAGGAATTGCAATATTGACAATTATTAATGTTGAAAAATGACAATATGATTTATTATTAGAAATATAATGGCCATTTGGTACAATGTACCTATACATAATATAAGCATCATAGTTATTTATCCTGTACATATGGTGCGCATGCAGGCATAATGAATAATCATGCACATAGGTATCGAGTAGTGGCCTTTCTGCAATTATGAAATAAAAAATTTCACATTAAATTTCATCAATAAGAAGTGAAATATTGGGACAAAATAATAATATGTCCATGACATGCCAGCAAAAGTTTTTTGTATGTACTAAAATAAAAGTCAAATAATTAAAATATAATACATCAATAATCAACCTGATCATGGTAAATACCTATCTACTTAAATAATAATATAAATAATAATAATATGCTAATATATATATATATATATATATATATATATATATATATTAGCTCTAAATTTCAATATCATAACACCTGTAGGTATAGCAGAGCATTGTGCTTTATATAACAAATAAAAATGCCTAAGTCAATGTTTTGTAAAAACAATATCATTACTTATATGGTACCTAAACTATATAAAATGAATAATACCAGGTCAACATTACAATGACCTAAAATTGAATTGATTTAAAGATAAAAAACATTTTAATCGAAGGAGCCTCTTCAGTTTACTGACATACATATATGATTTGGAATCCAGAACTGGTATTAAAAATATTTAATGCAATAATAAGGCAATGATAAATCAAAAATGTTATTAAAGGACCTCATCAACTGATTTATTACAATTCATGACTTGAAAGCAGAAAGACTTCATTAAACATCAAGTAAAATCATTTAAAAGTGACAATCAGTAGTGACCACTATCGAAATAATAAAAACCTATGTAACTAGGTACTTTACAGCCATATTGTATCTAAAAATCTTTTTAAATGAGGATAAAAATGTATCCTATCTTGTCACTTTCATTAAATCATAATAAGACAAGTACTTTATGAATACACTTATATCATAAATAAATCAATAGAAACAATTATAAAAAACACAAGATTTCATCAATTCAATCTAAAATTCATTTGGATCAAACTAATGTTGCAGGAAATGAGTATTAGTGGTTTTAACTGTCTTCTCTACTCTTATCACAAGATATGCTTCGGTGTCGACCGCAAGCCGATTTGGTTTAAATATTGATTGAGTCAAAAAGCCAACAGGAGTGTTTACATACAAAATTCAGTTTAAAATTCTGAGTCAAAATTCTGAAACATTTCCTGCAATAAGCATATAAATGTCCCATTCGGCATTGCTAAAAATTTTAAGCGATAGTTAAAATAACAATTGTGTTTTTTATTTTTTTATAGGGTTTTGTATAAAAATCTAATTATTTTGTAAATTAATTAGTAAGGTGTTGGACTAAACATCTATACTAATATAATATAGATATCTAAATTCTATTTTTTCACAACCCCATCTTCAAACATCTACACGTTAAACCCTCTCGGACAAGGAGAGAGTATAATTATAAGATTAAACGAACTTACCTTAAGTGAAGTTCTATCTTAATTATACGAAGCTCCTTGTCCGAGAGGGCAGTCCCAAAACCCGCCCACTAATACAAGTATTATCCCAATTGTAGGGTTGTTCCAAAAATAATCTTCGAACGTAATGACATACATTTAGAGTTACCATATGAGAGAAACAATTTTTTTTTTTATAGCTTTGAAAATTGTGATCGGCGCTGGTACAATCAGCGTTACTACACGTTAAACCCTCTCGGACAAGGAGCTTCGTATAATTAAGATAGAACTTCACTTAAGGTAAGTTCGTTTAATCTTATAATTTTTAAATATGCAGCAATATAAGATGCAATATGTTTAGAGTAGATCATGTGATCAGTAAACCACTAGTTGCACTTCGTACACGTTATTGTACACGTACACGTACGTATTTGGCAAATAAAAATAAAAGAAAATAGTAGATGACGAAACAGGCATAAGTACTGAATTAATTTAGTGTAAAGTCGAATTAAGAAACAGCAGGAAAGCCGCGGTGGTATTTTATACCTTATCAAGCATCAACACCCGAAGATTCAAGGCTCAATCTTACAAAACGTTTTAAAAACTTCTTACAAAATTTCTATGTTATGTTGTGTGCACCAGAGGTTATAGAGGCTTGTCATTTTATCTTGTTTTTTTAGGCTGGGCAATGTAATCCTGTTATCTTTAGGCTACGGTAATTGCTTACCATCAGGCGGATCATATGCTAGCTTGCCTCCCTTGAATGGGTTTGACTGGATCGGCAACATAATATAGACTTATATCCAAGGACGATTGCACGTATTATGTTGCCGATCCTGTAAGTTAAGCAGTAAACGTAGTCACGTTTACTGCTTGCCACCAGAGGAGTCGTATGCTGATCAGTCTCCTAACATCAAATAAATATTCCTGCTCGTAATTCGCCCAAATAAACAATTGTGTCAGCTATACTTAGATAGAAGTAAGTAGGCAATATAGCATCAATTGGACCGTAACTAACTTTAATTTAATATAATTGAGTTTAATTGAAACAGAACTGATTAGTCATTTGCTTCTTCTCGAAATATTTAATCCGTTAAAATTTTAACTCCGAGATTTATTGCGAGAAAAATTAATTAACATTACGTTGTCACTTTGGACAAAAACTTTTGATTTCAAATGCGACAGAAATTCACGATTAATTTTACAGGCAAAAAGTGTTGTTAGCTAAAATGCAAAATTACGTCAAAATAATACTGAATTTCAAAGTAGGTATGTGCAGAGACTTCCAACCTCCTTGGAGTAAAAGTATTCTGTGTTTCCAACCTCAGAGCAGTAAATAACCCAAATAATCCCAGGAAAGAACGAGATATCAAGGTTTTTAGACAGGGCGTAAATGGGAACAATAGTATTATCTTTTTGTTACTAGTGGCAACCACTGAAAAAGATGAGATTTTTCGCATTTTTATACGACAAGGCTGGCAAACAAGCATGCGGCTGCCTGATGGTAAGTGGTTATCTCAGCGTATAGTAGACGCCCGTAGCTTCGTTGGCACTAATCACGTGTTGCCTACCCAGTCAAAATCAAAAGAAAACGTCATGTTATCAGGATACTAGCTCCCCTAGTAAAAATAATTTTTCAATCGTGTACAACATCTAATTTTATAATTGCTGTTTTCCATGTTGAGAGGTTTTCATTAAAAGAAGTTGAAACTTGGGCGAATTAATAGATTTCTCACAATTCGGGCGTTTGTCGGGTCGTATAAACGATATAAACACAATTGGATTTTTCGGTCTGTGAAACTGATTAGCCGTTCACTTTCTTAATTGCCATTAGGCTGCAAACTCTGTAATAATGGGAGGCTAAGGGAGATTTACTGAGATAAAAAAATTCAATTAACATTTTACCAACAATTCCGAAGGTTCGCTTAGATAACTCCGCGTCGGAATCTCATGGTTGTTTGCTGAAGATAGCTTGGCTGGCTATTAATTTTTTTAAAAGCGAGGCGTTTATCTTACAGTACAGCTTACCAATTTGCTTTAAACAAGATCATTTAGAAATTGTATTGGAAGATTTATGTTATGTTTTAAATTCAATTTTTCTTTTAGAAATACAAATGATGATTGTACATAAATGACATCGAAATTTTCAACTCCCTAACAGCAATCAGTTATAAGCTAACATACATTCATCCAACCATTCTGTTGTCCAATAAACAAGTGAACGCCGCGTTCCTTTTTCACTATCACGGCAGAGCCGAACTGGGCCAATTAAAATTTATGGAATGAAATTGTAAACTAGGAAATGTATCGAATTGCCACACCATGAAACGACACCAACAACAAACGACACCATGAAACATTGATGCATGTTTTCACTAACATTTGCGTTAGAGATTCTATCTCAGTCTATTTAAAGGAGATAGTAATAGCAAATGTCGATAAAAGTGACCTAAGCCCAGGGAATGGTTCGTGAAAACGGACTTGAAGTTTAATATATTCGGCCTTATTATAATAAAATAATAATAATAATGTTTTTTTTTAAACTTTCAAGCATCTTTAGGCTATCGTTGCTTCCAATTTATTTACAGGTAGAAATAATAAAAAAAACTTTTATAAGTACCTATAGTTTAACTTTAAAAATTACTGAAGATATTTCATGAACATTTTAATGAAGATACTGAAAAAGGAAAAAGAAGGCATTCCTTCATTTCTCTTAACAATTATTATTATTTGACACTGGGACATTATCCACGGACTCACTACTGGTATAGGTATGGGGTTAAAGCAGTGGGACCACAAACAAAACGCGGATTTGTAAGTGTTTTTAATAGTAGGTATCCTATCATAAACATAAATGTGAAATAAATGAAAAGTCAAGTTTAATTTTGAATAATGCGTCATTCTCGACTTTACCGACAAAATAATATCGTTTGTCGATTATTTTAATTATAAAAGATAATAAAAACATGTGTTAATTGACTTACATTTCAAAAAGTTACATTAAAATTACGATGATGCAACTTTGGATGTGAATAGCTCCAAAACGGAACGGAATTTCAACTTTTTTTTAATATAGTATAAAAGAATACCGTCCATCTATATTATAGATGGACGGTTATTGATATACAGGTTATAGATTCTATAACCTGTATATCAATAACCGTTTGAGTTAAATTAATGAAATTTTAAATTCTTTACAAGCTAGACAGCTTTCATAAATGTTATTAAAGGGTCAGAAGCAGCTCGAAATGGTTCGTGTTGATTATTATTATTATTACACACGGCACGTTGCCAGTTCCTTTTTTGAACTTGGCTGAACTCGCTGCCGCGTGTGTAGATGTTGTAGATATCTCATCTGTCTTAAATTGACTAGTATTTTAATTTAAATTTTTAACCCTGTATTTTTTGAAAATATTTTTGTTCGTTTATTTCATTAATTTATTTTACCGTTTAAATATTATTTAATATTATATAAAAATATTTAATAATAAAAAAATATGATATGAATAATGATAAACTCCTGCTAGCATTAAAAATACTCAATAAATTTTTTAATTGACTGATGTGTCTATTTTTTTAGTCTCTAACAGACAGTGTTGCATACACGTAGGTAACACTGTATAGTCAAAGAATATTGCCATACTAAAGAACAATTAAAGTGCTGTGTTTTATTGGCAGTAAACAACTTGTTTCTCTGTACAGTTCCAATAAAGAATAAGCGGCTTTGCTGGCTGTGCTTCTTTTTCCAATCCCGTTTCCAGGGGCGAATTTGGAGCAATTAAAATTTATGGAGCTTAATCTTTACAGGCCTTAGTAGGCTAGGGTAGGGGAGAACGTAAATAACATCTATAGATATAAATATGAGTTTTCTTTTTGCTAAACTACCGAGCACGTTGAACACGTGGCTCAACGGGGTTAATCAAGTGAGAAAAATACAGTGTCTGTGTAGCGCCTAAATCTGTGGAACACAAGCCAATCGTGCAGCCGTGCGTTGGCGGGGCGCCATAATCAATTCCACTAGGATAACGCTTATTGCTGTTGCCAACGCCAGACGACGGACTATGAATTGGAAACTGAAAAGTTTCTATGTTTGCATATTGCGATGGATTTACATTTGCCTTGTAAATCTGATCACATCAGACGAGTTGACATGGAAAACATCCGAAACTTCGGAGACGAACGGAACGGTGAAATACAAATTATGAAGCCAATATGGTATCGTTGTGGCCGGGTATCTAGTATCCGACGTTTTCAAAACCCTAATTACTTTAAAACTAAATATGCGTATTTATATCTTTGCCGCTAACAGCAGCTGCGATCCTAGTCTTTTTTGAGCCTATTCTAATTAGTGTTGTTGCCAAAAATAAAAAAAGAAGGCATAATGCAACAAAAGTAACATAAGCCTATCTGTATGCAACATATAGATAGATAGAAAACTTTATTTCAAACACACATACACACACTAAAAATAGAAACCAGATAAACAATATCATTTAACAAAAATCGAAAACTAAAACACACAGAAACTAGATTAAAGTGTATAAAATAATTATGTATAAGTGTGTGTTGCAGTTTGAAAAAGGCTCAATCAATCAATCAAATTCTTTATTGCGAACTAAGTGTATTACAATAAGTCTTATAAGATACATTCTGTTTAGAACTTAGTTGCCCTTTTCAGGCACTGCAACATTATAATGTATTCAAGTTTACAAAATAATAGTAATCAAAAAGAAGTTTTATAAATTTAACTTTGA
This sequence comes from Nymphula nitidulata, assembly GCA_947347705.1. NCBI lineage: Eukaryota > Metazoa > Arthropoda > Insecta > Lepidoptera > Crambidae > Nymphula > Nymphula nitidulata. The sequence continues at coordinate 13,318,750 of OX374625.1, read as the reverse complement.
AAAATAATATTTCTATACAATTATTATAAAATATGTCAATTATAGGTACAATAAAATAAATTATTAAATATGACAATTATTTTCAAAGAATTCTTTTAGTGTGTAGTAACATTTTGTGATAAGGTAGTTATTTAGTTTTTTTTAAAGCGGATAAATTTAGTTTCTGTTTTTATATAAGAAGGGATTTTGTTGTAAATTTTTATGGCCATTTACAATGGGCTACAATTGAGCATTCCTCATATTCTCGAGGGGGGAGAAAGAGATAGAGATAGAGTCTGTCTTTATGTCTGGTATTTATGTTATGAGTATCTTTCGCCTTTTTAAATATGTCTATGTTTCTAAATACGAAAATGCACATGTCCTGTATATAAATTGATGTCAATGTCAATAAATTTTTTTTTTTAAATATGGCCGGCAGCTTGTAGTTATTTTTTTTGTAATAAAAAGAGTTCGTTTGCATTAAGGCGATCTATCGAAACGTTGTTTCGGCCAGGACCGATAGGGATAGAGATATGGCTGACTCAGCGGGAGGAAAAAAGACAAAACAGCGATCGCGCGTGAAAACTAAACGAAATACACAAATTATTTTATTTAAAAATAACCTCATGGACTACAAAAAAACGCTTCTACACGATTCTGAATATTAATGATATCTACTATTTAAAGTAATTTACTATTGAATACAAATTATCGTTCACCAATAATCTTAAGTTAATATAAACATTAATTAATGATAATACAACCATTAACAATAATACCTAGAAGATCACTCATTAATTAATGATCGACAGTACGGGTTTCGGCCGAACCGGTCAACGGGTGATCTTCTAGCGTACTTAATGCATGTCTGGGGTGAAGCTATTGACAAACGTGGTGAGTCACTGGCAGTTAGCCTTGACATTGCCAAAGCGTTCGATCGGGTCTGGCACAGGGCTCTTCTCTCCAAGCTCCCGGCATACGGTCTGCCCGCTCAGCTCTGTAACTGGATTGCCGGCTTCCTGCATGAGCGAAGAATCCGTGTCCTCGCAGATGGATGCGCTTCGCGGTTCATGTCAGTGAATGCTGGTGTACCACAAGGCTCTGTTCTATCCCCCACACTCTTTCTTCTTCATATCAATGACATGATTCCGTTAGGAAACATTCATTGCTATGCAGATGACAGTACAGTGCATGGGGGATATTACGGTCGCCCAGGGGCTGGGCGCGCTGAAACCGAGAGGGAGAGAGAGAATCTTACCATTGAGCTCGACAGGGTGTTGAACCTTGTATCTGAATGGGGATCTAACAATCTTGTTGAGTTCAATGCTAAGAAAACACAGGTGTGCGCGTTTACAGCCAAAATGTCGCCGTTCCTTCCCCTTCCGTCTCTTCAGGGCACGACTCTTTCGGCACAGGGCTCCCTCAACTTGCTAGGTATGGAGATATGTTGCGATCTGAATTCCAGGAACTACATCGAAACCGTGATAAAAACAGCCTCACGGAAGCTCGGTGTCCTGAACAAGGTGCGTCGATTTTTCACGCCTGACCAATTATGCCTGCTGTATAAAACTCAGGTCCGGTCTTGCGTGGAATATTGCTCGCACTTGTGGGATGGCTCCGCCAAGTACCTACTCGATGCCCTGGACAGATTGCAGCGTCGTGCTGTCCGTATCGTTGGCGATGTAGAGGTCACCAACAACCTTGAGCCTCTGCAATTGCGTCGAGACATTGCGTCGCTTAGCGCCTTCTATCGGTCACGGAGAGTGTTCTGAAGAGCTATTTGACCTTATCCCACCTTCCCCCTTCCTACTCAGGAGCACGCGTGCCGGTCTTCGGAGTCATCAATTCACTGTCTCCACCTCAACATCACGTACAAAGAAATTTAGTAGCTCTTTTCTTTGTCGAACTTCCAGAACTTGGAATTCTTTGCCAGCACATGTGTTCCCTCCTTTCTATAACATGGGTTCCTTCAAAAGAGGCGTGAAAAAGCACCTTTCGGGCCGGCAAGGTGGAGGCAGCTAGAGCAGTGTCTGAACTGCACTAGCTGTCTTCGCATATGGACTCTTCTTACTGCTTCACATCAGGTGGTGTTGAGTCATTTGTCGTGCTTAGTATAAAAAAAAAAAAAAAAAGTTTTCTTGTTTATAAGAGGTCTTTTCGGAAATAAAATGTATCGAGGCAAACTCCTTTAATCGTGTTTTTGTTCTACTCATATCTAGATAAGGATATGAAGTAACGTATATTAGATTTTCAGATTTGTAAGATCTTTCAGCGACGTATGACATTACTTATAAAAGTGCGATTTTTTTCAATATATCGCCTTAACGCTATTGCCCCAAAGTGTTACTCCATACTTCAGTCACGAATATGCGTAGGCGTAGTATGCTGATGATATAGCTCACTGCAAGAGCCCAGCACGGGCAACACATCAGTGTTGCCCGTGCTGGGCTCTTGCAGTGAGCCCGCAAGCCCGCAAGCCCGCTCTTGCAGTGAGCAAGAAAACAGGTTATGGCTGAAAATCATTTCAGCCATAACCTGTTTTCTTTTTTTCGCTAATTAGCTACGGTGGAAATCAGTATCCCCGCTTCAGGAGAACGCTCCTATACGGTGTATACAAATAATAATTGTAATTTCAAAAAAAATAACAATATTAAAGATAATGTGTACAATTAAAATAAAAAAAACAATTACTGCAAAAAAAAAAAAAAAAAAAAAAATTACTCCTAAATCAAATATTTTATCCTTGCTGAAGTAGAATCGCTACCAAAGAAATTTATTTGAACTCCTAACTTTTGTTTTTAAGTAGGATACGCTTAACATATAATATGTGAAGTATGCCAAGGTTGCGTCGATCTCGGTGGCGATTTACTTGATATTAGGTAATATTTGTTTGGGATTATTGTTTAATTTTCATAAATAATGTAAGTATAGAAACTTCATAAAAGATAAGATTTTTTTTTAAGTCTTTGAGCCGGAAGTCAAATTAATGATATATTAACCACGCTGGCCCAATGCGGGTAGTAATTAGTTCATTAGAAAGTGTTAGTTGTTAGTTGAATACTAAAAAAGTATGTGTAGCGATAGAGGTTTCATTTGTGAGTACTTGAAGTTACTTACGAAATTGTTGTTTTGGATTTCACATATGATACACCAGCGTATTTTTATTTCACCATTTCCAGCCTATCATTATGTTCCACAGTCCCGTTGGTCCGTTTCCTCAATTATGAGAAGATTGGGCTATTAAACTTGCAATGATGTTGAGAGGAAATCAGACCACATGGTTATAAATTTGGATGTTTTCTACTCCAGTTTCATTGAAGTATGGCATTTCAAATTTCAACATGCAATTAAGGGTTATAAATAACGGTGAATTTGATAAAATTAATTTCTTTAAATAAATATTAAATAACATCAAAAACACTCGATTTTTTCGTAAAATCCAATAAAGTTTTTTTTAAATTGTGATATTAAGTGAGAGCATGCGACTTCAAATAAATCAGTATGAACTACCAATCATCATCATCATCACCAGCCTATATACGTCCCACTGCTGGGCACAGGCCTTCCTTCATGGCAGAAACACATGAGGAGTTTGGGCCATAACACCACCACGCGGGCCCAGTGCGGGTTGGTGGGTTAAAGCGGTTGCAGTAACAACAGGGACCAACAGCTTAACGTGCCTTTCGAAGCACGGAGGAGCTCAAGATTATAAATTTGATTGACCCATCCAGGGACCAACCATGGCGAAAGTTGCTTTGTTCTCGTGATCGAAACCAGAGCGCTCAAACCACTACGCCACCGAGCTCCTCAATGAACTACCAAAATAACTAATAAATCTTAACATGGGGGTATAACTTTAATAAAATCACTTTTTGACATCTCTTGTTTTACTCTTCCTGTGATAAAGCTCTGAATGACGAATGGCTGCTTTATTTAAAAATAAAGCAGCCATTCACCAAGCCTCTAAGGGGGAAACTATACACAAACTATCTCAGCAGGACACTCATTCTTATTATTATGTTTTTCTGGGCTTGGCCACGAGACCATTCTGGCGTAGCTGCTGTGCCATAAATTCCTGGACTAAAGTATATTCTCGGCAAAGACAAGGTTGTGAGAATTGTATTTTGCGAAGCATGTGGTTAGTATCAAATTCCCTGTGAACGCCGCAATTATGAAGCGAGTCTGTGTCGTACCGTCAGCATAATTATATTCTTCTCCATACAGCAGACTTGCCCGCCTAGCATGACCACCGAAACGCGATATGATACGATATGATAAAGCTATTTATCGCTTCGAACTGTCAAAAATCATTGGATATAACCGCCATCTTGTAATTTTATCGAAACTGCGAACTTGTATTGTATATATACAAGTTCGCAGATTCGATAAAATTTCTTGTAATTTTATCGAAACTGCGAACTTGTATTGTATATATACAAGTTCGCAGATTCGATAAAATTTCAAGATAGCGGTTATATCCAATGATTTTTGACAGTTCCAAGCGATAAATAGCTTTATCATATCTCGTTTCGGTGGTCATGCTAGGCGGGCTGGAGTGTCTAAATCCCCGGTTTTATCGTGATAATTATAAAATATAATTATAAAGGCATTATTAAAATTTAATTTTGGAACAAAAACTAATAACCGCCTTGAATCTTCTCATTCAATTCAATACTAATAAACTTGCTCCTTTTATATCATAAAAAGTGCCAGTTTATAAGCGCTTTCCTTTGAAGACAAACAAGAGTATAAACAGACTTCTATTGACATTTATATTCCACCGATGGGGCTATCTTCTTTATAGTTGTCCAGTTGGCCAGTAAGTTTTGCCAACAAAAATATTTGATTTACGATCGAGATAGTAGTCGAAATATACAATGATCTACGAAGCGTTCAACTAATTCAATATGTTTGTTGAAAATAATTACAAACATCGAACACATTCAAGCGTTTAACATTATTATGAGTACAATTCATAACATTGTTAAAGCTTTCCCAGATTAGGCAATTATTAATGTTGATGTCATCATTAAAGATTTGCATTGTTAATTCTAAGTTATTTTCATAGTAATTGTAAAATTAATATCCCAGTTTCACTAATGTATTTATGAGTAAACTAAAATCATTTTACTCACTGACATAAATGGTTTTATGAAAAAAAAAATCTGTAGTGCATATCAAAAGTGACTTTATTTGATCCCTAGGTTGTGGTGATAAAATCGGTTTTGTGTTATTCATTTGCCGCACATAGGCGTTGTCAATTATTTCTATTATCAACTTTGTGTTTTTTCCAAACTGATATAAATTACATGAAAGCTTGCCAAAATGTTTTATGTTTATTTTTATTTGCTGTGTTCTAATTTAGTGTTGCCAAACCACGGAGACCCCCCGCCCCACTGAGAGAGAGGTAGATGTGATGAGTGACCAATCGCAGCAAATAAACTGGAGCTTCATTGTCTTTGCATTTGAATAAAAATACGCTAAAAACTTTTCACTTGGAATTACAATTCAATCCACCAGACTACCGATGTTCGATAACTTTTCAAATAAGGAAATCTACTAAAATTACCACTTAATTCGATAGTTCACGCTCTGCCAATAATTCAATTTTTAATATCCTGTCAGTCGGAGAGCCAGGATGATATATTTGAACGTGAACTTCAAATCATATTAATGACAAAATGCAAGTGAAGCGTGGGATTTCCATTTCTCGATGGAAAGGGATTTTCACAATGTCTGCAGCAGCAGATATTCAACGTTTAATATTCATGCCTAGCACAAGCTTTGCTTCCCCAGCCAGAAATTAGATATTCGTTTCTCAGCAGCAACTTTAACATTTGCTTTTGAATCCTAGAATTTGCTTGGAGTGCCCATGAATGTCTGTACGCTGTAGGATAACTTCGGAGAGTTAATTGATTGCTGATTGGTTCCTTCGCTCGAGTGCGTTAGCAGAACTCTGCATACTGCATCGCATCAATTAATGAGTGCTGTTGAGTAAAATTTGGTAAGTGAACTAGAGCTAAAAGGAGCTAAAAAGTGAATGAACTTTGAAGTGTGTGTAATTTACTCCTCTCATTTTCCTGTAGCATTTTGTTTTTATGGCATAGAAATACCTATTTCTGTTAGAGGAGCGTAATGTAGTTATAAAGGTGGGGTATCTCCGAACGAGATCATTCATATAATGAAGGATAGTATAATAAAATTAAAAAGAAATAAGTAACCCCCGGCCTTACCTATTACTCATCTTTCTAGCACCATATCATTGAGACTATTCTAACAAACCCAAACACGCTGTATCTGCTGTAAGTTTCTGAAAAATTGAGCATATTATTTTATGGTACAGAATCAGCTCAATGTTAGCATATCTTAGCATATCGGATATATAAAAATTATTAAGAACCTTTTGTCAAGTACGAAATAAACTGATAGTTATCAAACGCCTGAATAGATCTTCATAAATTAGAGCTCAAAAGCATCTCAATCACAACAGCTTTCAAACAAAAAATAACTGAATGGGTCGATTGGTTTAGGAGCTACGATGGTACAGATAGACATGTAAAATGTTTAACTCCCTTTATTTGCTTCGGGGGTTAAGAAAATAAGAATAGGCCAAACTTAGAGCCTGGATTGAACATGGAACACTCAGCAAGCAGAAAGAGATTATCACACATCCACATCTCATCTCTGCCTCGCAGCTGCAAATGGCGGGTAATTTTTGTTTTAACGTCATAAATGTACCTTTCACCACATTTGCTAAAAATGCATTTACGAAGCCTGTACACTTTCCTTAATTTTTGATTTTAACATTATTATAAATGTTTGAAAAATTACTTAGTAATTAAAATATAATAAAACTAGAAAAATTTCACGTCCTGAGGCAGGAATCGAGGAATGAGCTAACGTCCACTCTACAATGTCGAAATATTCTATTTCAACATCCGAAACGAGTATTTCTACAAATACCGACGATTCGGTTAAGTTGGGGCAGTGCTTTCAAATATCCTTAATTTTTGATTTTAACATTATTATTAATGTTTGAAAAATTACTTAGTAATTAAAATATAATAAAACTATAAAAATTTCACGTCCTGAGGCAGGAATCGAACCCGCGACCTTTCGCAATCCGGGCGACTGCTCTGACCACTGAGCCACCCAGGACTTGGGATATCCCTGTGAAATTCTTCTAGTCTATCTGTATTTGCGTTTATGAGCTAACGTCCATCCTACAATGTCGAAATATTCTATTTACACCTGTACACTTTGTTCGAAAGTTAAATATCACGCACAATACAACCATGTAGCGAGTGGTAAAATAGGTACTAGCTCAACACGTTTGTCTCATTATATTGACTAAAAAGGTAGTCCCAATATCCACCACGCACACGTGGCGCCATTTGTAAAAATATACTATTTTATATTAGGAACGTCAAAGATGTCAGTAATGACTTACGGAAGTGAGACGTGGCGGCTTACAATGAGCCTTATTAGAAGGCTTAATGTCACCCAAAGGGCAATAGAGAGGGCTATGCTCGGGGTTTCTCTGCGTGATCGGATCCTAAATGATGAGATCCGCAGGAGAACTAAGGCTGCCGACATAGGCTGAAGAATTGGGTAGGCCACATTGTAAGGAGGACTGACGGCCATCGGGGTAGAAAGGTCCTCGAGTGACGGCTGCATACCGGGAGACGCAGAGTTGGTAGGCTTCCACAAGGAAGACCGACTATCTGGTCAGGGTCGCGGAAAGCCGATGGTTGCGGGCAGCGCGGGACCGATCAGTTTGGAGATCCCTGGGGGAGGCTATGTTGTTACGGTTGTGGGTGTTACGTTTGTGAGCGTTAGGTTTTTTTTCCCCCATTTATTGAGATACCGTGCTACAACGGTGCCGTTGTCACTTTAGAGATGCCTAGCCACGGTACAGTATGCTCGTTGCGAGACAATGTATTAAATATAGGAAATTTATGGTTAAAAAAAACATTTGCGTTAGTTATTTTTTTTAAATAAATAGACCTATCCTAACAGCACCTAACCTGTGTAATACAGATTAATGCTTGTATCATTCATGTTCTTAAAAGTTTTGTAACACAATTAGGAACACTATCGAAGTGAAACCATATATATGTAAATATTAATACTATGCAACAAATAATATCGCAACATAAACTTCGACGTAAGCTTGCCAAAACATACGTGTATAAAATACAGACAACCCCACGAAGCTAGAAATCGCATCTGATTCGGAAACTGGCAGAGTGCATCTAAAGTCGATTGCGAATAAAAGTATGTAGTGTGCGAGATCAGGGATATTTTCATCTGCTTCAAAATCTAAGTCTATCCCAGCTTTTGCTTAAAATCGTGATATTTTAATAAATATAATTGGTAATATATTTAGCAATAGGATTACTATCTCTTAATTTAAAAAAAGCTAAATCTCTTTATTTCTTAGAAGCTTTAAACGCTCTTTTTTTATTGTACTGAGCTCTTTTAAAAACTTTAATTTTAAAATTCAAATAATTTCATCTTTACGTATCTAATTGATAAAATAATTAGTTTTCTCATTAACTAGTGTAAATAAATAACTTTCATTTTCTAAAAAGAAACTGAAAAATAGATCATCACTGTAGCAACAAAGATTAAGAAGAGATTAAATTAGTTAAGATTCCTCTAAGCTTCGACACGAATTATTTACGTAGGCAAAAATGGCAGGTATTTTTATACCACAAGTGGCTTATAGACGCTCGTAGCACATTGGGGATTACTCACGCTTTGCTATCTTGTGGAAAATCAGGAGAAAGCGTTATGTTGCCAGCATGGGAGACGAGTCTCCATGCTCGCGACGAGTTTGCGTTTTGATGAGCTCTGTAAACCTTATTCACCGCAGGCGCACCACACAACAAAGTATTGGTATTCAGTTGTGCGATAAAAATTGGAGTGGAAAATATCACTATTCTAAGTACCTAAGTCTATTTAAATCTTAATTATAAGAACCACAAGCAATGTGCAATTTCTATCAATAATATTATTTATTTAGCGTTTTATCTATTTTCGTAATAATGAAAGTATTTTCTTAACATTGAACAATGCCGTTATGAGTTATAACATTTTTATACTTTATAATAATATGTATAACATCTGTAAGTTACTGAACAATATCATATTAAGGTAGGTACATATCAATACACCTATTATTATTGACAGATGTCTGGTTGAATGTTTATTTGATTATTTTGTGTGTGCTTCGGAAGCCGTTGGTGCCGGTTGTTACCGTAACCCCTTTAAGCCACCAACCCACAATGGGCCAACGTGGTGGTATTAGGACTCATACTTCTTATGTGTTTATCCCATGGTGGAAGGCCTGACCCCCAGCAGTGGGACTTATATAAGCTAATGACGTGTGATGTAATAAGAAAATTTTTCCGTTTTCTAATATCTATAGCACGAGTTTTTATTCACAATAATGCTTTATTTGGGTTAAAATATAAGAGTATTGTTAGTATTTATAATAAATACTGAAATAATACCTAAAATATTATTAATATACATTTTACCGGATGAAGAAATAAAAATTTTGGGCTGTAAATATGAGGTGCAATGCACGCTATTTTTAATATTTGAAGAACTTTTGATTTTTATGATATTATTAAGATGGGACTCTCTTTACTTAAAATAATAATAAAAACTGTAGATGAATTAAGTTTTATACCTATTTAATTAATAATGATGACCTTTGAGAGGATTAAAAAACTAATTACTCTAAAATTCAATAAGCCTTGTTTTATCTCTCAGCCGTTAAAGGGTAGACCGGCTCGCTTTTATGATTTTAATTAAGTATTAGTAAAGTAGTTTAGTCAGATCTTTTCCTGGGCAAATAATTGATTTTCATATACATACACGAAGGATGTCTGCCTGGAGTGCTTTTAATGAAAATAATGTTTTGTTAACTATTTGGTTTCACAGATCACTGGAGGTGTTGTGTGTTTGCACATTATTTTAACAAAACGACAGTAACAAAATTCAAAATTAGGCGGTAAATGGTCAAACAATTAAATTTTTAATGTGACTTACTTAATCTAGATACCAATGTGCTATGTAACTATCGTTTAATTTTGTTTTGATTTTTTTTATAATAAGAATTCAGTTGACAGGGCTTTTAGTTCATCCAGAGCTGTGACGGCAATACGATAATATATTAAAATATGGGCTATATTAGTTCATATAAATATTTAGTAACTTCCAAATACATCTTATCCATTTGATAATTTCATGACATTTCAATGAAATAATGCAGCCATTGCCCCGGTAACCTGAACCGCTATGAACTAACCCTTATGGGCTAAGTTCGAAGGGCAGTAGAGCTACTGGGGAGATGTTATGTTATTTCATAGAAATGTCATGTAAATGTCATTTTTCTGAAAGTTCCAAAACATTTCTTTTAACTAATATTGCCCACCGATTAACTTGATCGAAGTACGGTAGGTCCCTATTTCTGTCGATCTGATTTCCGATATTGGTAAAGCCATTTGTCTCCCTTTCACTTGTTCTCTCGATAATGTTGCTCTATCTTAGGTGTATTTGTATTTCCGTCATTATTTTATGTGTCGCTCTCCTGGTTAGTGGTTACTCTTGTAATCCCAAGGATAACTTACTACTCACATCATGTGTACTCACATAATGTGAGTAGTAAGTTATCCTTGGTAAGGTATCCTTGAAAAAATACGTAGAAGCGTTTTTTGAACAGCAGAGGAGATAAATCCTCAAGTTTCAAATACGACCCTTTAGCCCTGGTGTTTTTTATGATTATTTGGCAGAAAATCGTAAGTTCTAAATTCAAAGAGAAAAAGTGCAGCACTATGTAATAAATGTAAACTAGTTCTTTTCATTAAAATACCTACCAGATTGGAAACTAAGAAAAATAGGAGCTTATATATTTTGGTTTTGTAGAGTTAATTAATCGGCATTAATGTATATTAAGTTCAAAGAAGACATTACAAGTCACATGACATTGGACAGTAATTAGAAGCGAATAGCGTCACATTGAAGCAAAAACAAGGATGCATTTAGAGATCGTCCATTTATATAAAATTCTCACGTTCAGACTGGACCGTTTGGAAAATATAAATACGTATGCATTGGTGGAACCACCGGCATTTATAAGAGGTTCAGAAATTCATAACTTTTGTGCTTCAACATACCGTTTCAAAGTTGTAAAAGTAGGTTTTTTGTAAAATCACGATGACAGCGAAAACTTGTGCCACCTGAACGCACTCCTATTAGCAGGCGTGACGTCACATATGGTGCCATGACAGGTTGTAGCGTTTTAGGGAAGAATGAACTTAATTCACTTTTGAACGTGAAGCATCAGATTCCGAATTGATTTTTCAACTGTCATAGACCTCCCGAGATATAACGCCGCAGAGTGATTGAGAAGAATAATTAACACCCGGCCTCATTAAACATCTATTACCATCTCATTGAGTTTATACTTATTACGCTATATCTGCTGTAAATTTCTGAAGAATTGACTATTTGCGCAGACTATTTGATCTATTTGATTATAGTTACAACATCAGCTCAAGGTTAGCACATCTTGGGAATACCACCGAAGTAACAGTAAATTACATTTTAAATCCATCGGATCTGTCAAAGTTAGTTTAACCCTTTTTTCAAGTAGAAAATGAGCTGATCGTCATAAAATGCCTGAAATAATCTTCTTGAATTATATATATAGCCAAGAACTGTTCTGATCATGTCAATTTTCAAACAAAAAAACTATATCAAAATCCATTCTTTTAAGAGCTATGATGCCACAGACAGACACACACACACACATACACACACACACACACACACACACACACACACACACACACACACACACACACATACATACATGCCAAACTTATAACACCCCTCTTTTACCGTCGCTGGTTGAAAACACACAATGGGAAACCAATATTTAAGTTATAGTTAAGGTGCATTTAGTTACAATAAGTATGTCAAAAATGTAACAAATAGCACTGAAAAAATATGTCTTGCTATCATTGTACAAAGCGTAAGCTTTACGTGGAATGTTCTATCGATAAAATCAACACGTGGCGCCTAATTGCACCAATCATTGAACAAGATTGATCACCCCTATAATAAGTTCCATACGGTAACAATTTTCGCCGCATTTTGTCGCGTCACCGGTTGATAATAAATTATCCAGTTCTTATCTGCTGACATTGTGTTTGATAACAGACCGATAATTATCTGATGATGTTGCAATTAGGGGAATTACGGACTAATTGTTATAGTATCTCAATATTATTATTAAGAAATATTCGTTATTGCCAGAGATGAAACAAAGCTACAAACTTTTACTGGCCTTAAAAATACAATGTGAAATATCATGATCAACACTCAGGGTACTGGATAAAAATTCGGCCATACCTCTCCAAGCGCAACATATCAGACACAATCAAATTTTAATTGTTTATGTCATCCGTAGAATACCAGCGTCGTGACAGTCAGCCCCTGTCATGATACTATGCCGAGCGGTGGCTTTTTTGGTATCCCCATTTAGAATATAATGTAGTTAAGTTAGTTTTAAGTAAATGTTGTACAATTTAAATTTTGTAAATGAGAGCCAAATAAACATTTTCTGTTGTATTCTGTTCCGTTTCGTTCCGCTCTAGGTTTCGTTTCCCCCACGCGACAAAAAAAGGCCACCACGTCTGAGATTGCTCATGGTAACTCTGGGCAATCTTCATCGCCGAGAAGCCGGGCCATAAGGCTGTCTCGCCTGTGGGTAGTTCTCGGACCCCAGACTACCTTTACGAAAGGCACGGGAGTTATCGAAAAGTTTAAGCGGGTATTCCCAGGGAAAACTGGGCGAGCGCCGCATACACCCGCTACTACGCCAGCGGCGGGTAGGTCCGTCAAAAAAGGTATTCAGCCAAGTTCAAGTCAGTATCAGAAGTATCTGAGCTTTTAAAGTGTTCGAAAATAACTTTGAAGTTTTAGAAAAGTACAGCAGTAGCAGCAGTAATCGATTTTAACTTGTTAAAGTTTAAGTGATCCTACAAACAACACACGACTCTATCACTGTAGTGCTAGAATTGCTTTTCTAAAACAGTGCAGATATTTTTAAAATCACTGAGAAATGGAAAAAGTATATTCATCAAGCCACTTTACTGGTACCGGTATTTCAAGCATTTCTATTTTTGTCAAGCAAGACCCTGTGATCTAAGCGTGAAATTATGTCAAACTAAACTACATCGTCAATCGAACAAACTCAACGGAGAAAAAGTGCTGTAAACATTTACTTCCCAAGCGAAGGCTTTGCACAAGTTTTCACAACATTTGATAGTCTAACCGAAACGCGTTAATAGCATTTCGGAAAACGCAAAACTCATTCTAAAGGCACAAGTTGTCGAAGCGTGCGGTTATTGTCGAGAGAAAGGCGTTAATGTGTGAAGCCTACTCGCTCGAATGTGTAAACGCGGCGTCGCGATTAAACTTCGGTAACACGAAAATGACATTTCACTTTTTACAAGTAAAGCGAGAAAGGCATACTGAGTTCTATAAATTAAAACTTGGGCAATTTAACTTTTTGTGGCACTTCGATTACTTCTTCAAGTTAAGTTGAAGCTAATTCTTTAAAGAAATTATGTTTAGGTAGCGATGTGCTTTTGGATTAATTAACGAGTTTAAAGATGAGAGCGCTGCCAAAATTTGTATATAGAGATAGGTATGTAGTAGCTAAATAATACGAATTTGGAAAATTAGAAACATCTCTTATGAGAGAGCTTTGTCTATTTCAAACGACTTTGGCAACACGTAGCCGCTGTTAGTTAGCCGAACCGTTTCACGTTGTAGAGACGAGGTTACTACATGGAAATTATATTTTGGCTAAGGCTTTTTGGCTGTGTTCATTGTCTTAGCTACTATGTTACCCTAAAGCGGAAATATGAATGTAATTATGATTTTATATATTATATTTTTTAGGATTATTATTATTATAAGCATATAAGCAGCTGAAACCTGGTGTTTAATTTAAAATCTGTTACGGACTACGCTATGTTGTGTTGTCTTTGTCGGTTTATTATTATTGTATGCTTTTTTGTTTTTTCTCCTTTTTACAGGATCATTATGCCATCACACAGGTGGCGCATGTGGTCATAAGCCTACTGTCCTGTGTCCGTCAGTTCTATCACCTCAGATTCTGAAGATAAACGCTCTCTGACTATTCGGCAGCTAAGATTGGTATCTTTTTGCATAGATTCCTATTTCCGATAAGAGTAGAACATAGTAGCTTACACAAACAACAAACATGCACCACATCAGTGGTGACAAAGCCTTATTATTACGTGGTTCTAAAAAATTATAAATAAATATTTCAAGCATCGCCAAGGTAATGGAGTCAAGCTTCGTCCACTACTGCTTTAGTATAACGTTATTGTGATTTCTTGCAACACAAAAATGGATAAGTAAATAACATCACATGAAGCTTATGGCTATTATCATAGGGTTTATTTTAGGTAATTGGTAGGCAGGAATGAAAATGATTACGGTAGAATGGGGTGATAACGAACTGTTTGGCGCTTGTATCCTGATTTAAAAGAGTAAAAAGCCCACGATCAGTGCCTGGCTTTAAAAATGGGTCTTCCTCTCAGCCAGCAGAAAGAGAATACCTATCAACTATCTTTTTCTATTAAGATGTGTACCAAATAGTTCAAAATAAGGCCGCGTTCGGAATTACCCCACTCTCCCCTTAAGTATAATTTTAACATGTAACGAATTTAGCCGCCTCTATGGTGAAGTGGTTGAGACTACCTAAATCTAGTTCAATTCTCGATGGGCAGACATTTCTCTCTTTGGTTTTCTCTCGGTTTGGTTGGTGGCAGGGATTTTTCTAACTCCGCCTGGCTAGCTACCACCATCTTTCCTAAATCATAACAATTAGTTAACAGCGTTGTTGTGTTCCGGCAGTTGGAGGCAATATAGCCAGTTCCTCTGTGGTTGACCAATCCTGGTGTAGCTCGCCATCTTCGGCCTTAACATCACTTAAAATCAAGTGAGTTAAAAACAACATTAAGAGTAGAAAACAAGTTAGAATGTATGTATAAAATACAAGCAAAACCAGAAATCTTTAATAATAGTTCACACAGTATATTTCCACTTTGATATGTGTATTTCTTATGCTGAATAGGGGTTTGGAGTTAAGTAAATTGTTTTGTCGGTAATTTACTTCGAGTAATCTAAGTGGAAACCACAAGCAACATTATGTTTGAGTAAATCAGTTAATTTTAATACAATTCAACTTAAGGTGTTTCCAGTTGAGGCTTACGCTCAACGTGTAAGTACAGGTAACAGCAAATCGAGCTGTACTATGAAAGCCGTCTCTGTTATAAACGGAATAACAGCGATCTCAAGGTCAAACTGTCACGCTTGATGTGCTGTCGACTGTACATATTTGAGATACGAAATAATTTAATACGTAATCTTGACGTAAAGTACTATAACTTGAGAGGTAATTATGTAAGGATAAATATAATACATTTTTCTCTTGTAATAAAATTGGTGCAGCTTTGTAAATTAAGTGTGTGTGTAGACGAGGCGAGCATTTTAAGGAATAATTGAAATAAAAGTTCGCCGTTGGTGAAAGACGTTGAAAATTTTATCTTGGTTATCTTAATTAAATAAATAGAGATTACCATTCATATGTATATTTGAGGTCAAGCTCTCCCAAAATGTATTGAAAGGTGCTACACCCGCTTCTTAATGCAATAAATGCAGTAATAAAGAAATACACTTACGACAGGTGTTGAAGACTGCTCAACACAGCCTTGATATACAAATAAAATACCGGTTCTAGTGTGGAAAAATGTACCTATCAAAATCATTTACAACTGACGTATCAAAAATACAATATACTTAATATCTATAAAAGTACACAGCACAAACACAGAAGCAGCATTATCGGCTTACTACGCATATGCATACTCACAACTAAAATACGGATTGATACTTTGGGGATATAGCACGGATGTAACTGACGTATTTATAATGCAAAAAAAATGTGTGAGAATAATTGCCCAAATAGACAATACTCAATCTTGTAGACCTTTCTTTAAAAAATTTAAATTACTCACCCTACCATCCTTGTATATATATGAGATATGTATATTTACTTACAAAAATATTGGACAATTTACAAAAATAAAAGATACCCACAGCCTAAACACAAGACATAGAGACAGGCTTCACCTGCCAAAATCTAGAATCAAAATGTTGAACACCAGCCCTTACTATATGGCGGTTAAAATTTACAATAAATTACCAATCACTTTAAAAAATGAACAAAACTTTAAATCGTTTTCAAAAAACCTTAAATGCTACTTGATTACCAAGTGTTTCTACTCTGTATCTGAATACTTAAGTGAAAAAACTTAACAATAAATTTTAAAAAGAGTGCTCTGCTTGATAAAGAGACTAAATGACTTCAATATAATATTATTTTAAAAGAATATGCAATATGTTTGATAATATTAATATGAAGATATTTATGTTAGTACATAGATCATTCAATTAATAGTGTATGTGATTTTTTTTAATTTAAATTTAATTTTTTTTTTTTTGAAATTGATTTGACTGTTGTAAATTGTATTAATTAATAATATTTAAAATTCTGATTCTTATTTATTGTGATAACTATAATTACAGGGGCTTGCTGTCCTCAAATTTGCTACACCTCGCGGTAGCTAAGTTTAAAGTGCCTATATAAATTTATACAAAGATCCAATGTACACTTAGTGAGCAAATAAAAAAACTTTGAACTTTGAACTTTGAAGCAGTTCCTTTTAGTAAGAATAAAATAATAATACCAATTATTCAAGTATTTTTTAGTTAAATGATTCGTAATAAATTCCTCACCTACATAAAAATTACAACACATTATAAAAGACAATACTATGTGCCAGTTCGGCACATGCTCTTGTTTTTTAAAACTAGGACCAACTTCTTTACTGGTCGCCTTAATATGCCGGCAGAGGTACGTATATCGACCACGCGAACTACTCCATCACGACCAGGATACGTGGCAATCACTCTTCCTTTCGGCGATATTCCACTATTAAAATTGCCAACACCTATTCTAGGTCCGTAAGGTCGCCAGAAGTGATCGCCTAAGCGTAGTGGCTTCTTCCATCCCGAGTGGCTGACTGAATCTGGGTCTTCCGATTTTGAAGAAAAAGCCTGGTGGTGACCCGATTAAAATGGAAAGAAGCTAACGCCTTTTGCGAGTCTGGTTCACGTAAAACGTCAACAATTTAGATAGCGAAATAAAATACCCGTTAAAATAGTGTGAAAACAAGTACTTATCAAAATTATACTTACATTACAACTGACGTATCAAAAAAAAAAAAAAAAGTATCAAAAGTAAAACACTATAAACGATAAGAGTATGTGCCCGGGGGCACAAAAGACTTAAAAGGTCTTGAAACCAGAGCCGTAAAATGTAATTTAAAAAAATAATTACCACTTAAAAAATCTCTGCTCTGTACCCCTAGCACGAACACTTTTAAATTTCGAAAACCCATCGTATCGAGTAGTTACGTTAGCTTTTGTCTGGCTTTTGTTTAAAATTTTAAGCGTGCGTGAACGATACGATTACGATTCGAAATTTAAAAATGTTTATGCTAGAGGAACTAATCAATACAGATTGTTAGAAAATTTGTAAATTGTCTTAGTTTTTCTATGTTTGTAAAAAAACTAAGAATATTCACGAAACATAAATAAGTACAAATAAACCAGTTAAAATTCCACCCAAGTTACAAGGCTTTGGAATTTCTTGAGTCTTATTAAAGTTCAATCAGAACTTCTCGATGATTTCTTTGAAAGTAATTTGTAGGAAACTCTACATTTCAGTTTCAATCAGAGCAATTTTATATTATCTAAATATAATGAAATGACTAACTTTTGCCTTTAGATACTGCGAAAGTTTTTTGAAATTACTACAACTCTGTTCACATGGGATGTAGGTAAATACCATTGTTTTTTGTGATATTTTTTTTTGTATTCAACTCGCACACATTGACAGCAAAAAAATTAAGTTGAATATCTTTTTGTTACTCATTCCGACTAAAATAAGAAGCTCTGTTTTCGTGGTCGTAGACGAGAATAATGTTTTTACTCTTTAACCGACTTCAAAAACGAGGAGGTTCTTAATTCGGCCAGTATGTTTTTTATTAAGACGTCTCATTTAAATACTTACCTATATGTGTACAACTATTGTGTGTATTGTACGATTCTGCATTTTTGTGAAGGAAGATGTTACTTCAGTAATTGTACCTGGGACAGCTTCTTCAGCTCGTATACATAAGTTAGGTCAATCGACGTCCCTATCCATCTCTATCTGAGTTGGCTTCGTTGAATGAGCTCTTGACGGAAATTGGAAAATTGCTTAGTATTTATTTTCTAGTCGGAAAAAAAAATGTTCCAAAAATGTATGGATACCCGGCCAGGTCTATGTACACTATTCTGACAAATAGATAAAAATTGTATAGACAGTGTTATTGACCATTTTTTTTTATTTGCAAAACAAGAATTTTCATAGAAAAAACTGCAACATAGCAATATTCATGATTTTTTGAGATAGTGTACCTACATACATATGCCCTGGCCGGATATGAAACATTTCCTTTCTAAGCTCTACTTAGCTATGTTGGACCTGACTTAGATATTTGGTGGTGGCTGTTACACAAACGAGACAATTTATATCCTTTTTTTTGACACTGAGGAGAAGCTCTACCAGCCGACCCTCCGACCCCGAGGGGAGAAGGAGGGGTGTGTGGGGCTCTCACCCACTCCACAGCGACGCACCTTCTAATCCGCTTCGGCTTCCGGAAAAGGACCTGTAAAAGGGACCCTTGCCCCCCCCCAACTTACTTGCGTTTAGAGTCGTTGCGCCGTGAGTAGACGCGCAGACTGGGCTATGCAAACCGGGTAACGGCCCCCCACCGTTCCCGGAGCCCAAAGATGTTATGGCGGCTGCAGCCGCCCGAAAGCTGTTCTCCTCCGCCCCGTCCCTCGACGGCGGATGCTAGAGGTGGCGGCTGCTTCCCGCACACGCTCTGCCTCCTCCTTTCTCTTCATCACGTCCTCGCAGTAAGCAAGGACCGCCTGCCACGACCCGTCGTTCTCGACCACCTTCTTGATGATAGTCGGAAGGGAGAGGTCGTTCCCCACAATGGCAGTCAACTCCCACCGTTGCTCCGCCCACGCAGGGCACCACTCCAGCGCATGTTGCGCCTCTTCGTCGGGGCAGCTGTCGCAGTAGTGACAAGTGGCAGTCGGTTCCTTTCCAGCGATCCGGCACAGGTATCCTTCGAAGCATCCGTGCCCCGTGAGTACCTGCGTCATACGGAATGTCAGGACACCGTGCTGCCTAGCCACCCGCTGCTTCAAGACTGAACTGACTGCCCCGATCGTGTGGGCTCCAGCGCTGACTCGCGTGAGCCTCCGCACCCATACCTCCAGCGCTGCCTCTTGCAGCCCATCACGTCGGTACTCCACCTCGCGCAGCGTTGGGTCCTGTCCCTGAGAGCGCGCCTCCTCACGCCACGCCACCGACGCGAGGGCCCTCGCCTCCAGGTCCCAGGGGGCAGAGGCCGCCAGCACCGCCGCAGCTTCTCCCGACACCGTCCGATACCCTCTTATGACCCTCGTAGCCATCGTTCTCTGTGGTTTTCGCAGGAGAGCGATTTCTCGACCATTCAGGGCCTCCGCCCAAACAGGAGCGCCATAAAGAGCCATCGACCGGACGATGCCGGTGTAAAGCTTCCGGCACGTCACGTCCGGACCTCCCACGTTGGGCAGCAACCAACCCAGAGCTGCGGCCGCCTTCAAAAGCTTGGGGACCAGTAGTTCGAGATGGGCACGGAATTTCCAGCGCCCATCTATCTGGAGCCCCAGGTAACGGAACGAACTTCTTACGTTAATTCGCACTCCTGAAACCACTATCGCCGAACCACTCGGCGGAGCTCTTCGGGGCCCGTAGAAGCAGGTAGCCTCCGACTTCTTAAGGGCAACCCGCAGCCCGAGCCGCCGAATGCGCGCCACCACCTGAGCTACCCCGGCCGTCACCAAAACTGCGGCGTCTCTGTAGCTCTTTCCTCTAGCGAGCACCAGCGTGTCATCCGCATAGCACACGACGCTGACGCCCGCCAGGTTTACGCCCCTTAACACCGAGTCGTAGCCGATGTTCCACAGGAGCGGTCCTAGGACTGACCCCTGTGGGACACCGCACGATACCTCAGTCCTACCCAGACCCGTACTTGTCTGGTAGACTACTCCTCTCTCTGCCAAGTAGTTAGCTACAACATTGCGGAGGTAGGAAGGCACTTGATGATGCACTAGCGCCCCCTTTATGCAATCCCAAGGGAGGGTATTAAAGGCATTGGCAATATAGACAATTTATATCCTTGTACAACGTCGTTGACGATTCGATTTGATATACATAATTATATTTATCTTAAATTTAAAAAAAATATAAACAAGGGATTGGACCTCGAGTCATTTGTACTAAAAATATTAAAATGCATCATAACTGTGAATTTGTCAACCTGCGTTCTTACTTCCAGGAAGTCACATGACAACTAAAAATCAATTGTGTCTAATCTGTGGCTTGACTAAACATATATCAGAATTATTTTCCACGTAAGTACCTACCACTTTAAGTTCATCACACGTCACAAACATTATGAAAACAACCAGATACAGTACGGCTTTATCTTTGCATAGAATGAAAACTTTGCAGGCTCCTCTGATATTAAATACATCTTACACCATATTTATTTGCTAATGTAAGCAGAGATATGAGTTCGTTTCTGTCAAGGCCTGCATGATACAGCGGCGACATGTGCCATGCTGTTTGCCATTGTTGCTAACGTCACCCACTGGGTGATACTGCTGGCCATTCTTAAGTATAGACACAATTACGTTATTCGTACAAATAACAACACTGTTTTTTGATTTCGTAAACTACCAGAACACTGATTTACAGGCAAGTACAATTAAAAGATTTTATGGTATCTTTTTACACTGTGACGCTTATTAGCTTTATATTACGCTGAAACGCTATTTAGTTTTATATTACAGCCTGGCCACGGGAAATGCGCCGCAGCGAATATTCGCGCTGCTATTCGCTCGAATGAAAACAAATGTATGGATATACAGGGCGGTGCCGTCAATGCGACAATAAATTTAAACATGGGCTATATTAGTCCATAGAAATGGTTTGCCACTTTCAAAAATATCGTATAAATTTGAAAATTTCATGACATATGTATGAAATAATGCTGCCAACGTTACACTATTCTATACAAATGTCATGAAATTATCAAATAAATACAATATTTTTGCCACGCGTAGCGGTGACAATAGCGCCGCCGCCACGCCGTTCCCGTGGCCAGGCCGTTACGCTGTCACGCAATTCAGATTTATACAGTACTAGTGGTCGCCTACGGCTCTGCCCATTTGGGTGTCGGCTAACTCGCCAAAAGTAGGCTATGTAATTTTTTTGAATGTAATCTATCTCCATGCCAAATTTTATCGAAATCAATTCACTGATTGAGGAGTAAAAACGTGGCAGAGAAACCGTTAAGTACTAGGAGGGAAAACGTAGCAGACAGACAGCTACATTCGCATAATATTAGGTATGGATTGCATAAATAAGTACAGAAATATAACCATTCTCCACCGTGAATCCAGCTCCGAGACGAATATTCAAATGAGACATTGCTCCTGACAAATGAAATCAAAAGTAACAATGTTTTCGTATGATACTATAAGTGTAATATCATTTTACTTATACGAACTTCATACAAACACTTCTTACTAAGCGTAAAACCAAACTTTGTTTAAACCTATTGTCTCTTTCTGCTTTTATGAACAACAATAAGATTACTTTTGTTTTAAAACAAGTCTAACTTCAAACCATGTTTATAATAAAGAGGATTATGTTTAAAATCTTGATTGGTTCGCAGGATATTGCGATATAAAAACAGAATCAATAATGCAATGTCAAAAAAATCATTCTCATATTTAAAGAACTGAGTTCTTAAGTTATGAACATCAGCCCTCTAATTAGGATCGTTGGGTAGACACCAACTACCAACGCCTTTTATATTTAGGCCATGAAACAGTTTTCTGAATTTCGGATTGAAGGTAGTAGCCAGTGGAATTATTGGGCATGGAAGGCATTTCATTTTAGGCCTGAATTTATCCTTGTCATTGGTGTTTAAAGCGATGGTAGCCACTTACCACTAGGTGGGACGTTATCTAGTTGTTAATAAAATAAATATTACTCCAAGAGGAATGGCAACAGGCTTCATTGTAAGCTTACTGGAAATTCGCTGCTGTTTTAATAAGTATTACTTCATTGCTTTATATAGTGTAATAATGCACCAATAGACAAGCAACAAGCTTCAGGTTAAGTCTTATTAGTTATTGTAGTTGTGTGAAGTGAAAAAAAAGCATTCTCATTGGATTTACATGATTAGGTACTTCCAAAGAAGTTCTGTGTGCGACTAGTAGACTTTTTTCTCTATAATACTGATGCAGCTTTTCTTTTTAAGTTTTGTCGAAGCCAGAATACCCTTGGCGTACCCAAGCGTTCGTGGAATATGGTAATCGCATCCCCTCGTCGCATTGTATGCTTATAAGCCACGCTTGCTGTATAAAATAATGTTCTGTACTCATGGGCTCCATATCCAAAATGGCAAAAATGGGACACTAAATGATATACTAAAACCAAATATAAGTATCAAATATAAATCATGGTTGTACATTCGATTTTGCCGCTAATACAATGAAAACCTTATCAAGCAGGACGTTAAATGGATGTTAAAGAATGAAACACTTTTCTGATACATAGTTTGTGATATAGTTACTTTTGCAAATATGCAGAACCTAAAAATGCATTCGTCCAAAGACATTACGTATTGCCTTTTAGTGCATAACCAGTCATTTTGCACCTAGTCAATTTCAAAAGACTTTTGCTGATTTAGTCTTTCTGAGATGTTATCCTTATTGTGTGTAGGTCAATATGTTAACTTAGTCAGTTTGATACTAACCATTTTTAATAAATAAATACAATTATTAAATGATTGTTTTGGCCTGCACTGTAGTACGTCCGTCAGTGACGGGTGCAAACAAGGGCGGGCCAGTCCAACCCACGGGAATAATGAATGCCTCAGACTTCTATCCCATTGTAATGGGGATGACATATTCACCCGCATTACGCCCTATTCTGTTTGCCAAATGGAAAAAGCCGTGAGGTGCGTATCACACTCTGCGATGCGTTAATTAGCAGACGACCTCATTATTTAGAAAAAATGGGTGCTTATTCTAATATAATTCTTGATAAAGTCTCAATTAAATCGCGAGTTCAACTAAATTATGAATATCCACCTAGATTTAAGTATGGGAGAGAAAAAAATGTATTTGAACAAGTATAAGTAAATATTTTTTTTAGTTTTTTTTTAAGAAATAGAATTATTTTGAAAAGAGTCATAACTGGATAACAAAATGGTTTTTCGTACCACTTGCTCTAAAAAGTGACATTCTATGCCACAAAAAGCGAACATAACAATAGTCATTTTTAATCTGTTAAAAACAGGGAAAGAAAGTTGTACTGAATTTCATTCATCCTCTAGGGGGAGAATGTGATTTAAATTTGGAATACTTACAGAAATTTATACTGAACTACATCTGTGTTTACACCATTGAGTTTGTATATAAAGCCTTATACACCTTTTTGAAAAAGGAATACGCATTTATTGTGCAGTTATGATTATTAAATAAAATTACTAGAGTATTTCGCTGGCCGATACGGCCGATAATTGGACCAATGTTTCGAATGTTAACTTTTACTTTTAACTGTCATTATTTTTAATAAATGCTTATCTCATATTATTATTGTGTTAATTTTTTCGCAAATGGTACGAAAAGTAGAGTATTTTCCTCGGTGATAAAGCTGTCTTAGTCTTGGGTGAACTCAAATCCCTCGCTACACTCAGCTCGGCAGTTTTTAACACCCTCGCTACGCTCGGGAGTAAACCTCGAGTCCTTCGTTGCGCTCGGGATTTAAATCGTCACCTGCGACAGAAGACACTGCTTTATCCCCTTGGTTAATAATCTACTATTTGATATTATTGACAAAATTACCTAATTTTTTTATGGAGGTTGCCATTGTTAAACGTTAAACAAGTTCAACAGACCAGAGATAAAATGACATTGCCATTTGTTTATCGTTTTGAACATAAATCAAACCAATAGTAAGTTCATAAAATTGGAAAGGAAAGATAAACATTACACGTTATTTCTTATACCTACACCAGTTCAAGCAGCACTTATGCATCTCATTCTGTTCACGAACTCATCACTTTGATTCAAATATTCAGCCCAAACGGCCTTTTCATTTCACTATTCGTAAAAGTTCTAAATGCAAATATTTAAATATATGAAAATTTCATAAAATGTGCAGGAAAAAAGGCAAAGCGTATAAACGAATTATTCATAAAGCTCTAAAGCTCTCCAAGAAATAAGCATTTTAATGTACTTCTGTTGTCTCTGAGGACTGTTTAGTGTTCTTCGTTATTTGTTTTGTTTCACACGTCAGATTATAAGTATTGATGTATATTAAGATGTGATTTTAAATTTTTTTTTTTTTGCAAACACGTAAACAAAACTTTCTGATTACTTTAAATGAAGTACCTAATAAAAGTTAATCGTATTAAAGTACAATAATTTTATTATGGTTGCTAAATATGAGACCACCTAAGGGAACCACTACTTACTTAAGTAGATTATTTTGGGTTAAAGAACGCTTTATTAACAGAGATATAACAGATGACGATGTGGCGCTTTGATCATGGAGCTTAGGTATTTTTATTCGTCTGCGCTATGTTTATTTGAATTTTGACTGCTATTTTCTTGAAAGGAAACGTAGGTAGGCATTTCACCAGAATTGATTTGAATAAATCAGTCAAACAGCTCTTTGCTTTTTGCAAAGCCAAGTACTTGTAAATCATATGATACGCTGGAGATACTTTTAAAGTAACAAACAGCGCAAAAAAACATGGAAAATCATTACATTTCATGAAATTAGAGGTCGATATCCTTGTTTATTTTAATCATCATCATCATTTCAGCCAAGAGACGCCCACTGCTGGGCATACGCCTCCTCCAGGGATCTCCAAACCAATCGGTCCTGAGCTGCCCGCATCCATCGGCTTCATGCGATCCTCACCTCGGTCCACCTTGTGGGGGGCCTACCAACGCTGCGTCTCCCGGTACGCGGCCGCCACTCGAGGACCTTTCCGCCCCAACGGCCGTCAGTCCTTGCAATGTGGCCTGCCCACTGCCACTTGAGGTTCACAATTGTTCGGGCTATGTCGGCGACCTTAGTTCTTCTGCGGATCTCATCATTTCTGATTTGTTCACGCAGAGAAATCTCGATAAACTTTTAAATTTATTACAAAAAACTAATCGTTCCGCTCCGCCTGGCTCCGGTCATTAGTAATGTTGTGAATGTGGCCATAAACACAAAATAAAATCTTTAGGACACATTGTAAATTAAGATTTTCTCTTTGAATAAAATAAATTAGGCCTTATTGAATGTAAAACGTAAGCTCATATCATAGTAAATTTAACAAACTACAACAAAAATGTGACACTTCAACACAGAAAAGCACGACTTTATTCTTTTTTTTAAATAAAAGTCCTTGTGATTTGCTTGCTACGCTTTTCTACTTTCACTGAAACACACACAAAGGATTTTGTATCCCCCTACATTGTGCCAAATCCGAATGATCTAAACAGAACATCGTTGGCAGTATCGAAAAACAACTAGGAAAAAGTCGATGTGATGTGACAAAATAAACTGCTGCGAACAAATCATTCAATTTTATACCCTACTGTGTGTAAATAGAGCGTTAAAAGCTAAGTTTAGATTGGCAATCTTTGTTGATCCTACGACAGAGCCGAAACCTTGTCCCTTCCGTGACCGAAATGTTTAAGCTAACGACCAAATGAAAGATTTATGCAGGTTTAGGGTTCCTCGGTCTAAGGTAAAAGTTTCTTTGTCAACAGATTTAGATAGAACATGTGAAATGTGTTCTGCTGTTTGGAGTTTCATTTCTTTTTTAATCTGTTTCACACATAAATGTTTATGGAGACAAGAAATGGAATGAAGAGAAGAGAGGTTGGGTGTAGTAGTATTTTAACCATACAAAATGTGAATGCCAGTCTGAAGTAGCCTTACAGAGGATCACAGCTAAATACCGCTACATTTTAGTGTTTTTTATCTAAGGTGAGTAAGGTCACCGGAGCTCATTGAAAAAGCTTTGGGTTGGGAGCAGGAAGACTTGGCATAACGCTTTCTCTTGACTTTCATGCAGGTAATGAGTGAGCAGTGCCCAAGGTGCTGATGGGGTCGAAAGTTCGTGTTAACACCGTGATCGGTAAATCAATAAGTTCATTTGACAGAAAACAGAATAATATAATGCAATACTTAAATGGCGATTATATTCGGTTGGGGAAAAAGTCTTTTCGCATTATAGTATGTATGAACTTGTAATAAAATCTCTTTGGCTGTGCTATTTGTATCTGGCTGGTTTTGGTATCATTAAAAGTTTAGATTTTAAAAAAGATAATTCCAAATTCAAATTAGGAAAATGTGTGTTTTTTCATTTGTTTTTCGTACTGTCAAGATGAGTGAATCTAAAGAAGAAATTCGATACATTTTAAAATTTTACTACAAAAAAAGGTAAAAATGCAACTGGAGCAAGATCGGCATATCAGTAGTTACGACGTAGCTGAAGAACTGGGAAATGACCACAAAAAAGTTTTGGCGCATTTAAAAAAAAATGGGTACAATAAAAAGCTCGATATTTGGGTACCCCACGAGCTCACTGAAAGAAACCTAATGAACCGTGTTCTCATTTGTGATTCTTTATTACGACGTAATGAAACCGAACCATTTTTGAAGAAGCTAATAACTGGTTTTTTTTTTTTTTTTTTTTTTTTTTATACAAAGCACGACAAATGACTCAACACCACCTGATGTGAAGCGGTAAGAAGAGTCCATATGCGAAGACAGCTAGTGCAGTTCAGACACTGCTCTAGCCGCCTCCACCTTGCCGGCCCGAAAGGTGCTTTTTCACGCCTCTTTTGAAGGAACCCATGTTATACGAAGGAGGGAACACATGTGCTGGCAAAGAATTCCAAGTTCTGGAAGTTCGACAAAGAAAAGAGCTACTAAATTTCTTTGTACGTGATGTTGAGGTGGAGACAGTGAATTGATGACTCCGAAGACCGGCACGCGTGCTCCTGAGTAGGAAGGGGGAAGGTGGGATAAGGTCAAATAGCTCTTCAGAACACTCTCCGTGATATAGCCGATAGAAGGCGCTAAGCGACGCAATGTCTCGACGCAATTGCAGAGGCTCAAGGTTGTTGGTGACCTCTACATCGCCAACGATACGGACAGCACGACGCTGCAATCTGTCCAGGGCATCGAGTAGGTACTTGGCGGAGCCATCCCACAAGTGCGAGCAATATTCCACGCAAGACCGGACCTGAGTTTTATACAGCAGGCATAATTGGTCAGGCGTGAAAAATCGACGCACCTTGTTCAGGACACCGAGCTTCCGTGAGGCTGTTTTTATCACGGTTTCGATGTAGTTCCTGGAATTCAGATCGCAACATATCTCCATACCTAGCAAGTTGAGGGAGCCCTGTGCCGAAAGAGTCATGCCCTGAAGAGACGGAAGGGGAAGGAACGGCGACATTTTAGCTGTAAACGCGCACACCTGTGTTTTCTTAGCATTGAACTCAACAAGATTGTTAGATCCCCATTCAGATATGAGGTTCAACACCCTGTCGAGCTCAATGGCAAGATTCTCTCTCTCCCTCTCGGTTTCAGCGCGCCCAGCCCCTGGGCGACCGTAATATCCCCCATGCACTGTACTGTCATCTGCATAGCAATGAATGTTTCCTAACGGAATCATGTCATTGATATGAAGAAGAAAGAGTGTGGGGGATAGAACAGAGCCTTGTGGTACACCAGCATTCACTGACATGAACCGCGAAGCGCATCCATCGGCGAGGACACGGATTCTTCGCTCATGCAGGAAGCCGGCGATCCAGTTACAGAGCTGAGCGGGCAGACCGTATGCCGGGAGCTTGGAGAGAAGAGCCTTGTGCCAGACCCGATCGAACGCTTTGGCAATGTCAAGGCTAACTGCCAGTGACTCACCACGTTTGTCAATAGCTTCACCCCAGACATGCATTAAGTACGCTAGAAGATCACCCGTTGACCGGTTCGGCCGAAACCCGTACTGTCGATCATTAATTAATGAGTGATCTTCTAGGTATCGGATCAGCTGGTGGTTTAAGATCCGTTCCATGACCTTGCAAAGAACTGAGGTGACAGCTATCGGGCGGTAGTTAGCTGGGTCTGATCGGTCTCCCTTTTTGGGGACCGGTTGCACATTGGCCTCTCTCCAAGATTCCGGCACACACCCAGAAGAGAGAGAAAGACGGTATAGCCGCGTTAAGACAGGAGACAACTCCGCTGCGCAGTTTTTCAGTACTATCGCTGGAATGCCATCAGGTCCACTAGCTTTCCGGACGTCGATTGACTGAAGCTCCGCACGTACATCACATTGCCTAATACGAATATCGGGCATTGTGTGGCCACAGTGGGAGAGTGTTGGTGGCTGTAAGTTGCAGTCATCGATTCGGGAGTGAGCAGCAAAGAGTTTAACCAAGAGATCGGCTTTCTCTTGCGGCTTGTGAGCTAGCGAGCCGTCAGAACATCTCAACGGGGGCAGCGAGGGTTGACAGAAGTTGGATTGCACGGCTTTGGCCAGACGCCAGTAGCTACGGCTTCCCGTAGGATGCGTAAGAAGTTCTTGGCCAACTCGTGCAACGCGCTGGGCATCCGCTCTGATGAAGGCCCTTTTGCAGGACTTGGTGGCGTTGTTATAGGCTGCTTTCAGTGAGTCAATGTTGGGATCCCCGCAAGCTCGGCCCCTGATCCAAGCGCGGTATGCCGACTGTCTGTTTTCAACAGCTAAGGCACAATCGCGGTTGAACCAGAGGTTACGCCTACCCCTACTGATGAGATCGGAGTGAGGGATATAGTACTCCATCCCTAACATGATCTCATCAGCAACAGCAGTAGCGCTAGCGTTCGGGTCCAGCTCACTGAAACAGCGCTGCCTCCAAGGGACAGATGCGAAGTAATCCCGCATACCGTCCCAATCTGCCGACGCATAGTGCCAGATGCGGCGTTTGGCAACCATAGGTACCGGTGGCGACGCCCGTGGCACCCCAGCGGATACCAGGCAGTGATCCGATGTTCCCAAAGGAGCACGAACCTCTAGCCGATATCCATCCGGGCGAGTCGTCAGCAGAAGGTCCAACAATGAGGGCGCGTGACCGACAATGTCTGGAATCCTGGTGGGCTGGTTTACCAGTTGGGTCAGGTCATGCGTGAGAGCGAAAGCGTGGGCAGTTCTACCAGCATGGTCAGTTTTAGAGGAACTTAACCACGACTCGTGGTGAGCATTGAAGTCCCCTAAAAACACCAATTCCGCGGTTGGAAACTGCTCCTGCGCAACATCTGCCACCCGACTAAGATGTTCGAAAAGTCGAGTTGTCTCCATGTCACCGCTGTGGGATCTATACAGGCACACGTAGATACGGCAATGTGTGCCCAGGTCCACATGCACCCCAAGAATAGAGTAGGAAGGGTCCTCCAAACAGCGCAGACGGCGACAGCAAACATCCGCCCGGACAAACAAGCATACCCCGGCCTTCGCTTTGAAGGACTCTTCAAGAACGTAGCCGGGGTAATCCAAGTAGCTAGTGTCTGCCGGGCGGAGTATTTGCGTCTCCGTCAAAAACAGCATTTCGGGTCGAGCCGTCTCGAGATGTTGGTGGACGGCATTGAGGTTAGCATGGAGCCCACGGATGTTAGTGAGCCCGACCTCAAACAGCGTGGTTGTGGTGGGGGTGTGCACCGCTGAACGACCGGAAATGTTTCTTAGCGCTGCCATAGTAAATGATGAAGGAGGAGAGGCGTGAATTGGGGGAACGTCGTCGCGATATATACGGTCAAAGCGTGAGGCCTGTTTCCCCAGGTAATAGCCGACAGCAGAGAAGCGCTGACCCGCCGAACGGAAGGGCCCCCGAACCCCCCCGGGAATGGCCGCCGGGACCCCACCACCCGGTCACCAACCGGCACGACGGACCACCCCAAGATTATGCGTGGCATGATAGGGCAGCCTCACGAACTGGTTAGGTTCGCTTGGGCCCCTGTACTGTACCACGGGCGGCCAGCGGAACAGCCGTTTCTTCGGGTCTCCCTGGTCGGCGGGTCAACGCAGTCCACCTGGCTCTGGTTACACGGAAGCCGTCACTGACCGCATCCATCGCCGCAACGTCTCCCCAAGCTCTGGTTGTACGCTGACTGATCCCGGAACGCGACCACAAGTGGTCACTTGGCGGGTTTTACGCCATGCGTACGGTGGTCACTAACCAGACGGGTGTTCAGACCCTACCACCAGTCGAGCAGTTGGTAGCTCGGTAATCCCTTAGTCGCCTCTTACGACACCCACGGGAAGAAATGGGGCGGTGAATTGTATTCTTAATCCGTCACCGCACTGGTGTTGAAAAGTGGATCACGTACGACAAGAATGTGCGAAAAAGGTCGTGGTCAAAGGCCGGTCAGGCTTCACAGACTGTGGCGAAATCCGGGTTAACGCGCAACAAGGTGATGCTGTGTGTGTGGTGGGATTGGAAGGGCATTATTCATTAAGAGCTGTTACCACCAGGCAGGACCATCGATTCTGAACTCTACTGCGAACAACTGATGAGATTAAAGCAAGAAGTTGAGAGAAAGCGGCCGGAATTAATCAACAAAAGGGGTGTGGTTTTTCATCATGATAACGCTAGACATCACACATCTTTAGCCATTCAGCAAAAATTAAGAGAGTTTGGCTGGGAGGTGTTAATGCATCCGCCGTATAGTCCTGACCTTGCACCTTCAGATTTCGACCTGTTTCGCTCTCTTCAGAATTCTCTAGGCAGTGACAGTTTAACATCACGAGAGGACTGCCAAAACCACTTGTCGCGGTATTTTGATCAGAAGCCCCAAAAATTCTAATAGCAATGGGATCATGTCGCTACCTACAAGATGGCAAAAAGTTATCGAACAAAATGGTACCTACATACTTTAGTTAAATGTAAATCAACTATATTAAAAAATGTTTTGAATTTTCTTAAAAAATGCGAAGAAACTTTTTCCCCAACCTATTATTTACGACAGTATTAGACCTTAGCTCTTCAAGCAACACAGATGCCTTGCTTCATCGTTGTAAAGCCAGTCGACGATGCCCGCCTCCTAAAACAGCGTGGGCTTCCTGTGTAAATATATGGATCCTTGAAGTGGTCATGAGGTAGGCTTATACTCTGTCGGGTGACCCTTCACTAGGTTCAGGTTCAGCTCATAGAACGACTAGATTTTCCAAGTTGTGGCTGCAGAACACAACTTCTATATCTTCTTGGAGCCACATACGAATATATTATTTGATCATTTTATTTAGTTATTGTAATTTTATTTTTCGAAGAGCTCGGTGGCGTAGTCATTTGAGCGTTTTGCTTCCGATTACGAAAACAAAGCAACTTTTGCCGTGTTCGATCTCGAGATGGGTCAATCAAAATTTATAATCTCGAGCTCCTCCGTGCTTCGGAAGGCACGTTAAGCCGTTGGTCCCAGTGGTTACTGCAACCGGTTAAACCCACCAACTCGCAATGGCCCATCGTGGTGGTGTTATAGTCCAAACTACTCATGTGTTTCTCCCATGTAGGAGAGATTGAGTCCAGCAGTGGGTTGTATATGGGCTGGTGATGATGATGATGAATATTATTTCATGTAATTTTCGTAACATTATTACTTATAATTAAAAATTATCTTGAAACTAACACGCTGGGCTCTGATGCCTGAAATAAAGTTTAATAATATTATTATGTACGAATTCTTACACCTTTTTTCCCACCTCTACATTTTTTTAATTTATGTTATTATGTTAATTTATCAGACTTAGCAGCTTTTACAAAATGCAAACAGAAGTTGTGTAAAGGTATAATTGCTTTACTTTCCAAATTTCAATAAACTAGAGTCTTAAGGCTCCTCTGAGGACTTCCTTTATTAGACAAGTTTTTGCCAAATATAACACAATTATGTTTATTACTCATTCTGAGTAGCCAAAAATTAAAAAAAAAAATTAGTAATAATTTTCCAAAAATTTTTAGTTAATTGTTATTTTAGCGGTAAGATTTCTATAAGTACTAGTTATAGGCATGAAGAAAAGGAAGGCTAAAATTAAAATTGAAGCAATGTCCATCATTGAACTTTATTCATTAATAATAAAACAAACCTGTAGCTAACCTAAATTATTATGACATCAAAATATGCTTTACGTAGAATATTTAAGGTAGTCAAGTAGGGCTTATCAGCGCTCCAAATTTATCGTCGTCTGCGAAAATGAGGGGATAAAATTAATTTTCACTGTGAAATCCGTCTCAAAGACTTTAAAGACGCTAAGTGCAGAAGATTATTAAAATAATATTCCTAGGTACAGTTTTGAACATTTCCTTATTAGTAATTACGCCGGGGCTGGCGCTTGCTTTGGACTCTTGCTTTGAGCCCGCTGGGAAATCACTCGCAATGTATTTAAGCAAATTTCTTCAGCACTATTCCTGATTTTGTATCTTAATACTGAAGACTGAAGCATAGTTATTCAGAAGACATCTAACTAAATACAAAAGAGCAAACTTCATTTGAATCTTAAAAATTAAACTAGTCTATTTTATAATTTATTAGGTATTACACAATATAATTTAATCTTTTTAGAAGAAAAGCTTGTACAGTCGACCACAGAAGTAGCTAAACACTTTATTAGCATGTCGCAATAACTATGGCGTCAATATAGTACGGTAGCAACCTATAGTCGGTGTGCCATGGTAGATACTAAAGTGTTAAGCTACTTTTGTGACCGACTGTACTATAGATACTTATTTATAAAGACATACCTAATACATACCTCACTTTGGACTTTTGAATTCTTAATGGGAATTCATGTAGGAGTACCTACATGAGAAATCATGTAGGAGTAGGTACATGCGTTTTCTCAACGAATTCAAAGGTGACTTTTTCGGAGATTGAAAGGAAAAAGCCTATTAGACTATCATAATCTAAGCCAAATTTAGCATCCTTAAGAGCTTGTCTCATGTTTAGATATCGGTGAATTACAGATAATAATATGTTGGTAGATATTTAAAAATTATAATTAGGCTAAATAAAAATACATGACTTCGTACTTATCAATCGCACACATCACACAAACATCGGACACTATCGGTATTCGAACCCGAATCCTCTGGTTAACCTCTAGTACTATCCACTCCGTCAGATGGTCGTCAATAAACAATCATTTTCCTTTAGCAACAGTTTCACCATCTTTCATTAGACTTTAGAACTTTACATAGTGAATAAGAGTTACAATTCCCAGATACATGAATATCACGGAATAAAATTTGAAGATTGCCTTCCGAGGAGTCTAGCTGCTTTTGTTGCATGTTCCCTAATCTTGTTAATTCAATTATATTATTTATTTATCTGCCTTGTTGTAAAACTTATTATGCGCAAAATATGGACAAGTATTCAGCTAGGATTTTTAAAGACGGGACTATCTTTTCTGTCGGTAATCACTTTCATGTCGCATCAGAGACGCTACTTTTTTGCGCATAATATTGTATCCTAGTAAAATAAATGTGACGTAAGTATTCAAAAATGCTTTTACAGTATCCAATATTTAACCAACTCACTATTTATTCCAAATATTTGTATCAATCGTATGATTTGATGTATAAACATCAATTAAGGCACTGTTTTCCACCTCGACAGATCTGTTTAAACCAAAGTCGTGGTTCTAGTTGGCTAAGCTTCCCATCTTAACTCGAGCTAAGATTAAGAAAAGAATAATAACCACAAGATCGCAGCTATCCAAGCGCTCGACTCCGCTTTGTTGAAATTAAATAACTTGGCGGAACGCCTGTTCACTACATAATAGCTACGAGTTTTCGCTTCTAACTCTATAAGATCTTTTATTGAAATCTTTTCGAGAAGTTTAACATCACCTAATAAATAGGCCCGTTAAAACAATAAGCGAAAAAATTCTTTGCCCAGTTATTGTTTAAGTTTTGAAATTCCTTAGGGCATTTATTTTTGTAATCCAAAGTGAGTGGCGGAGACTTGGGAAGTGACTTTCAATTACTTTGTCTGTGGCCTTTGAATGTAATTGTTGTATAATAGGCACGTCCCAGTATTTTAAGCAATACTTAGTGGCCACGTATATCCACAATCTGTCGCAACTATATAATGTTTTTATTACCTCTTGTGTAACAAGACTCGAGTAGGAGAATCAATAAAGGATTGTATTATTGGATTCTATTTATACGCCAAGGACAGGATACACGAACTTCATTAGACATTATAATACGTAATCTAACAAGAAGATCGTCACTACATTTTCAGGCATCACAGTCGATGCGAAACTCCAGTGGAACCCTCACATCACAACACTTTTTTAGTTGTCTTAGCTCCGCGGCGTAAGCTATTAGAAAAATAAGGCAATATACTGATATTGACACGGCGCGCTTGGTTTATTTTAGTTACTTTCATAGTATTATGCAAGGTCGTAGCTAGGAATTTGTTAAGGGGGGGCAGGCGTAGACAAACCAAGTATTATATCTAAGGTAAATGCTGCATGAACTATGGAACAAGTTACGGTTTGTGAGCATTCCTTCATCTTTTAGGAGGGGGGGGGGGGGGGGGAGCTGCTGTCTCTTAGACTGCATAAAGTTTTTGATACTTTTATGGGTCGTATCATATAGTTATTTCCACCGATTGCATTTCATTGATTTTGTGGTTGCTGGAAGATGTCATGCTCTCTATAAGTTTCTGCGGTGGTGGCGTCGTGTGCCTGGTCGCTCCATTCCCTATAATATGGTTGAGCGGAGTGATGACTGGCACATACGTCATACCTTTGAACAGGTGCCACCAGTGAAATGGTCATCTCTAAGCTTCCTTAATTTATAATAATTTACTTACCTATTCACCAATAGTATCGTTTTTGAGGGATGTACCATAAGGCATTATAGGAATTATATTAAACAATACAAATATTATTATGGTGAAGTGTTTAAAATTAATGAAAGATGTTCGGCTTTATCAGGCCTTTGTTTATTAACTGTTGACCTTTTTGTATTATAATACCTATATTGTTATGGTGCATTGTCGGACAGCCTTTAAATAAAGTAAACACTCTTGCCATTATGTACTTCTTTGTACGTTAAAATACCTATTTTTTATACTCTGTGCGACACTGAACTGCTAAATACTATTACTATGTAACTAAACATTGTAACTTAATATTTGAAAAGAGTGACTACACGTGTTTGTTGCCGGAATCTTCTCGGTAGTTCAACTTTTGGAACCGGTGTAAATTCAGACAGACAGACAGACAGTCTGACAGAAAGACGGACCGACAGACAGATCGACAGACAGATCGATAGACAGACTGACATTATAACATTGTTAGCTTACGAAATCCAGACAAGACAGAGAGACAAAAAATACGACATTGTTAGTTAATATTATTTTATGTGAGAGACAATAAGGGCTTTTTGACGATTCGAAAGTGCTTCTTGGCGGGCCTAATTGAATAAAGATATTTTCATTTCATTTCGTGTCGTATCAAATGAACCTAATATTATATTAATAATAGAACGAAAAGCAAATTTTAATTATTAATCCAAAACCCGGGCTGTTATTACATTTATTCAAAAGACAAATGGGGTCAATTGTATTCTGGCGACTAAATGAAGGAGGTGTATTGTGT
Organism: Nymphula nitidulata; assembly: GCA_947347705.1. Taxonomy (NCBI): domain Eukaryota; kingdom Metazoa; phylum Arthropoda; class Insecta; order Lepidoptera; family Crambidae; genus Nymphula; species Nymphula nitidulata. The sequence goes on along the minus strand of OX374625.1, from coordinate 13,282,760 downwards.
AAGTATTGATTACAAACTCACGATAACGAATCCACGAGCTTCCTCTACTTATTAATATTTCTTCACAACCTTGAATCCCTTGAGCGATAACATACAAGATTCACTGAGCCCCGACGTACTCAACTCAGTATTGGATGCTGTTGTCTCATTGACTTACAAAATAAGTGCTGGTGGTGTGAATCTGGTTTCGCCTCACGTAGACAGTTTACTTTTTTCTATCTTCCCCGTTGAATTCAATTACGAGTTACAGGCGTTGTCGGAGTAAACGCCTGTTATATTGCTATATTATTTGCTGGCTCTTTGATTTTGAGAGTTCGTCTTATTTATTTACTTTTAGTGCACTAAAGACTTACTTATTAGTAATTAGTATTGAATTTTTCGGTAATCTGCCCATTACAAGGTTCAGTAACATAATAATCTAAACATAATAATCTAAGTGAATTATATTGAGGTTCACTTAACTTGCTGAAAAAGTTTAATGAAAGTCCATAAACATTGTAATCTAATAGTACTTAATTTTCTTTATTTCACTTAATAGTAAATATTTACTCGTAAAAGTTTATTTTCTTTGGAGCAAAAATTAAAGTGAAAGAAAGGGAAGAATAAAAGGTAGGTATAAATAAGTAAATTGCTTACTAAACATGTATTTTACGTGGCCAACAAACAGCCAACAAACAAAAACAACACCAAATATATTTCATTTTTGTCTCTGGCAACTTGTTATCTTGCAATCAAACGGCGGAATTTGGCACGTTTACTTTATTTTAGATTAAACTATTTAATTATGCATACTTTTGATAGTTAGTGTTGATTTTTATTTGACATTCTATGAGAATTCGTTATATAAGTGGGTTTGGTACTCACCATGACAATCGGGCACCTGCGCTTGTTAATATACTAATACATATAAATACTATGGAGTTAACAAAAATAAATGAATTTCTTCATACGAATAGTTCGGTCAGTTACACAAAATGTAAAGTAATTTTGTTGGTGGTGTTTCCTTAGTATTTATACAGAGTGGTGCTGTCAAAACGACAATAAATTAAAACATGAGCGATATTAGTTCATAGAAATGGTTTGCAACTTTCAAAAACATCTTATTCATTAGATAATTTTATGACATTTGTATAAAATAATGCAGCCGATGTTATACTATTTCATACAAAATTCATAAAATTATCAAATAAATGAGATGTTTTTAAATTGTCCCAACGAGTCACACTGTAACCTGTCACACTGTGACTCGTTGGGAGAACTTTGTAAAATAATTCGCAACCAGTCACACGTGTGACACGTTCGGAGACCTTTCCGAAATTTGTTCTTCTTCTTTCTTTCTCTTGAGTTACCGGAACTCTGGTTTATCATACATGCAATATGCATCCAGAGATATAAATGCATTTAATGCCCGTGGTCCACCTGCGCTGTTCACCTGGGTTTTTTTTACCTGTGGTACACCAGAATGTCCACATGTTTACACTATGCTATTACGAAATAATTAATGGATATTAAAAAGATTCGTTATTTCCATGAGAATTTCTAACCTGAAGTCTGGTACTTCAGGTCCAATATTGGGGCCACCTAAGTCTCCAGACCTAAATCCCCTGGATTTTTTTATTGGGGCTGCATCAAGGATAAAATCTACCGAAAAACCAACCCAGAATGACAGAGAACTAAGAGCAAGAGTTACTACTGCAGCGAGAGAAATAGACTAAATAAGCTTTCGAAGACTGAAAAGCTCGTGCTTAAAAAGATGCCAAGCGTGTATTAGGACACAAGGGAAGCAATTCCAGCATCTGTGGTGATTTATTGTTTTTAAATATTTTTTTCTAAAAGTTGTTTCCTCTATTTTTTTTCCTATCACCTTATCCCTCGAGGTTTAAATTACGGACCATTTTTGCATTTAACTGTCGCAAATTATTGTCACAAGTTTTTTTTCATAACAATTTGCATAAATAAGCATCTATTACTTACTCTCTTAATGGTTTTTTGTCAAAATTACGTGCATTGTCAACAAAATCGGCATCTCTGGGACTAGAATACCATTTATTTTTTAACAAAAACGTACTAGTGTTGTATCTTTCCAGAATCACCATTAAACAAGCTATTTTTTAAGCATGTTGTACAAAACTCTCACATACATTTTTTTTTCACCACTGTAGGCTAAAGTTAAGTGATAAGAAAATCATTCTGCGAAAATTACAACAAAAAAAATATTGTAATGGAAATGTTCTTATTTTTGATAAAAAAAGACTTATCAATGAGTAGAGTAACTATTAACAAATAATTTAATGTAAAAAAAACCACTGGAAAAGGAATTTTTCATTGTGATATGCTAAAAAATCAGTTTCAAGGTAGAGATTTTTCGATATTTCGGAAAAAATTGTATAACTTTAAAACCGTAAAATTTCGCTGAACATATATTAAGTTATTTTGGTAGGTATTGATCCCAGCTATCACCCCCTGCAGTACGTCGTACTATTTCTTGGACACTCTTTATAAAATTTAATAAATCTTTAAACTTATTTTATGTCTATTAAACTTTTTTTATATTCAAAATACAAAATTAAAAATTTTAAGTAACCCCCGCGGCGTCATTAATCTAAACATAATATCTAGCACCATCTCATTGAGACTATTCATAAGAGCCCAAACACGCTATATCTGCTGTAAGTTTCTGAAGAATTAAGCATTTCGCAGACTTTTTGATGGTATAGGATCAGCTCAACGATAGTATGTCATGGGAATGTCACCGAAGTGACAGTACACCAAATTTCAAATCAATCGGATGAGTAAAAGTTAGTAAAACCCTATTATCATGTAGAAAATGAGCTGATAGTCATCAAACGCCTGAACTGATCTTCATAAATTATAGCTAAGAACCATCGTAGGCACATCAGCTTTCAAACAAAAAACCGAATCAAAATCGGTCCATTCGTTAAGGCGCTACGATGCCACAGACAGACACACAGATACACAGACAGACACGTAAAACTTATAACACCCCTCTTTTTTCGTCGGGGGTTAAAAATAAGTAAATTAATGGTAAACGCTTACCTAAAACATTAAGGGCCGATTTTTCAATGCTCAGATAAACAGTCAGACAGGGTTTATTCGATAGATAGCAAAAAAGTGGCTTTTTCAAGCGTCAGATAGACTTTATTCGACGAATAATTCACTTAACTTAAGAATAAATCTATCTGTCCCTTCGACGGCCAGATAACCGCTTATTCTATAGTTAATATGCTTGTGCTTTCTGGGTGAGTCAAATACTTCATAACAAAACATGTTAAAAAACATGTAAAATGGTATACAGTAGAATTCCGTCGTAGATTCAGACTTACTAATGATCAAAGAAGTCATAATAAAGGTCAATGAACCCTTTTATATTGAGCATCTTTTGGAAGTTTTCATTCGATTTCATTGTACCTAACTGAGCTATTCCAAGTACCTATCTGTTTCGAAATACATAAAAGTCCCCAGGGTAAGCTAAATTGCTTTCCCTGCATTCAACGATAATATCACTATGGTACTATAAGTCTCTCCATTATTCCCCAAGGTCACTCAAATGCAACTGCAAAGTCTCGGTATGAACGTACACGACCTCTTGGTTGTTCCCTTTTAGCATACAGATATAGGTACATTCATTCAGTCTAGAATACGCAGTATACTACACCAATAAATAAAGGGAGGGAGGGGAGGTATTTCAATTTTTAAAACTAGTGATGAACCGATTATGATTAATCGTAATCAATATTATCTATGATATATAATACTAATTATATGATCATGTATATGATAATCCAGCGGTTGCAACTTTTATTTTCAAATGAATTTGTTTCTATGGTTCACACATTACATAACATACGTCAGTCTCCGCCTGAGGTCATGAATTTTTTCTAGTATAAATACTTTCCTAATATTTTCAAACATTAATACTATGTAAAAAAATGAAAAATTAATAATATATTATACTTTGTAAATGCACATCATCTATATAGTTGCATACGTGTTTCATAACGCTACTTCGCCTTACTTGACGTTTTGGGGACTTCCCCGCGGAGATGTTGAATTTGTTGACTCTATTGTAATGCAAAGAGTATTTTTCAAATTTATTTATTAGTTTAGTTTTATTTGAAAAGTGTTTGTTTTATCTAGTTTAGGTATCCTTAGTACCTACTTACTGCGAAAAGCAACGAAAGTGTCATCGAAACCAAAACTAATCAGTGGTACGCCTGAAATGTTGTTTTTTGAATAAAATTTTCAATTCCTAAATTTATGTTTTTATTTCTTCAACTAATATGTTTTCATTAGTTCATAGTAGTAAATATTATGTTCTTTCATGGATCAATAGTATGTTTATTTTAATTATTCGCTGTAGGATCTATCATACTCGTATAACTCTCCAAAAACAAACATTGAATCGCTTTTACAACCAAATAAACGCTGACCTATTCACAAACATCCACCGAAAGGTATTACTCTTTTTAAGTCAGTTAAAAAGCCTAACGAACCGTAAAATGAATTACACGGCAAACGTTCCAGCGCCATGTAATTTATGCTACATGGACATGTAAAGGCGCCAGTTAAAATCACACACCTCTGAATAAATACATATTTTACGAGCTTAATACGTATTCTTGTTCGCATCTGTCAACAGTTTGAGCTTCTAACCGAGTAGAGAGTACCTACTTACTCGTAGTTATTAGTTACAAAAAGTTGCATATATTTTGACTTTTCATCGCAACTTTTTTGGCAACTATGATACTATTTCCGAGTTGTCTAGGAGGATTTTTTGAGTCTGTAAATGCACTATGGTTCCTTATAACATATTTTAATGTCTTGCCGGCTTATTATAAAACGTGGTCTGAAGTTGCCTGGTTTTAAGCTGGTCGTCTTTATCTGGATTTACCATTTTTTGTAATATATAGTTTCACATGTCTACACACTGATCCCTTCCAGTGTTACGCTCAGTACTTACACGTAAAAAACTAAATATAGTTTACGTAATAATACTTAGAATAAACCAATTCAGCTTTCTTTTAGCTCCAACAAGATAATAAAAAAGTACTAGGATTCAGAACTCGCTTATATTATACATATTCAGACGGCTCCGAGACTATTGCATTTGCGATGAATTGTACCTATGCTCGAGTATGAACTTGAGCAGGCGGTATTGGAAGTATTATTAATTCACGCAGTATCAGACGCCTTCTTTCTTTTAACGGATGTGAGCGCCGGTGGGCTGGTAAGGAAGTAAAAAATAATCAAACAAATTTTGACGTCTGAATTTAAATGAATACTTTTATCAACGAAAAAAATAAGTCGTACCCTCTTATTTTGAACTTTGACTAGATTTATTATTGTCTTTATTATAATTACTTCACTTTCATCATTATTGTTTCATCCGACAGACATCCACTGCTGGACAAAAGTCTCCCCTAACGCTTACCATGACGACAATCGGTGCTGCGCTACATGCATCCAATGGAAAAAAAGTCATGATAAAAATACAAACAAATAATACATTAAGATAAAAGTAGTTTGTATGTATACAGTACACATATTTTAGGATATTATTGTGAACAAACCAACAAATATATACAATGCGTCATTTTCTGTTTCGGAATAATTTGTATATTTATGTAACATATGTCTCTGCACATTTTTATAGATATGGATCTTTTATTTCCTTACATAATGAAACACAAATCGTCTCGGGACTTTTGCTTTGCGGCTTATTCTGTCTAGGAATAATTTATTGTTCCAACAAACAAAATGAATTCAGCGGAACAAATCAAATTGTAGGAATCTAATAAAATGTATGTAGGAAAGCGGAAAAGGAACCCCTTTTTTATCATATTTGTAGTGAAGTGCGCAGCTTGAGTCGCGTCTCATCAGTCATTCAGTTGACAAGATAAATGGACTGACCCTAAGGTCTAATACAGTTGAATAATCCCAAGACAGTTTTATAGCTTCTACTACCACAATGCCAAGTTTTGCTTCAAGATTTATTGATAAGCACCAGCCTCCTGTCAGTGATTGCGTAGGATATCATAAGCTAAATTCAATGTTGCTAGCCGGAACAATATCTCACGTTGATTGAAAATTTATCAAATTTGTAGACCCATCGAAACATCTTAAAAGTCAATTATTGGTAAGCTGTTCAGTTATTTATATACTGATTCAATACTATTATAATAATAAACTTACATCTTTAATAATTATTTCACCTTCCATTTTATAAGTTTTGAGTGAAAAATTTGTACGTCGTACTTTATTTCTACGATTAAAGTTTTAGTTGCAGCCTTTCAAAAAGTTATTAATATTGTTTAGGTAAGTAATTCTTAAATTTTATTGATAATAAAACAGTCAAAACCTTAAATTGTATATAGAGAGAAAAGTCCTCCAAGGAACCAAATATTGCGTCATCATCATCACTCGGCTCAGTAGATTAGAAGGAAAAACAAACAGACAGGACTTATTTTCACATTTATAATATTTGTATATTTATATGTTTGTAATATAAAATATTATAGATAGTATAAAGAGTTTGCTGCAATAACTTTCATAATTGAGATAATAAACACAATTTATTTTCATACTTGTGCTTGAATTTTGTGTAGTACAGTCGATAGCACATCAAGCATAACAGTTTGACCTTGAGACCTACAACTGACAATTTTATCATTACATCTAAGAAGGGAGCTATAGTTGAAAATACAATTAAGCGAAGTAACACTTTTGTTTGATATGAAATATGTGTTATTATTTTCACTTTTATTTGTAAATAAAATGGAAATATCTAGCGCAAAATGTGTATTATCATCGTACGAGTCGCAATGTGACGCACGCCACCGATGCGGGAGACACAAAGCTAGCTTCCATTCTTGCACGATCGAAAAATTCCATTTATGAAAACAGTGGCATTCCTAATTTCTATAAAATTTCTTCGAAAGGCAAGTATTTTGCTCATGTTTGTTAAGAAAATGAATTAATGAACGAGTACTACGAGTAACTGTACAATATGTTAATTTTTTATCTGTCGAGCCGCAGAATACCCTCGGGGGGCTTACGACAGTCAAAATCCAAATGTGTCTGGAATCTAAGACTTGACAGACATATCACACACCACAGATGCCATTAAAAAAATATGTGTCAACTAGTAATTAAAGATATTAGGTGTAATGTGATGTAAGTACGCACTGGAAACTCAATAGGACCTGTGTGTACTGTAAATATTTTTTTTTAATAAGTAGCTCCTACCACTGGTTATGTTTTCAAGTGATTACACCAATCAAGGACGTAAATAGGCGGACACACATACAGACACGTGCAGCGGCGTTTCCAATCAAATGAATGGAATAATTTGATTTGAGCTACCTGTAAGTATGCCTCTGTGTGCATTTATGTGTATCTATGTTACATTTCAAAACAGTCTTAACTTGCACGTGCTCAAGCACCCATAAGTAATGGCGAACGTTAGTTTTAAACATTTACTACTTATAATCATCATCATCAGAAGTCAAGCTTAATTCCTTTCTGGTATTTATATTTTATTCAAGCATATGTATAATATGCTTAAATAAAATATAACCCACTAACCCGCATTGGGCCAGCGTGGTGGTGGTATGGCCCAAGCTCCTCAAATGTTTCTCCCATGTAGGAAGGCCTGAGCCCAGCAGTGGGACGTATATAGGCTGGTGATGATGATTGGTAAACTTATTTTTCAACACACTTCCTCATAAAGTGGCTCTAATCCCATGGCAATTAGGCACATAATGACACCTATAATCAAACTGTGACTTTTTCATTACTATTATTCACTAGTGAGTAATAGTTTTTTTTTAATAATTAAAATTGCCAATATATTTTTTTTTTTCTTTTTTTGTTGTTAAATCTCCCTGTAATGGGAAGGCAAAACGAACTAATGCCCATACAGCCATGTCTGATGTGATTGAGTTTATGTCACTTATCTATATGTATATGTGTAAGTATATGTATTTTTTTGTATTTATGTATATGTGTAAGTATATGTAGTTTAAAATCCAAAGTCACGCCCAAGGCCCTATCATAATAACAGCGCTTCTGCGACGTTTTTTATAATGTCGCAAAAGTTTTATGCTGAGATAGGGCCTTGTTGACTGCACTTATTGTTAAGTATAAACTGTTTGTATTTGTCTATTTTTTTTTTTAATTATTTTTATTGTTTAAGCTCCTTGTTGTTGTTTGTTATGTGCATGTCAAATAAAAATATTTTTCTTTCTTTCTTTCTTTCTTTAAAATTATTGGTTGAGTTACGCTTACATTTGCGCTAAAAAGCTATCCGCGAAAAGCCCAAAAAAAAGAAACCTCATTTTTTAGTCTATGGCCGATGCGCGCGCATAGGAAAACTGATTAATTTTTCCCGCCATTACGAAACATTTTTCACAACTCGTCTCGTTTTCTCTTTTGAAGTTATTTAGTTAGTTATTAATTCAGATGTCTGCAAATACAATTTATGAAGAAAATGATTTATGTTGTACACCGCCCGATATAAGATGTGAAGCCCAGAACGTTATGGAAAGTTTACTACCAGAAAACTCAAAGGAAAAATATCTATTAGCGTACCAAAATTTCATACAATGGCAGAACAACAAGAATACGCAGTCTTTTTCAGAAAATGTGTTCATGGCGTACTTTAAAGAATTATCTTCTAAGTACAAACCTAGCTCTTTGTGGTGTATTTACTCAATGTTAAAAAGTACAGTCCGAACAAAGAATGGAGTGGACTTAAAAACATACTCGAATTTGTCAGCTTATCTAAAGAGACTATCTGATGGATTTAGAAGCAAAAAATCAAAGGTTTTATCATCTGACGATATTGAAAAATTTATTAAAGATGCTCCAGATAACCAATATTTGGCTACAAAGGTTAGTTAAATTAATTTTAATTAAATATTTAATAGCAGCTTGTTGACTTTAATTATTGTTTCTTTTGTTTCAGGTTGCTTTAATATTTGGTGTAACTGGTGCCTGTAGGATACAAGAATTAACAAATATAACTGTAAAAGATATAGAAAACCATGGCCAGATGCTTTTGCATACGTAGAAGATTCCATACAAAACAAGAAGGAAATTTGTGCGAAAATCACAAAAAGAATTAAACTTGATTCTGAGACGCATCCTACTAGCGAAATACCAAGTACATCCAATGATTGGATTTCCCCTACCTACACGAATAATGAACCATCACAAATAACAATAGAACATGAAATTATTTCAGTAAATAATCTATCTGATGAGACCGCTATATCATCAAAAATAGTTAATTATAATTTTACTAACTGCACATTTACTAATTGTTTCTCTAAATAAACTTTTTATCTACTATGTAAAATGGTTTTTTATTTAAGTGTTATTTTATTCAGAAGTGTGTTGAAAAACGTTGTATGATACACGTGTGTATTGATGATTACCGTCCTCGGCTCCTTAAGACCCTCGCCTGGCGGCTCGGGCCTCAATGCGCCTCAGCGGTAATCACCAACATTACACACTTGTACCATAATGTATTATTATTAATATGTATTTTTTATGTTATTGTCTTTCTCGCACCCACTGTCTTTATTTCCTTCTGTATTAGGTTCTGTCACTCCAGGTTGCCTGAAAGAGAATTCTGTTTAGCATTAAGACCGCCAATTGTATTGTTTTCTTATTTTTATTGTTGTTGATTGTGCAATAAAGAATTTTTGATTGATTCATCATCATCATTTCGGTCAAAAGACTGCTGAACAAAGGGGAGACCTTTGTTCACCAGTCTTTTGACCGAAATAATAATAATTAAAAAAAACACCTGTGACCTTCACCGGATAGACTTTCATTGTTAAGCGTGACAACGAGGGGATATTATTTAAAGAATTATCCTTTGGTTAATTGTCATCCTCAGCCGTAAAAATCCTCATATTAAAGTATGATAGAAAAGGGTGAAAAGATCAGTGCCCAGATTAAATCAGGTTCCAATTTCAGCAAGCAGAAAAAGATTATTAAGTATTTTTTCTATGATGACGTGCACGGCTTCGATCAAAATTACTCTAAAGGTCACAATTATAATTTGCCAGTTTAAATTAAAACCGTGTCATGCGTTCAAAAATCTCATAAAAGAGACCTCTTCTGTGTGATCCTCAATTTGGTTGTATATTTCTGGCAAAGCGCTGGGTCGGTAAAAATATTTCAATTGCCAGTCAGTTCTTATTAGAAATACAAATAACAATTGAGAATATAACGCTTAGGAATTTATCAATTTAAATTAGATAAAATTAAAGTAAACAAGCATGCAGCGGATGTTTCTGCAGGTATTTGAACAATGACCGAATGAATAATAAAGCGTCAATAGGTACACACAATATATACTATAATAATATATAAAATGTATAAAATATATATTTCTTTTTTCATCGTTTACTTTCTTTTTTTGTAATTTTTACACAAAATATAACTTAAAGGGACAGAAGTAAACGTATAAACTTAACAAAGACAGTTGATATGTTCCGTCTTTTTGCAATCACGATTCATTCGTTCATCACCAGCCTATTTACGTCCCAATGCTGGGCACGGCCTTCCTACATGGAAGAAACGTATGAGGAGTGTAGGCCATAACACTAATTACTCGTTAATAATGTAGTAATTTTAATTTGCAATCACGATTGCTGTAAATAAATTGAAATGTTATGCAGCTGTAAAATAATAACGTAACATCTAAATAAACGATAGTTAAATCTGGAGTAAATTGATTTAATTTCAAATGTGGAGTGTTCACACAATAGGTTCACAGTGTAGTGTTGCAGACAATACTATCAGCAGCTATTATAATTATAATACTAAGAAGATACTATGTGATACTATCTGATATGAAAACAAGAACAAGATACGAGGGCTTATTAGGCAAAACAAAACAGAAGCTTGACGCTGAGACTAAATTAAATTAAGTGTTAAACTAACTGTGACATTCCCTGTTAATCAGGGCAAGGAGTTCAGCGTTGATACTTTTTTTGTTGACAATGTATTATGATCACTTTCAATTATTGTACTGAGATAACTTATTTAACTCATTTTTTTATTTTAAAAAATGTGGTTAGCCGAATGACAAAAAATATGGCAATTGAATGCCATCCATGTCATTGAATTTCCACTTTTTGTTTTTACTAAAATGATGTGCTTTATTTAAAAAAATAGCTTTATATTTTAATTATACACGGTGTAAAAGGGACGCTCTCTATAACGAAGGCAGATGGCAGTGCTGGTCACCCTAAGCAAGACTTATAAAAAATAATTTAAAAAAAGCGAAAAAAAAAACAACTGTTTCATACAAATTGTAATATGTACATGACCTATTTGTATGGAACAGCTCATTATTTTAAAATGTATTTTTTATTAAGTCTTAACCCTAAGGAATCAGAGTGCGCAGCAAAAACAAACTGTAAAGAAATACATGGAGCTGAAAACATGTAACCGCTCTTTAAGATTACACAACATTCTCCTGCAAATAAAAAAAAATCATGGAGATAATTTCTCATCTGTAACAGGAACTTAAGTAGGAAAATTTACAGTTCTACCTTGCATCATTATAATTCAAACATTGCTAAAGTAATCTGGATCCAAGGAAAAATATTTAATCCCCATGGGGAATTTGGAATAAATTCACATCGGATGATATCGACGTTTCTTGAGTCTTCTCATCTCATTTCGTTGAGCCTCGAGAAAAAATGTTTAGAACGTGATTTTCATTAAAGCGCAAGACATTATAGAACAAGACATTTTATATAAAAAAAAACAACAAGACATTAAAAACTAAAACAATAATGTTAGACTCAGGTACATACCAGTAAAAATGACTCTCTATTATTATAAAATTTCAACATACTATATATCAATTTATTTATCTCTGATTGTAATATTTGATGCTTTTTATTATAATTAATAACTTTTATTTGTGTTAAGTTATATAGTAAAAATAGTAAAACCAAAACTATTTTTAGCCTAACAAGCTAGTTAGATAACGGTGGGTAATAAATTTTAATCCTTGGTTGGTTCTATTGCGTCGCTTTTACAGCCTTTAATGAACTAGCCGAAAGCTGGGTAGTAGAGAATCGAGTTTGTCTGATAATGCTGTAATTTATTAGCCCATATTTCACACAACAAGCCCCTGTAGGGACCTTTATGACGATCAGGAAGAAACTGTACTGCTATCAAATAGGCTGTCGAAGTTTAATGGTGATAGGTTGGGAAAATATTTCATTTGTTAACTAACTTCCGGCGTAGTTTAGAGGTCGGTGATTGATTGCCTACAACTTCATATCCTGGGTACGAACCTTGTTGGGACACATGCTTTGTACACGGACATAAAACATGATTTGTAGGAAGATATCTAATATAACTTTATTTACATCTAGCAAAGTATATTTCTTTACATCTAGCTTCGAAGATTTTTAATACAAGAACTATGCTAATTAACTGCTGCATGCCAATTTGAAGCGCAGCCGAAGGTAACCTTTGGTACCGAATGGTTCAACGCCCACTCACACAAACTGAAAGCTCATGTCTCACTGCGAGCTCTGTGATTTCAACTCAATTCTTCTCTAAATTATTACCTCTATTCTGGAACCAAAAAAATAATGATGAAATAGTTTGGCACACACAAAGCTAGATTTTAATGTAGTTGAGATAAATTACCGCCTCGAGTGGTGTAGTGTAGTCAACACTACAGTTGACCTAGGTATGAACAATGCGATAAAAACATATTTTTTTCAAGATGGACGTTGATGCTAAGGCGGAATAAATATTTTATATTTCAATAAAGCAAAACAATGATTTAAAAGAAGATGGTGGACGATTTCTATGATTCTTCAGTCTGGTATCTCATAGACGTGGTTTAGATTAGAATAATTCAAAACACGCTCAATCAATGTTCAACACTTGCGTTTCCCATAAAATCCTGTTGCACACTGGACAAACGGTTTACTTATCACGGCAATTTTCTTTGTATACGAAAAAAGACCGCAGCCAAACCTATGGCCTACCGCCATATGCCATGTCGATTGGCATTCTAAAATTATGGCCATAATCACGTGGCTACATCTAGTTGTTGTTTCAGTTATGACCATAATTATTTTCATATCACGGTAGTGTAGCGGCAGCATTATACTCTTAGAGAAATCCTTTGCCTAAGGTCATTTAACTACATAAAGTTCTAGGCGGTGTGTAACATAAATAATAACAAGTTTTGGCAGCTGATAAATCATACCGTGCGTAGTTATTAACAAAACGCTATTTAACCTAGGGCAAATATACTATAATAAACAGTAAGAATAAGTGATTACTTTTGATAGTTAATTACTAATATGCATGGAAATAGTCACAAACAAGATAGTACAGAATTCTGCGTCCATTCAAGGAGCCGTAACAGGTGCATGCACACATAGAGGCGCACGGTCTCAAATCAAGTCTAAGGATTCGTTTTTTGTGCGAATTACGTCCGTTTTCACTAACCATTCCCTAGGCTTAGGTGACTCTTAACGACATCTGTCTCTTTCTATCTCCTTTAGATAGACTGAGACAAAATCGTTAAGAGACTCTTAACGCTAAGCAAGTGTTAGTGATTTCTTTGCATCCCAGCGCCCGTCGCGACTCACAACGATAGCAACGTGCACAAAAACCCATTAGTTGTATGAAACCCTTCTGTACTTCTAGTGCGAGTTTTGATTTTGGTTTCGTTCATCTATCAAATCGTATGAAAATGACCTGTGAAATTCTTCTAGTCTATCTGTATTTGCGTTATAAGCTAACGTCTACCCTACAATGTCAGGGTTATCCCAAATCCTCGGTAGCTCAGATGGTTAGAGCAGTCGCCCGGATTGTGAAAGGTAGCGGGCTCGATCCCCGCCTCAGGACGAGAAAATTTCTAGTTTAGATATTTTTACAAGTAAATAATTTTTCAAACATTTAAAATAATGTAAAACTGAAAATTAAGAATATTTGAAAGCAATGCCCCAACTTAACCGAAACTTATATTTGTAAAAATACTCGTTTCGGATGTTGAAATAGAACATTTCGACATTGTAGGGTAGACGTTAGCTTATAACGCAAATAAAGATAGACTACAAGAATTTCACAGGGTTATCCCAAGTCCTGGGTAGCTCAGATGGTTAGAGCAGTCGCCCGGATTGTGAAAGGTCGCGGGTTCGATCCCCGCCTCAGGACGTGAATTTTTTCTAGTTTAGATAGTTTTATCAGTAAATAATTTTTCAAACATTTATAATAATGTTAAAATGAAAATTAACTATATTAAAGACTTATGTAAAAACGTAAGAAACTAGTGGCGTCGTGTCGCGCCTTGATGAGTTCAATATCTGCACAATTATGCCAGTCGTCCTGATGGCAGACCTTATAGTCTGGACTTAATGTAGCGGGACTGAGAATTCTAATGACACTACATTAAGCGATGTAAAAATAATTAGAGACTTCAGTCACTTATTGTCCTGTTCATTATGATAATGAGTATGTTTATCAGTGTGCCATCTTAGGGTTACCTACCCTTGTTTAATGAAATAAAAAATTGACAAATTATCACTTCACATACAATCTGAATCGTTTTCTGCATAATTTCATTTGAGAAGTTATTGATCGTCAAAAAACTCTTCACAAATAACTGTAACGCAAAACAAAAGTTTAGCAAGTGAACGTTTAAACAATATCTCCCTTACCAAGTAGTACTTTTACCAATTTTAATGTAGTCAAATGTTTAAGTTGGTATAACATCCCCCGCAATCCTGACACTATCTCTAATTTCATTACATAAAATATATTCTATGATGTAATCGATAGCAGACACGATAATATAATTTGTAACAGTTTTTTTATCACATTCAAATTCAAATTTCTTTAGTTGCTCTACATGCGGTGAGAAGGGTGATAAAATACAATACAGATTTGCGCATTTAACTGTGTAACAGCGTGCAAATATAAATTTTAGTTACAGCATGATAACAAGTATAGACTAAAATCAAAATGCGATAGCAAATACTACACAATTAAAATTGAAATGATTCATAATTAATTAGGTACTGTCTTAGATATATTAATGAAAATGTCAAGCGTCTAAAAATAATTATAATTTTGAATGTCTACAACAGAGATAACATTAAATTTATTAAAAATATAAAATATTTCATTTAAGAATGTCAAGCAAAGTTAATATACAATACAATTAAGCAAAATAGGAAGTAGTCATTTACATTTTTATATAATAAAAATCAGAGCTCCTGAGCTTGCCATGACCCCTCATTTTTCTCGTTCACATAGTTCGAAACTACATTACATCTTAGTATCGACGACGATGAAATCATATACCAAAAATTGCCACCAGCTTCCTAGCTAGTACTGGTAATGAATGTCATATATGTAGAGCCTTTGCTTGTCAAATAATTTCAGAGTGAATTTTTGATATTCCCACCAAAACTCCACATTCTGTAGGTATCAGTTTATTCAGAAGTTAGCGAACCTTAATTGGGATTGTTGTGGTTTGACAGTTTGCTCACAGTTTTGTTTCTAGCGTAAATTTGTGACCACACGTAGGGCCCCTAGCTTTTTACATTCGGGTCTGCTATGCTGGTGTTGGAATATTCTCAAAAAATATGGCTTTTAATTGATAATTCACTTTAAAACCTATAAATAATTACAAAGTGTATTGTCACGTTCGTTCGCGTGAAATTTAAAGTTCGAAAAAAAGAGATAAATAAAATACTGTGCAACTATACCGATATGTCGTAAGCGATTAATGTGCTGACCAAAAAGTACGTATGTAAACTGGAGAAAGGCATCTAGAACCTATTGTTTATTGTGTAACTAGGTTGCAGGTTAACTTGAGCGCGTCTAGATAGGTACAGTCGACAGTACATCGAGCATAACAGTTTGACCTCGAGACCGCCCTTACTGCGTTCATAATAGAGGCGGCTTTCGTAGTGCAACTGTTACCTTGATAGGCTATCGTATGTACAACCGTTATCCTATTCCGGCCAATAAACAGGTCGCTGTTTTCGGTGCGAAAGAAAACTTTTGTTTTGTTATTATTGTGCAGAATGTGCTTATTTAACATAAAAAAGAAAATTAATAAATAAACCTTATCAGTCTTTCTTCTTCCAGTTTGGTTATGATACAGAATGAGACTTTGTGTTTCCAACAAACAATAAAAAAGGGCCGACCGTTATTCAAACCCACGTAGCAAGTTCACGGAAAAGCAATATGTCTAGATAAGCTTTACGCACACAAAGACTTGGTAAATCGACATTTCGCGCCGAGACAAATCGTTCGTCTCTCGGTTGCACATTTGATTTACCCGACACTGCTCGGATATGGGAGATATCCGACAGCGTAGCATAGTAAGGGGAAATCTGAGAAATGTTGTTAGACTCCTCCTGGTATTTATGTTCAATACAGTTTTAGATATAATATATTTTTATTTTATTCTATTTGAATCAACAATTATGTAAATCTATATGCATACATTTATACATAGGTATATAAAGAAGCTAGTTGACCGAAGATAGAAACATGAAAGAACGGTAGTTTTTCATTTTGATATTGACACTCACTTAAAAAGAGATTCTTAAAATTCAACCCCTAATGTGGTGGAAGGTGAAACGAGTTGACAAAGTTTGTAAGAAACATAAAAAATCTTTATCAGTTAAATCATTAAAAATATTATTACTTAATTTAAAAACCTTCATATTTTTGTTCAAGAACAGTATAAAATAAATAACTGTTATAGCGTTTGCCAAATTACAGGATTGTGAGGGATTAAAATTTTCAGCATGGAGGTAGATAAGATTTTGAGAAAGGATACAAAAGCCACCTTATGGCGCGATAGCCGACATCCACGCAAGCGTAGTCAATCATATTATCTATGTGTCTGAGCACCGACGGACTGGTAAAGAACAAAAAATTAATTATTAAAAGTTTAAAGTAGTAAGTATTAATTAGTTTTATTCCAAAATGAGATCCCACCAGCAGTTAAATGGGAAATTTCTCGGACAATATAATTCATTTGCGCTGGTCTCATTTTCTTTTTAACGAATTACGTAGGCAATTTCCAACTCGAAATCGCTTTATGAATTCTGAATTCAAAAGAAAAAGCAAAAAGGAAACGTGGACACTCCCCAGCACGCCGCAAACTTTCCCTTTACAAGTTAAAACCTTTTCATTAGGCAGGCATTCACAGTATAATTATAACGTGAGGCGAATACGACTCGATAATTAGCGAGTGATAGTAATGAGCGAGATCGGCTGAAACACCCGCTTATAACACAATTATATCCATAACCGCACCAATTTGGTTACGGGAAGCATTTAATAAGAGCAAGGTTATTCGGGTTTCGTGGCCAAAGTGGTCATATTCAACATTTTAGCAGGACCATCAAATCGAAACAAAATTATTCATATCTATTACCCCCTACAGGAAGCTCAGTGGTGTAGTAGTTTATGCGCTCTGGTTTCGTTTACGAAAACAAAGCAACTTTCGCCATGGTCGATCCCGGGATGGCTTATACAAAATTTGTAATCTCGAGCTGCTCTGTGCTTTGGAAGGCACGTTAAGCCGTTAGTCGTTGTAATTGCCCAGCCTCGGGACGTATAAATACTGGTGATCATGATGATGACTACCCCGCATACGAAGTCATCATATTTGAATTTCTGTGATTTTTTGAATTAAAATTTTTTAAAACAAGCATTTCTCCGTTATCCAAGGTAATTTGAAGTTATAAGCAGGGCATCCGAGTGGCTGTAATGGTATCTTTTATCATTATTTTAACAATATAATATTTGTCCGGCCAGACATCACGACATCAGGCGGTCTTTTGGATCACTAGAGGGTACTATCCTCAACGAGTGGTGAGATAAACGTTGCTATAAAAACGTTAAGAAGAAGGATAGAAAGCGGTGAAGAAATTAGTAGGTTATACCTAGTTCTCCGGTGGACTATAATATTTAATAAAATCATGTCCTGTGTTAGGAAATTAACGCGCGGCTTTTCTCAATCAATACAAAACAACGGAGAATACCATCATGGTTTGCACTTCCCTTTACTTGTTAATAATAAGATTTACAAAGACAGTATACAGGACAGTTAATGTACATCATGCGACGCGGGTTCGATTCCCGCCTGGAGCATACAATTTATTTCATCGTTATCTTTATTTATTTCTAATTGTTACAAGACAGTATACCTCAGATCTAGAGGTCCGGGGTTCAATTCCCGTGGAGGCAAATATTTTTGTGTTAGGGCTTTTCTAAGCCTGCTGGGCTAGCTACCACCATCTTTACTACGTCTTCTGCCATAGTATAAATGATAACAGCAATGTTGTGTTCCGGCAATTGGAGGAAGATAGCCAGTTCCTCTGTGATTGAGGAATCCGGGTGTAGCTCGCTTCCATCTTCGGCCCCCTTTCTTACCCTTAGGTGGTAGACCCATATGTAGGGTAGGTATATGTAGTGTACGCCTGGGTAGGTACCACCGCCTTTCTTGTTTCAGCCGTGAAACAGTTCGCTGTGTTTCGGATTGAAGGAGGGAAAGGTAGCCAGTGTAATTACTGGGCATGGACGGCATTTCATCTTAGGCCTCAGGATGACAACGCACCTGCAATATCAAGTGCTTTTCCTTGTTATTGCAGGTGTGTATAGGCGGCGGTAACCACTTACGACCAGGTGGGCCATCAGCTTGTTTGTCATCTAGTTTTATATATATAAAAAAAGATGAACACCAATAGTTACCCCGTTAAGAATTTAAAGAAAAATCTTCAATCCCAAAAATGTTAATTTTTGCAATAGACAATAATTGTACCCTATAGTATTTATAGGTAAATAAGACTTATTAAAATAGTTCTTCCAATGTGGATGTTAATAATAATTCCAATGTGGATGCGTGAACCACCTTAATTTATCATCTAAATATTCAATAACCTAATTTTAGTATTTTTTTCATTTCATTTGCAATGGATTATTCCACTATGTTCACCCAGAATGGTAACTGATTTTATTGTAAATGCAGTTCAGTTACACTTGGTGGTTCTCTATTGTGATACGTTATAATGTTTATATTATACATTTCCCCATTAATGAGTGACTTGTTATTGTTTGTTGTGTTGTGAAGTCTAAACTAGCTTACTTTTTGATACGACATTCCAAAAATCGGTGCAACCTGAGAGTTGTTTAAATCATTCTGCGAATTGTAGTCTCGCAATTATGACTTTTTAACGATTTTTCTATTTTCGATAATAACGTAACCCTAAATTTATTACATCGTTGCCTAATAAATAATTATAAATATGATCCATTTGATTAAATAGTAGCTAGACAACTGAAAAAAAACAAGCGATTGATGTATCGAACGAACGGAGCCTTCGAAGACACTGAAAAACTTTTGTAACTCCAAATGAAGAACTTGATTTATAATCTTGGACCCTCTTCAATGTTGAGACGAAGGCAATCTATGAAGCAAACATTTCTCAATAGACCTGTTAGCGCAGAAATTGAAACCGTTGTATTGTTTGTCAAGGCTTTTAAATCCTGGTGTTCGATGTAATTAACCAACAATGTTAACATTATTAAGATCTATTTACAGCAAAAATAGTCTACATTAACGGTAACCTTACTATTGTTTGACTATTGGTGATTGTAAATATTTTCTTACTATACTGAATTATTTTTCAAATTTGGCCAAATCTTAAAGTGAGAATAATGAAAAATACTTTAATTAAATACGCTCTGGGTCGATTATGGTGAAACCCAAAACTGCATTTTTTGGGAAATCTATTTTCCTAGCCCTAGAAGAAAATCGAACGAATTTCGTTGCACAATCCGAGAGTACCGCTTTTAGGGATCAAATTGTTAGAAATAATGACAAAGTTTTAATTTCACTATTTTCAATAGTTCTTAAGTTACTTATTTGACTACCTACCTTCTCACACTTAAAAAAATCACCTTATTAACATAGTGCTTTCAAAATTTACTTGCAAAGTCTCTAATTTACTGAATAATTTAAGCTACTCAAATTTCAATTTTTAGTGTAGTTTTAAAGTGAATATTTTACCAGCTACCATCCACAGAACAAGCAAAGCAGTAAATTTCAGCCCAGGTACTCGTACGTCGAAATAAAATATGAATTTCGAATGAACGCGAACATCTCAGGAAAATAACCACGAGTGTTGGGACAAAAGCTTTTAGAGATCTCCACCGGTGCATGTCTGCGGTCTTAGGTGGCAAACATACTAATAGTTTTACAGAAACTCACAGATATACTTTTCAATTTATTCAACTCTTCACAACAGTATTGCCAAAGAATGTAGCTAGTGTCTAAATTAATTCCAAAGATTTCTACTTGATTACTTACTGCAGTCCATTATTTACAATCCTTTTAATAAACACAAAACACGTCACCTTTTTTATACCACTAAAGTGACAATCAAGCATACGGCTCACTGATGGTAACCAGTTACCGTAGCCCCGTAGCCTATGGACGCTTGCAACACCAGGGGTATCACTTGCAAGTTGTCACCTTGTAATTAAGCTTATAAATTAGGTATTATTCCAGGGACCTATATGAATTGTGTACAACAACCCTTATTTTCTTCTGCCCGACGACTGAGCATATTTTCGTGAATAACATTTAAATGACACTCTCTGGCGATGAATGCCTTATACTTCGCCCTCACTCTCCATTGAAATATTTATTTGTCTGCCGTCGCATTCCAATGTTTGTGTTGTAATTCAAAATGTTTGTAACTCAGACACTTTGCATGAAAAGTATTTGGAAATTCTTCGTAAGCGGCAGGCGTACTAACCTTTGTGCGCGTACTCGTAAAAGCGCGAATATATCTTCGGCTTTTTAAAAATTCCAAAGCCTTTAAAGCAAATGAAGTAACGAAGACCTGTCTGCAGTAGATAAATTGTGTAGCTTTTCACACTTCATAACGCCCGAGTGCCAATTGAAGGGAGTTCTTTGAACTCGTTGCATAAAGAACTACTTCTCAAAGAGGTTTTTTTATCACTGACACGGCGCGCCGACAGGATTGTGGGAAGTTAAGACAATTTCCGTCTCTGACTGAATAGATGCAACTGTTTTCATTTTCATTCAACTCTCTTTTCTCGTTTATTTTTCGAGTCTTTTGAAGTAACAAAATTACATATTAAGTTAAATTGTAGACGTTCATACGTGTACCGAATGTAATTTACTTCGATTCGCGCTTCGTAAATTATACCAACTTAGCATTCGCAACAAAGTCTAAGTTAAAAGAAGTGTCATTTTCTTTAATTTAGTTTCAAAATGTAATAAAAGCTTAACATTTAGATATTTACAAACATATCTAAACTAGAAAAAGCAAGTCATGGGGCAAGATAAGAGCCCGTTTACACAATGTCGAACATTTAGCTTCACAATGTCGACACAACTCGACACCTGGACGAGATTTTTTTTAATCATCTACCTATACTGTTCCGTATTCCTCAGGTCATGGAGATTTGAAATCATTATAGTAAGTGTTTGTAATACAAATTATGGAAATATTTTGTGAGCAGCTTTGAAAAGTTACTTAATAACATGCGTAACGCAATTAATAAGGAAAAAAATCAGACATATAAAATTCTGTAATTTTTATTCGGCTTTTATTATTTTTGTGGTGAGAAGTTTCTGTTTCTTGAAGAAAGGGAAGAAATAAAGAATAATTACAAAACCTAACTCTAAGATATCTCGATTTGGCAATACGGTAGTAATACTTGGCCTTATGGAATTTAGGAGACGTATACTTTCATACCGTACAAGTATGTTCCCAATAAGCTGGCAGCGGAGGTATGCAAGGTTAGTAATGACAATACGACAAAAACTTAAAACGGGCTATATGACTTCATAGAAATGTTTTGCAACTTTCAAATCAATACGTCTTATTCGTTATATAACTCTCGGTGGAGGAGGAGCTCGGTGGCGTATTGGTTTGAGCGCTCTGGTTTCGATCACGAAAACAAAGCAACTTTCGCCATGGTCGGTCCCTGGATGGGTCAATCAAATTTATAATCTTGAGTTCCTCCGTGCTTCGGAAGGCACGTTAAGCCGTTGGTCCCGGTTGTTACTGCAACCGCTTTAACCCACCAACCCGCATTGGGCCAGCGTGGTGGTGTTATGGCCCAAACTTCTCATGTGTTTCTGCCATGTAGGAAGGCCTGTGCCCAGCAGTGGGACGTATATAGGCTGGTGATTATTCGTTATATAACGTTTCTTTGAAATAATACACCCAATTTCATATTATTTCATAGAAATGTCATGAAATTATCAAATGAATAAGATGTAGTTTAACGTTGCGAATCATTTTTATGAACTAACATAGCCCATGTTATAATTTACTGTCGTGTTGTCGTCGTCATGCTATATATTTTTTATCTACATATATGATCATATTGTTCTTCTAACATAAGCTAATATACGTTTAGATGGCTTCGCTTGAGGATATTGAGAGGGGTAGATAAATTCAAACAAAACCCAAAGAATCCCAATAACGCTACGCTGTATTATGGAAGTAAGTATTACGGGCTGACACGGACGTTTCGTAAATGGTTCTTTTACTGGATTTGTTAAGCAATAAACGTTTCTCTTGTGCATAGCATTTTATGTAATAGTGCGAGCACCTAAAGTCTTGAAATAACTAATGTAACCTTTTATTGAATGCCATCTTAACTTATAAGTACAATATTATCAACATCATAACCAGCGTATATACGTCCCACTGCTGGGCACAGGCCTTCCTACATGGCGAGACACATTAGGAGTTTGGGCTACATCACCACCACGTTGGTTCAATGCGTGTTGGTCCCAGAACCACATAAAATACGGTCGACCACAGAAGTAGCTGAACACTTTAGTACCATGTCACAATACCTATGGCTTTAGTGTAGTACGGTAGCAATTATTAGGTACAAGCGCAATAGTCGGTGTGACATGGTACTAAAGTGTTAAGCTACTTCTGTGGTCGACTGTACTACATGAGTAAATTTATCCATGCGTAGGTACTGTGTAATGTAATAAGTAAATAAAAAAGTATTTTTCATGCCACGTTTGAAAACTTATGGTTCTATTTGCCTGCAAGAAACTAAAAACTCTCTGTTTATATTTTGTTTAAAAGATTAGAACGAAATGTTGCAAATCAATTAGCTAATGATTTTTTGTGGTACAGACTTAATAAATTTTATTATACCTCATGAATTTATGAATGTGAGCGCTCACACTTTCACAGTAACCGCGACTATTAAAATTATTGATAGTGGTTACGCCAATAATAATTTGGTATTTTTAATTTGTTGTTTTTTTGGTACATACGTCACTTAACCCATTCTCCTATCCCTTTCGCACGTACTGCCGAACCGCATCGCCGCCCGCGCCGCTCAGGGGCGCAAGCAGTGACATTACGTCGGCAGTTCCCTAGCTACACCTAGAAGAACAACATATCGCTCCGCTTTATTACTTAAACCGCATCGGACACTGAGTCCTAGTAATTTCAAGTGTTTCGCGCCTTCCGCGATCATAACGTAGACAGTGAGTTTGTGGTGGACTTCCTGACCCGAGATCCTGAGGAAAGTAGCGGGCCCGCTGCTGTTAGCCACTTCCAGGAGAAATACGAGTGCGTGACCGCGCTCTTGAAGGTTAGTGCGTGCATCCATCCCATTCTCCTTTTATCGTTGTGTGTACCAAAAATATAATTCAACTGCTTATTGACTTATCGAAGGTCAAAAACATATTGGCGCGATCATTTGTGGTCCTTCGAGCCGGATTCTTCCAACCGCCCTTATTAGGATACCTATTAGTGTGGGCCCTAATAAGCGAATTATTAAAATATAAATATTATATTTCACATACGACCATTATTTTTCATATAATTATTTTAGCGTGCCATTGCGTCACCGTTTAAATACCTAGTTTTAATACCTATTTACCAAACGTAACAAAAGATTTAGTCTAATATTATCTTTCTCATTTTATAATTACATTAGCAAAGATCGTCAATAGGATAGAATAATAATAAATGTTTACATCTACCCTGTTTATATTTGTTAATGGTCAGATCAAACTAGTAAACAAGTTCCTTCCCGCAGCTAAATTGTGCCTTATTGTATAGGAGATTAGTAGCATTGTAACTTATTCTTATAAATTATTACGAACAATTATTTATTCAATTGTAATACTAATATTTACATTCGAAATGCCACCAAAAAAGCAATCGCCTAATAGTGATTGTTCCGATTATGAGGACACACACGATCCTGAATTAGTTTTATTAATCGCAAAACGCGAGGCTATTTTTGAAATTGTACAAAGGATTTTTGATATATCGTGCGACATTCATTCAGATGCGTCGAAACGGGAAACCTTTCTCGATGAGTCATCCAATATTGAGGCACTGCGTATTGAATTTAAGCAGATATTGGATAATTATAATTCTCGATTATTAAAATCAAACCCTATTGCGAAGCCTGACTATAATAGTCTCATCGCATTTGAGTCTTTATGTAGCAGGATCAAACGCCTTCATTCGGAATGCTCGGAAGGAAAATCCTTTCGCGAAATTAACGCGCCCGTTAAATCTAGACTTTTACTACCGCCCATCGAACTGATGGTTTTCAACGGCGACATACGCTCATGGCCACTGTTTTACGCCAGCTTTAAATCCACTGTCCATGATAATCCATCGCTCACGGATGCCGAAAAACTGTACTACCTGTTGGGTAAACTGTCAGGCAAGGCTCAGTTAGTATGCTCCGGTATATCACCCTGCGCTGAGAATTATAATTTGTTATTGCAAGCGCTTATTGACAAATATGAAGATAAGCGAATGCTCGCCACCACGTACATTAATCAAATGTTAGAATTTAAACCGCTACATTCCGCTTCCGCTAGTAATTTTGATTTATTTACAGACAATTTTATAAGTGCAGTTTCTGCCTTAAAAAACCTTAAATTAAATAATCTCACAGATCTGATTTTACTTCATATCGCTCTTAGAAAAATAGACTCAGATACTGTCCGCGCCTTCGAGTTGAACAACAGCTCGAAGATCCCTTCCTTTGAAGACTTAGTTGAATTTATTAAAATTCGCGCTAAGGTTCTCGAACGCACTAATGCTACTTCGAATGTCAGTAGTTCCACTGTCAGTCGTCAAATAACCACTCGCCGTTCTAATAACGCCCCGCCTCCGAAATACCATACTTATTTGAGTACTACGGTCGATTCTCATGTAAAATGTCTCTGCGTAAATATTAAGCACCAGCATTTATTTAAATGTCCTGATTTTAATAAAATGACTCCTCAAGACCGCTTTAGATCTGTAAAAGATAACAACGCTTGTGTGAACTGTCTTAGTTTGCAACACAGAGTTTCAAGTTGCTCATCTAATTCCAACTGCCGCGTGTGCAGGCTGAGACATCACACATTATTACACTTCAAGCGTGTAGATAACACGGCCGCGCCGGACGCCCGCGCAGCCTCGCCGCTGCCCTCTGCCGGCCGTGCTCAACCACCGCATGCTGCCATGGCGGCTCCCGCTCTTCCCGCGCACACACACCGACCGCCAGACATTGCGTTGTGTGCCACAACACCCACCGGCTCATTCTCGTTGCTGAAGTCCGGGAATTATAAACAGTCGACTATTTTATTGTCGACCGCCCAGGCCGTAGCTTACGATACGGCTGGTAACCGACATGTCATTCGCATATTATTGGATTCCGCGTCGCAAAGCAACTTTATTACAAAGGAGTGTTGCGAATTACTAGGCATTAAGCCTAAAGTTATTGAACGAACTGTTATTAAGGGTTTCGGCGGAACAAATAAAATAATTGAAGCGCAATCAATTAATTTGAAATTTTATTCTCGTTTTGACAACAACATTAATTTTAGTTTTTCACCGCTAGTTGTCGATCAAATTACCGACTTATTGCCGACCGCTGTAGTTGATACGTCTGTTTTATCCCACCTGGCTGGACTACCGCTCGCCGATGAGAGCTACGGCATACCTAATAAAGTGGATGTCTTGATAGGAGCGTCTATCTTTCCGCACTTGTTATGTCCCGAAGTAAACAATATTCAGCGTGACTCATTGTCGCCCCCCGCAATACGTACAGTATTAGGATACGTAGTTATGGGTTCTGTACCCACGCTATCAACTTTTCACACTCAACAGGCCTTGACTTGCTGTCTAGCCCAAGAGCCTGCCGCCCTTGACACTTTAGTCAAGCGATTTTGGGAACTCGAAGAGTTCATTACCGCTTCGCCCATTCAGCGTCCCTCCGATGTTGAATGTGAACTGTTTTATCAATCGACTACGACCCGCGATTCTGTTAGTGGTAGATACGCTGTCGGCCTACCATTTAATGATGATATTTATTCGCTTGGCGGTTCGTACGAAATCGCTCGCAAACGTTTCATGTGCTTAGAAAGAAAGCTAGAAGCTTCACCTAAGTTACGGGTTGCATATGATGACGTCATGAAAGACTATCTCAGTAATAATTATATTTCACCCGCGCCTCAGTATGACTCACATGACCCTACTCCGATTTACGTCATACCGCATCATGGAGTTATTCGCGAGGATAAGACATCGACCCGCCTTCGCATCGTTCTGGACGCTAGCAGTAAGACTAGCTCTGGACGATCACTGAACGACATTTTGCATTCAGGCCCAAATCTCCAAGGGGACTTGTTTAAAATTATTTTAAACTTCCGCTTATACGCCTTCGCTATGACTGCCGACTGCCGTCAACAATTTTTACAGATTGTTGTACGCGAGTGTGACCGTCGATTTCAGTGCTTCTTGTATCGCTTTCACCCACAGGATCCACTTGTTTTATATCACTTTAACCGTGTGTGTTTTGGGTTAACGTCAAGTCCGTATCACGCGCTGCGCACAGTTAGGCAGCTTGTAGAAGATGACGGCATGAAATATCCGCTCGCGCGAAGCTTTGCTTCTTCTTCGTCGCTTTTTATGGATGACCTAGCTTTTTCACTTCCTACTGAAGAAGAAGCTGTCGCTACTTCTCAACAGCTCATTGGTTTGTTTAAGGGTGCACAGTGGGATCTTGTTAAGTGGAATAGCAATACTCAGTCTGTTTTAAATAGTCTTCCCGCTTCGCATAAACTTCCGGTGGAAGTCGAGTTTGACAAAGCCGTGCAACACAAAATACTTGGTTTGTATTGGTCAACAAGTAGCGATGTCTTCTACTTTAAAATTACCACTCCCGCAGATGTCACGTGCACTAAGCGCTCCATCTTATCAACTGTCGCCCGCCTGTGGGATATCATGGGTTTCGTCGCCCCCGCAGTCGTGTACGCCAAGTTGTTAATAAAACGACTTTGGAGTCTCAACCTAGGTTGGGATGATACACCGCCACAGCCTATCATTAAAATGTGGAGGCAATACTGTACTGAATTACCAGCACTCAACAACATGCGTATACATCGCCACGTAGGAGTATCACAAGATAGTGTTGTCACTCTATTAGGTTTTTCTGACGCTAGTGAGCAGGCGTATGGTGCTGTTGTTTATTTACACGCAAACAACGCTGGCGCTATTACAGTTCGACTGGTTTGCGCTAAGACCAAGGTAGCTCCCACTAAACCAGTATCAATAGCTCGTCTTGAGCTCTGTGGGGCTCTACTGTTGTCAAAGTTGCTCCGTTCTGTTTCCGACAACTACTCGCAACGCTTGCCTATTAAAGTTTACGCATTTGTTGATTCCAAAGTTGCTCTCTATTGGATCAAAAGTTCTCCGCATAGGTGGCAAACTTTTGTCGCCAATCGCGTTGTTCAGATAACTGAAAATATTTCAGCTGACAATTTCTATCATGTTGCAGGTACCGAAAACCCTGCCGACATTCTTTCGCGTGGTATTACACCAGTTAAATTAATTTCGCACCCTCTGTGGCTTCATGGGCCTCAGTGGGCTTTATTAGACACATCCCAATGGCCCCTTTGCAACCTGGATGGTCAGCCTATTACCGACATGCCTGAACAAAAGGTTTTAGTTTATACTTCATATACACCTACAAGATATTGTATTTTGTATGACCTTGCACTTCGTATCTCCTCTTGGAGTAAGCTTCTTCGCATAATTGTTTATGCGTGTAAGTTCGCAAAGCTTCTCCCGCGTCGCAGCACTATTTCTTTGACTGCTGATGATATTAATTTTGCAGAGGCTATGATACTCCGCGCTCTGCAAAGTAAATACTTTGCGGAAGAATACTTCAATCTGTCAAATAATAAACCGTGCTCACCGGTTTTAAGACGCTTAACACCATTTATTGACAATAGCTTAATTCGCGTAGGTGGCCGCTTAGCTAATTCTACCCTAGACTTTTCGCAGAAACATCCAGTTATATTACCTCGTAACGACCACATAGTGTGCATGATTATTGATTACTATCATGTGCATTATTTACACGCTGGTCCAGAGTTGTTAATGTCTTTACTCCGCCAAAGGTTCTGGATATTGTCTGCGCGCCGCATAGTGAGACAAAGAGTTCACATGTGCAACATCTGTTTCCGACTCAGACCGCGTTCTTCTTTTCCGCTCATGGCAGACTTACCGGACTCGCGTACATGTGAAGTCAGTAAGCCTTTCACACATACGGGCTGTGATTATGCAGGTCCCATAGCCTACACTCCTGTACGTCGTCGTGGTGTTCGCAGTGAGAAGGCTTATTTATGTATATTTACATGCCTTACCACCCGTGCTTTACATATTGAAGTCGCCACGGACTTAAGCACTCCTAACTTCTTAGCCGCATTAAAGCGTTTCCTCTCGAGAAGAGGCCCTGTTCAGTTTTTATACTCCGACAACGGGACCAACTTCAAAGGAGCGAGCTCGTATCTCCGCGATCTTTACAAATTCCTAAATGAAGATTATCGGCCTAAACTAGAACAAGAGTGCGCTGAGAGTCGTATTACGTGGAAGTTTATTTGTCCCAGTTCTCCACACTTCGGTGGTGCTTGGGAAAGTATGGTTAAGGTCGTAAAAACTCACCTTTTCCGAGTTATCGGACAACAAATCCTCTCTTACGAGGAACTCAGTACTGTCCTCACTCAGATTGAGTGTTTGCTTAACTCGCGCCCGCTTACAGTGCTGAGCTCTGATCCTGCAGAGCCTTCGGTTCTAACTCCGAGCCATTTTTTGCATACGGCTCCGTTATTATCTTTGCCCGCACCGGAAGCTAATTCTGACCCTGTCAGTTTGCTGAACAGGTACTCGCTACTGGACAAATTAGTTCAGTCGTTTTGGAACCGCTGGAGGATGGAATATTTACACGGTTTACAGGTTAGGCAAAAATGGAATACACAATCCACACCTATCGCTCCAGGTACTGTCGTGGTTGTGATAAACGACAACGTGCCGCCCCTAACCTGGCCATTAGCGATTGTTGACGAGGTTCATCCATCTAAGGATGGCGTTGTTCGCGTGGCTACCGTTAGAACCGCGAAAGGAAGTTATCTTCGTCCGGTCGTTCGTTTGTGTCCTCTTCCAAAACAATAATTAATTCGCCTCATAAAATTTAGTAATTAATTCGCACTTTAGTTTATTACATTACAGTTACTTAGTTTGTTTTATATATTGCATATAATAATTGTTCAACCGCGCGTCTTATACGCTATTCAATTATCACTTATGGTTGTCTATTAAAGGTGACCCTTTAAGGAGGGGTGGAAATGGTTACGCCAATAATAATTTGGTATTTTTAATTTGTTGTTTTTTTGGTACATACGTCACTTAACCCATTCTCCTATCCCTTTCGCACGTACTGCCGAACCGCATCGCCGCCCGCGCCGCTCAGGGGCGCAAGCAGTGACATTACGTCGGCAGTTCCCTAGCTACACCTAGAAGAACAACATATCGCTCCGCTTTATTACTTAAACCGCATCGGACACTGAGTCCTAGTAATTTCAAGTGTTTCGCGCCTTCCGCGATCATAACGTAGACAGTGAGTTTGTGGTGGACTTCCTGACCCGAGATCCTGAGGAAAGTAGCGGGCCCGCTGCTGTTAGCCACTTCCAGGAGAAATACGAGTGCGTGACCGCGCTCTTGAAGGTTAGTGCGTGCATCCATCCCATTCTCCTTTTATCGTTGTGTGTACCAAAAATATAATTCAACTGCTTATTGACTTATCGAAGGTCAAAAACATATTGGCGCGATCAGATAGCAACATGGCCCTAGTGCCCGAAGAAAATGGTTCTCAAGATGTGATTCTGAAAATAGTTACTGCCCTGTTTGCTGCGACTCCACAATTCCTCGACACACCTCTTTCCATCTCCAAGAACATTGTGATCGTTGGTATCGACATCTTTATTGACGTTCAGTTCCGTAGTCATTTAAAGGGTAAAGTCGAGCTGGCATCTAAAATGCTCCCGAGTTATCAATATAGAGCAAAGTGCTACTTCTCTTCGGAGAATGCCACAGCAGCCATTGCCCCGAAGAGAAGTAGCACGATAGGGTTATAAAGAGTAATACTGCCACCTATGGGTGGGAGCACCTGAATATAAGCTTGGACCTTTTGACGCAGTTCAAAGACGCGCTATGAGAATGGTCGACGATCCCGAGCTCACAAGCAGTATTATACCTTTAGTATAAGGGAGATTTGTATAACACTGTAAAAGTTTTATGCGACATCTTTAAAGTTAATGAACTCATTAGTGATTGGGTATTTGTTTAGTGGCTTAGTTTGTAGTGATATTGGGTATATCACTACAAACCAAGCCAGATAAAACCTTATTCAAGTAAAATCTATTGAATTATTCTTCTACCAATTAGTTCTTTAAAAGGATCATCATCATCACCAGCCTATAATCGTCCCACTGCTGGGCACAGGACTTCCTACATGGAAGAAACACATGAGGAGTTTGGGCCATAACACCACCACGCTGGTCCAATGCGGGTTGGTGGGTTAAAGCGGTTGTAGTAACAACCGGGACCAACGGCTTAACGTGCCTTCCGAAGCACGGAGGAGCTCGAGATTATAAATTTTTGGTTGACCCATCCCAGGGTCGACCATGGCGAAAGTTGCTTTGTTTTCGTATTCGAAACCAGAGCGCTCAAACCAATACGCCACCGAGCTCCTCAGTTAAAAGGATTAAATAAATATATTTATAGTTATTGTTCTACTATAAATTCTGCCAAAAATTATCAAATGACAAAAAAAAGGTACTATAAAAAGGCAACATTTATAAAAATATATACACAACAGTAGTTTCACGCTATTAAAACTATGTAATATAATGTATTTTAATGAATACTTTCTTAATTATTAATTTGCAACTTAAACAAAAGAAACTTATTTAGTTTTTGTGACCACGTACAGTCTTTATCATTATTAATTTTATATTAGCCATAAGAAATACTAAAAACTGTATTTCTATTATTAGGTAGGTACTTACCTTATTGGAAAACCGTTTTCTTGTAGACAAAATTATTCACAAACAAATTAAAGGGGTGGTCGGTATCGAGTCTAAAAATATCTTTAATTTGGAGATTCTAATCCAAGTAAAGTTCTACGGGAATCCCTAACAGGCGAAATGAAATTGAGACTGAAGTGGCAGCAGCAATTTGATGGAATTGCGCGAGCCATCAGGATGATCTTTGAGCGGTTGTAACTGTAATTTTAATTTGCTGTCTAAACAAATTTCCACCTAATTTTCGTTATACAAATTGCCCAAGAGCTGCGGTAGATTTAGTAGTAACAATTTTTAAATCAAATAAACGGGGTGCCGTTATAAATCAAGTGCGGACGCAATCAAATCGCCCTCTGCCAAGACGGAAGTCTCCCACGCGTACGCTTTACATTGAAATCGCCACTCTATTCGGCACAATATTAGTGTTCAATTTCAATGACGCGTGATCATTTGATTATTGTATCTTAAAGTAGGAGTATAATTTTATAGCTTCGTAACAGCTGCTCTCATAACAAATCGCGTAAAAGGGTAGTCATTGAATTTTTATTTCAATAGCTCATACTCATAAAACTGTATTCGGATAAATAAATCACTGAACAGATTTTATCGTATATGAGAGTGATAAATGATCGGCACAGTGTCCAAGTTGTTAGCAGGGATTCCCCTATAATTTTTTATAAAAAGAACAAATACATTTATACTTCCTAAAGAGCAAACAGTTTTGTGAGAATCATCACATCAATGCAGATTGGTTGATTTGTTCTTATATAAATAGTATTATTTTAGACATGCTAATACTCTTTTGATTTGTTTTTCATATGTACGTTTGCATATTGAAATATTAACAGTTTGAATGTTTCATCATCATTGCCAGCCTATATAAGTCCCACTGCTGGGCACAGGCCTTTCTACATGGCAGGAACACATGAGGAGTGGAGCTTGGTTTATGTCAACTTATTGTAAAAATCGTTAGCTAACGTAAGGTCGTACCAACGGCTGAAAATTATAGGTAAAAATTTTACGGATTGAAATCTACTAGATTATGTGAGTAAAATTGTAAATGGTTCGTTGCTGTTCACCATTTTCGACAGTCTATTAATCTCGCGAGTTTTATTATAAACTAACGATGTCCATAATAATGCGGTAACATTTAATAGTTATTTGTTATACAAGAGTGCAAAGTTGTTTTTTAACCGCGTGCTTAATTTTGATGACCGAGCAAGATTAGAATCCTGAGCGTGAGCGAGGAAATCAAAAGAACACGAGGTGAAAAATCTTTGCACTCGAGTGCAACAAGTAACTTTTCTTCCCATAAAAAAAAATCCGCATCCAAAAAAACATTTACAATCACAACATACTTTTACTTCAGATAAGTTTATTAACTTCAATATTATGATAGGTAAGTATTACAAAATAATGATTCATTTTAGGTTTTTCACTTCTTTTCAAGATTCTTCTTTTTAACCTAAGGTTTTAACAATACCTATGTTGTGTAAAGAAAATGGCGCGCGCAAAGCAAATTAAAAAAAAGTACACCAAGAAGGTTCCGAGTTTTTAATAAATTAAATAAGGTTGTATGATAAATTCGGCACCATGAAGGTAAAAGTAAATAGGTTTAATGGTTTTTTGAATTCACAAAGTGCACACGATGTTCCAAATTCAATTTATTTTATCCTCTAGCGGATAAAAACGGCTTTTGCACTCAGATATCGAAGAGCAAAAATACTCTTTCCGAGATGGGGGGTTAAAAATATATAATTATGTCCATAAGTTTTGGTTTTAGCACCGATATTTTGAAACAGCAATATATGGAGGTACCTACATCAAATCTTAACGACGATTTCGGAAAAAATTACGAACTTTATAAGTATTTGAAATCCTAAAATTGCACAAGATCAATAGTAATTTCATTAAAGCAGACCTTTGACAGAATTCGTGTCTGTAATGTTCAAGGGATGCGTGAAATTCAATCCGTTACTTCCAATTTACTTTCCTTTTAACTCTGCCTTGGAGACTACGTATTGTTGACCGTAATAATTCGCCCTTCAATAAAGGTGTTGCCCCTTATATTGCTAGTACTCTATTGAGACTTAACAAATTTAGCTTTGTTCAATGAGTTTATTGAAACCAAATAGAGTTAAGTTTTTTTGTTGGCCATAACAATGTGATATCATATGAAAATGACAATCTGCTTTTTTTACTCTGAAGATTAAAATTTGTAAGATTTAAAAGTTCAATTTAATAATTAATCATTAATAAACAACATAAGATTTTATACTTTGATTAATTATAATGCAAGGCCAAAATTTAAGATTTTATGTTTTCCTTGTATAACTAAGGAATCCGATACACTGAGTTTTGCGTTTTCCAAAACAATGCCTTTTTGTTGAGCTGACAAATCATATTATGAAATTTTGATTCGGAAAAAACTGAGCCCGTTCGATTTGCCACAACGTCTGCTAATCTCACCCTTAAGACAGACATTTTCTTGGAGGTGTAAAAGTGTTTGGTGGATTCTAATACAAATGTCTCAGTAAAATAATAGACGTCACTTTGAAGTAATTTATAACGCGTTCACAAAAATCCTAGACAGCCTCAAGCGTTTTATATTCTATACTATCTTTGTATCTTCTACCAATCAGATTGGTTTATCAAAATGGTGTGTTTCGTGTTTGAGGCAATACAAATCACAATGAAATTTGCATAAATCTGCATTTCGACTAAATGATTCAATTTGAGATGTTGCTTCAGAATTATTGCTGTATACTTATAACTGTTCTAATAACATACAATTAAAATCTTCTTGCTGTTTTAATGAAGAAAATTATATTCACCGTCAGCACCGAAGTTAAGGATCTTAAATCTACGATTTTCTATAGTAAAACCATTATTTTACTATTTAAAGATAAACAATT
This sequence comes from Nymphula nitidulata, assembly GCA_947347705.1. Classification (NCBI taxonomy): domain Eukaryota; kingdom Metazoa; phylum Arthropoda; class Insecta; order Lepidoptera; family Crambidae; genus Nymphula; species Nymphula nitidulata. Next base: position 13,248,347 of record OX374625.1, on the reverse strand, counting down.
ACGTATAATCAATAGTCCGAAAATTTTCGAGACATTTCAAGGCAAGACATAAACTTTAAAGTCGTAGTAATTCTAAAATCTTTCTATTGAACGAGCCGTCATATTACGATACCGACGAGAGCTTTGCTCACATTCTGAATGGAACAAGTGTATACATATTGGTATGCATGACTGAAGAGAAACCGAAGCACTTCGTAGGCTTCCAATATTGGACGTCAGACCGATCACACAATACCTCCATCAGAATATACAGTAAATATTAGTAGGTACTAATTTTGTTGGATGGGGTTGAAGACAAAGTTTCAACTCTTTCTGTGCATTGGGACCATTATTATGTCAAATATGGAAATCTTGTGAAATCAATACACTCAAGTATTTTTGTAATACTTTAAATACTTACATTTGAAAAATCCTAAATCAATTTTTTTCAAGCACGATAGCCGTATAAAAGCGTGTGAAAGTTGGCTCATTTCTTCGGTTTCGATATCATCTATTCTCAACAAATTTATTTTATGGTGCTCATGGCCTATAGTAAGCCTGATTCTAAGCAGACACAGTACATCTCGTTCTATTAATACGAAAACAAACAGGATAGCTACTATATCAATAGATATTTCAATTTTGACAATATCAAACGTGAATAATAGTACATTATGGTACAAGTGTGTAATGTTGGTGATTACCGCTGAGGCGCATTGAGGCCCGAGCCGTCAGGCGAGGGTCTTAAGGAGCCGAGGACGGTAATCATCAATACACACGTGTATCATACAACGTTTTTCAACACACTTCTGAATAAAATAATACTTAAATAAAAAACCATTTTACATAGTAGATAAAAAGTTTATTTAGAGAAACAATTAGTAAATGTGCAGTTAGTAAAATTATAATTAACTATTTTTGATGATATAGCGGTCTCATCAGATAGATTATTTACTGAAATACTTTCATGTTCTATTGTTATTTGTGATGGTTCATTATTCGTGTAGGTAGGTGAAATCCAATCATTGGATGTACTTGGTATTTCGCTAGTAGGATGCGTCTCAGAATCAAGTTTAATTCTTTTTGTGATTTTCGCACAAATTTCCTTCTTGTTTTGTATGGAATCTTCTACGTATGCAAAAGCATCTGGCCATGGTTTTCTATATCTTTTACAGTTATTTTTGTTAATTCTTGTATCCTACAGGCACCAGTTACACCAAATATTAAAGCAACCTGAAACAAAAGAAACAATAATTAAAGTCAACAAGCTGCTATTAAATATTTAATTAAAATTAAGTTAACTAACCTTTGTAGCCAAATATTGGTTATCTGGAGCATCTTTAATAAATTTTTCAATATCGTCAGATGATAAAACCTTTGATTTTTTGCTTCTAAATCCATCAGATAGTCTCTTTAGATAAGCTGACAAATTCGAGTATGTTTTTAAGTCCACTCCATTCTTTGTTCGGACTGTACTTTTAACATTGAGTAAATACACCACAAAGAGCTAGGTTTGTACTTAGAAGATAATTCTTTAAAGTACGCCATGAACACATTTTCTGAAAAAGACTGCGTATTCTTGTTGTTCTGCCATTGTATGAAATTTTGGTACGCTAATAGATATTTTTCCTTTGAGTTTTCTGGTAGTAAACTTTCCATAACGTTCTGGGCTTCACATCTTATATCGGGCGGTGTACAACATAAATCATTTTCTTCATAAATTGTATTTGCAGACATCTGAATTAATAACTAACTAAATAACTTCAAAAGAGAAAACGAGACGAGTTGTGAAAAATGTTTCGTAATGGCGGGAAAAATTAATCAGTTTTCCTATGCGCGCGCATCGGCCATAGACTAAAAAATGAGGTTTCTTTTTTTTGGGCTTTTCGCGGATAGCTTTTTAGCGCAAATGTAAGCGTAACTCAACCAATAATTTTAAAGAAAGAAAGAAAGAAAGAAAAATATTTTTATTTGACATGCACATAACAAACAACAACAAGGAGCTTAAACAATAAAAATAATTAAAAAAAAAAATAGACAAATACAAACAGTTTATACTTAACAATAAGTGCAGTCAACAAGGCCCTATCTCAGCATAAAACTTTTGCGACATTATAAAAAACGTCGCAGAAGCGCTGTTATTATGATAGGGCCTTGGGCGTGACTTTGGATTTTAAACTACATATACTTACACATATACATAAATACAAAAAAATACATATACTTACACATATACATATAGATAAGTGACATAAACTCAATCACATCAGACATGGCTGTATGGGCATTAGTTCCTTTTGCCTTCCCATTACAGGGAGATTTAACAACAAAAAAAGAAAAAATATAAATATTGGCAATTTTAATTATTAAAAAAAAACTATTACTCACTAGTGAATAATAGTAATGAAAAAGTCACAGTTTGATTATAGGTGTCATTATGTGCCTAATTGCCATGGGATTAGAGCCACTTTATGAGGAAGTGTGTTGAAAAGTATATTTTAAGGAGCAGTATAGTCTCTGTGAAAGCTGTCTCGATTGGAATAATTTAACAATTCCTATATTATTATCTACTATCCTTTTCTTCTAGGTAGTAAATTATTATAACAAAAGAGAGAAATAAGTACTGTTCTTAAATTTGGATTGGGCATGTACATCCAGAATCCATCTCAGAGTGTTTTTTTATTTATTTTGAGATACTTACTGCTACTAATTCAAGCAAAAACGACGATCTTTCAACTGCTTATCCTAAGGCACTTGATAATAATAATAATCTTATTTGAAAATAAGAAATCTGAATCAGATTAGAATAAATTTAAACCATTCGCAAGGAAATTTGCCGCGAAGTGATTTTTAAGTTGAAATTACCCCTGGGTGTAGCAAATTGTTTGAAATTATAATGCGACACAAAGTTCTGGAAAGACATTTTCGGTTGTGATAAAATCGCGAAGATAACCATAATTACACCCTTTGCGGAACCGCAGACTCTTTTGTTTATTGTTTACATTGCCCAAGTGTATTTAAGAGTGGTTTTTCTTGTTGCCAAATGATTTATTGTAGGTACACAATTTATACTTAATCAACATTCAGTGCAATCAATTATGTTCCGGAAATATCTGTTATATTTTGAAAGATATTTTGGAATGATAATTTAAATTATATCATAGGAATGCTTTCCCGAGATAAAGAGTAGTCTATGTGCTATTACAGACTATCCCGATTTGCCGAATTCCATCCAAATCCTGGCGTGATAAACAACAATCATCATGATAAACATATATGATATTATTATGATTATAACTATGTAAGATTTGTATTATACCTATAATATTGATATCAATTTGCGGATGAGGCAAATAAAAAAGTATGCTAATATGTCATTTACATATCTCTAATATTTTAGGTGAGAAAGTGAGTTTGTTTGTTACGCTTTTACGCCTACACCACTATACCGATTTAAAAGAAATTCAGTATGGAGATAGTATGAGACCTTGGGAAGAATAGAGGATACTTTTTAAAATGATAACCGATTACCACGCGGGCGAAACCGTAGGCGTAAGCTAGTAAATAATATTTTGGGCTCAATAAAAATTAAAGTCTTGTTTATATTTTATAATCCCCGTAGTAATATCATCTGGTAAAATGGTTTTCAAGAAACGTTTCAATGGCAGAGCTCTAAGAGGCTTACAGTGCCTGGCTACAATCCACTGCATCAACTTGTGTGATAATATCATTGCCTATTTGTTACAATACCCGCATTAAATTTTCATAGTAGACTGAGAGGATTAGCTGAATAATAGTTCCGAATTGGAAAACAAGTTTAAAAGTGACTTCTAATTTATTGTGTTCTCATTTGCGTACATTTCTAAGCTAAACACTTAAACGCAGTAATGAAGACAAAAATATTACCTACAGGAGTTTGAAAATTTATTGACCGAATTTCATTTAACAGGAAACTTTTCGAATATTTTCGTTCAGACTTCTTTACATGTCGAAATCACGTTTGCTACTGCATCAGTTGACCTATTATCAATTGGAATTTTTTCGTTCCTCCGATTAATCCGAAAACTTTTTACCGAAGTTATTTTCTGCTGAAATAACCTTTGTTCGAAGTATTATGTTTCCAAGCGTTTGTTTTAATTGCACTATTTAGTTTGGTGAAATGAAAAATCTTCCAATCCCTAATTCAATATTTCAAGTCATTGGTTAGAGATGTCACCCGGATTTAGGCCTCAGGATATGAGTTTTTCTATTAGATATTTTACTTAAAATGACAGACAAACTAATGAGCAATTATACCGACTTGAATTAAGATCCCGCTACTTTTGTGATGCTAGTAATGGATACTTTACAATACTTAAATTCTGCAATACCAAGTGATTTTGTTCTTGTTTACTAGGTAGGTGCGTTCAACTAGCGGCAGCCCCGTGCCAACAGGTGGACAGTCAGCTTGCTTGTCATGTAGTTATATAAAAATAAATGCCAATATGTTAAAACTCTCTGTTGTAAATTTCAAAAAAAATAATGCAGTCACGTGCAATTTTATCAGATATATAAAGGAATGTTTCACATTTTTTATCATTTCGTTAATATTATGCTATTGAATATGTGACTTAGTCGTGTGGTTTTTGTGAAGCACAACGAGAAATCCATTTCAATTCCTTGAATGTCCAGAAATTAGAATTTAGTTACTTAATTCTACAAACACTTGAATTAAGTAGCTGAGTTGAAATAACTTACTTTGGATGGATCTAGAATCTGCGGCATGTAAATTGTTGGCAGTGTAGTACTGCCACTCCTAAGTTAGATATTAGAGTTAAACGAATTTCTGTGGTAAACTTTGAAATAAGTTTTAGATTCAACTTGACTTTAGTCAGATAGTGTTATAGTACTGTAATACCTAGAAAACCGATGCATGTCTCCAAACACACTCATGTCTAAACAAAAATATTCTTAGGGAAAAAAATGTCTATCAAGACAGAGATATCTCAATTTTTTTTGGAAAGAAACATGCCTTGAAATCTGGCGCATCCTGCGCCTTTATTCTCAACTGTCGGAATGAATTCGAATATCGAATACTCTATACCTGTCACTTTTTATCGCGGTGCGTCAAACCGAGACGGTATGTGACTTTTCGAATCGAATCCGTGGCACACAAAAAATATACTTATCTTTGTTCATCAACTAATCAGAACCACTGGTAGAGCCAATTTCATTCTATTTATTATACTTATTTCATATGATAATTGTTAAGTTAGTTTCGTAATATTATTTTGGATGTCAAAGATAGATAAGTCAATCTTGAATAAATGATATTTTTTGAAGATTGGAACACCCATTAGTTAAAATTTATTTTCGTTTAATAATTATTTATGCCCACTTTCCATTTCTATGTAGAGCTATTTAAAGCTCTTGCAGATTGTGGTAGACTAATGAAAATATAGTGTTTGAATACATTCAAGCAGATTATAAGATCCCTATCAACATATCAAAATTCTTAACAATAGCAATTATAATATCAGTCGAATGGAAACAGCGACATCTAAGTATTACTATTTTTTTAAGCACGCAACAACCGTTACAGTACTTACTTTTATTTTTGACAATTAGACCTACCAAACATTTTGTTACTCAGCCCACATCCATTTGGTTTAATCTTCTGGGACCTATTCGGAAACTGTCGAATTGAGTATCGATTTCGATTAATTTCCTTTACCCGAAAATGTTTAGAACTTGGCAAGGTAACTGAACGAGTGGTTTGACAAAACCTTCACGCGACTTTAAGCCTTATTCGTCGAGATTACCTTTTACATAATTTATCAAGGGATGTTGGCAGATTTCACATAAAAGTGTGACCAATCTTTTATTAAGAATTTCTCTCATCTAACATAATATCGACGTCTATTACAATCCGCCGGAGAAAAAATTCAATAGACATAATAGATCCCATAAAAATTAAATATGAAATATATATTGTAAGCGGTATAGGTATAGAAAGGTAATGCCAAGAAAACCGACTAAATGAAAAATTAAAAATGCTTACAGAAGAAAAGTTAATTTGGAGGCAGGATAAAAGAAAAATATGTGGATATACATTCTTTAAAATGGAAATGAATTTTGCGAATAATATAAGGGAATTAATAAACGAACTGTGTGAATTTACAGAGACATTAATAAAAATAGCAATAATACTACACTTGGTGAATAAAAAATATTAAAGCCCGAAATAAATTATCTCGCTCAAATTAAGCATAACTAATAAGTACTGAATAATATAATAAAAGACGTATTATAATCAAGATTGGATATAATATGCCAAAATAAACATACAAACATCTATTGGTTTGTGAAAAATGATCGTGTTAATTATACAAACATTTACCTTTCCTGGGGCGGTACCTGTATTTTTCACAATCCGGGTGACTGCTCTGACCACTCCTTAAATTTCTTCTAGTCTCTCGGTATTTGCGTTATAAGACTTAGAAGCTACCAATATCAATGATCGACTTACCTCAGAACTATATTTTCTACAAAACATTTATCGTAATGTTAAAAATAAATTTATGTAAATACATATAAAAAAAAATATTATACTGATCGCGTCGAACCATCATGAATATCATCACCAGCATAAATCTCACTGCTGGGCACAGGCTTTCCTGCATGGGAGAAACACACTAGTAGTTTGAGCCATAAAAACAACATGTCCCACGTCATTAATATAATCCTCTGCAATACCTTCCTCACAAACACAACGTAGCAGTGTTAATTATTATTACTACACGGGAACGCCTTCAAAGTAAATGGCCCGTCAAGTTGCACGGTGATCATTTCAGTATAATTAAAGTGAGTTTATCTTTCGTAAACGTCATTTTTACTTTTTAGATGAACTTTTTGAGATGGCTTCTTACATCCACAACAACGCTTCAAAATATCAAATGGACATTCAGAAATCAAATTTAAAATAATTTATTTAACATAGAGTTATTTAAATACTTGTTGACATCAATTAATACTATGCTAACATAAGAAATAAGTATAATTAAATATGTGACTTAGCACTGGTTCGAAAATTTGGGAGAGCCTTAGCGAGAAGAACCAGCAAGAAACTCAAAAAGTTGTCATATTTTCTACATTAAAAATGTACTGAAGTGGTTTGACTCAAATGGACAGTTACATTAGGGCAGCTTATTCGAAAGAAATACAAATGAAGAAAGAAAACGATGAAAAACTTGAATGCTCCAGGCGGAAATTGAACGCGCGTACTCTGGAGGCCAGACGCAATAACCGCTACACCATCGGAGCACTAGGTGTAACCTACGAATTTCTTCACCGCTTTTTACTTCTTAATGTTTTTAGCCCCCGACTAAAAAAGAGGGGTGTTATAAGTTTGACGTGTCTGTCTGTGTATCTGTGTGTCTGTCTATGGCATCGTAGCGCCTAAACGAATGAACCGATTTTGATTCGGTTTTTTTTGTTTGAAAGCTGAAGTGACTACGATGGTTCTTAGCTATAATTTATGAAGATCGGTTCAGGCGTTTGATGACTATCAGGTAATTTTCTACATGATAATAGGATTTTACTAACTTTTACAGATCCAATTGATTTTAAATTTGGTGTACTGTCACTTCGGTGACATTCCCATGACATACTAACCTTGAGCTGATCCTATACCATCAAAAAGTCTGCAAAATGCTTAATTCTTCAGAAACTTACAGCAGATATAGCGTGTTTGGGCTCTTATGAATAGTCTTAATGAGATGGTGTTGGATAGATGATTAATGACAGTGTTTGTGACTTGAGTGTTTTTCCAGTCAGTGCGGTTCCGCACTGTTTTTTTTAAACCACTAAGGTGGCAATCAAGCTTGCGGCCCACCTGATGGTAAGCGGTTACCGTAGTCTATGGACGCTTGAAACACCAGGGGTATCACTTACGCGTTGCCGACCCTGTAAAAACCTTTTCACACCTTTTTTGAAGAACCCCATGCTGTACTCGTTTGAGAAAACCTCTGCAGGGAGCTCATTCCACAATCTGAGCGTACGTGGGAGAAAGTTTCTCTGAAACCGTACAGTACGCGACCACTTTGGTTCCAATTTGTGAGGAGCTGCCGGTGGCGAGCGGTGCGATGATAGAAAGAGGCCGTGGGCATTCCTCAGAACACACCCCGTTATACAAACGGTAGAACACACTCAAGGAGGCAAAATCTCTCCTTAGGCTCAAAGGTTCAATACCGCTTTTGGAGCATGTCCAATGGTCCAAGCTAGTATCTAGAAGCTCCGGCCCATAAATGGCAGCAGTACTCCATATGGGGCCTGACTTGAAACTTATACAGTAACAGTCTCTTATTTTCGACGAATGGGCTTCCTCTGCTTATCCACTGTGTGGAAACACTCTTCGTCACACTGTGTCTGTAGTGGATCCGATGTATGCACTACATCTTCACGAACGACTTCCTGCTGCTTTGTCTTCTCCATATTTCGCCTCTTAGGGTGAGCACCCGGAGGCTTGGCTGCGGCAGCGGCATAAGCGCGTCGAGGAGTTGACGCAGTCGCACGCGATGCTTCTACTGGAGCAGAGAGATCGGATCTCTTTGTCTAACATGCAACTTCATGCGGTTATAAGTTACGTATTCATCGATATTTTTCTAAAACTCAGTTTCGTAAATTGTAAATGTGATGAATTAATTTTAAAACCTAAAAAAAATGTATATTCCCCATTGATCGATTAGTGCTCGCACGGCTGTATTTTTAGCGAGTTTTTTTTTATACAACTACACGACAAACAAGCTGACGGCCCACCTGATGGTAAGCAGTTACCGCCGCCTATAGACACCTGCAATAACAAGGAAAAATCACTTAATATTGCAGGTGCGTTGCCAAGTTTCCGTTAATACCAAGCATATCTATTTGATACATGAAAAATACGTTGAATACATAGGTTTTACATCTATAGCACGTTATTTCGCCCAAAAAACAACGCAACAACTTGACGTTTTTATGTTATAAACAGGGTATTACATAAATATTTATAGGAACATAGACATTTATCTAGCGTAAAATTACGTCAATATTTCTTACAGCTATCTATTTATGAAGGTTGTATCTTGAGCCCAGGGGAAGTGTGGAGCTTCAACAAAGTAAGTTGATAAGGAACTGAATTGGGTAACGTAATTTCCGTAGGGTTCTGCAACATTGGCCGTTTTAAGTGTTAAGTTGCGGTTTCTGGCATGTTCCCCATGGTGCAATTGTGTACCTAGAAGCTTCCTCCGTCCCTTCGTTAAGATGGAGAAAGGTGCATAGATTTGTCTCAAGGGGGTCCCCTTCATTATTATATTAAATAATTCTTTAGTAAAAATTTTAACATTAACTTTTCTTTCCTTACCGGAGCTTAATAGTCCTATTATAAGGTTTTTATAATGTTATGCTTGATAGGGGCTAGATAATTTGGTGTCAGTGTAAAAACATTATTGAAACAAACTATAGGGTAGGTACTAAATTCATATTAGAACACTTTTGACCTGCAGTCACAAGGTGGTGGTAAGTACAATACTTTATATGTGGCTCCTCAGACCAAACCTCGACGCGTTTATTTAACGAAAAAAACAAAAGTTTAATCAATAAGTAATTAACGTATTTTTGCTTATTTTAGTTTCAGCCCTACCGAGCTTAGCTTTTGTGTACTTTTTATTCTCCAATAGTACAATCATATCAAATTTTGATAAATATTCATCCATAATATTCTTATTTCTGAGGTGGCAGCTCAATTCAAACGTTAAGAATGAGGAGCCATCTTTAGGTATAGTCATTTAACTTTTTGATTCCACTACAATTTCCAGGATCGGGGATACATTATTTTATAAGCTACTCCTAAATAACTGTATTAAGCTTTTTAAGACGCGAAAAGTGTCCCCTCAATCTAAACATACATAATTCGTTTGGTGCTTTGATAAGTTTCGGATATTGTTTTTATGTTTGTTGGTTATTGACATTGGTGTGTTGATTCTGTAGCTGGTTCTCTAAAACTAAATAAATAAGTTCACTGCCTCTCTTATGAGAAAACAAACTCCTCAAGTGTTTCGTATGTAGGAGGGCCTTTGCCTAGCAATGGGTCGTATATGGGCTAGTGATGATAATGGTGATGAATGTTGACATGATTGAATCAGCGTGATCAAAATAAAGGTAAGCAAAGATTATTTTATAAACGCGTTACTAGCTCCTTTACTCTTACTAAAGGGATTGGAATGGTTTTCCGACGAGTTTTTGGTCAATCCAACGTTTCGACGACTAATTCACTAATATCAATATTCATGGTCACATAAAATAACCATGAACCTAATAGCGCTATTATATTTTTAAAATTATCTTAATTTTTTATACAACAAGATACATATATGCTGACGGCCCACCTGGTGGTAAGTAGTTACCGTCGCCTATAACAATAACCTTTAATAATAAGGGAGAAACAAATGATATTGCGAGTGTGTTGTCACCCTGATGCCTAAAATGAAATGCCTTCCATCCCGAGTAATATCACTGTCTGCCTATCCCTTCAATCTGAAACACTGTGAACTGTTTCACGACTCAAATAGAAAAGGCGGTGGTAGCACCTGTCCAGACGACCCTACCATACGAGCCTACCACCTTTTTTTTTCGGGGAGAAATCTGTTTACAGACCTGCCCGTCGCTAGCGAAGCGACGGGCGTGTGTGGGTGTCGCCCAGCACTAAATGACCCTGGGAATACCCACTTAAACTCCCCGGTAACTCCACTGCCCTTCGCGGGGGTAGCCTAGGCTTTTCCGAAGCAATTCCACCCCCAGGCAACCGCGCAGGTTTCGCGCCGATAATCCCAGACGTGGCGGCCTATGCAATGCATGCGTGGGGGCCACCCACGCATGCGGCCGCGCCTAGGGCGCAGGAAAACGGGCGATCACCGCCCGCCTCCTCACGCCCACCCGTCTACGCCGGATTGGGGCGACCAGAGGATCCCTTCCCGCGCCCTCTCCGCTGCCTCCTTCTGCGTGAGCACAGTCTCGCAGAAGGAGGCGACAGCCTCCCATACCCTCTCGCTACCAACCATGGCAGTGAGAGGTGACCGCCACCGAGCGCCGCACGAAGTTCGCGGCGCTTGTGTCGCCAGGCACAAGCGCCGCGACACAAGCGCCGCGGGCGCCTGCACCCTTGGGCACTCCACAAGGGTGTGCTCAGCCGTATCGTCGGGGGAGTCGCAGTGATGACACCGCGGCGTCTCCTCCCGACGGGCGATAACGAGCATACCACCTAGTAAATGGATAGATATAAAAACTCATTTACAATACTAATTTATTTATTTAACAATTTCAATCACATGACAGCACATAAAGCGTAACAGTTGCACCACAAAAGCTGCCTCTGTTACGGTCTCAAGGTCTAACTGTTACGCTTGGTGTGCTGTCTACACAAAATTAAGAAACAATAAAACTATAAACAAGGACTACAGAGTACAAAGTAGAGATGTGTAGGTCCGCTGTAAATTGGGATCTAGATCCGGACATGCATCCAGTTATGGTGACCTACATCCGGGTTCCGTATCAGTCGGACCTATATGGGTCCGCTGGTCTTACCAAACGGCCGTGATATGCGGCCGAACTCAGATCATCGGATGGAATGCGGATTGAGTATGGGGATGGAACAGAATACCTACATACATCTTAAACCTAATCCTAAGCTCGCGATGCAGTTCCCTACTGCGCCTCGCACCCACAGCGCCGTCACTCCCGATCCGTAATCCACGCGTGCGTGATTCAGTTCCCTATCGCGTACCTACTAATGTCACTCCGGGGATTGGTATCCAACTGGCCGTTGGATATACATCCATCACTAATGCGTGTGATGCTGGTCCACTGATGCGTATCCATCCGGACCTACACATCTCTAAGTACAAAGGAACTGTGTATTCCTAAAATAGATCTCTTCCAGCCGCCCTACGACTTGGAGAATTGTAGAATAATGGTAGAAATGGTGTGTACGAAAATATAATGAACATAATATAAATAACTAGCTGACCCCGCAAATGTTGTTTTGCCATAAAAAAAATAGATAGTAGCCGATTCTCAGACCTACTGAATATACGTATAAAATTTCATGAAAATGGGTCAAGCCGTTTCGGAGGAGTATGGTAACTAAATTTGTGACACGAGAATTTTATACATTAGATATGTGTATATGGATTATCTCACACGATCGAAGTGAAATAAAGCTGCTGAAATTAAATTTCATTATTAATTTCAGAATTGGTACCAAAAACGTCGAAACGCGGACATTTAAGCCGTATCTACTATGCATAGGCTCATTGCTGAATTTGCAAATGGCGAATCTGGTTCCACGCATTCTGCCACTGTGTGGCCGCCACATGTGTTGCCAGTACACAAATAATTTATGCTCCACGGATTATTGTTGTGATAAGCGACGTTTGAGCTACAACTCACTATGTTTGGGCAATCATGGAGATTAGCAGTGACTGTTCTCATTTTACTAGTGGCATTGCAATTGTAAATTCAACATGACGAGAGAATTAGGCGTACTCACCTTCTATTTATCAAATAATTATTTAAGTACATTGTACAGCCGACAGCACATCAAGCGTAACAGTTTGACCTTGAGACCGCCCTTACTCCGTTCGTAATAGAGGCCGCTTTCGTAGTGCAACTGTTACACTTGACGTGCTGTCGTCTGTAATGCACAAAAACAACCAAATCCATAATTTACAAAATGAGACATGATTTAGACACACGAGCTTAACACAAAACTGTATTTTCTACCAGCAATCCTTTGAGTTCAGAGAGTGATTTTGATAGGTAGGTGAGGTAGTAAAAAGTACCTAACCCAATAGAAAAAATAACATACTTAAGTTTATTATAAATACATATTATCATACATTTATTATGTAAATACATATCACCTTGCCAGCCCATAAGTTTCCAAGAAAGAATTCCAAGTTTCGGAAGTCCGACCAAGCAACGGGTTACTAAACTTCTTTCTCCGTGATGTAGAGGTGGAGACACTAAATTGATGACTCCGAAGACCAACACGCGTGCTCCTTAGTAGGAAGGGGGAAGGTGGCATAAGGTCGAAAAGCTCCTCAGAACACTCTCCATGATAAAGCAGATAGAAGGCGCTAAGCGATGCAATGTCACGACGAAATTGTAAACGCTCTAGGCTGTTCGTGACATCTGCGTCGTCAATGATACAGACCGCACGACGCTGCAATCTATCTAGTGCATCGAGAAGGTACTTAGCGGAGCCATCCCACAGGCGTAAGCAAGATTACTTGTAAGACATTTTGTTTGTTTGTTTGTATACCGAGCAAGTTGATAGAGACCTGCGCCGAAAGAGTAGTGCCGTGAAGAGATGGAAGGGGAAGGAACGGCGACATTTTAGCTGTTAACGTGCACACCTGTGTTTTCTTAGCATTGAACTCTCCCTGTTGGACTTAATGGTAAAATTCATTCTCTCTGTACTGTCATCTGCATAGTAATTAATGTTTCCTAATGGAAGCATGTCATTGATTGAGAAAAAGAGTGCGGGGTAAAACAGAGCCCTGTGGTACACCAGCGTCCACTGACATGAACCCCGAAGCAGTAATGCAAGCAAGTTTTGTAGCAGTTTCTTTTGTTTTGTTTCAAAACAACATAAAAATTTATACATAGAGTATAGTAAAAGGTCAGTTCAGAACAAAAGTAATGTTTTTGAACAAGATTTTTGCCAATAGACGTGCGTCAGGGAAACGTGAAAAAAGCAGCGGACACAATGCGTAAAAAATGTAATTCATTTTTCGCTGCGCTCAATAATAGCTTTAAGAAAAAATCAACCCTCTTCTTTATAAGGAAGGGGAGAATGAAATCTAATCAGCAATTTTGTCTACTCAGCTATGAGTTATCAGTTCCGTTTTATCATTTTAGCAATAAAATTCTACCTTAAAAATCACCTCTCTATCTACCTTTGTATAAGTTTTAAGATTATGAAATAAATCGGCTGTAACTGCAGACAAACGCTGAGACATGTCGACATTATAATTGTCCCATTTGAGCTACAGAATCCTAAAACTTTATAAATATTTATAATGGTAAAATAAAGTGAAATGAAACGAAAGGTGGTTTCGAATAAACTAAATTCGTATACTGTTTTGAATAAATATTTAACAAAAGGTCAACTGCCTCTGTGGTGACCACAGATCTAGAGGTCTGGGGTTCGAATCCCATGGGAGCAGCTATTTTCTGCTCGGTTTGGTTGTTGGTAGGGCTTTTCTAAGTCCGCCTGGCTAGCTACCACCATTTTACCTAAGTCTGCGGCCATAACAATAATGTTAACAGCATTGCGGTGTTCCGACACTTATAGGTATGATAGCCAGTTCCTCTGTGGTTGAGGAATCTATGTGTAGCTGGCTTCCATCGTCGGCCTTATCTTCACTTACCATCAGGTAAGATAAGGGCGAAGAGTTACCCCGTTAGGATAAAAAAAGCCATAAAATAACGTTAACGCCCATTACGGAGGTATTTTAATTTTCGTGTTTTCTTGAGTAGATAACCAAACAAGAATCAACCGCAAAAATAAAAATACCCTATCATCATCACCAGCCTATATACGTCCCACTGCTGGGCACACGCCTTCCTACATGGGAGAAACACGAGGAGTTTGGGGCCATAGCACCGCCACGCTAGCCCAATGCGGTTGCAGGAACAACCGGGACCAATCGCTTATTTTACTCATATTTTCGTATTTTATTCATGTTTGGATAAACCAAACAAAAGTTAAACACGAAAAAAATTCCTCTTCAATAGGCGCTGATTTGGCTAACCGTCGTAATAGGACGGTTTACGGTACAGGGTTACTTTTAATCATAAGTGAAATTTTCACTACAATTATATTCTACTCATGATTATGAGTAACTTTCAGTGTGACACCAACTGTGACATCACAAAAAAAATGCTGTTCCAGATTTCACAGTCTGTCGTATATTGAAAAATGTTTATAATAAGAAGCAGAATACGTTATACTGAAATTATTAATAAGAGGAGGAACGATATTCATAGTTTACTCTTAAACAGGAACAAAACACTCCTTTACAGCAAAGCTCTGCATGTTATTGGGGCCATTTCTTGATTATTTGATTATTATTTAAAAAAAAAAAACAAAATCAAATTTGGTATTTTAATTAACTGTAATAATTAATTTGTGATTAATATTATTGTTATGATATTATTTTATTTTAGTGTCATTCAATTTTATTTATGAGTAATTTTATATATGACTATATTGGTATTGTAATATTTAGGCACTTTTTACTATCCAACTAATGAGGTTTGACGGTCAGCGCGTGTTGCGCTTTCAGTTGGCGCTACGGAAGACCAGCGCTGTGACCCTCCAGGTTGCAGCATACGCTGAATAGTGACTTTTGCTTTAAAGTTCACGCTGGTACTTTGGTAACCAAACAGCGTGAATACTAAAATTAAAACCAAACTTTGGTTTTAATTTTAGTATTTTATAACCAATAAATGTTTTTCATTTTTCAATTAATTTCTCTACAATATATTAAATTCAATAGCAAACATCTATCCCCTCAACTACATTAATAGCAAAAAGGTTATCAAATATGCTCTTCAAAGTTTATCCTACGAAGATACAGAGAAACTGATAACTGTATTGAAATAATGTTTGCTTGTAATTAAATATCTGTGTATGTAATTTACTGTCAGTAATAAGTTAAGTATTATCCTTTAACGACTTTTTATTTGTATTTTATTAAATGTAAGTACTTAGTCTTTATTTTAATTGTCTTGTCTTTCTATAACTACTAAAAATTTAATTTTTTTTTATGTATATTGCTTTTATTTTTGTATCTTAATTATTGATAATTTTTAACTGTATTAAGGTCGTTTAGCCTAAAACACAGGATTTACTAGTTCATTCTTACTGTTGTTTATAATATCTAAGTAAAGTTGTAACTATTTTAAACTATTTTGTTAAAAAAATTCTGAATAAATTATTATTATTATTGTTGTGGAAATTTGACTCTATGTACAGACGACAGCACATCAAGTGTAACAGTTCCACTACGAAAACCGACTCTAATACGAAGGTAGTAAATGCGGTCTCAAGGTCAAACTGTTACGCTTGATGTGCTGTCGACTGTACCCAATACCCTATATTTATTGTTTCCAAAATTACAGAGGTGTTTACAATTTAGGACCCTGTTTGGCACAACAATTTGACAAGTAGTGCTATTTAAAAACAATTTCAAATTATTAAATTATCAAATTATTATACATATAATTATGTCAAATTTTATTTTTATTTTATTTTTATTTCATTAAAGAAAAAATATTAAATTAAAAAGTTAAATCAGTGGTCAATACATAAAATAATAATTGTGCAGGTCAAATGCTATGATATCAAATTTTAAGAAGTCAAATCAAAGATCAAGTATAATAATATTAATTTCGTAGGTACTTACACTGTGTCGTTTTATTTTTGTCAAAGTAAGTTATATAAAACCAAAAGATAATCGTACTGATCAGGAAAGCGTGCGATACCAATTTAAAATGTATCGTTAAAATACTTATTTAATTCATAACGCTTTGTCAATTAAGAAACTTATTGAAATTTTAATAAATTTTCTGTCGTTTGTCTCGCTTATTAGATTAAAAGGCAGCTTGTATCTATACCGTGTAAACTATTGTAACTAAAAATACGATGGTATAATTATAATTACATTAACTAAGAATTAATAAATAAATCCCTAAAAATTCAAAGCTTGTATAAGTAAAGGTCCAGACTTAGGTAACAGATAGTAGATTTTCTATTAATCGGTCTGATTGTGGCGACAGGTTGATTGCCATTTTTAGCCCCCCACTGAAAAAGAGAGGTGTTATAAGTTTGACCTGTGTATCTGTGTGTCTGTCTGTGATGACAGATTTTGATTTGTTTTTTTTTTGTTTGAAAGCTCACGTGATTAGGATGGTTCTTAGCTATTATATTAGATCAGTTCAGGCGTTTGATGACTATCAGCTCATTTTCTACATGATAAAAAGGGTTTTACTAAGTTGCACAGATCCGATTGATTTGAAATTTGGTGTACTGTCACTTCAGTAACATTCCCATTACATACTAACCTTGAGCTGATCTACTATCACCATCCATCACAATGCATCCATGACCATCTATAAATCAGCGAAAAGCTTAATACTTCATAAACTTACAGCAGATATGTGCAGATATGCGTGTTTGGGTTTATAAGACTATTCTTATGAGGCCATATGAGTACATATTGTACTTTGGAGACTATTCTCAATGCGATGGTGTTAGATAGACGATTAATGAGGCCGGGGACTACTCAAAAATTTTAATTTTATATATTACATAAAAGAGTAAAAAGAAAGTCTTCCAAAAATTATACAAAGGACAATTATCTGACATGCGTAAGTATCAAACGTTTCTGTTTTAAAAATCCGAGCTGAATTGTTTATGGGTTGACCTTTTTCAAACCCCTGGTTCACGCAGTACGAGTATAAGGCGATTATAACCCATTAATTAATAAAACAGTCAAATTACTCGCTCGCATTTTCCTTTAGAGTTCATTGTCACTCTCTAATATTACCGGTGTTTCAACTGCCTTAAGGACTTGCATATCTGACTTTTAAGTGAACGGTCGATGAGAGTGGTCGTTGACGGCTGTTCTTTTGATCTACTGGCTATTGATGCTGGAGTTCCTCAAGGGTCTTTTCTCTCTGCGACTCTGTCATGTAAATGACAGTACCGTCATGGTGAGATATGTTTTCAGTGTAAAGGACAGTTCGGCGCCAGTTGGCAGTGTTCTCTCTCTCTGGGGAGACGACAATTCGATAACGTTCAAAGACTCTCAAAACATAGACGTGTCTATTTACCGCTAATAAGACTTCGTGCAATGAAGCTCCTACTTTTCGGGGGGCTTCTGTTCCAAATGGTCGGTATCATCTAAAGCCTCTTAAAATAAAGTTAGATGTCAATCTAGCTTTAACTTCGGTGTCATCATCTAACTAACCCAAAGCGCAAACTGCGGCCTAGAAACTGTGCGTCCACAATAAGGTGAAACAGTAGGGACTTTACTGCTGGACAGATTTTTGCTCTTTACAAAGCACGAGTCCGATCGTGCACGGAGTTCTCACCTGTGGGATGGCTCAGCCAAGTATCAATTCGCCTCTCTGGATTCGTTAAGTCAAGAGGTTTATAAATTAGCGTATAGAGATTGGTGGGTACTAAGCTTCGTAGCCTGGACCACCGCCGTAAGTTTTTTACATATTGTACTTTGGAGGGTGTGCTCAAGAGCTTTATGAGCTTATCCCGCCTAGCCCATTTCTTCAATAATCCCATCACCTAATGTAATCCACGCGGTCAGAGAATCGAATGCACTATCGACCTTGGTGTTTCCTCCTGCTTATAACCTGAGTTACTTCAAAGCTGGATTAAATAGTCACTTTCTGCTTCTGAGTAAGCTCGCTGCATAGTAGACTCCCTCTTGACTTTTCTCGGAGTAAGAGAAGGATTAATACATTTAAAACTTAATATAGTCGATAAGTAGGTGCGAATTTTGCAACAGAAATTCATATTTACATCATTCGTGCTACAAAGGAAAATCCGCTATTGAAAGGACCCTTTACGGAAACTTATTTAGTGGTAGGTACAGGTATATACAACGGCAGCGTAATCTTTTGATCTTCGGTGTCGCAAAGTGCTCAATAGTGATATCCATTAGTGATATCCACGGGTATAACCTAATATCATTTTGCTTTCACAACGCTACCAGGAATACTGATATACTTTTGTAAACGCGCGGCATCTTATAAAAGTCGAGCAACTCCAACGACATCCATATTTTTTGAACTGATTTAAAATCTTAGTTATGAATAGGAACAAAGATCTTTACAGTGACAAAAATGTAGAGGGAACAAAGATAGACCAAACCTGAAATAGTTCCGATTGAAGGGTTGTTATTGAAATTTTATATATCGTATTGAAATGGTACAATCAATAAAATTTGTGTGTGTTTTCACAAGTTTTCTTGGCATGACACCAGTTCTATTCGATAAGTAATTAATTACTGATAACTTTGCTCTAGTATCCTCCAATACCAGACGCTTGTAGGAAGCTCGATTTACGGTGTTTTACTTTGGGTTTTTATCAATATTTTTTTAGATGAACTACTTTACACTTACAATTTATAGTAAAACACAAAACTTATCTACATATTACGTAATGACAAATGCACTGCTTTGCCATAACGCAATTCATATGCTGTATATTTATTTTCTCAAATATGCTTGGAAATTTGAGCATTATTTTGACAACCATCTTCGAGATAAATCAAAATTGCTGTATTGGTAAAATACATGCCAGCAGCGGCCGCCAAAAGTTGTATGAAAATCTATATCGGTCGTGTTTTAGCAGCCAAATAAATTACTATAGTTGTAAACTCATATTTGCCGTGTAATTTAAAAATAGAAAGATCTTTTACTCCGAAATATGACAACCAGGAGGTAATTAAACAAAGGTTTTATTTAAATTTCGAACTGGCTTGCAAATAGAAAGCTGTTTAATAAATAAAATAAGTTCACTCTAAAAGACATGGCCAAGATTTCATAGTAACTTTGCCTAGGTATCAATTTCCATTTATACTTATGTTTTGTATCGTTTTATTTTGCTGAATACCTACAGATTAAAATTAAATAAAAATAAATCCCAAATAACTTTGCAGACAGGCAGAGCAAACGAAAACAGTTTTATCAAAACTTATGATGATCAAAACCAAGCAAAGTGTACAGTATTATACTTTGCTATTAGAATGAATGTTCTACATTTCGATTAATAGAAATGCCATTTTTCGTAACATGTTTACTAAAATATGAACGCGCTTGTTTCACTTGATATAATTAACAACAACACAACACACACAAACAATTTTAAATCATCATGTAAAAATTGAGAAATAGATTGAGATACTGCAATGATGACAGCTAATACCTAGTGTCACTTATCAGTCAAATAAGTTCCGTTCAATTTCAGGTATTTTTTGTAATAATAAAATATAATTAAAAGATATTTCAAAAACAATATTTATCAATATTTAAATAGTTAAACATTTGGAGTTTTTCAGACAGTACTCTTATTTTGTTATATTATTACGTGTTTTGTGTTTTGCTAAAGTTATTGTATTTTTAAGACGTCAGTGGGGTAAGGAACGTAAGAAGGTATAAGTATATCCGGATGTTTGCACTAAGGACTATTAATTTAAGTTAAAAAACTACGAAGTTCTACAGGATTAATAACCTTAGTGGTGTTCTTTTAAATGCTGTTCTCACTTGTTCTGTTCCTATTTTCCGTGGAATTGAAATCTTGGTTCCAGTTGCATACCAAGTTTTTTTCTATGTACAGTCGACAGCACATCAAGCGTAACAGTTTGACCTTGAGACCGCCCTTATTCCGTTCGTAATAGAGGCGGATTTCGTAGTGCAACTGTTACGCTTGATGTGCTGTCGTCTAATTTTCGTGCGAATCGCTCTCCTTATACGCATGCAAATAGAATTCATTTGCCTTTTTCGTGCTTTATTTTACGATACTACACACAGATAAATAAATAAATGAAATAGAGATAAAGGGATTCATAGCAACACCTCGCAACACTCATTCGTAGCAGCAGCTATGTTCATACAACCTACTTTGATGCTGTTCTGCTTCACTATCTATGGTTTCTGGAAACAACTTAGCACCAACTCCAAAAATATGTTCCTAGGGGATGAGTAGGTACCTACTAAAATTTAATTATTTTATCGTTTTCAGTTTTTTGGAGTCGCTTTTAATTTTATGTTCTATTTTTTTTCCCCTTCCAGTACACATTTTGGCCACCTTCTTTTATAAGTTAGTAAAGCGTAAGGTATGTAGAAACATCTTCTGTGTTTTAGAATAACACTAAGTTTATTTTTAAAATAATCTGAATTATCTTTGAACAATATTTTATTATTGTGCACGGTCTGATAACTAAAAGGTTAACATTTGGGATCAATTAAGATGGTAATTGAATAATCTCTCAGAAAAGTCATCAGTCTTCAGAAATAAACTAATCTTGCATAATACCAGTTTAATTTACATTTTGTACCCAAAAGGTACCTTTTAGCCCTTTCACCTGAAACCATGATGAAATCTTAGATGTTTTGAGATCCTTTCACGAAATCTGAACGATCCACTAATGGGTACAAACCTTACCAAATTACACGAGGAGATTTGTAAATTAACTCGTCATCATCATAATCCGAGGCGGGTGTTAATTAACTTTTGTCCACTTAATAACGGTTTAAAACGAATAAATTATCTACAGTTATAATATCTGTACACATGATGTTGACGCAATTAAAGAGACCTTTTAATGATACGGGGCTGGCTTATCATAAAATCTTGTACACAGTATTTTTGTCACGCTCGATCGTTTGACATTTTGAATTTTGGACAAGAGTTAACACTATGTAACTATAAAAGGCTTATAGTATACAATCTTTATAGTAACCTTCTATAAAGATTGTATATAGGTATATATTTATAGTACCTTTAAGTAATGATTGAGTACGAGCATTTTTTAGCTTTTAATACAAACCCAACATCGCCAATAAATTCTTAATTATTAGACTTTTCCAAAAAATCTATTTTAAGTAATTAAAATATTATCAAACATTTATAATAATGTTAAAATCAAAAATCAAGAAAATCTATTTTTACAAATTAAACTAGCATAACTTGTTTATTGCAAGTTAAGTCTTATTAGATTCAGTTTGTTGGTTTCTAATATTTTTGACATAAAAGTTTGTATGAAAAGCCGTGCGGCGTAAGCCCCCATAAGAGATGAGTCTCCCTGCTCCCAACATAGTGCTATTGCCGCATTTGGCGACCTTATCACCACAGGGACACAACAAACAAAACTACAAAGTAATGTTATGTAGTGGCAATGTTGGGTATGGTGATGGACGCTCAAGATTCAATTGAGAATACTTATTTGCCCTACCTCTTTTGAATTTGGATAATGGATATTCCAGCAAACACAATTTACCTACACAAACACGTAGGCCCGAATCTCTTCCTAGCACTTACACGAAACCATTAGAGAACATGTCAGAAACAGGTTTAAGGCTGAAAGGCAAAAAATACCGGGATTAAGACACTTTTAATTTTTCATCTTGATTTGTTTCTCTCGTAAGTATAGACTACAGATAGTTTTGTGTCCAGGCCCAGGCGTATACAGACCGTTGATGATGTTGATGAACTCCTTCTAGGGGAAGAGGTAGGAGTATGGAGTAAATACGATATCTTTGCAAAAAACGTTTGCCACTTTGCCGAGCGTGTGGTAGGACTCAGGAATCAATGGAACATTTTTAAGTCAGTGTGATGCCCTGGCCAGAGCCAGATTCAAAATTCATATTACTATAAATCGGTCTGCTTGACGTATCTAATCAATTTATGAATTATCACGGGGCCTTGAAAAACTAAACACAAATACAAAGCATCTGATTTTGCCAATTATGCAAAATCCGTTCTATTGTTGTCGTAAGTCTTTCGCCTCTATATTAACACATCAGGAACTAGAACTGCTTCCATCTCAAGTATCTATCATCTTAGATTGTGATTGTTGATTGATAACAGAAATCAACAATTTGATTATGAAAGTTATATGCTTAAATAATATTTCATATCATTATACAGGGCGGTGACGACAATTTTAGCCATGATATAAAATTTTATGAATAAGATATATTTGAAAGTTGCAAAAAAATCTACGAACTAATACACACCATGTTTTAGTTTACTGTCGTAATGTCGATTTTGCCAATTTTGCAAAATCCGTTCTATTGTTGTCGTAAGTATTTCGCCTCTATATTAACACATCAGGAACAAGAATTGCTTCCATCTCAAGTATCTATGATCTTAGATTGTGATTGTTGATTGACAACAGCAATCAACAATTTGATTATGAAAGTTATATGCTTAAATAATATTTCATATCATTATACAGGGCGGTGACGACAATTTTAGCCATGATATAAAATTTTATGAATAAGATATATTTGAAAGTTGCGAAAAATTTCTACGAACTAATATAGACCATGTTTTAGTTTACCGTCGTATTGTCGTTGTGATAATATCATGACCATTCTTTAAAATAATATGACTATTATAAAATTATCAAATGAGTAAGATGTATTTGAAAGTTGCAAAACATTTATATGAACTAATATAGCCCAAGATTTAATTTATTGTCGTAATGTCATCACCACTCTGTATATTCATTAAAATTTTTGTCAAATTATAGTCATCTCCAACAACAAATCTATAGTTATCTTCCTATTAAACATAGAGTCTGAATCTAATCATTATATAAATAAAATCGATAATGGGAGATAAAACCGGGCTTATACGGCTATTTATCTGGCTGCTTCGTTACGGGATTAATTCAGTTGGATGCAGCATCGAATGATAAAGAGACGGTATACATTTATGAGATTAATGAATTGGTAGGATCTAGAAGGAAGAATATTTCGCATATTATTATAAGAGAATTATCACCATAATTTTTGAACCTCTCTAGAGAGCTATTGTAATGTTGTTTGAGAAACTTGAGAAACTACGTTTTAAAGTCCTTAATTTTTGATTTTAACATTATTATAAATGTTTGAAAAATTACTTAGTAATTAAAATAGAATAAAACTAGAAAAATTTCACGTCCTGAGGCAGGTATCGAACCCGCGACCTTTCGCAATCCGGGCGACTGCTCTGACCACTGAGCCACCCAGGACTTGGGATATCCCTGTGAAATTCTTCTAGTCTATCTTGTATTTGCGTTTATGAGCTAACGTCCACCCTACAATGTCGAAATATTCTATTTCAACATCCGAAACGAGTATACGAGTGTACGAGTTTTTTTCTAGTTTTATTCCGTTTTAAAGTCTTTATTGCGCCAAATACAAAAAAATACACAGTCGCATGCAAGAAAGGACTTATCTCACTTAGATAACTCGTCCATCCAACCTGTCATGGGTTTGTGTTTAATAGTTATTTGTTATACAAGAGTGCAAACTTGCTTTTTAACCGTTTGCTCAATTTTGATGACCCAGCAAGCGAAGGATTCAAAAAATAGAATCCTGAGCGTTAGCGAGGGAATCAAAAGAGCACGAGGTAAAAAATTTTTTGCACTCGAGTGCTGAAAATTCCTTTTTTATCCCCCCATCTCGGAAAGAGTATTTTTGCTCTTCGATATCTGAGTGCAAAAGCCGTTTTTATCCGCTAGAGGATAAAGTAAAATTTAATTTAGAACATCGTGTAAATTAAGTTTGTTAATTCAAAACATCATTAAACCTCTTTACTTCTACCGCGATGGTGCCGAATTTATCATACAACCTTTTTTAACAAGTTAAAAAAGGTTGTATGATGTACGTGTACGATGTACCTTCTTGGTGTACGTTTTGTTAAATTTCTTTTGCGCGCGCCATTTTCTTTTGACGACATATTTGTTAAAACCATAGGTTTAAAACAAGAAACTTGAAATCAAGTAAAAACCTAAAATGAGTGATTCTAGCGACGAACTAGTTTATTTGACGCCAACAGAATTGACTGAAATTATTAATAATGCGCAAATGTTTTTTTTTGCACTGAGTCATTTCCTCGTTGAGGCGGGATAAAAAGTTAGGTGTTGCACTCGAGTGCAAAGATTTTTCACCTCGTGCTCTTTTGATTCCCTCGCTAATAATAATAATAATAATAATAATTTATTTATTTTCTGTAACACGTTTTTTTACATTTTACAAATAGTTACCGAAGTCACCTTTTAAGCAAAAATGCCTGTGCCAGGTGACTTCGCTCTTCCATAACTACTATTAAAAAGTTCTATAGGTACTTACAAAAAGTAGAAAATATTAATGAAAAATCATACAGAATCATACAGAAAAGGGAAAAGTAAAATATATTAAAATAAACATAAATATGTGTAGCGTATACAAATGTGTGTGTGTGCGAGAGAGAGTTTGTGTGTGGGTGTGTGAGTTTGTGTGGGTGTTTGTATGTGTGTGTGTTTGTGTGTGTGTGTGTGTGTGTGTGTGTGTGTGTGTGATATATGCGTTATGTATAAGAGTTGTATTTATTTAGTATGTATGTTATTCCGTGCGTATTAGTATAGACTCTGTTTCCTCATAGTTAAGATGCATTAGAAAACTAGTTATAATTTTCTTGCAGTCGTGTAGTGTTTTACTATATATCTCGTGGATTTTATTTATTTTGTTGTAAAGGTATGCCGAGCGACTAATGAATTGGTTGCCAGCAAAGGCGGTCCTAGTTTGAATAAAGGGAATAACATTTTTTCTCCTGGCTCGTATTTTACTTGCATCATAAGGGGTGGTTTTATGTTTTTTTAATGTAGTAGTGAGAATGTAAAGCTTCCTTACAGACATTACTTGACCAATAGCGTATAGATTGTCCGTTGGAAATCTTCTACGTTTGAAGTACATAACCTTCAATAAAGCACGTTGTGCACGTTCAACCTCAATCATCTTTGTTTTACCAGCTCCTCCCCAGATGGAAATGCAGTATGATAGTATTGATTGTGCTAGTGAAGTATAGATTTCCTTAAGAACATTTCTCGAGGAGCCATGATCGACCGTCTGCCCCGGCACCACATGTCTTAAACTCTTAAAAATCTAGATGAGTTTCCTTACTCTGGTAGAGACTAGTTCAATATGTGAATGCCAGGACAGCCGCTGATCAACCACAACTCCCAGGTATTTGGTTTTCTCTATTTTATCTATAGCAGGACAGTCACAATCAGCTAGATCCCGATTAGGATTGCAAGAGTGGATAACTAAATTGAAATCGGTGTTAGGTTGTGTGCGGTTTTGTATACTATAACAGATGTAGTTAGTTTTGTTGGTGTTCAGAGTCAGTAAATTATCCTTTAACCAGTTGCCAATTACATGCAGGCCATGTTCTACATTTTTCTTTGCAGCAGGCCAGTTTTTGCCAGCAAACACGACAGCAGTATCATCGGCGTAAGAAAAAATGTTTGCATTGTCAATTTTCAAGTTACAAAGATCATTTATATAAATTAGAAAAAGTGTAGGTCCTAACACACTTCCTTGTGGTACACCGTATGATACAACGACGTCCTCGCTGACATACTGGTTCAATTTTACCCTCTGCATTCTCTCAGAAAGGTAACTTCTAAAGAGAGAGAGTGCAGCACCTCTAATACCTAGTTTTTCCAGCTTGTGGACAAGAATAGGGACAGAGACGGTGTCGAAGGCTTTCTTGAGGTCCAAAAATACCGATAAACACTTAAACCCTCTATCAACCTGTTCCGTAACTAATTGGCTAAGTGCAGCTACTGCGTCTTCAGTTGATTTGCCCTGTCTAAAGCCAAACTGTGACGACGAAAGTAATTTATATTTATTTAAGTAGTTCATTAATCTAGAGTTTAGGAGTCTCTCTATTATCTTTGAAATAGCTGGCAGTACAGAGATTGGCCTATAATTACCGACATCGTCCCTATTCCCACTCTTGTATACAGGAGTTACAACTGACTTTTTTAGTGGAGCAGGAAATATACCCTGCTGAAAGCATAAATTAACCAGGTGAGTAATTACAGGAACAAGTTCATTCTTAGCTAGTTTCAAGAAAGTGACAGGAATATCCTCGCTAATGCTCAGGATTCTAATTTTTAAATCACTCGTTGCGCTCGTGATTTAATTTTAGAATCCTTCGCTTGCACGGTCATCAAAATTGAGCACGCGATTAAAAAACAACTTTGCATTCTTGTATAACAAATAACTATTCCCGGAATTATATTCATTATTTATTAGGTAAAGATTAAAAGTTAAAGGGCTTATGTACACAGTACACACGACTGCAGATCAAGCGAAAT
This sequence comes from Nymphula nitidulata, assembly GCA_947347705.1. Taxonomy (NCBI): domain Eukaryota; kingdom Metazoa; phylum Arthropoda; class Insecta; order Lepidoptera; family Crambidae; genus Nymphula; species Nymphula nitidulata. The sequence goes on along the minus strand of OX374625.1, from coordinate 13,221,411 downwards.
ATTTTTAAATTGGTGGGTAGGTACTTCATGCTGTTCTAATAAGCTAATTTTTGAACTTTGCAGCACAAAGTTCTATTATTCTTATAACTAAAAACATGTTGTTAGACTAACTTAGCTAAAGCAATTTCTTTAATGGAATTGCAAAACGCAACGTCTAATATCCAGACCACGCTAATAACATACCTACATAATACAACATTCCTGGCGTTTCAAGAATAGATGAATTCTCTAGAATGTGGAGGGTTTTTATGAAGACACACATATTTTATACACTCATTATGATTCCTGTAGATTCTGGCACACTTACGTTAACCTTATAAAGTGCCTTGTACTAATTTTAATAAAATAAACTATTGTCATAACTGTGAACAACAAATGGCTGGATCTCCAGCTTCGGCGTGCCAAATGTCGTGACTACGGATCAAGGCTCGTGACTACGGATCATACCACCTGCAAGCAAACGTCATGGTGGAACGACTCCACCGCCAGCTTAAAGCTTCTTCGCCACAGATATTTCAAAAATGTATGGAGACCCGGCCAGATCTATGTACACTATGCTGAAAAAATAGGTAAAAATATGCAGAACAGTGTTCAATTGTCCATTTTCTTTTGATTTGCTTTGTTGTGTGGTATGTACATAACAAGAATTATGTTAAAGATGCAACTGCATATTTGCATATTTAGAATATTAGTTCCTATATTTTATACTAGATGGCGCCTGTAGTCCTCTGCATCACGCTATCGGAGATATACATATAAATAGTTAGGTCTTCTATTAAAGACAAATAAATGTGTAAAAACGAAGTGGTTTCATTTTCAACTCTATTATTATACTAATAATTAACAAATTATTTTTATAGAAACATCTGCAACACTGCCAAAGTGACGTTTGGTTAACCTCTCTCTACTCTATGTCGCCCGCCATATTATCATATTGAATAATATAATGGTGAAATTAACGAAAAATTTGAACTTTTGTACAAACAAACTATGCATGAAAACGAATTATTGGTATTTTTCACGGATTTAGGAGATTTATTCTGATTTTTGAGATGTTGTACATTACATATACCTGGACGGATATGAAACATCTCCTTTGAAAAAAAAACATGTAAATGTAATAAAGTATCTATCATTTTGGTTGTATGAGAGCGCTAGTTATTATTTTGGAAATGCCACGGTTATCATTAGACATGGGTAACTCAACAAAAAACTATGAACCGCAGGTCAGCTCACGGTTCACTTAAGTGAGCCGGACCTGCGAACCGGTTCACAGATCAGCTCACTTATGAGCTGAACGTTTGTAGATCTGTTTTGCGAGCGAAACACAGAGTCGAATATTACCGAGTGCCGCCGCGCCGAGCCGACCGACACCGGAGCCGTTTCGCAGCTCGCGGTTCGTTCGCTGATAATAATACTTGCGTGTCTGTGACTCGGTGAAACTGTGACTCTGTGGGTGAATATACCTAATCTAGCGAGTGAGCCGTGAGCTGTTTGTTTTGTCGTTGAGCTGCAGGTCAACGGTTCAAGCCAATTGATCTGAATTTTTGAACCGGTTCAGAGCTGAGTTACTCATGTCTAGTTATCATTAAATATTCATTATAACAGGGTTCCTTAATTTTCAATCTTAATATAATTACAGTTCCTAAACTAAAAAATATAAACTGGCGTGTAAAGTGAAATAAATACCAATATACAATAGAGTAGTTGACAACATTTTTTTATTTCATAAATAAGAAGCATAGAACTCAATAAGAAATATTTCAAAAGAAACAGTATGGCTAGGATCAATAGTTTCACAGATATAGCGGTATGTTTGATGTTTGCGGCGCATCGTCCGAAAACGCTCCATAGAAAATCTACGGAACAGGTGACGTCACACGTTCCTATATTACTAAGAAATGTATGGGCATACTGGCAAAATTAATAATAACTATGTAATATGTATTAGGTTGGGAAAAAGTCTTTTCGCATTATAGTATGTATGAACTTGTAATAAAATCTCATTGGCTGTACTATTTGTATCTGGCTGGTTTGGGTATCATAAAAAGTTTAGATTTTAAAAAAGATAATTTCAAATTCAAATTCGGAAAATGTGTGTTTTTCATTTGTTTTTCGTACTGTCAAAATAAGTGAACCTAATGAATAAATTCGATCAATTTTAAAATTTTACTACAAAAAAGGTAAAAATGCAACGCAAGCCGCGAAAAAAATTTGCGATTTTTATGGACCTAGTGAAGTGTCTGTGAGAGTAGCACAAATTTAGTTTAAGCGTTTTCAATCCGGAAATTTTGATGTCAAAGATGCACGTCACTCTGGTCGCCCTATTACGGATAAAATTGATGCCATATTTGAAAAACTGAGCAAGATCGGCATATCAGTAGTTACGACTGAAAGAAAACTTATGAACCGTGTACTATATACCCTGTATATATGATGATGTATATGAAACCAAACCATTTTTGAAGAAGCTGATAACTGGTGATGAAAAGTGGATCACGTACGACAAGAACGTGCGAAAAAGGTCGTGGTCAAAGGCCGGTCAGGCTTCACAGACTGTGGCGAAACCCGGGTTAACTCGCAACAAGGTGATGCTGTGTGTGTGGTGGGATTGGAAGGGCATTATTCATTATGAGCTGTTACCACCAGACAGGACCATCGGATCTGAACTCTACTGCGAACAACTGATGAGATTAAAGCAAGAAGTTGAGAAAAAGCGGCCGGAATCAATCAACAGAAGGGGTGTGGTTTTTCATCATGATAACGCTAGACTTCACACATTAGCCACTCAGCAAAAATTAAGAGAGTTTGGCTGGGAGGTGTTAATGCATCCGCCGTATAGTCCTGACCTTGCACCTTCAGATTTCCACCTGTTTCGCTCTCTTCAGAGTTCTCTAGGCAGTGTCAGGTTAACATCACGAGAGGACTGCCAAAACCACTTGTCGCGGTATTTTGATCAGAAGCCCCAAAATTTCTATAGCAATGAGATCATGTCCCTACTTACAAGATGGCAAAAAGTTATCGAACAAAATGGTACCTACATACTTTAGTTAAATGTAAATAAACTATATTAAAAAATGTTTTGAATTTTCTTAAAAAATGCGAAGAAACTTTTTCCCCAACCTATTATGTTTTTATTTATAGTCGTCATAATAATAGTTGTTTTCATTGATGACAGCAATCAAATATCATTACCATTTTTGATATATTTTTGAAAAAAATTACCTTATGGTAACATGAGCGTATATTTTCCGAATTTGTGTAAAAATACCGCCATATTTAAACTTTGCCTAAGTTTAAATATGGCGGTATATACATCCCAATTGTCCAATTATAGGTACTACCGAAATGATTTCTCGCGAACTAGATAATAATTATGTTACCTGTGCCACTTGAAACTGTTACAATACAATAAGATATTAATGTTGTTGTACTGGTTTACTGTTCTGTCTTCAAACCGTCATCATATTAGTTTTCAGTGAATGGTATTTACGCGCGTTAGTCTTTTACCTTATTACTGAAGAAAATAAAACTGTTATTTGCTTATACAGGCAGATACGAAAATAAAACAAGCATTCAGAAAACAGTCATGTACTCTTGTATAATAGTGCAAGTGAAGACCCGACGGCGCGTGGCTGCTATAAAGGAACAATGGAACGACTGCTCATTGTTGTTTCTCGCCCGCAATATAATACCGCTTTTCACGTCAAACGGATTACATTAAAAAATAATTGGGTCGAAAAATTTATCGCCTGTTATACTGACTTATTATGTTTTGGATATATCAAGCCCACTCTACAATCATTACATACAGACACTAAGAAGTGTGTTTACTTTTTGTCTAAGATGTATAGGCTCTTGTCAGTCATTGGCTCTCATTGCTAAGAGAATAAGGCAGCGAGATGTTAAACATCTCAATTTTTTTCGCGCATTTTTACCTTTTTTCTAGTAAAATTTTAAAATGTATCAAATTTCTTCATTAGATTCACTCATCTTGACACTACGAAAAACAAATGAAAAACACACATTTTCCTAATTTGAATTTGGAATTATCTTTTTTAAAATCTAAACTTAGCCAGATACAAATAGTAGAGCCAAAGATATTTTATTACAAGTTCATACATACTATAATGCGAAAAGACTTTTTCCCCAACCTAATATTACAAACGTCTCTGAGACCTCAGTAATTAATTTGAATAAAATAATGAGACGAGACCGCCCTTCCTTTAATTCCGAAGAAAAAAGAGGGAAATGAAAATATCTTTTTTCAAATAGGCCACCAAGAAGTACTTTCGAATCGTCAAAAATCACATTTGTATGACTATCATAAAAATATATTAACCAAAAACGGTATAGTCTGACTGTCTGGCCCTCAATATAATTGATATTAAAATAAAATATGATCTAAGAGTAAATTGCAACCACTGGTCAGGATAGAGTTGCGACTGGAGAAAAAGTTATTTTGATTTGTTTGACTGTGTGTCTGTCTTTGGCATCGTAGCTTCTAAACCAACGGATTGATTTTGATTCAGTTTTTTTTTGTTTGAAAGTTGATGTTATTTAGATGGTTCCAGCTATAATTAATAAAGATTTATTCAGGCGTTTGATGACTATCATTAGAGACATGCTATTCTTGAGCTAGTCCTGTACCATCAAATAGTCCGCGGGATGCTCAATCCTTCAGAAACTTCCTCCCTCTCTTCAAGGCACTACTCTTTCGGCACAGGGCTCCTTAAACTTGCTCGGCATGGAGATATGTTGCGATCTGAATTCCAAGAACTTCATCAAAACCGTATTCAAAACAGCTTCACGAAAGCTCAGTGTCCTGAACAAGGTGCGTTGATTTTTCACGCCTGACCAATTATGCCTGCGGGACAAAACTCAGGCCCGGTCTTGCGTGGAATATTAATCGCACTTGTGGGATGGCTCCGCCAAGTACCTCCTCGATGCCCTGGACAGATTGTAGCGTTGTGCTGTCCGTATCGTTGGCGATGTAGAGGTCACGAACTACCTTGAGCCTCTGAAATTCTGAAATTGAGTGCTCTGAAGAGCTTTTTGAAGTTATCCCACCTTCCCTATTCCTACTTAGGAGCACGCGTGCTGGTCTTCGGAGTCATCAATTCACTGTCTCCACCTCAACATCACTCACAAAGTAATTTAGTGCTTACCTCGTTTCTTTGTCGTACTTCCGAACTTGGACTTCTTTGCCAGCACATCTGTTCCCTCTTTTCTATAACATGACTTTCTTCAAAAGTGGCGTGAAAAAGCACTTTTTGGGCCGACAAGGTGGAGGCGGCTAGAGTAGCTGTCTTTGCATATGGACTCTTCTTACTGCTTCACATCAGGTGGTGTTTTTTAAACAAAGCACCACAGGCATTTGTCGTGCTTTGTTTATAAAAAAAACTCACAGCAGATATAACATGTTTGGGCTTATAAGAATTATGCAGTTTTATAATATTTACCTATCTATTCTTAAGTTCTGTGAAAAAGTAACATAAAGTCTACTACTATTACCCTTGATGTGCATATACATCGAATATAATATGTATGAATTTATCACAGAAGACTCGTTTATATTTATGTACGCTAAGCTACAACCATAACTTATTCTTATACGACTACAAATAGCCAATTTATTCAGAAAGAATTACTTACCTACTGCGCATAAAATAAGGGCGATAGTAAATTAATTTAATTTTTTTTCGGTCAAATAGGTATAATGCTGTCAAAGAAACATTAGTCGCACTCATGAAATAATGACGTCAGAAGAAATTGCCAATAGATTTTAAAATAAAGCGTAGTTTGTGCTCCTGGATATAGCATCTTCACTTTATAGAAAATCGCATATTGTTCATTCATTGAGTAAGTTAGTCAGAGCTCAATGAGAAAGCGTAATATTCGGAGTGGGAGCTGGAATACCGTTAATATGACGGGTTTTCTGATTAATTAATAATAAAAAATAGCCTGTGAATTAATATTTTACGATATCCGAAACGGCAGGCTGTAGTTGTACTTTTGTACAACTACAACCTGCCGTTTCGGTTTTCGTATTGCATGGTGGATTTTGGATTTGATTTGATTTAGATTTTAACAGGGTAGGCTTACTGCTAAACAAGGAATCGACAAATCTCGAATAAAACTTAATTTTAATTTGGGCCAAATAAAAAACTACAGGTTTGGACAACAATCGATAACCTTTTCAATTAAAATGATAAATTTAAAAATATTTGTAGAAAAACATTTTTACAGTCCTATCAAATTTTATACTACGATATAAATATTATTACATTGGCTTCAAAATCCTAGTGATCGGTCGTTTTGTTTACTCATTTCAAGATAAGAACGCCCTGATAATTGACATAAATATTATGCTAAGGAGATATTTATGTTTAATTGATAACAATAGCTTTACTTGTAGTAAAGTAGTATTTGAAGTTGGATGTATTTATAAAGACGTGCTAAAAGTTAAATGACTAAGATCACTGCTAGCAATGGCACCAAAAAACAGTGACTATTTAGATACTGCACATACGAGGGCAGCGGAAAAGAAAACTCACGTTAGTTTTCCCCAATTAAAATATCCTTCGCTAAGAGATGAAGGCTTGAGAGATCCAGTGCAATGGTTGACTGGAAAAGCAATGGACGATGGAGCAGAAGGCTTCTGGAGGATCCATAATGGGATTTACAACTTCGAAACTTTTATAAAACAACATCCCGGTGGTGAAGAGTGGCTGGAACTCACGAAGGTAACGAGATTTCAACTGATGAATTCAATTTTTCAGAAGTATAAGAGAGTATGAATATTTTATATTTTTCGTTTTAGGGTGTTTTTATATTACAGATAAGAATATTACGCTGAAAGTAAAGTTTAATTTGATAACTTCTGAAATAATTTTGAAACTCGTTAAAACATTATTTTATTATATTGAGTGTTTGGGTTTGAAGTTAAAAAAATATTTTGATTAACAAGTAGCAGAAGAGCCAATTATCAAGAGTGACGTTTTTTATTTTAAAAAAGAACCAAACAAAGATTTTCAATATCTTTAGTTTTAAACAGTTGAGTGCAGTGCCTTTGTACTCAACTGTTTTATGTGTTTTATTTTTAAGTATTTTGTGTATACATAAATAAATAAATAAATCTTCATTGGTATTGATCAATTTCAGCAAGTTGTTATCCGTTTACAATTCAATACCATATTCTTTATCGTTTTAGGTAGAAACATCAATGAAAATATAAAAAAAGGATAAGCTATGGGGTCTCCCAAATTTGTGTTATTTTTTTACTTTAAATTAGTCAAACTGAAGGACCTCCTTAGGTAAATAGTAATAAATAACCAATAATTTCTAAATATCATTTGTTATGCTGTAAAAACTTGCGCACTGATTTTTATAGATGACAAATAAGCTGAACGCCCACCTTTTTTAATGATGGAAAAGCTTTTATAACCCAGCTGTGATGATGGGCCACAGTTGGGTTATGTAAGACTCTCCGACTGGCACACAATAAAAACCATCAGTTCTTCTTGCCTAACTGCCAAGCGAAGCGAACTCACAGGGAACTTGGTAGTCGTCTGCTTGGCTGCTTACAGCTGGCCTTAGCGGGTCACCACAAAGGGTAAGGGATATCCCAGAAGAACATCGGATATCCCTACCATATCGGGTGATGATGTGGACGATGGACATCTATACACTCCTGCAGTAACAAGTAAAAAATCACCTAATATTGTAGGTGCGTTGTCATCTTAAGGTAGACCTCCAAACGATACGCACCTACAGTTCTACAGTACATACAATACTACTGTACAGTAATTACACTACTACCTTACTCCTAATTTTAAATTCTAATTTTATACCGTAGAAAGTACGGACAAAAGTTCATAAAATTTTATCTTGATAACTAAACTAGGCAGTTTTTTATAAGGTTTTAATAATATTAAGTTCAAACCAAAATCAGGTAAAAGAATGGTATATACTGTAGTCTTATGCTTATTTTTTCATTACAGGGAACCGACATCACAGAGGCGTTTGAATGCCACCATATGAATCCGATTGTAGAGAAGATGCTGGAGAAATATTATATTAGAGATGCAATTACTCCAAGAAACTCTCCTTACACATTTAACGACGATGGATTCTATAGATCTCTCAAAAGAGCCGTAAGAGAAGAATTGAAGAGAGTACCAAAGAACATTCCTAATAATGCTGATCGGATAATTGATGGCCTTTTCATAACATGCTTAATTACAGCCGCTTTAACGTGTTGGTTTAAAAACTACTGGATCGTAATGATTTCTTATTTGATTTCTTCTTTAACTCTGGCTTGGTCTATTGTAGCCGCTCATAACTATATACATAGAAGAACAAACTGGAGAATGTATATTTTTAACTTAAGTTTATGGTCGTATAGGTAAATATGAATATATGATATAATATTATTTTGGATTGGTTTAAAATATTTCATGTTTTAATCAATATTTAACTGCTTTCAGGGATTTCAGAGTATCACACGCATTATCTCACCATCTTTATCCAAACACCCTTCTCGATCTAGAGATAAGTGCATTTGAGCCTGTAATATTATGGAACCCAAGAAAAGACAAACCATTTTATGTATATTTCACTTTGATTATCCAATGTGCGTTATTTCCTTTGGGCTTTATAATCAGCTTTTTGAAAAGGTAATACGTAAGTAATTTAGTAACTTATAAATACTTCTTTAACGTTTTTTTATTCAGATAACACACTGTTAAAACATGTTTATGTCACTCACTATACTATATGTGAATAAAAAAGGGCAAACCATCTATAACAGAACCTTCAATAACACATTTAAATATCATTTCATTATATAAAAAATAATAGCAATAATAAAACAAATGAAAGCTGTCATACGAAAAATTAAATTTTAATCATGAGCACGAGAATTTATCTTTTATATATTTCAAGCTCCAGTTTTCACAATAATCAATAGTTAAATAGATAAATAGTACATTAACTGTACTTCAAACATAAATGGTATTGTGAAGATAATGATTTATAAGTAGGGCCATATTTTACAAAAATATGTTTCATTCTAGAACGATTTAAATATTTATTTATTTATTTTACACGCAAAAAAATAACAAATTTAATTATTTTTTAGATTCGCATTGAATTTTGTCAGAAAGGATTTTTTCAAAAATCATTACCGATGGCACGATGGCATTGGGTTACTCTTTCCTTTTTGGATGTGGATAGTTAGTGGTTCCACTTTCCACGAGGCTTTCGTCAACTGGCTCTGGATAAATTGTACGGCAAGTTTCATCTTCTACATGATAGGCTCTAACGCTGCCCATCACCACCCCAAAATATTTAAGGATGGCGATCAAGTCAGGTAAATAATCAACATAAATTTCATACGCATTACAAGAAACAAGGATTCTGATCTGTCTGATATGATTATTGATTATGCTATCAAATAAAATAGGATCAAGTCAGCGCCGTATTCTAAAGTTATAGACATCAATCTGACTACATTTCAGTGCCAAAGTCACTAAAATGTATCAGATTGATATTAATTTTGTATGCACGGTTTGCAAAAAATACATAAAAAAAAATGTGGGTAGTGAAATGTTATAATTTTTGTGTAACACAGCTGATGATTTTTTTGTTGAGCTTACTTTGACAGCTTAATACTTCAATTTAAATAAAACTATTTATTTTTGTATATTTTTAGAATAACTACGCCAGACTGGGGCATGCAAGAACTTGAAGCAGTTATGGATCGTAATGATATTAATGGAAGTCTCTTCAAAGTGATGACGTTTTTTGGTGATCATGCTCTTCATCATCTATTCCCTACTTTAGATCATGCTGTATTGCCCTATTTATATCCTGTGTTTTTAGAGCACTGTAAAAAATTCCAAGCAAACTTCAGATTGACGAATCAATTTGACCTGTTTATTGGTCAAATTAAAATGGCTGTGAAAAAAGATTTCACATTACTGGAAGATTAGTTTATTATCATTTTAATTCATGGATTATACTGGAAAATTAACAACAGATCTTGGTTTGTTACTTGTTGGCACCCACACATTTGAAGGCAGCGTTTTAGTAGATTTAGAAAAAGTCAGTATTCTTAGTTTTTTTTTACGAGAAAAATGCTTCACAATGTTTAATTAATATACCTTGACAGAATGTGACTTCTCCATAAAACTCCATAACTGTTCGACTCCACACGCTAACTGTTACTGTAAGTTACAAGTAAAATATCCCCAACAAAGTATCATGACCTTTACAAGTTGACCTGGTCGGCATTAAGAAAAATGATTTGGATTCTTATAACTTTGAAAGATGTAGGACAACCGTCTCCGTTACTTACTAAATTCTACGTACTTTCAGTCCATCTGAACCTGCTGACTACAAATAAGGGGTGGAGTCACTAAAATAAAGTTAATAGAGGTTGAGCGAGGACTCGACCATTGTTGAAGACAATGCATTTTAAACCATACAGATTTTGACCCAGTCAAAGAGAATATAACACTAGATTTTTAATTAACGAAATTTTTTATAGCTAGTAAGTCATAAGCAAAAAGATGTGATCATTTTTGACAGTACACGTGTATTAATGAGAAATCATTAAGGGTTATTGATAAACTGTCAAATTGTGATATAAGTTTTGCTAATGACTGTAATACTTCGATTTTTTAATGTTCCGTTAATTACTTCATCTACTGAAGTATAATAACAACAAAATTATCTGTAACCTACTCCTATAAAAACCTAATTTGTGTGATTACAAATCACACAAATGAATGAAACAATCAATTTGTGTGGTTTCGACAGGGGCCTTAAATTAAGCCAGGCCCTCGTTCGGAAGGCTTGCGACCTTTTTGTAGGCTGATGTGTTTTTTATACTTATTTATAGTTAATTTTATGCAATCTATAAATTTTAGTAGAGTGGTGACCTAAATACAGCAACAGTAAAAACGACTAACACATTAGAAGTTTAATACTATACAGAAAACGGATCAATAAAATTATTTTGGAAAATTTAACAGCTATTTGTAACCCTCTGATGTTTTAGTCGTCCCAAATGAATATGAACACCAAAAAGATAAAGAAGAAGTACAAAAGCAAATAGTAACAATGTTTACTATAATTTAATATCTGCAAATATGAAGATAGAGTAACATTATTCTGATTATAACATTAAAAAGAATGTAGTTTTGATTTGCATAAAGCCTAGGGTTTGTTTGACACAATTCCATAAATCATTTAATAGTTTTAAAATCAGTGCGCATCGTCTCTTTAATTTGCCCAAGGACCATTTGAAATTGTGTCGAAACTCTGTAATTAGCTCTAAATTTCTCGCACAGTTCAATGAAGATCGGGTGCAAGTATCCGAGAAGCGCGTGGTCGAGGGTCGGGAACATGTGGTGTAACGCGTGGTCACCGAATAAAGTGATCACGGCGAACACATTCCCGTTAATGTCTTTGCGGTCTAAGAGTGCTTCTACTTGATGTTCTCCCCAATCTGGTGTCTCGCTCCTGTAAAACGCCATTGCAGTAATAAATTAGTAAGTAAATGTAATATAATTTATTGAAATTGATAACTTGAGGAAGGTGAAATATTTTTACTTAAACCTATTTTTGTTTTATAATTAGGTAGTAAAAACTCGAATTTGAAAACTCCAAAAAATCTCAATAATTTTGATCGAAACTACAAAAATATAACTTGTAATGAAAATGGCTTAGGATGAAATTCACCCATTTCTTATTTTTTTTATTTTTAGGACAGGCAGTCTTAACCTAACCTAACCAATGTTTTAAGACCTAACTGTAGCATAACATTGTAAACTAAATTAAAAAAGTTAGAGCTGTGACCTAAAATTTTAAAAAAATAAATAAAGTGGGCCAGTTTTCCTCAAAGTAGGAATATAAATAAAAATTACTTTGGTTGGTCTCCATCTTTTATAGCATCAGGGTGATGATGAGCTGCATTTACGCCAATAAGGTAAAAGGTTAGGCTTCCAGTACAAATGATCCACAACCATGTATTTAGAACGTGAAGAAAGGGGGCGCCACTAGTGAACCACATACACAGGGGTAGAAGCAATCCTAAAGCATCATGCCAACGGTAATGTTTTTGAAAGAAGCCTTTTCGGAAAAACACTGATAAAAATCTGCAAAGAGTAATAAATTAACAGAAAATTAAATATGTACCATCCTATCATTGTTACTGGCTAATATACAGCAATATATAAAATTTAAAATTTTAAATGATTCCCGGCTTACTTACCTAATCATCTATCTAATACCATCATATTTAGACTATTCTCATAAGCCCAAACACGCTATATCTGCTGTAAGTTTCTGAAAGACTGAGCATCCCGCAGACTATTTGATGGTACAGGATCAGCTCAAGGTTAGCTTGTCTTGGAAATACCACCGAACTAACAGTCAACCAAATTCCAAATCAATCGGACCTGTAAAAAAAATATTTTTTTACAAAAATAAAACCGACTTCAAAACACTAAAAAGGAAAAAATAATTCAATTTCGGTACCTAAGTACTTACCTCCTAAAATGTATTTTTTGGAGTTGGTGCTAAGTTGTTTCCAGAGACAATAGAAAGTAGGTACCGAAATTGAATTATTTTGTCCTTTTTAGTGTTTTGAAGTCGGTTTTATTTTTGTAAAAAAATATTTTTTTCATATTTTTAAGTGATTTTCTAAGGTCAAAGCAAGATGGGTGACCGTCAGCACTATCGACTTGTCTGTCTCTCAGTCTTTGGTTGAAATACATAGTGAAAGAATTATCTTCTAACTCCTAACCGTTAAGGAGTTGTACCTACCGTCATCAGCTCATTAACAGGAGATGATGACTATCAGAAGCAAATACTTGAATAGCTTTGAAAAAATTAAAACATGTCATACGTGCCAATAAAATTTGAGGTTTGCCCTCGATTTTCCTGGGATCCCATCATCAGATCCTGACTTGGTGACAATGGGACCACCACTGGAGTATACTCTATCGAATAAAAAAAGAATTTTGAAAATCGGTTCACAATTGAGCGAGAAATCGGTGAACATACATACAAAAAAAAACATACAGTAGAACACATAAACTCCTTCTTTTTTGAAGTCAGTTAAAGATAGTCAGACCCTTTTGTCAAGTAGGAAATTAGCCGATAGTAATCAAATGCCTGAACAGATCTTCATAAATCATAGCTTAGAATCATCAATTAAAATTCGTTTATTTAGGCGCTCTAATGCTACAGACAGACACGTAGATTCACAGATACACAGACAGACACGTCAAACTTACAATTACAACATCCATCTTTTTAATCGACATAAAATTAAGCTCAGCACTTATTACGTTTCTTTGTAGTTTTGCAGACGCAAATAACATTAAGCTTATTAAAAAGGTTTTTCTGCTAAAAATAATAACATAAAAAATAGGTACTGGAATGGTATACAATATCGTCAGGACGGCTTTTTAAATGAAGATACTTTTTTCTAATATTATTTTTACATTATATTAAAATAAATCTTTCAAATCTTTTGAAATTTTTAAAACATTGGCTCGGGTCATGAAACATATTTCTTCAATGTGGTCAGAGCAGTCGCCTGAGTATAAGAGATCGCGGGCTCAGTTCCCGCCCCAGCACATAATTCTTAAATATATAAAAAAAAATAAAAAAATAAGGCAGACTTTCTTTGTGCTCTTGTGAGAATGTTCCGGTAGAACGACAAAGTTAACTACCGCTTTCTCTCTATTGACTCCATATTGAAAGGTGGTTTTCAATACTTTATTACAAAGACGCTGCTATCGTTTTTATACGATTTGACGGCTGAACACACGTTTTCGAAGTCAATTCTCGAAGCAGAGCTTAATAAAAAGTTATGCTATTGAGAAGTTGATACCAACTTACCTTTTCGTAAAATTAAGAAGAAAAGTAAACGGGAAGAAAAGCAATTCCGTTATGAAGCCCAATCGTGCATGCATTGGTTTATCCTTCCTTGGGTTGTAGAATAGAATTGGTTCTAGGGAGCTAATCTCTAAGTCCATGAGCGTATTCGTATAAAGATGGTGAGAAATCACATGAGATACGCGGAAATCTCTGAAAAGAAATAATAATATCGTTACTTTTCGTAAGTAAGCTTTTCTGTCTTAATTCCTGATACAAGTTTATTACTCGTAGTTGAATAAACTCGCAAGAATTGCCCTTGGTGAAGTGGAAAATCGGTGATATTAATAATAAATAGGGATGATACTTTATTTCAACAGTAGAGTGGTCCTCTACTGTTGAAATTTGTAGACACAAAACCAGACGTCTTGGACTCGAATCCTGGCTAGACAGATGTTTGCATGATGAGTATGAATATTTTGTTCACGAATCAAGGATTTTTGTACGTTTTGTTCATATTTATATACTGGAAATTTATATTTTTCTGTGATATCGAATCCACAACGCAAATATAATTGTAGACTGGATAAAGGTGTGAATGTAATGCTCGTTTTCACTAACATTTGCTTAGCGTTAAGAGTCTCTAAGCTATTTTTATCTCAGTCTATCTAAAGGAGATAGAAAGAGACAAATGTCGTTAAGAGTCACCTAGGGAATGGTTAATGAAAACGGACATAAGATTATTAATATTATTTAAGAATAGAGTTTCTTTACTATTTGCTTGGTGCTAGTTATTTATGAAGATGAAAATTATCAGAAAAATATCAAAAAAAATATTAAGATGCCTAATTAATTTTTTTTTATATATTTTAAAAGAATGTGCTGCTTACCTATACGACCACATACTCATATTGAACAAATACATCCTCCAATTCGTTCTTCTATGAATGTAGTTATGACAGGCGACTGTCAAAAGCGCAAGATTTACTGATGCAAAAATATACCAAACTGTAGCCGCATAGTCATTTGTCACCCACGCTGCCATTGCTGAGCTACATAAAAGAGATACAAATAGCCCATCTGTTATCATATCCGCAGTTTTAGAGACATTTTTAGGTATTTTCTTCAATTCATCGTACACTGCTCTTTTTAAGGTTCGATAAAAACCATCCTCCTTGAAAGTGAACGGGGAATTTCTTGGCGTATTTGCATCTCTGACGTGATATTTGTCTAGAAGTTTTTGGGTAGCAGGATTTATGTGATGAGATTCAAAGGCTTCTGTTATATCTGTGCCCTGAAAAATAGATTGACATATTCAACAATTATTATTAGTGTGTACAATATTACATATCCAAAAAAACACGTTATCCAGCGTTTTACATAAATAAAAAAGAAAATACCATACACAGACTCAAACCATAACCTCGCGGCACTTCTTAGAAGCAGTGAAATTTGCTCAGAAACGGCTTTAACAGTAAAATAAAAAGCTTTATTCAAAGTATATAGTTATAAAAACGACAATACGACAATAAATTAAAACATGGGCTATATTAGTTCATAGAAATGTATTACAGCTATCAAATACACATTATTTCATAGAAATACAAACTAATAAGATGTATCTGGAAGTTGCTAAACATTTTTATTAACTATTATAGCCCATGTTTTAATTTATTGTCGTCACTACCCTGTATAATATATGGTTGTTACAATCATTTTTTAAGGGCTTGACACAAATTATAAACACATTAAAAACGTATTGAGTCTGATGTACGGATGCTTCATAAATTATAGAATAACTATCCGTTTTGTTAGAAAAAAGAAAAGATATTTCAAGCTCAGTAAGTTAGTGTAGTGTGTAAGAGCAGCCCCCTATTCTCAACTCTCGATTCACGGATTCGTTTCGAAAACTCAAAACCTGTCTCGCTTTGACGCACTGCAATAAAAAGTGACAGGTATAGAGTTTCCGATAATCGAATCTTTTCCGACTGTTCAGAATAAGGGAGCTGATCTCGGTGTCGTAGTTGTTTGAGCTCTCTGGTTTAGATTACGAAAACCAAGGAACTTTTTCCATGGTCAATCCTGGGATGGGTCAATCTAATTGGTAATCTTGAGCTCCTTCGTGCTTTGGAAGGCACTTTAAGCCGTTGGTCTTGGTTGTTACTGCAACCGCTTTAACCCATCAACCCCCCTTGGGCCAGCTTGGTGGTGTTATAGCCCAAACTCCTCATCTGTTTCTCCCATGCAAGAAGGCCTGTGCCTTGCACTGGGACGTATAAAGACTGGTTGTGATGAAGTAGTGTATTACAGTGAAGAAATAATAGAGTATTACAAGTAAGTAGACTGCCAGAGGGCCTTAGAACTATTAACATAAATGTATTAACGTTCACTTTGAATTGTAGTAAATGGTACAATACGTTTTGAGTTTTTATTGAATAACCTTTTCCAAATGTATGACATATACTATTTGCAATATCAAAGGAGATGTTTCATATCCAGCCAGGTATATGTACACTATCTCAAAAAATTAGGAAAAATCTCCTGAAGCCGGAAAAATATCAATAATACGTTTTCATGCATATTTTCGTTGTACAAAAGTCGAAAGTTTTTGTCGATTTCACTGTTATTCAATAATATGGCGGGCGACATAGAAGTCAACTAAATGTCACCAAGTGACGTAAGCGCCATGATGAATATTCGGTGGTGTTGCAGTTTGTATCACACAACAAAGCAAACCGGCCGGACCACCATTCATTTTTGAAACATCTCTTCTTATACAATTCCCGAACGTTGGTCTAAGTATTCACCCTATCTGTTTATTTAGTTTTTCAGTGAATCAAAATTTTACTTTTTAAAATGCACTCTCAAATTAACAAATTTCTCTTCCATTAATTTTGAATCTACTAGCCCAACTCAGTTAATGGCTCTAGTTATTTTTGTAGAAATTCAAGAAGTAACGTAGCAGAGGTCCTATTACGCCTGTTATCAAAAACATAGCCTTTTACGGTGGTTTTTTTCCGTCCTCTATTCTTGTTTGGATAACCTAACTAGAATGAAATTCGAAAATAAAAATAACCTTTGAAACAGGTAAAACACGAATTGAAAAAATATACCTATGTATACTTAAAAGGTTTAACGTTATAAGGTATTTTTAAGTATTAGGCGTTGTATTTGATTACCGCCTTATTAGTACTGTTTACGTTACTAACTATTACTTCGGAAGGGCTAGTTTTACAAAACAGCCCTATTGCATCTGCATTAAGCTGTCATCGAGCAGCAAGCAGGAATCAAAACTAATCAGAATTTTTAGTTCGATTGGATTTAGTACCTTCGTTAGTTCCAACCATTCTTCGCCACCGGGATGACGCTTCATGAAATCTGTGAAATCGTAAAGCTTGTCGTGTACTCGCCACAATCCTTCTGCTCCATCGTCCATAGCTTTCCCAGCCAGCCATTGTACTGGGTCTCTTAAAAAGTCATCTCTAAGCGATGGATATTTCAATTGGGGAAAACTGACATGGGTATTTTTATCTTCGGCCCTCTTCTGAGCTTCCTCTACCCAATTAGAATCGTTTGGAGACATCTTTTTCAATATCGTTGAGACTTGTGTTACATCCCTAAGCATAAATAGAACTGATCTAATCAGACATAGGTACATAAACAGATTGCTGTAAATGCGGATAAATTTTCTAATGGAGATGTTGTAAACAAGTTAATGAGATGGTAAATGTGTTTCATAATTGCTTTTGATTATAAAATTGATATGATATAATTTGTATTTAATTATGTTTGTATTGTTAGGTGGTTACTTGGAAGTGATATAGCTATAGGTCACTTAAAAAAAATATAAATCGAAATTACACCTAAGATGTTCCACAAAGTTTAGTTTCCACTGATAGGCAAAAAAGATCCAATCGGAACTATATGATTCACGGAAAATTTAGTAGACCCACAAACGCAGAAGGCGTTACTCTTACTATCTTTATACAGAAAAAAAGAAACAGGCGCTTCTCTCAGGAATGGCACAAATTGATTTACTTTAAACATTTTGATCCTTGATTATAATTATTTTGCTGTAATTTGTTACGTTATAATATCAGAGCTCGGAGCTAGATGGCGCAGTGGTTTGATCGTTCTGGTTTCTATTATGAAAACAAAGCAACAGTCGCCATGGTCGATTCCGGGATGGGTCAACATACGATGGCTCGAGCTACTCCGTGCTTCGGAAGGCACGTTAAGCCATTGGTCCCGGTTGTTACAGCAATGCAACCACTTTAATCCACCAACCCAGCATTAGGCCAGCGTGGTGGTGTTATGGCTTAAACTCCCCATGTGTTTCTCTCTTATGTAGGAAAGCCTGTGGCCAGCAGTAGAACGTATATAGGCTGGTGCTGATTATGAATATCAGCGTCAGGGGCTCAAGCCTCGGCAAGATCAGGGTCAGACAGTTTGTTAACGTGATTGATATTAAAAAAGGGTTGCCAATAACAATGGTTAGTGCTGATTTAGCTGCAAATATTGTAGTACCATCGATAGTCGCTTCAATGGCATTAAGTCACCAATGGTAGCTCAAATCTAGCACGAACATTCGAAATTTTCGTATTGTAAGGTCTTTCTGTGCTAGGGGTACAGTAAAGTAACCTACGTTGACGCACTCCCGAAATTCTGTATGTAAGTGCGAATCACGATACGGTGTTGATTTAAAAGTTTAAAATGTTCATACTAGGGGCACAGAATTAACCATAAGACCATAAGGCCAAAACATCATGTTCAGTGCATGTGCACAAGATAACCTCTGTCATTGTAAACTAAATAGTACTTTGTTTGTTTATTTTAAGAGTTATCATAGTAGATATTATACTTATAATAGCCCATTATACTTCCTGTACTTTAAAATTAAATATTCAATTCGGATAATAATGGGGAGTTTTCAATGAAAAGCAATAATAAAAAGTTAATGGGGGGTTAATGGTATTTGAACTCGACAAATACCTAAACCCGCTGAGCATATTATTGGATTTATAGAAGTATGATGGTCCTGTGTTTAAATATGCATAATAGATTTGATTCTTTTACAGTTTTATCGGACTTCATAAGGCCTTTCAAGGTATTATTTATTTTAATTAGATACAACTTCGAGGAAGAAGTTAACAAATGAATTCAACTTCTTTTTTATACGTAGCACGGCGAATGACTCGACATCATATGAAGTGAAGCGGTAAGAAGAGTCAACATAAGAAAGGCCTTTCAAGGTATTATTAATTTTAATTAGATACAACTTCGAGGATGAGGTTTACCAATGAATTTAACTTCTTTTTTATACGTACCACTACCCGTATAAAAAATGTACTCTTTGCGTACCACGGCGAATGACACCACATGAAGTCAAGCGGTAAGAAGAGTCAATATGAGATGACAGCTCTGCTAGAGCAGTTAAGCTGCTCTAGCCGTCTACACTTTACCCCATTTTGAATTAAACCATGTTGTACGAAGGATAGAGCCAACTCGGAATTGCGTAAGACCTTCTTGCCCAAAGTTGGCAGTGAAACATGATCGCTTCATATGGGTCTTCCTAACAAGATAAGAGTTACCCAACTCGTTAGGGAGTCAGCGAACTATGAAGGGGAAACCCTTACCAGATATAATCAGAAATGAGGACATTAGTGGAACTAAAGTCACTGAAATAGCTCATTGGATTAGCAAGTTGAAGTGGCAATGGGTAGGACATTTGGCATGCCCATCATCATCCTTATCATCAGCAGCCTATATACGTCTCATTGCTGGGCACAGACCTTCCTAAACGGGAGAAACACATGAGGAGTATGGGCCATAAAACCAACACGCTCGCTGGCCGAATGCGGGTTGGTGGGCTAAAGCAGTTGCAGTAACAATCGGAGCCAACAGCTTAACGTGCCTTCCGAAGCACGGAGGAGTTCAATATAACAAATTTTTGATTGACCCATTCCGGGATTGACCATGGCGAAAGTAGCTTTGTTTCCGTGATCTAAGCCAGAGCCCTCAAACCACTACGGCACCGAGCTCCTTGAGCCTTCTTTAAGATGTCCAATGAGGTAAAAAGTTCTGGTGCGTCGCGTGTTGCAAGGTTGCTATAATTTCATAGGAATAAAACCCATAGTATTATCGTAATAAGAGTCAGTTAATTAAAGTGATCTTTACGAATATATTGTACATGAAGATTGGTTATTATTTTCTCAAGCTAGTCATCTTAGTGTATTAAATTTCTGTATCGATTATAGAAGTAGTGAACTTGTGTAGATTTCTTATTTAATTTCTAATGTTCTTATTTGTTTAGAAAATTAGCTGTACTTATGGTACGGTACTAAAATACGAATATTTGAGATAGATGGCATTTATGTGAGGTTAATTACCGATGGCATTTCACATGCTTATAAAATTTCCTTAATTAACACGCAATATTGTTTATGATTTCCAAGTACGCCTATTTCATTCCAAAGCGGATTGCGTCGTGTTTATTATTACTGGCTGAGACGCTTGATACTTAATGAGCCGCCAAGTTTCTTGCTCAGTTGGGCGGTGCTCAAAATTAAATTCATTTGCCAACGCTGCGCTCTTAATTTTCAAAACTAGGTTTCTTACTGGTTTTAGTTATTAAGATTTTTATCTTATTGCACGTAATCTAACTTTAGCAGTTTAAGTTTGTCGCGACTCTATCCTTTTCTGTTCCTAAAATAATAATAACAAATCAAAGAATTCACTGCAATCAGAAGCAACGAGGCAAGTTCTCACAAAAACAGAAGATCCGTCAGAATAACCTTTACGGAGTCCATTAACAAGACCGCCCAAAGTGGCCATTTTATAAACTTATTTGTAATGATCTACAATTCAAATTTTGTGAAAACTTCCTTCTGGAAGGCTCTAGCCAAATTTGCATTATGTTTATACTCAACCTTTTTAGGAAGTAATTCGAATTTTCATACGTAAGCACCAAATGAGTTAAGTGAAAAATTTACAGTTTTCAGTGCATTTTTGTATTATTACTAAATACGATTGGCTTTTATGAAAAAAATATTAAGTACCTTTGTTGGAGTTTATGCGCAATTCCGTTGGAATAAACTTCGTTAGTTTTATTTGCAGTCAAGCCGGTTGTATATAAATTGTAATTTCTACTCGCATTTAGCAAAGGTAAAGAATACCTATTAGTAACGTTTGTAATATTCATTCAATTAAAAATTTTACCAACTTACAAGCATCGATACAGTCACAACTAAAAATGTACCTATGCATAATTTTGAACTCTATTTTACTAGTAATTAGGTGCTGTATACATAGTAGTAGCCCCCTGGAGGGAAAGTATCTAAAATATTGAAGTTAGCAAATTATACGTTAAGGAAACATTATTTTATTTTTATAATAGCAATAACTGCAACCAAAAATTTATTAAAGTCACTTACCTGAGCCGGGAATCAAGCCCACCAAATGTAGAAAATGAACACCCATTATTGTTATGATACCAATCGATAGGGTCCATCATATGAGACAAATCTTTATTATCAACATTATCTGAAAAATTTTGGAAAGACCATAACATTTTACAATGTAGGAAGGTTTCATGTAGCACGATGAAGCACTAAATTAGTGCCACTAAATATTGGAATTACTCAAAGACTCTTATTTTAGATTTGCGATGAATAACTAGACGAGTTGATTTACTTGTATTAATGCAATCTATTAGCCTTTAACATTTGTCTATTAAGATTATAAGGAAAAACTTAGATTTGAGAATTGCAGTTGATATATAAGCGCGTATGTGTAAGTGTACCCAAGTAACACAAAGAGGCTGAATACTAGATGAATAGGACGATTCTTATGTACTAACAGCTGAATAAAGTAACTGAATAAAGGCTTAGTAGCATACTATTCAGCTACTACACTGCTTAAATGGGCACAAATTATTCAGCCTTAAGTTCACATTGCTGAATAACTTCATTATAATAACTTAATAGTAGCAGTATTAGGTGTAACAAGGTGGTTAAATGGCTAAATAGTAGCAAATTAAGGTACTACTGTTTACACTTTATTCATACTATACCGTACACGTTCGCTTATAGATATCAATAATTAAGCTTATGGTTTATATTGTGATGTTTAAGAGCGTATCTCCTACAAAATACTTAATTCGAACTGTTTTGATCAAACAGTTCTGAGTATTTCGTAGGAGGTACGTAATATATAAGAAAGTGACAGATTTAAGTGAGAGATTCTGATAGCGGTAAGTACACAGTTTTAATAATATATTCATGAAAAGCTATTGGTATTTTAAAATTACTGTTAATATGTACGTATATATCTAATAAAATTCTCAAGCGCCACTCCAAATATACCTTTTTACTGAAATTATAATAAAATAAAATCACCAAGCGAATATGTTTCGGATAAATTTTGTCTAATTGTGTCATTTATTTATTTTATAATTATTAATTGCATTATAAATATTTATTTGTTACCCCTTAGTTGTCGTGTATCATGGTATAAATATAAAACAATATGAATAAATTAAAGGTAAGTCAGAATAAAAATGGTGGTGAAATTAAAGAGAAACGTGAACTGTTATACTTCAATATTACTGCCGTAGCCTGCCAAATTGGGTACATGTGTCTCGTTATTCAAGCTAATTCGTAATAAAGGCTCACATGTGATCCGACATACAGCTATAAACTGTTTAGTGGCTGAATACTTGTTCACAATAGCACCTTAAAATTTGATTGGAGACACTTTTAAGGATCCGCAAAATACCGACAAAACCCATTTTAAGGACTGAACAAAATTACATAGGTAGTCTAGTCTAGGGTTTGTGTCGTTGGTAATCAGGTACTTTATAATGTGCTCATTTCTCAACCAGGCATAGTAGAATAGAACTATGAATGAACCAGGTTTAAATTGAAATTTATAATGCCTAATGTTACGTTACGTTGTGATTTTAATTTTGTTTGTTTTTCGTATATTTTATGTCTATTTTCGGCGTTGTTTCAGGTATTAATAAGTTGCGGTCTAAAAGATTAGAAGAAGACGATATTTTAGCAATCTCGGACGAGAAAGATAATCCTTCTTTGTAAGATTCAGATTTTGAAGTTGAGGATGACCAGATTATCGATGACGTTCAAAGCGAAGAAGAAAATTATTATGTGACTAAATACGTTTCGTCTTTAAAGAATCTACTCCCCTCTGAAGAAATCGAACCAGCCCTTGTCGCAGAAGCATGTCAAAATTAGTGTGTTAAAAATGTAAAAAATCTCTGTGTGGCGAGCACAAGGTTGATATGTGTGTAGACTGCTCTGAGGGCTTAGGTAGTTTTTTAAAGCCTGTTTAGTTTTAAGGTTCGCTCTAAAAATAACTAATTAGTGATAAAAAAAGATTTATTTAAGAAAATCTGAAATAAATATACGTTTCATTTATTTTGAAGAAGTTATTTTTTTATTCCAATTTATGCATATTGTTCTTTTGTTGTAATATGTAACTATAATTAAAGTTATAATTTATGTCAGTGTTGTTTTATTTTCAGTTTATATTCCAAATTTTAATTTCCGATAAATAATATATCTAAAATAGGGCTATTTTTGCATACAGATTGTAATTTATATGTGTACGCCTCTGAGACGTATATTAAGGCTTTGTGTACGTCCTAAATAGATTTAGTTAAAAATAAATTTAAATAAATTTATTTAAATATTAATTATTTAAATAAATTTATTTAGGCTTCTAGGTGATGTTTGAGCGATATTATTCTCAACGGCCCATTTTCTTATTTTTTCCCTAAACACATCACGTTTGTCATCGTCGTTAAGGCTCACATCTTGACTACTTTCTGAAGAAAATCTTTCTTTTGAGTGACGGTTTTCGGAAGCAAAAATTATTCGCTTTGCTTATCAATAGAATTAAGATCACTAAGCGAACAGTTCAATATTTGATCAATATTGTTAAATTTCTAACAGATCCCAAAATGTCATTTTTATTATTATGTACGGAACTCTCGGAACAAGAAGGTCCACGGGGATGTATTAATTCAGCCATTACCTGATTAAATTAATTGAAGTAAACCTTTATTACGCAATATGTGTTATAGAATACGCGAAGTGATCCCAAAGAATAATAAGAACATTCAGGTGAACTTGTAATCGGCCACTATTCAGGCATTAATAATAGCAGTATAGATGCGTATCAATGGGGGAAATTTACACCTTTTGCTGAGAAACACGTCAAATTATCTCCTTTTTATATCTTATGTCTGTATAAGAGTCCACATGTACTACCTTTATAAGATAGTGTTATAGAGGTCCATATTTACTCTATTACACAGCCATTGGCATATCTGCACCTGCTTAACTGCCCTTATTCAGTTAATAACGTTCAAAAGTTCTAACAGCTGAATAAAGGCGTAAACAATATACCAAATAAACGGCTAAAGCGTTTTAAGGGTAGTGAATATCTACCATTATTCAGTTACTATTCAGAATATAGCGTTTTAAAATTTTTTGTGAACGGTTTTATTAAGCTCAAAGTGTGAAATAAGGCCACAAGTGATTAAATATACAGTATTCTGTGTTACTTGGGTAATAATTAATGAAGCGTGCGTTCACCTACTTTTACTATTTCCTTATCGCTTTGATTTTAGAGGCTATGTTTTTTAGAGAGATTCGTTCGTTATGATGGACTCTATCGATCAATGTCATAATAATACAGAATGTTAATTTTTGACATTTGACGGATTCGATCCCCAGCTCAGGTTCTTTGAATGCAGTTTTTTAATTTCTAAAATTAAATTTTCTATGCGTATGATTTGCAAACTTCAATATTTAGTGTACTTTCCCACCGGGGGGCATTATTCACCCTGTATAAGAAGCCTTAAATGGATACATCTTTTTAGACTGTACATTATATTATTTTCTGTGAATACACAAGCATTTAATATCTGTGATTTGAGTTCGATTTACAAATTTTCATAAATTAATTTCCATTTTCTAGTGAACATTTACTAGGTGGTAGGGCCCATATGTAGGGTTGTCTGGGTAGGTACCACCACCATTCTTATTTCAGCCGTGAAACAGTTCGTTGTGTTTCGGATTGAAGGGAAAGGTAGCCAGTGTAATTACTGGGCATGGACGGCATTTCATCTTGGGCCTCAGGATGACAACGCACCTATCGCACGTACCGTATACGCAATATCAAGTGATTTTCCCTTGTTATTGCAGGTATCTATAGGCGGCGGTAACCGGTTACCATCAGCGGGGTGGGCCGTCAGCTTGTTTGTCATTTAGTTGTATATAAAAAAAGAGATGAAGGCCAAAAGCTACGTGCCCCGTCTAGAATAAAAAAAGATTATTCTCAAAATTAAAAGTTTCATAAACTTAAATTTCCGCAGTGTCTCACGACGAAAGTCTTTAATTCGTTTGTGTTGCCAGGTATGACTTACGGAATTGAGACGTGGCCGCTTACAATGGGCCTCGTAGGAATGCTCAATGTCACCCAGAGGACAATGAAGAGGGCTATGCTCGGGGTTTCTCTGCGTGATCGATTCAGAAATGATGAGATCCGCAGGCGAACTAAGGTCATGGACATAGCCCGAACAATTGCGAGCCTCAAGTGGCAATGGGCAGGCCATATTGAGGCCATATTGGCCATATTGAGGCTGACGACCGGCTGGCCGAGTGGTCTGTACCCCAGGCTAGTCAGTCAAGAGGTCCCGGGTTCGAATCCCGGTAGGAACAAATGTTTGTAAGATGAGTACGAGCATTTGTTTACGAGTTTATATGTTTATTTAGTATATTTCTAATATTTATATACATATTATTATCATTATTTATCCGTTATCTAGTATCCATAACACAAGCTCTTAATGATGCTTACTTTGGGCTAGATAATAGGTGTGAGTGTATAAATATTATTATTATTATTATTATTATTATATTGATTAAGGAGGACTGACGCCTGTTGGGGCAGAAAGGTAGTGGCGGCCGCGTACCGGGAGACGCAGCGTTGGTAGGCCTCCCATTAGGTGGACCGACGATCTGGTGATGGTCGCGGGAAGCCGATGGATGCGGGCAGCGCAGGACCTATCGGTTTGTAGATCTTTGGGGGAGGCCTTTACCCAGCAACGGGTGCCTCTCGGCTGAGATAATGATGATAAGCATAAACTTAAATTTTATTTACATTATAATAAAATTTTGTAAAATAATTTTAGAAAAATATCTAACATTATGCAATGCTTAACCTAATTGAATGGTAGGTATTTTTAACAAAATAGTCATTTGGGTATTAAACTATAATAATATAATAGTTTCGAAATTGTGAGGGCAAAAGTTTGCTTATAACGCAAAAACCGACAAACTAGAGGATATTCATAGGGTTATCACATGTCCACTGTAGCTCAGAGTAGTCACCCTGATTGTGAAAGGTCTTGGGTTTGGTTCACGCCCCAGTACATGGTTTCTTTCTAGTTTAGATGAATTTTCTTATTAGTGACACTTGAGATGCGGCCAACTATTACGTAGGACGTGAACGGACTCGTACAGTCGAGTACTTTAATATGTATCAATTTCAAAGCTACAAAATGTATCCATTTTGAAGTAGCCACTTCAAATTACTTAAAGTAGTATTCAGTCACCACGGTAATTTTTATGTCAACACTCAATGTGTCATATTTATATACACAGAAAAAACGACTCTACTATATATACTATGATGATTGACACATTTAAATGTTAACATACACTGTTACCTTTAATGTTATGTATACTTTTGAAAATCAATAAAGATGTATCCTTATACAAAAAAATCAGTATCATCAAGTACTCAGAGAGTATTCTTAACTAATAATAATTATCTAAATTGGTAAAAAAATATCATTCTTTTTTTTTGAAGTCGGCTAAAAATCAGTATGAGTTCACTTTCATAAATTATGGATTTCTTTCATACCACATAAAATTATTGCAGTTATTAATTAATAACAAAGGATACAGTATCATTGAGCATTAAAAGAATACATTGCATCGTAACAGTGTACCTATTTTAACATACAAAAAACAGTGTATATATTAGAGACCTTATTGTTGTGCAAATAAATATGACGTATTGAGTGTTGACATAGAATTATCGCAGTGATTGATTACAAATTTAAGCAATCACTGCTACGGCTACTTCAGAATCGACACATTATTTTTCAACTATGGAATGGATACATATTAAAGTACTCGACTGTACAAAACTTATAAAAGCGAATACTTTCTTCTGCTTTTGTTGAGTGCTTGGAATAATTCTATTATACGGATGAGTATAAATTCAACACAGGCAGTGGCTGTAATTTACAAACTAGAGAAATTCGCTCTGTCCATAATTTATCTATTCGTGACGTGAGTGCTCATCCATTTCACAAAGCTTACTTCAAACGTGTGTTTGTTTATCACTTTTACATATTTTAAAATATCTTCATATTTTAAAGTATATGTATATAAAAAAATAAGCGTAAAAATCGACTTCAAAGTCGAGTGGTCCCCCTTGCTACCCAGGCTACCCGGTCCCGGTTTCGAACCCCGGTAGGAGCAAATGTTTGTATGATGAGTACGAGCATTTATTTACGAGTAATGGATGTTTATTTAGTATATTTTTGTAGGATTTATATACATATTATAATCATTATTTCTTCGTTATCTAGTATCCAGAACACAAGCTCTTGATGATGCTTACTTTGGGCTAGATAATAGGTGTGAGTGTATGAATATTATTATTACCTATTATTTTAAAATATTGGTAGGTACTTATCTTATTGAGTGATGTTTTTGGAGTCGCTGCTTCACTTTTTATTGTTTCTGGAAACAATTTAGCACCACCTCCAAAAAATATCTTTCAGGGGGTATAAGTACCTACTTAAATTTCATTATTTTACGTTTTTAGTCAATGTATGCGAAGTTGCACAGTTTAGCGGAATGAATTATTGTAACAATTACAAATAAAGATAGACAACGATGATAAAATATATGCTCCAGGCGGGAATCGAACCCCCGATTTCCGGGCAGGCGCGATTACCACTAAGCCACCGGAGAGAACTAGGTATAACCTACTAATTTCTTCACCGCTTTCTTTCCTTCTTCTTACGTTTTTATAGCAATGTTTATCTCATCTCACCACTCATTGAAGTTAATACCTCTAATGATCAGGAGACACGGGTTCGATTCCCGCCTGGACCATATATTTTTTCATCGTTTTCTATCTTTATTTGTAATTGTTACAGTAAAAGGAGGCGTTGAAACGCATCAAAAACATTAAAAAAAGAATGAATTATTTTTAAAATTTCTACGGTGGTCCCGTATCTGAAAGCACTCCCGTATCTCTAATACTCTTTCAATTAAAAATATAATTTTCCAAATCGGCTTATAAATGACGGAATTCTGAGGTAACAAACACAGAAAAAAACAAGGCAGATTTGATAAGGTCCTCCTTTTTTAAGTAGTTCAAAACCAGCATTCGGGAAAGGGAAACTTATTTACAGTCTGTTAGAAAAGAAACGAAAAGTTTTTTATTTATTTAAATAGCCCACAAAGAAGCACTTTTAAATCGTCAAAAAATACATTTTATAACTATCACAATAAAATATAACAACGTCATAGTCTCTGTCTGTCTGTCATGTCTGAATTTACACCGGTTTCAACAGTTGTTCTAAATCTAATCGAACTTGTCCACTGGTGGGAGTAAACGGTAGAGTGAATTGGCTACTAGCAGTATAGAGTACTCTGCCAGGTTTAGTTACTCGTAGTACTACCAGTGCTGCCTGTCTACACTGGTATAGTTGACCCTTAAGGCATTTCTTAAAATTTTTACACTTTTCTGTATGTTAGTAAATCTTTAATACATTAGAAAATACATACGAGAATCACTTTCTGATACTTATTCGTTTAAGAAATACAATCCAATACAAGTTCTCGCATTTTATATGATTCTCTAGATAATATTACACTAATCTTTTATCAAAACTAATGTCCCGCCTCCGGAAGTGAAATTTTCCTAGTTTTATATTATTTTAATTACAAAAACTAATGTATCACATACCTACTCATTTAAGAACACACATAAAAATGGAAGCGTGTGTATGACGTGACGCTGTATACGTGGAAAGCTTAGGCGTAACTCGTACTTGGGGCCGTGGAAGCTTTTATTGAATACTGATAATTAATTATGTAGTCTCTACTTCATAACTTAATTTTAGGTTAGCGCCTCACATTAAATTTTTTAAAATATCTATATAAATATTAAGCAATATTTATTCGTTGAAATAGTATTAAATAGCTAAGCATAAGAGCTTGGACTTTTTCTTTTCTAAACTACGTATCACCGTTATTGATACGGAAGGGGAAACAAATATGTTTGGTTCGGTTCCTACCGTTAACACCAATAATGTATTAGCTTCTTGGGACTAGAAAGAGAGGCCTATAATTATAACTATACAATATAGGATGTATATAACATCATAATAGCAACTTATAGTTATATATAGGATAGTGACGACAATAAGACAATAAATTAAAACATGGGCTATAATAATATTACCTACTCTAATTATATATTAAATACATTAGTATTGTACTTTTAAATACATCTTATTCATTTGAATAATTAGATGGTAAATGAGTGATTTCAAGCTCTGTTTCAAATAATACCACTTGATGAAGTTGATATGACTTAGTCTCCGTGGGCTCAATTTAATAGAGAAGGCTACTCATACTCTAAGCATAAAGTTGGCATCTTTGGGCATTTTCGAGGGTACTACGATTCTTGTACAGTCAGGGAACGAAAAGGATCAACAGTTTTCAAATTGATTCGTATATCGTGTCGCAAACACACATTACCTTTTAAAACAAAACAATGAACTGATGCCAAAAATTATGTTTTGGCTGTTATATTTCTGCTTCTTTTCTGTTTATTGTCATAGAGGAATAACACTATTGTAATTTTATTATATTAGTATCATACAATGACGTCATTTTTGTCATGTATTTTTGGTTTTTTTTTAGGTCTATAGTATATATATTAATGTCACGCGGAACCTCAGAACACTAACTAATTAATGTTATGAGAGCGGAACAGAAAAAAATAAAGGCTTCTACAGTATACGTCAAATTTATTTAAATGTGAGCAGCATTGTTTCTTGCTCAGTTAAGTTGGTATATTGATTGATTGACTGGTGCAAGCAAAAATCGACTTTAAGGTGACGAACCTTTTCATTCCCCGAGTGAACATACGAACACTGCCTTGTTTTGAACAGTTTGTTTGAATAATTGACAGTATAGTTAATTGACTGCTGCTCCCTCATCCAGTTGGATGAATCGGAAACTTTGATTACGGAAATTCCAGAATGTTTGCTATAGCTTTCTTAATGAGCTCTAGTGAAATTACTCACCGCAATAACACTACATCATTAAGATGTGTTATTCAGCTGCGATCTTCTACATGATCTAGATGCTAATCCACACTGGTGCTCAAATGCGAGTTGGCTATACAGCTGTGTAGGGGAGAGAGGGGTATTTTATGGATGCGGGGTATCTCCGGACATGGCCGCTTACATCATGATAAATAATAATACTTATTAATCTATTTCCCTGATATTTAGAGGTGGGTATTGGGTGCACCCCAAAGAGTCCATACCACTAGGTATGGTTACGTAGTGCTAGGGACTAGCCTGGCATTGAGCATGTCCCGGAGTTACCCCGCGCCCGTGATAGCGCCACTCCCCTACAAACAAGCATGAAGAAGGTAGAGGTGTACTTCTTACCTAGTCAAAGATAACAGGCATAAAGAAAAGACGGGCGGACTGAGATTCACAGATTGTAAGGGTTCAGAACTTTATAATATAATATTAAAATTGAAAATGTTCATACAGTCATAACAAAATGATGTCAATTTAACAATTATGAGGATGTATTTGTTATTTCGCTCATGATTGAAACTATGATATCTTAGAAACCAATATTATAGACTTAATTGCTCTTGAGCGGAACGATTCCCACGTTCTATTAGAACTGCTTCACTGGGAGTTACCTTCGGACACATAATTGAGTGGCTTCTAACAACGGTCTTAGTTAACTAGTTCAATCACAGTAAACGTTCTGCAAAGCGCTGAGGAGACGCGCACGTAGCTTAGAATTCATTAGACCACATATTACTGGGCGGTAAAATTTTACTGAAAAGAGAATACGTTTGGTATAAAAATTGATATATCAATTAGAGAGAGGTACTTTCACAACTTTTTCTGACTCTTTCTTTGGTTTTTATGTCCCTAAATATGATATTCGATTATTAGTAAACGGATCTTATGAATGACACGAATAAATGAAGTATGTATTATAAAAATGTGGTAATTTTATTTTACTTTGGAATTAAATTAGCTCGATTTGACGGCTTTTCTGACAAAACCACATAAAGTTAAACTGGTAGAAATGAAGTCGCAGTTACGGCATCATATTTTAATATTTCATTACAATTTATGAAATTAGAGGTAGAACATGTTACATAAAATATGTTATGAAGAAGGTAGGTACAATATTATAAGCAATACCGATGCTGTATACAATCCCACACTTACATATAAAATAATAGATAATTTTAGTAGATAAATATTTTATTTACTACAAAGTGTAAGAAAGATCAGTCAATATCCAAATTAGCTCCGTTCTTCCACTTGAGCAGCGCTTGAGGGATCGGAACTTTTGGACCAGGCACTTTATCAAATGGAAAGTTCTCATAGTCCCGAAAGAATGGGCATGTGACTGTTCTATAGCCGTTGTCGAAATTGGCAAGAGTTTTTATGTCTTCGTCATCAATAGCGAAATCAAATATTGATGCGTTTTCCAAAACTCGAGCTTTCGTCACCGTTTTGGGTATGCTTACGAGACCACGTTGAAACTGAAAAAAAATATTTTCATAATGACTAATTGTAATAATTACGTGTTTAAGTTTGTACACAAGACAGCACATCAAGTGTAGCAGTTACACTACTTGAGCGGCCTCTATTACGAACGCTGTAAGGGCGGTCTCAAGGTCAAACTGTTACGCTTGACGTGCTGTCGACTGTACAAGAACGGTTGCAAACAAGAACATGGCCCTCCTAGGTGGTAAACGGTTATGATTTCTATAGGCAACTCATAAGCACCATTATGAAAATCTCGATTTTAGGCGGCAATGATGAACGAGGCGAGGTGTTCTAGAGCGACAACAACAATATTGACAGCTCGTTTATGACTTAAAAATCCTTACTAAATTTATAAGATTTGATGCTTTGTGTTATTATGCATACCCCTCAGCCGTTCAACGCCATTTCGCCGTTGCGGCGCAAATGTCACGGCATCGCCACGCATTCGCCACATATTCATTAAAACGATTATATCTCGAAAAATGTCTGTTTGGCCTATTTAGATAGTTATATATTTGGAATCGTCATAAAATTTGCTAACTGATTATATACATACCTTTGTTTTGCTACATGTTGTGATTGGAAGTTAATGTAGGGTATTACTCCTAGTGGTGACGTCACGGACATTTTCTCAATTTATGACGAAACTACTCTTTTAAAATATATGAAATCTATATAAAAAAAACTCAAATTATGACATAAACTTGCGTATTTGTTAATTTTCCAGTCAATTAAAGGCAATAATTTATAAATTTGACATAAATTATCGTCTTGCCCTTTTTGTAATGCTTACTGTTAACTCCATTCTTGTTAAGCAGTGTTATTTCAATTAATTTTTATATAGCGTCTGCGCCATATGTCTCGTCATTTATAAGCATTTTTTAACATTATTATCTTCGTATTCCGGATCGATCTCCCAAAATTTTATTTCTCTTCTATTATAATTTTATATTTTTACAAAAAAATACTATTCGTTTTATTATTCATAAATTATAAATGATTATGTTTACATTGCTCCGTTTCGCTGCACTCCACTCAATATATTTGAAAACGAGGACGCGACCATTTAGTTCTAATACTTCTACTAGAAATTTGTGTTTTGGGATACCTTTTTAAAACTAATTATATATAGTTCTAATTTTTATGTTAGATTAGGACTTTTGTTTTTGTTGTTTTAAAGGAAGATGATCGTTTTTATTCTAAGGGCAGATGCCTATTATTCATATATATACTCACCAAATGTCTCAAGGCGATTTGAGAGACAGTTTTACCATATTTTTTTGCAATTGCTAGCATTGTTGGATTATCAAGCTTTGGTTCTGGGCTGTCAGGAGGTCCCCGCCCTGGTACCATGGTACCAAATGGTGTGTAAGCGACAACAATAATTTTTTGGGATTGACAGAATTTTACCAGTTCTTCTTGGGCCAGGTTCAAGTTGATCTGCAATAGGGAGAACATTACATCATTATTGAAAACGAATTAAAATTCCTTTTTGGTTCATTTATTAGAGGAAGGGAGTACACTCCTCGGCAGAGGAGAGCAGACGGACGAGGGTCAGCAGATGAGAAAGGAAATGGCGGACATTCCTGGCGTTATCGAGCAAGACCGCCCGCTGAATCCGTCCCAGGTCCGTCACGGAGTCACAATCACTGCAAATGGTCGCAAAGAGAGCTTGGGATAAGGCCATTCTATGGGGCTACGACTGGTATCATCTCAGTTGCCGTCACTCCTTGCATATGGGTAACCTCGTGTGCTAGCTTCAGATAGTTTATTGTTTGTGGCTTACAAGTCATTGGGTCGTCAAGCAATAAGATCTTATTGCTGACAAGCCTTTTATTTTAATTTTTATAGACGTCTAAGACATAGTTATAAAGTACCCAATGGCTTGTAAAGTACCTACCTACACCAATAATTTAATGTCTCCTCGGCAGTAGCTCTACTAAAAGTGACCGAACTTGAAAAATTACTTTAGTTCTACAAGTTTCGAAGACAATATGTGTTTTCAGTAAAGCGACAATGAATAAATTGATTTATGCGATGTAAACCTGATTAAAAAATCACAGATTTTTCGGATCAAAACTACTTATACTACCTAATTCTTTTATGTTATCGAATAAGTAAAAATCTAAAAGTCATCTAAACTAAGAATTGGCGATAGAAATATAGCAAAAACTGTAACACAGCCAAGATTCATCATGGCACTTTAGTGACACTTAGTTCACTTTTGTCGCCCGCCATGTTGCTATATTGAATAACGGTAAAATCGCCGAAAAAATTCAACCTTTCTAGAAACAAAATGCATGAAAACGAATTATTTGTATTTTCCCTTGATTTAGGAGATTTTCGCTAATTTTTTGAGATAGTGTACATAATATACCTGGCTGGATATGAAACATCTCCGTTAGCTACCACTTAATGAGATGATTCATACCCTTCATTAAATAAAAACTAAGTAGTAGATATTTCCCTTGTTAAGAATAAAATGCCTCAACGTTAATATACCTATGCACATTAACGTTTTAACGAATAGCACTTTTACGGTCTTACTGTTAAATATCATAGTAATCATAGTTTTAATTTACTTTTATTAATGAATTAAAATTTTCTACTTATAACCGAAGGATAGAACGGAGCAGCTCGGTGGCGTAGTGGTTTAAGCGCTCTGGTTTTTATTTACAAAAACAAAGCAACTTTTGCCATGGTCTGTCCCGGGATGGGTCAACCAAAATTTCTAATCTCGAGCTCCTCCGTGCTTCGGAAGGCACGTTAAGCTGTTGGTCCCAGTTGTTACTGCAACCGTTTTAACCCACCAACTCGCACTGGGTGGTGTTATGGCCCAAGCTCCTCATGTGTTTCTCCCATGCAGGAAGGCCTGTACCCAGTTGTAACGTGTATAAACTGATGATAATCACGATGAATAAAAAATAATTTTAAAATATTTTTTCTTAAAGTTTTGTCATATTACTAAAACCCAGACCAATGACCAGTAAATAAATAATGAAAAAATACAGTTTATAAATTTTGATTTCCACTCCTTTTTATGTCGTTGTGAACTCCTTCAAAATTCAATTAAACCCTTTGCTAAGTATTTCTGGAAGATATTATTTGATGGTTTAGTCCAAATATGGAGTCGTATATTTTGCATATGTCCTAAAAACATATGAAAACTGACACATGTGTCAGAGTTTAGCTGTTTTTAGGACTAAGGACACAAATAGGTATATCAGTAGGATTACAAAATAATACATTCACATATTCACAATCCTGTAAACAGCTGTTATTCGAATAAAACGGGATGAAAAGAATTTACACAGAATCATAGGACTGAATAAAGATATCGCCCCCATCACTCGTTCCTTTGCTATTCGTGTCCTTTAGTAAAATAATCCCGAGACATACTTACTTCTACTTGATTTACGACTGGGACTACTTTGCAGTTCGCAAGTAGTCTTTTTAGTTGGTCCACGTTCAAATTGGAGACTCCTATGGATTTTGCTAAGCCCTTTTGCAAAACAGTTTCAAATCCTCTCCAAGTTTCCAAAAAATCAATCTTCTCGTCTACCCCCTCTTGCTGCAAAAGAGAATTATACACATTTTAAAAAGTACGGGCTAGTTTTTATTAAAGTTGAATTATAATGAGGAATATTTTATTTTAATGCAGGTAGATATTTTTCTATGAAAAACAATCTTTGCTTGTACACAGAATAATGAAGTACTTACGCTAATAGACATTGGCCAGTGCATCAAAACAAGGTCAAGATAATCCAAGTTCAATCGTTTAAGTGACCCTCGAACCGATACTTCGACATCTGCCTCACGATGGTAGTGCTGCCATACCTAAGTAAATAAAAATAAAAATATTTTCTTATTTTTTTCTAATAAATTGCTTACTAAAGACTTAATACGTTAAACACTTGGGAATTTTTCTTTTAAGTAAACCGAAGATTACTATAAAATGTTTACGCATGTGATACTCTTATGTGGCGATGAATTAGTACTCCGGTTCTGCTTTATTTTTCGTATCTTTTACTTAAATATTAAATAAGATATTTAAATTGATACTTTGCAATTTTACTAGTAGAAAATTAGGCACCTCACCTTGCGCTTGCTTGAGTCATATGCGTATAGTATTCATTGTCCAATAAAATTTATGTTAGTGACAGTCGACTAGACCAGTGACTATTACCCTTAGCTTCTTGGCCAGGGATCTCGGGTTCGAGCCTCGACCAGGGCAAATGTTTGTGTGATAAACATGTTTTTTTACCACATAGGATTCTAATATATTTTATTTACTACTAGCTGCACCCGGCATGCTTTGCAACACTCGTAAAGATAAGACTGTAAGGTTGTATTAATTTAGTCGTCCTATTCCGATGAGTACTTATTAACGTTTACAGTAAAATTTTGTAGTTACCTTGGTTGTAACAAATAGATCTTGTCTCTTCACGACCCCTTCGTTGATCTTCTTATTAAGAACAAAGCCAACTTCTGGTTCGACTCTATATAAATGTGCTGTATCAATATGTCGGTATCCAATGTCAATAGCATATGACATAGCATCGATTAATTTCGGAGCGTCTTCTATGCATAAGTCATCCTGAAAATGTTATGGAAAATATTTAATTAATTTATTAAATTCAATAAATATTTTTCTAATTTCTATGATCAATACTCAAAATGGGGTTGGTAATCTGCTAATATCTACTCTCCAGTGATTTACAGGCGCTCTCCAAATAATTCCAACTAATTCATTAACAATATATCTACAATGTACACTTTAAAATAAAACCACTTTCTGGATCTAACTCGTGCTTAGTTCGATTAAACTTCAAAATTTTGCTAAAACAACTGTCTTCCCGTGATCACGCTGTTCGTTAGTATTTGTTGTTATAGCGGCAATAGAAATACTAACATCATATAAACATTTCAACTGTCTAACTATCACGGTTCATGAGATAGAGCCTGGTGACAGACGGACGGATAGTGGAGTCTTAGTAATAGGTTCCCGTTTTACCCTTTGGGTACGGTACCCTAAAAAGTATTAGAAACGTTGCCTGTATTTCGACTGCCATCTTAGCAAGTGGTCAGTATATCTGCCTACAAAACCAGATTTGCCAGATTCGAATCCTGGTGCAGGGATTTTTGAACGTTTGTTAAGTATATTTCTCATATTATATTTCTAATAGTATATTTTTATATTAACGTATTATTCATATTTATTTTTTAGTTAACTAGTATCTATAACACAAGTTCCCAATTATACTTAGTTTGGTTAACTTATGCTTTGCCCGCATATATTCAGGCTGCAATATATCAATCTCTATACTAAATTTCATCTCCATCATTCCAGCGGCATGCGGCATAGAAATGAAAACGCGACAGGTAGACAGAGCTACTTTCAAAAGAGATGTTTTATAAATGTATGGAGACTCGGCCCGGTCTATGTACACTATACTAAAAAATATGGGAAAAAATATGCAGAATTATAGATAGAGGAAATAAAACATAAATATGGATATAAAACCCATCATTTTGAACAAATAAACCAGTATTTAATTGCAAGCCAGACCTATCTAGTAGGGGCGTTACTGCAAATTTGGTCAAAGATGATGTTTTGAGATATGTAACAAGCATCACGATTCAACTTCACATTTATTAAACGCTAATTGAAAAACACCTGCGCTAATTGAAAAACAGCTGGTCTCCATCAAAGTAACTAGTAACGTAATACGCACGATTTTGTACTAAGCTTTACATGGTATATGTGTAGAATCTTAAAAAACCTGAAGCGATATTGAAGAAAAAAGTTTAAATAGGTCGCAATACCTTCTCATTAAATCCAAGCCATGTACCATATCCCAGAGCTGGGATTTCTTTTCCATTGTTGAGTCTTAATGTTGGTATGTTGACCTGAAAACATTAATAATTTATGAAAAATAATTATACTGTAAGCCAAATTGATATGGTTTAATTTTATATTTAATTGGGCTTTAATATACCTTGTATTAAATAAAATGAAAACACAATAAGACAGACACCTCTATTATAGGAAGTATTTTATTGTATTTTGTTTTATTTCCTTAAAAAGTCTGTAAAAATACTAACCTTAGCCATGTTGAATGCAGTAATGACTGATATGATCTGCGTAACTCGCGACTTCGACAAGCGATTTATAAAGTCATATCATTTTGATAATATACGCGCTATCTTTAACTTAATGGAAATAATACTTAGATAAGTGACTTATTTATATTATGTACCTATATCAGCATATCTTACATTACGTTTATGGTTTATGATTTTTCAACCAGGGATATATTTTTAACGAACTCTTAAATTGTTTATAATCTATCAAGCGGCCTTCCGGAGGGCTATGGCAGTTGAAAAATTAATTATTATGTCTGGAATCTGATGCTTAACGGGTGAATTATCAACGCTTAAAGGCAACCAAAAAATTATTTTTTGTTATGACTCAACTTATTTTGTACTGAGGTGAGTTTTTATGGATCAACTAATCCCTTTTAACTCGATGATTCCCATGGCATGAAAAAGTAGTTTTATTTTCAACTGTCGATGAAATTAAGTATCAGCAAAATATAGCACGAACCCCTCTTTTCTCTTAGTTTTGTTTACTGAGATTACGAGAGTGATTTTTTTCTGCCATGTAATACATAAATGCTTTATTGTAATCAAGTTACGCAATGTTTATTTACAGAATTTGCAAATAATAGAAACATGTTCTGGTTTACCAATCTTATATAAATGATAAAATATAATTACTCTCTGAGAGGGTATTATCGGTCTTGACATTAATGAGTATGGTGTTATTATAAGTAAGTAAATATAAATTATCGTGAATTTTTTATAATGATTAACATAAGTAAAATTGATTTTGATTCACTTTATTTATATTTATTTCATTGTAAATACATTTTTATTTTAAGAGCCACTATTTTCACTTTTATACATGTAGACTGTATTAATAACTTTTACTTATTTATTTTGATAGAAAATGAAAAAAAGATATAGGTATTTATTTCCACTCGCCACTCAGACGTTACAAATGCCTTGATTATCTAGACTGAGAGGAAATCCTTTGAGTTTCAATTGTGACCTATTGTTGCGGTCAAAGTAGAGTAGTACAAAGCAGAAAATACTATGTAGCACTTTATTCGTGTGTTGTGAACCATAAGACTTTGTACTAAGAAATATATTTAAACAGTTAACGATTCAACATATGGATAACATTGGTTAATGTTAATCCATTTAGCTGTCTTCGACTGTTTGTAACTACCCATCAAGCTATGTAATATCTCTTTATCATCTGACTTTCATAACAGAAAAGGAAATGTGAGACTCCATATTAAAAACCCAGCCATACACCCTCATTTCTGCTAGCTGGTCGTAGTGTATATGGGGGTATACCTCTGAGTATATTCTGTAACGTGCAGCCGCTTCCTCGGTCAGCTGCTCTAACTTCGACTGGGAATCTCAATGCTCCATCTCATTTAACCATTTTCGAAAAAATCAACTTTTGATCGTAATAAAAAATGTAACAAAAACATCAGCAATACAAACAATATTAAAGACGATACAAAGTTTCAGCATGACCAGCCTTCAGTTACAAAATGGTTTGTCAAACAAATGTCTGTCAACATTTACAGAATAATTCACTTAGGTCCTACTGAGAACTGTGTCAGTTTCGTGAATGGTAACGAAACTTTGACCAACGTCAAATATCTCCATGCGGTACACTTACGATCAAAAGTATTCACCAGTTTTGGTTACTTAAATCCTACCTGGTTTACATAAATCTTATTAATACAGAGTAGTGCCGTCAATACGACTACAAATTGAAACATGGGCTATATTAGTTCATAGAAATGGTTTACCACTTTCAGAAACATCTTATTCATTTGATAATTTCATGACATTTGTATAAAATAATGTAACATTGGCTGCATTTTTTCATAGAAATGTCATGAAATTATCAAATAATAATATCTTTCTGAAAGTGGCAAACCATTTCTATGTACTAATATATCGTGGCAAGCGTGGTGGTGTTATGCTGATGATGAGTTTTAAATGAAAGCAACTGGCAATAAAAAACGTTTTGTTGGACCTTTCAATCAATCCGGTTAAATTGCTTACTACTCTATTATTGCGATTAAATAGGCGCGTCAAATATCCAAATGCTGGTATTGACTGTTTGAAACTAGCAGCGCCGTTGTTAGGAAGTATTAAAAATATTTTTTTATGCAGTCCTTTCAATGAACACGGCTTAGACATGTTTGACGGAAACTATTAACTAAAATTAATGTTTACTATTAACTAATTAAACTACGGTAAAATTTTAGCAATGCTATTTTACTAGCATTGGTGGCTGTGATTGTACTTTAAAGTTGGTTCAGTGTTCTATTTCTCACAATACGATCTGTTAACATCTTTGGGTGATCTGATAAAGTTCTGAAGACGAAATTTACATTTCGATTCAGAAATCGCTCTGTAGTTAAGACACAACAAATTGATTTAAGATGAGAACAATTTGTAAAGTGATAGAATTCATCAACAGACTTAGGATGGACGTGACATAAAAAAATAATTTGCTTACTTTTACAATTATAATCAAGTCCAATCTCTCACTTCACTTCCACCTGCGGTCATAGTCTATTATTATCCCTAACAATGAGTCCGAAAACTCAGACCAAGCCAGGACAACAGATAGGTTCTGTTTCAAGTCGCAGAGCACAAATATCATCATTAATGTTCATATCTAACAACTCACAATGTCTTCGACCTGAAGAAGATCGTCGGCAAATTATTTTTATTTGTGTATTTAATTTGTCAAGTACATAAAACCACATACAAAAGATATTCTATTGTTCAGGCTCATAGATGGCAAAAGCATAAACTACACCTAAAAATTCACGTCTCATCAATAAGAGACGCATTAAAAATAATAGGTAATACCTATATATTATTATTTTCAGACGGTATGTAGTAAGGTGTCTTTTTTACTATCCATTTACTTATCACAAAAAATCTTAGAGCTATTAGAATAACAAATAAGTGCGGGACGTAAATTCTCCTGCGAATATATCCCTGAGACCTAAATTCCGCTCATCTCAGGATTTAATAGGTACAGTTAGATAACGTTAGATTACATTTCTGGAAAAAAAATCTAAAAAATTTCGTGATAGAAATATTAGAATAACTAGTATTAAATCAAGCTAATACTCGAAAGACCCACAAGGAATTTTAATGGTCTTATGAACAATTTGGTTAGTAGCAAAATGCCCTGTAAGCGCCCCAATCAAGAAGCGAGCTTTTGTTCTACCGTTTGCATAGGTGTATTTACTCCATCCTCCTATCTCCTCCCCTAGGAAGGATTTGGAGTGTTTTAATCCCGGTATTTTATTCTACTCAGATTTATGTCTGTTTTTGACATGCTCTTTAATGGCTGTGTTTATGAAACTTTGTGAATGTGCTAGAAAGGGCTCGAGACCCACGTCAGTGTTTTCTGAGCCCTTCCTTGCCAGTTCGTCAGCCTTCTCATTGCCCATCACTCCCACATGGCCAGGCACCAAGATTAGTCTTACCCTGTTATGCCTACCAAGCCTGTTAAGAGCTTGAACAGCATTCAGGACCAGATCTGAGTTGATGCGCGGTGAGCTAAGTGCCTTGAGAGCTGCTTGGCTGTCACTAAGAATGTATATTGTTCTATTCTTAGTCCGTTGTTCTATAATTTTCATTACACATAGGATAATAGCATACATCTCAGCTTGGAAAACAGTTGCTAAATTGCCCATGCTTTGATATAGTTGTATA
This sequence comes from Nymphula nitidulata, assembly GCA_947347705.1. Classification (NCBI taxonomy): domain Eukaryota; kingdom Metazoa; phylum Arthropoda; class Insecta; order Lepidoptera; family Crambidae; genus Nymphula; species Nymphula nitidulata. The sequence continues at coordinate 13,179,755 of OX374625.1, read as the reverse complement.
TCTTTATTATGACACCAGCACCCGTTCCAGAGTCCATCTTGGATCCGTCCGTGAATCAAATCAGACTAATCTTTTCAGGAACTGGTGGTCTACATTTCCATTCCTCCCTGGCAGGAATGCTAATTCTGAATTTTAAAATAGCTACTAAACTATTTATAGTAATCATAGGAAATCATTGAAAATTGCACGTTAATTACGAAAAGTAAGCTTTCTGATTCATATGAAGTACGGTAAATGTAACAAAACAACTACTAACATATATGCTTAGGTTTAATTATTTTTAACACTAGAATCAATCAATGGACTCTCACGTTGCAGCTGATAGACAAGCTTAAAGTCGCTCAGCGATCTACAGAGAGGGCCGTGCTCGAATTTTCTCTGAAGAATCGAATTCGGAATGAGGTGATCCGACAGAGAACTAAAGTCATCGACATAGCCCATCAAATTAGTAAGCTGAAGTGGCAGTGGGCCGGCCATGTTATCCGCAGAACTGACGACCGTTGGAGTAAGCGAGTACTTGAGTGGAAACCGCGGATCGGTAAGCGCGGTGTGGAAAATCCTCAGGCTCAGTGGAGTGACAATCCCCACTGAGTGGTTGGCAGTAACTGGTTGAAGCTAGTCATGGATCGAGCCAAGTGGCGTTCCTATGGAGCGGCTACTGTCTAGCTGTGGAGTGTTGTGGGCTGACGATGAAGATTTTTTTAACGACATCACCACTTTACTGTTTTGAAGCCGTAAAAGAGTCTATACGCGTAGACAACATGTGAAGATACAATTCTGGCCAGGCGGCCAGAACTGTATCTTCACATGTTGTTGGTCTCCTTGCTGGGCTCGAAAGAGTCTTTTCACACCTATTTTAAGGTACCCACGTCTAAGTTTTAGAAGTAAGACAAATAAACGAGTTATCTTAAATAATTTTATAAATTATACCTAACTATTTTAACAAAATTACTGAGCACGATAAAAATTAAACTTTTGTAATATCAACAACTAAAATACAATACTTTAATCATGGAAGCTTACTCAATAGGCCCTTGTTAACTTTAACTTGAAATGATGTCCTGCTGTACGCGATCAGAAAACAAACAGAGAGCGTATCACACTGGTTTCGAGAGAAATGACCAACTATTTTATTTATCGATCTTGATACCGAAGATGACATAATGATAAGTGTCACATGAAAAAAGCGGCCTGGAGCCTGTGGGCTGTGTTAAAGCGATATCTCGCGACCATTCAGTACTTTTAATAAGGAATTAATCCTATTTTCCTTCTACCGTTCATTCCATTCAAAAATATGTTTGAATTGTCTAATCAATAAATTATTTTAGAAAATGTCATATGTCACTTTTTAATAGTTAAACATTTGGAGTTTTTAAAACAGCACTCTTATTTTGTTATATTATTAAGTATTTAGTGTTTTGATAAAGTTATTATATTTTTAAGTCGTCTGTGAGGTAAGGAACGTCAAATGTAAAAGTATAACCAGAAGTTTGCACGAAGGACTATTAATTTAATTTAAAAAACTGCAAAGTTCTACAGGATTCATAAATATACGATAATTCATTATTTTATTTTTATAATTTGATACCTTAGTGGTGTTCTTGTAAATGCTGGAAAGTTACCTAGGCAGGAATTGGCCATGTCCTTTCATCAAAATAGTGGCTTTAAAAGCAGTGTGATAGCGTATCAAATAGTACCTACGTTTTTTAGAAAGGCCATTAAAATTATTTTCAAAAGAGTTTCTTCCAAAGGTCAGTTTAATTTTTAGTTTAAAAAACTAATAATAATATGTCGCCCAAATTACGCGCGCGAGCGCTATTGTTGTCTTATTTACTTGCGCTAAGATAATAAGTTATTTCTATATACGTTCCAGTCTCGGCTAAAAAATAATCATAATAATTATTGTTATTTAACAATTCACACACAAAAAAGCAACAATGAAAACACAAACAAGGACAACAGAGGACGAAGGAACTGCTTATTCCTAAAAGAAATATCTTCCAGCAGCCCTACGACTAATAATGTTTGCGTAAGTGCTAGCTGGTCGGGTTCCGTAGCTACAAACCCTAGTCATTTTTTTGCTTTTTTTCGGCAGTTTTCTTGGAGACCAAATAAACATTAGTCTTGAAACGTTGTGTGAACTGATGCTAATTTAATAAAATAAAAGAATAGATCTCAATTTGAGTAAATTTTCTGTAAGGGGCCTCACGCTACTGAGCAGTGTCATGTTTAAAAGTAAAATTTATTAGATTTTTCTTCAAACTTTATCTAATCTTATTGTAGTAAGTATTTTTTATGCTTCTAAAGCCTCATTGCAAGTAGAATCAATCAGTATGCCATGCATTTTTATGACGTGTTAACATTTGACAAGATTTTACTTTTACAGCTCCTATTTCTTGGCGAGGATGAAATGGGAAAACGTACTCTTACCTACTTCTGCATAACTGGACAAGAAGACTCGATTTAAATGGTTCAATTGTTCATAGCAGATGCGGCAACAGCATGTCGTCCATCAACGCTCGATAGATAATCCACTTAGTGAACTCCGCCAGTTTGACCAACGACAAATGTGCTCTACATTTGTCCCGAACTAGCCACGAGTGACTAGTATTGGAATGCTATTATTTTGATTCGAATTTTCTAGTAGTACCTTTGATCTGCAAAACTGAGTGGAAAATGCAAAGAAATGATTATTGATGCTATCTCGACTCTGTTACAAAGTTTAAGACTTCATAGGTAGGTATTTTTCTATTTGTAGGTATTTTACTAGGTGGTAGACCCGTTTCTGCGCGGCGCGCTCTTGCCGCGGATGGATGTCGTCTGCTTCGCGGACGACACGCTGGTCGCGGCAGGGGCGCGTGAGTGGGAGCAGGCGGTCCACCTTGCGTCGGTCGGCACGACCATGGTCGTCCGGCGTATTCGCCTCCTAGGGCTGGCGGTGGCTCCCACCAAAACGAGAGCCATGTCCTTCCACGCCCCGAGACGCAGAACCCCACCGGGGCTTGAGGTCCGAGTGGAGAGGGTCCGTATCCCCGTCGAGGTCCACCTTAAGTACCTCGGCCTGGTCCTGGACCCTCGATGGAGCTTCGAGGAGCACTTTAAGCTCCTCGCTCCCAGGCTGTGTGCCGCCGCAGCCGCGCTCGGACGGGTCCTCCCGAATGTGGGGGGGCCCAGCTCGTCGTGCCGTCGGCTTTATCACGGGGTGATAAGGTCGATGGCACTGTACGGTTCTGGCCAGGGTGCATCAGTACCGGGTCGCAGCAAGAGAGCGGGGGCAACGACCTGACCTCGACGAGGTGAGGCGGGTTTGTACCCTGGCGCAGAGGGAGGCTCTGCGCCGATGGGGCGAGGCACTCGCCACCCCAGCGGCCGGCCACCGGACGATCGAAGCGATCCGTCCGGTGTTGGAGGAGTGGGTTGGGCGCCGGCTGGGCAGCCTTACCTTTCGCATGGTACAGGTACTGACCGGACATGGTTGCTTCGGCCACTACCTGTACCGTATCGCCCGTCGGGAGGAGACGCCGCGGTGCCATCACTGCGACTCTCCCGACGATACGGCCGAGCACACCCTAATGGAGTGTCCGGCCTGGCGACGCGAGCGCCACGACCTTCATGCGGCGCTCGGCGGCGGTCATCTATCGTTGCCAACCATGGTACGAGCCATGGTTGGTAGCGAGAGAGTATGGGAGGCTGTCGCCTCCTTCTGCGAGACTGTGCTCACGCAGAAGGAGGCAGCGGAGAGGGAGCGGGAGGAGGATGCTCTAGCCGCCCCTATCCGGCGTAGACGAGTGGGCGCGAGAAGGCGGGCGGTGGCTCCTTGGAGTAAAAGTGTTCTGTGGGCGGTGGTCGCCCGACTTCCTGCACCCTAGGCGCGGCTGCGTGCGTGGGCGGCCCCCACGCATGCATTGCATAAAAAATTTGTATAAAAAAAAAAATTGTACTTAGGAGAATATGCCTAATCTTTATGACTTGAAATCAAAATCATTTTATTTTTTATTTTTATATTATGTTCATTAAATATTACTTCCGTTTGTTTATCTTATTTTTTCATCTATTGCTCGATTTACACTAACATTTGCTTAGCGTTAAGAGGCTCTTAGCGATTTTTAGCTCAGTCTATCTAAAGTCACCTAGGGAATGGTTAGTGAAAACGGACATTAATATCCAAGGATTAAAGACAACATTATAAAATATAGTTTTTTTATTATTTAAATTTTGTTTATTATTGTATGTTAATACACATTAAGCAATTTAAATAAATTAAACATTTTCAGAAAAATAACAGCGAGCATCAAGTGGCAGTGGGCAGGCCATATTGCAAGGACTGACGGCCGCTCTGGGGCGAAAAGGCCGTCCACAAGGCCGACGGACGATATGGTTTGGGTCGGATGAATGCGGACAGCGTAAGACCGATCGGCTTGGAGGTCCTTGCAATGGGCGTCTCTGGGCTGATATGATGATGATCAAGATTTTCAGTGTCAACCCACTCGGTCAACCACTAACTTACTTAATAGCCTCGTAAGATATTAGGGGTGGTAGATTTTTGTGTGATTAGTGAAAATGAAATTTCAAAGCTGTTCGAAATTAGCCCAAAGATACCGACACCAGTCATTTGATATTTTCCGACTATTTGTATAAAGAAAGAGTTTTGAATTTTTGTTAGCACTATAGTATTTATATTACTATGTTAACATGGGTAGGTGCCCGCTTTTTATGGTGAGTACCTAACACCCTGTAAATTAGAAATCAAAATATGCCCTTATGTAGGACTTATGATTTTAAAACACTTCTTCCATACATTCGTTACCTACACTGTGCGACAAGCGAAATACAACTTTTTGTTTAGTGGATTTTTATAAATACCTTCCTTGAATACAGCCAAGGCAATTATTTTTTTAATCACAAAATATGTAATAAATATATTTCAAAGAATTTATAATATAAACTGAATGGATAACAAAGAGGAATTCGTCGTATTTTCAGAACTGTTATTTCCTGAAACGGCGATTATAGGGCTGCTGTACTGTCAAATAATATACAGATATTGAAAGGATTCTTTTTTATTATTTATTCTTTTTTATTTTTTATTATAAATTTATGAGTTTCCAAATTCATTGACTCATAAAACCACCGAAGATCGTAAAACAATTAAAATCAAATTTTGTCTGGAATCTGTGGCTTGATAGATTCAAAGTTTCATATCACATCAGCTCAAATTTTATTTTATGTAAATTATGTTTTTTATTTACAAATTTATGGAAGAAAACAAAGTTTTCCACTTTTGGTAAACTTCAATATTCTATAACTGTATGCTTATTGCTTTAGCATGATAGAATAATATACTTAATTGAAAATAGAAAGATGACCCACATTAGGAAGGCATTTACACTACTCTGAGAACCGCCTTGGTTTTGTACACGGAATAAAGATTTCTTTGAACAGATCCAAGTAATGTAGGAAGAATATTTACATCCTCGTACAAAAATGGAAATGTAATCGGTAATGTGCAAAGAAAAATATTTCTTAATACATTACCAGGTTTTGTGCGAAGAATATTTTTTTCTTGTACATTACTGGTAATGTAACTCGATAATGTACGAGTAACAAGGGAAAACAACGTTTGCCGGGACAGCTAGGAATTTTATATGTATATTCAGTAGGTCTGAGAATCGGCTACTATATTTTTTTTTTGACATTTTATTTTTTAATGCAAAACAACTGCCTAGCAGTTAGTAAAAAATAAAATATATACACATTTACATTTATTTTTTAAATAAAAATACATTTCAAATACAAATCAGATCGAAGCCTGATCAACACCATCACGCCTTATCGCCTCTCCGTCAACTAGTCCTAAAATTAAAGGCAGAGTTTGAATACTTACTGCTCGATACTCAAAAGCTGCTTAAATTTGAGCGCCCCTTAAATATTTTAAGTGTAAGTAAAAGGATTGTTTAAGTCAAAATTTTGTATTGGAGAACGTCTATTTGAACTCTCCTTTAACTTAAGCGGGACTTTAATTTAACTGACGTTTTAGTATTCGGGGCCTTTAATGCTTAGTATTTAAAGGTATATTTTAAACTTTAAAGTGCTTACATCGCATTGGACCTGGCTTCAAACTGAGTCTGTCTTATGTTTTTGAGAAGGCAGATATAGATGGCATCTGGTTCATACCAGGTCTAAAATTGGATCACATTTTGTAATAAGGAAAAACTTGCCTCATTACAAAATGTGGTCTAAAGTTTTTTTATTATAAGTTCATGAGCGGGGTAATAAAGAAAGTAAGTTCAATAGAAATATGTAAACGGATGGTATTCTTAGCGTTTGTAGACTGTAAAAAGCCTTCGATTCTGACGAGACCTCGGCCATGCTACAGTCACTTCAGAGATGCCTAGTAGACAGACTATCGGTACATCCGAGTGCTGCAGTCATTGTACAACATTTTATAAATACCTTCCTTAAAACTACTACAACTTTAGCGAAGTGTGAGACAGGGCGACGTTATTTCTCAGAAACTGTCCTGCTGCTGCGTTGGAGGATGTGCTTAAGATTTTAGACTGGAGAGGAGTTGGCATCAACAAACGGCGAGTACACGATTCATCCATGCTCAGCTGATGATATCGTAATCATGGCTAAGACCCTGGAATATTTGGGGACCATCTCTATAGGAATGAAGATAGACAAGACGAAAATTATGTCTAATCTCCATATTGTACCCACTTCGGTGGAGCTTGGAAGCTAAACACTGGAAGTTGTTGACGAATATATTTACCTGGGGCAAATAGTACTTTCATAAAGAGCTCAATCCACGGATACAATTCGGCTGAGCTGTGTCCGGGAAGCTTTACGGCATATTCTTGTCCCAATTTCTACAGGGTTACAGAACAGAGACGTGGCTGCTTTTGAGGGCTCAAAATCTGGTGCAAGATTCTAAAAAATCAAATATACTTTTTTTCTCTTTACAGTGACCATAATTTTCCGTAATAATGTTTCATTCCATGGGAAGCGAATACAGACCATTAATGATAATAGCCACATTATTTAATAACCGTCCATTCCGCACGGGCACTGCAGCCCGATTCGTTAAAAGAAGTACTTAGGAGAATTCCAGAACAAAAGGAAGTAAGTAATTATAAAATACAATATTTTTTACAAGTAGATGACAAAACAAGCTCACGGCACACCTGGTGGTAAGTGGTTACCAGTGCCTATATACACCTGCAATAAAATAAAAACATCACTTGGTTATTGCAGGTGCTGGGGCCTAAGGTGAAATGCTTTTCATGCCCAGTAATTACTTTAGCTACCTTAAATACTCAAACACGGGCATTGGTGTTGTTACGTACCTAATAGGAGTGGCTCGGAACCTTCGATGTGCACCTTGGACTTAGGAATTTCTTTTGAGCGGAGTTGATAAAGTAGATTGATCTTTGGGCCTTTCGATTTAATTGTTAGCACCTTATTGTTTTAGATGTACTTACTATAAATAAAAAAAACTTGACGTACATGGATACCTAGGCATAACCACAATTGTCCATTTAAATACACAATACCTTGTAAATGGTTGCCATAAAAATATAATTAGGTAAGAAAATTTTTGCAGTTAGTCAAAAGCGTAAGGTAGCCTACCGAGAGGGAATATTACAAATGTTTGTAAGTACTTTCATGCAGTGTGTTACAAAAATCCGAAATGAAATCTAAAGGGGTGGCTGTATTTCTTGTCAAGACTAGCCTCACACACACACACACACACGTGTGTGTGATATCGACCCCTCCCCCCCCAACTCCGGAATGCCAAATTTTATTGCGGAGTTCTGTAACACCTGGAATTGTTCACTCTTGATTTAATTACTTAGTAAGAATAGTTCATTACTGCAGCGAAATCTCCTGAGACCAGTGTGCCGTTAAAATGTAATTATGCAACTAATAAAAGAGAGAATACCCTTCATAACGAATAGACTACCTCCAGCTTCGTTAGTGAGAGATGTCATCTTATTATTTTTGTTATGCTTTACGCCGGGCGTCTTAATCAAATCTGGTGTTAAGTTGCGTTTTTTAGAACAATATCATGTTCAAAAAGGAAAGGGTTTGTTTTAAAATGTTTTGTTGACTGGTTTGAAAAATATTGTAAACAAAGAAAATTACGTTCTACTTAGAAAGGCAGCATAGTGGTATTTCAATATTTTTTTCAATCGCATAGAGCTCCACCACAAAATAGATTGGTAGGTACAGAACGGTTCTATACAATTGACAATTATCTATTACAGTGATAGAACCGCGGCCTACAGGATGAACACTGAGGCATTAACCGATGGGCCAGACTCTGCCTATTTTGGTTCGGTCAAATTTATGATTCATATTCTTCGCGAGCTTCTCTAAGCGAGTTTTGAGTGTGTGAGTGGAATGTTTTCAATAGTAAAACGTCGTTAGTCTCTAATAGGTGCTTCGCTATAGTTTTGTGAGACTGTCACTGGACTTTTGACCGGAACCGTACATTGTGAATGAATTTGAACTAAAAAAAATGTTATCGCCGCCGCTTAGATATTTCACTAGCGTAAAATTAAATCTGTCTTAGTGCACCATTACGGACTACGCCGCTCTGGTGTCGCGGGTACTGCCCGCTGACTTCGTGTTCGGGTCTGCGTCGCCACGCGCCGCCCGCCGCCCCGCTCGCCGCAGATATTGTGAGCGCCGCCTTAGGGTCAGCGCAGACAGAGAGGAATAATCCTGGCGCGGTCTCGGGCATTTTCTTTACGAATCGCGTATGCTCGAGCTTGCGCACGACTTCGCGAGCCTGTGTAAGTAAATCGTTTTAGGTTACCATTCTATCTACCGTACATGCCAGTTTGTCGCGAAAGTTCGTCGACGATGGACTGGGATATGGTTATAATTGCGCTTTTGGCGAAAGAAGAAGAAAAGGAAGAACAAATTAATTAAGTAAGGTGTCAGAAAGTCAGACGAAGAATATGGGTCGAGGAATGTTGGCAAGAACGGCGAAGTTACGACACGGGCGGCGTCTCGACGCCGTGCAGGGCTTCCCGCGTATCTTCGAGGACGCGCGAGCTTTTTTGTCAGGTTCAAACATGTATGCACTTTATTTCAATAATTTTAAAGTTGATTTTCGAGTGCCCTAATAAAATCCTCTCCGCTGCGCTCCTCTCTGTCTACGCTGACCCTTAGCGTGCGTTGAATTGAGCTGGCTTTTTGTTTTTGTATATATTTTGTAACTTCACCAATTTGTTCAAGAGTTTCTTTTCCTACTTTTTTTAACTATAAGTTGCTTCATCATTATTTTTTTGTTAAATTCTAGCGTACTGCATGTAATTTCACAATGGACGTACGTGCGCAAGTGTGAACACTAAATTGTTCAACACGAAAACGAGCAATCAGCACGTTCTCTCGTATTTAAATCATACGGAATTTAGTTTTCACATTTATGCATTTTAACGTTGTCTGTAACATTTTCCACCGGTAGTTGTGTCATAAAAGAAGTCACAAGCAAAAGTAATCACTTATGATAAATAGAAACTCTTATTGTGTCCATAATGGAAGTAATAAAAAAATAATTTAAAAAAATCATTAATTTCAAGGTATATGCCTCATAATTGTTAGTAACAAAAATTATTCTTAACCTATGATTAGTAATTATTATTTAAAACTTACAAACTACACTCCCCTAGTTTGCCTCCTCACCAAAACATGTAAATTGATGAACCGACCAAGCAGAGCAGAGTCCATCCTATCTCCGATTATACTCAGGACTCCGTTGAGACTACCCCGCACCCGACGAACCAATGGTGCTACACTTCTACGCATAATAGTATAAGAGTCATTAGTGCTCGCATCTGCGAACATACCAGACGCACTGCAATAACGTGGAAGTCTGAACATAGCCCTAAATATGTTATTATATACCACCCTCAGCGCATTGTAGGCACTTTTGGTAAAATTAGCCCATAGGCTGCATGTATAAAAATTTTGACAGTATGCATTAAAAAGTGTCAGTTTAACTGGTGCTGTACAGCGGGCAAACCTATGTGCTAACAAATTACCCCGCACCGCCAATGCTCTGCGCTACTTTCAATGTCTACTTAGACATTGAAAGAGAGCGCATCACTAAGGTTTTCAGTCACAATATGTCCTAAATATTTAAACTTTGTTACATAACTCAATGGAACTCCATTTAGTGCAATAGGGGGTATACTCCTAGGCCCCTTCATTCTACCTTTAAATAACGTACATTGACTTTTTACAGGATTGTATTTTAAACCATGATTTGCAGCATATTTTTCAAATATTTATAACAGTTTTTTTAGGCCATCGAGGGGCTCAGCAGCAATATATGAACTGTGAACATTTGAATAGAACTGTTTAGTATTGTTTATTATAGTTAAATAAAGGAATAGAGAAGGCGCATATTCTCAATGTGACCTTGGAGATCTTGTCACAATTTAGTTCGATGCCTATAGCAAACATAACATAAACACGCCACGGTATCAGGTCACAAAGTAAGACAAAACGAAAACCAATAGTCATCTTTATCTCGTGACCGTGTCAGGAAACAGATATTTTACCGTTTGAATCAGAGAAGAAAAATGCTTTTTTTAGTCTTTGATATTTTAGGAGTTGCCGGATGTTTCTTTGCTGTTTATTTCAATAGAAGGTACAAACGTACGTTTTTACGTGAAATAGTACCCACCTACTTGTGATTAAATTATTTTACCACTTGAGATTAAAATCTCATGGCGTTGACTGGTGCTCACGGAATACTTTTACTCTGGTGCTAATTGAACTTTTTCAATCAATCTTTATCGCCAAATTCACTTATCCAGTATGTTGCAGAGTTGCAGCTGATATTTTCGAGGGTAAAATACTTATGTCTTCTTTCCTTGTACCTTCCATGTACTTATGTCAAAGTGCATGTGAATTGACAGATATTCGATTTCCAATGTAGTAGAACAACGTTAAACAAAGGTTACTCCACCGAGCCAAACAGAATACCTTCTCTTATCAACCCTCACATCATTATAACGACACCTTATCAATAAGTTCCAACATGTGAGGTGACACAAAAGCTATTTATACTATAAGTTAATGCGAAAGTAGCTTCTGTCTGTCAGTCTGTCTGTTACCTTTACACGTCTTAGCCACTGAATCAATTTAGATGAAATGTAGTATGGAGTTAGCTTAATACCCTAGAAAGAACATAGGATACTTTTTGCAGCAATGACCGACAAACACACGCTAGTAGCCGCGGGCGTTTACTAGTAATAAAATAAACCAAAATACAATTTAATATTATGTGTAAAGCTTTAATGGTATTTTGCAAATATCTGAACTTTTGCTGCGTAATAAAACTGAGAGTAAAATTTTATATATATGTCGCAACCGTATGGTTAAATTGGCCTCTTAACTGGATGGCTAGCCCGTTGATTGAACGCCAGCAACCAATGAAACGGCTGAAGGACAACTATCCGAGTCATTGAGCGCAACGTCTAACCAGATGTCTGAACGTCATGTCAGACGTTATTTTTTACACTATTATCCAAAACAATGTCGGTTATAAGTGGTCATAAAATTAACCTTAAACCTACCAATCAAACCAAAACTCTTAGTACAAGACGATGAATTCAATATGCCAAGTCGTTAAACGTTAAGTAAGTCTAGTTCAATTAACTATCGGCCCAGGCATTCAATTGGATGCCGACGTTTAATCAACGGGCTAGGCATCCAATTAAGCAGCGAATTTAACCAGGTAGCGGCGACATATATAAGATAAATTGGATTTTGTGCAAGCCTTTGTGCATATAAAGTTGTAAGACCTCTAGAACTAACTTGAACTTTTAGTTTAATATGACTTTCAAAAGTTACTTCATGAAGAGAACAAGTGCAGTAATAATGTTTGTTTGATGAGTTTAATAATAGTAATGAAATAATAATCTTGAAGTGTCGTCTAAGCTCAGAGTTTCAGTTACCAAAGTTTCTTAAAATAAAATTATAAAAGGAGACGTACGCTGTTTTGAAAATGATACCTCAAACGGTGTTTTTACTCTGGGAAGCATTGGGCCGGGTCCAAATAGATAATTCAAACGGTTCCAAAGGCAAAAAGGTGATATGTCACTAACAGAAGTAATACGAAGCGTGGTATACAAGTAGCAAACAGCGGGAAGCCGATTTTTTATTTTGTAAGAACGACAAACAATTGATGGGAGATAACATACAGCAGGACACTTTACTTCAAAATCGAACCTTATTACTAAAACTTTAAAGTGTTCCGCTTGATGTTACACACAACTTTACTAAACGCTTTACTTTCATAAAAAATATTACGAATAAAGATGATTAGCCTGATGGTAAGTAGATACAAAGTCTAAATACACTTGTAACACCTTGGTGGCTTGTTGGCACTTACGGCATTGTCCGCCATGTTACGAGCTGCGAAGTGTAAAGTCACCTTATTGAGGAAGCGTTGTGTAAAAAGAAGTCTTTCTTTTTTCTCGAACTTTGTCAACACAACGGTACCCCTAGCAAGACATTTTTAAATTTCGAATCGTAATCGTATCGTTCACATGCTTAAAATTTCAAAACAAAAGCCAGACAAAAGCTAACGTCATTACTCAATACAATGGCGATTCGAAATTTAAAAGTTTCATGCTAGGGGTACCGTTGTGTTAACAACGTTCTTTACTTCTTTCTTTTTACACAACGCTTCCTCAATAAGGTGACTTTACACTTCGCAGCACAGATTAATGATATACCTATATGTATATACGATACATCGCAGGAGCGTAACACTACTGTGTCTTTAACTTATTAAAATCAAATTATATAGACAACGACTCATCTAAAAATTGACACAAAAATGTTTATTACTTTATAAATATTAATGGAAAATCAGAGCACTCAGAGGTAAAAATGGCTATATTTTATCTCTTTTTAGGGCATTCCATTCAAAAATGATTTCAAAGCTTTACAACAGAAACAAAATTTGACATCCCGCATGCTTCTGTTCGTTATCGTTGCTTGGATTCGATAGTTATTTCAAAAGCTTCCTTACTAAACGTATGGGTACTTTATTTTATACAAACTTTTTTAAAAAAAATTGCAGATGTTTCTCAAAATAAGAAACATAGTTCTTATTTTGCAAAAAAAAATGAGCGAGAGGAGAGAGACGGAGAAAGGCTTATCTAATAAATGAACAAATCGATGAAGCGTGTGTGAAAAAATATTCATCATCATCATCATTCACATCAGCCGAGAGACGCCCACCACTGGGTATAGGCCTCCCCCAAGGAACTCCAAAAATAAAATATAAAAGTCATAAAAAATATAAATATTGAGTAATACAAATAGGCAATCACATTAATGATGTTAAACAGTAATATGAAAATGATAACGGGCCTAATCCTGGATTCATTAAATCTTAATTTTTAAGTACAGTAACAAGGACAGATAATTAAAATTTCTGATTTACATTTCAGCCATGCTTTTCATAAGCAAACAAAATATTGCAATGTTATTTTATCATAATTATTAATATATTTATTGGGCTAATATTGTGTCTTATACTGTACTCTAGTCACGCAGCATTCCAGAGTTGATTGCTAATTTTTTCTTTAGCCAACAGCTACATATGTTTCACGCCGGACAAATGGCCACATTTTTCACGAAAACAAGCTATTGTTTGTTATTCATGTTACCACAATAGGTGGCCGGATAGACGAAATATACGGATGGCTTTTGTTCTATTTATGTCAGTTTGCTTTCACCATTTAATATTACTATTAATATATCTTTAAATGTGAAATTGGCGCTTTTTAACAATTCCATTTTTTTCCAAATCATTTTAAACAAATGTCTATAAAATTTATTAATTGAAAAACTGTCAATTAGGAGCTTGTGGAATATGTATCCGATTTCAGTGTTTTCAGGTGCCTGAAACATGATTTCAGACCTTTTCAGAAGCAAACTAATCCGATGCTACCATTATCTGAAAGCCCCTTTTCAGGCAATTACAGGATATCTTAAGACCATTTGACGCCTATATGTAAAATTTCATAACAGTGAGCGAGATAGAGCTAATGCTAGAGACAAGAACATAAAAATAACCTTCTTTAGTGGAGTTTAAGAGACAACGCGCTATACTAGATAAGAATAGACGAAGAAACTTCAAGAAAGTAGGGAGGGAGATGTTATTCTATATAAGGAATATATTACCGATAGCTCTTGTGGAGAGCGAAATTAGAAGGGATTTTTCACACAATAAAGCAAAAGCGTCCTTAGGGTAAATTGGTCAACTGACAACTGTTTATTTTAAATATTAGTATCAAAAATGACAATCAGTATAAAGAATATTAATAGCAAAAAGTATAGTTTGTTATGAAAGCGTGGCCCAATGTGCCACATTCTCCCCTTTTTTTTAAGTGACGTTGAGGGGCACTAGTTTTCTGAGGGGCCTCTTTAGAACCCCTGCCGTAGTAGTCACATCAGCCACTCTATTGACTCCGTCCTTCCCGGGATATAGTCTAGAGACTCTTCCTCTCGGCCAGACTCCACGTGGTAAGTTGTTGTCGGCGATAACGACTATGTCTCCCACCTTCACTTCAGGACGTTGACCGCCTCCCCTTCTGGGAGCAAGTGTAGGCAAATACTCTGTGAGCCACCGTCGCCAAAAGAAATCCGCTAATCTGGCTGATTTTCTCCAACTGACTCTTCCTACCAAGTCCCTGTCACAAGTTTCAGACGGCCCGATCCTTCCCGACGAAGACCCAATTAGGAAGTGTGAAGGCGTTAGAGCTTCTGGGTGGTCAGGGTCAGCTGACACATGTGTGAGAGGTCTGCTGTTGATTATGGCTTCTGCTTCAGCGAGTAGGGTGAGGAGTATTTCATCTGAAGGCGCCTTTTCTTTAACAGTTATTTTTAAGGCAGAATTTACACTCCTTACCAGGCGCTCCCAGGCTCCTCCCATAAATGGAGCCGCTGGAGGAATAAACTTCCACTCTATCATCTGATTTGCAGCAAATGTTGAGACCTCCTCTCCATGAAGTTTCTTTAGCTCGCGGTTCAACCCAACAAATGCAGTGCCATTGTCGGAATATATCTCACGCGGACAACCACGGAGCGCTATCAACCGCTTCAGGCTCATCATTGCGGCATCGCTCGATAGGCTGTGAACAACTTCCAGGTGAATGGCTCTTACCACCAGGCATGTATACAGCGCAACGTAGCGCTTTTCACGTCGGCGCCCCACGGTGACGAGAACTGGACCGAAATAATCTAGCCCCGTGTACGAAAAGGGTCTCTCGTGATGTGACAGTCTTGCAGGTGGTAGTTGACCCATTGGTGGATTAAAATGAATAGCTTTTCGTATGCGACAAAGTACGCAATTGCTTGCAACTGATCGGACTGTGCTTCGTAAGTGGATAATCCAATAAGCTTGACGGAGTTCATTAACAACGGTCTCTGTATTTGCGTGAGCATATTTCTGGTGGTAGTAAAAAACCAAAAGACGGACAGCGGGATGTTTTCCATCAAGTATGATAGGGAACTTGGAGTGTTCGTGGATTCCTTCCGCTGCAGCGATACGTCCAGACAAGCGAATTAAATTATCGCTACCAACGATGGGAGATAAATTTTTAAGCTTGCTGTCCCGGTGAAGAGGAGAATATGTCTCTAAGCATTGTCTCTACTGAGAAGGAGTCAATCTGGCTTTTCCATAAAACGGCGATCTCAGCCTTTCGCAGCTCTATGGCTGTCAACCTAGAGGGAGTAAGATTGTTTGATGGCATACCTCTATGGATATTAAGCAGCTTATTAATGAAAAGGTATGCTAATGCTGTCGCGCGAACTAATGATAACCACTTGCTGATGCGATGTGGGTCGGCTAATAATGGAACTAGAGTGTTACGTGAGTTGTGAACAATGGCGTGACAATCTATCCGGTGGCGTGGTTTCAGCTCAACCTGATCAGACACAATTTTGGTGGTTGGTTCGGACGCCAGTGATCCAAGGATAATAAAAATGTCGGGCCAGAAAACCAGCGCGACTCTATGGTTAGATTTTCTCCCTTCAAACGCGTGGCATCGTCAGCCACATTCAACTCTGATGGTATCCAACGCCACTCGTTGACATAGGATAATTCTAAGATTTCCCCTAACCTATTCGCCACAAAAGGCTTAAAATTGCGGGCATCGTTTCGAAGCCATCCTAAAACGTTCATAGAGTCGCACCAGAATACCCGACTATAAGGCTTGAATTTATGAGCACGACTAATTGTATCAGCCAGGCGGGCCGCGATCAAGGCACCTTGTAGTTCAAGTCGCGGAATGGAAGCTGGACGTAGTGGAGCTACTCGGACTTTGCTACCTATGAGCGCCAGTTTGACTGCGCCGTCTGGATAATTTAGACGCCAGAACGCGACAGCTGCATATGCCGACTCACTGGCGTCACAAAAAGTATGAAGCTCTCTCTTCTCGGGCTCATGCTCGCTCAAATTGTAGCAGCGTGGTATTTTGAAACTCGATATGAAATTAAGGCAAATTATGTGCCATTCTCGCCACGCAGCAACATCTTCCTGAGGAAGTTGTGCATCCCACTCAACCACTTTTCGCCAAACATTTTGAAACATTATTTTTCCTCTTACGGTGAGTGGCGCCAGTAGCCTCAAAGGGTCGTAAATGCGCATCATTAAAGAGAGAGCATCACGTTTAGTAAAATGGTCAGCAATAGGGTTCTCAATAAGACCATTAAAATTAAAGGTAAAATGATCACTACTTGGCTGCCAAACTAAACCTAATGTTCTGACGGATTTAACTACTCTACCTAAATCTACATCAACAGTTCCTAGAGCTGGATCTAATAGCAGTTCCTTTGGTATAAGAGCTAGTGCTTTAGAGTCATTTGAAACCCAAGCTCTCATATCAAAGTTAGCATTTTTGTGAACAGTGACGATATCGGCAGCTAGTTGAGCTGCCTCAGCTGCTGACGATACAGAAACCAGGCAGTCATCCATATAATGACTGTTGAGAATAGCATCAACAGCCTGAGGATATAAATTTTGAAAATCTGTTGCGTTTTTATTTTAGATGTATTGTGCCGAGAAGGGACTTGACGCAGCACCGAAAATCATCGAAGTCATCCTAAAAATTTTGATAGGTTAATTAGGAGAGTCTCGCCAAATAAAACATTGAGCGTCCCTGTCAGCCTCGCGTATTTTTATTTGGGGAAACATCTCTCTAATGTCCGCCGAGAGCGCGACTTTGCCTTCGCGAAAGCGGTAAAGAATATCTAAAATTGAGTTATAAAGGTCAGGACCTGCAAGCAGCATTGAATTTAGGCTGACTCCGTTAGAAGTTGCCGCTGCGTCATGAACAATACGCAACTTTCCCGGTTTGTTGGGATTGGTAACGCCAAAATGTGGCAGATACCAAGTCCTTGGGTTGTCAGTGTTCATATTCACCGGACCTTCAGCATAGTTTTTGTCAAAAACACCGTGCATGTTGAGTTTATAGAGTTCGGCAATTGGTCCTAATGTGGCACATTGGACCACGTTTTCATAATAAACTATACTTTTTGCTATTAATATTCTTTATACTGATTGTCATTTTTGATACTCATATTTAAAATAAACAGTTGTCAGTTGACCAATTTACCCTAAGGACGCTTTTGCTTTATTGTATGAAAAATCCCATCCATGCCTATTATTATTTTAGGTTCTCTGTTTTCATAACAGAGGACATCAACAATGTCAGTCAAGTATGAAAATTGCGCAACACTTTTAGGGTGTATAATTTGTTTTGACAACCCTAAATTACTAATGGATCGCGCCCTTTAAATAGAATAAGATTCAGCGCAGTGACGACCTTTAATGTTAAAATCAACAGAACATTCTAGCAGTCTTGATTAAACGAAGTAATATTGTGGAAGCTTCGAGAATTGTCTAGTATGCGGCGACTTTATAAGCACTTGTGTCGCAGCACAGGGATTCTCTCTCATGGCTCGAGCACCCTGTAGACTCTCAAGAGTCAGTGGGACACCTCCCCCGGAGGTGATGTCTGGCAAGTAGAATTCCTCCAGAGGCAAATTCGCCCCTCAAGGTCAAGCCTTGGACTCACCAAGGTTCACGGCTCCTTAAAACAAACAAAAAATTGGGAGGGATTCAGTTCTATTAAAATTACGAAGCGAGTACGTTGAAACGATAATCAGTGCGAGTTTTACAGTTTAATGTAAGAAATTAGTGTTGTGTTAAGTGTGGGGTTCGTTTCAGTAACGACTTTAGTTACCCTTTCTGATAATTAATTTATGTTCAGCGTTAATTGTTCCTGTATTTTTAACCGACTACAAAAAAAGGAGGAGGTTATCAATTCGTCTGTATGTTTTTTTTTTAAATTAAACGTGGTCTTTTAATTGAATTGGTATTTTACTCTAGCCCGTAACACTATCCTGTACCCCTAGTGAGAGTTTCAATCAATTCACCTCTCAAATTCATATACATATAAAAAGTGGTTTCCAAAAATTCACAATAGAGGCGCGGTTGCCGTTTTCATACAATTTGACAGTTAGCACGACGACGAACGTTTTCGTTTCAATTCGATGGAAAGTTACATTAGGGGCACTGTACAAATCAAGCTATAGCGTCACGTTAAGAGCGGGGGAGACATAAATACCATAAAGTTTACTCATAGACCTTTAGCACTTACCGTAGACGTTATCTCCTTCCTACTTAGGAACACGTGTGCCGGTCTTCGGAGTCAACAATTTATTGTCTCCATCTCAACATCGCGCACAAAGAAGTTTAGTTTCTCGTTTCTTTGTCGGACTTCCATAACTTGGCCATGAGTTGAACATGTGTTCATTATCGTCCCATTTCCTTTTTAGGTTTCCGCACCCAAAGGGTAAAACGGGACCCTATTACTAAGACTCTGCTGTCCGTTCGTCCGTCCGTCGGTCAGTCACCAGGCTGTATCTCATGAACCGTGATAGTTAGACAATTGAAATTTTCACAGATAATGTATATAGGTTGCCGCTATAACAACAAATACTAATAAACAGGTCGGTCCCGGGTTCGAATCCCGGTAGGAACAAATGTTTGTATGATGAGTACGAGCATTTGTTTACGAGTCATGGATGTTTATATATTTATTTAGTATATTTCTAATATTTATATACATATTATTATCATTATTTCTCCGTTATCTAGTATCCATAACACAAGCTCTTAATGATGCTTACTTTGGGCTAGATAATAGGTGTGAGTGTATAAATATTATTATTATTATTATTATAAACAGAGTAAAATAATTATCTAAGGGGGCTGCCATAAAACAAACGTGATTTTTTTGCTAGGTTATGCTGGATATTCATAACGGCAACAGGTAGACGCTTGTTTATAGACAACGGTACGGAACCTTCCATGAGCGAGTCCGACTTGAACTTGGCCGGTTTTTTATTTGTCACAATTATTTCCTGGCCTAGTCCTTTTTCAAGACTTAACTACTAATCAACCCTAGCATATCTTTTCTTTATCTCAGTAATGTATGTGGAACTATAGATTTATTGAAGTACAGTGGTTGTCAGAATTATGCCTTACGATCAAAGAAAAGTTTATATCATGTAATGATAAATTTAAATAACATAGGTTTCTTGATAACTAAGCTGCGGTATGCCTATCTCTATCAGGAGTAGAATGTTGACGGATTTTCGGGAGTGGCGTTTTTATCCATCAATCTATTGGTACCCACATCCACCCGTTGACACGTGTCAAGGCACACTTCAACTACGATTCTTAAAATGAAAGCGACTTGAACTTTTAATAGGAAAGGTTAGGTACAGCTCTTTACTATTCATCAAGAAAATCATTTTCACTTCTAGGAAACACGATACCTTTTAAGTAATATTACTATTTAGTTTTGGGCAGCTTCATCGGTGACTGATATTCAACGTTCAATCTAAATTGAGCTGCTGCCCAAAACTAAGTAGTAATATTACCAAAAAGGTGTAATTTCTTCAAGAAATGAAAAGGATTTCATTGATGAATAGTAAAAAATGGGATCATCTCAAGAGTATACTCTATTTAATAAAAAAAAAATTTGAAAATCGTTTTTATTTGTATGTATGTTTACGGTAAACATACCTACACCTACATACAAAAAAATACATACCTACTGTGAACATATAACCTCCTCCTTTTATAAAGCCAGCCTTAGCCAACCTTGGCCTTAGCCTTAAGCCAACTTTCAAAAGTTTGCTTAGGGCTTTCAATGTTCTAATAATTGGGAATACCTACTATTTTATTTTTAAACGACTTCTAAAAAGGGGGAGATTCTATGTTCTACTGCATGTATTTTTTTGTATGTATTTTCACCAATTTCTCTGTCAATTCAGAACCGATTTTCAAAATTATCTTTAATCGATATACCGTATATTCATCAGGTGACCCTGTTAACACTCAGTCAGGATCTGATGATGGGATCCCAGGGAAATCGGAGGCAAACCTCTTTTGTAGGCACGTATTACATGTTGCATTTTTTTTCTCAAGCTATTCGAGTATTTCCTTCTGTTACTCAACATCTTACGTTGATGAGCTGTTGATGGAAAGTACAACTCATTAAGGGTTAGATGTTGGAAAATACAATAACCGGTTATTCGAGTGAACTGATGATGGAACGTTATACTCCGTTACGGTTTGGAGTTAGATAACACTTTGTCAGTGTGTACGACACGCTAATATGAAACAATATTATGTATTTCAACCAAAATCAAAGGTACAGTTGACAGCACATCAAGCGTAACAGTTTGACCTTGAGACCGCCCTTACTGCATTCCTAATAGAGGCGGCTTTCGTAGTGCACTTGATGTGCTGTCGTGTGTACATTGAAGATATAAGCAGTGGCCAATTTTTTTTTACTTTAATGTTTAAATTTTTCCAGTGTTCGCTTAAAACCAGAGTGCTATAACTTAATTACCATTATGTTACAGTTATTTTTAATTTTAGCCTGTTAATATCGTCGCCCATATTTCAAACAGGCCGTGGGTCGCCTTGGTGGCACCTTAATATGACGGGATTTCCAATTACATGGAAATTTCATGGAGGGTGACGTAATTTCAGGTGGCTCGGGTGAGAGCATTAATGACATTAAGTGCTACCGAAGCGATATAGCGTAATTACTACAAAACTGTTATTTTAAGCGTTTTGATTAGTACTCGGTGGTAGGCCCGTATGTAGAGTCGTCTCGGTAGGTACCACCGCCTTTCTTATTACAGCCGTGGAACAGTTCGCTGTGTTTCAGATTGAAGGGAAAAGTAGCCAGTGAAATTACTGGGCATGGAAGACATTTCATCTTAGACCTCAGAATGACAACGCACCTGCAATACTAAGTGATTTTACCAGGTATAAATCTTTTCGAGGGCGGCTGTACAAAAATACTAACGCCTTTAACCACTTACCTCCAGACGGGCCGTCAGATAGTTTGTCACCTAGTTGTATAATAATATAGGTATAAACAACTAGATGACAAACAAGCTAATGGCCCACCTGGTGGTAAGTGGTTAAAGGCGTTAGTATTTTTGTACAGCCACCCTCGAAAAGATTTATACCTGCGAGCACTCAGTAGTACGTAATATTGTGCTCTCAAAAAGATGCAAAGTCGTGAGTACAGTAGATCTTGATATTATGAAAAATTCAATTTGTAAGTCTCCGCAACGTCTACCCGTGTAATGTTGGAGGAGATTTTTGCGCTTCTTCTACATAACTAAAATAAACGTCAAAGCAGTTAGTACAATGTCTATTAATGCTATTTTTTAGAAGCAAGACTTAATTGTATCTGATCAATACAAGTGAGAAACTCAACTTTACCAAAAACCACCTATATCACACACCTATAAAGTTATAAAAAGGTTGACTAAATTCTTACCTGTAACATTCTGGTTGTCCTTCTCTACAGATACATCATATGGTTTTATAGGCTTTAATGTGTGCAACATCAACACATCTGCCCGCCCGAGGCAGCCGATTAAACGAAAATTCAATGTAGCATTTATGTAATTTCGCTTTTCCGGGTTACCGCGCACAGTAATAGCTTTATACTTGTACGAAGTAAGTATAGACGTAGAGAATCGGCGAGAAACTGATAAGGCGTACTCTTGTTCTTTATTAACTGGACTTTATTGTGCCTGAGGCTTTTCTTATTATTAATTTAGAGCTGGGTTTATATAATAATGATAGTACAGTCGACCAAATTGAATCATGACCCACCTTAAGATCATTTTCCTACAGTCACTCTATACAAAGTACGTCGAAATTAGCTTGAACATACATTTCTTAGGTAACGAACCTGTTTTTAATTTATTGGACACTGACAGTCACTAACAAGGCTATGATCGCTATGATAAATAGATCGGAGTATTGCACGAAAAAGTTGGCCATTATACGATTTGTTTTATTGTCTTAGATTTTTATTTTATTCAATTCAATTATGATAAATGACTTTTTTAAATTTTTACAGACTATACTTCTTGACATCCGACACATAACGTCTTTTATTTTTAAAATTATAATAGTTTTTCTCAGTAGTGAAAAGAGTTTAGATAATGAACGACATCTTATTTAAAATTCCAATTGAGACTTTAGTGCAGTGATAGCAAAGATTAAAATTGCATAGATCTTTGACAATGACGCATTTTTATTCATATTTAGAACGTACCTACTAAGTGCAATACGCATGATAGCGAAGAAAACTTAACTAAATTTATGATTCTAAAGGAATGATCGGCGAAGTGGGTCATGACTTAATTTGGTCGACTGTACATACACTTATACACGGTGGCTGTATATCGTGAATCAAACGTAACAAGGTGATAGAGGGGGTCATTCCCAACAATTCGCCCGGATTGCGAAAGGTCGCGGGTTCGATTCCTGCCTCAGGACGTGAAAATTTTTCTAGTTTTATTATATTTTAATTACTAAGTAATTTTTCAAACATTTATAATAATGTTAAAATCAAAAATTAAGAATATTTAAAAGCACTGCCCCCACTTAACCGAATCGTTGGTATTTGTAACAATACTCGTTTCGGATGTTGAAATAGAATATTTTGACATTGTATGGTGGACGTTAGCTCATAAACGCAAATGCAGATAGACTAGAAGAATTTCACAGGGATATCCCAAGTCCTGGGTGGCTCAGTGGGCAGAGCAGTCGCCCGGATTGCGAAAGGTCGCGGGTTCGATTACTGCCTCAGGACGTGAAATTTTTCTAGTTTTCTTATATTTTAATTACTAAGTAATTTTTCGAGCATTTATAATAATGTTAAAATAAAAAATTAAGAATATTTGAAAGCACTGCCCCAACTTAACCGAATCGTTGGTATTTGTAAAAATACTCGTTTCGGATGTTAAAATAGAATATTTCGACATTGTATGGTGGACGTTAGCTCATAAACGCAAATGCAGATAGACTAGAAGAATTTCACAGGGATATCCCAAGTCCTGGGTGGCTCAGTGGTCAGAGCAGTCGCCCGGATTGCGAAAGGTCGCGGGTTCGATTCCTGCCCCAGGACGTGAAATTTTTCTAGTTTTATTATATTTTAATTACTAAGTAATTTTTCAAACATTTATAATAATGTTAAAATCAAAAATTAAGAATATTTGAAAGCACTGCCCCAACTGAACCGAATCGTTGGTATTTGTAAAAATACTCGTTTCTGATGTTGAAATAGAATATTTCGACATTGTAGGGTGAACGTTAGCTCATAAACGCAAATGCAGATAGACAAGAAGAATTTCACAGGGATATCCCAAGTCCTGGGTGTCTCAGTGGTCAGAGCAATCGCCCGGATTGCGAAAGGTCGCGGGTTCGATTCCTGCCTCAGGACGTGAAATTTTTCTAGTTTTATTATATTTTAATTATAAAAATAAATTTAATTTTACCTGATTTACCGTTTTTGCAATGCCTTACATGACCCCGGTTAAAGTAAGGTTCGTTAACTAAAAAAAGGGGCTAAGTATACTTATGTAAAAATATTCTTTTATAAATTATTTTTAAGTTAAAAGTCAATCACAACAAATATTTAATACGAGAAAATAACATTTACGCTACCAAAATGGATGAGATTTTTGTTTGACGTGGTGTATACCTGCCTAGTCTAGGCGTCCAATTGAAAGGCTAATTTGACCTAACGGCTGCTGGTTAAGCGTTGCGCTCAATGACTTGGCTAGTTGTCCTTCAAACGTTCATTGGATGCCAGCATTTAATCAAAGGCCTAGGCATCCAGTGAAGCGGCTAATTTAACCAGACGGTTACGACATATAAACATCCAGTTTACTAGCTTTTATATAAACAGCCTGGTTCTTCAGGGGATGATCCAGCTACATACATACAAATTTGAACAATGTTTTACCCAAGAAGGTGTTACTTAACTTGAATACAGCGTTCTGTTTAGTTACACTGTCACTCAATGGGAAAAAATAGTGGCATTGAGTTACAGTGTTACTCATCGGGAATATTTTTCCCAATATGACACAAAATGGTGTGACTCAACGGGAACAAAGAATCTCAAATCAGTGTATTGGATTATTAAATAAATACAAAAAAAAGAATTTGAAATGAAATGAAAAATATTTATTGGATGGAAGTTTAAGTAATCCTCTAAAGTAGCTACCCAAAGCAATTATTAAAACATGATGATATTTAAAAATACCTTCGTGATGGCCTAACTTTTTTCATTACGAATATAATGCGAACATATTTTAAAAGTTCAAAAAATCATGAACAAAATAAATTGTGTAACTTTTAACGATATTTTGTTTGAAACAGCAATAATTGACGCGAGGATTAAAGTAAGCGTAATATTCGTTTTTTTTTCTCTAAAATAATTCTTCATTTTATTCTAGCAACACCAGATGATTTCGATTTAGAATTGGAGGTGGACTTAACTTAATTTTTTCATTTAATTGTATATTTGGAGCGTCAAAAATGAGGAGATAAATGATCAACATTGGTCATTTAGATAGTTAACTAATTATACGTAAGTATCTATCTACATGGTGAGTAAAAAGTAGATAACTTTTTTAAATCGCTAGGTATCAGATTTCATTTTAATCCATGATGTATCCCATTAAGTAATGTGATATATTATTATATCGTAACAGGTATTTTCAGCAAGCTTAGCGATACTTATATCAGCATGTTCCATTAACGTGGACGTGACAGTATAGCAACTATAGCTGTTACTATGAAATGTTTTAAGTGTGGAGAAAGTCACAAAACGGCTGTCTATTACTACACGAGTATATAAATGACTCTAAAATGCACGGCATTCAAAGGCAATGATTCTAATCTACACACAGCTGCGTCATAAAAGCTGGTTTTTTTTAAATATTAAATGAATTCAAGTTTTTTTTATATATATTTTATAGACAAACGATCACACCTGATGTTAAGTAGTGGCATGGCCTACGATGATACATGCTTACCTAGAAGGTGCCTATTAACTCTAGCCTTAAAGTTGTCAAAATTGTAGGTTTCGGGAAACAAATTGGAAGGCAGAGAGTTCCACTCCTTGGCAGTTCATATTAGAAAGGACTTGGCGAAATGCTTTGTGCTTGGAATATTTTGATGGTTGGAATATCCACAACATAAGGGTGAAAAGCCATTCTACGTCTGGTCCATCGATGGTAAAAGGGGGCTGGTGGAATTGATTCGTGTAATTCCCTCGCACACTCTCCGAAGTGTATTCGATTGAAAACCGACAAACGCGCAACTCTACGGCGATGCTCGAGATCTTGGAGTTAAGCCTCTGCTAATACTAGGTTGTTAATAAGTCGTGTAGCTCGCTTCTCCACAGAGTCCAATACTGCCAGCTGATATTTGGCAGAACCGTCCCATAGGTGACAGCAGTATTCCATACACGATCGAACTTGCGCTTTATAAAGTAACAGCACTTGTTCAGATGTGAAATACCGCCTCACTTTAGAAAGGATGCCGAGATTTTTTGCAGCTCTACTTGCTATGGACTCTATGTACTCGCCGAAATTCATGTTGGACGATATACTACAAGCAATTAAAATGCGCAAAAAAGATTTTAATTTAGGTAGCTGTTGGTTTTGTTTTACTTTTCAGTAATACGATACTTTGCATAATTATTTATTAATTGCACAGCCCAGCTGTAATTTAGACATGTAACAATTCGTTCTTCGTTATTAAATTAATGTTATGTTTACACTGTCTGTTTTAATAAAAGTTGAAGAATTTAGGAGAAATAAGTGAAATTATTCTTAGGAATGATAATTGGTCCGCGGGTACTATGGGATCACAAAAAGTAACTTAGTCAATACGCGTAGAGCTAAGAGGTGTAAATTTTTAATTCAAAATTTTAGTAATGTATTATAAATAACCCAAATATTTTTATTAAAAAAACTATTTTAATCAGTCATGTTTTTATTTCTAATAACAATTTTTAAGTCATTTTTAGTAATAATGCTTGAATAGGGTTACTAAATTTAGACTTTGCCGTTTCATCTTTCATGGCAAATAAATAAGAAACTAGTGCTAAAGGAATGTTAAATGTTTACGTTCCACTAGCTACAGTAGCCGCTTCCCAATGTTAGAAAATTTATTACTAGTAAGAAAAAAAAAATATTTTGAATTCTATATATTTTTTCAAAAAGTTATTACTGACAGTAAAGGTAAAGACAAATCTTGCTGAGTTTCTTAGCCCTTCTTCAAAGAATAAGAAAACCCGGGTAGCTCTACGAACGTATGGAATTGACGTTCAATAAGTGTACAAATAAGTTGAATGAAACCTTTTTACGTTTACTAAAGACGTGAGTGTAAATAAATAGGCGATTGAAAAATTTTATTCAACCCGTAAATATTATATTTTTTGAATAATGACAAAGCATTACAGCAGTCAGTCAGACAAAGAAGTAGTCAAAGAACTATTTACTTAATTCGGTCGGTAGCCGGCGTTTTTCTAACGAGCAAACTTGTTGTAAGCGATTTTTCAAAGCCATATTCAGACATCTGGCCCTGTAACAAAAAGAGAAGTTTTAATTAGTTTGTTCTTGTAAATCAGAAGTTTCCCTAAGCGTTGCGTTGGGATTTTAATAGCCGTTTTTTCTCTTGATTAATGTTTAACCTTGGCCTGCGGATAAAACAAATACTCCCAATCAACAGTCCCATTAGCATTGGTTTCTAATAAAGTTCGCTTCCAAGAGATCTTATTTTGCCGGCGTGGTGGTTTTATGACCCAAATTCTTTGTGCTTCTCCAATGTAGGAGTGTCTGTGCCCAGTTCCAGACTTTCATCTACGAAGTACTTCCTCTCCTAAAACCTGGCCATGACTGTACACCTAGGATGAACAATTGAATGCTGGTCTCATTCATCTTTTCGAATGGCATCTGACAGGAAAATGAAATTGACGTCTTGCTATCGTTGTAATGCCATGTTTCCCATACAAATGTTACCGTCACACTCGATGCGATGACGAGACAGAAATTTCGAAAAATATTAGCACCGCCCGCCAGGTGCGGTGCTAAAAATTTCATTCAAAGCTACGAAATTTTCGAATGTTTGTTATTTCAAGACTATCAATAATATCAAGAGTCAATTCTACGTGATTGACAATTGTAATTGTCTGATTGTTTGAAATTTGTCAAAAGCTCTACTAGAAACGATTGACAATCGCGATGAAAGGCAACTGAAAAATGAATTTTAGTTATCGAATAGGACAACCATTAAGATTGTCCATAGCTAAATTTATAATTTTAAAATAACTAAATCTGGCTGAGCTTTATATATTAGATACCCACATAAAATATTTTTTTTGAACACACTGCATGTATTGTACAATACAGCAATAGGGTAGCAGTGTACTGTGTACTTATAACAAGTGAAATGAGGCGATAGTTAAAATTTGGATGAAGAGCCATTACCTTTTATGGTTTTACGGTCTAATATTCATTTCGTGAACTGAAGGAAACTCAAACGATGCGTTGGTCAAACGTGCATTGGTCTACAGTTCATTCGATGAGAATTTTAAAGGTGAAAAAAATCTATGCGATCTATTAGTTAGTAAAATGGTTTTAGGAAAAATGTTCGGCACTGGTTTTGGTGAGATGCCAGCATTAACTTGTCACGTGTTTATAGTAGAGGCTAAATTTGTAAGAATTCGTTTAGTAAATTACGATATCTACCTATGTTACATAAAATATTTATGACTTTTCCTGCATCTCATCTGATGAGACGTGATAATACGGCCGAAGGTGGAAGGGAGCTACACTCGGACTCCTCAACCACAGAAAAACTGGCTGTCTTACCTCACAATAATACTGTTAGCATTATTGTTATGGCGGCTGACTAAGTTAAGGTGGCGGTAGCTAGCCAGGCAAACTTAGACAAGCCATTACCAAGCAGAAAATGTCTGCCCAAAGGAACTGAACCCAGCACCTCTAGATCTGAGGTAGTTGATCTCAACCACTAGACCACAGAGGCGGCTAAACATACAATAAATAGAAAACACCTACTGTTGAAAAAAATATTATGGTCGTAAATATTTATAACTAGCTGACCCGGCGAACTCTGTTCCGCCTTAAAGGCAATAAATAAGCAGATTTTGGAATTTGTTTTTTTATTAGAAAAAATACAAAAATAAATTAAGTACCTACATTAATCATTCATTATTATGTCTGTATTTCAGTACATAGGTTGCTCTTCACTTAAGTACCTTGTGATACACAACATTTTTCGTTTTATTATTAGGCGCAAAAACAAACAACGCAGATGGTTTTCTGACCCGTGAACATGCCACATATAATTGACCATGGAAAAAACATGGATGTTCTAGATTCAAACCACAAACTTTTAAGGATTGGCCTTGTGATTTGTTGGTGGTCATGGCAAATGCAAGACGGATCGGAAATTGAAGTCTTTTGAATTCAAACGGCATATCGGTTGGGATCATCGGTATCCTCGGAATGAGAACTTCCTCACTTTTGAATTTTCCTTTCAGTATCGTCACGTAAATTACATTGTTCATCAATTTTCTAACCACCAAACGCGTACCGTTGCACAGTTTTGGTTGGTTTATGTTTCGAAGCATGATTACTACGGAGCCAACCTTTAGGCGTAAATTGTGCGGTGCTAAGCCAGGCACATCCAAGGAGTTTAAAGATTCAATTGGATAGTTGGTAGCTTCATCTTCATTTGTGACGCAGTCAATAGATTTGAATGAATGCATTGTTCCAATGATCTTATTTTGAATTATGTAGTTCAGGTCATCTACATCTTTATTCTTAGCCGCTAAAATTGCTCGCTCACTCAACTACTTATTCATTATTTTTTAGTTAGAAATAATGTTTCGAAATACATTGTTGATAAGACAAAATTACTTAGCTGCCCCCTTATTCTCAACTGTCGGAAAATATTCGAATTTCGGAAACTCTATACCTGTCACATTTTATCGCTATACGTCAAAGCGAGACGGCATGTGACTTTTCGAATCGAATCCGTGATCCGACAGTTGAGAATAAGGGGGTTCTAGATGCGCGTTTTGTTGTTCCAAGTCTGATGCGTTTTTGGTTTACCACCTTTTATAGTTCACTTCACTTTTTATTTAAATTGGCAATGATTGTTATTTATTAAATAGAAGCTCGAAACAAACACATCAACCGGTTGACTTCAAAATTAAAAATTTTCAACCATACTTAACCATAGACAACATTACGTTTAGCTGTCAGTTGCGTGTTGTACATTTTTTAACAAATGAACGGCCAGATTGATGTTTTGACTGATAAATTTTTTGATTTGCTGTCAGTTGCGTTTTGTTATTCCATGTCAGTTGCGTTTTGTTATACCACGTTTTTATCCTATTCACGTGACGTCCCACGGGAATAGGATAAAAAGTATCCTATGTCCGTCTCCTAGTTCTAAGCTATCTCTCCAACAATTTTCAGCCAAATCGGTTGAGCCGTTCTTCAGTTATAAATAGCGTAACTAACACGACTTTCTTTTATATATATAGACTAGTATTTTAAAGTGGTGTCAATATAGTTACATACTTGTCACATTCTTTTTTAATACGCAGTTT
This sequence comes from Nymphula nitidulata, assembly GCA_947347705.1. NCBI lineage: Eukaryota > Metazoa > Arthropoda > Insecta > Lepidoptera > Crambidae > Nymphula > Nymphula nitidulata. The sequence goes on along the minus strand of OX374625.1, from coordinate 13,149,672 downwards.
TAATACTTTTTAAATCTCGAGTACGCATACCACAAACTGTGACAACCGTATCTCTATTTTTATACTCGAAGTCATAAGCAAAAATTACGCCAGCATTGTATTGTTTTGCGAAATAAATTAAGGGAAGCTCTTTTTATCCTATTGTATGAGTAAAACAAGCTCTCTTCTACATTGCAATGGTTTTTATGTAAATCGGATATAAAGTACCTACATAAATGTGTATGATGAAAAAATATTTTTAAGTGCTGTAAAACATAACCACCTAAGTGCAGAGTTTGCTTTTCGCTATTTAGTAATATCCAGCGGACCATTCTGTTGTATTTTTGTACCATAATTTGCAATGAGCAGAGGTTTTTAGTAACACAATCTGCATATTTTAAATGATATCTCCTTGAAAAACATATGACAATATACTTATATCTTTCATTAGCGAGGATAATGAGAAAGACCCCAGAACAAATATTTTTTCACCTTTCCAACAGCAAAATAGCTCTTTTGCTTCGTAAAATCTCGAAGGAAAACCGGTTTTTGCAGCGAGCGTGAGACAAAGTAAGTTTTTAAATATATTTGAGATAGGCAGTTGCGCGTTCCGAAACTCAGGACTAGTCGCACAACTATGTCATCATCATCATCTTTTAATTTATGGACGTTTTCTTGAAAAATAATAATAACTTTATAATTCAGTAAACAATAATGTCACGTTACATTATAATTAGTATTTACTTTTGCTTTTTACATGCACTGTAATTTCGGAACGCAAATCAAAATAGTCTATATAATCTGTGGACAAAGGGGGAAAAATAAATTCAGATTGTTTTGATTTTTCGACTTGTGTTTATAATTAATTATGATAATTTCGTTTATTTAATTACAAAAATTAGTTCATCGAGTGATGAAAATGATTGTTTAACGCTTGATTTAATATTGTTTGTGTATCTCACTTATAATAATATTCTCGCTGGGGAGGTGAAAAGTTGTGGGAGGTGAAAATGTTTCACACGATAGCAAATTTTTTTGTCTCGTGCCTTTAAATTGTGAATCACTCGCTATGCTCGTGATTCAATTTTAGACTACTTCGCTGGTTAGTGATTTAACATCAGCACTCGCTACAAAAAATAATTTTGCTCACTTGTTGAACAAAATAATAACTATATTAAAATCGCACATGCTATTTTTATGCACGTACAGGACATGGAACTTAACCATGTCCTTTACCTGCATAAAAATACATAGATCTGTATAGATCTTCTGTTTTTTCTCATCCTAGAGTTGAGGTTCATAGACAACACAATGTAAATGCGGCACTGCGGTAAATAAGGTGTTGATAGACCAGCTATGTTTCTTAATATCATTCTTGTGCTTTTATGTCTTTTTTTAATAATTCAAATTCACAAATAGCATATTAATCTTACGAAATTCACTTTGATATAATTTATAACCAATACTTTATGTTTTACTTCACCATTTCTAATAACGGTCCTTATAAGCGTCATGGTTTAGTCAGTTCAGATTAGGTGATGTTCGCGTAAATTACAAGGAAACTTTCTCTTTGACGGACGACGTTGCACGTGTCTGATTACCAAACACTTCAGCTTTTGTTGTACGTAGATACTTTAAGTTATAATAACGCAACATAGTAATAATATATTTTTTCTTAGCTAAAAAGTAACGAAAATAGTTTTCACTGTAAGCAATTTCATTAACAACTTTAGGAATTTAGGAATTTTAGAATTTCGTTTATGAACTCATAATTTTTATATTAATTCTACAAACCGCTAGTGTGAGATCACCACGTCAATGTTGAGTTTTTTGAACTTGGGAAAAATATTTTTTGTAAAATTAATCCCGTTTATGTAAATGCTAGTAACTAAATCTTTCAAGAAAGTGCTGCAAAACTGGCGTCAGCTGACTAGTTTCATAAAATTAATAAACACTTTGCTTTTAGTTGTCGTAATGAGAAACATAAAAGAAACTCTGGCAAGTAGAACAACGTAATTAAATAGCTGCTAAATTTTACAAGAACTATTACACCATCGAGTGGTTAGCTCAGTAAGCCTATGCTTGGAAACTTCCAAACAGCTTAGAGGCCACCCTTTGTGGGGTTGAAATGAGGTTTTCAGTGGTTTACACTTTGTCGACGAGACCTGTATATTGCACTGCTTAACTTTCTGCTTTGAATTAAGTTTATAATAAGTTTTATAAGTGATTCCTGCATGTTACTCCTCCTAGTGATAGTCCTCAATCAAGTTTATTTTTCTTCTATTTTATACTTACTTTTACTATCGTCACTAAAATTAAACTCAGGATTTGTATCATGTTTGCGCAACAATATTGTTAACTTGAAATGAAAAAAAAAATGCATTGTCAATATTCAGTGTTCTAATATCTCTAATATCAATTAATTGGAACAACAAAAGTATTACAATTATAGACATACTATAATTGTAATACTTTTGTTGTTCCCATTAATGGAATATTTTAACATGAGACTTCAAACCTGTGCTTCAAGCACTCGCGTTGCGTCAAATTATATTAACAAGCCGTGCTATTTCGTACGTGACGACACCCAGTGCAATCTGGTGGAAACGTTGAGCATACAAAGGCATTTGGCTGAGACCAAACTAAATGTTGACTAATTTTGGTAGTGTCCCATGTCGTATACAAGTACCTAATGTTGCCCAAAATGGATATCATTTCACATACTATTACTCTGAAAATCATGTATCTTAAATCCAATTATTTAACTCCAAAACGCCAAATCCGTGTCATGTGACTGCTGTTAAAAAACTGCTAAGTTATTTTTTATTCTTTACTCATTTTTCACATTACGTAACATAAAGCTTTGTCGGTTTAACTTGTCATCGTCTTGTTAGCGGACTAATTTATCATTTTGCTTTAAGTAGGTAGTAGGTAGGTATATTACTAGGTGGTAGGCCCGTATGTATGGTCGTCTGGGTAGGTACCACCGCCTTTCTTATTTCAGCTGTGAAACAGTTCGCTCTGTTTCTGATTGAAGGGAAAAGTAGCCAGTGTAATTACTGGGCATGGACGGCATTTCATCTTAGGCCTCAGGATGACAACGCACCTGCAATGTCAAGTGATTTTCCCTTGTAATTGCCTGCAAAAACACCACCTGATGGTTAGCAGACACCTGTGTCTAAAGGCGGCGGTAATTGCTAACCATCAGGTGGGCCGTCAGCTTGTTTGTCATCTTTTTTTTTATACCACTAAGGTGGCAATCTAGTTGTATATAAAAAAGTATTAACAACAGATCAATTCTAACTATTATTATAAATGCGAAAGTGAGTTTCTTTGTTCGTTACGCTTTCACGCCTAATCTGATTAAGATAAAACTTCATAAAAATATAGTATAAAACCCTGAAAAGGATATAGCATACTTTTTCGAGTGATAACCAACATCCACGTCGACAGAGCCGCGGATGGCCACTAGTATGAAATATACCATAGGTATGTTATAGTAACGTGTAAATAGTTGTATGTTTTATAACGAATAAATATTTAATATTATTTCTGACAAGAAAGTAGGCGTTATGAATGCACAAAATCAAACATTTCAATAAATTTACATTTAATTTAAACTAAATTAATTTTAAATTTAATGGATTCTTTTTTATTTATTTCATTTAATTTGTAGATCAATTATTATTAGCAAATCTTAATAACATTTTAAATATGTGTTTAATTATCTACAATAACATTGAAACATTAATTTAAACATCTCAATTTATCTATCAATCTGATTATATTTTAAAAAAATCATGATTGATTACGTTGGTTTGACAATAATTTAAAGATTAAAATTGTTTACAGTATAATTATATTCATAACATAATGGTAACTGACCTAAAATACTTATATACTACCCAGCACAAAACTGTTGTTATATTCACAGTACAAAGCAATAGATATAATGCTGTCAATATTGTGATTGATTGAGTACATGATTCCTCACAAACAAATGAACGTTGAAATGTACATGACATGTCTCTCGTCACTGATCCTACGTAGCTAGGTCTATTAGCCTCTTTGTGACACGTTGTTATGTCTATGTAGTTATTTGAGCAATCAATCATTTGCTTTGTGCTCGGAATAAAGCTGTTATTAACCTTCCTACTCTAAGTAGCCCGCAAGCGCCTATACACGGGTGACTATTTTTTTATAGGTACAACAAGCGTGATAGATAAACCTTGGGGAGAGTGGGGTGATTTCAGTAAATGCCGTTTTCATCGTTATAAATAATAAAACTTGATAATCTATTTCTCCCTTATAAAGGTGGGGTCCTACCCAAAGAACCCATTCCTAGTGCCTGGCATTCAGGATGCTTATCATTAGGTAAACGGCCTTGTTCGGAGTTACCGCTCGTACGAAATTACCCCACTCTCTTGAAGGTAAGCTGTTACCATACTTCAAGCATTGCTGACCCTGTAAATCAAGAGAAAACGTTTTGTTGGAGATACTTAAAGACACCGCCATAACACTTTCTTAATTAGCTCGAGCGACCTTACTCACCGCAGAAATATTATCAAAATAGTTTTATTTAGCTGCGATATTCTGTTATGTAAAGGTGCTACTTCAGTCAGGTACTCGCCCTTATTGAACTATCTCCTTCACAGATTAATTAACAAAACTGTAGAAGGTACCTACATTAGGTATATTTTTTTCTCATAAATCTATATTTATATATAACTCAAAGGTGACTGACATAGTGATCTATCAACGCACAGCCCAAACGACTGGACGGATCGGGCTGAAATTTGGCATGCAGGTAGATGTTATGACGTAGGCATCCGTAAAGAAATTCTACCCCCAAGGGGATAAAATAGGGGATGAAAGTTGGTATGGAAAAAGTCAATATTCCACGCGGACGAAGTCGCGGGCACAGCTAGTATTGAATAAGCATACAAAGATCCGTCAAATGTGCGTGGGTAATTTAGGACGCGGGATAACTCCAGACAAGCCCTTTTTAATAGTAATAAGCATGTTCAATGCCAAGCACTAGGTATGGGTTCTTTGGGGTAGACCCACCTCTAAAGAAAATAAATACATAAAATAATGGACCTTCTCATTAAGCTTTAAGGCCTGTGTTAAGAAACCCCGCTCCTCCTTGTTGATTTTTCATACTTACAAACATAATAGCAGAAACAATAGTAGCAAATACAATTAAAGGTAAATTTAAGTAAAGAAAACAAGTGACAATAATTGGTATTCAAAAAACCATGACTCATACATAGGTTACTAGAGATGCGCATTTATGTGTGTATTTGTGTGTTTGTTGAGGTGTATGCGTGTGTGTTTTTGAGTGGCATTATTAGAATCAATGTTTATTATTTTTTTTATAGTAATTTTAAGTAATGAAAAAATATTTGTAGAAATTAGACATGAGTAACTCAGCTCTGAACCGGTTCAAATATTCAGCTCAATTCACTTGAACCGTTGACCTGCAGCTCAACGACAAAACAAACAGCTCACGGCTCACTCACTAGGTTAGGTATATTCATTCACCCACAGAGTTACAGTCTTACCGAGTCACAGACACGCGAGTATTATTATCGGCGAACGAACCGCGAGCCACAGATTACTTATATTGTGATCTGTGGCTCGCGGCTCCGGTGTCGGTCGCACAGATCACTGTCGGTCGGCTCGTCGCGGCCGCGGCGGCTCTCGGTAATATTCGGACTTCATCGAGCCAAAGTGTCGGGTTGCTTGCTATAATATGACGAGCGAGAACGGACGGAACGGAACACAATTTTGGATTTTATTCTACTACTTAATATTCGCGTTCTTGGAAAGTAGACTCAATGATTATAAAATTAAGATGAAATATATAAATGTAAATAGGAATTATTAGGAAAAATGCCATATTAAACAGATAAATTTATACTTATTTCAAAAAACAAAAAATATTTATTGCTGCTGTGAGATCATTTTGTTTACTAACACAATTTAACAATTACGTAAAGAAGTTTCTTCTTTACTTACTCATTAAAATTATCATTTTTACTTTACTTAAAAAAAATAGTAGTCAAGTCACATTAAAAAAAAAACGCAATTAATACGTATTATCTAGATTAAATGCTAAGAACATAATTTCTTCAATTTTTTTAGTGTCTAGCCGAGTTCTTCGGTCCGTTATAATTTGTCCACCTTTAGAAAAAATTCTTTCGCAGGGGACTGACGTGGCTAAAATGCATAAACGTGTCTTTATAATGTGGTACAGTCTAGGGTATACATTTTTTCTTTGGTGCCACCATAGAAGCGGGTCTTGAGTTCGATCCAAAAGTGGCTCTTCAATATACTTATTGACTTCCACTACGGCGGCAGCTAAAGGATTAGTCGGATTTTGGTTTCGTTGAACCTCTTCATCAAAGTCCTTCCAGAGAAGTATTTCCCTTCTAGACACTTTATTTTGCGATGTACTTGATTCATTTGTTGGAAGGACTCTGCTTTCCGCATCAGGCAAATTTATGATTGTGTTTGACACCTTTGTGTACAATAGCTGTAAGTTTTTTTGATATTTTGTATCATGAAGAAATCCATATCTTTTAAAACGTGGGTCTAAAATAGTACACTGCGCTAATAAATCATTGTCTTCAACACTTTCAAACCGCTTTTTATGTAAATTTAGTAATGTTTCTATTAGTTTTTTAGTTTCTGGCAAGAAGTCATTGCGCTCCATCAGCATAGATAAATGCTTAAAAATCTGTTTGTAAAAAACAAGAACAGACGACGCAGTGACTTGTTTTTCAGCACTTATTACGTTAGTAACTACGTCGAAAATTTCCAGCACCTCCAAACTTTGTTCTGCGACTTGCCACTCGTGATTGGTTAGAATTGGCACTGCATCTAAAGTTTCAGATATACAAAATCGATCGCCTGTTATGGCCAGGGTAGCTACTACAGAAACTTTTATTTTTATGATACGCTGGATCATGATAAAAGTAGAGTTCCAGCGAGTTGGAACATCGTTTTTTAATTTTAATACAGGTAATTGCATTCTCTCTTGAGTTGCTTTTAGTTGTGAACTTGCATGAGAACTGCGTCGAAAAAAGTTTACTATAATTTTAATTTTTTTGGTTATTTGTTCAATTTCTTTTAGTCCGGTTTGAACCACTAAATTCAATCCATGAGCGAAGCATCCCCAATGTCGCCAACCTCCTAGTCTAACAGACGCAATCATATTGTTCGCGTTATCGGACACAACTACAGTCACTTTGTTGGTTAAATTCCAATCGATCAACGTGTTTTTAATTTTATTAAAAATATTTTCCGCAGTGTGCCGTTCTGGAAATGAAACGCAGCCCAATAGATCCGAAGCTATTTTGGTCTTGTCTAGGTCTTCGACGATGTAATGCGCTGTCATTGCATAGAAACTATCGTTGTTACGGCTGGTCCAACCATCCACAGTTATACAGACCGCAAAGGCACGTTTCAATCTGTCGGAGACTATTTCACGGACCATATTATAATGAGCTGGTATCAAACTAGTAGTAAGGGTCTTGCGAGTAGGTATTTGATATGATGGGCACAAAAGGTGGACAAATTTCTTGAACTCTGGGTCTTCGACTATACTAAATGGGTGGTATTCTTTCGTAATCATGACTACTAATTGACGGTCTATTTCCTTACTTTTTTTAGTAGCGAGTGGCTTTATTAAATATGAAGTAATTGTTTCCTTCGACAGCAGATTCTTTAATGTGGTTGTATGAGTTACGGTATTAGGAGCAGAAGAAGAGCATGGTTGAGGGTGCGGTATAGTAGAGGTTGATAGCTGGTCTGTGTTACATTCCTCGGTAATGTCATGTAGTCTAATTCTAGACGTCGATATACCTGGGTGTTTTTTTAGATGACGAAGTAAATTGCCTGTAGAATTTTTTGAAGTTGCCACCAACTGGCTACAGTAAACACATTTCACTTTATTATCTTTATCTCCCGTATCCATAAAATGGTTCCAAACATCGCTTTTTTTGCTTGACATTATTAAGATTATTAATAAGTTAACACCGATCACCGAACAAGAAAACGCGCGAACACTTTGAATTTGTTGTCAAACAAATTCAAAATTGCAACTGTTATCTAAACAAACACGAAAAAGCGTCCTTGACCTAGAAAGTGTACTTCCGGCTTCCGCGAGCGAGTGGCGGGGGTGTATGTTCAAAATTAGTCAGTAACATAAATGCAAAAGTTAATTTAGATTCATTTAATAGAATATAAATCATGAAGTACTTTTATAAATATGCATACGATTAATAAATATAATAGATTGATTGTAAGATACAACAGGTAAAACTAATTAGTGTCAAAATATCATTTTATTAGCATCAATATCAAGTAACAAATGATAAATGCGCCATCTGTTGTAGCTTGCGAAAACTAGGTCGAAGTAACAAAGGTCAACACTCTGCTACTCCTACTCGCTACTCGCGCGTAAAGCAGATCTACAAAATGATTAGATTTATTTAAGTACGGAGTGAGCTGATCTGTGAACCGGTTCGCAGGTCCGGCTCACATATGTGAACCGTGAGCTGATCTGCGGCTCACAGTTTTTTGTTGAGTTACCCATGTCTAGTAGAAATAGATAAATAAGTGTTATTATTTGGCATGATGTAAAGGACCTTGTCCGCAGTTACCCCACTCTCCCTTATTGATCATATTATTATAAACATCTGCCTCTACCGGAATCCAAACGGGGACATCGAGCTTAGTAGACAAAGGTACTAACCACTCGACCAGACGGCCGTCGAATATTAACCTATGATTAATTAAGTTTTCTTCCTTTCATCTTCGTAAAGAAAGCTTACCAACTTTCATTATATGATTCTTTTGTTGTAGATAACAATATTAGTAAAGTATGTGTGGCATAACTTTCTTATACCTACTAAAGCTTACGAAACTTCGACATTGTAGACTCATCATTTTCTTAAAAATATATTATGACACGATTTATAACTGACAGAATGTATACATAATTTTGCTACTGACTATACACGCTAAATCTTGATATAAGTACAGTGTTACATCTCGTTTTCTCCATATGAATGTTAAAAGCTCAGCTGTCCTCTAATTTTACATTTACTTATTCCAATTTATTTGTAGAACGCTGGAAGATATTTCATTCAGAAATAGGCTATGCCTTCGTAGAATTTTCCCTCAAATGAAAGTTTTTTTGATTTATTATTTGTGTACATTAAGTGTTGAATAAATAAATAATAACATAAAAGTAGTGCCTAAGCACTAATGCCAAATAATACAGATGGTGCCGTCAATACGACATTTCATAGAAATGTCATGAAAATTGAAATGAAACAAATATTTACCCTTTCGTTCACTCTACCGTGTACAGTATGCTTTAGAGCTAGCGGCTATCTTCACAATACAGAAACAACCGAACGAGTTACTTTACAAATTCCGACCATTGCTTTTGTACCAGTAGAATTATTGGTGTCGTCATAATAATGACCACTTCTCAGAAATCAAAATGATAATATAGAGAAATCATAGGATTGAAATGCGAAATCTCAGCTAATAATGCCTTTCTAAATCACTGAATCAGATTGGAACCCTCTTTATTCTCTACATTCAGCAACTTCAAGACATTTCAAAAGGTGTGTATCGTGTTTATCTAAGCATGTCAGCATCATAAAAACGTTTGAAAATGAAAATAAATAAAGAGTTCATAAAACGGGTAAGAACGTATTGTTCAATGAATACACACGTTCTTTAGGAGTTGAACGTGACTTAATTAACAAAACATTAGTAGGTATATTAAAATTTTCTTTCGGAGAAACAAAGTTGAAAGCTAATTCTTGAATATATTGTTATCGCAATTAGCAAACAGGAGAAAATTAATAAAGCCCAGAAAACTTTACGTAATTTCATTTTAAGTAAACAAACAGTCTCCAACTTAAAGTGAGAACGTGATCAGACATGAGGAAGGCCAGCCTTAGCTTGAACAATTAGCGGAGGCTATGAAACGAGATAATCCGTCTGAGCGTGCTGCTTCAGAAACTGGGTTGTTTGTAGTGGTAATAACAGTTCTATTTAATATAGCTCTTTAATAACACTACGATGCTTATATTGCTGTTAATTCTATATTGACAGCTTATTGTATTGCAAAGGAAATGCGGAATTGTGATACCCAATAGTTAAGTATTTACTCAAATGAGTAAATGATGATTAAAACAGTTAAATATTAATTTCCTTCGCACCAATAATTGCATCGTCAAGTAAATAGTAGACATAAAACCATTGACGTGATATTAAAGGTACACCCTACTGTAGATAATTGTGTTAAATTAATTGTTGTTGGCATCAGCAAGTACGAACTTTCCAAATTAACGTTATTCGGTACATCTACGTAGTCAACTTTTTTAATTCATATTAAATCCGCATCGCAAGATATTCAATAGACGGTTTTAAGTTCTTACATTGCGCTGATGGTCGTATCTACTTCTTTTACTAAGAATATCATTTAGTAGGACATATTCCGGTCTTTAGTTCTTTATTGTGTATTGAAAAAAAAGGTAACAAATAACAGTTTTAGTGCTAGTTATAAAAGGTTTCACTAGATTCTGCCTTTTTAGGCGTATACAAATAGCTGCTATAGTAAAAACTGAAATTATTTTATTTATACTCCAAATATTCTTGGATATTAAAACATTTTTGAATCAGCCATCTTATTATATCTTACGTTACAAAACTTATACTCCTTAGAGTTATCTGGTAATTTATTGAATATTCTAATGCACATGATTAAGTATCATAGATACAAGTGTTAATCTCGCTCCTGGCCTATAGAAATTATTTTTAGCCGACTTCAAAAAAAGGAGGAGGTTATCAATTCGTCTGTATGTTTTTTTTAATTATTTTTTTATGTTTGTTACCTCAGAACTTTTGACTGGGTGAACCGATATTGATGATCCTTTTTTTTTCGATGCGGAATAGTTTCCATTTGGTCCCATAAATTTTTTTTGAAAATCCATTGGGTAGTTTAGTTTTTAAATCAAAAAATCTGGAAAAATGAAGTTGTCTACATATGCGAAATTGCGGATTTTTGCTTTCCTATGAATTTTTAGTGAAATGATACGATAGTAGAAATCAATTTAAGCTCACGGTCACCCATCTAGCTTTGACCTTCAAAAGTTATCATTAAAAATTGTGAAAAAAAAATATTTAAACAAAAATTAAAACCGACTCCAAAAAACTGAAAAGGATAAAATAATTAAATTTTAGTAGGTACTCATCCCCTAGGAACATATTTTTGGAGTTGGTGCTAAGTTGTTTCCAGAAACCATAGATAGTGAAGCACCTACTAAAATTTAATTATTTATCCTTTTCAGTTTTTTGGAGTCGGTTTTAATTTTTGTTTAAATATTTTTTTGTATACAGAGATTTCTAATGGTGACCTCACATTTTTGCGCAAAAAGTTCTTTATGCTGATGGGCAAATAAGTAAATATCAGTTGCTAAAGATGTTTTAATTAATGACAGTATGTAGGTACCTAGTTTCTACGTGATTAGTTTTGTTCATTGTTTTCTTGTAAACATATCTTAAGTGCGATATGACTCACTTCGAGCCATTGCCTATAGCTATGCTGTTTCTTAATTTGATTAAACTATTTTAACTTTTAATTATTAGAACATGGACAGCAAAGTATTGATGGCACCAAGTACTTTTTTTTTAATCTACTAGATGACAAACAAGCTGACGGCCCACCTGATGGTAAGCGGTTACCGCCGTCTATAGACACCTACAATAACAAGGAAAAATCACTTGATATTGCAGGTGCGTTGTCATCCTAAGGCCTTTTTTTCATTTTTCGGTGTGGAATCCGCTTACAGACGATACCCTAAACCGCTGGTTAGGTGGACCAGCGCCTGATCATAGCGGCACTGGGAATACCTGCTTAACCACTCCGGTTTCCCCATGCCCATAATGGAGACGACCCGGGGTTTGCCGAAGCATTTCACCGAGCCGCCTCCGGGCAGCCCGACCCTAGAACCGACCAGAGCCAGTACTAGGGCGGGGCACCAGGCCTCACCCCGGGCCGGTCGCGGCCATAGCCGCGTCCAGTCCCGGTGTGAGACCCACTTAGTCAGTCAGCCACCCCAAAGCTGGCCCTATCATCCTGAGGCCAAAGATGAAATGCCGTCCATACCCAGTAATTATACTGGCTACCTTTCCCTTCAATCTGAAAAACAGTGAACTGTATCACGGCTGAAATAAGAAAGGTGGTGGTACCTACCCAGACGACCCTACATACGGGCCTAACACCTTTTTTTTTTGGTACGCTGAGGAGAATCTCTTCCAGCCTATCCTCCTGTCCCTTGGGGGGAAGAGGGGGGGGGGGGGGGGGGCTCTCACCCACTAAACCCCTCAGCGATGCACCTCGTTATCTGCTTCCTACCGACGTAACGGGATCCGGGCCTACCACCTACTATAACCTATTAGACACTTAGTACTCACTGAGTCATGTCCACAGCATAGGCTACAGTTGCCCCTGCTCCCAGCACACTGCTGTGACCTTACCTGTCTCAGGAAAATAATGCTATTGGCTGGAACTTATGTAAGATGAAGTTGATTCCTAGTCGAGATAAAACACACTATTGTGAATTCATTTCCAAATTCAATACCTCTTCTCTTGGCGTAGGGGTCGTGATCGTAATGAGGAGTCGGGGACTGTTTTTGCTCGCTTCATTATTAAGCTTCATTTAAAACTCGTTTTATGAATACTAAATAACGGACAAACACAGATAATAATATGTATTAGGTTGGGGAAAAGTCTTTTCGCATTATAGTATGTATGAGCTTGTAATAAAATCTCTTTGGCTGTTCTATTTGTATCTGGCTGGTTTTGGCATCATTAAAAGCTTAGATTTTAAAAAAGATAATTCCAAATTCAAATTAGGAAAATGTGTGTTTTTCATTTGTTTTTCGTACTGTCAAGATGAGTGAATCTAATAAAGAAATTCGATACATTTTAAAATTTTACTACAAAAAAGGTAAAAATGCAACGCAAGTCTATGAGAGCAGCACAAATTTGGTTTAAGCGTTTTCAATCCGGAAATTTTGATGTCAAAGATGCACGTCGCTCTGGTCGCCCTATTACGGATAAAATTGATGCCATTTTTGAAAAACTGGAGTAAGATCGGCATGTCAGTAGTTAAGACGTAGCTGAAGAACTGGGAATTGACCAAAAAACAGTTTTGGCGCATTTAAAAAAAAATGGGTACACAAAAAAGCTCGATGTTTGGGTGCTCCACGAGCTCACTGAAAAACCTAATGAACCGTGTACTCATTTATGATTCTTTATTACGACGTAATGAAACCGAACCCTTTTTGAAGAAGCTGATAACTGGTGATGAAAAGTGAATCACGTACGACAAGAACGTGCGAAAAAGGTCGTGGACAAAGGCCGGTCAGGCTTCACAGACTGTGGCGGAACCCGGGTTAACTCGCAACAAGGTGATGTTGTGTGTGTGGTGGGATTGGAAGGGCATTATTCATTATGAGCTGTTACCACCAGGCAGGACCATCGATTCTGAACTCTACTGCAAATAACTGATGAGATTAAAGCAAGAAGTTGAGAGAAAGCGGCCGGAATTAATCAACAAAAGGGGTGTGGTTTTTCATCATGATAATGCTAGACCTCACACATCTTTAGCCACTCAGGAAAAATTAAGAGAGTTTGGCTGGAAGGTGTTAATGCATCTGCCGTATAGTCCTGACCTTGCACCTTCAGATTTTCACCTGTTTCGCTCTCTTCGGCATTCTCTAGGCAGTGTCAGGTTAACATCACGAGAGGACTGCCAAAACCACTTGTTGCGGTATTTTGATCAGAAGCCCCAAAATTTCTATAGCAATGGGATCATGTCCCTACCTACAAGATGGTAAAAAGTTATCGAACAAAATGGTACCTACATACTTTAGATAAATGTAAATAAACTAAAAAAATTAAAAAATGTAAATAAATTAAAAAACGTTTAGATTTTTTTTCAAAAATGCGAAGTAACTTTTTCCCCAACCTATTATATACATACCAGATATCTTAATTCAAAACCTTCACGATTCATGAAAAAATATGCGTACTCGTCATACAAACATCTGCCCTAACCAGAATACGAATCCGGGACCTCTAGCTTAGTAAACAAGGTTACTGACCAGACGGCCGTCTAAAGTGGGTTTTCCTTTGGAACCTCCATAAAATGGTGTTTCATATAATTTTATTATAGAACTCTTCTATTTATTTACCAACCTTTAAACCTTATAATCACTGAGATAATTGTACTTTAATTTAATATTGAGTGAGAGAAGATCGACAGTGAGCCCTTTGTGCGTAACCTAATGCCTCCTGTGTTCTACTTGCCTTTTGTGTTACGCACCTACATATCTTGGAGTTTAAATCTTCGAGATGATAATGTACAGAAGACAATTAACTAAATCTATTTAGTACATAGTCCTTTGTATTCTGGCACATTTCTATACATTTAGTTTGCAAATAGAATTTGAAATCTTAGTGCCTATCTTTGATAGGACCTCAATTACAAAATGAGCTATTGTTATGCGAAACCTAAGGGCCTAGCCACGAAATCACCGCACGCGCGTCCTGCGACTCGCGAATCAGCAACCACTGCGCGCTGTCTCGATGTCCGCCTCGCAGCGCATCGTCGTGACCGCGCAGTGGTTGCCGATTCGCCGCCGCCGCCGCCGCCGCCCGTTCCCGTGGCTAGGCCGCAAGAGGACTCCATTATTTTTAACCGACTTCAAAGAAGAAGGAGGTTTTGTATGTTTGTTTACCGATTTCTCTGTCAATTGTGAACCGATTTTTGTAATTCTTTTTTTAATCGATAGAGTAGACTGCAGAGGTGGTCCCATTGTCACCAAGTCAGGATCTGATGATGGGATCCCAGGAAAATCGAGGGGAAACCTTGAATTTTATTGGCACGTGTGACATGTTTTACTTTTTTTAAAGCTATTCAAGTATTTGCTTCTGTTAGTCATCATCTCATGTTAATGAACTGATGATGGAAGGTACAACTCCTTAACGGCTAGGAGTTAGAAGATAATTCTTTCACTATGTATTTTAACCAAAGACTGAGAGACAGAAAAGTCGATAGTGCTAACGGTCACCCATCTTGCTTTGGCCTTAGGAAATCACTTAAAATGTGAAAAAAAATGTACGAAAATAAAACCGACTTCAAAACACTAAAAAGGAAAAAATAATTCAATTTCAATTATACATAAAATAAGAGGAATGAATTCGGAAGTTCAAAAAAAATCAATTTGATTATTCCGCCATCGTATCTTTAAATTTCAAAGCATAGTAATTCAATTTAAGTTACTTTACTGCCAATTCTCTTTCTCAAAGAAGCCAATACCTTTAAGTAAGCTTAAGTGCTTACATAATAGACAAATAAAAATCGATCTAGTATTGGCCCTAGAAGGCACGAACACCCAATACAATAAGTAGAGTAGGTACTTTAACTATGAATCGTAAAACTTTCTTCACTTATTTAAAATAATATCAACAGATGAATTTTTAACATTTACAGAAGAAATTGTTGTTTATTCACTTAGTTACTTTGATCATTGTTATATGAAATAAAATTTTATTTTCTGAAAATGAATTTTCTTTTGAACTATTAAGTCTAGAAATAATAACATTAAATTCTTTCAAGATGTTTTGAAAGATCATTCATCTGAATAACAAAGTATTAAAAAGGCCTTACTAACCATTGCATAAGCCTTGCATTGCCTTGTATAATTCGAACAAAAGAGATTAAAAGCAAGGCCCGCATTGTTTCTGCTATAACTTTTCACTTGTAAACAAACTTTGGTTAGCTGTTCTTAATAACAATACCTATAATGATTAAATAGCTACTTGTAATACCTAATAATAGTTAGATGAGTAATACAAAATATAATCACAGCACATGAACATTTTGAGGAGCTCGATGGCGTAGTGATTGCGCGCTGTGGTTTCGATTACGGAAACAAAGCAACTTTCGCCATGGTCAATCCCGAGATGGGTCAATAAAAAATTATAATCTTCAGCTTCTACGTGCTTCGGAAGGCACCGGTTGTTACTGCAACCGCTTTTAGTCACCAAATCGCATTGGGCCATCGTGGTGGAGTTATGGCCCAAGCTCTTCATGTGTTTCTCCCATTTAGGAAGGCCTAAGCCCAGCCGTGGGACGTATATAGGCTGGTGATGGTGATGACGACATGAACATTCTGCAAGAACCACATGTCCTCCGCCCTGTCCTTTGGCGAATGCCAGAAGTGGCGGCTGCTTCCCGCACACGATCTGCATCCTCCTTCCTCGACATAACATCTTCGCAGTAAGCGAGGACCGCCTGCCACGACCTGTCGCTCTCGAGCATCTTCACGCCTATAGACACCTGCAATAACAAGGTAAAATCACTTGGTATTGCAGGTGCGATGTCATCTTGAGACCTAAGATGTAATTACACTGGCTACCTTTCTCTTCAATCCGAAACACAGCGAACTGTTTCACGCTGAAATAAGAAAGGCGGTGGTAACAACAACTATATTGATAAAATCAGAACACATTTAATGGTTGATTGCTCACGGATATCGTGCTTTGAGGTTCATAATTTAGTTTATATTTCAAATTGAATTGGTAATAATGAAATGACTGACGAACTATGTAGGTTTCATAAATTGGGACTTTTCTGCTTGAATAACCGTGTGAAAATGTAGTAAAGATAAAACGCGTAATGGGGCATAATGTCGCTTGCATTACTGGATGCAAGCAACGGAGTGTACCTACTATCACCAGTTTACGTTCCATTACGCGCGTACTTCTCGCTTAGCTATCTTTAACTACTGAAGGAACTTCTTGTAGATATAAATGTGAAAAGTAAAATACTAGAAGTTTATTTGTGTTTTAGGAAATTACATCATTTAGATTACATTTAGATTATATCTCGGGTATCTGATTTTCTGAGAATTAGGTATATAGGTTTTTTACATTTTAAATGAAAATTAAACCCTGCAACTACCTATTTTATTTAATTGCAGATAATAATACCTTTCCAGTAAGAACTCTATGGTATAATCATCAGAATAAAACTGTTAACAAATATTAAATTAACAATAGTATTGTTAATTGTCGATTTCGAAGGCTTTTAGAATCGGCCATTTAAATATTAATTTACTCATTCGGGTAATTTTTAAATAAGACACTAAAGAATTATTAAGTACAGCAATATTAGTCATAGTCATATCCATTTATTGCCACATGTTGGTATTGGTTGTTGGTTGTCTATTTTACGCAACAAGAATTTTTTATCTAATTCCAAGTACTCAGGATATTTGTAGTATAAGAAAAATATTAATTTTAGTTTACTTTATTTTAATTCACTCGTCCATTACAACGTTTATTACAAATATTTTATATATAACCAACAAAAATATCCTATCCTATAAAAATATATTATATTTATCAAAAACCTTTGTCAAAAACTAAACAAGTCGATCTCACAAAAAGGTTCGTCAGAACATTCGATTACTGTCTGTTATTCACCCCAAATGAGGAAAAATGCCATTTATTAAGGTAAATAAAGAGGTCAATGTGTGTTAAAGACTATAATTTGCTCTTTTCTGGGAGTTCTTTGTTAGTAAATTGCAAGATAAATCTCTCTTCACGACTGCTTTTTATCAGACACAAAATATTTAACTCGGTAGATATTATTTTCGTAGCACTAAATTATGTTTCTTTGCTTATAACAATTATTATAATAAGGTTCTCTATGATCACAAACTTATTAAAAATGCTATGTGAAAGTTAAATGTCATGTTGAAGGGAACTACCAGAATAGCTCTACTTAGTTTTTATTTTGATCTAAAACGAATCGGATACGCTTAAGTTACAACGTTTTTGTATTCTACTAACTAAACGCAATCGAAACGTAGCCGAAACGCATCAGTTTGGTATTCTACTAACAAACACGTAACGCGAACGGTTCGGTTCCATCATTGTTTCGTATTCTACAAAATATTTGACATTTCTCGCAGCCGTAACGCATCGGTAGTTCTTTGGTTGAACTGTCAAAAGTTACCGTTTTACAACGGCAGTAATTGTGTAACGTTTAATTTCGCCAAATAGAATAAAAAGTACTATATAATTTAGTTCCTGCTAAAGGATTGCATCAAGTATGATTTGGATAAAAAACATTGCGTCTAATGTTTTTTATCCAAATTATACTTGATGCAATCCTTTAGGTAATAGATATAGATAATTATGACTCGTCAGTCATAATTATCATGAATGTATGATTTTTTCCGATATTTTTGGAAAATAAAATATTTTCACATTTAATTAAATGTAATATAATTACTATTTAATTTATTTTAAAACTACTAAGACTATTTTTTAAACAAATATAACTACCAAAAACACTATATAGGTATATACCGAATTATTCAACTTTTGACAGTTTCTGTCACCAACGATTCACCGAGAGCGTTTCGTTAGCGTTCTGGCTTTGTAAACAATGTTAGTGGAATACCTATTTTATAACACAACCGCATACCGAGTCACTGCCGATTCGTTTAGGTATATAAATAGCAGAATCCACCCTCTAATTTTATTTTAAATAAATATGATTTACAAAGACTACCAAAAACACGATATACATACCGAATTTCACAACTTTAAAATGTTTCTGTCACCAACGTTTCAGTTGTCAAATAGTTGAAGCAACCGAGAGCGTTTTGTTAGCGTTCCAATTTTATAAGCAATGTTAGTGGAATACCTTTTTTATCAATAGCGCAATAGTAACGATACCAAAACGCTACCGATCCGTTTACAACTATATACATAGACAAATTCAATCATTCTGTTAGGTTGTATCCTCCAGCGCTGTCTAAAGTCAGTACCCTTGTACAGATGACAGTTTATCAACCGTAACAGTTTGACCTTGAGACCGCCCTTATTCCGTTCGCAATAGAAGCGATTTTCGTAGTGTAACTGATACACTTGATGTGCAGTCGTCTGAACGAGCGTGAGTTACAAAATAGTAAACTCAGGTAATAATTTAACCTTCCCATTCTCCATATTTTCATATCAGTAGTCTTATAGGTATGTAATGGGTTTTGGGTAGAAATTAATAATTACAAGTAGCTTATAATATAGATGGTTTATAGAAGTTCATGTTACCTCTATTTATTAATTTAAACTATAATTGTAAAATAAAGTACAATTTGGCAGACTTGATGCGATTAGGCATGCAACCGGAACGATGAGTCTAGAATGTATAAAATAGATAGTGCAAAAATAAATGTTTTAAAAATCAAAACATTCAGTAACATGCCAATAAACATATACATAATAATGTACATAAATATGTAATTATAGATAAACACTTAGTAAATATAAATTAAATAAATACAAAAATAATGAAGATCAATTTGACTTCAAAAAGGGACCGCGAACTGACCGCTTAAAAGCCAGTTTATTTTTGGCCTCTTGATTATGAGGAGGTAATGCGTTCCAGAGCCGTATTGCATGACATTGAAAGGAGTTGGACATGAAAACAGTGCAGTGAAAAGGTATAACATACAGTAAGTTTGCTGCTTGAACGAATAACACGACTATGAGAAGCATCCTGATACTGAAATTTACATTTCCGATCATGAGCATGTGGATCCTTTATTATAGAAAAAAGGATGGATAAGATTCTTAGAAGATTGTAAATTGGCTGGCAATCCGTCAACGAAGGGATTCGTTGACGAATTGTCAGCCAATTATAAATCTTCCAAAATGAAGAAATATGGCTAAACTTACAAAGATTGAAAATGAAACGTATAAAATTGATACTTTAGGTTTAGTGATACTTGTGGGTTTCTTTTATTTCACAAAATATTCAGAAATATTCTCTGGACAAACAACAAATACCTATTACGTTATGAAACACGTAACTTCGAAGAACGTTTCACAGTACGCCCAACCGGAAGGTTGTCTTTGCCCATTGACTTTTGTAATATCTACACTTATGCGGTACTGACTATGTAAAACTTGAGAGAAAGCAAACACCTCCTCGACAAGCTATAGCGACATTACTCGGCGCAAGGAGAAAAAAAATGCCAAGAAGTGAGTGTTACTTAGCTGCAATTTTCCTCTAACCATCTTATGTATTAAGTTTGTATTATCCAAGTAATACTCATAATTTTCAAGGAATATGGGACCTGGTACCTCATTTTACTTTCAAATAAAAGCCGATAGTAGGTCAGCCATCGATATGCCATAATTAAAGCCAACTGTATTTTATGAGAAAAGAAAATTAATTCGTTCAGGAAACGAAGTTAATTGCTATAGAAAACATATAGCACTACCGATAGCCTTTGATGTTGATATTAAAGATGCCGCCTTTGCTGTTATAAATCTTGATTTTAAATTTCAAATTAATCTTATAAGCAGTAGACCGTAATAATATTCCAAATAAAGGAGATGTTCGATATTGGTACTCGAAAGCCCCCCAAGATAAATTATATATTATGCGAAAGCTTGTGCTCAGAGGATCTTGAATATACCATTTTTTCATTTTTATACCCCGGCATTTTTGAGTAATTTTGAAAAGTGTATGCAAGAATTCAAAGCTTCCTATCAAAGTTTCTCTGATAAAATATAGTAAAAAATAAATGAAAATCATTATTATTAGTCAGAAACAAGTGCAGAAACCAATTTGCCATGTTCTTCTAGCATTTACAATAAAATATAATTGCAAAATAGTTGTAGGCTGAACCGAATCGACCCCATGCCTAGTTATTAAAAAATATTTGACAAGACAATAGACGACATTGACGTTTTCTATTTAGGCCTGTGATGTGTTACATTTTTTAAAATTGAATTTTACATCTCTGGATAACAGTTTTTTGACCAGAATAAAATGTTATTTTTTATTTATATGCAGGCATTAAAAATTATAGTTTTTGTCTCATAATATTCTTAAAAATATACTCTTTCTTCTTACATAACATTTGTCTTGGGGGGTAGCTGAGTACCAGCCCCCATACATTTTCAGAACATGTCCTTTCTAATCTTTATAATGTCAGTAATTAATTATATTAAATTTATGAATGTAGGATTTATATAAATTTATTTCTTGTCTCTAATTATTTCGATATATATATTTTTTTATACAACTAGATGACAAACAAGCTGACGGCCCACCTGGTGGTAAGCGGTTACCGCCGCCTATAGACACCTGCAATAACAAGAAAAAGCACTTGATATTGCAGGTGCGTTGTCATCCTGAGGCCTAAGATGAAATGCCGTCCATGCCCAGTAATTACTTGAAATATAATAATTGAAATTAATTAGTAACACGTTATTGTCTTTTAAAAAACCGTTATCAAGTATTTTTAAAATAATGATAATGCTGGAGATTTAAATTGAATGATAATATTTATATTTAATTTGAATTTTTTTTTTACCTTATTTGTTATTTTGAGGATTTTTTTCTCCATTTTTGTACATCGCTCAATTTTCCGAGAAAACCATTTTGGCATCAATACCCCTCTAAGCTGCTGGTTTGGCCAAAAACTTACAGCGCCAGGTGATTTCGTACAAACTCTTCCCAGGGTTATAATGTTTCGTCGGGATAAAGGTTTTAGTCTCAGTCGGTATATTTGTTGGTCAACCTGCAATATTGTTAACAGTGTTTACTTTGGAAGTCAATATTTCCAAATATCATCAATTTCCGTAGACGTCAAAAACAACTGAGTAAGCAGAATATGCCGTAGCATATTCGTAGTTATCTTACACTTAGTGGATGAAGCATTATGTTAGAACAGATCGGTAGCGAGGCTTGTGTACACGTAACTATTATACGTCCCACTGCTGGGCACAGTCCTTTCTACATGGGGATACACACGAGGAGTTTGGGCTAAGTATAGCACCACCTCGCAGGCCCAATGCGGGTTGATGGCTTAAATTGGTTGCTGTAACCACCGGGATCAACGGCTTAGCGTGTCTTTTGAAGCACGGATGAGCTCGAGATTACATAATGTTGATTGACCCATCCCGGGATCGACCATGGCGAAAGTTGCTTTGTTTGCTTCGTCGAAACCAGAGTGCTCAAACCACTACGTCAAAGAACTCGTCCCGTAACGTAACTATTGCTTCAAAGTAATAATAATATTCGCATACTCACACCTATTATATAGCTCGAAACAAATGCGCAAACTAAGTACCGTTAAATAATAAATACAGTTTTCATCCCCCCATCTCGGAAAGAGTATTGTTGCTCTTCGATATCTGAGTGCCAAAGCCGTTTTTATCCGCTAGAGTATAAAGTAAAATTGAATATAGAACATCGTGTGCACTAAGCTCGTGAATTCAAAACATCGTTAAACCTATTTACTTCTACCTCCATGGTGCCGTATTTATCATCCAACCTTTTTTAACTTGTTAAAAACTCAGAGACGGCACCTTCTTGGTGTACTTCTTTGTTAATATGCTTTGCGCGTGCTATTTTTTTTTTCACGATATGTTTTTAAAACCACATCCCATATGTTAAAAACAAGAAACTTGAAAACAAGCGTCATACCTAAAATGATTGATTCTAGCGACGAAGAAGTTTATTTGACGCCAACAAAATTGACTGAAACTGTTATTAATGCGCAAATGTTTTTTTTTTTTTTTGCATTTAGTCATTTCCTCGCTGAAGTGGGATGAAAAGTTACGTGTTGCACTCGAGTGCAAAGATTTTTCACCTCGTGCTCTTTTGATTCCCTTGCTAACGCTCAGGATTCTAATTTTTTGATCTAGAATCCTTCGCTTGCTCGGTCATCAAAATTGAGCACGCAGTTAAAAAGCAACTTTGCACTCTTGTATAACAAACAACTATTTTTATACCGGTAGCCGATAAAATTTATAAAAAAGTGTCTTCTGTTCATGGAGTAAATCATTATAATACATATTATTATAGGTCGTAGTAGTACGATAAATGACAGACAGACAGACATGAAGACATTGTTAGTTGACGTAAATTCAGACATGACAGATAGTCAAAAAGACAGACAGACACTATGAAGTTGTTAGTTAATATTTTTTTATGATAGTCATACAAATCGCATTTTCATGCGCACGATTTGAAAGTGCTTCTTGGTGGCCTTTATGAATGAAGATATATTCATTTTCATTTATATATGCATAGTGAATGCCTCCTTTGAACTCTAGTCAAGTTACCGAAAATACCCAAACAAAGGCTCCGATCCCGGTTCAAATCTGGTCAAGTTAACCTTACCATATCTAACATGGAGTGTGGATTAGTTTACTTTAGCACAGCTTGTGCTTTGGATAAGAAAGGTAAATAGTAGATTTTCCGTGCAGTCTTTTCTCAACTGATCATAGCCTGTATCTTTATTTTTTAATTTTTAATTACTTTACAGGGAAATCAGTAGCAGCTGGCTCCCATAAACTACACACAGCGATGGATAGGCCTACCACAACTTAGTTACTAAGCTACCTCTGTTGTTTTTAGTAAATTATTAAAAGATTTGCCACGCAATTGATGTATCTCCCAAGAGACATGTTGCTCGGAGACATCCCTCCTGGGGCAAGACTGTTTAGGAGGAGTGATGGCTTTGGGGAGAAAATTTCCTCAGAGGCGGCCGTCATTCAGCCACGGCATCTTCGTATACCGTAAAAAGACGATGTGAAAAGAGTGGCGGGATCCAATTGAATGCAGATAATACTAAATCGTAATAAGAGGCACCTGCTGAAGAGGGTTACACCATTAAGAAAAGGTTGAGAATAGCTAGAAAGAAGAAGAACATATATTAAAAAATTAAGAGCTATCTTCATCATTGTTCCACTGCTGCGCGTAGTCTTTCCTTCATGGGAAAATCAAATCAGGTGTTTGGCCCATAACAGCTTGCCAGATTCGGGTTGGTAGAGACAATGTGGCTGTTGAAGTACATAAGAGATCGAGATTACAATATTTCAATTATTTAATTGGGTTTAAGTCTTCGTATTTTCACTAAAAGGTTCAAAATAATTCCGTACCTCTAGTAACCTTGCTAACACTCTCTGAATACTCTTATTCGGGTTAGAATATTAAACCCCCCCGCTATCAATCATTCAGACATGAGTGCAACGTTTGCAAAGTTGGGGGAAGTCAACCTTTTACACATTTTTACGAAGACCAAGAGGGAGAGATTGATGGCTCATCGCGACTAACTAGCGTTAATATCAAGCTATTTTATTAAACACAAAAACTAATAGTTAAAGAGACTCATCAATCTTTATTATGGTATTAATTAAACAATACCCTGTAAGTAAACATGGACAATAATAAACGTAAAAAAATACAATACGAGTAAACCTTAAATTTTCAGTACCTACCTAAACTAAATATTTTACAGTCGACAGTTACTCTGAGATCTGTGGTGTGTTATTTGTGGGAACCTGTTGTTAGGTTTTTTTAATAAACTATCAGTTGTTTTAAGCTATTTTGGTCTGGATTACAGCGGAGCATGCCTTCCGAAGCTTTAAACTGCGTCAACTGTTTCATTCGGTCACCAATCTTTTGAGTGTGGTGAACAGTGCTTTACGTGATCGTTTTTACATTACCCAGCTTTCCACTTTAATCTAATTCTGTTTTAGAAAATAAGAAGAATAACAAAAACATAAATGTGAACTGAGTGCCGCAAGCACTCTCGTATAAATTTTA
Organism: Nymphula nitidulata; assembly: GCA_947347705.1. NCBI lineage: Eukaryota > Metazoa > Arthropoda > Insecta > Lepidoptera > Crambidae > Nymphula > Nymphula nitidulata. The sequence goes on along the minus strand of OX374625.1, from coordinate 13,124,953 downwards.
TATAAATTTAATCCAGTCCAGCCTATCGGCAACAACTCAATCATTCACGGGTGTTAGTGCGGCTACGCAAACATCCGTTGATTGGGATTTGTAAATGAAAATAAACGAAAATAAAAATATAGGAGATGTTTCAGAATGTATGGAGTCTGGCCTAGATAGTTGTACAGTTATTCAAAATGTAGGCAATAATTTATAAAACAGTTCTCACGTGTTCAATTCCTATTTGAAAGCTCTGTTTTTTTGACTTATGCTATTTAATTAATGCAATTATTGCAACAAAACTACCTGACTACCATCATGGCGGAAGATATCACTTTATGAGATTGATGTATTTGACATTAGGTACCTACCCTACCTTACCTTATATTGTAAGTTTAAAGTGTGAGTTACTATTTATGTATGAATAGTTGAATGCTTTATTCTAAGGGCATATTATACGTAACTATTTAGTTTTAGTTCTGAGAACTACAACTACGTGTATCACTGGGTTAGTAACTTAAATACAAGCCAAAGGAGAATCAGATTGAACAAAACCTAAGTGTAGGTAACGAAACATGAGGCTCATTGTAATTTTGTAGTCTAGGGTATTTAAATAGAACATCATTAGTAATGTCATTTTTTTCTTCATGTTCCATTACAAGTATATCATCCAAGAAGTAGGCCGGAGCAGCAATAATTGCTCGATGCCGAGCCCTACCCAAGTACCAGGCAATGGTCCTAGTGTGGGCACAGCAACATACTGTACCTACGTTATCCTGATATGCAGTTGTCATGATAACTCATAATTTTTTCTTCCCAACAAGTTGACGAAACATTAGAATATTCATATAATATGTAATATATTTTAACGAATGATTATTTTATAATTGCTCCTTCACCGTATACATACTATGTTCACGGGGTAATACGTGTGTAGGTAGTGCTGACTTTGTATGCGCCAAAACAGCAATTCGGAACGCTTTAGCTTATTTTTTTTATTGTGATACGCTATATATATTTGCCATATTCAAAGTTAACTAAGAAGTTCAATTGTTTTTAAGCCAAAAAACTATAGGTACATTATTTATATTTAGTTGTAATTTACCAGAATCGTTTATTTTTTCTCCATTTTTTGAGATAGTGTTACAAGTACCTACATGGGCCAGTCTGAAACATCTCCTTTATTATTTTAACGATAAAAAATAATTCAGTTTAACTTTGAAGGCTAGAAAGCATTAACACGCTCAACAAATAATAATTCAAGAACAACATTTTTAAAAACTTTGACACTAAAATACCTTAGAAATCCGAGTTGTTTCTCAAAGAAAATTCTACGAATCTAAAAAAAAGTATATTTGAAAATTCTTTGTTCGCGTAGCCTTGACGACGACGGTTTCAATAATATTCAAAATGGATTTTCCCGTCTATACGTACATATCTAGGCATTTAGATTTGACCGTAAGCGCAAATATTGGTGGCGCTTTTTCAAGTTCATCCCGTGCTCGTGTATTGGAATATTGAACCTCGTGTAGGGTTAAGTAAATTCTATACACCGAAATCCTTAAGGCTATAATAGAATATTGTTATGTGACGGGCTTTTAATGTAAATGAGTTTTCTTTTAATATATTATAGACAAGATTTTCAATTCAGAAAATTTTAATAGTTCTTTAATTATAAACAGACTTATTCAATTGTAAATAGGAGTGATATACAGAGTGGTGCCATCAATACGACAATAAATTGAAAAATGAGCTATATTAGTTCATAGAAATGGTTTGCCACTTTCAAAAACATCTTATTCATTTGATAATTTCATGACATTTGTATGAAATAATATCACATTGGCTATTTCTTAGAAATGCCATGAAATTATCAAATCAATAAGATGTTTTTGAAAGTGGCAAACCATTTCTATGAAGTAATATAGCCCATGTTTTAATTTATTGTCGTATAGGTAGTTCATTTGTTACACTAAATGTGCCGTTGGTTATAAATAATTTAGTAGGTGATCTACACTATTGACTTAAAATTTCTTTACTCACACCTAAAACTCGACTTGAGGAGCTCGGTGGATGATTTGAGCGCTCTCGTTTCGATCACAAAAACAAAATAACTTTCGCCATGGTCGATCCCGGATGGGTCAATCAAAATTTGTAATCTCGAGCTTCTCGGTGCTTCGGAAGATACGTGAAGCCGTCGGTACTGGTTTTTACTGCAACCGCTTTAACCCACAAACCGCATTGGGCCGGTGTGGTTGTACTATGGCCCAAAACTCCTCATGTGTTTCTCCCATGTAGGAAGGTCTGTGCCCAGTAGTGGGACGTATGGTACGTAGGTACACTGATAATTAGAGATTATATTATAAGGCGATCACCAGTGATAATTTTTTTTTTAATACCATTTTGTTTCTGATTTGGCGCGATAGAAAAAAAATATGTTTTGGTCTACCATTTGTGATGGATGGCAGTGCTTAAATTCATTCATATTTTTGGTTATAGAAATTTATTCTAAAAAAAGATAATTACAGTGAGTTACAGTTGAGAACATAAAAAAAACTTATAAAATTACTAATGTGTCGTTCGAACATTTGTTTTAGTAGGTATTTATTTACTAGACTCACCTAGCACATTTCTTACTTACTTAAGTACCTACTTTCTACAATATTTACAAATGTTTAATAGAAATAAAAAACGTGCAGTCTCCTCTAACGCAGATTTTGCCTACTAAACAATCTTTTTTTTTTTTTTTTTTTTTTTTATAAAACTGGATGACAAACAAGCTAACGGCCCACCTGATGGAAAGCGGTAACCGCCGCCTATAGACACCTGCAATAACAAGGAAAAATCACTTGATATTGCAGGTGTGTTGTCATCCTGGGGCCTAAGATGAAATGCCGTCCATGCCCAGTAATTACACTGGCTACCTTTCCCTTCAATCCGAAACACAACGAACTGTTTCACGGCTGAAATAAGAAAGGCGGTGGTACCTACCCAGACGACCCTGCATACGGGCCTACCACCTAGTAAAATCTGGGTCAGTTATAAAAAGTTAGGTACCTAGTTCATTTTATTTTACAATATAAGGATACTCGCATACTCTAATAGTTATCGTAGTCTTTTCACATACCTACGTAATTATTCATTCGTACTGAAATAAAAATGGCATAACATAATATTAATTTTTTTTCATGTTAATGTCAAGCATGACGTCATTATGATGAGATTTGGTCGCTGATGGATTGCACATTTGACGGATCTCCGACATAATTACACTTGTTACAAAAGGCCACATCGGAAAATTTGCGTGTAATCGAAATATGAATGAAGAATTAATCGCACCATGTGTCGAGTTCGCACTTCGTCTCTCTCATTTTGTATGCAGATTCTATCGATGTATGATTTCCACGCTTGGCGGAAAACATGATTGGAAATCGTGTTCAAATAAAGTTTGCCAAGAAAGTCTATTCAATACACAGATTTGGTACATAACGGATTTTTGGATGAAGAAATGTAAAACGCCTAACAGTGCCATGTATTTACTATGTTATCAAAATAGTTATGTCTTAAATATTTACATTGACAATTGATTTGTTTGAGAAAAGAGATGTAGGTTTTAACCTCGTTTTTCTTTTAAAGTTTATAGTTAAGTAAGTATATAAACACTCCAACCAAGTGTAGGTAAATTTTTCAAATGAGTACACACTGAAACACACACTAAAATAATATCAGCAGAATATTACAGGTTACAAGAGTTACAGGGTCATTCAGATCAAGTAAAACATGTGTATTTAACGCTTTTGACGGCAATTTTGGACGCTAAGGTTAACCCTCCCTTAATGAGCGTGATTAAGCAGGCCTTATCCCGTTCAATTTCGTAAGCCTACTGCGGTCACTATATTGTTTAAAATACCTCATTTATGAAATATATATTTTGAATTCAATGCCAAAAGTGAAATTTTGTTTGAAAAAACAACAGGAAATACAGTAACATTTTTCAAAATGATTAAATTATGGCACTTCCTTCAAAAATGGTAGCTTAATGAAGGAAGCCAAATGCGGCAACTAATTATGGTGGTCACAGTTTTTGGAGAAGACCAGACACTAGGAGCAAGAAATGAAGTATTGTTTGTAGGTATGTACCTCAATTCATAGTAAAAGTGAATGAAAAGAAAATATTACATTAGTATTTGCAAATTTTGCAATATTCTTATAATTTTGTACTTAATCCACATGAATGAAATAAGTAAAAGAATAAAAAATACATTTTCATATTGATCTGTGTTCAATTATTTCTTTAAAAATGAATTTAAATAATCACTTAAATTAAAGAACCACAAGATCACCTCAAGGACACACATACACTTTTATTATTCTTGTCACGGCTGGCACTAAAGTTCATTAGTTAAAGGTCCCAGAGAGAGAAATGATAGTGAATGGATTAATTAAGGTGACAAAGACTTCGCTTTCTATTAGTTAACCTTTCAATTAGATACCTACCTGAGCACCTGTAATATAACATCTTTAAAGCTGGTGAACTAATTTGGAATATTCTTGAAATTCGCTTTAAGAAATAGAATAAAAAGAAAAATTATGTGTAAGATAAGTAAACTAAATTACCTGCCATCATTATCATCATCACCAGCGTATATACGTCCCACTACTGGGCACAGGCCTTCCTACATGGGTGAAACACATGAGGAGTTAAATAAGGGCATGAAAATACCTGTACTTAATGTAAAATATTAACACGTGTTACACGTATGAAACGATACAAGCTCTCTCTCCATATAATAATGAGTGAAAAAGTTCAGAGTCATCATTACGCTTTTTTTTATAAAACAATGACTGGCAAACGGTTACCGTACAATAAATTCCTCAGGATTTAAGTAGGTACCTATACATTATTTACTTTACAATAATGATTAAAATTAAAGGTGTTAATACGGTGGCGGACAAGTAAAGAGGGAATGAGCTTATAAAAGCGCAGCTGAAACCTTATTCTCCGTGGAATCCTCTGACGTTGAAATTACGCTTTGCCCACTCTATGAAAATTATGTTTCAGTGACAACAATCATAGGGACAACAATAAAGTGTTAAATAAATACTTTCATAAAAAATATGATTCTTAGGCGATTTAAGAAAACGCATTCACGCGCGACGCTGCGTAATGCGTGGCAGTGTGTTAATCGCCTTACCTACATAAACTTCGCGCCAACATGGATTTTTTTGTAGAATCTTTATCAAGTCACGCACGATAGTAAAAGTTGCTAAAAAATAATTTCTCTCCTAATTTGGTTTAAAAAATACAACAACAACGGGAGTTACAGCACCCGTGCTTCACATTTTTGATTTCTTTTTAAATCAAGTATCTACAACACTAAGTAGGTACCATTATCATGGACCAACGACAGTTAATATTTGCATGCCTAGAAAATTTAAGGTGCAAATACTGATGTAACTGTCCAAAAAATATATCAATTACCATTTAAACAATAAATTTTATTTCATTTTAATCATTCGCGCTGAGCTAATTAGTCAAATTAGCCTCCAACGGCGTATTCAGTGTATTCCTTTATCGATCGATATTTTTATAGCTTTTCTTTCTTAATTTTTTACAAAAATATTTGAATTGAATTAATTAGCACTTTATTATCAACACCTTTTGATGTTTTCCATTTTAATAAAATTGGAATAGATAAAAAAATATATAAAATACAGAATGCTAAAAAAATACACTGGGATCAGTTTGTTTTGCTGGACCAAAACTACAGTCAATTGAGTTACTAAATTTAAAATATTTCTGTGTGATTTTTTTAGAATAGTAGTACCTACAGCTCTCGTCAGTGTGTCCGTTGCACTGACGTTACCGGAGTACGTCAGGGTATGCTCCAGGGCATGGAAGGCCTGGACTGGATTCGCTTGATAAGGATACAATATGTGAACATTACATACGAAATTGTATGCAAGCAATTTTTCCCCGGCTTTGATCTACCAGTGGCTTGATCGTGGATATTTTATTTATGTAACTTGCTTAGCAAAAAACACGTTTTATTAACGTTAGATGGCATATATTTAAAACTAAAGATGTGTATAAAAGTTATTCAATTACGTTCACAATAATAAAAAATAAAAAATGTGTTTAAATTTTCTCCTCCCTTATAAATGAAAATAAAATAAAATAAACTTGTTGTGCCCGGCAGCCATGATGTACAGACAAATTGATTTTCAGTCCTTTATGTGGGAAAGCTCTAACAATTAATATCGAAACTGAAGATTTAAATAGATACATACATATACATATAATGTTTTATTGTAGGTATATCATAAATTGCAGATACAAACATTATGAGAAACTATTTTGTGCAAGGGCGGGGCGATTTCTATAAGACAACCTGTGGATAGATACGAAGGTACGTTTAATAGGAGATTTGTGTATTTAAATGGGTTTTGTTAGCTGATGAAAATCTTTATTAAGTAGGCACATTAAAATGCGTGACATAATTGATGACTAAAATTTTACTTGCATTATTTATACACTTAATAATCATGTAACCGAACGTAAGCATTGTTTATTTTATTTATTTATTTTACGCTAATCGATAGGTATAAATAAATCGCTAAAGATCGATATCTATATCGTAAATTCATTGCATACTTATCCGATGATAAGTATGCAATAAATTTACATTTATTGAAACCCTAAATTTATTGTGCACTTACCCTATCCTTACGATATCTATCTGGAAATACTGTAACAATATCGCGTCCGACTTTTTGTTAAACATTCGTATGCAGATACGGGACCCGCAATAAAAATCTATGGGGTCTTGTTTGAGCCAAATATTAGGAAACAAATTCAAATATTTCGAATCAGTTCTAATAACATTGTAAATGTACTTTCAAACTATTGATTTAATTTAAGAATAGAGTTCAGTTCAGCTTTTCTGCAATGCAGTGCAATTTTATGCTATCGTGTCTTTTAAAATAATTAAAAAGTTTAAAAATAATTAGATTTTTTTTTTAAAAGGTACGATTGCAATAAGGATATTTTTGATGAACACGAAGGAGGTCGCTATTATTAGATCGGATTTTCATTTAGAATTAAGTAAATAAAAATCTCGTATAATCAAAAAGTGACGTTTTTGTACCTAACGCTATTGAACCCTAACTATTGAAACCCTAGTTTCAATAATCACTTGTGAAAAAATAGGTTTAGTTCATCACTCAAACATCCTTCTTTCCGTTTTGTGACTATCACACACTAATTTTGGTTGAATTCGCCGCCTGGACGCCTTGGCTGTTGATTGAACGCCGGCATCCAATTAAACAGCTGCAGGACCACTACTCATTGAGCGCAACATTTCACCAGATGGCTGCACATTATGTCAGCCATCTGATTAAATTAGCCATTCAAATAAACGCCTAGACAGATTGTGTGACTGTTTAAGTGATTGGTAGGTTCATTTTTTTAATGGCCACTTATAACCAAAATCTTTTTCTTTGTATGTGGTCATAAAAAATAACCTTGAACCTACCAATAACACTAAAACTCTTCAGTACAAGACGATCCGCCTAGGCATCTAATTGAGCGGACTTTCAATACGCCATATTGTTAAATGTTGACTGAGCTTAGCTCCCTTAGCTATCGGCCTAGGCATTTAATTAGATGCCGGCGTTTAATCAACTGGCTAGGCATCCAATTAACCGGCGATTTTTACCAAACGGCGGCAACATATCTATTTTTACTGCCAATAATTTACTTATTGTTGGAGTGACTATTCAAGGTCGTAATGTAACTACTTACCTCTGTATTCAAAAAGATTCAATAACTACATCAACTCTTATTTCTTTGACTTACTACTTAAATACGTTTCATAGCACTAAGTATTTGCTATGAAACGCAATAAAGTAGTGAGTCGACAAAACGCGAGACACAACAAAATGTATAAATATGTTGTTTATATGATTTCATTCATAATAGTATGAGTGAAAAATTTAAGCAACATATATATGTATACATTTTGTTGTGTCTTGCATACATTTTTATAGCATGGTTACATGCTGTGCCTTATGTTTTCAGTTAGAGTTGTAAGCTATTGTTTTTTTTGATAATGCTGTGGATTATTGTCTATTAAAAAAATTCTAACGAGACTAAATTTAGTGGTACATTTCAAATAATAGGCATTCTACGAGTAGTTTAACAATTTTGAGTCTTCATGTTTGTTCTGATATTTATATACCCACATAGAGCCACCGTTATTCAGAGCGAATCCTGAAATGAAGAGGTAAACTGGGCATATCTAAAGCCAGAGTTCCCATATGATACCCATGGGTCACTCGCTCGTAGCCGAGCGCTCATTTAGAGGTTTATGATTTGGTATACGGAGCAACCGACGCGAACGTAACGTTCCAAAATTCTGGAGTACATGCGGATGATAAAAATTTATGTTATGACCTGATGCATGTTACGCTAGCATGTGATGCAGACCGATTTTAAAAGGCACTTTACTACTTTAGAACTATAGACTGCTCTAAATAGAGTGAAAATAACTTTACTCATAATAGGAATGGTGCATACTTAGGGGTTTTCCCTTTCCACTACACAAGATGCTCGTGTTCTAATCACGGTAGGGGTTGATGTTTGTATGACGGTTACGAAAATTTGTCGGAGGACGGGTTCTCTAGTTGAGATCGGTTCCAGTGATAAGGCCGCTTTTTTGGCATATTGTGTTTGTTTTATCTGCGGCTGATTAGGTAAGTATGCGAAATAAAGAATTGATCTATCTATTTAACATTTGTTCACGAGTATTGGATATTTGTATGTGTATTAAGTATATTTCTAATAAATACACCTAAACTACATTTGAGTAAAACAAACTCTTAATGATGCCTAATTTGGGCTAAATAAATATAGGTGTGAGTGTAATATTATTATTATTATTAAGTATTCATGATTTAAATTGTATATATATCGTGGAGTAGTAGGTGTTACTGAGTGGTAATTTTATTAAGTGTGTCTGTGTGTGATCAGAGTTGTATCTTAAACGAAGGGAAACTGTCATATAAAGAACTACAATACCTGCCACTTGCACTGCACCGAAAGCTCATAAAATTATTTCTAAGGACTAAACAGATAAAGTGTTAAAACAAAAACCAGCGAGTATGAAATACTTCAGCCGAATAGCCAAAGTCCGACCGAGCACCGGACTCAATGGCATTTTTATAAATTTATAGCGCAACAACCCCGCCGGGACTGCCATTACCATCCATTTGGTGCACTTACTACGCTGCTAGCTAACTGTTAAATAACAAAGCGCAGGACAAAATTCTGTTCTTAATGGCGTGTGCAGAGATGCCATTTATGAGCCCCCAGCGACGGGGCTAAAACAGTTGTATTTGTCTTATGCATTAAGTATTCGCTTGATTACGAAAGTTTTTCTGGGAAAAGGATTTGCTTTGCAGCACAGACATTTATTTATTTACATCAAGACTATTTAATATTAATCATCACGAATAGGAATAGTATTCCGAATATATATTCTATAGAATGCGGTGCTTTTTACAGGATTGAATTTAACCCAAACTTATAAATCTCTCTTAAATCAACAACTTTATGTAAACTAAAAACTGACGCAAAAGTACCATGTAGTAAGTATTCCATTACTTTCCACTCAATAGGATTTCAGTGAAAAATAAAATGTAAATTTTATGTGTAAAGTTTATAGTGAACCTATAAACCGAGTTATTGCTCGTATTAAATCGATAACTTCAGAATAACATTCTATTTTCAAATGGCCATCTATTCTTAGATCTTAGCATGAAGATAGTCATCTATGTTGCAGGACTGCAGTCTGAGGTAACACAATAGTTTTGACAGTGTATCTGCAGTGCAGCTTCGATGACTGATAGGTGTTATTAATTCATCAGTGATTTCGTAATGGACGTTAGCAATGTAGAATAATTAACTATTGTTGAATTTGATGTGTTATACTATACCTACATTTAGGTTTTAGTGTATAAAAAACATAGAAATATTAGTGAATACCTATTAAATCATCAACTTTCTCCCTGAAAATTATTTACTGCAGTTTATTAACATATATTTACCTCCGAAAGGAGTTTTGAGCCCAAAACAGATAGTAAATACAGTAACAATTTACAAAACCGGAAGAATGTTATAAAATTTTTGATTACTAAAAAATTCTTAGACGATTTACAACCATTTAAAATTGCGTGCTAAATAAGAAGATACGATATGAACATTGATGTCTCAGTACACGCCATACATTTTTCTTATTAAAATGTTTCAGAAAAAGACTGCAACTTGTAATTCAAATATCTCGGGTTGTTTTTTGGCTAAAATCAATTGTTTTTATTGGAAGAACATTTCACGTATTTTCCTTAAATGTATAAACTTAGCAATTTTTTTTCACGCATATTCCTCATTGTGGTTTTATCTACCAGTAGCAAATTTACAAATACCTTTTTATAGGTAGGGTGAATCAAATTTCAATATGGAAACGTGACTTGTTTACTTTATGGCAAATTTACAAAAACACTTTCAATTTAATGATTCGAGAGGAATGATTAATATAATGTGTATGAAAATAATATAATTACAGCTTCATTTCATTACAATACAACCCAGAATGAAATTCGAAGTAGATAATTTTCTTATTATGGTAAAAAAAATGTTTATTTTGTAATCCATTTAGGCATGTTTTTCATTTTTTTATATGTTGATCTCATGCAGGTGTAGCACTTTACCCCTCAGTTTATAAATTAATTACACCGACAAGCTCATTGGCGTAGTGGTTTGAGAGCTCTGGTTTCAATTACGAAAGCATAGCAACTTTCGCCATGGACGATCCTTGGATGGGTCAATCAAAATTTTTAATATCGAGCTCCTCCGTGCTTCGGAAGGCACGTTAAGCCGTTTTTCCCGTTTGTTACTGCAACCGCTTTAAGCCACCAACACGCATTGGGCCCAAGCTTTTCATGTGGTGTTATGGCCCAAGCTCCTCATGTGTTTCTCCTGTGTAGGAAGGCCTGTGCCCAGCAGTGGAACATATTTTATATAGGCTGGTGATGATTAATAATATTATAAGTTTTTAATATTATTAACTTTACCCAACTTAGCTATGTTTAAAATACTTATAGTTTTATTTTTTCAGTCATATTACATACACTAAAGAGGACAATAAACTGTCTAATTAAATTATACTACAAAACACTGGTACTGCTATTATACTACTCGCGAGCAAAATATTCGTCTTCATCAAATAAACTACAGCCTCTATGAGAATTAAAATCAGGAACAACAATTTTGTTCGGAATCTAAATTTAGTTGGCTGGGATTCTAGATTTGTAGTGACGTGAATGTTGCAATGTGTAAGGTCGCCAGAGTCAATTAAGATAGCGTTGTTTTAGGGTAGGCAGCGCGTGAGTAGTGTAGTAGTTGTTATTCTGTGGTAGTACAGTCATTTTGTGGTAAGGTGCTGCCACACTGTTGTTTAAAAATGTTTACAAACATCTAACACTAATTCATTTACTAACAAAAATGTTAGGAATTGTTACATTCTGTTAGGAATAGTTAAATGTTTTAAGAGCTCCTACACTGATGGAAAATGTTTAAAAACATTTATAACATTTGAAATTATTTAACAGCAAAACATTTGGCCTGGATTATGTTTACAAACAAATGATAATAAAATGTTTTGTTTTGTTACAATTTGTTAACTAGTTTAGAAATGTTTACTAACATTATCTAACATGAAAACAGTTTCTAACATTGTGATCGTATGTTTCTTATCAAATGTTTACTAACGTTTGTAAACATTTTTAAACAGCAGTGTGGCTGCGGTGACCGCTTAAAATCAAGCGGGCCGTGCACATCTTTGCCACCCTTATCGTAAGATAAAACCTCACCACCAAAAAAGTACTTATAAAGGGTACAAAAAAAATATCATGTTTATTACACCGCAGTGAGCCATTTTATTATTACTTTGATGGGTACTTATGTCAAACAAGATGTACAGTATGAAATGGCGAGCGCTTTTATTGTGACTCGGATGCCCTTTGTTTCGCATATTTTATATGTAAACTTTTTTTAATTTCATTGCTTAAGGTATACCGCGTCCGCCATATTTTATTTTTGAAAAATTTTCTAAAAGCTTCGTACAGTAATTTTGATGGTGTTGTTTTTGTACTGATGCTTTTTTACTTTAGTTTCAATTTAGTTGAAAATGTGTGATTTTTTGTAGTTCCCTATGGAAATATCGTACAGTTGTTAATTCATGTGTTTTTTAATGTTCGTCCTATAAATCCTGCAATCCTGATATTTGGATAGAATATTGCTACTCAATCACGCCAGAATGCTAAGCAGATCTGGATAAAATTTAGCACAGACATAAATAATTATTGTGTAGAACACGCAGGCTACTTTTCATTCCGAAAACAAAAATGTTTCTCGTAAGGTAATATTAATAAAATAAATGTGAAAGTTTGGATGTTTGTTACTCAATCACGCCAGAACAGTAAAAGCAATAAGTAATAAACATACTATTTAGCCGCAAGTAAAGACCGCAGGTTTGATCTTAGGCCTCAGGATGACAACGCACCTGCAATATCAAGTGATTTTTCCTTGTAATTGCAGAGTCTATAGGCGGCGGTAACCGCTTACCATCAGGTGGGCCGTCTGCTCGTTTGTCATCTAATCATATAAAAAAAATACCTACAGTACCTCGCAGCCAAGTCACACTTTTTTGATAATTGAGTGTTACTGCAGCGATAAGGCCATCGAAACTCTTCTTCTACTTCAATATTATGGCTTCTCATTTTATCGAAAGTGAGCAAGGACAATTATGAGCATTTACACTGAAAAAATGATAAGTGAACTTTCGGCTACCTGAAGCTTAAAAGTGACTACATAACATAATACCACAGTGCAATTACAACTGTATAGACTGTGGTTATACCTAGCCAACAAACATAATAAAGGTGTATAGAGAAGAGATGTACGATTTTGTTAAATTAAAAAAAACTTTAATCACATCGTCGTTTGTATGAGTCTATAAGCTAAACCCTTGATGTCATTTTTACACGAACCTCTCTCTCCATAAATGACACAATTCTCTTTCGCTGAATAGCGTTATTGTGAGTCGACATGAGCCTCCGGGTACATCTCGGGAGCACTACAAAAGTGCCCTAAGCCTAGGAGTTGCCTAAAGATATTGTTGTAGGCCATTCGTATACTGTCATGCGTCCTTTTGGTGTACTTAGTCCTGAGTTGACACGTGTAGAATGTTTGGCAGAAAGACATAAACAATGTCAACCTGACAGCAATCGATGTCTTGTCATACTTCCTAGCAATCATGTTGCCTACAACGCGAAGTGCTCTACGTTGTCTTTCCACGTCGGAGTCATCCCTTAGACTAGAAGTGGCGATGTGACCAAGGTATCTGAAACTGTCTATTATTTTAAGAAGCTGTCTAATGAGGCGTGTAGCCGTTACATTTTGAATTCCCTTTCCCGACCTAAATAGCACCATTTCTCTCTTTTTGGCATTGCATACTGAATCATGTTCTTTGGCATATCTCCTACATATTTTTATTAGTTTCCTCAAATCTTCGATTGAGATCTTTAATCTTTAATATGATATTTTTTTTAATCGAGGGGCTGAGCAGCACCACGCCATCAGTCTACCTCAGATTGTTGACATATCTGTCATCCATCTTCAGCTCTACCGGGGTACCTACTGCTCAGCGCCACAATCAAGTGATTCACGTCAATATTGAACAGGTCTGGAGATGTGAACCCACCCTGCCTTACGGTCACGCCGTAGTGAAGCTGGTCTGACAGCTCAGAGCCCCACCTCACGTTATTTGTTTGTCTTTGGCAGATCAACAATTTGGACCGGTACTTCTGCTGAGGATTCTCGCATCTTCTTCTATAGCAAATCGCGATTAAGTGTGTCAAAGGCACGATTTAGGTCTGAAAAGTATGCATACACACTTTCCGTTTTCCGTTCCGTAAACTACATTTTTAGAAAGTTAAAATATTTAGGAGTACAAAGGGTGTCAACGTGGTGTCAACTGAAGCAAGTTTTGCATCTCATAATTTAATTGCCGGTAGTTTCACTAACGATAATTATGAAATTAAGTGAATATTACACTTTCACGAGATCAAAGCATAGGTTTTCATGATCACTCGCGTTCACTAATTACTAACACTTTGTCACCAGTGCTGACGCTATTGTAGTCTATAATTATTACTCTTTGAAACTAAGTGCGGGTTCACCGACTTGTTGATAAAGTGTTATGTTAATACCATAATCTGGAAACCAGCTCATTCTATAGCAGTAAATTAAAGAAGAGATGCGTGAACACATACACAACTTTTTACTTTGATATGCCACATTTTAGTGGGAATGAAAACTTTTTTATTTCATATTTGACGACCGGCTGGCCGAGTGGTCTGTACCCCTTGCTATACAGCTACTCGGTCCGGGGTCCTGGGTTCGAATCCCGGTGGGAGCAAATGTTTGCATGATGAGTACGAGCATTTGGTCACGAGTCATGGATGTTTATTGAGTATATTTATAATACTCATATGTATACATATTATTATAATTATTTCTCTGTTATCTAGTATCCATAGCACAAGCTCTTAATGATGCTTACTTTGGGCTAGATAATAGGTGTGAGTGTATGAATATCATTATATATAACGAATATTCATAGACGATTTAGAATTATGGGTGTAGATATTTTAAATAAGGTTGAAGCTAACAAAGGTAATGAAGCAGCCGAAATTTTACATCTCAGTATTTAAATTAAAATTGTACAATAGTTAATGTGAATAAATAACTATCAGAGTTTAAATATTAAAATATCTTTAATTTTAATCATCTGACAGTGTCGTAATAGACTTAGTAATTTGACAAAAAAAAATACTTTTCTGTTTAGTCAACTTGATTTTATTCTTATAGATTTTTGTCAGGCATTCTTTCAAGGATAACATCACTATTCATGTTTTAATATCATCACCAGACTATGTACGTCCCACTGCTGGGTACAGGTCTTCCTACGTGGGAGAAACACGCAAGGAGCTTGGGCCATAACAGCACCACATATAACACCACCACGCTGGCCTAATCCGGGTTAAAGCGGTTGCAGTAACACACGGGACCAATGGCCTTACATGCCTTCCGAAGCACAGAGGAGCTCAAGATTATTTATTTTTATTTTAATAATGAAAGTTATTACCTATAAGATCTACTTTGGTTAAAAATAGAAATGTAAGATAGATTGTTACTTCAAAAAACTCGTGGGCAGTTATTTTACGTTTTCTAGAATATTCATGGTATTCCAATAAAACGGACACAACTTTGGATGTTGATGTAATAAAAAGAAACTGGAACATAACAGATGCTTGTAAAAAGTTGTTTAAGAGCAAGAGGAAATTGCGTTGAGAGAATTTTTGAATAAATTAGACCGTAAAAATAAGCTTTTGTAGTTATCGAAGATTTTTCGTGCGATAGGTACTTATGTTACTGACTTATAGCTTTTCTTGGAGGCCGCAACGGTTCGTTTTTAAGTTTTCATTCAATTATATTAAATAATTGCATCATGCTTTATTCCCGAATTTGTTGACGAGTACTTTACCTCGGATAAATGGTCAAGCTTGGGAGGTCCAACTTCAATAAAGAGGTAAATCGACGAGTCCAACTCGGATGTGCAGCGTTAGAGTAATTGCGTAAGATCTTCTCGTCCAAAGTTCCTCAGTGCTTGAAGTCGAAAGTCTTCGACCAGTGTGTGTTGCCAGTGATGACATACTGCTGTGAAACGTGATCGCTTACTAAGGGTTTACGCAACTGTGAGTGAAGTGATTCTGAAAGGTGTTAAATTATTTTTCGTTAATTTTTTCTATTTTGAAAATCCCGCTTCGGATTTTTTGAACAGTTGCGTAATAGGGTTATTTGCAACTTTTTTATTTCATAAATATATGTGTATAGGTAGTTGATAAATAATGCAAAAGTATTAGTATATCTGCCATCAATAGAATCTTAGATGTAGCGATTTATTTGAGGTGCGGTTACGAGTTCTCGATAAAAGTTCTTGAAAATGTTGAGGAAAACTGACGTCACGCTGTACTAGTAGTTACTGTTGGTAAAGTTGGCATATAAAGCTGTTCCATTTAATATGAGCAAACTAATAGTTCAATGTTTTTAACAATTTTGTAATATTTATTACGTCATTTTTTAAAATTCCTAAGGACCATAAATTTAATACCGTAAATATTGTACTTTGCAAAGCATTTTTTGTTATAATCCTCACTAATATCATAAATGCGAAAGTGAGTTTGTTCGTCTGTTTGTTACGCTTTCACTTCTAAGTCAATGAACAGATTTAGATGAAATTTGGTACGGAGATATTTTGAGACCCTGGGAATAACATATGATACTTTTTGATAACCGACACCCACGCGGCTGGAGACGCGGGCTTAAGCTAGTAGGTATTTTTGAAATGTATTTGAAAAACAACTTCACTTGTAGGAAACACTTATTGTGGGGAAGTATTCATTGTTTATTAAAAAAAATATATAAATGTGCAACAGAAGTGATAATGGGGCTAGCAAAACCAAAATTGAACATGTTTATGAGACTGAATTGACAGTTATGTATGAATCTCGAGTTACATAATTTCTTCAACGTAATTTAACTTTTGTTGTGCATGCCGACCTTATTGTCATGTCATTTATTTTTGTAAGATTTCTAAGAATATTTTCCTTCTTCATCGAGTTCTCTTTTACTTAGATAAAAATGATTTCAAAAGTTTTTTTTTATGAAGCTGACATGATCTTTGATAGCTTTTCTAACTTGAGCCACTTTTAATCTTCGAAATTAAGTGACAAAGAAATTTCAAGAAAATAAAAAATAACTGCGGCTTAATTGTCTGTCTAGTTATCTAAGCTGAAATAATATCTGGGGGCGTAAACAATGAAATGTAGATATCTAACGTTTATTTTTTGCAAAAAATATTCTAGGTACAGTCGCCAGCACATCAAGCGTTAAAGTTTGACCATGACACCGGCCTTATTCAGTTCGCAATAGAAGCTGTTTTCGTAGTGCGACTGTTACACTTCGTGTGCTGTCGTCTGTACATTTTATATGATTACGAAATAAAATAAAAAAACGGGTTTATTCACAGCTGTGATAATTGACTGAACATAATTACTTGATCTTCAACTAAGAATTTATCTAAAATTAAGAGGATCCCAAAGGAAATGAGAAAAGATCACGAAGAGTGATAAGTTAATAACTCATTTATAAAATCATCATCGTGTTAATAAGTAGGTACCTACAAAATTATATTGGTAACATAATTTCGATAATCACTTTAAAATTAATTATCACTTTTATTTCTTATACTAGGGAAATCTGCTAAATTCAGTATTGCCCAATATAAATTAGTTCCGTCAAATCAATCAACTGCTGCGAAAAGTAGAATACAATGTATCATCTAATAGTTAAGCTTTATTGGTTTGTATGGGTCTTCTCACTGAGACTGACCATCGTTGGAAATACTACCAATTGATATCGGAATGAAACTCTACAGAAAGTTTTAAGGAAATAAGTACCACAGTGTAGGTACCTACGTCGATCGATGGTAGTTTCACGTTACTAATGTGAAAGATAGCGCAATAACCTTAACACGTGTTTGAAACCTCTTCTGAGCTGTTTCTTTCACCAAACGTACGAATAGTTACCTTAATTTATTTTGACTTTTATTTAAACCTTTTTTCACGCCAGTGCCCATAGTTTCTTTATCATCATCAACTTAAAAGCCGATATACTCCTGGGAAGAGGCGTCCTCTAAAGATTTCCACAAATACTGTCATCAGAGGTACAGACGACAGCACATCAAGTGTAACAGTTGCACTACAAAAACCGCCTTTATGACAAACGCAATAAGGGGCGGTCGCAAGATCAAACTGTTATGCTCAATGTGTTGTGTGATCTCTAATACATTATGTTCTATGCACAGAGTTATACACCTTTAATTACCATGTCAGTTTGCCATTCTGATGTCCTAATAAAAGATGCCCGAACTACGTAATGACTCTTTGTGCAGTGCATAAGAGTACAGCGTCAGATTTTTTTTGTTTGTAAAATCATCGCTCACAGCACGCCACTCTTGGGCCCAATTAGCTTAATGTCGTGCAACCTGTAGAGTGCTTACTTAACCATTATAAACTTTGTAAGCCACTGCTTTTATTACGGTTGCAGAGAAACAGACTGTTCTGTTATGAACCGTGTGTTATTATGTTTCTAACAAATAATGACTGTGCATTAAGAATTTCATAAACGTGAAAGCCTTTCCGTCGGTCCACAACGTAGAAGTGTGCTCATAGAAGTGTTTGCCCGGTGGACTTGTGGCTAGCGACATAAGTTACGTTACTTCATATGAATTTTAAAGCAAATACTGCCAAGAGTGGGTAGTTATAGAAATGAGTCATTTTTAAATGAGATAATGAATATTATATGTAAGTGAGGAGCTCAGTGGCGTAGTGGTTTGAGCGCTCTGGTTTCGATTACGAAAACAAAGCAACTTTTGCCATGGTCGGTCCCGGGATGGGTCAATCAAATTTATAATCTCGAGCTCCTCCGTGCTTTGGAAGGTACGTTAAGCCGTTGGTCCCGGTTGTTTCTGCAACCACTTTAACCCACCAACCCGCATTGGGCCAGCGTGGTGTTCCCAATCTCCTCATGTGTTTCTCCCATGTAGGAAGGCCTGTGTCCAGCAGTGGGACGTCTATAGGCTGATGATATTTAAGTAATGTTATTTTTTGTTATTATTATAATATTTATTTATAAGAATGTTGAATGAATATCAATCTCAAATATAGTGAAAAAGGAACTTGTTGACGTAAAGGGTCAAGCTTAATAGTTTTGATTACGAAAACAAAGTAACTCAATAGATTATCACAAAAGAGATGTTCCAAAAATGTATGAAGTTGGCTAGGTCTATGTACACTATACTGAAAAATAGGTTATAAATATGCAGAACATTGTTCAATTGTCCATTTTCTTTTTGTTTGCTTTGTTGCGTAGTACAAAACAAGAGTTTTGTAGAAAAAACTGCAACACAGCCAAATATTCATTATGGCGCATATGTCACTTTGGTGACGTTTAGTTGACTTCTATGTCGGCCGCCATGTTGTCTAATGAATAACGTTGAAATCCACGAAAACTTTAAACATTTGTACAAACCAACTAGAATGAAAATGAATTATTAGTATTATTCGCGGGTTCGGGAGATTTTTTCTGTTTTTTTGAGATACTGTACCTGGCCGAATATAAACATCACCTTTGTGATAAGATAAGAAGAAGAAGTTATGATAAGATATTAGTGTCACTTGTCACTGCAACCGCCACTACCCACGGTACTATAGCCCGAAACTCTTTGGTCTAGTGGTTGAGACCACCTGCCTCAGATTTAGAGGTCCGGGGTTTGAATCCCGTGGGGGCGGAAATTTTCTGCTCGGTTTGGTTGGTGGTAGGTACCACCATCTTACCTAAGTATGTCGCCATAGCAATAACGTTAACGGCATTGTTGTGTTCCGGCAGTTACTTAGAGGTAAGATAGCCAGTTCCTCTGTGGTTGAGGAATCCGGGTGTAGCTCGCTTCCATCGTCGGCCTTATCTTCACTTACCATCAGGTGAGATGAAGGTCAAGATAACTCTTGACCTTCATCTCGTTAAGAAAAAAAAAGATAATGGAGATAGACAATAGATAACAATAATAATATGAAATCATATACCTAAGCCAAGAGATGCCAACTGCTGGGCATAGGCCTCCCCCGAGGATCTCTAAATCGATCGGTACTGCGATGTCCGCATCCATCGGCTTCCCGAGAATCTCACTAGATCGGCGCCTATGGCCTATCAATGCTGCCTCTCCCGGTACGCGGCCGTCACTCGAGGACCTTTCTGTCCCAACGGCGGTCAGTCCTTGCGAGAGTATAAATGACTCATGAATAAATGTTCGTTTTCATTTCACAATCATCTTCGCCTACCAGGATTCAAACCCGGGACTTTGGCTTCGAAGACAAGGGTACTGACCACTCGACTAGACAGCCGTAAATAATAATTATCATAAAGTCAAGTTATCCCGAAGTTATCCCATATTTACGAAATCCATAGATAATAAACAGAGGTTAAGTGAATCTATAAGTAGTAGAAATGGCTTTAAATCATAAATAAAGAACGGGAATATAATTGTCAATCTAACTTAGCAACAAAGCTGTTGTTCTTATTCTAATTATTTGGACAAGTTACAACACGTCTTAAACAAATTCATCTTCATTTCAATGTTTATTGCCCATTGAATTTAGACAGACATTCAAAAACAGTGCTCAAATAGCTTAAATAATGGAAGGTTCTGTCAGCAGGCATTACACGATAATGAAATCTTTTGTGTACCAAAATTTTGAGAAATCACAACAATCGCCATCATTGTTGGATTTCTCCGCAAGCATCTTTTAAAGCTCTGTTCAGATTATTATTAAGTATTAAGTAAAATAAATCATTGCTCCATAACACCCGACAGATCAACATGGATTGTCTTTGACAATTAAAAGCAATTTGTCGACGCCGGTGAATTGAGTCGATCCTTAAAAAGATTTCACATTAAGCTGTTCTTTCCAAGCCAGTTACTTAGAAACAATAGTAAAATTAAAGCCTACTTTATTTCCAAGTAGTCTTTAATGTTACCTGTAAGTGAAATAAAGTAATACGACACAAAAAGAAACCCAAAACTTAGGTATATGTCTTAATGTTTGTAATACAGCATTAAGTTGTACTAAGATAACAAATCATTTTTTTTTATTACAGACACAAAAATATGCTCTTTATTGTACTTTCAAATTACAAAATTATAATGATATAACTTAAGTAATAATAATAGTTTATTTTGTTGTTCTAATCATCTAATGCACAACGCGCAAATACGCAGGCACATATTATGAAAACTATGATAAGAAAATTAAATTTATCAATTTAAAAATAAATAATTCAGTACGGTTGATAAAATTCTAAAACAGACAATTATTACACGCGGACTGATGACCTTCTACGGTAACCTACTAAATATTTATATGAAAGGCTTAGTTTTCAGTTAAATATTCAACAGGTACGCGTTTTTATATTTACAAAAGCATGACAACATTGAAGAACTTGAAAGTCAAAATTTAACGTGAACATTTTTTGTACCTTATCTCACGACTTCGTAATAGGAAATTTGCGCTTGGATAAAGGAAGAGCAAATTACATTTTTATTTTCATTTTCGCTTGTTTCCTTGAGGCATGTTTGTATTTGTCCAATAATTCTCATGTACACCTTCCTAATGTTGTATATAGGTGACCCTTTCACGTCATAGTGAAGGCTTGCTTTGTTCGTGATCCAGCCCCTTGTCTGGTTACGGAAAATTTACTTTGGGTCGAGATTTTTGTACACACGTTGGCTCATAAACAAGATAATGTAAAATATTGCATGTAATCCACCCAAATTAGTGAGTCATATTGTAAGGCTTGGTAAAGAAGCTTAAGATATCAGATTGTTATTTACAAAAACAGTTTCTTGAGTTGAGTCACTTTCCATTATGTAGTGAATTTACGATTTTAAGCTTTCAAGCTTTACTACTATGTAACCTGGTCAGAGCATCAAGCAGAAAGTATTTGATTGATCGAAGTACTCGTATAAATCAGTATAATTATAGCACACTTTATCTTTCCTTTAGCCTTCCCGAGTTCGCACCTTTGCGCCAAACAGAAGGGGGGTCGCGCGGAGTGACAGACCGCAACTTTGACTGCCTGTTTTGAGATAATTAATAGATATTTAAGTCTTTTTATGACATAAAGTAATAACATATCATTTGTCTAAATAAAAAGCAAGGAAAATAGCAATGTTTTGATTCATTTATTCAAATTGAAATCAAAAAGTACTAAAATTTAAATACATCAAAATTCACTTCCCCAATAGATAATGGCTTTACAACAAAAATAATAACACATTGACATTAGGATTTCTCTGTTATTTTAAAGAACTAGGAGATTACTGTTAATAAAAAATAAACATCACTGTAACAATAGGCACTAACACGGATTTCGAAAATCACATATTTTATTTATGTTTTTCTTAACAAATTTTCGCTACTCTCTAATTTTTAATGAAATTAAATAAAATCAAAACTTGATGACAGGATACATGTAGGGACTTTACAAAAGTCTTGTAATACTTTCCTCGTCATCTGAATCATAAGTACTGCATATTCCAGCCACAAACGTTTTAGACACTTGAAATAACGAAATCTCGTTTTGTTCTGCTTATCAAGGCTCTCGTGGCCCAGTATCTATATATAAAAAAAATCGATCAACAACTAAACATTGTGAAACTTAATATAGAAAATAAAGTACAAAAAACATTAAATACTCACCAAGTTTATTTGCAGACCACAAATTTGCCGGGACACGAGTGGTCGCACGCGGAGTTTTAGACCGCAAAACGTAATTACTGCTCATGTGCACTAGTGACAACGGTCAAATAGATATTGAAGTACCTATGCTACCCCAACTCATCGATGTAATCACGAATGCACAGTGCGTAAAAATATAAATTTTTTAAATATGACCAAAATTAGTTTGCTGCAGACTCACAGACCGCGCGCGACCGTAGGAAATAGAAAAAGCAAGATTGACTTAAGTATTATATTGTAAGTAAAAGAATGCACATATCGGTAGATAATGAAATCCGTACTCTTCGTGCTAATACGTGCTATGTGAAAGTAGTTTTGTTAATCTGTCTGCGGTGAAACATATTTCACTCGTAAGCCGCTGAATTGGCTTAGGTAAAATTCGGCAAGAAGATGGATTACTTTCTGAGAAAGGACATAGGATATTATAGCGCGATAGCCAACATCCACACGGGTGTAGCTGCCGCGGACGGCCACTAGTTATTACTTATTAACCACTATATTTTCGAAATTTTCGAAGGGAACATTATTCACTTTGAAAATTTCGTTAGTAGAAAATGTGACAGGTATGATTGTTAATAAAATTAGTAAGTAGTCTTTTTTGTTTTTTTTACAAACTTTCTGAACGTAAGTTGATAAGCGAGTAGGTAATTAATGTTTCAACTATTTCTGAACAGGAATAAGTATGACGAAATGACGTGGAAGAAGGACATACGACAAATGACAGATCATGAAGTTAAAGTGCAGACTTTCGGAAACTTTTTTCGAGTTGAAGTAAAATAAAATACTGCTTACAGCAAAAGTTCCTTAATCAACCTCGATCCCGCTAGTATCCCACCAGTCTTATTTAGGTACAGACAGGCAAACGTGAAATGAAATCTTTTCGCCATAAACCATAATCCATCAAAAAACGTTGCTTGTATATAAAACATTCTTTTCCTCGTTAGTCATAGGGACAGCTGCTGCCGATAGCACAAGTTTAGAAAGCGAAAACTAACAGCTTCACAAAGCACCCACTCTTTGTCAATAAACCACCCTCGGGTCGTTTGAAGAACCCGTATTCTTCTCACGAGTTTCGCATTACCTTAGAAAGTATAAGTACAAGTAAACGCGTCACAACACCAACTAGCGGGATCCAACTTTTGCTTTGATACCAACGGAATTTTTACAAGTTTTCCAACATATGTTGAACATTGGTTGTAAGGTGTAATAAATTGCCTCTATTCTCATCAAGTTTAACGGTAAGTGTTATTGATCCAATACGAAAGTAAGAAATAGAACGTAAGAGTAAGAAGAATGAAATGTTTATTTCAGCTACTTAGCATAGGTACAGTAACGAGCAATAATATGTGCATATTTACTGTTCTTGACTTTTATTACAAAGACAATTACTAAGGATGCTGACATGTAAAAACCATATATTATTGGCTCATGACTGTAGGTACCAATACAGAGAAATAATGGTAAATCTGCTATACAACGATGTAATATACATTGTAGAAGGTTACGCAGGAAATAATATCGAAAACGACAACACCTTAAAACCAATTCATGTTAAATCTAATTATACTCGTGCTTCGTCCTCGAGATTAGTAATCTGAAATAAAACATAATTATTTCACTTGTAGTAGCACCCTTAGGTGTCACCACTATCGCACTTTAGTTGAGGGTATTGTTCAAAAACTTTTCTGTCCCTGCGGCACCGCTACCCGTGCCTATCATTCACGTTTTAAGTGTCGAACCACTTCGCACGTTCTCTTTACAATATTTAAATTTATCGATAAAATAGAAGATTCATCTAGAAATATGCCAAAAAGTAAACATAGTGATACAAATATTAGTGTTATATCGAACCAGTTACGGAAAATTTAGAAACAGTTAAAGCGAAACAAATCTCGAAAATCTTGCAAATCAACTTGTCACAATCTCCGGAGCAACTTAACGGTAAGCAATAATAAAAATGAACTAAATTATTATTGTTATTTTATATTAATAATCCTTCAATGCTCAGACGCCAACTTAAGTTGCCAAAACAATTAAAATTTAATTGTGTCTGGTTTATCGGGCTTCAAAGGGTTTAAAGATAAATTTTGCACATAAGCATACGTGATGGTTTGCACCAGGACAGTTTTTAGGGCTGTTCCGCCGCACATCTATCTACCTATCTTTAAAAAGAAGTATGTATAATAATAATGCACCAGGTCAGCTTTTGGGGCTGCTCCGCCGCATTTGACTACGAAAATGCAAACAGACTGGCTTCAGGGGTCTTTCGCTGCATTTTTATATCTATAATAATAGTAATAGTTCGAAATAATAGCCATTACTTCGAACTTTCGGTTGAAAATAAATTGTGCTATACAATTATAAGCATACCGAAATTTTATTAACAGCGAATACTTATTGAATTATTTAAATGAAATAGTAAATAGCTACCTAAAAATAGCTATTGTTAGTCATTGTCAAGTTTACGTAATAAAATTGAACTACAATATTAATGTTATTCTATTATATGTCCTATTTAGTGTGATTACAACGAATAAATACGAAATAAATGAATGATTCAAAAATATTTTCCACAACGCTATAAAAAACTAAGGAATATAAAATTCGATAATCGGAATTCCGACATGACAGAGACACTCGATTTAAACATTATTACAGTCTAATTAAATAACCCCAATAACGCCAGTTGCCGCAACAACCTTGCTGCCTAGCGCCACCACCTCTAACAATTATGTCAAAAATAAGTAGTATAACCGAAATAACTGAGGACATGGGGACTGAGCTACCGTAGGAAAACCTTGACTTGGACTCGTCCTAGTATAGCTCGATATACTAGGAGAGGTCCTCACATTCGTAATCGAAGTTGCCAACGATGTCCACGCAGTGGTGGATAACCGTTTTGAGCTTAATAGCCACAAATGGTTCAATTAAACATAGTCGCAAGGAATTATGTGATAAATACTTTCTTCCGGGTACTAAAATCGGAGAATCCGACATTGAATCCGGAAGTTAAGGCGGCCCTTTCAGAGACGGTAGCTGCCGCTATATCTTGTTTGGCATTAGCTCTCTATCTAAGTAGCTTGAAGCTAAAGAAAATAATAATAGTCTGTTAAAACAAGTGATGGATGCTAGTCTGCTTTTTGTGACGTACAACATGACCAATCTTTAGTATGGCGCAATTTTGCGATCTCCTCTAAAAAAAAAAAAAACTCTGTCTACCAAAAATTGATAAGTTCCTTTTTGGGAAGAATTTAGCAGAGTCGTGAAAGGCTGCAAAAGGAGTCACTAAGTCGGGGTCCGAGCTTAAACCTACCGGGACAAACATCAAGAAATTTGGCCCTAAACTAACGCAAAGGACTAAATTAAACTTGAAAGCTCCAGTCGCAGCGCGTAGGCAGCCGCCGACTCTAAGGAGAGGGCGCCTGCAGGAGCACCGGTGGCGGCGCTGCACCCGTACTCGTACCCGTATCTGGCGCCACCCACCACCGCCGCCGCCACGCAGCTCACGCGCTACGTCGTCGTGGTCGTCGCTGCCGCCGTCGCACATGTTCACGCGTAGGTGTTACACCCGGTAAGATACGCTGGTATGCTGGCTCTATTTAAACGAGCTTGGTCTGTGATAACTTCTGATCGAACCATACTTTCTTGGACCAACGGTCATATGTTAGTATTTTCTAAGCCGGTCTTATAAAATAACACTTTATCTTAAATTCAATATATATAATATATAAATACGTGTCGTTTTAAAATCGAAGCCTTTCGCACACGGCTACGAGAATTAAACATTAAGGATGTTTACTATTTTATTCCTATACAATTGCAGAAAATATTTAAGCTTTTATATTGAGGAGGAAACCGTACGAGTTGAATGTACTTATTACCTTTCGGTTTAAGCACTGCTCCTTACAATTATTCAGCAAAGTTATGAAACTAGTAGTCCGGTACCGCTAGGTTTTGAGGTTCCAAAAATATTAAAGTTTCTGATTTTTTGCATACAGTTAGTATACTATTAGACCAACCCAAATCATGATTTTGTGTCATTTTTGGTGGTTGCTAAGGTCACAATTTAGGTATTTGTCTTTTTATGCATTATTTCGTTGAAAAGAAAATTAGAGTTGAAAATTTAACTTCTATGATGATAACAAAGTGATAACTGATATACATAAGCTTTTTGTGCCATCTCACTAAATGGGAATAGTGGTTTCACCCAAATACCTTACCCATCGCTGTAATAGCTATAGAAAAATATTAAAGTTGGTGAAATAAGTGTTCACGGTTCTCTAACTCTAGTATCTATTGTTTAAATCATTTTGTGTCATATTCATCGATGGTGTTCGGAACTATATTTTTTTTCCTAATTAACCCCCTGTAATAGCCATAAAAGAAAATTCAAGTTATTAGAGTTTATGTCTTTATTAATATTAAGGTAAAACGAAGCTCTATGCTTAATTTGTGTCGTTTTTATCCATGGGATTATGATTTATATTATTTTCAACGTTTTGGTGCGAAGAACACTAGCGCGGCCACAGCGCGCGTGGCAAAGGAGCGCGTAGGCAGTCACTGGCTCCGCCCGGCGCGGCGACCGGCTGCCGGCCGGGAGCGAGGCGTTATTTGTTTGCTGTTGTACGAGTAGTGACTTGTGATAATTGCGTTGAAAACGGAAACTAATAAAACATGTCATATTTGTGGGCTAATGATGGGTGGTAAAGATGTTTTTTTTTTTTTTTTTTCATTTATTTTGGCAACAAACGGTCATGTGTAAACAATAGTACATTTAAGTTAAAAAAAATTATAAATACAATAGACCTATAGTGCCTAAAAATAATTAAATTATTATTATCATAGCTAAGTAACATGGTCGGAAATAAGTTACTTTTTTAATTACTCTCAAAGTTAGTTTAACATTATTTACCACAAAATATGTATATAAAAAAAAAAAAAAATAGAATAAAATAAATCTTACTTTACTTTAATTTTTCTTTCAATCGCTGTTTAAATGAATACAGTGAATTGTTGAATAGGTCGATATCAATGAATTTTTTATTATAAATGTTGGTAGAACGATGGATTAAGGTATTTTGTGTATACTTTTTTCGTAATCGAGGGGGAACAAATAGTGAAAGCGTACGCGAGGAGCGCACCGGGAGCCGAACACGAGGTATAAATGATATTTTGCCAAGAAGTGTGGGAGAGTCTATCTGATTGTTTAAAATTTTGTGTAGAAATACTAAGTCAAACATTATACGTCTATTCCGGAGTGACATTAATTTATATGTATGTAATGAATCTTCGTATGCTTCACTTGCACGGTAGCTACGATAGTTGAGAGATTTCAGGAACTTTTTTTGTACTTTTTCTATACGGTTAATATGTAAGTGATAGCAAGGACTCCAAACTGTACTGCAAAAATCAAGAATGGATCTTACAAAAGCAAAGAATAAAATTTTCAGTGTAATTGTACGGCTAAAGGGCTTACTTATCCTGAGAATAAAGCCTAGGCTGCGGAATGCTGAACCTAGTATATGGTCAATGTGTTTATTGAATGATAACTTAGAATCCATTATTATACCCAGATCTCTGATACTTGTTACCCTTTTCAGAGTCAAGTCACTTAATTTGTAATCGAAGTGAATAATACTTTTTTTACGTGTAAAAGAAATAGAATAGCATTTATCGCTATTCAGATATAACTGATTATTTGCACAATAATTCTCTAAGGCCAACAGATCTTCCTGTAACCTATAACAGTCATTAACTGAGCCAACTACGGTGAATAATTTTGTATCGTCAGCATATTGCAAAAAATGACAGTTCTTCAACATGAGTCCTATGTCATTTATGTAAATAGAAAAGAGCAAAGGTCCAATATGTGATCCCTGTGGAACGCCTGATGATACCGGTAAGAATTTTGATCGATACCCTTTCAAACAAACAGCTTGACTTCTGTTTCTGATATACGATTCAATCCACCTAAGAAGACAGCCATGAACACCGGCTCTCGCAAGTTTATTAATTAATAAGTCATGATTTATTTTGTCAAAGGCCTTGGAGAAGTCGGTGTACACGACGTCAACCTGTGAACCATCATCCATGGCATGTGCCAAAAAATCTGTAAAGGTAACCATATTACTATCTACACTTCGGTGCTTGAAAAAACCATGCTGCTTGTCGGATATAAAATTACGAACGAAAAACGAAAGTTGTGATGTGACGATTTTTTCTAATATCTTACCAAATATACACAGCTTGGAGATCGGCCTATACTCACTAATATGATTCTTATTTTTGTTTTTTGGAATAGGAGTAATTAATGACTTTTTCCATTTGTTTGGAAACACACCCGTTTGAATGGAAGTGCGGAATATAATGGTGACAGGAATTGCCAGTTCCTTAGCACAATTAGAAATAAAAATAGGATGAATTGTATCATAGCCTGCGCCCTTGTGAATGTTTACGTTTTTAAGTTCTTTTAAAATAATATCAGTATCAATATTAATAGTATTTATATCAATGGATGAAGACACATTATCATAAGAGGAGTGATGTTGGCAACTTGAATCACTAGCAGAGATAAAAACTGATTGAAAGTAGTGGTTAAAAGCTTCGCAAATCTCGCTTCCACCTGAGACAGTGTTCTCCTTATAAGACATTATTTCTGGGATACTACTAGCAGCCTTTTTCGATTTAACAAAAGACCAAAAGAATTTAGGATTTGTTTTAATTTTTTTTTCTGAAATATCAATAAACTTTTTATAGCACTCTTCCTCTACTTTTTTAAGTCGGCTTCTCAACAATGAAAACGTATTGTAATCACTACTATTTCCATAACGTTTCCATTTTCTATGATACCTAGCCTTTTCCTTGGAAATTTTAATAAGCGGTGCAGTATACCACGGAGGATACCTGTGGCTAAGATAAACGCGTGATGTAGGTATATGTTTATCAATTAGAGTATCTATAATACTGTAAAAGTAGTCCATCATCGTTTCTACGCTATCAATGGAACTGAAAACGCATTCCCAATCAACAGACCCTAGCGCGGTTTTTATCGTTTCGAAATCCGCTTTATGATAAAGTTTTTTACGATTAAGTGCGGGTCTGAGAGGGGTAGGAAAATGCAATTCCAATTGTATTTCCAAGGATCTATGATGGGGGTCCTCTGTCACCAAGGGATTTTCACATAACTTAATCTGGCAATTTTCATTGCAGAATATAAGGTCGAGAAGCCTATTGTTCGCGTTATAATGAGAGTTATATTGCGATAGCATAGATAAATTCATAAAATCTGCAGTCAAACAGGCTAAATAATTGTTATTTGTATCTATATCCATGCAATTCGTAATTGAGTTATAAGACCACACGGCATGGGTTACATTGAAGTCCCCGAGTAAAATAAAAATGTCATTAGGTTTTGAGCTTATAAACTCGCTAACTCTGTCATAGAATGATGATAATAAAGACTCGTGGCTATCTCCGTGTGCTATGTACGTGACTATAATATGCATGTAGCGAGGTTTTAAGCCGTGACGGGCCGAGGTGGGGGACGGGGATACAGTCGTCGCGCGACTCGCACTCAGCGGCATCGATAGCCATAGCTCTTCGGCCGGCGGCGGAGCATACATGTCATTACGATTCAAAGGACAGAGTTCGCGACGGACAGCAATCATTACACCGCCGCCCCGCTCTCGTCCACTTGCAGTTACATTGCGATCGCACCGATAAACCTCGTATCTATGATCAAAGTATTCAGAGTCATGAAAGTTATCGTTCAACCAGGTCTCAGTGATACATATAATATCATAATTACTGTTTAAAATACCTCTTAAAAAATCGTGTGACTTTGTGCGTAGCCCCCTCGCGTTTTGATAATAAACGGAGAAATTGCTGTTATATCTGTCATCGCGTGTTGTGTGTACAATTTCGTACTGAATGAAGGACACCAATTGTCCGTGGGATGCATAAAAAAATAGAAAGGTTCCACCAACATTAACAACAAGCAAACAGCAACAAGTAATTCTTATTTTAATCCACCATAATGATATTACAAGACTATTGTGATTTTGTGAGTAATAATCAGAAAAACAAAAACATAACTCAAAATATCGCCTATTAGGTAGTCATTGAATTTTGCTTAAGTCAGCTTCACTAGACACTAACAGCGCTTTGGAAGTGTCATTTTTGCGTACGAAAATTTTACACTCGGATAACCAGATGTACTTGTAGTTCTTTTCTTTGGTGAGAAGGCGGGCTTGCCTGTACAGTAGCTTGTTTTGTGGTGCCAGATGATCATTTATAAAGATTGGCCTAGATGGACCGTCCAAGCCCACGTCCACTGTTGTTAAGCCGCGTCGCAAGCGAGCCGCCGCAAGCATGTCCGACTTCCGCTTTCTCTGTGTGAACCTGACAATGATGTTAGGTATGGCAGCTGAATCTCGGGAACTAGACACGTCCATCGCGCCTTCGTGACCCTTCGCGGTGTAACGACGAACGCGCTGAACGTAGTCAATGTCCGAGGGTGAAATTGAAAAGCCTATCTTTGTTGCAATGTTGCTAACGATATTATATAGGTTTTCACTTTTTGAGGTAGGTATTCCAGATATTTCTAAATTATTTATTCTCCCTTGCTGTTCTTTAACTCGTAGCTGCTCAGATTGCATCTTAATAGTTGATTGTAACAGGGTAATTTCTTTCGAGATGGATTCTACCCTCTGACTATTTATTACACTTGATGATTGTAGTGAAGAGATATCTTTCCTAATTACATTTTGTTCCTCGGATAGGTCAGAAACAGATTTTTTAATTTCTAGCATTTGCGATTTATATTGACTTATATCATTACGTAATGCTTCTAATGCGCTTACCATGCTTTCATTTTGGGAATCAAGAGTTGTTTTTATTGAAGCTGTTATTTTGTTTTGAAAATCCGATAATATCTCCTGAAGGTTACAGTCACACTCAGGTACCTTTCTCTTCCGTTGTGAAATAATAGGAACATCATCGCGGAGATTGGATAAATCCGGGTGCGATCCGGTACTTCGGTTCGAAAGGTTTCTTTGCGCACTCATTGTTTTTAAATTTTAAATTTTGTAGGAGCACTGACGAGGTCCAGTGTAAATATTTTAAGAGATAGGTGTCTCGATCACACTGCGAAAATCACTCGCGACTCAATTAAGATCAGATGTAGATAATTCTATCTAAAGGTTCAAAATGCGATACACGTAATTATTGATTTCTGAGAGCGATTCGTAACGCGTCCGACCATGAGAGAGCTCATATCGATGCCCCCAAGCAAAAAGTCGGTACTGTGCTATTATGGACTTATTCCTGTTATGATGAATTCGGAATCTATAGACTTGAATACACCTTGTCATTTTTTTTTAGATTTTTCCTAATTATATTTATGAAGATATAATGAAATATACATTTATTGCACGGAAATCAACTAACAAAATTGTTCCAGCAAAAGTTCTGTAACGCAGTATTACAAAAAAATATTTCAAATCTTGTTTTAGTAAGATGCGTTTACCGGATTATTGCCGTAAAATTAATTCGTTATGGTTTTGGTAAAACTGTACTGCAGGATTTTTGTCGAAAGAATTGACGCATATGAATTTTGTAATAGACAATAACAATATTGTTGCAGATAATAATCGGCTTAGTAATATACGTAATATGTCAGTACAAATAAATTTATTTCAAAATCGATATGGCTAACTCTGTTTTCGACCTTTACTGTTTTTGGCTTGCCCGGCGACATTTTGCAATGCGCATTTCTCTCTTACTTGTACTAATAATCAGACAGTAATAGATATAGATAATGCCGCACCCCAACATGTAATCCTTGACCTTGACTTTCCTGTTTACATAAACAGTTGTATTTCCGGAGTTTTGGTACTGTGACGTCCTGCTTTGAGTTTAAAAGTTTTTCACGTGTCAGTGTAGTGTGGGAGTACTAGTCGTGTCTAGTTGATTGTTATTGTTTAAAGGGAATATTGATTTAATTTGAATATGAGTTCGAAAATACATAATAATATAAAATTTAAAATTAATCGTGTGATACGAATGCTTCTCATAGTTGACGACACGAATCAAAATAAGTACCTAATATTGAATATATTTTAAAGGGTTTTGTTTGCGTTATGGGATTTTTTTTATACCATTAAGGTGGCAATCAAGCATACGGCCCACATGATGGTAAGCGGTTACCGTAGCCTATAGACGCTTCCAACACCAAGGGTATCAATGGCGCGTTGCTGACCCTGTAAAAACCTTTTCAACCCCTTTTTTTTGAAGAACCCCATGCTGTACTCATTCGAGAAAACCTCTGCTGGGAGGTCATTCCACAACCTGTGCGTCCGCGGGACAGTGTTTCTCTGAAACCGCACAGTACGAGACCATTTTAGATCCAACTTGTGAGGATGAATTCCCTGCCGATGGCGAGCAGTGCGATGGTAGAAAGAGGCCGTGGGCATCATGTCAAACAATTCCTCAGAACACACTCCGTTACACAAACGGTAGAATACACATAAGGAAGAAAAATCTCTCCTTAAGCTTAAGGGTTCAATACCGCTTGTGAGCTCGGAATCGTTGACAATTCTCATAGCGCGTCTTTGAACTGCGTCAAATGGTCCAAGTTGGTATCTAGGTGCTCCCGCCCATAGCTGGCGCAGTATTCCTTAGGTGGTCTGACTTGAGACTTACCTATACAGTAAAATATTTGTCCCAGTTTGCGCCGAAGAGAAGAACCGCCGCGCTTTATTGAGCACACCAAGTTTCTTAGATGCCAGCTTGACTTTATCTTCTAAATGACCGCGGAACTGCACGTCACTAGAGATATCGTCACCAAGGATCCCTCCCTATACTCTTAGAGATGAAAAGGGGTGTGTCAAGGAATTGTAGAGACACAGCGAATGGGGATTCTATAGCGGGGTTACATTGGACTAAGTATAG
Organism: Nymphula nitidulata; assembly: GCA_947347705.1. Lineage (NCBI taxonomy): Eukaryota > Metazoa > Arthropoda > Insecta > Lepidoptera > Crambidae > Nymphula > Nymphula nitidulata. The sequence goes on along the minus strand of OX374625.1, from coordinate 13,091,488 downwards.
TCGTCCCTAATCGGAGGCTCTGATGAGAGAACTCTCGATTTCAGACACAAGTCGACCGCGACTTTCCTCCACTGTAGGCCGAGTCTCCAGAACTGTCATCCGCCTAGCAATGCAGCCCCCCAATAGACAGCATATCTTTGACATGTAGCAGAAACAGTGTTGGAGACAGCGCCGAGTCTTGCGGGACGCCAGCGTTAATGTCCATGCTATCCGAGCAACTTCCATCGAAGTTACCCATTTACAGAGCCCCTCGGGTAGCCCGTACGTTGGTTAATTCGAAAGAAGACCCCTGTGCCAGACCCGATTGAACACCTTCGCTACATCTAGACTAACAGCCAATGCCTCATGCATCAATGCCTCTATGGAAAGATCCCAACGGTGTTAGGCACACTAGTAGATCACCCGTCGAGCGATTGTGTCGAAAGCCATATTGGCGGTCGCTGATTAGGTCGTGATCTTCTAGGTACCTGAGAAGTTGCATATTTATGACGCGCTCTATCACATTTGAAATAAAACCAATTTACCGAATTTAACTCGAGTTTAATTAGATATTACATCATTATTATACACCTGACGTTTCGATTACTTTACAGCGATCGTGGTCACGGGAAGACGTCTTCCTACATCTTATTAAACGCCAGTTAAATCCAGTAAATTGGTTTTATTTTAAATGTGTAGTGCTCGCGAAAATGTAAGACAATACTATGCGCTCCATCACCTTTGAGAGAGCGGAGATTCAAAACCAAATAAGTTGTTTTTAAATACAACTTTGAAGACTATTATTCTGAGCTTGATATAGACAATCCTCGTTCTGCGTTAGATAGACGAAGAGGACGAAAGAGTACTTAAGAAACATCTGAAAGTATAGATAATATGGAATTGAAACGTGCATATCCCCAACCTATTCCAATAAATAAAGCGTTGCATGCAGACCTTTTAAGTTTATCTGGAGCGATCCCGAGATTTTACCATCCATTTTATGAATCATTATCTTGTGCTGAAGCTCCGACTGAAAAGAGCACATCTGAAGAAGAACAATAATAATGAACACCTTGTCATATTTCTTGAATCTTGATTTTTTGTTTGTTACTCGATCTGATATAATGAATTTGTGTTTATTTTACCAAACTGATTAAAACCAAAAATATTTGGTTTTGAAATTAATAAACTTTATTAAAATCCTAGTGATATTGTCTTTTTTCTTACAAACCCTTTAATATTACGTTGAATAAATAGGTCAATAAAATATTGGTATTGGTGCTAACGCTACACGTTTTATAATGAATTTCTTTCTAAATATACTGTAATTTAGCAATACCGTTTTTGTATGTATCATAAATTACTGCAATAATACGGTAATAAACCATTACGCGTCATCTTTCCTACAGAAAAGTACGTTATAAAAGTCCATAATTTAATGTTACAAATTGTAATGTTTCATATATTTACTGCAAAATCCCCGTAAGTATTAGTACCGTAATATTTAACTTATAACATTTCCTGTAATATGTATTTTCGCTGATTTCTAGCTTTTGATTAAACATAATTTCATGATGGTATAAGAATAACATTTCACAAAAAATTAGGTTTGATTTGGTATATCAATTTTTAAAATATTCCTATGCATTGCAAAGATATTCACAAAAAACAGTAAAACGTCTCTCCTGTAAAATTGGCATTTTTCGATTACCGACTTTTTGCTTGGGGGCATCGATATGATCACTGATGTGTTTTTTTTCTATGTATGTACACCGATTACGCCGAGATTACTGATCCGGTTTACGTGATTCTTTTTTTGTTCGACGCGGAATAGCCCAGCCATTTAGTCCCATAATTTTTTTCCAAAATCAGTTCGGTAGTTTGGTTTTTATAAATAAAATAAAATGAAATTAGTAAGTCGTCTACGTATTTTTTTTCTTTGTATGTACACCGATCACGCCGAGATTACTCATCCGATTTATGTAATTCTTTTTTTGTTTGATGCGGAATAGTTGCCATTTAGTCCCATAATTTTTTTTTCAAAATTAGTTGGGTAGTTTGGGTTTTAAATAAAAAAAACTGTAATCAGTAAGTCGTCTACGTATGCGAAATTGCGGATTTTTGCTTTCCTATGACTTTTTAGTGAAACGATACGATAGTGGGACACAATATAAGTTGACGGTCACCCATCTAGCTTTGACCTTAGAACACTTTTTTTCACAATTTTTGTTAACACTAAAAATTGTGAAAAAAATATTTTAGACAATAATTAAAACCGACTACAAAAAACTGAAAAGGATAAAATAATTAAATTGAGTAGGTAGGTACACTCATCCCCTGGAAACAAAATTTTTGGAGTTGGTGCTAAGTTGTTTTTAATTTAATTAATTTATACAGTGGTTTGAGTATCTCGGTGGCGATAGCGTAGTGATTTGAACGCTATAGTTTCGATTGCAATAACACAGCAACTTTCGCCATGCCCCGAGATGGGTCAATCATAATTTATAATCTCCAGCTCCTCCGTGCTTCGGAAGGTACGCTAAGCCGTTGGTCTCAGTCGTTACTACAACTGCTTTAACTCACCAAACCGCTTTTTATATACAAAGCTCAGCAAATGAGTCATCACCATCTGATGTGAAGCGGTAAGAAAAGTCCATGTGCGGAGACAGCTAGTGCAGTTTAAAAACACACTGTTCTAGCCGCCCCCACCTTGCCAGCCCTTTTAACACCTTTTTTGAAGAAACCCATGTTATAGGAAGGAGGGAACACATGTGCTGCCAAAGAATTCCAAGTTTTGGAAGTCCGACAAAGAAACGAGTTACTATACTTCTTTGTGCGTGATGTTTAGGTGGAGACAGTAAATTGATGACTCCGAGGACCGGCACGCGTGCTCCTAAGTAGGAAAGGGAAAGGTGGGATAAGGTCGAAAAGCTCCTCAGAACACTCTCCATGATAAAGCCGATAGATGGCGCATAGCGATGCAATCTCACGACGGAGTTGTAGAGGTTCTAGGCTGTTCGTGACCTCTACGTCGTCAATAATACGAACGGCACGACGCTGCAATCTATCCAGCCCATCGAGGAAGTACTTGGCGGAGCTATCCTACAGATGCGAGCAATATTCAACGCAAAACCGGACCAGGTCAGGCGTGAAAAATCGACGCACCTTGTTCAGGACACCTAGTTTCCGTGAGGCTGTTTTGACCACGGCTTCGATATAATTCCTCTGATTTAGATCGCAGCATATCTCCATACCGAGCAAGTTGATGTAGCCCTGTGCCGAAAGAGTAGTGCCCTGAAGAGAGGGAAGGGGAAGGAACGTCGACATTTTGGCTGTAAACGCGCTCACCTGTGTTTTCTTAGCATTGAACTCAACAAGATTGTTCAATCCCCATTCAGATATGAGGTTTAACACCCTGTTGAGCTCAATGGTAAGATTGATTCTCTCCCTCTCGGTTTCAATGCCCCCAGCCCCTGGGCGACCGTAATATCCACCATGCACTGTACTGTCATCCGCATAGCAATTAATGTTTCCTAATGGAAGCATATCATTGATATGAAGAAGAAAGAGAGTGGGGGATAGAACAGAGCATTGTGGTTTTGTGGTACACCAGCGTTCACTGACACAAACCACGAAGCGCATCCATCAACGAGGACACGGATTCTCCGCTCATGCAAGGAGCTGGCGATCCAGTTGCAGAGCTGAGTGGGCAGACCGTATGCCGGGAGCTTGGAGAGAAGAGCCCTGTGCCAGACCCGATCAAAAGCTTTGGCAATTTCAGGCCAACAGTCACTGACTCACCACGTTTGTCAATAGCTTCACCCAAGACATGCATTAAATACGCTAGAAGATCACCCGTCGACCGTGTCGACCGAAACCCACACTGACGATCATTAATTAATAAGTGATCTTCTAGGTATCGGACCAGCTGGTTTTTTAAGATCCGTTCCATAATCTTCCAAAGAACAGAGGTAACAGCTATTGGCGGTAGTTAGCTGGGTCTGATCGGTGGTTGAGAATTTCAGTCATCGATTTAGGAGTGAGCAGCAAAGGGTTTTACCATGAGATCGGCTATCTCTTGCGGCTTATGAGCAAGTGTTCCGTCAGAGCATCTCAACGGGGGCAGCGAGGGCTGGCAGAAGTTGGATAGCACGGCTCTGACCAGACGCCAGTAGCTACGGCTTCCCGTAGGGTGCGTTAGTAATTCTTGGCCAACTCGTGCAACGCGCTGAGCATCCGCTCTGATGAGGGCCCTTTTGCAGGACTTGGTGGCATTGTTATAGGCTGCTTTCAGTGAGTCATTATTGGGATCCCCATTGACTCGACCCCTGATTCAAGCGCGGTATGCCGGCTGTTTGTTCTCAACAGCTAAGGCACACTCGCGATTGAACTAGTGGTTACGCCTACCCTTACTGACGAGATCGGAGTGAGGGATATAGTACTCCATCCCTAACATTATCTCACCAGCTCACTCAGCAGTAGCGCTAGCATTCGGCTCCGACTCACTGAAACAGCGCTGCCTCCAAGGAACAGATGCAAAGTAATTCCGCATACCGCCCTAATCTACCGACGCATAGTGCCAGATGCGGCGTTTGGCTACCACGGATGCCGGTGGCGACGCCCGTGGCACCCCAGCGGAAATCAGGCAGTGACACGATGATCCCAAGGAAGCTCGAACCTCTAACTGATATCCCTCCGGGCGAGTCGTCAGCAGAAGGTCCAACAAAGAGGGTGCGTGACCGACAATATCTGGAATCCTGGTGGGCTGGTTAACCAGTTAAGTCAGGTCGTGCGTGAGTGCGAACGCATGGGCAGTTCTACCAGCATGGTCAGTTTTGGGGAAACATAACCACTTCTCGTGGTGAACATTGAAATCTCCCAAAAACAACAATTCCGCGGTTGGAAACTGCTCCTGCGCAACATCTGCCACCCGACTAAGGTGTTCAAAAACTCGACTCGACTCGAAAATTGTCTCCATGTCACCGCTGTGGGATCTGTAGAGGCAAACGTAGACAGGTCATGAGTGCCCAGGTCCACGTGCACCTCGAGGATGGAAAAGAAAGGGTCTTCCAAGCGGCGTAGATGGCGACAGCAATCATCCGCCCGGACAAACAAGCATACCCCGGACTTCGCTTTGAAGGCCTCTTCAAGAGCATAGCCGGGATAGTCCAGATACCTTGTGTCAGCCGGGCGGAGTATTTGCATCTCCGTCAAAAAAAGCAGCGCTGCCCTAGCCGTCTCAAGATGTTGGTACGACATTGAGGTTAGCATGGAGCCCACGGAAGTTAGTGAGCCCGACCACAAACAGCGTGGTTGTAGTGGGGATGTGCACCGCTGTACGACCATACACATTACTTGTAGCTACCATGGATGGATATAGGCAGTCAAATCGTGAGGCCTGTTTCGCCAGGTCAGCAAAGTCAAGTCAAACAGCCGACAGCAGAGAAGCGCTGACCCGCCGGACGGAAGGGCCCCCGAACCCTCCCGGGTATGGCCGCTGGAACCCCACTATCCGGTCACCAACCGGCACGACGGACAACCCCGAGATTATCCGAGGTATGATGGGGCAGCCTCACGATCTGGATAGGAAAGCTTGGGCCCCTGTACTGTGCCACGGGCGGCCAGCGGGTCCACTTGGCACTAGTTAGACGGAAGCCACCATTGACCGCATCCATCGCGGCATCGTCCTCTCAAGCTCTGGTTGTACGCCGACTGATCCCGGAACGCGGCCACAAGTGGTCACTTGGCGGGTTTTTGCGCCTTGCGTACGGTGGTCACTAACCAGGGTTTTCACACCCTACCCCCAGTGGAGCAGTTGATAGCTCAGAGATCCCTTAGTCGCCTCTTACGACACTCACGGGAGGAAATGGGGCGCCGCACGGTACAATTTTTAAATAAGATTTTAGAGATATAACTGTTTCATTACTACTATTAATAAGTTTACTATCTCTAGAATTGTTCAATCAGCTTCAGAGAGAAATGGGATGTCCATATTTCTGAGCACTAGTCTTTGCCTCCCGCAAAAAGAAAAGAAAAAAAAAAGGTTATACAGGGTGGTGCCTTTAATACGACATTAAATTAAAACATGGGCTATATTAGTTAATAGAAATGGTTTGCCACTTTCAAAAACATCGTATTGATTTGATAATTTTATGACATTTCTATGAAGTAATGCAGCCAATCTTATACCATTTCTATGAACTAATATAGCTCAAGTTTTAATTTATTATCTCATTGACCGCGCCACCCTGTATAAAATTATTATTATATAATTTCGCTCACAACGCGCGGTACCCGCACTTGTTTTATTTATCAAATAAAGTATGCTTTTAAATTTTTTATTATGTAGGGCTGTATAACGGATATGAAATTAATTCGGATTATCTGATCTAACCATTAATAATGTGCAAATGTTTATAAATCAACATTTGCACATTATTAATGAAATTGTTATTGATAATACGAAATTGTTATGTTCTGTACACTATTGTCACAAGAATTGATAAATTTATACTTATATGTAACACTACAGACTACAGCACATCAAGTGTAACAGTTGCAATACAAAAGCCACCTCTATTACGAACGCAGTAAGGGCAAACTCGAGGTCATACTGTTACGCTTGATGTGCTGTCGACTGTACAAACATACAGCAGGTCAGGTAACCGTAATATGAGAAAAAATGTCCAATCAATTTTCAACCTAAACGAAATCGAATTAAAGTACAAAACGTTTAGCTTAATTCGGGCGTTTGTGTTAACGTGACCTTCGGTTGACTGTTCCTACTTGCTACTCTTTGCAAACGTGTGTAATGCTCCGTGCGGTACCTACACAACGCGCGAGCGAAATAATATTTATGTAGGAAATGAAATTTATTTTTTAAGTATATCATGGATTGAAATGACACAAATTTTTATAGCAGAAATTTTATGCTTTTATGATATTAAATGTGCAAACTCTAATAACTTTAATATTTTTTTACAGCCGCTATGGCTTGGAAAAGCTAAATTATTAAATATCTTAATAACCCATGGCTTAGTTTGGCACAAAATCACGTCTAGGTCATATTTAGGTGCCCTGAGTTAGGTTGTATTTGTTTTATAAACTATAATATTTTTTTGACACTTTAAACATATATTGGGCCCCCTGTCAATTTGCACTGGACGAAAACGACACACACTTAGTTTGCACGCGGCTTGGGCTATTTTACACTCAATATTATTATCATTTGACACATTAAATTATTTTTGGCAGTTTTATTTATATTTTAACATTTAAGTCACAAAAAATTGAATTACTTAAAATGCAATAGCAAGATTTGACACAAAAATTAAATATAAGCTTTTTAGGTAGAACTGTATCCCCTTGCAAAAATTCAGAAACTTTAGAATTTTTGTAACTTAGCACCTCAAAATCGCCTAGCCGTACCGGACTATAGTGGTAAAACTGTTGAGATCAGGTGGTTATATATCTAAAATAGGTTTAGATGACGTTCATAAAATAAGGAATTCATTTCATGTATGCGTTGACAATATTTTAATGATTAAAAAATTATCAAGTTATCAGATTCATAATTAACGAGGAAAAAAGCAGGTTAACTCCGTCGACTCCAAGTAAATACGTTATTGATACAGATATTAAATTTCATTATCTAATGATAAAAAAATAAATAAAAATAAAATAAAATTATTTCATGTATTAAAAAAAAATGTAGCATTAGTAAATTCGCCCATCTCGTTGGGCTATTGGTCTCTGCCTGCCCCGCCATCCAATAAGGACGGCTTTACACTAAGGAATTTGAAAAAGCTAAATATTGAAATTAAACAGATAACATCGATTACTAAAAGTACATGCATATACCATAATCATTACAATCAGACTTCTACTGGTGGTATAAATCTATAGATAATTATGTGCATAGAATTTTAGAAGACAAATATGTACTCCTTAGAAATTTATTCTGACGCCTCAACTACGGGGTGGGGCGCCGCCTGTGACGGCGAGGTAGCCTGTGGCCTATGGTCTAACGAAGAAAGCATCTTGAGTTACTCACAGCATATTTCGCTTTAAAATATTTGAGAAAAAAAAAATATCTATAGATGCCAAATTTTACTCAGAATCGTTAATGTTACAGCCGTATCCTACATTAAACCGCATGAGTGGAGTACAGTTTCCTCATCTTACCAAAGAAACAAAGGACATTTGGCAGTGGTGTGAATCGCGAGAAAATATTATTTACGCATACACATTCGATCGATCTAAGGATAGTGACATAGCTTATCACGACGAATCCACCCTGATAAAGAATGGGAATTCAATATTCGTGCATATATATTAATAACATCGAACTTAAATGTACCTGACATTGACCTATTCGCCAATCGTATAAACAAAAAATGCTCAAATAATAATTCACGACAAAGAGACCCACACGCATTTGCTTTTAATGCTATCACACTTAACTGGTCACAGTTTTATTTTTACGCATTTCCCCCCTTTTCAATAATATTAAAATGCTTAAGAAAGGTTGTTTCTGATAAAGCTAAAGGCATCTATTTGAACGTTTGCTAATGACCGATACGATCACTTTTACTCCATCTGACAATTAGTAAATAATAATAATAAAAATTCATACACTCACACCTATTATCTAGCCCAAAGTAAGCATCATTAATAGTTTGTTTTATGGATACTAGACAACGGAGAAATAATAATAATAATTTATTTTGACCACAAAGATTTACATATTGAGCACTTAGAGCCTATAAACTAAATGCTATATTTATACATTTAAATATCTAGCATCTGTTGCCGAACTAGGCAATAACCTGTATTTCAGCACACAGCGCCTCTTGCCTCGGAGTAGGTAGGGTACATTATTTATAAGCCATAATATGATAATAATATGTATATAAATATTATAAATATACTAAATAAACAATTATACATCCATGACTCGTAAACAAATGCTCGTACTCATCATACTAACATTTGCTCCTACCGGGATTCGAACCCGGGACCTCTTGACCGAGTAATCTGTATAGCAAGGGGTACAGACCACTCGGCCGGCCGCTCGTCAAATGCAACATTAAACCGCCACAGACCTACTTTGTCGCTTATTCTAGTGCCTAGTATTTCGAACGACCACAGGGTGAAAATATTTTTTAAAGGTGTTTATCGATTAAGACATATTTGCCAAAGTTTGACGTTACGTGGGACCCAACAATCGTTCTAGATACACTAGCAACAAGGTACCCAAACAAAACTCTAACATTATATTGTTTTTGAAAAAAAAAATGTAATGTTACTGGCCTTAACGATAGCACACCGAGTGCAGACAATATCAAAAAAAATATATTTTGAATATTGATATTTCAGAACAGGGAATAAAAGTAAAAATACCGGAATTTATAAAAACTTCTAGACATCTACCGTTTTTTAAACGTAAACCGGAAATATGACCAGCAAATTCGTTGATTTCATATATGGAAAAAACAAAACCTCTGCGTATAACGCAAAAGAATCTCCTCATTAGCTATAGGAAAACACACGACATTGTAAGTGGTCAAACAATTAGTCGGTGGATAAAGGACACGTTGGCGACTCGCGGTCATAGCATACGACACGGCAGCACATGTCATGCGCGCCGCCTCGGTTTGAACCTTGATACCATTCGAAAGACCGCTGGCTGGAGTGGAGCCTCCACAATTTTCGCACGGTTTTCCAAAAGGACTATTTGTGAACAATAATAGTAGCTCTCTAGCTAGGTTTATTATAGGATATTAACGTACCCTACTACAATAAAAATAATATCTTCTTAATTTATTGTTTACTACCTTTCTGATTGTTACAGTCTGATCGATGTATTTGTTTGTTACATAAATTCATATATTTATAAATATCATTAGGTACTGAATTATAAATGTACTAATGAATGAATAATGATTAGACAACCATTGTTTACTGATATTTGCTCAACTTGTAAACTCTCAAGTTCTACAAGTGAAATAATTATGTTTTATTTCAGATTACTAATCTCGAGGACGAAGCACGAGTATAATTAATGATTAAACGAACTTACCTGTACGTGAAGTTCTATCATAATTATACGTAGTGCTTCGTCCGAAGAGATTAGTAATAAACGCCCACCCATCCCGAAGAAGCCCAATAAGTCTCGCAAATATCAAAACAGATAGACACTCTAAACTTAATGATAGGCACGGGTAGCGGTGCCGCAGGGACAGAAAAGTTTTTGAACAATACCCTCAACTAAAGTGCGATAGTGGTGACACCTAAGGGTGCTACTACAAGTGAAATAATTATGTTTTATTTCAGATTACTAATCTCTTCGGACGAAGCACTACGTATAATTATGATAGAACTTCACGTACAGGTAAGTTCGTTTAATCATTAATTTTACTACACGGACACTTGGAACATCTGTTTGATATTTGAGAATAAGCGTTGTATACGGTACCAATTTATTTATTGGCTAAAATGGCTCAAAAGAAATTCAAGAGTCGTAAAAATTTACGACCTTAATGAGAAACTTTAGCGAGAACTCCCGTTTTGCCCCCAAAATGGCTCGGTTAACACTGAATACAGAATTGCCGAAATGAAATTGCGAAGTTTTCAAATCTGATTCAATGAGAATTCTTATCTTGAAAAAGAAATCTCATAACTCGAACGGTGGGAAATGTTATTAAAGTATGAATAATAATTGCACTCATATTATTATGACGCGAATCTTGTGAATTATTGAGATACATTTTCGTATAACCGTGTGGAGGCTTGGGCAGAGTGTGGCAAGCAAAACAATGGTCAGCTGATTAATGAATGTTTATTGAGAGAGGCGTGTTATATTTAAACGACTGTTGGACAGAGTTGGCTAGATAGGTAATTAGGCTGTCCTACTCGCACAGTATTAATATGTCCAGTCCTCTCGTTCGTCGTCTCAGTGCCCGGCCGATGGTCGGTTGGTGCGCACATCCATTTGTCTACGCTGCTCTGCGAGGCGGTGTGGGAGCGAGACACAACGGCGGTCCTCTCGTTCTAGACGTATAAATATGCCTGGACTCGTTACGCCACACCAGTACGGCGCTGCCGCGCCTCGGCCATGTTATGCACCATGACTCCCATATCACTCCCCCTCAAGAGAAGCGTACGGTTCTCTTTACTACACGACCGCTTCTCGTAATATAGGGTTGATTTGCAGATGCAGTGGTCGAGTCATGGGGAGGCGTCGTCGAGTGGTAGGTTGCTGCCGATGTTTGGGTGCTTGAAGTGCAGGCCTCGGAATGCATGTCTTCTGTCACGATGTAAGCAGGTTTCAGACGATCTAGTGACACAACTGCAGTCCGTAGTGGTAACTGGATCTTGTAGTTCTTGTCGTATCGCTTGAGTACTTCATACGGGCCATCGTAGGGTGGTGTGAGAGGCGGTCTGACTGTGTCGTTGCGAATGAACACATGTGTGCACGTTGCTAAGTCCTTGTAGACAAAAGGTCGCTGAGTCGACGGTGAGCGGGGCGGGGCGGGTGTGAGTGACGACATCGTGTGAGCGAGACGGCGCACTAGTTCGGCGTCATCTATTCTTGCGTCTTGGGGCGTAAAGAAATCAGAGGGTACGCGAAGTGTAGTGCCGTATGTCATGAGGGCTGGACTGAGGTTGTTGTCTTGCCGTAGTGCAGTCCGTAGTCCTAGTAGCACGGTGGGGAGTTCCTCTGTCCACTTCGTGGTTGCGCCGCGAGCCATGAGCGCGGCTTTCATTGTACGGTGCCACCGTTCAACTTGGCCGTTTGACTGTGGATGGTAGGCCGTGGTGCGCAGTCTAGTGATGCTGAATTTTTTCATGAGCGCGTTGAACAGAGAGGACTCAAATTGGCGTCCCTGGTCTGTTGTGATGCGCAGTGGGCAGCCGAATCTTACTATCCAGGTGTCATATAATGCTTGCGCGACGATCTCAGCTGTGACGTCACGCACCGGAATTGCCTCGGGCCACTTCGTGCAGCGGTCGATGATAGTGACACAGTAGCGATAGTCATTTGATAAACGTAGCGGGCCAACTATGTCGATGTGTAAATGTTCGAAGCGCTGCGACGGCGGAAACTTTTCTAGTGGTGTGGCTACATGTCGATGTATTTTAGCACGCTGACAACTTATGCAGGCTTTAGTCCACTGCCCAACTTCTTTGTTTAAGGACGGCCAGAAAAATTTGCTTGTCATCAATTTTCTTGTAGTTCTGATGCCCGGGTGACATAATTCGTGTTGTGCTTTGTAGGCTGCATAACGGTATGTCGCTGGAAGATAGGGTCGCGGTATTGAAGTTGATAGCTCGCACGTGATAGGCCGATCTAGACCAGGTAGTGTTATCTGTCCAAACTTCAAGTTGCTTTGTGACTTTAATTTTTTTAGGTCTTCGTCTTTGTCTTGATCGATACTCAGCTGTCTGTAGTCGATGGTGTTAGGACACTGTATCTCATCTAGGCGTGATAGTGCATCGGCGACTGCGTTCTTCTCTCCCTTAATGTATGAGATCTTCGAGCAGAATTGACTAATAAAATGCAGCTGTCGTTCTCGTCTGGGCGTGTCACTGTTGCTCGCTGATCTAGTGAGTGCGTAAGCGAGTGGTTTGTGGTCTGTATAAATGACTACTTCACAGGCTTCAATGAGTCTTCGGAAGTGTTTTACAGCTGTGTACATTGCTAATAGTTCGCGGTCGTACACACTGTAGCGGCGTTGAGTTTCGCTCATCGATTTGGAGAAGAAAGCGAGTGGTTTCCATGCACCGTCTATTTTCTGTTGAATAACGGCGCCGAGGCTGCGATCAGATGCGTCGGTCATGATGGCAAGGGCGCTGCCGGCGACTGGATGGCTGAGTAAGGTAGCTTTTGAGATGCTTTGCCGGCATTTTTCAAAAGCTTCTTCTGCTTGCGGTGTCCAGTTGATCAATGATTTGTCATTCTTCTTTTTGTTGTGCAGGTACTTATTTAGCTCAACTTGCAGCTCGGCTTGACGTTGTAGGCAGTCTCGGTAGAAGTTTATCATGCCAAGAAAACGTCGTAGTTCAATGATAGTGTTCGGCTTGGGGTACGAAGCGATTGCCTTGATGCGATCTTCACTAGGTTTGATGCCGTCCGCCGATACGTCGTAGCCCAGGAAGTTTATTGACGTTTTCCCGAATTCACACTTTTCTGTATTTAGTGTGACACCGTGTTGGTCCAGACGCTGAAGTACCTGGTGCAGAAGTTGTTGGTGACTATCTTCATTTTCTCCGCACAGAAGGATGTCGTCGATGAAGCAAAAACATCCATCTATCCCTCTCAGCACTTGATGCATGAATCGCTGGAATGTTTGGCTTGCGTTGCGAAGTCCGAACGTCATGCAATTAAATTCAAACAACCCAAACGGCGTTATGATGGCTGTTTTCTCTGCATCTTCCTTGGCGATAGGAATCCAATAGTATGCCATTTTTAAATCAAGTTTGGAGAAGACTTTCTTGTTGTGAAGTTGATATGTAAACTCTTGTATGCGTGGTATGGGGTAGCGGTCAGGCTGTGTAACTGCATTAAGCCGTCTGTAATCACCACACACTCGTAGTCCACCATCTTTCTTCTTCACGACGTGCAAGGGGCTTGCCCAAGGACTCTTGGATGGCTTGCAGATGCCCATCTCCAGCATGCGTTCGAATTCTTGTTTCGCGGCTTGATACTTATCCGGTGGTAAGGGGCGCGGACGAGCGGAGAGTGGGGGGCCTGTCGTTTCAATATGGTGAACGACCTCATGCTTGCTCGGCTGCTTCAGAGACATTGGCCGGAGCACATCAGGGTACTGCATGAGGATCTTGTGGTAGGCTTGTTGGCTGCTAACGACGTGCACTGACTCAGAAGTTGTTGCGACTTCCAGTGCGTCCACGGATAACTCGGTGACTTTGTCAACTAGCTTCCTTTTGTCCAAATCGACAAGCAGCTTGAAGTGTCGCAAGAAATCAGCACCCAGGATGGATGTCTTCACATCAGCTACCACGAACGTCCATAAAAAGCTGCGGCGGAGTCCAAAGTTCAACCTCAAAGTTTTATCACCGTACGTGTTGATTGGTGAGTTATTTGCTGCGTATAACTTGTAGGCGTTTGAAATACTGTTTCTGTTTTTTTTATGTGTGGCGGCTAAAACTGAGATGTCGGCGCCTGTGTCAACGAGGAAACGTTCTCGGGTGTCGCGATCGAAGACACACAGGCGATGACTAGTATGTGCGACACCGACGTCCGCCACTGTCGATGTCGATTTTAGTTTTCCGCAGTCTTCTTCCTCCTGCAGCAGGGTGACTCGCATCGCCTCGCTTTATCTCCAAAGCGGAAGTGGTAACGGCACTCCCAGTCGGCGTCTCCAGGCTTAGGTGTGTGTGTGCGCTGCGTCGTCTGCGAGCGTGATCGGGATCGAGCATTGAATGGACGGCGACGGTCTCTTCGTTGCGGCCGGCCCCGTCGCAGTTCGGCGATCTCGAGTGTCAGCTTCTCTACCTGTTTGGCCAGGGCTTCAATTTGTGTCGTTGGCGTCGACGGGCTTGACACCGATATTGCAGCGACGCTGGGACCTTCCGCATACTCCACCATCTTGTCAGCCATCGCAGCGAGAGTATCCAGCGATGACTCCTTGTTCACCGAAAGTACGACTCGGACTTGTGCGGGTAGATGGTTCAGCCACTCGATCTTGAGACCTTCCTCGGTGATCATGCCACTGGCTAACTCTCGCATCTTTCTCAAAAGCTGAGAGGGCTTCTGGTCTCCCAATTCCAGGCCACTAATTAGTTTCTGGAAGTTCTTCACGTCCGGCACCATGACTCCCATAACCGTATCCAAAAACTTCTTATTTAATTTGAAATTGTTTGTATTAAATACAGTTCCAAATTATTCACAAACAGATTTAATAATAATTATTAATTAAAACAAACGTTATCATAAGCTGTTGCGATTAAACACATTAAACTAATTTAATTTCGAAAGTTTCAACAACTAACTAAACCTTTTTAGTTTATAATTTGAAATTCAAAAATTAATTTACTCATTTGTTAAAATAAAACACTTTCAAAATTCAAATATATTTTTACTAAATAGCTCTATAAAACAGTAAACTCATAAGTTTATTAAGTGGTAAACTTAGAGTTCCTGAAATGTCGGATGTCTCTTAAATCCAGGAAGATTTTTTGGACAAAAGAGC
Organism: Nymphula nitidulata; assembly: GCA_947347705.1. Taxonomy (NCBI): domain Eukaryota; kingdom Metazoa; phylum Arthropoda; class Insecta; order Lepidoptera; family Crambidae; genus Nymphula; species Nymphula nitidulata. Next base: position 13,076,294 of record OX374625.1, on the reverse strand, counting down.
TTACTGACGTTCCGCACTCATAATTGACGAGCTCGGTGGCGTATTGGTTTGAGCGCTCTGGTTTCGAATACGAAAACAAAGCAACTTTCGCCATGGTCGACCCTGGGATGGGTCAACCAAAATTTATAATCTCGAGCTCCTCCGTGCTTCGGAAGGCACGTTAAGCCGTTGGTCCCGGTTGTTACTACAACGGCTTTAACCCACCAACCCGCATTGGGCCAGCGTGGTGGTGCTATGGCCCAAACTCCTCATGTGTCTCTTCCATGTAGGAAGGCATGTACCCAGCAGTGGGACGTATATAGGCTGGTGATGATGATGATGATGATTCATAATTATGTCAGTCAACGAATCATCTGCTCTTCCAGATGATTCACTGTTTGGGCCCTTACGCTACAAAGCGTTTTTGTAAGACTAATACTTTAGTTTTTTACAGATTTTAATGAATTGGAGTTGAATATAATACTAGTGCGGTAAGTTGATTTTTACAAACGAGCAGACGAATGTAGGCCAGAGACGAAGTCGAGGGCTTGTCACGAGTTTGTAAAAACCAATATCCGCACGTGTGTCATACAACGTTCTTCAGCAGATTTGCGAGAAACCAGTTCAGTAGTAGATAATATTATTTACAACAGTCGGAAAGTCGCAACAATCTTTGACGTTCCTTTTCTCTTCTTCATTTTCTCTTTAGTATTAGAATGAGACAATTGTATTGAGCTAAAGCGCTTCCAATGAGGTTCGATCATTCAGCCTATTTATTCTCATAATGTGAAACGCCTTAGTGGAATTCTTATATATTTTTGAAAGAAACTAAAAATAAACTTTAAAGAATAAGCACGGTGCCATACAACGGAGCGTGCGGTAAAGCAGGTTACACTATTCTATACAAATGCCATGAAATTATCAAATGAATATGATATTTTTGAGAGTGGCAAACCATTTCTATGGACTAACATAGCCCATGTTTAAATTTATTGTCGCATTGACGGCACCACCCTGTATATTTTTATCATGTCCACTGCTGAACAAAATCCTCCCCCATCGAGTTCCAAATGGAGATCTGAAGCACTTTAATATTTCAAACTTAACCAGATGGCAATTAACCTAGAGAATGGTTCGACATTTTAGGACAAAGTGACAGACAGAATACCTATCACGACTACAACAGCGTCCAAAATGGATGACTCCACAAAAGGATTTTGAAATAGGTGACATGATCTTGATAAAAGTTCCGAAATTGTCACCAGCTTGCTGGCGCCTCGGACGGATATTTAAAAGGTATACAGATTCCGATAATCTAACAAGAATATACGATGTTCATACTGCTACTGATAATGTTCAACAATATGTGTATAAATTATGCAGACTCCTAGCTTGATCTATGTGCAAGAATAAAAATATCCTTGGCAGCGGAGGATGTTGTAGTTAATTAAGAATATTAAAATAAATAAACAAAATAAATTTAAATTAAATACGGTCGGCAACGCGCAAGTAATACCCCTGGTGTTGCAAGCGTCCATAGGCTACGGTAACCGCTTAAAATCAGGTGGGCCGTATACTTGATTGCCAACTTAGTGGTATAAAAAAAAATGAAAAGAAGTAGCATAGTAATTGTTTATAAGTTTACAATACTTAATCTTTATACTAGATGGCGTTGCTTTCCGGTAAATCACTACCATTTTCCGGTAAAATTGGTTGTCAATTTGAAAATAGTATTAACATTTACTATACTTTGTTGTATATATCAGTCATATCGAGGTAAAAGTTATTAAACGGGTTTGATTTTTCAAAAAAGTTGTTTTAGATTAGTAATACTCTACCGATTGGACATTATAACTCACACACCCATGACGGGTTGGCTGGAAGAGATCTCTTATAGAGATAAGTCCTCCCTTGCATACTACTGTATACATTTATTTTGTTTATAAGTTTGGTGCAATACAGAGTTATTAAGTTTGAGTGAATATTATGAGACATAAAAATATCACCTGAACGATGACCGAGTAAAGTTTAACAAAGATGCATCCTGTTTGTTAAACTTGACTGGGGAGAACCGCAGACTGCATACAAAGGATCCCCGTGACCCAGACCATCTCATTTGACCATCTTGTGAGAGGCCGTCCTACTTTTTGCTTTCCAGTAATTGGTCGCCATGCTAGAACTTTCACACCCAATAGAACTAAATCATCTATAATTGTAATAATATTCTTTCGGGTCACTAGAGGTTGTAAAACTTCAATGAATGGTGAGATAAACGTAGCTATAAAAATGTTAAAATGTCCGTAATTGACAAAACTCAAAGTTAAAACGATAAAGTAATTGGTAGGTTACACCCAGGAGACGAGGGTTCGATTCAAGACTGAAGCATAAAAAATTTTCATCGTTTTCTTTCTTTATTTATATTTCTTATAATAAAGTAGCAATTAATTCATCAGGTCATAAGATGAATTAGTACATTTTCTATAAGTAAGACTCAGTATCATATTGACTTTATTATCACATTTCTATGGACTAATATAGCCCTTGTTTAAATTTATTGTCGCATTGACGGCACCACCCTGTATATTAATGAGATTCTTGTTTTTTTTTTTATTTAACAAGTAATTGAAAACTAGTCAGTTTATCATAATATCCAATATTTTCAACATTAACCACATATTGAGCGCAGCGGGATGCGGGATTGTAGGATGAAAACTTTTATCACGTTTGCGAAGTGTATGAAAATACCAAAACATTTTGTGGTATATCCTACACACATCTAATGAATTTAGGAACTAGATATTCGTCTAATCAATCTCGATGTAATGGTCAAGAACGTGACGAAGTAGATGGTAGGTGACTGTCAGACCTATGTATGCCTGTCAGTTACTGATTGAAATACAAAATTATATTGTTTTTGGTATGTTGAGGCTTGTAGAGGTTGAGTGAAAGCAGTAAGTCGATGGTTGGATATCATGTATTTTTTGCAGGTAAGTGCAACCTTAAGTAGAGCTATTACTAATCACAATATATTTAATTAAATGAATATTATTGCTTATTCGACAACGTCCGTCATTATAACAGTGACTTGCATTAAGTCGCAGTTCAACTTTGAATTGAGACTTATACTACATTGCAGTTTTGCAGTAGTTGTCCATTGAGAGGTTCCGTTAGTTATGCAAAATCTTCATCAGATCACTACCACATTAAAACGGGACCAATACCTTTTAAACAAAAAAAAGTCGAAATCAGTTTAGCTATTGCGTAATATACCTACACACAAACATCCGATTTTAGAGGTTGAAGTGTTTTTGAAGTCAGTTGAATAAACGTGGCATCCATCCATAATTTTGTGTTATCCAGTATAACACAAAATTAAGTATTTTGAGAGAGGCATACTGGTATTTACTAGGTACACGAACCTTGAACGACCGATGACGGTTATATCCTACCTCCACCTTACAGAAGATCGCAGTTAAATAACTGCTTGTATTGTAATGTTACTGCAGTGAGTTAAGTCATTAAGAAAGTGTTATGTTCGGTGCTACTTTCTTTCATACGCTGTTATGGATTTTATATGGTAGGCAGCGGGTGAGTATTGCCCATGGTGCTACGAGCATCTATAGGCTACGGTTATCGCTTCAGGCAGACCCTTTGTTTGTAGCCATCCTTGTCGTATGTTAAAAAAATATTCACTAGTTGACACCTTGAACGTTTATCGCCTTGCATAGTATCATAAAGTTTAGTTACCTAAGCGTTGCATTTCCATATAAAGTCGTGTGTTCTAGAATCAAAATAATCGTTCGTAAACTTAACTATTTGCTGTGTAAGTTTTCCGGGGTATTTTGTTTACACACATTTATAAACGCCGAGTGGGATTGAGACGGTAAATAGAACAAAAAATGCCTCCTGCGCTGCGTTGGATTTGTTGACGGCGGGAGCATTTAGTTACACAGCCTTTATTTATTTATTTAACAACCTTGTTCGTAATACCAAACGAGCGCAGCTGGAAGTGTTAGGGAGGGAAAAATATGATGGTGTTTTATCCATAACATTACTAATAGGAGTAAATTGTCATAGTTGTTTGAGAAAGTCGTTTAGTCTTCCTTTAATTTTAGATAAGTATTTTTTTGCTATGTTACGCTATTTTTTACTTTTTATTGAAAATATATTGCAGAAAATAGTTACTGTGATAAATCCTCTACCAGAACGTTTACCAGTACGTAATGGGTGGTAACGACAATACGACATTAAATTAAAACATGGGCAATAAGATGTATTAAAAAGTTCTTAAATATAGAACTTTTTTATACATCTTATTCATTTGATAATTTCAAAACATTTCAATGAAATAATGCAGCCAATGTTTAATTATTTTATGAAATTATCAAACAAATAAGATGTTTTTGAAAGTTTCAAAACTTTTCTATAAAGTAATATAGACCATGCTTTAATTTAATGTCGTATTATCGTCACCACTCTGTATAACATTATGTCAGAGAGTAAAAAAAAGTAACACAGAACAAGATATATCAGGCTTATAACATATTAATTTTATACATACCTAAAATATATAAACAAAATGACCCTAAATCAAAAGTAGGGTTCAAGAGAAATCTAAAAAAGCATCTTATGATGATGCAAAAAGCCAGTAATAAATAATAATTGCTTACCTTCTGGATTAGGCGTTATGATGAGCTGGCGAGGTGCCTTGATGGGCGTGCGTGATTCGCTTTCGCGTTCATTTGGCTGGAACTGGATAGCTTACATCCAATTGCCTTGTTGTTGAGGTTTTACACTGATTTTTACCGCTGATTTACAATTATTATTATGCTTGTCCAATATTTGATCCCACTTATTTTATAAGTTTCTTATATTAAGGCTACATAGTATTTAGCACGGATGAATTTTGAATGGGATAGAAACATGAGTCAATATTATGTAATCCATATTCCTCTATGATGTAAACAATTGATAGAAACCTAAAAATCCTTTCTCAATCCATAATAACCGGCGACAGACTAAATCCAATCCACAGATTAGTAAGACTAAGATTATGTTCAGACTTTTTTATTTTAAATGTTTTACAGGTATATATCTCTATTCTATTGTCATTTTGTCATACTAAGGGAGAGCAAAGGGTTAAGCCCATACAGCCATGTCTGATAATTATACATATCTTGTTTTGTTATGTCGTTTGTGTATATATATCTTTGTGTGCAGGTATTTAGGTATTTGTATGCGTATTTATGTTTAAATTATGGTTATTACTATTTATAATATGTGTCCGCCTCGGCCCTGTCAGAATAACAGCGCTTCTGCGGCATTCTGCGAATGTCGTTGAAGCATTTGTGCTGAGACAGGGACCTGTTGGCTTTGCACTTTCTCTTATTTGTTTATATGTTTAATTATAATAATTGTCGTATTTTGTAACTAATTTGTTTATTATACGTGAATATTGTAGTGTGTAAGCCAATAAAAAGTGTCTTTCTTTCTTAAATTACAATTAAAATATTGTTACGGCGGTGTACCTAGCGTTATGGCCTTGCGCAACTTTGAAGTAAATTTTCTCGGATTTTGAGGCGTTTCCAGCAGGCTGTAATGCATTTTCAGGCCGATCTAGAGGGAGCTCTATCGCATACCAAATAACAAAAAAATTTTCTACCGTTTTCAGGCGCCTGAAACATGTTTTCAGGCTGTTTCAGAAGCCAACCAATCCGATGCTACTATGTCCAGAAAACCCTTTTTCAGGCGTTTTCTGGACCCCTTAAGGCCATTTCACGCCCTTATGTCAAATTCCGTAAGAGTGAGTGAGAGACAGCTAATGCTAGACAAGGACAGAAGAAGAACCTTCTAGAACGGTCGCGGAAAGACAGCGTGATATGCTAGACAAGGACAGAAGAAGACCCTTCTGAAACGGACAATATGACCATGTGAGACCATTTCTTAATTAGATATACATAATTTGTGATTTTTGACGATTCGAAAGAGCTTCTGAGGAGCCTGCTTGAATAAATATATTTTTTATTATTTTGTTTTTGCTATACTTTTATAATTTAGAGGATGTAAAAATACATAATTTCATCGGACCAACATAATGACACTACAATCTCAGACCACTTTCCCATAGCTTTCACAACTCTTACTAAAATTTTAAGTGCCGAAACCTGTTATAAAACAGTTGAATATTTACAAAATGCCATGTATTTACAAACCATTTTTGTACGCTGGAAATCCCTGTGTAAACGCAGTTGCACTATTTGAGTTTCGAAATTGCAAAAGAACAGGGCCAATTCAAAGGCTGCGGTCACGTTTGTGTTGCTACAAACTATATTTGTACACTGGCATTACAAACCTCATTGTACTCGTATGAAGCTTATTACAGGATTTTGTGGCTAGTTTATACAACGTTGATAACTTTAAGTGAAAAGCAGGCTTTATTTGCTGAATAATAATGTGAAAGCGAGTTATTAAAAAAAAAGAGAGATCGTAAGTTCTGTACTAGTCCCACAGGCATATTTTTACCTCTTGGTAAAAATATGGCTGTTGCTATGGAGCATCCATTGTGTTTGGTTGGCGAATACTGGGTACTTCACAATCACCATTTTCGTAGTGAAAAGCAATACGTATAGAAACGGATCCGATATTACTTGGCTTGTTATTCTTTAATTTGTTCCAGAAAGTAACGTTAATACACATTAACGTAGCAATGGAAAAGTATTTTAATGTATATTAGAATTTCACAAATGTCACAACACAATGTAAGATTTCAAAGTCGCTGCTAATCTTCTTGAAATAAAACTTTAGTCATGTTAAGTTATAAGCTGGTATATACTGAAGCTCTATTATAAACTCCAGGTTAATAATTTTACTTTAGTACCCATACACAAACATTTACATGGAGCTTATTACCTTTCTAAATTTTAATAATTAATGTACATGCAGTAACTTTTATTGCTACTTAAGAGAGTATACAGTAATTTCATTAGCAGCACCGTTGAAAGATAGTATAACGCGAATCTTCATGAAAGTTATTAATAACCAAGCCACTGACAGCGGTAGATAAGAAAGGGATGCCATAATAAGAACGAGGAATGCCACCTACTTGCTACTTAATTATAGCCAGAATGCTTGTCTGGCTTTATGCTTAGTGCAAACAAAATGTGATATTTTTTGACGTATTATCCCTGTTCATAAGAGATAATAGACCTTTTTTTTGTCGGCGAGAAATCTTATTACAGACCTACTCGTCGCTGGCTAGGCGACGAGCGTGTGTGGGGGTCGCCCAGTGCTAATGACACTGGGAATACCCACTAAAACTCCCCGGTAACTCCACTGCCCTTTGCGGGGGTAGCCTAGGCTCTGCCGAAGCAATTTCACCAGCCCACCCCCAGGCAACCCGGCCTTACGGCCAGGTTTTGCTCCATTGGAAATCTCCAACTCTGGGTAATCACCCAGAGTCACTTGGGCAATCCCAGACGTGGCGGCCTGTGCAATGCGTAGGTGGGGGCCACCCACGTCCGCAGCCGCGCTTAGGGCGCAGGAAGACGGGCAATCACCGCCCGCCTCCTCGCGCCCACCCGCCTACGCCGGATAGGGGCGGCCAGAGGATCCTGTTCCCGCTCCCTCCTTCTGCGTCAGCACAGTCTCGCAAAAGAAGGCTACAGCCTCCCATATCCTCTCGCTACCAACCATGGCTCTTACCATGATTGACAGCGAGAGGTGACCGCCACCGAGCGCCGCATGAAGTACGCGGCGCTCGTGTCGCCAGGCCGGACACTCCACAAGGGTGGGTTCGGCCGTATCGTCGGGGGAATAGACCTACACGAACAAAGGGAATAAGAAAGCTAGACTTCGAACCTATACAATTACCGAAGAAGATTAGAATGTGTTGTATAGAAACACCCTATTTTATCATCACTTTTTCTTCACAAGGATGATCTTCTATTCACAAGGATGATCCAAATTTGTAGGAATTGCGAGGACTTAAATAACAAATATCACAAATCATCCTTTGTGATATTTGTTTATATTTATGCATTATTTGTCATGAAAGGTGTTCCAACTTGAGCTGGCCACTAACTAGAGCATTCTGTAGCGCCTCTACGTAGACAATTAGTATCGAGTAACCATTAAACGATTGGTCAGCGAAAAGTATCACAAAGCTAATAAAGATTTTGATCCTCGTATTTTGCTACAGGTTGAGGTTTTAGCCCACCCTTCTTACAAAGCTCAAACAGTTAATAGATTACAATCTTCTCTAATATCAAACATCACAATTTAATCACTTCATAACTTGAACTATAATTAGGTAAGTATAGGTAGGTACCTACTATAATTCCTCACTCTTTCTTCTGGAGCATCTTCTTTCATGAAGGTCGGCCACTAACTTCGCAAAGTCTTCTTTACAAAGTTGTATCATTGCATGATGAAACAGTTGCTTGACGGATGTAATCTCTGTCCATCCTCGAATGTTTCTCGACCAGCCAGAACTTTTTCCTGTGCCTCACGAGACGCTTTTCGTCGACTTTTCCCATCATGGTTACTTGAAGTAGTATGTAACTATCGTGCCTTAGGACGTGCCCGAGGTCTCTAGAGCGCTTTTTGATGGTATGAATAAACTTTTGGGTCATGCCAACGCGCTGGAGAACTATTTTCTTATGATCCTTCTGTGTCGTACAAAAGCGGAGCATGCGACGGTAGCACCACATCTCAAACGCCTCTAGACGTCTCTTGGTGTCCTCCTTCAAGGTCCATGCTTTGCAACTATAGGTGACGACAGGACAAATGTAGCATAACTTTCTCCTAACTAGGAGCTTTATGTTAAGTTGTCGGCAGCATAATAATTCCCTTATTTTATTGAACGAGGCTCGGGCTATTTCTATCCAGGTCTAGTCTTCTTGGTTGGATTCTCATGTTCCCATTATTTAAAGTTATTTTATGTCCTTAATTTTGAATAGTAAATCATTCAACATGCTCGACTACTAATCTAAGTTTTACTTCTTTAATTTTTGACTTTATATAAAATCACGATATACATCTTCCTTCTGTTTTGGGGATCCCTCTTGATGTTTCTCTATTTCTTTTCCTTTATTTTTATGACTGGGAAACCGTAATCCCGAAGCACATCCCAATATGCACGTACAAGTAGGTAATTCTCTGTTTCCACTTATCATAAAACAAAGTTATTATATTTATGAAAAATTGTTTAAAAAAGAAAAAGAAGCCCATACTTTAGCTTTACCTTTTCTTACATTTTGTTGTAGATCTAACCTTTATCGAGTTCATCGTACTACGCGTGCTGAGAATCCATGCTATTGTGCCCTTTCTTGGCAGTAGTCAAAACATTTTGTCGCTGCGGTCAATTTCGTCTATGCCTCAAAGGTTGAGGCAGTTAAAACAAGACCTTAACCCAAATGGCTGCCTAGACCTTTGTGATTCGGCACTCAGCCAAAACCTTCTTGGCGCCTAAAGCCGGTACACTGGCAATCAGACTGCCAATATCAAATGCGTAATCAATTACAATTGTAATTCGGTAGTGACCGAATTACAATTGTAATTGATTACGCATTTGGTACTTCATAACTTATGTTCTTTTTTACTTAGTAGTGTAATTTATATTACAAACCTAATTTAGGTGGTTAGAAATATTTTTATGTGCAGTAACGTCCCTAAATTTATAGCATTATAAAAAGATGAAATTGCAAAATGTAATATTTACAATGGTGGATCAATATCAATATGTACATTATAATATGTATGTATTAGTACCTAATTATCGTAAGTAATTATTCATTAGAATTAACGTTTTGATAAGCTGTAATCTTATAGTGAGAACTATTTTAATAATGTAGTCACTCCAGTTTCAATACGTTTAACAATACAAAAAAAAAACTGCAACTTGATGATTAACAAGCTAACGGCTTACCTGGTGGTAAGTGGAATCAACCGCCTATAGACACCTGCAATAACAAGGAAAGAATCACTTGGTATTGCAGGTGCGTTGTCATCTCGGGGCCTAAGATGAAATAAATGCCTTCCATGCCCAGTAATTTCACTGGCTACCTTTCCCTTCATTCAAAACACAGCGAACTGTTTCACGGTTAAAATAAGAAAGGCCGTGGTGGCTACCCAGACGACTCTACATACGGGCCTACCATCTAGTAAACAAAGAAAGAGACACTGATTTTTTATGCTCCACACTACGCTTTCAAATTTAACATTGTATTAAACATGTTTTGTGCATATTCAGAACAACGTTAGTAGTTCAAATAAAGGAAAGTGAAAAGAAAAAAATTCAAATCGAATTAAGATGACTCGACGTGGCTTACGTCGTATTCTTAGTTTTACAGTATTTTTTCAACATTTTTCATAAGATTTTTACATTTAAATAAGATTCACCTAAACTTTGCTTTGGTTTACTGTTACTTCGGTGGTATTTTCAAGGTATGCTAACCTTAAACTGATTCTATGCCATTAAATAATCTGCGGGATATCGAATTCTTCAGAAACTTACAGCAGGTATAGCGTATTTTAGCTCATAATAATCTCTCAATGAGAAGGTGTTGGATAGATGAATAATGAGGCTGGGGGTTACTAAAAATTATAAATTTTATATTATCTTCGTCGTCGTTTCCGCTACCCAAATAATATTGAGGTCACTAATTAGTCATAAATTTACTGCCCCCAATGAGTTTCCCTACAAGGTTATAGTGGCTGTTATCCCTTTATAACGGACACTAAAGCAAAAACCAATTATTCAAGCCATTACTCAGCGCAAACAGTCAACGGGAGAGAAGGAGAGTGTAATGTTTTTTTTTTATACTACCCTGCATAATTAAAAGGATGACTTGAAGTTAAACCGTTAAATAAATAAAAAATGGTTTTATAAGAATCTATTTATTGTTGATTGATTGATTTATTAAAACAGAATTATTTTGTAACAATTCGCTCTATGTGGTATAAATACTTTAAACTAATTAAACTAAATGCTAGATACCTGAAAAGAATAGTTTTAAAAGGAAAGTTTATTTTGTATGTTCTCGCTAAAGTAAAAGTTGGGAATACAAACCGCCAAATGAAATAGCTTTGCGGAATTTTCTGGCTCTGTATAAGATTCCTTGTTTGGTGTGGCTGTTTTATTGTTTCATTGTGAAGTTTACAGCTGTTTGCTTCACATGACATGTAAAGCAGTTTTCAATGATTACTTCGGTAATGATGATTGATGAGATGATTTAACTCATCAAACTCAGATGCTTTTCTTTTATTACGAGAAATATTAGCTTTGATCTTCATCGGGTTATATTTTTTTTATATCTAGTCTAAATTTTCTTTTCGACTGGTAGTAAAAGCAGTTTACTAACGGATTTCCGAATTTTGTTTACCATACTTTCATTTGCCGTAACTAACGAATGACATAAAATTATTTTCACTAATTTCATTGGTCATAAGCAATCAAATGACATAACTTTTTACATACATAATTTTATTTGTCATACATTTCATTTTACATAATGCTACTATTCCTTAGAATGATTTGCCATAATATTCAGTGACTAACAATAACAATAATAATACAGGTACTAGCACGCAAGCATGCAAAGATTCATGCAAGCAGGCATGCAGCATGCAAGCACGCAAGCAGGTATGCAGGATTTATAGCTTTTGTCATGGCTCCGGGCTTAAATACACAGGGTTAGGGCAGACAAGACTACGTGGAGGACTAAGTCGGTTTTATATAGCATACGTTTTTGTTTAATCTCTGTATTATTACGCTTAGGTAAAAAATTATGTTATAGGTATCGTATGATGTTTCAAATATTTAGTTAGTATGTTAAATGACACGGTTTTTAGACAATGATGAAAAAATAAAAACAAAAAGTTTTGTAAAACTCTTATTGTGAAAAGTGAATGACTGTATAGGCGAGACAAAAGACAGTGGGACAGATCTTCAATAATTGACAAAATAATCGAATATTTATAATACTGATAATGGCAATCGCAACTAAAAAGTTTATTTTGTATCATTGTTTTGATTAGATAAACCAATCCAACCCCCAACTTTGTGAAGCGGGGGTGGGCAACAAGTAATAAATAAATAAAAATTTATCTGCATGCAACATCTGGTGAAACATGAGACACTCTATTGTATAATTATGTAACATCTTATATCTGTCGTATTTTTGTCAAACAAAATTATGTAATTCAAAAAATATAAGAGTGTTGTCAGTGGATGAAATAGTGTAAATTTATAAAACGAACAGAATTCAATGCCTTATTACAAGTCTAGCTCCTCTGGATATAAGGAGCTGGATAGGCCTACCCTAATATCCCCATCAGCCAGTGCTCTATACACAAATAATAAATATTAAAAAGAACTTACATTGTCACCATTTAATTTTATTCAAAGTTGAGGCAATATATTCCGAATTATAGCCCAGGGAAGAGGGTACGCAGTATGGAAGGCAATATAAATTGTATTAATGGGACAATTTGAAGACTTTTATAACATTGTTATATTATCGTCACGTAATGCTATACCCACCTAGAAGCTGCGTGTGGGCACTTTTTATAGGTTTTGTTTGATTAGTTTCACATATAATATATGAGAATCATTTTCAGTTTCTACTAAATGTATCCATTAGATTGTATCTCTTTTGTTAATAAAAATTCTCAGATTGCCACTCTTAGATTATCATGCAACTTGATTGTTTTTTCTTTGCATCAATGTGCGCACATTAATAATATCAAAATACCAAAAGGGTAATTTTAGGTATGATTACATTTTCAATTTAAGTAAAACAAAACATTTAGCCAAAGATTCTAAGCGAAAACATCGATACAGATTTCCTTTCAAACTGTACTCACGCTTTTTCATTTGATTAAAATGTCAATCAAATGCGTATCTAGAGAATCTGCGTATGCGTGTAATAGATGACGCGCTGTAACATGGTTGTGACGACACCAAAACGTATAAAAAGACGCATTTTTGTGTAGCAAACTATTTCAAAATTGGTGCTCGAGATTAATTTAAAGGTAATTACGAAACTATAATTTTGAAGGCATTACAAAATTAAACTCGCACATGTGTCTCATAATCCTATTCTTTATTCCCCATTATTAATAGTAATATATCGCCATGACGTTAATCGCCATTAATCTACAGCAAGTGAACAGAATAGTGAGTGCCTTACAGCCATGCGTAGATGTAAATAACCTTACTTTGTAGTGTTCTGTTCCTGCAATGAGTAAGGTCGCCAGAGCTCATCGAGAAAGCATTATATTGTAAGCATGGAGACTCATCTTTTATTTTGTTAACACAACATTTTCTCTTGAATTCTACATGGTTGGTGACGCGTAAGCAATATTCAAGTTGCTACGATGGCCAATATGCTACGGTAACCGCTTACCAAATGAGGCGGGTTGTATGTTTGCCACACAATATAATGTCATATTAAATATAGGTAGCGGTTTTTTGACGCTTACATACAAAATTTTAATATAGCCGCTGATATGAGCGCCCCACCGTTCACGGAAAAAGCTTACTTATTATGCGGGGCGCTTAAATCGAGACCCGCTGTCACCAAAAAACTTGATTAAGGCCCCTTTTACCATTATTAAGTAAAGTTCTACGTAAAAGAACTGATAGTTACAGTTATTAGTGACTGAATGTTCAAATTTACCACGTTTGAGTAGCACCAAGACTTATACTTAGGTTTACTTGCATAACAGCTTTAAATAAATACCTAATCAACATCACTTGTAAAACTTAAAAACGAATCGTCTTTAAGGAATTCTTTTTTTTCAATGTTTTTATTGAAAATAAAGGGTTATATGGCGAGGTAACAGCGGTATTTAAAGAATTTTTGAAATGAGGTCTTGAATTTACTGTATAGGCTCCTGATTATGCGCAATATTTCACAGCAAAATCAACTTCCTTCTTATATCGGCAAGGCATCAAAATGTGTCAGTGTTTCGCTTGATGTCCAGTTCACTGTACCTGCTCTTCTACTAATAAAATATTATTTTAGAATAATTACTTTAAAACTGTCATTTATTTTGGGCATGCAAACCGTAATAATTATCTTTATTGAAAAAAAGAAAAATTATTATTTGGTAACATTAGAAATTACAACACAAAAAAGCAACAAAGTATGAGACACATTAATGGAGGAATGCTTAGAATGTCAAATTTATTTAAGCTTTGGGAAATACATAGGTAATTAATAGTAGACAGGTTGTTAAGCTTAGAGCCATGTTAAATATTAAACGTTGACGTTGCACAGGAATTTAATCAAAGAGACAGGCGAACTAAACCAAAGTTTTAGAAATCGAATACCGCCTCCGGACGATATAAATCAAAAGCATGCTCACCATCTCAAAAAGGAATATGACGTAACTTCCGTCACGTATGGAGTGCCTTTCCACAAACTTTTAACGATTTATGATGCAAACGCTGACGGACGCTCGATACCGCAGTACCATGGACAATGGCTTCTGGATGCAATTCTGGACGTAAACTCTAACAAACTGACATAAATTGTAAGTTTGACAATAACGGAACAATTTAACGATGCTGCTAGCAAGCAATAAATAACAAATTTTTACGCAGTCATAATGCCACATATTTTGATTTTGTTGGTAAGAAAACTCAGTGCGAGAATTACGCTTTTTCTAAACAATAAGTATCTACTATTGTTTTGATTTTATTCCATTAGGCAGTTTCTCGACCAAATACCTACTAAGCAACCTCTGTTAGAATATATAAGCTCTATTTTATAATTAAATCTACAGCCCACATAAGTTACGAATTGCATTAGACATCAAACTCAAAATAGCATTTTTTTTTTAGTGAATCACATTGTAATTATTTATTATTAGTGGCTATATATTTAAATATACATATGGTAATCATAAATCTCTTGCGAATAACTATATACACATTTTTATGTTTTATGATTAAGAATATATTATAATATTAACAGAGGCATCTTTATTAACTATTAGAATTATTGGAGAAAATATCAGCAATAATATCTCAATCGTAATTCAGTTATTTATGAATGAAAATTCAGTTTTGGGTAGCCAAGTTCTAAGTTATTAATATTTTAAGTACCTGTTTGTGTTTTTCAAAAATATATTTGTGCTCAATATGTTTTAATGTGCCTTATTATTATTGAAAAAAAATAAAATTTGAATAATAATAAAAAAAATCTCACATAATTTTATGCAATTAATTCCATATAAAATTTTCAAAAAGTAGAGCTAGTGTTCTCCCCTTTTAATTTTAGATTTAAGTTTTAGGGCTATTTTACCCTTCATTTACTGTTGCTTTATACAACATTAATTAATGTCTTTAATTTACAATAATTCGAAGAAACCATGGCAACGCGACATACAAACTTTTCCTGCAGTTGTAGATAAATCACTTTGAAACAAAATGAATCTTCGAAAACAATATTGTTTATAGCAATCTAGACAGGGCTGAGAGTTAAATAAATATTTTCGCAATCTTTAGTCACATACATGTATTTGTATTAATTCTTATAATTCGTCTAACTAGGTTACGTAAAAACCAATGTTTGTAGGTATGTTTGTCCTCTATGCGTTCCAAAACTTTTGATCAGATTGTGATGAAGGCTTTGTGGGCGTCTCCAGCTATTCATCTCATTTCTGGATAAAAAATCTATGATTTTTTCTTTACAGGCATTGCAAAGCATGTCGGGTGCAGCTAGTAATATCTAAATATAGATTTAAATGCCAAAATGAGCTTTTATTGAATACTCTTAGTGAATCGGTGCGACACTTTATGTTTGATATTTTTGTTAAGCGGTAGTAAAATTTAAATTTCGGTTTGAGAATAATAGCGAAAACTTCTGTCCGAATTAATTTAAAGATTATTCATTTTTTTTAAATCGCTCTTATTTTAGTTTTCGTGCGTGTATACGTTATTTATCTCTAAATAATACCATTACAATACATATCTACTATATTTATACAAAATATTTAGTATTAGGTTTTTCATACCGCAAACGGTATGGTTTTATTATTAGCGGCTGTAACAAACAGTTTCTACGTTAAAGTCAGTCTCGAAATTTGATTTGTGATTTCGTAGAATATGTTGAATGGGAATTACGCCGTGCGGCTTTTCATAAAAAAAAATAAGTCGAAAATATTGGAAACGAAGAAACTGAATCTAATAAGACTTTACATGCATTACATGCATAGTCTTATAAATTATAAGGGGATTATTCGTTGTTCGTTCTAATATTAGTTATGAAAAGCTAAAGCTCTTACTTGATTGATTGAGTATTAGCTTTTCATACAAACCAAAAAATACCGTTTTTTTTTTAATATTAGACTTTTTGAAAAATCCTTTGGTATTTTTCTAAGACTAGCCTGACTTGCTCATGCATGGCGAGTTTTGTTAGAATCGGTTTGTTCGTTCCTAATATTTTTGACTTGAAAGTTTGTATGGAATGCCGTGCTGCGTAAACCCCTCTTAAAGCTTTCGCTTAAGCGAAACAAGAGTTTTAAAAATATTTTGTCCCTTTTCCCGTACAGAAATTTCTAGAAACTCAATTTTTCGATAGCAGTTTTGTGCTTACATTTTAAGGCTTTGCCAGACAGAACGCGTACTTAGCGCTGCCAATAGCGTTAGAGCGTCAATAGCGTTGCGTTTTAACGTCGCGTTCTTTCATGTCACACACACTAGATTGATTAAGGCTTTGCCAGACAGAGCGCGTCATTAACGCGCATCAGGGCGTTAGTCTGACGCCGCGTTATAGCGTCAAATTGTGTTGTACTATGAACGGTACTAACCGCCAAACAGAGCACCGGTGCCAGCAGTACGCAACGCTCTGTCGTGGCGCTAGGACGCTTTGACGCCAGGCGTTGTATTTTTTTACAGATTGTGTTTAACGCCTGACTGCTCGTTTGCTAAAATATTGCAATTATAACTGAAAAACTAATAGAATTGGTTCGGAAACACCTATGTTTATATAATACGAAGTATAATACTTATCAAAACGTAACAATAAAGGCAAAATTGTGAGTATAAATCGGAAAAGACTGGCAGTGATCTGCACTGCGCTCTGTTGAATGGTACGCTGCGTTGGAGCGTTCCGCTAACTAATCAATCTAGTGTGTGTGACATGAAAGAACGCGACGTTAAAACGCAATGCTATTGACGCTCTAACGCGGCGCTAAGTACGCGTTCTATCTGGCAAAGCCTTTAATCAATCTAGTGTGTGTGACATGAAAGAACGCGACGTTAAAACGCAACGCTATTGACGCTCTAACGCGGCGCTAAGTACGCGTTCTGTCTGGCAAAGCCTTTAACGCTCCAACGCAGCGTACCATTCAACAGAGCGCAGTGCAGATCACTACCAGTCTTTGGAAAGTCTGTGTGCTAAGATTGAGATGTGGAGTGATTCAGATTTGGGACAGTTATACTTTTATTTGCTTTAACACGAAAAAAAAGAGTATGTGTTTAGTTTATTAATAAAAAGAGAAAGGAATTAGGAGAATATCATCGCTTGGGTCGCGAACTTTTATTACATGAAGATCATTTTTTTACATACTTTCGTATTGATTGCTTTTCCGATTTATACTCACAATTTTGCCTTTATTGTTACATTTTTATAAGTATTATCCCTCGTATTATATAAACATATGTGTTTCCGAACCAATTCTATTAGTTTTTCAGTCATAATTGCAATATTAGCAAACGAGCAGTCGGGCGTTAAACACAATCTGTAAAAAAATACAACGCCTGGCGTCAAAGCATTCTAGCGCCGCGACAGAGCGTTGCGTACTGCTAGCGCCGGTGCTCTGTTTGACGGCTATTACCGTTCATAGTACAACACAATTTGACGCTATAACGCGGCGTCAGACTAACGCTCTGACGCGCGCTAAGTACGCGTTCTGTCTGGCAAAGCCTTTATAATTAATTGAGTTTAGTTACTACAGTATAATCTGTCCTCTTTGGTAAAATCTATGATTAAATACACGGCTTGCAGACCATGATACCCGAATGACACACTTGTTTTTTCTACGAACCTATAATTTTTTATCCGCCACGATCACATTGTTATTGGATACAGTAATTTGTTTGGCCCAGTTTCAGTTTCATAATTTACGCGTAACGGCTTTTATTAACTACGTTACGAAGATTTACGATAGGCAGGCCATACTCGAAGTGAAATTAATAATTCTCGTCAAATTGCAGGGTGATAAATTTAATCTAAGTGATAGTTGTTAGTTGCGCTGTAAGCCATTATATCACGGGAACTACCAAATAAGACTTATGATCGAAGTAAAGTGTCTGTAACGAAGTACCAGCCGATACCGCAAGATGGCAGTAGTTAAAAAAAATAAGACGTACGACTTGTTTGATTCCGAAAAAGCAGTTGATGAGGCTGGTTTTCAGTTTTATTCAAGACTTAATTAAGGCGTTAAATTTCGATGAAATGTTATTGGTAAATTCACAGGAAAGCTGCAACTTTTGTTTTCATACTTTTGACTATTTAACGCAGCGATTCTTCTGAATTCCGCAGAGAATATTCCAGCGATAGGTATAAGTATTCAATAAATAATCGTTTAAAATATATAGAGGCTCGAACGCAGAACTGCAAAAAGTTGGACTAATTCAGTATTCTAAATTAGGCTATTGATTATGATAGTTAAAAAGTTACTTAAAATCAGAAAAGGGAATGACTTGGAAAGCAGGCTGTTCAAATTAACATAGTACTTAATCTCTTACAGTTGTCAACAGCTTTGTTTTTGTACTCTATTTCATAATGTTTTTAACACACGCATGGAATCTTTTGTATGTGTTCTTAAACATATTAAAGTTCGCTCGAAATTTATCATGTTTTATGTCTTAGCTTACAAGCTTCGAATGTTGAGTGCTCGAATTTGTTTGCAGAGCTTATTTAATAGGTCGCCGAGACTCGGGAATAAATCTTAGATCTAAGTAAGAGCGTGCAATTTTAGCAAGTGATCTCAAGCACTAGCTTTCAAATAATAAATTACTTTGGGGGAAAAAAATATATTCAAGAGTATGAATAACTAGTTGCTGTTTTACGGAATAAAACTATTTCATATCTTACGTAGGAATTGTTGATTGTATTTTTAAATTCATTTATAGTACAAAAGTACCTATGTTCTATTTGATTCTCTTCTTTTGGATCGATTTTACATTTTGTGTATACTACATTGTTGTATAAACATATTTAAACATGAAAGCCACTAATAGTAGCAGTATTTTAAACTTTTTTAATGTTCCCATAACGTTAATACTGTCGTACATGGTGACACCATTCTTAGAGGAAAACGAAGGTTCTCACTGAACTACTAAATGGTCTGGTAGTTTTTATTCTAACAAACAAACCGGTTCAATCATTAATCAAATAAAATAAGAAAAAAATACAAATAATCCTTTTGCCGGATTAAATCATAAAATAAAATATGAAACCCTATATCCATGTTTCACAAAATTTTACTCCATTTTAAGCTCTTAGAAGGAAATTATACACGTAACTAAGCTCGTTTGAGGTCTTAAATACTTCTTACAAAGTAACTAAAAGGCTAAAGGTGTTATAAATTTTGAGCATGTTCATTAGTCGCAGTATGGATCTCCCGCCCTGGCTTTTAGCGACACACGTCGGAATTTTGTAATAAGATTTCCTTAATATAAGACATCTATACCTACTCGTTAACTTGGTAGAAGTAACTCATCCCAGAAGTTATTGCATCTGTGGAGGCGAGTTCACAAGTCAACACGTTTGCATAAAATTGAGTAGGTACAAGTATCCACTGTCTGCATACAAGTTGGGCTCTTTAATTCGATCGATTTACAGCATACAAATGAAAGTTAAGACTGTGAATTTTGGAATTCGAAATATTATTTTATTTTATTAGTTTAGTCTACTTTCACTTGTCATGTAACTTTACGACCTCCTGTCCTATAGAGTTTGTCTTATCTTCCACTAGCAGTCACAATAGCTCCTGATTTTCGGAATTATTTATTTAAGAGTGGATGAGGGCAAATATTTAACCATAATAGGCTCAGTCATGTGGCTCCATTTTTTATCTCGGATTTCAACGTGTCAAATACACGTTTAGCAAAATTTTAATGGCGGCTGCAAAAAAAAAATGAATCCGCATATCTCTTAGAGTACTGTTGTCGCAATCGTACTTTTTAATGGTTTTGCATGCTCCGCTGAAGCTTTTAAGAATTGTAATTTGAAAGTAAATCAGTCTTTTAAAAAAGAACGAGACAGCTGAGCTTCACGGCTTCACAACGAGAAGCATGCGCTATATTTTTTTCTATCGATACATTTCATTTGATATACATATTTACGTATATTTGTAGGAAAAAGTTAAATAGAATGTCCAATATTGTAGAAACGTCTATTAGTTGCAAAGCATTACAGATATTATTGCTATAGCAATAAGCATTAGACCTCTGGCCTTTTGGCTTAGCAACATACAATTTACAGAAGAAGTAACAACTAAGTTCTTCTTCTGTAATTGTATGTTGCTCAAGTTCGGATAGTAAAGAATAATTAATATTTTAATACAATAAATTCATAACTTAAACAAAATAACAAACATGAATTGTGAACAAATCTTCGTGTAATCAGTCAAACATCTGCCATTCCATCTGATTATCTAAACAATGTCTCTGATCATTCTACTAGCCCTAAACTAAAACAAATAAACAAAACAATTAGTTCCCATTACCCACCCTGGATAAATTCCCCGCCAAGTACTTCGATCGATCCAGTGCATCAAGCACTGGATCGATTGTAGCGTCATGCTCTTCGTATCATTTGCGATGTAGAAGGTCACGGCCAACTTTAAGCTTCTACAATTGCGTCAAGAGATTATTATCACTGAGAATATTTGCTATTCTGGTTCATAAAAATATAACGACACAATTAATAAAATTTTAGATTTAATATTTTTCACAAACTAAATAATTTAGATAACCAAGGGCAGCAACAGTGCATTAATGTACAGCGCTATGATTTTAATAACTGATGTGTAGTTGTTAGCTTTGTCAACGTTGAATACAATAAGAGGTCTTCAAGCTGGCAGTGATAATGTATTACCAGGTACAGCTAGGTACAGCAGGTGGAGATATGTTGCGATCTAAATTCCAGGAACTACATCGAAACCGTGATCAAAACAGCCTCACGGAAGCTCGGTGTCCTGAACAAGGTGCGTCGATTTTTCACGCCTGACCAATTATGCCTGCTCTATAAAACTCAGGTCCGGTCTTGCGTGGAATATTGCTCGCACTTGTGGGATGGCTTCACCAAGTACCTACTCGATACCCTGGACAGATTGCAGCGTCGTGCTGTCCGTATCGTTGGCGATGTAGAGGTCACGAACAACCTTGAGCCTCTGCAATTGCGTCGAGACATTGCGTCGCTTAGGGCCTTCTATCGGCTATATCACGGAGAGTGCTCTTAAGAGCTATTTGACCTTATCCCACCTTCCCCCTTCCTACTCAGGAGCCAGCGTGCCGGTCTTCGGAGTCATCAATTCACTGTCTCCACCTCAACATCACGTACAAAGAAATTTAGTAGCTCTTTTTTTGGTCGTACTTCCAGAACTTGGAATTCTTTGCCAGCACATGTGTTCCCTCCTTCCTATAACATGGGTTCCTTCAAAAGAGGCGTGAAAAAGCACCTTTCGGGCCGTCAAGGTGGAGGCAGCTAGAGCAGTGTCTGAACTGCACTAGCTGTCTTCGCATATGGACTCTATTCTTACCGCTTCACATCAGGTGGTGTTTAGTCAATTGTCGTGCTTTGTATAAAAAAACCAGCATGTAAAAAATTTTTAAAATTAAAAAACTTATGCTGTAGCTAAATTACTGAATATAATTGAATACTTTTTGTCTATGTTGATTATTAGCGTTAGTGTATATTCAATAATTAGTACATAATAATAATAAGTACTACCTATTTTCACAGCATCCAATAATCTTTCAGCTCCCAACACAACGCTTCACTCACGGTATGACAAAAAGAGATGACAAATCTCGTTGTCACTTATTCATGGGCCCAGTGCCGGCATCCGTTACAATGGTCGCAATACGTGTAGTGCTGGTAATCACTCCCACTGCTGGGCACAGGCCTTCCTATCACGAGCACTGCCACCTGCCTGCGTTTTTGACAGCATTCCCCTTGTACCCGGTATAACTATTTTTCTTATTCACAGTTAAAATGAAAGCATCACGTTGGCTCAATATGCTTATTTGCTATATAAGCCTGTAGAATAACAAAGTTTGTTTCATAGATAAACAGAACTTATTGCTGAAATATCGACGTAACTTATTATGTTTGAATCTGGCTCGACATTAATGTGCACTTCGGTTCTGATACCATCGTGGGTTATATTTCTAAAGTCCATACCTTATTCGTCCTAGAACCAAGAAGTTAAGTTTATGGACCAGAAACATCCAGAGGCCGCCACGAGGCCGTTACGTCCAAATCATTGCACATGGCCAGTCACAGGTTAACTTGATCGAGCAGTAATATTTCTACCACCCATTAAATTTCTTCAAAAAAGGCGTATACAGGGTCGCAACTCACAGCTGATACCCCTGGTATTGCATGCATATGGGCGCTTATAGGCTACGGTAACCGCTTACCATATTATGCAGGCCGTGTACTTGATTACGACCTTAGTGGTATAAGAAAACATTGGATCGTGATATTTTTCACTATATAATATTGGTATTGAATTTATTTGGGAGGTCTATAAATTTAAAGAGATTTACAGTGTTTTATTTATTTGGTTGATTTGTAACAGCTTTTACATTGACACTTGTTCACTTATTCACCATTCAATATTTATAGGCTGATCATCATGATGATTGGTTATCAATTTCTACTTAGAAAAAGTCATGTAGCTTTTTAGTTTTATGATGTGGCATTGCAATCATGAGGATTCTTATGTTATTTTTTCAGTCATTTCATAGTATTTGCAAATTAATTCAAAATTATTTGATATTTTATTATTTGAAAGCTTTTCAAGTGGTCAATACCCCTTCCTTATTATGCTGAGGTCCTGTTCGAATCCTAATAGGGGAAGATGTTTGTATAATGAGTATTAAATTCACAACTTATGGATGCTTAAATGCGTATTTGTAGAATTTATGTATTATAAATATTTCTCCATAATACCTATAGGTACACGAGCAAATTACTATAGCAGTTCATTTGTAACCCTTATAACGCAAATCAGACGAATCAAGGCATCTGCCAACAATTATAAAGAGGAATATCGTTCTGTACTAGTTATATTTGAACTTACTCTAACATTTGACTATAACGGTTGTGTATAGTGTTGAAGTAAACGTTTACATCAATTGTTTATAGCTATTATAATGTAACAGAATGATAACACCAGCTAGAGTGTCAACCGTATTATAAGTATCAACCGTAAACTAAAATGAGGTTAAGCGAAATAGCAACCAAAATACTGCTGAGTCACTAACACTGAATTTACTGAACAAAAAGAAAAACAGTGAACAGTCGGTAAAAACCAGACGCGGCTGAAATTGCCACCAAACTGCTGGCAGATGTATTCACTCCTAAGCGCAGCCATCTTCGCGTATACGCCAAAAGTCTAAACAGACCGAATGTTGATTCGCAATATCCTTGAAGAAATATCTGCAAATCTCTAGAACCGACTCAACTCGGTTCGCCCACTCCGGGGAAATAAAAGATTACTCTATATGAATAACTCTTCGTAGCTCCAGTTCGCGATGTTTTTCAAGAAGCACGATAATCTTCCCCATTATTCTTTCTCTGAATTTACTTTGTTCCGTCGAAGTAGATATTGCATTTAGATTGAACGAGAGGAAATAAAAGGATTCGCGTTTCGTATTAGCAAGTGTCCGCGGCAGTACATAAAATATTGCCATTTTGTAAAATTATGTACTGAATACAAAGTTTTCTCTTTAATTTCCTAAACAATCTTTTATCTATAATAAATACTAATGATTAATTAGTTACTGAACGTTTAAAAACAAATACATTTTGAACTTGGTTGGTGTTGATAGCAGCAATTTCGAATAGTTGAGAACGTAATTTACTCGACTGGATAACGGTTAATCTAAAATGACATTATGGCTTGAAACTTCTGATCTTTTGAACTATTAATGGGAGCATTAATTGGCCGTCCACTCCGGATCATTAGCGACTTATAAAGCTGAGAATAATATGAGAACGCTAATCCAATAATAACAGAAGTTTGTTCAGGTATAAGCTAAGGATTTGCATCTCATTCAGTAAGGGGACAAAATACATAAAACTAATGCCAAGGCTCCGAGAAGATCGAATTCGTTGAAAGTTTAAGGCAGCTGTTCCACAAAGTCATGGGCAGTTAATTCTCGACGAGGGTCCCATGCTGCCGCTTCATTGGCTCAGCAGATCAGAGGGTCTGATGAAACTTTTTTATTGTCTATTATCTATTATCACACGTGTTGCTAAGCTCACGGAAAATATTGGGTTAATCTTGTTTGTAGATACTGGGAAAAACAAGCTAGAAGCGAAGCAATTTGGTACATATTGCGTTGTTACATGAGGGAAAGATACAACGAGGCTCATAACGTAGTCCAGTTAGTTGTTTGAAGTGGTCTTCAAATGTTTCTGGCGTAGTAAACAGGAAATAGACAAACCTATCTAATACTTGTACAAGTAAACAAAAAAAGCTTTACAAACAAGGTTTTACGAAAGAATTTAGTGTTAACCTACAATGCAATTTCCTTGTGGTAAGTGGCAATCGTTGTCTTTTCTCATCAGTCTGCAAATATTTCAGTTTTAGGGAGTCCTGCTAGCCAGATTTACTTTGGATGGATCCGATATTTAATAGAAAAAGGACCTTACCATACAATTTATTTGCGAAGTACCCAAAAGCCAGACACAATAGGTTTTCTATTGTTATGGAGACGCCTCCGAAATATTATTTGTCGAATTTTATTTTTCAGATGAATATTCTTTATTATTAGTTACATATATTACTAAGCCACCTAGGTGGCTTAGTATTATAGGTAGGTATAGGTAATATAGTGTAAGTAATATAGTTGGGTATTTAGCAACACTTATTTGTAGAAAAATATAAATAATTTTGTTGATTTAAATATTAATACTCGTTGGTAATCAAATAGAGCAATAATTGATTTACTTCAAAAATATATCGTGTCATGATCTAACGTTTTTCAGAGTCTTCCTTCAATATTTCAACAAATTTCCTTTTTGTATTCCATCTGTATATTAGTATATTTATTGTATATAGGGACTTGTTAGAAACGTAATGAATTTACGATTAAACTTACTTTACAGCAACATGAAACTAAAAGCAAACAGGATTTTATGTTTCGTTCTATATGTCTCAACACGTTACCGTCATTGTTTCTGTTTTATTATTTTCTCGTACAGAATATAGTAATATTGTTTAAAAATGAATCGACATATTCTTGGGTATTTAACGAAAATTAGATTTTTCTTTCAATCTTTGTAAAACGTGACGTAAATACGTAATGTATTTGGGCGGCAAACCTTTCGTGTTTATTACAATTATCCTAAATAATTATTACGATAGTATTATTGTATTTTTTTAATGTAATAGATACATGCTAACCTGGAGAATATAAGTTAAGACTAATTAATTCGTATTAAATAGTGTAAGTGTAATTATGAGGAGCTCGGTGGCGTACTGGTTTGAGCACTCTGGGTTCGATACGAAAAACAAAGCAACTTTTGCCATGGTCGATCCGGGGATAGGTCAATCAAAGTTTGTTATCTCGAGCTCCTCCGTCCTTTGGAAGGCACGTTAGGCCGTTGGTCCCAGTTGTTCCTGCAACCGCTTTAACCCACCAACTCGCATTGGGCCAGCTTGGTGGTGTTATGGCCCAAACTCCTCATGTGATTCTCCCATGTAGGAAGGCCTGTGCGCAGCAGTAGGACGTAATTATAGGCTGGTGATGATGATGATGAGTGTAATTTTAACGTTGTAATTGTTGTTACTTTTATTTAATTCCCTTCCATATTTCCTTCCTTGCTACTGGCTGGCCACCATGCGTTTCCTTTCCCGGTCTTGGAGACTAGATCCCAGGATGGGTGATACTTAATTTTTATATGGCTGGATCCCAGGATGGGTGATGCCTGATGTCTGTGTGGTTGATCTCAAGATGGGTGATGCCTAATTTTTATGTAGATTAATACTGAATTAAAATAATACTGAGAACATTCTGTGATATTATAATCAGAGATCGCAGCGCAGAGAGCGCGCTGTTTCAGTATGGCCATATGGGCGGCAAACCTTTTGTCTTTATAATAATTTATCCTAAAGAATTATTACGATAGTGTAGATTAAGATTGTATTAGTTTTATGCTCAAAAGATGTTTCATTCATATTCCGTTAGAGTGCTGACTTCCAGTAACCATTGTATATTAATTGATAAAATTTAAATTCTGCAATGTTAATTACAAATAGTATGTATTTGATTATATTTCTATGATTTTTCTTGTATTTTCCGTAAATTTTTAATATAAATTTGATTTATTCGTGGCTAAATCTACTGTGAATCACGTGACTTGTTTTGCTCAAACAAAACAGTGGCGTAAGCGAGGTAGTGGTAGGAGTAGTGGGGTTGTTTGTCCGTAGTATATAAGTGCTCACGCCTTTAGCGCGACATATTCACTCTTGAACTGGCTTAAGCTGTGACTCTGCCTTCTGTCTAATTTGAATTAGTTTCTTAATACTTCTAACATGGAACCTGATGGTGGAATCTCTCCGACATGTACGTAAGTACAACTCATGCGCCTTTTGTCTCTCTTACAAATTAACGTAGGCTAATATATCATACAACCTTATGAAACTCTAACAATACTCTAACAAGCGCAGTAAAATAATATTTAAAAAAAAAATCTTATTTTTGCTTTCCCAACTACTCGTTTAAACGTAATGGTGCCATAAATACGTATAGAACACTTTTAGAGGGACGTTACTGAACTTTCTCGTCCTAGTTATAAGGTCACAATAAAACTGTCACATAGAGAGCCAAATGTCACAATTTATCGTGGATGCGATAAAATAGAATACGTAGAGGTTTTGTCTACCTTAATCTAATCTTTATTACTATATATCCCACTATTTAATTCGTTAGGCGACCAAGACATTGGTTTTTAGTTGGTTTTTAATTACGGGTCATACCTACTCTTTATGTTAAGATAAAGATCCTAATTTATTTATTTTCCTTTTGACTTTAACCTTATTTTAAGTAAGGTAGGTAATCTTATTTTGAAAAACTATAATGCAAAGTGAGATACTGAATAGTGATGCTTTTTAATAATAAGAATAATTAAATAATAAAACATTTAATTGGTTAAGACTCAAAATAATGGCCCTAATTCTGGTGAACACATACTAAGTCTAAATTTAAGTTCAGTGCATTTCTTTCTATCAAAAGGAAAACGAAAAGGATAGCTGTCATATAATTAGCATTTAGAAATGTGCGTTCAATTTTCGACCTTATTAACCGTGATAAAATGCAGTGCTTAGGAGGCACCTCCGTACATGCCGTCTAAAATTGTCTATGGTTTCTATGAAATCTATCTAAATTTAAGTGACAGCTCTAAACAGATTATTGCTATCTTTTTTCTATTACTTATTGCGAGAAAGAGATATACTGTTCTTAAATTTAGAATTAAAGTGTGTTTCCAGAATTAGGCCCAATATCGTCGTAATATGAGTGTGTCGCCATTAACGTCCACCTCTTAGAGAAACGGCACAGTATCTTACGTATTTTACATAGGTATGTACCTATTGTTTTTTACTCATACAAAAAGTGTTAAAGTTGTGTGTCCGACGCTTCTTATTATTTTAGTTCAAGCCAGGTTAGTATTTCAAATTTTAGCAACTATCTCACACAGACTTCAGAGATGGCGTACAGTTCTCTACTCAGGAAACGCATAGGTAACCTTGATCAATATTCTAAATTCGACGTCTACAGCTTTTGGTAGCTTCAGCATCAAGTTTCTATTGTTTTCACCCGACTGCGGTACAGCCAAAAGGAAGGGGAATGATTTTGGCAGTTTAAGTCTAAACTACTAAACCGATGTCAATAGATTCGCAATAATGAGCCGGTTGACAAAAGTTATATAAATTTTATAAAAAAAATACCTATGTGACGGATTTTAAACTGAAAAAATCATCACACATTTGGTATCAAAAGTAAGGTCCTGTTGAGAACATCAAAAATATGTAAACATATCATATTATTAAAGTCAAAATTAAAATGCGGTCGTACAGTTTGTGCGGTCTATTTGTTATTTACAATTCCTATTGGTGCCGCGGTCTTTGCCCTTTCTTAGAATGCGACGATGCAGATATTGCACGGCTGGTGTAAACGCCCGATCAGGAAACGGAAAAGTATTGAATAAAAAAATAAAGTTTAAAATTCTATTACCCGACTACGTAAAAAGGAGTCTAAAAAGGGCGTAACGAGAAAATAATTCAGATAGAAATCCAGAAATGCATAGGTACCAAAATGGTCAAGGTAGAGCCGTGATCGCACCCACTGTAATAACCTACCATGTTTGTTTAATGGAGGTGTTACTGGCACCCACATGTTTCTCTTTTTTACGTAGTCAGGTGATGATTTATTTAACTTTTTTTATGAATTACATGACAAACAAGTTGACGACTCATCTGGGGGTAAGTGACTACCATCGCCTATAGAAACCTGCAATAATAAGAAAAAATCACTTGGTATTGCATGTGCGTTGTCATCCTAAGGCCTAAGATGAAATGCCGTTCATACCCAGTAATTACGCTGGCTACCTTTCCTTTCCATCCGAAACACATCGAACTGTTTTACAGGTGAAATAAAACACCTACGTACGCGAGTAGTACACGAGTACGTAGGTGTTTTATTCACGAGTCTACCACCTAGTTAATACCACTATCATTGAAATAGCTTCCTATCTAACCACAACTTTATAACTCCCCACTTTATCATATAATAGAATTTTGAATATTGTTATAACTTACTGTGGTGATCCACAGAGACATGAGAAGTAGGACTATTCATTTTAAAGATGCAATGCGATCTACGATACGATAGGAAAAATAATATGAAATTATAAATATAAATTTGGGTCAAAATAAAACAGCCTGGTCTTATATTAAAAAATTTATGAAAACGTTAGTTTCCAATGTATTTATATCCTAAGTAAGAAAATATTTACGTGTCTTATAAAAACTAATAATGCCACTGGCGCTAAGTAAGCCTCTTGGCTTTTTAATTCTAGCATAATATTTAATGAAATATAAATACCTGCCGGTAAGATTTTCGTGTGAAATACAAGAGGCGCTGGGGAGCTGGGACCTATTAAGCCCAAATTAAATTTACTACCGCAAGCTCCGCAAGCTCGCCAGATCGCCATAACGATATACCGACCGTCATTTATTGCCAATAAATATTTTTTACTGTGCAGCCTTTCGGGCTCTTGTATCGCTTAAGGGTTGCAACCACGTCGCACCAACTTATTAATTTTCTTGCTATCGTCATTTCTATGGGAATAATTAAAGAAGACAGAATTATTTCAATTAATTCTCACAGAAAATTACTGTTAGTCACTAGCTTATGATAATTAATCAAGGGTTTCATGAAAACGCGACGAAAAATGATTTCTTTCCAATCAATTCAACTTCGCGAAATCAATATAAAGCACACAATATAACAATACAAAATTTAAAAAGTTGTGTTGTACTGTTGTGTTACGTTATTTTTACTTTATAACGCCCATTAATAAGCAACAAACACCACAGACTAATTTTCCAGGGAAATTTATAGAGAATAAAGAATTCATTTTTATTTCATAAATTGCTTTCAGTGATGTATTATAATGGCGACTGAACAAAACGCTGAATATTTACAACATTTTTGCAAATATTTACACAATAAAGAAGGGAAAACGTTAAATGAACAGTAAATTTTTCTGTAGCACTTTTATTAATCCTATAAATTCATTAGCTATCCCTTCTTAAGTAAGTTGAAGGGGAAGCGTTTTAGGATAATGAACATATTTTTGAGAGTATATTATAGCTTGAAATAACTGGTAATTGTCGTTTGTTTTATTATCAAATCTCGATTAGCTATGTGGGAGGTTCGTTTGTAGGATGTTCTAGGTAACGCAATTGCAATATCTAAAAAGCATTCATCTGAATTGCAGGTCGAAAGCACAGTTTGATGAAATTTTAGCTTAAAGATATTTTTCACAATTTTTTTGCTATCAAACATACGGCCCACCTGATGGTAAGCGGTTACCGTAGCCTATAGATGCTTGCAACACCAGAGCTATCACTTTCGCGTTGCCGACACCTTTACAAATGATTTGATATAATAATATTTTTTGTCAAATAGCCGCAAACATTATAATGCACCTGGTAACCATCGCTTAAAAGGACGTCTGCATCAAGATGAATATACTTGTAAGTGTACATATGCAGTCCTTTTTTGTTTAAAATTTTATATACAATATACTTTACCGTTATCGGAAAATGACTTAACACCTTAACACTACTAGATGTAGTAGACTAGACCGTTCTCGGAAAATGACTAAACACTACTAGCGGTAAGAAGAGTCCATATGCGAAAATAGCTATTGCAGCTTGAAACACACTGTTCTATCCGCCTCTACCTTGCCGGCCCAAAATGTGCAGTTTCACGCCTCTTTTGAAGAAACCCACAAGTTCATCCATCTGTCTGATGCATAACTGCTAAGCGGAGCTATTCCACAGCTGCGAACAATATTCCACGCAAGACCGGACCTGAGTTTTGTAAAGCAGGCATAGTTGATCAGGCGTAAAAATTCGACGCAGCTTGTTGAGCTGACCGAGCTTCCACAAGGCTTTTATTGATCACGGCTACGATAAAATTGCTTAGAATCAGATCGCAGCATTTCTCTTCTGTTCTATTCAGTTTTGATTGAAGATCTGCTTTTGAGACAAAAGTAGTCAATGTCTCACGTCACGTATCATGTACCTACACAACTATACTGGCTACACTTAGTAACAAATGATAGATAATATTTTTTTAATTCACACTCACACCTATTATCCAGCGCAAATTAAGCATCATTAAGGGCTTGTATTATGGATTATGGATACTAGATAACAGATAAATATTGATAACGATACTTTTTATAGACATCCATTACTCGTAAACAGAAGCTCGTACTCATAATACAAACATTCACTTCTACCGGAATACGAACCCGAAACCTGTACTAGTCTGTATAGTAAGGGGTAGACCGCTTGACCAGCCGGTCGTCAAATAATTTCGGTAAAGACACCCGTCTTCAGCGAAATACATTACTACCCAGTCTACAAATATAAATCTATTACTTGTTGTCCACAAATAAGGATGTCAGGAACCCTAGGGGACTTGTCACAACGACGTGATAAATACGTCCATCAGCTTGTTAGTGTGACCACGTACGTTAACCTTAGATATAACGTTTCAGTAAGTTTTATTTGAGCTTGAACAAACAAAAGAATAAGTTGCTATGAAAAAAAAGGTTATTTCTTTCTTGATTTAATATGTGCTATACTTACCTTTCTTACCGACTGATGCAGTCTTCTTGTAGTTATAAAAGCATAGAAAATATATCTGACAAATTCAATTTAATTCACTTCATACTTAAGATCCAATTCCTCTCCACTGTCTAAAAGTAAATTGTATTTTTTCTCTCAATGTAATAATTTTCCGTCGTCGAGCGTCCTACTTACAAAATAAGAAGAAACAGGACCGAAATGAGAATTTAATTTTACACTTGGTCGGCTATTGGATGACATGGCTGTGTACATTTAATTGTCATATACGCTGATTTTTTATACGTTTGTTATATTATGTTGTGGAAAAAGTCTTTTCGCATTATAGTATGTATGAACTTGTAATAAAATCTCTTTGGCTGTACTATTTGTATCTGGCTGGTTTTGGTATCATTAAAAGTTTAGATTTTAAAAAAGATTCAAATTAGGAAAATGTGTGTTTTTCATTTGTTTTTCGTACTGTCAAGATGAGTGAATCAAATGAAGAAATTCGATACATTTTAAAATTTTACTACAAAAAAGGTAAAAATGTTGCAAGCCGCAAAAAAAAATTGCTATGTTTATGGACCTAGTGCAGTGTCTGTGAGAGTAGCACAAATTTGGTTTAAGCGTTTTCAATCCGGAAATTTTGATGTCAAAGATGCACGTCGCTCTGGTCGCCCTATTACGGATAAAATTAATGCCATTTTTGAAAAACTGGAGCAAGATCGGCATATGAGTAGTTACGACGTAGCTGAAGAACTGGGAATTGAGCAAAAAACAGTTAAGTATGGTGCATTTAAAAAAAAAATGGGTACACAAAAAAGTTCGATATTTGGGTACCCCACGAGCTCACTGAAAGAAACATAATGAACCGTGTACTCATTTGTGATTCTTTATTACGACGAAATGAAAGTGAACCATTTTTGAAGAAACTGATAACTGGTGATGAAAAGTAGATCACGTAAGACAAGAACGTGCGAAAAAGGTCGTGGTCAAAGGCCGGTCAGGCTTCACAGACAGTGGCGAAACCCGGGTTAACTCGCAACAAGGTGATGCTGTGTGTGTGTGGTGGGATTGGAAGGGCATTATTCATTATGAGCTGTTACCACCAGGCAGGACCATCGATTCTGAACTCTACTGCGAACAACTGATGAGATTAAAGCAAGAAGTTGAGAAAAAGCGGCCGGAATGAATCAACAGAAGGGGTGTGGTTTTTCATCATGATAACGCTAGACCTTACACATCTTTAGCCACTCAGCAAAAAATAAGAGAGTTTGGCTGGGAGGTGTTAATGCATCCGCCGTGTAGTCCTGACCTTGCACCTTCAGATTTCCACCTGTTTCGCTCTCTTCAGAATTCTTTAGGCAGTGTCAGGTTAACATCACGAGAGGACTGCCAAAACCACTTGTCGCGGTATTTTGATCAGAAGCCTCAAAATTTCTATAGCAATGGGATCATGTACCTACCTACAAGATGGCAAAAAGCTATCGAACAAATTGGTGCCTACATACTTTAGTTAAATGTAAATAAACTATATTCAAAAATGTTTTAATTTTCTTGAAAAATGCAAAGAAACTTTTTCCCAACCTATTATGCGGTATATAATAGTCGCAAAAATTGGACAGTGATGCTCTCTCCAATTTGAAAAAAAATTAAAATTTATATCAATAGATATTAAAAGCTTCATTAATTTTCCTTAAATGTGAGAAAATGTCTGATAAGTGTGTAGAAACTTTACCGATTAATGTATTACTTGGGTGTTGTTGGTACCGAGCAATGGCGGTATAGCAAGACCCCTAGTTAGATATCTAACTAGAAAAAAAAAACATACCGGCCGAATTGAGAACAACCTCGTTTTTGAATTCGGTTCAAAAGGCTACAGTAAGCCTTGGGATCTAAATAGCCCCAAAAATGTCTGGAGTAGGTAGAATGTGTATGAATAGCACAGCGAAGGTTAGCCATAGAAATCACAGACATAACCATGTTGCACATGTTTTGTCTGTGATTTAACAGACAGTAAAAGCAATGAATGACGCTAATGACAAAACAGAGTTCAATAAGGCAATCCAATCTCTAAAAAATCATGAAGGAAGTTGAAGCAAGTAATCGCTAACTGCAAGTGGCGTCAATGATTACTCGCTCTGTAAAGCTTGTAAAATATAAACCAACTAACAAACCCAAAGTCACCTCTGCGCCTCGAGAGCAACAATTGGGCTAGTTCAAAAAAGAAGAAAGCAAACACATTTCATTTTGCCGGACACCTTGCAAAAATCTTTGTTCCCAACGCTGCCAACCCTGGCTCAGACGAAATTTACGTCATTCTCCAACAAGATTTTTAACTCGAATCGCCCTTTGAAAATAATAACACCAAAGAGGTACGGACTATCCTACAACTAGAGAACAAAATAGACAAACACAAATTGAGTGAAAAAGAAATGAAAGAAACTTGAAATATGTACTGAAGACTGTAAAGAAATGTTGTACTAGCTACTTACTAGGCAGATATTCCAAATCGTCTATCGTCAACAAACTTCTTATCTACAACTCCTTTCTAAAAATAATCTGAACACCTGCGATTCCACCATAATTAAAATCCAAAGAACACAGAACTGTATCCTCAAACAAATTTGTAATGCACCTTTTTATAAAAAACAAGATGACAAACAAGCTGACCGCCCACCTAGTGGTAAGTGGTAGACACAGTATAGACACCTGCAATAACAAGGAAACATCCCGCCTGGAGCATATATTTTTTCATCATTTTCTTTCTTTATTTGTAATTGTTACAATAGGGAAACATTTCTTGATATTGCAGATGCGTTGTCATCCTGAGGCCTTAGATGAAATGCCGTCCATGCCCAGTAATGACACTGGCTACCTTTCCCTTCAATCCGAAACACAACGAACTATTCCACGGCTGAAATAAGAAAGGCGGTGGTACCTACCCAGATATCCCTACGGGCCTACTACCTTGGTTCATAAGAAACTCTGAAGTCCATGAACACCTTAACATACATAATTTCCTTCTTCACTGTTTAGTGAAGGAGTAAAGGCATGCGGAAATAAATATCAGAGCAGAGTGAAAAGCCATACTAACCAACTGGCCTCCCAGCTAACCAACCCAAACTGCATCAATCGTTTGAAACGTCGCAGAACCCTCGAACATTGTGTGAATTATTGAGCTAATTGTTTCCTAAGAAGATATTCCTTTTGGGAAATAACGTTACCAGACATTCTACATTCAACGGATCTGCTCATAGTCGAAAAACTAATCGTAGAGTTACTAAAAAACTTGGGTGTTTTAATTTCTACTAATATTAGTAAAATAAAATAAACTAAAATCATGAAATCGAATATTAATAAATTCCGTTCAAGGCCGTATACATAAAATTTCATACTGTGAATAAATCAAAAGGATTTAAGTTTGATAAAGGCGAAAAAGCCAGATCCAAAATAATAAAGGTTAACTTGTTAAAAGGACCAAACTTCTCTTTAAAAGTTTCCGAAAATGCTACGCAGTTTTTTGTAAAGTCCAACCTATTACTTTTAATGCAAAATGTACAATTTTTTCCCTTTTATTAAATTACTGATGAATGTAGGCTACTTTCTTTAAACTGACACACACTTTGAATTTAGCACCTGGCGATGATACGATCACGTGACTTAGATGTGCTAATAAAACATCTTATTTTTATGCCAATAGGGTCTACAATCGTTGCGCCGTTTGTTTATGAGCAGCGAAATAATCTTTGTTATTGTGTAAAGCTGAACAGGCGAAGTTTCAAATGTATTGAAACTCGGCCTTTTGTGTTCGACGGTTCGCGGAGGCAGGTGGAAACAACTTTTCAATTCTCTGAGAGGAATTCACAGTCGATCGACTGCAGTACATATCTACCAACCTATATCGTATTTTATACAAAGTGTTTTTTACGTTACGCCTCCGATATGCAGTTTTCGACATAGGTACTAATGTGACATTTACCTATATAGCCCTATGCACAATTATTGTTGTGGGCGTCTCTCGGCTGAAATGAATTACCTATATATCTGCCTGCGCATGCACTTATGAGCGGTTACGCTGCACGGCTTTTTATACAAACTCTCAAGTCCATGATATTGGAATCAACGAACAAACCGATTCTAACAAAACTTGCCATGCATAAGCATGTCGGGTTAAGTGTAAAAAGTTGTCAGAGGATTTCTCGAAAAGTCTAATTAAAAACATAATTATTGAGGATTTTTGGTTTGTATGAAAATAATTTAAAATATGATGATTATAAGCTATTTATGGTAAGCTATTTTTCTAGTTTCAGTATTTTTCAAAGGAACTTTATTATAATAATATTTTACCAAACATTTATTACAACGTTTAAACAAAAGTTAAGAATATAGATTCAGTCAAAAAAGTATCGGAAATGGATGATTTGTTTATATATTAGTTCCTAATTCAATTTTTTGTCTTTTTTTTGGTGTTGTTAGATTGGAACAATTGTTTTTCATTTTGGCGCGGAGTTTGAGTTGCATCTGTTTTTAATATTATATACAGTGCTGTTTTTAGTTATATCATATCTAGTGTGTAGATATTGCGAATTTCATAATGGACAAAAACATTGAACCAAGAATTAGTCTTAAATTTTGCATCGCCACTGGAAGTTCGTGTTCGTAGTTACTGAAAATGTTACAAAAGGCTTACGGTGAATCGACTTTATCAGAAACACGTGCTTATGAGTGGTGCAAAGCGTTCAAAAGCGATCACGATGTGATGGAAGATTTGTCTCGCTCTGGTAGGCCATCAACGTCTGCAACTGAAGTTAACATCGCAAAAGTGAGGGAAATCTTAGTGACTGAAAATCCTCATTCAACTTTGAGAGAGATAGCCGCCGAACTTTCTGTATCTCACGAGTCGATCCGAACCATTTTAAATAATCACTTGGGTATGAAACATGTTGCCACTCGGCTAGTCCCAAAAGACCTCAATTTTCTCCAAAAACTCAATCGCATGAGAGTCGCTGAGGACATGCTAGAACGAGTCAATTCCGACCCAACATTAATGAAACGCATTGTTACTGGTGACGAGACGTGGGTTTACGAGTTTGACATGCAAACTAGTTAACAAGCTTCGGAGTGGCGTCTTCCAACTGAACCGAAACCGAAAAAACCACGCCGAAGTCGATCAAAAGTCAAAGTCATGTTGACTGTTTTCTTTGACTCTCGCGGTGTTCTGCACTCGGAATTTTGGTCGGAAGGGTAAACGGTAAATAATTCGACGAAAAAAGCCAGATTTGTGGAAAGAAAGTTCTTGGATTTTGCACCACGATAATGCGCATTCGCACAAGACCATCATTGTGAACGAATATTTAACCAAACACACAACAAATACCATCGAGCAACCACCATATTCACCAGTATAGCTCCAGACGACTTCTTTCCTTTCCTTAACTTAGCACTTCGTGGCATCCGTTTTCAATCAGTAGAAGACATAAAGGAGAATTTGCGGCGAGAACTGAACTCAATTCCGGAAAGAGCGTTTAAAAAATGTTTTGATGATTGGATTATTCGTTGGCGTAGGTAAGTGTATCGTTTCTGAAGGAGCATACTTTGAAGGTGATAAAATAAATTTGGATGAATAACTAACATTTTGTGTATTATTGATCTTTTCCTGGTACTTTCTTGACAGAATAGTATATATTTTTAATTTTATATGCGAATTAACATTATACATCAAATTTATTTTGTAAAAACAACTTTCTTTCCCAGGCGACGATAAAGGGAGGAGTAAATGGCTGATTAGGATAACTATGACAAGTGAACAAGGAGATTTAATCTGTCAGCCATTCAGCGAGATGTTTCAGGATTACATTCAGCTTTTGATTCTATTCTTTTCTATAATAATTGCCTTAGTAATCAGTCGGATCAAAAGTCGTCGAGTCGGTATGATGTTATTTGTAACGAAGGTTTTTGCTAGACAATTTGTTTCCATTGTTTATTTTGACAGTTTGTTATCAATGATTTTCTAAGAAAAAGTATATAAAATTTTCCATTTCAAATCAAGAAAGTTAGAAACCATTCTCGCAGAACTGGATTATTTTGCCATGTATGGACATGGCAAAATAATTTAAAAAAAAATATGGACGTGGCTATGCAGCCACGTTTGACCACTTTTTAGAAAAGGTGAAAATAAATTAACCTATCCAGCAAAAAAAGGTATGCAGGAAGCTGGTAGGAACACTTCTATTAAACTATACGTGTAATAAAACTGGATATTGTTTTTAACTGCTCAGTTTCAATATCAGTGTGTCACCTAGCTTTAATTTTTTTCATTATTTTTTTTATACAACTAGATGACAAACAAGCTGACGGCCTACTTGGTGGTAAGTGGTAACCCTGCCTATAGATACTGGCAATAACAAGGAAAAATCACTTGATATTTCAGGCGCGTTGTCATCCTGAGGCCTTTAATAAAATGCCTTCCATGCCCACCATGTAATTTAATTTTACTGTTTGTACCTACGTATATTAAAATCATTTCTTAATTAATCTATTTTCTATAAGTATAGTTAAATAAAGAGTAATGATGTCATGGAAAACGATGCCAAGAAGTATAGCTTAGTATCCAAATCGATCGCTACATCGGCGGAATATGTAACAGTTCGAGACGAGTTTGCAAGCCAAAAAAACCTTTGCAACTTTACTGTCTCTAAAACGGAAGAACTTCCTTAACTATTTATGAGCCTTAAAAGTCTTCTGATAACGTCGAAATCCGAGCAAAGTGCCACTTTCCTAGTACGCCCCTTTGTGGGCCTTGCCGTTTATAGATTATGCCCTTGATATGATCATGGGATATACAGGCTGTGAGGGATTATCTTAAAATAAAGTAAATACACGTGGAACTTATATTAAGAGACTGACGCAATATTGCATTTAACATCTACGAATTATCGGATTCGGCGTATTATTTTAAAGCTTGGAACTAGTATAAAAATAAGGTTTAATAACCTTAAACAAAAAGTGAAGCACCACAGCCAGTTACTGAGTTTGATATTGTGTGGTTTTCTCCAACAGTTGTCATATTTGCGGCAGTTTTAATCATTTTTTACCAAATCTTAAGTCACTAACGCTACCAGCCGACCAACAGTCCATGGTTGGTCTGCTCCCCCACTAAATCCTCAGTGACGTCATCACGAACTGCTGACCGGCTTTCACTGGACTTAATACGTTTTGGGCTTCTCCTTTTAATAAGAGATTTACATTGACCTTGGCATGGAAAACAATAATAGTATCAAATCAGGTTAGGAGTAAAGAAAATATTAAAGAAGTAGATATTATTAATATCTATGTCTTGTCATATCTAAAAGCAAAGACCGCTACCATAGTGGCATTATCGCTTTTGATTATAGGACAAAATTATGTTCCAAAAAAAATAAACGAGGAATCAAATATTTTTCTGCTGTCCTCCTCATCCTGTACATAAAGTTGTTGTACGCCCTTTCTATTCCAAAGGAAATCGACTTAACAATAAGCGAAGAAATAAGAAAAGAGTCATTCCTTTACTAGGTGGTAGGCCCGTATGTAGGGTCTTCTAGGTAGATACCACTACCTTTCTTATTTCAGCCGCGAAACAGTTCGCTGTGTTTCGGATTGAAGGGAAAGGCAGCTAGTGTAATTACCAGGCATGGAAGGCATTTCATCCTAGGCCTCAGGATGACAACACATCTGCGATACCAAATATTTTTTTCCTTGTTATTGCAAGTGTCTAAAGGCGACGGTAACCATTTACCGTCAGGTGGGCCGTAAACTTGTTTGTCATCTCGTTGTGTTCTGGTCAGTTGTTTCTAGAGACAAGAGAAAGTGAAGCACTAACTCCAAAAAATTATGAGGTTATTACTTGGTAATTTAATATTTTTTTATCGGTTTTTCAGATTATTGTTGCATGCCGCCTTTTACAGGCCAAAACAGTTATCATAATGATTTTAATACGAATAATTTCAAACATAATTTTCGTTTTAAATTTCGCTCCAAAACGCCATTACATATCAAGTGACCGCTGTGACGTCACCATACCAAGTACTGATAAATTGCTGTGGCGAGTGATATATTAATTAAAATTTCGTAATAATACAATAAAATAAAGTTTCACAGGATTCCAATTATTAAAACTAGCACTACGTGACAAAATTTTATTTTAATTTGAATACAGTCTACATCCCACCTATTACATACATAATTATTATTAAGTAAGGAATAATATAAGATAACTTGTTATGTAATCTACTTTCATTAATGTGCCTTTTAGGGAACCACTCGACTTACGTGAACACGACTTGAATATTTTTTGTGTTAAGAAGGCAACGCAGGAACAATACCGACGACTTACCTATTAATTTTCTTCTTGCATTTTCTTCATATTAAAATATTATATTCAAAGACGTAGCAATGCGCTGAGAAGAGCGCTATAATATTTAGAAGCTTGCAAGCTGTCGACCTCACAAAGAACTCGCTGCTTCATTTACTTACTCTTCGTAAGATTACCAAGCTAAGCTATTAAGCGAGCAAGGGTTTGAGATGCTCACAACTCACAATACGTATAAAATTTGCCAAATATTTGATGGTTTAACAATACGCCTCCGCCTGTTTTTCAATGGATAAACAACACGTGAGTAGTGCTGGAGTTGTTAGGTAACCACTTACCACCAGGCGGGCCGTGCGCGTGTTTGCCAGCGTTTTAATTAAAGAAAGGTTTAATTAAGTATTGCAAAAATACACTTAAAAAATGACAACTAAACTTTCGACTATATGTAGCTCAAAAAAGTGACTACATCATTTAGGAACACCTAGCCAAAAATAAAGTTGCATAGAGGCGCACCGTTTTATGAAAAAAAATAGCATAAAACAATGTTTCATATCTTATCTAGACACGTGTAGAACCAAAACACTATTTTGCCTCGATGCTTTTTATTTCCGAAAAGACCTTTTAAATAAATGAGAAAACTTAAGGTAAACGATAAAATTTTTATTTAATAGGAAATTAATTTAAATAGTAGAGATTCTTCAATATTCCCGACTCGGTAGAAGTATTTTTGAAATCTTTATAGTTAGTTTTTAGCAAAATAATTTGTGTATTTTCGCTCACGTTACACGCGTGATAGCAATTTTGTGTTTTGTTCTCCTGCTGATTCTCTATCCTTAAATCAAATAAACTGTTATTACATCTAGCTATTTTTTTTCATACAACTAGATGACAAACAATCCAAAATTGATAGTGGGACGAACGGGAAGGCTATTTTATACGATTCCCGTTGGTCCCACTAATACGACAATTGGTTTTTGAGGTATAAACGTTAATGTTATTGTTATTTGAAACTAAAATTAAAGTCTAGTGATAAGTAAAATACAAAACATCAAAAAGTACTGCGTAAAATTGTAAGAACCAATTTAGGTCCTATTTTTTTTTGTAAGTTAGGATAGGAATAAAATTTATATTTTTGAGTTTTGTTATTCTGATCACTCTTTATTTAGTAACCGGTAATTTTAAGTTTAGAATGTTTCATATCCCATACTACATAGATCGAATAGGCTAATTGTTATTTAACACAACTACTAAAACTAAGTGGACTAGGTGAAAAAAGTATTTACCTTGAGTAATAATAATACTAGGAGTAGGTGCACTTGGTATAAAATTTACCTAGTATAACTACTCATTTTTCGCTTAAGAGCGCGGGACGTCCTTAAATATGTAAGTATTGCTAAAAAAACTACATAAAGATATGATTGTTTATTTAAAAAAATAACAAATGAAATAATCCTGTAATGTCTGGTGGGCTGCCTTTTCATATTTTTCAAATAAGTCATGATTTTAGTGACTTAATATGAATGTGATAATATGAATATGAATGTGAATATGTGATTCTCTCATCTATAGATTTTTATACACTGCGCAATTGGGTTTTTGAATATATTTTTTTTGTGATAAATGGAAAGATCTAATAGAAGTCATATCACAAAACTTTTTTATTTATTTATTTTTTGTAATAATTCAAAAGTTAATCAAAATAAAAAATAGTTTTTGAATCCAGAACCGAAGATACGCCGAAACAGCTCTCGAGCACACACGAGTGCGTCTCCCATAACACAGGGCAACCTAATTTGGGAGCAGTTTAATACATTGTTGATACCAAACTGTTGAAATAAAAAACTTATTATTATTATTATTATACTGTTGGTTTTCGATTATTGCAGTTTAAACTGAGATAATAAGTACAGGGTTTGATCTATAAGTACTCGAAAATATTTCATAACACCATTCTTATTAATTACTAGCGGCCACCCGTGGCTTCGCCCGCGTGAACTACACGACGTCATCCTGTGGACTTTAATAAATTTGTAAGATAAAAAACAGTTATTTCGATCTTCAAAATAAATTACAGCGTATATGAAAGTTTCACTAAAATCCTGAACGGCAGTTTCTGCATAAAACGTTGACAACTGTCAGACAGTCAGTGTTTCATCAAAATCGGCCAATAAACAAAAGAGTAGGCCGCCATCTTGGATTTTTAAATATTTTAACATTGCGTTGCTGTTTTCTTGTTAAAATAAGTAGTAAAACCGGGTTTCATCAAAATCGGGCCACAACCACAAATGTTGGTCGCCATCTTGGATTTTTAAATATTTTAACATTGGGGTGCTGTTTTCTTACTGCAACTGCTGCTGTATGGAAACAGTGGATAAACTGTGTCTAAGCCTTCGAGGCTATTATTCAACATAAGAAAGGTTGACACTACGAGTAGTAGGTACCTATTGGTAAACTAAAATAGCGTTTGAGTATGAAGAGATAAGAGATAATAATAATAATAATATTTAAACACTCACACCTATTATCTAGCCCAAAGTACGCATCATTAAGAGCTTGTGTTATGGATACTAGATAACGGAGAAATAATGATAATAATATGTATATAAATATTAGAAATATACTAAATAAACATATAAACATCCATGACTCGTAAACAAATATTCGTACTCATCATACAAACATTTGTTCCTACCGGGATTAGAACCCGGGACCTCTTGACCGAGTAGCCTGGGGTACAGACCACTCGGCCAGGCGGTCGTATTAAATATTAATAAAAAAAAAGCCTAAAAGAAGCTATAACCTTAATATAAAAAAGGCTACAGTCACAACCTTTATAAAATGGCTAGCCATGTAAAAGGCTACCTCATTAGCATAGCCCAAAAAAAATACCAATATAGTATTTAATTTAGGGATCTAATTTAGGTCTAAAAGTCTATAATCTTCGGGAACACTAGTAAAAAGCCGTAAACGCTGAACTGTTGGAAAATAGTTTTACCATTATGACGTCACAACTATGGCGACCAATCGTGGCGCGTTTATAGTCACGTGATTTTTATATATATTTGATTACCTACCTACCTACATTATACATATAAATACCTTTGCAAATTCCGCATAACCCAAAAAATGCGATTAAACATAGATCAGAATTTCTTGATGTGTAATTTCTTAGTCAACCAACCATCCAAAAATTATTTTCCATGTCATTGAGTGGGACGAACGCGAATTTAATTAAATATTTAATTTCTATTCCCGTTCGCCCCACTGAATTTGGTGGTGGGACGAACGGGAATATAAATAAATAAATTAATAGAATTCCCGTTCGTCCTACTGGTGGGACAAAGCCTGGTGGGACGAACTGGAATATCCCAGCTTAACAATCACACAAACACTAGTCATCATCATCATCATCATCATTAGCCTATATACGTCCCACTGCTGGGCACAGGCCTTCCTACATGGGAGAAACACATGAGGAGATTAGGGCCATAACATCACCACCCTGGTACAATGCGGGTTGGTGGGTTAAAGCGGTTGCAGGACAA
Source organism: Nymphula nitidulata (assembly GCA_947347705.1). Classification (NCBI taxonomy): domain Eukaryota; kingdom Metazoa; phylum Arthropoda; class Insecta; order Lepidoptera; family Crambidae; genus Nymphula; species Nymphula nitidulata. The sequence continues at coordinate 13,032,800 of OX374625.1, read as the reverse complement.
ACGGTACCAACGGCTTAACGTGCCTTCCGAAGCACGGAGGAGCTCGAGATTATAAATTTGATTGACCCATCCCAGGACCAGCCATAGCGAAAGCTGCTTTGTTTTCGTAATCGAAACCAGAGCGCTCAAACCAATACGCCACCGAGCTCCTCAACACTAGTCAGTACTGCCGAATTCAACCATCTTACATGTGTGACTACCATTATCGAAGTGTACAAAATTCTCTTAACGGTATTTTAAAATCAAAATAGGTGAATACTTATTTATTGCTTTTTTAAAATCTTATACTAGCCCCACTGAAGCCAATAACAACTAAAATTAAATGAAACTCTTTAATTGGACTTTAGATTACACAATCACAATTACCGTCGGTTAATCAGATAGAAATAACAAATTGTAGCCCACAGTGCTACACTACGCTGAGCACCAATTTTCCGGGTCTCTGGAATTGCTTCAGCAATAATAATAGATAACTTATAAATACTTTTCTATTTTCTTTTCAAGACTTAGAAACGACAAATTTTATACTGCTTTGTACTTTGAGAAAATTATACTTATAAAAATGTTTTTCTAAATCTTGATGGCCTGCTGTTTAAGTGGTCAGTTACCCCCTAAACCAAAGGTCCTATAGGTTTCCTTGGTTTGTTGGTCCTGATACGAACATTTGTTCACAAATAATTGATATACACATTTAGTGTTAGCTACCACCTTTTCAAGATGGATGTATAACTATTCCCTACCAGCTAGGCGCTTAATTTTGGTGGATAATAGATATAATTATAAGTACCTTGTGTAAAGCCCTATTAATTTTATGCTTAGATATTTTGAACCATAGACAATAAATGCATAAACTAGAAAATGACACGTGCGAACCCATGACCTTTCATAATCCAGGTCACTGCTCTGACCATCGAGCCACTCCAAAAAATCTATTTTCTGGTCTTTTTGCTTAAGCAATAATGTTCCTCTCAACGTTCAAATACGTAAATAATATTTTTCGTGATCTGAAAAATGATAATAGTCGTATCACGCACGTCACACATAGTAGTAGGGTCTGAATTTTAATATGTGCCTCCAGGGGATTCGTAGCGACTATTATTCCATTACAGTAACCGAGGGCTTTGAAAGAAAGATAAGTACTTATGACATTTTGACAATAAAATGTAGGTCGAGAAAATCTTACTAAAATCACAAATGAGAAATAAAAGCTGTAGTTAAAAAAAAAGTCTTAAATGGCTCTAAAAGCTTTTTCCAACCATACAAAGCAATATGTTTACTCTTGAGTTTAATTGAAGAATCAATGTGATATTAGCTCGAAAGCAGTTCCTGTATCTATACACCTATAGAATCCCCATCTACGTAAACCGTATTCTCACACTGGTCTCTTAGGGATTTTTCCCTATCTATATCAAACAAAATTGCTAATGACTAGCCTGGGTCACCACTCACGGGAAATAAGATGGACCCATGATCAAATTATAGGATATGCACTAGCTAAAATTCTGGGTGGTAAAGTAGTCGTGACAAATCTATACATAGCGAGGTCCAACATATTATAGTCGTATACGAAATCATAAATTGTTTGCTAGTCGAAACCAAACGTTCTGTGGCGTGAGCTGATGCGTCAATTCCGCAAATACATCGGGTTCTAAACGGACTCCTGAGGCCACAGGTGAACGCGGCAGCTATGTTTGACAGAATTCACACTAGAAGCATTATAATATCAAGTAATATTTGTTTATGGGTGTGTTAGATTAAATAATTAATTGCCTTACAAAGGTGTTGAAGATGTCTCGGCTGTTAAGTGACGCTACCTGTAATCATAGGAATACTGGTAAAAGATTATTAATGTATACAACTTTTCAAGGAAGGTAAGGCATAATGGTATTTATTACTCGAACTTTGAACGCCCGACATGGGATAGCACCTCCGCCTTACATAATCATCGTTTTCATATCAGGCTATGATGTCCACTACTGAACGAAGGCCTCCCCCATCGATTTCCAAATGGACGGTTCTGCGCAGCCTGCATCCAATGGTTCCTCACGGCCCTGACAAGGTCGTCTGTCCATTTAGTGGGAGGCCGTCCTACTTTGCGCTTTCCGGCACGTGGTCGCCATTCTAGAACTTTAATGCCCCACTGGCCGTCTGCTCTGCGTGCTATTTGCCCTGCCCACTGCCACTTCAACTTACTAATCCTATGAGCTAAGTCATTGACTTTAGTTCTCTTGCAGACTTCAGAATATCGCTGCTAAATAATACTACTTTGAAGGGTTGCGTTCCCGCGGTGAGTAAGGTCGCCAGAGCTCATTAAGCAAGCCTTATGTTGGGAGCAGGGGAAACTGTATCTTATGCTGTCAACATAACGCTTTACCTTGATTTTTAAAGGCAAAACGTGAATGTAATACGAGCAAACTGCTTACAATCAGGCAAACCTTATACTTGTTTGTCAAGCTTGCCGTATTATAATTTGGTTAGTAACGTAAACAATCCTATTACGGCGGTAGTCAAAATTAACGCCTTTTACGGAGGTTTACTCATTTACAAAAGTTCAAAATAGGGATAAGTTCTAAGGTATTTTTATTTTCGTACTTTATTCTTCTTTGGTTATTTTACTAGGTGGTAGTTCTGTATGTAGGTTCGTCTCGGTAGGTACCACCGCCTTTCTTATTTTAGCCGTGAAACAGTTCGCTATGTTTCGGATTGAACGAAAAGGTAGCCAGTGATTACTGGGCATGGACGTTGTAGATTATATTTCATCTTAGGCCTCAGAATGACAACGCACCTGCAATATCAAGAGATTTTTCCTTGTTATAGCAGGTGTCTATAGGCGGCGGTAACCTTACGGTTTAAGGCTTACCACCAGGTGGGCCGTCAGCTTGTTTGTCAGCTAGTTGTTTATAAAAAAACTACCTCCGTAATAGGCGTTGATTTTGTCTACCGCCGTTATAGGACTATTTACATTATACGTTACAAATTATATTAAAACACTATGCATTGTTATTCAGAGTTTCGTACCACTTAGAGTGGCGCCACTACCAGACCAAACATGTAAGCAGTTCTTCCACGGGCGACGCCAGATCGGAGATCTGGAGTGTCAGGGTGTGACCTTTATGTCTAGTCGATAAGTTAATTACATAAAATTGTTTGAATAGTTTCCACATAAAAACAAAGCATTAGTGCGTGGTCTTACCGTTTCTTACACATAAATAGTTTGATAATTTAATGCCAACCCGATTTCTCGAGAGTGGCGTTTGTTTTTTACTTACGTAGTAAAGAACAAGGGAATTTAAAAATATTTCAAATATTTTTTCAACAATGTTTAATAAAGTTTAATTTTAGTTTTATATATTTTTTCTCGGAATCATTTAATCTCTACTTAATGAAACGAAACGTTTTGACGATGTACAGCTTCCTCAATAAAATCTTAAAAGCTAACATGAGAACAATGTCTTATCTATTACACCTGAGTAAATCCTGAAAGCTATTTTCATTTTTGTCAGGTGATTGAAACGGAATTCGACAATGGATTCGAAAATCCACTGAGCAATTTCATTAATAACTGAAAACATATTTCTAAGTAATCTGTTTTATTTCACCGTTCTTGATAAAAATAAATCAATCTTAGCTATTTTAGCCCCCGAAGAAAAAAGAGGGGGGTTATAAGTTTGACGTGTGTATCTGTGTGTCTGTCTGTGGCATCCAAAACGTATGTACCGATTTTGATTAGTTTTTTTTTGTTTGAAAGCTGACGTGATTGGGATGGTTCTTAGCTATAATTTTTAAAAATCAGTTTGCCGTTTGATGACTATCAGCTCATTTTCATTTTCTACATGATAGAATGGTTTTACTAACTTTCACAGACCCGATTGATTTGAAATTTGGTGTACTGTCACTTCGGTGACATTCCCATGACATACTAACCTCGAGCTGATCCATTACCATCAAAAAGTCTGCGGAATTCTTATTTCTTCAGAAACTTACGGCAGGTTTAGCGTGTTTGGGCTCATAAGAATAGTCTCAATGAGATGGTGTTAGATAGATGATTAATGAGGTCAGGGGTGACTTAAAATTTTCAATTTTATGTTTTATTCATAAGGATTACTTAAACACACATCAATTAATTCCAGGATGAAAATCCTAATTATGTTTTAACAAAATTATGATTATCAGTCTCGAATTAATTGTATATCTCTGTTGTTTTATCTCTGTTATGTTTACTACATTTATATTGGTGAAAGTAACTGAACAAATCCCTTTGTTTCTGAAATTTTAATGACTTCTTAGTAATAAAATACGAACAGATAGGTTTTGGAAACATAAATTGTTTCTACTTATCGCTTTTAATTAATATTAATTAGCACATACCTATTAAATTCCTTATTTGTGATAATTCGTTATAACGAGTAAGTACAATCAACAAGTGAAAAAGATGATTAAAATCAGAATTATTTGTGAAAAGAAGAGATAATGAGGAAACGGCAAGTTTTTTTTTTATAATATAATAACACAAGAATCTTTTATTAGTTTGAAAGTTATAAAATGTAATAGTTTCATTTTAATTTTTCTTTTCACAATATTTGATTATTATTTACCCTACAACAAAAATTGCTTGAATATTCTGGCAGTAGGTATGAATACTTATCCTGTTCCTAACCGTTTAAGGTTTCTGTAATAGATATCTAAAATATTTTCCGTTATGGATTTACAGAGGTTTCCCTGACCCTTATCAAGCAAAAGTCAGTTTTGACATAAAATAAAATTCCTAACGTGGAAAATTTCCCCTTGCTTTCGTACTTAAAGCCGCGTTAGGTTTTGATGAAATATTTTGTGACATCTAAAATAGCTGTCCATGTATTTTTTTATGTTTCTTTTATTGTGTATGACATAGTTAAATACCAAAACTCCGTTGCTCCTGGGCTTGGCTAGTCAATTCTCAGATTCGACAAGTCTTAGTCAAAGTTTTAGCAGTGTTACTGCTAGGTATAAATGAAAACCTCGGTTCTTGACTGCTGAATGTGGAATGATTTTATTTAAAACTTATGCGAATATATATACAAAAAACTTTACATACGAATAATATTTGAACCAATAAAAAAACTTAAATTTAGACCAATAGGGGTTGTGTTTAACGCCGCCTCGCTCTAGCCATTGCTCTCACTCGGTGTGTATTCAGTACTATCAGTACTGTGATGTATAAATAGCCGTCGAGGCGATCGGCTCGCTCTTTTGACCGGCGGCATCGGAGCGACTAGGCGTGTGAAGATAAGAGCGCAAACGACGGCACACGGCGAGACGTGAAGAGACGACGGCGTCCTGGACTTGCAGTTGGTGTTGAGCCTCTTGAACAGATTGTCCTTCATCTTATTCAATAGATTGTCCTGAAAGCTCTTTTCAGAGCTACTTCCTGTTTCGGCTACAGTACTCCCCCTCAAGCGAAGCGTACCGGCAGCTTGACGACACGGCCGGATCTTGTTGTTTTCGAAACTGCTGGCTGTGACGTCACGGTGTCTGAATTCTTGGTATTGGTTTTATGGTTTCTTGGTACTGGTACTGGTAATGGTGAGAATGGTATGTTGGTATCTTGGTAATGGGTTGGATTATTTTCCTCTAACTGGTAAGCGGGCTTCAATCTGTCTATTGATATGTTTGCTACACGATCCGGTAATTTGACCGTGTAGATTTTGTCTCCACGCTTTAAAACTAGATAGGGCCCCTCATAAGGTGGTTGTAGTGGTCTTCTCACTGCATCGACTCGCACGAACACATGACTGCAGCTGAGTATGTCTTGATGCACGAAGATGCGGCGTTTGTTCGTGTGATGTACGGTGGAGAAGAGTGGTTGGTTTTCTCTGATTGCGGCACGTACTTTGTCTACGTAGGTAATGTCCATAGCGGGCGTTGATGTTGATGCGATAAAGAAATCGCCCGGCAGACGCAAGTTATAACCGTAGGTGAGTTCGGCTGCACTAACTCCGGCGTCGGTACGTAGCGCGGCACGTAATCCGAGAAGTACTGTCGGCAACTCGTCAATCCAGGAACTGGTGTCGCTTAACTTAGCTCGTAACGCAGTTTTGAGAGTGCGATGCCAACGTTCGACTATTCCGTTGCTCTGTGGGTGATACGGCGTAGTACGATGTCTCTTGATTCCCATTGTTTTCATCAAATTGTTGAACAGCTGACTCTCAAATTGTCGCCCTTGATCTGTTGTTATCGTTGCGGGACACCCGAAGCGGCTTATCCAATGTTTATATATTGTGTCAGCAACTGTTTCCGCTGTTATATCGTCAGTAGGAATTGCTTCGGGCCACTTTGTGAGACGGTCGATCATAGTGATGAGGTATCGATGTCCTTGGCGTGTGGTAGGTAGAGGTCCGACAATGTCGACGTGTACATGTTGGAAGCGGTCAGCTGGCGGGAAACTTGAGACACCAGATAGCGTGTGACGTTGTATCTTGTTTTTCTGGCAGTCAATGCAACTATTTGTCCATTTTCCAATATCCGAGTTCATTGAGGGCCAAAAGTACTTTTGTGACGTCAGCTTGCGAGTTGTGCGAGTGCCGGGATGACTGATATTATGAATGCTTTTGAATGCGGCTTGCCTATATTCTTCCGGTATGTATGGTCGGATATAAGGCGTAGATGCTTCACAATATAGTTCAATATCGGTGTTCGGGATAGCAATTTTCTTCAATGTGATGTTTTCTTGACATAGGAGTTGCTGCATAGAGTTGTCCTTTTCTTGTGCTTTAGCGATGTCTTGAAAGTTCATTATTGACGGGCAGGATATGGTTTCGATGCGACTCAGAGCGTCGGCAACAATGTTGTCTTTGCCGCTTACGTGGCGCACGTCGGTAGTGAATTCACTGATGAACAATAGTTGCCTTGTTCTCCGTGGAGTTTCGGTATCGGATGTCATCTTATTCATTGCGTACGTAAGTGGCTTGTGGTCGGTGAATATTATTGTTTCTCTGCCTTCGATGATTTTTCTAAAGTGTTTGACTGATAAGTAGATTGCTTGCAGCTCGCGGTCGAATGTTGAGTACTTTTGTTGTGCGATAGTAAACTTTTTTGAAAAGTAGCCAAGCGGTTGCCATCTGTTATCGATGAGTTGTTGAAGTACGGCTCCAGCGCATGTATTTGATGCGTCGCACATAAGTGCGAGCGGGACAGAGTGGTGCGGGTGAGCGAGACAGGTTGCTTCTTTGATGCATTTCTTGCAATTTTCAAAGGCTTGAGATGCATTTTCAGTCCACTCGATTTTTGTCTTGTCGCGCTTCTTAGTTTTATGTAGGTATGCGTGAAGTGGTGCTTGAACATTCGCAGCGTTAGGTATGTTTTCTCGGTAGTAGTTAATCATACCGAGGAAACGTCGGAGTTCTTCTATTGTTTGTGGTTTGGGGTATTCGGTGATTATTTTGATTTTATCTTCCGGTGGTTTTATGCCTTCTTTGGCGACAGTGTAGCCGAGGAATGTTACTTGTTGCTGCCCGAAGATGCATTTCCCTGGGTTTATAGTTATTCCGTATTCTTCTAAGCGCTGTAGTACCATGTGTAGGTGCTGTCGGTGCTGTTGCTCGTTATCAGAGGCCAAAAGCAGGTCATCCACGAACGGGTAGACGAAATCAAGATCGCGAAGTACTTCATGTATAAACCGTTGAAAGGTCTGGCCTGCGTTTCGAAGTCCCGGACACATCCGAGGAAATTCGAAGAGTCCAAACGGTGTGATAATAGCTGTCTTCTCTATGTCCTCTTCATGTATAGGCAGCTGTTGATAGGCTCTGTTCAGGTCGAGGGTTGAGAAAACTTGTTTTCCGGAGAGTTGATACGTGAAATCCTTGATTCTTGGAACAGGGTAGCGGTCTGGCTTCGTGACAGTGTTGAGGCGTCTATAATCTCCGCAGACACGAAGATCTCCGTTCTTCTTTGGAACTATGTGAAGTGGGCTTGCCCATGGGCTCTTGCTGGGTCTGCAGAGGCCTTGGCTTATCATATTTTCAAACTCCTTTTTAGCTTGTTTGTAGCGGTGTGGTGGGATAGGGCGGGCTCGACAATATACTGGCGGGCCTGTAGTCTCGATGTAGTGTTCGATATTATGCTTCGGGTTGCGTTTCATCGATGACAGCCGAGTAGTTCCGGGGTATTGCGCAAGTACGTCGTGATATGATTGCTTGACGTCGATGCTGCGAACCGTTGGCATGTCGGTGTAACGACCTGTTGTGCTAGTACCAAGCTTCGTAGTATTATCTATGAGTCTTTGGTTTTTCAAATCCACCAATAAGTTGTGATGCTTTAGAAAATCGGCTCCAATAATCGGTTTGCTGACGGCGGCTACTATAAATTTCCATTTATAGGGTCTTCGGAGGTTGAGATTGAGTTCCAGAGTCCTTTCACCATAGGTAGGTATGATGGTATTGTTCGCCGCGTACAAGTTGAAGGGTAGAGGCTTCTCATAAGTTCCTTTTCGTTTCGGTATGGCGGAGATATTAGCGCCGGTGTCTATTAAAAATGATAGTCTTGTATTTATGTCAGTGACAAATAGGCGGTATGACCTGCTCGCTACGTTGGCTTCCGCCTCAGCCAACGTGTTGTCTAGTTTTCCGTCTTGTTATCATTGTTGAAGCTGCAGGGCGTTGTACAATGTCTTGCGTTTTTTCCAAAGCGTCGATGGTAGAAACAGTACGGCGAAGGAGTAGCTGCACGTGAGTTGGAGCTGCTGTCTCTGGGGCGGGCTGGTGAAAACTTGCGTGATCGGGAACGGTGTCGTTGCGGAACGTAGTGATATCGCGATGGTGAATGTGCATATCGCTGGTTATTGCTCTGCATTGATTTTAGTTCTGCGATCTCGAGATGTAGTTTTCTAATTTCGTCGACGAGCAATTGCGTGTCGTAGTTCGGTTCTTGGCGATTGGTGGTTGAGGGTGATGACGTAGACTCAGTTGCTACAGCCGATACTTGATGACTTTGTTCAAGCATTTTGTCGGCGAGCTTGGCGAGTTCGTCCAGTGCAGTTTCCTTGCTTATCGTGTCGCTGACGACGAGCACTGAACGTACATGTGGTGGCAGAAGATTCATCCACATCAATCTTAATGTATTGTCAGGAACCTTATTGCGTGCTAGCGTTCTCATGCGTCGGAGTAGTTGACTTGGTTTTTGTTCGCCGAGTTCCATGTCCGAGAGCAACTTTTGTAGTTGTTTTCCATCCGATTCTTCATACACCGAGATGAGTCGTTCTTTAATGGCAGTGTATTGGTGGTCGGAGGGAGGATCGTACAGTAGGTCGCATATCTGCTCGATATCTTCTTTTCCTAGCTGTGCTATGACCATCTGTGCTTTTTGGAATTCGCTCTTCTTTACGTCGTGGATGGCGGCTTCGAAGCTTAGAAACCACAACTCTGGCCGGTCGCGCCAAAACGGTGGTACACGCATAGCTAGTGCGATTCCGGAGACTTCTTGTGAAGATATTTCTTGCGGCGGCAGCGGTTGGTTCGCCTCTTGGTTGGCCATCTTCAAGTCTTCTGTGTTCAGAACGGGGTCACCAGTTTAGCAGTGTTACTGCTAGGTATAAATGAAAACCTCGGTTCTTGACTGCTGAATGTGGAATGATTTTATTTAAAACTTATGCGAATATATATACAAAAAACTTTACATACGAATAATATTTGAACCAATAAAAAAACTTAAATTTAGACCAATAGGGGTTGTGTATAACGCCGCCTCGCTCTAGCCATTGCTCTCACTCGGTGTGTATTCAGTACTATCAGTACTGTGATGTATAAATAGCCGTCGAGGCGATCGGCTCGCTCTTTTGACCGGCGGCATCGGAGCGACTAGGCGTGTGAAGATAAGAGCGCAAACGACGGCACACGGCGAGACGTGAAGAGACGACGGCGTCCTGGACTTGCAGTTGGTGTTGAGCCTCTTGAACAGATTGTCCTTCATCTTATTCAATAGATTGTCCTGAAAGCTCTTTTCAGAGCTACTTCCTGTTTCGGCTACAAAGTCAAACCCGATTCTAAGCTTCGTTTTTAGGGTTTCGTACCCAAAGGGTAAAACGGGACCCTATTACAAAGACTCCGCTGTCCGCCCGTCTGTCTCCAGGCTGTATCTCATGAACCGTGATAGTTGGACAGTTGAAAATTTTGTTGAAATGAACAAAATAAAAAAAAATTCAATGGGCTCCAATACAACAAACGTGATTCTTTTGCTTGTTTTTGCTCGATATTGATAACGGTGACAGGTAGACGCTTGTTTATAGATAATAGTACGGAACCCTTCGTGCGCGAGTCCGACTCGCACTTGGCCGGTTTTTTTGATTAACTGGTAAGCCCTATATTATTGTTATTAATTATTTTAAAATTACAAGGAGAAATTGAATATGATAAGACTAACTTCAGTCGCTGAAATAAATTACTTTCAACGATCCACTAAGGGAGGTAGGTACTCCTGGTCATGGAGTGTTGGGCCTGGCGACACGAGCGTCGCGAACTTCGTGCGGCGCTCGGTGGCGGTCACCTCTCGCTGCCAACCATGGTTAGAGCTATGGTTGGTAGCGAGAGGGTATAGGAGGCTACTGCCTCCTTCTGCGAGACTGTGCTCACGTAGAAGGAGGCAGCGGAGAGGGAGCGGGAAGAGAATCCTCTAGCCGCCCCTATCTGGCGTAGACGGGTGGGCGTCAGGAGGCGGGTGGTCATCGCCCATCGTCGAGGGCCCTAGGCGCGGCGCCGTGCGTGGGTGGCCCCCACGCACGCATTGCACAGGCCGCCACGTCTGGGATTGCCCAAGTGACTCTGGGTAATCTTCATCGGTGCGAAATCTGGCCGTAAGGCTGGGTTGCCTAAGGGTAGGCTAGTGAAATTGCTTTCACCTACCCTCCCTTCCCCTCCCCTACCCTCAGGCTTCCCTACCGGCAAAGCCTAGGCTACCCCTGCGAAGGGCAGTGGAGTTACCGGGGAGTTTAAGTGGGTATTTCCAGTGAATTTATCACTGGGCGGCCCCCACACACGCCCGTCGCCTAGGCAGCGGCGGGTAGGTCTGAAAACAGATTTCTCCCCGACCTAAAAAAAAGGTACTCTTGGTCATTATCATCATCATTACCAGCCCATATACGTCCCACTGCTGGGCACATGCCTTCCTAGATGGGAGAAGCACTTCCGGACTTTTGGGCCTTACCACCACGCTGGCCCAATGCGGTTAGTGGGCTAAAGCGGTTACAGCAACAACCGGGACCAACGGCGTAACGTGCCTTCCGAAGCACGGAGGAGCTCGAAGATTAAAAATTTTGGTTAACCCGTCCCGTGATGACCATGGTGAAAGTTGCTTTGCTTTCGTAATCGAAACAGAACGCTCAAACCTTTACGCCACCGAGCTCCTCCTGTACTCCTGGTAATAACTAAAAATACATAGGTCACGAGCAATTTCGGGGTTTCCTATTATAAAGCATTGGTCGAACCTAGGACTACCACCCTATTCTATGGAGGGGCTAAACATTACCTTAATGGCCTTTGACTATATTATATAACTTCTAACAAGTGCAGGGAATCCAAGTGTTTTCTAAATTTACATTTATGGACTATAATATCATTTTCAATTTGCAAAAGAATGCTGCAAAATATTTATAGTAGGTATCTGCAGTACTTTGTTATGTATAGTTTGTGCTTTGAAATAATACATGAATAAAAATTAATTATTCAGCTACTTCACAAAACTACTTGCAATAAAATCAAGGGCCTGTTTCACCAACTCTAACTAAGGTGTTGATTGGTGACTTCATAAATAACGCTATTTAGCAGTTAAAACTAACAAGTATCGTTTGTCAGTTTCATAAATGCAAACTACTTTAAGTCTTGATTAGTGAAAGCCCAGACAAAGTAACTTCAACCGTACTTTAGCTGTTGTTTGTGAAACAGACCCGAAGTAATTTTAATTAAAGATTTTGTTTTCGTAATATAACATCGCCATTAATTAACAAATTACATTGGTTTTTCATTAAATTAATGTACTTAGCTATACAATCGACGGTGCTTCATACGCTATAATTAGGAGTTAAATCTGGCCTTATTCAGTTATAACAAGAGTGGCTTACCAATCACAATAGATTTTTATCAAACAAGATACCGCAACAAGATATAATTTAAAAAAATGTGGATTAAATCTTATCTATAACTTTAACTATTAACTTGTAGAAATAGTTTTAAACCACCGAGGCTCTAATGCGAGTTTTGACACTAGTAAAACGGTACTGTTGCGTCTATATTTAGCTGTCAAATTGTATGAAAAAGGCAGCAACGCCTGTATTAGGAAGTAAATGAAACCTAATTTAATGAGGAGTCTACACGGTAAACGCGACATTTACGTTTAACGTAAAACGCGCACTTAGGGCATCGATGACATCTAATTTTATTAAAGTGAGTGGCGCAAAAGTAATGGCCTTATCTGAACTGTGATATTTTGTGTTTGGTTATTTGTTTTGTTTTTGTGTGTGTTTTAGTGTTTTTTTTTGTGTTTGTGATATTTTGTTATAATAAGAACACGGTAATTAAAAAAATTTTTAGTTTAGACTATTGAAATTTATCCCATCATGATAACTCCAATATGAAAGCATCTAGATTTAATGCAAGTTTCAGATCAGGATCTCGATTCCACCGAATATTTTTCTAATCGACTGTTTTTTATCATCCCAAATCAAATCAACTTATTGAACTAAATAAAAAAATATTAATATCTAAAAATACTAATAGTTGTCCCGCAGTCACTTCAAACGTAATTTAGGCACTTTCATTCTTTGTAAGGTGTAAATAAAAAACTTTTAAGATTTTCATATTATCTCATAAGCTCTAAGCTTATCACCGAAATAGAAACAAAAATGGGAACAGTTATTTCTCATTCGGCTTATGCAAAATAATTGCTATGTATTTCATAGTGAAACTAAAATATAAAAACATCAAACAGAATCAATAACTTACCTGACTTAGACATAAAACTTTCGGAGGCTATAACCGTTTTATGATTATTTCTGTAGCATCTGCTGCCAGCGGCTGTCTTTTTATACTTAGTATCTACCTTCATATAACATGCTATTTAATAAGTATGTATAGTTTTAATATGAGAAGCTCAGTGGCGTATTGGTTCGAGCGCTCTGGTTTCAATTACGAAAACAAAGCAACTTTCGCTAAGGATCGTCCATAGCGAAAGTTGCCCGTGATGGGTGAACCAAAATTTCTAATCTTGAGCTCCTCCGTGCTTCGGAAGGCACGTTAAGCCGTTGGTCCCGGTTCTTACTGCAACCGCTCTAACCCACCAACCCGCATTGGGCCAGCATGGTGGTGTTATTGCCCAAACTCCTCATGTGTTTTTCCCATGAAGGAAGGCCTGTGCCTAGCAGAAGGACGTAAAGGCTGGTGATGATAGTTTTAATATAAATAAAACGAAAGCAATAAAAATACGTATAGTAACTTTTAGAGTAAAAAGTGTTGGTTGCTACTACGTCAGCTCCTCTTAATCTTGCATCAAATGTTTTCTCATATTTAATTTGATATTATCACATAATATCAACCAAGATTGGTTCCAATAAAAATTTGAGCGCCTTTCAGTATATCGGTGAGCAAGATCGCTAAATCTCATTGAGAAAGCGTCACGTTCAGAGTAGGCTTATAGCTTTCTCCTGATTTTAACAGGGTACGCAACTCATGAGTAGTGCCCGAGGTACTACGAGCTCTATTTACTACGTGTATAGGCTACGGTAGCCGTTTGTAATCAGATAACTCTAACCTGCTTGCCATCGTCCATACTAGACGCCTGCAAATAACAGATGACTGCTGACTGATGACTTTTTCTAGTTTTATATTTTAATTACAGATGACTGCCTTGTGATTTGCATCACGTAAGTGTCCTTTTCTTCTTATACCAAACAGTGAAGGATGCGACGCCGCTTTTCCTCTTTTTACAATGAAAATAGGAAACGCGGTGGTAAACTTACCTAATATGCACCCTACCAAACGGGCCTACCGCAAAGTACCAAATATTAAAAATATTGAAAAAGTAAATAAATATTCTGGCCGGATCTCAGGAGACACGGGTCCGATTCCCGCCTGGAGCATATAATTTTTCATCGTATTTATTCCTAAAGAGTGTATCTTGCTCCAGGAGCCACACTTGTCTTTCCTCGATTCTTTTTTTTAATTAACCTTAGATGTAGTTATTTCTATACCTACATTATTATTTATGCATTTATGAAAAATTTTGATTTATGCAAATATTTTTCTGATGCTCGATATTTTAACCATGTTCACATTAAATTCTTTCTGAACATATCGTACAGCCATAAAAATATATAACCTAGTTTTATATTCTACCATAGTTCTGGCTACTAGGTCTCATTCTTTTAGGATTTGAGATTACGTGATAGCATTGTGTGGTATTATTGTAATAAAATAAAACATTGTTACTCATAGTTTAGGTTAAGATAAAAACAAAGATCCTTTCCTTTATGAAATTGCCTGTAGAATGAGATCTATATGCAAATAACATTTGTTTGGTTGCCGGTATATAAATCAACTTTGCGCTATATTTCACAATAATGTGTTTGTACAGTTGGTCGTTTCGTTTACCATCAAACCGGAGACTTTCTTCCGGAACTCTCGTCCGAATAACAATATCACTGTCACGCAAATTTGTCCCTACGTTAGCGTGACAAATGATACTTGCTGAAAAAAATATTCACAACTGTCAGTAACTATAACTCTTCCGTGTTTTGTCTGGATGCTGTTTGTTTACCTTGTATAAATAGCATTGTATTGGTTGAAACTTTTATTTGCATGTATTGATTTTATACATAAAGTAATCTGAAATATTTTAACGGTGTGGCGATCGGGAACCTCATCGAAACCGTGACAAAACAGACACACGGAAGCTTAATATCCTAAAAAGGTGTGTCGATTTTTCACACCTCACCTATTATGCCTGCCTACAAAACTCAGGTCCGGTCTTGTGTGGAATATATATGTCTCGGCTAATTACCTTCTCGATGCACTGAACAGATGGCAGCGTCATGCAGTCCGTATCATTAGCGATGTAGAGGTCGACCTCTACAATTGCGCCCAGATATTGCGTCGCTTAGCACCTTCTATCAGCTATGTCATACCTTATCCCACCTTCCCCCTTCCTACTCAGGAGCACGCGTGCCGTGCATAAGCAACGTAAGCATTTTGTATTTTTATTTTTGTATCTAGAAATGAAATTGGATTGTATAAAAGTAGTCACAGTAGTGTCGATATTAAGAAGATAATTAATGTTTACCTATGTATTATTGTATTTACGTATGTCTTTATAGGAAGTGTGTAACTAAATTCTGTAATAAAATGTAAGGGGATGGTTGTGTCCCTTATCAAGTTTTTCCTCTGAATGTTTGACACCTAGGCCACCTTTAATTGACCTGTTTATGACAAACCTAAGAAATACGTACAATCGCGTATCGTACCACACATTACAGCTATACCACGCGCACATAGCACGATAACAACTCCCGCAATCCCAGAATTCCAAATTTTATATCGGAGTCCTGTAACACCCTCTAGAACGCAGTGTGTCAATACATAATCCTTTCCCAACTTCTCAGTTTCAGTGTAAACAAACCCTAAAAGTCTTGTGGCCTTATCATTCCTGTGTTACGAAACTGCCTAGAGATATTGTTGACATTAACATGACTACACGTAGATAAATTAAAACATAGTAATGGACGTCAGCACAGAAATTATGATTTATGTTTTGGCCGTCAAAGACGAATGTTGTGAATGGTTACAGTAACTTATTCAAAAAATTAGTAAGACTCTAACCATTTCCTTGCTACCGCGAGTATCAATTGTAATATGGCATACGGAACGGATATATAATTTATCTCTATTCTTGGCCCGTAAGAACCGAAAACTTGGCTCAGCTGAGAGCCAAAACTGATCATTTATAATTATGCATCGAAACAAGATAATGGATGGGAGCTTTTGATAAATAACAACAATGAAATTCGACTGTTAAAAATTGCATTCACCGATAAATTAAATATTTTATAATATACCTTATATATTTAATGTCCCCGAAGGCCCCGCTGTCTTTAATATCTAATCTATATTACCTTTGTTTTTCAAAATACTAGTAACTAGTAATCTAGTTATTTATGAAATTGCGGTTTTGTACAAAGTATTTTGTGCAAACTTAAATTACCATGCTATGCTTTTGTATTTTATTTGAAATTGGCTTGACAGTTTTTGTGGATAATACATACAATGAGCGAATTTAAAAAAATAAGATAGTGAATATAAATACAACAAATTGAAACATTGAAAGCGGCTACATGTTCTACAGGCTCTAATTGCCTCTCATTTTCAAACTAATTAATACATTTTAACTAAAATTAATATGACATTCGTGAAATTCTGCTTGTCTACTTCCCTTTGAATATAAACAGTTATATTTTTGGTAGACATTCATTTGAGTTACAATTAAAGAAAGGCATTGGAAGAAAACGGCAATTTGATATTTAAATACCTATTATTACACCTTGTGAACAAGGAAGTGTGAACGGAAGACCTGCGTCGTAGTAAGGCTGCTCCGCCAAAATATGCTGAGAATTTATTGTGGTGGTATTGTTTTTGTTCAAATGTTGTTATTTCGTTTGTGTATTCGTAATTTTGTGTTACTGAATATATTTTCGTTTAGTGAATTCAATATCGCACATATTTCGTTTTTAAATAAAACTCGTTTCTGTTTACAAAATTACGCTAACATGATATGCGTGCCATTTTCGTATTATTATTATTGGTTCAATTTTCCATTTTAAAACTTTTGATACGGCAATGTAGTGCTTTGATACACAAAACGAGATTTGGTAAAAAAAAACACCAAAATAATTGCGTACTCGCGTTTGTGATTGATTGTGAAGTGATTTCCCACTGTGAAATATAAATTCTGTAACGAAATTTTCCCAAAACAGGAAGCGCATCTTTAAAATTGTGGTTTTTTAATGCATTCTTTTCGTTATTTATTCACCCTAGTAGCAAACTTTATAAGAAAAAAAATACGGCATTTTACTGCATCGGGGTTGGCTTAAATTTATATTTCAATGGTTTTAAATTGACGCCTACTTGAATGAATACTTTGGTGTAAAATTAACGTAGTTTTAGTTCACCGAACGAAATAAACGTTTGTATTGTGTTAGTGAACTTCGAAGCTCTAACGAGACCTTTTCTCACTTCATCGAATCTTTTCAGATGTGGAAAACGTTCTTGCACAAAAAATATGGAGACTCGAAAACTGTATTGGGCTTGTCAAAAATTTTTGCCATATTGTTTGACGTTTAAAAAAATTAAGATCAACTATCAAGACTAGAAAGTACCTCCAATACATACAAAGGACGTGGTCTTTTTGGGCTTTTATTCCTAATAATTTTGAACAGCAATGTGATATACCTCTTTACAAAGGTAATTAAAGAAGCTATACGATTTTAAATCAATCGGATTTTTCCAGCTGCCCGTTTGTCTTAAAATGTAAATAATATTCCAGCAGAAACTAAACGCAGGTTTGCATTTTCCCCTTGTTATTCAAATAGTAAAACATGTTAAATGCACCTATTGTTGAATTGGCTAATTAAGTATTTGAAGTTTTTACTATAATTACTATAGCTCTAGTTCAATATTTTAAAAGTAAAAAGTAATTGTTGTTAAACATATGCAATAACAAAACGCAAACACCTGCATATGGCATTTTTCATGTTCGTCTTAAAAATAAACGGGGGGTCATAAAACATTTAATTGCACTAAAAGTTCAAAATAATTGTACAAAAGCTATAAAAAATAAAAGCTACAAAGCAAAAATAAAGGTAGGATTTCTGTTCAAAACTAAAATTATTTTCAGCCCATGCTTCATACTTTTTGTGGTCCTCTCCTTTGCTTGTAATAATGTTATTTAAAATCTATGACAGTGCTTGATAAAACTCATTGTAATTTCAAAGCGATTACACATTAGTGAAGGATCTATCAATGATTCGCAGAGTCTGTCAAAATTTTACTAAATATAGTTAGTGATCTTGCTTTGCGTGTTTTCTAGAACCGAACGTTTAATTTAACGTGTACAAAATGCATGCTATCTAATATTGCTTTGATGTTCCTCTTCGTAGCCACATTCCACCATGTTCAAACAATGCCTACATATTGAACACGGAATCCCTGAGGCTCCAGCATCTTGCATGTTTGTTATTAGACCCGCTAAAATATAATCTATAATACGTCTCCCGCAACAATATAGTTGCCACCCATAGATAAAATCTAAACTAAAACAATAGAATTATGCCGTTTGTATGAAGTGTACGTGCAAACTGGCATACTTGACTGCCTTGCCTCGTTTTTAGTATGCATGCACTTAAGCGACTTTGTAAAGTTATTTCAAGAAGTAAAATTTCTAGTTTCAAAACTAGTAGTAATATTTTTATTTTAATAAGTGTTCCCTTGCAAATTTTCTATTACAAGTAACTTACTGTGTAAGTTTAAAGCATAATAAAGGGTATTTAAATGTTTGAAAATCTTTGACGAACATTGGAAAACCTTGTGAGAACCCTGTGAATTTCTTCTATTGTTTATGTTTTTACACTATAAGCTAGTGTCTATCTTTACAATGCTGATTCTTTTTTGTCTAGTCTAGACATTTTCTGATTTAAAAATAGCTTTCTTCAATGTAGTGGGTGTTCTACAACACCAACATTTAAAAAAAACCTGTTTTATCTTTCCAACTAGAATTACCAATCAAGAAGCAGAAACAAAGTTACGTATAGAGACAACATTATTAAACAACGGGCTTAAAATAGGAGTATACTAACGACAAACAACTTCCACTAAGCGGCAAGCTCCATAAAATTCAGGCATTTCGTTGACCATAGTACGACTCACATCAGTGAGCGCATCTTAGCTAAAAGAACTATTGGTACCTATATGACAGCATATGCCGCTGAACTCTGTACTTGAGGAGCTCGGTGGCGTATTGGTTTCAGCGCTCTGGTTTTGATACGAAAAACAAAGCAACTTTCGCTATGGTCGATCCTGGGATGGGTCAATCAAAGTTTGTTATCTCGAGCTCTTCCGTGCTTCGGAAGGCACGTTAAGCCGTTGGTTCCGGTTGTTACTGCAACCGCTTTAACCCACCAACCCGCATTGGGCCAGCGTGGTGGTGTTATGGCTCAAACTCCTCATGTGTTTCTTCCATGTAGGAAGGCCTGTGCCCAGCAGTGGGACGTATATAGGCTGGTGATGATGAAAGCTTAAAAAAGGTCAAAGTTTAAAAAGGGACGTTACAGCTGAGTATTAATTTATAAAGCTGCGTAAGTCTTTCAGAGTCTTGTGATAATCAAAAATCATTTCGTCTAAATTCGATGTTACACTGGTTAGTGTAGATGTAAATTGGAAGCCACTTGAGTTCATTGCAATTCAGTGTGAGATGGTCTAACTTTCATATACCGAAATGTGAAACATAGACAAGAATTTTTCAGCTATTCAAGTTTATTGACACCTTCCTGGCATTGTAGCAGCTCGCATCAAGCATTGCGCAAAGGTAATCTTCGCCTCAGCGACAAGAGCTTACTTATCAGACGCATATTTTTTACTTTCATAAGCCAATCAGGAAGCTAATCATTTATTTACCATAAATCACTATACACGTATGCTCCAGAAACCACTCAGTGCTGTTACCGTTACTGTATTACATGTTTCAGGGCGTCGATAGACGGAAACTAAAATAATACTCCTTCAAAGCTACAACATTGAAGCTTTGGAGGATTCTGTCGACTTGTTTTTTTTTTTAATGCAAAGCCCAGCAAATGACAACACCACCTGATGTGAAGCAGTAAGAAGAGTCCATATGCGGAGACAGCTAGTGCAGCTTGAAGCAACAATATTCTAGCCGCCTCCACCTTGCCGGCCCATAAGGTGCCTTTTCACGCCTCTTTTGAAAGAACCCATGTTATAGGAAGGAGAGAACACCTGTGCTGGCAAAGAATTCCAAGTTTTGGAAGTCCGACAAAGAAACGAGTTACTAAACTACTTTGTGCGCGATGTTGAGGTGGAGACAGTAAATTGATGACTCCGAAGACCGGCACGCGTGCTCCTGAGTAGGAAGGGGTAAGATGATATAAAGCTCCTCAGAACACTCTCCATGATAAAGCCGATTGTGTCGTCATGTGTCCATGAATCTCACGTACCTCTCTTAGTTCCCTCTGAACACGATGTATCAAATTAAATACCTTTCGTTATGTATGAGCTATACCTAACTCACGATATGACACGAATACGTAATGTCTATGTAATTTATGTCGCCGTCACCAGTTTCTTAACGTAGTAGCCTTAATTGAGGTCCAAAGACAATCGCCGTCAGGCGTTATGCGGGATCCCATTCGATTTACCCACTCGGCTCTAGCCGTTGTGACGCGAATTATGTTACCGCAGTTAAAAATAATATTTTGTTTTTGATTTTCTTACAACTAATTCAAGTAATCTCTACCAACATTATTTTGTCAAAATAAGCAAAGCCGTTTTGTATTGCCAAGGTTTTGTTTATAAATTTGACAAAATTATACTTAAAAGTTATCATAACTGATCCTAGCAAACGACAGCAATATAAAATTATAATTTCAGTCAAAAACGTCCACTGCTGGACACAAGCAGCCCCTACAGATACATCGTGACGATCGGTCCTGCGCTGCTTAATCCGGTAGCTACCTGCGACCTTCACGAGATTGTCGGTAAACCTTGTGCCTTGTATGATGAAATTAGGTTGTGAATAAATAAATAAGTATTATAAATATACATAGATATGACCAGACCACAATAATGTTCGTTTTCACTAGACACGAAAAATTGCGTCACCTTCTCACTCACACCGGCTAAGAACCCGAGACATCTAGTTTAGTAAGCAGGTACCTACTCTTAATACACCACCAGCCAGCCATCAAATAAATACTTAAACAAAACTCATTGCTACGAAGCCTGGTCTCAAAAACTCTTGGCGGCTGTTTTTACTTACATAGAGCCTTAATTACAGCTTATGATGTATTTTATAATTATCTCGTAACAAAAAGATCTCGTTTAAGATTAACACTCAAGAGAGGCACAGTCGAGTGTCATTATAAATTTGTATAGCGATATCTTGTAAAGCGGCGGAATTTCCGGATAAATATTTAAACAGAATAATAATTTTAACGGGCGTTTCCTTTTGCAGCTGCGTGCGGTTTGGTTAATTCACACAAGATTTATTTCTCTAATAACAAGATAATATTTTATTAACTTGGACAAACCTATTAAATAGAAACTTATTAGGATAGTTTTTAGTTTCTCATTAATAAGTTTGTACAAGACATTAAAATATTATCATTGGTGAATTAGAATGCATATTTTTATTGTCTTGCTTTTATGAAAATAAAAGCCGTAATTGCAATATCGGGGATCCAAATAATCATTGTTGTCGCGAATCATTGCTCAGTTGAGAAAAAGAGATTACAAGTAAGTATTGGTGTCACATAATACCCGCATTATTTTATTCGCCATTTCTATAATATTAAAAATCAGTTTGCTTGTTTGCCATACCTGCGTAAGTTCCATGTGGAAGTTAAACGAGGCGACGAAAGTTTTTCGTATGGAGTGCTTGATATATTTTGCGATGTTTTTCGCACCCTGCCGCAAAACTTACAATCACCACGATGAAGTTTGTCTCAGCGTGAAATTTGTTATACTATATAATGTATAATTAATATTTAAAGAGGAAAAGTCCCCTACTCGTACCATTATAACGCACGGATTGCCAACTCTATAAAAATTGTTATATTAAAAGCTTAGCGCTTTGCAAATGAGCTTTAGCGACCTTACCCACCACAGAAACACACTACAAAGTAGTGTCATTTAGCTGCAGTTTACTAAATTGCAGCTAAATGACGGTGAACGTGATAACCCAGGCAGGTGCTTTTTCAAATGGTGATTACCAATATTTAACATTTATCTTTCTCTGCCAGATGTTATAAAATTCTTGTACTTACGTTTTACGTGACTTATGTAAATGATTTAATGTAAGAAGATAATACGAGATTTAAAATTGCTGTCTTTTTAAAATTGTAGCCAAGGACTGATAAAATCTAAAAACCCAGCTAAATTTCGTTGAAAACTCATGAAATATTTACGGTGGCCTTTATCGGCTGATTCAAGTGATAAAGGTAGCTTGAAGCAAATCTGTAATTTAGTTAACGCCATGGCACCTCCCGGTTTCACTTTCAAAGTAAAACAGAAAATGAAAGGTCCTTTTATAGTCAATAATTAATTTTGATGTTTCCAATGCCGAACCCTTTCACGTTCAACATTTTCAAAAGCACAGACGACAGCACATCAAACGAAAACGTAATTTGACCTGGAAACCGCTGTACTGCGTTCGTAATAGAGGTGGCTTTCGCAGTACAACTGCCACTTGAGGTGCGTGAGCTCGTCTGTACCTAAAGTTTTGAATTTGAACACGAGAAAGTTTAAATTTTATGTGGCTTTCATTGTTCTTTTATTTTGGCTTTGATAAATATTATAACACTAATTATGTCGGTGGATAATAAGTTAACAATCCATACTATATTATGAATGTCTCTCGGTTACGTTTTTAATCCTTTTCTTCTTTTTTTCGCTGAGGGGAAGCTCTAGCAGCCTATCCACCCACTCTCTGAGGGGAGTGGGGGTGTGTAGGGCTCTCACCCACTAAACCCCTCAGAGATGCACCATCTTTCTGCTTTCTGCCAGGCATGCGGGCTAGCTTGACATTGCAACCGCTTGTCGGCAGAGCAGTAGGACCCGTAAAAAGGTCCCGTCATACCGACATGGTATGTATATAGTTTTAAATGGAAGGACAAACGATACCTATATATTTCTTTACTTTTTGTAACAATAATGGACATCCACCTCATTGGGTTTTGCGAAAGTTGCGATTTGAGCTTCCACCATTATTTGAACTGTCATTCCGTCCCTTACAAGTCCGCAGCCGCTCAAATCAAACACAATCAAAGCACAGATCACCGAGAAG
The DNA here is from genome assembly GCA_947347705.1 of Nymphula nitidulata. Taxonomy (NCBI): domain Eukaryota; kingdom Metazoa; phylum Arthropoda; class Insecta; order Lepidoptera; family Crambidae; genus Nymphula; species Nymphula nitidulata. Next base: position 13,009,718 of record OX374625.1, on the reverse strand, counting down.
CGGCCGAAAAAGTAATAAGAAAAATGATCCACAAAAACTACATTAATTATTGTTATCCACTTCATTATCTCAGATTTTCTAAGTTTATAAACTAAAGAAGCTAATTAGCGCATTAACAGAGTTTGGCCGCAGCCAAGAAATGTCTCCAGACCAAAGTTTCTAAGAACTTATCTACTAAGAAGTTGGAAACACGAAATTCGCGTAATTAAATTCACGGAACATTCTTTAAGAAAAAGTACAGATACAAGTTCTGTTTTACTGTAAAATCTTTAAAAAGTTCATTACACACGCTTCTGTTTGCAGTAAGCAAATTATAAAGAAAAGAAAAGCGTTAAGTATATTACTTCGTGAAAAACTTAGTGTTTGTTAGTCAAAAGTTATAAGACAATGCTAAAGAAATAATATGTGAAGCGAATTTAGCAACGTAACTGTTAAACTTATTGTGATGTCGCTTGTACAGGCAGCACATTCTTTACAGCCGGAAAGTCCGTGAAATATCTGTGGTATACAGAACTAAATACTTACCGGTTTTGCTCTGAAAAGTCGTAAGCTCCGTGGACTGTCCGTGGTTTCCGGAACTAAAAACTAACCTGTTTTGTTTGAGGCTGTGGCGCAAGCATCACTTACCACAGTCACTTTATACCGCATCATGCACACTTGTGCTCGCCCTCGACTGAGAAAAGGAAAAATAACAATACCTAATTTGATATTCATAGTCTTCCACAAAAATAAGCTTTGTCCCTTTTGTATGTGTAGCACTATTACATTTCATCAGAGGATCACTAGAAGTGACGACTTCAATGAGTGGTGAGATAAGCGTTGCTATAAAAACGTTAAGAAGAAGGATAGAAAGCGGTGAAGAAATTTGTAGGTTATACATAGTGCTCCGGTGGCGTAGTGGTAATCGCGTCTGGCTGGACATCAGGAGACGCGGGGTCGATTCCCGCCTGGAGCATATATTTTTTCTTCGTTTTCTTTCTTTGTTTGTAATTGTCACTATTACATTTGTTAAAGGGACTTTAGTGGGCCCAAGAAACATTGAAATGTGCTACACCTATACATTTCAATGCAATAAAATCTGCACCCAACCTGCTTATCTAAACTGCACTAGCTGTCTTCGCATATTGACTCTTCTTACCGCTTGACATCAGGTGGTGTTGAGTCATTTGTCCTGCTTCAACAGTAAACAGATTCATTGAACACTAGCTGAAACTTATTTAACCTTTTTTCCTTTGTGCGAGCCACGACGGTATTTTTTTTTCAAAAATCGAGTCAATCATGAAACAAGTCCCCTTTGTCGTTACACTTATATAAACAATGTTTCAACGCCGAGCACAAGATACCTTACTTTCCTGCACCGCTGCGCGTCGGAGCGTACCACTAGATAATCATTATAGTTTGTCTCAAAACATTGGTTTTGTAAGGTGCCGGTGAATCTCCAGTTGGGCATTAAATTTAAGTAGTAACTACCAACAAGATCTAGTTCGCTTAAGATAACGTTAGTCAGGAATCAGCCATAACTGTAACCAATAGTTACTAAAATAAAGAGAAAAGTTTTTATTTATTTATCATTTAACAAACACGTAACAAAACTACAGCAAGATAAAAAATGGCACGTGCTTCGATATTGTAAACACACAAATGAAATTGGTCGTTTCATGGATATGTCTTTATTAGTTTATTTGTTTACAGTCACAGTGTAGCACTTCATTTGATTGGGAGCAAATAGGATTTTATTTCTCGCTGAAACATTTATGCTGCGTAAAATAATGGAAACTTAATATTACTCTTATTGTTTTTATTTTATATTTGGTACATTAACAGCTGGGGCCAACAACATAACTCAATTAAGCATTTTCGTACTTATTTTAGAGAAAGAAACAAGCGCTAACTAATGCAGCAGACATTCAACGGTACAGTTAAAATTTTATTGTATTGCTTAATTCATTATTACAAACATCACTATCCTTAATAGTGGTGCTAGAAGAATTACGTAACAGAACTATTGGAAGGTTTTTTTACCGACTTCAAAAAAGAAGGAGGTTATAATGTTCCACTGTATGTATTTTTTTGTATGTATGTTCAACGATTTCTCTGTCAATTGTGAACCGATTTTCAAAATTCTGTTTTTATTCCATAGAGTATTTTCCTGAGGTGGTCCCACTGTCACCAAGTTAGGATCTCATGATGGGATCCCAGGGAAGTCGAGGGCAAACCTTAAATTTAATAGGCACGTATGACATGTTTTACTTTTTTCCAAAGCTATTCAAGATTTGCTTCTGTTAGTTATCATCTCATGTTGATGAGCTGGTGATGGTAGGTACAACTCCTTAACGGTTAGGAGTTAGAAGATAATTATTTCACTGTGTATTTCAACTAAAGCCTGAAAGACAGACAAGTCGATAGTGCTGATGGTCACCCATCTTGCTTTGACGTCAGGAAATCACTTAAAAATGTGAAAAAAAAAATTTTTTAACAAAGATAAAACCGACTTCAAAACAAAAAAGGAAATTATAATTAAATTTCAGTACCTAGGTACTTACCTCCTAAAATGTATTTTTTGGAGTTGGTGCTAAGCTGTTTCCAGAGACAAAAGAAAGTGAAGCACCAACTCCAACAAATACATTTTAGGAGGTAAGTACGTAGGTACTGAAATTTAATTATAATTTCCTTTTTTGTTTTGAAGTCGGTTTTATCTTTGTTAAAAAATTTTTTTTTTCACATTTTTAAGTGATTTCCTGAGGTCAAAGCAAGATGGGTGACCATCAGCACTATCGACTTGTCTGTCTTTCATGCTTTAGTTGAAATACACAGTGAAATATTTAGTAAGTAACTAGGTACTGAAATTTAATTATTTTTCCTTTTTTGTTTTGAAGTCGGTTTTTAGATTTTATGAAGGTAAAGGTATATTTAGGTACATAGATAAAAACTACGAATAATTAACCATTAAAATTTAAAATAATAATACTTGGAATAATATAAATTATCCTGATAATGGTAATGTGGAGCTCGGTGGCGTAGTGGTGTGGAGCTCGGTGGCGTAGTGGTTTGAGCGCTCTGGTTTCGATTACGAAAACAAAGCAACTTTCGCCATGGTTGGTGCTGGATGGGTCAATCAAATTTATAATATTGAGCTCCTCCGTGCTTCGGAAGGCACGTTAAGCCGTTGGTCCCGTTTGTTACTGCAACCGCTTTAACCCACCAACCCGCACTGGGCCAGCGTGGTGGTGTTATGGCCCAAACTCCTCATGTGTTTCTGCCATGTAGGAAGGCCTGTGCCCAGCAGTGGGATGATGATGATGATGATGATGATAATGGTAATATTAGAAATTGCAGCACAAAATAATATAAAATAGTTATCATAATATTTATTGACTTCTTTAACAGATATCACTTACCTACGTTTCCTTGATACAAGAATGTTCCTAGATAAATATCTATCCAGGAGAATACCTAAGGAGAACTTTGTTTTGTACAAAGACGTGGAAGGCGCATTAAAAGGTTGCTTCGTCTTGTGTGGCATGTAGTGGTACAGGCAGCAACAAAAGTCCATTAGACACTTTAGTACCATGTGACAATACGTCATTCACAGTGTTCGAGTGTCTCCGAGCTGTAGGTAATGAGGATGTTAATAAGCTGAGATGAAATTAGATATTATTATTTACTCGTCAGCTGTTCCTTGCATTTTAGTGAAGTAGGTAGGCGTTGAATTTTGTAAGGATTGGAGACTTGTAACCTTCGGCGCCAGCAGTTTATTTTTTACCCAGAATAAAAGTAAATCTATTTTCAGATGCCTTGAATTACTATAACTGATCCGAGAGATCAAATTTAGGTTAGCTAAGTAACTTTGATGCCTTCCGGATTAGTGAATATGTGAAGGATATACGACGATCATTAAGTAGAAAACCTTTAAAAACTAGTTTCCTCCTATTTTATTGAATTATCCGCAAAAAAATACAACATGTATTTTTATCAAAACATTTCCTCTTCATTTAAAGTGGTTTTTTTTTAAATTAAAACAGTTATATTCGCAATCACGAAACTAGAATGAAACTCAAGTAAGGAGATGAAATTAATATAGGTATAGGCGGGCATCCCATTAGCGCGCTTACGTACCATTCGGTTATCGCTATTGATTAGGCCGAGTGAAAATACTGGATACATAACATTACCGTGTCTTCCTGCTTTTCGTGAGCATAATCGCTGTAAAGTAATCGAAGCGTGGGTATATAGGAAATTATAATGTAACATTAGATTTGGGTGTTACATTATTATTTCCTATATACCCGACGCTTCGATTATGTACTATAAAGCGATTGAGCTAAATCCAGTAAAGTGGTTTTATTTCAAAAGGTTTTTGGCGGAAATTTAAAATTATACGTCCTTTCTGTCAGATGAGTGGGTGGGTACATCCCAGATCAAAGTGAGAACCCCGGTGAAATACTTTTTTGGTTTTCCCAGATTCCAAGCAGACTCTATTTAGATTCTCCGTGTGCTTAAGTGCTATCTGTCAAATCCAGAGCTTCCCCGTCCCTTACAATGATTCATACCCCACTAGCGAACGTTAGTGCTAAAGTTTGCAAAAACTCACACAACTATAATTTATTCCCACATTACTTTAAGTATTTGTTATACAATTGAACAGTAGGGAATTGAAAGATGTAAGTGTAGGTGGTAAGTTACAGTGAGAAGAAAAGGTTGAAGTCAAACATTTTTATAATCTTAGCACAAATACTTTGTTCGTAGAAAAATAAAAGGAGCATTTCTTAACAATATCGTCATCATCATCATCATTTCAGCCGAGAGGCGCCCACTGCTGGGCATAAGCCTCCCCCAGGGATCTCCAAACCGATCGGTCCTGCGCTGCCCGCATCTATAGGCTTCCGCGACCTTCACCAGATCGTCGGTCCACCTTGTGGGGGGTCTACCAACGCTGCGTCTCCCGGTACGTAGCCGCCACTCGAATCACCAGTCCTCCTTGCAATGTGGCCTGCCCACTGCCACTTTAGGAAATTCCTTTTTTAGTTGTTCTTGTGCGTCACAAACTGTACTTAATAAAATTTTCTATTGTGTGTGAGCACCGGCGGGCTGGTAGATGAGAGACAAAAAAACAATAATTTCATTATTTAAACGAAATTCTAGTTTTCTCGATAAAAACCTGACTATATTTTTTAAATGAATGAACAATACTTATTTTTATAATTATAATCATCATTACCTTTATTTGGTACAGCAAAGAGCTTACCTATGTTATTGTTACGTAGATATTCAAAAGCAATTAGGACCTAAAAATGAAAAAAGAATAATTTATAACTTCTTTATTACACGACTCTCCGTTGAGATGTCAGGAGATCGGGGCCACGAGGTAGTTACTGAGACCGCAGCCCAACTCACCTCATTTTTATAATCAGTCAAATGAAATCCACAAACCACAAAGTAAATTGTACAGTCACTAAATAGTGCAAAGAGCTACAAACGAAAGGTTACGATTCACAGGACGAAATTACCCTACTACCTACCTCAAGACAGGTCATTAATAACTTACAAGGAGGAGTCCAATGTAAATTTTGTTAATGTTACATAATTTATAATCAGCATCACCAGCCTTTATACGTTCCACTGCTGGGCACAGGCCTTCCTAGATGGGAGAAACACATGAGGAGCTTGGGCCATAACATCACCACGCGGGCCCAATGAGGGTTGGTGGGTTGAATCAGTTGCAGTAACAACCGAGACCAACGGCTTTACGTAACTTCCGAAGCACGGAGGAGCTCGAGATATGTATTGATGTAAAATTCTAAAATACATATATAATAACATTTTAGAATTTTTATACGGGAGCTGATTTACTGACGAAAGTTGATCAGCAATAGTGACCTACTCACTAAATGTACAACGCAAGTTACTAAAATCATAAACCACTTTTGATTATTCGAATCTATACGAATATTATACCATACCTTATCACTCCTAAGCTGCTCAGGTTGGTTTTCCAATGAACAATTTTGCGAACGCTCACAGCTACTTTCCACATTTGAGTAGTCCTATCGAAAAGTTGGTTTTAATATTCCATGAACAGATAGAGATAGGCTTGCAACAGTTTTACTACTACCACATGTTAACTAAGTTTACTTACTTAGTTTTTGTTTTTATACAAAGCACGACAAATGACTCGACACCACCTGATGTAAAACACACTATTCTATCCGGCCTATACGGTGCCTTTTCACGCCTCTTTTCCAAGTAATTCCAAATCATCTCTATTATATCTAGTGAATTAACCTTTCGTTCCTTACCAGCCTGCTAAAAGTCTACTGTGTCCATATACTTTATAGATAAACATGGTAGGCAATAAAACTGTGGTAACGTTACTTCTGTCTGCAAAAAGAATAATAAAACTGGACTTGCTGATGCAACACTCAAACATGAGCCATTACAGCATTCAATCATGTTGCTTAGAAAATTGGTTCATGGAAGACCACATTCGAAAGCGATCCTTATACGGGCCTTGGAATTAGGAAGGTTTTTCAATGCACCAAGTGTTAAAGTACAAGAATTTAAAAATGCTATTTACCCTCGTACAAGCCCTTACACCCAATACCCGTTTCGCATATTTGTAAAACATTTTGCAAAGGACGTAAATTTTTTTGGCTGTACTCATTCGAGAGAACCTCTGCACATTCCAGAACCTAACGTAATTGTCGTTTCGGATGAGACAGAGAGGGATCGAAATACAACATGAGTCACTTAAGGCGATCCATCGAAACGTTGTTTCGGCCAAGACCGATAGGGATAGAGATATGGCAGATGGCTGTCTCAGCGGGAGGAAAAAAGACAAAACAGCGATCGCTCGTGAAAAGTAAACGAAATACACAAATTATTTTATAAAAAAATAACCATTTGGACTACAGAAAATCGCTTCTACACGATTCTGAATATTAATGATATCTACTATTTAAAGTAATTTCCTATTGAATACAAATTATCGTTCACCAATAATCTCAAGTTTTCTTGTTTATAAGAGGTCTTTTCGGAAATAAAATGTATCGAGGCAAATTCCTATAATCGTGTTTTCGTTCTACTCGTATCTAGAGACAAGGATATGAAGTAACGTATATCTGATTTTCAGATTCGTAAGATCTTTCAGCAACGTATGACATTACATATAAAAGTGCGATTTTTTTCAATATATCGCCTTAAGCAACAATACACTAAGTACTTATTATTTTATTTAAAAGGAACATATAAAAGAATAACAGAAAAAAACTTACTAACGCAATTTACGCAATTCCAGTCTGCTAATAATTTTATTATTCTTTATTTTTAAGGGGTATTTTTGAAAATAAATATTTAAATCGTGCATATAAAAATATCTAACTAGAAAATTTTCATGTCCTGAGGCGGGGATCCAACCCGCGACCTTTCACAATTCGGGTACTGCTGTAACCATCTGAGCTACCAGGTTATCCCAAAACCCTGTGAAATTCTCCTAGTCTACCTGTATTTTACGTTATAAGCTAACGTCTACCCTACAATGTCAATGTGTGTGTGTATGTGTGTGTGTGTGTGTGTGTGTGTGTGTGTGTGTGTGTGTGTGTGTGTGTGTGTGTGGGTGGGTGGGTGGGTGGGTGTGTGTGTGTGTATTTATAATAATGTTAAAATGAAAATTAAGAATATTTAAATCGTGGTTTTGAATCTGGTCGTGTTAGATAAAGATTCAAATCATGGCAAATGCCAATAGTTTGGATCTGAGCCAGATGTTACCTTAGACACTAGATGGTAAATGTTCGAGTTTACGACGCACGATCAACAGCTTGGAAATTGTGCAGCTAAAGTGGCTGCAACTATGTTCAGAAACGCTTGTATAGCAACAATGTAACGTTTAATTAATTTTCTGTTTGTTCCACGATTTAAATGCGAATTGTTTTTTTTTAAACTACAATTACATCTCTGTGTTACTTTTAAACTCTTTGCAATCATTTAAAGTAAAATAATAATTTTAGATTTAGGAATTCATAAAATCATAAATTTGGTCATCTAATTATATTACTAAAACTCGATATGTAAGAGTGTAATAAAATAGTACAAATATTGCTGGAGTTCATAAATTAATATCGTATGTAAACGTAAAGAAATAATATAAACATAATCAATAAGTAAAATAATTAACCCGTAATTAATCCATATATTTACGAATAAGAAAGACCCATCATTACTATCCGAAATTGACGAATAAGCAATATGTTTTATAATTTAATACCCTATAAAAATATGTAGCTAAATATTTTTTTCTATTGGGAAATCAAAAGATAAAACTAAAACTAAATTATTTTCCCACAATATTTACCTAGAGTCAGTTGTAGTCAAGATTAATATAAAGGAAACAAACAGAATTTGCAATGTCATACATATATTCAATTTCACTTTTACCGTACAATGATAATAACATTAACATTAGCTTAATATCACAGATGAAAATCATTATGTAAGTCTATATTAATTAAATTTAATCGTCTATATAATGTTAGTCCTAACAAATTAATGTAATAAGTCCTTCTGTTGAGTTATTTCAACTAAAATATAGATTATCATGGATCCTTTTACATTATGTCTTATAATTTAAGTTCATATTTACACCATTTTACGCTTCGATAAGGATGTTTGCACGCACAATGCTATAGAATTTACTATTATGTACTTAATACATATTCTTCCACTATATTTTCTCAAAACTCAGTAAGTTAATTTCTGATGATCATTAGCAAATGATATTTGTGTTTATACTCACAAAATAAAAGTAGAATATTCCACACTCGAATCCAAACGCAGGGATTCTCTATTTCATACGGATTTAATAAGTCTGATTAGTTCCGTTCAATAACGAATATATTATATGTTGGTAGAGATAGAGAATTCTTGATTAAATCCCAACAGAGTAAGTTGTACTGTAACTCATAATGATAAATGATACATTAGCTACGATCTATATATCTATTTATGATAATTAAAAACACAATGCATGTTTCCGTTCTGCACTTTAAGTTAAGTTAAATATCCATGATTGAGCTGAAGGCTACGAAAACTATGCGTTAATGTAGGTAATAGATTTTTGTATATTATAATGTACTCTCACAGCGTAATTATGATTGTAGGTGCAAGCCGCCTTATTGAGCCCACGAGAACAAACTTAAAATAGCTTAAATGTTTTCGACTTTTAAATAAATCAAAACTGTTTAGGTTCTTACAAAAAATAAGTCATTATGCTATTGCTTTTATATACGGTGTATTAAGAAATAACTTATTAAATTTTCGTTTTCAGAACATCGACGATATAATGATAAATAAATACATTAGGCAACTAAAATTAAAACTATTTTAGACTTACGAAGGTATGCAATTGTAAAATTGTCACTAACTAGTCTTCAAATCTTCTTACTTAGTGGTCTTTTTCACAGCCAGTTCACTGTTACCTGAACAAAAAAAAATATATAATTAATAATATACAGTTTCGTAAAAAATAGGGTTAATGACCCTATTTTGGTCATATGAAAAATTTAGGTAAAACCAATGCAAATCACGGATATAAATTTGAATTTACAATATTTCAAGTTAAATTAGGTTTAATATTAAAAGGGTTCCTTGCACCTTATACAAGGTTTACAATTTATAGGAAAATATGAAGTATGACTCTTCCAAGTATTCTACTGGGGAAATTTAATTACAGTTCTTTTTTATCCAAAGATGACGTAGGTAATAATTACTTGTCAGCAATTACGCAATCAGTACAGTAATTTCAGACTTGAAGTAGCTTATTGTCTTATTCTAGAAAAAAATAGCTAGAAAAATATGGCACTTAGGTTGGGATAAGTTTCTCTCCAATTAAGATATCTCATAAGCTTCAGATTTGCCGACAATTCTTTTAAACGACTTAAACTTGAATTTTGAAATGAAAGCATCTTTTAGCATTTTTATCGCTCGAGTCCTGTTTTAACAGTTTAAAAATTATTAGTTTACTCTAAAAGTATTACATCAATTATGATTATTACACGTTTTTGCATGTTATTAACATTAAAAAATATTAAATTGTTCGTACAAAAACTGTTTAATAAGTATCTAATTACAGGAAAGGGGCATTTATCAAATGGAAATGGTCATTTGAAAAACGTTCCCCAAACGGATGCCGATGACGTAATTCATGGGCAGTGATAAAATTCACGTGGCCTTTACGGCCCAAAAATATATTACAGGTAGGTATAATTTGAAGAGCAAGCTGTCTGGAATATTTGCAGATAGAATTGCTAAGGGCTTAAGCAAATAGAAATAAGTAGCTGTAGAAATTGACGATTTATAATAGGAGTGTATTAATAAGACCAGAAAATTATTTGTACTTTAGTGACACTACTAAAGATTAAGTATTCCTGTTTTTTTTTTTCAATTTAAAGGATATTTAGAAAAGTTTAAATTATAATATTTAAACCAATGGCGGTTTTAGCCGAAAAGCAGGCCCTTTGGGATATAGATTTTTTTTAATGCAACTAGATGCCAAACAAGCTGACTGCCCACCGGCTGATTGTAGGCGGTTACCGCCGCCTTAAGACACCTGCAACAACAAGGAAAAATCACTTGATATTGCAGGTGCGTTGTCATCCTGAGGCCTAAGATGAAATTCCGTCCATTCTTAGTAATTACACTGGCTACCCTTCCCTTCAATCCGAAACACTGTGAACTTTTTCACGGCTGAAATAAGAAAGGTGGTGGTACCTACCCAGACGACCCTACATACGGGCCTACCACCTAGTAAACTCATACTTCGACATTGTTGGCTTAAATTGCAAATACAGATTAACTGGAAGAATAGAGTTATCCCAAGTCCTTGGTAGGTCAGTGGTTAGGGCAGTCACTTGGATTGTGAAAGGTCACGGGTTCAGTTCCCGCCCTAGATCATGATTTTTTTATAAATGTTAAGTATCCAAAATTTTATTGCCTAATAAATGCCTTAATAAATTCACAGGAAATATTGGAACAAGCAAATGAAACGCAGGCATTTCATTGCAAGCTCAGTTGAAATAGCGCTGTGGCACTACCACTCTAATTTGGGTATTGGGTTTGTTTTTGGCCCCGCTCCAACTTTTACACAATAAATTAGTCTTCATTAGGAAGTGTTCCTGCACGGATTGTGTTTTCCGCACTTCGTATAATAAAATGCGGCACAATTTCCTAACTGTTTTAACGCCCAGGGCAATTTCTATTCTATCTAATTAATGAGAACGCCACGTCTAAAGAACTTCAACAAAAGTTGACTGTTGTTGAATAAACTGTGAGTGTAAATTATTTTATCGCCGTTAAGGTTGATCAATATACAAGGTGTATCAGAATTACTCAAAAAAAGAAATTCTTTATCGAAAACTCAAAATGAAAATGCCACTACTCTAGTAATTGGCTGTGAATGTCATTCAACCTAAAATTGTACTGTGTAACAATACAGTTACATAAATACATCATCATTCAGTCGAGAGACGCCCACTGCTGATCTTCATACCGATCGGTTCTGCGCTGTCCGCATCCATCGGCTTCCCGCGACCCTCACCAGATCGTCCGTCCACCTTGTGGGAGGCCTACCAACGCTGCGTCTCCCGGTACGCGGCCGCCACTCGAGGACTTTTCCGCCCCAACGGTAGTCTGTCCTCCTTGCAATGTGGCCTGCCCGCTGCCACTTGAGGCTCACAATTCTTCGGGCTATGTCGGTGACTTTAGTTCTCCTGCGGATCTCATCATTTCTGATTCGATCACGCAGAGAACCCCAGAGCATAGCCCTCTCCATTGCCCTTTGGGTGACATTGAGCCTTCTTATGAGGCCCATAAATACATATACTTTGTAATTTATAAGTCAAATTGAGTTAAAGTGAAGTACAATATTTCTTTAGTAAGTCATAGTTTTTGAGTACCTACTTAAATTTTGATTATTAAACTGACGTTATTTACTTAGGGAAAATCTCTCTTCTCTAATTTTACACTAAACTAAATAGAAAATGATGTTTGCACAGCGTAACCATCAGCAGTAAGTGGCTACGTGCCTCGGCAACTGTAAAGTTCTATTCCAAATTACGACAGTTTTATTACCGAAATATATAATGCTGCTGCAGAAAATGTTGTTGCATATGTACACAGGGGTAGATTCCTTCCGACTTCCATTCTATAATGAACTTTACCTCTTTGAAATAAGAGAGTTATACCGAGAGCAATTTCGCGAAAGATTGCAGCGGTTTCATTGAAAATTCTCGGTTAGCTCGAAGGATTCAATAATTTCTTAGATTTTAAACTTTATGACTTAGTTCTGGAATAGCGTAAGTTGTTCAAATTTTCTGGGCAACTTTATAGTTCAGAAATCACTTCGACAGTTCAAGATTCTTAATATTAAAACGTATTAAGTGTCTTAAGCTGTCAAAACTTAAAGAATAAGGGTGGCAAACAAGCAAACAGCCCTCTCGATGGCAAACTGTTACCGTAGACTACTTATAGGCGTTTCTAATAACCTACCCTACAAGGCTACTAATGCCTGCAAGCATGAGTCTTATAAAGCTATATTGACACCATAGAAGGCTATAAGTACTTCAGTCACAAAGAATAAAGGATATTTCAGGTTTATATGGAGTCCCGGCTATGAGTATGTACGGTGGTTTTTAAGTTAGAGAAATGGAAATAAATCATTATTTTTCAATTCATTTTCATTATTTCTTTGTTGTTTTCTCGAACATAACATTTTCTGATGATAAGTGAAAGTTTTATACTTATCAATATAATGGCAACACTACAACGTCAAACTTCTATAATTATACCACTCAGAATATACAGAAGAAAGCAAAAAACTTCGTCTATCAGACTACCTACTGAGTCCATAATTCCATATTTATAGACTAAAAACTAACGTTTTCCGAACGTTTTAAAAATATGGCCATAGATTATAGAGAATGTGTCTTAATATGGCCTCCTATATTGCCATATTTGGTTTTTTATGGATGTTTCAAAATATTTTTGTATGTGGCTTAACGGCCGAAAATATCACGCAAAATAATATGTAGTGGTTTTAATCATTTTTTGCCATTTTTAATGTACTGTACATGTTCTTAGCGGAAAATGAACCATTAAACAAAACACTGTCATTTTTTATAATTGATGAGCAAGAAAAATAACGTGTGTAACGGGCAAACCTATACAAAGTGCCATTTAGCTAGTTTACAAATATTCTTAGGCTTCTTAGGTCCAAGTGTTCCCCTGCACTAAAAACAGTCCTTCCTCAATGCACTGTCGTTAATACTAGATATAGAGAACTCTTGGTCGTGATGATATTATGTAAGATGCAGGTGTTTCTCACGTTTGGGCGATTTCAAAGCGAGTGATAAGAATAACTATGCCATGCCTGTTTTACTGCACAAAATGCTACAAGCTACAACTATTTCAATCTAAAAATCTTCTTGATAAATTAAAATGTTCTTTTATTTTTATATCAATCCACAAGAAGCTTTTTAAATTAATTTGTTAATGGTGTGTACCACTATTATAACTACTCTGCAGTTGTAGATATTTGACCCCATCAACCCACAATGCCGAAGTTGTAGCCATTCTTGAATTATTACAATTTTATACGACTAGATGACAAGCAAGCTGACTCTCCACCTGGTGGTAAGTGGCTACCGTCGCCTATAGACACCTGCACTAACAAGGAAAAAAAATCCGAGAGAGAGGATTCATTGCAATATTCTGCAGTTCAAAGCAAAAAATCAAACGTGATTTCATAGCTACGGTACCATGGATTTTGAAAATTGAATCTTTTGTAATTTTTTGCCATGTTGTTAGTGAAGGATTTATTAGCAAATTGCATCAAAAACAAATAACTTTAAATGAGTCCTAACTCCCATTTATTCGATGCAAGTGTCTTTCCAGTAGTATACAATTATATAGAAGCAAGTAATGACTCGCATAGTATAAACAACACAACGATTATAAGTAGACTATATAAGTTATTTCTTGCTTCAATTTAATTGTATGATATAGGCAAGAAACTTGCATTGTGTAATTGCGCCTTTATACCAACCTTTTACCATTATAAATGTAACACGGGTTAAACAGTTACAATTACTGTTGATAACGATACGCTTAGACATTTTAAACGCAATTTGGATTAAGCAAACCAAATGCTTTGGACGTGTCGCTTTGATCTCCCAATGATTGGATTTCTATATAAATTTGCAAATGAACTCTTGAACGTAGACATGGCTTTAACAGCGGTGATTGCTCGTTGTTTTTTTAATTCTGACTTACTCTGTTTATTTATTTATTGGTTTTATTGATACTATACAGTTAAGGCATTCAGGTAATTTTACCTGAGATTATTGTAAGTAATATTGTATTATCACCAGCCCATACACGTTTCACTGCCTGCACAGTCCTGCCTACATGGGAGAAGCACATGAAGAGTTTTGGGCCATAGCACCACCACACTGGCCCAATGCGAGTAGATGGGTGAAAGCGGCTTAGCTTGCCTTCCGAAGGACGAATGAGCTCGAGACAACAAATTTTGATTAACCCATCTGGGATCGACCATGACGAAAGTTGCTTTGTTTCCGTATTCGAAACCATAGCGCTCAAACCACTACGCCACCAAGCTCCTCATATATTGATGATATTTAACGCAATATACTTTTATTCTGTAATTTTAATCAGTATCTCAAGAGTCCAGCTATATAAGTTCCTTTTACTAACCTAACTGAAAACTACACCGATCATCATCAGCCGAGAGACACCCACTGCTGGGCATAGGCCTCTCCGAAGAATTTCCAAACCAATTGGTCCTGCGCTGCCCTCATCCCTCGACCATCACCAGATCATCGGTCCACCGATACTCAAAAACAATTTACCTTTCACTTTTTAAAGATCAAGGACACGGACGCTACAAGCAACATACGTCTTTATCTTTTTACTGTTAGAATTGCTTTTCTAAACAGTGCAGATAGTTTTGATCAGTCTGAGAGCTCAGAGTTTCTGATCCTTACTGTACTCAGAACGTATTCAGAATACCTAAGCGTTTTCTCCTCGCTCGCATGTATATTAATTATAATAGCCTCATGTAGATGGAAGTCCGTAAGCAACGTTTTGCTTCCTTGCCCTTCGATACCATTAAATCACATCAAACGAATAATTTGTATTCAAAAATTTAACTTTTCCAACGTAACTATCAAAATGTAACTAGCTTAATTTATCCACAAAGTAACTATAGCTGCTTTCCATGGCAGTTTCCGATTTGGGGCTACAAAGTGCTGGATTGATCTATTTCTAACAATAAGAGGCCAAGCCATGTAAGACTCCCGGGAGTCTTAAGATAATTAACAACTAATCTGGTCTTAAATCTGTGGTTTGGCCTGTTTTTGTACCCTGTGTGTGCTATGCTTACATACGTGGAAAAATATTCAGTTCTTGTTTTTATTATTCTTATGCTGCATTCAGCATTAAATTAAAAATTCAAATAATTACGTAAATTATTTATATATTTTGCTAATAATTGATATGTTTTACATTTTACAAAAGGTACTAGCGCTACATAAGGTGTTTTAAAGTTACTGTAGCATATATGCCAAGTGGTGTCCAATTTGACATATCTGGAACGTTTGACATATCTGACATACACGTAACGCATAATTGGTCGAATCTACAAAAAGTCAGGTTTTCAGGAGAGCAAAACCAAAATTTGGTAACGCTTTTACCTATATAAATAAATAAATATTCATACACCCACACCTATTATGTAGACCAAAGTAAGCATCTTTCATTATGAGCTTGTGTTATGGATGCTAGATAGCGGAGAAATAATGATAATACCTATTATGTAAATAAATATTAGATATATTAACTAAACATATAAACATCCATGACTCGTAAAAAAATGCTCGTAGTCATCATACAAACATTTGTTCCTACCGGGATTCGAACCTGGGACCCCTTGACCGAATAGCCTGTATAGATAGCAAGGGGTACAGACAGACCACTCGGCCATCCTATCGTCAATTTTCACCTTTTATTTTTCAATAACTAGATTTATCTTAACTTTAGATACAAAATTAAATTTCTTTTTTTTCTCTTGGATGCGACTTTATGCCTAAAGTAACATATTTTATGATACTTACACTCTGCAAACATTATAGTTTTATACGACTCTATGCTGGCTATTTTTATGTCTTAACTTCGACTTTATATTGAAATATTATAATGCAGTATCTATTACGGTCATAACATACTAGGTGGTAGTGCCCGTATGTATATTGAGCATCTATCTATCTATTTATTTATAGTAGGTATTAGGAGCGGGGAGCTCGTCGACCATGCTGTCAAGGTTTTAGTTAGATTTTTTACAATTGAGGCAGAGTTAGTCGGTGTTGCATGTGTAACAAACGCTATGACTACTGCTAACCATCAGGCATGTCATAGGCTTGTTTGCCTTGTTGTGAAAAGATCACCCCGACTACCCGCCAACCAGTTCGTGATGACGTCACTCGAGATTTAGTGGGGAATAGACCAAAAAATTAAATTTAAGTGACTTAAAAAATATGTGGGTAAGTACTACATTTATAGATTGTGAAGGCAAAACTCATAATTTTATTATTTGTTATATTTCCTTTATGTCAAAAAACTTGTAGATTTTGTAGATTTACAGTATCTTTAATACACCCACATGTTATGAATGTCTGTGAATTGGAGTAATTACCTTGGATATACGGAGTGTACGTCAGGATGTACTGGGACATGAGCAGCAAGTCCCGCGTGAGGCGACATGGCGGCGGCGGCATTGATCGCGCGAATGCGTGCGCGCAGTCTTTCGTATTGCTCTGGTTTGTATTGCGCTGCTATAGTAACTGCGGTACCTGAGTATTGCTTTAAAATAAAAATATATATTTATTTATGAAATTAATAAAAAAAAACAAACTAAAATGATGAACATATTATATCATTAATTTACAATACGGCATGATTTCCAAAAAT
Organism: Nymphula nitidulata; assembly: GCA_947347705.1. NCBI lineage: Eukaryota > Metazoa > Arthropoda > Insecta > Lepidoptera > Crambidae > Nymphula > Nymphula nitidulata. The sequence continues at coordinate 12,992,687 of OX374625.1, read as the reverse complement.
GATATAAGATAACGTTTAAAAACCCATAATTTTTTATTCCAACAATATATAGTTACATTCAAGCATGTCAATATCAATTCATTGTATGTATTTCACACCAAGAGGTAATTATAAAGGTTTATTTAAATGGGATGATTCCTATGAATCAAACTCGCACTAATTGGTGACCCCGACGTGATCAACTGCCGTGGCGTGTCGCATTGGCTGTGTTTGCATTGAACGTAGTCTAATCGTGCAAATAGACAAACTTAGAAATAAGTAGTTGGCACATATTGTATTACAATTATTGTGAATTGGTGAATTAGGTTGTTCTTTTAAAATATGAACTTGATTATTCGCACTAGTAGTGCGAGTAAGTATGAGTAGGCATTGCAAACCTTTAGCGCAGCAGCGGCTTGCTCATGCGTCGCCCTCGTAAGGTCACGTCCATCAACGCTCAGTATCCTGTCTCCTCTGTGTAACATGCCATACGCCGCACCACCCACCGTCACCCCAGAGACGAATACGCCGCAGGCATCGTCGTCGGGCCCTTGATTCCCTTCCACCTCGCCCCCCAACCCGCCAACAATGTCCATGCCTAATCGAGACCCCGAACGGACGAGTCTTACCATGCGGACGCACCTGTGGGTTAAATATCTTATTAAAAAATAGGAGAGGCAAAAGCAAATCTATTTTATAGGTTGAGAGATTCTTAACGCTCGTGATATTTGCCGAAACTACCAACTCGGGACTCTAGCTGTCACATTAGTTTAGAATGATATGGGTCCACTTCAAGAAGTTTTTTATTAATTCTCCCTATGTAATAAATTAGGAACAAAATGTGTCTGTCTATTCGGTAAGTGCCGACAAGAGAAATTATCCTGGTGTTGAAAGCATTGGTCTCCTTTTTGGTGTAAACTATTTTTAGTACCTACATCAATTTAGTTTCAAATAAAAAATATCAATCAGCTCTTATCTAAACAAATAATTAAAACAGGAATTTGAGTCTAGGATTGAATAATTGGTATCTATTGACTTTGAATTTGAAATCAAGGTCTTCGCTAGATTTTATCTATAACTAACTGGTCAAATGAAATTATTGGTTTAATTTTCTTATTTATATTACATCTCAAAGTTATATTATTTAAATCGAACAAACTCGCAAAACAAATGAAAACAAAATAAAATAATAATAATGATTTAAAAAAATATATTATCTATTAAATAATAATTGAAACAAAATTGAACGATTACTAGGTATAATATTTTTGTAAGGGCAAGAGTCAGCCTCCATACATTTCTTAATCTGTATAGGTAATTGGATTTGCTAGTAGCGGCAATATTTTAAGAGAACCAAGCTTAGGTAATATTTTAACATTATCTCGTTGCAGCCTCTTATATTATAATAGAAGCGTTTGACACTATGCTATATTTTTCTAGGATCTAAGTCCTTTATAATTTTAAGGATATAATTTATTCTTGTTATTTTCAGGTGCTACTTAGTTAGACAACTTTTCAAATGAACTAAATCGCTTGTGAAAAGGAAAAAAGCGAATAAAGTGGACGTGATCTTGGTCGTTTCTTCACAAAGTAACTTTTATATTAACCTAAATGAATGTCTGCAGTTGTTAGCGGCCGGTCGAGATAAGGTTGCGCCAAAAAGCGGTACTATAAAAGTTAATATTTTATAGTTTTTGAGTTAGCGCCAACTGCCGACACGTTGGCTTAATTTGCAGGAGAATGAAACGTGCTCAGAAATGGCGGACTTACCTCGGTATTTCATTTGGCTCTTCTTCTAACAGCTCGTGTAATGTGGAACACGAAGTGGCCTGTGTTCGCGCTGCAAGAGAAATTTATCATAAGTATGGAAGCAAACCCATGTTCCTGTACCGAATAGAAAATATTAGGCCGCTCCAGTAAAAAAGTACCTAAAATAAAATTATCTGTAGATATTTTTTTACCTCAAGACGACGTTTATCCGGAGAATAACTTTGAAACAGTACCTCTATAAAAGTTAATTTATACAAAATCGGTCAAAACGACAAACTATCTTTAATATCAGGTAACTGTTATGTTATAATATAATACAAGCTTTTCTACTATAACCCTTTATTCAAAAGACAAACGTAGGAACATTATTAGTGTTCCCAGCGATGCCTGTAGTCAAATAATATTCATACACTCACACCTATTATCTAGCCCAAAGTAAGCGTCATTAAGAGCTTGTGTTATGGATACTAGGTAACGGAAAAATAATAATATGTATATAAATAATAAACTTATAAACATATGTGACTCGTGAACAAATACTAGTAGTCATCCAAACATCTGCTCCCACCGGGATTTAAACCCGGGACCCCTGACCAAGTAGGCTGTATAGCAAGGGGCACAGACCACTCGGCCAGCCAGTCGTAGACGAGTAGTAAATTTAAATAAGGAACTAAGGAAAGCTTTCTGAAAGTATGAAGCCAAAAGAGACTTTCAAAGTAGTGTAATAAGGTTGTTTAATATAGAATCATTAATTTCCTTTGATCTTTAATAGATCAAACTACTCCTTAATAGACGTACAGACGACTGATCAACTGTACATATATTTTTATGATAAATATAAAAATGTGTCTCTGATGAAACTGAATACTTACTGGAATAAAGAGGGGCAGTCCTGGCCACGGATGGAATAGATCCAGTGGGAAGAACCACTAAAGTCACTTGTTCCCCTGTATTCCGCAATGCAGACACGGCCTGTGCGTGTGTGGCGCCGACTAACGACGTCTCTATATCCTGAAAATATTTTCTTATTTTAATATTATTTGCGTTTATTATGTTTCACAAAATTGTGCAAACAATTGCAGAAATGATAATTGTATTGTCGTTATCTACATAAAAGTGTAATTTTTGGTGCTTATTTCATTGCATTGTAAAATAACGGTACTTGTTTCAATAGTTAAATCACTAAGGCTGTGACCCAATTTAAAATAATTTTGACCCAAGATTTGAACCATAAATTCTGGAATAATAGAACAAAAATTACACGCTTTCAAGGGAAAGGACCATTAATCCGCTTCTCATTTTAGAAATTTGCTATTTACTTACTCGCTAGAAAGGCTTTTGTTAAATAGCTATTTTGGAATTCGCAAGATATTAATAATACCAAATTTAATAAACGCGAAGGATCAGAGTAGTCCCAGGCTACACAGGGAAAAAACTACACTTAGACGCTTATAATACAAAAAGATGTTGCATGTGCTACTAATTAATTGATTTGAAAAATCAATTATCTACAATGAGCAGTTAGAGAGAGTTTATCTTATTTCAGACGTCAATGCTGTCTTCAAAGTAAGCTTATTCATGACATTATTTATGAATAAATAATGAATACATTGTGCTTATGATTATGTTTGTTGGTCAATTTATTTACATGCGCAATTACAAAATAAAAGGTGGCGAAAAAAAATATTATTTTCACTTTCTAAAGTTACTTTTCTTCGTTGTAGGTACTTACCTACAACGAAGAAATAAGACTTACTTAAGTCTTATTATGTCAGCTCATTTGGCAAAATAAAAAAAAAAAAAAGAGAGAAAGATAAAGACAGACAGGCGGATTTACTTGACGAAACTGTATATACCCCTAAAATCAACTTTACTAGCTATATCTAGCAATCTTGTAAAACATATAAAGCCTGTTCAACGTTGAAATACGTACATCTTCGTCTCTAACAGCTAATATTTTGTCTCCTAAACGCAATCTGCCATCGTGGTGTGCTGCCCCGCCGACAGCGATGTGTGACACAAAAACGCCTCCTCCGCCTGCTGCGTCGTCCGAGCCCCCAGCTATACCTAGCCCGAGGCCTCGCGCTCCCCGCCATAGTTTTACTACCCTGGGTCTTCTTGCTCGTCTTACTCTCTGTACAACAATTATTATTATTATTTACTTATTTCCGTATGTATTGCTTTATATTTTTAGGGCAAGAAAACTTTGTGTTCTATGGCTGCCGTTTGTACTGGAGTTGGCCCCGCGTAGGCGTTGTTTGATCGTATACGACAGCGCCGCGATGGCGTGACAAGCGTATCCAAAATAGAAACCAATCAACTTTTTGGTTCTTTAATAAAAGTAAAATAATTTCATATAAAATATTCCAAGTAAGCTCTGCTTATTTTAGCTTTTTGTTCTGTACCAGCCCGCTGGCGTCTCAAATAAATAATGAAATGCTATAGAATTGGTTTTGATAAGCAACAATACGTCCTTCGACCGCTTACGCTAGTCGGAAGCTAGCTTAGAAGCTAGAAGTTGCAAAGTCATTCTTATCACCCTTACAGCTCTAAGACACCACCAAATGAATCAAAAATAATCAAAATACTGCCATTGACTGTTAGCTATTATAATTTTCCATTAAGAAATATCATAAAACTTTTGGGAACACAATAATTAATTAAAATTTACATTAATTAGCATTCACAAAATATATTTTGCGACTCATTTTACTTGACAGCGAATCTTCAAATTAAATGGTGCAAGTAGCGAAGACCGGGGAAAGATGGAAAAATTAAGACGAAACTCATTGTAAAATGAAAAAAAAACTGTGTAATCGAAATTTTAATTTTGGACATTGATTGTATCTCAAAAATACACGGAATTTTTATCATGAATGTACCTTAAGCAAAAATTTCTTATATTTCCCATTTTGGCAGAGGAAACTGGGCCAGCGAAAGAGAGACATAACTGTTGGCCCCCGTAAAAATATACTTATACATAACTCGACTGATAGCGTAAGTAGGTATAGTGCTTTTTTGTTTTTCTTGTCTAAAAACAATTATCAAAACGAAAAGCTCTAATTATATCAAAACAATACTATGATTTAATTTTTTTCAAAAACTGTTTACTTGTAACAGAAAAAATATAATGATAACTTCCCGGGAAGTTAGGGCAGGGCTGCCTCTTTAGGGCAGGATGAGGCCTGCCCCGAACCTCATCCTGCCTTAGTCTCCCCTTCTGAAGTTATAATTTTTTATCACTTACTAAGTATGTGACAGGCCGTGCGCTTGTTTAACAAATAATTTTATTTAAGTACACCAGCCACTTGTTCGAAATTAGGTAAAAAACGTAACGGTTTCTAACACGAGCTAAATTTTGATAAAGTGGTTTTATTTCCAATATAATTTATGAAATTTTAAGTTTTAAACAGTGATTTTTTTATTTGTGATGATCTTATTAGCCTATGTGCCAAATATTTTCTTAGTTCATGGACGGCATTTCATCTTAGGCCTCAGGATGACAACGCACCTGCACTATCAAGTGATTTTTCCTTGTTATTGAAGGTGTCTATAGGCGGCGATAACCACTTACGACCGTCAGCTTGTTTGTCATATACATCGTTGTATAAAAATCTAGACTATCTGTGAATTTCAAGACATATTTGCGCGAGCATTTCTCATAGTAATCTTATATGATTATAAGCAATAAGCTCATGCGTTATTACTTAGACACAATCCGTTGTTCATTACTGTTTAAGATCGACAATTTATGCCAAATCCACAGGTACAAGTCAGTACTCGAGCTAACCTCAGATGTAGCTAAATATAGAAATAACTTATGTCACCAAAGTGGTATAAATTTTCCCTCGGTCTCTCTTTCCCCTTATCAAAGGAAGGCAATTAAGTCTAACCGGTATGTTTGCAAAGAGACTCCATTAAAATCAACTTACTAATCTAACAACATTGCCGGCTTGCTGCAGCGCATCCACCGCTACTGAATGCGGCGCCCCTTCCACAGAGATGTCGTTTACCTGTTAATGTAAAATAAAATTTGTTTTTATAAGTCTTTTTTTTATTCAGTATATAAAAAAGAAAAATGCACTTGAGACAAATACCATTTGTAATTTTCGATAGACAATGAGAATAGTTGAATAAAATAAAATATTCTTCAAATTCAAATTCAAGAAGTAACGAAATATAAATACGAAAGTTTTTATGTTTGTTACTCGAGAACGGTTGAAATGATCCGGATGTTTGGCACATAAGCAAATTTTAGTCTGTATTATAATAGCATAGGATTTTATGCTTTAATCCAGACTACATATGCGATAGCGCAGACAAATTCGCTGGAGGAAGCTAGATGTTTCTAAAAAAATGGAAACAACTAAATTCAGATTTAAAGTAACTTACTCAAACTAATATCATAAAGTAAACATGTTACTTCGTACGTGTATGGTCGTGTGCGTGCTTTTTATGAAAAACCCATATGACATATAGAACCTCATTGTATCTATGTAATAATAATATTCTTGCACACACATCAATAAAAATTTCCTAGTTCAAGTCAAGCTTGTTTGAAAAATAGCTTAATATAATATTAGTATTAGAATTTGATTGAACGTAATTTTATTCGCGCGTAAAACAATAAACAACAGCACACACGTTTTACCAACTTAGAGAAATTTTCGTGTGTGTTTTCCTTACATCATGTTAATTTATGTGAGAAGTTATATGGCACAGTGCCTTGTATTTTTGTCACAATTCTAAGGCCTTATTCACGTCACGGCTGGGCAATCGGAAAAGGCTATGTAGAGCCCCGTGCACAAAGAGAGTTTGGTGCCTTAACAGGGAGCTATCTTTTTACTTTTTAAAATTTGTTTTTAGTAGGTAAGCAACTATATTTTGTTTTTGTACGACATGACTATTATGCGCTAGCAAGCAATTTGAGCTAGCAAGTACTTGGGGGTTGGGTTGCCCGTAGGTATGATTTTTTTCTAGTCTTTCTGTTTTAACGTTACAAGCTAACGCTTACCTTCACAATGTCATAATCATTATGTATCAACTTTCAACTTTAATTTAATTTTGTCTCAACTTATAACCTAGTTAAATTCAGGTTTTTATTAAGTTTAATACATGAACAAAATTCGAAAAAAAAGGATGTATTTTAATTACATTGAGTCGAACGTCAAGTCACGAGGCAGCAAGGCAATTGCTTTATTGAAACGAATCGAAATAATCTTCCTCGCCTTTGAACTTTCCTTTGATTATCGTCGTCATAATATTGCCTGTGTGTTCTCTCACTACCTTCTCACCTAAATCTGCCGCCATAATAGGCATGTTAACAGCATTGTTGAGAAATCCGGGTGTTGCTCGCTTCTTTTTCGGCATTATAATCAGATCAAGGCCAAGACTACCTGGTTAAGAATAAAAAACCAAAAGCGTCCCGTCAACTAATTTTGTTTGGTCCAGATTTCGAAGCATGATGACTAACGAACAATGAGATGAAAAATTCAGTTGGATGGTTGATTGCTTCTTCGTCGTTTCTTGATTTAAATTGCAAAAATTCGGCGGAAATGAAATCAATCCGTCCGATTTGTTGATAGTAACACCGCTATCACCTCGCTTGTTTGGCGTCAGATAAAGCTTCATCAAATAGGGTCGCCTAGGTAGCTACCACCGCCTTTCCTATTTCTGTCGTAAAAATAGTTAGCTATGTTGAAGGTGTAGAGGTAGTCAATGTAATTAATGAGAGTGAAAGGCATTTCAACTTAAGCCTCAGGATGACAACGCACTTGCAATGCACTCAATACCAAGTGAACTTATCCTTGTATTTGCAGGTGTCTATAAGGAACGGTAGCCACTTACTACCAGTTAGAGCCTCAGACTTGCTTGTCGTCTAGTTGTATAAAAAATAGTAGATATAAGAGTCAATGATTTGAAGCAAGCACACCAGATAAATTTTTTATAGTTCGTTTGAGCGCCCATAAATGCACGTTTGTTTGTGTGCTGTTGTGCATTCATCCCAGGAGATTATTATACTTGCAACGAAAACTTTCGCTTTCCTTGAGTGTTTTGCAAAGTCATTATTTTTGAACAGATATGAATATCATTACACTATCACAAAAATCTTCTGATCAGGAAGGAGATCAAATGTCGAGTGAGCATATTTCGACTGATGAGTGCGAGCGACGCGACTGAGGACAGCGAAAACGCAAAGAAAGGGAAAAATAAGTAAAAGAAAACATGGTGATTAGCTAATTTACACAGTATTGAGTCGTTGCTACTAATAGTATAGACATGTCGTGCGACGAAATTTCGAATGGCTGCTATATTTTATTTGTAACTTAAAACGTCTTGTTTCTTCCTGAAACGTTGGCTGCATATTTCAACGTGATATCAACGTCAAATAGTCGTCATATTTCATTTGAAATTTTCGTAGAATATAACAAAACTGACGCTAAAAAACGGTACAAATCGGTTTTGTTCTGCCACTTCTGCTTTTTATCGATAAGAACGTATAATTAGTCACATTGATGTGTTAGGGAATATTAGCGGTGTCTTTCATATAAACACCTAATTTTCTTGGGGTTTGTTTTTATTTTGCTTATGATTCATAAATATAATAAGCAAACAATCTTCACGCTAAACAATATGCCAAAGTCAACGATTCGCTTCACTCATACTCACTTGCTTGCTACCCTTTGCACGCGTGCCGGTCTCCGGCGTCATCAATTTATTGCCTCCACCTCAACATCACGCACAAAGAACCTTATGGGCCGACGACGCGTATAAGTATTTTCGTGCTGCATTATATACTTAGCTGTCATCGTACATAAACGAGGAGTTTATCACCGCCTATCATCAGATGCCGAGCTTTGTATTAAAAAATAGGTACCTACTCAAATCTTGAGCATAGTAAGATTAGTCTAAGACATCGCTTCAGATTAGAATAAAGAATTTTGAAATTACATAAACGAGCTGTGTTTACGAGTAATACACTGGTATAGAATCAAACCAACTCCAAATTTACTGTGACTTAAGACTAGTTACAGCAAACTTATGTCAAGGGCTCCCTTTTACACAAATGAGAACAGCACCAATATGAATAAATCTCTTTGTGACAAACTTGCGTCTTAAGGAAATAAAAATGTCACTCAATTTTTCCACGCAAAGGCGAGATTCTTTTTCAAAGCCTGAGGCGTACACCCTGACTCTCATCAAATAGAGTTTTTTTTTATTTTTCTTGCCAGTTCTTTATTCTTATATTTTTGTACTGTGTAGTAAAATAATATACATGTAAGTACACCTTGATAATAAATGTATCATCTCCAGCCTATATACGTACCTACCATTACTAGACACAGGCCTTCGTACATGGGCGATTAACACACGATGAGTTTGGGCCATAACGCCACCATGCTGGCCCTTTTAATGCGGGTTGGTGAGTTAAGGCGGTTGCAGTATAAATAGAATTGATGTTTGAAGAATCTTAATTTAGTGACATTTAAAATATTATGGCCTCATTCTGGCCCTATACCAGATTACAGAAACTAAATTTATATAAGTACGTAAGTCTCTCTCAAAATAAAAACTCTCTCTAAACTTAAGTAATTTGACTGTTCTAATTTTGCTACCTTTTTCAAGTGAGTGCAAGGAAGTCCGCTCATTAACGCCATATGTCCAAGTTTTTCATGTTGTTTGACAATTATGAGTTTCCTGCATTCATGACCATTAGACACTCGTAACAACTCAATACATGTAATGATGCATAAAATAATAATAATAATAATAATATTTATACACTCACACCTATTACCTAGCCCAAAGTAAGCATCATTAAGAGCTTGTGTTATGGATACTAGATAACGGATAAATAATGATAGTAATATGTATATAAATATTAGAAATATACTAAATAAACATATAAACATCCATGACTCGTAAACAAATGCCCGTACTCATCATACAAACATTTGTTCCTACCGGGATTCGAACCCGGGACCTCTTGACCGAGTAGCCTGGGGTGCAGACCACTCGGCCAGCCGGTCGTCAAAATACTATCATCATCATTTCAGCCGAGAGAAGCTCACTGCTGGGCATACCGCGACCTTCACCAGATCGTCGGTCCACCTTGTGGGAGGCCTACCAACGCTGCGTCTCCCGGTACGCGGCCGCCACTCGAGTACCTTTCCGCCCTAACGGCCGTCAGTCCTGCTTGCAATGTGGCCTGCCCGCTGCCACTTGAGGTTCGCAATTCTTCGGGCTATATCGGTGACCTTAGTTCTCCTGCGGATCTCATCTTTTCTGATTCGATCACGCAGAGAAACCCCGAGCACAGCCTTCTCCATTGCCTCGCATTTGCATTGGGTGACATTGAGCCTTCTTATGAGGCCCATTGTAAGCGGCCATGTCATAGTTCCGTAAGTCATCACTGGCAACACACACGAATTAAAGACTTTCGTCTTGAGACACTGCGGTAGTTTGGCCAACAATATGCTGCGAAGCTTCCTGAACGCTGCTCTGATCCGTCGATTGACCTCTTTCTGGAAGTTGGACTTACCAAGTTGGCCTTTGATTCTGTCGAGATCTTGGCCGTGCTTCTCCCAGAGATGCCAAATAGACTATCGGTACATCCAAGGGCTGCAGTGTCACTGTACGAAAACGCCACTATGTCAGTCCGCCTTCAGGACCAAAATTCGGAACCAATACGTCTTCAGCGAGGTGTGAGACAGGGCGATGTTATATCGCCGAAACTGTTTACTGCCGCGTTAGAGGATGTGTTTAAGCTTTTGGGCTGAAGAGGACTTTTTGCCTTCGTTTTGCTGATGATATTGTAGTCATTGCTAAAAACTTGGAAGACTTGGGCACAATGCTCGACCTCTGTAGAGTCTCCCAATAAGTGGGTCTTAAAATGAACATGGTTATGACGAAAATTATGTCGCATTCCCATGTCGTACCCACTCCTATAAAGGTTGGAATCTCTACACTAGAATTATTGACGAATATAAAATACTATGAATAAAGACAATTTCTGTATATTTTTTTAAATAATTTCTTTATACTTACATTAGATTTCTATTTTATTTATTATATTGCCACATTTTAAGTTTCTTTATTAAACATATAAATCCCAAGCCGAAAGCCCAGCTCAATTTTGAGTGTCTACCCAAATGAAATGTATTATTTTTTACTCTTAAATATATTTTTTTAATGAGCGCCTTCTGATGAAGAATGGTAGCTTTTGTTGCGACTGGCCCTTTTTATTTCAAAATATGGAAAACAGAGTCGACTATAATAACAAACACAACGCTATATTTTGTGGTTGCTTTGCCATTTTCTCGTTCTTAATTGTATTTTTATTACATTTGTAATAATTATAAACTTTGATTATAGATAATACTGCCACTTTTTGGTATGATCTTAGAAGGCTAGGCTTATCTTCTTTATCTTTTATTTTATGTAGCTAACAGGAGAAATAAAATCGTAGTACGTATCATTTATCACAAGTACACAATTAAATAGTCATGTATAACTTTTAGAAATTCTTCTTGCCATTTTATTTATTATAATTTTCAGCAAAGACTCATACACTTAGGCCCTTATTACAGAACATTTCTCAGTAACGAATCTAGTTTAAAAACAAATTTTGGTACGAGATTTAAATTTAGAACTTCACTTGAAACGTTATACATTGATCAACTCTCAGCTGAGTAATTGCCTATTTTAGAACGATACCTACTTACGTCAAAATCTGCGCTCAAATAAAGATTTGATCTTTGTTTATGGTCAACACCATTCTTGAGAACGGATCACGTACTATACTCCCAAATAAAGTTGTAATGCTAGTTCAATATGCTTGATCATCGTATGTCATTGTTGCTTTGTAAATTATTGATTCTAGTTTCAGCTGATCGAGTCTTAAAACGCAACCTGTAATAAGCTGGGAAATTAAGTAGTGATCTACACTTGAAACTAACTAGTTTCGAGTGATTCGAGTTCAAACGATGCTTGAGCCGCGTTCTGTAATACGGGCCTTAGACAGCATTAGCCTTATTCTTTAATTTATTTTGACAACTTAAGTGACAATCACCGATACATTTGCAAATCCACTGCTGCTTAACCTTAACGTCGTTCAGACGTCTTGCCTTGTTACGCAGCAAGGAATAGCTAAGGAGCTCCTTTTTACACTTTTAGAGTTAGGACTGCAGTTGAAATTGTGGTCAATTTCTTTCCTATGTTATCTTAAAAATATAAAATAATAACAGCAACACTGAATCTAAAATACAAAGTTGTGAATGTGTAAAAAATCTAATTACTAACTGTACCTAGCTTGAAAGATACCAGTGTATTAGAAGCTAGTTCAATCACCAGTGTTTTATTCAACCATCCAATGAGATCTCTACAGTAGAGACCTGATTGGATGGTAGAATAAAACACTGCAAGCACTCTCCGATAGGAGTAACGCAAATCTTATCGGATTCAATGCAAACAAAATGCAGACGTGTTTATTTTCCCCTTCATCTTAGATCGATAGCTGATCATATCTAATTAATATAATCTTCAGCAAACATATCGACTCTTTTATTAAGAAATCATGATGAATTAAGGAGCTCGGTATTGGCTTGTGCACTCTGTTTTCGATACGAAAAACAAAGCAACTTTTGCTATGGTCGTCCTGGGATGGGTCAATCAAAGCTTGTTATCTCTAGCTCCTCCGTGCTTTTTAAGGAACGCTAAGCCGTTGGTCCCGGTTGTTACTGCGACCGCTTTAATCTACCAACCCGCATGTCAGGAATCTATGACGCAGTGGGTCCAATGGGTCGAAGTGCACTGTGACTTAGTCATGGCCCCATAATAAGATAAGATAAGACACCAACCCGCATTGGGCCAGCGTGGTGGTGTTGCCGCCCAAATTCCTCATGTGTTTCTCCCATGTATGAAGGCCTGTGCCCAGCAGTGGGACGCATATAGGCTGGTGATGATATGATGATGATTATTGAATGATACCAAATACGTTTTGATAATATTTTTATCTATAAAGCTTTGACAAGTTATTTATTATACTTCGTCAATGTTTGCTGTCGAGTACAAGTATGTAGAGTAAGGACCATGGAAATCTAAAAGCTATTAAAGAAACTTAATTCTGCATTAGATATTTGCTGTCAGAAAGTAAAGTTTCATTATTTTTACTGTTAAATTAAAAAGACGAGAGCTTTATTACCAATAGAGTTAGAAATGGAATTTGACATGAAGATAATATACAAATACATTCATTTAATTGCCAAATATTGCAGGTCATAAAGATAAGAAATAGCTTCCGCCATGCCAACAACAATGAATTTATTAACGAGAGAGCAGGTAACGGGGTATGTATATAATTCTGTCCCTTTCAGAATAAAGGCCGGTATGCTTAATTGTGGGTCATGCCAGGCTTACTTAAACGTAAGGCAGCATTAGATGTTATACCTTTATTACTACCCGTACGTTATAAATCAGATTACTAAATCGTTAGACGCTGTATGATGTTGTGAATAATTTAACGAGGCTACATGCGCCCGCATAATGTTTTGTCCAATTTTGATAGCTTAACACTAGAAAGACCGCTGTCGTCAAATTGACGATTCGGCGAAGTAAAGTGCTCATATTTTGTAAGATATGCCTTATTAAAAAATGACACTCATTGACTTTTAATATTTTGTAGTTTTATTTAAAGAAATAGTTGTTATCTTAATTAGTTTTGGAAATACAATGAGTCATATCTACAAAGACCACAGTCGTCAAAATGACGCATTGTAAATTTATAATATATTTATAATACTTATATAGTAAATAACTCAATTATCGACCTGACGGTACTTAGAAGTTTTGTTTACATTACACACCGCTTTATATTTAGTTATGCTTTCTTATTTTTCAATCAGTGTTGAAACTTTTAGTGGTGTATAAGCTGCATAAATTTGTATGGCAACCAACGACGCATTATTGAGGGACAGCTCAGATTCGAGCGAAGATATTAGATAAGAAACACCGTCTAGTGTGGTTCCTAGCCGGCGTAGCATCCGATCGAGAAGCAGCCGTAGAGGAATTCGAGGTATGCCAGGTGGACGTTTTTCTTCACGGCAATCGGCACCTCCTGCTATATGATAATAGCAATATTTTACGTCATAATTTCATACTGCAACTTGTTTGTGAGTTACGAGCAGAACATCAAAAAAATCATCCAGGCCCGGCTCGTCTACTTTGCGATCCCGAAAATGCAGATGAAATTGTAGAGGTGACAAGGTCAAACAAAAGACGAACTTGTCAAATCAATCTAAATGTAAACGAAATAAAACGTCTTGCTTTTGTGATAGTTGTAAAAAACCAGTTTGTGGGAAATGTATTAAAAGTACAAAAAAAAACAATTATATGCTCTAAATGTATTTCTAATTAAAATAAATAAAAAGTAGTAAAGAACCACTGTTGTTTTTCGGTATTAATCATAATAATAATTTCATATCAATGTCAGGTTCGTCTTAGCGTCAAAATGACGACGTTGGTCTTTTTAGGTAGCATACGAATGCCGGTCTTTCTAGTGTTAAGAGAGAGTTAGCGTGACTCATGCTTAGGTAATTTAAAACAAATACCTATGTTTTTACACTTTAGCATAGGCATTATCAAAATTCAATTCAAATGGAAATATAGCAGTTGTATGTGTCAGTAGTAAAAAACATTTTGCGTCGTCTGAAGAACAAATAAAATACATTATGTGAAGAAATGAAAAGCTTTTTAACCGACTTCAAAAACGAGGAGGTTCTCAATTCGGCCGGTATGTTTTTTTTTTTTTTTTTTTTTTTTCTATGTATGTACACCGATTACGCCGTGATTACTGATCCGTTTTTTTTGTTCGATGCGGAATAGCTGCCATTTGGCCCCATAAAAATTTTTTCAAAAACAGTTGGTTACTTTGGTTTTAAATTAAAAAAAACTGAAATTATGAAATCGTCTACATAAGCGAAATTGCGAATTTTTGCTGTTCCAATGACTTTTTAGTGAAACGATACGATAGTAGGAAACAATATAAGTTGACGGTCACCCATCTAGCTTCGACCGTAGAAAGTTATCACTAAAAATTGTAAAAAAAATTTTAAACAAAAATTAAAACCGACTTCAAAAAACTGAAAAGGATAAAATAATTAAATTTAAGTAGGTATTCATCCCCTAGAAACATATTTTTGGAGTTGGTGCTAAGTGGTTTCCAAAAACAATAGAAAGTAAAGCACCGACTCCAAAAATATGTTTCTAGGGGATGAATACCTACTTAAATATAATTATTTTATCCTTTTCAGTTTTTTGAAGTCGGTTTTAATTTTTGTTTAAAATTTTTAGTTTAAAAAATGCAAACATTACTATATTTAATATAAGCTTGGAAGTCAAAGCATGCAGATGTAAAAATATACTCTATTGAGCCAGTGAACTAAGAAGAGGCTGTAGACTCTTCACAACTCCATCTCTTTCTTCTAGTATTTTTAGAAATAATTTATGTCATGTATGACATAAATAGTACAGGAAATCTAAACGACACAATTTCAAACTAAGCAAATGAGGGCTCAGAGTGAATTATGGAATTGAGTAAGCAAATAAAGAATCTCTTTATGTTATATTTAAGAGAATGAATAATAAAAGCTTCAGTTTTATACTATTTTGTTACGTACCAGAAGAAATTTCGGAGATCAAGAAAGAGCCCGCAATATTTATAGGCGCCCTTAATAAAATAGCTTGAATGACACTTCTTAAACATAGAAATATGAGTTCCCTTACGGACTGTTTAGGATAAAGGGAAAAAATGGATATAACGGTGTATACGGAAACGGCGCGTGGAGCATAAAATGATAAATGAATACAAGACGAAAAGATTCCGCAGAAATGATGTAAAGAATTCATAATATGAAGGTGCGGGGAATTGCTCAAATGAGGGATATGTCGTCGAAATAATAATACCGACATTTTATTTTGCACTTCGTGTTCATATGGGTGATGAATGTGTTACCGGGACGTGTTCGTAGCGACGATATTAAAATTTCGTCGACTGTCGTAGCGGGAATTAGATAGGATTGACAAGAATACCAAATTTTTCCTACGACGAAATAAAACCGATGAAAAATAACACACACATGGGTATTGTATACATTGTGTATGAGAATACACGTAGACTTATTTACTTTAAAATATAAATTCCGTATATATTCACCTCACATTTATCATACTGAGAGGCAATAAATTGAGGTATATTGTCGGCATTTTTGATAAATAAATAAAAATATACCTAATTATCACCTTCAATACATGAAATCCAAGTATATACAGAATGTTTGGTACATGGTTCTTGGTACAAGCGGGCACCTACCCATGTTAACATAGTCATATAAATACTATGGCGTTATCAAAAATTCAAAATAATTAAATTAATTTCAAAAAGTTCGTTCAGTAAAACAAAATTTATAGGAAATTTCAAAATTAATTTTACAACTTGAAAAAGTGAAAACTGACATCAATTACGAATGAATAATCGTTCATAATTGATATTAGTTCTCACTTTTTTTATTTCATATACCAAATTTTTACTAAACAAAATTTATCCTGAACAATAATCCTACCGATTCGTATAAAAAAATAGCGAGGGTTTACTTTTTAGTTGGTTCGATTCCCGGGTGAGATCTCTGAATGAAGATCTTTGAATGCAGTTTTGTTTCTTTTCAAAAATAAAGGAATGTTTCCTTTATTTTATAGGTATAAATAGCTTACTCCAAAAGTTTCTCTGATAAAATTAAATTGGTTTTATGTCGATATGTCCGTCTAAAAACCATTTTCAAAGTAATTTGATGTACTACAACACTAAGGACTTTTCGGAGGTTCGGCGCCCTTAGATTTTTAAAGCTAAAGGAATAAAGGGCTCAGAACAGCCATTACTAACACGTCGGTATCAACTTAAATCTCTTATACGTTCTTTATTTTTCATTGTATATAAATTAGAAAGATCACTATTTTCCCGGAGGTCCCGGGTTCAAATCCCGGCAGGAGCAAATGTTTGTATGAAGAGTACGAACATTTGTTCACGAGTCATGGATGTTTATATGTTTATTTAATATATTTCTAATATTTATATACATTTTATTA
Source organism: Nymphula nitidulata (assembly GCA_947347705.1). Lineage (NCBI taxonomy): Eukaryota > Metazoa > Arthropoda > Insecta > Lepidoptera > Crambidae > Nymphula > Nymphula nitidulata. Next base: position 12,975,800 of record OX374625.1, on the reverse strand, counting down.
TCATTATTTATCCGTTATCTAGTATCCATAACAGAAGCTCTTAATGATGCTTACTTTGTGCTAGATAATAGGTGTGAGTGTGTGAATATTATTATTATTATTATTTTTACTGAAAAATAATCTATATTTTGTTGTTTACTAAATTTTACGTATCTATCACCCTTCCGAACCTATTTAAAAAAAGAATTGTTTTTAGATAAATTCAAAAAACAAGTTTTAAATCAGTCAAACTTTTTGAGCATATGAATAACACTAATATAAAATATGTATATTGTAGGAGGAAAATGATGCGTTTTAATTCTGGTGGTCGTGAAATTAATTTTACTGTTCATTTTTCTTAAAAAAGTTAGTCAAAGTCAATCTTTTTGGTATTGTATCTTCACTTAATGTAAATGTAATTGACTTTTTACAGTGCTCATTTTAAATGTCTTTTTATGCACTATAAAATTGTTATTAGCATTATATCCCTAAAGTCAATAATATTATTTTTCCGTTATTTCAAGTTAAATGCACCGATTCGAACACTCGCAAAAAGTAAAGTTTCCTTTCGTCAACCATATCTCCCTTTATATTGCACCTAGGATATTTCTAAAAAAAATGAATGTCTAATTTTTTTAAGCTAGTTATGTTCCTTACATTTTTTTCATCAGACGCTTATATTTCGAGTTATTCGTAAAAATTTGTTGTCATTTTTTAATGAAAATGACGAGTTTTCAATCACGAATAACTTAAAAAGTATGGAGTTTTCGAAAAAACTTCATAGAACATTTTTTGCTTAGAATTAGGTTTTTTATCGACTACGGAGGTTATTTTGGCCAGAAAAAATACAGCAACAAAAAGAAGTGGTATCCAGTATCCACCCCCAGGATAAAAGCGCAAATTAGCACCATGTTCACTTTTGATATTTGAGGTATTCACTAACGTTTCCCAAATTTTTAAGCAATTCGAAGGCGGTTGAAAGTTTTCGGATGTATAACCCTTCATTGACTTTACTAATAATACAAAACGAATACTTAGAATGATAATTTTGTGGCATTTAACTTAACGAAATAAATTTGAGAAAATAAAGTTTCATAAATAGGTAAATCACTATTACAAATTACATACATGTTTATTACACAGCTTTATATCTTTAACTGAGCAAAATAATGATACTGCTCGCTTGTTTGGTAAATAAAAGAAGTATTTTTATTTAGATTTTTTTATCTCTGCAAATACTTGTTTAAAAATATTTATCAAATAACGCTATTCAACCTTGATGTAAAAAGTCCAACTCACCCGTAATATTGCTACCCTGTCTTGTCAAATTAAATGTCCAGCCTTCCGGAAAATCTCATTAAGCAAAATGCCAAGTTTTTGAAGGATGTCGTTAAGTAACTTTCATAAGGAGTTTTAACGGCGTGATAAAAAAAGTTTGAAAACGTTATTTTATGTTTTCCTATTTCATTTCACAAATTTTACACTTTAAATCAATAGGTGCCTGCTAATGAAAGATTTAACTGCTTCGTGTCAAGGAAGCGAGGGAAAAGAGTTTTTATTTATACGACTATAGATTTCTTCGCCGCGATTTTGAGTTTTATTAAATTAATTGTTCTTTTTTTGTTACAGCACCTTATATCTTCATAGTTATTAACATTTGAATTTATTAGAATTGAATATATTCGAGATATTTAGTAAGCGATTTTTTTTATAACGAGTTCCCGATATTCAATGATCTTATCAAGCGTCAACGAAAGAGGGTATATCTATGTATCTGGCCGCAAAGAAGTTAACGGTCTTTTTGTCTCTTTTTTTCGAATAATTTTGAACAGCCATGTGATATACCTCTTTACCAAGCTAATTAAATAAGCTACTCAATTTCAATGCGATTGTATTATTCAAGCTCCCCGTGTGCCTAAAAATGTAAAAATGATTCGGCAAAAACTAAACGCAGATTTGCTTTTTTCCCTCGTTATACAAGTCGCAAAACGTGTCAAATGCACACCTATTAATATTTGAAGTTTTTAGTTTTACTTTAACATTAGCTGCAGCTCCCTATTTTAAAAGTGAAAAGTAATGGTTGTTACTTATATCAATGCAATAACAAAACGCAAAACCAGCATATGGCATTTTTTCATGTTCGTCTTTAAAATAAACGGGGGGCTATAAAACATTTAATTGCAATAATAATTCTAAATAATTGTACCTTTTTTACCTAATAAAGGTAGGATTGAATTAAAATTATTTTAAGCCTAGGGTTCATACATTTTATGATGCTCTCATTTGCTTGTAATATGGCATTTTTCATGTTTGTTTTAAAAATAAACGGTATTTAAAAATATTTTTAAATGCACTAAAATTCTAAATAATTATGCGTTTTCACTCTAAGTATGTAGGTACGATTGCTGTTCAAAATTAAAATTGTTTTAAGCCCAGGCTTCGTACATTTTGCGGTCTTCTCCTTTGATTGTTGAAAAAATCGGGTAAGGTTGTGTCGTGGATACGGCTGTGAGTTTTACGTGAATTCGCTTGTAATATTATTAATAATAATAATTTTCGTGCATATTTGCATGCGTATTTTGGCATTTTGATAGTGCATATAATCCGATGTCTAATTATTGTTATTATCGTGTATGAAATTTTTAATACTTTAGCTATCGAGTGGCGTAAATAAATTGTGTATGTAAAATGAATTTAAAATATTTTCATTAAAATAGGCACTTTCGAATCGTCAAAATTACATTTGCATGACTTTCACAATGTTATATAGTAATATATTAACTAGCAACGCCATAGTGTCTGTCTGTCTGCCATGTCTGAATCAAATGATTGATATATTATTGTGTATGTAATGTAGCTGCTGCAATAAGAAACTGTATCCCTCCACTTTGTTATCAATGATTTTCTGAGTCGTCTCCCACTATGTCTCGTCAATAAGTTAGCGAATAACCCGTTTAAGTCTTAGATGAAATATACTAACTTGTAATAAAATGTCTCCTATTTGCAGTCGACCGTCCTTCTTAGCAGCACCTCCTGCTGCTATCCGGGTAATGCTGACGTCACCGCCGGTCTCGCCGCCAGCTATGCTGAGGCCGAGGCCGTTAGCACCCCGCTCCAAGGCCACGTCGGCAGTCTCCCAAACGGACTCGCTGTCAGAGTCGGACGGATACTGTGAAAGGAAACCACAGTGAGAATACTGTATCTAAACTAGATACTGGCGGAATTCATAAAGACAGCGCCAATTATCCAAAGAAAGAAGAATACTGCTCACAAATAATCTATAGCAAATTGACCAACTGTGTTTTAATAATACCGCCGCAAGATATATGTACATCTCTCTCTAACGCATAAAATTTGTCGTAAGACTTACAGGGATAGGTAAATGTCTCCGCCTACTATTTTAGCCAGGATTCTATGCTTTAGTTATTGTTCTGAGATTTACATACGATAATCAAAATCAATCCAACAAGAACACACTTTGAACGATTGTTTAATCGTTTAATTTGCGCGTGTTGGATTGATTTTCGTGCAAAAAGCCTCAACGGACCTTGCCCTAAAATCTATAAAACTAATTTAAAATAACAATTAAATTATAAGGTTATTTATTTAATGTTTATTAAGTAATACAAAATGCCCAGAATGTTTATTACGTATTTCAATATTTTTTTTCTCGTAAAAGCATTGACCAACACCTGCAAAAAGACATCGGCCGTATGATCATAGTGGACTTTTTTTTTTTTAAATTAAGCTTATGTATGCCATTTATATAAACAGGTGCTATCGGACTATACATGTCTATATGATCTTGTTTTTAAAGGTGGTATCGTTTGTTTTGATTTGGTATTGCAGTTATGCAATTAGTTTAGTTATGATTATGTTGTAGTATTATTGAACGTTGGTAAATAATTAAGTTAATGCGTGTGTGTGCGTATGTGTGCGCTGTCCGCGTATTTGTGTGTGTGTGTGTGCGTGCGTATGTTTGTGTGTGATGAAGTACAATATGGCGTCTATTCCGTGTTTGTTTGTCTTGTTCGGGTTTTATTTACAGTTTTAGGTATTGTTGAAGTTTTTTAGATTATTAATTATGTGGTTAATGTGGCTCAGCAACAGCTCAGATGATGTCGCCTTTTCAGTAATTTAGTTTAGGTTATGAGGGTCGATGTTCATAACTTAAAGTATACCTACTACAGTTATCAGTGTATCACATGAAATCCTCCGATTTCGTCTGAATAAGGTCATCAAAGTTATTTTGCGAAGTAGCCACTAACCAAACCTTACAGATATTCTATTATTGAGTCGACGGCTTGGCGGGTTTGTAAGGGTCAAAAAGTTAAGCTTAATTTCCTATCACAGCACAACGGGCCCGGAACATCGAATATTACTACATCTAACTCACGAGATCAATACGTTACATTACGTTTGTCAGATCGATTGGTCGTTACATACATTGAAAGCTTATAAAATAAAAAATCGAACGTTTATGTCAACGAAGCGTTAGAACCTCGGCAGGTTGTAGCAACTAAAATTTTACACTTTACTTTTTACTTTTTTCAGTACTTACTTTTTAATTATTTTCCTCTATGCATTTATAATAGGGTAATTGACAACTTTTTTTATTTCATAAATAAGAAATTTATAACTTATGAAGAAATATTGAAGCAGAAATAGTATGCTTAAGATCAATAATTTCAGAGATACAGTAGTATGTTCGTTGATGTGGATCGGCGCATCGTCCAAAAACGCTTCATAGAAAACGGTACGGAACAGGTCACATGTTCCTTTATTACTACAAAATGTATGGGCATTTGACTAAGTCAATAATAACTATTATTTATTCAAAGTGCTCATAACAATAGTTGTTTTAATTGATGTGAGCAATGTAATACCATCAACATTTTTGATAAATTTTGGAAAAAAATACCAATTTTATATATTTTCTAAACAATATAACTTCAACAGTATTCCATATCTTTTGAGTTTAAAATGTTTTTATGTGTAACAAGAACATATATTTTCCGAATTTGTGAAAAATAGCGCCATGTTCAAACTTAGGTAACATCCCACCGATGCTAAAAATGATAAGGTGTCAAATGAACGTAAAATAACGATACCTTTACATTCCTTTTATGAACGCAAATGTCAAGTAATGATATTTATTATTCTGTGGTAATACGTAGAACGACGTTGTTGCATAGTCTTTTGCATCGTTGTACGGATTTATAGCTTGTTTACTAATAATGAATAGTCTTTTATTTATATTTTATTTATTTGTATTAATGTACACAAAGTTAACACAATCGAAAAGACATTTTAGGAAAAATTGTACAATTTTTATTACTAAAACGTCCAATTTTATTATCAGTGTTATTGTTCTTTATCAAAGGGACTATCCACGAGGGATTCGATTATTTAGCAATAAATAGCAGTCTCTCGTTCTGGCTATCCCAAATGATTGCCAAGAGAATTTCTGTTCTTTCTCAATAATTTTTAGGCTACTTACAGGAGTCCTAACATAAAAGCCAAAGTTTTATCCAAGCTAATATCATAATGTCTACAATGCAATAATCAACCTATAACTGTAACCGGTGCCTACAGAATAAAACTATAGAGTGAACATTCGTGAACAGTCAATAAACAATTTTAATTTGTGAAGTATGTACCAACATATTAGAAACAATAAGTTTTTATTGTGTATGAGTACTGGGCAGGCTGGTAAAGAACGAAACGTTATTCTGACAGTCTAACTCTTATGGTGCCGATTGTCTCCAATCCATTTGAAATAAGATTATGACTACATAATATTTTTATGACACTTACATCCCAGATTTTGGATGAGAAATGGACCATATACCTTTTTCAAAAATATAAGCTTTATTTTGTAACATATTTTTAACTCCCGTTTATTATTATTTGTATTCGTAATAAATAAAGCAAGTGAGCTATATTGTAAGCAATAAAAATTGCCAGTGCCTGTTTATTCTGATTACTGAGTGGTGGTAACCTGGTGGCCTGACGCACATGCATATTTGTACAATTTATGCACCAGTTATCTACAGAGTTGACTATCACCCGCGTGTGGAGTTATTAAAATTATGCATCATTTTATTCCTCCTCCTGTGTTTCTTCCATGTAGGAAGGCCTGTGCCCAGCAATGGGACGTTTATAGGCTGGTGATGATGATCATTTTATTTAAGCCGACAGACGCCCAATGCTGGGCATGGTCCTCCCTTAAGGATCTCCGAACCGATCTATTCTGCGCTGCCCGCATCCATCGGGTTACCGCAACCCTCACCAGATCGTCGTTCCACCTTGTGGGAGGCCAACAAATGCTGCGTCTCCTGGTACGCGGCCGCCACTCGAGGACCTTTCCATTCCAACAGCCATCAGTCTCCTTGCAATATCGTCTGCCCACCGCCACTTAAGGCTCGCAATTCTTTGGCCTATGTCGGTGACTCTATATAAACGCCGAGCATACCCCTCTATATTGCCTTTTGGGTGTCATTGAGCCTTCTTATGAGGCCCATTGTAAGCGGACACTTCTCAGTTCCATAAGTTATCACTGGCAAACAAACGAATTAAAGACTTTTGTCTTGAGACACTGCGGTAGTTGAGCTGAGACTATACTGCTAAGCATCCCGAAAGCCCAGCTGAGTTGGATTCATCAATTGATCTCTTTCTGGAAGTTGGACATACCAAGTTGGGCTATTTGTCCCAGGTAAATATATTCTTCAACAACTTCCAGTATGAAAGCTTTACAACCTTTACAGGAGTGGGTACGATATAATTTTCGTCTTGTGCATGTTTATTTTAAGACCCACTTGTTGAACGATACTACAAAGGTTGTCGAGCATTGTGCCCACGTCTTCCAGGGTCATAACAATGGCTACAATATCAGTCCTTTCCAGTCCAACAGCTTATTTCATGTGTTAACATTAAAATTATTACTGTGAATTAACCATATGAGTTAGACAGCATAAGCTATGTATGCGCCCGAAAACAGTGGAGAAACTAGAACACGCTTCACCAAAATACTCATTGCGCCGATCCCTTTCGTCTTAACAACAGTAAGATTCGACCTTCGATAGATCAGTAAAAGGTTTATAACTGTGATTTGGTACATACAATGATCGAAAGGAGAATGAGATGGAAGCAAGCTCTATTTAACCTTCAGGAGCGCGATCTCGCACTTTTATTTCGTCCCGGAAGCAGTAAACAACTGTGCGTTCGCTAGTTTCCTTAAGTCAATCTCGGGTCAGGAAGTCCACCACAAACTCACTATCAACTTATGATCGCGGAAGGCGCGACAAACTTGAAAGTGCAAGGCTTCATGTCCGATTTAGTGTGTCGATATCGATATGTCGTTCGTGTAGATGTAGCTACGGAATTTGCCACTGATCGATAATACGCGCGGAAGGAACAGGAGAAAAGTGTTAGTGTCATATCAAAAGACATATAATTGCACTAAATTTATTATGTGCGTAGCCACTACAGTTACTAACCACCCACTTTAGTTACAGCTAAAATCACATTACTGGTTCTGAGGATTACAAGCGTACAAATAGATAGATAAACGTACGTTTAATTTTATCTATTAGTTTATTTATAAAACACAGAGGTGACTGACTGATTGAATGACTGACTAAGATATCAACGCACAGCCTAAACTACTGGTCCTAGAGACATAAAATTATAAAGTGTAGGTATCAACTAAGAAAGGGTTTTCCGAAATTTTACCCCATAAGGGGATGAAATGTGGGGTTGACTTTTCTGTAAAACTTTTTATTACTTGGGTTGATTGACTCAAAAATTGGTACGTACTCTACTTTTTAATTTAAATTATAAGCTAAGAGTATCACAATTTTCCAAAATCATCCCCCAACAGAGTCAAATAAGGCTTCGAAAAACATAATAATAAATTAAGCAACGAAAAAAAATTGTAGAGAACATTATTTAATTTTAAGTACCTAGCTACTTATCTTTTTCCTAATAATTTATTGTTTTTGAGTGGGAGCTGCACTTTTTATTGTTCTGGAAACAGCGTAGCACCAACTCCAAAAAATACATTTCCATCCTTGTTTCCATTTTTTGAAGTCGGTTAAAAATATACTAAGGGGGCGACAGAAATACTCGTAATGAACTGGCATCTATTCGTTGAATACATGCAAAAACACATATTTAACCACCTTGAAAAAAAGGAGGCGGTTATTAATTAAACTGTATTTTTTGTATGATTGTTAACCTCAGAACTTCGTTATTTACTAACTGATTTGAAAAATGGAGTATCATTGAAAGAGTATACTTTTAGATTAGTTCTATTGAAATTTTGTCAATATCCAATTAGTAGTTTGGTTTTTAAATCAAAATAGGTAATTGAAATAATTAAGTCATCAATGTATGTGAAATTGCGGATTATTGATTTCCTCTGACTTTTCAGTGGCACGATATACCTAATAGTAAGAAAAAAGTTATGCGACGGTCACCCATCTAGCTTTGATCTTAGAAAGTTATAACAAAAAATTGGAAAAAAAAATTATCAAAAATAAAATCCGACTTCAAAACACTAAAAAAGAAAAACAATTGAATAATAGTATGTACAGAAGGCAACACATCAAGTGTTTTAGTCGCAATATGAAAGCCACCTCTATTATAAAACCAATAAGAGCGGTCTCAAGGTCAAACTGTTACGCTTGATGTGCTGTCGACTGTACATGTCCAATAAAAAGATATGTTTTTGGAGTTGGTGCTAAGCAGTTTCCAAAAACAACAGAAATAATTTGGCTTTCTATTAGAAAGTGGACCACTTTCCTACTCCAAGAAATATTTTTATGGATACACTTCAATTTAATTATTATTATTTTCTAGTGTTTTTAAAAATTTATGATTTTTTTTTAGATGCGCATTTAGTATTTTTGCTGGTATTAGGTTAAGTTACTATGATGTTAAGTTAAATACATGCCCTTCGAAAATCCTAACGGCGCTTCTACCATAAGTTTGTTTCTGAAAAAAAAACACATTTATTTCCCGTTGGCTACCTCAGGCGAAGCCGCGAGCGGAAGCTAGTATAATAATAATAATATTCATACACTCATACCTATTATCTAGCCCCAAGTAAGCATCATTAAGAGCTTGTGTCATAGTATATATTTGTAGTATGTATTTAAAATAGACACTTCCACGCTGCGTCTGCCACTGCCAGTCCTAATTAATTAAATGATTAATTAGGACTGATTATTATGGGGACCTATGCCTATGCCCAGCACTGGGCGTCTCGCGGCTGAATTATGGTATGATTATGGGGAAGGTTATTATAGTATTCATGAAGTTATATTTAATTTTGGCCAAAATATTACTTTACTTTCGTCCGGATTTCAGTCGAAACACTATAAATTTGAACAAAATACAAGTTTTCTTTCACCCTGCGATATTTTTTCTTGTTATCATTAGACAAGACTACCTGTTTCCACAAAATAACTATAGTCTAGATTTCTGTTAGTTCTGAGCAAAGTCTAGCCTTAACTACGTAAGCTTTAAATACTTTCAATGTCTATATTGGTTTTCCTTTAACTGTAACAAAAGGTTTTTTTGATAAATCTTCAAACCTAGACCAACTTACATAACCAACGTAAGAAATTCAATCCGCAAAGACTATTTAATCATTTTTATGTTCAGCAGAAAATGTTACAATTTGCTACAAATAATTATTTGTAGCAAGTTGTAACATTTTTCACAATAATTAAAGTTGATGAAGATTTTGTTGCTGGGCATAATTCATATTATTATATTTCATGGTCGTGACGTAATTAGTTAGCAGTAAAATATTATTATTATCACTGTCCATAGGTACTTCAGCCGTAACATTATTTTAATAATACCTCCCAAATAACTATTATTATGTTTGCTTTTATTAATTGAAAAAAATTGAAAAAAATCATACAAGACAAATATCTTGTGTGTTAATTATTATTAATTAAAGTCTGAACATTTTTTAAAATAAAGAATTATTGGTTCTTGCATGCATACTTGCATACAACCATGGACTAATCCTTGATACAACCATGAACCAGGATTTTCCTGTGTTTTAGGATAAAGGAACATAATTGTATTATAGACTAATCATAAACATAGTAAAATTGTATTCTTAGCAGGTATTTATTTGAGGTAGGAACGTCGTATTACAAAATTTAAACAAAAAATAAAACGGACTCCAAAAAACTGAAAAGGATAAAATAATTAAATTTTGGTAAGTAGGCACTCATCCCCTAAGAACATATTTTTGGAGTCGGTGCTTCACTATCTATGGTTTCTGGAAACAACTTAGCACAAACTCCAAAAATATGGTCTTAGGGGATGAGTAAATAAAAAAATTTTGGAAATAATTAAATTTTGGTAAGTAGGCACTTACCTAAATTTAATTATTTTATCCTTTTCAATTTTTTTTGGAGTCGGTTTTATTTATTGTTTAATTTTTTTTTCACAATTTTTAGTGATAACTTTTGAAGGTCAAAGGTCAAAGGTGACCGTGAGCTTATATTGATTTCTACTATCGTATCATTTCACTAAAAATTCATAGGAAAGCAAATATCCGCAACTTTGCATATGTAGACGACTTAATTTTACCAGTTTTTTTTAATTTAAAAACCAAACTACCCAATGGATTTCCACATTTTTTTTATGGGATCAAATGGGAACTATTCCGCATCGAACAAAAAAGGAATCATCAATATCACCCAGTCAAAAGTTCTGAGGTAACCAACATAAAAAAAAACATACAGACGCATTGATAACCTCCTCCTTTTTTTGAAGTCGGTTAAAAATAGAGTAATTAAAGAAATCAATAAACCTAATATCCATAGCCTGAGAGTTAAGAACGTAATTATTCTAGAGCAATCAATAACGTATCTGTATCTTCATAAGACAACTTTTTCAGTACCTACTTCTTAAAGAATTATCTTGGTATTATTATATTCAAATAGGTTACTACCTATGAAGAAATAAATGAGCACAATATAAGTAGGTTTTATTTCCGTCTCTTTTTTTGTAAATAAGCTGAAGCTGCGATGTAATTGAGATTAAGATTTATGAATGTGGCTTGTAAGTGGTGTTGCAAGTTAATATTGGAGAGAGAATATTAAACCATAGTTTATTACATTTTGCCGTAGAAAATAGTTTATCATTCTATAAAGCCGACCCTCAGACCCTAATCTTGCATGTGTAATGAAGGAGTAACTCGATAAAAACAATTTATTTTGCCATTACTTTTCAGCCTAATAACCTTGTCCGACTCAGACCCACTTCCTATGCTAGTTTTCAAACTCCACTGGAACATTGTTGTTGAAACCTGTTTGAAAGGGGAACAAAAGTGTTGTTTGCACAGTGATAATATTGTAACGAACCTGGTAACTTCCTGAGACTCCGTGGGCACTTTCCGGACTCGGCGCCTGCTGTTCTGTACTGCATTCATAGTTGCTGACGTGCGCTGGGAACAAAACGTGTAATATTATCTAATGCTCACTGTCTAATATTTAGAAATAAAGATAGGTGAATGGATAGATAATTTGTAAAATCCTTATCAGGTTAACCTAAGCACTGTCCATGTATCCATTAAAATGTGTTTCGAAATTATAACGTTTGGGCACTATAGGTCTGTAAATTTATTATCTGTTTGTTTACATCTCCTGTTCTTTATAAATGACTGTTTGATGCCAAAATAAATGAAAAAAAATAATCTAAGGAATTATTTCTAACAGGGTGAAATGGGGGCACTATTTCTGTAAAACTTTTTATTCACTAGGTTGATTGACGTGAAAATTGGTACAGACAGATTATAATCATAAACTAAAATTATAAAAAACATTTGGGGGATAATTTTGGTAAACGGTTATGCACTAACCGTTTACCAAAATTATCCCCCATATGAGTCAAATAGGGCTTCGAAAATCCAACACTAACTAAAACTAAAGTATTATGACATGTAGACAGGCGTGCGGGGTGTACACCAGTAGGGATGTTGACATATTTTAGGAAAGTATTATTTATTTAAATTACTTGCTTACAAAGTAGTTAGATAAACAATTGGTATGTGTGTGTATGTCTGTCCGAGCGTTCCAGTGAGTAATGTGTGTATGAATACTAATGACTTAGATTGTAGTTAATTAATAATACATAAATATTGTATCCCGAACTAGTAATCAAAAGTAGTTTAAGAGCCACCGCACATATACAATTTCAAATCGTACAACTAAATCGCAGAATGTCTAATAGGCATAGAATCTTATGATACCCCGCACATTATATCAACTAAGTCGTTCAACTAAATAATCGGCCGATAGCCCGCACACTATAACAACTTAGTTGGTCAGTCGCACGCTAAGATGCAGTGTGACCACACCCGTGCGCGTGATTTCCCCATGCTTGGATTTTTGCCGACGGGCACGCAGCCGCCGCAGCCAGTCGACCTCTGCATTCTCTTCTTGTAACAAATGAAAAAATAGAACTGCTGATCAACGAAGTCCAAAAAAGGCAAGCCCTTAAAAAACTTATCTGGGTAACATCTCAGTTTAGAATGTAAGGTATGATGTTTCCCACGCTCTAATCTGTCACTTAATATCGGATGCACCCTAAATGTTTTGTTCTGTTTTCGTCTTCTTTTTATTAAGTTAAGAAGTGCGTTGTTTTTCCGCATTTTATCGCAGACGTCACCGCGCTAGCAACACTGTCCATCAACTAAGTCGCCGAAGTGTGCGGCCTATGGAAGCACGCAATTTAGTTGTTCGATTTGAAATTGTATATGTGCGGTGACTCTAATACAAATAATGTCATAAAAATAATGTATCTTAAATTACGTTTTAAACATATCTATGTCACGCAACCACTTTGACGTCACCTGTTACCAAGCACTGACAGGTTGCTAAGGTGATTTAAATGGTTTCCCTTTTGAAAGAGTCTGGTGCTGGCAACAACTGATGTCATACACTGAGATAAGTGTTCGTTGTCACGTGACCTAAGGTGATTTAATTGCGTATTGTTAATGAAATATTATTTAAATTCATAAATAATATAATAAAATATTGTTTTTAGGATTTCCATTATAAAACCTAGCACTAGCATCAAAATTATATTTGAATTTGAATACAGTCCACATCCTTATTATAGTATTTCGTTTTAAACAAATTTTATTTAATTATTTTTATCACTCTAACTGGGAATTTTCATGATATTGTTACTTATGTGCTGAGAGCGCTTATATTGTAAGTTTCTGAAAAAAAATGTTAGCTGTTTCCTGTAGCTCACGCGGGAGAAGCCGCGGGCGGAAGCTAGTATTAGAACTATTACGTGAAACCATATACACAATTGGTGCAACACAGAACACCTCTCAAAATTGTGCACATCAAAATTATGTATTTTATTAATAAACCATTCATCATCATCATCACCAGCCTATATACGTCCCACTGCTGGGCACAGGCCTTCCTACATGGGAGAAACACATGAGGAGTTTGGGCCATAATACCACCACGCTGGCCCAATGCGGGTTGGTGGGTTAAAGCGGTTGCAGTAAACACCGGGACCAACGGCTTTACGTGCCTTTCGAAGCACGGAGGAGCTCAAGATTATAAATTTGGTTGACCCATCCAGGGACCGACCATGGCGAAAGTTAAAAATGTTTGTGCTAGGTAATCAATCATATTAGCTTTCTACTAATATCTGTACGATATGAGTAGCAAGCTAATATGATTTGACAGACAATAAGTGACGTAACAAAAGAATACAATATAAGTAAAAAAATATAGGTAATATGTAATAAAGCAGCTAGAGCGTTGTTTATTATAAACTATTTAAAAAAGGTTTGGTGTAATAATAATTCGATGTTAATGTTTCTCAAATTATCCTTTTTGTTGTATTTTTTCATAATAAAAGTCGTCTCTCTTTATTAGGCACCTCGATGCCATTCCTTTACTACAATATAAACTGATTATTAAAACATAACACACAGATAGAGAGTCAGACAGACAGACTTTTTCGCATTTATAATATTAGTACCAACTATAGGTAGACTAGTGGCCGCCAGTCGGTTATCACAAAAAGTATTCTATGTTCTTCCCATTGGTCTCGATAAGCTACCTCCTTCTCCATGTTAGATTGTATCTAAATCAGTTCAGCGATCAAAGCGTGAAAGGTAAAAGAGAGAGTTTATAATTATTATTTCGAAAAGCCTTCGCATCGAGTAGTTACGTTAGCTTTTGTCTGACTTTTGTTTGAAATTTCAAGCGTGTATGAACGTTACGATTACGATTCGAAATTTAATAGGGTATAGGGTAGGGGGGGTTATTTAATGTTCATGCTAGGGGTACCTACTGGTCTGTGAACTCACTGTGCTAACTCTGAAAAATTTTACTAACAGATTTCTCGGAACTTATTTTTAATGTTAGGGCTATGGGACAGACATTATACATTATCTGCCCTACAGGCCTAAACGTCAGCACGGATTATTGCCTGCGCATCATAAATCGGCCATTCTTAAAGCCACGTCGATAATCCACGTAGAAACTCATAATCAAATCAAAGCTTTTTTCATGGAGTGCTCAAAATTAAAATCGGAATGAAACAACTTCAAAGCATTTAAAGTTTGAAGGATTTTATGACAGTGAAATTCAAACGAGGAGCTCGGTGGCGTAGTGGTTTGAGCGCTCTGGTTTCGTTCACGAAAACAAAGCAACTTTCGCCATGGTTGGTCCCTGGATGGGTCAATCAAATTTATAATCTTGAGCTCCTCCGTGCTTCGGAAAGCACGTAAAGCCGTTGGTCCCGGTTGTTACTGCAACCGTTTTAACCCACCAACCCGCATTGGGCCAGCGTGGTGGTGTTATGGCCGAAAAGTCCTCATGTGTTTCTGCCATGTAGGAAGGCCTATGCCCAGCAATGGGACGTATATAGGCTGGTGACGATGATGAAATTCGAATACTTTCCGACCTAGCAACAAGGCAATCACAAAGTGTGGAATGTTGCAGTGTAGAAACCGTGGAAAGGTTTCTCCGGACTTCTATTTTCACATATTTCTAGGCTTTTGTTTGGCAGAAGTGCGGTCCATGTGAGTGAGTTTGTATAGTTTTAGGGTTTCATGCGATTTTTTTTATCCCGCCACCGATATCAGATTAAGTTTTCAAATCCATTTAACGTACACACAACAGCTGACAGTTATTCTGGTCTATTTTAGGGAACGTGTGGGCTTAGTGATAGTAATATAGTATAAGAAACATGTATACCCAGACTAGATTAAAAATATGGTATTCGTTATAGCGATTGGGAATTATTCGCTGTAACTACTCTAATAAGTTCATTTAGTCGTTTTTCATCGTCAAATGTGATGAAAATGTACAAATTATTAGATGTCCAAACACTTTTCGGGTTTACTATGTACAGCATTAAATATTTTCTTGAATATCATTTCAACATTAGAATATCCTACATCCTTACCCTAATATTTTAATATTATACATCCTTTCTGCTCTATATAAAATCTTGAATGACCCTAAACCTCCTTCCTACCTGCGTTCCCGGTTCCAGTTGACACCTCCTCCCTTACGCTCTAGGCGGCCGTGTTTGACTAAGAGTCTCGAACTTCCTAAGTGTAATACCAACTTCTTCTTTCATTCCTTTACATTTCGTGCTTTACAGTTGTAGAATAGTCTTCTTGTTGCTGTCTAAGAGAGCCCTTCTATCGCGTCTTTTAAATCGAGTTTAAAGTATCAATATCTATTGCAAATTTCGTCGTTATCAACACAAGTTTTTATTAACGTAATGTTATAAAATATTTTTAGGTGTATAATATGTATTACAGTATTTGTAAGTATAGTATGTGTATTTTATAAATAATTATTTAAGTAGTCTTTTTTTGCGTGTTTACCTATTTTTCATTATTGTTTGTTTTGTTTGACTATGTACTTTTGTGCCTTACATATCCAACACACTCATGGGTTGACTGAATGAGATCTCTGATAGAGATAAATCCACTCTTGTTATCTAATTGTCATTTTTCATGATAAAACTTTGTCACAATTATTGCAAGAGTAATTATTGAAACAAATGTAATTATGAATATTTGAAAAATCATCATCATCATCACCAGCCTATATACGTCTCGCTGCTGGGCCCAGGCCTTCCTGCATGGGAGAAACACATGAGGAGCTTGGGCCATATCACCACCACGCTAGCCCAATGCGGGTTGGTACCTATTGGTTACTTTCGCTTGATACTTTAATGTCCTCAGGCGCTCGAAGAGAAGCTCGATGGCGTATTGGTGGCGTAGCTTCGTAATTGGAACCGCAAAGCGCTACCCTCTGTTTTCCTTTGCTGTTTTAACGCATTTCGAGCAGAATATGATCTGTTGAGAAACTATTGTATCTATTGAACAAACTACTGTGTCCCCTAAATTGGAGCTCTTCTTGGTTCTAAAATTGTATCAGTACGATTTAAAAGTATTTAGGTGATTGTGTTATTTTAGATGGCAACTACTAAAAAGAGGTATTTTAAAAATAAGACATTGGGATTGATTTATGAATAGTTTTTTTTGAAATACAACGAGATGATAAACAAGCTGACGGTCCACCTGATGCAATAACAAGGAAAAATCACTTGATATTGCAGGTGCGTTGTCATCCTGGGGCCTACGATGAAATGCCGTCCATGCCCAGTAATTACACTGGCTACCTTTCCCTTCAATCCGAAACACAGCGAACTGTTTCACGGCTGAAATAAGAAAGGCGGTGGTACCAACCCAGACGACCCTACATACGGGCCTACCACCTAGTAAATTGTACCACAAGGTGCCTAGATATACATACTAGATATTTTGGTTTTATTATTTTTTATTCAGAACAGTTATTCTTATAACTGAATTTTTAATAATAGCTGTCCTTAATAAAAAATAATATTTATATATTATTTTAGGCTCCCCTGTGGTATAATTTAAAATACTGGTGGCGTTAATCGAATCGAAGTTTAACTTTCACTATATATTTTTTAAAATTCTTTATATACATATTGTACCTACAATACCAGCTATCGCCTAAGTCAGATTGGGTTTTTCCCACTTGAAAGGATTCGGTTTGTTTTAATGTTTGGTCAAAAGTGGTCCTTTTTTTTTCGTCTACCTGCTTTGTGGAATACTCTTGTTAGTGCTAAGAATAAACTGTTTTAAAATTATTTAAAAGTAACTTTTCACTATTATCACACATAAATCACAATTCTTTACGAACCCTAGTGCTGTGCAATTGTAGTAAACACAATTGGTTGGATCTTCGAAGATTTATTTACAAAAAAGTGCTGTGGTATTTTGACTATTGTTTTTTAACAGAAGCAAACATACTTGAAGAAATTTTTGTCTGGATGCATAGTAGGCGTTTGCTGTGAGTACATTGCAGACCAAAACCATTTAGAAACAGTGAAATTTTTGCATAGTGTTACATTTTAAAATAATACTATCTACAGTATGCGCCATCTATTGTCACCAACCTGAAGCAACGTGTACCGGTGTTAAGATACGAACCTTCTAACAGTGCTTTGTACTGTCACCGATCGTGTGCTCCGTTCGGGTCTTGGATGTTTGTTATATGTTGTGATAGGTGGCAGCAGCTGTCATAATTTTAACCAATATTATAAATGAATTTGACACTTACGTGGTGTAAGTTGATTGGATTATAAAGAAATTACAAAGGTGAAACTTTGATACCCCATATTGAATAGTCTTGATATTTAAATATACAAATAAATATTATAAAATAGAAATAAACAGGATGAGTTGTGTTGGATGTTCTGGATCTCTTGAAGCTAACAATTTTTTGAAATGTAATGCATGCAAATCTAGTTATTGCTTGCTTTGTCTAAATATTGACAGAGAACACGCATCACAGTTAGACGGGAATCATCTTGCCTCACTGAAATGTCCTTCCTGTGTAAATAATGTATCTCGACGTAAAAAGAGTCCCAACCTCGGTACTGGCGGCAGCGCCGGCGCGACAACCAATCGCATGAGCTTGGGCGGGTCATGCGCCAGTGCTTCGGATCAGGTGGCCCTTACGCTGGAGAGCATTGGTGCGCTTCTGGACCAGAAGCTCTCTCTTCAATCGACAGCAATGAGGGACCTTCGTGATGCAATAAATGAGGATATACGCTGCATGATTACTGCCGAGCTCAATACAGCCGTTCAACGTATCGAAAATGATTTTACAAAAACTACAGACTTCATTTTAGAGGAACAAAAGGAATTAAAACAGAAAATTGCAGAACGGGATGATACTATACAAGCATTACAATCTGAACAGTTATGTCTACAAAAAGAAATCCATAATCTAAACGCTCGATTGAGTACTATTGAGAAAATATCACGTGATCACAATATCGAGATTCAGCTTGTGCCTGAACGTCGTTCTGAGAATGTGCTTAGCATTTTTAAAAACATCTGCAGCGCAATTAATACACCTATAGTCGACACAGAAATCAAGGCTTGTCGAAGAGTCGCAAAAATTAATTCAACAAGTGACAGACCGAGAAACATATTGGTGACATTGTCATCACCTCGTCTACGAGATACGATTCTTTCTTCAGTGCACCGATTTAATAAAGCTCATCCATCCGAGTTGCTTGGCTCTACGCACGCCGGAATCCATGGCGAGACCAGAAGAATTTATGTCACAGAGCATCTTTCTCCCGAATGCAAAAAACTTCATGCTGAAGTTAGAAAATTCGCTAATGATAAAAAATATAAGTTTGTATGGGTCAGGTATGGTCGTGTTTACTTACGTAAAGATGAAAGTAGTAATGCAATACATGTTAAGAACGCTGAGATTCTAAAACAATTATAAATTTCAATCTTCTTCCTTAAGTTGGTTTTGTTATTTGGTTTCTTTTAGTATTTTTTAATGAATAAAGTTACATTATACTATCAGAATGTTAATAGAATACGTACTAAGCTAAATGATATTTATCTAAACATTTTGAACTCTGATTTTGATATAATATGTCTAACAGAAACTAATTTTAATGACAGTATTTTTGACGGTGAAATAATTGATAATAGGTATCATATATTTCGTCGTGACCGCTGTAGCACATCTTCTAGAAAGGGGGACGGTGGTGGAGTGGTCATCGCCACAAAAAAGTGTATGAATGTGGTTCGCCAATCGGCTTGGGAAACTGGGATGGAGGTAGTCTGGGTGACTATTTATCCTGAATGTAAGAGGGATTGTACAATCAATTTATGTTGTTGTTATTTACCAAATTACCTTTTGAACAGTGAGATTGAGGATTTCTATAATAAGTGTCAAGAAATAATATTGAACTCTGGGGAGAACTGTGAGTTCTTGCTTGTCGGTGACTATAACACGCGCAACATAACTTGGAATCAATCCTTAGACAGTGATAGCAACATACTTACGCCTGAAAGCCCTCTGGATCAGCGAGCTCAGTTGCTTGTAGAGCTTATGTGTACAGGTAATTTACAGCAATTTAATAATATTCCTAACATTAATAACCGTTTCTTGGACTTGATTCTCTCAACCAAGAGTCAGTTGAGTGTGTCTGAAGCTACTGATGCTTTGAGTCGCTTGGATCGTCATCATCCAGCATTGTTAGTGGATATTATATGCACTAGATATCACTATAAGGTCTCTGCTTGTCCTACATTACGACCCAACTTTAGGAAGGCTGATTATATAAAAATTAAGACCGACTTAGCTAACGTTAATTGGGAGGGACTCCTATCAGCGTCAGATATTGATACTTGTGTGAATATTTTTTATTCTGAAATAGAAAAAATTATTTTAAAGTCAACTCCGCTTAAAAAGGACGATTCTTATAGATACCCTTCTTGGTACAGTCACGCCCTTAAGTGCTGTCTTGCTGAGAAAGCGAAGTTCCACAAAAAGTTTAAATTATTTAGCAATCCTCGTGATATGGACACATACTCAATGTTACGTTCGAGATGCAAAATATTAATAAAAGCGTGTTACGCTAGTTACGTAAAATCCGTAGAAGACTCACTAGAGGGAAACATAAAAGCCTTTTGGCGTTTCGTAAATAATAAAAAGGGTCATGCTAGCATTCCACAAACGGTGTCATATAATGATAAATTGTCCTCCAATCCTCAGGATGTATGTGAACTTTTCTCCCAGTATTTTGGGTCAGTCTATAAGGAGGGTAGTGGCAGCAGTGATGCCTGCGCAGGAAATGGATCTTTTAGGGATGATATCTCTAGCAACGCCATCTCTACCGTCTCCATTAGCAGAGAAGACATCGCAAAGAAACTCAAACAGTTGGATGCAGATAAGAGTGCAGGCCCTGATAGAATTCCTCCGCTTTTTGTTAAGACTTGTGCTGACGAACTTAGTATTCCTTTGAGCATACTATTCAGCAAGTCCCTTTTAAATGGAGTCTTCCCTACGGTTTGGAAATCTGCACACGTTATCCCTATTCATAAATCGGGTGCTAAGTCTCGTTGTGAGAATTATAGACCTATCAGCATACTATCATGCATTCCTAAGCTCTTCGAATCCCTGGTATACGATCATCTTTACAGTCACGTTAAGGGTAATCTATCTGAGAAACAACATGGTTTTGTTAAAAAAAGATCAACTGTCAGTAATTTGCTAGAGTATAAATCATTTATTTGTAAGGTGTTTTCAGTGGCGGGGCAGGTAGATTCAATTTACACAGATTTTTCTAAGGCATTCGATAGGGTTGATCACCGATTGCTGTGCTATAAATTGTCTTTATATGGTATTCATGGAAGCTTGTATCGATGGATATGTTCTTATTTAAATAATAGGAGTCAACTTGTTGCAATAAGAGGTTACGTATCTTCACCTATTTCTCAGAGCACTGGTGTCCCGCAAGGGTCTCACCTTGGACCCTTGTTTTTCATAATTTTCATAAACGACCTTATCAACAGTCTTTCATCTTCATGTCTCTTGTATGCCGACGATTTAAAATTATTTGCGAAAGTCGACAACGTTAGTGATTGTCTGGCTTTACAGAGGGACCTTAATGTTATTACTGACTGGTGTCAAGACAATCTTATGACTCTTAATATTGGGAAGTGTTTTGTTATCAGTTTCACTAAAAAGCGTCATAGGATTCTTTTTAATTATTGTCTATCAGGTCAAGTTCTTGAACGCCGTTCTGTGGTAAGAGACCTTGGGATTATCTTTGACGAGGAATTATCATTCCGGCCTCATTATGAATATATTGTTAACAGATGCAATAGTTTACTAGGCTTTGTTGCGAGATCCACGAAATCCTTTAGAAGATCGCAAAGTTTCCTCTGTATTTATTACTGCTTAGTAAGAAGTATTCTAGAATATGGATGTACCATTTGGTCACCTTTTTATTCAATTCACATAAGGAATTTAGAACGAGTGCAAAGCAAATGCTTGAGAATTTTATCTTTTCGTTGTAACCAGAGTCGTTCATTAACTAGTTATGCTAGGAGATGCGAACATTTTGGTGTGACGACGCTTGAAGTACGGCGAAAGCAATATGACTTGATCTTGTTACATAAAATTCTTCACTCTGAAGTGGACTCACCTGCTCTTCTAACGTCTTTAAATATTAACACGTATTGCAGATCCCGGACTTCAAAACCATTTGCATTACAAATCTACAAAAATAACACCTCTTATTATAACCCCCTGTCAAGAATGTGTCGATTATACAATGACTTATCGTGTAGTGATGGCAACAGCGATATTGACATTTTTAATCCTAGTCTCGCTTGTTTCAAGCGATGCGTTAGGTCTGCACTCCATCCAGTTTTCTAATATAATTTCTAATATATTCTATCATTTATTGCAACCATAAAGTAGTACATAGGTGTTAAACATAATTATACAGATCACATTAGGGACCCTGTCGAGCATCGATGGGTAGATGAGAGGACGACGCTACCGACGTCTTACTCATTTAACAATTTCCAATTCTTTAAACTTATGTGTGTTCATGCATTTGTGTAATAAAATAGAGATAAATATAAACAGAAACTCTTAACTTTTAATCTATTTTGTCGTTTATATGTAATATATTTGGGTGTGTGTATATATATATAACATTTACGTAGTTACGCTCATGATAATTTGTTATACATTTGAGTTTGGAGTTGATTGTAACAATAATTGATGTATTCCACTTGTTTTACTTGGTGCTGCTGTGTGCACATACTTTGGCTTATTGTCTAGTTATAAAACTATGTAATCAAATAATTAAATGTAATAGTGACTGTAAGCTGTTCTGTGTACCTAATAAATAAATAAATAAATAAATAAATAAATATGGGTTACTCTCCCCTAATTGTATCGTGTAGGTACCTTTACGAGCATTTCTAACAAACGCATTTTTTATTCGAGACCATAATTCGTGAGTTTTTATACTTAAATTCAAATCACACCAATGATTATTGATTGGGGCTAGCCCAATGAAAAGTATATGTTCAATGAAAATTTATTCAATAAACACAATCACGACCATGCTCTGGCCTTAACGCGGAAAAATAAATTGAGACAATTATTCAAAAAGCGAGGTTTATCGATGCGGTCTCAGTTGTTATTGCGGACATCCGCGATGAATAATCTGAAGGCAATTTAAATAAATTAGCGGAAAAAATAGACGAACGAATTATGTTTTATTCACGTTCCAGCAGGTTCCAGAATTTTTATTCAATCCTCGTAACGTAATTTCTGTAGTATCGAACAATTTTGGATAAATAGATTGTGGTTCTGTACCCTTATAAAAAATTCACTCCCCTTTTCCAGGAAGTGCGTACCTATTTTAGTAACGCTAGTATACACACTAATCAAACACCGATGTCGGCAAACCAAGCAGAGAGATGGTTCTCTCTTGCGCCAAAGCATAGATGTTTCGTCATAACCCCAGAAGGAGGAGAGTACCACTTTCAAAAATATCTTATTCGTTTGATAATTTCATGACATTTCTATTAAATAATGCAGCCAATGTTAGTTGTAGGTTCGGTGGTCATCATACTTCGAAATCTAAACCAAACAAAACTATGTGACGGAACGCATTTAATGGTGAGAAACTCATGGACAATAATTTAATTTTGAGCGATGATAATCAAAGTAAGGTTCAAAAGCGAGGAAGATCACCCTACAATAAAACAAATTCCTTGCTGCCAGTGACTTACATCCGTTTCAATGTGATTAAAATTTTGGACATTGTTGAACTCAATTCATATAATAATATTTAAAGTAGTCATTTTCATTATAAAAATCATTGAATTGGCTTTTACGTTAATATAAATTAAAATACGTTTTATTTTATAAATTCTAAAGCTGTGCGAAGTTTGCGGCGTCAGCTAATATTATAATTTTTAGACCAGCACCCGACAGTCACAATAACTTTTCTGTACCTCTTCTTACGCACTTAGCAAAATATACACGATGTCACTTTAATGGAATGAATGAAAATTCCTATAGCTTCTATTTTAGTGTAAGTAGGTAGAGCTTCGTAAACAGACTGCTAGGCACGTAATGCACAAAAAAGGTACTTAATTTTGTAAATCCATGTCCGCCTATCTTATTTCAGCCGTGGAACAGTTTAGTGTGTTTCGGATTATTAAGAAAAGTAGCTAGTGTAATTACTGGGCATGGACGGCATTTCATCTTAGCCCTCAGGATGACAACACACCTGCAATCTCAAGTGATTTTGCTTTGTTATTGTAGGTGCCTATAGGCGGCGGTTACCGCTTACCACCAGGTAAACCGTCAGCTTGTTTGTCATCTAGTTGTAGAAAAAAAGTAGGTACTTGGATATTAATGATAGTTTACTTACTAAACACAATAATATTTTTTTAAATGATATTATGAAATCTATTAATATAACATCATTATAAAGTTATACATGAATTGGTTTGTGACTTTGACAAAGCACAAGCAACTTTGAATGATGAACAAAACAATAACTGGATCAAAATCAGAATTAAATTAAGCCGATAGCTAATAACAGTTATCGTCAATCTAATTTATCAATTGCTTTTTCACAATGAGATTGTGAAAAATTAACACAGCTGATAATATTGAATACCTAAACAAAATAAAAATCTAATACTTGCCAATTGAAATCTATGCATTCCCAGACTACAGATCAATAAAAAGGATCAGCATTACACTCATCAAATTGAATCTTTTCCACACGATAAACTAGAGATGTCTACCAAAATGATACCACCCTCACAAATATTCTGATATAAGGCGCTATATTGAAACGTTGTTTCTGCTCATACAGATAGGGATAGAGATATAACCGACTCAGCCGGAGGAAATAAGACAAAATAGCGAGCTCGCGTGTAAAAAAATGTGAAAATAACAAAGTATTTTATTAGAAAATAACATTATAGATTCTAAAAAACGCTTCTACGCGATTCTGACTATTAATGATGTCTACTATTGAAAGTAATTTTTATTCGAGTAAATATTATCGTTTACCAATAATCTACAGTTTTCTTAAAGAGGTCTTTTCTAAAAAATGAATCGAGGCAAATCCTTTAATCGTGTTTTGCTTCTACACGACACGTGTCAAGATAAATGTATAAAGAAATGTTTACCTGATTTTCAGATCCGTAATATTTTTCAGCGACTTATGGAATGTCATGGGTCGCTGAAAACTCCTACAAAGAGTAGAAGTTTACATCGTGATCTTGTAATGACAAGTACATGTAGAAGAGCGATTTTTTCTAATATGTCACCTTAAAAAATAATATACCACTCAAATTAAACTATCAACAATTAATATTATTTCAAATCTTATTATAACATACCTACACAATAATATTCCTGAGGAAGCTATTCAATTATAAATCCGATTTCAATTATATAGATTCTATACATTTGAGCTTAAGGTATTAGTTTGATTTGTAACTAAGGTAACGTTAAAATACAGCCTACATTTTGGCCAATGTTTCCCTAGACACGTTAAGCTTTCGGCCTACAGTCACTGGCCTTTAACACCAATCAGCCGACTTTGGGCCAGAGGGATTTAATAGAGGGCTTAATGTGAGACATATTAGAGAAAGATATTCGAAATATATTATATCTACGTTAAAAAGAACAAGAGCGCGCCCAAAATTGTGTCAAAAACAGCAAAAGTAATAAACATGGAGGAAAATAATTATACCAATAGGAAGTAATAAGGAAAGCAATTGGTGTGTAGATGATCCACATTAAAGGACATATTGTAATACAGATGATGACTGTAAAGTACATTTATAAAAAGTCAATTAAATAAGAGGCTGTAATTATAATCGTCACACATTAAACAGTTTGCAAATTTGTCATGGATTTGTTTCGGTACAAAACTGTTTTTACTGTCGAAACCTTTGAGAACTGACGTGGGGCCTGTAAGGCGTGGCAAATTGACAAGTTGTAAGATTAAAATTAAAAAATTCTATATAAGCTAAGTCGATTTTAAGTTAAGACGCGGCCTCTCAAGCCAGACGTCGGTACATAACTTCAGTTTTTTTGGCCCCGATCAAATTAAAGTACGTAATTTTATAAATATATTTATCTAACTGCTAGTGTAAAAAAAGAAACTTATGTGCCTCTTGTCCATCTAAACTTAATAAAAAATCCACATATCAATTAACATTGATATGTGGATTTTTTGCAAGAGTAACTTTTTGCAAAAATTATGTTTGCTTAGAGTTTGGTGGAGAAGCTGGGTAGCGTAGTGCTTTGAGAGCTCTGGTTTCGATTACAAAAACAAAGCTACTTTCGCCATGGTCGGTCCCGGAATGGTTTCCCCGTGTAGGAAGGCCTGAGCCCAGCAGTGGGACATATATAGGCTAATGATGATGATGACAGTTTGCTAAGCAAATGTGCCCAGATTGTGAATGATTTTGTTCTTAGACATTTTTTTATTTTCAAAATACCAGACATTTGCTATTTTTTATTCAGTAGACATAACGCTCAACTTTAAGAAAAAATAATATCTATTTCATGGTTCATTAGAATTAATATTTTTTGATTATCTTTATTTCGTCATTTGTAATTTTTTTGTTGGAGCACGGACCTAAAGATGAAAAGTCATATAATTACAAAGTTTAATAAAGTTGATTATTATTATTATTATTATCTTTGTTTTCATTTCTAGATCCTAAATTAACGATAAATATGAGCTACCAGTTACAGTACATACTACATATTTTCTATTAAACTCAGTGTTGTGTATGCGGTCTCTGAAGCCCCTAGTGACAGAAAAACCATCTCGGTAGCTAAAGGCTAAGATAAAAGTTTAGAAGAAACAGTTTTGATTTTTTTAGCATCATAATTACATATTAACCTTTTGAATTTTAATTTAGCAAAATGTTTATATTATCATAGCTTTTGTCTACCTACCCATGATGATACTTAGTACTAGATTCAATTTAAGTGTTTGTGCGAAACTTCAGTAGATTTTTTTAGTACAGTCCTAAAGACGTGCCTTACTTTTATATTTCAATTAAATATTAGCTTTCAGGACAAACAATTACAGAAATGCTACAAAACTTATTCCTTTTTTTGTTGCTTCTTTCTTACACAAGTGGTATTCAATTAGTGTAAAAATGATGCATAGGCAACATATTGTGATTGAGGTGATGAAATTTCATTGTGTTTATATATACAAAAGTCAATTAAATTAACAACGACATAGAACTAGCAACCACCACGCATCAGTTTGCAAACTTTGTCATAGATTCAAGGTTGGATTATGAAGTTTGGAAAGAATGCAATAAAATTAGAGAGGCACCACAAGTCTCATTAATTCCCTACGGAATCATATACCTTTTCGTTTACTACCCTCTAAAATAAATTTGCCATCCTCAAACAATTTACTAAATAAACAGAGTAGGTACATTTTTCATGAACGAGCATGTTCAATTTATGAAAATTCTCGTGTTTTCTTAGCAAATGAGCGTAGTCCGCGATTAAATTTTGCGGGAAGTAGGTACTTACTTACAAATGTAAGTGAAATGTATTAAGAATGTTGTCCTTTAATTTATATTTTATTAACAGTTTTGTTGAAACCTGAAGTCAAAGTTTATTATGATTTATTGGGGTCCATAAATTTATATTTATAATCTGTAGTAACGAGTACAATAATAATGAAAGTACAACACGTCTGCATCGTCGGCCGGCTGGCCGAGTGGTCTATGCCCCTTGCTATAAAGGCTACTTGGTCGGAAGGTCCCGGGTTCGAATCCCGGTAGGAGCAAATGTTTGTATGATGAGTACGAGCATTTGTTCACGAGTCATGGATGTTTATATGTTTATTTGGTGTATTTCTAATATTTATATACATATTA
This sequence comes from Nymphula nitidulata, assembly GCA_947347705.1. Lineage (NCBI taxonomy): Eukaryota > Metazoa > Arthropoda > Insecta > Lepidoptera > Crambidae > Nymphula > Nymphula nitidulata. The sequence continues at coordinate 12,948,478 of OX374625.1, read as the reverse complement.
TTATCATTATTTCTCCGTTATCTAGTATCCATAACACAAGCTCTTAATGATGCTTACTTTGGGCTAGATAATAGGTGTGAGTGTATGATGCAAACAAAATTAAAATTAAGAATAATAAAACAAAACTTTGAATTTTTGTCTGTCTGTCGGTTTGCTTGTCGTTTTTCTGTGTCTTTGAAAGAGCATCAAACTAAAACTACTGAATTGGGCTTGAGGGTTTGAAGATATAATTTAAAGTCTGTATGCTACGCTAACATAGGTTTAGGTTTAAAGAATTTTATTCTCATAAAGACATTAAATTGTCACTTGCACGAGAACATAACTAATTAATACAATGAAAACTGCTCGTGGTCACAAAACCAAAATAAGTTTTTTTTTTTGTTAAAGTTACAAATTATTCATTAAAATACATTAATAGTTATAAAAGCGTGAAACTACTGTTGTGTACCTATTATAGTCTTAATTTAACCTAATTTCATTAAATAGGTTTACCCTATCAAAAGTTATTGCGATTTTAAGACAGAAAGAAGTACTAACTTTTCCAAGATTTCTAAATAATACGATAAATAATGATACGCAAATGAAACAATTCTTTGTGCTGTGTTGATAAAGACCAGGTTTAGGAGCAGGGTGATTTGTCTCATATGGTGTCAATATAAGGTTCCCTCTTGATTCTTATAAGCTGGGCAATACGTGAGTTGTAAATATAAAAACAAACATTTTTTTTACTTCGCGTTTTATGTATTCAGGAGTTTTCACTGTTTTACCCCTTTTAAGAGCCTGCATTGCTACGCTGCAGCTTAAAGAGAACTCCAGCAAAATATTTATTTAGCCTGCTAAATAAATATTTTGCTGGAGTTCTCTTTGGACATGGAAATGTGTTAGGAATACTTATGCTCATTTTCACTAGCATTTGCTTAGCGTTAAGAGTCTCTTTTTTCTCAGTCTATCTAAAGGAGATAGAAAGAGAGAAATGTCGTTAACATCCTCTTAAGCCTAGGGAATGATTAGTAAAAACGGACATTAAAAGTTAAGGATCGTTAAGAGCTTGTGTTAGGAATACTAGACAATAATGTGTTAAATGCTCGTTCCTAATAACATTTGCTTAGCGTTAAGAGTCTCTTAGTGATTTTTGTCTCAGTCTATCTAAAGGAAATAGTTAGAGATAAATGTCGATAAGAGACAGTCCTTAAGCTTAGGGAATGGTTAGTGAAAAAAGACATAAAAATAATTACATATGTTACCTACTTATAATTAATATACAAACATCCCTTCATGCTCATCCTACTTATAATTAATATACAAACATCCCTTCATGCTCATCATACAAATGTCTGCTCCTACCGGGATACAAGCCTGAGACCTCTGGCTTAGTACAGAGGAGTACCTACTAACCACTCAACTATTTTTTTCGTAGAGGAATCCGCTCACGAACCTACCCACCGTTGGCTAAGCGACGCTCGCTTAGCCAGCTTGTGTGGAGGTTGCTCAGTGACTAATCGTAACGGCACTAGAAATATCCACTAAAACTCCCCGAGTGCCCTTCGCGGAGGTACCCTGGGCTCTGGCAAAGCAATTTCCCCTGCCTAACTTACCACTTGATAATGTAAACAACATTTACAGAAGAAGAAACATTGGGCCTAATTCTGGGAACACACTTTAATTCTAAATTTAAGTACAGTATATCTCTTTCTCGCAATAAGTAATAGGAAAAAGATAGCAAGAATCTGTTTAGAGCTGTCACTTAAATTTAGACAGATTTCTAAGAAACCATAAACAATTTTAGACGGCATGTACGAAGGTGCCTCCTAAGCACTGCATTTTATCACGTGCAATAAGGTCGAAAATTGAACGCACGTTTCTAAATGTCAAATTATATGACAGCCATCCTTTTCGTATTCCTTTTGATAGAAAGAAATGCACTGAACTTAAATTTAGACTTAGCATGTGTTTACCAGAATTAGGGCCATTATCTCTAAAATACCAATAAGCTTAGCCTTGCACGCTTGGCAACTGTTGTGATGTTATTATTTACGGCATTTAAATAGCATATTAATACTTACAATCCTCTGTAATTTGCAGCTCTATCTTGTCAAGGTCTTCGATTTCATCGTCCTCGAAGTCAGTCTGGACTGTGACGTCACGCGTATAGTTTTCTAAAGCTATGACGTCAAAGGGCGCGCGTTCGTTAGGGCTAGTCGCGCGCGGGCTGGGCACGCTCGGCGCGTCGGGGCCCTCCCTCGCGCGCTTGCACGCTGCGCAGCCGCAGAGCGAGCCGCGCACGCGTAGCAGCCACACTAGCCCGAACAGCGCCATCCAAGTGGTCATACTGCGACTACTATCATCACTGCACTTCACAGACAGTCGCTCACCGACGCCACCATTTTGTCAGTCACTATATTTATTTTCAATAACACAAACTGCATCCATTGCACTTTTACATTATAATATTAGTTAAGTACAGCAATTTTCTCAGTGTTTTTAGGAAATACGAATACCTTAATGAAATTAAGTATGATTTTAAAGAGATGACACGATAATTTGTTAAAATATCTATCAAATTACAAACAAAATACTTTACCACTAAATAGACACTATACTATTACTAATTTTAGATTTTCTCATAATACATTTTATACGTAGGTAGGTACTTATTTTGTCTTTTATATCTATCCTTCTGAAAGTATCTACTTGTAGCTATAACGGCATGACCTTCTTACAACCAAGATAATATTAAATCATTTGATATTCTATCTTTTCTCCAAATTTATATGCCTCTGTCTGAAGCTATCAATAAAATATGCCACCGTATATTTTACAGATAACAGGCAGCTACTATACTTTATTAAGGTTCCAAGTGAGTCTTTAAATGGCGCAGAGATGTAATAAAAGTAAGAGCTACTTCCTTGGTTAAGATACAATATAGGAAGGAGTGAAGGAGTCGATGAAATGATTAATGTTGCCAATAAATTACAGCCGCCGCTATATAAATGTCAGTTCTTACGAAGAAGGACTTATGAAAATATTAATTCATCAAAGAAATTGCCAATACAGTTTAGAAGTGGAGTCAATTAATTTTGACCCTGGCGCAATAGTACTTAAAAGTAAATACCATTAAAACAATAGATAAGGCAATAACAATTAATATCTTCAAAATCAGAGTGAATAATAATGAAATATTTATGTTTAGAATAATATTTATCTGATTATTTGTAACAAATCCTGTTTAAATATTTATTAATTGTGTCCTTATCCTCTCTAGAGGAAAAAACAGTAAAAAAACTATCTAAGCCGGCTCACTTTGTACTACTAAGTAGGTACACAAAATGCAATTCTCTTTAACACTACACTGTCGAGCATGTGGTAAGATAGCTAGGAATTATTGGAACATCTTATAATTATATCTGTGTGAAGTCGTGCATAGCACCAGAATCAGTGTCTTCGGAAAACGTCATCAATCCACAATCTATAATTTTACGGTAATACTTTCCCCTTAGCTTAAAACAAATTAGTTCTAAGTGTACCGATGCAGACTGGTGGTGTGATGTCAGAAGATAGCAGCCGAGATCACTTCGAATAAGTCCTCAGAAATGAGTCCGATATGCAATCAGTAGAACACACTCAAGGAGTCAAAATCTCTCTCGACGCTCAAATACAAAACCGCCAGACTCACGAATCCTAAAGTAACGAAGTCAAGTACCTATGCCTTGTGTTGTAAAGAACAATAAGATTTTTAGATACCAGCGACTGCAAAACTGAATTTTGTTCAGATTTTATCACCAAAACTGCCTTGTGGTTAGGGTTGTAAATTAAAATGCTTTAAGTATTTTCAGAGCTTGGGATACATTAACATACAATCTTGTTCCAGAATTCCATCGCGCCTGAAACATCAAGCGATTTTCATAACATTCCAGGTCACTCATTTCAGGTACACTCGATTGTTACCACTTACTTTGTTTGTTTGATATTATTTTACATAAAAATTAAAACTTTATTGGCAACTGCAAAACGTGTTAAGGATTACCAATTAAATAATTGTTCCGAATTTCTTATGATGGTGAAACAAGAGTCCGTTTTTATTGTTTCACTCACGTTCTAAAATCTAATAAATTATGAGCAGGGTCTCTAAAGGACGGTAGGTATCGCTTTTCCATACCTATTGGTATAATTATTTTCCTCTACGACGCAACCTACCTATTTATAATGTACACACGGTGTAAAATATGTTTCAAAATCATGTCTATTGGAACACATTTCCACTATGTATTTCACAAAAGTTAATTTTGAAAGCAAAAGACCTATTTATCCACATTTAAATTATCTCAAAATACTTTAAAGTTTAATAAATAACGTATATAATCATAATGGTTACCAATACTTTCTAATAATCTTTTCATCAGTTAGTTTGACTCTTATTAATTTAATTTATACATATTACGCGATCTCACATAGTTTTAACCCATCAAAGCCCGATAAACCAGACACAATTAAATTTTAATTTTTATGACAACTTAAGTTGCCGTCTGGGCATTGAAGGTTAGTCATGTTAAATTATCCGTCAAAGAGGTAATAGTTACAAACTCCACCCTCAAAGAGGTAATAGTTACAAAGTTGGCATTTTTATCATCTTATGGATTAATTTCATTATGACGCAGATGGAAACCGAAGTACATAACTGATTTCTTTTGCCCACTCGCAATTAAATAACAGCTATTGGAAAATATTTGGCTTTTAATTATCCTCCCTTGTACGGCGAACTTAAAAGTAGATGAACACTTAGTACCATTATACACTATTGCCATTATACAGTAAGGTTGTATCTATTATTATACATGCAATACTTAACGAATAAATTGTTCACACTGTTCCGATCTTGTTATATCTATAAAACCTATACTGGGTATCCCAAGCACGGCAGACCAAATCTTAATGCTAAAACCTATCAGAGGCTGCTACTAGAAATTCGGTCCGAACCTGCGAAAACAACAGAAATAGTCGAAACAAATCTAAATCCTTTCGTCTTCAAAATTACAAACCTCAATATGAGGTTTGTTTTCATTTTAAACCTTTTATTTAAACTAATAAAGAACATTAATGAGGTAAACAAAACAATAGTCTTCCCTAACAAAAATCCACAATGTAAGTCGAAAGAAAAGAGCAGTTCTTCTTCATTTAATTTCATAAAATAAATTCATATAAGGAGGTTTACGCCGCATAGCTTTTATATCAAACTTTCAAAAATTTGGAAACGAACAAACTGATTGTAACAAAACTTGCCAAGGATAAGCCAGTTAGCCTAGTCTCGATTAATTTTGATCTGAAACTTTGTAAAGCATATAATGGTAGTCCTGCACATACTAAATTTATGCAAATAAAACTCTCAAATTGCGCAAAATATACAGCTGTTCCATAGTAATATCTTTTCGGGATTTCGTTGCTCTCTCAGTTATACATATAAATATGACAAAGTATATATGAATATGACCAGTTTATAAATAAAACACTTTAAATGTTACGTAATTAATAAAGTGGTACGAAGACAATCTTGGATGGTTAATTAGATTTATTATAAATTGGAAATGTAAATCAATAAGTCTATCGGTGATCAAAAAACTTATTTTGATCCCCAAGAGGCTTGTTGATTTCGATACGAAGTACAAAGAACCAATATTCTCGAACCTACGAGAATATTATTACGCTATTCCGTAACGAATGTAAGGAAAGGAAACGACAAGAAGGTAATTTAATTACTTGAATTTGATGGGGAGTAAAATCGATCAATCTCTTTCGTGACAGTCGAATTGGCACATTGCAGTAAAATCAAAGTGTCGTAAATATTATTGCGTCTCATGACAAACTTTGAAACTTGGGTTCTCTCTCTCTCTCTTCGGGAACACTCATTTTCCGAAAAAAAAATCCTAATTTGGGAAGGATACGGATTTTCAAAAAACAAACTTTTTAATTAATAGTAAAAAAAATGTCTTTATCAAAATATCACGAAACTTCCTGAAACCAAATAAAATTTATTATTTTTTCGACTACATAGGTATTAATAAAAATGTACGTAAAATGAAAGTACCTACCCGTTGCTTAATTGACCTGGAAACCAGTATTTCTAAGATATTTAGTTTAGGCCAAATGATATTTTTTTCAATTAATACAAAATCCATCTATTATGGGTAACCCTTACTCGTAGTTTAATTAAATTACAGGGACATAAGGACTTAAAGCACCTAATAAAAAATTCAAAATTGTAGTATTTAAAACATGAGATTTTTTTTACAAAACACATTTCTCTACAGGAGCTGCCTATTATCTTAAGATTTACTGTAACCTCAAAATCTCGTATAACAAGAATGAACGATGGACTTCCTCTGATGTCCACATCATTAGCCAGGATACTAGTCAAATTGTTTCTCATCTCATGGATATGACTAAATTACAAAGTAAGAATGTACGAGATAACAATACCGATAAGTAAACAAGAAGGGATTTAGTCAAGTCCTTTTTCATAAAAAAGGCTTTACAAAATCAACGATATAATACTTCTTCATTATAAATCCAAAGAGTAATATTTCAGGGCTCTAGGTAAGTAAGCAGACATTTTATCGTTCGCTTATCCACATTCCGTTACATTAGTTTATTCATTGAGTAGGTACGAATTGTTTTGAGTAGGTACATATTTTTTTTCATTTTGCCGTAAGCAGGGCATTTGCCGATGGATGCTGGCAGCGCAGAACCGATTGTCTCGGAGATCCCTGATTGCCCAGGCCTCCCGGCTTATGGCCTGCAGTGGGCGTCTCTCGGCTGAAATTGAGATGATGATAAGGACATTAAATTATACTTTTCCAATTCCTCGTTCTTGTTTAATTATTGTAAAAATCAAGGGGGTCTATGCTGCACGGCTTTTCATACAAGCTGTCAAATTGAAAATATAGGAAACGAACAAATCCATTCTAGCAAAACTTGCGATGCATAAGTAAATCAGGCTAGTCTAAATAGTTGGATTTTTCCGAAAAAGATTCTTGTAGTTGAGTAAGAACAATTTGAGCTTTTCATACAAACCGAATATCGTGAATAATTTCTTGTCTTTTCGAAAAATCCTCTCATAACTATTTAGTCTAGCCCGGCTTGATTATGCATGGCAAGCTTTGTTACAAGATTTTGGACTTGAAAGTTTGATATAAAAAGCTATGCGGCGTAAATCTCCTTAAATTACTTTATTTTATGAAATTAAGTAAAAGTGTAAACTAAAAAACTGCCCTTTTAAAAATCCAGGTGGTTGCTCTTTCCTCTACCGCCAACTTGGGGTTTGGGGTATTCAAATATAGCAATTTTGACACTGTGATGGTAGATACAGAAACACTAGAATAAATTCATGAGGTTCATTCAAGTTCTCGTTAGCTCAGTAGTTAGAGCAGACACCCAGATTGTGAAAAGTCGCGGGTTTGCATCCCGCCCCAGGATATATTTTATTTAGTCTAGACACTTTTCTGAACGCCTTGCAAATATTTATAACATTTATGTAGCTATTCATTTGAAATAAAAAAAAATAAAAAAAGATAAGGTAGGTACATGTAAAATACTTCCTCTTAGAATCTCCAGAGCTTCCGGTAGAATGAAGAGTTTAATTTAAAATATAATGCATAATTTAAATTTGCTAAAATATTGTGTCAGTGTAACTTAGTTTCATTCCGGCGACCACTTCCGCTCACACGGGTATCTAGAGAAATGCTTTGAATAATATGAATAGCAAATACTTCTGAATTTTCGGTTGGAATTGTGTCGGAAATGCATTGTGTATCACAAAAGTAGGCTTTTTGATGCCGACTTGTACGATATGCACGCACTTAGATTGTAGAGATTTATGTTATCAAAGCACATGCACTATAATAACCTTATTTAACAGCATACGAGTATACCACGATTACTAAGAAACAGACCACTATAAAATTTTAGTTGAGAATCCTGCTAAACTATGCCCCACCTTTCTTGATATAATTGAAAACTACAATATTCTTTTACGAGTGTAACATTCTTTGAGCGATCATGGTGGTATTATTAAGCTTCGTATATATTAAGAATATCGCTTAATATATTATTGTCGTATCATTTATTCTGGAACGAAACCTCGTTCGTTTCTACTACTATTAATGCCATATTTATGATAGAAGCTCGATATTTCTTTTATGTAATAGTAGATAATAGAGTTTGTGTCTTAGCGATTAGGATGATATTTACGGTATTGGTGTCGATTCTGTTGTCATTCAGGAAAACTAAATTTAAGTTATCTGTGCCTTTTCCATGTTAGTCCAAGATCCTCTTAAGGTGTGGACAAAACAATTCCCCCCCCCCACCAACATTTATCTGATATTACGCTTATGAGCTTAACACTAATAAAGGTTGAAGTTGATCATTGCATTTAATTTGTGTGATAGAATAGTAGCAATCTAGAATACAAGCTCGCAATATGTGTTGTACTGTTTATCATAACAAGTGTTGTGATATGTATTGCAACTTGTAACATGCCGTGCGATAAAAATGTTTTCCATGTGGACTGCCATAAAAATTGATGTTGCCTGTTGCCTTAATATAAAATTTTATATAGACACTTTTATATAGCCCCCGGCCTCGTTAATCATCTACCTTACACCATCTCATTAAGACTATTCTTCTGAGCCCAAACACGCTATAATCTGTTGTTTCTGATAGACTACGGGATGGCTATTTCATTGTAAAGGTTCAGCTCAAGGCAAGCACGTCTTGGGAATATTACCAAAGTAACAGTGAACCAAATTTCAAATCAATCGGATGTGTGAAAGTTAGAAAAACCCTTTTGTCAAGTACGCAGCTTTCAAACAAAAAACCGAATCAAAATTAGTCCATTCGTTTAGGAGCTACGATGCCTCAGATAGATTTACAGATACACAAATAAAAAGACAGACACGTCAAAGTTATAACACCTCTCTTTTTGCGTCGGAAGTAAAAAATGATGAGCAGGCGTGGTATAAACGTATTCATTTTTAACACGAAACAAAGCTACTTTCACTTTGGTTGATTCCAGATGGATCAACAATGTGGATTTTTAGAGCTCCTTTTTATTATGGCTTTAAATCCTCGCGTTTCATCTGTTTCTTCTATGTAAGGAAGTCGGTACCCAGCTGCGGATTGTTGATTATCATTATTTCAGGTCATGATGTCTATCTGCTTAGAGTTTTCCCCAATATATTCCACTGCGGAGATCTGGACTGCCAAGAGGCCTCATTGATTTCCAAACGAAACGGCTCTACACAGCTAGCATATATCGGCTTCTAATGACCCTGGTCTTCTTTCTATCATGTGGGAGAACGCGTTACACTGCACTTTCTTGTTACGTGGTCGCTTAGCTATAACTTTTACGCCCCAGCCACAGATTAGGTTCCCCAACGGCCGTAAGCTCTTCTTGCTGTATGCCCTGCTCATTGCCAATTCAACTTGCTAATCCTTTGAGCTATGAAAATGACTTTAGTCTACCTTCAGTTCTGATTTCCGATTACATCTTGTAGGGACACGCCTCTTTATAAATCTCGCTGAGTAACTCTAAACTTGTTTAGAAGGTACGTTTCAAAGCTGAGTGTCATCACTGGCAACACAAACTGGTTGAACACCTTTAACTCGAAAAGTTGAGGCACTGAGGAGTATTGAGCATAAGCAATTTAAAAATTAAGCCAAATACTTAAGAAGTAGGCGCCTATCAGTACTATCAATTTACTTTCTACCTATCATACACTAAACCACAATTTAGAAATTCGTGGATAGTTTATAAAGGAGTAATGGATATTAAAATTTTTTTTTTCTTCAAAGTACTCCTTTAGTTTATGACCATTAACTACAAATATTAGTCACAGCGTACAAATATTACGACAAGGCAGTAGCTAAATATTTTCAGTTTTCAATAAACTTGAGCTTACTTATGAAATCTCAGTAAAATATTAACTTCAACATCATTAAAACTTCACACTGTGTTTGCAGAAAGGCAAAACTATATCACCGCAACTCACGGCGACTATTCTATTCATATTTAGTATTCTAGTTTTATTACTCCGACTCCGACGTTCCTAATAATTCAAAGTTCGATTTACAATTCAGCCAATTATATTGTCGAATTTCAATATGCTCTTAAGTCTATGGTCAGGAAAAAAGTTTTTAATTGTTCACACAATACTTCGCAATATATTTTTTATTTGAAGATCATTTACGACGCACGGCTTTTCATACAAACTCTCAAAGTCGAAAATATTGGAAAGAACAAACTCATTCTAACAAAAATTGCCAGACATTTTCAAGCGATTTAGGCTACTCCAACAAGTTATCAGAGGATTTTTTGAAAAGTCTAATAACGAAGAATGTATTGGCGATTTTTTATTTGTATCAAAAACTAAAAATTGGTTTTACTCAACTACATATAATACTGTTTTTGTATAAATCCTCTGACGACTATTTAGACTAGCCTGACTTGCATATGAATGTAAACTTATTAAAATCGGTTTTAAGTTCCTTTCCAATTTTTAGATTCTGGCAATTGTGGTTAAACTCTTCATTATGAGGCCAATTGTCAAGACAACATCCAGGAAAATCAACAACCCACATAGCATCACTATAAGAACAAAATCAAAATTCTGGTCACCTTGGGGACTGGCCTGGCGTTGAACTCTATTTTGAATGCCCTACTGGGGTAGCGTCTCTTACAGAAAATCGCAACTAAATAACACAACTTTGTAGTGTTGCGCTCCTGTGGTGTGTAAGGTCACCAGAGCTTATCGTGGGAAGCAGGGGGACTTGTCTCCTGTGCTGTCAAAGTAATGCTTTCTCTTGGTTTTTAAACTCCCGCAGTGTATATGGTCGCCTGAGCCCATCATTAAAACCAAGGGGATTTGTCTTATAAGCTGTCAAAATAACGCTTTCTCTTGGTTTTTATGATCCCGCGGTGCGTAAGGTCGCCAGAGCTCATCATTGAAAGCAAGAGGACTTGTCTTTTATGCTGAAAAAATAACGCTTTCTCTTGGTTTTATGCTCTCGCGTCGTGTAAGGTCGCCAGAGCTCATTGTTGGCATGGGAATGGCTGAGAGTTATGTTAAAAAAACACAATTAAAACTGCATATTAAAGAATTCCCTTAGATTATAAAAACAATTGAGATGTTGCCTAAATTTGAATTGGGCGCTATTTTTCACAAATTCGGAAAATATACGCTACTGTTACCAACAAAAACAGTTCAAAGATATGGAATATTGTTAAAGTTGTACTGTTTTGAAAATAAAAAAATGGTCATTTTTATATTTCAAAATTTATCAAAAATGTTAATGATATTAGATTGATGACATCAAAAACAACAACTATTATTATGACAACTATTAATAAAAACATACTAAATACATAGTTTTTATCAATTTTGTCAATATGCCCATACATAAAGAAAATACTAAGAATAGTAATATGGGAACATGTGACGTCACCTGTTCCGTAGATTTTCTATGAAGCGTTTTTGGACGATGCGCCGCTACACATCAAACATACCACTATATCTATGAAACTATTGATCTTAGACATACTATTTCTTTTGCAATATTTCTTTAAGAGTTATAAACTTATTATTTATGAAATCAAAAAAAGGTGTCAACTACCCTAATAATCTACCTACCAGAATTTCTCTCAGTATTAACCTAAATACCATAAGGAACACAGCTAGGCAAATCAATATAATATTTTTATACAGGTAAAATATCTACATCCTTAGACCTGTTTGCTGATGAACTGAAACCTACTATTATGCTATTGTATGTGGATGGAGTACGTATACCTATAGCAATAGTCCTTTATGATGGACATTGCCCACATACTAAACTTCTCCATATTGAAAAACGTTTTTCCGGCATCGTGGAAGAAAGCCTATGTAATTCTCTTACCCGAAACACATAATCCTTCAAGTCTGTCCGATTACCGTCCTAATTCCATCCTACCTTTTTCATCCAAAGTCCTTGAGTCCATTTTTTTTTATACAACTAGATGACAAACAAGCTGACGGCCCACCTGATGGCCCATTGTTCATCTTGAGTTAATTGAGTGATTTCGCTGTTACCTTTTTGGCCGCCAACAGTGTGTGAAGTTTGAGGATGTATCTTCAAATTAGTGTTTTCTATTTGCTGGTGTACCATAAGGTGATGTACTTGCCCGCGTTACTGTTCTCCTTATTTATCAGTCAAATTTCTTCCGCTATTTCCTCCTCCTTCCACCTTTATGCCGACGATCTAAATTTATAGGCACTGGGGAGCTCACTGCTTACATTGAGGCATTGAATCAGGATTAATGCGCTGTCCTGGCTTGGACTAAATCGTTTGAACTTGTTGTTAACCCACCTAAATCACAAGACATGATTGTTGGCAGCAGCAGGCTGAGAAGCAACTTAGACTTTAGCTTGATACATCCTCCAGTGTACGATGGAGCTGTCATTGCCAACAGTGACAAGGAAAGAAATCTCAGCATGATACTGGATTGCAATATGTCCTGGTCGACTCATGTAAATGAAGTCACCAGGCCCATAGATTATTCACACCACTCGCTCAAGCGACTTCAATATTTTCTCCAGTTTAAAACCAAAATTATGCTCGTACAAGCTCTTCTTTCCCCGATTCTCGACTACGCTGAAGTTTATTTACTATTTAGATGTGACCGAGGAACTGCTTGAAAAGCTCGAGTGTCTCCAAAATCTGGCTCTATGGTTCGTCTTTGGATTACGGAAATATGATTATGTATCTAATTTTCGCGCTGAGCTGAAATGGCTTCCGATTCGGGATCGCCGTAATGCGCACATCCTTTATGCTCTCTATAAATTCTTGAATGACCCTAATTCTCCTTCCTACCTGCGTTCCCGGTTTCAGTTGACACCTCCTCCCTTACGCTCTAGGCGGCCGTGTTTGACTAAGATACTAGGACTTCCTATGTGTAATACCAACTTCTACCTTCATTTGTTTATATTTCATGTTTCACGGTTGTGGAATAGTCTTCCTGTAGCTGTCCAAAAGAGCTGTTATAATTGTCTTTTTAATCGTGGATTCGTGAATTTCGTAATCAATGTAAGTTTTATCCATGTAATAGTTTATGTATAATATGTTTTAGGGTGTATATACATGTTTTATAGTCTTTGTAAGTATATTATGTGTGTTTTGTAAAACATTAGAAAGAAAGAAAGAAAATATTTATTTAGTGACACACTATCACACACTATTCTTTACTTAACAATAAAAATCTTAAGACTAAAGTAATAGCTGTGACACTAAAAGGACAGCCACTCAGCATATATCTGTTGTCACAGACATCCGACGCTGGTCTTCCGTGGTCGCCTAAATTTTTGTTTACATACATAGGTATTATGTTTTTACGTATTAATTAATTTTTAAGTACCTATTGTTTGTTTTGTTTAACTATACACTTTTTTGTTGCCAGCCTTACCACGCTACATATCCAACACACTCATGGGTTGGCTGGAAGAGATCTCTCTTAGAGATAAGTCCACCCTTGTTAACTAATTGTCACTATGTATTAGTAAAAATCTGTTACAAGTGCAATAAAGAGTTTATTAAGATTGGATATTTTGTGAGCCAAAGTTGTAAATAAAATTATGTCAGTACCTATATATTTGCAGAAGTAGAAGTTCAGTCATGTTCAGTGGCCGCTGAAAAAACGATGCCACCGGTTATCATTAACATAACTCATACTCTTTATGAAAATTTACTGGAAGTGTCTGGTGATAATTGGACATTAACATCATCTTAATGCATATCAACGGTGGGCGTGCAAAACTGCGCGAAAGCAATTTGTAAATATCGCGTATCAACTTTTTCTTCGTGTTACAAAAGGAAGAAAAAAGTTATACCTAACATTGGATATTTCTACACATTTCTTTGACTTTATTTGTTTTGGATTTCTCTGGGTGTTGTTTAATGAGAATCTAGTATCAGCGAATCAGCGGGCGCCATATTTCAATTTTGCGACTTTTGTAAATATGCGGTATTGCAAACTGCCCTTACGCGGTCTTGCACGCCCATTAAAGATATGTGCATGTCACACATCTTTGGTTGTCACATGATTTCCTACATAAAAATAAGAACTAAATTTTGCCCGCTGTTCAATTTATTATTGTCTCAGTTGAGACAAATATGTATAGCCTTAGATCTTGTATGACTTAACAATACAAAACTACGAATAACCTTTTGTCCTTTCTTTTATTGTTTGTGTAAGAATATAATAGAAAGTTACCTCGATCTCTATACTTCAAGCCATCAAAGGTTACATTCCATTTTCTTCTATTGTGATCAAAGTAATGGTGAAATGTATCTAATCACGCTGGGTCTAAGTGGCTTCAGACTGGTTTTATTACTTTTTCTGCGATTTTTATATGGGAAGAGACTATCCGGCCCTCAATTTTAGATATATATTTTATGTTATTTAAAGGTACATTAACTAATCTCTCCAAAGATCGACCTTTTATATCAAAGTATGCGAAACGAATACAGTTTTCACCTGATCGTAAATGGTAACCATTGTTATTTAACAGCTACAGTCGGGCTTAAATAAAATATGTTAGTGCGTACAGATGGCAGCACATCAAGTGTAACAGTTTCATTACGAAAGCGGCCTTTATTACAGACGTCGTAAGGGCGGTCTCAAGGTCAAACTGCTACGTTTGATGTGCTATCGACTATACATTAAAGGTTTCAAAAAATATATACAATACCTTATTGCTCTCTCTCTCTCGAGTCTCTAATTGCATATTTTGAAGCTTTTAGTATGTTTATGTTTTCAGCCGTGACTGTACAATATCAAAGTAATCACTTAATATTGTATTTGTTTTACATCTGGTGACAATAGATGTTAATGCCTACCATGAAATTTCAATAACACCATAGGTACATAAGATTTCACTAATAAGTTATGTTCCTGCGGGGAGTAAGGTCGTCAGAGCTCTTTTTCTTTGGGACTTGTCTCCTTTATGCTGCCAACGTAACGCTTGCTCTTGATGTTACAGGGTAGACAACGCGTGATAGTGCCCCGGGGTGCTACGAGCGTCTTTAGGCTACGCTTACCATCAGACGGACCGCACCCTTGTTTGCCAACCTAAATACACTTGATAAGTTCCTTTCCCCTTATACCGAATCACAGCGAATTGCTTCATGGCCGATATAAGAATGATACCTACGCAGACACAGTATGAGAACTGTATAACTCTATAAGATTGCAAATATATCGTTTTTAAGTAGTAATTGATTATAACACTAAATTACAGCATTCATGAGTGTATATGGGTACTGCGTAGGTAATCAAATCTCAAAACTGGGTTTTTATAAACAACTAGACGTGAAAAAAGCAGACGGCCCCCTGCAATAACAAGAAAAAATCACTTGGTATTGCAGGTGCGTTGTTATCCCGAGGCCTAAGGTGAAATGCCGTCCATGCCCAGTAATTAAACTTTTTTTTTGTTCTCATTTGAAATGATAATGTTAAAAAGCAGTCAACACTTCTTTGTCTCTTTGTATATTTCTTTGCGTTTTGTTATAAACTCTAGGGACGCACGGTGGACTTCCCTAGAGTTAAGAATCTTTCTATGTATAAAAGCGTATTTGTATTCAATACGTAATTTATACATCACAAAAGAAAGGCCTGCATAAAATAGTGCAGCCGGGACTACCCGTACAAGACATTTCCCAAGGGAGTCCCTCGCCTTTCGACTACGGGAATAGAGTACGATCGTTTTGTGATGTAAACGCCAGAATTAAGTATGTGCGGTATAAAAGGTACTAAAATTTTACTACTGTGTCTACTTTTTACTAAGAGGGTCAAAGAAGTACCAGTTTTTCTTTTGTAATGTACAAATGGTGCACTACGTCAAGACATACCTTTCTTAACTGACTTCAAAAAAGAAGGTGGTTAAATGTGTGACGTCACAATTGTTCTACAAAATAACAATTAACTTCAAAAAACTAGTTAATAAGAATTGTGTCGTCGTGTCAGATAATTCATGTAAGTTTGATATTGTAGAGTGGAAAGCACTGTATTTTTTTTCCGATTTCTCTGTTAATTGTGAACCGATTTTCAAAATTCTCCTTTTATTCGATATATAATAGTTTACTCCTGAGGTAGTCAGTCTCATTGTCACTAAGTCAGGGAAATCGAGGGAAAACCTTAAATTTCAGAGGCACGTATGATGTGTTTTACTTTTTTCCGAAGCTATTCAAGTATTTGTTTCTGTTAATCGTCATGTCATGTTGATGAGCTGGTGATGGAAGGTACGACTCCTTAATGGTTAGGAGTTGGAACATAATTCTTTAAATATTATAGGAACGTATTGAAGAATAGTTGTATTCTATCGGATTATTCGAGTGAACTGATGATGGAAGGTAAAGTCTTCTGCAACGGTTTGGAGTTAGATTATACTTTATCAGTGGTACGATACGATAATATGAAACAATATTATTATATGTATTTCAACCAAATACTGAGGGACAGACAAGTCGATAGTGCTGACGGTCACCCATCTAGCTTTCACCTTAGGAAATCAGTTAAAAATGAGAAAAGGAATAAGCTGTTTTCAGAAAAAATAGAAAGTGAAGCACCGACTTCAAAAAATACATTTTTAGGAGATAAGTACCGAGGTACCTACTTAAATTTAATTATTTTTCCTCTTTAGCGTTTTGAAGTCGGTTTTATTTTTGTTAAAAAAAAATACTTAATATTTTATGATATACCTACTTTCGTATCAAAATGTTCTGTTATATAAGACCAGTATCTACCCGCGGCTCCGCCCGTGTAGCTATTAATTATCGCTCCAAAAAGTATCGTATGTCCTATCTATCTCTTACCTTGAAAAAGTGAGAGATAGAGGTAGACAGATAGAGCATGGATATCGATAGGCCAAATAAATTCTAATTTGATCTGAAGGATATCTTTAGGCCGTTTCATAATTTACGCAGCATTTTCTTTTTTATTTATTTCCGTTGAGCCCAAAATATTACGTTGAACAACCACAGAACCCACCTGATGGTAAGATGTGAGTAGACGGCTGTAGTGATAGCAAGACAAGAATGGTAGGAGAACCAATCCCCCGCTTCCAACACGACACTTCCTTATTTAGCCATAGAGCCTATATCCATCCATTCTTCATTTCATCCAAAATCATTGTAATTACATTGTGCTGATTCGGTGCGAAACACGTTGAAAATCTCATCGGAGTCATCCATTTCATCGGAATAGCATCATGGAGACTGACATCATAATTCAAGAATTATCAAAAGTAGGTACTTTTTTCACTTACTAATTGCATTAATTCTTTACTTTTATTACCATAACAATAACGGTTATAATAAGGCTAAGAGTTTAGAAGCAAGTCCTTAAGTAATTACTGAAGGCTGAATTACTGAAGACTAATAATACATTCATGTTTACAAAGATGTGATTCTTCACGATCGATCTTGTGGTTAGCATCGGAATAAATGAGAGGTATAGTGAAAACGGGCGTCGTCAGTGATCATCGTTTTAAAGTAAAGTAACTAAAAACTTATTTATGCAATTATATTATTTGCAGCTTTATTTATATGTCTGAGACCTGTGTTCATCCAGAAACATGACTATAGAAGTAGTGCTATTTAGCTGCAATATTTTGTCACGTAAAAAGTGCCTGACTGAGGAAATCCGCAGTTAGACGCTTCAAATAAGTTTATACATATTTTTTCAATGTTGTTAATTAATGAATTAAAACGGATTTAAATTAGAAATCTTAAGCTTTAAACGATTAAGCCAATTAAAGTTCTATTTTTAAAAAAGCAATAAAGCGGATTCTCGCGTATTTTCCTCCATCAAAACCTTTTGTTGTTATAAAATAATATTACTTTTCTTTTTATTGTAATTAAAATACTCAGTAACAAAGGCTTTATTTATAAAGAAGCCAGACCTGATCAAAGGACTCTAAACAGTGCCAATTATGTAATCAATAATGTAAAGACGTAAATCACTATCGGCTTCTTACAGTCTATTATTTAAGCTAGTCCTTGAAATTTTCTTCTAGTAACTATTTCTATTTTACTTCTAGTAACTTTCTATTTTCCTTCTAGTAAGTAGGTATTTCTGTACAACTGTTGTTGTTGCGCTGACTAAACTTATCCTTTTAAAACGAGAACATTGAACACGGTCTTGGCCCTTTCCAATTCATTCTTAGTAAGCATCAAGATGGCAAAATCAAACTTCAGATTCAAAATACTTCATATCAGGGTTTTAGATCTAAAGAATTGTACTATTAACATTTGCTCGTTTGAAAGTAAAGACGACACGATGAAATATTTTTGGTCCCGCCACTCAGACGTCAGTGGCGGATCCTACCGTTACTCATACTCAAATAATGTCTAATTAGTACTGTATTTGCACTATCAATTCAGAAGCTAAAATTCTAATTATATGTATGTTATGTCTCTATATATTCAACTTTTAACTAAGTAGCAATAGCTAAATTAAATCGTAGTAATTATTGTAAGAATACTAATAAAGAAAACAATGAAAAAATTGTATGCTCGTGGCTCGTGGCGGGAGACAAACCTACGTATTTTGGAGTCTGGCCAGACGCGATAACCGATACGCTATGCTTTGTATTTCTTACAATAAATTAAGCGTTATAAACACACAAAATGAAAACATTTGAATGTGCTAATAATTATTGTTATAACACATAACACAGGGTCAAAACGATGCAGCATCCACTGAACGTCCTTTAGCAATGCTTCCATCAAATAAATCATATCATCACCAGCAAACACATGATTAGAAATCATATACTTACTAGATATTTATGTTATGAGCATTTACGAAGCACGGCTTTTCAAACAATCTCTCAAATCGTAAATATAGGAAACTAACAAACTGATTCTGAATCTCAAGAAAGTCTTAGAGGATTTTCCGAAAAGTCTAATACAATAGAATTTTAGGTTTATATAAAAGCTGGAAAATTGCTCTCACTCAAGAACGCGACTGTTTTTTTTTTCGAAATATCCCTTGATAACCGTTTAGACAAGCTTGACTTCCATAGCTGATTGAATTGATTTGATTGCTGTAGACATTGTAGTTTACACTTTCGTGATTCCACATATGATGCCTGCATCATATGTGGAATCACGAAAGTGTAAAAAACTACTTAAGGATCATTTTTTAAAAAACTCGCATCTTGACTCTGTGTAATGTTTCTATGTAAAATTAAGTAATATCTTGATACATGAACGGCTCGCCCTCACAGATAAACCTTTATAGGTTTCCGTGTACGGCTATTATAATATATGAGTGTATATTTATAGAATTGTCAACAAATAAATTTTAAAAAAATATATTAATTAGAATCATTTTGTTCATTTCCAATATTTTCGACTCGAAAGTTTGTTTGAGCTTTTCATGCAAACGATACGTAACGAATTCGAGTGCGGGGTAAATGCTCATAATGTCTATCCTATTCCAATATGAGATTCTGAGATACGTATAATGTGCCCCTGCCTTTAGATCTCAGTTGAATTATATTCTAAGTATTATCAAATATTTTTTTACTTGGAGGGATATCTTTCTAGAATCAGAATCATACAAATATCAAACATCTTGATATTACGGCCTAGGTATTACGACTTTATAATAAAGGCCTTACAGCAATTAGACTCGGAATTAATCAAAAGAATATTCATATTCAGGTTCGTAAAAATGGTATGAAAATATGAAATGAGTAAGATTTATTTTAAGGTTGATACATTTCTATGAACTACTATAATAGCCCATGTCTATGTCCATGTTTTATTTTAATGTCGTATTGTCGTCTTCACATTGTAAAGAGTTTTTATATTTATTAGTATATACTCTTTATTGCAGTTTTAGCAAAGATTTATCAATACAGCATTACAATTACTTATCAAAGGTGGATTTATCTCTAAAAGAGATCTCTTACATTCCTCCGAGTGTGTTGGTTTTGTTAGAGTTGATGTTTGATTGTCATTCGGTGTTAGCTACTCTGTTATCGTGTTCATTCCTACATTATGAATTAGTGTTTCCCGTTTACTTTACATTATATAAAATAATATTCCTTGTTTTCTCACGTTTTTAAGCAAGCGGACGACGCGCGTTTTTAATATGCACGCACTTAGCGCGTATTATACTGAAAGGCGGTTAGACGCTTCAATGAAATTGAAAGCAATTCCATTATGAGGCATTGAACATTGCATTGATTGCCTATTTACACACAAAATATTCAACAAGAAATTCAATGTTCATTTTCGTAGCAATGTCGAGCAAAGCATACGTGTAGGGTGCTAATTTAATGAATGCGAAAAATAACATTTTTAAATAAAAATAAAAATCAACTTCAAAACACGTAAAAACTTTTAAATTGGTGTTAAGCTGCTAAGCACCAACTCCAAAATATACCTATTTATGACAAAAGTACTTATCTTCATAAATTATATTTTTTTTATTTTTGTTAAAAAAAAATTCACAATATTCAGTGTTAATTTTATAAGGTCTAAGCTACTTCTAGCTTGTCATTTTGATGTAAAAACCAAACTATTGAATCGATTTAGATAAAAAAAAACTGTAAAAAATAAAGGAGAAAATCTCGGCCGAAGGTACGTTTCGCAAAGAAAGAGTCACCAAAAGAACCTCAAGCATTTTACTAGGTCATAGCCAGAGTAATTACTGGGCATGGGCATTTTGTTTTAAGCCTCAGGATGACAATGCACCTGCAATACCAAGTGATTTTCTCTATGTTCAGTTGTCTGTGTCATCTAGTTGTATATATAGATACAAAAGCATTTTATTGGTGGAATTAGTAGCAGATGATGCGCCCACTTCCTTCGATGTCGTACGCGTAATTTAATTGTTCAATGTTCGTGTTTACACGTTTCAATCGTCAATTCAATGATCAATTTTGATTCAATGGCATTGAAAGCTAATTTTAAAGTTAATCTTTCAATGACATTGAACAATCACGTAGCAGTACGCAACGCCGGTGCTTTATTTGACGGCTAATACCGTTCATAGTACAATACAATTCGACGCTATAGCGCGGCATCAGACTAGCGCTCTGACGCGCGCTAAGTACGCGTTCTGTTTGGCAAAGCCTTAAAAATGCGTACTATTGCGTATCGTACGACACACTACAATTAAACCACACACACGCACAAATAAAACCCGCGCACATACTATGACATCGACCCCCTGAACCCCAGAATCCCAAATTTTATTTCGGTTTTCTGCAACACCCGTTATAGAATGATTACTGCTTTTGGAATCTTTTATGGCTTAACCTTTGGTTTGCTGCGCTGTTATTTGAAACGGCATGTAATTAATGATATTATAAAGATAAAATCTCAAAGTTAATGAGCGAACCGCAAAAAGGAATTTCCAAGAACAAAACTTAATAAATTAAGTTGCTTGCCAGCTTGATTGATGAATGGATTACAGCAAGTCGGGCGTAAAACTTCTGACTAAAATTTCTGAGTTGTATAGAAAATCATATTTCTTATCAAGAAATATGCCAGTTATACGTCTTCTGTACCGAGCCTCATGAATAATCAAGTCTCACTAATAATACAAAATTAGGAAAGCCTGAATTGCTTAAGCCCAAAATCAAAATCTGAAATTGTGGAAGTTTTGGGAAATTAAAATATATTTACATGAAACATTTACTTTCATTAGAATTATATTTGGGAAATGCAAGGAAAATGTTCCCAATATAATTCTAATCCTAAAATTTACATAAGCAATCAAAGTGCGATGGGGTCGGAATTATATGAAGTTTTCTGATTACCATTGTGTAATTAGCAAATTAAAAAATTACTTAACTTGTCCCCGGATAAATATAAAATTAGGAAAAAGTATGTTAGGTATTTTATAATTCATGAATAATTATTATATAATTCGTTTAAACTCGTAAAACGTAATTGAGAATGTATTTTGAATATTAGCAGATTTCATATCCTATTTATTTAATAGGTGTTATAAAAATGGGATTACCATTTAAGCTAATTGTAATTTATTATTAATCGTGGTACACATTAATGAAAGAATAGCCCACTTAGCAGGTCATTCGTTATTACGTGATTAGTTTTACCTGATCTAAAAATCCATTAATGAGTATCACTACTTTAAAAAATAGTTAAAAAAAATAGATAAGTAGTTAGCTTAGCGCCATCAATGAGCATTCGAAAACTTTAACGTGTTTTATGCACTTATCTTAAAAACTAAAACTTACTTTAACGGCTACTAAATCATACTTAATTTCAATTGTTCACGTATTTATTTTAAATACTTAAAAACTACACCATAAAACGCGTATTTTCACTAAATCTAACATTACGAATTTAATCCTGATAATTGTTATACAAAACTGCTGAGTAATTTATGAGCTTTCACTGGCACTTCACACTTTTTTTAGTTTCCGAATGATATCCGCCGTTCGTACCGGTATCGTAACATCGTAGCCGTTCAGGCTGAAGAACAAGTGTCCTCCCGCCTCGGCGTCAGGAAGGCTACTGAACATAGGTCTGTGGGTTTTACGCATGCGGACCGTGTGGAAGCCTTTAACCCTGATGAGCGAGCTCCAGTCAAGTGTCTGGTAATGAAGCCCAACTGCTAAGCGATTTAAGAGGATGCAACTAGCGCTTGACTCGGTTAAGATGTATGAAGCTATATCTCGCAGTGAGCAGTGGGAAAAAACCACATAAAAACCAGATAAGTCTTTTTAGAGCTGTTATTCGCGAAGTTCTCAAACCAAGATATAATACATATTCTATTGTCTAGGACGGGGAGCCGTTATGGTCAAAAGATTAAAGCTTTTTGTCGGTATTAAAAATGAGAAACGATACCGGTGTCGACCACACAGTAACCGACTCATCGAACCTCAGTGGTTCAGTGTAAAGGTAATAAAACTGATAAAACTATAATATATATTTTTTTATATTATTATTATCTTTAACTTGGAGCTCGGTGGCGTATTGGTTTGAAAGCTCTGCTTTCGATACGAAAAACAAAGCAACTTTCGCCATGGTCGATCCTGGGATGGGTCAATTAAAGTTTGTTATCTCGAGCTCCTCCGTGCTTAGGCACGTTAGTCCGTTGGCCCCGGTTGTTTCCGTAACTCCGTAACGCATTGGGCCCGCGTGGTGGTGTTATGGGCCAAACTCCTCATAAGTTTCTCCAGTGTAGGAAGGCCTGTGCCCAGCAGTGGGACGTATATAGGGTGGTAATGATGATGATTATCTTTAACATTTTAATACGCGTCAAGCATCACATTCCAGACACAATTAATTTTTCAATTGTCATAGCCCTCCGGAGGGATAACGCCGTTTGACAGATTACAGATATTAAGAAAAATATCGAACCATGAAAAAAGTCATGCCTGGGGTGGAAACCAATACAACGGCTCTACTATTAGATTGCGAAAGATCACGCCTAAAAGGCTTGATTTTTCTAGTTTAGGTATTAAAAATATGCAATATTTTTATTTACTAGGTGGTAGGCCCGTATGTAGGGTCGTCTGGGTAGGTACCACCACCTTTTTATTTCAGCCCTGAAACAGTTAGCTGTGTTTCGGATTGAAGGGAAGGTAGCCAGTGTAATTACTGGGCATGGACGGAATTTCATCTTAGGCCTCAGGATGACAACGCACCTGCAATATCAAGTGATATTCCCTTGTTATTGCAGGTGTCTATAGGCGGCGGTAACTGCTTACCATCAGGTGGACCGTCAGCTTGTTTGTCGTCTAGTTGTATATAAACAAAATAATAGCCTATTCATTACGTTAAAGCTAGAGTTTTCATGGAGGCATCGCTAATTACCGCTTGATCATGGTAAATAAATGGTATCGGCGACATTTGAAGCTCAAACTAATTATCGCATTTACAGATGTCATCAGCACAATACTGCAAAATTGACTCTTATTACAAACGAATAAGGTATGTGGAATAAATCTAAGTACCTATTTTACTTTTCTGCAACTCCGCCGTACCTATATGTTCTTTAACGATATATTTTCGGTGTGTGATTATTAGTCATATAAGCTTTTAACTTTCAGACTGCTCAAAATATGACTAACTACAATGTTTTAGAAATCCAGCTGTATTACTGCTGCATTAGAATCGAATTTCGTTTTTTAAAGTGTTTAAGTGATGCAAAGCCAAGACAAGCAAAATACGATACTATCATTGTTGTTTTAGAATTGCTTTATGAAACGTTCCGGATATTTTTCATCAGTCTGAGAGTTTGGATGTTTTTTGATGCAGACTGTACAACGAAGTGTAAAATGTCCTTATGTATTTTAATTTATAATTAATCGTCTGAACCAGTTCCCGTTATCTATTCACGTAGGTTTTTAAAACCGCACATGCGTAATAAATAATTAAAATGCTCCTTTTATTCTTATTTACCTACGTTAATTTTTTATTACTTTCAAGTATAAATCCACATGTAAAAGCCTAACAACTTGACTTCGCTAGCCTTCTTTTCTGTTTACGTGGGCTCTTTTTCAACTTGACTCTGTGATGGATGACCAGTAAATTAATCAAATTATCTAATATACGAAAATTCGTTGCAAACCGCGATATAGGTAGATCCACAATTGAAATTGTTTTAATAGTCTTAAGAATAATCACCAAATAAGTAGAAGGTAATCAGTGATAATACAAAATATGTGAAATAATAACAAGCGCGAAAGCAGATGAGTATAGATAGTAACGCGACGTGCGATACGTCTTGAGTAATAATTCGGACCTAGTCTATGACTTGGACTGCGCTCGCGCGGCTACGCGGATATTAATTATTGTTATATTATGTATTATATATAGTATAATAAATAATATAACACCACAATTAGGGTGGTGACATCAATACGACAATAAATTAAAACATAGGCTATATTAGTTAATAGAAATGGTTTGCCACTTTCAAAAACAAAAAGAATTCATTGAAGTTAATACTTTTACAAGCTTTTTAAACTTCCAGTTATGATGAGAAACGCTATTTTAATCACATTTTAATGTTTTTGATGCGTTTAAACGCCTAATTTACTGTAACAATTAAAAATAAAGAAGAATAAAGAAAACAATGAAAAAATATATGCTCCAGGCGGGAATCGAACCCGCGTCTCCTGATGTCCTATGATCCGAAAAAAGGATCACTAGAGGTGTTAACTTCAACGATTGGTGAGATAAACGTTGCTATAAAAACGTTAA
The DNA here is from genome assembly GCA_947347705.1 of Nymphula nitidulata. NCBI lineage: Eukaryota > Metazoa > Arthropoda > Insecta > Lepidoptera > Crambidae > Nymphula > Nymphula nitidulata. The sequence continues at coordinate 12,923,200 of OX374625.1, read as the reverse complement.
GAAGAAGGATAGAAAGCGGTGAAGAAATTAGCAGGTTGTACCTAGTCCTCCGGTGGCGTAGTGGTAATCGCGTCTGGCCGGACATCAGGAGACGCGGGTTCGATTCCCACCTGGAGCATATATTTTCATCGTTGTCTTTCTCAATTTGTAATTTTTACAATAAAGTAGGCGTTTAAACGCATCAAAAACATTAAAATGTAATTATTTGTTTCAGCTTTAATTGCACAAAATAACTTATAATTTAGGGGACTTAATGCTACTAGGCATTCTCTACCGGTCAATCGGAAAGTTAAGTCCTAAATGATGAAATAAGTAGTGCAGAAGCGACTGTTTTAAAAATCAAAATATACAATAAATTGTGAAGACACATGAACATAATAATGCAAATTAATATTGCATTATTTGTTTCTTTTTAGTGTTTTGAAGACTGTTTATTTTTTTAAATTAATTTATTATTTATTTATAATGATTAAGTATTGGGTATCTCTCATCATCATCATCACCAGCCTATAAACGTCCCACTGCTGGGCACAGGCCTTCCTACATGGAAGAAACACATGAGGAGTTTGGGCCATAACACCACCACGCTGGCCCAATGCGGGTTGGTGGGTTAAAGCGGTTGTAGTAACAACCGGGACCAACGGCTTAACGTGCCTTCCGAAGCACGGAGGAGCTCGAGATTATAAATTTTGGTTGACCCATCCCAGGGTCGACCATGGCGAAAGTTGCTTTGTTTTCGTATTCGTAACCAGAGCGCTCAAACCAATACGCCACCGAACTCCTCTCTATAATAAGATAATTATGACTTTACCAATTATTTTACTCTTGACAATTTTGTTATTATAATGTGTTTTAATGAATATCTTATGACAATTTTCAATTTTGTAATATGTATAAATAATAATAATATTCATATACTTCACTCACAACTATTATCTAAGCCCACAGTAAGCATCATTAAGAGCTTGTGTAATGGCTACCTACTAGATAACGCAGAAATATTGATAGTAATTATTTCTATAAATATTAGAAAGTCAAGTCTTTTGAAATAAAGAGCCGTCGGGACGTATAATAACACGTCCCACCGAGGACCTCACTTTGCAGTGCAGTTACACCTTTCTAGTCTTAACATTTTTACATCGACGGTTCGGTTAGTTAGGCATTACTGTCAATATTATCTCAAGCATTCTTCTAAAGCTAGAACTAATATACTTATAAAATTTCCGCTGATATCCGCCCCTGGACTTTGCCATTTTTCTAAATACTTGTCTGTTTTGTACTACGACAATATATGTATACTATGAAAAATTTTATTTTTGTAATATTTCAAAAGCAATAAATTATGCGAGGACATTCATTTGTATCGATCGACTGTCAAGTTTTCAATTCTCAAAATCTCATTTATCAAGGCCGAAGCTTTCAAATATCGCTATCCGTGGTTCCACCATAAATCTTGTCCCAGTTTTCGCTTACATTGTACTGTGTTATCCTGGCAAGTTTATTTCCGCACCACGATTGATGTACTGTAACCGATACGAATCTGCAACTGAACGCTTTTAACACTCCATTTTCTGTCTCTTATTCTTCCCGGGCAAGCTACGAATTAGAAGCAAGAGTTTAAAGTTGTTGTTGTAGCGTTTTTAATCTTTTATATACTGCTAGTTCTCCTCTACTTGAGAGGTAATTTTATTAAAAAAGTTTATCCGCGGACTTTGTAATTTAAATATAATTAAAATCTTTTTAATATCCTTAAAAGTATTTCACATCGTAGCTCAGTTTCATGAAAAGCAAAGACATCTCGACGGAATCACTTTTGTGTTTTCTTTTTAGTGTGTAAGTGAAGGGAGGAGCTCGGTGGCGTATTGGTTTAAGCGCTCTGGTTTCGATACGAAAAACAAAGCAACTTTCGCCATGGTTGATCCTGGGATGGGTCAATCAAAGTTTGTTATCTCGAGCTCCTTCGTGCTTCGGAAGGCACGTTAAGCCGTTGGTCCCGGTTGTTTTCTGCAACAGCTTAAACCCACCAACCCGCATTGGGCCAACGTGGTGGTGTTATGGCCCAAGCTACTCATGTGTTTCTCCCATGTAGGAAGGCCTGTGCCCAGCAGTGGGACGTATGTAGGCTGGTAATGATGATGATGATGTGTAAGTGAAGCCTAAGTACCTTTAAGCCCAAGTTAAGTTTTATTGTCTTAGGCTTTTAAGTTATTTAACCCTTAAATACCTACCACCTAATTACGTCCCTTAACCACCTACTTGCGGTCCGTGAGACCGCTGGTATATTATTACTTTTAATTTCGAATCTATTGCAACAACGAAGTTTCTGATGAAACGAAATACTTGTTTATACCCTAGTACTTTATTTAATAATCTGAAATAGCAAAATTTACTTTAAAATTTCTGCTGTTCTCAAAATCTTAAAACAATTTTGCTACAAAAAAATATTATTCGAAGTAAACGAGATCTGTATAGCATTAGAAACTTAAAATGTTGACGTCTTTTAATATTTTTTTATAAATTGAATAAATAAATGGTAAAATGTAACAAAAAATTTGAACACAAAATTAAAAAAAAATCTAAATTGCAATGCCTAAGCATTAACAATTTTATGCGGATTCACAGTCTTTAACCTGAACTATAAATTCGGTTACATCGGGTTTCACGACATTGCGGCCCTTGTCTGGTAGGTATATTCTCTTCGTACGACATCTCTTGCTGGAGCCATCTTATAATAATTTCATCGTTTTTATCTATAATAACACTAAAACAACAAAAATAAATAAACTTAAAAAATATCACACAACCACCGACCGTACGGTTGCGCACGCAGTAGTGTACGCAGACTGCTAGCAAAAAAATTTGACTTACCCAGCTCAGACGCGCGCACTGAAACACTCGCCGAGTGCAAGCGCGATACTGTCCGATGTGTAGAAAAGGTTAGACGCGCTCTGCCGGACGACACACATACACATCGAATAATTTTAATTCAAAAATATGCTGCGTCTTTGAGACCGGAGGTAGGTGGTTAAGGGTTACATTGTTTCGAGTACTGTAAAAGTTAGGTATTAGTAATGCGTCTATGAAAACTACTGAAATTAATTTAATAAAAATAGATGAAGGGACGGTGACTGGTTTGAATAGTTTTATAAAATATACTGCTTAATTATTTCCAGGACCGCAAGATCTTTTAAAATTTGGAAAAAGAATAGGACAATAACTGTGAAATGTATTAAAAAAATTGACGGTCATAAAAAAAGTAATAAAAAAAGTAAAAAAAAAGTAAGTGAGTAAAGTGAGGGTTATAAAAAAAAAGTAATAAAAAAAAGTAATAAATATCTGGGTTCGAAGTCTCCTGTGCTTTCTTCTAGGGTCAAAGTCCGAAAAAACGTTGAAGCGCCCGCCAGTGTAACGTTATGGTCCATCGGGGTCCAATAATTAAGGCGTCAAGAGATATTTGATTGATGTAAAATAAATTAATGGTTATGTAATTTCATTCCATTATGTCCACCCCTAGGTGGACATAATGGAATAACCTATTATTCCTTTGACTTTTGGGACTTTACATTGTAATATTAAATAGCCAAAGCTTAATGGCAGCGTCGAGACGATGGTAATGTTTCTCAAACAAAAAAACACTCTTCTCGCGGTTAGCAATACAATCAAATAACGAGAAGAAAACCGAATCCAACGCCAAAATATGAATTTGAATTTTGAATTGATATTACTTTTAAATATTTCCAGATTTGTGAACAATAAAAGAGGTGCCACAACATCGTTATAATATAATAGTTACAGCTATAAGCGCCTAATATTTATTTGGAATACTAATCAACTAAAGTAATCATGTTTGGTCTATTTCTTAATTATTACTTAATCTAAGTACAACAAGATATTGAGGACATAATAGTAATGTTCGCCCGAATTTAAGGCGCTTAACTGCTCACCTCTACGTCACAAAGGTTCACATTTCCATTCGCATGTATTCTTGTATTCTTATGGTGAGTGAGGTTGCCAGAGATCACCAAGGAAGCATTGCGTTGGGTGGATTGATCTCTTATGATGCCAATTTAGCGTTTACACTTGAATCTACATGGTGAGCAAGGTGTGTGTACCGTTGGTGCTAAAATAGCGTATAGAGAGCGAAACCACTTATTTATATAGTCACCTATCCGGGACATAAGTACACGTGGAATGCTTTTGACTTGTGGGATAATTAAGTATTCAGAAAAACCACAAAACCACCAAATAGTTCGACACATACGAAAATTCACTAGCAGCGATACATTTATTCAGCAGCTGATGATAAATTCAATTTTGTCTGAAGAGTTAACGGGTATCCCATCTCCTAATAAAATTGAAAAGCTTACCAGCTTGATCCTGTAACTTATAGCCAGATTACCATAACTTAACTCTGCAACCAATGCAAATCTCGGCAAAATTTCCAGGCCAATCTGCATGTCTGCCATCGGACTAAAGTGCAAAATCGGAATTTAAAATGTCCAATCCGTCCATAAGGAAATATGAAAATATTGTCTTCCTTTTTGTTTGATAACCCCGTTCAGCTACCAAACGAATGCAATTGTTTATATTTGCACGAATAAAATATTAAGCATAGTGGTCTAAAAAACCGGAACAATTTAAGCAGCTTACGTCTTTTGTGTAAAATGTCAGCTCCGTCAGTGTTAACATGATGACGTCATCAATGAATAAATTGACTGTGACATACTGACAGACCGACTAAAATAAAATGAATTTAATTAAAATCAATACATGCATCTTGCAGGTCTGCTGGCAGAAATTTCTTAAGAAATTCTTTAGCAGTGCCTATGTTATTTGAATTATCTTAGATTGTCTCCTTCTATTATATTGTGTGTGTAAGTAGGTACATGAATTTATAAATTAATGACAAGGCTGCACGACACTAAAAAAATTACTAATTTTACTGACAAAAAACAGGCTTACCTAAGTTATACCGTGTTGTAATAAAGAAGTGCGTATGGGACGTAGGTAAATGCTATTGATGATACGCCATCTGAAACTAAGCAAAATTAATTTAAACCTGAATAGTAAGTGTAGACCTACTGCTAGGCATACGAATGCAAAGAAAATTTTCCTGGTCCAATACGTAATTATACAAACATAATAGAATAACAATTATCAATATTTTTCTATAGGTAATGTGTAACAAATTTACTATTCTTAGCCATTTCAAACATTTCTTTGTACTTAAATAGATTTTAGAATGTAAATAGTCGTGATTGCTTATCAAAAGTTAATTGTTATGATATCTCTATATCGTTAAACTCATATATATATTTAGATATGACAATATAAATTTCTATAGTACATAAATTTTATGGAATATCTTTGGAAATATAAAAAACCTTAAATGAAAATTTAATTTTCTAAAAAGGTTAACAACCCGTTAGTAAAGTAACAGGCGTGTATAGATTTAATTTCCGTAGAAATTGAGCGAGCTTGTCGGATGCAAAGCAAACCTGGCTTAAAACAGTTTTTTTTTTGCATCATACGAGTTTGTTCCATCGTACACTATCTTACAAAAAATATTCATGCAAAAAGATAAAAAGACAAGATTGCAATCATTTACACTTATTGCAGTTGTATTATACACATATTTAGTTACGTCGATTTCTATAGTGCTTCGAACTTATTCTATAAAAATTGTTTTAAAACCTCATGTTTTCTTGAAACGGCATTTGAGAGCAAGCTCCATAAAGTTGTCGTAAATAGCGTTGGATGAGTTCCAAAACCGACCAAATAGTTGACAAAGCAACCTCTTATGAAACCTTTCTGATCAAAAAAGGCTTTACCTCTAACAACAAAATCTAGAAAATTCATTTTGAATTTGTGTAAGATTTTGATCTATCATAAGATATTCTCATAAACATTTTAAAAATAACTTATATGTATATAATTTTTGTAGATTTTGCTTAGTAAGAATAGCGCAGCGTTATTTGCATTTGGCATTGCGGCGCTGCAGATGGCCTTTATGTCACCCACGAAATGCTCCACCATGCAGTCGGCATCTCTGGCACCGGTGTCAGGCCCGCCATTTTTATTTTAACCTTAAAACAGTTCCCTGTGTTTCGGAGTCAAGGGAAAGGTAGCCAGTAGAGCATGAACGCATTTCATCTTAGGCCTCAGGATGATGACGCACCTGCAATATCAAGTGATTTTTCCTTGTCCGTGCAAGTGCCTATGGACGGCGGTAACCGCTTACCACCAGGGCCCTGTTTAATAAAACTTACAAATTGTAAATTGTAATTGTAATTTACAGGCTACAAATCTACAAGTTTCTGTTTAATAAAAATCACAATTTTCAATTTTGTAATGGTGGAAAATCTACAAATTTGTAGAATTGTAGCTACAATTTTACATATTCCTGTTTAATATAACTTTTTTACTTAACATGCAAAAATCTACAAATTAGTAGGAAAAACTCGTTTATTAAACATAGAATATTTGTAGAATTGTAATACAATTCTGACAGGTAGACTCGTCGTGTGACTGAATTTTACAATTTAACACAAAAAATGGTGAAAGAAGTGTCAGTAAGTAATGTTGAATATGTAAGTGAACAGCAACGGCGAGTTTTTCGTCAACGTCACTTTACTTTTGATGTGACTGATACATTCAACTAAAATTTCAGGTCAGCAAAACTACCGTCGAATATTTGGTAACAAAAATAGAACAAGATCTTAAATACGATTCTAACATAAATGTAGCCCTTACACCCACTCAGAAAATTTTGTGTGCATTGCGCTGGATAGGCTGTGGCAAGGTATTTCCAGTCTTTGTTGTAGATGCACAAAGATCCGCAATGTGCTTCCACTTTTTTATTTTCATATCGTGAGTTAGTTTTTTACTAAACCGACCGAATAAAACATTACAACAAACATTTTATTCTGTATATTAGAGACAAAATCGTGATTTTGTTATTGAGCTCCATGACTGTATGTGATATGACATGTATTTATTTTGATTCTGAATGCTACCTGAAAAAGCACCTACCGGGGCGGGTTCATAAGGGACGAAAAACTCCTCACACATTTATAATAAATGTGTATTTTAAAATGAATTTAAGAATACACTGTATGCGTACCTACACAAACATAGGACTCATTGAAAAAAAATTATTAGACGTAAGTTCTTTTAATGCTACAAGTGCTATTGGGCTACGTTAAGTGACACCCTTATTATATTAAAAGTAATTTTGATTTATTTAAAATATTTCAAAATCTATGGTTTTCCGTGTGATAGTATGAATTTCTAATCTTGTATAGTCTTCGTTTCACTCTAAACAGAACGGTTTTGGTCGTTAAAAGGAATGGCTGGGGGCTGCTGTTGCTTACTTTCTCATCATCTCGTCCGGTTCGTGGCACTTCTGGAAGATTTCTTTTTTTAATGAGCTGAGCTGTGAGCTGCTGAGCTTCATTGAGCTTTTGATTCAGCTTATAGATCTCACTTGCTCTGGGAGATTTTCAGGGCAACAGCAGGGCGTTCACCGAAACCGTGCATTTCATTCTCTGGCTGTGCGCATCACAAAGGACTAGCTGCACCCGGCATGCTTTGCAGTGCCCGTAAAGAGAAAACTGTTTGTTTTTTTAATAATAAAATACTTGGTTTATAATAATAAGAAAACAATCAATTTTTCACCTCTCCAGCAGTAAAGTAGGTATTTTGCTTCGTAAAATCTCGAAGGAAAACCGGTTTTTGCTGCGAGCGTGACGCAAAGTAAGTTTTTAAATAAATTTGAGATAGGCAGTAGCGCGTTCCGTAACTCAGGACTAGCGCTAGTCGCACAACTATGTAATTTAATTATTTTAGTTTTTAACTATTAAGCTTAACTATTTAAATTTATGGACGTTTTCTTGAAAAATAATAACTATTTAATTCAGTAAACAATAACGTCACGTTACATAAAAACTTATAGCAAGTATTTACTTTTCAAATAAATGACATGCATTATAATTTCGGAACGCAACTCAAAAATAGTCTATATAATCTGTGGACAAAGCGGGAAAAATAAATTCAGATTGTTTTGATTTTTCGACTTGTGTTTATTGTGATTATTTTGTTAATTTCATTACAAAAATGAGTCCATCGAGTGACGAAAATGATTGTTTAACGCCTGAATTAATATTGTTCGTGTATCTGACTTATGACAATATTCTCGCTGTAAAGGTGAAAAGTTGTATGTTTCACACAAGAGCAAATTTTTTTTTGTCTCGTCCCTCTAAATCACTCACTGCGCTCAGAAGTCTAATTGTGAATCACTCGCTATGCTCGTGATTCAATGTTAGACTACTTCGCTGGTTCGTGATTTAACATCAGCACTCGCTACAAAAAATAATTTTGCTCACTTATTGAACAAATAACTATTCTCATTATATTTTACATTTGAATCTATACATTGGAACGCGCCGCTCCTGCACTGCTGCCGCCACCGCTTAGCTCGCCGCTTAGCTCACAAGACATTCCGTCGGTCGTGTTAAGATATACGTTTTACTATGAAACTACAGTTAATAATATCCAAACTCATGTTGCGAATTTCCACGTGCGTCGCAAGTAAACTTCGCACTTTTCTGAAATTAACGTTAAATAAAATTAATGTTGGCTTTAATCAATTAGCTATTCAGTGACGGAATTCTCTTACGACGAAGGCTTACACGACAGCAGAATTGATAAGGCTTTCGTGAGGTGAATTAAAAATTTAAGGACAGACCCACCGGAGCGTGAGCGTGAGCGTCTTTCGCTGATGTGAGACATGAAATGATCCAGGATTAGGGAATGCTTCTACGTTAACTAAATTAACGCAGCCGGAGTTATGTTAAACCGATTTAATAATTAATTAGATTGTTTTACAAGGCATGACAAAGCTTCTGCTGATATGTCATTGAGAGATTACGACACGGCTGCACATATTTTTTTGTAAACTATACAATTGCTGTTGAATTAAATTTAAACCTTTACCGTGATTTACTTGAACTACGCTTCTGTAACCATTAATAACTATTAATGCTACAGAAGCGAAATCAATTTTAACTATTTAAATTTTAGAATAATACGTTCAGTGTAGCGTCGATTTTTTGCTAAAGGTAGTAAACAATCAACGTAGGTATTTTTAACAAACTAAAATAATCTGCGTACCAAAACACCAGACTTACAGGGTTATTAGTGTGTATTGTGTGTAAACGCCGGCGGACTGAAAAAAAAACTTTGCATGAAAATCTATTAACCCTTCGGCGCCCTGCACTAGCTTGGCCTAATACTGGCATAAGATTAGTCTAGGACTAAACCTTATAAATGACATGCAAAACATGTTATAAATGAATTAAACAAAACATAATTTTATTTTTAAATTTAGGTATTAGGCAACAAAATAGACAGGTTACGACTGGATGCAAACATACGACCTTGCATATTCCAATTAACTGATAATCATAACCATTTATCCTCGGAGGACTTACAACTTGATAGAGCTCTATGAATTAGTTTTTCTGCTTACGTTAGAATCTAAAGCTTTTTGGAAAAATCTTACAATTATTTAAATAAAAGTACAATAAATATTAAGAAAAAGAAAAGATGTCCCTAGTGATAATTATTTTACTGATATGAACGTTGTTACTGCCTAAATATGGCGAAGCTTACAGGGCAATGCTTAAACTTTAATTATTTGTTACATAATTAGTCACATAAGATTGTAATAACCTTGTTTTGAGTGGCAACTCGATGGTTCCTACGCAAAACCAGTACATAAAAGTCCACAAAAGCCCTCTTACAGTTATTTATTAAATTTCATGTCTAAATTCGACTGTGTTCAAATAAATACCTACTTCCAAAAATATTAATAATCGAATTCTCGATCTATGTATTACTAATATATTGTTAATGTTGTTGTTGTTGTTTGTTTTTTTCTACTTTTATTATATTTTAATTACTAAGTAATTTTTCAAACATTTATAATAATGTTAAAATTAAGAATATTGTTAATGTTTTTTTCTACACCAATTACGTTAGTAGGTACTAGTAGACTCTCACCTTCCACCTTTTTATATATTACTGCCAGTGGAACAGGTAAGCAAGAATATAGCACATAAGGCATCTAACATGTAAAACGTAAATTATCATATATTAATGAAGACATATTAAAAACAAACTGGGGCCAATTATTTAAGTTTTTTTTTTCAGAACTTCTTTGAGACATATTTAAAGAAATAAGAATGCAGCTTGGATAAGGTGGAAACAGAGGTGCGTTCTGAGGCTACACTCCAAACACTCCGAGTTGTTTTTTATCTTACTACAAGTTGTTTTTTTAACCTCAAATTTTGACAGGGAGTTCCATCATTATCTAAAACTAATACGAAGTCTTCTATTCCGCATTAAATTTTCTGTATTAAGTCTGTATTTAAACTTTTATTCACTTTTATTTAAAGTAAACCGAAAATAAGAAGTGCCTTTTGTGAAATTTGACATATCCAATCTCATTTTACGGATGGTCGCTATTAAATATGACGTTTTAAACGTCAGAGTGTTTTTTAACCATCGAAATTGATCGCCAAAAAGTTGCGACCCTCCGAGGCTCGGAACGGGGTAGTTGTGACAGCGAAACGTCAAGCCGAAAGGCACGGAACGGCCTGAGAGTAAAAAGTTGTAGGCTTGGAACGCGCCCCAGTATAGAAACCAAAATGACTAGGTAGGTATGTAGTATTTTCCATGTAGGTACAGCGCTAGGTTTAAAAAAGAAGCGAAAAATTTTTATCGCTGATATTATTATATTGCGCGGGTGGTGGGGTGGATCCCCGCCTCAGGACGTGAATTTTTCTAATTTATATATATATTTTAATGTTTACAATAAGTTGAGTGAGGTGAGATTGACACTAATTTTTTTTTTTAATACATACTTTTACAATAGCATTCAAATGACTCAAAATGTTATCTGTGGTTAACGATGTTGGTTTCACAATTAGTAAGATTGTCATATGACGAAGTATTAAGATTTATTGTGTAACTGTTTGTTTGACCCAATATATGAAAAAAAAATCATGATGGTTGATATTGTACGATGACAATTATGGCTTGTTACAACGGTACGATAACTGTAATAAAGAAAATATGTATACATACACATAAACGTGTCTGTTCTACGTTAATATAGATGTTCGCTGATAAACAAGGCTGTCGATTTTATCAGGGCTACCCGAAACCCTTTTTTTGAATTAGGGCCGTAAATCAGCGTGTGTTGGACTACATTTCCGAGTGGCTTGGAGATAAATCATTATTTCAACGCCTTCTTTGATTTATTCACGTCATGACGTAGTGATGTCACCGCTGAGAAATTCTGGTAGTATTAGAATAACGGTTTTTTAAATTATAATTTTTTAATGCTCTTGTTAGATATGCGCGTAGGTATTAAGTATTATTTATAGATTCAATAATATTCAATTGTTCGTTCTTCAATCAAGCTTGATTGATACGCACCAATTTTAGTACATAGTCTAACTAGATTATGTACTAAAATTGGTGCATAATAGTGGTAATTAGAGGTCACGGGGAGCCGTTGGAAACAGACTGCGCAGAACCTTTCCATTTGGAAAACGATGGGGGAGGCCTTTGTTCAGCAGTGGACATCATAGTCTGGTACGATGATGGTGATGATAGGTACCAACAGTTTTTGCTTTTATACTATGTTCAAGTAGAAAATATTGAAAACGAAAAAAGCGATTCTAACAAGACTTGCTATCTATCTTTTAATGGGGTCGTAATGACGGCGCCACGATGCACTTCGAACCTTCGGCCCGAACAAGATTTGCTAAATGCATATGCACGTCAGGCTAGTCTAATGCTCGTTTTCACTAACCATTCCCTAGGCTTAGGTGACTCTTATAACGATCTCTTTTTATTTCTCTCTTTCTATTTCCTTTGGATAGACTGAGATAAAAATTAAAAAAGATACTCTTAACGCTAAGCAAATGAGAGAATTTTCCGAAAAGTCTAATAAAAATTTACTGGCGATTTTTGGTTGCATAGCAATTTGATTTTTTTTTCTTACTTAATTAGAATACTATCTATTGTTACTAACTTTTATGCCATATTCAATCATCAATTTTACCGTCTCTAAATTACCTAAGTACCCTATTTTTAACCGACTTCAAAAACGAAGAGGTTCTCAATTCGGTAGGTATGTTTTTTTTTCTATGTATGTACACCGATTATGCCGAGATTACTGATCCGATTTACGTGATTCTTTTTTTGTTCGATGCGGAATAGCTGCCATTTGGTCCCATAAAATTTTTTTCAAAAACAGTTGGATACTTTAGTTTTAAATTAACAAAAGCTGAAATTATTAAGTCGTCTACATATGCGAAATTGCGAATTTTTGCTTTTCCAATGACTTTTTAGTGAAACGATACAGTAGTAGAAAACAATATAAGTTGACGGTCATCCATCTAGCTTCGACCGTAGAAAGTTATCACTAAAAATTGCGAAAAAAAAATTTAAACGAAAATTAAAACCGACTTCAAAAAACTGAAAAGGATAAAATAATTAAATTTAAGTAGGTATTCATCCCCTAGAAACATATTTTTAGAGTTGGTGCTAAGTGGTTTCCAAAAACAATAGAAAGTGAAGCACCGACTCCAATTATATGTTTCTAGGGGATAAATACCTACTTAAATTTAATTATTTTATCCTTTTCAGATTTTTGAAGTCGGTTTTAATTTTTGTTTAAATTTTTTTTTAATGTGTTAAGTCCTCACAAACCGAGCAAAATAGATTTGTACGCTCATAACATAAAAGAAGACCTTCAGTCGCAAATATTTTCCATAATAACAAAATAATAATTATAAAAGTATTAAAATGCTGATTTATGCAGCTAGAACTGATCAATCATCGGCCTCATTAATCATCTATCTAAAACCTTCTCATTGAGTATTTCAGACAGAGAGACAGGTATTTCTAAGACATACTAATGTACGTCTTGGAAATACCACCGAAGTAACAGTAAACAAAATTTCAAATCATCGGATCTGTAAGAGTAGTGAGACCCTTTTGTCAAGTAGGAAATGAGCTGATAGTAATCAAATGCCTGAGATCTGAGATCTTCATAAATTATAGCTCAGAACCATCTCGATCACGACAGCATTCAAACAAAAACGAATCAAAATCGGTCCATTGGTTTATCAGCTACAATGCCACAGACAGACACAGATACACAGACAGACACATCAAAGTTATAAGACCCCTCTTATTGCTTCGGGGGCAGTGGCTAGAGCAGTCACCCGGATTGTGACGGTCGCGTGTTCGGTTCCCGCACCAGCACATGATTTTTTTCTAGCTTAGATATTTTTCAATATATCTTTCAAACATTTATTCATATGTAAAAAAATAAAATAAAGAATATTTAATTGTTAATTTTATGAGAGCATCACTATTAAAAAGGTTGGCGCTAGGTAGCCCAGGCACATCCCACTTGTCGTTTATTTATTTACAGCCTTATTTTGAACAAAAATAAATGGGTTAGCCAAACCTTTCAATTGATTTATCTAAACGGAAACATCTAGAACCACGCCTATGTAGGTACCTATACCAAAATATTTTTGAGACAGAGAGTCACGTGGCTGTTATTGCGCTGCCTGGGTGATCATGTGCGTCACGTACGGCTAGGAAGATATAGTTATTTAGTGTTATTAATTATAATTGTTTTTGTATTTATTTCATTACATTATTGTATTACACTACCTACACCATTTTATTTCATTTATAGTTAATTGCTTTCATCCAAAATTAACTTCTGCTTTTCTTGGATATAGATCATTCTGCTCTCAATGTTTGACCTCTGTTATTTTTACTATCATCAAAGTCATCATTATCATCAGCCCACAACAGTCCACTGCTGGACATAGATATTTCGATATTATGAACGCCACTTGGCTCAATCCTTGACTAGCCTTTTTCTGCCAGCCACTCTGCGAAAATCGTCACTTCACCGAGCTGCTGGCTACGCTCAAATAGTTTAATAATAATATTCATCATATTATACGCTCACATTAAAATAATATCATACACTCATACCTATTATGTAGCCCAAAGTATTTGGCCTTTTACTACTCACACTAAGGCCCTAAAACTAGTCGGTCTCTTCATTGGCGCTTTAGATCGACAAATTTACACTTAGCGCCTAACAAACCGAAAGCCGCAATAAAATGTTATTTATAAATATTTTATTTAAACTTTATTGCACAATTAAAAAAAAAAAAAAATGACGGACTTAACGCCTAATGGCATTCTCTACCAGTCAACCAGGGGCCAAGCAGAAAACTCAAAAAGCGGTGCAATAAAAATGAAAAATATTTTAATAATTTTATTATAAAATCTTGTTATAAAATAAAAATAGTGCAAAGATAAAAGAGTGCACGATTTTATTATAAAATCTTGTTAAAAAAATATTATAAAATCTTGCACTCTTTTATCTTAGGATTGTTTACGTCGGTGAAATTTTCCAGCTTGCTGGTCTAAAACTGTACCAAAAGTTATCACTTTTAAAATAAGTGCAAAAGTATCTTTGCCACACTAAGAAAGAAACACTGAACACGCTTTGTTACGTTACACGAGCATCTAAAGCACTCAATAATCGTTGTTTGTATTCACACCACTCATCAGTTTTTGGATAAAATTATCCCGGAAATACGATCTTTGCTACATTTGACGCCACAATGCACCAAAAAACACGATATTTTCTGCCATCACTAATAAAAGATACAACCCCATTTGAGATACAAGCTTAACTCATTTATTCATAGATACCCACGTAAACATTTGATACCTATTTCTCTGAATAACAGATTGACAATGAAATTTCACTAAACATGTATTACCAACAATAAAAAAATCAATCCGAAACTTCGGATTCGGATAAAACAGTGATGAACGAAACACGAAGTTAACGTGAAGTTGTATTCGATTATGAACTTTTTCGTCCGAAAGTCTTGTTAGTATGTTCTCTATTGAGAACATTAGTAAATTAAACAAAACAATGAAGTTCCATAATAAACATATTTATACAATGTCACGAAATAACCGTAAACCGAAACTTTGAAAAACATTTTGTGGTATAATAAAATTAAGAACTTACGTAGTTCTTAGGTAGCTAATTCAGTACAACATATCATGTTCATTTTATTTTGTACATATTTACTTAACTAGATAGACCATTATCCAGCTTAGCAGACGACTAATAGTAGGTGATATGACAATACTAGCTTAGTAATTATCTAAAGAATATAAATTTATTATGATATATTTGACAAAGGTATCTACTAGACAATTATGTTCCAATTTCATAACAATGACTAATTAATGACAGGCTAAATTATATCCTAAAATAATCATTTATTTTGTAAATAATACTAGATATCACTCATTAGTCTTATTACTTGACAATCCACGCTGTAGTAGTGAACTGGCTCTTACCCACTAAACCCTCAGCGATGCACCAAATAAAACACAAAACATAAAGATTAAAGTAATTGGGATGTTGCCTTAGTTTGAATATGGCGCTATTTGTCACAAATTCAGGAAATATACGCTCCTGTTACCCATAAAAACAATGAAATATATAAAATCTTGTTAAAGTGGTACTGTTTTGAATATTAAAAAAAATGTTTTTTTTTTTATAATTTATCAAAAATGTTAATGAGTTTAGATTGCTGACATCAATTAAAAAAACTATTAATAAAAACATACATAATACTAAGTTATTATCAATTTTGTCAGTATGCTCATACATTTCTTAGTAATATGGGAACGTGTGACGTCACATGTTCCGTAGATTTTCTATGGAGCGTTTTTGGATGACGCGCCGCAACACATCAAACATACCACTGTATCTCTAAAACTATTAATCTTAAACATACTATTTCTTTTGCAATATTACTTTATGAGTTATAAACTTGTTATTTATGAAATAAATAAAAAGTTGTCAACTACCCAATTCATAGGGTCATCCCAAGTACTCGCTACCTCACAGATACAGACAGACTGACAGACAAACCGACCGGTAGACAGACAAAGACTGTCTGACAGACAGACCGACAAACAGACCGACAGGCAGACATATAGACAGACTGACATATGACATTGTTAGCTTACGTGAAGCCAGACATGACAGAGAGATAAACATTATGACATTGTTAGTTAATATTATTTTTTGTGATAGACACAAGAGATTTTTAACTATTTGAAAGAGCTTGTTGGGGGGGCTAATTGAATAAAGATATTTTCATTTTCACTTTATAGTTGGAGCAGTCACACGGATTGCGAAAGGCTCACAAGTTCCCGCCCAAGGACATAGCTTTTTCTCCAGTCTAGATATTTTTCTAAGTATCTTATAAACATAATTGTAATAATGATGAGAAGAAAAACAAAAAATGATTTTCTCTGGACAGTTCAGCGATGAGATTCGGGGTCGGCGAGAGCTACAGTGGACTTGAATTTGCTTTAGAAATCATCATACAGGGAGTGAAAGAGCGGCTCAGCTGTCCATGTTAGTCGTAGCCAATTTTCTTGAGGTACATTTCCCAGAACACCCGTTGCAAAAAGGAGGCCATGATATTATGCCTAAGAATTGATGATCCACCAATGTTCTTATCTTACTTAAAACTGATTGCTTACCCCAGAATCTAATGGCAATCTCCACGCATCTAGTTCAGAAAACCCCTTTTTACAAATTTATTGATGAAAAAACTCACTAAAATGTCACACAGACGTAAACATGTATAATGTATTTTTAATTACTTAGTTCATTTCTTGAAAAGTAGTATGACAATCAAATCAAGTAATAGTACGTAAATACTATTTTAACTGTGGGTGTGTACAACTGTCTATCTAGGCAAAACCACGTGTACTAATGATACTCGTTTAATCCAATATTATTTTTGTGCGTACTTCCGCTGGAAATAATAAAGGTCAACCGGTTTCATAATAGAGTTGAAATACCCAACGTAAAGAAGTGATTAAAGGCGCGAGAAAAATATCGCGAATCACTAGCGGCGTGCAAGGGCAGATAAAATATCGATATTTAATTCATCGCGCAAAACAATAAGCCCATTAATTAGCCCATTCAGCTATGCTTTGAATCATGGATAAATAATTTTAAAGTAGTTATGTTTGAGTTTTCATATGGGAATGGAAAGGGATCTATAGTATATGAACTAGTGTTCTGTACATTTAATTAAAGTCAGCAACAATCAAAACAACAGATAACGACGACGTCGACAGCAATTTCTATGCCAAAGTAAAAAGATCCTATTATTTAAATTCAAATGTAAACACGGCTACCTAAGTACGTCAATACAAAACCTAGGGATATTTCGTCTTCAAGGCAAGATCACGTCGAATGCACCAAGCCAGTTGAAGTTACACTACTACTTCAACCTAATACACAACATAATAACTATATTATTAGTTCATATGAATATTAATACTACCTATTGAATGATAAATTGTTTTGAATAGCTGTTTAGAAGATTTCTTCTCTTCTCACGAACTCGTTAACTCGTCAATTAATATTCAACACGGGATTTGATTACCATTGATTAACCATTCGAAGCTAACAAGATTTTAATTGTGATCTTGAAAATAAATTAAAGCAAATTAAGATACATCTTAACGACGTGTCAATCAGATAAACCCCGAAAGTATTATAAAAATAATAATAATACAATACGAGTAATATTATAATTTCATATAAACCACATAATCAATAAATTTGCTAGCGAATTTTTAAGGTGTTTCTAATTTGTAACTTTGTTATCACAGCTATGTATGTAATTCTATATAAATTTATATGTATGCTTCCAAAGATCAAAAATAAGTATATTATTTTTTCAAAAATCTAATGACACTTACATTTTTAGTTTTATCAAAATCATCCTCGAGGCCCCTTAGAGTACGAGTATTTTTGCTACTTCTTAATATAAATGAATTGCTACATATTTTGTCAGTTTAGGCAACCCCTGACCTGTTTACCGAGCAATGTCCTCCGTGACCCTGAAGATCCCATCACGAGCATTAGTAGTGCGAGGGGCATACACAAACACGTCCCACACTAGTCAAACAATTGTAATACCTACTTACATTACACCGCACGCGTTGAACAGGTGTATAGCACCGGCCCTATACTCGTCATGATTACCATGTACCCACATATACTAGGTGATTCTGTCCCGTCCTTTTACGATTCCACTCACCAGATCAGAGAACAGAGCCTTTAGATCTGTCGGTTTCTCGCGTTTTGAGCGTCCTGAAGATTCTTAGCGACAGCGGGATACCTCCCCAGGAGCTGTAGACTAAAAATCCTGCAGAGACAAATCGCCCCTATGGATTAAGGACTCCTAAGGTAGTGTCCACCTGAGGCTAACAGCAATAGCCAGTCTCCAAAAAATCGTTTAGCAACTCACTTTTTCGCACACTCAAAGCATCTATTAATTTAAAACTACATAAAACTTGTCAAAATCAATCCGCAACGTATTATCCTGTCAAGCATGAGATTCCAGACACAATTGATTTTTCAATTGGAATAGCCCCCGGTGGTATAACGGCGCTTGACAGATAAATACTGTTATAAGTAAACTATTAATTAGTTTTATTTTAATAGCTTCTGAGTAATTTAAGGAAACTCCGGATATCACCTATTCTTTCTAACTAAATCAATTAACGATGGAGATTCCGCGTCTTCAGAATAATTTATTATAAAACGGTCTTCCAAACTACAAAATGGTCATAATGCCATAGCATTAACGTGAAACGCAAGTGAAAAAAGTTAATATTTTATTTACAAATATCGATATCGATAGCGTCAGTTGCTTTATTAAATCGTTCATTTTATCAATGAATTGTGTTAACAAACTGAATTGATTAAATTAATAGGCGTGCGTACCTGCAGCTTGTCTTAGTTCGTACATTGCGGGGCCGGAGTAGAGTCGCCATGAGCGTAGCTGCTCTAGCCGTTTTGAGGTGAGAAGTTTTCTGTGTATATTTTATTAAGAATATTATGTATCTAGTATCAGTGGATGCAGTGAATATTTTAACTGGTGATTTTATTAAAAAAAAACGGGTCAATATCTAATTTTAAGGTAAGATTACTCTACCCTTAAAGGTATATTTTACTTTTACAGTACATGATTATTCAACAATAGTTTCCTAGAAAACATTAACTATTTAATAAATAATAAAATACCAATAAGTTTTATTAACTGGATATGATTAACTTACAGCTTAATGCGGTAGATTTAGTAGCATATAATTTGTTCAAGAGTTACTTGGTTTGTTAGTTTGCTCTTAGCAACATATTTAATTAATCACTTTTTATAATAGTAATATCATTGTAACAGGATACTAAAAACAAAATTAATAAAATGAATATACATAAATAACGTATCCACTGAGAAAGGATTTTAGAAAACACGATTTTTCGGTGTATATTATGTCCAAACCGCAACATTAAATTCGCCAGATCGGGACCTACGTAGCCTTTTTGTAAAGTCGGACAATTGCATCGTATAGACGAAGGCCGATCCTTAAATTTGCGAGATCATGATCTGCCTAGACCCATCGTTTAGTACCGACGAGAATTATTTTGTTTTTAAGTGGTTATAAAAATAGCCTACACAGTAGTAATAGTACTACTGTTATAGTACTACTGTGTAGGCTATTTTTATTATTACAGTAGTACTATTACTACTGTGTAGGCTATTTTACTAAACGATGGGTCTAGGCAGATCATGATCTCGCAATTTTAAGGATCGGCCTTCGACATTTACCTAAAGGTATAATGACAATTTAATAATCTGAAAAATGCAAAAGCTTCATTTTTATCGCACAGAGCCCTTGAAATTGGGTAACTTTCCATTAAATCTCGTTCCATTTCACTTCCAATGTAAGTTGGATAAAGCATTTGACGTCACTGTATCTTGGGGACTAAATCGACAAGTACCAATAAGGTCTTGAATTAATTCTACCTCCGAAATAAAATGCTCTTTAGCAAGATGATCTTTCCATTGGTGCTTTCTTTATCTCTAAGTGATCCAAAGTATAGGTACAGCAACTGTAAAGTAAAATTGTTTAAGTAAAAAAATACAAATTATTATTTAGGACCCCTGGAGTCTAACGCGAAATAACGCATTAATTTTCAATTGAAAATTTGTAGTTATTCCCGGCCTCAATAATTGTATTTCTAACCCTGTCTTATTGAGACTATTGTTAAGAGCCGAAACAAGCTATATCTTCTGTAAGTTTCTGAAGAATTCAGCATCCCTAAAACTATTTGATGTACAGGATTAGCTTAAGGTTGGCATGTCTTGTAAAATACCACTGAAGTAACAATAACCAATTTTCAAATCAATTAGATCTGTGAAAGTTAGTAAAACCTTTTTATCAAGTAGGAAATGAGCTGAAATTCACCATAGGCCTGAACAGATCATCATAAATTATAGCTAACAACCATCTCAATCATGTTAGCTTTCAAACAAAAAAAAAACACTAACTACGATGCCACTGACAGACAGACACGCCAAACTTATAACATATCTCTTTTTTCGTCAGTATTAAAAGTTGATATTGATAATAGGTATCTTATATCTAATAAAGCGATACTTTAAAATAGAAGCATATTTGAATGTCAATTTATTTTTACGTCAGTCTTTTTTATCTAAGACCTCGTTAGTTCAAGTTCAATGCGTGTTTATGTTACAGTTTAGTTCTTTAACCGGTCAAACTTATATTCAAATAATACTGCGTACTTGAAAGTATTTTCTCAAATTTTATTTCATCATTGAATGTTCGCTTCGGAATATGAACATTTTCTAGTATAGAAATTTTTGTTCTAAGTAGCTATAGAGTAATAGACCCAACTACAATATTGTTACTCCATGTTCTTGTGGATAAATCTATAATTTACTGTCGTCCGCCTTTATGGACCATTGTGTATAGTTTGTTTACGTTAGTACGCACATTTAATTACAAGTTCTTGACGTCATATTTACTTTGATCTGTTCAATTTATTCACTAGATTAATGTAAGTAATATTAATACATCACATTAGTAGGTACCTATAATATTATTTACATTTTTTTGATACTAGTCACTATCGATTACAACATCTATAAACTGCAATAGAAACAATCTCAAAAATGTTCAATTGTGAGTAAAATAATTTATCTTGTAAAATTAAATATGGAGCAATACGCAGGTTGATATTCACGCTTATTTATTATTGTATTACAGTATTGCTATTACTGTTGTAGTTGAACCATCATGCAGTAATAACCATATCAAAAATGCCATGTAATCCATATTAATATTACAAATGCGAATGCGATGCTGTTATTTTTTATGCTTACATCGCTTTACTGATTTTGAAATTTGATAAAGAGATCGTTTGACACCCTGAAAAGGACATAAAATACTTTTTGGAGCGATAACTCATATCCACGCGGGAGGAGCCGCAGGCCGCTACTAGTAACATTATTATGTACGAAAAAGTTTAGATAGATGCTCATCAAGAAAGAACGTCTGAACGGATCTAGATGAAATTTGGCAGAGAGATAGTATTTATAGTCTGGAATAGTGTGTATAATAGCTGTTTTTTATCCCCGGAATGCATTTCCATGGCATAACGCAGAGGGAAGCTATTTTAACAATAAGTTAACATAATATAACCATTTAATCTAGTAGATTCCTTGTATTGTAAGATACTTTTTAAGACTTTTTTAAGAAGAGGTTAGTGACAACAGTCCAACGTGGCGTGTTGGGTGCAATGGGTGCAATGAGAGGCGGAGGTTAGTTTATTTGAAACTAGAAATTAGCTAGCTGCAGAAATATCGCTTCGCCGCGCCCCGTCAAGCATCAGATTCAAAACAATTGATATTTTAACTGTCATATACCTCCGGAGGGATAACGCCGCTTGAAAGATTAAAATAGTTTAAACACTGCCATTTTGATAGTGTAAAACTTAATGAATCTCGATACTCAACCTCAACGGCGTTTACCTATGTAGTAGAGTTGCATGGGTAGAGATTGTCAAATAAGCTTTAGTAAGTTTAATTAGCATACAGCCTTAAGCACAAAATCCTGAGTGGCAACACGCGAACGCGCGCAGAATCCGGGCGCTACCGATACACAAGAAATTGCTAGCAAAAAGTACCTACACAATAACTTCTATCGTAAAATTGTAAGAAGCTATTTTTTTTTTTATTTTCCACTACGCGCAAAATTTACCCCGTGACCCCTAGAGATTATAATATTACTATCTACATTATACAGGTTGATGTATTCAAAGGGGTCAGTAAAGGATATGTAAAAAATTGATGGATAGAAAAGTAAGTATTATAATAATGGAAAATTGTGCCTTGTAACCATTTTTGATTAAGGAATTAAACATTGAAAGATTTCAAAAAAATGTATGACACGACGAAAATTACAATTTATAAATTACGTTAGTTAATAGTAGTATCCAGTAGAATGCTTTACTTAAAACATTTAAGGGACTTTTCAAAGCAATGGACCTTTTTCTTAAAATAATCGCTCTTGACGATTTTAGTATGAAATTTTGTATTTTCTAAGTTCAAATTCAATAGGTCCTTTATTAAATTCGTTTCTTTGCACTTAAAAGGAATTAATCATTTAAGTATTATTGATAGCATGATTATGTGATGTGGTTTGAAATTTCCAACTAGTTTTCATCAATTCGTAAATTGATACACTTATTCCCAATCGTGTAGTTTTTGTTAAAGTCTGTAATTACAGTTTTTCTTAGCTCTAGAATCGATTATCAATATCATAGTTCGAAAATAAGAGGAAACTTTTTTCTTGTAGTCCATGATCTTTCCTCCCTGACCTATCTTAACGGATCAGCCTGTACCTAACTCTCTGTGTAATTAGAAACGATAAACCGCTATCATAGAACAGGCGCTAATCATAAAAAGAAAACAAACTAACTTCAGATATCTCAGTCCGTTGACATCGTATTTTATTTTAATTGTGGTGTTATTATTGGAACTAAGGAATATTTTTAACTTAGAAATTAATCGATAGAGCAATGACTTATGATACCTTATAATATTGCTTACCAATATAAATTTAATTATACGCTAACACTTGATTCATAACAGAATTGTATGTTTACATGTTTTCTGATAAACGTATCAAGCCGTAGGCGTTTCTTATTTATAATTGTAACTATCAATTTAGAGTTATATTTTTTTTAATGAAACAAAGATTTTTTCATTTTTAACTTTAACTTACGTAAAACACATTTCATTTTTAATATTTGGACATCTTTATTGATCACAAAGAACAGTTTCCAATTATTGAGCATTCACATTAATTTTATTGAATTTATTTTCACTTAATACATAATAAAAAAATATTAAGTCTCACGACACTTCTACTGATTATGCAAACGGCCGACTGACATAGGCACTTTGCTAATAGGGTTCCCGATTTTCACATCTGCACAGTCTTATCTGTTAGATAAATTGGACCATTTTCAGAAGAGTTATGTAGGAGACAACCCTACCAGAATATATTGCTAGATGTTAATAAATACCGGCAATCCCTTGCCAGTAAATATAGAGACATCTCTCACAATGTTGATTAATGACATGTTGACATTCTAGTTACACGAACTGAGATTAAATTTTTGTACATTAAAGCTATCACATGTATAGGTATAACTTGGATAGCAACATAAATTTAGAGAGTGATAATAATACTAATTTAGTCAGTAGCCAAATATGAAGAATTTAGGAAACAATTGATAGTAAACTAAAGTAAAACTAATTAATCGTCATTAAGAGCTTGTGTTATGAATACTAGATAATGGAGAAATATTGATAACAACGATCCATGACTCGTGAACATATATGCTCGTACTCATCAGACAAACATCTACCCCTACCGGGATTTGAACCCGAGACCCCTGATCTAGTAGTCTGTATAATAAGGGATACAGGCCACTCGATCAGGCGGTTGTCAAAAAATAAAGCATCATAGCATTTTATTACGTTCTAAAGAGACTTAAATTTAACACCCTTGTCGAAAAGTTATGTGAAATGGATGGTAAACCCGCATACTACCTAATTGCAAGCAGTAACTTTTAGATGGTTGCAACGGCAACTACTCACGCGTAGCCTACTTTGTAAAAATGCAACCCTACAAAACAGCCAAATAACCCTAAAAAGTAGTATTTGGTTGCGATTCCGGGGCTCTTTTCTGATCTGTTTCGTTTGTAGTATTTTCTAGGTCCGCCTTTTTTTTTAATTTTTTTTTTTTTATAGACAGAAAATCCTTTATGGATACCCAGAGGGAGCGTAGAGCCTCCCCCTTGGGTTATGTGGGAGTCTCCAGCTCAAGAGCTGACATACCCACTAAAAACTGTCTTTACACTGAGCCACTGTTAAGGCGCGACTGAGGCAGCTCATCGCATTCGTCTCAGCCGCGACTTGTGACTGTCCTTTTGGACCCATCGAACGGGTGGAGAATGCCCGTGAAGCGGCACTCTCCCAGTCAAGGGGACGACGCGTTTGCAAGCAATGGGGCCCTAGTCCACTGCTTCCCGTCCCTGACTATGGCGGCTGAAGCTGTTGTCCGTAGAGCCGACGCCTCCGGCCAGTCCGGCGCCTGCGGATAGGGTTAGCTGCAGGGTCTTGCTCCCGCAACCTTTCCGCGGCTTCTTTCTGCATGAGCACCTCATCGCAAAATGAAGCGACTGCCATCCAGGATGTCTCGCTGCAGATCATCTGTTTGATGACGGTCTGCAGGGAGAGGTCCGTGCCAATCTCAGCGGTAAGTACCACTCGCTGGGCATTCCATTTCGGGCACGCCTCCAGTGTATGTTGAGCAGTGTCTGTGGTGCACCCACACTCGTGACAGCGCTCATCAGGCTCCCGACCGATCCTGAATAGGTAACTACCGAAGCAACCGTGGCTAGCTACCATCATCTTACCTAAGCCTGCTACAATAACAATAACGTTAACAGCATTGTTGTGTTGCGGCAGTTGGAGGCAAGGTAGCCAGTTCCTTTGTAGTTGAGAAATTCCGGTGTAGATTGCTCCCATCTTCGGCCTTATCATCACTTACCATCAGGTGAGATGCCTCCATCTCATCATGATGTCTTCATTCTTGGCCTTCCAAGAGCTACCTATCCAGTAGAAAATTAAAATGGGAGTTTTTCAGTCAGCCTCTCTAAATGCGAGTGGAAAAAACCACCATGCCCTGCCTGCCTCTCTTGTATTTCTTGAAGTCTCTTACATTCTGTTTGTACACCGATAAATTCACAACAACAATCCTTGCTCTCGCTTCCGAAATTTGCACGCGGTTGCTAAGTCTCGCTTTAGCTTGCAGAAACTAGCTCTATCGCATGGGCTTTCGTCAGTGTACATAGTTCGTGAACAAATGCTCGCATTCGTCACACATTCATGCACCCCTATCGGGATTCAAAACCGGGACCTCTGGCTTAGTAGACAAGCAGCCGTCGCCTTAGTGTATTAGAACACATTTAAGAACTGTTCATGCTAACCCTGGTTATTGAATTACATACCTATTCCGTGAGAGAAGTAAAGGAACTAAATTCGATAGTAGGGACTACATATTTTCAACATTTTAGCACGTTTCACTTTTACACACAAAGAAGTCTCAATCCTATCAAAGAATAATAAGCATCGGTAGGTATTGTTTTTCAAGAAAAATTGACGTTTTTCTCTTCTACCCTTCTAAAGTAAGGGTCACTGCCGAAGCTTCCGAACAAATTGGGGATACAGATTTTATATCAGAAGAAGCATTATTTTTCTACGATATTTTCCTTTTAAAATTTGTTATTTTTTTCGTGTATCGTTTGATAAATTGTAGTAACAAATCCGCTTATTTCAGCTTGCTGAGCTTAGCAAAAGCAACAAGCGACCCGAGATTGTATACGGGAGTTAGCAATTACACCTTTCCTGAAGACTTCATATTTGGTGTTGGAACCTCAGCTTTCCAAATCGAAGGAGCTTGGAATAAAAATGGTACGTACTGCTTTTATTAATAAAAGAAGTGACATCAAACAAAATCCATAATTTTATATTAAATTGTTGATATAGGTACATACTTAAGACCAGTCAACATAAATATTATGATCATTATTTTAACGCTTTGTTATTTCATTAATAATGAGATCACAATTTCCGTCGAATACAACAAAACTGTAAAAACAACATAATGATTATAGTAAAGTATTAAATAGTTTGTAATTATATTTTCTTTCTACAGGTAAAGGTGAAAGTATATGGGATACATACATACACAATCATCCTAGTTATACGTTAGACCACTCCAATGGTGACATAGCAGCTGATTCCTACCACAAATACAAGGAAGATGTAGCCATGGTGAAGAGTCTTGGTCTCAAATTATATCGTGTATCACTGTCATGGCCAAGGTAAGCTTTAACTTTATAACAACAAGAACATTTTTTTTATTCCGTTCTCATTGAGGAAGTTTCCAAACAATTGTTTCCTCTGTTTCTCTGAATTTAAAATTTTCCGAAACGCAACTTGTTAAACTATCAATACATGTATGTGATGTCTTCACAACATCTCTGTTACAAGATATCAAAAATAATATAATCATAATTAAAACCATTTAATGAAAGCTATTCTAGTTACATTTATCATACTATAAATCATAGTAGTAATATAGTGCACTCACAAAGTAGTCAATTAGGTAAGAAAAATAAAATTGACTAATAGTGATAATGTAACTAAAGTCATAGTTCATTTGTTCAATAATAGAACACAAATAAACTTGCACATAGTAGAATACGATAAATCAATATAATATTGGAGATAGGTAACTCCGAGGATGTTTGTCTTCGAAACCAATCATGAACTTGAAGCCGTACTTGTTCAAACCGTAAATGAAAATGAGTTCCAAACTTCCTCTTGAGATCATGTAGGAAATTAAATCGATCGAGGGCATACCTTTAGAAGGCATACAAGTAGAACATAATGGTGGTATTTTACAATCTATTTCCTCCGGCTGGGGAAATAACTTCATAGTGTTGTGCTACTGCGGTGAGCAAGGTCGCCGAAGCTCAGCGCTATGGTGGGATAAGGGGAGCTTATCTCCTGTGATATCAACAAAACGCTACCCGTTTATCCTTATATTCGGTGTGTGCAACTTGAGGGTAGTATCCTTGATATTACAATAAGGCTACGACGGTAACCGCTTACTATCAGCAAAACTTGGTGATATAAGGAGATTAAGCAATAAGTAACCTGTATGAAACAGGAGCTATGTAACAATATTTTGTAAATTCTCTGCTCGTCAGACGCAGTAAAAGAATGTTTTTTTTTAAATTTGCGAAAAATAATGGTTTATGTTTTATTAAATATAAATGTTTTATTTTTTGATTTTAACATTATTATAAATGTTTGAAAAATTACCCAGGGCGACTGTTCTAACCAACTGAGCTCAGTTGGTTAGAGCAGTCGCCCGGATTGCGAAAGGTCGCGGGTTCGATTCCCGCCTCAAGACGTGAAATTTTTCTAGTTTTATATTTTAATTACTATGGTTTACGGTCTTTATTTACAAATAGATTAAATAAAGTATTGTATAACATTTCAAATTAGCGATACTTACGTTTAATCTGTGAAGTGCCTGCATATCAGATACAAAAGATAAGAAATGAGGTTTATTTGATTAATATATTATATTTGGTGCCTTATACTTCCGTTGTTTAGTTTACCTTCTATATTTTAATATATTTTTTGTGATAGTTATAAAAATGAGTTTTTTGACGATATAAAAGTATTTCTTTGTGGCCTTTCTTTCAGAGTATGTGCATATATATAATGGTGTTTGATATTCGGTATAACCAGTGAGCACTAGGTGCCCATTTTAACATTTTATGTCGCAACCGTCTGGTTAAATCAGCCGCTCAACTGGACGCCTTGCCGGCATTCAATTAAACGGCTGAAGGACAACTAGCTAAGTCATTGAGCGCAACATTTAACCAGATGGCTGAACGTCATGTCAGCCGTCTGGTTTAAATTAGCCATTCAGCTTTTGTGTGACTGTTAAAGTAATTGGTAGGTTCAAGGTTATTTTACCATATATAACCAAAACGATGTCGGTTATAAGTGATCATAAAAAAATAACCTTGAACCCACCAATCAAACCAAAACTCTTCGGTACAAGACGACCCATTCAATACGCCAAGTTGTTAAACGTTATGTGAGTCTAGTTCAATTAGCTATCGGGCTAGGCATTTGATTGGATGCCGGCGTTTAATCAGCGGTCTAGACATCCAAGTAAGCGGCGAATTCAACCAGATGGCGGCGACATTTATATAAATACAAAGATGTTAACAAAAGTTCAAATTTAAACTTAATTTTGAAATTTATTTTACAATTTTGAATTTTTGTTAACAATATAGTATTTATATGACTATGTTTACACGGGTAGGTTCCCGCTTGTTATAGTGAGTATCAAACAACCTGTATATTGCGCACTTATACGCCACCAAGGAATAAACTGGTTTTTAGCAATAAGGCCGCCCAATAGTACTGTTTTTTTTGTATTTGTTAATATGTATTTTTATTTTTGTCTCGTGTGCAATAAAAAATATGCATTGTTAGTATATTTCCTATAACATATTATGAGCACCTGCGGGCTTACCTGCACTAAATGTATTAAATTTATAAATTGTTCACAGGATTTTGCCGAATGGAACTGACAATAATATCAATGAAGATGGTGTTAGATATTACAGAAATCTATTTAATGAGATGATAAAGGCTAACATCACTCCAATGGTCACGTTATTCCATTGGGACCTTCCCACACCTCTTATGGACCTCGGTGGTTGGAACAACCCAAAAATTATAGATTACTTTGAAGATTACGCTCGAGTAGTCTTCAAGTTATACGGAGACGTTGTTAAGCTGTGGACAACTATAAATGAACCACACCAGCACTGTTACAACGTGAGTAAGCGTTTGCCTTTAATTTTGTTTTATTTTGTAGTGCTCTGGACTTCAAGGCTTTCAACTCCATTAAAACACTTCACCTGTTTCGAAAGTTTGCTAAATCACCTAAACAAGATTATAATTGGTTCCACAGTTGTTTATAACTTGAAAAATAGCACTTTTTATTTTAAAAAAAACACGCTTATATTTTATTTCCGACTAGAAAAAAAATCTCTCCCATTTTCTTAACAGTCAAGTAATGATGTTTTTAAAATGATCTTAACTTCATCGTGCTTCCCAAACCATGTAAAATCTTTAGTTCTGGATGGGATTTGGACATAATATAAAGTAAAAATTACGTTTTTTTATAATGCACTCTATTATAATGGCATTAAGTTACTTTTTAAATAAAGCCGAGCCAGCGACTAGAAAATACCAACTCTACATTATATAGATGATTAACTTTACGAAAAATCGACGTACTAAATATAAACGTTAAAGATCTGTAAAGATATAACCAATTTTCACTTTCATCTGTCAATTGGCCAAGTTCTGTGAATCAATCAAATCCAATATTTTTGAGGGCGTTTTATTGATCTGTGAAAAGGTATTTCAAAGAACCTATTTCGTTAGCAAAAGTTAGAACTTGATAATAGTCAACTTATCTAACATAAGTACCTACTTAGACTCGTGGTCTAGATACAATAGTCAACACGAACAATGAATTACTCATACATGAGAAATGTATCGAGCTTCAGGAGCATGTTGCGGTGTTAAACTTGAATTAACCTATCTTGAATCTGCAAAGTTTCTTGATATCCCAAAACTTAGGACTCCTAGGCGAAACCAAGGCGTGTCAAATTCAAAAATAAATTTCCATATCAGTTTTATTATTATAGAGTTAATAATTAATATCTAATAAATGAAAACTGGAAGAAAGCGTTTCTAAAAATGACTTTTAGAAATGTCAAGTTAGTAGAGACTTACTTTTGAATGAAATTATCATTTAATTTTGGCATATTTTCTAGGGTTATGGTTACAATTTCTTCGTGCCAGCGATCAACGCTCATGGTATTGGCGAGTACTTGTGCTCGCATTACATGTTGCTAGGACACGCGAGAGTTTACCATCTGTATGACAAAGAATTTCGCCCTTATCAGCAAGGTAAGAAACTGGAATAATATGAGCTATAAGTTTGAATTTCAGTTCGAGAACTAATAATTTGGTTTCCATTCTGTAACAATTTGATTTCTTTACTGGGAATGAAATAAATTATATAGTAAAATCTAAATATTTTGTTATTTTAATATTCATGTTAAATAAATCACATTTTAATAAATAGTTAATTATATTGTGTTTCAATAAAACAGGAAAAATTGGAATAACTTTGGATTCTTTTGCGGCTGAACCAAAGGACCCCTTGAATGCTGCTGACATTCAAGCCGCTGAAGATTATTATCAAATGCATGTAAGTTTAAAACATTTAAAATTATACACAAATTAGTTATTCTGCGGTCTAGTTTCTTTCTCCTAGATTCCCTAAACGTAGATGGAATCTTGATCTTGTTAATCGTTTTAACAAAAAAAATAACGATTTATCACTGTTAAAAGTGACTATTAACCTCTGTAATCTATATTGTGATTGTGCATTGTCAGATAGCTTGAAAATAACGATAATATTTTTGACATTGGGTACCTACTTTGTTGGTACGTTGACATACCTTTTCTTCTAATTTTCATTTATTTTTTTCGCTGGGCGGCCCAGCACTGCTAAAATTTATAACTTTTTAACTACAAACATTGTAATTTAATATTTGAAAAGAGTGACTACACGAGTTTCTTGCCAGAATCTTCTCGGTAGTTCAACTTTTGGAACCGGTGTAAATTCAGACATGACAGACGGACAGAGACTATGACGTTGTTAGTTAATATATTTTTTGTAATAGTTATAAAAACGTATTTTTTAACGATTTAAAAGTGCTTTTTTGTGGCCTATTTAAATAAAATATTTTTTCTTTCTTTCAAAAAAGTTGTAAGAGACTTACAACTTTTTTAACAGTGACACATGTCTAGGTAATTTGCGAGAATGAGGTCGTTACGACCTAGCAATAAAATTCGGTAAGCGATGTTATCTGTGATGAGAGTCAAGATTTGGCTGCGAAATTCTGTGAAGCAAAGGTGCTACTTCAGTCAGGCGGCCTAAATTCATATGTAAAATTCCCCTAAGGCTTCTCATACTTTTATTATTTTTTCTAAGTAACAATAAAATAAAATTCAAAATTAGTGTCAAATACAAATACAAATATTTTTTATTTGCTAATCATCAATTAAATTATCACCATACTTGAATATTTCCTTAAACGAATTAGTTGGTGTAACTAAATTGATAACAAGTGAATACTATCTAAAACGTGAGATTTTTTTGGGGTAAGGTTATCATCGCCGTTAGGTTAACTATTACATATTATTATTTATTGGTTTTGATCATTTGAAATTCCTATGCTAGTACTCGTAAAGGAGCTGCATTAAAGGAAGTTTATATTGGACTATACAATATTGTTTAGTGCAAATAAAGCTATGATATTGTCTACTGAACCGGCTCCATAGTAAGAAATACCGGTGTCTACTGTCAACAAGGTCACCGGGTATGATTGTGGATTAGCATTTACAATCATAACCGTGCTGTATTAATTGTTATTGCATATAAACGATATAGACTATAATCTAAAAATCGCTCCTGTTACGACTAAATATTACTAGTTAAAGTTACAAATGCTACTCTGAAATGATATTATCGTACCATGTGTATACTATGCCGAAGCAAGATGGTTAAAATCGGCTGATGTTCACTAAAAAAAACAATTTTAACACTAGAAATAAAATTGTTGTACCCAAATTTTGGCTCGGTAAAAGTAGCAAATCGTTGCTAGGAAACTATATCAAGGTCTATTATAAAGTACCAGAGAAAATAAAAGCCTTAACAGATAACAAATTCAAAAAATATATAAAGCAAAGTACAACATCAATGATTACATTGCAGACAAAAATGTTTGGAAATAAATAATTCTGTACTGGCACAGGGAAAAGTATTAGTTACCACTGGCTAAGAAGATAGTTAAAAAAAAATACTGTTTTATATTTCATATTTAGGGTATACTGAATCAGTATTGTTAATATTTAGGTTAAAATGTATAATTATGTAGGTGTAATGTTAATTTTGTTTATTTAAATGTTTAATAAATTAGCCGACCGAGTTTCTTGCTGCGAAAACAAAATAAAAAACGCAAAAACAACAACAACTTTTGTACAAATGCAAAATGACCCTAGACATAATGCTATCATGATCTTAAGAAGACGTTGAATAATTAAACATTTAAAGACGTGTTAATTATAGTTTCTTTATGAAAATAGGTAAACTAGAAAAAGTCATGTCCTAGGGTGACCTTAGGTTAGGACCTATCACAATGCTAATCATCTGAGTTTTCAAGGGCTTGGGATAACCCTATAAATTTTCTCTAGTCTATCTGTATTAGCTAACCCCGCTAGCTGGGGCTGGCCCTCCTCCAGCACATTAATTTATTAATATATTAATATTCAAATTTATGGTATTTTGCGTTATATGTTCCAGTATATGTTTTATTTATAGTTTAGATATTTTTACAGTATATATAAATTGATCAAACATATATTATCAGTATCAATTTAGAAATAAAAATTAAGAATATTGTTTCTTTTTTTAATCAGCTCGGCCTATATGCACACCCGATATACTCTAAGAGCGGTGACTATCCTGCATACGTCCGTAAAGCAGTAAATCGAATGAGCAAATTACAAGGGTATACAAGATCGCGGTTGCCGTATTTGACGGCTCGAGAGGTTGGTATAGCACTTTTTATCTGACTTAAGTTGGGAGGACTGCTGGCTTAGGGGAAAACTCACCCTAAAATCACTTACAACACTACTCACTCACAATAAAATTAAATTTAATCAAAATTTAAATAAAAAAAATATATTTGTTTATCTCTCGGTAACATTCAATTTTCAATTTAAATTTATTTATTTGCAAATTAAGTGTTAACATTATATTGGTCTTAAAAATAGTACTTAGAAATAGTACATAAAGTGTTTACAACTTAATTACTTACTCTTTACAATTATAGCAAATATCAGATTCCATACAGAACGTAGACTTGTACAGTTTACTTACTATTTATTTAGTAAAGTCAAGGAGTTATATTTCCGTACATTTAGTATTAAAGAATTTATGCTGCTAAAAACATACGTCAGAAAATATATGCGAGTTAGAATACGACAAACTATAAAAACATGATGTTAAGAAAATTTGCTATTCAAAAAGTTGCGATCGATGGCAAAAGCAAATATGTATACATTTTCGCTATTACATAAAAGCGAGACGTAGAAATTGTACTAGTTTAAACAAAACGATCGCGGAATAACGCGAATGCACGGAAAAACGATTCAGCGAAAGCCGTCTAACAAATCTTTTATTATACTTAGTTAAGTCTTTCAAAAAAGTAAGGTTAGGTTAAAGCTGTAATCTGAAACTAATAAAACATAAAAGATGGTGAATTTCCTCCTAAGCCGAGGCTACGCTAGTAAGAGACGAAAGATTTTTAAAAATTACTTTATTCTAGTAAAACTGAAGCAAGCCATTTATGAAACATTGACTTTTTTTTAAGGTGCAAGAATTGAAAGGCAGTTCAGATTTCTTTGGACTAAACCATTATACTACTTACCAAGTGACCCCTTGTACATGGGATGAAAGTTGGCAAGTACCTTCCATTGACCATGACAACGGGGTTTGTCTGACACAACCTGATGATTGGCCAAAGCCGGGAGCAGACTGGCTTGCAGTATGTATACCTATTTTTTCTATAGACTTAAAGCTTTTATATGTATTGATAAATATATAATTACAGGTATTAGTGTGTAAGTAAATATAAGATTCTTTAATGTAGAGAGATTTTTATAGTACTTACTTATTTTGAAATGGAACATTTTAACTTAAGCAATCATGAATTCCTACTTTTATAGTAAAGCCAGCCTTGAGCAAAGTTATTCCGCTTATACTGCTAGACCGACGACTGTATCTTACCCATTTTTTCTTAACACAAAGTATTGATATAGATATTTTTATCGGCAATTTCTTTTGGCGTTACAAAGGAATGACTCTCTTTATCTCTCCGTTAGAATCAATCGGAATACAAAATGATTCTAGTCTTTTTCATCAGGTACACCCGGAGGGTTTTCGGAATCTTCTCAATTGGATAAAGAATAGTTATGGCGATGTGCCAATTCTTGTGACCGAAAACGGGCTATGCGATGGCGGGAGCATAGCGGACTACGAGAGGGTGGCCTATTATAACACATACCTATATCAGCTTTTGTTGGCAATGAATGTGGACAAATGTAACGTCATCGGCTACATAGCGTGGACACTAATGGATGACTTTGAGTGGAGCGATGGCTATGTGTAAGTAGAAAACATTTATTTGTATAGTGTCCCAAACCAGACATTATAGACACCTTTTTTTTTCGGAGTGGAATCCGCTTACAGACGATACCCTAAACAGCTGGTTAGGTGGACCAGCAGACCGTCGGCTAGACGTGGGCCTCTGCAGGGGTCGCCCAGCGCCTGATCATAGTGGCACTGGGAATACCTGCTAAACCACTCCGGTTTCCCCATGCCCATAATGGAGACGACCCGGGGTTTGCCGAAGCATTTCACCGAGCCGCCTCCGGGCAGCCCGACCCTAGAACCGACCAGAGCCAGTCCTAGGGCGGGGCACCAGGCCTCACCCCGGGCCCCGGGTCCCGGTGTGAGGACCACTCAGCCACCCCAAAGCCGGCCTAAGCCGACCCTAGAATGGCGACAGCGCCAAAGGGGGGTTGCCCGGGGGAAAACCAGGGCAACCCAGACGTGACGGGAGACATTATAGACACCTATATAATTATAAAGAAGATACCGGCAGGCTAGTAGGATGATATTTTAGTACCATGAACCTATTACAAACAGTCTGTCATAAATTACGATTTAAATTACCCGCCTTCACCTCA
The DNA here is from genome assembly GCA_947347705.1 of Nymphula nitidulata. Lineage (NCBI taxonomy): Eukaryota > Metazoa > Arthropoda > Insecta > Lepidoptera > Crambidae > Nymphula > Nymphula nitidulata. The sequence continues at coordinate 12,888,098 of OX374625.1, read as the reverse complement.
AGTAATAGGTAGGTGCTTATTAGACAAGAATGCTTCAACCTCGTATTGTTCATAATAATTTTATACATCAAAGTACTAGATATCAATTTAGTATTTTTAAAACAATTAAATATCAATTTATCTAGTTGTTTATAAATATATACCGGCAATGAGTATGGTATATATAGCCATTGCTATATTTTTTGCCCCAAATCGAATAAAGTAATGAAAATGCGAAATTAACTTTGTCTGTTCGCGATATCTATTATTATTCATTAACTAGTGGCTGCCCGCGGCTCTACCCGCTTCTATATCTGTTATCGCGCTTAAAATTGGCATATGTAGTTTCTTGAGGAGCTCGGTGGCATTGGTTTGAGCGCTCCGGTTTCGATACGAAAAACAAAGCAACTTTCGCCATGGTCGATCCTGGGATTGGTCAATCAAAGCTTGTTATCTCGAGCTCCTCTGTGCTTCGGAAGCCACGGTAAGCTGTTGGTCCCGGTTGTTACAGCAACAGCTTCAACCCACCAACCCGCATTGGGCCAGCGTGGTAGTGTTATGGCCCAAACTCCTCACATGTTTCTCCCATGTAGAAAGGTCTGTGCCCAGCAGTGGGACGTATATAGGCTGGTGATGATGATTATGAACTTTCTTAGAAATCAGGAAATTATAATCGCTCTCCAAACGAATTTTTTATGTATTTATAATGCAAATTAGTAACACCATTCTTAACTATATGGCTTAAATAAATCATTAAACTTTGTGTCAAACAAAAATACAACTATAAATAGCTATGAACTCGCTACAAATTAGTATGGTTTTATGAATAGTGATCACAAATAAATTCTGTCCTGTCTCGCGACTGGTAGGTATGTAATTACGCAGATATTTTAATCGATTACTTGATAATTAAATGACTTGAATTAAAAAGGCACTGACTTTTAGTAATAATAAATGAATGCATAATAAAAACTTATAAACAACTAAATAATGTTGTTATTTTGTTTTTACTCTCTTGAGACAAATGACGTGCAAAGTTTAACGACCTAATAAAAACTTACAACATTTTAGCAACAAATTACGTTCAGCTGTGGTAAAACTGATTTACCAAGTTACAAAATTAGGTATTTTAATAATAAATAATTAAGATTATTAAATTATATGATACTTTTAATAATAAGGAAAAAAATTCGGACTCTATGTGAGTTAAAATAGTCAGAGCTTTAAAAATTCAAATCTACAGCTTGAAAAATTACATACTAGTGCCCATCATTGAGCATACTTATCATGAATTTAACGGCTTTGTCCAGAGTTACCCCGCATCAGCAATTACCACTCGGCCTTTTTATAGCGATTAAGATAATTGTCGCCAAGTATCAATGTCAGTTGGAAATATGACTCACGGGCCGTGGGCTAAATCTTTAACGTAAAATGATTGTCTAAAGTGTGATTAAATTGACGTAAGCAATTTACAATAATTTAATTTACGTATAAGCAGAGGGCCTAACCAAGACTGACAAAATAAAGGAATTAGACCATGCTAGCACAGCAACGTGACCGGCTTACGAATACAGGCGAAACAAAACAGGCAAAGAAATATACAGCTAAAAAAGAAACTACCTACTTTCGTGGTGAAAAAACATCAACAATTTTCACAATTTACAGAAACCCTTATTATTCGGTTCGTTAGTAGCAAAACGTTTTTGGTAAAACTTGAACGTAGAATTTGTGACGTCTCACTGTAGTAGATATATTTATTTGCAGGTGTAATAGTTTTATATTTGGTATACAATACTTACAAAAAGCTTTAATAGAGTTGCAATAATAAACCAATACCAAATAATATATACACTAACTAACCAATACCGCGCAAGTTAAATTCGGTAAGTTTTTAAAAGAGACAAAACTGATTATTTCAGAAATAAACAGTTTTTGGCGATAGGTACCTTGTATTATTTCTGTAGATATTATTGCATTGAAATTATTGATAATAATAATGCTAACACCCATTATCTTACCAAAAATAAGCATGATTAAGAGCTTGTCTTATGGAAATGCTGGTGTAACACATTTCATTCAATGTATCTTGGGAGAGTTTCACGCCAAATGTGTAATACCGTCTTCATGATGCGAACCAAGTAGCATTACTTCGTTAAGTTGGATAACTACGTGAAAATTGGCAACGTTTTCCACACTATATTACTTAACTTTTATAATGATTTTCCATACTGCACGTCAACACAAACACTTGTTTCACAAAGCTGCAGCTATTTTACACAACGTACGCTCAGACACAATTTTTTAATTATTGTTATAAAAATCTTAACCCTCACACCGACATTTTAATGATTGCGGATATTGATCAGAAATAATAAAAGAATTAGCTGTATAGTTATACATTTTCCTGTTCCAAAGGACAAAATTGTTCGTATGCACATTTTTAAATCCTTTTATCAATCTGAGTTTAATCCGCGCTAGATACGTAGTAGGTATACATTTATACAATAGCATTCTATAACGTAAATAAAGCTTCCCTATTGAATTGTCGGGTCTCTTTATATTTTTCACTATTCAAACATGAAACTACTTTGGGGCAGGAATACGCTATCTCTTTTTTGAATTATATTTTTTATTTCAAAAAATCAACACTGGCCTGTCACCTGGAACTGCAATTCAAAATTTGTAACTTTTAATAAACAAGGCCCTTAATGCATCCCAGGCTTAGTAGTGACCTAGAACAATGTAGTGACTACTTGTAACAGTGACGTTTATTGTTAATTATTATTACGCAATATTATGTCAAATTTAATGCTATTGACGTTGGTGTTTAGAATTACTGAATAATACTATTCTTGTAAGCTAAAGGTTAAATTTAAACATTTATACATTGTTTTCAATTTACTGTCAGATAACAATTAAACAAGAATATTGCGCAAGTTACCCGTTCTAAAAGTTGGATAGCAATGAGATTTGATAATGGGTAAATGACAGTGATAATGGCTATCCTCACATTGTTAATAAATTATGATTAACTTGATTATAAATTGCTCGCAATAGTATTCTTGTACCCGGGTTGTCAACTTGAAAGTTTAGTGAACTCTTATTTTTATATCAACATTATTATCATATCAATTGAAAGACGTCCACTGATGGACAAAGGGCTCCCCTGATGATTTCCACAACAATCTTCTATTTTCTATTCGATTTATATATATTTTTATATGAAATTCGTTTACTCCAATTTGAGAGTAAAGAATGTTATTATTAATTTAAATATTTTTTATTTATATCTAAACCCCAACCCCAGCACATGTATTTTCTCTACTTTAGATATGTTTCTTATTTTATCAACTCTATGTATTTTGATCCATCTCAACTCAACTCATTTTATTTTCATTATATCTTTTTATTCTCATTTCTTTTCTATATACTTATCATTTATTTAAATTTTCACTCAATTGTTTTTCAACATTATTATGTATGTTAAACTTATTTTCGCTTTTGAAAACTTTTGTTGATAGCAGTTTTTTTTTGCAGTACCAAATTCGGGCTCTTCCATGTGGACTTCAATAACCCAAAACGTACAAGAACTCCAAGGTTGTCTGCTGTAAACTACGAAAAAATTGTACGGACGCGACAAATAGATTTTGAGTTCCTAAGATCAGAAGTATCAAATATTGATTTCAATAGATTATAATATAATTAAGATAGTATGCCTTTCTTGATATTAATGTAAGTTTTAAATAATTTAATTGTATATTGGGCCTAATTCTAAGTTCCTAAGTCTACATTTAAATACAGTAATTAGATATTATTAAGTATTTAGTATATTTCAAAAAGGCATTCGATACCGTCTCTGTCGCAAAACTACTTTGCAAACTGGAAAGAATGGGCATTCGAGGTAGCTTGCATTCTCTTCTTACTAACTACTTACAAGACCGAACACAACGTGTGAAGCTAGACAATGATACACTGAGTGAACATGACACGACATTGGGCTATGGAGTGCCCCAAGGCAGCGTGTTAGGACCGACACTCTTCCTAGCATATATTAATGACCTAACAACAATGAAACTAAAAAACGGTGCAGTATTCTCTTATGCTGATGATACGGCACTATTGTTTCATGGAAAAACATGGCAGGAAGTGTTCAACACGGCAGAAGCCGAACTACGAAGAGTTATAGAATGGCTTAACATAAATTTACTTACTCTAAATGTGACAAAGACTAATTACATAACCTTCTCAATTAGAAACCCTCAACAACCCAACTCTGCTTTAAAATTAATAGCCCACTCCTGTAATATTGAATCAAATACTTGCAATTGTCCAACTTTAAATAAAGTACCAAACACCAAGTACCTAGGAGTAATTGTCGATCAAAACTTGTCATGGTATCCTCAGTTGGAAATGGTGTCAAACCGCGCTCGAAAACTCATTTGGATTTTTAAATATCTTAGGGAAGTATCTGATAAACAATTAATAACTTATATCTATATTACACTTGTCCAATCTATACTCTTATATTGTGTACCGGTATGGGGTGGCACTTCTAAAACCAAATTTCTGAGCATAGAACGCACTCAAAGATTTATATTGAAAACAATGCTACATAAGAAAAAACAGTATAGCACGCACAGTCTATATTGTGAAGCTAATGTCCTAACAGTCAGACAAATTTATGTATTAAAATGTATAATGAAGTCACACGGCAAAATAAACACCGATCCAAACTTTTATATAAAACGAACACAAAGATCAATCATTAAATACCCAGTAACTAATACCGTCTTTTCAACAAAACAGTTTTATATAAACTCTTTGAAACTATATAATACCATTAACAAAAAAATTGCTATACGTAATATGACTCACCTGCAATGTAAAAAAAATGTATCAGAGTGGTTGAAGTCACTTTCCTATCAAGAAACTGAGGAACTCCTAAAATGATAGAAAATTCCCCCACTACAACATACATTACCTTTATCCTCCATTCACTCACACACTCATACTCTCGCCTTAAGTTACACCGTACACAGTACACAAACAAATGAATTGTGAATTACATCACTTTTATAGCCATTCATATATAAATTATAATTACCTACTTATTTAAGATCAACCGTTACCAGATCAGATATTTGGTTACTAATTACAATCTATCGCTTACACCTAATGATAGTAATAGCTATACTAGCTGAAAAGTCTTAACCTAGTTGAATTTAGCCTACCTACTTTAGTTTTGTTTTTTAGTCAAAATTTTTTATTTATAGTTACATGTTCAATGATTTCTCACAAAGTATTTATATTTATAGTTCAGTACCTTTAATGAATAAGATTGTAATCTTAATTAAATCTATTACCCACAATATCATAACGTAAGCCACAGACAAGAGGGGACTCTTCTAATACAGGTTTGTTTAAACTTAACAGAAGGGCTCCCAAATCATGTAATATTACCCTGTAATAGCTGAAAATAAAAGTTTTTATTATTCATTATATATTTATCTTTATACGGATGGAAAGAGGACAAAATTAATTGTCAATTAACTTGATAAATATTTAGTAGGATAACTTAAGTGACATGCTTTATTATTAGTTTTATTATTTACAAATAATAAAACTAGAGGGACAGAAAATTTTGATTTCTTAAGAAAGCAACTCCATGCGTGTTTTTTTTAAATTAGGGTTTCGATTCTAATCTAAGCATTTTTTTGTCATATTAAACTAATTTTGAGTGAATATGTATGCTATATTCATTAATCTTGTTATAATTTATAATCACTATTATTTCCTTGTTTTTTGTAAACAATGCACTTTTATTAAAATGTACATCGAGAATTAAGCGAGTAATTAATTCAAAACCTACGTTTTGATTATTTTTTATAATAACTTATTAAATGCTATGGTATCACTTTATTGTGATAAAGTAGAGTTGATTGGACATGTTCGTTTAATGTTAGATTGTAAGTGTTAAGGTTATTTCAATTTGTAATAGCTAACGAATCATTTGTATTTTTTTTCCAAATATCCTCTTGACTGTGATAAATATTACAAAAATACATTTGTAAGTGCCAGGTGAGCTCCAGTTAGAAAAAAATTACTTAGGTACTCAATTATTAGGTGTACCTAATTATAATTTTGATGAATCTAAACTAGTCAATAAGGTTCGTGAAATTGGTGATATTAGAAATTAAGACAAAATTTTTGTAAATAATTTTCTATAAAATAAACAATTTCTAAACTCTATTTTTTGTTTATATTTTTACTGCGTTATGCGGAAAGTGACCAAGCATTTTTTACATTACACCTACAACAGCCAAAAGTTTTAACCCACATACAAAATGAGATTTATCATTAATGCTCGTCTTCAATAACATTTGCTCAGCGTTAAGAGACATAACGATTTTTATGACAGTCTATCTATAGGAGATAGAAAAAGACGAATGTCATTAAGAGTCACCTAAACCTAGGGAATGGTTATTGAAAACGGACATACCACTACATATAGCTTTATAACACTTTACATAGTCATTGATGAAGATGGCTATAATTTAATTATAATGAAATACACTGAATAATTTCAGTTTATCACTGAATATTTACGGTTTTTCCTAGTAGAGGCGTAGTTTTGACAGAAATTACAGAAAGCCGTGTAAACGATGGACACCATAATTAATATTTACTATGCATTAATAGTGCAGCGACATTTTCCTTAATTTATCGTGTTTAACTTAAAATTGCTGCTAATTTTTGCCTACCATTATAGTATTTTCACTAGTTTTAAAACATTTATGAATGTGCTTTCTTTTTATGGACAAAGACGAAAGCAATATTTAATTGGCTGTGATATTTAAAAAAGTGCAGGATGTGTATTTTGATCTCATATTGATTTTAATTAGTCGATTTTATGATCTTTGTTTGTAGTAGGCCTTAGAGTTCATATTATAGCAAAACATAAACAATTAATCCTTAGGTATACCTCAACGAGTAGAAAATATTAATGACAGTAAATTATTATTAGAAATTTCAACGCTATCATTTCATTACTAATTTAGTAAATTGTATGTATATAATCAGTAAAAATACGTAAGAATTAGGCACAGTCGACCACAGAAGTAGCTGAACACTTTAGTACCGATCTTGGCCACACTTTATAGTTGCTACCGTACTATATTGACGCTAGAGTCGTTGTGATATGGTACTAAAGTGTTCAGCTACTTCTGTGGTCCACCGTACTTACGTGGTTTGGATACATTTATAAACTTAGTTTAGCATAAGTATAAGTCGCATACATAAATAAAATTGAACTTGATTGCATAAATATTCTTGATAAAATTCTAGCAAATTAGTGTGACTATTATTAATATGCGTAATTTCTATCAATACAAGTCCGATATAAATGCTTTCTGATATTTATCACTTTGCTGACTCTGTTGAGCAATATCAAAACTGGTAACTTTTAGTGCTACGTGTAATTAACGATAAAATAGGGCTACGTTCAGTAAGCCCCCTTCTTTTTCGTTCCCAAAGAAATGATATTCTAGTAAGTCGGCTTTAAACATAATAATAATAATGTAATTGAATACCTATTGACAATTGTTCTAATCATACTAGTAATAATGGATTCAAATGTTAATCTAGACCTATGTAATATTTTGCTTGCCAAAAGGCTGAATATGGATAAGCCCTTTATTTGTATTTGAGTACCACCTGTATTATGACCCATGTTCGCAAATAAAAGATTAGAATTTGAATCTGAAACATTAAAAATGGGTAAGTATGGAAGCTTTAATGATACGAGTAAACTAATAAGGTAAATCAAAAAATATAACACAATTGATGCGTTACATTATAATAATAATTGTCTAAAAATTAGATCAAATAATTTTTAATTAATAATTAATTAATTATATCAGTTTTAATAATGAAGAAACTGAAATTCCCTAACATTTTTTATTATGCTAACCAAGCATACAACTGGTGGTAAGTGGTTGCCCTAACCTATGGACGCTTACAACACAACTGTGTGTTATTAAGAGTTAAGTAGTTTAGTTTAATTAGGAATAAGTAAACATAGTCACTGATAAAGTTATGAGTATACTTGGTTGATTTCTTGAGTTTAACAAATATGTCTGTACCTATGCAACGTATTTTAATATTTCATGGTTAGCTTGGTGAGCGACCTCTTGCCACCGGGTGGGTTGCAAGTATAATAAATATTTTCGGTAAACAATATCCATTTACGTATCTATCATCTGTCCGAAAATAACACGACTGTGAAGTCATTGTACAATAACAATTGTTGTATTGTTAATGACGTCAATATCATAATTAAAATAATATACATAATATAAACATTATCTAAAAAAAATCGACATTTCACAAATTAAAATTGTGTGCTTCTTTATCAGTAATTATGTTCCTTTGTGTCTAAGATGCGGTTTTTAATTATACTATGGGGGTTTCCGGTAAATACACACCCACACACACACATCACACACATACAATTTTTCAAAAATTTAAAATATCCACCATTGTGTCATACCTAGCTACTTATACACAATTATGAGATGAGTGTGTTTGTGCATAAAAAATCATTTTATTATAATTGTGATGTCAGTAGACCGCTTTATCGCTATGAAGATTGAGTTTAAATGTGAATTTTAAGACGATTCGAATATATATTATATTGTTGTGGTCAAATGATGAACCTCATAATATATACTTTTTATTTTTATTTCTAATTATATTCAAAGATAGATTCAATGTAAGTATATTATATTTTAAATTCTTCATTAACAAATGCTATTATGCAGTTTAGTAATATATTAAAATGAATGAAAAAAATCTCATATTAGGTACATGAAAATTTACTTAAATTTATGAATAATTTATTATATTTAATAAATTGCCAGAATACCTCTAGGGTAGCCTTGAGTTATCGTGGCAATTATTATTTATTTAAGTATAAGTATTTACTGTACATCTACATCAACTAAATAAATATATTTAAAAAATCTTATACATAACATTGTACAAGAGCGATTTCTTTTAGGTAACCTTAGGATAGACAGGAATAGAAATGTTCTTTAAAGTGAAGGAAGTAGGCGATTATTCAAATATTATTACTAAAATTAAAAGATAAATTATTTTAATACTTTCCAGTTATATTTGTTTTGGTTAATTCATTGAGTTGACCTAATATATATTTTCAATAAATATGGTCTAAAATATGAATACCAATTCAGGCAGAATTTTTGAGGAAAACTCGAAACCAAATTCTATTTCCGAAATTCGAAACTTCCAAAATTCCGAAAAAATATGTATGTATCAATTTCATCCTCCAAAAATAAGGCGTTCATCTTACTAAAACAAATGAAATAAGTAAAACCATTGATATTAGCATCTAGGTGGCAACTCTAAATATCAGGTGTGCAGCTATATAGATTGTTTCGTGACTGGTCGACCTTAACGGAATCGAACCAGGAACAGATATTTACGTAAGCATTGCGAGAAATGTGTGACACGCGTTCAGACGCTTACATCCGGAATAAAATTGAAAATAACAAAACCCAAACCCAAAGAGTGTCGTACTCATACACTGTACTAGTTAGTACTCAAAACGGAAATAATGTAGAGAAATTAAAAAATCTTATAATGTGGTTGAGTTTTTTACGTGATGCCTAGCAATTTTGGCATAATGACCTTCAGATTGATGTCATATTTTCTTCACGGCAGTGCTCAGCTGATAAGGTACAAAGATGTAGGAGAAAATCGATTATGACATAGAGCCAAGAGATATCTCTCTAATATAATAAATACCGTAATAATCTAATAAATAGGTATTTACCGATCGAATTTAAAACTGCCTACTGGGGTAGAAAGCACCCCAAAACATGCGTTTGAAATCACCCCACTCTCCCCTACATAAAACTTAAAACGGCATAGGTACATCAAGAACAAAACATCATCATACGGAAAAATGTGTTAATACTCAAAGTTTTCAACAGCCAATTAGTTGGTAATGACATTTATTAATAATGTCAAATATAATAATTTATATATTCGTTATTATAAGTTATTATTAAGCAACGAATGTTGGCTGGTTAAAATTATGAGATTGGTTTTGGTTCTGTATTATCAAATTACAAATAACTGATTTCATTCACTTACATAAAATAAAAACCAATCATTTCAATAGGTCAATGCTAAAAACTGATAAATTGTATCAAAAGTAGAGTCAGTGGATGTACTTACATATGTATGTATTATTATACCCTCTTACGTCCAACCTATTTGTATCACAGAACAAAACAATAGCATTTCCATTGAATTTTCCAGTCGCTGTCTATTCATAGTAAAAAAATATTCAGTAGGCTATATTTGTGTCCGTAGTGTTGCATAATATATATACAGTTAAGGGCGGTTTTTGATAAAAACCTTTGAGTACTTCTTGCTATTTCTCATAGTTTCGGATTTGGTCATCCACGTCCACTAAAAAATTCAGCCTGAATACGACATGAATATAATATTTTTGTAAGTAGCTTCCTACATAGGCGTAGGGACGTAACAACTCCATTGCACTTAGTCAACCGAAAAGAACGGTCAAATCGGCGGAAGGAAATAAAAAAACAGAACGGGCATCAGCGTTCCGTTTTAACACTTTCGTCACTGTGGTCGCGAGCCCGATTTCCAAAAGTGGTGACTATGGCAATTCCTCCGATAAGGTTTCTACAAAATGTTGTATTTCTGGCTTTGGTAACAGCCGGTATCGCCGGGAAAGAGCTGGGAAGAATCCTCGGCAGATGCCCAGCTACCAGGTCGCAGGTAGCCGCTGGACGCGTGCAGTGATCGACCGCTCGTCATGGAAATCTTTAGGGGACACTTTGTCCAGCAGTGGACGTGTTCCAGCTGAAATAAATGGTGATGATGATAAATGTAATATTTTATAAGTGAAGTTAAAGTACGGGTTCTGTAATATACTGAATATACAGGGTAGTGGCGACAATACGACAATAAATTAAAACATGGGCTATATTAGTTCATAGTAGTGTTTGCAAAAAGTTTTGTTTGATGATTTCATGACATTTCTATGAAAAAATGCAGCCAATGTTAAATGATGTCATAGAAATATCATGAAATCATCAAATGAATGAGATGTTTTTGAAAGTTGCAAAACATTTCTATGAACTAATATAGCCAGTGTTTCAATTTATTGTCGTATTGTCCTCGTCACCCTGTATGAGTAGCTACTTACAGATTTTTTAAGCGCAAACTTTCAAATGAATTCAACAACACCACTGTGCCGTACTCTCTTAATATGTTAATTTAATATTTTAGCCTGATGCTTAGAGGTAATGATTTGAAAGTACTTGCTTAACATTATTTAGAAACCACAATGTGCTAGTGGTATTTCTTCTATTACCTTTACTGTGGCTTTGATAGTGTTTTGTATCGAGTATCGAGATGCAAGTTTAGAAATAGCTGACCTAGTAATACTTACTTGAAAGATGTGCTTACGTAGATTGAAAAACTTAGGCCCACTTGCATTTGGGGTTACAAATACAATATTTTAAATGTACAGTTGACCACGTACAAACAGCACAAATGCTGGAATTAAAAATAAAAGCTAGTACCAAAATCACCGAACTAAAATTAAACGTTAATCTATTTTAACTTGGATATTAAAGGTAGCAAGCACGCTGTAGCGCAAAATACGATATCAATTTAGCCTGCGGTTAGTCTTAACTCACGGTTAAATATTTTAAGGCGCAGTCCGCTTGCGCTCAAATATTTAAGATATTTTCAATGTTACGTTAAAATACTCATTTATGAGGTTTAGTTGCTAGTTTCTCAAAAGGCGTTCACAATGATTCATAAATTACAAACAACTAAGTGTTCTAGTGGGAAATACCTCCTGTCTACTAAGCCAGTGACCCTTGGTTTTAATTCCGGTAGAAACAGTTTGTATCGTGAGTGTGGTCACGAGTCATGAAATTACGTGTTTATTTACTACATCAGTGCCCGCCCGCGGCTGCGCCTACGTGTTATCTTGATAGTTTGTAATCTATCACCAAGCCAAATTTGATCTAACTCGGTATAGCCGTTTAAGAGTAAAAACGCAGGAGACAAGTTTCTTTTGCATTTATGATATTAGTATGGATTATTTTTATTTTTAAATACCGTTATCATATCCATAATACAAACTGTGTAATGATTCTTGAGTTAGGCTTAATAGTACATGTCAGTGTAAAAATAGATATAAATTAATTTTGAATATTTGACAGAGTTCACAAAATGATTGAACAGCGAACGGAAACTAAGATTTGTAGTTAATAGATGCCAACTACACAAAAATTGACGAATAAATTAAGTTAATTTTTCATTATAATACTCTCGAAACTTCATTACCTATCCGGTCTCTTGAGAGTCACGTGAAATATTTATTTTCAAACAAGACGCTAGGCTTTATTCATTTTTTCTATTTCCATAACTGAAGGCTTCGCTTTGGATGAAGTCATCAGTCAAAGTAATATAAATTTGTTGTGTCGGCTCCAATGTAACGCGGATCTATAAATTTTTGATTAAATCACCAGATCACTCCAAAACTATTTTTCATACACAGAAAAAAATAAGAACCTTCTTTTGAACTTCGCCCCAGTTATGTAAAAGAGCTTACAAAGATAGTTAACTAGTTTCGAATAGACTGAAGTGCTTGTGGGTGCTAATCGCCTAACTTTCATATTATTATTCAGTTTAGAACTTTAGCAGTGAAACAGTTACGGGCCGCAGGCCACTGGCAAGTACAGTCGACAGCCCATCAAGCGTAACAGTTTGACCTTGAGACCGAACTTACTACGTTCGTAATAGAGGCGACTTTCGTAGTGAAACTGTAACACTTGATGTGCTGTCCTCTGTACAATACAGCCGCATGCGGCCAGTTAAAACGGCAAAACAATACCGCAAATCACGTTTACTTCCAGTCAATTCTATAACGATTTTGGGCTATTGTTTTGCAAATACGCAATTACAAGGCTATTGAATACCTCATTCAATAGGAAATAGCCACTTACAGAGGAGCATCTGTAAAAGCCATAAACGTTGTCGCCAAACTTCTCGATCGTTAACATAACATTATCGCGTTCGAAAGACGCTTGCTTGACTATGATGGACATAACAAGTTTTGAAACTTTCCTATTAATTTTTTTTCTAATGAAACTTTCCTAATGAGCTATGGATATTTTAGTATCTGTAACTTTTTTATCTTAACGGGGTTGATAACTCTTGGCCTACATCTCACCTGATGGTAAGTGAAGATAACGCCAACGATGGAAGCGAGCTACACCCGGATTCCTCACCCACAGAGGCACTGGCTATCTTAAATATATCTAACTGCCGGAACACAACAATGCTGTTAACATTGTTGTTACGGCGGCAGACTTATTTAAGACGGTGGTAGCTAGCCAGGCGGACTAAGAAAAGCCCTACCAACAACCAAACCGAGCAGAAAATTTCTGCCCCCATGGGAATCGAACCCCGGACCTCTAGGTCTGAGGTAAGTGGTCACAACCACTAGACCACAGAAGCGGTAGAACCTACCTATACCGAGGCGGTACCTATTACGGCATTTAATCGCCTTTCACTTGATGATTTAAGTAATGCTGCAAACAACATACGACTCTATCATTTTAGTGTTAGAATTGCTTTTGTGGGGCAGTGTAGATATTTTTAATTGCTCTGAGAGCTCAGATAATTCTGACGGAGACTGGTACCATTGCAGCTAAATGATACTTCTTAATAATGAGACTTTACTTAGAAGTTGCCGTTTCTCTCACACATTTTATTATACTTAAGCATACTTTTGTCTACTTTCATTTTTATTCTATACCTAAATTATATTTTAATTTTTTTTTTTTTTAATTTTGTAACGCTTTGACGTAAAAAATATAATATTTAACCTAAATATATTACAACGTGACATTAGAAAAAAAAAGAACTTACAAATAATAAACACCCCCTAAATCTTGCGAAACAGGAAGTGTACCAACAAGGCTGGTCGCATTACCTCGCTGAATTGCGATGCTTAATCTTTGTGCGAAATATATACCAGCCTTATTGTCACCTAAAGTTTCACAAAGACGACCTGCAATGTCCCGAAAAAGTCGATGAGCTCCTGGCCCCCAAGGTCCCAAAGTCTCGACCCCAAATGGCTCAAATATGTAGTCCCCAGATAAACCAGCATATTTGCGCCGTTTGAGGGATTCAGCAGAAGCAGCAGCTGATCCTGGTGTCGATGAAGTATTTGAAAGTTGGGACATGGCTAAGGTGTCGACACAAGTAGCGTCCCACACCAAAGACTTACCCATCTTCCAAGGAACAAGAGTCATTCCGTCCATTTTAAATATATAGGTAGGTACCCTTGTGTTGTTGTTGTATTTGGTACTAGTGCAATATAGGTTAGTAATAGGTCATTAATTAATAACACTTTTTTCTGTGGACTAGGTATATTTTTATCACACACCTACTCTTTCTATGAAAAATTCCTAACCTCCTATTATTTTATTTATTTATTATTAAGTTTTTTTTTCCTATTTCCTATTATTTTAGCTTTTTTCCGTCTAACTTTAGTTCGCAATTATTCTGTTCTGATTATTTTGTAATAAGATAAAAATTACATCCATGTTTGGTTTTGTGCGTTAGAACGCCTACTTTATTGTAACAACTACAAATAAACCACTGGGGTCTGGCCGGACCCCAGGAGACGTGGGCTCGATTCCCGCCTGGAGCATATATTTTTTTCATCGACTTCTTTCTTTATTTGTAATTGTTACAATGAAGATTAAAATTGTTCATATGGAGATAGCAATTTTCATAATTTCGTTTATACAAATCAGCCATTTATTGGTAAAAACCTATTCTAAGAACAGTACAAGAGCTGGGCGAAATACATGCTTTGCTTTAATTAAAATACAAATTACAAAATACAGTCAGGTCTGTGGATTAAATCTCTCCCTTCTCTACACTTTATGACTTAATTGGAGACATTTTTTTTAAACAAAAATAAAAACCCAACTCTATAACACTGAAAAAGAAAAAATATTCAAATTTAAGTAGGTACTTATCCCATAAACATACATTTTTTGGAGTCGGACATTTAAAAAATATATTTTTAAGAGATAATTAGGTACTTAGTACCTACCTACTTCATCATCATTCGACAAATTGAAATCCGCAATTCCGCATACATTGACGATCTAATTAAGATAGTAATTTTAATTGTAAAAACTAAACTACATTTGATTAATTTTGATAAAAAAAATATGGCACACAATCTGAAAGCCTATAAAGCATACTATTTCAATTAAAAAACATAAACATGAAGTCGAAATGATAGCCTCCTTTTATTGAAATCGGTGTCTAAATGCTTTTTATCTCTTTCATTTTATTGGAAGAAGATAAAGACAAACAGAGAGAATTTGCCATGCTACGGGGGCGGCTGATGATTTAATTGTCGCCAACTTTAAAGATTGTCATATTTAGCGGTCACCATTTTGCTTACAAAAGCCATCTAGCGCTATGTGGCGCTATTTTTTTCATAACGCACCCATCAATAAGATCGCTAAATGTGAATACAAATGTAATTTGAAGCCACGTGTGCTTGAAATACAAAATACCTCAGCGTCAGGTATTTGAAATACCAATTACAAATTGAAATTACATTTCTAACAAGTAACTGATAAACTTAAGTACTCAATAAGTTGTATTTCAATTACGTATTTCAATAACAAGTAATTCGAACAGTGCCCAACCCTGTACAGTACGTACCTATGTAGGTATACTAGTTAAACTTGTATTCTTATTTTAGTCAAGCAATTAAGAAAATAACTTAAATCATAGATTCTCCGCGTCTTTAGATCTCTCCTTAGCAATAACATCCAGCCACAAAATGTTTGTCTTGCAAGTGCAAAATGCTTTATTTCTCTTTCCCTCTTAATTAGTGGGTATTAGTGGCTGGTTCTTAATTAACCAACCGTGTAATGGAAACAATTAAAATGAAGCCTCTGCTTAGGTATTTAAGTCGTTTATTGCGGTAGAGATAAAAGGTTTTAGAGTTTATTTTAGTACCTTCGTACACCATTGAAATTTGACGAGGGGTGAAGATGTGTTTGATAGAATAAGTTAATTTTAGTTCACAATTATTCTAACTGCTTAGTTAAAAGTGCAGCAAATCTGGTAAAATTTCGTTTGTTAAAATAAACTCGTAGGTTTATAAGCGATAAGATAAGAATATAGAAATCGTAGGTTTTCATGTTTAGGTATTACCTATGTCTCATAAGTGCAATTAAGAATATTCATTTTTATGTATAACTTAGTGGCCACTCGTCCGGCCGTATGAATATCCATGCGCTACAAGATAGCCTTTCTTAGGAGGTTATCTATATCCATGCCAAATTTCATCTACCTAAATCAGTTTAGTGGCTTTAAAGTAATGACGTCGCAGACGGACAGAGTAACTTTCGCATTTAAAATAATAATACGGACATAACTTTGTAATAAAATTGACTTACTCTAATGCACATAATAGAAACAAGAGTTAATCAAAAACGATTCAAAAACAGCAATTGGTACAGTGTTATATTTCCTTGTTATTCTGGCCAAACATAACCTTTCTAAATATCCGCAACATGCCCCGGAATTAGTGACGCGCAAAACTTTGCTGTTTTGATTAATGAAACACTCAGCTTTTGGACAGTTCCAGAGGGTTTTACGGTCCCGTCCATATAGTATCTGACTAAACTCATAACCTATTATTATGTATAACATTAGCCCGCCGCAGTTCCCTTTAAAAAGATTTGTTTTAGTTTTTAGCTATCTTTAATTAAATATTTATCAAAAAAATAGCTTAAACTTCAGCCACCTCTTGCATCCGTCACATTACCACCTACCGCCTGTCTCATAGACTCCGGCGTGATATCGCTCTTACTTGGTAAAATTTAATTAATGAAGGTTTGAAATATAAAATAGTTTTCTGGGATATTTAAATCTTTATTATAATTATGATAGGTAGGTACCTACTTGAGAAACTCTCTACACTCGCTTCTTAGGGGGGAGGATTGGGGTAGGATATTTAGACTCAGTCTACAACTAAAGGTAGCGAACTTAAATAAAATGTTCATATCAATTTCGCTACGATTTAAATACACCCAGTGGTGTCAAACTAATTTTAGACGACCGGCTGGCCGAGCGGTCTGTGCCCCTTGCTACTCGGTCAGGGGTCCCGGGTTCGAATCCCGGTAGGAGCAAATATTTGTATGATGATTACGAGTATTTGTTTACGAGTCATGGATGTTTAAATGTTTTTGTTTAGTTTCTTTGTAATATTTATATGCATTAATATCATTATTTCTCCGTTATCTAGTAACCATAACACAAGCTTTTAATGACGCTTACTTTGGGCTAGACTTTAGTAAAAATTGATATTTTAACACCTTAAATGGATACCGTTCTTTCGGAAAATGTTGAGGCTTACAGTTATAATATAAGCACGTAGGTAAGTCCGGTGTTCATGCACGGACAATGGATACACGTTAATCACCATGCACCCGCAGACCTAATTCTGTGTGCCGAGGCGAAAATACATACCGTTAACGTTTTAACCAGGATTTGCATTTGTAGGAACTGCATCCGTAACTAATTTCCAAATAGGTACCTTTCCAAATCTGAGATTCACTATTTCCGCAAACTACTGGCTTGTACAAAAATGTATCTATATGCAGAGTATTCTCATCCATACTAATAGTCATCTGCATTTTCATTTGTCTTTAGAACGACCGACTGGCCGAGTGGTCTGTACCGCTTGCCATACAGGTTACTCGGTCAGGGGTCCCGAGTTCGAATCCCGGTGGGAGCAAATGTTTGTATGATGAGTACGAGCATTTGTTCACGTGTCATTGATATTTATATGTTTGTTTAAAATATTTCATATAAATTTATACATATTACTATAAATATTTATCCGTTATCTAGTATCCATAACACAAGCTCTTAATGATGCTTACTTTGGGCTAGATAATAGGTGTGAGTGTATGAAAAAAAAAATTACGTTCATTGCTTTTAAAATACATTAATATTTTCTACGATAAAGACTGCATAAACTATCATCAATTTCTATCGTAAATCTCTATTCAATAGAAAAAGATGTATCTTTTGAGTACAATAGGGTCTCGCTCCTTTCCTCGGGGATTATTTCACGCTTGAAATATCAGTAAAGAAGTGTCAGTAACTGACAGCTGATTGTCTTGGTTCAAAAGATGATTTGCACGCATTTTACAGAACCGACTTTTAGAGTTCATAGCAGCCAGATGGTCGAGGTTCGGTCAGTCCCCCTGCCTACTAAACCTGATGTCCCGGTTTCGAATCCTGATAGGGATAGATGCTACTATGATAACATTTGTTCGCGAAGCTTAGAGGCTTGAATGTTTATTTACGTATGTTACAATACATAGTATTAACATAATATTCATACATAGCACAGAAAACTTGATGATGTTTAATTATCGGGTTAAGTAATAGGTAGAAACTTAAATATCGTTCTTGCATATTATCAATTACTTACGTTTTTATTGCTCATTTCAAACATTTGTACGAAGCGAAGGTAAACTTATCTCTCTGTATCTAATAACCTTATTAACAATTAATCTACTCGCTTGTAGCTGTGCTGAAGCTTGCACAAACACGGGAGAAACATAATAATATGAGGAGTTTATGCTCTAGCATGGCCCAATGTGGATTGGAGGGTGAAAACGAAACACTTGCAGTAACAGCCAGATCCAACGATTTCGAATTATTTTCCTCAATCGAAGGGTGGAAGTACTTTCTATAGCAAAAACCAAAGTGCTAAAATTCGAATTTTAACTTTCTTTATAGAAATGCCAGCGAGTTCGAGAGTATATTGTTTTTCTGTGACTACAAATATATATAATTAAGTACCTATATAATCCTGGAACCTATAAACACATCAAAGGTAGGAAAAAAACACTGGAAAACTTCCTACATATTTTTCAAACAAGAAAACATGTTTGTTTCATTTAGAAGTAAAAATCATTAAGGTCATAACCCATTGATACTGCGAAAATGACTTTGTCTGTCTGTTACGTTTTCGCTCTCAAACCTCTCCATCGATTTAGATGAAATTTGGCATTAGTGTCATAACCGACATCGACGCGAGTGATTCATCATCATCATCACCAGCCTATATACATCCCACTGCTGGGCACAGGCCTTCCTACATGGGAGAAACACATGAGTAGACGCGGGTGATTACTACTTTGTTATAAAACCGTCATCAAAATACTAGACCTCCGTAGGTAATAACTAGCCACAATGAAAATAAAAATGTTAAAAATACGTAGAGATCTAAGCAGCTGGTGATGTAGTTCTATCGCAGCATTGATGAGCAACGATTTGTCATAAACCATTGCCTCGGATGCTGAGCATCATTTGTACCGAGAAAATTGCCATCGAAATACGTTACACGTCGGTAATTGTGGCAATTTGTTAACTTTATGTGTCCCCAGAGGTCTCTTCGCTCACTCGCATTTTTCACTCGTAAATACACAACCGCCCCATAAGTGCATGATTGCGTTATCTGTGAAGCTTCGTGAATGATAAATGCTTTTGAAAAATAATATTTCAAGTCATAAAATACCTTACGTGTGATTGTCAAATAAAAGCTTTAATTTCTTTTTTTTGAGAAACAAAAACCGAAGTCTTAACACTAGAAAAGAAAAAATTAGTAGGTACCCACCTACACATCCCACAAAAATATATTAAAGTCCGTGCTGAGCTTTTTATTGTTTCTTGAAACAACTTTGCACCAACTCAGAAAAGTTTGTAGCTACAGCTGTAAGTACTTAAAGGACATGTTCTGAAAATGTATGGGGGCTGGTACTTAGCTACCCCCCAAGACAAATGTTATATAAAAAGAAAGAGTATATTTTTAAGAATATTATAAGACAAAAATTATAATTTTTAATGCCTGCATATAAATAAAAAATAACATTCTATTCTGGTCAAAAAACTGTTATCCAGAGATGTAAAATTCAATTTTAAAAAATGTGACACATCACAGACATAATAGAAAACGTCAATGTCGTCAAATATTTTTTAATAACTAGGCATGGGGTCGATTTGGTTCAGCCTACGACTATTTTGCAATTATATTTTATTGTAAATGCTAGAAGAACATGGCAAATTGGTTTCTGCACTTGTTTCTGACTAATAATAATGATTTTCATTTATTTTTTACTATATTTTATCAGAGAAACTTTGATAAGAAGCTTAGAATTCTTGCATACACTTTTCAAAATTACTCAAAAATGCCGGGGTATCAAAATGAAAAAATGGTATATTCAAGATCCTCTGAGCATAAGCTTTCACATAATATATAATTTATCGTGGGGGGCTTTCGAGTACCAATATCGAACATTTCCTTTAATTAATTTTTCCTTTCTAGTGTTTTGAAGTCGGTTTTTATTGTAGCTTAAATTTGTTTTCACAATTTTTACTGATTATTTTCTAAGATCCAAACTTGATGGGTGACCTTCTTTGTATAGGTGTTACGAAAAGGTGTCGAAGAGCTGATTTCTTTTTCACGATTTCATAGTTTTCCTCAAAGTAATAGGTGTTTGTATTGATGGGTAACATACACCCTTAACATATGACTACATCTTTTTTAACACCTTGTATTGGTTTCTTAATGTTGAATTGTTTGTACTAGTAAAAAGTCACAGGAAAGCAAAAATCCGCAATTTCCCATACATTGGGCCTAATTCTGGCGGCACATTCTAAGTTTAAATTTAAGGACAGTATATCTCTTTCTCACAACATGTAATAAGAAAGAGATAGCAAGAATTTGTTTAGAGCTGTCATCTAAATTTAGACAGATTTCATACGAACCATAGACAATTTTAGACGGCATGTACGGAGGTGCCTCCTAAACACTGTATTTTATCACGTTCAATAAGGTCGAAAATTGAGTGCATGTTTCTAAATGTCAAATTTTATGACAGCTATCCTTTTCGTATTCATATTGAGAGAAAGAGGTAGACTGAACTTAAAGGACATGTTCTGAAAATGTATGGGGGCTGGTACTCAGCTACCCCCCAAGACAAAAGTTATATGGGAAGAAAGAGTATATATTAAAGAATATTATGATATAAAAACTATAATTTTAAATGCCTGCATATAAATAAAAAATAACATTATATTCTGACCAAAAAACTGTTATCCAGAGATGTAAAATTCCATTTTAAAAAATGTGACTCATCCCAGACATAGTATAAAACGTCAATGTCGTCTATTGTCTGGTCAAATATTTTTTTAATAACTAGGCATGGAGTTGATTTGGTTCAGCCTACGACTATTTTGCAATTATATTTTATTGTAAATGCTAGAAGAACATGGCAAATTAGTTTCTGCACTTGTTTCTGACTAATAATAATGATTTCAATTTATTTTTTACTGTATTTTGTCAGAGAAACTTGAATAAGAAGCTTAGAATTTTTGCATACACTTTTCAAAATTACTCAAAAATGCAGGGGTATTAAAATGAAAAAAGGGTATTTTCAAGATCCTCTGAGCATAAGCTTTCGCATAATATATAATTTATCGTGGGGGGCTTTCGAGTACCAATATCGAACATCTCCTTTAATCTTAGCATGTGTTCTCCAGAATTAGGGCCATTGACGACTTATTAATTTAGAACTATACCAGATTGATTATAATAAAAATTTTCAGGAACCAATTTGAAAGCATACTCTTTCAATTAAACGATCAGTTTTCCAAATTGGTTTATAGCTGACGGAATTATGAGATGACATACATTAATAAAACATACAGCCGAATTGGTAAACTCCTCCTTTTTGAAGTCGGTTAAAAATTACAGATCTTTACTAGTGTAAGCTGCAGCCATACCAAGAATCGTTTTCTGAAGCTACGAATCAAAATTAAACATGTTTCATGACTTATTATAGATTCTTACTCGTGTGAGGAACCCCTATTCTTTTGCTTACTCTACAGAACTTTTTCTCCATTTGTTATACATAATAAGGTCTTACAACAAAACAAACTACATGGTAGAGTCGTGTTTTGTATTTCATTTTGTTCGTCTTCGAAGCTTTGGACAGATGTTTTAATGGTAAGGTTCTGATTAAAAATATTGCCTAAAACCATGAAATTATCCTTGATAAAACCATATATTGGTTTTATCAAGGTTGATTCTATGGTTTAAGTCTCAGCCAATTATTTTGTAGTGTGGTACTCCTGTTCTCACCGCTGTTCCGTAAAGGGCTAATCTTCGATAACACCCTCGTTATAGCTACCAGGTAAACTTATCTTTACAGTGTAATCCCATAGACTGCGCTTATACTGACTTTACTAGTAACAGAATGTTATCTCCTGAATCTCTAAGTTCAAAGACTGCTATTGATGCTGCAAAAGCCGCTTTTCAACTAATAGCTCTTACTTTAGCTGATACAGCTACCAGATAAACTACCTAATCTTTACTGAATCATCCTCAATGATTGCGCGTATAGTCGAAGCCTGTTTTAACTAACTTTACTAGTTACAGAATGTTATCTCCTAAAACTCTATAATCAGTAAATGAGCCGTTATTGTAACAATTACAAATGAAGAAAGAAAACGATGAAAAAATATATGATCCAGGCGGGCATCGAACCCGCTTTCAGCTTGCTATAAAAAAAACTTTCAGAAAAAGGATAGAAAGCGGTGAAGAAATTAGCAGGTTATACCTAGTGCTCCGGTGGCATAGTGGTAATCGCGTCTGGCCGGACATCAGTAGACGCGGGTTGCAAGGAGTGGGAGGCGATTCCCGCCTTGGAACATATAATATATTTTTTTCATCGTTTTCTTTCTTTATTTGTAAAATTATTACAATAAAGTAGGCGTTTAAACGCATCAAAAACATTTAAATGTGATTAATATGAGCCGTATTTCGACTAATAGCTCTTACCTTAGCTGATGACTGAACCACACTCATATCGATCGCCGTTGATAGGCTGAAATTGTCCCCTATTTGACTTAACCATACAACACCAATAGAAATTAAACTGAGCTTAGCAACCGCAGTAAGATGGTGTTATATTCAAACGGAGTGCTGATCTGAGGCCCGTTGATCACGTTTTTGCTTCAATGGCGTGACTCGAGGACCTCTACAAATTGTGCAAGCAAGCACTGGCGCCCCGCCAGCTGTTTATAGATGCACTGCAGCAAGAATAACGAGCTGGAAATTTGAATATTCTTCAATACATAATAACAAGCTTGTAATTTATAAAGGTCTCTTAGACTAAGGATGCCTTACAATTTATGCTAATTTGAAAAATCTCGACGTTATTTTTGAGTAATATCGTGAAAAGTTTCAGAATCTTCTTTTTGCCGCCTTATCACAAAACGAGGTTTAATGATAGACCCGAGTTAAAAGTGAGGCTGTCCCTTTTTTTAACAAAGGCAGATAGAGACATCTGAGGCTTAAAATAGTTCTAAACTAACGTTAGACAAAGCAACAATGACAAGTACAGAAAAGCGAAACTGTCAAAACATGGGCAAATATAACCCGTAGATTATAAAACATTATAGCGTTATGTCAAACATATTGAACTAGCATTACAACTTTATTTGGGAGTATAGTACGTGATCCGTTCTAAAGAATGGTGTCGACCATACTTAGCTAAACAAAGATCAAAAGATTGTGACGTATCGTTCTAAAGTAGGCAATTACTCAGCTGAGAGTTGATCAATGTATAACGCTTCAAGTAAAGTTCTAAATTTAAATCTCGTATTAAAATTAATTTTAAAACTAGATTCCTTACTGATAAATGTGCTGTAATACCGGCCTAGCAATAATACCTAGAGTACAGAGTTACTTTCGTATACATAAAATATTGATATTGATTGTAGGTAAGTTAAGTAAACCAACAATTTTAAATCTGTTAACTTAGGTATATTTTTACCTCGAATCACATAACCTCTACGACCCAAAGACAATGTCGCCCTAATAAACTGAATTCTCTTTATTCCACCACATTGCTCTCACTTCCGAAACGAAATTGTAGCAACACTGCCGCTGTCCGGATTTACATCAATTACCACGTTCCTATTTTGCAATAGCATTTGTGTGTTGTAATTGTAAATATGCAAGCTTCAGTGCCATTGCTTGTGCACAAATAATATTTGTACGTTTAGTTAGTTCTTGCAATAATAGCTACAAATTGGCTATGACTTTTTATCTTTTCACCTTTACCTATTGTTCTTCATTATAGATAAATCTGAAAGATATTTAGTAAATTCTCGTGTCACAAATTTAGTTATCATACTCCTCAGAAACGGCTTGACTGATTTTCATGAAATTTTATATGTATATTCTGTAGTCTGAGAATCAGCTACTATCTATTTTTTTTTGACATTCCTTATTTTTTTTGGCAATACAACGTTTGCTGGTACAGCTGGCAATTTAAAAATATTAAAACAATAAAAACATATCCTGGGGACACAAATTTTATTTTTTCTTTGTTTAGAATTTTTCTGATGAAATGATGATGATTGACGCTGATTAAATACTATGTCTGCTATATGGATACTTCACATAAAAATGTGTAAATAATTGTGTTTTTACTCTGTATTTTAAACAAAAGACTTGTAAAAATAAGAGGTCGGTTTGACAGGCCTAGTTGGCAAGCTACATAGCTGGATACCGCACCTTCTAATACAACAGAATAACAAGCTACAATACGATAGCTTGCTATTGCGTATTCTCTTTGCTTTTGTGGTGTTTTTCATTGCTGATTTTTGTTCATAGCAGAATTAGTTAAATTAAAGCTCGTTTCGATTTATTGCTCCCTCCCGCAGGCAGGCAACAATTTACTTTCGAATACTTTTTCACACGCTTCACTTATGTTTTTCACCTTTGTTGGCTATATACAGAGTGGTGCCGCCAATACGACAATAAATTAAAATATGGGCTATAATAGTTCATAGAAACAGTTTGCCACTTTCGAAAAAATCCTATTCATTTGATAATTTCATGACATTTCTATGAAATAATGGAGCCAATGTTATATTATTTCATGCAAATGTCATAAAGTTATCAAATGAAAAAGACATATTTTTGAAAGTGGCAAACCATTTCTATGAACTAATATAGCCTATGTTTCAATTTATTGTCGTATTGACGGCACCACTCTGTATAAATAACTTATAGCCTAGTTCAGAATTATTGTGAATTTTCCAGAATTAAGAAATAATATTTAAGTTGTCAAGTATTTGCAGATACATAACGTAAACATTCTTATTACGGCGGTAGCCAAAATCAACGCCTATTAAGGAGGTATTTTTATTTACTTCCTTTATTGTGGTTTGCATAATTTTCAATTTAGAAACGTCAGCGTATATTGTTTCCTACTATCGTATCGCTACACTAGAAAGTCGTAGGAAAACAATACTCTGCAGTTTCGCATACTTACATAGACGACTTAATTATTCCAGTTATTTTAATTTAGGAACGAAACTACCTTATTGAGTTTTTCAATATTTTTTTATGTGACCAAATGGCAATTATTTCGCATTGAACAAAAAAGCATCACTTAAATCTGATCAGAAATCATTACGTAATCGGTGTACATAATATAAAAATATACCAACTGAATTGAGACCCTCCTCCTTTTTGAAGTCGGTTAAAAATCAGTGTCTCACAAACCAATTTCGGTTTTACCGTACAGCTGCCATTCATTATACGGCACTCACGTCAATGAAGACAAATTTCAAAGCAAAACCGATTTTATGGTGCTTATAGCTTTTAAACATCATCTAGTAATGATAATTGTATTCCGTATAAGTTATACTGAATACAATTATTAGTTTTTATTAGTATATCCAAAATCAATATTGGATTAATGTTTCTAAATGGATTTTGGAATACTATTTAATTATTTGTAAAAAAAAACTGCTAATTAAATGCAACTACAGTTGACGGATGAAAGCGAGGCTTCTATTTCGACTAATCCTAAAAATGAATTCGAATTGGAATCCTTCATTTGCTAAAATGTAAATACAAAATGTTATTTAAATTGGTTCTTATAAATTTATTTACTTACCTTAATTAAAATTTAAAATGCAAAACAATAAATTTTAAACGATCTCAAATTAATTATAAGCTTTCCTCATCGTGCACACGTTAAACCGTGCTTTTCTCGAAGCTGGTGTGCCGAAGCTTTAAGTATTACATTAAGTCTGACAGGCTCATATCAAAGTATCTACATTGCTCGCTCCATAAAATGTAAAACATACACAACATTTGGTGAATTGTACTTGAGCACGCACGTGTTTGTAAGCCGGTGAACAGAATATCAGGGAAAGAGACCACTTGTGTAATTCATGTATTCCAGCAAATTCCAGGCCATTCGCACCCGTGACACGTACACTGGCGTTGCAGCATTCTACATTCAGTTTTTATACCTTCTGCAAACATTGGAGTAGCGCAAACAAACTTTACATTCAGCATGTACATACGTATCGTATGTAATTATTTAATAATGTTCCTTTTATTTTTGTTAACATTAGACTTAAATGCCACGATGTTTGATAAAAAAAAAACAAAGAGATTCGCAACTAAGTATAATCAGAAATACATTAAAGAAAACGATGATAAAAACTGGCCGGCCCCGGAAGATACGGGTTCGATTCCCGCCTGAAGCATAAAATGTTTGTATCGTTTTCTTTATTTGTATTTCTTACTAGGCGTTATAAACGTACAAAATCAAACATTTAAATGTGATTAAGTATAATAAATCATTCTTTAGTCATAAAAGGTATAAAATTTATATTGAGCTGTCATTTCTTGAACTCATCCAGATAGGTAATCCGCCAGGATAAAAGAGAAGACGTTTGGTTGAAAACAAAATTAATATATTTATATATAAGATAAGTATGTATGTACAAAAATATAGTAGGTGGTATTAAGTTCATATTTAGTCTTAGAATACCTTATGCCTAATTTACGCAAGGGTATTCCTTTTTGTTGGGAAATATCTATAATGTAGATACTATTTATGATATAGACCTACGTACGGGTATTGGCCACATCGATAGCAAAACGTCTTTTGGTATTCCTTTTCAAAATTATTTTCAAAGAAGAAATGATGTTATTTCATTTTCTAAAATGAATTTATCACAATACGCGCTAAGCAAATCTCACTGCTAGAAACTCTTTCTCTCTCATAAAATCCCTCGGTCAAATTGTAAAGAATAAATAGGATTTAGTGCGCTGGCTGGAGCTGTAGTAAATCTGAGTTCGTAAATAAGAGGACTTAGCACCTTTGCTTACTCAATAACAACTCTTTGTTTTTCAAATTTGATTTGGTCAGTCAAAAATGATAGAAGAATTGTCTATGGTAGGTACCTACTGGTGCACTATTCTAATGGCGTACTGAGAAACTATGGTTTATTGGTCCCAGGTTCACTTTATCAAACCGAGCTCCTAATTATGCTTTGCAGACAGCATAAAAATTCATAGTGGGAAAAACCTCGATAAAAGAAGATGATATCGTTAATTATGTAAGTAACTTAATACGGAATTCTCTAGAATGAAAACTTTGGCTTCGTAAGACCGACAACAATAGCACGACCCTTCATTTACACTGCTGTCATAATCACTAGTCGGCAGGTACATACTTTAGTATTACTAGCAAATAGTAATTAGCTTTTAATCTAAAATTTTACCTTTGAATACAAAGTGCTATAATTACAATGGCTGTAACAAAATACAATATTCAATATACAACGTCAAGTATAAAGGGTGTTTGGTACTCACTATAACAAGCGAGCACCTACCCATTTTACCATAGTCTTTATAAATACTATACCTAGTGCTAACAAAAATTCTAAATTATAAAATAAATTTCAAACTTCTTCATACGAATAGGTAGTACCAAACACTTTGTATAGCACGTTACGTACTTCCAAATTGATTCTTCTTACAAGGAATTATAGTATCTGCTACAAACAAAGTGTTTCGCTTAATCTACATCTATGTGCGCGTATGCATAAAGCGTGAATAATCATAACGGAAAATAGCAGATTAGTTTATACCTCCTCTTGAGACCTTAATGCCCCGAAGGTTCGTTCAACGATAAAATCTGACAGGTTCGGCAAACTGGAGTGGTGGGGTGCCGGCTTTGTCTGTTAAAGGCCTGGCACTTGATGGAAATCGAAGATCCTTTGAAGTGGAAATTGCAAATTGGTGAGCGTAATGTGGAAATCTTCGATTTTGCTATACACAAAAGATTCAAAATTCAATGTTCGATAAAGAACCAACCATTGTATTTATGAGTTATTTACCTCTCACATCTCTACAATTGGGATGTTGCCTAAGTTTGAATTTGGAGATATTTTTCACAAATTCGGAAAATATACGCTACTGTTACCCATAAAAACAATTCAAACTTAAAAGATATGGAATATTGTTAAAGTTGTACTGTTTTGAAAATTAAAAAAAGATTTTTTTTTTTTTTCAAAATTTATTAAAAATGTAAATGATATTAGATTGCTGACAGCAATTAAAACAACTATTATTATGACAGCATCAATAAAAACCTACTTAATACATAGTTATTATCAATTTTGTCAGTATGCCCATACATTTCTTAGTAATATGGGAACATGTGACGTCACCTGTTCCGTAGATTTTCTATGAAGCGTTTTTGGGCGATGCGCCGCAACACATCAAACATTCCACTATATCTGTGAAACTTTTGATCTTAGACATATTATTTCTTTTGCAATATTTCTTTATGAGTTATAAACTTCTTATTTATGAAATAAAAAAAAAGTTGTCAACTACCCAATTGTTCTTCAAAAGGATTCCGAGTGAAAGCTACCTGTGTTAGAAGTAACGTATTTTTTTACAGCCGAATGCATAGATACCAATTTATTGATACGATTACACGTCGTATACTCGTAATCTGGTGTGATAAATCAAGAGGTAGTGCTGTAAGTCTGCTGACAGAATCGGCTAATGACATCGTCACAGTTAAAAAATATAAAATTTTAAAAATTTAAGCAGCCCCCGGCTTGGTT
Organism: Nymphula nitidulata; assembly: GCA_947347705.1. NCBI lineage: Eukaryota > Metazoa > Arthropoda > Insecta > Lepidoptera > Crambidae > Nymphula > Nymphula nitidulata. The sequence continues at coordinate 12,858,968 of OX374625.1, read as the reverse complement.
AATCATCAATCTAACACCATCTCATTGAGACTTTTCTTATGAGCCCAAATACGCTATATCTGCTGTAAGTTTCTGAAGAATTAAGTACGGATCGGATCTGTAAAAGTTGTAAAACCCTTTTATCATTTAGGAAATCAGCTGATAGTCATCAAAGGTCTGAACTGATTTTATAAATTAAAGCTAAGAACCATTCTAACCACCTAACCTTTAAACGACAAATAAATAAATAAAAATCGTGCCGTTCGTTTAGAAGCTAAGATGCCACAGACAGGCACACAGATAGACACGTCAAACTTATAACACCCCTCTTTTTTCGTCGGGGGTTAAAATCAACTAAACTAGGAATGAATACAAAAAATAAGCAAAGTACGGGATATTTTTAGCATTTTATGGTGTTCGTGGTTTTATTTTGGTTTTTGTATAGAAAACAAAAACTATTATTAATAAACTGTATTGTTATTTCACGCTGTTTATTTTTTATGTAAAATGAATCTTGAAAAAATCTTGGTATTTTTTAAAAACGATGTGATTTAAATATATATTTTCTATTCCCAACTCAATGCGAGTAAATAGACGGAACTGTGTCTAGCTTAAGTCATTACTCTGCAATGAGTGTGTTTGTTTTTTGAGTTATTCCACTTGACTCCAAACCCATTGATCTCAAAACTTTACCATACATAAGTACATTGTTTCCACCTAGACTCCAGGATGGTTTCAATATAAATAAAATATTCACTTAAAAGTATCTTTGAGTTTAGGTGAAAAATTTTTTTGTAGTTTAGTGAAATATACCGTTTTTTGCAAAATATGCTTTTATAAGCTAAAAAGGGAGCGTCCCAGTCCAAACCCAACCGTCGAAAAGTTGTGGCTAGTAAAGCTAATTTTAATCACATTATCTTCGAAAAATTCTTGAGAAATTCGAAGTGGTGAACTGGTAGGCAATTTAATTCTATCACTCGCGCATTTCTTTGCTGTAGATATACCTATTATAAGAGATCAATGGCTTATAGCGTAACAATATAACAAGTCCATGTAATAAATTGCATTATACCTACATAGTTCATAAATTTTTAACACGAAAATTTAAAGCTAATCCCCCGCAACAGAGGATCTATGGAGCATTTCATAGGTAAAGCTTACTAAAGGATTATATGGAAGCCCTTTATAAATATTCTTATTCATTTATTCTATTTTATCTCCTATTTTCCGGTAACAAATTTCTCGTATGATTTTCAAGGCATCGTTAAATTATGGCCGCAGTCTGTATAGCTCGGATCGTAGCGGTTAATCTACGGAAGCGTACAATATCGGACCTGTACCAACATTCAACCACAGGAAACCGTCCATTCTTAAAATTACGACCCGACTCTATTAAATATTCATTGGAGATTAAAATACGTTATTACACATAGAATATAAATACCTATCTGAACACAAATCATTTCATAAAAGCTTCAGAGTTAATTTCGAATCGATTCATAATATATACTATACGTATATTTGTTTTCTAAGTTACAAAATTAGTATTTTATAGTTTATACTAAATTATACTCTACGAACGTAGGTATCTACTTTGAACCTATCTGTTACATTCCATTTCTTGCTGGCCTTCAATAGAATCAACTTATTAATTAGTAAGACCAGAAACATTTTTCTTCTTAGGGTTAAAATGTAAACAGAAAATAAACGCCCGATGTTTATTTTTGCTTATTTTATTTTATTTGTTACTATAATTTTTAATTAGTGTCTGTCTAATAAGTTCTCCTAAGGATTCAAGTCCATTAAGCCATGAATGATATTTAATTTTAAATTAATTTATTTAGTGTTTAAAATATTTACGTTGTTGATATTTTTTTTTTGTTTAAAACAGCGCGTCATCGCTGAGACCCTGTCATAATGACAGCGCTTCTGCAAATGCCGTGGAAGAGGGCCTATTGGCTTTGTACACTTTTTATGTATTATTTTTAAGGATATTTATATGTGTTTTTTACCGTTCAAGGTTTCGCGTGATGTTTGTGCAAGTCAATAAATGTTTTCTTTCTTTCTCTCTTTAAAAAGGTGCTTCACTTTCTGGAAACAGCTTAGCAAACTTAGAAAAATAACATAAAGGTATGTACTAACTTTTTTCTTGTATTTTGAAGTCGGTTTTTATTTTTGTTAATTTTTTTTTTCTAGTTCAGCTGTTTTTCTCTAGATATAGGATTATGTAAATAAATTGAAATAAGAATAGAAAAAAGTTTATCAAAAGACTAACCTAGAAGAGAAATGCAGCCATAATGAGCCTGACATAGAACGGGTATAACATAAGGGAACCACGGCTCGGCACGCAGGAAACAGGATGTGGTCTTGACGTCTGCTTGACTACAATACTGCTGAGAAACAACTGCGGAACAGTAACGTGACTTCTATACAAGCATGAAGGCAGTGATATCATATTATTACATTACGTACAGTGCTCGGAAAACGCTTAACACTTTAGTACCATTGCATTTGGACATCAAATTTGCTACGAATTTGTACCTAAAGTACTACAGTGTTAAGGCGTACTATATCGCAACGTAAACAACGTTTCGACATATTGCTTTTTACTACTTTATTACTTAACACGGTCAAGACAGATTGGGATAGAGATCATATGACTGACTCAGCGCGAAAAAAAAGGAATAGTGCGTTTAAGGTAAGTGAAAAATACAAATTATTAAAAAAAAATATGCGGACTTACAATAATAACACATATGAGGACTACAAAAGAATGTTTCGACACGGCTGGGAATATTAATGATATCTTCTTTTTTTAAAACTAATTCCTATTGAATACTGGCATGATGCAAATTCCATAATTTTTACAAATTACATATTCTACTGTCTACTTTACTTTGCTTTAAAATTTTGTAATATAGTCACTAAACTATTATTGTCGTTCATAATGCTTTATGAACGACAATTTTACGAAACGAATTTATTCGGATCAACGCAGTACTTTTGTCTCCCTATTCTATTTTTATTCGTCATTCGACATCTCAAGCTTCAATTCATAATTATTCATATAATCAAGATTCACACAAAGGAAATCTCCGTCTTTTCTTTGGTTTTTCTTTCGTTGTAAAATCATTCATGCTCATAAGTTTTTATGACTCATGTTTGTACTTTGTTTAGGTGCCATTATATAAAATAAATAATTTACAATTTAAACGTGCTTAGAATATTTAACTTATAGGTATTCTAAAACATGAAAAGAAAGTTTTCTCGGCTTAGCTCGGTCTCTTGAGAAAAACGTGACGTAATTAATTCTCATCTAAGAGTCTAAGCAAGAGACACTTACAAATTAGCAGGACTAAAATTGCTATGTCAGTTGGCTCAATAACACTGGAGCAGAGTTTGTAAGTAGGTACGGTACTTACATTCTATAATTACTGTAGGATTGTAGTGACTCTACATAACTAGGGATATTCAATTCAATTCAAAAACTTTATTGCATTTCATGTGGTATGGTATAGGGGTTTATTTTTATCTTAGGCTTGTTTTGTTCCGTTGACTTATTCTGATTCTGCACTTTACTGAAAGTAACTATTAACAATTCAACACTGAAGCTGTTGTTTAGTTTTTGTTCCCCTCTTTTATTCTAGCATACTCAGGTGGCATTAGATCTTTATGTAAGAAACACTAAACCTTTGTTGATTTTCTTCATCTTCTTCTCAGAACAAGACCAACTGGTAATAATGTCGACTTACAATACCAGTATTAGGTACCTATAATATTAAATTTTGGTGTGTTGAATAGCCAACAATACATAATGGGTATTCCAATATAATTAAGGTAACATTAGGTACAGCGATCAATATTGGATTACCAATATTCAGTTTATAACTCAATATGGCATATCAGGAACACATAGACACCCAAATAAGATAACACAAATAAACTTGCTTGCGAAAGCCTAAAAAACAACAAAAAAGCTATCTAAACTGTTGTCGGGGAAACTATCCTGATTACACATTAACGAAGTAGTTTTGCACTATCAAAATTGATGGCAGTTGTTAAAATGTCTTAAATGGACCTATCCAGCGCTCGTGTTCATTATTTGGTTCCGTTCCTTTATACGCTATGTATTCGACTGAGGCAAGTTAAAAAATATCAGAATAACTAGATAGCTAATTAATAAACGCCGAACTCACGCGACTCAAGCCAGTAAACATATAATTTAGACAATAGCCTCCCATAAATAGTTTGTGAATATATTTTAATCAATTCCTACGCAAATATCTTAAAGCAGTTCGTGGCGTAATTTTACTTTAAACTTAACCTATTCCCTATTTGATTAACAATATAATGATATATATTATTTAGGGAATTGATTTTTTATTCAGTCTACTTTGTGGGAGACAGGGAAATTGTTGACTCAGATTTTTATTGATAAGTTCATAAGAAATTTACATTTCTGACGAGTGATAAGCAAGTGGGTGTTAAAAACATATAGTAGGTATGCAACCATCTAATCAAGAGAAATACGGGAGACCTAGTATTATCCACTCAAATTCACAGTGCGGTACTGCGGATGCGGAAGTGTGTCGCTTTATTATAAGGTAAGGCAGCTAAATGCACTGCTTTGTAGTGATGTGCTTTTACGGTGAGTAAGATCGCCAGAGCTCAAGGATGAAGCGGAGCGTTGTTTTCAAAACGGGGAAAAGCTAGGGTAAGCGCTTCCCATCAAATATCGCATTGGAAGTCAGTGATACTTTTTAGAAGTCAAAAAGTTCAATTATCCTGCTGCTTATAAACCTTTATTTTTATTTAGCTAAGAAATCATCACATACGCGCAAAACCCATAATCAAGAAAAATTATGTACTGTAAAACTCATATTGTCTTTCCACAAGAGTTTATACCCAGTCAATAGCAATTAATATTCAAATTAAGTTTTTTACTTTCCAGTTGCTAGCGCGCCCGCCTACGAATGAATTCAGGTAACCCCAGAAGAGCGATTGACCTAATCGATTCCAATTTTCTAGAGAATTAAAACAATATGTCGTAATCAGTAGGTATACTGAATTTATCTTGTAGACCCGAATTTCATTTAGAAAGGAGATTCAAAAGAATAAGATATTTATATACCTGAAAACTTAATATTCCCGCTACTTTTTTTTTGTTTTCTCTAAAAAAAATTCCGACGACAATATTTCTAAAACGATTATCACGTTTCTTTAAAACTGTGCGGATTGGCCGTTAATCAGAAACGGGAAAGCTTTTCCCATTCAGTACTGGTACTCAGGGGTCTAGTAGGTGCCTGTACAGTCAAATGGGAACAAAGTACGTGACTGCATTAGACATTTAAAGATCCGAGGACGGGCATGCAATGTTGGCTCGGAACACTAGAGCAGAGAAAACCGTTACGTTATTGTTGCAAGAGATTACGCTGCACAAAAATGTGTTGTAGAGGAATCAGTAATAAGGTTGGCTAGCAAGCGTTGGGATTTTTACTTACATTATCACATAAAATTAAAACTGTAAGTAAATTAGAAATTTGATACCTAGGTATTTGTGGTTATCTGTCTGGACTATGATAGGACAATCACAACTAGAATGTAAATTATGATTATTGTTACATTCATGAGAGTGCGCTTTTAGGTTAAAAGGATAAGATGGCTTAGTAGCGCTAGAAATTCTGAAACAAATATATTTTGTTTTAGGAACATTAATGGTAAGGTTCTCTTCGAGCCATCTCATGACCTTTTTAAGACCACTCTCAACCAATTTATGCACTTGGGGCCACGATTTGCCTCTAAAAATAAGAGCGGTGGCGTCAGCAAATGCAACCGTACTACCGTTGTCAATAATAAGTTTGCAAAGATTGTTTACACAGGCAAAAAATAAGGTAGGATTCAGTGTACTACCCTGTGGTATGCTGTATGTAATGGGTGAACTGGAGCTTAACGTTTCAGAGACTATGACAGTTTGACTTCTATTTGTTAAGTAATCTCGAAACCATGGATATTTGTATGTTTATTTAGCATATTTCTTATACAGGGTGGTGCCGTCAATGCGACAATTGCTATCAACTAATATACCAACATGGGGTATATTAGTTGATAGCAACGGTTAGCTACTTTCGAAAACATCGTATTAATTTGATAATGTCAGGTCATTTGTATGAAATAGTTAAACATTGGCTGCATTATTTCATACAAATGTTCAAATAAATACGATGTTTTTGAAAGTGACAAACCGTTTCTATGAACTAAAATAGCCCACGTTTCAATTTATTATCGCATTGACGGCACAACCCTGTATTTACACACTTACATAATACCTAGTACTGTCTATATTTCTCCGATAGCTAGTATTCATTACACAAACTCTTAATGATGCTTTTAAGGGATATAATATGAGTGAGTGTGAGAATATTGCTATTACCTATGACAAAGTGGATTCATCTACTGACATATTTTATACTGTGGCGTAGCGTCACAACTGTCACGAGAAATAAAAAGTGCGACACCTTACGCCTTATAATCTTGTCTAGCGCTGAAACACCTCGCCTTAGACTGTACCTAATGAAATATCTAAATGAAATTTTTAGCATTTTTCACTTACTAACAAAAGGTAATAAAACATTATTTTGATGGAAATAATGTTTAAAATAGTTCTTTAGAACACCACAAGAATGAAACGGCGCTATGAAAATTAAAATGTGATTTAAATGTAAGTTTGTTTTTTCAAATAAGATGTTATTTATAACAGCTGTGTAAGCATGTTGGACATGAGCCACTTTATATAAAAACTTTGGAAATATATAGTCTTTGGAAATACGATAGGATTTTAGCTGCTTTAGTGAAAAAAGATTTTGTTGAAGAAATTTCCTACCTTCTGTATCTCAAGTGTTGTATTTATTTAATGACCACACTTTTCGTTCACATTTTATGGTTTAGTTAACAACTTCTAAACATCTTCCACGAATCTATTACTTACTCCGCAACTGTTATGCCAGAACAATTAGAATTTGAGAATGAATAAAACTTAAATAATTTAAGAGGACCATTATAAAGTTTATCTAATCTAGGTTTCTTTTGGAATGAACTCGTACACTTTCAAGTAAGTTCCATGCTCATTTAGCTACGCGAGACTTTAAGTGTCTACTTCAGATAAGTAAATGTTAGTTCGAGGCTGTTGGCACAACATTAAATGTACTGAACTGTGTAAGTAGTGTGGGATATGGAATTTGCATACTAGCCTAAAGATTGTATCGCGCTTTCAAAGTTAAATTAGGGCGATCAAACACTAAGCTGTATTAATATCCGAAGATCAAACTTGCTCTTTATTTACACACAATGATATTGTCTAGCACCGTAGCACCCATTAGTACAAGTTTCGGATTCGAATGTAAATAAATTAAAATGTTAACATATTATTCGCAACTGTTGAAATGTGTATGATCCGCTTTACTTAGAATAAGGTATTGTGTGTGTCTCTATATTTTTAACCATGTGATCCACTCATATATTTTGTTAAAACTAAAACGTATGTTGAGGAAAAAAATGTCAAAAGCAATACTTACCCGAAATCGAAAATTTGTCACTAACAAGAAAAACAAGTTTTCGATGAAAATATGGATCACTCAGTCCAAACATTTCATGAAACGGCCATGACCCGTCAGTAAATATTAACCCTAGAAATAATAACTTAGGGTCAAAAATTCGTAAAAATTTGACAAAATGAGTTCACTCAATACAGACACGTCAGGATTAAACGATCCTTTGAAACATTTCCTTTACTAATACCCATGTAGTCATAAAAAAAACTAAGGTGTTACCAAAAATTTTAAAAGAGAATACCACCGTAATATGGGTAAAATTACCTACTGCTATGCGATTCTCTAAAGTCAGCAGCCTTGAATTCGTGGCTCTCGGCAGCGCTGTCATACCTATTTTGGCGTTTGTTTGACAACCATTGGCGACACCAGCGCGTTCCGACAACGAGCACGGCGTGAGCCGGTACTATTAAGTTGTTTGTTTTTATATCTTTATGCAAAAATCAATCAAATATTGAATGAAGTCATTGCGATACATTTTAAACACAAGAAAAACGAAATCAAAATATATCGATTGTACTTCATGTCGTATATCTAAAACAGTGACAATCATACACAGTCATGAGATCGACGTAAAGATTACTAAATACGCTTAGGCGCAGCGCCGCGCCATGCTCAAACGTCAATATCAATCAAGTCGATTTTTCTGTTCGTGAATCACACTGCTAAATACATATTTTTGTGTCACGATCCAAATAACCTTCTCATGAGTGCCTACATAATTTCAATTTGTATTGTTGATGTTTACTGAATTTCATTGATTTATGTTTCTGTTTTACTCACCCCTGTAAAGGGTGTATACCGGGTGTTAAGGAATTCCGAAATAAAATTCGAAAATCTGGGGTTACGCGGGTTGATATCGTGTTTTGTATGTGTGTGTGTGTGTGTGCGAGAGTGTGTGTGTGAGAGTGTGTGTGTATGCGTGTGTGTTGTTTTTAATAATTTTGGTTCGAATTTTATTGTCGGCAGTGTAACGTCAATGAACCACCGGAGCTCGCAACTGACAGGGGCCTTACCACCATCTTTATAAAAGCGATTCATATTCCGCTCGGTTCAGTATTAGTTCCTAAACTGCATCGCTGTCATAGTCGTAGATAGCGTTGTAGTACGAATTAACAATTCTACTCAGTTTAGATCCTAAACTGGATCGCGATAAAAGATGGTGGTACGGGTGCTGATTTAATAAATATTTGCCACCACTCACAAAGACATAATCGGAATACCCGCTTTATAACATAATTTCGGTAATCTTAAATGCTACATAAACTTTGAGCATTCCTCTGTTATTCGTCAGCCGAGAAAGAACGCTGTACTTTTTTTAAATTATACCTATATACAGAATGGTCAATACGACAGTAAATTAAATCATGGGCTATATAAGTTCATAGAAATGGTTTACTACTTTTAAAAACACCTAATTCTTTTAATAATTTAATGACATTTGTATGAAATAGTATAAAATTGACTGCGTTATTTCATAGAAAGCTCATGAAATTATCAAATGGATAAGATGTTTTTGAAAGTGGCAAACCATTTCTATGAACTAATCTAGCCCATGTTTTAATTTATTGTCGTATTGACGGCACCATCCTGTATAACTAGATTAAAAACAAGCTGACGGCCCTCCTGGTGGTAAATGGTTACCGTCACATATATGTGGACACCCGCAGTAACCATGGAAAAGTCACTTGGTATTGCAAGTGCGTACTTTATAATATATAAGTAGTTACTAATATTATAAATACGTACTCTGTTTGTCCGTTACCTTTTCAATAGCATAATAATTGAAGTAACAATTATAGTAGTAATAGTTTTATGGTAAGATCGGTTAACGAATTTAATACTAACTTTAATAGCATAGGCATATGTCACGTGAACGTTGAGCGGTTTTGCAGTCTTTTAATGAATAATAAAAGACAGCGAAACCGCTCAACTTCACGTGAAATTTAAAAGTATTTTTAATGTATGCAAAGCTTGGGTATAGATGGCTGCATACCATAGATTAAAAGCCTTTTTTTAATGTATTGTAGTGATATCTCTTGTTTTTATGGTCCAAGAGTAATATGAACAGTCCGGTTGTAATTGTTTAATATCTAAGTCTTCTGTGAAAATGTAGTTAAGATTGTTAAATGTAATTGATGTTTAATTAGCTTGCTTGCGCCCGTCTTCTCATTAATCTTTGTGTATTAACTAGCAGGGGAAACTGTTATCTGCTAATGTATCACAAATTGTTTTTAAATTCAAAAGTACTGTAAAATCTGTAGTTTCCTTAATAAAGATTTTGATCATTATCGCATTTGCATAAGAGACAGAATGAATACATCATTTTAAAGCTTTTTGTACAAGTGTGTTGCAAGACTACACTTTAAATTAAATAGTTCCCTATCGCTACATTATTTTTTCTTATTTACGGCAGAAATATTTATATGGGCTTAACGTTTCCATAATAATTTTAAATCATTGTTAGAAATTATTAGCAAAACATTTTATATTGAAATGACACCAACGCTTAGAATATTTTATTTAATTATGCCTTTAATTTAAGTACCTATTGTTTAGTTCCTTAACAGAATAAAGGTATATCTAACTATAATGTTTATAAGACCTTTCAAAATTCATCTTCATAGTCTTAAGTTCTAACAATAACTTCTCATAAACAAAGGTTAACCTAATTATCAAGAAAACTTACTAAAACATGATAACGCTCTTACTTTTAGCCGTAATGTAGCGTTTAATTCGGGAATCTCGTAATTTGAATAACAAAATTACAAATAAAATTATTGCTGACAAAAATTCAAGAGAGATTTACTAATTAACCACTACCTGGATCTAACAAATAAGTGCAACGTGTTATGCAGACATAATTTTTCACGATTAAAAGTAATTCAATAGTAATGCAAGTTTTTCTGACAGCTACCGAGCCTAAGCCTAAGTCTCAGGCCAACACACACCATACCAGACCATACACACTCAATACCTACTTAATAATATAAAAAATAGTAAATTAATTTTATTTGTAAGCCCCGGCCTCGTGAGTCATCTATCTAACACCATCTATTTGAGACTATTCTTATGAGCCCAAACACGCTATAACTGCTGTAATTTTCTGAAGAATTAAGCATACCGCAGACTTTTTGATGGTTTCGGATCTGTGAAAGTCAATAAAACCCTTTTATCATATAAAAAAAAATTAAACAAAAAATAAAACCGACTCCAAAAAACTGAAAAGGATAAAATAATTAAATTTTAGTAGGTACTCATCCCCTAGGAACATATTTTTGGTGCTAAGTTATTTCCAGAAACCAGAAATAGTGAAGCACCAACTCCAAAAATATGTTCCTACTAAAATTTAATTATTTTATCCTTTTCAGTTTTTTGAAGTGGGTTTTATTTTTTGTTTAAATTTTTTTTTCACGATTTTTAGTGATAACTTTTGAAGGTCAAAGCTAGATGGGTGACCGTCAACTTACATTGTTTTCTACTATCGTATCATTTCACTAAAAATTCATAGGAAAGCAAATATCCGCAACTCCGCATACGTAGACGACTTAATTTTTCCCGTTTTTTTGATTTAAAAACCAAACTACCCACTGGATTTCCAAAAAAATTTTATGGGACCAAATAGAAACTATTCCGCATCGAACAAAAACGGAATCATCAATATCGGTTCACCCAGTCAGAAGTTCTGAGGTAACAAACATAAAAATAATAATAAAAAAACATACAGACGCATTGATAACCTCCTCCATTTTTGAAGTCGGTTAAAAATGAGCTGATAATCATCAAACGCCTGAACTGATCTTGATAAATTATAGGTATAAACCATCCTAATCAAATCAGCCTTCAAACAAAAAAAAACAAATCAAATTCGGTCCATTCGTTTTTTTGTATATATATAACTGGATGTTCACCATCATGGTAAATCATTTCTTAAGTTTGAAGCCAAATACTTGAAAAACAACTAGGGTGTCATTGAGACGTAATGACCGGTGCTGACCTCAGAGTTGGGCCCGCAGCAGCCATCAATATAGTCACCGAGCGATTATAGATGTCGCCAGGGTGATGAGGGATAGAAAAAAAAAGAAATATATACATAAAATAAAAATAAGCGTGCAACGACAGAAAGAAACAGTTCCTTGCGTCCTGTAGTTATATTAAGACGCTACATATTAACTTTTTTTATGTTTTTGATGCGTTTAAACGCCTAATGGCTGGAAATCAGGAGACGCGGGTTCGGTGTCACACCTGGAGCATATATTTTTTCATCTTTTTCTTTCTTTATTTGTAATCGTTACGCTAAATATTTATGAATTTACGCATAAGGGTTTATTAAGTAACATTATTTACCAAAAGGAGATCAACTTAAAATATAAATGTAAAAAAAAAATTACGGAAAAAAATATACTTTAGTACATACAGAGTGGTGCGCTGTACCTTTTTTAGTTGTTAACCAAAGAAATTTACACACCAGTTTAGACAATATAATATAAAGTGGAGAAGTTCGGCCTATGTTAGAATAAAAGACATCAACGCGCGTGTCAAAAAAAGAAATCGAGCGTTGATGTCTGAAACTGTTACTGGTAAACACCTATCGTATCACGGTCACGACCGTGACCGCTATCGTAACCGGGCACTGTTACCGGTCACACCCCCAAGTGTTACCGGTCACTCTTGGAAGTGTCACACCTCCTAGTGTGACCGGTCACAGTTCCCAGCGTGACCGGGCACTATTACCGGCTACATCTCAAGATTTACCGGACTTAGTACCCTAAACCCCATTACAGCTGTAGACCAAAGAAAAGAAAATCACACACAAATTTAGATAATATTATACAGGATAATGCCGTCAATACGACAATAAATTAAAACATGGGCTATATTAATATATAGAAATGGCTTGCCACTTTCAAAAACATCTTATTCATTTGATAATTTCATGACATTTCTATGGAATAATGCAGCTAATTTTATATTATTTCATACAAATGTCATGAAATTATCAAATGATAATGATATTAAAAAAAATATATTGCCTTATTTATTTTTTTTATCGATTTTTTTAATTTTTTTGACGTTGATATTACCCCGGTGCAGACAAAATCGTGTAATTTTTAAAATAATTGATCTATCGCGATAAATCAAACTGTTTTATGTTGGGTAATAAAGGGACGTCTTCATAAAATTAAAATTTTGTAGAAAAAACTACACTGAATTTAAAAAATGATGGACTCTTCACAAAAAACCGGATATTTTTTATAGATTTTTGCATAAATTAAAAAATTGCTTAATAAAATGCCTACTTTGTATACCTTTCTGTTAACTTTAATTTATTTTACGTTATTTTTCCTTTTTAACGGTGTAAATTTCATGTCAATAGCATAATTTTATCGTTTTCACAAATGAACTTGCCACAGGAAAGTAATACCTTGTATGTTGAAGTACCATTCATTAACAGTTGATAGGAAAGGATATGAATAAGTTATTGGCATGAAATTTGCACCGTTAGAAAGGATAAACAATGTAGAATAAATTAAAGTTTGGAAAAAAGTATGTAAAGTGGGCGTTATATTGAGCAAATTTTAAATTTATGCATAAAATTTAAAAAAAAAACCGGTTTTTTGTTAGAAATTAGGCATTTTTTTTTAGTGTAGTTTTTTCTACAAAATTTTGATTTTATAATTGCGCCCTATCATTACCAATCATAAAACAGTATAATTCATCGCAATAAATCAATTATTTTAAAAGTTACACGATTTTGTTTACACTGGGGTAATTTCAACGTCAAAAAAATTAAAAATTCGATAAAAAATTAAATAAGCCAATATAATTTCTTAAATTTTTTTTTCGTCGATAAAATTAGTCATAGTATCCCCTATTTTCCTTTATACACTTTACCCAGACTCACACTGTATATTAATAAAAAAAAAATTCTACAGAAAAAAAAACTTTAGTACATACAGAGTCACGTGTACCTTATTTAGTTGTAAACCAAAGTTACACACTAGTTTAGATAACAATATAAAGTTAGAGAAGTTCGGTCTATGTTAGAATAAAAGACATCAACGCGCGTGTAAAAAAAAGAAGACGCGCGTTGATGTCTTTTACTTGAAACGTGAACTGTTACCGGTACCTAACACCTATCGTGACCGTAACCGTGATCGCTATCGTGACCGGGCACTGTTACCGGTCACACCCCCAAGTGTTTCCGGGTCCATGGCTTAATAATATCAGTAGGAAACAAAGAAAAGAAGGTTATTTCTATCAAACATTATGAAAATAACATTAAAATTTGTAAAATATTCTAATCAATATAATAGTCCTAGAGGACCCGGCGATTTCCGTGTTTTTTTTTATAAATACAAGTCAACGCTTAAAATGAAAAACAATAACATAAACTTAATCAATTAGAGCTCAATTTATGCAAACATAAACAAGACAAGTGAAATTGCTACATAAAAATTCGAACAAAATAAAATATAAACGCAATAACATAAATCAAAGCTCAATACACCAACAAACTTATAATTAGTAAATGAAATCTATAAGAGTTCTAAAACTAAACATTTCAATTAGCAACAGACACCAAAGGGCATCAGTGGATGAGTCACAGAATAAAGATGTAACCACAACACTCCCCACACCGTGCCCGGTCAATCTGTTTCTGGTCAATGATCATGTTAGTGCGAGTTTCTCCGGGAGGGGCGGGGTGTCCCTGGAAGAAAAGGTTCACCACTTCCACCCCGATGAGGGTCGCTAGTGAAGAGAGCTGACGTACATATAGTGGGACATGGGGTATCGCCTGCCATTTTTGCATCTGGTGCTGTATGGGTAAGAGGCGTAGTGGCGGCTGAAGTGCCTCCTCACCTGTCTGCCAATATGTCCCCACAAATGAGGCACTGTTTGATGTGTCCAGTGGTGGAAGTTGGACGGCAAGTGGGCAATGCGCCAGTGGATGGCGAATTGTAAGGCACCCCGTGGGGTGGTGACGGGCCGCTAGGTGACTCTGGTATCTCCTGAGTCATTGCGGAGTTATGCTCAGGTACAAAGGCACCAATTTGGCATCGCCAGTAACCATGTGGTTCGCATTATTGCCACAGGGTGCGAATGTGGGCAACGGAGAGGAGTAATTAAGGGAGAGGGATGGGGAGGAGGAGGTAGAGGACGATGATTGAGATTCGGATTGAGACGAGGGTAAGGACTTGGGCGTGGACGAAGACGTAGGTGTGGGCGTGGACGTGGCCAGAGGCGAGAGCATCCGTGAAGGGAGGCCGGGCGAGAACGTAGAGAACAGACAGATACACAGACAGACACGTCAGACTTATAACACCCCTCTGTTTTCGTCGAGGGTTAAAAATAAAGTCATGCATATGGTCCAATTTAAATAATAGCAAAAATAGGTTGCGAGCCGCAACTCAATCATGCAGCGGAATTGTTTACCTTTTCTTATTTGCTTTTTTGCGGTTTTCTGATACATAGATACTGATTTGTACCGTAGCTGCTTTGCAAAGAAAAAGTGTGTGCCTACTTATACCTTCACCTTTGTCTAGATTATTATGTTTTAGTGTAAGATTTCTCTTAATTAATAAGTATTTGAAATAAAGCCATCTACGCCTGACGATCGGCTGGCCGAGTGGTCAGTACCCCATGCTATACAGGCTACTCGGTCAGGGGTCCCGGGTTCGAATACCGGTGGGAGCTAATCTTTGTATGATGAGCACTACCATTTGTTCTCGAGTCGTGGATGTTTATATGTTTATTTAATATATTTCTTATATAGCGCGAACTCTTAATGATGCTTACTTTGGGATAGATAATAGGTGTGAGTGTATAAATGCTATAATTATTATTATCATATCTATTTATCTATAATATAATATAATATAAGCATCATTAAGAGCTTGTGTTATGGATACTAGATAACGGAGAAATAATGATAATAATATGTATATAAATATTAGAGATATACTAAATTAACATATAAACATCCATGACTCGTAAACAAATGCTCGTACTCATCATCCAAACATTTGTTCCTACCGGGATTCAAACCCGGGACCTCTTGACCGAGTAGCCTGGGGTACAGACCACTCGGCCAGCCGGTCGTCCGCCTATAAGCCGTTATGTCACTCGCGTTAATATAATTGTTGCGCCAAATGTTGATGCGCCACAGATAGATTAACATCTAAAGAAAGGATTTTTAGCATGTCCTATCTCCGTGCCAAATTACATCTAAATCGATTCAGCTAACTAATAGTGGAAACGTGAGAGACTGACAGAGTCACTTTTGATATTACAATATTAGTATGGATATCACCTAAATTACTAATTCGACGGAGTGTCCTCGTAAATAAATAACTTTGTTACACTTTGCTAACTTTGTTTGTACAGTTCCAACAAACAAATATTATAAATCCACCTGTGTACCTGCAACAATATTAGTTTCTGTTCAACGCAACGCCAGAACATGTGTAAATACTCACCCAATACAAAAGCTATGATTTAACGTTGTTTAGTAGTTACTATATCATCGAACTTTCTGAATTTATTACGTAACTTCCATTGGCAAGTAAGTAAATTAGCGGATATCATCTCGACTGTAAATAAATAAGACTATATCGCTGATATGATCAGAAGTCGTTACGTTTGTTAATTCTCATAAATATTTTGTAGATATATACTTTTGTACACAATTTTCCTTATTTACTATTCATACCTTCTTATAAAGAGAGCTTTGATCTCCTTGACCGCACATGGGCAACAAAGGGGCAAAGTGGACAAGAGCAAGGAGAAGCGATGGTAAGTACCTACTTAAAACCTTTTTCCATAGATTATATGGGCGAGATTTTTATGTAGCCATCTAGAGAGTGATATAAATATTATTTAAAGACGTATCTTCACTTATTAACTTTCACATTCGTATTGTAAGAAATTATATAAACTTTCAAAGGTACCTTGAAATTAATCTAACCTTCCCGCAGCACCTTAATTCTACTATCTGAATCTGTCTCAACCTTTACCAGATCGTCAGTTTACTTACTCGTAGTTAGAGGCCTGGCCAAACTGCGTCCTCCGATGTTTTGTCGCCACAGTAGAACTTTTTTTCGGCCGAACGGCCATGGTTTCCACGAGCGATGAGCAATTCTTAAAGTTATTTCAATGTAAATAATATAATAATATAATGTACTTACTTACCTAATCCTTAATTACCTACTCTCCTAATTTTATTTAACATTATAATAATTTGAAATAAATTAATTTAATTAAATTAATTAATTTGAAATTATTATTTAATTTATATATAATGTACTACTAACCTAGTTTTTTTTTAAGTTCCTTTGTCACTAACAATTATGAGTTTTTCTAACTCGATTAAATAAATAAATAATAATAATAATACATTCATATTTGAAAGATTTTTTGAAAAATATCTAAAATTCAATTCATGTGCTGGGGCGGGAACCGAATTGACTGCTCTAACTATTGAGCTTCGACCAGGGATGTTATGGATATGAAATTTCGGATCTGGATACGGATACGGATATAGGAATAATATTTTACCGGTTTCGGTTACGGTTAAGGATATGAAATTATTTCGGATTATCCGCTAGTTTCGGATAATTTCGGTTACGGATAGTAGAAAATGGAGTATCCTTTTCCAGTAACAACAGTTTTTCATATTTGATAATGTGTTTTGATTTAATGGACTTCGATAAGTGATGCACTATTTACTTCAAACGTAATTCTGGGTATTTCATTCTAATGAAAATAAACGCTTTGAAGTATCGCAACATAAACTAAACATGTCGACCTAATTTAGATCGAGACTTAATGAACATCTATAGAGAAGCCAATCGATGGTAATATCTCCTATAGACTAAATCATACGCAATGTGTATACGGTCAGCAGCAATAGTCAGTTAATTCATTTCCACTTACAGAACACGTATACAGAAATGGATTAATTTAATTTTAGAAAATTTCACTGTCATTTCTAAAGTTTGATGTCATCTCTACATTTAATTTTTTAATCATTAATTTTTATTTTTATGTGATCTATAATAAATGTGTTTCGTTACTGACCGTCTATAGAAGTAACAAAGCAAAGCTTAGGATTATCTAACAGACTATCAGCTTTTAAAGGTACTTATCGGCCGATGTTGTGCCGATACCTTTACAGGTCACAACATTTAAGGGTAAAATAATAGGTACAGTACACAAAATTTGATGTAAATTTGTGATTTTCCTATCTGTGTCGAATGCAACCAAAAATGTTTCCTAAGTTCATAGTTTCTTTAATAATACAAAAATATAGATAATGCACTCCATATTACTAAAACTTCACAATTTCCCGTAATACCGTCAGGCTACCGTCAATGTTAGTAGTATCTACTTAATATATACTTAATTAAATCACTATCATTATCTTTGATAATGTAGACATAATATTATTATGTCAAAATAATCAAAGATAGTAATCACAATACGACTTCTCAAATTATTAATTTTATTTTATTAAAATGAGATTTATGGGAGACAGGGGTGATTTGCTTTTAGGAATGAAATTTATCAAAAATACAGATAATTTTAGGAAATCAATCTACTAACCGTAGGCTTGTGTAAGCATATAGGCGTACCAATATCCATGTTGGCTAAACATAGAGGTGAATGCGTTCGGATGGTTATCGACACTCGCTTTTCATTTCCGTGTCCGCGACACATGGAAATTGCGAGTCCATCCCGTGGAATGTCGATGTGACTTTTGTTGCTCATTTGTTTTAGTGATGACGCTACCAGTCAAGGCTTAAATCGAAACATCAATAAATAAATCTAGGCTAGCTCTCAATAGCATGAGATTTCTATACAGTGTTTTGGTCAGGTACTATCTTCGCTGAAAATGAAGGGTACCTATACCTAATCCATAAGACGCCTTAAATACATTGGCTTACTCTAACCCTTCACATTTTTATATTTTTTGTTTATCTTCTATACCTTATACCTACTGTACATTTTAGTTACGCTATCTCAAATGTAAGTTCAAAAGCTATAGGTAGTGCTGCAAAAAGTAGCGGATGATGGATGGGGCGGGGCTTCATCGTTCGGACCATATTATTATTATCACTCTGCGCTGGGGTACACCTTTTGGTTCTGTTGATGTTTTCTTTCTTTGATGGGCTCGGGAACGGGTAGAATCGCCCAGTCCTTGGCACAAAACAGTGATTGCAAAAAGTACTCTGTCCTGCGACAAAGACTCGACTGCTGAGAAATACGTTGATTTTCAGTGATCAACTGACATTCCCATTCCCAAGCTTTCACCAGATTTGTGGAAATTCGCCCCTTTGAGAATCAAATCCTGCCCTAGGGAAAGGCATGCTTCTATAGTAATAGGGCATGAGGTTCTCTAAAAGATAATTTATATAATAGTAGATAGTAAATAAAGCGCTGAAAGTATCTTGAAGAACATTTTTGGTTCAAGTAGGTATCTTATATTCTAAAGTTAACTACGTCGAGACATTGCGTCGCTTAGCACCTTCTATCGGCTATATCTACTCTATAGAGCTTTTTAACCAAATCTCACCTTCCTTTTCTTACTCAGCAGCACGCGTCCACCTCAATATCACCCACAAGGAAGTTTAGTAATTCCTTTCCTTGTCGTATGTTTAAAGCTTGGAATTCATTGCCGGTGTTGCGTCCTGCCTATAGCGTGGTTGCTTCAAAAGAGCCGGCAAGGTGGAGATGGCTAGAACAGTGTGTTCAAGTTGAACTAGCTGTCTTCATTTATGACTCTTATTACCTCTTAACATGTGGTATTGGGTCATTTAATTTTGCCGTGCAATAATTTCGACTCCATCAATATATTAGCTTTATTATTTTATGTTAAGAAATATTTCTTTGAAATTGTTCTTTCAAGATTAACTACTTTCATAAGCATTCAAAACGACCCCTGATTTACTTTTACCCATTTGCGGCTCGGGTACACCTTGTGCTGCTGCTCCTGTTAGGTACTGACTAGGCAAGCAAATTTAAAAAGCACTCATTCAGAACACAGGATCTTAAAATCAAGCTTTAAAGGAAAAGCGTATTATACTGTTCTACTTTCACAACCTTACTCACCTGCTAATTTTATTTGAGGTGTCGCCATCATCCCTAATGTACAAAGCGTTACACCAACAAGAGCCCAGGCACATTAAGGCCGCATTAGGCGCCGCTAGGGAAATGGTCTTATTCCCTACTTTCTGGGTTACAAAAAGTTTACCTAACAAAAATTTCGAGATAAAGAAAGCTCTAGAAAGTAAAAATTAGACTACCGTTTTAAAATAAGTTTCTTATTTTGCATTCCACAGACAACATGCCACAAAAAACCAAATTGTCTTTCTATCTGAAGGTCGTAGTAAAGAAGAGATGAAGCAATGTCATGTTTACAAAAAAAAAATGATAGGTGTTGGAAATTTAATCCTGGCAGCATGTACCTTCTATTCTCAAAATATTTTATATACCTTTTTACTTGTCATTTTATATCACTGTCAGTTTGCTTATGACAATATATTATTGTACTACATCAAGTGGTGATTTCATTATTTCCAAAAATAGGCATGTATTCAACTGAGCATCATACTAACCGAAACAACAAAAATACTAAGTTTACTAGGGCATCTAAAAATCTGATTTGGGCGTCTATTAAACGCTTACGTGCCAGTAAATATACTTGCTAAGTGGGCACTTAGTAAGCATTTTTACTTCCTAAAATTAATCCTATTTTTTTAAAAAACAAATCTTAGAGCTCCAACTTTAAACTCATCAACGTTCTTTATTAATGTCGTAAGAAGTCACGGCATCAAAATATTTTATCTACACTCGTGTTTTAAAATTCAAATTATGATCTCAATGGTGAACATAATATATATTGCCATACTTTTTAATAGCGTAAATTAAAATGAAAATTTAAAAAAACAACCTGTAACATAATGACCATAAGAACATCGGTTCGACTCATTGAACATAGTGAAATAAGGGAGTGTTTGGCGGAATTCGGTGGTATCAGTCAATATTTTTATTACAGTAATTAAAAATTGTGTCTGAGCGAACGTTGTATTAAAAATTGGTGTAGTTTTATGAAGCAAATGTTTGTGTCAACGTGTAATTGGAAAATCATTATAATAAAAGCCATTATGGTGTGACAGACATTTAGAATTTTATCGTGGTTACCCAACTCATCAAAGTAGCATCATGAAGATTGTCATCTTAGATTTCACGCTAAACTTTCCCAAGATGCATTGAATGTGTAACACCAGCATTTCAACGCAATAAATGAAGGTAGTAAATAGGTATATTTATATATATTGGCTTTGAAGGTTTAGCAGGGTGCAGTTAGTAAGTAAGTATGCGTAGCTATATGTGTAGATGAGCACTCAGCTTTTATTATTTCTAATTACCATAAAATAATATAAAGTAGTGTACCATCAAAGAAAAATCTTTAAAGAATGCTACACTTGCTTCAAACTCTTGATATTCCGAATATATTATCCTAATAAACTATGAGAAAAGTTCGGAGAATATTTCGACCGCTATTAATTAAACAATCACTTTAGTAATTTAATTAGAACATTTTGTTTACGCAGCCTGCGTCCCTCGACTTTGATAAATTGCTACGAATAAAAAGATTCCATTTTCTTATCTTGGACACAATTTGTAACTGTTTATGTCTTTCCCTAGTGTCATCTAAGAAACAAGACTAAATTATATTCGTATAGGTAATTAGATAATCCAATTTCTGATGTATGGCTTTGATATGAATACATGAAAGTCTATGCAAAGATTCCTTTAATTGTACTATCATGACGACTGTGTTCGTATAAGTAATTGAATTATTCTTGGCTTCTATTTATTCAGAGGAACTCAAGATGAAAATTGAAGTTATGAATACATAATAGTTATGAATATATATTGCAACGTATTCAAACTAATCTCTAGGCATAATCAAAACAAATGAAAGAACTGCCATTAGATACCTAGGCCACTAACGCTAGAGTTATACCGTAATTAGCCTATTGTGAGTGTAATTTCATTAAGTACCCACCCACCCCGACACAATAGGTATTCTATTGCGTAGGAGACGCTGCAGAAAGAGGATTGATAAGCGAGGCAAGGTTAAAATATTTTATGTAGTTTTGCACATAATTATCTCTACATAAATAGCTTTGTTTTGTCAATCATAGTTTTCTGCATGTCGCAGTTTATAGGCAAGTGCCTATTACCGATATGCACGAAATATTACATTATGTCTACTTTTTAGCCCCCGACGAAAAATATAAGTTTGAAGTGTCTGTCTGTGTAGATTACTGTAGATACACACAAACAACCTAAACGAATGGATCGATTTTGATTTATTTTTTTGTTTGAAAGCTAATATGATCAGGATGGTTCTTCGCTATAATTTATGAAAATCAGTTCAGGCGTTTGATGACTGTCAGCTAATTTTTTACTTGACAAAAGGGTTTTACCTACTAACTTTTTACAGAGAGGTTGATTTGAGATTTGGTGTACTATTACTTCGGTGACATTCCCATGACATACTAACCTTGAACTGATCCTATACCATCATAAAGTCTGCGGGATGCTTAATTCTTCAGAAACTTACAGCATATATAGCGTGTTGGGCTCGATTAGACATGGTTAATAAAGCTGGGGGTTACTAAAAATTTTCAATTTTATATTTTTCGACATAACGTGCATTATGAAGCACGGAGTTAATCTTCAAATTAATAAATTTAGGTCACCAACCTTTGCAGTAACCGTCGCGAAAGATAATTTGTTTTCGATATAGGTAGAATAGTGCTTATACCAACTATACTACCGAGCTCATATTATAATAATCTAAAGGCTTATTTTACAATCCCCAGATAAGATTTATTCAGAAATTTATTTTATAAGTTGACAGTTAATCTATAGAAAGTCTCTCATAATCTCAAATTTATTCTCTAAATAAAAAAAATATTTGAGGAGAAAAATCGACCCTAAAAGAACAAGAAAAAGCCAAAAGAGATTAGAACGCCGTAATG
The DNA here is from genome assembly GCA_947347705.1 of Nymphula nitidulata. Classification (NCBI taxonomy): domain Eukaryota; kingdom Metazoa; phylum Arthropoda; class Insecta; order Lepidoptera; family Crambidae; genus Nymphula; species Nymphula nitidulata. Next base: position 12,836,329 of record OX374625.1, on the reverse strand, counting down.
TGCACATCCTTACTAATCTCTACAAAATCCTGAATGATCCTGCTTGTCAGACCTGAAATATCTTGATGAAAAGTTTTATTTTATTTCGAACTCACAAAATGGGCTCATATCTATTATTTTACTCATTCATTGGCTGGCTGGAAGAGATATATTTTAGAAATAAAGAAGAGGACCACAAATGTATGAAACCTGGGCTTAAAATAATTTTAATTTTGAACAGCAATCCTACCTTTAGGGGGTGATAAGATATAATTATTTAGATTTTTTTGTGCATTTAAAAATATTATATAGCCCCCCGTTTTTTTTAAGACGAACATGAAAAATTCCATACTACAGTTTTTGCGTTTTGTTATTGCATTAATTAACCTATACCATTATTTTTTACTTTTGAAAACTGGAGCTGCAGCTAAAAGTATAGTAAATCTTTAAATATTTAATAGACAATGCAATAATAAGTGCATTTGACACATTTTTAGACTTGAAAAACAAGAAAAAAAGGTAAATTGCATTTACTTTCTGCTGGAATATATTTTCACCTTTTTAAACAAACGGGCAGCTAGAAAAATCTGATTGATATAAAATCGAGTAGCTTATTTGATTAGCTTTGTGAAGAGGTGTATCACAATATAGGGACGACCGGCTGGCCGAGTGGTCTGTACCCCAGGCTACTCGGTCAAGAGGTCCCGGGTTCGAATCCCGGTAGGAACAAATGTTTGTATGATGAGTACGGGCATTTGTTTACGAGTCATGGATGTTTGTATGTTTATTTAGTATATTTCTAATATTTATATATATATTATTATCATTATTTCTCCGTTATCTAGTATCCATAACACAAGCTCTTAATGATGCTTACTTTGGGCTAGGTAATAGGTGTGAGTGTATAAATATTACAATATAGTTCAAAATTATTCGGAATGAAAACCCAAAAAAGACCCTTGCGAACTTCCTATTACATGAACCTTACTTACTGTGTATATCGAATGTGCAATTTAATTAGTATGTAAACGTTTAAGCAATGTGTAGTCTTTACCAAAATTATTCGAGGATTCATACTAAGTACCATATAGTATAAAGTCCAAAGCTGTGATCCGTGCTTCCAAAGGATGAGGTTGTTATTGAAGCCGTTTTCAACCATCGAGCATTTATGTGTTTTTACCGTGTAGGAAGTCCTTTACCCAGTAGTAGGACGTTGATACGTCGAAAATGTAATAACACTAATATTTTATCATTTCTTTAACCTTGACAATTAAATTACAACACAATAAGCCGTAATAGCTTCACTCAGTCATACAAGACACATCAAAAGCTTAAGCCTTTTACGTTCACATCACGTACTTAAAAGAAATATGAAAAGTCTCTCGATACTTTACAAGAAAATAGGCATAATCGAACCAACAGAAAAGTATGGTCCAATTGTATAAGCGCGTTGTCAAAGCGTCATGATTATGAATGGTTGTCGTGCAATACAATATGGTGGCAGCGCAAAAGGTTGAATTAATCAGGCATCGTTGGGCTTTGGGCATCGATGGATACAGTTATGAGCTATATTTCACTGTGGATAGAGTAAGCGGGGGCGGAATAAAATCTGCACGGCCTCTGTTAGATTTCATAAGCCGTTTAGTTTGTAAGGTAAATTTTCTAAGCAATCACAAAGTGAAAGGTTTTATTTTAGGTTTGTAATAATAACATTAACTGTGGACATTATATAGTTAGGCTCTTAATGATTTATGAAAGCAGCAGAATGTGACAGAATGAGTTTTGTTATATGCCATTTTTTATACGATTTGACATTGAAAATCCTTTAAAGTTATAAAAAATGAAAAATGTTTGCCTGCTTGATGAAGTCAAAATTATTAAACTATAAATAGAGACGGTCCAAACCATACCACGTCCAAGCACACAGCTGTACTAAATTAAAAAATATTTTTAAAGCTAATATGGCATTCATTTCGTCTACAATAATGGTCTCTTAAGACATTTTTAAGTAGCAGATACCATAATAAAATAAATATATATTAAAAATAGTTTTTCTTCACCGTACCAGTCACAAGTCTTAAGGTTTATTCCCACATATCAGTGAAGCCACAGTTCCGGCACAGTTCCGGCACAGTTCCGTATCAGTGCTTCAGTGTTGCGTCAGTGATTCAATTCACACATGTCAGTGCCTGCTCATTTCACGGAGCTTCAGTGAAAACGTGTCCGTCGTCAATCGTGATTGTATTTCGTATCCATATACTTTGCATGAGATAAATCATATAAAACTCTATTTTCACGAACCAATTCTATTAATCGCTTGTCCTCTATTTTGTTTTTGTTCTGCGTGTGTCTGCTCAGTTCACGGAGCTTCAGTGAAAACGTGTCCGTCGTCAATCGTGATTGTATTTCGTATCCATATACTTTGCATGAGATATATCATATAAAACTCTATTTTCACGAACCAATTGATGCCGGCGTCCGTGATCTGTCCGTGATCGGTCCGTCCGGCAAAAAATATCGTTGTCGACGATACCTTCCGTGCTTGCCGGTGCCGGCACTGACACTGAGAGCACTGAGCCGTCACTGACACGGACAAGTGGAGATACGTTCATAGATAATGTATGAAATAATATTTCGCACTGATACGGAACTGTGCCGGAACTGTGGCTTCACTGATATGTGTGAATAGACCTTAAGACTTGTGACTGGTACGGTGAAGGAAAGTCAATAGCATTAAACTATTTTTAATATATATTTATTTTATTATGGTATCTGCTACTTATAAATGTCTTAAGAGACCATTATTGTAGACGAAATGAATGCCATATTAGCTTTAAAAATATTTTTTAATTTAGTACAGCTGTGTGCTTGGACGTGGTATGGTTTGGACCGTCTCTATTTATAGTTTAATAATTTTGACTTCATCAAGCAGGCAAACAATTTTCATTTTTTATAACTTTAAAGGATTTTCAATGTCAAATCGTATAAAAAATGGCATATAACAAATATGGCATATAATAAAGGTTTTATTATATTAAATTAAAATTAAAAGTGAAAATTGATGTTCAGAAGCACTAATTCAGACACAGACTTTGCATCTTTTGCAGTTTTTCATTTGTCGAAATCGTTGTAGAATAGAATAGAATAGACGGACTCGGGAGTTAAATCACTTTCGTCACTCGACATTTTAATGGAACTTTTCTTCTATTTTGATATATTTTCATAAAATCTTTGCAGTAATCAGCTCGATTTTAGACAAAGTTCGATTTTCAAATTACGTTCGATTTTGAAATAAGTTCTATGCGGCGCCCGGCCGGACCCCGGCCTTCTAGTATTAGTTGATCTATTATTACGAAATTAGACTTTAAGGCCATTGCAATAAGAACTATGAAAAGTGAATCTCATTATAACCCAACGGGTTATAATGAGATTCAGTACAACATTACACCCCGGCTAAAGCCAAGGGCTTTAATGACTTGCTTTACGTAAGATTTGCATTATCGAGCAGGTGGTGTGAAAAATAATTAAATTACATAGTTGTACTTGTGTGACTAGCGGACTAGCGATAGTCCTGAGTTTCGGAACGCGCTATTGCCTATCTGAAATTTATTTAAAAACTTACTTTGCCTCACTGCAAAAAACGGTTTTCCTTCGAGATTTTACGAAGCAATTTTGCTGCTGGAGAGGTTAAAAAAATATTTATAAAAATATTCTTATAATATTCTAGTCTAGAAGTGTTAACTTCAATGAGTGGTGAGATAAACGTTACTTTAAAAACGTTGGAAAAAGGAAAGAAAGCGGTGAAAAAATTAGTGGGTTATACCTAGTGCTCCGGTGGCGTAGTGGTAATCGCGTCTGGCCGGAAATCAGGAGACGCGGGTTCGAGTCCCGCCTGGAGCATATATTTTTTCATCGTTTTCTTTCTTTATTTTTAATTGTTACTACATATATTTTCATGTTGTAGAAACTGGTTTAGTACATTTATAAAACAATATACGAAAATTATATTAGGTAATAATAGTGAAAACAGAATTTATTTAGGCGCAAATAAGATTATTGGTAAAGCATTATTTGTATATAAGAGGAATTTACTTTCAATAGTAGATATCATTGATAGATGTTATTGATATTCACAATCGTATAGAGGCGTTTTTGTAATCCTTACAGTTATTTTTTAATACAGTGATTTGTATTATTTCGCTTACTTAACACGCTAGATCGCTATTTTGTCTTTTTTACTTTCCCCGTCCATATGTCTATACCTATCACTCTCTGTCTAAACAACTTTTTATAAAAAGATAGATCGCATTAAAAGCGGGAGGACTTTGTCCCCTAAGGTGCCAAAAGAACGCTTTCTCATGACTTTTACCAGGCTGGCAATGCGTGAGTAGTGCCCACGGTGCTACGAGCGTCTCCTACGGTAACAGGTTACCATCAGGACACGCTTGTTTGCCTCATTCTATAAAAAAATATAACTTCAAAAATATAACTGACGACGGCCTGGCTGAGTGGTCTGTGCCCTTTGCTTTACAGGCTACTCGGTCAGGGGGTCCCGGGTTCGAATCCTGATGGAAGCAACTATAGTTCTTTAGTTTCTTATTTATTTAAGCGGTGCGCAATTTGAGTTTTTGCGGAATTGAATTTCGTTGGATAGAGTGGTAACTAAGCGCCTACTACCTACATCAATTTGGGGGACCTACAAAAGGGGTTTCGCTCTCCTAATTCCGGCTGACACCTAAGCGTTTTTGGATCGAACATTACTTAGCGCTATTTGGAACATAAATAAGTTGACCTCTATTAAATTGTGTACCTACATTGTTTAGCCTCAAGCGTATTTGAAACCTCTACAGGCACAAATACTTTTCTATTTTATTGATTTGGTTTGCCAACAGCTATTACAATGATACTATTTACAAGTTTCAATAAATAATTGTCACAAGAATAATGCATAGCCACATAGGTACAGATAAACACCTCATTCAAATGATGGCGGAAAGCCGTTTTTTACATTAACCTTAAAAGTTAGGTACTGATAATTTTTAAATTTAGTTTAAAAATATAGCGGTTAAACCAAAAAATACTAGGTATTTTATTTTATTTTTTCATAAATTGAGATAAACTATCGCATGTATGTACATCTATAATTATTACTAATAATATTATATCGCTTACAAATTCTGTATATTACAAATAAAAAATTGAAAATTTTGTAACCCCGGGCCTGATTAATCATCTAAGTATCTATTTTATTGTCGTATTGTCGTCACCACCCTGTATAAATTCTATAAATCAGGTCAGTACCTTATCAGTGAAAACGTAACAGACAGGAAGACAGAGAGACAGAGTTGCTTTCGCATTTTATATTATATTAAAATGGATTAGATATAGGTACAGGGTGGTGCCGTCAATACGACAATAAATTAAAACACGGGCTATATCAATTCATAGTTCATAATAATGCAGTGAATGTTATATTATTTCATACAAATGTCATGAAATTATTAAATAATTAAGATGTTTTTGAAAGTGGCAAACCATTTCTATTAACGAATATAGTAGCCCATGTTTTAATTTATTGTCGTATTGACAGTACCATTCTGTAGATGAGATAATTCGCTTAAATAGCCTATATTATGTACCTCTTATTAACCTTAAATATTACTGGTGGATAGCTATTTAAGTTTTGCGGGTTGCGTCTGACGTGCAACAAAATCATTTAGATAGTTACCCACTGTTACCTCCATTTGACGCAGAAACATGCAGAGCTATTATTTAGTATATTCTCTGTATGTTTACGGATATTGAGATCTACATGCTATTCTGAAGTAAGTAGAGAAGTTTGTTGTACTTAATTCATCTTGCATTCGACATTAAACTGAAAAAAAATCCAAAATAACACTTAGGTACGAAAGTTTTGTTTTTTTTAACATATTTTTTTTTCTATTTATTAGTAGCTAGGTACCTACTACTATTAAATAGGCAAGACTAGAGAAAGTTAATTTACCTATATTTGTAAGAAAATGGCAAAAAGTGAACAACATATTTCTTAGACAGAAACATAGCATTGTATTTTCAAATATTTTTTAAAAAAGAAGAAAAACCTATAATAATACCTACATTATTCAAATCAATTACCTAATTGAACCTACCTTATTGATTTTAATTTCAAGAAGATATAATTTAGCAGGTAAGTTTTTAATTTTAATAATTAAATTTAATTGAATAATTTTATTTTTATAAATTTTATTTAATATTTGAGAAATTAGAAAAGTATTAGATAGGTGTTTTATACCTTTCCTTTACTATACCTATTTACATTTATCCTAATCGTTTAGCAGCCTCTTGCGATAAATATAACAAAAAGTTATCGATTCCAACTTCTAATTTGATGATACCTACCACTGACAAAAACTTTTTATATCGGGAAGAGCGCAAAATAAATTGTACACATTTATTTTCGTCTGTTGCACAAGTGAAATGTCGCTGCTAACAACACCTGTTTCAAATTCCGATATTTTTTTAAAAAACAAACGTCGGTCGCAGGCCGTGTGCGGATAATATACGCTGGTGTCATTCGTTGCCTGCGACACATACCTCGGGTTGATAAATGACATCATTTATTCCAGACTGTACCCTTCTGCTGTATTCGAACTATGGTTACTCGTAGCACGCAATTTTGTCCTAACATAAACCTTATTTCGAACGGATAAGCCGTAATATTTTCAATGTTGATGCGTGTCTATTCGTAGAAACTGTGTTTACAGTAAGAATGTTATATTGTTCCCGTCACTTTTTAGTGACAACTTTCTATCAAAAATTCGTCATTTAAACCAAAATTAGTAAGAATGATAATGAGTAGGTACTTTGAATTCACGCTTGTAAGAACTTGTTCCATGAAAGATATAATAATTCAGTTAAGTTTTATGTCTAGCTCGAGTGACCCCGTTAATTAGACACATAGGTTTTTACTAGGTGGTAGACCCATATGTCGGGTCGCCTGGGTAGGTACCACCGCCTTTCTTATTTCAGCCGTGAAACAATTCGCTGTGTTTCGGATTGAAGGGAAAGGTAGCCAGTGTAATTACTGGGCTTGGACGGCATTTCATCTTAGGCCTCAGGATGACAACGCACCTGCAATATCAAGTGCTTTTCCTTGTTATTGCAGGTGTCTATAGGCGGCGGTAACCGCTTACCACCAGGTGGGCCGCCAGCTTGTCATCTAGGTGTATAAAAAAAAAGCTACGAAATACTTGATACTTTTTGAAAAACGGAAAAAAAAAACAATCTAATTAATAAAAACCCATTTTAATTGCCTAGGTATCTCATTACAAAAAGAAATAAACTTTTGTCCTTACTCATATTCGGCAAAAGATTTTTTTCTTCAAAACGTCAAAAACCACACTGTAATTTTATGTTCTTAGCCCTATTATTGGATAGCGGATACTTCTTCTTTCGTACGGGCGGTTTCCGCAAATCGACGACTGTTACGCCTATTTTGCGCCGGAGGTTCTAGTTCACTACAGCCATCCCAGCTCCCCCAGGAAGGCACCCAGCGCCTCGATGTCTCTGAACACCTAATTATTCCAGTGATGTTCATGTAGGTATTTGTTATATTGACTAAATCTTCCTTTGAACCAGCTTGGAGGTAGGTATAGGGATGATTGGCTCGGGCCCTATTGGTCACATGCCTCACCCCCTCCTGGCTAGTTCGTCAGTAGCGTGGTAGCCTCTTGCGCCGCTGTGTCTCTACCATGCTCAGACCCAAATGGCATTCGTGAATGAGGCTCGATGTTATCTAGCTGTTCAGGGCTTGTAAGACTGATTTAGTGTCAGAGAGTATAAGTTTATTATGATTTGTTATAGACCTATTTGTGGTCAGAAGAATACCCATAGGTAGGTAGGTACACTCCGCTTGGAATACCGTCAACCATGTTGTAAACTCCCAGCGGGATGCATATGTGAATGTTTAGTCCTCCGAGAAGACATTCGTATCTGTTCAATTAATAATTAACATAAAATTTAACTATACGTAGACTACTCAATTTCATAATTTATTATGGTGGCCACACTAAATTAGTTATAAATTATCTTTAATAATGGCAACTCAGCAACTTCCCTTTTCAATATGTTACCTCGTACTGTTAAAGTTTGCTCATATAAATTAAAATAAATAAGTCAATATTTTAACTCGCATTTTATTAACGTAACTGAACTCATTTTAGTGCCGTTGGTGAAAATCATGAGTGGTCACCAGTCCAAGTAGTACAAACTGTGTGTTATTCACTGACAGTTGTATCTTATGCTTCTTGACAAAAGATGAAGGTAGGTGCTATCTTGCCACAGATCGCTTCTACCAGCGGGTGTCGACCCAGTCCTGTATAAGTATATTGAAATGTTTTATCTTCTCAGATCTTATTAGTTTCAGATGGAATAGAATATAATGATTAAAAAAAGGAGTGGGGGTGTTTAGTGGGATTGAGTGGTGTCAGTCAAGAATTTTATTACTTACAATAATTAAAAATTGTTTCGGAGCGAACTTTGTGTTATAAAATTGGTGCAGTTTCATGAACGAAGTGTTTTTGTTGACGTACCACTAAAAAACTACAAGAATAAAAGTGATTAATATGGTGTGAAAGGCGATGAGAACTTTTTCGTGGTTATCCACCTCATCAAGTAGCATCTTATGGAGACTGTCATCATATATTTTGCGTCAAATTCTCCTAACGTGCATCAAAATGTGTAACACCAGCATTTCAATGCAACAAATCAAGAAATACTAAAGACATGGCTGTATGGGCATTAGTGCCCTTTGCCTTCTCTGTATAGGGAGAATGAACAAAAAAAGGTGTTTGGCGGGATTTTGTGGTGTCAGTCAAGATTTTTGCCGTCCCTTTATCACAATTAAAAATTGTGTAGGAGCGAAGTTTGTGTTATAAAATTAGTGTAGTTTTTTTAAATAAAGTGTTTGTGTTGCCGTACAACTAAAATATTATTAGATTAAAAGTGATTATGGTGTGAAATAAGATGAGAACTTTTTTGTGGTGATCCACTTCATCAAATACAAATAGCAGAAGAAATAAATAAATACTGAAGACATGGCTGTATGGGCATTAGTTCCCTTTGCCTTCCTTTTATAGGGAGAATTAACAAAAAAAAGTCAACTGACATCACAGACAGATAGCAAAACTACTGACACTGACAGATATAGTCAGACAACACAGTACACACACTGTTTTTCTTGTTTTACAAAGAGAATATAAAACGCTACGCTAGAAGCGTTTTGTTGTTTTACACTAATACAAATTATAACCTGTAGTTATTTAGATTTATTGACGCAAAAATAACTATGTAGTTTTGATACGAAAAGTAAAATAGAATAAATCAGTTACTTGCGTATAAAATGGCAGACGATACTGGTATGTCTTCGGAACATACAAACCCCAAAGTAGATGTAGAATATTGGTTAGTAGGTGTTTAAACAAGTAAGAATATCAAAGCTTTATTTGCATTGTATTTACATAATAATTTATTGTACATATATATTTGTCGAAAATAAAACTTAGATGACACTCTGAACTGTCTAATGATTATAATTATTTAACTTTTCTTTATTCTTTCGTTTGTCTTAACGTCTTTGTAAATAGGCATCGAGACATAAAATTAAGTTTTATAATAATTATTCTTCTACGTTTAATTTATGAAACTGTCTGTACAAATTTGATCCCGTGTACGTAGCTGTCATTGCCTCTAACTTGTCAGTATAAAACTTAAATCAGTAAACTTCCAATAATTCATATTAAATACCATACCAAATAGTCCTTTTTATTTTCAGTGGAGTGTGCGATTATGGAGGTCATTGTCTAGCACTAGCAAAAACTATCAGACAAAGCACTCCTAATGCTATGGTATATTGTAAACATGGACGGCAAGGTGTGTATACATAATTTTCTGTCATTAATAGAAAATTCCTTTAACTTTTTATTTAGGAAAATATTCTATTAAAAATATTCTATGTGATTTAAGACTGTACAAAGTTGAAAGACAGATTACTTACCTACAGCACGCATAGCACAAGGAACAACAGTAGCTCGAGAAACAGTGTTGTCTACACCATAATATAATTTTTCTCAGGTTAAGGCCCAACAAAACTGACATTACGGTTTAGAGTCACCTGACATTACATTACAGTTCTCTAGCTTCTCGTGTTCCTTGTCCTATGCGTGCAGGGCCAATTTAATTCCTCAATGATTGATTTTCAAATTCCCAAATAATTTTCATCTAGGGAATCATTTTGATAGATTTTCTATAGATTAACTATTAACTGGTCATCATTATTCTCTAGATAAATCTTATCTGGTCATTACAAAAAATTGGACCTAAGCTGACTCTGTTAATAGCATGTAGATACATTTTAGTAAAATGTTTAATGTTGTGTAATACCTATTATACCTATACCGAAATAGTTATCAATATTATTTTAATATGACTAATGTTTTAAAAATTGTGTCTCTTAATTTCCGTTTCCAATTTCTCTCCAAAACCTGTTGCCAAACACTTATAGGATGCTATGGTGACTTAGATGGTTTTTCTTTTAACAGTATCTTATGTTAACAACAAGTCATGCACCGAGATTTGTGTCTGTTATCACATAATCTGAAAGTGATTTAATTGCATTTTGTTTAAAATTAAGAATATAATTTTTGATTTTATCATTATTATAAATGTTTGAAAAATTACTTAGTAATTAAAATAATATAAAACAAAATATAATTTTGTTGGCAAATTTTATAGAAATCCAAAAAAACAATAATTAATTGCATTTTAACAGAATTATATAAAATTTGATAAACAAAATGCATAGTAATTAAAATAATATAAAACTAGAAAAATTTCACGTCCTGAGGTGGCAATAGAACCCACGACCTTTCGCAATCTGGGCGACTGCTCTGACCACTGAGCCACCCAGGACTTGGGATATCCCTGTGAAATTCTTCTAGTCTATCTGTATTTGCGTTTATGAGCTAACGTCCACCCTACAATGTTGAAATATTCTATTTCAACATCTGAAATGAGTATTTTTACAAATACCTACGATTCGGTTCAGTTGGGGCAGTGCTTTCAAATACAACCAACAACTGCAGCCTGTATTCTCGTCACCATCCTGTGTTAATCATTTGGCAAAAGAAAAAAGTTCAAAAGAGACTTCAGCCAATATCTAGTTAAAACTTTTTTTAAAAATGTTGAAACGTAGGTCAGCAAAATGATCCTTATAGTCAAATGATAAATTTCGATGGCTTAAAAATATGGTCAACAACTTTCTTTACATAGGTAGGTATAGCAAAAAAGACCTCGGTCAACCGTTTTTGGTCAATGGAAATTTGGGTGGGGTTACGAAAACGTACAAATTACGAAGTGTCATGATTATGACAATTAATAACCAATTGTTTCTGGAATGTTTAGCTTGACAGATTAAAGATGTTCGATATTGGTACTCGAAAGCCCCCCACGATAAATTATATATTATGCGAAAGCTTATGCTCAGAGGATATTGAATATACCATTTTTTCATATAGACAAATAGACGAATTTGACGTTTTATACTATGTCTGTGATGTGTCACATTTTTTGGAAGGGAATTTTACATCTCTGGATAACAGTTTTTTGACCAGAATAAAATGTTATTTTTTATTTATATGTAGGCATAAAAAATATAGTTTTGTCTCATAATATTCTTAAAAATATACTCCATCTTCTCATATAACTTAGTCGTGGGGGGTAGCTGAGTACCAGCCCCCATACATTTTCAGAACATGTCCTTTATGTTTAATATTTAGGTAATACTTTTTTCATTACAAAATATTCACCAAAGCATGCACCTGTTTAGGAATTATTATTATTATTATTTTATTTTAGGAATGGATTTTGTGCTGTGAAACAATTGTGGAACAATAATATTGACTAATTTTATTGCAATAATTTTAACACAGACTCTACAAAAAAGCAATACCTGCGAGAAAATTTATTTTTGTGATTTCAACAATACTGTTTACAGGCTCTTTTGAAGTAGAAGTCAACAGCAAACTGGTGTATTCAAAATTACAAACAATGGCACTTCCAGACTATGAGGAAGTAGCACAAGTCGTCAATGATGTAGCACAAGGTAATGAACCAAGAGAAATAAAAGGACAACAACCAATAAATTGTGTAATATCATAATTTATTTAAATATAGTAAAACTTTAAACAGCTAGTCATAAAATAATAAAAATATTTGTATAATATAATTGTTGTAAAGTGGTAAATAAACAATTTTAAAATTACTTATTTATAAATATTTTCCTACTTAAACACTAATAACTATCACAACTGTAAAGGCAACATTTTATAAATTAAAATTGTCCGCCTTAACTTTGGCGAGAAGGCAAGATCATGGATGGCAAGATCATGGATGGTAAGGTCATGGATTTCAAAATCGGATATATAAGTCAATGTGGATGATAATTATGTCGTAAAATCTTATGGTTAACGCGGTGTGTTGCCGCGCGTTATGTCGAGTACCTAATTACTTCAGTAAGACAAACCCGTTCGTTGTCTTTCTGTAATAAGATCGCATCTATTGTAGTTCTTTCTCGATGTATAAAGCTGACGCTCTGCTCAAGTAAGCTTAATATATCTTTTGATTGGTAAATCATACCTTAATGTTTCATTCCATTTTGTGTATGGGGCTCGATACACCTAAACATAGTTCCAGATATCTGAAGTTGTTCTGATAAGCTTGCTTCAGCAGCTCAAAAAAAACTTAAACCTCTGCAACGGCGTTCCCACATATCCTAAGTAAGATTTTACGACATTATTTTGTTACTTAACATTAATATTCAAATTTGAAATCACTAAATAAGGCACTATCCTAAGTAAGATTTTACGACATTATTTTGTTACTTAACATTAATATTCAAATTTGAAATCACTAAATAAGGCACACAAACTTAACAGATTTATAATCTAATCTGATTTAAGTGCTAAAAACAAACGTAAAATATAAAGTGATTAACATAAAAACACCCAACATACTGCCTATTTCCCATTATTATATTTTTTTTTACCACATTAAAGGGAGTAGGTACAGCAACATCAATAAAATTCAACTAAGTACTTACATTTTTATATGCTAAATAATTTTCAAAACATTATCATTACGTAATCGAATCATTTTACTTTTCTTATTTTCTTATTTTCAAATCAAAATAACAAGGACAAGAAAAGTTATTCAAAAAATGGGAATAAAACCAGTCCTTGAACCTGTAAATAAAATTAAGACTGGTTTATAATCTAGAAGACAAAAACAACCTAAAACACACCGTAAAAATCAAATTCAGTGTAACACTCGTGTTATAAGTATTATATGAGAAGCTACCTATATTATATGTTTGTTAAATCTATTTAGCCTGTGAAAAACTGTCAAAAGGAGAATGTCCATTAACTAATGGGGGTAGAAACTACCAATACTAGTCTCAAAATCTCATCATCATCACCAGCCTATATAAGTACATCCCACTGCAGTGCTTGGCTCAGGCTGTCCTACATGGGAGAAACACATGAGGAGTTTGGGCCATAACACCACCACGCTGGCCCAATGCGGGTTGGTAGGTCAAAGCGGTTGCAGTAACAACAGGGACCAACGGCTCAACGTGCCTTTCTGAAGCACGGAGAAGCTCGAGGTTAAAAATTTTGATTGACCCACCGCGGGATTGACCATGGCAAAAGTGGCTTTGTTTTTTATTTTCTAAGGGGCTTTCAGTTGGACCCTCGTATTAGGTTAGCTTATCCCCAGTTTTAAAATAATTCTTGAAATAATAATATGTTTCATTCGATTTTAAGTACAATTTGGCGAATTGTCTATTTTAGTATTTTTTTTGTATGGTTAACCCAGTCAAATGGACATTTCCCTTTTTATATAAGATATTTCAATTATATTGAGTTTTTTTCATAGGTACCTATGACGGCCGCAAATCAAGCATAATACATCAAATTCAAAGTGACTCTTAATAATTAAGATACAATATCTAAGTGTTTAACATGGTCTGCAGTCATGTGTATTTACATTGCTAAAATATTCTCAGATGAGAGAGTTTGCTTGGTCTACAGGTCTAGCTATCGCGATTGGAGGTAACTTTTGCAGAAGTAATTTCTAACCAGGCAAACTTTTTTTTAATAACAAATAACGCATGTTACTTCCAAAATCACAAAAATATAAGATTAACAAAGTGCGATTTATGTTTTGTTGCTCAATATCTAAAGTAAGACTGAAGAATAAAGCATTTTATAAAAGTTTCAACTTAAGTATAAAATTCTATTTTATTCAATAGGTACTTACCCATTTTTAATTTTGAATGATGAAAACTGCTACACGTGTGATCTTACACGTTTTTACAAAATTTAAACCTTATTACATTACTTTGTTGCAAAATACGATCTACTTACACGACAGCACATCAAGTGTAACAGTTGTACTACGAAAACCGCCTCTATTAAGAACGGAGTAAGTAGTCTAAAAAAAAATGCTTTATAAAGCTGTACATCTAAGACACAAGAAGTGGTGCCTCTAGTAGTTGTTTTACGTCAAAAGTAGCTAATTGGGAATTTTCACTTTAAATGGTGCAGGCTTTTTTTCAGTTGTCGCATGAAAACAAACTGATGAAAAAAAATATTACGAAACATCTTTTTAAGAAGAAGCTTATTACACAGAAAGTATATTTATAATCCTGCATGACTTTAAAATTTGGCTCTAGAAAAAAAGCTATTCCAATTTTATTTTAATTAAAAATGATTCGAAAATGTATGAATTTACACTGTCACGTGGCCTACTTGCATTCGATTTTTTAGAACATTTTTGTATGACGGCTAACATAGCGATAATTTACTTTAATTGTTAGATACTTGTGTTTTTACGTTCGCCGTATGGATTCCTTATTTTAAATATCTGTCTAATGTAGGTTCCTTTGCTTCACTTTTTCTTGAAAAAGGCAAAATGTGTGTTTCTCTATGAAAATGGTTCCGAAGCACGTTGTTTTAGTTGATGTATTGCTTGATTGCTTTTAGTTTCTATAAAAATATCGTGCCGCCATCTAATATTTTTTTGTACCTAATCGTGTTTAACAGTTCATGGTTGCTTTTTACCCACAATATTTTGGTATATTATATGCAGTAATTGACTTTTACTTCAACGTCATTACTTCCCATCAAACTTCCCATCAACTAACGTACTCTCTAGAGGCACAGATTTATACCTATAGTGTAAAAATTAGATAGTCACGAAGATAATACACTAGTATTGAGGTAAAAAAATATTAGTTAAACTAATGCCAGGAACAAAAAGGGCATCACTTTTACTTACTCAAATTAAAAAATAATTGCTGCTTCACTTATTCATAGCGGTGCAGAATCCACTTCTGTTTTAATTTTATCAAATAATTATCAGTAAGTATAGTATATGCTATATATGCTATAGTATATGTGTAGTTTATGCTATATTGTACTTGAGTACAGTCTCAATTACAAACGATAATGGCGGGTTTCGGGCTGGATTTATAAATAATTAATTTTCGTGTAGAGCTTTAGCGCGCAAACATCTAGTCCGCTCTGAAGTTGCATCGTTGCTATATTGCGCAGGTATCGTCCATAGCATGTTGTTCCGCCATTCCATATTTTGATAGTGCGCAGAGAATCGAATCATGTTCAGAGCGAACTAGAACTTTCGCGCAAGCTGTATCTAGGTGACCCGGTCCGAAATCATGAAAAAAACCCGCCGTTCTCATTTAAAAAAATTAACACTACACAATATGCTGGAATGGAATTATATTTGAATCTCTATAGTGGCCCACTTACACATACATGTAATAAAAACATAAATTACTGTTACTAAATTACATGTTTGATATGGAAGTAGAGAACTTTGAAAGTATTTATTAAATCATGCAAGTTTCTGGCCTCAAAATACTGAATTACAAACTTTCAATATAATCTCAGAAATCTATAGTTCTATTTATATTAGGTGTGTTGATATAAGTAGAAGGTGTAATTAATGTGACTTTTTCAGTATCAAAAGGTTTAACTACTATGTTACAAATCAGTGGCGCGTAGTATGTAAGCCATGGTGTGTATTACAATAGTTGCGTAATATCTATTATTTATTATTCTAGTGAAACTAAAATACCTAGGTTACACTTGTGATGGTGATAAGCATTTGAGCTAATCTTTAGAACGATCGACCGGTCCGAATGAAAAATGGTGGAAAATAAAAACAAACACGACCCAATTTTGAAGACACACAATGTAACTACAGTTTGTTTATCTCTTAGTTTGATCTCCGTTTGCCAAAAAAAGGAGAGCGGAAATTATAACTGTCAAAATTAATTTAGACAGCCCATTGAGAAACCATAGATAATGACAACCAGTAAAAATTAGGTTTTGTACATTTATTTAAAAAATATGAGTTATTTTATACGTAAGGAGCTTTGTAAAGTTCATTTTTTTGGTACGATATTATCATAGAAAAATATGTGGCGTAGAAAATTTCAAAATTTGACAAAATTAATATTACACAATTCATTTAAACCAGTAATCTGTCAAGCCGCGTCATACCTCTGAATGTCTATTACAATTGAAAAAATAATTGTTTCTGAAATCTGATGCTTGACGCGTTAATACTATTCGTTTACTCACATTAAATGTAATAAATTTTCATACACTAACTATGCATAGTTAGTGCAAACACATTAATTGCAAATATGTATATCATTAATTATGTCCATGCGCCCAAACATATTCGGTGGCCACTACCGAATTGTGACGTCACAATTCAGCATCATTTTTTATGGAGTGTTTTTGAGAACTTGTTATAGCTCCTCATACAATTCGCTATATCTAAGAAACTATTGATTACAGATATACTATTGCCTCTGGAATATTTATCAATTATTGCCATACTATTTATATATGAAATAAAAAATGTTGTGAAATACCCTATTATTATACAAGGAACGTGGGCAAGGTGTAGGAAACCCACCAACATTTGAATTTAAAACACCTTTCTAAATTAAATAACACCTATCCGATGGTCGATTGAAGTTAAAGAGAACACTTATATTATTATTTATACTGCGAAAATCGGCAAGATCACTTGCAAATAAAAGGCCCATGGGCTTGGCTTGGTACTTTCGATGTAGAATTATAAAAGACCAATACTGATTAATATCAGGTTGGAATTACCAAAATACATGAATATAAATGTGCCAATAAATGTAAATGTATCATGAAGGCATTTTGAATAACCGCAATTACCTAAAAACTGAATATAGGATCCACGTAAGTTACTGTTGGAGTAGTTACAATTTTTTATACGCGGGAGATCCGATCGGCACCATTTTTCATTTGTCCTAATTCTATTGTGCAATTACGAAATGATTTAGTAACGTACATTTTAGATTCGAATTATTCTATTCAAGTTTAACCTGCTTATTATTCAAACAGTAGAGATTCTACAATGCGATAAGTGTGTAGAAAGGTTATATAGTTTTGTTTCACCTGCTTATGTCATCGTCATTGATTATCGGTTTGATGGACGAGTTTATCTTTAGAGTGCGATCTTTAGAGCCGTCTACTGTTCCGATGTATGTGAGATAGATTCCGAAACGTAATTTGCCAGCGAATTGCTCGGATATAGTTCTTAGCGGTTCAACAGTTTTCTCTCCTGTGTTTTGATCTATGCACACCATTTGACATCTCGAACATAATCCGTCAACCTGAAATACAATAGATATTGATTGAAGACACATGTGGGTGAAACAAATCGACCAAGAATGTCGTGTCCGACTAGCATTAGAAGTACCGTATAGAAATTAAAGATATTGGGTCTGATATGTGGGTACTTTACAGATTAAGTTACTATGCTCAGCAAATGTAAATATTAAATGAAATAAATCAGCTGTAATAAGCTATTTATTCACAGAATACCAATGTTTAGCCAGTTAATTATCCTACCCACTTGTTATTATGAAATTTTATTTACTTATAAAAATAACTAAACTAGAAAAATTTCACGTCCTGAGGCAAGGACATGAAATTTTTCTAGTTTAGATGTTTTTATAGGTAAATAATTTTTCAAACACTTATATTAATCTTAAAATGAAAATTAAGAATTGTTTTTGTCGACTAAAACATTTATTTTAATTATGTTCATTAAAATAAAACATAGTAAAAAGTTAGTATTACGTCACATATTTTATTTAAAATAAATTTATTAGGTTAAAAATATTTATTTTAAACTACATGCAATGATTAACTAGTACAATAAGAAATTGACTGGTAACACCAAAATTATATACAAAAATGTTACAGGTAGTTTTTTATACAATTAAGTTAATTGCAAGTTACTTTTGTTTATTTGGACTTTTTTATATTCTTAATTTATATTTATTTCTTTTTTATATTTCTAGTTTTTCTTTTTTCATAAAGTATGCTGAGTCGGGGTTTTATAAGATTTAATTAGTATTGTCATCGCATTCCAAACATTTGTGTGTTGAGACAGGACTGTGAAAATAGAAATATTTGTGAAGCGAGATACTTTTGCTTTTGTATGAATACAGTGTATGTTTGAGAAAGGAGGGGCCTTACCACCATCTTTATAAAAGCGATTCATATTCCGCTCGGTTCAGTATTGGTTCCTAAACTGCGTCGCTGTCATAGTCGTAGATAGCGTCGTAGTACGAATTAAACGATTCTACTCAGTTTAGGACCTAAATTGGATCGCGATGAAAGATGGTGGTACGGGTGCTACTCGGTTTGTGTAGTCTTGTGTGTGTTCATAAAGTATTTTAGAAGGATGACAGTATAAATCTTATATTTGAAAAATAAATAGTTCTTATTTTATTAATTATTTTTAATTTATTGTGTCGGTGCTGATACTAGTTTTTATTTGTTGCGTTTTAATTTACTAACTGGAATGTTAAAATACATAGTATAATTAAATACAACATTGCTAATGATCAATACTATCAATTCAGAAAAAAAAAATAGTTACACTATGTACCTATGCAGTGCACACACGCACACATAGACACAAGTAAGTAGAGAATAAACGGTAATGTTTCCTTAGTATTCTCCGCGCTAGTGTAGCTTTGCTCGTTTGACGGCTTAGATTGATCTCTATTTCCAGTATACAAAAGTACTCTGTGATATTAATGTAATTGATGTTATTTTACATTCAGATGTACCTACAATCACGATTCACTAGAATAGTTGTCGATTCCGAAAAAAAATTGCAATGTCTATCGCCAATAGCATCACGATTCACTAGAATAGTTGTCGATTCCGAAAAAAAATTGCAATGTCTATCGCCAATAGCGACGGTACGGAAATAGGTACGTAGCTCAGTGCTTTTCTGTACAAATCAACAGAAACAGTATTTCTACTCACATTTAAGTGTTTGATTTTGTACTTTTATAATGCCTACTTTATTGTAAAAAATACAAATATGGTAGGCTACACCCAGTGACGGTTCTAACTGACTATGTTCAGTACATACCTTGAATTCGTGTTTCCCAATAACAACTCTATGCCAGTCTCTCTCGGCTAGCTCTTGATCCATCTCAATTATTATGTTTCCTCTAAATCTATCTGTCAAATCTTCAACATTATCCAAAAACATCGGATCGTTTATTTTACTGCTCAACCATCGTACGGTCGCTTTATTAACCAAAAGAAATTGAGCTTGGTTACTTAGAGACAGTAAATTCTGTTCACCATCACTTTTCTTCTTCTGACGCCTTTCGTCATCGGATTGTCTCACCAATCTCAAGAAAGATACTCCTAAAGCGTTTGACACCCAATCGGCTGCTTCTTCTCCGCAATCGTAGGCTTGTATTACATCAGTACAAACCTTGCTTTGGCAAAATGTAGCATTGGATTTTTTGCTCTCCGTTCGATCTAATGGTAAAGATATTGTAGGCATACCTGTAAAAAGATAAGAAAATATAGTATTTGTACTAGACTATGAAACTACAACTAATAAAGAAGATTTACATAAAAATATACCTTCGCAATTTAGAATTAGTAATCTCTGCTTAATATCAATATAAGGTCTTATCAAACACATTAGTGTATTTTGTTTTTGGGTCAAACAAACACCATTGTCTTTGACTATCATCCACTCTCTGTCATATTCAAAACCTTTAGACCCAATTTTCCACCCAGACTTGATTTTAAAGGCACCACAAGATTTAATGGGGAAAATGGCTATATCACTCAAACTGATTTCAGATTCCAATAAAGGTGTGTTTTCTAAAGTATTTCTTTTCTTCAAATATTGTTCTCTTAACAGCCCTATTGATTTTTCATAAATTATTTGCTTTGCTTCAATGTGTTTATGAGTTTTCCATTGAAACCTTGCTCGGGTGGGCTTTTTTATCTTAGTTATCACAAAACAACGGCATATCATCACAATAAGTTTATCAACATCATGAAATGTGTTGTAATATCCAAATGATACTCTAACAGCTCCTGTAGGTCGACCGTTTACTAAGTCTATTTCATCCCCACATTTATGCCCGGCTGTATACATGTCCTTCATTTCCTTATTTGTGGCGTTTAGATGCCTTTGACATGAACCAGAGTTGCAAAAACAACCTGTTCTGACACTTATGCTAAACAAGTCTGCCATATGCTGAAACTATTAAAAATAGTAATTTAGTATTACTTATATTTATTTACTTACATAATAAAAATCACTGTAAATTAATGTCACAAGTTAGCTCAATAAAAATTTGCCAAAAAAATTAGGAAAAAAGTTTTTTTAAAAAATTAATCGTAATAAAAAAATACATCATAAAAAATAAACACTTCTATAAACTTTAATGGTTATATTGAGAAATGGAAGCTAATATTTTTTAACACTTAATTGTGTTTTTCAGTAGTCTTTGAGGGTCTAAATAAAATGCAATACATAAGTACTCCAAATTACTTTAACATTGTTACCTACAGTGACACCTAAAAAAATGTACACATTCAAAGCTTCAAAATATGAAAATATAAGAATTAATATACCTACATGTTTTTGTAGTATAAAATGGATACAATTTTTTAGAAGTAGCTGTATAAATACAACAAACTTTACCTCAGAATATCCGATGTGGGTACCATTTATTCTTACAAGACTAAATGTGACTATGGCACCTTGTTTCATTATATCAGTAAAATCCGAGTCCATATAAAAGACAACAGCTTTTCGACCATTTCTGTGATGAAGTTGATCGAGCTGGTGATATAGATCCTTGGCTAAATGAAAACTGTGATACGAGACTGTATCCATTACATCATCATTTATCACTTTGGGTATCAATTCATTCATAGTGTCAAAACAATGCTTGAGTGCAATTATAGAAAGGAAGGGAAGTGTACCATCTTCAAACCTGAAATTTATTAGATAAAAAAATTGATTTAGGTGACAACATTTTAATATAGTCAAAGTTTAATGTTATTATATTATTGAACACCAGAAGCTTAGGGTTCAGGTAAGAAGTTAACCCATTAAGAGTTCGAGACACAATTAATTTTTCAACAGTGTGTGATAGACCTCCAGAGGTATAACGCTGCTTGACAGATTAACTTAAATAATCAATATACAATTATAAGCCTCTGAAATTCTTGTCAGAACATATCCTGTTATTTCCATTATTAAAATAAAATGTTAAATGTGAAATTTTAAACAATAGATAGCCTTATTAATTTAAACAAATATTATGTGTGTGTACAATTTACATAGGCAGACTCAAGGTGCAATATAGGTTATTTGTTGAAAATATATTCAAATTTCAAATGTTTGTTTGAATATATCACCAATAAATTCAAGAGTTCTCAATTTCATTTTATATAACTAGATGACAAACAAGCTGACGGCCCACCTGATGGTAAGCGGCTACCGCTGCCTATAGACACCTGCCATAACAAGGGACAATCACTTAATATTGCAGGTGCATTGTCATCCTGAGGCCTAAGATGAAGTGCCGTCGATGCCCAGTGATTACACTGGCTACCTTCTACCTTCTTCTGGCTATCTCTATATGTATTTTACCTAAATAGAATTACTAAATTTGCAAAAAGTATGAATGATGTTATACCATATTATTCATAATAATCTACTTGTTCAGCTGTGTATAGTTCTGTATTTGACCAGATGTATGGAATTACTAATTTTCATTGAAAATATCAGCCTTGATAACAAATGAAAAAAAAACTATTATTATCTGGTAGTTCAACTTTTGGAACCGGTGTAAATTTAGACATGATAGACAGATTTACAATAAGACATTGTGAGACCATTTCTTAAATAGATATACATAATTTGTGATTTTTGACGATTCGAAAGAGCTTCTTAGGAGCCTACTTGAATAAATATATTTTTGATTTTGATTTTGGTAAAAATGTATTGTCCTACAAGTTCATAGCTTAATTTTAAGTTTGTTTTATTCACACACTGTTGGCATTCATTTCAAGGACTTTGTGGGCAACTGAGTCGACACACAACTCATCCCGCAAGCTCAATTGACACCTTTTATTTTGTTAGGGGTAACTCGGCTCATTAATTTGCCAAGGGGTCTACTCAGTTTTCCTTGTTATGCATCAACTGAAGTTTCAATTGGACAGAAAATATTATAACAATATAAAAAATTACCTTTCATGAAGTAGTTCCCGTTTGATATGATAGTCTTCACTGCTCAAAACAAGATCTACAGTACCGCCTCCAAAATACTGTTTTTGACTCAAAACATCAGCACTACTATTTCTCACCAAAAGTGCACCCAATCCAGTTGGATAACCAAATATTTTGTAAAATGATAAGCATACAAAATCTGGCTGGACTTTTGTTAAATCTAATTTGTTAGTTGACAAAAAAGAAGCAGCATCTAGTAACACATACCAATCACAATTAGCTTTACATAAATGTTTTTTAATGTGACTGTTAAGGCATCCCTCTTTTATATTTTCAATACAATCAATTGGATACTTGTGTCCATTAAAATTACTCTGAGCAGGATACACAAGTAATGTATTGCCATTATTTTTGTACCTTTCTGTTCTAGTACTTGTTGGAGTATTTTCAGATATTAATGCTTTTAAGAAATCATCATGGCATATGTGAATAATGTTAGCATTCTTCTCAGCAGCCAGTTCTCTCATTCCAATTACAGATGTATGGTTATCTTGTAAATATACAAATGAACCAGACTTTAGCTCTTCATTCTGATCAACTGCAAATTGGAATGATTCTACAACTAATTTCAAAGACTGTGTTGTTCCAGATGTAAATATGACAGTGTATTTTGATGTGTCTGTATTAAAAAACCTTAATATTGAAGATCTTATCTGATCCACACAATCTCTTGTGTATTTATCTGAATGTGGATTTATATAAACATTATCTAACAAGTCTTTGTTCACACGCTGTGGTAAAATTTGAGGATATAGTGATGATCCTGCATTATCTAAATAACATTTATCTGCAAACATTACCATGATTAAAAATTTGACCACTTCTCGGTTTCTTAACATTGTGACTAACTAACAAAATGAAATCTATTTAGGATTCCAATATATCTAATGTTAAAGAATTTTTACTACATTTACATTTAATTACCTTAAACTCATTGAGATTATTAAGTAAACAAATTAAACTTTTGTTTGTTTAACATTAAATAATAAATATAAATAAAATTTAAAAGCAGCATACACCACTTACCTCGAAGTCTTGAGAATTGCGACAATATTTTTTGCATTTGTTCATTTTCTATAACTTGGCTTAGAGTAGCCATATCGAATTTTACTACTTTATAAAGATGTGGTTAAAAAATATGTTTGAATTGGTTCACAAGTACGAATCGTGAAACGTTGAACATTCATATTTCACTATAATGACGAAATAATAGCTGTAATTTACTTATGTCTGTAACCTTGTATACTGGTAATTATGCCCCGCAATCCGTTGATAGCAGGAGCTCATCACAAGTTGTTGATTGACTGCAATAAATTGGAAAAAACATTGTTTTTCTATATCTGAAACAGTGGCTAAAAAATCAAATCACAAAATAAACTGACAAATGACAATGACATACATTGACAATTCGTGTGATGGTGTTGCAAGCTTTTAATAATTCTTATTAGTGACGTTACCGAAACGGTATTATTACCGGTGTTATTGTAATGGTATTAATTTGAAATTTTTGTTTATTTTCAAGGTAATGTTTGTAGTAAATTAGTCTGTAAAGTACCCACATTTTTTGCTTGCAAGTATTGGCGGACTGGCAAGGGACGAAAAGCTAACAGTTTTAAGTTGCCTCTATTACAGAGAAGGCAAGGGGAATTAATGCCCATACAGACTTATCTTGTATTTTTTATAATTCTGCAAATATTGGCCCTAATTCTGAACGGCGGAAACCACACCACTGGCGGTAACCACTTACCATCAGGTGGGCCGTCAGCTTGTTTGTCATCTAGTTGTATAAAAAAAAAAAAAAAAAAAAAAGAACACATGCTAAGTTTAAATTTGAGTTCAGTGCATTTTTTTCTCTCAATATGAATACGAAAAGGATGGCTATCGTATGATTTGACATTTAGAAACGTGCGTTAAATTTTCGACACTGTTAAACGTGATAAAATGCAGTGTTTAGAAGGCACCTCCGTACAACAAGACTCCGTACCGTCTAAAATTATCTATGGTTTCTTTAAAATCGGTCTAAATTTATTTTACAGCTCTAAACAATTTATTGCTATCTTTTTTCTTTTACATATTGCGAGAAAGAGATTTATTGTTCTTGAATTTAAACTTAGAGTGTGTCTTCAGAATCAGGCCCATTGGATTGAAATGCTGGTGTAACACATTTCAAAGCATTTTGGGAGAATTTGATATATAATGGCCCTAATTCTGGAGAACACATGCTAAGTTTAAATTTAAGTTCAGCCTATTTCTTTCTTTCAAAACGAATACGAAAAGGATGGCTGTCATATAAATTGGCATTTAGAAAGGTGCGTTCAATTTTCGACCTTATTGAACGTGCTAAAATGCAGTGTTTAGGAGGCACCTCCGTCATGCCGTCTAAAATTGTCTATGGTTTCTATGAAATCTATGTAAATTTAATTGACAACTCTAAACAGATTCTTGCTATCTTTTTCCAATGACTTATTGCGAGAAAGAGATATACTGTACTTAAAAGAATTAAAGTGTGTTCCCAGAATTAGGCCCAATGATAATGACAGTCTCCATGATGCTACTTTGATGATGTGGATGTTAGAATTACATCAAATTACCTAACATTATTACAATGATAGATGGATAGAAATTATTTATTTTGCACATTTTCATGAAAATTATAGAAATAACATAAATATATTATGGCAAAAAGGCGGTCTTATCCCTAGCAGCAATCTCTACCAGACAACTTTCAATTTCCTTTTTTAATTTTTTTTTCTTGTAATTTTCATTTGATTTCGGCAGAATATCAGCGCTCCGTGTAACGCGGAGCATAATGCTGAGCTGATTTTGCTGCCGAGGCGGGCACTGTGCTATTGTGCTAGTGAGTGGGTGATGGTATAGCGATAGACCGTCATGGAACCTTATTTGTATTGAAAATTAGCTATAGGTACTGTATTATGCTATATAAATTTTCTGCGCCAAAGTTGCAAATAAAATTATGTCTACTTAAATTTATTTTAAAGAGCTGCTATGCGATTATCTAAAGTCAGCAGCCTTGAATTCGTAGTTGTAGCTGTCATACCTTTTGGCGTTTGTTTGACAACCATTTGACAACCGTTGGCGACACCAGGGTTTTGACGACGAACTGAATTTTTATAGCTTTATATAAAAGTTAATCCAATATTGAAATAAGTCATAGTCATAGTTTTTTTAATGCAGCCTACGTTATTTATTACTACACAAAGCATTATTGACGTCAAAATCAAACCATTAAATTTAATGATAATTAGGTAAGTAGGTACTTCGTAGAAATACAAATTATAGAAATATTCGACGCCGGGTTTGTCGAGTGACAAGACGACAAGCCGTCATTGATTTTGACTTTATTTCTATATTCTGAGGATTTCGACATTTAAGCACAGCGCTGCGCGTAAGCATATTCATTAAACTCTACGTCGATCTCCTGGCTTTGTAGTTTCGTCGCTGGTGAGAGATATACGACATGAAGAACAATCGATATTTTTTGATTTCGTTTTTCTTGTACTTATTTAATGTATCGCAATGACTTCATTCCCTATTTGATTGACTTTCACTTAAAGATATACAAAAAAAAACATCTTTTTAGTTCCAGCTCACGCTGCTCCGTCGTCGGAACGCTAGTGTCGCTAACGGTTGTCAAACAAACGCCAAAAGATAGACAGCGCTGCCCACTGCTACGAATTCCAGGCTGTTTACTCTAGAAAATCACATGGCGTTGAAAACGCGGCTCTATGCGTTCTCTGTATTTTTCTTATTTTTATTTCATAAAACTGCTCTGAAAAGGCTTGTGTTTACAAGCCTCTTTCTGTCAGCTGCAGCAATATAAATATATTATTGTATGTTTGTTAAAACAATAGCAACTTGGCGCTTTTTTAATTTGTAACGCGACGATATTATCTTGGACAACGATAACACAGGGAAGTAAATTGTATGGTAATATATGAAGACGCTTTTAAATTTCCGTGGACGTGGACATTATAACGTGCACGTCTTACTTCCCTGTCGTCGATGTAACGTGGACGTCCACGATAATATCGTCGCGTTACAAATTTTAAAAGCGCCCATTGAGGCACAAAGATCCCAACAAGTTGGAAGGGCACGATAACATAGTCACGTCACGGACCAATAATAAGGAGTTATAAAACTCAGTTTGCATTTGATCTAAGTTAACCTGTCAAGCCACACATTCCAGGCACAATCCCCCTGAGGGTATTCTGCAGCTTGCCAGATACAAGATTAGTATTGTAGTATGTTCAGATAATTATGTATTATCAGGGGGCTTTAAAAATTAATTATAGGTCATAGTCAAATGTTATAATTTGTAGTCGTTTTAATAAAGACTGATGTCTGAAACCCCTTTTTAGCATGCGTAGTCGCGCAGGGGTCGATATTACCCAGAGGTCCCTAATTCCGGTGTTACAGTTTTCGAAGTTAGGTATCACACCCATTGTTTGGATTTCGGATTGCAGCGTTATGTACCTTCAAGTTACTTTATAGTTCACCTGAATACACCACCTCGGCTGTTACTGGAGGGTTGTGTCAAGTGACTATAGGTCGTTTGGACCCTTGCGGTAAGTTTCGATTGTGTATTTTTTACGACTGTAAAATATGAAAAAAATGTGTTTTTTGAATTAGAATTATTTACGGGATATTTACCATGTAACTTTATAGTTGTGAGTTCCCGACAACTATAAAGTTACATGGTAAATATCCCGTAAATAATTCTAATTCAAATGTTAATAACCATGAAAGTATAAAGTGTAATATGTTTTTTATTTACAAAATATCTCGTTCATGCATAATACAACCACTATTGAAAGAATAATGTAGGAAGATGTAATTGAAGGCAAAGTTGGTTCGGAAAACAAATTACATGATTAAAATAGCTTTCTTACCTTACTGGAAGTTTAAAAATATTTGTAAAAATATTCTTTCGGATCATTAAAGGTGTTAACTTCAATGTGTGTTGAGAAAAACGTTGCAATAAAAACGTTGGAAAAGTAAAAAAAGCGGCTAAGAAATTAGTAGGTTATACCTTGTGCTCCGGTGGCGTAGTAGTAATCGCGTCTGGCCGGAAAATGAAAATAAAAATATCTTTATTCAATTAGGCACTTTCGAATCGTCAAAAAACCCTTATGTCTAACACATAACATGATATTAACTAACAATGTCATAATGTTTGTCTTTCTGTCTTGTATGGATCTACGTAAGCTAACAATGTAATAAGCTAATCATGTCAGTCTGTCGATCTTTCTGTCGATCCGTCTGTCAGCCTGACAGTCTGTGTCAGTCTGTCTGTCTGTCTATATGTCATTCTGTCTGAATTTACACCGGTTCCAAAAGTTGAACTACCGAGAAGATTCCGGCAACAAACACGTGTAGTCACTTTTTTCAATTATTATGTTACAATATTAGTTACATAGTAGGTAATAGTATTTAGCAGTGCAGTGTCACACTGTATAAAAACTAGGTATATAAGCATACCAAGAAGTACCTAATGACAAGATTATTTACTTTTCAACACACTTCCTCATAAAGTGGCTCTAATCCCATGGCAATTAGGCACATAATGACACCTATAATCAAACTGTGACTTTTTCATTACTATTATTCACTAGTGAGTAATAGTTTTTTTTTTAATAATTAAAATTGCCAATATATATATTTTTTCTTTTTTTGTTGTTAAATCTCCCTGTAATGGGAAGGCAAAAGGAACTAATGCCCATACAGCCATGTCTGATGTGATTGAGTTTATGTCACTTATCTATATGTATATGTGTAAGTATATGTAGTTTAAAATCCAAAGTCACGCCCAAGGCCCTATCATAATAACAGCGCTTCTGCGACGTTTTTTATAATGTCGCAAAAGTTTTATGCTGAGATAGGGCCTTGTTGACTGCACTTATTGTTAAGTATAAACTGTTTGTATTTGTCTATTTTTTTTTTTTTTTTTATTGTTTAAGCTTCTTGTTGTTGTTTGTTATGTGCATGTCAAATAAAAATATTTTTCTTTCTTTCTTTCTTTTTTTAATATTATTGGTTGAGTTACGCTTACATTTGCGCTAAAAAGCTATCCGCGAAAAGCCCAAAAAAAGAAACCTCATTTTTTAGTCTATGGCCGATGCGCGCGCATAGGAAAACTGATTAATTTTTCCCGCCATTACGAAACATTTTTCACAACTCGTCTCGTTTTCTCTTTTGAAGTTATTTAGTTAGTTATTAATTAAGATGTCTGCAAATACAATTTATGAAGAAAATGATTTATGTTGTACACCGCCCGATATAAGATGTGAAGCCCAGAACGTTATGGAAAGTTTACTACCAGAAAACTCAAAGGAAAAATATCTATTAGCGTACCAAAATTTCATACAATGGCAGAACAACAAGAATACGCAGTCTTTTTCAGAAAATGTGTTCATGGCGTACTTTAAAGAATTATCTTCTAAGTACAAACCTAGCTCTTTGTGGTGTATTTACTCAATGTTAAAAAGTACAGTCCGAACAAAGAATGGAGTGGACTTAAAAACATACTCGAATTTGTCAGCTTATCTAAAGAGACTATCTGATGGATTTAGAAGCAAAAAATCAAAGGTTTTATCATCTGACGATATTGAAAAATTTATTAAAGATGCTCCAGATAACCAATATTTGGCTACAAAGGTTAGTTAAATTAATTTTAATTAAATATTTAATAGCAGCTTGTTGACTTTAATTATTGTTTCTTTTGTTTCAGGTTGCTTTAATATTTGGTGTAACTGGTGCCTGTAGGATACAAGAATTAACAAATATAACTGTAAAAGATATAGAAAACCATGGCCAGATGCTTTTGCATACGTAGAAGATTCCATACAAAACAAGAAGGAAATTTGTGCGAAAATCACAAAAAGAATTAAACTTGATTCTGAGACGCATCCTACTAGCGAAATACCAAGTACATCCAATGATTGGATTTCACCTACCTACACGAATAATGAACCATCACAAATAACAATAGAACATGAAAGTATTTCAGTAAATAATCTATCTGATGAGACCGCTATATCATCAAAAATAGTTAATTATAATTTTACTAACTGCACATTTACTAATTGTTTCTCTAAATAAACTTTTTATCTACTATGTAAAATGGTTTTTTATTTAAGTATTATTTTATTCAGAAGTGTGTTGAAAAACGTTGTATGATACACGTGTGTATTGATGATTACCGTCCTCGGCTCCTTAAGACCCTCGCCTGACGGCTCGGGCCTCAATGCGCCTCAGCGGTAATCACCAACATTACACACTTGTACATACATTATTTAGAACTACATCCGTAAAAGGTTTTGTTTCACACTTTAATATTTTTGATGCGTTTAAACGCCTACTTTATTGTAACAAATTTCAGATTTATTTTCAAAACACCGACGCGGATAGGTTTTTAATTTAACATTTTGAAGCCAAATGTCACATTCCAATAACGCGTGTTCGTATGTCAATGTTAATGTCACTGCATACATTTATATGTAGCTAGAACTAAAAATAATGGATACGTTGCTTATTTTAGTCGTAAAAAATTAAGTGTCAATAACTAGGTATCTGTCGAGTACTGGTTCCACCACGGTATAGTTTAGAGGTACAGTCGACCACAGAAGTAGCTTAACACTTTAGTACCATGTCGCACCGATTATTGCGCTCGTACTTCTTAATAGGGCTACCGTACTAATATTGATGCCACAGTTGTTGTGACATGGTACTAGTGTTTAGCTACTTCTGTGGCCGACCGTACCTATGCAAGAGTTATTGTCGAGTGTCCCAAAATTAAAATAAGGAATAAATAGATAGATAAATGCGAAAGTGAGTTTGTTTGTTTCTTACGCTTTCACGTCTAAACCACTAAACCAATTTAGATAAAATTTGGTATGGAGATAATTTGTGACCTTGGAAACAACATAAGATACTTTGCGATAATCGACATTCTCGGGGGCGGAGCTGCGGGCAAAAGCTAGTATATTATAAATGTAGTGAGTTTGTGTGAGCACAGAACCCATCTATATAAATTTGGTATGGAGATAGTTTGTTTGTGACCCTTTAAACAACATAGGATAGGTACTTTTGGGAGCGATAACCAACACCCACGTGAGCGGAGCCGCGGGAAAAAGCTAGTATATTATAAATGTGATTGTGAGTCTGTCTGTTTGTTACGCTTTTACGGCTCAACCACTGTACCGATTTAGATGAAATTTGGTATGGAGATAGTTTGAGACCCTGGGAAGAACTTAAGTTACTTTTTGGAGTTATAACCGACATCCACGTGGACGGAGTGGCGGCCGGAAGGTTGTATTAAATAAAATAAGTACGTACCTACAGTATAATTGTAGTGTCCTAACAAAGGATCATGATGATAACATTATGAGGTCAACACTATGTATAACACTAGGTAGTATGTAAGTATCTAACAACATAAAATAATAAAGATACTCGTATTGTATCGTATTCATTTACACATAGATATCATTAGGTGTAAGTTTTTTAACGTATGATAAAATAATAAAAATATTTCACCATTTGCATCCATAAGAAACTAATTCATAGAAAAGTGGGGTATAATGTGCCAGGGAGCCTATCTTTGTGAGCATCGCCTTACTAAATTGCGTTACGTCAATTTAATTATTGCTTTTATGGAGGGCTTTTAGTAGCTTTTAGTACCTAGCAAGCGGAGGCGTGATCGACCCCTTAAAGTGAATTGACGTCGATGTCTAAAGTTCTCGGTTCAGTACTTCATGCTTCTGGTTATAATATTAGTATAAAAAATTATCTGTAAGTACGTACAGTAGTTCGTTAAGAAAGTAGCATTTATCTTCTATAATAGTTTAAAACTTTAAAAAGCTATTTCTGTATGTAAATACACATCAGAAACACGTAGACACGCTCACTTTATTTTTTAAAATTTTTGTCTGTTTGTCTTTTTAACCGACTTCAAAAAAAGAAAAGGAGGAGGTCATCAATTTGACTGTATTTTTTTAAATTTGTTACCTCAGAACTTTCGACTGGGTGAACCGATTTGGTCCCATAATTTTTATTTTAAAAATCCATTGGGTAGTTTGGTTTTTAAATAAAAAAAAATGGAATGAGTAAGTCGTCTACGTATGCTTAATTGCGGATTTTTGCTATCCTGTGATTTTTTAGTGACATGATACGATAGTAGAAAACAATATAAGCTGACGATCACCCATCTAGCTTTGACCTTAGAAAATTATCACAAAAAATTGTGATAAAAATTTGTTAACCAAAAATTAAAACCGACTCCAAAAACTGAAAAGGATAAAATAATTAAGTTTACGTCGGTACTTATCCCCTAGAAACATATTTTTTTGGAGTTGGTGCTAAGTTGTTTCCAGACACAATAGATAGTGAAGCACTCGCAAGGTGTGAAATCAAACTCATTGGACTTTTAATTTTTCTGGTCATGTTCATATCATAATGCAACCTAACCAATCGATATTAGTTTGTTTCTTTTCAATTGCTTCGTATTTAGTTACTAATTATTACTATATAAAATTGGTGAAGTTAGAACTATGACCTGCAGGCCTATTCGTAAGTACCATATTATTTTGATAACTTAGTTTGACACCTAAAGTTGTATGTAGGTATACGTAACGAGCGAGTCATTTGCAGATCCGCTCCTGCTCAATTATACTGTCATTGTGATATGGCCTTGTAATATAACCATGTATAAATAACCCGTATAGGCATTTGACTTAGCGGTTATCACTTTAACTGTTCGCCAAGCCTGCTGGTAATATAATTTTTAACAAAATAATAATAATGAGGTATTTACCTTGTTTTTTACTACCAACTTTGATGTTCAAATAGTACCTAATTATGGCACGGTAACGGAAAAATAAAAAGTACGATGAGTTAACTCTGGGCGACATTCTCCATAATCCATATAGTCTTATCCTATTGTGGGGCCATGACTAAGTCATAGTGCACTTCGACTCATTGGGATCTTTTGTGCCTCCCCTGCTTTTACTCCTCCTGTGTACAGAAGAAGTTGCTATTAGCCTCATTATATCCTTGGGAAGAAAGAGCCTATGTCCTCTGGCTTTGGATATGCCACTTCCAGAAAGCTCATTCTGGTTCTAGCCAGAGCATCAAAATGACACAAGAGATGCATCATTGATTCCTGGCATTCACCACATGCTCGACCAGATTATGTTATGGAGAGTTGCATTTTGAAAAGCATGTGGGTAGTAGCGAAATGCCCTGTAAGGCTTCGTCGCAAGCTCGCTAGCTTATGTTCTATCCATATAGTATATACTTAATTAAAAGTTGTACAACCCGAATAACATTCAAAACTCCATTGAAATTGAAAAAACAACCTCTTTTTGTTGCTTCACGCCCGGTTAAAAGTAAATTAAAAACGTTTAAAGATTTATAAAAACTTACCGTAATTATTACTTTACAGAAGAGTTGTTCACTGAATAATTGTCATCTTCCAAAACCATCTGATTTTCATTATGATCAATAAACTCAGGTATAAATGTGCTACACAATATTATATTAGGTACCCTTACTACCCCTTGCTGATGTCGTTTGACACAGATGTCAAATGAGTTTAATATTCCCTCGTCACCTCTAAATAAATGCTCACCACACAAATATAAATTCTATTTGACAATGATCCTACAAACAATACTGAACTCTGAATGGCCATTCTCCGGTTGTTTACGAATGGGAATTATTATCTCATTGCTGATTTCATAATAAATGTTTATAAATATTACTAAATAATTGATCACTGTTTGTCATGAAGCATGTGAAGAATAAACGAAATTTGATATTAAATAAAAAAGTTGTATTACATTTACTTGTTTGTATTGCGCGATAGCAGAGTGTGGTCCCTTAATTTGTTCCGTCATATTTTCGTTAAATACACGTTGCTGTTTTTTTAGCGAGCTTACCTTCATCTTTTATGTTATGAATTTCACATATCTTAAGTCTTGGTGTGTACTTATTATTACCTAATCACTAATAATATCATAAAGAGATAAAGTTTGGAACTAGGAGGAACGAAAAGAGTCATCCGATTTCGAAAATTCTATCACCAATCCTTCAGAATAGACCATAAGGGCAACGTTAAAGGGTTTTACTGTAGAAAAACATAATAATGATGCAGATAATATTTTATACTAAAAGTCAAAATAAAAGTAGCTGCTCGACCAGCCCCCATATTCTCAACTGTCGGAAAGAATTCGAATTTCGGAAACTCTATACCTGTCACTTTTTAACGCGCTGCGTCAAAGCGAGACGGCATGTGACTTTTCGAATCGAATCCGTGATCCGACAGCTGAGAATAAGGGGGCTGGTACCTACCAGCCATAGCACCACTCTCCACATCAATCGAGAGCTGCATTGATTACATTAATAAACATGAAGCGTGGCCTAATCTGAGTAACTACTTAAAGTCTTCATTCTATGATGCCGAACGATGATTGTGACGGATTTTCTTTTACTCACATTTTGAATAATCCGTCTATTGAGAAGATGCATCCTAAGCATAAATGATGATATGAGCGTTTGACTGTAGATAGGTAATAGAAATTCGACGCGTCCCTCAATTTTATTTTAATCTAATGAATGCTCTACATTGACGAGGAGAATAATGTGATGACTGGAACCTGGTATAATAGCTACCGATTTAATTTGGCTTTTAGTACGTTTATAAGATGAATGGAACCCTTGCCAAAACTGCTGAAAAAAGTAGAATTGTTGCTTACGCTGCGCTGGCGCACAGGCTGAGCTCTAGCGCGGCAAGCTGAGGTGTTTGTGGCCCGACCATCAATAGCCTCTTTTTTTATTGGCGGTCTCATCTAAAGGCGGTGGCTTCGTGATGGTGTATTGTCTTGGAATCTTCATCTATTTTTAAAATGGTTACTCTGTGGTAAAGCTTTGGACAGAAAACCTCATATAACCTATGCTTCATTTTTCTCCCCACTACTTAGGGGCTAATCGAGTATTAACTCGATAAAAGGTAAATAAAACTTTAAACAGTGCCTAGATAAGAAACATCCATCCAAGCTTCAATAAGTTTCAAAATATTGTAGGTGCTTTACTTATTTTCGAGTTATATAGGTAACGTCAATAATTATTATTTACTGTCTTTTGTATAATAAATAAAGTCAGACATATCTCAGGTGTCAATTTATTTTAATCAATCTAAGCAAGTAAGTATCATTTTTTATTTTGTAAATTTTGTTTTAAGTTGTTTTTGTGTATAATAAAGAATAAATAAATAAAACAAGTATCTAAAGTTAATGCTTATATTGGAGCTAATAATATAACTACCAATAATTTCTTGTGCAAATATTGAATTGAACATTACGTGTATGATCTTGACCTGATTTTTTGACCTATGGTATTATGACATAAGGTAGTTGAAGTGCTACATTAATCGTTTTTTTTTAGTAAATTCATAAACCAATAAGGTATACCTAGGTAAATAAGTAGGACGTCATTGAATGCTATTTAATTTTTTTCTTGAAATACGCGTACGCGAATATATTAATTTAAACTATTTTATACCTTAAGGTCATTGGCATTTTCATTTTGTAGTATAGTTTGAACACCTGACATTGAATGCGATCAAGGTGCGTAAATACAACTTCGAATGTGCTGACTTTGACAGTAGTTCCTTGTTTCTCGTTATTTGACGACGTATTTTGTAATAGTTATGATAATCGGACTTGTATCTTGCTGGTGTGCTACTCTGTTTAGTTTTACATTAGCCTCCAAAAATGTCGTGGATATTGATATCAGTGAAGCGGACTCTGATGCGTTTTTAAATTCATTTGAACTGTTATCAAAATATGGATATTCGCCGGAGAAACATGCGGTAACTACTGAAGATGGTTATATTCTTACTTTATTCCGTATACCTAGAAATGGACCACCAATAATTTTGGTACACGGTGTCACCGACTCATCTGACGAGTGGCTAGTGTTGGGACCTGAACAATCATTGGCATATCAACTGGCTGATGCCGGATTTGACGTGTGGCTTTACAATTGCCGAGGCAACAGATACAGCAAAAAACACCGGAGAAACATTCCCAAGAAGGAGTATTGGAACTTCAGCTTTGAGGAAATGGGAACGCGCGATTTGCCTGCAAGTATAGATTATATTTTGGTTAAAACTTCCAAAGAAAAATTGTATTACATCGGTTTTTCCCAAGGGACAACAATTTTCTTCGTGCTCTGCAGTACGGTACCCGAATACAATAGTAAGATCGAACAAGCTGTTCTTTTAGCTCCTGTAGCCTGGGTTAACAATATAAAGTACCCTATGATACGTCTTGTAAGTCTTAACACAGACTTATTTAGCTTTCTTACAACCGGTATAGGATTATACGACTTAATTCCATTTGATTCAATGAAACCTTTTAATACTTTGAATTGTAACAGAAAATATTCCAGAGAATTGTGTAGCTTGGAATATTTTGTTAGTTTTGGCTTGAAAAATTCAAGTTATTTGTCTAATTTAGCTGTCGTGGATAGTCATGTGCCAGCCGGTATTTCAGTAAAGACATTCTTGCATTACATACAGTGTTACAAAAGTAAGCGATTTCAAAGATACGATTATGGTGTAGATAAAAATTTTCAGATCTACTTTTCAAGATCTCCAACGGCGTACAACGTGTCATTGATAACGACTCCGGTAAATATGATAGCAAGTGAAATAGATTGGTTCAGTCAAGTAGATGACGTTAAAAATCTCATAAATAAGTTGCCCAATATTAGGAAATTTATTATGATTGAAAGGACTTTAGAGTTTTCACACCTCGAGTTTGTTTATGGGTCTAGAGTTAATAAGTTAGTAAATAAGCCTGTGTTAAATATTTTATTAAAAGCGATGTATTCGTCATCGCTAACAAGACTAAACTTATAATAAATTGATTTTATTCAATTATTTATGTTTTTTTTGAAATAAATTAGTCATAACAACATCTAATGCATCACATATTGCTACCCAAAAAAGTGTACTGAAATATTTTATCTCAATTAATTAATTAATTAATTGAGTTCGGAAAAAGCTCAGTGGTCACTTTTTGTTCCTCTACTTTTTTATTTAATAACAACTAGCTTTGTACCTAATGCCCATAAAGAAAAAAACTGTTAGGATTTATAATCCAGGACCCATCGCAATACCCTATCAATGTTTCTTCACAATCTGATCAATGGTTATAAAACACATAGAGAAGAGAAGAAGTACATTACATTTATTATTTTAGAGAAAGATAGTAACAGGGGAGAATTTTCAACAAAGAATTCCAGCAGGAAGTGAATTGAAACCAACCTTGCCACAATTCACTTCTGATAATACTTTTTGTTTTCCAATACATATACGACTCTGCTGTGATGGATGCAGTGCCAGAGAAGAGATATTTTGTTAGGAAGAAGTAAGAAACAAGTAGAAACTTACATGGAAATGCAAAATGTACCTACTTTTAATCCTTCGTGCCAAAAATCTATTGCGTTTGATAAGTACCTATGTCTGTGACAAGAAGTTTTTTCTCACTAACGACTAGTATCCAACCTACGAGTAAACCTGCAGTGCAATTCATTAACATATAACAAATATTCGACATCGAGCTTGACGACGAGCCGCTATTGATTTTGACGTTTGAGCACAGCGCTGCGCTTAAGCGTATCCACTAATCTCTACGTCGATTTCTTGGCTGTGTATTTTGGTCGAAATTTTGAGAGATACGACATGAAGTACAATTTAAAGTTTAAATGTATCATAATGACATTCAATATTTTATTGACTATTACACTAAATATGTAAAGAAAAACAAATTTTTAGTTCAGGTGAGGCCGTGCTCGTCGTCGAAACACTAGTGTCGCCAACCGTTGTGAAACGGTTGTCAAACTAATGCCAAAAGGTATGACAGCGCTGCCAAAACTAGGAATTCAAGGATGCTAGATTAAGAGAAAGGCATAGCTGGTATTGGACATTCTATGTCTCTGATCGGAATACTGACATCTTTGATATAGGTAAGCTGGAAACTCAACGCTGGCCAAAGTAGAGACGGTATAAATATTTCATTAGTTCCGTTACTCCGGGTTGCGCCTTCCATCCAACGGTTTAATTTGGCGGCGATCGACTATTCATTCAGCCTTTATCAAATGGATCATTGAGCACGTAACTACGCGCTAAATATTATGAAATTTTAATCCGCGGCATTTAGTGACGGAGCGATAGGTTGGAAATTTTACATAAAAGTTGTGAATACTTAGTTTTGATATGGATTGTTAGTGGTTTTTATGTTCGTCATTTTAAATATTATTACTCTATCTAACAAGTTACGTGCTTAGGTATTTTTTACTAGTAATAAAACAGTGAGAAGCTCCCTGCCCTTTGCTTTATCTGATTAATAATTGGTTGTATGACCTTGTCTCTTTGTCAGATGCGAGGAAATCCATTATCGCTTTGTAAATGCATAAACTACTTCATTTGCTGGTCTGTGAAATATTATTGGTTTCTCAAAAGATAAGTATAGTAGGTACTGGTAGAACAGGATTTTATTTACAATGAGGAAACTTATTTTGTATGTAATTAAATATCGATACCGTGATCAAAACAGCCTCACGGAAACTCGGTGTCCAGTCCAGTCCAAGGTGAGTCAATTTTTCATACCAGACCAATTATGCCTGCTGTACAAAACTCAGGTCCGGTCTTACGTTGAATATTGCTCGCACCTGTGAGGTGACTCGGCTTAGTAAGTACCTCCTCGATGTACTGGACAGATTTCAGCGTCGTGCCGTCCGTATCATTGACGACGAAGAGATCACGAACAGCCTAGAGCCTCTACAATCCGTCGTGACATTGGATTGCTTAGCGCCTTCTATCGGCTATATTATGGAGAGTGTTCTGAGGAGCTTTTCGACCTTATCCCACCTTCCCCCTTCCTACTCCGGAGCACGCGTGCCGGTCTTTGGAGTCCTCAATTTACTGTATCCACCTCAACATCATGGAAAAAGAAATTTAGTAACTTGTTTCTTTGTCAGACTTCCAAAACTTAGAATTCTTTGCCAGCACATGTGTTTCCTCCTTCCTATGGGTTCATTCAAAAGAGGCGTGAAAAGGCACATTACGGGCCGGCAAGGTAGAGGCGGCTAGAACAGTGTGTTTCTAGCTGCACTACTCAGCTGTCTTTGCATATGGACTTTTCTTACCGCTTCACATCAGGTGGTGTTGAGTCATTTGCTGGGCTTTGTATAAAAAAATTACTCGAAAAAAAATAGTTGTACCTAATGCAGCCAATGTTATACTATTTCTTAAAAATGTCATAAAATTATCAAACGAATAAGATGTTTTTGAAATTGGCAAACCATTCTTATGAACTAATATAGCCCATGTTGTAATTAACTGTCGTATAGACGGCACCAGGCAACCTGTATAATCGAGCGATCGATATTGTACGAGCTCGGTGGCGTAGTGGTTTGATCACGAAAACAAAGCAACTTTCGCCCATTCGTTGCCCGTGGTCCTACTGCGTAGTCCTACTGGTAGTACCACGGGCAACTATTTATGTCCGTGGTCCTATCAGTAGGACCATGGGCAAGAAGCATTACCTGTATTTCAACTGGTAGTACCATTGACAAGTAGCATTACCCGTAGTTTCTACTAGGAGTAATAAGAGCAGGTTTTTTAACCTACCTCAAAACAGAAGGAGGTTATATGTTCCACTGTATGTTTTTTTATGTAATTCAGTCTGTTGATTCATTTGATCCGTTGACACCAAATAAATGTATATTTCCAATATGTAGTACCAGGCTACCATAAGTATATCAGAGGTTATTTATTGGTACCCTTACGATTATTATATAAATAAAATTTAACAGTATGCCAAACATCTCCTACATAGATATGGTAGCCTGGTACTTCAGGGGATGATCCAGCTACATACATACGATATTTCGATTGAGTTATCCTCACTTCTAAATATAATGACAATATGGTCAATTTCTAGTATCTGTTTTTTTTTCTATTTTTCCATTAAATCGCAGCACCCAGCACTACTAACGGTGGTATGGTTCAGTCCCACCCTATCCCCAGGGGTAGGGCTAGGGGTATGGTGGGTCCGCAGCGATTTAATTTAAGATACATTCACAATACAATTCTACTAATATTACTTAGTATTAAGTTTCATTTTGTAGTTCTATTTACGAGACAAAACAAATGAAGCTTTGAGAAATGAAGCCGGTTGTTCAAAAGCAGTAACATTAATAATATTGACGATGACTATACTACCCGATCAGTAGGTCCAATGCCATACAATATAATCGTTTTCTTGTTTCAGTCCTACTGATAGGACCACGGACATAAATAGTTGCCCGTGGTACTACCAGTAGGACTACGCAGTAGGACCACGGGCAAAGAATGCTTTCGCTTTCGCCAAGGTCTATCACGGGATAGGTCAATAAAAATTTGCTATCTTGAGCTTCTCCGTGCTTCGAAAGGCACGTTAAGCTGTTGGTCCCGGTTGTTACTGCAACCGTTTTAACCCACCAACCCGCATAGGATCAGCGTGGTGCTGATATGTCTTTCTCTCATGTAGGAAGGCCTTTGCCCAGCAGTATTGCTGCTAACCAATCCAAGCGTGCCTTCTGAAGCAGGGAGGAGCTCGAGATAACAAATTTTTTATTGGCCCATCCCGGGATAGACCACGGCGAAAGTTCCTTTGTTTCCGTAATCGAAACCAGAGCGCTCAAACTACTACGCCCCCTGTAAGAAACATAGTAAATTCAATACTTACATGTTAAAAGAAAAAAATTGTTTGATAATTCTCTTTTTCATTTACTAAGTACCTAATAATTCACGGATTTGTAGCGAAAGTACTTGAAGTAGGTAGTATACATATTTTTATGAAATAAATATATTAGGTTGGGGAAAAAGTCTTTTCGCATTATAGTATGTATGAACTTGTAATAAAATCTCTTTGGATATACTATTTGTATCAAATACAAATAAATACAAATACAAATATTTTTTATTTGCTAATAAATAGGGTACAGGGTGTGGTGTTATTTTACAATTATTTGTGCTTTAACCTATTTAGCCATATCAACATAGCATGCAAATATTTAGAGCAAGTAATTTTTATTTCATTAAAATTTTTTACAAGCAAAAATAATTCATAAATTCATGAAAATAAATAAATAAACTAGTGCATGAACCATTCTAAATATCTTTATTTATTAAAAACTCATCAACAGAATAAAAAGTCTTTTCCCACAACCAATGTCGTAATGCATGCTTAAAACGGTTGAGAGGAAGTAACTTAAATGAATTAGGAATCTTATTATAAATGGACTTACCCATAGCCTAACTGTTACTTAGAAATCTCTTAGTTTTTGGGACTAGTTCCAGTACAAGTCTATGAGGATTTCGTCTTGTTCTACATGATAAATCTTTTGCCTCAACGAATTTATCTCTATTTTGTCTTACAAATAATGCTACTTCTAAAATATAAAGACAGTGAAGTGTCAATATTTGAAGCGATTTATAATAAGGTACACAGGATACGTCGGGAGCTATATTAGAAATAGCTCTAATGCATCGCTTTTGAGCTACAAACAGTTTTTTGATATCTGTGCCATTTCCCCAAATCACTAACCCGTATCGGAGCACTGACTCAACATATGCGTAGTACGCCTTAATAGCCGTATTAGTATTGGCAACCTTTGTCAATTTATAAAGGGCGAAACTAAAACTATTTATTTTATTATGAATTTTATCAATTTGATCCTTCCAACTAAGTTTTGGATCTATAGTTAAACCTAAAAATGTCACATTGGTAGCATTACTAAGAAATTGTCCTTGAAAGTCAATGTCAATTGATTGACTTTTGAAATTATTAAAATTTATTAATTTTGTTTTTGATAAATTAATTCTCAGGTTATTTTGTTCAAGCCAGTCAGTTATTTTTGTAATTGTATTTATAATGTCATTTTTATGTTGGTCAAGTGAAGAATCCTTATCAGTTGAAACTATAACAGTTGCGTCATCCGCGAAGATAATAGTTTCTTGATCTATTACATCAGGCAAATCATTCACATATGACACAAATAACTTAGGGCCAAGAACACTCCCTTGAGGGACACCGTAGTCATTACCTTTAAAATGAGACCTAATTGTCTGTACTGTGTTATTTGAGTCTAAATGGGATTCTTCAACACACTGTATTCTGTTTGTGAGATACGATTTCAACCAGGACAAGGCAGGTTCTCT
This sequence comes from Nymphula nitidulata, assembly GCA_947347705.1. Classification (NCBI taxonomy): domain Eukaryota; kingdom Metazoa; phylum Arthropoda; class Insecta; order Lepidoptera; family Crambidae; genus Nymphula; species Nymphula nitidulata. Next base: position 12,794,295 of record OX374625.1, on the reverse strand, counting down.
TATTCCAAAACATTGCAGTTTATCAAGTAACAAATTATGAGATACATGATCGACTGACTGGTTTTGGTATCATTAGAAGTTAAGATTTTAAAAAGATAATTCCAAATTCAAATTAGGAAAATGTGTGTTTTTCATTTGTTTTTCGTACTGTCAAGATGAGTGAATCTAATGAAGAAATTCGATACATTTTAAAATTTTACTACAAAAAAGGTAAAAATGCAACGCAAGCCGCGAAAAAAATTTGCGATGTTTATGGACCTAGTGCAGTGTCTGTAAGAGTAGCACAAATTTAGGTTAAGCGTTTCCAATCCGGAAATTTTGATGTCATAGATGCACGTCGCTATGGTCGCCCTATTACGGATAAAATTGATGCCATTTTTGAAAAAAATGTAGCAAGATCGGCATATCAGTAGTTACGACGTAGCTGAAGAACTGGGAATTGACCACAAAACAGTGTTGGCGCATTTAAAAAAAAATGGATACACAAAAAAGCTCGATATTTGGGTACCCCACGAGCTCACTGAAAGAAACCTAATGAACCATGAACTCATTTGTGATTCTTTATTACGACCGGCGACCGATAATAACATAGACGAGTAACTAGCCCATCCAAAATGACACCCCGAAAGATACTCCAAAGTGGGCGGGGCTTAAATCGGACTCCGCGCCAAGATTTAGTTTGTCATTGACTGCGTCACGGTGATGTACTCGTAAATAAACAATAAAATCTCAGTAAATATGTCCAAAAGTGAAGTAAAATGGTGTGTCAGCCGCGTAGGTGAACATAATAAGAACACTGGAATCAAATTTTACATGTAAGTCTTTCCTAAACCTTTATAATCGAGTCAAATATAAACAATAATATTGACCGCCATGTTGGCCCAATATTTGTGGACAATTTGAACAAATACACGAGTGGATGATGTTATGCAGTCATTTGTGTGTGACAGTATTTATTTATATTCAATTCAACTTTTAACTCTGCAAACTTTTATGACGACTGATTGTTATTGTGTATGTTTAATAGTTAATTTACCTTATAACTTACCTTACCATAATTGCTTATTAGTATAAGCAATTATGGCTTTATACAGCGTTGCCTTATATGATTTTTGTAAGAATGATAAACAAACCTCCAATTTGTGGATATTTTGCCACAGTTCCTTACAATATGATGCCACTTTCAACACATTTCTCAATAAATTTAAGCATTATTATTTTAACATGTGTATGTTTAATTATTACTTTAATAATTTACTTATTTACAAAATAATCTGGAAATAGTATAGGTATCTATTTTAAACTGTTAAGGATAAGTCGTAGTAAATAAAGTTGTAAACTGCGAGATAGTTTCGTGAGGTTATTGAAATAAAACAACATCATTATTTCAATAGAGAAGATAGTTGGACCACACCAGCTTGGGATCTTATCATGAGAATTACAAAGTCTCAAGCCCGTACTCTTCCCGACCTTCGGACACTGTATTAAAGCATTAAACTTATCAAAGACAACTGACATCTTTACTTCAGTCTTCCCGTGACCTTGATCGCTTTAAAGTAATCGAAACATTGGGTATAAAAAATCATAATGTGACATCTAATTAAACGCAAGTTAAATCCGGTAAAGTGGTTTTATTTCAAGAAATAAAACCACTTGATGACAATTTAATTTTTTTCTTATGTCCTTAATACAAATAAATAATATCATGACAGATATTTAGATTTTTTTTATTTAAATGAATGAAGCGAACCCATTTCATTTTTGATTTCTGATCTCAACTCTAAAATTGAATAAGTTTACCGATTTACAACGTTACTATATTTATTAAAAATGACGATATATAATTATTAAAGTCGTTAAAAAAATTGCATGGTTACATCCTGCATACATGACCCGTCCGGCGCGTGTAAATTAGAAGACCGAGAGGGCGCTATACAATTTCGATATTTGCCGATTTTATCCGACGTGCTCTTCTAGCCGCCGAGGGTACCCATTTTGCGACGAGTTTTGTATGAAGTTATGCTTCTAGGCTCTCTTCGTTCGCCGATTACGACGTAATGAAACTGAAACATTTTTGAAGAAGCTGATAACTGGTGATGAAAAGTGGATCACGTGCGACAAGAACGTGCGAAAAAGGTCGTGGTCAAAGGCCGGTCTCGCAACAAGGTGAAGCTATGTGTGTGGTGGGATTGGTAGGGCATTATTCATTATGAGCTGTTACCACCAGGCAGGACCATCGATTTTGAACTCTACTGCGAACAACTGATGAGATTAAAGCAAGAAGTTGAGAGAAAGCGGAATTAATCAACAGAAGGGGTGTGGTTTTTCATCATGATAACGCTAGACCTCACACATCTTTGCCACTCAGCAAAAATTAAGAGAGTTTGGCTGGGAGGTGTTAATGCATCCGCCGTATAGTCCTGACCTTGCACCTTCAGATTTCCACCTGTTTCGCTCTCTTCAGAATTCTCTAGGCAGTGTCAGGTTAACATTACGAGAGGACTGCCAAAACCACTTGTCGCGGTATTTTGATCAGAAGCCCCAAAATTTCTATAAGAATGGGATCATGTCTCTACCTACAAGATGGCAAAAAGTTATCGAACAAAATGGTACCTACATACTTTAGCTTAATGTAAATAAACAAAATAAAAAAAAGTTTTGAATTTTCTTAAAAAATGCGAAGAAACTTTTTCCCCAACCTATTAGTTAGCATATGATTTTCCTAATTTTATCCTAAAAAGATTAAAAACCTGCAAGTGACACACTGTTATTGTAACATGGAAATACAGTTTCAATCCCGACATAACCATTGTTTACGGGAACAGTCAATCACTGCGAACAGTGGAAACTTATTTCGTCGGGTCGAATACGAACGCACCTCGCAATCTGTAAACTGGCAAAACTCTGGTTAAAACAAAAAACAAGGCGGACAGCGGGCGCAGGGCCAAAAATTAAAAACCCGGGTCTGACAGACCGCGGTGTCGTCGGCAGACACCCGGTTCGAATTGCCTCTCTACACTCAATTTAACGAGGAAAACACTCGCTTTTGTCCAGGTAATGAACAAGCCTTCTTGCACGGGACCCTCATTGAGGATAAGCGATTTGTAGGTTTGAGGATACCTATGTCACGGTGAAGGCGAGGCTTAAGTTCAGCAAGTACTGTCACGTGATCACGTCTGAAAAATGTACACACTAAAAGCTTCAAAATATATAATTATGGACTCTATTGTTGTAGCATATTTTTAAAGCCATAAATGTACCAATAGGTACAGCTTTTTAGACGTGGATTGCACATTAAAAGTGAAGTACTTTAAGTGTTATATACAACAAGGGCTGACAAGGGTGCCAAGCAAGCATACAAACTGCCATAAGGTAAGTGGTTATCGCAGCCTTGCGTTTGTACCACCACACGCAGGTACTTACCTACTCACATAGGTACGTTGTCTTTATTGTAAAGAGGATAGAGGAAGCGTTACATTGACAGCAAGAGGAGACCAAGATTGGTTAACATTGGGAACAGGTAGGTTCCCAATGTTACTTATAATATGTATAGGTGAGATGAGGAAATAATATATTATGTATATTTTCTTTTTCCATGCCTTTTCACAGCAAACTATTTAAAATTGTCAGTCTGGCACAATTTTCAGAATAACGGCATACCCTATTTTGCAGTTGGAAATCAAAATAGGTTTGTTACCATTTAAAAAGGATTTCGATAAAAATTTACAAAACCTATTGTTTTAATCGAAATGCGACGCCCAAAATTTAATTACCGCGTACCGGCGAACGTAGAGAGCCTAGAAGCATAACTTCATACAAAACTCGTCGCAAAATGGGTACCCTCGGCGGCTAAAAGAGAACGTCGGATAAAATCGGCTAATATCGAAATTGTATAGCGCCCTCTCGGTCTTCTGATTTACACGCGCCGGACGGGTCATATATGCACAATGTAACCATGCAAAATTTTATGACGACTTTCATAATTATATATCGTCATTTTTAATAAATATAGCAATGTTGTAAATCGGTCCACTTATTCAATTTTAGAGTTGAGACGAATAATACTGATTTAAACATTTAATTTAACGTAATGTCTTAATTATCTATTTTTAAAGATCAGAAATGAAATGGGTTCGCTTCATTCATTTAAATAAAAAAAATCTAAATATCTGTCATGACATTATTTATTTGTATTAAGGACATAAGAAAAAAAAAATTGTCATTAAGTGGTTTTATTTCTTGAAGTAAATTTAATGAAATAAATTATTTTTTGAAATAAAACCATTTTACTGGATTTAACTTGCGTTTAATTAGATGTCACATTATGATTTTTTATACCCAATGCTTCGATTACTTTATAGCGATCAAGGTCTCGGGAAGACTGAAGTAAAGATGTCAGTTGTCTTTGATAAGTTTAATATTAACTACCGTCATATTTTTATAGTTATATTTGAGTGTTCCGATTCACGCCATGGAGCTTACAGTGTCCGAAGGAAGAGTAAATACGGGCTTGAGACTTTGTAATTTGGATGATAAGATCCCAGCTGGTGTGGTCCAACTATCTTCTCTATTCAAATTATGATGTTGTTTTATTTTAATAACCTCACGAAACTATCTTGCAGTCTACAACTTTACTTACTACGACTTATCCTTAACAGTTTAAAATAGATACCTATACTATTTCCACATAATATTGTAAATGTAAATTATTAAAGTAATAATTAAACATACACATGTTAAATAATAATACTTAAATTTATTGAGAAAGGTGTAGAAAATGGCATCATATTGTAAGGAACTGTGGCAAAATATCCATAAATTGGAGGTTTGTTTATCATTCTTACAAAAAGTATATAAGGTAACGATGTATAAAGCCATAATTGATTATTAGTAGGTAAATTAACTATTAAACAAACACAATAACAATAAGTCGTCATAAAATTTTGCAGAGTTAAAAGTTGAGTTGAAAATAAATAAATACTGTCACACACAAATGACTGCATAACATCATCCACTCGTGTATTTGTTCAAATTGTCCACAAATATTGGCCCAACATGGCGGCCAATATTTTTGTTTATATTTGACTCGATTATAAAGGTTTAGGAGAGACTTACATGTAAAATTTAATTCCAGTGCTCTTATTATGTTCACCTACGCGACTGACACACCATTTTACTTCACTTTTGGACATATTTACTGAGATTTTATTATTTTTTTACGAGTACATCACCGTGACGCAGTCAATGACAAACTAAATCATGGCGCGGAGTCCGATTTAAGCCCCGCCCACTTTGGAGTCTCTTTGGGGGCGTCATTTTGGATGGGCTAGTTACTCGTCTATGTTATTATCGGTCGCCGCCGCGTACACTGTTGATGCCATTATAGAGACATAATGGGTTTCAAACGAAACAATTTACGATGTAAAAAATCTTAACTTATTATAATTGTGTACAGCAAAGATTTGTTTATTGCATAATATACAGGGTGGTGCCGTCAATGCGACTACTAATTTAAACATGGGCTATATTAGTCCATAGAAATGGTTTGCCACTTTCAAAAATATCGTATTCATTTGATGATTTCATGACATTTGTATGGAAAAGTGTAACGTTGGCAGCATTATTTCATACAAATGTCATGAAATTATCAAATGAATACGATATTTTTTAAAGTGTCGTATACCATTAAGAGCATTTCGGCATTCGGCAGTAGCAAAATGTTGTCCAAAGCTTTCAAAGTAAAAAAACTCTCTAACCCCATTAGACGTGGAGGATTGATTCATAGTTTAACAAAATCATATTTTAGCTATTAAACTGGTAAAAATATATTTTTTGGAGTCGATGCTTCACTTTCTATTGTTTCTGGAAACTGCACCTACTCCAATAAATATATTTCTATGGGATAACGACCTACTCGTTATACCGTAGATATATAAAAAAACGATATAATAATATACTCTTTATTGCACTTTAGATATACACAGTAAGTTACATGTAATAGGAAGTTTGCAAGGGTGGATTATTAGTGGAACTATTTCACAAGTTTAATCGTAACTTTCTAATGTGAAAGCTATATAGGTGACCGTCAGTATGAATTGTTTCCTACCATCATACCGCATCGCACCATTAAATTGCGAAAATTTGCAATTTATAATAATAATAATTAATAATAATAATAATTTTGATAATTTTATTACAGGTCCAATCTTAAAACAGTCTTTAAATTAAAAATCTATTATCTTCTGAATCCGTTAATAAATGACGGAGTTATGACGATAACACCATAAAAACCTCATCATTTTTTTGCATTTCTATCTTTGGACGTTTTTTTGAAGGAAAATCAAATTGCAAATATTGCCGCTGCTGCCCTTTTCATGTGCTTTTAAATCGTAACTGTCAGTTTAAAATTAGGAAAAGAATTAATTAACATAAATTTTGCTATTTAAAACTATATATTTTTAGGAAAGAATTTTATTGATTTACATAAATTTTGCTAAACAGATGGTGCCATCAATACGACAATAAATTAAAACATGGGCTGTATTAGTTCATAGAAATGGTTTGCCCCATTTAAAAACTTCTTACTCGTTTGATAATTTCATGACATTTCTATGAAATAATGCAGCCAATGTTAATATAAATTAACATTTTATACAAATGTCATGAAATTATCAAACGAGTAAGATGTTTTTGAAATTGGCAAACCATTTCTATGCACTAATATAGCCCGCGTTTCAATTTATTGTCGCATTGACGGCACCACCCTGTATAAGTAAATTAATTATTTTCCTAATTTTAAACTGACAGTTACGATTTAAGGGCACATGAAAAGGGCACCAGCGGCGATATTTGCAATTTGATTTTCCTTCAAAAAAACGCAGGGTATCAGATTTGGTTAGTTTTTTTCTGAAGCGCGGTATATTTGCGTACGGCTCCCGTGTGTCGCGCGTCGCTCCCTGTCGATTTGTCGACAGGCTTTATTTCCGCCTGTCGCACCGAAATACGATAGCGTTTATATTTTATTCCCAATATTTCGGTAATCGAAATAGAAACATGGCGAACTTCGTGAAACGTGAACGTGGAAATGTTTTCAGGATTCATGTCTGGGGCCGATATTTGCCGTGGGGAAAAGGTTTTAATTGATTTGTGCTCGATATGTTAGATAGAATTCTAAGCACAAATTGTCGGTGTGTAGGTATAGAAATTATAAATTTTACTTTGTACTTTTAAAACTAAAATAATTTGTTTGGTGTCGCAAATTAATTAACACTACAAATTCACTAGTCACTAGGTGGTAGGCCCGTATGCAGGGTCGTCTGGGTAGGTACCACCGCCTTTCTTATTTCAGCCGTGAAACAGTTCGCTGTGTTTCGGATTCAAGGGAAAGGTAGCCAGTGTAAATTACTGGGCATGGACGGCATTTCATCTTAGGCCCCAGGATGACAACGCACCTGCAATATCAAGTAATTTTTTCTTGTTATTGCAGGTGTCTATAGGCGGCGGTTACCACTTTCCATCAGGTGGGCCGTCCAAGTCCAAGCCACATTTGTTTGAATCACGATGACACTCCAGCAGAGTGTTGAAGCACTCTCACATTAACTCCACGTCGGATGTAGAAACCGACGCCACCACCTCGCGAGCGCAAGCTGGCAGGCCGCGGCACGTGGCGAAACCGGTAGCCAGTCGGTGTCGAAGGTGTGCAGTTGTAGGGCAGCTATAATCTCATTGTGACGCATTTGAAATGGCCCCAGGATGACAACGCGCCTGCAATATCAAGTGATTTTTCCTTGTTATTGCAGGTGTCTATAGGCGGCGGTAACCACTTACCATCAGGTGGGCCGTCAGCTTGTTTGTCATCTAGTTGTATATAAAAAAAAACATATGTTAAATATTTGGTGTAATTGTTAGTAAAAATACGAATAGATAATTGTAAATAAATAAAACATTTTTGGTAGTACCTTTTCACCAAGTAAACATAAATTTTAAATAGCTTACACTGCTTATTTTTGATGGTACCCAAACATGTCTTAGAATATAATATGTGCACTTTGTATAAACAATGTGTTAAAACAAATAAAATTGAAACGACAACTGAACATTATATGTCACCCATAATATAGTACTTACTTAGTTATTATTATTTTACAAAAAATAAAACATAAAAACATACAATATTGGCTGGCAACTACATGAGCTTTTTTATCATTATTATTGTTATTTATTAAGACACAAAACTGGTTACAGTTATTAATTTACAATGTTCTAAAGTAATTTATCACTAAATGCCAAACTTTAACCCACGAGTAGATATGCATCTCTAGACAAAAATGTAATATTAACCTTAGATAAGTATAGCCCGCCAACGTCTTCTGAACAGATTGGATTTGTAAATACCCAATCTACCAGAGAAACTGATTCAGCACTTAAAATATCTCAATGCTCATCAAATCAATCATCATTAAAGTTATCATCATATCAGCTTTATGAGTCCAGTGCTGAACAAAGGCCTCCCCCATCGACTTAAAAACAGAATAATTCTGCGCAGTCGCATGCAACAGCTCACCGGGACCCTGACCAGGTTGTTTGTTTGGATCTAGTGGGGAGGCCGTCCTACTTTGTGCTTTTCGGCACCTACGAGTACATGACGACCACCTACTCGTAGGTGCCGAAAAGCACAAAGTAGGACGGCCTCCCCTTAGGTGGTCGCCATGCCCGGAGGCGGCTCGGTGAAATGCTTCGGCAAACCCCGGGTCGTCTCCATTATGGGCATCGGGAAACCGGAGTGGTTTAGCAGGTATTCCCAGTGCCGCTATGATCAGGCGCTGGGCTACCCCTGCACAGGCCCACGTCTAGCCGACGGTCCGCTGGTCCACCTAACCAGCGGTTGAGGGTATCGTCCGTAAGCGAATTCCACTCCGAAAAAAAAAGGTGGTCGCCATGTGGACGGTAAGCCAGAACTTTAACGTCCCATCGGCCGTCTGTTCTGCGTGCTATGTGCCATACCCATAGGATCAGCAAGTTGAAATGGCACAGTGCCACTTCAACTTGCGGCCTATGAACTACGCCATAACTTTGGCTTTGGTTCTCTTGGTTTGGTTCTCTACAATGATTATAAATGATTTATATAATTTTCTAAACGATTCCTAAGTTATTTTTGTGATAAATATTTACAAAAATAACTTAGCTTCTTAAATGTCTTTAATTTATACTATAAAATATTCTCATTAATATAATTAGTAAACTGAAATTAGCATACGAACAAAGATAGCCCGTGAAAAAATGCTCAAGTTCATCGTATGAATATATTATTAATATCCCTAGCGGGATACGAGCAGGTATCTCTGGTTAGATCTACAGTCAGTTAATTGTGTTAAGCAATTAATTGAGACAATTTTACAAATAAATTCGAATATTTTATTGCCTTGTAATTACATTAGGAATCTTAAGTATTTAAAAAATTATTGATATCTACATGTCAATTTTAAATAAAATTAATTATAATTTTAACTTGTACATTACTCAAACAAACTTTTACTCCTACCGGGATTCGAACCCGGGACCTCTTGACCGAGTAGCGTGCATAGCAAGGAGCACAGACCGCGCGACCAGTCGTCATTAAAATATATATAAAAGTTTTTATATGACTTTTAAATAACTTTATATATTCTTAATTTTTGATTTTAACATTATTATAAATGTTTGAAAAATGACTTAGTAATTAAAATTGAATAAAACTAGAAAAAGAACACTAGAACACTAGAATATTTCGACATTGTAGGGTGGGCGTTGGCTCATAAACGCAAATAAAAATAGACTAGAAGAATTTCACAGGGATATCCCAAGTCCTGGGTGGCTCAGTGGTCAGAGCAGTCGCCCGGATTGCGAAAGGTCGCGGGTTTGATTCCTGCCTCAGGACGTGAAATTTTTCTAGTTATATTCTATTTTAATTACTAACTTTATATACTTAATATCCAGTAAGTATAGCACCCATTCTAACATGGCATATTTTGTGTATTTTATCTGTATTATTTTGTGTATGTGTATACTGCGTGTATAATATTATATTATATGTATTGTATCTGTGTACATATTAATATGATTTTAACTATTTAGTCCGACTCATTAATAATAATAAAAATCTAAGTTGATTATACTTATCCAACGTGTAATATAACTACATTGTATTTAGACATAATTAATTAGGTAATAGTTTATATTTCACAGTGAAGAGGGGACTCTTCTACTACAGGTTTCAAAAAGTAAACAGAAGAGATCCCAAAACATGTAAAATAATTTCTTGTAAGGAAAATAAACAAATATTGAATTGAATTTTTGAATTTTGAATTACTATAAATACATACGTTATGGTAATTATAACATAATACTTATTCGTAGATGTTTTCTTGAATAGCTGATTTATTAACGTATTTATTAACAAATTTAGGAGAGCCTTGACAGTGATATTTTAAAATAAATTTAAAGCAACAAGGAAATATAAAATAGACCTTGGATATATTTTGTATAATTTAAAGAGTTTTTATTTGTAAAACACGTGTGCCTTTTGTAATTAGAATAATATGTATGTGTGTGGTCTTGGTCAATGTTCTCAGAGACAAGAAATGGTAATGTATAGTACCTACCTACATACTCTTAAAAACAATAATATTTCCACACTTAGGACACAATTTATAGGGCGCGCGGGTTCTTATTTCATCGGATAAATAATAGGTATATTTATGATAGTATTTTATCATCACCATACAATAAATTTCAATTACTGTCTCCGTTCTTACAATTGAATATTTTAGTTTAGCTCATTGACTTATATACATTGGTTTATATACAATGGTTTATATACAATTAGAAACAGAAATAGCACTGAGACAAACTGAATGATTTACATCAAAGGAGTCAAGAGTAGGCCAATTCCACTGGGTATTTGTTGAGTATTTCATTCATATTATAATACCAGTAGCTTCAATACTATGATTGATAAGATATTCCTTTATCTACTTCAGCAACAATAACTAGCTACTTAGGAAATACGTAATTTGTCAAGCCGCATTAGACTCCTGTAAGCATGAGACAAGATAAAAAACATACCTGAAATGTGCCGTAAAAATATATTAAATCATTTAGACCAATTTATTGTGAATTTTAGAAGGAATGCTTATCTGAGAATTGTTCCTTGTGATGGACCATGATGATACTAAATGTTTATTTTCTACATACATTATGACGGGTTTGATTCCCGGCTCTGGTACGTGACTTTTGAAAAATCTTTGAACTCAGTGGGTATTTTTATTTCTCAAATTAAAGAAAGAAATGTTTGCTTCTAGGAAAAATTGGTAACTTCAATATATTTTACTTTCCCTCCAGGAACATTCTTTTCGTTAGCCCTTTAATACTATAATCTAACCGTAACGTCAAGTAAGTGCCAACAGACAGTACTTTAATCAGCGACTGGAAAAGCTGGCCCTTAATTTTGAAAACTAAAATTTTAGTAGGTAACATGTTATTTTGACTATGAAAAAAATATATCCCATATACTGTAATTGACAATGGGCCTTGAGTAGCAAAGAGGTGAGCAACTTTGGCCATTGCCATTGCTTATACATAATCGAAAACAACATAATACCTTCCTAAACCTCCAAGGCAAGGCGTCGCTAACGCAACTTCAAAATGTGGCAGGCAAGTAAACAATAAAGCACATTCAAATGTAAGGCAATTGATTCTTGATACACTATTATGAAGAATACAGGGTGGCACATTTAGATCGGTCAGTATGGGAAAGTCTGAAATTATAAGACATACGAAAATCTGTTCTTAGGAACCATGTCATCGATTTTAGTAAAAAGATTTCTATTTCGATATCGATTGTGTAGGTCTTAAGCAGTAAACGTTACTATAAAACATGATGTCTAAAATGAAAAATATGCATTGTTTTCATATCCTTTAATTTATTTTAGTAAGTGTTCGATATTACCACCAATATTTTTTCAAAACAACATTTTCAACAACCAAGACGTTCCATTTTCAAATAAGGTTTATCACGACTCTGTTCAACTGTCTTTGTATCTACATACTTTTTCTAAGTGGGCTTATCAATTGATTAATAGTGTAAGTATGATTAATAGAAGTAATCAATTACAATCATAGATAGATATTATCGCAGATAACAATGTGTAAAGCAGTGTATGTAGCAAGTTACGACGCCAGCAAAGAGCTACAAACAACCATAGAGACAATTTTACGCACCTAAACGAGTTGAATGTTGTGTTGAAAAAATGGTGGTAATTTCGAACACTTACTAAAATAAAGGATATGAAAACAATGCATTGTATATATTTTAGACATCATGTTTCATAGTAACTTTTACTGCTTAAGACCTACACAATCGATATCTAAACAAAAGTAGTGTTAGTTTTATTTTTCAAAAAGTCCGGGTTCGATTCCCGAGCTGAGTACAGGTTTTTTTTTAATGGATGAATGCAGTTTTTATTTCTACTAAAATCGATGACATGTTCCTAAGAAGAGATTTTCGTATGTCTTATAGTTTCAGACTTTCCCATACTGACCAATCTAAATGTGCCACTTCAAAAAAGAGTATAAATTAGAGTCGACGCGGCCCGCGGCACAGATTAATAACAGCCCGCTGGCTGAAGAGCAGCTGGCTGTAGGCGAGGTGTCTCGGCTGAGGCTGGCCAAACAAGCCAAAGCTGCGGTAGTCGGAGCCGTGACAAAAGTCAAAAGCTTTGAATTACTTTGTTTTATCAAATACATTATATATTTTAAATTCAGGACTTATAATTATTAACAGAAACTGTTTTATGTCTTTTGTATTGATTTACCTATATGTATTTATAACAAACAATTTTCGGGCACACAATGTGCCCGAAAATTAGGGGATTCCAATTTTATGGCATTTGATCCTATCATTCGGAGTTTCGGACACATGATGATTATGGTAAAAAATATGACATTTTAGATTATGGATTTAGTAAAAATCACCTGAATCCGGGAAAAATACTAATATTAATTAAGTTTCATGCATAGTTCACTTGTACAAAATACGAAATTATTCGTCAATTTCACCATTAGGTATTCAATTTAGCAATATGGCGGGCGACATAAAAGTCAACTAGACGTCACGAAAGTGACATAGGCGCCATGGTGAATATTTGGCCGAGTTTCAGTTTTTCGTATAAAAAATATTGTTTTGTACCACGAAATAAAGCAAATAAAAAGAAAATGGACTGTTGAAAACTCATCAGCATATTTTTGCCTATTTTTTAGTATAGTGTACATATAGACCAGCCCGCCTAGCATGACCACCGAAACGCGATATGATACGATATGATAAAGCTATTTATCGCTTCGAACTGTCAAAAATCATTGGATATAACCGCCATCTTGAAATTTTATCGAAACTGCGAACTTGTATTGTATATAATAATATACATGTTCGCAGTTTCGATAAAATTTCAAGATAGCGGTTATATCCAATGAATTTTGACAGTTCGAAGCGATAAATAGCTTTATCATATCGCGTTTCGGTGGTCATGCTAGGCGGGCAGGCAGGGTCTTTATACGTTTTTGGAACAACTTCTTTGCTTCCTCACCAGTCTCTGTGTGCAAAGGCTCAAAAACTCTTCCTCAGTATGCCTACTGCTTTTGAAGAATGCCGGTAGTTTTTTAAAAATGGTATTTTTGTCATCAGGATGACATAAATGTACCGGAATAATTTTACCAGTTATTGTAGTTTTATGTGGATAACTTTCGGATTTCTAATGTTTTACTATTGATTTCGTAAATATAATCAATAGCCGATACTGATAGACCCATTTTTTTTTATTGTATTAATTACAAATTAGTAGTGTATATAATTTCAATACAATAACAATAGGTACTCACCTATACATATATATTTATGTAAATATATTAATACTCGAAGCACCTAATTCACCGGCAAAGAACTTTTAAGCTGGTGTAAAATCATTTTCGAATCGAACCAATACCCTGTTATTAATCATGTAGCAACCCCTATACCCAACAAACTTTTTTTACTGGATTTAAAATACGAATTATTCGATTATGTACCTTATTGCCCTAGCATACAGATTGCCACAGGGGAAACACTTGCAGTTTTACATTGGCAAAGTTATAAAAGGTCCTTTGCTCAATAATATGTTCTAATTTGTCTAATGCGATCACTCGGACCAGCGACCGTGTGAATCTTTCACCTAATTAACTCTCACAGAGGAATGCTTCACTTCAAAGTGCTACGTAAATAAAATCCACCATAACTTGCCGAGTTGATAATGTTTAGTGGAGTAAAACATTTAGGTTAATATGTAAAAAGCTGGGGTAGTCTGCTTGGTAACCTACGCTGCAACGGAAGCATGATTAAAGAAAATATAAACTCGATAAAATTTAATTTTATACAATAATCTGGTTTTCTTTGTTAAATTAATGGCGTCGAGTATCGATTGTGTCGATCAATAAGAATCAAGCATGAAAAATAAAAATATCTTTAAATCATTTAAAATTTTTCAGGGTTTGCGGTTAACGCAGGTTTTAAAGCTAATTTCAGAATTAATAGCTAAGTTTTAGTACCTACCTATTAATTTTCAGAAAACTGATTCAGGAATACCTTACAATCATTAAAACAAAAAAAAAAACAGTGTCGAAATCGGTTTAATCGTTTCGCACCACGAGTTATTCGACCCGCGCGGTGCGAGTCACCCAAGAGCCCTTTTTGAATGGGATCATTCGCACTGCAGTGGTTACATCGGTGCGAATGGCCCAAGGTATTTTTGGAACTGTGTCGATTCGGACCATGGGGCAAAACGACCCTATGCTCATTTTGTATGTCCAGTTTGGAGTCATATGAAAAATTTAAAGATTCCAATTTTTTATTTGTACAGATGAGTAGAAAAGTTGTTAGTGAAAATAAAATATTCAGATATAATACGTAATAATAATAATTATTTAAAAAATATACAATTTTGACGTATAGGTACTCATACATAATCACAGATTGAGTACTAACCGTCTTACTTCAAAAAAGATAAATAATTATGAGCAAAAATGATGCTAATAATCATAAAATTAATACACAATTGTTTGAGACATGTGCAATGAGTGGGTCTAATTTTTGCTTGACAGATATTCTCTTTTTAGATATTCTTAACTTAAAACTAACTCTTGCTCACAGGTTATGATAAACGTTATAATTTAGTTTTAACTAAGTAATCATGGAAAATCACAGGCGTAAAATTATAAAAATCAACAAATATAAATAACATATAAACTCAAATATTGTAGTGTTGTGGTATGCAACACTACCTTAATAAGCTACCTTTTATGTGAATCACGTGTAAATACTAATTATCTTTTTATTTCATAGAGTTTCATGACAGTTTGGCGCCCCACGTTGGGCGCCAAACTGTCATGAAACTCTATGCAATAAAAAGATAATTAGTATTTAATTATCTTTTTATTTCATAGAGTTTCATGACAATATTCTTAATTTTTGATTTTAACATTATTATAAATGTTTGAAAAATTACTTAGTAATTAAAATATAATAAAACTAGAAACATTTCACGTCCTGAGGCAGGAATCGAACCCGCGACCTTTCGCAATCCGGGCGACTACTCTGACCACTGAGCCACCCAGGACTTGGGATATCCCTGTGAAATTCTTCTAGTCTATCTGTATTTTGCGTTTATGAGCTAACGTCCACCCTACAATGTCGAAATATTCTATTTCAACATCCGAAACGAGTATTTTTACAAATACCGACGATTCGGTTAAGTTGGGGCAGTGCTTTCAAATATTCTTAATTTTTGATTTTAACATTATTATACATGTTTGAAAAATTACTTAGTAATTAAAATGTAATAAACTCAAATTAAACTCTTAATTTTTCATTGAAAAAGAGCTCTTAGGCGATTCGCACCGAGGATCGAATAACTCGTGGTGCGAAACGATTAAAGACCCAATATACCTACATACATACCCACACAAACATAAGAATTTAAGTAGTTGAATTTTTTAATTTTTAATTATTAGGAATTTTTGCAATCTTTGTTGCAATCAATATACTTATAGTTTGTTATTTACGAAATTTTCAAACTCATAAAATATGATCATTTTGTCTTTAGAACTTTGGTGAGAAAATTATATCATTTACTTAAGCTTTGATTTATGTATAATCAATAACCAATATAATAATCAAAACATTTTCAAAAAGAATAGAAAATAAAGTACTGGTCCAATAAATACCTTCAAATCAGATAAGTATTTAAAAGAGATTCTTTTAAAGTATTTAAAAGAGAGGCGCGCGAGCTTCGAGTGCCAATGTTTCCTACAGTTGTTTTGTAAGAATCCATCTTACCTTATCATTTCCATAAATCTTGACTGATAGAAACGGCAAAAAATTACGAAAACATCACAGAGGTCGCCATTTTTAAGAAATGACAACACACCTCAATACCATGTGTTTTTTCCTTGTTATTGCAGGTATCTATAGGCGACGGTAACCATTTGCCACTAGGTGGGCTGTCATCTATTTGTTTAAAAAAATGTCAATGTCATTAATATTATATTTTTCAAGGAACAAAGACACTTCAAACGCGCCCCTAACTTTACAGTAGAAAATACAAAATTTAAATTTCAATAAAATATTAATATGACATTAAAGTCAACATTTTAACAGCGTTATTGTGACTTTGGAATATGCACTTTTGGGCATTTTTTTTACTTCTATGTTGCTATTTTATACAATACTTATGTTATTACCTAATTTTTCAGTAAATTATAACTTTAGGTTTTGTTTTTTTAATGGAAATCATTTTATTCAGCACATTGTTATATACAATCTGCAATGGTGCTGTGCCCAAACTTTACCATCTCCTTTAAATAATTTTGCTTTAAAGTGTTCTGAAGTCGGTTTATGTTAAACAGTAAAGAATAGTTATCCCTGACTTTATAGTTTATTATAGGTTTGGATCTATATTCTGATAAGATTTTTTTAATGTTGCGGTTTTTTAATAATGTAGGTAAGTATAGGTACTTTTTGGTACTAATCATCTGTAAAAGTCCAAAATTGTACTAAGTTTTTTTTATTATTTACTCAAAGGTTCTCAGAAACAAATTATGTTACACGAAAAGTAAAATGGAACGCAAATTCAACCTTGTCGTAGTACATTGGTATTGTCAATAAATCAAATTAAATGACTCGAAGCCGATATTCCGCAACAAACTAATTGTTTTAAAAGCTTTTCCGTGATGGCGGATAAACGTTTCATTTTAAAAATGCATGTTCGATGAAAGCGCTCAAATATTTCATGCAGATTATTGAAATTTATTATTTTTAAGTTTTAACATATAAATGATCAAAATTTTGAATAGAAAGCTTATGATCTTAAAAGCTGTCGTCTAATTCTAATCGAGTAGCTACCTATGTATTTAGTTGATAAACAAAGATAAGAGTCATGTGCCTGCAGATCAAGCGATACCATCAGACGTGTTAGGCTTGCTGACTGTAGTACTCGAAAACCTTCGATTATATTAAACAAATATGAAAACCAGATGCACTAATCAAGTAAGCATAGCAAGCAGCCGGCGAGTTCCAGATACGAATTAATCCCATGACCATAGGTTCATTATTTTAAAATATTGTACCTACCTATTATCGCTTTATGGATAACTTAGTTAAGAAGACGCAAACATTGTTTTATATGTCCATAATAGCCCACAGCCCATGGCCAATTGAGTATAGTAGCAAATGTTGTAAAATAAAATAAGAGAACTTAATCTATTGGCGTTTTAGCCATTCGGCGAAATGAGAAGTGGCGAAAGATTAGACATGAATCGGCGGCTAAAAAGAAAACTAATTTGTACTTAGGTCGACATTTTTAGGTAAGGGCAAGGGTCAGGGCATGTTGATATTTAACAGCAATGTTTCTGGTAAATATAACCTAAAATATTTTTGTCATTAAAATGTCATTTTAAATTTCATCGTCATCAAGTGCAAAGGTAACTGAGTGAATCGACGGTGTCATCGCATTTTAAAATTAATCTGCTAACTTTGGTCGAAAGCAATGAAAAACTAAAGTTTCATGGTCAAAAGCACTCACTGTCTCACTGATGTTATAACGAACAGATATAAGACACTTATTTTAACTGCGGTACCCTAAAGACTTATATGCCCGCTGAAGCCCAAAGGTAGATAAGTCGTTAACTACCTTACCTACGTATAATATGAGCAAGTTCACCGGGATAACTGTAAGCTAACAAGGACAGTTACAGCACTTACAACTGTATAAATAAACATTCTTCTTACTAACTTCGGAAACAAGATGACGACGACTAGACTGGAAAAGTATTCAACATCAGTGAATTTACTAGAGTCGATATACTCCTTGTAAATTAAATAATTATCATGAGGTACTTAATTTGTTGAGATTTTAGTCTTTGAATATACATTTATATTACCAGTGAAGTATTGACTGTAAATTTGAGTCAAATTCGATAATAATGTTTGTAAAACTAAAATAATGTCATTTTGTATAAGTTTGTCCCTTTCACTCGCTACCTTTCTTGCTCATCACTCATACGAAAAGGACAGTGGTTTGTTCACGTTCATTCTTTATCGAATTTGGCTCTTGGCTCAAGTATAGTTTTATCTAGTTCTGTAACTTTAATTTTTAAATTAATGAATATAAAATCAAACCAGAACTTTTTTGCAAACGCTACACAAGAGTAGACGAGCTTCATCATTTTTTAACCGACTTCAAAAAAGGAGGAGGTAATCAATTCGTCTGTATGTTTTTTTTTATAGAACACAGGGACTTACTACGATGACTGTGTGCCTGTCACATTGAACCGGCGAACGTAGAGAGCCTAGAAGCATAACTTCATACAAAACTCGTCGCAAAATGGGTACCCTCGGTGGCTAGAAGAGCACGTCGGATAAAATCGGCTAATATCGAAATTGTATAGCGACCTCTCGGTCTTCTGATTTACACGCGCCGGACGGGTCATATATGCAGGATGTAACCATGCAAAATTTTATAACGACTTTAATAATTATATATCGTCATTTTTAATAAATATAGTAACGTTGTAAATCGGTGAACTTATTCAATTTTAGAGTTGAGATTAGAAATCAGAAAAAAATGGGTTCGCTTCATGCATTTAAATAAAAAAATAAAAAATATCTGTCATGATAATGTTTATTGTATTAAGGACATAAGAAAAAAATTAAATTGTCATCAAGTAGTTTTATTTCTTGAAATAAAACCACTTTACCGGAATTAAATTGCGTTTAATTAGATATCACATTATGATTTTTTATACCCAATGTTTCAATACTCAATACTCAATATATTTATTGCACTCCACAATGTATAGTAGGTGTTACATAATTATAATTAGATCATCATGGACCCTGTCGGGCACGGCAACTTAGGCGAGAGGAACACTTATTTATAATATGATATTACACATTTATTATTATTATTTCAAAAATATTATTATTAAATTGTTAATTATAATTGTTAGAATAATCGTGTTATTTATTAAATTTTATTCATATGTAGGTATTAGTATATTTGAGTAAA
Source organism: Nymphula nitidulata (assembly GCA_947347705.1). Classification (NCBI taxonomy): domain Eukaryota; kingdom Metazoa; phylum Arthropoda; class Insecta; order Lepidoptera; family Crambidae; genus Nymphula; species Nymphula nitidulata. The sequence continues at coordinate 12,774,664 of OX374625.1, read as the reverse complement.
TATAGAAGAAATTTAAAAATTATAATGTAGTGGATTTATCATTTTAATTTATAGATTATCATTTAAATATTCATTTAAGCTATAGTAATGCTTGCCAAGCAATAGTTGTTTTTATTTGTTTCACAAAGTCGAGCTCCTTGTGTTTATTTTTAATTGATAGTGGCAATTTATTATAAATTTTGATGGACATGATTTGAGGGCCTGATGAATATAGCTTTAGGCGGGAGGTTGGAAACAATAGATTGGCGTTATGTCGTAAAATATATCTATTATTTGTATGTTCACGCGTTTTATAAAACTCCTTGTATTTTTTTACAAATTTGCATATTTCCAATATATACAAACATGGAAGAGTAAGTATTTTATGCTTGACAAAGTAGGGCTTACAACTATCTGTATTTTTTATATTAAATATTATTCGAATTAGTTTTTTTTGAAGTATAATAAATCAGGAGCGTCCGTACTATTTCGATTACTTTATAGCGATCATGGTCAGGTGAAGACTGAAGTAAAGATGTCAGTTGTCTTTGATAAGTTTAATATCAAATACCGTCATATTTTTTATAGTTATATTTTGAGTGTTCCGATTCACGCCATGGAGCTTACAGTGTCCGAAGGTCAGGAAGAGTAAATACGGGCTTGAGACTTTGTAATTCTCATGATAAGATCCCAGGCTGGTGTGGTCCAACTATCTTCTCTATTGAAATTATGATGTTGTTTTATTTCAATAACCTCACGAAACTATCTTGCAGTTTACAACTTTACTTACTACGACTTATCCTTAACAGTTTAAAATAGATACCTATATTATTTCCAGATCATTTTGTAAATAAGTAAATTATTAAAGTAATAATTAAACATACACATGTTAAAATAATAATGCTTAAATTTATTGAGAAATGTGTTGAAAGTGTCATCGTATTGTAAGGAACGGTGGCAAAATATCCATAAAGTGGAGGTTTGTTTATCATTCTTACAAAAATCATATAAGGCAACGCTGTGTAAAGCCATAATTGCTTATTAGTAGGTAAATTAACTATTAAATATACACAATAACAATAAGTCGTCATGAAAGTTTGCAGAGTTAAAAGTTGAGTTGAAAATAAATAAATACTGTCACACACAAATGACTGCATAACATCATCCACTCGTGTATTTGTTCAAATTGTCCACAAATATTGGGCCAACATGGCGGCCAATATTATTGTTTATATTTGACTCGATTATAAAGGTTTAGGAGAGACTTACATGAAAAATTTGATTCCAGTGCTCTTATTATGTTCACCTACGCGGCTGACACACCATTTTACTTCACTTTTGGACATATTTACTGAGATTTTATTGTTTTTTTACGAGTACATCACCGTGACGCAGTCAATGACAAACTAAATCATGGCGCGGAGTCCGATTTAAGCCCCGCCCACTTTGGAGTCTCTTTCGGGGTGTCATTTTGGATGGGCTAGTTACTCGTCTATGTTATTATCGGTCGCCGCATTGAACTGAATAACTTATTTGCAAATTACCTAAATACATAAAATTACCTATATTTCCCTAAACTATAACTTGAAAGGTTTTAAAAATAGGTACTTTTCTCAAAATGTATTGGCAATAGTGTAACGATCTAGCAAATTTGGACTCTGCAGGTGGTTTTTTGATTAAATATATGAAGCTTAAAATATCATTTATATTGATAAATAACTGAGAAAGCGTTTTATTAACCTGTCAAACCACTTATTCCAGACACAATCGGTTTTTATCCCTGGAGTCTTACGCGGCTTAACAAATCAAGATAGACCATTCATTATAGCTTTATATCAGTCTTTTCCAGCCTACTGCTGGTTTCAGGATGCCTTACATATAACTTAGGCATCCTGAAACCAGCCAACCAGCATCGCAATTTACGATCCATTGCCCGTGCAATATGAGACATTCTGCTTTAGGCCATAGGTGCGTTTATATCAAAACTATTTTTCGAAGTAACCCATATTTTAGGAAGCAGAGAATATGATACGTGTATTGTTAGTAAAGTTCCATGTTTTGAAAAATATCTTGAAAAGTGATGTCCTGATGAACAACATAGAAAAAGTCACTTTTATTTTTGGTGAGTGTGTTGGAGACAGTAAATGGATGACTCCGGCACGCATGGTCATGAGTTAAGTAGGAAGGGAAGGTGGAAAATTAATGGTGGGAAAACGAGTAAAACGGATATCAGTAAATTTTTATACACCTTACATAAATGGATGTTATCACTCTTTTTTTTGTTAAAAAGCAACTAAAAAGAGAAACGATATATAGTTGCCTAAACTAAGAAAAAACAGACATTCAAAGTCTCTGCAACACCTACAAAATCATCAGACATCAGATTTTCTATTGAATTTTGGCACGATATCCATCGGGCTGATAAGGGACATGTGGTTAATTTATAAAAAGCTTGTGGTACAAACCTTTTTTTTATTTTAAAATTATTTAATTTAAAATGCATAATCAGCTGCCATGTAGGGATACCAACTGCTCATCTTGACTAACAATATTGAAATAATACCAAAAGGATTCGGATGGTTTTAACTGTTATTGTTATTTTGATTAAAAACTGAACTTTTCAGTTTACAAAGGATTATCTTTACCGTCCGTCGACATCGCCACAACAACATAAAACCTATTGGGTACTTAACAAATTGGGATCGACAGACTGAAAAAGTATACGGTTGTTAATTTACAGCGTGATAATGGGCCTAATTCTGGGAACACACTTTAATTCTAAATTTAAGTACAGTATATCTCTTTCTCGCAATAAGTCATAGGAAAAAGATAGCAAGAATCTGTTTAGAGCTGTCAATTAAATTTAGATAGATTTCATAGAAACCATAGACAATTTTAGACGGCATGTACGGAGGTGCCTCCTAAACACTGCATTTTAGCACGTTCAATAAGGTCAAAAATTGAACGCACCTTTCTAAATGTCAATTTATATGACAGCCATCCTTTTCGTATTCGTTTTGAAAGAATGAAATAGACTGAACTTAAATTTAAACTTAGCATGTGTTCTCCAGAATTAGGGCCATTATTATAGTTTCTTGTGAACGGTACATAAGGGGCGAGTAAGCGATCGCCGGGTTAAGTGTGGCATGATGAGGAGCACGCGCGCTAAGCATGTTCATGAATTATTAACGGGCCGCGACTGCCGATGAGTGTGCCCCGCTGTACCTTTATTATTGAGATCGCTTTGAATCCCCAACTGTGTGGAATCTTTTTTGTCAAACGGAATATTGAGGAAATTGGATACAAATGATCGTGTTGAGTGATAAAGATGTACGTTTTCCGTTTATTTTCACCGGATCGTATCGATTTTATTTATTAGTAAAGGGTAGATTTTCTCTTATCAAATCCTTGTATATTTTTAGGGAAGGTAAAGCTCTTTGTAATAATTTGGATTGTATTAAGGCGAATTGTTTCTTCCTCATAGTTAATATACTCTTTAGTCAATAATGGTTCTTTAACCATTTTGGCATTCTATAAAAAAAATTGTCAGAGAAATGCCTGTTTTTATTTTTTCATACGTTTCCGTAATGAAAGATAGGATTTTATTGTCGACACACAATCAGTCACCAATACAATGAAATGCCTATGGAGTAGAATTTTTGAAGACTGGAATAGATAAGTCTGGTAAGGCATTTTATTGGGTTTTTATAATTCGTTTTCATCCTTGAGTATATCGAGGTTTTATTTTTTCCAAGCATAAAAAAATTAAATGCTAAAACAAATAGAAATCCATTCAAGCAAGAGCGAGTACGGTGAGCGGCGGAGAGTTCCCAGTCGAACCTCTTGAAATTTTAAGTTGGTTCGTTGGGCGGTGATTGGACGAACAATTTTCATATGAGTAAATGATTTAGTATTGCTTTCTTACTCAGATTGAAGAATGTTAGTAACTCTGACTTAAGTAACGACTAATTCACGATTAAAAGCTTTCGTATCCGATCGGACAACAAGACATTAGTCTGGTACACACCTTATGAGTAAAGGAAGAAGTGATGCAGCAATGATGTGTGTAATTGCACCTTCAAAGTTGAATGTTACAGCATCATGCTCGTACCCCTTTACTTGAGTAACAGTGCACTAGTTACCCAACAACCTGTGACGATATTCTCCACGAACGTTAACTTGCGCCTACATAACAGTACCTCACAATAAGCGCTCTGCACCAAGGGAGTTGTAATTCAGTCTCTCAATCGCTATAAGGATGAGGTAACACTAAAAATTTGTATTAAGCTAATTTTAATACAATTAAATTTTAATTGTCTATGGAATAAATTTATGTATGACATCTGTACCCCTAGTGTACCTAAATTCGATCGAATCTACACAAAAACGATCATCGTCGTGTTTACCCCTCGAATCCATAATTGTATAAAAGTGGTTTCCAATTGATGACAACAGAGGAACTACAGGTGTTTTCATATCACGACGACGAATGTTTTCGTTTCAATTCGATTGAAACTTACACTAGGGGCACTGAGCGTTAAAGGATTAAGATATAAAACCTTGTAATTGACTTACTTATGATTCTAAATTCCATCCTTCTACTTGAGTGAGAAACGTAACTAATTTAAGTTAAAGTTAAATTGTAAAGCTATTTCAGCTCAGCAAATGGAGGTCGTATGAAAGAACCTAGTGAAAAAGAAGAAAGAACAAAAGCGTCAAAGCTATAACTATCTTGTTCTATCGGCATACAAATATGGAGATTCTGAATAAGGCTAACATAAATGATGAAAAGTAACTTTATTGCGTAGTTCTGGTCCGTGCGGGGTAACGGAATTCTTCGCCCCATTTCTTTCCGTGGGTGTCGTAAGTCACGACTAAGGGATAACTGAGCTACCAACTGCTAAACTGGTCTTTAACTGGGCTCTAAATAAACACCCGTCTGGTTGTGATCACCGTACGCATGGCGTAAAACCCGCCAAGTGACTTCTTGTGGTCGCGTTCCGGAATCAGTCAGCGTACAACCAGAGCTTGGGGAGACGTTGCGGCGATGGGTTCGGTCGGTGATGGCTTCCGTCTAACCAGAGCCAGGTGGACTGCGTTGACCAGCTAACCATGGAGACCCGAAGAAACGGCTGTTCCGGTGGCCGCCGCAGGGGCCCAAGGGGAACAGTTCGTGAGGCTGTCCATCATGCCACGCACAATCTTGGGGTGGTCCGTCGTCCCGTTTGGTGACCAGGTGGTGGGGTCCCGGTGGCCATTCCCGGGAGGTTCTCGCATCCACGCACACACGATCCATCATTAACCTTTTACCAAACTGAATACCACCTTTGAATTTGGATAACTTTTTACAAGGTAAGATTTTAACTTTGATGAGATCGATAAAGAAGACCAATTCTGCGAAAACCATAACGAGGTTATATTATACTCAGCTACAGCTAGCTAAGTCTATGACCGGGAAAAAATCGTTTTTGGCCTGTAGATGCACTCTGTAAGTAGGTACGATTTTACCGGGACATCAATGAATGTTTACGTTTGTGCCCTTTGAAAATATTTCAAAGGGTACTATTTTAACTGAAAACCCCAGAAGTATATGTGAAACTGAAAATATTTATTAAAATTTACATTACACTGCTATGAACCTCATTAAAGGTTAATAATTAGCCTAATCTACCCAAAAAACTTACGCTGATCAATTATAAAGCTCATTTTGAAATTATGAAGGTGTTACTAATTCTGATTCAGAGTAAAGGGCGAGTGGTTAAAAATATTTATAGTCATTTACATAGAAGACATTTGTCTTTTTTGAAGAAACGCATCCCGTGTAGTGAAAGTCTCAAATCTTCAAGAAGTCGCATTTGCGAATACACTAAGAGGAAGCAAAACAGATGGTAGTGGACTGAATCATGATTTCCGGAGCTCAATGGGCATAGAATAGTTCGCAGCTATTATGCTATAGCGCTAGTGTCGCCATGAGGAAATAAGATGTCACTCAACTCTCGGCGCTGATGACTGGTGGACGTGTCACAACGTGTCATGTTTCCATTTAAGCCTTTACAGACTTACACAAAATTTTGTTTTCAACTATTTGGCATGAAATGGCGTAAATTGAAAAATCGGTCATAAATGTGTCAGACACTCATCAAGAGTCCCGTAAAACTTTTAATTTTTGTCTCAATATGAATAAATATAATTAATGTCTTGTAATTGACTTAAATAAATGTTATTATTTATTTACTGAACAATGTTTGATAACATCTATTTATTACCCAAAAATAAAAATTTACATTTCAATAATACAAAATACAAAAAGTTTTATCAATATCCATTATATTATATTATGTTGAGATACGTTAAAATGGTCCACATTACCTACCAAATAAATACAATATTTTAAGTACCTACAAGTACCTACCGAAATATACTTAGACTATTACATACTGAACCCGTGTAATTACATACTGAACCCGTGTAAGCCAAAGCTCTCACGAGCCCATGTATCAACATGAGCCGCTCACAGGATATCGTAATTGACATGTCATGCCCAGTCGCGAGCCACAAAGGGAGAGAGATTGTAGAAAATTTGCTGCGCCGATAATGTCCAACGGCAAATAGGGACGGCTTGACCGCCCGAGCGGCTGCGAGAGACAATTTCTGAATGCAGATGTTACAGAGAGTCTCGTGTCAAGGGTATTTATGTTAAACGATAGCAAAAAGAACGCCCATTTGATCTTTTGATGATATTACACATTAGATGCTTTCGCTTAGAGGACTAATCGGTTATATTACAATTTGCACTATCTATATATTGTCTGGTTTCTGGATAATCTACAAATTAAATATAGACATAACTACTATAATTATGAAACTTGGTTTACTTCTTGTAATGTTATTTAGTAGTAGGTCAAATAAAGAACGAAATAGCATGTAGACAGTAGCTATGCAAACTCGTAAATTTTTTGAATATTTTCTACTTTGATTGATTATAATTCTAATTGAGCTAATAAAATAATGTAAAGTCGAAAAACTTATAATTTAAATTCATTATAATTAATTGTAATTCCGCTGACGTAGCTATACTATAATGTAAATTTCAATCTTGTATTCAGAGATTGAATTACCAAAAAATAATATTTCTTTTTATTTTCTATCTAATAGGTAAGCAAGTATGTATAACTTATAAAATCAAAGATAAATGGCAGAAAATAGTTATTGAGCTTAAATTCTGCAACTAACAATCACATACACACCTACTTACACACCTACAAATGTAAATTTTCAACTTCTGGTTATGTTTATACTAAATGTTTAAATTGATAATTATTATAAAACACAGACATTTGTTACATAAGTAATAGTTACAGTGGACTTAACAATTCAATTATGAAAATAGGTAAATTAATCAATGTAATATTTATCACAAACAACTTTAAATAAGTTAATTCTCGAAAACCAATTATTAAACAATTACTAGTAACTATAAATAATTTTAACATTGTCAAAATCATGTTTTGGGCTGATCAAATATCGAATTACTTTTATCAAAGTGGGTTAACAATAGCATTGTTTAAATGCACTGATAGCTTCAATGAAAATCACTTGGTTTATCCGTGCTTAGTAAACAGACACGCTAATTCTGAGGGGAAATAGCTCTTGCTGGTCGGATATACGTCTGAGAGTATTAAGCCCTCAATAGTAGACTAATACAATAACAATGGACTATTGAGGAGCTCATACTCGAAGTCAAGTCCTTGTCTGATGTATTATAGAGGTTGATTTATTGACATTAATCCTATCCCTGAATCTATATGAGCAATCGAAATCGAATCTACTTAAATAATGTTATCGCCATTTGGGACATCATTGGTGGTACCCAATCACATGGTTCACAATCAATCGTTACAAATTTTAATCCAAAAATAATTCTTACTCCTGTCGTATTAAATAATTGAAAAAATCAATGTAGTAGCTTTTATGGTATTTGGCAGTGATATGGCACATGCCGGTACTGGGGCTAATTATTTATTATTATTATTATTAAGTCCGCCAAATTGTAACTCATTTTGTGCAGTTAAAGCTTAAATAAATAAATAAAAAACAAATTAGTTAAGCGTTGTTAAATAAATTTATTTTCAAGCCAACATTAGACTGATATTGTACAATAGTAAGTTTCTGGGTTTAGCCAAATGAGTCTGAGTGAAAAATCTGGCATAAGGCTGGGCTCTCCCGGGGTGGGCTGGTGAAATTGTGTAGGCAATCCCCGAGTAGAGCAGAGCATGGCTAATTCCGAGAAGGGCAGTGCAGTACTCAGGGGCGATGAGTAGTTCTGTAATATCCAATTACATAATGTACGGGCAAGCACGTAGGTACATTTTCCGAATCATCAAATATTTTAATTGACCCAAATTTACGTATTCACTTTAATTCATTTTCCAATTCAGTTCGCAAACGGTCATCAAGCGCGCCGCGCGTTCTCATATTTCATTCAGTCTATAATATCTTTTAATATATTAATTAGTACAGTTTCTCAGTGTTTAATTTATCTATCTTATTTTATGTACGGACACCCCGTTCATTGGTCCTTCGAGCCGGATTTGAACCAGCGACCTATGGAAATACAGTACACGACTACACGTAATTTTGACTTTGAACTGTTACTATTCGATCAAGTGATTAGTGACGTATCAAGCAGAAAATCATTGTATGTACAATCAAGAAGTACAGTGATTCCAGTTGAAGACAAGTATTCAAGTGTCCAGTCTTCAGGAGGAACGGCTTAGCTATAGTCGTTGTCAGTTAGCAGCACCAAGGAATTTTCAAGTAAGATCAATCCATTTTACTTTCTGTCCACCATGTCTTCTATCGCTGATATAATAGCAAATCAGCAACAGCTTTCATCAGCAATAGATACTTTATTTACCAATTTCAAGAAAGACCCAGTGACCCGAAAAACTGCCGAGTACATCAAGAAAAAGTTAAGTATTCTGGACAGTTATTGGGTCGAATATGAAAGGATTTTTTCTCAATTTCCATCGACCGAGTTAGAGCCAGGGATGAGAGACTATATTTACAAGGATATGGAAAAAGTAAAAGAAAAATATGGTAACATTCGAGCGCATATTCAAAGTTTTCAGTCGATAACGGAAGAAAGGCCCAAATCTCCTCTTATAAAGCCTCCCTCGTTCATGCCAAAGTCGACTGATCTTAGTCAAGACAGTCAGCAACCGAGCGGCACTAAGACTGCCACGCATACCGCTACAGTAAGCAAGTCTGAAGAAATGTTAAGAAAACAGAACAGCAACTTTAAAGCTTTCCATAGGACAGTATTGGGTATTAATTTAGATTCGGTGAATGAGAAGTGGGAGTTTGAAGATCTACTTCGTACCCTCCAGTCTCGCTGGGCAGCTATTGATTCTCTGCATTGGGACCTAGACAGCGAGTTAAATGGTTCCAATGAAGAGTATGAAAACACGTATTCTTCTTATGAAAGTAAGTACCAGGCTGTCAAGAAGGCCATAAACAAGAAGATGTGGTCTGTGGCCCATCTGGAAAAATCAACGCCCCAAATGGAGATCCCTACGTTCACCGGAAACTATAATAACTGGGTTTCATTCAAAGATTTATTTATCGAAACCATCCACAGCAATAGCTCAATATCAAGCGCGCAAAAGATGCAGTACCTCAAGTCAAAAGTCAAGGGAGAAGCAGAGAGATTGATACAGCACTTGCCTATAAGTTCAGATAATTACAATGTTTGTTGGAATATACTCAATCAGAGATATAATAACAAAAAGCTCATTTTCACATCTCATATGAACACATTGATGAATCTGCCCGTAATGCAACAGCAATCCCTTGCGCTTATAAAACGCATGCACGATACCGCCCAAGAATGTCTTAATGCGATCAAGAATTTAGGGGTCGACATTAGTTCATGGGACCCCATAATTGTTCATATCTTATCTCAGAAATTAGACACCTTATCTTTTACTGACTATATAGAGTCCGTAAATGAGCCAAGAGATTTACCAAATTTGACAGAATTTTTACAATTTCTAGAGACAAAATTTACGTCATTAGAAGCGTCACGCCGGAAACCCGACATACCTACTCAAAAATATCAGGCCCCAATTAAAAACGATTTCAACACTTCGCATAGACAAAAACCGCAATTCAACAAAAATGCATTTACAAGCAGTAAAGTTATTTCACAATTTCCTCACAACAAAAAGGGCATGTCATCGAAATACAAATGTTTTCTATGTAGCAGCAATGAACATGGAATTTACTTCTGCAATCAATTTTTAGAGATGACACCCTACAACAGGTTAAGAACTGTCACTAAGTTAAATCTTTGCCAAAATTGCCTATCGTACCACTATGGAAAACCATGCTTATCCGATAACGTTTGCCACGAATGCAATAAAGCCCATAATCGTTTGCTACACAATTCATTTACGCAATCGCACAACGCTCGATCGACAATACAAGTCGGTAGCGGCGGGGAAGGCCGCAGCGGGGAGGAGACAAGCGGACGTAGAAGCAATGCCACTGACGCAAGAGCGAGTGCTGATACAGGAAAACAAGTCCGAAGCAGCTCGCACGTGTCTCTACAGAATGACCTCTTCGAAGTCTTGTTGCCAACAGCAATAATACAAGTTCAGGCCGCTGACGGTTCCATTCAAGTTCTCCGTGCTCTTTTAGATCAGGGATCCCAGACCTCCTTGATTACAGAACATGCAGCTCAACTTCTGAAAATACCTAGAAAAAAATGCAACGGGGTAATTTCAGGTATCGGAGATAGGGAGAGTAATTGCAAAGGTATTATCTCAATAAAATGCTCATCAGTTGTTAGCGATTTCTCGTTCGAAACAGACGCTTTAATAATGAAACAGCTTATAAAAAATCTGCCAACTTACACATTTTCTAAACCTGACTGGTCATACTTGGATCACATCAGATTAGCAGACCCGGAGTTCTACAAGAGTCGTCCCGTGGATGTTTTATTAGGTGCCGACATCTACTCTATTATTTTGATGGATGGAATATGTAGAACTAATTCAATTTTACCTACCGCTCAGCAAACGCAACTTGGATGGATTTTGAGCGGAAACGTGAAAACACTACAATGTAATGTAGTATTAAATAATATTTCAGAAATTCAGAAATTTTGGGAGATCGAGGATATTTCAGACCAATCAGATTTATCATCAGAAGATAAACATTGTTTAGAATTTTATCAGTCAACTACAGTAAGGCGAAAAGATGGGCGTTATGAAGTCAGGTTGCCGCTGAAGTCAGACTATGAAAAAAAATTAGGCCTATCCAAATCAAAAACAATTGCACAGTTTTATAAGTTAGAAAATAGACTTAAAAATAACCCATCTATCGCGAAAGATTACACACAATTTCTTAATGAATATTTATCGCTCGGTCATATGACACCGTCAGCTGAGAATTGCAATATAAAAATTAAATGCTATTTACCTCACCATTGTGTAACCAGAGCTGAGTCTACGACAACTAAATTACGTGTGGTTTTTAATGCTTCCGATAAAACATCGTCTGGGCTAAGTCTAAATGACGTCATGTATCGTGGGCCTAACTTGCAACAAGATTTACAAAATCTTATTATTAAGTGGAGACAACATAAGTATGTTTTCACGGCCGACATCGAAAAGATGTTCAGGCAGATAAGGATCAATAGCCAAGATCAATATTTACAAACAATTGTGTGGCGAGACAATCAGAATAAAAAATTGCAAGAATATAAATTAACAACTGTCACATACGGGACAAAGGCCGCGCCTTTCCTAGCTATGGCAACGCTCAAGCAATTAGCTAAAGATGAAAAACATCACTACCCTAACAGTTCAGCGCCCTATGTCCTTGAAGAATCGTTCTTCATGGATGACCTGATCCATGGAACCGACACATTACAGTCAGCTATGCAATTAAAAACAGAAATGATGAACTTATTACAATCGGGAGGATTTAAACTTAGAAAGTGGAAGTCAAATTCACCCGAATTACTTGAGAATGCCGACGAACACGGGCTCCAACAAGAAAATTTCGACTTCAAGCAACTAAAATCTACCAATGCCTTAGGACTCAAATGGAATCCACATCAAGATTATTTTACCTTTCACTTAAAATTGCCACGAAACACAAAACTTACAAAACGATCTCTCTTATCAAATATTTCAAAAATATTTGACCCCCTAGGCTGGATATCTCCGCTTACAACCAAACTAAAAATTTTATTTCAAGACATTTGGCGTGCCAATATACAATGGGATGATTTAGTGCCGAACGACATCTGCAACGATTGGAATAAAATCAGGGAAGATATTTCTACGATCAATCAATTCAAAATACCAAGATGGCTACGTATAAAACAAAAAGATCAAGTTGAATTACATGGGTTCTGCGATGCAAGCACTAAAGCATACGGCTGCGTAGTGTACTGTAAAATTCATCAAGGCAACAGTATTCATGTAACACTCGTAGCGGGAAAGACAAAACTCGTGCCACTGAGCAAGAACTGTTCATTACCACGCTTAGAACTATGTGGCGCAGTTTTGTTATCTAAATTAATGGCAAAAATCAAGCAATGCCTAGAAAACCACAACATCGTTTACTATGGTTGGGTCGATTCAATGGTGGTTCTCGGTTGGCTTAATGGTGATTCAAACAGATGGAAGCCCTTTGTTGCCAATCGAGTAAAACAAATCACAACATTAATGCCTGCCAAATGTTGGCGTTATGTGTCAACAAAAGAAAATCCAGCAGATTGTGCTAGCCGAGGCCTTACAGCATCCCAGCTACAAGAGCACAAGTTGTGGTGGGAAGGACCTAGCTGGTTATGTACACTTGTGCTGGAAAACGAAAAACAAAAAACATATTTCACCAATCAAGATGCGAAAAAATTAAAACAAGTAAATATTAGTTTATTGAGCGGAAATGAAGTAGTTAAGAAAGTTTTAGAAAAACAAAGCTCACTATCTAAAGCAATACGAATATTAGCATGGATATTAAGATTCAATAACAAAAATAAAAAGGCAAGCTATTTATGTGTAGAAGAGTTAGATAACGCAAGAAATATTATTATTAAGAGCATACAACATGAGGCATTCGTAAAAGAAATAAATAGTTTAAAATTGTCAAATAATATTAGCAGTAAAAGCAAAATTATAAGCTTAAGCCCAAAGATAGATGGAAATGGCATCTTAAGAGTTGGAGGCAGGCTCAGGCATGCTAATATGGATTCTGAGATGAAACATCCCGCTATCATTCCCAGCAAATCTAGGCTAGCAGATCTTATCATAGATCAAGCACACGAGCTCACATACCACGGGGGTGCGCGCTTGACAACAGCCTTTATTCGTCGTAAATATTGGCTCATCGGTGGCAACAACGCCACTAAAAAACGATTACGTATGTGCATCCAATGTAGAAAACAAAATCCTCTTCTGCAGCACCAGTTGATGGGAGACTTACCTCCAGCGCGTTCGAATCCATCTCGACCATTTTATCACTGTGGAATAGATTACACCGGCCACGTTAACATCAAAGCCAACCAAGGGCGTGGTATCAAAACCACAAAAGGATACGTGGCGGTATTTGTGTGTATGGCGACCAAGGCCGTGCACCTGGAACTTGTGTCTAGTCTTAAGACGTCGGCGTTCCTCTCTGCTTTACGTAGAATGGCAGCCAGAAGAGGGGTCCCCCACCACTTATATAGTGATCAAGGAAAAAATTTTATTGGAGCAGATAGAGTGTTAAGACAAGAATTAGCCAACATAAAACAATCAATGACAAATCAAGATATTATGACGGAGACAGCAAACATGGGCATTAAATGGCATTTTAACGCACCTTCCTGGCCATCGGCGGGTGGTTTGTGGGAAGCTGCGGTAAAAAGCCTAAAACACCACCTAAAAAGGGTCATAGGCGAACAAAATTTAACCTTCGAGGAGTTCACTACGCTCCTTACTCAATTAGAAGGATGTCTCAACTCACGCCCCCTTTGTCCTCTCACAGAAGATCCCGAGGACTTGAATTTTTTAACTCCGTCACATTTTCTTTCTAGTGGACCCACATTAGTGTTATAAGATACTGAAAAGGATCTCAGAACAAGGTGGCATTTAACTCAAAAGATATTTAAAGACACGTGGCGTCGTTGGCGCGAAGAATACCTTACCCAACTTACAGCAAGAAGCAAGTGGAGAAAGGCACAGTCTAATATTAAATTAAATGACGTCGTAGTCATCAAAGACGATAACCTCCCCCCTGGGAAATGGTCCCTAGGTCGCGTGGTGGAACTACACCCCGGTGACGATAGCATTGTAAGAGTCGTCACCCTTAAAACTAAGAATGGGCTAATGAGACGTCCTATAGTAAAGTTGTCGATCTTACCCGTAAGTCAAGACCAATCGCAGGACGAAAATCAGGAAGAAAAGAATAGTGAAAAACCTAATTCAGACCGCATCCCAAGCAAGAAGGGAAACAAATTAAGCTTTTCCACAATCGCGATGTCCTTACTATTATTATTTTTCATTACAATACAACCGGCGCAATGCTTTTATAACACAACTCAATTTAAGGGAAATAATAGCCTTTATTTCGATCACATTAAAAATATACAATTAGTAAAAGACGATTGGAAGCTAGTAGTTTTTTACGATATTCAACCTTATGTGGATGGCAATATGGCTTTAAGCAAATACATGAACTATCTAAACAGTCTTTGTATTACGATACAAACTATATCCCATTGCGAAGGGATTATGTTACAGCTACGTCACGAGGTGAGCGAACTGCAATACTACAATGACATATTAATGAATCATAATGTAAACAAAAACACACGGCGACGTCGAGGTCTAATTAACGGTATCGGTTACGTGGCGAATAGTTTATTCGGTGTCTTAGATAACCATTTTGCAGAAAAGTATGAACAAGACATAGGATTGATAAGAGAAAATCAGAAACACTTAGCGTCTCTTTGGAAGAATCAAACATCAGTTGTAGAGGCTGAGTTCAATCTACTGAAACGCACAGAAAGCATAATCAATCAGCATCACAAATTAATTAATAAAAAATTCAACGCTTTAGAAGGCGCAGTCAATCAGTTAAAGTCAGAAGTTCAAAATATCTCTGTTCTTAACGATTTCTTATCAACGGCTATGATAACAAACAATATTTTATTCAGCCTGAAAAATATCCAACAAACTCTACTTGACGCCGTTACCAATATTTATAACGGTAAATTTAACTTTCACCTTATCACACCCGATCAGTTGAGACACGAGCTAGGTATTATATCCGAAAAGCTCCCCAAAGATCTGTCGCTACCAGTCAAGAAATCTGACAGTCTCTCGGAAATATATAATTTACTACAAGTAAGAGCAAGTGTCACAGCGAGATTTATCATATTCGAAATCAAGATTCCCCTTATTAGTGAAGAAGTGTATGAAATATTAAAATTAATCCCAATACCGCGTCGAACAGATGAAAATAACGAGATTACAGTCGTACCCGTGGCCGAATATATCGCTGTCAATCTGAAACATGATGCACTCATAAAGATATCAGAGAAGGACATAGGGTCCTGCTTGCAAAGAAATTCAGAACTAAATTTATGTTACCTAAAAACGCCAATCAGTCTCATTAAAGATGATCAGAGCTTTTGTGAAACCATACCTAATTCAAGAAGCTGCAAAACAACGATAGCCTTATGTAATAACAGGTGGATAGAATTAAATAATCAAAACAAATACTTTTATTTTTGTTGCGATCAGTGCCACATGAAATTGATATGTGACGATCAAATAACTCCCATACAATTAAGCAACTCAGGATTTTTTAATATAAACCGAGGTTGCACTATTAAATCAGTCGAGTTCTTTGTTTACTCACATAGAAAAGTGTCTAATAGAATCGATCTGAGCTCACACATTCAGACCCCAGAGATTTCGCAGATAAATCACATTGTCAATATTTCACTACCAAAATATCCTACAGAGAATAATGAAACACTTGATTTATTTAAGCATACCGTCCAACTACAAGAGATAGAAAAAAAGCTTGAAATAATGAAACAAGTGGAACCCTTATCAGATAGAATCTCTAACCACGACATACATCATTACGCAGCTATATATGTTTTGATTGGATGCGTGGGTATAGGCCTAGCAGTCTGGGCTTTTAGGCGCTTCAGGCGTGTGATGCAGACTGGCAGAGGCGGCGGCGGCGGCGCGGCCGTGGCAGGGCCAGCGTCCGCTGAACAGCCCCGTCCTACGGTTCCTACTTCTAGCAGTGTACAGTGCAGTGAAGTGAATGAAGTGTCGAACCATTATGCGCGTGTGTCAGTGAATAGAAAAAATATTAAACCAAAAGGGCATAGTGCGCGAGTGTTAATAAAAGATAAGGGCTCATCCCCCATAGTGCTCCCACCACAATTTCATATTCCAGAGGAATATGTAGACACTTCTTAGTTAATCTAGATTAAATTAAAGTGACAATCATCTTGTTAATCATCAAGGGTTCTTAACCAATGGGATCATATAAGTTTAAGTACGATTGATTCACCTTGTAATTCATGATCGCATCTCATCTCACACCACTACTAACTCTCATCTTTCTCGCCCGGGAATATGTACGGGCAAGCACGTACATTTTCCGAATCATCAAATATTTTAATTGACCCAAATTTACGTATTCACTTTAATTCATTTTCCAATTCAGTTCGCAAACGGTCATCAAGCGCGCCGCGCGTTCTCATATTTCATTCAGTCTATAATATCTTTTAATATATTAATTAGTACAGTTTCTCAGTGTTTAATTTATCTATCTTATTTTATGTACGGACACCCCGTTCACATAACTACTTCCCCGAAAAAAAGGAATGATGGGACACCTTACATTTCACACAAAAAATCTTTGCAATTTTATAGCATTGGGATTGTTCAATTCTGTATTTTATTTTACGACCTTTGTCATGAAAGCAAAAGATTTCCCCATTTCATGAAAACTGTGATGTTCGCGTGCATGTGGACTTCGAGCTGCACCCTTCCTAGAACCTAATCTGTGCCAAAACTTTCTAAAAAGGTTGTCCTATAGTGGTTCTAAATTTGATGGTCACCTGTCGCACTTATTTTAAAAAGCTACAGTATTCTTCATCATTGCTTGATGACGAGGTCAAATCAAACCGAATATTCTTTATTACACAATAACACACATACATAATCAACAATAATAATAAAAAAGAATATAATGGGGCTTGCTAAGCAGCAATCTCTTCCAGGCAATCTGGAGTGACAGAAAATAATACAGAAGCAAATAAAGAGAGTGGGTGCAAGAAATACAATATCATTTTTCAACCTTAACAAGGTAACTCTTGGCCTTTATCTCACCTGAAGTTAAGTGAAGATAAGGCCAACGATACAAGCGAGCTACACCCGGATTCCTCAACCACAGAGGAACTGGCTATCTTACCTCCAACAATGCAAACATCATTGCAAACACAACAATGCAAACATCATTGTTATGGCGGCAGACTTAGGCTACCACCAACCAAACCGAGCAGAAAATTTCTGCCCCGACGGGAATCGAACCCCGGACCTCTAGATTCGGATGAAAACAGGGATATCCGACAATATCCGTAACAAGTGAGTTGAATGTAAAGGTGATGGTTACGATTTATAATTATTCATAAGTACACAAAGCAGTGTTAGTAAAATAACAAGCCAGGGTCGAGTTTGAACTCAATCTAATCAAACATTTAGAGCGGCTGGTATTCGTATTGGCGGATTACAGAGGAATTCATGTAACATTAACGTAATTTGCGTTGTGTAAGGATTAGATAGAAGTTTACGTGTTCGAATTAGTAGTTTATTATTACCCAGGGGTGTCCCTGGATAATTCTATTCCGGTTTATGAATAAAATTCATATAAAGGATATACTTAATTAACAAGAAATATAAAAAATAGCATACCATTAGTCTTAAAAAATGTAAAACTGTTTTTATCGTATAATTTATTAATGCCACAAAAAAATTAACAAGCAATAACTTTAGAGCACTTGCATTTAATTTAGGAAGATATAAATATATTAATAAAACCATCCAAACTAATCTTTGTTTCACTAAAAAGTCACACATCTCTAAACCTAATTCGATGACCTAACTTGCTCATTTTGCATAAATAGTATACCTACCTACGTAAGTAATAACTAGGTAATGAAAAAAATTGGCTTCAAGGGAACACCAAAGATATAGATTGCAAACAGTTGTAAGTCTCAATCACACAATATTATATTACATTCTTGAAATGAAAACTACTAATTTGTGAACAACGGTAGAAGTTAATGGTAGTACTAACACCTACCACTAATTTATGGAAGAAATTAATGTGTTCTATACCTACTCCTAGTTCATTAATTGAGATAGCGTATTGTGTATTGTTATTCTGCGGTAGTAACTTGGTTGTAACGTTCCAAATGATTGAAGTCAACTGACAGTTAACCCTAACCCTAATATTATACAAATAATGGTGGCACAGGTTTTCTTTTTAAATATATTATTATTATATTTTAACTAATAAGGTGGCAATCAACAGGCTACTCGGATAGCGGACCCGGGCTCAAATACCGACAGGGGCAGATGTTTGTATGATGAGTACGAACATTTTTTCACGAGTAATAGATGTTTTTATGTACAGTCGACAGCATGTCAAGCGTAACAGTTTCAACTTAGACCGCCCTTACTGCGTTTGTAATAGAGGCGGCTTTCGTAGTGCGACTATTACACTTGATGTGCTGTCGTGTGTACATTTTTCACATTTATATTATGTTACTGCTAAAGCCCGAAGTATGGTCAATCCTAAGATTAGTGTTGTGCTTTTGCTAGTAAATCCTAGGTTTACCATAATTCGAGTTTTTACAGTAACATGTACATATTATTATTAACTTTTCTCCGTTATCCAGTATCTATAACACAAGCTCATAGTGTAAAATGTGAGCTCACGGGCTACTTTTGTTCAGCTTTCATCAGGGATACCGAGAACGGCTAGAGGTGGTTGCACTTGTGCTTACAAAAAGAGCCAATGAGAGAAGACGATTAAAGAACGTAGACGTGAAATGTGGCCTGTAACAATCAGAATGAAACAAGAGATTATTATATATGGTGTAGTATCATTTTTAGAGAAGTTAAGCAAACCTTGTTACGGTAAGCCATAGTGATAGAAAAGATCCTAAACTTTATATTTTTTATAGAATCTAGAGGCTATTGTATAAAAAACTCGCCCTGCAGGAATACCTGCCCTTAACATTAAAATGTTATTTGTATTACTTACTAGTTCAGTTAGATTTTAAATAAATTTGTAAAGTGGCCATACATGATAATTTATATTTTAAAACTAATAATTTCCATTTGAATTGTTGAATGTGACCGCTACATAGATTTAACCTGTCAAGTCACACATCCCAGACATTTTATGCTCCCGGGAGTCTTAAATGGATTTACTGTATTTTTTTGATAATAAATTCTTTAAGACTATTGAAATTACTCAGTTTCATATTTTAATGTTTTTGATGCGTTTAAACGCCTACTTTATTGCAACGATTACAAATAAACAAAAGAAAACGATAAAAATATATATCCCGCCTGTAGCATATTTTTTTAATCGTTTTCTTTCTTTGTTTGTAATTGTTATTCCCTACTCAGTTTACTTGAAAATATTATATATCGCTGACAGTGTAGTCACTGACAGTTCTGTGTAGTAGAAGTGTAATTTCACACATTCTGAAGTTCAGTGAGGATGCAGTCAGCCATCGCATGATGAGTCAGTTCGACAGCTTTCGAAGAGCGAAATCAATGGCGCGTGATTTTTTCGTGCGTCGAGAACTACAGAGCGAATTTAGGTATCCTATTGCTTTGTAGTTTCAAATAGGATAATTGCCGCCCGTAACGCCACTTTGATGTTGTTAGTAACAAAAAGCAATAGCCTTTGTATTGCAACAGTGCATATAAAAGAATTATAGGAATCAATAAAAACTAGGTACCTACATAACATCAACACGATTTATGTATAAGTATTAAGAGGTTTTTGTTGAATACAATACAGTATGTTACAAAAGTTAGAAATTAATTTAAGGGGGTGGTTGTGTTCCTTGTCAAGAGTTATCTCTAAAAGTTTGATACCTTTCAGACCACTTTCCGATTAAATTAATAAAAATATTGTCACATCTGCTCGTGACAACCCTAAGCGTACTATCGCATATCGTACGACACACTACAGTTATATCGATATCGACACTCCGCAACCCCAGAATTCTTAATTTTATTTCGTAATTCTGTAAAAACGATATAAAGATTAAAAATATACTAATTAAACATACAGACTATATGTTTAATTAGTATATTTAAAAATCGATAGCTCATTAAAAAAATGTTTATATTCGTACCCTTGCCGGGATTTGAACCAATTCAGTACACTAAATTCAGGTTTGCTGTACTTACTTACCTCTAGCACAAACATTTTTAAATTCGAATCGTAATCGTATCGTTCAAGCACGCTTAAAATTTCAAACAAAAGCCAGACAAAAGCTAACGTAACTACCCGATACGATGGCGTTTCGAAATTTAAATATGTTTGTGGTAGAGGTACTGACTTTTCGACCCAGAAAGTCATCAAACAACAGATATATCAAAGTGTATCGTGATCTACCAAATTATTTCGTAATTCGTTGCATCATCACATAATTAGGCTCATCATCTAGTACTGAAGACTGGGGTGGTTTAAGTACCAAGATATTTTTTTTATTGACCACGTAAAATCGAAATCATTTATCAATCACACAAAACTCTTCAGTACTAAACGATGGGCCTAATCACATGTACTAATATCTTCATAATTATGTTTGGGTTTCATTTTATTCCTAACTAGCTACTGCCAGTGGCTTCGTACAAGAAACATGCTTGAAATATTTGTTTCTGAAAAAAAAAACAATACATTTTTTTCAGAAACAAACATTTTAAGCACTCTCTCTACCTCTCAATTTATCTTTGATATTATTATACAATCAGACAATATCCCAAACAAATAAATAAAACAAAGTTCTCCGTAAAACTAAACAAAGCATAGTTTCATGGAATGAGAGTGGCATGGCAGAGTTTTAACAGAACTAAAATCGTGAGTGAAAAGATATAATAAGGAAACAAATTAGAAGTGAATACTAATAAATTAATATTGCTTACAACATAATAAAATAAAAGTCACAGTTATTATGTCATTCTTTTATTTTTAACTTAAATATAAAGAAAATTACAACATTAGGTATACCTGAACACGACTTGTACCAATTATAGTCTATTAATGGGTGCACCTTTTATCGCAGAACTTTTATGTAATAATTTCATTATGCATAGGTAACAGCGGAAAGCATAAACTTCATTTGGCAGAAACTCATTTGGCACACACTCATTAATCATAAATTCAAAACCCATAATTTTATCAATATTAACCCATTAAATTAAGTCAGAATCATCTTTAGGCATATATTTAATATCCATAATAATTAAGAGGCAAAACTATCATATCGCAGAAGGTTTATATTCAGAATCATCTTTATGCATAAATTTGATATCCATAATATTATGAGGCAGAACCATTATATCACAGAAAGTCAATATTCAGAATCTTCTTTTAGCATACATTTCATTTCCATAATCAAGAAAGTATAGTAAAGGTACTCATCTATGAAAATTCATAGAATAAACAGTCAGCATGCAAGCAAAAGGCAGCAAGTAAGCATGCAGCATGCAAGCAAGCATGCAGCATGCAAGCAAGCATGCAGCATGCAAGCAAGCATGCAGCATGCATAGCTTCTGTCACGACTCCGGCGCTGCTGGGCTTCGGCGGTCCCACGCGACTTTATCGTCGCAGATCGTTTTCGCCCACGGAGGGGCGACCACCGCCGCGGCTGAAGCTGGCCGGCAAGCAAGCCAGCAAGCCGGAGCTGCGGTGGTCGTCAAAACCACCTGCTCCTCAGCTCGCGGGCCGCCTCGCCCCTCCGCGCCTTCGCGGGCTTAAATTAAACTCTAGGGGTAGGGCAGACAAGACTACGTGGAGTCGATTTTGCAGCGATTCGTTTCTGTCACTAGTGTAGCACAATTTTCAGAATCTACCTTTTATCGCAAACATTTTTATGTCACAATATTATTATTCATATGATGGCGTAAAATTCATTACAAATAGTATGCCTAATGAAATTATTCCAAATGGAAAACTGCCATCATCGTAGTATTCCAAGTGAAATTATACCGAGTAATCATCGCAGTAAATAAGTGTTATGCTGAACGAAATTATGCTTAGTGAAATTTTGCTAAATGAAATTATGCCTAGTGAAAATCTGCCATCTTAAAAGTATGGCATTGGGAATTCGGACATACAAACATTTGACCAAATAATAATTATACTAAATGATTTTTATGCATTGAACATATTCGTTTAAAGAAAATTATGCCAAGTGTGTTATGCCAAATAAAATTCGGAACAACAAAATTCTGCCAGATAGAAGGAACCCTCTATTAATTTGTGAAGTAGCTACATATCAGACACAATATTTTTTCTATTATATATGAGCACGGATGGAGTGCTAAAACAGTTAGAGGCGAAAGGTTAAAATTGTCAACTCCTTCAAAAAATAAAATGAAGCAGTGGATTCCAACTCTCTACAACTGTTCGACGTAACTGAGGTCTCTATCATTCAACGGCATTAAGAACAGAACAAAGGGATCTACACCGAAAGTCACTAACTTTGGTGATTTATTCAAGCTTGAAGGCGAACGTTGCTAAGAATTGCAAAATAGAAGGGATATAATTAGCTAATCATAAAGTCTTTTCTTTAAATCAAATGTCGTCATCCTGACTCTTTTATTTTCTCACAAATAAATCTGCGCGAGCTCGGAACGTGGTTATATGGACAATAGGTGAACTTAAAAGCCAATGTTAATTGAATTGGCTTCAGATTGCAGAATGCCGGTGCAGTGGTAATTGCGTTAGCAACAAACATGTCCGGGCTCTCAGCTCCTAACAGTGTTCATTCAACGTGACCAGTTTTTTTGTATGTAGAGTCCGGGTGGTGACACCGTTTCAATTTTTAACGGGAACTTCGTTTCAAATGATCAAATAAAAACTGATGAAGAGAGTGTCGCGTTAAGGGTTCCGTAGCAATGTTCCGTAAAAATTACGGACATACATTATTTTGGAAAAAGATAACAGTTTATGTTTGCAGCTCAATTTTTTTTATTCTATAAGTGAATACTATAGAATTTTTCAATATTTTCGAAGAGCTTTTCAGTTATGACATACTATCCTTGAGCTGATTCTATACCATTCAAAAGTCTGCGAAATGCTTAATTCTTCAGAAACTTACAGCAGATATAGCGTGTTTGGGCTCATATGAATAGTCTCAATGAGATGGTGTTAGATAGAGGATTAAGGATGCCGGGGGTTACTTAAAATTTTTAATTTTGTATTTTTAATAAAATCGAGATCAGCTAAAGAGGGTCGAAAACTGAAATTCTGCAGTGAATTTCATAGTTTAATCACTTAAGCTGAATGCCCGAGGCCTCGCAATCTGTGAAGCAATGATGCAAAATGGCAGGCATTATTAAAATTGACAGTGCCCGATAGCAGTAATATTTCTTAATTTATTTATTTTAAGACTACCGCACTACTTTGTTGTGTTGGTGCTCCTGGGGTACCTTAGGCTGTCAACTTAACGAATTCTTTTGATTTTTACAGGGTCGGCAATGCGTATGCGCACAGTGGGTCAATTCTGCTATTTATTTTCGTAATCGGATCGGCACCGGTTCGGTATCGTTACCAATGCGTTTGTAATACAAAAAGGTATTCCACTAACATTGCTTATAAAGGCGGAACGCTAACGAAACGCTCTTGGTTGGTTCAACTTCGGCTCGATAATTGTTAGCAATATTTCAAGAAACAAGTATATTTTGGCTTAGTGACTAGACAGTTATTAATTTTGGACAGTTCGAACAAAGAACTAACGATGCGTTTCGGCTGCCACAAATGTTAAATATTTAGCAGAATACGAAACAATGATTGAACCGAACGGTTCGCGTTGCGTGTTTGTTAGAAGAATACCAAACTGATGCGTTTCGGTTACGTTTCGATTGCGTTGAGTTAGCAGAATACAAAAACGTATTCGTGTCAGATCAAAATACAATAGCATAGTCAGCCTGAACGACGATGATTAGGTACACGGGGGTCGTTTTAGTACTTAGTTTTGGTCATTAACATCTTCGACTGACCCTGTATTGTTATTTTCCCACAGTACAGGTTAGGCGTAAATGCCTTCTTTCCTTCACCAAAAAAAGGGTCGGCAATGTGTGAGTAGGCCTCAAGGGTTGCCTTGGGCGTCTATAGGTTACGGGACTGCTTATCATAAGGCGGCCCGTATGCTTGTGTGCCACAAAAAAATGTTGACATTTGTCTCTTGTTACATTTTTATATTATATGTATGTGTGGTTCATCATCATCACCACCGTTTATACGTCCTACTACTGGACATGGACCTCCCAACATGGGAGAAACACATGAGGAGTACATGGGGTTGTGACGACTTAATTTATTGAATGTGGTTCTAATCAACCGTTACGTAACTAACACTTTGGAGAAATATTTCCATACCACTTTTGGTTTGTTCGATGTTAAATATAGACCCTTATTAGACCCAAAACAATAGGTGTTTATCAGCAAACACTCCGTTAAGGAAATTGGAAAGACCTTTTACGTCAAATCTTCGACGGCGCCATAAAATTTTAACTTAAAATCTTCTATGAGAATGTTGAATTAATTTCCTTAAAGTGTTTAAGACTTAATTAATATAATATATTTTCAAAGCAGTTACCTTCATTCGAAATCAAAAGTCCTCAAATAGCTACACACACATATAAAAGCGTTATATTAAGTGGTCTAATTTCTATGGAAACGCTCCAATCCTTGTGTTTCTTTGTATTGACAAGCTTCTCAATCGACAACTCTGGCCTTTCTTCTCTAAATTATATTTCTGTTAACCAAAACATGGTTTAGAAATATTTCATCTTCGAAATCAAAGGGAAAATAAATATGAATACGATTCAGTGGTTCGGAAATCTAACATGTTTTGTTAGTAATGTCATAAAGTCTCGTCTAATTTCTAATCACCTAATCAATAACATCACTTTAAAAAAGAAGTTCTTACCCAATAAAGAACGAAGATGAAATTAAAAGCAACTATTTATTTTCTGTTTAACACAGTTTCTTGACGGACTTATTTTTGAAATCGCTTGTTGTCTTGTGAAAATTCATCAACAAGAGTTTCAAAGTCAAAACTGGTTTATTCCTGATTTAATTTACTTTAATATTTTAAAAATTCCATATTTTAAATCACTATAGGAGCAACCTATACCCTATGCTGCTGCTACAAATAATCCTCTTAAATTTAAGATAGTGTGTTGCTCTGGGATTTTGTGCAGATTTAGGTTTCACTAAAACTGTTTACCGTCATCATCGATCATTTGATATAAATAAATAATAAGCTCTGTTTCTGGCCCAAAATAAAAATAAATGAAAAAGAGCAAAACAAACTAAAGTCCCAAGAAGTATCAAGGGCCATCTGTAAATAGGTACCGTCAGATAATTAATTCTTCATCCAAGACTTTATTAATTAAGAAAAAGTGGAGCTTCACGCTAAATACACCTCGCAGATCGCATTTTCCGGGGTGAAAAAAGTTATCCTTATCTGGAGAGGTGCTCCAAAAGACACTGGGGTTTTCTCCTATTCAGTTGAATAGCGAGAACCAATTATAACTTGTAAGTAATCCTCTTATCTGAAACTCTGCGAGTCGACGCTGCCCGCCACTCAGAATATAATTCACTTTATCCATATTCAATATCAGATCGTGCGACGTCGAGCAAATAGAGCGATTCAAGTGAGAATTATTATTGGATAAAGTCCGCCTCTTTCTTCCTCGTCTATTTTCAGTGTCCGCTGGACTGTGATAATTTAGGTGTTGTACTCGATATTGCGCTGTGAAAGTGTCTATTTGTCTTCCTATTTAATAAGCCCTTGTTTATGAGCTATCGAGCGAGGTTACTATAGTTTCCTATAAACGAGTAATTTTTTCTCAAGGATAATAAATACGACAGTATGAAAGCTGATTAAATGATAATTTTTGAATCATTAGTAATCATTTTACATCAGAAAGTCTATAGACTTATTTTTGTTATAAAATAACATAGAAATATAATACAATTCTAAGCATGTTTTATCTGACTCGCCACTTTCAACTAAGGTCCTATCACGGAACCCTAAATCCTAGAACAGGGGGAGAAGTTCTAATATTTAATTCTATGGAATACTTATAAGTTTTTTTTTTTAGTAAGTTCAAAAATTCATCCTGCGTTTAAATTTGATATGCTGCTAAAAGAACGTAGTAGTTATATGAAACTCATTCCTCTGAAAAATTCTGCTAAATTCAAACCCTTTTATTTTCATAATTATCAAATTTAAATATAATTGCCATATGTGTTCAGTGCATAATTATTTAATTTCACCTGAGTGAAAAGTTGCTAGTTTCCTATACCTACTCGTGCTTGAATATTGTGATATTAGTGAATTAGGTGCTCATAATAATATGCCTGTGGTTCACAAGTCGAGATCTGCTTGACGAAGCATATTAAACAAAGAGTATGCCGATGTTATTTTCTGAAAAAAGAATAAAAAGTTAAATTTTAAGTCGAAATTAAGTAGTGTGTTTTCTCTCTTTAGAATATATATTGAAATAAACTGATATAAAGTTCACTGCCTCTTTTTCTTTCAGTTCAACAAAATGTACTAATTAATGAATCAGCACCTGTATGTTGCCTCTCCAATACTTACACTCGAAAATGTCTTAATAGACACCTCTTGGAAGCCGGGAGCTTGAAGAGGTAAAGGGCGCAAGCATCTTTGCATAATCAAAATCAAATAGGGTCGGATATAAGCGTCCGCATCCCAAAACCGGATCTCCCAGCACGTGTCGCAAATCAGGGTTAACTGAGGGAACAGATAAGAAACAAAAACTAATAAAGGTTAAGTTATAAGCATACATTAAGGATACATAAATTAATTACTCTCAACTTTGGTGTACTCAGTTCCGGTAGGTACCGAAAAAATACTTTTTCGTATTGTCACAATTTTTTACTTAGGTCAGTACGCATAAACATTTTTCAAAACTTCATTTAATGCTAATGCTCGCTCAATAGAAAGAGCAACTGAGTAGGACAGGAGGACAAAAGTGTTCTTAAGCACATTGTTAATACTAGGCAGGGGATAAAGACCTACCAGAAGAGCCTTTACAAAATTGAGATATTAGATACAGCTAACGAAGGGAAATAATACTAAAGAGAATAGAATCATATCGGAATTTCTGAAAGCTGATGGATATTTGATTCTGTCTAATGTAATGTAAGAATTCCAGAAGCATGGGGTTAGAGATTGTTCACCATATTGCACAAAAAAGTATCTTTCGATACTGTTCTTTAATATTTAGTCTCTAGTGTCATTACGAATCTTTATGAGTTAAGACTCGGTTAATTCCAGCTCCAAGAACAAACCGACTTTTGAGGATGATTTCAGGCGAAAAAATATGGGAACATTATGATCATGTTATTCATAGTGTCGCAGATTATATCTACAGAAAATCTAAAAAATGTTTATTATTCCAAGAAAGAATAGAACTCTTACTTAAAAGATGAAAATGGTATGTGTGTTATTGCAGAGAATTCCTTTTCATACATAAATATGAAGTAGAAAAGTGGTTGCGTTGTTTTGAATGGATATTTGGAACATCCCCGACGTAAGTGAAAACCAAATTTGCGATATTTTAAGTCTTTTAGTGTAATTAACTACAATTTCATTCAACACTGTAATATTCCTACCTTCGTTCTCAAATAAGTACAGAGATAGCACGGTATAAACAACACCATGATGGCGCCGACACATAGTACCATCATTACGACATGTATATCACCTTCATCGATTTTCTGCAATAATGATCACAATATTATTAAATCCCGATAAACCGGACACAATTAAATTTTAATTGTTATGGCAACTTAAGTTGCCGTCCGGGCATTGAAGGATTAAGAGCTAAAATTATTGTATAATAATAATTAGATGATTATTTAATGTGCTGAAAAATCAACTCATATTAATATTCATATTTCAAATTGAACGTTCTGACATAGCACAGAAAGGAAAACCGATGAAAAATTTAGTACACTATTGATTATTTTCACTGACTAGGCTTAGGTGAGTCTTAACGATATTTTTCTCTTTCTATATCTTTCAGATAGACAGAGATAAAAATAAGTAAACTCTTAACGCTAAGCAAATGTTAGTAAAAACGAGCATATGCGAATGATACTAAGAAACGCTTAAATATTTAGAATTAGGTATTGAATGATACAGAAGAATTGAAGTGAAAGCTACTGGACCCACTCCAAATAAAATTGATGATGATGAATATACCCATAAAGGCTTAAAGGCCCCGCCCACTTAAGACAAATCGGGGAACTATTAAAATCGGTACATTCCGGATAAACTGACTTTAGGCGGAACGTCAGGAAAGTTGATTAGAATGCGCTAAGGCAGACTACTCAGAGATAGAAGGCCAGTGCACTTTCTTGTAGAAGTAAAAAAATCTGTGATTATAAAAAAATAAGTACCTCGGCCGAACAGTAGGCTAGCATGCAGATTACGGGGCTTGATACAAATTGTTCAAACATCAAACATTTCTTGTAGACACTCGCATAACTATCTAAAAGTCTGAAAAAGAACAAAACAGTGTAGATTGGTATATCTAACACACCTCGGTATTTTAATATGTTCGGTTTCACAAGTCATTTGAGAAGTGATATTAATTATTACTAATGTATATTTACATACGATATTAGGTACTAAATCATAATTTTGGGATTTACATTTCAAATACAAAGCACGGCAAATGACTTCACACCATTTGATGATAAGAGTGTATAATTATATAATGACAACTTTATGAAGCACTAACATGGTGCCGCATCTACATCGCCGGCCCAGGAGGTGCTACCATGAAAGGAGGTGCTACAAAGAAATATGTGATATAAAACAGATAATTATCTATCTATCTTACTTATTTTTAATTTATAATGTATTTCATAATCACGTTTAATCTTGAAATGAATAATCATGTTATAAAGAATTTTGACAGTATTATTAGGTAAAATTAAAATATTAAGTACTTACTGGTACATTGCAATATTATTAGATACAATTTCTTTCATCCTGTAGTTCACCAATCTAGCAAAGTATCGTTTTTGTTCTTTATCCTTAGTAGGATGAATGCCATCCAAAAGGTCTTTGATGCACAAACCTATGATTTCAGCCTTTGCAGCTATTTCCCTGACCCATACTATGTTGGTCTGAAGTACGACTAGAAAATGGACAATCATCCATAAATTTTACTCAGCAATACAAATTTAAAGTGAAAATAGGTAGTGTCATCTACTTCTTTAACAAGTGTTTAAAAAAGTTACGCCTGATAACATTTTCAAGTGAAAAGGTAGATTTACTCAGATCCTAGCTCTGTTTTCCAATAAGAATGAAAACTACCATATGTAAAACGATTGGAGTGAAAATAAGTCCAGTAATTTATGAAGTTTAATTTCAGCTTGAATTAATAATACTTCAGCTTGTATTAGAACTACTTAGTAATTAAAATAGAATAAAACTAGAAAAATTTAACGTCCTGAGGCAGGAATCGAACCCGCGACCTTTCGCAATCCGGGCGATTGCTCTGACCACTAAGCCACCCAGGACTTGGGATATCCCTGTAAAATTCTTCTAGTCTATCTGTATTTGCGTTTATGAGCTAACGTCCACCCTACAATGTCGAAATATTCTATTTCAACATCCGAAACTGATTGAGGACTGACTGACGGACGGACTGATTGGGTGGCTTAGTGGTCAGAGCAGTCGCCCGGATTGCGAAAGGTCGCGGGTTCGATTCCTGCCTCAGGACGTGAAATTTTACTAGTTTTATTCTATTTTAATTACTAAGTAATTTTTCAAACATTTATAATAATGTTAAAATCAAAAATTAAGAATATTTGTATTAGAACTTTAGGAGATTCGAATTTTTAGTGAATATAAGATTTTGTAAAGGAATAGGTTAAAATATTGCTCACATGTATAATTGCAAGTACATGCCATGACTCCGATATTAGCAAACGTGAATGCTATTTCAAATGCTGGTGAAGTTGTGTAATCTATACCCGGTGCCCAAAAAGGAAACACCAGTGGTCTGTTCGTTCTCTCTTCAGGGGAATGCGTTATTAAATAAAAGATCAGAGCTCCAATCGCGAAGATAACTAAGGACGTGGACAGACAAAACATGAAGGTGCACGTGCTGATACAAAGCTGCCAGGTACCGAGCTGCGTTTCGAAGAAAACTTTTCTGTAAGTTAGGTAAATAGAATTATATTTTGTGCATTCCCGAAATTAACGCAGCAATATGCCTAACTTTAACTTTGCTTAAGGCATGAAACCTTGTAATTATAAACTGTCTGATAACATTTTTATAGTTAGAAATCATGCACAATGGTCACTTTAAAATCATACGAATTAAGTTACTTGTAGTTATCGTTCTTAGTAGAGATGTATTTGAAGTCATCCTTAATAGCCTGTATGAGATGTATGTATTGTGACAAATTGACTTTTGTTATCGTGAGTGTCATCATTTCGTACAACAACATGAAAACATAAGTCCCCGCTTCAGTGATGAGGCCCATGTCAAATATGTCAATAGCGTGGTAGAAAGACAAACAGGCATCAGTCAAAACTCCCATCCCACATATTATAACTATGGTTTTTGAAACATACCTAAAAGAAGAAAAATAAAAAAATAAGTGTATAATGGGAAAGCTCTTGTAAAAAAAGGCAAATGGCAGTGTTGCCGATGCCAAGCACGACTTGTTAAAAATAAATAAATTCGCGAAAATATCAACTGTTTTATACAAACAGATAATGTAGGTCTTACAATTGACTTTAAAACAGCTCGATGACGTAGTGGTTTGAACAATCTGGTTTCAATTACGAAAACAAAGCAACTTGAGCCATGGTCAATCTCGGAATAGGTCAATCAAAAATTTGTATCTTAGGCTCCTTCGTGCTGCGGCAAACACGTTAAGCCGTTGGTCCCGGTTGTTACTGCAACCGATATAACTCATCAACCCGCATTGGGCCAGCGTGGTAGTATTATAGTCCAAACTCCTCATGTGTATCTCATGTAGGAAGGCCTGTGGCCAGCAGTGGGACGTATATATTCTGGTGATGATAAAACAGCATTTTTACCGCGAGTAACTGTGCTTAGGTACGCAGGGCGAAATTAAAGCGAGACGTCCGTAAAAACTAGTTTATTGCAAAAACACAAAAATACATGTGAACTGTCATGATACAGAGCGACGTGAGACGTCGCTGAGATATGGTCGCGGACTGGCCCAGAGTGGCCCGGACTGGCCTACGTAACGCGCGCAACGCCGGTGCGCCTTGACATTTTTTCAAGAAAACACTTGAGGGTAAAAATGAAATATTTTTGAAAACAACATCTAACCACCTTGAACTAAAATAAAACTAAATTGAATGAGCGCGTCTCGCTAACACCGTGATTTCATATTTTCCTTCAACAAGTCGTGTTGGGGATCAATAACACTGTCATCTGCCTTCGTTTTCAATAGCGTTCCTATTACACCCTGTATATATTAAAGTTTAATATTTAACACTATTTGTTAATATTTCTAAAGGCCAAAGGTGATTCATATTTATTTTAAATATCGATATATCTTTGCGTCGAAAATATTACAATTCTACTTCGTAAGAAAATGATTTTTACTTACGTCCAAGGTTTAAAGGGTTCATCAATTACTTGAAAGGCTCTTTGAACATAAAAGAATGTAACATGAAAATCTCGCGGGTCGACGTATCCTCCGGAATAGTCAAAACCTTCCTTATTGTAAAAGTCTTTAAATTTTTTCAACAACATGTTCACAGCGCCTTAGCAATAGCTCAAATGATAAATAGCAAAATTATCATAGGCGGGTATTAAGTAATTGGCGTTTAAAACATTTCCATCGTTGGTAAGCAATTGATAGCAATTGTATATTCTTATACATTAGTGGTAAACTAGTAATTAATCCTAAATCTTATTAGTGGTACACACTAAAAAGATTACACTGAAAGATAGCTGATCAAGATTCATGATCAATTAAACAAATTAGCCTACCCAAACCCAAACACCCAAAGCTTTCATATTAATATGGCCTTTATATCACTTACATGGTGTGATTTTCAACTATATTGACGATTTATAATTTTTATTTTCTATTGCCTAATGTTATTGTTAATATAATGGATGATGCTGTACGAAAGAGAAGATCAAATCAATTAGGAAGAGAATTTCAAATGTTACGTCCATTAGCGAAGTATGAATTGTTACCTAAAACCTACGTATTATGTTGTTGTTGTAGGTAATGTAATGACAATCAGTAGTGAAATAATAAAAGTGATTTTAAATTTTCCTATTCAATCCCTTTATCGCATACGTAATAAGGAAATAAATCAAATAATTTGTTGCAAAGCGTTCTCTCTTATTATGTGACTAATACATTTTGTTCTTCACAATTTCGAGCTCTAACTAACACAGCATTAATTTTCTACATCGCCGCGAGCTTTGTCGCGTACAAAGTGGTTATGAAAGCGGGCATCCTTGACTGTAAAATTATTATGGCAGTCTTATAATTTGGCGCGAACTTTTTTCTATGCAAGTTAATTGAATTCTTGTCATGTTAGGATCTCGTTTCGTTTGGTTCCAGCGATATTAATTGATTTTTAGTAACTATAAAATATA
The DNA here is from genome assembly GCA_947347705.1 of Nymphula nitidulata. Lineage (NCBI taxonomy): Eukaryota > Metazoa > Arthropoda > Insecta > Lepidoptera > Crambidae > Nymphula > Nymphula nitidulata. The sequence goes on along the minus strand of OX374625.1, from coordinate 12,741,689 downwards.
GAAAAGTAATTGTTTATGAAACATCACATCATTAAAATAACACGTGATATGGTTATCTTGGATGCAGCTGGGTTAGTTCCTGAAGCTAAGTAGGTAAACTCGTAACGGGTACCAACGACTTCTATCTGGAAATCCCTTCTTGCGCACAATCCGAGAAATAACAACAGAGTCATGTAATTCAGACCTAACGTTGAAAGTCATATCCAGAGGTCGGAATTAGTAAAGTTATTTATGTACTTTCACTGATTTCATACAGCGAAAGAATAAAGTGGATATGCCTGAAATCCCGAGATTAATTTTAAAGAGCAGAAAAACCCCGTGATTTATTAAATAAAAATGTTATTTACTTTTACACAATTAAAACCACTGCACGCGCTACGTTGCCAAATGTACATCAACGACATCGGGTGTCCGAAGTTGCAAAATTCCAATACGCAGACGAGCGATGTTGATCCATATTAATATCAACATTTCGATGCAAGTACATAGATAACTCTACCTAATTCCGACCTCTGCCTGTCGATTCTGTAACAAAACTCGCACCTCACTTCGCAAGTCACTTCGAATTCAACTGTCAAATAGAGCAAATTTTCATACATTTTTTGCTCTTTTTGACAGTTGAATTCGAAGTGACTTGCGAAGTGAGGTGCGAGATTCGTTACAGAATCGCACCCCTGGTCATATCAAATCGTCTCACCACTCTCCTTGTTACCGAATAATAATTTATTCGGTAGCAGTGCGAGTGGTGCGGTGATTTGATATGATTTGCAACGGCCATTGTAATGTCTTAAAGTAAGATAGGCAAATAAAGATTATTTTTTTTACTATTATAAGGCAAACATTCGACCACAATCACACCTCATGTGAAGTAATGACATGGTCTACGATGATACATGTTTGCCTAGAAGGTTCCTATTCACTCTAGCCTTAAAGTGGTCCAAATTGTAGCTTTCGTGAAACAGATTGGCAGGCAGAGAGTTCCACTCCTTGGCAGTTCGCATTTAAAAGGATTTAACAAAATGCTTTGTGCGGAATATCCACAACGTAAGGATGAAAAGCCATGCTACTTCTGGTCCCTCGATGGCAAAAGGAAGCTGGTGGAATTTATTCGTGTAACTTCCTCGCACACTTTCCTAAGTGTATTCGATAGAAAACTAACAAACTTGGAACTCTACGGCGATGCTCGAGATCTTGGAGTTTAGTCTCTGCTAAACTACTACTGGGTTTGTTAATAAGTCGTATAGTTCGCTTCTCCATAGAATCCAATGCTGCCAGCTGATATTTAGCAGAACTATTCCATAGGTGACACAGTATTCCATACACGATCGAACTTGCGCTTTATAAAGTAATAGCAGCTGTTCAGATGTGAAATACCGCCTCCCGTCAGAGAGTCATCTTCGTGCGCCAAAAAGATCAAATGGTCACCCCCGATAGTCGGAGTAAGATGCAAAGGACTCCGTTTAGCGGTAAACAGCCACGCCTGAGTTTTGGTCCTATTGAATTTTACATGATTGGCATCACCCCAGTCAGATACCGCATATAGACTTAAATTCATGCGTCCGATCATGGCCTCTCGACAAGAACAACATCTTCTCTGGTGGCTCTTGCATTGCTGAGCTGTCTGTCCGCAACGGTGCTATCATTCGCATACCCTAAGGTTCCGGGCGTAAGCAAATCATTAATATGCAACACAAATAGGGCTGCGGACAGGACTGATCCTTGCGGAACTGCGGCATTGATGACTTAACCTTTTGAAACCCAATAAACCAGACACAATTGAATTTTAATTGTCATGTCAACTTAAGTTGCCATCCGGGCCTTAAAGGATGAGTGTCCCTCCATTACAACTCGCATCAACCGGTCCCAGAAAAAATCAGAAACCCAGTTGAAAAGATCATCAGCCATTCCGAAGGAAGGAAGCCTACTTAGTAGGCTGCTATGCCAAACCCTATCAAAAGCCATGCAGATGTCAAGGGATACCGCAATGCTTCACCGTGCCTTTCAATGGGCTTACTCTAAAGGTGTCAGGTACACACAAGAAGACCCCAGTCGATCGACCACGACAGAATCCATGTTGACGGTCACTGAGGAGATCATTACCTTCGAGGTATGCCAGACGTTGAGCATTCAGTACCCGCACCATAATCTTACAGAGTACCTATGGATGTGACCGAAATAGTTAGTAGGGTCGACACGACTGCCCTTTTTGGGCACCGGTTGCACGTTAGCACGCTTCCATGATTTCGGAACTTCCCCAGTCCCAAGTGAGAGGCGATACAGGCGTGTTAGAACAGAAGCAGGTGCACAGTTACTCAGGACTACTGTTGGAATACCATCTGGTCCACATGACTTATTCACGTCTAGGGCACGTAAGATTTTGAGTACTTATTTTTGGTAAATGCAGACATCACCCATGGAAATTTGCATTAGTGAGACGTGATTTTTTTTTATTTTGTCATTTAATTTTAAAAGCTTTTATTTAACTTGCTTATGTTCGGGTGGTTTTTACTCCAATCTTATGCAAAGATTGGAGTAAAAATGGAAGAATCTGAGTCATTCATGGGTAATTTCGGATATGGTAGTAGAAATAATTCAGGCACCAATTTGGTTAACTTTTTGGAGCAGCATAAACTCTTTCATATGAGTTCTTTTTTCAAAAAACGCACAGATCGAAAGTGGACATGGTTATCTCCGGGTGGACGATACAAGAATGAGATAGACTACGTACTTAGCAGTCATAAATGTATTATCAAAGACATTACCGTCCTAAATTCTTTCAATGTTGGAAGCGATCATCGACTTATCAGAGCAAAAGTCATTGTAAATGCAAAAATGTCGAGGTACACTTCCATAAGATCCAGGAAAATAAAAGTGGACCCGATAAGCATCATGGTTAATAGAGATTTATACCAGAAAAGAGTTGCCGATGTCCTTTTGTTGGCTCCCTCAACTCCTACCGTGGACGAACTTGCTAAGCACCTGCAAAATGCCCTCTATAATCAAGCAAAGGAAATAGTCCCTAAACAGAAAACTATTAGCCACAAATTCAAACAGGAAACCCGAGACCTTTTGGAAAAGAGAAGACTGTTGGTCAAGCAAGGGCATGTGACTACAGAAGAGTTCCGAAACCTTTGTAAAAAAGTAAGAGAGAGGGTGGAAAGTGATATTGAAGAATTTAGGGAAAGAACTGTGCAAGCCATTATAGAGAAATACAAGGGCCTTAAAGTATTCCGGAAAGCACTTTCTCAAGGTACACACCAAATAACGAAACTCCTTGATAGAGATGGAAATTTGGTAACGGACAGAAGATTGCTGTTGCAGACCGTTGAGCAGTACTACCAGGTGCTCTATTCGCCCAAAAGCCCAAAGCCAATGGAAGCACACAGCAGGCATATCATGAACGTTGGGTCTGAGGATATACCGGAGATATCTAATTTGGAAATAGAAACAGTGATAGATTTCACTAACAGACCGTTGAACAAGTGCTTTGAAGAGGGTAAAATACCAAGAGATTGGGAATCTGCCAACGTAATACTGTTACTTTAAAAGGGTGACAAGGCAGATCTAAACAATTACCGTCCAATCAGTCTACTGTCACATCCGTACAAATTACTTACCAAGATCATTACCCTCCGTTTGACCAGGAAATTTGATTTCTACCAACCACCCGAGCAAGCCGGTTTCAGAAGCGGATTTAGCACCATGGACCACATTATGACGATGAGAACCGTAATTGAAAAAGCTACGGAGTATCAAACATCCCATGGCTGGCTTTTATCGACTACAGAAAAGCGTTCGATAGTGTGGAATCCTGGGCAGTTGTTCAAGCACTTCAGAATGCTCTCATAGACTACAGATACACGAAGCTTATTGAGAACATCTACAATAACGCTACCATGAAAGTCACGTTAGTCGACCAAACACAACATATAGACATCAAAAGAGGCGTAAGACATGGGGATACTCTTTCACCAAAATTGTTTACCCTGGTACTAGAGGATGTCTTCAAAAAACTTTTATGGGAGGAACGTGGTCTTAAGTTACCGGGAACAAGACTTAACAACCTAAGGTTCGCTGATGATATCGTTCTCCTTATCGATAATCCTGATGACCTCCAAACCATGATCCACGAGTTGAATGAAGCCTCCTTAAATGTCGGTTTGGAAATGAACCTAAGTAAAACTAAGATTAGAGATTATAGTATATAAGTTACTATTAAAGTTAACCAAACCGTCATTAAAAAGGTAGAGAAGTACGTCTACCTGGGTCAGGAAATAAAAATGGGAAAGGAGAATCAGCTAAATGAGATAGATAGGCGCGTACGTCTCATGTGGGCTGCCTACGCAAAACTGGACTTTGCTTTGAAAATGAACTTAACAACGGTACAGAAAGCCAGATTATTCGATCAGTGTATTTTACCGGTACTTACCTATGGAGCTGAAACCTGGGTCCTGACAAAGGAGAGTATCAACAAGATACAAGTCGCCCAGAGGAAACTGGAGAGGAAACTGGTGGGGATTACACTGAGAGACCACAAGACTAACACCTGGCTTAGAGAGCAAAGTAAAGTCACCGATGCTATTAAACAAATAGCAAACTTGAAATGGCAGTGGGCCGGTCACATAGCCCGTAAGCATGGTTCGTGGGGTAAGACGGTCTTGGAATGGAGGCCTTGGGGCGAGAAACGACCTAGAGAAAGACCACAGATGCGATGGAAGGATGACGTTAAGAAAACTGTAGGGATAAATTGGATGGATGTAGCGCAAGATCGAGCTAGATGGCGTAATTTGAAGGAGAAGAAGATGATCTGGTGGAATCTTGCTACTCTATTTTGAAGCAACTAGTAATAAGTACTGACCAAAGTGTGATAAGAATATAAAAAAGTTAGTTAAGGGGTGGTGAGCAAATTTTTGCCCGTGTATTCTAAAAACCGCCTGTAGAGTACTATTTAACTGCCGTGGAAGTACCTACATCGATGTGGATGATGATGGTGATGTGTTAAAGTCCAGTGGCTGTTCACAGGGTAGTCGGTGGCTACGGTACCTTATTATTATATTGTAGAGATTGCTTCTAGCGATAAGATCGCCTTTTTTGCCATATTGTGTTTGTTTTATTTCTGTTATATTTTTTGTACCTACATCGATGTGACTGTGATTAAATCACAGTAACTAACAGAAATTTCTGTTTCATTCTTTCAAAAATAAACTACAGTGCGATTTTACAATTCAGTTAGGTAATTATTTTGGTGCTTAACTGTTTCCACAAATAATAGAAAGTGACGCACCGATTGCAAAAAATAATTATCAGTTAAGTTGGGCTGTCTGGAACAGATCTCTGATAGAGATAGGTCCACCTTTGCTCACAAACTGTAAATTTAAAATTTACCATGAAATGTATAAAGTGCAATAAAGAATATAATAAGTACACAAATCTACTTATTATTTTTGCCTTTTTCATATTTTGAAGTCGGATTTTAGTTTTGGCCATTTTTTTAATGGCTGGATACAGCTAGACCGCATACAGCCGGTACTGCGTAAACCGTAGATACGGTGTACTGCTGGAAATTTTCTGAACAAATTAAGATGATACTATGCTTACGTAGACTGCGACAGATATATACGTATATGGGGATAAATACAACTATAACGATGCATTTCATTTTGAAATGGTGTAATTTGTTCATACAAATATCATTTAGTGAGGCGAGTAAATTGTTTCATCGAGCAACACCGATGTGTTTGCGCGTCCCACTGTGGGCGCCAGTTTTACGTGACACGAATTCCTATAGAATCACTTCGTTAAGGCTTTAATAAAAAATAAACATGCTGAAACTAGAAATCTCATAAATTTTCCCCGAATTTGGTATTAGTGAGAGTTTGATAGCTCCTAAAATTCAGAAAATAATGTGTTTATTCTATAATGATCTATTATGTAGACTTAAAAGGTATATTAAAAATTCTATAAATACGTAATTTATTACTTACTAGCTATGTCCGCGATTTCGCGTGGATGTCGGAAATTAACGTGTCGTACGCAGGTGGGTAGGTTACATGATTTTACTTGAATATTTATTTGGTTAAGTATTTAAATCATGTTTATCAAAATACCTTCCCAATCGATGCATTATTTAAGAACAAATAACTAGTTAGAGTGTAACTATGGTAAAAAATGTCACGCGCCCTCCCCCCTCATTATCGCAAGCCTTGGATATCATAAATGCGTGCGAGGTACTTGATAATTATTTTGTTGCGGAGTTATTTTAAAACTATGATGATATCTCATAAGATATTCATTCAAATCAAATGATATGAAGAAAAATTTTGTTCAAAATAAATACGTATTATGCATCATAATATATTTATTTTGATAAGGAACAATATTATATTTACAAAAATACCTTCACAGATATTGTATTATTTTAGAACAAATTTGATTACCAAAAAAGGTTACAGTGAGTCTACCTTAAAAGATATAATATATACAGGTGGTGCCGTCAATACGACAATTAATTGAAACATGGGCCATTTGAAAAACCATTTCTATAGACTAATAAATCTATAGAAATGGTTTTCCACTTTCAAAAATATCGTATTCATTTCATAATTTTATGACATTTGTATGGAATAGTGTAACGTTGGCAGCATTATTTCATACAAACGTCATGAAATTATCAATAACATTACTTTAGACACCTAATAATATTTGTATACAGGTCATAAGGGGGGCACGCAAAAACGGGCAAAAATATTCTTTTTCGGAGCTTTCGTTGCGTGCGCTGCGTAACGGTTAAGTCATGTATGCCGGAATTGTTCTCCTTCAAAAGTTCTAATAATATTAGTATACAGGCCGTAAAGGGGACGCTCTCAAAAACGAAGGCAGTGGATCAGCCTAAACATGACTTGTTAATAAATTTAAAATCACAAAAATACTAAAAATATTTTTATGTAGTCGTCTTTAGAATCACGAGCACTGCCATCAGCCTTTATTTTCGAGAGCTTTCCCCTTACAGCCTGTATAGAATATAAGAATATTTTAAATAGTAGTGAATAAATCGAGCTACGAATGACTGGTACCATGTATTTTGGTTTCAGTACACGAGATCGGATTAGCGAGAAATTAAACAAGGATAAGAGGCAAATCCCTAATTAGTCGAAATCTCTAATTCATCAATCAAATGCCGTAATTCGGCAGTTCGTCGCACTCAATCCGTTTTATACAAAGTTGGATAACGGCAAGGACAAATTGTCTTTGCAGTAACAGTTGAACGATAAACCGTACGTTACAACTCCCGAGACACAGCTGCTCGCAGTTAAACCGTGGCTTTATGTTACCGGTGCTTCTATTAGAAGTAATTATTACTGCCACCTACTTCCGAATTCGTACTAATTTAATCTCCAACTTAGACAAACTAAATTTTGCTACGATTGCATTGTTTCATTGTTAGTGCAAACATGTACCTCGTGTAGCTTTACTCTGCGTCAGACGAGCAAAATGTGTTAGAAAAGACCGCTGTTTTTCTTTGTTCTATAATACCTCAGGATCCCAAAAAGTCATTTGCCACATCGTCACGCTATCTTTACGTTTTTATTGTTTGATTTTATATGTATATCTACGCTTACTGCAAATCTTTATATGAATATTATAAACACAAAACAAATCTGTATTTCTGTCTGCTACTTTGTCTTAATCAATCATCCGTCACTAATTAAATCAAAATTCTTTAAATATCCACTTTTTTTAGCGCCCGCCGGGGGATGTACATGCATACACTGTAGCGGTTAGTCAAGTTAATAGTAAAATATATATAAATCATAAAAGTAGAACGTGAAATTACGAATATACCAAAATTAAAGTTACTTTTTTAAATAAAACACCATTCTTATTTCAATATTTCGACTGTAACTGCCGGTGCCGCTGAGGAAAAGCCTGATTACGTATCCGGGGGTGGACGTGAAAAATTAATGTGTTTCGTAATGGCGCTTGCGACCGCTTTCCCAGCGTCCACTGGCAGTGACCGATCGGCCGGCAGCGATCTAATTTCACTGCCAATTATATACACGGTACACGTGTTAGCAGCACTTACCACGGCATGCTCCCTAAAATAATGATTATTACTTCACGTCCTTTCTTTCGGAACTTATTTATTACTAGTGACTGCCCGCGGCTACCGCTCCAAAAGTTAGCCTATGATTCTCAAGATGTAATCAGACAGATAGACAGAGTTACTTTCGCATTTAGAACATTAGTATAGATTTGGTAAATACTTTCGGGGACGGCAACCAGGGTCCGGTCGCGCTAATTTACAGCGTGCTTACCAAAGCAAAACCAAAAACTTTATGTTGCCCACAATTTGTATTGCGCTAAACATTCAACGGCAACGGCAACCAATATTGTTTTTCGGCCTTGTTTTTCGGAGCATACTTTGATGTTTTTGATTATACTTATATTATTATTATTAAATTCCATAAATTAATAAAATGAAACTTTCTAAGGGCTGATTTTTCAATCCCCAGATAAGATTTATCCAGAAAATAACTTTGACAATTTGAAATAAAACCAATTTACCGGATTTAACTCGCGTTTAATTAGATGTTACATTATTATTATTTACCCGACGTTTCGATTACTTTACAGCGATCGTGGTCACGGGAAGACTGAAGATGTCAGTTGTCTTTGTTAAGTTTTAAGTTAACTACCGTCGCTTTGTGTTATATTTTGAGCGGTCCGAATTACGCATACGGAGCTCACGGTGTCAGTTTTTCGAAACGTCGGGTAAATAATAATAATGTAACATCTAATTAAACGCGAGTTAAATCCGGTAAATTGGTTTTATTTCAAATGTGTAGTGCTCGCGAAAATGTAAGACAATACTAACTTTGACAAGTTGATAGTTATTCTATAGACAATCTGTCAAAACGTCATAATTATTTTCCAGATAAAAATTATCTGAGGGTTGAAAAATCAGCCCTAAATTGAATAATATATCGATCGGTTTTGACAGCATCTAGATACAAAGACGTTACTATGGCATTCATCTATGAGAACGTATTTGCAGCTGCCGGGCGAACGTTTTTGATTTAGTTAGTGCCAAAACGTCAAAAATATTTGTTGGACAGCGGAAAATACGTTCCCATAGATGTTTCCCATAGCTAAGTCTTTGTATATAAAAGCTTTAAAAAAAGGTCGATAAACTGTGTGAATACATAATTAAGAAAGTTTTATTTTATTTATTGATGTATGTGATATAAATAATCACAATGTGCAATAAATAATTTTTCTTTCTTTCTTACTTTCTGATATAAATAAAACCAAAGATATCAACGTATGTTCCAAAAAACTACCTAATTGGTGGCCGTTAAAATATTTAGCGCAACACCAATTGTGCGCAAAGTAACATTTTTAAGCGACTTCAAAAAAAGGAGGAGGTTATCAATGCGTCTGTATGTTTTTTTTTTATGTTTGTTACCTCAGAACTTTTGACTGGGTGAACCGATATTGATGATTCTTTTTTTGTTCGATGCGGAATAGATCCCATTTTGTCCCATTTTTTTTTTAATCCATAGAATAGATTGGTTTTGAAATCGAAAAAACTGGAAAAATTAAGTCGTTTACGTATGCGAAGTTGCGGATATTTGCTTTCCTATGATTTTTTTGTGAAATGATACGATAGTAGAAAACAATATAAGCTCACGCTGACCCATCTAGATTTGACCTTCAAAAGTAATCACTAAAAATTGTGAAAATAAAATTAAACAAAAAATAAAACCGACTCTAAATTTTTTGGTTTTGCTTTGGTAATACATTGAAAATTCGATCGAGGCCCAGGTAAAGTTCAATAGCGCTAAAACGAAGTCGTTCTCTTAACCTCCAAGAAAAGTCTGTTTAACTGGACTTCTCACTTTCAGAAGTACACATACCAAATACATACTGACGATCTCGAAGATTAAGTTATAGAACTTTGGCAGTTAAGCTCAACATCGGTGTAACCATCAAAATTATATATTATTATTCGGTACTACTTTATTTTTTTTACTAATAAAGATAGTGTCGTGCAGCTCTATTTGTTGGAGAAACTACCAGACTGTCTTTTGACTATACCTATGTTTTCTACGAGATACCTATTTGTATCAGTGTAAAAAAATAAAATTGTAAATCACATTAAAATTGAATAAATAAAATTAAGTATATAATTATAAACTTTATTTGTTTCTTAAAATACAGAGGGATAGAATTTATCTTAAGCTTATCGTAAAGCTTTATTTTCAATGAGACTCAAAAATCAGTACTTAGGTACTTAGCTAAGAGTGGAATAGAATATTTTAGAAAAATAAAAACGGATTGTTTGTACATTTTTAAAATACTCGTAACTAAAGATAAAATTGTTTTTAAACATAAAAATATAAAATTATACATTTTAAGTAACCCCCGACCTTATTAATCATCTATCTAAAACCATCTCATTGAGACTATTCATAAGAGCCCAAACACGCTATATCTGCTATATAAGTTTCTGAAGAATTAGGGATGCCACCGGCAGACATTTTGATGGATAGGATCAGCTCAAGGTTAGTATGTCATGGGAATGTCACCGAAGTGACAGTACACTGTACTCTGTGAAAACTGTGGATTTGTGAAAGTTAGTAAAACCCTTTTATCATGTAGAAAATGAGCTGGTAGACATACAGACACACAGAAACACAGACAGCCACGTCAAACTTATTTCAATGGATATTTATATATAAGCGATAACAATTACTTTTTTTTATTGTTTAATAGCGAGGAGGCGGAGGATAGCGAGGAATTGAGGAGCTCGGTGGCGTAGTGGTTTGAGCGCTCTGGTTTCGATCACGAAAACAAAGCAACTTTCGCCATGGTTGGTCCCTGGATGGGTCAATCAAATTTATAATCTTGAGCTCCTCCGTGCTTCGGAAAGCACGTTAAGCCGTTGGTCCCGGTTGTTACTGCAACCGCTTTAACCCACCAACCCGCACTGGGCCAGCGTGGTGGTGTTATGGCCCAAACTCCTCATGTGTTTCTGCCATGTAGGAAGGCCTGCATGCCATGAAGGTAGGAAGCAGTGGGACGCATATAGGCTGGTGACGATGATTGTTTAATAGCACCTTAAATACCTTTATTTCTGCTGTTAATAGTAAAACATCAATTTCAATTCGCTTTGTTTTGCGATCTATGTTTATGTTCTACAGACTACGGAGGTACCTAGTTGCCGGTAGTAGAATATGTAGAATATTCACGGCGTATGAGTGACGTCTTTTCAGCCTGTAACTCGGAGATAAGTCACGTATTCATTACACAAACTTTGAATGAGCTTGACTTGAGACTACGCTTTATTGATGTTACGGATAAAGGCTCTACCTAATATGATTCCACATTATTTAATGCTCTGTTTAGACTTATATACAGTAATTTAAGTTCAATACACTATAAAGAGCGAGGGAGTTCTTTGCTTCAAGAGATTTAATATTATGTACTCGTATTATTACTCCACAATTTTTAACCGACTTCAAAAAAAGGGGGGAGGTTATCAATTCGTCTGTATGTTTTTTTTATGTTTGTTACCTAAGAACTTTTGACTGGGTGAACCGATATTAATGATTCTTTTTTTGTTCGATGCGGAATAGTTTCCATTTGGTCCCATGAAAAATTTTTGAAAATCCATTGGGTAGATTGGTTTTTAAATAGAAAAAACTAGAAAAATTAAGTCTTCTACATAAGCGAAATTGCGGATTTTTGCTTTCCTATGATTTTTTAGTAAAATGATACGATAGTAGAAATCAATATAAGCTCACGGTCATCCATCTAGCTTTGACCTTCAAAAGTTATCACTAAAAAAAATATTTAAACAAAAATTAAAACCGACTCCAAAAAACTGAAAGGAATAAAATAATTAAATTTTAGTAGGTACTCATCCCCTAGGAACATATTTTTGGAATTGCTGCTAAGTTGTTTCCAGAAACCATAGATAGTGAAGCACCGACTCCAAAAATATGTTCCTAGGGGATGAGTACCAACTAAAATTTAATTATTTTATCCTTTTCAGTTTTTTGGAGTCGGTTTTAATTTTTTTTCATTGTTTATTGTATCTTTAAAAGCAAACGCTGATTAGATATGTATATAGTAGGAGTACCTCAATTGTAGGTATATATATATATACTCTTTATTGCACTTTAAATATACACAGTAAGTTACATGTAATAGGAAGTTTGCAAGGGTGGACTTATCTCTAAAAGAGATCTCTTCCAGCCAACCCATGGATAAGTGAGATATTTCAGGTGTGACAAGCAGGTACCACAAAGCGCGGAAAAACAAACTACTTACAACAATTTACCTATAATAAACCATAAAAATAGATATGTAAATATACAACATAAATATATACATAAATATATACTTACATACATACATATATTGTTACAATTCTCATACATACAATTCTCAATAAATTACGTATATTGAGAATTGAAAGTTTCCGATCTCTTACAAAAGACCGTAGCCGATTGTGTAATTGTATTATATTTCTCAGTCCACTTAAATGGCCAATGCTCAATGAGTGGTACGTGTTTTGTTGGCCCCAAGCCAGAGGGTCGTGTCTCAAAGGTTGCCAGTGTAACGTTGCCTCCTAAAATTTACAAGTTAAGCGAGGCGCTAGTGATACCCTTGCTTGGTTTGTAGCATGTGGTTTTAATATTTAGACGTCAAATTATTGTATGATGTAAGATTTATACTAACATTTACTATAGTATTTTTCCCAACGTAATTATTAACACTTTCTAGCTTTGTTTCTCTGCGAGAGAGAATCAGGAATAAGGACATCCGTAAGAGAACCAAAGTCACTGACATAGCTCATAGGATTAGTAAGTTGAAGTGGCAGTGGGCAGGGTACATAGCACGCAGAGCAGACGGCCGGTGGGGCGTTAAAGTTCTAGAATGGTGACCACGTACTGGAAAGCGCAAAGTAGGACGGCCTCCCACTAGATGGACAGACGACCTGGTCAGGGTCGCGGAGAGCCGTTGGATGCAGGCTGCGCAGAACCGTTCCATTTGGAAATCGATGGGGGTGGCGTTTGTTTAGCAGTGGACATCATAGGCTGACATAATGATGATGATTAACACTTTCGACGTCAATTCTAAATCATTCGTTCGTATAATTACCAGATGTCCATTCTGTGAAGAAAAGGCACGCTATTTATCAAGGCTTGTCACATCACATCATAGAAATAAGGATATAGTTATTTTACTGGGACGTAGCTCGTGCGATCCCGACATGCCCAAACCGAAATATCGGTCTCTGACGGGGTGTTAGTTTTAACTTAGCCGCGCTCACGCAACGATCTCTTGATTGATTGATTGTCCATGTCTTTTCATCTCCATAAACACCACACACAACCCACGTTTACAGGAAATCTCAACGGTTTTCATTGTCATGTACTTAATCGTCAAAATAAATTACTATTTATTAACGCCAAAAAGCACTTATAAATAAAAAGTACATGTTGAAAATGAATTTCGATTAAGATTTTCTTCTTGATTTTATTGCAGTGTGTAAGTAGCCCGCTTATCTTGACAGCTCTCCCGATCATGGGTGACAAGTCCTCCCTGTTTCCTCGATGAGCTCTGGCGATCTTACGCTCCGTAACACAACACTACAAGTAGGCTGTAATGTTCTCTAGGGCGGAGTTGCATCTTCAGTCGGTTTCGTTTAAATGTGTCAATCAAACCCCTTTAAACCATTCGATAGTTTATTATTACTTATTTATTTATAAATTCATGTACAGTCGACAGCACATCAACCGTAACAGTTTGACCTTGAGACCGCCCTTACTGCGTTCGTAATAGCGACGACTTTCATAGTGCAACTGTTATACTTGATGTGCTGCCGTGTGTACAGATACAACTACCGTACTCACTCTATTGTACCTACTATACTAGGTATTAAAATATTGTTGACTTTGGCTTGAGCTATCAATGGGTTATTATGTTTATCTGTCACTATCTGTACTTCTATTACTAAATTGTATCTTGTTATCATTATAAAACATGGTTTTATAATAATAGTCAACTTTCGTAACCTATTATTCCAATACTTAACAGTCTTAGAATAATTACAGTCTACAACTAGGTATAGTCTCTTACTTATAACATACTTTGAAAAATATTTACTATTACAAATAAATCTAATGATCCGGCCGGAAATCAGGAGACGCTGGTTCGATTCCCGCCTGGAGCATATATTTTTTCATCGTTTTCTTTCTTTATTTGTGATTGTTACAATAAAGTTGGCGTTTAAACGTATCAAAAACATTGAAATGTGATAAAAACGTTTACTATTTTATTATTCTGGTATTAGATAATATAGTATTCCATACGAGCATTGTAGGTAATATAACTTACCTTTATTTTTGTTGATCCTCCAACAAAATAAATTAGGGCCACGCCCATTATCAGGTTAATCGGATTAAGTTATACCGATGTCCAAATAAAAGCGCTTTTATCGACCCAAGCAAACCGTGAAGTGCTTTCTAATTCTTCTTAGGTAGGGTCGCCTTTGAAACCGGCATCAAAGAATATTTCTCAAAGGTAAGAACTGTGAGTTGGATATTTTATATAGTGTTGTGTTTATTCTTTCAACCTTACAGCAATTTGTTTGTAACGCGCACTCTGAAAAATAAATACAGCTTTTAGTTATAGCGGACAGGCTTCATGTAGATTGTAGACTGTGCTAGGAGTGCTACGTCGTTTGATGAAATAGAAATTATAAAATCTTCGTAAACAGATAGTAATATGTAACCAACTAAGCAACTAACTTTGACTATTACCAACTAACTATTAATAGATAAAAATCTGTTTTTATTATTAGTTAAAACACACCGTGATTGATTTGACCTTTAACTTCACAAAAAAATTATTAAACACACTCAAATTCTCTGACTTCTCTCGTTTATCCTTTTCTCTCAATATTTATAGGAAAAAAATAAGAATATTACAACTACCGAATCATTTAAAATCGAAACCGCTTTTGGTTTCGATTTTATATAAATAAATGTGCCATTACCAACCACCATTGGTGCTATGGGCCAAACTCCTCGTGTGCTCCTCCCACGTAGAAAGGCCTGTGCCCAGCAGTGGAACATAAACAGGGTGGTGCCGTTTATATGACAATAAATTAAAACATGGTCTATTTCAGTTAATAGAAATGTTTTGCCTCTTTCAAAAACTGGCTGGTGATGACGTGCCATTACTATGTTTTATAAGTTTATCTTTACTGACATTATTTATTTTTGATAATTTTGATAAGTTACAGAAGGGCTTTTCCCTAAAATAGTGGCCGCCCGCGGCTCTTTCAGCGTGGATGTCGGTTATCGCACTGAAAGACTGTCTATTGTCTTGTCTCAGGTTGTAATTTATCTTCATGTCAATCTAAGTCATGGGTTTAGGGGCTTATGTGTGAAAACGTAACAAGCAGAGAGAGAGGGTTACTTTCCTAGTATGGATTATATTTATTTATTTATTTCAGACAACTACAACGCTTAAAAACATAGCCCATAGAATATATACCTTAAAGACTAACATACATTTAAACATTTAAATCACTAAACTATAGGTAATATTGTTCGACGCCATGTGACGTTTTTTGCGCGGTGTTCGGTAGCCATCCCAGAAAACGATGAAACACGACACCTTTCGGCCGAAACATTAATATTAATATTATTTTTTGTTATTTAACGGGGTAACTCTCGGCCTTTATCTCACCTGATGGTAAGTGAAGATAACGCCGACGATGGAAGCGAGCTCCACCCGGATCTCTCAACTGCCGGAACACAACAATGCTGTTAACATTATTGTTATGGCGGCAGACTTAAGTAAGATGGTGGTAGCTAGCCAGGCGGACTTAGAAAAGCTCTACCAACAACCAAATAGAGCAGAAAATTTCTGCCCCCACGGGAATTGAACCCCGGACCTCTAGATCTGAGGTAGGTGGTCTCAACCACTAGACTACAGAAGCGGTTATAATGATAATAAGTTTAACATGCCATTGTAATTAAAATTATAAATTTGTCGAACATCACTAGTTAGACTTAACTAAATGTATGTTTCGTGTAATGTATTACAACTTTTTGAAATGAAAATAGCCAAATATATCATAAATCACTATTACTCCTAAAATGGACAATATATTCCGGCAAACACTTTGGCCGCCTAAAACGTATGGCCACCAAATTTGGCGGAGATAAAGTGAAATTGTTTCAAACTAGCATTATCGTATTTTCTGGTATCCTTCCAACTATTGACTCTACGCTATTACTTACTGCAGTATTCTGTGTTGTGAACGAGAAGTTATGGAGATAATTTTAGAAGGAAAATAATTGACTATTTCTTATCCTTCTTTAAGTTTATCCAAAAACTAGATGTAGGTATCTGTCTAATGTTTTTCTGAATTGTACGTATATTTATTGATTTTCACATTATAGAAAATATATTCAAAAAAAAAATTTCATTTGAAAAAAAACAATCCAATACAATCCAGGAGACTGTTAAGCCCTATGTTTTTTTTCTGTGTTTCTGTTTACGGTAGGTATCATCATCATCATATTAGCTGAGAGACGCCCACTGCTGGGCAAAGGTCTCCCCCAAGGATCTCCAAACTGATCGGTCCTGCGCTGCCCTCATCCATCGGCTTCCCGCAACCGTCACTAGATCATCGGTCCAGCTTGTGGGGGGCCTACCAACGCTGCGTCTCCCGGTACGCGGCCGCCACTCGAGGACCTTTCTGCACCAACGGCTGCCAGTCCTCCTTGCAATGTGGCCTGCCCACTGCCACGGTAGGTACAGGTTAACGTTAATGTTATCTAACAATATCTAATGTTCTTTATTATATCTATTGTAATGGTGTAAATGATTTTTGTGTAATTGTATAAAAAACATTCTATTAAACATCATACTCATACAATAGTATCCACTTCTGATAGGTATATCTACACAAACAGTTATAGAAGTAACAAAATATACAATAGCTGACAGTTTGTATAAAATTATCCCACGAATCCCTTTGCACTCGAGGCATATTTACTCAGTTTTCCATACACTTAACCCTATCAATGTCGCATTCAAGTTGTTTCTGTGGAATCTGTTCTTCTTTATTATTTCGATCACGCACGGGTCGAACCTCCCCGGTGTTAGCCAACAAATTGATATTTTTCAGTCTTTTCTTTTACAAACACTGTGGATTTCGGAGGTAAAAGATAATATTATTGTACATAATAATATAAACGCGAACAGAAATTATGGTGAATTTTAGAATATCTATACTTATTATCTGTGATGATTTTAAAATCTTAAAATTGTATGTTTTGATAATACTATTTTCTTTAAGAAATTTAAAAAACATTTTCAATCTCGTTCTAAAATTATTGTATTTTTTTACCTTGACTTCCTAGTACCTAGGTATGTAGATTACAGACAAACCCAATAAGTATACTTAGGCTTTCAAATGTTACTTGTCAATATTGTATTCTGATGATATATACTTATATAAATCAAGGATAATGTTAAAAATTACACCCCATTTATTTTAAGAAAAGCTAGGTGTTAGGTTGGATTAAAATGTAAAGAATCATTCCAAATGTTGCTCTGCGACCCATTTTACTACAAAAACAAACTACAGGTACGATATTTAGATATTGCAAGCTTTAAAATTATTATAGCTTAAAGTCATAATCATATGAATATAAGATTTTGATTAAAAAACTTATAAACTCTAATTTCTAATATTTACAGTAAGTATACATAATATTATCAATATTTCTCTGTTACCTCTTACTTTGGGATAGATAATTGGTGTGAGTGTGTGAATATTATCATTATCGCTAATAATAATAATTATAACAAAAAGATCGGTACTCCATTTATATCATATAATTTAATCAATATGCTATAATATTTTGGTACAGGAGGCAGACGACCCATACCCATAATATTAATTAACACATGCCATTGTTTCATATTTTCGAGGAACGAAGGTATAATTTTAATTAAAGGTATAAATCATGTGAGAATATTAAAATATTTTGTAATACTTATCGTTATTAACATAAGAAACAAACAACTAGGTAATTTGAATGGATAATATGATGCGAACTTGTGAAAATTTATTTAAATACATAATGGAATAATAAATATAAATAAATGCCAATAAGCCGAAGCTGGGTACTGAGCGAAATCCATCTGCGACGATTATACCACGCGAGGGACCGCTGGAGCCCCGTAATGCCGGAGCCGTGACAGAAATTTTGTTTTTTCGTCAAACTTGCATGTTGCATGCTTGCATGCTTTCTTGCTGTGAAATGATATTTATAGATTTTAATTATTACACTAAATGAATATTAGAGTAAATAGATAGATATTAGTTGAGATGTTTATTATAGAAAATGTTAATTAGAGCAAATAAAATTAGGTAAAATGAAATTATCCGGTAATGAAAAAATGAAATTATCCTCCCGAACAACCCGGTTTCCGTAAAGGCTTTATTACCGTAGACCACATACATACGCTATGCGGAGTATAACCGGCCACTTTGCTTGGCGTTTGTGGACTACGAGAAGGCCTTCGATTCGATCGAAACATGGGCCGTGATTCAGTCTCTTCAGAGGTGCCACATTGACTATCGGTATATCGAGGTGATGAGATCTTTGTACGAGAGCTCCACCATGTCGGTCCGTGTACAGAATCAGTATACGAAACCCATCCAACTGCAGAGAGGGGTAAGACAGGGAGATGTAATATCTCCGAAACTGTTTACCGCTGCGTTGGAAGATGTTTTCAAACTGCTGGACTGGACAGGACTCGGCATCAACATTAACGGCGAGTACATCACTCATCTTCGGTTTGCCGATGATATAGTAGTCATGGCAGAATCCCTGGAGGATTGAGCACAACGCTCGACGACCTCGACAGAACCTCCCGACATGTGGGTCTGAAAATGAACATGGACAAGACAAAGGTTATGTCTAATACCCGTGTCGCACCTATGCCAGTTTCAGTTGGGAGTTCTGTTCTCGAAGTTGTTGACGAGTACGTCTACCTCGGACAAATGGTCCAGCTGGGAAGGTCCAACTTCGAGAAAGAGGTCAATCGACGATCCAACTCGGATGGGCAGCGTTCGGGAAATTTCGTAAGATCTTCTCGTCCCTAATTCCTCTGTGCTTGAAGTCGAAAGTCTTCGACCAGTGTGTGTTGCCAGTGATGAAATACGGCTGTGAAACGTGGTCGCTCACTAAGGGCCTTCTGTGCAAGTTTGCAGTCGCACAACAAGCTATGGAACGAGCTATGTTAGGTGTTTCTCTGCGAGATAGAATCAGAAATGAGGGTATCCGTAAGAGAACCAAAGTCACTGACATAGCTCTTAGGATTAGCAAATTGAAGTGGCAGTGGGCAGGGCACATAGCACGCGGAACGGACGGCCGGTGGGGTATTAAGGTTCTGGAGTGGCGACCGCGTACCGGAAAGCGCAAAGTAGGACGGCCTCCCACTAGATGGACAGACGACCTGGTCAGGGTCGCGGGGAGTAATTGGATGCAGGCTGCGCAACACCGTTTTAAATATTTTTAAACAATAAATAAATATTTTTCTAGTTTTTAATTATTCCAACAATAGATTATTATTATAATAATAGTCAAACTGAGTTTAGCGGATTTTGTAATTTATCTAAGTCAAGTTGGTTTGTAGTTTACTTTAATCAGTAACTTAAGGTTAATCATAATCATGATTAGGAAATATCAATTTATGTCAAATGACTTATGTGGCTGCCTGTACCTACCTAGTAAAAGAGTGCCAAACTTATTACCGGTAATACGATGGCACGTCATCTTAGCAACAATTCACAAATTAATATTCACAATTAATAAAACAAATGAATTTATTATCTTTAGCCATGGTTTCAAGCCGTCAATGAACGAACAAGATTTGTACGATGTCAGTTTTTCACTATAAAAAGATTTTCTACATCTTATAATTTTCAAATAGATATTTTTAGAAACTTGCATTATTGTTAAATCCGTTCGAAAGTTGTCATATTTGCCTCGGCTCAAGTTGTGTGCAGATAGATCACGTGCTATAAAACTTTTAATAAAGCAGTGCGAAAGCTTTTATATCACATATAAAAGCTTAGATATATACGTTAGAGGATCTTTGCCATAATACTTAAATTGAGTTACATTGTAATAAAGTGCAATTATGTATGGTTCTTACGTAGACATATGATTATGATTAGGTAATCAGTAAATGAATGACTGTGCTCTTAATATTTTGACCTTTATCAATCGACCCCGGGCGTGGTCTCAACAATGTCCAACTTGTCAAGCCACAGATTCCAGTAGCAGTTGGTATTTCATTGTCATTAGACCCCCGAGGCTTTACGCGATTTTTTTTAAATTTCGTATCTATGTCATAATATATTTTCTTTAATTTATAATATATAATGTATAAATCCTTTACATTTTAACTTATTACCTTTAACTCACGGCTTCTTATAAATTTCGTACTTTCGTATTTTCGTACCTATAGGTAGTAATAGGTATAGGTAACTAAGTATAAGTCAAAATGAAATGGATTTCTAGTTTATTTTTTGATTGAAATTGAAGCCCCCGGGAGTCTCATGACAATAAAATACCAATTGTGTCTGGAATCTGTGGCTTGACAAGTTCTACTTTGTTGAGGCCACGCCCGGGGTCGATTGATAATAGTCAAAATGTTAAGAGCAAAGTCATTCATTTAGTTACATTACATTTCACACAATTAATATTAGCGCCACAGGTAAACTAAATAAAAACATGTTTATTTATATTATGCAGTGGATCTAGCATCCCGAATATTTCCGCGTATTTCACGCTATTTGCACCGTAAAGAGAAAGTTTTCTTATAAACTCCGATTGTATAGGAACCCAGTTCAAACTTTTGCAATAAATGCAGCCTTTATTATAACGACTTTAATGTTCGTTCACCACATCCTTGAACTAAACGCGAAATCTTGCCTTTTTTTAACCTTAACAGGGTAACTCTTGGCCTTCATCTCACCTGATAGTAAGTGCAGATAAGGCCGACGATGGAAGCGAGTTACACCCGGATTCCTCAACCACAGACGAACTGGCTATCTTACCTCTAACTGCCGGAACACAACAATGCTTACAAACATTATTGTTATGGCGGTAGACTTAGGTAAGATGGTGGTAGCTAGCCAGGCGGACTTAGAAAAGCCCTACCACCAACCAAACCAAGCAGAAAATTTCTGCCCCCACGGGAATCGAACCCCGGACCTCTAGATCTGAGGCAGGTGGTCTCAACCACTAGACCACAGAGGCGGTTAGACCTAATGGCTATATTTTTTATATAAAGCAGGGCAAAATATTTTTTATACTACGGTGGCAATCAAGCATACAGGCCACCTGATGGTAAGTGGCTACCGTAGCCTGTGGACGCTTCACGCCATTTTTGAAGAACCCCATGCTGTATTTACTCGTTCAAGAAAGCCTCTGCATGTGATGAGCTTCCATTCCGCAACCTGAGCGTACGCAGGAGAAAGTTTCTCTGAAACCGTACAGTACGCGACCACTTTGGTTGGTTCCAATGTGTGAGGATGAATTCCCTGACGTTAGTGAGCGGTGCGATGATAGAAAGTGGCCGTGGGCAAATAATATCATCAGTAGATATCCTATCTCAATTTTGAGCAAAAATAAAATTTATGTAAAAAATACTTCTTACCTATTACAATCAAAACTACTTAAAGTGCAGTGTTCCAAGGTTAAATTGTTAACAGAGTATTATTAATTTAGTAAACACATGTAAAGTGAAAAGGCTGAATCAAATATCTTAGAGATCACATAAGTTACTCTGTCAAATCTCGAAATACGACTAAGGTACGTTGAAGTTATGCATTTGTGGAGCTCGCTCGCGCGTGGCATGTCTTTGTGTGCCACTCAGCGTTCAAGACTCCAACGCGTGCTCCTCAAAGATAACGCACAAAGGGATACCAGTTCTATATTGGAACACATCAACACGCCAATTTAAGCCTTTTACCGTTGATATAGAGAGAACAATCAATTATCTTCATTATAAACTAGAAATTGAGTCATGTGTCACTGGAGTTTAGTGATTGTTGCAAGGTTGCAGCGCAGTATAAGGTTTCCCGTTAATGTGTTATATAGAAAATACGATACAATGTTAGTCAAAAAAATATATTTCTCATTTATTATCTCTAACTGACCTTTTGGAAATTTTATTGTTATATTTATATGTATTAAAATAACATAATAGTAGGTACGTATAATAAAACAACGTAACATAATAATTGATTTTTTTTATTGAAGGGTAAGGTATCCTGAGTTATTGCCCAGTAATTACAGGGGATACCTAACCCTTCAATTCTATAGGTATTTTTTTCCTTGTTATTGCTGGGGTATCTAGGCAATGCGCAACCACTTACCACCGGGTGGTTCATCACCTTGCTTGTCATCTTGTTGTAGGTATCTAAAAAAATGTAATCTTTAAAGTATAAATATTATTGATAAGTATTTTTATCGTCATCTTATTATTATTTAAAAAAATGATTGGTATACGTTGAACTAAAAAAGTGATCTATAAATTGCTTTACATAAGAACAAGTTTAAGTATGAATAGTAATAAATGATAAAAAAAGACCCCCTGGAGGTAATGACAGTTAAAACTGCATTTTGTCTGGAAGGTGTAGCTTAACCAGTTAAGGATATGCCAAAGTATGAATTTGAATTTTTAATTTATATTGCTTTAAATATTGCCAGTAAAGGAAAGAGAAACAAGGTGCTATAACATCGCAATATTATAGTACCACGTTACAAGGAGACTATTGAGGGTTAAGTATACCTACTTTTGCACAAAGGTTACGAGAAGTCCGGTGGTGTAGTGGTTTGAACGCTCAGATTTCGTTTACAAAAAACAAAGTAACTTTCGCCATGGTCGATCCCGGGATGGGTGAATCAAAATAAGTAACCGAGAGCTTCCTCCTTGCTTCGAAGGGCACAATAAGCCTTTAAACTCTCCAACCCGCATTGGGAAAGAGCCTGGTGGTGTTATGGCCCAAGCTCCTCATGTGTTTCTCCCATGTAGGAAGGCCTGTGCCCAGCTGTGGGACGTATACAGGATGGTGCCGTTTATACGACAATAAATTAAAACATGCGCTATTTCAGTCAATAGAAATGTTTTGCCACTTTCAAAACTTCATTCATTTGATAATTTCATGACATTTCTATGAAATAATGCAGCCAATTTTATACTATTTCATACAAATGTCGTAAAATTATTGAATAAGATGTTTTTGAAAATGGCAAACCATTTCTATGATAGTTCATAGTTCATAACATAAATTGAAACATGGGCTATATTAGTATATAGCCCATGTTTCAATTTATTGGCATATTGACGGCACCACGCTGTATAGGCTGGTAGTGATGATGATGATGATGAGTTACGATGACAGATTGATTTAATAAGGTTGACAGAAATTTTATATTAGTTATTCGGTCCTCTTAGGTATGATAAGAGCTTCAACAAGAATAACGAAATGAACATTCTAATAATAAATCCAAAGCCATTATTGTAGAGGTCCGAAATACACTTCGTAGTGATTTCACACAGATTATGCACATATAGCTGATAAATAGGTACGTAGGAATATCATATTTCCCGCATCAATGTGCTACGAGAAGATCCGATGAATTTTGAACTCGGAATAAACTTGCAATCTAAATTCATGGGACCGAACGTAGCGCTGGACTTTGACTGGAGTTATACTAGGCACAAGTATTTATTGTGGCGTAGGAAATATAGTACTACCGATATCAAAATCATCGTCATTATTCTTTTTACTTTTTTAAGTCCTTTCAGTTTCTATGAAAAAATCTAAGTTTGATATCAAAATTAAAGGTTTATTCAATTAAGTACGTAAAACAAGAAAGGGTTTATTTCTTAACGTTGAAGTCGTTGTTATATAAATTCACGATGTGTGAAAATTGCAACTTTGAAATGCCTGAATGTTTTCATTGTCTTGCGAAGTCAATCGCGACAATCAAACGAAGGCCAAATTTTTGTGTTTTAGTTTAACATTTCTAAAAGTTATAATTTTGTAACTACAAACATTGTAACATAATATCTGAAAAGAGTGACTAGCCGAATTGAGAACGGTAATAGGTATGCCGAATCGCTTGAAAGTTTGTTACAGTAAAGCTTGTATGTATACAAATACACTAGTTTTTGTTGTAGTCATAAATACCTATTAGTTTTGATTTTACAGGCATTTAAACTTACGATAAATATCGAGTCCCGTTAACAGTCACGTGACCGCATGTGACGTCATTTTGCAACGCTAGGCGTCAGTGGATAAGGAGCTTGCGTATTTTGTATTGTTTTCATCCGCGTAAAAGTTTTATAACACGAATGTACATAATTATGTGAATATAGGTAGGTACATCTTCCTTTTCTTGTTGACATTTGAATTTTTGAGGAACTATACCCTTTTTAAAAGCTTTTATTTAAGTTGCTTATGTTCGGGTGGAATCTTGCTACTTGATTTTGAAGCAGATATCTTCAACCGATTGAGCTGAAATTTTGTATACACGTTTAGTTTGGATGGCAATACACGATAAGCTGTGTGACGTCATTCTTCATTCAATATGGCGGAAGATGGCTGAATACTTATTTTCAATGCATTCCTACAATATGGGTATCAAATAAAAGGGCTTGTTTAGAGTAACTCGAAAAATAATGTGACGTCATTCTAAAACCAAGATGGCGGAATAGTTATTTTTCATGCATTTCTACAATATGGGTAATAAAATCAAAGGGCTTGTTGAGAGTAACTCGAAAACTAATGTGACGTCATTCTAAATCCAATATGGCTGAACATCCAAGATGGCGAAATAGTTATTTTTTATGCATTTCTGCAATATGGGTCTCAAATGAAAGGGCTTGCCGAGACCCAGAAGCCAAGCCAGCGATAACTAAAAAGTAAAAAATGAATAAATAAATAAATTTAAAAAAAACTCTTCAAATGCTCTAAAAAGAAGAAATTAAAATTTTCCTTTAAAATTTTAACTATAAACTAATAACTTCATTATACACAATTTATATGATCATAAAAGCTTGTCGCGAGAAATACTTATAGGTACTTACGCAAACCTCGCGACAAGCTTTTATGATCATATAAACTGTGTATAATAAGGTTATTAGTTTATAGTTTATAAATCTTTATAGAGCATTTAAATAAAAGCTTTTTTTTATAAAAGTTTTTTTCTTTTAAATTTTAGTTTAATTCTTCCCCCAACCATCCTAAATTTAATATAGTTCTCCATACTATTTTTAACCTAAAACAAGAAAAAATCTCATAAGCCAGATTTTTACTCAAGCAGAACACTAGGTAAAGTTTAGTATACATTAAAAGTTGTGTAAAAAACAAAGAATAACGCAAAACAGTTGCATTGTTATTTAAATATTATAATAATATCTATTAAACATAACGGTAAACCTAAAAGTTCAGACACCAAAGGTTTTGCACTTCTGAACTGATTTTATGTTTATACGTAAATACTAAGTAAATGCAAACTACAAAAGATTATAATAATCATTATTATGTACCTACATTAAAGATTATCAGTAAAGGTACTTGCATCAAAATGGTCTTCACAACAATAAACTATACTTTTATCTCCAAATGGATCTAATCTCTTCATGACTTTTATCCATTTCTTTCGCATTTGGACGTCTTTTGGAACGATAAAAAACAATTTGTCAGGGGCATTGGTGGTTGTATTTGTACATCGGCACAACACATGATTTCCTACTATTTGGATTGGACATTTTTGAAAGAGTTTATAATTTCTAATGAAACGTAAGACGACACCGTGCTGAGAGCGCGAGCGGACTGAGCGCGTGTTGGAAAATGACGTCACACCGTCACACGCATCGAGTACGAATCCGCATCGCACGTTTACTTCTATAAATCGGAAACTAATTGACGTATCGAAGTAATTCTTTCACTTGTATTTTTATTTTTGACAGAGAATATGGAGAGCTAATAATCAAAAATTGTTAACATTCATTTCATTCATTTGTTGCCGAAATCTTCTTGGTAGTTGAACTTTTGGAACCGGTGTAAATTCAGACACGACACGACAGACAGCCCGACATTATGACATTGTTAGTTAACGTAAATTCAGACATGAATTTCAAAGCAATCAGATCAGTGAAAGTTAGTAAAACTCTTTTGTCAAGTAGGAAATGAGCTGATAGGCATCAAACGCCTGAACTGATCTCCATAAATTATAGCTATCAACCATCCTGATCACGTCGGCTTCCAAACAAAATAAAGAAACGAATCAAAATCGGTTCATTCGTTTAGGAGCTACGATGCCACAGATGCACAAACAGACACGTCAAACTTATAACACCACTCTTTTTTCGGCGGGGTTTAAAAAAAAGGCGTGAACATGAATTGTTTTTTCAAAAAAGATATTTTTTTAGTGATGTATCTACATACCCTTGCGCAAAATATATTTTTTAATAAAAAATTGACGGCAAAAAAGAAACTAAAAGTAAAAAGGAGGAAGCCATTATAATGTTAATAACTTAACCCATACACTAATGTAGATAAGCACGAATTTTGAGCTGGCGCTAAGGAAACAAAGAAGCAAACTTAATTACACAAATCGTAAAATGATGGCAGTGAGACGTGCGACGGTAGCTCAAAATTAGTTCTTTAGGTACATACTACTTTAGAAGGTTATCAGAGATGAAAATGGTGGGTACATTTTATTTTTGGCATTCCTTTCTTTATATAAGAATCCTCTTTTTCCTATTATTGTAGTTCTTTTTTAAATAGTTTGTTAGAGTTCAAAAAGCCGAAACTTAATCGGAAACACTATCTTTTTTCTAATATAAAAACAATTAGAAATATTCACAAAAAAGATTATTTCAAAAATCTGTTGGCTTGTAATAAATAATTAAATTATTTCCAGTTTGTCATTTCTCAGTGCGACAACATTAACGTAAGAACGTTACTGTTGCCTTTACCCTAATTTAATAATTATCTCGATCCCTCTCTGTTTTGGCCGAAACAATGTTCACGAGGTACTGCTTGAAACTAACTACTAAATGACTAAATTTCAACTTCACGCAGTTCTAGCACCATGTCTTGTGGTATCATTACAGCAAAATAAATTGGAGATAGACAACCTGATTTAATTAAAGCAATGTTGTAGTTCATCATGTGTCTAACTTCGTCAAATTTTGTCAATATTGCAAGTATCAAAATGTTTACGACACCCTCCTGCCGCGTTATTTAATGCACCAGACATAGTTGTGGGGGACAAAGTTACTGCCATCATGTTCGTGTTTAGATACTAAATAAATGAATCATAATATGGTCTACTTTATGAGTATATTGTTGCTTCGTTATTTTATGGTTACCTATATTATTATTATGATAACACACCAGCTATGCGATTCTCTAAAGTCAGCAGCCTTGAATTCGTGGTTTTGGCAGCACTGTTATACCTTTTGGCGTTTGTCTGACAACAATTTGACAACCGTTGGCGACACTAGCGTTTCGACGAGGAGCACAGCGTGAGCCGAAACTAAATTTTTTATATATCTTTACGTAAAAACCCCATCAAACGTTGAATGAAGTCATTGTGATACGTTTTAAACACAAGAAAAACTAAATTAAAAAATATCGATTGTACTTCATGTCGTATCTCTAAAACAGCTACAAACACACACAGCCAAGAGATCGATGTAGAGATCATTTAGTACGCTCAGCGTTGTGCTAAAACGTCAAAATCAATGGCGGCTCGTCGTCAAGCTCGAATTCACATATTTCAGTTAGTAAACCACACAGCAGGACTTATGATATAATAGGTTGGGGAAAAATTTCCTTCGCATTTTTTAAGAAAATTCAAAACTTTTTATTTACATTTAACTAAAGTATGT
Source organism: Nymphula nitidulata (assembly GCA_947347705.1). NCBI lineage: Eukaryota > Metazoa > Arthropoda > Insecta > Lepidoptera > Crambidae > Nymphula > Nymphula nitidulata. The sequence goes on along the minus strand of OX374625.1, from coordinate 12,713,663 downwards.
AGGTACCATTTCGTTCGATAACTTTTTGCCATCTTGTAGGTAGGGACATGATCTCATTGCTATAGAAATTTTGGGGCTTCTGATCAAAATACCGCGACAAGTGGTTTTGGCAGTCCTCTCGTGATGTTAACCTGACACTGCCTAGAGAATTCTGAAGAGAGCGAAACAGGTGGAAATCTGAAGGTGCAAGGTCAGGACTATACGGCGGATGCATTAACACCTCCCAGCCAAACTCTCTTAATTTTTGCTGAGTGGCTAAAGATGTGTGAGGTATCCGTTATCATGATGAAAAACCACACCCCTTCTGTTGATTAATTCCGACCGCTTTCTCTCAACTTCTTGCTTTAATCTCATCAGTTGTTCGCAGTAGAGTTCAGAATCGATGGTCCTGCCTGGTGGTAACAGCTCATAATGAATAATGCCCTTACAATCCCACCACACACACAGCATGACCTTGTTGCGAGTTAACCCGGGTTTCGCCACAGTCTGTGAAGCCTGACCGGCCTTTGACCACGACCTTTTTAGCGCGTTCTTGTCGTACGTGATCCACTTTTCATCACCAGTTATCAGCTTCTTCAAAAATGATTCGGTTTCATTACGTCGTAATAAAGAATCACAAATGAGTACACGGTTCATTAGGTTTCTTTCAGTGAGCTCGTGGGGTACCCAAATATCGAGTTTTTATGTGTACCCATTTTTTTAAAATGCGCCAGAACTGTTTTGTGGTCAATTCCCAGTTCTTCAGCTACGTCGTAACTACTGATATGCCGATCTTGCTCCATTTTTTCAAAAATGGCATCAATTTTATCCGTAACGCCCTAACCAGAGCGACGTGCATCTTTGACATCAAAATTTCCGGATTGATAACGCCTAAACCAAATTTGTGCTACTCTCACAGACACTGCACTAGGTCTATAAACATCGCAAATTTTTTTCGCGGCTTGCGTTGCATTTTTACCTTTATTGTAGTAAAATTTTAAAATGTATCGAATTTCTTCATTAGATTCACTCATCTTGACAGTACGAAAAACAAATGGAAAACACACATTTTCCTAATTTGAATTTGGAATTATCTTTTTTAAAATCTAAACTTTTAATGATACCAAAACCAGACAGATACAAATAGTACTGCCAAAGAGATTTTATTACAAGTTCATACATACTATAATGCGAAAAGACTTTTTCCCCAACCTAATATTATGTATACAGGATGTCACAGTGCTTAAAACGATTTCTTAAATAAACGCAACCCTTCTTAAGTAACTTATAATTGAAATAACAAAAATAACTCGTGGTGGGAGAGTATGAAAAAACATATAGACAATCTGGGGGCATGGTAGTGCCCCCGAGAATTCGAGCAAAACAAAGAGGTACGGCCGTACGTCCTTTTCTCGAAGCCAGTCAGGCCATTTTCAACATCCTGTGATTTTGTGCTGGTTCAAGCTAGAACCCTGAATTTTTAGTAAAGTATGGGGCATAATATGGCTTAGATACATTCGCAGTCACATTCAATTTGAACTTTTAGTTTATGAACTGTTGCCCGTCAAAGTTTCTTAGTTTGGTCACTGACACACTGACTGACTGACCGATTAACATAATTCTAACTTTTTGGGTCTAAAAGCTCCATATTTTAAACATAATTAGTTTTAAGACTTTAAATTTATGAAAAATCTAAAAAATTTGAATTTCAGTCACGTTTCAGAGATACACTAACTGCATACTAAAGTTTGTAATACTATAAATATACAATACAAATACATGCTATTACAATGTTATACTTTTGTAATTGACCCTGGTTGGGTCATTGTTGCTACAAGAAATTTGTAGCCTCACTATACTCTGTGCTCTGAAAGACACCTAATGCCGTTGGTTGGTGGTGTTTTACTGGAACTTTTGCTTAGTTTTGCGGTTCAGCAATCACCAAGAATTCTCCTTTGGGTTTTGCTGGGAGTTCTTTTGCCAAAATTTTATGTTCATCAGAAACCGATACGTCCCAATGCTGGTCACAGGCCTTCCTACATAAGAGAAACACATGGGAATTTGGGTTCTAACACCACCACGCGGGCCCAATGTGGGATAGTATAGTCATAATATTTCATAATATTTACAGAGAGCAAGACATGGATGTATCGGCTTTAACTACTTCCTTAAACAAAATACAAAAATATATAAAAGCGTTTTTTTGGAAGCATTTTCCTTTTTACAAAAGAAAAATACGAAGTCAATGTTGCCTTTACATCAAACAGCGTAGCTTCTAAGTTACCTCACTAATGAGTTATTATTCGTTAGAAAAAACTGCGCTCATTTCTTTTAGTTTCCTTTCGGTGAGACGGGAAGAAATGATTGTTTCGTCCTTGTTTTTGTACCTACAAAGAATCCAAGGTATACATCATGCTAATGAAATAATTTCCTTATCATTTCAAAGCATAATAACGACTTTAAAAAATAATGTTACCACAACAGGTTTAATAAAAATTAAAAAAATAGACAAAAACCAAAAACACGTCTGCAGATTAACTATAACACTTTGGTATTTATGAGTACCTTAATCTATTTTGATAAGAGACATTTTCCACATGAGGTGATACGCTTGGTGTGTGGCATTTGATTACAGATTGGTAAATAAAATGATGCTTCATAACAAGGGGTATCCAAATAAACCCCATTTATGATTCGAATTTATTTTTTATTTTTGACGTTACACATTTGAAAAATTTTGGTTGATTCTGTTATTTTTTTAGGCCTGCTATTTTCTAAATAGAAATATTAAATTATTAATATACTTAATACCACTAAATTAATAAGCCTGTTGGCTTATTCGATCACATAATCTCAATACTTTCATTCAATTTAATTAAATTCTTATATTTACACTTACTATACATTTCAAATTCTGTAAACACATTGTGATTTTAGCGTTTTACTAAATTATTAAACTACGTGGTAAGTTAATCCTGTAAATAATAGTGACGTGAACAAAACACGTCGACAATGGGCCCACTATCTTATTGTACGCGACGTGTTGGAGCGTGACAGCGTGATTGGGCCCTGTTCATATGTAAACAGAACACTCAGGTGTAACGTGATAGCGCTCTCGTGAAATTTCCATTTTATCCAGCTTTTTTAAAGTTGCCTACTGAATCAAAATGTTTAACATCGCTTAGAATCAAAATTTTCCACTTTGATAGATACAAAGTGGACGATCCCGAAAATATTGTCTCTTTCAAATAACTTAATTACGCACGCACGCACACACACACACACACACACACACACATACACACACACACACACACACATACACACACATTTTTACTACGATTTTAAATGTAGTTTGGTGCCTCAGCGGAGTCTCGATTGCCTTTAAACTGCTTTTGGCAATGAAGCACCATCCACTTCACTACCACTGCACTATCTCTACACTACCACTATACTACCAATACACTACGAATACACTAACAATACACTGCCACGGAGGAATGGCAATAATGTTACCAAAATTGCTAACGGCGAGTATTTTGAGAATCAATAAAATTTATTAATTCATTTTTGAGCAGTCATAAGTGTTTCCACCTATTTTTTTTACTCGTGCCGTAATATACAGCTCGCCCAACTTATAATAAATACATTTTGCGTTGCAGAAATAAATTTATGATTTTGTTTTCTTGGAAGGATCACTCAACTCCCAAAACAAGCTTTCCTTTGGTTTATAGTTCAGGTCTCACACATGTTTTGACTACATTAAGTAATGAGCAATTTGTATATATGACAAGAGTTATATGACAGTTTTATTGGTTAATTAAATTATATTCGTAACACTAAGGCTGAATAAGTATTTTCCCAGCACTCCGTCTACTCTACACTGTTTGTGGCAGTGATTGCCACTGACCGTAGCATAATGGCTTCCGCGCAACACCCTCCCCGCTTCACAGTTCGCACTACTAAATAGGTTTTATACACGCCTACAGATCCTTACTCCGTTAGAATGAGAGTTATTTTCCAACTTTTGATGTGCGGCCGTCTGACTATTATTATTAATTACTCTAATTGGAAAAATCTAGGTTAATCTATTAAAACACAGTTTTTCACCACTTACCTCAAAAAAAAAACAACATTCTGGAAAATTTTTTTTTTGAAACTAAAATCTTTCTAGGCATTTTTACCAACATAACTATAAGGGCTGTTCAAAATATTATCACTAAAACCCCTTAATACCATAACCCAATCATGACCAACTTAATAACAGAATTGATGTCTGTAGGTCAACAACGAAATATTTTCCGAAGTGTGCCGCCAAAATTTAGCGTATGACATCATATAATGTGTATTATGAAACCTTATTAATTAATATATTAATCCATGTTCGCTATTAGTTGAAATGAAAAAAAAATTTTCATCTTTTATCTTAAGAACAATAATGTAATTTGATAAAAAAAATTTGCAGCTACTAAGTAACTACCTAGAAGGAAACACTACGACCCTAAATAACTTTCATAGATATTCATACTATTTATAGGTTTGAAACAAATTCAAATCCAAATTTAAAAACAAATTTCAATTCAAACAAATACAAATTTAAAGTAAAATATTGTGTTAATCGTTATCGTGCACCCAAAGATAAGATATGTACTTAAGTAAGACTCGTCAATAAACATGAAAAGAACACATTTTGCTATTCCAATACTCATTCGTTATTTATAGATGAATTAATTCCTGAACCTTATAGTCTTAATTAGCCCTTTTTCATTAAAAGTTTGTTTTAACATAGGAAAATATATAGTTTTGTGTAAAGTAAGTTTTACTAAAGGTAGGATTTTATAGGTTACAGCCGTCTGGTTAAATCAGTCGCTTAACTGGAGGCCTAGCCCGCTGATTGAACGCCAGCATTCAATCAAACGGCTGAAGTACAACTAGCACTTGGCTAGTCTTGGCTAGTCTCATCCAACGTCAGCCAAGTAGAGCGTAACGTTTAACTGGCCGAACGTCATGTCAGCCGTCTAGTTTAAATTAGCAAATTGGACGCCTAGGCGGGTCGTTTAAATCTAAGAGTTTTTTTTTGAGTGATTGGAAGGTTAAAGGTTATTTTTTTATGACCACACCAAAACGATGTCGGTTAAAAGTGGTCATAAAAACAACCGCACCTATCCAAAACTTTTTACTACAAGACGATCCATTCAATACGACAAGTCGTTAAACCTTAAGTGAGTCTAGTTCAATTAAATATCGGGCTAGGCATTTAATTGTATGCCGGCGTTTAATCAACGGGCTAGGCATCCCAATAAGCGGCGAATCAAACCAGATGGCGGCGACATATACATTGCTTCGTAAATCATTGTATTTTATCCTAAGTATATCATTTTATCCTTTTATTTTATTTTATCCTAAGTATATTACCAATGTGATTTTATTTTGATCTTCCTTTGCGAAATGAAGTTAGCTAACTGTATTTATGTAGGTCCCTGCACCTACCTATTATTTATTGCGCACTTAATAGGCTAAATAAGTAAAAAAGGCTTTTAGAAAAAACCTTACATCTATTTATCTATCTATTCTTACAAAATTACTTGACGAATTATTTTATACTTAGTACCGTTATCAAAATTAATTTTATTTAGTATGTTTATATGACATTTCGTTTTAATTAAGTTTCTTCTTTTTAAACAGTGATAGAGACTGTTAAGCAATTTCAAAGCTAGGCCAGGAACGCAAAGGAAATATGATTATGCCGGAACCGGAAGTTGGTTTAACTTCATCCCGAACAGCATCCGCGTAACATCCGGCTTATGGACATAGGTGAACGCTTGTAGTGATAGTTCTTTAATTAAACTTCAAAATATATTGTCATTTTCACATAGTAGTGAACAAAATCATAATCTTATTTAGAAAGTTTTGGCTTATATTTTCAAGAGAACTACACTATACTAATTATAAATGTGTAATCTGTCGGTGTCTTCTCACTACTATACCGCTGAACCGATTTAGATGTACTTTAGCATGGAGATAGTTTACATCTTTTTTGGCGTGATAGCCGACATTTACGCGGCTGGAACCAGGGGGGGCTACTAGTTTGAAATATTTTACCCGTTTTAACTATTGAATCTAGACGCCAACCACTTTATACCTGTATGTGTCAAACCACCTACCTTCAAGGGCTGCCGAAAATACGGCTCAACACGTCGCTAAGATACTCACACATAAGAGCACAAATGAAGAGTTCTTACCAATGTGTCAACGATATTATGCACCTACATAATTGCTGATAATATAACTATGGTTTTGATATACAGTCCTTGTTTACCAGCAAGAGACAGTATTGATACGCTTAGCTCAAGACTGATCGCGGTCGAGATATCCTTCTCTGCCCCATCTAGAAGACATATGATCTTCAGTCAGTACATAACCTACCTATAAAACTTTTAATCAGTACACAATCCGAAGGGTCACTGTCATGATACTCGTAAACTTGTTAGAAACATAAGTAAAAAAACGTACTACAAGATCCACTACATGTTCGTAATTTTGACGGTGAATTTCCTTTGCTGTTTATACATGTTTATCAAATATCTTGTAATACTCCACATTCCAACCTTATTATGTACATTACCTACATATTTCTCTCGAACAAAACAGTTGACGAAAAGCTGAAACCAGTAAACAGTGAAATGTTGTAGGTATTTTATTATTGTTTCCATAGAGGATTTATTTTAATAATAAAAAAGGGTTCCGTACAAAGTAGGTACATATTCGGCGGTTGAAAGGCTAAAAAATTAATGAACTAAACTAAACTGAATGTTTTATATCTGTTTAATATCCTATTAAAATATAATAACATGTATAATACTACTAGGTACAAGACACTTAAGTATTTAGGTACCTAATTAGGATTGTGTTTAATTACAAAATATAAAAAAGAACTAAGTAGGTGGGTACGCTTAACAGTGCGAAAAATACATTCAATTTTAATTCTTCGTCATAAATTGAAATACAGTTTTATAAATATCTTGAAAATAATTAAAAATCTGTTTAAGCTTGTGCCAATGAAGCTCATATGATACCCCACATCACACATGTGACATGGCACAGTTAACTCACTTCAAAATTTGAACCCCCGTTCCTTGCATAAAGATCCTGTCTTCTTGTGATTTAATTAATAATTAGGATATTCAACAATACTTTTCTTCTGTACAAATTACTAAAAATTAAAAAAAAATACATAAAGATCTAGTCACCCATATTATGACCGCGCATACCGTTGCTTAACGATGATTGATTAGAAATATATAGTATAGATTTCAGATAGTAATGACGATATTTCTAGCCAAATTTCATAGTTCTAAGTCAACGGAAAGTAACCTGTAAATTTTGATTCCATTGAGACTGTCGAAAGGTACGTTTTTCGAGGCGTAAACGGCCTTATATTTTTTACGTTAACTTACAAGTATAATTTTTTCACAGCATCAAGAGACTGTAGACCTGATGTTTTATTTTCATTTCGATAGCTCCACACTTTCCCGAGATAAAGGATCTTGACAGATATACAGATAGACAGGCAAACAGACGGACAATAAAGAGATCCTATAAGGTTTCCTTTTTTTCCTTTTGACGTACGGAACCCTAAAAATGTATTTATATTTTATTTATTTTTTCATGCAAAGCACGACAAATGACTTATCACCACATGATGTGGTGTTGAGTCAATTGTCATTTGCCACGGGATGGGTCAATCAAATTTATAATCTCGAGCTCCTCCGTGCTTCAGAAGGCACGTTAAGCCGTTGGTCCCGGTTGTTACTGCAACCGTTTTAACCCACCAACCCGCATTATGGCCCAATCTCCTCGTATGTTTCTCCCATGCAAGCAGTGGGACGTAATAGACTGGTAATGATGATGATGATGAATTACTTTATTATCTAAAAGAAGCTTAGATCTTTCCGGTATTTTTTTAAGTAGAAAGCTAATATCGGATTTACTGCATGGTTTTTATTTCATTTCAATAATTATTTTGACAGTCCGACATAAATCCATAAAATTGCTGCAAGTGTGTTAAAAAGAATGGTTGTCTCGTTAACGAAATGAGTTTAGGTTAAGATTTTTAAAAAAATTAGGTGCGTACGGAAGTAGGTCGCGTTTCCACCCGATAAGTACACCCACCACACTGGATTACACTCCGCATAAAAATTGTAAAATAATGATTTCGTATAAAGTTAACGTTATTATAAAGCTAATATAATGCCAGCGCGTGACTGACTGTGACATGTTCGTAATGGCGAGCGACCGCAACTGAAGTGACGTGACGTCTTTGACGAATATACGACCGATTCATTGACATAAACGCACGTTACCGTTAGCTACGAGAAATGGGACGATTATTTCTCGCTTTATCATTTATAGAATAACACTGAATTTAGGTACCTATCGTATTTTACAGTAAGAAGAGTAAAAATATAGAAGTATAGTATATTAAAATTTATTAATTGAATACTAATCAATAATAATACTATAAAAACATTAAAAGCATTCACAGTTGTGAACTTATGCGACTTTACTCAACCGTCACAGCAACATTATCATTAATGCGTATGCGCTAGTAACACATTATTCCATTAGCTCGGCCTCTTTTAAACAGGAGATTTTTCTACATTCAGGGGTTGAAAATTCTACATTTTGATAACTGCGACTATTTTAGGTAGATAATGCATGGACTCCTCATAAGGGATAGGCCGTAAATCAGAAAGAAATCGAAGAGATAATGCTCTTAGATTACTTTTTATCCGCTCAAGTTGATTAAAAGAGATGTTTCAAAAATGTATGGAGACCGTCTATGTACAGTATATTGAAAAATAGGTAAAAATATGCAGCACAGCTTTCAATTGTCTTTTTTCTTTTTATTTGCTTTTTTGCGTGGTACAAAACAAGATTTTTATAGAAAACTGTAACACATTCAAATATTCATCATGGCGGCTATGTCATCTTGGTGACGTTTAGTTGACTTTTATGGCGCCCGCCATATTGCCATAGTGAATAACGGTGAAATCGACGAAAAATTTGAACTTTTCTACAAACAAATTATGGATGAAAAGGAATCATTAGTATTTTTCTCCGATTCAGGAGATTTTTCTTGTTTTTTTGAGACACTGTACATATACCTGGCCTGATATGAAATACCTCCTTTTGACAATTGAATGCGTGTGTGACCTGACAGCATTCGTGACTCTACATTAATGTTGGACGCAAACATGCCGATGTGATGTACTACGTACCTGCGCTGAATAGGTTGGCTGATTCATTTAAAAACAAATTTGTTTCTTTATACCATCTCATTAGAGGAGTTCGGTGGTGTAGAGGAGCTCGGTGGCGTAGTGGTTTGAGCTCTCTGGTTTCGAAAAAAGTCGATCGCGGGATGGGTCAATCAAAATTTATAATCTCAAACTCCTCCGTGCTTCAAAAGGCACATTAAGCCATAGGTCCCGGTTGTTACTGCAACCGATTTAACCCACCGGGTTGGCATTGGGCCCTCCTGGTGGTGTAAAGGCCCAAGCTCGTCATGTGTTCCTGCCATGTAGGAAGGCCTGTGCCCAGCAGTGGGACGTATATAGGCTGGTGATAATAATGATGACAATTCCAAGACAGAAATATTATTTTCTTTCGCAAATATAGACACATCAAGAATTAACGCATTCTTACAAATAATTTAAAGATTCTATTTAAAAGAAAATTGAAGCTTATTGTGGATGTAATAAATTGAAATGGTAACCATTGAATCGATAAAACATGCAAATTAATAATGCCAATAGAAGGTTATCAATACTATTCCATAAATATTAGAGGTAAACGGCAAAGTAACTCTATATGTAGGCATGAATGTTACGTTTTCACTCCTACAGTTCAAGCCTGCCGTTTTCAGCCAATACATGATAGTAAGCGGTTACAATAGCCTATGGACGATTGTGTTTTCGTACGGTGAGTAAGGTCCCCAGAGCTCATTAACAAAGAATTAAATGTTGAGAGCATGGGGGCCCGTCTCCTATTCTATCACCATATCGCTAAAGAGCAACATAAACAAAAGTGAAAATTGCTCCTCAAACAAATAAGCGAATTAATGCTAACAAGGCAATTTTAGGCAACGATTGTTTATTCGTTCACTTATTATCATGACTTGGATATATTTTATGAGCTTACTGGTCCATCGGTTACCAATATGTTTACAGGGAATGCAATTTAGAAAGTAGCTATATTCAATTAAATTTAACTTTATTACATTAAATTTAAAGCAGCGCAACTTTTTAATAAATTGTTTACCTGAGGCGATTCTTAAAGGGGGAAGTATAAATGTATTTAAAAGTCGCCTCAAAGGATATTTTGTACAATAACTGTAATATAAATACCGTAGATTACAATCAAAATCAAAACTAACATCTAGTCTGTAAAGGGTATGTTATAAAGAGCTTTTTTTGAGAAGATATTGATTTCTCAAATAAGTGACTGTATTTTTTGTTCTTTATGAGAAATAAATTACTTTAAGTTGAAATAGTATTCGTTAGTGGCAGTAGATGACTGTAAACATGTCACGATATAAGTTTGAGCATCGACATGTTATACATAACATAGCTGACCTCCTTCAGCGACTAGTGTTAAAGCACTTGACGGGGCCACTCTACCAAAACGCACACATAATTAAACGTGTTATTGCATTATTTACCTTAGCGTGAACATGTTTTGCGCTCGCATGGTGTAAGCGTTTTAAAGGGAAATATTTAAGCGTGCATCGAGCGGAAGCTGCCGCCGGAACGAGCAGCGTGTAAACAAGCGAGCTGCGCCAAAACATTCCCAACTTTTGCACTTTTACACTATTTTTTCACTTTACCACTATGCTAGCTTGGCAGCCGATATTTAACTACGGTTCGACTACTATCTAGCATACCCTAATTGACACTAACGAATACTTACGTCATCAAAATACCGTGATTTGGTATAACCAAATTATTTTAGAATTTGCATAAAAGCGTATATTAGTTTTAAGAAGAACCAAAGAATAGATAAATGTGATGTCTGAAATCACGCCACCATGTTCTCAGATCAGAGGAATATCTTTTATCACAAAAAATATCTTTACCATAATTTCTACATTTTAGAAGTAACATTAACATTATTAATATCTTAATACTAATACCTCTCATCTTTCATCTTATTATAAAAATTAAAATGCTATTATTTATAAAATTTAAAGGGGTCATGCAACATTACATTACTATCAATAAAAGTCAATATACTTATACCTACTTGAAATAAATCTCGGATTTAAATCTTCTGGTATACCCTCATCACAGAACTACCTACTATAAAATGAAAAGCCACTTTAAGACGAAAATAATAATTGTTAGGATTTAATGATATAGCCAGTAATACTATGTGACATTTCAAACAATTACTTGAGTACTGTAAAAAATAATAATTATAAAAATTAAACTGAAATAATTTTAAAAGCTAAATATTTTTTTATATTTTTAGAAATTAGAAATCTACCTAAATCAGACCTAATAAACGAATCTGACTTCCTGTTTATTAGAAAACTACATTAATTTAAAATACTAAACATAAGACAAAACGATATAAAATATAATGAATATAGGTATTGACTCGAGAAGGTCTCGTGAAACAACATAGTACTTAAATTCACATTTTACTCGTCTCTCTGGTAGGTTCAAAATTTCAAAGGTCTCTTTTAAAACAAAGATTGAATTATTAAATGAAACTTTTTAGTGCCTACCTTATATTTAAAAATCTCTCAAAATTAATTAAAATAATCAACCCTTTGACTTCCCTTCCTACTTTTAAGACATCTATCCTCTTATCTTCCTATTTCAAGACGACTATTTAAATGAGAACCTAAGATAAAATATAAAGCTATCTCAAACGGCTCAGAAGTGGCGGAAAATGAAATCAAGGAATAAACAAAGCAAAGCAGTCCCCAATCTCGCGGTGTCCGGCATCAAGACTGCGGCTACAAACTCAGTTTAAAATTAGATGGATAATAGACCTTAACTCTAATATCATAAGGGTCATTTCAGCATAAAACATCCCCATACATTTAGCTGACCGTATCTAGCTATGTAAATTATGGATTCGGAAGGATCAAGCCGCGGGCTGTTTTCGAATACATTTTTTCGAATGTTAATACATTCGCCGATTTGTAAGCTTCGTATCACAATTTCAATTCACCGACTGATTAAATGTTTTTGTTTTACAAGTAAAATTATTCAAGTTGTGTAATGTGAAGACTATTATCTTCTTATCACTAGAAAAACATTTAATATACCTGGACTTTAAATATTAAAATTATTATGTTTCTCAACTTAATATCTCAAAGAGCTCTCTTTTTATTAATAATTAATAATGTTTCGTAGTCCCCAGTTGTTCTACTCGTATTCCGTTTAGCAAATTTTACTTCAATCTGTTAAGTAAGTCGTACTATTGTTTGCCGGAAATTGAGTATTAAAGAGTTTTCCCGCAGCCGCGTTTAAACACCAAGGGATTAACATTTAGTAAATTAATCATTTCTTGATGGATTAGCTCTTTGGACCCCAAATTGGACAGCTTTTAAAGAGTAACAGTTCTTGTAATTACGTTTAGAGAATCGCCTACTACATAACGTGGCTTTCCAAAGTCAAGCGCGTTCCAAAATTATCACATGATTGATTAATAGAAAATGTTTGGAAAGTTTTGAATATCTTCCTATTAGTTTTACTCCAGTGTTTATACTAAATTATTTTTAAATACTTTCTACAGCTAGCAAAACCATTCACCCTTAGTTTAACAATTGATGTATTGTACAGATTGATTTGTTTCTGTAACTTGTCGCCGGACTGATCTTGAGGAAAATATCACTGCTACAAAATGTCAAATCGTGTAATAAGCAAAGATCGTTTTGTTTTCACAACACACTGGAGTAGTTACTAGAAAATATTACAACTTCCTAACCGATGGAATGCCGGTTACTATGAAATATTATACAAAGCTTCCGCACACTCTAAAAGCTCGCTCGAAGGACGAGGAAATTTCAGAGTGCACAATACAAGCCTGTAACGTTGCATAATATGGCGCGTGTTCAGCCAAAGTATTCGTTATGGTATTTGCTACACCTAGCCAACAGGGGCATATGTTTTTCGATATGACGCCGACCGTCAGGTGTTCATCTCGTGACCTAAATGTGGAAAGTCTATTTTAAGGGTGCGAGCGTTAGGTTTCAAATGGGATTGCCGGCGAGCCGCTATTTGTGTCGTTCTGGAATCGAGGACGAGTGAGCCCTCCCTCTCGCAGAGAGCATTGCTAACGGTGGAGAGTACTTGAGACTCTGACGAACAGATCCGAGCGGCGATATTCGCGAACTAGGGTGGCCGCTAGCTGCATCCCTTTTGCTCGCAGCGTGGCGGGCGCTAGGCGGGCGGGAGGCACCGACTAAAGCCGGCATCACTCACATCGTTTCGGTCTCCTGGAACGTGTGTCCGACCTCTCCTCTCCGTGATACGACTCCGAACCCTCCCGGTACTAACTCGCCGGTCGCGTCTAACGTCTTAAATCAAAACATATCCCCTTATTTGCGTAAAAATCTTTATTTAAACCTACTTTCTAAAGAAGTAAGGTTTTTATTTGAATTTTAAATTTCCTCTTCGTGTTGGTAGATTTTGACTTTCCACGTGAGTTCGTGCGGTTGAACTTTGAAGCCGGTGCGTTAGGATTGTCAGGATTGAAATCAAAAGTGAAAAGTGCCAGAATACGACCACTTCCGCGTCGGCTGAGCTCAGTTTTACCTTTGACTCAGGTAAGTGTGATAATAGCTTAATTATAGAGCCTTTTAAAGTTGCTTGGTTTTTAATTTTGGAAAACATTTTATTAGTTTTATTTACTTTTAAAACTTTATATCATAAATGTTATTGATTGTTTAAAAGTTTAAAGTGCTTTAGAGTAAAAAGAGAGGAGAGAGGTAATCTGTATTTTTTTTTGTACTTCTTAGTTTATTAAGTTAATAAAATAGTAGGTAATATTTGAAACTCATGTATGTACGAAGCTTAATTAGCTTAATTTTATTAATAAATATTCTTTACTTTATCTACTATAAGTAAGTACTGATTTGTAGTTGTATCTCTACCTAGTTATTGAAAATTAATGAGATTGAATGGAAATTTGTAAAATTCACGATATTATTAATATATGTATTTTATACATAAATATACCCTTATATTTATAAAGAGGAGATTCAAACAAGAAAAGTAAAGTTGACACATTTTTAAATTAATTTCGATTGTCTTGCTATTGTATCGCCTGATAAATCACTAGAAGATTTTAGTTGCACCATTTGTTCATTCTGTTGTTTTGTGACAGCACGAGATTTAATTCCTCGAGGATGTATCCTGCGGTCAGTGCTGTGGCTGAACAATAATAACAATAAAACTCATTGGCTGATAGCACCCGCTCAGCTGTTAGTACAGTCGAACCGATAGTAAAGTCAGTAAGTTGACCCGACTGTCAGGTCTAAAGCCACCTGAATCAAGAGTTCGTTACCTACTGAACTAAACCCAATTCAACTTAACTCAAGCATTTATTGCACCATCGTGTTGGAAACAAGGCCTTAAAGCTTAAAACTAAAAATGGTGTCCCTAAGGACCCCGTGGGGCACAGGAAAAAGGGAAGAAGGATACACATCAACTTTATTTTCTAAACAATAATTTAAAATAACAAATATTTATAAATATAATTGCAAACACAGTTCAATATATTTCAAGTCATTTTAATGTCAAATATGCAATTCAAAAGTCAATATAAAAGAATACAATATAGTCAGGTTTTTAAAATATGAATTATGTCAAATAATGATTTTAATGTTTTAAACGAGATCTCAGGGCCTAAGACTACGAATAGCATCTGTTCAAGTCATTATTTTGTATATGTATAATGTCAAATTAGTAATATTGATTGATACGTCGAAAAAATTTCAAGTTCGATTTTGATTTTGAAAACTTGAATATGATTATTTAAGTTTTTGTCTGTTTTTTTTTTCATGTCATAATTTTGTAAAGTCAATAAGTATTTCGGTATTAATAAGTGTCGGTAGTATGTGATATAAATTCAATTGAGTATTTTTTATTCCTTTAAATATTATCGATTAATTAGTTAATCAAACTATAGTTTACTTTAGTTTCTTTTCTCAGACTACTTATTTGGAAGTTTGTTGTCAATTTTAATAGCCATAGCATATGAACTTACCCCATGATACCCCATCTTCTCGGTACGTCACTTTTTTGGTGATTTTTTTATATGTTTTGACAAAGATTAGTATTTTTAAAGCGTACTCTTAAAGCGTAAGTAAAGCTTGAAATGTTTTGAAAGACTTTCAATGGATTACTTTCAACTTTTCAAACTAAAACCTTAGTTAATTATTAAATCGACATACATGTTAGAAATGCAATATAAAATAGAAAAACGAAATATGACTTGATCTGAAATCGCTGTTAGGATGCGTCTATGTGTGTGTGCGCCTGTTTTCGCTCCTCGTAGGGAGCTGGCTTTCGGTAACTATTTATACTAATTACAGTATCAATTGCAGACTATACACTTGATTACCACAAATACCGACCATCTCCAGCCGTCTTAGAAGGGGTTTTGCTGTATGATTGTTACGATTACGTGCTTTTGATTGTACATTTTATTGAGTATGTTATGACTTTACTATTCGTTAAAAAATTGATCGATGAAAAGTTTGTGGATACCTGCAGAATACCTGCATTAAGTTTGAAGTAGGGTTAGCAAAAACATCAAAATTATAAAATTTCCTTCAATAATACCCATATAATAAATACTGAAGTAATAAATTTTTTTTTGTTAAGTAATCCACTCAAATATTTTATTTATATGAGTATCTACAAGGTTAAAAATTAAGTACTTACCAGAAACCCAGATCTCACTAGAAGATTAATATTATGATCATCGTAATAAGTAAATTCAAATACTTTCATACAAAGAATTAATCTAATATGTACTTACTTATTAATACTTACTTTCTCATAATCACGCTGAAGCTAAATAATTTTTATTTTTATTTTTTATTTTTCAACAAATTCATTGTGTTAAATACACAATTTGATTTTGAGAAAAATAATTTGATTGGGTCTGTAAATATTTTGTCCCTTTGAAGATTCTTAAACACTACTCTATTACTTTTTCAAGACTGCATTAACGATTATTTATATGCGCAAATATAAAAAATCGTTAGTGCACAGTCTATACACGATAACATTATTAAATATTGTTTTAAGTCAATTCATCTCGATTATAATAATTGATTTTAATTTTTCTTTGTTCAAGCATGTCTTTGAATTTCTGTGTTGAAGCACAAAATAGCGACCAATTCTAAGTTTTAAAAAACGGTCGCTTTGGATTCTGGTGGCAGTGCCTACTGTAGTTACAAAACGAACATTGTTAAAAATTGAAAAATTGTATCACACAATAAACTTAGGAACTATGAAATGAACCACCCACAAGAAATTGTCAAACAACCAATAAACTTTCAATCTCTTAAAAATCGTGATTGAGGCGACAATGCAACAATAACTAGAGCACTTATCACCAGAAATGTTGTCACATTGTGATAGTTCCCTCATCACTGTCCAAAGTTAAATCGATTTAGTTAATCATAATCAGACAAGTAGTAAAGCGTTATTATCGTCATTATGGTTGCTTAATTAGCTTTTTGGGGTGGAAAGGGCTAAGATTATTGGAGGGGTTTCAACCATTATTTCCCGCTGAATACGCTCGATCATTACTTCTCGAAGAAGTCGTGGGAAGAAAAGTGGAGCATCTCTTCTTTCATGGAAGTGTCTTTGTTTTTTTGACTTACAGATATTGTATTCTGAAGCAGGTGAAATTAAAATGCAAAGTTTGTTTGCAAGCAAAAATATTCTATTAAACGTACGATTTTCGTGAGAACATCATTCATCTTCACATTTTGCGCAAAATATTGTGGCAAAAAGCAATTTACTGGCAGTTGCCATACAATAACCATGGTGCTCGGTTGAGGAAATGTCTCCGGAATAAATTTCATAGCCGTCAACGAAATTGAGGATTATTTTTCGAAAAGTAATAAAATTGTTACTGTTATTTCATTGTAATTTGTGTCCTATATTGCTTTTCAGTAGATATTGCTTTGGTTTATTTTTTGAACCGAATCATCTAAATATCAAACACACTAAACTTTGTTAGAAATATTTTGATTAAATGATATGTGTATTTATATAAATTACTATATTCAGGTATCTATCACCTGTGGTAAGTATGTTCTATAAAGCGATATTGAAATATTATAGTAAAAGAAGATCATATACTTTCGTCTCATTCCTATTTATTGCTTAAATTATATACGCAGGGGAATGTAAAAATGGAGACATATTCTACCACTGGGAAACCGGGAGTAACACCAGCTAACCTACCGGGTAAATCATTCATATTTTATGCTACATTACGGAGAAGAACTTTTTATTTCAAAAAGCGAATAGGTTTTCTTTACAGCGAAATGAAATACAAGTTGTGTATTACGCGTATTATATGTTTTGTAAGTATTAAAACAGACAGATATTCCCGTTACATTAAATAGTGTATAATAAATATGCTTCTTACCTATTTTAAATTCATTCTACTGTTGGTATTATCCCATACAATTGCTGTCTGCGAAATATATTAGCGTTTCTGACCTTACCAGCCCGCCAACGCTCATACACAATGTTAAATGTATTGTGTCTGATATGTAGGTATATCACAGATTAAATGCACTATCGTTAAGCTGAAACTAACACTTAATATGTTTAGCCGTGTTAGCCTCCCGGGAGTCTATAGGTGCTGCCACACTGCTGTTTAAAAATGTTTACTAACGTTAGTAAACATTTGTTTATAGACTGAGAGGTGACAGGATTTTTGATAACGATAATGGATACGGTTTAATTTGCATTTATAGTTTGTAGAGTAGTCCCACAAGGTGAATGATATTGGTCTGCCTGTTCTCAGTGGTTGCAACTTCGAGTTATAGAGCTTACAAGAGGGGTCATTGTTGCAAAAAAAAACGATCAGAGAAATGGTCAGTTTTTGTACATATTCAAGGTATGGTGTCTCTACAGATGAAACAAGTTGGTCTGGCAGCTCTCAGTGGTTGCATTTCAGAATTATGATGCGCGCAAGTCACAGCATTGTTGCGAAAAAAAAACGATAACAGAAATGGTCAGTTTTAGTACCGTTTAGAAGTATGGTGACTCCACAGGTGAAACAAGTTGGTCTGCCTGCTCTCAGTAGTTGTATTTCAGAGAAGAAAAAAAATAACAGTAATCAATAAAATAAAAAAATAAATCGAACAAGTCCAATTTTTATTAATCTAACTTTCATAATCTAATCATCTTTGAGTAAAGCTACAAATTAATCACTTTGTAGAATATTGCAAACGCCTAAAGAGTAAAAAATTTACTTACTTCAAATATTCTTTTAATATTTTTTTGAGCTTTTTCATAAGTCACATTAAAATCTATACTAAACCACAATATAAAGTATTTAATCCAGTTTTTTATAAATATTTAGCTTGATATATAATCTAATATTTTTTAGGTAAAATCACAGATTCTTCATGCATTCTTTTTAATTTAGATTTCGTCATCTTCAGAATCTTCCGCCTAATAGTACTGAAAAAATGCGCAGCGGAGTTGTCTGCCGTCTTAATGCGTCTATACCGTCTTTTTTTCTCTACTGGGTGTGTGCTGGAATCTTGGAGAGAGGTCAATGTGCAACCGGTCCCCATAAAGGGAGACGGATAAAGGATCCTAAGCAACCAGCTGATCCGATATCTAGAAGATCAACCATTAATTAATAATCGACAGTGCAGGCTTCGGTCGAAATTAATGCATGTCTGAAGTAAAGCTATTGACAAACGTGGTGAGTCAGTGGCTGTTAGCCTTGACATTGCCAATGCATTTGATCGAGTCTGGCACAGGGCTCTTCTCTCCAAGTTCCCAGCATACGGTCTGCCCGCTCAGCTCTGCAACTGGATCGCCGGCTTATTAGTCCACCTTCACCCTCCGAAGAACAGCACGCGTGCTCCTAAGTATCTCATGAGCACGCGTGCTGTTCTTCGGAGTCATAAATTCACAGTCTTCACCTCAACATCACGCACAAAGAAATTTAGTATCTATTAGAGCCTCTTGTTTTAACTTAGGATATTGTAAGGTTTTTGTTTGCCCTTTCTATAAATACCGACTTCCTGCATGAGTGAAGAATCCGTGTCCTCGCAGATGGATGCTCTTCGCGGTTCATGTCAGTGAATGCTGGTGTACCACAAGGCTTTGTTCTATCTCCCACACTATTTCTTCTTCATATCAATGTCATGCTTCCGTTAGGAAACATTCATAGCTATGCATGGGGGATATTACGGTCGCCCAGGGGCTGGGCGCGCTGAAAACGTGAGAGAAAGAATCTTACCATTGAGCTCAACAGAGTGTTGAACCTTATATCTGAATGGGGGTCTAACAATCTTGTTAAGTTTATCGCTAAGGAAACACAGGAGGGTAGGTTGAGAAGAGCATTAAGGGCTGCCGCCGGCGTTGTGCGCATTGCACCAGTTGCCATCAAGCACGTGGTGCGTTGCAAGCTGGTTAGCTTATTGATGGTTGTTATTTGCATGACTTTTTTCTCCCAGACTACGCAGGCATACGTTAGCATCGGCCTTACGATGGTGGTATAAAGCCATAGGGCGAGTTTGGGGCTTAAGCCCCATCTCGTCCCTGCAAGGCGGTGACATATTCCTAAGGCAGTTGTTGCCTTTTGGATTACGTTGTTTAAGTGTGTTTTCCAGGTCAGTGTCTTGTCAATTGATATGCCCAAGTATTTGACTTCTTGGGAATAAGGTATGGATATTCCTTTAATAGTTAGTGTAGCAAGCCTGTTTAGCTTGCGCTTCCTAGTAAAGGGCACTATAGTTGTTTTGGAGGGGTTAACCCCCAGTTGGTTATCTGCGCACCATTTGACATTTGATAATCTGCGCTCTTTGTAGTATTGATAAAACAGTGCTTTGGCAAGGACCGTTAACGTAGGCCACTACGTCGTCGGCATAGCCCTGCACATCAAAACCCATTTGAGTTGTTTTTGTAAGGAGTTTATCCACAACAAGTGACCATAGCAATGGAGACAGTACGCCCCCCTGCGGACATCCCCTTGTTGTCTTTAAATTTCTTGTTATTCCGTTTAGATTTATCTTAACGGTTCTATTAAGCAGCATTGACTTTATCCACCGGGTCGTTGTGTTATCGATCCCTTTGGTCAGAGAGTGACATTGTCAAAAGCTTCTGCAATATAGAGGAAAGCACACAGAGCTATCTGCTTGTCTTCCAGAGCTCTTTCGATCCTGTCCGTAAGCTCAAGAAGAGCAGTTTCCGTGGATTTCCCTTTTTTATGAGCATGTTGCTTGGAGTGTAAAGGGACTTCCTTCAAAGGTCATACCCTTATGCATTCGTCTATAATTTTATCCATACATTTTAGCATTAAAGGGATTAGGCTTATTGGTCTAAAGGATTTTGGTTGTGAATAATCCTTCTTGCCTGCTTTAGGTATAAAGCATACCTTGACCAATGTCCAGTTTTCTGGTATGTATCCCCATGCGTAGCTCATCATCATCATCATCATCACCAGCCTATATACGTCCCACTGCTGGGCACAGGCCTTCCTACATGGGAGAAACACATGAGGAGTTTGGGCCATAACACCACCACGCTGGCCCAATGCGGGTTGGTGGGTTAAAGCGGTTGTAGTAACAACCGGGACCAACGGCTTAACGTGCCTTCCGAAGCACGGAGGAGCTCGAGATTATAAATTTTGGTTGACCCATCCCAGGGTCGACCATGGCGAAAGTTGCTTTGTTTTCGTATTCGAAACCAGAGCGCTCAAACCAATACGCCACCGAGCTCCTCATGCCATGCGTAGCTTAGACGAAATATTTTTACTAGGAGCGGTGTGTCTTTCCCTTCTTGCACCAGTGCTGGGAAAATGTCATCTTCCCCAGCAGACTTAAATGGTTTGAAGGTTTCGATAGCCCATTTCACTTTATTTGGTCTGATCATTTTTGCTGCTCTTCTCCAGTTTTCGTTTTTAGGCCTGGTTAGGCAGTGCTAATCAGGTTTATATTCGGTACTCGATAATGTTTCTGATCCAGGGAAGTGTGTTGTCGCTAAGAGCTCCAGGGTCTTCTCCACTGTATCAGTAAAATTTCCATCTGTTTCTTTAAAATCCCAGTTGGTTGGCTGGCGATTTCGCTAAGATTTTGTGAATTCTGGCCCCTTGAGGAGTATTCTTGAACTCCTCGCAGAACTTCCGCCACGGAAGTCTTTTCGCCTTCCGTATTTCTTTATTGTATTCAGTTAAGGCTTTGTGATATCGCTCCCAGTCCTCGGGAGTTTGTCTTATTGAATAGTTTACGTGTTTTCTTCCTGAGATTGTCTAGTTTGGGGTGCCACTATGTTACTTGCCCTGAGGTATGCTGATGAGTTGCCCTCTCAAGACCAAGAGGGACAATTCCCTCTTGGTCTTGAGAGGGCAACTCATCTCATAGGATGCCGTGATGGCCTGAGAAATAAGGTGGACCGCATATTCTTGAGTTTCAGGAGACCTTATATTCTTAGGGACATTATCCCTATCCCTTACATATTTCTATATAGGTTCCAATTTGTGGTTTAAGGGTCCCTAAAGGTTATATTTTCGTATGTTTTGTTTGTGTTAATTACGAATCTAATTTGTCGTTGGTCGGACATAGATATTTCATTGCTAATGTTCCAGTCGTTGATCGTCCTGGCTAGATTGGTTAGTAGCAAGAGTTACGTCGAGAACTTCCTGTCTAGATCTCGTAACAAAGGTGGGAAAAGGCTGCCTTCCTTTGTTAAGTATCTGAAGACAGTTCGTTAACATGAAGTCATGAAATAACTCACGCCTGTTGTTGATCTTGGTTATTAAATTACCGTTATACGAACTGTTGATATACCATAACATTTTTCCAAACTTTTTTTATTAAAAGTCAACATTTTTTTGTCCGTCTTACTTTATCAAAACAGGCACTTAGTATTTATTTTCGTCATTATTGTAAAAATGCTAGTAACGGTTGAATTCTATTTAAAAACACCAAAAACGAGCGCAAGCGGACCCCCCAACAACGATTATTCCACGCTCACTGACGCGGGGGCGGGCGCGGGCGCGGGAGGAGGAGTGCTGTGTGTGTCAAGTCGAGACACGACAGCAGCGGTCAATGGGAATATTAAAAATTTGTCGATTGTCCCGTTTTTGGCTATTTTTTTAAGCTTTTTCCATATATAAGAGTATGGCGTACACAATGATATATCTGAAATACAACCACTGAGAGCAGGCAGACCAACTCGTTTCACCTGTGGAGACACCATACTTCTAAAAGGAACTAAAACTGACCATTTCTGTTATCGTTTTTTTTTCGCAACAATGCTGTGACTTGCGCGCATCATAACTCTGAAATGCAACCACTGAGAGCCGCCAGACCAACTTGTTTCATCTGCGGAGATGCTATACTTTGAATATGTACTAAAACTGACCATTTCCCTGATCGTTTTTTTTTCGTAACAATTAAGCCTCTTGTAAGCTCTATAACTTGAAGTTGCAACCACTGAGAGCAGGCAGACCGACATCATTCACCTTAGGGGACTACTCTACAAACTATAAAAGTAAATCTAACCATATCCATGATCGTTATGAAAAATCCCGTGACCTCTTAGACTATTAGAAACATACGATCACAATGTTAGAAAATGTTTTCAAGTTAGATAATGTTAGTAAACATTTCTAAACTAGTTAACAAATTGTAACAAAATAAAAAAATTGTTATCATTTGTTTGTAAACATAATATACCTAATCCAGGCCAAATGTTATGTTGTTAAATAATTTCAAATGTTATAAATGTTTGTAAATATTTTCCATCAGTGTGCACTTAAAACATTTAACAATTCCTAACATTTGTTAGTAAATGTATTGTGTTAGAAAATGTTTCTTAACATTTTTAAACAGTAGTGTGGCAGCACCTTATGATAATTCACCGTCGCAAAAACTTGAGAGTAGATTTTGTTTTTTGAAACATTATAAACCCACTGTTAGTATTCATAATATAACAAAGTTAATTCTTTCTTTGGTCGTGGTAAAACTCTCATACTCCGATTGGTTTGGCTCGGTTTCGTATCAAACCCAATCCATGACTGGTAACAATACTGCCTAAGAAAAAGTCTGACATAATTGGATGTCGGTACAATTATGTAGAGTACAGATAGCTACTTGTTCAACATGAGAATAGATTTTGTAATATCCTGGAAATATTTTGTTATTTTGTAAGATTAGTAAGAATTTTCGTGTTTCAGTTAGGTAAAGAGATGAGATCCTTAGTAATATTTTTCATGCGTTCTGCGTTATATATTTTGAGCTATTGATCCTTTATTTGCCAAGGAAACGTATTCTTAGTTCTAGGAAAGTATTCGATACAATCTATTACGGTGGGAGAAAAATTACAAGATCATGACATTGGTTTTCTGCTGGAATGGTTGAGAGGGAGAAATGTATTTGTGCAATGTTTTTGTGAGGCTTTTTTCCCACATGTTCTCCCCCATACATTATTACGCACCATAAAAATCTTTTGTATTCATGCTTGTAATAAATACGAAGATTCTTTTTCAATGGTAGCAAACTGGAATATTGTTTTTGTATTCCTTAGAACGTTTTATTTTATGGCTGTACTTGAGGAAGAAATTTAGTGTCACAGCAGTTTGTTATTTGAATATGAGGTACGTATAGTATATGCCTTTATATAAACCACAATTGCGGTTTCTGAAACTACGAAACCTTCTTAACAAGTGATGGCGCCTGTGACGCTTTATTACAACATTGTCAGATTATTATGATAATTGTGCAGGCTAGGGAATAGCCTCAATGCTACATTCCCCAGCCTGCACGGATATTCGGCTCTTAGTATTCGTCGTCGATGATGAAGTCACTTTGAGGATGATAAAATTTATGTACCGAGTTTGCGGTAAGTCCATGGTAATTACAAACTGATATTATTTAAATAAGAAAAGCCCATATTCGAAGACCGCTAGAACTTGGCGGCCCTTAACACAACGTTTCTTGCCTCTTTCGAAGGAATCCATAAACATTGTTTATAATTTAATTTGTACTTATAAAGCAGGCATATAAACAATATAAAACTATTAGTTTTGTTTTAAGTACCCCTAATTAATTCTTATTATACTAGCTAAGGTAAACTCTTATTAACCACTATACGTGTAGATGTTTCTACATTATATCCAACCTACAGCCACATAGCTAATGGAACGAGGACTGTTTTCCATTTCACTCCCTACTGAGTAATAAGCGACCCAACTTATTTCATATACGTAGCCACTCAACCAATGTGTGTTAACCCTTTTATGTCCGATTTGTACTATTTTTGTCTTGGTCATAGTTTCTATCAATACATATCGTGTTATTCCTAATCAAAGAATTAAAGAACTTTGAATGCTCGACATAGTCAAGTTCATAATTCTTATTTGCTGCAAGTTTTTGCTTAGTAAATTTATGATTCCTTAGCAACTATTTTGATTATTCTAGGCAAGCATGCTTCTTTATTGGCAACTTCTTTACTATCTGTATGTACAGAAAGAAAATTTAAAAACCTGCCTAAATGTGTAGAAAGAAAACGAATGTCATAATTCCATTCTGTTTTCTGTACCTACATGCTTCCATATTCGAATTATGAATAATATTTTATAAATGCAATAAAAAAGTTGCTATAATATAATATTTTATTTATTCCGTCATTATCTTGCACCCTTTCTGCATTCTCCTTCTTTCTGTATTACGTAGTAGGCCTGGAAGAATTTTTTTTTTTAATAAGTTCGCCCAATTATACTGCTTTTTGTTCTACTTAATTGTCTCTTGTGTGCAACAAGCAACCTATTAGTTTATTGCACTAATAGGTTCCTAAAAAAACTGTAATTGCAAGGCATGTTTTTTACTAAAAAAATATTTTGTTTTTGTTTGATGTAGGTAGGTATACAATCATCTTGTATCACATATTAGGTGAATAAAAACTAAAAGAAGATACTGCCAAAATGGATTATGTAACAAGAACCTGAAATTTAGAGGATTAACTTAATTTACAAATTACCAGAGACTTCATGTGAACTTAATTTTATTTTGAAGTTCCCTCTTCATTTTATGGACCAGGTACTTTAGGCGGAAAAGTGGGTGCGGATTTGGTTTGATCGCTCCAGTTGCGAAATTTTCGATCTAAGCAACGAGCCTTCTGGACGATCACAAAACTTCTAGCAACAAATCAAGATTTAACATACTTATTATTTTGTTAATGGTTACTATAGGAATAATAATATTCATATACTCACACCTATTTTCTAGCCCAAAATAAGCAAAATTAAGAGCTTGTATAATGAATACTAGATAACGAAGAATGTATACAAATATATTATTTATACTAAATAACCACATAAACAATGACTCGTGAACAAATGCCCGTATTCATCATACAAACATCTGCTCTTACCGGGTTTCGAACCCGGGACCCCTGACCGAGTAACCTATATGGCAAGGGGTACGGACCACTCGGACAGGCAGTCGTCGAATGTGGACACGACGTATAAAATATAGGCGTTTTCTTAGTTTTTAAAAGAATGTTACCGCCTTTGGAGATATAAAGTAAGTTCAAAAGTAGGTATGTACTTTAATATTTTTTGGAGATTTTTCCCTTGCGTGACTTTTAATGTGTAGGTATATTCCCAATGATTCTTGTTTCAAGCCTCAGCGTTTTATTCAGAATATAAAGGGCCCTACTCGTGTTTTCCATATTTTTACATAAGCCTAGCCTGGAGCTCAATTATTATGAATCTCAAAGAGTTACAGATTCTGATATTGGCCCTAATTCTGGCGAGCACATGCTAAGTTTAAATTTAAGTTCAGTCTATTTCTTTCTCTCAAAATGAATAAGAAAAGGATGACTGTCATATAAATTGACATTTAGAAAGGTGCGTTCAATTTTCGACTCTATTAAACGTGCTAAAATGCAGTGTTTAAGGGGCAACTCCGTACATGCCGTCTGAAATTGTCTATGGTTTCTTTGAAATCTATCTAAATTTAAGTGACAGCTCTAAACAGATTCTTGCTATCTTTTTCCTATTACTTATTGCGAGAAAGAGATATACTGTACTTAAATTTAGAAATAAAGTGTGTTCCCAGAATTAGGCCCATTATACTTAATAGGTGCCAGATTCTACAACTACTTTAAATAATCAATTGCTTCATGTCATTTCAACACGTGACATGACTGGGCGACGCTACGACAGTTATCGGCCGACTCTAATAACAGGCAACGAACATTGACGACGATCGCTAACAAGTCATGTCGCCAAGTGACGTCGACATGACTTGTATGTAAGCTCACTAAGTGAACTCCTGCGGCAATAGTGCTGTATCAACAGTGTTAATGGATACTGTCAGAGTGGCAGGAGATTAGCCTGGTCAAATAAATGGACGTAAGAATCTGATAGACATTTTATCAGATTCTTTTGAGATAAAACTTACACTTAGGACACTTACATAAGTTTCCTTAGTGTAAGTTTTATCTCAAAAGCACAAACGGTCCGGCATTACGCCGTCAATCGAGAGGACTGGTCTAGCATTTAATTTCATTCCAGTTTCACTGCTATGATGCTGATAAATAAATAATTGACAACACTTCATTGAAGTGTTGTCAGTTATTTATTTATCAGCATATAGCATAACTATTTAGTCATTTTAAATATTTATGATTTGTACCTATATCAAAATTTTAAGCCATCAGCAACCAAAGGAGATAGTAAAAGTTTCTATAGGATTCGGGCCAGATCAGGAGCACCATTTTTTCGTACAGTTATTTTTGTAAGAATCCATCTTACCTTAACATTTCCGTAAATCTTGACTAGATTTGCCGCCTTTCTTATTTCAGCCGTGAAACAGTTCGCTGTGTTTCGGATTGAAGGGAAAGGTAGCCAGTGTAATTACTGGGTATGGACGGCATTTCATCTTAGGCCTCAGGATGACAACGCACCTGCAATATCAAATGCTTGTCCTTGTTATTGCAGGTGTCTATAGGCGGCGGTAACCGCTTACCACCAGGTGGGCCGTCAGCTTTTTTGTCATCTAGTTGTATAAAAAAAAGACAGAAGCAAAACATAGAATCGGCAAAAAAATATTTTAATTTGTTGATAAATATCACAGAACTCGCCATTTTGAAGAAAACAAAACGTCAATGTCACAATACAATTTTGGGTTTTACGACTTACATTATTGTCGTTTTATTTCTTCATGGCCAGGGTCAAACAATTTCGAAAAGCAACAAAAACATTTCAAGGCCACCAAAAATATTCACGGTTGAAAAATACGGAATGACAATTTTAATTAATTTTAATAAGACATTAAAGTCAATTTATAGCAGTGCTGTTGTGGCTATGGATTATGCACTATTGGCTATTTTAATGACTTTTATGTTGCCATTTTAAACAATACTTATTATTTTCCGTTATTTTTTGCAACAAAATAACTTAACGGAAACTATGTTATTCATTACATTATTGTCTACAATCAGAAATAGTGTTTATGAGCCAGCCCAAAACTTTATCATCTTCTTAACAATCACCAAATTAATAATACTTTATAAAAAATTTCAGATATTCTTTCATATAAAAAACAGATAAACTGTAAATACTACAAGAAGTTTGATCATTCTACCCAGACCTTTTTTTTTTTTTTTTTTTTTTTTATACAACTAGATGACAAACAAGCTGACGGCCCACCTGGTGGTAAGCGGTTACCGCCGCCTATAGACACCTGCAATAACAAGGAAAAGCACTTGATATTGCAGGTGCGTTGTCATCCTGAGGCCTAAGATGAAATGCCGTCCATGCCCAGTAATTACACTGGCTACCTTTCCCTTCAATCCGAAACACAGCGAACTGCTTCACGGCTAAAATAAGAAAGGCGGTGGTACCTACCCAGGCGACCCTGGTCAATTGCATACAATATAATTCGACTATACTTACTTGGATAACAAACGGTTCGTCCGTAACACAACGATGTCTATGATAACGTTTTACCTGTGAAATCGAACAAGAAACCATCAAACTCCATTTACCCCGTCTGCGAAACTCAATATTGTCACATAAAACAAATTGTCATGTCCTTTCTCAGGAAGTAAGCGGATGCGTAAGCATAGCTTTGGTTAGACCTCCAACTTGCAATGTCACGGCTCGTGTAACTGGTATTGCAAGTCGCACGGTGAAACTCACCGTGAAACGAAAGCCGCAGTGGACTGGCGCTTAGATTAGTTTTTACTATGTGTCGTGGAACCGTTGTGATGTACAGACAACATGTTAATGTGCGACGAGTTGGATGGTGATCTATTAAATTGGTCGAAATTACGTATTTCCAGTTACGTCTTTTATCAATCACTAATAAAACTTCTAATATAATAGTAAGTACAGTACGCTTTTAATCTACCTTATTTCTTCAGATATTACTGTAATTAATATGCTTTGGAATCCTTTGAAACATTCGAAACAGCAATCTGTTCGACCAAACCTTTTTTATAGCTTTTTAATATAACACCCTGGCACTTTTCTGACATGTTTTTAAATTTATAAATAATATATTTTTGTATGTCAGTTTGTATGTCACTCACTTCTCGTTCCTCTTGTGTGTCATGTCTTATGTTTTACTTTTCTCTCATAATATATATCTTGTAGCTTATATCCACTCTGTTTATCTCTCCTAATTTCTAATAGGTTATGGGCCCAGAGTGCGCTAATTAGATAAGCTACAATGGAGAGTTCATCAAGCCGAGCGCCTATAGTAACCGTAACAAGCCAGAATTCATTTCCAAAGTTGACCGGACGTACAAATTATAACACCTGGAGCTTTGCCACGAAAATGACCCTCATAGACGCGGATCTCAGGGAAGTCGTGGAGAAACCGTCATCGTGTGGGGCTAAAGTCACGCAGGAAGAGTTTGAGCGCCGCGATCAAAGAGCAAGGGCTAAAATATGCCTCCACATCGCTGAGAACATTTACCCCTTAGTGGTAGAATGTGACACAGCTGAAGTGACTTGGAATGCATTAAAGAAAACTTATGCAGATAGCAGTCTCAGTAGACGTCTGTCACTTTTAAAGAAGCTGTTCAATGCCAAACTTGAGTCATACCCCAACATCGAAGCCTACATCAACGATATTCGCGACACACAGCAGAAAATATCTGCCATAGGGAAGGCTATTGAAGACGAATTCGTTGGTGTCATAATGCTTGCTGGTTTGACGGATGAGTATCTACCAATGGTGATGGCTATAGAACACTCGGGCGCTACAATTACTTCGGACTATGTCGCAACAACGCTTCTCAAAGAAGAGCATCGTCGGAGCAACACTACGGTTACCAATAATGCTCTTCCTACTACTTCAAAGACTTCGAAGATCGTGTGTACATATTGTAAAAAGATAGGACACCACGTTTCAAAGTGCAGGAGTCGTTATTTTAATTCTAAAAAGAATAAGGGCATCGGCGACACTAAAGCTAATTATATATCTAATTTTACACTTTTATCATCTTTCACTTCATTTACAGGCCAACACTCCCCTTCTTTATCCCAGGATTGGTTTATAGACTCAGGAGCCACAGGGCACATGAGCTGTTATAAGGATTGGTTTATTCACTACAAACCTCTCCGACAACCCGTTACTGTAGCAAATAAAGAAGTTGTTTATAGTGAAGGCAAAGGTACTGTTTCTGTAAATATTGATAATAGTGTAGTTAAGATTTCTAATGTTTTATATGTGCCTCAACTTTCGACGAATTTATTATCTGTTAGGGAATTAGTTAGTAAGGGTTTTGTAGTTCTTTTTTCACCTAAAGGCGCAACGATATTATGGCAGAAAGACTGTAAGGTATCTGGTTCATTAGTGGGTACTGCTTCCAATTTTGGGGGCATGTACAAACTAAATACTTCACCCACCACTAATCAGGCATACCAAGCTCACAGTAACGAGCCCATTTTACTCTGGCACCGTCGTTTAGGTCATTTAAACTACAAATATCTGCAAATTCTAAAACATAAACATATTGGCATTAATTTCACTGACAGACTTAATCATAGTCAAAGTTGCGTTTCGTGTATACAAGGTAAATTGTCAAAAAAGCCTTGCAAAAGTTTACAAAGTAGGTCTAGTGAAAAATTAGCATTAATCCACACTGACCTCTGTGGACCAATGAGTTCACAATCATGGGGCGGTTGTCTATACCTACTTACGTTTACCGATGACTTCTCACGTAAAACTTTTGGCTATTTATTAAAAACCAAGAGCGAAGTTTTTACGAAATTTGTTGAATTCAAGCACCTTGTAGAGAACCAAACAGGTTTAAAAATAAAGGCACTCCGATCCGACAATGGTCGTGAATTTCTAAATAAAGAAATGACCACTTTTTTTAAGGAGAATGGCATCATACACCAACTAACTGTTCCTTACAACCCTCAACAAAACGGTGTATCGGAAAGGGTCAACCGAACCGTTATTGAGAAGGCAAGGTGTATGCTACAAGATGCCAATCTTCCAAAGGCTTATTGGGCCGAAGCTGTCAATACAGCGATTTATTTAAAAAATCGTACGCCCACACAAGGCTTGAATTTTAAAATTCCAGAGGAAGTTTGGACCGGGAAACCGGTCAACCTCTCTCATTTAAGAGTTTTTGGCTGTGAGGCCCACGCATTGGTCCCTAAAGAGAAGCGGACTAAGTTAGAACCAAAAACTCAACCTTGTATTTTCGTAGGCTATTCAGACGACTGCAAGGGTTATAGGTTAGTCGACCCGAATAACCCTAGGACAATTATTATGGCTCGGGATGTAGTTTTTATAGAAAATAAGGTTGTAGATAATAGCGAATCATCCGAAACCTCTGATCTGGTTGAGCAACCAACGACTACAATCCAAGTTTCTACACCCGATCCTCCTTTAGATTCCGCTCCTGGTCCTTCAACAATTAACGATGAGATAGCGGAATCCCAGCCATCTGACCCACTATCTCCTGAACCCATTAATATTGCCCCACCCTCTCCCGAACCTATTGATATTGCCCCTGAATCTTCTCACATTCCAGAGGAAGATGTCAACCAGCCCCGCTATCCTCGCCGCGTCCATAAGCCGCCCGATCGGTATGACGCAGGCGCCTACCTTGTGTCTCCAGATACCGAACCTGAAAACTTCAAACAGGTAATGGATGACGTTCATAAGGAGGACTGGCTCAGTGCGATGCAGTCGGAATACGACTCTTTGATCAAGCATGGCACCTGGATCTTGGTTGACAGGCCCAATGACAGAAAACCTGTCAAATGTAAATGGGTCTACAAAATCAAGAAAAATACTAACGGGGAGGTCGTTAAATACAAAGCCAGACTTGTGGCTAAAGGGTTCACGCAAGTCTATGGCGTGGACTATGGAGAAACCTTTTCTCCTGTTGCGCGGTTGTCTTCCATAAGACTTCTTCTAGCTTTCGCTGCTAAGTTGAATCTTAGCGTTGAACACTTGGACGTAGAAACAGCGTTCCTTAACGGCGATCTAGAAGAAGAGATCTATATGGAGCAACCTGAAGGTTTCGTTACCGATGGTAATAAAGTCTGCCTTCTCAAAAAGTCTCTGTATGGTCTTAAACAAGCACCCAGACAGTGGAATCTAAAAGTATGCGAAGCCATGGCAAAACTGTCACTAACTCGAGCAGAGTCTGAACATTGCATATATTTCAGGCGTCAAAACGACAATATCCTGGTAGTAGCCGTGTTTGTCGACGACTTTTTTGTTTTTAGTAACAGTGACGTAATGGCAAATACCTTCAAAACAGGCCTGCGACAAACGTTTTCAGTCAAAGACTTAGGACCTGTCAAAGATTGTTTGGGCATGCGTGTTATCAGTAGTACAGATGGCAGCATTAGTCTCGACCAAACAAAATACATCGAGAATCTAATTGAGAAATTTAATTTGAGAGACGCTATACCGGTAACTACACCTTTAGAACCCGGACTTAAGTTAATACTACCTGAGAAAGATAATGAGCAACCGGACTTACCTTATCAGCAGCTCATCGGTTCTCTAATGTACATCTCCATTGGCACAAGACCCGATATAGCACACGCTGTGTCGGTCTTGAGCCAATTCAATGCACATTACGGGGAGGTACACTGGAGAGCTGCTAAACGGGTGCTCAGGTATCTTAAGTCCACAAAAAATAAAAAGCTGCAGTACACAAAAAGTACCGACAACATTGTGGGATATGCTGACGCTGACTATGGGTCTAATCTCATAGACCGCAGATCCTACACAGGGTATGTTTTTACTCTAAGTGGCTCCGCCATATCCTGGGAGTCCCGTAAACAGCGCACTGTCGCACTCTCCACCACCGAAGCCGAATATATGGCCCTTGGTGAAGCCACCAAGGAGGCCATTTATTTAAGGTTTCTGGTGCGAGATGTATTTAATTTTGATCACCCTATTACCCTTCACAGCGACAACCAAAGTGCGTTGCAACTAACAAAGAACAACACTTACCACTCACGAACTAAGCACATCGACATCCGGCATCATTTTATCCGAAACTCCATCGCCAGTCATAACATTATTATTAAATATATTCCCACTGGCTGTATGGTCGCCGATGTCCTTACAAAAGGCTTGCCTAACATAAAGCACACTAAATGTGTAAATAGTTTAGGTTTAGCATAATAATTGTATATGTATAGTAGGGACATTAGGCTAGTTTAAATTATTTTCGGATGTTAGATTTAAGATGTGTATATTAGTGTATTTGTTTTTCCCTTTTATATGAGTTTGTTTTTGTTATGTTGTTCTTGTATATAGTATGTACATATACAGGGTGTTTATATTACGGGGAGGTGTTCGACCAAACCTTTTTTATAGCTTTTTAATATAACACCCTGGCACTTTTCTGACATGTTTTTAAATTTATAAATAATATACTTTTGTATGTCAGTTTGTATGTCACTCACTTCTCGTTCCTCTTGTGTGTCATGTCTTATGTTTTACTTTTCTCTCATAATATATATCTTGTAGCTTATATCCACTCTGTTTATCTCTCCTAATTTCTAATACAATCAATACAACTTTTTTTTCTAATGACCATAAAACTGCATTAGGTTTCTTTTTCATATTTTGCACAGAAGCAATGGAGGTAAGTGTTTATTGCGCACTTATATAAATTTAGTTAAAGTTTTTCCCTTTTCTCTGCTTTTTAAAAGATACTGCTGTATAAAAACCAGTACAGTCTTTAATGCGATATTAATACATTCATTTAATGCAGATTTTTATCGCGACGGAAAAATCTGGTTTTATATCCATTCTAGGATATAAACCAGATACCTTTTACACTCCATTTAGTTTTGAATACAGCCAAGAGCGTTACGCTTTATTATGATGAACGTATCTAGTTTACCTATAGCTGCACTTAAATTCATAGACTGTAAATAATCTGCCGACAAGAGTGGATTCTAAATGCACTTTCAATCCAATATATTTTATTTTCATATTTTTTTTTAAATTTCATTCTAAAAGACTTCAGTTTTTATCCTAACAAGCTACTTTATCATTCATGTTGTTAAAAAATCTCAACAAAGAAGACATCTTTTACATTTTCATAATATTAAAAAAAAAACGAGAAATTGTTTTGATAGGGTTTTAATATACCCACTTACTTTAAATAATTTTATTTTGCTTGTATTTTGTATGTAAGAAAAACATAGTATATTCATATTATTTCATAGAAATTTTATAAAATTATCAAACGATGTATTTGAAAGTTGCAGAACATTTCTATAAACTATTATAATTGCTTTTTACTGTCGTATTGTCGTCATCCTGTGGGTATAGAAGATGTACGAGTTATACGTAAAAGACACTGCTCAATATAAATATTTATCTGAAGAATTATTTATAAAATAAGTAGAAAATACTAACGTTATATTTTTAAATTATAAGGAGTAAGTATAAAAGACTCCGCAGCGCCCAGAGTAAGTAGCATAGTAAGTAATACAAAAGAAGTTAAAGATTCTTGTAAACAACACCAAGATCAAGTAATTGAATCAATCGAGTAAGCTCAATTATGGAACTTTCTTGAAGATATATTTCGTGGTTTTTGACTGAAATAGAAACGACGTAAGCATAATTCTAATCAAGTAAATGATGAAGATAAATATCTAAAGGAAGTTATGATTTTGTAAAGAGGCTATCGAAAATATAAATCACATTTCAGTATAGTCAAGTAGGTACTATAATTTGGGACCCACTTAATGTAAAATGTGCGAGATCAAATTCAATAAAATACTATTACACTGGGTAATGCCGTCAATATGACAGTAAATAATATCATGACATTACTATAAAAAAATGCAGTTTATTAATGTTATATTATTTCATACAAATGTCATGAAATTATCAAATGAATAAGATGTTTTTGAAAGTGGTAAACCATTTCTATAAACTAATGTATCCCATGTTTTGATAATAATTTAATGTCGTATTGACGGCACCAGTCAGTATAAATGCAATTTCTTGATATTTAAAACACTTGACTGATTTTCAATTGTAAACCTTGTTGCATTCTGAGTGTTCATAGAACATTTTAAGGAAACGACCCCCAGATTAAAGTTTGTGACCGTACTATATTTTGTTGAGTAGTTGTAAAAAAAGGTGAAAAAATGCTATCATATTTGCTATCTGTACGTAACTGTAAGTGTAACTAGGATGTTGCAGTGTCAACAACCCGACGTCTCCCGACAGGTAGACGAGACTGGGACTCGCGGATATAATCCTAACGGGGCCTATTTGCTGGCTTACCCGATATTATGTCGAATAAACATCTTACGCTCGCGTCTTGTTCTATTGCATAATTTATATCGGCCCAACATTTGTGATATGATCAGTCTTCCAAACCTTGATAATCTTAAAAGATGATTTCAGTACCTTATCCTCGTTTTATATTGTCGTAATTCATCTATAGATAACATAGACAATTAAATTTTAATTGTGTCTGGTTTACCTTCATAGGGTATAGACTGGTAGCATTATCAATACCGCTGAAATTGTGAAGTATGGGTATAAGAAGTAACGATTTAGATGTAAATCCTTCTCTAAGTACCTATGTAGGTTTTACTTTCCTCAGCCAGAGAACCCAAAATACTACTTCAGTCACAAATAAAACTATTTAGAAATGCTAGTGTAATTTATTTTAAAATGTCACGTCTATTCTTTTCGCTCACAAACAATATGGCCGCTGGACAACACCAACCGCTTGACGATCCATCAATATCGGTTATTTTATTTATAAATCAAGTAATCATTTCACTAGCTATGATTTTGTTAATTAAATATATTAACTTTTATCAGAATTGATAAGATCGCCTACATATGTTATTACATTCGTTTATTTATATGCCACAAATTCAGTTATTTTAACTACTTGCTATGATAATAATGCTCGTGGATACTGGTATAAGGGTCTATGTAAAGTTAAAATATATTTTAGTACTAACAAACATATTCTACTAAGAAACATGTTAAATAGGTATAAAGCAATGGTATTTTAATAAATTTTATATTTCTTATCTACCTATTTAACAAACAGCAATCGTTATTAGCACAAATGTACGGATTCGTTTATTATGTCTAGAAATTCATGAAAATAAGATTAAAATAATTTCGCTTATACCTTCGTCTTATTCAGGTTTAAATAAACAAGACGAGACAGAATATAATTTCTCTGGAATCAAAGCACAGCCATAAATACAATTTAGATTTAAGTATACTTACTTCAAATCTTCATAAATAAGGTGGTTCCATTACAACATTTCTTTTACAAACAACAAACAAATGACAGCCTTGTTTTGTTTGTAAAGCGAGAGATGAAAAGCGGCGGTGTTTTTTGATGTTGAATGAAAAAAATATGACATATTTTTTAAATCAAAACATTAGTAATAAGCATAGGTAGTAAAATCATAATAATATATTACGATTGTTCTCAATACTATCCTCGCTGAACACAGGTTACTTCACTGGAGGATCACAACTACTGTGAATAAGTATACTTAGCTAAATTTATTATCTGTGATATTTTCACCTTTCCAAAAAATATATGAAAAAATATTATGCATGTCATTTAATAAATACTGTTATTTACATGCATTTACTAAATAAACCATATTTTTAAATATTGCAATAAATATCTAATATTTTTTTAGTAAACAATATTAAAATAATAGGAAAATAGGTAGGTAGGCTTGATAAAATTAAAAGGTTTTAAGTTTATTCCTTATAATTAATTAGCTGTTTATTATTCAAGCCTAACCTAATGCTTATTATAGTGCTCATTAAAGTACAATTATTAATCATCGCAGTTAGGCCGCACGATCCAGATGCATTAAATCCTCCGTCGATGTATGATTAATTCGATCTCGTATGACGATGACAGTATTAGCAGTATTAGTGTGGGTATAGTATAGCTTAGTTACCTGCTACATATTGTCACTTTTAAGTTCTTCAAAATAAATTTTGATTTTAATTTCAATATCCCGAAAGTTGAATAATTATCTAGGTCCACAGCCTCCTTCTTTAAGATTTTATATATCTACAATGAATTATATCAAAAGAGTCGTAGTCTAGTGTACATGAACTATAAAATAAGAGTTCATAATCAGTACACAAAAACAGAATGGTTATTGAGCCATTAATATGTTTTAAAACGACATAAGCGTATGGTTATGCCATTTAAATACAAGCACGCTTATTATAAGAACACTGCAAGGGCATTGCAAATTATAAACATAAATCTAGTTACAATTATTTTTGAGATCATTTAATTATTAGGAACATACTATATCTAATTTTCAAAAATTATTCTATAAGTATAAAGAAAAAAAAAATTTTAAACAAAAATTAAAACCGACTTCAAAAAACTGAAAAGGATGAAATAATTAAATTTAAGTAGGTATTCATCCCCTAGAAACATATTTTTGGAGTCGGTGCTTTACTTTCTATTGTTTTTGGAAACCACTTAGCACCAACTCCAAAAATATGTTTCTAGGGGATGAATACCTACTTAAATTTAATTATTTCATCCTTTTCAGTTTTTTGAAGTCGGTTTTAATTTTTGTTTAAAATTTTTTTTTCACAATTTTTAGTGATATCTTTCTACGGTCAAAGCTAAGATGGGTGACCGTCAACTTATATTGTTTCCTACTATCGTATCGTTACACTGAAAAGTCATTGGAAAAGCAAAAATTCGCAATTACGCATATGTAGACGACTTCATAATTTCAGATTTTTTATATTTAAAACCAAAGTACCCAACTGTTTTTGCCAAAATTTTTATGGGACCAAATGGCAGCTATTCCGCATCGAACAAAAAAAGAATCACGTAAATCGGATCAGTAATCTCGGCGTAATCGGTGTAAATACATAAAAAAAAAAAAAAAAAAAAAACCATACCGGCCGAATTGAGAACCTCCTCGTTTTTGAAGTCGGTTAAAAATAATTAAAAACTGTTTTAAGATTTAAAGAATAAAGTAGGTACGCTAGTCCCTCATGATTAGTTTTTTTTGGCAAATTAAAACTTCACAAACAATGTTTCACAAAATTTCATATTGTAAGTAAAACATTTTACAACCATATTTTTGAATACTGCGGATGACCAAATTACATAATGGAAAGTATTTGGCTAGCAAACTATTTGTTTCTATAAACGTTTCACAACAATATTTTTTATTGAAAATCGTTATTCTTACAATTTACGTACTTGTTTCTAAAAAAATTTCTTTTTATACCACTAAGGTGGCAATCAAGCATACGGCCCACCTGGTGGTAAGCGGTTACCGTAGCCTATGAACGCTTGCAACACCAGGGGTATCACTTGCGCGTTGCCGATTTTTTTTTAAAACCTTTAAAAAACGTACGAATATATAAATATATAACGTTTTACAGAATTTCTGATCGCACATTAAGTTTTGAACTCGATTCTAAAAAAACTTCTTGTTTCTAAAAAAATGTGACATCAAATGTGAAATCGATTTCACATTTTGTGTCATTGGCAAGCGAATTTTTGTTAAATTTTATTTTAGACAATATCTTACACACAATCTTATTTCATCATTAAAGCATCTTCCTGCGCGAGTATAGTTCTTTGACAAAAAAAGAAATGAATGGCAGCTGTCCTAGCCTATTCTGTTTATTAGGTGACCTTATCCATCAACAAACAAAAACGCTGGCATTGCCTGAGTAAGTATCATATTGGCCGCTAGCGCTGCGATACGGTAGGCGACGATGCTAGTGTTGCTTTGCATAAACTCATTTTAAATCGCAACTAAGCTCTTGATTTATATAATAAAAATCAATTTGTCAATATCTTCATAACGGGAGGACTAAAAACTTGGAAATGTCCAAACGATTTTATTAAATACTTAGTGAAATATGTAGACGATATTGAAATAAAGAATGTTACCGAATCGTTCGTATTTGTAAAAATACTTTCGGATGTTGAAATAGAATATTTCGACATTGTAGGGCGGACGTTAGCTCATAAACGCAAATACAGATAGACTAGAAGAATTTCACAGCGATATCCCAAGTCCTGGGTGGCTCAGTGGTCAGAGCAGTCGCCCGGATTGCGAAAGGTCGCGGGTTCGATTCCTGCCTCAGGACGTGAAATTTTTCTAGTTTTATTATATTTTAATTATAAAGAATGTTAATCTTTAGAAGAAGAATGTTTATCTAGTTTTATTCTATTTTAATTACTAAGTAATTTTTCAAACATTTATAATAATGTTAAAATCAATAATTAAGAAAAATGTTAATAAATTTATCAAATGAATTTGTCTAACAGTTATAACCTAACATAACCAAGCGATTATACTAGGCGCAGTATTAAGTTTTCCTTAGACAGTATACTTATATGTTCAAATCAATGTACCGACAGTAATCCACGCTATACCCAATAGAATCCTTAGTACAACCCCTTAATGATCAATTAATATGTACTTACTAAATGACTTACGACTTACGATCCCACTTTCTATTGTTTTTTCTTCAATATTTTGTGATTATTAATAAAAGAAATCATAAGTTATAATTGATCATTAGGTAAACGTCCTGAGGCTTCTAATCGGTCTGGCGTGGATTACTGACCATAGTTATTGTCAAGGGAATTCTACATCGCTTAGTTATGCTGGAATTGCGCATATGTTTTTTTTTGTGTTTGGTAAGAACTGTTAGACGAATTCAATCGATAAATTAATCTAGAACATCACTACTGTCGACACCTACCGGATCACAGCACTAACTGATTAACTGAAGATATTTATAAGACCGAATAGAATGAATAATGATATTGCGCCGGCCTCAAATGAAATTAGAAAAAAATCACCCTCCATAGACCATTAAGAAATAAAAATCACGTTTTTTCAAAATTTCGTACTTATAAGGAAGAAATAATAGGCCTTATTCGTCTGATATGTGGGCGCTTCACATAATTATTAAGGGTGCTATAAGGGACAATAGTAAGGCCCCAGGGCAGTGATGAACAGGAAATGTTCTCCATTTAATGTTTTGTTCTTCTTAGTGACAGCAGTAAAGTACCTTAGACTCGTGCTTCCTTCAATAAACATTATTCCAATTAGCCATACATGTTGTCTTCGTTAGTGTCAATTGAAATATTTTGGAAGAATTCTTAGAAAATAACTTGTACAATTACATCACTTTTTAATGGTTACTGATTTGGAAACATTCTCGTTCCGTTTCACAATTATTACAAGGCATTGTTAGGTAAACGTTGACTGAATAATAAAATTTTCAGACAATATAAATTATTTTAGGTAAGGAAGGGTTGAGTAAATGGAGGAGCTCGGTGACATAGTGGTTTAAGCGCTCTTGTTTCGATAACGAAAAGAAAGCAACATTCGCCGTTATTTAATCCCGGATGGGGCAATCGAAATTTGTAATCTAGAGTTCCTCCGTGCTTCGGAAGGCACGTTTAGCAATGGCATAGCGTGCCTTCCCAGTTATAACTGCAACCGGCTTAGACCACCATACGCGTTGGGCCAGAGCATGCTGGTGCTACGACCCAAAACTCCTCATGTGTTTCTCCCATGTGAGAAAGCCTGTTCTTAGCAGTTGCACGTGGACGTTGATTTTCACTTGAATTTCGAGCACGCTTCAGACCAGAGGAAACACTTCTTTTTCCTTACAGAAAATCCAAATAATAATATAAGTATACTTCTAGCATATATGCTTATAATGTAGAGTTACTGCGGTGAGTAAAGTCGCATAATGCTTATTGAGAAAGCTTTGTGTTGCGAGGGAATTCTTTTCTATGCTCTTTACATAATGCTTCTTCTTAGTTTTTATCCTGTCTTCAATGTCACTAACTTGTGTATAAATAAAAACACAAGCACAAGTGACTTTTAGAAAATTATTTAAAAAAAACCGCTAGTTAATTTTTTATGATGACTAATAGCGGTATAAGATAAGTGTCTATTACTCCACTGCGCGTGGCATGTTTTTATGTATAGGTATTCAACATTTTCAGAGCAAATACTATAAATAACTCATTGTTCGTATTGCAGGTAGATATGCATAAAAATCTGAAAAAACCAAGAATAATGTAGTATTGGCACAGTACTGAGTTGTTGAATACACGCAATATAAGCATTGAATATTTAAACTGGCGAAATCATTGTGCCGAATACTGGTGATAAAAACGAGATTGAAAATAACCGTGTTTCCGCATGGACAAGGCGAA
Organism: Nymphula nitidulata; assembly: GCA_947347705.1. NCBI lineage: Eukaryota > Metazoa > Arthropoda > Insecta > Lepidoptera > Crambidae > Nymphula > Nymphula nitidulata. The sequence goes on along the minus strand of OX374625.1, from coordinate 12,672,699 downwards.
TATTGCATTTTCGCTCGGATGACGTGTCAACTGCATTTTAAATAACTTAGCGGGTCTACCGGCCGATATTGATTTGAGGTATTTACGGAACTTTTTGATGTGACCGCAGCGGAGACTGGATGCACAATAGTTTATTAGTCTCCGAATTTCAGATGTTGACCTAATTATATATAATTATAGGTCTATCTTTGTGGGGTAGCATTTGGTTACGGGAAAATAATATAGGGCCTGTGCTCAGTGCCTGGACCCCTTGTGAGTCAACGATGTCATGCGGAGTTCGCCCGCTTTCGCTGGTATCCACTCTCCCACACCCTTGCAAGCGATAACAAATTTTCTAAAATGTTATCTATTACAAAAACTGTATTTGACTTTACAATATATTGTCCGTAAAAATTTTGCTAAATTTTAAAACTTCGATTTTCTTACGGAGTGGTACGAAATAAGCACAAACACTATAGGTAACAAAAATCAGTATATTGAATTATGATTAAATTATTTCTATTAACTAGTTTCAATATGAAATTTTGACTTGATAATAATATTCTTACACCCACACCTATTATTTAGCCCGAACAAAGCATCATTAAGAGCTTGTGATATAGATACTGGATAACGGATAAATAAGGATAGTAATATGTGTAGATATTAAATATGCTAAATAAAAATACCATAAACACCCAGGTCTCGTAAATGTGAATAGAAATTAGAACAGTGAGCAAGAAAAACTAACTGATACAAAAACTAAGGTATATCAACGAGATTCATATTATGCAAAATCTCATTTGGAACTTTAAATTACCTAGACATTTTAGAAGTTACAAAATTTGGAATCATTGATTTACAAATCAATAAATACCATATTTAAATTTTAGACGCTTTAAACGTCATAAAATTTTAAGTGAATATAAATAATTATTGTTATGCACTTCAGTTTTTATTGGAAATGCAGTGATAAATTTTTCAGTGTAAGATGTTTCTGGAATCTGAAAGCAATTTGTCTCGAGAATTAATTTTATTGAAAACTTATTAAGCACAATAAAGATTATACAGATTTGTACACGAATAATGGTAGAGGTTGAGAAATTGAACTACGACTCAAACAAGGCAAAATTTTTGTCTAGTAAATCCACCTTTTTCTGGGGAAAATTTCGTCAGTTGTCAATCTGACACGCGTGAGTGACCTCCGCTTTCGTGCGGGCCCCAAATTTTCGCATCACTGCTGTGGCGGCATAAAATTTACCCGGAACGGAAGATATATCCTTCCAACAACGTATTTTTGGATGATGTTATCGTTTAAAATGAAAATATATTTTTGGGGAACCGATTGTCAATTGCCAGCTCATTTAAGCAGAATCCGAATATTTCGCGATCATTTTTTCACATAACCGAAGTAATAAAATCTTAATCTGTTTTTAAATTTAGAAAACTATGTATTTTTTTATTTGCGTTGAACAAATGATTCAATTAACTGTAAGTGTACATATAAAACGTCTAGTTTATAGATACGCCTATCGTATATCATGTTTACACCTCATGTTTTGGTCACTAATTGTCGTTGTGGGAATGTGACAAACAGCAGATATGTATTATATCGCAGTTGTTATCTCTATGCACGATATTGAGTGCATCGTATCGCAGGTTTTTAATCACAGGGGAGTTTTTGTGAACAGACGGAAAACTGCGGCTGTTAAAGAGAGATTACAGCACTCACAATAAATGCTTTAAACGGACAACACAGATTCGTTTCATTGATATCTGCACTCGTCAATATAAACGGCATCCATTTACGACTATTATTTTTCAAGCAAATACAGGTATCTATTAACCTCATTTGATATTATGATCTGAGCTGTTAACTATCATTTCACACACGATATCTAAAAGAAAATAACCATATGTAAGCTTTAACTAGCAATTTACTTACTTGTATAAATTCTTTATATATTATTATCGTCGTAGTACCCTTACAAGATTGATGTGTCTTAATGTAAACTGTATCATCTATATTAATGATTGTAGAAAATCAGCGTAGAATATACTTAGGTACCTAACTTAATCATATTCATAATTTGTATAGTTTTTATTCTTTTGAACCCCTAAATTGTGATGCAGACAATTTTCTCTCAGAACACGCTGAACAACGTTCTCAGCGATAATTTTTATTATGATAAGCCATAATTGTCTGTACAGAAAAGTAAATCATAACTAAAAGACAAATTTTCGGAAAATAAATAAAGATCCGGATATTTTGGGAAGGACGTTTTTTTAAATATAAGTTTTACGTCAGTTTGCAGTTCAGTAAAAAAAGTATTTTTCAAAATACTTCCCTTTATGCAACTCTCTGCCTCTTCACAATATTACGTTGTCTTGGTTAGTGGGTAGGTATCTCACAAATTAATATAGTACACCTAGTTGTCATTATTATCTACGCATCAACTTATTATACCTATGTACACAAAATATATGAGAAATGAGAGACCTTGATAATTTCTTTTCATTCATTTATCATTAAAGCAGCAGGTTTATTGTAAAAGCTCTCTTAGTTCATTTGTACAAACGACAGCACATCAAGTGTAACATTTGCACTACGAAAGCCGTCTCTACTACGAACAGAGAAAGGCTGGTCTCAAGGTCAAACTGTTACGCTTGATGTGCTGTCGGCTGTATTAACCAATCAGCGCGCAGTGTTATGGTCTTTATTGACATCATAACGCCAACTACAGGTCCTCGCATGTGGAAAAGTGTTATAAGAACCATAATAGTACCCCTAGCATGAACATTTTTAAATTTCGAATCCTAAGTAATCGTATCGTTCACGCACGCTTGAAATTTCAAACAAAAGCCAGACAAAAGCTAACTCGATACGATGGCGATTCGAAATTTAAAAGTGTTCGTGCTAGAGGTACAGTAACTTAAATATTTGATGGAAAAATACTTAGATAAAATGAATTCCTTACTGCGAGATGATCTACGTTTCTAGTCATTAGGTAAAAGTTAAACATTCCTAAGTGAAGATGAGCTGCGTTTGTAGTCACTAGGTAATTAACATTTTACTCTTTATAATAAAGTGGACTTTATTCACATAAAGTCCTTTAGTCATCTAAAGGATTCTTATTACATCTGCGATAAACTAGAGGATGTGCAACACTTGTTGACGGAATGTGTCAAAAACCAACGAGAGCGACAAATATTGACGAGTCAACTAAACATAAGAACATCTGATGTTGGAGTTTTCCAAACTATCCTGGCAGACCCTACATCAGAAGCATCTAAACTCCTATGCAACATGGTATTGCTGACTCGTCAATGATTGTCAAAAATCGCAAGTAACAACCATTTGTTTAAAATTGTTACTAGATAAGGTTACGATGGGATTGACATACTTTATAGTAAAAGTCCCTAAATTAAATAAAAGAATTAAAAAAAAGATTCTTATTACGAAAGCAACAATATAATAAGCCGACAAAGGTTTACTTTCGCCAATAATAATAACTGGATCTATTTCTTTTTGTAAGATTTAGTAAGTTTTTGGAGGTCAAAATATTACAACAAACACCAGTAAAACCTTTATGTAAAGGGGTAGAGTGAATTGAGCAAAAATGTATCGTAGCGCCTAATGATGTCACCCTTCTTAGCCTAACTTTTAAGTTTTGAAAAAAAAAACTTTTCTCCGAGTTATTGTGACACTTACATTATGTAAAATTTAAGAATAATGTATGATATTTCTTTCTTGAAATCGTCAAAGTTGTTACGTGAATAAATTCTTTTCTCACAATATTTTGCTTATACGTTGATGCTTTTGAAATTTTGTATTCGAACTCGTAGATATTGAACAAAACAAAATCACTGTTATAAGGTGTGTAGTTTTAAAAATGCTAGCGTAAAAAAGACTATCTAGTTACCCGCGTTGACTAACGACGGAGCGCTTCGGGGAGGGTCCCTAGACTCTCAACCACTTCACATATACATGAATCCTTTTTATAGGTCATCAACCTGAGAGCACCTAGCTACAAAATGAACTGGAAATGAAACAGTTTTATGCACTTTTTTTTAAATGAGATCTTGATATCATTGAGTTTTTTAGTTTTTAGCCGACTTTAAAAACGAGGAGATTTTTTTTTAAATGTATGTAGGTACATCGATTACGCCGAGATTTCTGATCCTATTTACTTGATTTTTTTTTGTTCGATGCTATTCCAGTTGACATTTGGTTCCATAAAATTTTATTGAAGATCTCATGTGTGGTATGGTTTTTAAATAAAAATAACCGGAATAATTAAATCGTCTATGTTTTGCGAGACGGCGAATTTTCGCTTTCCTATGACTTTTTATGAAACGATACGATACGAGCTTTGACCTTAGAAAGTTATCACTAAAGATTGTTATAAAAAAAGTTTAAACTTAAATAAAAACCGACTTCAAAATACTTATAAGGATAAAATAATTAAGTTTAGTAGCTAGTAGCTGATGCTAAGTTGTTTCCAGAAACAACAGTTTATACAGAATTAAGTATATCACTTGTAAGTCAAGATATTTTAGGTCTGTGTCGTATAGTGCGTCATAGGAAATGACATGCGATAGAAAGCTGCGTAGTTATCGCACACATAGCACGTCCTTAATGGGAACAAGAAAGTAGTATGCACCGTTGAAAGAACTTCCAGGCTAAATAGTTGTTGTTGAGATCCCGTTGCTCGCTCTAACGTTGGATAAGTGGAGCTAAATTAGTTTTAAATTATGCACACTACATACAAAATTTGCTTAAGCTGTTGTACGAACTTGTAAAAGTATGAAATAAAGATATAAGGGTAGATAAGTAGGCACCTATTAAGTACTTTGGTGTAGTCTATTTTATATCGATTCTAATAATTATTACAAATGCGAAATTAAATGCTGCCTGTCAGTCTGGTTTTCATTCCTAAACCTTTGAACCGATTTAATTAAAAATTACGCATTGAGACAGATTACAACCCAAGAAAGTACACAGGGCTAAGCAGTTAGATTTTAGACCTGAACATTATATCTTTTAGTGCGATAATCGATATCCACAAAGCCACTAGCTAATAATAAAATTTAACAGTTTATATCAATACTCCCATCTCAGCAAAAACAACATCTTTATATGACCGAGTTTTCACTTGGTCTACTTTCTCAACATTAAAGATGATCAAAGTGAATAAAATAAGACATTGACTTTTCCCAACTCAAAATGTCATTCACGATATAAATACTGCCTTTTTCCGTCTGGATTCCAACAACAACGGTGCCGCTATTAGCAGCCGTATTAAAATTTTCAAACGACGCCGTTGTGGCAGGGAACCAGTGGGCCTATTCGCTTATTTATTTTGACATTTAAAGAACAACCACTTAAGTAATTGCCTATGTATTGTTACGTTACAAGGTTAGGTTTTACAGTGACGTCATAGTGAAGTAGCACTGGATCAGCATAGCTCGATGGTTTTAGCTTTAGCTGTCAAAATAAGTTAACAAATATGCTTGCGTAGCTTTATTTGCATTTAACTTAAAATGAGAAAGTAAATAATAAGACAATTACTTACACTCTAAAGGTTTATACATATGGAGTGTCGTCTGCCTAGTTTGAATACGATTGTATTATATTGCATAATATTGTGGATTTAGTACTATAGTTAACAATAAACATAAGGCATTATTGATATAAGTGGCCATCCGTCGCTTCTCTCGCGTGTATGTCGGTGATCGTATTAAAGAAAGCTTATATTTTTTGTCTCTCTTTTTATCTCCATTCCAAATTTTATACAAGTCGGTCCAGTTAAGAGAAAAAACTTAATAGACGGACAGGCAAAATTAGACAAATGAGATTATAATATTAGTAGGCAGGTATGAATGTATTTGCATTATACTTAAAATAAGAAAGTGAATAATATTGACGGTAGGTACGTGTTTATTCAGAGAGTAGACGTAGATTAAGCACGATTGTATTATAATTGTCTTCTATTGTGGATATATAATATCATCATGGATAACAATAAACGTCATGCCGTTATTGACATAAATATTAGATTACGTACGTAGCAGTTAATTAATTCTGCTAATCGCTTACTCGTATAAAATATTTGTGAAGCTCAGCCTGGCTGCGTTTGAATCAATCATTTACGATTCATTGTCAGTTTGAGTGTCGAGGTGTCACCTTGGCTGGTGAAACAAAATATTTGTGGTATGAAGTAGTAGACATATAATATTTGTTTACTGTTCTTGATATGTACAGTCAGCGTAAGAATTATCTGAGATTTCCGAGTGTTCAAAAATAACTATATCATATTAGAATGCAACCTTACCACTCATCATCATCATTTCAGTCGAGAGACTCCCGCTGCTAGGTACAGGCCTCCCCGAAGGATCTTCAGGTCAATAAGTCCTGCGCTGTGCGCTTCCATCGGCTTCCCGCGACCTTCAACAGATCGTTGGTCCACTTTCGGTCGTCGGTTTCCGCCCCAACGACCGTCAGTCCTCCTTGCAATGCACGAAATTCTTCGGGCTATGTCAGTGACCTTAGTTCTCCTGCAAATTTCATCATATTTCTGATTCAATCACGTAGAGAAACCCCGAGCATAGAAACACGTAGAGAAATCCCGAACGTAATTCTTTGGGCTATGTCAGTGACCTTAGTTCTCCTGCAAATTTCATCCCGAGCATAGCCCATTCTCCTTTGGGTGAATTTGAGCCTTATAATGGGGCCCATTGTAAGTTCCGTAAGTCATCACTGGCAACACACACGAATTAAAGACTTTCGTCTTGAGTCAAGTTGGGCTTAGAATACGCTGCGAAGCTTCTTGAACGCTGCCCAGCTGCTTTTTGGAAGTTAGTAGAGTTTGGAAGAAGACAAATATTCCAACTTGGTAAGCAAGTTGGAATATTTGTCTTGGTAAATATTTGTCACTGACTTCCAGTGTAGAGTTTTCAACCTTCACAAGTGTGAGTGCAAAATCGGATTTCGACATACTTTTCGACTTGTCTATGTTCATTTTAAGATGGACTTGTTGGAAGACTACAGAGGTCCATGGTCTTAGGCATGACCTTGATATCATCAGAAAAACGGAGTTGAGTCATGTATTCGCCATTTATGTTGATGTTAAGTCCTCTCCAGTTCATTTCAATTCAAAAGTTACCTGATTACTTCATCTTTAGAATCGCCTTTCGCTTGCTAAAAATTTAAGTTTTGCTACCAACAACAAAATGCATGCTTATTCTATCATTGTAGTACAAGAATTGCTTCTCTGAAACAGTGCAGATATATATGATCGATCACTCTGAAAGCTCAGATGATTTTCATGCTAACTGTACTAAATAGAGTTCAATGCTATTTATTTGTTTGTATATTCGCAGAAAGCCTCTACCTTATTTACGCAGTATTATTTTAAAACATTTAATTTTGTTTTTGATTAAAACAGCATGAAAGAATCAGCATGCATTTCCACTGATGCGGCGATGAGCGGAGCGGTGATTTTTAGGACAAATAGATTAAATTATCTATTAAAATAACAAGACAAATAGAATAAATAATCTATTTGTTTTGTTTTTATTTGTAATCAAGCACTATGCTTTAATACCTACAGGACATCCTTTTTTTATACTACTAGACGATAAACAAGTTGACCACCTGGTGGTATTCTTTGCAATACTAGCGAAATTTGAATAGAATAGCTAGCACCAGGTGCCAGCAGAGTTAGAGTTATACAGAATGGTGTTCTAAGGCAACCCAAATAGGACTGTTGGTTTTAGTTATAGCAGAAAAAAATGCTCTCCGCTTGCTTCTGTTTTGGTGGAAACGCACCCTTCTGTTGGATTTATTTGTTTATTTCTTCGAAAGACCAACAGCACTATAACATTTTAGACATCTTACAATTAGCATCACAACGCCAATTACAGTTCCCTACACTATGGAAACATTTGAATAAGTGCAAACCGCGCAAGTACACACTCAATCAGTGAATTAACAATCTATCAACTAGGTAATTGATGCTCAAAAAGTTCTGGCTCAAGAGACGCTTCGCCGACGCACAACTGGTATTAATTATATATCCAACATTCTGAGCACTCCATTGAAACTGTTAGCTAAATGTAATGTATATTCTACCTATATCACAAGCAATCTGATACCCCACCTGGTGGCAAGAGGCTAACGTCCCCTATACCGACACCAACAATAACAAAGAAAAATCAAAGGTAGTGCCGGTGCGTTGACATTCTGAAGCTTAGCATGAAATACCTTCCATGCCCAGTAATGAAATTAGCTGACTCTCCAGATTGATTTACATTAACGTGGAAAAACCAGTAATATTTTATTTCCTGCATCTTTTAAATCCTTTAACGCCTAGACGTCATAGATCTATATCCTAAACAATTAAAATTGTGTCTGGTATGAACAGGTTAAGTCACCTTCGAGATATATTTCTGTAAAGATTTTTGGGGTTCAACTATTTGATTTTGTTTTGTTTCCGCCAGTGAAACATTAACGCTAACAACATTGCAATATTAATTATGACGCGTCGGTTTGATGTTGCGGATTAACATCAAACTATTCTGAATGACACCGGATTAAACAATACGCCGAGCGTAACTATTTAATGAGGGTCGGCACTAAGCTATAAAATTTCCACAATTTTATATGTTTCATAACAATTTTACTGGATGCATAAAAATATAATCATAGGGGACGATGCTGTAAAATCTCTGCGTCCGCGATTTTATTATCTGAGCACAAAGGATTTGAATCAAAGAACCTCCGTGGTTAAGGTATAGCGGAACGCTGGCCCTAGATTAATTTAATACCAATAAATCATGCGACAAACTTCAAAATAGTTTAAGCATTAAGTAGTAGCTAATCATACGACTGATTTCATGACAAACAATAAGCGATACTGTAAAATTGCAAATGCGAAAACTTACACTTTAAATTATTTTAGTAAAATACATTTCTTTTTTTTTGTAAAATGACCGAATTTCTCAAAGAAGTCACCCGGATTGTGAAAGGTTGTAGGTTGTTGTGGGTTCGTATCTAGCCCAAGGACATGTCTTTTTACACCAGACATTTCTATTAATTTCTTTGAAATTTCTATTACATGGTCTCTATTTCTAACATTTTCAGATGTCTATCACTTTACTTACCCATCTCAATGTAAGCATCTTCAAATACCCGTGACTGACACATTCTTGCTACAGACCTTGAATAATTAATTATTCTGAGAATGTTATAAGTCAACGTAATTAAACTATGATGGAAACAATAGTTGTAATACAATTAATGTATTTCATAAAATAATGTATGCTAAGTACTAAGATTTGCAACTTTGCTTATTTAACAACTCAGCTTGTAACAAAAAAAAATCTATGGGCTCAATTCACTTATTACATATATCTTTTCTCCAAAGGTCACAAGAACTTCCCTGAAGGCTGCAGAGCTGCGAAGTCACGGAAAAGAAACTTTATACTTTGTAACAAAATGCATGCGACTGCACTCCGATATCCCACGAGTGCATGGTAACAATGTTTGACATATCATTGGAACTTTTGTTTGAAAACAATACTTTATAAATTTAATTTTCTAAAATTCAGAGTTGCGCACTCACTGCATATATTTTTAATATATATTATGATGTCGTATTTCTGAATATTATTTTGTTTCCAGTATCATAAATAATATCTCAGGTGGTATAAAAATAATAGTCTTATTATTTTTATATTCCTATAGGATTTTTACTCTGAGTTGTCTATTTTGTAGGAATTAGGTTTTATTAACTGTAGCTGTTAAGCAAAGAAAGAAGCAAGCACAAAGGAACCCTAAAAAACCTTTAAACAAATTAAAAAATAATCTTATACATAAATTATACTTATCCACAAAATAGGCATTCTAAACGAAAGAGAGGTCATGTTTATTTTGGTTTTACAATAAAAAAAACGAAATTTAATATTTCAACATTGTGACTGTGGGTGTATAGTTAACGTTAGCTTCTAACGCAAGTACAGAAAAAAAGACTAAAAGAAATTCACAGAGTCATCCCAAGTCCTCGGTAGCTCGGATGTTTAGAGACACACTCGGATCATGAAAGGTCACGGGTTCAGTCCCCGCCCTAAGACCTGTTTTTTTCTTTTTTAGATACTTTTCTAGTGTCTTAACATTTATTACCTCTAATGTTCATAATAAAATTAAGAATAAAAAAATACGGAATGCTTTTGTTTTCCCATTAAAATTTGCTGGGTTCGATATCTGGATCAGACAAGCTGTTTATTCTATAATCGTAATTTAAAATTTTACTAATTTTTAAACTACGTATCTCTATGCTACTTATTTTTAGTTATCAAAAGCAACTAGATCGTGGAAATTTCCTAATACACGATATGTTTAATAATATAATTATTATGTAGCAATAATCTGTATAGGAGCTCGGTGGCGTATTGGGTTGAGTGATCTGAATACGATACGAAAAACAAAGCAACTTTCGCAATGGTATGGGTCAATCAATCAAATCAATCGTTGGTCCCGGTTGTTCCTGTAACCGCTTTATAACCCATCAACCCGCATTAGGCCAGTGTGGTGGTGTTATGGCCCAAACTCCTCCGTAGCCAGCAGTGGGACGTTTATAGGCTGGTGATGAATCTGTATAAGCTTGAGGAGGAGGAGTGGCTCTGGGAGGAGCTCGGTGGCGTATTGGTTTGAGCGCTCTAGGAAAGACAAAGCCGCTTTCGCCATGGTAGATCGTAGGATGGGTCAATGAAAGTTTGTAATCTCGATCTCCTCCGTGCTTCGGAAGGCACGCTAAGCCGTTGGTCCCGGTTGTTCCTGCAACCGCTTTAACCCACCAACCCGCACTGGGCCAGCGTAGTGGTGCTATGGCCCAAGCTCCCCATGTGTTTTTCCCATGTTGGAAGGCCTGTGCCCAGCAGTGGGACTTATATTGGCTGGTGATGATGATGATGATGACGCTGTATAATATATCAAGAAAAATTACTGATAAAATCGTAAGAAGTCAACAAGCTCATTTTGAACATATCTTAACATATTTGCAATAGTAATCTAAAGTCTCATTCATATTTAAATAGTCACAGAATCAATAAGTCCAACAGTAGAAGCTCTAATTTTATGAAAAGTTGCTTAATTTGCAATATACTTAACTATAACGTTTGCTTCGATAAATCGAACTAGGTACCTAATTTAGTTTAGGTTAGCAGTAAAGTATTGGTTGTTAATGTTTGCTGTATTGTTTTGTTATTGATAACTACTTTAGTTCGCTTGTTGCTGTTTAAGTAAGCAACGAGCAAAAAGGGTCCGTCTGTCTATCTATTACGTTTTCACTTTTAATCCTTAACTTCCGGATGGTATTATATTATTTTCATGCCATAGACAATTAAAAATCGTCTAATTGTGTCTGGTATGTGTCATGTATAAAAAACACTTTCAAAACAATACATGCCTATATATACCTAATTACTTTATTAGATAATGTTCTCATGCCATTTCTTTTCTAACTTAATTCTGTCATAAAAGCATTTAAATTTTATGGTATTCCAAATGAAATTTAAAGTATTCTCCTCCTTTTTCCTCAGTGTCTTAAAGTGGGATTGTCGGAAAAATCAAGGCAGGGTTCATCAATTCCGACTTGATGCGGAGTAAATTACTTACTTTGTATGGGGACACATTAATCAATATACGATGATTAATGGGAGCTAGCACACGATCACGATCGTTTGATGGATTAGCCGCCCATATGGTTGTGAATAATTTGCTAAGTGCTGCCACCTGTGCTTTGTTTGTTCATTATTAAGATTGGGCACTATTAATTCCTACAAACATTTAAAAACAATGATAAGAAAGCAAGCTAGCTGAAAAGGTGTTGCTTTACACCTTTCTTAGGTGCTGGAATAGAATATTTCGACATTTTGAGGGTAAACGTTAGTTTCTAACGCCACCCACGCCACGATATGGTTATCCCAAGGTAGTCCCAACAATTGTGAAAAATCGCGCATTCAGTCCTCGCCCCAGGTCAAGAAATTTTTATAGTCTAGATAATTTTAAATAATATAATTAAAACTACAAACCTTCTAATATTATGACCAAAATTATTATGTTACAATTTATTTTTAAATAGATATCTACTTGTATTACTCAAGATTATATTTCATAAAACAAACTTATAAATAAACCGAACATAATCAGGTGTCTTTATATTCCTACAACATTACGAGAAGATTACATGAATTACTGTTTTATACATTTTCCTTCTAAGAGTCGCTTTAGAAATTTGTTGACAAGTTGGACCTTTTTATCCGGTACAAGAATTAGGCTGTTGCCCAGCGTTCGCGGTGGAGATTGGAACGCCCCAATCCTCACAAATCCCGTATAGGGAGACCTTCCGCCCGTGAAAAAAATACAATCGTATCAAAACATCTGCTGAAGAAAGCGATTTTTCCTCATGACAACACAACGTAGGTCCGCCATACACATATTAACTTTTGAAATTATGAAGTACTCACAAATGAAACTCAATAGCTTCGCTAATGCTAAGGAGGAGCTTAGAAAAAACCACGAAATTATCATAATACATAATCAACTACTTACCTGACTGATTTATAAACAGACAAAGCTAGGGTAGCTTTGTCTGTTCATAAATTAATCACACGTTAAGCTTTAGGCCTTTCTATATGAGAGAAACATATAAGTATGAGGAGTTATAATTCAATAAATTTTAATTACAATTTTCTAACCAAATTGAAACACGACTTAACAACAAAGGATTATGCGGCTTATCCTATCGTCCCTTACTAACCTGACAGCGCTCACATACAATAGAATATATTGTGTTTGTCTATAATATGTGGGTATACAGTCACGTGTGGAAGTATGTACAATAACACATTCAAAGCTTCGAAATATGTAAAATAGACTCTATTACTGTTGCAATAAGGTGTTGTAAGAGTATATATTTTTGGGGCTTACATGTGGCAATCTTTAGACGTAACTTCACAGATAAATAATATTAAAGAAAGAGCGTAGATCACCACCAACCCGCATTAGGCCAGCGTGGTGGTGCTATGGCCCAAACCCCTCACGTGGTGCTCCCATTTAGGGAGACCTGTGCCCAACAGCGGGACGTGTATAGGCTAGTGACGGAGAGCGTATAATGATTCCTTCAAATAGTGCAATATAATAATAATAATAATAATTAATACAATAAACAAGCAGGCCAACCATGTTGACATATTCATATAAATACTATAATGTTATCAAAACTCCAAGATAAAAATTAATTTTGGAAATTTCCATACATTTTGTTTTAGTGACCAAACTATTTGTGTGAAGAAATTAGAAATATATTTTACAATTTGAAATAAAACCAATTTACCAGATTTAACTCGCGTTTAATTAGATGTTACATTATTATTATTATACACCCCACGTTTCGATTACTGTAAAGTGATTGTGGTCACGGGAAGTCTTCCCGGTAAATGGGGGAAATCCGGTAAATTTGTTTTATTTCAAATGTGTAGAGCTCGCAAAAATATAAGACAATACTTGATTTTACAATTTAGAATTTTTTGATAATACTCTAGTATTTATATGTCTATGTTAACATGGGTAGGTGCCTGCTTTGTTATGCTATGTAACAAACATCTTGTATAAGGTAGGTACTATTGTGCACTACCGACTATAATATGCAATAAATGTTTAACAATTTGAAAATTTTACTCTTCATTATTTACGTTACTTAATAATTTCCAATTTTAGTGATGAATAGAGTAATTATGTTTCTTGCATTAATTTTAAAATTAAATCCCTATCCAAACATAATTATCAATGGTACTCATTGTGACATTACTTTCTTTCAAAACAACTTAAAACATAATTATTTTACATGACACTCAATTCGGAACAAAGGAAAATAACAAATGAACGAGCTTCCTGGTAATAAATAAAGTAATATAAGTATGTTATAAAAGGTATATTCGTCTGCATCACCGCGTTGACAACAATACATACCGGCATCCATCTCCTGTCAGGGTACATCGGAAAACAATAGAATGCACTCGCTACTCGCTATGGGTATGAAAGTGAAAAGCATAAAATTCCTTCCAACTTTATGACGTTTGCAACATTGATGTCGATTTCTCGCAGCAATAATTTTTGTCAACGGTGTACTAACATATTGGGCAATATGTCTTAACAATTACGGAATATTGTTTGTACGTTGATTGGTGTTGGAATGTTTTTCCAAAATGTTATAGATAAAGTGGTAGATGTATAAACGTGTATCTACTTATGAGGCTTATAGTCATTCTAATAAGAGTCAAAACTGTCAAAAGTGTATGCAAATGTACTCGATCATCATCACCAGACTATATACGTCCCACTGCTGGGCACAGGTCTTCCTACATGGGAGAAACACATGAGGAGTTTGGCCCATAACACCACCACGGTGGCCCAATGCGGATTGGTGGGTTAAAGCGGTTCCAGGAACAACGGGGACCAATGGCTTAAAGTGCCTATCGAAGCACGGAGGAGCTCGATATAACAAACTTTGATTGACCCATCCCAGGATCGACCATGGCGAAAGTTACTTTGTTTTTCGTATCGAAACCAGAGCGCTTAAACCAATACGCCACCGGGCAGTCCTACATGTTAAATTTTTTTTCTTGTAAATGTTGTCTTACATCGATTACAGTTTGAGGAGCCCGGTGGCGTATTGGTTTGAGCGCTCTGGTTTCGATACGAAAAACAAAGCAACTTTCGCCATGGTCGATCCTGGGATGGGTCAATCAAAGTTTGTTTTGTTTGTAGGACTCCCGTCCTACATGTTGAATTGAATTTTTTTTAAATACATTTTGAAAATATACATTTTTTTTACTAAAAAAATATTTGCAAAGTAAGTAAGTATATTTTTTGTATAGTTTAAAAATTATGTGGCATAGATTTTTTTTAAAAAATGGCGAAATATATACTATAAAATTCATTAAAAACATTTCTACTATTAGTTTGCTTACATTAAATACACCAACTATGCATGTAAGTAACCGCATAATATACAAAGATATATTTAATTTTGTCCATGCGCCTATAGATACATATTCGGTGGCCACTGGTAAGGTGTGACGTCATTTTTCTGCACCTCAAACAAATTGCTTTACTAAGAAACTATTGATTGCAGATATACTATTGCTTCTGCAATATTTATTATTTTTTTTACTATTTATATGAAATAAAAAAAGTCGGAGACTACCTTTTTGTCATCAAATAAGCTTCTACGTCGAATATAAGGATAATTTCTTGCAAATAGCGTTAGTACCTTTGAAAAAGATTTTTTTTTTTATACAACTAGATGACAAACAAGCTGACGGCCCACCTGGTGGTAAGCGGTTACCGCCGCCTATAGACACCTGCAATAACAAGGAATATCAAGTGATATTGCAGGTGCGTTGTCATCCTGAGGTCTAAGATGAAATGCCGTCCATGCCCAGTAATTACACTGGCTACCTTTCCCTTCAATCCGAAACACAGCGAACTGCTTCACGGCTGAAATAAGAAAGGCGGTGGTACCTACCAGACCAAATAAAAAATATCATAAGGGTACTATAATAACTTCATGCCGAGATAATGACGTAGATACTGTAGCATGGAAAGCTCCTAAATGCATTTTACTGCGAGCTAAAGTTGTTCTATGTAACGCTTGTTATTCACGATTTGATGATTGAAGCGTAAAAAAGGTACACGACACACTAACCACTTGGCGAAAGAAAACACACTGTATAGTAACGAGCTGGCTTTGACAGGGAGACAGCGTTTGTTGTCTTTGTCCACCCACGAACAGTGCGGACGTTCCATACCAATTATTTTTCTCAAGTGCACGCTCTAGTCCCATCGTATGATGCTCTGCGAAATCATTTGTGTTAAGCATCTTTGAAGGGGTGCTTATTTTCATTATCTGACTGTATCGCATTCGCATTGCTTCGGTTCAAGACTATTTACAGTTGTTATACTTACTTAAAATATGTTTTTCAAAAATTTTCTTGTGAATTAGTTTAAAAGAGGAAATAGAGGATCTCATTTATGAGTTCTAAATAGATTATATAGTACCAGGGTACAGCTTTAATGTGCACTGAGTTTTATTGTCATGCTATGTGTGCTTATAGTGCTACTTTTTGCCCCTGTATACTTTATTTATTAACCTGTCAAGCGGCGTTATACCTCTGGAGGTCTATGACAGTTAAAAGATCAATTGTGTCTGAAATCTGTTGTTTGACGGAGATTTTCTAATAATTTAATAGAGCACGGCAAAAATAGTATCAATTAAATTGTATTTCAGTTTTAGTTCATTCGTCAACTTTAGTTACGGCGGGTAAGTATTTATTTATTAATTCGATTAAAATAATTTTGTAGAAGTTATTTGTCACCATCCGCTAGTTTTACCCTTGAGTGCAAGTTATATGTGTAAACAAACAAAGGTATGTCCATTGCGCGACAAAGACGCAATTTCGTATACTTAGTGGAATGCGTAGGATACGGACAAAAGCATAACATACGTATAAAGCGATTCAATAAAGACTGTATTCTAGACCAGGTATGACCTGCCTGTTCCCAGCAGTGGGGCGTAAAGCTCCTCCGTACTTCGGAAGGCACGTCAAGCCGTTGGCCCATCGTCATTGGGCCAGCGTGGTGTGTTGCGTGTGTTATGTGTGGTGTGTTGTGTGGCCAGAGCGTAATGGCACGTATATAAGCTGGTAATGATATTATGTATTTTCCCATATTCTTTTAAAACTTATAAGCGTGAATCAAAATCTGAGATGCCAAATTCAAGGTAAGATTAATTACTCGATTTTTAAAAATCATTTAATTTACTTTTGTGTTTTTACTAGTCTGAAAAGTTTCAGCACTTTCAAAACGACATTTGGAATTCACGTATGTCTCCACTGAGCGCAATTCTACGGGATTACAGCGGCGAGTTTACGTAATTGTTATTGGGTGGCTTGGTGCTAACAGTGGGTTTGTCCGCTGTAATTGTGCATATGCGGCGTCCGGGCAACCGCCTGTTTAATTTTGCAAATGTTATTAGTAGGCCGAGCTGGGAGAGGGACAGAGTACGTCACGACGCGTAGTGGGACCGAACATGCCACAAAGGATTCTAATTAAGTGCCTACCAAGTTGTTCTCCACGTTATTGCTAGTGATTTGACGGATTCGGTGGGTTTGTAAAATGTAATCTATGTTAACATCATCATAAATGAATTTATTCTACCAGGAGCGTGGCATTAAATTAAGCATTTTCACAACCGCAGTAAATGTTTTTCCCAAACAATGCACTGGCTTTTCATCAATCGGACAAAACCACGGTGCGTGCGGTCTACTGATAAATTTTACTATTAATTCAAAGCAAGTTACAAATGAAATCGGGTACTTATCTATATCTATTGAACTAGTTGATTGATTCCAGCCGCAGAATTCTGACCGCCGATAGCTATCTGTCAGCGGTCTATCGAGAACAGAAACCTTAAAACAGCTGATCTGGAAGTAGCACGAAGTCCTTAAAAAACTGGCTGATTGGCTTTCAAGAGCAATTTTCACTGTGGCTGTCTTAAATAATAATTAAGTGTTTTCTTTGAATATAACGATTATGAACTACTCGAGTTTAAATGTTAATATTTATGAAAAATTTAAAACGCACAGACGTTAACGTTTATTTAACCTAGTATTTATAGCACTTTTATTACGAGTAACTAATCAAATACATTATGCCCCTAAATAAAATTTATTATAGTTTATATGCCATATGAATATAAAAGCTATATTTGTAAACCGACTTTTATTTTTACAAATAGGGATATAACACAGTGTATGAAAAATCACCTGACCGATAACATATAGTACCATATTGACATTTTATGTTTCATATCCCGAAATTCAAATAGCATAGGCGGTCAATATTTGACAAAGATAGAAATAAATGCGATCTTAATAAATTCTGTTTTCTTTATTTTTGATTTTAACATTATTATAAATGTTTGAAAAATTACTTAGTAATTAAAATAGAATAAAACTAGAAAAATTTCAAGTCCTGAGGCAGGACGTTAGCTCATAAACGCAAATACAAGATAGACTAGAAGAATTTCACAGGGATATCCCAAGTCCTGGGTGGCTCAGTGGTCAGAGCAGTTGCCCGGATTGCGAAAGGTCGCGGGTTCGTTTCCTGCCTCAGGACTTGAAATTTTTCTAGTTTTATTCTATTTTAATTACTAAATTCTGTTTTGTTAAAATTTGCAATAAATCTACATAAGTATCTATAGATATGAGTTGTTAAAAGACACAAACAAAATTCATTTAGTCATGCATCCAAATAAATTAAATTTATTTTCACACGTAATAAAGTGGAGTTAAATTTAAAGTTCTATATTTTACTTAACTTAAAGCACCCCAAGTTAAGACTAAGTCTGGAAACTAAGAGGAAGTGCTATAGTTTTGCTTAGTGATAAAAGTCTTTTAAGTTGTAAGTACATTTTAAATGGAAATGTACAACAGCATTTTTGCTAACTTTATGTATTTCCTCTGCGTGACAAGACAAGTTAAAAAAGTTTTAGACAAAGTTAAATATAATTCTATGGTCACGTCGATGATAAATTTTACTCTTGTATAAGAGCTTTGTGAAGGTTCAAAAATAATGTTACTCAAAGATGTTTTGAAACTTGACCTTTTTATAATGTCAATGTAGATAAGATAACATAATTATGATTACGTAATTTATTGCACCCTTTAATTTTTGAATATTTTAGTACCAAAAAAGCAAGAGAAAACTTAACACTCAATAAATTCTATTCAATTTATATTATACTATTGTTATTTAAACATTAGGTTCTGAAAACGAAAAAGTTGATCTAACACTAACACAACAACAATAGCAAACAACAACCATAAAAACACACTAATATTTGTTAATTTTTCAATCAATTTTGAAATGTCAAAATCAAATTAAGAAAATAGCTTGAAATGTTTCTAAAGTCTTTTATGATGATTAAACGCTACAAACGGTTCTCAATATTGCATCAGTTGCGCATGTTTTCAATACTTTTATTTCAATGAATACTTTTACAGGTGTCTTAGTCAACATTGAGGCCGTTCCAAAAGTTTATAGCACAATCAAACTCAATAAGTTTCTCGGGGCGTTCAATAAAACAGCGACGTTGTAATGTTTCTACGGTATTCGGATTCTTTGTAACTTCTGATTAGTTTCGACGCCAATTCACTGCACTTTGCTATTGTTGTTGGTACTGTGCACTTGAAATCTACAACTTGATAAAGTAGTATTCCATTTGTCGAATATTTCATTTTAATATACTAATAGCAAAGAATAATTGCTAATAATAGTGCGAGGCAAACTGAATTCATCGCTACAAATCTATAATTAAGTTCCTACGAACAGCCACATCTAAAGACATGTCCATTTAAGGCTAGGAAAATATGCAATTAGGTACCTATACAACACATTAGTGCTACTACATTTTAGTCCATTCACACAATGTTTTGAAGCGTTGAGACAATAATATCTTTTCAGAAGTGACTACAGCAGACAAGTCACGCAAAACATTTTCAGTTTTTATTTAACTATGATTTTAACGGAACTTTTAAGTCCATACGTGCTTCGTTTAGTTTTAGTTAGTTTAACTTTCAAGGTAAATTAATAAATGCAAATATGATACAAAAATATTTGCTAAACTCGTCATAGACGAATGACACAATTTTAAAGTGTGTGAGCTTTTCCTTATGTGAACATAATTCATATATTTATTTTTGTATATTTAAAATCTATTCGTAACTAGAATTGATATCAAAAATCACATTAAAAATGTGCAACATTATCCTATTGGCTGAGATGTAGCTGTGAATACCGTAAGACTATTTATAAGCGTTTGTGACAGTGACTAATTTGCTCCTAGTATATTTGGCGTGAACTAAATCTGCATAGATGTCTCATGTTTATAGAGCAAGGATCGTCTTTTTGGGTGATTGAACTTTACTCCTTTCATAATATTAAGAAAATAACTGATTCCCAAACTGGATTGATTGAAGAAGTTTCCCAGACATCTTATAAATATTACAAACTTTGAAATGATTCCGTTATTAATTTTTAAAAAAACCTCTAAGTATGTATATATTGTGCCGTTGGTAATAATGTTTACACTCTTCATAGTTTGTGCTCCGTAATAATTGTAAGAAGTATAAGGTTTCTTTGATTTCTAAAGATAGTAATTGTAGAAATTGAGTCTTTGTTGGAATTTTTTTCAGGATTTGCGAAGCCATAATATTTAACTATCTTTCTTTTTTGAGATAAAGTTATAAGTACCGGGTGTTACAGAATTAGAAATTTAGAATACTGGGGTTGCCGGGGGTCGATATCGTAATGTGTGCGTGGGTACGCATTTCTAGGGTTGTCAGGAGCAAGTGTGATAATTTTATTAATATAATCTGAAAATAAAAGTTGTCTGAAAGGTGTCAAACTTTCCCCCTTTTATTTTTAAACCCTTTTTTATTTTTATTCCGGGATTTTATAACATACTTGCTGTATGTGTAGATCCTTATGAAATAAGGATGCCTCCTCTTGAAACTAGATTCTGAAACTCACGATTTTATAGGAACAGTCGAAATTAATAATAACTATGTTTAAACGATTAAAACCGCTTATAATTTTGTAACATAAAATTTATTTGGCAACATATTTAATCATACCATTATTATTTTTTTCAGGTAAATGCAACAGTTGATGAGGATTTGACTGGGTAAATGTTAGTTTCTTGCATCCATCTTAGTGTTATTCGTAAGCGGTAATACATTTTAGTTCTGCAAAAAATTGGTTAGCTTGCTGGTACTTCAGTCAACAAATTCTACGTTCGTTATTAAATATTCGAGTAGTTTTGCTAATTCATCTTTAATTTAGTGAGTACGGGTGTAATACACCGAAATAGTGGAAGAATTTGGCCTTCAGTATGAGCGAAAAGGAAAACGGTGTAAAAACTGGATAAGAGCTTAAGAGACATTCCGAATAATGTTTTTATCCGAAAAAACAAGAAAAAAATGACTCCATACATGAAAATCATCAAACAAGTAATATAATGATAAAATAAAACATACAAAAATATTTTTAAAAATAATGTCTCGCTTACGGAATCGCCTATTATTTGCAAAAATTCTTGTTTGGGTAGGTATTAGAATATAATAATTTCGAAACTCTAAAACTCTAAAGGAAGCGTAAGCTTATATCGTAATAGCAGAGACTCTAGGAGAAATTTAAAGGACTCTCGTAAGTCCTTAGTAGCTCAGTAGCTACTGGGCTAGAGGGTTTGCTCGAAATGTGAGAGGGCGCGGGTTCGTACCCTAGGTTCTTTTTGTAAAAAATACCCGTTAACCCTGTGGGGATTCTTTAGCGTCCAATTTTCATGTTCCCCTTTCTAATTTTGGGTCAACAGTTTATCTCTTTGTATGAAATTTTGTAATTCGATTAATTGGCAGTGACATACAAGCTGCGTTCCAAATCACGCTTACAGCGCCGACAGCGCTGAGAGCGCGTTCAAGTTAGGACAGATTCGATCATATTATTGCAGTACTCACGCAAGCTGTTATGTTGTGACGTTATTGATCATGTCGTTAAGCTCTTTATCGTGCCATAATATATTTTTTTTATAAAATTTCATTCTGAAAGTCATAAAAAAAACATACAGACGAATTGATAACCTCCTCCTTTTTTTGAAGTCGGCTAAAAATTGTTTCATAAAAAACTGTAGAAAAATACAATATTTTAAAAATATGCAATGTATTATAAAGGACTTTATGAGAACTAGAATAGACACGACATAATCGGCGATGTTTCAATGTTTATTTCCTAAGATTAACTCACAATAACTATTTCATATACTACTTATGCGGGGAGGGCCGCGGGCTGAAGCCAGTAGGACATAAGAGTCAGTGGGGTGAGTTAAAAGGCCTTTCGCATCAATTTTGCAACAGAAAAGGGCACATGTAATGCCTGAGGATCATAGATGGACAACTCCACGATGACAAGTGTGTCAGTAAATATTTTATTATAGAGATTGACATGGTTATTTCAGCGGCCATGAAAATTGACGCTTTATGTTTTCCATACTCCCAACGTAATCTAAACGTACACCAATTTCTTACTATAATTTGGTATGGTTTCAAATAAATGATTTATTTCTTATATTTATATTAACCACATTTACGTCTGCTTAAGTTTTTCATTCGCAAAATTGTTTTAATTAATCCCGAAGCAAAGTTTGACATTCTAAACAGTCGCACAAAGTTACAAATATTTCCTAAACATTATATTCATACCCTCAAAACTTAATGCTGAAATGTCTTTCAACTTGTGACCGATATAATTTGTAAAGTTTATTATTAATTTCGTTTGACAGACCATTCCGCGTCGTACCAAATTATTCTAACAAGCTACATTGCCTAATCTTTCTTAAGTCTTTAATGGTGTCATTATTGACAGAGTAATTTGTGACGCTAATAGCTATCCACTTTCAGTGTAAACGGATTTTCACGAGACATTCCCATTAATCGCTAATTGTACACAATAAGATGTAATACAACATTAGATAGCAAAACACGTTTCTGTAATTCTTTAAAGATCGATTCAAGTTTGTTGATTTGAAGGAATATTCAATTGTTGAAGCCAATTTAATGCTTCTATTAAACCTTTGACTGTTAATAATTGAAAGGCTAGTCGTCCAATTATTTATGATCATCCTTCATCGATGATAAGATTCCTGGAGAAACAGCCTGGTTTGTTCTAAAAATAGATCAGTCATATCTACATCATTGACGTCGAGGTCGACTTCGACCTTCACAATTATTAACACAATTTTGATTCTCAACACAACTTCTTAGTCCAATTATATATCATGTTTATTGACACGTGAAGTAACTAATATTACTATTATAGGTTTGTATATTATGTTGGCTTGTGGCTTTGTGGTCGATACCGCAGTCTATTGGTCGAAACATGATGCCCACGGCTCGTTTGTAGGGTAAATTAGGGCTCTAGTAACTCAATACAGTACTACCGTTACATGTAAGCTTAGAACAATATAAACCGTGTATTTAAATCACTGTCTGTGTTTATCATACTTGACAAGTGCCATAATAGACATTTATCATTTTAAAACCATAGTTAAAACTAAAGTAGAAAAATTAATACAGTAGAAAATAGAGTACCTACATGAATTATAGGGATAAAGATTAAAATTTAGTCAGGACAGAAAAATGGTAGCTAATATTAATTTGTGCAACTTATCACTTGTTATTGACTTTAAAATAATACACAAAATCATAATAACAGTTCAAAGCGAAATATCAAATACAAAACAAATTGGTAGAACGTTTTACATTTCATCATTGAGC
This sequence comes from Nymphula nitidulata, assembly GCA_947347705.1. Taxonomy (NCBI): domain Eukaryota; kingdom Metazoa; phylum Arthropoda; class Insecta; order Lepidoptera; family Crambidae; genus Nymphula; species Nymphula nitidulata. The sequence continues at coordinate 12,649,266 of OX374625.1, read as the reverse complement.
GAGCTCTTTTAATAGATTCGAAGAAACAAAATCGTAAATTCCAAATTAAATTTTATGTTTGGGGAATCGAGAAACACTTCTGTTAATAGAATACAACAGAATTCGTTAAACCGTTCAAAATAAAATTATTTAGGATTTTATATTGCTATTTTCTAATATCTTCTGAATGCTAATTTTTGTATGAGAATGGTACTCTAGGCTGGCACATATTACCTAGTGCCAGTCTCCACTTTGAACTAAGCTAATATTCATAAAACAATACTCTACTAAGCTAATTTTAAGAGCTATTAATATAAGAGGCACCTACATCTTACTAAAGATCGCAGCCAAATAGCAGTTTTTTTTGTTGCTGCTGCTGTTGCGATTCTTGACATTGCCGAAGCGGTAGCAGCGGCCTACTACACTGACTATTGACGCAATCCCTGTCTGTCAACTCTTAACTATTGTCCTATGTAAAAGTCACAATTTACAACGAATTATTTAGTTAATCGCAACGAAAACTCACGTTAATTTACAACGAATTATTTAGTTTGCTTAGTTACTGTGAAATTGTATAATTTTGCATATGAATCAAAATTCATAAGCAAAATTAAACGATTTTACAGTTTAATGGAAACGCCGTAATTGGTAAAATATTTAGAAGTTACGGGAAGCTGTTTTTGAATTTCTAATTACAAAATTTTTCGTTAATGGATACTTTTCGTCAAATTTTAAGGTTTCGTAGCCGAAACGGTAAAGGTTTATCTTTACACCTACTAAAGTGCGATTTCGCATAGGGTAGGTTAGGTATATGTTTGTAGTCTGTTAACCCGAAGTTAGAAATAAAAAAATTAAAACCGACTTCAAAAAACTGAAAAGGATAAAATAATTAAATTTAAGTAGGTATTCATCCCCTAGAAACATATTTTTGGAGTCGGTGCTTCACTTTCTATTGTTTTTGGAAACCACTTAGCACCAACTCCAAAAATATGTTTCTAGGGGATGAATACCTACTTAAATTTAATTATTTTATCCTTTTCAGTTTTTTGAAGTCGGTTTTAATTTTTGTTTAAAATTTTTTTTCACAATTTTTAGTGGTAACTTTCTACGGTCGAAGCTAGATGGGTGATCGTAAACTTATATTGTTTCCTACTATCGTATCGTTTCACTAAAAAGTCATTTGAAAAGCAAAACTTCGCAATTTCGCATATGTAGACGACTTCATATTTTAAGTTTTTTTAAATTTAAAACCAAAGTACCCAACTGTTTTTGAAAAAATTTTATGGGACCAAATGGCAGCTATTCCGCATCGAACAAAAAAAGAATCACGTAAATCGGATGAGTAATCTCGGCGTAATCGGTGTACATACATAGAAAAAAAAAAAAAAAAAAAAAAACTTACCGGCCGAATTGAGAACCTCCTCGTTTTTGAAGTCGGTTAAAAATACAAAAACTACTCAGGTTATGGACGTTTCATGGATCAAAAAGAAGGATGTTGGTTTTTCTTCAAACGATTACAAAATAAAGTTTCTTTATCTACTTTTATTTCATTTAAAAACAGAGTTTGATACGTGCTTTTCTAATGAAAAGCACTTCACGATTACAAAACAAATTAAACTTTCAATAAAATTTAAAATTTCTTTCAAAATTAAATTTAATATAAATATAAAATAATAATAATTAATATAAAATTATCATCATCATCACCAGCCAGTCCCACTGCTGGGCACAGGCCTTCCTACATGGGATAAACACATGAGGAGTTTGGTCCATAAAACTACCACGTTGGTCCAATGCGAGTTGGTAGGTTAAAGCGTTTAACAACCAACAGCTTAACGTGCCTTCCGAAACACGGAGGAGCTCGAGATAACAAACTTTGATTGACCCATCCCGGGATCGACCACGACGAAATTTGTTATTTTTTCATATCGAAACCAGAGCGCTCAAATCACTACGCCACCGACCTCCTTCGACGACGAATAAAGACAGCAGGACAGTAGGTACTGCTATAGTTATCCGTCGTCCTCTTGAGAAGAACTTATTAGCAACCACTTTTTATAAATAGAAAGTCGAGATCGATATTCTTCGATTCCATAACCTTATTGTAAGATTCAATCCAATCGACATATAGTACAACTTAAATACAAGCAGATATTTGAATTTCGAGTAGCAACATTTGTTCACGGGTCATTCGATTCGATTGAAACTTACTATAGGGTCAGTGCCCTTAAAATAAGATTTAATCAAATCGACATACAACATACATACAAGCAGATTTTCCAAATTTAAGTACAAAGTACAAACATGCGTTCATGAGTCATGGTTTTTTTTTATAATTATATTTTTTTTATGTGAACAAGAATAATTTAGTATGTAGGTATATTTACCGTTATATAGTATCGACAGCACATAAGATTTTGGACAGAAAGTAGGTGTGCGTGTAAGAATATTATTAATTTATCAAAGTACCGTACGAATACGTAGGCTGCAGTTAAAAGTTTTATTTATAATTAAATTAACACTTGATCTGAAACACAACAGATTTAAAATTATTGATCTTTATTTCTTACTTATTTTAAAATTAATATGTATTACACTTATAATGATTTGATGAAATAGTAAAAAGTATTTCTTATTTCTCTGAAGAATCTTTACTACGACTGACCCCCAGTCCACATGAATGGAGTATATTTCAAAGGATAGGTTTACAAAGAAAACACGTTTTGTAGATCCGGTCCGCTCTGTTAGCTCCCGTATGTTTGAGATGGTCGCGAAGAGGAGAAGCGTTTGGATAATCCCTTTTTGTTCTTATATATATATATTGTAATTCGAGATATAACGCTTGCCTTATGAGCTCTGGCGACCTTACTCACCGCAGGAACACAACATCATCAACACTATAAAGGAGTCTTATTTGTTATTAGAGGCAAAGCATACCATTTTAACATACTATTTAAATAAGTCATGCCATATAGGTACCTACTTTAGACGCAGTTACCGGCAGGCTGTATAACTGGTTAAATATTATTAGTAATTTATTATAAAATTATTAATAGCAGATCAAATCACAAGTGCTAAGTTGTAATAAATATAATTGGATAATATTGGCTAAGTAGATGGCGATAACGGCCTCGCTTTCGCAGCCTCGCATAATGTTTCATCCTGTGTTCCTTTTTACCGGCATAATAGTTGTTTTTCCCGACGCCACCCGACTAACTGCAATTTATATTAATGCCGTCATATTTTCGCGTTGGTTACCCGCATTTTCATATTAACCATAGTCCGGGCTTCTATGATAATGTGAGGGTCCCACCTTCGTCATTTGTTCGCAAGCTGATTAAATTTACACGGCTAACTCGGTTTGCTAGCAAATTAATTCTTTAATAGGCTGTATGTGGTGGAAGGTTTTTAATATAACTAGATGGACTTAACACAGTGGTTGTCGTTATGTTTGAATATAACACAAAATTCGAGTTCGTGATACAAATAACTGACTTTCATCACTAAGCACACAATACCTATCCTCAACAATTAAAAAAAATACCTTGTCGAAAAAGCATGCATTAGGAAGGCTACACCTAAAAAGCCTCTCAAAAATCTTACACACATCAGTAGGTCTAATCAACAACGGTGCGGTTCGTATCCTAAAACCACAGATAGGTACTTATGTAGGTAATAAACACCGTCGTGTATTTCCACTAGTCCTTGTGGAGTAGTCCCATGATGGAACTACTGGTAATTTTAATCCCAGAGGTTCCGCTGACTGGACTATTGGGCAGGTTTTGACTGTTAGTAGTAGCTACCTATGTGTTTCATTTCATTACTCGGTAAGTAGATAAAAAACCCTTTTTTAAAAAAGATTTTCAAAAAACAAACAAAGCCGAGTCGACAATGTAGGCCAAATTGTTCCTAAACCTCTGGGAAAAAACATAACAGTAGTCCCCTCATGGGACTACTCCACTGGCACTACTGGGAATACACAAACACCGTATCATTACAACTTTAGATTGTATCAAGTCCTGGATGTATTGTCATCATCATCATCATCACCTGTCTATATACGTCACACTGCTAAGCATAGGCGGACATATGAGGAGTTTAAGCCATAGCACCACCACGCTGGCCCAATGCGGGTTGGTGGGTTATAGCGGTTGCAGTAACAACCCGGACCAGCTGCTCGACGTACCTTCCGAAGCACGGAGGAGCTCGAGATCAAAAATTTAGATTGACACATCCCGACATCAACCATGATAGCGTCAAAACCACAACGCCACCGAGTACCTTAAGCACATTCATTTAAGTAAAAACATATTTGAGGTCAATTTAAAACTTAATATCAGGGTTAGGTTCACAGTTAATGAAAGTGCCACGCGAGCAAAGTCCAAAAAAACAGTAGATTGTTCCGCAGGCAGCATTATTCGAGTTTCCTCTTTATTCCGCGCATTAATATTTTATTTTTACATTCACCAAATCCCTCTTCATATTCCATTATCCTGCTAATTTGAAATAACACTGACACAAATGGAATTTTGTTGGTATTTTGCTTTGTTGACAACATGTCAAAAATAAATTAGCTACGGATTATTTTCAATTTAATTTGTCTACAGTAACCCGTTTGATACACGTGATAGGAATTTGTAGGTAGAACATTATGTGTAGAGCTTCCAAGAAAATCGTTCTGCGAGGAAAAATGAATAAGATACCTACTTTGGACTTTCTCTTAATGTATTATTAAGCAATTGATTTTCTATTGTGTGTGAGCGCTGGCGTACTGTAAGAGATTACCTACATTATCCAGGCATCGTTTTGCATTTTCAACGTTATTAATTTCTCCCGAGCGGTGAAATTGCACTGAAGGTAGTAATTTCACTTAATGTATTATTGTGCAATAGATTTTCTTTAGCGTGTGAGCGCCGGCGGGCCGCTAAGATACTCCTGACATCATTTAACCATCGTTTTATATTTCAACGCTATTAATTTCTCCTGAGCAGTGAAGTTGCACTGAAGGTATTCATAGAGCGTTTATTGAAAAGCGAAGAAAGCTTTTCAAAAGGCACGCGGCACACGCCTGAATACGCGGACTTACGAATACCTATAGTTAACAGAATAGGCCCCGCGTAAGCATATCTCGACTGCCTCTCAAATACCAGAGCTATTGTGTGCTTACTATGTGAAGAAATTAATTTATTTCTTTATTTATATATTTCATTTTATAAAATAACAGTATTCACGATGCTCGGAATAAAATATGTTTTAAGGCAGAGCCAACCCTATCGGTCATTATTGCTCTAAAGCTTTGCAGTAATAAATAACTTTTGTAAGTTGAGTAAGACCCCGAGAGTCTTAATAGAATTAAAAAATCGGTTCTCTTGGAGTCTGTTGGAGAGGCGTGAAAGGCACGATATGGGCCGGCAAGGTGGAGGCCGCTAGAACAGTGTGTTTCAGGCTGCGCCAACAGACTTCGCAAATAATAATAATAATAATAATAATGGTCCGCAAATTTTTCTCGACGCAGTAAACACCAAAATGAAATCATTTCCGTCTGGCCCAAAGCCCGCGTCTGTGATTTACAACCTCAGAAGTAGGATTTTTTTACATAAAATATGATCATAATAGTAATAATCATACACTCACACCTATTATCTAGCCCAAAGTAAGCATCATTAAGAGCTTGTGTAATGGATTCTAGATAACGGATTCATATTGATAATAATATGTATATAAATATTAGAAATATACTAAATAAACATAAACATCCATGACTCGTGAACAAATGCTCGTATTCATCATACAAACATTTGCCCCTACCGGGATTTGAACCCGGGACCTCTTGATCGAGCAGCCCGTATAGCAAGGGGTACAGACCACTCGACCAGCCGGTCGTCAAGACCACTCGAACTCTTCCATATGAACTCTTCTTGCCGCTTCACATTAGGTGGTTTTGAATCATTTGCCGTGCTTTGTGTAAGATCTCGAGGAGCTCGGTGGCGTATTGGTTTGAGCGCTCTGGTTTCGAATACGAAAACAAAGCAACTTTCGCCATGGTGGACCCTGGGATGGGTCAACCAAAAATTTTTAATAATCTCGAGCTTCCTCCGTGCTTCGGAAGGCACGTTAAGCCGTTGGTCCCGGTTGTTACTACAACCGCTTCAACCCACCAACCCGCATTGGGCCAGCGTGGTGGAGTTATGGCCCAAACTCCTCATGTGTTTCTTCCATGTAGGTAGGCCTGTGCCCAGCAATGGGACGTATATAGGCTGGTGAAGAAGAAGAAGTGTAAGATCTCTAGCAACTCTATTATAGAAAAGATTGCAGTTAGTGACACCACTTTGGAGTGCTGTTTTCGTGTAGTGAGAAAGCGGTATGTTAGGAGCAGAGAGATTCGACTCCTGTGCTGTCATCATAACGCTTTCGCTAACACTTGAGTCTTAAGAAGGTAGGCTACTTGTTAGCAGTGCGAAAGATGCTACGAGCGTCTATTATAGACCGCGGCCACCGGTGTTGTAGGTATATAAAAAAATATTTAAAAAATACCACAAGTTCTGGTCATAGCCCAGAAAAGCAACATGTCATTGTCTTCTTTTTTAGCATTCCCCGCTCAGGTAATCCCCAGTACCTAGTCTAAATCTTGTGGTTCTTCTTCTAGAACGCATGTGCAAACGCACATGTGTTGCCTCCTTCCTATAACATGGATTCCTTCAAGAGAGGCGTAAAAGAGCACCTTTTGGGTCGGCAAGGTGGAGGCGGCTAAAGCAGTGTCTAAACTGCACTACTTAGCTGTCTTCGCATATGGACTATTCTTACCGTTTCACATCAAGTGGTGTTGGGTCAATTGCCGTGCTTTGTATAAATACGCATGAAGAAGTTTTACAGGGTCGGCAACGCGTGAGTTCCTCTGGTATACAGGGTGGCACATTTAGATCGGTCAGTATGGGAAAGTCTGAAACTATAAGACATACGAAAATCTCTTTTTAGGAACCATATCATCGATTTTAATAAAAAGAAATACTGCATTCATGCATTTTAAATAAAACGTGTACTCAGCTCGGGAATCGAACCCGGACGTTTAGAAAAAAAAAGAACACTATTTCTATTTAGATATCAATTGTGTAGGTCTTAAGCAATAAACGTTACTATCAAACATGACGTCTTAAATGAATAAAATGCATTGTTTTCATATCCTTTTGATTTATTTTATTAAGTATTCGAAATTATCACCATTTTTTCAATACAACTTTCAACTCGTTTAGTTGCGTTGAATTTTTAAACAACCATAGAGACAATTTTACGCACCTAAACGAGTTAACTACTTAAGACCTACACAATAGATATCTAAATAGAAATAGTGTGAGTTTAATTTTTCAAAACGTCCGGGTTCGAGATGAGCATATAGAGCTGAGTTCATATTTTTTTTAAAATGTATGAATGCAGTTTTTCTTATTACTAAAATCGATGACATGGTTCCTAAGAAGAGATTTTCGCATGTCTTATAGTTTCAGACTTTCCCATACAGACCGATTTAAATGTGCCATCCTGTATAGACTGCTTGGATCGCTCACCATCAGTTAGACTTTATGCTTGTTTTGTATGTACAATATAAGAGAGTCGAAGTTCTGGGGAAAGTATAAACAAGATCCTTTGCAAGGAATGGTTGATTTTTGAAAACTCAAAAAATCAACCAACCGATTTAGGAGCATAATCTTGACATGGATCTTGATCATGTCATTTTCTTGACATATACTTCACATGATTGTTTTCTACGTTTTCTTGTATAGTTTTTTAAGTGACATAAAGAGTATGTTGTATATGTACAAATAGGTAAGTACATAGGTTTTACCTCTCCTGTAGTGTAAGGAATAACGTGACGTTTAGTAACGTTATCCAGTAATACTAGTTGAGGATATCAAATACAATCATTGAATTGCAAGATAAACCAGTGTGGGTTGCATGGCTTGCGGTACACCTCATTAAAAGGCTTATTGTCGGAGCAGCATCCTTTTACAGCAACTTTTATGCTCCAATTAGCCTGAAAAGTGTTAATCTAGGAGCATAATACTATGGAAATGCCAAATTGTGTCAGTTATAAAGGCAGATGGATGAAATTACCTCACACAATAACCAGTCAAAGCTTTGGCAATAATAAAAACTCTCAGTTTATGGAAAGTATTAGCATTATTACCTACAATATAGATAAACGATACAATTTTAAGCTAGACGCATTAACAATTTGTTAAATCAATACTATAGACTAAAATTCAAAACTTGATATAAAAAAAATTCTTTAATCTTAAATATTTGGCACTTTCAAACGAAAATTATGGAAATTACACAACCTCTTTACGAGCCACTTATAAAACTCAACCCACGAAATACGAGGCCTTAAATTTTTCAAATACTTTAGAACACGATTTTGTTTTCGTGTGAAAAGGTCGAAGCGCTTCAAACATTCTTTTCATGACTCTCATTTTTTACGCTGTAAATTAATTTTGAATTTAATTTTCGAACATAAACTAAGGAAAATGTCGCCGCTATCTCACATTTTCTTAACAAAGCGACTATTGTCTTACATTTATAAAATTATGGGGTCTATAAAAGAGTTCCGTTTATTTACATCAGAAAATCGTGAACCTCTTTCAAGATGTTTTGTGAATTAGAGGGTCGACTTCAAACGAATGTTCCTGTTTTTAAAGGATTTGTGTATAAGCGTCTACTTACTGTTAGCTTTCTTAATTTTTAATAAAATATCGCCAAAGAAGCAGCAAACATTTTGTAAGTTATTCGCAATATTTCTTTTGTAGGCTACAAACTTTAGTCGGAGTGAAGGCAGTTTCCAGACATTTTGAAAGAAGGCATTTCACGGCATTTATTGTTATCTGCGGTGAGTATAATCGCGTATAATAATAGCGTATAGTCAAATAATTATTTAGGCAAAATAATTTACTTAATTGGAATAAATATTTTCTATTTCGAATCAAATTCAGATTTACTGATGCAACATTATTACTGAACGTCTAATTTTAATGTTCTCATTATAAAACGTAACATATACTTCAAATAAATGTAAAAGGTTAATGAAAAAATAATGATGCAAAAACAAACAAATTTTAATTACCTACTTATCTGTATTAAAATATTTGGTAGGTCACTAAAATTAACGAATCTTTGAATTTAAAAAAAAACTAATTTATCAGAGAGAGTGGTTTTATTTAGAGATTTTTTTTTTTTAATTAAGAATAATTTATCAGATTTATTTAACTCTACGTGGAAATCGTAAATAAAAATTACTTCACTCGAACAAATGACTGAACACATTTAAATTTTATTTTCAAAAACAATAATTATAATTCATACACTCTTGGTCGAATACTTGTTACTTTTCTTAGGGAAAACTTTTATTGCCTGTGACATATTATTTAGAAGTGAATATCAAAGTTTCATAAATTAAAGTTAAGCGCCATAAAAATTTAACACTCACCTTTATTACGAAACCTCTTTCACGCATACATTTTCCCAGACCTTACAGCCCGCACCCCAAACTCGAAACGGCCACGGCCTAATTTGTGTGAAATAAAATTCATTGACTTAATACAGCGAAAGGATTTTAAGGGACGCTTCAAGCTGACACGTTGTTAAGATTATACGTGGCATAACGCGGGCCATTTCCGCCAAAATACGACGTACGGTCTCGCTCGGTCCAAATAAATTGCAGTAATAATAGTCGCAATCTATTAGGGTCTACCACTAAAACATTGTAAAAGGTAGGTACTTCTTATTAGTGTGTTTCTAGTTTCACAGAAACAAGTCATATTTTAGAGATTACGTAGCGCGTTTGATGGCAAATAGGTATCTTGCTAACTTCATAGGTACCTACAGTTAAGAGCAATATACCTATTTTTTAACCCCCGATGAAAAAAGAGGGGTGTTATAAGTTTGACGTGTCTGTCTGTGTATCTGTGTGTCTGTCTGTGGCATCGTAGCGCCTAAACGAATGGACCGATTTTGATTCGGTTTTTTTTTGTTTGAAAGCTGATGTCACTACGATGGTTCTTAGCTATAATTTATGAAGATCAGTTCAGGCGTTTGATGACTATCAGCTCATTTTCTACATGATATTAGGATTTTCCTAACTTTTACAGATCCGATTGATTTCAAATTTCGTGTACTGTCACTTCGATGATATTCCCATGACATACTAACTTTGAGCTGATGCTATACCATCAAAAAGTCTGCGAAATGCTTAATTTTGCAGAAACTTACAGCAGATATAGCGTGTTTGGGCTCTTATGAATAGTCTGAATGAGATGGTGTTAGATAGATGATTAATGACGCCGGGGGTGACTTAAAATTTTTAATTTTGCAATTATTACATAGATTGTCGCGACCACTATACATTTGAAATATATCACTGCAGGTATCAAATATTATATCTGACATTTAATTAGATTTTACATTATTATTATAAACACGAGACATTTCGATTACTTTACAGTGATAGTGGTGATGGGAAGACTGAAGACAAAGAGTAATGTTAGACTGAAGATATCAGCAGTATTTATTAACCCAGTGTCAGGAATCTGATGCTTGACGGATTGATTTTCAATTGTCATAGTCCTCCATAGATAACGCCGCTTGTATTATCGCTTGGATTAAGTTTGTATTATAGTTTGTGTTCCGTTTCGATTCATACCTCATTGTGTTCTTTTGTCGGACAGTGTGAAGACGGGCTTGTGACTTTAGAATTCGCATGATGGGATCTTAATCAGGAGGTGGTAAACTCTTACCTTTTTCTATATAGTTGTTTTTTTTTTAATTTCAATAGACATTCGGACGCAGGTCTTCACCATCAAATGCTGCGAAAGTTCCGTTGAGATAAATAAGGTTTAATGAGGATTTCCTATAAAAAGCCTGTATAGGCACTCTGCATCTCTTGAGGCGGTAACACTCTATTTCAGTACTGTTTTTTTTTACTAATTATCGTAGTATAATATTTCTTATGAATTTAATGTTATTTTTTACAATTGTTTGTCGAAGTCGGCATGAAATTGTAAGTGTTTTGAACAGATTTCTATTTCATGGGATCGCAGGTATTTATTCGCACATTTCAGTCGCATTACGTACCCTCCCGCCTATTAGTAGGCGCTATGAGTACACACGTATTTATTTACCAGAGACACGTTTGATTTTTCCGTATCTCGTACCAATAAATTAAAAAAGCAGCCTGATTTACAGGTAAAGGAAGAAGAAGAAATAAAATCGTAGAGAGATTCTTAGCAAATATTATTTCAAGTAAACTTTTCGCAATTCACTGGTAGTGAAACGTCCTACATCCTAAATCTATTTCCAACACTATTTAAACGAATAATAATTACCCAGCGGTTGCTCTAATGTCATTCACTCGTCAATGAAGGAAGTGTTATGTGGGAGAAAGGATGATTTTTTGAAGGATCGTATCGTCAGATTACAAGAGTTAAGGCTACGTAGTATACTGCTAGTCAAGCCACAGATAACAGAATTGTTTTTTAATTGTTATAAGCTCCACGAGGGTATACTGCGGCTTAACAGACTACCAAAAGGTACACCGTATGACTTTTGCCTCACTGAACTTATAACTCATCACTGAACTTATAACATTAAAACTCATAAAAAAAGTTAACCTTGCTGTTTCATAGGTTATTTTCACAAACAAACTTATATATTATAACTCTAACACTGCTACTATATTTTAATGATCCTAAAACATCCCAAAACATTCATTTGTATGTACAACAAGAAGCTCGGAGTCATTTCTAAGAGATTTCTTCCTCGTTCCCTGTGTTGAACATTACCCGCATGTTCAAGCCGCGTCACGTAGCTCCTCGCCCATTAGCGGGGATCTGCGAGTGTTGCCACTGTGTTTATTTATTGCATACTCTAAACTGAAACTACAAGTGGGGATAGTCCTCTCTGAACTTACAACGCTTTTGGCCAATTGGTCTTATTAGTTTTAGAGATTTCTTCATATTTATTATCATCAATATTGATTGTAATGGATATATTTTTAAATTTACGATTAATACGTAAAGCTGTGTTAGGGATAAGGGTGATCAAGACAAAACTATAAGTATGTAGCTAACAATTAAATTTTTCGGTTTTAGTTTCTCTTTTTTTTGTCATTAAAAACCTAACGGGGCATATTAATAATGGCAAAAAAGCAAAGGGCCATTCCGGGGATATTAAACAAGTGTCAAAGTGAAATTTAGAATTCGTATTTTAGACTATTTATAAGATAACCTCCGTATTCATAAAAAAAAAAAAGTTTTAAAAGGCTTACCAATAAAGTGTTTTGTTTCTCTTACTCATATGAGAAATAAAATATATAAAACATGTTATGGTAGTGTTTTGTCTAAAATAGCTTTATTGAACGTTTATGATATGGGCGTAAGTGGTTAACCGAATTTGTAGATGGTTGGACGCAGAGAAATGGAATATTGAACAAGACGTCAGAAAGCATGAAACTGTAGCCATCACTAGGAGTTGAATCTGTTTATTAAATAAGTGTGCGGCGACTGCGACACACGACGACGCCTAGATCGTCGCAGATCTAGCGCGTCTGGATGCGTCAAATAATACATTGTTTTAAATGAGTACTTTTTTTTCTTGTTTTCATGACGATTACAATACTATTGTTAGTATTGAGTGTACTTATGCCGATAAAGTCATTTTACCAAATTAACAACAAATTATTATGAAAAATGTATATAGATACTAGAAAAAAGATGTACCTAAGACTGTAAACCGTACTCAGTAAACGATACACCGGCGGGCTGGTAAGGACGAATTGTTAATAAATACGAAACTATGTAGTCTTAAGAATATAGGGTGTTCAAATCAAGTCCGCGTAAATGTCGTGGTGACTAAATCAATAACTTTAACGTATATCTTGTACTAAAAATACATGGGAAACATCAATTAATATCTCTGTGTAAAAATGTGCCCAGAAGCCGTTAAAATTAGAAAGTTATAAAGTTAAAACCATTCACTGTAAAATTAGCTCTAGTAGATGCACCTTTTACTTAGTATATCCGCGGATTTGCATTATCCCTGATAATAATAATATTCAATTGGTTAGTATACACATAATTTGGTGTAATTACCTCTCCGATAGGTAAAGTAGCTATTAGATACCAACACTACATGTCAGTAATTATTAGAAACAGGGAGTTATCACTCAACTGTCGCGAAAAGGTATATTTACTAACTAGTTGCAAATCTAAAGTAACAGTAGTATGAAGATGGTATATTAAATTTGGTAATAGTAATTAGTAGGTACCTATATCACAGCAGGGTTTTAATATTAAAACATTGTTGGCTAAGGTTTGTATCTATACCAGATACAGTTGGGAGTTCCTGTTCTCAAAGATGTTAATGAGTACCCACGACTCGGAAAAAATATCCAGCTAGGTAGCTCCAACTTCTAGAAAGAGGTAAATCGACGAATCCAACTCAGGTGGACAGCGCTTGGAAAATTACGTATGATCTTCTCGTCTAAAATTCCACAGTGTTGCAAGTCGAAAGAGTTCGACAAGTGTGTGTTGCCAGTGATGACATACGGCTGTGAAACGTGGTCGCTTACTAACGGCTATCTGAATAAAGTCACAGTAACTCAACGAGCTGTTTCCCTACAAGTTAGAAACAGAAATGAGGACATCCTTAAGAGAACAAAGGTCACTGACATTGCTCATAGGATTAGGCACATAATCTAGTATGACGACCTCAAGACGAAAAGTGCAACTAGGCTCCCACTAGATGGACAGACGACCTGCCCCCTTATATACAACTGTCGGAAAAGAATCGAATTTCCGAATCTCTTTACTTGTTATTTTTTATCACGGTGCGTCAAAGCGAGATGGCATGTGTCTTTTCGAATCGAATCCGTGATCCCACAGTTTCTGAATAAGCTGGTCAAGGTCGCAGGTAACCACTAAATGCAGGCGGAACAAGACAGTTCCGTTTGGAAACCGACGGAGAAGACTAATATGATAATGATCATAAAGCGGACTACTTAATACATTAGAAATACATTCTTAAAATTAATACACTACTATTATGTATAATAATGTATTACCTATAATGTATTTTAATTTAAATGCGACGAATGAACTGATTTGATGAGTTGTACTTAAACGTTTGTTAGAACGGTTAGTTGCCAAAATAAATTGAATTGATAAATATCGATAATACAATGAAAGCGCAAACATAAAAAATAGCTTTTTTTACCACAATAATTATTCCTAAATTGTTAGTACAAATAATGTATTTGCCTAAAATGGAGTTTAGAAAGTGCGACGATAAAATTACCAAACCAGACAATGATCACATCCAGACAAAACACATCAACGTAGCCTGACTAAATAATCCAGTTAGAAGGCAGGTCGGCATAGGACATGAGGGTTTAGGCTATGTTCTATATATATTTGTGACGTTTGGGCCATCCTCTTTAAATAGCGTCTGTTTTGCGCTCCACCGCTCCTTTGTGTTACCAAATTGACTTTGACGAAATTTTGTCAAATCATATATACCTTTATAAGTACTTTCATAATAAACAAGGTCTTTCGTAAATGTTATACTTATGAAAAATGTAACAATGTTTACGCAATACTCATCGCAGATTTAATGAAATGAGGTCCAAAATGAAAAGTTTAAGCGTTTGTCTGAAGAGGACAGATAATTTATTTTTCAATTTACGCATAGGTATACGAGATTTTAATTTACCATTAATTAAGGACCCTCTTTAAAGGGAGCTTAATTCAGTTTGTTGACTGCTAATTCGCGAAGATGTAAAATAGGACCCACGTTCCTGCTTTGACGTGTACATTTCGTTGTTAACACGAATTCCTATAATATTCTTATGCGTCTCGTCTAATAGACTGGGGGTCTGATTCGGTTTTACATTAAATAATAAAGTTTTGATTTTTTAAAAATGCTGCGCTGTATATAAATCAAAGAAGAATTGAGTTCCATGTGATATTTGCTCCTAACCTATAAGTAGGACACAGAATCAGGTCCTGTACAAGAAATTTGATTGAAACTTTAAAATGTAAAGCCAAGGAAGGCTCCTATTCTAGTCTAGTGTCTCTGCAATAGAAAGTATTATAGATAACAGGTTTTTTTTTATTGTCATGTTCAGCCAAATTCTATTTAGGTACCTACTCAGCACAGGCCTTAATACTTTAGAAAAAGACATAACGATGTTGAAAATTTCTTTAAAATATAATTAGGTATTCATACATCGTGCATCGTTCGGGCTTCAGCAATAAATTGACATCGCGTAAGTGATAGTGTTAAGTATGTTAAAAAGTTACCTAACCAGTATTATATGAAAAAATAAGGAATGAAATCGATTTATTAAATTATATTTTTTGAATAGGGACGGTAATCAGCCTGGTTTCGACCTCTTGTCAGAATACATCCACTCAAGCTAATTAGCAATAAGTACCTGAATAATAGTCATATTATTAGTAGGAATTAAATGTGAGTAAGTAAAATTTTATACAAAATTATAGTAAAGTTTGTCAAACACAATCGTGTTTGATGGAGGTGGGGGTGAGAATCTTACTACAAAATAGATAGGTATAGAGAAGGCTAGCTCCATTCAACGGACAACAACAGAGAACACAAACGTAGACACCTACGTAAATCAAAATCGAGTCTGTTTGTGCGTGCACCTGATACCACTTGTCATATTATTATGGCGCCGGCCTTCTTTACCTATCTATTTTGTGACCATATGATATTACTTATGACCTGTCAATAATAAATTATATTATTATTATTATTTTTCGTTGTTTCATGATTATTATCATTTAACGCAATCATGTAGTTACCGGAGTCTAAACTAAACAGGTTGCCTGCCAAACTAAAGGAAGCCAATTTTGATGTAAGTATCACGTTTTACTCATAAGATATGGTAATTGTAAAATTGTACTTCCTCACAAAACTATATTTTTAGTCTTAAATTTATGGCTTTTGTATAGGTAGTTGCAGGTAGCTTTTTAATTAGTATTTGTGAAGCGCCCATGTGGCTTAAGTTCATTTGTACCCGTAAGTGCAATGACTGACCTAAATTACATATTGCTCTGCGGTTTACTGCTACGTCAGCTGAGCATTCCTAGCCATTCAGGATTGGATATTAATTTAGTTTTCACTTTATCATTTATATTATATTAATTAATAACAAATAACTTCCTTGTATGTACACAATTTTAATCATTTGTTTTAATTGTAAATAGGCTTATTTATCATAATGCATATTAATGTGTATTGTATATGTATTACAGATCTGCCCTTTCAAAGCTCTTCTTTTGTGGGTACACTTTCTATACATATAGGTAGGAAAATGAGTGGCACCTTCACACGTTCACTCCACTAATGATGATATTTGTAATGAAGTGTGTATTGAATAAATAACCGAATCAAAGAAGAACTAATAAACATTATCCACAAAACGACGCTGACTATCGCAGTAAAGCATTGTGACACTTTGATAGAGCCTCGCGTGTTACCGATTCCCTATAACACGTAGATATAAAATATATTTTAGACAGGCTAGCGTGATTTTTTTATGTACCTAATGGTGATAAATATGAGAACGGATCCTAAATGGTTACCGTAGACGCTTCAAGGGTATTTCTTGCACGAGCGCCTCTAAAAGTTAGTCCCATGGATCAAGAATACTTAAAAATCTTGTGTTATTTGACAGCGATCTTCTTTTACATTTTTTTTTACACTCACATCTATTATCTAGCCCAAAGTAAGCATCATTAAGAGCTTGTGTTATGGATACTAGATAACGGAGAAATAATGATAATAATATGAATATAAATATTAGAAATATACTAAATAAATATATAAACATCCATGACTCGTAAACAATGCTCGTACTCATCATACAAACATTTGTTCCTACCGGGATTCGAACCCGGGATCTCTTGACCGAGTAGCCTGGAGTACAGACCACTCGGCCAGCCGGTCGTCAAACTATGTGCCTAAATGTTTATTTACGTCATTTTTAGTTCATCACCAGCCCATATACGTCCCACTGCTGGGCACAGGCCTTCCACACGGGAGAAACATAACAGGAGTTTGGGCCATAACACCACCACGCGGGTCCAATGCGACCAACCAACGGCTTAACGTGCCTTCTCAAGCACGGAGGAGCTCGAGGTAAGAAACTTTGATTGACTCATTGACGCTTTGTTTCCGTAATCGAAACGAGCGTTCAAATCACTACGGCACCGAGCTCCTCATTTTTACTTACGGAGAAACAATAGCTTATTTTTTTTCCTAGTAACTTCTCTACTTCTACAATATCTACTAATAACCTACAATCTCTTTCAACAGCAACTTAAATTACAAAAACGTAGATGCGTAATAGTCTCCATTTCTAGGAATCACAAGTACGTGGGTTTTCATAAGCGAGCACATATTTATATTATCATTTTTTCGCCTTCGAATGCTATATTTTTTTATTACATTCTTCGACAATTATTCGTCTCAACCTTAGGTTTGACGAATTTAACATAAACTTAACATAGGCTGTTATATAATTTTAGCAACCGGCGGCGGCACGGCGCTATAGACACTCTTCTAGCTTTCATACAAAATTCAGTTAACGAAGTCAAGACGGTTTACGTTAAGCGTAGGCACTCCCGCTCTCGAGGCACTGAAGTGAAACAATTGAATGTGTTGATTAATTTCTAGGACGTGAAGTTGTAGTTTAGATTCTCAGTGCAATAAGTTAAAGATTCATACAGTAGGTATTCAAACTATATTTTCTTTATTTAGATCGTTAGTAAATTTATTCTTTGTTCCAGTCACATATAACAATGTATGATGCATCCAATGATCGCCCTTCAATTGGAAAATTCTTACTTTAAACCGTCAAGCATCAGATTCCAGACACAATTGATTCTACAATTGTCATAGACCTCCCGAGCTATAACGCCGCTTGACAGATTAAGGTCCAGAGGAAACGTTCAGAAACCACGGCCAGTTGTGGTCGCGTCCATTGCCCTGTTAATGACAGCTGGAAACCATCTTCAGCCTTGGTTGACCTTCTGAACATAAGGAAAATTTTATACTTAGAATAAAATACTAATTGTATCTCCCTGCTTTTAATTTCATACAAGTAGCTTGACAATCAAGTCTACAAAAAAGTAACAATTTTTCATATCATCCATACCTGGTGATCCCATCTCGCAGCATGTTATACACAAATAAACTGATCACACTGAGTATTTAGATACAATAGATTGTGACCTTTATTTCGAATGGAATACGACTTATGTTCTCGTATTAGCATGACTGTTCGGTACAGTAATACAAATTTACGACTTATTACTGCTGGGAATTCAACAATGTCATTCTACCGGACCGCTATCAGGAATATACCAAATCAATACATTTTTTACGTTGACGGTATTAAATTCAGCAGGCGTCGATTCCCCTAATGATTTTTCAAAATTGGATTTATTGGAAGATGATAAATACGATTCTGGTTGATGAATTTAAACGTTTTCGTAATACCTCTTAAAAGAAATCTTTCAATTCAATCGCGCCTTTGTTAATTCAAACCACATCTTACAATAGCCTTAAGAGGGAACCTAGTAGAATTAAGTCAATTTAATTAACTTTTTAAATGTACTAGTAGCCGCCCGCGTAGATGTCGGTTATCGCACCAAGTCCCTTATAGGGTCTCAAAACTATCTCTATACCAAAAGAGATCTTTCATATCCGGCCAGGTATATGGACGGTTTCTCAAAAAATCAGGAATAGCTCCTGAATCCGGGAAAAATAATATTAGGTGGTAGGCCCGTATGTAGGGTCGTTTGGGTAGGTACCACCCGCCTTTCTTATTTCTGCCGTGAAACAGTTCGCTGTGTTTCGTATTGAATGGAAAGGTAGCCAGTGTAATTACTGGGCATGGATGGCATTTCATCTTAGGCCTCAGGATGACAGTGCATCTGCAATATCAAGTGATTTTCCCTTGTTATTGCAGGTGTCTATATGCGGCGATAACCGCTTACCATGAGGTAGGCCGTCAGCTTGTTTGTCATCTAGTTGTATAAAAAAAACTAATAATTTCTTTTAATAAATGCAATTTTTGTACAACAAACTAGGCAAGTTTGTTTGTACAAAAATTGCATTTTTCCTTCGATTTTACCATTATTCAATATGACAATATGGCTGGCGACTTAAAAGTAAACTAAACGTCACCAAAGTGACACAGGTGCCATGATGAATTGGCTATGGTGCAGTTTATTCTCTCAAAATTCTTGTTTTGTACCACGCTACAAAGCAAATAAAAAGAAAATGGACAATTGAACGCTGCTCAACTGGGTCTTCATACATTTTTGGAACATCTCTTGTCATCTAAATCGATTCAGCGATTATTGATTCCCCATGCAAGCTTCCAACCCATTTTCACCCCCTCAAAAGATGATATCTGAGATAAAAAGTACGGGATTAATCTCTATACCTCTATCCAAATTTCTTATCTCTATACCAAATTTCATCTTAATCAGTTTAGAAGCTTAAGCGTGAAAAGGTTACAGACAGACACACTTTCGCATTTAAAATATTAGTATGGAAGTATGGATTCTATGATACTTTCTAGAAAAAATGTGGTCACTAAACCTTATAGATAGCCTATAATATAATGATAAGTAATATCAATGTTTGAACATCAATGTTCTATCCTTTTCTTGTCTACTCTGTCCATCCAAAGCTAGACTGGACGAGATCGCTATTTCGCGATAAGACCGCCCTTGTACTATAAAGTTTCTTCATATTGTTTGTATCTATTTCTGGTGAACAACAAAGCATTATTAATCTATCATCTATGTAAGATACGAAAACATATTCATCTGTATGAGTCGACTTTAGACTTAGAGTGTGGCTGTGCATCAGCGGATAGTTGTTCGTGCCTCTAACCCGCTCGTAAATAATAAATACATGACCTGTATGTTGGTGAAGACGCGCCCGGTGTCAGAATAGTTTCACTTAAACGTGAACCAGGTGGGCTTTTTCAAATGAATTTTAGCTCGAAACGTAAAATTCTAAGAAGTAAAAGTGATAACAATAATGTGCTTGGTAATTTCGATTGTAGGTATATAACGCGCTTTTAAGGAGAATTGTACGCAAAATCTAATTTCCTTACTATATTTTTAATAATAATAAGGAGTATCCAGCTTAGAAAGTTTAAAAAAGAGCAAAAAAATTGTGCAAAATATTACGAAATATTTTTGGTAGAGATAAACTGTGTAGATATGCAAATTGTTGAGCACTAAATACACCGACATTTTTTTAATTAGAATACTCAAGCTTTTATATATTTGCTAATACAATACAATTTCTCTTTACCCTGTAAGTATTTGGATTCTTTCACGTTCCATATTATTATAACTTAATAATGTTGTAGAACCAAGTGCGGGTATTTAATATGGGTCTATTTGATTGGATGAAATGGGTCTCGTAAAATTTATTTTAACACCTGGCTAGTAATTATAATGGTCAGATCGCTTGGCTTTCTTCTCTTCTGTTCCCAAATTTTAACGCGGCGGCTTGAAGCCAGTATGAATGAATAGCTGGCTTTTATGGAATAGATAACTGAATATTGGAACAAGTGGGCATGGGAGCTTTAGCTCCACGGTGGTACTATTAATATAGGCTATTAATAGTATTTGTAATCATAAGGTCTCTAAAAAAGAAGTATTACCTATTACTTATAAGAATGAATCCTTAAGATTCATTTTTGATTATAATCTATTGAGTCATAAGTGCTAAATTGGTATTATGTATATTTTTACTATACTAAAATAATAGGAATGTACCGAAGATAGGTATGATTTGAAATAAACTTTTTTGGTTGTATAATTACGTAATGACTGTTATGTAGGTTTTAGAAAGCAGACATATATAAAACAGGTCGAGTGGCCCGCACTTAGCCGGAGGATTTGGGTCCAAATTAGCAAATTGTTGGGGCATGTTTGTAGGTATGTTTATTAAGTATATTGTTATAGATATTTATCTACAACTGACTGAGTTAGCTTAATCATAACAGAAGTGCTTAAAGATTAGGATTTAGGCTATATACTAGGTATGTGAATCTAAGATCATTATTTTATAATACGTTTTGCGGTAAGAAAGTGAAACACTAAAATAAATTCCTGAAATGTTGGAGTAAAAGAATTGCATCTCTCGTTGTGAGCTGCAATGATGCGCAGTGCTCTTGGGTGCAAAATACTGCATTGCCAGAAACCATCCGGTATTTTCCTATCCATATTTGATCGGATTTACCGAGTAGATTCCGCAAATTCACACCAAGGTACTTTATGAATCGAAAAATTCTGTTTTACATTCCTCTGTCTCTGTCTGGTGTACGAGTAGTTTCCATTTGTAGTTGATCAAATATTTAACCGGTAAGTACAAAATATTATTTGCACTATTTTTAGTACCAGCTTCGGCGTTCAGGAAACAGAGATGATTTTTGAAAAACTGTGATATATACGTATCTCATAATTTTAGTTGAAAAGCATGTGTATTAATTTTCAAGTCAATCGACCCAGTGAAAATATTTTTTTACAGAAAATTCAACCCCCAATTTCAGCAAACACTTTACAAAAACCCACCTTCTAAATTTCATGTCTCTTAGATCAGCAGCATAAGCTATGCATTAATATATCAGTAAGTTAGTCAGTGAATCAGTTATGACTCTGTATTTTATATACCCAGACTAGATTGAAGCTTCCGCCCGCGGCTACGCCCGCATGGCCTACAGGAAACAAATAACCTTTTTCCAGTAACAAACATTTTATGAGCACTTTCACTTGTTCTTAGTTAAATTTTCAAACTGACAATATCCCAAACAAAGCAATAAGGACGAAGTTTTACGTGAAACTAAAATAATCTCTGAGTTGCGACTAGTTTTAACAGAACTCAAAGCGCATGTAAAAAGATCTAATTAGGAGATAGTCAAATGTAGAAGTAAATAAATAATATGGTTTATAATTAAATACCATACTCACTTGTCGCGCCCTCAGTGTCACCCTGCGTGTCATGCCGTGTAGAATTTTCGAATGGAATTTATATATCTGAGCATCATAGTAACCTAAACAACAAAAACACTAATTGTCCACCCAAAAAATAGAATTCAAATCGAAACCTTTAAATGGAAGAAATAATTAAATTGAAGTGGGTACTGATCTCATAAAAAGGTATTTTTTGGAGTCGGTGCTTCACTTTCTATTTCTGGAAACAGCTTTGCGCCGACTTCAAAAAATACCTTTTTATGAAATAAGCACCTACATTTCATTATATTTCCTTTTTCGAGTATTGAATTCCGTTTTTTATTTAAAAAAAAAACACTTTATGTGACTAAATTTTTAAGGTCAAAGCTAGATGGATGACCATCAACATTATTGGCTAGTCTGTCTCTTAGACTCTGGTTGAAATACAATAATATTGTTTGTTGTGTCGTAACACTGATAAGTTATCATTAATTTAACTCTTAACCGTTACCGAGTTATACCTTCCATCATCAGCTCAACTGCATAACCTGAAAAAATACAACTATTGGTCTATACTTTCATATAATATTTAAATAATTATCCTCTAACTTCTAACCGTTAAGGAGTTGTACCATCACCAGCTTATTAACATGAGATGATGCAAATTAACGCACCTGCAATATCAAGTGATTTTCCCTTGTTATTGCAGGTGTCCAGAGGCGGCGGTAACCGCTTGAAATTTAGGGGTTGCCCTTAATTTTCCTGGGATTCCATCATGAGATCCTGATTTGGTGACAATGGGACCACCTCAGGAGTCAATAAAAAAATATTATATCTGTCCTCAATAGACATAGAAGTCGGTGAACAGACATTAAAAAATATAGGTACAGACAAAAGAACATAAGTAGAACCTCCTCCTTTTTAAAAGTCAGCAAAAATTAATTTAATTTGGGCATCTTTTCATCGATTAGATACCGTTTCATTATTTCCTTCTTCCCCGTAGTATTTTTTATTTGCTGTATTTATTATTATCCTCCTTTCGAATCTTTTTTGACTCTGTTAGGGGATGGTTTTGAAGAACTGTGATACACGTGTTTCGTAAATTTAATAGAAGAGTATTTATACCAATTTCCGAGGCAATCGACTCGGAGAGTAAAAAGTTCCATAGAAAATTTAACCCCCTATTTCACCCTCATCGGGAAGAAATTTCGAAAAACCCTTTCTTAGTGGATACCTGCACTTCACAAAGAACATACCCTCCAAAGTCTCTAGGACCTGCGGTTTAGGCTGTGCGTATATATATAAGTCAGTCAGGACTTCGAATTTTATATATTCTATAGATTATCTCGCATTAGACGGGTCCCTCTATATGCGTGCTCATAATTCTGTTTCCGAAGAAGGCTCTTTGTCAATATTACATTGTCATTGAATTCTATCTACCTGATCGAACCATCCCTTTGGTCCTCTCAACCTTTTGCCTTCCATTTTGACTGTATTAGTATTTCAACGGACTATTTATCCAAGGTATCAATCTGCGAAGCACCCCATCAGACACAAAACATGATGGATTTTATATTGTGTGTAGGCGCCGGAGGGTTGGTAGGGGATGAAAGGTAAAAGCTTACTGTTGTGTGTGTGTATGTTAAAATAAAGTGAGAAAGAAATATGTAAATGTGTTTGTATCATGTTATTAAAAAAAAACTCTTTTGAACTCATGAGAAATATTATATAAAGCATAGTAAAAGTAAGCAAAATATTTTAATCAGGTTTCATATAAAGTTAAGGAACGTCTATTTCACGAACAAAGCAAATCCTTATGAAATAAAAATATACGCAGAGTCAGTTCTATTTAATATTAGGTATATATTTTTAGAAGCTTTTCTTTGCAAACTTCCACTAACAACTTTTTATATTTTATGAAAACGTAAAACATTTTGCTGAAGAACAGTCAAATAAACCCTACGTAGACAAACTATATTGCTTAGTTATTTAACTGCAAAGCTGCAGGGCATACACTTTAAATTTATTTTTGTACAATACTATGAATGATTCAGGTATTATTACATACAAAAATAGGTAGTAAGTAGGTAGTGGGTGGTGAGGTGAAGGTTGTAATAGATATTAATAAAGCATATTACCTACTGTTTTTACTCAAATTTAAAGCATCTGACTAGAGAGGTGCCTTCTCATTACAGATGAATAAAAGTATTATACAATTTAGTAATGTTGTGTTTTTTTTGGATCTTTGAAGCTCATCGAAGAAGTACTTTGTTGGAAACAGAGCTTGTCCGATTTTAATAGGTATTTTGCTTTCTATAGTCGCTTACTCATCAGGGACCACCAATAATAAATAAAAAATTGACAGTATAATAAATAGAAACAGTCAATAAAAACAAATTTTGCAATGTATTCAATATAGCTAGTTTCTAAACTGCATAAGTAAATTTCATTGCAGCAATAACTTGTGTTCAACTTACTTTAACTAAGTGCAAGTTGATTCCGCTCCCGTTGCGAATTTGTACTAACTTAGCCAGTTTCATTCAAACACCGGCTAATTCGCCGTCTATACAGTTAGTATATACCTAACTGACGAAATTTCAGGTAACTTTACGAACTAGACTTAGAGTAATCTAATTGCGAATCTAACTAATAACACACAGAAGTCATCTTATCATATATTAGTCTACTTTTTCATTAAAATTTTATAGATAATAATAAATAAAGAGTAAAAGTTTTAGTGAAAAAATCTATGAATAATGTATATTTATA
Source organism: Nymphula nitidulata (assembly GCA_947347705.1). Lineage (NCBI taxonomy): Eukaryota > Metazoa > Arthropoda > Insecta > Lepidoptera > Crambidae > Nymphula > Nymphula nitidulata. The sequence continues at coordinate 12,624,472 of OX374625.1, read as the reverse complement.
AAATTCTAAGTCCTGGCTGACTCACTGAGTAAATGACTGACTTATATATCAACGCACAGTCAGCCCCAACCGCTGGTCTTAGAGACATGAAATTTTGAGGGTGTGTTCTTTGTAAAGTGTAGGCTTCCACCAAGAAAGTGTCTTTCGAAATTTGCATTCATTTGCTGGTAAGTCAATGACAGTATGCCGACTATTCTGATCTGTAACGGCCGTAGTAAACTAGCATTCGGATCAAACTTACCAAGCCACCACTGCCTAACTGGAACAGATGTAAAGCAAAGCGTCCCAATTTGCCAACACATAGTGGCAGATGCGGCGTTTGGCAACCATAAATAACGGTGCGACGACGCCTGTGGCGTCCCGGCGGATATCAGGCAGTGACCCGATGATACGTGAGTAGCTCCACCAGGATAATCAGTTTTGAAATCCTCAAAATTCCTATTCTGCCGTTGTATCAAGGCCGTTTTTTTTTATACAACTAGATGATAAACAAGCTGACGGCCCACCTGGTGGTAAGCGGTTACCGCCGCCTATAGACACCTGCAATTACAAGGAAAAATAACTTGATATTGCAGGTGCGTTGTCATCCTGAGGCCTAAGATAAAATGCCGTCCATGCCCAGTAATTACACTGGCTACCTTTCCCTTCAATCCGAAACACAGCGAACTGTTTCACGGCTGAAATTAGAAAGGCGGTGGTGCCTACCCAGGCGACCCTACATATGGACCCACCACCTAGTATTAACGTAATATACAACAACAGACTTCATTTACGTATCGCTAGTCTTTAAAACAAGAGGTATTGTTTTCCCAAATAAATGCGCAGTATTTAATTAGGTAAAGCATACGAGTAGTATGCATCTGAATAATCTGACATACTAATGGTACTCATCAGCTAAAGTAACTCATCACTATTCAGACTCATAACCGTAATCATAACCGTATGATCACATCAACAAGGGCAAAATAACGTAAAATATTTATAGGGTTATGTTAAGACTACTTACAGTTAAGGATGAAATGTTGAAACCATTATCCTTGTTTTTATCAAAATGTACAGATTCCTAATTTTGTTCACATTTAATTAATACCTGGAACAAAAACAAAGAAGACATTAATTAAAATCGGCCCGTGAGTTTTCCCTAATTAAAGCACGTTTGCTCTTCTATTTTCTTCGATATTCGCCGAATGAAATCGTTTGAACTTAAATTTTGTAGAAATATATCCTCTAAAACGTATGATGAAAAAAAATGGGCACTTTTTCATGAACCAACTGCGATGAGGGCAGGTAATGAATATTCCTAAACAAAGCCCAACTCATTAGCCATTCAGTTGGCGTCTGCCAAAATAATTTACAAAAGTCTTGATGAATGTTAGTACGGTTTATTTCAAATGTCCGCGTTTCATCGCTGAATTGTTTACATTTTGTTATCGTCATTTATCATTTGTTACCGCGTTAATTACTCAAAAGTGTTTCAGGTGGTATTAGCCTGTGTATAAAAACTCTGTGTTAACAAAAGCTTAGTAGTATTTTCTTACATTTTCTCGAGCACTACACATTTGAAATAAAACCAATTTACCGGAATTAACTCGCGTCTAATAAGATGCTATATTATTATTATTATATACTAGACGTTTCGATTACTTTACAGCGATCGTGGTCACGGGAAGACTGAAGTTGTCAATTGTCTTTGAAAAGTTTTAAGTTAACTACCGTCACATGCGAACACGTTCTTGACGGACCCATTCACTACATCAGATTTGATAATCCCCAATCCTCACCAAAGAACACCGCGTCATTCCTAGAATGTAACGTGAGGATATTGAAGTCAAAAAACATCCTAATTTCAATAGAGAATATGGTTGGAGTGAACCACTATCTTGGGATCCCATCATGCGAATAATGAAGTCCCAAGCCCATTCTCACAGTGTCTGACAAATTGACAGCCTGAACTTTGTGTGCGTGAGAATTAGACCGCTCAAAATATAACACAAAGTGACGGTAGTTAACTTGAAACTTATTATCCGTGCGGTGACGGATTAAGAATACAATTCACCGCCCCATTTCTTCCCGTGGGTGTCGTAAGAGGCGACTAAGGGATTACCGAGCTACCAACTGCTCGTCTGGTGGTAGGGTCTGAACACCCGTCTGGATAGTGACCACCGTACGCATGGCGTAAAACCCGCCAAGTGACCACTTGTGGTCGCGTTCCGGGATCAGTCAGCGTACAACCAGAGCTTGGGGAGTCGTTGCGGCGATGGATGCGGTCAGTGACGGCTTCCGTCTAACCAGAGCCAGGTGGACTGCATTGACCCGCCGACCAGGGAGACCCGAAGAAACGGCTGTTCCGCTGGCCGCCCGTGGTACAGTACAGGGGCCCAAGCGAACCTAACCAGTTCGTGAGGCTGCCCTATCATGCCACGCATAATCTTGGGGTGGTCCGTCGTGCCGGTTGGTGACCGGGTGGTGGGGTCCCGGCGGCCATTCCCGGGGGGGTTCGGGGGCCCTTCCGTTCGGCGGGTCAGCGCTTCTCTACTGTCGGCTATTACCTGGGGAAACAGGCCTCACGCTTTGACCGTATATATCGCGGCAACGTCCCCCCAATTCACGCCTCTCCTCCTTCATCATCTATTATGGCAGCGCTCAAAAACAGTTCCGGTCGTTCAGCGGTGCACACCCCCACCACAACCACGCTGTTTGAGGTCGGGCTCACTAACATCCGTGGGCTCCATGTTAACCTCAATGCCGTCCACCAACATCTCGAGACGGCTCGACCCGAAATGCTGTTTTTGACGGAGACGCAAATACTCCGCCCGGCAGACACTAGCTACTTGGATTACCCCGGCTACGCTCTTGAAGAGTCCTTCAAAGCGAAGGCCGGGGTATGCTTGTTTGTCCGGGCGGATGTTTGCTGTCGCCGTCTGCGCTGTTTGGAGGACCCTTCCTACTCTATTCTTGGGGTGCATGTGGACCTGGGCACACATTGCCGAATCTACGTGTGCCTCTATAGATCCCACAGCGGTGACATGGAGACAACTCGACTTTTCGAACATCTTAGTCGGGTGGCAGATGTTGCGCAGGAGCAGTTTCCAACCGCGGAATTGGTGTTTTTAGGGGACTTCAATGCTCACCACGAGTCGTGGTTAAGTTCCTCTAAAACTGACCATGCTGGTAGAACTGCCCACGCTTTCGCTCTCACGCACGACCTGACCCAACTGGTAAACCAGCCCACCAGGATTCCAGACATTGTCGGTCACGCGCCCTCATTGTTGGACCTTCTGCTGACGACTCGCCCGGATGGATATCGGCTAGAGGTTCATGCTCCTTTGGGAACATCAGATCACTGCCTGGTATCCGCTGGGGTGCCACGGGCGTCGCCACCGGTACCTATGGTTGCCAAACGCCGCATCTGGCACTATGCGTCGGCAGATTGGGACGGTATGCGGGATTACTTCGCATCTGTCCCTTGGAGGCAGCGCTGTTTCAGTGAGCTGGACCCGAACGCTAGCCCTACTGCTGTTGCTGATGAGATCATGTTAGGGATGGAGTACTATATCCCTCACTCCGATCTCATCAGTAGGGGTAGGCGTAACCTCTGGTTCAACCGCGATTGTGCCTTAGCTGTTGAAAACAGACAGTCGGCATACCGCGCTTGGATCAGGGGCCGAGCTTGCGGGGATCCCAACATTGACTCACTGAAAGCAGTCTATAACAACGCCACCAAGTCCTGCAAAAGGGCCTTCATCAGAGCGGATGCACAGCGCGTTGCACGAGTTGGCCAAAAACTTCTTACGCATCCTACGGGAAGCCGTAGCTACTGGCGTCTGGCCAAAGCCGTGCAATCCAACTTCTGTCAACCCTCGCTGCCCCCGTTGAGATGTTCTGACGGCTCGCTAGCTCACAAGCCGCAAGAGAAAGCCGATCTCTTGGTAAAACTCTTTGCTGCTCACTCCCGAATCGATGACTGCAACTTACAGCCACCAACACTCTCCCACTGTGGCCACACAATGCCCGATATTCGTATTAGGCAATGTGATGTACGTGCGGAGCTTCAGTCAATCGACGTCCGGAAAGCTAGTGGGCCTGATGGCATTCCAGCGATAGTACTGAAAAACTGCGCAGCGGAGTTGTCTCCTGTCTTAACGCAGCTATACCGTCTTTCTCTCTCTTCTGGGTGTGTGCCGGAATCTTGGAGAGAGGCCAATGTGCAACCGGTCCCCAAAAAGGGAGACCGATCAGACCCAGCTAACTACCGCCCGATAGCTGTCACCTCAGTTCTTTGCATGGTCATGGAACGGATCTTAAACCACCAGCTGATCCGATACCTAGAAGATCACTCATTAATTAATGATCGACAGTACGGGTTTCGGCCGAACCGGTCAACGGGTGATCTTCTAGCGTACTTAATGCATGTCTGGGCTGAAGCTATTGACAAACGTGGTGAGTCACTGGCAGTTAGCCTTGACATTGCCAAAGCGTTCGATCGGGTCTGGCACAGGGCTCTTCTCTCCAAGCTCCCGGCATACGGTCTGCCCGCTCAGCTCTGTAACTGGATTGCTGGCTTCCTGCATGAGCGAAGAATCCGTGTCCTCGCAGATGGATGCGCTTCGCGGTTCATGTCAGTGAATGCTGGTGTACCACAAGGCTCTGTTCTATCCCCCACACTCTTTCTTCTTCATATCAATGACATGATTCCGTTAGGAAACATTCATTGCTATGCAGATGACAGTACAGTGCATGGGGGATATTACGGTCGCCCAGGGGCTGGGCGCGCTGAAACCGAGAGGGAGAGGGAGAACCTTACCATTGAGCTCGACAGGGTGTTGAACCTCGTATCTGAATGGGGATCTAACAATCTTGTTGAGTTCAATGCTAAGAAAACACAGGTGTGCGCGTTTACAGCCAAAATGTCGCCGTTCCTTCCCCTTCCGTCTCTTCAGGGCACGACTCTTTCGGCACAGGGCTCCCTCAACTTGCTAGGTATGGAGATATGTTGCGATCTGAATTCCAGGAACTATATCGAAACCGTGATAAAAACAGCCTCACGGAAGCTCGGTGTCCTGAACAAGGTGAGTCGATTTTTCACGCCTGACCAATTATGCCTGCTATATAAAACTCAGGTCCGGTCTTGCGTGGAATATTGCTCGCACTTGTGGGATGGCTCCGCCAAGTACCTACTCGATGCCCTGGACAGATTGCAGCGTCGTGCTGTCCGTATCGTTGGCGATGTAGAGGTCACCAACAACCTTGAGCCTCTGCAATTGCGTCGAGACATTGCGTCGCTTAGCGCCTTCTATCGGCTATATCACGGAGAGTGTTCTGAAGAGCTATTTGACCTTATCCCACCTTCCCCATTCCTACTCAGGAGCACGCGTGCCGGTCTTCGGAGTCATCAATTCACTGTCTCCACCTCAACATCACGTACAAAGAAATTTAGTAGCTCTTTTCTTTGTCGAACTTCCAGAACTTGGAATTCTTTGCCAGCACATGTGTTCCCTCCTTCCTATAACATGGGTTCCTTCAAAAGAGGCGTGAAAAAGCAACTTTCGGGCCGGCAAGGTGGAGGCAGCTAGAGCAGTGTCTGAACTGCACTAGCTGTCTTCGCATATGGACTCTTCTTACTGCTTCACATCAGGTGGTGTTGAGTCATTTGTCGTGCTTTGTATAAAAAAAAAAAAAAAAAAAAGACAATAATTGACGACATCTTGTCTTCCCGTGACCACGATCACTGAAAAGTAAACGAAACATCTGGTGTAAAATAATATTGTAACAATTGGTTTTATTTCAAATGAATAATAGCTTAGTACTTATGTATTTACTATGGACTTTATTGCACTTTAAAATTACAAATAGCAAGTAATGTAATAAATTGTATATGTAAAATAAATATGTATGTTTTGTAGAGGGTTTAGTCATCGAAGTTTGCAGATAATATGTCTCGATGATCTTTTTCTTACAAACAAAACAATTCATTTTTATATTCTTCACTATTAGTTGTTCTGTAAAATTTTAACTATCTTAGGCATGGAATAGACCACTGTTTAAAATATAATACCATCTTATCGCACGTGACTATAGGTACAAGGACACTTATTAATTTTACAACCTTTTTAGTACTTGTAAAATAAGCCAACTAAAATAATACAAAAGTCTATGAATCGGATCAATCTCAACTAACAAGACACTTCAAAAGACGTCCAAACCCTTTGTTATTCAAGTCAAAGAGGAAACGTAAATTTAGCTATGAAGAATGATAACAGTATCGACGATTCTGGGTCACATTCACTAAAATTAAAGTTTAAATTATACTCTTTATTAAATTTTAATATTACAAAATATACTGCGTGCTACGATGTAATGCTATCTAAGGTGGACTTATCTCTAAAAGAGATCCCTAGCCAACCCAAACTCTTATGTAGGCTACAGGAAGTACATTTAAAACATAAAACTATAGACAGAACTAAAATCTCTTTTAAATATGCATGATCATTTAAAAATATATTTTAAATATTCGTTCAGTAGGACAGTAATATAGACAATAAGTAATTTTACCTTATTATACCTATATAGAATAAAAAAAATAAAAAATTTGACACACTAAACTTAAACATACCCAAGCACTTCAATGAAATACATTTAAACTCGGTACAGTCAAAATTTTCTATATACTTAAATATGTCCTCATTCTTTTAGTTGCCTATACATATAACTGTGTGTAGGTATACATTTTCTGTGTCCAGCCTATATAATTTTATCAAAGAACTATTTATTGACTTTAATACCGAGAGTGGGTTCCTGTTTTTCCAACAATAATAAGGCAATCAAATGGGAAACCTTACAATACGCGCAATTTGATATAATTCCTTGTTAATGTTATCACACTGTGATATATGAGTATGTGCTGCAAGCTGTGGTTGCTCGAGCACAATGTAATATCCATCCCGACATGTTTGTAACAAAGTTTTGAAGTACCTAATTATGTGAGGAGGAATTTACGAATACAGAAATGAGAGTCTTATTTTCTATTTTTGCTTTACCCGTATCATTAAAGGTATACTCATACGCAATGGTTTTACCTTATTTTATTATATCAACATCACGTACAAAGAAATTTAGTAGCTCTTTTCTTTGTCGAACTTTCAGAACTTGGAATTCATTGCCAGCACATGACTGTGTTCCCTCCTTCCTATAACATGGGTTACTTCAAAAGAGGCGTGAAAAAGCATTTTTCGGGCCGGCAAGGTGGAGGCGGCTAGAGCAGTGTTTGAACTGCACTAGCTGTCTTTGCATATGGACTCTTCTTACCGCTTCACATCAGGTGGTGTTGAGACATTTGTCGTGCTTTGTATATATATAAAAAAAATAAAGATGCGTAGAGCCTCCAGCCAGTCAGAGATCTTATGACAATTAAAAACCAATTGTGTATAGAAACTGTGGTACCTGTGTAAAGTCAAAAAGTAAGTCTGCTGTAACACTGGTAGAGCAAACGACAGAGTAGCACGGGAGAGTACTAACTATACAAATGTACATCATTGTAGAGTAGAATAGGAACTAAAACTGTTAAAGTACCTACTTAGAAGTGATAGAGGTACTCTAATCATGTACAGCAGACGCACGAACAAATGAATAGTTCACTACAACGAAAAATCGAATTTCCAATACTAGGTTCTATTTTTCGTCACAAACGTCGCAACGATTCGTCTTTGTCCTCGTTGGCTGACACAAGCGAAACAATGCAAATGCTCACTCCGAAAAGTGACTTCATTACATCGTAGATTGAGTTTAAATAAAGTCGACATAAAACGCTACAGTTTGACCTTTACATCGTTCGTTATAGAGGTGGTTTTCGTAGTGCAATGTTACACTTGATGTGCTGTCGTCTGAACATCATGATATTAGTACATTTTATGGTGGTGGTTTTACATAGTGGAATGGTCAGTACCTCTGCCAACATACAGGGGACATTATGCTGAGAACGAAAATTGTGTTATGATTAATCGGTGTTTCTATATTATACATGTAACATATTTATAAAAATATATCTGTCCAAGAACTGAAATTATTGACGCTTAAAATCATATTATATATCCGCTCTTAATTATGCTTAATTTAGGTTAGATAATTGTAATAATTATATTTTATGATAAATATTTAATCATTAAAGTTTTGTCCGACATTGACGTCGAAATTTAAAGACTAACGAGCGAGTTCGTTAAAAAGAAATAACTAAATTTTGCACACTTTTTAAAAGCATTGTCCTTCGCCTTGGCTTACCAGTGAAATCAAGTTACTAATAGACAAGAAAGCTGCTGCTAAAACACGATACAAACATCGACCAACTCCCGATAACTGGGAAAAATATGTAAGTTTCCGTAATCACTGCAACAAGGTGTGTAGGAACGCACAGCGCCATTTTTTTCATAGTTCTGTTGAAAACGGAGATCCAGCGAAAGTTTGGAAATTTCTCCGAACAATGGGGGTTGGGAAGTCTCGCCAAAATTCATCGCCTAAAAACATAGATATAAATTCTTTAAATTCACATTTCTCTTCATCTTCTAACTTTGATAGTATTACCAAAAAAATGACTCTAAACAGTTTATCTAAATCTTCACCTCTCAATTACCCCTTATTATCTTTTAGTCAATTTGCCGATTGTAGTGTTAAAAAGAGTATTATGTATATTACCTCAAATGCAGTGGGCTGTGACTCCTTAAGCCGTAGGATGATAGTACCTATCCTGGATGAGATCCTTCCAATTATTTCCCATGTGCTGAATCACTCGATAGAAAGTGGTGCTTTCCCTACAGCATGGAAAGATGCCCAAATCATCCCTTTACCTAAAAAACCTAATCCTGCTTCCTTTTCCGAATTGCGTCCAATATCTATCCTCCCTTTCCTTTCCAAAGTCTTAGAGCGTCTTGTTTACGAACAAATTAACAATTTCCTATGTCAAAACAATCTCCTCAATCCATTCCAGTCAGGTTTCCGCCCTGGACACAGCACCACTACAGCACTCATTAAAATCACTGATGATATCAGGCATGGCATGGAGAATGGTTATCTCACAGTACTCTGTCTCCTCGATTTCAGCAATGCTTTTAACACTGTGGATTTTGATTTACTGCTAGACATACTACGCTCTATTAATATATCTCCAACGGCAATTCAGTGGTTTCGTAGTTACCTGTTTGGACGCCGGCAACGGATTTGCATTGAAGATTCCTTTTCTTCCTGGTGCAATACTTCCGCCGGAGTACCACAGGGTGGCGTATTATCTCCGTTACTTTTCGCAATTTTTATAAATTCTATATGTAAGCTTAATCTTTCTTCATCCTACCACCTCTATGCAGATGATTTACAAATTTATTTTCAAGCTCCATTACACCAACTTAATGAAGCTGTAAATACAATAAACTTAGATCTAGCCCACATTTGTAAATGGAGCAACGCTTTTGGACTCAAGGTCAATCCTTCTAAGACCCAGGTCATTATTGTTGGTAGCCAAAGGATGACGTCGAAAATTGAGTGGTCGAAATTACCTCCTGTAATGTTTGATGGAACTGTAATCCCCGTTAGCAAACGTGTTAAGAACTTGGGTGTCCACATCGATACCAATTTGTCCTGGGGGTTTCATTTACAAGAGGTTAGTAGGAAATTGTTTGCGTCAGCTGGGTCCCTTCGAAGAGTTCGTAATTTTCTCCCTACTGCTACGAAAATTGCGCTGGCTCAATGCCTTCTCATTCCTCTTCTTGATTATGCTGATTCTAGTTATCTAGATCTCACCGAAGAGCAACTGAACAAACTTGAGCGGCTTCAAAATGTTTGCATAAGGTTTATTTTTGGTTTACGCAAATATGACCACATTTCAGAATTTCGCGCAAAGCTCAATTGGTTGCCTATTCGCCTTCGCCGGAATGCCCACATCGTTTCCCTTCTTTATACTATCCTATTTTTTCCAAATACTCCTTCATATTTAAAAGAGAGATTTCATTTCCTCAATGACACCCACCCACGAATCCTGCGGTCATCAGAAAACTTACTCTTGTCGACACCGATGCATTCCACAAATTTCTACTATAAGTCGTTTACCGTGCAAGCTGCTCGCTTGTGGAATGCATTGCCTATTGAGATAAGACGAGCTCAGACGATAAGTGCCTTCAAGAGGCTTGTAAAACAATTTTATTTGACACTATTATAGGTATCCATGTACCTATTTCGACATCTGCATAATTATGTAGTTAATAATAGGTATCTTAATATATATAGTATGTATGTATTTATAAATGTATGTATGTATACGTGTATTTATTTAATATATTATACGTATGTTTATATGTGTATTTTATGTAAATTAGTAAGTTAAAACATTTTTGCTTGGTAGTCATAGTCATACATCGCCCACTTTCCTTACCCTATATATTATTTTATATCCTGTCCATCCTAAGGTTGCCTGGAAGAGATCGCTTTTAGTGATAAGGCCGCCCATTGTACAAGTTTATTTTAATAATTCTTTCTGTTTGTTTATTTGCGTGATGTGTGTTGTGCAATAAAGTATTAAATAAATAAATAAATAAATAAATTTTGCACATACTTTTACTAACTTTTAAACACCAGGCAGCTATAAATCGCCAGTAATGCAATAGCTTGTTTTTGGCAGCTTTGTATTCGTGAAGCCTAGAGTTTATAACGATATTTGTTCACTTTGCTCACCAACTTCCGTAATAAGTGCGAATTCAACTTTTAAATGCAATCAACCGCAACTTTTGCGCCCGACTGTCCCTGTGTAATTCATTTGTTTACTGCTCGTGCGTCTAGTTTGGTTTGTGGGAATTATTAATCAACCAGCAGAGTTTGACTGACAGATTGATAGAACGAAATGTAAAACACATCCGCATTTTCAATAGTACCTACTCATATATATGTCACCGCCATCTGGTTAAATTCGCCACTTAATTGGATGCCTAGCCCATTGACTGAAATAAAAAATAACCTTGAACCTACCAACCACTCAAAAATTCACTCAAACATTCACTCAAACGTTCGTCAAACATTCGCTCAAACACTCACTCAAACATTCACTCAAACATTCACTCAAACATTCACTCAAACATTCACTAAAACATTTACTCAAACATTCACTCAAACATTAACTCAAACATTCACTCAAACATTCACTCAAACATTCACTCAAACATTCACTCAAACATTCACCCTAACATTCACTCAAACATTCACTCAAACATTCACTTAAACATTCACTCAAACATTCACACAATAGCTCTTCGATTTAATCGACCTGCCTAGCCGTCCAATTCAATGGCTTATTTAACTAGACGGTTGACATGACGTTCAGCCATCTGGTTAAACGTTGCGCTCAATGACTTGGCTAGTTATCCTTCAGCCGTTTCATTGGATGCCGGCGTTCAATCAATGGACTTGGCGTCTAGTTAAGCGGGTAATTTAACCAGACGTCTGAGACATATATAAATTGAAATGTAAGGACCCTACATACGAGCCTACCACTTAGTCTTAGTAAATATTTCGACTTAAATTATTATTACCTACTTACTTAGTTATTATTACTTTTCGATATTGGAATCTAAAAAATCGATTCTTACGATGCATAAGCAAGTCAGTCTAATCTAAAAAGTAAACAGAGGATTTTTCGAAACGCCTAAATAAAGTTTGTATGCAGAGCTAAGAATTGATTTTACTCATAATAATTATAATACTGTTTTTCGAAAAATCCGCTGACCATTCTTATTAGAATCGGTTTGTTCATTTCCAATATTTTAAACTTGAAAGTCTGTATCAAAAACCTTAATTTGGGCTATACTGGGTGTAGGTGTGTGAGTGTAAGAACATTATTATAAACGTCCGTCTCACCCAGATATCGTCATAAAAATCATTTAAAGAATAGAAGACTCCAATAAAATTTGCCAGATAAAGTTATTGTTCTCCAAAGTATAGAATTAATTCAAATTAATCAACATTCAAACAGGGATTATTGTTAGAATGGAGCCTGAACGGAATTCACGTACAATAAAACTCAAACACGATTTGGTCTCCATTGAGTTAGAGAACTTGTTAAATGTCTTTGTGTCGCTTTTTAAATTGGGCTTATAAATTAATCGCTTGGAATAAATTACATCGTTTTTCTTCTTCGAGTGATTTGAATACGTTGAAAATATATTTATGTTAAATCAAAATATAAGTACCTATATTTCTTTATACGGTTGAATATGTTTGGAATATATTTTCGTAAATAGGATAAAATAGGTATAAGAGAAGGAGGGGGAATGCCAAAGTTTTCGCTAAGAGTTTTGTGTTTCGGAGTAACAAGATTTGTGAACGAACTTAGTAATATTGTAAATACTTAATAGTGTATTTTCGTATGCAGAGTATGGTCAAAACACTGACTCCGGAAAACTTTGACTGCCGATAGCAACTAAACTAAGCGAAATCTTCTGAACTTTGGAGGGTCTGTACCCATTGCGTGGTTGTACTAATGCTTGATGTCAGGAGACGCATTACTATCACTTTTAGTTCGAACAAGCATTCATAAATCATAAATCGTTTTGCAGGAAATATGGCACAGTAATGGCGTAATAAATTATTTAGTTCACACATTTGACTGTATAACAACATGCAATATCTGATTGATTGCACATAAATATTTAAATACTTCATTTGAAATCTAACCGCCTAAAACCTAGTCACATGAACGTTTGTTTTTCGTTGATTACTATTCCAATTTTGTTTCAAACTATCCAAAAGCTAAGCGCGCGGCTAAACGTATACAAGGAACATAATTTTTCCTAAAAAAATTGACAATACACAAAAGACAATTAAAACCCACTGTGTTAAACCTAGCTTTACTTGAAAGTGTCCTATTTATTTAATAAAGGCATTTAGAGTTGGACCGTATCAGGTTAAAGTCAGGATTAACTTTATGTAAGAATGGCACATTTTGTTTAATTAAGGGCTTATAAAAAAAACTTGGTGACACGTGACGCTTTCGTGGATAGAAAGAAATTCTTTGTTTGCACATTTACATAAACATCACAGAGATAAAACAAACACAACATGTTAAAGAGGTGATGTTGGTTGTAGAGTAAAACCACCATAATCGTTTCACGTTTGTAATAAGACCTTCGGACAATACAATAGAATATATAAAAACATAGGAACATATACAAATCCATAAACAATATATATAAAACACTGTGTGCTAACCAGCCAGTCCACAACAGGTGATCTTGTCCCTATTTTTTTAAGAATTTTATGGTGGGGAGTTTAGTAAAATTAACCATAATCCTTTAGTACCTACTTCTAAAACATGATTTTTTTACCAACACCCATTATTTCATCCTTCCCATGTCATGATTCCTTTAAATGAGGCAAAAAGTAGGGCAGTTTTGTTTGACAATTAGAATACGCTTAGTAAGTGCCCTATCTTTGCATTGTATGGATTCCACTTTTAACTTAATGTTGTATGAGTTCGTTTTCCAATAACTATGGAAACACAATAAAACAATATTATTATAAATTACTCATTAGGTCGTGGTGAGTTTTAGGTGATTTCTAAAATAAATAATTTTTTCATGTCCGTCCCATAAATAGGAAGGGAATTATGAACATTTTACTCTTGTTTCAACATTGAGACATCTTCAGTAGTAAAAATTCGTCTTCTTTTATCGAAGTTTACAAGTACCTACCAAAGAAAACTACCAGTAAAAGAATTTATATGTAGACTATATGTGCCTATGTGCTCGTAAAAACGGAGGGTTAGTGGAGACACGAGGTCGAGTACGCGGTGCCTTATGCAAATAGCACGATAACGTGCCTTTAGGGTCAATAAACTGTTACCTACTCAGGTTTACGACATGATAAGTATATTGCTGTCTTGTTCCTTTGTCAGTCTATACCCTATTAGTTTTTTGGTCACGTACTACTTGATTTACTTTACGTGCGTTTCTGTTTCAGATTGGATGCAGACCCAGTCCTGAAGGTAAGATCGTAATACTCCCGCTGTTTTATCATTAAACATTTCTTTCGTTTTTACGTTTGATTTCATGTATTATACAAACTATCAAACAAAAGCTCTGCGCCTTTCTTAGTCGACTTCAAAAACAAGGAGGTTCTCAATTCAGTTGGTATGTTTTTTTTCATTATCAATAAATAGGAAAATGACAGACAATTTTAAGATTGGAACTACTAAAGTCGTCAAGTTGCAGGGAATGTATTCATAACAAATTTAAATTTCAATGGCATATCAGCTGATTCAAATAGAAAATCGTCTCATCTCGTGTTCTATTTTACTAAAAAAGTTAAATTCTTCTTAATTTCAATTTTAAAGAACACAACTTACGTTTAATATAATTGCCCTTCAATCATCGACTGTAAGCTAAGGCTTTAGATTATGTCAAGGTAGATAGTAGATTAGCAAATAATCAATCAACATACGATAATGCCCCTATTGTTAGCAATACGCTGTCAGCTGATAATGTGAGAAAACGCAACCTGAACTGTGTTATGATGGCCTGTATTTGTTAATGTATATAACTATACAGTTATCCTGGTTACGAGGTCGCAATCATTTATAAGTGTTTTTTTCGACTAAATTTGTCTAAAAAAAAAATGTTAATTGTATAATATTTTTCCGAAGGGCTGACTAAACAAAAACTATAAAGTGATTTGCAGCCATTTAATAAAATGTATTATTTAACATACTCATAAAGTATCACTATCCCGTAACTAGACACACCTTAATTATGCTACTTATAACATAATCTACGATTGAACGCAAACAAAGCTGTTATTGTTTTAATTGTTCTATTTCGTTCTACTTTGTTAAATTATTGTTAAAACGTATGATAAATACACTAGTATGTATTTTCTTTGAATCCTCTTTTATATCGGAATCGCAGTTGATTTCAAACAAAAATTCAGGGTACGGGTGCATAAAGTACAAAACCTAACTTGAAATAATCTATTACAGGTATCTACACATATGAATTTAACGAATATGAATGTTAAGTTCACTGTTCTAGCTTTTTGAAATAATTGTAGTGAGCTATAAAATACTGTTTTTGATTGTCAACGTAAGATATAAATATAATATTTTTCAATATTTACTAAATTTATTAAAGCTTACCTTTACTGAATTTTTATCTTAAAAATGTTTGGATTAAAGGTGTCATCCAAACAAGGTATACAGGGTGGCACATTTAGATCGGTCAGTATGGGAAAGTCTAAAACTATAAGACATGCGAAAATCTCTTCTTAGAAACCATGTCATCGATTTTAGTAATAAGAAAAACTGCATTCATACATTTTAAAAAATCATGTACTCAGCTCGGATACCGAACCCTGCCGTTTTGAAAAATAAAACTAACACTATTTCTATTTCGATATCGATTGTGCAGGACTTAAGCAGTAAACGTTACTATAAAACACGATGTCTAAAATGAATAAAATGCATTGTTTTTAATTCTTTAGTAAGTGTTGAAAATTACCACCATTTTTAAGCTAGTCAAACCAAGACTTTCCATTTTCAAATGAGATTTATCACGTCTCTGTTCAAACCATGACGTTACATTTTCAAATGAAATATCACGTCTCCGTATCTACATACTTATTCTAAGTGGGCTTTTCAATTGATTATTAGTGTAAGTATGATTAATTACAATATGTAAAGCAAATGTATGTAACAAGTTGCGATATCAGTAAAGAGCTACAAACAACCATAGAGACAATTTTACGCACCTAAACGAGTTGAATGCTGTACTGAAAAACTGGTGATAATTTCGAACACTTACTAAAATAAATTAAATGTTATGAAAACAATCCATTTTATTCATTTTAGACATCATGTTTTATAGTAACGTTTACTGCTTAAGTCCTACACAGCCGATATCTAAATAGAAATAGTGTAAGTTTATTTTTCAAAACGTCTGGGTTCGATTCCCGAGCTGAGTACATGTTTTTTTTAATGTATGAATGCAGTTTTTCTTATTACTTAAATTGATGGCATGGTTTCTATGAAGAGATTTTCGCACGTCTTTATAGTTTCAGGCTTTCCCATACTGACCGATCTAAATGTGCCATCCTGTAAGTATATTAAAAATTAAATATTACAACGGTATATTCATATTGATTCACTGCGGTACATTTGCTCATTAAAGCCCATTAATTGCGAAATAGAACCACACATAACCAATAACGTGTAGTTACGTAATTGATTTAGATAATACATCTATTGTTCGTCGTAGGCTTTGAGAAGGAAATATCGAGCGGAGGCTTGGTGATATGCTACTTGCTTTTAATAGAAAATGTATAGACAACAGTTTTACCACTATTTCATTAGGGTGATAAGCTTACGGACTTTAACATTGGACCTCCTTTTAGAGATATCATTATTATAAATTCAAATTGACCCACGTTCTGTATTAAGGTACCAGACGTATTTTTATTCTATATTCTTAGATATGTCTCTTAACAAGATGTGGGTTTACCGCCGATATCTTGCTGGGATAGCTTCGTCATAATACTGGAGACATTATGACGAAGCTATTCTTTAATGGCCAAAATATGCAAAAATGGGCACAAAAAGATGGCATTCTTTTAATAATTATTGAACTGTTATTTTAATACCTATAAAAATCTCAAAAAAGTTTGAAGCAAGTATACCCACCACTTTGAAACACAAAACTATGTTTAGGCGATTATAGAAATAAAACACCTATAAATATTATAAAAACAATATTTATCATAAGCTATATAGTTCTAATGAGGACTATGATTGGCTATTACTATGCTTGCCAATGACAATTAGAAACTTTGAATCTGGGATTTGATATTTTTAGACGTGATCTGATCACGAACGCCCTCCATTAAAATTTTTGGGGTAGCATATACAATAAGAGTGGTATAAATAGTCTAACCGACGGTTTTCATGGTATAGGCATGATTTTTTTACTCATGAATACATTTTACATTAATTTAATAGGTATCAAACTACTTTCATTACTGATCCATTAATTTGTGACTATCCCAATTACATCCCAAGAGCAGAAATTATAAATACAAAAACTACTTATCCCAATTTTGATGGTCACTTTCCAACTAAGTTAAAATAAAGATTTTTTTAAATCTCCTACTAAACCCCGTTAGTGCTTACATGATCGTATTCCAATGTCATTTTTATCTGATATTGCTGCGAAATTCTACATGCGTTGCCAATACGGTCTAAGTTTCTTTTTGCCTCACACAAACACAGAATCTGAGAGATTTATCATTAACGATAAAAAATTAATGAAATAAATTTATCATCCATCTTAACCATCCAACCCTAAATTTTAATTGTTTTCCATAATATTCATTTATTGAAAGTAAAAAATAAATGGATACAGGATGTTTAACGTCTTATCCCTTAGTAGCCCGCCGTCGTCTTCTTACAATGGAATGTCTATTGTGTCTGGTTTGTGGGCTTTGTACAAATTAATTTCACATCGGCCTCGATTTAGCATTGATCAGTAATGCATTCCATGTGTATCATCATCCGACCGTGCGTCGCCTACTCCGTCAACCATACTAGATTGCTAATTATCGGCTTAAATTACATAAGGGCGTTGCTTTAAGGCAACACATATTGTGATGAATCATATTATTATCATTATAATTAATTAGTAATTTTACAATTACAATTAAACCTTATAGGTAATACCTTATAGGTATAGGTAATTGAACATGACTTTTATGTTATCAAATCTATTGTTATACTACAACGCTACTTGACACGTATGCTCAATGCACACTGGTCTATGTTTGAAACATACGTAGTTATAATAAATCATTCAGGGCAGCATAGGCTTAGAGCTTAACGTCACTAGACAGAACAATGATAATAGATATAAGGGTGTGATATTGGTTTTCTAACTTTATTTGTTATCCTTTTTTACAGTTTCATACCAGGTCTCCTCATAATGGGTCCTATAGGTTATTCGTTTGTTAGACTTAGAATTAATGTTCAATAAGTGTTTGTTACTCGTGGTCGCACGGAACGAGCTATGGAACGAGCTATGTTAGATGTTTCTCTGCGAGATGGAATCAGAAATGAGGAAATCCGTAAGAGAATCAAAGTCACTGACATAGGTAATAGGATTAGCAAATTGAAGTGGCAATGGGTAGGGCACATATGACATAGCACGCAGAATCGACGGCCGGTGGGGCGTTAAAGTTCTAGAATAGCGACCACGTACCGGAAAGCGCAAAGTAGGACGGCCTTCCACTAGATGGACAGACGACTTGGTCAGGGTCGCGGGGAGCCGTTGGATGCAGGCTGCGCAGAACTGTTTTACTAGGAAAGCGATGGGGGAGGCCTTTCTTCAGAAGTGGATTTCATAGGCTGGTATGATGATGATGATGTGTTTAAATATATAGAGACGGCAGCACATCAAGTGTAACAGTTGCATTAGGAAAACCGCCTCTATTACCAATGGAGTATGGGCTAAAGGCCGACACTTCCAAAGCTTAATAAAAATATAGACTTTGATTTAAAACTTATGTATCCAGTAAATACATTGTACTTAGCATGCCTGCCTAACAATTATAAAGCAGTTTAATGATCGTCTTATAATTATTTTTTATAATAGGTGCTTTTAGATATACTTATTCGTACTTATAATATTTACCTTGCTTTTATGAAATGAGTACCTACATAAAGTATAATTCAACCATATTTTACAACCTATTTTTACAATTTCCATTAATGGGTATGAATCTAGATTGGATTATATGTGGAATTGAACTCATCTACTTTAAATTAAGGCTCCTTTTAGCCGTTAATTAAGTAATAAGCGCGCTTGTCATCCCTACGGTGGATGGTGTTGTAGTGGTCGCTTGTCCGGCGACACGATGGGTCACGAGTGCCCATTGTCCTCCAATATCATCAGTGTACGGCATGTTTGAGCACTCAATATTTCTGGACAAACCCACATTAATTGAGTTGTTATTTTATATGTATTTCACGAATGACGATCATTGTGTTTATATTTTTCGATACACAGAAACCAAATAAACTTTTTAATTGATTCGTGCAACTGAATAATAACAAAAGTTTACTCATTGACTAAGTGATATGAAAACATGTTTTGTTATTTTATTAATTTCATGTTTCCACATTAACTACGTGAATTAAGTACGTGATGTACTTAAAAATTTAGTAAGTCGTTTCACTGTCGTACTTCCAATACTTAGAATTCTAAACCATCACGCGTGTTTCCTCCTTCCTATATCAAGGGTACCTTCAAAAGAGACGTGATAATGTACCAACAAGGTGGAGGCGGCTAGAACAATGTGTTCATGCTGGACTCGCTTTTGTGGACGCTTCGTACCACTTCTCATCAGATAGTGTTAAGTCATTTGACGTGCTATTTATACAGGTCTTCCTTCATAGGAGAAACACGCGAGGAGTTTGGGCCATAAAACCACTACGCTGTCCCAACGCAGGTTGGTAGGTAATGTATGGTGATAGATAATTTGTGATGAGAATTTGTGTACGGATATACCTACACTATAGTTACATATAAAGTAATACAAAGCGAAATTCAAAGTCCGCGAATCTTCAAGTGAAGTGAATTACGATTTCGAATTGCGTTGGTAAGTATACTCGTAAAATAAAGGTTTATAATAAATTTTATCATACATACATTAAATTAATTACATAACTATGCCAATTTTAGTCCTTTTTTCATGATAAACATTTTGTAGGATTGGTGTAATGTGGATTGTTAGTACCTAGATATCGATATTAAACAAAAGATAGACAAAACACTATTTGGATATGACATTAAGTACGTAGGTATTATAGCGACGTAGCATTTGCGTAATATAAAGCAAGCACAATTGACGTAATTTAA
Organism: Nymphula nitidulata; assembly: GCA_947347705.1. NCBI lineage: Eukaryota > Metazoa > Arthropoda > Insecta > Lepidoptera > Crambidae > Nymphula > Nymphula nitidulata. Next base: position 12,604,550 of record OX374625.1, on the reverse strand, counting down.
ACAGTGATAGAAATTCTGAGCGTTTGCGTCGCTATATATTTTCATTAGTCTTTTGGCCCACCTCTATAACAACCGTAAACTGACGGTGTTAAGGCCCTCCCAATATTGCGAGCCACGCTTGACTGAAGTCTTTTAATTAAGGCGGGTGCGCGTCGACGTTGACGACGCACAAGCACCCCATCAATTTCTGCTCGACTTCTGATTGTTTGAAGCAACCCCGTTAACGAGACAGAAGCGGCGACCTGAAAAGGCCTTATCCGCTGTGGTCTTCCATTCTTTAAACGTAGGAGTTCGATTCTCCTTTTGTTGAATACGAAGACGATTTATATGTCTCGACCTTTGATATCGTTGCATTATTTTCAATCAATTTTCACCCAATATCCTCGTATTAAAGAAATATAATTATGATGACAGATTCCCCTGGTGAAGTGATATGTTCGTATTTCTCCTATATTTTTTTCCTTGCTGCTATTGTAGAAATTGCCTGCCTAAGAGCAGGTTGGATGAAGACTATACTTTTTTGTGTTTCCTTAAGAACTGAAACATCGGAGTACTTCGATTACTATTTGGGAATACTATTGAATTTGAAAAGAGTTTTTTTTAGAAAATAATAGAGATTTTTTTAATAATATTTAAGAAAGATACAAAGCTTTAGGAAAATATGCGTGCCCTCCATAAAGCGGATTATAAGTTTTTAATCCGCATAAAACCATATCTCAAACAAAATAAAGTAGAAATTTTCTATACCTAAGTATACTAATAAATTAACAGGTATCGTGCCCTATATTTGAGGATAATTACTTTTAGAACTCTGATATGTTCATAAAAGTGTAATCTACTAAAGCTTATAAAACTTGCATTTTACGTCTAAAGAAGTTTGAAGGGACTTTTGTTTTAGATGTGGGTTGCAAAGAAAGGTAATTCTTTGGGGAGTGCCTTCTGTAAAGTTAAGGAAATTTCTCCGCACTTTTATTATTTGAAGTGGGTATGTAAGTAATTATCGATTTCTACGAACCAAAAAGCGGAATATTCTACAGACTATCCGATTATATAATATTATTAAATACCTTAATTCTTTCAAATAGAATTATATTCAGTGAAAGGCGGAATAGCTGAATTCAGACCATACATGTATTCAATGGGAGTCGTGTTTTCTAAAATAATTTGTTTAAAAATACCTCATAGTATATTTGAAAGAAAATAAAAGTGAAAAAGGTTTACAAGATGGGATTTGAATACAATTAGGAAATACGAAGCATATGATCAAGTGTTTGGTTAACGATCCTCCCGCGGCCTATAAAAGATCTTCCTAACTCGTTAAATTTACGGCTAGATACTCCAACATTGAATATTTTATTGACTTGCCGTGATAAGAGTACTTAAACGATTCTCTCCTAAATCCGACAAGTACCCTTTTATGCTTACAAGCCTGAAATGCTGATCACGAGATTTTTCTACTCTGAACATAATTTTAAAAGGGCTTTTGGTTTTAATCTGAATTTCTTGGCAACTTTTTTACTCTTTACACGCTTCAAATTTTCCTTTGCGTTCATAAATTAAATATTGTTTTTATGCTTTGCCCAAAAACTTGACGGCTTAGCAAAAGGCGGTTGAATGACGGAAGAATTTAAATCTCATTATATTTCCAATCATTTTTGATTCTCTTTGTAATACAAATATAACTTTCAAAGTTTATAATGTAAATGTACACTAATCAGAAAATTTGGAATATGTGTTATAAAATATATACTTACCTAACTGTATTTAACATCAAAAATATTAAATACAAATTAAAACTAAGTACTTCGTTATATATTTCAAATATTATATTTGAAAAAAAAACATTCATGTCGGTAATAACATAATTAAGACCAGTACCCCTAGCACGAACATTTTTAAATTTCGAATCGCAATCGTATAGTTCCCGCACGCTTAAAATTTCAAACAAAAGCCAGACAAAAACTAACGTGACTACTCGATACGATGGTGATTCGAAATGTAAAAGTGTCCGTGCTAGGGGTACAGTTATTAGCTAATCATAAATTCATAAAATAAAATAAAACAATCAAGCATGTAACATGGTAATTATGACACCTTAATACGACCCAATCATCGCTTGATTAAAGGATTATTGAGCAAACAAACAATAACACCAAACTGGGAACACTAACCCAACATTCAATAAAGAAAATGGAATTACTAAATACAACATCCTATTTAAAAATGCAACACATAGTTCCACCCGCACAAAACTTGCTCCATTCGTGTGGCTGGTCACGTCTGGCCTAACAGACCCCGGCAAAGGTTCAGGGAACCTTTGGCCCGACGCCACTAAATTGTCTGTGAACCTAGCCACCCCATATTATGCATACGGATTGGCCTCTGATTGAGATTACTATGTATCCCAGACCCAACATGAATACTATGCATCACAAACTAACCATGAATGAAGAGAAATTATCGAATAAACGACGAAAACGAACAATAAGATTTATGCTGGCCTGATAAGCATACGACTCGCCTGATTGAAAGCAGCTACCTATAAATGCCTGTAACTTCAATGTCATGACAATGTCATGACAATACTCACAAGTCAACTACCCTTTTTCCGGGAGGAATCCACTTAGAGACCTACCTGCCGATAGCCAAGCGACGACCAAAGGTCCCCAGTATAGTTGCTGGCTTCACAATGGGTGTATTCGAGGGTCGCCCAATGCCTTTTTTTTACCTTAACGGGGTAACTCTTGGCCTTCATCTCACCTGATGTTAAGTGAACATAAGGCCGACGATAGAAGCGAGCTACACCCGGATTCCTCAACCACAGAGGAACTGGCTATCTTACCTCCAACTGCCGGAACACAACAATGCTGTCAACATTATTGTTATGGCGGCAGACTTAGGTAAGATGGTGGTAGCTAGCCAGGCGGACTTAGAAAAGCCCTGCCACCAACCAAACCGAGCAGAAAATTTCTGCCCCCACGGGAATCGAACCCCGGACCCCTAGATCTGAGGTATGTTGTCTCAACCACTAGACCACAGAGGCGGCCTGATCGTAACGGCAATGGGAATACCCACTAAACTTCCCCGGTAACTCACCAGCAATTTCACCAGGTCAACTCTATGCAAAAGTGACCTTAGCCAACTTTTTGTTTACGATCAATCAACTGTGCAGATGATTGTCCACCGGGCTTTTGGAGATTTGTTTTATGTATTACGACCCCCTGCCCGTGTGATTAAAAGTCTCAGAGATTGCCTCCTAAATCCAAACTTAGAAACTTTACCTCTTTAAATTAGTGTAAGAAGCTTCTATCGTGCTTCTATTCGTGATACTTAAGTTAAATACCTAGATCGTTATCGTTATACGAACAAGATATTTAACTTAACTTACTGGTCGAAATATTTAGATATATTTGTTTTTCTAGTTAAGATATATTTTAATAATTAAGTAATTTTTCAAACATTTATAATAATGTTAAAATCAAAAATTAAGAATAATAACTTACTGGTTTAGGGCCGGAGTAGCTGTTTGAGGTCGGGCTCACTAACATCCGTGGGCTCCATGCTAACCTCAATGCCGTCCACCAACATCTAGAGACGGCTCGACCCGAAATGCTGTTTTTGACGGAGACGCAAATACTCCGCCCGGCAGACACTAGCTACTTGGATTACCCCGGCTACGCTCTTGAAGAGTCCTTCAAAGCGAAGGCCGGGGTATGCTTGTTTGTCCGGGCGGATGTTTGCTGTCGCCGTCTGCGCTGTTTGGAGGACCCTTCCTACTCTATTCTTGGGGTGCATGTGGACCTGGGCACACATTGCCGAATCTACGTGTGCCTCTATAGATCCCACAGCGGTGACATGGAGACAACTCGACTTTTCGAACATCTTAGTCGGGTGGCAGATGTTGCGCAGGAGCAGTTTCCAACCGCGGAATTGGTGTTTTTAGGGGACTTCAATGCTCACCACGAGTCGTGGTTAAGTTCCTCTAAAACTGACCATGCTGGTAGAACTGCCCACGCTTTCGCTCTCACGCACGACCTGACCCAACTGGTAAACCAGCCCACCAGGATTCCAGACATTGTCGGTCACGCGCCCTCATTGTTGGACCTTCTGCTGACGACTCGCCCGGATGGATATCGGCTAGAGGTTCATGCTCCTTTGGGAACATCAGATCACTGCCTGGTATCCGCTGGGGTGCTACGGGCGTCGCCACCGGTACCTATGGTTGCCAAACGCCGCATCTGGCACTATGCGTCGGCAGATTGGGACGGTATGCGGGATTACTTCGCATCTGTCCCTTGGAGGCAGCGCTGTTTCAGTGAGCTGGACCCGAACGCTAGCGCTACTGCTGTTGCTGATGAGATCATGTTAGGGATGGAGTACTATATCCCTCACTCCGATCTCATCAGTAGGGGTAGGCGTAACCTCTGGTTCAACCGCGATTGTGCCTTAGCTGTTGAAAACAGACAGTCGGCATACCGCGCTTGGATCAGGGGCCGAGCTTGCGGGGATCCCAACATTGACTCACTGAAAGCAGTCTATAACAACGCCACCAAGTCCTGCAAAAGGGCCTTCATCAGAGCGGATGCACAGCGCGTTGCACGAGTTGGCCAAGAACTTCTTACGCATCCTACGGGAAGCCGTAGCTACTGGCGTCTGGCCAAAGCCGTGCAATCCAACTTCTGTCAACCCTCGCTGCCCCCGTTGAGATGTTCTGACGGCTCGCTAGCTCACAAGCCGCAAGAGAAAGCCGATCTCTTGGTAAAACTCTTTGCTGCTCACTCCCGAATCGATGACTGCAACTTACAGCCACCAACACTCTCCCACTGTGGCCAAACAATGCCCGATATACGTATTAGGCAATGTGATGTACGTGCGGAGCTTCAGTCAATCGACGTCCGGAAAGCTAGTGGACCTGATGGCATTCCAGCGATAGTACTGAAAAACTGCGCAGCGGAGTTGTCTCCTGTCTTAACGCGGCTATACCGTCTTTCTCTCTCTTCTGGGTGTGTGCCGGAATCTTGGAGAGAGGCCAATGTGCAACCGGTCCCCAAAAAGGTAGACCAATCAGACCCAGCTAACTACCGCCCGATAGCTGTCACCTCAGTTCTTTGCAAGGTCATGGAACGGATCTTAAACCACCAGCTGATCCGATACCTAGAAGATCACTCATTAATTAATGATCGACAGTACGGGTTTCGGCCGAACCGGTCAACGGGTGATCTTCTAGCGTACTTAATGCATGTCTGGGGTGAAGCTATTGACAAACGTGGTGAGTCACTGGCAGTTAGCCTTGACATTGCCAAAGCGTTCGATCGGGTCTGGCACAGGGCTCTTCTCTCCAAGCTCCCGGCATACGGTCTGCCCGCTCAGCTCTGTAACTGGATTGCTGGCTTCCTGCATGAGCGAAGAATCCGTGTCCTCGCAGATGGATGCGCTTCGCGGTTCATGTCAGTGAATGCTGGTGTACCACAAGGCTCTGTTCTATCCCCCACACTCTTTCTTCTTCATATCAATGACATGATTCCGTTAGGAAACATTCATTGCTATGCAGATGACAGTACAGTGCATGGGGGATATTACGGTCGCCCAGGGGCTGGGCGCGCTGAAACCGAGAGGGAGAGAGAGAATCTTACCATTGAGCTCGACAGGGTGTTGAACCTCGTATCTGAATGGGGATCTAACAATCTTGTTGAGTTCAATGCTAAGAAAACACAGGTGTGCGCGTTTACAGCCAAAATGTCGCCGTTCCTTCCCCTTCCGTCTCTTCAGGGCACGACTCTTTCGGCACAGAGCTCCCTCAACTTGCTAGGTATGGAGATATGTTGCGATCTGAATTCCAGGAACTACATCGAAACCGTGATAAAAACAGCCTCACGGAAGCTCGGTGTCCTGAACAAGGTGCGTCGATTTTTCACGCCTGACCAATTATGCCTGCTATATAAAACTCAGGTCCGGTCTTGCGTGGAATATTGCTCGCACTTGTGGGATGGCTCCGCCAAGTACCTACTCGATGCCCTGGACAGATTGCAGCGTCGTGCTGTCCGTATCGTTGGCGATGTAGAGGTAACCAACAACCTTGAGCCTCTGCAATTGCGTCGAGACATTGCGTCACTTAGCGCCTTCTATCGGCTATATCACGGAGAGTGTTCTGAAGAGCTATTTGACCTTATCCCACCTTCCCCCTTCCTACTCAGGAGCACGCGTGCCGGTCTTCGGAGTCATCAATTCACTGTCTCCACCTCAACATCACGTACAAAGAAATTTAGTAGCTCTTTTCTTTGTCGAACTTCCAGAACTTGGAATTCTTTGCCAGCACATGTGTTCCCTCCTTCCTATAACATGGGTTCCTTCAAAAGAGGCGTGAAAAAGCACCTTTCGGGCCGGCAAGGTGGAGGCACCTAGAGCAGTGTCTGAACTGCACTAGCTGTCTTCGCATATGGACTCTTCTTACTGCTTCACATCAGGTGGTGTTGAGTCATTTGTCGTGCTTTGTATAAAAAAAAAAAAAAAAAAAAAGTGCGACTGTTTGTGACGTGGTCATGATTCAGGGCAGCTTGAATGTTTATTTGACTCTATTTCTAATAATGATAATTATTATAGCCTCTTTTTTTTATTAAAAAAAATTAAATTTCATTTTTCAATGATTGATTCATGCATTTACAATAACATACATTATTCAATTAAAAGATTAAGTTTTGTTTGTTTATAAATAATTTAAAATCAGATAGCTATATAAATATTAGAATTTTAAAATATCTATATAATATAGATATTTTAAAATTCTTTTTAATTAATAGCATAGCATGTAATTTGTAATAATGTTGAGTAAAAGCCTCCTCCATTTTACTCCATATCTTCCTGTCCTTTGCCTTGGTAATCCAGTTATTACCGGCCATCTTATTTATTCCATCTATCTATCTTTCCCTTGGTCTACCTCTTTCTTTTGTTAAGTGTTCCTATTCATGTAATTTTTTTGTGCCCATCTATCACTACCCATACGTGCAATATGTCCTGCCCGTTTCCATTTTAGTTTTTTTCAGTGTTTTAAGGCATCTGTAACGTTTGTTATTTTTTATATCTTTGTTCCTTATTCTGTTTATTATATTTAGTAAGTATACTGCTATCCATAGATCTCTAGCATTCTTGTATTATTGTTAAATATACAGGTTGGGCAGCCATAGGTAAGGCACGACAAAAAGCAAGAATCTAAAATAGTTTCCTTGGGTTTTACAGGAAGCTTCGATTTCAATATTTCTTTAATACTCCACAATTTATTCCCAATGACGTATAATCGTCTGTTTATTTCAGCCTGGTGTCTTGTTGAGGAGTACGATACTTGTTTTCCTAATTAAACATATTCTTGAACATATTCCAGTAATGCATCATTAGCTTTAATGGGAATCTGTAAACCATTAGTCATGACCTTGGACTTATTAGCTCTAATATGATTGCCTTGCTCGCTGTATTTGGTTCATCAATCTTTCCGGAGTTTCTGCGGATACGTTGCACATTGATTCTTTACGTCGCGTTAGCTTAATGCTGTAACCATCGATCATAATTAAACTAAATTTTATTCTCATCTTCAAAAAGGAACGGAGTTGAAGAAATGGGAACACGTATTACTCGCAGAGTATAAATAAAAGAGACTGTAATTACTTTACACTGGCTGGGATACGCACTAACCCAATTTATCTTTCGTTTTTAGTCATCGTATCCGATCAAGTGCTAAATTGAGTTTATCGGTAAAATTGGGATTTCAATCAGCAAGTAGCGAGTGTCGAGAGTCGCCGTCAAGTCAATCACAGCAAATTGAACATGTCAGCGGCGCCCATTTTGAAAAGGGGACTGAGTGTGCCACTGTGGCCTGTAATTCAGTTTAGTTCAAACATTTAATTCCGTAGAGAAAGGTAAATGAGACCTCTGTTGACATAGCTTTGACGCTTAATTATTAAATGTTTTATCTTTATTTTGAAAAAGTGCTCGTTTATTACACTTCGCATATGTAAACAACATCACCTTTATAGTAACTTTACAGATTATTTTAATTAGAAGTACACAGGACAGTTTAAAATGAGAGTGGCACTTCAAATTAGCAAACAAAATATCACTTCATTTCAGTATGGCTTTATCAAAGGTTGTGGCAGTTTTCCTAAAGTTTCTAGGAGTAGGATTCATGTAATATCGAATCTTCGTACGGGCGAGTAGGGTTATTCTTTTTTTTACTATATACACCTAGATGACAAGCAAACTAATGACACTCCTGGTGGTAAGTGGCTATCGTTGCCTATTATTATAGACACCTGCAATTACAAGCAAAAAATTACTTATTATTGCAGGTTAGTTGTACTTCTGAGATCTAAAATAAAATGCCTGCCATGCTCATTAATTACACTGGCTACCTTTTCCTTCAATCTGAAACACAGCGAACTGCTTTACGGCCGAAATAAGAAAGGCGGTGGTACTTACCCATTAGACTATGTCCCAAATCTGAGCTTGGCGTACTGGAAGACGCAGCATTGGTAGGCCTCCCACAAGGTGGTTAGGATCGGCATCCTTGGAAAGGCTTATTCCCAGCAGCGAGCGACTCTCATCTTATATGATAATGATGACCCTCATCATTAAATTAATGTTGACAGCATACGAGTGGTAACGTTACCAATTGGCCCAGCGTTTGTTGTTTAAATCTTGTACTTCCTTCCCACAAACAATACAAAACCATTACATATTGTTCTACCCCAAAAGACACAAACATAAAACGTTTAAGCCAACAAAAGCTTTGTCTCATTCCGTAACTTTATATTAAATGTTTGTTGGATATGACATACGAATTTGCTAAGCTATTACCGAACAAGTTGTAAGCGGCTGTTTGAATCGTAAATTGTTATGTACCGTGAACATTATAACTAAGGGAACATTAATCTGTGTCAAAAGTGACGGGTTACAGTGGAGAGCCTAGTGGTGTTCGGTTTACCCTACTCCTGGATATTAACAAAATCAATGTGGACTTGACGTATCGACCACACTGTCTCCTCATTTAAGCGAAGAGTATATACTCAGTAGTTTGTTGTTGTCCTTCAAATTGGAAATTAAAATGTGTGTGTGATGCTTGTGCTGACGATAAAGAGATTTTAATTTATTTCATGTATGATAAACCGACGAATTTTTATTTCGTGAGTTTGTAAATACCAATTTCCGGACGTGTCATGCAATGTTTTGTAACAGATTTGCGAGAAAACAGTACATTATGTACCTATTATTAGTTTGTTACTAAATAGTAGGTATGAGTCGGAAAGTCGCAACAATATTTGACGTTTCTAATAAAAATGGCGCGCAGTTTCAAATGGCAACAAACGTGTTGAGCAAAAGCGCTGTCAAGAACGAGGTTCGATCATTCTGGGGATTAATTCTCATGACGCGAAATTCCGTGGAGGAATTATCATACATATTTTATAGAAAATAAAAAATGGCTTTAAGGAATGGCACCATACAACGCAGCCTGCGGTAAAACAGATACATGTGAGAGAATCTAGTTAACCGCACGCTCCGTTTTACAGGTGCGTAATTTTTAACTTTCGAACAATGTACATACTGTCTTCGTAAATGTATTTTTTGAACAAATGTGTTGAAAAGTTATTATTGCTATAGTTAGTAAGATTCAGTTACTATCGTAATAAAAATTAAAGCTAACTTTGTGGTTAATTATGCTACCTTTATCGTTACTCTTTTCTACTATTTCAACCATGTTACCAGAAATTAAGGGAATTGAGTTTTGAATTCAGTTATTTTCTGGACTAATTATTTAAATTTATCTTCGTTTCTAAAAATATCGCCGTTAAATGATTATGTAAATGAATAAGAGAAACGAAAAATAAAACAAGAATAAATCACCACGTTTTCTTTTGCTGGTATTTGTTGTGTAAGAATATTTGCGATCGCTGCTTTTTCCTTTAAGTTTTATGTTTCGCTAAAAACGTGGATGGTGCCCACCTACCTATAAAAGATACACGAATTCATTATTACTTTGTCAAATTGATTAAAATTATATTGATAAATAAATATAATTTGTTACATCTTTGTTTTCTCTTCTTTGTGAAATAATTATCGTACAGTTTTGATACGGGTACCCTTTTGTTTCGAAATCATGACATCCATCTTCTTCCAACTTTCCCCATCGTTGAGTTATATGTCGTGTCGTAGCACATATCCGATTTATGCGACCTGCTGTTTGAAAATACGAATAAGTATTGTCTTTTTGCCATTCGTTTTAAAATTTACCTCATCGGTAACTTCTTTAATATAAATATTTTTTTACTCGTCCATAGCCAGGCGTGCCTTATCTGAAGCACGAAGGAGCTAGAGATTATATATTTTGAATCACCTATCCCGAGCTTGTCCGTAATAAAAAGTTGCTTTGTTTTCGTAATTGAAACCAGAGCGCTCAAGCAACTACGCCACCTAGCTCCTCATTTCCTTACTCGTACAGGATCAGAACTTGACCTGTCAAGCATCAGATTCCAGACACAATTGATATTTAAATTGTCATAGCCCTCTGGAGGGATAACGCCGCTTGACATATTACGTAGAATTTAGTTTGCCTACGAGGAAAGTACTGTAAAATATCGGAACCCGAATGGCTAGCTACTCGAGTGCTTATTTCAATCAGAGCGTAAATAAAAATACAATGTTAAAAATCGCTCCTGGAAAACAATTTTATTTTTATGCTCGTAACATTGTCTAACAATCGGAATAAAACTTTAACAGTGGGAGCGGGAGGGCCATTAGCCCAGAGCCGATTACTAACCCCCTAGTGTTTTCCAGAATTAAGGTCCGTTTAAACCGATCGAGTGGCTCGTCTGCTAATTACCTACCTACGCTGCGAAATCCCAAACAATATTTAGTGACTATCAGCTTTGTAGATTCGAAAACAATACTTACAAATAATCCACGGTTATTTATTATCAAATTTTCATCTTAATCAATGTTTGAATGAAGAAACAACTATAGAAGTGACACTAATTGGAGTTTAAAGGGAGCTTTTCAGTGTTGTGGATTTTTACATTTTGATTGACAGCAAACTAGAGTGTTTTCTTGATTACGAAGTGATTTTTTCAATGACAAGCAAGCTGACGGCCTATCTGGGGGTCGCCTTTATAGACACCAGCGAAAAATCACTTGGTAGCATTGTCATCTTGAACCCTGTTGATATGCATTTCCATGTCCAGTAATTATTAAATAATTGATTATTGTTTTATCAAGCCGCATAATAATAAAACCAATTGTGTCTGGAATCTGCGGCTTGACAAGTTAAAGATCTATACTATTTAAGTCCGGAGTCAAACATAGCCAAAGATTCATTATTAATATCAATATTTCTTCGTTATCTTGTAAGTATCCATAACACAGGCTCTTGTTGATCCTTAATTTGTGCAAATAAGTAAGAGTTTAAGAAAAAATGTTATCAAAATTATGTCAATACGACACACTCAAATTATAAACAATTTGTACACAACGAAACGATATAAAAAGATCATGGGGTCGTCCCAAGCAAGTGCTCACTAACGGCCTGGCCACGAACTCACCGCACGCGTGTCCTGCGACTCGCGAATCGGCATTCACTGCGCGCTGTCTCGATGTCGGCCTCGCAGCGCGTCGTCGTGACCGCGCAGTGGTTGCCGAGTCGCCGCCGTCGCCGCCGTCGCCGTCGCCGTGGCCCGTTGCCGTGGCCAGGCCGTAACTCAGTAGTCAGATCAGTCATCCGGATTATGAAAGGTTTCGGGCATTCGGTTCCAACGCCAAATGAATATATTCTAGTTGAGATATTTTCCTAAAACGATTTTTTTTTTGGATAACTAGTACAATTTTATCTTAACTTTACAATCTTTGCTGCGAGATCAATGTGTAAAGTAGAGACATAATATACATATTAATTACTCACTAAAAGATCTATTCATCACAAGATAGATTTTTCCATTGTGATTGTTTTGAGCAAGGGATGAAAGTTCCAAGGATCTCTTCAAAATGCTACTTTTTCTTGAGTGAGATTATTTTAAATTAACTATAGGTATTGGTAGGAAACGCATTGAAAATTTGCACTTACACGACCGCTTAGCAATGCTTCCTTTTGTTTCCACTTTTATTTAACCACTAACGTTGCAAATCCCAATATCCGCCGTGTGTTTGCAACTTAAAAGCTATGCGCTTTGCTTGGCGCAGAAAAAAGCCAATTTCATTGCTTTTAAGTTTCTATTTCTTATGTCGACTTACAAAGCAGTTTTCTTCTGAATACTTTTGAGTTTATGTTATGGATAATATTAGATAATGAAATAGCATACATGATTCGCTCTATAAATTATAAGACATTGAACGGACTAGATGGCTCTCCTAATGAAGCAATAAAAGCACGCAAACTTCTTCTGGTACCATACATATTGGTTTTATTCAATAAAGTTCTTGATAATAGAAAAATACCCAAGGTATGGGTTCTATTTGATATCATCTTACCGTACAAGAAGGGGAACCCTGCCCATAATATATACAAACTATTTGCATCTTGTCTAGAGGAACGATTATCGAAGTTTTTGAGAAATTAAAATCTGCGGAACAAACAGGTTTAAGAAATAAACTTTTCAACGACTGAACACATCCACACCTTAGAAGTACATCCAAACCTTATAATTCTTACATGAGGGAAGTTACTTTATCTGAGTAAAAGTCATTTAATATTATGTTTAAAAAAAAACTTAATTTGCCAAGCAAAATTTTCGGCATAGAAGTTTCACTATCTTTTAATCATTTCTGGAATACTACATACACGCCCGTAGATTCGTTTTAATCTAAGACTTGAAAACAGAGCTTCCTAGCGATGCTAAAATCTGACTCCGTACCGACGGTAACCGGACGAAAGATATATAAAGTAGATGTATGTTTTTTTTTATCAAGACAGTATACTTATGTAGGTCTGTAGTAGGTATACCTACTGTGTTGATGAAAAAAATCTAACATAACACCCGAGCAAAAGTAATTTACATGTCATTTACGACACATAAGTTGTTTATCGATTGACGCTTTACTGTCCATATTTTGGAGCAGGTAATAATCTCATTTTAGGTGAAATTGATATATTTTAAACGTACCGAAAAAGGTCAATGATGTTGGCGTCGTTTTTGGGTTCTAAAATCTTTTTCTAGTCTCAACATTTTTAGAAATATCTTTCAAACATATGGACGCCTTCAAAAGAGGCGTGAAAAAGCACCCTTTGGCCCGGCAAGGTGGAGGCGGCTAGAGCAGTGTCTGAACTGCACAAGCTGTCTTCGCATATGGACTCTTCTTCTTGCTTCACATCAGATGGTGTCGAGTCATTTGTCATGCTTTGTATAAAAAAATATGATGTTATAAATTATCTTGTAATTAATATGGTATTATAATATATATTTCATAAAGGAAAATAAATAACAATGTAAGTACCTAATTAAAGTATTTACTTTAGTACTTCTACCTTAATGCTCAATAAAGGGGCGTAATAATGCCGAGAGAACAAAATGAAATGGTTAAAATACTGAGCACTGCTCATTTCAATTAAAATACCGTTTGATGTTAAATTATCAAGTTTAGGTAAACTATAGTAGTGGGCGCACGCATCCATTTGGAGGTATCCATCCATTTTTATAAAGTTTCTAAACTGTATGATTTCAGCAATAATTCAAAACTTTTAAGTTTGAATTGTTTTTATGAAAATAGGTATATGTTTTGCATGTTTGACCATAGCTTTAAATACATATGCTTGATACCTACGCTTTAAAGTTTTTATTTGTTATTGGAGAAGGTGTTAGAAATGTCAAAAAGTAGGTAAGTATCTATGAACGCCGTTTAAAAAGACTCTTAGTCCCACGACGTGACTCCCAATCTGTTGGTTAAATTGAATAAAAAAACATTTGTTTACAAAGTGAGCCGATAATCGATACTGTTGAATATTTCAAACAACAGGGACGTGATAAAAATAAATGTACAGGATGTCCGAGGTTCGCGCCTTTGTTCGCTTGCACTTTCAACCGACCAAGTTTGCTTTGGAAACGTCTCTAAACAATGTTAATGGTTTTTATAACAGCAATCTGCTTTAAAAGCAATTTGAAGGAAGAATATTATTTTTTATATAATCTGGGACGTGTTTTTATTCCATCTATTTAGCATTAACTTGCCTAATTAGCAATAGCTTTTGTACTGTCACCCTTTTTATGGGATATAATTATAAAAATCACCTAGGTCTATGAATTTAGAATTTAGGAGAAACCTTTAACTAACATAAGATTGTAGCCAAGTAACATAACACTCGTAATATGTGTTCCTATCGTGATGAAGATCGCCAGAACTCATAGAGGAAGTGTTATGTTGGGAATTCACTGAAAATTTCTTAGTTATTAATATGATAGAATTTTTCTATTTTTGTTTGTGTAACATCGGGTTCTTCAAAAAGGATGTGAATATTTTTTTACAGGGTTGGCACCGCAAGTGATACCCCTGATGTTGCAAGCGTCCATAGGCTACGGTAACCGCTTACCATCAGATGGGCCAGGTTTGAGTACCACTTAGTGGTATAAAAAAACATAAACAGTGTCTAATAAGTACTGAGACCACTTTGGTAACAGCTGAATATCTTAGGAGTTCTCAAAAATTTGATATGCTACAAATATTATTGATTTTTCGTAACGCCTTACAGTATTGAATAAGTACTGAGACTAACTCAGGCGTCAGCTAAAATCCACGACTAGCTGCAGCCTTTTGCACGAACGCGTGAATTTCAAGTGAACAAAAACAGTATTATGATTTGTACCTAAGCATATTTATTTCATTATTGTGTTTTATTAATTTTTGATCTGAACACAAGTTAGACACAATAGATAATTTACTGTTGAGGAGGCGCCGATAGGATAAAGGAAATTAGTTTTAATTACTCGTGCGTGCATTTCTTTTATAATAAGCGACGTTGCCTTGTAGGCTAGGAGGAGTAACTGAAACTGGTGTTGTCTATGTCTGAAGAATGAAGCAACTCTTATAATACTGATCGAACTTTACTTCGTAAGTTCGTTTGATCTATATATTTTTAAGTTTATTTTAAAAACATTGTTACTCGTAGCATCAGGTTATTGGGACTAAACTTAGAATTATTATAAGAAAATGTACAGAGGACAAAACATCTAGTGTAACAGTTGAATTACGAAATCCACCTCTATTACGAGTGTCGCAAGGTCAAACTGTTACGCTTGATGTACTGTCGACTGTACTTACGACAACATCCGTCCATCCATAATGTCCGAAAACATAGCATAATGTTTTATGTATTACATTACGTTCAAATATAGCACTTCGCATGAAAACAAAACAAAACATCATTACGTAGCCCGCTTCACCTTAAATTAATAAAATGAACCTTTTACTTTTTGCTCCAAGACCCTTCTTGTATACGTTAATAAATGACTAAAGGGTGCCTCAAAAGTATTAATCAAAGAAAAAAGTCAATTGACTTGAAATATCCAGAAGCAGTAAAAGTCTCTCATTTTCTCCTGACCTTTTGATTACTAATTTAAAATATAAGTATTATGTACCACGTCAAGTTTATATATTTGTAAACAAAATATCCTTAGGCCTCAGGATGACAACGTACCTACAATACCAAGTGATGTTTTCCTTAACCGTTGTAACCACTTACCACCAGGCGGGCTGTCAGTTTTTGGGTCATCTAGTTGTAATAACCACAAATATATAAAAAAATATTTGTTATTTTTAACAAATAAATTAAGAAAAATATCAATAATGATGGTGGCTATTGAAGGTTAGAAATTCCAGTTTGATCATGTCATCGAGACGAATCTACGGTTTAGTCGTGTACACTACGGGTCAAGGAACAAAGTAACAGACTATTACCAACTGTAAAGCAGGTCGCTGTGTTTCGGATTGAAGGGAAAGGTAGCTAGTGTAATGCGCATGGAAGGCATTCCACCTTATGCCTCAGGATGACAACGCACCTGCAATACTAAGTGATGTTTTCCTTGTTATTGCAGGTGTCTATAGGCGACTGTAACTACTTACCACCAGGTCAGCCGTCAGCTTGTTTGTCGTCTAGCTGTTAAAAAAAACATTTAGTTGGGCTGATCAGCGTATGTCGTGGTTTCCTGTTGTGGCTTTTTCCTAATCTGATGACAAACTCTCTCAGGTTTACGGTTTTTTCATAGCATTTTAGTATAGTTTCCGACATAATATACACTTACATGTGAATCAAATTTTATGTCATGAAATCAACCTCGAAACTAATTAAATTTATTATTTTTCACAACTGTTCCACCTGGATGACAAAGTTAGATAAAAAATGTCCTATTAAGAAAACGATGAAAAAATTATATACTCCAGGCGGGAATCGAACCCGCGTCTCCTGGAGTCTAGCCAGACGCGATTACCACTACGTCACCGGAGCACTAGATGTAACCTACCAATTTCTTCACCGCTTTCTACCCTTTTTTTTATAGCAAAGTTTATCACACCACTCATTGAAGTTAACACCACAAGAATACTTTTACAAGAATTTTTAAACTTCCAGTAAAAATGAGAAAAGCCCTTTTAATCACATTTTAATGTTTGATTATGTGCGTATATAACACCTACTTTATTGTGGCAATTACAAATAAAGAAAGAAAAAGAATAAAAAATTATATGCTCCAGGCAGGAATCGAACCCACGTCTCCTGGGGTGCGGCCAGACGTAAAGCATATAATTTTTTCATTGGTTTCTTTCCTTATTTGTAATTGTTACAATAAAGTAGGCGTTATAAACGCACAAAATCAAGCATTAAAATTTGACTAGAGCATTATATTTATTTAGACTGCAAAGAATTATATATAAATAATAACTTTTGAGGCTCAGAAGTCATTGCATATTTTCCTGCACGGCCTCTCATTTTGCCGCGTATTAATAACGCTTGTCGTTTGCTTACCCAATATAAAGGGGCATCCGTCTACGGAGGTATTTCACCCACGTGGATAGTTTTCCAGGTATATTCCCCCCATCTCTTTTACACAGAGGTTGTTTTGATTAAGAGTGAAGGAGCAGGCATAAATTCCGGCGGCATGAATCAATAACCTGGTTCACTCACACGAGGGCAGGCTGTGACGTCACACAACGGCAGACGATATTTTGACGGGAGGCTGGATGTTTAGGAGTAATGGCGGGCGGATGTAAGCAACTAAATAAATTGCAGCGAACAATGTTTGCCGGAGTTTGGAGCGCCATGTGTGGGTAGCTTTACTTAGGGGTGTATGCATTTTGTGTGACAAGACTGTCACACAAAATAAGTAACAGACCAATTATTAATTTGAGATACAACAATTGTAGCGATGTTGTCGAGTTGACTGTATGGCGCGATGATCTTGGTGGCTTTAATGGAGTGAGGGCTAATAATAAAAACTGCAGCTTTCTCGTAACCTGGAGTGTAATCAATTAAAATCAACAATACTACGTTAGCCAAAGCTATCTGTCCATGAGCAGATGAGGAAAAGTTCGAAAATGTTGCTATGAAAAATAAATAAAAAATTGCTGTTGGTGTTGCCAACATTAATGGTAAGTATTGAAATATCTTTGCTTGAGTTTATTTTTCATACTACTAGATGAAAAGCAAGCTGACGACCCACCTGATGATAAGTGGCTACCGCCGCCATCGCCTATAAATACCTGCGATGGCAAAGAAAAACCACGAGATTTATTAATAAGTAATAATCAAATGTTTCTACAGTGAGCGGGCATTGCGATATTTCCACATAAATTTTGAGCACCATTTTCCAGACGATCCCAACCGAATGACACGTCCATAGTGTTATTGTGTTCCAATGTTGGAATCATGAGGATTCGTATACTGCGCCAACGCAATGACCCTTCTCTTAATTTTACATTAATCTGCAATGCGGTAATCTGCAATTTCATTTGAAAAAAGCTAAGCCGATTCTTGTGAAATTTTGTGAATAATTTAAGACATGGCGACAAATCTAAACATTGAAATCGGTAATATTCCACAAGCCACACCAAATTTATTTGTTAAAATTGAGGATCAATCAGAATTGATCCTCATTTTCAACAAATAAATTTAAACAAAAAATAATAATTTCATACATAAAATCCTGATTGTATACTGCACTTTGAATATAAACTAGGAAAATTTTGGTGGACAATCATTTATAATGATTTGGGAAAAATCGGGCTTGGAAAAAAAACGACTGCTTATTTCATATTTAAATACTATAATCGCTATCGTCTCGGAAACCAGTGCGCGCTGTCCAGTCACCAGGCCGTAAGTTAACTAAGCAGGGGGATCGACTCCTATGCTGCCAGCATAATACCTTCTCTCGAACTTTATAGGATAGGTGGCGCGTGAGTATGCCCAAGGTGCTACGAGCGTCTACAGGCTACGGTTAGCACCTTTGTTGCCTGAAAAAATTATTGGTTAATGAAGACCCCTATTTTGTCTAGTATAAAAAGCAAATCATCATCATCACCAGCCAATAAACGTCCCACTGCGAGGCACAGGCCTTCCTACATGGGAGAAACACATGAGGAATTTGGGCCATAGCACCACCACACTGGCCCAATGCAGGTTGGTGGGTTAAAGCGGTTGCAGGAATAACCGGGACCAACGGCCTAACGTGCCTTCCGAAGCACGGAGGAGCTCGAGATAACAAACTTCGAATCGATGGCGAAAGTTGCTTTGTTTTTTGTATCGAAACCAAAGCGCTCAAATCAATACCTACACCACCGAGCTCCTCATTCAAAAACCAAATAATACAGTCTTATTCTACAATTTGTTACCTTTAAAACAATACTTATTATCATAGGTATAGGTACGCTCTATAAAAGCAAGAGAAAACAAAAAAGGAAAGGAATCGCACATTTTCCATTTGTGAAGCAACCGGCCGCGGGCGCTGGCGTAG
Source organism: Nymphula nitidulata (assembly GCA_947347705.1). Classification (NCBI taxonomy): domain Eukaryota; kingdom Metazoa; phylum Arthropoda; class Insecta; order Lepidoptera; family Crambidae; genus Nymphula; species Nymphula nitidulata. Next base: position 12,585,585 of record OX374625.1, on the reverse strand, counting down.
AGTCCGCTTTAGAATTTTTAATCTTTCTAATCCTTGGAACTCTACGTCTATCGCTGTGAGCAAAATTTTTGTTTTGTATTTATTTTACTTGAGTACCTATACCTGCTAAACGGATATCTAATGCTTGATAAATGGTCATTTTACAAACAAGTTTTGTCAAATTTAAGTTCGCAAACCAACCACAAATGTGTGTTAAAAACAATTCACTGAACTTTATTTCTTTTACAAGGTATTTTTTTTTCGAAAAACCATTTGAAATTTGTTCATAAAAATTATGCTTTTTATAAACTTGTTGTTTCCCGGGAGCATAACGACAATTAAACACTTGTTTAATCTAAAATGTGTGGCTTATTGACAGGTTAATTTAACTACAGTGGTTAATAAGACTACGCCAAACACGAATGTTTAACATAAATTTGTTCATAACTTAATAAATTAATCAATTAAATAATCATTAAAACAAAAAATAACTTTTTCTTTTTTAAAATTAGTATTGTAAAATGCTGCATAATTCACAAAATGTTTACTCGTATCTACTGTGCGTGAATTATTAAACAGACAATATTAGCTATGCGTGAAAATTATATTGATAAATAAATAGGTACCTACTTTTCCAAATATATTGTTGTCAAACTTTGCTCTGACAAATAATACCTCTGTATTGTGGATTGCCTAGTAAATATTTAAGTGAAAAACAATTTTTATCAAACGACAGGCAACTATACTAATGTATGATATCCTCCCTATAGACCATATAAAGAATAAAATAAAAGGTTATTGCGTAAATTAAGCGCTTTTAAAATATGTAAAAAAAATTAAGTGGAAGTATTGGAATAACCAACGTATCATATGAAATGCTCCACTGAGTTTGATTCTTTAGTAAATAAAACTATTTTTGATAAATTCTGGTTCTGGTTCCCTTTTTAGATATAGACCACTTACCTAAAAACCAATCGTATCTACAGTGAATACCTCACCTATTAGAAATGCTTATTTATATTGTACCAAAATTAAATTTTGTCCAATTCTCAACTCCAATTAAATTAAAACATAACATCAATTATCATTAACACTGTAGGCGTGTATTATGAGTACAATAGCTCGTACTTTCCAGGGTAACACGGCAATGTTCTTGTTAAGACTGTTCACTGTTCACGAATGCCCTAAAGCGACAAAGCAATCACGATGCCAAAGTAAATACTCTAACCCGGTAATTAGTTTGTTCTATCGTTGGAGGATAAGCGCGCCGTCACAACCTCCTGTAACGCCTCATTCCCAAAATAATGTTGAAACCTTTAGTCCTCTTCCAGGAATTTGGGACACTGCACTGCACCTGAAAAAGGACTCCGTCGATTTATTGGTTTATTCGACAAAAGAAATCGTTTTCAAGCCAAGTGTAAAACTCCCGTGGGATTTTATTTACATTTTATTTCCTTTCTATAGTTTCCAGAATCGGCCAATACTTTGGTTTATTCAGGGCTGTAGACATCGCAATAAAGTAGAAATACCATTCCTAAATAACATAACTTTTAAATTGTGTTAGGTAATATGAAAGTCCGTAAAGTTACTGCGGCACTACAAAACTTGATTCACATGACCATACCGAAATTCCTGGTTTAATCTAAGTTACATGCCTATATTATTTCAGTTCTGTTTCATCTTTGAAAATATTAGTTAGGCCGACCGGACGGAATACCGTAATCTGTATTCACGTGAAGGTCACTCGTGTAAAAAGGAAGAGAAGTAGACAGCATAGAACTTTGTTTTGTCTACGATCTTCTGTAAAGGAAGGTGGAGGTGCTTCCCCTATTGGGAGATCAAAATTTAAGTGGAAAAATACTGATATTGTAGTATTCTCCTAATGGTAATTTCGGCGTCTCATAAAAATACTCTTATAAGATAAAATACTCATTTTAGTTTTGTCTTGATATTTTCTTAACAGTTTGATAAAATTTGACATTGTTATGAACCATTTTTCTTTATTAAGACAAAAACCTTGCAAATGAAAGTTTTAATTATATAGTCAGCTCATTAACGCGCTTTTTTTCACTTAGATTGGGTGTTCTAAATTGTTTTCACCGTTTATTAGCTACTGTACTTTGTTACGGAAGATCTAAAGGCACTTCCTCGCAACAATTATATACTTAATGTTAGAGAATGTTGCATAGCATTTGTTGTCTACCTTTTTGACAAATTGTAACAAAAGTTAAAAATTGTTTGTGATGTTACACAACATTATGTGGCAAAATGTTATACAACTAATTACAACATGATACAACAAATTATTTCTTTTGTTGTCGAGTGACAGCAGGTGACCCAAACTGATGGTTATAGAATTTTTTAAAATTATACAACGAGTTGAACCAGTGTGAGAGCGTTTATAACATATAACATTCATAACATGTAGCAGGAAAATGTTATACACTGTTATAAAATGTTATCATACCACACAATGTTTTATAGTTATATAACTGTTGTGAACTGTTGTAAGATAACCTCAAATGTGCTCGTAAAAGGTAAATTGGTTTATAATAATGCAAATTCTAATAGCATTGTACCAGATAAATTTCAATGTTTACTGTTTCTTATTGGGCATGTAATTTACAGATAAATATTTGAATAAGTATAATTAATTACTATACAAACATACTCTAAATTATACACCAAAAAAAGTATGCGTTTATTTTAAATAATATTTATTAATTAATTACATTATGCTTTTGTAGTACATTTAGCAACATTAAAATATTTTATCTTTTTATAAAAAATACACATCCATTTTCGCTTTATGGGACTGTCAGAGACATTAAATTTTAAATGTCGCAAGTCACAAACGCGTCTTTACGAGTCTGGTCGGTGGACCCTATTCAAAATTCGTAACAAATTAGCTATGCACAGTGTTGGCTTCATTTCGCAAATTCCTCATTCTCGTAAGTTTTCGAGAGCATTAAATTTTAACGAAATTGCTTTCAAACTTTTCCTCTCCCAATAAGCTTCAAACTCAATTTCCGAAGGTATAGTTTCGATCACATAGTTGTCTGTGGCGTATTGTGTATTAATTTACCTAGTTCCTTTAAGCCCCAATAGTTTGATGTTACTTTGTTCTATATTCTAAAAGGTTTCTATCTAGTTTTACCATTATTAGCTACATAAATAAATAAATATTCTTGTTTTGTGCACTGATATAAAACGCAAGCCGCAAGAGTGACTCCAGCTGCCGCAGCTGTACTGATTTGGAGCAGCGCTCATAAAACTTTATTGTTACTTTCTTAATGATATAACAAGTCGTTTACTTTATATTTTCAAAGAGGTAGAGTAGGTACCCGGTATGCTCAGCATAAGCTAAGTTAACTACCTAGCCCGGTGCTTTTATACAAAGGTTTCCTCGAAATCACTGAATGAATATCATTCCATTCGAACGGATAGCATTCAACAAAAGAGCTCCAAAATGCACCTATATGTTTTAAAAACATTTGATCAAAATCGACTGTATACCGTAACAGGCATTTCCGTATTCATTAATTCACAATACGGCTTTAGCTTCCAAACGCTGAATTTGTTTTTACGTTTTTGAACTGCCTACCGCGGCTTATATTCATTCGCCGACCACTTTATCCGGGTGTCAGAATTGAAAATGAGGTGGTACTGTAAACGGACCATTACTTACGTAGGTATATCTGTAGCCGTCGGCGGGCGGTACGAATATAGAGCCAGCCGGAGTCGCCTTAATAATTCAACAGTGCAATGCTTTTACAAAACCTGTCCGCGTCAATCCTAATTTAGCGCCACCGATCGAGCCGCTTCTGAAAATTGTCACTAGACAAACGTAATGGAACTCTCCTGTACTAGGAGTAACGGCCCTTCTCACTTTCTATGTTTAGATTAGCTTTTAAAGTTATTGATTGCTTTATTTTGAAGGTAGTGGTTGCGGTTAGTGCTTAAATTGGGTCGCAAGTCAGCTAACTATTAATGACTTCGCTTAGTTAATTATTCGGGAACTAAGAGACAGTTCAAGCACTGTTCTTGTTTGTATTTAAAATTTGCATGATATTATTTTCATAAATAAAAATTATTTATAAATAAATATAAATAAAACAAAAAGGAGCAATTAATAAAGTATTTGTATTCGCTGTATGACGTGGTGTGTTCTGAACGATTATTTTTCGAGATGCTCAAAACTTCCTTCTACCATTGCAACGCTAGCACCGGCAGGGGTTCCAATGTGCGAGAAACACGCTGGAACCGAACTGGTTGCAGTCGGTACGGTTTCAGATAAACTTTCTTCCGCTCAGGTTGTGGAATGAGCTCCCTAAGCTTCCTCGAAGAAGTACACAGCATAGAGTTGTTTAAAAATGGCTTGAATATTATTTACAAGGTCGGTAACACGCAAGTGATATCTCCAGATGTTGCAAAACATTCACAGGCTATGGTTGCCGCTTACCCCATCAGGTGAACCATGTGCTTAATTACCACCTTAGTGGTATTTTTTTTCAACTAACAAAGTAATTGCAATTATTTGAGCAGTTTTTCCTGATTATTTCTTCCATTACAAGCCAAGGTGTCACGATCCCCAATAAACTTTGTACAAGTCCAATTTGCCCGTATAGATATCTCATTGTTTGACACGAGACGTTGATCCCGGATGACCCGAAAAAAGTCTACTTTAATGATGCATCGATTCTATCTATCAAGAACAAAAAACAGGTAGTGATTGCGTGTAGCTATCTGTTTTAGGGTTTTCGTACTACCAAGGATAAAAAAGGATCACTTTGTTGTCAGTCGATCTGTATGTCAATACCCTTTTTCTCAGTAATGAGTGGAGGTTGAAATTAATATTAAATACGTTCCTCTAGTGTTGCAAAAAAATAAAATAAAGGAATAATGTCCCAAAATCTTTTATTTATCGTTTAATCATTTTTTTGCGATTAAGTACCGTCTTACATTTTTAGTTGTAGATTTGACCGCAACGTATTCATATACGTCAAAACAAAGAATAATAATTTGGTAGATAAATTAAAATATATCATATTAATAATAATAAGAGATATTAATAATAATAATATGAGATATTATTATTATTATTATTTTATACAAAGCACGGCAATTGACCTAACACCACTTGATGTGAAGCGGTAAGATGAGTCCATATTCGAAGACAGCTAGTGCAGTTTAGACACTGCTCTAGCTGCCTCCACCTTACCGGCCCAAAAGGTGCTTTATCACGCCTCTCTTGAAGGAACCCATGTTATAGGAAGGTGGGAACACATGTGCAGGCAAAGAATTCCAAGATTTTTCAACCAAGAACTGCTCATTTAGGTATGTGTCAGTATATTGCTAATAGGTACTATGGCATAGCATAGCCTCATATTTTTACTCACCTGTGCTTCTTTTCTCTACCCATCACTTACAACAAACGCTACAACTATAAGTACTTCTTCATATACCTTTTTTACGGGGAAAAATCCGATTACAGACCTACCCACCACTGGCTAAGCGACGGGCGTGTGTAGGGTGTCGTCCAGCGCTAGCAGCGCTGGAAATAGGTATACCCACTAAAACTCCCCGGTAACTCCACTGCCCTTCGCGGAGGTAGCCTGGGCTCTGCCGAAGCAATTTCACCAGCCCACCCCCTGGCAACCTGACCTTATGGCCTTAAGGTTTCGCGCCGATGGGGATTACCCAGAGTCACTTGGGTAATCCCCATCGGCTAGAGCATCCTCCTCCCACTCCCTCTCCGCTGCCTCCTTCTGCGAGAGCACAGTCTCGCAGAAGGAGCCGATAGCCTTCTGAACCCTCTCGCTTCCAACCATGGCTTTTACCATGGCGGGCAGCGAGAAGTGACGAAGTTCGCAGCGCTCGTGTCGCCAGGCCGGGTACTACTCAAGGCTGTGCTCGGCTGTAACTTCTTTATATACCTACGGTTTTAACATTGACAAACGTACTGTAAATAAAGATACAATAAATATCTACCTACCAATCGACAACAGCTTACATAAAATCTTGTAGTAATCTTAATGTTGCTTCGTACTTAAAGCTGCCTATAGTATTTAGACAAGCTAAGCTGTAGTACAAAGTATATTAGCACAATACTACTGCGTTTGGAGTAGCTCAACTGAGAGCGCTGTCCACTAAGCAGATCTCATTTGACTCACTAAACTTTTAGAAACTGGGCATTTACCGTCATTTCACTATTTTAATGGTAATATTTTTTTTTCGCTACTTTATTGGCACCAGCACAATAGTCAGACTTTATGCCCTACCCCTCAACCTGTAAAACGTGTAAGAAAGTTAAGAAATATTAAGTATAATAAATATCACTACGACATTTTTTTTGCTGAAAATTACATAAAAAACAAAGTACTACCTTTTGCATATTAAACATCAAAGAAGTCCATTAAATTCGTGTAAACTTAAGGTCGAGAGTGATATAATATAGATTTGCGTGAAAATCAAATATAAAATAATCAACTACTTATGTTACCCGTCTGCGGTATTTCTTTAAAAAATGATAATTGGACTGTCTATTATACTTTTAATAAACTGCTGTGGACGAATTGTCTTATCTGTATAGTTGGCAAGTTAATTTTCAATTCGCAGCGGTAGTTCCGCCATTCCTTCACCTGTTAGGCTTCTTAACTTCACGTCAAGTTCACACCAGCCGTACTTGAGCTCATTTACATTTACATCACACGTCTCGCCGCTTGACAAAATAGTTTATTTCACATTCAGTCAGTTGAATTTCGGTTTGTACTTATCATTTTTATACTATGTATGTTTACTAACAGTAAAATGCAATGTTCTGTGAAAATAAATCTGTAAAACGACGTAATGACACAAGAGTTTAAGTTATTTCAGTACACTTTATGAATCGAGGATTCTTTCTAAAGTTTTACACAATTTCCTATTTTTTTGTTTTTGATTGGCAAATTGGCAAACAAACGTACGGCTACCTGATGGTAAGCTCTTACCGTAGCCTAAAGACGCTCGTAGCACCCTATGCTATACTTGCGCGTTGCTTACACTTTTAAAATCCAGAAAATGCGTTATGTTTACAGCGCATGTAACTAATTCCCCTGCTTCGAATATAATAACTAAATTAAATGTATGCGAAGAAAAATAAGGAGACTAGAAAAATAGTAAATTACAATATTTCTATTGTAAAACTAGAACTACCCGTTAAAAATATTACTAAATATGTATAAATTTTTAGTGATTTAGTATTGCGCATTTTAGTATTCCTCCTAAAATGCGCCATAATCATAGCAACCTATTGATACTCGGTGACAGGTGATGTCAAAACAGTATTGGCACGGGACATTTATTGGCGTTTTGGAGCGAAATTTGAAACGAGATTCAATATACATGATGTTTAAAACATTAGTCGTATTAAAATAATTATGATAACTATTTCAGGCTATAATAGGTACTTATATATAGCATAAATCACTTTGGCCCTCAGATCTTTTCTGACTACTAAGTTACAGAGGGGGTCAGTGGTCAGAGGTGTGAAAGGTCACGGGGTCAATTCCCATCCCAGGACATATTTTCAATTTAGAACTTTATTAGGAAAAATATCTAGCCTAGATATCTTTCTTATGTAATATAAACTGTTTAAACAAAATAAATTCCATCCATTCATTCACTTTTATGAATTAGAAAAACCAAAAAATTATACCTACTATTTGTAAAAAAATCACTGCCTTCCATTGATCATTAACACGATACCCTCATTAAGACTTAGCTTAATTAGAACGAAATCTACTGGCCCTAAGAGAATGGTTTAGCAGGTAACAAAAACGTAAAATGATTTTATCCAGGTCCATCGGATCTTCTAGGCACCGAAAAACTCAGAATGGGAATGCCACCCACTTACATAAATAGAAGACGTTATATTAAGGATTTTTTAGACATTTCAGTGATGATAAACATTTTCGTGTTATGTAGCATTATTTAACAAACCAGCCGAATACTCAAACGCTTCGTAATTAAATTAAACATTTGGAGCAATGTCAAAAACAAAAATTTGTCTTGGTAAACTTCAAAGTAAACACTGCTTAAAATTATAATTTAAGTGACGTGCGGGTCATACTGTCAAAATTTCGTTTTAAAATTAAATAAAGATATACTTATAAACGCCGCACTGACGATGCTTAGCTGTATATATAAACAATAAGTTGGTTGAAAGGGTAATCGAAGGGGTCCCGCCGACATCAAGACAAGGAAACTAATTAATTGAAATGTTTATGATGGGTACTAACCATTTGGGAACGTATCCAAGTCCACAAGCAAGTTAAGATAATAATTTACGAGCAAACTATCTAAATATATTTACAATTATAATTGTTATCTTAGGAATTTCAAACGTAACCATTACATTATAAGTTTATTAGTTTCTTTGTATTTGAGAAAAAATCACAATAATAAAAAATAGTCTAAACCCGCGACATTTTACAGTCAATGTGCCTGCTCTACCATCTGAGAATCCAAGGATTTCGGATAACCCAATGAATTTCCTCTCGTCTATCTTTATTTGAGTTAAAAGCTAACATCTACCCTCACATTGTCGACATGTTAGATTTCAAGATCCAGACGAGTATTTCTCTAAAATCTACGATTCGGTGAAAGCTTTGTTTAAAATATTGTCAGTATTATTATTATTGTCATTGTATTAAATGTTTGTAAGTATAACAATTAGTAAAATACAACCCCACCTGGGGACATGAAAATTACTCTTTTTTTTTCAAATACTTAGATCCGTAGAATATTTTATGCGACTAATTAGAAGATTTTTAAAAATTCGTGTAGTACCCATTATGGGTAGGTCTAAATCACATGGTTTCTGGAAACAACACATTGCATTTATTTACGTAGTTGTTGCGTTTTTATTATGAAAATAAGTCTGTTTTGGATATAAACGCTTTAAAACTAACTGCATTGACTGTCAGGATTTAAATAATGTATAACACCAAAAAACCTAAAACGTATGTTGAATGCTACATATACATATAGGATTACGTTTGTAAAACCCCGATTTAAAGCGAATCTGTTACTTAGTAACTAATCCCAACTCAAGTTTGCACATCCTTTGATTGGTTTGAAATTAAATTAGAACAAGAAACTTTTACACATTTCAAACTAAAGTAAACGAAGTTTGAATGCAAACTAATCGGGAGTAAACTAACTCAGACAAGAAAGAGATTAAACTTAAATTGAGAAATAAGCATTCGCCTTACTAATTAACAGTACCTCTCATGTATTATAAATTATAATACTACATAATGTTATCTATTCTAATACTGCATAATATTATTTATTACTGTCTACATAATATTATTATAATACTACATAACTTTCTTTCAGCGCCCGACCGAAGAACCACTTCTACATTACATAAGATTGCAGCTAGATAACACTACTTTGTAGTGTTGTGTTTCTGTGGCGAGTAAGGTGAACATAAAACATTTTCTTGATTGTTATAGGTTGTAGGCATTGTATGGTTAGTTCTATAGGTTAGGGTAACCATTTACCATCGGGCGTTTACTCATTCTCCAACCTAGTCGTGTAAACAATTTGGCTACTAAAAATTGATTTCCATTATCTATCTCAATTTCAATATAATTTTGAAATTATGTTAAAGATAGGCACTAAATTATTATGAAGATATTTATCCGTATAAATATCTACATAATAAATGACTCAGAAAATAAAATATTATACTTATTTTTTTATATGCAATCAGATGACAAACAAGTTGACAGCCATTTTTAGACACCTACAATAACAAGGAAAAAACACTTGATATTGTATGTGCTTTGTCATCCTGAGACCTAAAATTTAATGCCGGCCACGCCCAGTAATTACTCTGGCTACCTTTCCCTTCAATCCGAAACACAGCAAACTGTTTCACGCACGAGTGAAAAGGAAAGGCGGTGGTAGGTACCTACCCAGACACTTGGCACAGCATTACCTGAAAACGAGTGTCATTTAAGTCGCCGAAATAATTGGTCGTAATTTTATTGGTTAAACCTCAATAAAATGGTTTTATCTTCTTACGTACAATTATTGTCTAGAGCCTAAGCGATATTTTTGAAAATGTTAAGGCTTCGATTAGGAATTAAGTCTTACTGATATCAGATAGGTAAGTTAAGATTATTATGACCACGCAGGGCGGAGCGAGCGAAGCGAGCGGAGTGACTTTTAGCTCCCTTGCTTGCTTCTATGATTGGGAAGTTAAAATACAGCAACAAAAACATAATCCCAACAGATTTCGGATAAGTGACAATTAACTTCTTATTAATTTGTAGGTATATGACGATGACAGTTTTTGCTACAACTTTGGAAATCCAATTAGATATGATACCGTTGGCAACCAAACCATATTTCGTAGAAAATTTTCTAAGTGGGTACTTTTTTTTACACAATTTTGTTATGACTTAATCTTCCATAGTTTAATCTTCTGGATAACATAGTGCATAGGGCTAAGGCACGATTTTTAATGATTCCATTCGATCGTACATTAATAATTTAAGAAATAACGAAAAATTATATAATTATCACGAACATTAACAAGACTCTGAAACATTTAAGTCTTGTGAAATTTCATACTTCGAGGGGCTTTTCCTTCCTGGACGTGTCGGTTTTTCGTAAATAAGGGCCATTATCCCTTGACGTTTGCCTTAGATGTGTTTAATGTAGTGCCGCGTCGGCCCCTGCCCTAACGCCATTAATAATCTGATTGCGCAATCTAGATTTAACCGCGCAAATTAAAAATCAATAGCAACCTAAAGTGTTCTTGAAATGTTTTAAATTATATCGACTATAGCTGGAACTAAGATAAAACTTAAAACTTTAGTGTTGATACTTAATAAAGAATTGTTTAGTAGAATCGACGACATTGTAATAAAGAAAATTATTGTAAAAATGCTTTAATACTAATTTATTCGTTATACAAAAAGGTGATTAGACATGTTAACCTGTATTTACTTCATTTAATTTAATTGTGAACATCATTCGTCATGTTTTAAATCTAAAAGGAATTAGAAAAAATGTGACTTCTTACTGAGATACAATTAGATAACTTTTCATTTTATTTAACAAAGAGTAAACTTATCCATTATTATTTTGAATTATTCATGATTTTGTGTGGATACATATATGTACCATTTGTGCTGATCTTTTTGCAAAAGTGCATAGTCAATACGACCATAATGGATACAAGCCTTTTTCAGAGATATTTTCAAACTTTATAAAACGGTAAAAATATTTTAACTTCCCCTAGCCCGTTAAGAAACAGGGATGGGAGATCAAAAGACCACTTCACTGGATACCTTTCAACATTTGAATGGCGGATTTCATTCGACGTTCGTTTCTATTTTTATGAATAAGTGACGTAAAATAATATTGAAAAGATATTAATATTTTTTCTCATGTTGTAAAGAATGTTTTTTGATTTATGTAGTAGATTGATTTTGTATAATCATACTACCTGTACATAACTTTATGTAACACAAAACGTCAATCTTACTGCTAATAGAAACGTAACTTCTTTTACACAAAATTAATGTTTCCTTAAGCACTGTAGTAGAGGTTTTTCTTTCAGGTATTGAATGGAAATATAGAAGTAGATATTTAACGACGTGATATTCTAATAGGCCCTGTAATAGTAATTTATGTAACTTTCTTTTTTACGGGTTTTTAAAAAACGATCCTTGCCGAGTTTTGAATAGTATCACGCAAGTTTTTTAATACCAAGTAATGTACAGTTACATACACTACTTTATCTATACTCATACAATTATTCAAATAAGATCAGACAAAACGGCGCCAAGTCTACATTCCATATTTAATTCTCTGTATTAGCGCTGCGCCACAAAAATGGGTACATGGCGACATACTGCGCGCGCATCAAGGTTTAGATTCTTTAAAGTGTCGATTAGGTTTTTCAAGTGACAACGAGTTACTTAATTTGGCTCTCTGAAACATTTTTGCTTTGTTTATCGATGCTATAAGTTATGGTCATTGTGTTACAGCTTATTTTTTTTTTTTTTTTTTATTTTTTTTTATTGGTAGATCAACAGTTTTCTATTACAAAAATAAGACAAATAAGTAGAAAATAGTAAACCAGTTACAGATCCACACTAATACACATCGAAATACAGTAGATAAGTAATGTTGAGCAAACAGAGAAAATTTTAATATTAGCTCGATAAGAAAAAATTGCACACACGCACTTAGTTTATAAAGCAGCACAATTATATCACTACAAACTAAGCCAGATAGGACCTTATTCAAGTAAAATCTATTGAATTGTTCTTCTACTAAATACTACTTTAAAAGGATATAGTAAATATATAGTATATGTATGTACTTAGAACTAAACACATTAAGGTTCAAGAAACATATTAATCATCAAACGCCTCACTGAATCAAACCCGGAGTTGAAAATGTCGAAGTCAAGCTTGTCGCATAGGTTGTTAAGACATCTGCCTGCACGCAGCAAGTATGTGTTTTGTCTAAAGTTGGTGTTTGAACGCGAAACACAAATAGGTTTGAAATTGCGTACTGATCTAGTAGGGACATTCAATTTTAATAATGCCAAAAGCTCGGGACAATCAACAGTGCTTCTTAATATTTTTTGTAGAAAAATAACATCTGAAATGAAACGTCGGTTTTCAAGTGTAACAAAATGATGTTTAATGCATAACTGAACATAGTTATCAGAACTATAACGCATTTTTGTACGATAGCATAGATATCGGATAAACTTTTTTTGTACTTTCTCTAACCTATCAATATATGTAGCATATCTAGGATTCCAAATTTGAGAAGCATACTCCAAGTTACTACGGACTAAAGTACAATAAAGTATCTTAAGAGTCTTGGGGTCTGAAAAATCTCTTGAATTTCTTATAAGAAATCCTAGAGCTTTAGTAGCTTTTGATATTATGGTATTAATATGTTCATCGAATAACAACTTAGAATCGTGCAACACACCGAGGTCTCGCATAGAATATACTCGTTGAAGTGTTTGATTCCCAAGAGTGTAATTATGAGTAATTAAATTATTTTTACGACTAAATGTCATAACTGTACATTTTATCGGATTAAGTTCAAGCCTATTCTGATAACAATACTCTTCAAGCCGCTTAAGATCATCCTGCAATAAATTTGCTTCACCATGAGAAGATACCTTGGCAAAAATCTTCATATCATCAGCAAAGCTTAAGAGTTTAGATGAATGACAGCATTTCTCTATATCATTCACAAAAATTACGAATAAAAGCGGACCAAGCAACGATCCCTGGGGCACACCGCTGGGAACGGGAACCCAACTTGACATATAGTTATTAACAACCACGGCCTGGCATCGGTTCTCAACATAGGAAATAAACCACCTAAGCAAATTCCCATGGATGCCGACTGACTGCAACTTGGTGATAAGAATAGTATGCTGGATTCTGTCGAAGGCTTTACTGTAATCAGTATATATAACATCGACTTGGCAACCACTATCCATGGCTTCAGTTATATAACTATTCAGAAGGATCAAATTCGAAACAGTTGAGCGACCCTTTAAGAATCCATGTTGAGAGGAAGTAAAACAATGGGACAAACTAGAATAAACCTGGCTGTAAATAACTTTCTCAAACACTTTAGCTATTAAGCATAATTTGGAAATAGGTCTATAATTACATATTTCAGATTTATGGCCTTTTTTGAAAACAGGTGAGATATAAGCACGCTTCCAAATAGCAGGCATGTAACACTCAGTTAGAGATCGTTGAAAAAGACACTTGATTGGCTTTGCTAACGATACAGCACAATTAATAAGAAAGCGGGAAGGTAAGTCGTCCGGGCCAGCTGATTTAGCAGGATCCAATCCTTTTAATAAATTTAAAATTTCCGATTCGGTAACAGATATATAAGAAATATCGGCGGTACTGTAATTTATAGATGTTGCTAGATTTAAGTTGCTGGGACCAGGGAGTCTGCCGTCATTTGAAAGAAAGGATGATTGAAAGAAAGTAGAAAAGGCATTGCAAATTGATTCACCGGTATTAAACTCTGCAGTTCCAAGCTTCATGTTGCAGGGCATTCGAGTTGTATTTGACTTAGACTTTAAATGAGACCAGAAGCATTTAGGGTTCTTCTTTATTGAATTTTCCACAGCCCGAATATAGTTTTTATAACAATATTCCTCTAAATATTTGAATCTGTCCCTTAGTACCTTATACGCCTCGAGATCAGCCCTGTTCCCATATACTTTGAATTTACGAGAGTACTTATGCTTTTCTTTAATAATTTTCAGCAACGGCGCAGTGTACCATGCCGGATATTTAGAGTTTGAAATAAACTTGGATGGCACATATTTATCTCTAATCGCATATAACGATCTATAGAAGAAATCAATTGATTCATCAAAGCTACGCGAGGATAACTCAATTTCCCAATCAATATCACTAATCTCCTTATTAATAGAAATATAGTCTCCATGATTATATAAAAATTTCGTGCGTGATTCGCAGCTTAAAGGCTTAAAAATTAAATTGGGAATAGTAATAGTCAATGCACCATGATGCTTATCAATTGTTACTAGCGCCTCAGAACTACAGTCAGCCACACATAACTCCATACTAGATAGTACTAAGTCCAAAGTCCGGCCATAACTATTTAATATACCGTTATACTGATGCAAGTTTAATATATTAATTTCGTCGATCAATGTCGTCTCATCATATGAACAATAGTTACTCGGGTCGTATGATAAATTAGTGATATTACTTGGCGTCCAAATTATATTGCTTAGATTAAAGTCACCCACTATAATAAATTCATCATTAGGATTTGACATAATTACACTATTCAAAGAAGATAAAAAATTACTAAGTTGCTGCGAAAATGTGTGGCCTAGGTTTTCTTTGCATAAATACAGTACACATAGATGAACAAGGGAAGATTGCCCACTACACTTACCCGATGTAAAAGTAATCCAAAGATCCTCTGCCGTAGAATGATAATTTAACCTGGGAACGACACTGATATCCCGACGTATGGCGATTAATACTCCACCCCCCCTAGTTAAACCCGTAGCAGAATAATCACGATCACGCCGAAAAACTAAGTACCGCATGTCAAATAATTCGGAATCTAAAATATCACTTACTAACCATGTTTCAGTTATGATTATAATATCGAAAGAACTAGCACAAACATTACGATAGAAAATATTTGTTTTTGAGCGAAGCCCACGAGCATTCTGGTAGTAAATATTTAATTTATTTTTTTCTTTCTCCGTAAGTCACACACAAAAACAGAATAAAACCTAAAACAGAATAAAATAGTAAATAATTATCGATATTTGAAGTCCATAAATAGATAATTGAACTAAAAACATTGCAATAAATAATTACCCAATGTTTCAATACGTACAAAAATAAAAACAGGTAGTTAACAATTAACATTACATTTGTGCGAGCAGCGAGGCATGCGTAACAACAACAAGCGCGAGCAAGAAACAAACAAACTCCATTCAATATATCCCTACTTGTTGGTACCGACACCGAACAAAAGAACTGGTCCGGGTGATTAGGCGTAAATGTGGTTCTCAAACTTTTAAAATAAATTCTTAAAGTTATGAAACATTCACAAATAACGTTATAAAATAATACAGATAAATTAGATACTATTCTTAATATGGAACTGGCTAGGATAATTTGTTTAAATCAGATTCCTTAGAAATCACATATACAGGCGACGTATCACTTTTACGAACATGAATCTTTGAATGCTTCACCCACACATACAAAAAATTTTTGTCTTTCGCCACACTCTTAACCAAAGTTAGTAGCTTCTTATTATCAGCTGTTAGGTGATCATTCACAAAAATCCTGGCCGAAGAATTTCCGTAACCGATATCCTCAGCTTTGATAGACTTTCTGGCTCGTGCAGCGGCTATAAACTCGTCCTTTATATATCTATTAATAAAGCTCACAATAATAAGTTTATTCTTTGGGTCTTGAGTAGGTACTCTCGCAATATAATTTATTTGAGTCTTAGGAAATGAATAGCTTATGTAATTGGACAACCCTTGCACAATCGTGAATAGATTTTCATCTTTTTTCACAGGCACACCCTTGATTTCAATATTGTTGAGGCGTGCCCACTGTTCTCTAGAGGTGTTATCACGCTTCAGAGCCGTGATTTCTTTAGTGGTTTCACTCAGATGTTCTTGAAATTTATGCACTTCAGAGGTCCTCAGCTCAACCGAGCATAGCCTCCCTTCCAGCTCCTCCAACTTCGCACTATTGAAATCGCAAGACGATCTAAGGTCAGAAACCTCTTTTTTTATAGACTTTACGTCCTCTACAATCAAAGGTATGCTGTTCAAATGCCTCTTCATGCCTTGCAGTTCTTGGAATAAAAGTTCTAACGTTACCGGAGTAGAAGGAACATCACAGGGACCTGCCACAGCTGCACTCCCACCAGCAGCATCATCACGGATGAAATCGGTAACATTCACGGGTATCCGAACTGGTGTGGACGGCCCGCTTTTAGAGCCTGATATCTTGCAATATGCTTGCTTATTTAAAAAAAAATCATTTTAACTATCGTGCTAATGAGTATGGCAATATATCTTCACCTTTCAGATCTTAGTTCAAATTTTAAAATATGAGTGTAGATTTTCAATTTTGTAACGCATAGAAAAATCTTTCTATGTGTTACAAAATTGAAATTGAAATTTTCTAAAGAAAACGATTAGAAAGTTGTAGTTATTATAGGTATCCCTTTTGATGACATAGAAGAGGATCCATGCGAGCATTGAGCTGAAGACTGGTCATGCGAAATGTAAGACAGATCGAAATGGCGTTTATCATCAGTGCGGAGGCCAAAACTCACTGCGCCTTCATGATAAGTTAATTAAGTTAAGAATGATAAAGGCCATTGTAGCTTTTACAAACTGTTCAAATAAATATAATCTGATTTAAAGTTTGAAACACGACTTATCCTAAAAAAATTTACTCCCCGAATATAACTCCCTCACAATATTTCCTAAACAAATTTATATTGTTTTGTATGTGTATGAAGTGAACATAAATCGGAATTTCCTGGAACTTATAAAAGTTGAAAATAGATTTGTGTTGGGATCGTGTCTGAGACGCCGCGTTGTTTGTCTTTCTTATTGTACTTAAGTTTTAAACTATTATGGATCTGATAGTTCTTCAAGCATTTCAACAATGGTTTTATTGTATAATTCTTTTTATTTTATTTAGTTTAATATTTTAGCGGTATTACTTACCTAGGCGTGGTCGCTACTTCTACTATTACTGTATAGTGGTGTGTAATATTTTGTATGACATGTTCCTGCTTACTAAAATACTTATATATTTTGTTGCATTTTAAATTTGAGGTGTATTTATAGTTTATATATTATATTTATAGTATTTATAGTTATTACATTACAATAATAGGTAAGTTGCAGCGTATTCTACTAATTTATTTTTAGTCTTACCCATGCGATGATATTACACAATTTATTATAATGTACCTACTGTTTAATAAGAAGGTTTATGAAATTTTTTCTATGCGTATCTAAATAGGTATAATAAAATACTATTCCGTATCGAAATTTATGAACTTCAAAAGTAAATTGCTTCATCACTAATTTTATTTTTTCTCATATTTAGAACATTCTGGTAAATTCTGTTAATTGGCACTAAGATCATAATAAAAAATATTGTATACCTACGTATATCATATTACAATAAGCAAATTAAATTTAGCAAATTAATCCAAACGTCGTCGTTCTTCGTTATCCGTTAAATAGGTAGTACTTTCATAAGCTAATAACAATTGGAGTCGTCTAACAGCTAAGTCATTAGCGCAACAGCGCAATATTATTAAAAGATTGAATCAGAGAACTAAGAGAATCAGAGAACAGCTTGATAATGGTATTATAGGTATAACTTATATCACTACATGCATGTAAAGTCTAGACACTTTGCATTCTCATTATAACCTGAGGGATGCGGAAAATATGCAAACGTTAACTTTATATTCGATTAAGCTTTTATGAAACACGTATCAAGCATATTATGAATAGACTAAGTTAATCCCCGCCTTTTAGAGTCACTTCTATTGGTAAATAATTATACAAAGAATAAATTAGTTCAAGGTATTTAGGGTTCATCTAACCGGTGTGAAGCTTAAGCACGGGATAAGTGGCTGATTTAGTGATATTGTGTAAGTTTAAATTCAGAGTCGGTTGGCATTCATTCTTTTAGGTAATAGTTTAAATATACCGTAATACTACAATAATAGCCTTACACTGACTACTGGAAGACTTTGCGATGAGTAGAAAGGGAATAAAATATAAAGAGAGAAGTATACCCATAGTTCTTTTTAACGGGAATTCAAAAAACCATTTTTTTATAATTCCCGCTTCAAAGTAGTTAACGAAAATATCATATTAATAAAAAAACAAAGTTTAAATATAATGGTTAGCACGTTGACGAATATTCGCGTTTAGTCGTGTAATACCGGTACACGAACTATTACGAAGAAAGCCCATAATTTACAATCTGTGGTCTCAAAAAAGAACACTTCACTGGTACTTAACCATATAACAAAAGAAACGAGAAGCAAAATGCAAAGTCAAAGGTAAACTACTATAAGTTTTTCACATATAGTTTTACATTGTAGCATCAGATGCATCCTATATTATCTGTAAAAATATTATTTAGAACATAAAGAAATGTGAATTAAAATAAATCTACACCATCTTTTTCGACAAAAATCTTCTCAGATGAATTATTCAAAAGCGTGTCTTAAAATCGACTTAGCTTGTTTATGATTCATAAATCATATTTATTATTGTAAACTGTATTAACATCTCGAGCACTTAGTTGTACCTACAAAGGGCTGTTGAGATGTAGGCGCAAATTGCTTTTAGACGTGTTTCAGTAAATGCATTACCTACCTGATGGAGCAATCAAGCAGACACTCTAACTTTAATGGACTAGATTAAAAATCGATGAAGACTCTTGCCATCACCGGTGTAGGTATTTGAATTATGAAGACTCTATATTAAGTACGATCAAATCAATCTATATAAGTAAACTTTAGTCTAAAAATGACTAACAACGACCACGTATCTGTAGCAAAGTCGGTCAAAATCAACCTGATCATTTTTATGGTGACTTCTGGTTTTGGGTCACGTCTTTTTTGATTTATCACTGTAAAGAAAGTTGACCCCAAGGACGTTAAGTCATGATAATCATAATATGGGCTTCGAATATCAATTAAAATTAAAGCAACTGATCCTTTTCATAAGTACAATGGACCAATTGTTTAACATTGATATTTGCAGATAAGGCAAACAAAAAACCTGAAAACATATATTTGAATGCAGACTTGACAAGAATTAAATACATGCAGATGCGTAAATCACATTACATATAAACTATTCATATAGGTAAATGATTTTACACCCGTAGCACCAGAAAGTCAATTCACCAAGCACCATTTATTTTACACTCGCATCAAAATTGCAAATTATCATTTGTTTTTATCATTTATTTTACTAATATAAAATTATCTACACACTGAGGTTGGTTTTTGTTCGGAATAAATTTTGACTTGTATATGTAGAAAAGAAACGCAAATGCGGAATATTTGTAGCAATGAACGGTGATTTATGGTATAAACTCTCTATCAAACTGCACCACTATCTGCATCGATATGCCGAGCAGATTTAGCAAAACCATTTTTTATAAAATCTTATTTTCATTCTATGGGTGTAGGGACTAAGCACAAATAACAAAAAGCCAATGATTCTTTTTACATCAATCTGCTCCGCCTCCCCTAATCTTGTGCTTCGAAAGAGTTCCTCGACATAGGGATTTTAAGGTTTAACTCACTTTACCCATGAAATAAGTGGGGACTGAATTAAAAAGCCGAAGTTCGCAAGCTCTTGCTCATGAAACCTTTCGCAGAGTCTTTAGGTGCAATAAAAACAAACAAAGTATGACGTAATTCATATTCCTAATAGCTGTGTTGCCGTGTCCCATACGTACTATTATGTTTTCTTCTCAGGGCGATGGGAACTCCGCGCCGCGACGCTCGGAAATGAGCCAACTTTACTTTTCAACGTGAAAATGTAACGCGTCGTCATATAATGATACTAAGTGGAACTTCAAACTGAATATACACACGAACTTCCCTTTAGATGTCAGGCCGAATTAAATATTTGCTTATAAGCTCCATCTCGCTGTTTTGACTATTAAGGTAAGTACGTGCTGTTATCTCTTTGAAACAAAACAATGTAGTTACGAAGCTACGTAATATTCACCCTAAAAAAATAAAACTGAACTTTTGACTACCTCTACCTCAAAAAAGTTACTACATCACTTATGGTAACACCTAGGAAAAAATAAAGTTGCACCGTTTTGTTAAATCAAATAAACTGTAATTACACATTGCTAAATTTTGGTTCTTACAAATGTAACCGAAGCAGTTTGGTTAAAAGTTTATTCACTGCGGTGTTGAAAGTTATAGGTATACCTAAATATCAAAATAAAAAAGTTCTTTTTACCTGTTAAACGGTAGAACTCTACAATCTCTACAATGCTTACTATTTAATGTTAAATCATTAGCAACCAAGACAAAACAAAGTATTTGTCTAATAGAAAATCTATTACAAAAATTACGAATCTCAAAGCTACTTAAAGTCACATTCAGACCTGTCGAATACACATTGACTCCTCTATTGACATATTCGCCTACAAATGTCGGAGGAGAGCCGTCCTATTGTTGCCCTATATTTGCAGCGTCATTTTAACCAGTATGACTGTACGATCCCTAGTAACCCGGCCTCGTCATGAAAGCATTCGTTGGAGTGTCGCCCCCTGGCAGAGTCCGCACTCCGTATTCACGTACATACATCGCAGACACTTGAGTCGCGTCAAAAGTCCGTGATGACTTGGTCATTGTAATGGGTTACGGTGAGTTTGGAAAAGGAATTTTACATTATTTTTATAAGGAATAAAGTCCAAATTTACTACACTATGTTTGCTTTACAATGTTACTTATTATAAAATTCGCATTTAGGTCCTAATTTTCACCATCTATTAGAAATACTTTTAATAGTTACATAAAACTGTCAAATACTTTACTTAATGTGTTTTAATAGTAATAATGCTTCTTGAAAGTAGGTACATCAAAAATACATAATACCTCAATACTTAAGTACATTTTTCATGCCTAAAAACCCCACCCAGAAAAGTAACAAAATAAACAAAAATGTTTATTTTTATTACGAAAAAATCTTTATCTTACCTGCCGCTATTCAAACACGGCCCTTTTCCGACGATAAGGGCAGATTGTCCTATTCAACTACCGCAGAAGATCAACAAAACACGATATGTTGTGATTGGCAACTTGGGTAAACAAAACTGAAATGAATACAGCTTTAATAAATAACCAACGAAATAAAAGTAAGGGTTTCAAAATTAATGACTCAACTTTGAAAATAGCATCAAAAATGTTTTCCTACTTTGGTTATTAAGGCTAATTACTTACCTTAATAACCAAAAACCTACCCCGATTACCTCACCATCAGTATTAGATATCTACGTTTTCAATATTCGGTAACATTAAGGTTTTTTATTCTCTTAGATTTTTAATACTCACAATACCATATGGATAAACACCTGATTAACTAGATGACAATTACGCGTAAACATAATACTTCAATATTACCTAAATATATTAACATATTTTTTTACAAACTCTTTAAAATATTATGTATTGAAAAAGAATTTGTGTTTCAGACTTCTAATTTCGATTTTTAAAAATACTCCTAAATTTGGGTCTTGAATATTTTGATTCAGATTATATTCGCTAAAAACTGTGTTGCACACTTATTATTCGTTTATCACAATCAAACATAGCTACAAAAATATTTTTTCACGAAATACTTCATAGAACAAGAATCGCAATAAATGCTATAATCCTATATTTAATGACGTGTCAAAAACTATGATATTTTTAAATGGTTTTTAATTAAAAGAGAATTCTTTGTCTTACAAGTTTTCAGTCGAAATTCAAGTAATAGTAAAATTTGACTGAACTAAATCTGGATAGATTTGACGTTAACCATTTCCACATTAAATTCCATTATTTTGAAATCTATGGTTACTTTCATTTTATTGAAATACATTTTTGAATTTCGTGTAAAAAACGCCGAGGCATACCTACGGCTGTATCAATAAATTATGGCGTAATTTAGTTATCCCGTATCTTCCCTTACATTTCAAGATACCTTTAGGGAAATTCAATAAAACCTATTCAGAGCGCAAGATTTCATAAACTCAATATGTAATTTTCTCTCCATTATAACCAAGATTTTTCAAAAAAGTAGTTTTGAAGCCTTTCAAACTAAGGAGCTTTGTACTCTTATTTTAATATAAACAACCAGTTTCACTACTTGCCTTAATATTTATTTTTTACCTAAAATTTACTACTGGATTATAAAATAAAATAACTTTACTTATTCTTAATTTTTGATTTTTAACATTATTATAAATGTTTGAAAAATTACTTAGTAATTAACTTTACTTACTTTATAACTTTACTTACTCGTATAATATTTTCAGTACTTCAAAATTATTGTGATTTAACTACACAAATGTTAGGAGTCATAAAAAACAGAATAAAGAGAATTTTAACTAAAACTTTTTATGTATTAAAGACTACGTTTATTACTTATTTAATAAACCCTACAGTATTCACTATGATATCACAATTCACAATAATACCAAAATGAAATTCTAAAGTATACTTTAAAAGTATTTAAAGTTTATTGACTGCCGTGAGTCGGGTATTTAAATTTGCGTTTTATTACTCAACCCATAAGAGCTAGAATGAATACCAAGTAAAGTTTGTTGGGCTGAACAACGACCGCGCACGGCGGCGCCGGCGTCATAAGCGGAAGCGTATTGTCCCCGAACGCAAGCGGGTACGACACGTCCTTATCTCGTTTTCGGAACGCTCCCGAAATATCTAGGAGACAAGAGTAACTTTTGTTTCTTGTTGATAGGTATGTATAACGAACAAGGCACATTGCATAGTTGTAACAAAACCAGGGTTATTTTAGCTTACCTATATTCACTTACTCATAACTGAGTCAAGTAAAATGAGTCAAGAATTTTTTAAATATTTTTATGAACCAGTGTAGCAAATGTTTTAATTACTGTCAGATTGTCGTCACCCCCTTGTATAAGAAGTGAAAATATCACTCTAAAACCAATTTTGAAGCTGCAAAAATCAACCATGAGTCCATGACTATCTCACTCCATCCCATAATGTGTAGTATGGACCAACCTCTTTTTATAATATTATTGCTTGAAAGAGAGATCCAATCACAAGAAGTTAGAGATTTTCGCTTCTAGTTGGAATTAAAAGTGTTAATATCTCCGTAGACGGAATTCGTTAGAGTATTGCAGTTTAAAACATTTTTTTTCCTTTATAACAATTTACTAATTTGTTATCTTTTTTTGTTACAGGTTGCTGTTTGTAAAAGATGTAAGTATTTAATTTAATTACTATATTTTAACAATTGATATGCGTTATGTAATTTGAAATATTTATTTAGTATGTTACTATCAGTCTGGAAAAAGTATACTGTGCATTTGAGCGAATTGTGTCAAAATAATTAACTATGTGTCTAAATACCGAAAAACTCTTCTGGTTCGTTTGTTTCTTCATACTAATTCTTTTCTTAACTCTTTTAATCTAAATAATGAACAGTTGAATAATTTAAGATTATCGTTAATATACTCGTGACTCATAGCAACCGTTTAGACTAGAGATACACATATTTTAATTAGTTATATTAATAGTTTACAGCTTAAGTATAATTATTATCGCTAACAAAATGTGAGCATTAATTTTATTGTTACCATGTAAACGACGTTCCTCAACAGACGGGCTTGGTAAATTGAGTAACTGACGCCTGAAATAATTGGCAAAATAGCAATACCTAAGGCCAAACATGGTACAGTTACGCCTAATAATAAATGGTACACAGTTTGTGAATATCTTTTAACTTTCTTAGATGGAAGAGATTTTTTTTAAAAACAACTTCGAAATGTAGAAAACGTATTAAGCGCGGTTTATGTTTCTATAGATTATAATATTGGTATACCTATAAGTTTACTTTGTAGGTGATTGTTGTAATTGTATTATTAAAAAGAGAGGTGATCAAATCTATTTTATACCAGCTTTGGGTAGATTATGCCCGCGGCCTCATTATGTTATCACACTAGTAATTGGTTTCATTTACAGTTTTAGCTACAATAACTTCTGCTCGCGGCTCCGCCCGCACGGTAAGCCAGAGTTATTTATAATGTGAAAATAAACTTGAAATCGGATGATTCGTTTCGAGGATTACCTTTCTGCATCCGAAAAAAAACAACTCAATTTTTACGTCTTTATATTAACTTAGATTTGTTGATATGATACTACTATTATTATTTTGAATATATCTAAACTAGATAATATATTTTTTAGTGCTTTAACCACTTTATTTTTAACACGGTAATGTATATCTAACAAATACCCATATTTATATTAGAATGTCCATTAAGATTACTAATGGTTTTAAGTAAATAGGGGATCGCTTACTGGGTCATTAGGTAATGATGACGGACGAAATACTATGGCATATTATGTAAAGAGCAAGGACTGGAGGTGTACATACATGAGAAAATCTCAACTAGCCCTCTATGTTGACTATAGAATACTAGAAATATAGCTTATAGGCTGTCAAAGTTATTGATATCAATTAATTATTAAAACATGTATACTTGTTTTCAACATTGGTACCTACCTTCACTATGATACCTCATCTTTGATAAATTATAGCTGATGTGCTTCTTTGATAATTATAATAATAATCCTTTGAAATTATATTATTTGAACTTATGTCTTTGTAGGAAGTTTTTGTTCAAATGGCTACCGAGCTTAATCAATTATATTACAAACATAATAAGCTCGTGATAACTAAAAGAAAGAATGTAGAATGTCTTTCTTATTTTAGCCGTAAAAAAGTTCGCTGTGTTTCGGATTGAAGGGAAAGGTAGCCAGGGTAATTACTAGGCATGTACGGCATTTCATCTTTGGCCTCAGGATGACAACACAGCTGCAATAACAAGTGAGTTTCCCTTTTTAATGCAGTTGTCTATAGGCGGCGGTAACCGCTTACCACTAAGTTGGGCCGTCGGCTAGTTTATCATCTTGTTGTATAAAAAAATGTAGGTAAATTAATATCGTTACCCTACCAAACGCAACAACTAAGTAATGGACTATTTTTATTGAACTTATTTCTACAGAGTTATTTTTCTCTTTTTAATATGTAAGTGATGCAAGATAATTAAACTATTTTATTTTGTTTGTGCCCTCGCTCGCTTAAATATAGTTTATAACAGGGTCAGCCTTCATGAAATAACCAAGGTTCCATAATGAAAAGAGAAAAGTGTATATTGCCAGACAATCTATGCCAACTTCTATTGATTGTAATCTCTGTTATAGCATATTTCTTGGATTGGATTACATTATTAATATGATCAACATTATCGAATGTTACGACATGTTATTTTAATTTTTTCGATCTCGTGTATTCAAATAACTAATATTATTATGACAGCATTAAAATTATACGCAATGCCAGCTACTGGATCTCATAATAGAAATTGACAATCGTCACAGGCCTGGTAATCAGTAGTAAAATTAAACGTGTTGATACCGTCCAACTAGTTTAATTGGTGGACAGGTGCGCGACGCTCGCGCCGGCCCTCGTCACTTTCAATTTATTGCCCTTATCCCGAACCGGCGAGTACAGATAATAATCGTTGGCATTATCATCAAATGCGAATTTAGATTACTATTTAAGTGCACTTTGATGATTAGGTTTTGGATGTGATTATGAGTACTGTGTTCCCATTTCAGACGCATTAGCTTTTAAGAACCTTTGATTAGAAAATAAAGTACATTCTATTAAAGTATGTTACTTATTTTATAAGTAAGATTCTAACGTAATTTGTTGGTAAACATCCTCATCCAAGCTTTGCAGCTAAAAAGTAATATAAATACAGATAAAGTATAATAGAATCGCCAACTTGAGCGGATCAGCAGCCGCAAACCGCACCACTCCGCTGCCGATGACAACCAACCGTTTCATTTCCCTGTCTGCCACTATCTTGATGCGAGGTATTATGTACCTGTCTACAAATTCACGCGTAGGGATTTCAACATTTTAACTGTTGACGTCACGGAGTTGACGTGCCTCATTCCCCGACTTCCCGGCTTGTCAGACACAAAATGGAGCGGAGGCGAAACCTTTTGTACTTGTAGGCTTTGTGTGCAAAGTAAGCTTCCTACCGACGCATCTGTACGATGATGAAACTTGCCAGACACCGCTTTTAAGCTCGCTCTATGCCTCGAATTAAAACTTTACAGCAGGAAATTAAACGTCGGAAAAATGTCGCGTGTAACACTCACCGTGTATTGTTTTGATTGCAACACTTTCGAATTTTCGATTCACCCGACATCATTGCTTCTATACACTTCGAGTGTTCAGTTTCCACGTTGTATTTTTAAGCCCGATTGCGTTACGGATCGGTTTTCATTCGGCAAGTGTATTTCATATTTAGATCACAGCGCGAGAATAGTAACAGCTGATCGGCACACTAAACCAATATAGTGTATATCTTTTTTATCTTATTTGTACACATGAGAAGTGAGGGTTTTGATATTTTCCGACCGGATTTTATAGAACCGCCTAAAGCTTCAGCAACTGCGTTATGCCTATTATGTAGTCAATTTTTTTTAAACTCACGTTGAAACAAAAGCAAAGGCCCTATAGCGGCGCTACTTTTTCTCCTAATTAGTGCAGATTTGGCAAAATGCAAGAATGGTATTTGTAGGGCTCCTGTGTGACCAAGTAAATTTATTGCCTTTGTTACAAGTGTGATGAATTATCAAATGTGGTCGTTTAATCTTGCCGTTTACTGTACTTGTTTACCATAGCCGAGAATAATAATTATTTATTCATCAAAATATGGTTTACCTTCATTTCCAATTTCTATCATTCTACCGTCTATTTACGGTCTGAGAATATTTTTAATGAATCATTATTTATTTAATTACCTACATATTTACACTGAGTCGCTGATCCGTTTGCTTTCATAATAACATTGAACAAATAGCTTACACTTAATAATTATGTCTTATTTAAATACTCATTGGTTGAGTTAAAGCTTAGGTACGTCTAAAGAATATTCAATAGAATTAGACTGGTCTTAATTTATTTAAAGTCATCATTATTAGTTTCTTCGATATATCATTACTATTTTAGTACATTACAGATTAATTAAACATCAGACCAGCATGATCTGCATTGAAAATGGGTAAAGATACAGGCAACCTAGTCACTGAAATAAAACTAATAAGCTACATTCCACATGCTTACTCAAAATGAATTCTGTGTCGCAAAGATAGGAACCATATTCGAGCGTATATTTGTTAACTTATCCTTACCCTCTCTTACAAAACAAATTCCACTTGTCAAAATGTTCACGGTGTGTTCACGGGAATCACAAAGCGAAACGCTTACAAAGAACGGTCTTAACAAATTGCGCCGTCAAGCCGGTGTTTGCATAATACGTGGCCGGCCTGCTATCAATTTTGATGTTTCATTTGTTTGCGCTAAACTAGTTTTGTTTTCCGACGTGAAGTTTTTTTTATACAACTAGATGACAAACAAGCTGACAGCCCGCCTGGTGGTAAGCGGTTACCGCCGCCTATAGATACCTGCAATAACAAGGAACAATCACTCGATATTGCGAGTGCACTGTCATCCTGAGGCCTAAGATGAAATACCGTCCATGCCCATTAATTACACTGTCTACCTTTCCCTTCAATCCGAAACACAGCGAACTTTTGCACGACTGAAATAAGAAAGGCAATGTTACCTACCCAGCCCCCCAATTCTGCTATTTATTTTCCAAAACGGATCAGCAGCGTTTCGGTGTCGTTACTAATGCGGTTGTAATACAAAAAGGTATTCCACTAACATTGCTTATAAATACGGAACGTTAACGAAACGCTCTCGGTTGGTTCAACTTCAGCTGGATACTTGTTAGCCATATTGCAAGAAACAAATATTTTTTGGCTTAGTTACTTGAAAGTTGTTAACTTTGGACAGTTCGAACAAAGAACTGTCGATGTGTTCCTGCTGCCACAAATGTTAAAAATTTAGCAGAATACGAAACAATGATTGAAACGAACGGAACGGTTACGTGTTTTTTAGCAGAATACCAAACTGATGCGTTTCGGTTACGTTTCGATTGCGTTGAGTTAGCAGAATACAAAAACATTGTAACTAAACTTTTCCCGATCCGTTTCAGATTAAAATACAATAGCAGAATAGGGGGGCAGACGGCCTACCACCTAGTCTAAGTAAATTAAGCTGTACATGATATTTTAAACTAACTTTACAATAATGTTAATCGTATAAAATTTTAACATCCACAAAACTACACCAGTTTCCGGTATGACCATATAAAACTATACAAAGCCTATAATATAAATGACTACTAGATCACCAAAATAGCGACGGTTTACATTAGAATACCTTAAAATCATCCCTTTGTTATCACAGTCTGTCCTTCACTTTTCGTATGATATGAAAAGTGACAAAGATAGAGCAAAGTTACCGGGAGCTTGTATCTAATTGCAGGGCCCCTGAAAGTTTCTTCATTAGGATTGTTTGACCCTCTCGGCAACGAAATGCAAATTTATTTTTCACGAGATATCTTTGGTTTGAGCTTACCCTTTGGTCGGTTAACAGCCCACCGGAGTTCGAACAGAATAGAAATTCTATTTAGTCTGATATGTAAGTACTTTACAGATTAAATAGGAACAAACCGAATGTAATAAGACTTTACATGAAAGAAAGAAATGGAGAAAGAAAAGAAGGCCACAAATAAACACTTTTAAATCGTCAGAAAACTCATTTTTATAAGTACTTGCTTATCACAAAAAATATATTAACTAACAACGTCATAGTTTCTGTCTGTCCGACATGTCTGAATTTATATGCATGCATAACTAAGTTAGTCTAAACAGTTGTAAAAAGATTTTTAGCTTTCATACAAACCAAAAATTGCCCACAAATACATTAATCATCACCAGCCTATATACGTCCCACGACTGGGCAGTGGGCACAGGCCTTCCTACATGAGAGAAACACATGAGAAGTTTGGGCCATAACACTGCCACGCTGGCCCCATGCGGGTTGTGGGTTGGTCTAATCGACCATGGCGAAAGTTGCTTTGTATTTTGAATCGAAACCAGAGCGCAAACATTGGTTTGAGCGCCACCAAGCTCCTCCACAAATTCGTTAAGACTTTTTGGAAAACCTTCTTACAATGAAATAAACTAGCCTGATTTGCTTACTCATGTAAAGTCTCATTAGATTCAGTTTGTTCGTATCTAATATATTTTTTCAAAGTTTGTATGAAAGGCCCTTAAACCAAATAAGTATAGAAACAAAGTGTAACACATATCTAACATTGTATAATAAAATTTAATTCTTCTCTCTGCTCTTTTCAGCCGTTCTCAACCATTTTGGTGTAGGCCTCCTTCAAATTACGCCATCTAGCTCGATCTTGCGCTACTTCCATCCAATTCATCCCTGCAGTTCTCTTGACGTCATCCTTCCATCGCATCTGTGGTCTTCCTCTAGGTCGTTTCTCACCCCAGGGCCTCCATTCCAAGACCGTCTTTCCCCACGAGCCATGCTTACGGGCTATGTGTGTAAAATTTAATTATGGAGGAAAAAATAAAATTAGTTATATGCCGTTCGGGAATTTTAATGACGAATATAAATTTTCAAGGAATAGCTCACATTGAGTACATTTAAACTCAGCTCTTAGCCACTAGCCAAGATTTTTTTATTAGTAACATTTTCCCTGTTGAGGGAAGATACTGGGAACCGATCCTCAGACAAATATGTCTAATAGAGGCAAGTAGATGATTTTATTTTCTGCGTTTTGCATTCATTTATTAAGTAGGTAGCCATAAACCAGACACAAGACGTATTATTTTATTAAGTAGAGCCCTACGAGATAGTCTGTGGTTGGTCTCCTCTCTTTCCACTGTATTCCACAGGTTCCATTATGGTGTAATTTTTAACTTTAAGCTCTTTTTTGTAACATTAAGGTGCATTAATGCTCGAGTTTGAAGAATAAAAGGTGAAGATACAGATGTAAGCTATTCTAAAAGCATTATGAGAAAATTTGCCACCAAAATCCTTTATTAGTTAGGTATATTCAATTTTATGATGCAATACTTTCATTCTAACAAAACGATTATTCCTATTGTTTATCAACACAGATACAAGCGTACTCCAATAAACAAAATACACAAATAAAGCATTGGATTTGAGAGATTTCAAAGCAATTCAATTCAAAAGCTATTAAAATCCGTATTGTTTTTGCGAGTGGGTATATTTCGTTTCACAAAATTACACCATCTCTAAAAACCACTCTGACGCAAATTTCATTGAAAGACTAAAAACTCTATAATATCCATAGGTACACTCTATATTTTGGCAAATCAAATTACGATTCGTAAATGCCACTGTCGTTTGTACAAAACTTTATCAATCAAACTCTATTCTTATTTGAAATAACAAAACACACAAAGAACGTCACTTTCTTATTATTCACTGGCGTATTCTATTCCGGCGTCATTTTTCTCAACAGAAGATTAAACCTCTTTTTTGTCAGTCAACGAATCGTGTTTCTAACAAATTCTCCTTCACGTAAGGTGAGGCTTGTAACCTGAGTTTTTTCTGCCACCTATTTATAACACTGCAGCTCATTTCCTCTCGGCAGATAGACGCGTTTGATATAATGGGTCATTGAGATGTGACACCCGCGACGGATACAACTTTTTCTGAACTAAATGGGTATAGTCATAGTTCTATGTTGTCGTAACCGGTTCTGCTTTTGTTTTAAAGGCCGACAGAATCAACTACATACCTAATTATTTTTTTCTGTCTCAGGTTACAATAAAAAAAAAGAATCAACATTATTCGACTGTATTAAAAAACTATAGAATTGTAAGAAAAAATACTTTTCTTAGAAGTAGTAAAATACCCTGTTAGTGTACAGTCGACAGCACATTAAACGTAACCGTTTTTCCTTGCGACCGCTCTTACTGCGTTTGGAATAGAACCGGCTTTCGTAGTGCAACTGTTACATTTGATGTGCTGTCGTCTGTACATTAGCGGCCTTTTTAATGAAAAACAGATGTTTCAAAAATGTATGGAGACCCGGCCAGGTCTATGTACACTATACTGAAAAATAGGTTATAATTTGCAGAACAGTGATCAATTGTCCATTTTATTTTTATTTGCTTTGTTGCGTGGTACAAAACAAGAATCTTTATAGAAAAAACTGCAACACAGACAAATATCATGGCGCGTATGTCACTTTGGTGACGTTTAGTTGACTTCTCTGTCGCCCGCCATATTGTCATACTGAATACGGTGAAATCGGCAAAAAAAAAACAACTTTTGTACAAATAAACTATGCATGAAAACGAATTATTAGTATTTTTCCGGGATTCGGGAGATTTTTCCTGATTTTTTGAGATACTGTACATATACTTGACCGGATATGAAACATCTCCTTTTTACTCCTTGGATCATTCTTAGATTACCTATTCCGTGTTTTGTCTTGTTCTCACACATGACGAATGTCACATGTAAAAATGTGACAATGTAAAAAAATGGCTAAATATTTAATAACGCCTTTAGAGATAAAAATACGTGAACCACGTATAGACTTTTAATAGGATTTTAAAATACATCAGCCATCCAAAATTAAAATCTAATTTTGAATTTTTATCAAGACGCTCATAACAAAACATATTCTTTCTCAATACGAAAGTAGTAAATACTAAGTATTAGTCTAATGCACGATTCATCTCCCCTGAGAAACGGCATTAGAACAATCAACTGAAATAATGGGCAAGAGGAAAAGTTTTAGTAGAAAAAGTAGTTCTACGTAAGATATAAATCAGATCGAGGCATAGGAAACTGAAGGCGTGAAATGGGGACACAAATTGTGATTGATGGTGTGCCCGTCTTTGAGCTTACGCGCTGGAGCCGCCGCTTGTGGGACCATGAGACTAACATTGTTAATACTTCAAATTGCTTCCTTTTGATAAAATGTACCATATTTCTTTTTTATTAACACTTCCCAGCCAATGGCCAGAAATGGCTACAATAAAACATCTAATGCACAGACCAAGACGAAATCTAATGAGAACAAATCAATGCCATACACATACATACATGAAGAGAAATAAATAATCATGGTAAATAATACACGCTTAGCTCATTATAATTATACTCTCTCCTTGTCCGAGAGGGTTTAACGTGTAGTAACGCTGATTGTACCAGCGCCGATCACAATTTTCAAAGCTACAAAAAAAAAAAAAAAAATTGTTTCTCTCATATGGTAACACTAAATGTATTTCATTACGTTTTTTTTGCACAGCGCTGTCACTTGCTTCTCTCATTAAAATTATTAATTTAACAATTTAAACCAATAAAAAGTACGATCTGTGATCAAATTTTAAATAATTATTAATCTAGTGTTATTATGTGTTCACTAATAACAGGATATCGATGCAGTATTTTATTCCCAAACACGGTCAGGTATTCCGTTAGCAAACAAGGTCAAGGTTTGTTGTGAAAACGTTAATATTATTTGGAGATTGAAGGTATGTATTTAATATTACATTATCGTTACGTTATCCGGTGAGAAATAATTCTCACCGGATAACTGGTAATATGAAACGTCACAGAATTAATCTGTTAGAATATTATGACATAACCTAAAAATATCAAAATAATACTACTAAAATCTAGCTAAACTAATTATCTAGCAATATAACCCTCCAGATATTATTGTAAGAATTTTTACAAGGCTTATGATTTCCGATATTTTATAGGTTTTATCAATTTACACACTATTTTTTCTTGTATTGCCAATATTTGCCAATGGCATGTAAAATATTAAAAACATCAATAATAGCTCATTTTGAGCGATAGACAAAAATGTATACCTATTCAAAGTGCTTATGCAGTGTTTTATTAGTGTTTCTAATTAGATTTTTGGAAATAAAAGGGAAAAAGAAAAGGAGTAAGTAAATCACCTACTTTGGACAGAAAGAAGATTACAAAAAGTGAAAATAATATGACTTTTTGGATAACTTTAACTGTTCTGTGGTAACTACAAGTGTCATATACCTATCTATTACCTAAATCTTTAACACCCAGATGTCTTAAGTGACAATTATAACATAACAAAGACAATTAAAATTATGTCTGGCATATAGGGTTTAGAGAGGAAATTACAAGAAGTAAATTTTTATGATGAGAAATACCTACTCAAGGCAGGAAACAGAAGACTCATATTAAGTGCCTTCATTAATAGGTGAATGAACAGTAAGATTATGCCTTAATTTAAAACTTCTACCGTCAAGTACATATAATGGTTACCACATTATTTACCGGAGCATGCGCTATCACATTGCGGTTAGACAACGCTCTAAATGGTAAGAAATTACATGAAATAGATTATAACATTTATCTGAGTATGCGCTATCACATTGCGGTTAGACAACGCTCTAATTGATATGAAATTAAATAAAAAAGGTTATCACATTATTTACCAGAGCATGTGCTATCACATTGCGGTTAGACAACGCTCTAAATGGTATGAAATTATATGAAAAAGGTTATCACAATATTTACCCGAGCAAGCGCTATCACATTGCGGTTAGACAACGCTCAAATGGGTATGAAATTAAATTAAATAAAAAAGGTTATGACATTATTTACCAGAGCATGCGCTATCACATTGCGGTTAGACAACGCTCTAAATGGTATGAAATTATATGAAAAAGGTTATCACAATATTTACCAGAGCAAGCGCTATCACATTGCGGTTAGACAACGCTCAAATTGGTATGAAATTAAATGGAAAAGGTTATCACACTATTTACCTAAGCATTTGCTATCACATTGAGGTTAAACAACACAGTGAAATGAAAATGATTATCACATTACTTGCCTGAGCAAGCGCTATCACATTGCGGTTAGACAATGCTCTAATTTAAATGAAAAAGAAATGAATTTTAATAGATAACCTGGGCAAATGCTATTACATTGTGTTAAGACAATGCCCGTACTCTTGTTTTAAAACTTCTACAGTGAAGTAGAAATGAATTTATTGATAACCTGGGCAAGTGCTATCACATTGCAGTTAGACAATGCCTGTAATCTTCTTTAAAACTACTATCACACTGCGGTTAGACAACCAACTATTTAGCTGAACAAGCATTATCACACTAGAGATATACACTGCAAATGAAATGCAATATACACTGAAAGAAACAGTATAACTAATACCATAAAGTAGATTTAAAGGCAATCACTTGAACAGGTCTAGCTACTATGGCTAGACCCTTGCACTGAAATAGAAACTTCTACTAACTTCCATCAAGTAGATATACAAAGGTACAGAGATAAAACAAACACAATATGCCAAAAAGGCAATCTTATTGCTAAAAGCGATCTCTACCAGACAACTATAAGGCAGAGAGATTACTCAATATGAATAATTGTGATAGCTACAAAAATGTAAAAATAGCCATTAATCATATTTAAAATATGTAACATAAAGTACCAATCCGCATTGGGCCAGCGTGGTGGTGTTATGGCCCAAACTCCTCATGTGTTTCTCCCATGTAGGAAGGCCTGTGCCCAGCAGTGGGACGTATATAGGCTAGTGATGATGAACATAAAGTAGCTGTACATGTAATTTAATAATCAGAACAAGCCCCATCACCTTGCGGACGGACTGACAAATAATTCTACAATAAAGTACCGGTAAAGTTTACTTATTAACTTGGGCCAATGTTTGTCACATGGGGGCTAGATAATGCTGCCGCATTTAATTAATAATTTTAACATCAAGATATATATTATGTTATTCTATAACCTGAATAAATGTTATTCTATAACCTGAAAATTGCTGTAAGTTATATAAATGTTAATCAATAGCCTGAGGAAGTGCTATAAAATTTAGCTACACAATGCTTTTATGGTTCATCAAAACTTTACCCTCTAGCATACCGAAATGATATTCAATGACCTGAAAAATTGCTATCACTGTATGAATGATCAGCCATTGATAAATACTTAATAAGATTATACTATCTGTCAAGCCGCGATATACCTCCGGGTGGCTATGATAATTGAAGAATCAATTGTGTCTGGAATCTCATGCTTGACAGGTTAAAGCTACACAGTGTATTCAAAAATCAAACAGCTGTTCAAACATAAAGAAAATTTATAAACCTTCAGTGACCATGACCAACAGATCATTGGTTGCAACAACCAGTTACACACAGCAAATACCATAACTTTCCTACTTTATTTAATCAACAAAACCACCAGAAGATTCAGAAACAAGCTTTCAGATATTGTTTTAATAATTCCAAATAAAAACATTACTTTAGAAAAAAAATTACAGTTACACAGATAAACTAGTAACCCAATTGTAATAAAATGATGGGATTTTTTTTCATTGAAATGTCACCTTATGAAGTACCTCATTGCACAGATTTTATGAAATGAATAAATGAGATAAGACAGAGAAAATAAGAAATGATTATTATAACTAATCATTACTTCAATTCCATTGCAATGTTTTCTT
Source organism: Nymphula nitidulata (assembly GCA_947347705.1). Lineage (NCBI taxonomy): Eukaryota > Metazoa > Arthropoda > Insecta > Lepidoptera > Crambidae > Nymphula > Nymphula nitidulata. The sequence goes on along the minus strand of OX374625.1, from coordinate 12,549,730 downwards.
ACAATACAGACCTAATAAAGTGATATAAATGATGCCCTATATTTTTAAAAGAACTTGAAAATTAAGAGTATTTTCACAATTCTACTTGTACAGAATTATATAAAATAGCTAAGTTGAAATTAATAACTGTTGAAATAAACTTGTCTATTAGAATTTGAAATGGGTCTTAATAAAAAGACCATTAGGTATAATAACTACTCAGAATTAACAACTATATTTTATGAGTAAAAATAATTGTTATGATAAAATAAGAAACATTATCGAGAGTACATAATACCACAGTTGTTGGATACATGAAAAGCGAGGGGGGGGGGGCATAGATTGAATCCCCACAACAATAATAAATATTAGACATTATTGTAATTAATGATAGTACCGATTGAATTTTTACAAATTTTATTTGTGGTATTTTTATAAAAAGTCATCTTGCTTGACACAATACGAGAAATTGATTTATTGCTATGTACTTAATATATAAAAGTGTCCATATGAAGTACCTACTACCGGGTGCAATTCACACAAGGTTTTTTATTTTTAGTTCTTTTTTAGATACTGAGCTTAAATCAATGATTTATGTTATTAAATTTATATCCAGCTTATCCTAGCTGCAAATCAACTATCGGTCAAGTATAAAAACAAGGAATTGCAATATTGACAATTATTAATGTTGAAAAATGACAATATGATTTATTATTAGAAATATAATGGCCATTTGGTACAATGTACCTATACATAATATAAGCATCATAGTTATTTATCCTGTACATATGGTGCGCATGCAGGCATAATGAATAATCATGCACATAGGTATCGAGTAGTGGCCTTTCTGCAATTATGAAATAAAAAATTTCACATTAAATTTCATCAATAAGAAGTGAAATATTGGGACAAAATAATAATATGTCCATGACATGCCAGCAAAAGTTTTTTGTATGTACTAAAATAAAAGTCAAATAATTAAAATATAATACATCAATAATCAACCTGATCATGGTAAATACCTACCTACTTAAATATATATATATATATATATATATATATATATATATATATATATATATATATATATATATATATATATATATTAGCTCTAAATTTCAATATCATAACACCTGTAGGTATAGTAGAGCATTGTGCTTTATATAACAAATAAAAATGCCTAAGTCAATGTTTTGTAAAAACAATATCATTACTTATATGGTACCTTAACTATATAAAATGAATAATACCAGGTCAACATTACAATGACCTAAAATTAAATTGATTTAAAGATAAAAAACATTTTAATCGAAGGAGCCTCTTCAGTTTACTGACATACATATATGATTTGGAATCCAGAACTGGTATTAAAAATATTTAATGCAATAATAAGGCAATGATAAATCAAAAATGTTATTAAAGGACCTCATCAACTGATTTATTACAATTCATGACTTGAAAGCAGAAAGACTTCATTAAATATCAAGTAAAATCATTTAAAAGTGACAATCAGTAGTGACCACTATCGAAATAATAAAAACCTATGTAACTAGGTACTTTACAGCCATATTGTATCTAAAAATCTTTTTAAATGAGGATAGAACTGTATCCTATCTTGTCACTTTCATTAAATCATAATAAGACAAGTACTTTATGAATACACTTATATCATAAATAAATCAATAGAAACAATTATAAAAAACACAAGATTTCATCAATTCAATCTAAAATTCATTTGGATCAAACTAATGTTGCAGGAAATGAGTATTAGTGGTTTTAACTGTCTTCTCTACTCTTATCACAAGATATGCTTCGGTGTCGACCACAAGCCGATTTGGTTTAAATATTGATTGAGTCAAAAAGCCAACAGGAGTGTTTACATACAAAATTCAGTCTATTCTGAAACATTTCCTGCAATAAGCATATTCGGCTTTGCTAAAAATTTTAAGCGATAGTTAAAATAACAATTGTGTTTTTTATTTTTTTATAGGGTTTTGTATAAAGATCTAATTATTTTGTAAATTAATTAGTAAGGTGTTGGACTAAACATCTATACTAATATAATATAGATATCTAAATTCTATTTTTTCACAACCCCATCTTCAAACATCTACACGTTAAACCCTCTCGGACAAGGAGAGAGTATAATTATAAGATTAAACGAACTTACCTTAAGTGAAGTTCTATCTTAATTATACGAAGCTCCTTGTCCGAGAGGGCAGTCCCAAAACCCGCCCACTAATACAAGTATTATCCCAATTGTAGGGTTGTTCCAAAAATAATCTTCGAACGTAATGACATACATTTAGTGTTACCATATGAGAGAAACATTTTTTTTTTTTCTTATAGCTTTGAAAATTGTGATCGGCGCTGGTACAATCAGCGTTACTACACGTTAAACCCTCTCGGACAAGGAGCTTCGTATAATTAAGATAGAACTTCACTTAAGGTAAGTTCGTTTAATCTTATAATCAAAACGTCTTACTGTTGGGCACAGGCCTTCCTTCATGGGAGAATCACGTGAAGAATTTGGGCCATAACACCACAACTCGGGCCCAATGTGCACCACGCTGGCCATAAGCGGGTGGGCAATGGCAACCGGAACCAACGGCTACCTTCCGAATCACAAAGGATCTCGACTTCACCCCACTCCATTTTAATATCGCAAAATATGTAGGTATTGGCGTCAAAATGAGAAAACCCAATGTACAAACAATCATATAAAAATGACAGATTCCAAATTCAAATTTAATATTTTGTTTATTTTAATTGTAACAGTATTTATGACCAGACTAAGTATTATTATCAATAATGCTCCTTTCAAGTACTAGCGGTGAAACTGAATTCTTTAATGTTACTTTCCTTTACTATGTAGTTTAAAATAAAAGTTAACGCTTTGGTACTTACTTCAAATATTATCGAAGCCAAAGCAGCGCCTTTGACGGCTAGACTTCTAATAAAAACCGATCGCTGGAAAAAAGAAGAGTGAGGAAATAGTGTTGGGATTCAAACAGTGTCAGACAGAACCTAAGTGATTTGTCGTGTTGTGGCCAACTGCACTTAATGTAGGTTTCTTACAGCTTGACACTTAGATGACTTTGGAACTTCGTTAAGTGACAGCGAACGACTCTTCTGATTTCAACATAAGTTCTATAAACTTTGTCGTTATACAGTTCCGTCTCTTCAATCGGGCCGCGATACACAATTAATTATTATGAAATAATAATGGACGCGACAATAAATTATTCTACTATGTAAACAAATAGGAATGTACCGAGAACGATGAAAAATATCAATTCCTTGAATATGTATTGCGCAGACACATAGGTTTAATTTAGTCCGCCCATAGTACAAAATACAACGAACTATTTGCCAGTGTAACAGAAAGCCCAACGGCCGAGAACAAAGAAAACGGATAATTAAAGCCAAGCTACGAGAAAAGAGATTTTTAATGAACCTCGACGTTTGCCCCGTAATAAGACTTTATTATAACCATAAAAATCCATAATTAAATTATGAAGGATCTCAAATATGTATCAGGCAGTGGTTTGGCTTGATTTAGCTCCTATTAGCTTAAGCAGCAAATTGTTAGGTCCGTTTAATTGTCACAGAGAATGCTATATTTACGTGTACTAACTTCACCACGACTAAAATATACAAACCTTTTTTGTTTTACACTAAGAATTTAATAAAATACCACTGAATTATTTGTAAGCAAAAACAAAAAACAATACTTACTTAATAAAAAAAGTTGAGTTCAGAAGCGATTAAATTTAATATTATTAATAATTGACATTGATTTTGCTTTGCTTTTGCTTTTGCTTGTATACCTATTTTATACAGTAAGTAATATATTTAATAATCTAAACACCACTCGTGGGATTTAGGTACAAATAATTAATAAATTTATCGTGACAATTAATTAATTAGCAAGTGTAAATTCAATGAAAACATTGTGGTACATTATTTATTTACACTCGACCTTTATTACAGCGCATAAATCGATTAAACGTAATTTGATTTGAGGAACTAACAGAATTTTTGAGATGAGAGCATGATCGCATCTCAAAGGCGGCTGTTTCGCATATAAATTGACGAATTTGCCTCAATTTACACCTTTGTGCGGCGCAGGCGACTCTGAGCTCGACTTGGTAATTTATAATCGGTTTAGTTTACACACGCGGATGCTTCTAGGTAAACAGATCATTTGGTACGAATATTGAGGGGAGAAATTTTAGTTGTAAGTAGTTACGCATAAATTTAGTTTCGGAGTTGGTTGCTGAGATGCTGTAATTACTTTCATGCTATGTAATTGCTTGGAATCCTAACGAACTTAAAATGAATTTATAAATTATCTTATCCTAAACAAAAATTTCTTTCAATGTTTGACACAATATATTACTCTGTTAGGCTAAGTTAATTGGATAATCTTTCAAGCTTTTTTATGTAAGTACAAAATCATAATTGATAATTTTTTTAAGAAAAGAATCAAATAGAATAGAAATCAAATAGAAAAGAGAAAAAGTGGATTCAGACATTCGTCTGAAAGATTAGATGACATATTCATGTCATCTAATGAATCACTTGGTTACTCAAAAAACAGCCATTACTTTATATGATGAAGTAGATAGTACAGAAAAAAATAGTAGTGGTTACATTCAAGGTTACCCAGAGTAACAGTAAAAAAATGTAAGGTCCAGATAGACAACTTGATAAGGGACGAAGGGCGAGGGATATGGCCTTATTATGATCTCGCACGGTCCGCTACTTGAACACGTCTGCTTGCCACAATCTCAAGGGCTCCTTTATTTCACCATTCATTTAATTCATCTTTTTTGTTAAATATGCTGAGGAAAGAACTAAGGTAAGTATCGATGTGGGCATTTTAGGAAACATTCTCTTCGAGTTAAAAATTACTACACTTTGACACCTTGATAAATATTAAACTACATTATTAATAAATACTACCAACTAACAGATATAAATAAATGAACAATATTTTGATAGGTATTCCAATTGGAGCAGTGAATTAATTATCAATTTATACAATTAAAAATAAAATTAGGCTTTATCTGGCCACTTCAATTAACGTTTGTGTCGATGCTTATAAGAGAAGCATCAATTAAAATTCCGTTTTTAGAAACTCCATTCAATATTTCGATTAACCGATAGAGATTTCAATTTCCTTTAGTCACGTGCGCTGGGATATCGGATCCCGCGGTTGGCTCAGTCGGTAATGAGCGAGCGGATGGCAATTTCGCTAGATAGGCTTTTGGTTACGGGGCGCCCTGTTTTTATGCCAATGTGCTTTTAATACGTCTACGTCGTTCATGTCACGGGAGATGAAAATGCTTCATCGAATAAATTTTACTAAGTAGTCGCCCACCACACTGGTATACATCATTATTTTTCATTTTCATACGTCCCTATTTTGGCGTCGTCGGCTTAAGCCGTAATCATGGTTCGCAGCATAAACCTAAATTTAGGAGATCCTCTGTTTTTTGTATATCAATTTACTTTTAAATAAAATAAAAAAAATAACAGCGAAAAATAAATACTTATAATGTAGGGAACTACGTTTTTTGTCACGGCGTTTCTTACATAAGTATTTATTTTTCGCTCTTATTTTCTAGATATTTTTTATTGAAATGGTCCGTAATTGATGTACAAAGTCAATTACCAATTGAACGAATACAAGGAATTCAAGACCCTCATTATTTTGTATTAAAACATGTTAAATATATTTTAAAACAAAATATTGATATGAAAATCTTGTAATGATTTGCATTGTCAATTTGTGTGTACATATATGTACATATACAACCTATGCAGATGTCCAAACAGCTGCAGACGGATAGATATACATCACTTTAGAATGACTCCTATTACAACTGATTAAGGTAGTCAAGGTAGTCCAGCAATGGGGCGTATATAGTCCTTCCTGCTTGGGTGAAACACATGAGGAGTTTGCGCCATAATAACACCACCACGCTGGACCAAATGCGGGTTGGTAGGTTAAAGCGGTTGCAGCAACAACCGGAACCAACGGGTTAACGTGCCTTCCGAAGCACGAAGGAGCTCAGGATGACAAATTTTGATTGACCCATCACAGGATCGACCATGGCGAAAGTTGGTTTGTTCTCGTAATTGAAACTAGAGCGCTCACACCACGATCGGCTGGTGGAGTGGTCTGTACCCCTTAAAATGGCTAGTTACTCGCTTTGGGGTCCCGGGTTCGAATCCCGGTAGGTGCAGATGTTTGTATGATGAGCAAGCATTTTTCTCAAGTCGTGGATGTTAATTTATTATTTTAGCTATACATATTATAAAGTCCTAATATTAATATAGGTACATATTTTTATCAATATTTCTCCGATATCTGGTATCTATAACACAAGTTCAAATAGTGATGCTTACTTTGGGTTAGATACCTAATATGTGTTAGTGATTGAATATTTTTTTGTATGCGCACTTATAATTTATTATTTTTAAATGATTTCAAAGTTTTCATTAAATTGAGTAAAATATATTCAGATAAAGCGCCAATTTCCTCCAGAACGAACCCCATTTAATCAACTCTAGCTCAGGAAGCATAAATATAATTCATCTGTCTCGAAAATTATTCCAACCCGACAGTGACAAAACATTGCGCAAAAAACAAACTACCACAAATGAAAAATTACTATGATGTCATTTAATTAATCCCGGGGTGTTTACCAAATTAACCTCGACGCAACGAGCTTACTGCCGTCAAAGCGAGACGGACTGGGAAAATTCACGTGCGGAGGTGACAATCACAATTGTTTTAAAATTATACAGGGGACATAATTTTTATTGAAAGCCCACAATAACATATCGTGTAAACCAAAAAAAATATAATAGTAATATTCTCACACTTGTACCAATTGGGCAGTTGACACTTTTTTATACAAATCCATACTAACATTATAAATGTAAAAGTTACTCAGTCTGTCTGTCTGTTACCTTTTCATGCATCAGCCGCTGAACCGATTTCGATGAAAATATAGAGATAGTTTGAGACCATTGGAAAGACATAGGACACTTTTAGGATCGATAACTACTTTATTTCAAAGTGAGTTCACTATCTAACAGAAGATGTCTTAGTGATGCTTAATTTATTAGTAAACTTTTTAATAATAAGTTAGATTGTCCACAGTTGTTAAGTCTTCTTAACCTGCGCGTTCCTTCTAGAATTCCGCGCAAACCCAATACACCACTTTGTCCGCCACTTAGAAGAACTATCTTGGGAGCAAACTCTCCATAAAATATGTAAGATTTTGTAGAATCGTACTTAAATGGTCTTAGTGATCAAATTGAACTTCATTTTGACACGCCGGGGAAACTAAGTAACTTCATCAATTTTCAAAAACTTGTCAGACTTTAAATTCAAGTATTAAGGATTTTTTAGCATTAATTGATTATTATTTGTACGACTAATTTAAGTTAAGGATATGTTAAAAGTTAAATTATTTGTTTTTTTCTCGCATGTGGTGTTTAACTATAAGTAATTGTTGCACTTATCCACGTAATTTTGAAATGTATGTTTTTTTTCTTATGGTGTACACAATTTTTGGTAAACCAAATAAATAAATTAATAAATAACCGACATCCACGTCGAGTAGTGGACGGCCACTAGTAGTCAATTAGTATTGCTGAACAATAGTATCTCTGCAATCAATACTTTCTTAGATAAAGTGATTTGTTTGATGAGCTGTTACGAATTATTTTATCTAAAAACACTCCATAGAAGATCACCTTTTTCTGTAGAGTGTTTTTAGATAAAACATTTTGAGACGTCCGAGGCAGTGAAAAGGGATAGGATAAAATTTTAGTAATGTCATGAAAGGTGACATAATTTATATCCTCTCCATATTTTTTTACTCTAAGTCGGCGTCGTTTAAGAATAAGCCTAAAATGCTTTACAATTTTTATTTTAGAAAACGTGATATTACTTCCTGTGTATATTTTTTCTTTTCTCTTCGTGTTGTAACAAAAGAAGACAAAAGACTCAAGGCCAATAAAAACTTTATTAACTCGTCATGTATCAGATTCCAGACACAATTGTCATAGCCCTCCGGTGGGATAACGCCGCTTAAGGGATTACTTCTGAAATTTACTTTTATATTTATTCAAGTATTCGAAAGTAGTTTCAAATCCCACATTCCAGATAATTTGTCTAGGCGATAGATTTATTTTAATTCTTAGTAAAAATCAATACCTAATACCCATTATGTCTTGTTCTGCGCATGACCACTGGAATATCATTATTAACTTTACATTCCTTACCAGCTCGCTGGCGTCTCCTCATCAATAGAAAACCTATTGTGTTTGAAGGGACTTTAAAAGCTACTGCTGAGATTGATTGATAACAAGATAACTCACAATCCCCGGGCACTTATCGGTTTAATCTTTTATATTCCTCCCGTATAATGTAAAAGTAGTGACGATACTACTAAGAATTGATGTGAGGTATACCCCCCGTATGTGGCAATTTTCACTCAAAGCTCCTAAGAAAAGAGCCGCGAAAATCCGAGAATAGGTAAAGAAATACCCTATTTCGCAGCCAAATAACACTACCTCGTGTAGTGTGGTGTTTCTCCGGTGATTAAGGTCGCCAGAGTTCATCGAGAAAGCATTATGTTGCGATCAGGTAGACTTCGTTTTTGTCTTCTTTGCTCGCAATATAAGGTTTTGTATTTATTTCAATAGCTTGCACTGAAAAAAATGACAACCGAAATTTCGACTCCGCGTAGCTAAAAAAAAGTAATTACAAACTTAGGGTAATACCTAGCCGAAAATAAAGTTGCATAGAGATGCACCGTTATGTTAAATCAAATAAACTGTAATTACTTCTCGCTAAATTTTGATTATAACTAATGTAACCGAAGCAGTTTGGCTAAATATCTTTTTCATTGTGGGTATATATAATGCTTGTGTAATAATAACACTACTCCAAATAACTCATCATCATCATCATCACCAGCCTATATACGTCCCACTGCTGGGCACAGGCCTTCCTACATGGGAGAAACACATGAGGAGTTTGGGCCATAACACCACCACGCTGGCCCAATGCGGGTTGGTGGGTTAAAGCGGTTGCAGTAACAACCGGGACCAACGGCTTAACGTGCCTTCCGAAGCACGGAGGAGCTCAAGATTATAAATTTGATTGACCCATCCAGGGACCAACCATGGCGAAAGTTGCTTTGTTTTCGTGATCGAAACCAGAGCGCTCAAACCAATACGCCACCGAGCTCCCCTATAACCCCAAATAACTCACCGTTGGAAAATTATCTCCTAAGTTCTCCACGTAGCGTTACCTCTTGATTTTTACAAGAAGAGTTCATCAAAAACTAGATTGTTTGAATTATCTCTGATTTAACGGGCTTAAACGCGACAATAGCTTTTCTGCTCGACATTTCGGCCAGGTTGCACTAACCGTAGTCATGGGCGAATTGACCACGCTAGTACCTACGCTGTTCACTCGTGACCATGGCTAGTACAACTTGGCAGGAACGTCGAGCAAAAAAGGCATTTGATTGTTGCGCTAAAGCCCGTAACAATCAGTGCGAATTCAATGATTCAACGCAAAAGTATAAAATTTTCGAATTATTAATAATCAAGCTTATAGATATTAATCGCTTCCATAGAAAATAGTTAAGTAATTTAGGTAATTAGTTAAAGATTCCTCCCTACAATGTTGAAGCTAAGAAGAATAGAAGATTTAATTAAATATCACGAATATTGGAACCACCTCAGCGCTGAACGTAAATTATTAATAGAGCGATATTGTTTTATAGTATATAAAATACGATAATACTAATAATATCATATTTGCAAAGGGAAGAGAAACAGCGATTCCCGGGTCACCTCCCTAGAGATGGCAGTCTGAAATATTCATCGCACATTACTTTATTTAGACACGAATATTCCTCCTATTACTCTGTAACCATACTCTTGTACGGTAAATAAATACCCAGCAGGGAAATGAAGAGTCGTTCCTGGTATAAATGGTCGCATTATCATTTAGCTGCCAAATTTTCATTAGTTGTATGAACCTGTCTTTGATTGATAATTTTAATTAAAGTCTCTTGCACATCGAAGGTGAATTAAGAAAATAAAGTGAGTTTTTTTATCTGATCAGCACATAGTGACTAAGGAAAAGCCGCCATCAGGAGTAGTGGGACTTTTTTATATCCATCCGTAAAATATATTAATTAAATTAAAAACTCTAGTTCAGTATTGTTGGCATTTTGTATCAAAATTGTTGCATGTCTAGTCGAATGAATCCAATGGATTATCAGTAATTCTGATAGTCTATTAGAATTAGTGATACGAGGGCGTTCGTAGTAAATTGGTGCTAATCGATTCAATAATCCAGATATTTTGGTACTGCGTCGAAATCACAAGTCACTAATATTCTCAATTTAGAATCCAACAATGACAATAGCAAGCCGATTTACTTTTAGAGACTTTTGCTTTGTTACGTTGTTTTTACAATCATACAATAAATAAATTTTAAAAATAATTTATACTCCTCACGGGTGTATTTCGGCTTTTCCATTTCTTTTTTATAATAAATATACAGAATGGTGACACCAATAAAACAATAAATTTAAACATGGGCTATATTAGTTCCTAGTAATGTTTTGCAACTTTTGAATTATTCTTATTTATTTGATAATTTCATGACATTTCTTTAAAATAATGCAGCCAATATCATAGTATTATGGTATTACATAGAAAGATCATGACATTATCAAATGAATAAGATGTATTTGAATGTTGTACAACATTTCTATGAACTAATATAGCCCATTTTTTAATTTATTGTAGAATTGTCGGAACCGTCCTGTATATTCCATTTGAAAAAAAGTTGATGTGTGGAATATTATAAAAGAAGAGTAGGTAAATATTAAGATTAAAGTTTAAGATAATATATATTTCGCTACTTTTAGGTAACACTTGCTATAAATGTACACCCATATGTTAAACAAAGCACCACTACGATGCGTGTGAGCAAAGCAAAATTGTAAAATTTCATATTTTTTACACAATTTTTAGTGATTTAATTCGAAGACCAAAGCCACGCAAACATAACTAATAGGTTGGGGAAAAAGTTTCTTCGCATTTTTTAAGAAAATTCAAAACATTTTTTAATATAGTTTATTTACATTTAACTAAAGTATGTAGGTACCATTTTGTTCGATAACTTTTTGCCATCTTGTAGATAGGGACATGATCCCATTGCTATAGAAATTTTGAGGCTTCTCATCAACATACCGCGACAAGTGGTTTTGGGCAGTCCTCTCGTGATGTTAACCTGACACTGCCTAGAGAATTCTGAAGAGAGTGAAACAGGTGGAAATCTGAAGGTGCAAGGTCAGGACTATACGGCGGATGCATTAACACCTCCCAGCCAAACTCTCTTAATTTTTGCTGAGTGGCTAAGGATGTGTGAGGTCTAGCGTTATCATGATGAAAAACCACACCCCTTCTGTTAATTAACTCCGACCGCTTTCTCTCAACTTCTTGCTTTAATCTCATCAGTTGTTCGCAGTAGAGTTCAGAATCGATGATCCTGCCTGGTGGTAGCAGCTCATAATGAATAATGCCCTTCCAATCCCACCACACACACAGCATCACCTTGTTTCGGTTTCGCCACTCTGTGAAGCCTGACCGGCCTTTGACCACGACCTTTTTCGCACGTTCTTGTCGTACGTGATCCACTTTTCATCACCAGTTATCAGCTTATTCAAAAATGGTTCGGTTTTATTACGTCGTAATAAAGAATCACAAATGAGTGCACGGTTCATTAGGTTTCATTCAGTGAACTCGTGGGGTACCCAAATATCGAGCTTTTTTGTGTACCCATTTTTTTTTAATTGCGCCAAAACTATTTTGTGGTCAATTCCCAGTTCTTCAGCTACGTCGTAACTACTGATATGCCGATCTTGCTCCAGTTTTTAAAAAATGGCATCAATTTTATCCGTAATAGGGCGACCAGAGCGACGTGCATCTTTGACATCAAAATTCCAGGATTGAAAACGCTTAAACAAAATTTGTGCTACTCTCACAGACACTGCACTAGGTCCATAAACATCGCAAATTTTTTTCGCGGCTTGCGTTGCATTTTTACCTTTTTTGTAGTAAAATTTTAAAATGTATCGAATTTCTTCATTAGATTCACTCATCTTGACAGTTTGAAAAACAAATGAAAAACACACATTTTCCTAAGTTGAATTTGGAATTATCTTTTTTAAAATATAAACTTTTAATGATACCAAAACCAGCCAGATACAAATAGTACAGCCAAAGAGATTTTATTACAAGTTCATACATACTATAATGCGAAAAGACTTTTTCCCCAACCTTATAGGCACCACTGAAGAATCGCAAGAAAGCAAACATCCGAAATATTGCTAACATTGATGACTTAATAAAATTGTTTCAGTTATTTTGATTTAATTATATATTTTTTAAATAAATTTCCAAATTGATTTTTTAAATGTCAGAGTTGTAAGGTAACAAACACTAAAATAAAACACGGGCGAATTGAGCCACCGAATTTAACCTGCTCCGTAAGGATAAAGAACCCGAGCCCATTGACTGGCATTGAACATGGGTGTTTCTCTCATTTAGCAAAAAAAAGATAATCAACTATCCTTTTCTATCATGATGTACCCTACGTTCGGTACTACCCCAAAGCCCACTCTCCCATCGCCTACTCTTAGTTAGATGTCATGTCTCCTGTTAACAAGTGATTAATTAACATTTAATACTGTACTAATGAAATTCGTTCCAGGCAATTAATTAATGAAAAGCTTTATACAGTTCAGTGTCCGTTCAATATTCATCGTATATTCTTATTAATTCATCAGTAATTTTCTCTTTGAACATAATAGTCTTCCCTCATTATTTCTCAAAATGAATACAAGACCTTAAATTCTCCGCGAATATTAGGAAAAATATGTAATAAGTAAGCATTACAATTTGCGACGATACAAAAAATTCTAAAGTCACGAATTTTCTTACGGGGAATGTCCGTTATTTTATTTTGCCACAAACAAAAAGGACGAAGCAGAGGTTAGGATAAATTGAGACATTAAATTAAAGATTGTTGAGTAATACGAGTTTTCCCTCTCATATTTCCCTACAATTATCCCAAATAAGTTTGTGTAAACTCATTGTGTGTTAAATTGCTCAGCTGCTTTATGAGAGAACCTATTAAATTAATAATGAAAGTTCTTAAAAAAAACCTTTGAACCAAACGTGAAAACATGTTTTGGAAAACGTGAACGACCCTATTAGCAGATCATTATGACTCACAAAACGATAAGTACCTTTATTGGTTCATTTGATCCTCTAATTTCAATATTTTTGCAGGTAAACAAGTAAAGCGCCCTTTATCATTAAAATGAGCGAAGTTATTAAAAGTTTATAAAGTGGGTTGGGTTCTCTCACACGTTTTCGATACAAAAAAAGCAGAACATGTTTGAAACAATGATGTTTTCTAATTTGAACAATGTTTCATTTCTGCGTCTCTTTATAATTTTTAATGTACAGTTGACAGCACATTAAGTGTAACTGTTTGACCTTAACATCGCCCTTACACTGTTCGCAATAGAGGTGGCTTTCGTAAGACTCCGACGAACAAAAACGTTATGACGGCACCATGCTACGAAGAAAAACGGCACAGCAGCAGCACGTTGCAGCGACAGAACATACTACATTGTCAAAATTAATCCTTTTTTTCTGGTCACTTTCTAACCTAACCACTAGGTGGTAGACCCATATGTAGGGTCGCCTGGGTAGGTACCACCGCCTTTCTTATTTCAGCCGTGAAACAGTTCGCTGTGTTTCAGATTGAAGGGAAAGGTAGCCAGTGTAATTACTGGGCATGGACGGCATTTCATCTTAGGCCTCAGGATGACAACGCACCTGCAATATCAAGTGCTTTTCCTTGTTATTGCAGGTGTCTCTAGGCGGCGGTAACCGCTTACCACCAGGTGGGCCGTCAGCTTGTTTGTCATCTAGTTGTATAAAAAAAAAGTATATTTTTTCAATTCCATTAAATCACCAAAAGATTTAGGTTAGGTTAACTCACAACGTGCTGTCGCTGCAGCGTTTATCGCCGTATCGTACTGTCGCCATAACGTTTGTCGCTTCCGTGTGCTGTCGCCGCAATAATCACGAAATGACTCCGTAACACGATAGCGACCAACAAAACAGCGACAGTCTCCAGTCTCACTGTTATACATCTGAATATTATCCGAAATCCGGCATAATTACGTACGCGGGGTAGTCCGTTTATATCGTGGCACAAAAGGAGTTCATACTCGTAGTCTGGCAGTCCTTCCTTTACTATCATAATGCCTCGTTTTACCCCGCGTTTGGAATAACCCCACTCTCCCCTACGCCTGAAGAATTGTTAAAATTAAATATCGCATAAAAACTAGATTTAGCATTTTTTTAAATGCTCTAACTTTTAGTAAGATTCATTTTCATTTGTCCAGCGCATTTGATATTACTAGGCACATCACAGACGGCAGCTATAATGTAAAGATGAATCTACCTATATTATAGCTCGAAAAATTATCTCTCCAATAGACTCTGGTGACCACACACGCTATAAGGTTTCCATACTGTATCCCGATATGTAATATACAATATAGCTGCCGTCTGTGGTGGGTTTTATACCATAATTAATTGGTAATGTTATATTGTTGTGTATAAAAGATAACAAACAATTCAAAATTAAAGTAAATGTCTGTACGCGAATGCTACAAAATAATAATTTAGATTAAACGTACATTATATCACAGTGTTTGATTACAAAATTTAATTAAAATTTCATAATAACTTTATACGTTCGGGGAGACAGTCTTAATTAAATACGCGCTCTCGTTAAAACAGTTACATACATCAACTGTTTTGACTCGCGATCAAATCAAAATTGGTATCAATTCATTACAATATATCAAGCAAATAATTAGTGTTTGTTGCTTGAATAGTTAATCAGTACCTAATACTAAAATATAATAGGAATTAGCTTTATCGTAAAAAAATATTATGTTTAAAGAATCGTATCCATACTAATATTATAAAAAATGAAAGTTACTCTGTCTGTTTGACTGTTGTCTGTCTGTTTATTACGTTTTTGCTACGAAACCGCTGAACCCATTTAGATAATATTTGACATAGAAAGGCCCTGGGCTACCTTTTGGCGCCATAAAGAGACAGCCACGCCAGACATCCCCCACTTGCTCATATTAGAAAAACAAAATCTATTGTTTTCCAATCTCCACTCAAATCTCCAATCACCACCCGCGTACCAAATTTAGTCTTCAGCGGTTTGAGTGTGAAAACGTTGCAGACAGACAGGCAGAGCTAGTTACTTTTTTTATACCACTAAGGTGGCAATCAAGCAAACGGCTCACCTGTGGTAAGCGGTTACCGTAGCCTATGGACGCTTGCAACACCAGGGGTATCACTTGCGCGTTGCCGACCCTGTAAAAACCTTTTTATGCCTTTTTTGTAGAACTCCTGCTGTACTCATACGAGAAAACCTTTGCAGGGAGCTCATTCCACAACCTGAAAGAAACCTGTCGGGAGAAAGAAACCGTACAGTACGCGACCACGTTGGTTCCAATATGTGAGGATGAAATCCCTGCCGGTGGCTAGCTGTGCGATGATAGAAAGAGGCTGTGGGCATGATACTTACATATTTATAATATTAGTATGGATGATGAATTCTTTTCTTTTCTTTTCTTTCTTTGATAAAGTGTCTATACAATCGTTTTTAAAAGAAAAGCACTGAGTCCATCTCTCCTTTCATTTGTACGAAAATACGCCATGATTAAATCTCCTCTGTACCTTTAAATAAATTTCAACATTAAATTGTCGCGAGACAGATTGGCGAACGCAAACTGATTTACAACGTACATTTAGGTCATTTTGATTAAAAAGATCCTTCTTACCGTGGTAAAATTATTAAATTTGATTTGATAAATTAGGGTTTCAAAATAATTTTCGATAATTAGATACAGACGTACCTAATCGACCAATTTTTTAAACATATTTATATGTACCTATAATATTAATAACCGCTCATAAGAAAACTGGGATGGAAATAATAATATGTGTGGCATATATTTTCGTATTTTATCAATTCAAGCTTAAATATATTTTAATTTAATAAAAACTCGAACATAAAAATCCTTGTTTTCGATGTATTTATCTCTAATTATCATGGTAAAAGATCCAAAGACCCTATGATCTCATCAATAGAATCCTCACCTAAAGAGCCGGTGCTTACAAAGACGTCCCGGTAAACTGTTATAACGGAAACTCATTATAGTCTGAACCGACCGAGAAATCTTATAATCTCTTCCTTGAAAATTGAAAATCTTGAATAATTGAATATTAAAATTTATGGATCTGGAATTAAAGCCGACGAAAATGCTTCGTCGTTTTTATAAACGGCCAAAAGGCTAGCTACTAAAGCAGACTTAAATATTGCATAAACTTTTTTATCATAGTTTTTATGTGTGTTTTAGACACGGTTAGTTTAATTAAAGAATCAATTATATTAAAAGAGTTATTTATGAAGCATCGGCATTCTGTGTGCTTCGGTCAACTCTGCGTGCGTTTGTCTGATTTTAACATTATTTTATGGAAATACAATGAAACATCGTTGACCATGAAATTAGTAACATAATAATTAAGAACACGGTTGACAAATAATAAGTTGGGGAAAAAGTTTCTTCGCAATTTTTAAGAAAATTCACAACATTTTTTAATATAGTTTATTTACATTTCACTAAAGTATGTAGGTACCATTTTGTTCGATAACTTTTTGCCATCTTGTAGGTAGGGACATGATGATCCCATTGCTATAGAAATTTTGGGGCTTCTGATCAAAATACCGCGACAAGTGGTTTTGGCAGTCCTCTCGTGATATTAACCTGATACTGCCTAGAGAATTCTGAAGAGAGCGAAACAGGTGGAAATCTGAAGGTGCAAGGTCAGGACTATACGGCTGATGCATTAACACCACCCAGCCAAACTCTCTTAATTTTTGCTGAGTGGCTAAAGATGTGTGAGGTCTAGCGTTATTATGATGAAAAACCACACCCCTTCTGTTGATTAATTCCGGCCGCTTTCTCTCAACTTCTTGCTTTAATCTCATCATTTGTTCGCAGTAGAGTTCAGAATCGATGGTCCTGCCTGGTGGTAACAGCTCATAATGAATAATGCCCTTCCAATCCCACCACACACACAGCATCACCTTATTGCGAGTTAACCCGGGTTTCGCCACAGTCTGTGAAGCCTGACCGGCTTTTGACCACGACCTTTTTCACACGTTCTTGTCGTACGTGATCCACTTTTCATCACCAGTTATCAGCTTCTTCAAAAATGGTGCGGTTTCATAACGTCGTAATAAAGTATCACAAATGAGTACACGGTTCATTAGGTTTCTCTCAGTGAGCTCGTGGGGTACCCAAATATCGAGCTTTTTTTGTATCCATTTTTTTTTAAATGCGCCAAAACTGTTTTGTGGTCAATTCCCAGTTCTTCAGCTACGTCGTAACTACTGATATGCCGATCTTGCTCCAGTTTTTCAAAAATGGCATCAATTTAATCCGTAATAGGGCGACCAGAGCCACGTGCATCTTTGACATCAAAATTCCAGGATTGAAAACGCTTAAACAAAATTTGTGCTACTCTCACAGACACTGCACTAGGTCCATAAACATCGCAAATTTTTTTCGCGGCTTGCGTTGCATTTTTACCTTTTTTTTAGTAAAATTTTAAAATGTATCGAATTTCTTCATTAGATTCACTCATCTTGACAGTTTGAAAAACAAATGAAAAACACACATTTTCCTAAGTTGAATTTGGAATTATCTTTTTTAAAATATAAACTTTTAATGATACCAAAACCAGCCAGATACAAATAGTACAGCCAAAGAGATTTTATTACAAGTTCATACTTTACAAACATTACAAAAGACTTTTCCCCAGCCTAATAAAATAAAATCAACGAAGTTTGAAATAAACTAGAGAATTTTCATATGGTTTCGTGTACGGGCAATAAGACAATACATAAGTATGTTTTATCTGAGTTGATGTTTGGTTTCAGTTAAACATTGAGGAATCAGGTTGCACCAAAATATATTTTTAAAAGATACATATAAACTAATGTCACGTAAACATAATAATGTGGTTTGAAGTCTTGGTCCAACAGGACGAGTGCACTCATCAGCTCACATTACCCGCAAAGTAATTGTAAAACTAGAGCATAATACTCATAATTCCAGGTGGATAAACAAACAAGAGTTTTCCATTAAATAAAGTGGCGTGTGCCGAGTTTTTCCCTAAAATTGAATGTGAAATATATGAGCTCCTCATTGCACCTCGGCGTTGGACACTTTCCAGTGGCCAATTTTTATCTCGGGTTACGTCTGTCTTGAGTTACTGAAATTTATCACGGCGTTTTATTTTCGTGTAATTTAGTCAAAGGTTCTGCTATGTATTCATTAAATGGACTAGCCAGTTTTTTCCCCTCTAATTATTAAATGCGAGGCTTATTTTAACCTATAATTTACATTACTTTTGTTTATCATTTTAATCCTATATATTTAATACCATAACCGTGACTTGAGAAACTAATGTAACACATATAAAGAATATAAAATATAGTCCATTGCGTGTGTTATGCAATATGTTTTGTTTTAACCGACGTGGTTAATATTTATCCTTTATTTTACTCAAAAGCGACCAAATTCAAATGTTGAGCATGAATGACGAATATCAGATTTTGTCGCATAGTAGCGATACATGAACTGTTACGAAGAGAGTCGATAATTTACAAACTGTCGTCTAATTATATATATAATACGATGTTATAATACGATGAAATCAAAAAATCTTTAACTTGCTAAGCAATTTTATTCTCGACTATATACACAGGCGAGCTAACACAACTACACAGACTGCGACGCCGGTAGAAGTATAATGCATGTTCTGTTTACAAGGAGTATCAGTGAATAAATTATGTATAGACTGTCAGCTGAAAATAGATTAAAAACCACGTAAATCAGGCATCCCAAAACTTTATTTATACCTTCACCTCTATTGTCCTTTTATGATTAAAATTCGCTAGAAGGTAGGTGGGGTGGCTTAAAATGAGAAGCCAAACTTCCGCAGTGTAGTTCGGGACCTGTTCGAAGGCAGGGAACAAACAGACTCGGCACGAGCTAATGTAAAAAGTTCGACGTAACGTTTGTTTGACTCCAAAACACCAACGATCAGGTAACCCGCTGTGGCTTAGAAGACGCGGATTATGGCTATATTAAGACTTTACATTTTCTTTCTTTGAATTAAACCATAATAAACTTTATTTTATACCTAATACGAGTATTATCTCACCATGTTCGAGATTTTTGTTTGTCATAAACTTTAAATCAAATTAATTCGTACATGAAAATATTCGTACTATCATCGAATAAAAGTTTATTTTGTAAAATAAATACCAAAAATTCTATAATAACAACTTTCATTGATAAAATATGTGAAGATTGTTTTCATACTTTTACATTATTTGCGTACAGACAGCCTGAGCATCAAAAGAAATCACAATTTAAATATTTCCGACAGTTCGCTGTCTTTCGGATTGAAGCGAAAGATAGCCAGTGTAATTACTGGGCATAGACAGCACTTCATCTTAGACCTCTGGATGACAACAAACCTGCTATATCGAGTGATTTTTCTTTTTTATTGCAGGTGTTTATAGGTGGCGGTAACCTCTTACCACCAGATGAGCCGTCAGCTTGTTTGTCAACTAGTTTTATAAAAAAATAAATGCAAATTTTATTTTAAAATTAGGATCATACTTTTTTAATGTCTTTCATAATAGGTATTGGAAGTCATTTTGTTATGACCTCCAAGACTTTTATTTAAACACTAAAAAGTATTCTGCGCTGGCCCAATAAGCCTTAAGTACAACGAAGATCACTCGTTATGAAATACGCACGATTAAACATTTTGGAATTGAGCAATCACAGCTCTATGACATCTTTCCAATCCAATGGATCAGGGAGTTTCCTCTTTGAGTCACGATTGACCGCTTTGCTGTTTGCCGGTTCGATTTCAAACGCCTATGGGAATTAGTGAGAACGTAGCGATAAAGTAATATTATTGGTACGCCCCGCCGCCGTACATACGGATGGTATTACCTATCTGATTGGCAATTGTCTCTCTATTTGCACTGTTAATGAGTGTACCTATATTTTGTTATTATTTTGATTTTAGTTATATCACAGAGAATACATAAATAGGTAATATTCATGCACTCATTTTGTTAAGTATGTGTTATAATTTATTTTAAAAGTAGTTTTATAAAAAGGTTTGTCATAAGCTTGATAAACTCATTTTCTTTAATGTTTTTAAATTTCACTGCTAGCAAAATATAATCTACAAAAATGAAATGCTTTTGTAATAAACCAATAAAGGTTTTAGGAGATAATAAAGATTTATTATAATCTCCCTTTTTAAGATCATGGAACCAGTCCGAAGTAATTTTCAATCCCGCTGCCTGCTCTTTATGAAGGAACAAGTAAGTAACACAAGTTACAATAGGACCAGAGTCACGCCGAAATTAATATCCTGGAAAAATTAGGGATGTTAAAACTAATCAATTTTTATTTAAATCGATTTATTATTATTATTATTTTATTATATTCGTTTTTTTAAATCGATTTTATAGTAATATTAATCGATTTTGAATAAAACGATTATATAAATTACGCGTTTAAATCAATTTTTAATAAACAGCGCCATCTATGCGACTGATGAAAAAATTAGAAGTAAGATTTAATTTATTTTAATACTACTCTTACGTTATAAGAGACTACGTTATAAGTTAGTACGTTTATGTTTCGACCATTTATGTATTTTTAGGTATATACCCCCAAATCTAATGTTTGTGCTAAAAATATCCGCAAGTCATTAATAACTTTCTTAGTAAATAATTGTGTGTGTGTGTAAGTGTTTGAAAGTGAAGCTATCCATCCATTTATTTATTTATTTTCAACACACTTCCTCATAAAGTGGCTCTAATCCCATGGCAATTAGGCACATAATGACACCTATATTCAAACTGTGACTTTTTCATTACTATTATTCACTAGTGAGTAATAGTTTTTTTTTAATAATTAAAATTGCCAATATATATTTCTTTTCTTTTTTTGTTGTTAAATCTCCCTGTAATGGGAAGGCAAAAGGAACTAATGCCCATACAGCCATGTCTGATGTGATTGAGTTTATGTCACTTATCTATATGTATATGTGTAAGTATATGTATTTTTTTGTATTTATGTATATGTGTAAGTATATGTAGTTTAAAATCCAAAGTCACGCCCAAGGCCCTATCATAATTAACAGCGCTTCTGCGACGTTTTTTATAATGTCGCAAAAGTTTTATGCTGAGATAGGGCCTTGTTGACTGCACTTATTGTTAAGTATAAACTGTTTGTATTTGTCTATTATTATTATTTTTTTTTATTGTTTAAGCTTCTTGTTGTTGTTTGTTATGTGCATGTCAAATAAAAATATTTTTCTTTCTTTCTTTCTTTCTTTAATATTATTGGTTGAGTTACGCTTACATTTGCGCTAAAAAGCTATCCGCGAAAAGCCCAAAAAAAAGAAACCTCATTTTTTAGTCTATGGCCGATGCGCGCGCATAGGAAAACTGATTAATTTTTCCCGCCATTACGAAACATTTTTCACAACTCGTCTCGTTTTCTCTTTTGAAGTTATTTAGTTAGTTATTAATTAAGATGTCTGCAAATACAATTTATGAAGAAAATGATTTATGTTGTACACCGCCCGATATAAGATGTGAAGCCCAGAACGTTATGGAAAGTTTACTACCAGAAAACTCAAAGGAAAAATATCTATTAGCGTACCAAAATTTCATACAATGGCAGAACAACAAGAATACGCAGTCTTTTTCAGAAAATGTGTTCATGGCGTACTTTAAAGAATTATCTTCTAAGTACAAACCTAGCTCTTTGTGGTGTATTTACTCAATGTTAAAAAGTACAGTCCGAACAAAGAATGGAGTGGACTTAAAAACATACTCGAATTTGTCAGCTTATCTAAAGAGACTATCTGATGGATTTAGAAGCAAAAAATCAAAGGTTTTATCATCTGACGATATTGAAAAATTTATTAAAGATGCTCCAGATAACCAATATTTGGCTAAAAAGGTTAGTTAAATTAATTTTAATTAAATATTTAATAGCAGCTTGTTGACTTTAATTATTGTTTCTTTTGTTTCAGGTTGCTTTAATATTTGATGTAACTGGTGCTTTTGGGTTCCAGGAATTAACAAATATAACTGTAAAAGATATAGAAAACCATGGCCAGATGCTTTTGCATACGTAGAAGATTCCATACAAAACAAGAAGGAAATTTGTGCGAAAATCACAAAAAGAATTAAACTTGATTCTGAGACGCATCCTACTAGCGAAATACCAAGTACATCCAATGATTGGATTTCACCTACCTACACGAATAATGAACCATCACAAATAACAATAGAACATGAAAGTATTTCAGTAAATAATCTATCTGATGAGACCGCTATATCATCAAAAATAGTTAATTATAATTTTACTAACTGCACATTTACTAATTGTTTCTCTAAATAAACTTTTTATCTACTATGTAAAATGGTTTTTTATTTAAGTATTATTTTATTCAGAAGTGTGTTGAAAAACGTTGTATGATACACGTGTGTATTGATGATTACCGTCCTCGGCTCCTTAAGACCCTCGCCTGACGGCTCGGGCCTCAATGCGCCTCAGCGGTAATCACCAACATTACACACTTGTACCATAATGTACTATAGTTTTTGAGACAATAATCTTTTCATTTTGTTGGGATGCTCATCATTTAATTTTTATGGTACAAAACGTTTAATGGTACTGAAAATTTGTTTCAATATTGATATTTGGTTTCCTTATTTCTTACCTTGAAAGTTTAAAGGAACATTCGCTTTGATTTTTAGTTAAGAATTGGTTATTTTTTTATTCGTGTCATTTAATTAGATTTTTAATCTGATAAATTGTTAATATCTCTTGTTTATAATTGGAACATGAAAAGCATGTAAATTTTTAAATAATAGAAATTATGTTTTTTTCGCAGAAATCGATTATTTATTTTTTATTAACATCGATTTTTGACAAATCGATTACAATTGAATAAAGATAAATCGATTTTTATTTAATCGATTCTTTTCCATTAATCTCACATCCCTAGGAAAAATTTAAGCTAACTATGATCATTATAGGGCCGTTACTTACTAGAGTTGCCGCTGTGAGCGCCGTATTTATTCAGACAAAATGAATATAGGTACAAGACATTGTAAGTATTGTCTGCTGGAACGTGGCCAAAAGTTCGCGACTCGGTAATATTTTTTAAATTCAATTTCAGTGAGGCCACAGTGCTGTATCCACGGCTTAATGTACACCTGGTGGATGTTTAAATGAGATACAACAGGACTATTTACTTATTGCGCCGGATTTTATTACGCTGCAAAGTGTCTATGCGGAAGCTAGACGTAAATTTTGTTTAATTCTGTTTGACTGATTTTGCTACGGTCTTTTAAATAGTCACTGAAATGTTTTATTAAATATCTTTAGTGTAAAGGTAGAGAGCAAGGAATAATTAAAGTTAAGATAAACCCTCTTTTGTATATATACAGGGTGGCACATTTAGATCGGTCAGTATGGGAAAGTCTGAAATTATAAGACATACGAAAATCTCTTCTTAGGAACCATGTCATCCATTTTAGTAAAAAGAAAAACTGCATTTATACATTTAAAAAAAAACGTGTACTCCGCTCGGGAATCGAGCCCGGACTTTTTGAAAAATAAAACTAATGCTATTTCTATTTCGATATCGATTGTGTAGGTCTTAAGCAGTAAACGTTACTATGAAACATGATGTCTTAAATGAATAAAATGCATTGTTTTCATATCCTTTAATTTAGTCTATTAAGTTTTCGATATTACCACCATTTTTTCAATACAACATTTCCAACAACACATTTTCAAATGAGTTTATCACGTCTCTGTTCAAACCAAAACGTTCCATTTTCAAATGAGGTTTATCACGTCTTTGTATCTACATAATTTTTCTAAGTGGGCTTTTCAATTGATTATTAGTATAAGTATGATTAATAGAAGTAAGGAATTACAATCAATAATAGATAGATAATATTATCGCAGATAACAATATGTAAAGCAGTGTATGTAACAAGTTGCGACACCAGCAAAGAGCTACAAATAACCATAGAGACAATTATACGCACCTAAACGAGTTGAATGTAGTATTGAAAAATGGTGGTAATTTCGAACACTTACTAAACTGAATTAAAGGATATGAAAACAATGCATTTTATTCATTTTAGACATCATGTTTCATAGTAACGTTTACTGCTTAAGACCTACGCAATCGATATCGAAATAGAAATAAAATTAGTTTTATTTTTCAAAAAGTCCGGGTTCGATTCCCGAGCTGCGTATACGTTTTTTTTAATATATGAATGCAGTTTTTCTTTTTACTAAAATCGATGACATGGTTCCTAAGAAGACATTTTCGTAAGTCTTATAGTTTCAGACTTTCCCATACTGACCGATCTAAATGTGCCACCCTGTATAAGGCGAGGTAAGGTCTTAATGATGCTTACTTTGGGCTAGATAATAGGTGTGAGTGTATGAATATTATTAGTATATTATTATTATTACTTGCTTGATTGCTTTCATGCTGCAGGCTTGCTTTCATGCTTGCTTGCTTGCTTGCGTGCTTGCATGCGTGCTTGCATGCTTGCATGCTACAGGCTTGCTTTCATGCTTGCTTGCTTGCTTGCGTGCTTGCATGCTTGCATGCTACAGGCTTGCTTGCATATTTTCTTGCTTGAACTAGGGATCGAAAATAGTGTGCTCAAATTTTTCATTTAGACAAATGAAAATAAAATAGTATGGCAATATATCTAATACTTCGAAAAAAGGTTATTTCAGCCGAGCGTAACTTGGGTAAAAAGTTTTTCGACCAATTGAATGGTCAACTGATGCAGTAACAAACGTGATTTTGACAATGTAAAAAAGTCGGAACAAAAATAGACGCAGAGATTTCATTTTAATGAAATTCTGTCAAAAAAAATTTAACTTATGATAGGTAACCTTGAAATATATGTAAGACGTGTTGTATCCGCGCGTTTCACATACATCCTACAACAGATTGTGATTGATTGATTTTACGCATACAGGTGCTACAGAGCAATTAACCTGAAATATAACTCCTCTTCCATCTCCTCTTCCTCTTACTCCTTCTGCTTCTCCTCATCCTGCTCCTTTTGATTTTAATATGGTAGTACAACTTTTTAGTACAATCAGCATCAGAATTATTTGAGCTTTTAGAGTGCTCAAAAATAACTACGATGTTTTAGAAAAGCAACCATATCAATGCAGAATTAAAATCGCATTTCGTTTGTTAAAGATTTTAGAGAACATCATTTTATTATTAGAATTGCTTTTCTGAAACAGTGCAGATATTTTTGTTCACTCTCTGAAAGCTAGATGATTTTGATACTGACTGTAGGTACGGTCGAAAAGAGAAGAAGCTTAACATTAGTATCATGTCATAATTACTATGGTGTTAATATAATACGGTAGCTACTATTAAGTACAAGTGCAATCAGTTGGGTGACATTGTACCAAAGAGTTAAACTACTTCTGTATTCGACTGTACCTAGTGTTAAAGCGTTATGGGCGACTTTACCTGCTTACCAACAGTCACTGAATTCAGCAAAGTGGAGTCTGCGTTAATAATTTTAATGGATAATGAACACCTTAAAAGAGGTCAACTTTTAACCTGATAATAAAATATATTAAACTATACAATAGAGTTTCATAACGTGCGGAGTAGTTTATTTTTAAGCTACCCGCGGCGCGCTCAGACCGTAATTAACGTGGCTTTCAGGCCAGCCCGCATACTCTTGTGGGATTGTTGTGGCACCCATACAAAACTACCGCATTGTTACTGAAAAAATAGTCCCACTTAAAATGACGTCACTATAGTTACTTCACGATAATTGGTCTGATAGAGTGAGTGTTTCGCTTATTTTTACGGCATTCTTAACTAAATTTTTAATGAAAATTCCTAAGAACGACAAAAAAACTGGTACATATTTAACATAGGTAGGCCTATGTAAAATACACCCCACGAGTTTCATCTCTTACAGAAGTTTTGTAAAGATATTTTTGCGAATTCCATCAGCCAAATAACCGAAGAGTTATTTGATCGATAGGCCATTCGACTGAAAAGACAATCGTGTGAAAGTACATTACAACAAGAGAACAGCCTGTCGATTCTGTAACAAAACTCGCACCTCACTTCGCAAGTCACTTCGAATTCAACTGTCAAATAGAGCAAATTTTCATCCATTTTTTGCTCTATTTGACAGTTGAATTCGAAGTGACTTGTGAAGTGAGGTGCGAGATTCGTTACAGAATCGCACCCCAGTTCTTTGAATGTTATGCTAGACGGTAAAATGATAAGGATATCTTTATGTGAGTAGCGATTACATAATTATTTCTAAATCCACATTGATTTAACTTCACTTTCAACCTCATTTATTAATTATTCTGATGACGATGACGCAATAATTTATGGTTTAATTTGAAGATTATGTTCCAGTTAGAATCTTTTTATTTAACATCCGCCGCTAAATATTAAGTAAAGATAGGCACATAATTTTAACTAAAAAATTGATTGCAGGGGCAAAGCACTTTCTCTAGAAAATAAATAAAATAATTGTTTGCTTTTCGGTCTTCTACAGATTGTTACTTCGGAAAGTGTGCTCAGAAGCTTCATGAACTCATCCCGTTGAGCCCATTTCTTCATAGGACTACCTACTAAGTAGATGCGACTAGACGATCCGTAAGCTACCAACCACACCTATACCAAACATTCGCACTAAGTGCGTTTAGTCATGTTTTTTAATGAGCACGACCAGGGAGTGGAATGCTCTGCCGGATTCAATCTTCGCTACTGCATATAACGTGAGTTCCTTCAAACGGAATCAAATAGGCACCATCTGGGGAAGCTCGCTACATAGTCGACCCCTCTTTAACTTCTGTCGGAGCAAGAGTCGGTTCAAGAGCCCAATGTATAAAAAACAATTTATCTATGTTTTATATTCTTGATATCACCTGGACAGCATATCAAGCGTAACAGTTCGACCTTGATACCGCCGTAATAGACCGTTTGTATTCTAATACGAAAATCGCCTCTGGGCGGCTTTCGTAGTATAACTGTTACTCTTGAAGTGCTGTCGTCTGTACCTGATAATTTGAGTAAACGGAATTTCCTAGACTTTTTATGTCTTACTGTATTTGGCATAAATACCTGATAAATTATAAGGAATAAATATTTTGTGTTTGATATAATTTGTAGCAAATGCGACTGCTAATGTGATATTACACTATGCAGACATTATAACCTGTCTTTTCATATGAACTCTGTATAGCGCTTGGCAGGTGGAAGGTTTAGCCGGTATAATGAAGGCATGGTTGCAGCATTATGCATTATTACTGACCTACTAGATTATTTGAATCCGTTCTCTTTGCAAGCTGCGAAAAGCGATTTTTTTTAACTTATTCTACACACCTTGTTTTCTCTATGAAGCTTACTAGCAGACAGTAATAAAATACATCAGTACAAATTGACGTACATTATGATAGATATAACAACCTCTCCTGGAATCCGCGGAAATCTTTTTACTGGATAAAAAGAGAAATGAGATTTAAACACGAAATGCCATCAAACTTTTTATTATCTAACCTACTTCCGGATAGAGGTTTCCAGCAAGTTATATAACATTACAACTTCTGTCAGCAAATACCACTTTTATGTCGAGAAATAAATATATATTTCTGCGCTTAATCTTTTTCATTCTTAACAATACCTAATTTTTTACTATTCTTAGCATAAAAACGGCAGTATTTTGAAAACAATAGCAAAGAACAAGTGGTTCATAATCAATTTACACGTATTTACCTTCACCAGTCTGTCAAAGAAACCTACCCTCCAAGCTGGCGAGCTATTTATTCACAAGTTCTTGTTTATGTTATGTTTCTCAAAGTAATTTGAACCTTAGCTGAGTTTAGTTTTCTTGAGAAATGTTTTTACAGGTGTGATAGATATAGTCCGGTACCGCTAGGTTTTTAGGTTCCAAAAATATTAAAGTTTATGATTTTTTGCATACAGTTAGTATACTATTTGACTAACCCAAATCATGATTTTGTGTCATTTTTGATGGTTGCTAAGGTCACAATTTAGGTATTTGTCTTTTTATGCATTATTTCGTTAAAAAGAAAATTAGAGTTGAAAATTTAACTTCCATGATGATAACAAAGTCATTACTGATATACATAAGCTTCTTGTGCCATCTCACTCCATGGGAATACTGGATTTAACCAAATACTTACCTATCGCTGTAATAGCTATAAAAAAATATTAAAGTTAGTGAAATAAGTGTTAACAGTTCTCTTACTCTAGTATCTATTGTTTAAATCATTTTGTGTCATATTCATCCATGGTATTCGGAACTATAATTTTTTTCCTATTTCACCCCCTGTAATAGTCATAAAAGAAAATTCAAGTTATTAGAGTTTATGTCTTTCTTAATGTTATGGTAAAAGGAAGCTCTATGCTTAATTTGTGTCGTTTTTATCCATGGGATTTTGATTTATATTATTTTCAACGTTTTTGTGCGAAGAACACTAGCGCGCCACAGCGCGGCAAAGGAGCGCGTAGGCATTCACTGGCTCCGGCGACCGGCTGCCGGCCGGGACGAGGCGCTATAATTTGTTTGTTGTTGTACGAGTAGTGACTTGTGATAATTGCATAGAAAATGGAAACTAATATAACATGTCTTATTTGTGGGCTTAAGTTGGGTGGTAAAGCTGTAAAATTAGAAGAAAGGATTTTATTAAAGCATTAATTGCCTCCCGTAAATATACACACATTACCATTACCCCCATGCCTTCATGAATTGGAAGCGCGCCGCCCATCGGCGGCGGCGACACCTCGAGGAAGTAGGTACACAGCCACCCGCCCATGGGTGACCTCGGCATTTCGACATTCACTATTTTTTTATATGTTTTAAGAGCAGAGTGATTTGTTCGATTAAAGAGCGCATACTATTGTGAGTTAATTATTACAAAAAATACATTTTCATTGGTTTTATAGCGATGGAGTGTGAAAGTGACTTCCGAATTAATTTATAATAGTGCAAAATCGTGTCAATGTATTAAATAAATATTTTCCAAATAACATTTATATGCATGGTAAAATTTTCCTGTAAATACAAATTATTTATATATTTTTTTCCAAAAAATCAAAATCATAATGAATTCATTTTAATTTAATTAAATTATACAGTGATTTGAGTATCTCGGTGGCGATGGCGTAGTGATTTGAACGCTACAGTTTCGATAGCAAAAACAAAGCAACTTTCGCCATGCCCGAGATGGGTCAATCATAATTTATAATCTCGAGCTCCCCCGTGCTTTGGAAGGCACGCTAAGCCGTTGGTCTCAGTCGTTACCACAACTACTTTAACTCACCAAACCGCTTTTTATATACAAAGCTCAGCAAATGAGTCATCACATCTGATGTGAAGTGGTAAGAAAAGTCCATGTGCGGAGACAGTTATGCAGTTTGAAAACACACTGTTCTAGCCGCCCCCACCTTGCCGGTTTTTTTAACACTTCTTTTGAAGTAACCCATGTTATAGGAAAGAGGGAACACACGTGCTGGCAAAAATTCCAAGTTTTGGAAGTCCGACAAAGAAACGAGTTACTATACTTCTTTGTGCGTGATGTTTAGGTGGAGACAGTAAATTGATGACTCCGAAGACCGGCACGCCTGCTCCTGAGTAGGAAAGGGGAAGGTGGGATAAGGTTGAAAAGCTCCTCAGAACACTCTCCATGATAAAGCTGATAGAAGGCGCGCTTAATGATGCAATGTCACGACACGACGGAGTTGTAGAGGTTCTAGGCTGTTTGTGACCTCTACGTGGTCAATAATACGAACGGCACGACGCTGCAATCTGTCCAGTGCATAGAGGAGGTATTTGGCGGAGCCATCCCACAGATGCGAGCAATATTCAACGCAAGACCGGACCAGAGTTTTGTATAGCAGGCATAATTGGTCAGGTGTGAAAAATCGACGCACTTTGTTCAGGACACCTAGCTTCTGTGAGGCTGTTTTGACCACGGTTTCGATATATTTCCTCTAATTTATGATCGCAGCATATCTCCATACCGAGCAAGTTGATGTAGCTCTGTGCCGAAAGAGTAGTTAGTGCCCTGAAGAGACGGAAGGGGAAGGAACGGCGATCTTTTGGCTGTAAACGCGCACACCTGTGTTTTCTTAGCATTGAACTCAACAAGATTGTTAAATCCCCATTCAGATATGAGGTTTAACACCCTGTTGAGCTCAATGGTAAGATTGATTCTCACCCTCTCGGTTTCAATGCGCCCAGCCCCTGGGCGACCTTAATATCCACCATGCACTGTACTGTCATCCGCATAGCAATGAATGCATATCATTGATATGAAGAAGAAAGAGAGTGGAACAGAGCCTTGTGGTACACCAGTATTCACTAACATGAATCACAAAGCGCACCCATCAACGAGGACACGGATCTCCGCTCATGCAGAAAGCTCGCGATCCAGTTGCAACGCTGAGTGGGCAGACCGTATGCCGGGAGCTTGGAGAGAAGAGCCCTGTGCCAGAACCGATCAAAAGCTTTGACAATGTCAAGGCTAACAGCCACTGACTTACCACGATTGTCAATAGCTTCACCCCAGACATGCATTAAATATGCTAGAAGATCACCCGTTGACCGTGTCGACCGAAACCCACACTGACGATCATTAATTAATGAGTGATCTTCTAGGTATCGGACCAGCTTAGTTAATTAAGATCCGTTCCATAACCTTGCAAAGAACAGAGGTGACAGATATTGGCCGGTAGTTAACTGGGTCTGATCGGTCTCCCCTTTTGGGGACCGGTTTCACATTGGCCTCGCTCCAAGATTCCGGCACACACCCAGAAGAGAGAGAAAGGCGGTATAGCCGCGTTAAGACGGGAGACAACTCCACTACACAGTTTTTCAGTACTATCGCTGGGATGCCATCAGGTCTCGTGCAACGCGCTGAGCATCCGCTCTGATGAAGGCCCTTTTGCAGATCTGGGTGGCATGGCGCGGGGGTGGGGGGGGTGGGAGGGGGCTCTCTGTATTCGGGATGGCTTCGACTGCCCGTGTTGCCCTATCCTAAGACGTGGCTGCGTGTGCGGGGGGAAGGCTGCCCCTCGTGCATGCATTGCACTTGTCACGTCACGTCTGGGGTTGCCCTGCGTTTCCTCTGGGCAACCTCCATGGGCGCTAAAGGCCACTTTGGAGCCTGCTTCGGCGGGCTCTGAGGTGGTGCCGGGGGCCCCATTCCGGTACCGGCTGCGGTCTGTGGCTGCGGCCGGTTCTGGAGGGGGGCCTGGCGCTCTCCCTGGAGGCTGACTTCCGTTGGTTTTTGGGGAGGGCTGCCCGGAGTTGGCTTGGTGAACTTGCTTTGGCAGATCCCGGGTCATCTTCGTCATGGGCATAGTGGGAAATCGGAGATGGTTTAGTGGGTATTCCCAGTGCCGCCAATATCAGGTGCTGGGCGACCCCCACACAGGCCCACGCTAAGCCGGCGGTCCGCTGGAACATAGTCCAGTGGTTTAGGGTATCGTCTGTAAGAGGATTCCATCTCCGTAAAAAAAAAAAAAAAGGTTTGGTGGAATTGTTATAGGCTGCTTTCCGTGTGTCCATATTGGGATCCCCACTGACTGGACCTGTTCCAAGCGCGGTATGCCGACTGTTTGTTCTCAACAGCTAAGGCACACTCGCGATTGAACTAGTGGTTACGCCTGCCCTTACTGACCAGATCGGAGTGAGAGATATAGTACTCCATCCCTAACATTATCTCACCAGCTCACTCAGCAGTAGCGCTAGCATTCGGCTTCGACTCACTGAAACAGCGCTGCCGCCAAGGAACAGATGCAAAGTTATCCCGCATACCGCCCTAATCTGCCGACGCATAGTGCCAGATGCGGCGCTTGGCCACCGCAGATAACGGTGGCGACGCCCGTGGCACCCCAGCAGAAATCAGGCAGTGACTCGATGATCCCAAGGGAGCTCGAACCTCTAACCGATATCCCTCCGGGCGAGTCGTCATCAGAAGGTCCAACAAAGAGGGTCAATATCTGGAATCCTGGTGGGCTGGTTAACCAGTTGAGTCAGGTCGTTCGTGAGAGCGAACGCATGGGCAGTTCTACCAGCATGGTCAGTTTTGGGGAAACGTAACCACGTCTCGTGGTGAACCGCAGAATTGGTGTTTTGGGAGACTTCAATAGTCTCCCAAAACACCAATTCTGCGGTTGGAAACTGGTCCTGCGCAACATCTGCCACCCGACTAAGGTGTTCAAAAAGTCGAGTTGTCTCCATGTCACCGCTGTGGGATCTGTAGAGGCAAACGTAGACACGGCAATGAATGCCCAGATTCACGTGCACCCCGAAAATGGAAAAGAAAGGGTCCTCCAAGTGGCGTAGATGGCGACAGCAAACATCCGCCCGGACAAACATGCATACCCCGGACTTCGCTTTGAAGGACTCTTCAAGAGCATAGCCGGGATAGTCCAGATACCTTGTGTCAGCCGGGCGGAGTATTTGCGTCTCCGTCAAAAAAAGCAGCGCTGGCCGAGCCGTCTCAAGATGTTGGTAGACGACATTGAGATTAGCATGGAGCCCACGGAAGTTAGTGAGCCCGACCTCAAACAGCGTGGCTGTAGTGGGGTCGTGCACCGCTGTACGACCATACACATTACTTGTCGCTGCCATGGATGGATATAGGCAGTCAAATCGTGAGGCCTGTTTTGCCAGGTAACAGCCGACGGCAGAGAAGCGCTGACCCACCAGACGGAAGGGCCCCCGAACCCTCCCGGGTATGGCCGCTGGAACCCCACCATCCGGTCACTAACCGGCACGACGGACTACCCCGAGATTATGCGGGGCATGATGGGGCAGCCTCACGATCTGGTTAGGATAGCTTGGGCCCCTGTACCGTGCCATGGGCGGCCAGCGGAACAGCCGTTTCTTCAGATCTCCCTGGCCGACGGGTCAACGCAGTCCACCTGGCACTAGTCAGACGGAAGCCATTATTGACCGCATCCATCGCGGCATCGTCTCCCCAAGCTCTGGTTGTACGCCCACTGATCCCGGAACGCGGCCACATGTGGTCACTTGGTGGGTTTTGCGCCCTGCGTACGGTGGTCACTAACCAGGGTTTTCACACCCTACCACCAGTGGAGCAGTTGATAGCTCAGATATCCCTTAGTCGCCTCTTACGACACCCACGGGAAGCAATAGGGTGCCTCACGGTAATTTTTTTTAAATAAGATTTTAGAGATATAATTGTTTTATTACTACTATGTCTATTAATAAGTCTACTATCTCTAGAATTGTTCAATCAGCTTCAGAGAAATGGGATGTCCATATTTCTAAGCACTACTCTTTGCCTCCAGTAAAAAAAAGAAAAAAAGTTTACCTATTTATATTATTATATAATTTCTCTCATAACATGCGGTACCCGCACTTGTTTTATTTATCAAATAAAGTATGCTCTTAAATTTTTAATTATGTACGGCTTTAAAACGGATATGAAATGATTTCGGATTATCCGATCTTACCATTAATAATGTTACATTTGATGTGCTGTCGTGTGTACATATAAGTATAAATTTATCAATCCTTGTGACAGTAATGAGTGTACAGAACATAACAATTTCGTATTATAAGTAGGTATATTTTTTATGTATAATTACTTTATACATTATACACACGACACTTACTTATAAGTACATACGACAGCACATCAAGTGTAACAGTTGCAATACGAAAGCCACCTCTATTACGAACGCAGTAAGGGCAAGCTCAAGGTCATACTGTTACGCTTGATGTGCTGTCCATTGTACAAAACAACAGCAGGTCAGCTATCCGTAATATGAGAAAAAAAATCCAATCAATTTTCAACCTAAACGCAATTGGATTAAAGTACAAAAACGTTTAGCTTAATTCGGGCGTTTGTGTTAACGTGACCTTCGGTTGACTGTTCCTACTTGCTACTCTTTGCAAATGTGTGTAAATGCTCCGTGCGGTACACAACGCGCGAGCGAACTAATATTTATGTAGGAAATTAAATATGTTTTTTAAGTATATCATGAATTAAAGTGACACAAAATTTAATAGCAGATATTTTATGCTTTTATGATATTAAATGTGTAAACTCTAATAACTTTAATATTTTTTTACAGCCGCTATGGCTTGGAAAAGCTAAATTATTAAATATCTTAATAACTCATGGCTTAGTTTGGCACAAAATCATGTCAGGGTCATAATTAGGTGCCCTGAGTTAGGTTGTATTTGTTTTATAAACTATAATATTTTTTTGAGACTTTTAACATATATTGGGCCCCCTGTCAATTTGCACTGGACTAAAACGACACACACTTAGTATGCACACAGCCTAGGCTATTTTACACACAATATTAGTATCATTTGACACATTAAATTATTTTTGGCAGTTTTATTTATATTTTAACATTTAGGTCAGAAAATATTGAATTACTGAAAATGCAATAGCAAGATTTGACACAAAAATTAAATATAAGCTTTTTAGGTAGAAGTGTATCCCCTTGCAAAAATTCAGAAACTTTAGAATTTTTGGAACTTAGCACTTCAAAATCGCCTAGCCGTACCGGACTAATAAAATATACCCAAGAAACTTTGATGGGCGGTGTTCTTAATATTATTAGTTGAATAGCATTGTAAACATTTGGTAACTGTTGAGATTTGATAATAAACAGTTCACAATGTATATTATGCTAACTTTGAGCTACCTGAATTATCTACGTAAATTTGAACTGTGTCCAAATCGAGCATCGTTTAGAACCTAGTTCTCAAAGGGTCCCGGTGGAGCCCAGGGGTCCACGGGAGACTCGACGGGGGTCTAAGTTGACGTGAAAATAAAACACCAAAAACTTTGTTGATCAATTGTGCGGTGTCACTTTGAAAGTGACTTTATCTTAATATCAAGAATTACCTACAGATATTACGCGTGCTCTATCAATCCTGTCAAATGGCGTCCACAAGCGTATTAAATTTATTAGTAATGGGTCCTTAAGGAATTGATTTTACTGATTTCTTCGCTCTTCTTCAAAACAAATTGAAAAGTTGCTTGATTCAGATTTATGGTTTATTTGACAGATCAAAAACTTAAACGACGATATTTACAATATTTATGAAAAAAATATTACAGATAATCTTTACCCTAGATAGCTAACCTCCGTCGTATCGACGGGGATGCGTCCAAATGCCGTGGTTCGGCTAGTCAACTCCGAACAGGTAAGGAAGTGTTATGGTTTTTGAGATACGTAGACGTTGCCCGTCGTTTCGACGGAAGGTCACAATATGTGGTGAACATAAGGTTGATTTTTGTGTCACATGCGCTGAAGAAAAGTAGGTTATTTTATATTGTAATTATGTTTTACATTCTAATGTGACATGTAACGCCAAAAGACTGAGTTTTTTTGTTGATTTTGCATTAAAAAGTATTTATATGAGAAAATTTTCATTTTTTAGAGGTCTAAGAAAAGTTGCCGTAGTTTTATAAGGTAATAAATAAAGTTGATTTATAAAATGTCTATTTATTGGTTAGTATTTTAAATAACTATAATAAACATCAACAGCTCTATCAAGTATATACTTATCTTATGAAAAAATAACTGTTTTTTTATCCGTCGTTTCGACATATGATTAGCTTAAATAGGGTACACCAGAAGGCTAGCTATCTAGGGTTAATTGAATGTGCCTTTAGATTGTAACCATAAACAAACTAACGGTATTGACATTAAGGATTAGTCCATCACTATAGTACATTTAGAAATGGCACAAGTTTTTCAATAGGCCGATGCCCAACAATGAGCTGTTGTATGGTGATGCATATTTTATTTTTTTATGACAAAAACGCATAGGCAGAAATAAATGTCGAACTGGCATATTTCCTCTTTATTTGAGGATCCCATGAATTTTTTGAAGCTTGAAGGGTAGCTATAGTCCTATGTCACACAAGAATACTTAGAAATAACAGAATTATAACAAAAAAAACATAAATATTATTACATACATTTATGACAGTAACCGTAAAGATTTTCCTAAAAATACAGTAGGTATCGTTATAAAAGTTGGCGGGATGTGACGAAAATTTACACGACAAAGTAAAGTTTAGATATCATACATCACCTAAAATAATATACAAAACATACAAAAGATCAATATTTCAATAACGGTTAGAAAACTCGAACAGATTTCGATGGATACGATACAATAGCCGTAGTTCGGATACTGAAGAAGTTTGCTTAGGACGTAGACTCATTCACTTCCATCAATCCCTTGCTTCCATTATTTGGTTACATCGTAAAGTCCAAATGTCGCATCGACTAACACTCCACGAACCTCTTTAAACCTTTATCCCCTTATCTTAAGACTTCAACTGCTTCAATAAAGCAAAATCAATCGGGCGGAACTTCGGTTTTTGGATACAAGACAACCTTGTAAATTTAAGGAAAGAGCTTCAACTTTCAAGTTAAGCGGAATATTTAGAAAGTTTTCTTCATGGTCTCTACTAACGAAGTCAAGCGTAGTTAGAGCAATTATTTCAAAATATATATCTTTCGTTTCGAAATTAAATTTAGCCAAATAGTAGCAAAGTTTTTGAAAAATCACTTGTTGGAGAGGCGTCATGTGGTATCGACTGACATTTTGAAATTTATAATAACGCCAGTGTTAATATTGAGCCTGCCATGTGAGATAGTGCTTAATCAAAACTTCAATTAAATTTTCGTAATACCTTTCGTCGAGCGGCTTTCACCCGGGAGAGCCTACAAAGTAATACCTGCGCTTCGGAATATGTTTTAATTTCAATATTTACCATCACACTAGCTGATGTGTTCCATTTACATGTGACATCATAATGGAAAATCTCGCATCGTGATGATTAAATAAGCGACCCTCTTTTAACTCCATCAATATTTTAAATTCCATTTCCGATAATGATACCTAAAAGATGCTTAAAGTGGCAACACATCTGCTTGAGAAATTACAGTAGTGTCAATTAAAAGATAAGTTAAATTCTTGATAAGTTAAAACAGACTGACCTATTGTAGATAAATACTGATTATGAGTATTAAGTTTGTAACTGCAGTAGGTTCAGCAAAGATAAGTCAAAGATCGAACGAAAGAAACTGAAATTGAACTTCGAAAAAAGACAAGATGCTTGTAATAGAGATGTAGTTCTAAATTAAAACTCAATTCCGAGGGCGGTATAGTTTATTTTTTCATTTGTATAAATGATCTCGGCAGGAAAGTTTGTTAATACTAACAAATGAGCAGGAGGCGGCAGTGCCTAGCGTCCCGCGCCATTTGTCTCGGAGGTAACGAGTACAAACTAATGGACTCCGGACCGAACCTTAGTAATTTAGAAAAACGGTTCGCGAGATACACTCTACGATAGTTTTTATCTCACTAAATATTATTAAGAGTATCGTTAGAACGTCGAAATAAAAACATTGGCGTATTGAAATTTTAATAATTAAAATATTTTAAGTCAAAGATACAATGTAACAGACATCTAAATATAAATAGTGACATCAAAATAAAATACTGTTGACGATATGGTCAGGTTTCACCTTTTCGAATCATTTGATTGGTATTTATCATATCTAAATCTCATTAATATTGTTGGTTACTTACACTAAAAATAATTTATTAAATTATGCTATAAAAACAAATATCACGACATTGTAAGTTTAAAAACGAACTAAGTAAAGAAAGTAATCAACAAATCGACATGGGTATTTAAATTCAAAGCGTCATGAAAAGCGTCATGCCTTTTCCATGTATAAACATAATCCTTTTTGAAATTAGTAAAAAATGTTGATTTTAGTGATATTTTTTCATTGCATATAAGCTTAAGCCGCTGCTTCTTTTTCTTTGAATTTTTATTTCAATATACGTCATATAAATACCTAGGCTGTCTATTATATAAGAACACTTTCATATGCATTAATTATTAAATTACTGTAGCATAAGAATAGATTTATTATATATGAACACTTTCATATGCATTATTTATTAAATTACTATAGCATAAGAATAGATTTTCTAAAATCACTACGCCACACGTTCGAAGCCATTATGTTTCGGTAAAACCTTTCACAATTTTAGTGGCCGTCAAATGTCACACAACGTTGGCTCTGACGGCGGTGTCTGCCTACCGTTAAGTTGGTACTCGTATTATTATCCTAGATATATACCTGCCTACTAGGAAATTGGCTATGCAGTTATCCTCAAGCCATGCATCAGGATAATCTTTTTTATGGGAAATAGGCTAGCATTTGGCTATTGGAGGTAACAACAAGTTAAGATGCAGCCGACAGGAGAGCATGCTTGTCTAGAAGGATCCTAATCACTCGAGCTAGAAGGAAGCCAAGTCGTATAGCTCTAGAAATAAACTGACAGGTAAAGAATACCCCTTCTTAGCTGTCCGCATTATAAAGGAGATACCGAACCGTTTTGTGCGGATAGTGAACCTACACGATATCAACCAGGTAAGGGTGAGAAGCCAACGGATAATTCTCCGTTGTGAAAGGAGCCTGGTGAAATGACTTCGAACAATTTCTTCGCACACTCTCCAAAGTGTTTACCGAGTATTCCGAGCATGAATATGATTAAACATTAATCAAACAGTTATAAAGTTTATTTTTTTAAGTATTTTTCTAATTGTATTTTCAGAGTTGATATTTATTTTCAAAATACCATTATCATTATTGGTATCAATACCTAATACTTACGATAAAGCAGCAAAGTTAAATTATATATTTGTAAAACCGTTTAGTTTTTGGTTATTTTTAAATTATTTTTGTGAGTATTTTTAATAAACATGCCTTGGAAAATTCTTAAAATAAATATAGCCGCAAAATGAAAAGGAACCGCTAGTTTTAATAATTACAAGAAGTAAAACCGAAAATTGTGATTCATTGCGTTTAATTTTCCTGAAGCCAACCTCGACAATAGAAAATGGTTATTTATTAGCTGTCAACAACACAGTTGAGGCGTTTAATATTTGAGTGATTAATTGCTAGTAATCTCAGAGCAACGTTATTAGATTTAAGTGAGAAGTCTTGAGCGACTTTATTGGGTGTTCTCCGCAGTTTACTTAGGCCCGTCGATAGTCTTGGCAAACGAACGAACAACCTGATTAACCACTCGGCATTGTGTTGCAAGCCACTGATTTGTACATATCTTTGAAGTTAGACAGTCTTTCAATTCGCACAGGATATTCAATAATCAAGACTATTGAATCAGAATATCCTCCAAACACAATAATACCGAACGGTTCCACTTCCAGCACAAACAATAGATACCGTTCGCATAATAGGAACTACCTACCATACAGATGTAGTAGCTAATGGATATTTATTTGAAGTTTCACTTTGAATTAGGAACAATATCAATCAATAAAGCTATATCGTGAAGAACTAAGCTTTCTAAAGACGAGTCATTTGGTAGAACGAGTATTAGTTCACGTCAAATAGGTACCGAGTCAGTCTTCTCTCTGGAACAATTAATTGATAGATTGGTATAAGTTTATTACGTAATAGGCAATTTTGATGAAAACCTAACTCAATATTGTATTTTTTTGTTACAGATTAATAAGAAAAAACATCAGTAAAACGCGGCGAGGTAAGTGTGTAATAAAATTAAAATTTTGTTGAATTCAGGAGCATTTGTTTAATGTGGTTTAACTATTAATGTGACTTGTAAATTTCCGGGAAAAATTATTGTAGGTGTCTATCTATCGAACTTTTGATATTTTTATTTGTATTAGGGCGGGGTTTTCAACAAATATACATTATTTTATAAAGTTAAAATTTTACTAATAAATGGTAAATAATTTTTTTTTAAAAATATATCGCCTGTTGTTCTTTAATGTCATTATATTTATTGTGAAGACCTGGATGTTTTTAGAAGCTACGAAAAAAACATTCAATTGGAAGAAGTCGTAAATTATTCTACTCTGCTATTTAAATATCAATGTTATGAAATCGTAACTTCTCAACTTGAGAAATAAATACATACATGAATAGGAGTATGTAGGTACTTATTCGATTTACGGGAGCAAGATAAATGGTTTAGTAAATGTTTACATTGATGGTAAATGACAAAAAGTACTTACCTAGTAAGTGCTGAAAATTGAGGGCAACTTAATTTAAAAAAATGTATAAGTTGTACTAGGAATAATATACTTACATGTTTATGAATCATTTAAGAACTCATTAACCGAGTAATAACGTTAATAAGTAACTTTTAAGGGTGTTTAAGAAGCGTTTAATGTTTGGTGAATATTTATTATATGCTCTTTATTGTACTTGTAACAAAGTTTATCAATACATAATGACAATTAGGTAACAAGGGTGAAGTTATCTCTGTAAGAGATCTCTTTCAGTCAGCCTATGAATGTGTTGGATATTTAATGTGGTAAGGCTGGCAACACAAAAGTGCATATTCAAACAAAACAAACAATATTTAAAAATTAATTAAATACGTAAACAACATAATTGTGCTACATAAATATAATTCTATATAAAAATACACATACTTTCAAAGTATATCATACACACATATATACAGGGTGCTGCCGTCAATAACCCAGTAAATTGAAACATGGGCTCTATTAGTTCAGAGAAATGGTTTGCCATTATTCAATTTTAATATAATTTGGCAATTTATTAGACATTTTTACTGACATATAATATGGGCTGCTATTTATTAATTTATTATTATATTACCACAATAAAAAAATAAAATCTCTATGGAGATTAAAAGTTTCGATTATAGGCGTATTACGCCTAAAATCGAAACTTTATTGTACTGTATTACAGCAGCAAATAAAATTGTTTGTATGATATTTTGTCGAGCGCGAAGACATTAATTATTAGTGAGCCCGCAGGGCAGCACGGCAGCGTTCCCTGATGTTACGAGCTGATGAAATTGT
This sequence comes from Nymphula nitidulata, assembly GCA_947347705.1. NCBI lineage: Eukaryota > Metazoa > Arthropoda > Insecta > Lepidoptera > Crambidae > Nymphula > Nymphula nitidulata. The sequence continues at coordinate 12,508,439 of OX374625.1, read as the reverse complement.
ACGAAATCAAACCATTTAAATTTGTGCTGTATTGTTTTCGACATACCAAATGTGAAAACAGTTTTGACATATGACCAATACCTTTATTTAGAGCATGTTACACACGGTCAGTCTAGCGAGAACTAACATTTTGATAGTTTAAAATTAAATTCGATGAAATAGAAACAGTCTAAGTGTTAATACAGCCTATTTTTTTATCTACGGCAGTTTAGTTAAGCGGTCAATATAACTGTCTTCTCCACCAGTGGTCCCATGATCAAATCCTGGTAAAGGCAGATGCTTATAATTAAGATGAGTACTATAATTTGTACCAGTCACCGTTGTTTGTATGATATTTATCTAAGAATGTCTAATATTTATACCTAATGGGGTGCCAATCAAACATATGGCCCACCTTATGATATGGTGAGTAGTTGCCATAGCAGGTATCTCAATCATATTGTTATTTATATTCTACATAACTAGTAAGTATCCGTAATAGGTGTGAATGTAAGAATATTACAATTATTATCAACTTTTTATAATAATTATCAATCGATACCTGCCTTCAATAAAAAAAAAAAAATTAAAAAATTAATTAATTAAATAATAATTAAAAAAATTAATAAAATAATAATTATTATTTAATTAATTAATTAATTTAATTTATTAATTATTTTTAATAAATTCTATTCTATTCTATTCTTCTATGTTTAATATTACTTGGTGTGAGAGGAATTCTCTGTATGCTTCAGATACCAGATTACTGATATCTGAAGTATACAACTAGAAACTTTTTAGGTCGGTTTGAGCAAAGAAAAAAGTTACATTTAAAGAAGAAAATTACGTAGACAATTTGTTTGAAGAATTTAATTACTTGTTTTAAAGTCTAAATATTTACAAAGTCAACGTTACTGTCATGTTTGCCTACATCATACTTACTTAGGTGCACAACATACACAAAACAAAGAGTACCAACTAAGTTTGCTATGGTCAAACTTACACACAAGGATGCATACTGCGACACTAAAACCCACTTTGGCTCGTTGTAACTTCGCTACTAAAACAACTTAAGCGATGCCACTATGCAAGCATTTATTACTCCTCTAATAATGCTACAAATTAACATTGTCTTGAGTGTTGTACTAAGTCAATATTCGTATTGGTCACATGAGCGGGATGTAAACCATAGAAATCCGATGGTTTTAAGTTTACATAAACCTATTATTTTATTCTAGCCAATGTTGATTTGAATAGAGTTAATGACTGTCTGAATTTTAATTTACCTTGGAATGCTTATTTTTATTTACATCACTCACAATATTTCTAACTTGATTGTATGTTTATGTATTTAATGTATCTACATTAAATAAACTTTTAGTTTCGAAACTATAAAATAAAAGCTCTTAAATCATTATTGTATTACCTATATTATTATTGTATTACATTAAGATTACATGAACTTGGTTGCGGTTTTGGGTAGAGTAGATTTATTTCAAAAGTCGGTCTTTAGAAGATAAAAGGACTCGTTACAGCAAATTTTACTAAAATTTCATCAAAGTGATAATTTGCACGGTTAGTAAGGATTTCAACCATTTATGAGCGCTGTCGCGTATTCAATTTAGTTTTGTAAGTCTTCCTTGATTTTGTGTAGCATCTTCAGCCAGTTAGATTGATATTTGATATATCTATAATAAAATATAATTAATAGGCCGATAATGGTCGTAATCATTTATAATTTGTTATATTTTTATCTAAGTATATATATGTTCTCATTGACATATGTTCTCATTTTCACGGTATTACTGAACGATATAGCTAACTTCATAAAATAACAAAGAACGTTCAAGAAGTTGGCTACAGTGAGTAAGTGACACTCACTCTGCTTACTTTCCACAGGTAAAATATAATAAAATTGTAAAAAAGCACTACAAATGCCACTTTCTGTTGTCATTATTTTTCTCATAAAATGTTAGCGTCAAAGCACATTTCTATCCTCGAGAAATATTGAAATAAATTGCTCTCTATTTTTTATAGGTTAAATGTAATATTTTTACGGAACCTTGTACCTGGCGGGAGGATCACAGGACAGTAAGTGATTACTTCCACTGCCGACTCATGATTTCAGTCGATTCTGATCAAATCAAAGTTGATTATCGTAGGTAATGCTATTCGTACCTATATCATAATAAAAATATCGAAATTGCCTACATGCCGTTTTATTTCTAAATTAAATTTAAGATAGGTATTTTCATACTTAGTTTATAGCCTAACATTGTAACTATTACAGTTCCTCGATATTGTTGTTTAGTACAAAACCAATAAAACATTTATTGAAAATTGAGATTTCCGCACTGCAGATGTACAAAAGTATACAGTTTTGTTTAAAAGTCAATTCTCAATATGAGTAAATGTTACAAATCAAATCTATGAAATTTAATAAACAATATTAAGCTACAGTAAATTGATTTTCAGCATAAAGCTGAATTTATTGCACCTGTCCTAAACGCTGACTAAAACTGATGCCGTCACTGTCTTTCTTTTAACAAATATAAGTGACAGCACGAGTCTTAGACCAGTAGTTACTTACCAGTAGTCCGCATAATAAGAGAAAATGGGTTATTAATTGTCATAATATTAGTAGAGGCTCTTGCCGAGGAGCCCGCTCTACCTGCCATGAAACAAAACAAATAAACTGATAGTTTAAGAACTGATTGCAAAAAAGGAGAAGAAAAAATATTAAAACGCTCTCGGGAGTCTTACGCGGCTTAACAAATCAAGCACCACTTTGCTTTTTCAGATTAACGCTCACCCTCCTATTTAAAGTGCAAAAATTAAAAAAATAAAATAAAAATTTTGCAGCATAGTCAATTTCAACCAACATAATAACCACGAGCGGTTTAATTGGCGTAAAAATAACGATGTAATTGAAATTTATGCGCCACTAAATATATATTTATGAACTTGCAAACACGATCACACAAATTGGAACTTAAATTAAAATCCATTTCCATATAATACAATGTCTATTCCACTGGTAATTACAACACTGATTGATATTTATGTATTGTTTGAAATAATGTACCCAATCGGTTCTTTAAACGTAACATAACATTAAGGGATATTAATTTAATGGATTCTCGGCGTAATTTTTCTCTAGCAATTAATTATAACGAGTTTTTAATACAAACACTATTTTCAATATCGTTACTTTTACTCTATAAGTCCCCATGGAGTCATACCATAATGACGCGGAATTTCTCAAATTTTCAGAATATACTAATGGCATTTATAAGTACTTCTCAAAGCAACAAAAACCTTAGTCATTTATTATTTACAGATATCAATCCTCGTCAAAAGTTTGAGAGAACGAAAAATAAAAGTTGATAAAAACTTTAGTATCTCTGAAGAAGACAATGTAAAGCAAATTACAAAATTCCCCTTGATTTCTACGTTCAACAAAGATGATTAACCCTACAAAATAACGAGGCAGCTATTTTTGTTTCTTTTTGATAATGTTTCGTGACTTTGGAGGACATTATTTTAAGACGCTTATAACATGTCAAAGATTTTGCGCCTTAAATTATCTGACTTATCTGTTGACTTTACTCAATTGATCGGAAAAATTACGTGTTTGAGTAAACATTTCCTTAGGTAAACATAAGCACGTGTAATTAGAGGAGCGCATTTAAAAATCCATGTCAACGATTTCTATCAACTGAACATATTCTGGGTTGAACTAACATTTATCGACTTGAGTATTTTAATAAACCGGAAATAAGGCTGATTAAAGAATAAATTGGTTTTGCAGTTAGCGCTCTAGTAAATAAAGCTCGTTGAAAATATAAATAAAATAAGGAATCATTATTTTCTGTTCATTAGGTATCTGTGTATCACATGACTGTATAGATTGTGTATTATTTTATTCATAGAAATATGTATTAAACGTATGTATAATGTCATTTAAGTATATAATTATTTATCATGTATATATTATTTGATGTATTATTTTCATTATTTCGTACACAATATGGCTGCAAAATATATCTTTTAACCACTTTTTAATTAAAATGTAAATAATATTATAGACAACGACTAGCAACATTCTGTTATGCAGTGATAATCGCTACCGTATAATCCAAACAAATTGAAGTGTCCGGAGTTTAAGTAAACGACTATTGCTCATAATATAAATTAATTGAAAATCGAGGCCAGCACGCGTAGCACAAGTATTACAAAAAGCATTCATGTAATTTTTCTTGGGATATGGTCGAGATGATAGTGATGCGAGCCGATTAAACCGAGCAATAAAGCATAACCGAGGAGGAACCGTGCTTGCCCTATGGAATTGCCGACATGGGTCGAGTCCGGTTCAGGAGCCTCTCGATCTACACCCGACAAAAGTCTCGTTCCTTGTGCTACGCGTACAGGCGCTTTTATAATTATAAAGTACTACGAATTTTACTACCTAATTTCAAACTGCAATTTACCCTTATCAATCTTACTAAATAAACTCCTAATACTCCTTGCATAAAGCAGTATGCAGTTTAACCACAAATGAAAATGTTATATCGTAAAACATTCACTCAAAACATTAACGGCTGAGAACATTATTTACGTCCGATGAACATGAAACTTTTACCATGATCGCTCTTTACAGCTGAAGGCTGCGCATGTAAGCGGGAGTATGATGGAAATATTTTATGTGACCATGCGATATTTCCCTTGACGCCACTATTTATAATCAAAACTATGTTTCATTAATCTTCGCCGTTTTTCCGATAGAACAAAGGAAAAACTTTACTGGAAGCATATATTTTCACGGATAATAATTTGCATAAATCGTGATATTTTCAACTAAAATTAGAAATATGGAGAAATATTCGGGCATACCACTAAGAGGTAGGCCCGTATGTAGGGCCGTCTGGGTATGTACTACCGCCTTTCTTAATTACTGCGCATAGAAGACATTTTATCTTAGGCCTCAGAATGACAACGCACCTGCAATATCAAGTGATTTTCCTTTGTTATTGCAAGAGTCTATAGGTGGCAATAATCGTTTACCATCAGGTGGGCCGTCAGCTTGTTTGTCATCTAGTTGTATAAAAAAAATATCTCATTAAAATGACTATGTTCAAGTCATCTAGTAAAATTAAACCACTACCGGATTTGACTCGTATTTAATTAGATGTTACATTAATATGCTACATTAACCCGACTTTTCAAGCAACTTTTATTTTCATTTGCTAATTATTTATAAAAGAAAATACAACCTTAGAAGGTTATGTACTACTTTGACAAACTTTTTCAAATAATGTATCATCATCATATCAGCCGAGAGACGCCCACTGCTGGGCATAGGCCTTCCCTAAGGATCTCCAAACCAATCGGTCCTGCGTTGCCCTCATCCAACGTCTTTCCGCGACCCTTACCAGATCATCGGTCCACCTTGTGGGGGGGCCCACCAACGCTGCGTCTCCCGGTACGCGGCCGCCATTCGAGGACCTTTCCGCCCCAACGGCCGTCAGTCCTCCTTGCAATGTGACCTGCCCAATGGCAATTGAGACTCGCAATTCGTCAGCAACCTTAGTTCTCCTGCGGATCTCATCATTTCTGATTCGATCACGCAGGGAAACAAGCATAGCCCGATCCATTGTACTTTGGGTGACTTTGATCCTTTGTATAAGGCCCATCGTAAGCGGCCACGTCTCAGTTCCGTATGTCATCACTGGCAACACACACGAATCAAAGTCTTTCGTCTTGAGACATTGCGGTAGTTGTGCCGAGAATATGCTGCGTAGCTTCCCGAACGCTACCCAGGCGAGTTGGATCCGTCGATTTACCTCTTTCTGGAAGTTGGACCTACCAAGTTGGACTATTTGTCCCAGGTTAATTTATTTGTAGTTAATTACAGTGTAGAGCTTCCAACCTTCACAAGAGTGGGTACGACATGGGAATTCGACATCTTCGTCTTATCCATGTTCATTTTAAGACCCACTTGTTGGAAGACTCTACAGAGGTCGTCGAGCATTGTGCCCAAGTCTTCCAGGTTTTTAGCCATAATTACGATATCATCAGCAAAACGAAGGTGAGTCATGTAATTCATAATTCATAATAATTTTATTTGTGGCACATAGGTAGATACAATTATATAGATGTATAAATTTTTACAAGTTCGAGACTATGGCCCGCCTGTAGGCATACAAATATTTTACATAATAAATTAATTACGATACATTAATAACAATGTCATTACAATATTTTACATGTCAACAAATAAAATAAAAGTGGAATCAAAAATGAATATAATTTTACAAATAATTAGGGATTTAAAATTGTAATTCTATTAAAAATAAAAAAATAGAAAATAAAAATAGCGGCGCACAGACTTGTCATTAATAAATTCAGCGACCGAGTAGTATGTACTCGCCGTTTATGTTGAAGCCAAGTCCCCTCCAGTCCAATAGCTTAAAAACATCCTCCAACGCGGCAGTGAACAGTTCCGAAGATATAACATCGCCCTGTTTCACATCCCGCTGAAGTCGTATTGGTTTCGAGTTTTGGTCCTGGAGATGGACTGACATAGTGGCGTTTCCGTACAGTGACTGCTACACTTGGATGTACTGATAGTCTATTTGGCATCTCTGGAGTGACTGAAGCACGGCCGAGGTCTCGACAGAATCGAAGGCTTTCTCATAGTCCACAAACGCTAAGCATAATGGCAGGTTGTACTCTTCGGTCTTCTGTATAACCTGCCGCAGCGTATGTATGTGGTCTATGGTATTAGTACCATAGAAGCCTTTTCGGAAACCGGCTTGTTTGGGAGACTGGAAGTCGTCAAACCTGCGTGCGAGACGATTCGTAATAACCCTCGAAAACAACTTGTAAACATGACTCAGGAGCGTGATGGGTCTGTAGTTCTTCAATAGAGTCTTGTTACCGTTTTTGAAGAAGAGTGCCACCATGCCCCTGTGCCATGTCTTTGGCGTTTTACCCTCGAGCATGATGGAGTTAAATAGCCTCTGAAGAGCTTTCAGGACCGGTCGTCCACCTGCTTTCAGAAGCTCTGCTGTAACTTCATCGTCGCTCGGTGCCTTGTTGTTTTTGAGCTGCTTGAGAGCTACACTAATCTCGTACAGGCTGACGTCCGGGATATCTTCGGTGTAATGTCAAGTTAATTTGGCTCTTGGATCGGTGGCCTTAGTGACAGGTGTGCGTGATGTCGCGTAAAGCCGTCCATAGAAGTTTTCAATCTCGGCCAAGAGCTCGATCAGGATGTAACGAATCTGCCATCCTCCGTTTTCAGCTTTGTCAGCAAACTCTGCCCTATCGATAGATCTCGGGCGAACACTTTGGAGCCTTTGTTCCGCTCGATTGCCTCTCTAATACATTCTGTATTAAAGTGGCGTATGTCGCGGGTCAATGACTTGGAGATCTGTTTGTTGAGTTGCAGACGAGCGTCTTCGGAAGACTGCAGTGCACGTCTTTCATTCATGAGCTTTAAAGTTGGCGCAGAGATTTTTTACCTCATTTATTACGGCTGGGTTTGAAGAGCCCTGAACCTGCCGTAAGAACAGCTTCCACGAACCTATTGTTGTACGTGTCCACATCTGTGCAGTCCTCCAGACAATCGAAGCGATTTTGCAGTTCGAGCTGAAAGAGTTCGGGGTTTTGAATCTGGATAACTGCATGGCGGAGCGTAGACTTCATCAGTCGATACATCTCGGATTGCACAATGAGATTCAATGTGTCTCGTACCATTCGGTGATCACTCCCCGTGTTAAACGAATTGATCACTGAGACATCATTGAATATCCGAGTCTTAGTCGACATGATGAAGTCGATCTCATTTTTCGTTGCACCATCCGGACTTTTCCAGGTCCATTTTCGATGCGGCCGTTTTTTGAAGAAGGGGTTCATCATAACGAGTCTCTCCCTCTCCATATAATCGGCCAGCATTTGACCTCTAAAGTTCCGGATTCCAGCTCCAAATTGCCCCACTTTCAACTCATCATCGCTACGTTTGCCCAGCCTTGCGTTGAAGTCTCCCATGACGTTGTAGTGAGTTTTGGAAGTATGTATTGGCCGAGAGATATCCTCATACATTACTTCCACTTCCTCGTCGGGGCGTATCCCTGTATGACCTATAACGAATACCGTTTAGTGATTCTGAGTATAAGGTACGCCACCCTATTCGACACACTTCCGATTTATACAACGTTGTTCACGAGAGACTTGTGGACAATAAACCCGACACCACCTTGGGACAGATCTTCGCCCTCCCGGAAATAGAGCAGGTTGCCGGATTTCAGGACCATCGTGTCCTCGCCCTCTAGTCGGACTTCAGATAGTCCGACTATACTCCATCGAATCCTGCTCAATTCCTCCTCTAGTTCCAGCAGCTTCTCCTCGGTCCGCAATGTGCGTGCGTTATAAGTTGCCAGGGCCAAGGTCGTCTGACGGGATGTCTTCGCCACCCGGGGCTTCTTGGCACCCCTGGTCCCGGCGCCTCGCCAACGTCCGTCATCGACGGCGCGGCCTCCGGTACCGCCGGGCACTTGGGGCCTTGTGTAGTTTGAGTTCATTATTGGGGGGTTGTGGGCCGTCTCCCACCACGCTGGCCCAGTGCGGGTTGGTGGGGAGCGTCAGAGACTCGTCTGTTGAACAGCAGGGTGCACCACGTGCAGGTGAGGTTGGCTTGGATCCCGTGAGGTTTTATCCGGGACCCCTTACACCCCTAAATTAATAATGTATAGTTATCATTATTAATGTAGTTATATAATTAATAATGTATAGTTATCATATTATTATGTCCTATCACTTCTAAATGTTCAAACACTTCTTAATTTGTTAAGCCACGTGAAACTCCCGGGAGCATATAATTCACTAACTCAAATGACAAGTGCCATTGGTTTATTTACGAACATTGATGTTTCACAACGATACGTTTCAATTCATTGCAGCGTGAAACAGCAATGTATACCACTTAATTAGATGCCTAGGCCGTTGTCTGAATGCCGGCATCCAATTAAATGCCTAGGACAATAGTTAATTGAACTAGTATCACTCAACGTTTAACGACTTGGTGTATTAAAATTATACTTAATTAAACGACTAGGCGGATCGTCTTGTACTGAAAAGTTTTGGTGTGATTGGTAGGTTTATGCAAGGATGATAGTTGGTCCATGGTTTAGGGTTATTTTTTGGTTTGGTTATACGTGGTCATAAAAAAATAATATTAAACCTAGAATCACACAAAAAGTCACACAAATGCTGTTCCTAATGATCTGCCTAGGCATCCAAGTGAATGGCTAATTTCACCAGATGGCTGACACGACGTTCAGCCATCTGGTTAAATGTTGCGCTATAGTAGTACCGATAGTTTTCCTTCAGCCATTTCATCAACGGCCTAGGCGTTCAATTAACTGGCTAATTTAACCTGGTGGCTACGGCATATTATAAAAGGTGATAGGTACCGACACTTGTCATTTTTAGCGAACAACCCTCCGGAATGTGTGGCTTGACAAGCTACATTTAATGCTTTCAATGTCAACAATTTGTATTGCCAAATGTCAAATTAAGAACTCCTTCAGATTTAAGTGGGACTAAAACTATAAGTTACGTTTGAGTGGCAGTCATAATCCTCTTTTTAGGCGAGTAAGCAGATTATAAGTACGTAATGACAACAAAATAACATGTGTAAGCTTATAAAAACTAGCATGTATTTTGTTGATAACTAGAATTTTGAAACTTGTAAATAATAAAAAGGTTCAAGAGTTGTATTGATTATGCGTATGTATAGTCAGCATGGGAAGATGCTGACGATATTTTTGATTACTCTGAGAGCTGTGTCTGAGCTCTCAGAGTAATAAAAAATATCTGGATTGTTCCAGAAAAGCAATTCTAATTCTAACGCAACAATGATAGAATCGTATTTTGTTTGGTGTATCACTTAAATTGTTTAAATATATTAGTTATTTTAAACACACCGAAAGCTTAGATGATTTTGATACTGACTGAACAGACGACAGCAAATTAAGTGTAACAGTTGCACTACGAAAGCCGCCTTTATTACGATCGCAGTAAGGGCGGCCTCAAGCTCAAACTGTAACGCGTGATGCTGTCGACTTTACCTGAAGATACAATTACGTTTTTCTGCCAGAGAGGTTATGCTACCTGCTTATATTATCAATAGAGTGGACTGTGCTACACAGTTGTTAAAATATTTATGAGAAGACCCTTTTCACATGACTTTTTATACCCGTATAATGTGAGGAATTTACTACTCTGATCCTATAATGTAATTGAATGTAGATACAAAATCGATAGGATGCCGGGCATTTTTGTTCAGTATCTCTACGCGACACATGTTACTGTAACGAAAAGGCGAATTCGACTATTACGACTAGTGGGCACAAAGGACAAACTTCAATTTATAACGTTTGGATTATTTTTTATTGCAAATATATTTTATTCATACAAAATGGGTGGTAAATAGGCGTAAAACCTGCCTGATGATAAGCAGTTACCGCAGCCTAAAGACGCTCGTAGCACATTATGCTCTACTCACGCGTTGTCACCGTAACCTGTAGTCGCTCGTAGCACCATAGGCACTACTCACGCTTTGTCACCGTAGCCTAGACGCTCGTAGCACCTTGGGCACTATTTACGCGGTGTCACCGTAGCCTGTAGACGCTCGTAGCATCTTGAGCACTACTCACGCGTTGTCATCGTAGCCTATAGACGGTTATAGCGTCTTGGACACTACTCACGCGTTGTTACCTTAGCCTATAGACGCTCGTAGCACTTCGGGCACTACTCACGCGGTGTCAGCGTAGCCTATAGACGCTCGTAGCACCTTGGGCACTACTCACGCGGTGTAACTGTAGCCTATAAACGCTCGTAGCGCCTTGGGCACTACTCACGCGTTGTCATCGTAGCCTATAGACGGCTATAGCGTCTTGGACACTGCTCACGCGTTGTTACCGTAGCCTATAGACGCTCGTAGCACCTTGGGCACTACTCACGTGGTGTCACCGTAGCCTATAGACGCTCGTAGCACCTTGGGCACTACTCATGCGTTGTCATCGTAGCCTATAGATGGTTGTAGCATCTTGGACACTACTTACACGTTATTTCTGTAGCCTATAGATATAGACGCTTGTAGCACCTTGGGCACTACTCACGCGTTGTCACCTAGCCTAATAGATGCTCATAGCACCAACCCACGCGCTGCCTACCCCGTAAAAATCGAGAGAAAGGGTTATGTCAACAGCGCAGGAGACGAGCCCCCTAATACCCGCTTTCTTAATGAGCTCTAGCGACCTTACACACCGCTGGCACTCAACACTACAAAGTAATGTTTATTGACTTCTATTTCTAACCTATTAATAAAATTTTGAAAGATATTTAGAAAACTATGGGAACAAGAAAAAATATGTCCCGCCCCAGGACGTAATTTTTCTTGTTCTAAACCTTTTCTAAACCTGCGACCTTTCACAATACGGATGACGGCTCTTCTCACTGGACTACCGAGGGCTCAGGATAACCTTATAATTTTTTTCAAGTCGATCTTTTTTGTGTTATATTATTTAATAGCCAGACTAAAAATAAGTTAAAGCTAACATAGTATATTTTTAGTCTGGCTATTAAATAATATATCGTAATCACTGGCCGCGGTCAGGCCAAATTCTCGACAAGTACCTACCTATTTTGCGGAACATCAAATATTTCAATGAGATTATCCTGTGGTTCGCGGGTTTTGAAAAGATCTGAATTTTCCACCTAGCTGACTTTTTGCTCCACCCAAACTTGATTATTTTAATACGGTTATTACACCTTTGTAATTTAATATTACGCTACATTTAAACACATAAAGCTGTATATTTTATCAAATTAACACAGTTGCAGTAAATAGTTTGTAAATGACGTACGCTAGAAGTTACTAAGTATTTGCTTTTGGCAACTTTGAATAATTAAAACAAGAACAATACATACTTTGTTGTTGAATCCAGGCCATTACATTTTTAAAATTGACTAATTTGAGTCCAAGCATAAGTTTATTTTAATCAAGAATCCCGTCTAAGATTCATATTTTTTGGTTATAGAAAATAACCAAAAGTAAGTAAGTAAGTAGTATAAGTTATCCCAAGTCCTGGGTGGCTCAGTGGTCAGAGCAGTCGCCCGGATTGCGAAAGGTCGCGGGTTCGATTCCTGCCTCAGGACGTGAAATTTTTCTAGTTTTATTCTATTTTAATTACTAAGTAATTTTTCAAACATTTATAATAATGTTAAAATCAAAAATTAAGATTATAGAAAATTCTTAGACAGGTAGTGTGTGGGAATATTTTCTCCTTCAATTTGAAACAAAGACTGGAGAAGCTCCTCCAGCTTAGATAATTAATAGCCAAATAATTCATAGGGGTCTTCAAATATGAAATTGCAGTTCACTTCAATACCGTTTTTTTTTTCAAATCATTTTAAATAAATATGTACCTAAAATGTAACAGTTTGTATTCAAAGTGCAGTATAAAAGCAGGATTTGACGAATGGAATTATTATATTGTTAAAAATTATTAATTAAAAATGAGGGTAAATAAGAGCTCGTAGAATATGTAAGCGATTTCAAAGTTGCAGTTTTCTATTATTTAAAAATGAGTTTCTTTACTAAATAGTGAATGTCATAAATTATCTACAAAATTTCAAAAAATAGGTCATTTCAATTTCAAATTGAATACAAAAAACATAGTATAATAATTACAGTTTGCACAAAATACGTCATAAATAATAAAGACTTAATATATTTTTTTAGTATTGCGTTTCTGTGGTGAGTAAGATAACCAGGGCTCAATGTGTAGGCATTCTGATAAGAGCAAGACCTTTTTTCGATTTTTAATTACTGTACTAGCTGTCTTCGCATAAGGACTCCTCTTACCGCTTCACATCAGGCGGTGTTGAGTCATTTGCCGCGCTTTGTATAAAAAAAACCTCTTGCGGAGCTACCCGCCATTTGGCTAAGCGATTTACTTGTGTGGTGGTCGTCCAGTGAATGATCGTAAGCGGCACTGGGAATGTCGACTAGAACTCCCCGGTAACTTCACTACCCTTCACATGGGTTCTACTCTCTCAAATGAATTTCAGCCAGCCAAACCGCAGGCAAAGCATTACGGCCTGGCCACGGGAAATTCGCCGCGGCGAATATTCGCGCTTCTATTCGCCCGAATGAAAACAAATGTATGGAAATGTACTGAGCAGGCCACGCGTAGCGGCGACCGGCGACCTCGCCAGTCGCGCCGCCGCCGCCTGTTCCTGTGGCCAGGCCATTAGGCCTTACGGCCAGGTTTCGCGCCAATGAAGATTACACAGAGTGGGAGCAAGGAGACCTGTCTCATATGTTGTTGATGTAGATAGTAAGCTCTTTAAAAGCTACAAGCATTAACAAGCTACGGTAACCTATTCATCAGGATGATCTTTGTTTGTCTGTCACCCTTGAAGTATTAGAAAAACCCCTAAGATTGTTTATAATAGGCGAACATGAATAGTTAACATCTCAAAATCTTTGCAGAAAAAAAAATAGTCCTGGCTCTTTACAGAGAGAAAATAATGACAAAAATCAAGACTACAACTTTTGTAAACCGGAATGTTAGATGCGAATCGGTAAAATCCGAATCACATTAAAACGCTCCAGCAAAATGTCAAAGGCAGGAAAGCGACCACGAGATTTCGTAACGACTCACCAATATAAATTTCATTACTTCATTCCTATTTTCGAAGAGCTTTTGGCTTTTCTCGCCAACAAAAAGGCGGACGAAACCACGGTGGCGGCTTTGATGGAATTAATTGAAGTTTTCGCGTGAAAATGCCTAACTAATTAGCGGGTTCAGCTGACGGCCACTGCAGGTAGATGCATTCTTGGAACTTTGATAAACAACAATTTCAAAAGTGCTGTGAATAAACACTACAAACTTACTAAAATATATTTACTTTTCATGTCTAAAGCTCATGTAAGGAGCACAAATTATTAAATCTAAAGGAAATCGTATTCAAAGCTCCATATATCATGCCATAAATTCCAATTAGGCACAGAGGCTACTAATTGATTAAGTATATAATAATTAGTCAAGATTACGTAAAAGTGCGCCGAGTGTTTCTTACTTAGCCTATAATATTAACTACAACTTAATTACTAATGATCTATACTAATAAGAACTTGTTATAAATGCGAAAGTAATTTCTTCTCTCTGTCTATGTATTTAACTGTTATATTTTTAGGCTTAAATCACTGAAACGATTTAGATAAAATTTCAGGGAAATTTGTTTGAGACCCTATGAAGCATATGGGATACTTTTTGGAGCGATAACTAACATTCACGTGGGCGGATTTTTGAGTAAGAGTATACAAGCATACTCTCACTCAAAAATCAGGTATTTGTAAATTATTCTTATTTATATTTGTATATTCCAGACACGACGCGTTTTTAATTGTTATAAGATCCCTGAAGTATTACTCGGCTTAAGAAATTAAAATAAGTTTAATGTTGAAGTTATTTTTGGCATTACAAGTTTAATCTTCAGAGGATTACTGAAAGTTTTGCTATGAAATTGTTCAAATAATTAGCAGCACTTCAACATTGACTGCGGTCGGCAGGTTACATTGTATAAGCTCTCATCTGGAGGGTACATAAGTTTTCAAGTTTATTTGATACTTCTATGAAAGCCACTAAGATTATCAATGAGCACTTTAGCTCATATATCAATCCGTTGTTACTTATGACTCTTTATGTTACAAAGTCCACGAAAACAGACGATTTATCCTAGTTTTTTTAGGCAACAAATATTTAAATGAAATTTAACTGCTGATTACTTGTAATACGTGTGTACCTACCTAATATAATAAAGACATATAAAACATTTCATCATCATCATCAATAGGCTATATACGTCCCACTACTGGGCACACGCCTTACTACATGGGAGTAACACATGAGTTTAGGCCATATTACCACCAAGCTGGCCCAATGCGGTTGCAGGAACAACCGGGACCAACGGCTTAACGTGCCTTCCGGAGCACAGAGGACCTAGAGATAACAATCTTTGATTGTCCTATCGCGGGATCGACCATAGCGAAAGTTGCTTTGTCTTTGTTGCATATCGAAATCAGAGCACTCAAACCACTATGCACTATGATCAAGTTGAAATGATATTCTATACAATTTAATTAGCGGCAACATTAAAAGAGAATTACTTACATATAAAAAAAATAATGACATTTAAACAATTTAATGATACAAATTGCTCTGAGCTAACTTGAATATAGTACGCTTTTATTTTTAACAGCAAATATAGCCTCCAACGAGTCAAAGAACGTTTTCACTAATAGTACGAATACGAACTAATTAGTGACAGTTCAATCGCCAATGGAGCACGTAGCGCCTCGCCGATCGCCCACTTTGTTGATGTTTGTTATTTTCCTCAAAACCTGACAGATTTGATTTTCGAATACACTTTAACGTTTGTCGTCGTCGTACTAATTTTTTTTACAGCCATCTTCATTAGTGTATAGATAAAATAGCTAATGTTTTTATATATAAGAAATATTCATACAATAATATATCAACAACCATAACCGAGTACAAATATTAGTGTTTATCACCCAAATTCTGCCCCGGCCAGGACTTCAACCTGGACCCCTAGGCAAATAACCTTTAGCTAGGAGTATTTTAACGCGAACACTACACACGTTTAAAATAAATAAATTTAATCTAATACAATTCGTGTTAAATAAGATATTTTATTAATTTTTTTTTTTATACAAAGCACGATAAATGACTCTTTACTATACTATACAGGCCGAAGAAGTCAGGTGTCTTAGAATCATACATAAGATAAAACAACAACCTTTCTATTACCGTCCAATCCTTTTCTGATTTAATTTCTCAGTTCCGATTCAGGCATCACGGCAATGTGTAGACGGGCTTGAGACTCTATTGTTCGAATGAACCCCTAGCTGGTGTTCCACTTTAACCATTTTTTCCGTGAAAATTTTGATGTTTCTTGATTTCTTTAACATCACATACGAATGAAGCGACATTCTCTGGTGAGGATTTGGGACGCGGTGATATAAAATATCCAATATTTTATTTCACACTGTAAAGTGGTTTTATTACAATTTTATCCATCATTTTCTTTACATCCGGTATTCCGGTTAAGGTTATTGGGTCATCAATTCAGAGAAAAACTAAGTTTAACCAGATATATGGCGTAGTGGTAATTACCACTAACATCTTGAGCAACCTACTGCCGGGAAACCCCCTTCAAACTAATATATTTGTGGGTAGACGGCAGCTTACAACGCAAAAACATAAAAATTAGAAGAAAACCATAAAGTTTACCCAGATCGTGAAAGATCGCGGGTTCTCAGTTTTCACTTTCAAACAGCCAAATCAACCAGATTATCACCGCGTGCTACGGATCCCCGTAGCAACTCTGTAGCTACGCTCGTAGTCTTACTACGTCACTGTGTACGTAATGTAATGTTTTATAATAGCATCGTTGATGTCGCCCTTTGTCAAGCTAACTAAGAGTAATCTGTGAAGGCTTGCAAATGGTTCTTAATTCTTGGGGTTTTACTGAAATATCTTGTAAAGTTAGCTGTAATAAGCCACTTAATTAAAATCTATAAAATAGTGGTGAAATGTTCACGTTTTAATAACAATCAAAAAGTTAGATTGTTCTGACGATACTTCTCCCTGGATGAACCATAATCTGTTCTAGTGGTGATGTTTACGTGAGGTTATGACACACAGAAGATGTGTATTATTTATAAATTTATAATTTGCACTGATCATCTATTTAAATTTGTAAAAAGAATATTTGAATTATGTTCAGTAGTTCAAGTTTATTTATTTTAAAATCTGTTATACTAAATACAACTGTCTCTTTGTAAGTGAAGACTTTTAAACGTGACTTTAAAATGCTCTAAAATGTTTCACTAGCGAGTATATTTCATTAGTATGGAGCAGTAAGTTATAAGTGGGATATTTCACAGTTTAAGCGGAACGCCGCCCTCTCGTCCCAGGGGCGGCCGCTCCACGGGGTATATTCCGTGCCTCTTATTCAATTTGTGAGCGAATCAGTTCCGCCAACCCGATTATCTTTCACGTCGAGATTTATATGCTCACAAGAGAACTTCCGAGCTTCACTGAGAGTATTTCAAAATGTATACAATTTATACGGCAAATATTTCACGCAAATTTGTCACCAAGAAAAATACTCTATTTAAAAGTTTTTCAATCCTTTTCAGCGTTAAATGCGGTACTATGTTCCCTTTATTGGCTCATTGCTGCAGTAGTGAGTTCGTGAGAAAGCAACCAGTACTTTTCCATAATGGCAAAGCACTTGGCACATGTACAGAGCAGAGAGCAAAAGGCCACTCGGCTCCGTAAACATTTGCCCAATAATTGTGAGTCCTCAGTTACGCTACAGGAATAAATATTCCCGTCCCGTGAGAAGCGCTACTACATTCCTTTAATTCGAGGCATTTGTTTATTTAACCTATGTAATGGTATATTGCTTTATTAACGAATAGAGTATATTAAAATGCTTTATTGACATTTAATATTAAAATCAATGTAGATATTAATTTTACATTATTTATAAGTCTACAGCTATAATTTTTAACTTTTAAAATTAAGAATTACTAAACTTCATAAATCTTACTTATATTATAAATTTCAAAATTTAGGTCAGTTTTTGTTGCTTACAGTAAGCAGATCTGGAAATTTGGCACAGAGATAGAGAACAACTGGTCTGGAATAGCACAGACTACTCTCCATCTCAGAAATGTATTTCTATGCGATAACGCAGACGAAGTCGCGGGTGTAATCTAGTATGTGAATATGTTATAGCAAGCTAGTCCTCAGCAAGACGTTTATGCTGCTACGATCCTAATTGAAACTTAATTAATTGAATGTTTATTTGTCACATACAGTTTCATTAAACAAATAAAGAAAATATATTTTTAATAATACTACACTAACTTTGACTGCCGGACTGTTTTCTCCGGTAAGATTTAATAGCACGCTTCGCTAGCTAAATTAACGCCATATTACAGAACGGAATAATAATTGCTACGTTTCGTATAACCTCTGTCAATTTGTCGGCGAGCACAAGCCGCAGTGAAATCGCATTGCACATTCAACCCAGAGTTAAGGTGGTAATAAATTTATAAGCGTATTTTCCACCCATCCTGCCCTCATATACGTACAGTACATACAGTTACAAATTCCAAAACTGCAAGCAGGAATAATAAATAATTTGCAGAAATTCAAACATCTGCGCTCAAGGAACCGTGAATTCAAAGTGAATATTCCTCTCAACTTATGCCAACTCTGCGAAATTTTCGCGCGCACAACTTAATAGACATTTCGAATCGCAGTGACTTTTTTGTTTATTTTTAAATACATTTTTTTATAAAAGATTCTTCAAAATAAGCGAGCAACATTTTATTTTAAAACTAGTCTTAAAAGTTCACAAACGTCGCCGTCTATTTTTTAATTCTAATTTATTATGTCAAATTACATCATAAAAGACAAGAAAATCTGCCTCATTTTGATTAAATTGAGTTTTAATGACCCTTTCATAGGTTCCATTGCTATTTATGTTTATTTATTCGGCTCTTACACTTCCATCGCCCCTAATGTTATGCTTAGCTTAAAGTATTTGCATCTCTAATTTCAAGCTTTCCATTAAGCTTAAATTAGATCCATTTTGTAACAAGACATTAAGGCTCCAAAAACAATTACCAAAATTAATAAATCATTAAAACGATCTCTTTTTTCAATTTGTATTTTAGGTACGTATTTTTTCCATTCTCAGGTAATTTTTGTTTGACGACGAACAGTACCTATGCTCTTTAATTTTGATTTTAACATTATTATAAATGTTTGAAAAATTATTCACTAATAAAAATGTATTTAAACTTGAAAAATTCACGTCCTGAGGCGGGGATTGAAACCGCGACCTTTTGCGATCCGGGCGACAGCTCTAACTATCTGAGCTACCCAGGACTTGGGATGTCCTTGTGAAATTCTTCTAGACTTTCTGTATTTGCATTATGAGCTAACGTCCACCCTACAATGTCGAAATGTTCTATTTCAACATCCGAAACGAGTATTTTTACAAATAACTACGATTCGGTTAAGTTAGGGCATTGCTTTCAAATATTCTTTAATTTTGATTTTAACATTATTATAAATGTTTGAAAAACTATTTATTTATAAAAATGTATTTAAACTAGAAAAATTTCACGTCCTGAGGCGGGGATCAAACCCGCGACCTTTCGCAATCCGGGCGACAGCTCTAACCATCTGAGCTACCGAGGACTTGGGATATTCGTCCTGTGAAATTCGTCTAGTCTTTCTGAGCTAAATTCCACTCTACAATGTCGAAATGATCCATAAAATGTTGTATGTGTCGCGGATTCGATTTTCGAAAAATTTCACGTGTGTGACGACGTGAAATTTTTCTAGGTTCAATACATTATTAGTACCTATACTGCTTAGATATATAACGTTATATTGTGTAGTGTCTTATACCTCAGTTAAACAATGGTTTCTTACACTATTAAATACCATGTACTTGTTACGTCATCAATCGTCAAGCGCACCTTAGTAGCCACGATGGTAATGCAACAATATTATTTTATCTGAACAGTGGCCTGTGACAGTGAGAAGTGCTTCCGTGAGTGTCGGCCGTTATGCCTAACAATGGCCACTGACATCTGTTCCGCTGACTATCGCATTACGAGGGTCTTTCTATATGATTTGTAAAGGTTTCCTTTCGTTCTAGTTTCAATATTGTATCACGGTATTTCAATAAGCAATGATTCTAGTTTCTAGTTAGCAATGACATGCTCTTGTTTGATAACGTCACACTGAACAATCACAATGATATCTGTGAATATAACATGAGATCCCTTGTGACATAATTTATTGTTAGGGTTGTATGGTGGAACACGTGGTTTTAAAGAAATAATGTCGAACACACTGTTATCTGCTAATAATTTGAGTTTACAGGACATACACAAATTTGATTTAACAGTACAATTATGATGACCTTTCACCAAGACATCATCATCACCAGCCTATATACGTCTCACTGCTGGGCACAGGCCTTCGTACATGGCAGAAACACATGAGGAGTTTGGGCCATAACACCACCACGCTGGCCCAATGCGGGTTGGTACCAAGACATCACTGCCTAACAATAGAGTACCATGTTAGCTATTGAACATTAATCATACTGCTTGCAAACTTACCAAAATGGGTTATAATATAATAATACTTACCTACGAATATTTGAAAATAAGCGATAGATATTCAATGAAAAGTAGCCGTATTTTGGGTACTGTCGTAAAGTGTTCCCGGGGCCTATAGGCTTTTAGGCCAAAAATTAAGCCTATTAGTTCTTTTTATGGCCATGATAGAATAGTAGGCTTTTAAAAGGCTCACTTTCACACACAAAGCTTGAGTAGCTTTAAAAAGCCTATAGGCCTAAAAAGCCTTTTTTTGCGACTAAAGTCTTTTTCAAGTAGTAGGCTTATTATAAGGCTATAGATTATGACTTAGTATGAATTAAACAAGATTTATTTTGGTATTGTATTTTTTTTCTAGTTACTTGTTATATATTATTTCCATAAAAATAAAGCCATGATGACAAACACATTCAAGATCTTATATTTTTTTCACCCAGACGATTTCTTTATTTATTAATTAACTCAGACACTCAAAGTTAACGCTTATGCCCCTGACATAAGGGCGGTATAAAGACTGAAGTCTTAGGTCAGACGTGCTGTTAAAATATTCTCTGTACTATGAGTAGGTACAGTTAACGATAGCTAGGGGCGCACACCCAGACCCGAGTCAATTTAGAAAAGTTAGCTTCTTATATTGATCCGACCGGAAATCTAACCCGGGACCTTCCGCGCTTGGGCACAATACCATATAGCCGTCACTGCGCCATCGAGGTCGTTGATTATTGTATTTTATTATAAATTATGCAGGTATTGCATTTTTGCATTTGTATAGATGTCTGTCTCTATTTGGAATTTTTATATTAAATAATATTCCTTTCGGATTTGCGATTACATATTTCCTTTCGCCGCATCATTGACCTTTCTGTATGACCCAAAGGTTGACTAGTAGATAATGCCTCTTAGCGTTAAGTTTGCTTATTGTATCAAATTTTGTGTGGAATAAACTTTAAATAATAATAATAACGTAAAAAACATTCAAGCAATTTGAAACAACATTTAAAATCGTATTATTAAGTTGAGGATTATTTATTATACTCGAACAATAAATAAAATAGACCTAGCCTATAGGACTAAATATCTTTATAGGCTTTTAGCCTTTCAAGCCTTTTAAATATGCGCCTAGCCTACAAAAAGGCTAAAAGCCTATAGTCCTCGGGTAGACAAAAAAAGCCTATGAAAAATGCCAAGCCTAAAGGCCTAAAAGCCTTTTTAGGCTTTTATCCCGCTGTAGCCCCTTAATTCATAGGCTGGCCTTAAAAAAAGCCTCAAAGCCTATAGGCCTCGGGAACACTATAAAGTCATAATCGGAGGTTTTTTCTAATATACTGACACTGACAAATTTAAAAGCTCTTATAATTATAAGAGACCGGATATATAAGAGACCGGAGAGATAATAAGAGAGCTCTTATAATAATAATATAATAATAATTGAGGACCGGCTGGCCGAGTGGTCTGCACCCCAGTCTACTCGGTCAAGAGGTCCCGGGTTCGAATCCCGGTAGGAACAAATTTTTGTATGATGAGTACGAGGATTTGTTTACGAGTCATGGATGTTTATATGTTTATTTAGTATATTTATGATATTTATATACATACTATTATCTTTATTTCTCCGTTATCTAGTTTTCATAACGCAAGCTCTTGATGATGCTTACTTTGGGCTAGATAATAGGTGTGAGTGTATAAATATTATTATTATTATAAAGTTCTTATTACTTTTCTGAAAAAAATCAGCTTTATTTATCTGTATTGAAATTTTATACAGATAAATAAAGGTGATTTATTTATTATCATTGTATCTCTACCGAAAGTCATAATTTAGATGGCAGAGCTATTAAAATTTTGTCTGAATTTTAAATTGAAAGAGACAAAGTTTTCTCATCGTACCGAACAAACAAGTCCATAATTATTTGTTAACCTCAATGCGAACTACCGCACAATTTTAATTGAAACAAAACAACCAAACGGTGGAGTGCGCTTGACCTGCTACTGAGAAGTTAATTTGTCTCAACTTATTTTAAATAATTTCGGATAACCATTGGATACTTTAAATATTATTTGGAACAAAAATAGTAAAGATGTCAGATATAAAATAACGTACGTACTTTTCATTAAATTGTCGAAGAATGTGCGATTGAAAGTTATGACAAAACTCTTAAAAAATTTAAGCACTGATATTTACTATTGAATGTACTTAAATAAACAGGTAAGAAAAATAACTGAAGATAGCAGTGTGAAAATTTGCCAATGCTAAGAATAAATGTTTTTTTATCAATAACAAAAGTAGCTAATAAGTAATAATCCAAGTTTTTTTTCTATATTTGTATTGTTGAAATGAAATTAAAAAGTTCGTGTCAGCCAGAGAAAGAAATTATAATTTCGGTGATATGGGTCTCTTTAAGAAGCACCAACAAAAAAGATTATAATGATTCAATGACCGGCTGAATTTTAATAATCAACATTAAAGATTATAAGAAATACAATAAGTACGTCATTTGTAAATAATCAATTTCCCAAATGTCATTGGAAAGTTACCAAGTCAGCTTGTTGGCTCGATTGTATTAATGCATAATGCATACATAAACAACACATGAGACTAATTTCCAATACCGCTAAATGTCAAGTTCCAAGATCCAATTTCGCCTGGTAAGTGGTCCAAATTAAAACTGTCGATGATGTTAAATCGAAGCCGGCCTGCACCCCGGTGAACTTACCTGCCGAACAAATGGCTGACTCTGTCAAACTACTGAAAATTAGTTTCGCTATTCTGATGAAAACTTTAATTGGTTGCTCAAAACCAATATGTAGCAACCTCTGTTAGCTCAATCGAAGAGTCCGTAGGTGAGTTCGGCAGGATGGAATTGAATAACTTTTGTGATGAGATGAGTCAATTTTATTTGACAAGTTATTATTTCGCTGTAAATAAATAGAATTAGTGGCAACTTGTTCTGTTTATTCAACGTATTATCCGATTATTATTTATCTCCATCAACTATTCATAAGGTGGCCTCAGTGGAAAAGTCAAATGGATTCCTCGAAATGACATTCCGTTATTTTAATTTTTTTTTGACTAAACTTTATCATTAGTTTTTTTAATAACACTTATTAGCTCTGATTTTCATTAATGTTCAATTTATCTACACCCGCTCTATTATTTTCCGTGAGTAAACATAAAGGTGTCACAGATATTCCAGTTTTAAAATAAAATTGAGAATTTTAAGTAACCCCCGGCCTCATTAATCAGACGATTAGATAGACATCTAAAACCATCTCATTGAGATTATTCATAAGAGCCCAAACACGCTATACCTGCTGCAAATTTCTGAAGAATTAAGCATCCCGCAGACTTTTTGATGGTATAGGATCAGCTCAAGGTTAGTATGTCATGGGAATGTCACCGAAGTGAAAGTACACCAAATTTCAAATCAATCGGATCCGTGAAAGCTAGTGAAACCTTTTTATCATGTAGAAAATGAGCTGATGCCTTCAAACGCCTGAACTGATCTTCATAAATTATAGCTAAGAACCATCCTAGTCACGCCAAAAACAACGTTTTAAAATCGGTCTATTCGTTTAGGGAGAAGCTCAGTGGCGTTTTGGTTTAAGCGCTCCGGTTTCGATACGAAAAACTAAGCAACTTTCGCCATGGTCATTCCCGGGATGGGTCAATCAAAGTTTGTCATCACGAGCTCCTCCGTGCTTCGGAAGGCACGTTAAGCCGTTGGTCCCGGTTGTTCCTGCAACCGCTTTAACCCACCAACCTGCATTAGGCCAGCGTGGTGGTGTTATGCCCCAACTTCGCACGTGTTTCTCCCATACTTACGGACGTACTTATATAGGCTGGTGACGACGATTCGCTTAGGAGCTGCGATGCCACAGATAGAGACACAGATACACAGACAGAGACGTCAAACTTATAACACCCCTTTTTTTGGTCGGGTGTTAACAATTATCTTTTTGCAAGTAGGTACTCGACCCAATACCTATATATCTAAAAAAATTATATGATAGATCGAGCCGGGTTTAAATTGTATTTATTTTAATTTGCTTTAAAATTTCACCACAGCGGACAAAATAATAAGTATGACCTCAATATTATATTTGATATCAAATAAGAACTCAATTAACTGCGGTTAATTATTCGCAAATTAAAATCGACAATATGTTTTTCCGGGCAACCGCTTGAGCCATGCAATATCGCAACTCATCTAACAGTTAATTGGTTTCGCAGCAAACTAGAGACGAGCTCGCAAGCTATTGAGGTTTTCGGCAAATTACTTAATACAGTACGGACTAGAGTATTCACTATTTGCAATTATTAATGGTGTGTTTACAGCGCATCAATATCGCTTTATGAACGATTACGCAAATAATAACGTAGGTAATGTACCTAACAAGAACTAATTGAAACTAGTCTAGTGAGACTAGTTTCAATTTTGTGAATATTTGTCAACAAAATTATTATTATTTATTCTTAATTTAAAACAACACAGTTGCTTGGAGCATCGCTTTTCATATTATTAACAACAACATATAACATTATATCACAATAATTAATTTGACCGACTTCAAAAAAGGAAGAGGCTATCAATTCGGCTGTATTTTTTTATGTTTGTTACTTCAGAACTTTTGACTGGGTGAACCGATATTGATGATTATTTTTTGTTCGATGCGGAATAGTTGCCATTTGGTCCCATAATTTTTTTGAAAATCCATTACGTAGTTTGGTTTTTAAATCAAAATAACTGGAATGAGTAAGTCATCTACGTATGCGAAATTGCGAACTTTTGCTTTCCTACGAACTTTTTTACTTTAAATAGTACTTAAGTAGCATAAATCCTCCTTATATCATTGTAGTTAATGGACGCATCAATCAGGAGAGCATATTTTCAACGCACAAAAGTAGAGTTATCATTCCAATGACAAAATATTGATGTCATACTGCTGTTGGCACTTAGTTTTTCTTATAAATGTTACTTTACACGTATGTATTCTTTATTTAAACACAAAAATCCCTTGGAGTTTCCGTTTCCTCTTTCCTTTTTCACCTTTTTCTGTTTCCTCCCGGAAATCAAAAACTTATCGATAAATATTTCTTCTCCATCACACAACTTATAAAATATTTACAGCCGTCAACATGGGACAAGGATTTTTTCGATCACGTAGAATAATAAAACCATCATCAGCCCCACTGATTCATAACGATACGTTGCTGTTAACAATTGCCTTTTTGAAAGCAATGTATCATGTATTTTTTAAATCAAAATTAAGAATGGATAGTCCTCTTTTACATATATAATAATAATAATAATTATTATACACTCACACCTATTATCTAGCCCAAAGTAAGCATCATTAAGAGCTTGTGTTATGGATACTAGATAACGGAGAAATAATGATAATAATATGTATATAAATATTAGAAATATACTAAATAAACATATAAACATCCATGACTCGTAAACAAATGCTCGTACTCATCATACAAACATTTGTTCCTACCGGGATTCGAACCCGGGACCTCTTGACCGAGTAGCCTGGGGTACAGACCACTCGGCCAGCCGGTCGTCAAATGCGTATATAATTGCAATATAATGCGTACTTTTATTATAAGTGGATGAAATCATTCAAATCATTGTTACAACAACATTACTGTTGTTGTAGCAAACGGTAAATAGAAGCTTATCCCATTTTATAGAGTATGTAATTAAATCCTGTATCTCGTAATATCTAAAACATTAAAAACTCAATTGCAGTAGATAATATTTTATATATTTCGCAAAATCTTATTGCTAATGCTCGTTTTGAATATTTTAGCAGCTATTGGACTCTAAACGAGCAAGCGAGTACAATTTTCATCTGAAATAAGCCATTGCTTGTTCTACAAATATGAAGGAGCCACAGATTTATTATCACCGAGGCGTTGGTGAGAGCTGGTGTTTTGTTTGGAGTGCCATTCTTCACCTCGCTGGAACTGATTAATAGCAACAATATTTGCGAAGCACCCACCGCTGGGGTTACGAGCTGAGCTTGCACTTACAATATGACCTCCCGTTCATTTATTACGACAGAATATAAATGTGCAATGATTTATAAAAAGGTTTGCAGATGCTACCTGCATCTTGCCTAGCTGAAGCAGGGAATTTTTAACTTGTGGGACTAGAGCACCCATTCTTAACATAGATCAAATAATAGAGAATTCAATACATTATTATTATAGTTATATATTAAAAATGTATTATATTGTTTATTATTTGATAGGTAATTTATTTTATGAAATTGCCTGTGGTTCTATTATATTTGAATAATATTTAAAGGAGATGTTTCATATCCGGCCAAGTATGTACACTTCCTCAAAAAATCAGAAAAAATATCCTAAATCTGTGAAAAATACTAATAATTTGTTCTCATGCATATTTAAACATGTTTCTACAAAAGTTAAAATTTTTGTCGAGTTCACTGTTATTCTTTATGGAAATATGGCGGGCGACATAGAAGTTAACTCAACGTCACCAAAGTGGCATACGCGCCATGATTAATATTTGGCTGTGCTGCAGTTTTTTCTATGAAAATTTTTGTTTTGTACCACGCAACAAAGCAAAAAAAATGGACAGTTGAACACTGTTTCACATATTTTTACCAATTTTTTGGTATAGTGTACATGGGTGGCTGAGTGGGCCTCACACTGGGACCGGACGCGGCTATGGCCGCGACCGGCCCGGGGTGAGGCCTGGTGCCCTGCCCTAGGACTGGCTCTGGTCGGTTCTAGGGTCGGGCTGCCCGGAGGCGGCTCGGTGAAATGCTTCGGCAAACCCCGGGTCGTCTCCATTATGGCATAGGGAAACCGGAGTGGTTTAGCAGGTATTCCCAGCGCCGCTATGATCAGGCGCTGGGCGACCCCTGCACAGGCCCATGTTTAGCCGACGGTCCGCTTGTCCACCTAACCAGCGGTTTAGGGTATCGTCTGTAAGCGGATTCCACTTCGAAAAAAAAAGTATAGTGTACATAGACCTGGCCGGGTCTCCATACATTTTTGAAACATCTTTTTTGTAAATATATTTAAACTCTATTGCGTTTAACGTTACGCAAGCTGTAATTGTACCGAATAATTGATTGAAAAAAAGCATAAGCCGTAAACCATACGTTGTTGTGATCAACAACGATTGCAAGTCTTCATTTTCATTTATATTTTCGTAGTAATGGTAGTGACACCGACGAAATTCTGAACGAACATAAATGCCGAACGAACCATTGCGGATAATCCGTCTCGTCTGGCTGATACAGTTACCTACAGCAATCGGGACTTTATTTTGTAGTGCATGACGTGAGCATTAAGGGTTTATATAAATTTCAATTAGCGTTTTTATTCACATTAAACTTGGTTTTAAACAGTAAAAATCTTGCTTTCATCTCTCCCGGATCCCCACACTGCATGGCGATCCTGCCAGAATACCCAGAATCATTTCTTAGCGTGTAAGGGTTTTAATTTGTCTTCTGTGGTTTTCAACGCGCATTATTAGATACCAAATTTTACCTTCACTGTTAGTATTCTGACATTGAACGTTAAACCAATAAACAGCTGATGTGTAGATAGGTAATAGTTGATTCAGATCTGCAGAATGTTTAAACAAAAGTGTTTTTTTTTATTTATTTTTTTATGTACGAAGCACGGCAGTTGACCAAACATCACCTGATGTGAAATGGTAGGATGAGTCCATATACGAAGACAGCTAGTGCAGTTTAGCTCTCTTGAAGGAGCCCATGTTAAAGGAAGGGGGGAATACAAATGTGCTGGCAAAGACTTCCAAGTTCTGGAAGTAAGAGAAAGAAACGAGGCACTAAATTTGTGGTTACCAAAAAGCAAATAATAATAGCCAGCCTATCACTTTTTTATTATATACTATAGTTTATAAAATAAACCCTGCAATATAAAGTTTTTCGCCAAACACGTTATATTGTTGTCGAAGCCCTTGCGTGCGAATATGAAACATTACAGTATTAACTTCATATAAATGAAAATTCAAAGCATGAGCGAGTTATTAATAGATACACGTGATGTCTCGACGTTCATAATGATGTCGTTAATGGAATCGTATGCTTAAATAATTGACCTTAATGAGTATTACTTTACACCGAGTATTTAAACCAAAGATCTAGGTGGAAAAAAGCTATATTTAGATTTTTGATGCCAGACAGAACGTCGTGTTTTCCTTATGATGACTGGAAAGGTATGTTCAAAAAAACATGCAAAGCGGCTGCAGTCCAGAGAAATAGAAAGTGTGCGAATACAAACATCTATTCTCGCTGTTCAATTGTTTGAGTTGATTTCCCAGTGGACGATGGACGGTGAATAATTTTGTAACGATGATGGCAGGACTGTACAATAACACCAGGTTTGAATAACAAGACCTTACCACAAAATAGATAGGAATAGAAAGCCAGCTCCACACATAGAGCAATAACAAGCGCATGCACAGATTTGGACGTATGGTGATCTCAATTTAAGTCAACCGAATCGTTGGTTTGACTTGTCTGAGATTACGGATTGCAATCCGGCACCAATTTCAATCCGGTCGTATACAGCTGGATTGGTCACATCAAAACGACATTAAATTCTTTTTAGTTCCAAGTTCAACTGTATGAAAGATATTTAGGTGAGTGTTATGTATCATAATGTTTATAAGTAAGATCGTTTACTTTGGAAATCAATTTTATTTAGTCTGTTTACGTTTATAAGTAAGCGACAATTACGAATCACATCTAAAACAGATATGTAGTTTTACTAATTGAATTCAAATTTTGAATTTAATTCCGTTCCTTTCTTTAAAAAAAACATATATTCAAACCTGTTGCTGAAAAAAGTGCCTAATTATTTATTTGATAACTTTAACTAATTAAGTACCAAAGTTGTTTACAAGTAAGATACTTTTACTATTATATACTAATAGGATATCCACATCCACACTAACATTATAAATGTGAAAGTAGTTTTGTCTGTTAAGTTTTCACTCCTAAACCGCTGAACCGATTTAGATAAAATTTGGCATAGAAGTGGCTTACATCCTTTGGAAGTACACACACAGGTGATAGCTGAAATGAAAGCTGACAGACCTACAAGTGGCCACTGGTTTATTCAACTAGCATCAAATACTTACTGATAATTATTATGACGTAACTAACTAACTAGGCTGTTTAAGTGCAGTGCAGTAAAAAATATTATTAACACGGTACCTATACATGGTAAAATAATAAGCTAAGCTATTTCCAAGTAGGTACCGTTTATTTTCAGTTAAAAGTAAGCAACGCTTTCAAATCTTCAAGAACTACTACTCACATAGATTTTCCTTTTGTCAGAACGGGTTCGGGTCTGTATATATTATTACAAGGGACGTTTGGATTAAACGTGTTTGCAGATGGGACTTTGTAGCTATTGAAAACGATCGCTCTATTGAGTTGGTATTTATTTAGCGGTCCCCACGGATCAGAGAGGTTTGCGGGCAACGATAGCTTATTTGGCAATTTGCATCATTAATGCGCAATGCATAATTGATTTAATATGTAAATCTAGAGATAAAATTTTGTTGGCTTTCACAGTGAGCTCGGCGGTGTTTTTAAATGACTTTGTGTTCACCTGCATGGTTTAACTGTGTATTAATTTCAGAATCGCATTTTTTTATCTCAGTAAATTAACAGAATAACTCTCAAAAAAATTTTATGTGCAAAAAAATTATTTTCTAAATAATAAACCTGAAAAGGTTGGGATTCTTGCTATACCTACAGCAAGAATCCCAACCTTTTCAGGTTTATTTCAAGATCCAAGAATAGAGCGAACTATCTTACCCAGGTAAAATACAATAATTCAGTGCCAGACCTAAAAGAACAGATTGGAGAGCTACAATTCATAAAATATTGTTGGATCATGAATTTTCACGAGTTCAAGTGCTTATAAGAGAGTAATAACGGTTTCATCAAAGACATTTTACGACCCCGCTGAGTACTCATTCACGAATTTATTATTCCAGATATATAGATAGGTACTTAAATGTGTATATGTCTCGGAACAAAAGGCAGGCAGAGAATTTAACGAAGTTACCCAATTTTTGTTTTGCGTCGTATTTTGTGAACAGAAATTACTAAATAGCATAAAGTACTCATAAATTACAAAGCTATTTATTTAAAAAGACTTGAACTTTTGATAATGCACTTTTAGGAACCCCTGCATCAGACAACGAAAATAATCTATTGTAATCAAAACGAAAAAGTGCGAGTCGGAGTCACCCACCGAGGGTTCCACACAAAATTGTAGGTACATATTCGAGGATTGAAAGGCTAAGAAATGAATGAACCACAGGGCAAATCTACACGAGTCTGTTATCAGAAGCACGTGCGGCGCGCGTAAGCACTCACCCTAGGATTGAGAAATGAGATATTGTTGTTTTTATAAACTATAAGTACTGAAGGTTATCTATGTTTGTTTAATATTCCATTAAACTATAATATCTATAATAATACAATATAAGAGACACTTGAGTAGGTAGGTACCTATTTAGCATCGTAATTAAATACCTACTAATTTTTTTAAAAAACCTAAATAGGTACGCATAACACTCTAAACTGTTAGGTACATACACCAAAGTATGTAGTATTCATTCTTCGTCATAAATCGAAAAATATACATCTTAAAATCAATTAAAATCTGTTTAATCTGTCAAGCGGCGTTATCTCTCCGGGGGGCTATGACAATTGAAAGATCAATTGTGTCTGGAATCTGATGCTTGATGAGTGCTTGTGCCAATGAAGCCCTCTCCGACAGTACCTCACATGACACGGTTAACTCACTTAACAATTTTGACCTCTGTTCCTTGCACTAGATTTTTTTCTTCTATACAAATTGGTAAAAGTTTAAGAAATTTACATAAAGATTTGGTCACCCGTACAATTATAACCGAGCAAACCGTTGCTTAACCTCGATGATGGATTACAAAATGTGTAGTTTTCTGATTTCTCCCCGTACTTGTAGAAGAAGACGATATTACTTGCTAAATTTCATAGTTCTAGGTCAACGGAAAGTGCCCTATAAATTTTGATTCCCTTGCGAGTATTACGTTTTTTGCGGCATAAACGGCCGCTTCTTTATTATATTGACTTAGAAATTTGATGTATTCACAGCTAAAAGGGACTATAACCCTTGCTACATGGTTTTGATTTGAACTCGATACCTCCAGGCGTTCCCGAGATAAAGGTTCTTGACAGACGGACGGACAAGTAGACAGAATACGAATAAAGAAATGATCCTAGTAAGGGTTCCATTGTTTCCTTTTTAGGTACGGAACCCTTGAAAGCAGTAAAGTTTTCATAGCATGCCTTCATAATTTTATAAACGAAACTCGTTTATTTAATTAAAATTTTACATAATTATTTCACTGTGATATTAATTTATTTATTCTTAAATCGGGGAAAGCTCTCGAAAACGTAGGCAGATGGCAGTGGTGGTAACTAAAAGCACGACTTGATAAAAAAATAAATGAAATCGCGAAAAAATCAAACATGCTGTTCCATACAAATTGTAACATTTACACGACCTGTTGTATAGAACAGCTGATTTATATTTCGCGGTTTCAAAATTATTTTTTAACAATTCATGCTTATGATGAGCTACCCCTAGCACGAACATTTTCAAATTTCGCATCGCAATCGTATTGTTCACCCACGCTTAAAATTTCAAACAAAAGTAACGTAACTACTCAATACGATGGTGATTCGAAATTTAAAAGTGTTCGTGCTAGGGGTACCCACACAGAGCTGCCATTTGCATTCGTTTTCGAGAGCGTACCCCGTTAACCCTGTATGTATTTATTTATACTGACCACTGTACCTGCGGGCATAATTTCCTTGCATTTTTTAAAAAATTTAATAGCATTCTTTAGTATTTTGCTGCATTACCATTTATTTTTATTTATATTACACTCACACCTTTCATTAACCCAAAGTAAGCATCATTAAGAGCTTGTGATATGGATACTAGTTAACGGAGAAATATTGATAATAATTATTATCCATGACTCATGAACAAATTGCTCGTGCTTATCATACAAACATTTGCTCCTACCGGGATTCGAACCCAGACTCACTAACCGAGTGGCCTGTATAGCAAGGGATACAGACCACTCGGCCAGCCGATCGTCTAAGTAAACTAATTTAACTAAGAGGCTATTTATTTAATCTTGGCAATCTAAATAAAACCTGACCTACCTTTGGCAATCTCAACATTGCAGAAGTTTTTCTTAAGTAACGGAAGCTTGAGGGTAGTGGATTTTTGTATTCGGTCCAAAAGTTGGTTGGAATTAGCATTTATCGTGTATGGAACGGATTAAATAGCACCGAGAACTGCAGTTTTATACAACGAGGTCGTGGATATCGAAAACTTATACCACCACATTGTAGCAAACCGTAAAATTATTCTGTATTCGAAAACAAACGTTGGCATCAGTTTTATCATGTGGAGTTTATGTATTTTCAATTATGATATTCTTGCAAGAATGTTAATTAAGTATGTACATTTTTTTTTATTATTTTAAAAATAGCTTTTTATTTGACTTCATAAATATCGGCTTTATATGACATATTATTATTAGGCAAGGATGACAAAGAAGCGGACGGTGCGCCTGATGGTATACAGTATCGTAGCCTGGTAGGGTGATAACATAAAGAAGCAGGCTACGCCGACAACCTCGTTCGACTGCGAACTTGCACAGAAGGCCCTTATTAAGTGACCACGTTTCACAGCCGTATGTCATCACGTAAGTTTAAGGTTTTTAATTTAAGAAAATGTAACCATATATCTGAATTTAGATCCTACCTTAAATGGCTTTAAACTAGCCGACGTATGGACTTACAAGTTCTAACTCTTCTTTACACTTTCTTTTCCTTCCTGTCTCTCTACTAAACCTTATTTTTTTCCTTTCGTTCCACTTCTTTAATTTGCCTTCTTCTTTCTTGTTTCAATCTAACCTTGGACATTCCTGTCACGCTATTCCACGCCACCCAGTTTTACTGTTTTTTGTCTTTGTTACTAGTATAATTTAATTTGTCCCTTGTGAGCAACAATGTCATAAGACGAAAGTTTTCAAACTCGTGTGTGTTGCCAGTGATGACATACGGAACCGAGACGTGGTTGCTTACAATGGGCCTCATAAGAAGGCTCAAAGTCACCCAAAGAACAATGGAGAGGGCTATGCTTGGTGTTTCTCTGCGTGATCGAATCATAAATTATGAGATCCGCAGGAGAACTAAGGTCGCTGACATAGCGGGTATCGGGTACCGGGAGACGTAGCGATGGTAGGCCCCCCACAAGGTGGACCGATGATCTGGTGAGGGTTCCGGGAAGCCGATGGGTGAGGGCAACGCTGGGATCAGTTTGGAGATCCTTGGGGGGGGGCCTATTCCCAGCAGTGGACGTCTCTCGGCTGACACGATGATGATGATGATGTGCAATAAAGAATATTTATTATAATTATTATTTATTTATATCACCTTCTTATGTAGCAACGTTTGAAAAGTTTAATACCTGTGAAAAATTAATAAAATACAGTAATAACATAACTATTAAAATAATATGTAAATATTGCGTCCATTAAGTCCATTTTCAGAAATTTCAATTCATTTGCAGATTAATTGGCATTTTTAAATCTCTACTAGGTGTTTCATGGCAAGCGGGGTCCAAAGCTTTAGTGTTATAAAAATTTCTAAATTGTTAATTAATTTTGAAAATGTCCATGCCTTTTTTTATTTGCGGAACAATTTGTATGAAAAAAAGATTGAAGCTTATTTCACAATTTTGTATTTTTGGATAACACCGTAGTATTCAAGTATATGACTATGTTACCATGGGTAAGTGCCCGTTTGTTATGCATTTGTACCAAACACTCTGTATAAATAAAAATATTTGTTTGTATGTTTGTCCTCTTGGCGCTTCGAAATCATTGGTCAGATTGTAATGACGGGTATTTTGGGGGACACCCGCGAAGGTTCCTGAATTATAAAAAGTTTTCTTTTTGCGGGCATTGAAAAGCATGCCGGGTGCAGCTAGTACACATATAAAAACAATCCGAGGAATTACAAAGTCACTATAATTATTTAGAAGGCACCGAAAGAAAAAATCTTAAAACCATGAAAGAAGATTCATGGGAATCGCTATTTTAGAGTAATGATGAGCATAAAATTAAATAACACTGTATGCAATAACACCACAGTGCCCTTTTTTAGAACATTTTTTACCTTGAACAAAAAGAACTACAGAAAAAATTGAAACAGTATTTGGTTTGTGTATGAAGCAAAAGGGAGTCCAGGAAAATTGCAAGCTCACTGAAAATTTTATACGCCGTGGACATTCGGTTTTACACATGCAGAGAAGGATCAGTGCGTTTTCACTGCCAAAAATAGTTTAAAAAACTACACAATCCTGTCCCGTGTTTGAAAAATTTATAATGGTATAGTGATTCTTTGAACATGAATTATAACTAAAGAAAAGATATGATAGATTCTATCTATAGGTTGAATCTACTACCTACTGTATTTTAGGGAGCTTACGTCGTATTTATGAAAATTAATTGCATTATTTTTTGTTATTTTCTTATACTAAATAGAGAATCATCATTATCACCAGCCTTTATACGTCCCACTGCTGGGCACAGGCCTTTCTGCATGGGAGAAACACATGCGGAATCGCGGAATGTTGGACCATAATGCTGGCCCAATGCGGGTGGTTGGTTAAAGAGGTTGACCTACAGCTTAACTCCTACCCTACAAGACACGAAGGAGCTCGAGATTACAAATTTTAAATTACACCTCCGTGATCAATTATGGCGAAAGTTGCTTTGTTTTCATAATCATAGCCAAATCGCTCAAACCACTACGCCACAAAAAATAATAACAAAAATAAAACCGAATTCAAAACCACTAAAAAGGAAAAAATAATGAAATCTCTAGAAACAGCTTAGCACCAACTCCAAAAAATACATTTCAGGAGCTAAGTAGGTACCTAGGTACTGAAATTTAATTATTTATTCCTTTTTAGTGTTTTGAAGTCGCTTTTATTTAAAAAAAAAAAATATCACATTTTGAACTGATTTCCTAAGGTCAAAGCAAGATACCCATCTTGCTTTCCGACCGTCAGCACTATCGACTTGTCTGTCTCTCAGTCCTTGGTTTAAATACACAGTGAAAGATATATCTTCTAACTCTTACCGTTAAGGACTTGTACCTTCCATCATAAGTTGATAAATAGATAGATTGACTGATGGATGGATGGATAGATAGATTTACGGATAAATAAATAAATAAATAAATGGATGGATAGCTTCACTTTCAAACACTCACACACACACACAATTATTTACTAAGAAAGTTATTAATGACTTGCGGATATTTTTAGCACAAACATTAGATTTGGGGGCATATACCTAAAAATACATAAATGGTCGAAACATAAACGTACTAACTATATGTAGTTCATGGAAAACAGCATGTAACATGCAAGTAGAATCAGTAAGTTCATGAACAACCATCCTGGGGGTGGAGCACTGGTGACTTGTAATACGGGTTTTTCCAAAACCTATCTCAGGCACCAGTCTCTCACACACAAGGTCAGGAAATAAAATTATGTAATAAACTCAATAGTCAATAAGCATACCTTTGTTAGAGAAAATAAATGATTATTGTATTGTATTGTATTGTATTGTATCATCAGCTCATCAACATGAGATGATGACTAACAGAAGCAAATACTTGAATAGCTTTGAAAAAAAATTAAAACATGTCACACGTGCCTATAAAAATTTTGGTTTGCCCTCGGTTGCCCTGGGATCCCATCATCAGATCCCGACTTGGTGACAATGGGACCACCATTGGACAATACTTTATCGAATGAAAAAAGATTTTTGAAAATCGGTTCACAATTGACATAGAAATCGGTGAACATACATAAAAAAAAATACATACAGTGGAACATATAACCTCCTTCTTTTTTGAAGTCGGTTAAAAATAAAAACTTGAAAATATTAAGCTATAATATTACCGCGACATACGTAAATAAAATTTTAGTTAACCGAAGCTTACATTAAAATTGAAACGCATTTCTAAAGTGATAATATTGAAATTTCGTATCATCAAACAAATCGGTGATCAATCAATAGGACCCAATGGCGGCAGTTACTTACATCAAACTTCCCTGCAGCAATACCTTTTATTCTCCGGACATCTGTCTAGTTCCCGGACCCTTTTTTACCCTCGTCGTGTCTTCGACACTATTACCTGTCAATATCTTCATACTTTCATGTCAATGTGCATTTCTTTTTTGAATATTTATTGGCTTAACCAACAGTAAAATCTTGAATCTCTAACTTATTGTTTTTGTCGAGTCTCTTGAGAGCATGTAGGTTTGTAGGTATACCCTTCTTGGGTATCAAAATTTTTATTGGAACGAATTATCATTATGACTATAATTAACAATCTGCAGTAGTGCTGTGAAAATAAAAATATAGCCTAGGATAATTTCTCATTACACAATGACAAGTTTGTTTTATTACTTCACCCTAAATAAATAATAAGAAATTACAACGAGATAACTTCTCAGAAGTATCTGAAGGAACAACAAGAAGAGCAGAAGTTCGAAAAATCTGGTGCTTAGGACATAACAGTTGGGTTCAGCGGCCCTTGAAAGGGTCGACATATTCAAAAACAGCTGAAGGACGAAGCACTTACTACGAATAGGGCATTGTGAAAACCCTTACAAAATACGAAGTAAAAAGTTCAAGTTTAAAAATAAAATTTATCATTTTTATTCAAAATGATTCGTGACTCCAACATTAAGATATTTTCTTTCAACTATATTACGTAATATAATAAAACGGAGACGACGAGATTGAATTTATCAATTTATAGCTCTGATGTAGATAGAATATTCAGCAATGAAATATTTTAGACACTTCTTAAAAAAATCTTAATAATACCTATGGTTAGAATGGTTCAGAAATAATAAACGAAAACTCACAAATACTGATTTATTATTTACCCTCTAACTCCCATATGGCATTACCTAATGCCGTGACAATTAAAATTTAATTGTGTCTGGTTTATCGGTTCACAATGGGTTAAAACCTTCTATACAACCTATTCGATTAACTGTTTAGCCCAGAATATGATCGAAAAATCTCTAACAACCACCAATATACATTTTGAAAACAACTTTACTTTGTTTTAAAATCGTTACAAGAAAAAGACAAACTGACTCAATGACATTTTCAACATTTATTTTGAATACAAATTGCAATCGATGTCATACAGCCAACTTGCCGGCTGTATGACGGAGAAAAAGTTGAACAGACCAGAGAGAAAATGACATCGTCAATTTTGTCTATCGTTTTCAAACCAATAGGAATTTCATAAAATTGGAAAGGAAAGATAAACATTACAAGGTATTTATTTCATAACTAACACTACCTAGAGATTTTAAAAATCTTGTTGTGCATAAATACGACTACCTACTTTCAGTCACAAACGAATGATTTTGACGACCGGCTGGGCGAGTGGTTTGTGCCCCTTGCTATACAGGCTATATACTCGGTCGGGGGTCCCGGGTTCGAATCCCGGTCACAAGTCCCGAACAAATGCTCGTACTCATCATGTTTGTATGATGAGTACGAGCATTTGTTCACGAGTCATGGTCGTCATGGATGTTTATATGTTAATTTAGTATATTTCTTATTTTTATAAACTTATTATTATCATTATTTCTCCATTATCTAGTATCCATAACACGAGCTCTTAATTATGCCTACTTTGGGCTACATAATAGGTGTGAGTGTATGAATATTATTATTATTATTTTAAATAATATTTTTTTTAAATATCTCTCTTTAAAGAGGTGTTTTCCCAAAAATGCGGACTTTTATTATTATTATTATATCTACGGTAGTTACATTTCTTATTTATTGTTTGACGTCGTGCGGTATTCACCTTTTTATAATTGCAATACTTAGTAGTTCAAATACCATCTACCTTTGTGGTTCTTTAATTATCGGTAATCCAATTAGTAAACTGTAGTTCAGTATGACGAGATGAGAGCAATACAATACTTTAGGTCGCGTAGAAACAATTATAATTAATTATTATTTCAAATTATTTAAATCCTAGGTGAAATAGATGTTTTTGCCTCCTTTATTCCACTTCGATTTGAAAAGGATAGAATGACGTGAGTGAAGGCCAACAGTATTGAAAGTAAGCAGTCTTTCAACTTATTTTGATTGGTTTTATATGTGTCCTTATAAAATGCAAAAATGCTTTTCAAATTCCATTTTAGACTCATCATGCCCGTGAATCAATAAGAGCCACTGACTTTTAATAAATAATAAATAATCAATGTATAAGCCTTAGTTATAGACACACCAATGTCCACCCGAGCCTCGTAGATGGCGGTTATGGAGCCAAAATGTCTCCCATAGCCATTACATATCAATACCCATATACCAACATTATGGCATGGTGAGGAGCTAAGTGGCGTTATGGTTTGAACGCTCTGGTTACGATTACAAAAACAAAGCAACTTTCGCCATGGCCGATCCCGGGATTGGTCTATCAAAAATTTGTTATCTCGAGCTCCTCCATGCTTCGGAAGGCACGTCAAGTTGTTGGTCCCGGTTGTTACACCCCTTCAACCCACCGGTGGTGGGTGGTATTATGGTCCAAACTCTTCATGTGTTTCTTCCATGTAGGAAGATTCAGACATGACACACAGACAGACACACATGACGTTTTTTGTGATAGACATACAAATGAGATTTTTGACCGTTCTGAAGTCCTTCTTGGGGGTAGTAGGTACTTATATTTTTGTATAAAATTTTTACTTTTTTTAATTTAAATTCTTTGTTTTTTATTTGCTTTGCATCATCATCAGCCTATATACGTCCCACTGCTGGGCACAGACCTTCCTACATGGGATAAATACATGAGGAGATTGGGCCATAACACCACCGTCCACCACGCTGGCGCAATGCGGGTTGGTGGGTTAAAACGGTTGCAGTAACAACCGGGACCAACGGCTTAACGTGCCTTCCGAAGCACGGAGAAGCTCAAGATTATAAATTTGATTGACCCATCCCGGGACAAACCATGGCGAAAGTTGCTTTGTTTTCGTGATCGAAACCAGAGCGTGTAAACCACTACGCTACCGAGCTCCTCAACACTAGCTTGCTTTACATAAGGTGATAAAAACGATACAGCATGTATTAACATACTTTCAATCCGTCAAGCGGCGTTATACCACCGGGGGGCTATGAAAAATTGAATTGAATTGGCAAATTGAATTGAAATGAATTGAATTGGGCAATTGAAAAATCAATTGTGACTGGAATCTCTTGCTTGACGGGTTAAAGACGAAATAACTCTGTAAGTACTTAAATATTTTGTTGGGAATTAAATTCATATTTGCATGCTGTTACACAGTTATATGCGCGAATCTGTATCGTATTTAATCAACCTTCTCATCGCAAATAAAAGTAAATAAAAAAAATTTAATGTTGTGTTTATATAAGTTTATCAATAAATAAAAGAGATAAAATACTATGTTATGTGTATTCCCATACACATAACCGTTAGTATCATTGTTTGCATATAGAGCCACTGTTTATGCGACTAATATAGGTACTTGAAGTATAGCTGCATAAATCGATTTAAAATGATTTGTTTGCAGCCGCACAATCGAACCGAGTTCTAAAAATTCATGTAATTATGTAATATGTTATGTTATTTTATCACAACACTTTCAAGTAAATTAGGTTACTACCTAAAATATGTTGTGTAATAAACGGACAGGCTTAAACTCTGACAGGGTCTTATTATTCAATAATTGAATGTCGTTTATTATATCAAAACATAATAAACCTAATGGATTGCCTCTTGGATTTCCGCTACCCTCACACTAAATAAAAGGACCTGCCTATTACTGTCGCAGATAAATATCGGTATTTACTATTTGCGCGGTCGTAAACGTGACAAATAAAATATTACTTTTCTCTCGAATTTCTTATAATCTTTTTTCTGATGTTCATTATTTTTTCCAGATCATATAACTTCATGTAACGATTTCACTACACAGTTTTTACCGACGAATTAACTAGTAAAACGATTGCTTTCATTTAAGATAGTAAATTATTATCTTTTGTTTATCAATGGACGCTACAAACGTAATATTATTATCACAACAAAGCGCAGTAAGTACACAATTAGACCCACATTATGTAGTCGCTATACTTATATTACGGCGCGCCGACCATTTCGCCCGGGGCTTTCGCTCCAAATTACACAGCCCAGATTTCTATTTTCACCTAATAAATAAATTCGGATACTTTCGGCGTAATATATTGGAATGATTATGTATTTTTTTGTGGAAGTAACTCAAGGACAGGATTGTGATTCTCTAACGTTTCTAATCACAATACTTAGTTGAGTCTGAAACAGAGCTCTATAAATAAAAATGTTTAAATCTGTGAAGTAAGTACCCAGATGTCTAAAACAATAGGTTTTCCATTGTATAATAAATACATTCCGTTGGCTGAGCAAACTCAGAACTTTTCACAATTCAAGTAGTTTAATGGATTACTGAACTTCAAAGGTATTGGGACACTATACTGTTCGGGTGTTGAAAAGCTTATGATTTCGGCAAGACAATTATATTAATTAGCTTATTTATAAAATAAAACAGAAGCTCTTGAAGATATCCATATAATTTCCTCGGTCAAAAAATATGTCGAGAATTTATATCCCACGACATTTTAAAATTATTTGAAAAGTTGCTTAAAAAGCCCTAACTAAAAAAATACACACTTATAACCTAGTCTATGATTAGGCGTCAGATTTTTTAAAATGCTAGTTGAAAGTATTGTGATACGATACTTTATCATAGTTATAAAACATTACAACATCTTT
This sequence comes from Nymphula nitidulata, assembly GCA_947347705.1. NCBI lineage: Eukaryota > Metazoa > Arthropoda > Insecta > Lepidoptera > Crambidae > Nymphula > Nymphula nitidulata. The sequence goes on along the minus strand of OX374625.1, from coordinate 12,467,164 downwards.
AGTGACAGAATGCTATTAAAATTAATAGATAGGATAATCTAAGGGAAATATTGCAAAGCTATCTCATTTTCATACAAAGTATCTTAAACGCCAACAAGGTAATTGAAAATATATTTTACATAAAGCATTTTAATCCGTGTAGTACACACATATTAGACACAATAGACCTTCTATTGTGAATGAACGCTTATGGGCTGGTAAAGGATGACATTTAACATAAAAATATGCAGAAATACGTTAGTATATCTTTATAAATAAAAATCAATTTTTGTATGTCTGTCCTCTCTGAGCTCCAAAACTATTGATTAGATTGTGATGAAACGTCGGTAGTGTGTTTTGGGAAAGCCCGTAAAAGTTCCTAAATAATAAAAACTTCTTTTGTATTTGTCTTTTCTTTACAAGCATTGCAAAGCATGGCGGGTGCAGCTAGTAATATATAAAATCGGTAAATTAATAAGCTAAAGTTACATTGTAAAATTAATAATTAGGTCAGATTTCAACCTGGAAAGCATACATTTTAACAGGTCTAGTTAAATCTACCAACTAGCTAGACGTTTTAATTAAAGCCCCGTCTACATTGTAGCGATTTAACACCCTCGTTGTTATAAAAAGTTATGTTAATAAGATCCAGGCGAGGCTTTACGCAAGTTGTAAATCAAGCGCCTTTCATTTTGGCTGAGGTGTCTGTTCATTTCTTTTCCCACCCGGAGGAATTAAACTTCCCTATGGGCAATTTCCAACCTCATTTAGGCTCTAAAATTTAAAATACCTCTGCTTAGCGTGGGGAATATTTCGAGTAATTAAATGTTTAAGTATTCTGTTTTTCTTCACAAAAAGATAGGGAAGAGACAGTGTCAATTTGCCATCGTTTCTTTGAAAACTTATTTTTTTGGAGCGCATAGTACATACCTGCATATTTGAACAAATTCAAATAACGATAACATGGTCAATTCCAAACATTTTTTTTTTTGGTATGTTACTCAACATCTCGGTTACATCGTAATTATTCGATAATTATTTTTTAATGTACTGGCAGCTTAATCCCATTCCTTGTAGAGTTGTTTTCGAAAAAGTTTATTTATTATTATTCTGTAAAATTATTATTTAATAGATTTTAGGTGTATCTTTCGGTTACCTATTGAAACGTATAACGTTTTTCGCCCTAAACTGCCAATTCATAATATTACTGGCCAAAATAGTCACTTGCCATAAGCCATTATAGCATAATTTCATGACGCATAATATCATATGGCTGAAACCTGTAAGGCATAATCATAGAAAGGCATAATTTTGATAAGCATAAGTAATGAAAGGCATAATTTTTGTTGGCCATAATATTCACAAGACATAATTTTCAAAAAGCATATATTTAATAAGAATAACCGGAAAAATCCCTAAACTCCCAAGGAATAACACTTAATTACCATAATTTCACCAAAAGCATAAATTTCTATGCATAAAAGATTTTTTTATAACTGATTTGATTTTGATTGCATATATGCAGGCAAGCAAGCAAGCAGCATGCATGCAAGCAAGAAAGCAAGCATGCATGCAAGCATAATACCTAAACTCTTCTGCATACATACAAGCATGCAAATAGTCATGCATGCATGCAAGCATAATACTTAAACTCTGCAAGCAGGCGTGCATGCATGCAAACAGGCATGCAATAGGTTCTGCTCTTCTCCGGCGCTGCGGGAAGTGCAGCCCTTCCGCCCTTACGTAACGAGTCTCATGCGCCCAGGCCACTCCCTCCGCGCCTCCGACTTTTAAATTACACTCTAGTATTGGGCAGACTAGTACCACGGCGAAGGACGACGGCCAGTAGGGTTTAATAAATTTATAGATACGTTTTATAAAAGTATGGCTTTACTGAGTTATGCTTTATAAAAGTAGGTCAAACAAAATTATGAATATGGTCATTTATGCTTGATTAAAATCTGCGTTTCAAAGTATGCTTTATAAAAATATGGCAAATAAAAATATAGATTTATATGATTATGGGTTTTATTATTGTCTTTCAACAAATCTGCGTTATTATGTTTATGCGTTTTTATAAGTTTGCTAAAAACTGTTATGCTTTTTAATTTCCATGCCTTATGATGTATGTCAATTGAAATTATGACAATAAACATTATGCGTTTCAAAGTCAAAAAATTGGGCCAGCGTGGTCGTGTTATGGTCCAAACTCCTCATGTGTTTCTTCTATGCAGGAAGGCCTGTGCCCAGCAGTGGGACGTATATAGGCTGGTGATGATGATGATGTTTGCCTCATTTTATCATAGCTCAGAAAATACCCACTTTCCGAGTTCGTCTATCTTTCCAATCAAAAAATAATCCTTGGAAATGATCATTATGATAATACAATCTCACAAACAGAGATAAATGTTTTATCAAGGATGCACTTCTTTCGTTATTTTAAATGTCTCCTTTTAAGTAAAGTACACTTCGGTTTTCTGATATTATTGACATAAAAGGCATGAGTTAAACACTTAATTAACATATTAAAAGTATATGAAATTCTACTGATTTTTAGAGATAGTAGCGACTGTCAATCGCTACTACCTCAAGTCCGTATTTGAGCCAAGTCTCCTCTAGAATAGAAAATATCAAAAAAGATAGTAGCTTGTTTCTCGTTGGCAGGACAAAAAAGATAGTAGCTTGTTTCTCGTTGGCAGGAGATGTTAAGCCAGACTAACCGGCGCTCGGCGACTCCTTCCTACGAGATGTTCCTAATCGGATTACTACACTCTACGATATTAGGATACTGGCACGAGGGAAATATGTCTTAACACCACATTCAACCTTTCTGTTCTAATATAACAATTTTTTGCGGTATTTGTAAAGGAAATACTATACGAACTTCGGCAAAATGGGTTTATGTCAGAGATTTGTAAGTTTTATTCTATTAAAGACATAATAAGAGATTTGAATACTTATCAAATTTACTTATAATTTCTCCAAAATAATTAAAGTAAAAAAATATAATTACCTAGTATATTTTTTTATATATTTATCAATTATAATTAGTATACACGCATAAGTTTAGCACTAAATGAAGATTAATTTGTCTAGATAAAAGGGGGTTCAGTGGTTTGATGACTAGAGAGCTTTGGTTTTGATTACGTAAGTAAAACAAGATTCCCCATCGCTTATCAGGGAAGGTCAAACAAAATTTAGAATCTCGAGCTTCTCTGTTCTTAGGAAGGCTTTTTAAGCCATTGGTCCTGTTGGGAACAAACAACGGTTTTCACTCACCAACCTGCATCGGACCAGCGTGGTGATGCTATGGCCCAAAACTCCTCATCTGTTTCTCCCATATCTAAGGCCAGTGCCAACCGTGGGACGTATAGTATACGGGTTGCTGCCGTCAATACGACAATAAATTAAATTATGGACTATATTAGTTCATTGAAAATAGATCTTATTCATATGATAATTTTATAACATTTCTATAAAATCATGCAGACAGTGTTATATTATTTCATACAAATTTCATAAATTATCAAATGAATAAGATGTATCTGAAAGTTGAAAAACATTTCTTATTAATTCATTCATTTGCTGTTGATAATAGTGATCGGTGTGGCTGAATATTAAAATTTTATTAGTCTAAAATATAAATAATTTATCATGATAGAAATTAAATTTAAAACGATTAGGTTGCTTATTGATTTTGTAAGTAATATCCACCCTAAGCTGACTAGGCTACAATCTATTTGTGGTACACTACAGAGTTAATAGACGGTACATAATGAATGTATTCATGAGTAAATAATTGACCCCATACTGTTTAGGTAGATACTCGATATCTGCACTCGGCGAACGTAGAGAGCCTAGAAGCATAACTTCATACAAAACTCGTCGCAAAATTGGTACCCTCGGCGGCTAGAAGAGCACGTCGGATAAAATCGGCTAATATCGAAATTGTATAGCGCCCTCTCGGTCTTCTGATTTACACGCGCTGGACGGGTCATATATGCACGATGTAACCATGCAAAAAAATTAACGACTTTAATAATTATATATCGACATTTTCAACAAATATAGTAACGTTGTAAATCGGTCCACTTATTCAATTTTAAAGTAGAGACGAAAAATACTGATTTAAACAGTCAATTTAACGTAATTTCTTAATTATCTATTTTTAAAAATCAGAAATAAAATGGTCTCGCTTCATTCATTTAAGAAAAAAAATCTAAATATCATTCATAGTATTATTTATTTGTATTAAGGACATAAGAAAAAAATTAAACTGTCATCAAGTGGTTTTATTTCTTGAAGTAAAACCACTTTACCGAATTTAACTTGCGTTTAATTAGATGTCACATTATGATTTTTTATACCCAATGTTTCGATTACATTAAAGTGATCAAGGTCACGGGAAGACGGAAGTAAAGATGTCAGTTGTCTTTGATAAGTTAAATATTAACTACCGTCATATTTTTTATAGTTGTATTTTAATGGTTCCGATTCACGCCATGGAGCTTACAGTGTCCGAAGGTCGGGAAGAGTAAATACGGGCTTGAGACTTTGTAATTCGCATGATAAGATCCCAAGCTGGTGTGGTCCATCCAACTATCTTCTCTATTGAAATTATGATGTTGTTTTATTTCAATAACTTCACGAAACTATCTTGCAGTTTACAACTTTACTTACTACGACTTATCCTTATCAGTTTAAAATAGATAGCGACCTATACTATTTCCAGATCATTTTATAAATAAGTAAATTATTAAAGTAATAATCAAACATACACATGTTAAAATAATAATGCTTAAATTTATTGAGAAATGTGTTGAAAGTGGCATCATATTGTGAGGAACTGTGGTAAAATATCCTTAAATTGGAGGTTTGTTTATCATTCTTACCAAAATCATATGAGGAATAGCTGTATAAGGCCATAATTGCTAATTAGTAGGTGTTATGAATTTATATGGAATAAGGTTTTGCTAACATTCTGCCAAGTTGCCTAGCAACGCTTGTTGATAGATTTTTTCACAAATTTTACTACATATTAAAATGTGATAGCTCGTATCCAGATTTTATGCATTAAATCATTCAAGAGAATCTCTCGATAGTATTATTTATCACTATTAAACATACTCAACAACAATAATTCGTCATAAAAGTTTGCAGAGTTAAAAGTTGAGTTGAAAATAAATTAATACTGTCACACACAAATGACTGCATAACGTCATCCACTCGTGTATTTGTTCAAATTGTCCACAAATATTGGCCCAACATGGCGGCCAATATTATTGTCTATATTTGACACGATTATAAAGGTTTAGGAGAGACTTAATTGTAAAATGTGATTCCAGTGCTCTTATTATGTTCACCTACGCGACTGACACACCATTTTACATCACTTTTGGACATATTTACTGAGATTTTATTGTTTTTTTACGAGTACATCACTGTGACGCAGTCAATGACAGACTAAATCATAGCGCGGAGTCCGATTTAAGCCCCGCCCACTTCGGAGTCTCTTTTGGGGTGTCATTTTGGATCGGCTAGTTACTCGTCTATGTTATTATCGGTCGCCGTCTGCACTACAATAATCGCTAGATACTCTTTTGTCTGATTAACGGAAGAATCAACTACAAGCAATAGTGATTTAATCCCGCAGATTATATGATTAACACATAGTTTGACGACCGGCTGACCCAGTGGTCTGTACCCCTTGCTATACAGGCTACTCGGTAAAGAGGTCCCGTGTTCGAATCCCGGTAAGAGCAAATGTTTGTATGATGAGTACGAGCATTTGTTAACGAGTCATGGATGTTTATATGTTTATTTAGTTTATTTCTAATATTTACATAGGTACCTACATAGCATTATTATCATTATTTCTCCGTTATCCAGTATCCATAGCACAAGCTCTTAGGATGCTTACTTTGGGCTAGATAATAGGCGTGAGTGTATGAATATTATTCATATTCATATTCTTTATTGCATCATGTTGTATTATTATTATTTTTAACTTAATAACGTAAACTATGTATAATATGAATATTAGTGACCTTTTGTCCCTTAATTATAATTATCATCTCGCCGGCGCTCACACAGTATAGAAGATCTATTTCATCTGATATATGCGTACATACCTACTTCGAAGACTTAAAAAATTTAACCCGTCAAGCATCAGATTCCAGACACAATTGATTTTTCAAATGTCATAGCCCCCCGGTGGGATAACGCCACTAGACACATTAATATTCCCACGACCGACGATGAGCTAACTTAGCTATTATCAAAATCTGCAATATTTTGCAAGGATTAAGCTTACTTATAGCAAAGTATAAACTAAACCGATCTCATAAGAATACTATTTTATACTTTGGATCTTAAAATCTGATTACGTATTTACCTTGCCTCACGACGAATAATATTTTTCAACGTAAGTTTTTTCCTGAGAAATTCTTAATAAGATAACACAAAATATACATTTTTATACGTAGGTAAACATCAAATCACTCGCTGACTTATTAAGGTTTTCTTTTTTCTTTTTTTTATAATAGGCTTCATCAATAGCTTTATAAATGATTACGATACAAATTCTTATAAAAATTTGTAGAGTCACGTCAACTACTTGGCAGCAAGCATGCCATCTATGATCTTCAAAGGGTTTAAAATTTTGTAGACTTTTAAACCGTAAAATCTAGTTGTACAACAAACTCCATCTTAATATTCAAAGTTCACTGAAACCCAAAATGTGGTGCCGGCATAACTGTAGACAAAAGCTAGTGCAAATATAAAAGTTAAAGGGAGCTTGGAAAGTGAATACGATTTTGACAAATTGGAAGCTTTTACCCTAAAACTTCTCATGAAATGGCTCCCGTGCGGCCCATTTCCTAGATACCGTAAAACTGGTACTCCGCTAGGTTACAATCAGGCAAAATGTTCCAAAATCATGACATAAATATTGCAAGAAAAAGGCTTTCATTGTTCGTCGACGGGTTAGTCGAGGGGTTAGTGACTGCCTAGCCTACTAAGCCTGAGGCCCCAAGATCGATTCCTGGCAAGGCAGATGTTTGTGGGATCTTATCTTATCTTACCTTACCATGGGGCTATGACAACTTGTCAATGCACTTCGATCCTACCTTCCTTCCTTCCTTCTGGATCTTCATTAGACTCATTATATCTCGGGTAAAAGGAAGTCTTGCAGCAAGCCTCTTGTGGTCTTTGACTATGGATATACAACTCCCAAAAGACTGGTTCGAGCCAGGGCATTGCACCGCTGTAAAATTTATTTCATTGTTTCCTGTGTCTCACCACATACTTACCAACTCCAAATGAAATGCAATTTTCAATTAGTTATTTTTGTGAAGTCTGTTCACTATTCACTTAAATAGTTATGCATGAGTGTCATGCGGACCAATTAAAACTTGTTAGCTTGCGCTTGCTATGGCAATGTAGCTCCAAACATGATTATCAAGCTTGAATTTATTGTTGAGTTGCTAGCCTTGTTATGACATGTATATTGTTAAGAAACAAACCTAATTAGTACAGTAGACCCTTGTTGTTTATTTCATTAGCAGTAGGGGCACAGATTGGCAGGGGTACTTATCCCTACGTAAATTGATTTCATTATTAAAGTGGAAAATGTCAAGTTAAATTAATACCAAGCGATTAGTTATATTATTAAGCACTGAATTTTTTGAAAGACATACACCTAATCCTTCACCATCTTATCTCAATAATCGGCTGTGTAAACAATCGTTCTGATAAATGAGCATTAATTTATATTATTTTCCATTTGACAATCAAAAAATCGAACATTAAATGGCAATGTGTTTTTTTATTTGATAACAATTCTGCAAACCCAGAGTTTTGGCCGAACATATGTAGGAATATAACAGCAATCGCTTTGAATACATGATAGCTTGGTAGACATGCAGGCACTCCTGTTAATTTTTGACAATAATAAACAAAAAATAAAACCGACTCCAAAAAACTGAAAAGGATAAAATAATTAAATTTTAGTAGGTACTCATCCCCTAGGAACATATTTTTGGAGTTGGTGCTAAGTTGTTTCCAGAAACCAGAGATAGTGAAGCACCGGATCCAAAAATATGTTCCTAGGGGATGAGTACCTACTAAAATTTAATTATTTTATCCTTTTCAGTTTTTTGGAGTCGGTTTAATTTTTTGTTTAATTTTTTTTACAATTTTTAGTAATAACTTTTGAAGGTCAAAGCTAGATGGGTGATCGTGACCTTATATTGCTTTCTACTATCGTATCATTTCACTAAAAATTCGTAGGAAAGCAAAAATCCGCATTTTCGCATACGTAGACGACTTAATTTTTCCTGATTTTTTGATTTAAAAACCAAACTACCCCATGGATTTTGAAAACATTTTTATGGGACCAAATGGGAGCTATTTCGCATCGAACAAAAAAAGAATCATCAATATCGGTTCACCCAGTCAAAAGTTCTGAGGTTACAAACATAAAAAAAATATACAGACGAATTGATAACCTCCTCCTTTTTTTGAAGTCGGTTAAAAATTAGTTACACGACATTTTTTTATTTTCAACTCTCTTTATGTATGATTCGTTTGAGATACGGGTTTTTTTTCAAAAATTTTACTACGGATGCTGACATATATAACTTTAAGCACCCAAGGTAGGCACATGTAAAACGTTCAAAGTTTATTGAAAAAAATCTTATTTCATTCAAAGCACGACAATTACATACCTATAATATTTATGGTCAAGAGCTAACCGGTGGAACCACAGGTAAACTTACTTCACTTACTTAGCTGTTCACTTAGCATATCCTTCATTGTTTGTTTAACCAAGTAAAAACAGTAGATGCAAGTACATACTAGTATTAGCTACTAAATTACTTTTTCACCCATGGTCCGAAGCGCTAACGCATATGGGATGAATCGAACAAAATACAATTGGCTCGAACCTCGTCGAAAACAAAACAGCGAGGTGTGCTGTACATTGAACGTCGAAAGGTAAACACAAATAAACTATTCCAATATTGCAGCGCTTTACTACGACGGCTTTGCGTGTTATGGTCTAGTAGACTTGCAACAAAATGATATAAGTCCGCTCTTTCTATTGTGTTCCCGAAATAATAGTGATAGAACGTTCACATTCTGAGTAGATCTTTTCTGAGTTTGTTGTTGTATGACTTACCTACTCTTAAAAAACTTTCGTATTTAGAATTTGTGTGGGATAAAAAATGTCTTATTCTTGTTATTCATCCTCTTTATGACATGCTTAGGTAGCGTCTTGCCTAAAAATTAATGAAGGTCCAACACCTTAATTTTCCCGTTCACTTTTTAATAAAAAATTGGTGAGTTTTAATATATATTTTTATACAACTAGATGACAGTGCCCAACCGGTGGTAAGTGGTAACTGCCGCCTGTAGACACCTGCAATAAGAAGAAAAAATCACTTGCTTGGATAATGCAGGTGCGCTGTCGTCCTGAGGCCTAAGATGAAATGCCTTCCATGTAGCCAGCCAGTAATTTCGCGACCTTTCCCTTCAATCCGAAACACAGCGAACTGCTTCACGGTTGAAATAATAAAGGCGGTGGTACCTTCCCAGACGACCCTACGTACGGTCATACCACCTAGTATCTAGCCTACTACCTAGTATCTAGCCTACCACCCAGTTTCTATAATGATTTCTAATTAATGTATTTCAAAAAAGAATAAACTATAATAAAAGGATCATTTTTTGTTTAATCGATCTAGCTATTTGTCCGTGCTAAAAAATATGATAGTCACAATCACACAATCCTTTATGGTGACTCTAATGGTAAATATGAAGAACCTTGACTCCTTTATGGTAAATATGAAGAAGGTAAAAAATTGAATTTATCATTATATTATTACTGAATCAATTATTTATGATGCGGTCATGTTTTCTTTTTGTGGGACACCGTATTTTGAGAACAAAGTCTTGGTGTTACCTCGGGCTGCTCAGTTCTGCAAGCCCTACGGGAATTCACCACACAACTTTTGCTCCCGTAAGCTAATAACTTTTGAGGTACTACGAAAAGTAATCAATTTTGCAACACATCTCGATAACAATTCCTTTTCGGTAACTTCGGTAGAAAGAAAGAAAATTTTCTTAGTTTTATGAAATTCCGCGGAAGTTTTATTCGTACGTTTTCGTTTTGACCGTAGCCTTAGTATAATATAAGTATTGAGTTTGGTTAATATTAAATAACTGAATGTTATTTAATATTAACCAAACTACGAACGACAGCAACAACCATCAACATATTTTTATCTGTTACCTATACATATAATTTGCAACATAACATGTAGGCACCTCTTTTCTTAAAGTATCCAACATTAATTAAAACATGAAATACAATAGCATTGTACACAAAATCAACACAGCATTCCACTTTTCCTTGTATATTTCCATTTATTTTCTGTCAAAACAATACGGGGGAACGTGAATAAGCAGCGCCGTAAATTAGCTAAACAATAAATTGATGGTAATTTACTCCATTTTAGCTACGACAACATTAGTCTACGCTACGGAAAAACGATGTGTGAATTCGTTCTAATCATAGGTCAAACGGCTTGCAATAAATAAAAGTGGAGGTAATTCAATAGAGCGAAGCCTTACCGCCCTAGCTAAGTGGAAAAAATGGGAGTAAAGATCACGGGCACTTTAAATAATTCTGGGAGAAGTATAAAAACCTTGTCTTACTTGTTCTACTAATTTAACTAAACAATATAACTTCATAAAATATACTTCTTTTTCTCACTCATTAAGACGTCCTTTCAATGTAGATAGATATCCTTTAGGCTCCAAAGTTATTTAAAAATACTATAGTAACAAGTAGAAAGATAATAAATAATGCTGCAGATTTATAAGTTATGTTTTCCTTAAATCAAAAGTTCATATACTTTTTTTATAGAAGATTTCAAACCTGTGCCAAATGTACAGAATGAGCATTAAAAATCAATTTCCTTTTCCACCGACATTTACCCATAGGCACGTTGTTCATTAACGTGGACTGTGTATACCTATACTATAGATAGGTAGCTACCTATGAACGATATTACTGTGGAATGCGACATACCAACACAGACCGTCAACTGCTCATACGGATTCCTGCCGCCCAAACAATGAAATATCAATACCTATAAGTATCTAGGTTACCGCTTGTATTTATCCAATGTGGGTGAAGCTTATCATAATAAGCGACAATAGAGTGACAGGATACGAAAACATATCTATTTCACGCCACTTTTACTTTTACCACCAGGTGGGCCATCAGTTTTCCTGTGTATAAAAAACTTTTGCATGTATTAAAATTTTGCCTTGCGATAAAAGCAAGGAATAAATATACCATACATTCCATCATCTTCGATATGATAATCGTGACTCATCAAAAACAAAATAAATGATTATCTAACAGAAGCTCTTTTATGTATTGGTGTAAAGACTAAAAGATAAATTATTATATAAGTATGTTTATTAATTATAATAAGTAGCTACCAAAAAACCTCCTTATAAATCAGGGGATTATTAACTTTAATTGGTTTTATGAACTGCTGTGAAATAAGGATATTGTAACTTCGTCCCTTCAAAACTGTTTACTTACTTTGCAAGCCTATCGGGATATTTTAATTAAAATTAAGCGTTGGCCACTTTTCTTTATAATACGAAGCTTTTCTTTCAAACGGTTTTACAAATCTAAATTATTTTTATCTGCTCTGGTCTCGATTGAATTTCTGTAAGACTATTAATGCAAATCATAGCTTAACCTTGGAGACTTTATCAAAAAGTCAGGAGTAATATTTTAGAGATTTTGGTATGTTTTTTTTTTGTTTGAATGCTTACGTGCTTAGGATAATTCTTAGCTATAATTTATTAAGGTCAGTTCAGGCGTTTGATGACTATCAGCTCTTTTTCTAAATGATAAACGGTTTTACTAATTTTCATAGATCCGATTGATTTAAAATTTGGTGTACTGTCACCGCGGTGACATTTGCATGACATACTAACCTTGAGCTGATCCTGTGCCATCAAAAAGTCTGCCGGATGCTTAATTCTTCAGAAACTTACAGCAGATATAGTCTCAATGAGATGGTGTTACATAGATGATTAATGAGGCCGGCGGTTACTTAAAATTTTTAAATTTATATTTTTTATAATGAGCTTTCAACCAAACTGATACGTCTTTTATTGCTTTAACATAAAGGTTGTGAAAAAATATCTGTCTAGTCAAGGATCAACGGTAGCGGGCCCTGCGGAACACCAGTTCTATTTTTTTTGTAGTAGAGCTTGCCAGTTGTAGCTGTTAAAGTGAATTTACTGTTTTGGTGTTTACATACTGTACCCTATTAAGTAAGTAGCTTTTAAGCCAATCTAGGCAAGTACCACAAATGTAGCGTGTTTGAGCTCATAAGAATGTCTCAATGAGATGGTGTTAGATGATAAATAAGGCCGGGGGTTACTTGAAATTTTTAAGTTTATATTATGTTAAATTATTATTATTCTTCTAGCAACTTTACAACTATAGAAAATGCTAATCTCACTTAGACATATTACGTACTTAAATACTGAAACCTAGCGTAGGTATTACGAAGAATAGGAAAATCCACATTTTTTAGTAGTTTTCATTAATATTTTACCACTATTTACACACTATCAATCAATAATGTAATTTGTGGAATAGGTAGCCATATTCAACCCTGACACAAAATGTTTCTATTTTTGAAGCGCCGCTGGAGGGCGATTGGGTAGATTATTTATTTAAATAAAATTGTTTTATTGTTTCAGATACCGAGGCGTTATCGGCAGCCCTATAACTGGACTCTATTAACACAGTAAAATAATATGTAAGTAAAATTTATTTCTTGATTGTAGCCTTAGCTTATTAGAACTGGAATAATATTTTATACCTATTAGGTATACAGTTATTAGATATACATAGAGTGGAATTAAAGCATCATTACGGAATGAATACGTTAATATCACCATCCATTAACAAAATGTAAATTTCGTACGTATCTACAAATATAATTTATAAGTCGTATGGGAAAAGCTGATTACCGAATAATTTCTTAACTTATTTTGAGCTAAAATAATTGTACAAAAACTCTTAGATACTTTTTGCCTGAGCAGATAGATAGGTATATGTTTTGATGGGATAAAATTCTACACATAATACTATAGGTACGACCGCTTGGCCGAGTGGTCTGTACCCCAGGCTACTCGGTCAAAAGGTCCCGGGTTCGAATCCCGGTAGGAACAAATGTTTGTATGATGAGTACGAACATTTGTTTACGAGTCATGGATGTTTATATGTTTATTTAGTATATTTCTAATATTTATATACATATTATTATCATTATTTCTCCGTTATCTAGTATCCATAACACAAGCTCTTAATGATGCTTACTTTGGGCTAGATAATAGGTGTGAGTGTATAAATATTATTATTATTATTATTATAGGTAAAATTTTTCTTCCTTGTGACCTCCTTAATTTTATTTTTCTCGTCATTACCAATAGGCAAGGGCGTCGCCAAGGGGGGGCAGGGGGGGGCAGCTGCCCCCCCCCCCCCCCCCCCTAGAGAACCAAAAATCAAAAAATGTAGCCAACAAAACTGCAACAAATTCACAAAGTATCAGAAAGTAATATCTTATAGACGGTTTTAAAATAAAACTTACAAGAATTTCATGTTATTGTGGTCTAGAAAATTAAGAAAACCCCCGGAACTTATGTTTTTATTAACTGTCGTAAATTATTTTTGTTCGATATTTCTAATATTTTAATAACAATGGTGTCAAGAGCTCCTGACGCTCTATACATTGAACTTTGAACCGTTCTTATTACAATCACCATACAGTAGAGGTAATGCGCTGTTACTCTCGCTATAAATAAGTGTAAAGCTTTGATCAGCTATTGACGGTTGCAATTTTAACACCAGGGGTATATAGGTATCACTTTCGCGCTGTCGTATAAAAACCTTTTCAAGCCCTTTTTTAAGAACCCCATGGACACGTTTTATTATTCAACTAGATGACAAACAAGCCGACAGCCCACCTGGTGGTAAGTGGTTCCCGCCGCCTATAGAAACCTGCAACAACAAGGAAAAAGAATCACTTGTTATTACAGGTGCGTTGTCATCCGGAGGTCAAAGATCAAATGCCTTCCATGCCCAGTATCTACACTGGCTATCTCTCCCTTCAATCCGAAACACAGCGAAATGTTTCATGGCTGAAATAAGAAAGGCGGTGGTACTTGTTCGAGAAAACCTCTGTAGCTCATTCCACAGCCTGAGTGGGGTAATCGGGAGAAAGTTTCTCTGAAACGGTATAAGTACGCGACCACTGTGGTCCCAAACGTGTGAGGATGAAATGCTCTGCCAATGGCGAGCGGTGCGAGGACAGAATGAGGCCTTGGGCATCATGTCGAATAATTCCTCAAAACACAACTCGTTGTGCAAACGGCAGAACGCACATAAGGACGCAAAGTCTCTCCTTTGATTAACAAGGAGTGGGGCGATTACGCCTATAGCTGAGCCCGGGGGGACCCTGACGATTTTGTGGGACTCCCGGGCAAACAATTCCGCCCTTCCCACTCCAATCTACCGCTAAAACCCTCTTCCATCATTATGGGGCGACACGCGAACAAACAAGCAGTCAACCCTGCCACACTGCGGTCATCCCGCACAACTGCGAGCCTCTTCCAACTTCACTCTATTCATATTGGACGGGCCGTGTTATACGGCGGTGAGCCCCCATGACATTCCACCTACGGCACCACTACAACAGGAGAAGCAAGTGGACGTAACGCCTTCTTCTTACCCGTGGCCGTCTGCGACTGATCGGGTCAGCTAAGGGCCACCCCTCTCTGACCGGCTTTGCTGTCTCCTATTTCATATGGCGCCTAACTTGAGACATATACCACACCAAGCTTCTTGGATGCCAGCTTGACTTTATCCTTTAAATGACTGCGGAACTAAACGTCTCTACGGATATCCTGAATTCCTGATACTCTTAGACATCGAAAGGGGTGTGCTAAAAAAATGTGGAGCCAAAATTAATGGGATTCAGTTAACGGTAAACGCGAAGACTTAAGTGGGGTTTTAATCAACTATACCTAGTCGAACCCAATTAGAGACTCTGATTAGATAACTGTCGATTTCAGACACAAGTCGATCGCAACTTTCTTATTAGGGGTATTGGCACGAGCCGCATACAGTCTGTCAATAGACAGTTTATCATTGATATGTATCAGAAACTGTTAGGAGGGAGACAGCACCTAGCCTCGTGGGACGCCAGCATTGATGTCCATGCTATCCGAGAAACTGCCGTCAACGGCTCTAATGCACCTTCTGCACAAAAAGCTAGCGACCTATTTGCGCAAGCCCTCAGGCAGCCTGTAAGTTGGTAGCTCTGTGCCTTCGCTATATCTAGACTAACAATTAACACAGGCTCGCTTCCTCAATGGAGCATTCACAGGACATTGTGCCACCAATTACATGCTCCACAAAATGCAAATTTAGCTAATTAGTTCATATTTTTCGCATACTCATTTTATCCTTCTTTTTCTCATTTCTCTTTATTTTTCTTTTGGTGCAGGTATCTATAGGCAACGATAACCACTTACCACCAGGTGGGCCGTCAGCATGTTTGTCATCTAGTTGTATTAAAAAAGTTCTCCATATTAGCAACTTGCCCCCCCCTAGGCCATGGGCTGGCGACGCCCTTGCCAATAGGTAACCCCTATAACATCCGCCCCGAAAAAAAGTAACGTGCTTAAGTCCTGTTGTAAGTATTAACTGGTTTGGTTTTATAAGGTTACTGGCATAAAATGACTGAACTATACATATTTCTATAAATAAAAACTGCGGTTTAGGGATGACAAACTAGCGTAATTGGGATGTTGACTAATTTTGAATATTGCTTAGTACTTAAATTATAAAACTAGAAAATTTTCACGTCCTGAGGCGGGAAACGAAAGGCGGGAAGTAATTTATCAAACATTTATAATAATGTTAAAATCAAAAATTAAGAATTTTTTAATATTGCGTTATTTTTTACAAATTCGGAAAATATACGCTATTGTTACCCACAAAATCCATTTAAACTTATAAGATATAGAATATTGTTAAAGTTGTACTACTTAGAAAATTTTTAAAAATGATCTTTTTTCAAAATTTATCAAAAATGTTAATGATATTTGATTGCTGACATCAATTAAAACAACAGATAGGTAATATGACAACTATGTATAGAAATACATAGTAATTATTAATTTTGTCAGTATGACCATACATTTGAAAGGAACATGAAAATGTGACGTCACCTGTTCCGTAGATTTTCTATGGAGCGTTTTTGGACGATGCGCCGGAACACATCGAACATACCACTATATCTGTGAAACTATTGATTTTAGACATATTATTTCTTTTGCAATATTTCTATATGAGTTAGGTATATACTTTTTATTTATGAAATAAAAAAAACCTGTATATAAACCTGTCCGGATATGAAACATCTCCTTTGATTTAGATCGTCAGATATTATTTTACCAACAAATAATTATACCTGCAAGCCACACATTCCAGGTATAATATTATGGATTTTTATTTGTCATTATGGGTCAATTTGGCAAAGTCATTCGTACTTAAGATAGAGTTTTCTGAGAATCTCTAGCCGGTAGGTTTCCAGGTTAGCATAATAAATCGGATGGTCCCACGTCATGATATCTATTTCTGACAATTACTCGTAGCATAATACAAATTATTTTTTTGCCCTACCTATCCATTTTGTCCCTCCGTACCCTACACTTTAGACACTTCCTGAAAATAATAAATAAGTATCATAATATACGTATTTAAGAGTAGATATCGCAAGTGGAAGATTTGCTTTCATTATTATTTCCAGGTAGTATAATACTTAACATAGCAAAATGTAAACAAGATGCTAAATGAAATTGTCTTGTCCCACGTCAGGGCGAAATATTAATGTAACCCACAATGGGGATTAAAACGGTTCAAAGTAATATTTCATCGCTCAAAACATCACGTAGTGCATGTCAAGCGAAAGTGGCCTGAATGCCCGTTGGTTGCCTCTCAGTTTCAAGTTTATAAGCAAAGGTTTTATGTAGTTTCAAGCAAATGACTTTTCATTTATTTTGATGGCAATCGTGGTCGAGTGATCAGTCATCCCGGTCCGCTAAACCAGAGATGCTCGGTTCGAATTCCGGTAAGGGCAGCTGTTTATATGCTGAGACAAACATTTGTTCAAGAATCAGGATGCTTACATGTTTCATTGAGTATATTTCTAATATTTTGTTATGCGATCCTGCATTCTATAGTATCGAATCCCCTGGAAAATGTATGTTGTGGTTGCCTAGGAATTAAAACCTGTCAAGCAACATTTTCCAGACATAATTAGTTGTTAATTATCATAAGACTAAGAAAATAATGAATCATTTCATAAACAGAAATGGGTAATATTTTATATTCGCAACTTGTCGTGCACTTTTTGTGTTTGGGGATGATGAAGATCAATGTTTACCACGTGACATACTCCAGAGGATCAGGGAATTCGGTAGCGAAACTCCTGAGGAACCACCAGCCAAGATTCCAGGTGATCGCAGAAGGTGCCAAGAATGTTTATCTGTCTGTGAACAAATTAATCCCTTCTGTGCACAATTTACGAATTTGATAGTTATAGATTACCAGTGTAAGGTCCACACTGACAGCATATTAATTATTTTTGTCGACTATATATTTTAAAGATTTAAGTCATATTTAATCACATTCTTTTTTTTAACCTTAACGGGGTAACTCTTGGCCTTCATCTCACCTGATGGTAAGTGAAGATAAGGCCGACGATGGAAGCGAGTTACACCCGGATTCCTCAACCACAGAGGAACTAGTTATCTTACCTCCAACTGCCGGTACACAACAATGCTGTAACATTATTGTTATGGCGGCAGACTTAGGTAAGATGGTGGTAGCTAGCCAGGCGGACTTAGAAAAGCCCTACCACAAATCTTCCTGTCAGTACTAAAATCCTCCTTATCCAATCACTGGTTTCGCCAATTTTCGGTTACGGTGATGTGTGCTGTACTAACTTATTTCACGGGTAGCTTAAATTGGATAGTCTTCTCAATAACTGTATTAGATTTATTGATGGTTTACGCAAATATGACCATATTTCATCATTTCGTTCCCAACTGAAAAGGCTACCCATTCGTGAGCGTAGACACATCCCATTGTGTGCACTTTTTATAGCGTTTCTAGTTCTCCTTTCTACTTGAAAGAGCTCTTCCACTTTTTGCATTCCTCCCACGAACGCTCGCTTCTATCTAACGACCGTCTTGTCCTGCTATTCCCTTCTTTTCGCTCTGGCTTCATGTCGGACTCATTTGCTGTCTCTGCTTTACGGATCTGGAACTCTAGAACTCGATACCTGACAGTCTGCGGCAATCCAAGAGCAGCATCTTCTTTAAGAAGGAATTGCGTGAATATTTCTTTAAATCACTTGAGTAGTTACTAGTATGTTATTTCATCTTTTTTTCTTATGTATTGATTAGTTTTTATTTGCATGTAGTTATGATATTGTAAGAATTTATGTAGTATATATTATTTTTATATATTTAGTTTATTTTATATGTAGGTATAGAGGTATTTTAACTTTGTTTAAGTTTACTTTGTTCAAAATAATATTTATTGCTGTGCACCGCTTTTTGAGTTTTCTGCTTAGCCCCTGGTTGACTAGTAGATAATGTCATTAGGCGTTACACGTTAAGTCCGCTATATGTACATTGTTTTATTGTGCGATAAAGATTAAATAAAATAAAATACGGGTGTAATTTCCTGAACAAGTGTTTGTGTTGACGCACAATATGAAAAGTCGTTGTAATAATCGTTAATTTGTTGCGAAAGCCGTTGAGAAATTTGTCGTGGCTCTCCACCTCATCTAAGTAGCATCATGTAGACTGTCATCATATGAATGGCGCCAAACTCCCCCAAGATGCATTAAAATGTGTTAGGTGCACCAACATTTCAATGCAACAACAACTAAGTACAGAAACGCAAAAATGCATCAGAGATGAATGTATGGGCTTGACCCTTTGTCGACATTAAAGTCAACTTTTTAACAGCGTCATTATGGCTATCCCCTATGCAATTTTGGGCACTTTTTTTAATTTATGTGTTGCCATTTTATGCAATTTTTATTTTATTTCTCTAATATATTTGTTTTGTAATAAAATAAAAGTGTTTTGTGTAATAACAACTAAATAACATGGTTCCCATTAAATATAAGGGAATCCAAGTTATTCAGTACATTATTGTCTACAATCAGAATTGGTGCTCATGAGCTGCCCCAAAACTCTACCATCTCCTTTCATACAATGCTAAAAAGAACGCGTTATTGTATATTAAAAAATCTATTTAATTTTTTTGTATGCCTTTTAAACCTTCCTTATTTCTGTATGAAAAACTAAGTCATAAAATATATTAATAGTGATAAAAATAGGGACACATAACTCCTATTACTTATTGAGATAATTTTTTTTTTTTTATCAAAGAAGAATTTTAACAGTTCGTTTTGTGCAAAAAATAAATGCGAGTGATAAAATATTTGAACAGCTACTACAGAGGAATGCGTAATATTATATTATGTTATGTAAAAAATTACGTCTGTTCTGGAAAACAACGGTAATTGTTTTTATTAGACATTACATAAAGGAATGTTACAAAATTTCCTGCTAAATAATTAGGTGCAGAAGTAATAATAATTCCAGCAGGTATTACATACTGGCTATCTCAAATTGGCATCACTACTTACCTTCATGATAAAAACTAATTACTCAGGTGCAGTCGACCACAGAAGTAGCTGAATACTTTAGTACTATGTCACACCGATCTTGTGCACGTACTTTATAGTTTCTACCATACTATATTGACGCTAGAGTCGTTGTGACATGGTACTAAAGTGTTCAGCTACTTCTGTGGGCGACCGTACCTATAAAAAATTAATAACTCTTAACTCCAGTCAAACCAAACCGAGCAGAAAATTTGACGGCACCACCCTGTATAACGCCGCTTGACAAATTACACTGCCAATTATTCATTTTTAAAAACATTGTACGGCATCAATATGTTTCAAACTTCTTTCTAGTTTTATTCTATTTTAATTACTGAGTAATTTTTCAAACATTTATAATAATGTTAAAATCAAAAATTAAGAATATGTTTCAAACTGTTCGACACAAATCCTGTGTTACGGCTTACCAAAAACTCTAAAAGTATACGCCAATAATCCGGTAATCGCACCTAAAATAAAATGTAAAATATTTTTTGTACGAATGCGATTGGCTTGAATAATTTTGATTGTTTGTAATCCCCCAAAAACGTTTGTGAAGTCATAACTTCATAAACATCATATAGAAAAATTTGGGAAAAAATCCAAGATGTATTCCAGTTCACAGATGCTGTTTTTTTTGGGGGCGTTTATATTATAAAATTCCGATTCGTATAATAAAAAAGCGAGGGTTTATTTTTTTTATTTTTACTTGGTTCGATTCCCGGGTGAAACAAGCGACTTTTACAAGATCTTTGAATCAGTTTTGTTTATTTTTAAAAATAAATATATAATTCCTTTGAGTAAAATGAGCTAACTAAAGGATTTTAAAAAATCTGATTTTTTTTTCCATCTTGTCTAAATATACAATTATTATTATGAAGTATTACTTTGATGCGCTACACAGATTGTAGGTTTACTAGGTGGTAGGCGCAGGCACCCTCATAATCCACTAGATTTCATATTCACTGTATTTTTTATTCTTTCCTTCAGGTAGCTAGCTAGTAGGTCTAAGGTATAATTTTTTACTCGGCATGGAAGTAGATATTTCATCTTGGGCTGGCAGGCAGGATGACAACGCACCTTTGGGATGTTGCCTAAGTTTGAATGTAGCGCTATTTTTCACGAATTCGGAAAATATACGCTCCCGTTACCCATAAATACAATTCAAACTTAAAATATATGGAATATTGTTGAAGTTATACTGTTTTGAAAATAAAAAAAATGATCATATTTTTTTTTCAAAATTTATCAAAAATATCAATGATATTAGATTGCTGACATTAATTAAAACAACTATTATTATGACAACTATCAATAAAAACATACTTAATACATAGTTATTGTCAATTTTGTCAGTATGCCCATACATTTCTTAGTAATATGGGAACATGTGACGTCACCTGTTCCGTAGATTTTCTATGGAGCGTTTTTGGACGACGCGCCGCAACACAACAAACATACCACTATATCTGTGAAACTATTGATCTTAGACATACTATTTATTTTGCAATATTTCTTTATGAGCTATAAACTTCTTATTTATGAAATAAAAAAAAAGTTGTCAACTACCCTATACATACTAACTGAATTTATCATGTTATTACAGTTGTCTTTAACGGCGACGGTTGCCGCTTACAACTAGGTGGTCTGTCAACTTGCTTGTCATCTAGTTATAAGTATAGAAAAATATTAACTGCACTGTACAGTCAGCAATAAAATAATGTATACATCCTTTCTCTTAGAAAATGCGATAAAAAAATATTTTATGGTTAAACATAAAATTTAGGGATTACTATTGTTTAACTACATCTTTTTGATGCTGACAGTTATACTATCAGTTAAAGAGAATATACGACTGCTCCTGGCTCAGCTACCACCCAACCCCATTTTACGAGAAACTTGTGATGAAATACAGCTCTTGTTTTCAATTAATTGTCTGTTCTTCTCTATTAATTATGTTTTGATTATTTAAGTAGCTAGGTACTTTTTTTATATACCACTAAGGTGGCAATCAAGCATACGGCCCAACTGATGGTAAGTGGTTACCGTAGCCTATGGACGCTTGCAACACCAGGGGTATTTCTTGCGCGTTGCCGACCCTGTAAAAACCTTTTCACGCCTTTTTTGAAGAACCCCATGGTGTACTCATTTTAGAAAACCTCAGCAGGGAGCTCATTCCACAATCTGAGCGTACGTGGGAGAAAGTTTCTCTGAAACCGTACAGTACGCGACCACTTTGGTTCCAATTTGTGAGGATGAACTCCCTGAGCGGTGCGATGATAGAAATACGTTTTTACGAAATACGTTACCTTTTAACTACTTTTTATTAACCTATTTCAAAAAGGAGGAGGTTTAAATTCGACATGTTTCTCTTTATTTATTGCAATAATCAATAATTTCCGGGTAAATCAAAACTTTTTGGCCACCCCATAAAATAAAACTGTGATGCTTAAAGGAATTGCACCTCGGCAGGAGTTCCATTGACGGTAATAAAATCGATGAACGAATTTGCATGGGACAAAGCACTTTCAACTTTAATATAGCCATGTAGGAACACTTTTTTTGTAGAAGCAAAGGTCCGACCGTCTGCCTTGTCGATGATATTACTTTTTGACTATTCAGAATGTATGTATTTATGTGTGGGATGGTGTACAAACGTTCAAATAAATTAAAATACCTGTAGGTTTGAGCGCTCTGGTTTCGTTTACGGAAACAAAGCAACGTTCGCCATAGTCGATTCCGGGATGGGTCAATCAAAACTTAAAATCTCAATCTCCTCTGTACTTCGGAAGGCAGGCTAAATCATTGTTTCCAGTTGTTACTGCAACCTCTTTCACCCACCAACCCGCATTGGGCCAGAGCGTGGTGGTGTTATGGTCCAACCTAATCATGTGGACATTATTAGACGACCGGCTGGTCGAGCAGTCTGTACCCCTTGCTATGCAGGCTACTCGGTCAAGAGCTCCCGGGTTCGAATCCCGGTAGGTGCAAATGTTTTATGATGAGTACGAGCATTTGATTACGAGTCATGGATGTTTATGTTTATTTAGTATATTTCTAATATTTATCATATATTATTATCAATATTTATCCGTTACCTAGTATCCATAACGCAAACCCTTAATGATGCTTACTTTGGGCACAGATTAATAACAGTACTTTGAGCTAGATAATAGGTGTGAGTGTATGAATATTATTATTATTTAAATGTTTATTTTTTAAAATATCTCTCTATAAAGGTGTTTTGCCAAAAAATGTGGACTTTTGGTCAAGCATTTTTTGGATCATAATTTATAATGTGTATGTCTGAATCTTCCTATTTATTATAGTGTCAACATGACATATTTCTAAACTACCTATATCCCGTCTAATTACTTATATATTATTATCTGGAAGGTCTGTACCCAGTAGTGGGACGTATAACATTTTCTTTTCACGACAGATTGTTAAAACCTTAAGTTATGTTAACAAGAAACTTATGGTAGGGTCCTACTGGGACGTATAAATAATGGGCTGTAGGTACTTGTGCTGGTAACAATTTACTTTCCGTCTAGATTAACAGTATACGTGGTACATAAAACAAATAATAATACGATTCCGGTGGTGTCAAGAGCGAGCTCGTGGCCGGCCGCAGCTTTTATACCGCTGGGCCCAGTTCCCACTCGTAGCGGCGGCGACGGCACACGCCCTCAGAGCCCGCTCGTCTCCTCCCGTGCGTATGTTGAATGCAGCCTCAACACTTGAAAACAGTGGAAAACCTTAAATGAGTGATTCTAGCGACGAAGAAGTTTATTTGACGCCAACAGAATGGACTGAAACTGTTAATAATGCGCAAATGAGCTTTCTCCCTCAACAATCACGAGAGAAATATTTGAAACAGTACGATATGTTTAACACGTGGCGACTAGCTAAAGGAGCCAAAACTTTCTCAGAAAACGTTTTGATGGCATATTTTATCGAATCATCCGAGACCAAGAAATCAAGCACTCTATTGAGTACCTACGTATTCAATGCTAAAAACAACAATAAAGATGAAAAAAAGACAAACATATCGATACCTTACCCAAATTAGTGGCATTTTTATAAAGAGCCTCATCTGGTCATCAATCAAATAAATCGAAGGTTTTCACAGCATCTGAAATAGAAAAGTTTCTTAACGAAGCACCTGATTCCGTATATTTGGCGGCAAAAGCAAGTCAGTTGCACATTCAGTATCTACTTAAGTATATTAGTCAACTACAACTACATATAACATAATCTAATACGTACTAAGTAGATATGGATAGGCATAAATTTTATTAATTTATCTTCTACAATACTCTTTACGTTGCAGGTTTGTATTTTTAACCGACTTCAAAAACGAGGAGGTTCTCAATTCGGCCGGTATGTTTTTTTTTTTGGTGGGATGAAAAGTTCACCTCGTTGCTCTTTGGATTCCCTCGCTTGCTCGGTCATCAAAATTGAGCACGCGGTTAAAGAGCAACTTTACACTCTTGTATAACAAATAACTATTTTAAATTGGCCTAAGTACATAATTTTATGTAACTTACGTGGTCAATCAAATAAATGTAAATAATTGTGAATTACTTCAATATAATTCTTATTAGTGGCGGATTTATCTTATCGTAAATAACAGAGCAGTATTTTACCTAATTATCAAAATATGCTTAGGGCTGTTTTTTTTTTACCTACACAAACACATAATTTTTATTCAGAAAATAACTTTTACAGAAAATGTAAGTAGGATATTATTTTTCCTTGAATAAATATTTAAAAACGATTAAAAAATTTACGACATGGGAACTAATTTTATTTTCAAATAATATTATCCACTCCATTTTTATGCAATGCAGATTTAAGAGTTGAAAAGTAACAAAACAGTTTTGAAATTTCCCGCCGATTAGTGATGCCAATGCCAAGTGCTTAGTCTATGACTGTCACTGTCTCACCATCGTAATGTTTCAGTTCAGCTCCGCTAGGTGGTACCATTGCCGTGTCACCGCTCTGTTTTTTTTTATCTATGTCATTTTTGACATTAGCAAGCAAGATTCAGTCCGACGCGTCACCGTCGTATTTTATTTAATTTGTAATTATAAAATTAGTGACAAAGAAAATTGTGATACGTGTGATTTTATACACTTTCTGGTGATATTACTAGTGTTAAGAGTTGTTATGTTATTGTTGCACGCTGGAAAACTAAACGAGGTAAGATATATTCCCGGACTCATAGTTGGAATTGTTTGGGATTTGTGGGATCGATAACCCGGTTGGCTAGCCATGAGGCGCGACGCTAAGGTTATGTCGCGAGTAGCAAACAGGTATTGGAGTTCAAGTAACGGTGCAGGCAGCCGGAGCACGCCGACTCGCATTACATCTGCAGAATCCGGTCGAACCTAGGACCAGTTAGTTTAGAATAGCGTCTAGACCCTCATTTGCCGCCCTTATTCCGTTACGCTTGCAGTCACAGTCCGCCACTGTAAATAAATATTCGGTAATCAGCTTCGCTTTCTAAAAGGACGAGTGCCCATGCCCTACACCTTAGTACGCTCGATACCTATTGACATTCCTTTTGAGACGTACGCCTGTTTTCCAGCTTACCCTGCCTGCAGTGCGTGCCAAGAGCCCCAGACTCCCAGCCATTAGATTGCGTGGAGTGTCCCCTGTGTCCGCCCACACGTAGCCCTGTACGCAGCCAAAATTCCGCGAGACACTACGGACACCTCCTCCAGCATGGAACTGGAGAAAGCCCCCATCCACGAGGAAGACTCCAAAGTTACCCTCACCATCAGACTGATTATGCAGGGGAAGGTAAGAGAGAACACTTATACTTTGGTTATTTGTTAAATTATTGGCGTATTTTATTTCAATTTTTGTTTGGAAGTGGAAGTGTACATTTTACCTTCTTCTAAATCATAAATTTGTATTGTGTAATAGAGTAGTTAAGCATAATACATAGTTCAATCATATTTCTAATGTATTTATAACCAAAATCTTTACTTTTACTACTATTATAAAAAATCTTAGTTTTTGTTACATATGGTAAGTAAAATATTATTAAATATCATTATTATCATTATTACTATATAGATTGAATCTTGCTAGAAGAAAAATATAAATTTTAATACTCCTACATATTCTCAATACTTCAAAATTTATAAAAAAAATACTTTTAAGTAGTAATAATAATAATTTATGTACTAATAATTCCTACTAAATGCAAGTGTCCCTAAGCTTTTTTATCTGCTTACCTTATTGAGGATGTATACCTACTTGGCTGTCTTATTTAATTTTATTACTATGAGAAATACTTACATAAATGACCAACATTCACATAAATACAATGCAGTGTATTTATGTGAATGTTGGTCATTTATGAAATTTATGCGGTGTGAAGGGTGATAACATATGATACAGATTCACACATATAACTGTGTTACAGCGTGCAAATATAAACTTCATTTCTAACATGATAACCAAGTAGGTATAGACTAAAATCAAAATGCCATAACAAATACTACACAGTTAATATTAAAATGATTCATAATTAATTACTGTCTTAAATATATTAATGAAAATGTCAAGCATCTAAGAATAATTACATAATTTTGAATGTCTAGAACAGAGATAACATTGAATTTATTAAAAATATAAAATATTTTATTTATGAATGTCAAACAAAGTTAATATACAATACAATTTAGCAAAATAGGAAGTAGTCATTTACATTTTATTCTATGTCAGCTTAACATGGAAAATGTGAATTGATCAAAATATTAAATAAATAAGTTAAAAAAGTTATTCTAAAATAACATTCTCTTATTGTTCTGACTTAAATACGTAATGTAATTAAAATTCATGCATTTTGTATCGTTAGTGCAATCATACTCCTATTTCCATAATATAATTCTGGTCACATTTAGTCATTTCCTACACCTACTAACCTTGCTATGCTTTTTCCATTCATCATAGAAAATCTCATTTGCATGACACGGTTTATAAAAGAGTTGTGTTTCTATGAAAGTATAGTAATCTAATATGACTTTGGTATTTTAATCTTGTTAAACAATACACTTGTATGGGTGTAATACAGAAGATCCTGTTTGTTAGTGATGTACACATGCTTTGTACCTAGGCTTTCTCACACTCAGTGCTATACTGGCAGTAAACTGCTTATAATGACATGTCACTTTTATTTCCTTGTTAAAATTATTATTTTTTGTATTAAAATGATATTTATTTTTGCTTTGTTTTATCCAATATAATATGTTATTTAAGTATACCAAAATAATAGTGTTGTGAAATAAATTAAGAGAAATTTTAGTTACATTGGCCAACAGTGAAACTGATTTAGCCTACCTAGATGCGACTAGATTGCCATGACATGAGAGATGCATTGATATTAACATGCACCTATACAACTATTACATACACATAGTTTTAATTGGCTGTAATCCAATACAAAGTACAGCTGGCACACAGCCAAATATTGGCACTCGCCCTGTTCATCAAACTTGTCGATTTGTACCTTTTTCTAATTGAAGTGTCTCAGGTTTGAAGTTTTATGTAGATAGACAGACAGAATTCCTTACCTAAGTTCCACAACATTCATAATCATCATTATCATCATCATCAGCCTATATATATATACTTCTCACTGCTGAGCACAGGCCTTTCAACATGGGAGAAACACATGAGGAGATTGAGCCATAACACCACCACGGTGGCCCAATGCGGGTTGGTGGGTTAAAGCGATTGCAGTAACAACCGGGACCAATGGCTTAACGTGCCTCCGAAGCAGGAAAGAGCTTGAGATTATAAATATGATTGACCCGTCCCGGGACCGACTATGGCGAAAGTTTCTTTGTTTTCGTCATTGAAATGCTCAAACCAGTACGCCACCAAGCTTCTCCAGTTTCACATTGTAGAACTATAATTACTGCCTAATTATATTTCATTCTAGTTCATTTAATATCAATTTATCATTACCACTATACTAAAACAAGGAAAAACTATTTTATGTGTATGGAAAGTATTGAATTGGAATTGATAAAAATATTACACATAAAGAAGACTTAGATAGGTAGGTACATAGACACAATACACAACATTCAACAATGGCAAGTGATTGTGACAATAATCAAAGAAGTTATCTGTCATATTAATTATTTATTGTGTAAGTACCTATATGGATTTTGCTCTTTATGTACCGACTCACATAAAATCGATAATGGTGTCTATTCCTATAGGCACTAGATTTATTTTATAATGTTGCTGATTCTCTTAGTGTTTCTTTTAAAAGAGAATAGCACTCCGAATTTTGTTTTAAGTTTGCAGAAGTTTTGTATAAAATATACCATTGCTTTTATTCAAATCCATTTACAAATTAAAATATTTGTTAACAATTCTCTTTAGTTGATAAATGTAGGTACTGTCAGGCTTATTTAAATTATATGCCACCTGTCTGCACATCATTTTTTATATTAGGCAGAAGCTGACACTTATTCACATTAAGTTATACCCAAAATCGTAGGATTAGGAGCTCGGTGGCGTTGTGTGAGGACCTCGGTAGCGTAGTGGTTTGAGCGTTCTGGTTTCGATTACGAAAACAAAGCAACTTTTGCCATAGTCGATCCCGGGATGGGTCAATCAACATTAGTAATCTTAAGCTCCTTTCTGTCTGTCAATCCGTTGGTATCGGTTGTTACTACAACCGCTTTAACCCACATCGGGCCAGCATGGTGGTGTTATGGCCCAAACTCCTGATAGGTTTCTCCCCTGTAGAAATGCCTGTACCCAGCAGTGGGACGTAAATAGACTTGTCATGATGTGTATTCACCCAAAATGAAAATTGTATACTTAATTTTTATTCTTAGTAAATATTTTGACCACAAACTAAACTACGACGTTGTTTTTAAGAAACATAATAAAATAGTTGTTAACATACCACCAAAGAGTTCACTTCTACTACTTACTTCTTATCTTGTTTTGTCTAATTCTGTTCAAGAACACAGCATGATGTCTAACGAGGCTTAAAGCCACTTGTAGAAATAGACGGCAGAGCTATTTGATTTGCTAATATGTTGTTTAATTAATGTGGGCCTGAATGCAGTATCAAAGTTCTTTGAACCCCTACTTTCATCAGGCAGCTCTATTTATGTCGGCTCAGAGCGCATCGACGGGTACACGCAACAGCATTGTTCACATACTGCACAGGTCAATATGCTCACTTGCCAGAAAGAGCCAATACGTTACAGCCACTCTAAAACCGTCCTGACGCAGTTGACGCAACCCCAATGCATCTTGAGCTGCAAAGAAATCAAGCTGTGACTATTATTGGCGACCAGACAGGAAATCTTTTGTACTATAAATCTTAGCGCACTGCATTAATTACGCCTGCGCCCGTTGCACAATAGTTGCCAATGTACCAGAATTAGAGGCTATTTTCGGTTTGACTTTATTGCAAATATTCAAGTTATGAGGAGATGGCTTTAATTAATATAATGTTCTTTCTTTTTTGCAGGAAGTTGGCAGTATTATTGGTAAAAAAGGAGAGATTGTCAAGAGATTTAGAGAAGAGGTAATATTTAAATTACTTTCTAAGTTAGTTTAACAACTTGCATATAAAAAAAACTATAAATTCCACATTTACTAATAAGTGAACAACAGTGTTCATATCAACTATGAGATTAAGTGTAGGAATTTTTATTTAGAAAACGATTACTTGCTGTGCTTGTGTCAATGAAGTAAGTTAAGTAAAAAGATATGAGTTGAATAGTCTGGAGTAATAAAGATAAATAAGCTTATCATTAGCTAAGAATACTTATATGACCATGTGACACGATTATGAAAACAAACTATTCATAAAAAATATATTTATAATTTTACTTTCAGTCTGGAGCCAAAATCAACATTTCTGATGGATCATGTCCTGAACGTATTGTTACCGTCACCGGGAACACAAGCGCTATTTTCAAAGCCTTCACACTCATATGCAAGAAATTTGAAGAGGTAAGTAGACATTCTCTCGACTTCAATGCTCTGTTTTCCGACAGCTTAAGAGTATTACTACATAAGAAGATATTAAGCCTGTTACAATAGACAATTATGTACCTACTTTAAATCTGTTTTCATAGCTCTTAGTGAATGAAAAGTATGACATGTGTATTAAGAGTAACAAGGATAGGTTTATGTAGGTATAGTTAGCAACAAAATAGTGTATGTCTATCGCGATGGCTGTGACATACGTTCTGTCTCTTACGTCAGTCCCTTAGGGATCAAAATCATTTATAAGATCCAGCTGCTGATGGTAGAATCGAATCGGTCCCCTTACACTACATTTGCACTATCCTAACTGTCTTTCATCATCATCATCACACCAGCTTATGATGTTCACTGCTGAACAAAGGCCTCCCCCGTCGAGTTCCAAATAGAACTGTCCATCTAGCGGGAGGCTGTCCTGAGTAATTTTCGACGAGATGTCTTACGTAATTTCCCGAACGCTGCCCATCCGTGTTGGATTCGTCGATTTACCTCTTTCTCGAACTTGGACCTACCTAGCTGGACCATTTATCCCAGGTAAACGTACTCGTCTACAACTACGAGAACAGAGCTCCCAACTGTAAATGGTATTGGTGCGTCATGGATATTCGACTTAACTTTTGTCTTGTCCATATTCATTTTTAGACCAACCTGTTGGGAAGTTGTGCTCAATTCCCCCTAGGATTCTTATATAACTGTCATTGCTTTGAAGCAACTTAGTTTTAATAATTAACTAAAAGTTGAAAAAAAACTTTAAAATTATATAAAAAACTCCACACTATGCCCAAAACGTAGAGTACTATCAAAAATACTCGATTGGGTATTAAAACTTTAATGATATCGGCATTCTGAAGGCTTATAGCATAAAGAGAGAGAGTAGAATAAATTTAGAAGGTTCTTCCAAATCCTCAGCAGCTTTTATTTACTTATTATTTTAATGGTGTTTATTATATTGGAATGGAAGGGGGGGAACTGTTATCATCATCAGCCTATACACTGCTGGGCACAGGCCTTCCTACATGGAAGAAACACATGAGGAGTTTGGGCCATTACTCCACCACGCTGGCCCAATGCGGGTTGGTGGGTTAAAGCGGTTATAATAACAACCGGGACCAACGGCTTAACGTGCCTTCCGAAGCACGGAGGAGCTCGAGATTACAAATTTTTGGTTGACCCATCCCAGGGTCGACCATGGCGAAAGTTGTTTTGTTTTCGTATTCGACACCAGAGCGCTCAAACCAATACGCCACCGAGCTCCTCAAAAAGAAAGGACAAAAACGAACGGGAACTGTTAACTACAATTTTATTTTAGATTCAGAGAAACTTGCACACTATTTTTTTTTGTAAATATCGAATGTGAAGACAAAAACCGCTTTATGTAGGTACAGATTACATACCTATTTACACGCACACAAGGATAGAACCTATGAAGGCTATGTTAATTATTTAGTTAGCATTAGGCGGGCCGGAAACTTTCTTGCCGCCCTTGCCGTATAA
The DNA here is from genome assembly GCA_947347705.1 of Nymphula nitidulata. NCBI lineage: Eukaryota > Metazoa > Arthropoda > Insecta > Lepidoptera > Crambidae > Nymphula > Nymphula nitidulata. The sequence goes on along the minus strand of OX374625.1, from coordinate 12,435,797 downwards.
AAAAACAGTCCATATATACCTATCTGCTTAGTGCCTATTCGCTGCATCGGTTATTAAGAATCCATTTGTTTATGAGGAAAAAATATCTTTACTTTTCAGTGGTGTTCTCAGTTCAATGAAGGCGGCGGCGGCGGGTCGCGCGCGCCGATCACACTGCGACTCATCGTACCCGCATCTCAATGTGGATCTCTTATCGGCAAAGGCGGCTCCAAGATCAAGGACATTCGTGACGTCACAGGAGCCAATATTCAGGTATCCCATGTGTGAACGTTATTAAAGTACTTCCTATCTGTGAATGATAGTAGAAATTAGATAAATGTTTATACACCTTTACCGCTCAGCGCCAGTCCAACAAATGCCTCGTGTCTCAATAATGATTAATGTGCTTTTTTGATGAAACTGCATTTTAACATGCAAAATGAGTATGAGTATTAGAATATGCATACATTTTTTAGGTTTTAAAATTAATTGTAACAGGGTAGAGTTACAATTTACAACTAAACAAACTGAAATATTTTAGAAAAAATTTGATGAATACCTGACTTACAAACACATAAAGTTGCGTGTTAGACAAAGAGGTCTAATATAAACTTTGACGTCACATCACACATCCGCCAAACAAAAATTGTTTTCGAAAGAAACAGGATACTGCAATTTGTAATCCAAATATTCTGTTCTCACTATTAGCAATATAACTTTACATATTTCTTTTATAGATGTACTAAACTAGTATATTTTTTTCATATTTATTCCATATTGTCTTCCTGAGTGATGAAATGACTTCCAGGTTCAATTACACTGGCTACCTTTCCCTTCAATCTGAAAATAAGGCGGTGGTATCTACCCAGACGACCCTACATACGGGCCTACCACCTAGTATAATCGTACTCCTACTTCTACCCACAAGATGTTAACAGATAGCATAGCATAGCATATAGAAAACATAATAAATATTGAAAACTTATAGGCGCTCCGCATCAATTAACATTTCGTTCTGTAGACTAAAAACAACAATAGATTATAATGAATTCAATTAATTTATCACGTGCTATTGTTTTTAGGTGGCGAGTGAAATGTTGCCAAACTCCACCGAGAGGGCGGTGACGATCAGCGGCACATGCGATGCCATTACACAATGCATTTATCACATCTGCTGTGTCATGTTAGAGGTAACACGCCATTGTACTTTGGTATATAAATTTTGATGCTCATAAGAACCTGAACTATAAGTAATAAAATAACGAAAAAATACTCAAAGGAGTTTTTAAAAATCCATTTTCCTATCCGAGAATCGAACCATTACATATTGAAAAACAAAGCAATTGTTACACCATCCCATAATATCGCGTGTCGGTAAATAGGATCAAATTTTGGGAAATAACGATATACTACTAAAGGAAAGTATTGACTTTTAAGATACAACTGTATTTTAAAAGTCACTTTCTTACTTGCGTATTCGAAACAATGGCTGTCACTCTGAACAGGTAAGAAAAATAAAATAGTATTTTTCAAAACATGAACTGTTTCACTGATCCTCAAATCGACCTACCCTTTGAAGCCCGATAAACCAGACACAATTGAATTTTAATTGTCATGTTAACTTAAGTTGCCGTCTGGGCATTAAAGGATTAAGAATACAGTTGTTGGTTTATAATAAAAACAAATATTTTATTATCATTAATAAATTGATAATTCTGAATCAAACCGGATGATGATAACTATAGAATTTCCTCTATCTTTAATTATGTAATATAGGCATAACTGTTTGGCCTCTTATTATTTTCATATGCAAATGTTCTACAGGAATTATTCCCTCTTTCAGAGCCCACCAAAGGGAGCGACGATCCCATACCGACCAAAACCTACCGTAGCCGGCCCAGTCATCTTAGCCGGAGGACAAGCATATACTATTCAAGGGAACTATGCAGTGCCTGCTCAAGATGTGAGTATATTCTACGTTAGACAACGATATTATCATAATTATGATTGAAATTTCTATACAAATACTGTTGTTGTTATTTTGGTGCAGTTAATTAAAATTGTTATGTTACTATACCTGTGTGAAAATTATTTAAGTAGTTTGTGAAAAATAATTGTCGTATTAAAATTTTCAATATGTTCTATTGAGAATTTTGTAAAATATAAGAAAGGATTAGATAGAATTAAGAAACAAGTAATTATTAATATTGATGGAAAACATTTTTTTATATTTTGGGCTAAACCTTAAAAAAGAGATTACACTACTTTAAGCACTAGGGACCTGCGCCACGAGAACACGGAAATTATAAAAAATTAAACATATTTATTTTACATTAACATCTGAGCCAAAAATGAATGTTATACTTACTTTCTCTATTAAATTATATGTATGGCTGTCATACGTGCATTGGGGCTGTCAATATTTTAAAAATGTTTTTGCTTAAATCAAATCGAAATACATTTATTTAATAAAATATTTACAAAAATGCTGCAGACATTTTTATACATACATATAAGTACTACATTATTGTGACGTATTGTTTTAAAAATATATAGAAAGCAATTAGTCGTATCTCCAAGCGAATATTTTGATATGGAGTTTTTTTTTCATTAATACCATTTAATCATTTAGTCATTAGCTTCTAGCTGACACATTTTAGCTTTAAAAAGCGTCCATCGTCACCAGCTATTAGGTACTGCCTATATGTTTCTAAATAAATAATGTCATTGGAAATCTTTAGTAAAAAATATACCTAACTATATCTACAAATTGAGCATTTTTATGCTAAATTTGTAGGTATAGCTATATTTTTACTGACTTTTTTTTAAAAAACGGATAGTTCAATGTTCAACAGCCATTATAAAACTCTATTTTTGTTGCTCAATTAATTATTTGTTCATGAATATTCAATACTGATAGCATGAAACGACCGAACAACCCTAAGCTACGTTCACACAAACCGAGCATTAAACTCGCGAGGCTGCGCAAGCGCATGTGTCCGGTGGAGACGTGGCTATTGAAGTGAATGCCACATTTTCACAATTTTCCTACAAAATAAAACAAGCTCGTTTCATTCACTTTCAGAGGTACTGAGAACTTTCAATGGCATAAGTTTTTGTGTACGTAAATATACAAAAACATCATACATACATTTCATGTAAATCAAAGAGAAGAATTAACAAACTCAAAGCAAAATTTACACAGGTCTGTATTTTGAGGGAAAAATAATAAAGAAATTTTTATTTTGCAAATCATCATCCATTGGAGTGATACAGTAACTAGTTTTTAAAAATTGTATAGAGTTTTTGAAGGATTGCGTCATTTAACTTCTTTGAACATAAAGCAATCGATCGTTGGGAAGCAATTGAAGAAGAGCTCATTTTGACGTTTGCCAAGACAATTTTTTTACTTTGTTAATATACAGAATGGATTTTTGAGACGGGACAGGGAAAGCAGGTAACTTGGCCGTTATAGTTTCAGGAAAACAGTCATATTAGACCAACCATAACTTCACAAGATATTTTGAAATACATTCACAGATTTTGGAAAAAATGTACAGTCAGGGGAAAAAAATCCTGACCTTACTGTCCCGACTCAAAAATCCACCTGTATAGTGCCAGAAATTTATCTGAACCGGTGGTCAAAATTGGAACCAAGCAGCCAGATTTCAAAACATATAACAAGTGATACGAGAAATACTTTTGCTTTACTGATTTCGACAACAAATCGTTGAATACTCGAGAAAAACAGATTTTCAGTTGCTAACTTAGTATTTTTTAGTTGCTCAGTTTATTATATTCCTTTTAAAGTGTTATTATTTATGTGAGAAGAGAGCCGCCACCAAGTACCATTAATACCACTTGAACAGTTGTATGAACATAGCTGCTGCTGTGGCTTTTTTTTTTGTTAATTCTCCCTATAAAGGGAAGGCAAAGGGAACTAATGCCCATACAGCCATGTCTTAAGTATTTCTTTATTTCTTCTTTTATTGCATTAAAATGTTGGCGTAGCACATATCAATGCTTCTTGGGAGTATTTGACACGAAATATATGATGACAGTCACTTTATGTGCTACTTGATGAGGTGGATAACCACAAAAAAGTTCTCATCGTATTTCACACCATAATCACTTTTATTCTAATAATCTTTTAATTGCGATTACCGGCGGCGGTTACCGCTTTCCATCAGGTGGGCCGTCAGCTTGTTTGTCATCCAGTTGTATAAAAAAAAAATTGCACGTCAACACAAACACATGATTTATAAAACAACACCACTTTTATAACACATAGTTCGCTCCGACACAATTTTTAATTATTGTAATAAAAATCTTGACCGACGCCATTAAAACCCGCCAAATACCCCAACTGCAGGTGTGTGTTGCGAGGTGTTGCTATAAATCTCCCTTATCTCTATTTAGTTTATTTATTTGCAATTTTGAGATTGCAAAGGTGTACTTTCGTAAAATAAACAAGCAAGCTGTTCGCTAATTTGCCTTTTTCGTGCTATATATAAAAATGAGAGCGGTTCGTATGAAAATTAGCTAAGGAAAAAGAACATGGTGATTCAAAACAGATACCAAGATAGTATTGTCTTACATTTTCGCGAACAATGCACATTTCAATTTCAAGAAACTTCACGAATTCTACACAATGAACAAAGAAATACCGGCAATACCATAGTTACGACTATTTTGATTAGTCTTTCCGAAATGTTTTTGTTTTTAATCGGTAAGTTTCTTTAGTGGCAACACTAAATTTAACAACAGCGACGATCTCACCGGAACAGATAAGTTTATGGCACTATTAAAATCTGAAAATTAAGAAACGTTTCATTATTAGACTGGTAGTCTTCTGGAAATCAAACTCAGGAATCCTGATAGTGAAATTTACTGCTCTGTTTCTCGTTGCATAGGGGCTAAATATACTATCTCTTATTTCAGAACATTACGTTTATAACGATTGAGTGATTAGAAAACCTATTCTTACGTCATTCATGAAAAACATGAATGAGTAGTTGGTCTTTTCAGCGTCAAAAACTATTTTATCCCTGGAAAATTACGGGCATGACGCAGAGAAGCAACCTTATTTTCAACTTTTTTATGTGAATATAGGCATAGATATAGTAATACCTAAATATTAAAAGCCCATAGTAATTAACAATTAAGAAGCGTCATTGTGTAAGTCACGTATAATCGCTGCCTGCGCTAAGAACAAACGTGTACATTTCAATACCATATGGCATTTCCGTCTATTGAAATGCACATCTGGCGATCATTACCAATCCTATTGCGTGATCACGCACGTGAAGAAAAATAAACAATAAAGAATATCTTTCACGCAGCGCAGTATGTCTTTTTGTGTCTCTGTTCGAACTGCGTACTCGACGAAGTGAGCGAGTTAACTGAACTATGTGAATTAACTTGAAAGGTACACTAGCAAAGATTATTTTGTTTTCCACTTTTAGATGGTAAAATTTAATGTGAACAAAACTAACAATAATATTTTGATAAAACTAGTCGTCCAGTAATATTAAGACTCATTTACAGGATGCAATAGTTACTTGATTTAGCACACAATTTAATTGTAGCAAGAAATGGCTTGCATAGTCTAAACATCACATCAGACTATGTAAGTCATTTCATGCTTCAATCCAGCCTACACTTGTAAAGTGAAGCACTATAATGTTACTTTTGTAAAGTATAAAAATGAGATATTCAAAACCAACTACGTCTTTCTTTGAAGCACGATGGATACTATTTCATTCTAAATTGTGAGAGCTAGAAGCAAATGACCGAGTCAACGATAAAATTAAGCGAGTATAAAAATGAAATCTTGCGGTTAGTGTAAAGGCTCTTTATAGGTCAACCATTTCGTTTTGTAACTGGCACGAGCACTTTTAGATAAAAAATAAGTACTTTAATTTTTATTGACTGTTTCTTTTGAAATTTAGTACTTAAGCACATTACTTCGTCTACTACAGTAAGTCTATAAAGTGCCGTCTTCACGAACGAATCAAACTCGGCAATATTGTCGTCATGCAAGGGTAACTCTCTGCGTCGATACCGAGAGAAAAAGGTAGACAGAAATTCCACGAAGGTTAATTGCCATGCTGTGTTATTATAAGTATTTCGCTTGTGGAGATGGCGCTTTCGACTGCAGCCAAAAAATGTTTGTGTATGATTTTAAAAAATGGGATGAAGCAACATTTAAAAAATGACTCGTGGTATACGCCGGGCATAACGAATGAGGCCGCGTTGGCAGGCGGTGTGCGCGCCAATGTTCCCTCTGCTGGAAGTGAAGCCGCCCCTCGTGGGTGCACTGCCGCCCCACCACCTGCTGCCGGCGCCGCTCCACGAACACCACCTTGTGAGTCGCCACACACCCGCGACCTCATAGAGCCAACTTCCTTGGAAAAGCCCACTTCTCCAACTTTGAGAGCCGTTTACGAGATGACAACTATTTTAATGATACTTACAGTTTCTTTTGACTGGCATACTTGATAGTATACACAATTCTAGTTCAAGTTCTATATTGTGCGTTATAGCTGAATACAAAATTATGAGAAAAAATAGGCTTGAACTTTAAAAATGTGTATGAAATCGAACTATAAAATTGCAATTTTTGCATTAGTACTAGTAATGCAAGATATCTAGATCTAGCGATTCTCGTTATTAAAAAACCGACGCACCTGGAGATAAAACAGTGGATTACAGTGCTTCTGTTTTTTTGATGTCCTTCGGTAATCATCGTGTTTTGGACCTCGATGTGGACTTGCAATGAACTTTTAAATACTTTTAACTATAAATTGCTGCTACTACTCTTGTAGAAGCAACAATTTTTAATTTGGACAATTATTCTAATAAATTGAAAGTTTGTTATAACTGCAAACTATTTCTGCCTGTTACAAAATATACTGCCAGACAGTGGGTCGGAAGCAGGTCGTCCCATTCGCAACTCGTCACACATTTTTAATCAATATATTTCAGAAGTTGCAAAAGTTCTAGTAATTTTCCATGCTGGCAATGAAAAAGGCTTTGTTCCAGTGCAATGTGTAATATGATTGGATTGGAAAGATTGTATAGATATAACGTGTTGGAGTTACCTATATGAGATGAAGAAATTTCATTTCGTACTGATTAATTTGAAAACATTTATGAACGGATGTTAAGATCCATAATCATCATCATCATCATCATCATCATATCAGCCTATGATGTCCAGTGCTGAACAAAGGCCTCCCCCACAGATTTCCAAATGGAACGGTTCTGCGCAGTCTGCATCCAATGGCTTCCCGCTAAAATTAACGTTAAGATTAATGTTTATCAAATAAAAGAGGCACGTTTTATTTAGTTTATATTGTTTTTGTTTATTGTTTGAAATCAAAATTTAAAGATGATTAAATCTTAATTACTATAAGTATTATGTTATATGTATTACGTTCGGAAATCCGAAATTAGTTGGATGACAAGAAAACCGAAGCGCTGTTATCTTACGTATGAAAGGTAAAACAAAATGAGGTATCATTAAAATAATTGTGCTCTCCATTTAAATATGCTAGAATAGCGTGCAATCGTATAAAAATGTGTTTGTAGGTGATAATAAAAGCCAACACCACTGGCACACAAATAAACCATTGCCCCAAGTGTACGTACTTTCTCTAATTCTGTGTGCACTTAAGTTTACGCATTTCGTGAGTATTGTCGATTGTATAAAATAAGAATTGTTAGGAGTCTGAAATTAAATGTTTTGGAACTTAAAGTGTCAAAATTAAAGGAGTAAAAGGTAGAAAATCTTCAATGTACAACTATCTGATGTGGAAATGGTTTATACGGTACTATGTTTTACTTCGGTTAAATTGCGACGCTATCCTAGTTTGTAAATGGTTTCTATCAAAGTTCGGATTCGCAATAATGCAATAATTGCAGTGATGGGAATGAGTAGTGGTATATAATATAATTCCCCTCTCGTACAAGTGCCGTCCCATGGTTTTCTATACAGTAGTTAATTCTATGCCCAACAGCTTCCGATGCATCAACATCTCTTGCAAAATAAGTGAACCCTGTAGCCATTGTCTATGGAATGTTATTTAAATATTTTCTCTCTTCCATATCTTGCAACTTTAATGATGTGAATATATTTCCGTTTTAAACTGGAATTTTGAAAGCGATTAAATACAATATCTCTATGAGGTTGTGTGGAGTACAGTGTGATATTATATGATTGGTGCTGCCCCGGAATCCTTTCAACATGGTTTGGTTGTGTGGTATAAAATCCTTACAGTAGCGGTTATGAAGTATTAACATTGTATAATAAAAACCTACCTAGACGTAGTCCCCGGTGCTGTGGAGAGTAGGAATGATAATATTTATGTTGCTCCGTTGTATCCTTGCTTGAAATTCATATTCTTTCTTGTTTGCACGTCACCCCATCTATTAGTAGTAATTCTAGTTGAAACCTCTAAAACACCTATTTGACCCATAGCATTTGTTTTATTGATTGATTTTTATTGATTTTTCACTATGTATCTTTAGACAGGAGTATGTGTAAAACCGCACACAAAGCTTTATCTGTTTGTTTTCTGGCATTGCCGAGATACGAGCCTTTTCTACGACCATTCGTATTTTAACAATTATTTAAGCACATTACTACATTCGTATGTTACATAAATCCCGTACTTGCACCACCTCCTTATTTTGCCTTTGCCTTGCCTTTCCAACTTTTTATATTTGTGTTTTCACGATTAATATTGAGAGATTAACCATGAAAACGCATGGCTTAAAGTGAAAAAATACTTGTTATTTAGATCGAGTTCGATAAAGATTTCATATTGTATTTGAAAGGTGCGTATATATAATATGTTCGGGCAGCACCATCCAAGAACTCACAACGTGGTTAAAATTTTTGAGGGAAACAAATTTAAGCAAGTTCGCGTAATATTTTACAACTGAAGTTATTTCAAGCAATTGTTCGTAATGAAGTGTTACTGCGAATTTTCTTAAATTTGACATTAATTACTTTCAAATTCTTTCCACCCAGGTTACCCTATCCAGCGATCCCATCCCGGCCATGTCAAAGAAGATGAAAACAAGCAGTTGGAGCTTTTATATATTCTTTACATTGATTGTGTTATTTTTATATATTAGCAATAGCATAAATTATGCCAGTGAAGGAGTCCTTATGCCTTGTTTCTTTTTTTAGATGGGAGGTTTAGCTAAGTCGCCTCTAGCTGGATTGGCGGCATTGGGACTAGGAGGATTAGGGCCTGCTAACTCCGGTGGTCTCAATCCAGCAGGTAATCTTCATATTATATTAGAACCAATTATTTTAAGAAAATGAATATTGACAAAATAGTCATTGTTCTATTTTCTAAAATATTTTCTCTCTTTATTATGTTTTACTTCACGAAATTTCAAACAATGAACAGACGACAGCACATCAAGCGTAACAGTCACAAGTCGAAAATCGCTTCCATTACGAACGTCGGCGGTCTCAAGGTCAAACTGTTTCACTTGATGTGCTGTCGACTGTTCATTGCTATATGTTATTATTTTGATAAGATACATTTGTTTTTCTCTATCTAACTCCATATTATTAACGGTGCAAGTGTCCGCAGCGTTGGCAGCGCTGGCTGGTTCGCAATTGCGCACCTCCAACCAGTCACGCAACCAGCCCGCGTCCAACCAGCAGTCGCATGAAATGACAGTACCCAATGAACTCATCGGGTGCATTATTGGAAAGGTAAGCAATGGCTGATTACATCATTATGATATACGACATAGAACTATTCTGGACGCAAGGCTGTCATTCTCGCCTAGCCGAACTCCAATAGATATGAGTGTTGCTCAAAATGGTACGTGAAATCAAGAACACTCAGTCTCTTGGTTTTACATTTGGGTATTAGGGAGATAATCAACACATTAATTTCACAAGGAAAATCTTACCACTGAAAATCATATTTTCTGATGTATATGTTACAGCCAAAGTAATAATCAAGTTACCTTTGTGTAAAAGGCTTGTGTCATGTCTATAAACTCTATAAACAAAATGAATTGTGTTGGTAGCATTTTACATCATTTTAACTGTAAATTTTTTAAAGTGACCAATTTTTTAAAGGGTTTTATTGTAATTAAAAGCTAACATTAGTAATAATACATAGGCATAAAAGCAGAAATACAATAAAATATTTGGTATTCTATTTGACCCTGAGTAGCACCATAAATTATTGAAAAATACTGTCCACCGCACAGATGACTATTTATTCTTAAACTTTTTAACCTACATTATTTAACACGTGATTTCAATAGGGTGGTACCAAGATCGCGGAAATCCGTCAAATTTCTGGCGCCATGATCCGGATATCGAACTGTGAAGAGCGGGAGGGAGGCAGCACTGACCGCACCATCACCATCTCCGGGAACCCCGACTCTGTGGCGCTCGCGCAGTATCTCATCAATATGAGGTAAGCGGCTAACTTTTGAATCGCAGCTTACTTTATAAGTCACAGCGTTACACTCCTCCCAAAGAACTCCATCCGAAAGTCCAACGGAAAATTATTTTGCCTATTCTTGTCCATTTTAAATCATGCCTCTACCTTTGGTAATTGGTTTATTTGATATTCCTTGAACTTCCTCTGATTTGTCTTCACCTTTTTGGGTTGATTCGAACTGTTTGAAAACGCAGTAAATTAGAAATTAAAATCTGATCTAAGGTGCCTGTTATTTATCTTTGAAAAGCGCATGAGCATGCAATTATACCAATACTCCATTTCCAAGCCATGCTATACATAAATAATTATACTACCAATTTAATTTTAAAACATAACAGATTAATATCTGTCTGACATTTGATGACAAATATTTTCTAACCTATTGTGAAGTAATTGTCCCTTGAATATAATGGTAATCATAATATTTAATGATTACCATGTCTTGCAACTTATTTGCCTTCCGTTGTTACAATCTCACAATCCCATTAACTTAAAACACTTCAAATGACATATATCTTGTCAAAAATTATTTTATCGTCGTCCTTAACTGCATTTTATTCGTTGCATTCATCTCAAATGAGGATTAGTCTTCTTTAGCGGTTTAGACTCATTCAGAAGCTATCATGATTCAACTAGTAGTGGCAGCATAGATCAGAGCTACAAGTAGCGTTCGTTCGAATCGTCCCAAGTGTTCGCCTGACCCTTTACAACATTCCTGTCCCGCTCCGGCAGTGTCGAGCTACAGAAGGCGAATCTGGAGGGTAGCTCGAGCGGGTCGGCGGGCTCGTCGGCCAGCCCGCTGGCATCCGCTATCCCGCTCGCGCAGCTGCTGAGCAAGACCGGCGCGCTCGGGGCGCTCAGCTCGCTCTCAGCGCTCGGCGGCCTCACTGACCTGCTGAGCGGCAGCAATTCCTCCCAACCTGTCCAAACCACCGGAGTACACAGAAACCACAAGTCGTTCCAACGACGCCAGGATGACGATACCCCCACCAAAAGCTCCAAAGAAAGAAATAAATACAATCCCTATTAGGTGGTTCCTTTATGTGCACTGGGCACGCCTTAGGAATTGATGCGCAAGTTTAACTGTAATGTTATGGATATTACGTAAAGTTTGCTTTTCTCTATTTGGTCATATTTGTTTTCGGCGTATTAGGTACTCAGACAGAATACCGAAATAGTCGACACATTCCAAGTCTTATTTTTTATTTCTCAAACTGAATACTTAAAAAACGATAGGCTTAAATCTCTGATAGTGATGATACACGTTTTTACATTGATAGATATATCTAAAACATGCCTTAAAAGTTAACGTTTTTCATAAATATGTAGATTTTTTATAGTGGCAAACCAGTAGGTATACGGCTCGCCTGATGATAAATATATTTTCTTGGTCGATATCAAAAAGATTAACTAGTCTGTGAAATTTTAAAATATCAGTACACAACAGTTAAACTTGCGTATATTTATTCTTTATTTGGACTGAGCTAACCAAAAAGTTTGGATCGACTTGCGAATGTTTCCGTACATTTCGGCGGAGCGATAGTTGGTCGTTTTCTGGGATCGAGCTATCATAAACATAGCTTTTAAGAAATAATATTCTAATAAGTAAAAGTAATTTATTTGTGACTACCTTGGAAAAAAATCATTTTAGTACTTAGGTTTTTGTAGTTGAAAATCATGTACTTTGTTCTTTTAAAAAGCACTAAGTGTGAGTGAGATATTAATTTAGTTTCACATTTTATCGCGTTCAGTATCTTGTAAATTTTCAAAGTGTATTATTAACAATTCACGTTTCATTGTAGTGTGTAAGCACCACGAGGTGTTATAATGTTCTATTCTTTTTATGAGTGACTTAAATAGATTATACAAGATCTTGACACCATAATATTAAATCACGTTATAATAGGGACTGACGAATAAACGAAAAGATTAATTATCTATAGTGAAATAACAAAAAAATCTTATTAAATAGTAAATAAAGTAACTAGGGATCGAGACAATAGTAGGTGATACGTAGAAGCTTGAAAGCTGTAGTATATACAGAGTGCTTCGCGTTTGACATGGATCGAGTTGAATGTGCCAATTTCGTAAAATGATATTACTATGTTAGAAATAAATCAAAATCAAAATATGCTTTGAATGTAGGCATAGTTACGACACTATTAGTAGATATAGTCGTAAAGATTTGCAGTGCTAGAATAATGACGTAAAATGCCCGCATTCCTAGAGACCATAGAGTTGGAACAATCAGTAGTCGGTTTAATAAAATAATTTAAAAAATATATGTTATTATGATAATCTTACATGCAAAGGTGGGAATAGCAATTTCAAAACATATTTAGCTAGCAAAACATCTACGCCCGGATAGCAATCGTACGATCACTTCTCCGCGAATGAATGAAAGCAGTCATTATTGTGTTTACTTGAAATGTTTTAACTATCCTCAATATTCTTAATTTTTGATTTTAACATTATTATAAATGTTTGAAAAATTACTTAGTAATTATCCTCAATATTTTTCCTTCAGGTAATCAGTGTCATTTGCTATGCTATAATTCACTTGAAACCAAACTGACATAGGGATACAGTGCTGACATAGCATTAAAAATGTAATCAAATAAGTTTTTCATGTACGGACAATGCCGAATCTTTAAAAAATCAGAAAACGTAGTAAAAATTTCTGAATGATAAATAAAAGTTATATCAAAAGTAAATGATCGTACATGTTTGCTTGGTCCCATCCATACTTATATTATAAATGCGATTTCTGTCTGTTGCGTTTTCACTTTAAACTGCTGATTTAGATGAAATAGTTTAGTACATCCTAACAAAGGACAAAGGCTACCTATTCGCGCCATAATTGTCCTCTACCCGACTAGAGCCGCGGGTAGCCACTAGTTGCCTATATATTTAAAAAAATACCAACCGCATTGAGAACCACCTCCTTTTTGAAGTTGGCTAAAAATACAATACATATTTACAACAGCCTAGATTTGAAGCCGTTTGAGTCCCGTTTATTTTATTTTTACTCTAACATAGACACCTACATTGCTTTAATTTGTTATTTGATTTCAAAAGAATGAAGTGAAATAAAGTGTAGGTAATCTGTAATTTTACATAATCAATTTTAAAGTAAATATGAAATCGGCACATTTTTCTTTTGATTAAGGCTATTTAAGATTGAAATACAGGGTAATTAGCAGACGCATCAAGCCGTACTTCAGGCCAGTAGTTAATGATAGATGATCTTAATAAATAAATAGTTACTTGTAAGCGATCGTGTAAGTTATTATGTAAACGATTTGAAAATAACAGCAATAAATAGACAAATACATAATGAAGTATTGTTTGATGGCAACCTATTACTCTGTATATACATTTTTAAATGGAATTATTATACTGTAAGATCGTTACGACACTGATTAAGAGATCTAATAGGTTATTGTAACTATGAATTACATTTTAGATATTTCTGAGGGATAGGATAGACAGGAGTGATCTAACCGACGTCTCTCATATAGACTATTGGTCGACTAGTTTTTAAACAAATTTTTAAAAAAGATTACTCTCAACAATTTAAGCGGCTTTATTATTAAACAGCAATATCTACATAGTTGCATTATATCTTCTTCAGTTTACTGGACAATAAAAATGATCTAATGTAATCTTGGCCAATTAATAAATAACATCAATAATATTTTCGTCTTAGAAATTACGTTACTTGGTTAAGTGTTTCTTTTGTCTTATAAATAGTAACGTTCAACACTTAGAATGTTAACAGTTAGATGTAGATTCAAGAGTTTTGTATTTGCATAATGTTAAGCTGCGGGCAGACAGCATTGTTGTCATTAGAAACACTGCACATTGCGTAGAAAGCTAGCCCTAACACTTTGTTGAGACACTGTTGGTGGTAGGATATCGGTAGATTTTTTTAACTGAGCTTAATAATGTCTCAAGAAAGAATATAAAGATAGCTAACAAACGTTTGCCCATGTATACTTAGAATGTTTTATAAATTAGTGCGAATTTAAAATCGAGGTCCAATTCGAATGTTTCTAAGTTGTAGTTCCATAGTGAACAGATTATTTGGCTGCCAATTTTTTTATTTGTAAAAAATTAAATCATGTTAATTTTAAGTGATAGTCTTTATCCATTAATTTCAAGATTATATTATAACTCGCTAGAATCGTTAAGTAAAAGTGTATTGTTTTAAAGTACATAATAAAAGAATAATTGTAATCGAAGTTTTTCATTCTAATTTGCTGGTGGGTATTTTTTTATTAATTCAACCGTGTTGTGAAAATTGTCGAATTAAACAAAGTTAACTTATTATTTGTAATGAAAAACAATAAATCAATGGTTATCTAAAAATGTAATAAATGACGATTTGATAATTTTCAAAACTCGAATAACTCTGCTTACAGCCCACTGTTTAAACAGATATAGGCAATTATGTAGCATGTTTGGTTCACCATTATAACGATTCCTATTCAAGAACCCACGCCACTATCCTGCCTACCCAGGCACCAAACATTCCCGTGTTACCTGAACGCTGGACCAAATCCATCGAGTACCTACATCCTACAGCTCACCGGATCACCCAATTTCCTGGTAAGAAGTTTCCTTAAATTTTAGTTTGTGCCCTAGAATATCCACGCGACTTCACTGTACTGATCAAATACCATTTCATTATTTGTATTTTATTATAAATATGTATTTATGTATTTTACATAAAACTTCAATATGTCTGATGGAAAAGTAAATGGGTCCGTCGGGATGTTCCAGGATCACAATGGAGACCGCTGGGCTGCCGCTGCCCGGGTACCACTACATCGCTCCGAACCACATCGTGAAGGCACCGATCCATTGAATGGGGCTCCGCGGCCAGACTTCCGGCGTTGCGTTCAAGACGTACAACACAGATCGCGCGTATTTTATACAGCCGCAATACGGGACTCTGGCTCCGATGTACTTCTTCAAGTAAATATAGTGACCAAATCTCTATCGAGAAGGGAAGCAAATCACTAGATATCGTGCTGAGTGTATGTTTACATTTGTTACAAGTTTATAAGTATTTTAGATATTCTTATATTTATTCTCCACTGTATTTAATTAATTGGGATAGGAATTATCGGTTGTCTAAGATAAGTCTTGAAATTTGGGAGAGATATTTCGAGAACATTTTAATAATGGTGAGGATATAAAATGACTGACAATTAATAAATTTCGATTAATCAGTGAGCGGTGAACCTGACTTTATGGCGAGAACATTGATTTTTAAATTACTATGGTTAAACTTTAAAATTTTGTTTCGTTCACCACTCACGGGTTTATGAATTAATAACAAAGTATGCAACAGAAGTTAGCTAAGCTGATCGAATTTATTATGGATTTAAGCGGTCGAGTTACTCAATTATCTATTGGATTTGGTTTCCGTATTGATCAGTACTGACCACATATAAATGTTCAAAATAAGTTAAATCGAGTGTCGGCGTACAGTAGGTGTAGATGCGTTACAATCGACCTCGGAACCGCTGACGTAGCGTAGTGTTAGATTAGCGAACAGAGTGAGAGGGTTAAAGACAATATTTGTAAATAAAATAATCGTAATAACCTGGAAAATTAGGTATTACAGTAATAGATGCGTCGCCGGGACGCGGCGATACGAAACCGATGGGATCAAATCCTTTAAGAAAATTACATTAAAAGCGAAGACAAGAGAAGTGAACATTGCAATATATCATTTACAATCGTCTTTGATCACAAAAGACGTTAGGTGTATTAATAAAATAGTGTTGCTAAATGTGATAGTCCTCTAATTTATTTTACATTTGAACTATTAAGATCTCTAACTTACAAATATACACAATGTGTACATCGGCTACCTACTGGAAATTTAAGTCGAATAAATAATATTGGTCTAGGGATCAAAACCAAAGATTGTTGAAGTTTGTTTGACACTAATAATGTTGTGGATTTATGCTAAATTATTCTGAGCGTAGTTAATGTTTAGTGATGTAATGTAGGACACTTTGTTTGAATTATTTTATTACCCTCTCCAGACTGCTCATTATACTTAGTATAGATCGAAACTATAGATAGTCCTGTGGTAATCTACATATTTCCAAAAAAACTTAAAAAAAATATTAGTTTTAACTTAGTGTAAGATAACTCTAGGACCACTGTATTGAATGCTTTCCAGTAAAAATATTTGCTTGGAGAAACCCAGTGCCACAATATAACAAAGCAGTGCCAAAACTGTTAACTACCCTTAAGGAGTTCTGTTGTATATGCTACGTAAGTGTAGTTGAAATTGTTTACTTAGAACAACAATATTTCACTCACGAGATTACTTGCGAATTGCAACTCATAATAATGACACACCCACTGATTTATTATTAAGCAATTTTGCACCCTAGATATTAAGAATCATAGTTAGAAATTACAAAATAGTCTTGGAACATATCCTTATGACATATTTTCCCCAAGTCTTCCCTTTCAATATCATATAATTGACTTTGATGAGTAAATGATGATTGTGCCAAAGTTGTGTCTAAATTTTATGCATGGATTTGAAAAAATGACAGCATGATGATTGTTTAAAGTATTATTTCGTTGACATTGTCGTATTATGCTAGTCAAATTGTTCTGAAAATAAAGACAAATAATTAAATTTTATAATTGTAAAATGCTAGTCAAAATTTTTTATTTCTATCGGTATACTTATTTACGTTATGTTCAAAAACTAAAATAGTTTATGTATTTTTGTTCGTGTATGTCAAAGTTTTAACTATTTTAATGTGGTCTCGCTAAATTAAATTAGCAATAAATTTTGATAAAATCAATTATTTATAGTATAATAAATTGCAATTAAGACAATGTATAGAGCTTTGTAAATTAAGTATCACACAGGTATAAATAGAATTAATCTATAGAACTAAAGAGAAAATTGAAGTAGTGTGTTACTTAAGAGAAGAGATTTCATAGCTGTGATTAAAGTTCGGTAGGCACTTTTGTGCCGGAGCTACGTCAGACAGATGCCGTGCCGCGTGGGGTACGCAGCCCGCCGTAGTGACAGAGCACGCTTCATAGCTCGTTGTATAGGCTCCAGTCGACGCGCACGCGACACGTGGGATATATATATTTTGTATTGCATGCGACAAGGCAATTGTAACGCAAATACTTTCTCTAAAAAAGAAGTATTAGTTCATTGACATTGTCAATAAATTAATGATTAAATCTAGTAAAATGCAATATAAATATGATTAGTGAATAACGTTCATTTGTCTCACGTAGATGTTATGTTCAATTATAATAATCGGTGATCAATATATTAATCTTTATTATACTCGTATTAGAGAAGTTATTATGGTTCAATATTGTTACTGTTATTTTGATTTGCTCAATTTTCTGAATGTTTACGTAAGCTAGGCTTCTAAATACTTAATTAGTTTGTTTTGTTGGTCTGTTAGCACTATATTAAGATGTCGATGTTTTGCATCCTGTGCTGTACTCGTTTATTTTGTATCATTAATTAATTATTAGTATCTTGATTTAGGACAGAATATATCTTGCTCGTAATATGATAAGGATTACTTGATTTAAGTGGCATTATTTGACCAATTTGTAAAGGACTTAAACAAATCTCTATGAAGTTTGAAGAAACTTAGCACTTAAACTGACAGTCACTGATATTTGAATCTAATAATTAAAATACAGCTGTCCGAAGTCTATTTTTATTTTAAGCTTATAATTATTATATGCGCTTAAAATTAAAGACACTACACTCAATGTTGGTGCCTTTGTTGGTAGATTATGCTGGTTTTCATCAGTAAATCGTAAAACGTCACTTTATTATGATCTATATTCCGCGTTATTACGACTTATATTTAGCCTTTATTGACAGGGTCAGACCGCGTTGTATAATAGTGTAATTAAATTCAATTTAACAAATATTGATTGTAATAGTTATTTCATTTTCTAGAGTTTCTTGTTAGCACTTGAATTTGATATTGCACTCTTTCAATTTACCCTTTTAAATTTTGACTTAGGATTTTCAAATTTATATTACTCTTCACTTATTATTATAGTATTACACCTACTTTATGCTTTTTATCGATACGATTGTGAAGTGTACCTTCTTTGATCTATTCATGAAATTTTAAACGCGTCATATGACTAATATTTTGCTATATTATTAATTATATTTACTATATGTATATCCACATACAGGTTTGAGACGATTGGGTAAAAAGGGTTGTGTAATTTGTTAAGCATATACAATATTCAAAGGTATATTTGCTTCGGCCCCTCTTAAGTACACTACAAAGGGTTAAATCATTATACCGTAGCTAACCAGGGTAAAATATAAGTATACATAATTTATTTCACAAATTAACACAATTTTACCTATAGTTCAAATCAGTGTATTCTGAATGCTTATAAAATTATATGGAAGTATATTTTAAACAAATATTCAAGTCTTTTAACCTGATATCAACTAAAAGAACAATAAACGTATGTTATAATTAGTAAACATCACAGACGAGAAAAAATTAAACAAGAACATCACTATCTATAGGCACTATGCCTAAGTATGCATAGCTAAGTTAGCGTTTACTTTGGGTGTTTCACATCCGTATCCAATAGCTGGTATCATTTTTTCTCGTCAGTGTTAAAACATATTATTCTAATTTTAAATGTGATTTGAAAATAAATATAGGTAATATTATTATGGCATAGTGAGTCGTAAATTAACAAACTATGCCTTCTCATGGATCTATAATTTTAGATCGAATTTAACTTTATCTCATTTTTTTTATTTTCATTATTCATTTAGATTTAAAGTTAATAGTAAATATTGACTGAGTATAGTTAAGAGTAAAAATACTTGTCAAAAGAGGCAACAAATATGTCAGAATATTTCACTAACTACTGCAATTTCAAAAAGCATTTAATTTTTTATTCACTGTCATTAGTAAGTGTTAAATCAGAATATTATTTCTATACTGTCATCACAATAAAAAAAAAAGCACGGTAACTTTATTTATAAATGTTGTTTCAATACTATGAAATTGTAAAGAACTAATTGCACATTATCTATTCCATATCAGACTTCAAATAACGAGGTATAATGAATATGGTACCTTACTCTTTACTCTGATCTGTGCACATTTAATCATCGGTTATAAGTAAAGAGTTTTCTTTTCACTTACAATCACAATAATATTATAATTACACATTTATCAAAGTTGTATTATCATAAATGGCATACGATAAAATAGTTGTATAAATAAAAAATAAGTTCATACAAGCGTGTGTTTTTGTCTGTCGATGTCGATTGTTGGCTTAAAAGAGACAGATAGTATATAAAACAAATTAACGTACGTAAGACGTAACGTTTGCACGTACATAAATCTATCTGTGTCATAAGTGAGTTCTGCGTAAAAAGCGGTATTTAGGTGTTAGTTATATGGACTCCGTTTTAAAGTATGGTTTATAAATACTTCAACAGACGTACTGCTTTCGTTTTTGTACAATTTGATTGCTTCGGCTATAATTGTAACGCGATAATAACGTTTGAAGTCATAATTATGTTATTTATATGTGCAGTGCCTCTTTAACTATTATCTGCGACTCTGCGTCAAACGTAACTATCGCGTATATTTATGGACTTCACGTATGGTTGCCAATAATAATTCTTTATAAAGTAGTTGCTGTCGTTCTCATAAAATTTGATAGCTGGACGCAGATTTGGCAGTAACGTGTTACTTACGTTTAGACTCGCAGTAGGGCCCCAACAAGCATACAGTTCGTTGTAGCTACATTTTAGGCAAAATATACTTAGATAGGTAATAATTGCTGATCTCAAACTGTACAGCGGGCTGTAATTTCATCTTCATTACACTTGTCATTGAAAAGAACAGAGACATACGTTTTTATATTTCTATAGTTTTGCTAATGAAAAGAAGCCTGACCATATTACGGACACTCTAGCGTGAATAAACTATTAGTTCGATATTCGTCTTATATCGGCTATAGGGAAACTCACTCGAAAGCTATTGCTAGCAACAATATGTAAGCAATACCTACCCCTAGTCCCCTACAATCGAATGTAAACGCTAGAGCAAAGGAACTCGCGCGATAGTAACCAACCTCGCTGATATAAAATGACGTAGTATCGACATCGCTGGACAAAACATGCTTGTATGGATCTATCACATGGTGTTGTCTTCACGTTTCCGAATATCAAGTTAGATGTTGTCATATCATTCAAATATCACTGTAATTGTGGACATATCTAATCGTTTTGTGAATTGAATTGATTAATGTTTATGAATTATAAATGTTGTACTTACGGTTACAGTATACTGTCATTGAAGTTCATTTCAATATAATTAATGTTTGTTTTCATTATGTTAATTCAATAAAGTGTGTAAATAAAATTGTGTTTTATTTGGTAGAAAACTATCGGTAGAGAACAGTAGGTTGGTTCAATCACGTGTAAGAAGTAGATATATGTCGCCTTAGTTATGAAAATAAGTTTGCAAAAAAGGACGGAATTAAGGCATGTACCCAGTTGTAGGTAGCTAGGAACCTACCTAATACAGATTCATTTGATTTTAATTGTGGTTGAAAGCTCCTGTTACGGTATACTACTCTGTCCAGAAAGTACCGGGAAAAGATCAATAATACACAAAATACAAAATTAAAAATTTTAAGTAACCCCCGGCGACATTAATCATCTATCTAACACCATCTCATTGAGACTATTCATAAGAGCCCAAACACGCTATATCTGCTGTAAGTTTCTGAAGAATTAAGCATTTCGCAGACTTTTTGATTGTATAGGATCAGCTCAAGGATAGTATATCATGGGAATGTCACCCAAGTGACAGTACACCAAATTTCAAATCATCCGGATGTGTAAAAGTTAGTAAAACCCTATTACCATGTACAAAATGAACTGATAGCAAACGCCTGAACTGATCTTCATAAATTATAGCTAAGAACCATCGTAGGCACATCAGCTTTCAAACAAAAAAACCGAATCAAAATCGGTCCATTTGTTTAGGCGCTACGATGGCACAGACAGACACACAGATACACAGACAGACACGTCAAACTTATAACACCCCTCTTTTTTCGTCGGGGGTTAAAAATGACAGGTGGGCCGTCAGCTTGTTTGTCATCTAGTTGTATAAAAAAATATATCACCAAAGTATGCTCCTTCAGAGACGATACCTGCAATTACGCCAACGAATAATCCAAACATCAAAACATTTTTTAAACGCTGTTTCCGGAATTGAGTTCAGCGAATTCTCCTTTATGTCTTCTACCGATTGAAAATGGGGGGCACGAATTTGTATTTTGAGTTTAGGAAAAAGAAAGAAGTCGGCAGGAGCCGAATAGGGGAAAGTAGTACGAGTTGATTGATCCCTTGGGGTAAGATGATCCTTTGCGATTGTGCTGAAACCACTAACACCGTCTGGTTTATTTCACTGGTAAAACATAGGGTCCCGGACACCTCCCCGCCTCAGTCAAATCGTAATACTTTTATTCAAACAATGTTAAATGTAATCACTGTTGTGTTTGAGGCTGCTATTATGCTTAATTTTAGTATTTGGGCCACGTGAACATAGCCGCATGCTTGTAGGTTATGAAAAAGTAGGACTTGGGTCAAGATGATACTTTCTATATGTATCGTACATATACGTACATATACAAAATATACATCTCGTACATATATAAAATATCGCATATTGTAAACATAGTCGCTGCCCGCTTCGATCTGTCAATCTGTCTGTGATTGTTTTTTTAATTTAGTACCTACGGCGTATATGGTGGTAGTATTTGGCGGTGCTTTTGTCTGTCTTCGGGGTGATTGTAGTCTATTATTTATGTCAATAATTATGAGTTTATACAACATTTTTTTACTTTTTTTATAGACTAACGTGAGCCACGTAATTACAAAAGAAAAACTTCTCGAGGGGATTGGTAGACTGGTAGCAGGAATCAATGACAGCCGCTCTTAATGCTTGACGCTGATAAAATGGCCATGTTAAAGACATGGAGACAAGTCCAAAAATGACCATATTAAGGACATGGAGACGAGGAATATAATATTTAGATTGATCTCATTATCTTATCTGGGGGTGGCTTGGTGAAATTGCTTCGGCAGAACCCAGGCTACCCCTTGAAGGGCAGTGGAGTTACCGGGGAGTTTTAGTGGGTATTCCCAGTGCCAATACGATCAGCCACTGGGCGACCCCCACACACGCCCGTCGCTTAGCCAGCGGCAGGTAGAACCATGAACGGATTTCTCTTTGAAAAAAAAAGATTGTAAAAGTAAGAAAGAATTTAACGTGTAATTTAGGTAGGTGATAGGCCCGTATGTAGGGTCGTCTGGGTTGGTACCACCGCCTTTCTTATTTCAGCCGTGAAACAGTTCGCTGTGTTTTGGATTGAAGGGAAAGGTAGCCAGTGTAATTACTGAGCATGGACGGCATTTAATCTTAGGCCGCAGGACAACAACGCACCTGCAATATCAAGTGATTTTCCCGTGAGTAACCACTTGCCATTAGGTGGGCCGTCAGCTTGTTTGTCATCTAGTAGTTTAAAAAAACTGGTACAATTTAATAACTAGCTTAGAAGACTGTTTTTTTTTTAATTTTAACGGGGTAAATCTTGACCTTCATCTCATCTGATGGTAAGTGAAGACAAGGCCGACGATGGAAGCGAGCTACACCCGGATTCCTCAAACACAGAGGAACTGGCAACTTTATTTTCGTTTTTAATGTTTGCGACTTTGAAAGTCATCTGATTGTTGTTGATTTTGGTAATTTTTAACCGACTTCAAAAAAGAAGGAGGTTATATGTTCCACCGTATGTATTTTTTTTTGTATGTATGTTCACCGATTTCTATGTCAATTGTAGACCGATTTTCAAAATTCGTTTTTTATTCGATAGAGTATACTCCAGTGGTGGTCCCATTGTCACCAAGTCAGGATCTGATGATTGGATCCCAGAAAAATCGAGGGCAAACCTCAAATTTTATTGCCACGTATGACAAATTTTACTTTTTTTCAAAGCTATTCAAGTATTTGCTTCTGTAAGTCATCATCTCATGTTAATGAGCTGATGATGGAAGTTACAACTCCTTAACTGTTAAGAGTTAGAAGATAATTCTTTCACTATGTATTTCAACCAAAGACTGAGAGACAGACAAGTCGATAGTGCTGACGGTCACCCATCTTGCTTTGACCTTAGGAAATCACTTAAAAATGTGAAAAAAAATATTTTTTAACAAAAATAAAACCGACTTCAAAACACTAAAAAGGAAAAAATAATTCAAATTCGGTACCGAGGTAGGTACTTACCCCCTAAAATGTATTTTTTGGAGTTGGTGCTATGCTGTTTCCAGAGACAATAGAAAGTGAAGCATCAACTCCAAAAAATACATTTTGAATTATTTTTTCCTTTTTAGTGTTTTGAAGTCGGTTTTTATTACCTTACATAACTAAAAACTTAACATGAATATAATGGATGACTATTTTAAATAAATAATATGTTTCATTATTGCGTATTTTTGTTTTTTCTAATCTGTTTCTTCTTAAAAATATTTGTTTACCTACTCGGAATGGGGGTAAGATGATCCCTATGCTCATCTTGCCCACCTTTGGGGATCATCTTACCCATAGGGGTGTACAAGATGATTACTTTATAAGGTTTTAGAAAAAAAGAAATATTATAATGATATCTCAATTCATTACTGGTTTCGAGTGATACTCGAACGTTGGGTAGATAGATATACTAGTATCTAGTAATTGCCTTAATTTTTGGCTTACATTGAATAATATTTATTTTATAGCGATTCCCGCTTAAGGGGATCATCTCGTACTACCTTCCCCTAACTAGTGAATCCACTATAAGTATTCACTAGTTATGGGAAGGTAGTACGGGATGATTGATTGATGATTGCTTGATGGTATTTGTTGAGTGTTTGGTCAAAAATTCGTTCACAATGATGGCCTTGTGCGAAAGCGCACTATCGTGCTGCAAAATCCAAGAATTTTCTTTCCACAAATATGATCTTTTTCGTCGAATTTGCTCTCTTAAAATCGTATTTTTTTTATTCATATTTTTAGGTATTTATTATTTTATATTTTATTATTCTTTAAGTATTTACCGTTTGACCTTCCGGCATGAATTTCGAGTGCACGACACCGCGAGAGTCAAAGAAAACAGTCAACTTGACTTTGACTTTTGATCGATTTTGGCGTGTTTTTTTTCGGTTCTAACCGAAGTGGCCCCGAAGCTTGTTGACTAGTTTGCATGTCAAACTCGTAAACCCACGTCTCGTCACCAGTAGGTAACAATGCGTTTCAATGTCGGGTCGGATTTCACTCGTTCCAGCATGTCCTCAGCGATTCTCATGCAATTGAGTTTTTGGAGAAAATTCAGGTCTTTTGGGACTAGCCGAGCGGCAACATGTTCCATACCCAAGTGATTATTTAAAATGGATCGACTCGTGAGATTTAGAAAGTTCGCCGGCTATCTCTCTCAAAGTTGAATGAGGATTTTCAGTCACTATATTCCATACTTTTGCGATGTTAACTTCAGTTGCAAACGTTAATGGCCTTCCAGAGCGAGGCAAATCTTCCATCATATCTCGACCGCTTTCGAACGCTTTGTACCACTCATAAGCACGTGTTTTTGATAAATTCGATTCACCGTAAGCCTTCTGTAACATTTTCAGTGACTCCGAACACGAAATTCCATTGGCGATGAAAAATTTAAGACAAACTCTTTGTTCGATGTTTTTGTCTATTATGCAATTCGCAATACACACTAAATATGATGTAACTAAAACAGCGCTGTATTTAATTTATTTAACAGATGCAACTCAAACTCCGCACCAAAAAGGAAAACAGTTGTGCCAATCTAACAACAACAAAAAAAAATTTGGAACCATAAACAAATCATCCATTCCCGATACTTTTTTGACTGATGCTCGTTTTCACTAACAATTGCTTAGCGTTAAGAGTCTCTTAGCGATTTTTAGCTAAGTCTATATAAAGGAGATAGAAATAGACAAATATCGTTAACAGTCACCTAAGCCTAGGGAATGGTTAGTGAAAACGGGTATGAAAGTAGGTACCTATAGCTACTAAATTAGGTGGCACTCGAAAATATACCCACCCCACCCTACTCTACCCTTATTGAACTCACATTCAGACATGGTAGATTAGTTATCCAATCCAATAGTTCGAGGCTGAAAAGGGGCCTTTCAGCCGAGCTAAGAAGTCTACTTTTCATTTCGAATACGAGGGAAATAAAGAAAATCCGGACAAATAATTAAATTAATGAAAATAATTGGCTGTAATAGTCAAATTAATTTATTTTCAAACTATTCTTCCTTGCTTTCCCATACAACTATCACCCCGTCAGAGACCGATATTTCGGTGTGGGTATGGACTCACGCGCCACGCCCCCGTAACATATCTCTTTCTATGATCGGAGGTTAAAACTCAGCCAAAACGATATTTTGTAAGGTTCCTGCTAAATAAAATCATTATTTTTTCATTTAGTTTTTCCCTATAGTTTTCGTAAGAAGAAACAGCGTAAATTTGAAAACTTCAGAGGTGGACAACCATTATTATTGTGAACTAATTTCTTTCCCTCATGGCTTATGACGCAATGAGTTTTTTTAGGACATATCCTGACTATAATCAAAGACTAAAAGTTCTTTAGACTTCGTATAAAATTACAACTTGGTACCTACAGTTGTGGTGTGATATACAGAATGGTGCCGTCGATACGACAATAAATTAAAACATGTTCTATATTAGTCCATAGAAATGGATTGCCACTTTCAAAAACATCTTATTCATTTTATCATTTCATTTCATTTCATTTCATTTCATTTCTATGAAATAATGCAGCCAATGTTATATTATTTCATACAAATGTCATGACATTATCAAATGAATAAGATGAAGCACTATCAAATGAAAGTGCGAAGCATTGCTAATATTGCTATGAACTAATATAGCCTATGTTTCAATTTATTGACGTATTGACGGCACCTCCTGTATACACGTTGGTGCTGTCAATACGACAATAATTGATTAAATCA
Source organism: Nymphula nitidulata (assembly GCA_947347705.1). Taxonomy (NCBI): domain Eukaryota; kingdom Metazoa; phylum Arthropoda; class Insecta; order Lepidoptera; family Crambidae; genus Nymphula; species Nymphula nitidulata. The sequence goes on along the minus strand of OX374625.1, from coordinate 12,409,193 downwards.
ATGCACCAAGCTTAACCCACCTTTCCCCTTTCCGCTAAGGAGCACGCGTGATAATCTTCGGAGTCATGAATTCACTGTTTCCACCTCAACATCACGTACAAAGAAATTTAGTGCCTTGATTCTTTGTCGTACTTCCAGAACTTTGAATTCTTTGCCAGCACCAGCTGCGTGTTCCCTCCATCCTGTATGTATACTAGCTGACCCCGCAAACGTTGTTTTGCCATAAAAAAATAGACCAAAAAAATAGATAGCCGATTCTCATCATCATCAGCCTATATACACAGGCCTTCCTACATGGAAAAAACACATGAGGAGTTTGGGCCGTAACACCACCACGCTGGCCCAATGCGGATTGGTGGGTTAAAGCGGTTGCAGGAACAACCGGGACTAACGGCTTAACGTGCCTTCCGAAGCACGGAGGAGCTCGAGATAACAAACTTTGATTGACCCATCCCAGGATCGACCATGGCGAAAGTTGCTTTGTTTTTCGTATCGAAACCAGAGCGCTCAGACCAATACGCCACCGAGCTCCTCCGCCGATTCTCAGACCTACTCAATATACATACCAAATTTTATGAAAATCGGTCAAGCCGTTTCGGAGGAGAATGGTAACTAAATTTGTGAGTCGAGAATTTTATACATAAGATAACATAGGGTCCTTCAAGAGAGGCGTCAATAAGCACCTTTTGGGCCGGCAAGGTGTAGGCGGCTAGTGCATTGTCTGTTCTGCACTACCTAGCTGTCTTCGCATATGGACTCTCCTTACCGCTTCACATCAGGTGGTGTTGGGTCAATTGCCGTGCTTTTTATTAAAAAATACATCTTTATCATTTAATGATTTCGTGACATTGTATAAACTAATATAACATTGGCTGCATTATTACCTACATAGAAATGTTAAATAATTACCTACACACAGCTTTGATCTCGTGGTCACATAGATGCCGTGAAAATATGAGGCTTGGTTTGGTACCCATATGATAGGGCTGCGATCCATAAATAATATTTATAAATAAAAATAGGGGAAGGTAGTACGAGATGATCCCCTTAAGCGGGAATCTCTGTAAAATACATATTATTCAAGGTAAACCAAAAATAAAGGCGATTACTACTAGAATATCTATCTACCCAACTTTCCTAATACTCAAAACCAGAAATTAATTTAGGTAATTTCGTTTTTTCTAAAACTTTACAAAGTAATCATCTTGTACACCCATGGGTAAGATGATCCCCAAAGGTAGGGTAAGATGATCATAGGGATCATCTAACCCCCATTCCGAGTGAACAAATATTTTTAAGAAGAAAATGGTTATAAAACACAAAAATACGCAATAATGAAACATATTATGTATTTAAAATAGTCATACATCATATTCATATTAAGTTTTTAGTTATGTGAGGTAATAAAATTAACAAAATCTCAAAAATTAAAAACGAAAATAAAACAGTCTTTCTTCTAAGCTAGTTATTAAATTGTACCTATTTTTTTATATTACTAGATGACAAATAAGCTGACGGCCCACCTGATGGTAAGCGGTTACCGCCGCCTATAGACACCTGCAATAACAAGGGGAAATCCCTTGATATTGCAGGTGCGTTGTCATCCTGCGGCCTAAGATAAAATGCCGTCCATGCCCAGTAATTACACTGGCTACCTTTCCCTTCAATCCGAAACACAGCGAACTGTTTCACGGCTGAAATAAGAAAGGCGGTGGTACCTACCCAGACGACCCTACATATGGGTCTACCACCTACCTACCTCACACGTTACATTCTTTCTTACTTTTACAATCTTTTTTTATTTGTGGGAGGAATCCGTTTTCGGTTCTACCTGCCGCTGGTTAAGCGACGGGCGTGTGTGGGGGTCGCCTAGTGCCTGATCGTATTGGCACTGGGAATACCCACTAAAACTCCCCGGTAACTCCGCTGTCCTTTAGGGAGTAGCCTAGGCTCTGCCGATGCAATTTCACCAAGCCACTCCCAGATAATGAGATCAATCTAAATATTTAGGTATATTCCTTTAATATAGTATTTTTGGCCTTGTCTCCATGTCTTTAACATGGCCATTTTTCAGTGTCAAGCATTAAGAGTGGCTTTCATTGATTCCTGCTACCAGTCTACCAATCCCCTCGAGAAGTTTTCTTTTGTAATTACGTGGCATCACGTTAGTCTATAAAAAAAGAAAAAAAAATGTTGTATAAACTCATAATTATTGACTTAAATAATAGACTACATTCACCCTGAAGACAGACAAAAGCACAGTCAATGGCAATAAATTAAAAAAACAAGCTCAGACCGACTGACAGATCGAAGCGGGCAGCGACTATGTTTACAATACGCGATATTTTCTATATATACGAAATATGTTTTCTATAGGTACATACATATTTTCTATATGTATGTACCTATAGAAAAGGATCATCTTTCCCCAAGTCCTACTTTTTCATTCAATGATTGCTAACATAACCTACAAGCACGCGGCTATGTTCACATGGCCCAAATACTAAAATTAAGCATGATAGCAGCCTCAAGCACAGCAGTGATTACATTTAACATTGTTTGAATAAAAGTAACATAAGTTCAAAGTCATGCCTACCTTAGATCAGCCGTGCCTAATTTTTATTTTTTCTCGTCAAAATCGCTGTATCGCTCACGCCGCCATTACGATTCGACTGAGGTGGGGAGGTGTCCGGAGCTATGTTTTACCAGTGAAATCAACCAGATGGTGTCTGTGGTTTCGGCAAAATCGCAAAGGATCATCTTACCCCAAGGGATCAACTCGTACTACTTTCCCCTACATGTAAAATTACAGATGCAACTTAGCACCATACAGAGTGGTGACGACAATACGACAGTAAATCATCATCATTTCAGCCGAGAGACGCCCACTGCTGGGCATAAGGCTCCCCCAGGGATCTCCTAACTGATCGGTCATGCGCATCCATCGGCTTTTTCGCGACCCTCACCAGATCGTCGGCCTACCAACGCTGCGTCTCCCGGTACGTGGCCGCCACTCGAGGACCTTTCCGCCCCAACGGCCGTCAGTCCTCCTTGCAATATGGCCTGCCCACTACCACTTGAGGTTCGCAAATCCTCGGGCTATGTCGGCGACCTTAGTTTTCCTGCGGATCTCATCATTTGTGATTCGATCACGCAGAGAAATCCCGAGCATAGCCCTCCCCATTGCCTTTTGAGTTACATTGAGGCCTCTTATGGGGCCTATTGTAAGCGGTCACGTCTCAGTTCTGTAAGTCATCACTGGCAAACACACGAATTTAAGACTTTCGTCTTGAGACACTACGTGGTTGGGCCGAGAATATGCTGCGAAGCTTTCCGAACGCTGCCCAGCCGATTTGGATCCGTCGATTAACCTCTTTCTAGAAGTTGGACTATTTGTCCCAGGTAAACGTATTTGTCAACTTTCAAATACATCTTATTCATTTGTGATAATTCATGAAATTTCTATGAAATAATGCAGCCAATGTCATTTCATTGAAATGTCGAAAAATTATCAAATGAATAAAATGCCTTAATGTCGTAACCATGCTACATCAACATTAGACAACCGAAAGTTGTGTTTTACTGTAGGTACATTTTAGCATGGTACGCGCCTATACCCACATCTATTACCTAACACAAAAGTGCATTATGATTTAAAACACAATTAACGCGTAGTTTATAATTTCAGTCCTATTATAAAAGTTTGTTCTCGGATTTTATCTATTTAATTTCTTGGTTGTTAATTTTGTTGCCCATGTAGGTATTAGCATGGACCAAATAATACCTACCTACTTATATCATCCTTCGGTAGGTACAAAAATGTTTGTAAAAAAGATAACTAGTAATGAGTAGGACTTTATAACGATTTAAATTTTTTTGCTACAAATGTTCCTGAACATTTAATTTTATGCTGATTAATGTTAACTTGTCAGTATAAAACCGAGGTCAAACATTGGGCTTGCCTGCCGTTTTGCCATTACAGCGGCTTCACGCAATGTCTTAGCGCCCTGACCTCCAGTTTTATTATTGACTTTCCGCTTCTAAGTCATAGCCACTTAAACTGGGTCAGGTTTTAAAGATGAAAGGAAAACGTTTCTTTTATACAGTCGTTGATGTATCGGTAGTTTGGATGGATAGTTTGTTGTCGTTCGCGTCAGCTGCAGCGCTCGAAAAACGTGGACTGGTGAAGAAAGGAAAGATTTATGAGACGGTGAGTCGTATATCGGCGGCGGCGACAGCGGCCGGTGACTGGTAGTGCGCATGCCCGTCACTGCGCCACTGGCGCGCACTGCCCCCTGGCGGACTCGCGCCGCAGTGAGTTGCGTAACAAAAGCACACTCGCCTCCTAACGCTACGCTGAAAACTTTCTCCCCGGTTCGCGTGGACGGAATGGAAAATCGGAAAACAATATAAAACTTTCCCGCGGTGCGCGCTCTCCAATTACAACGTAAAAAAACGCCCGCCCGCCTGGTCTTCTGGGCAACGTTCTGCTGGCTTTTCTTTTTTAGTTATTCAAGTTATTTACTGTGAGGCGAAAAGTGATCCTATGCAGTTTTCGCCGGTCGCTTACTTCGCAGTGTGGACGTTATAAAGTGCTGTGTTAATTTGTTTAGTTTTGCTTTGCTTGCTGCCGAGTGGTGGTCGGTGGAAGGTGGGACTGCGCTGGTGGTGGGAATCGATACTGCTGCGGTGGGAGCGGCGAAGGTAATGTTTTAGATATTTTATTATAGGATTAAGTTATTATTACCATATCCAAATTTTACCTCAACTAATTTAAATCCTCGCTATTTTGGGAAATAATTATAACGACAAAACTATACTTAAAAAAAGTTGAAATATTTTGTTCTTACGCGTATTATGCTATTAAGTGTTACGTCAGAAACTTTTAGTTAAAACTTTTGTTTGTGCTACGATACATAAATACTTGTTAAGAGCGTAATGCGTTTGCTACGAAAACCGTAGTCGCTACGCGTAGCATTGTTAAAATTTTATATCCGAAATTGGGAAACAGCCAAAGCATGACATGACGTATCTTTAAGGAAACTAGGTCAGATGAATAGATCCGATTTGATTTAAATAAAATATTTTACGCTATTGATGAAACCTTTGTTACTAAAAATTATCAATTTACTTAGGGAGGTAGGTACTGCAACAATAACAATATGTACACTTGCTTTATCCAATTAGCGAAATTCCATTCTCAAATTACGTCTTGACCGTACTACCTAAACAGTATCTAATGCGAATGCCTACCTATATTTCCGCCTAAATAATAAAAGTTAATAATAATTGATAAACAATACAAGGCTTGTTTTGTATTTAATCATACTTAAAATTTAAAAAAAAGTTGTGATGGTAGGGACGTCTTGTAGAATGTTCTTCACACACTTATATCTAATATCTATCACCGTTGAAAAAACAAACTCAACAAAAAAAAACGTAGGTAGGTACTTAGTCCACAACACAGTTATTGACCAACAGTGGGTATTTTCTAATCTTATACAAACACACTCATTCATCTTAATTCAACTAACAAAGTACAATAACAATGTATGAGAATGGAATTGTTGTCATCCATCATCGCCGCTTAACATAGATTCTACGGCAACTCATCATTTCATGTTTGATGGAACAGCAAAGTCATAAAAACTAAATGGGCCATCGAAACTTAACCTGTTTTATGTATTAGCACTAACCAATTTTATGTTGATTAAAAGTAGACTGCATCAACAATCTGCACTTAAATTTAGGCACCAAATTCCAAATTGGAACAATGATTCATCAAACAGTTTGCACAATGGGAATGGAAAGCGATGTGATTGAATTTTGCATAATTTATAACGCTATTACGTCACTATATTTCTAAACACCATTCTCGTAGGCCACTAAAACGTCAGTCGCTTAAGCAAAATAACTTTTCATAAAAGTTAGTTTTGTTTAAACGGTATACTGAATTTTATTACAATCGACGTGAATCAAAATCTCCATTTTGTTCCTCGCTCCCGGCAATCCTTGAAAGATAATAAAACTTTGTGAACTATAAAAAGTATTGCGTCTCAGATTTGCAGTAATGTCTATATTCGGATCAGTGTTTCTCTTATGTAATCTTAGCCTCTTATGTAACACTTTTGAGTATTCAAAGGACATTGTTGTAAGTATATTGGCTTATCATTCCACAATGTGGATTTTTGGACTTTATTATTTTTTAAAGCTTACATTTTTTTTGCTTTGAGTTCTTTTTTTCTCAAAGTAAATTTATTGTCCTTCAGTTATTTAGAACAATTTGATATCAGTTACATTTTCTTAATTAGGCAGATAGTTTATTTTAAAGTAAATATTCGATTATGTTTCGACTGAGAATAAATTTAATAATGCATTTCCATTATTTTTTCTGATATAGGTATGTAACGCTCATGGTTCCACACACATAATACATTCACACCTACACACTCACAGTAATAAATAAATAAATAACTTGCTCTAGCTTCGTTGTTTGTTTCTTTGTAGATTCATATTGTTCATTTAAATCAATGTATTAATGTTAACAGCACTGTTTGCTCAGGTAAGATAGCACGTAAGTAATCCGGCTATAGCTCGCTTCCATCTTCGGCCTTATCATTACTTACCATCAGGTAAGATGAATGCCAAGAGCTAACCCTTTAAGAATAAAAAAACATGATTCTAAATTGTTATGAAATGCAAGTAAGAACAAAAGCATATAAATATGTATTCTTGCTATTAGCAAATGTAGTTAAACTTTGACAAAGCTATTAAATTTTAGCTCAATATGAAATATTAACATTAGCTCTTAGAAGTTTTTTTCGATCAACATACAAGTGAATTTTTCGAAGTGGGCGTGGATGGCTAAATCCGAAAGTATGATGAAGAAGAAAAGAACTCAAAGGAGTCTCGGGCCTGATTTTAAAGAAAACTAAAACTGCAAATTTGGATTTTCATAAATCAATAGCCAGGGTACCCGGTGATTTAAAAAAAGTACACCTGTATTATTACACCTATCGATAGTGCCGCTAGCAAGGAACGAATTTGGGAAGTAAACTTTAAAAACGGCAAACTTAAAAAAGTGCATATTTTTTCACAAAATACTTTTTTATTTTTCTTCGCTATCAGATGGTGTAATAACAATAGGGTTTCGTTTTTTTTCAAAATCACCGGATTCAATTCGTGACTAGGAATAATGATTTAAAGAAAATCCAATGAGGCAATTTAAGTTTTCATTTAAAGCTGGCCCTAGTCTTCGCGAAAAGTACTCAAAGGTGAGTACCTTTCGCTAATTCTCATAGTTACGGATTTGACCATCCACGCATCTTGAAGAATTCACTCCGTATAAAGTAAATGTTATCCTACGCTCAAGCTATGGTCTGTAAGTGTGAGAGAAATCTGATTCATGTCGTAAGCAAAGCTTTATTCGGGTCAAGCTCGTTCATAAATATAGACCCTTTCTATTCCCCTTTACTCAAAATACTTCTTCATTTAGAAAGGGACAATTTCTTTGTTAATAATTTACAATTCAAAAATAAGATTGAGTGGCATGTCTGTCTTCGTACCTACTAATAAAAATTAAACCTTTGTTTTAAATTAAAGTGATTTGGAACTCTGTAGATATTCTCGTAGCTGCTACGAGCTACGATAAAGTATAATATAACTAACTTTACGCTAATTGAAAATTCATCATCATTCGTCCCACTGTTGGGCACAGGGCTTCCTAAATGGGAGAAACACATGAAGAGTTTGGGCCTTAACACTATCACGCGAGCCCAGTGCAGGTTAATGGGTCAAAGCGGTTGCAGTAACATCCGGGACGAACGGCGTAACGTGCCTTCCGAAGCACGGAGGAGCTCGAGATTACAAATTTTGATTGACCCATCCCAGGATCGACCATTGCGAAAGTAAGGCAAAAAGCTCGCCGTCTTACATATAAAACTCATTTCAATTAAAACACTGCTATAACGTCGGTGGACGTGCTAGACCGCGTAAGAGCAGTTTGTAATACCGCGTATTTACAAAAGTTGCAAAATTGAAATATCGCGCCAGCGGGTTCTTAGCGCTGATTCGCTTATACTAGATTCTCATTAAACAACACCCAGAGAACCCAAACAAGTTCAGTCAAAGATATGTGTAGAAATATCCAAAATATTAACTATTTTCTTCCTCCTGTAAAAGAAAAAAAAGCTGATACGCTGTATTTATAAACTGCTCTTGCGCGGTTTTGCACGCCCACCGACGGTAAGCCAGTTTTGTTTTTTTATTTGGCAAATCAGTAAGGGAAATTGAAATTTGTGTGACCTCGTTTGAAGTAAAATAGGTTTATTGGGAATGTACCTACATATGTGAAGATATGTTAATTTATGCGTACAACACAACAAAAACAGTGGTACGCTGTTAAAGATGCAAGCTAAATGTTAAAGTTATTTAATTCTACAAACAAATTATTAGTTCCAAAGTTTGTCACTAGATGGCGTTTAACACTTTTGAATCGCGCTAGTGTTTTTTTACATCGTCTTTCATTAGTAGTCTCAGTTATTTATTAAAGTTGTTACCAAACTTAGAGCAAAGTACTCTTAAAGGTTTTATTTTCAACCCTATTAGTATCCCCATACAGTCCAAGGTCAACCCCCCTTTACATTTGGTCCTCCTGTAAGCCGGATTAGTTAGGGAATTTCAGAGCAATTTTTGAGAACAGTGGTCCGTGGACCATAGCCCGTACTCGCAGTGGGTCGCTGCGGATAAAGTACCGGTATACTGCCAGTACCTACTCTGGCATACTGTCAGAGGCAGTATCCTGACAGCGGCAGCCCAAGGAGAGCGGAACCTGATGGAGACAGATGAGCTGAGGGACCATTCTGAGAGAGCAACATCTACCTATCCAGGATAGAAATACGAGATGTATCTTCGTGTGAGTGAGTTCAAACATTTGAGTGAAGTGTCAAGCGTGAGTAGAACATTTATTTCAAACTTTGGCAAGCGAAATTGAACTTTCATGCAGTTATTTAATTATTAGACAAGTCAAGCAAAATTGAACTTTATTTTCATCAGTTAAAAAACTTAGAACATTGTGTTATTATTTAGGACTTGTAAAATTTCACTGTTTGTCTATAATTTGCATGTGTTAGTTATAAGACTTAGAATAATTTGCATGTTAGGACTTAGAATAGTTTTATAAAAAACGAAGGAACGGGGAATCCATGCCCGATTTCCCTCCGAGTGCCAAACACTTGTAAAATTTTCAACAAAGTTAATGAACTTTGTATTAAATTTTATTGTTTAAAATTTTTATAATTAATTTAATTTGATAAAATGGAAGGTCTTATCAATGTTCAATTAGATTTATTTAATTCAGTTAAAAAGGGTTTAGCTAATTTCAAAAAAAGTCCTAAAGATAGAATAACAAAAGAATATGTCGAAGCTAGGTTAGAAAATTTAGAGAGTGATTGGATATTATTTAAGTCAAACAATACGAAGCTATATGAGATTTCTAAGCAAGGAGATTTATTAAATTCTAGTTATGTAACAAAGGAAGTTTATGATAATACAGAGGAAAATTATTTAGTGTATAAGTCTTTATTAAAAGTGTGTTTAAATCAATTTTTATCAAACATAAGTGAGTCGCAATCTAAAAAAGATAGTGATAAGTCGAGGTCATTAGTGCGACTACCAAAAATTACAATACCTACTTTTTCAGGTAATTACTCTGAATGGACCACATTTCGTGATCTGTTCCTTTCATTAGTTCATAAAAATGATACTTTGGAAAATGTACAAAAGTTACATTATTTAAAATCTCACCTAACTGGTGAGGCAGAACAATTAATAAGATACACGCCGATTACAGACGCTAATTACAGTCAATGTTGGTCTCTTTTAGAAAAACGATACAATAATAAAAAATACTTAGCGAATTGCATTTTAAAGCGTTTATTCGGGCAAAGACGTATGAACGTTGAATCTTCGTCGGGATTAAAAGAGCTACTAGATACCACCATGGACTGCTTAAATGGTTTAAAAAATATCGAAATCGACGTGAGCACATGGGACATTATTATTATTCACATTGTAACTTTTAAATTAGATCCGGAAACACGTAAGCAGTGGGAACTACAAATATCAAGTAATGATTCGAATGAATTGCCATCTTTAGACCAATTTAAGTCCTTTATGGAAAGTCGTTTTCGCGCTTTAGAATTTGTTGACAGTAAAAAGCCTCAGCAACAGTACACTAGTGGCTACCATGCCAAACCGAAAGTTCTGTTGTCTACTAATGTCTCAGGTATGCGTTGTGAGTTTTGTTCAGAAGGTCACAAATTATGTTTTTGTAAAAAGTTCACGAAACTAAGCTATTCTCAGAGACGTGATTTTGTGGTGAAAAATTCTATGTGCTTTAATTGTTTAGGTGGTAATCACACAGTATACGACTGTAAGAAACCAACCTCATGCCGGGTTTGTAGAAGACGTCATCATTCCCTCTTACACCCAGAAAATGTCGAATCTTCCCCTACATTAAAATCTCAAGACGCTGTTGAGAGTATTAGTTCGGCCACTAGTTCTCCTCCAATAGTTTCATGTCTGTCCACTCGTCAAGTCCCTAGGTATGATCAAGTTTTACTACCTACAGCCCTCGTAAATATCGAAACACAGTCTAGTGGAAATCATGTTGTAAGGGCACTATTAGATCAGGGCTCCCAAGCTTGTTTCATAACAGAGGCGGCAGTGCAGCTCTTGCGACTAAAGAAAAATTCGGTCAGAGGGACAATTACTGGATTAGGAGGAAGCAAACCGTTAACATCAAAATATGTAGTGACAGTTCAACTTCAATCGCGAATCGACAAGGAGTTTAAAATACAATTTGAGGCCTATGTGTTAAAAAATATAACTTCATACTTACCAGAACGGAAAGTACAATCTATAGATTGGGTAGAATTAAAAACGTTGTGCTTAGCAGATCCTGAGTTCAATACTCCGAACAGAGTTGATATTTTATTAGGTGCTAATATTTTTAGTCAAATTTTAAAAGATGGTGTGAAAAAGAATTTAAAAAGCAATCTTATTGCTCAAAACACATCTTTAGGGTGGATTCTGTCCGGCACAGTACACGATGGTAAGTCATATGGAGATAGATCACGAATAGCAGTTATGCATATACAAATTAATGAGGACAACATTTTAAAACAATTCTGGGAAATAGAAGAACAACAATACAGTACAAAAACTTTATTTACAGAAGAAGAACAGAAATGTGAGGACAATTTTATAAGTACAACTACAAGAACATCTGAAGGTCGCTACGTTGTGAAGCTGCCGTTCCGTGATGCGGAGCTGGGTTGCTTAAGTGGTGACTCACGGCGAATAGCTGTAACAAAATTTAAATCATTAGAAAAAAGGTTATCAAAGAACTTAGAACTAAAAAGAAATTGTACAGAAGTTATAAATGAATACTTAAAGTTAGGACACATGCGGTTAGTAGATAATAGCCATGCAAAAATTAATGAAGCTGTATACTTACCTTACTCAGATAAAACTACCACTATAGTGCGAGTTGTTGTTAATGTTTTTATTAAGAATAGCCATGGAGTATTGCATAATGATACACTTATGATTGATCCAAAGTTACAGTCAGACTTACGTCATTTGGTATTAAGATGGAGAGTACATCCTATTGTATTGGTTGCCGATATTATTAAGTATCGACAAGTTCGAATAGCTGAAGAGGACAGCATAGTCCAGCGTATAGTTTGGCGTGATGATTCTGAAAAAAAATTGAATGATTATGAATTACAAACTGTAACTTTTGGCACAGCATCTGCTCCATATTTGGCGGTTAGGGCAATAAATCAAGTGCGTGTTAATGAAGGAAAGGATTTTCCGTTGGCTTCATCACGATTAGTTCATTCTTTCTACATCGACGATTTGATGAACGGAGTTTCTGGCGTCAATAAAGGTATAGAAGTATACAAACAAACGACAGGATTACTATTAAGAGGAGGTTTCAGATTGCAAAAATGGAACAGTAATAAAGAAGAACTACTCTCAGATATACGCAAACATGAAAATGAAAATAACATGCAAGGACAAATACAGGTCATAAATATTAAGGACAATGAGTTAGCTATAAAAACAGAAAGTACAACTAAAATATTAGGTATTACCTGGGATCGCAGCGAAGATCATTTTCAGTATTCGGTGAACCTTCCAACGGCGACGCCTGCACCTGAAACAAAAAGAACGATAATATCAATTATAGCAAGGTTTTATGATCCATTAGGATGGATAGCGCCTAGTATTGTTTTTGCAAAAATGTTCATGCAAACGTTGTGGCTATCAGGCCTAACATGGGATGAACCAATATCAGCTGATTTAAATAAAGAATGGTATACTTACCGTAATGAGTTGCCAAAACTTACTGCGGTTCGAGTTCCCCGATGTTTAGGTAGTTCTAGTACAAATAACAATTACGAATTGCATAGCTTTTGCGATGCCTCTAAATTGGCTTATGCAGCAGTCGTTTATATAAAGGTCATAGATAGCACTGGTAATATGCGAGTTTTTCTGTTAAAAGCCAAAACCAGAGCTCCAATTAAACAGGTCAGCATTCCTCGCCTCGAGCTGTGTGGTGCTGTGCTTCTGGCCCTACTTCTTACTGAGGTAGCCGAAGTATTAAGCATCCTCAAAGAGAACATCAAGGCGTGGACAGATTTAACAGTGGTGCTTGCGTGGTTGAATAGACATCGCAGTAGGTGGAAGACTTTTGTAGCCAATAGGGTCCCGGAGATCTTAACTTCGTTAGAAACTTCGCAATGGTTCCACGTGCCATCAAAACAAAATCCAGACAGTTGCGCGTCACTAGGTGTCCTACCGAATACACTTGCTGAGAACCAGCTGTGGTTTTCTGGACCACCATTTCTTAAAGAACAGAACATACCATATCGTAAACCTAAAGATTAAAGAATACATTTAAAAGAAGCTGTTAAATCACATGTCAATGCTACTACGGAAGACAATATAGATATATTTAATAGATTTTTCATTACAAAAACTGATAAGAGTTATAGCTTATTGTCACAGGTTCCTCAAAACAGATAAAATTGATACTATTTACATAACTAAAACAGAAACAGATGAAGGACTAATTTATTGCATAAAAAAAAATTAATAGGAAGAATTCAACAGGAATATTTACAGTTACAAAATCAAGTTTATTTACAATCTAAAACTAGTACACTAAAATCATTATGTCCATATTTAGTTAGATTCTGGAATAATGAGAGTTAGCGGTAGAGTACAAAAATCACAATTATTTGAAGAGACCAAACATCCTATTATACTTCCTCATAATTCTCATTTTGTAAAACATATTGTATCAAGTGCATAAAGGTAGTGATAATGTTACCCGTGTGGTCACCATTCAAATGAAATTTAAGCCAGTAAAAAGACCAACGTCAAAAATATGTATTTTACCTGTAAATATTGATAGTTAGACTATAATTTAGAATTTTGTAAATTCAGTTCACCAAGATCTTGTTAACGCCACGGTGGGCGGTTATATAGTTTTATAAAAGGCCATTTCGCCACTAAATGCCCTTGGTGGGCGGAATGTTAAAGATGCAAGCTAAATGTTAAAGTTATTTAATTCTACAAACAAATTATTAGTTCCAAAGTTTGTCACTAGATGGCGTTTAACACTTTTGAATCGCGCTAGTGTTTTTTTACATCGTCTTTCATTAGTAGTCTCAGTTATTTATTAAAGTTGTTACCAAACTTAGAGCAAAGTACTCTTAGAGGTTTTATTTTCAACCCTATTAGTATCCCCATACAGTCCAAGGTCAACCCCCCTTTACATACGCTCTAAAACAAAACACTGAAATATTCATATATCCGAATAGTAGTGATGTCTAGGCATTAATTATTTTGTTTTTCGCTGGCCCAACTGATACAGGCTTCCCCTAGCGACTCCATCTCAACGTGATAAATATTTCATGGAAAGAGTCTTATGCATTCAAGGATGGCAAGGCGCTGCGTTACTCCCAACCCAATTAGAGAAGGCTTTGTTGTTACATTCTGTTAATTTGCATTTAGATTTTCTTGTCCTCGCATTTACTTTAATCGTCGCTTTTTAAAGCGCTAAATCTCTTTGTGAATATTTTGTCATAAAATTTCATCTAGGTAGGTACTTAGTAGATAATGATATCTACTTACAACATAAACCACTGGTTTAGGGTGCAGTTTATTACTTAAACTGTTTTAAATGTTCAAAATTAAATTTTTAAGCTAAGTTTCGAGATAGCTTACTTTTGGGATTTGTCTCCCAGTACTCTTGTGTTTGTTTAAAAGTGTCGTCTACAGAATCTACAGTCTGCGTGTTTTAACGTTCTAAAAACGTTACCTCTGCGTTCAGATGTCAAATCATATAAAAACGACAGTGAGCAGATAGATAGATATCCTTTAGTGCACAAAAAGGAAAAATACTACAAGGAAAAGTAAAATTTTACGAAAAACCAAAAACACACACGTCTGTGCCTATAGATGCATATCAAAACAGATCCTTCTATGGAAAGGCACAGCCTTTTCCATGAGCGCTTGATTGTCATCAATTTACTATTTATAGTACATAATAGATACCTACTTACCTAACACTGTCAATAAAAATAAGTGAGATAATATTTCAACAAGAACAATAGCGTGATATATGTATTTAAAACTTATTTATTGATTTTTTTACTAATGATAAGCAGTTAACGTAGCCTGTAGAGTTCTCAGGCAGTTTACGTAGCCTATAGAGTCTACAAGCTACGTAAAACGGTTCTCACCAGAGCGTCACAAGCCACGAGCGTCTACACTGTAGACGCTCGTAGCACTTTGGGCACTACACACGCGCTACCTATCCTGTAGAAATCAGTAGAAACTGTTACGTTGACAGGGTATTAGATAATCCTAGATCTGTTCCCCTGCTTCTAATATAGCAGGCGAACGTCAAACCTCGCACTCGGATCTCATAAGCCTAAGCCTAAGCCAATTGTAGGTTTTTTGAACAGAAACTACAAAACAACCACACAAGGATTGAAAGAAAGGAAGAAAGAAAGCGTTTATTGCAACAAATAAAGACAAATACATAAAATAATAGATTGGGAGTATTGACGGCCGCCTGGTCGAGTGATCATTAACCCTATCTGCTAACTCAGAAGTGTTAGGTTTGAATTCCGGTATGGGTAAGTATTTCTAACAGTACATATTGTCTTATATTTCCGTGAGCATACATTTGAAATAGAATAATAATCGAAATGAATATCTAATTAAACGCAAGTTAATTCCGGTAAAGCGGTTATTTTTCTAATATTTGTAGACATTTATTATTCCTCTGTTCCGATTTAGTAACCGAAAAACAAGCTATTAATGGTGCTATCTGTCCTAACAGACTGGAAGCCTTAATATGGACCAGATAGTGCGTGTCACAATATTATTATTAATTTTTAACCGACTTCAAAAAAGGAAGAGGTTATCAATTCGTCTGTATATTTTTTTTTATGTTTGTTACCTCAGAACTTTTGACTGGGTGAACCGATATTGATGATTCTTTTTTTGATCGATGCGGAATAGTTCCCATTTGGTCCTATAAAAATACATTTGGTAGTTTGGTTTTAAATCAAAAAAACTGGAAAAATTAAGTCGTCTACATATGCGAAATTGTGGATTTTTGCTTTTTTATGAATTTTTAGTGTAATGATACGATAGTAGAAATCAATATAAGCTCACGGTCACCCATCTAGCTTTCACCTTCAAAAGTTATCACTAAAAATTGTGAAAAAAAAATATTTAAACAAAAATTAAAACCGACTCCAAAAAACTGAAAAGGATAAAATAATTAAATTTTAGTAGGTACTCATCCCCTAGGAACATATTCTTGGAGTTGGTGCTAAGTTGTTTCCAGAAACCATAGATAGTGAAGCACCGACTCCAAAAATATGTTCCTAGGGGATGAGTACCTACTAAAATTTAATTATTTTATCCTTTTCAGTTTTTTGGAGTCGGTTTTAATTTTTAACCGACTTCAAAAACGAGGAGGTTCTCAATTCGGCCGGTTTTTTTTTTCTATGTATGTACACCGATTACGCCGAGATTACTGATCCGATTTACGTGATTCTTTTTTGTTCGATGCGGAATAGCTGCCATTTGGTCCCATAAAATTTTTTTCAAAAACAGTTGGGTACTTTAGTTTTAAATATAAAAAAACTGAAATTATGAAGTCGTCTACATATGCGTAATTGCGAATTTTTGCTTTTCCAATGACTTTTTAGTGAAACGATACGATAGTAGGAAACAATATAAGTTGACGGTCACCCATCTAGTTTTGAACGTAGAAAGATATCACTAAAAATTGTTAAAAAAAAAATTTTAAACAAAAATTAAAACCGACTTCAAAAAACTGAAAAGGATAAAATAATTAAATTTAAGTAGGTATTCATCCCCTAGAAATATATTTTTGGAGTTGGTGCTAAGTGGTTTCAAAAACAATAGAAAGTGAAGCAATTTGTTTAAATATTTTTATGTACACATCTTTTAAAATTCGAATTATGACTCAAAGGTGAACATAATGACACACTTTTTACATTGATAATTAAAATGTTCATCAGAGGTTCAACTAATTGTGATAAAACTATTTTTCTAAAAAGTAACAAACCTATGTCTTCTTCTTCTTCTTTTATTAATGGCAATGGCAATTTCAATTAATGGCAATTTATTAAGTTTATCTTAATGATAACAATTCTGCCAGCCCAGAGTTTTGACCAAGCATGTGTATGGGAAAATATTATAGTTTTAATGTAAAACAAGTCTGTTGTGATAGCTTCGGTTAGTTTATTTAGGTTAATCAGTAGAGTATCTGTAAAAGACAAACATTACATATTACACTGACTGTTAGTACAAAATTAGTTAGGAGGGAGTATACTTGGTTAAAGTTTAATATTATTATATTTAATAAATTAAGCGAGGATACAAAAACGTCCGGGGATGAATAAGAACAAACCTATGTCAAAAGAGGGCAAAAGGGTTTCTGACAGTCAAATTGAGTTCCTTTTGACACTTGAAAAGCTAATCGACACCATAGATAAAGCGTAGTGCACGCGCAGTGCTAACACAGTGAATTGAATGTACATTTGGCGCCATTTTGTCTGTGCATCAAACACGATCAATTTATAAAAATGTCTGATGTTAGTAGTGAATTACCTATTTGAATTTATGTATGAATGTATGAGTGTAGATAATGCACATAACTTGGTATTCGCGTGATACTATTAAAAAACTCGCCAAATCTCATTTTTTTAATCAACCTGTCGTGTTTTAATAACCTCTATTATGTGTCAGTTACATATACTACTATTTTAATAGCAACTAGGAAGATCTACCCGTCAAGCATCAGATTCCAGACACAATTGATTTTTCAATTGTCATAGACCTCCGGAGGCATAACGCCGCTTGACAGATTAAGTTTATTCTGCACAGCACAGACGCCACATTATCATCTCAACTCAATATACGGCGTGTCTGACGGCCGCATGAATCTTACAGTGCATGCCGGTTTTGTTTTATAATGAACACATTAGCTGTTCCTTGTTATTGTTAGTAGCCTCCAATGTTAGCAGTAAACCTACCTACGTTCATGTGAGTTAGAATCGTGGTGGTTTCAAGACTAAACGCCTTGATAAAACTAATTATATTCATAAATTTACATATCTACATTGTCGTGTATCGCTTATATTCGCTGGGGGAGAAGCACTAAATTTTGCGCAATTCTATGTATAGAATCAAATTGTTTGCTGCGTAGTTTATTGAATACTAGCTTTATTACGTCATACCTACATGCTTATTGAAAAGATAATATAATATGGTTCTTGAAATAATACTGTAACAGGATTCACTTCATGTAAACAACATTCACTGGGAAAAGTTGCATAAAAATACAGTAACCAAAATTTTGGATCACTACTTACATACACGAATGGGGACATAATGAACTAAGTAGATACAGTAACAATATGTAAATTACTTTACGTAGGGCGCTCGGAGGGGACTGCCTCTCGCTGCCGACCATGATCCAAGCCATGGTCAGTAGCGACAAGATATGGGTGGCTACCGCCTCCTTCTGCGAGGCTGTCCTCTGGCAGAAGGAGGCAGCGGAGAGGGAGCGGGAGGATGATCCTCAGGCCGCTCCCCTCCGGCGCAGACGCTTGGTTGGGAGAAGGCGGGCGGCTTTGACCGCTCGCGTTGTCCCAACCTAGGACGTGGCCTGCGTGTGCGAGGGTAGGCTCTTCGCACATGCATTGCACAGGCCCTTCCTAGGTCCCGTTTGGCGCTGTCGCCACTGTAGGGTCGGCTTAGGCCGGCTTTGGGGTGGCTGAGTGGGCCTCACACCGGGACCGGGCGCGGCTATGGCCACGACCGGCCCGGGGTGAGGCCTGGTGCCCCGCCCTAGGACTGGCTCTGGTCGGTTCTAGGGTCGGGCTGCCCGGAGGCGGCTCGGTGAAATGCTTCGGCAAATCCCGGATCGTCTCCATTATGGGCATGGGGAAACCGGAATGGTTTAGCAGGTATTCCCAGTGCCACTATGATCAGGCGCTGGGCGACCCCTGCACAGGCCCACGCCTAGCCGACGGTGCGCTGGTCCACCTAACCAGCGGTTTAGGGTATCGTCCGTAAGCGGATTCCACTCCGAAAAAAAAAAAAGTTTATAAGCTTAGAGAGTTACCTCCTCAGTTACCTCAATACATCATAAAGAACAATCTGACCGTCAGCTTAGGTATAAGTATGACATAGGTGCCATGAAGATTTACATGGAGAAGGAAACAGAGACTAGATCGCAAAAAAAGGACAAAGACTCCGTTTTTACGTGATAGCCGACAACTACGAGTGAAACAATATAAACAATTATAATAGTAGTAACACCAATAACTACTATGAAAAAGGAACATATCAAAACAGTTTCCGATAATGTTAGAAGTAGTATCTAGTATTTTGAATGAATAGCTTTGAAAGTTTCAAAACTCAATTTACCCAAAAAAGTTGAAGTGCCCACTTTTTCAGCATTTTCAATTACTTATATGATGAATAATATTCCTCTTATAAAAGTATAGTAAAAACTACTTATTCTCCACCTTAAGGCCGTAATAATATCATTTTGAACACGTATAAGATGTAATGCCTAAATGTATTGCAATCATTCTTGGATCGAACCCAACGTTGAGTGAGCCGTGACTTTTAGAAACATTGTGTAAAGAGGTAGTAATTAGTATCCGATAAGCTTGGCAAATTAACAACATGCTATTTGGTTGGCAGTCAGCTAAATTATTGTTTAAAACAAAATCACATGGACCTTATTCTCGGATCTTTCAGTCATATTTGAAGTACCCGCAAACCAATAGTTTTTCTATTGTTGACGAGGCCCGTCCGGCTGATAAGGGTCGAAAGATAAACAAATTAAGAAAAGTATATTGTCTCTATAAATTAATAACGCCTATTAAAAACGGAGTATGCACGAAGCCAGTAAAACTAAACCATATTGGTTTATTTTGCCCGAAACATCTGATCACAGTCTCCATAATTGTGTAAGATTTTGTAGAATCGTAAATAGTCATGGTTTAGTGGTGAAATTAATCTCCATTTTGAATCACCGTAAGCTGACTTCATCGTATTTCTAATGCTTGTCAATCAAATCAAATGTTTAATTCGAAGCATTTAAACATGGGTAGATCTTCTCATTTGTTACAATTGATATAATATTGTCACCTTACCGGATTTAACAACTCGCGTTTAATTAAATAATAAATTATTATTTTATATCCGAAGTTTCGAATGATTTACAGCGTCTATGGTGGTCATGGGAGGACTGAAAGTGTTAATTATCTTTGATAAGTTTTTATGGTAACTAAGTATCGTCACTTTACGCTATACTTACTTTGTGTGTTCCGATTCATCCAACGATGTCTGTTAGTCCGTCAGCGTACACGCTGACCACGATCGCTGTAAAAAAAATATTTTTTTGTTCAAACATAAAAGCTTTGGAATAAGGATGCAGCTGTCAATTCACTATTCTTATAAATAAACATTGGGCAGTTTATCCTAAATATTGATCTAAAATACGGACTACGAACTTATTATTATTTGTAGGAACTTTATTGCACAAATTCTTTATGCACGACGTTCGTTTTTTATAATGGGAACTATTATAAAAAACGAACGTCGTGCATAAAGATTTGGAATTTAAATATCTTTAACATTTATGTGTGCTGAATAAAAAATATAAATAGACGTAATAAAAACGTCGCCTTTAGATAACACGAGAAATATCTTCACAATATTATCTTACCAAATATATCTGTGTCTTCATGTCGCCTGCTGCCTGTCAGTAACATACATAGGTACCACCAATCCAATCTTCCCGCGTCGCTTGCCGCACCGCATCGATGCGGCCACCTCTTCTCTTCCATTTTATATTCCTTTGTAAAAGAGTTTTCGAGAAGCTACTTTATTACTATCATCACAACACAAATGCAATGAGTATGTATTATGTTGGTTGCATTGCTGTTGCACTCAGCGGTAGGTAGCTAATGTTCAAAATTTTGTTATTATAAGTTTATATATATATTTTTCTAGGTATATGTACCTATTTTATCATTTTTTATGAAGATACAATTCCTTGCTACAATGTACGGACTCTAGTTCCTTTTTGCAGTTATGTCGTTTTTCATCGATTATTTTATTATTAGTAGGTACATATTTGGGCTCCACGGTACGCCTAATCTATTAATTCTATTATATACTATTTGTATGTTTCTTACATCTTCGTGTCGTCTTTTATCAACGACGACAGTACATCAAGTGTAACAGTTGCACTACGAAAGCCGTCTCTATTACGAACGTAGTAATGGCAATCGCAAGGTCAAACTGTTACGCTTGATGTGCTGTCAACTGTACATACAACTATCACAAGGACAAAAATATAATAAACTACACACATACAAACACAAACAACACACACAAACACAATACTAATTTAATACTATACATATGATTAAGTATGTTTTTCTAAAGTATGTAAGTACCTACTGGTTTTTTATTGGCCTCGTAAGTATTACCATAGTACTTAATACCCAAGTAAATGTTTCTAATATATTTATCATACCCGTTGTGTAACTCAAGCTTGAATATTTATATTATTATAATTTTAATGTTTCCCTCTAATTAATGTTTTTCATAATATGTACTTGAAACATGATATGCTTTGTTTATAAACTACGTCATTATGTCAGGGTAGGTACCACTGCCTTTCTTATTTCGGCCATGAAACAGTTCGCTGTGTTTCGGATTAAACGGAAAGGTAGCCAGTTTAATTGCTGGGCATGGAAGGAATCAGTACAACGGACCTGTAATACCAAGTGATTTTTTCCTTGTTATTGCAAGTGACGATAGGCGACGGCAACCACTTACCAACCGGTGGGGCTTCAGCTTACTTCTCATCTAGTTAAAGAAAAAACCCAAAATATATCTTCGTGGTGTATTTGTTTTGGCCTAGTGGATCTCTTATAAATATCAAATAACAAAGCAAATAATTAATTTCCGTCACTTGATGTGTGTGATTAATAATCTGGCACAATCCAGTTTCATCCAAAGGTGTTCAGTTGATGAGTATCTATTCTATTTGTAATGTTCTATTTCTATACACCTGTGCCTAAATGTAATGAATCAGGCTGAGTCAATTGTATCTTATTATTTCTTTTGTTTGTAAGCATTCATAACAGCTACTTGCGTGTAGAAAAACAATTACTTACTTAGTCATCATCGACGTTATAGAGTATATTTTGTTCTCCGAAATTACAGTGATTTTCAATAAAACAATTTTAAGGTTATAAGTATTAAGTAGGCACCTTACAAAAAATTCTTAAACTGTTAATTGGATGAGTAGATATAGTTTACAAAAGAATCACAGGGCCTATGACAACAAAATATTTTACCGTAGAAGCAAAAACAAGTCGGGGCCTGACTTGGATTACAAGTAATGCTGCCATCTATACGAGGAGCACCTAGATTGGATCATATAAGGTGCTCGAAAGAAGAGATATGAGAATTGTCGACGATCCCGAACTCACAAGTTTTATTGAACCTTTAATCCTAAGGAGAGATTTCGCCTCCTTGTCTGTGTTCTACCATTTGTGTTACGGTACTGAGAACATACCACGTTCTCAAGAATTATTTGACATGATGCTCACAGCCTCTTTCTATCATCGCACTACTCGCCACCGGTAGGAAGTTCATCCCCACAAATAAGAACCAAAGTGCTCACGTACTGTACGGTTTCAGAGACACATTCTCCCGCTCTCAGGTTGTCGAATGAGCTCACTGCACAGCTTTTCTCAAACGAGTGCAGCATGGGGTTCTTCAAAAAAGTCGTGGAAAGGTTTTTACAGGGTCATCATCATCATTATCAGAGCTGAGCTGAGCTGAGCTTGGGCCATGACACCACCACGCTGGCCCAGTGCGGGTTGTTGCGTTAGAGCGGTTGCAGTAACAACCGGGGCGAACGGCTTTACGTGCCTTCCGAAGCACGGAGGAACTTGAGATTATAAATTTTGGTCATTTTGGCGAAAGTTGCTTTGTTTTCGTAATCGAAACCAGAACGCTCAAACTACTACACCATCGAGGTCCTCCTTACTCTTGGTAAATGTTTTGGTTTGAAAACTAACTCTCTAATTCACTAATATCTGCGCACGTTCACTTTTAAGCGGTGTATGTGGGTGGTGTGGTTTTGTTTGTCTGATTCGTATGCCCATAATTAAAATGGGGGTTAATTAAACTTTAGAGAGATAAATAAGTGAGTGGTACCTATTTCGACTTCGGTTTTTCAAACTGTTTTAAAAAATAGTAGAGCCCTAAATTAAAAAATTCTTTGAGTCAAGGTGAAAATGTCCATTAACTTTTCGCCTTCACTTGACAATGACCTCAATAGAAATAATGGTTATAGTAACACCATAACCATTATTTAATTTACTTTACATTATATATTATCTTCTACGCATTATTTGAGGTGAGTAAGCTAGGTGTTGAACACGTTACTTGCTGAAAGATTTATTGTTACTTAAAATTTATATTACTAAAGAAAATTAATTTTCACAATATTTTTGTTAAAATCATTGTTTTACTTAATTCACTAATTATTAGATAGCATTTTTATATAAAAAGACCAATTTTTTATCAACTGACACTTTTTTATGTATGATAATGCAACCGAGGTATGTGGACTGCAATAATCTGTTCAGTGCTCTGACATAGATACTAAGACTCATTTCACTGACGAGGATTAACCTCTTTGCGGGCAACAAAGGTTAATTAAATAAACTCTCAATTGATTTATTTTTAATTAAAAATAAACCATCAAACTATGAGATGTATGCAATTAAGTAATTTTGTCAGTAAAAAATCTAAAATATTAAAACATTCATAGATAGAATTTAATTTCTGAAGTATCATCATACTATGCAATGGCAGTTTTAATGAAGCACGTGGTAAAAAGTTGGCTTACGCTGGCTTAACCTTATAATATGAGATAAATCAAAACACAATAAGTATTAAAAAAAAATCCTTTTTAAAATCTGAAATTCGCAGGCGGTCGGAAGCTGCATTGTAATTTTTCAAGAAGTGACTGAAAACGGTAAAGGTATAATCTAATGGTTAAAATGCCTATGAGGTTACGTTACTTAAAATATTGGTACTATTTTTCCAAAGGTATGGTGCCGAAAAACTGCGTGTACGTGCATCCATTTTGAGTTACGAATCCTTATCAGCAATGTAGCATTAGTTTACAGTTTCTATCAACGTGTTCCATTATGTTTCGTCATCATCAGGAACATTACGAGCATCTATTTATTGGCGTGTATCCGGCGTGTATCACAACAATGTTGTGGCTTGTGCGTCATAGATCTATATTTTAAAAGATAAATTAATAGCAAGCAAACAATGGAAAAGAGCTGGCAACTATCAACCATACTCGTAATAATTTCAAGAAGCGTTATCGACAAACCAAGGACATAAGGCACGCAACAACTAAGTACTAGGTATCAACTATTTTTTTATGTCATCATCATCAACACAAGCCTAATACTTATGTCCCATTGCTGAGCACAGGCCTTCCTAGTTTCATACATGAGAGAAACACAATGAGGTGTTTCGGTTGCAGTAACAACCGGGACTAACATACAACGGCCTAACGTGTCTTCCGATACACTTTCTTTATGTGACCGGTACATATAAATGAATGCATAAAAAATGTATAATGCTTTCAATGAGTTTTTCATAGTCATACTTAACTATTGGCGAAACATGATCACATCGCGCAAGTGCGCCCAAAGAATCTTGTATCTACATAAGCATCATAATATTAATACTATATACGTATACTAGCTCATGTACTGCAAGACCCTTTTTGTAGATTGGCCTTCATTATAAAGAAAGTAAAACTACAATAAATTTGTAAGCGTATTAGCGTTATAAAACTAATAAGATTTAAATCTATGTATTAGTTGTCTTTGTTCTCTGGCTGATTGTGTGGACCTACCACAGTTTCTATAGACCGTAGTGGTACTAAAGCTTAATTTTTTTAAATTCCTTATGCAGTTCTTCTTATACAGATCGGAAACTGATATACAAAATTCACATATTTCAATAAATTATACTGTGATGGTCATCTAACCATAATAATAATAATATTCATACACTCACACCTTTATAGATACTAGATAACGGAGAAATATTAATAATAACACTTATGTATATAAATATTAGAAATATACTAAATAAACATCCATGATTCGTGAAAAAATGCTCCTAACAGGGATTCGAAGCCGAGACATCTGACCGAGGGACCACCAGAAGTTGTCGAGACCACTCGAGCATCATTATGAATAAAACCACTTATGTCTAAATGGCAGTGGTAAGTCGCTTCCCTAGAACCTATTATAGCCTTTATCGATTGCTTTCTTTTCTTGGAAAACACAAGCTATTTCTAGTAATAAAATACAACAGCAATCTAACTAAACAGGCTAAGGACTCATATAATATTTCACAGAATAATTCATACTCAATTAAATAACGGCTACCGAGGAGCAAATCATCATTTTTGTCGCATTATGATCATAAGTTTCAATTATTAAATATAGTTCAATTAACTATCGGCCTAGGCATTTGATTAGATGCCGGCGTTTAATCAACGGGCTAGGCGTCCAATTGAGCGGCAAATATAACTAGGTACATGACGCCCATGGCGGCAATATATTATACCTACATAAAGGTCATATTAAGGGGTGTAAGGGTTTCCGAACAACACCTTACGGGATCCAAGCCAACCTCACCTGCACGTGGTGCACCCTGCTGTTCAACAGACGAGGCTCTGGCGCTCCCCGCCAACCAGCACTGGGCCAGCGTGGTGGGTGACGGCCCAAAACCGCCCCATGAATGTATCACAAAAACCCAAGGCCCCAAGTGCCCGGCGGTACCGGAGATCGTGCCGGCGGTGATGGACGTTGGCGAGGCGCCGGGACCAGGGGTGCTAAAAATCCCCGGGTGGCTAAGATATCCCATCACACGAATTTGGCCCTGGCAACATACAACACACGCACACTGCGGACCGAGGAGAAGCTGCTGGAACTAGAGGAGGAATTGAGTAGGAATCGC
Organism: Nymphula nitidulata; assembly: GCA_947347705.1. Lineage (NCBI taxonomy): Eukaryota > Metazoa > Arthropoda > Insecta > Lepidoptera > Crambidae > Nymphula > Nymphula nitidulata. The sequence goes on along the minus strand of OX374625.1, from coordinate 12,383,468 downwards.
TGGAGTATAGTGGGACTATCTGAAGTCCGACGAGAGGGCGAGGACACGATAGTTCTTAAATCCGGCAACTTGCTCTATTTCCGGGAGGGCGAAGATCTGTCCCAAAGTGGTTTCGGGTTTATTGTCCACAAGTCTGTCGTGAACAACGTTGTACAAATCGGAAGTGTGTCGAATAGGGTGGCGTACCTTATACTCAGAATTACCAAACGGTATTCATTGCAGGTCATACAGGTTTACGCCCCGACCTCGACTCACCCCGACGAGGAAGTAGAAGTAATGTATGAGGATATCTCTCGGCCAATACATACTTCCAAAACTCACTACACCGTTGTCATGGGAGACTTCAACGCAAGGCTGGGCAAACGTGGCGATGATGAGTTGAAAGTGGGGCAATTTGGAGCTGGAATCCGGAACTTTAGAGGTCAAATGCTGGCCGATTATATGGAGTGGGAGGGACTCTTTATGATGAACTCCTTCTTCAAAAAACGGCCGCATCGAAAATGGACCTGGAAAAGTCCGGATGGCGCAACGAAAAATGAAATCGACTTCATCATGTCGACTAAGACTCGAATATTCAATGATGTCTTAGTGATCAATTCGTTTAACACGGGGAGTGATCACCGAATGGTACGAGGCACATTGAACCTCAATGTGAAATCCGAGAGATATCGACTGATGAAGTCTACGCTCCGCCCTGCAGCTATCCAGATCCAAAACCCTGAACTCTTTCAGCATGAACTGCAAAATCGCTTCGATTGCCTGGAGGACTGCACAGATGTGGACACTTACAATGACAGGTTCGTGCAAGCTGTCCTTACAGTGGGTTCTAAGCTCTTCAAACCCAGCCGTAACAAAAGGGCTAAGAAAATCTCCGAGCCAAAGTTGAAGCTGATGGAGGAAAGACGTATGGCTTTGCAGTCTTCTGAGGATGCTCGTCGGCAGCTCAATAAGCAGATCTCTAAGTCCTTGACTCGTGACTTACGCCGATTTAATACAGAACGTATTATAGAGGCGATCAAGCGGAACAAAGGCTCTAAAGTGTTCGCAAGAGATTTCGCTTGGACAAAGTTTGCTGACGAGGCTGAAGAGGGAGGACGGCAGACTCATTACGTCACGACCTTAGCTTTTGGCCGATATTGAAAACTTCTACGGACAGCTTTACGCGACATCACGCACACCTGTCACTCAGGCCACCGATCCAGGAGCCAAATTAGCCCGACACTAAACAGAAGATATCCCGGACGTCAGCCTGTACGAGATTAGCGAAACAGCTCAAGAACAACAAGGCACCGGGCAACGATGGAGTTACAGCAGAGCTTCTGAAAGCAGGTGGACGTGTGGTCCTGAAAGCTCTTCAGAGGCTATTTAACTCCATCATGCTCGAGGGTAAAACACCAAAAGCATAGCACAGGGGCGTGGTGGCACTCTTCTTCAAAAAGGGTGATCGGACCCAATTGAAGAACTACAGACCCATCACGCTCCTGAGTCATGTTTACAAGCTGTTTTCGAGAGTTATAACGAATCATCTCGCACGCAGGTTTGACGACTTCCAGCCTCTCGAACAAGCCGGATTCTGAAGAGGCTTCAGTACCATAGACCACATACATACGCTGCGGCAGGTTACACAGAAAACCGAAGAGTACAACCTGCCATAAGAAAGTCTTCGATTCTGTTGAGACCTGGGCCGTGCTTCAGTCACTACAGAGGTGCCAAATTGACTATCCAAGTGCTGCAGTCACTGTACGAAAACGCCACTATGTCAGTCCGCCTCCAGGATCAAAACTCGAAACCAATACGACTTCAGCGAGGTGTGAGACAGGGCGATGTTATTTCGCCGAAACTGTTCACAGCCGCGTTGGAGGATGTGTTTAAGCTTTTGGACTGGAGAGGACTTGGCATCAACATTAACGGTGAGTACATGACGCACCTTCTTTTTGCTGATGATATCGTGGTCATGGCTAAGACCCTGGAGGACTTACGCACAATGCTCGACGACCTCTGTAGAGTCGCACCAACAAGTGGATCTTAAAATGAACATGGATAAGACGAAAATTATGTCGAATTCCCATGTTGTACCCGCTCCTGTGAAGGTTGGAAGCTCTACACTGGAAGCTGTTGACGAATCTGTTTACCTGGGACAAACAGTCCAACTTGGTAAGTCCAACTTCTAGAAAGAGGTTAATCGACGGATCCAACTCGACTGGGCAGCGCGTTCGGGAAGCTTCGCAGCATATTCTCGGCCCAACTACCGCAGTGTCTCAAGACGAAAGTCTTTAATTCGTGTGTGTTGCCAGTGATGACTTACGGAACTGAGACGTGGCCGCTTACAATGGGCCTCATAAGAAGGCTCAATGTTACCCAAAGGGAAATGGAGAGGGCTTTGCTCGGGGTTTCTCTGCGTGATCGAATTAGAAATGATGAGATCCGCAGGAGAATTAAGGTCACCGACATAGCCCGAAAAATTGCGAACCTCAAGTGGCAGTGGGCAGGCCACATTGCAAGGAGGACTGACGGCCGTTGAGGCGGAAAGGTCCTCGAGTGGCGGCGCCTACAGGGAGACGCAGCGTTGGTAGGCCCCCCACAAGGTGGACCGACGATCTGGTGAGGGTCGCGGGAAGCCAATGAATGCGGGCAGCGCAGGACCGATCGGTTTGGAGATCCCTGGGGTAGGCTTATGCCCAGCTGTGGGCGTCTCTCGGCTGAAATGATGATGAAAGTTAGTATTGCATTTTGGTATTTGAAAATAAACCTCTGATATATTTTACGTTAACTAATGTCAGCAACGAAACGAATCACGGCCAATAACTCGTCTTATCAACAATCATTTGCTTCGGTATCAGAGCGACAATTGGACCTGGTTATGCCTAAATGTTCCATGCCACAGGCAGGCAGGATACTCAAGTAGCATGTATTCTTTTTTTTTTTTTTTTTTTTCTTTTTATTTTGGCACATAACAGTCATTACAATAAATCACTTAAATTTATTACAATTATAAAAGACAACGAGTGCCCAAACTTTGCTACATAAATGTGTATTACAATGATGAGCCAGTTGATGAACAGATTTTTACAGATAATAGTAAAATAACATAACAAATAACAATACATATAGTAACAAATATACATATGACAGTAATGTTGTGAGACTAATGGAATAACTAATCAACATTTGAGTTTTTCAAATACAAGTGATTTAAATCTTTTGAGTGAAATGTCAAAGAAATCCATATCTATGAAATCTTTATTATACATGCATAGACAACGAGTGAAATAATTATTGCATGTGTATTTTTTACGACATCGGGGTGGTACAAACATTTTTATGCGATGAGAAGTACGTGCGGGCAAACGAGCTTTAGTAATAAAATTAATTTTTGATAGGAGAGTCGGGGAATCTATAAGGTTATTTAGTAACTTAAAAAGAAACACTAAATCAAATTGTTTTCGCCGATATTCTAGGGAAAGTAAATTATGCCGCTTCAATGATTCCTTGTACGGTTCCGCATTATTGCAACGATAGTTTAGAATCCGAATAAATTTTTTTTGAACCCTTTCTATGCGTTCTATATGTTGTTTATAGAAGGGGTTCCAAACCACTGAACCAAAGTCCAAAACTGATCGTACAAAACTAAAGTATAAGAGTTTGAACGTAATAATTCTATTGAACGGTTTTGATATTCGATTAATAAAGCCTAAATTTCGAAATGATTTTTGGACTATGGATTCCATATGTGGTTTAAATGAAAGTTCGCTATCCATAACAATGCCCAAATCCCGAATGTTATCAACCCTATCTAAGATGGTATTATTTAGTTTATATTGAAATATTATAGGAGTCGCTTTTCTTGTGAAAGTTATTACATGACATTTATTAGTGTTTAAAAAAAGATGATTTTCTGCACAATATTTGGTCAAACAATCTAACTCAGATTGCAAATTAGAACAGTCACTTATACTAGTTACTGATTTGAAAATTTTCGTGTCATCAGCATATTGTAGGAATTTACAATTTCGTAGGGCATTGTTTATATCATTGATATATATGGTGAATAATACTGGACCGAGATGTGATCCCTGCGGAACTCCAGAAGGTATCGGTAAGTAACTAGAACAGTAACCCTTAACACATACAGCCTGACTGCGATTTCGGATATAAGACTCAAACCATCTAAGTAAACTGCCATGCACACCAAATCTCCAAAGCTTTTCCAATAACAAATTATGGTTTATTTTGTCGAAAGCCTTAGAAAAATCGGTGTACACGACGTCCACCTGCTGGTTTTCATCCATATGTCTAAGAACATAGTCCGAAAAAGTAACCATGTTTGTGTCAACACTTCTTGATTTAAGAAAGCCATGTTGTTTATCAGATATCTGGTGGCGGATCATGAAAGAAAGTTGGGAAGTTACTATTTTTTCTAATAATTTTCCTAAAATACATAATTTTGAAATCGGGCGATATTCAGTAATTTTATCTTTCTGTTTATTTTTTGGTATTGGTGTAATTAGAGCTCTTTTCCAAACACTAGGAAAGACACCTGTATTTAAAGATGTTTGAAAAATAATTGAAACCGGAGTTACTAATTGCCTAGCACATTTTGAAATGAAAATAGGATGTATATCATCAGAACCAGCTCCTTTGTTTATATTGACTTGTTTTAAGTACTTAAGAATCGTATTCTCTTCCAAATTTATATGTCCTAAATTAATAAATGAATTATCTCTTTCATCAGAAGTAAAACTCATAACATTGTCGTTCGGTTGAACAAACACCGATTGAAAGAATATATTAAATGCATTGCAGATGTCAGTTGCAGTCAAAAGATTGTTATTGTTATATGTCATTTTATCAGGGAGATCACCTAATTGTCTTTTAGATTTGACGTATGACCAAAAATAGTTAGGATTCTCTTTAATTTTGTCTTCCGAAAAAGTTATATATTTATTATAGGTTTCCTTTTCTAATTTACGTAGTCGAGATCTAAGCAATGAGAATATCCTATAATCAGCCTGATTGTTATAAGTTTTCCATTTCTGATGATACTTACGTTTTTCGTTACTCAGTTTTATTAGAGGCCGCGTATACCAAGGCGGAAATTTTTGTGTGTTAATTTTAATCCTAACTGGAACGTATTTCTCTATAAGATTATTTAATAAATCATAAAAAACTACTAACATTGAGTCGACATCCTTACACCCTGAAAAAATAGCATTCCAGTCAACAGAATGTAGATTATTTTTTATAGACTCGTAGTCTGCGTAAAAGAACATTTTCCTGGGTATGTTATTTTGTTTTAAGGGTGGTGGTAATAAGATTGAAATATCTAGATCTAAAGCTTTATGATGTAAGTCTTCTGGAACAAGTGGTAAATTAGATGCCTCAACTTTACATTGTTCAGTGCATAAGATTAAATCGAGTATACGACCATTAGCATTTAACTCACAATTATATTGGTTTAATAAAGATAAATTAATAAAATCGGCTGTTAATGAAGTTAATATGTTAGTACTAGACTGTATTATCATACATCCCAGCTGCTCATTGTATATCCAGTCAGCATGGGAAACGTTGAAATCTCCGAGAACAATAAAAAAGTCATTGGGATGAGAGTGAATTATTTCCACTGTTCGATCATAGAATGAAGTTAGTGTTGATTCGTGTCGAGATCCATGTGGTATATACGTACAGGCTATATGCAAAAAAGTTTGATCACGCCCGCTATTATAGGCAGTAGCGGCGTGGCGGGAGACGCGGCCGCGCAATGGTATACTTACCCATAACTCTTCAGCTGGTGGCGGCGCACACCACGCAGCTCTGACAGTCGCATCTAATTCTCGCCGAACAGCCACGATCACCCCTCCACCACGACAATACCCACTAGATATTACGTTACGATCGCACCTAAATATTTCATATCGATTATCGAAAAATTCAGAACTATAAAAGGAATCATTAAGCCAGGATTCTGTAATACAAATAACATCATAATTACTATTTAATACTCCATTTAAAAAAATATGAGATTTTGTTCGCAAGCCCCTCACGTTTTGATAATAAATAGCTAAATTAGTTTTGCACGCCATTTTTAATTTTTGAAAATTTATTTAATATAAGGAAGATAAAACAACAAGCACAAACAAAGAAAATTTGTACCACTCTCATTTTATTTACACAATATAACAAAACACAAGATACATAGAAAACGATATCAAAGGTAGAAATGACAAAAACATTTTCTTTTGCGGGTCGACATATACATTTTTTTTTAATCTCAAACTCAAACAATATTATTTTTAACTCACTTATAAGGCAAACCGTCGCGCAGAGAAACAAATATAAAGTTACACAAAATAAAATATGCATAACATTCAATTTTCCATTCGTGAGAAAACAAAACGTACATAATTTTAGTCACTTTATTTTACACAAGTCTAATTCACTGCCAATCATAATAGATTTTGAGGTGTCATTCTTGCGGAGAAATATTTTGCAGTCATTAAGCCATATATATTTATAACTCAATTCTTTTCCTAATTTCCGTGCTTTTCCAAACAAAATTTTGTTGCGGGGGGTTAAGTGATCGTTGACAAATATTGAGCTCGATGCGCCGTCAAGGTCAAGGTCAGCCGTTGTCAAGCCGCGACGGACGCGCACAGCGGTCAAAAACTCAATTTTCCTTCTACGCTGGGTAAATTTTACAATAATGTTAGGCACAGTAGACAGTTTGGTAAAAGCATCCGAACCCCCACTCGGGCTACCCACGGCAAAGCGTCGAACTCGGTGAACAACATCGATATCGTATGGTGACATAGTAAAACCAACTTTATTGGCAATTTTTTGTAAAATATTATTCAGGTTTTCACCTTTGATTTGCGGGACTCCAGAAATTTCTAAATTATTGATGCGGCCTTGCTGGTCTTTGAAATTTTGCTGCTCGTTTAGGTCAGAGAGTTGTATTTTTGCTTCATTCAAGTCGCGTTCGAACATCTTAGATTTTTCTAGTAAGTTATTTTGCACATCACTTAAATTTGAGACGTTTACTTTAAGATCATTATGTGCTTTCTGAATGTCTTGACGATATTGCTTCAATTCGGTGACGTCGGTTTGGAAATCGCAAAATTGTTCTTGAAGTTTTCTAATATTATCATTTTGCTTTTGCATTAATTCTTCAAATGATGACGTGATCTGTTTTTGCAGCTCGAACATGGTGTCTCTTAACTCCTGCCGGTTTTCAGCCAATATATCCGAGAGCTCCCGACGGAAGTCCTTCACACAACCGCTGTCGCAGTCCGGGTTCTTTCGCTTTCTCATTGCCACTTGATTCGGAACTTCATCGTCTTTTAATTGAGATAAGTTAGGATGTGATCCTGAACTCCTACATATCGGCGGTGTTCGTCGAGTGCTCATTATGACGTGAATACGAATACACTAAATCGAATATGCACTGCACCTAAATAATGGAATTAACTCCTCCGGAAGTCAGTAATACCTATATTGAGATAATCACTGCGCGCGCAGTCGTACGAGAATATAATATTTTCTTGTGATATTATCAAAACAACACGTAACTACTTTCCTGATAAACGTGTACCGTTCGCTCTTACTCGATAGTCTCACTCAACACTCATAGAAAAAAAAATGCAACCGTCTCTTTTACGCAAAAAACTATACCCATAAGTTGCGCTTGAACATCACATGAATTGCTAAGGTTTGTTTACACAATAATCAACTCTGCGTGTATAGTTCGTAAGACTAGAAGTATGATTTATGGAATTTAAAACTTTGCTTATAAAACGTACACAGGTCCATCCACCAACAAGCTAACAACTGAACTCTTATTGCACAATGTTTTTTTTTTAATGTCTTAGAATCTTAAGTTATTGGGTTGTTATACTTTTAGTATAATTCATCTTAGGAAATATGTAGATACGAAAAGGACTCTTTGTAATCACATTTTCAATGTTTTTGATGCGTTTAAACGCCTACTTTATTTGTGACATAAAAAATAGGGTCCATTTTATCTAATTTAGCGGTGATATCTCAAAATTGACAACATTGTGGGTTGGATCATTTTTGCATACCTACCCTTTTTAACTAGGTCCAATCTAGGTAAAACTAGGTCCAATTCACATCTTTTCTCCAAATGGGTTAATAAATGAAAAATTGATTGACACAAAGTATCAAGAAATTATTTTGTTTCAATCTAACTCATCCAAATAACGAAATATGGTAATCTGGCTTTTGATTGAGCGGAGAATACTGAAAAATAGGTACTTATTACTACTCATCTAAAGCACGACTATTCTAAAAAAGCTAATTTTTTTTTAAAAACTGACTAAATATTACAGACAAATCATTATTAGGAAACGCTTAAAAATAATGTTTAACCTGGTTGACACTACGTAATATGTCGCTTTGTTTGTAGGTACGTCATAACGTGTTTAGTAAATTTCTAGTATTTCAGCGATATTCTATATACAAATAGATAACAAACAAGCTGACGGCCCTTTTGGCGGTAAGTGCTAACCTGCAAACTGCAATAACAAGGAAAAAATCACTTGGTATTGCAGTTGCGCTATCGTCCTGAGGCCTAAGATGAAATGACTTCTATTGTCCAGTAATTTCACTGGCTACCTTTCCCTTCAATCCGAAACACAGCGAACTGTTTTATTTGGCTAAATATTCATTCTCTCCCATGTAATAATGACAGGTACGAGTACGAGTACCTACATGTGAACATTCATAAATACCTATAGGCAACGTAGATTCTACATTCAAAAGGTTATGATTATCCTTTGTCCATATACCCTCTTACTACACAGCATGGAGTACGCCTGAGGTGTCCTTTGGGAAATCCCAAAGTAACCGGGAAACCTTAATAAATTTAATCAGTGATGTGTGAAACCAAAATGTCCAAATGTATACTTTATCCAGACGAGAGATAAAAGGATGAGAGAAAGCATGCAATGTAAACGAGGAAAAAAAACAAGTATTGTTTAGCATCAACAATATTGAATTACCTAGTAATTACTCAGATTTATCAGTCTGTGAAATGTTCTTGTAATAAAGTTGAGAGATATTTAATACTTACGTGAATGTTTAGTGACTTTACCTACAGAAGAGCTGACTAACACACTTCTCACCTCACATCCTCGGAAAAATTTTGTTTATCATTCGAAATGTGCAAGAGTGCATTTTATCCGCTATGAGCGTGAAATGCGTTTTTTAAATTCGAACCTTTCTATTCCAAATTTTCTATGTCGCCAGTCCACGAAATAATACTTAGTTATTTTCTAGTGTGCCAACCTCATTTTATGAATAATCGACTGGTCAACACGTATAGCAATGCTTAAAAAAATAACTTCTTGAAATATTACCAATTATTATTTACTTTTAATTTTAAAGGAAATAAACGCTTTACTCTATTATATTTAATGCTGTTTTTGCACCTTGCATTTCCTCGCTATAGCTAGTGAACATTTGTGTTTCGCTAGGCAGCAATGTTATTCTGCGTCTCGTCTCGCAGCTTTGAAACACTCCCTGCCCTCAGGATTCTTTAATTTGAACAAATCTAGGATCCTGCGCTTGCTCAGTTATCAATACAAATAGGTACTCGCGTCTTAAAATAACTTTGCAGACTTGCATTACAAACTAACTGATGTAGTGTTGGAAAATATCGCATCGTTTTGATTTTCACAGAGCGTGGCTACCGGTACACAAGGTGTCACAAAATAACCAAAATAAAAATTCTTTATCGACACCATAAATTAAAATGTCGCCTAAATCTAGTGATCGGTTGAACGTTTGCATAATTAATATGCTTTATTTTAACTTAAGAAAATATGACCATGTTTCAAACTGGCATCCGATTCGCCGGCGTAGGGCGTATTTCTGACCCTTCTTTACACTGTTGTATTCCTTCCTAACTCTCCATTACACCTTAAAAATTGTTTTCCCTTCGTTCCTCTTCCTTCGTTCGTCCTCTGCGTTCTTACTTTAATTTAACTTTAGACATTCCTACTCACCCCACTGATTTCCTCTCCTATTCCTTTTCCGTGCTTGCTGTTCGCTTGTGGAATTCATATACATTTTTATACAGAGTGTTCTGAAAGTCCGACTTAAAATTTAAGGGTATGGTTGTGTTCCCTGTAAAGAGTCACCTCTGAAAGTTTGACACCTTTTCGACTACATTTATTTTCCAATTAAATTAATAAAAACCTAATAATAAGTAAGTCCTGCTGACAACCCTAAAAATGCGTACTATTGCGAATCGTACTACAGTTATACCACACACACACTCACAACCCGCGCACATACTACGATATCGGCCCCGAGCAACCGCAGAATTGCAAATTTTATTTAGTAACTCTGTAGTACTGGGTATATACCGCTGGTATTGTTAAGGATAAGTAGCAAACAAGCGTGCGGTTGGCACTACTCATGCGCTGCCTAGCCTGTAAAATTCAAGAGAAAGCGTTAAGTTAACAGCATAGAAAACGTTTTCCTCTGCTGACAACCTGCTTCTTTATATTATTACCCTAAGGGTGATACAATAAAGACTTAACTCTAAGAAGCAGGTTGTTGGCTAACCTACTTCTTTATGTTATCACCCTTAATCGTTAGTTTAATAGGCCTTCCAGACTTGACAGACAGACACTAGAACGCTGTTAGTTTACACTTTTTTTTATAGGTAAGTCATACAAATGACTCATCGTCAAGCGTCCCATCCCATTTGCATGGGATTTTTGACGATTAAAAAGTGCTTCTTGGGGGCCTTATTTGGGAAAAGATATTTTAATTTCATTACAACTGTAGGTTACTCAAATTAAATTTTACCAAGCGAGTTTTATCGATCTATTAGATTCAATTATCGGTCTCGTCAAGCCCATGGGAAATTACGATCTACCAGAAAAACTCTGGTTAATACAATAAGGACATAATCTTCCCGTTATCAGATTTATTCAGACTCTGGAGTCACCAAATGACAGCCCCTATTACGACGATACGCTGCTGACTGACCGGGGCAAACCGTTTACTGTTGCCCGCATTGGTCCGGGTCAGAAATAGAAGCTATTATAATATCAATCTCAAGGTTTGTAATGTTGCCGAAGCACACGATCGATAGACGCCAGTCTTCGAAGGAGTATAGAAACTGTTACACGCTCTATATCCGTATAGTGAGTTCCTTAAATATTGATCAGATTTCAATAAAATAATTTACTAGTAAAAGAAAGGTAGCTATGCCAGTTTAAACTTTTCAAAATAACTTGAAAGTTCTTACAATCTCAAAATAATCAACTCAAATCAAAAATCACAATTCTCAATTCTTCTTTAATTCTTTCTTATTATTTCTTATTTATTTTTTCTTCATCTTTCTTATTATATTATAAATGCGATAGTAGCCCTGTTTTTATATCTGTTACGTTACTCCCAAGCTACTGAATCAATTGAGAAAATCTTGACAGTGAACATTAGGTAACTTTTGGCGCGATAGCCGGCATCCACGCGAGCAGCTAGTAGTAATGTGCAAGGGCGTTCCGTTCCCTATAATATAGTTGAGCGGAGCGATGGCTGGCACATGCGTCATACCTGCGAACAGGTGCCACTAGTGGAAATGATCATCTCTAAGCTTCCTTGGCTTATAACATTTATTTATTCACCTGTAATTAAGCGTATATTGTTGGTACACTATATGGCATTATAGGAATTATATAAAAGTTCAATACAATTTTATTATTATTATAGTGGCGTGGTCGAACAAGTGTTTCAAATTAATTTTAACTTTGATTTTATCAATTAATTTTAACTTTGCTTTTATCAAAAATATTTCCAGATTGCTATCTAATTAACGAAATTATTTCAATTCAAGAGCTCGAACTATTAGGTTATAATTTTGTGATGAAAGATTTTCTAAGCCATAAATGATGAACCTGTCTTAATCATTAGCTTATTCGGCTTTTGTGTAAAATAAAATTAATAATCTCGTTATTAGGTACTTTCTTGGTATGTTGATATACCTATTTTTCTAATTTCTTTTTCTCTGTCCGACACTGCACTGCTAAATATTATCTTTAATAATTGAAAAGAGTGACTATACGAGTTTGTTTCCGGAATCTTCTGGGTAGTTCGTCTTTTGAAACCGGACATGACAGACAGACGGACAGACAGACATTAAGACATTGTTAGCTAACGTAAATTCAGACTTGACAGAGAGACAGACATTGTTAGTTAACATTATTTTTTGTGATATAACTTAAGGGATTTTTGACGATTCGAAAGAGCTTCTTGGTCGGGCTTCCTAATTGAGTAAAGATATTTTTATTTAGTTGTTACATGTAAGGTCCTTTTTAGTGTTGCTTGTTTATTGAAGACAGGTAGGGCTCAAATAATGAGCATCATTGTGTATCTTGCTAATGTAATATTTTGACGCAGCAATGTTTAATTAAACTTCAGATGCATTTACTGGTAGGGTAGGTTATTGTTGTGCCGTAACTTGTTAATCCTAAGATTTACCATACTCCGAGCTTTTACAGTAACAAAATATAAATATGTATTAGAAATACTTATACTTACTATACATACATACCTTAAAACATCTTCTCGTTAGTTGAACTAACCCACAGAGGTTTGAATGTTTGTACAGTATATTTCTAATATTTATATTATGTTATCACCTAATGCACATCATAACATAATTTACCAATAAATGCTAGGATTAACCGGTTAATCCTAAGATTTACTATACAGTAACATTTACTTGAGGAGCTTGGTGGCGTAGTGGTGTGAACGCTCTGGTTTCGATAACGAAAACAAAGCAACTTTCGCCATGGTCGGTCCTGGGATGGGTCAATCAAATTTATAATCTCGAGCTCCAACCAACGGCTTAACGTGCCTTCCGAAGCACGGAGCTTCGGAAGGCACGTTAAGCCGTTGGTCCCGGTTGTTACTGCAACCGCTTTAACCCACCAACCCGCATTGGGCCAGCGTGGTGGTGTTATGGCCCAAGCTCCTCATGTGTTTCTCCCATGTAGGAAGGCCTGTGCCCAGCAGTGGGACGTATATAGGCTGATGATGATGAACATTTACTTACATGGTATTATGCTACATAAGGTGTAAGCTTAAGGATATTATTATATAAAAAAATGCCATCCCTTTGCCCGTACCGTACCCTACCTACCCACCTGTGTAAATAGATTCATAAGAATCGTAAGCTTTTCAATTAAATAACCGACCAAAGTAGGTCTCGCTCGATCGATGGACAATTTAAAATAGCCACTACCCACTACCTAGAAAATGAACTATCAGTGTTGAGTATAAATTTCTTACTTTAAAGAGCTTGTTGGCAGGTGATTTTCTTTTATCACGTGATGTTGATGACGTTTGGAAAAGACTATGACCTGTGCCCGTTCCATATCCGACGACCGGCTGGCCGAGTGGTCTGTGCCCCTTGCTATACAGGCTACTTGGTCGGGAGGTCCCGGGTTCGAATCCCGGTAGGAGCAAATGTTTGTATGATGAGTACGAGCATTTGTTCACGAGTCATGGATGTTTATATGTTTATTTAGTTTATTTCTAATATTTATATACATATAACTATCATTATTTCTCCGTTATCTAGTATCCATAACACAAGCTCTTAAAGATGCTTACTTTGGGCTAGATAATAGGTGTGAGTGTATGATTATTATTATTATTATGGGTATTTAGAATTCTCAGCTTAAAGCTGGTTTATGCTACACTATTATGCTGCTACTTATTATTACTTATCTTATCTTATCATGGGGCCGTGACTTGCCACGATGCACTTCGACCCTTCGGGATCTTTTGTGCCTCCCCTGCGTTTACTCTTCCTGTGTCCAGAATATAGATGCCATTAGCCTTACTATATCTTTAGGCAGAAAGAGCTATTTACTCTATTATTATTAGAGCTTATTACTTATTAATATTATTATTATTATATCCATGGTCAACTTTTTTAGGTTCATGAGCAGCATTTTTGTCAGGAAGCTTCAGAACACAGAAGAAAAGAATACAGAATGTATACAAAACATTATGTAAACATCCTAGCTGTTAGATTGCGGGCATCCAAACCGTATATGTAGTGGGAAAATGTAATAAAAAAAAGGTCGAGTAATTATTTTATGGAGCGGGATGTCGCGGACAGAATAAACCATTACAGTTTGTGATCCGCTTACATTTATGTGTATACTTTTGGGTACATACTTAGTATACATACATTTATTTTTCAATTAGTCTCTATACTTTGTATGAATAAACTATGGTTTATATTGTTTATTTGATCATTCATTAGCAGCCCTCATGTGCTCATACATAATAGAAAATCTATTTTCTGATATTATGGAAGTTACAGATTAATGTGGGATTGCTTTATATGCATATACAGAAAGCTTCTGATAACACACAACACACATTTCATCACTTAAAAATTTTTGTTAGTGTGGTATAATGTAAGTATCCTGTAAGTTTATTAACTTCATGCACCATTAATCATCATCATCACCAGCCTATACGTCCCAATACTGGGTACAGGCCTGGCTACATAGAGAAACATATGAGGATATTGTACTATATAAGAATAGTGTTAAAGCTTTATATTACATTAAACTATAGACAACTATCTGTTGACTACATCTACACTTTAACTATTCTATTAAGAGCTGTCAAGAGCGTTTACGGCACACGGCTTTTCATACAAACTTTCATTTAAAAAATATTGGAAACGAACAAACTGATAATAAGACTTTACAATACATGCATAAGCAATTGAGGCTAATCCGAATACCTGTCATTGTTCGAGAAAAACAGTATCAAAAAAAATCGCCAGTAGCTAATTACTTTTGTATCAGTGCCGTATGATATCCATAAACATTTACCATTACGCTAAAATTGCCGACGAAGTGAAGTTTGAGGTGTTTACAGCCCTGGGATGCTTAAACGGCGATATATTGTATGTTTCATATTTCATTCATAGTATGTTTCACTTTCCAATAAAATGAAACAATAACATTTCATATTACCTAATGTGACTGGGTACACTTTTTATGAATTGCTATTTATATAAAATTGGTGAATTTATAGAAGTTCCTAGTTGACCTACATTTCGCTTTCATATTTTCAATTTTTACTTGTTATTGCTCCTGTTTAGTACTAATAGTGTAAAGATTGCAATTTTTGGTACAATGGCGGACTTGTGACTAAGTTTATGACATTTTTTTAGAACACGCACTCCTAGTAGAAACTCGTGAGACGGTGTGAACCGACGTACTAGCTCACACTTATCCACAGCCGCTAGGGGTATCGTTGTATGAAGATGACCTACTTCTGTTTATTACTTTGGCTTCACTATTGATAGTTAGAACAGAAGTATGTTGGTAATGATTTAGTTTTGCTTGTGTACTATCTTAATGAATGAATGTTCAAAAAAATATAGAATTAGAAACTTTAAGTAACCCCCGGCCTCATTAATCATCTATCTAACACTATCTCATTGAAACTTTTCATAAGAGCCCAAACACGCTATATCTGCTGTAAGTTTCTGAAGAATTAAGGATCCCGCAGACTTTTTGATGGAGTAGGATTAGCTCAAGGTTAGTATGTCATGGAAATGTCACCAAAGTGACATTTCCATGACAACGACATGATAGTACAGCAAATTTCAAATCAATCGGATCTGTGAACGTTAGTAAAACTCTTTTACCATGTAGAAAATGAGCTGATAGTAATCAAAATGATCTTCATAAATTATAGCTAAGAACCATCCTAGTCACGTCAGCTTTCAAACAAAAAAAAACGAATCAAAATTGGTCCATTCGTTTAGGAGCTACGATGCCACGGACAGACACACAGATACACAGACAGACACGTCAAACTTATAACACCCCTCTTTTTTCTTCGGGGATTAAAAATAAAATTGCTTGGAAAAGTAAGTTTTATTTAAAATATTAACAGTACAGTTACACCTTTGAGTCAAAATTTCCTTCCTTCCGAGTCAAATTTTCCAACCTTCGAGTCAAAACCTCGCTCTGGCTAATTAGCCACTAATTGGGGTTGTAACTGTACTGTTGAGCTAACGCCAATACATTACAATTCACAATTCACCATTGAACTATTTTAAGCCTTCATTTGGTATTACAGCTATAAACTACCTATTCATAACTTTTTATTGTTCTTAAACAAAGACCTATCACAATCCGTTTCATAACTGGCTACTGAATTACCAAGGACCAACAACCATACCATACCATTATCAACCCTATAAATTTCTTTCAGTCTTTCTATTTTGGCGTTATAAGCTATAACGTCTACCTTCTAATTTTTCTAGTCTTGATATATTTTTTCTAAATGGCATATTGTTAATTCCGTCACAGTATGGAGTTTAAAGACCTTTCAGATCGATACCCGCCGAGTATGGATATTTTGCCTACCTATACTTAGGTGTCCTACGTATCTAGGTACCTACAGCTAGAAATTACTTAATTATGTATGGAATACGTAATGGCGAACGTTAGTTTTTATTGATTGCGCTCTATGCTGTTTTTACTATAATCGTGGGCATTAACACGTTATTGTTGCCCGGATTTTAGCAGCATTTACAAAATGGCTTGTATTTAGCTGTTCATACCAACCTAACTTAACCAACCAAAGAAACAGCTGATTGAGCACGAAAAAAATCTAAATGCTTACCTTAATCAATTGTTTTATATTTTTACACATTGTGTAATTTGTCAAGCCGCGTAATTCCAATTGTATCTGGAATCCGCATATTTAGCTCTTTTGGCGAATCTCTTTAATTTATATCATTTAAATATCCAATTAAGTAAGTGCTAACAGTTCGACTCTACTTCGGGCTTCTTCTATAGAACTCTCGGACTCAAGGAAACAATGTCAACAAAGCCCTAAAGATTGAAATCAGGTCACAACAATGCCAAAAAACAAACATTTCATACAAAAATAAACAAAGCACA
This sequence comes from Nymphula nitidulata, assembly GCA_947347705.1. Taxonomy (NCBI): domain Eukaryota; kingdom Metazoa; phylum Arthropoda; class Insecta; order Lepidoptera; family Crambidae; genus Nymphula; species Nymphula nitidulata. Next base: position 12,366,483 of record OX374625.1, on the reverse strand, counting down.
AATAACTGAAATAAACAAACTTCATAATACTCGACTTTTGGTTTGTATCACGTCAATAAAAGTCGTACTTACCTACGCTTATTTAACCTTTGCATACAAAATGTTGTTAAGGCTTTATGTGCCTGTATCATGTGCCTGTATTGTTATGTATTCAATCGAAATTATCCTTACTTAGCTGTGATTGAATTATGAAATGTTATGTTTTTAATTGTGTGTGTTCTCTTTGAGGATTATTTTCAGTGTTTTGTTTAACAATATTTTTGCTTAATCTGTTTATTTTTAAAAAAATATTGAAAATAGAAAAAATAATTTCCTCGGGCGGAAAACGAACCCGCGATACATTTCTTTTGTTTAGAACACCCGTTTATTTTAATTTATTAAATGCGTCTACGTGTTTTGGGCTTTGTTTTATTTCGGGTCTGCTAGAAGAAACTTCGTTAAAAAAGCATATAATTTTGGCCTTACATTTGTATATTTTATTTGCTTTTGTAATAAACAAATCTGCGGACCACTTGAGTTTATTGGTTTGTCTATTTTTGACTAATTGATATCGTATTATCTTAAAAACTTGAACTGGCCAATTTCCTGAGAATGGAGACATAAATCTGATTAACTTGATGCTCAAGCAAGCATTTGGTTACCTACCTACCTAAACCTACTACCGCGTATAGGGATTACGCGGTAATCCCCGAAACGCCTCACGTAATCACAGCTGTAAGGTTACACATTAACGGTGAAGACTATTCATTTTATTCATAATTAAAAATGTTATCATAAGATACAGTGATAATGTCCAGACGCAGCCTTGTCATTGTGTGCATAAGATTAAGTGTAATGAACTTAATTCTCATCAGAAATTACCAATTCAAAGCAGGCAAGTATTAGTTAATCCTCCGAGCATAACATCCTTCGCCGTATACTATAATTTTAGTTAACTTTGTTTTATCAATACTAGGAATTTTACTTCTATATCGATCGTAGAATCAGGCACATGATGCAAGTTATACACGTGCATATCAAGTCTGACATTATTTTCAAGCTTTTTTACGGGTTTTGGAAGGGATATACCTTTAGAAAACAAAGCACCCTTGTATATTCTCTCTATTAACTATGTATCATTTATGTTGTGTATATGTAATGTACATAAACTGTTGATTAAATAAATAAAGTGAGTTTATTAGTCCATTAAAAAGGCGTCTTAGGATAGCGCAATCTTCTTCGACCCTTGTCAATTTTCTTTAGCAGGTCACAAAACGTGTTAGACAGTGAATGTAGCCAACACAATGAAAGCATGCGCAGTCTTCCCAGGCCCTTTAATTCAATTTAAAAGGGTCTTACGCGCATTGTCCAACTAATAGGCACATCGGCTACGGAAGGGTTAAAAATTAAACCCTTCCATAGCCAATGTGCACATTAATTTACTGTTTACTTCCGATATGACAAGACAATGTCGTTAAACTGTTTCAGAAACGCCTAGTTTATCACCACTTCACTCTACCGTTTACTCTACCCATGGACAGCAAGCACCCTTTAATACTATTTTTTCAGATTGTCACATTTAAATTGTTTTTAAGTTATAACAATAACAGAGAAGGTAAGGGGAACTAATGCCCATACAGCCATGTCCTAAGTATTTGCTTTAAATTTTGCAAGTATTGCATTGAAATGCTGGTATCACACTTTTCGATGTATCTTGAGATAGTTTGGCGCTAATATATGATGACAGTCTCCATGATGCTTCTTTGATAAGGTACCCACCAGAAAATTATATAAAAAAAAATTAAATTCTTAACGTGTTTCACATCAAATTCACATAATATATTACAATGATCTTTCTATTGCATGTCAACACAAACACTTGCTTCACAAAACAACACCAACTTTATAACACAACGTTAGCTCATACTCACCAGCAAATCCCGCCAAAAAAACCTAAAATGCATCTGTTACAACGACATTCTTATCATACGTATCCATCACAATGCGACCGATTTACGTGTGTGAAAAAATCTATGCACTCTGTCTAATCACATTATATCATCGACCCTGTGACAAATTTTTATGCATGCAATTATGAACCATAATGTGGTAAACATATTTATCCTGCGATTGTAAATTTTATAAACTAAAGGCAGAAACTTCTTTGCTTATTTAAACATAACATAAATGTGTCGCAGTACCAGTTTCGTATCAATATGTTGAAATTTCGATTAATCTTCATCGTATCAGTCATAGCATCACTACTAATTTACGTCACGCTAATAACTTTGTCACAGTCACTGACTTCTACAGTTATTAACGCAAAAATGTATTTGTTTTTGTCTAGATTTGAAATAAAGTCTTATTATTTAATTTTAAAAATATTTTGTAATTCATTCGAATTTTGACTTATTGATATTCAAACGATAAAAAGCGTACTTAAAAAAAATCTAATAGAAGGCAATCAATGACCTTCTATATTGAAGGCAATCAACTATCGTGAGAAATAGTAGATTGCTATATAAGGGTGGAAAGGAATCAATCCCTACGAGGTTGTTAGACGCCCGAGCGTAGTGAGGGCGGCTACAGTCCAAGTAGGGTTCGATTCCTTTTACCCGTGTGTAGCACTCTACTCTGAGTATTTGGAGGAAAACGCTAGTTCCCTTCCCACCACCGGGCGGGCAAAACTCATACTAATTGCTTCCTTTCCTAGGGCGGGAATGAAGAATTTAAAAATAGAACTGAATTTGGTTACGTACAATCTGTGATACACTGAAGAAAAAAAAGTATTCGGCTGAATGGCCAGTAGGCGGTAACGCGATGTGTTCCAAATTTAAAAATACTCTTTCAACATACTATGTTTAATCTGTGAAAAAGATAATTTTGGCGGGATAATAATCTTGTACGCACGCTAATTGTACTAACGTCACAACTAATTTTAAATAGGTTCTACTCATTTTAGTAGTATTTTTTTATTAATCAATTTTATTAGAAAAACTATTTTTTATTTTCCTTGCATTTGAAATGAAAAGTAGAGTGCTACACACGGGTAAAAGGAATCAAACCCTACTGGGACTATAGCCGCCCTCACTGCGCTCAGGCGTCTAACAACCTCGTAGGAATTGATTCCTTTCCACCCTTATAAAGCAATCTACTATTTCTTACCCTCATATACTACAGTGATTGCAGCATTAGAGACTGCACAGAAAATTAAACCACATGTATTTTTATTTTTTCGAAGCACTTTCATTACGAAAACATAGAAACCTTCGCGATATTCGATCCCGGGTCAGTGAAAATTTGATATCTCGAGTTTCTTACTACATCTGCTTTTACCCACCAAACAGCATTGGTCCAACGTGTTTGTGTTGTCAAATTACTCATAGCAGGGCGGTTCCTCACACTGCCGAGTATGTACTACGTATCGCCCTTGTGTTTTATACGCCTGATATTTCTTTTACTACGTTGCTAATCTATTTATAAGACCTACACCATATTTTTATTATGCTTTCATCCCTTGCCACCTTGCCAGCACTGCGTCTCACGAACATTGTAAAAAGCTTATTGTCTATTATGTGTGTGCTGCACAGATTAAAGCTTTCTATTTGTTACGCCGAAATTCAATTCAACCTTTGCTTTATTAAGTTATGAAACAATAAACAGACATCACGAAGTTATGCCGGAATTAACAAACATGGCGACAAGGATTTACAGACCCTTCAAAGGGCACGTTCCTTATCAAGGGCGAAACTGGGTGAATCCGTATTCATAATTACGGGCAGAGGCCCGAGTGTCGCCTAAGTTGTGCGAGTTCAGAGTAATAACGTCGACTCAAATCTGGTATGTCAACTGAGCCCATTATCTCAAAATATTCAGATATAACGGCCGCCAATCCCGAACATTGGCGATAACATTATCCAGTTGTGAATGTCGTCCTTTTCATACTTTTTGTTAATAGGTTTTAAGAGAGATGGGGTATAGTGGTGGGGTATAGTGATTTCGACTGAGGAAGCCCTAGGTACATAAGGTGGCAGGCAATTCAAAGCGCTCGACTGAGGAAGCATTAGGTACATAAGACAGACAAATAACACTACTTCGCACTGTTGTGTTTTTTCAGTGAGTAAGGTCGCCAGAGCTCAACGATGAAGCTTTGTGTTGTCTGTTTATCTCGATTATACTGTAGCCATAGCCCGGCTGCGGTAACAATTTGTACTCGTACCTACTTGTGTCACCCCTAGTGTATATTAATTTACTATGACACTGTGTCTGGAATCTGTGGCTTCTCAAAGTTCAAAACTCTTTTAGTATTTTACCTTTAATGTTAAAATTGCATGAAAATATTTTTAAGAACACATATTAGGTAAATAAAACAACAAGAACGTATTAGCACACGCTACATCCAACTTTTTCAATTATTTATTGAAAATTGATAAAAAATATATAAAGAAAACGATGAAAAAATGAACCCGGTTCAATTCCCGCCTGGAGCGTACATTTTTTTTATGGTTTTCTTTATTTGTATTTCTTACAATAAAGTAGGCGTTATAAACGCACAAAATCAAACATTTAAATGTGGAAATAGATACTTTATAAACACTAATAATGCAATTGAGACGTATAAATAGAGTATTTTTTTTTCTAAATTGCTGTTAAATATTTCACTTGTGACTTTGAATAATATTAAATATTTTATTGGCATATCAAGTCTATTAATGCTTTATTTTCTACTTATATTATGTAAATTTTACTTTTGTAGGTAACTAGATATTTTTCTTGCTGAGAGAGAAGAAAAGTTGTATGTTTCACTCGTGATTGTGAGCAAATTTTTTTTTTATTGCTTGTTTGTCTTTAAATTACACACAGTGCTCAGTAGTCTGTTTTAAAATCAATCGCTAGTTCGTGATTCAAAGCTTCACTCGCAGCGAAAAATAACTTTGGCCACTTGTTGAACAAATAAATATCATTAACACAAACTTATAGGAACTATAGACTTTGGTATATAACATAATTATTAAGTGTGTGCTGCAGTTCAAAGAAGGGTAGGCTACTTAATGCAAGAACCTCAACAAGAGCTCACTGATTTTCAGCCGTAACCAATAAGTATAGCTTTTTTCGTAAAGAAGCTACGAGCATGAGTAGATACGTAGGTAAACTCATTCATCTATAAAAATAAAAACCATCCTCCCATGTTATCCATCGATCTTAATCTTATCAAAAATTAGTAGGTATAATGGTTTCGACTTTATATTTTAGCAGAATAATACCTAGATATCACCTCTTTCTCCACAAAGGGAGCAAGTAAAAATGAATAATTATGTAATTGTTATTATTTAATCGTAACTTATTGACGGTTTAGATAATACCAGTGTTATATTACAATAATAATTAATTATGTAGATTTTTGTGCCGAATTCGTAGCCGTGTCCCTGCACTCTGTATAATTAGTTTCACGACAAAAATTTCGTATAATTTTCAAGATCTTTCCAGTAATGAAAATAATAAATAACCGGCGCGGTGATACTGTTAGTCTCTACCAAGGCCCTCAAAATGAACAGCGGTCGTAAATTTGAGTGAAATTAAACTCTTTTGGAAATGAAGTGACAGCCCCCTTTATAGCCTAATTGTATCATAAAATTCTATAAAAGTAATTAGCTATTGAAAATCTAATTATATGTAATAAAAAAGGCGGATGCTGTACTAAATTACAAATCGATCTATAATTACATTCGTCTAAAAATGTAATAAGACTTTTATTATTTTTAGATCGTGATAATATAAATTATAATAATATATTCATACTCACACCAATTATTTATTCTAAATCAAGCTTAATTATAAGTTAGGCTATAAATATACAACTTTGATACGTAATTTACAAAGAGAACACAGAAGGAACACCTTATTTATTACCAATTTGATTAGGTACAATTTAAATAAAAGTCAAAAAATTTGATGGACTGTTTAATTAGAGATGCAATATAATTATTTTACAACAAGAGACCAAAGACAAGACTGCTCAGTACCTACTTGACACATCATTTTTACTAGGGCTTAAATAGCGATTACTGAAAAGTATTCAAATTTCATTTTTGATAAGGAGTTTCATCATGACCACAGTTTTACAAATAAAACAATTGCGCAAGCTTTCAAAAATCGCGCTTAATTCTGGGAGCGAGCGCCGACGGCGATCTCGAAATAGTATATTATACACCGAGGGGATAAAGCACTGTTTTATGTCACGGGCGCGATATTGAATTTAATTCCCGAGCACAGCGAGGGTGTTAGGAATTAAGACGAGTTCTGAGCGCAATGAGGGGTTCAAGCGCGCCCAAGACAAAAACAGCTTTATCCCCGAGGAGTGTACTCTACTTTTCTCACCTTTTGCGAGGCAATAAAAAAGCAAAGCTACTACTAAAAACAGCGTTTAATATAGTAAATTAAAATTAAAAGTGAAAATTGATGTTCAGAAGCACTGATTCAGACACAGAGTTTGCACCTTTTGCAGTTTTCCATTTGTCGAAATCGTTGTAGGCTTTCAGGTATTTTTCCTTTGACTTATCTGGGAGTAGATTATAAACAATGCTTATGGCATACAATTTAATGGACTCGGGAGTTAAATCACTTTCATCACTCGACATTTTAGCGGAACTTTTCTTCTATTTTGAGATATTTTCATAAAATCTTTGCAGTTATTACGTATAATATTGCAGCTTCTTGCAATACTCGCGGCTTTTGTTTAATTTCAAATGTGTTCCATTCAGCTGGCCGTGACCAGCTCGATTTTAGAAAAAGTTCGATTTTCAAATAAGTTCGACGGGGCGCCGGCCCCATCCTTCGAGTATTAGTTGATCTATTATTACGAAATTAGACTTTAACACCCATATGCACAGTCGGCTCCTCGAGATTTCCTCCACTCGACTGTGACTCGACTCAGCCTCAAGGATAAAATCGGTATGCAGAATTCAAAAAACTATCCTCGACTTGAGCAAATTCCTCAGTTGAGTCGAGTAATGAACTGTCAAACTCAAGGTACGTCGCGATCTACCTTGAGGTCTCCTCAAAGGTTGTTAACAGTGCTTTTCACGCTATTTCTGAGGTTATTTCAAGTTTTATTAGCATAATGACTGATTTTTATGGTTTTATTGACTAACTTTCATGTGAGTATATGTGCTAGATACAACTTTATTAATTTACCTAGATATTGTGATGCAAATATAATTATGTCAACCGACAGTGGTGTTTAATTTATACTTTTTGATAAATTCCCTCAAGCACGCCTTTACCATTTCACTAAAAACTTGCCTCCTGGCCATAATAATTTTCATACTGAACGCGAAAAACGAATGAAATCAAATAAATCAAAATTAAGCATTGCAGTATTTGCAGTCGACAGTTGAGTTGAATGACAAATTATGGCAGAACTGAAAGATACGTCACAGAAGTAGAACACAATCTCAGAGGAGGACAGCCCATAGATGAAAAAAGTGAACCATAAACATATTATCAACACTTTGCCAACATAATTATAAGAAATTTCATGACGTCATTCCTTCACTCAACCTCAACCCGACTTTACTGGAGTTTCCTCAGTGGAGGATGAAGCCGTAACTGAACATACCGATTTCAAGGATGTTTTTAAGATTTCCTTGAGGTGACTTCGACTAAGGTCGAGTGGAGGCGGATTCGAGGAAACGTCTCTGCATATCGGTGTAAGGCCACTGCAATAAGAACTATGAAAAGTTAAAATATTACAACCCAGCGGGTGATAATGAGATTCAGTCCAACATTAAAGGCAACCCCGGCTAAAGCCAAGGGCTTTAATGACTTGCTTTACGTAAGGTTTGCATGATATGTAATTTGGCAGTGTCGAGCAGGTGGTGTAAAAATGTTAATAAATAATTTTCATTACGTTCAGCTGATTTTACGTAACAAGTAGTTGTGTATTTAAATGATAATGGTGCACACTAAGCTTTGTGACGTTGCGTAGATAAACAGATATGTTTATCGAAAATTAACTACATAAGCATAAAGTTCAGATACTACCAGCCGACTTCGTCGAATGCTGTAATGAGCAAAAAGCTTTATTTGTTGGAAACAATTTACTAGACTTACTAAGAAGAATTGAAATAGCAGCCATGCTCATGATTCCCCCAAGCTTACATTTATAAATTATACGTCATTCACGTGCAACTTTAACGTTTTACAGAACTAATTTGACAGTGCAACATTTGTATCTGAATGTTTAACTAATAAGTAGGTAGGTGGGTACTTGAAACCTACCTATTTATTTACCTACTTATTCTTGAGTCAAGGCTGCCAACAACAGCAACTTATACGTTAATTGTAAAAAAAGGATTCCCTTATAGAAAAAAAAAATTATCACAACTGTGTATGTCAGTATAAATAAGTAGGTACTGCACCGAGTTGGCGGCGGCTTTGGCTAACATCAAAGTTGTTGCGCTACTAGAGGGAATATTATATTGCAATTGAATTTAATAGAATAGATATCATTTATTTTGACAGACGGTCATAGATTTTACATTATATGTGAATAAAACAATTAGGTAGTTGTCAAGAAAATTTTATATTTATATTTTATTTAGATTCTTTGATTTTATTATATTAGATAATATGATTAAAAAAAAATACCACAATTACAATTAATTACAACGACGCTATTCGACGCGAGCAATCTACTGTACGACACTCCTTTAGCAGTAAAGGACTTAAAGAGCATGTATTGGTTGTGGAAAAAAAATATTATTATCACGAAAAAAAAATATAAATTTGCTACTCTTCAAGACAGTGTACGCCCAGTACAACTATAATAGATTCCAGCAAGGAATAAACTAAATATTTTAACATAATTTGTTACCAACGAAGTATGTTGTTTTAAAGTTATTTTAATCCTTTTAACACTTATATTTTCACTATTTAAGAATCAGATAGTTTCATGGATGATTCATGAAATATGCTACGTTTACCATACTAATGTTCAGAAAGTGACTCCTCGAGAACAACACATCAGGTGTATACGTCAACATTGCAGTAAGGGCTTATTTCGGTTGAAATATTTTTATACCAAAAACACAGTCAACTACACATCATGCGCAACAGTTACTTTATTATGCGAGCTTCAAGTTGTAAGTGCTATTTTTGATGTATGGATTTACTCACGTCTAGGCGCGTTATGAGAGAATACCCTAAAAGTTATAAAGGTAAGATTTTACGACACATCATTAATCGGCAGATAGTAAAACTGGTCCATATTTAGTTAGTACCTTTTATTGGCAACCTATTTGAAATCAGCCCTGAAAATTCAATTTAAGGCATACCTACGTAGTGCATCACAAATATTGACACAACAGTCCAATGTAATTACGTGCTGAACCGAACATTTAACTTTTACATTTATTTTCAGTTGATTGCTCTACCAAAACGGCTGAGTGAGCCTATTCTGAATCACTGTTATGTTAGTTTAGACCAGAGGTTCCCAGACTTTTTTTCCATAGACCACTTTCAAAATGTAGCTGGTTCCGGTGGACCTCTTGCAGCTACATTTCTACAATATTCTCAAAACTCGAAAAAAAATGTTTTTTTTGTCACGCCAACGTGAAAAGAAAAAAAAGAGGCCACGTTAAAAATGTATTTTATTGTGTTTTGTAAAAGATAAACACTAGAATGATATTATGAAATAACGCTCTGATTAAGCTTTAAATATTTTTCTAAATATACATATGTCATACATTTTAGTATATTGAATGTTTTTATTTCATTTATAATAGAATTTAAAAAAGATGCCATGCCTAAACCAGAAAAACATTTCACACAGCGTAGGTGTCCATCAACCACTTACCCGAGCCGTATAAATTCATTCAAATTCAAATTCAAATTCAAATTCATTTATTTGCGAATATGGGTAGATACATATACAAGATAGAATAATTAATTAATAGTCCGGACCATATTCAACCAACAGGCATGCAAATATTACATTGGTACATAATTGTGGTAAGAAAAAATAATAATAATAACATACAACAACACTGTCAATTCATTAAATGATTAATTAAGGATAAGTCAACATACTCGTATATAGTCTATTCTCCAGACATTTCAAACAACAATAATTAGAATAAAAATAATAATAAAATTTAAATAAAATAAAATTCATTACCACAATAATATTAGTATTCATGTCAATGGTTATTTCCTAAGGTCAATAAAACATAATTTACTATCTAAAGTTAATCAAATATTTTTATCCTCAAGATATTCTTTTACTGAGTAATATGCTTTTTCTGTCAAAATTTTACAAAGGTTTCGCTTAAAATTTCTATTATCTTTGAGTTTCTGTGGCAATTTATTATATAATTTCGGTGCCATACCAAATATACTTTTATTTAAAAGTGTAATTCTGCAGTGTGGCATACAAATTCTGTTGTTAAGCCTGTTGGAAAACAATTTTTTATACATGTCAATGTTATTTTTTACAAACATATTTGCTTCGTAGATGTATAAGCTAGGTAATGTCAATACCTTAAGCGACTTAAAAAATGGAACACAGCTATCGGTTTGCTTCAGTCCACATATAGCCCTTATGCATCTTTTCTGAGCAATAAATGCAGATTCCCAGTCAGTTGAAAATCCCCAAAAAATAACGCCGTATCTGAGAGCGGAAGCTACATAAGAATGATACGCCATCATAGCTGCAGAAATATTTACGGTTTTTTTCAACTGGTAGAGTGCGTACGAGAATTGATTCAACTTAGTACACAGGTTATTTATATGCATTTTCCAATTAATTTCATGATCAATGTTTAGACCTAAGAATTTTGTTATATCTACTTCTTTAACTTTTATTCCAGTGTATTCTATTTCGAGATTCAAATCAGGTACAAATCTATTTCTTAATGTCATAATAGCTGTCTTATCGAAGTTTATTAAAAGATTATTGCTAGTTAGCCAGTTAATTATGTCAATTAATGTTGAATTGATTTTATTTTCAAGTAACTTATAATTTTTATCAGAAAATACAACTGTACTATCATCTGCAAATAGAATCATCGGGGAAGTCACTGCTTTAGGAAAGTCATTTATATAGATAAGAAACAATAATGGTCCCAAAACACTCCCTTGTGGTACGCCATATTTTACTATTCTATAGTCTGATCGATATTTTATTTCCATTTTTTTCTGAAAACAGATTCTAGTAACCTCAGTCACTTGTCGCCTATTGTCTAAGTATGACGATATCAAGTCAATAGCATTGCCTCGAATACCATAGGTATACAATTTGTATTTAAGTATTTTATGGTCAACATAATCGAATGCCTTTGTAAGGTCCATGTATAAAGCACAAACTGGAATTTTTCTATTTAGATTATCCATAACTTGATCCAAAAAGTTATATATTGCTTTATTAATCGATTTATTTTTCCTAAAACCTATTTGCTCATCACAAAGTATGTTATTTCTTTCGAAATAGTTGTTAAACTTTTCAAAAATAATTTTTTCTAATATTTTGGAAAAAACGCTAATTAGAGCTATTGGTCTATAGCATGACATGCTTTCCCTGTCTTGTTTTTTAAATAATGGCTTTATAACTGTCAATTTTAATTTCTCGGGATAACTTCCATTGAGTACGCAAAGATTAAAAATATGGCACAGTACTGGTGATATAATATTAGATACATACTTTATAACCTTGGTACATATATCATCATATCCCGTACTGGAGGTATTTTTTAGTGTCTTGATTATTCGTTCAATGTCATACGAAGTAGAAGGGCTAACAAAGATAGAATTAAAATTATTATATGTCAAATTATTACTATTAATATTAATATGGGTTGTAGGTGAAAAAGGTTTGATTTGGTCAACAAAAAAGTTATTAAATTTATTAGCAATGTCAAGAGGATCTGTAATTAAATGATTTTCAATATTTATTTGTTCTATGTCACTTTTTGGTAAATTAATTTTGTTGTTATTAATTATATTCCACGTAGCTTTAGATTTGTTCGTGGCTGTTTTTATATAATAATCATTTTGCGATTTCTTTGTCAAATTAATGATACGCGATAGACGTGCTGAGTAAATTTTGAAACTATTTCTATCATTGATATCTTTTGATGTCCTGTATTTCCATAGCATATTTCTTTTGCGTTTCATACATTTTTTTATCCCTTTACTTATCCATTTAGGACGTTTATGTAAGTACATTTTGATTTTAAGTACCGGGAAACACAATTTATAGAACAATGTGAAGAGGTCATGAAAAATATTGAATGCAATGTCGGTATTTTCGCATACATAAACTTCATGAAAATTAAGGGAGCTGATACAACATTTAAATTTATTTAAGTTGTCAATGCTGTAATCTCTCCTCTTTACATGCCAATATTTTAATCTGCTGCTAATTTTGACTGGACAAATCAACAACTGCGCCGTATGATCCGAAAGAGCTAGTTCAAGAATTTCACTCTTGCAACCACGGACATTATGTATTATGTTATCAATGCAGCTGCCGCTGACTGGACGTGTTGGTGATTTAAATTCGATTTTAAGATTGAATCCACTCAATAACTGTATCAACATGTTATTAGACTTACACTTTTTTAAAATATCAATATTAAAATCACCACACAATATTACTTTTTTCTTATTATAGCAAATGTGACTAAGTATACTATTCATGTTTTGAAAAAATATATTCATGTCATTATTATTGTTACTAGGCGGTCTATAAATACATACTATAATTATGTTATGGTCCAACAGTTCAATTGCACAACACTCTAAAATATTTTGAGTACCATATTTTGATATTTCACTAAGAGATTTAAATGGATGTCCATTGCGGACAAGTATACACGAGCCACCGCGCCTACTCTTTCTGTTATAAGAACTAGCAAGAAGAAAGTTTGGCATTCTTATCCTATTCGTATCAGCATATGTCATATTGTGCTCTGTGATGCATAAAACATCTATGTCTAATTGATTATCGTCTAGACTTATACATAATAGGTCCAGTTTGTTAAGCAATCCATTAATGTTTTGATGAAGAATATTTATATGTTTATACACGAAAAAGACTATTATTACATAATTTAGTGGGAGTATCATATTTACAGGAAGAAGGAGACGTCTGTGTTTGGATGGTTTCACTATCAGCTGTTTGAGTACCCTTGTTCTCATATTGAATGTTACTTCTATCAAAAGTGTGTACATATAGTTCACTATCAATTGTTTGAGTACCATTGTTCTCATATTGAATGTTACTTCTATCAAAAGTGTGTACCGCGTAAGTAGCCGTGTTGTATTTTTTTCTCCTAATACTGTAATCAATTCGTAAGATTTCCCTGAGCAATGAACGACTTAGGCTCAAAGCAAACCTATCTCTGTGTGGCATATATCTGGTATAATACATATCTACGTAACAAACATGTCTGCAATGGTCAGAAATGATTTTCAATTCATTGTTTAATTTATTTTTCCACAAGTAGTTGTTAAAAGGAACCTCGGTCATTATTATATTCGTATTATTGATAGAATTACCCCAGTTTCTAATACAGAACCGAAATTCATGCAAGCTACAGTCATTAATTCCACCCAAAACAATTAGATAGTCATTCATAGTCAACTTAGAAACTATATCTTTGCTTGAATTGATGATATCTTGCATCTTAGCGCCGGGTTTCCAATACGACGTTACTAAATAATGCGATCCTACTAACTTTTGTAGGATTTGTCTTACATTTCTACCTTGATCGTCGGCTAGAATAACTATCTTACTTCTGTTATCTTTTACTACAGAACAAGTTTTTGGAGTCGCAATTATTTCTGGTTTATTGGTAGACTTTCTCATATCTGGTTCCAATTGGGAGCCTAGTAGCATACTCTGTGAACTAGATGATGTCTGTTCTTCTTCAATGCTGATCCTTCTGGTATTCTGGTAGTCATCATTATTTGTTTTCTGATTCAGATTGCTACTTATTTTCGAAGTAGTCTTTATTTGTTTTAGTGTTTTTCTTTTACGACCAGACAGAGGTGTCAGAGACTTTTTGTCTACAGGATTATGAACCTTTTTATAAGTGTCAATTAAATATAGACATTTTTGTAAGTCTGCCTTTAAGCGTAGATTCTCACTATTTAAATTTTCAATTTCCTGATGAGCGCTCATTAAGTCATTTGTTAGTAGATGTATCTTGTTTTTAATGTCATCCGTTGTTGTACTAATATTTTGTGTGTCTGGCAAGCTCATCATAGTTGTGTCAAATATTGACGAGTCGTTTTCCTCAATGGTGCTAATATCATTCAAGGAGCTTGTTCGCAATGGTTTTCGGTAAGTTACATTACTGTAATCCATTTTTGTTGAATTATAAAGGCCAATTTCTAATATTATGATTAATTTGTTACACAAATAAGTGGTTCATTGATTGTTATTATAAAAAGCAATAAAAAAAAACTCTTTTCACACAAGAAGTCAACTGTTGTATCTGGGATTCGATCCGCGTTTCCTTAACGCTATACAGGGAGGCAGCGTACCTCACCACTCGGCCACCGTCGTATGTAACAAAGTGATGAAATTTTTAGACATATTACTCATAGTTGTAATCATAAATTCATTATGTTGACGGTATTGAGATAATAATCACAACACGCTAAATTGTAGTCACCTGGATAGTAATATTTTTTGACCTTTTTTTACTTTGTTTTTACACTGGTTTGTTAGTAGTGAGTTGGTTTTAATATGTCCGATTATTTGTCAGACCAAAAGATGATTATTAGGCACTATATTTCCTGTTCTATTTACAATTTTTGACGCACTCCACTTTCACTTAATTTCTTATTATTTTTCTGCACATTTGAGTTTTGTCCACGTAAATACTCATATTAAGGTATAAATTATCGTTCTAATATTCGTTTTTGTGATTTAAATTGAAAGTTAATAACTAATGCTATTTTTAAAAAAAATATTTTACACGGAGCCGATGTTTACAAGGCCGTACGCGGCGGCTTGATTCTTTACCATAACACTGACGGTCTGTGTTTTATCCAACTCGTATATCTCGTGTGGCAGACGTATCTATGCAAATTCATCAAATGTATTGCAAAAACTCGTATTTCTCGACCTACCAATACAATAATGACATACGATGACATACTTCGTATTACAAACGATCGAAGCCAACGGAAAATTTGACTTTATCTGATTGTGCAGAAAATAAGAACTGGTGATAAACAGGTTGAACGTTTCCAGTGGGCGTGGATGGCCAAATCTGAAACTATGAGTACTCAAAGGACTTTCAGGTCTGATTTTGATGAAAACTAAAACTGCACCATTGGATTTTTGAAAAATCTATATTTTAAGCAAGGAATCGAACCTGGTGATATTGAAAAAAATCACACACTGTATTATTATATACCATTCGATGGTTTCGCTAGTATAGAACAAAATCTGGGCAGTAATAACATACGACAAAATTAAAGGTTCAGTTTAAAATATTTTCCAAAGATCGTTTCAAGTCATCTAATTGCATTATTATAGATTTCATTTTTTGACGCCCCAGAAGGCTTTCCACCGCAAGAGATAATAAAAATTTTGAAATTAGAGCACACCTTATGAGCAATTTCTAACAAGGTGCAGTTGAGGGGCTAGGTAATGTAGGTGCGTATGATTATTAAAGCCATTACTTTAAAATATGAAGCAGTTATTGCCCTCTTGAAAAATTCAGCCTGTATAAGTATCACGATTACATAGCAAATCTAATGATTTGCAAAGCATATTACTTACCTAAATCGCGATGGAAAATTTTTGAAAGTATTATTATATTCAGCATACATCGTACTTGAGCAGCGGGAGGTCTTTTATTAAAATATATATAAAGACTCTTTTGAATAAGGCATAACGAGACTACTTGATTTTGCGATGAATGGGAGCAACAAACCGTCTAATGAATAATAATCGACGATGGAAAGATCACCAGAGACAATCTGCTTGAGAGAGAAATTGTTGAAATTTAAAGGCAATACTGTAAGTTTTATTCTTGATATTGTATTAAACTAGTGTCCGCCCGCGGATCCGCCACCGTGGATGTTAGTTAACGCTCCAAAAAATATCATATGTCCTTCCCAGGATCTCAAACTATGCAATTCAATCGTGAAAAGGTAACAAACAAACGGACACGCTTTCGCATTTGTAATAATAGTAGCCTATATACGTCCCACTGCTGGGCACAGGGCTTCTTACATGTGGGAAACACATATGGAGTTTGGGCCATAGCACCACGTCGCTGGCCCAATGCGGGTTGATGAGTTGAAGCGGTTGCTTTAACATCCGCGACACATGTATATATTCATATTCTTGTAGGGTTGGCACAGGAGTATGTGCTGTCGAGTGTACATACTTACTTGCGGGTGGATCAGAGAACTACGTATTTTAATTTATAAACATAATTATTCAATGTCTATTACATCGGTACAGATGACAGCACATCAAGTTTGCACTACAATTGCCACCTCTATACGAACAAAGTAACATCCATCTCAAGGTCAAGCTGTTACGCTTAATGTACTGTCAACTGTACGTATTACAAAATAAAAACACATATAATTAATCATCATCATCATCATCATCACCAGCCTATATACGTCCCACTGCTGGGCACAGGCCTTCCTACATGGGAGAAACACATGAGGAGTTTGGGCCATAACACCACCACGCTGGCCCAATGCGGGTTGGTGGGTTAAAGCGGTTGCAGTAACAACCAGGACCAACGGCTTAACGTGCCTTCCGAAGCACGGAGGAGCTCAAGATTATAAATTTGATTGACCCATCCAGGGACCAACCATGGCGAAAGTTGCTTTGTTTTCGTGATCGAAACCAGAGCCCTCAAACCACTACGCCACCGAGCTCCTCTATAATTAATAATATTGTAAAAAATAATCTATCATAAATTTGTAAATTCACATTGAACGAAATATGCATAGCCTGTCTGTCCTATGAGAGAATCACACGATTTTCACATAATGTTTAGAATAGGTAAATACCTACCAATTCTGTAAAACTTACTTAAAAACTACTAAAACAATACAAATACCTACGTTTTGTTACACCAGTACAATTTATATAATATTAAGTAGGTGTTTATCACATTGAAAGCCATAAATTCTATTCTTATTAAATTTTCTTTTTACTTTGTGGACTATTTAGGATATCAAATTTTTACATGTTTTTAATTTTTCTTTAATTATTCATACACACTACACACCGTACAGTAAAACATATTTGCTCTTTTTTTCTTTTAAACATTTTAAATCTTAAAACGATAGCAAATATGACGCGCAAAGAACGACGTTTGACCATAAGCTTGTAATAGTGTACTATCTATCGAAGCGCGGCTGTATGAAGCCAGCCCTCTGTACGCTTCTCTACTTTTGTACTTATACTAAAAATTTCGTGAATGGATTCCTATATGGATTTATTCAAAAATGTGTTCCACAGTTGTTTGCTCGTAGACGGAATCGATAATGTATGCTATTTTAAAAACACCTGTAAAGCTCTCGTGTGTGACTCAGAGAGAATATAATCACTACGTTTTGTGTGACTTCTATACCACCAAAAAGTAGCCTAATACAACTTACATTATTTTCTATTCATAATTTTGAATGTCTAAAAAAGGAAATGTTTAGAGTTTGAAACACTCCTAATAAAAACTGCGGGTCAATATAATATGTACAACATTAAAGCAAGCAAAATATTGTAATAACAACTTATAGATTGTTTTTTAAAAACTATTTTGCTTGGATTATAATATATAGTATAGTCATTGCTTGGATGTAATATTTCCTACGGACGAATTGTGATCAAACAGCTTTTCAGTGTGGCACGATTGTCAGACGCCGGAGGCATAAATCCTATATCTTTTAAATAGCCTTCATATTCGACCAAAACTCTTAGCAACGTAAATGACTACAAAGGCTGGTGAATTTTGAAACACGGTACGTCCTCAT
This sequence comes from Nymphula nitidulata, assembly GCA_947347705.1. Classification (NCBI taxonomy): domain Eukaryota; kingdom Metazoa; phylum Arthropoda; class Insecta; order Lepidoptera; family Crambidae; genus Nymphula; species Nymphula nitidulata. The sequence continues at coordinate 12,348,489 of OX374625.1, read as the reverse complement.
AAACAAAAGAAGTTCACGTATCTCATAATCTACAGTACCCTTTTAAGGCTATGTACCTTACTATTTTCCTCAACGCGTGATCAACTTTTGATGAAAATTTACTGAAATCGTTTATACCAACATAAATTAATCAACTCTATCGTGAAAGAAAATTGCCCGCATTTTTCACAATTTAAGAGTGATAAGTGAAATAAATTACCTGTACTTTATTTCCTTACCCTTTTAGTTATGGAAGATAAGAGTCACGTTAAACTTTTCGCTGTTCACTATGTTGTGTTGTCGTGTGTGTGTGTGTGTGTGTGTGTTTCTGTGTGTTGTAGTAGTTCGCTGTATTTCGAATTGAAGGGAAAGGTAGCCAGTGTAATGTCTGGACATTGAATGCATTCCACCTTAGAATCAAATTAACCAAGAACAATACCAAGTGTTTTCCTTAAGTGCCTACCGTCGCCTATAGACACCTGTCATGATGCAGGTCGTCGCCTATAGAGGCGATGGTAGGCACTTAATACGAGCCCGCTAACGTAAATGACAAGTACAGGTCGAAAAAATATTCGGTGTTTTACGTACTTCATTATTAGTATTAATGTTTGATTGAAACGTTTCTAAAAACGTTTCGTTTTATTGTAGTGTGAAACAGCAATGTATATAAAAGGTACATGTAAGGCACCGTTGCTTGTCATTTTTCGCGAAAAAGGAGGCCGCCGGCTTATTTGTCATCTAGTTATGTAAAAATAAAAACAATCTAAACTTTTCTCATATTTTGTACTTGCCCAACCGTTAATGCTGCACTAGCCTTCCTCACATATAAACTCTTCTTGCCGTTTTCATTACTGGGGCTGCGGGCTGCCCGGTGTATTATATTCCTCTATGGGGCTGCCACCAAAATTAGTGCGTGTTCATAAGTCTTGTATATTCCCTAATAAAATAAGTTATTTTTAATTTTACTCTGTGGCTGCCACTATATGTATCTATGTATATATTTTAAAATGTCATTCAAATCTTCTAAATCGCACTCTTTCACTGCAGAGTCCGTAATATTTTATAATGATTCATAAAAAAAACAATAAATCCTATAGACTGACGCAACGCCAACCTGGAACTCTTTCGCTATAAAATGAAACAGAATACGAGTGCATTTCGTCCACTCAACGTAAAATTTTCGTAATAAAGATTTATGCTAGGCATTGTTTTTGTTGGAATAGAATGAAAACAAACCCACCCCCAACAAAGTTGTTAATTACCTTTTGCTTTATAATATTGAATATTTGGATTACTTATTTGTAGAGTTATATCTCATAAACAGTAAGAAAAAGCTGTTAGTATTTTCACATAATTATGAGCATTATGTTTTGGTAATTATTTACTAACGGCCGCCTGGTGGAGTTGTCGGTACCCCTGTCTACTACACCAAAGGTCCCGTGGTCGAATACCGTTAGGAGCTGATGTTTGTATGATGAGTAAGAAACATTTGTTCACAAGTCATGGATATTTGTATGTTTATTTAGTATCTATAATTTGTATTATTTATGTAACTTACTACTATCTATACGTTTCTCCTTTGTCTAGTATCTCTAACATAGGTTCTTACTTCTTCTTAAGTTACGCTAGATTACGAGCATAAGTTTGGGCGAATTATTATATAATTATTAGTTTTATTACTGTCAGAAAGTTGAATCCCTTGGAGAGTCCCAGTAGACATAATAGCTAATGAAAACCGCGCTTAGGGTTACCATTAAGTTTATTTTAATATGACAGTGTTTTTTTGTTGTTAATATAAGCAATATTTACGTTCTAGTAATATTTTTAAAAACAAAAGGACTATGATTTCTTTGTTTCGTTTCTATTTGTTGGGAGACTGTACAAGAGGTCGTTGAGAATTCCATGTCTTCTAGAGTCATAGCCATGACTACGATATCGTCAGCAAAATGACGGTGAGTCATGTACTCGCCGCTCATGTTGATGCCACATCCTCTCCAGTCCAAACGCTAAAACACATCCTCCAACGCAGCTGTAAACAGTTTTGGTGAAATAACGTCCTACACAAATAAATAATGAATAATGATTTGTACTTGTTATTAGACATTATTCGTAGAATGGATCTTTATGATAGAATACTTTACCATAAAAGTAATACTTATTGTAGTAAAGTATTCTATCATAGAGATCGCTTGCAGTACTTACCGTACTCCGAATAGCAACCGTAAACTTTTCCATTTTCCTCTGCTGAAAAGAACCAACGTCGAGAACATTATTCTGCGAACGAACGGGTGGTACAGATGCATTTATTCTCAACAGCACACAGATATATCAGTAGCAGTTAGCTGCTACATACCCACATCCTTTAATATGGTACACTTAGTAATGCAGAAGACATTACGAGAATACAGTCGATGTTAAACCTTTTATGCCAACTGCTCCTATTCTCTGGCTATTTTTAACATTAATATAACAAAGAGTTTTTTGATAAAGAAAAGATTTTTTGTTTTCATCAGATTACAATCTGTCACATGCCGAACAAAAAGTTTTGTCTCTCCCCCTGTTAGCAACGAAGGGATAGTTCGAACTTTCTTACTCATTCTTGGTTTCGTTTTATTAATAACAAGGGGACAAATCAAACTATTTATATCTGACGAAGAATATCCCTACATAAATTTAGATTATTTATATGGTACGCTACATACAAAGAGAATATAAAACGCTACGCTAGCTACATATTTATGGAAATATTAAACGAAATGAAAGACCAGTGCTTTTGATTTGGAGTAGTTTAATTTACGTGGCTTAACAAATTAAATAAAATTTCATAGCTCTTCTGATTCTATTGGCTCATTATGCGTGAACTGGCAACGCTATATTGGTAGTAATATTTTTTCCGCCGAAGTTGTTAACGTGACAGAGCATGGCAACAGATCGGAATAATTCATAGATTTTAACACATAAAATACGATGTCCTTTATTAGAGTTAGTTCATATATTTGTCCTTTCATATCTGGTTTCATCAGATAAGTTGCAGTTTTCAATTCGAATAAAAGCACAGTCTAAATTAATGGTTTTGTCTGTTGTTGTGTCTCGTTCCATTTGACAAACTAAATAAAACTCCATGACAATCGTCACTGTCTAGCGAGGTTATCGACCGGTTAATAAATAATGTCTGGTTACTCACGGTGGTTTTGTCTTCTAATGACATTACTATTATGAATCCCATATACATCTTTGTAACCTATTGCTTTTTGATATAAATACCGACTAGAGTAGTACGGGTACGGTCGACCACAGAAGTAGCTGAACACATTAGTACCATGTCACAACGACTCTAGCGCCAATAGAGTACGGCAGCAACTTAAAGTACGTGCACAAGATCGGTGTGACATGGTACTAAAGTGTTCAGATACTTCTGTGGTCGACTGTACTTCCACGTTACAGAAGATCGCAGCTAAACATCACTTCTTTGTAGTGTTGTGTTCCCGCGGTGAGGAAGCCAGAACTCAGTAATCTGTCAAGCGGCGTTATGCCTCTGGAGGCCTATAACAATTGAATCATTGATTGTCTTTAATCATGAGGAGCATGGGGATTTAATTACCTACTCTGTCAACGTAACGTTTTCTTATGGATTTTTATGGTTTAGGCGTGTCAGTAGTGCCCAAGGTGCTACGAGCTTCTTTAGGCTTCGGTAACCGCCAGCGGACTGTATGCTAGTTTGCCACTTTGCTTAAAACATTGTAAAAAGTTGTAAATTTTTTCACCTAGACTAAATAAGACAATTCCTAGGATAGAAGACAAGACCTACCCACGATGTGAACCCACGACCTTAGACATTCCGGGTGACTGCTCTAGCCTAAGCCAGCCTATGCTTTGATTTAGCCTAAGTTACCCAGGACTTGGACAAAGCCTATGCCCTTGTTATAGTCTTTCTATTTTACTTTATTATCTTACGTCTACCTTCGTAATGTCCAAATAATTACTCAACGCACTAATAAGTATTTTTTAAAATAAGTGTCGTGGACAGCAAAGGAAAAGGCGGATGGGGAAGAGAAGGGTGTATATTAATAAAAACGGAAATACAGCAAAGATATAAAAAAGACCGAAAACTATAGTACAATGGTTTGGAAACAAGAGCAAGTTGACAAGAATAGATAAAGGAGCTAAGCACATAGACTATTATACAGATATATATACAAAAGGAGGTCTGTCCTTCACATAGCCCTCCTCGTAAACGAATGTTTACATAAAAAATAAAACAAGGACGGACCTCTGCAGCCTATGGAAACACTACCTTGAAACTGCTTGCAAAACATAAAAAAACTAAACAATCTTCAAATAAAAAACTAATATAACTAACTTAGGTCTAACCTAATTAACTTGCGCACCGGGCGCCTCATGCTACCACCAGTTGCCCCGAGGTTCGCAGCTCTGTCGATTACAGCCCTTCTTGGGTAAACATTAGTTGCTCTTTGCTTCAGCCATACACCTTGAGGAAAATTGGAGTCACCGATAATCAACATAACGCCAGTTGACGAATAGTACGAAGTCCGAGAAATAGTCGACTCTGGCCGACACAAAACTGACAGGTAACATGGCCACCGATGCCATAAGCTGGCCCGCCCCACGCAAAGTTTCTTCAATGGTCGTCGTCAGTAAGAACATGTCCACACCAGTAACAGCGATTGGGTGCTGGTGATATGTGAGGCATTCTTCTGGAAAGACTTACAGGTGAGAAATGGGATCGTCGGCGCAGCCTACTTATTTCGGCGAACTTGACAAACTGTAGTAATAGCTCGGACCAGTAAAAGTAAATGAGTTATTCAGTATTCCAGCTGTTGAAGCTCGGTGACCACTGTCTCGCAACCAGCATGACTAATGCAGATGTAATAGTGACCGATGATGAGCTGAACTAAAATTGCGACGACCAATCAAAACTTGTGTTGGGTACTTTGTGTGATCTGGTGCATCGCTAGCGGTAGATTTCATCGCTAAGGCAAAGTAGACCATCGTAATCCAGCTTGGCAGATAATCTTCTTATATTAGCATTATCTAAGCCCTCTTGGAACGTCTCGGCAGGTGCATCTAAGCGCTCTTTTTATTTGAAAACAGGTGCAGCCCTCCTCCTTGGCGAGCTCAATAGCGCATATGAGCAACTCTCTCTCGTAGAGGACAAATGTACTGATGAGCTTTGACAGTAGAACGGGGCAAACGAATCTAAGAACTAGATATGATTAAATTTGAAACAACATTCAATTCTACGGTTTGATCATATTCTTAAGTTCTAAAAAAACATCATCAGGTTCTACAGAAAAACTAATGCCGTGACGTAACAACAAAATATCTGGTCCCTTTAAATACCTGTCAGCGATTCCACCAGCCAGTGAAAACATTTAACGACATTTTTTATACGATTAACATTTAAGGTCACATCAGATAGTGTTGGAATCCAAAAATATTTGTGTACTAAGGAGAGAGCGAGATCGAAAATCTCCCCCACACGATTCCGCACAAATGTTCTAGAATCGCTGGCAGCTCCCCAGGTCCAATCAAGGATGGTTTTCGAACTAAAGCGGCTAGTAATTTGAGTTGAGCCACAGAAACTGGTTGCAGTGGCACAACTCGGGTAAAAAAGTCGTAAAAAAGCCCCAAAACGCGACGCAAGCAATAAGCTTGATTGCTGGCGTCCGTGAAAATGTACAGCTCCAGGACGACGGGACCAACAGTAATAATGTAACAACGTGGCGAAGAAAGAGTTTTGACTGATACTATGATACGGGACCATTTCCTCCAATGGCGAACTAACTGCCATGTTCGTTGAAACAAAGTGTTCTTTAATAATGGCGTAAAACCCTAATAGTGATCGCAGTAAATCTGGCCCGGGCAACAAAAAAGAATTTAAACAAACATCACGTGTCTGGGCTGCGGCAGCAAGCACAATACGCAGCTTGGCCAGTTTATTGGCGTTGGCAACCCAAATATGCAGAAGGTACCACCGTTTCGAGGAATCCTCAGGAGTATCATACATCTCTGAGGTTTCCTCGGCATTCCACTTGAAACTTTGAAACTACAAATCAATAAAGTTTGTCTATTTAAGGCATAATGACAGGAGTCTGGCCTACGGGTCACGTCATCGAGCCACGGAAGCCCTTCCTCGAAATGACCACTAGGGAGGGGGCGCGTCGTCTGCTCCACAATCTGAACAACCTGCCTTTCCTGGGCGGTGTATGTATCCTGTTGCGTGACATCTAACGATTCTAATCTATCGTGAGCTCTACCAAGTGAATCAAGTTCCTCATCATTATGAATAGTCGTCGTTACACAATGATTTACAAAGGATGAATTTGGACACAGCTTTGGTGGGGATCCATACAACGCCCAGCCGAGCACCGTATTGATAGCGGCTGGCTCCCACATAGTACCCGAACGCGTCTCGCTACCTACTAAAAGAGGCCAATCACAAATGCCTATCAGTATCTTAGGAGTGACTGACTCATACGTCAACTCGTGCCTAATATCTGCGAGATAAGGGTACGGCATAACGTCCTCTAACGTGACCGACTGACTAGTTAAACTTAACTTCGGTATGGCTCTTGCCTCATGAATATTAAAAACGTCACTACGATTCCTACCACGAATACCGAAACTAACTTTCTTGGTAGTAACTCTCCGAGTTCCGTTAATCCCCCCGATGAAGATCTGTTCATCGGGACCAACGAGTCCTAACGCGCCAGCTAGCTCGGAGTCAATAAGCGTAGTGGTAGACCCATCATCAAGTAATGCGTAAGTCGGCGCTTCCCCACCTGGCCCTGCCACTATAACGGGCACAATCTTTAATAAAATTTTATTAGATATACGGTCTCTTTCGTTAACTAAAAGAGAGATTGATTTTACATTATTTATAAAGCTGGCAGGAATGCTATTTCTATTTATGCCTTGACTTACGACTACGTCATTGGTGACATCTGACATGTCAACATTATTGAAATGTTTTGATGTGGATGAACAATTTTGTAAATTTTCAGAATTACGTAATTCAAAATGAAGTAATGAGTGATGATTTTTGCTACATTTGTCACACGTTACCTTACAGGACCGCCAATTGTGTTTACGCTTACGAAAGCATTTGCTGCAAACTTGCGACTTACGCACCCACGACCAGCGTTCTTCGACCGACAGTGCAGTGAATTTCGGACACGATTTTACGCTGTGGTCGGAAAGACAATATAAACAGCTGGTGTTGGAAGTAACATTGCTGTGCACGCGATGCGTAGCAGCCTGTGATAACTTCAGTCTATCTGGATGAGGAGCGACCACTGCACCAAACGCTGGGAAACGAGGCATAAAGCGTGCCTGCTTGCTAGCTTCCTCGTGCAAAAACTCCGCCAACAACTCCAAGGACGGCTTTCCAGAATTGACGTGAACATCAGCATAATCACACCACTTACTCTGTAAAATAAAATTCAGTTTAGCCAAAATGTTGTTTGTTATTTCTGGTGAATACAAATATTCCTGTCTATCTAGTAATTTGATGACGCTCAAACAAGTCTGAACTCTAGCTGTCAGCTTGAATATATCGGCAGGGTCTCTACCCATCTTAGGCAATGACCGCACTGCTGAAATTTCGTATAGCACTATATCTCCTGGACGAGCAAAATGCAACTCTAAATTATTCATGATAACCTCAGGGTCATCCGCCGTAAGTAGCAATGTCTTTACGACCTCGCGCGCTGCCCCGCGGACGGCGTAACGTAAACGAGCTACATTCTGCTTTGGAGTATAGGAAGCTTTGGTGTCATCAAATGATTTTTTAAATAATAGCCAATCGGCGATATCGCCGCTAAACTCTACCATGTCTGTGTTGACTGGTCTACAATTTTTAGACAAAGTAGCTACAGCCTCTGTTAAGCGACACAGTTCGTTTACCTCTATGTTGGTGCGATGAGGGTTCGCGTTGGGCGGTTCCATTCCACGTGACGGTAGGTTCTGTAACCTCGCGGATGCCAAGACGTCTTCCGAAGTACGGATTACAGAGGTGACGAATGGCTGTTGCGTGGCACAGTGCACGCTATCACATGGTAAAACTTGTGGTACCTGATCATCAACGCGTGGCAGTCTTGACCGACCCGTCATCAAAACTGTATCGCGATCTTCTGCAAGTGGGGGCGTTACCAACTTTTCAAAAACATGGGTCCCTTCGACCCACTGCGCCGTCCGTCTTACAGAAGCGCCTGAAGTTCGACTGCATACTTCCTCTGCCTCAACGGCAGCGGTTTCGGCCTCAAATTCCGCTCGAGCAGCTGCCTCCTCAGTCATCACAGAGCGCTTCGTAAGCTCGGCAAGCTTACGCTGAAGCTTGGCCTCCGCGGCCCTCCGCCGAGCGATAAAATTTGCGCGCTGTGACGAAGTAGCTGAAATTGAATTATTGGAAGCAGCTTTTTGCTCCCCCGTCTCTCCACCCTCGACTTGTGAGGGCTCCGGCTCGAAGGACCAGGATGTCGTGGACAGCAAAGGAAAAGGCGGATGGGGAAGAGAAGGGTGTATATTAATAAAAACGGAAATACAGCAAAGATATAAAAAAGACCGAAAACTATAGTACAATGGTTTGGAAACAAGAGCAAGTTGACAAGAATAGATAAAGGAGCTAAGCACATAGACTATTATACAGATATATATACAAAAGGAGGTCTGTCCTTCACAATAAGTATTGGTAGTCGTAGATTTCTATAAAGTTGAAATTTTATAAAACAATATCTATATATAGTTGGCTACCGAACGATACCAATAAAATAAACTGAGTTAAAACTTTTTTAAAGTCTGTGATACATTAGTCATTGAGGTGTTTTTTTTTTTCATTATTTGTGATATAATACTCATTGAGATATTTTTTGTTCATTTTGTACAAATGTTATCTAAATCGCTCTATACAAAAAGAATTAACAACATTTATGAAGGAGAAAGAACATTTTTACCAGCAACACTTTTCTTTGAAAAGCGTTGAAAACGAAATGGCTTAGAGCTTCGTAAGAAACCTCACTTGGATAGAAAAAACAAGCATTTTGTGAGAGCTATTCACAACAGTCCGCCTGTAAAGAGCACGATCCATGAGTAGGTAGCACTTTTAACTAAAGTCAAATGCTTGCTCTAAAGCGGTTCCTCTACACCTAACCCTGTTTTAATTTGTGGATAAGCAGTTGGTAGATCCGAACCGATCGGTTTGGAGATCCCTGGGGGAGGCTTATGCCCAGCAGTGGAAGCTTACCATTCGAAATAAAATTAAAATATTTGTTATATAAAATACCAAATACTAATTGTTTTTGAGGATTACATGGAGAAGGTTCTCCATATATTCCACAAAAACAAAAAATACAGAGACCGGTGGGGAAAACTTTTTTAAACATATACGTGATGTAACTTGTAACTTTATTCTTTCCACTATTTTGGTATAGAGTATTCTACGTTACAGGTTGTGACGTCAAGGGCCTTGCACAAAGACAGACTAGCCAAGATAAAACTATTCACAGTTCGCCACGAGGCAGATTGCATTGAGCGGGTTTCTATGTTACGCGCTTTCTCATCACCATAACAATAAAATTGACCTTTTATTCTTAGAGCGACTAATTTTCTTTTCTCTTTACACATAACAGTGTTAAATTTTATCATCATTGAATTCCATTTTATTATTGACATTTGCTTCAAATTTTGTTTTAATAAAATTTAATCCGTCTCTGTAATCACGACTAAGCCAAAGCATCTACCGTAACGTATTAATTATTATCATCGTACAAACACTAAACAGTAATACATATTGAAGTAGTAGGTATTTACAAAAGTTAATGCTATAGATATTTGGTATAGCTATAGGTATAGCACATTCACTAAAGTCGCCATGTACAATGTGAAGTTAGAAAATTTTGAAACCCCAATATAGCGACCTACTCCCGGAGGCGCTATGAAGTTAATCAAAGAATTGTACCGTTCCTTGCCGTCCAACGTTGTTTAAATTTAAAACGCGAAAGGACAAATAGCAACCGTTTTACTGAAATTGGAATCATTTAAAATAGCAGGAAACGTTTCTTCTTTTAAGTAAGTAATAAATAAAAATGGAAATCTAAATAGTGAGCAACACGGAAAGTATCTTAATTTAATAGACATTATGAACTACTTATGTAAGTGATCGCAATTCAAAGTATGTCTTAGATCATTATTTGTATATTACTTCTGAATTCTACATACAGGTGTGAGCAACAAACAATACAGGAACAATACATAGCATACTAAACTGGACTGTATCTTTAATAGCCATATGTTGTGTTATATGACTGTCATAATCATAAAGAAACATAACTTTTGTTACTTTCGTATCTTGATAAAATATTTATGTGATACTCTGCACAGACACTTTTGTTTCTTTCTAGCCTTGCGAAATTATTCATCGATCGAGTCAGGAAGCGTTACAACGCCAGAAGATATTACAGCAAGGCGATTGGATAGGTTAGATCGATATAATTAACAAAGCTAGACGCTTGCCAACTTGGCCAGCTGATTCGTGACCAACTGATCTACATACGCACATTATAATCAATAAAACATTAGTTGATATTGTATTGTGGTTTTCTAATATTTATATTTGTTTCCGCGATACTTCGAAACGTTACTTTGGCCGGGACAAGAGATAGAGATACGACTTTTCAGGGCAAGGAGAAAGACAACAATAGCGATCGCAGCAATACGTCACAAGCACGTAAGCGAACAGACACTATTCTTTTAATCTATGATAATTACAGAAAAAAATACTTGATTACGATTCTGGATATTAATGATATCAACATGCTGAATTCATAATGTCGTTGACAATAATAAAGAATTTATTATTAATAAAAGGTCTGAAACAAAATATACCGAGGCAAAATCTTTACATCTTGTTTCTTGTCGTGTTTATATAATGGAAGATAATATAAAGAAATATATTACTAATTTTCAATCCGTATACACGATCTTTCAGCAGCACATGGCATTACATCAAAAAGGGTGATTTTTACTGACTAGCGCCGTAAGTTTTCTTGCGACCATTCTGATTTAGTGGACCGAAATAGGTTTACTTACGAAATTCATGACAAAGTTTTACTTAATGGTAGGTAACAAAATCTTATTTATGTCAGAACACTATTTAATTTTATATGTTTTGTTACAGGTAAAATGCAAAGTGCAAATAATCTAAAGGTTTGCCAGGTATAAAACTAAACATTACCTTAACGTATCGAATAAAGCTAAGAGTGTAAGCTAAGCTCGAAGTAATAACTGGCTAAAATTAAAGACAGTTTCTTTCAATGAGTAGTTTATAAAAATTTAAATTAACCTAAGCTACAGATAGCCTTCTCAATTTGACGAGGGCTAAAGAGTACCGTGAATACTAAATGTCACTTCGCTTGTATAAAAACCAATATGTCTGTAAAACGAAGACTATTCAAAATAAGAAACGAATACTTAGTATTTGCGTGGGAAAGTGGGAACGTGTTTATCTAGGATTCTAGACAGCCAAGCCCTATGCATACTGATTTTAGGCCCGGGCTTTGCCGAGATTGCCAGTCTTTTAACCAAATCGGTTATTTCATGAACAATTTCAAAGAACAAAGTAGTAGTAATAATAAGTGTGTAAGTATGGTATGTACTAGTTCAAGAAATATAAGCCGAGAGACAACTTAGCAAATCTACTACTGTTCCCTTAGTAACTATAGAAGATTGAGTTATTATTAACTATGCTATTAAAATTTGCATCTGTATATCAGTGTTACAATAAGAGCTGTTAGTATTGATCAGCAATGAAATTAAGTTTTTACACGAATCCCGCTTTTTTAATTCTAAATTTTCACGGTATATTTTGTTTGAACTGGAAAATGGATAACCATAATCTGTTTAAAAGACATCATACAAGAAGGGGGAAAAAAGTAGGACACCAGCCAGAGTAAAGTGCACAATAATGTTACCAACATTATTCGCAGACAAAAGATATTTTTAAATTAAAGTGGCTGCGGTGTTGGCCTTCTGTTATATTTTAATTATTTTTTACGTCCTCGTTGCGCTTAAATTGTAATTAAATGAATTACCGATTCCATGCAATAAAGTCGACATTTATAAAATTAAAGTTATCAATCATACAAATAGCACTTTTATTAAGTAATTCAGGCAAATGTTGCAATATTCATATTTTTTTATTTTTGTTATATTTAAATAATATTTTTTCTCTCTTCGCGACACTGCATTGCTTAATATTACCATCCTAAGCTATACATACCAGACACAATTAAATTTTAACTGTCTATGTCATAAGTTTGTGACGTCTCGGCGTTAAAGGATTAATAAGTAACTACAAAGATTGTAACTTAATATTTGGAAATAGAGACCACTCCTCGGCCGTTAAATTTTTTGGAACCGGTGCTCAAGTCATGACAGACAGACAGACAGACATTATGACATTGTCAGTTAACGTAAATTCAGATATGAGAGATAGACATTATGACATTGTAAGTTATCATGATTTTTTGTGATAGACTGCCATAAAGATGGAATTTTTGACGAGTCGAAAGTGCTTCTTGGGAGCCTAACTGAATAAAGATATTTTCATAATATTTTCATTGCATTATTCTTCACCTTTACTATTTTTGATGGTTTAATATAAAATGCAATTTATTATATGCAGCGGTTTTATTACTCTGAGCATATTTTCTTCTTAGGTCGTCTATAGCAGTTTGCTTAGCTTATAATTTAAAGCCTAATATGCCTGTATTCCAGCTGGAGCCTGGTATATTTCAAAGGCTTTTGCGAGTAGTTAAGGCACGCCTAGAGTTTCTTGAGGACGTGATACGGCATCGGAATGTCTATTGCATGTGGTCTCCGACCCACAATGCTGGCTGCACATTACAATGTTTTAGATTAATTAAAATACTTATGCGCCCCTTACTTACCTTTTACACAGAAGTAGGTATTCTGTGTCAATTAAATTAAACGTTTTATTCAATCATAAGAATCATGAAGAGACAAAGTTTAGTAATTCTCATAAGAATATAATGTTACGGCGGTGAACGTAACGTTGTGGCCTTGCGCAACTTTGAAGTAAATTTTCTCGGACTTAGAGACGTTTTCAGCAGGCTTTAATGGGTTCTCAGTCCGATCTAGAAGGAGCTCTATCACATACCTAATAATAAAATTTTTGACATCGTTACCACCGTTTTCAAGCGCCTGAAACATGTTTTTGGGCTGCTTCAGAAACCAACTAATCCGATGCCACTATTTCCAGAAAACCCTTTTTCAGGACCCCTTAAGGTCATTTCACGCCTTTATGTAAAATTCCATAAGAGTGAGTGAGGTAGAGTTAATACTATAATACTAGACAAGGACAGAAGAAAATTGACATTTTATTTGAATTAATTAGTGCTACCGTTATTTGTGACTGTGTTTTTAATAAACGAGACCTCTCAATTGAATTGGCATTCTTAGTCACACCTAGTCAGTAACACTATTTAAGAAATACATTTAAAGAAACAAACAGAAGTATATTTTAAAAATGCAAATTCTAAAGAAACAAATATAAACTTGTACTACCTAAAACTCGGATGTCTAATCTGCGAAAATTCACCTTGAATTCCATAATAATATACTAATAAGCAATCACTGGCCCAGCAGTGGGACGTATATGGGCTGGTGATGACGATGAAACAATCTTTTTTTTCTTTCTTTCTTTCTTTCTAACTATACTATCAAACGACTTTTTTGATTGAATTAGCACTATTTCAGTAATACATTAATCTCGGGTATGTAGTCAAACCAACATGTTTTGACGGATATGTTTTGACTGCACACTCGAGATCCACCCATTGCGATGAACATTGCCGATTGTCATACAATATCAATATTTTATCAAAAGTGACAATCTCATTCAGAATCGTTTCAGTTGTGTGCAGTAGTTACGACGATCTTAATCGCGATTTAATCATAGAAGCCTATGAATCCATGAATTCTCAGTGAGCTCTTCAAGTCCGTTAATTGCCATCTAATTCAGCTTCGTATCCTTCAAAATACCCATAAATAATAAGCTCAACTTATTTACGTTTAAAGCTATAATTATGGGAAGGTGACCCTGAGAAAAATAACTGCGTAGCTATGGAACCAAGAATGCAACATAAAAGTCTGTACCCAAGATCCGAATTTCTATACTTAGAATGTTCCCCTTACAATAAATGATAACAGGTGTTCCAATTTCCACGGAATATTTTGGCTGGTTCGTAAGTAGGGAACCTCTCTTTAATGAGTTGTTACAAAAATATGTATTTTTACGTCACGCTTGGTACAAGAAAATACTATACTTAATTAAAATTAAAAGGTTTATTTCAAGTTATTATTAATTTTAGTAATTGCTGAGTTTTAGGCACGTCTTTGAACAAAACTATGCCTACTAAGTCTAACAATAATTTATTATGAGAACTCCAGCAAAATAGAACTTCAGTACCTTATTTCCTTATTTATTTACATCTGTATTTGAAATACGCCTGAGTTTATAACGACGTTATAAAGTTTACTGCTGCACGCCCAAAGGCATACTAGGATACGTTTATTTAGGTTCATTTTGGGGTAAAAATTGTGATAACATCATATTATTTTATCTATTCAATGTATATTATACTTATATCATTACATAGTCTATGAGGTGGTTATTATTTTAAATATATGTATTTCATAAAGACAAATCGAATTGTAATGACAAATTATGTATATAATATTAATAGATCTCCCGGCTTGCACGACAAGTTCGCTCTGAACAAGAGTAATACTATCAGTAGAAGTACTGGTCGGTTAGTATTGACAATAAAAATAGTATCCTATAATTCATGAATCAACGTGAACTAGTATGTATATTATTTGAAGAAACTGAGAGCAATAATGGAGAAAATCTATTCGTACATAAAATATATTATAAAGATAAATTAATCTTTTTCTAATTCTCTTTGCATCTCTTTCAACCCGGGGGTCTTAGGAGTGTCAAAATCGATTTAATAAGCCAAATATTAAGTTAAAATTCAGTGCAATTAGGTATTTACAAATACATTTTTGATCATTATTTTAAATTTTAGATCGTAGATCAAACTCAACCGAGCCAGAGATGCCTAGTGTACGTCTTCAGGCTCGGTAGACCAACGATCTCCACGGTGTGACCAGCAGTAGCTAGATGAGGCCAACCGAGGATTGTGTTCAGTAACGTGCGACTGAAGAGCCCTGAAGCCAGTAATGCTTTTATTGTAGTCCGTTGTTTCTAATTGCCATTCTTAGTGACTGAAAAAGTATAAAGTCCCAAATGAAACACATTGCTCTATAGGAATATACCAATTAGATCAGTAACACGAGCTATAAATATTTTATTTATTTACCTTCATGAACTGTTTGTCCTCTACGATACGGTAAAAGAGGATGAATAATTTGCGACATCATTAATAATATAGCCAATTGGCGGCATCTACGCAGTAATTGTTGTGGTTTTATTTGACGCAGTGTTGTCATCATATATTTTATTGCCTAGGAAATATAACAGCACTTACCGAATAGCGTAATCCTCGTGAAAAAGCCATAGTATTCCTCTAAAAACACGGTCTTTTGGGGTAAAGTACAGACGTGTGCGTCGTAATTTGTGGTAACGTTCATCCTCTTGAGAGAATGTGTTGCGTAATTGGCTTGGGAAAACGAACAAAAAATACCAAGCGGGAAAACGAGTGCCCTTAAAATACAATAAACATCGTACGAGTAATCAATTAGGGCAGTATTTTCTTTACATTGCCTTTTTAATGAAATCTTTTTTCAGTAAATGATAAATAACACATTTTTAAATTAATTTAGTAAAAAAAAATTAATAAAAATATACTAGGGATGAAGACGATGCCGAAATCGTTACTTAAAAAAATTTCTTTAGCCTGTATTTCAGAAAGTATGGACAAAATATTTTAGAAAAAGGTGGACTTTTCAAATATTTTTGTGTTGACAAAACGTGCATCAAATATTGGTATGTTCGAGTGATAATCCACCTGTATTTACCAGTAAGTGATGGTTCGTAGCCTCGCAGCCTGCTTAAAGTACAGCTCTAAATTATTCACCGTGTGTTCACAGTTCACACACCCTGGAGAGCACGACTGTTGCCAACCCTTTTTGATATGTAGATTTCACTGCGCCAGCTTTTTCTAAGAAAGCTGGATAATAGATAGAGGGAAACGTAATGGGTTTTAAAATGGTGATAGAGGAATATTTATTTTATCCATACTAAAAAATAGGCCCTATGTCTTGAAGGTTACATAATTTTATATCCATTGAAGCGATCATCATCAGTTGGTATGGACACTCAATTGTTTCTCAAGACTTGTAATTTTGGTCGAAGTAAACATTACTTAGTAAACTAAACTTATTTTATTTTAAGTTTAATACGTTATCGTTTTCAACGTATATAGGTGTTTGTGTATAAAAGACAGCATAAATCTAAACCATAATGTACCTATATAAGAATTTACTCCTTATGATAAGAGCACGGACTGACAGGAAAATGTAAATTCATTCGCCAATAGCATGAAATATAACCTCAGGGAGCTACATTTTCTTTCTACTATTGGGAAAGATTGCCTCAAACCCATATCATGTTTAGCCAGTGAATGCAAAATCGCGAGTGCTTTCTCTTACGTTTTGGCGTGTGTGTGAAAAACAAGCTTTCAGGGCACACAAACTCGGTCGATTTTTCAATATTCCAAATTTCAAAGTACGGCGTATAATAAGAAAAGCTCATGTATTGAAAGAAAAAACAATGTTTGTATGTTTTTTATGAGTTCCGAAACCGTTGATCAGATCGTGATAAAACGTTAGTAGGATGTTGTGGAGACGCCCGCGAAGGTTTCAGAATCATAAAACCTTTTGTATTATTATTATAAAACTTAACAGTTTTCTCTTTACGGACATTGCAAAGCATGCCGCGTGCAGCTAGTAATAGGTACTTTTATATGTAACTTAAGTTATTTAATCAGACAAAAGAACTAAATTAATATTTCACTGTTTTACTTACTCGGAATTTTTATGTTATAACCTTTTCCGTGTGTTTGACTCCGTAGTCAATAAAAATATAATTATATTTATACGTGTATTTTAATATAATTATATTTATATACTTCGAGAAAGAGGTAAATCAACTATTCCAACTCTTATATGGGCAGCGTTCGGAAAACTACGTAAGATCTTCTCGTCCAAAATTCCTCAGTGCTTGTAGTCGAAAGTCTTCGACCACTGTGTGATGACATTCGGCTGTGAAACATGGTCGCTTGCTAAGAGCCTTCTCTGCAAGTTCGCAGTTGCACAAAGAGCTATGTTAGGTGTTTCTCTGCGAGATAGTATCAGGAATTATTTCATTCGTAAGAGAACCAAACTCACTGACATGCTCATAAGATTAGTAAGTTGAAGTAGCAGTGGGCAGGGCACATAGCACGCTGTACAGACAGCCAGTGGGGCGTTAAAATTCTAGAATGGTGACCACGTACCGGAAAGCGCAATGCAGGACGGCCTTCCACTAGATGGAGACAGGACCTTGCCAGGGTCGCGGGGAGCCGTTGTGTGCAGACTGCGCAGAACCGTTCCATTTTGTGATCGATGGGGGGCCTCCCCAATCGATCTCCAGTTGTTCGGCAGTGGACATCATAGGCTGGTATGATGATGATGATTCAAATATTGCCACAGCAAGCGATTATGGTGTCATTAATAAGCTACTTTTACTTATACCAATCTTAATTAACTCTACTACTCGCGGTATTACTGGTTGATGTAGAACTCACAGTACAGGTTCTTTAAATAATTATATGGAGACTACCCTACTTATGAGAGTTTACGCCTTTTCATACAAAATCTGAAACTGAAAATAATTTAAACGAGTAAACCGATTCTAGCAAAACTTGTAAAAGTCAGGCTTGTCTGAAAAGTTATGACAAGATTTTCGAAAAGTCTACTAAAGAAATTATAATCGATTACTGTTTGTAAACCTACACATTGCTCTTCATCATCATCTTCATTAGACTATAATACGACCCACTGTTGGGCACAGCCTTTCCTACATGGGAGTATCACATAAGGAGATTGGGCCATAACACCACCACGCGGGCCCAATGCGGGTTGGTGGTTTAAAGCCATTGCTGTAACATCCGTAACGAACAGCTTAACGTGCCTTCCGAAGAACGGAGGAGCTCGAGATTATAAATTTGATTGACCCATCCCGGGACCGACCATGGCGAAAGTTGCTTTGTTGCCTTAAACGAAATCAGAGAGCTCAAACCACTACGCCACCGGGCTACTCAAACATTGTTCTTACTTACCTATATATACTACAATCCTTCGCAAAATCCTCTGACAACTATTAAAACCTGACTTGCTTAGTTCGTTTCCAATATTTTCGACTAGAAAGTTTGTAGGAAAAGGTGTGCGACTTAAAAACGCTCTGAAGTTATATTAAAACTAAATATGATGATACTTGCTACGAAAACAATAAGTAAGGATGGTTAAATTTTCAAAAAATAATACAAATATTTGAAGAAGGTTGTATCTATACAGTTCGTATAGGTTCGACCGAGGCATGACCTCATCGGTGTCGTTCGTGGGCTACTACAAACAAACTAATCGATGACCACGCTACGTTCAACTTTGCCGTGAAACGTTCCAGTCAGGAACATTATATTATATAATTATTTTGCTTATAAATTAGCCATTTACTGCATAATGACTGCATCGCATTTTAAATAGGTGACGAGTAACTAAAGTTTAATCAAATAACGAACATTTAACATTTTCATTAGGATTAGGAGTTTCTGACTGGCATAATTATGACCCAGGTCAATACTCATGTAAAACTTAAATCTTCCCGATGCAAATGCTAAACTGCTCCGGGATTACCAAGCGTCCTCACACATTGTAGAAATATAATACGACAAAAAAGGGTATTTATTTATTTTGCTCTTCGAGACTAGTTTAGTGTTCTTGTCTGACGCATTAATTGTTAAAAATATCATGGTTATCCAATTAGTAAGTCAAGACAAAATTGTGAGCGTTCTACGTGTTGTGGTTATAAAAATAGATACGCTTCAATAACACATTTATTGCAAGTAAACAGATTTCTTCGTTGACTATAGTATTTTTCAAGAACAGCTACTTATATTTCCGATATTAGAGAAAAAACCACAGGTAGTAATAAAACTCTTAGGAGCTTTTGACATAAACGTTATCCCGAAATAACGCTTCGACATAACTTTTAACAACAAACGATAACGATTATCTTGAGAGCGGAAACACATTTATTGACATAGTTATTTACAAGAAAGCTAAATTACTATTATAAAGACAGTGTTGTAATGTAGTTATAACACAGTCGTGAATACTATTTAAAACAGGGAACAATAGTGCTTAGAACTAAAGCTAAATGTTACAGAACCGATACGAGGTTTATTATGGTTACACTGCTAGTCCTGATGAATATAAATGAAAGTTATATCATAAACGCCTCCTGTCCTCAACCACTTGTACGACGTCGTCACGGCCTTGACATAGATTTGCTTACATGTATACAGGTTAGTGCTAGCACGCACTGCCGTAAATATCCGTACTAAAATAATAATAATAATATTCATACACTCGCACCTATTATCTAGCCCAAAGTAAGCATCATTAAGAGCTTGTGTTATGGATTACATAACCAATGATAATAATATGTATATAAATATTAGAAATATACTGAATAAATATATAAACATCTATGACTCGTAAGCAAATGCTCGTACTCATCACACAAAACGTTTGCTCCTACCGGGATTCGAACCCGGACCGAGTAGTCTGTATAGCAAGGGCTTCAGACATCGGCCAGCCAGACAATGAAGTTTGTTTATAAAATCAACTAGGTACCTACTTATATTTTGTTCCTTGCATTTCTGAACCAACTATATGGTTTTAATAAAGAAGTGGAAGCAAAACTCTGCGGGGAAAAACTCGCAACGGATTTCAATTCTGTGGATTAGTAGGTAGGTTTGCGATGCTTTTCCCGCATGTGTTTTTTTGCTTACTGCGAAAAAATATCCACACGACCGTGCTACTTTGATAAAATAAAATTAAAATATTCTACGTTTTTGTCTTTGTAAGTAAGTAACTAGTAAATTAATAAGCTAAAAACTTTTCGAAATAAACATTTATTCGGTAATAGATTTTTTTTATATTATACAAACGCAAATCACTTCACTATTGGAAAATCCCTTTATTATAGGATGCAGTGATGTTAGCAGATGTACCCTGTTTAGGGACTTTATTCTGCGTGGTAGTAAATATAATCCGGCTTCGGTCGGTGTGATAACCATTCCATCTAGCGCGCATTGGGGTCAGTTTGGTCCAATTGAGTTTTGAAATATGCAACGGGAACATATCCGTACGGTGATTCATAGCAAACCTCTATCAATACTCAGAATTAAGCAAAAAGAAAAAAAACGCAAAAATTGAATTAAAAGATATACTTTTTTAAATGTCTATTTGTCTATCTACATATTCTATTCTTGAAAAATAAATAATTTCTTTTTAATAAATAATTTCTTTTTATCTATTTAAATCCATGTGTATCTAAGGCAGTGTGCATTAAAGAGTGCTGTCCACGGGTAGAGTTAACGCTAGAGTGAACTGGCTACTACTATACCATTTTTTTGAGTACTCTACTAGTTAACGATGTCTACATTGGTATAATCAGTAATAATGTTAGTACTCTACCGTGCTACTATGCCGTTAACTCTATCCGTGAACAGTACTCTTTACGCTTCACGGATTACCTGAAATAACTTAAACAGCCTTATTACGGCGGTAGTCAAAATCGACGCCTATTACGAATCTATTTTTTCGTGTTTGTTCCGGTTTGGTTATCCAAACAAGAATAAAACACAAAAACCAAAATAGGTATAAGGTATGAGCTATTTTTACTTTCGTGTTTTATTCTAACCCAATGAGATAGGGGCAAATCGAATGGAACGGGGAAACGGCAAGACGATTATTACTGTTTTCCTTATTTGCATTATCTATTTTTCTAGGAAAAGGACAAAATAGTGTTTTCAGATTACAAAAATGATTCCTTATCATGCTTTAGAGTAGTGAACTAAATAATTAATTGCAGAAGGCATTGGGAAGCCTCTATCAAAACATTATTCTACTTACGGTGTAAAATCAAAAAAATATAAATAATTGCATGAAGTGATTGGGAAGTCTAGATGTAGATCACAACGTGCAGACAATTCTTGCCAAAAATCCCATTTTGGCAAAGCTTGTGTGCATAAGTTGAACAGGGAGGTTATCTTATCTGAATAGTTGTCATGCGGGTTTTCCAAGCGCACTACGGAAATCGTACTAAAAAAGATATCGCACATTTCCTACGCCAAACTTTACGTCCATAATTGTTATCATTTTAAATGTTAAGTATCTAATATTTATTTACAAGTCAATCTGTCAGTCAATCGAAATTAAATTCAATGAACAATATTTTTGGTAAAAAATAAAACAATTGGAACAATTGGAAAGTCATAGCGCTGGTTTTCCGTAGCGCCAGCCGAGACCATAAACCTCAAGCTTGTTATATTTAAAAAAAGGAAAAGAAAAGAATCAATTTTAGTAAAAAAACAGTGTTGTGTTATAAAACGTTTGAATATTTAATTCATAAAAAAATACTTATAAAAATTACTCTATACAGAAGAGAAATAATATATAGAGAAATTTTAATTTTTTTTTTTTAATAATCCTTTGATTATATAATGTTGATTATACCTAATCAAACAACACAAAACACTATATACTTAGAGATACAACTTTTGGAGGCCCAATATTCATTCAATTCATGATACTTACAGCTCTTAAAAAATGAATCAATGCAATGTTACAATTTCAGTGAAAACAGCCCTATAATTGCCAAAACCGATACAGTTACTCGCTGAAGACTTACCTACGTAGTACGAAGAAACTTACTGATATTTGTCTAGCTAAACAATCGAAATACGAAGTTGTAGTAGGTAAATATTCAATGTATTTAGTTATTGTTTCTTTGGGAAATTTTTGTAAATATGGTGCACTAGTGTTATCAGATGTAAGTAAGTCAATGAGAGAGAAGACAATAATCTTAGAGAAATTATAGGCAAATTGAAATACCACAGAAAAAACATCTGTCAAAACATGTTGATGAAGGCAAAAAGTAGGTAAAGCGTTGACTATTAAAGTCATCGATTAAGTTGCTCGAAAAGAAAAGGTTCATAAACTGCCTATCATCGTCCCGATGGAGACTCCATTAAACACTTTCCCGAGTACATTAGTCGAGTCCGTCAGTCGCGGGACGTTTTAACACAACGATAATGTATAAACACGGGAGCTATATATGCCTAAGGCATGACCTTGTTGAAAGTAGGTAGGTATCTATAACACCTTAAGCTGGCCTACTTTGAAATTTAGGTTACATTTATACAACTTTAAATATTTAATGTATAAATTCGGCACACGTGCCAATAGGCTCGGTCTAAGCCTGCAGACCCACCAGAGAGAGATGGCATGCTATTGGAAATACATCGACCGGCTAGTAAGAAATTATTATGAAACAAATGAATGTGACGCAGCAACGTAATTTAAACTGCATGCAATTTCTTGCAGGTAAGACTCGGCCGAAAAGTTTCAAGTCAACACATGGCGTGATGAATATAAAAGCCAAAGTAAGGAGGACGCTTGAATAAAGAACTACTTACAGCTATCTACTATTTTTATACATGAAGTCCCCTTATTATAATACTACTACCTACCCGCCCATAGTGTATTACGATATTTACGATAATGAGCGGGACTAATGGCTTAACAATGTTATACCGTTGGTCCAAAAATCCTTCCGAATCACGAAGGAAGCATAATAACGTGCTAATTTTGGCCACGACCAATTTACCTTAATTAGAATCGAGGTACAATTTGCTTGGTTCCGAGATCGAAACACGAGCTTAATAAGAAATCATTACATAGAGAACATCATGTCATAAGTTTATAACATCACAACACTTAGTCCTCTCCCAAAAGCATTGCGTAATTATATTTTTTTATGAATTGTTATTTATACGTGAGTAATTTCTGGTTATTTTCAGGCAACTGCTCTACAGTAAAGCTTAACTGTAGTATGTCAATGTGGCATTTTTTTATCATAAAAAGTAAATACAGAGTATTACCGCAGTTATTACCATGTATTATGGCAAGCGGTTGCCGTAGCCCGATACTACCGTAGTCAAAGCGCTACGGGAGTCTGCTCGTAGCACTTTGAGCACTACTCACGCGTTGCCTAAGCGTTATGTAGGCAACATGAGAGGCGCGAGTTCCTCTTTTCTCAACGTAGCTCTTTCTCAACGAGCTCTGGCGTCCTAGCACATAATAGCTAAAAGTCTAACAGAAGATTAACTCTCGAACAAAAATCAAGTGTAGGCATAAAAATATGCCTTCTTCTACGACCGTTGCCTGTTTGCGCGCGAAATTGACACTTATCGTGTGAGTCGAGCGTTCATATTCCGGTAGGCACCGCTCAATCGAAACCGGTTTAGCGGCAAGAGCATAGGGTTCTCAGTTTCTCACTCAATCTCGTCGACATGGTTACATGGATTTAGGTTCGTTTTCAGCAAATGCGTAAAGTTGGAGAAAACAAAGCAATAAATAATTAGAGCTTTGTTTTTACTTCACATTTATGTCTATTAGCGATCTCTTCCAGCCAAGCCATCGTGGGTAGTATACGAGTATGTACCGACGACACATCAATTTGTATAACAAAAGCCACCTCTATTACGAACGGAGTAAGGGCGGGGTCTCAAAGTTGAACTGTTACGCTTGATGTGCTATCGGCTTAACGTTCAGCAGTGACACCAGTGGATTTATAAAATTTTAAAAATATTCCTGAGGCACATAGTTGTTTATCAAATATCTATATATGTATACAGGGTGGTGCCGTCAATACCACAATAAATTGAATTATGGGCTTTATTAGTTCATAGAAATGATTTGTCACTTTCTAAAACATGTTATCCGTTTGAAAATTTCATGACATTTGTATGAAACAATACAACACTGGCTGCATTATTTCATTGAAACGTTATAGAATTATCAAATTGGGGCGGAAAGGTCCTCGAGTGGCGGCCGCGTACCGGGAGACGCAGCGTTGGTAGGCCCCCACAAGGTAGACCGACGATCTGGTGAGGGTCGCGGGAAGCCAATGGATGCGGGCAGCGCAGGACCGATCGGTTTGGAGATCCCTGGGGGAGGCTTATGCCCAGCAGTGGGCGTCTCACGGCTGAAATGATGATGATGATGTTGATGATTGACGGCACCACCCTATATAAAATTCAAAGTCCTGATTGATTGATGTACAGTGTGAACGACAATAGGACAATACATTAATACATGGGCTATATTAGTTCATACAAATGTTTTGCAACTTTCAAATACATCTTATTTATTTGATAATTTCTTGACATTTTTATGAAATCATGTAACATTGGCTGAATATTTTATATACATGTAATACATCTATACATTATGCTAACAGACTAACTGATCCGAATTGCTCGCAGCTTATATATTCAGTATCGTGTTTGTACCGCTATCGCTATATGTAAAGTCATTTAATAGTAATGTTGGTAGCAGCAAAGTTCCCATACTTTGAATATTCTATTGAGAGGGAGTGAAAGCGCTAATGAGGAGCTCGGTGGCGTAGTGGTTTGAGCGCTCTGGTTTCGATTACGAAAACAAAGCAACTTTCGCCATGGTCGGTCCCGGGATGGGTCAATCAAAAATTCATAATCTCGAGCTCCTCCTTTCTTCGGAATGCACGTTAATTAAGCCGTTGGTCCCGGTAGTTTCTGCAACCGCTTAAATACATTGGGCTAGCGTGGTGGTATTATGGCTCAAACTCCTCAAGTGTTTCTCCCATTTAGAAAGGCCTGTGCCCAGTAGTGGAACGTTTCTGTCTGGTGATGATAATGAAGGCGCTTATAATGTTTATGTTTATTACACTTTCGATGATTATTATTGAATACAAGTCAATTATAATTATCGAATCGAATGTGTAATTATTAAAACCTACTCATCAATTAAGCTAAATATAATTCACTGATTCAAAAACATGTTTATTAATCTCGCAACGTACATTCAAAGGCACACTTAATACTGGTTTGTATTGCTGTCGCTAGTCATAGACTACGGAATTTTCCCATATCCCTTTAAAATGGTGATCTATCCAATACCTGGTTATTGGATAGATCACCATTTTCATCACGACAATAAATGAATGCACTCTTTGACACCTATTGTTACTGATGATACGAGACACAAAAAGGATTGTTATTTGTTCAAAACAAAAGTTGCCTAAACTCTAGTAAGTGTCAATCTCTACTATTTTCGTGTTCAGTTGACAGCTACTAAATATGTACCAATCGCAGAAATGGATACTAACCCCTTTGTGGATGGATTTGGTAGTGTCTAACTCTTAACTTAATCTGTAAAGTACATCAGCATCAGACACCATAGATTTTATATTCTGTGTGTTACGTTACGTTAGTTTTTATACTATAAGAAGCAATTTTCGCTAAGTAATCCGTTGTTACCTAAAACACGACTCACAAAGCCCAGGAAAATGTCATCGGTACCTCCCTTGTTACATTATACTCTTAACCTTACCCTACTTTTCATTTATAGGAAAATGTTAAAATAAAATTACGATAATTTTATTTTAAAATGTAAAAATGATAACATAAATGTCAGGATAGAAATATCTCTCTTTTTTCACCATATTAGAGAGTACTCTTCATGATGTTACCCTTAATGTTACCCTTAATGATGTTACTACTATGGGAATAATCAGATTTAGATATTTTATTCTTATTTTTACTCGCTTTTATTCTTATTTTTATTCTCGTAGGTAGTTATGAAAACTACCTACGAGAATAAAATTAATAAGTATCAAAGCAATGGAAATTAAAATGTCTTTGCTCCGTCAGATTACTATATCTGGAAAACAGGTAAAGTGTCTCTATTACACGGCTGATTAAAACACTAAATTATTCAGGATCAAGCGAATAGTCAAAGCAAGGGGCTCTACGAGAATATCATTGCCAAATGACAGGATTTAATGCTCTCCCGGCGTAGTTATTATACAACGCAGTATGCAAACAACGTACAACAATTTTTTAAAGTTTTTATTAACAGACTTTTTTTTTCTTAATAAAAATTGAGAACAAGATGTCATACCTACTTACTAGTTTTTGTGTTTACTAGAAACTTAGCCATTTCATATGCCAAAAGTCATTTATCAAAAACACTTAGTCCGTTGCTTAATTTTTTTCCCATATCTTCCTAATCGTGTTCCGATCTGCATGTATTAATTATTCGATCTCTACATTTTCATATTTTATTAAATACATATTTTACATTATATGAAGATTTATACTCGAGGTGGAATGTTACAATTCGGTGGACCACATCCGCTTCTTTGACATAAGAAAACCACACCACAGTTCGCAATTGAAGTTTTTAGGGACCTAAACTTTCTCTTTTAATATTCTATCATAAAACTATTTCTGTTCTGAATGGTTATTGTTGTTTATGGCATGGTTAGTCTTTTTATTACGACAGGGGTTTTTTTTTTTGCAAAGCTCAGCAAATGACTCAACACCACCTGATGTGAAGCAGTTTAAGAAGAGTCCATATGCGGAGACAGCTAGTGCAGCTTAAAGCAACAGGAAACTAAGTATAATTCGTAGTATAAGTTTACTAGATGGTAGGCCCTTATGTAGGGTCGTCTGGGTAGGTACCACCGCCTTTCTTATTTCAGCCATGAAACTGTTCGCTGTGTTTCGGATTGAAGGTAAAAGTGGCCAGTGTTATTACTGGGCATTGACGGCATTTCATCTTAGGCCTCAGGATGACAACACAGCTGCAATACTAAGTGTTAGTTCCTTGTTATTGCAGGTGTCTATAGGCGGCGGTAACCGCTTACCGCCAGGTGGGCCGTCAGCTTGTTTTTCATCTAGTTGTATAAAAATTAACAATAATTGTATGTTTAATGACTGTTTAGTAGAGGAAGGCTCGATAATAAACGGACCTCAGTGTGACTAAAATCCGTAAACAAACTTTGTAAAACAATTTAAAGATAGTTAAAAGCCAAATGTGTAACTTTGTAAATTATGTGCCCTTTGAGAAACAACTTCAATCCGATACAGGGGTCGGCTGCAGCTGAACAATGTTTTAAACTTTGTCAATATTGCATACAATCTGTTGCACCACCTATAAAATTGTTTACAACAAACTCTGTATATTGACTGAATGAAACCAATATAGAGCATTTTTAGAATAAAACAATTTATTTGAAATAAAACCAATCTACCGGATATAACTCGCGTTTAAAAATATTGCAATATTATTACACACCTGACGTTTCGATTACTTTTCAGCGTGGTCACGGGAAGACTGAAAATGGCAATTGTCTATGATAAGTTTAAAAGTTAACTACCGTCACTGTGCTATATTTTGAGCTGTCCGATTCACGCAACGAAGCTCACGGTGCTAATTTGTCGGACAGTGTGAGGACGGGCTTGGGACATTATAATTCGCATGATGGGATCCGAAGCTGGTGGTACACTCCAACTATCTTCTCTATTGAAATTAGGATGTTTTTTTTATTACAATAGCCTCACGTAACATTCTAGGATTTGGCTTTATTTCAAATGTGTAATGCTGACGAAAATTATAAGACAGCCATTTATTTCTGCATTGATCAGACATCTGTCTAAAAGGACCGCTGAAAGACACGAAGATATGACTAAGATCTAATTCAATTTCTTCTTTGATGGCTTTCTGCTATAATTTAGCCAGTGTCAAGTTTCTGTGTATCTTTGTTGTATTTGGAGGTTTGTTAACAACTCTGCTTAGTATGTAGACAGGCGTTGTGCAGATACAAGAGCGAATTATGATTGTTAGCGAGGAATTATTAACAGTTTTTTTTTTAAATAAAAGCAAAAGTAAAACCTGAAACTGTTGAATCACCTGAAAAAAAAATACAGAGTATTTCAGAGTTAGTATGTTAGAATAGCTGACAAGACTAAGATCTATTAGTTTCTTGTTTATATCTTTACAGTTCGTAACATACTTTTATTAAAATTTTAATTAACAAATGAGGATATTAATGTTCAAGTATGTTTATAATTCAATTCAACCAATTTTGTCAATGGATATTTAAAATATTTTCCTTCCATATGACATTAACGAACTGCTTGCTGTCCAATGATAATGTTTTAACTAGGTTATGATGTCTAACATAAATTAAAAAAAAAAAAACTATACGTAAGCAGAACTGGTTGAAAATAACAACGAGGATTTCTTTGTTCAGATATGAAACTGAAACTCGGCACTTTGTTAACCGGAGTAGCAGTTTATTTAACTTCAATTTATAATAACCGACAGCAAGATTTTTTTCAATTAGAGCTGAGGTTTTATTGACCTAATATAAATATTGGAGAGTTGGTTATTTCAACCATCTCACGGAGGGACACGCTCCATACAAGGGCGGTCATAAATAGTTAAAGTCCTGTTACTATCAATACATTGTATTATTTTAGTGACTTATAGTTGTAAAAGTGTTTTAGGAACATTAAAATGAAAGAAGTACATGTATTTACGGAATAAAAAACGTTTACTTCAGTAAAAAACAAATATAAACAATAACATACTTTTACCTAAATTTATCATGAACAAACACTTAAAAATTGGAATGTAAAACATATATTTTAAATAAAATAAGAGTCAAAACATTGATAACATTATTTAATTATAATAAAATAATAGAAATAAATAAATTAAAATTAATTAAATACAAAAAAAACAAAACAACTAACAAAATACAAATAAATTATTCTTATTCTAACAATATTAAACATGTAACAATTCTATTACACTTTGTGACAGAGTATTTTTCTTTTTAGGGGGAAGTTTCCGAAGACTTGTAATATAAGGATCTGAATGTAATAATAGTCGTTGTATTAAATCTTGATTGGTAACTTCACGTGACATTTTTCGAGTGTGACTTCGTCTATAAATTTTGATATACTTATTTGTCGCTTCAGCAGCTTCTTCGGAAAGTTCTCCTATAGATAACAATGCATAACTTATAATATCTGATCCATGTACGAGCACCTTGTGGACAGAAGCAGGAAGACTATACCACGGATATTCCTCGACCAGGCTGTATGCTGTTTGTAATGCATAGTCTTTAAACTTGCATTCATTAATTTTATGTCCAGAAGATAACGTTTGTAATATTACACAACAACGATCTATGAGATCCTTATTCAAACCTGTAATTTCAGCAGATACAGCTGATTCCAAAAAAAACTTCCTGGCCGTGTTTCCGTCGTTAGACGTCCCGCTTCCACCACTACGCGGCTTGTCAACTATTAAACCTAATCGTTCCCTAAACTGGGACTGTACATATTGTTTTTTATTTGATAACAATTGTTTATCACTATCTAGCCTAACTTGCCATTTTTTTATGTCTAATCTATATGAAAGATGAATAAAATATTCGAAGAAACGTATCCAAGAATGTAGTGGTGATAATCCAAATTGGTATCTACTCTCTATTACAGGTTTTTGTAAACATTCGTCTATTTTATTCATCTCTTTAGGGGTAGCATTACATATATAACATCTACTTGTAGATGTTTCACTTAAAGCACTACAAATTTTACCATCTACCATTGAAAGCTGCAACTTATGAGAAACGACCAATTCACGATTGTCGATCTGAATAAAAGTAGGTTGCAAACTTTCAATTTTATCCTTAAAATAAGCTTCCTCTTGCAAAGACACTGCTGTGCTTTCTTTCAAAAATTGAAATCGAATAGGACGGCAGTACCTAGTGGAAGAGGGTCGAGGATTTTTCCATAAAATTTTACAATTATCTTCAGCTAATTTTACAATAATTTGAAGGGATACATAAGATGTTACAAACAAACTACTATCTTCTAAAGTTGAATCTGAAAAAAATTGTTTGTATTCACTATGTCCAGTGCTGCCATCGAATCCCCATTTCCCAAGTA
The DNA here is from genome assembly GCA_947347705.1 of Nymphula nitidulata. Lineage (NCBI taxonomy): Eukaryota > Metazoa > Arthropoda > Insecta > Lepidoptera > Crambidae > Nymphula > Nymphula nitidulata. Next base: position 12,318,331 of record OX374625.1, on the reverse strand, counting down.
AAGAGATATTAGACAAACAATCATCAGGAATCTGATCTAAGACCTCTTTTTGAGATTCAAGGATTCGAGAAGCTGTGTGATCAAAAAGACTTTGTAATTCAACTTCAGCTGAAGACTCGGAAACAGTTATATTAGAAGGGTAACATCTCTGTTTCGCTTTAGTAATTTGTTGGTAACATGGTAATACATTAGGAGAAATCTTACTATTAACAAAGTTTTTAATTAATAAATACTGATGTTTTGTCAACTGAGCATCAGTCACAAGTGACAAGACATCATCAGTGCTAACTCTAGATATACACGAATCGAATGAACAGTCTGAAACATCAAGCAATGCACTCACAGTAGAATCATCAGACTTTGACAAATCAGCTACTCTCCGACGTTTAGTCCTTTTACTACATTGCGTAAAAGGTTTTCGAGGACGACCACGTGAATGACACGGCGACGTTTCAGACGGAGTACATTGCTTATTATTTTTCACAAGTTGAATTTTTTCAATAACATTAAACCAATCGGAATTCTTATATAAAAGCTTGGTTTTATCCCTATTACATTTTTTCCAGAATCGAGCAATAGCTTTACATAAATTATTAACAATTTTCTCTAAATAATGAATATCAATGTTCTCAGCATCGTTCAGAGTAGTCAACAAACTTTGTAGGACTTGACGACACTTTTCCGAGTCATTATCGGTATTGACAGTTAGCCATATTTCAAGAATATGCATTCTTGAAAACGAGCATATATATAAATTACCTAAAACAAAAAAAAAACGGTTAAAATTCAGTCACAAAACCTACACAAAGCACTAAGACTAAATAAACTAATTTCGTAGCAAATGCTACGAGATAATCTGGCAACCGTAGCACCCTTGTCATCGCCAAAAGGGCAGATAAGGGCAGCCAAGTTTTAATTTTCCTAAGATAAGAAAGTCTAAAGATTATGGTGCAATATACCTCCATAGTCGGAGCGAGTGGGAACATATTTAAAAGTTTATTCAAACTTTGAATATTAAAATATAATACTCCAAGAAAAGTCGCCTCGTAGCAATGACATACTAAAGAAAATATATACTAAGATACAATTAAAATTAAAATATTAATTATTACATACCCTGTTCTTGGATATCCATTTCAGAAAAAACTCACACAGCACTCACAGGTCCCGCAATGACAACAAATGACGTCACGCTTTTTAATGACTCACTGATAACAGTATTTACGATTGGCGATGCGCTCTCTTTGAATGCACAATAGATAATGAAGGCGCACTCTAATTACTGACCTATTTATAGTTTCAGAAGGTACCGCAACTATCCAATGTAACGACAAGGAATAAAATGTAAAACAAGAAAGCAGGTTTTTAAGATTTATGACCTATGGATGTCCCACTGTGCATCTCCTTTCTAAAGAAATATAAATAGCTCAAAGCTATTTTTCCAATTTTCTAGCAGTACAACAATCATGTGAAATTAATGATCATTAATTTCACAAAGGAGCAAATTTTTAATTACATAAAAGTGTAATATAAAAATTACATTAAGTTGTAATCCTAAATAAATTTTTGTTTGTTACTTGTGTTTCATTTGATAGAATTGAAATTAACATAATTCAGAATGGAAATACCTAATTGTATTTTCTTCCAGTATTTAACAGTATTAATGTTATTAAGAAAAATCTCTGGACTATAAAATACAAAATTAAAAATTTTAAGTAACCCCCGGCGTCATTAATCATCTATCTAACACACACCATCTCATAGAGAGCCCAAACACGCTATATCTGCTGTAAGTTTCTGAAGAATTAAGCATTTCGCAGACTTTTTGATGGTGTAGGATCAGCTCAAGGATAGTATATGTCATGGGAATGTCACCGAAGTGACAGCACACCAAATTTCAAATCAATCGGATCTGTAAAAGTTAGTAAAACCCTATAATCATGTATAAAATGAGCTGATAGTCATTAAACGCCTGAACTGATCTTCATAAATTATAGCTAAGAACCATCGTAGTGACATCAACTTTCAAACAACAAAAACTGAATCAAAATCGGTCCATTCGCTTAGGCGCTACGATGCCACAGACAGACACACAGATACACAGACACGTCAAACTTATAACACCCCTTTTTTCGTCGGGGGTTAAAAAGTAAGGCATTTCTGGGTGCGGGATGCGACCCGCGACCTACTTTCACAATCCGGACGGCTCCTAACCACTGAGCTACCAAGGATTTAGTAAAAATCTATAAATTTCTGAACAGAGAGACTAAATATTCTTGTTTACGTTATAACCGAGCGTCTTCCTTCACAATAACGAAATTATTATATTTTAACAAACGAATGAGTATTTTTGTCGATTTATTTTGCGAAAAGCAATGCCTATGCATTGCTTTTCGCTCGCTAGCCCAGTGGTTTAAGCAGCCACCCACATTTTGGAGGGTTACGGGTTCGCATTGCTCCCCAAAGTCTGTTTTTTTTTCTACTTAGAGATTTTCTAAATATATTTAAAACATTTATAGAAAATAATATTATTGTTGACATCTTTTTTTATACAACTAGATGAACCCACCTGATGGTAAGCGGTTACCGCCGCCTATGGACATCTGCAATAACAAGGAAAAATCACTTGATATTGCAAGTGCGTTGTCATCTTGAGGCCTTAGATGAAATGCCGTCCATGCCCAGTAATTACACTGGCTACCTTTCCCTTCAATCCGAATCAAAACTACCGACTATATGAACGGTCCAAAATTAAGTGCGATATTGCGCATAACTTGGAAACTTCATTTCTAATGGACACATCTTTCAAAAATAACGACCCACAAAGTTCCAGCTATTGTTGTGAAAGTTATGACAAGCCTAAGAGCCCTCTGTACCAAAAGGGCTGAAGAGTCCTCCAAAGAAGAGTGCTACTATCGTAAGCACTCAGATGTTGTATGCTTAAGCCTCTCAAAATATGCGGTAAGAATAGCGAAAAATTACTTGTTTTTATATCGATATTGGTACCTAATATATTAATATTTTTTATGGTTTGGCGCGTCACTACATAAAGGATGAGAACAACAAATGAAATCTTGTAGTTACACAAGTCAAAATACCTTTCCTAAGTAAATTTCAACTTTTTGACTTCTAATGAGGTCTTACAACTTGTTATTGATAACACTTAATTTCAACTGTCACATATCGGATCTACTACACCGTGGTCTAGTATAATAGAAAAGAAAAAAGTTTAAGAGAATATATTAGAAAAAGCAGGGAGGAGGGAGGGAGTTCATCCTCACAAATTGAAACCCAAGTGGTCGCGTACTGTACGATTTCAGAGAAACTTTCTCCCCCGTACGCTGAGGTTGTGGAATAAGGTCGCTGTAGAGGTTTTCTAGAACGAGTACAGCTTGGGGTTCTTCAAAAAAGGCGTGAAAAGGTTTTGACAGGGTCGGCAACGCGCAGGTGATACCCCTGGTGTTGCAAGCGTCTATAGGCTACAGTAACCGCTTACCATCAGGTGGGCCGTATGCTTGATTGCCAACTTAGTAGTTAAAAAAAAAATCCTTTCCTATACAAGGAGTATACATAAGAGCCTTAGCCAGTAGCTTATGCATAGTTTATAAACGATTTTGTAATAATATATAATAATATTCATACACTCACACCTATTATCTAGCCCAAAGTAAGCATCACTAAGAGCTTGTGTTATGGACACTAGATAACGGATATTCTAGGTATTCTTTGATTTTGGCTAATCTAAAGAAGGTCATAGGGACCAATGACCTTCTTTTGATTTAAAAAAAATGTACGCTTGTTTCATGCGCTTCTACGAAAAACTCAATATGACAACCATGGAGTTTTTGGCGTAATTTGCTATAAAACATTTCAACATCCGATGCTTTGTTTGTATGTTTCGTTTTTCGAAGTAGGCCCTCACGTTTATTGAAGCATTTTTAAATGTGTTACAAGCCTAAATCCAATATACTCGTAGCAATCGTAATAGTTATTTGAGTGTTATCTAGTGTAGTGGTTATGTTCTCCCTCTAATTTCTAATGAAAATACATTTATGCCCTGTAATCTTGGAGAATAAAAATAAAACTGTGAAATATTGCGTTTGCTTGCGAAAGATTTTTTTATATAAAGATACCAGCCAAGGATGTTCCACTGTAAAATATACCTCATCCGGTGCTGTACTGCGCCCCTGACCTAGAGTGCACAATGCAGAATTTTTAATACGTCCTCCGCTCCATGAAGTAAGTATTATATATGTTATCTACATCATTATTCTATTTTTAAACTAGTCTTTCAAAAGCTGTCTAAATGCGTTCATTTGTTTTGAATATATATTTTTTTCACAGGGGAGCTCGGTGGCGCAGTGATTTGAGCGTTCTGGTTTCGATTACGAAAACAAAGCAACTTTCGCCATGGTCAGTCCCAGGATGGGTCAACCAAATTTATAATCTTGAGCTCCTCCATGCTTCGGAAGGCACGTTAAGCCGTTGGTCCCAGTTGTTACTGCAACCGCTTTAACCCACCAACCTGCATTGGGGCAGCGTGGTGGTGTTATGGCCCAAACTCCTCATGTATGTGTGCCCAACAATGGGACGTATAGGCTGGTGAAGATGATGATATTTTTTTAATTACATAGCAGTGAACTTGGATCACCGTTGACTGAAATAACTCCAAATATTTAGATAAAATCTGTACAGAAAATAAAGAAGAGCGTCGTATTTGCGTAAATATGTGAGTAAAGAAGTAAAGAAATAAAGCAGCTTATATTTCCCCGCATTCAAGCTCACTTTCAGTAAAAATATTAAATTAACATAGAACAAAGAAAGTGTGAAACAGACGCCCCAGAAACGTATTCCGGAAGAGTGAGCTTGCTCTTTACTGGGGAAAGGGCATCGTCGGGTTGTATTACACATTTCATCATATTTCGCACATATTGAATATTTTTCTCTTTGATCTTACAAAAGCTCTGCTAATGCTTTCTTAAATTAGGACGGGTTTTTGCTTTGGGATAGAAGTGCTTTTCACTAATACAGCTCAGTGTTTATTTTAATATGGGTATTTCATAGCACTTTCATGATTATATTCAACGATATCATTACGGATAGCTCCGTAAGTAATTTTAAAAACTGGAAATCATACTGATAAATTATAAGTTTATAGCTATAAACCATTTTTTAAACGGTACTGAACAAAACTACTAAGTGAATCTTATATAGTTGCCAGGTATTATTTTATAAGACAAGGGTGGCAATCAAGCCCATGGCGTGGCTGATGGTAGCGATTACCGTAGCTTACAGACGCTCGTATAACAATATTAAAAAGGAAGGATTTAATATGATTTATAGTTTATTCTTTTTCATGGTTACCGTCCATGAATAAATCATTAGGATTCGCCATATTGTTATTCCTCATGTTGGCTAGACAAAGTTATCGCCAAAAAAAAACATTAAATAGTTTTCATACATTCAACATGTATTTTAAGTAAACTTCATCTAATCTAGTATACATAGCTCAGCAGACATTAAGCCGGATCCATTCATTTTGCAAACGAATGAGTTCAACAAATTTTACACATTTCGTATTTTAAAGGGATTGGTCGTCTGGAACAAATCAATTTGTAACAATCCAATTTGGAGCTAACAAATTGCTGCCATCCTTTTGATTGATGAAGATTTCACACCAAGGCTCGATTCGACAGGTAATTTTAATGCACTTCTCCGGAGAGATTTGCTCTATCAAAAAATAAAACGGCTATCTGGCACGAAACGGGAATAATACATTCTTTCCAAGAAATCTGTCGATACAGATCACGCCATCGTTTAATTTAACACGGATACAACGATAAATATCTTTTGGAAATAACTTGGAGAAGGTATATCTTCACCAATTTTTACTCAAGTATGAAACAATGTAACTACTTGGAAGCATTTTGTCTTATACCTATAATATAGCTACCGCCAGCGACTTTGTCTGCGTTATCCTATGGAAACGCATTTCTGGGAGCAAAATTCGCATATTTTAATCCACATTATAAACAAAATCTGTGTGCCAAATTTCATCCAAATCCGTTCAGCTGTTCTGACGTGATTGACCAACAAACACCCCAACTTTCACATTTATAATATTAGTAATTAAGTAGGATCTTAATGATATACTTGTGGCCGCCTGCGTCTCCGTCCTCCTGGATGTCGGTTATATCATCAAAAGGAAAGTAGCTTACATCCTTTGCGTAATTTATCTCCATACACATAAGGCACCTTACGGGCTGGCAAGGTGGAGACGTCTAGAACAGTGTTGCTTCAAGCTGCACTAGCTGTCTCCGCATATGGACTCTTCTTACTGCTTCACATAAGGTGGCGTTGAGTCATTTGCTGAGCTTTGTATGAAAAAAAATTCCACCTAACAGGCATACAGAGTTACTTTCACATATAAATTAGACATAGTAAATATTATCTGATCTGTGATATTAGTATGGATGTGTGGACCCAAATTCTCTTTGCCGAGGATTACAAGCATTTGTATGCGTAGTTTCCACTACAATCACAGCACCTAGTGACTTTTTAAAATGGCCACTGTAATGTAAATGGTGCAATCGCTCCGAATCTTGCTATTGGTCTAATCCTCTCGGTCGACGAATCGATAGTAGCAGGTGCCGTGTTGACTGCAAATAGGCTAGGCAGACCGAGTCCTTGTGTAAGTTTTTGAAATTAGTTTTATATGTTGTCAGTAAAACAAACGTTTTATTGGCTATTATAATAAATAGCATGTTTTAGTACATCAGTTCAACGTGACAAAATAAAAAATACATATGAAACATATTAAGGTAGTTTCCATTTTTTTTATTATTTTAATTCATTCTCCCTGTAATGGGAAGGCAAAGGGTACTAATGCCCATACAGCCATGTCTTCATATTTGTTATTTCTTCATTTATTGCATTATAATATGCTGGCGTAACACATTTTAATGCGCCTTGGGAGTATTTGACACGAAATATATGATGATCCAGTATCCATATGATGCTACTTGCTGAGGTGGATAACCACAAAAAAATCTCATCGTATTTCACACCATTAACACTTTTATTATAATAATCTTTTAGTTGCACGTCAACACAAACACTTATTTTATGAAACTACGCCACTTTTATAACTTAAAGTTCGCTCCGACACGAATTTTAATTATCGTAATAAAAATCTTGACTTGACACCATACAATCCCGCCAAACCACCCCCATTTTTTTCATTTCATATAATAAGAGTAAAAGAGAGAGTTTCTTAAATAATATAGCGATTTGTTTGAGGTTCGGCTACAAGTTTTCAAAAAACGCTCTATGAAAAATTATGAGGAATAGTGACTTCACACCTTACCTTAATATTGGCCACCAAATTTGTACGGGCGTATGGACAAAATTAATGATATTTTTGTAATTTTTAATTAATTTCATAACATATTTCACCATTTTTTGAAAAATTTGATACCAGACATAAAATATAATATACATTGCAAAGCATTTTTAGTTAAAATAACTCTTACTTTGAAATGTATTTGAAAACCCTGAAAATTGTAGGAAACACTTCTATTCAACTTAGTCTTAAATTTAATATAGATAAATATCTTTAAGCTCAATTATCTGGATGTAGTAATATTAAATGCCTATTTGTTTTTCAATCTTGTGTTTTTATGCGTCATAGTTGACGTCTCACAAATATCCGCTTAATAATTTTTGTATTACAGAAAATCCTCAACTTTAAACTTTTTATACCTAAGTATGTATATGTATAAGTAAACGTTTTCTACCTATGTATATAAGTAGTGGATGACTGGTTGAATATGAATTTATCTCCCTTTCTTGAGCTCTTACTCGTATAGCACTCTCAAATTCATGGTACTTTAAAGTTAGCTTCATAAGAAAACCGTCATTATAAAAGTACTGTACCCCTAGCACGAACATTTTTAAATTTCGAATCATAATCGTATCGTTCACGCACTCTTAAAATTACCAACAAAAGCTAACGTAAGTAACTCGATACGGTGGCGATTCGAAATTTAAAAATGTTCGTTCGTGCTAGGACATTTTTAAATTTCGAATTGCCATTGCCATTGTATCGAGTAGTTACGTTAGCTTTTGTCTGACGTCTGTTTGTAATTATATGCGTCGTGCGTCAACGATACGATTGCGATTCGAAATTTAAAAGTGTTCGTGCTAGGGGTACAATTTCTGAATACGGCGATTTTAAAAGTATTTTATAGACTTATGACAACGCCTCCTTACAATACAATAGTACTTTACCTGAATCGATAATTAACCAATATCCATATTTCCTGACAATCTTTTATCAGATTCTGAAAATATGATGCTGGAAATGTTTCTGTATATATTAAATAGAGGTTATTAATACGCTTTATCATAAGATAGACGCCAAAATCAGACCAATTGAACTCATAATATATCATGGTTAATGTCTTTTCAGAGAATCTTTAATTCGTTTCATTTAGCAATGACGCTGGGAGCTAAATTTGTTATAGCTCATTTAGTTACTTTATTTTTGATCTAGTAGTTGTTTTAATTGTCAGTGCGATATTGAAACTTACTACTCTTTGTTTAAGCTTTAATCTTGTTACTCACTCAACAACTGAATTTCAAATGCCACGTTCGTTAGTCTGCAGCTCTAATTGGTCGCTATTTTCTTGTACCGAAATTACATCCCAGACATGTTCAGTTGTTTTATGTCTGTTATATTTATTTATTTCGGTACCGTTACTTTTCACCAAATAAATTATACATTTTCAATTAAACCCTTTCTTTTTGTTACTAGATAATAGTTACCAACTGTATAATTACATTTCCTTATTACCTAATCCCACTTCGTCCACGTAAAAAAATCTGCCGATTATAATCTGAATAAAACATTGAGTTCCATAAATTCACCTGTCATGGAGACTGCGATTCAACAAAGGGGTGTGGTCTCCTCAAGGCCTATTTGCATTGAAACGAAGGACCAAAATACGGTTTATAAATAGAAATAGTCACGCGATAGTGACTATTTTAGCAAATGTACATTTTTTTAAATATAGACAATACTAGGTTGATAACAATTAAGAAACAATGCCTTTGATATATCACGTAAATAACGTACCTAAGCTGTATGTAATGTACATATTCATGAAACGATTCTGAAATGAATTGTCTTTGATACACAAATCGGTTGGTTCTCTCTGCGCATGTATCAAGAAAAATGTGATCCAAGGCCATTTCAACTATGAATTTATCAAAAAAAAGTCAGCTGATGAATCGGTAAACACTCTTTATGTGCGAGATATGATGTAAGTATTACAAAAAAGATTAAAAGGAACTTACTTTTTAACCGACTTCAAAAACGAGGAGGTTTTCAATTCGGTTAGTATGTTTTTGAGCAATGTAGGTTAAAATGTACTTATACAGTACTACACTAAAGACGTCCACTGCTGGGCAAACCCCTCCACTAAAGATTTCAGCGACCATCACCAAATCGTCGGTCCACCTTGTTGAAGGCCTACCCACGCTGCGTCTTCCGGTCTGTGGTCTGCAAAAGCTTTCCGCCCTAACAGCCAACGGCAATTAACATAACACCAAACGGCATTAGACTAATTTATTTTACAGCAATAATACGGATAAGCTGGTTATGATGAATAATATGATTGTTTTTAATACCTTTTCTTACTTATTAAATCCCTTAAGCGGATATGTTATTTTGTTATACATAACGAATTTGTTCCATTATGGTTCCTTTGGGGACAGTTGAGGTGGCTTACTCTCCATATAGGCCCAATACAGGAGAATTTAAATAAGAATATTTTAAAGTAAATATTAAATACTAGGTGGTAGACCCGTATGTAGGGTCGTCTGGGTAGGTACCACCGCCTTTCTTATTTCAGCCGTGAAACAGTTCGCTGTGTTTCGGATTGAAGGGAAAGGTAGCCAGTGTAACTGGGCCTGGACGGCATTTCAACTTAGGCCTCAGGATGACAACGCACCTGCAATATCAAGTGATTTTTCCTTATTATTGCAGGTGTCTATAGGCGGCGGTAACCGCTTACCATCAGGTGGGCCGTCAGCTTGTTTGTCATCTAGTTGTATAAAAATAAAAATAAAATTATTTAAATATTTAAATTAACAGTAAATATACCAATCCTATTTTATAAAACTTTTGCACTATTGACGGCTATTCATGTATAACGACACTAGATTTTTTATTAGCCATTAAAAGTTTGAGAAATAAAAACACAATTAAACCATTTAAAGCTTTATTACCGTTAAAGCTTAACTTTGAATATTACCTCGCTCGAACTTTCGAAATTTAAATAGAACAAAGTGTCTTTTAAAATTAACATTATTATCCAGGTGCCCAAAAGAACAATAAATACAGGAAGTTAATACATTATCACAGCTGTATGTATGTCTCATTAGATTTTTTATAAGGCACTAAATTTGAATTTACAATTACAATTATTTATAATACTAAGTTACTACAACTGCTTTAACCCGTCAAGCATTAGATTTCAGACACGATTGATTTTTCAACTATATCATACATAGACCTACAGGGGTATATAACGCCGCTTGACAGATTAACCCACCGATGCGAGCTGGTGGTCAAGCGCCCAAACTCCTCATGTGTTTCTACCATGTAGGAAGGCCTGTGCCCAGCATTATAGGCTGGTAAAGATGATGATACAACTAACAAAGTTGAATTGGGAAGGTTTAATCTTGAGAAGCGCCAACATTGCCCCTGCTACATAAGCTCGTACAGTGGTCAGGCTGTTTTGGTTCAAAAATAAATGAAGAGTAAGTAAATGAAGTGTAAGGTGGCTATGTTAAAAAGTTTATACATGCTTGGTATCTCTAACATGCAGTAGACAAAAAAAGCTAAAGGTTACATTAGAGATAAAGACCGCAATCTCAAAACATAAATATTCACATATAAAAAAGCACAATAGTTACCCGGATTGTGAAAGGTCGCAGGTTCGATCCCCACCTCAGCACGTGATTTTTTTCTAGTTTATTATTATTTTTTTAGTTTGGTTATTTTTTTATTTCATTTATTTATTTAACAATTTATGTACACACAATAAAAAACAACAATGAAAACATTAACAAGGACAACAGAGTAAAAGGGAACTGCTTATTCCAAAAAGAAATCTCTTCCAGCAGCCCTACGACTAGAATGAATAAATAATGGTAGAAATGGTGTGTACAAAATATAATCAACATGATAATTATATAAATAAATAGCTGACCCGGCGAACTTCGTACCGCCTAACAGTCGATTCTTTAATATATTTTTTTCAATACTTGACAAATTAATATATATGCGATACTAACGTCACTCAATTGTTTTGCCTTCCCGGAACCCCTCCACTAACACTTAAACTTTATCGTATGGTATTAAAGTTTAAATTGACTTTCAAGTATTATTACGAATCTTTTGTATGGGAGTATAGAAAAGTGTTGTTTTTAGACTTTTTCAGGCAATTTTTTAAAAATTTTCTCTCCATAAGAATCATCCTCGTACTTCAAGGAATATTATAAAAAAAGAATTAGCGAAATCGATTCAGCTGCTCTCGAGATTTACGCTTAGCAACACATTCAGTGATTCATTTTTACATTATAGATATGTATATAAACATTAATTTCCATAAATACATACAAATATAACTTAAATCACAAAATAATAATATGTTTTTTTTTACTTTTCTAACATGTTAAAATAAAATAAAGAATACATAAATGGCCACGGCCGTGTCGGGCTTCCGCGGACAGCTCTGATTTCGTTTAATGCCCGAGGGGTATGCGTCTGTCGGCGAATCGTTCTTAGTTGAAAGATTCTGTCGGTAAACTGCCCGATGGCGAAACGTTCTATATGCGAATTGTTATTCGGTGAAAGATTCTGTCGGTGAACTGCCCGATGACGAAACGTTTTGTCGGCGAAGGGTCAAACGGCGAAATGACTGTCGGAGATACGTTACTCGCCCGTGATTGCCCCGTTACAGAGTGTGTCAGGGTATGCACCGCCTTGCTATACTGGTGAACCAGTTTGCTGTGTTTCGGTGGGCATGAGGAGTTCTCTGTATCCAGAAAGTCAACATGTCTGCTATTGCATGCTTCTTGCTTAATAAGCACATGTATATGCAAGCTCAGTTGGAGACGTGCCAAAGTAATTATTAATTTAAATTAAACATGGCAGATGCATCAAGCAAATTACGCGGTCTCTAAGTTTACCTTGCTAACTGCTTGTAAATTTAATTGATATTGACTTGGAAGATGTATCGTTTACCTGTATAAGTATTAAGTTATCTAAGTGTGGAATTACGAGTTTTTTCTCTTTTTGTCTTTACAGTAACTACTTCTGTATTTTATTGGTTGAGACCACCTACCTTAGATCTAGAGGTCCTGGGTTCAAATCTCGTAGGGGGCAAAAATTTTCTGCTCGGTTTGGTTGGTGGTGGGACTTTTCTAAGTCCGCCTGGCTCGCTACCACCATCTTACCTAAGTCTGTCGCCCTAACAATACTGTTGTGCACCGGCAGTTGGAAGCAAAGATAGCAAATTTCTCTGTAGTGGAGGAATCCGTGCGTAGCTCGCTTCAATCTTCAGCCTTATCGTCACTATTACCATAAGGTGAGGTTAATAGCCTAGAGTTACTCCGTAAAGAAGAATAAAAACACTTTCTAATAACTGGAGATTATATCATCGTCGGCGACAACATGCCTACACGTGAGCCAATGTACACAAACCACTGTCATTTTTGTATGAGTGATGAGGCAGAAAGGTAGATCGAAAGAAAGAGACAAACCTATACAAAATGACATTTGATCGATCTTCATCGAATTCGGCTTAAGTTTAAGAATAAACTGTAAACTGTATCATTCCCTACTGTTAAATAATAATAATTAGTAATGATGGGAACTTATCTTATCTTATCATGGACCCGTGAACACGTCACGCTGTACTTTAAACCTTAGGGTTCTTTGAAACTTTGTGTTTTTACTCTTCCTGTGTCCTGAATATAACTAACCACTAACCAGACTTAGTATATCTCCGAGTAGGAAGAGCCTGTAGTCTTTTGTGTTTGAATATGCCACTTCCCGGAGACTACCTTATTCTGATTGTAGCCACATCGACCTGCAATATTTAAGCCGTCTATCTGTCCTTTTTTTTAATATTTAGTTCTACGACAAGAGCTGTCTTCTATTACTTTTAAGCCAGTCATTGATGTATTTTCTTTATTTCCTCAACTATTGCATTGAAATGTAGGTGTTATCTTGTGAGAGGTTGACGTGAAATATATGATGACAATCTACATAGATAACCACAATAAAATTCTCGACATTTTTCACACCATAACTACTTTTATTCTAATGATCTTCCACTTGCCCGTCAACACAAACACTTGCTTCATAAACTACACCAATTTTATAACACAACGTTCAGACACAATTTTTAATTATTTCAATAAAATCTTGACTGACACCACCAAATCCCGCCAAACACTCTATATCTGTCGTAACCCGATTATAGAATTAGTCATAAATATCATGAAGTAACTGACTTTTTTAATGAAATAATTACAAAAACTTATACTATTTTACAAAAGGACCCAACAGCTGTTCTGACCGCATCATTTAATTATCACCGTTTCTCTATTTCCCCAGCCACGTCTGCTCATATTATTTATATTATATGTATGTAACTACAGTGTTATAATGTGGATGTATTGGATGAAAGATGATGAATTAATTCACATACACGTGGCTGCAAGTGCTGCCTTTGATAACTAAATTTAGTACCCCTAATGTAAATTTTAATCAAATCTTTTCGATCGTAGTTGAGTTTAGTTGTCAAATTTAAAATTTTCGAATTTCCGAACCAGTGGTACATAAATTAAGTTACTATAATTATATGTATTCAAATTTGACGTCAACAATTGCTTGAATAAACTATGTTGATTAAATGATTTTGAATTAAATTGACTTGAAATTCATTGTTATAAAAAAGCTTTTCATACTTTACAATTTACAGTTTTTATACAATTTTACATTCGAACGCAACCTAGATCAGAAAATTTCGTTCAGATTGAAAACTTATCACTTACACATTTTTAAATAGGTACAGTCAGCAACAAAATATCGTAACATTTTGTTTTTTGTGTCATTGTTATATGGATCAATATAGTATTCATATTTCTGAAGCGAACTGTACAGGTCAGAATCGCAATTTTTCATCGCAGCTATGATGCATCGCATAAACGACACAAAACACTGATCACTCAAGCCGAGTAAAACTCCCCGGGACAATTATAAACAGATTACACTATAGTCACTTTAAAGATTTTCATCTTCATAATTTATCATGGAAAAAGCTCTACTAAATAATAAGATAATTTATATAATCATTTATTAAGCTACTGGTGTTTCTTTAATTAACACATTGAGTGGAAATTCCTAAATACCTCTCTTGAAAACTTTAAAAACTTCGTACGTCATAAAAATACGACTCATTACCGCATGCCATGCCTACTGAAACTGGCAGCTTTACTGTTCGTACAGCTTTATGAATAATATGCCTTGTAAATATCCCTGGTAAAATTTATTTCGTTGGCTGCAACCGACATCAACGTCTTGATTTTGATTTGATGGCGGCTCGGAAATAACACCTTGCTAATGACCACTGCTGGTCAAATGTGGCTTATTGCATAGCTACAAAATAAAACAAAAACATCGTCATATTAATAACATAGCATTTTTTACTAGAATTAATTTTGTAAGTGATAAAAATATGGAATTGATTTAAAAAGAATTTATTTATTTTTTATACAAAGCACGGCAAATGACTCAACACCACCTGGATATAAAGCGGTATAAGAGAGTCTATAATAATAAGTGAATACAGCTAGGAGCAAATTAGCTACGACTATATTTTGGAAAGGTGTAGGTACAAATGTTTAAATAAAAATATTTTTTTTTTATAAATTGTAATTTTTTGTACTTATTGGTTTGACTTTTTTATAAGCGTCGCAAACAAGAATAATTTAATAGTTGAGGATATATGTATATAATAATGATCATACTATTATTCTACGAACTAATTGTAAAAAAATATTCACAAATGTATATTATTTGATTTGAGTTTAATTAAATTCTGAAGCTCTACATGAAAGAAATGAAATTGTTTATTAAATTTTATTATTATTGAAAATGATAATTAAACGCGTGGTTTGCTGGAGTTTTTAGGACAATGTCTCAATGTGTGACATCTTGTTTATTATCGTATAAAATTGGCTTTGTTATGTCAGTGTAAAATGTAGGTACTCTTATTTTTGGTTACGCTTTCACATTTAAAAGCAACGAAAAACATTTTTGTGTTAAACTCGCAGCATTCTTACGTTTCCATTGCCTAAAGGGCAGCTTTAAATCTGTTTTTTAAAGTTCTATTCTGAAGTCTTATCATCATGTCATATGCCTCATGAGACCATCTCATGAGGCATTCAAAATTTGGTTCATTTAAATACTGAACTAGACCCATACTAGGTAAGGTAGGTACTAGGAATAGGAACGATTTTCGATGAAGAAAGCTAGGCACAATAGGTGCCCATTTCAGTGTGTCGATAGGTTTCAAGCGGTTTTTGTTTTTACTGTTGCACTTTACTTAGATCCACTCTATTGTTTGCTCCTAAGTGGTAAAAATTATTGAATTAGGTACACGCACCGGTTGATCTTTCTTTGGCGCATTGATGTGGCTTAAACCTATTTTACTTAAAACACTGTCAACTATGTATTATTTCTCTCACTCGTAGTCATGTGTTAAATGACACAGGTTTAACGGGCGTTTACAATTACGGCCCTATAGATACGTTATTTTGGGAAATTAAATTTCGGTAGTATTTTCGTGCTATTGTTATATGTACTTATTATTTTATTGGTGGTACTAATGTCAGCGCAGTGTACCAAACCAACCACATAAAACATTGTTAGTTGCTGGTGATATCGATTAGCCGTATTTCGTGTGCGGGTCGCGTCCGCAGTTTCCGCGAACGCGGTCAGGATCTCTTCGCCTTCCTGGCTAGGGCTGCCGAGGTCAAAATCAATTTGTAACATATTATTTAAGGACTGCATTTACTGCTCTATTTACCGTTACGATGTTTCACGTTGCTGAATCTTGATAACAAATAAGCAAGTTATTCGCAAACTAGAAAAAGCGATAAAATTATTTGGTGGACATCATGATTTTATTCCAAAAATAGACAGCTTTAGACAAAAATATGTTTTCATAAATGTAAGACGGTATATAATTCTGTTATGGCTAAAGTGGTGAAAAAAAATTAGTGAGCTAGCCCTGAACACTATTTTATTAAAATGAAAGTACCTACCTACGATTAGGCAGCTACGGCGTTCAACATCAATAATAATAATAATAATAATCATACACTCACACCTATTATCTAGCCCAAAGTAAGCATCATTAAGAGCTTGTGTTATGGATACTAGATAACGGCGAAAATAATGATAATAATATGTATATAAATATTAGAAATATACTAAATAAACATATAAACATCCATGACTCGTAAACAAATGCTCGTACTCATCATACAAACATTTGCTCCTATCGGGATTCGAACCCGGGACCTCCCGACCAAGTAGCCTGTATAGTAAGGGAAGGGGCACAAACCACTCGGCCAGCCGGTCGTCAAATCAATAGAACACAAATAAATTACTTCATAATTTATAGGCCTTAATTGAAATGATACTGTAACTATGAAATCATCATGATCATCATCATGATCACCAGCCTATATACGTCCCACTGCTGGGCACAGCCCTTCCGAAATAGGAGAAACACTTGAGGAGTTTGGGCCATAACACCACCACGCTGGCCCAATACGGGTTGGTGGGTTAAAGCGGTTGAAGGAACAACCGGAACCAACGGCTTAACGTGCCTTCCGAAGCACGGAGGAGCTCGAGATAACAAACTTTGATTGACCCATCCCAGGATTGACCATGGCGAAAGTTGCTTTGTTTTTCGTATCGAAACCAGAGTGCTCAAACCAATACGCCACCGAGCTCCTCCGAATTATGTAATAGTTTTTTTTAATGTTAGTTGTAATGTAAGCAGCAGAAGTAAACTTAAAGGAAGACCTCCATCTTGAAAATCTACTTATAGTTAATTTTTACAACACTCATATTTTATCTTTTTCTATCGTTATGGATAGAAAAAGGATAACTTGCGAATCAACTGAGATACTGAAGTGTCCTTTTGAAATTTTGAAGAAATTCTGCTTTTTATTCATTTAAAAAAATACGCATACTTAATTTTTTTAACATTATTAAGTATCCGGAATCATGTTCACTAGCTGCCCATAAAAAAATCAATCAGCCAATTGAAAAATTATCAGACGACTTCGTTTAACGACATCCCTACCAAACCCAATAACAGGTAACGAACACGAGAATGGAAATTTCATTATCCTTGTCTATGTCACAAAAACTACGGCAGGAGTACGTGCGCTTATTCCAACATTCCCGACATGGCTCGTTGAACGTTAATTTGGGGGAGTTTAATGCTACCACTTCCATACTCAATCTTGATTGACTCCTGTTAGGTAACTTTTATAATAAGAGTATTTGGAGTAGGGCGGAATCTTTTCACCTTTCGTCCCTCAGCTGCAACGTGGCGGGCTCACACACACAAATAAAGAATTAAGGGGAATATATGACATTGTGTCATTATGCGCTTGATTAAGCCTCGTGGATATCTTTAGGGGAGGCCTATATCCAGCAGTCTTTGCCCTACAACTGAAATAATGATGATTAGATTGAAAAGGCACGAAGAATCATCAATTAGTAATAATAATGTAGAATATAAGAACCTCTTTATTGAAAATATTTTCTGCTTTACACTTACATACCTTCACGAGGAATAGGTAAGAACTTATACAAGATACATTTTAACAACTAAAGCTTCTTCGAAAGTAAGCGATCTTTAAAGTAACTGAAATGTTGGATACATTTATACATTACTTTCTTAAACAATCTTTTCTTCCGAGGAACTAGAAAATTGAACTTTCAAAACTATGATTTTGCGCTCCAGTTGCAAAAAATACTTTATTAGAGAAAAGAGACAGAATTTTCATAAAGCATGCAAAGACTACGGGAGTTCTAAGAAAATCTGTGTTAAGTTTAAAGAAATTTAATTAATAACTTACATAGCAATAAATATTCTTAATTATTACACATATTTTTTGAGGAGCTCGGTGGCGTCGGTGGTGGTTTGAGCGCTCTGGTTTCGAATACGAAAACAAAGCAACTTTCGCCATGGTCGACCCTGGGATGGGTCAACCAAAATTTATAATAACGAGTTCCTCCGTGCTTCAGAAGGCACGTTAAGCCGTTGGTCCCGGTTGTTACTATAACCGCTTTAACCCACCAACCCGCATTGGGCCAGCGTGGTGGTGTTATGGCCCAAACTCCTCATGTGTTTCTTCCATGTAGAAAGGCCTGTGCCCAGCAGTGGGACGTATATAGGTTGGTGATGAACACATATTTTTTGAAGCAAACTTTAACTAAAAGATTACACTAATGAAAATAACTTTATAAAACTATCAAAACCCCCCTTTGTAGTTCGTTGCTAAACTAATCATGATATAATGACGTTATTGAAAAAATAAAACCAATTTCAAAATACTAAAAAGGAAAAAATAAACTACTTACCTCCTAAAAGGTATTTTGGAGGTGATGCTTCACTTTCTATTGTCTCTGGAAACAGCTTAGCACCAACTCCAAAAAATACATTTTAGAAGCTAAGTACTTAGGTACTGATATTTAATTATTTTTTTCCTTTTTAGTGTTTTGAAGTCGGTTATTTATGTCAAAAATTTTTTTTTTCATATTTTGAAGTGATTTCTAAGCTCAAAGCTAGATGGTGCCGTCAGCACTATCGACTTGTCTGTCTCTCAGTCTTTGGTTGAAATACATAATATTGTTTCTTATTATAAGTATTATCTAACTCCACACACCGTTAACCTATAATACCTAGTGAAAGAATTATCTTGTACCTTCCATCACCAGCTCATCAACATGAGATGATGACTAACAGAAGCAAATACTTGAATAGCTTTGGAAAAAAGTAAAACATGTCATACGTGCCTATAAAATTTGAGGTTTGCCGTCGATTTCCCTGGTGTCGATGACCTCAATTCAGGTTCAGAATCAAAGTCAACCTTAAAATATAAAATTAAAAGTATAATAAATAAGCTAGCCGAAGGCGGTTTTAGAAAATATAGATTCAATTAAGGAAAATTAAGACTTCAGCAAACAATCATCTGTATTGGAAATGAGTTGGTCACCTGTACTTGATACCTTGCAATTTTCAGTTGAACTTAATCCTCTAGAAAAAGTCACTAAACGTAACATCCTTTCCAAATCATGCAAGATTTTTGATCCTTTGTGTTTGTTATCTGCTTGTCCAATTGTACCTAAAATTTTATTACAAAGGCTATGGTTACTCAAAACCGATTGGGACACCCCTGTGCCAGACGATATTAAAAACCTATGGTTAGACTTCGAAGGTCATATTCAACATCTTACTAATATTCAAACACCTAGACATGCTTTGTGCACAGAGTCAGTAGGTACAGAATTGCATTGCTTTTGCGACGCTTCCCACTCAGCTTATTGCGCATGCATTTATCTTAGATCAATTAATTCATTTAATAACATCGCAGTCCATCTCTTATGCGCAAAGGCAAGAGTAGCACTTTGAAACCTGAAATGACAATTCCACGGATGGAGCTATTAGGTGCTCTATTGTCCGCACGTCTCTACGCTAAAGTCATTCAAGCGTTAAAAATAAAAATTACTACTTAGGTCTATTTTTTGGACCGATTCTACTATCATTCTTGGTTGCCTAAAGACACAACCTAAAACGTTAAAAACATTTGTTTGTGACCAAATTGACGAAATTCGAGACTTAACTGATGCAAATTTGTGGCGTCACGTGCCTACAGAGTTAAATCCTGCCGACCGAGGTTCATGGGGGTTATAGCTCGAATGGTAAAAAAATGTGCTGTGGTGGTGGCATCATCAGATGCCGACTTGGTTACAATGGGACCACCTCAGGAGTATACACTATCGAACAAAAAAGAATTTTGAAAATCGGTGAACATACATACAAAAAAAATACATACAGTGGAATATAGAACCTCCCTATATTTTCACGAATGTTATCAACGTTTGCCCTTCAAAATTTTTTACTTAACTTTCAAAGCGGCGTATCGACGATGTACGTGCCAGTTTGTATGTGGGATTCACCATACTCAGCGGTTTTGACGACCGCAAAGTGCTCATTCATCGCGGCGTACTTTATTTCAGCCCGATTGAAACCCGGCTGATCGTGAACGTGAGGTTGCCGCATTACATTACACCGACATTTTTCAATCCGGCGCGCCTTTTTGTAATACGGCGTGTTTTATGATATGACTGCGAATGCTGCGATATATATAATGATACTTGCGTTTCAATCTTTCAAACTTTTTTCTAAAATAATTTATTTTAAAAGCTCTTATTTAACTTGCTGGTGTTCGGGTGGAATCTTGCTACTCCATTTTGAAGCAGATATCTTCAACCGATTGAGCTAAAATTTGGTATACACGTTTAGTTTGGATGACAATACACGATAAGCTGTGTGACGTCATTCTAAATCCAATATGGCGGACAATCCAATATGGCGGAATAGTTATTTTGAATGCATTTCTACAATATGGGTATTAAATGAAAGGGCTTGTTGAGAGTAACTCGAAAAATAATTTGACGTCATTTTAAATCTAATATGACGGACCATCCAAGATGGCGGAATAGTTATTTTGATGCATTTCTACAATATGGGTATCAAATGAAAGGGCTTGTTGAGAGTAACTCGAAAAATAATGTGACGTCATTCTAAATCTAATATGGCTGAACATCCAAGATGGCGGAATAGTTATTTTTTATGCACTTCTGCAATATGGGTATCAAATGAAAGGGCTTGCCGAGACTCAGAAACCTAGCCAGCGATAACTAAAAAGTAAAAAATAAATTAAAAGCAAAACAACCTTTTTAAAAAAAAGGTTTTATTTAAATGCTCTTAAAAGAAAAAAAGAAAATTTCCTTTAAAATTTTAACTACTTATAAACTAATAACCTCATTATACACAATTTATAAAAGCTTGTCGCGCGATTTACTTGTGTAAATAAACTAATACCTATTTTTTTATGACAAGCTTTTATAAATTGTGTATTCTGAGGTTATTAGTTTATAGTTAAAATTTGAAAGGAATATTTTATGTTCTTGCTTTTAGAGCATTTAACCCGTCAAGCATGAGATTCCAGACACATTTGATTCTTCCATTGTCATCGCCCCCCGGTGGTATATCTCCGCTTGACAGATTAAATAAAATTTTTTTTTTAAAAAGGTTTTTTTTAAAAATCGACTCGTAGTCGTTTAAAGTAATTTTCAGAATAAACACCCCAAAGGCACTCTTGCTATACTCCGGGTATGGGTAATTAAGGTCTGGTTTAATTAAAAAACACAATGCTGGCTATAAAATTAGAGTCGCTCCTTCTTGAATAATACCAAAACTCGACCCATTGAAACAAAGAATAATTAATTTTATGAATATAAACTTTTCCCAATGGAAGCGGCCTCTTCGAAGTAGAACGGTGTGAAGCTAAAGTAGGTACGTCTTCAAACTTTACATGATAAATTCAGTTAAAAACAGTTGAATCACCTAGCGATGGATTAAGGATTTAGGCCGACATAAATTAATGTAGTGACTGGATCCATTTGTGTTAAAACAGTCTATTTAGGTACTGTACAATTTGTACAAGAACATTAAAATTAGATCATTAATTGTCCATGGCATACTACCAACTTTCTTTATTTTTAATTCAATCGCTAGAAAATTACTTACCGCCTTTTTCGTAATTATAGATAAGAAGATAGTTATTATTCTTATTTTATAAATAAATAATTTGGATGGTCAAATATTCCATGCCAGGCCAAACCTGATACATTCTTTATGGAATAGCGAAACGTTAAATACTTATTTAAAATTGGTCACGAAACTTATATTTTCGCTATTCAGAATATTTTTAAGATATTTATAAACATTTAAAGCTAGATACCTACATTTTACTAGGTGGTAGGCCCTTATGTAGGGTCGTCTGGGTTGGTACGACCGCCTTTCTTATTTCAGCCGTGAAACAGTTCGCTGTGTTTCGGATTGAAGGGAAAGGTAGCTAGTGTAATTACTGGGCATGGACGACATTTCATCGTAGGCCTCAGGATGACAACGAACCTGCAATACCAAGTGATTTTTCCTTGTTATTGCAGGTGTCTATAGGCGGCGGTAGCCGCTTTTCATCAGGTGGGCCGTCAGCTTGTTTGTCATCTATTAGTATAAAAAAATTAAAAGGACGAAAAGTGTTAAAGTTACAATAATCAGATAGGATTACACTGACGACTTTGTATCTAATGAAGATTTCTTTCAAACAACTACTCGCAACTTCTTTAAACATTACCATAAAACGTTTACCGTTTTATTAAAAATATTTTTTAACAAAAATAAAACCGACTTGAAAACACTAAAAAGGAAAAAATAATTCAATTTCGGTACCTAGGTACTTACCTCCTAAAATGTATTTTTTGGAGTTGGTGCTTCACTTTCTATTGTCTCTGGAAACAGCTTAGCACCAACTGAATTATTTTTTCCTTTTTAGTGTTTTGAAGTCGGTTTTATTTTTGTTAAAAAATATTTTTTTCACATTTTTGAGTGATTTTCTAAGGTCAAAGCAAGATGGGTGACCGTCAGCACTATCGGCTTGTCTGTCTCTCAGTCTTTGGTTGAAATACATAATGAAAGAATTATCTTATAACTCCTAACCGTTAAGGAGTTGTACCTTCCATCATCAGCTCATTATTATGAGATGATGACTAACAGAAACAACTAATTGAATAGCTTTGAAAGAAAGTAAAACATGTCATACGTGCCAATAAAATTTGAGGTTTGCCCTCGATTTTCCTGGGATCCCATCATCAGATCCTGACTTAGTGACCACGGGACCACCACTGGAGTATACTCTATCGAATAAAAAAAGAATTTTGAAAATCGGTTCACAATTGGGAGAGAAATCGGTGAACATACATACAAAAAAAAATACATACAGTGGAACATATAGCCTCCTTCTTTTTCGAAGTCGGTTAAAAATACACACAGCTCAAAGACGATGGAGACTGTTCTAGTGAGAATAATGCTAAGCTTCCTTAGTCGGGCACGACAAGGAGGCCAAAAGAGCATGCGGCCAGCCTGATGAGAAGCGGTTACCGTAGCATAGACTACTAAACGTTACTCTATGTAAATCAAGAAAAAGTTATGTTGGCACTAGAGAGATCCCATTGTTCCCAACATAGCGCTTTTTTAATGTGCTCTGGCGACCTTACTTACCGCAGAAAGGCAACTCTTTATAGTGGTCTAAATTCACGTGGACTATACCAATATGCTCCACCAATAGGGAATCAGATGAGGTAGAGCCTAGAGAGAGAGAGAGAGATAATGTAATATTGGTTTATTTATTTAATGGCATACACAACAGATGCGAGACTACATTAGCACACAACTGATATACGACATCACGTACGATGCAAAAACATCCTGGTATAAAAGTGTACAGGGATGTTTCATGAAATTGTTGAGTCATTTTGATTGAAATCAGGTACATTTCATTTGATTTATATTTCAGACATTTAAATTGCATAACATAATAATTGTATCATATTGAAATGTAACTTATACATGGTACCTTCATAAATACATGGTACCTAATAACAATATAGTTAAGCAAACGTAACATAATTATATTTTCACACCACCTGCTCGACAATGCCAAATTACATATCAAGCAAACCTTACGTAAAGCAAGTCATTAAAGCCCTTGGCTTTAGCCGGGGTGTAATGTTGGACTGAATCTCATTATAACCCGCTGAAATGGCCTTAAAAGTCTAATTTCGTAATAATAGACCAACTAATACTCGAAGGCCGACGCCGCGTCGAACTTAATTGAAAATCGAACGTAATTTGAAAATCGAACTTTTTCTAAAATCGAATGGAACACATTTGCAATTAAACAAAAGCCGCGAGTATTGTAAGATGCTGCAATAATATAGGTAATAACTGCAAACATTTTATAAAAATATATCAAAATACCTTAGGCATTGTTCATAATCTACTCCCAGATAAGTCAAAGAAAAAATACCTGAAAGCCTACAACGACTTCGAGAAATGGAAAACTGCAAAAGGTGCAAAGTCTGTGTCTGAATCAGTGCTTCTGAACATTAATTTTTACTTTTAATTTTAATTTACTATAATAAAACGCTTTTTTTAGTAGCCTTGCTTTTTTATTGTCCCGCAAAAGGTGAGAAAAGTAGAGTACACTCCTCGGATATAAAGCTGTTTTTGTCTTGGGCGCGCTTGAACCCCTCACTGCGCTCAGGACTCGTCTTAATTCCTTCGCTTCGCTCGGGAATTAACTCATAACACCCTTGCAGCCTCGGGAATTAAATCTGGAGTCCTTCGTTACGGATCAGGATTCAATATCGCGCCCGTGACATAAAACAGTGCTTTATCCCCTCGGTGTATAATCTACTATAATATTCCTTTGGATTGAACTACTAATGATAGATAAATTATATTTGATTGGATTTACCCGTCTCGACTCAAATTCATTTTACAAATTATTTTTCAATTGTCATAGACCTCCCGAGGTATAACGCCGCTTGACAGATTAAATAGTTATGAAGTTATTATTCTAACATTATTTATACGCCTGCACGTTTTTAGCTTCTTTAAGTAGGCGCTATTATTCGAAGCATAGAAATTACTTCGTAAGAAGATTTGTACAACGAGAGCATGCCCAGCGGCTGCCCTGCGGGGAGCACACTAGAAGCCGCTATTAAGCTGCTTACAGCTACTCTCTCTCAAGTTGACGTAACTCCGAAAGAAATCGTTTTAATAAAGGCGTAGATGCTATTATATATATCCTAACAAAGAAAAGCTTAACAAGAAATGACGACCGCCTGGCCGAGTGGTCTGTACCCCAGGCTACTCGGTCAAGAGGTCCCGGGTTCGAATCCCGGTAGGAACAAATGTTTGTATGATGAGTACGAACATTTGTTTACGAGTCATGGATGTTTATATGTTTATTTAGTATATTTCTAATATTTATATACATATTATTATCATTATTTCTCCGTTATCTAGTATCCATAACACAAGATCTTAATGATGCTTACTTTGGGCTAGATAATAGGTGTGAGTGTATAAATATTATTATTATTATTATTATAAGAAATAGTCGGTACTTTTTTGCGAAAACCAATATTTATAACACAGTTTTGTTATTATTTGTGGTAGTAACAATTTATTTGAGTTATGAAAGAAGTATCTTCTCTCTTTTCTTGTCTTTTCAGATATGTGAGATTTCACAATTCCCAATTTGAAAGATTCAACATCATCATTCATTCAATTTGTATTGTCAATGAGTTTTGATACCAGTAAACGTTATAATAATGATTATTAGTAAATGATATAATAATGATTATTGTATTAATGTTTACTTGTTTAAAACACATTGAGAATAAAGAAGACTCGTAGCAATCTTATCAACACAATTTTCAGGGGTCTTCATGATGATATAATTTACAGCCAACCTCTCCCAAAGTGCGTTAAAATGTTTTAGCTCAGAAACAAAGACAGTTCCCCTTGCCGTAGCCCGTATTTATTGAAATAAGTCGAAAATAAGCCACAAAACACATTCTAAAATTTCAAACCGAAGTACTCTATACTATATCCCTGTGAAAGTAGCTCAAGGCGAAGTTTTCCCGACACAATGCTCAGTTGGGGTACCTATATTTGAACAAAATTTATCTGTTTGCTCACCTACTGTGCAACTTAATAATTTTAACCAAGATCGCCTTCGAACAAAACGAACTGCAGAAATTTATTCTCAAAGGAATATGACGCGAGAAGTTTCGCAAACTTTGGTAGTTTGCTCTTCCATGGAGAATCAGCAGGCTGAACAGTCTACTAATTGTACCAAGTAGTAGACTGTTCAGCCTGCTGATTCTCCAGTTTTCCTATATTATCACGTACTTGTCAAAAACACCAGTGCCCCTATAATTGCTTTTTAAGCTGGAGCTAATAGCAAAGTTTAAATCGCCGCTAAGGCGTGAAAACGTCTTACAACAACAATAAGAACCAAGTGCCTAAACACACGGTGCTGGGAATAAGGCTACTCAGCAAAAGCCGCGGAAAATTTCTGTATTACTTTTAAACTTACTTTTAACAGCCTACAGAAAGTATACAAAAAGAGCTTTAAATATTTTCAAGTCATTTTCTATATGATCTATAGGTTTCTCTCGTAAAAAACAGATGGTTACTTAACTTCTCCGTGCGTTACAGATGCTCTTAATACACATAGATTCATGCGGTCATGGCAACTTTCAGTCTTTACAAAGGTCAGGATATCGAGAAGACTCTTGAAAATGTTTTGTAAAATCAATAAAAATAAACTTCAAAATTTTACAATATAATTGCTTACGTTAAATTTAAAACATTCCAGTTCTCAATAGCAGTTAATTTTTTCAGCTTACCTTGTTCACGCTAAGCTCAAATTAATTGTTTCAAGTCGAAAGTTTCGGGTAAGCAGTCGGTGTACCATGGCTTTCATTAAAATTTGTCAGCCCTTTCTCAAAATTTGTGATAAGTAGTGTTACTGGAAACAAACAAATTATAGTTCATCCCTCTTGTCGTAATTTATACTTGTTTTGATTGAGTTAAGCTTTAATTATACATAATATACATAAGCGGATTTGGAGGGATAAAAGCAAGTAGGTACTTACGAAAAGTAACCCCAGTTCCTACTTTACACTTAACTTGTAGGTACTTCAGCATCGCCTCAGGCTAATTTCGTGACCTCTATTATTTCTTCACTTCACTTCGTGTACTTTTAGAATAATCATTTATACTAACTAGGTCAGCCGTCGTTTACATACGCTGTAATTAATACTTTATGAAGGATTTAGCTTCGGGCTAAAACAGTTAACTACAAAATTATTTATTAAAACATAAAAATTAAAGGAAAACTTTTTCATTTTCGGTCCAAAACTTCGGATTTACTTTACTTTCGTTTATAAATGATATTACTCAATCTTTTAAATTAAATCAACTAAAATCTATATACTTTGACGACCGGCTGGCCGAGTGGTCTGTGCCCCATGCTATACGGGCTACACCACAGATTAATGATATATGTATGGCTACTCGGTTGGGGGTCCCGGGTTCGAATCCCGGTCGGAGCAAATGTTTGTATGATGAGTACGAGCATTTGTTCACGAGTCATAGTCGAGTATGTTTATATGTTTATTCAGTATATTTCTAATATTTATATACACATTATTTTCATTATTTATCCGTTATCTAGTATCCACAACACAAGCTCTTAGCGATGCTTACTTTGGGCTAAATAATAGGTGTGAGTGTATGAATATTATTATTATTATATAATTTTAGACTACAATTATAGAGCTCTACATGACAACTAAAGTTCAAAACATTAATGAAGTGTTTGCTAGAAGTTAAATGAACAAACTGTGTGTTTTGCTTCGCCAACTGATTAAAGGATTAGCCGAAGAAATAAGAAACTCGAGAAAGACGAACATAAGATGAACGAGCAAGCTATTGTTCAACAGTTTCCTAATTTAACATAACAATTATTAGAATTTACTTTTAGTCCATTCACATAATTGTGAGAAAACTGTAAATTTGCTTTTAGAACTTGGGGCTAAGGTACAACATTTATGATTCCGTATATTATTAATTTTACCAATTTGACGTAGGTATCTATTGGCACCATTAGGTATTATGTGTAAGTAAGTACTTAATTTTACTAGCATAATAATTTATTTGTAATTTTGCTCCCACATATTTGAACGCCCTCATTGTATTTTTTTAAAACACAAGGTACACTACCATCTTACTTCATATCTACTTCTCTATTTATTATCCATTTATTATTTACGTTACAGTTTGTGCCATTATGTATCACATTGTTTAACTTTCTTACCTTTTTATGCTTAACCCATCAAAGCCCGATAAACCTTAACCCGATAAAATTTTTAAAAAATAATTGTTATGACTACTTAAGTTGCCGTCTGGACATTGAAGGATTAATCTGTCAAGCGACGTTATAGCTCTGGAGGTCTAAGACAATTGAAAAATCAAGTCTGGAATCTGATGCTTGACGGGTTAATTGCAAACCAATTGAGATACAAACAAACACGAGTCAAACCAATATGCGTATATAATTACAAAGGAGTATCGAGCGGGGATCGAACCCGCAACCTTTCACAATCCGTGTGACTGCTCTAACCATCTGAGCTACCGAGAAATATACTATTTTTCTAGTTTAGATATTTTTCTATCTAAATATTTAAGAGGTATTTTGAAATATAAATGTATCTAAGCAAAATCTTTAAATCTTGTTTCGAGAGTAAATGAAGAAATGTATGCTTATCCGATTTTCAGATGCTTATGATCTTTCAGCATTACATATAAAAGTGCGGATTTTCACGATGCAGCGCCATAAAGTCTTACTATAGTAATATTTGATGTCAACAAGCAAGATACGACTATGCTGAATAAATGATTTGAAATTTTAATTCGAAATTCGTAAAAACAACAGAATATAATATATTCTCTTCTTTTTACGAATTTCAAATTAAAATTTCTATGCAATCTGGGAGATTTTTATTATGTCTATCGTGGCGTGGTGCCCAGTCAGAGCTTCGAAAGACATTCCATCTAAATTTTGTCAGTGTCTCAAAAACCCGTTATTAATAATTTATTTATTTATTTATTTATTTATTTTGCTCAAAAATTAGTATACAGAGTATCTTAAAAACTATTGATGATAACAAGTTTACTGGCAGCATAATATTTTTTAAGATGGTTGAACGTCCGTACTAGTTTTATTAAATAAACTGTATGACAAACGTTTACGCCTTCCACCAGACTGTACAGGACCAGATATGTAATGCCAATTTATATATGTATTTAAGCATTCTTACGTAAGAACATAATAATTTAAAAAGTAGAAAATAAAAATTCAAACAATTAATATTAATATTCTTAACAAACATGCTCGTGAGAACCAAATATATGTTGCATAATTGTGAGTGTGTGTGTGTGTGTGTGTGTTTGTGTGTGTATGTGTTGTGCGTGTGTGCATATGCATGGACCCTATATATATATAACAACATCTCCATCATCATCATCATCTAATTACATCTCCTACTTATCTAACTTGAGTGAAAATGGGAAGTGGAGAGAAAATCCAAAGCTAAAACACAAAACAAGCGTACAAAGTATCAAAATCAAGCGTGTGTTCACTCGTGCGTTTATACATTTTAGTTCCGAAAATTCTCCACGAATACTGAATAAAACGTAAGTGGCCATACTAATGCCTGCTACAAGTGGGATCACAAGGATTAGTGGGCGCGTCCGGAAGAATCCCGCGATATTCACATCCGTGCAATGTTGCGGACCACGGTATTAGTAAATGGATGTAAAACTTTAAGTGTTATTGTTCATAAATAACTTAATAACCGAGTTGTTACATTATGAACTTCGCACATACAAATGAATCATAGCGTTCTAATCATAATACCGATTGATTTAGTTAACACCTATCTACATACGTCGCATGCATTTCCGCATTTGGGTACAAAATGCACAATTCAAATAAAACATAATAAATACAATTCGCTTATCTCCATCATCGATTTATAAAATTGACATGAACGGAGGTTGAGTGCCGTCGACCAGTGTGATAAGAGTTCTATAGTATACTATAAAAATGCATTTCGTTTCAATACTACCTACCTACCTATTCAATATAAATAAAACCAATTGACCTTTGCACTAAATTGACATTAAATACCGTCGCGAGCAAAACTTACTTAGTTTACTTTGCATTACCTACAATTAAATATTTTACCGGTATAACTAAACAGCTACCTATTTTTGAATTGGCTACACAATTAAAGAAGATACACAATCTAATTTCGTACACGTCGCGACTAATAAGCGGAACAAAGCCCGTATTTGCATCAATTAGTCGAGTAATTAAACGTGAAGTAAAACTTTGTACAAGTTTATTATTCGCGCCATAACAATGATTTAAAGAAATACTTCCTTAACTTTCTCAATTCATGGATAGATAGGTACTTGTCAATGTTAATGAGAAAGGTTATAAAAATCACACTTTTGTATAAATACTCATCTAAAAATTCTCTTTAGTTTAATTGATAGAATAAAGCAAAGTTATCTAAGGCAGTGCTTCAAAAAGATTGCGGCTAAGCTCAAGATATTGGCGTTTTTACCTATGAAATAGTCAATTTTTAGTGACTAGTTAGTTCAATATCATAAATTAGACCTGAAATTCTAAACTCAATTCATGTCAAATTGATAAGATAAAAAGCTTGGGAAGTGGGTGCTTACTATAAAGATAGCAACAAAATCACGATAATTATTACTGCTGTCTGAGATCGCCACAAATAAGGAGATTCTGGATCGGCTCGTCGCTTGTGAAGAAATCGGATAAGTGTTTATTGACGCCGTAACGTGAGAGCGACAATCTAAAAAAACGGCGACAATCGTTGCGGCGGCAGCACATTGAGGCGACAACGTCACGGCGACAGCGCGTACTACGACAAACATACATCGACATCATGTCACGGTGACAAACGTTACGGCGACAGAACTTACATAAGTAGTCAACATTATAAACTTTTATTTTTATTTCCGGTCACAGCTCTAACGTAACTAGTTATTAAGTAAATTATTTTTTCCTTTCCATTATGTCACAAAAATATAGGTTAGGTTAAGTTAGAATTGTGACCATTTGTATCCGCAACGCGCTGTCGCCGTGACATGCTCTCGCTGTAGCGTTTATCGCCATAACGGTTGTCGCCTCAACGTGCTGTTGCCGCAACCATTGTCACTCTCGCGTTACGAAGTCGTGTTTAAATTCATTTAAAACTCTTCTATGCAAAACGACTTCAAGATGTATAATGAACGTTTGAAAAGAAAGGCACAAGAAGAAAGAATATAATACATATTTTACTACAACCCACATTCGGGAATATGTAAACTTAACATATTTAAGCTGGGATTTGCAGTGAAATCCAGCATTAGCACGATTGTCTTACCGAGAAGCTCTACTAAAGAATACCAATGTTTTATTTCGTCACAAAGCCTCACAGCTCGGTAGCGGACTTGCATTTTAATTTCCCACTTTGGTGGAGACTCGGCGAAAAAGGAAATTAGCAAACAAAAGGAAATATATATTTAAATTATTGTTACATTACCTTTATTATTCTTTTGATTAACGTTCTTCATTAACTCAAAAGGTTTTCAGACACCGTGGTATACATTATACAATAATACTTCAGTTTTGAAGAGTTTTAAGCAATCTGAGTGTCCATTGTTTAAAACACCAGCTAAAAGTATTAACCTATAAGAACGAATTGATTTTAGGTGTCACTGTCAAGACAAGGCACTTTTCTTACTTCGCTCGTACCAACTACATACTAGGTAATATTAACGTAAAAAAAATTAAACCCGGCTTCAAAATACTAAAAACGATAAAATAATTAAATTTAAGTAGGTACTTATCCCCTAGAATTTTTAGGAGTCGGTGCTTCACTTTCTATTGTTTCTGGAAACAACTTAGCACCACTTTAGTGTTTTGAAGCCGATTTTAATATTTGTTTTTTATAAATGTAAGAAAATTGTTCCCAAATGGCTTCGTTCTAAAACTTATGAAGAGACGGAGAAATTACTGGAAAGATTATCTCAGTACTTAGTAATACTCAAACACGAACCCACACACACGCTCACATACACACACACCCACTGACTCACTCTCACACACACACACCCACTGACTCACTCACACACTCACACACACACACACACACACGAACGCTACCTGGAATTAAAATTGAAGTTTTTTTTTATTTTTATTTTATATAAATTGAATTTCAAACTTTTATCTAGAGAAATATCTTTGGAACACACGTTCGCTCGTTTCTGTTATGAGCATTATAGGTATCTACTTAGGTATGTTGAGTTATAGAAGAGCGGTGCTTTCCTGATACAAGCAACACCAGCCACAGTCCTACTTATGTAACCTAATTGAAAAATAAAGATTATTATTATTATTATAATAAAAAAATCACAGTTTTTAGTCAATAACTTTCTAAGGTCAAAGCTAGATGAGAGGTAACTGTCAGCATATACTATTGTTACCTACTATCGTATCGTTTCACTAAATAGTCATAGGAAAGCAAACATAGACGACTTAATTATTCCGGTTATTTTGATTTAAAAATCAAATCAAACTACCCAATCGATTTAAAATATTCTTTATGAACCCAAATAGTAACAATATTAGGCAATATCGAACAAAAAAAATCACGTAAGTAGGATCAGAAATCTAAGTATAATCGGTGTACTTACATGAATAGAAAAAAAATAAACCAACCGAATTGAGAACCTCCTCGTTTTAGAAGTCGGAAAAAATAATTAGCAAATTCTGAGGGCATATGGATACAGAGTTAAGTATTCACTGTAATTTGATCAGATCAAATAAAATTTTGGAAAATCTCTATTTAAAAGTGTTGTCCAAATAAAATAATATAGGTACATGTTAATTTAAGAATATAGTTTTTTTTATTAAAAAGTCATGTTATTCTCAATTCACATGGCATTTTAAAACTTTTGAATATTAAAATTAATACTTATATTTAACATCGAAAATAATAATAATTTGATAATATTTCTTATCAATTTAAAGACAAGCGGTATTTCAAAAGCGCTACGGAGGACTTAGGTACTTAACCATCTTGTTCGTGAATAACTTTTTAAATTGCTATTACGAAAAGTTAAAAATAAGCCGTCAGGAATACTTACTGTGAATGATAATTAAGACTCACTTTGCTACAAAACTTCCTTCTTTGTCGATTTTAATAACAATATTTAATTATCTTTTTACTTATTAAAATAATTCATGATTGTTTCCTTTTTTCTATTAAAAAACATACATCCATAAACGTTCTAAATATAACCAACTTGAATAGTCACAAAGATAGACTCATTCATAATACATTAGGAACATTATTACATTACGAAAATGTGACATTTTATACCCAAAGTCAGCGTGAATAGAATTTACTTCTGACGTGGTGAGTTTAATTTCAAAATGGCGGGCAGTTGTTAACTTAATTGAATGTGACCGATGAATAAGGGGTTCAGACGACCGGGCCAGCTAGCATTTAAATGAACATAGGAAATTAAGATGCAAACAATATCGCTGAATAGCACACACACTCTTTTATTTTAAAACAATTAAAGGAATGTAGGGTAATATTTTGACATTATAGTTTTCATTAGATTTTTTTACAAATATTTGTTACGTAAGTATAAGTACGGATCCAACTCAGCTGGGCAGCGTTCGGGAAAAGCAGTGTCTCAAGACGAAAGTCTTTAATTTGTGCGTGTTGACAAGACAAGTTCAGTGTTGAGTGATGACTCACGGAACTGAGACGTGGCCACTTACAATGGGCCTTATAAAAAGGCTCAATGTCACCCAAAGGGCAATAGAGCTATGCTCTGATTTTCTTTGCGAGATCGAATCAGAAATAATGATATCCGCAGTAGAACTACGATCACCGACATAGCCCAAAGAATTGGGATGTTGCTTATGTTAGAAAATGGCGCTATTTTATACAAATTCG
Organism: Nymphula nitidulata; assembly: GCA_947347705.1. Classification (NCBI taxonomy): domain Eukaryota; kingdom Metazoa; phylum Arthropoda; class Insecta; order Lepidoptera; family Crambidae; genus Nymphula; species Nymphula nitidulata. The sequence continues at coordinate 12,284,409 of OX374625.1, read as the reverse complement.
CAAAATATACGCTACTGTAACCCATTAAAACAATTCAAACTTAAAATATATGGAATATTGTTGAAGTTGTAATGTTTTGAAAATAAAAAAAATGATGATGTTTTTTTTTATTTATCAAAAATGTTTATGATATTAGATTGCTGACATCAATTAAAACAACTATTATTATGGCACCTATAAATAAAAACATACATAATACATAGTTATTAATAATTTAGTCAGTACGCCCATACATTTCTTAGTAATATGGGAACATGTGACGTCACCTGTTCCGTAGATTTTCTATGGAGCGTTTTTGGACGATGCGCCGCTACACATCAAACATATCACTATATCTGTGAAACTATTGATCTTAGACATACTATTTCTTTTGCATTATTACTTTATGAGTTATAAACTTCTTATTTATGAAATAAAAAAAAAAGTTGTCAACTACCCTATTGCAAGCCTCAAGTGGACTGCTAGTAGGACTGACGGCCGTTGGGGCGGAAAGGTCCTCAAGTTGCAGCCGCGTTCCGGGAGACGCAACGTTGGTAGGCCCCACAAGGTGAAATGAGGATGATGATGATGACGAATCAATATCATGAATGTTTTTTTAAACAAAACCCTTAATAACTTTTTAATATTTGTTTTACAATGAAAGTTGTATTTTACAAAATGCCCACAGCCATGGTGAAAGTGGCCACAAAGAAGTTCATCCTCTCATGTTAGAACTAAAGGAGTCGCGTACTATACGGTTTCAATTCGCTTCCGATTTGGTACGCTCAGATCGTGGAATAAACTTGTTGTGGAGGATTTTCTCAAAGGAGCAAGGAGCAAGGCTCTTCCAAAAGGGCGTGAACAAGATTTTACAAAGCGCGAGTGAAGCCCTGATAAAACGCCGATAAGCTACGACCGCGTGCTTGATTGCCACCTATTTGTACAAAAACAGTTAATATTATTCTGTTCATGGAAACCACAAGGTCGCCCACCGGCGGCGCCACACCGCACCGTCTCCCTGTGGTACGTCTTCGTTTATAAACAAAAAATAAAACTCATCAACTAAATGTAGACCAGAATATTTCTACGACAGTAAATGACATTTGAAAGTCTCACGAATAATTGTTTGAAATGTTTAAATTTATAAAGCATTTAATTTAAATGCACTAAGAAGATAACTCGAAGTATATTTTGCTATGATTTGTATTGAACAGTGTATTATTGATACAGTGGTATTACGGAAGACGAGGAGCTCGGTGGCGTTTTGGTTTGAGCGCTCTAAAAACAAAGAAACTTTCGCCATGGTCGATCCCATGGTTTCTCCCATGTAGGAAGGCCTTTGTCCAGCAGTAAACGTCTTGCGGCTGAAATGATGATGGTTATTATTATATTATTATGTAATGTCATAAGCCATAACTCTGTTATTCACCTACAATTTTTTTTTTATACAACTAGATGAGCTACAGTCTTACTGTTCTAATAAAAAATAAAAAAATATATCTTGGTCCGTAGAGTACGCATAAACAAGACATACACAATAGACTTCATTTGTGTTGTGTGTGACCCATGACTTAAGTTCATTGTGTAGTGCGTGTATGTCTTGTTTGACCCTTGCCAGTCCACAGAGTATTGTGCTAGCTTTGTGGACGCCGACAGACTGGCGAGGGTCAAATAGTGTTGCAAAGGTGTCGATAGTCAGTACTATGAACTTTTCAGTTGATCGAATAAATCGATCGCTTTTGGTTGTAACTAGCTAATTTTGAAATACTATCTATTAATAGATAGGAAGAACCGATCGTATTGCTCATGATGCGCTATCGATACTATCAATGCGGTGGACTATTGATATGCACGACAAGAGCTATAGAAATAATCCGAATGTTATTGAAATCCACTATTATTTTGTTTCAGTGATCAGATACAATGCGGCGGATCAGGCAAACGGTGCGAGCGGTTTGATCATCTCTCCACATGCCGACAACACTCTGCAGTCAGCAGAAAGGTAAAATGGACTACTTACTTCATTTATTTTAAGCACATCTCTCTGTCAACTTTGCTTTTTTGCATAATTAGGTACTAATTTTGTTTTTATTAATATCGCTGCCTTAAACTCTGAACTTAGAATGGTAATTATGTTGGAATTTCGCTTTAGTTTGTCAAGGTGCGTAAGAACTCTGGAGGTCTTATGGTAATTAAATAATCTTTCGGGGATATTACGCGGCTCCCCAAACTAAAATCGATGTCATTTATACTTAAATATTTCAACGCACAGTTAAAAAGTGGTTTCAGAAAATTGTCATACTTCCAAAGTAACTGCATTCTATAAAAAGCGAATGGTTTTTTTTTTGACTTACTAATTATCACCCAGTAGACTACCGGAGACAAAATTCGCTAATGACAGCCATAATGAAAGAAATTTCATCTAATTCATCTCGCCTTCAACGTAAGCAATAAAATTAGATCAGAATGATATAGAAGTTAGGAAATTGAGTGCTGTTTACATTTACTGAAAGCGACCAACAAAATGACGAGGGAATTCGGAATCGGATTGTCTCTTGCGATGAAAAGTGAATGTCGTATAATAATCGAAATAAATTAATGACCATCTAATGACACGCAAATTGTTTAAAGACAAGTGGCTGGTATGGTCACTCCAGTATTATCCATTTCTTGCCACCTGGTATAATAATTACTGCCCACATGCAGAAAAACATTTAAAAAAATGATGGACAAACTTGCCTTTGTGTAAATTACAAGAGTTTTTTGCTCCAGATAGTTTTCTTTTTTTTTATAAGTTTTTATAACTGCGATGTGGCAGTGAAAATCGCCTTAGAGTTCATCTCTATACGTCTAATGAAGAATTCCTGGGGACAGGAATTCTACAACAGAGGTATATCAATGAGCTTTAATTAAAATGGCTGAAATGCATCTATAATGATGGCGAAGACCTCACGTTGTGTGGTCTTATTTCCACTTATTATAAAAATATCAAATTTTTAGTCTTGGTACCTATGTACCATTACTTAGCAGTCACTTAAATGGTTGTTAGAACGATAATAGTCAGTAGTCATAAATTAAAGCGCTGCTTGAGGAAGGTTGTGGCCCTGAGGCTAAAAATGTGAGTTATTTGACTATCCAGAAGACTTGACAGACTATTTCTTACATAATAAATAGATACACTAATGGTCGTTTGGACTTTCATTAATATAAATTATCATCATCATCATCACCAGCCTATATACGTCCCACTGCTGGGCACAGGCCTTCCTACATGGCAGAGACACATGAGGAGTTTAGGCCATAACACCACCACGCTGGCCCAATGCGGGTTGGTGGGTTAAAGCGGTTGCAGTAACAACCGGGACCAACGGCTTAATGTGCCTTCCGAAGCACGGAGGAGCTCAGGATTATAAATTTGATTGACCCATCCAGGGACCAGCCATGGCGAAAGTGGCTTTGTTTAATATAAATAATTAAAACATAATGAATGATAAAATTGACAAAAACTATTTAAAATATGGATTTTTCATCGGGAGCAATTTCATCATTACGTTTTGATTGAATTACTGGAAAGTCTAAACAATAATTAGCATATCCATTTATTGATTAAGAAACAGTCTTCTGGCCACTCAATGACTCACATTTTTAGCCTCACCTCAGGGCCACATAACATTGACTACAACCTTCGTCAAGCAGTGCTATAATTTTTCTGGCTGTTATCGTTTCATAAACTATTTATTTATTTATTTAAAAGATTCTAAGGATGTCTGTTCTTTCTTGCAAGAAAGTGATTCTTAAAAAAATATTGCCTCTTATTCTTAATTTTTGATTTTAACATTAATATAAATGTTTGAAAAATTACTTAGTAATTAAAATAATATAAAACTAGAAAAAATTTCACGTCCTGAGGCGGGAATCGAACCCGCGATCTTTCGCAATCCGGGCTACTGCTCTAACCACTGAGCCACCCAGGACTTGGGATATCCCTGTGAAATTCTTCTAGTCTATCTGATTTGCGTTTATGAGCTAACATCCACTTTACAATGTCCAAATGTTCTATTTCAACAGCCGAAACGAGTATTCTTACTCCGTTTTACGATTCCGTTAAATTGGGGCAGTGCTTTCAAATATTCTTAATTTTTGATTTTAACATATTGCCTCTTTCGTAATTTTATCAAGTAAATTTATTTTAAATTGATGGATTGTAAACTAAAAATAATATTATTATTCTTAACGCTGGTTATGGTGGCGATTTACACCCGGATACTTCAACCACAAAGGAACGCGCTATCTTACCTCCAACAGCTGAAACACAACAATGATGCTAACATTTTTTATGACGGTAGATTTAGGTAAGATGGTGGGAGCTAGCCAGTCAGAATTAGAAAAGCCCTACCGTCATTGTAGGTGTACTGGTTGAACCGGTTGAGACAAGTTGATGGTAGGCATCAACTTTAGTTGAACGAACAGAAAATTTATGCCCCGACGAGTATTAAGCCCAGGGCCTCTAGTTCAGATCTGAGGTAGGTTGTCTCAACCGGCTCAACCAGTACACCTACAATATGTTTGGAATATTACAATTTATTTATTTAATAACAAATCATTTTCATAGCTTCTTTAATCACATTTAAATTTTGATTTTGTGCGTTTATAACGCCTACTTTATTGTAATAATCGATCGATCGCCGGAGAGTTCGATTCCCGCTTGGAGCATATAATTTTTTTTTTGTTTTCTATCTTTTTATGTAATTCTTTAATACAAGATGTTCTACGATATCTTTGTTTACCTTCAGGAATAGGAATGCGACATGAATTTACTTATGGTAAATGTATTTACAGAGTCAATATTTTTGTTACCTTCGGTTTCACCCCTTATTGATTTAATGTTAGATTACATAGTCGATAGAAAAGGTATTACAAAATTATAATTGTGAAAAAGCCTACATAATTTTATGAACAAAATGTACAGGTTTACGTACATAAATACAAATGTTTATCTCTTTCAATAAAATTCAATATACTTATCAAACTATTTATTTTTTATCAATTTTGTAGCTCTTTTCTTTGTCGTACTTCCAGAACTTGGAATTTTTTGCCAGCACATGTGTTCCCTCCTTCCTATAACATGGGTTCCTTCAAAAAAGGCGTGAAAAAGCACCTTTCGGGCCGGCAAGGTGGAGGCGGCTAGAGCAGTGTCTGAACTGCACTAGCTGTCTTCGCATTCTCTCTTCTTACCGCTTCACATCAGGTGGTGTTGAGTCATTTGTCGTGCTTTGTATATAAAAAAAGCTGGTAGGTAATTTCAGATCCTATACCACCGTAAAGAATCTATCCTACCATCTTAAAATATGTAGGCCGCGTAAATTTCAAGTACGTTTATCCAACCTGGTATAGTTACTCCCGAAGTTATAAGTGAAATTAAGTATAAGGCTAAGTATAAGGCTTCATAAACGCCAAAAGGCTAGTAAATCGAAAATTGATTGTGTAGCTTTCGCTCTGTGTAAAGTTAAACGTTTAATCAAACACGCTGAAAGGCACTACACGGATCGTGTTCAATGACATTTGCTGGAAGATCCTAAATCGTTCTGGAATTATATTAATTCGCAAAGATGATTGTAATGGTAATCCTCAAAAAAATATTTAAGAACGGTGTTGCGCTGACAGGAGGGCAGGTTGTCAATAGCTACCATCCGTGTACGATACAGAACGGCCGGAACTGAATGTGCTGGCAGCAATGACGTAGTCAGGGAATGTAAACAGTGCGGCAAGGATATATTTAGAACAATTACAGCTATCAGAAGTGCAGCAGGCATTGGCTAAACTAAAACCGAAGCGCTCAGCGGGTCTATACTAAAGGATTGTCAGTTTGTATTTGCTGAGCCATTGTTGCATGTATATAATTTATATTTGAAGTCAGCTGTGTTTCCCGATATGTAGAAAACAACCCGGGTCGTTCCAGTTCCTAAAACCGGTAAGGGAGAGACTGTAGAGGAGTACAGGCCTGTAGCTATACTGTCCACTACAGCAAAGGCATTTGAGTCAGCCATACACTGTAATATATTTAACCAAGTCAGTGAACAGATTACAGAGGCGCAGCATGGATCCCGGCCAGGATGTAGTACTACAAGTAATCTGTTAAACTACATGTCTCAACTGGTACCGACAGTTGATGGTGGTGGACAGATGAACTCCGCTTATTTTGACTTTCAGAGAGCATTCGACATATATTCTGGTGTTCCCTGAGTGAATTCACAAATATTTCGCTATGTGTAATATGCTACTTTTAAGTATTTAATTTTGTATAGATTAAGGCTACGCTATTGCATTAGGAAATATTCTGTAATGATAGACGTAAATTTTGTGAATAACTAAATAAAATAAATAAAATATAATTAGTAGCAGTACATAAATTCCAGTTTAAAATTCAAATATTGAAATTATAAATAAGTACCTACTTATAATAAAAATAAATAGTGTATTTATTGTGTGTGTGTGTGTGGTATAACTGTAGTGTGTCGTACAATTCGCGACAGTACGCAATTCTTTAGGGCATTTAGGGGGTTGTCAAGAGCAGGTGTCACAGTGTTTTTATTAATCAAATCGGAATATAAAAGTGGTCAGAAAAGTGTTAACCTTTCAGAGGTAACTCTTGACAAGGACCACAGCACCCCCATTAATTTTATTTCCTATTTTTGAAACACATTTTATAATCAGTTATAATTAGTAAAATACAAAAGCATTACTTTTTATGTAAGTTTATTTATAATTAAATATTAAAGTGCAGCTGATATTTTCCGTAACGAGTCCATACACTTTTTAAATCCCCACGGTGACTGCACTATAGCCCGGGACCAAATTGTCTGCCATTTGTTAAATCCCACTACAATCTGTCAAGGGATTAGCCACCTAGAGCACAACGAGCAAATTCCTTCGACCATTTTCTACAGACAAAGAAAAAACCCGCAATTGATTTAAGGACACTTTGCGATCCGTGATTTGGGTTCACTAAAGTTGTAGAAAAACGGGAAAATATTTTCGGACTTGTATCAATTTTTTATGTGAAATAATACATTTAGTAAATTACAGCACACAATAAAAACCATCTAAGAATACATTTATTGTGACCATAAAATTAATTGTGCAGATATCTACCACGAAATATAAAGGGATGATAAGACACGTCTGAATCATCTTAAACCAAAATTATTATATACTATGTAGCTGAGGTACTACGTAGCTGAGTGCCAAAAATAAATAAACCGAATTTTGTATTAATCGATCTTAAACTTACTATGAAGCCGCAGATTCCAGTCAGAATTGGTTTTAAACTGTCAATACAAACAAATAAAACATCACAAAAATAGGCAATCTAACTAAATATACATATACATAAAAAAAATGCAAAGAAAAATAATAATGCTCAATCTTACTCGGGTCTAAACTACGAAAAACTTTGAAAATCGCGAACAGAGAACGGAAGTGAATTTATAATCTGACCGTGTGGGCAGTAAAAAAAAATAAGAAACAAAGTCAATCAGGTTTATGGGATGGAATATAAAGATGGACGCGAAGGTAGAATTGGCAAGGAGCGTCAGGGGACCTGGAGAAGGAGGAATCTATGGTGTTATGCGATCTATTGCGGATACGGGGTCTGATATGTGGGTACTTCTCAGATTAAAGTTAGATTTGGTTTCATTTTTGGTTACTAAGGTAAATATAGATGGTATCCGGTAACTTCGTGGACAAACGAAACAATGAAATACGAAATAAAAGCTACGATGTAGTTTATTTGGATTCCGAATCTTTCATTTTAGTTTGTGAATTCAATAAAAAGAACAACCAAATAGAAAACGAACTAAACAAACAACAAACAAGAATAAACTTATCAAAGACAATTTTATTGACATCTTCAGTCTTCCCGTGACCACGATCGCTGTAAAGTAATCGAAACGTCCGGTGTATAATAATAATGTAATATCAAATTACAAAGCTAATACTAATATTATAAAGCTAAAGAGTTTGTTTGTTTGGTTGAACGTGCTAATCTCAGGAACTATACTACTTAAAATTGAAAAATTCTTTTTGTGTTGGATATTCAATTTATCGAGGACTTATATAGGCTATATCACAGCACGCTACGACTAGAAGGAGCTGAGCATCAATAAAAAAATGTTGCAAAAACGGGGAACAATGTTCTTTTTCAGAGCTTTCGTTGCGTGCGCTGCGTAAACGATTAAAGCTACACGACATTATGTTATTTTCCGACATCCATGTGAACGAAGTCGCGGGCACAGCTAGTTTTAAATAAAAGCATGAAGTTTCTCTATAAACACTGACAAACACGTGAAATGGTGGTTCGAAACTTTTGGTAGAGTAATATAATTCTGACTTTATCTTTAGTGAGATCAAAAGTCTATGACATACTTAATTATATAATATTTTCATTGCATGAATTTAGAGCTTACAAACCAACAGAAACCAAAGAATTTAAATTACAACGAGTAGCATGCACGTCATTAAATGACTCCCGCCAGAGTGTAAACGATCGCTCGGGCCTCGTTGACGTCATAGCATAATATTTGAAAGTAGGTCACATGTTCAATTCCGCGGTAACTGCGAAAAAAAATAATAATATCACACGGCAAACGTGACCTCGCAGCACGCCAGTGAAAACAGCGCGCTTGCATGACACCCTCTACTGCGGGTAATGTTCACATTGAAATTATGCACGTTACATTAAAAGTTTAAAATTGTTTTAATGGTGCCATGCAGCAATAAATATATATTCTTGTATATATTTATCTATATCACATGCCCCTGAAACGATATCAAAAAATTGTAATAAAGCTAGGAACATCGATTAAATTTAAATCATCCATTTAGTAAAATATATACAGGATGGTGACGACAATCCGAAAACAAATAAAAACATGGGCTACATATTAGTTTTTTATAGAAATATTTTGCAACTTTCAAATACATCTTATTCACTAATAAAAATTTATCTAAACAATCCGGGTGGCTGCTCTAACCATCTGAGCTACCCAGGACTTGGGATAACCCTGTGATATTCTTCTAGTCTATCTGTAACGTCCACCCTACAATGTCGAAATGTTCTATTTCAACATCCGAAACGAGTATTTTTACAAATACCTACGATTCGGTTAAGTTGGGGCATTGCTTTCAAACAATGCTAAAATCAAAATTAAGAACATCTTATTCATTTGATAATTTCATGACATTTCTATGAAATAATCTATCATAAAAACAGCAGTATTTTTCAAACATTATTGTATCCATTAATTTCTGAACGATTAATGACGTTTGTCACTATTGGAACTTCTCATACCTAGACAAAGGGAATGAAATGAAATGAAAATAAATGAAATGTTCAGCATAATATGAAACTATGATCAAAACAGCTTCACGGAAGCTCGGTGTCCTATACAAGGAGTGTCGATTTTTCTAACCTTTTTTTTTTTTTTTTTTGCTGCGACTGGAAAACCCATTTACGGGTTTCCCTCCCATGCGGGGAACATAGGAGGGGGTATGTGGGACTCCCGGGCTCTAAGGTGCAAGTCCCGTCCTACCCACTAAAAACCAGCGGTGTTCCGACTCGCTGCTTTACGGCCGTGCCACAGGGATGGTATGGCTTCCGCAACACGGCCACAGCGGCCCTTGCCGGGCTCTTCGACGAGGTGGGGTGGAGATGCCCTCGGATCACGAGGGGCATCTCCCGTCGCGAGGACCTCGGTAAAGCGAGTACGCTAGATCCCCGAAGCGTACACGCGGTCTACACTCGGCGGCGGCGAACTGGCATAGGAGAGACCCCGTCCAGTTCACCCGACGGGGCGAGCCGCTTCGAGGCGTGAAGCCCCGAAGCGATCCGCCCCGTCGGTCCCCCCAACTGCGCTGATAAGTGCAGTAAAGGGGACTCCGCCTCCCGCGGTCCATTGGTGAAAGGGGATAACAGAGAGCGGCCTAACGGCCGCCGTCGCTCCCCCCCCCCCCCACCACCAAGGGATCGCCTCTCTCGTCTGCCACGCCTCAGCCGCTTGACGCAGCTTTTACTGCCCGCAATGTGATCAGCCGGATGACCGGCATCAGCACACGGCGGGCAGTGAGGCGCAGCCGAGCACCCTATCGCTCTGTGCCCCGACTGGCCGCAGCGAAAACATGCATCGCTGCGGTCAGTCGCCGCAGAGCACAGCTGCTTGGTGTGTCCTACACCCATGCAGCGATAGCATCTCATTGGCCGGCGCTCAAGCGCGCATACGCGCACGGAGCACCAGCCAACAAGAAGCCTGCCTTCCGCGTTGACGAGCTTCGCCGCAGCCACAGGACACTGAACCCAAACGGATCCAGTGCCCCACCGGCCGCGGCGAATACCACCAACGCGAATACTATCCCGAGGACAACGGCCGACGCGGACTACCGCATCCCGAACGTCGTCCTCGGTTGCCGAATCATCCAGGCCGGCCAAGCGGAAATCGGCCGACTTCACCGGCCTGGATACGCGGACGTCGTCGCCAATCACCTGTCTTAGGCGTTCGGCGAAGACGTCCGCTTGTTCGACACGATCCGAACCACCGATCATCAGGAGCCGGGCCCCGGTCTTTGTGGCCCGGATCCTGAGGGCCGGTATCGGTTCGTTCTTGGTGGCCTCCTTCGCCCGGGTCAGAGCCTCCAGGTAAGTTAGGCCACGCTGTTCCGCCTCGGGCGAGAGAGTCAGCCCTATAGCCGCGGTAGCCGGCTCCCTGTAGGGATTCGGCTTGCGCTTCCGGCGCGTGCGTTTGCGCTTTCTTTTGGCCTCCTCAGACGCATTCTGCACCGGGGCCGGCGTCGGGGCCTGGGCCGGGGCTGGGGCCGGGGCTGGGGCTCGCGCTGGTCTGTTCTTCGCTCTGGCCGATTTTTCTAACCTAACCTAACCTAACCTAACCAATTGTGCTTGGTCTTGCGTGGAATATTGTTCGCACTTGTGAGATGGCTCCGCTAACTACCTCCTCGATGCACTGGCCAGATTGCAGCGTCGTCTGTCCGTATCTTTAGGGATGTAGTCGTCATGAATAGCACTTTCCCCCTTCCTAAACAGTAGCACGCGTTCCAGTCGTGGGAATCATCATTACTCTCTTGGCCTCAACACCTCGCACAAGAAAACTGATTAACTCATTCTTTATCTTATTTCCAAAACTTGGAATTGTTTGCCAACACATGTGTACCCCTCCTTCCTATAATAAGGGTTCCTTCAAAACAAAGACTATACAACCAACCTGGTTTAGTACTCCGCTTCAAAAGTTGGTTTATGTATCCGCTTGAACAGTTTGTTTCATTCTTCTTATGTTGAGCGGCCACATCAGCACGCGTAGCACAAGGAACACGAGAAGCTTGTGCTACGCGTGCAGGTGGTGCTGAGTCATATGCTGTGCTTTGTATATAAAAAAGTGTGTAATTTCGTCGTTGTTTCACCAGTTGCTCCTGTTTTCCGGATTTCGGATTTCCCTCCTTTGGACCCACAATGACTAAAATTACACATATTCGTCTCTGATACTCCAATAAAATAAATGTTAAAACCACACAAATTCAACGTTGTAGCACTAATAATAGTAAAAATCAATGTCACAATTACCCTTTTGTCGTTGTTGCCCCAGTAAAAGTCTACTACACTCAGCAGGGAGCCCCGCGTAACTATCCAATCAGATGTTATTTCTCCAGCAATGTAGCAATATCGCTGAATTCCACAATGACAATGAGGCCATCTAGCGCTGAATGTGGCTGAATGATCAAAAATTCAATTCTGTCTTTGTTTCTACTAACTTGAACCATGTTAACGGTAATTTTGACGTATTTAACTCATTTTTTGACAAAACGTTAGTTTAGTTAGTGGTTGTTTCTCCCGATGGGCGAAATATTAAATAGTTATAGTATTATTATACCTTATATAAGCATGATAATCGTCATATCAACACCTGTGTATATTTTAAAGATTCCCAGATCAGCCCCCTTATTCACCACTGTCGGAAAAGATTCAAGTTTCGGAATCTCTATATCTGTCACTTTTTATCACGAGTGGGCGTGTGGTATAACTGTAGTGTGTGTGTGTGTTGTACGATACGTTATATTACGCATTTTTTAGGACTGTCACGAGCAGGTGTGGCAATGTTTTTAATAATTTCATTGGAAAATATAAGTGGTCTGAAAAGTGTCAAACTTTCAGAGATAGCTCTTGACAGGAAACACAACGACCCCTTTTTATTTTATGTCGGACGCTTGTAACACACTGTTCATACTTCGTCTACCTTTAAAAACCAAATCAATACCACCGCTCTAGACAAATTTAATGTTGCTGGAATATAAATCAATATGAGAAGGTTTACAAAACAGTGTTCTGTAGTATACATATTCAGTGTGTGTTTATTCGGCTAACTCCATGCATTCTAGAGTAAAGTTTATTAATTGATTTATTTAATCAGATGCAGGTTTATAGAATACCTACATGCAAATACCAACATGTTAATTATAAACAAATAATTAACTATTGGTCCAAGATCAAACCTTATGATTGTAAAATGTCAAACAACATGTACCTAGGTAATATTTTTATATTACTAAAGTTACACGTAAAAATTTTAAATATATGTATGAAGATCAGTAAATTCCTGTACGTAGATTGATTCGCTCACTTAAATGTCTCACTGATTTTATCTTTGATCTTAAAAGGAAGTACCTACTACAATTTAAATCTCTGTAGGAGTTTGAGGAGGTCGGTGTTGAAGTGGTTTGAGCTCTCTAGTTTCAATTACGATAACAAAGCCAGCCGGTAGCCAGTGTAATTACTGGGCATGGACGGCATTTCATCTTAGGCCTCAGGATGACAACGCACCTGCAATATCAAGTGCTTTTCCTGGTTATTGCAGGTGTCTATAGGCGGCGGTAACCGCTTACCACCAGGTGGGCCGTCAGCTCGTTTGTCATCTAGTTGTATAAAAAAAAAAAAAAAACAAAGCAACTTTCGCTGTGGTCGGTTCCGGGATGGATTGACCCATCCCGAGATCGACCACCATCAAAATTTGAAATATTGATCTCCACCGTGCTTCGAAAGCACTTTAAGCCGTTGGTCGCGGTTATTACTGCAACTCCTATAACCCACCAACCCGCATCGGGCCAGAGCGTTTTGGTGTTTATGGCCCAAACTCCTCATATATTTGTCCCTTATAGGAAGGCCTGTGCCCAACTGTGGGACGTTTATAGGCTGGTGATGATAATTATAGTCTTTGATATCAAACTACGTATAAACTCGGAACATTCTTCTTCTTATAATCTAAAAATTCTGCACACAGCTATTTATTTATCAAACTTTGAAAAGAATATAGATTTGTTTGCCTCTTTATTTTCAGAATCCCAATAGGATAGCTTGCCAAACTCAATGTTACTGTTCCACATTAATTATCTTGCCAGTAAAAAAATCTTCTACCCCCTCGGATAAGTAACAGCCGTCGCGAAACTTAATTCCGATAAATATTATTCATAATAACAAAATGGAACCCTCGTGACATTGCCTCTACGTATTTTCAACAAAAGTTTTTATCGACAGTTCACAACCGGGCTGACATTTTGGACACGGATTACTCCCAGTGACTTTAACGCTAAAACACGATAAGCCGCCCGGTACAACTCAACTGAACTGTCACTTCTCGGTTTTGAATAAAATAAAAAAAATATACTAAAGGTTGTTTTGAATAATTATAGAATAGCATGAACCCATTAAAGGTAGACATTTAACCGCTAGTAATCTAAAAGTATAATAACTTTGGAATAATTGTCAGAATTTTTTTTAAACATATTTTTTGTATTCGTAGATATCGGTAAACGGATGTTTAATGCTACAAAACTTTATTTTTATAGAAAAAACAGCAACACAGTCAGCAATTTTTTTAGTCCACTACATTTTCCTATCTGCTTTTTCTCTCAAAAAGCATCAGAGGTCCAACTCCGAAATATTAAACACGCAAATAAAGCGTCGTATAATGTACTACGTCCCAAACTGTCACAATCCATTCTTTCGTATTTCGTTTTGCGAAAGACTTCAGTCTCGTTCCCGTGACAATAACGGAAAACGCGATAAGCTCCAGGAACTTTTTCATGGGCACTTACTTTTATATACTTGCTATCGCTTTATTCCTCATAAATATATCACAACATTTTACATGAAAAGATATTTCATGTAGATTGAACACTGACTTTGGTATAAGCGATAGGCAAGTCAAAGATTCAATTCAATCAAAAAAAATAAAGTTAAACCAAACCAACCAACCTAACTAAATATAATAGTAATATAAAATATAAAAATAAAAATCCTTTATATTATAACTATTGCTTGGACAGGGTTTGCCTCGGCCGCGTAAGTGTAGTGCGTGATCTGGGTGTATATATTGATTCGTCTTTGTCATTTAGACAGCATTATGAATATATTGTTAGCAAGGCTCACAAGATGTTAGGATTCGTTATACGAGTTGCTAAGCCATTCAAAAATGAGCGATCATGGATTGTGCTTTACAGTTCGCTGGTTCGCAGTATCTTGGAGTATTGCTCATCTATTTGGTTTCCTATTGACCAGACGCATGGCGATCGTATTGAAGCAGTGCAACGTAGGTTTTTAAGAGTTCTTAGTTATAAGCTAGGTTTGAAACGTGAACTCATAGATTATGAAGGTAGACTGGAGAGATTTGGGCTTCTGACACTTGATCGGAGAAGAAAGATTAGTAACTTAGTCACCCTTCACAAAATAGTCAACGGGATATTTGATGCTTCAATTCTTGACCAAATTAAATTTAGAGTGCCGCAACGTTCTGTTCGCCGCCAGCAGTTGTTTGAGATACAGTCCTCGACCAACAATGTCTCAAAAAACAATCCCATTAATAGAATGTGTAAATCATTTAATGAAATATGTTGTGACAGTGATATATTTTATGATAGCCTCCCGTCTTTCAAAAGGATGTTGATAAAAAAAAACCTATAGATTAGTTATTCTTCTATAAATTTGTTTAAATCGTCTTTACGCTCAATGTCTGTCAAAACGATGTGTACAGTAGTCATAGGAATTCAGATTTAACCATGTTATTTAAAAAGAAAAAAAAATGTGTATGAGTGATCTGTTTTCTGTATCTGTACCTATAAAATAAATAAATAAATAAATAAATAATGTTCATAACCCGAAGTCTTAAGCTTATTTACCCTTATTTATTTTTACCTGGAAAAAGCTACATACGAAATAGTCGATTACCGGATTGGTGACCAAAATTCTGTGAACTTCCACAAAGGCAGAACTGATTGGATGAAAAAATAGTATCCACGGTAGTTGGCTACCAGCATGGCGTGCTGTTGCAATACCGGAGATCATTCTCTACGACAGTAAACTAATAGTGGCTTTATTTTACCAAAGGCGTAACTGTTTGTATTATACTTCTTCATAAGTTTAAAGCTTCCAAATTCTTTTCTTTGCAGATGTCCTAATATGGGTTGGTCATGCGTGGTGGCACGCGCCGTGGCCTTCTTCCTCATGCTTACCAGGGTTACCGGATTGACATCCGACATGTAAGTATCAACATAAAGCGTATTATTTTGTAGCAGCATTTTATATACATTAAGAAATGTATTCTTTGTTAAGGTAACAGACCTTCATCGAGATATTTTTAATGGATAATATTTATACAAATAAAAAAATATAATTGTGTAACTAATACCCGGTGTTACAGAATTCATAAATTAAATTGGGAACTCTGGGTTTGCACTCTTAGTATCTGCGCGGGTTGTGTGTGTCTGTCTCTGTGTGTGTGTGTGTGTGTGTGTGTGTGTGTGTGTGTGTGGTATACTTGTAGTGTCACAGTAATGATAAGTGTGTCGTACGATGCGCAACAGTATGCATATTTAGGGTTGCCACGAGCAGGACAACGTTTTTATTTAATTCTAAAATAAAAGTTGTCAAAAAGGTGTCAAACAGAGGTAACTCTCGACAGGGAATACAACACAACTACCCCCTTTAATTTTATTTCTAACTTTCGTAACACACTGTATACACTTGCCCTTGGTTTCTCAAATGCTTTACCAAGCAAAATTGTTATAAAATCACAAAGTTTAAGTAATTCATTACGTAAGTAGACAACGTTACCGTTACTTACCACTAGGCCATACTTGCTTGACACCCTAAAATGTGTAATGTAATTCTAATAC
The DNA here is from genome assembly GCA_947347705.1 of Nymphula nitidulata. Taxonomy (NCBI): domain Eukaryota; kingdom Metazoa; phylum Arthropoda; class Insecta; order Lepidoptera; family Crambidae; genus Nymphula; species Nymphula nitidulata. The sequence continues at coordinate 12,268,203 of OX374625.1, read as the reverse complement.
AATTTCGTAATGCGGGGAAATAATGAAATGATTCATTTTGCAAGAAATTAGTTAGCAGCGATTTATAAGATATAAATTATCCTTCGCAGTTTAGTAGCCACCTCTATATATATTTTATTTGTATAAAACTGTTAACACAGACTGCAGTACAATACTATGCTACCAAGTAAAATTGAATATGAGTGTAACAGGTGGCCAACAGGCGGCCAACCGAAGGTAATGCAGGGTCCAGGAGGCGCTGGACCGTAAAATTCCTCACTCCATTTATAGACTCTCCGCCACAGACCTGATAGCTCAACTGTCTGGGGTGGACATTTCCAAATAAAGACAGTGCCATAACATTATTGGTAATCACTTACATATTTCTATAACAGAGAACAATTGAGGAATCAATACCAATCTTCGGCACTCTAAGTAAGTATACATCGAAAACATGGATTTTTTAGCAGAACTTGTGTTTTTTCCATCCTATAATATAGGTAGAATACTTTAAAAGAGGCGTGAAATGCTTCTTATTGGCTAGCAAGGTGGAGACGGTTAGGGCAGTTTGAATACGCCAGCAGTCTTCACAGATGAACTTCTTTCCGCATAATTACACACAATAGATTTTCTATTCTTGTGGAAACGCCCGGTGGGTTATTATGGGACGAAACATTTAATAACATCAGGAGGTCATTTGCTATATGAAATAAAAATGTAAGATGATCATAATTATTGTAACATTATTTTTATGGTAGTAGACAAAACTAACTAGCTTTTGTCTACTACCATAACAAGAATATGGAGCAGGTTTTTAAAAAGAATCAAGAGACTGTTCACTGCTATAGTGTACTCAAGACTGCCTTAAAATTAATATATATTTCTTATTTTAATAATTAAGATTAATATTAATAGCAACATACCTATAGGTGTCTGTCGGCGGACAGTAGACAGCAACACCTATCTGCTGAATCAGCGTCGCCGGCCTACGAAGGTAATGGTGCTAGGACCGGCTACAGGCAACATAGCTTGCTAAGTACTACTGACAGCATTTAGAACAATAAAAATGATGAAATCATAACAAGAACAGTTCTATCTATAGCTATATTGACTTACGCTTGACTGTCATCGTCAGTTAGGCGGTTTTAAAAAGTGGCGATTTATAATTTGGTATAGAATCCTAATGTAAAATTAAGTATTCCTCAATTCTGCTTTTTCGACATGATACTTGGTAATTTGTCTTATTTACGTTTGTTAATTTTATTAATTTAACAACTTATGACTTCGTTGCAGAAGCAGTATCTGCTTGTTTTATTCTTCTCAAACTTAGAATTTAGTTTGTTGTTTCTGTCTTACAATACTCTGTAAATACAAAGTTTCAAGCTAATATGTTCACCCAAAGTCAAATTGGCGAGCTAAATGAGCTTGACTTGCTTCAATATAGTAACTTGTATCAAACAATAGACGTACTAGTTAACACTTTGATTTGATTTCAGCTACGATAACACAACACGCGTCAGTTACTGATGATTGAATGAGATATATTATCGTCGAGCTAGAATTACATTTGCACAGTCACTCTCTGCGGATTTGTGAGTTTGGAACTTTTGATAGTAGCAACAACAATACGTACAAACGAACGTGTATGATGATATTATTAGCAAAGCATAATATTTCAAGAATCACACTATCATTTGTTTTTGATTCACTAAGTGGCTACACAGAAGTCTTCTTTCATCCTACATGACAAAGCAGAATAGTGGTTTAAAGATCATTTTTAATATACAAAGCACGGAAAATGACTTAACTCAACACCACCTGGTGTGAAGCGGTAAGATCCATAAGCGACGGCAGCTTCTGCAGCTTGAAACAAACTGTTCTAATCGCCTTCGCCTTGCCGGCTCCAAAAAATCATCGATTTATTGATCCGCAAAACTCATTACCCATTGATCCGCAAAACTCATCGATTTGGTTAGAAGTCGTCTTATTTATACATTAATTTGAAGATCTAAGGAAAGCGTTAATCTATACATGATACTTTTGCTAAGTAAGTAACTATATCTACAATAAACAGTTTTAAATTAAGCCTCAAGATTTTTTTAGTAAATTGTATTATAGGTATTTTCAATTCCATAGATATTAACAAAATAATTTGGAAATGCTACTGTAGATAATCATTATTTTGTCGGGATTAAATTTAAATGAAAGTGTCATTTAGCTGTTTCATTTCATTTAAATATTTCGGCATTAAAAATATGCTTTCTGTAAGTAAATAATAAGTATTTCGGTTGGTAGTCCGGTTGACCGAATTTGTGCAACTTTTTTGCGGCAGTAATTCGGTTGCTAGTTAGTACCTACAGAGCACCGAACTAACAATGCGCTTTTATGGCAATAGCACAATAGTTCGGTTGGTAATAAAACCAAAATAAAAACAGTCAATTTTCACAATATACATATGCTTCGTCAAGGTTTTAGTATCTAATACTGGTGTGGTGATATCTTTTATAATTTCACATTTTCGTCATTGCACAATACATACATAAATATGTAAATATTGAAAGTTTACGCAGTGGTAGGTAAGTGCTAATCTAAAATCAATACAAAGTCTGCCGTTCGGCGTTTGCACACGGTTAATTTGCTACGATATACGACATTGATAAATTATTCCTAATTTCTAACTTAATTATTACAATATCTTCGATTGATGCAACGAAAGTTCTGTAAAGAAATATTTTCTTCCCGTTTCTGCAACATCTTTCATTGATACTCATTTTCTATTGGTCGTAGCATAATGTTATATAGCCTATATAATTTTTCTCGATAAAGGGACTATTCAACACAAAAAAAAAACATTTGAATCAGTAGTTCCTGAGATTAGCGCATTAAACTAAACAAACAAGCTCTTCAGCTGAATAATATTAGTATAGATATATTTTTTTATGAAGCCGGACCAACTCTAGCCGGACTAACTCTAGCCGCATACTAAACTAGGACGTAAATAAACCTCCGTTCGGCTATTTAAAACTAAAGGATATTTTAACCACTAGGCTTCTCGTACCTATTAGGGCTTTCAAATACCGGTTTAATATTTTTTTCGATACCGGTATCAATACCGGTATTAGCATGTTCAATACCGTTATCACGGGATCACGGTATTGAATATGTACTCAAAATCAAAGGATATTAAAATGCCCGTTTTATTTCTAATCAGTCTTTATTTCTGTTACATAGGTACATGAAAAACAGGTTAACATAATATTAAACATACATTAGAAACAATAATGTATATTTAATATTTTGTTCCTTCCCTTTAGGGGTAGTCTTTTATTAATAGTTCGACGGCACTAAGAATTAAAGATTTTTTATCAAACAAAAATACCTTCCCATTAATTAAACTTCGCATGGCAATCAACATTAAAAATAATTATTATAGTTAGATTACTTAACAATCATCTATTCATTTACTTTGTAACATTCATATAATTACTAATCAAACAATGCTAAATAGCAGTATTTAAAAAAAAAAAACAAAATAAAACGATAAACATAATCAATAACATCTTAATATTTTAGCATTTGACTTGCGTTTAATGACTTATCAGATAGCGAACTTCTCAATTTGTTGCATAAATAGCTGACCGAAGAAAATGCTCGCTCAGCATCTACACTTGTAGGTACTTACTACAGATAATAAATATTTGTAAGCTGCAGATAAAAATATTTCCCGACCACCCCCACCGGTTTTGAAGACACACATCTTATTATTGATTCAAAATCAGTGCCTGTAGTTGCAGTTGTACTTTAAGGTAAATTGAATATTTCCCTCTCCAGCTGTTTCTGGATGGACACATCGTCATCTTCAACGCTTGTATTTAACGATGACGATGAAGTAGAAGGTTCTTCTGTAGCAACACTAGAAACCACCTCAGTAACTGCATGAGAGTATTCAGTTGTTTATTTTTATATTTCAAACGAGTCAGTAAATTAACAATAATTGACGACCGCCTGGCCGAGTGGTCTGTACCCCAGGCTACTCGGTCAAGAGGTCCCGGGTTCGAATCCCGGTAGGAACGAATGTTTGTATGATGAGTACGAACATTTGTTTACGAGTCATGGTTGTTTATATGTTTATTTAGTATATTTCTAATATTTATAGACATATTATTATCATTATTTCTCCGTTATCTAGTATCCATAACACAAGCTCTTAATGATGCTTACTTTGGGCTAGATAATAGGTGTGAGTGTATAAATATTATTATTATTATTAATAATTTATTTATTTATTTATTAAAGGTACACCAAATTTACACCTACCATAAATTTATACAATTCATCAGATGTTAGTTTTTTGAAAATGTCACCTTCGCTATCATTATCACTAAAATAAGCTTCAGGCTCATGTAAGTATTGTAACACTCCAGATATAAAGAGACGTAGCTCTTTTATACGTTTTCGAAGTGCCTTTGCAAGGTTTTGGCTTAACTTATTAGCCTGTCTATCTAATTTTGTTAACATGCGTGCGAAACTGTCTAATTATAGGTTAAATATTAATATAACTCTAATAAAGAATTGTTGCTTTGTAATACCGTAAAATCACGGTATCGACTGATCAATACCGGTATTGAAGAACACCAATAAAAAAACATGATTACGGTATTACGGGATCCCGGAATACCGGTATTGAAAGCCCTAGTACCTATTATGTTACCGAAGTGCCTTTGAATACATTTTAGTCAAACTACGCCATCATTAGAAGGCTAGTAGCCAAGCAGCAAAATCTGTGTTAACTTCGAACCTATAATCTTTTCGTGCAACACGAAAGCTGTCACAACACCAAACTATTTCAAAATGTAAATTTTTTAGTGCCAACCTCACGGGAACACTCAATTTAATATTAAAATGCGGAATTCATCGTCCACTGAAACATGCTTTCTATTCATTATTTGCAGTTTCGCCGCGGGAAAGTCGGACAAAGAAATACTGGATAATCTACTGAAAAATTCCCGCTACGACAAAAGACTGCTGCCACCAGTAGATGGTAAATATGACGCCATATTTTTTATTTTCCATTCTGTGTCGTGGTAATTTTTGAAGCGTGTAATACTTGTGTATCTAGAATGCATTTAAACGCAGGATGTAACAATTGCTTGATTGTAACAATAGCGTTACTGACATGAATTAAAAAGTAATTACCCAGTCCTAACCTACCTAACCTAAAATGTTAGATGTTAACAGTATTGACAGAATAGAAACTAACTTGGAAGTTAAATGTTAATATAATATTCCAGATCCAGAATTTTGTTGTGGTCTAACCTCGCCCAACGACTCTCTGGCACAAAATAGGGTCGGACTGTCTTCGCTACGGCCTCGCTCGCACAATCGCGGTGCGTTGTGTACATGTTTATGAAAAGAGAAATCCCTATCACCTAGAATATATTTACGCAGTTATTAGCCTCTTTATGTTGTACCGCAACCAAATATTTGCACGCAACTCCAAGTACTTACCTATGAAAAAAACTCACACTATTTAGACACCTTTCGCTTTACCTATACACTCCAATAATAATTTTGTGTTAGCATATTATTATTTATCAGTTGTTGTTATCGTTTATTTTTGCACCTCTAGTTAACGTATGTAGCTGTAGATCACCAAACACAGATTGCAAGTTATACTAAAAATCTAATAGGTAAACGCTGACAAAGAAAAAGTAGTTATCTTTGACCATTATACATTTTCTAATATTTTCAATATCTTTACACAGATTTTCTACTTTTTAACTCGGATTAACACTTAAGCCCCTCAGCAAACGGACTTTCATGTGACTCGGCGTAAAATAACAATATGCACCTATTAGTGCTTATAAAAAATGTAAAACTAATCTTTTGATTGATTTTACATTTTATAAAAAGTCAAAATTTACTAGGTGGTAGGCCCGTATAGGGTCGTCTGGGCAGGTACCACCGGCTTTCCTATTTCGGCCGTATAAAAGTTCTCTTATATTTCGGATTGAAGGGAGAGGTAGGCTGTACAATTACTGTGTCTGGAAAGGCATTTCATCTCAGGCCTCAGAATGACGACGCACCTGCAATACCAAGTAGTTGTTTCCTTGTTATTGCAGGTGTCTATAAGCGAGGGCAGCCGCTTACCACCAGGTGGGCTGTCAGCTTGCTTATCATCTAGATCAATCAATCAATCAATCAAATACTCTTTATTGTACATCAGGACACAGACATAATAAACAATAAAAAATAAAGAAATAAAACAATACATTTTTTAAATAATAATAATAATATTTATACACTCACACCTATTATCTAGCCCAAAGTAAGCATCATTAAGAGCGTGTGTTATGGATACTAGATAACGGAGAAATAATGATAATAATATGTATATAAATATTAGAAATATACTAAATAAACATATGAACATCCATGACTCGTAAACAAATGTTCGTACTCATCATACAAACATTTGTTCCTACCGGGATTCGGACCCGGGACCTCTTGACCGAGTAGCCTGGGGTACATACCACTCGGCCAGGCAGTCGTCAACAATTGGCGAAGATTCGGCTAGATGTATAAAAATAACAATAAAGTACGTAAATTTGCTACCGGGACTAAATTTCTCCCAATTATATTTCTGTAAGCATTTATCAAGGAGCATGTGGTTCGAGTTTCTGCTCGATTTAATAACTACTCAGTTTAATTGTAATAAACGATAAACACTTTTCAAAAAAAGAGTATATATTTCGGAGCCATCTGATTAAATTCACAGCTTAATTGGATGCCTAGCCTGTTTATTAAACACCGGCATCCAATTGAATACCTAGGCCGATAGTTAATTGAACTAGACTCACTTAACGCTTAATGACTTGGCGTATTGAAAGGATCATCCGGTAATGAAGAGTTTTGGTTTGATTGGTAGGTTCAAGGTATTTTTTATGACCACTTTTAACCCACATCGTTTTGGTTATTATAAGTGGTCATGAAAAAATTACCTTGAATCTACCAATCACTCAAACAGTCACACAAAAGCTCTTCAATTTAAACTACCTACCTATAAACGTCCAATTTAATGGCTAATTTAACCAGATGGCTGACATGACATTCAGCCGTCTGGTTAAACGTTGCGCTCAATGACTTGGCTAGTTGTCCTTCAGTCGTTTCATTGGATGCCGGCGTTCAATCATCGGGCTAGGCGTCCAGTTAAGCGGCTAATTTAACCAGACGGCTGCGACATATACACTTCGCCACAACAACGGCTTTTAAGTTTCAGTCATGAATTAAATCTGTGGATTAATAAAAAGAAACATATACCGCCTCCACTAAAATAGTTTTCAAAAATCTAAGCCCAAACATGAAGTATCCAGACAATATTCTATTTTTGGGGTAATGCCGGCGTCGGGCGGTAAAAGGGATAAAAGGTTAACTACTTCGTCCATGCAGCTTTTAATTATTTGGACGGCCAGCTGGTCGAGTGGTATGTATCTAAACAGATTACTCGGTCATGGGTTCAAACCCGGTAGGAGCAGATGTTCACGAGTTATGGGTGTTTCTTTCTCCGTTATCGGGTGTCCATAACACAAGCTCTTAATTATGCTTACTTTGGGCTAAATATATAGGTATGTATTTATTTATAACGTAACGTAACATACCTAATGAATTTAAATAAGTTCCTAACCAATCGAAAAATATTGAATTTAAAATCCTACTACTCCAAAACGCTGCTGCGCTAATCCAAAATAGAACTTGTCTTATTAACATGGCTCTGCCCGGCCTTGTACTTAGAGTATTATCGAAAAAACATCGCCAATGAGATCTTGACTCTAATGGAATTATTACACCAACAAACAATCGCACTCCTGCTCGTTATTTTTTACCATTTCCAAGGTAGTTTGCTTGCGACATGACTACTGCATGTTTGCGCACGCTTACTTCGCCTTTCTACATGCTTAAACTTGAAGATACCAGTAAATAAATAAATAAGTAAACATTTATTATAAATATATAGCCTATAAATAGTTTAGACGCTCCATAAATTAATTCATATTTTAAGAGGAATGTCAAATGGCAATTCTTTATTAGCATTTAAAGCTATCGCAGAAACGTTATTTATATACTTATATAAATGTTATAATTACTTTAAAAAGCAGGCTCTATTCTTCTCAGAGCTTGCAGTCTCCTGCTGGTCAACGGCTGGCATTACAGATTTTAAAATGAAAAATGAATTTAAGTATATCTTTTATTTTACCTCTTAGACGAAAGGCCATTTTAGATAGGTAAGGATAATAATCTTTCCTAAGTTAAAATATTATCTACTCTTTACCAGACAACCTGTATATAAATTTATTGTCTATCATCACAAGACAAATTTATTTAAAATTTTATTACATATGCTTTATTATGAACTATAAATATTTTCTCTTTTCACAAACATCAAACACAACATTACTTTCTCTGAATTTCATGAAAAAAAAAACACATTTCATTTTTCCCTTATTGCAGCGTGTTGCGGTTGTCGATAATTACTTTTTTAGTTATGCCTACCTCGATGTTTAAGTTTATGATTGTCATTCATTAAAAAACCACAAGATTAATAACAAAATAACGGTGATTCAAAAACTCCTACTCTTCTATTAGTATTCAAACCGATGGATATTTTTTATTGGCACTGTTTAGTCTATCAGCATGATCTGTGTCTGTGTTTCTTTGTGCTATTAGACTTAAGAATTATCGATATTTTCCGTTCGTTTTCAGGTGTCCTCACCGTTAATGTTAGCGTGCTACTTCTTAGTTTAGCATCTCCAGACGAATCTAGTCTTGTAAGTGCTCCTTCCTTGTGAATTGTATTACTTTTAGCATCAAATCATAATGACTGCCTACTGTGTAACTTTAATGATAAATTAACCCTTAATTACTCGCGTGAGGGCCATTCGGACCCCAATGCATATTTAAACGTTTGCTGTTTATCGAAATTTGAGGTTAGGTGGTCCACGTGCTCAGTAGCTTCCTTAAATACTCGCTGCGTCATAAAACAATTACAGGCGTGACACTTTAGTGAATTTTTGTGTATGTTCTTTACGGTGCGTTTGGGATCCGTGCGGACCCCACGCCAGTAGTAACGTGTTTTTTTCCTGAGGTCAGATTTTGTTATTTTTATATTTCTCATTCCTATTGGTTCAAAAATAAAATATAAAATATTTATTATATTAGGTTATCAAAAGAAAAAAAAGATAAATGAAAACTAGAGTAATAAAATATTACAGCCAAACTAAGGTGTTGTTAGTAACGATCAAAGGTTTGCAACATAGTTTGTGTTGGTGTGTATTTTTTTTACACTTATCTAATGGCAATGGTATCAACGATTATGTGATGTATAAAGCCAATGTGACCTAAAACAATATTTTCAAAGCAATTAGCAGTGGAATTAGTAAACCAACAAAACTACAAAAAATCTTGAAACAACATGAGGGCCAGAGGACAAAGTGGATAATACCACTTTGTTAACTCTAAAGGCAGATGTCACGTGTACTCAAGATCTAAGGACGAGAAAATAAGGCCTCAATGGGCAAAGTCTCTTGTCTGCAAGTATCATTTGATTAACCTATGTGTTAAATGTCTAGAAAAAAATCGGTTCCTAAATATTAAAGTATAAACACATTATTACTTGATTAGTTTACGTTTTCTTGATACAAAATATTTATTTGTTTGTTGATTTTCATATATCTTTAACCATTCTATTGTTGTCACCGTCCATTGTTTTTTTATTTATTTTAGCTTTGTAATTGGGGTCCATATGAACCCCACGCGAACCGTAAGATATTTGGCGCGAGTAATTTAGGGTTAAGCTCATAGAGCCTAATGAGCTGTTCACTCGCAAGGTAAATCATATCAATATGTAGCAAATCTATTTAGAAAATAGTAATTATATTATTGTTAATATTGCATGATTGTAATACGATGACAAAATTGACACATGATTCAATAACAATGTCATCGGCTTGTAATTTATATCGCTGCCATTTATATTGTTTAGAAATACGAAGTGGAGTTTCTTCTCCAGCAACAGTGGTACGACCCTCGGTTGCGGTACTCGAATCAGTCACATTACGACTTCCTGAACGCAATCCATCACCACGAAGACATCTGGCTACCAGATACATATTTCATCATGCACGGTGATTTTAAGGTAAATTTTTAATTTTAGTATCAATAAGTCTATACTTGTGGCCTATCATATAGGTAGTAGATACGGTAATTATAGATAGTTGTTTCCCTACCTGTAAAAATCAAAATAGAGCGTGAAGTAAGCGAAAGCACTACAAATAAAGATTTGTCACTTTGAATGAACGCTGTCTCTCAGGTTTATATGATATCTAAATTTCAGCCACATAGGAAGTACCTAAGTGATTTCATTTAGAAGTACTTTCGAGATGACTTTTGTTTGTCATGATATTCCAAAAGATTCCTAGCACAAAATAAATCAGAATGATAATTAAACGTAATACAGAAAATATATTTCTGGTTCTATTATAAGAATAATGAGCTTGAATGAAATTATCACAACAGACAGAATAGTGCGTGAGTTGATATCACCTAATATACATAGTAATGAAGCTATTCAATATTACTTGTCAATCAATATGTTCACATTTACAGGATCCGATAATACCTATGCACTTCGCATTGCGTATCTATCGGAATGGCACCATCAACTACCTGATGCGCCGACACCTGATTCTCTCCTGCCAAGGGAGGCTCAACATATTTCCTTTTGATGACCCGTTGTGTTCATTTGCCTTAGAAAGTAGTAAGTAAATCCTTTTAATAGCTATTAATTATTCCTAATAATATTTTAAAAAATGTTTACTATTATCGATTGAATTTATAATGATTGTAAATAGTGCAATGTGAATATGTAACCGATTAACAAGACTATCCCAATTTGGATTACAGTATCGTACGAACAATCTGCCATCACTTACGTGTGGAAAAATGACGAAGACACGTTGCGGAAGTCGCCTTCACTGACAACGCTCAACGCGTACCTTATTCAGAACCAAACCATTCCCTGCCCCATCAAAGCTAGCTGGAGAGGTAACAAACAACACAATTACCGTATCACTCTCCTAACATTCGACATTGCTTTATAAAACAACGGAACTTTTATTTTAATCGACAAATTATCTTCGAGTGCTTAGACTAGCCTCCTAAAATCCTTTTCTTTTGTTACAAGCACATCCTACACTTTGCACAAGAAAGGATCAGTGATATTTTTGTAACTCTATCGGAATTCTGATTAACTCTTTTCAGCTTGGTCTTGATTTATGTCGAAGGTTTTTATTGGATTTTTTTTATGTATCTAAAAGGAGTAAGTAGAAGCTTCTAGTATCCGTTATGTACTGATCGTGTTATGGTTATAATTTAGAACATAGCTAGAAACGCATGTTCATTGTAATGTCATTAGTTCATTATTACAATATTACTTGTAAACCGAACGTTACTAAGTAGTGTCTAACTAACATTAAATTGAAATGTAGAATATAAGACTTTGTTAACGTCTTTGCAAGCAGCTGACGGTATTTCACTTTACGAAGATGACGAGGAGCTGACATGTAATCTTTGCCAGAGACGATTTGAGGAGCAAGGTACTTGAGTAGCACCGGACGGTACACCATTCAGTCCGGTGTCGTCGTATTTGCCGTATATTTTCCGCTTATGTGTGAGTAAATGCGTTATTGTGTTTTAAAACGAGCGATCAATGTACAAAACATCGAGAAGGTACTCGAATCAAAGTTTGACGCACACACGTACCATTTTATGTTTAGTTTACTTGTTCATCAACATCATGCATGTAATACTTTGTGTATAGCACGTGTTTAAGTACACAGTCAGCTCCGTTGTCATAAGAAATGTCCATTGGTGCTAGAATTTATGTTGAACAGCATATAAACACAACACGCATTACTCATGCATTTAAAATTAAGTAGACTTTTATTTATATATTTTTTATTTACGTATATTACAAGGCCTCTGAATAGAGTTATTTGGAATTTTTTTAACTTTATTTTGCCTGTGATCCTGTTATTGATGCTTTTGAACAAAATACAACATTAGAACCGGTTTTGTGTGCTGTTGTATGATGTTCAAATTGTATTTAAATATATTAAATCCACAGGTAACTACAGCTGTCTAAAGGTCGACCTAATCTTTACTAGAGACCGAGCGTTCTACTTTACCACAGTATTTATCCCGGGAATAATTCTGGTGACTTCTTCGTTCATCACCTTTTGGCTGGAATGGAACGCAGTGCCAGCCCGTTCCATGATAGGTAAAATGATTGGCTGGCAGTTAAGAATGCTCTCGGTCTTGCATATTTTCTCTTCTTTCTGTCTGATAGATGTGGCTGGGGCTGTCAATAAAACACGCTACATTCCTTTCGCAGGTTCCGCTTAACGTTGAAAATTTAAATGAAAAACAATTTTCAGCCAACAATCACTCTCTTACACCGCCTAGTTTCCTTTTATGTATTATTTTTAGATTTTGCTTGACATTTTTAGGTAATTACAGCTGCCTCAAAGTGGATCTTATCTTCACTCGGGATAGATCATTTTACTTCACCACAGTTTTCATTCCGGGAATCATTTTGGTGACATCATCGTTTATAACATTTTGGCTGGAATGGAATGCCGTGCCTGCTAGAGTAATGATAGGTTGGTGTACAATATAGTTTAGTTTGCTTATTTTCATAAATTGATAGCAGCAGAAAACATCTCTTTAACTTTCTCGTTCTCGCACCTATACCTACATGTATAATTATAATGATATTATTTAAATTTATAAATTTCACATTAGTGGCTTAAATGTATAGTCATGCATGATAATATCGATGCTAGTTGTAACGAACTCTGTTATATGTTAAAGTGTGCTATCTTAACTATTATCTATTCTGTCTCTATCATGAGTTAAGACGTGTATCATTTTATAAACAGGTGTAACGACAATGTTGAACTTTTTCACAACTTCGAACGGGTTTCGATCGACTCTTCCTGTTGTGTCAAATCTAACTGCTATGAACGTGTGGGACGGGGTCTGTATGTGCTTCATCTACGCCTCTCTCTTGGAGTTCGTGTGCGTCAACTACGTGGGTAGAAAACGACCGTTGCACAATGTTGTGTACAGGCCTGGGGAGAATCCTGTCACACAGGTAAATAATACCATCTCCAATAAAGTCTGTTACTTATATGTTAAAAATATGTTTATCGATGTTGTTTTAATAGTGCCGCATAGTAGCGAAATAAAATTAGCACAGTTTTGTGAATTTAAAGTTTATACCTTTCCTACATGTAAATCCTATCGCTTCTCAAAATTCAATGTTTGCAATTTTAATATTATCTTCGATCGAACGCATTCTTAGTAAGTATATTATATCTATTGGCGAGCATATATTACTTATATTATACTTGTTGAGTGTGATTAATGTCTATGTAAATACACTTGAAATAATTTATACCGAGATTGATGTGATTGCTAAAGTCTATACAGTTAATGATTTTAATATCTACACAGCTCTTTATTACATATGTTATTCTAAATTTCAAAAATTAAAAAATATTTCCGAAGGATCTAAGTCAAAATCAACTACACAATAGATTTTATTAAATCAATTTAATGCACAACTTTGTTTTACTACATTTAATAAAACATTACTTACACACTATTATGATACAGATCCTTCGCGAAGACTTTCATTTTATTCTTTGACTCTTTGCAATGTTTTCGTTTTACATAACAACAAGACATAGTGATATTTCCACCAATATTTTAAAATTACGAATCAAAGAAGCAATGTCCTGTTGTTGTTGATTACTTGTAATACTTAAAGCATGCATCACCGTTTCTCTTTTTGCATGTGATTTTATTGACTCTTTGAGCAGGTAGGACTGAATTCATCACATATTGTTTTCATTTGCAAACGTGCTACATTACCGATTCCATAATAAAAATCTTAGACTATTTTGTGTGGCCATGTTGCTAGTTTTCTATTACTTTTGTACTTCATTTTATGCTTTCACTTATATATCTAATATATTTAAATATAAAAATATACAAAACGTGTAAAACAATGTTTCTTTTGACTTTGAGAAAACATTGCAAAGATTTAGTAATATAAACTAACTACATATTAACAATTTTACTTCTTAAAGATGAAGCGGATAGGTCTTGTCTTATATTGTAACAGAAACGTCTAAGTTCACTTTTCAAGTTAGTGAAGACAATTCAGACGTAAATGTATCTGTGGCCACAACAAATTAGTCTATGTTCACGTTGGCACACCCTCCGACCATCTGTCACGAGTGAACAAAATGTGTGTGTGATGTGTTCACAGCGACTGCCCGCTGTCCTGAGCAGAATTGGCATTATACTGGCCAGCCCCTTGGTAAGAACCTCCGCCACATTCATGGCACTTCCCAAATTATCCTCTGTTATATTTCTTTTACTATCTACTCAACGGAGCCTGGTGATATAAAAAACCCGATATTTCACTGGCTCTGTCAATTTTATATCACATTCGATTCAAAGCTGAAATGAAATAAGAACAATAATCAAGTAAAATAAATGTAACAGACCGTTTAAAATCACCACTTACAGAGGCACGGTTTTATGACAGCATGCGTATTTCTTGATGAAGTTAAAGATACTTCTTATTTATCTTTTAGTTTTACAGTTTATAAATGTAAGGTAAGTGCTTATTGCTTCTTCTTTGTAATTGATTTTAGTACAGTCTTAAAAGAAGTACCTATTCGCTGAAGCTGCATGATTACATTCAATAAATATTCAACAGCTTACGAGCTAATCAGGACAAAATGTTACTATAAATATCTTTAGATACGAAAAATTATTACAAAAAATTCTCTCTACTTAATTTAGCTATTAGGGAAAATTTATAGAATTGGATACTCTATAATTTGGTCGATAATATTAATTTTAATATTTTAGATCAAAAGAACTCTAAAGCATCTATACCTAAGACTAGATTAATATTGAACACGAATTCTCAAAACTAGTAAAAGTAAAAAAATCTATAGCTGTTGTAGATAATTATAGTTTCATCAAGTTTTAATCGTCTTGAACTCTACATACTTACCTTATAAATGCTGTAATATTTTGTCCTCAACCACCATTCAATAAAATTATTACTGCATTCCTTTGTTTCGAAAGCTTATCTGTTTATTTTGATAATAATTTACAAGGAGTTATTATTTACTTGTGCTTACATTACTTTTTAAAATTTTGAAGTTCTCCTTTTAAATTACAATAACATTTTCAAAAACACGGTCCAAACATAAAATGGATTATCGAGTATCTCTAGATTTATAAGACTACAAAAAGACATGACCTTTCTTAATGCGGTGGCTGCAATACCCTAGCTAGGACATACGATTTCTTTTTCTACACTGAGCAATTGTTCAAATACCTTATAAATTTTAGTGATAAAATTTAATAGTATGTATTATTGGAATTTAGTATAAAATTGGTATTCATGAGCATCATCATCACAAGCTTATATATTTCCCATTGTTGGCCACAGGCCTTCCTACATGGGAGAAACACATGAGAAGTTTGGGCCATAACACCACCACGCTGGCCCAATGCGGGTTGATGGGTTGAAGGGATTGCAGTAACAACCGGTACCAACAGCTTAGCGTGGTTCCCGAAACACGGAGGAAAATGGTATTATTATAACAGAACTTAATCTGTCAAGCAACGATATACCACCAGGGGGCGATGACTAAGGAAGAATCAATTGTGTCTGGAATCTCATGCTTGACGGGTTAATATACATATAATGAACACAAATATGCTTATTGTAAATCTAAAGCAAAGCTTTCTGAAGCGACTAGCGTCTATACAGGGTGATACCGTCAATACTACAATAAATTGAAACAACAACAAACATTGACAAGTAACCCACTACTTGTCACGAAATTATCAGATGAATAAGATGTTTTTGAAAGTGGCAAACCATTTCTATGAACTAATATAGCCCATGTTTTATTTATTGTCGTATTGACGGCACCACTATGCATAAATAGGCTACGGTTGCCTCAGGCGGGCTGAGTGCTTGCTTGCCTTTAATATTCCATAAAAAAACTAGGTCCCTTCAAACTCTCCGGTGAATTAAACTTTGAATACTGGTTATACTTTTGCATTTTTGAAATCTCTGTTGAGAAATAATGATGTTTGAAATGAAGAATTTAGATTCTAAGTTCTGACAAACTTCATGTGAGATGAAATAATATCTAACAACACCGATTGTAGGTGAATTGTAATATTTTTGTCATTGATATTGATAATTAAATCCAAAACGGTTTGCAAGAAATTGATAGAGTATTGATTTTCCAGGGAAAGGAGATTACTTATTAATTACTATAGTGGCCACCCGCGTGAATGACGTTTATTGCGCCAAAAGTTTGAATATGTCCTTTCGAAGAACGAAATCTATCTGTTTGCCAAATTTCATCTAAATTGGATTAGCGGCTTAGGAGAGAAAAAGTAACAGACGGATAAAGTTACATTCGCATTTATAATATTAAGTATGGATTGTGGTTTAATCCGCCGAGGGTGCATATTACAGCTTCTGCTAAACAAGCTTTCTGTTCTGATAACGAATAGACTTGAAAGATGCTTTCTTCTTTTATAAACACATCGTTCCACGTATTATACAGACGACAGCAAATCAAGTGCAACAGTTGCACTACGAAAGCCGCCTCTATTACGAGCAAAGTAAAGGCGTTCTCAAGGTCAACCCGTTACGCTTGATGAGCTGACGACTGTACTTGTGGCTGAACAAAATTATGAAATCACCTAATATCGGCAACCATTACCAATGGAACAATAATCACTACCACTAAGTACTGGAATATCTCTTCCTATGTAATTTAAGTATAAGTTTTCATATCATGCTTAAGCTAAATGAATACTGTAATTTACGTAGGAGGCGATGGCATTCCTCAATTGGGCAAAATCTGATACCCCCCAACCGGAAACTAGTGGCGCCGTAAGTGATGTCACAGAACAAACATCATAGAATTTTGCCCACACCATCATTGACCTGATTATCACGAAAACTAACGCATTCCTTTTTTAACGCTGCTTTGGATTGCAACAGCCTGTAAGTATGTTCGATATACATGGATAACATAAACATTTCGGAATGATTATTGAGAGCGACTTGTATGTATTATGGTAAAATAAAATTTTTCTTCCATCACTCACAAGATTATTCATACTTCGAATCAAAGTTTTATCATAACTGTAGATTATTATGTTTTAGTGCTAAATTGCTCCATACTTAGGTACAGTTTCCCTTGCACCCTTCATATTCGATTTTTTATCATAAATAATGATCAGGGTTCTTTACCCAAATTCTATTGAAGTTGATTTTATCAGTAACAGCTATGGAACACTTAATGCGTGTCTAAAACGTACTTAGTCGGGTTTTGTTGTTAATTTTCTGAATTAAGCTATATTACAGGGTGATAAAAAACGTGAATCGACTGGTGCTGCAGACTTAGTAACGTGTACAACGTGCACTGGACCACCAGGGTCATGTCCGCACACTGCCAATAACGGAGGTGTATCAGAGGTAAGACTGACGATAATCTGTTAAGAGCATAGGCTCTTTTCAGCTCATTAATCAGACTGCTATCAGGCTTTTAAAATTATTTACTTTTTAAAATAAACTTTGCTTTATTATTTTACCAAAATAAATTAAGAATTTCATTGATTGTGCTCTATAAATCGTTATGTTAATAATTACTTCATTAAGATAATATAAATCATACATTATGCTATTTGATGAGTATTTAGGACAATCAACATATTGCCACAGAACGAGTTCACATATTGTAGTATATCTTATTATATAGTCATCCCCAACAACTAGTCTACAGCTCTTCGCTACTGTGATATTTTATGCATGTACCACATGCACCGATACCGATTGTAAATCACCCTTAATAGATTATAGCCCTTGGCAAAAATCCATTCGCATAAGTAGTTATTCACACAACTAGCTTCCCTTACCATCATTCATTTGCAAATTAATCTCTTTCAGCCATGCTTCGTCCAGGTTCGCAAAAAAGAACCGCCGCACCCGATCCGCGTTGCGAAGACCATCGACGTGATCGCGCGCATCACTTTTCCCACTGCCTACGCCGTTTTCCTAATCTTCTTCTTCATCCACTACAAAGCGTTTTCTTAATGGTGCCTGTGCTGCTGCTTCAACGGCCGCTTCTGTGAACGAACTGTCTTTAAAATAATCTTACACCAAAAGGTACGCCGTACGTCAACATTGAATTGTGATCAGATGCCGTGATCGTATTAAAGACTAATTTTAAGAAGTGAAAATCAATTAAAATATGAAATTTGCTGCTTTATATTGTTAAAGCCGTCGCACGTCGATGATTACACCGGTGAGTGATAATTTCTGCAGGTTTTGAAATAGTTTTCTGTTAGATCACCTGTGAATGTTTGTAATATACTGCGTATGAAATTAAATACTTTTTGTGTACACAAATTTAATGATAGGATAAAAGAGGGATCAATAACATAATTGTATGAAAAATAAATTGTGTCGATGTTATTAGATCTTGGACGATGGCGATCGAAAAGATGGTTTTAATATCAAAATTTTATCAAGGGTATTTCAACTCTCTTATAATGAAGAACTCTATTTCAAACCTAAAGACAGTCCAATTGTATTTTATCGCTTTAAGTTAAATTATTTATTACTCTAGTTCTAAGATAGTAAAAGACATGGAAACTGTTAAAATAACGTAGTAATTTTAGATGTAGTCACATTACTAAGTTATGCTATATTACTTTACTCGTATACACCTACCATAAGTTGTGATAATAATTATAATAATGTTCAAAATTTACTTTAGTATGGGGAGTTATCAATTAGTGAAGTTATTTTTGCGGCATTAAAATTAATAAATCTCAAGTTCATGTATAGAAATACTTTTAAAATGTAGATGCATAAGTAGATAAAGCTCAAGTCGTTACTATCTTTAAAATTTAGTAATTTATTAGTGATAATATCACACATTCACTTCTTGTAATTTTGAAATTATTTAAATTAGTCCATTTTTTTATATTCGACCATGAACATGCCTTCTACATTCAAAGAATTATTTTTGCCTGATATCTTAGTAATAAATAATTCCAATTGTAAATAATATTAAAATGGAATGTAACGCCTGTCAATACGTAAGATAGGAACGATTTAACTTTAAACTTCAGCAAGCGCAGCCACTCATTTATAGAACTTTAATTAACATCTTGCATGTGTCTAATTTTGGGCTTTCAGAATCTACTGTAATGTGTTGTTATAAAACTTACATTACTTCACACGGTCTTTTTATACCAATATTCATAAGGTTAGTTTTTAATCATTTTTAATGTATTTGACATACTAACTACATAATTATTTTAAAATTCAGAAGCAATTAGTCGCTACATTTTTCTTCGTAATAAACAACTGTTTTACATATTCCGCCCTCAAACTAAAAATAAAAATAACCACTTGGTACCATGATGGTTACCATATTTTGGAAACATTTCTGTATTTTTGTATCTGAATTGTTCCAGTACATCTCTTACATTAGTATCATCGACATACGCCTTTTGCTTATAAACGTGGACCAACGAGTCAACTGTTTTGAAAATAGATTTTATATCCTATGATAATAATTAAAACATAATTTGTAAGTGAAAAACGCATTTTGGCTGTGCTTTGAATTCGAATAAAATATACTAACGTAGTTACGCCTGGTCTAAATTTAAATATTGTTGGTGTTTTTGGTGTGAAATATTTTGTGGTAAATCGCGTACTACACGTAATCACATAAAAATATGCAACAGTCATAAATTCATCACATTCTGTATACTTACGTTAAACTCTATGTTAAATAAGAAAACAGAAGTTTTCCTTTTAAAAAATACACACATCAAAAGGATCCAGGATCTAAAAAAACTTAACCAATGTTAATGAACTCAACTTATAGAATCACGGTTTTTTGCACATAAATAAGTGAATAAGAATCAGTGCTTAAATTGAGCAAAACTCTCCGTGTTTGGAAAATCTTATATTTGTATTGTTATTATATTAACGTTCCTGACGGTGCTCGGGTGTGCGTTATCAAAAAAAAACTAGATCCCCAAAACCCTTTGTTCCCGTTGAGTCACACCATTTTGTGTCACACTGTTACTCAACGGGAAAAATATTCCCGATTCTCCAAGTATAATCGTACGATGCTCGGGCAGAACCCGGTCAGTTAAAACGATTAATTATTGCGGCACAGAACAGGGTTTCATAACCTGGGGCTATGATCCGTGATTACATGACTCATCCATAAGTGTAATGACACTTTTTATTTTAATTTAACTAGGCGGCACTTGCAGCGAAATGTCGCTGCAAGTGCCGCCTAGTTAAATTAAAATACCTACCGTATACACATAGATCAGAAACCTCGATGTAAAATGTATATCATACATGCATATATATATGTAGCAAAATATTAAAATTAATATATAGACGGCAATATGACATTAAATTAGAACATTGGCTGAATTATTTCATAGAAATATTATGATACTATCAAATGAATAAGATGTATTAGAAAGTTGCAAATCATTTCGATGAATATAGGCCATGTTTAATTTAATGTTGTATTTTCGGCCGTATCCAGTATTTTTGTGGCAATTAGCATTCATTTGACGCGTGCATAATGATGCATATTCTATCTAATATATTTAAATAAAATTAGTATCTAATTGATTTGAAACTTCTCGTAAATTTGGTATATTATTTGTTCAAATTTGTTTGTAATTAGTAATACTGTTTAGAAGCTCGGTGGCGTAGTAATTTGAGCGCTCTGATTTCGATTACGAAAACAAAGCAACTTTCGTCGTGGTAATCCTGGGATGGGTCAATCATAGCTCGTAATCTCGAGCTCCGCCGTGCTTCGGAAGGCACGTTAAGCCGTTGGTCCCGGTTGTAACGGAACCACCTTAACTGACCAACCCGCACTGAGACAGCAGCGTGGTGGTTTTATGGCTGAAACTCCTCATGTGTTTCTCCCACTTAAGAAGGTCTATGTCCAGCAGTGGGACGTATATAGACATGATGATGATGAATACTGTGATACTAATTTTAACATTATGCTACAATATTTAATAAAATTACATTTTCTGCTGTAGATTATAATGATCATAACCTACAGGTTCTGCCACAGAATGTTGCCGCAAGCCAGCTATCAACATTACTTGGAATCACCATCTTGTAGTCTTGGTTAAGCCACAGTAAGGCTCCCAGGAATCTATGACAGTTAAAAATAATTTGTGTATGCAATGTGTGACTTGACAGGTTAAGCGACCATCGAATTGTAAGACCCTTACTCCAAAGTGATGAAAACCACAAAAATGAATCGGGAAAACCCAAAACTCGATCTAAGAAACGGAACTTCAAGTTATTCACTAAACTGTGCTTGATCGATGGATCGTTTTGATTGTGTGTAACTTATCACCTCTACATACATTTTAAATAGCTAAATGATTGGAAATAAATCATTTTTGTATTAAAAATTATGGTACTTATTTGGTAACCAAAGGAGATGTTTCATAACCGGCCAGGTATGTGTACATAATCTCAAAAAGCTGGAAAATTTTAATGAATCCGGGAAAAAAAAGAATACTTAATTCATTGTCGTGTATACATAGTTTACTACTCGTACAAAGTTCAAAACTATTCGTCAATTTCACTATCAATCAATATGGCAATATGGCGGGTGACATAGAAGTCAACTAAACGTCACCAAAGTGACATAATTATGCGCCATTATATTGTTCTGAGACCATTATGAATATTTGGCTGTGTTGCAGTTTTTTTTTCTGTTTTATATATTATTTTTTACCACCATATAAAGCAAATAAAAAGTCTTAAAATAAATTGTCTATTAAAGTGTTATGCATATTTTTGCCAATTTTTTAAGGATAATGTACATAGATCTCCGGGTTTCCATACATTTTAAGGGATATCTCCTTTCACATTCGTACCTTTCTTGAAAAAAACATGAGATTTTGTTTTTAATCGTTTTTCATGACGTAAAGTGCTTTCCACTAAAGAGTCCCCTTCGCCGTAATGTTGGCTGCTCTGTACTTCAAGCAGATTTGATAGGTTAGTAAAATAAAATTCCAATTCGACATTACATTTACCTAAGTTTGTCAAAAATACAGTCTCAAAAATTACTAGAGCACTTATAGCACATATGTCACGCTTGGCTTCCAGTCATAAATATTATTGTGTATTATATTATATTTTTAATTTTTATTCATTAGTTCTTTTCAGCTACAAGTTACATTTTACTATTTTTCAACTAAACATTTACACGAAAAAAACTGATAATTTACTTCCTATTTTTTGGTACGTCATTCAAAACGTAGCAACAGTAATTTCTATGCCGCCAACATTACGGCGAAGGGAACTCTTTCGTGAAACGCACTCTAGGTATGTAATCATTCCCAAGAATAAATATACACTCAAGTGATAGTACTTTCAATTTGCAAATTTTTATATAGTATTTAACATGTAAGAACAAAATTACATATCATTCGCTTTATAAGATGAACTTATCTATTTAAATTACGCTGTACCCTGTTAAGCTAAGCTTTACATAAATATATTTTATATTATATTACGCTGCTTTTTGTATTTTACATTTGTTGAACACATTTCAAACTATTTTGTGCTTCTCAACAAAGACAGGATAAATTTGTCTGTTTTCCTACTAGCATACACGAAACATTATAATGCATTACGAATATAAAATAAAGCTACATTATGCTCGTAGTATAAGATCATAGACCAATATGTGACTATATCGTACATGTTTTAAACTGTAATGTGGATTTTGAGGAGCTCGCTGATGTAATGGTTTGATTTGAGCGCTCTGATTTTGATTACGAAAACTGAGCAACTTTTGGCATGGTTGACCCCAAATGGGTTAGTCAAAGATTTGCAATCGCGAGCTCTTCCGTGCTTCGGAAGGTAAGCAAAACCGTTGGTCTTGCTTTCACCCGCCAATCAGTGTTGGTGGTGTTATATTTAACCCAAAACTACTCACGTATTTCTCCCATGTAGCAAGCCAGGCTACTGAGACGTATAGATATAGGCCGCCGATGATTGATAATTTTGATGTTAAATACCTATTGTTATTTTGTCCATTTTAGGCATTAATTCCCGAGATGTAAACAAACAATCCACTGGTCCAACGTACAACGTACGTCCAATTACTCTTTTTTAAAGCCGCTTTGCTGCAACACAAACGAAAGACGTGAGGATTATTTTTGGGAAGATGCAAAGAATTTTTGATTGAAGCTGTTGTGCAAATAATAAAAAAATAGAATTTTAATAATGTTCATCTGATTTTAGTATCTTCATTAAGTCCTAAAAATGCGTTAAGCCAAAAAACGTTTATTCTTCCCGTAGCATCTGCATTTCCAAGAACATGCAATATGGACATAAATTCGTTGCAAATTTTAAACGATCTGTGGCGAGCTTAGCGGAATTACCGGACAATATAAAGACAGAAAAAAAGTGGATATATTTTGGCCTAAACTATACACATGGTGTGATAAACTATACATATGTATCTGAAAATAAACCTTTTAAAGATATAGCGAAATTTTCTCTTGATGTTCTGGTTTTACCACACGTGCACCTATTGTTGCATTGCCTATTCATTACTTTAAGTTTTACTATAATTTTAGCTATAAAAATATTTAAAAAGTAAAAAGTTATGTTAATGCAATAACAAAACACAAAAAGAGAGTACCTACATCCGATTTATTATAAAAGAACTGTTACTAAACCCCGGTTACGCTGGAAAGGCCATCTGAGGCCAACAGCAACAGTCCATCGAAAAAAAGTCTCGTTTTATTTCAGGGAGTGACTAGCTGTAAAAATCAACTATAATGTGTCATTTTTCATGTTTTAAAAATAAACAAGGAGCTATAAAATATTTTTAAATTATTTTAAGCCCAGGTTTCATACATTTTTTGATCCCCTCTTTTCAATAAAAAGTCGAAACCAAACATGTCATTAAAATGCTATTTACAAGTGTTCTCAGGTTATATTAGGCTACGGCCCCACTATTTTATTGTTATTTGTACCAAATGAAATTTCAGTGTCATAAATGTCATAGTCGCCATATTTGTTTACGTCTCGGGAATTTATGAAAAAAATGGACTATACTGGAGGGCTTGAATTTATTACAATTGAAAAAGTAGTCTTGAGTAGAAATGTTTCCTCGAAAGAACACAGAACGTTCGAAGTGAATCGTAAATACAGGCGACAGGACATCAAGTGTTGCTCTACGAATGCCGCCTCTATTTCGAACGGGGAATAACGGCTATTTCAAGGTCAAACTGTTACTCTTAATGTGCTGTCGATTGTACAAACATGACTGATTTTAAAGAATCCTAAATATATTTTTATATAGTTTTCTCTCTTTTGTAATAAACTGCCTATCATATTATGTACATAATCTATTCAAATGTTATCACTGGCATACCATACACATGTAGGTAGTAATAAAGAAAGCTTCGCCCAATACGAGAGAGTAGGCTGATCGAGCCGCTTTAGTGATAGTACATATTATATATAAAGATTTATACATAAGTCTATAATAATATATTAAAAATATAGGAAAAATGTACAATAGCGTGCTGTACCATAAAAACAATAATACGAGTAGCGATATTTGTTCAAAGCATAGGTATTGCTATTTTTTCCACTACTAATTATACGTAGAATTATATGCGACGGATTATAGTTTTATCATAAGCTTTTATCTAATACTGTGCCATAATTGCCACTTGCTTTTTCGTAGTAAATAATAAAGCTTTTCCTTACGAAATAAGCTTTTCTTCTTGTTCGTTATTGTTATGTTTTATTGTTAACTGACACAAGAAACTTATTCTTTTTTGACATATTATTAAAACAAGTAAACGAAATCTAATAAAGTTAAATAAAGATACAGCTCTCTTATCAAGCTTGTACAGACGATAGCACATCAAGTGTAACATTAGAACAACGAAAGCCGCCTCTATTTACATTTTTTTTTGGTTGTTTTTATGAACACATACTGAAAGACAAAGTGTTGAGAGACTCATTCTATTACGAATGGAGTAAAGCTACGGCCACACTACCTTTACCGTCTACCTGTTACCGCAATAATATCGCCTAAATTACCGCGTCAAGTGATGTGGTAGCCTCAACAATTAACCTAGATATGACAATGAACTAAGCGGTTATAATATATTTTTTCAATAAGGACATTGCGACGGCTGCAAAGTAAAAAGAGGCATCTGCAAAACAGCAACTTTACAGTAGAGCGAAAAGATCGAAAAAGTGTGTTATTTTCTTAATGAGTGGACTAATAATTCTGAAAATTTTATTATAATCTATTTATACTCTAATTTATTTGAACATTAAGTTAGTTAAGCTAATTTCTTGATAATTTACGAGATTTTGCAGATAGCCGTTCTTACATCGTACTTTATAAAATGCTAACTGAGCCAACTACCAGTTGGTCGTGTATACTCGGGACTTTAAAATCTATGTATAAATATACAATTTATTTATTCTTTATTTTACTAATCTCATTTTTTATATTGGAACACTTAGTATTACGATATATGACAACCGTGTCCTTGATGTCCAGTTGTTTTCTTGTTCTTCCTAATTTCACCAACAATTTGCGTCATTCTTTATTCATTTTAAGGATTGTAAGGAGTAATGCAGATGGACATTACAATTACACCTCGAAATTTCTGCCGTTATAGACAAAAACTTTTTTTTACAAAGTTTCGTAAAAACGGACGCGCTAAAGCGACCAACGTTACTTGGTCGCATTGACTTCGTACTATTTGCAAAGACATGCGTAGATGGCTTTTTATACGTTCGAAAATAGATTGAAATAAAGATAAATTTGAAAATCAAAATGTCAGGTTGTGGCGTCTTGTTTGATAAGTACGAAAATGCAATAAAAAGAAAAACGTTTCCATAAAGCTAAACCAATATTACAAAACATTGTGGACAATTTCTTTGATTCTTTAGACTGATATCCCATAGACATGGGATTAGAATAATTCCAAAACTCGAGCGCCTTTTCATTCAACCAATCCATGTTGGCCGACACGTGCGTTTCCGATAAACTCATGTTGCACTCTAGTCAAACAGTAGTGTGGCCACACACACTTTACTTACCGCGGTAATTTTCTTGATTTGCAAAAAAAATACCGCCGCTGGCGCTATTGCCTACCGCCGTACCTACGCCATATTGATTGGCATTCTAAAATTATAGCCATAAATCGTGGCTGCACCTAGTTTTTGTTTCAATTATGGCCATAACTATTATCGTATCACGGTAGTGTGGCCGTAACATTAAGAGCGCCTTCACATTAGCGTTTGTCCAGCGCAGGCGTTCGATGAACGTATGCGCTGCAACGTAACGCACGCTTCGCGTTGACGCGACGTCTCTGTTGGGGTACATGAGTACGCTGCGCTAGCGAACTCATGTACATGTAAACGAAATTGTGTGACGTCTGCGCTGCGTTGAATTAACTGAAGATGAAACACTGCGAAAACGCGACGCGTGCGTTACGCTGTCCCGGCGTCTGCGCTGCGCATACGATCATCAAACGCCCACGCTGGACAAACGCTAGTGTGAAGGCGCTCTAAGGTGGTCTCAAGGACAAACTGTTACGCTTGGTGTGCTGTCGAATATACATACAATCATACCAAAGTATAAGGATATATAATAATATTATTGTTGATTTTCAATACGAACAGTGTGCAGAACCTAAATGATTTGTTTTGTAATTTTTAATTTAAATTACATTTTGTGTACGAATAACTTTTTTTGTAGATCGTACGTACGTTTAGCAATGCCCTTCTACTAGTAGGTACATAATATTAGCTAGGTAATTTTATCGATTAATGAAAATTACGATGCACGAAAAGACATTAGTGAGATATAAACACTGCGATAATCCATTAATGTTCAATATAAATGGATAGTGTATTTATGTACAGATTATTTAACCTTACTGTTCATATGTATAATAATACTATTATATTTATGTATCAAATGCATAAGTTTCGTTAACTAGTGATTAAATTGGTTTTTAAAAATAATATTTAGTCGTAATGGAAATCTTACCGAGGTTTTGTAATATTAAACTAATATAGTCTTTATTATTTTCCATTATGTACAACACTATTTTTGGACATGCGATAACAATCAGGTAACAAAAAGACATTTAATGTAGGTAATATATTTAATATCTTTATAGGTACAAGGCGTAATGGACATAATACCGAAAACTGCTAAGTAGCCCATCGTGAGATTATAATATGTACAGACGACAACACATTGAGTGTAACAGACGAACTCCGAAAGCCGCCTCTATTACGAACGGCGTAAGGGCGGTCTCAAGGACAAACTGTTACATTTGTTGTACTGTTGACTGTACCTAAAATGATTCTCCTTTGTTTCGCATAACTACACTATGTAGGTAACTATACCTAATTTTACATGGACTAATTTGAGCTCGTATAAAATCAGTTCAGATAAACTAGGTTAAACTAATATTGATTTTCTATAATCATCTGTAACATAAGACATAAACGCGTTCATTTGACCTAATTTTACTTGATTTTTTTAATTTGACCGAAGTTTATTTGACCTAATATTATATACTTACGTTATCATCATTTTTTGGATTCTTGGTACCGCTTCTCGTCAGGTCTAAAAAAAGAAAAACACTATATTTATTTGGTACAAGCAACGGCATGGAGTTTTCGTTAGGATGTCTATTAAGCCCTGTAAAAGTATGAGCAAATAAATACCATACCTACAATTATATAAATAATTATTCGTGGTTTAGATGTACATTCGACAGCACATCAAGCGTAACAGTTTGACTTTGAGACCGCCCTTACTGCATTCGTAGTAGAGGCGGCTTTCGTAGTGCAACTGTTACACTTGATGTGCTCGCGTGTGTACCAAAATCTGATTATTGCGGTCAAGAAAAATCTGTTCATTTCTTACCGCATAATTTTATTGCATTTTAATGCTACGTGCTACGACGTGCTACGATCTTGCTACGAGGCGCGAGATGACGTCATGCTTAGAAAAAGATAGTACGATAGAGTTAATAGGGAATATGCATACTTAACTATACTGATTTAGTACATTTATAAGAAATACGTTTAATTATGCTGCTAATAGTGATAACTGAATTAATTTTAACCAAAAAATACCCAAGATATTGGAATTAGATATTGCAGTATTGCTGTCTCTTTTTAAAACTACTTTATATATGAAATATCTATGGTGAGTCTGTAATGTGACGTCAAATTTTATATCGGATCTCCTTATCTAGCACGAAACTTTATTTACTTAGTTGTAAGTCAGGTATGCATCAATATTTTACGAAAATTATTTCAGTTTTTAAATTGTAACTGTGTAGAATTAATTTTAAAACCTAAAAAATGATGCATATTCCCCATTACCTATTATAATTATTCATTGACCACGCGTAGGTAATAAAACTATCACAGATAGTTATATTATCATAAACTTAAATAAAAGCTTACTTTATTCAAAATTTATACAAAGCAATTAACTAGGTGATACATTAAACACATAAGTACTTATATTTAACTTAGAAATTTTCTAAAAAATATATACTTACTAAAGTCCGTCATGTACCTAATACTTAAATAATTGCATAAATATATTTGTAAGATTAATAAATACCTATTGCAAACACTACAAAGAGAATCATATTTATAATGTTTTCTATGTAGCGTTATAATCCCCAGCATTATTTTGCTTCTACGCCACTTCAACTAATGCCGTGCCATTCCCGAAGCGCAATGTCATAAAATTGGTTTTCCCTCAAGCAGTGGGTAAATAAGTGATGGCGCCAATATTTGCAAAATTGTACTTTAGGGATAGCACCACAGATATTTTAATAAGATTAAATCACATGTAGGTATCTATGAAATTGTAAAAATGACTAGATTTGGCACAGATCTCTCTGTATGTTTTATGTAGGTACCTACTGTAAACACTGGCTTTAGAAAGGTAAGTATTTATTGTAACATGATTGCAACACTTTGGTGGTTTGTACTTACGTAACTTGATTGATACCCATGAATTATTTTATAACACCAACACGCATCGCCTATGTAAATAAAAAATCTGCGATGGCTGCCCGCCGTATTTAATTAAATAGTGGCAATGTAAATAATTTTATTGTAAAATTTATGAATTACAATTTTCATCAAATAAAAACCAAACTTAAATTGAAAATGTGTATCATTGTATATTAATCTTCAAAAGAGATGTTCCAAATATGTATGGAGACCCGGCCAGGTCTATGTACACATTACTGAAAAATAGGTAAAAATATGCAGAACAGTTTTCAATTGTCCATTTTCTTTTTAGTTGCTTTGTTGCGTGGTACAAAACAAGAATTATCATAGAAAAAACTGCAACACATCCAAATATTCATCATGGCGCGTAGGTCGCTTTGATGACGTTTTTAGTTGACTTTTATTTCGCCCGCCATATTGCTATAGTGAATAACGGATAAATCGGCGAAAATTTTCAACTTTTGTACAAACAAATTATGCATGAAAACGAATTATTAGTATATTTCACGAATTTTTCCTGTTTTTTTGAAATATTGTACATATACCTGAACGGATATGAAACATCTCCCTTTATTAGGAATATCATCATCATCATCATTATCATCCGAGAGACGCCCACTGCGAGCTGCTAGGCATAGGCGCTGCCCGCATCCATCGGCTTGCTGCGACCCTCACCAGGGGCCTTACCACCATCTTTATAAAAGCGACTCATATTCCGCTCGGTTCAGTATTGGTTCCTAAACTGCGTCGCTGTCATAGTCGTAGATAGCGTCGTGGTACGAATTAAACGATTCTACTCAGTTTAGGACCTAAATTGGATCGCGATAAAAGATGGTGGTACGGGTGCAGATCGTCGGTCCACCTGGTTGGGAGCCTACCAACGCTGCGTGTCCGTTCCTCGTCGTCGTATGAGAAATATAAAATATAATAATTATTATTTATTTATCTCACACAGACACAGAAATTCTTTTTATTACCTATATGACAAGGGTAGCATTCAAGCCTACCTATCTGTGGCTTATGAAACGGTTATGTTGCCTATACATAATAATATAGTATAAGGGGTGGTGCCGACAATACGACAATAAATTAATTTGTTCATAGAAATGGTTTGCAACTTTCAAAAACATCTTATTCATTTGATAATTTTATGTCATTTGTATGAAATAATATAACATTGGCTGCACTATTTCTTAGAAATGTCATGAAATTATCAAATCCATGATATTTTTTGATAGTGGCAAACCATTTCTATGAACAATTAAAGCCCATGCTTTCATTTATTGTCGTATTTTCGGCACCATTCTGTATACCTATAGACGCTCGTAGCACCAAAAGCACCTTAGCCACGACATCACCGCGCGCGTGTTTTGCGTCTCACGTCGCGGTAACCACGTACAGTCGACCACAGAAGTAGCACCGTGTGTAATAAAATAATTACATTTAAGTAGGTACTCATCCCCTAAAAAACATATTTTTTGGAGTGAGAGCTTCACTTTCTATTGTTTCTGGAAACAACTTAGCACCAACTCGTTTCTAGGGGATGAGTACCTAGTTACTTAAATTTAATTATTTTATCCTTTTCAGTTTTTTGAAGTGGGTTTTAATTTTTGATTAATTTTTTTTCACAATTTTTAATGGTTACTTTCTAAGGTCAAAGCTAGATGGGAGACCGTCAGTTTCCTACTATCGTATCGGTTTACTAAAATGACAGCAAAAATCCGCAATTTCGCATGCGTAGACGACTAACGCCGCGTTTACATTTATCTGATGCCTTCTGACGTGACGCGTTAGAACGGAATCGGTTTCATATCATTACTATGGTTAGATTTTCATTAATCTGTCGTGACGTGTCGTCAAATACGACAGATTAATGTAAATCTCTAATCTAAGTAATGATATGAAACCGATAAATGTAAACGCGGCGTAGCTCATTTCAGTTATTTTAATTTAAATCAAAACTACCCAATCGATTTTTTTTTAAATCGGAGACCAAATGACAACTATTTCGCATCTAACAAAAAAGAATCACGTTCTGAAATCTCGACGTAATCGGTGTACATACATAGAAAAAAAAACATACCAACCGAATTGAGAACCTCCGTGTTTTTGAAGTCGGCTAAAAAGTGAAAACTGCGGTCTGAAGACTATGTTCTAAGAGAGAATTACTTTTTAAATATGCACGAGATAGGAGTTGGCGCAAACCTGTAACTTTAGGTATATACTAAAGCCGGATTTACATTTGTCTGACGCCTTCTGACGTGACCCGTCAGAACGGCGTCGGTTTCATATCATTACTATGGTTAGATTTACATTAATCTGTCGTGACGTGTCGTGATACTATCTTTTGTGCATCAGAAGCGATCCCGATCGCATCAGAGCGCCGGGTATGGGGGAGGCATGGGACGCGGGGGAGCTGTTGCGTCAGACAAGTGTGCACGCGTCAGTGCTGTGCTGCACAGAGTACTCTGAATACTGTAGAAGGGGCCGGGCTGATAACGTCAGGCTGGCCCGGCCACCACTGATGCTTCTAACTTCTTTATATTAGCGTTACATTGAAAATGAAAGCAGTACATATGATTGGGTAAAAGAGTACATAGGATTGATGTAAATCTCGTTTTCCAAAGCCGTGGAGTGGGACGGGTCTGACGAACATCCATTTGCGCACATATCGGATTGAAGGGAAAGGTAGCCAGTGTAATTACTGGGCATGGTCGGCATTTCATCTTAGGCCCCAGGATGACAACGCACCTGCAATATCAAGTGATTTTTCCTTGTTATTGCAGGTGTCTATAGGCGGCGGTAAACATTTACCATCAGGTGGGCCGTCAGCTTGTTTGTCATCTAGTTGTATAGAAAAAAAAATCGCTCTTACAACCGAACCGAATTGAACCCTTACGGTCCAAAATACGAAAACAATGCATACGTTACAAACAGTGCAATTGCCTTGGGCCGAATTGAATACAGTGCGATGTGCGCTGTTTGCGTCTCACGACCACGACCACACTTTCGCTCATTCGTGTAAGTTTCAATCAAAGAGTAAATTTTGATGTATTTGTAGCAAATAAAGTATTTTGAGAATTTTTACAACATTTTTCACAAAGTCTAGGTCGTAACCTCAAATTTGACATCCAAAATTTACAAATTCTTCCAAAATTTACTCTTTGATTGAAACGTTAAATTTTATAAAAAAAATTTTAGTGGCAGTGACAAGAGTATGGAAGGCTCCGTATATGTTTTAGATAGTGGGCTTAATTCTGGCGGCACACTCTAAGTTTAAATTTAAGTACAGTATATCTCTTTCTCGCAATATGTAATAAGAAAAAGATGGCAAGAATTCGTTTAGAGCTGTCACCTAATTTTAGAGAGATTTCAAAGCAACCATAGACAATTTTAGACGGCATGTATGTACGGAGGTGCCTCATGAGCACTGCATTTTAAAATTGATTTTAACACGTTCAATAAGGTCGAAATTTGAATGCATGTTTCTAAATGTCAAATTATATGACAGCGTTCCTTTTCGTTATTGAGAAAACGAGATAGACTGAACTTAAATTTAAATTTAGCATGTGTTCTCTAGAATTAGGCCCAATGATGGAAATCTTTGTCAAAATTTCTAAGGTGTGGAACGACTCATTCCACACCTTAGAGCAAGACAAAAAACAACTCGGGAGTTTTTGGGTGTAGGCTCGGAATCGGAATGCACCCCCGTGCCGTCAGTCAAGTCAAATGAAAATGTCAGTGGAAAGCGTCATGACAACGGGCGACAAAATTTAATAAACAATCAATTCGAAATGCGAATTATTCAAATTACTAATAATTAATTTGAAAATAAAATGATAATTTTTAACTTATGGTCTGTCCTCCAGTGGTATCTGAGACCTTTTATGAAATGGTTTCTAAGAAAAACAACAAGACTTTGCGAACTACAGAGAATCTGTTATGGTGAGAAAGCTGGAGCCTCAAGAACAAGTGGAGTGGAAAAATCTCTTATGTTGTCCCGTACCCAGAGTGTTAGAGAAGTAGTTTCTTACCTAGACTCGGTAGTATACGAACGACGTTTTATACCGGAAAACTATAGAGACATTCTAGATCCCTCGATATCGGTTGTGATGAGAGCAAAAGATATTAATCCTAAGCTACACGGATCCTTTGCTCTGTCATTTAGAAAATGCTTAGAGCAAATATGGAGCTATCGAAGTTTAATTGAAATAATTGAAGAAATTCGCTGCTGTCAATTTGATAGTAACAATCCTGACCATGAAGATAAATTATTAAAATTGTGGGATTTATTAGTTCCCAATGACAAACTTGAAGCAAGGGTGACTAAACAGTGGCAATTTATTGGATTTCAAGTTAGTATGCTGTTAATTAATTTTCTCTGAAGAGAAGTGTCCCATCGCTGTGGCACAATGACATGGCGATGGTGTCCATAATATGAAAACATTGCACATTTGCACACACACTTTACTGCCTCTTTTTAGTAAGCACTGTTGGATGGTAGTGTGTGTATTTATTTGTGTTTTATATTTTTTTTCATAGGATATCAGTAATAACATCGGCAGGCAGGTTTAATGTGTAGGTATGTAAAAAAAGGGTTGTCACGGGTGCACTATTGAGATGAAAAATTGCACTACTTCGTGACATTACTCTTGTTGGCACAAATACATTAAATTTGGTTTATTCGTAAGCTTACTATCTACTACACCAATTGTTCTTTGTTGGGTACGTATTGATGATAGGAACATGATTGAAAGAAAATATAATGTAGTATATAGAGAATCTTGGTGGCATAGAGGTTTGAGCACTCTAGTTATGATTACAGAAACAAATCAACTTTCACCATGGTAGATCTCAGATGGGCCTATCAAAAATTGGTTATCTCATGCTTCAAAAGGCATATTAGCAGTTGGTACCCGGTTGTTGCTAAAACTGCGTTAACGCACCAACCTCGATCATCCTAAGGAGTTTGGCTATGGCCCATACTCCTGTGTTTCACCCATCTTGGAAGGCCTGTGCCTAGCATTAGGACGTAAAAAGACTAGTAATGATAATGATAATATAGTGATTAAAAATTGTTGTCAATTGAATAACTTTTTTTTTTCAGGGTGATGATCCAAAAACAGATTTTCGCGGAATGGGTATACTTGGTCTGGAAAACCTTCTTTTCTTTGCTACAGAATACCCACAAGCTGCCAGCCATGTGTTGAGTCATTCCCTGCATCCAAAATATGGATACACATTTGCTATTGTGGGTATAAATCTTACTTCAATGGCCTACTATCTGTTACGAGATGGCTCAGCTAAAACTTACATGTTCAATGCTAAAAGACATCTCCCTAGTGTCAATTTATTCCACAGATTCTATTGCTATCTTTTTTATGAGTTTGACAAAATGTGGATAGAATCAAAGCCTGCAAATATTATGGAATTCTCAGTTATATTTAAGAAGTTTGAAAATGCTATTAGGACAGAACTAGCAGATCCAGCGACTGTATTTAGAATAAATATTGAAATTGATACTATTTAATATTACTATGCATTTACTTTTAAAAAATTGTAGGAAATAACACAAATTTAAGTGTAGCACATTGTAATTCTTTTGAGGATATGATCTCTCCTCTGTATACTGATGATGAGGAAATGGATTGTCAATGAAAAGGCATAGCATACGAAATGAACCAGCTTGCTTTACTGTTTTCCATTTTTTATGCTAGCACAAAGCACCAATATCAACATTTATAAAATTAATAAAGGTTGTCGCACACATTGCTTCGGCAACAGCAGCATCAAGACATGCTAATTAGCATCGTGGCTGGCATTGTAACTACGAGAATCTTAGGATCAGCTAGTGAACCAATCATCACTCGTTAGGTGTGTAATGTTTGGTCAACTCATCACCACCGTAGCCGCGTAGACATCTCAATAACGACCAAACCGGTCTCACTCCGCGTTATAAATGTGAAGCTGTGAGTACATGGCGCCTGGACCTGTTAGTATAATGCGGTGCCGCTGCCGTAGTCAGAGATCGCGATAGAAAGAGGCAACATAGAGGTGAATTTATCGGTACCTACGTATAACAGCGCTGTGCGACCTGAATTTCACTTTATTGTGTCATAACAAGAGTTGCTATTCATTTAACTGATTATGCCGAGACAACCTTCTGGCCTTATTTAGTATTCTGTGCCGTAGCCACGCTAAGGTACGTCTCTATAAGCCTTTAAACAACTTGTTACCAGCTTGTCATGCTGGTGTAGGTACTCCAGCCGTAGCAGCCACTCTGGAGATGCTGAACCGCTTCGGCAATGTCCTCTGATGTGTTGACAGAGCGGTTTTGATGCGAGGCCTTTTTTTATACAAAACACGGCAATTGACCCAACACCACCTGATGTGAAGCGGTAAGGAGAGTCCACATGAGAAGACAGCTAGTGCAGAATAGACATTGCACTAGCCGCCTACACCTTGCCGGCGCAAAAGGTGCTTTTTCACGCCTCTCTTGAAGGGCCCTATGTTATAGAAAGGAGGGAACACATGTGCTGCCAAAGAATTCCAAGTTCTGGAAGTACGACAAAGAAACATACATTTCCATTAACCGCAATGTCCAACTTCCGAATATGTGGCGTACCTACGGAACTCTTAAGGAACTCATTACGAGAAATAGCCCATCGGTCCGTGGGTGACAATTGTGTGTGACACCTTTCTGAACATGCATTTGTATTGTATTGAAAGGAGCATTCTTATATTCAATGTTCTCTTGATAGAATTGCACCTTATTGTTGCGACAATTTTGATCATTATTTTTCCCTTAATGTACCTACCTAATAAAAAATAGTTTAATAAGCAATTGCTTTGTTGTAAATACCTACCTAGTAGATAGTTAATTAAACTTTGGTTCCTGCACTACTACAATAAAATGTAGATAATGTTTTTGGAAGATTTCTTATTACCCACACCTACTTATTATTTATTTATTTCCTATTATTAAAACTATTTATTTAAAGATAGTTTTTGTTTCATTTTTAACATAAGCAACTGATAGGATTCATGATGTTGTAATCAAAGAGGATAGATCTTGATAACTAGTTTTTGTAATTATATTAGCTGAATTTTTTCAAAGTATTTTACTAAAGTATCCACCAGAACGAATAGTTTCGCCACATTTAATCGATCAAGATTTTTACTATCTATAACGAATATAAAATTTTGTTGGAGCAGATATGTGTTGTAAAAATATTGTAGTTAGGTGAAACGATAATCTGTGTCGACGATTTCGACGAACAATAACTAATCATTGAAATAAACAATCAAAGGTACTTATGTGGTGTAATTATATTGTGGCTATCCACCTCGTCATACATTTTTTGACACCAAACTTTCCCAAGATGAATTGCAGTACGTCACACGCGCATTTAAATGCTTCAAAAATTAAAAAATCAGCTCGTAGTGTAGAGGTCGCGCCAAACATCAAGTTCTCTGCTCGCCTCTTGAAAAGTCTACCCAGTACCCACCTACCTATATTTTTTATACCATTATGTGGCAATAAATCATACAGCCCATCTAATCACTCGCGCGTTGCCGACCAAACTCTATAAAAAACGTTTTCACATACTTTTTGAAGAGTCCCGTAAAGTTTCACGAGGGAAGGCTCTTTGGCCGAGCAGCATCTCGGTGAGATTGTAGCCACCGGTCATCGAGCATCATCTTTACGCTGGCCCCCTTTTCGCCCCTATGCTACGACCCTGGCTTGGGAGGCGAACTTTATGCTGTGCTTGTTCTTGTGGTCTAAGTATGCTGTACGCCTTTGATAAAACCTCCACAGGGAGCTCATTCCACAACCTTAGGGATGGAGGGGGAGGTGATTATTAGGACTAAAGCAAACTTGAAACAAATGTCAAATTATATATTTATTTATAGACAACTATTAAATATTTAACAAACTAATTATGAGTTTTTTTTATAATTAAATATCACATACTTCAGTCTAGTTTACAAATTTTTACTAAAAGCATAATTGTAGCCTAACAATTTGAGAACTCTTAAAATCGTAAATCCAAAATGAAGTACATATGGACAAAAATATTTTTAGTGAAACTATAAAATATCTTTAGATATATATATTGTAACAATAAAGGTGTGTCTACATCTGTACCCCAAGCACGAAACATTCTCGTAATCGTATAGTAATCGTATTTTCTTACTATTCGATAACGATCACGATACTAAGCTGACAGCATGAAACAATGCTACGAAACTATCGTCAACACGATAGTAATATGATACCTATAGTAAACTTAGGCCGTCCACAACTGGACAAAGTAGACACGAAGTGCGTTCAAAAATCACTGCAGCAACATTGTGTGTTACAAATCAATGAAAAACCTACTCAATCTTTTTGATATTTATTGAAAAAATGACAACTTATTCACTTTTTTACTAATGCGAAGCAAATCTTCCAGTTAAATTTATAATTAGGGCATAATAATAAGGTTTCTTGTTTTATTTGGTAGCGACTTAGAAACAGTTTCTGAACGTACGCAATTCTTCAATGCCAACTTTATGTAAACAAAACCTCTCAAAACAAAAACTCGTCGAGTCAAGTGGAATCTTTCGACCTTATTAGTTAAAAAGAAGTGTAATTTATTGGTTTTAATGTGCATACATGTGCAAGCAATTTAATTATGGTCGAAGTTAAAGAAGCGTATATAAATTTTCCATGAAGAAATAAGTTTTAAGACACAATATTTATTGTTTGTAAACTTTGTCACGATATGGAATAGTCCAACAGTTTGTAGGTAATATGATGGATTTCATGAAGAGGTGAGTTCGTTTCATTTGTATATTACTCTCTAAATACTTCCAATTTTGTGTGTGACTATCAAAACTTATTCTAGTATTATGTAAACGCAAGAAAAGTGACGAAAGGTTAGATTTGAATGATCACTTATTTATTCTGTAGATAAGTTTATTTTAGATCAAATTGCTGATAGCCAAATATTTTAATAAAATTTGCTTCAATAATGTTGGGTTGCATATTGAAATCCATACTAATATCATTAATAAATGCGTGAGTAACTCTGTCTGCCTGTTACCTTTTCACGCTTGAACCGCTGAACTAATTAAAGTGAAAAAAATGAAATGGATGGAGTGACAGGACATAGGTAGGATATTTTTGGAACAATAACCTACATCCACGCGAGCGGAGCTCCTAGCTAGCCGTATTTGACTTTAATCCTAACTATTAATATAAATGGGAAAGTGAATTTCTTTGTTCAATCGTTACAGTTTCACACCTAAACCACTAAACTGATTTAGATGAAACTTGGTATGTAAAAACTTTACTTTTTGGAGCGATAACCGACATCCACGTGGATGAAATTTCACTTGTGATATGAATAAAAGTTTAGGTGTAAAATCTATGGATATAGATAGATTCTTGTAGATCAATAAATACTGAATACATAGGTAGATATGATATTAATTTTTTTTTCATATCTACAGGTGAAAAAGAAGTGGAGTTGGTTTATCTAGATGTTGACTCTAGCCAAATTGAATTCCCTGGAGAAGAGACATAATTGGGGATGGAACCCACTCCTAAACTCAATTGGGCAAGAAGAATTAAACCTTCCTGGCACCAGACAATATCAACCACCTCAAGAACTAAGTCCAGCACCAGCTAGGAAATGGATCCCACTATACTATGTATAGCTAAAAAGAGTCGCGACG
Source organism: Nymphula nitidulata (assembly GCA_947347705.1). NCBI lineage: Eukaryota > Metazoa > Arthropoda > Insecta > Lepidoptera > Crambidae > Nymphula > Nymphula nitidulata. Next base: position 12,229,202 of record OX374625.1, on the reverse strand, counting down.
CAAGGAGTGAATATATGAAGGATGGATTTTTAAAAGCCGAATGAGATGAGGATAAAATGAATGTTAAACTAAAGAAAGAGAAAATATCGCAAATATATTTTGAACTAGAACTGCAACTCAAATGGTTTGCATTCATTAGTGAAACTTTAAGTGTAGCTATTCAAGAAATTTATGTATAATAAAAGTAGAGATAAATGATTAGAAGTGATGAAAAAGAAAAATATATTTTTACATTTATTATTAATTTGAGGTAAATAGGTGAAAATTAAAATTAAATGTGTTAAACTATATTAATGTTTAATATTTAATATTTAAAAAATAGGTTATACATATAGTGGCAATCAATTATTTTGTGAACCTTTAATAAATGTTTCTAAATTATTATTATTTTTTATTCGAATTATAACTAGCATTATTCTTATTATAATCTTATGATGCAATGCAATTTATGTTATGTTCGATCCTTGCAAAGACACCTCCAGCAGTTTTTTAATCGTTCAATCACCATCCTTGTCCTTCCATGTTCCTTCCATAGGAGTTGTATTTATGCCTGCCATAGAACTATTACTTATCGACTAGAAGGCGACATCAATTGTGGTCTGTGAATATCCAGAATCGCCTACAAAAAAAATATATATTATATACATATTATCATATACTTATTTTTCATTGTAGCTCAATATTTGTTATTTATTTTAGTACTGTTGATTTAATTAGCATTTACTGAGGCGGTATCTATTTATAAACTCTCTTTCATTTGAATAGTAACATCACTTATTCAACATTTCATCAGTAAAATTCTTTGTTGAATTTCTCTGTTTATAAAACAAAAATAAAACGATAACTTGGATAAATTGCTCTTTATAAAAAGATACCTAATTATTTTGCAAAAGTATGCATAAATTCACTAATTTAACACAATTACCATACCTTCTGATTTCGTCGTCTTCTACTCTAAGAGTATTTACTAAACGCCAGTGTAAGTAGTAACTACGTAAAGAATGGCTTCCCACACATAATACACATAATTTTCAGTCAATAAAATTGCTTTTTATCAATAAAACATCAATTTTTTATTGCACAACAATCGTAACGATAGTTCTCTCACTGCAAAATACTCGGTGAGAGGTAATACGATAGCTAGCTGTCGACAAAAACGATACGATCCGTCAAAAATGAGTTCGTGCTGCCGATTCCCATACTTTGACCTTCGGTTACTATACCATTACGATTACGATTACGAGACTAGTTTATTCGTGCTAGTGAATTTTAGTTCCGTAAACGACCGTAGTGGCGCTGCTCTGGTTTTCATACAAAATAATACGATTACCATTACCATAACGAGAACGATAGTGTTTCGTGCTTGGGGTACTGCTGTATAAAAATAAAAACTTTATCCTTACTACATATAAACAAAATAGTAGGTACTACTTAAGTACTTAATTGTAAATTAACTACCTATGTCATATAAAAATAAATGCATAGAAATCTTAATGAACAAAAATATTATTTATTACAATAATTCATTTACTCTTTTTCTCTTTTTTAGGATCTTTGACAGGCTTTGACCGTCCAGCCTTAATTAAAGCAATAAATGCTGTAAGGGCCACTAATCCAAACCCAGCTACACCTATCTGCCATATCCAGGGATATTTGGTTAATATATCCAGGGCAATATCCACACTAAACTTGATCATCTCAACACACCAGTCTACAATTTCATCACTGAAAAAAATAATATTTATTTATATGAATCAGTTCTTGAATCCAATAAAATAATCAATAATAATGTCATGCATAATTATGATAATAAACTGAAATATTTATAAGGCCCTAATATAATAAATTACATAAGATTTCTATTACCACACAATGTAAACTAGCACGATTAAAAAACGCCTCCATTAGTTATTATATTGCAGAATGGGATCAAACATTATTTAAACAAAAAGAATATCCTATCACTTAAATTGTATATAAATACATTAGTGTTTCAAGCAGGGACTGAAAAACTGCTTTGAATGGTAACACTAAATTCGAGTATTATTATTAACAGTATCCAAATTCAACGACTCATAAAGATATCTAAAATTAACAGCAGTAGTTAGTTACATGCGACCGATAAATCAGAAGACCTGGTGGGTAATTTATAAATTATAATACTAACAAAAATTATAATATCTGTATTTAATCTGATACTAATGGCTAAAACTGGCAACATTACATGTAAAACCGTTTCAAAATAAAATGATATACGACTTAAATATTTTTGAAAGCAATAAAATAAGACTTTTAATGTATGTTTTTGAAAGCAATAAACGAATTATTATTATTATTAAAAGTTAAGTCACCATTATTACGGGTACATGTATATTATGGTATCCTTTGTATGACGGATTAGTCGATATCTAAATTATCGGGTACCATTATTATCGGTATTTAAAAGCGCAAAAACTGATCAGGTACCGAAAAAATTACCATTCAAAACCTTGTCCCTGGTTTTAAGTCAAATAAAAACATTAGACTATCAGTTGAGTACTGGAGTTACACAATTAGGGACAGTAATCATTCACTGAAGACCATAAGCAATAAGAAATTCAAATGTATAGAATTTTATACATTTAAATTTCTTATTTTAATAGAACCTTTCTGATAGAAGTACTTGAAATTGTACTTACAATGGAGATGCTAGTAATGGCACTGGATCTGCCTTAGCATTTTTGTACCAATCTTGAGCAAATGACACAAAAGATTTTATATCATTCTTTGGTAAATCAAACTTATACACCTTGCCAAGTCTAAAGCTGCAATTAAAAGCATAAATTAAATTATAAAAACATTTATTTCGGACTGTACGGAAAGGTAGCCAGTGAAATTACTGGGTATGGAAGGCATTTCATCTGAGGCCCTAAGATGACAATGCAATTCCGGGTGATTTTTTCCTTGTTATTACAGGTGTGTATAGGCAACGGTAACCACATACCACCAGGTGGGCCGTCAACTTGTTTGCCATCTAGTTGTCTAAAAAAAAGTATATTAGGTATTAATTTTTAGATTTAGTTAATCCATTCACAGTCGGAAAATTCACCTTGTATAATGTGATAATGTTAGCAATCTGCATTTTTTTAAATTTATATGCACAACTATTGAATTTATATATATATTTATATAAAAATGAATGAAATCGAAATAGCAATATCTCAGTCAAGACAAGAGCCATTGCTCTTTCGACTGATTCGTTTTTCGTTGTGTTCCTGAAAGGACATATTCTTGTTTCGGCACATTCCTGTTTAGACATATTATGTTTTAGGTATATTCTTGTTCGACACATTTTAGTAATTAAATTATACTATGAAAATCTTGTGACTGCTTGCGTAATAAAAGAAAATAAAATTTTTAGGTAAAATATTTCCCTTTTGATCAAGTTACCTTAAACGCAAGATGCCAATGAAGGCGTAAGACCTAAACATGTCATTTAAATAAATTAAAATAAAAGACAATAATGAAACAGTACCTACATTGATTACTTAAAATAATCGGGCAACTAACTAATTAATAACCAACTATCTAAATTCATAAGCTTCATGGACCTATGTTTTATAAAAGTTGACAAGCCTATTTAAAAACATTCTATAACACTTTTTTTTTATTTACAAAATCATCTACAAGAGCCTGCTCCTGATAATGTTTTTCCATACTTTTTTTTTAACGTAAACATGTTTCATCTGGGCAATGAATCTGCATATTTCGTATTTTTGTAAAGCAAAAGATTGAGATAACACGAACTTTAACATCAAAATACGATGTCAAAACATTATTTACTACATCTGTATTTATTTGATGAGGTATTTGCGATATTTACCATTGAATAATATTATTTTGTGTTTCTTTCTTACATGCTATTATTTATTGTATAGGTAACTACTAAACATGTATGTCTTGATAGTAAAAAATAATGATACCTAGGATTGATTTAATTTGTTGTTTAAGTATAATGTGCCAAATCATAAATGTGGCGAAAATGGAATATGTCCAAACACACACAATGGGACCAATGGGATATAGGTATTCTTGTTTCCACACATTTCTGTAATATGACGAATAAGGAATCAATCGCTATTTCATCATTGTAACTGGTCTTATTTGACAATAGTATGCAATATTTATGGAACTTACAAGAGAAATGCTGGTAACTTGGAAACCCTGAATCTTTTAGCTGTATTAACTCCTGACAAATTAGCATCAACTCTAGCAACATTAATACGTCCACGTAAGGTAGCTCCTACTCCTTCCCATACTGCATGCAATCTCTGGCATTCTACACAGGAAGCTCCATAACTGAAATATAATATTTTTATACATATAACAAAATATTGTCAGTAGCATAGCAAAGTTGTAACAACTTTTATCATAATGAGATAACACCATAACAGATAATGACACGGGGAATGGGAGAAACCTGTTAGTTAATTCATCTTTCTATATTTACATAACCTTCCTATACCCACATCAAAAAATGTAACACTTATACCCGCGAAGGGTCTGTGGCACTGAGATTTCTAGGTACATTTAAGCAAAATTTCAGTAAAAAAATTATTATAAAATTTCGTTTACTATAAGATGAAAATGTGTTTAAACAAATCAAACAAATACTGATATTTGTTACAAAATATTTAATTTTATTAGCTAATAACAGTCTTTTATTATATAGTCGCAATCAGAAATTTTTTCTCTTCCAAAAGTCTTCTTATACATTCCTCATCCATTTTAAGGTTGTAAAATGTACCTTATAACAATTTATAAATTTACATGTAAACCAAAAAATAAAAAAAATATTCTTATTAGTTACTCAAAATATTGCTTACCTATAATTGTTACATGTATTCCCGTGTCGGTCTAGCAGATTGATTGGTGTTGTGTACAAGGGTATGTGTTGCATGCACGACCACTCTTGCCGCACTGAATTAAAGACAGCTACAAATAATGCAGCTAGCAGTGAGCCAGAAACGCTGAAGTCTTTCATTTAAAAAATAATAAGCCAAACTTAAATTTTCGGTCTCACAGACCAATGCGCGGGTATAGGAAGTTTAAAGTATGCAAACATCAATGTCAAATTAACTTTAAAAAAAATATTAGTGTAAACACTCACAACATGACAAACCAGTCACCAGTTGTTGCTCCTGTAGCAGCCTGAGTAATATGTTCAAATATTTTATCATTTAATTCTTTGACTGCTGGAGACTGATTGTTTTCCAAGAAAGTATAAATTTCAGTTTCATCCACTTCACCTAAAAATTTGGAGATAAGCCTTTTCAATATCAACTATCAACAACACCTTTTATTCATTCTAAGTTCAATCCCTATTACCTATGACATATTTCAACACAAATAATTTGATTTTATATTTTATTCATTATAATTATTAAATCATTTGTCAGCCATCTGGTCGAAGGTCATCAGTACTCCTGTCTACTAAACCAGAGGTTCAGGGATCGAATTCCAGTAGTCACATGTTTGTATGATGAATGCAAACATCGGGGTGAAGCCTTGGCAGGCAACTCGTATTTATATACCTATATATTATCTTTATTTCTCCATTATCCTGAACAAAATACTACACTAATATCCAAAATCACTGCAGAGATTAACCTTACTCAAAAACCAAGAAAAAATAAACACTTGAAAATTATGTTCTTTAAAAACTTTAATACTAACCATTATAAAGCAAAGGTATTCCATGTCTAAAGAATACAATAGCTGGTTCTTTGCTGGGATTATAAAGTTTGACCAAGTGACTACTCTCAGCTTTCACAGTGGGGGCCTTCAAGTGTTTCTCAAAATCTTCCTGTAAACTCTCTAAATGTGTTTCAAGCTTTTCACAAATCACACAATTCTGCTTGGCTAAAAAATAAATTACTCTAAATGAAGGATTTAATATATTTGAACTATGTGCTGTTTCTTTTTTTCATTTAGTATTACTCATTAAACAATATGTCATAAATAGGATAGTAGTTTGTCATCATAATATTAAACGGTAAAGTTTACTATAAATTTAATGGAACATTAAACAGTCACTCAAGCACTTGTTAACATAAACTTTTTCCGGAATTGTTAGTTGACAGCGATTGTTCGCTATTTCCAAGAAAATACTTACTAAAAAAAACAATCAGCTTTTCGTAATCTTTAATTAATTGCAAAATATCATCGTCACTGACACTTTGCAAGGCAGTCTCAGCTTTTGATAACCCCCATACACAAAACACAATGCACATAAATAATTTCATTTCGATTGCCTGTTAAACCTACTCTTTCTTGGTTAAATTAAACCTTTATAAACAAAATTTTGTTAAATATAAAAATGGAAACAAATCAGAGAAACATCAAAAACCAAAGCACTAAAGCCACCACAGATCACAGATTAGAAAGAGTATGTCTAAAGACACAGATCAGAGGAGATAATAGTAGAGGATCGTTATCGTTGCTTGCTCGTTCCAAGCTTCCAAGCCTACCACTTTTTACTCCACAGATCAGATAATAGTAGCAAGCTATTTTACTCTAGTCTAAAGGCCGGCCGTTCGTTCCGTACCTTTCATATTATATTCCTCTATGGTACCTTTGTTTGGGCATGACGTTTGACCACAGATTAGAAAGAGTATGTAAGGTATAAAGCGTTCGACTGTCACAACTAACCTGAGGGCCTAGACAAGATGCCTATCGATAATCGCTATCGCTATCGCTAAGCGGAAAATGTATGGGATTTGACATAAGCTCTCGATTGACTTTCGATTGTAAATGTTAAATTCTCTACATTTTCCATTTAGCGATAGCGGTAGCGATTGTCAAATGGCATCTTGTCTAGGCCCTCTGTTTCGAGCCTCGGGAGTTCAATTTTTGTTCTATGGCCTCTGTCAGATTGGACAATTTCGCCAAGATCCAGTTTTGGAAAAGACACGAGACTGTGGAATTATTAACCGGTTGGGTAACCTGTGGACAAGCACAAACAATAAGTTGTTTAGTTGTTGTTAGTATGTTAATAAATACAAAAATGTATATATAATATTGTACTGTATTTAAAAGGTTATTGTATTACAAGAATAAACTAAACTAAGGACGTCTAAGTACATTTAAAAAAAATGTCTGATGTAGGTACTAAAGTTTTATATTGTACTTTTTAATATATTTTACCAACACCGAAATAATGAGAGGAATGGATTGAATCTGAGAGAGTATAAAACCCATATTAGCTGGACGTGGAACAGAGCCTCGGGAGTTGCAACTTTTTGGCGATAAAGTTTGACGGTTAAAAAACACTCTGACGCTTAAAACGTCAAAACATCCGTCAAATGAGGTGGGGTATGTAAAATCTATTTATATTTTACTTTCAATAAAAGTGAATAAAAGTTTAAATACGGACTTAATACAGATAATGCGGAATGGAAGCCATTAGATAATGATGGAAGTCCTTGTCAAAATTTAAGGTTATAAAAACAACTTGAGTCGTTTCACGCCTTAGAGCAAGACAAAAAACAACTCGGAGTGTTTGAAGTATAGGCTCGGGTCGCGCCCTAGTATTAAATTTCTCTATGGCTACAGTATACTAAACTACTCTTTCTAATCTGTGAGTATACTTTTACTCCAATCAAAGCACTTCCCGGTGTGTTATATTTCTAAAAAGCACCCCACGGTCCAAATTAAACCATTTGCGCACATAGGGCGCCGAAATGAACGTATTCGTGCTACTAATATTATTGTGACGTCATGAAGCCGTGTTAACAGTGCTCACAAAAAAGAGGTAGTGCAGTGTGTGCGCTACTGTTGGTACGTGAAAGCCCCCCAAGATAAACTATATTTATACGAAAGCCTATGCTCAGATCATCTTCATTATACCCCTTTTTTATTTTTATACCCCCGGCATTCTTGAGTAATTTAGAAAAGTGAATGCAATAAATCTAACCTTTGTATCCAAGTTTCTCTGATGAAATATTGTAAAAATAAATTAAAATCCATTTTATTAGTTAGAAACAATACCAGAAACAGACTTAACGGGTTCTTTTAGCATTTTGTTTATAAAAAAAATTGCAAATTGTCTTAGGCTGAACCAAATTGTGCTAATGCCTACTTAGAAAAAAAATTAACGATAACGTTTTGCCCTTTTTTGGTAATTCTCCCTATAAAGGCAAAGGGCTCCCTATAAAGGCGAAAGCAAAGGGAACTAATGCCCATAAAGCCATGTCTTCAGTATTTATTTATTTCTTCTTTTATTGCATTAAAATGCTGGCGTAACACATTTCAATGCTTCTTGAGAGTATTGAACACGAAATATATGATGACAGTCACTTTATGTGCACTTGATGAGGTGGATAACCACAAAAAAAATTTCATCGTATTTCACACCATAATCACTTTTATTTTAATAACCTTTTAGTTGTATGTACACATACGTCAACACAAACACTTTGTATATAAAACTACACCATTTTTATAACACAAAGTTCGCTCCGACACAATTTTTAATTAAAATGACTCGTCCGTCGGAACAAAATAAGAAAATAATAATTAGTTAATTGTTCTGAGATGTGCTGTGATCTGTGTCTGTGACTCACAGCTGTGACTGTCAGTGACTTGACGTATCGTAGATACTTAAATCATTATTCTGTGAAGTCACGTTTGACATAACTGGGTGCGGTCAATCTGTGGGTCTGGGTTGCGTGCTGTATAAATTACAATAGTATCTTTCCAAAATCAACTCTATCTTGTAAACCATAAATCATAAAATAATCCGACTTGCTATAATCTTTAGAGCCCTTCCTTGCATAGCAAGAAGCAAAGCAAAAGCCAAGTGCAAAGAGCAAAGAGAATATAAAATGGCAAAGAGTATGGCCAAGTGTACACACAGTCACACAGGTACAGTGTACAGTACAGTACACAAGACAAGACAAGAAAAGACTTTATCAAAGTAGACATTACTTTGTTTGTATATTTTTATTAATTATTTTTCTAGAGCTTTGAGTGAATCAATTTCAAATTCTCAACTTACCAATAATTTGGGTGATTGAACACAAACGTCAGAAATATAGGTAAATGTTAAAACGATTTATGTAGTACTTATATCCTATTTGGTTACCTTGGTTTCTCCATCTCAAATTTTTATGCAAGCTTGTGTATACACAAGTTTACCTTGGCCATTACTTCGATCTAACAAGTGATTCAGTTCTATATTTAGTACAATAAGTTATAGCAGTCCATACCAAAATAGTATGAGTCATAGTTTTGAACTATTTATTTTATTTTGTTCATAGTTTACCAAAATTTTGAAATGGCTGAAAATATAGAAGAGAAGGTGGTTATGACACCAAAGTGTAAAACAGAAAACTCCACCACATTGGTTATTGAAAGGAAGGCTGTGGAAGCTGCAGCCAGTGATAAGATCCATATTGCTGGTGGGGACCATACTGGGATCATTATCAATAAGGAAAAAATCTATGGTAAGCTTAAAAATATTGGTTTTTCAATGGATTAGCTATTTACTTTATTCTAAATACTGCTCAACGGCCGAATACTCAAATGGCACTTAAATTTTAAGGCCGGTGAGAGAGTCGTCTCTCCCATTTAAACTATAACAAATGCTCAATTTGTCATTTGCCCATACAAATTACTGACTTAGACAATATCTAAATTTTTAGAGCCTCAATTTTATTAAAAAAGTCTTAGAGTCAACCATTAATCTGGATAACTATCTCAATATTTCCTGTTAAATTATTAGTTGGTTTGACCTTGTTTTTTCCTGTTTGTACTATTTGTACTTTACCTACATAATTGTAATTTTTAAATAATTGCACAAATTTTAGTTATGCTTGAACGCAAATCATATCTATTTAGGTACTTTTTTCCTTAAAATTAGAGCTAGTTTTTATTTATTTAAATGTAATATTTCCTTCATTATTATAGAATTCATGAGTGTGTACATTATCTTTTAATAAATAAATATGTTTAGATTTAAATACTTGCCCGACAAAAGTAATATGAGTGAGATCATTCATATTTATGAGTGACTTAGTAATTACAGACAATGGCATTGTCTTAGCTTTATCTGTAATTGAACTCATTAAGTTTAATTGAGATGCAAGACTTGTTTAATATTTTGATATGTATGTAATCAATAGAGCACCTCTCGATTCAAATGTTATTTCTGAAGTTTTGTGTCATAAAGAAAACCTGAATAAGATTTATTTTTCATTTGATAACCAGCTGGTCAAGTAGTCTTTACACCTTACATACACACTACTTGGTCAGGGGTCCCAATTTCAATTCCTAGTAGGGGCAGATGTTTGTATGATGAGTTTGAGCATTTGTCCATGGGTCATGGATGTTTATATGTTTATTTAGTATATTTCTAATATTTATTAGACCTTGTTACACTTAATGTGCTGTTGTTGTATGTACATACATATTGTTTTCAATATTTCTCTGTTATCTAGTTAGATTTTAATGATGCTTACTTTGGGCTATATAATAAGTGTGAGTGTCTGAATTGAAATGAAATGAAATGAAAATATCTTTATTCAATTAGGCCCCCCAAGAAGCACTTTCGAATCGTCAACAAAAAAACCCTTATGTCTATCACATAAAAATAATATTAACTAACTAACAATTTCATAATGTTTGTCTCTCTGTCTTATCTGGATCTACGTAAGCTAAGAATGTTATAATGTCAGTCTCTCTATCGGTCTGTCTGTCGGTCCGTCTGTCCGTCAGTCAGTCTGTCAGTCTGTCTATCTGTCCGTCAGTCAGTCTGTCTGAATTTACACCGGTTCAAAAAGTTGAACTACCGAGAAGATTCCGCCAACAAACTCGTGTAGTCACTCTTTTCAATTATTAAGTTACAATGTTTAATTACACAGTAATAGTATTTAGCAGCGCATTGTCTCACAGAGTATAAAAAAAGGTATATTAACGTACCAATAAGTACCTAATGACAAGAATATTTACTGTATTTAAAGGCTGTCCGACAATGCACCAATTATTTTAATATTGTTACTATTACACAGTGTATTACAAAAGTTGTGTTCCTGGTTGGATTCCTGGCTAGGAATATTGATTTTTCAAAAATCCAATTACTTATCTAGTTTTAATTTTTTGCAAAATTGGGCATGAGACACCTTTGAGTACTTTTCTCTTCATGGGTCAAACTGAAATTTCATAGAAAATAAAAAAAACTGAGTAAAATAGCAAATTATTAGTTTTATTATCTCCCTAACTTTCTCCAAGGCAAGTGGCAAACAATCGTTAGTATTCCAAGACCAAACGAATGATGCACTTAACTTTTCTTAATACTCATCCAAAGGCACAATTGTCAAACTCCATACAGCCAGGTAGCACACTACCCAACCGCATGCAGCCAGAATGCATACAGCCGGAACGCATACAGCCAGGTAGAACCATACATATGGCATACTGTTAGTTTCCTAAATAAATGGAGATGTCTCATGCGGACTCTCCAACATGTGTTTTAAACTAAATAAATGTATATAAATATAATCAAAGATATTAACGTATGTTCCGAAAACAATGCTAATTGGTTGCTCTTCAAATGTTTAGCATAACACAAATTGTGCTCAACGTAACGTTTGGGGCCCTGCTCATGAGAACCCTAGAAATGTGTACTACTGCGTATCGTACGACACACTACAAGTTACACCACACACACACACAGATACACACAAACACACAATCCACGCACATACTACAATATAGACCCCCCGCAACCCCAGAATTACAATTTTATTTCAGAATTGAAATATGTAACACCCAGTATATTATATTTTCAGAAAATGGTGTGTCGGAGCCCTGTCATGCTCAGTTAGAATTTTGGGTGTACTTAGTGTCTGTTGCAACTGGTTCTCATACTAGAGAAGCTCGTGCTCTACGGTTTTGGTTCAAGCCTCAAACACCACCAAATGAAAGATCTCATGAAGCTCAAGCCTTTTTCAGAGAACTTGTAAGTCCTCAAGACTTTCCAAAAGGTAAATACATATTTTATTTTCTGTAACCTGACATGAGTGTATGCAATTATTATTTCATTAGTTTCAATATTTTTTTATTCTACTTTTATAGGAGGCTAGTAGTTAAATTGAAAAATTATCTGACAGTTTCTATCTTACAAATTTTAGCATTATAATTCATCAATAAATGGATTTTTTTTATTATTCCTCCGAATGATTGCTTCGTTTTATTGTATTGCATTAACATACTACAATATAATGAAGAGATCTGAAAGACATTTGAAATTAAAATTCAAGAAATAAAAAAGTTAGAAATAATGAAAAAAGTATCATCAAATTAAATACAATAAGTTTACTGTGATTTGCTCAAAGAATCAATCGGATTACAAATAGAATGACTGACACTTGACCTGCAAAATGGTCATGATTAAAACCCTCACTGCTAAAAATTGAGGAGGCTATTGAAAGGTTTTGACATTGAAGAATTGTTTATTAATTTATATTATTAATTTTTTTTTTTTGATATTTCAGATTATGTGGGCTTTATAAAGAAAATAATGAAACTAATGCAACACAAATACCATCAACTCAAATTACTAGAAGTAGAACTACGGCAAGAAGGATGTGGATCACCACCTCCGGGTTAGTTCTATCATGTTCTTAATTCACTCTTTTTATCAAATCTAAATATTTTATAACATTCTACTTCCTGGTACGACTTCCTGGTACCTAATAATTTAGGGGTAGGTACTTAATTTTTGATGAAAAAGTTGTTGACGAATATATTTACCTGGGACAAATAGTCCAACATGGTAAGTCCAACTTTCAGAAAGAGGTCAATCGACGGATCCAACTCGGCTGTGCGGCGTTCGGAAGCTTCGCGCCATATTCTCGGCCCACATACCGCAGTGTATCGAGACGAGTCTTTATTTCGTGTGTGTTGCCAGAATGAATTACGGAACTGAGACGTGGCCGCTTACAATGGGCCTCATAAGAAGGCTCAATGTCACCCAAAGAGCAATGGAGACGGCAATGCTCGGGATAACGGGAAACGAAGATTACCGACAGCCCAAAGAATTGCGAGCCTCAAGTGGCAGTGGGCGGGCAGGCCACATTGCAAGGAGACTGACGGCCGTTGGGGCGGAAAGGTCCTCGAGTGGCGGCCGCGTACCGGGAGACGCAGCGTTGGTAGGCCTCCCACAAGGTGGACCGACGATCTGCCCCCTTATTCAGAAACTGTCGGATCACGGATTGAATTTGAAAAGTCACATGCCGTCTCGCTTTGAAGTTTCCGAAATTCGAATATTTTCCGACAGTTGTGAATAAGGGGGCTGGTGAGGGTCGCGGGAAACCGATGGATGCGGACAGCACAGGATCGATCGGCTTAGAGAGCGTTGAAGGAGGCCTATGCCCAGCAGTAGGCGTCTCTCGGTTGATATGATGATGATGATGATTTAATTTTTAAGAGATGTTTGTCATACAGCACAGTTTTTCATCAAAACAACTACATTTGTAATCGAAAAGACATAAAAACGAAAGTTATTTAATAATTTACCGAAAATTAAATATAATGTTTGTACAGCACAATTTTTCGTTAAAACAATTTCATTAAGGTATAATTGAAAATACATAATAATAAGTATAACAAATATTTATGTCGCCGCCATCTGGTTAAATTAGCAAGTTAATTGGATGCCTAGGCCGTTGATTAAACGCTGGCGTCCAATTAAATCCCTATTTCCTAATTGAACTAGAATTACTCAACTTTTAACAACTTGACGTACTGAAAGTCTGCTGCTATGCGATTCTCAAAAGTCAGCCTTGAATTCGTGGCTGTCAGAAGAGCTGTCATACCTTTTGGCGTTTGTTTGACAACCATTTAACAACCGTTAGCGAGAATAGCATTCCGACACGGCGAACACGGCGAGAGCCGGAACTAAAAAGTTTTGATGTTTAGGTATATCTTCATGTAAAAATCGATTCAATATTGAATGAAGTCATTGCAATACACAACACATACAACAAACGAAATCGAAAAATATCGATTGTACTTCATGTCGTATATCCAAAACAGCGTCTCATACACAGGCAAGAGATCGACGTAGAGATTAGTGAATTCGCTTACGCGCAGCGCCGTGCACAAACGTCAAAATAAATAATGGCAGCTTATTGTCTTGTCAGACGTCAAGCTCGATGTCGAATATTTCTGTTTGTGAATCACACTTGAATAAATGTGGCAGCCCTCTGGTTAAATTAGCCACTTAATTGGACGCGCCGGCATCCAATGAAATGACTGAAGGACAACTAGCCAATTCATTGAGCGCAACGTTTAACCAGATGGCTAACTGTCATGTCAGCCATTTATGGTTAATTTAGCCATTCAATTGAACTCTTCGGTACAAGACGATCCACTTGTGTTGGATACACAAGTGGATCGTCTTGTACCGAAGAGTTCTGGTGTGATTGGTTGTTTCAAGGTGTTTTTTTATGATCACTTATAACCAAAACTATTTCAGTTTAGATTTAAACTGCCTAGGTGTTCAATTGAATGGCTAAATTAACCATAAATGGCTGACATGACAGTTAGCCATCTGGTTAAACGTTGCGCTCAATGAATTGGCTAGTTGTCCTTCAGTCATTTCATTGGATGCCGGCGCGTCCAATTAAGTGGCTAATTTAACCAGATGGCTGCCACTTATACCAATATTTTTTTAATGTCTTGCAGTAGTAGTCTGACGGTACCTCATACTGTTAAATAATAATATATCAATATAATAATATATTGTATATACTTTGGAAGTAATGAATTTATTGTACTTACCTATAATAATGTATTTATTATATATTTTATCGTACAGAGACAAATGGCGTAATTACAAATAAGGGTGTTGTATACAACTATTGTAATGGGTGTATGTATATTAGCTTTACATTGTTATTATAGCATGGTAATTCTTTTTATTTTCAGTGCTATCACACCTAATAATTAACCATCTCTATTTCATACTATGGTTTTAATAATTAAAACACAGGTTGAGTCAAACCAATGCCCCCCGGAAGGAAAGTATCCTAAATATTGAAGTGATCAAATTATACTCGAAGGAAACATTCATTTAAATAGCAATAATGACGTTCAATAATTATTTATTAAAAAGTCACTTTCCTGAGCCTCACCTCAGGTATAAGTGATTTTTAACAATCCGCCAAATGTAGAAAATAGACATCCTGTATTATTATAATAATAAAAATGATGTGTAAAATCGAAGAAAGACCATAAACACTAAGAAGGTAGGTTTCATGAAACACGACGCAGCGCTAACTAATTACTGGAATTACGCAAAGGTTCTTATTTTACATTTGAGACGAAAAACTAGTCGAGTTTTATTTTATTTGTTGTCGTAGCAATCTAATTGTCACTGTCGTAATTTTTTTGGTATTAAAATGGATTTACTAGTGACGCCACTCTTGCTCTGAGAAAAGTTAAGAGGGGTTCGATGATGTAGCGAGCTTACCCAAATCGCTTATTAAGATTTTAAGGAATTATTTAGATTAGAGAATTGCATTTATTTTATCTTAGTGCCATGTGCAAAATTAATGAAGAGACTGTTTATAAGTATTTCTTTTACTATTTTCTTACGTAATATTATAAACTGAGCAACTAAAATTGTCAGTTCAATACAAATCTTTTCTTCTCTCCTTTATATTTTAGAGCCAATGTAGATATTATATTCTTTATAATGGACCCTTTATTTTTTATATTTGGCGGGTTCGATTCCCGGCTCTATGTAACTTTTAAAATAATTCTTTAAAGTTATTGTCATTTCTAAAAATAAAGGATTGTCTCCTTGGAGTTTAATTTGCTTACTTTAATATTGGATATGGCATTGGTTTGACTTAACCTGTATATACTTCTATGTGTGTATGCATTATTCATTTATGTATTCTGTCATGTATATGTAGCTCTAGACTAGTCTTGACTTTTGCAGGGGTATCTATTCAAACACAGAATTTGTAAATGTCGAATTTTATGTCACATGATACTATTCCAGGATTTTAAATATCTAGATGACTTGATCTTGTCAAAACTTGTCTTGTCTTGTTGAAACTTACTTTTATTCCCAGAAAAATGGTCCCCCTAATCCATATTTAATATGCCTATTATTCTATCGATGAAACCATTTATCGCTGAAACTGAATCGCAACAACGTTTCAACTGTGATAAAAACTGTTCAGCTGTATTAAAAATATCTTACATAAATTTTATTTAGATGCGATCTAACTAAATTCAAGGAGTTTTTCAATATTGAATAAATAGATCTGCGAATAGTGTTATGGGAAATGAAAATCATTGTAGTTAGTTGCGATAAAATGACGGATCCCCCTTTTCTAGCTATTTGAATCAACTAATTGTTTTAATTTTAGTGTTTTGTAGATCAGAAATTAATATTAGCAATTGAGTGTGATATTATTCAGACTAGGCATTTTGTTTTTATTTGATAGCCAAACCAACTATTCATAGGCCAATTGCACAGTTTTTCCAAACCACCAATATCAGTAGTTAGTACCTATAAAAAATATTTGAAGCTCACACTTCCATAAACCTATTAACTTTCTTAGATTTGATTAACGTCTTTCTAGCATGAAATTCAATCTTATTTATCTATTGTAATATAATATTTTTTTACTTAATTTTGTATTGATTGCAGCTTTCATCGAAGACAATGTAGCGTGCCAAACACCTATTATTTCGGAACAAAGAGTTTTGGACATGATAGAAAATGCTTATCCTAATCCATTAAGAGTTGATGACTTTGTAACGTAAGTAAAATTTTGTGGTGTAGTTAAGTACCTGCCCATCATGTAGAGATTTTAGTTTTAAACCAGTGTTCTAGGTCATTTAATGCCCGCTCGGTGGCGGCTTACCATGGTTGGCAACTCTCGTTGCCAACCATGGTAAGGGCCATGTTTGGTAGCGAGAGGGTATGGGAGGCGTTCGCCTCCTTCTGCGAGACTGTGCTGACGCAGAAAGAGGTAGCGGGCGTGAGGAGACCGCCCGTCTTCCTGCGGCCTAAGCGCGGCCGCGTGCGTGGGTGGCCCCCACGCATGCATATGATTCTGGGTAATCTCCATCGGCGCGAAACCTGGCCGCAAGGCCGGGTTGCCTGGAGGTGGACTAGTGAAATTCCTTCGGCAGAGCCTGGGCTGCCCCCGCGAAGGGCAGTGGAGTTACCGGGGAGTTTTAGTGGGTATTCCCAGTGTCATTTGGCGCTGGGCGACCCCCACACACGCCCGTCGCCTCGCTAGCGACGGGTAGGTCTGTAAACAGATTTCTCCCCGTTAAAAAAAAAAAAGGTCATTTAATGCCACGTCGTGTTGAAGCTAATGTTTATTAACCTCATTAGTCGTGATAACTTTTACTAAGAGCAAATATTTCAATCCCCAAATGTTATTATGTGATTTAGGTAGAAGATACCCAGAAAATAACTTTGACATGTTGACAGGTAATTTATATAAAATCGGTCAAAGCGCCAAAATTATACTCTCATTATCACTAGCCTTATGTCCCACTGCTGGGCACAGGTCTTCCTACGTGAGAGAAACAAATGTGGAGTTTGGGCCATAACACAACCACTTGGCCCCATGCGGGCTGGTGGTTTAAAGCAGTTGCAGTAACAACCGGGCCCAATGGTTTAACGTGCATTCCAAAGCATGGAGGAGCTCGAGATCACGAATTTTTATTGACATATACCCCGGGCTTGACCATGGCGAAAGTTGCTTTGTTTTCGTAATTGAAACCATCACCCCTACGCCACCGAGCTCCACCATTAAAATTATACTCTGTGTACTGAGAAATCTGTCCTTAGTCAATCTATAGTTATATTAATTAATTTAAATAATGCCCACTTTATTACTATGTTTTTAAAATCCTAATTCTCTTTCACAGAGCTGGCAAATGGTCGAAGACAGAGGTTAAGGATGCATTGGAATCCTTAGAAGAAAAAGGTTTAACAAGAGCTATGTCAGATGGCTTATATATTCGGCAGCACAGTGTTGATACTCAGGTATACATTTTATTAAGAGCATATAGGTAAATGACATCGATAAAGCCCACTGAATTCGCAAGCTGAAGTGGCAGTTGGCTGGCCGTGTTATCCACAAAACTAATGACCGATGGAGTACACAAGCTATTACTTAAGTGAAGATCGCAGATCGGCTCACGTAGCGTAGGAATTGAATAGGAATCGATCACGGAATTGATTCAAGGAACAGTAGTACAATCAAGTTTGAAAAGGAGCACACTCAATGCCTCAAAATATTTATCGATTCTATTTTAATAGCAATAAGGCATTGAATACATAATTTTAAAGCCTTACATATATCTCTTTTTAAACGTCACTGTACCTTAGGTAGAGTAAAGGCCCATTTACACGATGCATGTTTCTTTTCTGTAGCATACAATTAAATTGAAGCAAGAAATTTTTGTATAGTCTTCTTTTATGCAACTAAATGACAAACAAGCTGACGGCCCACCTGATGGCAAGCGGTTACCGCAGCCGATAGTCACTTGCAATAACAAGGAAAAATCACTTGATAATGATTGATGAAATTCCGTCCATGCCCCGTAATTATACACGATGAGATTATACATGTAGTCTTAACAAAAAATTAGACAATGTAAGACATTTCTTGCTTCAATCAAATTGTATACTACAGAAAAGAAACTTGCATCGTGTCAATGGGACTTTAGACTATGACATTTCTTGCTTCAATTTAATTGTATACTACAGGCAAGAAACTTGCATCGTGTGAATGGGCCTTAATTTTTTTTACACCACATATTTAATATTGTTCAGGTGGTGAAACAAATGCCAACGCTGTGTTCTTCAAGACAACCGAGTATAGCCGTGGTTACAGCCTTGTATTGCGAAAAGCAAGCAGTGGACGCCATGATGGACAATCAAGAGACCTACGTGCGATATACAACAGTCGGTAAGTAGTTATTTAGGTTTGTTTTTTAATAACTTAAGTGATACTTTATAGTATTGTAATTTTCGGTTACTCTTGTGAATTGAGATAGATATTTGAAATTATAATTGTTTTGACACTAAAAGTAGATCATGTAATTTTTAGCGTTCTGTACCCAAAGGGTAAATTGGGTCACTATTACTAAGACTCCGCTGTCCGTCCGTCCCTCTGTCTGTCACAAGGCTGTATCTCATGAACTGTGATATTTAGACAGTTGAAATTTTCATAGATGATGTGTTTTTGTTGCCGCTATAGCTACAAATACTAATAAACAGAATAAAATAAATATTTAAGGAAATTTATTTACAAATCATCATCATTCCGCGCTGTTCTAAATATTTGATATTTGGACACATCAACAAATAAATCTAAAACCATTTTTTTTCGGTTCCGTTGACCTTAATCTTTGTCATCATCATCATCATCACCAGCCTATGTATGTATGGGTGAAACACATGAGGAGTTTGGGCCATAACACCACCACGCTGGCTCAATGCGAGTTGGTGGTTTAAAGCGGTTGCAGGAACAACCGGGACCAACGGTTTAACGTGCCTTCCGAAACACGGAGGAGCTCGAAATAACAAACTTTGATTGACCCATCCCAGGATCGACCATGGCGAAAGTTGCTTTGTTTTTCGTATCGAAACCAGAGCGTTCAAACCAACACACCATCCTCAACAATTGCTCCTCAATCTTTTTAGTTAGTCATAAATATCTTCCTTCAGATGTTGTCCGTTAACTTTAATTAAAAAACAATAAGATTAAAACGTCACAACATTTCTATAGAACACCAATCCAATTTACTTGCGTAGTTGCGTATTTTGTGTAATTTCAAGCTGTTGTTTAAACAAAATGGTGTTTAAAGTATTGTCTTATATTTTCGCGAGGACTACACATTTGAAATAAAACCAATTTACCGGATTTAACTCACGTTTATTTAGATGTTAGATTACTTTACAGCCCTCGTGTTCACGGGAAGACTGAAGATGTCAATGATAAATTTTTATGTCAATTACCGTCACTTCGTGTTATTTTTTGAGCTGTCCGATTCACGTATACGGAGCTCACGGTGTCGGTTTGTCGGACAGTGTGAGGATGGGCTTGGGACTTTATTATTCGCATATGGGATCCCAAGCTGGTGGTACACTCCAACAATCTGCTCTGTTGAAATTAGGATGTTTTTATTTATTTTAATAGCCTCACGTAACAGTTAACGTTATTTGTGGATTTGGGGCTTATCAAATCTGATGTAGTGATTGGGTCCGTCAAGAGCGGTGACATACCTACTTCGACTTCGTTTCGCGCCTGTGTTTTACGTCAGCTATATGTTCTTTTACCCGGGTGCCTATGCTTCTCTTTGTTTGACCTATGTATGAGAGGCCGCAGTCACAATCTAACTTGTATATGCCCGTATCTTGTAGGGGAATATTACACTTGACAGGTGGTAGGAATTGGGATTAGGTTAATTTATCTTCTTCCGTGGCTTGAAAGATGTTTTAATTGAAGCACGCTTCAAGATATTGCCAATCTTGTCAGTGACACCTTTCATATATGATATGATGGTACAGTAGGTTGACGATCGACTGTGACAGGCTTCGCTCTGCTTCTATGACTCTGGCATGGTATTGGCAGTTTGTTGTCCCGCAATACATGCTTGACATGCTGAAGCTCAGCTGTCAGGTTTTGGTTGTCACTACTTATCACAGATGCCTCGCGCTCTTTAAAACAAAGATTTTCCTATGGTAGCTAACTGATCATCCATATGGGTTGCTTTACGGGTTTGAGTAGTTATAAAAAACATTGAACCTAGCATTCACACAAACAGTAATTCTTCTTACTAGACGATCTACCTAGGCGTCCAATTAGCTGGCTAATTCAACTACATATACGACCTTGTTGACTGTCTAGACGACAGCATATCAAGTGGCCGCTTTTATTACGAACGAAATAAGGTCTCAAGGTCAAACTGTTACGCTTGATGTGCTGTCGACTGTCCATATAAAACATCTAACAGGCGTAGTCATTGGTTGACTAGTAGAGAATGCCTTAATAAGACTTTGATGTACTGGATTTGTGCCTATGATTTTAAATAAATAAAACTGGTATCAATTCTGACTGTAGGTATATTAGAACACGCACGCATGCTTGCATGCATTCTATTCATCCATGAATGGTTAGCTGAAAGAGATTTTTAACAGAGATATTTGTCTCCGACTTACTACCGTATACCTACATTCATTTCTAATTAATTTATTAACAAAAATATCTGTAATATAATCATAAACATTCACATCAATGTATATCGTCCGAAACGTGCACTAATAAACAGTGGTAGGTAATCTATTACAATTTGACTGACCAATATGAGCTGCGCTGCGGGTCATTTGTAGTTCGATCCCCCATCTAATCTAATTTATAATAGATACACATTGCTGAATAACTTAACAAAAGATAATAAAAGAATTGGATCATGTAGGAAAATTATTAGTTTTATTTGAGTTGATAGATTTGTAGCTGGTGAGTGATATCTACTAATGCTCGTTTTCACTAACAGTTGCTTAGCATTAAGAGTCTCATAGCGATTTTTATTTCAGTTTATCCAAAGGAGATAGAAAGAGACCAATGTCGTGAAACGACGCATCAAAAACAGTAAAATGTGAATTTGTCTTTCATAGAACTTGACGTTTGTAGACTTATCTGACATTAGTCGACCAATCCGAAAATTTGATAAAAAATCCCTATTGTCACCCCGGAGGACAGTGCTAGAGGGGACTAAAAGGAATAATCGATTTTAGCTACGTGTCGGTTATCACTTGCTACAATCTAATTCATCTTATTACTTACGTCTTAATTACGTTTTTTTTAGTTTCTGTCTATAGTGGATAAAATGTGGTTCTTAGGAATTATTACAACTTATGTAAATACATATTTAAAACATTTAATTTTATCAAAATTATATTCATAGTGGTCATGCAATGCATGAATAAGTAATAAAGGCTACACTAGTATGTCTATAGTAATGGGTATTTATTAATGAAACCATTAATTTTAACTAGGATTTAATATACAAAGAATTGCAATCACAAATCAGCTATACAAAAATCCTCAGGGTATCAACTTCTCAATCTTAACATTTGTGTCAGGTGAGATTAGGGCAATCCCGCAGCTTATTTGTAATCTCGATACTTGCAGAATCATTGGTTTTCGATCCCGATGGAACTTAGCATTTGTGCTTAAATTATATAATAATAGGCACTTATAAAGCACTAATTGTATAAACTATTAGGACTTCACTGGTGATGTTTGTTGTTAACCCTAAGCTAAGACATTTCTTAGTTTCTCTGAGGTACACCATAATAAAAAGCTTACACATCTCGCACATACACTTAAACATTTTTGATTACATCTTATCTCTATGAAATTTCAGACTTAACAGATAATGCTTAGTTGAGATTGCCAACCTAAAAAATGTATACTGTGTGAACTGAATTATTAGATACCTGAAAATCTATGTACCTACCTCAACAGGAATCAAGTTGCTGTTAAAAAAAAACTTTTGTATTACCTATTATTCCAGCCAATAGCCTCGCCTATAGAATCAAATCAGAATGATGGCAGGCATAGGTGGATCTATCACAAGATAATTTAAGAAATTTGTATCTATCATATGGCAATCAATACATTGCAAGCTTGAATTTCACACAAATTCACCTTTATTTAGGGCAGTACCTTTATCAAACAATTATATTATGTGGTTACACCTTAAAATAGAGACTAAATTTAAAATACTGAAAAATTTTACAACTTGTAATAGCAGGCGGGATTTGACATGAATAAAATTACTAGTAAGGCAGCTGACACCGTAAACATTGATAGCTTGATAAGATATGAAATATCCACAAATGCATTACAAAAATTGTGTTTTTCTAGTCTAGTGACATTTTCCACATTATGTTGTAAATATTTAAGAGCAAAATTAAATGCATCATAGTTTTCCTTCATATTACTGAGCCTTCCAATAAAAGAAACTTAGTCAGACAGTGGGCCTAATTCTGGGAACACACTTTAATTCTAAATTTAAGTACAATATATCTCTTTCTCGTAATAAGTAATAGGAAAAAGATAGCAAGAATCTGTTTAGAGCTGTCACTTAAATTTAGATAGATTTCAAAGAAACCATAGACAATTTCAGACGGCATGTACGGAGGTGCCTCCTAAACACTGCATTTTATCACGTTCAATAAGGTCGAAAATTGAATGCACGTTTAAAAATGTTAAATTATATGACAGCCATTCGTTTCGTATTCATTTTGATAGAAAGAAATGCACTGAACTTAAATTTAGACTTAACATGTGTTCACCAGAATTAGGGCCAGTATGTGCATTTTATTTAGCCAATTAAAATATTATAGTGAGACATTTCATTTTATCTGTTGAAATATTAATTTGTCAAACATTTAACTGTAATTTATAATTTCAACATACCATGCTCATTGTAAAATCTTAATTCCATATGATAATAAATTATTCAACATATTACATAGGTAATTATATTATTAAAGTTAACCCCTTTCATGAGAACTGGAAGTCCAATTTTTCAACTTTCTCAATGTCTCCATTTAACATCAAAAATCTTATATCACTTAAACTATGCTTTAATTGAATCTGATGTATATATGACCCATCAATATAAACATCTAAAATTGGTATTCCCTCATAGTTTGAATTTAGTCGGAAAGAAAATCCAAATGTAAAATTGGTATCTACAACAAAAGAACAGTGATGAATCATACCATAGTTATTAGTCAAATAATATAAGAAAAAATAGTCAATTAATTTCAAGTAGGTAAAATATATTATGAAATGAATAGTACACCCACCTGTGAAATAATCTGTAGCTGTATTTTCCTCATAATTACCCTTTAAGAGATCCTCGGAACCATTATGTATTACTTTAATTACAATTCTATTCTCATTGTTTACATCATTAGGAAATCTGGCCTCAAATTGGCATGCTATATTTTGGTAATCTGGTGATGCATTTCCTGACATCAAATTTATAGACATCCTGAAACAATGAACAAATTACTTATAATCTGGAAAAGGTTGCCTTCAGCAATAAAGCCACACTTAATACAATGTTTCCAAAACTGTGCATAGGTACTGTTTTTATCCATGTTTGATGAAAAATAGAATTATAAATTAATAATAATTACACAAAAACAACACTAATGAATAATAACTTTTCATAATGAGCTTAACAATAGGCATTAAATTATCAAAAATTAATAGTTTAATTTTTGTATAAATTTTAGCCTCAGTCAAAAGTTATAATAAACCAATCAGTAATAGACAGATTTCACAAAAAAAAACACCACTTTAAACATTTATTTCTGTAAAAAAGCTAAGTAGGTACTCACATTTGTGGGTTACTTTTTAAAATACCAGTTATACTGATTTTATCACCTAAATTGAGTTTTCTCGGTAAAACAAACATAATTTCGTTTATCTGTTCTGGCCACTGTGGTGCTCTTACAGTGTCTCCATTCAACTGAGTATGATAGACAAGTTCATTATCCGCCTGTTCCCTCGTATTCCTAAAAATCAAATAGAACATGAATTGTAAGAGTCATATACACAGCCATTCAACACCGTTTAAATATGTTGTAATTGGTTAATGTTTGCTATTGAGTCATTGTTAGTTCTAAAAGGGATTTTACTTAAATCGATAGGAATAGATAAGCTGGTTTGTTATCATTTAGGTTATTATTCAAGTTCTCTTGAAGATACAGTCATACCAATAGAATGTTAAGTGTAAAGTTCTTCATTCTCGATTGATGAATAAACGTCCATAGCATCTCACTACCACTGTAAAAGCTTATGCTATTGAGATTAAAATCACTGGAGAGGCGCCTACTTATTTGTCGTAAATTAATAAAGTAGAATTAAATAATGAATTGGTTAACATTGACATTTGTGACACAGCGACCCACCAATACGAATAAAACCACGAATGTTAATGTTCATTTCATTTCATGTCTTCATGATGAATAAATTGATGAATGACATTGCCCTGAGATAAAGATTAAACATAAACAACAATTGGACATTTGACATTGACATATAGATTTCATTTCACTGCTTTTGACAGTTGCAACAAACATCCGTCAGAAATGACGGATTCGTCCAGAAATTAACTTGCACTAACGTAAGCAGTCGTAACGTCAAATCAACGCTTATTATGGAGGTATATTTTTGTTTAATTAACTAAACAAACGTAAACCACGAAAAAATAAAGTACTTAAAAAGGTATTAATATTGTCGTGTTTTATTCTTGTTTGGATAACCAAAAAAAGTATAAAACAACTCCGTAATAGGCACTGATTATGACTACTGCCGTAATAGGCACTGATTATTACTACCGCCGTAATAGGACTGTTTACGTTATAGCCTCTTTGCTACACGTCTAATAGCAAAACGGTACTTTCTTTTGTTTTGTAGGACAAGAAATTCTTCAAAAGGAAAAATTCTCTCACCAGAGAGCTAGAGTATAATAATCTTCCTTGCACAAATTACACCAAAAGTTGCTTGGTATTTACAACTCACATACCTAACCAGTTTGAATAGAAGTCGAACATCAATTCCGCATTATTTTCTAAAAATCCTTGAAATACACTTTGTAACTAATCGTTTGTAAGACGCCTAACCATAGAACATTAATCTATGCGCCTAATTTATAAAATACGAAAAATACCATACCCGGCTATGCAATCCCAACAAGTCTTTAACATCTTCTTATTCTAATTCAGGAAACTACCGGTTCGTCACACTTCAACTTAGCTATATCCATTAGAAATTCATCTCATCTCTGTGTATCTAAATCTAACAGAATGATGTAATGTTCAAAACAAACACAACACCACAGCACACACCTTAGAGCAACCAACGAGTAAGACGATGACGTATAGTGGGTACAGTACACGTAGTCGCGCTCGGAGATTTAACTCTCTACTGTAGACTGCTGTCTTGAAACACGTGTTGTTGCAATGTATAAACCAAGATGTTTAAGTATGTAAACTTGTTCTTAATATGAGTTTATAGGTGTGGGTGTAATGTATTGTGTAGACTTCGCTTCAACTTCGTTGGTGATTGGTGTGAAATTACGTTAAATGCCTATTACAGTATTTACAGTAATCATTGTTATTTTTAAAATTATAACACCTTAATGTTTCAAAAGTTATATTTAGAAAAAACATCTAAAGTAGAAAAAATCCTGCCCTGGAGCGGAAATCGAACTCGCGACCTTTCATAATTTGGTTGACTACTCTGACCACTGAGCTACCAAGGACTCGGGATTACCTTATGACTTTTTAGTCTAGTCTATCTATATTTTATTTGCGTTATTTCATAAGCTATATTTTACTCTCACAATATCAAATTATTATATTTCAACATCTGAACGAGTATTTTTTCAAACACTTACGTTTCTGCTAAATTGGGCATTTATTTTAATATGTTAAGCCCGGCGAACGAAGAGAGCCATTAAGCCGCGTAAGGCTCCGTATTATAAAATGCGGACTAAAGTTAGACGTGGCTTAAAACAGATGCTGACATTTTTATTTGATAACAGAAAGACAGAGACAACCTTTTGTACTAATATGTGTCTGGAATATGTGGCTTGACAGTTGACCCTTTGACAGGTTTATGTTTATCAGGAAATGATTTTTTTCTAGTGTAGATACTTCCTTATTCTTTCAAACATTTATTATTTCCTATCTTCGTTCCCGGTTCCAGCTAATTCCATCTCCGCCTCGTCCTAGGCGGCCCTGTATAACTAAGATGCTCGAGCTCCCTAAGTGTAACACCACCTTTCGACTACATTCCTTTAGTTTTCGCGCTGCATTATTGTGCAACAGCCTGCCTATTGTTATTCAAAGGAGTCCTTCTATTGATTCATTTAAAAATAATTTAAAGAATCACTTCTTGTCACTGATAACAACATAGATATTCATTGCAAGTTTCATATATTTAATGCTTGATATTTATTTTGGTATATATGTTTATATAAGTATTTATAAATATATATGTTATATATATGTATGCATATAAATAATTTATTTATAATATTATGGTTAGATAATAATAATATATTTATAAGTTGTTTAAAGTATCTTAATAAGTTAAGATTTAAGTTCCCTTTATTGATGTTTTTTAAACGCACTTCGTGTTGCCTGCATTCCTCCAGTATGTCTCACACATTTATGGGTTGGCTGGAAGAGATCTCTTATAGAGATAAGTCCACTTTTGCTAACTTAAGTTACATTAATTATATTTTGTAATTTTAAAGTGCAATAAATAGTATAATAAATATTAAGACCATAAGAACAAGATTATTATACAGTGTGAGTCTGGGTAAAGTGCACAAACGAAAATAGGGGATACTATGGCTAATTTTATCAACAAAAAAAAAAGAAATAAATTATATTGGCTTATTTAATTTTTTTATCGATTTTTTGAATTATTTTGACATTGAAATTACGGGGTAATTTCAACGTCAAAATAATTCAAAAAATCGTGTAACTTTTAAAATAATTGATCCACCACGATGAATCAATCTGTTTTATAATTGGTAATAATGAAACGTCTTCATAAAATTAAAATTTTGTAGAAACAAACTACACTGAATTAAAAAAAATGATGGACTCCTTACAAAAAACCGGTTATTTTTTATACATTTTTGTACATCAATTTAAAAATAGCTTAATAAAATACCCACTTTGCATACCTTTCTGTTAACTCTCTACGTCGATTTTCCGTTTTAACAGTGTAAATTTCATGTCAATACCATAATCCTATCGTTTTCTATCAACTGTTAAAGGAAGGTCCGGCGCACGCTTACGACCCCTTTTGTTGAGCAGGTAAAGATCCTTTTGTGCGTGTTATTTTAAATAAACGCAGGGTGCAGGTAACGGGGAGGTGTCCTTGCCTATCTGATGAACAATGGGTGTCGAGTGAATAGTACAGACAATCAGTGGCCCGAATTGTTCTGCGCTGGTACATGTTCTAGTTTCATTCGCTACCTTGTTCTCGTGTGCTATTACGTGAAATAGTGTTTCATGATGCCGCATTTAAAAGTGAATTTCCACCGGCACATATTATAGCACATTTTTTGTAGCGAGTGCTGATGTTAAATCACGAACCAGCGAAGTAGTTTTCATCACTCGATGAACTCATTTTTGTAATTAAATTAACAAAATAATCACAATTAATTATAAACACAAGTCGAAAAATCAAAACAATCTGAATTTATTTTTCCCACTTTGTCAAATTATATAGACTATTTTTGAGTTGCGTTCCGGAATTACAGTGCATGTAATTTTTTTGAAAAGTTGATATCTACTAATTATATTTTTATGTAACGTGTCATTATTGTTTACTGAATTATACACGGTGAGTTTTTTTTTCGGGTCAGTATGGGGAAATTCTAAACTATAAGAGATAGAGAAAAACTCTCTTAGGAACCGAGATCTTAATTTTAGATAAAATAAAAATGGTATTGAAAAGAATTTTAAAATCTTAATAGATTTGGAGATTCGGATTTTTTGAAAGTTAAAAAAAAAATTTGGTTTTGTTTTTTTTCAGTCATCAATATCAATTACTTACCTAGATAGTAAAATGTATCTTAATTAAAATGTTAATTTCAAGCAATTTTAACAAAGTCTAGCAACTTTAGACCTATGGTCTCCATACAATTTTTGGTTTGTATAGTGATATACAATCCGAAATCTCAAAAAAAAATATTTTTTAAAAAATCCGAAATCTCCAAATCTATTAATTAAGATTTTAAATATTTTTTCAATACCATTTTTATTTTATCTAAAATTAAGATCAGGGTTCCTAAGAGAGTTTTTCTCTGTCTCTCTGTTCCTTCGAAAAGCAAGAAAGCAAAACAGCTGCTGGAGAGACAATGTAGGGTGGACCTTAGCTCATAACGCAAATACAGATAGACTAGAGGAATTTCACAGGGATATCCCAAGTCCTGGTTGGCTCAGTTGGTTAGAGCAGTCGCTCCGATTGCGAAAGGTCGCGGGTTCGATTCCCGCCTCAGGACTTGAAATTTTTCTAGTTTAGATATATTTTAATTAGGTACTAACGTGTTTACAGTTAAAAATGAAAATGAGAATATCTTTATTCAATTAGGCCCCCCAAGAAGCACTTTCGAATCGTCAGCAAAAAACCCTTATGTCTATCACATAAAAATAATATTAACTAACTAACAATTTCATAATGTTTGTCTCTCTATCTTATCTGGATCTACGTAAGCTAAGAATGTTATAATGTCTGTCTATCGGTCTGTCTGTCGGTCCGTCTGCCCGTCAGTCAGTCTGTCTGTCTGTCTGTCAGTCTGTCTGTCTGTCAGTCTGTCTGAATTTACACCGGTTCCAAAAGTTGAACTACCGAGAAGATTCCGGCAACAAACTCGTCTAGTCACTCTTTTCAATTATTAAGTTACAATGTTTAATTACACAGTAATAGTATTAAGCAGTGCAGTGTCGCACAGAGTATAAAAAAGGTATATTAACGTACCAATAAGTACCTAATGACAAGAATATTTACTGTATTTAAAGGCTGTCCGACAATGCACCATCACAATATTACAATACACAAAAGGTCAACAATTAATATACAAAGGCCTAATAAAGCCAAACATCTTTCATTAATTTTAAACACTTGTCTGACCACGGCATTACAATAATAATTGTATTGTTTTATATATAATATCCTATAATGCCATATACCTCAAAAATCCCTCAAAAATGATACTATTGATGAATATTTAGGTAAATTATTACAAAATCGCTCAGCTCAACCATATTATAGGGAACGGAGTTCCCCCATCAACACTGAGGCCGAATTACTAGATCGCATAATAAATTGTGCAAACGAAATAAAAAATAACCCGACATCATAAGCAGAGCGACAAATGAAATTATAGTTCGTCCTACTTTGTGCTTACAACAAAAAGGTGGACACTTTGAGCACCTTATGCACTAATTTTAAAGTTCTATGCACCTATTCATGTACCTAAATAAAATAGTAAATGATTTTAATTAACCACTTTTATGTCACTTATACCACAAATGAACTTGCCACAAGAAAGTAATAAATTGTATGTAGAAGTACCATTCATTAACAGTTGATAGAAAACGATATGAATAAGGTATTGGCATGAAATTTGCACCGTTAGAAAGGGAAAACAATGTAGGATAAATTAAAGTTAAGAGAAAAGTATGTAAAATGGGCGTTTTATTGAGCAATTTTTAAATTTATGCAAAAATTGTTTAAAAAAACGGTTTTTTTGTTAGAAATTAGGCATTTTTTTTTCATTCAGTGTAGTTTTTCTACAAAATTTTGATTTCATGAAGTATTCTATTACTTACTATATTTCATATGAGACAAAATTAGACAAATTTAAAATATTTCAAGGTGACCGCACCCACAATTTTTATCGTGTTCGTGCTCCATGCAACTCATTGTAGGCGGCCTCTAAACAGAATGTGAATATAGACGATATGCTATATATTTATAGCCTATTTCGAACTTATTTACCATTCAGAATTTAATTAACCCTGTCTAAAAATTAAGATGACATCACATGATTATAACATAATTTATTTTCGAAATTTTCATTAAAAAGATTCTACGCTACCGTGTGAATATACGGCTCGGCGCGGGCTGGTATGACTTAGTATGCAGAAAAGTATTGTGTCGTGCGTGGCGAAGATGATAGTACCTATACGGAACTGCTAGGTCAGCCGTGGTCCGTGACACTGAATAACCCAAAAATAACTCGTAAATAATAATGAGCGCCAAATCGACGCTTATGATGAACCTTATAAGTACAATACTCTAGCGGTTTACAAGGTTTTTTGCTCACGTAAGTGTTATCTTATATGTGCCTCTACCCCTTGTGTAAGTAAGATATTTATCGATCTTACGGGTTCTTGTGTGTGATAGATACATATCCAATAAAAAATATTTTCATTTTTGGTTGAATGCTTAAACCCTTATTTTATTCATCTGAGAAATTAGGTAGATAGATACAACTTTTATAATTTTATTTGTTTTTTTTATGTTGACTCATATCTTGATTCTCACAACTTTATACTCTTGTAAGTATTCAATAAAGTTATTTATTATCTATCTATATTTTTTGTACTTAACCTAACAAAATAAATAGGTACTAGAATTGAGGAATTATAGGTTATTTATTTTATGTTATTATTTTATCAAATAAATATAAGCTACCAGGAGTAGGAAAAGTTTATGAGAGTAGGAGGTAATTACGCCTGATAGGGGGTATGACCTTTGAATGGGGCTGCGCTTCAATGTCGATCATTTCATTTTTTTATCAAAAATAATAAATTTTTCAGCATGCAATAATGTCAGACTACAGTTGTCTTGTCACACATTGGTAATAAACTCTACACAGGGGACCCATTTACACCCTTTTCACTTTATTTGTATTTCTGATACAGCCTGTATATCTGTGTAACTAGGTAACGAATTAATTCTTTTATATACATATCTCTGGTGATAAGTATACATATAAAATAATTTATTCGTTACCTAGTTAGTATTCATAACACAAGCTCTAACGGTGCTTGCTTTGAGCTAGGTAATAGGTGAGAGGGTAAGGATATTTAATGAAATGGGTAACAAATAAATGTTTAATTACCTATATTAAAATTTGTTTAACCTACATAATATTCTTCGACTTAGGTATAAATAAACATTAGAAATAGACTAAAATATACATTCAAGACCCTTTCAATGTTTGTGTGATTAAAAATCTTTTTTAATCACACAAACATTGTTCCGACTGGGGTTCGAACCCGGAACCGTTGGCTAAGTAGACAGGGTCTCTGACCACTCGACAAAGAAATATGAGGCGCTTTTAGATACAACAGTAACTGTTAGAATGTATTGGGTTTAATAGATTAAAAAATATATATATTTAGGTATACAGTTTTTCGTGTTTTATTATAAATGCATTCATACAGACGAATATTTACATACTGAAAGGACATGTTCTGAAAATGTATGGGGGCTGGTACTCAGCTACCCCCCAAGACAAAAGTTATATGGGAAGAAAGAGTATAAATAAAAGAATATTATGATATCAAAACTATAATTTTAAATGCCTGCATATAAATAAAAAATAACATTATATTCTGGTCAAAAAACTGTTATCCAGAGATGTAAAATTCCATTTTAAAAAATGTGACTCATCCCAGACATAGTTTAAAACGTCAATGTCGTCTATTGTCTGGTCAAATATTTTTTTAATAACTAGGCATGGAGTTGATTTGGTTCAGCCTACGACTATTTTGCAATTATATTTTATTGTAAATGCTAGAAGAACATGGCAAATTAGTTTCTGCACTTGTTTCTGACTAATAATAATGATTTCAATTTATTTTTTACTGTATTTTGTCAGAGAAACTTGGATAAGAAGCTTAGAATTCTTGCATACACTTTTCAAAATTACTCAAAAATGCAGGGGTATTAAAATGAAAAAAGGGTATATTCAAGATCCTCTGAGCATAAGCTTTCGCATAATATATAATTTATCGTGGGGGGCTTTCGAGTACCAATATCGAACATCTCCTTTCCAAAAATTAGTGTGATACAACTCCATTGCTTTTTATTGTTCGTTTCCATTGACCCTACTGAGCCCATGACGGGCGTTCGGCGCGAACTTCAAATTTTACGTAGCGAGCGACGAGTGTAAATTGCGGGTCGCGGGAGTGAGTGGGCGGGGCCATTTAAAAACAAATTTCTCGAGGTATCGCCTTAAGAACTTTACGGAAAGGTAAATAAAAATAATTGTGATTTCTGACATTCAGTAGGTACTAAGATGCTTGTAGGAAAAAACTACAACCCCACACTCCTTTTCACGCTAGAGGTGTTCAAAATATTATAAAATTTGAAAAAGTGCATCAAAATTATTAATCATACTTATTGTATAAATCGAACAATAACAAATAATTAAATATTTTTACTTTGATAAGTTACTAAATGACTATAAAATCAGCATTTAAAATAGTAACAATTAGAGAAACGAAACGGTCCACTGAACGGTTCGAGAATGAATGAATGATTAATGCCGTTTTTATTTATAATCTGTGAATTATTTACTAATCCATGAACTAACTCTGGTACTATTTGATCCTCAGTAAGTCTAGGATTTCTAATAACAATCCTAGTACTAACTTTAATGCCGTATTAAACCTGGACCACTTAGTCCTAGTTTAAACCAAGTACTAAGTAGTTTTTTGTAATAAGACGGTATGTATTCTAATAATAGGCAAAAATATGTCGAACAGTTTTTAATTACCTATTTTCTTTTAATTTGCTTTGTTTCGTTGTACAAAACAAGAAAGCTTATAGAAAAAACTGCCAAATAATAATCATCATCATGGCTCTCGTATCGTATCACATATGTGACGTTTAGCTGACTTCTATGTCTGTTGAATAATAAAAATAGGTGGTGTGAAATTGACGAATCATTTTTAACTTTGAACCACTAAAGTATACATGAAAACGAATTATTAGCATTTTTCCTGATTTTTGAGATACAGATACATACACCTGGCCGGTTAAGAAATATCTTCTGTAAATTTCAAATTACTTTGACTTGTATTTTTACTTGTACTAGACAATACAATGTGTAACTGTGAGCCGAAATTTGAAATAAAAAACGGACTAGGTTTAATACTAAATTAGGCAGGTCATTATATTTCTTTAAACATAATTTGAGAAAAAAAACAAAACTCATTGATATTATATAATTATAAATAACAATAATACTATCATAATCACAACCCATCAAATGTTTATTACATTTAAGCATTTATATTATAACTAAAAGACTAGAACGTAAAAATTCAAACTTTACATAATATGTATGTGATAGTTGAATTCTGAACAAACAAAGGAGTGATAAAGAGTAACGTTATACTATTATGGCGACGATTACAAAACAATGTCATATTTTTAAGCGAAAATATTTTTAAGTAGATAGGTACAATTTAGTTTTTATTCGGCGCTAGAATATTACAGCCACCATAGAGTCCAACATAACCTCCTCTGTGGCCCTACATTACATCGCAGAGCAGTAACAAAAACAATCATTGTCGTGTTCACCTCCCAAATCCATTATAAAAAAAAGTTTTCAATAATTCACAAAAGAGCGCACTGATTCCGTTTTCATACGATTTGACAGTTATCACGACGACAAAAGTTTTTGTTTTAATTTGTTTGAAACTTTAACTTGCACTAGGGGGGCAGATAAAACCCTTTCTATAGAAAAAAGACACGATTTCGTTACAAAAATGTTTTTTGTTTATAATTTCTAATACAAGATACGTTATTCTTCCACTTCTAATATAATATTAGTACCTATCGGTGTCGCTAAAACAAGTCCAGAAAGGCAAGATGTCTGCTTAAAATTAACTTTAATGTTCTTTTATTAATCTTAACTTATTAATGTACTTATTAGGTATATATTATCCTAAAATACTACTTAACATAAAATCAGTCTTATTCATTATTTCCCACATGTTCTTTTAACCCTGAACATAATCAAACCTCTCTACCTTATCTCTGGTAAGTAACGTAGCACAATAAGTGTAGCATTTTGAATGAATTTTAATTAAAATCTCAATGTAAATAAGTATTAGCTTCTTGGGTAAACTAAAACTTTACCCAAAAACCCGCTAAGGTTCGGTTAGAACCGTGGAACTATGTTGAAAATCACTTAAACTATTTAAAGCAAGGCACTAAAATAGGTACCTAGAGGCTAGAGTACCTACTTTTTTTTAATAAAGATTTTTTATATTACTATTTACATTACAATCACTACATATTCTCAGACACTTGTGATTTACTTACAGTCTATAAGTTAATAATTTATTAAATTAGGTAACTAATCTTTACTACCTATATGTACGGTCACGACGACTTATATGTACTACCAACCTTTGACAGTTCACACTCATAAAGTAGATACTATATTTCAAATACCAATATATCCATAGCTACTAGATTGTTATTGTATGCTGAGATTTCCCATGGTCAGTAAACCAAATATCATGTATCTTATTATTATATCGTCAAGCTCCGAGTATAATAATTTTCCTGTATGCATAGGTAAATGTTTATCTATTTTCCTTATCACATAAAAAGTTTAAAACACAATCTTGACTCGGAAAGATTGTTTTACGCAAACTCAAATTCTAATTTAGATACTTTAACGCGTTCACCTGTAAACTGCAAGAATCTTAAATTATCCAAATGTTTAAAGAGGAATGGTTTCGAAGAAATTTTGCTATGTATTTCCAACACGTTGTCGTCTTGAGAATGTGGGGTTATCCTTCTTTTAAACCACACGTTAAATGTCGTTTCTGTAAATTAAAGAAGAATTTTAATGATTATGATGATGACCAATTATTATATCTCTATGTACCTACCTACTTTCATTGTTATGAATTGTGTAAATGAGGTTAGATATTGGATTTAGGCGGATATTTACCATTTTCTTCACGAATAAAGTGTAAAAGTTCATCCTCGTGTAAAATTTCTTCTTCGTCTCCTTTATAAATTGTGATTATTTTGTTCTCTTTATCAACAACTAGTTTGCATAGGACGTCTGTAGAATTTGATGTCT
Source organism: Nymphula nitidulata (assembly GCA_947347705.1). Classification (NCBI taxonomy): domain Eukaryota; kingdom Metazoa; phylum Arthropoda; class Insecta; order Lepidoptera; family Crambidae; genus Nymphula; species Nymphula nitidulata. The sequence goes on along the minus strand of OX374625.1, from coordinate 12,193,442 downwards.
TGTTTTCACTTATTAAACTTATATCAAATCTGGAAAATATAACAGTATTATTATATTAATAAAAGGATATATAGCATTGTCTTATATTTTCACGGGAACTTTCGCGGGTCTTCGCGTGTCGAGTGTATAGTCATAATGTAACATCTAATTAAATGCAAGTTAAATCTGGTAAAGTGGTTTTATTTCAAAAGATAAGGAAATATTTCGAAAAAGATAAGGCCATGCAGTCTTTATGTTTTCTTTTTCTGAATTTACAATCCTAATTTGCATCAAGACTCTGTCTAATGATATAATCTGTGAGTTTAGTAATACAGAAAGACTGTGTAGGGGAAATTCTTAGGGTTCTTTCAAGACCTTCGTAGCTAGTGGCTAGCGAAATGTGAAAAACCGAGCCGTATTGTAAGTATCCACCCTATGGCATGTCTTTTTTATCAAAATATCTTAGAACTTAGTTATACCTAATAAAATTTAATCAATCTTTCAGCCCGTCCGCCGGGGTGTCCTCACAATAGAATTTTACAAATTAAAGTCGCTACGACCTTTACACTTTAATGTTAAAATATGAAAAATATTACTCACATAGGTGTGTTGGCGATGACGACGGTGATGTTAATTATATCATCAACTTTTAATCTTCTTGGTAACAGAAACATGTTGTCTGTTATCGGCCATGGTGGTATTTGTACCAAGTTGTCATTGGATCTGGAATTATAAATAAAAACAATCACTCTCTAATTGGGAATTTCCAATTTAATTATAAGACAAAATTAAGCTAAAGGTTATTTTATTATTGCTTACTAGAAAGCTTTTTAAATTTGTATGTTTTCCAATTTCACATTTAATAATTAAAAGTTCTCCTATTCTTTGAATTATGATACTGTTATGGTTTTCAGAAGTTGTGTTTGAAACAAATACTACCTAATTATTATGTCACGCATTTTGTTCAAGCGTGTTATTAGCAACGCGTAACTAATTTTACCGTTGTAACCTAAGTATTTTCGCAAATGGAACCTAAATCTATTCATGTGAATTATGACATCATGCGAAATTCCTGATCGTTTTTCTAACTATGAAAATGAATAACTTAAAAGAATTCTTGGTTTATCGCATAAATATGGCTCGAACGTGACATTCTCGTCCATTTCAAGTATGTTCGTACTCAAATTATTTATATATTCTAATGTTAATTTCTATAAACAGAACCGCTTGTTCTAATAATTTATAACGCTATAAATAAATGTAGTCCTAAATGTTTTAGAAAAGGCTTATAAAGTCTCAAACTTTACTCAAAAGTTCCTCCTATTTACCGGGCTTGTTGTAAGTAATGTAAGTTATAATATTCCCACAGGCTCGGCGGCTTCTCCCCAACAATAGAAAACTAATTGTGTCTTATTGGTAGGTACTTCACAAATTATACTCTTTTGAAGGATTACGTGCAGTCAACGTCAAAAATTTACATTGATTCCATGACTCCTAGTGATTGCAAAGGCAATTAAGAGTTATGTTCTGTTGAAAATGATTGTATGTATAATAATATTTTAAAACGTTCAATTGTTCAAAACATGGCCGGAATTTAAAAAGGCTTATAATACACCAATTATAAATAAGTAATAATTTGATCTTCTAATTTACTGTTTATTAGTGCTGGCGACATAAACTAATTTAAGTTATTTGCCTCCCTTTCGATATACTGCAGTATGAAAGGGACATAATGACTTAGAAACGTCAAGTTATTTTGGGTCCTTATATACTTTAGACTTATTTTAAACTGTGAACAAGCCACAATGGGTTTTTAATTGTCGTAATTATGCTCCCGGAAAACTCACAAGGCTTAACAAATTTAGTCAGCAAGTTTAGAAATGAGCGTTAAATTAAGGTTACTTGTTAATTTGTGAAGTATCAGGCATAATAATAGGTTTTCTACTGTTTGTGACCGCCGAAAATTCGTCACTTGCCATCTGCCCTTTTCTAGTCGGTTTGTAGATAATACATCTACTTCTTAAACTTAAATTATTTTACTAATAGTTGGTGCACAACAGAGTTAGGGTCAATGTCCTCATAGCAAGCTATCAATCTAATATCAGTGAATCATAATAAACAATTATTATGATTCACTGATATTATATATTATCAGTAGATAAATTATGTAAATAATTTATTGCTTACATATTTTCCGATCCAATACTAGGGCGTCCCATGATCTCAACAATTCCACACACAAAAAACAACACAGCAAATATCATATTTCGATTCATAAACACAAATCACTTAAACGTAATTATTGGAAGCCTATAACTGTACTAATTAAGCACTAATGTGCATTTCATTGACAGTTCGCTCACCAATGAATTGTTTCTCGCTGGAGATCCTTTATATCATATTACAAAAATGAATCATTACGTTTCAAACCTTCTCTTACGTCACACTGGTTTATTAACATATTGAATCGGTTTGCACAATATAGAAGGATACCTTAACTGGATATGTATGTAACAGTTTAAATAAAATGCCATTAAAAGAAAATAAATAGTGGTTTATTAATAATGAGTTTTTTGTACAATATTTTTTTGTTTTAAATTTATGAATTTTCAAAATTTGTGGTCGTCAATTCACTATTACTTCTAATTGTATGTTAATAGTAAATCGAAATAAATTCGATTAAATTTACAATCAGGCAAATATTTAGGAGCCTTTTTCACAATGTAAAAGTGTGCTGAAAAATAAATTATTCTAACGTAATCGAACCAAACCCGTGCTGAAGAGCTCAGTAACACAAGTAATTTGGTATACATTTGGTTTATATTATTGACTATTAATAATGTTTTCAATTTAGGTTATTTTAGTAATAGACTAACTTATCAAAACAGAAACACATTATTATTTTATTGTTATTTAGGTTTCACTTACATCTCTTACATTACTCAAATCTTTAGACTGCTATGTGATTTCTTTTAATAATACACAGTTGGGCGGGGTGTTCGAAATCATATTTATTCAAAATTATACGCAGGGCTTTATATTTTCATAGTTATTTGTTGAAAAAACGTTTAACATTATTTTCTTTCTTTTCATAAAACTCTTTTCCTGGTAGGAATATAAGTTCCAGTCTCCATACATTTTCGGAACCTCTTCTTAAAAAAGTACGTCTTTTCATGAAAGTTAAAAATATTTCGAGGCAGTTCAAAGTATTTTTTTAGCATGTGAATATGTACTTTTTTATAGTAAGTAGGTACATTTTTGTGAGTTCTGTACCTACATACATAGATGATTTTTTATTCAATATTTACATAAATCAAATATATAATGTTTTATGTTTTAATAGGCTACACTAGACACTTAGAGCAATGATGTTGCTTAGAGTATTTTTCATAACAATTCTTCCTCGAGGAGCTTTGTATTACTCACCACAGGAATCAACGTTGCAAAAATAGATTTATTTGTTTCCAAGCTTCAGTAAAGTGGACGTACCCACGTCACTAGTAATGTAGTTCCCGCTGTGGCTTTGCTTAATCTACTTTACATAATTTATAACATTTGAAAGTTTTGAAACCTGTCTAATGTTGCTGATTTAAAAAAAAACTCCTTTAACTTACTTGTTTTCCTCTCTTTAGGTGAATCGAACGTTTACACGCTGGGATCGATAGGCGCCCATCGAGTAGTCACCACGAAGCTCCCATCAGTCGGCCGCACGAGGGAAGCTATGACAGCTGCAGGCAATACCACAACTAGATTACTTGGCATTTTCCAGAAGGTCGGTGAAGCTTAAATTAAATGTGCTTCTAAAAAATAAGAATAAGTTATTACCGTAATACATATATATAGCATTTATAGGGAATGAAAGGCAGTAGACCCCTTGGCAAATTAATGGGCCGAGTCGCCCCCGACAAAATAAAAGGTGTCAATTGAGCCCGCGGGATGAGTCGTGTGTTTTTTTTTTTTTTTATACAAAGCACGACAAATGACTCAACACCACCTGATGTGAAGCGGTAAGAAGAGTCCATATGCGAAGACAGCTAGTGCAGTTCAGACACTGCTCTAGCCGCCTCCACCTTGCCGGCCCGAAAGGTGCTTTTTCACGCCTCTTTTGAAGGAACCCATGTTATACGAAGGAGGGAACACATGTGCTGGCAAAGAATTCCAAGTTCTGGAAGTTCGACAAAGAAAAGAGCTACTAAATTTCTTTGTACGTGATGTTGAGGTGGAGACAGTGAATTGATGACTCCGAAGACCGGCTCGCGTGCTCCTGAGTAGGAAGGGGGAAGGTGGGATAAGGTCAAATAACTCCTCAGAACACTCTCCGTGATATAGCCGATAGAAGGCGCTAAGCGACGCAATGTCTCGACGCAATTGCAGAGGCTCAAGGTTGTTGGTGACCTCTACATCGCCAATGATACGGACAGCACGACGCTGCAATCTGTCCAGGGCATCGAGAAGGTACTTGGCGGAGCCATCCCACAAGTGCGAGCAATATTCCACGCAAGACCGGACCTGAGTTTTATAGAGCAGGCATAATTGGTCAGGCGTGAAAAATCGACGCACCTTGTTCAGGACACCGAGCTTCCGTGAGGCTGTTTTGATCACGGTTTCGATGTAGTTCCTGGAATTCAGATCGCAACATATCTCCATGCCTAGCAAATTTAGGGAGCCCTGTGCCGAAAGAGTCATGCCCTGAAGAGACGGAAGGGGAAGGAACGGCGACATTTTAGCTGTAAACGCGCACACCTGTGTTTTCTTAGCATTGAACTCAACAAGATTGTTAGATCCCCATTCAGATACGAGGTTCAACACCCTGTCGAGCTCAATGGCAAGATTCTCTCTCTCCCTCTCGGTTTCAGCGCGCCCAGCCCCTGGGCGACCGTAATATCCCCCATGCACTGTACTGTCATCTGCATAGCAATGAATGTTTCCTAACGGAATCATGTCATTGATATAAAGAAGAAAGAGTGTGGGGGAAAGAAAGAAAGAAAGAAAAAATATTTTATTTAAATAGGCCACAAAGAAGCACTTTTAAATCGTCAAAAAAACACATTTTTACAACTATCACAAAAAAAATATTAACTAACAACGTCATAGTCTCTGTCTGTCTGTCATGTCTGAATTTACACCGGTTCCAAAAGTTGAACTACCGAGAAGATTCCGGCAACAAACTCGTGTAGTCACTCTTTTTAAAATAAAAATTCAAATACAATGTTTGTAGTTAAAAAAATATATAACTTTTAGCAGTGCAGTGCCGCCCAGCGATAAAAATAATTAAAATTAGAAGAGAATCTATATCATCGTACCGACAAAGTAGGTACCCAATGTCAAAAGTATTATCGTTATTTTCAAGCTATCTGACAATGCACAATCACAAAATAGGTATACAGAGGTTAATAGTCATAATACTTACACGTAAATAAACTTAAAAACATTTTGGAATTTTAATGTTTCCACGCATTCTTATCATCTAAATATTCTTGGACCTTATAGTAGCCTTTTTTCATTAAAGTTTGTTTGACATATAACTTAAGTTTGTGAAAAGGCAGTTCAGTTACATTTGGCGGGACTTTGTTATAAATGTGTATACATTTCCCCATGAATGAGCGACTTGTCTTGTGAAGTCTAAAACTTGGAACAGCAAGTTTATTTTTATATCTAGTGTTTAAGTTATGAATATCACTATGTTTTGAAAAGGTATGTTGGTATTTGTGAACATAAATTATGTTCTCATATATATATTGAGAAGCAATGGTCAAAATATTAATTTCTTTAAATAAATCTTTTAGTGAATCACGTGGCTTGAGTCCGTAAATAGCACGCACAGCCCTTTTTTGTAAAATAAAAATGTCTTCAATGTCGGCTGCTGTGCCCCACAATAACAAGCCATATGACATGACACTGTGGAAGTAACCAAAGTAAACAAGTCTTGCTGTTTCAACATCACACAAAGACCTAATTTTTTTAACAGCATAAGCAGCTGAACTAAGTATTTTAGATAGGGACGAGATATGAGGATACCATTGTAAACGAGAATCTAACTTAATTCCCAAAAATACTGTAGAGTCAACACATTCAATAGTTTCTTCATTGATTTCAACATGAGTACTAACCTGCCTTACATTTGGTAAAGTAAATTTAATACACTTTGTTTTCTTTGAATTTAACAATAAATTATTATTTTCAAACCAGGATAGCACTTTTGAAATGGCATTATTTACATCCTCAAAGTCAGTTTTAGTTCGGTCTATTTTAAAAATTAGTGAGGTGTCATCTGCAAACAATACCGTCTCACACAATTTTTTTGAAAAGTAAGGGAGGTCGTTGATATAAATTAAAAAAAGCAATGGCCCTAATATCGAACCCTGAGGCACGCCCATATGCACAGGCGCACCAGAAGACTCAGTTTTGTTTATAACAACTTTTTGAATTCTATTGGTCAAATAGGATTCAATAAGTTTTAATGAGTTTATTGATACACCATAATGCTTTAATTTACCCAATAATGTTTGATGATCAACACAGTCAAACGCCTTGGACAAGTCGCAGAAGATACCTAGTGCATCCTGCCGATTTTCCCAAGCATCAAATATGTGTTTTATAAGTGCAATTCCCGCGTCTGTAGTATTTTTTCCTTTAGTAAATCCGAACTGTCTATTGTGAAGCAATTCATTTCTCGTAAAATGAGAAAGCAATTGGTTAAGAATAATTTTTTCAAAAATTTTGCTAAGAGTCGGCAAAATAGAAATGGGACGGAAATTTGTGGGGTCATTGCTATCTCCCGCCTTAAACAAAGGTATTATTTTACTTAATTTCATTTGATTGGGAAATACACCATCATCAATACATTTATTAAATATAAACGATAGTTGAGGAGATATAACATTTATTATAGAATTTATAACACTAACAGAAAAGCCCCATAAATCCTCAGTCTTTTTCATATTCAAAGACTTGAAAGCTTCTATGATCGTATTAACGTTAGTTTCATGGAAATTGAAAGGAATATTGCACTTATGAACATTCGTCTCTATGAGAGCAAGTGCGCGCTTAGTACAAGAATTCAATTCTTTTGTAATTTTAATAGGTATATTGGAAAAAAAAGTCTCGAAGGTATTTGCAACTCCATCATCTGTTTCTATAGTTTTTCCATTGACATTAATTTTAAAACACCTATTAGTAACTTTTGATTTACCACTTTCTTGATTTATAACTTTCCAAGTGGCTTTTATTTTATTATCAGATTTCTTAATTTTATTACTCAAAAAGTTCGCTTTGGCAGTATTACAAACCTTTTTAAAGATTTTGGAGTACTGTCTGACATAATCAATAAAAAATGGATCAGTGGAAGTCGACTTCTGATAGTATAGTTCAAATAATTTTCTTCTACTTATATAAATACCCGGAGTTGCCCAATCACTAAACTTCCTTTTAGAACTGACTTTAAAGCTTTTTTGTTTAAAAATATTCTTGAATTCAATATTTAAATTATCAAATAAACTGCTATACAACTTATTGGGATCATCGGTTTCTTTTAGACAGTGAATTCTATTCATTACATTATTTTCAAATTTCCTCAAGCGACTATCTGTAATAGGCCTATAAGTTATTTTTTTTATTTGGTTAACATGATGGTGCTCAATAGCGATTTTCTGTCCACTATGATCTGAATTTATACAATATATAATTGATTGTTCAAGTACATCACAGTTACAAAAAATATTATCCAAGCAGGTAGCTGATATTGGTGTAATTCTAGTAGGTTCAAAGAAAGTATGGAGAAGATTAAAACATCTGAATAAATTAAGGAACCTTTCTGAGTACGAACATGATACCAAAATGTTTATATTGAAGTCACCACATACAACTATCTTCTTGTTATTGCCACTTATTATATTTAAAACGTTTTCCATTGAAGCCTCAAATAGATCATAGTTTCCAGAGGGAGGTCTGTGTACACATACAACAATATGTTGCTCGAGTTCTATGCAGGAAATTTCAATAGTTCGCTCAATAGAGTGACGAACAACATCTGGTCGTTCTTTATATTTTATATTATTTAATAATAATATTAAAGATCCACCTCTAATAGTAGATTCTCTTGTAAAAGCACTTACAATATTATAGTTTTCAATACAGGTCAGAATTTCATTTTTTTTTAACCAATGTTCTGTTAGACATAACACATGCACTTCCATGGTCTGCAAAAATAAACTAATTTCTAGATCTTTGCCAGAAAAGCCCTGTACATTTTGGTGAACAATATTTAAATAATTAGACTTTTCTGTTGTTTTAACTTTGCCAGAGACTTTCTCTGTTGTCTTATTATCTAATTTAAATGAATTGGAATAGATTCCAAAACAGTATTATTAGTCAATCTAATTTGCTCAATAGAAGCATTGTCGGGATAGAACAGAGCCTTGTGGTACACCAGCATTCACTGACATGAACCGCGAAGCGCATCCATCTGCGAGGACACGGATTCTTCGCTCATGCAGGAAGCCGGCGATCCAGTTACAGAGCTGAGCGGGCAGACCGTATGCCGGGAGCTTGGAGAGAAGAGCCTTGTGCCAGACCCGATCGAACGCTTTGGCAATGTCAAGGCTAACTGCCAGTGACTCACCACGTTTGTCAATAGCTTCACCCCAGACATGCATTAAGTACGCTAGAAGATCACCCGTTGACCGGTTCGGCCGAAACCCGTACTGTCGATCATTAATTAATGAGTGATCTTCTAGGTATCGGATCAGCTGGTGGTTTAAGATCCGTTCCATGACCTTGCAAAGAACTGAGGTGACAGCTATCGGGCGGTAGTTAGCTGGGTCTGATCGGTCTCCCTTTTTGGGGACCGGTTGCACATTGGCCTCTCTCCAAGATTCCGGCACACACCCAGAAGAGAGAGAAAGACGGTATAGCCGCGTTAAGACAGGAGACAACTCCGCTGCGCAGTTTTTCAGTACTATTGCTGGAATGCCATCAGGTCCACTAGCTTTCCGGACGTCGATTGACTGAAGCTCCGCACGTACATCACATTGCCTAATACGAATATCGGGCATTGTGTGGCCACAGTGGGAGAGTGTTGGTGGCTGTAAGTTGCAGTCATCGATTCGGGAGTGAGCAGCAAAGAGTTTTACCAAGAGATCGGCTTTCTCTTGCGGCTTGTGAGCTAGCGAGCCGTCAGAACATCTCAACGGGGGCAGCGAGGGTTGACAGAAGTTGGATTGCACGGCTTTGGCCAGACGCCAGTAGCTACGGCTTCCCGTAGGATGCGTAAGAAGTTTTTGGCCAACTCGTGCAACGCGCTGGGCATCCGCTCTGATGAAGGCCCTTTTGCAGGACTTGGTGGCGTTGTTATAGGCTGCTTTCAGTGAGTCAATGTTAGGATCCCCGCAAGCTCGGCCCCTGATCCAAGCGCGGTATGCCGACTGTCTGTTTTCAACAGCTAAGGCACAATCGCGGTTGAACCAGAGGTTACGCCTACCCCTACTGATGAGATCGGAGTGAGGGATATAGTACTCCATCCCTAACATGATCTCATCAGCAAGAGCAGTAGCGCTAGCGTTCGGGTCCAGCTCACTGAAACAGCGCTGCCTCCAAGGGACAGATGCAAAGTAATCCCGCATACCGTCCCAATCTGCCGACGCATAGTGCCAGATGCGGCGTTTGGCAACCATAGGTACCGGTGGCGACGCCCGTGGCACCCCAGCGGATATCAGGCAGTGATCCGATGTTCCCAAAGGAGCACGAACCTCTAGCCGATATCCATCCGGGCGAGTCGTCAGCAGAAGGTCCAACAATGAGGGCGCGTGACCGACAATGTCTGGAATCCTGGTGGGCTGGTTTACCAGTTGGGTCAGGTCATGCGTGAGAGCGAAAACGTGGGCAGTTCTACCAGCATGGTCAGTTTTAGAGGAACTTAACCACGACTCGTGGTGAGCATTGAAGTCCCCTAAAAACACCAATTCCGCGGTTGGAAACTGCTCCTGCGCAACATCTGCCACCCGACTAAGATGTTCGAAAAGTCGAGTTGTCTCCATGTCACCGCTGTGGGATCTATACAGGCACACGTAGATACGGCAATGTGTGCCCAGGTCCACATGCACCCCAAGAATAGAGTAGGAAGGGTCCTCCAAACAGCGCAGACGGCGACAGCAAACATCCGCCCGGACAAACAAGCATACCCCGGCCTTCGCTTTGAAGGACTCTTCAAGAACGTAGCCGGGGTAATCCAAGTAGCTAGTGTCTGCCGGGCGGAGTATTTGCGTCTCCGTCAAAAACAGCATTTCGAGTCGAGCCGTCTCGAGATGTTGGTGGACGGCATTGAGGTTAGCATGGAGCCCACGGATGTTAGTGAGCCCGACCTCAAACAGCGTGGTTGTGGTGGGGGTGTGCACCGCTGAACGACCGGAAATGTTTCTTAGCGCTGCCATAGTAAAAAATAAAGGAGGAGAGGCGTGAATTGGGGAAACGTCGTCGCGATATATACGGTCAAAGCGTGAGGCCTGTTTCCCCAGGTAATAGCCGACAGCAGAGAAGCGCTGACCCGCCGAACGGAAGGGCCCCCGAACCCCCCCGGGAATGGCCGCCGGGACCCCACCAGCCGGTCACCAACCGGCACGACGGACCACCCCAAGATTATGCGTGGCATGATAGGGCAGCCTCACGAACTGGTTAGGTTCGCTTGGGCCCCTGTACTGTACCACGGGCGGCCAGCGGAACAGCCGTTTCTTCGGGTCTCCCTGGTCGGCGGGTCAACGCAGTCCACCTGGCTCTGGTTAGACGGAAGCCGTCACTGACCGCATCCATCGCCGCAACGTCTCCCCAAGCTCTGGTTGTACGCTGACTGATCCCGGAACGCGACCACAAGTGGTCACTTGGCGGGTTTTACGCCATGCGTACGGTGGTCACTAACCAGGCGGGTGTTCAGACCCTACCACCAGTCGAGCAGTTGGTAGCTCGGTAATCCCTTAGTCGCCTCTTACGACACCCACGGGAAGAAATGGGGCGGTGAATTGTATTCTTAATCCGTCACCGCACGGACAATACGTGTGGGCTCAGTTGCCCGCGAAGGGATTTCATTTTGCGCCTCATGATGACAATGCATCTGCAATACCAAGTGATCTTTTCCTTATGTTATCGGAGTGTCTGTAGGGGAAGGTAGCTACTTACAGGCCGTACGTGACTTGTGGGTTCAAGTCGCATCGTAAGAGATTTCTCAAATACACACATAAAGACTATAACCTTAATTTGTCAAGCCGTGTAAGACTCTCGGGAGTCTTACGACAATCACACCAATTGCGTCTGGAATCGGTGCCTTAAGGCAGCTTAAGGTCAAGCAAATCCAGAGTTTAATTTTTGACGAAGAATATTCGACACCATTCCAGATAGAATTCACAATAAAAAGACAACCCACCTACACTGATTTGACAAAGTTTCAAATTAAATGACTCCTCATTTAATTGCTTAATAGTTTTGATATTTTATTCGACCTTGAATGCTGTTTAAAAGTTTGTTCTAAAAGTTTAACCACCGAGATAAATATACATACAGGATGGTGCCATCAATACGACAATAAATTGAAACATAGGCTATATAAGTTCATAGTAATGGTTTGCCACTTTCAAAAACATCTTATTTATTTGACACGTACCTATTGTATGAAATAAAGTAAGATTGGCTGCATTATTCCATAGAAACGTCATGAAATTATCAAAAGGTTTTTCAAAGTGGCAAACCATTTCTATACTCTTTATTGCACTTTAAATATACACAGTAAGTTACATGTAATAGGAAGTTTGCGAGGGTGGACTTATCTCTAAAAGAGATCTCTTCCAGCCAACCCATGGATAAGTGAGATATTTCAGGTGTGACAAGCAGGTACCACAAAGCACGGAAAAACAAAGTACTTACAACAATTTACCTATAATAAACCATAAAAATAGATATGTAAATATACAACATAAATATATACATATATATACATAAATATATATCTACTTACATACATACATTTAAATACTATACTAAATACATAAATTAAATAATAGTACGTAGATAAGTTTCCTAGAATTATACTACAATTTTGGATAAAAAATTATTTTTTATCCTAACCTTGCAAGACGCAATGGAAGGACTCTCTTGGATAGCTATAGGAAGATTGTTCCACAATTGAGCAGCTCGAAAAGTAAAAGAGTGAAGAAGAAAATTGGTATTACATCTAGGAAGCTCGAGCCTCTTAATGAGACACGGCCGCGTAAAGCGAGAAGGAGGTGTAGCGAACTGGAACCGGGAACGAAGGTAGGAGGGGGAATTTGTATCATTCAGGATTTTATAGAGATTGGTAATGATGTGCACATTACGGCGTTCCCGAATGGGAAGCCATTTAAGCTCTGCCCGAAAATAAGATACATGATCGAACTTCCGCAATCCAAAAATGAACCGAATGGCCAGATTTTGGAGCCGCTCGACCTTATTGAGAAGCTCTTCGGTCACATACAAATAACACATCAGCGTAGTCGAGAATGGGTAAAAGAAGAGATTGTGCAAGCATATTTTTTGTTTTTAAAGGGAGAAAGTATTGAAGACGCTTGAGAGAGTGAAATGAGAAATACATACGCCTACTGACCTCATTGACTTGAGATTTCCAGGACATATTAGAATCGATGATAATGCCAAGATTTTTTGCCTTTTCACTGTAATCAATGACGATGCTATTATAAACGACCGGAGGTATCAGGCTGAGGTCCAGTCTGGCCTTCAACCTACTGCTACCAACAATCATGACTTTAGACTTGGCTGGATTAACAATTAAACCAAAAGAATTGGCCCAAGCTAGGATAGCAGATAAATCATGATTTATGGCAGCAACAGCCTCGGACACCTCCGACAACCTAAAATGTCTATAGATCTGAAGATCGTCAGCATACAGGTGGAATGAAGAAGAGATAGCGCAAGATATTTTATTAATGAAAATTGAGAAAAGCAAGGGGGAAAGTACACCACCTTGGGGCTCGCCAGCAGTCAGACAACACCAGTTCGACGAAATATCGTTCATTCTAACACTCTGCTGGCGACCAAATAGGTAGAATTGGAACCACTGGATTACCGGTAACGAGACGTTTGCCGAGCGAAGAATACCTAGGAGTATATCGTAATCACGGATCGTAATCAACCGAGTTGAATGCGCTACTGAAGTCTAAGAGAGCAACTAGTGTGAGTTTGGTGTCATCCATAGCACTATGAATATCTTTCGTTACATTCGTTTCTATGAACTAATATAGCCCATGTTTCAATTTATTGTCGTATTGACGGCACCACCCTGTATAATATCTACTTTAGTAGTTGATTGCTGTTTCAATTTCTGTCGAACGTCATTGACTTTGGACTCGTTGCTTTAATTAAATCACAAAGAGCTCTTCGACGTTAACAATACAGTATCTAATTCAAGTTGACCATTCGTGGGAATGAGTTACTACGAAGAGTTTCATGTTTTACGATGACTGTCGCTTCGTTACTCAGTTTCGGGCAACTTAAATTGGTGCAAATGACTAACTTATTTACACTCAAATCAATATACCTGAAGCTTATGAACCTTTTCTTTCCTTTCCTTCTAAATTCACTTTATAGGGCAATGACTTAAAACAAAAAAGGGAACACATCGAGTGTTAAATAATTCCCAAATATTTGCATTGACACAAAAACAAAAAGGGAAATAAATACACTGGGTGTTACAGAATTCCCAAATATTTGGGATTCGGGGTTGCGGGAGGTCGATATCGTAGTACACGCACGGGCTGTGTGTGTGAGTGTGTGTGTGTGTTCGTGTGTGTGTGGTATGTGCGCGTGTGTGTGTGTGTGTGGTATAACTGTAGTTTGTCGTAAGACACGCAATAGTAGGTACGCATTTTTTAGGGTTGTCCCGAGCAGCAGGGCAATGTTTTTATTAATTTTATAAAAAGATTAAAGTAGTCACAAACTTTTGACAGGCATCACAACCACCTTAATTTTTATTTCTGATTTTTAGAACACTATACGGTATGGCCAAACATTTCACCGTCGACAAATGGGCCGCGTGGCCTTTTTCAACAGAAGAAATCCATTGACGAACTCACCTGTCGCTGGCGAATCAGCGGGCGTGTGCGGGGCTCACCCAGCGTCTAATTTGACACTGGGAATACCCACTAAAATTCCTGGATAATTCACGTGCCTTTCCTGGCGGTAGTCTGGTGTCTGAGAAGCAAATTCACCAGACCACCTCCAGGCAACCCGCCCTTATCTACGGTCCGGCTTCGCGCCGAGGAGCTGCGTGACCTACAGGCACATTACCGCTCACTTGAGACACTGGAGTGTGGTATTTCATCAGGCAACTTGGGCCACTACGAAAATATTGTACGCGAATGAGACAGACATGAATCTACACGAAAATTAGGTGGCAAGAAGCGAAGCTTTCTAAGGAATTCAAAACAATGATTTAAACACAATTTACTGGCACGGCTGGATAGCCTACTATAGTGTATCTATTGGTAATAGGATAAACGACTTTACGTCCATCACAAGTCGCACGCAACGCAAAACATATTAGGTATGCCGTCACAATTTAATGGAGAAACAAGGTAAATTTGTGATACCCTAAAGCATCTTCCATACGTGAGGCAGAGAATTAAACGCGTTGGCGATATCGAGTGACACCGCCAATATTAACCCCATCCTTCGACACCGTTTCTTCATTCAAGGGCTCTCACCTGAGCAATAGCATCTATGCTATGGTCGATATGTCCCGCCCCGGAAGCCGTATTGATCAGAACTGAGGTTCGTTTCAGACTCCTCGAGATAACCATAATTTAAAAACTTTCTTAAGTTTTATTGCCCTTTTAGAATCTGTTTAAATTGTATACGCACGGAAGGTGAGGTGATAGTAGGTACAGTCGACGACAAAAGTCCATAATTATTTATCAAAATCCTATATAAGCAGTACTTTGTTGCTTTGCTGTAATATAATACAGTGTCATAATGTACCTATCTTGATGAGCACTTTGAGGTGGTTTTAATATTCCGATCCGTGGTACTGATCCCCTAGAGGACCAGGATAACAAAACTGTCTGCCAATTTTGTCAGAAGTATTAGTTTTTTTTACTGAAAAACACGATTTTTTCTTTACGTTAAACCTTTTTCATATCTCTATCTATACTAAATTCATCATAAATAAATGTATATTTATAGATAGTTGCTGTCCCTGACCATATTGCTAACCAAGAAGTGAGTTTCAATTCGCTTTAGCGATATAAGTATGACTATATTTTATTTTATAGTAGGTATAAAGGGTGTGCCGTCAATACGACACTAAATTAAAACATGGGCTATATTAGTTTATAGAAATGGTTTGCCACTTTCAAAAACATCTTGTTCATTTGATAATTTTATGACATTTATATGAAATAATGCAGCAAATGTTATATTACTTCATACAAATAGGCACACCCTGTATAGTGTACGTTGATAAACTAATAAACGAGACAATAAAAATATAATTTTGCATTTTATAACAAATTCTCGTAAATATTTTTCAACTGTTAATCGATCGCACGCAACGTTTTTTATAAAAAAGAAAACCAATTAATTTTGGTACTGGAATTTTAAAATAACCTGGAAAAAATTGAGTAAATGTCAGAAAATAGTCCTGTAAAGCTGTAAGTCCGAATACATTCCAAAAAAGTAATAAAAAAAACTGTAGCAAGGATACTAAATAGTTTAGATTATCTTATTTTCTATGAACTACCCAAATATTTTTTATCAATAGTGCCTGGAAACTTGTCGTTGGAAACTTTAATAGTAAAGATCGCTTAGTTAGTGTATTATATGTGACAGAAATGCAGAAATGTCACGTATAATTCTAGGACTTAATTTAGTGATTTTAAACATAAAAGTGTAAATAGATTTATGGAGCATTAAAACGTACATTACGGTTTTGTAACTTGGTTGTAAGGAATTTTGAAGCCGATGTTACCTTTTCGTGGGTAGGTAATTGAAAAAATTATCTACATTAGTTTTAATAATTAAAACGTAAGTTTGACTCACAAAAAATTGAATTTTGTGACTACATCGCCCGGTCACCGGTCATTGGTAAACCCTTGGCAGGTAGCGCATGCGCGTATCTGTGTCTGTGTCATTTTAACGTCATTAAATTTAATCGAGGTTAGTTAGTGCAGCGAATATTTTATAGATGTTTCATTGTATGTTTAGCATAGGTAATGTCTCTTTACTTGATAGTCAAATTAATATCAACTTTGACATTGATTGGCGATTTGTGTTTATTTATTGTTTATTTGTGTTTATTTATTATTCGATATTTATTTAGCTTTTCGTAATACTTCCATGTCTAATAATAATTTTATTATTATGATAATTCAGAGATGTTAGTTTATATTGCATGTTTTTCAACTATTATCTAATCTTTGGTGTTAGTTAGCATATCTAGCACAAGTTGGACGTTTAGCACCACGGTGACTATGTGACCTGGCTTATTTTATACTGGGGCAATTCAAACCGCGGTGTGAACCGCCCCAGTGCTCATATTAGATGCGGCTTTTCGGAAGTTAGTGTGTGGCTACCTAATAATCATTATAAAATACAAATAATAAACTAGATATTATAGAGACATTCGATTGTTTGTGGGTGACGTCAACGTGGCGCAAGCGGGCAATTGGTGAAAAAAATATTATTTATTATATTTTTAATATTTATTATTTTATATTTATTTATTATTTTATTTCATAAATAGTATACTCATGAATAGACAATAAATATTCCAGAAGAAATAGTATTCTGCAACCAATAGTTTCTTATCTGTCAAGCGGCGTTATCCCTCCGGAGGGCTATGACAATTGAAAAATCTATTGACTAGAATTTGATGTTTGACGGGTTAATATCGATTTGTTTGAGGAGCTGATACTTACAAGTTGTCAAAAAACGGTCCGTAGAAAATGATGCGGTGTTGTGACGACACAATTCGGTAGTGGCCACACTGGCCACTGAATATGCATGGACAAAATTAATGATATCTTTATAATTAATGCGTTTAGGTACATGCCACATAAAATCTATATCGTATAAAAAAATACTTTTTAAAGCTTTTTATATATTTCCGAAATATGTGAATTTACTTTTTGTCTTATTGTCAACCTCCTCCGTGTCCTTTTCTTGTCGAATTGTATTTAATGAAAGATGACACTGAACTTTTAAACACACAGCAAAAATACCCTACTACTTAAATAATTAAAATTCATACTTATTCAAACTAGCATAATATTTGTTTTAATTGTTATCGAGATGCCCTTGAGTTATTATTTCGTATCGGATACGCATTACGCATGCGTAAAATAGCCATGATTCCATTAAAACGGTATGCTTCTGGTCAGTAACTAACACATAGACGTCTTCTTGAAATAGCACCGCAAAGTAGGTACAGTCAGTCGCATATTAGGCGTAACACGCCATTTCAAAAATAACTCTTGTTACCAAGTACTACAGTATCTAGAAATATAATGTGTTTTGCATGAGCTAATCTTATATTCGACGCGAATGGCAATACGAGTTCAATAAACTGCAGGCGTGGGTTGAAAATAGTTGAGATTGATCGCTTTATACCGATCACAGTCTATGATCGCCATAGCTATATAAGATTGCGGCGATCGGTGAGTTGTCGGTTTTTCCGGCACGCAACAAAAGGAATTTTGGTTGGACAGTTGCGTTTAGTACCTACCTACCCCTAGTGTAACTTTCAAACGAATCGAAACGCTTCACCCATCGTTGTGGTTAGCTCTCAAATCGTATGAAAACGAGAACAGTGAATCTGTTGTGAATTATTGGAAACCACTTATTATACTAAAGATATATTTATTTGAGAACAGTGCACCTAGTGTATGTATCAATCGAATTGAAACAAAAACATTAAACGTTGTTTCAAGTAAGCCACAAATTTGGTTTCAACTCACGAAGCGGTTTTCACAGAGACGAAACAAACTTGTCTCAAAGCTATTCCGAGCATGTCATTTGAATACGAATACGTACTTAATTGAGTCAGGGTGTGACGTCACATATACTATTACCTATTGAAACAACTAGATTAGGTTACTCACAATAACGTGGTCAAAGGCCAGACCAGACAGTATTCTGGTGCTATATTGCTGGTATTTAAGTCATCTAGTAAAAACATACTCAGGTACTGCACTGCTTTCGTAATTTTAATTTAATGTTTTCGTCACCATGTTCATGTATACAGGGTGGTGCCGTCAATACGACAATTAATATATGGGCTATATTAGTTCATAGAAATGGTTTGCCACTTTCAAATACACCTAATTCATTTAATAATTTCATGACATTTGTGTGAAATAATAAGATATTGGCCGCATTATTTAAATTATCAAAATTAAGATGTTTTTGAAACTAGAAAACCATTTCTATAAACTAATATTAATTTATTGTCGTATTCACAGCACCACCCTGTAGATAAAGATGTTCATTCATAGTAAGTAATTCAATATTAATGATGCTATAACTTTATATTTATACTCATACTTTATATTATATTATATTAGCTGTACAGTAAAATTAATTTTTATTTTATTCAATAATAGTTAGCTATTACTTAATAGTTAATTAAAGGAGAATTTTAGAGTGCGTACTACTGTATCAAAAATTCGCCTTCATGACTGATGTAAGTAAGTAATTAGTGTAGCGACTTTCACTAATTGAGGCAGGTGCAGGTTCGAGTCCAGCCTAAGTTTTCACTTTTAATTCAGTTGGAGACGGGACCAAGCAGCCTTACTGAAATACTTATTCTACTTCTTGAAGAAGTCTATCGGGGTTCTAACCAGGGACTTATGTCCCAGGTTCGATCTTTGTCCTGGGTTCGAATCCCGGAAGGGACAAATGTTTGTATGATGAGTACGAAATTTTTTTCACGAGTCATGTGGGTATATTTTTATGTTTATTGCTTATATTTCTAATGTTTACATATATTATATACTAGTGGCCGACCGGGGTTTCGCTCGCGTGGATGTCCTTACATAGGTTACCTTTTGGTACCATGAAATTAGGCTTGGTTATAAATTACATCTCTCTCAAGGTCTCAGGATGTAATCTATCGCAAGCTAAATTTCATCTAAATCGGATCAGCTGTTTAGAAGTGAAACTTAACAGACAAACTTACTTAGTTTCGCATTATATTAGTCTCGATTACTATCTACATTTCTCCGTTATCGTAAATCTTTCAACACTAGCTCTTAGGTAAGCTTCATTTGTGCTAATGGTGTGTGAGTAAGAATGTTATTATTATTATTCTAGGTGGAGTATGTATTCCTGGTTGGTGTCGGGGGCGGCGTGCCACATTACACGGACTACGCGAAGCATGTACGGCTAGGAGACGTGGTCGTCTCTACTCCAGCATCAGACTTACAAGACAAGTATGATACACATTTCTCCTAAGAACTCGGTGACGTAGAGGTTTGAGAGCTCTGGTTTCGATGACGAAAATAAACAAATTTCGCCATGGTTGATCCCGGGGTGCAATCAAAACTTTGTAATCTCGAACTCCTTCGTGCTTCGGAAGGCAATTTAAGCCCGGTTGTACTGCAACCGCCTTAACCCACCAACAATTGGACCAACACGGTGACGTTGACCACCACCCATGGCCCAAACTCCTCGTGTGTTTCTCCCCTGTAGAAATTAAGGCCAGCAATGGGACGTATACAGTGTGTTTTTTTGGGATGGGACGTATACTGGACAGTATGGGTAAATCCAAAAACATAGAAGATACAGGGAAACGGCCTTAGGAACCATTTATTCTTTTTTTGTGAAAAAGAATTTGACATAGTAATTTTTTTGGTAAAGCGTGAGTAGTCCATAGATTTCTATGGACTACGTTTTAAAAAAAACTATACTTTTAACTCTTTCTTTTGCCGCTCCACCAACATTTATAACAAAGAATTCACCGACATTGATCTTTTTTTTTTTTTTTCTATTTATTTTATACAACTAGATGACAAACAAGCTGACGGCCCACCTGATGGTAAGCGGTTACCGCCGCCTATAGACACCTACAATAACAAGGAAAAGCACTTGATATTGCAGGTGCGTTGTCATCCTGAGGCCTAAGATGAAATGCCGTCCATGCCCAGTAATTACACTGGCTACCTTTCCCTTCAATCCGAGACACAGCGAACTGTTTCACGGCTGAAATAAGAAAGGCGGTGGTACCTACCCAGGTGACCCTACATATGGGTCTACCACCTAGTAAAATCGATCTGTTCAATATTACCCACAACAAATTAAAACAAAGGTTAAAGAGCACTCTTTGTACGTAATTTACTTTATTTACATGTATATTTATGTATGTATATATTATTTACATAGTAATTTTTTTGGTCAAGCGTGAGTAGTCCTTAGATTTCTATGTACTGACGTTTGATCAAAAATTTTTCAATAAATTTGACTAATTTCTGCTGCTTAGATTTTGCATCAAAATTTTTTTTTTCAAAATGACTTCTTTCTTTGGACAACTTACGCTTAACCAAAAAATTACTATGTCAATTTTTTTTCACAAAAAAAGAATAAATGGTTCCTAAGGCTGTTTTCCTGTATCTTCTATGGTTTGGATTTCCCTATACTGTCCCAGTTAAAAAAAACACGCTGTATAGGCTGGTGATGATAATGACGATTCGAATTTATTTAGAGATAAGTACCCAGTAATAGTAGCTGCTAGAGGATCAAACTATGGTGACATAATCGTATCCATTCCGATGTCTGACCTGTCTGACTTGTAATACTTGTTCATTGTAATGACCTACTCCACAATATGTTACTGGAACGCATGAAATTTAAGGCCGTGACCGTAAATGTTATGCTTTTTTAACCGACTTCAAAAAAGGAGGAGGTTCTATGTTCCACTGTATGTATATTTTTTGTACGTATGTTCACCGATTTCTTTGTCAATTGCGAACCGATTTTCAAAATTCTTTTTTTATACAATAGAGTATACTCCAGAGGTGGTCCCATTGTCACCAAGTCAGGATCTGATTATGGGATCCCAGGGAAATCGAGGGCAAACCTCAAATTTTATAGGCACGTATGACATGTTTTACTTTTTTCCAAAGCTATTCAAGTATTTGCTTCTGCTAGTCATCATCTCATGTTGGTGAGCTGGTGATGGAAGGTACAACTTCTTAACGGTTTAGAGTTGGAAGATAATTATTTCACTATTATAGATACGTATTAACGAATAGTTGTATTCTATTATTCGGGTGAACTGATGATGGAAGGTAACGGTTACCGTCACGGTGTGTGGAGTTGGATAATACTTTCTTTATCAGTGGTACGATACGATAATATGAAACAATATTATGTATTCCAACCAAAGACTGAGAGACAGATAAGTCGATAGTGCTGACGGTCACCCATCTAGCTTAGACCTTAGAAATCACTTAAAAATGTGTTTTTTTTAACAAAAATAAAAACGACTTCAAAACACTAAAAAGGAAAAAAATAATTAAATTTCAGTACTTAAATACTAACCTCCTGAAATTTATTTTTTAAAGTTGTGCTAATCTGTTTCCAGAGACAATAAAAAGTTAATTATTTTTCCTTTTTAGTATTTTGAAGTCGGTTTTAATTTTTTGTGTAAGTATAACATTTCTCTGAGAAAAAACTTGTCCATAAAATAAAATCTTATTCCACGATGTTCGAAAACGAACCTCTTTGGGGCAATAGATCCTTTTTAATACTTTTTATTGTCCCTTTGTTTTTTTGTCATTGGCAGTATAGATTTTTCTTCATAATTAAATTGTGCACGTAAAAGTGATTTTCATTTACAATGTGTACCTACCTACATTATATGTAAGTAGGGCAGTTATGTGAAATATATTGACTAGAATTTCTAAAACAATTTACCTTACTAAAATTAAGTTCTCAGTACTTATGTGACAAACCTCAAGTTCTATTTCTAGAACAGATTAGTTATTATGTTTCCTCGTAAATAGTTATTAATATTCTATACCATAACATTAATTATAAAATGGACGGTATTAAATATTTCTATAATAAGTAGTAAATTATTGACATAGTAAAAGTAGGTACTATCTCTCAACGGGTAACAATAATACCCAACTCTTTCCCATTAAGTACGTAATATAAGATTGACATTACCACCAAGACGCAATGGTTTAACCAGGGTCGCAAGGATAATGTTGAACCTAAAAATCCCGTCAACCATTAAGGAAAATTATCAAAATCTTTGGCTTAGTTACTACGTAACTGTCCCATAGTGATGTAGTGTTGAACTGTTGACACGTTTGTCTGACGTAGACGTCATAATAAGAATCTTTTGCAGCACGTGCTGAATAACAATTAGAGCCATCATTATTCATAATTCCATACTTAATGTTTTAATTGATACATTTTACTTTTTTGACCGATCATCAAAGAAATATGAATCGATTGATTCTTTTAAGTAGGTACTACAAGATTTTATATTAATATTTAATTGTTTGTGCATTTCTAAAGATATTTTTTATTTGTCATACAGAAGAAAGATTCCATTAGATATTTTCAAGTATACCTACTGTATTCTTCTACTACCTACCTAATTACCTATCCTTCCATACTAATACTATCAATGTGAATGTAGCTCTGTCCGTCTGCCCGCTATGTTGGCACTCCTAAACCGCCGAAGAGGATTTAGATGAAAAGAGATGTGTCTAAATTTAAAAAAAAACGGAATATGCAGTTTTCAATTTTCCATTGTCTTTTTGCTTACTTTGTTGCGTGGTAAAGAACGAGAAATTTAATAGATAACTGCAACACGGCCAAAATTTATCGAGGCGCTTATGTAACTTTGGTGACGTTTAGTTGACTTCTATGTCGCCGGCCATAATGCTATTTTTTCTTGGATTCAGGAGATATTTTCTGATTTTTTGAGATACTGTAGGTCCTGTCGTTACTACACTGGGCCGCGCGCTATTGTCGCTATTGCGCGCTTATGGACACGTGCGAGAATAAAAGAATTTTATAACAACAAACTGTATCAGCTTTTCAAGAATTAATGCATTTTTAAATTCTCGGATTCCCGGTGTTTGATTGCGGTGCAAGCCAGGTCACAACAGTGCATACACCTGACCGGACTTGAAAAACATACCCTTTGGCAAGAAGAGAAATTAGCTACTACGCCCTAAAACACAGAATAGGTGTTTAAATATAACCAATTTACCGGATTTAACTCGCGTTCAATTAGATGTTATATTATTATATACCCGACGTTTCGATTACCTACTTTACAGCGATCGTGTGGATCACGGGAAGACTGAAGACGTCAAATAAGTTTTAAGTTAACTACCGTCACTTTGTGTTATATTTAGTACGGTCCGAATTACGCATACGGAGCCTCACGGTGTCAGTTTTTTGGCCATAGATAGGTGGTTCAAGTCATAGTAGCATTTGGCGCGTCAACCGACATCAGACCACGCGGGCGGCCACTAGTTGTGTTATTTTAACATATAAAAGTGACTACATGTTTCTTACGACAAAAGGATTTTTTGTATTTTGATTTGTCTCTACAATTCGATTTGCGTAGAAGTTTATACCACAAAACCACTGTAAGTCTACATGGCAACCAAATAGGATAAAACTACGCTACTTACGTACTTTGGTTTATCATGATCATGAATAACAATTTAGCCGCCAAATGTCATCGCAGTCATGACGCAAAGCTAACTTAGGAGTCATAATTTTATAAAATAAGTTGGGTTAAGTTTGAAATAAAAACATAATTATTATTCCAAAAAAGAATCTATATCTTTATACAGATTAGATACTTGCATAGGAAATTTATATTATTATCTAACATCTGCCAGATAGATGGCTTCATCGCCGTATCTGGATTGTTCATCTATGAAATCGCGCTGCAGCAGTGCGCAGATTATTATGAAAACAGCTTGAGCTGAGCTGAGACTATAAACACATACTTCGCTTCGTCGTTGTTTGTCCAATAATCCGAATAACCGGACAGTGTCTCTTCAGGCCCATAGAAATTACTGAATAACATAGAGACAATGTGCTGCGTTATACTGCAATCCAACTATTTTGACACGCAATAAACCTTTCACTTAGCAATAGTTGGCGTAATTTAAGGTTTTTTTAAAGCTAGGCGTAACACCTAGGTGTTAGGCTAGCCGTGTCTTGTAATTAAACTGCCCAAGCTACCAAAGGAGTTGTTTAAAAATGTGTGGTGCCCCGCCAGATCTATGTAGGTACATAACAATAATAGGCAAAATCAGCAGAACAATTTTCTTTTCGTTGCTTTGTTTGGTGGTACAAAGCACGAATTTTTATAGAAAAAACTGCAACACAGCCAAATATTTATCATGGCCCCCTATGTCACTTTGGTGACGTTTAGTTGACTTCTATGTCGCCCGCTATATTGCCATATTAAAATATGGTGAAATCGACGAATTTTGTGAAATAAATGTGAAAATAAATCATATTAATATTTAACCCGGATTCAGGAGATTTTTCCTGATTTTTTTGTGATAGTGTACATATACCTGGCCGGATAATAATATAAAACATCTCTTTTCAATTTGTTTTTTATTGTGATAAAACTTAGGAACAAAGGAAATTACCAGCTATCATAATTAATTTCGAAAATCCACAGCACACAGGAGCGGATGTTTACAAAATCGCCAGCTAAATAACTTTATCGTATTGACGTATGCTCGATATAAATTTTATAGTAATACAAGGTAAATTACCATGTGAGTTTGTTCAAATCACAAGCCAATAGTTCATTCATAAATAATGCTTATATTCCTTCTACGATCAATGCATTCAATGGGAAAATACCTTATTTGACTTTTACGCATGTTTATTGCTAATTATAATTATAGAACGCGGTTTACAGATAAATATTACTTAATTTGTCAGTAATTAATTTAATTGAAGTCTGATTATTTTACAGCGAATGCATACATGCTTAGTAAATGTTCAGTGCCTACTTTTCTTACTTAATTATTTTGTCATCTCTGTGAAGCAAACTTTTTTAACCTATTTTGTATGTTAAAATAGGCAACAATTTTTAGTTATAATTTTCTGGTATAAAAAAGGTAAATGTAAAAAACCATTTACCTTTTTTTATGTATAGCACGGCAAATGACAATGCCACCTGATGTGCAGCGGTAAGAAATAGAAAAAAAAATAGAAAAAAATATATTGTACCCAAAAATTTTGTTCACAAATTGTTGGGGGAATTCTCTCTTTAAGTTTTTATAAACCTGTACTGAGGATCAATACTAGATTACTAATATATATATTCTTACTGATAAGAAGAATCAATATGCGAAACAGCTAGTGGAGCTTGAAACACACTGCAGTGCGTTCACTAACAGAATTGTTCGTCTTCGAGCTTCACGAGCGGGGCGGCACGCGCGATTATTCCCGCCGTCCACCCCGTTGCTGTATGATATTGATAATATAATTAAACTACCTACTTAATTAATTTGTAATAAGTATTTACACCCAAATTCAGCAGGGTTGGACATCGAGAATGTTTATCTAAGCAGTGGTTTTGTCCACCGGAGGTGAATTTGAATATTAATGTTTAAAGTGGATTAAAACATTCCAATATTACGAACCAAAAACAAACAAAAAATTTGATTCTGTAGAAAGTGGAATAGTATTGAAAAGAAATCACCAAATAATGTTGCAATGCAATTATTCTATTATAAATTATTGAAATAATTTAAATAAATATTCTATATAATTATTATTTCTCAGGTACGTTTATATCTTCTGCGAGAAGGCAGAGCGTAACAGTAAAGGTGGTTGGGATTACGAGGTGAAACCATACAAGCCGTCGAACTACCTCCTGCAAGACATCGCTTTACGACTCACTAGGTCCCACACAACGCCTTGGAATACATATGTCGAAGAAGGTAATTCATTGTTTAAGTACAGGCAGGCATGATTTATATTTAAGAGTAATTTATTGGCATAAAATTCAAATAATATTTTGTCTTTAAAACGGATATTTTCGTATTTTATAGCCTTGGAAGAGTTCGGTGTGGAGTAGCTATTACAGGCTTTACCCCTCTTCCAAACGTATTGGATTAAAAATTTCAAACGGTCCGTTTGAAACTATGTGTGCCATCAAAAGGAAGGGATTTGTGCGTTATTTCATCACTAGTATAACTTTTCTTTACGGCAAAAAATACATTTATCATAAAATTATTCAGGTCGACATAGTTTAGAGATTTTCATAAATTTAAATCGCATTTCCAGCAACGATAGTCTAGTGGGGAGGGCGATTTGTCTCCTACAAACCCGCCGCGCCCGCCGGTCTCTTTCATCAATAGGATATCTTATTATGTCTGGTTCGTGGGTACCTACTTCAATATCTTAATCTGTTGAGCCCCATAGTTTCATTCTTGTCATGTCACTATTTGTAATCTTCACTCGAAATCTAGCACCAACAAAATGTTTACCCGTTTTCTTGCCGTGCCACAAATCTATAAAAAATATTATACAGGATGGTGCCGGCAATACGACAATAAATTAAAACGTGGGCTATATTAGTTCATAGAAATGATTTGCCACTGTCAAAAACATCTTATTCATTTGATAATTTCATGACATTTCTATGAAATAATTCATCCAATGTTATATTTTTTCATACAAATGTCATGAAATTATCAAATGAATAAGATGTTTTTATCCGACTTCAAAAACGAGGAGGTTTTCAATTCGGCCGGTATGTTTTTTTTTCTATGTATGTACACCGATTACGCCGAGATTACTGATCCGATTTATGTGATTCTTTTTTTGTTCGATGCGGAATAGCTGCCATTTGGTCCCATAAAATTTTTTTCAAAATCAGTTCGGTAGTTTGGTTTTTATAAATAAAAAAAGCTGAAATTAGTAAGTCGTCTACATTTTTTTTTCTTCTTATGTACACCGATTACGTCGAGATTACTGATCCGATTTACGTGATTCTTTTTTTGTTCGATGCGGAATAGCTGCCATTTGGTCCCATGAAAATTTTTTCACAATCAGTTGGGTAGTTTGGTTTTAAATTAAAAAAATGAAATCATTAAGTCGTCTACGTATGCGAAATTGCGAATTTTTGTTTTTCTATGACTTTTTAGTGAAACGATACGATAGTTGGAAACAATATAAGTCGATGGTCAGTGAAGCACCGACTCCAAAAAATATGTTTCTAGGGGATGAGTACCTACCTACTTAAATTTAATTATTTTATCCTTTTCAGTTTTTTGAAGTCGGTTTTAATTTTTGAAAGTGGCAAATCATTTTCATGAACCACTATAGTCCATGTTTTAATTTATTGTCGTATTGACAGCACCACCCTGGATATTAATACGTTATACCATCAATAGGTATTGATTTAATAAATCCTATCAGCACACAACATTTTTCATAACCACTGAAAAACGTTACATTGAATATCTTTTTTCATTTGTGTGTGTTCGTTATATTATGTAGTAGTTACCTAACCCCTCTCAATTAAAATCTAAAATAAAACTTATTTAGCACTTTATCAATTAAGAACTGCGTTTTTCTTTAGTTGTTATTTATTTAAGGTTTACAACGTTTGCGCGGAGTCCCCGGTCGCTGGGAAGCGCCGGAGGGCGTCACTGACAGATTGACCGTGGACGTGGGCGAGGGCGCTTTCATAGAAGTGTCTCACCCCGCACCGCAGGGAGATCAAGTGTAAGATCTTAAATATTTTATTATTATTAACTACAATACTAAGTTTTTTTTTTTAAAGAATATGAAGCGTACGAAGCTTTGAACTCATTGATATGGGTTACAGTTTTGAGGAGTCAGCAGATTATCCTTGTTCATCTGTATGATGATGGAGTTGATCCATCATCATACAGATAAACAAGGATAATCAGTGGAAATAAAATAAAGTACAGTAATATTTTAACTTAAATGATCTGAAAACATAAATCAAAAAATACAAACCACCATATGATTATGACAAAATGATTGTTTATTTTTCTGAGTCACGTTCACAGACGCTGACAACACTGTGGTAGGCTTTCGAGATTGTTTTGAGGTTACTAATGCGAGGTTTAGTGTGCGACGTCATTGGTTACGAATATAAACTCTGTATATCTCTGCAAAATAAAGATACAAGTCACTTTCTAAAACTTCAAAGTTTGAAATGTGTTACACTCTTATTTCAATGTAATAACCACAGAAATAATAACATAAATGTGTTAAGCTGTATGCTCGACCATTTGCCTTCCCGTTTTAGGTTGAATTCAAAAATAAATAAGTCTATAATAATTACTATAAACTTACAAGTTTAAGCAAATGTACGAGTGCGTTTCTCATTCAGTAGTTATTTAGACTATTTTAAGATAATTTTAAATCATTGTTACCTGTGGCGGCTTTATTGGCTCTTTGAACCTTATTTAATTTTTTTTCTATTTAAGTCGTAAGCCCCAAAAAAACCCAAAAAATGGTTTAAAATAACAGAGATCGCGCATCGGGTCGTCGCGTACATTGTGCACCCGTAGCCGGCGGACGAGCTGTAGCCGCAGCAGGCGAAGGCCGCGCCGCGTTCGCCGCGCATGCTCGCGCGCTCGCGTACGACTGCGAGCTGGACGCGGTGCTCGACAGCGTGGTCGGGAACAGGAAGGACTGCTTCGTGTCTGTCAGAGGTACGTATACAACGTACATGTTCGCCGCGCATGCTCGCGCGCTCGCGTACGACTGCGAGCTGGACGCGGTGCTCGACAGCGTGGTCGGGAACAGGAAGGACTGCTTCGTGTCTGTCAGAGGTACGTATACAACGTACATGTTCGCCGCGCATGCTCGCGCGCTCGCGTACGACTGCGAGCTGGACGCGGTGCTCGACAGCGTGGTCGGGAACAGGAAGGACTGCTTCGTGTCTGTCAGAGGTACGTATACAACGTACATGTTCGCTCCGCATGCTCGCGCGCTCGCGTACGACTGCGAGCTGGACGCGGTGCTCGACAGCGTGGTCGGGAACAGGAAGGACTGCTTCGTGTCTGTCAGAGGTACGTATACAACGTACATGTTCGCCGCGCATGCTCGCGCGCTCGCGTACGACTGCGAGCTGGACGCGGTGCTCGACAGCGTGGTCGGGAACAGGAAGGACTGCTTCGTGTCTGTCAGAGGTACGTATACAACGTACATGTTCGCCGCGCATGCTCGCGCGCTCGCGTACGACTGCGAGCTGGACGCGGTGCTCGACAGCGTGGTCGGGAACAGGAAGGACTGCTTCGTGTCTGTCAGAGGTACGTATACAACGTACATGTTCGCCGCGCATGCTCGCGCGCTCGCGTACGACTGCGAGCTGGACGCGGTGCTCGACAGCGTGGTCGGGAACAGGAAGGACTGCTTCGTGTCTGTCAGAGGTACGTATACAACGTACATGTTCGCCGCGCATGCTCGCGCGCTCGCGTACGACTGCGAGCTGGACGCGGTGCTCGACAGCGTGGTCGGGAACAGGAAGGACTGCTTCGTGTCTGTCAGAGGTACGTATACAACGTACATGTTCGCCGCGCATGCTCGCGCGCTCGCGTACGACTGCGAGCTGGACGCGGTGCTCGACAGCGTGGTCGGGAACAGGAAGGACTGCTTCGTGTCTGTCAGAGGTACGTATACAACGTACATGTTCGCCGCGCATGCTCGCGCGCTCGCGTACGACTGCGAGCTGGACGCGGTGCTCGACAGCGTGGTCGGGAACAGGAAGGACTGCTTCGTGTCTGTCAGAGGTACGTATACAACGTACATGTTCGCCGCGCATGCTCGCGCGCTCGCGTACGACTGCGAGCTGGACGCGGTGCTCGACAGCGTGGTCGGGAACAGGAAGGACTGCTTCGTGTCTGTCAGAGGTACGTATACAACGTACATGTTCGCTCCGCATGCTCGCGCGCTCGCGTACGACTGCGAGCTGGACGCGGTGCTCGACAGCGTGGTCGGGAACAGGAAGGACTGCTTCGTGTCTGTCAGAGGTACGTATACAACGTACATGTTCGCTCCGCATGCTCGCGCGCTCGCGTACGACTGCGAGCTGGACGCGGTGCTCGACAGCGTGGTCGGGAACAGGAAGGACTGCTTCGTGTCTGTCAGAGGTACGTATGCAACGTACATGTTCGCCGCGCATGCTCGCGCGCTCTCGTACGACTGCGAGCTGGACGCGGTGCTCGACAGCGTGGTCGGGAACAGGAAGGACTGCTTCGTGTCTGTCAGAGGTACGTATACAACGTACATGTTCGCCGCGCATGCTCGCGCGCTCGCGTACGACTGCGAGCTGGACGCGGTGCTCGACAGCGTGGTCGGGAACAGGAAGGACTGCTTCGTGTCTGTCAGAGGTACGTATACAACGTACATGTTCGCCGCGCATGCTCGCGCGCTCGCGTACGACTGCGAGCTGGACGCGGTGCTCGACAGCGTGGTCGGGAACAGGAAGGACTGCTTCGTGCCTGTCAGAGGTACGTATACAACGTACATGTTCGCCGCGCATGCTCGCGCGCTCGCGTACGACTGCGAGCTGGACGCGGTGCTGGACAGCGTGGTCGGGAACAGGAAGGACTGCTTCGTGTCTGTCAGAGGTACGTATACAACGTACATGTTCGCCGCGCATGCTCGCGCGCTCGTGCCTCGTGTATTTCACCACTAGATGACAAACAAGCTGACGGCCCACCTAGTGAGTCCTTACCGCCGCCTATAAACACCTGCAATAACAAGAAAAAACTACTTGGTATTGCAGGTGCATTGTCATCCTGACGCTTATGATGAAACATACGTCTACAAGTCGAGGGGTGTCTACTTACACGTTGCATACGCAAAAAAAAATCCAGAGAAAAGTTATGTTGACAGTAGGGTTGTTGAGGAAGTGATTATGAGGAAGAGGAGGAGGAAGAGGAAGTGTCAAGCACAAATTTAGAGGATGCGGATGAGGATGAGGATATTTTTTGAGGAAGAGGATGCGGGTGAGGAAGCGGAAGAGGAAGCGGATGAGGAAGAGGATGATATGAAATATATTATTCTGTCAAGAAAGTACCGGGAAAATATCAATAATACATCCAAATTTATTTTATCACCTTCAAAATATGCTCCTTCAGAAACGATACACTTACGCCAACGAATAATCCAATCATCAAAACATTTTTTAAACGCTGTTTCCGGAATTGAGTGCAGTTCTCGCCTCGAATTCTTCTTTATGTCTTCTACCGAATGAAAACGGGTGCCACGAAGTGGCAATTTGAGTTTGGGAAAAAGAAAGAAGTCGGCTGGAGCCATATCTGGTGAATATGGTAGTTGCTCGATGGTATTTGTTGAGTGTTTGGTCAAAAAGTCGTTCACAATGATGGCCTTGTGCGATGGCGCATTATCGTGGTGCAAAACACAAGAATTTTCTCTCCCTAAAATCTGCCCTTTTTCGTCGAATTTGCTCTCTGAAACGCTGCATAACGCTCAAATAATATTCTTTATTTACCGTTTGACCTTCCGGTAAGAATTGCGGGTGCGCAACACCGCGAGACTCAAAGTCAACTTCATGTTGACTTTGCGTCGATCAAAAGTCAAAGTCAACATGACTTTGACTTTTGATCGACTGGCGTGGTTTTTCGGTTTCGGTTCAGTTGGAAGGCGCCACTCCGAAGTTTGTTGAATAGTTTGCATGTTAAACTCGTAAATCCACGTCTCATCACTAGTGACAATGCGTTTCATGAATGTTGGGTCGGAATTTACTCGTTCTAGGCTTCTAGCATGTCCTCAGCGATTCTCATGCGATTGAGTTTTAGGAGAAAATTCAGGTCTTTTGGGACAAGCCGAGTGGCAACATGTTTCATACCCGAGTGATTATTTAAAATGGTATGAATCGACTCGTGAGATACAGAAAGTTCGCCGGCTATCTCTTTCAAAGTTGAATGATGATTTTCAGTCACTATTTTCCTCACTTTCGCGATGTTAGTTTTAGACGTTGCAGACGTTGATAGCCTGCCAGAGCGAGGCAAATTTTCCATCACATCTCGACCGCTTTTGAACGCTTTGTACCACTCATAAGCACGTGTTTTTGACAAAGTCGATTCACCGTAAGTCTTCTTCAGTGACTCCGAACACGAAATTCCATTGGCGATGCAAAATTTAAGACAAACTCTTTGTTTGATGTTTTTGTCCATTATGAAATTCGCAATAAAAACTAGTTATGATATAACTAAAAACAGCACTGTATTTTATATAGGTAAATAACAGATGCAACTCAAACTCCGCGCCAAAATGGAAAACAGTTGTGCCAATCTAACAACAACAACAACAACAAAAAAAAAACAAAAAATAATAATTTGGAACCATAAACAAATCATCCAATCATCCTTTTTTGACTGAATGTATAATTTAAATGGTCCACTGGAAAATGTTCTTTTAATTTTAAACAAAACAACGCTATGTCAATTGTCAAAACAAGCAAGGAAGAGCGCGGGTGCCGGTAGAGGTGGCTCGCTCGCTGACCGTTCTGCCCAACATCGTGCTGCGCGGCGTGTTCGTTGCCATGAATACGAATACGCATGCGCAGTATAATTCCTCTTAAATTTTGAGGAAGCGATAGCGGAAGAGGAATTTTTTATTTTTATTTATTAGGTAGCGGTAACGGATGAGGAACTCAAAATATTGCGGAACTTCCGCATTATGAGGAAGCGGAAGAGGAATCCTCAGCAACCCTAGTTGACAGCATAGGCGTCTTGCTGCTCCCAATATAAGTGCCAGTGCCAGTGTAATTACTGGGCATGGACGGCATTTCATCTTAGGCTTCAGGATGACAACGCACCTGCAATATCAAGTGCTTTTCCTTGTTATTGCAGGTGTCTATAGGCGGCGGTAACCACTTACCACCAAGTGGGCCGTCAGCTTGTTTGCCATCTAGTTGTATAAATATATATATATATATATATATATATATATATATATATATATATATATATAACGCGTTCTCGAGGAGCTTTGACTACGTTACTCACCACAGGAACATAATACTACAAAGTAATGTTATTTAGCTGCGATCCACGATTCTGCGACTAATGTGCCTCATCTCTCTTTAAAAAAGAACCTTGAATTTTTTTTCCTCGATTTATAAAAAATAATTAGATTTCTGATTTCAGTATTAAATTACTTTTCAGGCATATCTGATTATCGCGACGGTACTCGCGGTAAAGAATGGCAGCCTCACGCGTCTCTGGCCGCAGCCGCCGTAATGAAAGCCATCATCGCTGCCATGGATCCCCCTACTGATTAAATTAAAACGTAAAATAAAATATTTTAATAGCCGCTTTGAATGTAGGCAGTTGAAAAATATTTGTTCAAATACTTCCGGTGGGCGTACCACGTCTGCAAATAATTAATAACTGGCGTAATCAAATAATTTCAATTTGGATTCGACTTAAATTAGAAAGGAAAAAATAACTGGTTTTAATTTATGCCAAAATAATATAATAATTCTAGCTTAATCCAAGAATCATTAAGAGCTTGTGCTAGGAATACAAAACATTGTAATATAAATGAAAAATGTTTACCTATTCTATCAAATCGTGACTCGTTTTCTGAACGAACTAGTAAGTGCCTACATTCAAAGTGATATAACAACGGGACTTTCGTCACAAATAAATAAGTACAGAAGAGATATATAATAACAGAACCTTACGATTTTGGCTTAGTAAACGATATGCAAGCTAAAACGTCAAATGTACTTGTTAATTTGTGATCCTACTTAGGGCTGTCATCATTTCCAGCGTTTAACCCAGTACATTATCTAGTGATATGTAAAATCGAATGAACAAGTTACCATAAATGAATTAAATTAACCACTCAAATGACACAAATTTTTATTTATAATGACAGCTCTATAATATCTGCATGCCTTATTTTTATCTAAGTAAGTAATAATAATATCTTTTCTATTTATCGTATCAAAAAATTAAACTATTGTTTAACAATAGTAAGTATATTATAAAATACACAAGATAATTTTCTAAATATAATAAAGGAATCGTTCAATGTTACTAACATTTCGATTCTTGCCAGTGTTGCAATGCAATACAAAATTTATTGTATTGTGTCTGTTATGTGGGTACTTCAAAGATTGAAATGACAAAGATTTCTTCATACATACGATGAATGTATGCTAACAAGTTTAATATAGGTAGTTCATTCTACAAAATGTCACAACGAGTGATATGAAAACATAATTGTTAATTACAAAGTAATTTCTTTACAGGTTTACTTGCCTTAAATTTGGCTGTTACAAAAGTAATATAGAATTTAAATAATATTATCATTAAAGGTATTTATATAACGTAGTATAGAAAGTTATAGAAACGAATCTTTTAGATGTACCTAGTTATAACTTATTTACTTGATCTATATGGTCGCGTGTCTGTCTGATCTTGATAATGGCCCTAATTCTGGAAAACATAAATTTAAGTTCAGTGCATCACTTTCTCTCAATATGAATACGAAAAGGATGGCTGTCATATGATTTGACATTTAGAAGCGTGCATTCAATTTTCGACCTTATTGAACGAGGTAAAATGCAATATTTAGGAGGCACCTCCGTACCTACATGCCGTCTAAAATTGTCTATGGTTCCTTTGAAATCGCTCTGAATTTAGTTGACAGCTCTAAACGAATTCTTGCTACCTTTTTCCTATTACATTTTGCGAGAAAGAGATATACTTTACTTAAATTTAGACTTAGTGTGTCTTCAGAATTAGGCCCAATATATTTTAAACTTGTGTCAAAACAAGTCTTCCTGATTGTATGATCTATGTGAAAGGATACAAAATGTATCTATTCTGATGCAATATAACACGGTAGTAAAAAACTAAGACCGTTCAAAGTGTTCATTACTGAGAAAACAATTTTACAATGCCTGCAGTCGCAATGGTTTTAATGTTGGGCAAATCTCGAAAACTCGAGCGTTACCAAACAGCATCTTACGTTTTAGCGACTCGACTGATTTCAGCGTAATTCCACGAGTGAGTTTATTAAATGGGTTTTAGAATAGCACGACCACAAAAGAGAATAGAAGGCCGCCTTTGTCCACGGACACTATATAGGCGGATGCACACATTAAAATTATTTTATTCAATCTAGGTATTTGACATCCTCTATTGAACGGCAAGATTTTATAATCTGTGATATCGTCTATTTATTACCTACCAAAAACCTTGTTTTAAGAAGAATGGACAAGAATCTAAGCAAGGTTCCCTCCCTTCACATAAGTGTTGATCGTTTGCTTACAAGAAGTTGTAGGAAGCAAAGGCCATATGAATCGACTTGTGCGTACTTCTGTCTTAATTAACGAAGTAACTATTCGTTAAACTTGATTACAGATCGCCGTACGTACGTGTCTGTATGTGAGTACGCTTCATATGCTTCGTTGTATGGAGCCCGTACGTGCCTGTGTGTGTGCGCGGCTCTCATAGGCTCGTTGTAAGGAGCTCGTAAGTAGCTACTTGTCTGTATGCGTACGACTATGCTCTTATGTTTTGTTGAATGGAACCCTTTGATACTTGTCTGTGTGAATACGCCTGTTAACTTATTGAATGGACCCCTTTGATACATGTCTGTGTGAGTACGCATGTTATGGCTCGTTGTATAGTGCCGGTGCGTACGTGTCGGTGTGTGACTACGACTCTTATGGCTCTTTGTATGGAGCCCGTACGTGTCTCTGTGAGTACGTTTCTTATAGGCTCGTTATGTGGTCCCCGTACGTGTCTGTGTGTGAGTACGGCTTTTATGGCTCGTTGTATGGAGGCCGTAGGTACGTGTCTCTGTGAGTACGACTTATATAGCTCGTTGTATAGAGCAAAGGCAAATGGCAGTCCTGCCCCCTTATTCTCAACTGTCGGAGAATATTCGAATTTCGGAAACTCTATACCTGTCACTTTTTATCGCGGTGCGTCAAAGCGAGACGGCATGTGACTTTTCGAATCAAATCCGTGATCCGACAATTGAGAATAAGGAGGCTGGTGAACCTGAGCACTTGTTGGATAAAAAAATCAATTTCGAAAATAATCAGCTGTTCCATAAAACAATTAATATTTTTCACATAAAATATCCTGTTTAAGGTCACCAGCACTGGCATCCCATCTGCCTACATTTTCGAGAGCGTTCCCCTTATATCCAGTATCTATTTGACCTTGAGATCGCCCTTGCTCCATTCGCAACAGAAGCGGCTTTCGTAGTGCAACTGTTCAACTTGATGTGCCGTCGTCTGTACTATAGATTGCTAGGTCGAGTTTTACTTTCCGACGTCGTACTTTCTCCCAAACCTGTTCGTTCAGTAGTCAGCATAGGTAAGTAGGTACTTCGCACATACATAATTCGAACATGCGTTGTATGTACCTAAACCCCATATGAATCGGAACACTTCATATGAAACATAATGCTGTCATAAAAACCCAACAATTATTTGTCGAATAGCTACTATGTATAATTAATTACAATCGTGACTATGGACAGTACATTATCTATGTTAAAATAGCTAGACTGAATAAAACAATAATTTTGAATGTGATTTATAACTTAAACATTAAAGTTGCGTTATTTTAGCCTTAGCGACAATTGACCAAAATTATTAAAACGGCCTTTAGTATGTAGATTATTCTCGTTCAATTAACTATTTAATATTAAAATATAATAGCGAATAATTCACTGCCACAAATGGCTTATTTATTATTAGTACATATATTAATGTTTACTGTTGTGAAAATATTCAAAACCAAAGTTTAGACTTTTGGGCTGTTTTTTTGAACACCTTGTCTAGTCGCCAGAATTGTGAATTTTGTTTAAAATATAATAGAATTATTTATTTACAAATACAAGATAATTTTTTAATAAACACAGACGTTGTAACTTCACAAAGTTTTATCTCAATTAATATTTATTCATAGTGCCTATAATGTTACTTTCTAGGGTGAACATTACTTCAAGTTGTTCTCATTATTTTCACCACAACATTTTAAAGTGTTGTTTTATTTTAAAAATTTGTTAGAATCTGATTAGTTGGACCTGTTATTTTAATGTATTATTTAGTAATTAACTTGTTTTATTCTATTGTGTATGTATATTTGGATAATTTCCTTAACTATGGCTTTTTTGTAATACTACATTGTAATGCACAAATAAAAATTAAACTAAAAATATGTTTTATTCCGAACCGGGATTAGTTACTTTTTCTTTTATCGTCTAGCATACATACAGCCACAGTAATTGATATTCGTTGTGTAGATACTTATCAATTTCAAATAACATTGAAAAATAATTAAGCGTATGAATATTAATAAGATTGGTTTTTAAACTTCAGTAAGAATTGGAATTTCCTACCTGTGTAAAATGTTAACCATTTTAATTTATTCTAGAAAGACTTAATATATGTCTTTCTAGAGTTTTTTTTTTTTTTTATACTACTAAG
The DNA here is from genome assembly GCA_947347705.1 of Nymphula nitidulata. NCBI lineage: Eukaryota > Metazoa > Arthropoda > Insecta > Lepidoptera > Crambidae > Nymphula > Nymphula nitidulata. Next base: position 12,155,953 of record OX374625.1, on the reverse strand, counting down.
GTGGCAATCAAGCATACGGCCCACCTGATGGTAAGCGGTTACCGTAGCCTATGGACGCTTGCAACACCAGGGGTGTCACTTGCGCGTTGCCGACCCTGTAAAAACCTTTTCACGCCTTTTTTGAAGAACCCCATGCTGTACTCATTCGAGAAAACCTCTGCAGGGAGCTCATTCCACAACTTGAGCGTACGCGGGAGAAAGTTTCTCTGAAACCGTACAGTACGCGACCACTTTGGTTCCAATTTGTGTGGATGAATTCCCTGCCGGTGGCGAGCGGTGCGATGATAGAAAGAAGCCGTGGGCATCATGTCAAATAATTCCTCAGAACACGCTCCGTTATACAAACGGTAGAACACACACAAGGAGGCAAAATCTCTCCTTAGGCTTAAAGGTTCAATACCGCTGGTGAGCTCAGGATCGTCGACAATTCTCATAGCGCGTCTTTGGAGCACGTCAAATGGTCCAAGCTGGTATCGAGGCGCTCCCGCCCATAAATGGCAGCAGTACTCCATATGGGGCCTGACTTGAGACTTATACAGTAACAGTCTTTGCCCCGAAGTGAAATACCGCCGCGCTCTATTGAGCACACCAAGCTTCTTGGATGCCAGCTTGACTTTATCCTCCAAATGACTGCGGAACTGCACGTCGCTAGAGATATCAACACCAAGGATCCCGATACTCGTAGAGATGGAAAGCGGAGTGTCGAGGAATTGTGGAGCTACAGCAAATGGGGTTTTTTTAGCGGTGAACGCGCAGACTTGTGTCTTAGTGGGGTTGAATTGGACCAAGTTTAGTCGTCCCCAATCGGAGACTCTGATTAGAGACCTCTCGATTTCAGACACAAGTCGACCGCGACTTTCCTCCACTGTAGACCGAGGGGTATTAGCACGACTCGTATAGTAAGCGTCACCAGTACTGTCATCTGCATAACAATGCAGTCCGTCAATAGACAGCATGTCATTGATATGCAGCAGGAACAATGTTGGAGACAGCACCGAGCCTTGCGGGACGCCAGCGTTAATGTCCATGCTATCCGAGCAACTGCCGTCAACGACGGCTCTTATGCATCTGCTGGACAAAAAGCTAGCGACCCATTTGCACAACCCCTCAGGCAGCCCGTAAGATGGTAACTTCGAAAGAAGACCCCTGTGCCAGACCCGATCGAACGCCTTCGCTACATCTAGGCTAACTGCCAATGCCTCACCGTGACTCTCAATGGCAAGAGACCAACGGTGCGTGAGATACACTAGGAGATCACCCGTCGAGCGACTGTGGCGAAAGCCGTATTGACGGTCGCTGATGAGGTCGTGATCCTCTAGGTACCTGAGGAAAACCACACCGAAAACCTGTGAGGTAGAGTATCACAAAATCAGTGCTTCCGGCGTGTTAAAGCGCATTTGACCCATTGAAACATCCTCTTGATTCATTCTCTCCCTGTAGATTTCAACGCGCCCAGTCCCTAGGCGACCTTAATATCGCATATCGCATAGCAATGAATGTTACCTAAGGAAGCTTGTCATTGGCATGAAGAAAGAGTGATGGGGGATAGAGCAGAGCCTTGTGGCACACCATCGTTCACTGACATGAACCATCCATCATCGAGGACACGGATTCTCCGCTCGTGCAGGAAGCCAGCAATCCAGTTGCAGAGCTGAGCGGGCAGACCGTACCTATGCAGCTTCGAGAGAAGGGCCCTGTGTCAGATCCCACCAAAGGCTTTGGCAATGTCGAGGCTAACAGCCACTGACTCACTATATTTGTTAATAGCTTCACCCCAGACATGTATTAAATATGGTAGAAGATCACCCATAGACCATTTTGGCCAAAACCCGTGCTGTCGATCATTAAATAATCAGTGAACTTCTAGGTATCTGATCAGCTAGTTATTTAAGAACTGAGGTAGCAGTTATTGGGCGGTCACCTTTTTTGGGGCCGGTTGCACATTGATCTCTCTCCAAGTTTCCAGCATACGCCAGAAGAGACTGAAAGACGGTATAGTCGCGTTAAACCGGGAGACAACTCCGCCGCGAATATTTTGAGTATGTTATCGCTGGGATGCCATCAGGACCACTAGTTTTCCCCGGAATACCTATGCCAATACGAATAAAATACTGTCATAGACCATGAATATCTACAATAATTAAACAAGCATGTTTAAAACTTTAAAAAGTATTTATTATTAACTTAGATAAAACTAAGATTATTGTTAATACATATAAAATATCAAGACACTTCCACATGTATTCTTCTTAAATTTCATGTGATTTATCATCCACTGTTCATCTTAAGTTTTTTTTTATAAAAACATTACTTAATCTCCATTTGGGTTTCGCCAAGTCAGGTTCTGGTTTAAAATCATTCTGTAAGATATAAAAAATAAGTTTTAAATATTTCTCAGTTACACAAGGCGAAATAATATGGATGCTGCAACATTTAATACCGGTAGCATAGTTGGCTATTAAAATAGTTGACCATTTCAGAATTGTATTAAAAGAAAATGTTCAAAATACATAGAGCTTAACCCGTTTTACCCATCACTGTTATAAATGTAAGTACTGTAGTGAGCTTGAGTAGCCTTTATAACAGGATAGCCAAAAATATAATAGTCAATAAAGAGGTGTTTTTTTTTGTTTTTTTTTATACATTTGCACTAACAATGACCATGTTTGCAGCTGGTATAGTTTTGTAATGTGTACAGTTCCTACTAAATATAATATGTAGGTGGTGACAATGTAAATAAATATGAATTTGCTATACAGGGTGGTGCAGTCAATACGACAATAAATTAATACGTGGGCTATATTAGTTTTCGGTACCCGTCCGTTTCCTGAGCTTTTAAATACCGATAAGTAGGTACGCACGTATGGTACCGGAAAAGGAAAATGCCCATTTGGTTGGGCAAGTTGGGCCCCTATGAAAAATATGTCAATTTTATTGGATTTTATTTCACCGTGGCACATTGCCGAAAGGGGGCCTAAGTTTGGTCAATCTCCTGTAGATATCAACTCATCCATCATTCAAAGGGTACCCGTAATAACGGGATCTTTTGTGCCTCCCCTGCGTTAACTCTTTCTATGTCCAGAATATAGTTGCCATTTGCCTTACTATATCTTTAGGCAGAAAGAGCTTGTAGTCTTCTGGTTTTGAATATGCCACTTCCAGAAGGTTCTAGCCAGGGCATCACAATGACACAAGAGATGCGTCATTGATTCCTGACATTCACCACATGCTCGACAAAGTTGCGTTTCGGAGAGTTGCATTTTTTGTAGCATGTGGTTAGTAGCAAAATACCCTGTGAGCGCCCCAAACAAGAAGCGAACTTGTGTTCTACCATTTGTATGGATGTATTTACTGTTTTAATCCCGGTATTTTACGCCATTCAGCCTTGTGTCTGTTTATGACATGCTTTTTAATGGCTATGTTTATAAAACTCTGTAAAAGGGCTCAGAATCCACAAATGTGTTTTCTGAGCCCTTATCAGCCTTCTCATTGTCCATCACCCCCACATGGCCGGGCACCCAGATCATCTCACCATATTATGTCATGTGCATCTGGATTGGCACATTATTAGGTCTACCAAGTTTGTTCAGTCAAGGCCTGTACAGAGTTATTGTTAGGTCGGATACCCGTATTTTAAAACGGTTTTGCGATCGGTATTCGATTAAATATAGATACATTTATCTTTAAGTTAATTGTTAGGAGTTGTGATATATAGGTCGAATCATTAATTAATTTGGATACTATTAATAATGATGCCCAAATATTGTGTTACTGGTTAAAGCGGTTTTTCAGTCCCTGTATATTAACTACTTAAATTACTATGATACATAAGTAGTAGGGCAGACTTTACTATGGACATTTATGACACTTAACTAGAAATCAATGAAACATACATAATTAAACAATTATGAACATCTATGATTTGGGATCAGAACATTATTAGGCTCATGCTTGAATTTCAACATATTAAATCAGTGCCTGATTAGGCCATAAGCAAATTAAGCAATTGCTAAGGGATTCATGTCTTGGCAGGCACCAGAAACAGCACCAAAACCAAAATATGATTTAGTCCTTCATACACTTAATTAAGTTTATATAAACATATTTTTTTAAAGACCAATACTAGTGGAGCTACTTATGGATAAGGGGAATGGGGCCCACAGGAGTAGATTGCTTAGGGCTACTGTGTTTAACGAGCACCAAATCACATGAAAATGAACACAACTTCTTATATTTTACCTTATTATGTTACTTTGCTATGATAAAAAATACAGCCCATAGTAATTGGTTGTGAAGTTCATTCATTACTTATAAAATACAATACTTACATAAAAAGGTTTTGATAATTACAAAAATGCCAATTTCTAAAGTCAATGGATTAATTGAATGGATGGACACTAACAAACAAAACAAAATTATGTTAACTATGTTGTGAATATGTGTTATAAAATAAATAATCTAAATACATACTTTTTAACTGATACCTTATTAAGATGATATACAAGGTTAAAAGGTTAGTTTATCAGTAAAATAACACAGTATTCATGGTTAATAAATAATTTCCCAAAACTTAGAGTTATACCAACTAGAGACATTTATACAATGCCTGTATGCCTGCGGCAGCCTCAGTGGCTATTGAAATTAGTCTGCATTAAATAAACATTTTGTCATGGACAGCTAGGATAATGATGTGATTTGAGATTAAAACTTGCTCTAAAAGTGGTATTCTATTAATCAATATGCTGTATAAATATCTAGCTGGTATATTTCTAATGTTGATTAATTGTGCGACACAAAAGCCATGTGTAGCATATTAAATTCTGTTACTTGCATCAGTCTTAGTAGCATGACGCTGCTTGTTTGGCCTTCTAGGTTATTGTTGATCTTCTATAATTTCACAAAAATATTATTTTATTTAACTAAATTAAACTAGGTATGTATAATAGATACAGAAATCACATGGTTAATAATTAACTAATTAAATGCAAAAAAATCTATTACAAAGCATATTGCAAAAACTTTTTTCTAGAATGGAAAGAATACTTTAAAATATCTTTTTTTTATTAAATAAACTTTGTATCATAATAATGAAATAACTCACCAACATATTTGACTTCATCAAAGGCTTTCCTAGCTTTCTTCAGCTCTTCATTCATTGTGAGCAAGTCTTTGACACGGGCATATTTCCTTTGATCTTTACGGACTAAAAATATTATATCCTCAACCTGTACTCTACCATTTCTACCTACTTCCATTGCTCTGAAATTGGATGAGAAGTCAATAAAAATTAAGAAACAATCCCTTGGCAGCCCATTATAGATTTGCTATTATGTGTGGGTGTTCAAACATTAAATAATCTATTGTCTGATATATGGGTACTTCACAGTAAAATCAGGGAAGAGATCACATAATAACATTTACATGTTAACATTCATTACAAATGACTTGGTTTGCATTACCAGTCTTTATGTTAAGAAAAACTTAAAGTATAAATTTCCAAGTAAAAAGACATTAGTAAATTGTGAAATTATATGATAATAATAACCTGTGAGTTGTTTCTGTGATGAATTCTATTACTAAGTCTTCTAAAAAATCTACACTTTCTGTATAGGGATTCTGATCGTCACCAAAACCATACATCATGCACCGAAGTTCCTTGCTAAATAGCCGTTTTCTACCAGATGCATTCCCTCCAAGTTGTTGCTCAGTTTCTTCTTCATCGAACTGCTTAAAAAATATATTTTTAATTCAACTTCATCTATTTGTTTAAAAAATAGTGACTAAAAAAAATAGTAAACTCTAAGCTCACTTGGTCAAAATTTTCAGTGTTTTCGGGGTTTGGAGCAGTAGTCATAATTTTATATTAAAAATTAATTTTCTAGGAATATTTTTTCGCAGTTTTTGGAAAGTTTCGGTCTAAAATAATCATAATCAACATTCACTAGATACAACGCAACAACTACACAGATTACATAGATGATTTATATCGTAGTGTCACACACATCACAGACACCACACAGACACAAATTAGAAAGAGTATGTATTAGGGATGTGAAAAAATAATCGATTATGAAAAAAATCGATTAATAATCGATTTTTTTAAAGTAAAAATCGATTTATATACATGATTTTATTTTGATAAATAATCGATTAATAATCGATTTTTTTATAATCATTCAATCAATATTATTACTGATTTTTCATCTGTAGCCCCCCGACAAAGTTTGGTCTTTTGGCCCGAAGCCCGGAACGCGAACTGACTGTCAAAGAATACTATCTCCTTTGTTTAATATTTTGTATTCCTTTATATGTCTAAATAATATTAAAATTTAATATTTTATGTAACATATCTTAACATTATATTATTAGTATCTATTAATTATATTCCGTTATAAACATTATATGTAGTCCTTAGCAAATATCTATTATTCCAAACCTGGAACTCTTCTGTACTGTTATAGTCATTCCGTCATCCATTCCATATAAATATAGTTTCCCTACCTTCAACACTAACATTGGCAGAAAGTAAAAAGCTGTTGCCATACAATATATATAAAAAAAAAACATTATACCGAACTTATCTGAACCTTTTATAATTTGATTGTTCTAAAACTTTAATTTGTGTTGATTATTTTGTATAAAACTTACTATTTCTCCTGTTTATTTTTAATTAAAATATCTATTGATATACATTTTAATTAATAAATATATTTACGGTGTATATTTTGAAATTAATGGACAAATTAGAAAAAAATCGATTATTATAAAAAAATCGATTATTTTCTTCAGAAAAATCGATTTTTTATTAATCGATTTTACATCCTGCAATAAAAGTCGATTAATTAAAAATCGATTTTTTATGTACAATGTCACATCCCTAGTATGTATAAGTCACAGACTAGTTAAAGATACCACAGACTAGTTAGAGATACCACAGACTAGTTAGAAATACTACGGAACCAAGAAAATAAATATTTTCATCTTTTTTAAAAATTCATTCTCCTTATAAAGAAAAAGCAAAGAGAACTCATGCCCAGACAGCCATGTCTTCAGTATTTTTTTATTATTTCTTCTTTTATTACATTAAAATGCTGGCGTAACACATTTCAATGCTTCTTGGGGTATTTGACACGAAATATATGATGTCAGTCACTTTATGTGCTACTTGATTAGGTGGATAACCACAAAGAAGTTCTTATGTATTTCACACCATAATCACTTTTACTCTAATGCTCGTTTTCACTAACATTTGCTTAGCGTTAAGAGGCTCTTAGCGATTTTTATCTCAGTCTATCTAAAGGAGATAGAAAGAGACAAATGTTGCTAAGAGTCACCTAAGCCTAGGGAATGTTTAGTGAAAACGGACATAATAATCTTTTAGTTGCACGTCAACACAAAGCAATTGTACCATAGGTACTATAATATCGCATATTATAGGTTTTGAAAGCAAAAAAAATATTAGTGTAGTAATGTATCAGTTTTTCGTAGGTATTTTATTATAGCTAATATGTATGATTTATGTGGTTTGGTTTTCAACTAAACGAGTAGGTAGTAGGTACGTGATTTTGTCTCTTGGTAGGTGAGTAGTCGGTAGGTGTTACTATTTTGACTGCGTGTTTTTGTTCCGGCTTCCCTTTTAGAGTAATTCACCCTTCGCCACTGCAGTGTACTAAAAAATCTAAAGGAAGGCGATTCTCAAATGAAGAAAAACTTATAGCAAAATAGAACTGCTGATCGACGAAGTCCAAAAAAGGCCAGCCCTTAAAAAACTTATCTGGGTAACATCTCAGTTTAGAATGTAAGGTATGATGTTTCCTACGCTCTAATCTGTCACTTAATATCGGATGCACCCTAAATGTTTTGTTCTGTTTTCGTCTTCTTTTTATTAATTTAAGAAGTAGTGCGTTGTTTTTCCGCATTTTATCGCAGACTTCACCGCGCTAGCAACACTGTCCACACCGGGCTTATGAGACACCGCACCTAAACAATTTCAAGTTGGCCAACTATCGTACAACTAAATTGCGTGCTTTCATAGGCCGCACAATTCGCCAGATTTTTTAAAATTGGATCTGGCAACACTGGTCTGCGGTTAGGGACGATCGATATTAGAAAAACATCGATGTTGACATCGATGTTAACTTCGAATCAAAAATATCGATGTGGATAAATAGCAATTGAAAAACATCGATATGTCTAAAACATCGATGTTTTTCGGTAACAAATAAAACTGTCTATTATATTTATGAAATGTGTTTATTATTATTAATGCATTCACAAAAGTTGAAGAAAAAAATTAACTTTGATAGGTTTTTTCAGTGTCGTCTAGTGAAAAATAGTTGAACTTGATAGTCATCTGATAATGACTATCCAACATTTATTTGAAGCTAGTACCTTGTTGACGTTTTGATATTTTATTCTTAAAACATCGATGTGTCGATAATATCGAAGTCAACCCATCGATCTCAAAACATCGATGTTGTCCAGTTAAACATCGATGTTTATTCAACATCGATGAATATCGACCATCCCTATCTGCGGTGTCTCTTAATCTGTGATGTGATCTAAGTTATCTGTGATCCTGTAATCTGTGGTGATCCTGTTTGCAAATAATTTTGAATTGAATTGAATGTTATTATTTGCTTAAATAAACGTTAATTATTTCTATTATTTCTAATCATGAATCCAATGACGTAAGTTTGTTATCATTTTTACATGGCTAAACAATGCATCGTGTGGAAAAACTTTGATTTGTATTATAAACTTTGTTTCAGTAATATAAAAAATGTACTAAAATTAAGCGAGCGAGAGCTGTCTGGTAATTCGAAAACTTCTTGGCACGACCAATACAAAGATAGCGCATGGATTTTTGTTGGAGGCTTGCCGTATGATCTTACAGAAGGAGATGTGATCTGTGTGTTTTCACAGTAAGTTATTTTCTTCAACAAAATAGGTATTGAATGTCTTAGAAATGATTTCCTTCTTACTTTTGTATGTTGAACAACTAAACCCCATGGTTGGTAAAGAAACATATTTAATGTATTCTGTTTCTTCATCCATAATTTTCACTCTTGTATTAATAACCAATAAAATATGGATAAAAGTTAATTTTGTGAAATTTATTTATAACATGGTTTTATCATTGAGGACTGATTTTTCAATCCTCAGATAAGATTTAACGAGAGAATAACTTTGACAAGTTGACAGTTAATCTATAGAAAATCTGTCAAAATTATTCTCTAGATAAAAATTATCTGAGGATTGAAAAATCATCTCTTAATGTTTCAGGTACGGAGAGATAGTTAACATAAACTTAGTCCGCGATAAAGAGACAGGCAAATCAAGAGGGTTTTCTTTTATTTGTTATGAAGATCAAAGATCAACTATCCTTGCAGTTGACAATTTAAATGGAATTAAGGTATAAATAATTAGTATTATTTTACGTTTATGAGGAGCATGATGGCTTAGTGGTTTGAGTGCTCTGATTTCGATTATGAAAACTAACCTTTCACCATGGTTGATCTTGGATGGGTCAATTAAAATTTATAATGTAAGGCTTTTCCGTGCTACCAAAGGCACATTAAGCTGTTGGTCCCTGTTATTACTGCAACCCCTTGACCCACATTGGGCCAGCATGGTGGTGTTATGACCCAAATTCATGTGTTTCTCCCATGAAGGAATGTCTGCGCCCAGAGGCTGGTGATTAATGATCATTTTATGGATTTCATGACTGGATCATACATACATGATGATCACTTTCGGAAGACAAGCTTGTTGGCGTAGTGGTTTGAGTGCTCTGGTGTCAATTACGAAAACAAACCAACGTTTGCCATGGCAGATCCAGGGATGGGTCAATCGAAAATTTATGATTTTGAGCTCCTCCGTGCTTCGGAAGGCATGTTAAACCGTTGGTCCTGCAACTGTTTAACCCACCAACTCACATTGGGCCAGCGTGGTGGTGTTATGGCCCAAGCTCATTTATGTGTTTCTCCCATGTAGAAAAGCCTATGCCCAGCAGTATTTATGTATAGGGTGGTGATGATGATGATGAGGAGAATAACACTATAAACCATCTAGTTTGTAATTACAGATATTGGGTCGCACAATACGTGTGGATCATTGTGAACAGTATAGAGCACCAAATGCTGACATGTCAAAAATTGATGAAGTTACTGCAGCCATCAGAATAGAAGGTTGTGCACCAAAAACTATAAAAGTAGAACCAGTTGTGAAAAAGGTATGTGCTAATTACAGATATTAGCGTCTATTTCTTGTTATGATTTCTCCCTCTTGACTTTTTTTGGTTTTGACCACTTCATTGTGCCTACTCTTTGTACATTACTAGACTAATAGACTTGCCATGTGAACAAACAGTTCCTAATTTGTTAATAAATTATCACTAGTTGAAAATATTTCTTTCAGGAAAAGGATCTCAAGGAGAGAGAAAGTAAAAAGAAGAATAAAGAAAAGAAAAGTAAAAAAAAGAAAAAAAGGAAGAAGAGCTCTAGTTCAGAACATGAATCTAGTAGTCATTAATTTTGTACTTGTAGGTTTATCATTATAAAACAGTGAATTAATGAATAATAATTTAATTAAAAGTATACAATCAAAGTATTTATAATTAAAAATACAATGAAATACATACTGCCTGGGACAAATAAAATTGTTTATTTTTTTATTATGACTAGAATTATGCCTTCTGTCCATCTAGGACAGATGGCGAACCTTTACATATGAGAGTGCCATTTTTCTAAGGAAATGTTTAATGAGGTCATAGACGTGCCATCAAATCAAATTTTACTTTGTGATTATTGGTAAATAATACTAATAAATACTGTAGGGTGGATGTTAGCTCATAAACGCAAATCAGATAGACTAGAAAAATTTCACAGGGATATCCCAAGTCCTGGGTGGCTCAGTGGTTAGAGCAGTCGCCCGGATTGCGAAAGATCGCGGGTTCGATTCCCGCCTCAGGACGTGAAATTTTTCTAGTTTTATATTATTTTAATTACTAAGTAATTTTTCAAACATTTATAATAATGTTAAAAATCAAAAATTAAGACTAATAAATACTATCAATTAACGTAGGAAGGGATCTATCGCGTTCACCCATCATATTATACCTACTTTACAGTGGTTTTTTAGTGAATAATGAATTTTATGATCAGTGACATGCCCAAAATATTGTGTTGCGTGCCATTAATGGCACGCGTGACATTGGTTTGTCATCCCTGATCTAGGACATATCATGTTCCATGTTGGATGGATTTCACTGAACAAATTCCACTTTGGGTGGTTTTGTATCAGATGGAAGTGTGCATTTCCACTAACAAAACACTAACTATTTATTTATAATAAATAACGAAAGTTGAAAGATAATAAAAACAGTGTGTGGTTGATATGACTATGATGCTTACTATTTATTTCATTTTACTAATTTTTTTAAAAAAGCAATAATAATGAAATAAAATACTTAATTCTATAATATAAAAAAAATTGCATCTTTTATAAATTGTTAGGTGTTAAAGAAAGTTTTAGGTATGTTTAGTATGTTTAAAGGTAAAATCGTTAAATCTTTAGTCTGAGGGATATTAGAAGTCACTAATATTTTCCATGAGATTGTACATTCATTCATTTTTCAACTTGGAACTCGTCCAAAATAGAATTTGTCCCTAAGTGAAATCCCTCCTAGATGAGACACAAGGGAATTATGCTTAGAATAATGAGATCAATTATTTTTTACATTTGTTATGGCATGCATCTTGGCATTGTGAGAAATATAATATTCAGTAAGTACAGGATTTTATAGCATTACAGATATTACTTCATGGACTGATTTATCATTGAATGCTATGATTCCATCTGAATTGCAGTATTGTTTATTATCTTCACTTCCAGGAACATTATATTTGATAGGTTGATGTGATGTAAAGCTTATGATGTCACCACCTTTTGCTTTAAGAATAGCATGTGGTGCACAGGTATCCCATAAGAAAGTTGTTCCTTTTGATAATATGTATGACTCTGCTTCTCCTATAAATATAAAAATATTATTAATTAAAAAAAAACAATTATTATATTCTGCCTGCATCAAGGTTTTCAAATGGATGTATAGTATACACATACAGTAGGTTGATTCTAAATATTAGTAAAAGAATTTTTGAAATTGGATGATTGGTTTCAGAGATTACCTCCTACATCCTTGCAAACAAAATAAATATTTTTTGTTAGCTTGCGGAGTGGTATCTTTGAGATAGATTATTCACAATTACCTGGAGGTGCCAATTGTTTATTCTGAATTTGAACACCACACAGCTAAACATACAGTGTTAAGTTGTCCATCCAAAGTGGGTCATGGATGCCAAGTTCATAGATTCAAAGATATCCAAAAAAGGATCATCCTACTCTAAGTGGCAGGTGTAGCAGGTGTTGATTAGAACTATTTATTATATATAGATAAATATCCACTTCATCATCATCAGCCTATACACGTCCCACTGCTGGGCACAGGCCTTCCTACATAGGAGAAACACATGACGAGATTGGGCCATAACACCACCACGCTGGCCCAATGCGATGCAATATCCACTTAAATTTGTAATACTCTGACAAATGGCACCTTTCATTTGTTCTATGCTTGTGTTTCTATTTTGGAAGAAGTGTATTCATGGACAGCTAAGTGGTCTTGTGAGTTCATAAAAGTATGTAGAAGTGAAAAAGAGAATTATATTTTTCAGGATTACCTAAGCAAACTTTCATTAGTTTATACCCAGCACCAGGAGCAGTTTCAATATTGTAAGTAGAATTTGCAAACTTTTCCTTGATCTCTGGACTTTCAGCATTACTCATCAGTATGATGTTATTGTGCTTAGTACAATCAGCATGGGTGCCACCCCACTTACGGGAACCATCAAAGTCTATTCCCCATAAAACTCGTCCTTTTCCGCTAAAATAAATAAACACTTTATAGAGTGATAGGAATGAAAAAAATGTTGTTATTAACATTTGTATTTACCTACTTTTGATAAAATGGCTGATTGATAACACCCATTATGGGATCACCTGTTGATCGTAAATAAGCTCCAATCAAAACAGTTACACATTCAAGACCACCTTCAGCTTCAGCTTCACCGCGGACTCCAGAAATAAATTCTGCTGTTGCATCTGAATGAACAATTTATATTCATAAATTGCTTTTACTTTCTGGGTATAGTAGAAACAAAAAAAAAATTTACTGTGATACTTGGCAACTTCTTGTGTCCACTCAAGAATAGAGATATGTGGTCAGATATGGTGTCTAGTGTCAGTGCCACTAAGCCAAAGAAAGATGTCTAGTTTGTAGGAAGTTTACAGATTACGTACCTATTGGGTCTATCCAAATGCCTAAGTCCGTAACATCTACCTCTGGTAAGCATTCAGGCAAGTATGGTATGGTATGTTTAATGTGACTATGTGCAGCTTCAGCCATCCTCTTGGCTAAAGTTGCAGATACAAGTGTATTTAGCAGTGCTGTAGTTTTTGCTTCAGTACTTCGTATTTTAATTGGTTTTCCACCTATTTCTTCGCACTCTTCGCCTCTAATATATTGAGCAAGTGCAGGATAGCTTGAAACAATTATTTTTTTTGCAGCTTTTTGCGCTAGAACGTCAGCTATAGTTTTAAAATCCGTATCGAAGCGGGTATTGGCCTCACCATCCGATTTTACTGCCACTAAAAGATCATTTTCGCCCACTCCAATACATGATCTTGCAATAGATGCAGCCTTTTCAGATGCATTTATCATACATTGTAAAATACCCGCCATAATTTAGAAACACTGGAAAGTGCTCAGATAAACCAGAAGTCCAGAAGATCACTTTTCATTTCTGTCTGAATAATTTATAATCAATAGTTTTTTTCTGGTTTTTTTTTGTTAAATCTCCCTATAAAGGGAAGGCAAGGGGAACTAATGCCCATGCAGCCTAGTCTTAAGTATTTCTTTATTTCTTCTTTTATTGCATTAAAATGCTGGCGTAACACATTTTGATGTATCTTGGGAGTATTTGATACAAAATATATGATGATAGTCTCTATATGATCCTACTTGATAAGGTGGATAACCACAAAAAACCTCATCGTATTTCACACCATATTCACTTCCATTATAATAATCTTTTAGTTGCACGTCAACACAAACACTTATTTTATAAAACTACGCCACTTTTATAACATAAAGTTCGCTCCGACACTATTTTTAATTATTGTAATAAAAATCTTGACTGACACCACAAAATCGCGCCAAAAACTCTTCACTTCACTTCACTTTTATAAATTATGGCAATCGGTCATTCTTATCAAAACAACCATTTCTGCCAAGCTCAAATTAAGAAAAACACTTGTATTGGAGAATAACCGGTGCTAATAGCCACACAATAAAGGTGTTTATCATTATTTTTTTAAATAATTTATTGGCATTGGATAAAAGTCCTTAAGCCTAGCTTAAGACTAGCAGGGCTGCCAGATGAATGCGAGTGAATTATCGTACCAATGTTCGAAAATTATCGCACCAGATGAAAAATTATCGTACATACAACAAGTGTCAGAGCCATGCGGAACGTTTTTATACAACCCAGATAATGACCCACCTGGCGGTAAACCAAAGAGTAACGCTAAACTAACTTGGCTAACGTCACCTATACAGGGTGGATAAAATCTATAGGCCCTGGAGGGGAACTACTTTCAATCCTTTAGTTATCTCATTTTACTGAAAGGAAACATTCCTTTATATTTGAAAAGAAACAAAACTGCATTCAAAGATCTTCTAAAAATCGCTTGTCTCACCCGGGAATTGAACCAAATAAAAATTAAAAAAGTAAACCCTCGCTATTTTACCATACGAATCGGTAGAATTATTGTTCAGGATACAATTTGTTTAATAAACATTTGCTCTTTAAAATAAAAAAAAGTGAAAACTGATTTTAATTTTATTTTATCAACAATACGAAGAACACAACATGAAATATTTTCAAAAATTATTGCGATTTTAAAAATGTTGAAAGTTGTCGTTCGAATTTCAAATTGTTGCACCGTGTTGCAATAAAAAAAAAAGTTTAATTTTTCAACTTTTTGTTAGAACACATAGGCTGACTGCTGATGTGAAATTAACGTGTGATTTATTTGTTACAAATGAACAATACCTACAGTACCTACTAGGTTTTGTTAATAAAAAAACTTGTAATAAAAATTCAGTTTCATCGGTATTTCTTACAACAGATGAGTGTCTCTTTCTAATCTGTGGTAAGAGCAAATGTCAATAGACAAATTATAGATTTTTTCCATCATGTAGACACCGACAATAACAAGGGGAAACACTTGGTTTGTCGTCTTCAGAATTAAGGTGAAATGCCTTTCATGCCATGCCTTCCATGCCGTAATTAAACAGGCCTATCTCTTTAATCCAAAACACACATACTAGTTCTCAAAACCAGAAATGGATACTAATTTAAGGCAGTTGTGAAATGTCTTGGTTTGAAAGCAATTTTACAAATTTGTAATTTTATTGACAACGAAAAAATCAGATAGACAAGTACAAAATATAAAAATCTTCCAAAGAGTAAATGGGATCAAAAAGAGATTACAGTCCACCGGCATGCAGACATGGTATGGTCTGCAAAATCCTCCCGCCTTGAAGTTGAGTTGAGTACTACAAGTCAAGTCGCCGTGGATCACTCTTCCTCTTCTAGATGTCTGCGATCTGGACTCTTTTACCACCTCAGGTACTGTCTCCGGTGTTACTTCTGGTACTTGGTCAAGACCCGCAGATTCCATTTACCGTTTTGTATTAATTTCCAAGGGGTATTTATAGTCTTTGAGCCGGTCTGTCTTATCCGGAAGCCTTCAGTAGTCTTCACCTTAGCCACTGTAACTTTCTTACCTTTTCCCACATATATTTCTGATATGTTACATATGGGCCAATTCATTCGTTTCGCTTCAGTTTCAATTATGACTACATCTCCTTCTTGAACTTTTCGATTGGCATATTGAGTTCGACTTACAAGTAAATTCATTTCTGAATCGTTGCCTCCATTAAGTTCTCAGCTTCTGTAAGTAAGAAATCAATGCCTTATCCTGAGATTTTCTGCGTCTCGGGTATCTAAATCAGGCACTTCTGATCCTGGTAGGTTATGCGGGAAGGTTGCTGGTGTTAATGGGAGAACAGTATTATATTCTGCTACGTAGGTAAGTGGTCTTGCATTTATTATAGACTACCTATATCGCACAACAACGTTTCCAGTTCAAGAAAGGTAAGTATCGCCTTTCCTAAATTCCTTCGCAATAGCTGTTTCACTATTTGGATAAGATGCTCCCACCATGCTACCTACCAAGGAACTATTGGAGGGTTAAAGATCCATTTAATTTTGTGAGCTGTGGAATACTCCTTCACGCGATCCCAGTTGATGTTACACAATGAGATCTCAACTCCCACAAAATTTGTTCGATTGTCTGAGTGTATCGTTTGCATTCTAAGTAGGTATATCTCTGCGAGCGATAAAACGCCATAGCGCCTGCTAGAAGCACTTGCTGCAGACATAGACATGACTAGTTCTAGATGTAGCGCCCTGTATATCGCACATGTAAACAAAATTATCCAACAATTTTCTCCTGTGTTCAGTATCAGTGGTCCAGCGAACAGTAGGTACTAAGTACTTACCTACTTATTATTCTTTTAAACTTACTGTCATCGTCTTTTATCATATCCATACAAAAAATAGACACTGACACAATATTCAACAAGCCATGCATGACCAACAGCGAGCACCACGTAACCAGAGCAATAGACCAACTTCAATACAACTGGACCGTCGACCTTGATGCGTCAAATTTGCGTCGCTCCAAAATGCGTGCCTTCGTACAATATAAGTTTACATCCGGCATATTGCCTACTAAATAATAATTCAATTAAGAACCATTAGCAGCCCGCTTGGCACCACCAAATTTGAAATTTTGAAAAGTGTGTGGTAGTGGTGGTACTGATTAGGTATTTTTAGCCACTTAGGTAAGCCTCCCGGGAGCATATTAAGTATGATAATTAAATACCTATTGTGTCTGAAATATGTGTAGCTTAACAGGGTTATTGGCATTTAAAAGATTCTGTTCCGTACAATTGATTTTCTACGTTAAGTCTTTTCTATTATAAATCTGTAGAAGCGAGAAGTCAGGGAAACAGGGGTTATGAAAAAATTTAAACAAAAAATAAAACCGACTCCAAAAAACTGAAAAGGATAAAATAATTAAATTTTAGTAAGTAGGCACTCATCCCCTAGGAACATATTTTTGGAGTCGGTGCTTCACTATCTTTGGTTTCTGGAAACAACTTAGCACCAACTATTTAATTATTTTATCCTTTTCAGTTTTTTGGAGTCGGTTTTATTTTTTGTTTAATTTTTTTTTTCACAATTTTTAGTGATAACTTTTGAAGGTCAAAGCTAGATGGGTGACCGTGAGCTTAAATTGTTTTCTACTATCGTATCATTTCAGTAAAAATTCATAGGAATGCAAATATTCGCAACTTCGCATATGTAGACGACTCCAGTTTTTTTGATTTAAAAACCAAACTAACCAAAGGATTTCCAAAAATATTTTAGGGGACCTAATGGGAACTATTTCGCATCGAACGAAAAAAGAATCATCAATATCGGTTCACCCAGTCAAAAGTTCTGAGGCAACAAACATAAAAAAAACATACCGACGAATTGATAACCTCCTCCTTTTTTGAAGTCGGTTAAAATTGAAATGAAAATGTTTATTTTCGTAAACAAAGCAGATAATTACAGAGATGTTGGAGATCCTCTGTTAAGTAAAATAATACTTGTAGTAGAGGACCCCGCTCATTCGCGAGACTTATGTAACAATTTTATTCACTAAAAATAATCTATTTTCATATAATTAAAAATTCTTGTAATTGTAAAAAGAGACAATTAAAATTTTAGAAGTAAATAATAGGATTAATAGGTAACTTAATAAAGTGTGTGTGTGTGTGTGTGTTTATGTGTGTGTGTGTTTATGGGGGTGTGTGTGTGTGTGTATGGTGTCATATCTGTAGGAGCATCTGTACAGAATTCAATTTTAAATAACAGCTTGAAAGAAGGAGTTCGACCTCATCATACGTTAGCTGCATTATTATTAGGGTAATTTCAGTGGGAAGGTATTATCTTCGCAAAGGAGCCCCACACATCCCTGGCCACCACGCTACGACGATGCAAGGAATGCATTGGTGCGTCCTTACCTCCTCAAAAAAGTAAAAGTTGATATAGATTATGAAAACTGAAAATACACAACCGCCACATTACTGTGTATTTTTCTAGGTACAAATCTTTGTAGGGTTCCAAAGTCTAATAAAGAATCTTTATAGTTTTGCCATGTCCATCAGTATGGTTGAAATGAAATTAATAACTCGTAGAATATTACTACTACAAAACTGAAAGGTTTGGTTATAGGTATATGAAAAATAAGCGCAAGGATTACCTTAGTGAAAGAATTTTGCTGCTTATATATTTTTCTTTTCTATCTGCTATATCACGGAGAGTGTCCTGAAGACCTTTTTTACTATTTTTTCAATTCACTGTTTTTTTTTTCAAGAAATTTAGTACCTGGTTTCTTTGCCATACTTCCAGACCTTGGAATTCTTTGCCAGCATATGTGTGTGTTCCTTGAAGTCCTTCTAATAACATGGGTTACTTCAAAAGAGGCATGAAAATGCACCTTTTGGGCCGGCAAGGTGAAGGCGGCTAGAGCAGTGTCTGAACTGCACTAGCTGCCTTCGGATATGGACCCTTCTTGCCGCTTCACATCAGGTGGTATTGAGTCATTTGTCATGCTTTGGATATTAAAAAAATGATACCTTCATGTGACTACGTCCCACTGCTGGGCACAGGCCTTCCTACATGGGAGAAACACATGAGGAGTTTGGAACATAGCACCACCACGCGGGCCCAATGCGGATTGTTGGGTTAAAGCGGTTGCAGTAACAACCGGGACCAACGGCTTAACTTGCCTTTCAAAGCACGGAGGAGCTCAAGATTATAAATTTGATTGACCCATCCAGGGACCGCCTTTGGCGAAAGTTGCTTTGTTTTCGTGATCGAAACCAGAGCGCTCAAACCACTACGCCACCGAGCTCCTCGAGTTTTTGACATAGAAATAAGATTTTTCAGGCCATCAATTAGAGTATTCTGACTATAAACAGAATGACATAACTTCCTGTTCCAAATTAAAATACTGCCTACTCGTACCTAGAATCATTCAAAATAGCTTTAAAGTTACGTTTCATACTTTTGTATGCTTATGTTAAAAAAGTTTTTTTTACATTGATACTAGGTAAAAAATGCGAAACTGCAAGGTCTTTCCGATTCTTTACTTCCTTTATGCTATAGTAAATCGATTAGATAATAAATAAAATTGTAATCATATAATTTTGTAGGTATTAACGGCTTAGAACATTTTTAACCGACTTCAAAAACGAGGAGGTTTTCAATTCAGTTGGTATGTTTTTTTTTCTATGTATGGACACCTATTTACGCCGAGATTTACTTATCCGATTTACGTGATTCTTTTTTTGTTCGATGCGGAATAGTTGCCATTTGGTCCCATAAAAAAATATTTAAAATCGATTACCTAGGTAGTTTGGTTTTTAAATCAAAATAACTGGAATAATTAAGTCGTCTATGTATGCAAAATAGCGGATTTTTACTTTCCTATGAGTGAAACGATACGATAGTGTGAAACAATATAATCTAATAATATGCTGACGGTAACCCCTCTAGCTTTGACCTTATTATAAAGTTATCACTAAAATTTTGGAAAAAAAATAATCAAAAATTAAAACCGACTTCAAAATATTAAAAAGTATGAAATAATTAGGCTAATTCCATAAAAACATATTTTTTGGAGTTTAACACCTCTAGTGATCCGGAAGAATACTTACTTGTAAAATGTGATTAAAATAGCTTTTCTCACCTTAAGTGGAAGTATAAAAATGCTTGTAAACGTATTCTTTCGGATCACTAGAGGTGTTAACTTCAATGAGTAGATGAGATATAAGTTACAACGTTAAAAAAGAAGCACTTCGAGTGCTACTAGGTGGTAGACCCATATGTAGGGTCGCCTGGGTAGGTACCACCGCCTTTCTTATTTCAGCCGTGAAACAGTTCGCTGTGTTTCAGATTGAAGGGAAAGGTAGCCAGTGTAATTACTGGGCATGGACGGCATTTCATCTTAGGCCTCAGGATGACAACGCACCTGCAATATCAAGTGCTTTTCCTTGTTATTGCAGGTGTCTATAGGCGGCGGTAACCGCTTACCACCAGGTGGGCCGTCAGCTTGTTTGTCATCTAGTTGTATAAAAAAAAAATATCACCATGCCCTAACTAAAGTATTTATTTAAATTATAGGTATCTATATTTTATACCGGGTTTTAAGGGGACGCTCTCGAAAACGAAGGCAGGTGGCTGTGTTGGTGACCATAAAACAACAAGCTAAAAAATAAGTTTGAAACCGCAAAAAAAATCAGAAGATCCATTCAAATGTATCGGTCGTGTTGATATGAGGTACAATTTGTATGAAAGATCAGATTTTTTCGCAAATATTTATTATGTATTCTATGCCCGATGCACGGAGGAACTCGAGGTTATAAATTTTGATCGACCTATGCATAAGTGATTTATAATGGCGAAAGTTGCTTTATTCCCGTAATCAAAACCAGACCCTTCAAAAACTACGACAACGAGTAGTTTATCATATTGCTCTAAAGTCACAAACTCTAAGTTTATCATATTGCAGTAATATTACAAGTAGTATTAAGAATTAGAGTTTACCCATTAACTGGACTGGTCTACACGAGTGAGACTCGCCTATGCTCGTTTTCACTAACAGGACATGACATAAGTGGCATAATGCCCGTTTTCACTAACCATTGTCTATTCTCTAGGCTTATGTGACTCTTATCGACATCTGTCTCTCTTTATTCTTCAGATAGACAGAGATGAATAACGCTACGACAGCTACGAGGCACTTACCTAATGCTTAATGGGTAACAGGTGTAACACAAAATGGTGTAACTTAAAGTGAACAAAGGGTGAAAACGGGCATTAGTGTCTTTTGTGCAAAACTGTAATGCAATATAGCCAGTGTAAATACAAGGCTTGGGACCTTGGGAGGAATTATCATATCTCTTCGGTCCAGAATGTCACTGTAACTGAAATATCAAGTAACCACCACCCAAAGTTAGGTCTGTAGGCGATGGCATATCTATCTATCTATCTATCAGGTGAATAATCTTAATAACTATAAAAACAAGTTATTCGCCGTAATTAGGTTAGGGATAGATTTAAGATGGGTGGTTGATTAAAAATGTTTACCAACACCCCCGTGTTTTAAATGACGATTCTATTAACGAATAATAGCGTAGTAATTAAAATAGAATAAAACTAGAAAAATTTCACGTCCTGAGGCAGGAATCGAACCCGCGACCTTTCGCTATCCGGGCGACTGCTCTGACCACTGAGCCACCCAGGACTTGGGATATCCCTGTGAAATTCTTCTAGTCTATCTTGTATTTGCGTTTATGAGCTAACGTCCACCCTACAATGTCGAAATATTCTATTTCAACATCCGAAACGAGTACTTTTACAAATACCGACGATTTGGTTAAGTTGGGGCAGTGCTTTCAAATATTCTTAATTTTTGATTTTAACATTATTATAAATGTTTGAAAAATTACTTAGTAATTAAAATAGAATAAAACTAGAAAAATTTCACGTCCTGAGGCAGGAATCGAACCCGCGACCTTTCGCTATCCGGGCGACTGCTCTGACCACTGAGCCACCCAGGACTTGGGATATCCCTGTGAAATTCTTCTAGTCTATCTTGTATTTGCGTTTATGAGCTAACGTCCACCCTACAATGTCGAAATATTCTATTTCAACATCCGAAACGAGTACTTTTACAAATACCGACGATTCGGTTAAGTTGGGGCAGTGCTTTCAAATATTCTTAATTTTTGATTTTAACATTATTATAAATGTTTGAAAAATTACTTAGTAATTAAAATAGAATAAAACTAGAAAAATTTCACGTCCTGAGGCAGGAATCGAACCCGCGACCTTTCGCTATCCGGGCGACTGCTCTGACCACTGAGCCACCCAGGACTTGGGAATAATAGCGTGTTATCTATCATACTAAACTATAGGTAAGTAGTTCGGTAAAACGCCTATTGTGAAGCTGTGTGACTAAACAACAAGGAGAAATATGTCGTCTGAATGTACCGCACTATGCATAAATAAAATTTTACCCTAGATCCTAGTCAAGCGCTGGTTTTCGACTGTAGATGGTATTTTTTTATTAATTGCAGGAATCTGTAAAAAGCGCAATGACTTCTAAGATTTCATTTACTAGGTGGTCTTGTGTATTATTTTTTATTATATGAATAATAAACTCCTACGTTCATCTGGGTATGTAGCAACCGCCTTCCTTATTTCAGTGTGAAACAGTGAAACAGTTCGCTCTGTTTCGTATCTCAGATCATAGAGGTTTCGTATTGAAGGGAAAGTGGCCAGTGTAAAGGGTTTTCCACCAGAGGGGCGAGACGAGGCAAGGCGAGACGAGAATTGAAATCGCACTGACCCTTTTCCACTAAAAATTGCCCGCGCGAGATGATTTTGCACCATAGTGGCGAGAAAAGAATTGAAATCGCACAACAATAAACCTATCGCGATAAGCGTGTTTACCTTGCAGAGGTAATTTATACTCTATATCGAAAGCCATACGGTTCATTTTTACACAAACAAATATTTCAATTTACGCCTCGCACATCCTCGTCAATCCTGACTAAGTATTTCCACCAAAGATGCGCGATGCGAGGATTGAAAATTTGCCATACAAATTTCAATTATCGTCTCGCGTCGTCTCGTCTCGCCCCTCTGGTGGAAAGTCGCCTAGGGTTCGAAATCATATCAAATTTCACATTAAAATTTATTTATACTCTATATCGGAAGCGATATGGTTCATTTTTACACATACAAATATTTCAATTCACGCCTCGCACATCTTCGTCAATCCTGACTATTTCCACCAATGATGCGCGAGGCGAGGATTGAAAATTTGCCATACAAATTTTAAATCTCGTCTCGCCTCGTCTCGCCTCGCCCCTCTGGTGGAAAACACCTTAATTACTGGGAATGGAAGGCATTTCATCTTAGGCCTCAGATGACAACGCACCTGCAATACCTACCTTCTTAGTGTTTTTTCTTTATTGCAGGTATCTTTAGACGGCGGTAACCACTTACCACCAGGTGGACCGTCAACTTGCTTGTCATCTAGTTGTATAAGAAAACTTCATATATTAATTACCTACAAATTCAACTTTGAAATAAAATCCAATAAAATTTTACATGACATTAACAAACAAAACAAACATTAATAATAGTTAGGTACTAGGTGGTAGACCCATATTATGTAGGGTCGCCTGGGTAGGTACCACTGCCTTTCTTATTTCAGCCGTAAAACAGTTCGCTGTGTTTCGGATTGAAGGGAAAGGTAATTACTGGGCATGGACGGCATTTCATCTTAGGCCTCAGGATGACAACGCACCTGCAATATCAAGTGCTTTTCCTTGTTGTTATTGCAGAATGACCACCTAAAATCAATAGGTAATTTTTTTATAAACATGAAAAATCAAATTATTTTTTATAAAAACTTACACTAAGGAAATTTAACGGTTTTTTGTTTAATATTTCTGAATATATAGGTGTCGCATCCAAAGATGTATTAAAAGTTCATTGGTCGCATCTACATACATACTATGTTCTTTTTTTATGAATCTGTGTCGGCCCGCATCCATTTCACATAAAGTTGTATATCATTAGTTTATCTAACAACATTCATTATTTTTGTTAACCCTTTAAATTGTTTTCATTACTATGCACCTATTCTATTTTTAAGTAACTAGGTCGGTACTTAGTGTTGTTTAAATTTTTCCGTCAGTGAATGTTATGTAATTCTTATTCTATAATCATAATCATACGAAGAGAGTCAAAGTAGCTCCTTATTTTTATCAATATCATCATTTTAGCCAAGATACGCCCACTGCTGGGCATAAGCCTCCCCCAGGAATCTTGAAAACCTTATTTTTTATATGATTTTAAAATTAATACTGATAGTAAAATTTATAAAACTGAAAGAATTTTAGAAAAACATGACAAATACCCGACTTACACTTACAACCACTTCAAGTTGCGTTCTAGATAAGGAGATCCGATACTTATAGACTTTACCATCACAGTACACGCAGCCATAGATTTTTCATTATCTATCATCCATCTATCTATTTATTATTATCTATCAGAAACTGCAATTTCTAGTTAAATATCTCCGGTATTTTTTGGCTGCAATAAATTCTGCTTTCACTATTAGCAATAGGTATAAGTTTACGTATTTTTTATATAAATACATTGAATGCAGAATAACTAGAAAAAAAATTGTCCAGCATACAGCATTGAAAGAATGTGCTGTTTATTGTAGTAAAAGCGTATCATAAAAGTCAAACTAAGAATGTTTCAAAAGTATCCAAACTTGAAAAAAATCTTGTCCTGGAGCAGCGACCGAAGCCGCGACCTTTCACAATCCGGTTGATTGCTGTTACCATCTGAGCTACCGAGGACTTGGAATGATCCTGTGAATTTCTTCTAGTCTCTCTGTATTTGCGTTGGAAGCTATTATAACGTATATAGAATTTAAACAATTGATTTGTATATTAATACAATCATCATCATCATCACCAGCCTATATATGTCCCACTGCTGGGCACATGCCTTCCTACATGGGAGAAGCACATGCAGGAAGGCATGCAAGGAGCAGGTACACATACAGAATACCAATTCCAAGCCGTTCTGAGAAGAACGTACTGGAAACTCCGTAAGAACTGTCGCTCAGTATATGATTGTTAAAATATAAAATTGAAAATTTTAAGTAACCCCCGGCCTCTATTTTTTCATTTATCTAACACTATCTCATTGAGACTATTCATAAGAGCCCAAAACATGCTATACCTGATTTAAGTTTCTGAAGAATTACGGATCCCTCAGACTTTTGATGGTATAGGATCAGCTTAAGGTTAGTATGTCATGGGAATCCACCGAAGTGACAGTAGGTACACCAAATATCAAATCAATCGGATCTGTAGAAGTTAGTAAAACCCTTTTATCATGTAGAAAATGAGCTGATAAGTAGTCATCAAACGTCTGAACTGATCTTTATAAATAATACTTAAATACTTTCGAACAAAAAAAATAACAAATCAAAATGGGTCCATTCGTTTGGGAGCTATGATGCCACAGACAGACACACAGATGCCCGTCAAACTTATAACACCCCTCTTTTTTTGTCAGGGTTTAAAATGTTTGTAAAAGTATTCTTTCGGATCGCTGAGGTGTTAACTTCAATGAGTGGTGAGATAAGATAAACATTGCTTTAAAAATGTTAAAAAAAGGGCAGAAGACCGTGAAGAAATTGGTAGGTTACACCTAGTGGCGTAGTGGTAAACGCGCCTGGCGGGCCCAAGAGACGCGAGTTCGATTCCCGCATGGGGCATATAATTTTTTCATCGTTTTCTTTCTTTATTTGTAATTGTTACAATAAAGTAGGCGTTATAAACACACAAAATTAAACATTAAAATGAGACGTTAAACGTGCCTATAAAATTTAAGGTTTGCCCTCGATTTCCCTGGGATCCCATCATTAGATCCTGATTTAGTGACAATGGGACCACCTCAGGATCAGGAGAACACTCTATCGAATAAAAAAGATTTTTGAAAATCGGTTCACAATCATAATTGACAGAGACATCTGTGAACACACATACAAAAAAAGAATCTTTTTGAAGTCGGTTGAGCCTTTTTGAAGTCGGTTAAAAATGTTTGAACAGGTTTTAATGCAATGCAGTTAGATGGAAAAAAGTTATGCGCTGCGTATTTCATTTCCTCAAAAGTAGGATATAATAAAAATATACTAAGTTACAGTACTTCCCTATATGTAATATGCATTACTTAGTAATAAAAATTTAAAAATCTGAATAGTAACATAAATTCACTTTAGCGACAGTAAAAATTTAAGTAGCACTAAATGTAACTTAAAGTAAAAGTTACAAATAGTATAAAATTTAAGAAAAAAAATCAATTTCATCGGGAAAGACCTACACATTACAATGTCAAACATGCAGTCCTGTTGTTACAGATGAATAAACAATGGAGCAAGATCGGTGTAATATTGGTTATCGTGCTTAATAAGTAGGGCATTTGACGACCAGCTGGCCGAGTGGTCTGTACCCCGTGCTATACAGGCTACTCGGTCAACAGGCCCCGGATTCAAATCCCGGTAGGAGCAAATGTTTGTATAATGAGTACGAGCATTTGTTTGCGAGTCATGGAAGTTTATTATGTTTATTTAGTATATTTCTAACATTTCTAATATTTAAATGCATATTATTATCATTATTTCTCTGTTATCTAGTATCCGTAACACAAGATTTATTTATTATTTATTTATTTATTTATGTACACACAAAATACTTAAAAATAAAACACATAAAACAGTTGAGTACAAAGGCACTGCTTATTTCAAAAGAAATCTCTACCAGCAGACCTGCGACAGGAACGCGGGAAAACAAAAGTGGGCACAGTGTGTGGTTCTATACATATACCTAACAAGAAAATGTAGATGAATAATAAATAATACAAATATACTAAACAAATTTTAAAATATCAACTAAACTACAAAAAAAAAAATTAAAAAAAAATGTTATTTAGAACTTAAAAGAAATACAGTTATTAAGATGATCGATCTTACGTAAGTGAGGACAAATAATGCTCTTTAACTCGGTTCTTAAAAGAAGTGATCTTAATGATGCTTACTTTGGGCTAGATAATAGGTGTTAATGTATGATTATTATTATTATTATTACTCTAAGCCACAAAACCGAATTTGATGCAAAAAAGTCTGGCTACATAATAGCTCGATATCTAGGTGCTCACACGCACTCGCACAAGTTTTGAATTTTGTTTGTGAAGTAGGTACAAACAAACCAGACAGTAGCATTCTACA
Organism: Nymphula nitidulata; assembly: GCA_947347705.1. Lineage (NCBI taxonomy): Eukaryota > Metazoa > Arthropoda > Insecta > Lepidoptera > Crambidae > Nymphula > Nymphula nitidulata. The sequence continues at coordinate 12,128,824 of OX374625.1, read as the reverse complement.
TCAGCGGCATGTAAGTGACAAAGTGTTGGAGAAAATGACTTTTTCTTTTCATTTAGTCTAGTGTAATTAGCAGTTAAACGTATTAAGTTATTAGGTAGATAAGGTAAATAATTAATGTAGCACACATCCTTGTTGATATTTAATTCAATTTATTAGTCACCTAAAAACGTGCTCAGTTTATAAAAAAGAACGTGTTTCGCAAAAGTATTTGGCTAATCAGACGTATTTCCTTAATGATTAAAACAAATAAACTCAGAATTGTCAATACTTTATTTTAACGTAGATAAAGAAACAGCATAAAACTGAGCTGAGCACTAATAAATTGAAAAAGGCTTTTGAATGTTACTTGGTTGGGTAGTAGGCACGTCTAATCGCCTGCGCATTTTCATTCTCCGGATTTTCAATATCAAGACCTTCGGTTCAGAGCGTGCTATTATTTCACAAACACAGAACACAATGATTTGTCTTAATCAGGCAGTGAAGCGGGCCGGTTCCTTTAAAAATTTATATTGAATTACTTTAAAAACTTTGCAAAACTATTCTGATGTGATTTTATTTTAATCTATAAATTATTATATTTTGATTGCTAAAATCAATTTTAAGCGGAGTTGTTACCTATTGATAGATATAAGCGCTATTTACAAACAAAAAATATGATTTAAATATTATGCTGTGTGATTTGTAAAGCTAATAAAAAGTAATAAGTTATTGAAAAATGACTGAAAGTGGATCAAAATATTGGTAAGTAATTTTTTAAATATTGTTTTTATTTGAAAATATAAAAATGCCTGTAAAATATAAATATATCTGTTCAATAGTAATAGTAATTTAAATGTAGGTACACATAATGTAATATCATATTATAAATTATGGGAATGTGGGTTGGTGGGTTTAGTGTTAGTTTTACGTAAATAATAAACTACTTTGAAATTAATGTAATTCCAATTTATGAACATTCTCTATACATTTAAAATATCTATACACATGGAAAATTCAACGTCTGTCCGTCTGACTATTTGTACGCTTTCAAGTTAAGAACTACTTACCTAATGGATTTTGATGGGCTTTTTGGAGGTAGGGGTTGTAAGGCAGGTTTTAGGCTGTAATCATCAGGTTAGCATCACATGTTACTAAGATTTATACAAGTATATAATATCATCCCCTGTCAAGAGGCCTTGTAGTAATATTATTTTAGGAAAGGTATTTCGTGATACAATAGCATGAAATAAAACCTTTACAGTACAGTAGCGTACTTTTATTATTGAAAAAGTGTGACAGACATCTACCAATTGATTTGTTACAATAAATCAAACTTTGTACTCTATGTCCCACTGGTAATTAAGTAAGTACTGATGAGTACTTAAATGTTTGTAATTAGCCAAAAGAGGTTCTTGTCAGATATTTATTAACTGAATTATTATTAATTTAAAAAAAAAAACTGTTATCATTTTGTGTCAGTTTCCTTGCTTGTTTAATCAAATTTACGTTGTTAGGTAATTAGTAACTTGTTAACATATAAAACTTGTTACAGATAAAATAACCGGTTTGACAGGACTTATCTATTCTTTGAATAAAATAAAGAAAATGCCTACATTTACATAAGTTTAGTTTAGTCGTTCGAAATTAAATATTATACGGTGGATAATATACGGTATTTATGTAACCAAAGATTATAATAATAATAATAATAATAAGCAGGGGATTTGCTGAGGTGATCGGAGACGGAATCTCTTAAACAAAATAATATCTTAGACGAAACAATGTTTATCTTTTATGCGATTCCTGTACAAATAAAATTGAAAATCCAAATTCAAACACCAATATATCTTGGTGTAGAATTCCCAGATGGACTTGGTGGCGTCAATACGACAATAAATTAAAACATGGGCTATATTAAGTTCATAAAGATGGTTTGCCACTTTCAAAAACATCTTATTCATTTGATAATTTCATGACATTTCTATGAAATAATGCAGCCAATGTTATATTATTTCACACAAATGTCATGAAATTATCAAATGAATCTGTAAAATCTGTGTTTTTGAAAGTGGCAAACCATTTCTATGAACTAATATTGCCCATGCTTCAATTTATTGTCGTATTGACGGCACCACCCTGTATAAAAAGCGTAAAGGGAACTCTCTGATAAAAGTAGCCAGATGTTAGTGCTGGTCATCCTAAGCACGACCTAAAAAAAGTTAAATCCCGAAAAAACCAGCTGTTTCGTACTTAGGGTAAAACCGGGATAGATGTCGCAGTGGGATAGACGCCTCATTTTCAAAATACCTAACTTCCCAAAATTGCAACTACGAATTAATAGCGTAAGTAGGAGCCGCAGTTACCCCGCACCTAAGCTGCCCACCGGCTGTCGTAAGGCTTGGAAGCATTTCGCTCGTGCGTGCAACTATCTCCGCGGCGTATTTGCCGTCGTATGACTATTTAAGTAGAAATAAATTCCATTATATTTTTTATTACGTCAATGTACTGGTTCATTAAGTGTGCAGTTGGATGTAAATAATAGTTTTTTTGTTTTTAATTTATTTAAAAACTACTTGGACATCTATCCCTATCAAAAAGGATAGTTCCCCTGACTTTTCGAGGGATAGATGCCCCTAAGGGCATCGACGGATAGATGTACATAAGGGGACAGATGCCCCTAAGGGCATCTATCCCACTATGCACCATATGCAACTATTTTTAAATTATTTTATATAAAACACTATCCGAGTGATCTCTTTATTGTGTTTTTTTATAGTATGATTATACATGTTGAGACTTATTTTTTTTAATTAGGAGATAATAATGTTGTTGAATAATTCTTCTAATTTTTTTTCAATAAATAAATGTTTAAAAATAATTTTTTAAAAAGTATTATTAAGTATGCCTGTTGAGACTATAATTAATATTTTATAATAACAATTAAGAATGTTTGATATACCAAGGGTTTTTAAAATTTAATTATGATTATTTGTATCATTTTATTAAAAAGATAACAATTAACATATTTAAAAAAACGCAAAATGTTTTTTGCAATTCGACCCATGTTTCTTGGGGACAATTGCTGTTTCAGGAGTAGAACGACCTCATAAAATTTAGTTGGGTTTTTCGTTTACACAGTATAAAGGGCATATATCCCTCTGGAGTATTTTCATAGTGGGGCAACTATCCATATAGGTAGGCATCTATCCTCAAAAAAAGGGTTCCACAAAAAGCTAAATTTTGCAAAATCTGTGATTGATAGGTCAAAAACAGTCAAAAATAAATTATATATAATTCGACATGAATGATTGAGCTAGCCCACATGCATAGAAATTATTCATATTAATGTATATTTTCAAAATTAGGAGGCTTTTTTAAAAAGTGGGGCATCTATCCCGGTTTTACCTAATTGTAATAACCTACACGATCTGTCATAATCAACATGGCGTATCGAAAGTCTGCGCAGTTAAGCAGACTTTCGATACGCCATGTTGTTAAACGTTGAGTAAGTCTAGTTAACTTAACTATCAGCTTAGGCATTTAATTGGATGTCGGCTTTTAATGAACGGGCTAGGCATCCAATTAAGCGGCGAATCTAACTAGATGGCGGCGACATACATACTATGCCCCTAAAGAGTCGGTGTGCTTTTGAGTAACTACACTATAGAGTCCCAAAGTCTCGACTCTTATACGGTTTAAATGCGTCCCAACATTATTACCGGGCCTTCATTATTGTTTTCATAAAATGATTTCCTACTCTAAAGCATTTTGCAAACATCAAGTCTCGACCTTTAAGCCCTTCCAGTCTCAGCTTCAATTGTGGCTCAATCTCACTCATCTAATGATTATGGGTTTTCTCTGGCGATGGCTTTCGTCACATGGTCATTTGTATGACTGCAAATTTGACACAAAAATGGCAAATTATATTTAATCGCATTCTATCTAATAACATAGGTGGTTGGTAATGGTGGCTACTATTACGTGTGTATAATGACAATATACTATTGAGTTTTTATAGCAATAGTAACACTTTAACTTTTTGTGACGAAAGATTTATATTACGTTAAAATAAAACTTGTATTTACTAAATTTACTTACTTAATTAAAATCAGTTTGTATATGTAGACAAAAGTAGTTCACCGTTGTAATTAATTTTATATAAGCAAATTATAAAGGGAAGAAGTTAACTATAGCATTTCTACTTTTTTATTACATGTTTATTTTTACCTAAAGAGATTAAAGCCTGAAAAAGCTTTAAAGATTAAGATGCTGTAAAAGCCAATTGTAATATTTATCTTCAAGTTAAATTACAAGGTCATATTTTATTACGGTTAAGATAGTAAGAATATAAAGTTACCCTTGGGATTAGGCAAACACGAAAGCATTTTAAATTAATTAAACATAATAAAATAACAACGACTTAAGCGATATGAATAGTGTAAAATATACATTATACACTTTGTGATAACTCCTTGGTTGAGATAGTAATTTTTGTTTCTTAACTATGTAGATCACGTTCTAAGTAAAAAAACAGATATTTTAAAATTTAAAAAAAGGGTCAACGAAGCATCATTCTATTTATCAAGGAAGCCTATATGCTATATATATATATAACATCACGCTTCGACCAATAGGAGCTGGGGCCTTACCACCATCTTTATAAAACCGATTCATATTGCGCTCGGTTCATTATTGGTTCCTAAATTGCATCGCTGCCGTAGTTCATAGTCGTAGATAGCGTCGTAGTACGAATTAACGATTTTACTCAGTTTAGGTCCTAAACTGGATCGCGATAAAAGATGGTGGTACGGGTGCTGAGCATCAAGGAAAAATGGGGAAAAATATTCCTTTTCAGGGCTTTCGTTGCGAACGCTGCGTAAACGCTTAATGTTGCGCAAAATTACGTATGCCCGTATGCCGGAATTGTTCTCCTTTAAAAGTTCTAATAAAGTCCGCGACAGCATATTTTATGCCTATCTTTTAAGATATCTCACTATAACCTTTTTTTTGGTAATCAAATTTGTTCTAAAATAATGCATTGTCTATCAAGATCACGTTGTGGAGAAAACCAGCAAATTTTGTGCGAGAAGTACTTTAAAATAGTAGGTATTTTATATTTCAAAACTACTACAAATTAAGAAAATATCCACATAATGATACAACATAACCTCATTTACAACACCTATAACTTTTACCCAGAGTGCCTATATTATCTCTGTTCCTGTGACATATTTTTACCATAGATCCAGTATTACCTACTGATCATTTGTTCTAAAATAATCCACTAATTGCGAAGGTGTTTTGATAAACATGATTTAAATCCTTCACCAAATAAATGCTCAAGTAAAATCATGTGACTGATCCAACTAACGTGCGTACATGTTGTTATTTTCCGACATCCACGCGAACCAAGTCACGGGCACAGCTAGTTGTAAACTTGTAACATAAGTTCTAAACTTTTTCGTACAAATGTAAAACAAAATATATGGAAAAAATCAAAATTAATTGCAAATTTTCTATTTCAGGCTACAATGTTCTCCTATGCTATTGTTAGTGCTGTTAGCCGGGGCTCAACGCCAACCGAATATTGTTTTCATAATGGTTGACGACATGGTAAGGAATTATTATTTTATTTTCATATATATAATTATTTCAAACTGATTTAAAATACAGAATGGTGACGGCAATACGACAGTAAATAAAAACATGGGCAATATTAGTTCATAGAAATGTTTTGCAACTTCCAAATTACATTATTATTCATTTGATGATTTTATGACATTTCTATGAAATACTTAATATATATAACATTGGCTGCATTATTTTCAAGGCTCGACCGAGAACTCGGTCTCGGTTCTTGGCTAAAAATGGCCGTAATTCTCAGCCATAACCGAAACCATTGTACGGTATGGGAGTTACGTTCGTCGCTGGTGTCAGTGCGGGAGTAAGCTGTCGATTATGACATAATGCAAAAATATTGCATATTTCTATCAATATTATTAAAAAAAACATTTTTACGATTTATTTATTTATTTATTTCATCTTAGCATAATTCCATCCTTACAGTTTACACCAATACGATAGAAAAGCATTACATATCTACATAATGAACACATTACTATTTTACCTACCAACCACGGTACTTTCTAGTCCTCACTGGGTTGTATTATTGTATGGACGACTGATTTATAGAGTTAAATTTTATCAGTGTCTGGATTAACTCCGGGCACGCAATTTCAATTATATTAGGATAAATTTAGTGGAATATGTATTGAAATTTGTACGTTATATTAATAACATAAAATTAACAATGTTATCGTTGTAAATTCGTTCAACGAACAGGAAAAATATCTACTCTCTCAGCTATTCGGTTGAAGGTGCGCAGCGCACGCGTCATTGGAGCGTTTTGTTGTAGTTTGGTGCGAGCGTCGGGCATGCATAGCAACGCGTTGCAACGGCGGCCGTCGACGGGTTTAGGTGTCTATTTAGGTATCTATTATCGGTCTTCGTTCTCGGTAAAGAAATTTTAAATGTTTAAGATGTATTTGAAAGTTGCAAAGCATTTATGCTATAAACTAATTATATCAATATCACAGATTAGATAATAGTTAATCCATGTTTTAATTTATTGTCGTAATGTCAACATCCTGTAAATTGTTCAATAAATCAATTAAATACACTTTACTGCACAAGGATACAGTGTAACAATAAAAAAAAAATATACCAAAATAAAAAAGAATACAACAACATCATCATCAGCCAGATGAACTGGTATATTTTCAAATAACTGCTTTTAAGCGACATTGATTACGTTCCTATGTTATGAAATAATTAATGCCAAGTTGTGTATAGGGTACAAATTCAACTGGGTACAAATTCAACTGGGTACAAATTCAATCTTGTATATTTTTAAAAATATTGTGTAAAAGTTATGAATTTTTATGTGCCTGAATATCACGGTAAGAAATATATCAATCGCGTAAGCACTTAGACGCTTACGCGATTGATATATTTAAGTAAAAATAAATTGAAGTATCCGTACCTGACAAATGTACGCGAGAGAAGATAATTAGGTATACATTATGTATGCGGCGCCGCTATTGTCCTACTTACCGTAAGATTAACAATTAAGAGGGCTATAAAACACTAAGTAATTGGCATGGCACTAAAAGAGTAATTATTAACCATCACGCAAATTGTATAGGTTCTTATAAAAATAGCTCATTTTTATACTTGCTAATAAATAGTAGGTATTCATAAAAAACCTTATTATTTGAAATACTTTTTTAATGTTACGTTGTTGTGTTTGATGTGTTAGTTGTAATGGTACTTAAAATAATATTTTCTTTTTAACAAATCAGCCGTGTGTTTGTCTACAATAACTAAATGTTAAAATCTGCATCCTAAACAACACATTTTTTTTCGTTCTTGGCTGTCCAATGTTATTGAATATTTATTTTATAAATTAAAATGCTCTTAGACGAAAAAAGGTGAACGAGTTACTTGAAAACTTTTTCCAGGGTTGGAATGACGTGTCTTTTCATGGTTCCGATCAAATCATCACACCTAACATCGACACACTGGCCTACAAGGGAGTTATATTGCAGCAGTACTACAGCGAAGCCATCTGTACCCCGGCTAGGACAGCCCTGCTCACCGGCAAATATCCCATGAGATTAGGTAAATATAAAAATTGGTACTTATGATTGATTTGTAATGGTGGTCGTCATTAATGGTAGTGGGCTGGCCTGGCTGGAAAATTAGCTCAGGCGTCCACGGTTTTTTTTTGTCTGGATGAGGCTGATGGATATTGTCATTTCGCACTGCCTAGCTATGAAAGCAGTGTGGATTTCAAAGCAATATTATATTATGGCTTTAAGTTAGGCGGTCAGCTCTCAGATGTCTTACAGGAGCTTGTACAGGGAACTCAGAGGCACTAACCTTACTGGGCCTGGCCACTCTAGCTAGTAAGTCTGGCTGGCGAGACTTTGCTCAAGCTTAAATGTAAAGCTTGAGCAAAGTCTCGCCAGCCAGACTTCGGAATTTGGATAACTTTTTGCAAGGGCAAAATGTTAATTCCTTTGAGGCCTCGGAAATCAAATGCCTCTAAAGAGTTAATCGGTTCTTAGGAATTATGCGGCTTCAATAAATTTCTGTGAAAATGAAGTGCATCGATAAATAATTGACAAACTAAATAGTTACTTATATGTTTTAATTACAACGGCAACTAGGCAAGACCTCATAAATAGTCACTCTATTTTTCTATTTGTAAATAAAATGTGAAATTTATTGTTTTCTAATAAAGAAACCACATGATTTTATTTTATTATGTATCTACTTCTAGGCATGCATGGGTTCCCGCTATACAACTCTGAAGACCGAGGGATACCTCTGACAGAGCGTCTCTTGCCCTCCTACCTCAAAGAGTTGGGCTATTCCACTCATTTAGTAGGCAAATGGCACGTCGGGATGTCCAGGCCGGAGTTCCTACCCACGTACAGGGGATATGACACGCACTACGGCATGAGAGGTGGCTTCGTTGACTACTACACATATAACAAAATTGAATCTGTGAGTTCTGCATGTAGTTAAATCCAAAAATATTTCATAACTTTGCAACCTTTGACTGTCAAATCTGGCCACCACTGACTTCAATAGAAGAAAAAGGTATAAGGTCACTGATTTGGTATTTCCCGTATATAGGGCATGATTTTATATAGTTAAAATTTTTACTAGACACATTCAAATTTTTTATTTTAACGCTAAAAATAAAATTAAGGAAATATTAGTAGTCAATAAAATAAGCACAATTTTCCTATCGATAGTATCGATGCTATCACGTCTGGTCACTACAACAATAGACACCTCTCAGTTGACCATACGTAACACCTATTATACTAACATTACTTATGCAATTTGCACGTTTTTGCGGTACTTTCCTTAAGTTATGTTTAGTTTTAGTGACCGGAACGATACGTAGTTGATTGGAACTGTAGTTTTTTCTTTATTTTAATGTTTCTTGTTTTAGTGGCCAAACGGAAGACTGCTCTATGGTTTGGATCTCTATGATGACGAAGTACCACAAAATCAAGAGCAACGATACATCGTGGATGCACTTACAGATCGAGCCATCAAAGGTAAATAATTAATCGATATCTGTTATCCCTTCGTCCCTTACCTTACCAGCCTGCCGTCGCGTCGCTCACACATTACTCCATTAAATATTTATACACTTACACCTATTATCTAGCCCAAAGTAAGCATCATTAAGAGCTAGTGTTATGGATACTAGATAACGGAGAAATAATGATGATAATATGTATAAAAATATTAGAAATATACTTAAACATATATAATGAATAAACCATACATAGGTTGGTGCCGCCAATACGACAATAAATTAAAGCATGGGCTATAAGTACTAGTTCATTAAAATGTTTTGCAATTTTCAAATACATCTTAATTCATCTGATAATTTTATAACATACCTATCAAATCATTTAGCCAATGTTATATTATTTCTTACAAAAGTCATGATCAAATGAATAAGATATATTTGAACGTTGCAAAATATTTCTATGAGGTAATAGTTATAGCCCTTGTTTTAAGTATTGTATTGACGGCGCTACCCTGTATATGACTCGGGAACAAATGCTCGTCCTCATTATAAAAACATTTGCTCTTACCGGGATTCGAACCCGGGACCCCTGACCGAGTACGAGTAGCCTGTATAGCAAGGGGCACAGACCACTCGGCCAGCCGGTCGTCATTGTGTCTGAATGTGGATGGAGTAACGACACGAGCACTAACCTGTAACCACTTTTGACAGATCGTGACCCTTATTTCAAAGGTATTATAGATGCTGATATGTCAAATCAAAGTGGGTGCATATTATTGCCCGGGTACCTAATAGATTAAACATTAAATGTATAAAAAAAATGTTGTTTTTAAAACTGAACCAAAATAGATAGCGCTGTGTCGGAGGCTTGTTGGCGATATCTACGGTCTTGTTAAAAAAACAACTGGTTTGTAACTGTGTAAAATCATTTCATGCAAAAATTCATGTAATGTATTGTAAGCGTCTGATAAGTACGCAATGACAGTAAAATCACTTTATCGCTCTCGGTTTTTTTTTCGGGTTTATATTGTTTGTTATCACATTTAACGTTTTCAGTAATTGAATACCACAACACATCTAAGCCGCTATTCCTCCACATGACGCACAACGCCCCGCACGCGGGTAATCCGGGTGGTCACCTTCAGCCGCCTCTCTACACCACAGTGAAGCACAGGCACATTGCACACTCGGACAGAAGACTATATGCAGGTACTTACCATATATATTGACATTAATAAATTAGCCAAGCATGTTTATGTAGACGACCATAATTATATGGTACAGACGACAGCACATCAAAAAATACGAAAGCCGCCTTTATTACGAACGGAGTAAGGGCTGTCTCAACGTCAAACTGTAACGGTTGATGTGCTGTTGACTGTATATACCAATGGCATATTCTATTCGACATTTAATTATTATTTTAAAAAAGCAATACTTATTTCCTTAACATAATTTTAGCAGTATCTTGGACTGTTGACTATCGCAGGCAACCACTTATTTATATGTTAAATTAATTTTCAGAAGTTGTTACGAGCATTGATCGCAGCGTCGGCAGAATAGTTAGGGCGCTCGCGGATAAAAATATTTTAGATGATACCATTATCATATTCGTTTCTGATAACGGTGCACCTACAGTTGGCGATATGAGCAATTGGGGGGTAAATCTTCCCTTCAGAGGAAAGAAAAATACTCCCTGGGAAGGAGCAGTAAGAGTTCCTGCGTTCATTTGGCATTCTTCAATGAGGCCCAGAGTTTGGGATGGTTTGATGCATATAACTGATTGGCTGCCCACTTTAACAGCAGCTGCCGGAGGAGACCTTGTTGTTGAAATAGACGGAGTCAATCAATGGGATCCAATCATACTAAATGGTGAATCTAAACGGAAGGAAGTTCTTTTGGCACTAGATGATAGTAGCCGCAACGCTTACGCATCGTATAGAGCAGGCGATTACAAAATTGTAGTAGGAAATTTGACAGGTCTCAGCAATGGTTATTACGGAGCAGAATTTATGACAACTACGGGTAAGCCACCTGAATATTTTCCAGTGCTGAGGTCCTGCGAAGCCTCCAGGATTTTTGAAGACATGGGGATGTATTTGGACTTCTACGAAGTGCTTGAGATGAGATCAGCAGCTACAATTAAACAAATAGATACTGTTAGAGATAGTACGCCGTGTTTGCCAACTCCACGTAAGTATATTATTTGAGCAATTTTATATGCTAATATATTGTGATATATCTAATTTCGCGAAACATTCACACATCGACATTTAATTTTTCATTTTCCGTCAATTTTCGCAAAAGTATTTTATTCTTTTAAAAATGGAAAGTTAATTAATGTAATAAAATAGGTATTAAAATATGATTTATTTTAGTACGCGGCTGCCTCTACAACGTACGACAAGATCCTTCAGAGAGCAATGATATATGGCTTAGAGCAAAAAAGATTGCAATGATTCTCACAAGTAGACTTCGAGCCCTCTGGTCGCAGCAGCTAAGACGGGGGCCTATTAATCTTCAGGCTGAGGCTGACCCAGCAAACTTCGACTACATATGGACTCCATGGTTAGAAAACACCGAAAACGTGACCAGTAAAGACATAAAAGCCGAAAGAAAAGAATCTAATCAAAGCAACAGCAATACAACTAAAGCGGAGCTTATTAATTGTAATGCAACGACAAGTATTAGTAACTTTATGTGTGTATTAAGAAGTGTGTTTTAAACTATTATTATTATGTAATGAAAATGAACCAAAATTGAAATGAATTAGGAAATGTATCCAGAAAAAATTGGGTAGTCATTCCTTCTACTTTCTTCTCTTAATCAGGGAGCAAGGAGGAGATGTACACAAGATCAGAGATCCTAGTTTTGAATCGTGATCAAATAACAGAATTAACCAAATCGTTCAATTGTCTAGCCTAAAGTTTTTTTTAAAAGTGGATAATGTCCAAGTATAAAAATACAGGCCACGATTCTAACCATTATAAAAAAATAAGCACAGTAAGATAATTGAACATAAGGTGGTAGAAGAAAGTGGATAAATATTAGTCAATATTAGGACTTATTTTAAGTGATGTGTCTTATAGTATAGATAACTATTGATAATAATTATAGTGCAAATACATTATTACAATACAAAAACTAGGTATATCTATTTGTTTCATTTCCATAATTATTCTTTAAAAAATTTTTACTTACAAATAATTTGACGAAATGTAAGTAAATATGAGGCCCTTCCAGCTGAAATCACTGAAATAAAAATAGAAATTTTCATTTTCTTGTTAGGGGAGGAGAAGTGGTAGTGGAAGGATGGAGAAAAAATATCCATGCAAAAGAGAGAACACGGCTCGCTTCTTGACTGAAGCATATTGTCACTAAAGATACCTAATTCCCGAAATGTAACTCTAGCTAGAGTTACATTTCGGTTCTTTGTGCACAAAGATGTAGTAAGGCCAAACCCAGCCATATTCGATAGCAGGAGAAGTAAAATCAGGGGAAGCACAAAGGGTCCCGAATAGTTGAAGTGCATCGTGATAAAGTCACGGCACAGATTAGATAATTAGATAATTCTTATGTCTAGAGAAAAATAGAATGGGCGTGGACGACGATTTGGTTTTTGTCGTTTACTAAATTTGGGCCATTACTAAACAAAATAATGTGTTAGTTGGCTATGGCGATAGTGGGTAAACCTACATTGAAATGCTTTTTCAAAAGCAAAATGTACGCACGGCAGAATTAAACCACGTTACTTTGCGTTAAAATACACAGAAACATCAAAAGATGGCGCTAGCGAACGCATCGTACGTTCATTTGCATTACTCTGTCTGTGGCTGTGGGCGTTGCTTGGAGTAAAAATAGTCCGTGGGCATAAAGGTGGTTTTCCACCGAGACAAGACGAGGCAAGACGAGATTTAAAATTTGTATGGCAAATTTTCAATCCTCGCCTCGCGCATCTTTGGTGGAAATAGTCCGGCAGGATTGACGAGGATGTGCGAGGCGTGAATTGAAATATATGTTTGTGTAAAAATAAACCGTTTTGCTTCCGTTATAGAGTATAAATTAACTTTGCGACAGAAACACGCTTATCGCGATAGGTTTATTGTTGTGCGTTTTCAAATCTCCTCGCCACTCTGGTGGAAAACAATCTTGCGCGAGCTCGCGCGGGCAATTTTTAGAGGAAAAAGATCAGTGCGATATCAATTCTCGTCTCGCCTCGCCTCGTCTCGCCCCTATGGTGGAAAACCACCTTTACAGTCCACAAGCCAAAAAATCTACTCTATGCACAGGCCCATTGGAAATGCAAAGGAGTCCTGATAATTTCTAAGTATTAACTCTTAATATGAAGTAATGAATAGGTATATGAATAAAAACCACCTTAGATCAAAAATTTTGTTACTCACCAATTAAACCTGAAAGTTTAGATTTTGTGTTGTGCAATTTTCTATTAGCTCACTTAAGTCTGGGATGATGGTAGATTTAGCCAATGCATAAGCAAAACATCATTGCGCAATACGAACCATAATTGGTTATCTTTAGAATAATAATTATCAGTTATGGTTTGCCTTTCTTTGTGCGCACATTCACTATCAAATTATCTAAACCAAACAAGGAGGTGTGCATTGGTGCATTCGTGGATATTGAAGGTGCCTTTGATCGCACTACCTTTGAATCTATTAAAAGAGCTGCTAAGAAGCATGGAGTGCCACATACAATCAGAAAGTGGATTAACTGCATGCTGAAAGGTAGAATCATTTACTCAGAACTACTAGGGGATAAACTAAAAGCAAAGACCACAAGGGGCTGCCCTCAGGGAGGAGTGCTGTCTCCACTACTCTGGAGCCTTGTAGTTGACTCTATAGTGGACAGACTGAATGAGGGACCACTTTACACTGTGGGCTATGCAGATGACTTAGTCGTGCTAGTCAATGGGAAATTCCCTGGTACAGTATCGGAGATTATGCAGTATGCACTGGGGGTGCTGGAAGACTGGTGTAACACCAACCACCTGTCAGTAAACCCCAGTAAAACGACTGTAATACCCTTTACAAGGCAGAGAAATCTGAAAAGGCTTAAAACCCTGCATTTATATGACACGGAGCTTTCATGGTCCAGTGAAGTGAAATATCTTGGCATAACGCTAGATAAGGAACTTAACTGGAAACTCCATATGGAGAGAACCTTGATAAAAGCTCAAAGGGTCTTTGGAATGTGTCGCTCCACTTACGGCAAGACGTGGGGACTACAACCAAAGATAATAAAGTGGATCTATACAACCATGGTCAGACCTGTTATAACTTATGGTAGCATCGTCTGGTGGCCTAGGACAAGGCTGGTAACATGCAAAACTGAGCTTAGCAAGTTACAGAGGACAGCATGTCTAGCGATAACCGGAGCGTTTAGAACCACTCCAACGGCAGCGATGGAGGTGCTCCTCGACATCCCGCCACTGCATATTATAATAGAAACAGAGGCGAGGAAGGCGTTACATAGACTCAAAGTAGCAGGACTGTGGGACACTACTAAACCTCTGTTGAAACACACAAAATGGGCAGAAACCTCTGTCCTAGACAGGTATATGGAAATGGGATGTGATAAAATCTGCCCCAAATTCATATTCGAAAAGAAATTTAAGATCAGCATTCCCACAAGAGAGGAATGGAAATGTAATCCACCATACCTTGAAAAGGGAAGCCTAATCTGGTTCACTGATGGATCAAAGATGGACTCTGGAACAGGTGCTGGGGTCTATAACAAAGACACTCAAATATACCAAAGCATGGGAAGGTTTGCCACTGTCTTCCAGGCGGAGACACATGCAATCATTCTATGTGCAATGGAAATTATGGAACAGAGGACTAAGAATAAAACTATATATATTCTTAGTGACAGTCAGTCAGCCCTCAAGGCACTGAGCTCTCCGCGCGTTAGCTCAGACCTGGTTCTGAATGCCATACAAGCCCTAAACAAGCTTGGTATGTATAATAGGGTAAGACTGATATGGGTGCCTGGTCATGTAGGAGTGATTGGCAATGAGAAGGCTGATGAACTGGCACGGAAAGGCTCGGAAAACAAGTATGTGGGCCCTGAGCCCTTCATATCTCTAACACAAAGTTTTATTAACACAGCCATTACAGAAGAAGTCAAGAATAGGCATAGAACTGAATGGCAAAAGGTACCACGATTAAGACATTCCAAGTCCTTTATGGGGGGGAGGGTAGGGGAATGGAGTAAATACATCTTTACAAACGGTAGAACACAGGCTCGCTTCCTCACGGGAGCGCTCACGGGACATTTTGCCACCAACTATATGCTACACAAAATGCAAATTTCCCCTGCACAACCTTGTCGGGCATGTGGTGAAGGCCAGGAATCGATGGAACATCTTCTGTGTCAATGCGATGCCCTGGCGAGGATCCGAATGAGTCTTCTGGAAGTGGCGTATCCAAAGCCAGTAGACTATAGACTCTTTCACGCCAAAGATATAGTGAAGCTTATGGCAGCTATATTCAGGACGTGGGAGGAGTGAAGGCAGGGGTGGCACAAAAGATCCCGAAGGGTCGAAGTGCATCGTGGCAAAGTCACGGCCCCATGATAAGATAAGAAGATAAGATAAGAAGATCTAAACCAAGACAGTGTGTGAGGTGAGGTAAGCAAGGGCTCATACGTGTGCATTTCGCGTTAATTTTTAAATATGGGGTTGTGGACATTACTTATTTTGTCTCGTCGTTGGTGGATGCAAAGAGTACATTTTTTATACGGGTGGATGGTTCAATAAAATTTATATGGTACCTACCTACCTAAATGCTTGTTGAACTACAACTGAACTGCACAAGTAAGCGGGAACACCGAAGTTATGTGACTTTTATTCGCCTTGAGCAGAATTGGAGAAATACTGGACATGACTTTTTATTTATAAGTAAAATAAGGAAGTTATGTGATTCATAAATAGGTAAATTATTTATATTACAATCATGTTACTAATTTATTATTAAAATAGCAGACGCACTGTCTAAATAAACCACAGTTTCTATATGTTGAACCAAACAACTGCATATTTTTTGCAATAAAATTATTTATTTTTTATGAACTTTAAATGTAAACATAAGTTTTCAGAGGACTTTCCAGCCCGACTATCTACTAAACAATACAATATAATTATTTTTATTGTGTCAGGATAGCGGGTATAATATACAAAACAAAAAAAAAATATTTACTAGTAGTAACTAGTTGAACTTGATTACACATTTCTTATCTCTTGAATAAAGATATCTGAGTCAGATAAATTCATCTCCGATATGATTTGTCAAACAACAATTCCTTAAAACAACAAGGCTGATTTATAGTTTTCATGCACGCCGCAATAGTTTTGCGAAAAATGTGAGTAAAGAATCCACACAACACAGTTGAATCGGAATTATCTGCTATAAATAAAACTTTTGATGGAATTGCTGTCTGTAAGTATTGTTTACATTATTTCACACAATGTTAACAAAATATAGATAGAAATTTTAGATCTTCCAGTTTTATGTTTTTCACTTCTTTTGCGGCTGGTTTTCATTTAGAGTTCAGGATTAAAACATAAACTAAATGTGTAGGTCATAAAGAACGGACTAACATTTAGATGTTTCAGTCCACCGTAATAACTGCTTATCTAATTTTTACTCACAGTCATAGAAAACAGCTGTTTCAAAGCGTTCCATCGAAAGGTGCTGCATCAAACCCCGACTCACAGGTTATCTTGGATGTGAACTAGTAGCGTTAGTCTCTTAGTCGCTATAAACACGTTTTTACGTTGATTTTGCGATCTTTTATTTAATATTGTTAATATGTCTATATTACATTCTGCAATGTCTTCATGTAGTTATAAAATTTGGAGAAACTTTTCACTTGTTCATAAGCATCACCCGATAAGGTATGTGACGTTGTATGAGATTATTTATGTGTCGTAATATATTGCGACCATTTCGCTTTGGTTTTCCACTCATATCCCTCCTTTTTCGGTATCAAATTTTGCGGTAATTTCTCAGTCAAAGAATAAAATAATATACACTAACGCCTCAGTACTCAAAAGATAATTATTTAACACACAACTATTTAATAGTACATTATGGTACAAGTGTGTAATGTTGGTGATTACCGCTGAGGCGCATTGAGACCCGAGCCGTCAGGCGAGGGTCTTAAGGAGCCGAGGACGGTAATCATCAATACACACGTGTATCATACAACGTTTTTCAACACACTTCTGAATAAAATAATACTTAAATAAAAAACCATTTTACATAGTAGATAAAAAGTTTATTTAGAGAAACAATTAGTAAATGTGCAGTTAGTAAAATTATAATTAACTATTTTTGATGATATAGCGGTCTCATCAGATAGATTATTTTTTCAAACAAACACAAAAGAAATTTAAGATCAGCATTCCCACAAGAGAGGAATGGAAATGTAATCCACCATACCTTGAAAAGGGAAGCCTAATCTGGTTCACTGATGGATCAAAGATGGACTCTGGAACAGGTGCTGGGGTCTATAACAAAGACACTCAAATATACCAAAGCATGGGAAGGTTTGCCACTGTCTTCCAGGCGGAGACACATGCAATCATTCTATGTGCAATGGAAATTATGGAACAGAGGACTAAGAATAAAACTATATATATTCTTAGTGACAGTCAGTCAGCCCTCAAGGCACTGAGCTCTCCGCGCGTTAGCTCAGACCTGGTTCTGAATGCCATACAAGCCCTAAACAAGCTTGGTATGTATAATAGGGTAAGACTGATATGGGTGCCTGGTCATGTAGGAGTGATTGGCAATGAGAAGGCTGATGAACTGGCACGGAAAGGCTCGGAAAACAAGTATGTGGGCCCTGAGCCCTTCATATCTCTAACACAAAGTTTTATTAACACAGCCATTACAGAAGAAGTCAAGAATAGGCATAGAACTGAATGGCAAAAGGTACCACGATTAAGACATTCCAAGTCCTTTATGGGGGGGAGGGTAGGGGAATGGAGTAAATACATCTTTACAAACGGTAGAACACAGGCTCGCTTCCTCACGGGAGCGCTCACGGGACATTTTGCCACCAACTATATGCTACACAAAATGCAAATTTCCCCTGCACAACCTTGTCGGGCATGTGGTGAAGGCCAGGAATCGATGGAACATCTTCTGTGTCAATGCGATGCCCTGGCGAGGATCCGAATGAGTCTTCTGGAAGTGGCGTATCCAAAGCCAGTAGACTATAGACTCTTTCACGCCAAAGATATAGTGAAGCTTATGGCAGCTATATTCAGGACGTGGGAGGAGTGAAGGCAGGGGTGGCACAAAAGATCCCGAAGGGTCGAAGTGCATCGTGGCAAAGTCACGGCCCCATGATAAGATAAGAAGATAAGATAAGAAGATCTAAACCAAGACAGTGTGTGAGGTGAGGTAAGCAAGGGCTCATACGTGTGCATTTCGCGTTAATTTTTAAATATGGGGTTGTGGACATTACTTATTTTGTCTCGTCGTTGGTGGATGCAAAGAGTACATTTTTTATACGGGTGGATGGTTCAATAAAATTTATATGGTACCTACCTACCTAAATGCTTGTTGAACTACAACTGAACTGCACAAGTAAGCGGGAACACCGAAGTTATGTGACTTTTATTCGCCTTGAGCAGAATTGGAGAAATACTGGACATGACTTTTTATTTATAAGTAAAATAAGGAAGTTATGTGATTCATAAATAGGTAAATTATTTATATTACAATCATGTTACTAATTTATTATTAAAATAGCAGACGCACTGTCTAAATAAACCACAGTTTCTATATGTTGAACCAAACAACTGCATATTTTTTGCAATAAAATTATTTATTTTTTATGAACTTTAAATGTAAACATAAGTTTTCAGAGGACTTTCCAGCCCGACTATCTACTAAACAATACAATATAATTATTTTTATTGTGTCAGGATAGCGGGTATAATATACAAAACAAAAAAAAAAATATTTACTAGTAGTAACTAGTTGAACTTGATTACACATTTCTTATCTCTTGAATAAAGATATCTGAGTCAGATAAATTCATCTCCGATATGATTTGTCAAACAACAATTCCTTAAAACAACAAGGCTGATTTATAGTTTTCATGCACGCCGCAATAGTTTTGCGAAAAATGTGAGCAAAGAATCCACACAACACAGTTGAATCGGAATTATCTGCTATAAATAAAACTTTTGATGGAATTGCTGTCTGTAAGTATTGTTTACATTATTTCACACAATGTTAACAAAATATAGATAGAAATTTTAGATCTTCCAGTTTTATGTTTTTCACTTCTTTTGCGGCTGGTTTTCATTTAGAGTTCAGGATTAAAACATAAACTAAATGTGTAGGTCATAAAGAACGGACTAACATTTAGATGTTTCAGTCCACCGTAATAACTGCTTATCTAATTTTTACTCACAGTCATAGAAAACAGCTGTTTCAAAGCGTTCCATCGAAAGGTGCTGCATCAAACCCCGACTCACAGGTTATCTTGGATGTGAACTAGTAGCGTTAGTCTCTTAGTCGCTATAAACACGTTTTTACGTTGATTTTGCGATCTTTTATTTAATATTGTTAATATGTCTATATTACATTCTGCAATGTCTTCATGTAGTTATAAAATTTGGAGAAACTTTTCACTTGTTCATAAGCATCACCCGATAAGGTATGTGACGTTGTATGAGATTATTTATGTGTCGTAATATATTGCGACCATTTCGCTTTGGTTTTCCACTCATATCCCTCCTTTTTCGGTATCAAATTTTGCGGTAATTTCTCAGTCAAAGAATAAAATAATATACACTAACGCCTCAGTACTCAAAAGATAATTATTTAACACACAACTATTTAATAGTACATTATGGTACAAGTGTGTAATGTTGGTGATTACCGCTGAGGCGCATTGAGACCCGAGCCGTCAGGCGAGGGTCTTAAGGAGCCGAGGACGGTAATCATCAATACACACGTGTATCATACAACGTTTTTCAACACACTTCTGAATAAAATAATACTTAAATAAAAAACCATTTTACATAGTAGATAAAAAGTTTATTTAGAGAAACAATTAGTAAATGTGCAGTTAGTAAAATTATAATTAACTATTTTTGATGATATAGCGGTCTCATCAGATAGATTATTTACTGAAATACTTTCATGTTCTATTGTTATTTGTGATGGTTCATTATTCGTGTAGGTAGGTGAAATCCAATCATTGGATGTACTTGGTATTTCGCTAGTAGGATGCGTCTCAGAATCAAGTTTAATTCTTTTTGTGATTTTCGCACAAATTTCCTTCTTGTTTTGTATGGAATGTGCCCGCCCCGCCATGTCGCTTCAAAGTCATTATATCAGCTCCTGAATTTGCCAGCAATGTAGCTGAAGTTCTTCTGAAACTATGTCCAGTGTAGCTCTCAGCATCTACTAAACCCAAAAACTTAGCGATTTCTTTAGGCATATAACCAAATTTGTTTATACCTATAGGCTGACAGGTACATTTACCATTCTGGTAATTTAGAAAGAAACGGTCATTTTTTGTTTTTGGTGAACGCAAACTTTCATACTTCTTAACAATATCATAGAATGGACCGTGTATGGTGAATGACCTAGGTATTTTATTTTTCGTGATAGGTATCTTCACTAAAAGCATCTGGCCATGGTTTTCTATATCTTTTACAGTTATATTTGTTAATTCTTGTATCCTACAGGCACCAGTTACACCAAATATTAAAGCAACCTGAAACAAAAGAAACAATAATTAAAGTCAACAAGCTGCTATTAAATATTTAATTAAAATTAATTTAACTAACCTTTGTAGCCAAATATTGGTTATCTGGAGCATCTTTATTAAATTTTTCAATATCGTCAGATGATAAAACCTTTGATTTTTTGCTTCTAAATCCATTAGATAGTCTCTTTAGATAAGCTGACAAATTCGAGTATGTTTTTAAGTCCACTCCATTCTTTGTTCGGACTGTACTTTTTAACATTGAGTAAATACACCACAAAGAGCTAGGTTTGTACTTAGAAGATAATTCTTTAAAGTACGCCATGAACACATTTTCTGAAAAAGACTGCGTATTCTTGTTGTTCTGCCATTGTATGAAATTTTGGTACGCTAATAGATATTTTTCCTTTGAGTTTTCTGGTAGTAAACTTTCCATAACGTTCTGGGCTTCACATCTTATATCGGGCGGTGTACAACATAAATCATTTTCTTCATAAATTGTATTTGCAGACATCTTAATTAATAACTAACTAAATAACTTCAAAAGAAAAAACGAGACAGAGTTGTGAAAAATGTTTCGTAATGGCGGGAAAAATTAATCAGTTTTCCTATGCGCGCGCATCGGCCATAGACTAAAAAATGAGGTTTATTTTTTTTGGGCTTTTCGCGGATAGCTTTTTAGCGCAAATGTAAGCGTAACTCAACCAATAATATTAAAGAAAGAAAGAAAGAAAGAAAAATATTTTTATTTGACATGCACATAACAAACAACAACAAGAAGCTTAAACAATAAAAATAATAATAATAATAATAATAGACAAATACAAACAGTTTATACTTAACAATAAGTGCAGTCAACAAGGCCCTATCTCAGCATAAAACTTTTGCGACATTATAAAAAACGTCGCAGAAGCGCTGTTATTATGATAGGGCCTTGGGTGTGTGACTTTGGATTTTAAACTACATATACTTACACATATACATATAGATAAGTGACATAAACTCAATCACATCAGACATGGCTGTATGGGCATTAGTTCCTTTTGCCTTCCCATTACAGGGAGATTTAACAACAAAAAAAGAAAAAAAAAATATATTGGCAATTTTAATTATTAAAAAAAAACTATAACTCACTAGTGAATAATAGTAATGAAAAAGTCACAGTTTGATTATAGGTGTCATTATGTGCCTAATTGCCATGGGATTAGAGCCACTTTATGAGGAAGTGTGTTGAAAAATAAGTTAGTATTTATGAAATATTGTGTAAAATTGTAGATACCTACATTATTAATTTAACTATATGAAATGATAAAACTAAATAAAATTTACGGGTATTATTACGGTTTTATTATTATTATAAAAAATGAATATCAGCCGATAATAACAATATTAGATAGTCAAATGAAAACCTCGTATTCATCATCTGAGTATCAGGTTTCGTTTCAGGCAGTATGCGTTGGAATGATACAAATTTCGAATTCCGCATTCATAACTAAATAGTTAATAAAACCTTTGAAGGGTTTGCGACCTTATTCTAGTACCTACTCTCTGAAATAAAATAATTTCCATTCATTAAACAGTGCCAAAGCGTATTGAAGTAAGTAACTAACTATAATGCAAATATAAAATATAAAAATATTAGCTGAAAGTCAGTCGAATTTAGAATTCGGTGCAATTATTGTCTAGCAAATAAAGTGTAAGTATGAATACTTATAGAAGTATTCATAATTACACGAATTATTATTATTTGGCAAACCTTCCTTAATAATAGTATTAAGGAAGGTTTTTTATTTGTCTAATGTAAATATTTAGGTAGGTACTTTAGTTTTCCCAAATATTTTTTTTTGTTTTTTTAGATATTTTCTCTTTGTGTATTTTTGTGTTTCTATTTTAATTTAGTTCTGAAAATATTTTAATATTTAATCAGGATGGATCATTTGGGCAGTAGATAAATGTATTGGAATTTTTTAACGAAATGCTGATATTGTTTACATACTTAAAAAGTAAACATTAAAATTATCATGATGATGATTGACGTATGAATACGAAAGACTAATGCTATTTGGATGTTGCGGTGAAAGGGAAAGTTAGAGTGGGGACACTCTCCGTAAAATTATAAAAATGCGCAATGTATTTTGTACGGCTCGGATAGGGCAAACTCTAGAAAGAAACGAACGTGTTGTGTAGTATGATATACTGAGAAAAACCTTGTTCATCCTTTAGAATTCTTACCTAGTTCTTCAATTTTAGTATGTGAAAATCACAGAGTTAAGTATCTAGATACCTTTTACGTTTCTTCATACTTAATATTTCTAAATACTGAGTAATTATAATTTAAGATTACATACTCCTTTGATTTATTATTTGCTAGTGGTCGTGTTATGTTTTTTAAATACTTATGAGATATTTCTAATTTATTTTTAGAATGGGGGTAATATACTGTGTATGTGTTTTGCTGTTATCTATTGTAATAGTAATAGCAAATCAAGTTGGAGATAAGACAAGGAAAAATATAGTCCTCATTGTTGCAGATGACTTGGTAAGTAGGTACTTACTACCTATTTATAAATACCAACATACAAATTGGTTCATCGAAAAACCGTCGTAAGTGATGAGAAAAAAATTTTGAAAACGTATTAAGATGAATTTAAAAATACAATAAGAGGCTGTGGTAAAAACATTAAAAAGAGAGTATGTAAGTAGAAGTAACAGTGCAATATTTTCGAGAATAACTTGTGCATATATTGCAGCCATCTGGTTAAATTAGCCAGTTAATTATTCGCCCACGCCGTTCACTAAACTAATCTCTAAAAACCCGCGCATTCAGTCAAATGCCTGAAAGACAACTATAGCCAAATCATTGAGCGGATCGTTTAACCAGATGGCTGAACGACCGTCGTGTCAGCCATTTAATTAAATTAGTCGGTTGATTAGATGCCTAGGCAGGTAGTTTAGTACGAAAAATGCTTTTGTGTGACTGTTTGTGTTGGTAGTGGTCATAAAAATAACCTTGAGCCTACCAGTCACATCAAAACTCTTCAGAACAAGACGATCCGCCTGGACGCCACGTTGTTAAACGTTGAGTGAATCTAGTTCAATTACTCATCGGCCTGGGCAATTAATTGGATGCCGGCGTTTAATGAACGGCCAAGGCATTCAATTTACTTGCTAATTCAAACAGATTAAAACAGGCTGCGATATATAGTATATAGTTTTAAAATGTTTCAGGGTTGGAATGATGTTAGTTTACATGGAACCGATCAAATATTAACGCCTAACATTGACATGATAGGCTATTCTGGTGTCGCATTTGGAAGATATTACAGTAATTGCATATGCACGCCCTCTCGTTCTGCTCTTCTTACAGGCAAATATGCCTACACTACAGGTAAAATAATGTTTTTAAATACCTACATGCTAAACATTATTTGATAATTACGTAATAACGATAGCAAGCTCATCCTGTAAAGTTTTGAAAGATATATCTTACGATGAAATGACAATTAACTATGACACCTTATCGTTTAGCGATCTTAATCACTGAACAGTGCATAATTAATTCATACTAAAATTATACAGGCGAAATAAACTCTTTCTTTCTGTTACGTTTTCACCAGTAGGTAAGCCGATGAATTACTTAAGTTATTCTCTATCATTTGTAACTACTTAATACCTACTCTTTATTACATCTGTAACATTGTTTTATCAATACTTAGCGGAGTGTAATAATAAATAAAAATAAAATAAAAATTATTTATTTCAAGCATGGCTCACAATTAGTTTGTTAGTAACATTGGTTTTACTTACAACTATGTAGTAGGTAACACCGAGGCTGGCTGGAATAGTTAACACATTCACTGCCGTGGTGCCAAGGGCTCAATTTATAAATACCGCCACGTGCTACACTACTATTTTTTGATAGTAGGTATTATGTTATAAGTGTGTATTGATATTTGTATATTTCTCTTAAAAAGAGATATTTTTATGAGAAATATACAAATATCAATACACACTTCAATACATACTCGGATACATACATACTCGGATACGAGTGGTCGGCGCTATTTTGTGGTGGTAACAATTATAAGTAACATTAAAAATGTACACTATAATGGTATTGCAATAAAATGTTCAGTAAATAATTTTCTAATAAAAAACGTTAAGCACCCAAAAGCGCAACAGATACACTTTAAGTTTTGGTAAATAAATAGTGGCGACACAGTATTAATTGGATTATCAAAACCAACTCAAGTTTTTACAAGTTCAATTACATGTCTATATGTGCATACGAAAAGACGCGCGTTTGTCCGAGCCCGAGGTACCAGCAAGTAATAAGCCAAAGTAAATATTCAGGACGGTCACTCGGACCCGAGTGTATGGCACCCGTGGTAACGCAGGCCTCCACTCGGATCCGAGTATTCGGCAGTAAATGTGTTAAAAACTTACAGATAGGGTGTATTTTTGAATTTCTCATGTCAAACAGAAGCAAAGCCTGAGCGACTACAAAGCGCATACCGTTACCATACGGAATTCTTTACATTTAGTTGCATTTTGTGTAAATTAAAAAAAAAGTACGATGCCGGTGTGTCTGACGCTTTGCCATGCCAAATTTTGGCCGCTCTTAAGCGGAAAATACCGCTACGACCTACTTTTCTTAATTTGACAGGAAGTTTTCTATTAACTGGTTTAGATATGGAAGTTCAAATAATTCGATTAGACAACAAAATTTTCCCGTGAGGAACGGAGTAGGAATCTGAGTATGCATAATTTAAAATATTTTAATCTGTATTTTATTAAATAATATTCATACCGTTAGGCTGTGTGTTATGCTATAACGGTGCTGATTTTATGAAATATGAGTTTAAAACATTTTAGTCCAATGAACATTTTTATTAAATAAAGGTAGTGAATGCATTTTGCGTGATGTCTATTATAAGTATCCATTACACAATATAAGTACGTATTGCTTCATCTTTATTCAAAAATTATTTACAAGAATAAAAGAAATTAGCATTACAATGTTGTCACGTGTGTTCTGGTATTCTCTTGAGATTATTCTATATAGACAATGCAATAGTTAACCATAAAAATGTAATATAATAAACTGAATTGTTTCAAGTACAAAAAACATTAAAAGTTTCTTACCTTGTATCGTTAAACAGGTATGCAGGGTTATCCCCTGACAAATAGCGAGGACAGAGGCCTCCCCGTTACAGAGAAAATATTGCCCGAGTATTTAAAAGAGCTGGGCTATTCCACGCATTTGGTCGGAAAATGGCACGTGGGTAGTTCCAGAGAAAAATATTTGGCTACACAACGTGGGTTCGACACACATTTCGGCCACAGAGGTGGATTTATAGATTACTACGAGTACACCTTGATGGAAACGGTAAGCTTATATTTACTTGCAAGGCATTTTCCGTCGAAATCGTTTGGTTCTTATAGTAAATATGGATGTGTGGAGACAATGGATAAAATAAAGTGTGAGCATATTAGGAGAACTCTAAATGTAGCACCAGTAATAGAGAAATTAAGAGTAGACTCTGTCTTGGTGAGGAAAGTTATGAGTAGAAATGTAGTGAGTAGTAAGTAGTTGGTTTTGTGAGGAAAGGAACAACTAGAAAACAACATGGATAGACTGTGGGAAGATGATATGTATAAAAAACAGTTAATGTCAAATTATAATTTTAGGAGATAATGAGAGGCAAACATATTACCTAAAGTAAGAAGAAAACAAACACCTACTTAAATTTGATTATTTTATCCTTTTTTTGCATATAAACTTATAATACACGTCAAAGACCAATTGTTGTATTAGGCAGATCTTGATCAGCCGAGGCAGTTCCTGATCCGTCGGACGATATCGCATTGTTGAGTAGTGAATACTGCTTGTGTGATTAGTTTTATAACCACTTACAAAACAGAAATCATTTTGGTTTTAAGCGGTCACATAAATAACTCTGAACTGAACCTACCTCACAAACATTCTTCAGAACTACATATATGATCTGCCTAGAAAGATCACGATTTGGTGATGTCAATAATCTCTCATCGATATATTAATCTTATTATTTTATTTTTAGTGGAACACTGGCAAGGTTTCTGGGATGGGACTATTTAGAAATTTTACAGCAGATTGGGGTGCAGAAGGGTATATCACAGATTTGTACAACAAAGAAGCTGTTTCAAGTACGTTGATATTTGCTTTCAAAGGCTTTTGTGAGAGTTTTCACGTTCACGAAATGATACTGTCGCATCCGCATTCTTCTGTCAAATGTTTCAGAAGAATTGCGACAGCAGCATCTATGATGTGCATTATTGCAAACCATCTGTTAATATGGAGTATGTGTAACTTGGTAGTAACGTTTGCGGTAGAACTCATACTTGAGGCACATAATCACCAGGGCCTACTCCGGATAACGAAACAGTTTACATCAAAACCGGTCAAATCCGTTCTGTCGCTGTCGTATTTCGTTTTTTGGAATAGCCCCCGGTAACATATTTTTTAAAGTCGCTTGGCGAATATTTGAGTAAAACCATACACAACATTTTTTAAGAAACTTAAATCTTTAGAATATTACATCAATGTACTAATATAGTGAGGTTGATTAAGAAATGGTTGAAAATAGTTATTTTTAACGTTTCTTGTACTTTTCAGTTATAAAATCTCATGATGTCTCTAGACCACTGTTTTTGATGCTAGCACATAATGCGCCACATGGGGCTAATGATGGTGCTATATTACAGGCCCCACCAGAAGTAGTTAGGGCTATGCGATACGTTGAATCACCAGAGAGAAGAATTTTTGCAGGTACCTTAAGAGAATAACATCCATTAATTAATATAAGCTACATTTATTTTTGTTAATAATAAATTATGGAAAATATTTTTCACGCAGCAATGGTGAAGAAACTTGATGATAGTGTTGGTGACGTTTTAGAAGCGTTAATGGAAAAAGAAATATTAAGTAACACAATAATTTTATTTATATCCGACAATGGAGCTATGACTTCAGGTAGTTCCATTAACTACGGAAGTAATTGGCCCTTAAGAGGTATCAAGATGTCACCTTTTGAGGGAGGGGTACGAGTTACTGCAGCGCTTTGGACTGCGGAAGAAGTTGCAAATCACGTATATGAGGGATATGTTCATGTATCGGATTGGCTTCCGACCTTATTAAAAGCAGTTGGAGCAGATCCTCCTGATGCTATTGATGGTTATAATATGTGGGATGATATATTATGGACTAAAGATTCTAAAAGAAATGAAATAATTGATATAGATGACACTGATGGTTATATGTCTATCATATACGGGGACTATAAATTACTTACTGGAACTGTAAATAAAGCAAATAGTAATTATCAAGGTGAAGATTTGCTTGGAATTATCGGAAAATCTCCATCTTATACAGAAGCAATAAAAAAAAGTAAAGCTTATAAAGTTTTCCAAAATATTTGCCATTTTTTAACGGTTCAAGATATGGAAATAAGAAATAGATTGAAGATAAAATGTGGACCACAAAGTATGGAGGACGAAGAAATTTGCTATCCGGAAAATGGTAAGTCATATAGGAAATAAAGCAAATGTGAAATAACATGATGAGGTAAATAATAAATACTAAGTATTTTCCAGGGAAATTCTGCTTGTATGACATCAAAAAGGATCCTTGTGAAAGAAAAGATATATCTGAGAATTATCCGGGTATTGTGCAAAAATTATCAGCACGTTTGGAAATAGAGCGAAAAAGAGTAATACCGAGGGTTTTTCCTATTTTTAGAGACCCCAAATCCAACCCAGCTTTATATAATTACACTTGGGATATATTTAAATAATAGGTAGGACTAGGTAATGTATAATTGGGAAGTACAGTATCATTAACAATGTAGTAGATTCAATTAATTGAAAAAATATAGTATATTACAAGAAATCATCTCTATTTAAAAATAAATAAACAAAAGAGTCATTGATTTTGTGATATTTATGCTAAATTATGAGATACCTATTACACAGTTACACTACTACAGCATCGGTAGTTTAAGGATTTTTTTCGAAACGGTAATACGTTGATATTCACCGTAGATTGGTGCTATTCTGGCTTTCCTCTGAACGCACACAAGTAAATAGTGGTTTTTATTACAATTTATTTGTAATTTCAGCACTTGCAAGATAAAGATTTTCTATAGGTTTATTTACTTACAGTACCCCGCTCTTTACTGCTTAGTCGAAGGTTATTCGTCAACCCCTTATAAATATCTTTAAATACGGCCTCAAAACATTTTTGGTAAGCAGGCGCCTTGCTGGTTTTGAGAGTTTGAGATATTTCAAACTCTCTTCCAGTAGCATCTCTATCCATAGAGATATCAAGGAAATGAATTTTCATAAAATTTACCAGTATTAAATTGGCTTGTTTGCCACTAAATTGTCGTATATGTATACCGGGTGTTACAGAATTCCTCATGAAATAAAAAAAAATAGATTTTGTTTATTCGTAAGATATTTTTTTAAATAATGTCTAATTTGAGACTAACGTACCTAAACTTGAACGCAAACAGAATATGGTAGGTAGTTTTCGAATAAAATCCTCTAAGACAAAGTCTCGTAAAGTATTCCATAGATAATGTGACTAGCTAGAATCACGTTGAACAATGGGGACGAGACAAAGTAAATTGTGGTAAGTTTTCGCCGGTAGCATATAAATATTTTAACGAGCACGCTCCGCTGCGAAGCTACTAAGCTAAAGGGAATTATTCATAATCAAGACAAGACTATCAACTTTATTGCGGGACTTTGATGTTGTAATTTTATTAGAGCCATTCATTATTTTCACATTTTGTACACAAAACCAACCGCCATAAAGGCTAAAATAATATTTTGTCTGATTCTGTTTTGATATTCATGATTGAGGGAACAGAAGTGACGAAAGGATACATTGATCTTTGGACGAAGTTATAGAGCTTATACCGGGTAGGAATAACAAAATAAGAGATAATGACTGCTGAATCGTCAGATTCAACGAATCTATCCGTTGCAACTTTCGAGGGCCGGAGGATGTAACGCAAGCTAGTTTCCCATGGTTGTTGTATGTAAAATAGCTTTATTGCAACGCCAATTAGACGTAGACGCCCAGTATATATATTACAACATAAGGTCCCTGATTCTGTTGAGTGTAAATTTAAGCTAAGTGTCACCCTCTCGTTACATTGTGAAAAAGGGCCTTTTTATGCAACAAAGGTGGGGTGACAAACAAGCGTAAATGCCTCATGGTGGTAAGCGGTTACCGTAACCAGCGATGATATACCGTTATTTTATCTCCCAAAGTTAATTTTATTCATTAAATGTTGACCACTTTTCTGACATAAAAACTCTTTGCTAAGATTTAAAAAAGGACCGTTCGTTTTTAGACGGAGCATCTTGATAAACCGTGCGTTTTACATTATATAACGCACAAGTACGTAATGAGATACAATACGATATTGAAATAAGAAACCCTTTACTTTACGAGCAAATGTGTCATAAAGTCTATTATGAATGTTAGATCGTAACACTTTGGGCATAACAAAGGAGCCAGGTCCGGTCCCAAACCAAAGCTTCTTCAATGAGCTCTATAGTGACCTGAATCACTGTAGAATGGCTATAATCTGAATCAGTTTCTGGGTGTAAATAGAAAATACTTCTGTTAAAGAAAGCTTTTTCAGGCAATGTCTTCTTAGTAATCATCTTTCAAGTTTTTTTTTTTTTTTTTTATACTAAGCACGACAAATGACTCAACACCACCTGATGTGAAGCAGTAAGAAGAGTCCATATGCGAAGACAGCTAGTGCAGTTCAGACACTGCTCTAGCTGCCTCCACCTTGCCGGCCCGAAAGGTGCTTTTTCACGCCTCTTTTGAAGGAACCCATGTTATAGGAAGGAGGGAACACATGTGCTGGCAAAGAATTCCAAGTTCTGGAAGTTCGACAAAGAAAAGAGCTACTAAATTTCTTTGTACGTGATGTTGAGGTGGAGACAGTGAATTGATGACTAGATGGATTGATGATTGATGGTAGATAATAAATTTCGAACTTGAATGAAAAAGTACTATCTAGCAAATTTATTAATGGTTTGAGGATATCAACACTTGATTTCACGAATAAGGAATTTTCCAAAACCATTATGCCACTAAGATTTCCGGCAAATCGTAAGTTTATACTGTAATAACAATTTTACGTTGGGTTTATTTCTGTTTTATTACATTACTCTTAGAGTCCTTTTGAAAGCCATCAAGGAATAAACAGTGTCATTTTTGCTTTTAAAAAGCTGGTAATAAACAAATGCATACCGTATTCGTCAAGGACTGCGGTAACCTGTCGAGTATACGACCTCATAAACCGGCGACTTTTGACCAGAGTGAAGTTTATCTCATCTTTTATTATTAACGGTTATTCTGTTAGCTTAGGACGCATTATATAAATTAGCTTCTCAGACATTACCCAGGTTTACGAGAGTAGGTAATTAATTATTATGATTAGTTAGGTTCCATTATTTTTCAAATCACAACAGAAACAATGTAGGTAAGTATCTGAATTATTTATCATTAGTTGTTGTCTTTTTATCATTAGGTATGAAAGATAATTAGCAAAATTAATATTTAGGTTATTGTAATGAGCATTGAGCCTATCGAGGATGTGGGATTTAGTCATTGTATTGTTTTTTTTCTCTAAATTTTTAAAGTTAAGTAGGTAAGTACCTACTTTTTAATACAATAAAATTTTTTATAATTAGTGTTTTTTTTTAAATATTCATTTATTTTAATCATTGAAGTAAAAATCACTTTAAATACGAGTTGCGAGTATTTTTATTTCAGAACAATCTATAACGAAGAGTCTAGGAGCTAAGAACGTTGTAGGTACCTACTTACATTATATGTACCAAAGTTATAAAAAAATATTTTTTTCTTTACTTTGAAAAGTATTTGAGTTCTTATGTTTTTTTATACAAAGCACGGCAAAGACTTTGCACCACCTGATGTATAGCGACAAGAAGAGTCCATATGAAAAGATGGCTAGTGCAGCTTGAAACAGTTTGCTCTAGTCGCCTCCGCCCTAAAGTTCCCTTCACGCCTAATTGGTTTGAAGGAATTGGTTTGAAGGAAACCATGTTAAAGGAAGGAGGGAACACAATTGTGCGGGCAAAATCACATGTTTTGGAAGTATGACAAAGAAACGAGTTACATTTCTATGTTTAGTCTTATTTATCTGTTTGCATGAATTGAAAGAGTAATGTTTTATTAAAAGATATCGAAATACCTTATACTTAATACTTGACTTAGATAAACTAGAAATACGAGAAACAAACATTGTATGTATTTTATGTAAATATTACATTCACAGAGAAAAGAACCACTTGTAAGTACCTATGCATTGACAGCGCTGATGAATGCTGCGTAGGTAGACCCTTATTCCAATCACTCGATCGCATTACGAGACGATTGTGTTCCAGATCTATTGTCATCAAAGCTTAATTGAAACGTGCTAAGATAAGTCTTATCGATAGTTTATATAAGTTGGCCTAGCCTATAAGTTGGGATATGGTTTCATAAAGGTAACATAAAGAAAAGAAATCTTAAGTGTATTTTGGTTCAACAATATGTATTTTTCCAATGTATTACTAAATCATTTGCAAATTGCCTTCATTAGATAATATACAGTAATTTGCGCACGTTCACGCGTGTAACTGCACGGTAAATATTACCTATTTGCATTTAAAATACAAATTACAGTCAGGTGTAAGGTTATGTAACGAGAAAAGAACTAATCCAGTCTGGCCTATTAATCAGTAAAACAAGAAATTCCTTTCAGGAATACTGGAAAAAAGGAAAGAAAGTAAGAAAGAAAAAATATTTTATTTAAATAGGCCACAAAGAAGTACTTTCAAATCGTCTAAAAACACATTTTTATAACAACACTGTAACATGATTTATGGATGAATCATAAATTTCAGAGCGAACTTCTTTAAATTTTATAAGAAAGGAATTAATAATAGAACATACCTTAAATTAAAGCAATTAGTGCTTTGTCATTTTATTTAATAAACACACAGCATATCTTTACGGGTGGCTACTGTGAAAAATTGTTAAAAGAAATAATTACTTTGTTGCCGACTTTACATCGACACATCACTATTGTAAACGAAGTCCCCATGACGGTAAAATATCGCTTTTTCCCCATAGCAGAACACTACGTTTTGCGTTAGCCAGGATTAGTCGAGGTTTTTCTCTTTATCAATTAGCTGACTAATTGATCGGATCCGGAGCCGCCTAAAACTCTTTACACCTCTTAAATCCTATCGCAATATGTTGTTTTATAATTAATTAATTACAGTGAGATGAGCTACAGTAAATAAGCAAAAACACGAGAAATAAGTATATTATAATATGTACTAAGCCCAAGCAGCGTTCATAATATTAAATATGGCGTATGACTGACGGCACATCTGGAATTAATTAAAATAAAGTTTGATTAATCTGTGCAGTACCCGAGAAACAATAGATTTTCTATTGTGTGTTAGCTCTGGCAGGCTAGTAAAGGACGAAAGGTTATATAGCAGATATAACGTTACATTAATTTATGTATTTGAAAAGAAAGTAATGTTGGCTTTTCAATGATTTATTTATATTTATTTTGTTAGTATTCTCAGAAATGTTGGTTTTCAATGTTAATAAAGCTGTATTATTACTTTCCTTATATTTTGTTTAGTTTTGTTGGAGTTCTTAAGGAAAAGGCAGAGCATTACACCAACTTATCTAACTATAGTGCTTACCTCAGCGAATGTGTCCAAACATATAGGATAGAATACAGTACTTAAAACGAGGGGTACCGTTGTTCTTGTCAGCATTATTAATATGGTTTTGCGAGCTCGTATATCATAATGTTTTTCCCAACCGCACGAGTATATGGCTTTTCGAAGATTTTCGCTCTGTAAAAATTTATTTATAGGGAACTAATAATACCTATATACCTAAGTATTTAAAAATAAGAATTAGCAACAGTAAGGCAGCAATTTGCGCTGGTATAATATGAACAGCTAAGGTACTACTACAGATATTTTTTCATTTAGTATTATAATATAATATTAATATTTTTTCATTTCAATTTTTTAATCAATCTTTTAATGTTATATATTTTTTTCTTTATCTTAGCCATTATACTTGTAGCTTAAGCTGTAGAAGCTCCCATTTTTAACCGACTTCAAAAAAGCAGGAGGTTTTATGTTCCATTGTATGTATTTTTTTTTGTATGTATGTTCATCTATTTTTCTTGTAAAATTTGTTTGAAGATTGAACAAAGAATGGTTTTGAAAATGGTGGTCACATATAAACAATGAAGTAAACTAAGTAAGTAGTAAATCAGTACAACAATAATTTACCTGATCCATGAGTTTGTCACTATAGTAGCACGGCATGTAGAAATGTAATATAGTCGCTAAGAAAAATGAAATAAATTCAAAGTTTAAGCTATGTCTTCGTAAATCCTGTAAGTGAGTTAATAATATATTACTGAATACATTTTGAAAGATAGGTACATTTTGTAGAATGCGTATTGACTCATATCTTACATCAACGACTTGAAACATAGACAGTGGCAATAAGAATGTGGTGGTTTTCATATTATATTCATAGATAATTGTAAATTTGCTTTTTATATTCTCTATCATCCTGAAAGCATTACAGTTACATACAGAAACATGGATATTATGCAAGTACCTCGTCTTTGATAATATTTCCATACCTGTATAAATCCTGTAGTTTTATATTGATTTGTTTTAGTTTCTCGTTTACCTCTTCTGAACTAGAGCTTTCAGTAAAAATCTCCATCATTCTTTTGCTTAAAAGGTTTAGCTGGCCACATATATGTAGCAAAAATATAGGTACCAGAGGATCAAAACCTATATACATGGTAGTGGCATAGATACCAAACAACAAGCATAAGGTAAATAGAAGGCAATACATGGCGGGAATGTTTTTAAGTATATCCAGTCTTTCAGGATATCTCATATCGAATAAGGGAACCAATTTAAAATCACCTTCCCAGTGGTAATAGGTCATTTGGTAGAAAGCTTTAAAGGGGAATATAATGGTGGTCATTGTAGCAGCAATGAGCCAGAAAATGCTCACCTTTGCACCTCTTTTGGAATAGGTTGCAACAATTTCCCTTTCTTCATCACAAAAATCAACAGAGGTCACATAGTCTTTATTCACAGTGTCTATCAGATCCTTCATATATTTTTGATAGTATAAAAGAAACGAATATTTCATAGTAATTGTAAAAGCTACTATAGCCATAGTACCATTTTTACTTGCATCTGTGAATTTGCCAGCCGGAATATCGTAAAACAAAGCAGAGTTAGTGAGAAAGACGAAACTTGTAACTGAGAGTGTCAATATTATAACAAATTGAAACACCCAGAAAATATTTCTTGGTATAAAAGGGTGCGATCTATTTGCACGCATTGCTACCGTAGTGACAATAAATGCGTTCTCGAAGGTTAGTTCTGATCTTGGTTGCATTTTTTGTTTGATGATTACGACTACTTTGCAAGACAGTGTGCCGTGACGCCGATTCACTGGAGTAATGTTACTTTTGTGCTTTAGAAACTTCACGACGACGGACGTTGCTATTATCATTATATCTGACGTGCAATGTCACAATTGAAATTATAGTTACGACATGACGTGTGTAAAATTCAGCGAAAGCCTGAACCGGGAATCGGCATCTGAGCATGACATTTAGATTATGTATTGTATTGCTAATAACAATGCAAACGTATTGAAAGTTTAATCATACTACAACATTTAATTATGAATACTGCTAAAGATACACATCAAATTAGGACGTAACAGAAGTTATAAAAAATATTTGAATAAAATTAACTTATCAATATAAAGCTTTGATTTCATACTTAGAACACACGTTTACTATAGTAACAATAGTAGTATAGTTTTCTTAAGCAATATTATCATTTATCATACACGGTTCCATTTAAAGAGGATACCTGGATTTGACAAGTGACAGCTAAATACTGGTTTCTACTTAATAGCTCCCCGATTGAATTGAGATCTCTATCAATCAAGCTCGGCAGGCTTTGTAAGCACTTATTTGTCATTAATGCAGGACATGTCAGAGCCAGCAAACGCACATAAATCTACGAGAAATGTATAGGCAAATACTAACTGCAATTGATTAAACCACTTAAATTTTAAATTTGTAAAGGAGTTTTTGGTGCTTTTCTATGGCGACGCACAGTGTCGCGAGTCTTTATCGATTCTTATAATTCTTTGTCTTAATCTCAACCATCAACAGGAAATAAAAGTAAAAAGATATTCGAGACTCTATTTTATGGAATTTTTTAGACCTAGACTACAAAATTATGAATAAACATGACTATTTGTATCTCTTTTGTATGTAATTAATAAAAATTTTAAAAAATAGTGTTGATTAATATTATTCTTGTAACTATTATATGAACTCGCGACACTGTGCGACGGTTAAGATTTTTACTATAATGGTTAGACAATTTGTCGGTAACAAGTAATTATTGTTTTATGAAATTTGTGAAACATGTGTCTGTGGTAATAACAATAATTTCATTTTCCAAAAAATTCACGGCGTGAGAACGGCGGTAACTTAGCCAAAATTTTGATTCTTTGATATATGATAGAGCTCCCTCTAGATTCGGCCAAAAACGCATTACAGCCAGCTGATAACGTCTCTAAGTCCGAGAAAATTGACATAAAAGTTGCGCAAGGCAACCACGCTAGGTACACCGCTGTTACACTATAGTACAATATCAAATTCTAGGTCAGAAAATTGTGAACTGTGAATATAAATCATATAGTCAAAATCAATCTGCTTAATTAGTTATTACGAAAAAAAACATATCAACCGAATTGAGAACCTCCTCGTTTTGAAGTCGGTTAAAAATAGGTGTATTGTATTTTGTTTGGTTATTATCATAACAAACACGAAAAGAAAAATACCTCCATATTATACGTTGGTTTTGACTACCACCATAATAGGACTGTTTACGTTAATTATTAGTTCATACATAAGTTAAATTAATTAAATACTTCATGTTGAACCGTGGAAAAAGTGGTTTCCTGTTTTGTATTCCGTTACAAAGGATGTTGGCTACTCGTGAGTATCAAAATGGAGCTTACGCAACCAGAATATATTAGTTTAATTACAAGACAATCGTGTAATTATGAGATCTGTTGAATTTCATACGCAATTATGAAGAAGAACAATATTTTCTTAATTATAAATGGATATATAATAAATGTTTGAAAGATAGATATTTAGAAAAATGTTTAGGTACAGTCGACAGTACATCAATCGAAACTGTTTGACCTTGGGACCGCCCTTACTACGTTTGTAATAGAGGCGGCTTTAGTAGTGCAACTGTTACACATGGTCTATACACTAGAAACAAGATAAATGTTGAGGCGGATACGAACAAGACTCGTTAACAATTATTCGTACTCACTAATTATTATGCAAACATTTGTAGTAGTTTAGAAGACGGGAAGGTGTACTCACCGCTTGAATATGTTTTAGATTAATTTTCAAGTCTATGTTAGAAAGTAACATTTTTTTTTAATATACATAGGGTACTATCTTCCTGGCTGTAATTTAATGTAATTGTAATGTAATTGTAATTATTAAAACATAATTCATAGCATCGCTCGAAGCAATAAGAATTGTTGTTGAGAAAGCTGCGAAACCCATTTGGGATATTTCTAAAGAGAGCTTAGTTTATATTCCTTCATCTGTATTCAGGCAAAGACCACAAGAAGCCAAGGCTGTCTTGAATTCCTTATCTAAATCTCGACGTCTGTTTTCTGTGATCAAGATCGAGTATTATTTAGTTTACTTATTAAGTATTATATTTATATGAAATACATTTTTAGATAAGGAACCTAGTCCAAAAATGTATTTTATACAATTCTTTTTCAAACCAAAGGACTGAATTTGTTTTTGTTTTCAGCGGTACTTTTCGTTTTTTTTTACATTCTAGTTGCTGCGGATATCTATGATTACCCATATTTTTGAAAAGAATGAAACGACGTGTCTTATTTTCTATAGGCGACGGTAGCCACTTACCACCAGCTGGTCTGACAGCTTGCTTTAAAAAAAACGTCATTTGTTTCAAAACCATGTAAGTATTTATCACTTAAAACCTTAAAATCTATTATTTGTTATTTTAAATTAAGGTTCTTTATAGATGAAAAGGCCTTCAAAGATTTAATTGAAAAATGCCTTAAATTTTTTATAGAAAAACGAATGCGAATTTCTCTAAGTGGATTGGCCCTTGCTATGCCCGCGAATGTGGACGTGTTCGGATAAGTTGTGAAAAACGTTGGCGACGTGTTGTATTTTGGGTTGACGCGAAGGTTCTAGATAAAATATCAATTTTATATTTTTAATGTTTTATTTATTCTTATTGCTTTAAAGGAAACTTTTAACTACTGAGTATATCAAGCATATCAACATCTAT
This sequence comes from Nymphula nitidulata, assembly GCA_947347705.1. NCBI lineage: Eukaryota > Metazoa > Arthropoda > Insecta > Lepidoptera > Crambidae > Nymphula > Nymphula nitidulata. The sequence goes on along the minus strand of OX374625.1, from coordinate 12,090,435 downwards.
TTGAAAATTCTTTCAGGCGCAATGAGAAGGTACACATAGCTACCTAACACAAAATATAGCAATTATAACGATACGTTGCTAAATACTTAGATACCTCATTCCTGAGTTGTGAGTTTTACTTTTAAATTTTTGATTTTATTTACTTTTTTATTTTTTATTTTCTATGAGTTTTTTTATATATTTTTTTACTTTTATTTTTTCATCATCAGCAATAATTCAACTGAACGACGTCCACAGCAGAAAAAAACCTCTCCAATATAATGAGAGCTAATTTTAGAGCTCCAAAATTGATTGGAATTATAACAATGATTTAGCAGACATAATCCTCTACGATCTATCGCCATCCTTTTGAAAATGTGCGGCTGCAGTGTAAGTTGTTCTATTACTAGGTCTGCTAGCTGACTACATTGAAACTAGGAAATTGCAAAAGTAGCCAACAATTTTAGTTTGCAGCCTAAAATTTTAATGTTTACTTTACTAGCTGGTAGACCCATATGTAGGGTCGCCTGGGTAAGTACCACCGCCTTTCTTATTTCAGCCGTGAAACAGTTCATCTTAGGCCTCAGGATGACAACGGAACTTGCAATATCAAGTGCTTTTCCATGTTATTGCAGGTGTCTATAGGCGGCGGTAACCGCTTACCACCAGGTGGGCCGTCAGCTTGTTTGTCATCTAGTTGTATAAAAAAAAGAAAAAAAAATGTTGTTCATGTCGGCGCCATCTGATTAAATTCGTCGCTGAATTGGATGCCTAGCCCGTTGCTTAAACGCCGGCATCCAATTGAATGCCTAGCCCGATAGTTAATTGAACTAGATTCACTTAACGTTTAACGACTTGGCGTATGGAATGGATCGTCTTGTACTGAAAAGTTTTAGTTTGATTGGTAGGTTCAAGGTTTTTTTTTATGACCACTTATAACCGACATTGTTTTGGTTCTAAGTGGTCTTGAAAAACATAACCTTGAACCCACCAATCTGAGTGATTTCAAGGTTATGTTTTTCATGAACAACAAAGCCACACAAAAGCTCTTCGATTTAAACGACCCGTCTAGGCGTCCAATCGAATGGCTAATTTAAACCAGACGGCTGAGATGACGTTCAGCCATCTGGTGAAACGTTGCGCTCAATGACTTGGCTAGTTGTTCTTCAGCCGTTGATTGGACGCCGGCGTTCAATCAACGGGCCAGACGGTTGCGACATATACACTAACATTATTTTATACCTATTTCATTATAATAATATCATTACCTATTATAAAACAGAGCCCAAAACTAAAATGGCATATAAAAGGGAATGTTAACCCGATTTCGTTGTAGCCTAATTGCCTTTAAGTCTAATTGTGAAAATTATTAATAATTATAAAACAAAGCCGAAAACTAAAATGACGTCTTATGGAGAAGGGAATGATAAAACGATTTTGTTGTAGAACGCGAGTGTAATACACCTTTTTTTGGTGAAATTTTAATTAAAAGTTAACGACGCGTTCAAATTTTTCATTCTGAAACTTTGCTCATTATTTCCGGCCATTGCATGCAAGTACACGATTTTGTAATTAGCTTGTTATTCATTATATTTTTATTATTCGATATTCTCTTTACAAAACAAAAATAAAAATATAAAAGTAAGCATCCACTTAGGCGTCAAATTAAACCGTTCATTTTTAAAAAAAAATATATGCCTCGTTTGTGTTATAAATATCTATCTTAATAACACAAGAAAGGCAAAACGTTGTTATTGTTTCAAATCTATTTTTCCCTTCTTTATGGAGATAAAGAAGGGAAATTATGTATTTATAGGGAAGGTCTTTATCAAATTTGCTATAATAATCCGGAAATAGATATTTCAAATTAAAAAAATAATTGTCAAAATTATTGGTTCAGGTTTTATGGAAATGTCGCGTAACATACACACAAATATAGCCATTGGATTGAAAAACGTTGATTATAAAATAAAAACCGCTTTAGTTATCCGTTTATATTAAAGCTACAAAAAACAATGTGAATGCAGAAAAATATGAAAATATAGACAATTTTACCAAACATATTTAAAACACTGTAGGTAAGTAAGTATGTAAACCAGCCAGTTCACTAACACCTTCTTTTTAAGTCATTTAATGAGATTTGACACTCAACACACTCAACGATCAAGAGCGGCTGAAGAGTATCGCAATTCGCAATATATCAGGATAAAAGATATTAATGCTGTTGATGGTTCAGTAATCTGCTCGATAAGCCTATATAATCTATATTGCTGACAAGATACTTCATAGACTATAACTGTTCGGGGTATTAAGTAATAATACCAGCAACCAAGAATAATTATAATATCTGATGGTTATTGCTTACCATAATATTAATTAAAATTACCTAGCTGAAAGGTTAGACAGTAATATCTTAGACCATATAATATGGTCTAAGCGTAATATATATAATATTTCACACGAGTGCTTCTTTTTTAGTCCCGTGGCTTTAAATCCCCCACTGTGCTGTAGTTTAAGTGTCAATTGAATTGTCTTGATCACGTTTGCGTTTGGCTGTCAAAATGTGCACAAGCAATTAACAATTTGGAAGTATTGGAAACTTTTTCTGTATGGTCCATACTATAAGCGCGGATCGAAAATTGTTATGTTTTTACAAATGTTTGTAAAAAAAGTATTATTAACAAATTATCGCCTGCTTACATGTTGTGTTCGGAATGAAAAATCAACGTGATTGTTTTTTTAAACATTTTCTTGTGTATACTGATACGAACTGACCGAGTCTGCCGCTATCCATTTCCGCTGGCTATCCATCAGTCTGTCAGCAGATTAATGACCCATTTGGCAAAGTAAGCAGTCGGTTCGCCAAATTCTGCCCAAAACTTGTTTATAATTTGGCTACAGCATTTGTTAGTTTATTTGCATGTGTTTTGTAGTTAGGTGTCATACGTGTTTTTAAGGCATTAGGTAGGTACTTTAATATTTAAATATTCATTCGGATTCGAAACCATTATTTTTTTATACAAATCGCTGCAAAGGGCTCAACATTACCTGACGCGAAATCGAAAAAAGAGTCCATAATGATAGGTAAAAACAGTTAGAAGCATGAACACACAATTCTAGCTGGATCCTCTCATGTAGAGCCTTTTCACGCCTCTTTTAGCTCGCAACTAGTTTTTACCTGTCAAGCCAAATGTTCTAAACACAACCACACACAATACATAACCATAATCATCTCTTTGCACAACATAAGTAATAGGTACAATAAGTTTTTAAATTGTATGTGTCGAGTATCACTGTGTTTTGCCTTAAAAGTATATATAACTAACTTAGGTAACTTTGGGAAACAGACTTTTATAAATAGGTTATAGACGATATAATGGCACAGGGGCCTTACCACCATCTTTATAAAAGCGATTCGTATTCCGCTCGGTTCAGTATTGGTTCCTAAACTGCATCGCTGTCATAGTCGTAGATAGCGTCGTAGTACGGATATAACGATTCTACTCAGTTTAGGTCCTAAACTAGATCGCGATAAAAGATAGTGGTACGGGTGCAGTTCTGTTAAAAAATCAGTAAAATTATATATTAACAAACTATTTTTTGAATCATGGTATTGTACGGACATCCAAGGGACTAATTTAGAGCTTGATATTATCTTTTATCCCTGGGGCAGTTCTGATGGCATTTTTGTCACAATGGTAGTAGATAAGGTCGAGTTAGAATCAACTATAACAAAAAAGTGACAGGGTACCCAGGGTTGCTGCAACCCTGGGCACTCATTTTTGCCTTAGGTACAGTCGATCACAAAAGTAGCTGAACACTTTAGTACCATGTCACACCGATCTTGTGCTCGTACTTTATAGTTGCTACCGTACTATATTGACGCTAGAGTCGTTGTGACAAAGTACTATAGTGTTCAGCTACTTCTGTGGTCGACCGTACATTCTACACCCATAGATTGGGTTAAATCAACCGCTGCTGACGTATCATGCGAACGTCTACTTAGTATCTCGTATGATGCTCTACCATCGCATAGCGCAGCCAAGACACTGTCAGTTTTTTCTTCGGTAACCGTTGATAACTAACGGGAGTCCGAGATAACCTCCGTCGCGGTAACTCCTCGCAGCAAGGTACCCAAAAAGGATTTTCTGACAAAAATAAAGGGCACACATTTTAGGTAGCCATATAGGAATATATAATATAAACTTACTGAAAATATAAATCTGCATTAAACTTAGTAAACGTTATTTTTGCAAAAGTTATGAGAGGAAATTCAACATACAAGCATAGTGGAGACATTATGCACACCTTAACATTTCCATTATAGCATTCTCCGGAAATCTACAATTACTTAGTTCCCTAGAGCTGCAAGTCTAGTAATGTGACTACAAGGCAACTAGAAATTACAGACCACTTAACTTAGTGTCCGCTAACGCCCAGTTGCTTCATGCAAGAGATTTCAGTCAGGAGTTCCCGACCTAGATGTAAGAGTCAGTACTATACAGAATTTCAGTGCTGCTTAACATAATTAAATAATAACTCTAATTGTAATCGTAATGTGTAGAGGAGGGTGGGGTGATTGCTGACGCGGGGTAACTCCAAACAAGGCCACTTACATCATGACAAGCATACTCATTGCCAGGCACTCTAGGGTGGTGTCGTTAATACGACAATATATTAAAACATGGGCTATATTAGTTCAAAGAAATAGTTTGCCACTTTCAAAAACATCTCATTCATTTGATAATTTCATGACATTTCTATGAAATAATGCAACCAATGGTATATTGTTTCTTACAAATGTCATAAAATTATCAAATGCATAAGATGTTTTTGAAAGTGGCAAACCGTTTCTATGAACTAGTATAGAACATGTTTCAATTTATTGACGCATTGACGGCACCACTCTGTATATACCCCACTCTCCCCTATGCTATGATCCGAATGAAAGTATTTTCTAGTTTCCATACTATTTTCTCAGCAAAAATATACGTCTCTTAGACCATTGCTGTAGATCACGGAATAGATAAACTGTAATTAAAATGTAATAAAACTAGAAAAATTTCACGTCCTGAGGCAGGAATCGAACCCGCGACCTTTCGCAATCCGGGCGACTGCTCTGACCACTGAGCCACCCAGGACTTGGGATATCCCTGTGAAATTCTTCTAGTCTATCTGTATTTGCGTTTATGAGCTAACGTCCACCCTACAATGTCGAAATATTCTATTTCAACATCCGAAACGAGTATTTTTACAAATACCGACGATTCGGTTAAGTTGGGGCAGTGCTTTCAAATATTCTTAATTTTTGATTTTAACATTATTATAAATGTTTGAAAAATTACTTAGTAATTACAGTGTAATAAAACTAGAAAAATTTCACGTCCTGAGGCAGGAATCGAACCCGCGACCTTTCGCAATCCGGGCGACTGCTCTGACCACTGAGCCACCCAGGACTTGGGATATCCCTGTGAAATTCTTCTAGTCTATCTGTATTTGCGTTTATGAGCTAACGTCCACCCTACAATGTCGAAATATTCTATTTCAACATCCGAAACGAGTATTTTTACAAATACCGACGATTCGGTTAAGTTGGGGCAGTGCTTTAAAATATTCTTAATTTTTGATTTTAACATTATTATAAATGTTTGAAAAATTACTTAGTAATTAAAATGTAATAAAACTAGAAAAATTTCACGTCCTGAGGCAGGAATCGAACCCGCGACCTTTCGCAATCCGGGCGACTGCTCTGACCACTGAGCCACCCAGGACTTGGGATATCCCTGTGAAATTCTTCTAGTCTATCTGTATTTGCGTTTATGAGCTAACGTCCACCCTACAATGTCGAAATATTCTATTTCAACATCCGAAACGAGTATTTTTACAAATACCGACGATTCGGTTAAGTTGGGGCAGTGCTTTAAAATATTCTTAATTTTTGATTTTAACATTATTATAAATGTTTGAAAAATTACTTAGTAATTAAAATGTAATAAAACTAGAAAAATTTCACGTCCTGAGGCAGGAATCGAACCCGCGACCTTTCGCAATCCGGGCGACTGCTCTGACCACTGAGCCACCCAGGACTTGGGATATCCCTGTGAAATTCTTCTAGTCTATCTGTATTTGCGTTTATGAGCTAACGTCCACCCTACAATGTCGAAATATTCTATTTCAACATCCGAAACGAGTATTTTTACAAATACCGACGATTCGGTTAAGTTGGGGCAGTGCTTTCAAATAAGCAAATTTTCAAGTTTCGGATGTTGAAATAGAATATTTCGACATTGTAGGGTGGACGTTAGCTCATAAACGCAAATACAGATAGACTAGAAGAATTTCACAGGGATATCCCAAGTCCTGGGTGGCTCAGTGGTCAGAGCAGTCGCCCGGATTGCGAAAGGTCGCGGGTTCGATTCCTGCCTCAGGACGTGAAATTTTTCTAGTTTTATTACATTTTAATTACTAAGTAATTTTTCAAACATTTATAATAATGTTAAAATCAAAAATTAAGAATATTCCGTCCGTGCGGTGACGGATTAAGAATACAATTCACCGCCCCATTTCTTCCCGTGGGTGTCGTAAGAGGCGACTAAGGGATTACCGAGCTACCAACTGCTCAACTGGTGGTAGGGTCTGAACACCCGTCTGGTTAGTGACCACCGTACGCATGGCGTAAAACCCGCCAAGTGACCACTTGTGGTCGCGTTCCGGGATCAGTCAGCGTACAACCAGAGCTTGGGGAGACGTTGCGGCGATGGATGCGGTCAGTGACGGCTTCCGTCTAACCAGAGCCAGGTGGACTGCATTGAACCGCCGACCAGGGAGACCCGAAGAAACGGCTGTTCCGCTGGCCGCCCGTGGTACAGTACAGGGGCCCAAGCGAACCTAACCAGTTCGTGAGGCTGCCCTATCATGCCACGCATAATCTTGGGGTGGTCCGTCGTGCCGGTTGGTGACCGGGTGGTGGGGTCCCGGCGGCCATTCCCGGGGGGGTTCGGGGGCCCTTCCGTTCGGCGGGTCAGCGCGTCTCTACTGTCGGCTATTGCCTGGGGAAACAGGCCTCACTCTTTGACCGTATATATCGCGGCAACGTCCCCCCAATTCACGCCTCTCCTCCTTCTATCTTCAACTATGGCAGCGCTCAAAAACAGTTCCGGTCGTTCAGCGGTGCACACCCCCACCACAACCACGCTGTTTGAGGTCGGGCTCACTAACATCCGTGGGCTCCATGCTAACCTCAATGCCGTCCACCAACATCTCGAGACGGCTCGACCCGAAATGCTGTTTTTGACGGAGACGCAAATACTCCGCCCGGCAGACACTAGCTACTTGGATTACCCCGGCTACGCTCTTGAAGAGTCCTTCAAAGCGAAGGCCGGGGTATGCTTGTTTGTCCGGGCGGATGTTTGCTGTCGCCGTCTGCGCTGTTTGGAGGACCCTTCCTACTCTATTCTTGGGGTACATGTGGACCTGGGCACACATTGCCGAATCTACGTGTGCCTCTATAGATCCCACAGCGGTGACATGGAGACAACTCGACTTTTCGAACATCTTAGTCGGGTGGCAGATGTTGCGCAGGAGCAGTTTCCAACCGCGGAATTGGTGTTTTTAGGGGACTTCAATGGTCACCACGAGTCGTGGTTAAGTTCCTCTAAAACTGACCATGCTGGTAGAACTGCCCACGCTTTCGCTCTCACGCACGACCTGACACAACTGGTAAACCAGCCCACCAGGATTCCAGACATTGTCGGTCACGCGCCCTCATTGTTGGACCTTCTGCTGACGACTCGCCCAGATGGATATCGGCTAGAGGTTCGTGCTCCTTTAGGAACATCGGATCACTGCCTGGTATCCGCTGGGGTGCCACGGGCGTCGCCACCGGTACCTATGGTTGCCAAACGCCGCATCTGGCACTATGCGTCGGCAGATTGGGACGGTATGCGGGATTACTTCGCATCTGTCCCTTGGAGGCAGCGCTGTTTCAGTGAGCTGGACCCGAACGCTAGCACTACTGCTGTTGCTGATGAGATCATGTTAGGGATGGAGTACTATATCCCTCACTCCGATCTCATCAGTAGGGGTAGGCGTAACCTCTGGTTCAACCGCGATTGTGCCTTAGCTGTTGAAAACAGACAGTCGGCATACCGCGCTTGGATCAGGGGCCGAGCTTGCGGGGATCCCAACATTGACTCACTGAAAGCAGTCTATAACAACGCCACCAAGTCCTGCAAAAGGGCCTTCATCAGAGCGGATGCACAGCGCGTTGCACGAGTTGGCCAAGAACTTCTTACGCATCCTACGGGAAGCCGTAGCTACTGGCGTCTGGCCAAAGCCGTGCAATCCAACTTCTGTCAACCCTCGCTGCCCCCGTTGAGATGTTCTGACGGCTCGCTAGCTCACAAGCCGCAAGAGAAAGCCGATCTCTTGGTAAAACTCTTTGCGGCTCACTCCCGAATCGATGACTGCAACTTACAGCCACCAACACTCTCCCACTGTGGCCACACAATGCCCGATATTCGTATTAGGCAATGTGATGTACGTGCGGAGCTTCAGTCAATCGACGTCCGGAAAGCTAGTGGACCTGATGGCATTCCAGCGATAGTACTGAAAAACTGCGCAGCGGAGTTGTCTCCTGTCTTAACGCGGCTATACCGTCTTTCTCTCTCTTCCGGGTGTGTGCCGGAATCTTGGAGAGAGGCCAATGTGCAACCGGTCCCCAAAAAGGGAGACCGATCAGACCCAGCTAACTACCGCCCGATAGCTGTCACCTCAGTTCTTTGCAAGGTCATGGAACGGATCTTAAACCACCAGCTGATCCGATACCTAGAAGATCACTCATTAATTAATGATCGACAGTACGGGTTTCGGCCGAACCGGTCAACGGGTGATCTTCTAGCGTACTTAATGCATGTCTGGGGTGAAGCTATTGACAAACGTGGAGAGTCACTGGCTGTTAGCCTTGACATTGCCAAAGCATTCGATCGGGTCTGGCACAAGGCTCTTCTCTCCAAGCTCCCGGCATACGGTCTGCCCGCTCAGCTCTGTAACTGGATCGCCGGCTTCCTGCATGAGCGAAGAATCCGTGTCCTCGCAGATGGATGCGCTTCGCGGTTCATGTCAGTGAATGCTGGTGTACCACAAGGCTCTGTTCTATCCCCCACACTCTTTCTTCTTCATATCAATGACATGATTCCGTTAGGAAACATTCATTGCTATGCAGATGACAGTACAGTGCATGGGGGATATTACGGTCGCCCAGGGGCTGGGCGCGCTGAAACCGAGAGAGAGAGAGAGAATCTTACCATTGAGCTCGACAGGGTGTTGAACCTCGTATCTGAATGGGGATCTAACAATCTTGTTGAGTTCAATGCTAAGAAAACACAGGTGTGCGCGTTTACAGCCAAAATGTCGCCGTTCCTTCCCCTTCCGTCTCTTCAGGGCACGACTCTTTCGGCACAGGGCTCCCTAAACTTGCTAGGTATGGAGATATGTTGCGATCTGAATTCCAGGAACTATATCGAAACCGTGATAAAAACAGCCTCACGGAAGCTCGGTGTCCTGAACAAGGTGCGTCGATTTTTCACGCCTGACCAATTATGCCTGCTGTATAAAACTCAGGTCCGGTCTTGCGTGGAATATTGCTCGCACTTGTGGGATGGCTCCGCCAAGTACCTACTCGATGCCCTGGACAGATTGCAGCGTCGTGCTGTCCGTATCGTTGGCGATGTAGAGGTCACCAACAACCTTGAGCCTCTGCAATTGCGTCGAGACATTGCGTCGCTTAGCGCCTTCTATCGGCTATATCACGGAGAGTGTTCTGAAGAGCTATTTGACCTTATCCCACCTTCCCCCTTCCTACTCAGGAGCACGCGTGCCGGTCTTCGGAGTCATCAATTCACTGTCTCCACCTCAACATCACGTACAAAGAAATTTAGTAGCTCTTTTCTTTGTCGAACTTCCAGAACTTGGAATTCTTTGCCAGCACATGTGTTCCCTCCTTCCTATAACATGGGGTCCTTCAAAAGAGGCGTGAAAAAGCACCTTTCGGGCCGGCAAGGTGGAGGCAGCTAGAGTAGTGTCTGAACTGCACTAGCTGTCTTCGCATATGGACTTTTCTTACTGCTTCACATCAGGTGGTGTTGAGTCATTTGTCGTGCTTTGTATAAAAAAAAAAAAAAAAAAAAAAAAAACATTTATAATAATGTTAAAATCAAAAATTAAGAATATTTGAAAGCACTGCCCCAACTTAACCGAATCGTCGGTATTTGTAAAAATACTCGTTTCGGATGTTGAAATAGAATATTTCGACATTGTAGGGTGGACGTTAGCTCATAAACGCAAATACAGATAGACTAGAAGAATTTCACAGGGATATCCCAAGTCCTGGGTGGCTCAGTGGTCAGAGCAGTCGCCCGGATTGCGAAAGGTCGCGGGTTCGATTCCTGCCTCAGGACGTGAAATTTTTCTAGTTTTATTACACTGTAATTACTAAGTAATTTTTCAAACATTTATAATAATGTTAAAATCAAAAATTAAGAATATTTGAAAGCACTGCCCCAACTTAACCGAATCGTCGGTATTTGTAAAAATACTCGTTTCGGATGTTGAAATAGAATATTTCGACATTGTAGGGTGGACGTTAGCTCATAAACGCAAATACAGATAGACTAGAAGAATTTCACAGGGATATCCCAAGTCCTGGGTGGCTCAGTGGTCAGAGCAGTCGCCCGGATTGCGAAAGGTCGCGGGTTCGATTCCTGCCTCAGGACGTGAAATTTTTCTAGTTTTATTACATTTTAATTACTAAGTAATTTTTCAAACATTTATAATAATGTTAAAATCAAAAATTAAGAAGATAAACTGTAGATAGCATATACAAACAATTAAACCGTGAGGGTTCAAATCAACAACCGGAGATTTGTTATTTGAAAAATATTAAATTTTTGGAACATTCAAATAATATGTTTCTTCGAATCCACACTAGTTTGTCCTTATTATGTTTACATACATTAAAGGCACTAGACTTTGGGAAGTAATGTCTGCGATGTAAACAAAACAACATAAGCTGGAGTTACGTGTTTCATGAATGCGGCATTGTTTGCTTAGGTCTGGATGTATCACGTACCCTAACACACTCTAAAATTGTAGCTATTTATCTTCAAGACATATTTGGGATTTAAAAACCCTTGGAAAATTTACAACATAAATAGAGTTAGTAAATACTCTTTATTCATTAAAATATTTTCAAAAAAATAACATTCTAAGACATGCCTTTCTTCTTATCTATTTTTTCATAATTTTATTTTAATATTAAAAAAAAACATACAGACGCTCTACAGGGTGTTATGGCCCAACACTCCTCATGTGTTTTTCACACGTAGGAAGGCCTGTGGACAGCAGTGGGTTGTATATAGGCTGTTGTGTATGTCTGTGCGTACATACCTACAACAGCTAAGTAGTTCAAATTTAGACGCGGGGTAATCCCGGAAATTGTGATCATCTGCATTAGCAATCTCTGAAAACTATCGCAAACTAGTTCATTCGATAGGTTTGGCGCATATCTGACTGTAATTATCGCACGAGCATAGATTACGGGGAATGAGTTGTATCAACGGCGAAATTCCGGGATTTCTGAGCTATAGCGAGCTACAGATAAGCTATAATTATAAACTTTACGTCGAAAGCAGTTCCGATCACAAAATACTAAGGTATATGTCCAGCAAGTTCTGATAGACATCACGAGAATGTTAAATATTCTCGTAAAGTAAATTTTAATTACGTAGCGATAAATGTTTGCCCTTACAAGTATAAGGCAAAGGGAACAGCGTTTCATATTATTACTGTAGAGTAAAAAAGTAAAAGCAAAACAGGGTACAATGAAAAATGTAACAAAATGAAATGTAAATATGAGCTATTTTGTATTACAGACACAAAAGGAGAAATATATATTTATCCTTTGCCAATTCTCTATTCCTTTTCCTCAACATATAAACAAAAATGTAAAACATTTAAAAATATGAAATATATCATGTATCTTTAGGGAATTATCAAATATCAATATTGAGTCGCAGCCTGAAAATGAAGCTAACAAAATCAATTCTGCTTGATTCTAGTTATATCAACTCAGAGAAAACAAATAAAACAAAAGACGCTCGTCATTAAATAAAACAAGCAAAAAACATGTAAGTAATTTCACAAAAGAGAATCTCGACATAAAGACCCAGTAATAAGATTCCATTAAAGAATAATCGATCGCCGAAGGATTAGGCACTCTGTTATATGCGGATTTTTGTCAGTTAGCAAGGCCGACTGATGGATGCTTCTCTCTCCGCTTGCACGTTGGCCCTAATTGACGGAATAACTACAACTGACGAGAAAAACAACCGAATACAAGGTATTAGTTTTCCAGGGTGCGGTTCGCTTCGCGATGTTGGAATGAATTAGCTGTTTCATTTATAGTACACTCGACAGCACATAAAGCGTAACAGTTTGACCTTGAGACCGCCGCCCTTGTCACGTTTGTCATAGAGGCGGCTTTCGTACTGCAACTGTTACATTTGGTATGCTGTCGTCTGTACAATCTCAAATTGGTTGGCAACGGGAATCTGTTTACGGTCACCGGCTTTCTTAAATTGATTCGAATGGACCGAGATTCCATTTTAAATAATATCGTGCACAAGTTAAACTAAAACCGAATAATTACTACTTTCACAAAATTTTGATAAGTAGTAAGATACACGTTACTTGTAAGTGTAGTATCAATAGAATGGAAGTGCTAATGATTAAACATTTTCGATTTTATGTAGGTATAATGTAACGAACGCTCCGTTTGAATTTCAGGCTTAAATCTATTTGATAGCAGCAGGTAATTATGTCACAGACATAAAACAATCTCACCATACATAGGTGTAACTCGATGTGTAGCTTATACTAGTTTTCGTTATGAAATAACCTTTGACAAGGTAAATTACAAGACTCCTGATATTTCAGCTCTATAAAGTCCTTTATGCCTGTTATAATATGAAACATGGAATTCTTCGGATATTTCTAGAAACACGCTTACGAAGTTGTGCCTACTTACTGTGTAGACGTAGTAAGTAAAGATACTATAAAATGAAATAACTACAAAAATATATTCCCTTCCTACAGGTTTATACTCAGTCAGAATTATCCTTATTTCGTTGTACTTAAATATAAAACTTTGAAAGTTCATAATTATTTGCGCATTGTGTCTGATTTTGAGAAGCATCTAAGCCGTTTGTGTGCGTGAGCATTCAAACTAAATTATAAGTAAGGTATACGCCTCCTGCTCATTGTATGCGTGTTTGAGAAGCGTTCCTATTGTGTATTTACCATTATGTATTTGAGACCGTTCACACCGCCCCGCTTAATGTGAAATGTTTATGAAAGTGAAATACTCTGAACAAGAGCTTCAATCAGATTCGAAGTTATAGAACAAGAAACGGAGATACAAAAAAAGTTTGTAAAAGAATTCCATTTCTATATCTGTAAAAGAATTTTGTGCGTAGAAATATTATTGAAAAAGTTTTTTAAGCACTTCAATTATTACTCAAATTTTCAGGGGTTCTACACATAGACTGCGAAACGCTTCATGTTAAAGTTATTCTTTGAAGTACCCACATAGAGACAAGATAGATTTTCTAGTATGTGAGTTCTGGCAGGCTGGTAAGGGGCGAAAGTTTAACTGTTTAAACAAGCCGCAGGCAGTAAACTTTATGTGTACCAACAATATAGACTATTTCAGGTGCTAAATTAAGAACGTAAGTACTATTGACCTTGAAATTAAAATATATATTCAGTTTGAATTTGATTTAAGTACCAATTCCGCTCAGAGCTTTCCATATTAACACTTACCAGAAATATTGTCTAAGGTTTGATTTTATAACATTTTATATTAAACTCACATCTGTAATAACTAAGACAATAAGTCTAAATTTAAGTTCAGTGCATTTCTTTCTATCAAAAGGAATACGAAAAGGATGGCTGTCATATAATTTGACATTTAGAAACGTGCGTTCAATTTTCGACCTTATTGAACGTGATAAAATGCAGTGTTTAGAAGGCACCTCCGTACATGCCGTCTAAAATTGTCTATGGTTTCTTAGAAATCTATCTAAATTTAAGTGACAGCTCTAAACAGATTCTTGCTTTCTTTTTCCTATTACTTATTGCGAGAAAGAGATATACTGTACTTAAATTTAGAATTAAAGTGTGTTCCCAGAATTAGGCCCAATGTGACGTTTTAGTTATTTTCTAACAATTTAAGGTTTAACTTTCCACTTTTATCACGTCTTAACATAGTACAACAGGGAATTTCACGTTTTCGTCAGGATCAAGAACAAAAGGCAAAGTATACAGTTAACAGTAAATTATGGAGGTAAAGTTGCATAGCTAAAATCACTCCAATTGCGATTGAATTAGGTCGGTTCCAAAGTTAAAAAATTATGTTTTACGTGTTGTCGACTGTGATTTAGCCGGAGGATAGGACTGACGGGCGTATAAAACAGTTTCGTTCAAAAGTTTTGGGTCATGTCTCAATTAATATTTGTAGGTGCCAACTGAAGTCAATAAGGTAATTAACATTATCAATGTTAAGTCAAAACCACTTTGATTTTATTTGTCTAAAAGTTTGGATTATCGGGGTTATAACTCAAACAAAATTTTGAATTAAAGTATGGGTTTGTCTTCGTCTTTGCCTCTTTATTTATATAATTACCGGTCTAAAGGTCAGCCCATATGCAGAACAGAATGGATCCAAAAGTTTCTTCAAATAGGATGTATTTATATATAAGCTTATGTGTCATTTGAGTATCAATTTATCATTGGCGATGCAGAAGTCACGAACAGCCTTAAGCCTCTACAAGCGTAGAGTCATTGAGGCGCTTAGAGCCTTTTAACGCCTATAGTTATCATAAAGAGGACCGCATTTATGAGTAAGTAGATTACCTAACTTTAAAGAGGTGTTTGATGATCAATTTCCTACAATGCTAGGGCGAGGCGGAACTAATTCTCTTTAAACTTTACAGCACTTCGTAAAACGCTAGTATCCCGTTAGTTTTTGTTCCGCTGCTTTTAAGTGTTACTAATGAAAGTAAATTATCTTAGTTTTTCTGGAGTACGTTAGTACTCAGTAGCGCAAAGGATAGGCTAGTGATCGTAATCTGTGGCCAGTACCCCTTTCTAGTAAACCAGAGGTCTCGGGTTCGAATCTTAGTAGCTTGTATAATGATACGATAATAATAAGAGTCGTAGATGTTTGTATGTATGTATATTTAGTATATTTCTAATTTTTAATTTTAAAAATCAATACATTTACATGTCTCCGTATCTATAGTATAAGCTCTTAAAGATTTGACTGATTCTTGTGTATGTATACATATAAAATATGGCAATTCAGAAAATAATTTATTTCAACAATTACAAGTAATGTAAGCCTATGTGCATTTATGCCTTTTTTAACCTAGTGCTCCAGGAATCGAACCCGCGTCTCCTAGAGTTCTCTTGTTACACCTGGTGCTCCGGTGGCGTAGTGGTAATCGGTAACCTATTGACACGCATAACGTTTTTCGCCATAAACTGACAATTCATAATATTACTGGCCATAATAGTCACTTGCCATTATAGCATAACTTCATGATGCATAATATCATATGGCTGAAACCTGTAAGGCATAATCATAGAAAGGCATAATTATGATAAGCATAAGTAATGAAAGGCATAGTTTTTGTTGGCCATAATATTCAAAAGACATAATATTCAAAAAGCATATATTTAATAAGAATAGCCGGCAAAGTCCTTAAACTCCCAAGGAATAACACTTATTAATTATTATTTTTTACAATTGATTTGATTTTGATTGCATGCATGCAGGCAAGCAAGCAAGCAGCATGCATGCAAGCATGCATGCAAGCATAAACTCTTCTGCATGCATACAAGCATGCAAGCAGGCATGCATGCATGCAAGCATAATACCTAAACTCTTCTGCATACTATTTTATTTATATATTTATATTTATCTATTTTATTGTTTACTTTTACGATGCATATTTACTTATACCTAGTATTTTTATTGCTAAAATTGTGTTCTTTCCGAAAAAGCCGAAGCTTCCGCAGCTTCGCCTTTTTGGATCGCCATCGGCGCCTCGGCGACCAGCCTCAGCCGCTCTAGCTCGCCCGGGTGCCTGAGATTCGCTACAGAGGGCGAGGGCTGCACTCCCTCCGCGCCTCCGGCTTTTAAATTACACTCTAGTATAGGGCAGACTAGTACCACGGCAAAGGACCACGGCCAGTAGGGTTTAATATAATTAATTTCGTATTAATATTGATTTCTTTATTTTTATATCGAAATTGATACACAATTCTAGCAATAAAAATACTTCATTGTGTCGAATAAAAAAAAATACGTAGGTATAAGTAAATATGCATAGTAAAAGTAAACAATAAAATAGATATTTATAGATATGTTTTATAAAAGTATGGCTTTACTGAGTTATGCTTTATAAAAGTAGGTATGTCAAACAAAATTATGAATATGGTCATTTATGCATAATTAAAATCTGCGTTTCAAAGTATGCTTTATAAAAATATGGCAAATGAAAATATAGATTTATATGATTATGGGTTTTACTATTATGTCTTTCAACAAATCTGCGTTATTACGTTTATGCGTTATTATAACTTTTATAAAAACTATTATGCTTTTTAATTTGTATGCCTTAAGATGTATGTCAATTGAAATTATGACAATAAACATTATGCGTTTCAAAGTGTCACCATGGTAATCGCGTCTGGCACACCCCAGGAGACGCGGGTTCGATTCCCGCCTGGAGCATATAATTTTTTTATCATTTTCCTTCTTTATTTGTAATTTTTACAATAAGTAGGCGTTATAACCGCACAAAATCAACCATGTAATTTATTTTATTCAATCGATCGTTACTTTGATTTCGTTTTAAAAATCCACAACATAAACATAATGCAATCTTACGCAATTTCCCAAAAATACGGGTTGGACTCTATCGTGAACCTCTTCCTCAAAACTTTATTCAGGTAAAAGTAATCGTCAACAACTTCGAGAACAGGATTCCCCACTCTTCATTAGGCAAGTCGTCCGTAAAAACTATTCAGATTAATGTGTTTTTAAAAGAACATATGAATAATATTTTTCCTGAAGGTAACTTTTGTACTCAGTATGTGGCAAATTAGGTTATTTACGAGTATGTATGTGAAGAGAGTATCGCAGTGCACTCTGCGGGGCAGGCGCGGGCCGTTACAAAATTGAGTTATACCAGGGCTGGCAGCAGGTTAAAAAAAAATATTAGAATAAACTTTATACTTTTGCGCCTGAGTTTTGCCCATTTCACATTAATAAGTGCTTGAATTGAAGAAAAGGTTGTTTTTTGCAGGGGTACTCGTCTCATATGCTGTCAAAATAACGCTGGCTCTTGATTTTTACATTGTGCAGTGCCCATTGTATACAGGGTGGTACCGTCAATATGACAACAAATTGAAACATGGACTATATTAGTTCAAAGAAATGGTTTGCCAATTTAGAAACATCTTATTCATTTGACGATTTCAAGACATTTGTATGAAATAATAAAACATTGGCTGCATTATTTCATAGAAATGTCATGAAATTATCAAATAAATAAGATGTTTTTAAATTGGCAAACCATTTCTATGAATTAATATAGACCATGTTTCAATTTAATGTTATTATTTATATACGCCACCACTTTGTATAAGTACATATTGCTTGCAAAACTCAGGTCAGGTCTTTCATGGAATATAGCTCGTACTTGTGGGATGGCTCCGCCAAGTACCTCCTCGATGCCCTGGACAGATTGCAGCGTCGTTCTGTCCGTATCGTTGGCGATGTAGAGGTCACGGACACGGAGGTTTACTATACAGGCAAGATGGAGGTGGCTAGACAGTGTCTAAACTGCACTAGCTGTCTTCGCATACCTATGGACTCATCTTACCGCTTCACATCAGGCGGTGTTGAGTCATTTGACGTACTGAGTTTAAAAAAGAGTGCTACGAGTGTCTATTAGGAGACCATAATGTAGCTTACCGATTAATGACTTCTTATGCACATCTCATTTTCATTATCTGATAAAATAAAAAGTAAAAGTGCATCAAAAACCATACAAATGCAAATGTATTCATCAGAAAAAATGTGATTAGCAGTCCGCGGATCGATCGCCTGCCTTACCACTGCACTACCGTGGGGGGTAAAAGTGGTCTTGTTTAAAACTTTGAACATGTAAAATGACCAGTCATGGTAGTAATTTTGACTTGTCTAACTGTCCGGTCACTGTGATTTAATTAGATAAAAAACCGGCCATTTACCTTTCAATGAAGACCATTAGGTACAAGATAAGATAGCTCGTCTAAGGTATTTAAATATTATGTGGGTAATGTATTTATAGGCTTTTCATTTATTTTCTTATTTAAATATTAAATCCGTTAAGAATTGACGTTAAGTTTAGCAAAATTGAAAGTTTTTGTTACAAATGATTTTAAGAATCAAACTAGCAAATTCCAAATTCTAATACAAGAATATTTATTTATTCTTTAACAATTTAGGTAAAACTATGCCTTGATATTTTGCCTGATATTTAAATAGGAGTTACCTCGAGGGGCTAAAGAGTTTTTCTGTCGCCTCAGCCACAAGTTTTTTTTAATGATAGCGACAAGTTTATGGTTTTCTACAGTCCTCACTGTTTGACTCCTTAGTCACTCCTTTTGGCTGAAAATTTTCAAGGAATTTATAGGAATGGCCAAGACAAGTTTGAGTGAATTTTAAACGTGCGTGAACGATACGATCACGATTCAAAATTTAAAATTATTCATGCTAGGGGTACTAAAAAATAATAGCCAAAACATTCGACAAAACATAGTCAAAACTACTTTTGGTAAGTGATTAAACTATATCATTACTATTATGATCATTTCAGCCAAAAGACGTCCACTGCTGGCCCAATGCCTCCCATAATGATTTCCACGACGATCTGTGTTACCTGCGACTTTCCCCTGAACGTCGGTCCACCTTGTTGGAGGCCTGCCCACGCTGCGTCTTCCGGTTCGTGGTCACCAATGCAGATCCTTTCCGCGCCATCGGTTCTGCGAGCGATGTGTTCTGCCCACTGCCGCTTTAGTTTGGCAACTCTAAGCTATGTCAGTGACTTTGGTTATCCTGCGGATCTCCTCATTTAACTATAACATAATATAATATAACGTACGGTATCATATGTATAATGTAACATGGGTGGAGTAATGTCCCTAATGGGAAAATAATAAATATTTTTAAGTGACATCCATGTTTCTATCGATACGGAATACTTTGACCATGCAGAATGTTTTCGTGACATTATTTATTTTACTAAACGTTTTTTAATAAGAGAAAACCTAAGGTAAAATTGCACAATGGAACTCAAAATAAGAAGTTTTGTGTTTAATAAATGACATAAATACATTACTTTGTTAATTTTTAAATATACAACACATATAATTTATCAGCTATACAAAGTTAGTGTATTATCTGTAGTATAAATTGAACAAACCAATTGAGTTCAAACCGGCCGATTCACTACATCGAATTAAGTAGTCAACTTGCCATTGCAAGCAAATAAGTAGTTCAACGTGAAAAGTTAAACCAATTTGTGAGAGCTCCCGCCACACGCCGGCATTGTTTGAAGCAGGAGGTGTTAAACTTTTAATTAGTTACCCAACTCTCAAAGAAGCATTAAGGTTTCTGTTCGATGTTCGACCACTTATATTTTTTTAGACTTTCCCAAAACCAACTTCTTCTGTTACAGTTGTTAAGCGCCTTGTTTTCAACTTTCGACGTTTGTGCGTACCCTTAATTATAGAACTTTTTAAATGTACATACTTGGTTTACTTTCGCATAAGATAAACCGCTAATGAACCTTTTTTTGAAAGGAAAAATTATCGTTGACCCGTATTTTTGGGTGAAATATTAAACTGTTTTGGCTTTTGATGTATTCTTCTTTGCGCGTTTTTAAAAATAATAGAATGTAGGTAACCATTAACCGACTTCTAAAAAAAGTATGAGGTTATAAATTCGGTTGTATTTTTTTATGTTTGTTACCTTAGAACTCCGTCATTTATTAACTGATTTAAAAAATATTTTTTTAATTGAAAGAATATGCTTACAGATTGGTCCCGTAGAAATTTCTACTAAGTAGTAAGATTGGTTTTAAAATCAAAATCAATGTAAGTATGCGTAATTGCGGATTTTTGCTTTCCGAATCTAATATTAATAATTATATTTAAATTATTTTATTCTTTTCATTTTTTTGAAGTCGGTTTTAATTTTTGTTAAAAAATATTATTTCAAAATTTTAGTTATACCTAACTTTTAAGGTCAAAGCTAGATGGGTGACCGTCGCTTATATTGTTTTTACTGTCGTATTTTTTCACTAAAAATTCATAGGAAAGCATCTGCATTTTGCATACGTAGATGACTAATTCATTCCAGTTATTTTGATTCAAAAACCAAACTACCCAATGGATTTTGAAAAAAAATTTTATGGGTCCAAAAGGGAACTATTCCGTATCGAACAACAAAAGAATCATCAATATCGGTTCACCCAGTCGAAAGTTTTCAGGTAACAAAAACATAAAAAAATACAATCAAATTGATAACTTCCTCCTTTTTTTGAAGTCGGTTAAAATGCATTTATCCCCTAGAAAACCCATTTTTTAGAGGTTGTGCTAAGTTGTTTTAAGAAACAATAGAAAGTGAATCACCAATTCCGAAAAGTATGTTGTGTAGGAGATAAGTACCAACTTAAATCTTTTTTTCTTTTTGAAGATAGTTTTATTTTTGTTTGAAAATTTTTTATAACAAATAATATTTAAGCTTTTCATGTTGCTTCTGAATTAGGTACAAAGAGAGCAATAAAAGTTAAATAATTAATTATACAGCTTTTTAGCTGAATAACAAAATTTTTTATCGATATTTTATTAATTTCATTCATTTTCTCTGGGAACTTAGACCACACTCGACCACACTGCACTGTTATTTCGTAATAAGTTTAGCTATTATATGACACTGAATTACCCATGTTTTACATTGTAATGGATGGCGATTTAAGTGCACATTTTTCAGGCGATTTTTCTAATTATTATTATATTTTTTATTGCACTTTTGAAATTATACAGAAAATTTTAAATTACGTAGGATTACACCGTGTATTTAAAGTAGAGTCTACCTAGATTTGAAATAAAGTTTTGATAGTTCAGGTAGTTTGAACGTATTGTAAATCATTTATAAATCCACTAACACCGAGAAAAGATAAAGCACGAACGTCGAATATTGAAAAGTGGAAAAATGTTAGGAGTGTGAAATTTTAGAAAGAATTTCGGAAAATATTCAGACAACAGCTGCCGCCTGCTAGATTCAAGTGTTTCAATTCCGCATCTGGATAGCACATTTCTATATTAAAAATGATGATGAGATTATTTAAATTTGCACTCTCTTTTTGTAATTAGTTGTCATTGAAGGTATACTTCAGGAAGGAACAGGAACACAACACTACAAAGTAGTGTCTTTGGATGCAATATTACGCAATGATACAGTATTCCGTATTTCCTCAGATAAAACGGTTAATAAAATAGGTAATTAATTAATGTTCACGCCAACAACGAAATCTAAGTTATAGTTACGTATACTTATGGTTATAAATGTACAATCACGAGCACTAAGATGTATAATATGATGTATATGATGTACACTTTTGACGGTCAGTGGCTCTTATTGTAAAGATATTGTCTTTAGGCACACGAGATGTCAAAAGTGTATTCATCTTAGTGCTCGTGGCTCGTGTGCAGCCACGTATGAAAGAGTACACTCTCAAAATTTCAAAATATGTAGACATGGACTCTATTGTAGCAGTAATAAGGTGTATTTTATACATAATTTAAAGTCCTATTATGTATATATTTTTTAACTTGACTGTAGGATACCTGATAAGAAAATAAAAGCCAATAGTCCGAGTCTGTAATAGGTGCCATTTACCCGAGTTAAACACTACTTCTACTTTTTATTTCGAACATAAGGGAAGGTAAACAAAAAATATCGTACGGAGTTAAATTAATTTCGCATTTAAATACTTAACTAGAAGTAGGTATAATCTAATAATAATAACGAAATCCTGATTGTCGCGAAAAACTTCATTATCTAAATGTCTTTTGCACAAAACCTTTATATTAATGAATGAAGATCTTGACTTGAGAAGATTATGATGTGCTGGTCTCTGCGTCTAGGTCTCGGTAAACTTGCTGTCAATTAGATAATAAACTGTAAGTACAAAGGATTCCAAAAGCTAAGGAAAACATTATTTAGAAAATTGCAAAACATAATGAATATCATTTGAATGTTGTATGTAGTAATTTATTAATTAATAATTGACTTCTTTGAGAATGTTAAAGGTCATAATGTGTACCTACTTTAATTTATTTAAAACGTGTTTTATCATAATATAAATTTGAAAATTGTGAGTATCCCGCGGCCTCATTAATCATCTATCTAACACCTTTGACTTTTTTGAGACTATTCTTATGAGCCCAAACATGCTTTATCTGCTGTATGTTTCTAAAGAATTGACCAACTCGCAGACTATTTGATGTTACAGGATCAGCTCAGGTTAGCATGTCTTAAAAAAAAATACCACTGATAGTGATGACACAAATGATACATTTAATAAAATTTCAAATCAATCGGATCTGTGAAAGTTAGTAGATTTAGATTTATTTTCCGAGGCTTTGATTATATCTCCAAGGGTACGATAAGTAAATAATTATGTTTAATATATGAAATAAAAGGGACCAACTTTTTTTATAATGTGTTACTAAAAGTGAAGTTACTAAAATCTTATGATAGTACATACACAAGCTCTATACAAAAAAGGTTATCCTTTACATTCTTCAGTTTTTAAAAGGGAACTTGCTAACATTTACTCTACGAATTCCTGAACGTTTTTTCCCTAAAAATGTAAAGCAAATGCCATAGAATAGTTGACTCAAATTTATCGCTATAATATACAGGACGAGAGTGATAATGTCCTTTGGCTACCATGGCAAATAGTTATTTTATACGGCGCGATATGAAAGAGTTACGGTAAAGCTTATATAAAATCGAGTAGATACTAAAACTGATTTGTTGCCAAAATTTTAGCTCAGCAAAAATGATCTTATTAGTATAGAATGTTCCTATACTAATAAGATCATTTTTGCTGAGCTAAAATTTTATAGGAGGCATTTTAATATGTCTTTAGTATTGACTTAAATAACTACTAGGTTTTTAGTCTTCCTGTTATTGAAGAACATTACAGAACGATCCAAAAATGTTACATACTATATATACACCTGACATAAATGAGCAATTCATTATTATTCCATAGCTATTCAGTCAAAGGCAAGGAAAGCACCTTTAAGCACTTTTAAATGAATTTTAGTTTTTCAAGCACATAGCTACCATAGTAGGTAGCTATAGGTAGCTATTGGTGGTAGGTCACCTAGTGGCTAGTGGTGGTAGGCGCATACCAACGTAGGCATGTATGTCCTTTTTCGGCAAAATTAAAGCAGTTCTCTGAGTTTTGGATTGAAGGGAAAGGTAACCTGTGTAATTACTGGTCATAGGAGGAATTTAATCTGTGGCCTGAGGATGACAACGCACCTACAATACCAAGTGGTTTTTCCCTTGTTATTCCAGGTGTACGACGGTAAACATTCGCCTACCACCAGATGGGGCGTCAGCTTCCTTGTCAGCTTCGTTGTTTATAAAAACCAAAGGTTTTCTCTGGCTACACCGGTAAATTTTATAAAATTCCTAGTGACCGCCCGTATCTCTGCCCGCGTGGACGTCGGTTATCGTGCCCTAAGGAAATTCTCATAATGTAATTATTATATCCAGGCCCAATTTAATCTAAATCTGTAGACAGACAGACCTTTACTATCGCATTTGTTATATTAGTATGGATTCAATATTTTCACTATTGCTTGAGAATTAAAGATACCCATGAATAACAAACACATTTATTGTAAGCACTGCTTGTCATAGACCATACGAGCGCAGCTAAGGGATAGTGGACATTAAAAATTCTAATAGATATATTGGAATTTTTATCAGCGGACATGCGATTGGATATAGGAATATAGCAAAAATTAAAGAAGTACTATTTCAAATGAAACGTCAAAATATCGATTTTATTAATAGGTAACTATTGAAAAGAAAAATTAGTAAGAAACGAATGAAAACCGTTTCCTTGCGAATAAAAACAATTTGACTGCACAAAACGTATTGCAGAAGGATAAGCCAGGAAACGAAAATAAACTTTAACGCATTGAGAATACCTTCTGATAACCTACATACATTCGCACTGATTTTTCTTACAAATAATGTATATTAATTTGTGACGACGACGATACGATATCAAAATAATGAGTTATGTAATTGAATCTGTTTCTTCTGTTACCTACTTACAGTCTGTTACGTAAACATTCTCTGTGATAAAAGCAAACAGAGAACGCATGATATATTGCGTGTGGAAGTACGAAACAGATGAAATTGGTATCTATAGAGTATTTTGCTAAAAATAAAAGTACTTTTATACCAGAAATGTTGATTGTTATATTGTTTTTACTTTGATAACATGTATTTTTTGAGCGACAAGGTTGGCAAACTAACATACGGTCCGCCTGATAGTAAGCGGTTACCGTAGACAAGACGTACGAAGCACTCACGCGTTGCCTACCCTGTAAAAATCAGTAGCTTATGTTGACATCTTAGGAGACAAGTCCTCCTGATACCGGAGCTTTCTCAATGAGCTCTAGCGTCCTTACTTACCACAGGAACGCAACATTACAAAGTAGTGTTATTTAATTAATGTGATCTTTTGTAACGTAGGAGTGAAATGGTTTAACCTATATTTAAAGGACTAGATGAGGCATGTGTCTTGTTACTTCTAAATCTCATAGTTTTTCATAGAAATGGGTACCATTCCTTGACTTGTATTCATCATCATAATTTTCACAATTCACAAATTCCAGCTATTTGAAACTAGAATAATTATCTTTATTTCATATTGTTTCGTATACCTTACACGCTGGCAAATAACGGGCCTATTTAATTTTCATTAAACTGAAAACCCAACAAATACCTAAGAGCAGATGTTCTCATTTCCGATGCAAATTATTGTTTTATAGCAAGAGGCACAGTTGTTTTTCATACAAGTTGTTTCTTTTTACTCCATAGGAGTTGTTTCCGTAACTCAGTAACGACATTTGAATTTAGTTGAGTTAGGAGCGCGGTTTAGGCTCGTGCAAGTTTTTCTCTGCATGGTTCGTTGAGAATTTTCAACTTTGTTGACGAGCGCTGAATAGACTCAGTCATACACACAAACAAGCAAACTTTTTAACACGTTACTATGTTCATTATTGTTTGGACATCCCGCCTGGTTGTTAAATGTTATTTGTTTTGACCTAGTTTCTATTCGTAACTAGCTTTTCATCAGTGAATTCGCTCTCTGGGGGTTCAAACACGTACAAACTACATCTACGCCTACACATTGAAAGTTGTACAAATCTGAATACGAACCAATTTCTTAATAGGATTTTGCTAGCTCTACACGTAATTCGTTTTCGGTTAACATACAAATAAGTCTTTTGACAAGCTAATCCGTGTCCTAACTTCGATATGTATGTTTTCCGAAACACGCGTTTTTATGTAAGTAAACATATCTTACTTGAATAGGCAACTGACGTAAGCTTATTTTTTATTGATATTTTTAAATTAAACTAAGATCTTTTCCTCCCTTTGATTTTTATTACATTATTTTTACTTTACAAAGCCCAATTAGGTATATTTATGGACAGCACATTGTCATGGGCATCTCACATTAGCGACTAAGTAGTTCTATGTCATATGACGCCCTCAAGCGGCAAGTTTTTTCTTACTTTTAAAACCAAAATCATGCTTGCACAATGTCTCTTCCTTCAAATTCTCGACTACGCCGACGTCTGTTTTCTGGGCGTTAAGAGTTGCATAACAAGCTAGAAGGTCTGCAGAACTTAGCGATAGTTTCGTGCACAGCTAGAGTGGCTTTCAACTCGAGATCCCCTATATAGAATCCTCAAAGACCCTATTTCTCCATAGGTACTACCTTCGTTCTCGTTTTCAATTAGTTATATCTTCCTCACTCTCTCCCAGGTGTTCCTGCATCACAAAGATGCTTTAGCTGCCAAAAGTAGCACGAATGCCTTTTTCCATTCTTTTTCAGGTCAAACTGCTATATTGTTGAATAGGCTCCTATCAATAATAGAAGTGCTACCCAGGACTTATTATTATTAGAAAACCAGGATAGCACTTTTATTTTTTCCTATAAAAACTGAATAAAGACGCACTTATAAAATTACTTCTTTGTTCTCTCTTATATAGTACTTATTGGCCTAGCACAGGTTTATTTATATTAGAAATTTCGCTTGCATATATTGCATATATTTGGTATTACTTTGTAGGTATAATGTTATATTACAATTATTATCATTATCTTTATTATTTTCGAATAAATAAATGCACTGGTGTAACTTTTAAAGGGACATTAATACTCAGACGCTCAAGACGGGTTGGCTGGAAGAGATATATCTTATCTAGCATACTATAGGTACTGTATACATTTCTGGTTGTCAGTTGGTGCAGTGAAGAGTTATTTTTAATAGATAATTAATAAATTTTGATAATGTTAATTTCCAAAGGGTAGCACCACCAACGTAATAATCAGAAAGTACACTTATTAAATCAGTCTAGATGGTGACGAGGCAGAATATCGATTGATTATAATAACAAAATTAATTATTTACTTAAACACATTAAGAAGAGTGTATCAAATTCACAATAAATAAAAGGTAGTATGAATACATACTATATTGCTTGCCTGAGTAACATTTATTAGTAAGTATGAAATTTGTGAATAACATCGGTAATTTCCTAGTGTGCACAGGTGTATAATAAGAAACTGTTTTATTGCATAAGCGGAGCGGGTACAAATAGTGTACAAGAAATTAGAAAAAGCACTTTGGTTTTGGTATTTGTTTTAAAAATAAAACTGTATTATTTTTAATATAAACAAATACTACAAAATAAGAGCAGGCTATTAACCAATACCTTACCACCAAGTTTCTCTGTCACACACAACTATTGTATTAGAATTTATTACTTACTAAAACGCTTCTCTAAATTATTGTCTAAAAATTAAAATACTTCTGTTGTAAATTGCTTATATCTTTAGAAGCATTGCGTTAAAAAAAATGTATTTTACTGTACTATTTCACGCTAATTATATCTGTGTCCTAAGGCTGTACCGGTAGACTTACATATTTGTTAGAACAATTATCAGTGTGTATTAATTCTGTGAATATCAGCACAGTATTAAGTTTTCTTGTTAAAATGTTGCTACGATGGAATTGGTGATTATATAACAATAAAATTATTTTCTCTTGTTGTTATGTATTTTATTGGTTTAAGTAGGTATAGTTTTATATTTGATGGTAAATGTTGCAGTTTCCTGGCTGTAATTGTACTAGCGTCGGCAAAAAAGTCCCAATCGAAACCGAATATCGTATTTATTGTTGCTGATGACTTGGTGAGTACGTATTGACAATAATAATTATATAAATGCTTTACTGCTTCAATACTTAGAAAAAAAAGAGTTATCAAGAATTAATGAAAAAATATAGAGACAGCTAAAGAGACACTTTCAAAAACATCTTATTGATTTGATAATTTTAAGACATTTCTATGAAATAATGCAGCTAATGTTGTATTATTGTAATTTCTGGGCATGGACGGCATTTCATCTTAGGCCCCAGGATGACAACGCACCTGCAATATCAAGTGATTTTTCCTTGTTATTGCAGGTGTCTATAGGCGGCGGTAACCGCTTACCATCAGGTGGGCCGTCAGCTTGTTTGTCATCTAGTAATATAAAAAAAAAAAAATCATACAAATGTCATGAAATTATCTAATGAATTAAATGCTTTTGAAAGTGGCAAACGATTTCTGTGCACTAATATAGCCCATGTTTGAATTTATTGTCGTATTGACAGCACCACGTTGTATACTTTTATTATGGGTTTTATATTTTTAGGGATGGGACGACGTAAGCTTTCACGGTTCAGACCAAATCTTGACCCCCAACATTGACATGCTGGCGTACCAAGGCGTCATACTGAACCAATACTACACTGAATCCGAGGGAACTCCGTCACGAACCGCCCTGTTTACCGGCAAATATCCCATGCGTCTTGGTATGTCAATCTTATATTCTTTAACCTTCCTCGGTTCTTCGGGTTAAAATTACCCAAAACTGAAAATCTATTTCTAACTGAAAATCTAGTAAAAAAATCGTAATTATTAAAATAATTTATAACGACATCGTGACAATTATTAATAATGCATTTAGTATACATTAGAAGTTAAAATAATCATCTCTTTTATTATAAAGAAAATAAAGTTTTTTCTGTCTTGAATTCCTCGGGTCAATGATACAATACCCTTTATGGAAAAGGTCCTCGGGTCAATAATGGCCTTATTCTGGTAACAACAATGCTTTTTTTATAAAAATAAAATTTCTAATAAAATTCTTACATTTTGTGATTACATTTTTATAAGAAATAATTATATTACTTGCGGGAGACAGCTACATTCCTTTGTTTCATTAGTTGTTTTGACTTGACCTGTTCTGTTAGTATTGGAAATGCCCTCCTTGGAGTAAAAGTATTCTGTGGAAATGCCTCAAAAGGAAATTTTGGAAATCTACGTTATAAGTTCCGATTGTGAACTAATAAGCGAAACGGAGAATAATTTGGATGAAAGTCCATCAACAATTATGAAGTAGATACTTTTTTAATATGGTGATGAAGATATTGTTTCCTTAGTTAAGTCAACTTTATTATTGTACGTACAAAATAAATATAAGGTAACGATGGGACTGGCATAAACAGCTAAGTTTAAAAGTCCCTTTACAATTTAAGAATTAAAAAAAAGTATATACTGTACTGTACATACACGCATTTTGTAATAAAACAGATTTCGATTTTTATAAATGTCATATTTTCCATATAACAGGAATGCAAGGAGCCTCAATTAAGGCTACAGAGGATCGGGGTATACCAGTAACTGAGCGGCTGCTACCACAGTTTCTTCGAGAGTTGGGGTACAAGACACACCTCATTGGAAAGTGGGGCGTCGGCAAATCTAGAACGTTCTATCTACCTACTCGCAGAGGCTTCGATACTTTCTACGGCTTCCTCGGCGATGCCGTGGATTACCTCACTTATAACGCCGTGGAGGTTCGTATACGATTAAGTTAATCTATCAGCATTGGGGATCATCTTGTTACGGTCTAGCTTTTATGGGAGTAGCCGTGAATTCCTATTTAGGTAGTTTACAGCTCTGGTGCTAAAATCGATCGATTTTATAAGCTTTTTTAGGATACAAGCCGAATAACAGATTTAAAATTGAATGAAACTTAAGAGAGATAGGTATTTTCCATTAAAATTTTGAGCACCCTAAAGGCCAAGTACCTCTAGTTTATAAAAGATAACAGCAACATAACACTATTTAGTAGTAAAGAAAAACGCACAGAGTTCTCCCAAATCCTCGGAAGCTCAGTGGTTAGAGTCGCCGCCCGGATTGTTTTGCACACCACCCTAAAACATGTCATATGACATGTTGGGAGAACGTGGACTTAAATTTAGATTTAGAGTGTATTCGAATTAGGGCCTTAATTACTTCTACAGTATAGCTCGGCCGCTTACAATGGGGCTCATATGGAGGTTCAATGTCACCCAAAGGGCAATGGAGAGGGCTATGCTCGGGGTTTCGCTGCATGATCGAATCAGAAATGACGAGATCCGCAGGAGAACCAAGGTTACTGCCATAGCCCAAAGAATGCCAAGCCTCAAATGGCAGTGGGCAGGCCACATTGCAAGGAGAACTGACGGTCATTGGGGCCGAAAGGTCCTCGAGAGGCCGTCGCGTACCGGTAGACGCAGTGTTGGTAGGCCTCCCACAGTTGGACCGACGATCTGGTTAGAGTCGCAGGAAGCCGATGGATGCGGATAGCGCAGGACCGACAGATTTGGAGATCCATGGGGGAGGCCTATGCCCAGTAGTAGGCGTCTCTCTGCCGAAATGATGGTGATGATAATGATAGCTAAGCGGTCAACGTAGTCACCCGGTGTAGTGAGCAGTGGGACGTAGTATCCTATGCTGGCCATAGAGGATAGAATCACTATGCTGGCTACATAACGCGTCCTCTTAATTCCGATAGAGTAGGCAACACGTGAGGAGTCTCGCTCGCTCTGAATACGAGTTGATTCACTGCGCATTAGCAAAATATGGATCGGCGGAACAACATGGTGTGGTAGCTGCGCAATACTGCGCGATGCAACTTCAGACCGAAGTAAATGTTTGACGCGAGCTGTATCATATTGGTGTTATATGCTTTCCATATATAGGTAATGTTGCAAGCCTTAAAATAAAAAAAGCATACCAACCGAATTGAGAACCTCCTCGTTTTTGAAGTTGGTTAAAAAGCAGAGTAATTATTCCACCTTTATTTAGTAATTTATTTGCCTATTCCAGGAACATAACGATACAATATTTTTTGGTCTTGATTTTTTCAATAATTTGGAACCAGAAAATAATCAGAGTGGACATCTTACAGACGTCCTAACAGAGAGGGCAATTGAAGGTAAAATATTAAGCGTACAAAATAAGGAATAATGTGAATTTGACATGTTGCAGCCATCTGGTAAAATTAGCCACAAAATTGGACGCTTAAGCCGTTCATTAAACGGCGTCATCCAATATAACTTTGTCATGGTGTTACAATAATTTTCGTGCTGCGGCTATGTAGAAAATATTGTTATAATGAAATAGAAATAAGTAGGTGTTATAATAGAAATTTGTCTTTTTACAGTCATAAGAAAACACAATACGTCTAAGCCATTGTTTTTACATTTATCTCATGCTGCGCCACATATCGGAGGAGGTCTGGTTAATTTACAACCGCCTTTGGAATCGGTGAAGGCAAACGATCACATAGCACACACTGCTAGACGATTATACGCAGGTAAGATGAGTAGAAATATGGGGTTTGTTTTAGAGTAGAATTTACTTGAGCGTTCAGTTCTATTGCATATTTTAGAAATTTAAATGAAAGTATTTTATTGTGATTTGATCTTTACGAATTGGAACATCAAAGTAATGTGTTCATACGAACTTTTAAGTCGAAAATATCGAAAAAGTCTTTTTATGTTTATGCATAAACTCCTGTGACAACTTTTTAGACCATTTATAAGTAGGCTGGCCTAAAAGTTGTCAAGGGAGTATTCGAAAAACAGTGTAATTTTTGACTTTTCCTACTAGCCAAAAATTGATCAAAATTTCAGATTTTTTTTATACTATGCACGGCAAATGACACAACACCACCTGATGTAAAGCGGTAAGAAGAGTCCATATGCGGAGACAGCTAGTGCAGTTCCACCTTGCCGGTCCATCAGGTGCCTTTTCACGCCTCTTTTGTAGGAACCCATGTTATAGGAAGGAGGGAACACATCCTCTGACAATTTTGTAGACTAGCCTGACTTGCGTATGATTGGAAAATCTTATTAGAATCGGTTTGTTCCTTTCCAATATTTTCGGCATAACAGTTTGTGTGAAAATCAATATTTCCATTACTTATCATAATATGTTGATAGAGGCAAATAAGCGCACGGCTTACCGTTAGCGGTTACCGTAGCCAATAGATCCTCGTAGCTCGTAGCAGTAGTAGCACCTTGGGCACTACTCACGCGTTGTCTACCCTGTCAAAATGAAACGAAGCGTTATGTCAACAACTAAAGGACACGAGTCCCCTGCTCCTAACTTAAAGCTTAATCAAAGAGCTCTGGCGACCTTACTGCAAGAACACAACACTACTGAGTAAAGTTATTTAGCTGCGATCTTTTTTCTTCTGTAAGGTGCTACTCCAGTCGGATGATTAGTGAAAAGTGCCCTTTCTTTAGTTTATTTTAATATCTGTACTTTGATATATTTAATTTTTCAGGCTTAGTGACGAGTTTGGATACAAGTATTGGACACATTGTAGCAGCTCTCGCTGAAAGAGATATTCTTCAAAATACAATCATAATTTTTGTTTCTGATAATGGAGCTTCAACAATTGGACATTCACAAAACTTTGGGTCCAATTTTCCATTCCGCGGTACAAAAGGAACGCCCTGGGAGGGAAACGTTCGCTCTATTGGTATAATTTGGCAAGCCAAAATGGTATCTAAAATTTATGATAATATATTTCATGTAACAGACTGGCTTCCTACCCTAGTTACTGCTGCTGGCGGAAGCGTTAATAGAAAAATAGACGGTGTTAACCAGTGGACATCTCTAATTGATAATGAGAAATCTCAACGTAAAGATCTCTTGATAACATCAAATGATCTGGAAGGATGGACTGCATTCAGAGAAGGCGATTTTAAAATAATAGTTGGTGACATTGGACGCAATTTAAGTAGTTTTTATGGAAATGACTTCAAGAAGTATACGGTTAGGGGAAAGACGCGTCCTTATTACGATGATATCTTAGTCTTGTCTGAAACTGCTAGAGTATTTAGAGAGATATTGGATATAGTCGTGGACGTTGAATTAGCTTTAATAAAAAGAGAAGATTACAATATGACCCAATTCTCTCAATACATTAATCAAGAAAATATTACTGGCACAATATGTATCCCTACAAAATGTAAGTGAATATTTATTTTCATTTCAAAGTTATTGATCGTAATTATAATTTTTCGTTAAAATATACTATTTTTTTTGCAGCTAAAGGTTGTTTGTTCAATGTCAGTGCAGATCCTTTAGAAACAAATGATTTGTGGCATACCTCACCCGAAGTTACAAGGCGCATGGCTTTACGATTAAGATCGTTGTGGACTGAATTAAAGCCCAGATATCGACCGAAATCAGATCCCCGAGCTAATCCATCACTCCGGAATTATGTGTGGTTTCCATGGGTCAGTAACGATGAACTGACCCTTGAATCTGCTTTGGTTCCAATATTCCCTTTGCAGGTTTCAATGGGAGAATTGCAATATTTGGTTGAATTAAACTTCGATTCACTTAAAGATAAAGTGAATACATATATTGGAAATATGAGGGAATCTATTATCAAGAGTGTTGGTGGACTTTTTTCATTTTAATCTGTAATATTTCACGTATCTTTATTCGTTATCTTTATTTCACTCATATATTTTTTTTTAATTCTACGAACACTGTCACCAAGGTCATTTTAAGACTGTAAATTAGGCAAAAGCTGGGCCGTTGCGAGTTAATTACTAAAAATATCTGCGTGGCCAAATTACGCGAGCAAGCCCTCGGAGACCCTTTGATCAGGCGAGGCGTGCATTAAAAAGGAAAATTGGTCAGTTTTACGGGTTAGCATTAGCACGTCTGAAAGAGCATTCATGCCTTACACATATTATATTATTATATATCCAATAAAAAGTTAAATTTAATTATTAGAAGCTACCTAATAGTTATTAATGAGTATTGTTTTAGGATAAACTTACCATAAAACTTTAGTTTTAAAGAATAGAAATTGTTT
The DNA here is from genome assembly GCA_947347705.1 of Nymphula nitidulata. Taxonomy (NCBI): domain Eukaryota; kingdom Metazoa; phylum Arthropoda; class Insecta; order Lepidoptera; family Crambidae; genus Nymphula; species Nymphula nitidulata. The sequence continues at coordinate 12,056,740 of OX374625.1, read as the reverse complement.
GTGTATAATGTATTCGTCTACTTATAGTCAATAGGTATCGTTTGTTAAGTACTAGATAAGACGCCTTGGCGCGTGGGACAATTTACAGTTTTAGGTAATTTTATTTTAGATCAAGGTTCCCAACAAAATAGTTAAATATAAAATACACTGGGTGTTTTTATGGGTTTTTTGTGCCTTAAAAATGTACAACTTTTTCTACGAGACAAGTCTAAAATCGCGCTAGAAATCAGATGTTTCATAAAAAAAAGATTAGAAATGGATTAACTAGGTGCGAAATTTAAAAATATGGTCATATTTGCGTAAGCAATGGAAACATTTTAAAGTAGAAAATATGTGAGCCTTTCACAATCCAGGTGAATAGTCTAACCAATGACCTGCCGAGGACTAGAGCTAACTATGAATTTCTTCCAACTACTCCTTCTTGTCCTTCTTTTGTAATCCCTAACGAAAAATGAGAGTTGTTATTAGTTTGACGTATCTGTCTGTGGCATCGTAGCTCCTAAACGAATAGACAGATTTTGATTTGTTTTTTTTGTTTGAAAGCTGTCGTGATCGAGATGGTTCTTAACTATAATTTGTAAGGATCTGTTCAGGCGTTTGCTGACTATCAGCTCATTTCCTACTTGACAAAAGGGTTTTACTACATTTCTCAGATCCGATTGATTTAAATTTGGTTAACTGTTCCTACGGTATTCCTAGACATTTTAACCTTGAGCTGATCCTGTACCATGAAATAGTCTGCGGAATGCTCAGTTATTTAGAAACTTACAGCAGATGTAGCGTGTTTGGGCTCATTAGAATAGTCTCAATGAGATAAGTGTTGATGATGAATGAGGCCGGGGGTTACTTAAAATTTTCGATTTTATATCATCTTCTTTCTTTACCTTTGAAGCATACGCTTAGTATAATGTTTAAAACAGAACTAAGAAAATATTTTGAAGTCACTTGTCTTTAGTAAGATCGGGATAGCTAACTTCAGCGTTTTCAAGGAAAAGAAGGAAGGGATTCGGTAAGCACGAGATCAGTAGCAATTGGAAGTAAATTATCGCAATATGATAAAATGAAATACAATATTATTTATTTAATTTTCAAATGAACTTTGTGTGGTAAGTTTTTGTGTAAATTCCCAATCTTTTGTAAAATGCAGTACTAACTTTTTTACTACGTACTAGGTATATCATGTTGGGAGGAGATGTAAGTAGATATTTTAATTCACGTATAAAAATGACGTCTTTCAACAATCTGATGTTTTTTTGTGCTTATATCAAAAGTCCGTGAGCAAACAGAACGTGAAATAGAACACTAACATAACATGAATAAAACATCATTTTGTGATCCGCCCCGATTGGTTTCGTATAATTGGGACAAAATCTCCGGTAAAACGATAAATGTGCTGTGTTGATTTTATCCTGTACCAGAGCGTGGAGGAGGTTTTCATTATTTTATTAATTTACCCTTTTTAAATCAATCGTAAGTGGACATTATTAATTGAAAATATTAAAACAAGGTACCGACATGAATCACCTAGTTATTGGCACCTTTTAAATTAAGCAATGAACCTAATATAGCACTAATATACTTTCATGGCTATGTACATTTGAAATAGAATTATATTAGGGATATTTATCATGTAATGTTACATGGTAAATATCCCGAATATAATTCTAATTTCTACTTATTATTATTCCATAAATTACACAAAATTCGTGACTTCATACCTACTTACATTTACCTATATACCTAGTTACCAACTACCTATATTTTAAAATATTTATTCGTATAAAGTTATAAGTAGTAAATGAATAAATGTATTTAGTTTACTATTTACCTAATAGTTACTTATGTTTCAAAAAAAATATTATCTTTCATAACCTTTCCGCATGTAGTTGACAACCATCATCATAAAACTTATATTATGTACTAAAGATTATTCCGTGACCAACAGAAATAATGAGAAGGGCATATGTGTTTATTATTGTGTATATCTGCGTACAAAACAGATTTCCCTTTCCTCAGCTGAAATTACGTCATTTGGCGACAATTGTGTTACAAAGGTCCTCGAAACGATGTAAATCGCTTGTCATAAATCTCGTGAAAGCGGGAACCGTAATCTAATACTTCAACTCAACAAAAATATACGGACTGTGGAACGATTTGCATGCTCTGGTCGATCACACACAATCACTGGCCATTGTATAGATTTTATTCATGAAATTCATTTTGAAATTAATCGGTTGACAGGAATAGGTACTTAGGTACCATCGTGGCCCGGCTTGCACCGCAATGAAACACCGGGAATCACTTGTGTTTGTTTGTTTTTTAATACAGAATATAAAATAATTGCCTCTATCAAAAATCCAGAATCATTCTGACGATAAGAATATTATTTATACAAATTTCTTTATATCGTCGTCAGCAGATACCTACCAAGAAGGCCGGTACCTACACTCGTCTTCCCCTTATTGAATAAAATTTTGTTAACATCGAAAACAAAAGTTTATCCTAATACCAGAAAGATTTTACTCCCTGACAGGTAGAAAATTACGAGGTCAGGACCTGACCTTTACTAACGAATTATTCGTAACTGTCAATGTCAAGTATATGTCCAATGAGGTGACAAGTTACTTGACAGCAAAACCATTTAAAGGGAAAACACAGATCCCTAAAAACTATATCCATGATATAAAACCTAACATAAAAACTTTCCCAATGTTTCTTATCAGCTCTATATAAACTTGCCTTACTCCTTTCGTAAGCCTATAACCCACGTCAGCAATGACATCTGTCATCCTCACTCAATCAGTTAGTTTAGTCAGGGAACTCATGTGTGAGAGTTCCCTGACTAAACTCTTTCGTAACTTGCCTACCCCCAGGGTATGCAGACAATCAGTCTACCTCACCGGAAACCTCCGGAAACCTTATATCCTGTATGTGAGTTACCCCAAACAAAGGCTAAAATTCCTACTCTAAACCAAGAACCCGGCCAATACTAACTTCCTATTCCCCGTGAAAACTTAAATATTTCACTATACGTTTTTTTTCTAATGGTGCCGATACTGCAACATTGCCCGAAGTGATGATGATGTAGTATATGACATCATCATCATCACATAGCAGATCGATGAAGACAACTCTTCATCGTCTTAGTGAGAGCAGTCCCTCACCATTTTCAAGACATCAATGGATACATGAAAACAAAGGAAATATATTAGCAAATAAATACTAAATTTTCAACAAACTATCTCAATTATTTTTACAAGTCCCAATAACTCTCAAATAAACCAATAAGTCAGTAAAAATTTTCAATAACACTAAACAATAGGAAAGAAAAGGACTTTACAACAGACAATCGGGTTATTTAAGATACCTATCCCGAGCAAGCATTGTTAGAACCCTGGATTGATTCCGTTTTCGTCGTATTCCTGATTGGACATATTCTTGTTTTAATCCTATGTTATTTATTATTTTCAAGACATACATATTAGGTTGGGGAAAAAGTCTTTTCGCATTATAGTATGTATGAACTTGTAATAAAATCTCTTTGGCTATACTATTTGTATCTGGCTGGTTTTAGTATCATTAAAAGTTTAGATTTTAAAAAAGATAATTCAAAATTCAATTTAGGAAAATGTGTGTTTTTCATTTGTTTTTCGTACTGTCAAGATGCGTGAATCTAATGAAGAAATTCCATACATTTTAAAATTTTACTACAAAAAAGGTAAAAATGCAACGCAAGCCGCGAAAAAAATTTGCTATGTTTATGGACCTAGTGCAGTGTCTGTGAGAGTAGCACAAATTTGGTTTAGGCGTTTTCAATCCGGAAATTTTGATGTCAAAGATGCACGTCGCTTTGGTCGCCCTATTACGGATAAAATTGATGCCATTTTTGAAAAACTGGAGCAAGATCGGCATATCAGTAGTTACGTCGTAGCTGAACTGGGAATTGACCACAAAACAGTTTTGGCGCATTTAAAAAAAATGGGTACATAAAAAAACTCGATATTTGGGTACCCCACGAGCTCACTGAAAGAAACCTAATGAACCGTGTACTCATTTGTGATTCTTTATTACGACGTAATGAAACCGGACCGTTTTTGAAGAAGCTGATAACTGGTGATGAAAAGTGGATCACGTACGACAAGAACGTGCGAAAAAGGTCGTGATCAAAGGCCGGTCAGGCTTCACAGACTGTGGCGAAACCCGGGTTAACGCGCAACAAGGTGATGCTGTGTGTGTGGTGGGATTGGAAGGGCATTATTCATTATGAGCTGTTACCACCAGGCAGGACCATCGATTCTGAACTCTACTGCGAACAACTGATGAGATTAAAGCAAGAAGTTAAGAGAAAGCGGCTGGAATTAATCAACAGAAGGGGTGTGGTTTTACATCATGATAACGCTAGACCTCACACATCTTTAGTCACTCAGCAATAATTAAGAGAGTTTGGCTGGGAGGTGTTAATGCATCCGCCGTATAGTCCTGACCTTGCACCTTCAGATTTCTACCTGTTTCGCTCTCTTCAGAATTCTCTAGGCAGTGTCAGGTTAACATCAAGAGAGGACTGCCAAAACCACTTGTCGCGGTATTTTGATCAGAAGCCCCAAAATTTCTATAGCAATGGGATCATGTCCCTACCTACAAGATGGCAAAATGTTATCGAACAAAATGGTACCTACATTCTTAAGTTAAATGTAAATAAACTATATTAAAAAAATGTTTTGAATTTTCTTAAAAAATGCGAAGAAACTTTTTCCCCAACCTATTACATAGTAGTTAAAGAAACAATAAATGGCATGCAAGAAAGAAACATAAAAAAATATTTATCAATGGTAAATATCACAAATACCTAATCGAATAAATATTGCTTGAAGTAATATTTCACAGATGTAGTAAATAATATTTTGACATCGTATTTTGATGTGAAAATTCGTGCTATCTCGTTTTCTCGCTTTGCTTCAGTACCCCTAGCAAGAACATTTTTTAAAATTTCGAATCGTTATCGTATCGTTCACGCAAGCTTAAAATTTCAAACAAAAGCCAGTCAAAATCTAAAGTAACTACTCGATACGATGGCAATTCAAAATTTAAAAATGTTTATGCTAGGGGTACAGATCATTTTTATTTTTTTATACAACTAAGTAGATGACAAACAAGCTGGCGGCCCACCTGGTGGTAAGCGGTTACCGCCGCCTATAGACACCTGCAATAACAAGGAAAAGCACTTGATATTGCAGGTGCGTTGTCATCTTGAGGCCTAAGATGAAATGCCATCCATGCCCAGTAATTACACTGGCTATCTTTCCCTTCAATCCGAAACACAGCGAACTGTTTCACGGCTGAAATAAGAAAGGCGGTGGTACCCAGGCGACCCTACATATGGGTCTACCACCTAGTAAACATCATAGAGAGAACAAGATAAATACGAACTTATATTATATATAATAACGAACAAAAATTATATGAAAACATTAATCACCACACCCATGGATGGGAACATCTCGAAGGGTCATAATTCCGAAAGCATCATTATTCAAAAATTCATAATTTCAAGGGCTATTTTGTAGTGTATCCATATCAGATAAGTGTATCCATATCAGATAAGGCAAGGTAGATGGCAGTGAAATATTAAGAATTTTTGTAATGAGGATCTTATCAATTTGAAGAGCATAATATTAGCACTGGGCACTTATAACAGCGTTTGATAAAACTAAATCAATTTAATGTCTTTGTCAATGAGGGAAGCTAACGTAAAACCATCTGCAATTTAATTTGATTTGCTTATTTACATACATAGAAACTTTTTCCTTGCTTTCTCATTTAAACTTTTGGATTTCGATATTTCTAGATTCAAAATAAAATTCGGAGCATTTATAATTATAAGTCCAGATACATTCTATTGTATATTACTACACTACATTCTATTCTATTTCTAACCTTTTTGTAAAGTCTATTTTTACCAGGATGCTAACTAAAAATTAAAAATAACTTTATTTTGTATTCTAAATCCGTAATAACCAACTTTCCTCATTAGTAGGGAACCAATAAGGGACTTTAATACTTATGCTCTTAGAATAACCATTGTATTATTAACGTTTTATCTCCTTTAGGATTCATAATAATCATTCAAACGAACATGACAGAATACTCAATGGTTATAGACGACGGCGATGTGGGCGGACAAGTAGACGATACAGGGTAGACGGTCGTCTGGTTTTGTGGTCAGTTATCCTTATATTTACTGAAGTTGGAAAATAATGTTGATGTAGTTTTTATGATGATTACGAACATTTTGTTCATAAAGTCATGAATATTTGAATATTGTCCAGCTTATTTCTAATATTCATATACTTAGATATAAAAATATCTACACTAGAAAAATTATATTCAATTCATGTCTATTAAATATATTATAGCAAAAACGACTAGATGAAATTCATAGGGCTATCCCAAGACTTCGGTAGCTCAGAGGTCAGAGTTATTCACCCATATTTTTTTTTTTTTTTTTTTTCATTTATTTGGCTTAAAAAACAGTGTACACAATAAAGTATAACTTATGATTAGTTACAACCAGTTAAGTAATTGTGTCACCCACATCATTAACCACAACAGTAAATATATAAATAAAAAAAAGGTCAAGAGTTGTCGCCATCGATCAACTACAATTTTACTTCTACTTCGAGATAATAATACAATTTACACAGTATACTTGTTTTAACCTTATTGGAATGTATCTGCGACACTATCATAATTTTTTTATAAACAGTTATTATCTAAGACCAGAAATACATTTGGTTATTGTTCACTTAATAATTCTGTTAGTTGTTTTTTAAAATTACTTACTGAGGTGGAGAGAATATCAATTGTATTAAAATTATTATTGTATGAGTCGGTAATTCTATGCAAAGGTGAGCGTTTACCAGCATTAGTCCTACAGGTACTAGTGGCAAATAAACAAGTTACATTTCTGGTATTGGTTCTATAAGGCACACGATAGCGAAGTTTATTGTTAAGGTCAACACAATCGTATCGATTATGGCACAAGTCGTATAGAAACATAGTTTCAAGTTGGAGGCGTCTGGATTTCAGTGTTAGGAGATCATAAACATTTAAGAGTGTGTCATATGTCAAAAATCTATGATAACATCTATAGTGCATAACTTTTAAAAATCGTCTCTGAACAGATTCAAGTGCATAAATATATTTACTGTAAATGGGGTTCCATACAGACACAGCGTGCTCAAGTTGCGAACGGATCAATGATCTATATAAACATAAGTAAGTAGAAGGTTGTGTAAAGTCAATACTGGAACGCATTGTAAAACCATACATTTTATACGCTTTAGTAATAATGTTGTACACATGCGTGTCTAAATGTAATTTTGAGTCTAGTTCTACCCCTAGGTCTCTTATTAGATCAACAGAATTTATATACACTTCACACAGCTTATAGCGAAATTGACTAATATTTTTCTTTTTTGTAAAAGTAATGGATTTACATTTGTTAATACTTAATGTTAGTTTATTTTTAATGCAGTAATCAGTGAAAGCATCTAAATCTCTTTGAAATTTCAGATGGTCTTCCGCAGTATCTATAGTATGGTAAACTTTGAGGTCATCAGCATATAATAAATAGTTTTTTTTTTTTTTTTTTTTTTTTTATACAAAGCACGGCAATTGACCCAACACCACCTGATGTGAAGCGGTAAGGAGAGTCCATATGCGAAGACAGCTAGTGCAGAAACGGACAATGCACTAGCTGCCTCCACCTTGCCGGCCCAAAAGGTGCTTTTTCACGCCTCTCTTGAAGGACCCCATGTTATAGGAAGGAGGAAACACATGCGCTGGCAAAGAATTCCAAGTTCTGGAAGTACGACAAAGAAACGAAGAACTAAATTTCTTTGTGCGTGATGTTGAGGTGGAGACAGTAAATGGATGACTCCGAAGACCAGCACGCGTGCTCCTGAGCAGAAAGGGGGAAGGTGGGATAAGGTCGAAAAGCTCTTCAGAGCACTCTCCGTGATAAAGCCGATAAAAGGCGCTAAGCGACGCAATGTCCCGACGCAATTGTAGAGGCTCAAGTTTGTTCGTGACCTCTACATCGCCAATGATACGGACAGCACGACGCTGCAATCTGTCCAGTGCATCGAGGAGGTACTTGGCGGAGCCATCCCATAAGTGCGAGCAATATTCCACGCAAGACCGGACCTGAGTTTTGTACAGCAGGCATAGCTGGTCAGGCGTGAAAAATCGACGCACCTTGTTCAGGACACCGAGCTTCCGTGAGGCTGTTTTTATCACGGTTTCGATGTAGTTTCTAGAATTGAGATCGCAGCATATCTCCATACCGAGTAAGTTCAAGGAGGCCTGTGCCGAAAGAGTAGTACCCTGAAGAGAGAGAAGGGGAAGGAACGGCGACATTTTGGCTGTAAACGCACACACCTGTGTTTTCTTAGCATTGAACTCAACAAGATTGTTAGATCCCCATTCAGATACGAGGTTCAACACCCTGTTGAGCTCAATAGTAAGATTCTCCCTCTCTTTCTCGGTTTCAGCGCGCCCAGCCCCTGGGCGACCGTAATATCCCCCATGCACTGTACTGTCATCCGCATAACAATGAATGCTTCCTAATGGAAGCATATCATTGATATGAAGAAGAAAGAGTGTGGGGGATAAAACAGAGCCTTGTGGTACACCAGCATTCACAGACATGAACCGCGAAGCGCATCCATCTGCGAGGACGCGTATTCTCCGCTCATGTAGGAAGCCGGCGATCCAGTTGCAGAGCTGATCGGGCAGACCGTATGCCGGGAGCTTGGAGAGAAGAGCCTTGTGCCAGACCCGATCAAAAGCTTTGGCAATGTCAAGGCTAACAGCCAGTGACTCACCACGTTTATCAATAGCTTCACCCCAGACATGCATTAAGTACGCTAGAAGATCACCCGTTGACCGTTTCGGCCGAAACCCGTACTGTCGATCATTAATTAATGAGTGACCTTCTAGGTATCGGATCAGCTGGTTATTTATGATCCGCTCCATGACCTTGCAAAGAACTGAGGTGACAGCTATTGGGCGGTAGTTTGCTGGGTCTGATCGGTCTCCCTTTTTGGGGACCGGTTGCACATTAGCCTCTCTCCAAGATTCAGGCACACACCCAGAAGAGAGAGAAAGGCGGTATAGCCGGGTTAAGATGGGAGACAACTCCGCTGCGCATTTATTTAGTACTATCGCTGGGATGCCATCAGGTCCACTAGCTTTCCGGACGTCGATTGACTGCAGCTCCGCACGTACATCACATTGCCTGATACGGATATTAGGCATTGTGTGGCCACAGTGGGAGAGTGTTGGTGGCTGTGAGTTGCAGTCATCGATTCGGGAATGAGCAGCAAAGAGTTTTACCAAAAGATCGGCTTTCTCTTGCGGCTTGTGAGCTAGCGAGCCGTCAGAACATCTCAACGGGGGCAGCGAGGGTTGACAGAAGTTGGACTGCACGGCTTTGGCCAGACGCCAGTAGCTACGGCTTCCCGTAGGATGCGTGAGTAGTTCTTGGCCAACTCGTGCAACGCGCTGTGCATCCGCTCTGATGAATGCCCTCTTGCAGGACTTGGTGGCGTTGTTATAAGCTGCTTTCAGCGAGTCAATGTTAGGATCTCCGCAAGCTCGACCCCTGATCCAAGCGCGGTATGCCGACTGTCTGTTCTCAACAGCTATGGCACACTCCCGGTTGAACCAGAGGTTACGCCTACCCCTACTGATGAGATCGGAGTGAGGGATATAGTACTCCATCCCTAACATGATCTCATCAGCAACAGCAGTAGCGCTAGCGCTCGGGTCCAGCTCACTGAAGCAGCGCTGCCTCCAAGGGACAGATGCGAAGTAATCCCGCATACCATCCCAATCTGCCGACGCATAGTGCCAGATGCGGCGTTTGGCAACCATAGGTACCGGTGGCGACGCCCGTGGCACCCCAGCGGATATCAGGCAGTGATCCGATGTTCCCAAAGGAGCACGAACCTCTAGCCGATATCCGTCCGGACGAGACGTCAGCAGAAGGTCCAACAATGAGGGCGCGTGACCGACAATGTCTGGAATCCTGGTGGGCTGGTTTACCAGTTGTGTCAGGTCGTGCGTGAGAGCGAAAGCATGGGCAGTTCTACCAGCATGGTCAGTTTTAGAGGAACTTAACCACGACTCGTGGTGAGCATTAAAGTCCCCTAAAAACACCAATTCCGCGGTTGGATACTGCTCCAGCGCAACATCTGCCACCCGACTAAGATGTTCGAAAAGTCGAGTTGTCTCCATGTCACCGCTGTGAGATCTATACAGGCACACGTAGACACGGCTATGTGTGCCCAGGTCCACATGCACCCCAAGAATCGAGTAGGAAGGGTCCTCCAAGCAGCGCAGACGGCGACAGCAAACATCCGCCCGGACAAACAAGCATACCCCGGCCTTCGCTTTGAAGGACTCCTCAAGAGCGTAGCCGGGGTAATCCAAGTAGCTAGTGTCAGCCGGGCGAAGTATTTGTGTCTCCGTCAAAAACAGCATAGCCGGTCGAGCCGTCTCGAGATGTTGGTGGACGGCATTGAGGTTAGCATGGAGCCCACGGATGTTAGTGAGCCCGACCTCAAACAGCGTGGTTGTGGTGGGGGTGTGCACCGCTGATCGACCGTTCATGTTTTTGAGCGCTGCCATAGAATATGATGTAAGGAGGAGAGGCGTGAATTGAGGGAACGTTGCCGCGATATAGACGGTCAAAGCGTGTGGCCTGTTTCCCCAGTTAACAGCCGACAGAAGAGAAGCGCGTTACAAAATTTAAAACAGTTACTTATGTCATTAATAAATATAATGAACAACAAGGGACCCAGTATTGAACCCTGTGGAACTCCAGAGCTTACCGAAACAAAATCGGACTCATAACCGTGTACTACAACTTTTTGTGTACGATTCATAATGTAAGATTTGAACCAACGCCATAGGTTTCCACGTATACCATTAAATGCAAGCTTTTCTAAAAGTAATTTATGATCTACGCGGTCAAAAGCTTTTCGAATATCAGTATACACACTATCTGTTTGTTTGTTTGCGTCCATTCCTTCGAATATATATGAAGTATAAATTAAAAGATTTGTAGTTGTGGAGCGTTGTTTCATGAAGCCGTGCTGTTGTTTAATTATGACGTGATGCAGAACAGGGTAAATAATATCATGTACCAATCTTTCAAAAAGCTTTGAAAGCACCGGAAGTATGGAAATTGGACGGTAATTTTCTACGTCACTAGAGGAGCCGCCCTTATGTACCGGAACGATACGCGCTGTCTTCCAAATCGCTGGAAAAAAACCTTCTTGTAAACAGCGGTTGAAAGTACATTGTAAGGGATACCCCAATGAGTTTGCAGTACGAATAAAAAAACATGGTGAAATGCCGTCCATGCCTGCACCCTTATTTGAGTCTAGCGCACGTAGTCCTTTGATAACGGACTCTTTTGTGATTTTTATATCGTGAATATTTATCAAGTTATTCGTATTTATATCTGGTATATCCGAAATATCAAAGTGGTCATCCACATTTGTTGGTTCATAGACTGAGTAGAAAAAGTCAGAAAATAAATTGCATATATTAGTTGGGTCACTTGAAGTAATGTCTCTATAGCTTACACTGCAAGGTATTTCAGAAGTGCTTTTACGACTTTTTATATATGACCAAAAATACTTAATATTATCCTTGATGCCATTTTCTACCGATTTCATGTAAAGGTCATAGCATTTTTTACACTCAACCTTAAATCTTTTCCTATAAATACTAAAAATTTCGTAATCACTCTTATTCCCATACTGCTTCCAGTTTGTCCACGCTTGAGTTTTATTCTTATATATGTGAATTAAAGCTCGTGAGAACCAAATGGGAAAACGAGAACTCTTAGGTACTTTTGTCGGAACATGACTGTTGATAATTTTGAATATGACTTCGTATAATATTGTGATTGTATCATTCGCCGATTTTTTATAAAAAAGTGATTCCCAATCCACCCTATCCAGCTCGTCATTTATGAGTATGTAATCAGCATTTTTAAAATTGTATTTTTTATGAGGCTTAAAACATAATGTTTTATCAAATTTTTGTAGTTTAATCATAGCGTAGAAGGGAGGATGGTGTTCATCTATTGGTACTAGTGGAAATGGCGTAAGATAAGTATCACATTCACTTATGTTAGTAAGAAACAGGTCTAGCACTCGATTATTTTTGTTTTTAAATTTATTGAATTGATAACAGTTTAGCAGAGAAAATAAGTAAATAAAGTGTTGTATAGGTACTGAATTCTTTGAAAGTATTTTTGGTACCAAATACCTTCCCTTATCACTCCACTCAATAGATGGTAGGTTATAATCTCCAATCAAAATAAAATCATTAATATCTGATGAAAGTAATATATCGGAAATGTAATCAAAGTAAGTTATATACACTTCCGAGTCTAGGTTCGGCGGGATATAGGTGGCACCTATGACGCAGCAATAATCGCGCGTACGTATTTCGACAAGAACAAAGTCTACAAGCGGAGAAAGCTGTGCGGCGGCGGCGGCGGCGGCGGCGGCCGTACCCGCGGCATGCTGCACACGCGGCCTGGCCCCCAGTTCCCGGCGCACCGCCACCAGCACACCCCCGCCGTCCCCGCGCCCGGTACCTGCGCGGTTCCTGTCACACCTATACACACAATATCTATTATCTATGAACTCACTGTCTGATATACCATCGTGGAGCCATGTTTCAGACAAAATAATGACATCATAATTATGCAATAATAGATTTAGGTAAATAGTCTGTAACTTAGTTCTCAGTCCCCTACAATTCTGGTAGTATACAGATAAAGTTTGGTTATCTGCCATTGAAAATTAAAAACAAAAATATACGCGTCAGTACATAGCTTTGTGAATAAATAATATTTATAGACACGGACAAGTGTAAATCAATTAGAAATACAAAGGATTGCAATATTATTTTAAACATGTGTCTGAACCAAGTCTTATTTAATATAGTTGTGTATTGGAATTCAGTATCAAAACCGCTACCTGAGACAGTATAGAAGCCACCATTCACTATGGTAACGCGATCGGAAAGTGACCCCAGAACCCAGAAAACATAAAAAGAGCCAAATTGAAACTTCCTTGACTTTCAGTTTTTTTGTATAAATATTCCAAACGCTCACATCTCAAACTATCGCCTAGTCTGTACAGAAACACCCCACACCCGCAATAAGATTTATTATAATATTTTATTTGTGATTTTATACAAACATTGTTAACATGTATCTGTTTCAAAAAGAGAAACCTAGTTTTTGGAAACAAAGTAATCCATACATTATTTTTTAATAAACGCAGCATAGGAAACCATGAAATACAAAAATTGTGAACATACTTAGTTACAATCAAACACTTACTAATAATAACAGAACCGTTTGTTAGGTTTTTATATTCATTTGATTTTAAGCACATCCTGTTCAGAACGAATCGCAAAAATAGCAGATGTTTCTGATTTGCGGACAAGAATAATTCCATGTTTGACCCACACAAATTGAAAATTATATTTTTTTGCCGCGTCTTTGCACTGTCGAAATAACATTTTATTGTTAAGAGTTAGGTGTTCGTTCATATATATGGTGCGCAGAGCACCAGGGATTGATAGTTTATTCGAGTCTAGACCCTTCACCGCACGGTATGCAGATAATACGTTGTCACGGAGGATTCTTGTTGTAAACTTCACTACCACATTCTTAGGCCTTGTGTTCTTTTGATCAGCGTGAGGCACCCGGTGAATAGACACGATATCCGCTGTGCGTATAGGTAACTTAATAATAGTACCGATACATTCCAGAATAGACAAAAGGTTTTCACCGCGGCGCTCGGGAAGGTTACAAATCTCGACATTGCTCTGCCTAGCCTGTTGCTCCATGGCAAGGATTTTATTTTCCACGACATTCAACTGATTCTGCAATTCTGGTCCAGTTTGGTTGTTATCCCTTAAAACATTAAACTGCTGTTCGAGAGTATCTTGCGTTTTAGACATGAAACTCAATGAGCTTTCTATTTCTGTAACACGCTGGGTAGTTTCTGAAATTGTTTTTTTCATACTTAGGTTGTCCTCGTTCAATTTCTGTAAACTTGTGCTTATAGAAAACAAACTGGATCTGATTCCCGCCAGTTCATTCGTCAGAGATAAGCTGACGGCGTCAGTGATACTACTTGTTATTTTGTCATTCCAGGCTATCATTTGTTGTTCAAACCTTTGTTCGAAAATTGCGAGGACTGCGCTCTCATCATGCTCAGGCTGCTTGCGTTTGCGCAGATTTACGTATTCCGGTTCTAATGACGTAGGTATATTAGGATTCGATGAGGATTTATGCGGAGGTGTTCGTTGTAAGTTACTCATCTTGCGACTCAAACAAAGTTTCTTATAACAGTTCTGGAATATTGCAATACTGGAGGAGCAGAGCGCTAATAGGTGGAAAGAGGACAAAAAATGTCAACTATCCTTTACTCTAGCGGGGGAGAGGCAAGGACGCCCCTCGCTTGGTCCTGTTAGCAGCGACGCAAGAACGAGACAAGAACACTTGTGTTTAATTGTTTGCACGATCACTGGTCACTCGCGGTCAATCGGATATATAACTTATTACGAACTACTAAGGTTTATTATTCAATGTCAGTATTCAATAAAAAAATATTAAAATCAATAGCACCACCACTCTCAACCAAGTTCGAACGAAGAATGATTGTAAAAGGTCACGGATTAGAATCACTAAGCATGGCATAACTAATATATTTTCTTGTTTACATATTTCTTATATATCTTTTAAACATTTACTGTATTTTTAGTATAAAATTAAGAAAGTATTAGTATCTACTTACATCATTATTATTACCAGTCTATATAGTATCCATGACACAAGCTTTTAATTACGCTTGTTTAAAAAAGTTATTGGTAAGACCCATTAGGACGTTATACAGTATGGTGACAATATTACAACATTACATTAGAACACTGGTTGCATTATTTCATAGCTATGTTATGAAATTATTAAATAAATAAGATGTATTTGAAAGTTGCAAAATATTAATATGAACTAATATAGCCCATGTTTTAATTTAATGTCGCATTATCGTCACCACCCTGTATATAAATCTGTTTGGAATCCTGTCAAGTCCGCGAGCTCGAGTTTACGTCCTTGCGATCTCCATACTTGCATTATCTCTTAAAAGAAGGGTTTATCATTGAATAGCTATCGTCGCCGCTACATGTAATTTGGATGAATGCCAAGGCGCCGCTGGTGCGCTTACTAAGAACTTTATTATGCATTACCTAGTGTTGTGTCAACCTAAATAAGCAACAGTTTACTTGCCAAGTTTTAGCTTCACATTTTCATTAGACGATGGCTTGTCGCCGCCCGCTGGCAATTATCACTTCTGAAAAAAAAACCTTGGGCGAAAAATCTGCTAACAAAAGCTAATCTAAGGATATAATTAGAGGCTAAGTCAGCGGACGTCGGGCGGTACTTCGTTGCTATTTTAACTTTTCAACCGTGTGCTTATTTAAGCCGCTAAGCTTTTATAGTGTTTGGTGTGTCATATTATTATGTAGAATAAAATTAAAAAAGGTGGTGGAATGCTATCGAGAAGATTTAGAGTTATTACTGCAAGTATCTTTGTTTGAATCGTCAAGTTGCTATCATTTTGCAGAAAAGAAAATTATCATTAAGCTTAACTTTGTATTTTCTATTCAAATATATTAGATTTGCAAGTACATGTAAATGAATTACTAGAGTAATGCCATAATTCTGTTGCATAGGTAAGTTATTTGCAATGATAACTTACTTTTTGAAGTACTGTGAATGGGTGTGTGGAGGGATGGTAAGATAAGAGAGTTCTTATGTATTTATTTTATTTCATTAACTTTGAGTTATACTACAGAGTGCCAAAGACTTCACAAAGCTTTTGCAGCATAATTAACTTTAACAAGTTTCTTTTCTGAGTATTTATATACTAGTACTAGCGACCCGCCCCGGCTTTGCACGGGTGCAATGCTTATGTAAATATTATGCATGTATTATACATATAAACCTTCCTAAAAGAATCACTCTATCTATTAAAAAAACCGCATCAAAATCCGTTGCATAGTTTTAAAGATCTAAGCATACATAGGGACAGACAGACGGCGGATAGCGACTTTGTTTTATACTATGTAGTGATCTGTCTACCTACAATTAAATATATTTTCATGTTAATTATGAACATAGCTAAAGGAAGTTTCAATTAAAATTTGGCAGCAGATTAAGCTATTTTAATACAATTGTCATAAATCATATTATCTATATTCCATTTAGGAGTGACTCATCGCAGCCACACGTAGAGAAAGTATTTTAAATATTGGTGATAGGAAATTGAATTTAATCGGGGCGCTATCTGGGGGAACGGCAGTGCCAAGTCGAGCAAAACAAAGAGGCTATTTTAAAAATAAAAATATCATCAATTGATTCGGCCACTGTTAAAATAGACAAGTCAGTGGAAATTGAGTTCTATAGAACTCAGTTTCAGTACCGGCACTGAGTAAAATAACCACCTTTGTTGAATAAATTACATATCTCAAAACTTTTTTGTAGTGTAGGTAAGCACTGCGTTGAGAGACTTGAATTTTTGCATGTTCATTATGTTTTAAAAGTAATATTAATTTTCTTGGTTGGTGGTTTAATTTTATTCCAATGTCAGGTGCAAGTAAGGGTATTCTACTCACACCTTTGTGTTTTGTCTCTGCAGGAAAACTGTTTAAAAGATGTTGATGAATCAGATTCAATTTAAACTTTTAGTACCATTTACCATGCTTTTTATAAATACTGTAATCACGCATTCGGCCCACTTGATAGTAAGCAGATACCGTTACTTATGAACGCTTGCAACACCAGGGGTCACACTTGCGCGTTGGGGACCGTGTAAAAACCTTTTCAAGCTCTTTTTGAAGAACCACGAGCTGTACTCGTTCGAGAAAACCTCTGCAGGGAGCTCATTCCACAACCTGAGCGTACGCGGGAGAAAGTTTATCTGAAACCGCATAGCACGCGACCATTTTGGTTCCAACGTGTGAGGATGAATTCCCTGCCGATGACGAGCCGCGAGATGGCCGATGGTGGGCGTCATGTGAAATAATGCACTTGCTTGCTTGCCACCAAGTCTTAAAAAACTGCAAGTCAGCAATTACTAAACTGAAGTGCAAACATACCTACTTGTAGCCAACTAGTTACTTGGGTGATGCTTATTATAAAGACGCATGCATCGCATTTATAAATTATTCCTAGCTTAACCCTCACGTAATTAAGATATTAATGGATAAGTATATCCTTCCATACATCTTAGTTCCGAAATCATTTTCTAAGAACAATTTACATGTGGGCGTTAAATTATTAATGGATGTAAGGTTCAAGGGGATTGACTGAGCCGAATATTATAACCATAATGCTTAGAAGGAATTGGTGATAATCATTTAAGGCAAATTCTTTCATGTAGCAGTAGACGTAAGGTCTTTGCAAAATAACACTCTTTTTGTAATGTTTTTTTATCTGTGGTAAGATATTATTATTTCGAATATATAGCTTTATTGCACACAAGCGACCAATTAAACAATACAAAATTACAAACACAAAAACAAAACCGACTTCTAAACACTAAATAGAAAAAATAACATATATAATATAGGTATAAAGATATTTTATCAACACTCATGTTTCAATATTTGAATTAAGATCTCAAAGGTAGGTATTTATTTTTAACCCCCGACGAAAAAAGAGGGGTGTTATAAGTTTGACGTGTCTGTCTGTGTATCTGTGTGTCTGTCTGTGGCATCGTAGCGCCTAAACGAATGGACCGATTTAGATTCAGTTTTTTTTGTTTAAAAGCTAGTTAGTAGTAGCTAGCTAGATCAGTTCAGGCGTTTGATGACTATCAGCTCATTTTCTACATGATAATAGGGTTTTACTAACTTTTACAGATCCGATTGGTTTGAAATTTAGTGTACTGTCACTTCAGTGACATTCCCATGACATACTGTCCTTGAGCTGATCCTATAACATCAAAAAGTCTGCGAAATGCTTAATTCTTAAAGAAACTTATAGCAGATATGGCGTGTTCCCGCTCTTATGAATAGTCTCAATGAAATGGTGTTAGATAGATGATTAATGACGCCGGGGGTTACTTAAAATTTTTAATTTTGTATTTTAGTTTATGATATACTTTTTTATTTAGATAGTTTAAACGAAATTTAAAAAAAACAATCTGTATCATAATGAGCATTAAAGCATCGATTCGATTCACTAAATTACAACTATTTTTCTTAAAAATAACAAATCTATAGCAAAAGTGTTATTAGTAAGTAGGTATAAATAATTACGTTGCGTTAAAAAGGCTTAGCTATCTATGTTATATCTATTAATCAAAATGTAAAATAATTTAATGTTTAACAATGTTTTCGAACAATGCAGGCAATGAAGATACGTAATTAGGTATGATTTTACGTATATTATTATGACGATATCTGATGATTAATTGCCTGGGTGCCATCGTAATTCTCACAGAACAGTAAAATAATATCTGTGCTGTCCTGTAGAAAAATACTTTTTCCTCACCTGAATTAGCATTATTGATGTTCATAAAACACGTATTAGCATTACGTTACTTTAATACAGAGTACCAAAATTTATTCAAAAATAAACTTAGTTGAAGGACGTTAGCTTTTAACTTTACTGAAAAGTTGCACTCAAAGGACTTATCCGTCTTACAGCGGACTCGGGTGAAATTCTAATAAGTTACGAGTCGTAGCCGCATAATGCAAGCAATATTGTAGCGTGTGCTCTATTCATATTCCTGATCATGAGATAAGCTCATAACGACCACAGCTTTCAATAAAAATATCAGTAGTTATCAAAAACAACAATTTCTTTTTTTTATTAATAGGCAAACATTTGACCACAACCACACCTGATATAAAGTAATGATATGGCCTACGATGGAACATGTTCACCTAGAAGGTGCCTATTTAATATAACCTTAAAAAGGTCCAAATTGTAAGTTTTGGAATACTGATGGGCAGTCAGAGAGTTCCACTCCACCAGAAAGTATTTGGCGAAATGCTTTGTGCGGATAGCTGGAATATCCATAATAAAAGGGGGTAATGTCATTCTGTGTCTGGTTCCTCGATGGTAATAGGGAGCTGGTGGAATTAATTCAAGTAATTCCCTCATACACTCTCCAAAGTGTATTTTAAATATAAAACCATGTAGATACCATACTAAAGTTTCTGAAGCTTTGGGCTAGTGACACTACGAGATTTCATTCTACTATCCTACTACTCGACCTTGAGGAGATCAGGAGCTCGGTGGCGTAGTGGTTTGAGCTCTTTGGTTTCGATTACGAAAGCTAAGCAACTTTCACCATGGTTGATCCCGGGATAGATCAACCAAAATTTCTAATCTTCGAGATCCTCCGTGCTTCAGAAGACACGTGAAGCTATTGGTCCCAGTTGCTACTGCAACTGCTTTAACCTACCAACCCTCATTGGGTTCTGGCCCAAACTCCTCATGTGTTTCTCCCATGTAGGAAGACATGTGCTCAGCAGTTTGACGTATATAGTCTGGTAATTATGATCCTACTAATATTATAAATATGAAAATTTTGATATTTGTTACTCAATAACATGAAACCGGATTTGGATGAAATTTAGCACACAGGTACTTAATAATCTGGATTGAAACGAAGAGTAGTTATATATATTATATATTATAATTTAATCAAACCTCATTTTTGGCATATCTTTATGAATATATTTTACGAGTAAAATTACTTTATGGTATAAAAAAGTGACGTAAACCTGAAATTGAATAGAAATTTTGATAACTTTGAAGTATTTAGTTTTTAGGTGGTACCCCCTTACATGGTCGTTTGGGTAGATACGGTCGAACTCAGAATTAGCTTAACAGTTTAGCACCATGTCACAACAACTATAGCGTTCATATTTGTAGTAGCTATTATTGTATGAGCGCAGTATTTCGAATGATATTGTACTAAAGTTACTAATCTACTTTTGACTCTACCACTGCTTATCCTATTTTTTATACTACTAAGGTGGCAATCAAGCATACGGCCCACCTGATGGTAAGCGGTTACCGTAGCCTATGGACGCTTGCAACACCAGCCCGCCTAGCATGAGCACCGAAACGCAATATGATAAAGCCATTTATCGCGTTGAACTGTCAAAAATTATTGAATATAACTGCCATCTTGAAATTTTATCTAAACTGCGAACTTTTATTGTATATATACATGTTCGCAGTTTCGATAAAATTTCAAGATAGCGGTTATATCCAATGATTTTTGACAGTTCAAAGCGATAAATGGCTTTATCATATCGCGTTTCGGTGGTCATGCTAGGCGGGCTGAGGTATCACTTGCGCGTTGGCGACCCTGAAAAACCTTTTTACGCCTTTTTGAAGAACCCCGTGCTGTACTCATTCGACAAATCCTGTGTAGGATACTCATTCCACAACCGGAGCGTATGCTACTCTGGTGTCAATTTGTGAGGGTGAACTCCTTGCCGGTGGCGAGCGGTGCGATGAGAGGAAGAGGCCGTGGGAATCATTTTAAAGAATTCCTCCGAACACACCCCGTTATACAAACGGTAGAACACACACAAGGAGGCAAAATATCGCCTTAGGCTTTAAAGTTCAACACCACTTGTAAGCTCAGGATCAGTCTTTGGAGCACGTCAAATGGTATAATAATTTCGGATGTGGAGAAGTTCGCCGTGCTTCGGTGTGAAGGGAAATGGACCTTGTTTGCCAATCTTGTCCTATCAAAAAAAGGTAGCCAGTGGAATTAACGACCACAAGAGGTATGAGATGAGGGTCACTTGTCGTCAGACTGTCAACGTACCTGCAATTCCAAGTGAATTCCTTGATATTGCTGATGTTTACGATGGTTGAACCATCAGGTGGGTGCTTTTTAGTTAAAGTTCTTTGATTGTTTTTACTTTATATGATAATCAACGGAGCTACGGATTGCTCTTCTCTGTTACGATTGATAAACCTTAATGTACCATATAAGTTAGCGCGGGTCGGAAGATATGCGCCTTTTTCTGTTAACAGCAGCAGGACTAATGTGGGTCATCACGCCACCATGAATAGACTTCAGCGGCAATATAATAAACTCAGCAAAGTATGTAACATCGACATCTTCGCTGATAAGCCCCAGAAATTTAGGCGTCAAATACAACAGTCCTTTGATACACCGTCCATGCACCAGATTAATAGCTGAACACGACACAATTATAATTTTAAGCTTTTATCTTTTTGTTGAATATACTGTAATGGAAGTATTGAATAACAAGCAATTTATTAATTAATTTTTTTTTGTAAGAACCTAGAGTAATAATAAGTTAAATTAAATTAAGTTAGTTTATTGAGTAATATAAGTAGTCCTGCTTTCTTTTAAGTTAATTTCTAGTCCACATTGCATGTCGTGGCAACCTTTAATTAAGATGGCACTTAGCTTTAAGTTTTTTATTTTTGTCTCTAAAATTTTGACATGTATCAGTGTTTATCTTGTTGGTTGTCCTAATAAATAAATAAAAAAAAAAATATCGGTGTTGTACCTAGTGATAATTATTTCATATTGTAACCTTAAATTGTGGCACCTGTGGGGTCACGCCGCAAGTGCAGGTTACCACGTCAGTTTGGCTAGCTAGAGGGAGAACATGAGGTGGCAGAGGTGTAGGTGTCGGGGCCCAGAGGATGGAGCAAGGTGGACGGATTCCCACCGGCAACTAAATTTATAAAAGTGGGCGCCTTGTTGTCAGCAGGTCCACGGTTCACCTTCCTCCAACTCAAATCAAGTTTTGCCTGATAGTAATAACAAAGTTTAAAAATATATATATGTTTATTTTCTTAAAATAAAGGCTTATTGGTTAAAACCAAGAGCGGGCAAATATACCCTAGTTTTGGTTACACATTTATCTTATTTTAAATTATTCTTCCAAAATATGGCACGGCTGAGGTTGAGCGAGGATTATCAATTTTATGTCCTATGAAATTGTAGTGGTAGCAACTCACAACTATTCAAATTTACTACTTAGGTTACAAAAAAAATGGGATACCATACCAAATCAGTTATGTTGGGAAGGTAACATTAAGACTCGAGGAACACGGGGACTAGCACCATATGTCTAACATCTGTAGAACGATGGCCTCCGGGCTCCTACGAAGTAAGGTCAACTGGGCGACGATGATTAGCGCGGACCAATGTTGTCACTGCGGTCACATGACGCTCAGGAAAGCAGGTTTGTCCTCACCCACAACGATGGTAGGGCTCAAAGGTATTTTTGATAACCGGGTAATTTGTGTGAGAGATAAAAAGGAGAACTAGAAACAAAAAGAGAAGAAAAAAAAAACCCACTTTATCGGAGTGGGCTCCCGTTTATCTTTGAATGACTAATGCCACGGCATGTGGTCATCATCAAGCACGAGGTCGACGCCACGTCGAGATTTAAATATTCTAGATATTGTTATTGAAAAAACTTCTGTTCTAGGTATGTGTTACCGGCCGGCAGCCGGTTTCCATCCCATAAAAATTCATCTGCTTAAAAGCAGGTCGGAAAAGTTGTAAAGTATAAAATTTACTTGACTTCGATCATAGTTGATCGGCAAAAGGAAGAGCAAATTCAGAACATCGATGATTACGCAGCACAAATGACGCAACGTTCAGAAGGCAGTCTTAATACTCTCTGGCAAAATGTGAAATCAACAAAATAATTTTGAAATATCCTTTATATGGTAAAAAATAACTTTAGAAACAATGTCAAATAAATAGATTTCCTACAAATTTAGTTGATTAATTATTGTTTATTGAAAATAAATGAATGTTTAGGACAACAATGAAAAGATTTACTTTCGAAACGAATAAAAATGTATGTCTTTAGAACGTACCCTTCACTATGACATTGAAGTTTGTCAAAAATTGAGTTTGACAAATCCCGACTGGGCTGCCAATGCAAAAATATAAGAATAATGGACTAAATTAATACCATTTATAAAACTGAAATGAGTGCACTATGCACTAACAAAAAAAAAGGTGTTACAATATAAGTAGGTAGACGTTTTTTTTTTTTTTTTTATACAAAGCACGACAAATGACTTAACACCACCTGATGTGAAGCGGTAAGAAAAGTCCATATGCGAAGACAGCTAGTGCAGTTTAGACACTGCTCTAGCCGCCTCCACCTTGCCGGCCTGAAAAATGCTTTTTCACGCCTCTTTTGAAGGAACCCATGTTATAGGAAGGAGGGAACACATGTGCTGGCAAAGAATTCCAAGTTCTGGAAGTACGACAAAGAAACGAGGTACTAAATTTCTTTGTGCGTGATGTTGAGGTGGAGACGGTAAATTGATGACTCCGAAGACCAGCACGCGTGGTCCTGAGTAGGAAGGGAGAAGGTGGGATAAGGTCAAAAAGCTCTTCAGAGCACTCTCCGTGATAAAGCCGATAGAAGGCGCTAAGCGACGCAATGTCACGCCGCAATTGCAGAGGCTCGAGGTTGCTCGTGACCTCTACATCGCCAACGATACGGACGGCACGACGCTGCAATCTGTCCAGGGCATCGAGTAGGTACTTAGCGGAGCTATCCCACAAGTGCGAGCAATATTCAACGCAAGACCGGACCTGAGTTTTGTAAAGCAGGCATAATTGGTCAGGCGTGAAAAATCGACGCACCTTGTTCAGGACACCGAGCTTCCGTGAGGCTGTTTTGATCACGGTTTCGATGTAGTTCCTAGAATTCAGATCACAACATATCTCCATGCCGAGCAGGTGTAAGGAGCCCTGTGCCGAAAGAGTGGTGCCCTGAAGAGAGGGAAGAGGAAGGAACGGCGAGATTTTGGCTGTGAACGCGCATACCTGTGTCTTCTTAGCATTGAACTGAACAAGATTGTTAGATCCCCATTCCGATATAAGGTTCAACACCCCGTTGAGCTCAATGGTAAGATTTTCTCTCTCTCTCCCGGTTTCAGCGCGCCCAGCTCCTGGGCGACCGAAATATCCCCCATGCACTGTACTGTCATCCGCATAGCAATGAATGCTTCCTAACGAAAGCATATCATTGATATGAAGAAGAAAGAGTGTAGGGGATAGAACAGAGCCTTGTGGTACACCGGCATTCACTGACATGAACCGCGAAGCGCATCCATCTGCGAGGACACGGATTCTTCGCTCATGCAGGAAGCCGGCAATCCAGTTGCAGAGCTGAGCGGGCAGACCGTATGCCGGGAGCTTGGAGAGAAGAGCCCTGTGCCAGACCCGATCAAACGCTTTGGCAATGTCAAGGCTAACAGCCACTGACTCACCACGTTTGTCAATAGCTTCACCCCAGACATGCATTAAATACGCTAGAAGATCACCCGTTGACCGTTTCGGCCGAAACCCGTACTGTCGATCATTAATTAATGAGTGATCTTCTAGGTATCGGATCAGCTGTTTATTTATGATCCGTTCCATGACCTTGCAAAGAACTGAGGTGACAGCTATTGGGCGGTAGTTAGCTGGGTCTGAACGGTCTCCCTTTTTGGGGACCGGTTGCACATTGGCCTCTCTCCAAGATTCCGGCACACACCCAGAAGAGAGAGAGAAAGACGGTATAGCCGCGTTGAGACGGGAGACAACTCCGCTGCGCAGTTTTTCAGTACTATCGCTGGGATGCCATCAGGTCCACTAGCTTTCCGGACGTCGATTGACTGAAGCTCCGCACGTACATCACATTGCCTGATACGGATATCAGGCATTGTGTGGCCACAGTGGGAGAGTGTTGGTGGCTGTGAGTTGCAGTCATCGATTCGGGAGTGAGCAGCAAAGAGTTTTACCAGGAGATCGGCTTTCTCTTGCGGCTTGTGAGCTAGCGAGCCGTCAGAACATCTCAACGGGGGCAGCGAGGCTTCACAGAAGTTAGACTGCACGGCTTTGGCCAGACGCCAGTAGCTACGGCTTCCCGTAGGGTGCGTAAGAAGTTCTTGGCCAACTCGTGCAATGCGCTGTGCATCCGCTCTGATGAATGCCCTTTTGCAGGACTTGGTGGCGTTGTTATAGGCTGCTTTCAGTGAGTCAATGTCCCCCGCAAGCTCGGCCCCTGATCCAAGCGCGATATGCCGACTGTCTGTTCTCAACAGCTAAGGCACACTCGCGGTTGAACCAGAGGTTACGCCTACCCCTACTGACGAGATCGGAGTGAGGGATATAGTACTCCATCCCTAACATGATCTCGTCAGCAACAGCAGTAGCGCTAGCGTTCGGGTCCAGCTCACTGAAACAGCGCTGCCTCCAAGAGACAGATGCGAAGTAATCCCGCATACCGTCCCAATCTGCTGACGCATAGTGCCAGATGCGGCGTTTTGCAACCATAGGTACCGGTGGCGACGCCCGTGGCACCCCAGCGGATACCAGGCAGTGATCCGATGTTCCCAAAGGAGCACGAACCTCTAGCCGATATCTATCCGGGCGAGTCGTCAGCAGAAGGTCCAACAATGAGGGCGCGTGACCGACAATGTCTGGAATCCTGGTGGGCTGGTTTACCAGTTGTGTCAGGTCGTGCGTGAGAGCGAAAGCGTGGGCAGTTCTACCAGCATGGTCAGTTTTAGAGGAACTTAACCACGACTCGTGGTGAGCATTGAAGTCCCCTAAAAACTCCAATTCCGCGGTTGGAAACTGCTCCTGCGCAACATCTGCGACCCGACTAAGGTGTTCAAAGAGTCGAGTTGTCTCCATATCACCGCTGTGGGATCTGTAGAGGCACACGTAGACACGGCAATGTGTGCCCAGGTCCACATGCACCCCAAGAATAGAGTAGGAAGGGTCCTCCAAGCAGCGCAGACGGCGACAACAAACATCCGCCCGGACAAACAAGCATAGCCCGGCCTTCGCTATGAAGGACTCTTCAAGAGCGTAGCCGGGATAGTCCAGATAGCTTGTGTCAGCCGGGCGGAGTATTTGCGTCTCCGTCAAAAACAGCATTGCAGGTCGAGCCGTCTCGAGATGTTGGTGGACGGCATTGAGGTTAGCATGGAGCCCACGGATGTTAGTGAGCCCGGCCTCAAACAGCGTGGTTTTGGTGGGGGCGTGCACCGCTGATCGACTGTAAGTGTTTCTGAGCGCTGGCATAGTGGGTGATGGAAGAAAGAGAGGCGTGAATTGGGTGGACGTTGTAGCGATATAGACGGTCAAAGCGTGAGGCCTGTTTCCCCAGGTAACAGCCGACAGCAGAGAAGCGCTGACCCGCCGAACGGAAGGGCCCCCGAACCCCCCCGGGAATGGCCGCCGGGACCCCACCACCCGGTCACCAACCGGCACGACGGACCACCCCAAGATTATGCGTGGCATGATAGGGCAGCCTCACGAACTGGTTAGGTTCGCTTGGGCCCCTGTACTGTGCCACGGGCGGCCAGCGGAACAGCCGTTTCTTCGGGTCTCCCTGGTCGGCGGGTCAATGCAGTCCATCTGGCTCTGGTTAGACGGAAGCCGTCACTGACCGAATCCATCGCCGCAACGTCCCCCCAAGCTCTGGTTGTACGCTGACTGATCCCGGAACGCGACCACAAGTGGTCACTTGGCGGGTTTTACGCCATGCGTACGGTGGTCACTAACCAGACGGGTGTTCAGACCCTACCACCAGTGGAGCAGTTGGTAGCTCAGTAATCCCTTAGTCGCCTCTTACGACACCCACGGGAAGAAATGGGGCGGTGAATTGTATTCTAAATCCGTCACCGCACGGACAATACGTTGACGAAATTTTTTGAATGTATGTCTGTGAAATGTTTTAATGGGCGAAAGAGGTTTTCAATGTGATTATCTGTTAGCTATCCTTCTTGCATCAATAAAAAGAAATCATTGAATAACAATTTTAGCAATAGCATAAAATGTTATCGTAAAACTTAATGGTAATAGGCACGACAGAAGTTTAATTTACAGGTAGATTTATCTATTTGTTGTCCACTTTACCGTTCCAATTACTTTCAATGGAATTCAGGGAAATATATTATTAATAATTAGTGCGAACCGATTTCCGTACCTTGCTTTTATACTATAAATTTGAGCTTCGAGTTTTCGACTATGTAAATATAATTATATTAGTTATATATAGTCTTTGAAGGGATCTGCTACCAGACTACATGGGTAATGCAATAATTCAATGCAAATGCACAGCTACGTTCCTAACTTCAAAGACTAGAAGCAGTTTGCATAGTAATCAAAATTCAAAAGCTTTGTTTAGGTTTCGTATTTAAGGAGATGTAGGTATTAAAAACGAGCCGTTTTCCGGAAAATCCGATCTGTTAACTCTCTATAAAGTGGAAGAATTTTATCAATATTCCTTACAGAATGTAAAGGAAAAGTTCTCGTAAACAAAGATAGAT
Source organism: Nymphula nitidulata (assembly GCA_947347705.1). Taxonomy (NCBI): domain Eukaryota; kingdom Metazoa; phylum Arthropoda; class Insecta; order Lepidoptera; family Crambidae; genus Nymphula; species Nymphula nitidulata. The sequence goes on along the minus strand of OX374625.1, from coordinate 12,029,265 downwards.
AGATAGATGAAAATGCTGGCACTGATAAACATATACCGCCATACCGCCCCCAATGCGTGACCTAAAAACGAAGGAAACGTTTAAGAGATGTTTTAAAAAGCATCTTTTGCTGATGCAGAAAGTAAACAATAAATAAATGTTTGGTTGCTTACCTCATTACTAAACACGGCAGTCAGGGTATCTTGTTTGGCTATGTTGCTTAGAAATTATGCTCTTTGTATTCTGTAAATGCTGGCTGCTTCGTAGCTGCATCTCATGCGGAGATTCGGCAACATATGTTGTTGTAATGGAGGCTTTGACTATATATTATCTCTATTAAATGCTTTGATTATTTATCTAGATGTCTGTGATATTGTTTCAAAGACTTGCTAAACAATAACAACGTCACAGATTAGAAAGAGTATATCTAATTATAGAATGCAAGAAGAATGACAATCACGTTTTCATTTCTTTGTGTTTCCTTTTCATCCACTTTTTATGTTAAATTCTCCCTATAAAGGGAAGGCAGAGGGTGCTAGTGCCCATACAGCCATGTCTTCAGTGTCTCTTTTTTTTCTTCATTTTAATGCACCCTGGGAGTATTTGACGCGAAGTGTATGATGACGGTATCCATATGATGCTACTTGATGGGGAGGATAAACACAAAAAAAAAATTCATCGTATTTCACACCATAATCACTTTTGTTCTAATGATCTTTTAGTTGCACGTCAGCACAAACACATGATCTATAAAACTACACCAATTTTGTAACGCATGGTTCGCTCCGGATCATTTTTTTATTTTTATTATTGTGATAAAAATATTGACTGAGACGCCGCAAAATCTAATCTTATGTCTAATGTTATATGTGTATATACATGTGTGTATGTATGTATATGTATGTGTGTATGTATAAGTATATTTATATATTTATTTATTCAGAAGGTATCTGTTTTTCGGTTTGTTTTGGTAGCCCATACCTTAGTTTTAAAATATCACTTGTATTATATTCTTTGTTTTAGATATATTTTTATATTACTTCGCGACATCTGCTGGGCCCTGTCATAATATCAGCGCTTCTGCGGCATTCTGCGAATGTCGTAGAAGCTAAGTGCTGAGACAGGGGCCTATTGGCGTTGCACTCTTGTAATTATTATTATTATTATTTTATTGTAAATGTGTAATGTGCAAGTCAATAAAAATATTTCTTTCTTTCTTCTTTCTATATAGTGGGTAACTTTTATTGGCCGTTTAGTGAAAATAATAACAACCTATTGCATCTATTGATAAATTGAAAGCTGTTATTACCCAAACTAAAAAAAACTATTTTATCCAGCCTGTCACCATGGTGTACTTTCTTACTAGATTATAATCGATCGACTTAATACAAGTATCAACTCCGAATAATTCTTTTACAAACTATGTTTTGAGAAAATAAAACAATACAATCTGTTTATAAAAACTCAATTGTAATATAGTTTTATGGAATGTAGACATTTTTTTATACACAAGTATTCTATTTCCATTAGTGTTCAAATTGCTATTGTGATTGAAATTCTAGCATATTATCTGTAGAGCGCCACCCATCAAATGATGATAATTAACAATAAAAACATCATTTATGTTACTATTATGTCTTTGAGAAGAAAAGTGGAATCTGAGAAATTGAGTTCACTCATTTTTTGTTTACTTTCTCATTTGTAGTTCACTGAGCTCCGGAAGACAATGCAATATACTTAGTGCATTTTGCCGGAATGAAGTGATAATTATAACTTACTCAACGATCGAGTGAGGTTGTTTCGTGATTCTTTTAAATCTATCTCAGATTACGGCGTTTTTATCTAATTTTCCTAGAATCTTTTAGTAGCTTTTTATATAGTGATAAAGTTTTTTGTGCAGAAAACACGAGACTGACTAAGCTTATTACCTTTATTATTTTAAAGTCACTTTTAAATATCACGGAAGCTCGGTGTCCTGAACAAGATGCGTCGATTAGTCACGCCTGACCAATTATGTCTGCTTTACAAAACTCAGGTCAGTTCTTACGTGGAATATTGTTCGCACCTACGGGATGGCTCCACTAAGTACTACATCGATGCACTGGATAGCTTTCAGCGTCGTGCTGTCCGAATCTTTGGCGATGTAGAGGCCACGAGCAGCCTAGAGCCTCGGAGTCATCAATTCACTGTCTCCACCTCAATGCACAAAGAAGTTTAGTAAATCGTTTCTTTGTCATACGTTCAAAACTTAGGATTCTTTGCCAGAATATTTGTTACCTCCTTTCTTTAACATGGGTTCCTTCAAAAGAGGCGTGAAAAGGCACCTTATGGGCCGGCAAGATAAAACAGTATGTTTCAAGCTGCACTAGCTGCCTTCGCAAAATGACACTTATTACCGCTTCACATCAGGCGGTGTTGAGTCATTTGCCGTGCTTTATGATTATAAAAAGACCCTGGAATACGACATTTTGTTTGCCTTCATAATTATTATCTTTGTCTAAAATAATTATAGCAATAAGTGTAAAAGTTATTAAATTACGAAGAAATAGACCTTGGTCTATTACTGGATAAACGTATCTCTACTTGATTCTGACACTTTTATTATTAAATTAAATTGAGAGTGCTACTTTACTCTTCCCGAAACAACATGAAAGAAAATCACCACTCTAAAATTAACTTTATGCGTATAAAAGTAAAATAAATAAATTTCTAATAAATAACAAACTTTACCAGTATATAAAAGTGTCTATATTTATTAAATCGTTTTCAAACGCTGACTCTGTAAGTAATACAGAAAAGATAGTTATTTGGATTTTGATTAATTTCAATTGATATTTAATTATTTATTGATGTTACATTAATGTATAAATAATATTTCCTATTTGAACGAAATTAAAACCCGTATTGAAGTCGGCCATAGTGCTTTTAACGCCATGAAAAAATACTAACTAACCGAAGTCTGAACATTACGTGGCCAATACTTCTATACGGATGCGGACAATCAAAATTGAACTTAAGAAACGTATAGAAGCATTCCAAATGTGAGCATATAAGTTAAACATATAATGTTAAAAGTTAGTTGGACTCAGAGGGTTAAAAACGAAGACATCCTGCGACGTGTAGGTATGAAACGCGAACTTTGGGTTACCATGAGAGTAAGGAAGGTTGCGTCTCTAGGGCATGTGATAAGACACGAAAGATACGCCCTCTTGCAACTTATAATGATGGGCAAAGTAATTGGAAAGCGTGGTGTCGGCCGCAGGAAGAAGTTTTGGTTGAGGAGCCTACGAGAGTGAACTGGAATATCAAGCGCTGTAGAGCTTATCCATCTTGCGAAGGACAAGGAAAAATATGCTAAGCTGACTGCCAACCTTCATTTATCGGAGAGGCACTAGAAGAAGAAGAATAAGTTGAACGTAACGTCAGTGGTATAGGTGTTACGGCTAAAGTTGCTAGTGAAAATATTGTAACCTTTAGCCGGCTAAAACTGAACACTAACCTAACCTAATCTATCGAACAAAACTAGTTTTACTAGGCATGGCGGTATTTTGACGTAAAGTAAGCATATGAAAATAATATTATTTTAAAGGGTCTTACAAGTCGAAGGTAAAGTCATTAGAAAAATTCAGTGATCTCTTCAGGTAGTTCATGTATTTAGTCTTATCTCCAATGCTCGTTTTCACTAACATTTGCTTAGCATTAAGAGTCTCCTAACAATTTTTATCTCAGTCAATCTATAGGAGATAAAACGAGATAAATGACGATAAGAGTTACGTAAGCCTAGGTAATGGTTAGTGAAAACGTAGATAATTATGAAATCTTTAGGTGACAGTTGTGAGCTATTAATAAAACAAAATATGCTGATGATTGTACAGTTGACAATAATATCCTCTCATAAACATTACACATAAAAAATGGAAAGTCTCGCAACGCAGTCCTTAATAGATATACAGATGTTTTGAGATGTAATGTTAAACCAAGTCGATTATTTTAGTCAGTACCGGGGGTTGTCCATAGAACTCGATTTCCACCGACTTGTCTATTTCAAAAGTGACCGTATCGATATCAGAAATGTTATCAATATATGGGATGAATAATAAAAATAATCATAATAATAATCATAATCATTTATTTATTTGCCTTAAAACATAGTAAATACAGATATACAATAGATTTAATGAGCATACATGTTTCGCCATCGTGGCATGCAAAAATTAGGTTGGTACCTACCTATTAAACATTAATTACATGACAATAATAAAAATACTAAAATCAACTACAATTTTAAAAATTAAAACCGACTTCAAAAAACTGAAAAGGATGAAATAATTAAATTTAAGTAGGTATTCATCCCCTAGAAACATATTTTTGGAGTCGGTGTTTTACTTTCTATTGTTTTTGGAAACCACTTAGCACCAACTCCAAAAATATGTTTGTAGGGGATGAATACCTACTTAAATTTAATTATTTCATCCTTTTCAGTTTTTTGAAGTCGGTTTTAATTTTTGTTTAAAATTTTTTTTTCACAATTTTTACTGATAACTTTCAACGGTCGAAGCTAGATGGGTGACCGTCAACTTATATTGTTTCCTACTATCGTATCGTTTCACTAAAAAGTCATTGGAAAAGCAAAAATTCGCAATTTCGCTTATGTAGACGATTTCATAATTTCAGTTTTTTTAATTTAAAACCAAAGTACCAAACTGTTTTTGAAAAAAAATTTATGGAACCAAATGGCAGCTATTCCGCATCGAACAAAAAAAGAATCACGTAAATCGGATCAGTAATCTCGGCGTAATCGGTGTACATACATAGAGAGAAAAAAAAAACATACCGGCCGAATTGAGAACCTCCTCGTTTTTGAAGTCGGTTAAAAATAGTCATATATTAAATAAAAAAATGTCAAATATATTAATAAGTCATTACACATAATGTCAAGTCCATATTCATAAATAATTATTTAAATTTTATATCTAAATATTCCTTCACATTATAAAATTCATGCTGTCCGTATAAATTTCCTAATCTATATTTAAATATGTTCATAGAAAATGAGTCCTTTACTTCCTTAGGTAATTTATTATAAAGCTTAACTGTCATCGCAAGGCAACTCTTACTGTACAGGCTAGTTTTGGGCATATGAGACAATACTAATCTGTTTGGATTCCTACCTGAACGTGAATATATTTTGTTTGGCTGTTGTGAAAAGAGTTAAATTTTGTCGTACAAAGACGCAAGACTCATAAATGTACAGGCCTGGTAGAGTCATTATCTTCATATGCTCAAAGATCGGTTTACCAGATTCGTATGGCGGTACACCGGCAACAGCTCTGATACATTTTTTTGGGCTATAATAATTCTATTTACATCAGTTGAATATCCCCAGACCAGCAATCCATATCTCAAAACAGAAGCAACATAATCATGATATGCAAAAAGTGCCGTTTCCTGGGACGAAACTCTTCGCAAACGCTTGAGAACATATACAAAACTGATGATTCTATTATTCATTTTTTTAATGAGTTCATTCCAGTTCACGTGTCTATCTAAATAATAATAATATTCATACACTCACACCTATTATTATAGCTTATGGGGATGGCACGGTGCCTATTTGTTTTGCTTGACTTGGCGGTGCTTGGTTTGGCTTGGTGTTAGCAGATATGCAAACCTAACTCTTTGAAATATTTTTTCTTTCCAAAAGAAACAGAAGGTATCTTTTTACGTTAAGAATTTTTATGTTAAATATTAAATATCGAAAGTTAAACTATCAATGCACTTTTCCATTTTCATGAAAATTCTTCTTTGGTGTGGAATTTCAGGGGACAGAATAGATGAACTGTTTAAAGGCATTTTTCTTCGCGTCAATGGCGTAAAGAAGTTTGGGAAAACTTATATAAATTTCGGAAAAATTGGAATTTGGAGTAGGGTTTGACAAACACGGTGGTTGATGATGGGAAGTTTGAGGACAAAGCTTCTGTGATTTTCAAAAATATGTGCCAAGTTGGAAATTTTATTCAAAAAGATTATTAGAGTTATTTCTGTGGTCACAAAAACAGCGATATCAAAGAAATATTTCATATCATGTAGAAAAAAGTATATATATATATATATATTTATTTATTTATTATTATATATATAATAATAATAAATATCGTTTTTGTTGTGTGTTCTTGTTATTGTTTTTTCTTCTTTTTATTTTTTTGTGTGAATATGTATATTTGAAATAAAGTCATCTATCTATCTATCTACAAGAGCGGTATTTGCAAATTATACGTATGGAGAATCGAGAAATAGAAGTTGTCCAATTCTAAAATCTCGTGCTAATATTTTAATCACATTATTTGTCTAACTGGATAGCAGCGTAGGCAAGTTCGATCCTATTCTATGGCATAATTATAACATTGGGGATGTATAAAACATAAACTCAAGTCGTGAATTCCGGCGTTAATAACAATAGGTTCTAATGGGTTCCTGTCACGTATTGCCGAAAGATGTTAGTTCTCATACATAAAGAATACGGGCCGTTAAATATGTTTTATTTGTCTTTGTAAATTATTTAATATTTAGTACTGTTCGCTCATTTCCTACTGGAGTCTTACTACATGATATGAAATATTCAATTACTCTTGCTATTCAAATGCAGGGAGTATTACATCTGAAAAGAAGATAGCAAAAATAAAACAGTTTCAGTATTTCTGTCACGATTCGTTACAAGAAAACTTTGTTATCTATATAAAATGTTCTTACTCATTTATTGGCGAAATAAAAATACCTACAGTAAAGTTTCAGCGCGACAGTTATGTAGCCACATTTTACGAGTATGAATTTATGCCTAGTAAATTATTGTGTACTAGCGACCCGCCCCGGCTTTGCACGGGTGCAATGCTTATGTAAATATTATGCATGTACTATACATATAAACCTTCCTTAAGAATCACTTTATCTATTAAAAAAACAGCATCAAAATCCGTTGCGTAGTTTTAAAGATCTAAGCATACATAGGGACAGACAGACGGCGGATAGCGACTTTGTTTTATACTATGTAGTGATACTTGCCGAAAATGGCAAATATTTTCTGTACATAAAGCTTGAATGAAAGATTTCAATAAAATAAAAAAATTACAACTGAATTTTCGACTACCTGTAGCTTAAAAAAAGTTACTCACTTTCTTTTACTTATGGTAATACCTAGCCGAACATAAAGTTGCATAGTGATGCAGCGATTTTTTTAGATTCAAATAAAATGTAATTACACCTTGCTAAATTTTGGATATTACTCATGAAGCCGAAGTAGTTTAATGGAATATTCTTTCAGATTTTGGTTGTTAAGGTTCTGTTCATCCTTACTAAATGACCTTCACAATTCATTTGTACAGACCGCGCCCGCTCTGGCAAAACATCAACCGAATTTCATGAATAATTGTCGCCAAAAATCGAAAATGGTCGTGGATTCTAATTGTTATTTAATTGTTTATCGATTAGTTTCATCGGGCGTTTTATTTGCCTAGTACTAATGGCTTAGGTGAATAAGTACAAAGAATATATACGGATATAATTTGTTTTTATTAGGATTTCATAATAGTTACTGATGGCTTAATCAGTCTCTATTTACTTGATTTTTATCGTTCTGTGTAAGTTTAAATTTGACAATTTCTTGTTTTTGCTGTTATGTCTTTTTTGAGAGTTGTCAATATACTGGTGGCATGTGAAGACGAGGTTTTGCTTCGTTTCGACTTCTCTCAAAAAATATAATACAGTCCACAGGCTACGGCCTACCGTCAATCATAAAATTAATAGAGAATTCGAAACTTGTAAGAAATATGCAAACCGTAAAAGCATAATTATATGATTTTATTTGTTTTAATTATTTTTTAAATAAAGAGAAGATAGACATATAAAATCTGTCAAAGTAGGGTTTTGGAGGGGGAAACGGTAGGGAAAACCCTGTATAGCTACGGGCTAGAGCAGTCAGCCAGATTGTGAAAGTTTAAGAGTTTTCATGTCAAATGCTGCAAATGAAATTTTCAAAAAAATTATACTTTGCAGTGGGCTCTCACTCAAATACCTTTACTGAAGAGGACGGGAACGTTCAAGAGAGATTTTCTGATAACAATGCAAAAAAACTGTCAGATAGATCGTGGGTACAGACGATAGCACGTGAAACGTCACAATTGCACTACGAAAGCCGCCTCTATCAGCAGTAAGGGCGGCCTCAAGGTTAAACTGTTACGCTTGATGTACTGTTACTGGAGGAGCTCGGTGGCGTAGTGGTTTGAGCGCTTTGTTTGCGATCACGATAACAAAGCAACGTTCGCCATGGTCGATCCCAGGATGGGTCAACCAAAATTTCTAATCTTCGAGATCCTCCGTGCTTCAGAAGACACGTGAAGCTATTGGTCCCAGTTGCTACTGAACCGCTTTAACCCACCAACCCGCATTGGGCCAGCGTGGTGGTGTTATGGCCCAAACTCCTCATGTGTTTCTCCAATGTAGGAAGGCCTGCGCCCAGCAGTGCGACGTTAATAGGCTGGTGATGATGATGACTGTCACTGGACCTAGTAATTGACGTCGGCTTATCATTTTTATATGCTGCATTGAAAATTAAGTTGGCATGTTAGCATTGGCATTGGCATTTTAGGTGGTAGGCCCGTATGTAGGTCGTCTGGGTAGGAACCACCGCCATTCTTATTTCAGCCGTGAAAGAGTTCGCTGTGTTTCGGATTGAAGGGAAAGGTAGCCAGTGTAATTACTGGGCATGGACGGCATTTCATCTTAGGCCTCAGGATGACAACGCACCTGCAATATCAAGTGATTTTTCCTTGTTATTGCAGGTGTCTATAGACGGCGGTAACCGCTTACCATCAGGTGCGCCGTCAGCTAATTTGTCATCTAGTTGTATAAAAAAATTTAAAAAATTGGCGGCGCCCTTGAAGTTGACGACGAGCACGTGACCACGAGTATAGCGGAGAAGATGATAACTTTAACTTAAATACGGTAATTTATATACTTAGATTATTTTAAAAGATTTTTAAACATTTACTTCATGAAAAATATCCTACTACAGTACGGGCAATATTAATTGTAGAGATCGTTTTATTCCGTCATAAATCAAACACAATGTATAAAATTGAATCTCTACGTGAACTTCCTAAAAGCTTTTTTTTTATTTTCTTACAATACAATGTATCTACAATTTTTTATTTACATACCTACATGTAATTGGCTTTATTCGGGCTTTACTCAGATACAAGTTTATCAACCATAAAAAATCTATCAAAAACTACGAAGACGAATGAAAATGATAAAATGCTAAATACGAAGCTTCTTCCATCAAGTTTTGGTTCAAAAAATTTCCTTTGAACTAACTAATAGGGATCATTTGTAAGTTATACGAAAGAATTGGGTTTCATGATAAACGTCAATCATAAGCACGAAACAACACTGTTGATTTTAGGCCGAAACATTTTAAAACGTTTTATGGTAGCAATCCCTTTGCGAGGTTGAAATAAAGAAATGTGCAACAATGTTTAAGTAACACATAATTCAAATAAACAACTAAACAGCGGTATAATTTTAATTCCCGGTAAGGACTGATGTTTGTACGATTAGTACGACTTTTCTCACGAGATATGAATGTTTGTTTGTTTATTTAGTATATTTCTAATATTTATATACAAATACTTGTACGTCATTTAGTATCCACATCACAAGCTCTAAATGATGCTTGATTTAGGATAGGTGTGAGTGCAATAATATTGTTTTTATTTTATTCATATACATATTAATCTTATTGGAACACCAGAAGCTTAAAATAAGACATTATCGATAAAATCATAAATATATTATAAATACTTACATGATTATGGTTGCTTGAAATAACCAGATTTGCACTTTTGTGTAAATCTAGAATTCAATAATAGCACATACTTAAATGCAAATATTGAATTCTATAATAAAGCGAGTGTGGAATCCATTATAAATAGAGTCACAAAAACAATAAAACAATAACACTTACCAAATAAAAGTAAAACACGGCGAGACTGCCTCATTTTCGATACCTGAAACAGCCTTTGGATATTGTTCGGCTAGTAATAAAATTAACAAGATAATTTGAAAAGGATTCGACGAGTTACTAAGGTGCTCGTGTACTAAATTGTCAATAAGATATATGTTCCCAATCTCTATTCGTTAATAATGTATGGTTTAAGTTATTTCACTCTTACTTTTGAATCAACGGTTGAGTTTTTATGGTCGGGAGACTAGGATGACCAGTTTTTCTGTAACGGTCGCAGAGCGGGAAGGGATCGCGGGTCGGGCATCCGGCATTCGTCGCCGCACGGCCCCACACACAACGCGTGCCCTACGCCACGCTGATGAATCTCGCGAGTGTCGGAGTGTGAATTGTGACACTGATCGTTCTGTGCTTTCAATCATGGGTGGACGAGTGTTGTTGTTGTTTGTGTTGTGTGCCGGTCTCGTGGCAGCCGACAGGAAGCCCACCATCGCCGAGAAGCTTAGAGAAGACGCAGACCTCTCTCAGGTATTTCAAACTTTCGACGCTACAAAGTAACTTTTTATTGTTAACATTGAGCGAGAGGACCTTTTTGGCGGTTATTGCACTCTTTGTACCTTTTATCAGGCTTTGATGGGTTCGATTAAGTAAACTGAAACGAAGTTCACATTAGTTTTTTATTTATGTTGATTCTCTTACAATTACGAACAAAGTTTTTGTGTTGTCGCCAATTTGGTTTTTAGCCGCTCAGAATTTTCTAAACTGTGTTTCTCTAACTAAACTATTCTAAACACATTAATTAAGCTCCTTGTTACTTTTATATATTGTTTTCTTTGTTGGATTCGGATTCTCACCTTTTGGATTCGTCATGCAATCCTTCAATCATTGTGTTTGACTGGAAGCCTGCGTTATGCAAGCCTATTCTACTCAAGTAGGTACTCAGATTTACCTATCGCTGTTTTATTAGCATCGTTGAAGAGAACTAATTCATTGTTCATTTGCATAATTTAATAATAGCAGTTGTGTTTAATTATTGTAAGGGACTTATAATCGCTGACCATCTGTCGCAGTACGTGAGTCATTAGCTGAGGTTGCGATATAAGTAATGGTATGTTTATGACGGACAAAATTTTTACTTTAAATTTGCAATCAGTAACTTAAAATTAAGTATACTTAAGAAGTTCACACAAAAATCATTATCTTTTTATAAATATTCAATATCTGCATTTCTACATACTTATACGCTGAACCGTAGGTATAGCTAGTCTTGCCATAAATACTGAAACAAAGAAAATAAAATTTCTATTGCAAATAACATTTATTACTTTTACAGTGTGTAAGTTGATTACATAAATATAAAACAATTTAAAATATAAAAAGCTTATTCGAAGTGGTATCCATTGGCTGCAATGCAATGCATTCCTTTAAACGTTGAGGCCAGTTATCAATAGAAGCACGCATTCTTTCCATAGGAAAATTCTTCACTGCCAATCGTACGGATTGTTTTAGGGACTCCAAATTATCATGGCGTTTAGAGCAAGCCGTACTCTCTAAAACTGACCATAAATCATAATCCAGCGGATTAAGATCGGGACTAGACGACGGCCAGTCTTCAGCTCTCATGAAGTCCGAAACGTTCGTTTCCAACCAAGACTGCGTAGACTGAGCTTTATGACCCGGCGCCGAGTCTTGCTGGAGGGACCATTCTTGGTTATTGAACATGATGTTGTTAAGGGGCTTCACTACCTTGTCAAGAATGGTATCTTGATACACTTGTGCCGATTTTTTGATACCTTTTTCATAAAAGTATGGCTCAGTCACTCCTTCATAGCTACCCTTCCTTCCTTTATATTATATTTCCTTCCTTTATACCCCACCAAACCGTCACTGAAGTTGGATAGTGCCCACGTTGCACTCTGTCGACTAATTGGGAAGCTTCCTTAGAGCTTTGAGCATAAATACGGTCATTTTGTTTGTAACCAAAATTTTTCTGTGACCTCCCTTTGCGTACCGCTTCAGTAGTTGTTTCGATTTTACCACCCTATTCTTTTTTTAAATTATCAGTTAAGAAATGCGACATGGTTCTAGGTGCTATAATCATCTCCCGAGATAAAATCTCTTGCTTTCGGACGGGATTTACTTCGAATTCTTTCCCTTACTGCTTTGAACAACCTTTTTCGTACGAACACTACGTGGACGGCCAGATCTTTTTCTGTCACAAACAGAGGAGGTCTCATTGTACATATTATTAGCCCGATACACTAACATTTTTACTAATACCAAGCGTATAGAGTGTTTTAAAAATTGCATTTGGCTCCATACCTACTTTGTGTAATGCAATCACAGCGATTTGGTTCTCATTATCACCCCACTCCATTTTAATATCGCAAAATATTGTACATTGTATTGGCGCCAAAATGAGAACACTCAATGAACAATTATATCAAAATGACAGATTCCACATTCAAATGTAATATTTTTTTTATTTTAATTGTAACAGTATTTTCTGGCCATAAATAAGTATGAGGTATGAGGAGCTCGGTGGCGTAGTGGTTTGAGCGCTCTGGTTTCGATCACGAAAACAAAGCAACTTTCGCCATGGTTGGTCCCAGGATGGGTCAATCAAATTTATGATCTTGAGCTCCTTCGTGCTTCGGAAGGCACGTTAAGTCGTTGGTCCCGGTTGTTACTGCAACCGCTTTAACCCACCAACCCGCATTGGGCCATCGTGGTGGTGTTATGGCCCAAATTCCTCATGTGTTTCTCCCTTTTAAAATAATAATGAATAAAACTTTTATAAACTTATTATTATTGGCCTTCATTTTACCTGACGGTAGATTATGATATGGCCGAAGATGGAAGCGAGCTATACCCGGATTCCTTAACCACAGAGGAACTGGCTCTGTGTTACCTCCTACTGCCGAAACACAAAATGCTGTTACCTTTATGGCGGTAGACTTCGGTTAGACGGTGGTAGCTAGCTAGGCAGACTTCATAAAGCTCTACCTTCACACACCACACCCCACGAAAGGCATACAAATTATAAATTTTCTTTTATTGACTTACGTTTTGTCCCTTAGCAGTTTCCCGGCGCTCACGCACAATAGAAAATCTATTGTATCTGGTATGTGGGTAGGTGCTTCGGATATTGCTAAGATATTCCAAGTTGTGATGCAAGACATTTTTAATTAGCAGAATCGCGATGTATTCAAAGAAATATAGCGACTATTATTTATTACGTGACATTCATCAAGTACACGCCTAGATTAGGTAACTCATTTATTACGAAAGTCTTCATAATGGTAAGCTTTCGGTAATATTTATTTATTACTTTATAATAACACAAAAAATCTACTTACAGCGACCTTTTTTTCTGTAGAAGGTAGGTATACCGGGTATGACAGGATTTCGACATAAAATTTAGAATTCAGAGACTTGCGGGGCGTCGATATCGTAGTCGTAGTGCGCGGGTTGTGAGTGTGTGGCATCAACTGTAGTGTGTCGTACATCACTGTGTAATTTTTTAGTGTTGTTACGACCAAGACAATGTTTTTATTTATTTAATTGGTAAATAAAAGTGGCCAGAAAGGTGTCGAACTTTCAAAGGTAACTCTTGACACACATTATAGAAAGAGATCATACACACACATTATACAAAGAGATAGTCAAGATCCATTTTTCTCTCTTCTTAAAAGAAGAGAGAAAAATGTAGTGCGTCTTTATCTTTATTTTCAAGGGTTTTTTTATATTTTTTTTTGAGCTTTTTTGTTCATAAATATTTTAGCATCAATTTAGTCCTACCCGTCTATAAAAGAAAGCTTCTTATAACGTCCTGCTATTATTGATACTTATGTAGAATACGTAAGCCGTATTTAGAAGTATTCGATATTATTTTTTGTTGCTTTGTTTCAATACGTTAATAATTCAACTAAGTTCGATTGCTATGTCTAGGGTAGAGTAAAAAGATTATACAATGTCTTTCGATATTAATTTTGTCTTCTATTTTAAGTTGGTTTGTTTTTACACCACATTTAAAATTTATTTAGTATTATGGATTTGAAGATTGAAAAATAAAAGTTGAAAAAATCATATAGTAAAAGAAAAACTAAAACTAGAATTGCAGGCATGAATAAATTATTGCAATGAAAGTCATATTGTTAACCAAAAATCTGAAATGAGTCAAGGAAAAGGAGCGACTTTTTATTTCAATCTACGGTTATTCAGTAGAGCGGACTTTAGAAATAAAATGACGTTCCTTTTGCCATTTTTCTTTAAAAGGCATTAATATTATGCTAAAAATATAAAGACGACTTGTCTTACTAAGTACTGGGATAAGAATTTAGGTGTATGTCAATTTTTCACAAATATTGTTTATTTTTAGGATTTTACGGTCTTTTATTTTTAGAAATATAAGAAAAATTTAATATCGGCAACCTACTTGGTTATATTACTGTAATAATCACATAACAGATAAACATTACATCTACATCGACATTGTGCGAAACGTTGGCTTAATACGTAAAAAAATGGAAAGAAATATAACGTTCTACTTACTTAGTCCTCCGTAGCTAAGTGGTGAAAGCAGTCACCCGGATTGCGATAGGCAGCAGGATCGCATCCCGGGAAGGACACGTGTTTTGCCTACTCTATATTTATCAGAAATGTTGTTAAATAAAGTGGCATTGATGACTAGCCAACATTAACGGTTGTCAATTAACGTTTATTGGCAGTTGGAGAGAAGAGCATTAAAACGAATAGAAACGTAAGTCCTGATGTAGACCTTAGTTACATAACTGAGCACTCGTCTCAAACGATTGCATCCGTTTGTCTTTTGGTCCAATTTCATTAAATGCCTCTCAATGTCTTAAGTCTGAGACTATATTTTCTGACGTGATATTTTGTGTAGATATTGGAAAACCATAGCAACAAAAATTAAAATCAAGCAAAATTAAACAATATTTTCTAAAATATTTACATTAAACAATTTTAGACTCTTTTAGTTTTCACTCATGTTATTTTTTTAGAGTGTGTGTGTGATGTGTGTTATGAGTGTAGAATAAGAATACAACATACTCGTAAATTCACGAGTAATAAAATAATTTTACCCACTTTTGACGTTTCATCATCCCTATTATCTTTCCGATAAATCACTTACTGTTGAAAATGAGTACATATTATCGCTGGTGTCTATACTCAACATGATTTAAGATACGTTCTTAATAGTTAATTGCACCAAACCAAATAGAGTTTGCTCTATGAAAATTTAATCATGGATAGTTAAAGGGCAGAGTATCCCATATTGGACAGTAAAAACCACCTATGTAGGTCCAATCTGTCCAATTTTGAAACCTCGGAGAGGTTCTATATAGGCCACACAGTAGCTTGCTAATCATCCGAAAAAAACAGCAACATATCATTAATAGATCAATTTTGCTTGCGATACTTTAGAGCAGCATAAATCGTGCTTTATTATAGAATATTTTGTGTTATCACTACTAATTTTTATTATGAGTTACATCTTTAGACAAGATATAAAAAATAACATCAACCTTTAGGAAAGAATATTTTTCAGACTGTCACAATCGTAGTTGACGTCATCAAGAAGAAACAAAGTGGACGAGTGTCTGTGGTGCTGTTGTCAACTCGTTTTATATTGATATTGCAGAAAAATTATGTCATTTAGTAGGAAATTCAGAGGTGGATAAAATTTAGAGGACGGTACAATATTGGTTACTCTTCTTTAAATAACATAATTAATATTCGGAAGTAAATTTATTTCATATTATTGATTTATCTATAAATCTGCGTCATTTCATCGACATACTTTATGTTATAGCCTTTTCAAGTTTTGGGTCGCGATACCAATACACTGGTATTACTTTGGGTTGGTGGGAGAAAGTGGTTGCAGTAGCAGCAGGGCCCAATAATGATTAAACGCGTCTTTGGAAGCACGCAGCAGGTCGAGATTACTTTTTTATTGATCCATCAGATTATAACCATGGCAAAAGTTGCTTGGTTTTCGTAATTGAAACCAGAGCACCCGAACCACTACGCCAGCAAGCTCCTCAGATTCATCACTTAAATATCTGTTACTACCGGAATGAGTAGTTCCCTTTCCCCGTTCCAAAGGAGACAGTACTGCGTCGATACAGACACGGATTAGTTTCGCTAATACTCTTACTAAAGTCGAGTTCTATTACTAAGCACATTCAAGGCTCAGATCTTTTGTGGGTTCCACTAATAAACGTTCAGTGAGAGAAATCAAGGTTTGGACAATCAAAACTAAAGGAACACAAAAAGGCATGATTATAATAAGAACATGGTGTTAAACAGCAAATTAATTAAGAATTATTTGTTCAGATAAAAAACGTATATTAACATATACTTAACATCATCATGTACCATATTAGATGGAAGCCAGATTGATTTGGGTTGTAGTTTTGACAATGTGGTGATAAATCTGGGTCAAAATTATCCAATGGTTTTAAATTTTTTTATCTCCCTATTACAAGGGCATGAGAGCGTGTTTCCAGATCGCGTTTGGTTCTCCGAAATGCCTTAAAATCCTTGAGTTTACTTGAGTTCAACATTTGTTTGATAAGAAATAGGTGTTGACGTAAAATACGTCCGATTTGAACAATTATGATTAAATATCCGATTCATTCCGAGGAAACTAAAAGTGGGATCCCAGAACCTGACCTATGGTACAATAGACTAGCAGGGTCACTGACCGTTCCAGACCGCTTCTAAAGTAGATTTTAAAGTGATTAGTGAACAAAATTAGTGTGTACAGGAAAAAGGCAGACAAAAACTGAACACATTCTTCTTTCCCGTTTCAGTTGTGAGTAATTACTTCAGACAAAGTTTTTACAACAACTTAAGAGAAGCTTACAAAAAATAAATAATGGTCTTTTAGTATCGCTTGGTTGTGCTTATTTATAGTCCGATTCTAAGACTATGATTCTGAGAAAAATAGCCTACGCAACCCCTAGATTAAATTAACAAAATATACATTATAATTTTTGACGATCGAGTGGTCTGTGCTCCTTGCTATATAGTGTAATCAGGGGTCCCGGGTTCGAATCCTGGTAGGAGCAAATTTTTGTATAATGAGTACGAGCATTTGTTCACGAGTCATGGATGTTTATATGTTTAGTTAGTTTATTTCTAATATTTATATACATATTATTATCGTTATTTCTTCGTCATCTAGTGAACATTATATTATATATTATTAAATTATGGAACAAGATACAGTAGTTGTAAATTATTCTTAGTTTGTTTCATCCTGAAATAAAAATCAAAAAGTAAAGTCATTAAAATAAATAATTTCTTGAAAAGATCAAAATCTTGTACCACGCACTAATATGCTCGTGTTTCTGGCTTCCTTTGGGTAATTACTGTGGACAACGACTCCCTTCGTCAATCAACGGACAATTTAATTTCATTTGAGCTTCCTCTAAAACGGTCACGAGTTCAGATTAGTATTGGATTACCTTACGGGAATATGACAGTTAATTCGTTGTGTAACCACATATTTTGATAATAGAGGTCTACTTTTATAAGTTTTTATTAATTTAATCGGAAAAAAAAGTGTTCTGAAAGGTGTCAAACCTTTAGAGGAAACTCTTGACAAGGAAAAGAACTACCCCCTGAAATTTTATTTTGAACTTTTGGAAAACACTGTATACTAAAACTACTTGCTTAAATAATAATGTTTTCTATCGAAATGTTATGCAGGATAATGTTAGCATAAAATATGAAATTATAAATCTTATTAACATTTATCAATAAGAACATGTGATTCGATATTCCTAATAATAAAACAAAGCCTGCTAGATTTCAGAGGATTCTATAGACCGATATTTTATAAGGACAATTGACAGCGGCATGAGTGATACGGAATGTAGACATGCGAAGAGGTATATTCTGTGATGAGCATTGACACTTGACAGCTACTTGACATTTATTGAAATCATAGGTATCACAAGAGAGACAAAAATAGGTCCTCGTGTGTGGGTATGAATCACGATACAGAAAATTTGCAGTACTATTAGGACAATTAGACTAATTGGTATTGAGTCCGTGGTTCTAGTCACTCGATAGTAACTTCGATAAAAAAAGTACATGAAGTAAATTATACGTATTCGACGGATTAATAGGGTTATATTCGAAATACGTATCTTGATAACTGTTCATATGTTTTTATATGTGAATTTTAATTTAATGCTTTAATCGTTACCTAGATACGCCACTCGCCCCACTCCAGGACATGTGTTTTTCTAGTCCAGACATTGTTCAAAACATTTTTTATTCATATTGCTAGTGTTCCCAATCGCTTGAAGGAAAAGACTAACTAATGAATCAGACAACTATAATACGTCCATTTGCCCGAATATTTGAAATTTGTTTGTTAGAAACTGTCATATCGATATTTAGAGCCTATGATGATGTAAATTTCAAATAGGGTTATATCAAAACAGCGGTGCGAGCACGGAACTTTCGATAAGCTTATTTAACATTAAAATTCGACAAAACGGTAATTTATCGAGCGTTTATCGATCTCGGTAGCACATAACTCAGTTTATCGATCTCTCGACAAAGTCGACTAATCTTACCGAATTTCTCGATAAACTCAAGCATGGATCATAATTTTGACATACAAGATAGATATAATTTGTCTATTTTGACATAAATTTATCGGGTTGTGAAATATGCACGATATGTTTGTCGATACTCTAATATTCTACATAATATTGCTTTTCGTTGTTATTACAATGGATTTCGGCCTTATAATTTCAGGATAATTTACTCATGTCGGATTGCCAGTGCATATTGTCGTAATTAATATATAAAAGAAGTACACATTTTCGCTGCAGAGTGATTCTTTGTTTTATGAGAGAAGTATACCAACGAGGTGATAGACATGAACTAAATATGGCTATAGGAAAGCAAACAGTCAGCTATGTGGTTTGTGAAGTTTTAACAACCAAGAAGAGCATTCTCACATAAGACATAATCTGTGATTTAATTTGTTTTTAGAGTAATATTTATAAACGTCTAAATAAATACCATTCTTCAATAAATGGTATGTAAGAAAATCAAAACTCAGTGTTTTATCATTTTTACGAGGGTCAAATTGTATCATTGGAAATTGAATAGCCAAAAATGTAAATAGGTATGCAGATATTTTTAATTGTATCAATAAAAGTCATTTGTAAATTTAAAATTTATTATTCCTCATAAAACATCTCCACTTTCTGGTCAACTTGATTTCCAACAAGCTGATATTGCTCCATCCTAAAAAGAAAAAGAATGATTTGTAAAATTAGACACAATTTCTGTATAAATACAATACAATTACGGCAGGAACTATAAATTTATCAATTGAAAATAAATCACAATAAAGTTGTACTTAAAACGTTTTTATTTTAACTATCGGCAACTTATTATGTAGTTTATACAAAAAGGAAAAGAAAGAACAATAAGCATTTTTGCCTGTACAATTTTTATTTTGTAAAATTATTATTAAAGAACTAAAATATTATAATAGTAGCAAGAGACGGCGTACTTACCTTGAGGCTTAAGCGCACCGATATTTTTTCAGTAGCAGCATCAAAGGGTATTTAGTATTATAATCACTACATTATATAGAATACATTTTATGTAGCACTTAGTTATCTATTTTCTATATAAGAAAACATAAAATTCGGGGGAAAGAAAACGATACGAAATAATCATCTTTGTTTGTATTGTGATAGTTTGATGACATTAATGTCATTTTGACAAAATGTTCTAACTTTTTATTACAGTAAACTATTTTGGTATTATTTAAGACTGTATGGATAAGATTCCTTAGCTTTATTACGAAAAAAATAAGCATAAAGGAATGAACGGCGAATGAATGATCGATAAAAAAACGACAAAATAAACTTCTCGATATAACTTATCGAGGCTAGTTTCATGCTAGCGCTGGTAGATATAATTCGATAGACAAAGTGTGTTTATCGATCGATAAATATGTCTACCGATAGATCCATGCTCGCACTGCAGCAGTGCGCTAGCATGAAACTAGCCTCGATAAGTTATATCGAGAAGTTTATTTTGTCGTTTTTTTATCGATCATTCATTCGCCGTTCATTCCTTTATGCTTATTTTTTTCGTAATAAAGCTAAGGAATCTTATCCATACAGTCTTAAATAATACCAAAATAGTTTACTGTAATAAAAAGTTAGAACATTTTGTCAAAATGACATTAATGTCATCAAACTATCACAATACAAACAAAGATGATTATTTCGTATCGTTTTCTTTCCCCCGAATTTTATGTTTTCTTATATAGAAAATAGATAACTAAGTGCTACATAAAATGTATTCTATATAATGTAGTGATTATAATACTAAATACCCTTTGATGCTGCTACTGAAAAAATATCGGTGCGCTTAAGCCTCAAGGTAAGTACGCCGTCTCTTGCTACTATTATAATATTTTAGTTCTTTAATAATAATTTTACAAAATAAAAATTGTACAGGCAAAAATGCTTATTGTTCTTTCTTTTCCTTTTTGTATAAACTACATAATAAGTTGCCGATAGTTAAAATAAAAACGTTTTAAGTACAACTTTATTGTGATTTATTTTCAATTGATAAATTTATAGTTCCTGCCGTAATTGTATTGTATTTATACAGAAATTGTGTCTAATTTTACAAATCATTCTTTTTCTTTTTAGGATGGAGCAATATCAGCTTGTTGGAAATCAAGTTGACCAGAAAGTGGAGATGTTTTATGAGGAATAATAAATTTTAAATTTACAAATGACTTTTATTGATACAATTAAAAATATCTGCATACCTATTTACATTTTTGGCTATTCAATTTCCAATGATACAATTTGACCCTCGTAAAAATGATAAAACACTGAGTTTTGATTTTCTTACATACCATTTATTGAAGAATGGTATTTATTTAGACGTTTATAAATATTACTCTAAAAACAAATTAAATCACAGATTATGTCTTATGTGAGAATGCTCTTCTTGGTTGTTAAAACTTCACAAACCACATAGCTGACTGTTTGCTTTCCTATAGCCATATTTAGTTCATGTCTATCACCTCGTTGGTATACTTCTCTCATAAAACAAAGAATCACTCTGCAGCGAAAATGTGTACTTCTTTTATATATTAATTACGACAATATGCACTGGCAATCCGACATGAGTAAATTATCCTGAAATTATAAGGCCGAAATCCATTGTAATAACAACGAAAAGCAATATTATGTAGAATATTAGAGTATCGACAAACATATCGTGCATATTTCACAACCCGATAAATTTATGTCAAAATAGACAAATTATATCTATCTTGTATGTCAAAATTATGATCCATGCTTGAGTTTATCGAGAAATTCGGTAAGATTAGTCGACTTTGTCGAGAGATCGATAAACTGAGTTATGTGCTACCGAGATCGATAAACGCTCGATAAATTACCGTTTTGTCGAATTTTAATGTTAAATAAGCTTATCGAAAGTTCCGTGCTCGCACCGCAGTATTGTAAAGTATGTTGATATATTATTTCTTTTGTAAGAGAAATAAATAAATTATTTAATAAAAGTGGCGAAATAAATCCTTAAACAGAAAAAATACTGTTACTCACATTTACTTTTTATTTTTTTACTGTTACTTTTTTGCCTTTGTGTACTCACGATCTTCTCCATTTACCGAGCTAAATTTTGCGTATAGCTTTCATCTCTTAGTTAAAATTATGTAGGTAAATTAAAAACCAACCCTTTATGTTGTCACGTATCCTATGTCCATTTATCAAAGAAGAATAGGTAGGTTCTCCCTTTGCCAATATTTATCATAATTAACACGGTAGACCAAAAAAAATACATTTATCGAGATATATGATTTTGGAAGAATTATCAATTAGGGATTATGCACTGTTTTTTTTTATATTTCTGTCTTAATCACGCACGGCGCACGGATGAAATAGGTAGTACCTTCCATTAGCATATAGAGTACTTTTTCCCGAGAATTTATGCAGTTCCCAAGGGGGGTTTTTGTGACATGAAGCTATGTAGCCAAAGCCATGAAAAAAAAGTATTTTTCACAAAGGCCTAATATTTTGCTCGAGACACAAACCTGTATTATTTATGTTTTTTATATTCACTTAATTAAAAATAGTTATGAAGGCACGTAGAGATATGTGACAAGGGCTGCCGAAGTTTTAATGATTATGAATGATGTCAAGTAGGTACCTACATGGCTTGAAGTAATTATTGGGAAAATGTTTTAATGAAAATTGTTCTCTGTGTTGTCCTGAGCTTTCAGAAAGGAATTCTGTTATGCTCCAGTTAAGGCAAATCTAAAGAATTTCAATAACTCCTACTGTCACAGAGTCGGCGACTGAGAGACAGATTTTTTATTAATTCGCTGCAACATCTCGTTGTATTTATGGATCACATTTATAATCGAACTTATTTATGGTCATAAGCCAAAGAATTAGCTGTTCTTAATTTTTCAAACTGTTCTTAAACGGGTTTCGTTTGCACTTATAACCCTAAAATCATACTAATATTATAAATGCAAACAAGTAACCCTGTCGATCTTTTTTATACCAATAAGGCGGCAATCAAGCATACGGTCCACCTGACGGTAAGCGGTTACCATAGCCTATGGACGCTTACAACACCAGGGGAATCACTTGTGCGTTGCCGACCCTTTGACGACGAAAAATATTTTTCACGCCTTTTTTTGACCCCCAGGATGTCTGTTAAGGTTTTCACTCTTGAACCGCTGAATGAAACTTGAAATGAAAACCAAAGATATTTGGCATGCAGATAAATTAAATTAAATTAAATCTCAAATAAGTCTGGAATTTTATTCAGAATCTCATCCGCTGTCAACACCACCACATCGTATCAGCAAGCATCACCTGGATGTTATGTTTGAAAAATAATTTATAGGCTGTCACAATCTAATATGATTTGGTCTAATTAGCATTCATAAGTTTGCGCAATTTTTCATTTATAATTTTTCTAGTCTTTAAGTTTATTTGAAATTTTAAATCCAGCACGAATATGCAGCATGCTCTTTAAAACTAATTTCTACTATGTATATACCTAGACACAGCACATTTGAAAACAAACTTAGATATAACAATTGAGTTCCCTGACTGTACCTATATGTTCTTACACTCACACCTATTATCTATCTCAATAGAGCTTGTGCTATGGATACTAGATAACGGAAAAATAAAGATATTGATAATATACAGTCATATTAGAAATAATAATTTACTAAACATCAATGGGTTAGATTGGATGGGCACTTTCCATAAATTAAAGGATATTTCCGCTAAGGGTCTTGATTACATATTTCTAATAATTTAACAAACGTTAACTATTTCATGAATTTCAGTATTTTGCCATGAAACGAAAACGAAAATGTATTGGTATCCTATTCGGAAAAGCTATAGTTTTACACATCTCCATTCGACCTGTGACCGTCGTAATTGGAGTTGGGGTAAAATGTGCGGAATTACGATGGGTTTAATGTAAATGGCTCTAGCCGGCCGATAAAGGCAATGAAAATGTTGCGGTCCACCTCCTAGTCGATTGACACATATTCTGTACGAAGAGAATTTGCATTAAGAAAAACCACTGGTCCTTTGTTAGTACAAGTATGAGCTCATGTGTGAAAATATTGTTATGATCACTAATTATATTTTCCTCGTAGACAAAATATTACTGCGTTGGTAGCATATTTTCGCAAAAGGAAAAAGTAATTCATATCATAAACAAATATAAATATAGCGATTCTTGTAAATGGAATCGATAACCATGTTTTCTTTATTGAGCTAACTCAATAGACGTTGTCGTCGTTGCGTTTGACATACTTAAAAACATTTTCAGGGAATAAAAATTATTAGAACTCTGATTATGGAACTCATGCTCACGGTTTTAGATAGTGTAGTTACAATTTTTTAAAAAAGGGAATTAATTAAGGGACAGTGATGAAATTGTGTATTTTGGGCTTGTCTACGATCATTTTTGTACAAAATAAATGTGACAACTGAAATTTGATGCTGCATAATGTAAAAAGGAATAAATACTGTCAAATGAAGTATAATGTGACATACAGTAGGTAATAATTCATTTGGGTTCTTTGATGTAGGTAAAATTTACCTTAAATTGTACGCTCTCGTGAATTCTTTATCATGTCACACTTAAATCAAAAGCCATGTCAGTATACCATTTTGAGTTTATTGCTGTTAAAAATAAAATGGCTATGATAAAACTTGATTTGACTAAGAAAATCACTCCATTTAACTTTAAAACGCTTGAATTTGTTTAATATAAAGACAACATGAATATAGTAGATACTTTCTTACGTAGGTTTACTGAGGAATTAATCACTACGTTTTACGTTGGTTGCATAATTGAAATTAATTTAAAAAGGACCAGTCTTATGGGCACACTTCCTTTTTTACAAGATTTTTATTTTTTTATGTGTAAGGTGGTGTTTTATAATGTATAAGTTCGGTTAATTTTAATTAAACATGTATATAAAAAAGTATTTTCTTTTAAGCATCGAGAAATTGATTTAATTTTAAAATGATAACCAATAAATTTTTATAACACTGACCTAATATTTACATAACTTGAAACGTAATATTAAAAAAAAAGATAAATAAAAAACATCACCTAAATCTTGCGAAACAGGAAGTGTGCCAATAAAGCTGTAGTCACGAAAAAAACAAATCTGCTTTTTTACAAAAGTACAATACCTATGTAGGTACTCAACAAAATGGATGGAACAGCCGATTTTTTTCGCAATTTTGCGTATGCTTAATAAGTTACAGGGTTACTTATTAAGCATTGTATATTTTCACAAATCGAAGTGCCCAAAAACATTGCTAAGATTTTTTTCCAAAATGCAAAGATGAAATATTTGACAATAAATTATAAGTAATTTATTTTAAATTTTATAGTGACAATTGACTATGCTTTTATAATATACAATAATAGGTACACAAAAATAAAAACTATGATAATTGAACGTTAAAGCCTCATATACACATAAATACATTTATTTAAATACATCCCGTCGATCCTGTTCCCGTTTCCTGTAAGAGAGGTGACGAGGTGGCAATTGGTTGGAATTCAATAAGGCCCTGGATGCGGGCGCGTGACGCACACAATTCTTCCCTACCTCAGTAATTTTAGCACCTGACTGATAGAAACGTGTAGGTATCATATTTAGGATGTTCTGGCGAGTAGGCTGGCATCTATTGTAATGAAATATCGAAGAGAAAATTGCAATGTATTTTTAGAAGGCACGAAAACAATGCCCTGCCTTTGGCGTCATGTACCTTTCGGCATTATACTAATGTACCTATACGTCTCATAGAATCGGCTGACTTTTTGAACTCGAAGCTTTGAAAATGAAATCTTTGAAATACCCTTTATGTTAAATATGTAATTAAAGGTAATAATGAACAAAAAGTAATCATGGTATCCTCAAGTTGAACAGATTGCGTTAAGGAATCGAGAGTCTTCTGGCACAGGATTTTGTAGCAATGTTTACAGCAAAGGAACTAAATATTTTGATTTTCACAGGGTAGGCAGCACGCGAGTAGTGCCGAGCGTGCTACCAGCGTCTATAGGCTACTTTCGAAACCACTTACTATCGGGCCTGTTGTTTACCACCCCTGTCGTATAAAAAAAATGACATCTGTTATCGAAGAAATTGGCGACGAACTATACAAAGCGGAGTTATTTAGCTGCGTACAATGTACAATGACCTGCGTCTCTTGAAACTGACTCATCATCATCATCAGTAGCCTATTAACGTCCCACTGCTGGGAACATGCCTTCCTACATGGGAAAACCTTCCATGGAGAACCTCCCTAATGGCCCAATGCGGGTTGGTGGGTTAAAGCGGTTGCAGTAAGAACCGGGACTAACGGCTAACTACCGACTAATTTTGATTGACTCATCCCAGGATCAACCATGGCGAAAGTAGCTTTGTTTCTAAAAACTGAGTTTAAACTGAGTGTGTAGCTATAATCTATACCGATCTACACTAAAATGTAATTTCTAACGAAAATTAAATCTTATCCCACTTCACTTTAGAAAGAATATTTATGTAATACTTGTAAATAAGATAGTTTCATAGTGATTTATGGTTTCTGCCGATAAAGAGATAATTACTAAATACGGCATTAATAAGAAGATACTATAACTGTGGGTCGGTTTCAACGAAGATTGTAAAATTATAATAGGTGCTGATTAAACAAATTTTGACGTTCCTGCTGAAGATAAAATTTGTAATATAATATTTTTCTGATTCCTTAACAACTTTGAATGAAAGGAGCAAGTTGTAATCCTGTGTAATTATTTGTTATTTGGAGAAATTTCAAACATAATAAGCAGATTCTTGGAAACAAAGGCTGCTACGATTATGGTGTCATGTTTATGACTGAAAATTACAAATAAAACTAAAAGCTATGAAACTGAATTGCTTGATTGTGCTTTATTACTTGACTAGGACAAAGTTTTGAATGTTAATGATGGCGATAGACTGGTATGTTAAAATTTTTAGGGTTCTGCAACCAAGTTTATATGCCTAACAGAAGACCACCAATTTAAATCGGATATCCTATGTTAGCAATATTTAGTAAAAGTTGTATAGACATTGTAAAATAGGTCGAGGAATTTGCAAAAGAAAAACAAAAAACAATGCAACATGATTGAGGGAGATATTTTTAAAATTATTCTTTAACTTTATGATCTGTTGTACAATTTGTTATATTTCACTAAATAGGTATCGAATGACACTCCAGTACAGCCAAGTTTAGTTTTTTCCTTATTTATTACATCAACGAGCACGGATATTACTAACGGCGCAATGGGGAATGGCTCAGAGTAACTGAAAACCAGAAAGAACAGCACAACTAGGGGGCGAAGAGACTAACCGGATTTTTTAGATAATTTATTTCATGTTAAAGCTACAGTATCGAGTGAGTGATAAGTAAACGGTATTTAAAAATAAAATAAACTGACTCTAGCTACTCTTTAATATAATATGAGTAGTTATATATTATTCACGCTACGTTACGTAAATAATATTAGACTACTCATACTGTATCAAAGTGGACATAAACCAAAGTTGTATTATATCTGAAAATATTAGATAGCTACCGAGCTTATAATTTAGTTGTTATACCATTGGAATAAAATAGCTTTAAAATGTCATAGAGGTGAGAATGAAAACATTTTAGTAATTCAAAATCTACTGGTTTATTTGACGTCTCTTATTCCCTTAACTTAAATTCCGTTGCTTATAGATAGGTACTTACATATACATAAATCTTAAAAGAATAGTTTAGGGCTCTTACAAATCTTTGACGCCTTAGTGAAACAACAGTCGTAAGTAGTCTAGTTTCCAGATATTTTTTACACATAAATATTTTATTTAATAGCTGCAAAAACTGAGCGTCGAAAAAATATTTCGCCTGGTTAAGAAATATACATATACTCAGGTATAAGGGAATGACTGACATAAAACGAATATCAAAAAAATACGAAATAAGGAATTTGATCATATGAATCCACCGTTTGTTATATGTTTTTGCGTGTTAAATATGAGTTTGCACAAAAATTCTATGTAACTTTGAGCTCTATGCAAATAATGGACGAGTTGGCACTTGACAGTGATGCGGGTGACACCTACTGCTTTATACGACGCTCTTTTGTGATTTATTTATGTAATTTTCAATAATACACGAATGTGGTAACCGGGCTGCGATTCGTATTATGTATTCACACGTAGGCGTTATTAACATGGACAACATAGCAAGACGAACATAGCGTTAAGTTGAAAGTTTTTAATTTTATTTTCCAAATAATCCTAAATTTACACACATTTAATGAGAACTTAATATCATATGTTGTATTTTGAATCCTTCTCTCGACACGACGGTTATCGTTTCCATGTCTTTAGCCAGTCGTCCCTCACCAGTCCGCCTCGCCCGACCCTTTGTCTTCAGAGACCTACTAATTAGACCCACCAGTGAGTCTTCGAATACAGACGGGCTGACGATAGCGTCTCTTTTACAAAAGTAAACCAATAAAATTGAAGGTAGAGTGTGGTTATTCCGAACGCAGGGTAACTCTGAAAATGGCCATTTACATTGTAATTGATACGGATAGAGTTTTTTTATACTACTAGGTGGTGACTGGTGGTAAGTAGGTACCTCCGCCTATAGACACCTGCAATAACAAGGACAAATCACTTGATATTGAAGTTGCGTTGTCGTCCTGAGACCTAAGATGAAATGACTTCCATACCCAGTAATTACACTGTCTACCTTTTCCTCCAATCCGAAACACAGCGAACTGTTTACGGCTGAAATAAGAAACGTGATGATGTAGGTATCATCTAGACGACTCTACATACGGGCCTACCATCTAGTAAGGTCATGCTTGGTGCCGCCATTGGCTTGGGCTTCCCCTCTCAGCCAGCAGAAATAAAAGACCAATTACTTATCCCCTTTTACTATAAAGTAAAGAGTATCGATCGGAGTTACTCTGCGTTTTTAATTACCTCACTTTCCTCTAAGTTGTAAATATTTTTATAGCGTTTTGGTCTTATGACGAAGAAAAACATTTTATGGATTTTTTTTCTTACAAATAAAGTAAAGTGAACGATTGGATACCAACTATAGGTACAGGTAATGTTTTGATAGTTTCAAACCAACTCAAGCTTAAAATAAATTGCCTATCCATTTTATTTGAATTGTAAAGAAAGAGATTCAAAAGAACTTAATGTAATTCAACTAAAAACAACAGGAACATCGGTACGTTCCTGTTGTTTTTGGTTGATAAGAAAAGTGGACGATTAACAAAAAGCTTGTGCTTCTTTTCCAAGCTTTTAAGATAGAAAAATAACATATTGTTTGTGTAAAAGAACTCTGAAATTTAACGTTGCAGCGAATTTTTGCAGCACAGTTTTATATGTAGTTACAAAGTACTTCAAATAGGTTTCCGCCAACTTTATCCAAACCTACTACACTACATTATCCGAGGAAATCGTCAGGTATGCGAGCAGACGACAAACGAATCCAATAATTCTCGGTTTCGGGAGTAGCGGCACATCACACGTTCCCATCACGTGTCGACTGCAGCCGGGAGACATACGCTTTTATATTCAGCCAACGCTTACTGCGATATTGCTTACATTGTTATTGCTGGAATTTGCGAGACTGATTCCCGAGACGTTGGAATTCACGGTGTAATAAAAAAACGAGCATCATAGGATAAATAAAATTAATCGTCCATTTACTGAAAAGACAGGTATTGGATGACATTCTTTGTAATATAACTATAAAAACACGCTTGTAATTTTAGTCAAAATTACTCTGAACAAAGAAAATAAAATGTAATATAAGCGATTGCACTAATTCTAAACAGAGAAAGTCTTGTTACGTATCGAATAAAGACTTTGTTTAAAGGTTTTCTTGAAATTAGATAATACTGTCACGAGCGCTATTATAATAAGTATACTGCCAGTAAATGTCACACCTATACTTGACAAGGCACCGTAAGGGAATCAATTGGTATCTTAGAATACCACAAGTCAGCAATACGATACAAAAGGCTTGAATCTAATATAAACATACAACAACTAGAACTACATATCTTTTGTTTACTATTCTAATTTTAAATGCCCGATATTTTAAATGAGTATTCACCCGGATTATGAAAGGGTGAGTTAAAGGGACTGTAACGGTACCCGATGTTATAGTTTTGGACGGAATTTTTTATACCCGACCGTTTTCTGCGCTATTAAATACCAGTAATAACGGCACGAAAAATTTAGATAACAACTAATCCATCATTCGAACGATACCATAATTTAAAGGGTACCCGTAATAACGGTACCTTAATATTTAGGTCGGATACCTACTCTTTTTTTAAAACGGTCTTACACATAATGTTGCCAGCTTCTGTGATCAGTATCCGATTGAATACAGATAGGTACCCTAATTTTTAAGGTAACCTCCTAGTAGTTTGATGTATCGGTCGCTTCTAACCGCTACTGTAAATTTTAGATAGCGTTGAGAGTCACTGAATTTGAATACCGTTAATAATGATCCCCAATTTAATGTCATCGGTTAAAGCTTTCAAGCTGCTTAAAGGTTTTTAAGTCCCTGGTGGGTTAGTCATATCTATAGATTTAACAATGTATTATTATTACTAAATACAACAACAGAGTATTTTGATTTTGGATATTTATTCAATTGTTGTCGGGTTGCATTGCACGTAAAGGGGGGCCGATGTATGGTACCTAACACGTAGGTATGTATGTAGGCTACAAGCTCAAAGCATTTTAATCTAGCATAAATTGCCCCAAAACTCAATAGTTTGCATTCGAACAGTCAACAGCTTCTAAGGTAAAAGCAAAACGCTTGAAACTGCTTTTGTATTGGCTGGAAACTTGCACAGTATTCATGTGTAGGATGTGTTTGAAACATTGGGTTAGAAATTGATTTTCATAGATAACGATTCAAGCGAGACCTAAAGATTCTACCAACTTTCAATATCATCTTAAATTACTACATATTATAAAACATATTGATCATCGCTTATTCCACAAAATATATTATGGGCTGTATTAAAAAATCGATAATTTTAATTCAGTGGTTGTTTCATTATAATTATATATGCATTCGCGCATTTATGTTTCAATGTGCAGAAATTCACAAAAGCGTGTTCTGTTGAATGCAATATAAATTAAGTTTTTAATTTTAATGTCAGAAACTGTGAACCGTAAAAGAGAAGGGTAGTTTTGTTTATTTACGGGCAAGCGGACAGTTATAATGGGATTTGTTTATGATTAACAAATTGTAAAGTATAAAGGAATGCTTAATAAAGAAGACTGTAGAAATGCTGTAAGCTCAATATTTTTCGTAATTATGGAATGTAGTCCTTGATCGCGATATTTATTGAGCTAGTAGCTGAAGTAGTACCTAAATTTATTGTGCTAATCAGTGGTAAATATAATAATCAAGTAATTAGGTACTTTAGGTATTACTAGAGGCACAAACCATCAGGTGAGCCGTACGCTTGATTGCCATCATATTGGTATAAAAAACTAGAAATAGCCACTTACTACATTAACCAGATATGTTTGAAAATTGTGATCCCCCAACAACGATTTTGAGCATGTAGCGTTTGCCGTCGAAGTGAATAATCCTCCAATTTTCATTGGGGATATATTATTATGATAAAAAAGGTTTTGTATTGGTTTAATGCGGTATTATTTTGTATTTTACCATTATTGTACAAAATTACTTAAATAGGCAAACGTAACTCAAATGTGTGTTTTTATCCGATTTTGTAAAGAGAATAAAATATCAAATGAAGTATTCAAAGCGAAGGATTTTTAAATTATACTTAGTAATAATTTTAAAAATTTCTTAATTTTCAATACATAAGTAGCTTTATATTTTTAATGCTCAAAATGAAGTACTTACCTACCTACAATGGGCGGACTTAATGCCTCGTGGTGTATTTCCTAAAGTTCCAGGTTATACGAGGACGCATTTTGGTAGAGTTATGGACTCTCTCAAATTGCCCTAATGTTTTTTGTTTTTGAAATATGTAAAAGAATCTAGTCAAATACCTATCACCATAGGGTATTTGACTAAATTTTTATAATTTCATTTACAAATAGTAAGTATGTCAAAAAACAATCAATACTGACGAAGCAATCTCAATCAATAGTTTCTTAGAAGTAGCGAATTGTATAAGGAGCTATTATAATTTGTCAAAAACTCAATAGAAAATGAAGCTAGCTTGTGACGTCACAACACAGTAAAGCCATCAAATATTTATGGGTAAATGGACAAAATTAATAATATCTTTGTAATTAAAATATAAAACTAGAAAAATTTCACGTCCTGAGGCGGGAATCGAACCCATGAACATTTATAATAATGTTAAAATATAAAATTAAGAATATCTTTGTAATTAATGCGTTTACATGCATAGTTAAAAAATAAAAATTTGTTACATTATATGTGAATTAATAAATATTATTAATAGTTAAAATGATTTCTAGTGTTTATTTCGCAATTTTTTCCAAACTTCAATGCCACATATTTTCGAAATATGTACATGGAAAAAAACATTCTACTTGTCATCAAATACGCTATTAAGTTCGCCAGAGCGTTTTGTGACTAGTTTTCTAGTAAAGATTTTCCTTAATTTTGCAGCATAGGCAAAGTGTGCCACTTCTGTATAAGAAAGGGTTAATACTTTTTATATAAGTACATAAATATTTATCATCAAACATTTAAGTAGCTTATTTATCTTCATAAAAAGACTTCAAAGTTATTAAATATACTGGACATTGCTGAGAAAAAATAACATAATCATAAGATCACATATTTGCTATCAAAATGTCACATAGTATATAAGTATTACTTAAAATACTTTTGTGAATAGCTATTTATAAAGAAGGTAAAAAAACTTCTGCCTTGGACACTTGTCCGCAATCACAATGACCACAAAGCTCGGCGCGGCTGCTATCTTTAACTTGATATCAAGATTATTTATTACTCTGGCAAAGTTACACAATAGATTATCCATTCTGCAAGAAGCGGTGCCATTTTTTGTTTATACTTTGGACTTTTTTGGGTTAAGACGGAGGTAGATACTATTGTCCACTATTGTCTGCGGTAACCGCCCCTGTTATCGCTCACCCTACTTATCCCCGGTTTTCTGTCTGCGTCACTTGGGTGACTAGACTGCCTTAGAGATAAACTGTTCCTGACATTTAAAGAGTATATCCGTCATCCGTAGTCTTGAATAAAGAACGGATTTCTATTATTTTAAAATTAACATCTTACTTATGAGTTTATAGTATGATGAGCTGGTATGTCAAGATGTGTTTTAATTAGGGTTGTACCTAATTATAAAGATAATTCGAGCCACTTTGTTTTTAGAAAAAATCCTTAAGAACATTTTTTGCCAACCAACACATCTTTTTTTCAACAAAGATACGTACTAATTACGACAAAAAGTATCTGTAAGAGAGCATAACTTTCATAAAAGCTAACTTTCTTTTTAAAAGATGTGAGCTCAAATTATAACAGTTTGAAGTATAAACTTACCACCGAGGTGGGCCGTCAGCTTGGTTGTCATCTAGTTGACTGCATAATGTAAGAATTATAAAAAAACTACGCACTTCGTATTTAAGACTTCACTTATGGATATTAATTTTCTTCTAAAGGACCTATTAAATAGAAGATTTTTTTAAAAAAAAAAAGCTGTTTAAGAGTGTTTTGTGGTCCTGGTTGTTACTGCGGGCTGGACGACCAGCCTATAAGTAATCATCAGATTATCATGATGATATTTTTATAACAGGCTTAGTGGCTTTGTCTGTTTGAGGTTCAAACCAATATTTTACTACAGTGATATAAATTACACGTAAACGATATTTAATACCAAAGATATTCTCCAAAAGTAAATACAATTTTCATTTTAATGTTTGTGTGACATGAGCTAAGAAAACAATGGCAATGAAGTTTTGTCATTGTTGGTTCAAAAATAAGTTTCCAAACTTTTCATTTTTTGTCTATTCAAACACGAGTGCTGGTATCCCGTACTCAACATGCTCTGCGAGGGGTGTCACGCACGTGACGTGTCACGGATCACGCTGCTCTTTTGTCTTCCAAAGGGCGAGCTATCATCACATTGTCCCCTTTGACGTACTTTGAATTACACCGGTCGTCATAATAAATTATCTATGAACTAAGGTACTTATTATTTAATGAACCATCTTCAACCGCATATCAGGAATTAAAAATTCTGCGCCATTATCTAGCCCAAAGTAAGCATTGTTAAGAGCTTGTGTTATGGATACTAGATAACGGAAAAATAATGATGATAATAATAATATGTAGGTATATAAATATTAGAAATATAATAATAAACGTATAAATGTCCATGACTCGTAAACAAAGGTTCGTACTATCATACAAAAGTTTTCTCTTACTGGGATTCGACCCCGGGACCTCTTGACCGATTAGCCTGTATACTTAGCAATGGGTACAGACCGCTCGACCAGTCGATCGTCGATATTATAAATACAAATGTGGTCTAAACATTTCGATTTAAGATTTTCATTGTTATATTCGTTTTAATAAACGTCATTGATTTGAATACTTATTCTAGAATACGGATTTGGGAAAAATAAATTGTACCTATTTCGCTTTCGAAAGTTTTGTCGTTGTCTTTAATTTTATTAATTTGGTTTAGTTTCTTGTTCGCATAATATTTTGATAATATATGTAGATAATATCAAAATATTATGCGAATAAGAATTGTAGATGTTGTAGATATTCTGCACAAAATAGTTACATATGTATCGTAAAAATAAAATCTCAATTTCTACTAGCCATCAATCGACGCTGAACGTATGAAAAATTTTTTACGACATCTTTTTACGCTCACTTTCGTGAGTAAAAACCATTGCTCTATGAAACTTTATCGCTAAGAATATTGTAAAAGAAGTATCATGAATTTTTAATGACATCCAACATTTGATTTTTATACATCTAAAAGTAAATTAGTTTCAGTAGTTTGTAATTGTAAACAAAACTGCTGTCTTGTGTTCGGGCTAAACATTCGTAACCGTCGTTATCGATATAAAGAGGGGAGCAGAAACTCTCGTACTGATTTTAAAATGCGTGTTCGTCCCATTAAATCCGTCATCGTTGTTAATTTACGGCCTGTACCCGCCGTCCCCCGCCAATAAAAGTTGATGAGCCGTGATCAGTATGCCAAAACTTCCACAATGGACCAATAAGTTTGTATTATTGCTTGCAATGCTTCCTCGCATTCGCGGGGCTTCTGAGCAGATAACGTTACGCTTAGATTAATTACATAACATTATCGATTCGATGTAGTATTTGTCAGCGTCGTTGAGAATACAGAGAGAAGTGGATTATGAAATAATTTGTTGTTGTAAGTTATGTGGAAAATCAATTGCTCGTGGTATTTATATTATAAAAACTAGATAACATTGACATAGGTATAGTCGTAATTGCGGCTTTCGGTGTGATTAATTATTAACAGTAAACTTTTTAGGACACGGTATTAAAGGAATATTTTTTTTGGAGCGATCAATAGAGGTTTCGTCTCATGAGCGTCTTTGTTGATGAAAAATACCTACCCCATCATGAGGACTGTTTTCAAAAAGTTTTCTTTTTATATTACTAGATGACAAACAAGCTGACGGCCCACCCCATGACGGTAAGCGGTTACCGCCGCCTATAGACACCTGCAATAACAAAGGAAAATCACTTGATATTGCAGGTGCGTTGTCATCCTGAGGCCTAAGATGAAATGCCGTCCATGCCCAGTAATTACACTGGTTACCTTTACTTTCAATCCGAAAGACAGCGAACTATTTCACGGCTGAAATAAGAAAGGCGGCGGTACCAACCCAGACGACCCTACATACGGACCTACCACCTAGTATAATATCACTACGTTGTTTTACAATAGAATTTTTACTGTGTGATCATTTTCTATATTATTATTATGATCACTTTACAGATGAAATTTTCATAAGTAATCCGTAATATTTTTTTAAAAAAATTTGGACTTAAGACAGTGACCGAATCAGTTTTAAACCAGGTCTAACTTTAGTCCGCGTTTTATAATAAAGGGGATTGCGTCTGGTTTGAGCGTGCTTCACAAATTAAATTAAATTGTACTTAATACACCTTTATCGTTTTTGGTTTTGAAAGTGAAGCTTTTCTGATAATTTTAAAAACTTCCATCAAACTTTATGAAGTTTATTTACCAAAATTTTCATATAAAATATCCGATTAATTCAGAAAAGTTGTTGATATAAGTACATATGTATCGAGTCCTCGCTGTTTTGGTTTCAGCTAATATCGCGTGACATTTATCAACTGTCTTTATTCGTGAGAGTTATCCTGGTTTTTAGTCTTTTTAAATTATACACAACCATTAATTTAATTTTGTTTATCTAAAAGTTGTTTCATTTGGTAGGCGCTAAAGTAGAATTTTCAATGTTTTGGGATTTCGTTTCCTATCATGTACCTTAAACAGCCCGGCCGATTAGACTATTTGCAATTTAAATGACCTGCTTCTAACTGGCTTGACTCGTGTACCCAACTTTCATTTAATAACTCGATCATTTTAATAAGCTTGCTGCTTCCGAGTTTACCTTTGTAGTTTCTGAACAATGGGTAAAGTTTATAAATCAATTGCTCGTTATGAAGATTATGGGATGACTACCTATTATTTCGTAGCGGAACAATAAAATCTAATGTCACTTTTACAAAGTAATGCTGAATTTCTATGAGGATTATATGTATAAACTTTTGATACATCAACCTACTTAAATTAGCATTAAGTAACCTATGTTCTTAACTTAATTTGTGCAATTTTAGTAAGTATTGTAAGCCAGATAACATACTTATTTTATTTCGAGTACTTATATTCCATTTTTGTTCTTGGTTTGTATTTATTGTTCTTTAAACGACTACTTACTTTATTAAATTTATGTAGACATCGGTTTTTATTGTATCATTTCGTAACTAGTTTTGTATTAATGACTCTTATAATGAAATATGTTAGGAATAAAATTAAATGTTGAATTGCGAAAAATAGTACAAAAGAACTACATATAAAATATTTTACAAAATTATCCACTGTTAATGAAATTCGCACGTGAAACAAAGCCTCATGATAAGCAAATCCTTTGCCTCAAGTCTCAACTTACCATAACTACTAATTCTGACCACATACGTGTGTGAAGCTCTGATTTGATATTAATTAGGAACAGATTGTGCATTCCTGTCACGTTCTTGGCGCTCAATAGACCTGTCTGATTTGGGTTACGGTAATTGTAGTGTCTTAACGCGTCGGTAAATTGTACACAAGGCGGCCAATAGAAGTCATGCAGATCCGCTTACACTCGACTAACCTTTCGACAACCGTTTGCCATTTGATCCAGTTAAAGATCAAATATCATAATATTGACTCATAGGTGAAAGAAAGAAAGAAAAAATATTTTATTTCAAAAGGCCACAAAGAAGCACCTTTAAATCGTCAAAAAAACACATTCTTACTTAGCCTGTCTGTCATGTCTGAATTTACACCGGTTCCAAAACTTGAACTACTGAGAAGATTCCGGCAACAAACTCGTGTAGTCACTCTTTTCAAATATTAAATTACAATATTTGTAGTTAAAAAATATAACTTTTAGCAGTGCACTGCCGCCCAGCGAAAAAAATAATAAAAATAAGTAGAGAATGTAAATCATCTTACCAACAAAGTAGGTACCCAATCTCAAAAGTATTATCGTTATTTTCAAGCTATCTGACAATGCACAATCATAATCACAGAGGTTAATAGTCATAAATATCATAATACTAGTAAATAAACATTGACATGGTAATTAAAGTAAGTTTAACATGGTAAGTTTTGGATAACATGGTAAGTCTGGATTTGATTATCACTTAGTGCTTTCTTTGCTTTGTAGATTTTATATTCGTTAATTCTATTAGGATAACATATAACATCTAACAACATGGGCTCATCTTACCGATTCACAATAGGTGGTGTTGGGTCAATTGCCGTGCTTTGTTAAAAAAAACTAAGTAAGTATGTACATATATCTTAAAGTAAGTCATATTGACGTAAATAAGATCAAATTTATTTTGGTTGTGGTGGAATCTTGATTCTTCAACCACAGAGGAACTGACTATCTCACCTCTACTTGCCGGAGCATATCAATGCTGTTAGCATTATTGATATGACGGCAGATTTAATTAAAATGGTGGTAGTTAGCCAGGCGGACTTAGAAAAATATTAGACAGTAAGCATTTTATTACTATTCCTAGTTGATTAAAAATTATTATTCAAAAATCCAAGAATTCACAAAACCAATATTCAAGCTAACTGCGGAATAATATTGGAAAATTTTTCGGTGTAACTTGAAGCCACGGTTGGTAGCGCAATTGGCCCGGAGTGCCCGGAATCTGCGGCGTCTGTTTTATTATTTTTTTCAACGCTGCCATAATATGAGTAGGTCTTATGCTTTGTTGTAGAGGGGGTGTTAAACTTTTGTCCCTTACCTGTGTCCCTAACAATAACTTCAGGAGTTAAAGTTGAGCTGGGCGTAAGATACCTATTGACATTTCTATTACCTACATAGCTTCGTTGGCCTACTACATAACAGAACGATTCTGTTAGGTGGCGCCTGGAAAGTATTTTCGCGTATTTTTGAGCTATCATATTTAAGCTTGATTAATGTATGAAACATTAATCTAAGCACAAACGAAGGGCATAATTAGATCGATTACTTTTGCTGTAACATTAGCTGGTACTCATTGAGACAATGTTTATTAAGTAGGCACTCCATACTAATATGGAGTGACGTAGTAAAGACCTAAGCCTTTAACCCGTTAAGCATCAGATTCCAAACACAATTGATTTTTCAATTGTCACAGCCCTCCGGTGGGATAACGCCGCTTGAGGCATAGTTGGTATTTATTTGTCATTAGACCTCCGGAGATTCTACGCGGCTTAACAAATTGATGTTTACTTTAGGCTAGATAATAAGTGTGACTATTGTTATTATTATAGTGGTATTTACCACTCACATTTCGAGCGCCTAACTGGGGTAGCACCTTACAAAAGATCGCAGGTGAATAGCACTGCTCTGTAGAGTGTTGTTAACTGCGGTGAGTAAATTAGCCAGAGCTCATTCAAGAACATTACCTACTATGGTCCCGAGATTCAGAAATCTTAATACTTAAGATTATAGTTTAGGTATCTCGGCGAGTTATTCTTGTTTAAATATTATATAATATGTAGCTAGTAGTAGATACCTACATGAATAATGTTTACTAATTTATAAAGTTGAGTAATTCATTTTAAGCTTGATTTTACATCCTAGTCCATATACAGCATATTATAATTAGTTTCACTTGTTTGGTATTTTTATAAGTTAATTTATTGAAAATTAAGAAAGTGTTATTTTAATAACACGGGAAATAGTCTCCTAAGTTGTCAACTTATAGCTTCCTCTTCTTTTTTACAGGCTCGGCAATGGGTGAGTAGTCCCCAAGGTACACAAGCGTCTATAGGCAACTGTGACCTCTATTATTATCAGGCCGACCGCCTGCCTTGTTATAATGCTTGTATGCCACCATTGTTGTATAAAAAAACTTATTACAGTCATTAGGCACGTAATTAATTATTAGATGCATCTAAAGACTACCTTGGAACCCTTATAGGTACCGAATATAGATACCAATTACTTAAATCAAACAATCTATACTCAGATGTAGCTCTGTATGTACGACACGATAGCACATCAAGTGTAACAGTTGCACTGCGAAAGCCGCCTCTATTACGAGCGCAGTAAGGGCGATGTCAAGGTCAAACTGTTCCGCTTGATGGGCTGTCGACTGTACAATGAATTCGACTGTTCTTCTCAAGTTCTAAAACTTCGCTCCTTAGAGTTAGAAGGTATGACGTCGATTTAGGGGCCATTGTTTGTAAGCTTACGATCAAAATTAATGAGGCTCCAAGTGAACAAACTTGCTTGTTTTCAAAGAGAAGGACGACGAACGAAAGCCTTCTTAACCTGTTTTTCGACTGCCGAATCGTCCAAATCTTATTACTCTTTCACATGCTGCTGTAAACGGAAAATGTGTTATTTATCTACTTATATGATGATTTATGTAAGTACCTATTGATTCTAATGATTTTTTGAGTATTGTTTTTCATATAACTAAGGTCTCCAGTATAGGGAGTGAAATAAATAATATAAGCAAACACAAAAAGAAGCTCAGTGTATACAGAAATAAAAACACTTTATATTATCAATATATCCTAATTATTAATTACTTGCTCTCTACCCTGCTAACTTTATACCTTTTGACAGTTGTGTTCTGGCAAATACTTAAACCTTTTTTTGTTTTATTTCAGGTACATTTATCTGCAACTTAACGTTTACATTATAGTAAGTGACACTACTTAATGGTAATGCATGTAAGTACGTTGGTCGGTATATAGAATGGTACCGTCAATCTGCATTATTTCAAATAGAAATGTCATGAAATTATCGAATGAATAAGATGTTTTTGAAAGTCGCAAACCATTTCCATGAAAAAATGTAGCCCATGTTTTATATTATGGTCGTATTGACGGCACCACCATGTTTTTGAAAATGTCAAATACATTTCTTTAAACTAATATTGCCGTATAACGGCTTTGTATCTAAATGCTGTCAAAAACTTACTTAGTTTTTACTTCAGAAATTTAGGTATAAAATACTAAATAAACATGTAACATAATCGTAATCAAAGAATTATCTTCCAAAAAAAGCTAATTGGTAGCCGTTCAAATGTACAGCGCCACACAAAAAAAAGAACAACGTTTTTGGTTTTGCGTTAGAAATTAGCGCGATCGAGGCCCTGGTAAGAACCTTAATTATATAAGGTTTCTACCAGATGTTGTTTTATTAAAGCAGTAGCGTACCTACTACAAAATGAGCCCCATGGAATTATCATTGTCTGCCATTAAATAAATGCGCGCGAACGGGGAATGTAACAAAAAATACACTAAGTACCTCTGTATTTTGGTTGTA
Organism: Nymphula nitidulata; assembly: GCA_947347705.1. Taxonomy (NCBI): domain Eukaryota; kingdom Metazoa; phylum Arthropoda; class Insecta; order Lepidoptera; family Crambidae; genus Nymphula; species Nymphula nitidulata. The sequence continues at coordinate 11,988,559 of OX374625.1, read as the reverse complement.
ATCCTCTAACTTATTTGTCATAGTAAAAGGTTTTTGTACTGCATGTCATAATCTCTGATTTTTTGTGTGGTGTTTCGGTATAAAATATTATGGCAGTTGTATAACGGCTATTGTACGGGAGAGCACGCAGCATTCACAATACGCCGCCCATTGTGTGTGATAATTGAAAATGCGGGTGCCATAATCGGTGTTTTATACACGGTGTACAAGTACGCGTAATGTGTTGTTATAGATTGGCTATTCGAACATTCAATATTAATTGCAGCTGGCGTGCAAACTGTTAAATTAGCTCAGTGAGGTGTTCCCGTTGAAAACTAGGTAAATTGAAAGAAGCCTCGCAAATGGTGTTCCGGTTTCCAGTGAAATGGCTGTTGGCACGAGTAGGGCTTCGGTGTCCGACCACAGGTACGTGCTTACGCTAACACGCCTTCCTGTGTTCCATGAACTCGATTCATTACCTAATTGTCAATCGAGGTCAAAACTATTCTATGACTCATTGTAATCATTGGTAATTTAAGCACATATCAAGCTATTAGCGAATTAATTTTATAATATTATCTACTTACTACAGCAAAATCTTGTAGTATTATGTTTGTCCGTGTACTACACCTTCTATTTATTAACATACAGTGCAAAATTTTAGTCAAGATTATTGAGTTCCTTCAATCGGTTTCATTTACTTTTAATCTCATAATATTTCAAATGAAAAACTCATAGGTTAAATATCAGAAATGTAACTTTTTGAAATCAACATGATAAATTATTTTAATTATTTTAAGGAAGATGAATCTTATTCGTTTATTGAGGAGCTCGGTGGTGAGGAGCTCGGTGGCGTATTGGTTTGAGCGCTCCAGGTTTCGACACGAAAAACAAAGCAACTTTCGCCATGGTCGATCCTGGGATGGGTCAATCAAAGTTTGTAATCTTGAGCTCCTCCGTGCTTCGGAAGGCACGTTAAGCCGTTGGTCCCGGTTGTTCCTGCAACCGCTTTAACACACCAACCCGCATTGGGCCAGCGTGGTGGTGTTATGGCCCAAACTCCTCATGTGTTTCTCCCATCTAAGAAGGCCTGTGCCCAGCAGTGGGACGTATATAGGCTGGTGATGATGATGATGATGAATCTTATGCCCATTTATTCCGAGTATGTAATTTATATTATAAACAGATAAGCATTTATCAGTGAAATCATTAATAAATGTTCACAAACACATCACTCAACCAAAGTTTGGACGAGTCCGCTGAGATTACACGATAAAACATACAGTATTTATTTTAATTTAAATCAATCTATTATGCACCTACCTGTGAGACACAAATAAAATAGGTTATTATTGTGTGTCAGTTGTGAGGAGCTCGGCGGCGTACTGGTTTGAGCGCCACCGTTTTTGTATAATGTTAATGTATAAGGTATAAATAAATCAGTTCAATGGATGCTTAGGATGTGAAGGAAAAGTACCACAGCTGCTCCCTAATATTTATTACATTAATCTGACTTAGAAAGTTGCTACACCGGCACAGGTCGACCTCTACCTGATATTTTTAATTAAAAGGGTTTCACTCTGGCAATATTTTGAGACTCGAAATTTCATTTGCGCGTCCAAAGCGCGTTTTAAATCATACTCGCGATCCCATCGTGATACGCCGCGGAGTATAAAACAATGCCAATAGTATCCTTCGAGGCTTATCAAAATCTCAAACAATAGTGGCTGTTGTCCTCCGGTTGCTCATATCGAATGCAACTGAGCGCGCCACTTGGTGCATCCAGCGGCAAATCAAAAGGCACAGGAAATTCTCGGTCGGTGGTCTGCATTCATACTGGCTCCTTGTAATTGCGCCCCTTAGTAGCATCGCAAGCCTCTTATTTCGAACTTGATATATTTTAATTCAGCCTCTTTGCAACGGCGCTTTTGAATTCTACAGCGTAAAAATACTGCGTGAACATTTTTTCTGAAAGGGACCGTTTTATTTTGCTGTTGATACTATCATTTTTTCCTAGCTTCTTGCAATTTTTGCTTCCTAGCTAATCATTGCTTTCTCCTAAGCTTATTTAGCAGCGCATGCAGTATTCTCCCCTACCTTTGATGCCCTTTCACCCTCCTTTATAAATTTATGATAAGACAGCGCCTGACCTGTATAACCTTTGCAAACACACGATATCTTACTGATGAATTAACAATATACAATTCGCATACCCTAAAATTTGCAATTATAACCCGCGTTTACAACTTACCTACATAAACGTAAACAAAACTAATAATACATCGCTTAAGGGTGACCCTGGTTATATAACCTCAAACCTAAATGTAGCTTTCGCTAAGCAACTAATCGTAAATTTGAATATAATGCCATGCACAGCCCTACGAATAAGCTAAGGAACTTGATATTTTATAGTCACGCTATGTCAATATTATTTAGCAATATACATTTCCCATCTACTTATTAACAAAATTACATGTTGTATCTAACCAAGCATTACCTGGAAAGGAGATATACCTACCATAACTATGTATTTGTAATGATGGAGACCTAATGAACAGGCCTACATTTTAGCTAGAACTTTAATAACGGCTTTTACGTTGTGTGGTACAGGTATGAAGATTCCAAAAGCTTTAAAAGCCGGCATAACTACGGAACACAGTGTTTTATTTGCTAAATGCGGGTACTATTGTTCTTTGACGACTGTACTGGCGAACATTTAAACGCTTGACAACTTTGTCTAATACTCAAGTTCGCAGCTTGATACATGAAACATTAATGGATTATGATTATTATTATCTTTAGTCACACACATTAAAAATCTTTTTAATTTTGTTATAAATTCAACATGTAGAGAATAAGTATGATTATTTAAACAATAATGGCCTCGTAAGAAGGCTCAATGCCCCCCAAAGGGCAATAGAGGGCTATGCTCGGATTTCTCTGCGTGATCGAATCAGGAATGATGATATCCGCAGGAGAACTAAGGTTGTCAACATAGCCCGAAGAATTGCGAGCTTCAAGAGGCTGTGGGTTGCCTCCATCAAAACAGAAAGAGCCTTCGTGGACCGCGGTTCCGGTACACAAGCCTCCACACCCGTTTATCTAGTACCTATTCTTTATAATTTAGTTTTAATGCGAGAATACCATTATTATACTACATCACTTGTGATTTTTTCCTTGTTATTGCAGAAGTCTATCCGTGCGGTAACCGCTTACCACTAGGTGGGCCGTCAGCTTGTTTGTCATCTAGTTGTATAAGAAAAAGCTGGGTGGCTACATCATAAACTATTATTGAAGTTTTTTTTTAGTTTTATGGCTAATTACGGTATTATTGCTCTCAAGGACTATGAATTTTTTAACAATTATCAGTTTGATTGCCTCCATTGATACCGCGAGTCACAAAGGGACAAAGAGCATACAGATGGTACAAAAGTTAGCCGACTTATATTTCATTCAGCAACCCAGAGGGCAGTTATCTACCTAACAGAGCCGCCGATTGTTCGTGCAAATTTAATCAGTACCTAATATCCTCGTCGGCCGGCGAGCCGATTTACACGAGGGGAATTAGCGGTGCAAACAACCAGCTTCAACGATGATTTGACTCTTATTTACATAGTTTTGTGACATCTGGCGCGCCTTTATTGATTGCAGTCAATTGTATTCGGCAATGTTCCTTGTTTTGCCTTAAGTACTTACAAATAAATCTGAAATCTCCTTCCCGTAATCCACAATTGACAAGTCGTTTTGTCTAATTCTATTTAATTTATCTGAAATAGTGGTTGCACCTTTCTTACTTAATAAAACATTTTGCATATTATCAATTAAATCTTTGACCGTCTCATATTTCGACTTCAATCTTATCTTTGCCTCTTGAGATAATCTACTCATGAGAACAAAATTAATCAAATTATGATTACAAGATTATTCTTTTAATAATGAGTCATAATACTGGATAGTGTCTCTTAATTGTTTTCTGTTAGATTCTTCATTGGTCATAATCGGCAAAAGGCTTATGGCAGTTTTTAAATCAAAAGAATTCATTTTCGTAACTAATAACGAACTACCACTTTGACACAACAATAAAATCTCTTCATATAATTGCATAAATTTACGACAGTAACTTTCTGTTAATAATATATCTTCATTACTAAAATATTTTTTATTTACCTTCTCTTTAAATTGTAATAAACAACTCTCGTATTTCTGATAAATAATATTCACTTCACTTAATTTACTCTCTATTACTTTTCCTGTTCGTCTACTATGACCAAACCTAATTAAATACACTTTAATCTTTTTTAAATCATCATACAATGTTAAGAAAATATCCATAGCTTACCAACATAGTGAATAAAAAGGAGATAGACACGTAAATACCTGAAATTTTATATTAATACATTTAAATGATTGTATCTTATTATAAACTTAAGTCGAAAGTTCAATCCGCGCACTGTCCGTATATGGTAACGCACTGCATATTTTCCGTCACGCAGTTCATGGTCACGATGCGACTCAAGAGCATTACGGCGATAATATAGTTTAAACGCGATTACACATTCTTATTATCTAACACTGACACTTCACTTTTACACTATATCGGGATAAACTTTGGAAACCTCTGGAGCCCCCGGTTGCTGCTGCCGACTAAATAACGATCTCCTTAACGCTAATCGGTTAATTTCTCTGGTTATCCATTTTTACAGCATTTCTTATAGAGACGAAATGAGAAATATGGCATCCCAATGAGCAACATCAGCAGAATAATGGTCAGGATAATAGTCGTCGTGAATAGATGAAAACGAAACTCATCTAGGGTAGATATCAACCAGCTAGGTGTAGGTGGTAGCTCGCCGAACGCTTGGTGTCCTCTGGTAGTGGTAGTGGTGGCTAGGCGCTATAATCTCATAGATTGTCTTTTGGAGTGTGCTCTCCAAAAAACAGTCTGTAGAAGACAGACAACCATACAGCCTTTTCAGTACTCCACTAGTTTTAATTCTTTCCTACTTTACTAAAACTGTCTACATTGGTACACTTAGTACTTTACCATTTACTCTACCCGTAGACAGCACCCTTAAAAGAGATCTTTTCTAGCCAACGCATTAATAAGTGGAAGTGATAGAGATATTTCTAGTGATAAGTAGACAAAATAAAGCGCGATAAAAAAATTAGAAAATTATAACTAAGTACCTACCTAAATGATAATTTTCTTTGATGCGCTTAATAAACAGCTAGATATTTACAATAAAATACAAATACGTATCTAAAATTTATTTTTTATATAACTGGATGGCAAACTAGCTGACGGCCCACCTGGTGGTATGTGGTTGCCGTTAGATACCTGCAATAACAAGGAAAGAAACACTTGTTTGTGTGTCATTTAGAGACTTAAGATGCCTGCCATAATACGTAAAATAAATACATAAACATACTATAAATGCAAGACTAAATACATTAGTCTATCAATTGGTACCTAGCACTTGCGAGATTTTTTTATACAACCAGGGTGCCAAAAAAGGATACGTCCCATCTAATAGTAATCGGTTAATCACACATTACGCACAGTGTAAAAATCAAGGGGTAGGATTTGGTTAGTTAATGCTTCAATTCTTTGGTATTTTTCACATGGTTACTTTATTCGTCACAGACCTCGGTAACTGCACTCAGTTCGGTTTTGCTCGGTAGCAAAACATTAACTCCTCAAACCACTGTTTGAAGACTTCATGTTTTGTTGCAACAGTAGAAATGAATAATGTTCTTACTATTGAATTCTGAATTCTATTATTATACACATAAAATATATCTTACGTTTATTCAATACGAGACCACTAAATAACGTCGACTTTATCACCCAGCAGGCGATTCGCTCTGACTGAACACAACATGAACTCGCTGTACATTGCCAAACCCAGCCAAATAAATGTACTGTAGAAGTACGAGGAACATAATTTATTGGTTTCGTAACATTCAGAAAAATTTAGAGGAAAATTATTGAATGTGTTGGACCCTGACAAAATAATATCTATAGCTAAGAATATAGTACCCAAAATGTTATTCAAATTGGCATTTGAGGAATTCAGCAGGGGCAGCAGTCGATCCCGGTGTCAGCGAGGTGCTTGAAAAATGGGACATGGCTAAAGTGTCCACACAAGGAGCGTCCCACACCAAAGACTTACCCATCTTCCAAGGCACAATAGTAATTCCGTCAGGCCTCTTCCCATCATTCCTATGATCCCCGCTAAGCCGTAAGGTTCCAAGCAGCAGCACAGAATTGTAATAGTCTAACAGAAGGTTCACAGTTCCACGCGAAATTGAAACTTATCCTGTGACTCGAGTGTTCATATTCCAGTGGGAACTGCGGAGTGACACCCCCCTGGCAGCAAGCGCCCCGGAGGTAGCAAGAGCCCAACGAATGACATCTAATATCGGCATGCCTGTAAAATCGACCTACACTTCTTGGACAAGAGAGCCAATGCTGACCAAGATCATCAGCCATATTACCACAACGGCAACAGTGAGGAACATTGCAACGGTTCCTAAGCGCAAATAGGTAGCAATACAAAACACAGTGCGACCAAGGAGTATACCTAAATTAGTCAAAGGCAAAGCCTGTAATCATAAACCAGATTCCCACTCTCCCACAGCCAAGAGACGGGCTAGATCCGCTGAACTGGTTGACGTGTTTAAAAGATTATCCTGCACCAATTCGCAGAGAGGCCTGTCCCATTGCTAAGCAGGAGGAAATAGGGAAGTCCGTGTTAGGGCAGGCCACTGACCAGCTTGATTTGGCTTCAGTCAAGTGGGGACACTTCATAAGTAGGTAATTAAAATTTCACTCTATTTTTCTAAGAAACACTTGAAATTTTTCTTATACCTAAACCACCGAAACACATTGGTTTATTCAAATTCTGCTTCACATTCTTCTCTTCTAATGATAATATTGAAATGGAAAATACCCCAATCCTAAGTCCTCGACAGCTCAGTGGTCAGAGCAGTCGCCAGTATTCTAAAAGGTCGTGGGTTAGGTTACCGCCCCAGAAACATGAATTCTGATTTTCAGTCTAGATAATTATCATTCTGAGAAAGCAGATTCAAAATAATTATGAAATTCATTTATACGAAGTAGATAGCAACTTCGTATCAATATGATAAAATGAAAAGTTGAATTATGAATGTAATGATGTCTGGTTGTCTTTCGTTATTTTATTTTCATTTCAATAATTTGGACTTATTTAATAAATAAATGTTATACGTCATTAATATTCATAATTTTACCCCTTCACAACAGTAATCAAAGAGCAGCGGCGTGGGCTTATTTTAATAATTCCTTTGATGTCGAATCCAATCCCTAGTCTTATTAACTTAGAATGATATGGGAATATGTGAACATGACTATTCCTAAGAATCAATATGAAGTGGAGTAATTACCTACTCACTAAGTAATGTTTTCTACGTAACCAAACTGTTCACTCGTAGATTGTGTGCAGTAACTCCGTACAACAATTGTGTCATCTTATCTAAGTAGTTTACGAAATTCTTTCTGCTTGTGCAAATTGAGGGTGGACGTAGGGTGAGCGAAGGTTGTTGACCTGTGATGTTCAGCTGTTATGGAAGAATCTCTTGGCGCCAATCCGGCTCCAATGCTGTCGCGACATGTCGGCGCCTCACTAAACTTGGGACGGGAATCAACAGCAAATTTTTTAAAAATCAATCCATGGCGCCAATGGAAGCTTTCAAGCTGGTGTGGCGGAAAAATTGTGCCTTTTGTTTGACTCTTAGCTATTTAATATTTTCCAATAGGCTTCGATAAAATAGAAAATGTATTTTTAGGTTATCAATTTGATAATAGCTAGGACTAAGATTGATCACAATATCAGCTGATATTGTGATGAATCTTACAATTGGTATTTATCAGAGAATACTTTTACTCCAAGAAGGTATTATGCATACCTACAGTAGGACAAAAGAAGTGGTAAAACATCGAGTTGGTATTTTGCGTAGTGAAACTTAAGAATTCAAATCAATATTAATGTTTATTAAGTAGTTATTTGATTATGATAGCACTTGGCATGTATTCAAGGTTGGCTTCAACCACCTTAGTATTTGTAGAATTACCTATTCTTATTCACCACTGAATTATGCAAATAAAAACGAACAAGTGTTGAGGTGGCGTGAGCTCATTAGTATTCTGAAAAGCTAACAAAGCTATCGTCTTCCATATTAAAATTATGTGACTGTGAGATATTAATACGGCAAAATGTGTCTAGTCATATATTACTGAACTTGGTAGATACCTATTACCGCTCTATTTATGTTTCATTTGCTCTACAATCACGAACAATAATATTGTACCCACTTTGACATTTCAGCATCCTTATTACCTTTGCAATAAGAGTCACGAACTGTCACAAGTGGGTACATGTTATTGTTCGCGAATGTACCTACATCAAAGGCATAGTGGTAATTTTCACTATAATTTTGGCGCCCAACTGAATGTAGCAACTCCATCTCACAGAAAATAGCAGTTACATAAGCACACACCTTAGTGTTCTTGCGATTAGGTCACCATGTAAAACTCATTGACGAACTAGCTTATCTTAACCCAAGATTTTAACATTATGCACATAATATGTTTACATTTGTGTGGGATTTATATCAATTAATTTAAAGAAATAAAATTGTAAAGAAAATCAGAAAAATGCTAATTTTGCCTGTCAGTAATTGATATATGAATTGCAACTTAACACTTACTTGAGTCTTTTTTTTTTTTTTTTTTTTTATACAATGCACGACAAATGACTCAACACCACCTGATGTGAAGCAGTAAGAAGAGTCCATATGCGAAGACAGCTAGTGCAGTTCAGACACTACCCTAGCTGCCTCCACCTTGCCGGCCCGAAAGGTGCTTTTTCACGCCTCTTTTGAAGGAACCCATGTTATAGGAAGGAGGGAACACATGTGCTGGCAAAGAATTCCAAGTTCTGGAAGTTCGACAAAGAAAAGAGCTACTAAATTTCTTTGTACGTGATGTTGAGGTGGAGACAGTGAATTGATGACTCCGAAGACCGGCACGCGTGCTCCTGAGTAGGAAGGGGGAAGGTGGGATAAGGTCAAATAGCTCTTCAGAACACTCTCCGTGATATAGCCGATAGAAGGCGCTAAGCGACGCAATGTCTCGACGCAATTGCAGAGGCTCAAGGTTGTTGGTGACCTCTACATCGCCAACGATACGGACAGCACGACGCTGCAATCTGTCCAGGGCATCGAGTAGGTACTTGGCGGAGCCATCCCACAAGTGCGAGCAATATTCCACGCAAGACCGGACCTGAGTTTTATACAGCAGGCATAATTGGTCAGGCGTGAAAAATCGACGCACCTTGTTCAGGACACCGAGCTTCCGTGAGGCTGTTTTTATCACGGTTTCGATATAGTTCCTGGAATTCAGATCGCAACATATCTCCATACCTAGCAAGTTTAGGGAGCCCTGTGCCGAAAGAGTCGTGCCCTGAAGAGACGGAAGGGGAAGGAACGGCGACATTTTGGCTGTAAACGCGCACACCTGTGTTTTCTTAGCATTGAACTCAACAAGATTGTTAGATCCCCATTCAGATACGAGGTTCAACACCCTGTCGAGCTCAATGGTAAGATTCTCTCTCTCTCTCTCGGTTTCAGCGCGCCCAGCCCCTGGGCGACCGTAATATCCCCCATGCACTGTACTGTCATCTGCATAGCAATGAATGTTTCCTAACGGAATCATGTCATTGATATGAAGAAGAAAGAGTGTGGGGGATAGAACAGAGCCTTGTGGTACACCAGCATTCACTGACATGAACCGCGAAGCGCATCCATCTGCGAGGACACGGATTCTTCGCTCATGCAGGAAGCCGGCGATCCAGTTACAGAGCTGAGCGGGCAGACCGTATGCCGGGAGCTTGGAGAGAAGAGCCTTGTGCCAGACCCGATCGAACGCTTTGGCAATGTCAAGGCTAACTGCCAGTGACTCACCACGTTTGTCAATAGCTTCACCCCAGACATGCATTAAGTACGCTAGAAGATCACCCGTTGACCGGTTCGGCCGAAACCCGTACTGTCGATCATTAATTAATGAGTGATCTTCTAGGTATCGGATCAGCTGGTGGTTTAAGATCCGTTCCATGACCTTGCAAAGAACTGAGGTGACAGCTATCGGGCGGTAGTTAGCTGGGTCTGATCGGTCTCCCTTTTTGGGGACCGGTTGCACATTGGCCTCTCTCCAAGATTCCGGCACACACCCAGAAGAGAGAGAAAGACGGTATAGCCGCGTTAAGACAGGAGACAACTCCGCTGCGCAGTTTTTCAGTACTATCGCTGGAATGCCATCAGGTCCACTAGCTTTCCGGACGTCGATTGACTGAAGCTCCGCACGTACATCACATTGCCTAATACGAATATCGGGCATTGTGTGGCCACAGTGGGAGAGTGTTGGTGGCTGTAAGTTGCAGTCATCGATTCGGGAGTGAGCAGCAAAGAGTTTTACCAAGAGATCGGCTTTCTCTTGCGGCTTGTGAGCTAGCGAGCCGTCAGAACATCTCAACGGGGGCAGCGAGGGTTGACAGAAGTTGGATTGCACGGCTTTGGCCAGACGCCAGTAGCTACGGCTTCCCGTAGGATGCGTAAGAAGTTCTTGGCCAACTCGTGCAACGCGCTGTGCATCCGCTCTGATGAAGGCCCTTTTGCAGGACTTGGTGGCGTTGTTATAGACTGCTTTCAGTGAGTCAATGTTGGGATCCCCGCAAGCTCGGCCCCTGATCCAAGCGCGGTATGCCGACTGTCTGTTTTCAACAGCTAAGGCACAATCGCGGTTGAACCAGAGGTTACGCCTACCCCTACTGATGAGATCGGAGTGAGGGATATAGTACTCCATCCCTAACATGATCTCATCAGCAACAGCAGTAGCGCTAGCGTTCGGGTCCAGCTCACTGAAACAGCGCTGCCTCCAAGGGACAGATGCGAAGTAATCCCGCATACCGTCCCAATCTGCCGACGCATAGTGCCAGATGCGGCGTTTGGCAACCATAGGTACCGGTGGCGACGCCCGTGGCACCCCAGCGGATACCAGGCAGTGATCCGATGTTCCTAAAGGAGCACGAACCTCTAGCCGATATCCATCCGGGCGAGTCGTCAGCAGAAGGTCCAACAATGAGGGCGCGTGACCGACAATGTCTGGAATCCTGGTGGGCTGGTTTACCAGTTGGGTCAGGTCGTGCGTGAGAGCGAAAGCGTGGACAGTTCTACCAGCATGGTCAGTTTTAGAGGAACTTAACCACGACTCGTGGTGAGCATTGAAGTCCCCTAAAAACACCAATTCCGCGGTTGGAAACTGCTCCTGCGCAACATCTGCCACCCGACTAAGATGTTCGAAAAGTCGAGTTGTCTCCATGTCACCGCTGTGGGATCTATAGAGGCACACGTAGATTCGGCAATGTGTGCCCAGGTCCACATGCACCCCAAGAATAGAGTAGGAAGGGTCCTCCAAACAGCGCAAACGGCGACAGCAAACATCCGCCCGGACAAACAAGCATACCCCGGCCTTCGCTTTGAAGGACTCTTCAAGAGCGTAGCCGGGGTAATCCAAGTAGCTAGTGTCTGCCGGGCGGAGTATTTGCGTCTCCGTCAAAAACAGCATTTCGGGTCGAGCCGTCTCGAGATGTTGGTGGACGGCATTGAGGTTAGCATGGAGCCCACGGATGTTAGTGAGCCCGACCTCAAACAGCGTGGTTGTGGTGGGGGTGTGCACCGCTGAACGACCGGAACTGTTTTTGAGCGCTGCCATGGTTAATATAGAAGGAGGAGAGGCGTGAATTGGGGGGACGTTGCCGCGATATATACGGTCAAAGCGTGAGGCCTGTTTCCCCAGGTAATAGCCGACAGTAGAGAAGCGCTGACCCGCCGAACGGAAGGGCCCCCGAACCCCCCCGGGAATGGCCGCCGGGACCCCACCACCCGGTCACCAACCGGCACGACGGACCACCCCAAGATTATGCGTGGCATGATAGGGCAGCCTCACGAACTGGTTAGGTTCGCTTGGGCCCCTGTACTGTACCACGGGCGGCCAGCGGAACAGCCGTTTCTTCGGGTCTCCCTGGTCGGCGGGTCAATGCAGTCCACCTGGCTCTGGTTAGACGGAAGCCGTCACTGTCCGCATCCATCGCCGCAACGTCTCCCCAAGCTCTGGTTGTACGCTGACTGATCCCGGAACGCGACCACAAGTGGTCACTTGGCGGGTTTTACGCCATGCGTACGGTGGTCACTAACCAGACGGGTGTTCAGACCCTACCACCAGTCGAGCAGTTGGTAGCTCGGTAATCCCTTAGTCGCCTCTTACGACACCCACGGGAAGAAATGGGGCGGTGAATTGTATTCTAAATCCGTCACCGCACGGACAAAAGGACAAAGTCTCGGAGGCGCTGGATACCGAAATACAGACTCTCCACCTAATCCGGTAACGGATGCTGCATCCTATTTGTGTTACGTGTTTAGATTACTTAGTTTTTTATTTCAAGCTTATGTTAAGCCGTAATAGTGTATTTTGATCAATAAATATATTATTATTGAAAGAGCGTAATGTTGGGAACAGGGAGTCTCTAATACTTTCGACACAATGCTTTCTCTTTATTTTTATAGGGTGGGTAATATGTAAGTAGTGCTGAAGGTGGTGCGAGCTTCTGTCTTTAGGCTTTATGCCGCTAGCAATAAGGTGGGCCGCGCAGGTTTCTTTCCAGTTTGCCACCCTTGAAGCTTAAAGACAAGTTTTAGCACCATGAATATTACCTACCTATCTTGAATTACTTTATTAAGAATAACAATTTTAAAGTAACTATCCATAAATGCGTGAAAATAGGTTGAAATAAGGTTTTAATTTTTACGATACTGAACTTTTAAAACTTAAATTATTTTTATCAGGTAGCATCTGGTGACGTAATAAAAAATGTATACCTTTTTCAAGCGCAGCAGTGTCTTTTTTATTACAAAATAGTCTTTTTATATTCGATTTGGAAGTGATTTTATGCATCGTTTAATACGCCAAGCGCATGTCTCCGTCGTAAATGTTCCTTTTATCGCCTCCACATCCCTAAGTTCGGGGCCAATCCACTCAGTTGGGGAATGATCCTATTTGTCGGATACGCCTATTTAAATTTTATCTGTCTTGAGATTGACGCCCGCGACCCAGTTGCGTGTCATTTTTCAGATTCCAGACACAATTGATTTTTCAAGGATTAAAAAGTTTTATTTTCTTTATGATGCGAAACTTTAAGAATAGTAAAAAAAAACATTTCTTTCAGTAAAACTTATTTAACTTATTTATTTTTGCTTATGGTGTTTTATTTCCAGGTTTTAGTTTTTTTTAATACATTAGTCACCCACCTACATAATATTTCTCATTTTTTTTATATAAAACTAGATGACAAACAAGCTGACAGCCCATCTGGTGGTAAGCGGTTACCGCCGCCTATAGACACCTGCAATAACAAGGAAAAGCACTTTTCTCATTCTATTTAGTTCATTGTATATTTTAGTTTTTTTTCCGTAAATGTACTGTGTTTTCTACTTGTGAAGCCCTTTGATGCCCTTTTATGCCCTATGCACATATCTTGAATTTTTTTTCCGTGACGGACTGTATTTTTCTAGGCAAGCCCTATTATTTAATATCGATATTGAAAGGCTTAAAAAATATTTTATTTAATATCCGCCTTTTTATGGCGGCGCGGCGGCCAGCTTTGATTTACAATGATATTGGATTAACAAATTTACATGTAAATATAATTGTATTACCGCCATAATTAGAAAAGTGTACCTTATCCTACCTTTCAGATCATTCGGTCAACACTAAAAAGGGTAAAATTTAAATTAAGAACTTGATTAATTTTTTATTCAAAACACAAACAAGGCAAGTTAAATAAAACTGTTTAAAAATGAGATTTCTTTTTACTATTTTCTTTTTACTATATTAGGTTTTATGTGATTTTTCGAAATAATAATAGAAGTAATTTGATTATTCGGCTGTCATCTCATAACGGCTTCCTAATTACAGGGATGGACAGTGTAGAGTGTTCAAATATAGTAAGTACTGTGGAACACATTCAGAAATGTATAATCTGTTAACAATTTTATAATCTATGGTATCGAACTAAAACCGTGTGACTGATTAAATTCGTGGCTCGTTAAATTGTGTTTTAATTGTAGATCTTAAATAAGAAACCCGACATTTTGGCGACGAGGAAAAACAATGTAAGAAATGGCACTACCGGAAAATAATAATCCATTCGCGGGATCGCAGTTCGATCCGCACATTGACTCGCAATCGTGTCATGAAAGATGGCGTACTTGGCTAAGGAATTTCCAATATTATATAGACGGACAGATTGGATTAGCACCGAGGCAAAAACTTTCGAGATTACTTCATCAGGCGGGGCCTGAAGTCCAGGAAATTTATGAAATTGTCAAGGATGGCGATGTTCAAGGAAAAGATGAATACGAAACTGCAATAGCGAAACTAAATGCGTACTTTGTGCCTAAATTAAATATATCCTATGAACGAATGGCATTCAAGTCAATTGAAATGCAGGCCAATGAGACTGTAAACCAATTCGTACTTAGACTACGTAAAAAAATAAAATATTGCGCATACAATGATGTAGAAGAGAGAATCAGGGACCAGCTAATTGAAAGATGCATATATCCCGAGTTGAAACGAAAATACTTACGGAAGGGCGGTGAGTTAACACTAGACCAAGCTCTAGACTTGGCTAGATTATTTGAATTGGAAAGAAATATGGGTCAGCTGAACATGAAAGTAGAAACAAAGCAAGACAATACATCTGAAATAAATAGAATAGTTCCTAATCATAAATGCTATCGATGTGGAAAAAAGGGACATTACGCTAAGGATCCCAGCTGTCCGGCTGTAAAAATTATATGTGACAAGTGTGGCTTGACTGGACACTTTGCAAAATGCTGTAAGACAAGAAATGAAAAGTATGAAATGAAACCAAGGAGATCAAAGCAAGTAGATCATAACAAGAAGAAAAAAAAGAAGACATGTTCCATATGTGGTTAAAAGTTGTTCTAGCTCCGGAAGTTCTGAGGAAGAGAGCGATAGTGATAGCAATAGTGAAGTTACAGTGAATTCAATCTTTCAAATAAATGCTATTAATAATAAATGTGACATTATTGTGGATGATAAACTAAAATTTAGATTCATCATAGACTCAGGTGCTTGTATCAACATAATAGATAAGAAAACTTTTAAAGACTTATTAAGATCAGGAATGAATGGTAAGCTTAAAATTGATTGTCCTCAAAAATTCTGCACATATGGAGGAAAAGAAGTTCCAAAGCTTGGTGTTTTAAAAACTTCTTTGTTTTCACCAGATACTAAAATTAAAGTATGTGCTGATATCTTAGTTTACGATGGCTATGGACCTTCTCTTCTCAGTGCACAAACTTCATCACAATTAGATTTATTAAGAATTGGCCCAGTGGGTGTAAAACAATTAGTGTGTGCTATTACTGACCCACCTTTATGTAAAGATACTATATTAAAGAAATATCCAAATCTATTTCAAGGCGTAGGAAAACTCAAAAATTTTAAACTGGTTATACCTATAGATCCAAATGTGAAATTAGTTGCACAACCGGTTAGAAGACTACCGTTTAATATAAGAGACATTGAACATAAACTTATCACTGAACTGATGGACTGTGATATAATCGAACCCATGACTGGACCAACTCCTTGTGTGTCACCATCACATATAGTACAAAAAAGGGAGAAAAATCAATATAGGCTTGTTGTAGATATGAGAAAAGCCAATGAAGCTGTTCTCCGTGAACGTGTGCCATTACCTACCTTTGAAGAGTTGCTCGCAGATCTCGATGGATGCAAGTATTTCTCCTGTTTAGATATTAAATGGGGGTACCATCAATTAGAACTTGCTGAAGAATCAAGAAATATTACTGTATTTAGTTCAAGTTTAGGGCTATTTAGATATAAAAGACTTTTCTTTGGCATCCGGTGTGCCTCAGAAATGTTTCAAAGAATAATTGGACATTTACTTCAAGGAATTGATGGAGTTGCAAATAGTCAAGATGACATTAGGATTGGAGGGCGCACTAGAGAAGAGCATGATGTCAGATTAAAAGAGGTACTCAATAGGTTAAGTGAAAGTGGTCTAACCTTAAATGAAAAGAAATGCTCGTTCGGAGTTACGGAAATCATTTTCCTAGGACATCACTTATCTGCTGCTGGTATAAGACCAACTGTATCAAGTCAGCAGATAATTCAGGGATTTCGTGCACCCCAAAATAAGGCTGAAGTCAGAAGCTTTTTAGGGTTAATTAATTTCTCAGCTAGATTTATACCAAATTTCAGCACTTTAACAGAACCATTAAGATACTTGATTAAAAATGATGTAGACTTTACATGGAATAAAGGACATGAACAGGCATTTAATTATTTAAAAAAACTTATAGTGACTGCTCCTGCCTTAGGATTCTATGACAAAAATGCACAGACTACAGTTGTAACAGATGCAAGTCCTGTGGGCATAGCAGCAGTTCTTATCCAACATCAAACAATAAATAACAAGTTGCAACCCATTATTATAAAATATATAAGCAAAGCACTATCTGATACAGAGAAAAGGTATTCACAGACTGAGAAGGAGGCCCTTGCAATTGTATGGGCCTGTGAAAATCTATACATGTACTTAATTGGAAAACAGTTCAATATAATATCTGACCATACACCTTTAGAGATGATATATTCTTCAAATTCCAAACCAAGTGCTAGAATTCAACGGTGGGTTCTCAGACTGCAACCCTATACATTCAAAGTAATCTATAAACCTGGTAGAAACAACATAGCAGACCCGTTATCCCGCCTGTTACAAACTGATGGCAATAACAAAACTGATAGAACAGAAGACATTGAAGACCAAGGGCTTTTAGCATATATAGAAGGATCTATTGAAACTATAACTATTAATGAAATTAAGGAAGCTACAAAATTGGACATGGAACTTTCAGAAGTAATTAATGGAATCAATAATGACAAATGGGATAAGAATTTAAGAAAATATGAACTTATAAAAACAGAATTATGTGTAGTAAGTGATATTTTACTAAGGGGAACAAGAATCATTATACCTAAATCATTAGTACCTAGAATTTTAGAAATAGGTCATGAGGGACACATGTCTATCAATTCAATGAAAGCGAGGCTCAGGTCCAAAGTATGGTGGAATAAAATGGACAAGGATATTGAGTACTGGATTAATACATGTGATGGATGTAGATTAGTGAGGAAAGGTGATCAACCAGAACCTATGACGTCAACTGAACTTCCCAGTAGAGTCTGGCAAACAGTTGCAATTGACTTCTTAGGACCTCTACCATCAGGACACTACCTTCTATTTATAGTGGATTATTATAGCAGATATTTTGAAGTAGAAATTTTAAAGAATCAAACTGCAGAAAGTACCATCAAAACACTGGAAAAGATTTTTACAAGTGAAGGAATAATGGAAGAAATTATCTGTGATAATGGACCGGCATTTAGAGACAAACGATTTGTAAACTTTTTAAAAGCTAATGGAATTATGCTTAGGCACACAACCCTTTATGGCCACAAGCTAACGGGGAGGTAGAAAGACAGAATAGAAATATTCTAAGAAGACTTCGAATAGCCCAAGCACAAAAACTTGATTGGAAATGGGAACTACTTTTATACCTCGCCGCATACCGAACTACACCACATTCCACAACAGGTTTACCGCCTGGCAATGTGTTTAGAGGCAGAAACATTAGATCCAAAATACCGGAAATGACAACAAATCCTATGATAGAAGATGAAGAAATGAGAGACAAAGACAGATTTAAGAAAGATCAGTATAAACAATACAAGAGAAGAAACGCTAAAGAATCAAATATTATTCCAGGTGACAAGGTATTGGTCAAGCAAAGAAAAGAGAACAAGTTGACAACTCCATTCTCACCAACAGAATTTAAAGTTATATGGAAAAAAGGAAATTCAATTGCAGCTCAATCAGCTGATGGCAAGATTGTTAGAAGATTTTCTACTTTTTTTCAAAAAATAAAGGAGAGGAATCTCGAAGCTATTGGCATAGATAATACAAAAACGAAAAATGGAAAGGAAACTGAATTGGTAAGGAACGAAGAAGAATTGAGTGACAATAAAAATGACACACAGACATTCGTAAATGAAGAATGTATTGACTTGACTGACTGTGCACTCAAAAGACCAAGAAGGGAGCACAAACCCCCTGCTAAATATAACGATTTTGTTTTAGGCTTAATTTTAGAGTGTATTCATTCTAATCGATATAAACTACAATAAGTATTGTTAAAAACAAAATAGGTTGATTACGTTTTTGTACCTTTTATGAATCAGCGAATGAAAGGCTAATCTGGCTAAACAATTGTGATTTATAATGAATAATGTTGAGACTTATAATTAATAATAAATACTATAATTAAAATTATAGTTCAATTTGTTAAAGAAAGAAGGAGATTGTAGAGTGTTCAAATATAGTAAGTACTGTGGAACACATTCAGAAATGTATAATCTGTTAACAATTATATAATCTATGGTATCGAACTAAAACCGTGTGACTGATTAAATTCGTGGCTCGTTAAATTGTGTTTTAATTGTAGATCTTAAATAAGAAACCCGACAGACAGAGTTTCCTGTCCTGATTATAATGTTATGTAAATGTACAAGTCACAAGAACAGTAGCTATACTTGGTAATATTAGGTACCTACTTAAGAATTCCAATCATTACATTGAGTACTTACCATAGAGTCAAGATAATGTATTTTAGGAACGTTAAAGCTATTATTCATTATAATTTTATGCTGAGAAACCAAAGACTTCCGCCACGCACCGATCCCGCATCCTTGTTGTGGCTAATAAACCGATCGATAGTTAAATCTATTAGACTCATCGTAAACTCTTAAGTACCTACCTACATCCACTACCGATAGTTACGATTACGGCTTTCCTGTAAAGTTGTCATAAGTGAATAGAGAATTACTGCTACATTAGGGCATGTCGCAAATGGGGTATCTAGACTTTGCGAATTAAGAATTGCCGGGTACTTAATCTGCTTCGCATTTATAAATTTCTTGAATCAAATACTATCGTAGATACATATATCATTAATCTGTGCTAACACTTACCTAGTTGAAAATAATCTTGCTATTGAATCTTAGTAGGTACGACAATTTACTTTCGTATTACCCAATTCACCATACATTTTACTATTTTGTTCATATTACCATCTCTCTAAGCGATGATAATTATGGCGGGACCATACGGCCCCTAAAATGACCTCTAAACCACCCCTACAGCCATTCCCAATCCACCGGTTACAGTCAATAATCATTATCTCTTGACATAATCTTATAAAGACTCACCAAATCTTTGATGCTAGCCTTCATGTTAACAAGAATATTTAATTAACTCACATTTTGACGGTCATTACCTCTCCATGACCTCCACAGATAGTACCAATCTCTAACTTTTTTTTTACATCCTGCCAAAACAATGGCACTGACTACACGTCATTTCAAGTCGTTCCAAATCGCGTTCGCGACAGGTGGGCATACCCTTAAATTCCGGTGTGTGTTCTCTCATCTAGGAAGGCCTGTGCCCTGTGGAACGTAAGAATATAGGCTTGTGATGATTATAACATTAAAAGAAGTCCTTCCACGTCGTAAAACGCACTAAATAGTATTCAGTTATTTATTTAATGTGAAGATAAAAAGATTTATTGTTAGAATATTGATCATGTGTAACGATATTTTTTATAACTAATTTTTATAGTACCATAAAATAAAACTCTTTCGACAGGGGTACCGCGTAAGTGATAGTTTGTTGAATGATTCTTGGATTTTCCATCAAAAAGCATATTTTATGGGCTGATTCAGCGCAACTTAAACGTTTGGCACGTACCCTTTTAAGCCGTCATCAATATTTCACCAAAAAAGCCCCGCATCAAAGCGAAAGTTAGCTGTAGTTAACACGAGCATGAAAGGAATCCCGTGGTTCCTGTTATTTGTGTAATAAAAAACAGTATTTATTAAACACCCTTATGACTGAAAATTAAAATCTTAGAGTTATTATTTTATTAGAGTTATAATTATTATTTTTCTAGTTTAGATATATTTTAATTAGTATATTACTGTAGTTAGTAACATTTAGACTTATCTGTTTTTTATTACTATTTACAGTCTGAATCACATTTGATTGAGTAAGTAGGTACGTTTAATTTGATTAATTGTGTTATTTTGTGAGTTGTGATGTTATGTGAAGATAATATATGACCTAAGATTTGGCTGTATGGCTCTATACCATTGCCTTTCCCTGTGGGGATAAACAGAACTACTACTGTGATGTTATGTAAAATACGCCATGTGCCTTAAGATTAAACGTAAATGTGGTTGATACTAATTCTACGTAGGTATCTATAGTAAATTACGTTAATATCAGCATAAGTTGGCGTTTGATCGTCACATATATCCGGTAGGTAGGTATTATTCCTATCTTATCTCCTATTTTAGTTTAAATTCAGAACGTTGTACGAATGCGAAAGTACGAAGTTACTAATTAAAACAGGGAAAAAACATTATTAGTACTTGTGAAAACTTTCCAAGATCCTA
The DNA here is from genome assembly GCA_947347705.1 of Nymphula nitidulata. Taxonomy (NCBI): domain Eukaryota; kingdom Metazoa; phylum Arthropoda; class Insecta; order Lepidoptera; family Crambidae; genus Nymphula; species Nymphula nitidulata. The sequence goes on along the minus strand of OX374625.1, from coordinate 11,967,861 downwards.
ATTATCTAGTGCATGAGTTATTTAGCAACTCTCTACTAAGGAACTTATTACCTTTACGTAGAGTAATGTAATTTAGCCACTTTTGCTAGATTTTAAAATAAATACGAAGAACCTTAATTACTGAGCGGTAAATAACAAATAGAAAAGTGTTTGCGTTGTAAGTCGTAGTTGATTAATTTATCTAATTTGAATTATCGTGTATCACTAGGGAAATATCTGATGCTATAAAGGTTTCTAATGTTATCCATGTGTCACATATTAAATTTGTAGCTCATTTAATATTTAACTTTAACTTTAACGTCAGGAATACGCGTCAACAGCGCAACATTGTTGATTAATTAGTTTAATCAGTTCCCAGCTCGTAATGATTATGTAGACTGTGAATTTCACTGGCGCTGTACGATATTAAATTTCATAAGATATTGAGTTAACTCATTTGTATTTTTTTCTTACATCTTGGCGTTTGGTAAATAATTATCAAATCCAAACTTCGAACATCATACCTACAACATGCATGCATGTAAACAAATCTGGTGCTTCTCTGGAACCTTATAACCCCTGCTGCCTTCTCAGTTGTAGGGACTTACCAACTACCTCTTATTTATAGATATTTATTTATACAAAAAAAAACTGCAACGATAGGTAATGACATATTTTCCAAAATCACACCTGGTGTTGCAAGCGTCCATAGGCTACGGTAACCGCTTACCATCAGGTGGGCCGTATGCTTGATTGCCACCTTAGTGGTAGTAGTGATAAAAGACAATGTTCTTAATTATATTTTAATATTATTAATTATAAATAGATTAATAAAAATTAATAATCAAGATCAGAAAAAAGTAATGTACACATGACCACACGTCAAGTGTAACAGTTGCACTACGAAAGCCGCCTCTATTACGAACGGAGTAAGGGCGGTCTCAAGGTCAAACTGTTACGCTTGATGTGCTTTCGACTGTACTGGGGCTAGATAAGAAGCGAGACCTCCAAGCCAGGTGACTGCTCTGCTGCTAAGACTATAATACCAATAATACCTGCATGCAAATAAAAAAAAAGATTTATATTATAATCTTGGTTCCAACCACAATCATATCTACAGGAAGACTTATCGAGAAACATTTCGCAGGCGCCCTTTCCTCACGCGGTCCTATTTCGAGATTGAAACAATATGCATCTTGTATTCTTCGCGATAAAAGGAGTTGCGATGATTTGTTTTACAACCACTTACCAAAAAAGGTTGCTATAGCTGAAAGTAGGTTGTATAGACCCACGTCAACGTATTTTGTTAATTGTAAGGTGTTGATAGTATTTAATTGTAAATATCAAAAACGATGCCACGCTCTCTAATTTTATAACTTTTTATTAAAACTTATAACAACATTACACTTACCTACATTCGTTTGTAAAATATATCAAAATTGTGTAACGATATTTTCTCTCCTCGAGGCAGTGAAATCCATTAATAATTTGAAAATATTGCCAGCTTTTCAGCACCTAGCAGTCATTCCAATCAAACAAATATTTTAACGAGGGCAAGATGATGAATACCGTATTCATTGTAACGTAACGGTGATAATTTACAATAAATTAAAATTTTAATTAAATGCAAGTAAGAAATCATCAGCTCGGCGGGCACTGATTCCCAGGCAGTTTATGTGCCGACGAAGTAATCCAACTTGAACATCTTTCCTACTTACCCTATCATAAATTGAATAGGATTTAGGAATACTCCTTTATTTACAAGTTTTATTAAAAGTAATGCCTGTGTAATTAAGGGGATTCCTCGACTTAAAAATAAGCACAGTTGTTTTTGGAGGCAAGATTTAGGAACCTAACAATTCATTAGTGGGTTAGAGAGGTCACATTCATTTGACCTCTCTTACCTACTCTTTTCTGTTATACATCGTCACTATTGGTTGTATATAAAACAGTTTGTAAAGTAGGGACTAGGGACGGACGAAAAACGTGCTTTTTAGTTTCTTATGTTAAACGAAATTGTAGTGGAAATGTAAAGTACCCACAAATATAGGCAACACACATCACAGAACATTGTGACAATCACGAAGCGTGACAACAAGTTCTTACTTTAACATTATATAATAAAAAAACATACCAACCGAATTGAGATCCTCCTCCTTTTTGAAGATAGTTAATAATAACAACTTTCGAAGTAGCATCAGACTTTGAGTAATCCCTTAGCGTTGCTTCTCTAAGGAATATTTTCATCTAAGAATTTCATCCGGATTTCTCTAAAGCAATGCATAAAGGCACATTTCACTTAGCGCGTCGTCTTGATATTATTATTTAAGGTTTTCGTATACTTACTCTGTTTAAATATTTATTGGTTATCAATAAGTCATTTGGAGTACGTGAATGGAAAGCTCAGCTCAGAATTGCATTTGGAGTTGTCAAAAAATCTAATCAGTATTATATATTCAGTATTTGAATTGTTTTAACATAATCTGTCAAGTCACACATTCCAGACACATTCCCCCATTATTACAAAACGCGGAATAAAGTTACACCTGATTCAAACAAAAAGAACTGATGCTGTCACTGTCGTTCTTTTAACGAATAAAAGTGACAGCATCACTTTTAACCCCTCAAGCATCAGATTTTAGACTTAACGCAATTGATTGTTTAATTGTCATAATAGACCTACCAATCCGCCAATCCTACCTGCCAATCTGTCAAGCGGCGTTATACCTATAACGCCGCTTGACAGATTGTCAGGTATAGATTTAACCCAGTTTTGTAATAAGAGGGAGTGCGATTTAGTTTTCATATGCTCCCGAGAGTCTTACGCAGCTTAAAAAATTAAGATACCTACATAGTTTTTAGTCACAAATTCTTTCATAGTCTTTGTAAATCAGAGGCAATCTTCTGTAACTACAGAGATTAAGTATAAGATTTTTATTGTATTTTTGGCTTTGTGGTCTGAAATAAGAATTTCCCCTCGAGTGTTACATGGTTCCTATAGGTAACGCTGTGCCAAAGGTGCTACGATGGTCTATGAGCTAAAATAACCGCAGGTTGGCAGGTTGTTTATTTGTATGTCTTGTCACACTTGTCTTATGAAAATTGGTAGGTATTATAACTTCAAATTTCGATCAAATTGCACCAGCCGTAGTCACGAATACTCAACTTTATTCTTTATTATTATTTTTTATAGTCGCAGTTTCCCAGTCAATTTTGATGTTCTATAAACAACTATCAAAGCCAAGTTTTTGTACCACAAGTCCATCACAAACACAAATAGAATTTGGCTTTTATTAATTTTTAGAGTAGCCTATCAGGTACATATATGTAGTAATAGATAAATGCACTAAATTAGATGGTTTTAGCTAATAAAACCCCCTTGATATTTAATTAATTTTTCAATAAACTTCCATTAAGTATCATAAAATATTTTACTACAGTTACTGGTCTTCTTACATAACATTTGTATACAAATGGTTTATGCCTCATCTACGAGCATAAACAAATTGGGTTTACATCGCAAAGAGTATTCATAGTCTTCCATTGTATTGGGTTTGGTCATAGACAAAATCATTTCTTGCAGCCGTTTTGGAAACCAAGTTTCGGCACTAGTTTCGGTAAAAATAATAATAATTCCTTTTTTTAAGGAATAAGTAAGAAGCCTGAATGTAGTAAGTCCCAGCAGTTGGCCGTACACAGGTTGTTGATGATGATGATTATAAACTCAATAGAGCCCAATAATTACTCTATAGCCCTTTTTAAAACGATGAATTACAAACAGCGTCTTAATTCACCTAATGTCTATTAGCTAGTTGTTTATAGGTATACAACTACCAAAAGATTATATTATTTCCTTTGTGTGCAAGTCCTTTGTACGTACTTGCTTACCATTGTTGTATTTGATACTTAATTAGTATATTCACTTTGTAGAAACTAATCTACTATTATAGTGAGAAGAGATCTAAATAAGATAAAGTAACATAATGCTGTATAGACTGATTGTTACATTCCAAACGGATATTACGAACCTTTGAAGTAAGTTCTTTATTGAAAATTCTTGTAATCGGATAAGAATTTTCTTCATAAAAGTTTCCGCAGTTGAGTGATTTTTATTTCGAAAACGAGCAAAAGTTTTTTTTTGTCTGGAACAAACTTTAATCTATTTATAAAAAAAATCAGTGAAATAAATGTACCAAAAGACAAATTTTAAACTTATACGAATATAAGTTATAATGATCGGAGGGCTATGGCAATTGGAGAAATCAATAGGGTAGTTGACAACTTTTTTATTAATTTTATAAATAAGAAGTATGTAACTCATAAAAAATATTGCTTAAGAAATAGAATGTATAAGATCAATAGTTTCACAGATATACTTAGTGGTATGTTTGATATCTTGCGGCGCATCGTGCAAAAACGCTCCATAGAAAAATAGCGCCAGATTCAAACTTAGGCAACATCCCAATTGTGTCTGGAATCTGATGTTTGAGGGGTTAAAATGGTTTCTTAAACAAACAATAAATCAATATTCTGACAATTATTTTTAATAAATAGTAATTGGAACAGAATGGATAAAAAAAATAAAATTGACAATTTTAAGTAGCCCTCGGCGTCAGTAATCATCTATCTAACATGACCTCATTGAGACTATTCTTATGAGCCCGATCAAATGCCTGAACTGATCTTCATAAATTATAGCTAAGAACCATACTAATCATGATAGCTTTCAAACAAATCAAAATCGGTCCATTAGCTTACAGTGCCACAGACAGACACAGATACACATACAGACACGTCAAACTTATAACACCCTTCTTTTTTCGTCAGGGAATATGCATCTGTTACTTCAAATTTTTCAATATTGGTAAATATTTATTTACCTTGTAATGTATTATCGGTTCAATATTTGCTTATGAAAATTGAAGTAAATTAATGAATCTCAAATTAAATTTTTATTATGGTGTTCTACTGACTTTCCTATCAGAATACAATCATCTAAATAAATAAAACATTGATTGTAGTTTAGACCTGACATGGCTATTGTCATTAGTCGGGAAAGTACACTAGGACTTGTTTTCAATCCCATGGGACAACGCTTCATATGATATATTTTATCGGCTGTAAATGCAGTTCACTTACGTGAATCGGGATGAAGAGATAATTGATACATTCTATCTAATTGAAAAGCGGTGTATTTTCTTGAATTTTCATTTAAATTTATTTGGTTAGCTTTTATTAATAGCTTTGCGATAAATCTAATTTTGAAGAACGAATAGAATGAGAAATGAATCTCAAGTAGGTATACGCTCATACGACAATATATTCTCAATTTTCACAACGGATAAATTCTTTAAGAACACCCACAAATCTATTAGAGTGACGAATGCCTTTTTCTCCTTTAATTTTCAATCATCATCCTCAGTTTCTAATTTGCCTTTTGTTCTACTCACAGAGCTGTGTTTGACGTTAGAATATCTACGTTGACTATTCTCTTGCATCTTTCTTAACTGATCTTTCTTAATCTGGGGATAACCTTTTTTAAAAGAATATCTAGTTTCACTATTATCTATAGGTAATGGCTTACTATATTGTTTAATTAAACAATATAATTTGGAGTGAGATTTGACTTAGCATACATAAATAAAACACATGCTACAGGTACAAAACATACTGTCAGACATTCTCAGAAGTTATTTCAAACAGGTAATAATTATTATACTATATTGTGAAACGCTAATTGAATGAATGACACTGGACAGACATCTTTTAGCTAGTAGAAAATTATCCCGATTTCAATAATTTAGTCTTCATTCTACTCAAATATGTCAAAAGATTCTGAAGATCCAAAAGGATTAAATCGTCGATGGAGAATTTCACACGACAATGTGCGAATTACCTTTCTATACGTTATACAGTGAAATACTGTTAAAATTGCCATTAATCACAACAATAGCTTCACTTTCCCTGACAGCGTTTGAATTCTCTCATGCAGACCCTTTGATTCGTAAAAATGTCATACACGCCCCCTGCCGCGTAAACACAATGAATTAAATCAGATTAACACTTACTCGCTTTTACTTTAGGAGCTTTGTAAACGCGTTCTAATCAAGATTGGGGTGTTACAATGTAATTCTTTACAATTTGAATCCAGACGATAACAAAAGTTTTAAATCCAAATAGGAGTAAACAATTTTACACGTGGGGTGCGACAACTGATTTTATCGACAGCAGAGTTAGCTAAAATTTATGAACGGCCGTTGCAGTCTATTTTTAATAGCGTATATCCGAGAATACTCTTTTGGAATGCAAATAAAGTCTATTATTTTTTTGATTTTACAGCTGATATCACTTGCTAGACATTTCTTTTATGGACTCCCATATTTCGATATCTCTTTTATCTGTCCAACGTCTTTGAAACGTTCAGTAAAATCTATTGTCTTTGATGTTACCCTATTTGTTATCTCTAAGACGATAAAACTTGGTTCGATATTATTGGAACTGTTTACTGTTGATATACTTATTACATATATTATTGCATATTATTTATTAAGCGGTAAAAAAGAGTAAAATTGCATTTTCAACGAAGTTATAATTCATTCTGTTTCATTGCGATAATTTATAGCCGTGACTGCCGGAAGTTGGTAGACATTTTTTATTTCAGTAAAATAGATTCCATGAAATTTTTTATTTTACTTAGGACTAAGTTGGTAGCTACTAAAACATACTGAAATTTTATAATAAAGTTAATGTATCTAGATTGTCTCTTATGACAATGTGATAGGTGTCAAAAAATTTTGCCTTCCATTTTGAATCTGTTAATTTGTCTACTTTGCATTGAAACTGATAGAGAAATAGGTACGAACAGGTGTTGTTGCTAATGATTATTACGTACTTAGATATATAGACAGAATGTCCACTAAGTAAAGGTCTAAACGTAAGGCAGCAATCGCTCACCTTATTTACTATCTACAAATGATTTTTAAAACCGTAAAATTGGACACAATGTGTTTTTTTATTTTTTCAACCTAATTTCTGTTTAGTTTGTGGTATTCCTACGGGACACTGTATGGTATACTGGAGAAATGACAATTGACTACGGATGGTATGACATCTAAACTTTCGACTACCTGCAGCTTTAAAAGTAACTACTTAGCTTAGCACCACATAATAGGATTCTGCTGCGGAGATGACAGAGGACAATGGCGATCAGGGTCGTACACGGATACCGAACGGTTTCGTATGACGCTGCGTGTGCCTTGGCGGGGACTCCACCCTAGGACCTCGACGCTTTAGCACTGTTTGAGGTCTACAGGCGTAGCGCAATGGTCCGCAGAGAGGGTGCTCAGCCGTCACCCGAAATGATTAGTCGATGGCGAGTTCGCGTCCAAAGGGCAGTAATGGAGGAGTGGAGGCGCCGACTTTTGGTGCCGGTTGCCAGCCACTAGACCATCGTGCCGTGCGGGTGCTATCAGGGCATGGATGCTTTGGCCGCTATCTGCACTTTATCGTTGGGAGAGAGTCGTGCCCCCGGTGCCATTGTGAGTGTAGTGAAGACACGGCACAACACACTTGAGTTTTGGTCTAGCATGGGCTGAACAGCGCCGTGTCCTCGTAGCACGTATTGGTCCGGATCTCTCGCTGTAGACTGTAATCCGACATATGGTAGGTAGTCGCCTCTTTCTGCGAACATGCTGCAGAAAGAGGCCGCTGAGCTGAGCGGGCCCGATAAGAAGATCCTCTCGCGGCGTCGAATCGCAGGCGGCGTACAGGTCGGAGGATAAGACTGTACCTAAGTCCATCCGCCCGGGGGCGGCGGACGTCGGAATTGGCCTCCGGCGTTTGCAACTATTGTCCCCTCGCTATAGGAAAATACCCAATGTTTTCCTTGTTCCTTGTTGACTTTCACCGGTCAGCGTTCACCGGCCTCCGTTGGCGCGCTCGCGGAGGCCTACTTTGTCTTCCCCGCGCCGCGCTAGTTACGGTATGACGGAAAACTGTCTGTTTTTAGTAGTATGCTGTGCTATGTTACCTGTGTACACAGAGAGTCTTACATAACCCTACTTCAGCCCTAATCGACGTAAGGTATATAAAAGCTTTTCAGACAAAAAAAAAGGTAACACCTAGACAAACACAAAGTTCTATACAGGTGCACTGTTTTTTTAAATCAATCAAACTGTGATTACACCTCGCCAAATTTTAGTTATTACTAATCTAACTTAAGTAGTTTGGTTAAATATGTTTTCAGTGTAGCCGACAGCTTACAAGCTTAGACCCTGTTAATAAAGTCAGGCTGACTCGGCCCCAGGCATCAAGCTAAATCAGTTTATTATTATATTTTTACGGCATTTTTACATACGCGAGTACCTACAATCATGAGGTGCGCTCGTGTTACTCGGCCGTTTCACGGCACAATAATAAAAGGAATGTCCCAACATTATAACCGAGATATTTTTATCGTATTCATTTCCTACACACTGTGAGTCTGATTTAAATCTTTTTTCAACACACTTCCTCATAAAGTGGCTCTAATCCCATGGCAATTAGGCACATAATGACACCTATAATCAAACTGTGACTTTTTCATTACTATTATTCACTAGTGAGTAATAGTTTTTTTTTTAATAATTAAAATTGCCAATATATATTTTTTTTCTTTTTTTGTTGTTAAATCTCCCTGTAATGGGAAGGCAAAAGGAACTAATGCCCATACAGCCATGTCTGATGTGATTGAGTTTATGTCACTTATCTATATGTATATGTGTAAGTATATGTATTTTTTGTATTTATGTATATGTGTAAGTATATGTAGTTTAAAATCCAAAGTCACGCCCAAGGCCCTATCATAATAACAGCGCTTCTGCGACGTTTTTTATAATGTCGCAAAAGTTTTATGCTGAGATAGGGCCTTGTTGACTGCACTTATTGTTAAGTATAAACTGTTTGTATTTGTCTATTTTTTTATTTTTTATTGTTTAAGCTTCTTGTTGTTGTTTGTTATGTGCATGTCAAATAAAAATATTTTTCTTTCTTTCTTTCTTTCTTTAATATTATTGGTTGAGTTACGCTTACATTTGCGCTAAAAAGCTATCCGCGAAAAGCCCAAAAAAAAGAAACCTCATTTTTTAGTCTATGGCCGATGCGCGCGCATAGGAAAACTGATTAATTTTTCCCGCCAATGCCCGCCATTACGAAACATTTTTCACAACTCGTCTCGTTTTCTCTTTTGAAGTTATTTAGTTAGTTATTAATTAAGATGTCTGCAAATACAATTTATGAAGAAAATGATTTATGTTGTACACCGCCCGATATAAGATGTGAAGCCCAGAACGTTATGGAAAGTTTACTACCAGAAAACTCAAAGGAAAAATATCTATTAGCGTACCAAAATTTCATACAATGGCAGAACAACAAGAATACGCAGTCTTTTTCAGAAAATGTGTTCATGGCGTACTTTCAAGAATTATCTTCTAAGTACAAACCTAGCTCTTTGTGGTGTATTTACTCAATGTTAAAAAGTACAGTCCGAACAAAGAATGGAGTGGACTTAAAAACATACTCGAATTTGTCAGCTTATCTAAAGAGACTATCTGATGGATTTAGAAGCAAAAAATCAAAGGTTTTATCATCTGACGATATTGAAAAATTTATTAAAGATGCTCCAGATAACCAATATTTGGCTACAAAGGTTAGTTAAATTAATTTTAATTAAATATTTAATAGCAGCTTGTTGACTTTAATTATTGTTTCTTTTGTTTCAGGTTGCTTTAATATTTGGTGTAACTGGTGCCTGAAGGATACAAGAATTAACAAATATAACTGTAAAAGATATAGAAAACCATGGCCAGATGCTTTTGCATACGTAGAAGATTCCATACAAAACAAGAAGGAAATTTGTGCGAAAATCACAAAAAGAATTAAACTTGATTCTGAGACGCATCCTACTAGCGAAATACCAAGTACATCCAATGATTGGATTTCACCTACCTACACGAATAATGAACCATCACAAATAACAATAGAACATGAAAGTATTTCAGTAAATAATCTATCTGATGAGACCGCTATATCATCAAAAATAGTTAATTATAATTTTACTAACTGCACATATACTAATTGTTTCTCTAAATAAACTTTTTATCTACTATGTAAAATGGTTTTTTATTTAAGTATTATTTTATTCAGAAGTGTGTTGAAAAACGTTGTATGATACACGTGTGTATTGATGATTACCGTCCTCGGCTCCTTAAGACCCTCGCCTGACGGCTCGGGCCTCAATGCGCCTCAGCGGTAATCACCAACATTACACACTTGTACCATAATGTACTATTACAGACACTTTTTTTATTTGCTAACTTTCTTTTTGTTAATTTCATTGTTTGACGAACTTTTTTTATACAATAAGGGAAAAACAAGCATGGCAGTTTGCTTACTTTGCCACCCTTTTTGCCTAATGGTAAGCGGTTTCCGTAAGTAAGTCTATGGTATGGTAAGTCTATTAAAAGGGTACTAGATACAACGATAAGTTTAAGCGCGCTGGTTCCAATTACGAAAACAAAGCAGCTTTCGAATATGTCGGTCCCGGGATTTATTTATTTAAGCTTTATTGCACAATAAAAAAATGTACAAATGGCGGACTTAACGCCTAATGGCATTCTCTACCAGTCAACCAGGGGCTAAGCAGAAAACTCAAAAAGCGGTGGACAGCAATAAAAAAAAAACATTTGGGATGGGACAAATTTTTAATCTAGAGCTCTTCAGTGCTTCGGAACTGTAAGTTGCAGGTTCTTTCCCGGTCTCGCGTTGTCAATTGTAAACGAAAACACCACAAGGCCTACCTCTCTTACCTTGTCAGTGAATTTTTTGTTTTTCCTATAACGAAACAAGTATTGTTTGATGGAACCCGGGTACCATAGCGTATAAGTAAGTAATTTATTCATGAGTCGTACGTAAGGGACAAAACGAATCAGTCTTTTGTGGTTCTATGTTACTTTTAAATACGTAACGGTCAATTAACGTTTAGGCGGCGTAAGTTCTTTGTGTTCTATGTACAGTCGACGGAGTTTGATCTTAAGACCTCCCTTATTCCGTTCGTAATAGAAGCGGTTTTAGTGAAACTGTTACACCTGATGTGCTGTCGTCTGTACCTATAATGTAACGATCGGCAAGGCCAATGTGTTATAAGGCGTAAAGTACTAGTAATTTAATTTTGTATGGTTGAAGAAACTTCAAGATCTTAAACCAAACTGCATAATTAAATAAAATTACTTATATATTTCTATTATTTTGAACAATCATCGAAGTTTACATTCAGTATATTTAGATGTTCATATGATATTTTAATTGAAACTAAGTACACAGAAATACAAAAAATATGGTGTTTTAACAACAATCTTCGGCGATCCAATACCGTTGATAGACTCGCCTTGAAATGCTTTGTGACTCGAGTCAACTCACAAACTAATAGTCAATTAGGCTAATTATCTAATCTATCAAAGGTCCATTATAAAAAAGTTTAGGTTTTATTTATGAAACCACCTTCTGTAAATATCTTGAAAGCTCTACTGCTCCCACAATAAGAAAAAACAATAGATATAGGTAAATGGTGTGATGTTATTTTAAGTGTGTGGATATGTGTGGATAATAAAGAAAACAAAATATAACTATACCCACTACCTACTGCTCATGGATTTCTCCCATGGATGGAGAACATGTCCATGTACTCAGCTAGTACAAAGATTTCTTATTATTTTAATTTTCGGGCGGTTTATAACTTTGATATGAATCCGACAATTTACAAATATGTATGACAAAATGGCGGGATCAATGTTTTTCCCATATTCATCATCACCAGCCTATATACGTCCCACTGCTGGGCACAGGCCTTCCTACATGGCAGAAACACATGAGAAGTTTGGGCCATAACACCACCACGCTGGCCCAGTGCGGGTTGGTGGGTTAAAGCGGTTGCAGTAACAACCGGGACCAACGGCTTAACGTGCCTTCCGAAGCACGGAGGAGTTCAAGATTATAAATTTGATTGACCCATCCAGGGACCAACCATGGCGAAAGTTGCTTTGTTTTCGTAATCGAAACCAGAGCGCTCAAACCACTACGCCACCGAGCTCCTCCCATATTACTTTAATTTAATTATTGCTAATAAGTTACCAGTTGAATATATAGATAAAACCACCACTTTGACGTCAGAATTGCGGGACCAAATATGTTTCAACGAGTCGTCTGTGCTTTCAGACGTACAAATAATAATAATTATATAATAATAATAATATTCATACACTCTATCTAGCCCAAAGTAAGCATCATAAAGAGCTTGTGCTATGGATACTATTTAACGGAGAAATATTGATAATAATGTGTATATAAATACTAGAAATATACTAAATAAACATATAAACATCAATGACTCGTAAACAAATGTCTAAGTCAGGGTACAATTGATACAAAATGAAGCACTAACACCCTGATAATATGAAGAATTTCGAATCTGACGCTTGAGCCCGCCATCTTGATGCTGATGGTCCCTATTGGTACTTAAACCCATTACTGCTGATTTAATATTATACAAGATCATTCTTCGCCAATGTCTAGCTTACATTTCCTTTTTTTATCCGATTCCAAAAAGGAATCATTAAGACACCTTTGCTTAGGTATATTCCGTCTCATGTTTCTATTAAGAGGAAATGGAACACACCATTCGCACGTTAATGAATTTCAACCGTGAAATTGGCTGGATTTTCACTTTCCAGAATAAATACAGATGTCGGCACACGCACGAGCCACGACATAATTTTGGAAACAATAATATGTAAGCTAACTGAAACAAGAATTTAAACGGTAAACTTTGTCATCAAAAAGGTACAGTTATGACTAATAATATATTTTATATCATAAGTATTTTATATCAAGAAAAGACTAATGTCTTTTCTTGATAATATGTCTAATATATATAAGTGTCGGTTTGTTAAATTTTACCGCCCAAAAGAGATGTTTCAAAAATGTATGGAGACCCGTCCAGGTCTATGTACACTAAACTACAAAATAGGTAAAATTATGCAGGAAGTACATTGTATAATTGTCCATTTTCTTTTTATTCACGGATTCAGGAGATTTTTCCTGATTTTTGAGATACTGTACATATACCTGGCCGGATATCTTCTCCTTTATCTAAACAAGTCTATCTGACCTGACTTCTAAAGTTTCATCGGAGTTCTGAAGCTGAGCTTTACAATTTACAGCAATAATGTTACAATTTTCATAGGGCCTGAAATCAACAATCGCCATTTTCAATTTCCCGTTCCGCATCCAGCTACTAAACGAGGTTTTGAATTCCCATACGTTAGCTGGCTCCGAAAGTTACTTACGAAATAGTAAAAATAAGTCGACAATAGTCTCCTATCAGTCTTGAAAACTTTTGTTGATAAACAAGATGTAAGTGCTTAATTTGACAGACAAAATTGTGATATGTGAAATCAAATCTACGAGATATAGCTAATAGATCAAACAAACAACTAATAAAATCATTCTAGCGTGAGCTTGCTTGTCGAGGTGCAATCGGCTGATAAACATTCACAGGTTAAATGGCAAAGAGTTGCATATAAATACGCAAAGAGCAGGACTATTTGTTTTCTGTAAAGGCAAACTAGGGAAATCTATGCGATGCCAAACTGGGTTACCTATATTGATTTCATATTACCTACTTGAGAGCCTACATCGATTGTTAATGAGGTTTTTAAACTGAATAGCCACACAGACCATACGATTTGGCGGAAAATTTAAGAAAAGTCGGGAGCTGTAATTAATTTCTTTAGGTTTTGCTTCTCAATAAGACAAAATGTATGTAAATTCAGTCTAAATAGATTGATGGAATATCTAACAATCTTATGACCAGCTTATGTTATGACCCATTAGTTATGTAGGTACCTAATTTTAATCATGGTGTGTCAATGGTTGTTGAGTGTAAAAACTTGTGATATACAATTATTGAAATTAATTTACTGAACCAAATTTTTCAAACAATTTGTTGAATCCTCTCTTTAAGTTTTTGAAAACCTGTATTCGAAGGTTCCGCTCTTCTGTAGTGACATCCACCATCAGGTATTATTAATTGTAGTTCAAAACTTTAGCATTTAACCTTATTTAATAAAATAAATTATTTATCTATTTACTGTTAGATATCCTACACAAGCACTACAAATGACGTGAGTATACGGCATTAACAATAGAAAATACACTGTGTCTGGTTATGTGGATCCCTTAAGTTATGTTCACTGCTTATTTTTCATTATAATACAAACTGTTTTCAGAAACAATAGAAAGTGAAGCTACGACTCCAAAAAATACCTTTTTATGAGATGAGTACCTACCTATATCATTTTAATTATTTGTTTCTCTTTATTTTATTTTTTTAATATTTTTTATGTTTTTACAATTTTGTTTCAAGTCTAATAGGTTTGTTAGCAATTTTATTTTAACATTATTATAAATATTTGAAAAATATAAAAACAACATTTTTCCCATTTTACCTACCTACCTCCTAGAGTTTCTATAGGCGGCGGGGGCCAAATACCACCAAGTGGGCCATCAACTTACTTGTCATAATGTTGTATATGTTAAAAATTATAATAGTGAAGGGGTTGGTAAGCATTTATTATTACGGTGACAGGCACCGGGGCACACATAAAGCGTTTTCCGTCCAAAGAAAGGTTAATGTGGTGAATAGTTAAATATAAGCTTATGCTTTAGAATTTATTTTTCGCACTTGAATAAGAACCGTGACGTAGGTATGTTGACGGAACCTTAACAATAAGTTAGTCGATAGGATTTTATACGCCGTCAAAATATACCACACATTCTCTTAATGTTCCAGAGTTCAAACCTACATTTTCGTAAAATGTGTAATCCCATATACCTACCTATAATCAAAATAAATTTTCCGCACCATAAGAAACTGAAATTCTGGTTAGCTAACCTAATGTGCTTCGGTACCATATTAGAGCCCATTGTTCCCGCTGCCATATTCCATTTGCGGTTTCCCTTGTGTGGTCACATGCTGTGTAGCCATTATTGCACTCCCTAATTAGAAGGGTGCTATGCTTAAGTACTAGAGGGTAGTATCAGTCGTTCCAATCTCTTTGCGGCAGCTCAAAGGTCTGCAGCTATTGAAACTTATCATTTACTATTGTTTCGTGCTGTTGAACAATTGCCTTTGAATTATTATGTATAGTATGTGGTCTTGAAATCTTAATGAGTAGAGTATAATTAATACAGCCACAAAATGTTTGCGAGGGCATTATTAGTAGCATAGGCGATTAATAGCTGACTGCGTTAGCTGTTATTTCCTCATGTTACATGGACTTTTTCTTTCTTCCCCATGAGCACACAGTCAAATGTAACTTAAATATGTAGAGCACTCTAGAATTTACGTCAAAGAGTTTCTTTTTCATTGGAAAATTGTGATCATAATAACAGGAAACGTTTTGAGAACCCTTAGCCAAAGAAGTTACTCTTATTTATAAATGATTCATAAGATTCAATACCTTTTATACTTACTTACTTACCTTTCAATTTACTTATTTGTTTGAATTGACAACTTTTTAATTAAAATATAATAAAACTAGAAAAATTTCACGTCTTGAGGCAGGAATCGAACCCGCGACCTTTCGCAATCCGGGCGACTGCTCTGACCACTGAGCCACCCAGGACTTGGGATATCCCTGTGAAATTCTTCTAGTCTATCTGTATTTGCGTTTATGAGCTAACGTCCACCCTACAATGTCGAAATATTCTATTTCAACATCCGAAACGAGTATTTTTACAAATACCGACGATTCGGTTAAGTTGGGGCAGTGCTTTCAAATATTCTTAATTTTTGATTTTAACATTATTATAAATGTTTGAAAAATTACTTAGTAATTAAAATATAATAAAACTAGAAAAATTTCACGTCCTGAGGCAGGAATCGAACCCGCGGCCTTTCGCAATCCGGGCGACTGCTCTGACCACTGAGCCACCCAGGACTTGGGATATCCCTGTGAAATTCTTCTAGTCTATCTGTATTTGCGTTTATGAGCTAACGTCCACCCTACAATGTCGAAATATTCTATTTCAACATCCGAAACGAGTATTTTTACAAATACCGACGATTCGGTTAAGTTGGGGCAGTGCTTTCAAATATTCTTATTTTTTTATTTTAACATTATTATAAATGTTTTAAAAAATACTTAGTAATTAAAATAAAATAAAACTAGAAAAATTTCACGTCCTGAGGCAGGAATCGAACCCGCGACCTTTCGCAATCCGGGCGACTGCTCTGACCACTGAGCCACCCAGGACTTGGAATATCCCTGTGAAATTGTTCTAGTATATCTGTATTTGCGTTTATGAGCTAACGTCCACCCTACAATGTCGAAATATGAGAATTTCACAGGGATATCCCAAGTCCTGGGTGGCTCAGTGGTCAGAGCAGTCGCCCGGATTGCGAAAGGTCGCGGGTTCGATTCCTGCCTCAGGACGTGAATTTTTTTTAGTTTTATTATATTTTAATTACTAAGTAATTTTTCAAACATTTATAATAATGTTAAAATCAAAAATTAAGAATATTTGAAAGCACTGCCCCAACTTAACCGAATCGTCGGTATTTGTAAAAATACTCGTTTCGGATGTTGAAATAGAATATTTCGACATTGTAGGGTGGACGTTAGCTCATTAACGCAAATACAGATAGACTAGAAGAATTTCACAGGGATATCCCAAGTCCTGGGTGGCTCAGTGGTCAGAGCAGTCGCGCGTATTGCGGAAGGTCGCGGGTTCGATTCCTGCCTCAGGACGTGAAATTTTTCTAGTTTTATTATATTTTAATTACTAAGTAATTTTTCAAACATTTATAATAATGTTAAAATCAAAAATTAAGAATATATGACAACTTTTTGTTTAATAAATTCCAAAGAAGTCTACTTACGACTGCTTGTGCTGAAATGAGTATTATAATTCCGAACTACAACTATGCTTTCATTACAATGCTAATAAGGAATGTTCTTTATGTACAACACTATTGTCCAAAGTATTCATTGTGTGGGCTTGTTTTCCGTCTATAACTCAAGGTTATTAAACCTCAACAACAGAATATATCCTCAACATAATATATAGGTATGGGGCAGTGTTCCGCTCTCGGTTGCCAAATCCTCACCGTCGCGTCGCCACGTCTGCTCGCCACGCCGGCGCCACTAAGGCAACAAACCTTAATTTCGTCAGGATCCTATTTTGTGTTACCTGTAGGAGAGATTTGCTTTTTTACAGCATGTGGTTAGTGGCAAAATGCCAGGTAAAAGCTCTAATTACTTTGTTGTATGTTTCACAAAACAACTGTACATCGTTTTGATAATTTAATCCCTACCTATATCCTTATAAAAGGGCAAGGGTAATCCTACATCAATATTTGATGTTTTATTATTATTTCTGTAATTGTTATGAAATACGGGTGTCACTCATTTCAATGTACTTTGGAAGAGCTTCATCATCATCGTCATTTTAGCCAAGAGACGCCCACGCCCGCATCCATCGTCTTCCCGTGAGCCTTACTAGATCATTGGTCCACTTTGTGTGAGGCCTACAACACTGCGTCTCCCTGGTACGCAACCGCCAAAAGAAAAAAAACTTGGCGCCATAATATGATGACAGTCTCCTTAATGTTACTTCAATGAGGTGGATATACAAGACCAAACGCTGAATGTCTTTCGCACCGAGTAAATTTTTCTTTCAATTATTCTATATATTTTTCGCCAACAGACATTTGGTACAAAATATCATAACCCAAAGAAATGAAAAAAATAGAGGCCTATATCCGAAGACGGACGTATCAAGGGCTGCGCTGATGATGATGATATTATTTTTCTTTTTATTTCAGTACATAGGAAAAGAATAGCAATACCGAATTAAAAATTACCAAATTATTTACTCATGAAAATATTAAAACTAGAAAAATTTCACGTCCTGAGGCAGGGATCGAACCCGCGACCTTTCACAATCCGGGTCACTGCTCTGATTTTTATAAGTATATAATTTTTCAAACATTTATAATACTGTATTGCCAAATTACTTAAACTTAGCTTGTAAAGAAAACACACACAATGTTAGAAGGTATATAATAGTGCTTGATTCTCCAATATAAATACGAATCATGAATGATCGAATAAGGTAGGTACATAATTTTTTCGGGCAATAGTTGCCCGAAAAAAATTTATACCTACCGAATAATCTTTGATTTAAATGAAGAATGGCAAGACTGCTGGCGAAGATTGGGTGGTGATCGAAATGGTTAAGGAGGGAGGAACACATGTGATAGATTTCACTAACAGACTGTTGAACAAGTGCCATGAAGAGGGTAAAATACCAAGATATTGGGAAACTGCCAACGTAATATTGTTACTTAAAAAGGGTGATAAGGCAGATTTAAACAATTACCGTACAATCAGTCTACTGTCACATCTGTACAAATTACTTACCAAGATCATTACCCTCCGTTTGACCAGAAAATTTGATTTCTACCAACCACCCGAGCAAGCCGGTTTCAGAAGCGGATTTAGCACCATGGACCATATTATGACGATGAGAACCGCAATTGAAAAAGCTACGGAGTATCAAACATCCCTGTGGCTGGCTTTTATCGACTATAGAAAAGCGTTCGATAGTGTGGAATCCTGGGCAGTTGTTCAAGCACTTCAGAATGCTCGCATAGACTATAGATACACGAAGCTTATTGAGAGCATCTACAATAACGCTACCATGAAAGTCACGCTAGTCGACCAAACATAACATATAGACATCAAAAGAGGCGTAAGACAGGGGGATACGCTTTCACCAAAATTGTTTACCCTGTACTAGATGATGTCTTCAAAAAACTTTCATGGGAGGAATGTGGTCTTAAGTTACCGGGAACAAAACTGAACAACCTAAGGTTAGCTGATGATATCGTTCTCCTTAGCGATAATTCTGATGACCTCCAAACCATGATCCACGAGTTGAATGAAGCCTCCTTAAATGTCGGTTTGGAAATGATCCTTAGTAAAACTAAGGTCATGACCAATGATACCAAACTAGTTACTATTAAAGTAAACCAAACCGTTATTGAAAAGGTAAAGAGGTACGTCTACCTGGGCCAGGAAACAAAAATGGGAAAGAAGAATCAGCAAAATGAGATAGATAGGCGCATACGTCTCATGTGGGCTGCCTACGCAAAACTGGACTTTGCTTTCAAAATGAATTTAACGGCAGTACAGAAAGCCAGATTATTCGATCAGTGTATTTTACCGGTACTTACCTATGGAGCTGAAGCCTGGGTCCTGACAAAGGAGAGTATCAACAAGATACAAGTCGCCCAGAGGAAACTGGAGAGGAAACTGGTGGGGATTACACTGAGAGACCACAAGACTACTACCTGGCTTAGAGAGCAAAGTAAGGTCACCGATGCTGTTAAGCAGATAGCAAACTTGAAATGGCAGTGGGCCGGACACATAGCCCGTAAGCATGGTTCGTGGGAAAAGACGGTCTTGGAATGGAGGCCTTAGGGAGGAGGGAGGGAGAGAAACGGCCTAGAGGAAGACTACAGATGCGATGGAAGGATGACGTCAAGAGAACTGCAGGGATGAATTGGATGGATGTAGCGCAAGATCGAGCTAGATGGCGTAATTTGAAGGAGGCCTACACCAAAATGGTTGAGAACGGCTAAGAAGAAGAAGAAGAAGAATCTTTGATCTAAATTATCGCACGCTATAATAACGTTTCTCCGAAGTTACTACGATTTTTTATAGAAATAATAACATTTTGTAATTCATCAACTTTTTTACTGTAATGTATAAATATAACCAAGGTAAAAAAGCACAGATTTATCGCATTAACTGCAGAATTGGACCCATGGTACCTAAATAACTTTCACTTCGAGATATTGAAAGTCAATTACTTGAGCAGCAGACTTCTAACTAGAGCTGCACTTCAATGGTCGTACTAAAGTACCAGCACACCCTTTCGCGCTATAAATACTGGGCGATAAGACGACATTTACAGGCCATAACTAAATGAAGTCCTACAATTTTGCGGCGACCTAATACGATAGCTGAAAGGATTGTACTTGCTTTTACGACGAGTAATTTTATAAGCAATAGTTTGAATTTTTGACGTATTGCGAAGATTTAATGTAATCTTATCATTATGTACTCCGCATAATATTCTTCCATTTGTACAACTTTTTTTTCTCACTGTGTAAAACGATTTAAATGATCTAAAATTATTATTTCAGTCATTTTATTTAAAATAACGTAGTCTTAACAGGTTTACAAAAAACATATCTTTCAATTTCGGTTTAAGCAAGCGGATTAAAGCATACAAAGGCGTAATTTGGATTTCATCTCGAGCGCCGATCGGATCAGGCACGCGCCGTCGAATGCATGTGCTTACTAAATTGATATTACTGGATATACGTTAAATGAAAACTGTGTCAGTTTCAGATTTATTCAGTGATCAACAATAAATAAACATGTATAAAAAGAAACATTTAAGGAAAATTGTACAATGGAACTCTTTATTTATTATTAGCAAAGTAAATGTGCAATGTAATATTAGACAATGCCAATGACTCCGCCCCATAAATGAAGTTATGCGGACCACAATTTCCATTTTAATGTTTTTGATGCGTTTAAACGCCTACTTTATTATAACAATTACAAAAAAAGAAAGAAAACAATGAAAAAATATATGCTCCAGGCGGGAATCAAACCCGCGTCTTCTGATGTCCGGCCAGACACGATTACCACTACGCCACCGGAGCACTAGGTATAACCTGCTAATTTCTTCACCGCTTTCTATCCTTCTCCTTACTTTTATCTTCCCGCCTGGAGCATATATTTTTTCATCGTTTTCTTTCTTTATTTGTAATTGTCACCTTTTTCATACCTACATTCCACGTGGACCGCTGAGCACTGGCAAAACTCAACCGAATTCCTTGTCTTGTGGTTTTTTTTATGGATCCTAACAGACTTGCTCATAATTTACTCTCGGTAAGTATAAACAGGGATTTAATATGAATACTACTCATACTGCCGATGCAAGAAATCGATTTCTTTTTATTCTTAGTCGTTTAGTACAAGTGTAAATCATTAGTAAGTATTTAAAACTAATTCCGTGTGATTTATGAAAAATTTTAGTGCACTTAATAAATTTAATTTGGTTTGAATATTGGCCAAATAAAGATATTAAGCCAGATATAGAATTGTAAAGACATTGTTTTAGTATCTTCTTAATCTGTAAAGCAGTATTATCCCGCGGGAGGACTATGACAATTGAAAAAAATATTTTATTGTGTGATAGAGTTCCATGTTTTGGACAAAGTTCAAGTTCTTGATAATGAATTGACTATATATTTTTCATGTTTTTCCATTGTTTAACAATAATGACAACCAAATACAAATTAAATAAAGAGGTTAATTCCTCAAGAAAGAGAAATCTCCAAATTTCCTCGTGTAGTTCAATCCACGTTATAACACGGAAATATAACAGATTTCACTGATTCGATTGTCAGTTGAATTCAATTCGTACAGTAAGATCTATTCCACTTACAAAGACAAAGACACTGAAAGTCAATAGTAAGTAGGTAATTCAGTTATTCCTCTATAATAATTTATGTCCAATGTACTTCAGCGCATCAAGATCTTCTGCGTCAGGCGATGGCGGAGTGAAATATAAACGTGGCGGTCGTGTCGGAACCGAGGAGATGCTGTTATCACAGTGTGTTTTAATTAACATCGCGAACGCGTTCAATAGCCTCCCCCACGAGTGCATAGATAAGGCACTCAAGTTCCACCGAGTGCCAAGACCTCCGCGTCTTCGTGGGGGACTACCTTGGCGGAAGAAAGGTCCTCTACGAAGGCACGGAGCGCCGCAACCAGTCGTAATCAATGGCGGCAGGTGTGCCCCAGAGGGTGTTTGCCTTCGGCTTTATCCGCACGGTCAGTCACGAGGCTGCCTGCGGTTTAGCAGGCAAGCTCCCGTGGGAGGTTGATGCCCTTCTTCTGGCCAGGATGCATCAACACCGGGGCGCAAATAGGACAAGCCACTCACCACCCCAGCAGCCAGCCACCGGACGATCGAAACGATCCGTCCGATGTTGAAGGAGTGGGTTGGGCAGTGGCAAGACAGCCTCACCTTCCGCATGGTGCGGATACTGACCGGACATGTCGCTTCGGTACCGCCAAGCACACCTTTATGGAATGCCCGGCCTGGCGATATGAGCGCTGCGAAATTCGTGCAGTTCTTAGCCGCGGTCACCTCTCACTGTCAACCACGGTAAGACCCATGGTTTGTAGCTTGAGGGTATGAGAGACTGTCGCCTCCTTTTGCGAGACTGTGCTCACACAGAAGGAGCGGGAAGAGGATCTTCAAACCGCCCCTATCCGGCGAAGGTGGGTGGGCACATATGCATTGCACAGGCCGCAACGTCTGAGATTACAGTCTACCCCCGCGAAGCCAGTATAGTTACCGGGGTAGTTTTAGAGAGTATTCCTAGTGCCCTTATTCCGCTGGGCGACCCCCACACACGCCCGTCGCTTAGCAAGTGGCGGGTAGGTCTGTAGCCAGATTTCTCCAGGAAAAAAGGTACATGACCATTATCAGTAGTATTATTATATTCGCTTGTACAAAAGTACTAGATACACACCCATCCATCTTGGTCAACTGGCGCACAAACAAAGGCTTTCTGATTTCACCTTAAGGTACTAAAGGCCGAGCAATATACCGGCTATAAACGTAGTAAGTATAGACAGCCGGGCTCACGGGAACCTATTGTTTTCTGCTTCATGCAATGAAACGTGACTTCGTTTGACATTTCCTAGTTTTCTACATACACAACACCGATAATTAGACAGGTATCAATAATCCGCACGGATTACAAATTAGTTGTAGGGGTCAACTGCAAAATGTATGCAATAAATCAGCTTTACATAATACATTATTACAGTAATATATTCATACACTATTGTCTATATTTATAATAATTTATGAGTAAGTAAGTATATAAATATTAGAAATGTACTAAATAAGCATAAATATACCAATACCTCGTGAACAAACATCGGCTCCTACCGGGATTAGAACCTGGGCCCCTGACCGAGTAGCCTGTGGTAAAGGGTACAACCACTCGGCTAGCCGGTCATCGTTGAATAAATGACTTATAGGTATGTAGATTATAAATCATTTTCCTCTCATGTGGGTCACATCACTAGATGGAGTATTTAATAAGCCGACAAAAATCGTGTATGTTACATTAATAATGCATTATGCATAATGATAATTATATTTGAAATGCTAGTCGTCCTAATAACAAAGGCAATAATGAAATAGAAAAACAAAACTTAATTAAACTAAAATACTCCAGTATTAGGGTGTTACCAGTTCAATGAGTCAATTTGCTTTAAATCTAAATAGTCCACTTTGTCCAAACGGAACCGTAGAATTATTTAAAGAGTCGTCTAATCTGAGATGATAGCAGCAAGATATATACTAACGAATTTATGATACCTATAAATATTCACCCTGAGTAAGCAGAAATCTTATTACTGATTACTTTTGGGTCAAATTTGTCATAATTTTTCCTAATATAAAAAGTATGATGCTCAGTCTACCTCTGAAAGATTATCATTACGAATCAAATAAAAAATGATGATTTTCTCATTAAATTTATGCTGACCTGTCAAGCCACAGATTCTAGATACAATTGAGTTTTTACCTCAGATGTTTTTACTGTCATAATACCCCTGATGGTATTTTAATTTTTTCAAGCAAAATGTTTGTAATGAATAAAAAAAATAAGAAATTTACTTAAACCGAAGAGGATTTTTTAAAGTTTACTTAATAATATTGATTGTTTTACAAATTAATTACTACTAGCTGTATCCGGCATGATTTGCAATACCCGTAAAGAAAAAAATGTAAGGTTTTATAAAAAAAAAATAGTTTTTATAATCCAGGAACCTTCGCGGTTCTTTCCGAAACATCACAGCAAAGTTTCATCACAATCTGATCAATGTTTTCGGAGTGCATAGAAGACAAACATACAAACAGCACGTTATTATAGTAATCGACTTTCCGAGCATTCTCTTTCATTTCCTGTCTGCTATTAATACCATTTAAAATAGAAGAGTTAATGGTTGTCATCCACGAAACTAAGCTACGCGTATTTTGTCCACAGTTCTTGGCGCTTTTAGAAAGGAATGCAGTGGCTAACACGAGCTTGCAGTACAGGCAGTTAACGATGTTCGCTCCAACCAATGAGGCCTTCCAGCGGTATAACGGCGAGATGGATGACTCCCTCGTGCTATATCACATATGTGAGTGAACCTAATGAGGCTATTGCATAATTGATCACTGACCTTACACAGACTCTATTTGTATTAGTGATGAATAGATTTATAAGCATTCTACATTATAATAATTTGCGACGTCAAATGAGCTGTGCTTTCAAAATCGGTAAAGTTAGGCATTGTTTTTAATTAAAAAAGTTATTTAATTGTTGCTTGAATATTTACCAAAGGCTCTAATTTGCGACAGCCTTTTTTATAACTAAGGTAATAAATAAAAATTCCTTACTAAACAGCGGTCTTAGTATAACAAAAAATATACGAAACATTATAATAATTATACATTTATTAGGACTCATATTTAATTGATCAAGGATATTATACATATCAATCGAAACATTCTGAAGGTTTTGATCCTTTTCCCCAATACAAAGTAGGCCGGTAAATATGAACTTTCAATCCTGTTCAAAATCTAAACTATTGTGGCACATAATGCCCCATCAGTCCCAAGGATTTTGATACGCCTAACGTAGGCTCTCAAAATCCTTGGGACTGCTGAGGATCCCTATTCTCAAAGGGTTAATTGACTTTATGGAAATACATTTTCAATGAAATGAATTCCTTAGAATATGGTGGCTTTAGATGTCTTACAACTATATTATATAGGTGAAACTCGCCAGGCATCCATAACTATAGACACACAATTTAGTTATAGTCGCTAATGTCCGGGTCCTGCTGTTATTCTCAACAAAACTTTAGGGTCAGACAGACAAGAAGCGAAAGGCTTTTGTTGTTATAGAGTGCAAATTATATTAAATGTCAACGAAAGTCTCTACGGTCAAAATAAATAAAATGAGTTAAAGAGACTAGTACTTCAACATTCTGGCATAGATTGCTAAAAAGAGACCCGTTTCATACCAAAATACAAATATCAATATTAATGAATAGTGGTATTACAATTTATTAATTTGATAGCTGTTATCATATGTAATAAAAGTAAAAATAAGGAGTTTTATTGTGTGAATGAATCGTTGAATAAACTTGTAAGTAATTGAATTTAATGAATGCTTTTTGTGATCAATTTTATTTATCTTTATTCACAGCGAATCTAGCTACGACACTTAGCAACTTAGACTATGCAGTATCATCAGAGTTTGATGGTAATCCACCACTTTGGGTGGCAAGACGAAGGGATACCATGCATGACGACATATACGTAAACAACGCAAAGGTTTACGTGTCGAGATCTTATCAAGCCATGAACAGGAATGGGAAGAGACAGGTGAGCTATAGCACCATTCATCTCAAGAATGGTCCACTGAAGTGTGGTCTGTAGTAGTCTTGAGCTTTTGTATTCAGCTATTGTCTGTGGTCACATTATATAGAGTCACAAAAACTTGCGTGGAGTTTTCTTATACTTTTTGGTACAAATAAGTCTCTTATCGAACTGATAATTCAATTAAGACCAAAATACAACGATAGGTAAGTACTTTGATGTTAAGATAACATGCGTAACGCAATATAAAGAGTTCGCTTTATGGAAATTTGTCAACAAGGAAAATAAAGAAAGTAGGTAAATGTTTGGATAAGGTTATGCCGAATATCCTATTATGGACAAGTATTAGAAATATACAAATTTCTAATACTTACAGTCATCGGGCGTAAAACATGTATCCGTAAACTTAGCGGATAGCAACATTATCCAGAAAAAGAAATTATATGGTTTGGGCAGTGGCCGCGCACTTAGATGAAGCTTTGGAACCTAGTCTTTTTGCCTTTTAATCTGTGCCTGATTCAATATTTTTTTATTGTATGTTTTAGGTTCTTCACGTAGTAGACCAAGTATTGCAACCTCTTCAGCCCCATGGGCCCGGCTCGTCCAGTAGTTCTGTCTACAACCCAAATGCATATCAGTTTTTAGAACATTCCGATGAATTCAATATTGGCCAGCACAGATTAAGGTATGTACATCATTATGTTAAGCATAACTCGAGAATCTATCTAAGATCTTGAATACTGAAAAGTGAATAAATATTTCAAGTTATTGTTCCATGAGAAATTAAGATGGCTAATAATACCAATCCTTTTGAACTGTTGTGATACCGCGCTAAGTAAGGTTGCCAATAGTGAGGATGAGAATTCAATAATAATATCAATATTCTTACTCTCACACCTAGTCTTATTTAACCATCAATAAGAGCTTGTGCTATGGATATTTACTAGATAACGGAGAAAATAACCTTGATAATATTCATCATCATCATCATCATCAGCCTATATACGTCCCACTGCTGGGCACAGGCATTCCTACATGGGAGAAACACATGAGAAGACGGATAATATTATTTATCTAGATTTAAAAATATACTGAATAAACATACAAAAAGTCACCCACTTTATCAATGATTTTATCAAACCTAATTATACTGATAGAGCTTTTGGGTATTGCATATGCTATTTATTTATAAATGGATTACCAAAAGTAACTTGGCTTAAAGTCAACATTAATAAAACATAATTAGTTAGGTTAAGTAAACAACGCTTCAACAGTTTGTGAACTTAGTCATGGCATGCCGGAAACGAAAGTTCCCGCATAGGTACTGTATGCGGGAAACTCACGTAAATAGTTCCGCCCGGACCGGAAACTGTGGTGAGCAAACTTACAATTGAATCGATTATTTTGCGTTTAATTGAATAGCTTACAAAACTAACAAAACGAGTTCACTTTACAATCACGGCAGGAACAATTAACAAGACTGCAAACCAGTACCAATCAACGCTGAACATGAAACTGACTTTTGTTGGTAAAATATTTAATGATCTGGCTTTGAATTACCGTCTTATTTAAAAGGAATTGTTAGGAAATAATCGCCTTGCTCGACGTGGCATCAAAAAATACAGCATGAATTACAGTATTTTAGGTGCTGAACGGTTCAAATTTTGGTTCAGGACAACTTTTTGACGCATAAATGTTGAATATCTTTAATTTTTAACCGACTTCAAAAAAGGAGGAGGTTATCAATTCGTCTGTATGTTTTCTTTTTTACCTTCAATGCAATTATTATTAGAATATAATAATATTAGGCGATATGTATTTATTGAATTGAAGTAATTAACGCGTAAATACAATATTTTTTGTTCTATTCTGCAGGTCTTTTCGACAAAAAGTAAACCAACTACAAAAGAAAGAAGTGTTCAATGCAGATGGCCGGCATACATTTTTCATTCCAGTCGATGAAGGCTTTAAGGTAAAATATTTCTACTACGTTTTGTAAAAAAATCAGTTAATCAAGTTTTTTTTTTGTTATTCATATAACTTGGAACAGTATTTATGTGTTGAATCTTAATTTTCAATTTAAAATATTTTGTTGCAGCCAACAACAAGGTCTGATTTGATTGATGAAAAGGTGATTGATGGTCACGTCATACCACACCATGTACTATTTACGAAAGCCACTCCAGACACAAAGGAGTTTGAGACTTTAGCCTTTGGAGATAACGTGAAAGTCATAATTTCTTTCAGTACAGCCATGAACGGAAAAGAAGAAATTAGTACGTTTTATGATTATCTATTCCATTTATTACATAAAATATAAGGAACACAAGCAGACTAGCTTAGTAGTGCCCTATATACGTTGTGCATAGACCTTTCCACAGAACAGATTGGCAGAGGTCATTAATAATTTAGGTCACTCGTCCTTAGCCGTCCTCGGGGAAAGTAGATACGTTTTGAGATGGAACAAAAGCGCACAACCATTAAGCTCCCAAAAGCCGCCGAAGGATGAAAAAATATATTGGGTTGTTTGATTATATTTCCAATACTGAAACATATATATCCTTGATAATGTTTTTTATTAGACAGTTTAACGTTCATAATTTTACATTATGTTTATCATTGGCGTGGTTTATTTATAACAAACCCTAATAGTAGTAAATACGATTTAACAACCTTATCAGAAGTAAAGTTCTTTAGACATAACGTATAAAACGATTTCAATTCCTGTTATAATGAATTTAAATTATTTCATTTTGCTGATTGGCTACCTATGTTTTTCACTTACATTTTTATAACTTTCAACAGCTTACGTAAAATCGAATACTGTTGCTGGAGACGCTAAGCATAGCAGAGGCGTGGTGTTAGCGGACATTGTCAAAGCTAATATTCCAGTGAAGAATGGAGTAGTACACCTCATACAACGACCACTTATGGTGGTCGATACTACTGTTATTGACTTCCTCAAGGTATGCATCTCAACATTGTTTAAATCTCTACCTATTTAGTCAAAATAACAAGACAAAATCATTAAATTTTAAAATGTTTGGCAAATACAGTATCTTTCAACATTTAAATTCAATATTTATATTAATACGACATGAAATAAAGAAAATGTAAAACATCTAATAATGTCTGTACTGAATGATAATCGTTTGAATCCTGTCATTGACTTCTCGCTCCATTTACGTGGAAACCAGGCAATGAAGGTAAAATGAAGCCTCTGTATTTTATTCCTTTTTATTATTAATCTTTATGCGTGACCTTATTATTAATTCGTTTTTGCATACTTCATCATTGGTGTTCTTTTGAGAATTTTTGAGCGTGTGTTTTTTGTAAGTCATTTGGAGCACGTTTTTAATTTTATCTTTTGTGCAAACCTACGTATTTTTAATAAAGGTTTTGGTAAGTTCTAAAAAAAACATCTAAATGTATAAGTGTTATATTACACACCTTAACATAGGTAATGTTTTATCTATTTTACTTGTATTAATGTTCAATGAAATATTTATATACTAAAATATAACGTAACAATATCAAATATCATAATCATTCTGTTACTTAACATCTCAGCATTAAATTAAAAATTATTGCAGTGATGAAGATAAAATTTTAATTTAATCTTTATGACTACAATAACCTATCTGCCCAGCACCGAAATCTTTATCTCAATATTATAACAGTTAAAACCTGCAGTAAATACATAAAAAGCGGAGTTATTGTTATGACTAGGATATACATTTACTTTAGCTACATTAATTTTACTATATCTACCTATTTTTTAAGTAGCTAGTAAAACTATGCACACCACATTGACTTTCTAAATGTACAGTTGGTTATTAGTATAATGTAGGTATTATTATTTTCTGTTCCAATATACCAGTAAGTAATATTGTGTAATATCGGGGAGCATTAGTTATACTTACTGTTTTGTTTGTTTGTGCCCTCTGCCCGATGTGGATCCTGCATGTCATTTGGCAACCGTAGGGAATTGTAAGTATTGTAGCGTTTTGCATGTATGTTCGGGTAGCTTTGATTATAATTCTTCTAGGCGATACCTCGTGAACGTTATATCGGCCGAGACAAAGAGGGATAGAAACAGACATCTAGAGAAAACAAGAGAACAAACTAGAAATAACTTATGTATTGAAAAAATAATGTATTGAAAAAACTCTATTGATATGGGTTCAAATAGTTTATTGCCCTTCTAATGAACTTAGTTTATTAACCCATTTGGACCGATAATTATTTTTATTAAAAAATTGTGATTCTTTAAGGAAAACTTTTCAAAGGAGTCCTAAAAATTAAGGAAAAAATATTTTAAAAAATATTAATAAACGAAGGGGGCTCTGGGGGGCCGTACCATATAGGGTACAGTAGGATTATATGCATGCTAAAAATACAAGGTTTTCAAGTATGACTTTTACTAACTTTTTCGTGTGATACATAATTAATCTTTCCACATGGACACCAATGTTACACTAATTACATCAATTGGTTGTGAAATTATCTATACCTTGACCCTTTTTACTGTTTAGTGATCTTTGGCATCATTGAAAGTCAAGAGATATAGATGATGAACTACTAAGACCTGGCTTTCATGTATTTCATTGGCGTCAAAAATTGAATTAGCAATACCACTCCGAAAATTTAGTAAGTCCATATTCCCACCATTATGTCTATAGAGCAAACAAGTATTTGGTGCAGACATGTCAATGGAATGGAGAATCAGAGGCATGTACCACTTTTTTGTTCAACAAAAGTTCGTAGTGTACTTATATTTGGGTTTGATGAATCGAATCCACCCATATTTTTATTCTATTATTGAATAAGATGGTACAGATGGTGATACGGATATTGTCTTGACAAGGCTCCAATTATCGAACTGTTTCTTATATCTGGAGCATTGCCTCAGTACATTCTTCTTCTACTCACCTGACAGTTGCACCGACTAACAAAATTCCAACTAAACAGTTTACGTTTCGAGCTAACAACTATCTATTTGTTTAGTTGTTAACAACTGAAATACTTGTATTAGAAAAGAACAAAGAAATTTGAGGAACCTCCAATTGAATGGTCTATTGGAGTTTACTCAAGTTGAATTATGACAAAGAGGTTGCAAAGCAGTAGGTATGGGTAGTAAGTCCCGTTTCTTCCAACAGTACTTCATGAGACGCTTACGAAAATTTCCCTGATCGGTCTTTAGTTGTTTGCTCTTCTACAGATACAAAAGAGTTTGTATTCCAAGTTTGCTTGGAAAACTAACCGAGGGTATCTAATTATCGAAGCGTATTTGGAGGCAAATTATTTATGCTCACTGCAACTTCTTCACTCAGGTGGAGGTCAAATATATCATCATGACTGTTGACTTCTTGTCTTCTCCTAGAACTCTTACAATATCATCTACCGTCATAAGAATCTAAAACAATAAAGCACACAATCGGATGTATACATCGAACTTGTTTATCGGATATTTTGCTCATGTGTAGACCTACTGTACCTTATACGGTACACCTTTACATAAGAATTGAGTATATCTTACAAAAATAACCTAAGTGAGTTTTTTTGCAGCCATCACAGCTGTAATACTCTAGCCTTTAGAACAATACTAGAAATTAACTGAATTTATAATAAATAACATAGAACTTGCCTTTTTAAAGGCACGGCAAATATTTTATTTCTTTTCTTCCAGAAATCTTCACTTATATAACTGAAAACACTAGCGCAAACGTATTTGTAACATTTCTAACATAAAACGAACACTTTGGTCTTATAGTCACGACTTAAACAAAAAGTGATTATTTTGTGGTTATGTCAAAATATTTTTACAAATTTACTGTACCAAATAAGGTACGGTAGGTCTATATGGGTTAAGGCTTAAAATATCCTTCCGTTGGCTTTTAAAACGAAAAGAAAGCACAAGAAATATCATCTTTGGATTTTTTCTATCTACTGGAAAATTGTTTCCATTCATGTTTAGGATTTTTTTAAATACTTTTTTGGTAATTCAAGTCCATCATATACAGGGTGGTGACTACAATACGACATTAAATTAAAACATAGGCTTTACCTATACTTAATTCATTTAATAATTTCATAAAATTTATATGATATAATGTAGCCAATGTTCTAACTTAATGTCGTTTTGTCGTCAGCCCCTGTTTAAACAAGAACAACAGCAGTAGGAAAAACAAAATGAAATCGTTAAAAATGCTAAATATTCGCGAGGCTTCGACTTAACTTTTCAATTCACACAATTATTGTAGACTCTTACTCTTATATTGAAACACTTAGTAGATTAGACTTTATTGCACCAAGACAAAAGAAGGAAAAACACAGAAAAGAAAAACATGCAAAAGGCAACCTTAGGGTAAAGAAAAGCATGATAGAAGTATTAAAAATTTATAGCTCTGCTATTATATATTTAGCCTCTTCCTAGTCTATCAGTTTAATGAAAGTATAATGTTACTAAATTTCTATAATGTAGCGTATTTAAATTAACAGCTAACTAATAAGCTGGAGAGGAACAAAGTTCGAGAAATTTCCTTGTAGCTGCCTCGTTAATTCCAGCTAACTACAACAGAAAAAATGGGCAACTGCTTTTGAACTTTAAAGAGATTCTCAAAGACAATAAATAAACTTAACTTAAAAGTTATGTCTATATTCTTAATTTTTGATTTTAACATTATTATAACTTCAATCACTTCTTCATTTTCAGTTATGTCTATTACCATATCAAACTATTCATTATACGCTCACTATTTCATACACCTACAACAAGATGCGAGAGGATGCTCTCGTAAACGAAGGCAGTGCGTCATCCCAAACATGACTTTTTACAAAATAAATTTGATTTCGTGAAAAAAGAATCAGCTACTCCATACAAACTGGTTGTGTAGGTATTATCTACAATTTACAACCAGTCGTGCTGGTTACCAGCACCGCCATTTTCTTTTGTTTTTCAGAACATTCCCTTACATCCTGTTTAGATGAGTATACCTGAATATTGTTGTTTTTATCACTTTTTTCTGACCTCAATTGAATATTTTGGCCTTAAGATTTTTTTGACATTATATTTGTCTGAACACCTTTCGTTGAGTTGCATATTAAATTAAAATAAGGAAAAATTAAGCTTCCTTTGCCAATTTTAATGAAGGCCGTATAGGCTATTAACAAGTACCTAGTATGAAGTCAGAAATTAAGATATCTTCATTTCATACAAATAAAAATTACTTTTGTGATATTTTGAAATTCAGCGTCTTGCAGACTTTACACCAATAAATTTGAAATCATTTAGATGATGTAAAACTTTTGTTTCCTGAAAGTACTCAAATATGTTTGTATAAATGGAGAGGAGCATTCTGCTGAAAAATTGGTTTGTGATATGGAATCAATTTTGATGGAGAAACTGTGCATATAATGCTTTCAAAAAACTACACATAAAGAAAAATAAAAAGCATTTCAAATTAAATACCAACTAAAATAAAACGAGAGAAAGTATTTCTGAAATAAAACGGGAGAAAGTATGTTGAAATATTAAAATATTGATAGAAAACCTTACTTGATAGTAATTGGGTTTATCTTATAAACAAATTCAAAGGTCAATAATGAATATAAAATTGTTACTGAACTAATTTTTACTCTTACCTACTGTTGATCTTAGGAAAAAGATGACGGACCTTTGTGCAAGTTCTACGAAGTAATAATGGATCTTGGCGCCAACAACCAGTTCTTTAAAGAACTAACTATTGCAAAAGACATCACTTTGTTTGCTCCCTCTAATGAGGCCTGGAAGGAATATAGTGTACAGAATATCATCAGGTAAATATTACCTAGACTTGACATCTTTTAACGGTTTTGAATTAAAAATGAATTTCAATTCATTTTTTTTGGGCCGGCAAGGTCTTCGCATAAGGACTTCTTACCGCTTCACATCAGGTGGTGCAAATTCATTTGCCGTGTTTAGTAAAAAAAAATCCTATGAATGTAATGTTCAATAATAATAAATAATTAAAAGTTTATTTTATATTTGTGCGATAATATTACGGAAAATTATAACAACTATCGGCAAACAAAAACACAGGGCGATTGATAATGATAAATTGTTATTCACAGAAATCATCAAAAATTGAAGGACATCTTGAATCTCCATTTAGTACGAGAAAGACTGCCGATGGATGCTATTATACATAATAATATGAATCAGGTAAATAATAAAACATTTATTAATTTAAAACATGTTAACATTTTCCAAGGTGCGGTTTCAATCAACTTCACTGAAAGAAAGTTGGAAAGTGCAAATTAAAATAACTTGATTTCGTATAAAGTACTATTGATGCAAGAAAATTGGATTTTTAATTAACTTATTTACTATGTGTGAAATTAATAAGGCTACCAACAATTACTTCAATAAGTTAAGAATTTTAATTAATAACTTTCACAATAATAATGTTTGCCCTGAATTTTATTCATCGACGCGCTGCTTTTTGGAATCAGCTTCCAGGAACTGTACGTTATTCTAATTATAACACTTCAAATATGAACTCATTGTTATGTTACTTAAAATTATAATTATGTAGTTAAATTATTTTTCCCATCTCAGTGTCAGTTTTAGTAGTAACTAACATGCATGACATGGAGTAGGTATAAATCACTGTATTATGATTTTATTCATTTTTTATGTTGATAATGAGTGTACAAGTGCGTTAGAAATTTAGGCCATCATGTGCATTCCATCCTTATTCATGATCGATGATCATAAGCATGATTTTATTTGACAGTAATGCCAATGATTGTTAAGTCAAAAATTTTAAGAATTTGATGGTTTTATAGATATATCAAGCACCAACGGCGTCTGCAAGAAAGTACCTGTATTTTAATGTCCTGACCCGAGGTCACAACCAGACCTTGACCGTCGAAGGAGGTGGAGTAAATGCTACAGTCATACAGCCAAATATTGCGGCTACCAATGGTTTCGTTCATATTATTGATAGAGTCCTTGGAGTACCTTATACCACGGTTTTTGAGAAATTGAAGACGGACCCCATGCTTAAGTATGTGATAACGTTTGGAGATTATTTTAAAATAGTAATATTTCAAGATTTACAAAGTGTAAGTAACTATTATGTTTCTGTTATAGCGTTACATACAATCTCGGACGGAGACAAATGTTCAACCACCAACTAAATGAGATGGAGCACCGCTACACGTACTTCGTGCCCAGGGATCATGCTTGGCTCAAGTTTCAAATTAGACATCCCTCTGCCTTTAAGGCCCTATTCAAAGAAGATTATGGGTATTTCGTAAGTGAAATTACTAAGTTATTTATCATAATAGAAGATTTTTGACATTCGATAAGTATATTAAACTTTTTTTTATTTTGAAGTACAAAGAAAAGTGAGTTTCAGGAAGGGAATAGTAATTTTCCTATCAATAAGTTTACGTTTTCCATAGGTGAACTGGTAAAAGCTCACCCGTTGTACTTCTCTTAGTACAATTGAGAATAAATAAACACAACGAGGAATTCTCACAATTTCGGTAATGAAATTCCTAAAAAAATATTTATAAAACATTATGATAAAGATTAGTTTTTTTATGAACTGTGGTTTACTTTGAGTAAATTCTTTACTGGATATGAGAGGTTTTACCGCTTTTTTGCACTAAATTCTTCTATAGAATAAACAAAGCCTTTTCTTCTTGGTGCTGCCACTGCAAATTAAATATACAATGGAATCGATAGTTTTAAACTCATCGTCATCAATAAGGGGATCAAAAATTAAATTCGAATAATCAATAATTATATTGACTTTTTCCATATGCAAAACAAAATTAACACATTTACAATGGGCCGTTTACCTGCTGGGCGGATTTCACTATACCTACTTATATTTTGTATAGGAAAGTTTCCGAATTGCTAGCTCATTTACTTCTTTCTTACAGTTATTTATATTTTTCAGACTAAGCAAATTCTAGAAAGGCACGTGATCCGCGCTGGGCGGGCGTACACAGTGTCTGATCTAAAACTGCTTGCGAATGAAACACATCCTTTCGTTCTGCCGACATCACGCGATCCACTCAGGCTTAGAGTCAAGGAATCTGATAAAAGTAAGCTCTTAACGGTCCATTTGCGTCATTTCCTCTGTTCACGCGAACGATATTAGGGAAGTTTATCTTCATGGATTTATTTTAAATTGGATTCGTGTTTGCCGCAGATTACTACGTGGAATGGAACGGGCACTGGATCCACGTGTTCAGGCCTGACGTCGAGTGCACCAATGGCATAATCCATGTTATTGATGAACCGTTCGTCCTCGAGAGCGACATCCGAGCCACCGGTAGAGCGGAAAAATTACGTATCACGTATTCACTTATCTTGCTATTCATGTCATTCGCCTTCGCAAGAATCTTAGAACACTAAGTTATCAATAAACCAATCAAACAAAATCATTTGAGTAACTGTAACATTTACAGTTTGAAATTTTTGATATTCGATTTTATGCTGTGACTTAATAAAAATTTTGTTTAATATTTTTTTTACGAGACGATTTGTAGTATTGTTACTTACTTATTGTACGGATTTGCTGGGATATTTCGAGTGGTTACCTTATTAGAACCTTATCATCATACGATGGTTGATAATAATGTCTAGACTATGACTGTACAATTATTTAATTATAATGACCCTTTATTGGTTCATTTTATATTTCAAAGTTGTGAGAAAATATGACACCATTATAATAGATATATGAGTCAAAAATAGTTCACTGCCAATTTATAATGGAAATGTTAAATAAATATATTATGCATTATCTGAATAGCAGTTTTTATCATGAAACCATAGTCATAGGATTGAAGGTAAATTTATTGTAAACTTATAGTAGAAGTGATTCTATCTTTATCCTCTATATAACCATTATAAATATGATTCTATGAAAGTACCAAACTTATAAAAGTAATTCATGGAAAACAAATAATATGTATTTAATTTATTCACTTATATTAACAAATTATCACATTTTCAGAGTTATAATAATTGTTGCAAAATTGTACTTTATTCGATGTGGCCCGTCGTGCCTTGATTTAAATAAAATACGGTCATATTATATTTAGTAATTTATTTTAAATTTAATTCTATCTGATATTAATTACTTACACGGGAAGAATTTTATAAAATGATGTCTTAGATTAATTATCTTATACATTCCATGTTGTATCTTAGAAAGGTATTTACACTGTCTAAATATTTATTAAACGTTACCTAAGCTGAGATAGATGATTTTCTTCTATACCTATTATAATAAAACTTATGAATTTTCATCTTGACTGAATTTTCCTTTAACTATTTTAGATAACTGTTAAATTCTATAAATATCATAAATTGCGAGTTTAATTAATGCGTCACGTAAATGCACCCAGCGATAACAAAATAAAGCTATTTTTAAAAATAGTTGTATTCGCTTTACTTCATCGAGATAATTCAAGTGCATTAGTTTTATCATAGTCACTATAATTATTATTGTTTAAGTTAATTTAAAGCAATTAATTTGGGATGACTGTGCAATATTTTAATAATTAAACCGTTTCGTTAAATGTAACTAATAGCAGTATAAATAATAGAGGATGATGTTCTTTCTGCGGACATTTTGCCCCTTATAAGCCCAATGGCTTTTCTTTAACAAAAGAAATACTTACAATAAATTTAGTGTCATTGATGCATAAGAAAAACTGAAATTAAATTTAGTTTAATGAAACTAAATGAAAATGAAACTAGATGATGAACTAGATGAAAATAGAGCCAATGGGCTCTATTTTTGCCAAATCATTTAGAAAAGGATGGGCACACATATTTTACTTTAAAAGCTAAAAAATAGTGCAATGGTTAAAAAATTGGATCAGTACCTAACTAGTGCATATTGCTTACAACTTACATAATCATATATTCACAGAAAACAAAAGTGTTTATATTTGTATATTAGATTGAGATCAATATAACTTAAGGTGCATTTACTTTGAGCGATATCAAAATAAGAGAATTGAAAGTTTTATGGGTAAAACTATGAACTTTTGGATTGTGAGTTATATTATATGGTATATTATGTATATAGGTATGAGTGTGCTTAAGATGCCGTGATTGTGCATTGGTAATCTCAATTTTGTCTAAATAAGCGGTTGTAAATAAATTTGTGTAAGTTTATTGTAGTTGTTTAAATAATTTAGTAGCTATTTCCTAAATGTGACTGAAGTTTTACCATATTATAAAAATACAGAAATCGAAATGCTAACATTATTTTATATCACAGAGGCAGTTACTGTTATAAAATACATATAAGATATGCTGCTGCTTACGTTTTAATAGAAATTGTATGCTAATTATGTTTTTTTTTAATATAAGCAGTTTGAAAATTTAACAAGTACATGAGATATATATTAATTTTACCGAAGTATTGTAATAATTTTATGAGTCAAAGCAGTATTTTCAGAACATAGTGAACAATTAAGTTGTATTTTGTTAATTGTGCAAGAAATGACGTGTGTATGCCTGTATAATCTATCGCTTAAGCAAGTATTAATAGATTTATACATAACGTGTATTAATTAATAGATACCTGAGTGTTAAAAGCCAAAGCTAATTGCTGTCTCAGCTGCTATCATAGTGTAAGTTATTGCGGTAACAATAAAATTGAGATTGAAAAGTAGTCAGTTATTTAGAGTTTTCAATGGACTTTATATTGACGTAAGAATGGAACTTTTTAAATTAGTGCTTAAACGGGATAAAAATCCCAAGACAATATAATTTGACCAAATATTCAACCAAATATTTGGTAAGGAGCAATGTCGAAATTCCATTAATTAGTGTTATTATCTCAAAAGTAATGTCAAAAAAGTGAAAATTTAATTGAGCGATGTAAGTGTTTCATGAAAAAGAATTTATGTATAAAATAAAGATATTCAAATATTGAAGGTTTTATTTCCTAAAGTTGGCTAAACATACCTACCTTAAGAAATGTAGATATTTAACTTTAGACCCTTTTAACTACCAGCCTGCCCGTGTCGTATGAACAATAGAATTTGTCTAATATCTATTACCGGAAAGTGGGGCATAACTCCAAACGCTCAAATACATTAGAAAAAAGTCACAAATATTATCAAGTTCTATTGCAACATAATCTTTGCTTGTCTATCTACTTATCAGTGACAAAAAAAAATGTGTAACATTAATGTTTTATTAAAAAACTGGTCCGAAAACAAAAAATGGGAACGAGGGAAATGGGAACGGAATGGGGTAATTAGGAACAACCCAATTTTAAATATTTACAATAAACAACCTACTTTCGTTGGCAAAGTGATTCTTATTGCAAAGAATAAATACACATAAACAACAACTCCAATTCGTGAATAAATAAAAAATTGGAAGGTTCACAAATAATCATTAGCTTTAAAGTGACAAAGAAAACTGATTTGCCACGGTACATGAACCTAGGACGATTTTGAGTGGCTCCTTAAAAGCCACGCCTGCGTTTGTTTATTTTATTTTAATGTCTAATATCTGATATACTTAGATGTTATAGTAAGCACCTACTTAACTGAGACATTTTCATATTAATTAACAAAAAAGCTGCATGTTTCCAAGACTTTTCTAAAAATTACGAGCGTAAAATTGTGAACAAAAGTCATATACATAGTCTGTCTTTTAATCCCTTAAGGTCGTCGATGAAAGAGACGGTCTGCGCTAATCCCCTTGATGGATGGTAGACCGTACAACGCTCCGCCATTAGCTTATGTCGTGGTGTGAAGTATCTGTCTTAAAATGTATCTTGCCAACGGCTAGAACATCATTTTCAGTAAAGTAGAAATCACATGCTGTTGTTATCCGACTGCGCCAGAAGGAGCGTTATATTTTTCGAGTGTATGTTCGCCAATGTTTGAATTTTGGAATCCCGATAATGTCCAATAAGGTCTTCAAACTCCATTCATATCTCATTCTAATCACACTCATATTTATTATATTGCTCAGTATGATCTCACCTTACAAAGAAAAACTTATGTTTTTGTCAATAAACTTTATGTGCAATTAGATTTATATTTTTTACATTTCCTTGCGCTTATATCTGCTGAAGGGAGGAGCTCGGTGGCGTATTGGTTTGAGCGCTCTGGTTTCGAATACGAAAACAAAGCAACTTTCGCCATGGTCGACCCTGGGATGGGTCAACCAAAATTTATAATCTCGAGTTCCTCCGTGCTTCGGAAGGCACGTTAAGCCGTTGGTCCCGGTTGTTACTACAACCGCTTTAACCCACCAACCCGCATTGGGCCAGCGTGGTGGTGTTATGGCCCAAACTCCTCATGTGTTTCTTCCATGTAGGAAGGCCTGTGCCCAGCAGTGGGACGTATATAGGCTGGTGATGATGATATCTGCTGAAGGAGGCTTATTTATTTCGACTATATTCTTAAGCAGTATTTAAGTGTTGCTCTATATTACGGGTGTACCACAGGCGCCCTTCAAATCATTTACAAAATAAATGCAAGTTGTTACGACAGCTTGCTCACCTAAAAGAAAATAAAAGTTTTACTTGGACGATTTATCTTGGCTCCCACAGTGGAAGTATAGACGGTGGTGGAGACTAATGTAACACAGTTCATTTATTTCCCGAAGTGGTGCGTCATATATTTATTTTAAGTGTTTATGTATTACCTATAATATAACTCAAGAGAACTTCCATTTGATAACTGTTATTATGTGCATTTTTGGACTCTTGTCATGCTATCAAAAAAATAAATCCGAAAGGATTCTTAGGAAGTCCATAAAACTATAGAAGATACACAAGCCCAATTTTAAATATTGCGGCCTTTTAGGACACAAAGTTGGCGTTAATATATTGAAAGAAAAGTGTATATTATGAATATATATATTTTTTCAGATATTACATAATATATTTATGTTTACATCCATGGATATATTAGTAATGTGGTTAGTAACACTTGCCTTTGTTTTTGTACTTAGTCAAATTTAGTTTAATTTTAAAAACATAATTAAATTTTGATATTTATAAACAAGCTACACTTCATAAATGAATACATACTTCAAAAGCA
Organism: Nymphula nitidulata; assembly: GCA_947347705.1. Lineage (NCBI taxonomy): Eukaryota > Metazoa > Arthropoda > Insecta > Lepidoptera > Crambidae > Nymphula > Nymphula nitidulata. The sequence goes on along the minus strand of OX374625.1, from coordinate 11,927,160 downwards.
ATAGATCTACTAGATGAGGCGTATCTCCCATGTAGGAAAGTCTGTGCTATAAGTTGTGAACAATAGACAAGTACAGTCGATAGCACATCAAGTGTAATAGTTTGACATTGAAACCGCCCTTACTTCGTTCGTAATAGAGGCGGTTTTCGTAGTGCAACAATTTCACTCGATGTGGTGTCGTCTGTACATAAGCAAGTTTCTTACGCGTTGATATTATCAAAGTGCTCGAAAATGTAACTACAGCACATTATATTTATCCAATCATTGAAATACTAACAATAGTTACCTAATTAAAACAATCTAGATCAGGGTTGATTGGATTGAATTAAAGACTTGAATAGACGCAATGAAAAGAAGAGGCAGACGAGCTCAGGAAACGAATGGTGTTAAGAATTTGCAATTTAAATGACTCGAGGAAAGGAGCGATTTCGATTTCTCCGTTTTTTTAATGGTTTATTGTTTCTATGTTTCGATTTCTGTGCAATTGTGCATTAATGTACAATTTGTAAAGAAGCGGGTACAGCTACGGACGGAGGTAGTAAATCTTAATTTTAAATTCTTAATTCATACTAATATATAAATGAGAAAGTAACTGTCTGTCTGTTACGTCCTGAACAGTAACAGGTGAAGTCCAAGGGGTCACGTGACATGTATTGGCGTTTTGAAGCGAAATTTTTAAATGATTTTCAAATCATGAGTCGTATTAGAATAGTTATGATGACTATTTCGGGCTTTTGGTATAAATAAAGTATCACTACGCGTCTAGCAATTATATTTTATTTTTAGCTGCGGATAAGTAATCTTTGAGTCGTTCGATTCCCCACAGAAAAGTCAGGTATCACACCCAAAGCTGAAGAGTTTGTTTGTTTGTGTGGTTGAACGCGTTAATCTCAGGAACAACTGACTCAAATTAAAGAATTATTTTTGTGTTGAATAGTCCATTTGTCGAGAAATTATACAGGCTATATACTTAACATACCGCAAGTACGACCAATAAGAACGGAGCATCAATGAAAAATGTTGCAAAAACGGGGGAAAAATATACCTTTTTCAGAGCATTCGTTGCGTGCGCTGCGTAAACAGTTCAAGTAACACAAAAATCTTGTGTGCCAGAAATGTTCTCCGTTAAAATTTCAAAAAAAAAATCCGCGACAGCAAATGTCTATCTTCTAAGGTACTTCCACTATATTTATCCTTTTTTTGGTAATCAAATTTTTTCAGAAATAATACATTATCTGCGAAGGTAGTTTTGTAGACATAATATTATTATTCATTATTTAAGTATTTATTTTGAATAAAATTGTTCTGAACATCATGTAATTTCAATGAATATCTTATGAGATAACTTTTAAAATAACTCCGCAACAAAATAATGATTAAGTACAGACGGATTTATGATATCCAAGGCGGGCGGGCACGGGCGGGGCGATCATGAGAGAGGAGGGCGCGTAAGGCGTAGCATTTTTTTACCCTAGTACTCATTTTCTAACATATTGCATTCATTGCGAAGGTGTTTTTATAAACATGATTTAAATCCTTAACCAAATAAATACTCACTTAAAATCATGTAACCTACGTATGATATGTTGTTATTTTTCGACATCCACGCTAACGAAGTCGCGGGCACAGCTAGTCTAAAATAAAAGAATACTTAGTTAATTAAAATATAATAACACACATACATTACATTTATTATAATGTTAAAATCAAAAATTAAGAATATTTAAAAGGGTACTTATAAAAAATAGCAATAAAAGTCATAAGATACTTCAAACATTGATTAGAATGTAAAAATAAAATTTATAAAATCTGTAATAGATATCTTTCTTTCTGTCTCTTTATTTTTACTGAAGAGCGGTGCTCCCTAGCACAAGTAGAATTAATTGCTCGCACGGCTCTTCATACAAATACAATTATTGAAAACGAACAAACTGGTTCAAATAAATGTTCAGGGGTGCGATTCTGTAACGAATCTCGCACCTCACTTCGCAAGTCACTTCGAATTCAACTGTCAAATAGAGCAAAAAATGTATGAAAATTTGCTCTATTTGACAGTTGAATTCGAAGTGACTTGCGAAGTGAGGTGCGAGTTTTGTTACAGAATCGACAGGCAGACTCCCACGTTATTGCAGTGCGTCTGGTATATTCGTAGATGCGAGCACGAATTACTTTTATGCTATTATGCGTAGAAGTGTGGCGTCATTGGTTCGTCGGGTGCGGAAGTCTCAACGGAGTCCTGAGTATGATAGGAGATAGGATGGACTCTGCTCTGCTCGGTCGGTACATCAAACTACATCTACATGTTTTAGTGAGGAGGCCGATTAGAGGAGTGTAATGGGGGTGTAGTTTGTAAGTTTTAAATAAGAATTACTAATCATAGGTTATGAATAATTTTGTTAATAACAACTATGAGATATATAATTTGAAATTAATGATTTTTATTTATAAGCAAGTCAGCCTCGTCAGAATCAGTTAGTTAGTTTCCAATATTTTCGACGTGAGAGTTTGTATTGTATGAAAAGCCGTGCTTTGTAAACGCTTCTTAACAGGAAGCGCAAACTAATTAAAAATGTATTAGACCTAAGCTACCAAAATAAACAAATTGATTTGATTTGTTAATCGGTTTGTTAACTTGCTTACCTAATATTTACAAAAGATATTTGGAATCAGAGCGCCTTAAGTACGAGAAATATTTTACTGTATGTAAAATATGCACTTACTTACTTGCTTCTGTAGTATTGCTTTTCGGTCTTGAGAAACGTTAATGTTTGATTTTATATCCTGTGTGTAACTCATCCCCTTTATTATTCATGGCTAGTATCGTACAACGACCAAGTAAAATCTCCAACTGAAAAAGGGCATAGTGACTAAGTATTTTCTACTTGAATGAATGAATTGAATGAGTTTGAGCACCAGATTCTACGGTACACTAGATTGGAGGAGGGCGTATGCTTGTTCGCCACCCTTAAAAAATAGGGCTACCTTAGAGTGCCTACACATCCCTATGTGCCTAAGGTTGCAACAAAAATGTAGAGATCTATCGAATTAAATACTTAAAATCAATAATAAGCACCTAACGTAGAACTTAAAGTAACATCACATCAATCAGATAGGTAATTACAGATAGCAGTGAATTAGCCTACGGTTAAATTGATCCGTTTAAGTTCAGTATTTTGTAATTCGGATGCGTTTATCGACTTCCCCCTACCTGCTTACGTATTCCAGTTATCACTACTATCAATTATCCTTGCCTCTGTGCTACTATATAAGTACCGTGATGCTTGACATGAAGAAAAAACACAGGCACAGGTGTACAAGTGATTGATTAATACCTTGTTACAATAGACGACGACATAATTGTCTGTTAACACTTCGAAAATTGCTGTCAACAAAGGCCTGTCGAGTTGTTACCTGCGCGATGACGTGACGGGTCGTAGCAGTGTGATAAAATATAAGCTGTTATAACAAGCGTCCTGGAACAATCACGGCGGGCACGATCCTCATACAGAGACGACTATAATCTCCTTAAAAATGTTGATTGTTAGTAGTTATTTTTTATTCAATTTATTTTATTGTGTTTGGTCCTGCACTGCTAAATATTATCATTGTTTAACTATAAACATTTTAACTTAATAATATTTGAAAAGAACTACACGAGTTTATTCCCGGAGTCTTCTCGATAGTTCAACTTTTGGAACCGGTGTAAATTTGGGCATACCAGACATTATGACAACGCAAATTAGTTTTTTTTTGTGATAGACAAAGATATGGAACTTTTGACGATTCATAAGATCTTCTTGTGGGAATCAAAAGATACATAATTTGTATACAATCCTATACAAATTATGTATGTTTTGGTCTCTATTTCATTGACTTAAGAGTTCTGTTGAAGGTTTACATAGTTTTAATGCTGATTGTACACAGCTAACGACGCAGTGAGCGTACTCGAGATCGGAGAGCTTCATTGTTTATTTTTCACATTCACCTGTGATTCTCTATTCAGCTACTCGATATACCTGCTCCGTACAACATCCGCAGAGCCAGCCGTGGCGCATTGCCGGACATTGCCGCAGAGATCTATTTTTGCGGACTTTTTACTGAGCAGCGAGCTGTCGCACGGCTGAAAAGGTGTTGTAACTACAAAATTGGTATGTTAGATTTTTGGCTTACAATCTTATTAACTTATTCAGTCCAGACGAATATCTATAGTTTTGCAATAGGTAAGGTAGGTAAGTGATACAATATTTTCCATTTGAGGATGGTTTTCTGATAAAACCAAATTTAAAAAAAAAATTATTCTAAACTGGGTAGATCTAGTCCTTTACCTCACCTGATGATAAGTTGTGATTGGAATAGGCTGAGTATATTTACCTACAGTTTGTAGAACAGAGATAAAAATCGGAGACTTCCTTGCAATATTTTTTTTACCGGAAAATTTACCGGGTGCTTAATTACGTGAATTTAAACATCTTATTATTAATATTTACCGCGTAACATACATACAAAAAACGATCAAAATAGTCGAATGAAAACCTTTTTTTTTTTGAAGTAATTAAAAATAAAGAGCCATGTCAAAATTTTTATAAGGAAGAATATATACACAAGAGAACTTTCTATTTAATCAATTTGATGTTCGAATTTAACTAGTTGAAATTCCAGTAAATTATCGGAAAAAATATTTTAAGGAAGTCTCCGATTTTTATCTCTGTTCTACAAACTGTAGGTAAATATGCTCACCCAATTCCGATCACTGATGATAAGTGATGATATGGCCGAAGTTATGAGCGATCTACACCCGGATTCTTCAACCACAGAGGATACCATTAAGACCGCTGTGAGGTAAATAGTAATAATATTCTCTCACTCACACCTTTTATCTTTATTATCTAGAACAAATAAGGCATTATTATAAGCTTGTGTTAAGGATACCATATATGTAATGAAGAAATAATAAGTTATGTATATAGATATTAGAAATATAACCATACAGACAACTTGATCATGGATAGTACTTACCATAAAAACACCTGCCCCTACCGGGCTTCAAACCCGGGACCTTTGGCTTGTTACTTAGCAGACAGGGATATTGAAAACTTGACCAGAAGGCTGTCAAGATTTAAGGTGCATAACTGAGATTCGCGGAACATGGCGGGCAACGAAAAATAAAATTACATTTCTTAAATTGTAATATCTATTACTTGATTATAAGTATAATACACATTGACGCACATTTGACGACCGCCTGGTCGAGCGGTCTGTACCCCTTGCTATGCAGGTTACTCGGTCAAGAGGTCCTTGATTCGAATCCCGGTAGGAGCAAATGTTTGTATGATGAGTAAAAGCATTTGTTTACGAGTCATGGATGTTTATATGTATTTTTCTAGTACTTATATTCATATTATTATAATTACATCTCCGTTATTTATTTATTTATTTATTTATTTATTTTCACAAATACTTATAACTATCATAACAGGTTTTTTTTCCCAATGCGATAGATACAGCAATTTTATTTAAACATAACATATGATCCATGTAGCTATCTTTGTGAATTCGCTCATAGTACAAGTGAATAAGTCAGTTTCTTTATGAATTAGGTTGAGAGTACGAAATGCACGCGTCAGTGGAGCTTCCTTCAGTAATTTAGTGCGGCCCGTAGGAACTGCTAGCAGGCTAGGGCGTCTCCGTCGACAAATGTATTCATCCGGAACACTAATACCCATTATCCCTAACATATCCGTATTAGATACCTTACCCCTAAGTACCATAAAAAGATATGAAACCAGCTTTTGCTCTCTCCTAACCCTAAGCTGATCATATCCTACCATACCCAGAACAAATAATGTAGGATATCGTAATGGGTAAAACGGGTACACCCCATACAGCTTTAAATACAAATATCTTACAAATTTATTCTGCACTCTCTCCAACATAAGATTATACTTTTTTTCATGAGGAGCCCAGATCATCGCATTACATTCTAAATGACTCCTAACCAGTGTGTTATACAAAGCTATAATGGCATGTACATTAGTAAAATTGTTTACCGTTCGTAGGGTAAAACCCAAAGTCCTAAACGCCTTTTTACAAATGTCAACGACATGATCCCGAAATGATAAATCCGCTGTGAATTTTACCCCTAAATCCCTAACTTGTGTAACCTTAGTTAGAGGTGTTCCCTCAATGTTATATGAGTGTTCTATGGGCTTATGCTTGCGTGTAAAAGTAATCGCAATACACTTGGACGTGTTGAACTGTAACATGTTATCTTTGCTCCATTTAACAACCCTATCTATGTCTTCCTGGAGTCTGTTACAGTCCTCCACCGTTCCTATATCTAACGATAACTTAAGGTCATCTGCAAACAACAAACATTTCGAGTTTTTTACTACATCGGGTAAATCATTTATCATGATTAAAAATTCTAAAGGCCCTAAATTTGACCCTTGACTTACACCGGACCAAGTAAAATACGGTTCTGACTTTCGCCCCTCGTACTCCACATACTGTTGCCTATCTGTCATATAGCTAGAAAAAAAATTCAATAGATGTGGGGTGAAACCAAATCCTGCCATTTTCTTAAGAAGGATGTCATTATTTACTAAATCGAATGCTTTTTTGAAATCAAAATATGAAGCATCACTTTGTCCCCCATTATCTATTGTTGGAATCAGATCAGCCACGAACGCCAGAAGGTTACTCGTAGTGCTCCGGGCCGGTCTAAACCCATGTTGCGCCTCCGACAGTTGTGAGTGTATCTGCTGATATATGCTTCTGTATATAGCAGACTCGAGTACCTTCGCTGGAGTCGACAAAGTCTGGTTGGAGTCTGGTTATCTATTATCCATAACACAAGCTCTTAATGATGCTTACTTTGGGCTAGATAATAGGTGTGAGTGTTTTAAAAATCAAACAAACAACATTTTAACCGCCTTAGTGGTCTAGTTGAGACCACCTACTTCATATCTAGAGGTCCGGGGTTCAATTCCCGTGGGGGCAGAAATTTTCTGGTCGGTTTGGTTGGTGGTACGACTTTTATAAGTCCGCCTGGCACCACCATCTTACCTAAGTCTGTGCAGGTATTGTTGTGTTCCGGCAGTTGGAGGTAAGATCGCCAGTTCCTCTGTGGTTGAGGAATCTGGCTGTGGCTCGCTTCCATCCGACCTTATAATCACTTATTATCAGATGAGATGAACTCCAATAGTTACCCAGTTTAGAATTAAAAATAAATAGTAATAAAACCCACTACATTTATATTACGAAGTCTTGTATCGTAATTAAATTAATTGTTCTATCAATCAAAGCTTTCCCTTTGAAATTGCTTGTCAACTTATCGAATGCCAGGGATTCAGGCTGAACAAATACAAGTGGCCGTAACGAGACGGCACTCAATCAATGGGTGACCACGATCGTCATGTACAGTCGATCGATATATTAGACAGACCGACATCGACATAAAGACTTTTGTATAAACGAGTATATTTGTAGTGGGTCGTCGTACTTTTGGTAACCTATTTGTATATTTTATGTCCTATTCGTATACAGAAAATATCAGAATCTTTGATCTTCGGTTCAAAGAAGAAAGCCTTGAATTTTCTTAATCTACTAACAAAAAGATTTTTTAAATTTGAATCCGTAGTAAGCGTGTTCGCACAAACAAAGACACTCATCATCTTTATAATGTTAGATAGATAGATAGATAGATAGATAAGTAGTAGACAGTAGTTTATTTGCAAATTACTGCCACTCACATAACATTGACAATATACCCTTATACCTAGGTACAATATAACCTTAAATTATGCTTAAGTAGATATAGATATTTTAACATTATATTTTAACTGAAGTATGCCTAAATAACCATACTGCATGTGTGTGAGTAGTAATACAAACAGGCCATAGCTCAGTGGCGTAATTTACTAAGTAAGAAAAAAACACTGATTTGACTGATTGCCTCAAAGATGCGTGATGCGACCGATACGTGCCCAGGTGCTTGACTAGGAATGCGAGAAAAATAAAAGAGTAAAATTGTGTGTGTTTAGAACATAAAATTACTTCACGTTACGCACCTGAATGGAGTGTGAAGTGTTCGTGTAAACTGGTATAGGTACGTGAGTGCCCTGTAACTGCGCAGTGTGCTATTATTTAGATGATTTTAACTTACGTAATATGGTGGGATTTAATTAGATATATATAAACAAGAGAAATAAATATATATACATGAATTAGGTACCTTAAAAACCATTTTATTAAAATACCAAGGAAAGCAATAATGCTGAAAAAAATCAATGCTGAGCACTGAACGGTGTAAAGTGAATTGATAGAAGTATTCCCGGTCGTACTCTAAGACAAGGTAATTTAGCATTGCTGTCAATAGTCCAATAAAGCGAATTTAACCTACGTGTCTAGTATTTAAAAGCGTTTACACGACTTGAAAGATTGTAAGTATAAAAAGCCGTGCGGGCTTTTCAAGTCGAAAATATTGGAAGAAACCGTTTCTAACAAGACTACATTTTATGCAAGTCAGCCTAGTCTAAATAGTTATCAGGGGAGTTATCGAAAAAAGTCATAGTGTTCAGCAAGAGCAACTTTTAGCTTCTTTATACAAACCAGATATTGTCAATAATTTCTTTATTAATAGACTTTTGCAAAATCCTCTGATAACTTTTTAGACTATCCTAACTTGCTTATTAAAAATTAAATTAAAATTTCTTTATTTCAATGGCTTTAACATACATAATTATAATCTATGACCGGGACCTACCTAGTTAGTATATCATATTCCTGGGGCAGGAGGCCCCGTTCTTCCATAAACTTGATGCAGTCTAAAAATGACAAAAGCTTTATTCATATACTTAGTTTCTATCTTTTATCATTGTTCAATATTTAAATTACATGAAAAAAATATTAGTAAGTATCGGAAAGTAAGTAATGAGCGCGTTAATGCGAGTATATTATGTTTAATATTATGCTTACTGCATAATTGTGTGTTTGTGTGTCTATGCGTGCGTGTGTCTGTGTGCATGGCAAGTTTTGTTAGAATCGTTTTATTTGTTTCCAATATTTTTGAATTGACATATACAACCTGTACGAGAGGCTCTTAAGGATTTGCTGCACCAGGGAAGCTGTGATCAAACAAACAAGCGGGTGTAACGAGCCCCAGAGGAGTCAATTACGACGTGACCGCAGCCATCAAAGTAAAATGTTCTATAGCTTAACTACAGGTAGCGAGTTTTGTAATATACATTTTTGCGTCTTCGTAGTTATTTAATATATTCATACACTGGTACATATACTTCTTAAAATGCGAGATGAGGGGCATTGTGGTGTATTTTCTCCATTAGAATTTTGTTGGTTCTATTGGGTAACACCTCCACCTTTCAGAAGACCATACAGATAAATAGCACTATTTTGTAGTATTGTGTCATGCGGCGAGTAAGGTCGTCAGGGCTCATTGAGAAATCGTTGGTTGGAAGTTTTACAGGGTAGGCAACGAGTGTGTGTTTGTGTGTGTGTGTGTGTGTGTGTAATGTTCAATTTGCTGCGACCTTATTAGTTGTAGTAACCGCTTACGATTAGGTTGGACGTACCTAAGTTTCGTCTGTTCCAATATGTTCTAAATGTTCGTTCTATTATTTGAACAGTTTGGATATTTTCCCTGTTTGTTCTAGAACCAATTGGAAATCAAATTCTACAATGTTCTAATAACTATGATTTCCGTAATATCTTGAAAATATAGTACAGCTGAGATATTACCTGTTAACAAAAATATTTTCTTTTAAAACATGAAGCAATCTGGCAGTTAGCTTAAAATAAAATCAAATAAACAAGAATACCGGAAAGACTGAGGTACAAAATTTTCATGATTGTTATTATTATTATTATTATTATACACGACCCACTGCTGGGCACAGGCCTTCCTACACGGGGAAACACGAGGAGTGTGGGCACCACTACGGTAGCCCGATGAGTAAAATCGCAGTGTAAAATCAGTGATCATATGGAATGCATCATTTTAAAATCAAGTTTGGGTTCGTTATACCTATTATTATGGTTGAATGAATGCTCATTGAGCTCTCTCCAAATGTACATATATTTTAACATTTTATTAACGTTTGTACTGCTGATTGTTAACCATTGATGTAAGTGTTAGCTGCCATCACTCATGCTAAATTTCAGGCTTTTATATTTAATTTATATTTAAACACTATAATAAATGTCTAAAAGTTATTTATATAAGTATCTAAACTAGATAAAATTCACGTCCTTGGGCGGGATAAACATTTTTTTTTAATTAAACAGCCGCAGGTGGTTATAAAGTGGTGAGTTCAGTTTAGTAAAGTGCATTATGTAAAAGGTTATGTCTTTTGTAATCGTCAATCTATCTAATCAATTAGTTTGGAATTGCGTTTGTTTTTCTAGGCAGAAAAGCACGATACGATAAAGGAAAAATTGATCATGAAAATGGTGGCTTATTTTTCCTCGATGAGCCCGGAGGAACTGGAAAGACATTCCTCGTGTCATTGATTTTGGTCACTGCTCGTGCGAGATACGAAATTTCTGTAGAAGTTAAGTACATTTTCTGGGATAGCGGCTACGTTGCTAAAGGGATACCGAATAACTCTTTTATTATTGAAATTGCCGATAAACCTTCAAAAGACGAAAAACCAACATGCAACCTTGCAAAAAACTCAGCAAACCACAAAGTTTTAGCATCATCTGGGATGAATACACATTGGCTCACAAACGCCCATGGGGGCATTTAATCGAAATATTTAATCTGATTTGGTGCAATTGATTCTGCTGTCTGGTGATTTGCGCCAAACACTACGAATAATCCTAAGATCGACCGCTCCCGATGAAGTAAGTGCTTGCCTTAAATCATCGACTCTATTTGACATTAATAGTGCTATTTGACAACAAATTATTGAATCTGCCTGGCTGGCTTGCCCCCGTACAATCTATAACTGAAGGTTCGGTAGTCATCACCATGCTTTAAAATCTAACCAAACATTACTGTCTAATGGATCGTGTTTGGTCGTGGGAAACTCTTAGAGAATAACTTTATATGATTCACGGGATGATAATCAGAGGAAGATTCATAGGCAAGGAAGTCACAATAATGCAAATGGCGTACTGCGATGTGACTTATTTACATTTATATTATTATCAATGTTATTAAAACTATGGAAATTATAGATCTTAATTCATATTTAGTATTCATTTTCATATTTAAAAATCTGAATTCAAATGAGCTTATAAGTTGAGGCAGTAAGTACATCAATTTTATTGATTCTGAAGCAGTACGAAGTTCGCCGAGTCAGATAGTATCATTTAAACTAGAAATGACGCTATAAGTTAAGAGTTTCAGTTTTAAAGGAAAAGTTTATTTTATTCTTTTTAGTGCAATTTAATAAAAGTTTGTTTTGAAAAAGAGTTTTTACTTTTCATTTATTTTTTGCTTTTTAGTTATCACTCTTGTCGATAAAACTTTTTAAAATCCAATGATGCCATTATAGTTTTCATGAAAACAGGACTCGTGAATCCTTTCAGTACTTTTCGCTATTCCTCGTAGTTTCGGTTTTGGACATCCACGCCGATTTGAAAAATTCACTAAAAGTTAAATTCTTCTATGTAATTATGATTCCTCCCAAAAGTTATATTTTGCTATAAAAAAACAGTTTGATTATTGAACTTTGAACTCCGTTAAAGATGCATATGAAAAGTAAAGTTGCCACAGTTGACAGTATGCAAATTCTCAATCTATTCAAATTTTCGCTCCTTGTTGATTTTCTTGGCTTTGTATAATAGATACAAAACTTCATTTCAGTTTATAAATCTCGTTCACAATTTTTCATAACATTTCTGATCGGCTTTTTGGGTAGACGATTTTACATTTAAGGCGATACATTGAAAAAATTCGCACTTTTATATGTAATGCAAAAGGTGGCATACATCGCTGAAATATCTTATGGATCTTAAAATCAGATATAGGCCAGTTCATATCTTTATCTTGACACGTATAGAACAAAAACACGGTTAATAGATTTTGACTTGATACATTTTATTTCCAAGAAAGACCTCTTCAAAATAAGAAAACTTAAGATTATTGGTAAACGATAATAGGTAATTAAATAGGAAATTACTCTTAATAATGGATATCAGTACTATTCACATTCGTGTAGAAGCATTTTTTTGTGATCCTCATAGTTATTGTTTAGTAATAATTAATGTATTTTCGCTTACTTTACACGTGCGATTGCTATTTTGTCTTTTTGCCTCCCGCTGAATCAGTTATATCTCTATCCCTATCTGTCTAGGCCGAAACAATGTTTCGATAGATCGCCTTAACAGGCTAGACTCGATGTATGTAAGCAGAAAATCATTCAAAATGTACTTCTGAGTCCGCTTGTTCGCTGCATCTTACCTGTCACACACATTCTAGACACGATGCTCCCGGGACGCGGCTTCTGTTACGCGGCTTAACAAATTATTCTCTTTCAAAGCAAGTCCGGTTTCAAAAGAAACCAATGTCAATAAAATATAAATATTAAATTTCTTCTCATAAATATGTAAAATCTTTTCCCCAAGTGTCTCCCCGTGGCGGGACGTTCTGTATTGTATATCTAAGCCTTACTCATAGATTTTCACAAGGATCAGTCAGACGCGGCCTGCATGCAATGATTACCAGGGACCCTTATCAGGTTGTAGCTCCATCTGGCTATATGCATAGCAGGAGAACACTTTACGCTACGTAACGCCTATACGTTTACTGAATGATTCATTGTTACTAATAAAAACCAAGATCATTTTTGTCATCAAAATAAAGACAGGAAGTATTAATAACATTTCAAATACTATATATTTACACACGTTTCTGTGTATTACAATGAAAATTAAATGTGGCGATAAACGTAAATTCCTTGACGTCAGACACAGGCTAATGCGGCAGCTCCACCACGAGCTAAGCTCAGCTAAGCTTACTATGGTCAGAGATGACATTTATAGTGTGTTATCTTTCTAAAACATCTCAAAGCCAGACCTTCGTCAACCTTTTCAGAAGTCCGATGACCGAACCAAATTTGGTTTGGTTCGCGTCTTTTATCACCGATTTTGGGATTATTACAACAACCTTTCGACGACAAGAGATAATCTAAGTTGAAATTGCATGAGATTTTTGAGTTTAAACAAATACAGAGTAGTGCCGTTAATACGACAATAAATTAAAACATGGGCTATAATCGTCCATAGAAATGGTTTCACACTTTCAAAAACATCTTATTTATTTGATAATTTCATTACATTTGTATGAAATGCATCCAATGTTATATTATTAACGATCCGAAGTATGATCTGAAATTGGATATGTGGTGAAACTGTTCGGAGATTTAAATAAGGTAACTGACAAACGTAGTAATGTGAAACGTGTTATGGAATATGATTATATATATAAAACTAGCTGACCCCGCTAACGTTGTTTTGCCATAAAAATAAAAAAAATTGTCACAGAAAAAATAGACATTGTCTGATCTACTGAATATACATATAAAATTTCATGAAAATCGGTCAATCCATTTCGGAGGAGTATGGAAACTAAATTTGTGACACGAGAATTTTATATGTATATTAGACTAGCTGACTCCGCAAACGGTGTTTTGCCATAAAAATAAAATTGACCAAAAAATAAAAATAAAATAGATAATAGCCGATTCTCAGACCTACTGAATATACATATAAAATTTCATGAAAATCGGCCAAGCCGTTTTGGAGGAGTATAACTAAATTTGTGACACGAGAATTTTATATACCTATTAGTTTATGTGTAGAAATATCCGTAGATTGATATTACAAATATTAGGCAAAATTTTAAAAAGTGGTCAAAGAAAGGAACTTTATGGTATACCTACTCGTACTATTATATAAACTAACATAAGAGCATAAAGTGATTTTCTTACCACATTTCAGGTCATGAAGACTTTGAATAAAATGACTGTGTGATACGAATAGATAGCCGGATATGGAAAATTAGGTATACGGGGTCCGTGTTTTTATGATACCTCTAAAAAGGAATGGCGTCGATAAGCACACTAAAAATATTCTGAATACATTATCAGGTACCAGTGGTACATACTTTGCATTGCTATAGTTCTTAGATGTATAGCTAGCGAAATTCAGATATCTTAGTTCTTCAAATGGAATCTTTTCTTAGTAATTTTACTTTTCACAGTAAGTAGGCATTCTTCATTACAAACAATACAATTAGCTCGACTGCGTTACTAATGGAACAAAAATCGTATATTTGCTCAAATGTATTGTGTCGCCGAAATATATTGTGAAGGTAGTCATCAGCTGTCAAGACCAGTCTATTGGCGTTACCGTTACTGCGAATAGGTTGTCAATATAGAAGTTACTATGAAGTTCTTTGCGTTACTTCTTATCATCACAACCATAACTGCTGAAAGTGAGTACGATACTTTATCTTTTTGTTATTAATAATTCTACAATATTAGACATTCAAAACGATCAATCTGCTTTGTGTGTTTATTAAATCATGTCTATTTTAGATATCATTTATTATGTAGGTACCTACCTATATTTATCCGTTATCTTGTATTCATAAACAAAACCTCTAAAATATGTTAATTTGGGTTGGTTATTGGTGTGTGAATAGGAATAATATCAACTTATATAAACTCCATATAAGCCATGGTTATACTCCATATTAATTACATAGAACAATTGAACAAGAGTTAACGAGATAAGATTAAAAATAAACAAAGAATATTTGCTGATATTATAATTGATATTATTATTATCTATGCCATAATATTATATAAATTGAAAAAAAATATATTACACTTCACTAAAACGTGATCGTTATTTTATGATAGAAGGCAAGGAACCTGATAACTAGACGTGACTTACATTCCCAATAGAAATGAGTGTTGCTTTACTTACATAGTTAAGTAATCCTAGACTAAATTTAACGCATTAAGAGTGGCAACAAACGTAGGCCTTGTTTTTGTCACCAGGCTGTATCTCATGAACCGTGATAGTTAGACAGATGATGTATTTCTGTTGCCGCTATAACAACAAATACTAATAAACGGAATAAAATAAATATTTATTTATTCCCATACAACAAACGTGATATTTTCGCTTGTTTTTGCTCGATATTGATAACGGCTACAGGTAGACGCTTGTTTATAGATAATGGTACAGAATCCTTCTTGCGCGAGTCCGACTCACCCTTGGCAGTTATTTTTACATACTACAAGTGTGGTAAACAAGTGCATGGTCGCCAGGTGGAAAGCCATCACCGTAACATTAGATAGGTTTTAACTTTCGAATCGCCATCTTATCGAATAGTTACGTTAGCTTTTGTTTGAAATTTTAAGCGTGCGTCTACGATTCGAAACTTAAAAATGTTCGTGCTAGGGGTACAGATAAAAGAGGTGAGTTCACTGAAAAAAATGTGGAGTCAAATTACTTCGGTTACATTAGTTATAACCAAAATTTTGCGAGATTTTATCAGTTTATTTGATTTAACAAAACAGTGCATTTCTTTGTATATTCATTTTTGACTAGGTTACCCTGTAAAAATCAAGAGAGAGCGCTATGTTAAGATGAAGACCCGGTTGTTACTGCAACCGCTTTTTTATACTACTAAGTATATAAAAAAGCGGTGCGATAAGGTCGAAAAGCTCTTCATAACACTCTCCGTGATATAGCCGATAGAAGGCGCATAGATAGCGCAATTTTCGAGTAGACAATGATAGGAAAATAAATTTTAAATTTACTTTTGTACTTACCTAATAATTATCAACGCCCCAAGTCGAGTTGTAAGATGTAACATAACATTAAATTTCTAAGTCAAGAACAACAACCCAGCGTGTTTGTTCCACGACTTAACTTTGTTTCAAGAATAAGCAGGTGTTAAAATATTACTGCTAAATTATAAAGGGAGTTCATTATTTACGTACTGTCAAAATTAAACGATCAATAATGTAACATGAAGTTAGTATTAAGTAAACATGTGTTTTTTGTGGTAGGTATTTTAATGTAGGTCCATATGCCTGACGACCGGCTGGTCGAGCGGTCTGCAGGCTTCTCGGTCAAGAGGTCCCGGGTTGGAATCCCGGTCGGAGCAAATGTTTGTATGATGAGTACGAGCATTTGTTTACGAGTCATGTATGTTTATGTGTTTATTTAGTATATTTATAATATTTATTATTATTATCATTATTTCTCCGTTATCTAGTGTCCATAACACAAGCTCTTAATGATGCTTACTTTGGGATAGATAATAGGTGTGAGTGTATGAACATTATTATTATTATTATGATACGCTTATTTTTACCAAACACCCTCTAGGTTTATGTGCCCTTATTGATACTTGTCTCTATCGCTACCTTTTAGATAGACAGGGATAAAATATCCCAGTCAACGATTTGTGAAAACCGTAAATATTTAAATGAATAATTTAGGTCTTAATGCGATTAAAAATAAATGTTAGATAATTATTGCTATAGTATTGTCTTATATTTATCGCGAGCACTACACATTTGTAATAAAACCAATTTACCTGATTTAACTTGCGTTAAACGAACGCGAGTTGCGATTTACTCGATTTAAACGCAAGTTAATCCGGTAAAATGGTTTTATTTTAATTCTTTCTATGTTTCACCCAATAATGTTATTGTAACATTACTATTCTATATTTGCACAAACATTGAATAGTAACTACTAAGCAAACATTTTGTATCTCCCTAAATATTCCATTAGAATAACCATAAAATTCACTTGTTCACACATCGTTATTTGGTTGACATATTTGAAATGACGCAACGTCTAAGTATTGTGACACGCAATCCGCAACGCGTCCGTTTTTTTGACAGCTTTAAAACGATTCTAAGGTTTTTAACTGAAAGAATAAATCAGTGATTCAGTGTTTTTGACGTCAAGCATTGATTTCCAATAACTTCTTTACCTTTTACTTAATTTGTCAAGCCGCGTAAGACTCCCGGGATCATATATATAAAATGCGGACTAAAATTAGACCTAGTTTAAAAATGATGCCGTCACTTTTATTTGTTAGACGAAAGACAATGACAGCATCGGTGTTAAACCAGTTAAAATGTACATGTATGTACGTTAAATTTAAATTTATACATATTCATTTACTATGAAAATAGTTGGAAACATTAAAAATAAAGAAATAAAACGATGAAAAATTGTATGCACCAGGCGGGAATCGTACCTGCGTCTCCTGGTGTCCGGACAGACGCTATAACCGCTACGTCGTAGTTTTCATTCTTTATTTATAATTGTTATAACAAATAGGCGTTATAAACGCACAAAAGCAAACATTTAAATGTGATGAAAATAGTTTTTAAAATAAAAGAGGAAAACATTTACATTGTTCTTAATTTTTGATTTTAACATTATTATAAATGATTGAAAAATTACTTAGTAATTAAAAAAGGGTCCATTGTAGGGTGGACGTTAGCTCATAAACGCAAATACAGATAGACTAGAAGAATTTCGTGTACAGGTGGCTCAGTGGTCAGAGCAGTCGCCCGGATTGCGAAAGGTCGCGGGTTCGATTCCTGCCTCAGGACGTGAAATTTTTCTAGTTTTATTATATTTTAATTACTAAGTAATTTTTCAAACATTTATAATAATGTTAAAATCAAAAATTAAGAATATTTGAAAGCACTGCCCCAACTTAACCGAATCGTCGGTATTTGTAAAAATACTCGTTACGGATGTTGAAATAGAATATTTCGACATTGTAGGGTGGACGTTAGCTCATAAACGCAAATACAGATAGACTAGAAGAATTTCACAGGGATATCCCAAGTCCTGGGTGGCTCAGTGGTCAGAGCAGTCGCCCGGATTGCGAAAGGTCGCGGGTTCGATTCCTGCCTCAGGACGTGAAATTTTTCTAGTTTTATTATATTTTTATTTACATTGTTCTTGTTTACGTGTTCTTCGTATTGATGATAAAATAAAATTAGTATTAGTTTTCACTTTTTTTAATTTCAAAGACCAAATGTAAAAATAAAATAAGAAAACAAAAAATAAAAAACTAAAAACAAAAAATAAAATTTAAACAAATTTTATCCTGAACAATAATCCTACCGATTCGTACAATAAAATAGCGAGGCTTTATTTTTTAATGATTAGTTGGTTTGATTCCCGGGTGAGTCAAGCGAATTTTAAAAGATCTCTGAATACCTTGTTTCTTTTCAAAAATAAAGAAATGTTTCCTTTTAGTAAAATAACCTAACAAAAGGATTGAAAGTAGTTCCCCTTCAGGGCCCATTGATTTTTTCCACCTTGTATATACTTAAAATTGGATAAACAAGGAAGAAAACAGACTACCTATCTAAAACTAGACTATATGACAAGGAGAGATAGTGCTCTTATAATCTTCTTTTTTCAAATAAAGAAATTGACTGACAGTCACGTATGTACCTTTCACTGCATGAATAGTGAAGGAGTCGAAAAAGAAGTACGCACGAGTGAGTTGCAAAGGAAGTTTGAGCAAAGTACTCTTGTGCCCATAGGAACCACTTACATTTGATAACAAGCCCTTACTCTGTAAGTGGTTGAAGTTTTAGAAATTTTATGTTAGTACCTGTACGTGAGCTGTTGAGGAGCTTGGTGGCGTAGTGGTTTGAGCGCTCTGGTTTCGATTTCGAAAACAATGCGACTTTCACCATGGTCGATCCCGGGATCCAATCAAAACTTAAAATCTCGTGCTCCTCCGTGTTTCGGAAGGCACATTAATCCGTTGGCCAGGGATATTACTACAGCTGTAATCCACCAATCCGCATTGGGCCAGCGTGGTGGTGTTATGCCCAATCTCCTCATGTGTTTCTTTCATGTAGGAAGGCCTATGTAGACCTGTGTAGGCCTGTTAAGGCTCTATCTATTGTAGAGAGCAGAAGTTTACAATACTCATTATACTTTTTTTTTAAGTTTTTTTTATGGTTGTAATTTTTTTGTTGGAATTCTAATATTTCATTCAAGAAACAAGCTGTCCTTTAAAGTCTGCTAGGTATCATAATTTGTTAGAGAAACTCCAAGGATAATATTTCAGACACAATAAGTACCTTGGATGTACTGCTGCATATGGAAATGCGTATGAAGATAATATTAAAATATTTGTAGCCGGCGGAACAATACCTACATATAAAACCAATTTCAGTTTCTCAACATGCCAAATGCGGCGAAAGAAAATTTTACTTTCAAATAGTTGGTAAATGTCGACAAGTAGCGATGCTTTTGCGTCGGGAAATAAAATCTGTTTTCGCTGTCAGGCTATTTTTGTTTGATATTTCTGTTTGTTCTGTAATATTTTAATACTTCGTAAATAATATATATAGGTATATGATATGCACAATAATATAGATATGCATATTTTTTTGTTGTTAAGTTTATATACCAAAGGTAGGTAAATGTTTGATATACAAGTTCATCATAATTGTAATTTTTGACTTACATAAATTATATAATATAAAAAAGGATTTAAACAGTTACAGCTCAATTAAGTAGGTACTTACGCGAAATATTAGCGAAATATATTTTAGTTTAACCAATTTTTTCAATAGTTTTGCTAAGATTAAAAAATTGTGAAAAATAAAGGAAAATAGCAATAAACAGCTATCAGAACCTGATGAAGATGCCTACGGTAGTTCAGTCCTTGCTGCGCTAGCATCATGTAGAAATATTAGTAATGAATAAAATTAAACAAAAACAAATGTTTAAAAATACCAACCTTTAAATTATAATTGCATTCTAAAACCAACTTTTCCAAGGCAATAAAGTTTTATTCCCATTACGAGTCTGCAAAGTGTTATTTCAGAGAGTTATAAGTGCGAAGTGGCGCCTCCATTCCATCGTGATATAAAAGCCTTTTCCGCTACCGTCTGCGGATAACAAACCGTTTACTGACGTCTACTAGAGAAGTGCAGTCAAATGCAATCAGATCTCGGGCGAGAAAGAGCTTCCTCACGTGAGGAGTAACTTTAAATCAAACTTTGTAGTTCTGAATACAATTGTAATAAGAACCTTACAGACGCAGTTTAATAAGGCCACCTTATTTTAACCGCAACTAATATATGTAGTAGTAATGTAGCCCATGTTTCATTTTATTGTCGTATGGACGGCACACCCCGTATAATATTAGGTGTTTATTTATTTAGATACACTGAAAGAATACTTTCAGTAATTGAAAATCACCATCTGGACACTCTTTTGGAAATTTTGAATTAATTAGGATGAGCTCGATTCTGGTTTCATTCGCTAATAATAATCTAATTACATTTGTCTTTTATGGAGGCTAGATAACGGAGAGATATAGATAGTAAATAGATGATACATACTAAAAATACACTAAATAGACATAAATACATCCTTGACTCGTAAACAAATGTTCGTATTAATCATAAAAACAACTGCTGCTGCCGGGATCTGAACCCGAGAACTCTGCCTTGACGGGGTACTGTACAGATTACTCCACCATACAGTCATCGAAACAGTAAGCAAATCTCATTCTTTTTCAATGGAGAAGAGACAAACGAAATAAATATTAACACTTTCAAATGCCATAAATTTAGGTAATATTTACAAAAGCTACGGGCCATTTTATAATTAGAGAAGCTTCTCAGTTGCGTTGCCATCCTTTAAGTTTTTCTATAAATTGAAATAGAAAAGATTATTTACTAAGCCTGGACTTGAACAAGTACTTGTTGACGTCAATAGGTCGTAATTAATTATTCTACCTCTGGCTCTGTAATTTGGAAGCGAGAAGAGCAGCAAGATACTCATTTGGCTATTTTGTATACAACTTATTTAACTTTAATTAACAGCAGTCCTTTTTCCATTCATATAAAAAATATTGGGTGAAAGTGACCGTACATACTGTACCTAAATTTAATTTTAGTACCTAAATATATTTCAGAATTGAGTTGACTATCTCTATTGTGGATTCTTTTGGCTGGCCGGTAGATTTAAGGTTTCTTTAAGTTATAATATTGACGGACAGATGATGGACTTTTACATTTTTTCTCGGCTCTGTATTCGATATTTAATTATGAATTTTCTCGTACAATTAAGATACCTACAACAAACAAGAAGAGGCTTCTACATCAATAAAGTAATAAAGTCGAAATCTCAAGTGACATTATGTAACTTAGATTCATGTTGAATGAAAAATGGGAGGTATCTGTGTTTAATGTCTAAGCTTTGGCATCTCCACAACTACAGATACAAATGTTGATCGGGTTGATGAATTTTTTAGCAGAATGTAAAAGGGTTTTTTACAGGGATCTAGTCCCGAGTAATCGATCGCTTAATCTTGCAAGACTGAATGAGAAATCTGTTGTGGCTTGTAGCCATATAAGATCCAGACTTGTGTGATCATCAGAGAACTTCAGAAGCTCGGTGTGTAGTAAAAAACTATTACAGAAATAACCAGTATGAAAAAAAAATGACAATGCTTTATTTGGTTTGTGAATTTTTAAAGAAATACCCAATAACTTTTACTTTTACCAGGGAATGATCTATGCTTTCACTAACTAACATTTTCTCCTGTTGCTGTTTGATGCAACCAAAGCTCAGCGTGACTACATAACTGATTTTATAATTTTGTTAAAGGAGTGCAGCTGTCTTGTAGACAAATCCGACATTTTGTGGACGGGCACAATACAAGACGGCAAATGGTGGCGCGCGGCTTCCTACCTGGTCAGCCCGCAGCTTCCGACATGAAGTATATGGTAATTTAGAATAAAATAAAAATTTATTCAATATCAAAATATCATCATCATCATCACCAGCCTATATACGTCCCACTGCTGGGCACAGGCCTTCCTACATGGGAGAAACAATGCGGGTTGGTGGGTTAAAGCGGTTGCAGGACAACCGGGACCAACGGCTTAACGTGCCTTCCGAAGCACGAAGGAGCTCGAGATAGCAAACTTTGATTAACCCATTGCAGGATCGACCATGGCGAAAGTTGCTTTGTTTTTCGTATGGAAAACAGAGCGCTCAAACCAATACACCACCGGGCTCCTCAATATCAAAATATAGAAAGGCTTAATTCTAATACTCATATTAATGAAAGTAAGTAGGAAGTGATTAAGCTGAAAAGGTATCCACTCAGCTTGTGTCGCAGCTGTTACCAGCCACCTAACGAGTTTAAAAACAATTTAAAAGATGCATAAATCATTATTTAATCATAAAGCATTTTAATTTTCGTCAATTTTAATTATCTTAATATTGTGTTTTGTTTATAATACATTCGAAGTTTTTTTGGAATGAATAGATATTTTTTCTTTTCTATAATCTCATTGTATGGACAAGTAGGTATATGTATAGTATAGGTATCTACTTAGTAGTCGTCCAGACAAAGTAATTGATCACTCAGACTTTCAAAAGTATAAGTGAAAGCTCTACTGGAAATTTATAAGAATACGGGTACTGGAAATTTATAAGAATACGGGTACAATATAAACCGAGATTTGTAGTAGATAAGACACGTTTGTCATCTCAGTAGCTTGATATTAAAGTATAACGTATAATAAGGGTTCAAAGGAAGTCGAAATTTCACCAAATTAACTTGTCGTATCGTTTACTTTCAAAAAGATTCTACGGAACAAACTCCGCGGATCGGCATTCTTCTTTTAGGTCCCTCTAGTGCTGGTAGCGCGGTGTTATACAAGTCTAGATTAAGGAAAAAGATTTAAATTTTAGATTTAGCGTTATTCATAGTTTTGAACTCAACGCAGCTGCTCCATGTTCGCATCTTATATCTTAATTAAGGAATATTATTTGGTGAAAATAGAAAAAAAAACAGTTGGTAATATTATCTTTTTACTGAAATATTTGGCCACTAGGATAAAAAGTCCCCTTTAATAATTTTAAATTGACAATGCATAAAAACTTTGTGACGTAAAAATATTACATATAGGTACATATACATATTCTTAATTCTGACATAGCTTAATAGTTACTCTCCTTTTTTATAGCTTTGGGATGAAGAATTAGCAGCAAAAGCTGCTGCTTGGGCTGACAATGTACGGTTCGCTCACAACCCCGATAGGTCTGTCGGTAAGTCATTTACATTCACCATTCGTCGGTGGGCGTGCAAGACCGCGTAAGAGCACTTTTCAATACCGCGTATTTACAAAAGTCGCAAAATTGAAATATGGCGCCAGCGGGCTCTTAGCGCTGATTCGCCTATACCAGATTCACATTAAACAACACCCAGAGAAATCCCAAACAAGTTCAGTCAAAGAAATGATTAGAAATATTCAAGATATTTATCTTTTTTCTTCCATCTTGTGAAATAAACAAAAAATATTTAAACAAAAAATATTTAAACAAAAAATAAAACCGACTCCAAAAAACTGAAAAGGATAAAATAATTAAATTTTAGTAAGTAGGCACTCATTCCCTAGGAACATATTTTTGGAGTCGGTGCTTTACTATCTATGGTTTCTGGAAACAACTTAGCACCAACTCCAAAAATATGTTCCTAGGGGATGAGTGCCTACTTACTAAAATTTAATTATTTTATCCTTTTCAGTTTTTGGAGTCGGTTTTATTTTTTGTTTAAATATTTTTTGTTTATTTCACAAGATGGAAGAACGGAAAAGTCAAAGCTAGATGGGTGACCGTGAGCTTATATTGTTTTCTACTATCGTATCATTTCACTAAAAATTCATAGGAAAGCAAATATCCGCAACTTCGCATATGCAGACGACTTAATTTTTTCCAGTTGTGTTGATTTAAAAACCAAACTACCCAACCCAATGGATTTCCAAAAAATTTTTATGGGACCAAATGGGAACTATTCCGCATCGAACAAAAAAAAATCATCAATATCGGTTCACCCAGTCAAATGTTCTGAGGTAACAAACATAAAAAAAACATACAGACGAATTGATAATCTCCTCCTTTTTTTGAAGTCGGTTAAAAAGCACGTACGCGGTATTGCAAACTGCTCTTACGCGGTCTTGCACGCCCACCAACGTTAACTTTGCTCGGTGAAGAAGTGTCTTGAGCGCAAATCAACTTTCACCATGATCGATTCCGGGATGGGTCAATCGAAATTTATAATCGTTATCCTCCGTGCTTCGAAAAGCACGTTAACCTTGGTCCAGGTTGTTATTGCAATTGTTAGCCCGCCAACTTCCATTGGGCCAGCTTGGTCGAATTATGGCCCAAACTCCTTATGTGTTCCTCCCAATGTAGAAAGGCCTGTGCAATAGCCTAGCCTAGGACGTATATAGGAAGATGATGATGATGATTTATACTTTTAGTCAGTTTTAGTCCCAACTAAAAAATTTTCTTTAGTCATAACTTCTGTTTAGTCATAATAGACAAACTGGGATACTAACTAAAATTACTAAACTAAACTAATTAAAATTACTTGTAATTCAATTTAAATTTGCTAACCGCCTTCAGTGTGTAAAGCTGTAAATTCAAACTGAGATCTCATTGCATTTATTATTATTGCAATACTGAAAGCAACACAATCAATGGGCACTCTATTATATCTAGAATATCAATAATAAATGTTTCATTTTGATGCACTGTAATTCCGCGTTGTTTGTAAAACAACCTTTTCGTCTATGTTTGCAATAGAGCCGGTTTGTTTTTTACGTCTTTGTAGGTGTAAGAAAGTTACACAGTACGAGAAGCTCTGAACCATTCTGAGTTTCAAGAAACCATGTCGTCGATTTTAAATATATGCGGCTCTGCATCGAACCTGGTCATTTGCTAAAACAAAACTTATGTTATTTTAATACAAAATTTTTTGAGAAGGTTTAATAAATATTGCTAATGCTTAAAACGAAAAGAAAAAGTATACAGAATGTTTGGTGTTTGGTAGCATAGCATAGTCATCTAAATACTAAGGTGTTATCAAAAATTCCAAATTATTAAAAAAATCCAATTTTTCCATACAAATAGTTCGATCAGTTAAAGGTATGTATGGGAAATATCAAATTTAATTTCACAATTTTGAAAATTTAATATCACCTTAGTAGGTCTTTTAATTTCTTTGTTAACATGGCTTGTTATACCATATGTACCAAACACCTTGTATACCTATTTATTAAATGTTATAAATAGAAGCCATTTTCTTGTTTCTCTATTTTTTATAATAGTTTCAGAGCTCAGATACCCTGACCCCTCTTAATTTACAGCCTGTTTAGTGAGATTGTATTCAATTTGTTTCAGCCTCAGGAAGGTGGGATATAATTGGTGAAAATATCTACATCGCAAAAGCCTATACACCGCAGGGTGTTAAAGCGAAACCGAATATAGAAGAGGCTTTGGGCTGTTGGTTTGGAGAAAATACCAACTATGGATTTGAACCATTTACAATGGAAGCAATTAATATTGGGCATTACACACAGGCAAGTTTTCTAAAACAACAAGCTGCCAATCACTAAAATAACGAATGGTTAGCGGAGTAGTCAGAATTGTCTATCAAACCAGAGGTACATTAAAATCTACTAAACCAGCGATACTTATTTATTCACGAGTGGTGGATGTTGGTATGTTTAATGACTACGTCAAAGCGCTACATAAAATTATAGTCAATCAGTATCGAGTAACAGAGAAACAGTTGATCAGTGAATAATACTACAGTGTAAAATACATTAAACAGATCACGTCACAATACGTAATGTAAAAAAAAGCGGTCCCAGCTTGGCGGAAGATCGCTTTTCGCTGATATTGTGGCAAATTCAGCCATATCCCACAAGTATATTACGTATAGCATAGTACGTACATAAGTGTAGTATATTATTTAGTTTTACTAGGTGGTAGGCCCCTATGTAGGCTCGTCTGGGTAGGTACCACCGCCTTTCTTATTTCAGCCGTGAAACAGTTTGCTGTGTTTCGGATTGAGGGGAAAAGTAGCCAGTGTAATTTAAAACATCTTTGGTGTTATTACTAGTCATGGACGGCATTTCATCATAGGCCTCAGGATGACAACGCACCTGCAATATCGAGTGATTTTTCCTTGTTACTGCAGGAGTCTATAGGCGGCGGTAACCGCTTACCATCAGGTGGGTCGTCAGCTTGTTTGTCATCTATTCGTAAAAAAAATATAATTTTTATAAAGTTAATTCAATCATTTTATTATACAGAATACAGGTTCGGGCTAGACAACTATTGTGAATATGATGAAAAATAAACATGATTTATAGGACTCCCTGCTGGGTAAAGCCTTTTTACATGGAAGAAACACATGAGAAGTTTTGTTCATAACTGCACCCACAGATTACACTACCACGCTGATTAAGTGCGGGTTGGTAAGAGAAAGCGTATGCATTAACAACCGGGAACCAACGGCTTATCGTGCCTTCCAAAGCACGGTGGAGCGAGAGATTATAAATTGTTTGACCCGTCTTGAATCAACTGTGGCTAAAATTTCCTTTGTTTTCGAATCGTAATCGAAACCAGTAGGCCTGCCATGTAACATTTTCCGAGGTTACTAACTATTAGGGATCCCAAGTCTTTAGTTTATCTCACGAATGTTCTCTATTAATTTGTACAAATTAAAAGTTTAAATTCAAAACTAACCTCACATTAGCTCCTTGTCTTGTATTCGTTGGTTCTTGTATTTCTATATTTCGTTCGTTACAATTACAAATATAGAAAGAAAACACGATGAAAACACGAACGATTTCTAGTAGGCGTTTAAACGAATCAAAAACATTAAAATGTGATTTCGTTCGGTTTTCGAAATTTCGGATATTTTTTCATGGTCGCCGCTATAAGCTACTCAAACTACCACCACAGAAAGCTTCTTACAAGTGATCCCGGGAATAATAATTATTAATCATTGCAGAAACATTTTCGAAGAGCCCGGTGGCGTATCGTCGGTCGCAAAATTGAAATATCGCGCCAGCGGGCTCTTAGCGCTGATTCGCTAATTTCATTAAACAACACCCAGAGGAATCCCAAACAAGTTCAGTAGAAATATCCAAGATATTGTCTTTTTTCTTCCATCCTGTGAAATAAACAAAAAGTACATACGCGGTAACTGCTGCGCGGTCTTACACCCCCACTGACGGTATGTGGTTTGAGCGATCTAGTTTCGCCATATGCTTAATACCGAATAAGTGGTTCAATCAAAAATATTTATCTCAAGCTCCTCCGTGTTTAAAGGCACACCTTCACATTATGATCTTGGTCCCTGTTATAAATATCCGCTTTCGCCCACCAAGTCTTGGGTCAGCATGGTGGTACTGTGGTCAAACACTTCGCATGTGTTTCTTTCATGTAAGATGGCCTGTGCCCAGCTGTGGGCCGAATGGCCCGGCTCTTGCTGCTGCTAAAAGATTTTATGATCGTATGTTCTGTAGTAGCTCTTCGATCTCGCTTCGGTTAAAACATATCTGTAGGTAATATATCCTACAGATATGTAGGTAGTATATCCGGAATGCTCTGTCCTTTGAAAGAATTGCTGCTTTACTTACATGACTGTGACGGACAAATTCCAAGTTTCTATAAAGTTTACCTATAGTGAATTTAAATTACTTGTATAGCACTTTAATCTTCGTCGTCTTTCGTTGTTTCTTTTTTTGTATAGCACTTTTTTTATCTTTTTTTTTTCTTTTTACTTTCTAATTTAAATTACCTGTAGTTCGGTTTCCTTTGCGCTGTTTCGGTTTCATTTTATCTAGGTTCAAACGATACGAATTTGGAATGCACTGCTTTTGCACATCCACAAAAGCGCCTACAAACTTGTTTTCAGATTATCTGTTTGTACGTTTTAGCAGATTTCTCTCAAAATGGCTGATAAGTTTCCTACCATGTACCTACTAAATCCTGGTTATAAATATGTACGTTTTTCTTTTTATATGTATACTTATTTATACCTTTAGTTAAGATTTCTTCTGTGTATATTAATATATTATTTATTAAATAAATACTATTTATATTTAAATTGATCAACTTCGTATGGTCAGCAACAAAAGTCAACATATTCGAAATAACAAGACCCTTTCTTTAAAGAAACGCACCGATCTGATTGTGTGATTTTTAACGGATATTTTTAATTCTCTGGTGATAGCTTTCTTACTATTTCTACTTTAGTCGATAACTCTAATAATGAAATTAGATTAAGTACTAACTTAATTGAATTTGCTGACGGTACATCAAACTGTTGCTTCTTTCTTTCTGTGCCGGTTTGACATACATATTCTATGTACACTTGTCTAAATTGGGTCCTCGTTCATTCTGATATTATATTATTTACATTATTTCAAAATTCTTCTATAAAATGCGTGACGTTTTTGTTAACTATGGGTAGGTACTCACGACCAGAAGTTTGTAAGGCATTCTTGCTCGTGTTTTTCTTTGTGCGCCCTAATAAGCGAAAACTTTAGAATTCATGTTATTTTTATACAGAATGTTTTTAGACAGTTTGTTATACAGAGTGACGACAATAAATTACATTTAATCAAATCGACAGAAAATTAAAACATGGGCTAAATGTTAATTTAATTCGATAATTTAATTTAATTTTTATGAAATAACATTAGCTGCATTATTTAATAGTTGGTTTTATGTTTCTTGTTTTAATTTATTGTCATATTGTATCACCACTCTGTATATTTGTAACATGAAACGATATTAAAGTGCATATCATGTTATTTATTCTCTCGGTTGTTGAGGGTCCATTAAAGATTACGAAAAATTATAAAATTATTAGATAACAGTATCGTTAGTCGCTATAGGAGTTTCAGTGATTCTGCGTTTTCTAATTTGAAATATCATCAATAAGTAATTTTTAGATTAGAAATTGTATTATTATAACTATTTTTAGATGGTATGGGCGAATACTACACGAATTGGTTGCGGAATCTCACATAAGCGGTCAGATGCGGATTGGACAGACGTGCTGTTTGTATGCGACTATGGGCCAGCGTGAGTAATTGTGATCGAAATTATTTTCAAACCATAATGTTTCCTACCATGCCATAATATCACCTGCTTTTAACTGTAGTTATAATATTTCAATTCTAAAAAAGTATCTTCACTAGAAAAAATCAAGTCCTGCACTAAAAAATGGATACCTAACTGAACTTTCGACTACCTGTAGCTTAAAAAAAATTACTACATAACTAGGGTAATACCTAGCCAAATTTAAAGGTGTATATAGATACACTGTTTTGTTAAAAAATAAAATAAACTGTAATTCATCACCATCATCATCACCAGCCTATATACGTCCCACTGCTGGGTACAGGTCTTCCTACATGGAAGAAACACATGAGGAGTTTGGGCCA
Organism: Nymphula nitidulata; assembly: GCA_947347705.1. NCBI lineage: Eukaryota > Metazoa > Arthropoda > Insecta > Lepidoptera > Crambidae > Nymphula > Nymphula nitidulata. Next base: position 11,897,839 of record OX374625.1, on the reverse strand, counting down.
TAACACCACCATTAACGTAGCTTATTGGGTGATCAATGTTCAGTAAGTAGTTGTAAGTTTTTTATGGTAAGTGTTTGCGTATACTGTACGATATTCTTGAGAGCTAACTACATTGCTTGAGTCAAACAAAAGCAGCTGACGTGCGACTACCCGCCCGTAACACAGTATCTTACTAGTACGGAGGGTAGGCGTCTGCCTTCTCTGCAGTTATATCTGTTTATAGTTCGCTTAAAATTTAATTGTAGGACTTTTTCTCTTAGTAATTTACTATCGCTATTTTTATTATTATTTTAAACCTAGTGTCTGGCATAATTTTGTTAGAGATCAGTACTTATGTGGATCAATTTGGAATTTACCTTGCTATTCATGTGTTAGTGTTATATAGAAATATTCGATTAATATTGTTAATAAGTTCTGTGTTCGTGAATAGTGTTACGCATTAATGTGCTGTACAGCTATTAATCCGTAAAGATAGTCGACGTGTGACAAATCCGACGAGCTTTGATGTCAAATAAAGGTACAATTTATAATTATTTTGATTGTTGATGCTGTTACAGTTTATTCACGGTTTTCTAAAGCGTGAAATCACGCGACACTGCTACAATTTTTGTAAAATGATACACATCGTAAAGTGGTTATTATATGTAATACATTATTTTATTGATATTTAACATAAGTTTTGATACACAAAATATAAACACATGAACTTTTCAATTATCTATGTTTAAAGGATAATTTTGGTCTGAAGATCGTGTTGTGATTCATAAAACAAATAAATGTATTTTTTTGTCACTACCACTTTAGCATAGTTTTACGTCATATTATTATTATTAAAATAAATAAAGTGTTCATTATTATTAAGTAAATTGCTTAGAACTAACATAGAATTAAGTGTAATTTGTTATACTAACTGTTATGGGTATCACCCTGAAATAAACGATTATTATTATTATTATTATTACAATGGCCCATTGCGGGTTGGTGGGTTAAAGCGGTTGTAGTAACAACCGGGACCAACGGCTTAACGTGCCTTCCGAAGCACGGAGAAGCTCGAGATTATAAATTTTGGTTGACCCATCCCAGGGTCGACCATGGCGAAAGTTGCTTTGTTTTCGTATTCGAAACCAGAGCGCTCAAACCAATACGCCACCGAGCTTCTCGAACTGTAATTACACCTTGTCAAATTTTAGTAGTAGAAGTAGTATTGTCAAATATTTTTTTCCTTGTGGAGTGGGGACCGAATCCGCGCAATATTGTGAACCGTCGCAGGTACGGTCGCTAATCCAAGACAATATGAAATTTTCCTAGTTAGGATGCTTTTCTAAACTTTCAAACCTTTATTATAAGTTGCAAATAAAATTAAGTAAAGGTACTTCAATTTCAACGTAGCTCAATATGGTATTTATAGCCCATACACACCTACCATTATATTTATTTCGCTGAAGGCAGATCTGCTCTGCAACGAGAGTATGAATAGTCTCCATAAACCATATCAGCCTGCTTCTGTCCATCACTAGACAAAACTCTTAAGGTGGTTTTCCACTAGAGGGGCGAGACGAGGCGAGGCGAGACGAGAATTGAAATCGCACTGACCCTTTTCCACTAAAAATGGCCCGCGCGATCTCGCGCAAGACGATTTTCCACCAGAGTGGCGAGAAGAGAATTGAAATCGCACAACAATAAACCTATCGCGAAAAGCGTGTTTCTGTTGCAGAGTTAATTTATACTCTATATCGGTAGCAAAACGGTTCATTTTTACACAAACAAATATTTCAATTCACGCCTCGCACATCCTCGTCAAGCCTGACTATTTCCACCAAAGATGTGCGAGGCGAGGATTGAAAATTTGCCTTACAAATTTCAATTATCGTCTTGCGTCGTCTCGTCTCGCCTCTCTGGTGAAAAATCGTCTAGGGTTCGAAATCATATCAAATTTCACATTAAAATTTATACTCTTTATTGGAAGCAATATGGTTCATTTTTAGACATACAAATATATCAATTCACGCCTCGCACATCCTCGGCAATCCTGACTATTTCCACCAAAGATGCGCGAGACGAGGATTGAAAATTTTACATACAAATTTTAAATCTCGTCTCGCCTCGTCTCTTCTCGCCCCTCTGGTGGAAAACCACCTAGTCTCCCCAAGACACTATTCCCTGCGTTATTATTATAGTGGTTAATAGCAATATCATAATGGAGTATAATTTATTATAACTATTCAAATTCTGAAGGCGTATCTATCAATTGAGCAGAATAATTTTCACGCAATATTTAGGTATATAGATTCTCGATCAATTACAAATTAATAATAAACACAAACTGCTATTAATCTTTCCTAGAAGAACAGGGTCGAGCGAGGTACACTACCGCTTTATTTCTACGAGTAGGTACTCCATTGCACTAATGACTTAGAAAGACGATTTATCTCAACAAGTTTGTAGAACTCAACAAAAACCGTTATAGTTTAATGAACTGAATAGTAAAGGAGTTTTTGGGAATAACTGGACTATTTGGATAAAGCCTTTTACTGTTAAGAAGCTTATAAAAATAAGAGAAAATAAAAACTATTTATAATGTGGAGCATTATTTTTCGTCCGGGAAAAATGAACTGCCACGTTTCGAAGTAAGCACGTACTTTATAAAATAAAGCAGACATTTTCTCTTTTTATCAGAAACAAGCAATAAAACACTTTACCCGGCTCCTCTGATTGCTTCAGACTAGACTAAGTCAACGTATATCGTCTCGGCAGAAACGGTCTGAGAGTCTCTTCTATAACGCTTTGAGACGTATTTCCCAATGTAATCCGACTGCAAGCCAATGGAGTACCAACTTACGATAAATTTTGTATCTATTTTCTCTGTTAAATATATATTTTACTTCACAGAGGCAACTTTATTGACCATCTCCCTTACAAGAGCTCCGACCGAGGAGGAAATCTTTTGTGTACCGACAAAGGAGGCTGTAAAAGACCATATGGCGTCCAATGCTCGACAAATGGTAAAAATACTTTCACACGTAGGTGGTACAAATGAAATGTCTGCATCAGATTTGATATTGTAAATAAATGTGGAATGTAAACTACAACAACTTTATTTTAATCTAACAAAATTGTGAATTTTCGTTGGTTTTGGATTTGTAGAACCTATTTAACATTTAACTAGTAAAATAAAAATAATGAGCTAAGACGCTGAAACTAAATCTAAAATTTATAGGGTAGTCAGCGCGTAAGGTGTATGCTTACCATCAGAAAGATCGTTTGCTTGTTTGTCACCCTTATTACAATCTGTGTTTGAGATGATAACACTTTTTCGGAGCTTTATTAGTTTTCTTACTTTGTATGTACGCCGATTTTGATGTCGGTTATGGACATAAGATTTTAAATATAAAGCTTTGCCTGCTTCAAAAATAACAATATTGCAGCATTTTCCTTTATAAATATTTTGATCATATATAAAACATTATTTTTATATATGATCAAAATATTTATAAAGGAAAATGCTGCAATATGGTAACCATTTCATCACAATAGAATTAATTGTAATCCATAATTACTAATATTATAAATGAGAAAATTAACTATATCGGTCTGTTACGATTTCACTCCTAAACCGCTGAATCGATTTAGATGAAAATTGGCATGGCTTTAGATTTGACATATTCTATGTGACCTGTTAAGCTGGATATGCTGGTGTCTGTTCATGGCTGTATTCTATTCATATCACAACTATCAAAACATTCTTATAGCATCTTACCCATTTAGAGTGCAAAGAAATTTCCTTAACCCAGACACCGTGACAAGTCACTCGAATACGGATTTGTAACCATGAATCCCTCTACACAAACATTTCATAGTCAAATATAGTAGAATTAAGTCCAGATTTTCGGCAAAATCTCTGGCTATGTGACGTGGGATTGTGGATCTAAGCTATGTCGTATTCATGCATAGTTCACAAACTGAATGCCTCGTCGTTTGGAATGAAGTTATTTTATTGCACTGGCTTAGAGTCAAGTCTGTTGTGCAAATTCAGCAAATTCAAATAAAATAAATAAACTTTGTTTAGAGTCAATTCAGTCATTCAGTCTTCATGTTGTGAGGTTTAAGTCAAGAGTTTTTTTTTACAAATTTCGTAAATTAAAACTAAATTAGAGGTTCAGAACCTACAATGTGTTGTATTACTTATCTATTTTCAGTAGACTAGAAATGTTAACTACTGTTTACTACTACTTTATCTTCCTTACCATGATCTTTTTGAAGCGGTTACCGTAGCCTATGGACGCTTGCAACACCAGGGGTATTATTTGCGCGTTGCCGACCCTGTAAAAACCTTTTCCCGCCTTTTTTGAAGAAAAGTATTATGAAAAAACCTTTAGGGTCAACGCGTTTACTCTATCTTACCAATGCATCATCTCAATACCTGATGAGATGATAAATTGGTCACCTGATATGAGAGGTGTGCATAACTGCCAACTTTATGATCATAAATAAAATTATAATTTATTAAAAAAGAATTCTTGTTTGATAATCATGAGGTACCTAGTCTAGGTACAATAACAAAATTTAGTTTTAGATTTATTTCTGTAAAATCCGTTCTTTTGTAATATGTATAGAACTAATACATTAAGAGTGCCCAATAATCGTTCAACTGAAAATATTTCAGAGAATATGAAAGTGATTGAAACTTAGAAACTTGGTGCCTTTGCCTTTTATTCGGGTCACTGCTCCCTACCTTTTTCAGACAAACAGTACACGCTTTCTATATTTTCTAGCTATTTTACTTTAATACTAAAAGTAAAAAAAAAACTTTTTTCCTATAATTAGATCTATGATTAGCATAATTTATTCTATAGTCGGCTAGAGCAGTATGTTTCAAGCTGCACTAGTTGTCTTCGCATTCTATTCTCTTCTTACCGCTTCACATAACAGGTGGTGTTGAAAAAAAAAACTTTGAAATCACAAACATAACAGACATACCTACCTACAGTACTACACAGTTCATTCGTTTTTTGTAAGTAGTGAATGGTGAATGGTTAATTTATTTTGAATTGTTATGTACTTCCATGCTTATATTTTAGAGTGGTGTGAGGTAAATATCTACTCAAAATATAAAAGAGCTATGACACGATAATAATAAAGGTACTATTAAAGTAAGCTGCTGCTACATTACTTGATGATTTATTTCATAATGATATATTTCTTTATAATACACATTTAACTTCGATAAATAATTAATGTAAACAAACCAAATGTCATTTTGTATAGGGTTGTCCTTTTCACTCGCTACCTTTCTTGCTCATCACTCATACAAAAGTACCAGTGGTTTGTTTACATTTATTCTTTATCTAAGTTGGCTGAAGTATTAAAGGTACCATTGGTGATTTTTATACGTACCATTGTAGGTTATGTAGGTACCATTTTCATTGGAGTTATGTGATTAGGGGCAGGTTGTGAAGATTTTTACATTCAGTGTATTCTTTCATCAGTTTACAACTTTTGTTTTAAACAGATTCTTGCGGGATCCTAAACTGCAAAATATAATTCATGCGATATTTTATTTACTAACAAGTTCTAAAAGTTACATTTCAATGGTTTAGATGCGTTTAGAGAACGATGACGAAGAAAGAAAACGATGAAGAAATATGCTCCAGGCGGGAATCGAACCCGCGTCTCCTGATGTCCGGTCAGAGTCTAAAAGAGTTTTTAAGACTGGAAAAGCCATATTTTGACTCTGACTTATTGCTTATGCAATATAAATTACCCAACTGCATGGCCTGGCCAGCTTGTATAGAACTTCAGCCGATGTTCTTTGGCATGGAGGTAGATTTACAACCCGAGAAAGGAGAAAGGCTGCCTTTTGGTGCGATAGGCTATATCCACGCGGACGGAGCAACCGCTGCTCCGTCCACAGTTATTTAAAAGAGGGTTGCATTTTAGTATTATTGATAACGGATTTTTTTATTTTCATTGGCGCTGACTGATTGGAAGATCTTCACATTAAGGACATATAGGTACCGGCGAAATATTTTATATGTTTGCCAGAATAATACTGATATTTCAAGCACCTATCAGGTGGTCCGTATGCTTGAATGCCACCCGTGGTATCACGAAATATACAGGCGGGGAACAAAAGTACTCACAAAACAGCTTTTTACATGGATGATAGGTATTAAGGGAGATGTTACTAATAAATACTACTACTATAAATACTACTTAGCGACTACTAATCAATACTATACAAAAAATACATATTTTATTTAAACTATTTTAATAAGATTATTCTTTTAAAATAAGTAAATAGAGCCTTTGAATTTATGATCAAAGAATAATTTCACTTAAAAACTTTTAATTTCGGATTATGGCAAAATAATAGACGGAAGTCGAGCCACGATCAACTCCAAAGGGAAGTGATTGCATTTTTCATTTTTCCCCGTTCGTCTTTCATAACGAGCGAAAATATCTGGTTTTCTTGGAACGGTAATATTTATGGAAATAGCTTGTACTTTGAAATCGTTTCAAACAAGCGACTTGAGGGGCTCCTCTTTAAAGAAAACAAATGCGCAACATTATCACATAACCAAAGTAAAACTTGCATGAACTAAAAAGCCATGTGGTGAAATACAATGACTTAAATGTATTTGTTTTATGCTGTTAGAAGATTATTATCATTAAATTATTACATAAAAAAAATCTATAAGTGCGTAAAAATTTGACGACCGGCTGGTCGAGCGGTCTGTACCCCTTGCTATGCAGGCTACTCGGTCAAGAGGTCCCGGGTTCAAATCCCGGTAGGAGCAAATGTTTGTATGATGAGTACGAGCATTTGTTTACGAGGCATAGATGTTTATAAGTATGTTTATTTAGTATATTTTTAATGTTTATATACATATTATTATCAATATTTATCCGTTATTTAGTATCCATAACACAAGCTCTTAAAGATGCTTATTTTGGGCTAGATAATAGGTGTGAGTGTATGATTATTATTATTAAAAATACAAATATATAAGTTTTTTTTTCAAATTAAAATCTTCCGAGAAAACTGCCAAAAAAGCTAGCAGCCAAGTTCAGACGTCATCTTTATGTGAAGTCCAGTGTATTTCTTATTCGCAGCGCCGTGCTCAAAGGTAAAATCAATGGCAGCTCGTCGTCTTGTCAGACGTCAAGCACGCTGTCGAATATTTCTGTTTGTGAATCACACAGGTTATAATCCTAATTATTTCCTATTAATTAGTTATAATCCACTAATTTTTAGGGTTGTCGCGAGCAGATGTGACAAATGCTTTTATTTATTTAATCGGAATAAAAAAGTGGTCTGACAGGGGTAAACTTCCAAAGGTAAGTCTTGACAAGGACACACAACCACAGACTGTATACCGGTATACAGTGTAGATGATGTTTCCTACATAAAATCTAACTAAAGCGTTAGGTAGCAGTATGGATTCCATAATAATGAGTACCACAACCACCACAAGGAACACAACCACAGACTGTATACCGGTATACAGTGTAGACGATGTTGACGATGTTACATTAAATCTAACTACAGCGTTAGGTAACAGTACGGATTCCATAATAATGAGTACAACAACCACAACAAGGAACACAACCACAGATTGTATATCGGTATACAATGTAGACGATGGTGACGATGTTACATTAAATCTAACTACAGCGTTAGATAACAGTACGGATTCCATAATAATGAGTACCATAACCACAACAAGGAATACAACCACAGACTGTATACCGGTAGATGATGTTGACGATGTTACATTAAATCTAACTACAGCGTTAGGTAACAGTACGGATTCCATAATAATGAGTACCACAACCACAACAAGGAACACAACCACAGACTGTATACCGGTATACAGTGTAGACGATGTTGACGATGTTACATTAAATCTAACTACAGCGTTAGGTAGCAGTACGGATTCCATAATAATGAGTACCACAACCACAACAAGGAATACAACCACAGACTGTATACCGGTAGATGATGTTGACGATGTTACATTAAATCTAACTACAGCGTTAGGTAACAGTACGGATTCCATAATAATGAGTACCACAACCACAACAAGGAACACAACCACAGATTGTATACCGGTATACAGTGTAGACGATGTTGACGATGTTACATTAAATCTAACTACAGCGTTAGGTAGCAGTACGGATTCCATAATAATGAGTACCACAACCACAACAAGGAATACAACCACAGACTGTATACCGGTAGATGATGTTGACGATGTTACATTAAATCTAACTACAGCGTTAGGTAACAGTACGGATTCCATAATAATGAGTACCACAACCACAACAAGGAACACAACCACAGACTGTATACCGGTATACAGTGTAGACGATGTTGACGATGTTACATTAAATCTAACTACAGCGTTAGGTAACAGTACGGATTCCATAATAATGAGTACCACAACCACAACAAGGAATACAACCACAGACTGTATACCGGTAGATGATGTTGACGATGTTACATAAAATCTAACTACAGCGTTAGGTAGCACTATAGATTCCATAATAACGACTCCAACATGCCACGAGCATGTTAAATAGTTTCAATACTGCACAATAGAAGCGCTGCTATCGTTTTCACATTTGATTTGACAGCTGAAAGCAGACGCGATAGTAGCATTTTACGAAAGTCAAAACTCGTATAAAAAAATACAGTCAAAAGCTTTACTCAAATACCTTCACCAGAAAAAACTAACTTAACAATGTCAATCTAAAAATATAGGAATTCAAAGCAATTCAATATGAATATGCAAACCTTTTCTGTTTCAACACGACTCGATTTTCGAGCGCAAATCAATTTTCATGAAATGCTTATAAAAACAAATTGTTCGGCGTTGAAACGGTGGAATCACTATAAAAAAAACTCTTTAGATCTAGGCCAAACAAAAACATCTATACTAATTAAAATTATAAATTCGAAAGTTTCTAACTCTGTCTGTCTGCTAAATTACATTCGGCATTGTGGTAAAGGTTGAGGTTTCATCGAATAAAATACTATTGTTTTTTTATTAGTTTAAATATTATAATTATTATAATGTTTTATGATTAATTAATTGAACTGTCGATGACCATACATACTAAAAAGGCAAGAGGTAGTAGTCCGTCAAAAAGTGTACAGATAAATTCACATAATTTTTGAAGGCACAGACACAAGACTACACCACAACTGGCATGGAGATAGATTACATCCTGAGAACAGAGGAAAAATATCATTAACATAGTTATCTTAAACACATCCTCTAACGCGGCTATGAAGAGTTTCGGCGATATAACATCGCCCTGTCTCACACCTCGTGAGAGTCTTATCGGTTTCGAGTTTGGTCCAGGAGGCGAACAGACCTATAATTATAACCCTCGAAAACAGCTTATAAACATGACTCAGGAGCGTGATGGGTCTATAATTCTTCAACTGGGATAATTATAATAGTATTATATTTCTTATTTTTTTTATCACTTTTTGGCGAGATAACCGACGCGTCCGAGGTCACCCTTTGAACAATTTACTTCAATGCTATGTGTAAAATGTTTGTATCTGCCTGATGTATATGTACACTTAAGATTTATAAATAAATAAATTCACTGGAGCGAATCCGCGGGCAGCCACTAGTAATAAATAATAAGGCAGGTATTTCAGTAGACCACACTAAAACAGGGTCTGCTTTTCATAGTTAGACTTTATTATATATTATGGTCAAGTCTGAGTCGGTGGAAAGCGGTTACGTACCCTATAGATTAAAGCTTTTATATTCTGCAAAAGTTGTTTAATAACCGCGTTACACAATTTTAACTCATACAAAATGGAACTGTTTACAAAGCAGAAACTGAGACTTCGGAGTCCATTAAAGTGATTTCTTATAAATTACAAACTTGAATGAAAAGTGCAATCATTTATAGCGCTAAGAAAGGCAAATTCTGTTTTATTTCGCTGCAAAAGTTTCATAGTAAAAACCTCTTTATACTCTGTAAAGCTTGAAAGTTCTGAGGTTCTATTTATTACCTGGGGATTTTCGCTATTCAAGTTAAGCACTCTCTATGTTATTTTAAGATATTATAAAGTACAGGCTATACTTATTTGACTAAATACAGCATAATGGAACCGATTCTGACATTACAGATTGCATAATTTTTCTCTCGAATGAATAGGAAATGGATAGCAAAATGGATTGAAATTAATTATATGTATTAAAATTTTAGGTATTATTCAAAACAACTTATTTAGAAGTTATAGTTAGTTTAAGAAATCGTGCATCTCTTTTAAATAAGTACCTACATTTATCATGCTTACTAAGGTTGAAAGTGTAATACTTACGGCCTTCAACCTTCTAAATTTCTAATCATTTTTCCTATTTTTGTAAATTCAACACAAAAACACTGAAATGTACCGCTATCAAATTTAGATATAATGCGTATTCTCTAGATTGCGACCCAAAACCACTTTAAATACATACTCACATATTCACGCACATACGCATGCACTGCACACAAACTCGCCAGTACTCTCAACTAACGCACCCTCCAAAAACCAAGTGCATTCTGCTATAGCGTTTGCTATATAATGAAGAAAACATTATACAAAATTGAATTAGAAAAGGCTTAAATTTTGTGCTTCAGGCATCAAAAATATGTAATTCATGATATTTACCGGCCCTAGGAATTAGTACAACTATTGTTCTGCATATATAAATTGATATCATTAATTTGTAAACGCACACGTTATTTAAAAGTTAAGTTTGAAGGCATGAAGATAAAGTTTTTTTCCAACTTTTTCGCCGGCAAGATTACATCTCAATTTACACATTTTCTTAAAGCTTTTCTTAATTGTTAATTTACGCTCACAAACTTCACCTAAAGGTTCAAGCAACATTAGTTATTCCACAAGTGAGACGAGAAAGCTTTAAATTTCATTAAAATATAAATTCGGTTTGGAGCGACAAGATAAAAGAGTGAATATTTTATATTCGTTTAAAAATTAACGTAGGTAGATATTTTATGAACGTTATATACTTTTGGAGTTCCGTAACCAAGAAGAACCTTGCGACCAGCTGTAGGTCGCACTGAATTTATTTCTTTATTTTTATACTCAGAGCTGATTTTTATAGAGAAATGTAGTTAAAAAATAAATTAAATAAAATTTATTTGTAATATCATTTCCATTGCGTGTATGTTTTACATATACTTACTGTGATTTGATTAATGAAACGTCAGCAATGCAAAAAGTTCACGTCGTCGGATCGATCGGACTAAGCAGTCGGACCTAGTGTCCACACGGGAAATGACTTAAATTGTAAGAATTTGGTTATTTCTGAAGTTGCAGGGAAACTTATATTGAGTATTTGACAGCTTTTTTAACCCCTGACGAAAAAAGAGGGGTGTTATAAGTTTGACGTGTCTGTCTGTGTATCTGTGTCTGTCTGTGGCATCGTAGCGCATAAACGAATGGACCGATTTTGATTCAGTTTTTTTTGTTTGAAAGCTGATGTGACTGCGATGGTTCTTAGCTATAATTTATGAACATCAGTTCAGGCGTTTGATGACCATCAGCTCATTTTCTACATGATATTAGGATTTCACTAACTTATACAGATTCGATTGATTTCAAATTTCGTATACTGTCACTTCGATGACATTCCCATGACATACTAACCTTGAGCTGATCCTATACCATCAAAAAGTCTGCGAAACGCTTAATTCTTCAGAAACTTACAGCAGATATAGCGTGTTTGGGCTCTTATGAATAGTCTTAATGAGATGGTGTTAGATAGATGATTAATGACGCCGGGGGTTACTTAAAATTTTTAATTTTGCAATTATTACTTAGCCAGTCCATAGCAGCCACACACAGTAGTTTCGTTTCAATAAGGTTTTTTATGGAGTTCAACCCAGACGGGAATCATTCATAGGCAATTTTCAAAAATTATACCGGGAAGTTTACTTTTCTTGATATATGTACAACGTGAATGAAACTTCCCGTTATAGGTTACTAATACGAATAATATCGAAATATAAAAATAGAACGAGATCAATTGATGAATAAGCCATCAAAAATAATACTTCGATAATAATTGAGGAGGTCTTCCATGTTGGAAATATAATACTTCGTTCCATTTTAATAACATACAAAACCAGAATATTTGTGAAAAATTATTGAAATCGTCGATAGAGAGCGGAGATTGTTAATAATAGATTATTAAAGTGGGTGCGATTTCATGCGGAATAAATAATTGCTCGTTGATGACATACGACTCTGAAGGGCTGAGCGCAGGCTGTCGGTTTTCACAAAATGTTGAAAACAATTCGTTTATTCTTTTGATTTCACACACACAGGTTGCAGTTCACAGTTCACTTAGCAAGCTATGTTACGAGCTATTTTAGGTATTACACTACGAGAGAAATAAGGACAATGTCAAGGAACAAAAATTTTGATTTAGACGTGTAATTTTTGGAATAAGAATTATATTCGGGATATTTACCATATAATTAGATTGTAATGAGTTCCTGTATCGACGCAGCTGCATCACGGGTAGACCCGTCAAATTTCGTAATAAATATCCTGAATATTATTCTATTTCTAATGATCATAACCACGAAATTATAAAGTTCTATCTATATCATATAATGTTCGTATAAAACATCTGTATTTTTGGGGATTGTTACAATAAAGTAAGGGGAATAATAATTTTCATAACTTCACGCCTGTAACTTATGTAGGTCAGTAGGTAGAAACTAAAGTAATTCGCAGGTACTTACATAATTTATTTAATCTCTAAGTAATTATTTACAATTTGGTTTTAATTTAAATTTTAGTAACAAGGATATATAGCCAACTCCTGCATTGTGGTTGAGTTTAAACAGATCGTCGTATCATGGTCGTCGTATTATGAGGAGCTCGGTAGCGTATTGGTTTGAGCGCTCTGGTTTCGAATAACGAAAACAAAGCAACTTTCGCCATGGTCGACCCTGGGATGGGTCAACCAAAATTTATAATCTCGAGATCCTCCGTACTTCGGAAGGCACGTTAAGCCGTTGGTCCAGGTTGTTACTACAACCGCTTTAACCCACCAACCCGCATTGGGCCAGCGTGGTGGTGTTATGGCCCAAACTCCTCATGTGTTTCTCCCATGTAGGAAGGCCTGTGCCCAGTCGTGGGACGTATATAGGCTGGTGATGATGATGATGATGTTGTATCATGGACGAACTATTTAGAGTGATCGAAAGCAAATGTATAAAATAAAAAAATTTAAGTAACCCCCGGCCTCATTAATCATCTATCTAACACTATCTCATTGAGACTATTCATAAGAGCCCAAACACGCTATACTTATCTGCTGTAATTTTCTAAAGAATTAAGCATCCCGCAGACTTTCTGATGGTAAAGGATTAGCTCAAGGTTAGTATCTCATGGAAATATCACCGAAGTGACAGTACACCAACTTTCAAATCAATGGGATCTGTAAAAGTTAGTAAAACCCTATTATCATGAAGAAAACGAGCTGATAGTCATCAAACGCCTGAACTGATCTCCATTAATTATAGCTAAAGACCATCCTAGTCACGTCAGCTTCCAAACAAAAAAAAACTAATCAAATTCGGTCCATTCGTTTAGGAGTTACGATGCCACAGACAGACACACAGATACACAGACAGACACGTCAAACTTATAAAATCCGTCTTTCTTTGTCGAGGGTTAAAAATGATCGTTGTGAAACGTGTTATTTAGATAGCTCTTAACACAACAGGGCATTTTGTGTTATGTAATGCTATTTTGAATACGATTTAACCAATGCGGTACCATTAAACAACGTCACATATTTTTTATCTACATTTGTGCAATTTTGTGGCAGATAGCCTGTTCCGAGCAGTATTAATTTAATGTAAAGTATTAACCACAGAGTCGGTTCGATCGAGCCGCAATGCTGCGCCTATATTATATCGGGCTTGCTGCTATCTTTCTAATTAACCCCCGACGAAAAAAGAGGGGTGTTATAAGTTTGACGTGTCTGTCTGTGTATCTGTGTGTCTGTGTGTGGCATCGTAGCGCCTAAACAAATGGACCGATTTTGATTCGTTTTTTTTTGTTTGAAAGCTCATGTGCCTACGATGGGTCTTAGCTATAATTTATGAAGATCAGTTCAGGCGTTTGATGACTATCAGCTCATTTTCTACATGATATTAGGGTTTTACTAACTTTAACAGATCCGATTGGTTTGAAATTTAGTGTACTGTTACTTCGGTAACATTCCCATGATATACTGTCCTTGAGCTGATCCTACAGCATCAAAAAGTCTGCGAAATGCCTAATTCTTCAGAAACTTACAGCAGATATGGCGTGTTTGGACTCTTCTGAATAGTCTCAATGAAATGGTGTTAGATAGATGATTAATGACGCCTGGGTTACTTAAATTTTTTAATTTCGTATTTTACAATATTTTTTATTACTATTTGTTTTGACCCAAGTTTTAATTGCTAGATGAATATTCAACGAAGTATTTATCATAATGAATCAGTGGCATACCTACACACAATATAATGATTTTAGCTTTCAAATTACCTTTTACCAGCCTTATTATACGTACCGACTTTTATTACATTGTCTATTTCAGGAAACCCGTTTGAATGTATAATTCATCTACTTGTTAGTATGAAACTTACAAAATGTTCTTCTTTGGCAAGTAATTATGAACTTTAAATTGACTCACCAGTAAATATAAATTACGAGGTAGTTGGGCAATGAGTTAAGTTTCTGGCTTAATATTTGAAGATGTCGATGTATGTTCACTTGAAAGAGAACAGATTAGTCTTCAGAGTGTTAGCTGTAGGTGTACGAAACGGCGCATACGTGATGGATTGGACCACAAATTGATTGGTGTTTTAGTTCCGGGAGAAACCCGCTGGCAATTTCATCAGCCGAAACCTTATTGAAACAACTTCTGCAGAAAATACCGGAGATAAGTTCTTATAATTACAGTTGATGAGATTATAATAATATAACCTCATTGTTATTCAATATTATGGTTATCGCCTCTTAAGTCTTGTAATAAGAGTATCCTGGCAGATTTAATTGCTATTGACTTTAATTGGAACCAAAATGTCGCTTTAATTAGTAGTTAAATATTAAATTCCAGTGAAGTTGTGGATGACGTGGTTCATCATATAATATTAATATGTGTGCTTACTTAAAATCAGACCTCACCTTACAGTCACGTGATTTCACGTGTCAAAATGTGTTGAAGCACCTGGAAAGTGAAGATTTTGACAGTATATAATAAATAACTCTTAATTTTGAGCTTAGTTACCTATAACATGACATTAAGTTAGGTAGATATCTGTTTCCTAATTTTATTTAAGCCATCGTAAAGAATTAATAAATTGAGCTTTATATAAACGTAAGATTGCTTATCATACAGACAGATCTTCTACAAGTGGGCTGAATACAATCCTATGGCATTGACTGTTGACATAGCTTATCTATTATTAATTTAGGGCTCGGGCTGCAAGTGTTTTTTATACAACTATAGATGACAAACAAGCTGACGGCCCACCTGGAGGTAAGTGGTTACCGCCGCCTATAGACACCTGCGTATTGTGTATTTGAGATATACAACATTTTATTACTCGAAGAAACAATTATTCTTGCTAAATGTACTTATGTACATTCGTAGATCTCCGGCATCTTTCACAGCCTTAATTCCGTTCGTATTCTGGAAGACTTAAATTCAGTTTAAGTTAGGAAGTTATTCCCTGTCCCATAGTAATGAATTAAACTAAATTTAAATTGTCATGACTTTAACTTTAGTCTTGTTTTCTGTTTCGATGTCACTCAATTACCTAATAATATTGTTAAAGCAATGATTTTATATAAAGCCATAATAGAGTAATTTAGTTGGTTGATGTCTGTCAGCTATGTGAGTGCAAGTGAATGTGAGCTGATTGATGCGATGTCTTTCATTCTAATCTGAAGATACGATCCATTTCCTCAACAAATATTTTAAAAAATATCAAAATTTTCACCGTCAATAAAGAATTTTATATAAATATTTTTAGGCCTACTTGTTCAACAAAAAATATACATATACCTACGTTGTAAATTCATACAAATTTAGTGTCTTAAATATGTTTAATCTTTGTTGTGCTTGCCGCCCCTCGTGTCAAAAGCACCTGTTTATTTATGTGATTAATTCTTAAGACACTACCTATTCAACTTATCGTGAGTAGGTATAAGGTACTTATGTACCTATGATACGTATAAGTTGTGAATATAAAAATTCAGGTTGCAGACAATATTATCAAAGTTTAAAATAATTATAAAAAAAAAAAAAATATTTTAGGTGTATTTAAATGCATTATTACTACGTAATATTAAATTAAGGCTAGGGTTGACTGGAAAAGATCTCTTTTAGAAATAAAGCTCACCGTTGCACATTTACATACGAGGCATACGAGGCATACGAGGTTTAGCTCATAAATGGTTAACATCTTACCTAAAGGATAGACAGCAGTACGTAGAAATCGAATACTTTGACTTTGATAGTAGAGAAATTGTGAATATCCAATCTAACTGCAGAGATATAAATGCGTCAATACCTCAAGGGAGTGTTCTTGGATGTCTTTTATTTTTGATTTACATCAATGACCTCCCCAAAATCATGGAGGAGCCCTGTATATTGTTCGCAGATGATATTTCACTACTCACGTCATGTCAAAACAGTGTAAATATAGAAACTAAATTAAATTACATACTATCAAAAACTGTCAGCTGGCTTAATGAACATAATCTGGAATTAAATTTTGATAAGACAAAACTAATATCTTTCCATCTACGTCAAAAAATCCCATTGAAATTTAGCTATAACTTTAATAATAAAAAAATAGAATGCGTAAATGAATTCACTTTGCTCGGTTTAAATATAGACACCAATCTAAATTGGAAAGCCCACATCCAAAAACTTAAATCGAAATTATCCAGCTTCGCATATGCACTCTACGAGGTTAAAAAAACTACCGATCTAAATACTGCTTTAGTCACTTACTATGCATATGCGTATGCATGGCTTAATTATGGAGTTATTCTATGGGGAAACAGCACGGACGCTCCTTCTTTATTTATTCTTCAAAAAAAATTGGTTCGTATTATTGTTAACTTGGAGCAGACTGAAAGTTGCAAACCGTTTTTTCAGAAACATGAAATCCTTTCTCTTCCGTGTATATACATTTTTGAGATTACATATCTCAAAAATGTATAGTTTGTCAGAAAACATGCTGAGTTTTACACAAAACATGATGATGTACAATTAAAATATTCATTAAGACATAAAAACAAATTAGAAGTTCCTACTGCACGTCTTAATTTATGTTCATCTAGCACATATAACATGTCAATAAAGATTTATAATAAACTTCCTGAAAAATTAAGAATCGAAAAAAATAGTAATAAATTTATAAAACTGATAAAAAAAATGTTAATTAATAAATGTTACTATAGTCTTCAAGAATATATTAATGACAAAACACAATAATTATATATAAATAACCTTGATTATTTAATATCTTGCGTGCATATTAAAATAATTAATAATATATATTTTTTTATGGAAATTATACGTCCTCCTCTCCTCTTTCAATTTGCGATACCCGACAGGGTCCATAATTGTACTTTTGATATGTATAAACACCTTTTGTAAACATTATGGTTGCAATAAAATATTGAGTATTGAGTATTTCTGTAGGTATATGGGCCATAATCGAAAAATTTGTCCTCGCTATAGTTACACATTGTCAAAACTTGTACACGATGACATGAATTAGCGTACTTATCTGACCGCATTCCTGGCCATTGCCAAAGATTCAAAGACCATTTAAAAAGTGCACCAATGAATAAATACCTAAATAGTCATTTGGTTGATTTCTTTCCCTTGATAAAAATTCTGCGTACCTATATACGCTATTTAGCGCGCCGAGTGCCGGCCGTTCATTGGGCGCGGCGCTAAGAGTAGTTGTTGTTCTATCTTGTAAAAAAAACACATTATTAGACAGGTGTCAGAGCCTATTTAACAATTAAAATCTCCGTGTGAAATGCAGAGAAATGGAGAGAAATGGACAGACGTATGATGAGACCGATGAGAACCTCGATAGTAAATAATTAGATCAGATAAAAATATATAAAATTTAAAATTTAAAGTATCTCCCGGCCTCATTAAACCCTCTAGCATCAGATTCCAGACACAATTGATTTTTTAACAGCCATAGACCTCCGGAGGGGTAACGCCACTTAAGAGATTAATCATGTACCTATGTAACACCATACCATTGAGAGTATTCTTATGAGCATATTTTCGCTATATCTGCTGTAAGTTTCTGAAGATTCGACCATCACGCAGACTATTTATTTGATGATACAGATTAGCATATCTTGGAAATACCACCGAAGTCACAGTAACCTAAGTTTCCAATCAATCGGATCAGTGAAAGTTAGTAAAACCCTTTGTGAAGTAGATAATCATTAAATGCCTGAACTGATCTTCACAAATTATAGCTAAGAAACGTCCTGATCACGTCAGTTTTCAAACAAAAAACCGAATTAAAATCGGTCCATTCGTTTAGGAGCTTCGATGCCACAGACAGACACAGATAGACAGATAAAACTTATAACACCCGTACTTTTCCGACAGAAGTTATTTAAGTAAAGTTATGTGTCACCTGGATTGTGAACGGCCTCGGGTTAGGTGCCCACCCCAGGACTTCATGTTTTCTACTTCAGATATTTTTCTGATTATTTTTTAAAAGTTAAAATCTTATTAGTATTGGCTGATGTCCGATAATAATATTTGCTAGTGGTCCTGGAAGCTGGAAAAATTCTTATTTTTCTTGAGGGAGTAGAGTCAACTTCGTTATAGATGAATTTGCATGCCTTCCCAGTAAACAGGTCCGAGACGCTCTGTTAGCTTTTTATTTTCCCGGTAATTGGATCTACGACACGGGCGGGCGTCGGCGAATAATAGCCATTTAAAGGAAAATATTGAAAAATTACTATTTTTAAACTTAGGTACTTTTGTACTGCGAATTATTGCGAAAATGGTTAAATTCATTGTAGGACTTCCGTAGCTATACTGTAATGACATACTTTTCTACTTATACCTATAATAAAATCACTCTTCATTTATTTATTTTCATACATAACCTACTAACCTTTAGGTACCTACGTTGTCCTACTAAAACATACTGCTGAAATTGCTCGTTCCATCCTTCCATCCACTATGAAAGGAGCCGTAAAATCAAGTTGGTTGACGTAATAATTAAAACTTTATAACCACGTAGATCTTTATTAGATATAAAAGTTTTATACCACAGTTAGGTATTAGATAAAGAACATAACTTACATTTAAAACTCACAAATTTTGCATGAAAATTACAAAATAAATGAAAACAATAATTCGTGGTTTTTTGTTACAACGCCAGCGCAAAAATAGTCGACAATAATAAATTTGAAAAAATTAGTGTAATGTTTGTAAGGGTGTTGTTAATTTTCCATGATTACTTTACTGATCTTGATGTCTATAAGTAGCTCTTTCTCCCATACTTTAATATGAAAAACTTAAACAATGACCGATGTGATTTTAACATTTTCAAGAGCCTATACCTACAGTGTGTATATTTGCTAGCACATGTGTTTCCTCCTTCCTATATCATAGGTTCCTTCAAAAGAGGCGTTAAAAGACACCTTATGGCCCGGCAAGGTGGAGGCGGCTAGAACAGTGTGTTTTAAGCTGTGCTAGCTGTCTTCGCAGGTAGACTCTTTTTACCGCTTCACATCAAGTGATGTTGAGTCATTTGTCGTGCTGCTTTGTATAAAAATATAAGTCGAAAATAAAATTTAAGGGGTGGTTTCGACCACCGCGAAAAATGCGTACTATTTACTATCGGAGGACACACACACGCACGCACACACACACACACACACATACACTCACACACACACACTCACTCTCTCTCTCTCACACACACACACACACACACACACACCACCTCACATACTACGATATCAACCCTGCACAACCCCAGTATTTCAAATTTTATTTTGGAATTCTATTACACCCGGTATATAAATGATCGCGCCACAGGACGTGAAATTTTTCTAGTTTTACATTTTAATTACTAAGTAATTTTTCAAACATTCATAATAATGTTGAAATCAAAAATAAATAATAACAAAACATAGATAATGTTTTCAATTATGTGTACTGAACACAGTATTAAGTCCACAAGAGATGAAGAATAATTTTAATAGACGTAGGACATAGTGGTTATCTCCACTCACATATTGAATGCACAACTGGAGAAGCAACTCCTCCATACAGAAGATCATAGCTAAATGACACTACTTAGAAGTCATGTACAGTAACCACTTTCTTGTGCTTGTGTGGTTTCTGAAACAAAACCTTTTCAAGAATTATACAGTTATATTTGCTAGGTATACAATTTAGCTTTACCTAAGACTTGGCTAAAATTATTTACAATATACAATATTAATTTATATTACTTACTTATTTTAGCAATTGTTTATAGATTCATATTGAAACCTAAACCCTTACATAAATTCAACCCTTATAAATAAACGTTACAATATTCACCTTTCATTGGAAATTTCAAGGAACATTGAGCGCAAATATAACTTTATAATAAACTCAAAAGAATAAGAAGGAAATAATTAAACGGAAGCTTTTTGAAGTGAATGGGAAGGGGAAGTAGGTAAAATGCTTATGAGATAAAAGCTTAAAACTTACTTTTTAATATTTTCAACTTAATACATTGAAATAAAGTTCTTAATAAGTTTTTTAGACCCTCAACAAACGATCTCGCTGCTACCATTTGTAGTCATTAGTATTAGCTTGTCGCGTTTTGTAGATATAATTGATGTTTCGAGAAATATTTGAAGTATTATAATGTCCAAAGATAGTTGTATATAGGGTGCATTGCAATTAGGTAAAGTAACAAACTATGGTCGGTAAACAGCTCTAAAATTCCCAAACACAATAATTTCCAATAGGATCAATTTAACTGCGGAAGCCACTGTCATTTGAACTTTCTAATGCCCAGTTTCTTATCTTATTACTTCTATTCTATTCTAGTTTACCCTTTTATCTATGTATATGTGGCGTTTTGTATGCTTGGATGTGTGAATCGACTTAAGTTGCTAACCGTACCACCGTAGTTCCTATTTCGCCCATGAAAGAGTTTATTGTGCTTCGGTATATGGGAGGAATTAATAACTCTTGTCTCCAGAATTTTGCAAATGTCAATTGGAGATGTTTACCACAGGTTCAGGTAGTCCATAAGTCATGACAATCATCATTCAACAATCATCATCAATTCTTCTCCTTCTTTGTCGTCATTGGACAATCTCTGCCATAAAACCTTGAGTTTGTTTTCTTTCTATTTTCTTATATATATAATATTTCTCTTGATATGAGTGTAATCATTATCATCACCAGCCTATATTTGTCACACTGTTTGGCACAGGCCTTCCTACATGAGAGAAACACACGAGTAGTTTGGGCCATAGCACCACCATGCTGGCCCAATGCGGGTTGGTGTGTTAAAGCGGTTGCCGTAGCAACCTGGACCAACGGCTTAACGTGCCGTAACCGGAGAAGCTAGAGATTACAAATTTTGCCTGACCCGTCCCGGGAAGAAGAGTAGAAAATGAACCCTCACGAAGTATACAGGCGGGGAATAAAAGTACTGACAAAACAGCTTTTTACATGGATGATAGGTATAAAGGGAGATGTTACTAATAAATACTACTACTATAAATACTATAAATACTACTTAGCGACTACTAATCAATACTATACAAAAAAAACATATTTTATTTAAACTATTTTAATAAGATTATTTTTTTAAAATAAGTAGATAGAGCCTTTGAATTTATGATCAAAGAATAATTTCACTTAAAAACTTTTAATTTCGGATTATGGCAAAAGAATGGACGGAAGTCGAGCCACGATCAACTCCAAAGGGAAGTGATTGCATTTTTCATTTTTCCCCGTTCGTCTTTCATAACGAGCGAAAATATCCGGTTTTCTTGGAACGGTAATATTTATGGAAATAGCTTGTACTTTGAAATCGTTTCAAACAAGCGACTTGAGGGGCTTCTCTTTAAAGAAAACAAATGCGCAACATTATCACATAACCAAAGTAAAACTTGCATGAACTAAAAAGCCATGTGGTGAAATACAATGACTTAAATGTATTTGTTTTATGCTGTTAGAAGATTATTATCATTAAATTATTACATAAAAAAAATCTATAAGTGCGTAAAAATTTGACGACCGGCTGGTCGAGCGGTCTGTACCCCTTGCTATGCAGGCTACTCGGTCAAGAGGTCCCGGGTTCAAATCCCGGTAGGAGCAAATGTTTGTATGATGAGTACGAGCATTTGTTTACGAGGCATAGATGTTTATAAGTATGTTTATTTAGTTTACGCAATGTTATTGCAGGTGTCTATAGGCGGCGGTTACCGCTTTCCATCAGGTGGGCCGTCAGCTTGTTTGTCATTCAGTTGTATAAAAAAAAAAAAAAAAAAAAAAAAAAAAATTTTAATGTTTATATACATATTATTATCAATATTTATCCGTTATTTAGTATCCATAACACAAGCTCTTAAAGATGCTTATTTTGGGCTAGATAATAGGTGTGAGTGTATGATTATTATTATGAAACATACAAATATATAAGTTTTTTTTTTTCAAATTAAAATCTTCCGAGAAAACTGCCAAAAAAGCTAGCAGCCAAGTTCAGACGTCATCTTTATGTGAAGTCCAGTGTATTTCTTATTCGCAGCGCCGTGCTCAAAGGTAAAATCAATGGCAGCTCGTCGTCTTGTCAGACGTCAAGCACGCTGTCGAATATTTCTGTTTGTGAATCACACAGGTTATAATCCTAATTATTTCCTATTAATTAGTTATAATCCACTAATTTTTAGGGTTGTCGCGAGCAGATGTGACAAATGCTTTTATTTATTTAATCGGAATAAAAAAGTGGTCTGACAGGGGTAAACTTCCAAAGGTAAGTCTTGACAAGGACACACAACCACAGACTGTATACCGGTATACAGTGTAGATGATGTTTCCTACATAAAATCTAACTAAAGCGTTAGGTAGCAGTATGGATTCCATAATAATGAGTACCACAACCACCACAAGGAACACAACCACAGACTGTATACCGGTATACAGTGTAGACGATGTTGACGATGTTACATTAAATCTAACTACAGCGTTAGGTAACAGTACGGATTCCATAATAATGAGTACCACAACCACAACAAGGAACACAACCACAGACTGTATACCGGTATACAGTGTAGACGATGTTGACGATGTTACATTAAATCTAACTGCAGCGTTAGGTAAGAGTACGGATTCCATAATAATGAGTACCACAACCACAACAAGGAACACAACCACAGACTGTATACCGGTATACAGTGTAGACGATGTTGACGATGTTACATTAAATCTAACTACAGCGTTAGGTAAGAGTACGGATTCCATAATAATGAGTACCACAACCACAACAAGGAACACAACCACAGACTGTATACCGGTATACAGTGTAGACGATGTTGACGATGTTACATTAAATCTAACTGCAGCGTTAGGTAAGAGTACGGATTCCATAATAATGAGTACCACAACCACAACAAGGAACACAACCACAGACTGTATACCGGTATACAGTGTAGACGATGTTGACGATGTTACATTAAATCTAACTGCAGCGTTAGGTAAGAGTACGGATTCCATAATAATGAGTACCACAACCACAACAAGGAACACAACCACAGACTGTATACCGGTATACAGTGTAGACGATGTTGACTATGTTACATTAAATCTAACTACAGCGTTAGGTAAGAGTACGGATTCCATAATAATGAGTACCACAACCACAACAAGGAACACAACCACAGACTGTATACCGGTATACAGTGTAGACGATGTTGACGATGTTACATTAAATCTAACTACAGCGTTAGGTAACAGTACGGATTCCATAATAATGAGTACCACAACCACAACAAGGAACACAACCACAGATTGTATATCGGTATACAATGTAGACGATGGTGACGATGTTACATTAAATCTAACTACAGCGTTAGGTAACAGTACGGATTCCATAATAATGAGTACCACAACCACCACAAGGAACACAACCACAGACTGTATACCGGTATACAGTGTAGACGATGTTGACGATGTTACATTAAATCTAACTACAGCGTTAGGTAACAGTACGGATTCCATAATAATGAGTACCACAACCACAACAAGGAACACAACCACAGATTGTATATCGGTATACAATGTAGACGATGGTGACGATGTTACATTAAATCTAACTACAGCGTTAGGTAACAGTACGGATTCCATAATAATGAGTACCACAACCACAACAAGGAACACAACCACAGACTGTATACCGGTATACAGTGTAGACGATGTTGACGATGTTACATTAAATCTAACTACAGCGTTAGGTAACAGTACGGATTCCATAATAATGAGTACCACAACCACAACAAGGAATACAACCACAGACTGTATACCGGTAGATGATGTTGACGATGTTACATAAAATCTAACTACAGCGTTAGGTAGCACTATAGATTCCATAATAACGACTCCAACATGCCACGAGCATGTTAAATAGTTTCAATACTGCACAATAGAAGCGCTGCTATCGTTTTCACATTTGATTTGACAGCTGAAAGCAGACGCGATAGTAGCATTTTACGAAAGTCAAAACTCGTATAAAAAAATACAGTCAAAAGCTTTACTCAAATACCTTCACCAGAAAAAACTAACTTAACAATGTCAATCTAAAAATATAGGAATTCAAAGCAATTCAATATGAATATGCAAACCTTTTCTGTTTCAACACGACTCGATTTTCGAGCGCAAATCAATTTTCATGAAATGCTTATAAAAACAAATTGTTCGGCGTTGAAACGGTGGAATCACTATAAAAAAAACTCTTTAGATCTAGGCCAAACAAAAACATCTATACTAATTAAAATTATAAATTCGAAAGTTTCTAACTCTGTCTGTCTGCTAAATTACATTCGGCATTGTGGTAAAGGTTGAGGTTTCATCGAATAAAATACTATTGTTTTTTTATTAGTTTAAATATTATAATTATTATAATGTTTTATGATTAATTAATTGAACTGTCGATGACCATACATACTAAAAAGGCAAGAGGTAGTAGTCCGTCAAAAAGTGTACAGATAAATTCACATAATTTTTGAAGGCACAGACACAAGACTACACCACAACTGGCATGGAGATAGATTACATCCTGAGAACAGAGGAAAAATATCATTAACATAGTTATCTTAAACACATCCTCTAACGCGGCTATGAAGAGTTTCGGCGATATAACATCGCCCTGTCTCACACCTCGTGAGAGTCTTATCGGTTTCGAGTTTGGTCCAGGAGGCGAACAGACCTATAATTATAACCCTCGAAAACAGCTTATAAACATGACTCAGGAGCGTGATGGGTCTATAATTCTTCAACTGGGATAATTATAATAGTATTATATTTCTTATTTTTTTTATCACTTTTTGGCGAGATAACCGACGCGTCCGAGGTCACCCTTTGAACAATTTACTTCAATGCTATGTGTAAAATGTTTGTATCTGCCTGATGTATATGTACACTTAAGATTTATAAATAAATAAATTCACTGGAGCGAATCCGCGGGCAGCCACTAGTAATAAATAATAAGGCAGGTATTTCAGTAGACCACACTAAAACAGGGTCTGCTTTTCATAGTTAGACTTTATTATATATTATGGTCAAGTCTGAGTCGGTGGAAAGCGGTTACGTACCCTATAGATTAAAGCTTTTATATTCTGCAAAAGTTGTTTAATAACCGCGTTACACAATTTTAACTCATACAAAATGGAACTGTTTACAAAGCAGAAACTGAGACTTCGGGGTCCATTAAAGTGATTTCTTATAAATTACAAACTTGAATGAAAAGTGCAATCATTTATAGCGCTAAGAAAGGCAAATTCTGTTTTATTTCGCTGCAAAAGTTTCATAGTAAAAACCTCTTTATACTCTGTAAAGCTTGAAAGTTCTGAGGTTCTATTTATTACCTGGGGATTTTCGCTATTCAAGTTAAGCACTCTCTATGTTATTTTAAGATATTATAAAGTACAGGCTATACTTATTTGACTAAATACAGCATAATGGAACCGATTCTGACATTACAGATTGCATAATTTTTCTCTCGAATGAATAGGAAATGGATAGCAAAATGGATTGAAATTAATTATATGTATTAAAATTTTAGGTATTATTCAAAACAACTTATTTAGAAGTTATAGTTAGTTTAAGAAATCGTGCATCTCTTTTAAATAAGTACCTACATTTATCATGCTTACTAAGGTTGAAAGTGTAATACTTACGGCCTTCAACCTTCTAAATTTCTAATCATTTTTCCTATTTTTGTAAATTCAACACAAAAACACTGAAATGTACCGCTATCAAATTTAGATATAATGCGTATTCTCTAGATTGCGACCCAAAACCACTTTAAATACATACTCACATATTCACGCACATACGCATGCACTGCACACAAACTCGCCAGTACTCTCAACTAACGCACCCTCCAAAAACCAAGTGCATTCTGCTATAGCGTTTGCTATATAATGAAGAAAACATTATACAAAATTGAATTAGAAAAGGCTTAAATTTTGTGCTTCAGGCATCAAAAATATGTAATTCATGATATTTACCGGCCCTAGGAATTAGTACAACTATTGTTCTGCATATATAAATTGATATCATTAATTTGTAAACGCACACGTTATTTAAAAGTTAAGTTTGAAGGCATGAAGATAAAGTTTTTTTCCAACTTTTTCGCCGGCAAGATTACATCTCAATTTACACATTTTCTTAAAGCTTTTCTTAATTGTTAATTTACGCTCACAAACTTCACCTAAAGGTTCAAGCAACATTAGTTATTCCACAAGTGAGACGAGAAAGCTTTAAATTTCATTAAAATATAAATTCGGTTTGGAGCGACAAGATAAAAGAGTGAATATTTTATATTCGTTTAAAAATTAACGTAGGTAGATATTTTATGAACGTTATATACTTTTGGAGTTCCGTTACCAAGAAGAACCTTGCGACCAGCTGTAGGTCGCACTGAATTTATTTCTTTATTTTTATACTCAGAGCTGATTTTTATAGAGAAATGTAGTTAAAAAATAAATTAAATAAAATTTATTTGTAATATCATTTCCATTGCGTGTATGTTTTACATATACTTACTGTGATTTGATTAATGAAACGTCAGCAATGCAAAAAGTTCACGTCGTCGGATCGATCGGACTAAGCAGTCGGACCTAGTGTCCACACGGGAAATGACTTAAATTGTAAGAATTTGGTTATTTCTGAAGTTGCAGGGAAACTTATATTGAGTATTTGACAGCTTTTTTAACCCCTGACGAAAAAAGAGGGGTGTTATAAGTTTGACGTGTCTGTCTGTGTATCTGTGTCTGTCTGTGGCATCGTAGCGCATAAACGAATGGACCGATTTTGATTCAGTTTTTTTTGTTTGAAAGCTGATGTGACTGCGATGGTTCTTAGCTATAATTTATGAACATCAGTTCAGGCGTTTGATGACCATCAGCTCATTTTCTACATGATATTAGGATTTCACTAACTTATACAGATTCGATTGATTTCAAATTTCGTATACTGTCACTTCGATGACATTCCCATGACATACTAACCTTGAGCTGATCCTATACCATCAAAAAGTCTGCGAAACGCTTAATTCTTCAGAAACTTACAGCAGATATAGCGTGTTTGGGCTCTTATGAATAGTCTTAATGAGATGGTGTTAGATAGATGATTAATGACGCCGGGGGTTACTTAAAATTTTTAATTTTGCAATTATTACTTAGCCAGTCCATAGCAGCCACACACAGTAGTTTCGTTTCAATAAGGTTTTTTATGGAGTTCAACCCAGACGGGAATCATTCATAGGCAATTTTCAAAAATTATACCGGGAAGTTTACTTTTCTTGATATATGTACAACGTGAATGAAACTTCCCGTTATAGGTTACTAATACGAATAATATCGAAATATAAAAATAGAACGAGATCAATTGATGAATAAGCCATCAAAAATAATACTTCGATAATAATTGAGGAGGTCTTCCATGTTGGAAATATAATACTTCGTTCCATTTTAATAACATACAAAACCAGAATATTTGTGAAAAATTATTGAAATCGTCGATAGAGAGCGGAGATTGTTAATAATAGATTATTAAAGTGGGTGCGATTTCATGCGGAATAAATAATTGCTCGTTGATGACATACGACTCTGAAGGGCTGAGCGCAGGCTGTCGGTTTTCACAAAATGTTGAAAACAATTCGTTTATTCTTTTGATTTCACACACACAGGTTGCAGTTCACAGTTCACTTAGCAAGCTATGTTACGAGCTATTTTAGGTATTACACTACGAGAGAAATAAGGACAATGTCAAGGAACAAAAATTTTGATTTAGACGTGTAATTTTTGGAATAAGAATTATATTCGGGATATTTACCATATAATTAGATTGTAATGAGTTCCTGTATCGACGCAGCTGCATCACGGGTAGACCCGTCAAATTTCGTAATAAATATCCTGAATATTATTCTATTTCTAATGATCATAACCACGAAATTATAAAGTTCTATCTATATCATATAATGTTCGTATAAAACATCTGTATTTTTGGGGATTGTTACAATAAAGTAAGGGGAATAATAATTTTCATAACTTCACGCCTGTAACTTATGTAGGTCAGTAGGTAGAAACTAAAGTAATTCGCAGGTACTTACATAATTTATTTAATCTCTAAGTAATTATTTACAATTTGGTTTTAATTTAAATTTTAGTAACAAGGATATATAGCCAACTCCTGCATTGTGGTTGAGTTTAAACAGATCGTCGTATCATGGTCGTCGTATTATGAGGAGCTCGGTAGCGTATTGGTTTGAGCGCTCTGGTTTCGAATAACGAAAACAAAGCAACTTTCGCCATGGTCGACCCTGGGATGGGTCAACCAAAATTTATAATCTCGAGATCCTCCGTACTTCGGAAGGCACGTTAAGCCGTTGGTCCAGGTTGTTACTACAACCGCTTTAACCCACCAACCCGCATTGGGCCAGCGTGGTGGTGTTATGGCCCAAACTCCTCATGTGTTTCTCCCATGTAGGAAGGCCTGTGCCCAGTCGTGGGACGTATATAGGCTGGTGATGATGATGATGATGTTGTATCATGGACGAACTATTTAGAGTGATCGAAAGCAAATGTATAAAATAAAAAAAATTAAGTAACCCCCGGCCTCATTAATCATCTATCTAACACTATCTCATTGAGACTATTCATAAGAGCCCAAACACGCTATACTTATCTGCTGTAATTTTCTAAAGAATTAAGCATCCCGCAGACTTTCTGATGGTAAAGGATTAGCTCAAGGTTAGTATCTCATGGAAATATCACCGAAGTGACAGTACACCAACTTTCAAATCAATGGGATCTGTAAAAGTTAGTAAAACCCTATTATCATGAAGAAAACGAGCTGATAGTCATCAAACGCCTGAACTGATCTCCATTAATTATAGCTAAAGACCATCCTAGTCACGTCAGCTTCCAAACAAAAAAAAACTAATCAAATTCGGTCCATTCGTTTAGGAGTTACGATGCCACAGACAGACACACAGATACACAGACAGACACGTCAAACTTATAAAATCCGTCTTTCTTTGTCGAGGGTTAAAAATGATCGTTGTGAAACGTGTTATTTAGATAGCTCTTAACACAACAGGGCATTTTGTGTTATGTAATGCTATTTTGAATACGATTTAACCAATGCGGTACCATTAAACAACGTCACATATTTTTTATCTACATTTGTGCAATTTTGTGGCAGATAGCCTGTTCCGAGCAGTATTAATTTAATGTAAAGTATTAACCACAGAGTCGGTTCGATCGAGCCGCAATGCTGCGCCTATATTATATCGGGCTTGCTGCTATCTTTCTAATTAACCCCCGACGAAAAAAGAGGGGTGTTATAAGTTTGACGTGTCTGTCTGTGTATCTGTGTGTCTGTGTGTGGCATCGTAGCGCCTAAACAAATGGACCGATTTTGATTCGTTTTTTTTTGTTTGAAAGCTCATGTGCCTACGATGGGTCTTAGCTATAATTTATGAAGATCAGTTCAGGCGTTTGATGACTATCAGCTCATTTTCTACATGATATTAGGGTTTTACTAACTTTAACAGATCCGATTGGTTTGAAATTTAGTGTACTGTTACTTCGGTAACATTCCCATGATATACTGTCCTTGAGCTGATCCTACAGCATCAAAAAGTCTGCGAAATGCCTAATTCTTCAGAAACTTACAGCAGATATGGCGTGTTTGGACTCTTCTGAATAGTCTCAATGAAATGGTGTTAGATAGATGATTAATGACGCCTGGGTTACTTAAATTTTTTAATTTCGTATTTTACAATATTTTTTATTACTATTTGTTTTGACCCAAGTTTTAATTGCTAGATGAATATTCAACGAAGTATTTATCATAATGAATCAGTGGCATACCTACACACAATATAATGATTTTAGCTTTCAAATTACCTTTTACCAGCCTTATTATACGTACCGACTTTTATTACATTGTCTATTTCAGGAAACCCGTTTAAATGTATAATTCATCTACTTGTTAGTATGAAACTTACAAAATGTTCTTCTTTGGCAAGTAATTATGAACTTTAAATTGACTCACCAGTAAATATAAATTACGAGGTAGTTGGGCAATGAGTTAAGTTTCTGGCTTAATATTTGAAGATGTCGATGTATGTTCACTTGAAAGAGAACAGATTAGTCTTCAGAGTGTTAGCTGTAGGTGTACGAAACGGCGCATACGTGATGGATTGGACCACAAATTGATTGGTGTTTTAGTTCCGGGAGAAACCCGCTGGCAATTTCATCAGCCGAAACCTTATTGAAACAACTTCTGCAGAAAATACCGGAGATAAGTTCTTATAATTACAGTTGATGAGATTATAATAATATAACCTCATTGTTATTCAATATTATGGTTATCGCCTCTTAAGTCTTGTAATAAGAGTATCCTGGCAGATTTAATTGCTATTGACTTTAATTGGAACCAAAATGTCGCTTTAATTAGTAGTTAAATATTAAATTCCAGTGAAGTTGTGGATGACGTGGTTCATCATATAATATTAATATGTGTGCTTACTTAAAATCAGACCTCACCTTACAGTCACGTGATTTCACGTGTCAAAATGTGTTGAAGCACCTGGAAAGTGAAGATTTTGACAGTATATAATAAATAACTCTTAATTTTGAGCTTAGTTACCTATAACATGACATTAAGTTAGGTAGATATCTGTTTCCTAATTTTATTTAAGCCATCGTAAAGAATTAATAAATTGAGCTTTATATAAACGTAAGATTGCTTATCATACAGACAGATCTTCTACAAGTGGGCTGAATACAATCCTATGGCATTGACTGTTGACATAGCTTATCTATTATTAATTTAGGGCTCGGGCTGCAAGTGTTTTTTATACAACTATAGATGACAAACAAGCTGACGGCCCACCTGGAGGTAAGTGGTTACCGCCGCCTATAGACACCTGCGTATTGTGTATTTGAGATATACAACATTTTATTACTCGAAGAAACAATTATTCTTGCTAAATGTACTTATGTACATTCGTAGATCTCCGGCATCTTTCACAGCCTTAATTCCGTTCGTATTCTGGAAGACTTAAATTCAGTTTAAGTTAGGAAGTTATTCCCTGTCCCATAGTAATGAATTAAACTAAATTTAAATTGTCATGACTTTAACTTTAGTCTTGTTTTCTGTTTCGATGTCACTCAATTACCTAATAATATTGTTAAAGCAATGATTTTATATAAAGCCATAATAGAGTAATTTAGTTGGTTGATGTCTGTCAGCTATGTGAGTGCAAGTGAATGTGAGCTGATTGATGCGATGTCTTTCATTCTAATCTGAAGATACGATCCATTTCCTCAACAAATATTTTAAAAAATATCAAAATTTTCACCGTCAATAAAGAATTTTATATAAATATTTTTAGGCCTACTTGTTCAACAAAAAATATACATATACCTACGTTGTAAATTCATACAAATTTAGTGTCTTAAATATGTTTAATCTTTGTTGTGCTTGCCGCCCCTCGTGTCAAAAGCACCTGTTTATTTATGTGATTAATTCTTAAGACACTACCTATTCAACTTATCGTGAGTAGGTATAAGGTACTTATGTACCTATGATACGTATAAGTTGTGAATATAAAAATTCAGGTTGCAGACAATATTATCAAAGTTTAAAATAATTATAAAAAAAAAAAAAATATTTTAGGTGTATTTAAATGCATTATTACTACGTAATATTAAATTAAGGCTAGGGTTGACTGGAAAAGATCTCTTTTAGAAATAAAGCTCACCGTTGCACATTTACATACGAGGCATACGAGGCATACGAGGTTTAGCTCATAAATGGTTAACATCTTACCTAAAGGATAGACAGCAGTACGTAGAAATCGAATACTTTGACTTTGATAGTAGAGAAATTGTGAATATCCAATCTAACTGCAGAGATATAAATGCGTCAATACCTCAAGGGAGTGTTCTTGGATGTCTTTTATTTTTGATTTACATCAATGACCTCCCCAAAATCATGGAGGAGCCCTGTATATTGTTCGCAGATGATATTTCACTACTCACGTCATGTCAAAACAGTGTAAATATAGAAACTAAATTAAATTACATACTATCAAAAACTGTCAGCTGGCTTAATGAACATAATCTGGAATTAAATTTTGATAAGACAAAACTAATATCTTTCCATCTACGTCAAAAATCCCATTGAAATTTAGCTATAACTTTAATAATAAAAAAATAGAATGCGTAAATGAATTCACTTTGCTCGGTTTAAATATAGACACCAATCTAAATTGGAAAGCCCACATCCAAAAACTTAAATCGAAATTATCCAGCTTCGCATATGCACTCTACGAGGTTAAAAAAACTACCGATCTAAATACTGCTTTAGTCACTTACTATGCATATGCGTATGCATGGCTTAATTATGGAGTTATTCTATGGGGAAACAGCACGGACGCTCCTTCTTTATTTATTCTTCAAAAAAAATTGGTTCGTATTATTGTTAACTTGGAGCAGACTGAAAGTTGCAAACCGTTTTTTCAGAAACATGAAATCCTTTCTCTTCCGTGTATATACATTTTTGAGATTACATATCTCAAAAATGTATAGTTTGTCAGAAAACATGCTGAGTTTTACACAAAACATGATGATGTACAATTAAAATATTCATTAAGACATAAAAACAAATTAGAAGTTCCTACTGCACGTCTTAATTTATGTTCATCTAGCACATATAACATGTCAATAAAGATTTATAATAAACTTCCTGAAAAATTAAGAATCGAAAAAAATAGTAATAAATTTATAAAACTGATAAAAAAAATGTTAATTAATAAATGTTACTATAGTCTTCAAGAATATATTAATGACAAAACACAATAATTATATATAAATAACCTTGATTATTTAATATCTTGCGTGCATATTAAAATAATTAATAATATATATTTTTTTATGGAAATTATACGTCCTCCTCTCCTCTTTCAATTTGCGATACCCGACAGGGTCCATAATTGTACTTTTGATATGTATAAACACCTTTTGTAAACATTATGGTTGCAATAAAATATTGAGTATTGAGTATTTCTGTAGGTATATGGGCCATAATCGAAAAATTTGTCCTCGCTATAGTTACACATTGTCAAAACTTGTACACGATGACATGAATTAGCGTACTTATCTGACCGCATTCCTGGCCATTGCCAAAGATTCAAAGACCATTTAAAAAGTGCACCAATGAATAAATACCTAAATAGTCATTTGGTTGATTTCTTTCCCTTGATAAAAATTCTGCGTACCTATATACGCTATTTAGCGCGCCGAGTGCCGGCCGTTCATTGGGCGCGGCGCTAAGAGTAGTTGTTGTTCTATCTTGTAAAAAAAACACATTATTAGACAGGTGTCAGAGCCTATTTAACAATTAAAATCTCCGTGTGAAATGCAGAGAAATGGAGAGAAATGGACAGACGTATGATGAGACCGATGAGAACCTCGATAGTAAATAATTAGATCAGATAAAAATATATAAAATTTAAAATTTAAAGTATCTCCCGGCCTCATTAAACCCTCTAGCATCAGATTCCAGACACAATTGATTTTTTAACAGCCATAGACCTCCGGAGGGGTAACGCCACTTAAGAGATTAATCATGTACCTATGTAACACCATACCATTGAGAGTATTCTTATGAGCATATTTTCGCTATATCTGCTGTAAGTTTCTGAAGATTCGACCATCACGCAGACTATTTATTTGATGATACAGATTAGCATATCTTGGAAATACCACCGAAGTCACAGTAACCTAAGTTTCCAATCAATCGGATCAGTGAAAGTTAGTAAAACCCTTTGTGAAGTAGATAATCATTAAATGCCTGAACTGATCTTCACAAATTATAGCTAAGAAACGTCCTGATCACGTCAGTTTTCAAACAAAAAACCGAATTAAAATCGGTCCATTCGTTTAGGAGCTTCGATGCCACAGACAGACACAGATAGACAGATAAAACTTATAACACCCGTACTTTTCCGACAGAAGTTATTTAAGTAAAGTTATGTGTCACCTGGATTGTGAACGGCCTCGGGTTAGGTGCCCACCCCAGGACTTCATGTTTTCTACTTCAGATATTTTTCTGATTATTTTTTAAAAGTTAAAATCTTATTAGTATTGGCTGATGTCCGATAATAATATTTGCTAGTGGTCCTGGAAGCTGGAAAAATTCTTATTTTTCTTGAGGGAGTAGAGTCAACTTCGTTATAGATGAATTTGCATGCCTTCCCAGTAAACAGGTCCGAGACGCTCTGTTAGCTTTTTATTTTCCCGGTAATTGGATCTACGACACGGGCGGGCGTCGGCGAATAATAGCCATTTAAAGGAAAATATTGAAAAATTACTATTTTTAAACTTAGGTACTTTTGTACTGCGAATTATTGCGAAAATGGTTAAATTCATTGTAGGACTTCCGTAGCTATACTGTAATGACATACTTTTCTACTTATACCTATAATAAAATCACTCTTCATTTATTTATTTTCATACATAACCTACTAACCTTTAGGTACCTACGTTGTCCTACTAAAACATACTGCTGAAATTGCTCGTTCCATCCTTCCATCCACTATGAAAGGAGCCGTAAAATCAAGTTGGTTGACGTAATAATTAAAACTTTATAACCACGTAGATCTTTATTAGATATAAAAGTTTTATACCACAGTTAGGTATTAGATAAAGAACATAACTTACATTTAAAACTCACAAATTTTGCATGAAAATTACAAAATAAATGAAAACAATAATTCGTGGTTTTTTGTTACAACGCCAGCGCAAAAATAGTCGACAATAATAAATTTGAAAAAATTAGTGTAATGTTTGTAAGGGTGTTGTTAATTTTCCATGATTACTTTACTGATCTTGATGTCTATAAGTAGCTCTTTCTCCCATACTTTAATATGAAAAACTTAAACAATGACCGATGTGATTTTAACATTTTCAAGAGCCTATACCTACAGTGTGTATATTTGCTAGCACATGTGTTTCCTCCTTCCTATATCATAGGTTCCTTCAAAAGAGGCGTTAAAAGACACCTTATGGCCCGGCAAGGTGGAGGCGGCTAGAACAGTGTGTTTTAAGCTGTGCTAGCTGTCTTCGCAGGTAGACTCTTTTTACCGCTTCACATCAAGTGATGTTGAGTCATTTGTCGTGCTGCTTTGTATAAAAATATAAGTCGAAAATAAAATTTAAGGGGTGGTTTCGACCACCGCGAAAAATGCGTACTATTTACTATCGGAGGACACACACACGCACGCACACACACACACACACATACACTCACACACACACACTCACTCTCTCTCTCTCACACACACACACACACACACACACACCACCTCACATACTACGATATCAACCCTGCACAACCCCAGTATTTCAAATTTTATTTTGGAATTCTATTACACCCGGTATATAAATGATCGCGCCACAGGACGTGAAATTTTTCTAGTTTTACATTTTAATTACTAAGTAATTTTTCAAACATTCATAATAATGTTGAAATCAAAAATAAATAATAACAAAACATAGATAATGTTTTCAATTATGTGTACTGAACACAGTATTAAGTCCACAAGAGATGAAGAATAATTTTAATAGACGTAGGACATAGTGGTTATCTCCACTCACATATTGAATGCACAACTGGAGAAGCAACTCCTCCATACAGAAGATCATAGCTAAATGACACTACTTAGAAGTCATGTACAGTAACCACTTTCTTGTGCTTGTGTGGTTTCTGAAACAAAACCTTTTCAAGAATTATACAGTTATATTTGCTAGGTATACAATTTAGCTTTACCTAAGACTTGGCTAAAATTATTTACAATATACAATATTAATTTATATTACTTACTTATTTTAGCAATTGTTTATTGATTCATATTGAAACCTAAACCCTTACATAAATTCAACCCTTATAAATAAACGTTACAATATTCACCTTTCATTGGAAATTTCAAGGAACATTGAGCGCAAATATAACTTTATAATAAACTCAAAAGAATAAGAAGGAAATAATTAAACGGAAGCTTTTTGAAGTGAATGGGAAGGGGAAGTAGGTAAAATGCTTATGAGATAAAAGCTTAAAACTTACTTTTTAATATTTTCAACTTAATACATTGAAATAAAGTTCTTAATAAGTTTTTTAGACCCTCAACAAACGATCTCGCTGCTACCATTTGTAGTCATTAGTATTAGCTTGTCGCGTTTTGTAGATATAATTGATGTTTCGAGAAATATTTGAAGTATTATAATGTCCAAAGATAGTTGTATATAGGGTGCATTGCAATTAGGTAAAGTAACAAACTATGGTCGGTAAACAGCTCTAAAATTCCCAAACACAATAATTTCCAATAGGATCAATTTAACTGCGGAAGCCACTGTCATTTGAACTTTCTAATGCCCAGTTTCTTATCTTATTACTTCTATTCTATTCTAGTTTACCCTTTTATCTATGTATATGTGGCGTTTTGTATGCTTGGATGTGTGAATCGACTTAAGTTGCTAACCGTACCACCGTAGTTCCTATTTCGCCCATGAAAGAGTTTATTGTGCTTCGGTATATGGGAGGAATTAATAACTCTTGTCTCCAGAATTTTGCAAATGTCAATTGGAGATGTTTACCACAGGTTCAGGTAGTCCATAAGTCATGACAATCATCATTCAACAATCATCATCAATTCTTCTCCTTCTTTGTCGTCATTGGACAATCTCTGCCATAAAACGTTGCGTTTGTTTTCTTTCTATTTCCTAATCTTTTCTTATATATATAATATTCCTCTTGATATGAGTGTAATCATTATCATCACCAGCCTATATTTGTCACACTGTTTGGCACAGGCCTTCCTACATGGGAGAAACACACGAGTAGTTTGGGCCACAGCACCACCATGCTGGCCCAATGCGGGTTGGTGTGTTAAAGCGGTTGCCGTAGCAACCTGGACCAACGGCTTAACGTGCCGTAACCGGAGAAGCTAGAGATTACAAATTTTGCCTGACCCGTCCCGGGAAGAAGAGTAGAAAATGAATATGTAGAAAGTTCTTCCTCCGCGCACATCTCTCGCGACTCAACCGCAAGGTTGGCATAGTCATGGGAGGTGGTGGGTTGACCCATCTCGGGACCGACCATGGCGAAAATTGCTTTAAATTCTTGATCGAAACCAGAGCGCTCAAACTACTACGCCACCGAGGTAATCTATATGAGTGTAATTCATTTTATTTCTTTACCTTAAATTTAAGATAGTACTCACGACAGGAGACCACAATCGGCTACTACACGACCGAGAATTAGACGGCCATTGTAAGAATTGGTATCTAAATTGAATCAACGGAAATTTTCAATTTATACAACGATAAATCGTTATGGTCAGCCGTTGACTGTCGTGATTATATGTGTAATAAACCTTATTCCATCTGTAATAAGATTCATGAACTGAAATGTGTCAATAATGATAAGCTACTGATGACTGCATAAATGCAAAGTCTTCCTAAAATATATATTATTATCTACAAATGCATACTACGAAATAGATAATGCCTAGCCTAGATGCCAACTTTATGTTCAGTCTGAATTAGACGCGTATAACATAGTTATTACGCGCGAATGAATGAATGAATGAATATTTATTTGCATAAACATGTGTATAAATAAACAGTAGGTATTACACTAAAAAAAATAATTGTATCAACATGTTTTATCATCTTATCATGACAGACATGCAAAATAAAGTTAAAACAATAACATTAATTAAATCAGTATAAAAATTGAATCAGTCGCAACATAATCAATTAAACATTTATCAAGTTAAATTTAAAATTAAAGTCAATGGCATTAAAATTAAAGTACTAATAATCATGTCCACAGATTAAAAAAAAAAAAATTAAAATAACAATAAATTATATAAGTATCTAATATTATTTCAATTTGTCTCTAAGATAGTCACCAATATTATGAGTTAGAGAGTAACATTTGTCAAATAAAATTGTCTTAATTTGATTCTAAATAAATTTGTATTTAATTGTTTTATGTCCTTCGGAACTTTATTATATATTTTTGGAGCCTTTAATACTCTTTTGTAAAAAAGTTGTTTTAGCAGAGTGCAAACAGATTCGATCTTTGTATCGTCTATTCCGCTTAATTTTATCAGACAAACGCTCAAATAGTTCAGGGTCGTTCCGTACAAATAGGGTTGTTTCAATTATATACAAAGACGAAAGTGTAAGAATTTTATGCTTAGTAAATAAGGGCTTACAGCGAACTAATTAATATTTAAAACAGATTTACCAAGTACAGTATAATCTGGGGACTTCATTGCAATTGCTAATTATGCTACTTAATGCGCCATACAGTGGCATCTAATAAGCATTTCCATTTTAATAACCAGTTTATGAACTAGCCGCCTAGCAACAGATGGGCCCTAAATGGGTAAGCGTGTGAATTGGCCACTTGGAATAACTAATTGGTCCAAATGTTGCAACGATTCAATTAACCGAGTTCGTATTTACTCTCGGGAACAATCCATTATTGTTCGGTCCTACAAGCGCTATTCTGGCTGATCTATTTGAAGTGTTCGCCACCGTTTATTTATTTTTCATCACCTGGTATTTACGTACGCATTTAATATTAAACTAGCCCAAACATTCATAGATATTTGGTTGCAGAACTGCAAATTTCAATTCAGAAAGCTTACCCGCCTAAAATTCAATTGGTTCTAGTTGAATTCGGATTAAGAATTCAATTACCCCTTTGTGATGATTCAATAACATTTAGTTCTATGGAAATTTCTAATCAGTGAAATGTGAAAATGATGACTATATAGCTAGGTAGGTACATTTAACAATTACAAATAAAGAAAGAAAATGATGAAAAAATATATTCTCCAGGCGGGATTCGAACCCGCGTCTCTTGATTACCGGCCCCGGCCGGCGGGTGCGAATCCCGCCTGGAGCATATATTTTTTACCTCACATTTTATGTTTTAGATGCATTTAAACGCCTACTTTTATGTTCTTATACTACTACTTTTCCACAAATTTCACACAATAACAAAACAATTAAAGTACTAAGTAGTAATTAATAATAGTTATAGGTACAATTTAAGCAGCATTATTACAACGTGCCAACCTTTGTTGCTCAAAAAAACACGTGGGCTTATGTTTATAAGACCACATATTAATATACGAACTGCTCTCTAAAGGCTTATGAACCCCTGAGTTAAGATGTCATTTTGTCTCAATTTTTTCTCTAAGCTTTAGTTGAGAAAGAGGTCTGGACGACACCGAAGATCTCCTCTAAAAGCTATGTGTACATTACCACTGAAAAATCATAGTATTTAAAGAGGAGACTACAATGTACACAGGAGCTTCCTGGATGGTTAACCACCGTCAAAATTGCATCAGTAGTTATTTTATTTGTTCAGGGGTGCGATTTTGTAACGAATCTCGCACCTCACTTCGCAAGTCACTTCGAATTCAACTGTCAAATAAAGCAAAAAATGTGTGAAAATGTTCTCTATTTGACAGTTGAATTCGAAGTGACTTGCGAAGTGAGGTGCGAGTTTTGTTACAAAGATCTCTTCCTGCCAGCTCTAGCTACCGTTACGTTTTGCTGCTATCCGCTGTGCTGTCCATTTACTCTTTGTTTACATATCTCTACATCCATGGTTACTGGTCCTCGCTATCGCTAAGTATACCTACGTCTTATTATACCCTTGATATATAGACTGCATTACAAGGTACTCCTGCGATTAACAAGGTCATAAATGGGCAAGGCTATGTTTTCTACTCTTTTATCTGTGTATCATCATCATCATCTTTACCAGCGTTTTTTTTTTACACGTCCCACTGCTTCCCATTGCCTTCCTACATGGAGAGTTTGCTCCATAACACCACCACGCTAGCCCAATGCGGGTTGTTGGGTTAAAGTTTTATTATTAATGTTATATTATTGTATAATTTACATAAATTAATTTTATTTTCATTATTTAAAAATCAACTGGGATCAACGGCTTAACGTGCCTTACAAAGCTCGGTGGAGCTTGAGTTTACAATTTTTGCATGATCTATCCCGGGATAGATTATGGCGAAAGTTGCTTTGTTTTCATAATCGAAACCAAAGCGCTCAAACCACTATGCAACTGAGCTCATTTTATCTGTAGAAGCTCTTAAAGATAAATTAATAAATTTACCATAATACAAAATGGGGGCAGAATGCCTAAAATAACACTTTAATTTAGCTATTGAAAGAAAGGCAGTAAGGTTTGTGTATGTTCATCACACCTGACACGATAAATAAGAATTTTCTCTGTGATTGATTACAGATTACCACAGACATCAATGTTTCACAGAATAAATTCTTATGAATCGCTAAATTCAAATAGCTAATTTGAAATGGTTAAATAAGTAAATTACTTAAATACTGACTTCCTAATATAAAGCATTATTTGAGTTCTGTAAGCTGAAGTATTTACAGAAGAAGTTTCTCTCCCACGAGTAGATTGCGTGGATACTTCGTAAACTGTAGAAAATTGGTATCGAAACTTACTTGTACCTGGAAAAGATGTAATGAAATCATCCAATTATCGATCATAGAGAAGCTAACACTTTTCAAAAATTGTGCAACCGCAGACTATTGTACAGGATCAGTTCAAGGTCATACACGTCAGGTCACACGGATACTATTCAGTCAACATGGACGACTAAATTTCATTGAAAGAAAAGACACAATGACCTTTACAATTAGGTTTTCATTTCTGTCACTAGACAGCTATATATAGTATTGGATAAGAAAGTAATTTTTTGT
Organism: Nymphula nitidulata; assembly: GCA_947347705.1. Classification (NCBI taxonomy): domain Eukaryota; kingdom Metazoa; phylum Arthropoda; class Insecta; order Lepidoptera; family Crambidae; genus Nymphula; species Nymphula nitidulata. The sequence goes on along the minus strand of OX374625.1, from coordinate 11,856,147 downwards.
CATTTAGTTAGTATTAAACAGTAAACAGTTACCATTCCTTGGCAATACCACCGAAGTAACAGTAAACCAAATTTCAAATCAATCCAATCTGTTCAAATGGTATCGCCCTTTTCTCAAGTAGGAAATGAGTTGATAGTCAACAAACGCCCGAGCAGATCTTTTTAATCTATATACAAGAATCACGCTTGAACTAATAAACCAATTTTAATGAAATTTTGTACAAAGCTAGACTAAAACATGAGGATGAACATTTTTTTTACTTACCTCAGTGTAACCCATAGTTTTTCTTCCGGTGTAATGCAAGGACGAAAATTTGTATCTGTTTTAGTAATGGTCGCGCGAATTTTGCTCAATAAATAATCAAAAGATGCAGTTGACATACGTGTGTAGTTAAATAAAATATCTTAAACGCCAAGTTGTATAGTCCTTAGAAACTATTGAAAGTTAATAATTTAACACTAATTTTATATTCAGGATGAATGAATGTCAAATTATTAGAACTGTTTTTTTTTTTGCACTATATATTATTATATAAGTTATGTTTTAAGTCCACTATGCATGCCGTGGCAATCTATAATTAAGACAGCACTTAGCTCATGTACTCTTTAGCTTTAAACTCCATACCATGTTTTAGTGTTTGTTTTGTTGATTGTCCTAAATAAATAAAAAATAAAATAAAATAAATAAAATCTTCATGTTTTCTTAAGTCTTTGTAATTCAGTTATGTTTTCATGTTTTCTTAATCCATTTATAGATCTCGATCGTAAATAGGGATGTATCCAAAATCTTCTATGGACACGGCTTTTTTTAATTCCAGTACCTATACAAAAACCAAATTGATAATATAACGGCAACATCTTGAATAAATGGGCCTAATTCTGTAGGCACACTCTAAGTTTAAATTTAAGTACAGTATATCTCTTTCTCACAATATGTAATAAGAATGAGATAGCAAGAATTTGTTTAGAGCTGTCATCTAAATTTAGACAGATTTCATACGAACCATAGACAATTTTAGACGGCATGTACGGAGGTGCCTCCTAAACACTGCATTTTATCACGTTCAATAAGGTCGAAAATTGCATGCATGTTTCTAAACGTCAAATTTTATGACAGCGATCCTTTTCGTATTCATATTGAGAGAAAGAGGTAGACTGAACTTAAATTTAATCTTAGCATGTGTTTGCCAGAATTAGAGCCAATAGCTTTCAAACAAAAAAAAATAATCAAAATCGGTCTGTTTGTTTAGGAGTTACAATGCCACAGACAGAAACACAGATACACAGTCACACAGATACACAGACACACAGATACACAGACACACAGATACACAGACACACAGATACAAAGACACACAGGCAGACAAACATAAAGCATTCCTCTTTCAGCGTCAGGGGTCAAAAACCGACTTCAAGACACTAAAAAGGTAATCAATAACCAAATTAGACATATTTTTAAAGTATTTTTGGAGTTGGTGCTGGGTTACTACCAGAAACAAAAGAACCAAGGCACTAATTCCAAAATTTGCCTACTTAAATTTAATTTGTCTGCTTTTTTAGTGTTTGATTCTATTTTTTTAAGTTTGTTTTTAATTTTTTAAAATTTATATAAACAATGTTATTATCTCACTTAGAACTTAATACATGCCGGTTTTCAAGCATATCTACTTTTAAAACTTTTTGGGACAGGGGCTGTGCTTAATTTTTATTATATTTATGTGGAAATATTACATAACTGATGTTAATTTACCTACAATATTTAATATACACAATTAAATCAGATTTCCACTATTTAAATATCTTTATGGAGAATATTTCTCAAAAGTTTATGAGATACTCTTTTCCGTATGTTTACCCCGCCTGGGAACAAAATATAAAAGTAGGCATTTACCTACTTTGTTTGTAACAACATTACGAAAGAAAAACTTGTTGCGACAAATTCAGAATTGTCTGCAGTAATAACACTAATAGGATACCTAAGTCAATTTTACTTAGCAATTGCGAACAAAATGGCAACAACAGTAATGGCAATTTGTATTGAGCTAACAGGGCATGGGTATTGAATGGAACGTTAGCCAGTAAGCCGGCTTCCATTAGAACAGAGCTTCTAATACAGCTACCAGCTGGGCGGCGAGATAGCCGCGGGTGAACGGATAATGGGAGTTTACCCACTCATTCGATGGCCTTGTTAACCTGTCCGTATGTTCCAGACAACTAAACAGAATTCAGATAACAACTGGATTGGTTGACACTGTTCACTCATACGTGCCCAATTGGTAGTCATTTGTATAACATTCCTTTGTAAAGTTCGGCTTACATAGTAGATTTACTACTTACATACCAAAATGTTTTGTAGGTAATCTTTAGACTAGATAATGGTTCTGTATGCCGAAATGAACCGATAAATAATTTTGTGGCCATCATAAAATATAAATCACTAAATGAAGCTCCACTGACGCGCGCATTTCGTATACTCAACCTAATTCATAAAGAAACTGACTTATTCACATGTGCTATGAGCGAATTCACAAAGATAGCTGCATTGATAATATGTTATTAATGCTATTATACGTACCTACATTAAATAACTGTATCTATCGCATTGGGTAAAAGCCTGTAATTATAGTTATAAGTAGGGGAGGTAGTACGAGATGATCCCCTTAAGCAGGAATCGCTGTAAAATACATATTATTCAAGGTAAACCAAAATTAAAGACGATTACTACTAGTATATCTATCTACCCAACTTTCCTAATACTCAGAACCAGAAATTAATAGAGGTATCATAAAAATATTTTTTTTTTCTAAAACCTTACAAAGTGATCATCTTGTACACCCCTTTGGGTAAGATGATCCCCAAAGGTAGGGTAAGATGATCATAGGGATCATCTTACCCCCATTCCGAGTAAACAAATATTTTTAAGAAGAAAAAGGATATAAAAAATAAAAATACGCAATAATGAAACATATTATTTATTTAAAATAGTCATCCATCATAATTCATGTTAAGTTTTTAGTTATGTAAGGTAATAAAATTAACAAAATCAACAATCAGATTTACAAAGTCGCAAAAATTAAAAACGAAAATAAAACAGTCTCTCTTCTAATAATTGTACCAGTTTCTTTATACTTCTAGATGACAAAGAAGCTGACGGCCCACCTGATGGCCAGCGGTTACCGCCGCCCATAGACACCTGCAATAACAAGGAGAAATCACTTGATATTGCAGGTGCGTCGTCGTCCTGCGGCCTAAGATGAAATGCCGTCCATGCCCAGTAATTAAACTGGCTACCTTTCCCTTCAATCCGAAACACAGCGAACAAAAAAAAACTGTTTCACGACTGACATAAGAAAGGCGGTGGTACCTACCCAGATGACCCTACATACGCGCCTACTACCTTTTTTTTTCGGGGAGGAATCCCCTTACGGACCTACCCGCCGCTGGCTGAGCGACGGGCGTGTATGGGGGTCGCCCAGTGCCTGATCGTATTGGGACTGGGAATACCCACTTAAACTCCCCGATAACTCCACTGCCCTTCAGGGGGTAGCCTAGGCTCTGCCGAAGCAATTTCACCAAGCCACCCCCAGATAATGAGATCAATCTAAATATTATATTCCTTGTCTCCATGTCTTTAATATGGTCATTTTTGGCCTTGTCTCCATGGCCATTTTTCAGCGTCAAGCATTAAGAGCGGCTGTCATTGATTTCTGCTACCAGTCTACCAATCCCCTCGAGAAGTTTTTCTTTTGTAATTACGTGGCAACACGTTAGTCTATAAAAAAGTAAAAAAATGTTGTATCAACTCATAATTATTGACCTAAATAATAGACTACAATCATACCGAAGACAGACAAAAGCACAGCCAATTGAAATAAATTTTTAAAAAAACAAGCACAGACAGACTGACAGATCGAAGCGGGCAGCGACTATGTTTACAATATGAGATAAGTGAAGATAAGAAAGTGATCATCTTGACCCAAGTCCTACTTTTTAACCGACTTCAAAAACGAGGAGGTTCTCAATTCGGCCGGTATGGTTTTTTTTTTTTTTTCTATGTATGTACACCGATTACTGATCCGATTTACGTGATTCTTTTTTTGTTCGATGCGGAATAGCTGCCATTTGGTCCCAAAAAAACTTTTTCAATAACAGTTGGGTACTTTGGTTTTAAATTTAAAAAAACTTAAATTATTAAGTCGTCTACATATGCGAAATTGCGAATTTTTGCTTTTCAAATGACTTTTTAGTGAAACGATACGATAGTAGGAAACAATATAAGTTGACGGTCACCCACCTAGCTTCGACCGTAGAAGGTTACCACTAAAAAATTGTGAAAAAAAATTTTTAATCAAAAATTAAAACCGACTTCAAAAAACTGAAAAGGATAAAATAATTAAATTTAAGTAGGTATTCATCCCCTAGAAACATACTTTTGGAGTTGGTGCTAATTGGTTTCCAAAAACAATAGAAAGTGAAGCACCGACTCCAAAAATATGTTTCTAGGGGATGAATACCTACTTAAATTTAATTATTTTATCCTTTTCAGTTTTTTGAAGTCTGTTTTAATTTTTGGTTTAATTTTTTTTTCATTAAATGATTGCTAACATAACCTACAAGCACGCGGCTATGTTCACGTGGCCCAAATATTAAAATTAAGCATAATAGCAGCCTCAAACACAACAGTGATTACATTAAACATTGTTTGAATACAAGTAACATAAGTTCAAAGTCATGCCTACTTTAGATCAGCCGTACCTAATTTTTATTTTTTCTCGTCAAAATCGATGTATCGCTCACGCCGCCATTACGATTCGACTGAGGTGGGGAGGTGTCCGGAGCTATGTTTTACCAGTGAAATCAACCAGATGGTGTTAGTGGCTTCAGCACAATCGCAAAGGATCATCTTACCCCAAGGGATCAACTCGTACTACTTTCCCCTATTTGGGAAATAAATAAATAAAATAAATAAATAAAATCGTCACCATTTCAGCCTTCCACTGTTGGACAAAGGCCACCTCTAAAGATTTTCATGATGATCGGTCTCTACGCTGCAGGCATCCAGCGGCTTCCCGCGACCTTCACCAGATCATCGTTCCATTTCAAATGGAGTACATTATCTTTAAATATTTTTTTAATCCTGACGCAATACTATAAATAAGATAGAGGTACTTGCGTAATATATGGTGAACAATCTTCAATGCTAACTCTATTTATAGGTGAAGGTGTAAGAGCTCCACGTTACAATCAGATTTTTTACAGCAGTTCGGAAATCGCACAGAGATGTTGCATTGACAAATATATATTATATATTAAAAAAAATCATTAATACACATATTAAAAAATTTCGGTAATACGGCTTTTATTCGAACAAAATGCGACTACCAATTATGTGGTGCGGCATTGTGTTCCGATAATTATTATTTTCCAGTAAATTTTGTATGGTGTTTGTTTTGCTATAAGATTCGTATGATTATTGTTTTCGACGCCATTATTATTAATTGTGTAATATGAGTTAATAATAAAGATATTTTGGCTTAACCTGTAAATCCACAGTAAAAATGTTGAAGTAAACAAATTAGCAGTCTTTATAGTTTTATACTGGTGTGGTTTGAGTACCAAAATGTTTGATGTAAATTAAATAAGTTATTCACTCATTTTTTTGTTTTAATGTAGGTTCCCACCTACCCATGTTGATATAGTAATATAAATACTATAGTGTTAACAAAAATTCAAAATTATAAAATAGATTTTAAATTTTTTCATACAATAGTTCATTCAGTTAAACAAAATGTATGGGAAAATTGATAACAAATTTTAGAATTTTGATCTTTAATTTATACTAAACTATGTGAACATGGGTTGGTGTCCGCTTGATATATCGAGTACCAAAAACCTTGTACGAGTATAAAAAATAATCTTTACTAAGTTACACGACAAATCCAATGCCTAAAAGGTAAATTGTACCTCAAGTGTTTGATTTTAGCACAATTTTCCCTAAAATAATAATATTAAACGTAACATTGCCGAAGAAACAATTGTGCTTAACCATTGTGATAAGCAAATTTAACCTGCGAGCTTAAATTACACATATTTAAAGGCTACCCACACGGAGTAAATTGTAGAATTAATTATTCAGGTGCTATTATGAGTTATACCGTTGTTTGAAACGTATGAATCGTCATGTTTGTAACTCGCCACAGTTTGTGCGTGACGAGGCATGACAAGGGTAGACTGATCGCTACATATCACCCAAGCCCCAAGATCATAATCATATTAGATCCAAGATCTTATTCTATGTATAGACAAGCATTTCTCATAATTCTGTTAGTAACATTGAATAGAACAGAATTATAATAAATTATCCCAAATGTCTCATTTCCATTTCCACTAAAAATGGAGAATTTTTTTTGTAATCAGAAATAAAGGTGGTAGACCCGTATGTAGGGTCGCCTGGGTAGGTACCACCGCCTTTCTTATTTCAGCCGTGAAACAGTTCGCTGTGATTCGGATTGAAGGGAAAGGTAGCCAGTGTAATTACTGGGCATGGACGGCATTTCATTTTAGGCCTCAGGATGACAACGCACCTGCAATATCAAGTGCTTTTACTTGTTATTGCAGGTGTCTATAGGCGGCAGTAACCGCTTACCACCAGGTGGGCCGTCAGCTTGTTTGTCATCTATTTGTATAAAAAAAAATCTGTCTCTAAAGCACTAAAAAGGAAAAAAACAATTAAATTTATTTAGCACTTCATAAAAAGTAACTTCTTGGAGTTGGTGCTTTCTATTGTTTATGGAAACAGCTTGTGACGTATGGTGGTAAGGTTGGGAGGGTCCGAACAATAAATGCACCAGAATACGTCACTTATGGTTTATTAAAATTTTAAAGTAAAGGTAGGAAAATAAGGCACTAAACGTGCCTTGAGATTTGACAATTAATAAATACAATACTTATCCAATCCGGAATGTTATGTTAAATTATAATAATAATATGTCACCTAAGCTTATGTGCAGGCGTCAAATTTAGACACTGATAAATTAAAGAGGTCCGTCTCCTCTGACGGTCAGCAAAATAATGAATTTGAAAGATACAACGGAATCAAACGCCAAAGTATAAATTTGAATTTTGAATTTATGTTGATTTAAATATTGCCAGGAAATTTGGAAGGGGAAACGAGGTGCTATAACATTGCAATGTTATAGTACCACGTTACAAGCTTAGCACCAACTTCAAAAAATAACTTTTTATTAAATAATAAGTACCTACCTTTAATTTTTTTCCTTTTTAGTTTTTTGGAATCGGATTTTATTTTTGTTTCAAAATTTTAAACGTGTACGTACCTACAGATAGTCAAGCACACATTGAATGATGCACAAAATTTACTCTTAATATTAACGGAAATTGTTTAACGATTAGAGATTTAGAGATTTCTAACTTTGTAAGTAATTGTATAATGCATAATCGCAAATCGCCCTTCTACATGGGAGAAACACATGAGGAGCTTGGGCCATAAAACCACCACGGTGGCCCAATGCGGGTTGGTGGGTTCCGCAGCTGCAGTAACAACCGGGACCAACGGCTTGATATGCCTTGCGAAGTACGGAGGAGCTCGAGATTATAAATTTTGATTGACTCATCCCGGGATCAACCATGGCAAAAGATGCTTTGTCTGATGCACTGAGCTCCTCATAAGTGTATCAATAGATAATTTTATAATATGAAATAGAAATTCAAGTGGTAGCCATGATACTAACCTGTTAGCAAAATGACAACTTGGAACTAATATACAGCAGCCAATAGTTATTTTAAGGACGTTTTGTAATTAATTTTCCCGTGACACTACTAAGGCCACTGTAGTGTCACAGGAAATTCTTTTTTACCCGTGGCACTACTGGTAGTGCCAAACAGTAGTGCCTTAGGTAATAAATGATCATAAACATACAAAGATAGAAATCAACGGGGAGTGAATTAACAAAAGATAATTGTCATACAAGAGATGACATCTCAAGTGAAGTCTATGAACGTCGTCATGGTCAACATACGTGGTCGACAATCTTCAAACATAATTAGGGAACAAAAACTGAGTACTTATATAAAGTAAAGGTAGTCACGCCACGACTCAGAAATTACGTGCGCAAAATTCTCTTCATGTCTGATTTAGTAATTACCGTAGGAAGAACATTATGTACAACACGGCTTTCCTAACGATAAGATTATAATAATTTAATATTTAGAATTTCAATCTGTGTCATATCATAATCAGCATCATTTTTTAAAAGTACACTTTTCGAGGACAATAAGGTAAAGGGCAGCTTTGAGGAAGAAAAGGTATATTATTAAAATAAAGGCTGTAAGGGGAACGCTGTGAACGAAGTGCTGTACCCCTAGCACGAACATTTTCAAATTTCGATTCGTAATCGTATCGTTCACACACGCTTAAAAATTCAAACAAAAGCTAACGTTACTACTCGATACGATAGCAATTCGAAATTTAATAGTGTTCGTGCTAGAGGTACTGTACCCCTAGCACGAACATTTTTAAATTTCGAATCGTAGTCGTATCGTTCACGCACGCTTAAAATTTCAAACAAAAGCCAGACAAAAGCTAACGTAATTCTACTCGATACGATAGCGATTCGAAATTTAAAAGTGTTTGTGCTAGGGGTACTGGAGATTCTAAGCAAGCAAAAAAAGGTGAAACCACGAAAAATACAGCTGACAGCTCCCTACAAATAGATTGTGTAGGGGTATATGTATTGGCAAATTTTTAAGGACAATTTACAAGACAACAATTAATGTTTATTTTCAACAAGTTGTGTTTAAGTTTAGTTTACACGTATATTTTATAAACAATATACACAAACAGAGAAATAGCAGCAGACGGAAGACATAAAGCAAAGTTACAAGATCAGAGTTAGATAAATTTTATTGTCGATTTAATTTTTTTTGTTTAAAACTAAATCAGGTAACGGTAAAAGGTTGTCTATACTTGATAAAGCTAGTTTTATAATGTTTTATATTTTTTAATTAATTTAAATTCCCTGCTATCAAAATTTCTCTTCAATGTAGCATTGGGATGACAATTGTAAAAAATCTGTATAATAATAATAGCTGGTTCGGATGAGATTTTACCTAACCCACATGCGGTAAGAGTAGAAACCAAGCACAGTCCTTATCAATAATTAATAAAGTCGGTGGAACCATAAATAAGACCCTCGTCTGTCTCAATTGTGACCATCGACAGCGACTAAATGATTTTATTTACAAATAGTGAAATTTTTTCTTTCTTTCTTTCTTTCGCACTATTTCCGTGACCGAAATAGACGTTTGTATAAGAAAGAAATACGCAAATAACTGCATAATATAAAATTAAAATTTTAAGTAACCTCTGTCCTCCATCATTATATATCTGAAAACTTTTCATAAAGACCATTTTTATGAGCCCAAACACGCTATATATCTGCCGTAAGTTTCTAAAGAATTGAACAGTAGCAAAAAGTTGGCTTTCTTGGCAATATCACTGAAGTTCAAATCGATCGGATCTGTATAAGTTATTAAAATCCTTATTAAGTAGAAAATGACCTGATCATCATCAAACGCCTATACAGATCTTCATAAATTAGGTATAGCTAAGAACCATCTCGATTACGTCAGCTTTCACACAAAACTTTAATGAGCTACGATGCCAGACGTCAAACTTATAACACCCCTCTTTTACCGTCGGAGGTCAAAAATCTATTCTTTCGCGTAATTTTTTATGCATGAATTAAGAATAATAATTCCCTTCAAGAACGGTATTGTGATTTTCCAAATCCAATATGGTGGATGTTGACATGCCATAATTAAGTGCTACAAAGCATTTAATTACAGGAATGGCCATGGCAGGCTTTCCCCCCAAACCCCTCTTGGTCACAATTAATCTGGTCTAAAGTTTTGTTAAGTCCAATTTTACGTCTGTCATGCCAAATATTAGCGTAAAATACGATTAACCTCGGCATTTTGCAAACCGGAAACGAAATTTTAATATTATATGCTGCATTATTATAAAAAAAAACTAATTTTATGTATGTATACTCGATCATGGAGGATAAGCCTAGGGAATGGTTAGTGAAAACGGACATTACTCAACTTTACTTGGAATTGCTAATGCATGTAAAGTTTCATTAGAATCGGCTAGCTCGTTTCCAATAATTTTGACTTGAAAGTTTTAAAACGCCATGCGACGTAAACACACTTTAGTGAAATAATAAAGCTTAAGGCTTTGGTGAATTTATTTCATAAATTATTTTGGGAAGTGAAGATAAACCAACACTAAATTCAAAATTTGGGTGCAGATAATCACGTCGAGTTGCGCAGATGGCTCTCCGCCCGCGTTATACCGTGCCGACATGATCATGATGCTGACCGAATCTGCAGGTACATAAAACGGTTTACATTGCTAATTTGAATCGACACATGCACGCGTACAGCAATTGAATGAGCCCGTACTATTACCGGCTTCATGGGCTGTAACCTTTCGGTACTTTGTGAAATGCAACGTGTACTGTGTGAATCGAGTGAATACAAAAAGAAATATATATTTTTTAATACTTGAGGCAGGCTAGACAATTGAGATAATACACAGCTAAAGGCACTTAATTTATTGAGCCTAACATTCAAATAGTTCGGTAAATATTTCGTAAGTTTTTGTTGACATCTAAATTAATTTACTTATTAATAAAAGCCGCGTATTCAACCACGTAAGAAATAATAAAAGAGTCAATATTAATGACAACACGACTCAATTTCGTGTTGAAAAAGGTAATTGCAGAATAAGTTAAAAATAATTGTGAATTTTTTATGCCGGAAACCATAATGGGCTTCACGTGTACATAAATGTAAAAGGAAGCATTACCAAACATGCAAAACGTTAATCAAACTTCAAAGAGGTATGGACCCTTATGCATTTTAAAGCAATTATGTAAATGTTGGTAGTGACATCTTGTGAATAGGAAGCTATTTGCTACAGGTACACCTTTGTAATTTCAATATTAAAGTTTAATTATTCAAATCTGATTATTAAGACAAGAAGTAGGTAATTGAATGCCTTCCATGCCATCCAAGGTTATTATTAAGGAAAGTATTATTTATGTAAACATCTTCTTAAGAAATTTTTGCTTTGTTATCTAAAAAAAGATTAATTACCTGCATAAATCTTGGTAGTTTATACTCTGGTGGTTACTGGATTACGTACTACTAACTTTCCCAGTATTTTTCAATTGCCTTTTCTTCATACAATGAGGAATTCTTATGTAAAATATATTGTGCGTTTACATAATACCTAATCGTATTAGTAAACTTTGGAAAGGTTTGTTGTCGGATTTGTGACCGTACAATGTTACCGAATAGGTATTAGATAAGTCCGTCTTCTGCTATTCGTCGGTAGGTACCTACATTTCTTGAATTTAAAAGTGAACACAAGTGAGGTCATTATTGTTTTTTTTTATGAATTAATCCTGAAAAGATAGATTTTTGTCCATCTTATGCAGTTATTGCATGAATTTAACGTGGGTACAGTAAATTTCAAAGGGTAAGGCTTGATCTCCCGTCGTGTGTATTCCAAAAAAATGTCATATTAAGCATAGGTTTAAATCGAAATACATAAGAAATTAAATAACATATTAATGTAAGTGCGCTACATAAGCCGTCTGCACTTTTTCTATTATAAAATGTCAAATCTCACAAAATATTAAATGACAAGCGACAAATATCATATATTAAGTTGTCCTATACAAATCATACACAATACAAATCTGATGTAAATTCTACAATTAAAAATTCCTTGTAATTTTTGGAAGCAGTTACTTATGAGATTTTTTTTAGCATTCCAGCGCATTTTACCTCAGCTGAGCTGGCGGGATCGACATGAGGATAAAAGGTAACATTGCAGTGGCTATGCAGGCAGCGGTCGTGACCTAGAATAGGCACACGTCACCAAGCACGAGATAACATAATTTATCATGACTAGGGTTTCTGATTTCTCGACCTTTTTTATTTCTCGAGTATCGAGAATTCTCGAGCAAGATTTCACGAGGTTTCACGGATCTCAAGTATAGTATAGGATTTGATACCTCTTATTACTATGTAATAATAATTTATAATAATAATAATAATAATTTATTTATTTCCATAACACATGTTACAAAACTAAATGGCTTAAAGAACATACTCATATTTTAGAAATAGTGTTATCTACTATTGGAACCCAAACTAGACTTACGCTTGTATCTTGTCATTATAATGTACACGTGAGTTAACAACTTTTGGAGTAGGTATAAATAAATACAGCTTATATTAGCGTGGACGTTAATATTGAAATGGTCTACTTTTAAGAAATATTTAATCTCAATCAATCAATCCCCAAAAGCCTTAAAAGTCATGATCACACACGTGCACTATAAGAATAACTAAAAATAAAAATCTAAAATACATACCTACCTGGTGTTTTCTATTTGCAAAAACAAAAAAAATCTACGAAAATGTTTGACGTCGAAAAAAATTTAAATACTCTCTATTAGCGTTATAACAGTAGGTACTTTCTGGAAAAGTACACTCATTTAATCAGGCAGTTATAAATAGCATAGGTATTTATTAGTATTCATTCTATAGAATAAATCCCTAGACTAGACCTAGAAGCCTGGAAGCAATGTTAGCCTTTTAATTAGCTAACTAAAATTTGTCTAGAAAATAAGTTTTCAAGAAACTTAAAGCGTTGAACGGTTCGTCTAAAAGTCGCTTAAATATTCTCATGGCAAGAAAATACTGTAATGTTTTTAATGTCGTAGACCCCTTGAGAATCAAAGTATTAACTTACATTTTTTGAAAACAATAGACCTGTGGACCTTTGGGAAAAACCCGCACCTTCCCAAACTCAAGATTATAAATTTGTGTTTTTTCATACAACTAGACGACAAACAAGATGACGGCCCACCTGATGGTAAGCAGTTACAGCCGCCTATAGACACCTGCAATAACAAGGAAAAATCACTTGATATTGCAGGTGCGTTGCCATCCTGGGGCCTAAGATGAAATCCATGCCCAGTAATTACACTGGCTACCTTTTATTTTAATTTTAATTACAGCGAATTGTTTCACGGCTGAAATAAGAAAGGCGGTGGTACCTATCCAGTCGAGCCTACGAAAGCTCCTGGCGAAAGTTGCTTTGTTTTCGTAATCTAAACCAGAGCGCTCAAACCACTACGCCACCGAGCTCCTCGTTATAGATAGGAATAAACAATATATTTTTGTGCGACTGTTATACTTACCAAGGATGATAGAAGTTGGTCCATGTACTTACGAACGGAGCAAGGGCGGTCTCAAGGTGAAACTATTACGCTTGATCTGCTGTCGACTGTACATAATAAAAAGTTTTAAATAACATAAAAATAGTATTAAAATTATTAGAGGTTGTTCTAATTATTACAATAAAAGTTTAAATTCGCCTAGCCAACTTTGACAACTCTCTTTTCCTATCATTTTTTTTGTGCAGCGCAAGAGCGATCGTTGTAGAGATCATTAGGGGAAGTATTTGTCCAGCAGTGAACATCCTTTGGCTGAAATGATGATGATGACGACATTTATTTTTTTGCATAGAATAAGATACAGAGGCAGCTTAGTGATTACTTCAAACTACATTTTCCCATCAGCTCATACTTAGTCATACAAATAGTTGTTAAATAATAGTTGTACCTAATCATAGGATTAGGAAAAATTTTTACTATGCTCAAGTACAGTTTAGCCACTTGACATATATCTAATAAAAATCAAAATTCGTTTGAGATAAAACTATTACATATCCAAATAGATTATAATACATCCCATCATAACCTATTAACAACCACTATACGATAAAAGTAGATAAGCATGGCTATAAAAATTAATATGAAACTAGTTAATGATGTAAGAATTTTACGATTTTCCTTGGTTTATTAGAATTGGTTTTAATTTTGTCTATCATTCACTTTAAGTACTTTAAATGAATAATTTTAAGTACTTAAACTGAATGAATTTGACTAACTGTATATTAAAAAAATTGTGCAGTGTGGCAGTTTTTATATTATTTCATTTCTTTAACTACTAACTGCACCCGACATGCTGTGCAATATCAAAAGAGAAAACTGTTAGTTTTTGTAATGTAAAAGGAGGTCTCTAGCACACTTTCAAAGTTTCATCACAATCTTGTCAATATTTTCGGAACGCATAAAGGACAAACATACAAACATGGATTTTTATTTATACCGGATGATACAGAATTCCAAAAAAAAAAGCCGAAATAAAAGTTTATTATTATTATAGGAATTTTATTTCTGAATCATGTGACACGCGGTCTAGATTTGATTTACCAACGATTATGTACAATGTTTCTTATGTCTATTTCACGTTTATTCTTGCTTAGTTAATTGCAAAAACTACTTTTCTAAGCAAACATTGAACATTGATATTAAGTTGACAATTAAGAACCAAGAATAGTGCACTAGAAGAATTCCACGAATTTCTTATTATTCCAAGAAGCTTCGATGGTGAATCTCAGAAGGATGATAGAAGTAATGCATGCCTGTAGGTTTCTCTTTAGTAGAAAACACATGAGTACATACATATTAACAAAACCGTACTGTATGTTTCTGAATTTGTATGAAATGGACGTTTTATGACTCATGTTAATGTGTTCATTATTATTTTTCTTAATTACTCAACTAGGCACTGCGTATGCGTGGATTTTTTTTATATATTAATAGATGACAAACAAGCTGACGGCCCACCTGATGGACACTAAAATAAATAAAAACTAAAAACCCTTTATTTTTCTATCGAGTCCTCACTTATCATCAAATTCACATTTGGGCAAAGAGTATTCAAATTTATCACATTTATTGTGTGAAATATATCGCTTTGACAATTTTCCCAAGTGTATTTTTAGCATTGCTATTACCAATTCTTAGAATTAACAACCCAATTCTATTAATGCTTTAAGAATAACACTTTGCAAATATTTCTATATTGTTATTGTTATGGTCTGAAACCTTTTTGTTATTATGAACAATACTGAACACGAGTATACATTAATAATGTTCTTTGTATGTACATAAAACCGCACGGCCTATTTCAGTGTGGCTTCTTTTGTGTAAAGAATTAATAAATATATTTATTTTGGTTTCCTATATTTTGATGTATGAGAAGGAACAATGTAAATTGTAAATAATAGAATGTCACACGAGTGATAGAATATATGATATATATGATAAGTTGTCCAGTTCAAACTTTGGGGATTGTGAATTGTCTGAAAATTACTAGAACCAAAAAACATTTGTTTTTTATTATTGTAACACAATAAAGTATACACAATAAAGTTCAGTATACAGTAAACAGGTTCTTTTAGATCCGACGTACTCTGTAAAGTGAGCTGCTTGTTACATTGGTACAGACAGACTACAGACGACAGCTCAAGACATAGCACTTGGACTACCAAAGCCGTCTCTATTACGAATTGAGTAAGAGCGGTCAAGGTCAAACGGTAACGCTTGGCGTGCAGTAGACTGTACTTCGATATTCTCATTACGACGTATTATTTGGACTTGTCACGGCCAATGACACCACGCCACCTGGAATTCAATTGCGAAGACTAGTGCAGTTTCAAACCTACTAGTACTCCTGTTCCGATGCACACTATGCTCCCTTATAAGGTGCTTCTTTTGAAAGACGATAAGCACCTGCTGGCAGAGAGATCTATGATTTGAATTACAACAAAGAAACAACAATCTCCAAATTTTGTGAGGTGAAGCCAGGAAATAGATTGCTCCCGAGACCAGAATATGCGCACTTATATAAGAAGGAAGATGGAAGAAGTCGAAGAGCTTTTCGAATCACTTTTGTACCAAATTATGTTACATAAACTATTTATTTATTAAATTCTTAAGTAATCGATAGTGTAATACAATACAAATTAATTTTTAATTTCATTGTTTATTTCGCTATGACTGTAATGACCCCGATTGACAATATTTGCACGTCTGTAGACAGGCTCGCTGGATACATCGAATCCCAAACTGCATTTAGGCAAACAAATTTCATTTTATTTCATTTCTAAGTATTGGCGACTTTTTCTAACTGTGCAATAGGCCCCATCCGATTTCATTTTCTTATGAACACAGGGTGTGTAATTCACATAAAATGCGGATAAGCCAGGTCGTGATTTTATAGAGCTACCGTTGAAAACAATGAGATCATAAAATTTTATAACGGTTAGATGTACCATTGGCACGTTTACTAAGCTTACCTCTGATGATTATGATAAAGATGTGCCGCGTGACAATTTAGGTTTACAAGTTTCATTTGATGACGTCATAAAAATAATTAAAAGTTTAAATAAGTAAGTACCCTCCAATAGGTACTTTGGCGCTGCTGTCATTTTCAGACGATTTGACAGCTAAAATTCAATAAATAAAATAGTTTTTTTTTCAAAATAATAACAATAATAATAATTCATACACTCACACCTATTATCTAGCCCAAAGTAAGCATCATTAAGAGCTTGTGTTATGAATTCTAGATAACGGATAAATATTGATAATAATATGTCATCATCATCACCAGCCTATATACGTCCCACTGCTGGGCACAGGCCTTCCTACATGGGAGAAACACATGAGGAGTTTGGGCCATAACACCACCACGCTGGCCCAATGCGGGTTGGTGGGTTAAAGCGGTTGCAGTAACAACCGGGACCAACGGCTTAACGTGCCTTCCGAAGCACGGAGGAGCTCAAGATTATAAATTTGATTGACCCATCCAGGGACCAACCATGGCGAAAGTTGCTTTGTTTTCGTGATCGAAACCAGAGCGCTCAAACCAATACGCCACCGAGCTCCCCTGTATAAATAATATGTATAATATATAAATATTAACATATAAACCATCCATGACTCGTGAACAAATGCTCGTATTCATCATACAAACATTTGCACCTACCGGGATTCGAACCCGGGACCTCTTGATCGAGCAGCCCGTGTAGCAAGGTACAGACCACTCAACCAGCCGGTCGTCGTAGTTGTGTCTATCAAACTTCAAAACCTTCATTAGGACCTCGTCGCGGCTCTGTAACCTTCCGTGATACGAATCTTAGGTCCGCACCACAGATTAGTGATATTTGATCAGTATTACTGAAAGTTGCTCAAGTCAAGATCTATTCTTGACCACTTTCAACCAATTATCCATAGGGGAAAAATATACCATTATCAATTCATACAAAAGAAAATAATATAAAATTAAAACTTTCAAGTATCCCCCGGCGTCATTGATCATTACTACTTAGACTATTCTTATAAGCCCAATCACGCTATATCATATCTACTGTAAGTTTCTGGAGAATTGAGCTTCACGCAGACTATTTGGTGTTACAGGATCAGCTCAAGGTTAGCATGCCTCCGGAATACCACCAAAGTAATAGTAAACCAAATTTTAAATCAACCGGAACTGTAAAAGTTAGTAAAACCCTTTTGTCAAGTAGAAAATGAGCTGATAGTCATCTAACTCTTGAACTTATCTTCATAAATTATAGCTACGAACCATCCTGATCACTACAGCTTTCAAACAAAAAAAACTGAATCAAAATCGGTCTATTAGTAAAGTAGCTAAGATGCCACTCACAGACAGATACACAGATACACAAACAGACACAGACAGACACCCCAAACTATATAAGTAAGTTTGGGGTGTCTGTCTGTCACCCACCTCTCTTTTTTCGTGGGGGGTGAAAAAGCGTTACTCAAAATCTATGTATTAAAAAAATGCCCTTGACCTTTCGTCCCTTTACCAGCCCACCGCTCGATGTCGCGCTCACTAACAATAGACAATCTATTGTTTCCGATATGTAGGTACTTTACGATCACAGCATTCTTAAATCATTTTGTTGCTTCAAAATTTGGGTCAGCGACAAAGGGTTATTCGTCAACGGTTGCTATTTCAATGAACCAATGTCTGAATGTCTGACGAAGAATGCATAATATGTAGTGAGGTCAGAGAATCACGCTACACATTGTGTGTGAGTTTTGCGTCCAATGCAACGAATGCGTTCATCGTAAGCCCATTTTAATTTTTAAAAAACGATTCCTCAGTGAAGAATCGTGAGGAACACCTGAGGCGCTGCAGTGTGATTCACTAACAGAAATATTCGACATCGAGCTTGACGACTGACAAGTCGACGAAACTTTATTAATTTTAGAGTAGTCTCAATGAAACTTTTAAGGGGGGAGGGGGGGGGGGTCCCTTAAAAGTTTTATTTTTATATTATTAAATGAAACATTAATTACTTATACTCTGATACCTACATTGCTCGGAGGTGCTCGGTGGCATAGTGGTTTCAGCGCTCTGGTTTCGATCACGAAAACAAAGCAACTTTCGCCATGGTCAGTCCCAGGATGGGTCAATTAAATTTATAATCTTGAGCTCCTTCGTGCTTCGGAAGGCATGTTAAGCCGTTGATCCCGGTTGCTACTATTACCGCTTTAACCCATCAACCCGCATTGTGGTGTTATGGCCCAAACTCCTCATGTGTTTTTCCCATGTAGGAAGGCCTGTTACCCGCAGTGGAAGGTATATAGGCTAGTGATGATGATGACGATGAACCTACATTGCATCATATTTATCATGTTTTGTAGCAGTTTTATGTAAAATAAGTTTATGTAGGTACCGATTATACCTACTCATCTGCATTTAAAATACTGTTTATCATAGGTAGGAATTTGTAGAAGTTTAAATTAGTTTAACAAACACGATTAAAATTAACGTCTGGTTTTTAGCACATTACTCTAATTTGATAACACTAGTACACATAATAAATCTCATTGAGATCTCATGCGCATAATGCGCGTTAGATATTAATACTCTCTTATCCAAGGCTAGATTAATTTTTGCTTATAAACCAAATTAAAAACTGTGACGGTCGGTTACGGTAGATCTTATTGAATTTAATCAAACGTAGAAATTATGTGTGCATGCGGATTGAGTGATCCTATCTTCAATCTTTACAATAACCAACGAGGATTTAGTAAATAATTTGTTAAATTCGTCATAGTGAAGTAAAAAAATTGTAAAACCTGAGATTAAACAGATATAGTTAATAAAGTGGATCACTCATACCGCATGCATTATAAAAATGTCATAGTGTATATCTCATAATATATATACAGTTCTGCTTCTTATTTATACATCAAAAAATTGTGAAAAATTGTTAAATACCATTACCAAATTATGAATTAGTTTGCATGTACCGTTTAAAAATTATAACGATTTATTTGGATCACTCACACCGCTTGGTGGCCGTATGAGTGCTCTTTAAAAATATCACCTTATACTGAATAAATACATATTTTTTTTTTGTACATTATAGCTAAACGTGAGGTTGAATTTGTTAAACAGTGATTTTGACAAAAACTTATAATATATGGAAGAAATTCAAGTTTGCCGTTTCCTTCAGCATGCCGTCTGAGAGATCCACATTTCGGCCTCTATTTACCTTCGTATACCACCTACATAAACTGAAGATATACCTAAAATTGTTAATTTATTTTACTAAAATTTGGTATATTTTCTGTTAATGTACGTGCGACACTTTAGGAAATATCTCATTTCGTAAATTTCTGAATAAATTACGGAGCAGGGTGTGTTTGATTTTTCATTGTATGAGACTATGTGACATATTCATAATGGGACAGGACCAGGAGTTTTTATTATATTTATTCATATTATTTAATGGAAAAGATTACCTTGTGCTCCGAGTATTCTGGATGCCTTTAATTTACAGGGCTGTTGATTGAGACCGATGATTAGTATTCTGGTGCATTTACTTCTCTTAATCTTTTTACATTTTATTCACCTACTTGTATGTTATAATGAAAGTTAAACATGCTCTGTAAATGAAAAACTAATTTATTATAATTCTTCTTCTTCTTCTAGTGCCTCTCCGATGAACGAAGGTTAGCAGTCAGTCATATTATAATTAAAAAACCCTATATCATACAGTTTATTGACGGTACAATTTATCTATAAATTATTTACATCAATACTCTCAATAAGGGTCTTTCCCTGTTCTCAGATCGGAACTCCGATCGGTAGGAGGAGCGGGAATCTTTTTTCCCATTTCTCCGATTGAATGGTTTTGTGTTTATCACTTACTTAACTTACCCAAAAGTACAGTCAAGCCTATTTATACAGGCCATATCTTAAGATCGGAACTCCGATTGGTAGGAGGAGCGGGAATATTTTTTCCCATGTCTTTGATTGAATGCGTTTTGTTTTTTTATTTTATGCATGAACGGAGTTGACACCGACTGTAGATAAAAAAAAACATGGCCCAGATTTTATAGTGACTCTGCCTTGGTATCAATTTCCATTTATACTAATGTTTTGTATCGTTTTATTTTGCTGAATACCTACAGATTGAAATAAAATAAAAATAAATCTATGACAATCTATTTTTCCTACCTCACTCCCAGCCTACCCTATCACGCTAAGTAAAATCTTACTGTAGCACCTTTCAGTATAAAAGTAAATATTCATATGAAAGAACAAATAAATACAAAAATCAAACTACTTAATTCCATGAGCGAAAACCTATTCAATTGGAGGCATGGGAAAAATATTCCCGCTCCTCCTACCGATCGGAGGACAGGGTCAGTATAATGGCCTTGAGTGTACTTTTGTTAAGTTAAGTAAGTGATAAAAACAACATCCATGCAATCGGAAGAACGGGAAAAAATATTCCCAGTCCTCCTACTGATCGGAGTTCCGATCGGGGGACAGGGAAAGACCCCTCAATATCGTTGTAATGAATCTACAACGTATCTTTGACAGTCATTTCGCCGTTTGACCCTTCGCCGACAAAACGTTTCGTCATCGGCAACGTTATTCGCCGACAGAAGTACGTAGGCGGGAGTCGTGTAAAAAAATAAAATTCGCGATCGCCTTACATTTAGTGTTGCCGAACTATCGAAAGTTTAACTATTCATTGTGTTCCGTGTGCGGTTTTCCAGTCTGCCATGCGGATAGGGGATCGCCCCCATGAGTGTACTGGATGAAGGAAATCCGTTGCTCAAGCTAAGGCCCAGGAGTAATAACGGTACCACTGGGTACCCCTCGTGACACTACAGAGACGCACAGGAAAGATAGGAAGATATCTCCTACAAATGGATTTTTTGGAGTTGGTGCTAAGCTGTTACCTGAAACAATAGAAAATGAAGTACCAACTCCAAAAAAATACATTTTGAGGATTAAATTTAATTATTTTTCCTTTTTAGTGTTTTGTATGTATGTTATTCGATCACGACAGTACGTTAGGTTCTTACGAGTCATTGGTTTAAATGGCATTTTTTCATTAAAGAGAAATTCTATTTGATTATATTAAAAATGTTGATTTTGGAATGAGCCAACCAACAACAGCGTATTCGTTTCATCAACTACAGACTACTTATCTGGAATGAAGAGTAAAAGGTAAATCATGTAGTGTGGTATTTTAAATTAATAAATTGGCGTGTTTTGAAGTTGGATTTTATTTTTGATTAATCAAATGTATAGTGCTAGCGAAAATAAAAGGCGATTCTGTTTTTTACAAGCTTTTTTAAAGTTTCATCTGTCCCAGTAAGGATATATCACATAGTCTCACACAATTAAAAATCAAACACACCCTACTCAGTAATTTTCTTCAGGAATTTACGAAACGAGATATTTCCTAAAGTATCGCACGTACATTAACAGAAAATATGCCAAATTTTAGTAAATAAAATTTAACAATTTTGGGTATATCTTCAGTTTATGTAGGTGGTATACGAAAGTAAATAGAGGCCGAAATGTGGATCACTCAGACGGCATGCTGAAGGAAACGGGAAACTTGAATTTCTTCCATATATTATAAGTTTTTGTCAAGATCACTGTTTAACAAATTCAACCTCACGTTTAGCTATAATGTACAAAAAAATAATATGTATTTATTCAGTATAAGGTGATATTTTTAAAGAGCACTCATACGGCCACCATGCGGTGTGAGTGATCCAAATAAATCGTTCTAATTTTTAAACGGGACATGCAAACTAATTCATAATTTGGTAATGGTATTTAACAATTTTTTACAATTTATTGATGTATAAATAAGAAGCAGAACTGTATATATATTATGACATATACATTATGACATTTTTATAATGCATGCGGTATGATTGATCCACTTTATTGACTATATCTGTTTTTTCTCAGGTTTTACAATTTTTTTACTTTACTGTGACGTATTTAACAATAATTTATTAAATCCTCGTCGATTATGGTAAAGATTGAAGATAGGATCACTCAATCCGCATGCACATAGAAATTATTTGAATTTAGAAATAAACGTACCTAGTATTATAAATTATAAAGCATACTAGGTAATCAATTTACGACTACAATAGTGAAAAGAAGATAGCAAAATAAAAAGCTAGGAATGACTATGGCAAAAAACAAATAAAAATGAAGTAACAAAAAATTAATAAAAAATAAATTAAATTATAGACGCTAAGAAAGTTATTTAAAAAGTTTTGAAACTGAATCATTTATTCAATGAGGAGTAAATGGTTTAGTTTATTGTAGTGCAAGATAAAGAAAGTATAAAATTATTATAGTCTTATTGTAAGACACGTAACAATGTCATTAATAGGTATATATATGCCCACCTCAAATAACATTCAGAAAATGAGTGCAGAGGCAGATTCGCCAACAACCTGATGCACAGGTTGGTGCGGTTTTAAATTAAGCAAAAGTGTGTAGAAAATAATTAATTGAACAAAATAAACAGTTGAATTCGGCCATAATTATTGGATCATAGCATTGAAACGTTCTGATCTTACCCAAAATACAATGGTTACTGACCTATCTAGTAGGTCATGGATGTTATGAGCAAAAATAAGTTATCAATTTAAACAGGCTGCTGCCTAACAGTGCCTGTTAACTGAAGGTTTGTTTTATCACATAGCTCTGAAGTCTGAATGACTCGAAAGATAATATAGGTAGAAATAAGTTAACCGCATGGTTGGCAGCCAGCAGGAAAGAGGTGCAAAAAAAAGGTCAAAATAAGTTAAGAAAAAAAAATTATCTTGTAGGCCATTTAGTTAGCCGACTGTACGTGACAAACAGATCAGCCTAATAAGGTCACATTAAACAGTTTACAGACCATTCGATTTAAGACTTTCGACTGATCCGACATACTTAAATACGGGACCGTAATGATAGTGTGACCTCACGTTTACTAACTGTTTAGTATAAGCAGGAAGCTATAAAATCAGACATTTAATTACAATGGTCTTTCATTGTGTTTACAAGTCTAATTTACAGGTATGTATAATATAGAACATTACAATTTTTCATGTCTTTACTTTTTTGGTCATAAGGTATGGCAAGATTGTATTACTTTTATGATTTCGTTCAATCAGCTATGTATTGAATTGTATTCAAAAATAAAAATGAATAATCGGTTTAGAATCCATGCGTGTTTTCTGAATTGAATAAGATTGAATAAACATCTTGATCGATTTCACAGAAAAAATAAATCTGCGCAATATTTAGTACAAAATCTTTTACTGTGCAGGTTTATTAATCTGTAAAATTATTCAAGACCTTTGCCGGGACCTGTACCTTTTTAGTTTTAACCCGTCAAGCATGAGATTCCAAACACAATTGATTTTTCTATTGTCATCGCCCACCGGTGGTATATTGCCGCTTTACAAGATAAGAATCAACGATATTTTTTTGATACTAACGTTTTATTATGGCATTATTTCATGCCATAGACATTTAAATATTAACGTGTCTCCATAATTTTTAACTGCAAAAAAGACCAAAGCTTACAGGAAAAGGTGGCCAATATCAAAAATCATCTTTTATCATAAAATGATTCTGTATCTAACATATCGCTGTCGAAGAAAAACTGTCCACATCGGATGGTCTGGAGATTCCATTATAAAAATTCCTGGCGAAATAGAGGGGCCTTCCGTTCAATTTCGCAAATCGCATCGAGTAAACGGTTGACTGACCTGATGTATCGCACTTCCTAAGAACCCGCCACTTGATGGCAAATTGGTTTTTTTGTTTATAAAAGCCCAGTGAAGATATTCTTTAAATTCGTCAAGAAAACGAGTTTGTTGAGGATAAAGTACAACATATTTCGTTATTGAAATTGAGGAAAAGTAATAAGTATCTACCTATCTGCTTACCGAGGAACATGTAGGCAAGAAATAAAGCAGTTGGGATATTGGCTCTTTCGTAATCTTTATTAATATTTTAAAGTTTATAGGTACGATTCAACTAAACATTTCAAAAATAATGATGTTGTACAACATTCTTTATTTAAAAAAAAAAACATTACCCCTAGCACGAACACTTTTAAATTTCGAAAAGCCATCGTATCGAGTAGTTACGTTAGCTTTTGTCTGGCTTTTGTTTGAAATTTTATGCGTGAACGATATAATTAAAATTCTAAATTTAAAAATATTCGTGCTAGGGGTACTGATCAGTAGTAATTCTTTCAATTTAAAGGCACTTTACAGTTAAAAACTTCTGCACTATACGATAACAAAAAACTTCTCCCTCCTTAATTAAGGTCGCCAGAGCTCATTGATGAAACAGATAGTCACTAGCATTTAAATCTTGCCGACATCATATGAGGAAGGAAAAATATGAGTATTTTCCATGAATATTTTGACTTGTAGCAACAATAAAGCGTAGCTAAAACCATAATAATGAAAGATCATTATCACAAATAAGCCAACAGATATTTTGAATATTGAAGTTTTATTAGTATTATTAGTATGAAACGGCTAATTTAATAAACAATCTAATTAATTTTCTGATATGATTTCAATGAATATGGTTTTAGTTTAGGAAATAGGTTCTAAAACCCAGACATAACACCTACTTTATTCTATTGTTGGAGACGCCGGGCGGGCTTGTATGGGATAAAATGTACTTATTATTTGTAATTGAAACTGTTGTAAATACAGTTGTATTGTCTTTATTGTATTAGGAACTATAGAATTATAAAAATATAATAATACTAGCAGGTATTTTTTAAAATAGAACAATGTTATTGTGGTCATAAAAAAATGCTTCTCATTTATCCTATTTACACGCTGTATATATATTAAGACATTATTTTTTTATATTGTAAGTATTCTATATTTTATGATATTAATTCGTCATAAATTAACATGCAATCTATCAACCTTAAATTAAATATACCTTTTTTTTCGGAGTAGAATCCGCTTACGGACGGTACCCTAAACCGCTGGTTAGGTGGACCAGGGGCCTTACCACCATCTTTATAAAAGCGATTCATATTCCGCTCGGTTCAGTATTGGTTCCTAAACTGCGTCGCTGTCATAGTCGTAGATAGCGTCGTAGTACGAATTAAACAATTTTACTCAGTTTAGGACCTAAATTGGATCGCGATAAAAGATGGTGATACGGGTGCTGCGGACCGTCGGCTAGACGTGGGCCTGTGCAGGGGTCGCCCAGCGCCTGATCATAACGGCATTGGGAATACCTGCTAAACCACTCCGGTTTCCCCATGCCCATAATGGAGACGACCCGGGGTTTGTCGAAGCATTTCACCGAGCCGCCTCTGGGCAGCCCGACCCTAGAACCGACCAGAGCCAGTCCTAGGACGGGGCACCAGACCTCACCCCGGGCCGGTCGCGGCCATAGCCGGTCCCGGCCCAAATTAAATATACCTACATCACAATATACTTTTAAATTTTCTATTGTAAATAGACTTAACGACATCGTTTATCAAATAATAATAAATGTAACCACTGTATTTTTGGCCAATTGAGCACACACTATCTGTGAAATAAATTTTATCTTCTTTATAGCATGTCCGATAAATATAATATCAATAGATACATTCTATAAGTAGGTAAACACAGCAACACTTCAAGTGCAGGTTGAACTGCTGTTAAAAAATTTAAGCTTATTGAATAACTTATAATTAATTTTGTCATTTTAAGTGCATAAATATGCCCAATATTTTATTCCTGTTTATAAATTCATATTTTAAAACTATTTTCATGAATAACAAGTATATAGGTACGAGTGTTTACGTAAACAGGTTTTTTATTAAACAATAACAAGTATAAGCCGTTTGCAAACCACAGTCATTATAACCATGACGTTATACAAAATCTGCCACCTCATGTGAGTAAATCGGTTCCACATAAGGTTGCTTTCAATTGATTATGTAATAAATTCTATTGGCCTCAATGTTGCGTCGTAAGTATTTCTTAAATAAGATCTATCAGTCTCACAGAAAGTATCTCTTCAAATTTGTTATTGATCATAATGTTCGCCTAGTTTTACTGTAAATTATATTGAAAGTAAAACTTATATAATAAAACTAGAAAAATTTCACGTCCTGAGGCAGAAATCGAACCCGCGACCTTTGACCGAAGATAGACTGGAGGAGTTTCACAGGGATGTCCCAAGTCCTGGGTGGCTCAGTGGTCAGAGCAGTCGCCCGGATTGCGAAAGATCGCGGGTTCGATTCCTGCCTCAGGACGTGAAATTTTTCTAGTTTTATTATATTTTAATTACTAAGTAATTTTTCAAACATTTTTAGTAATGTTAAAATCAAAAATTAAGAGTAAAACTTATGTCAAATATATTACTATAAGAATTATTTTTGTACAAAATAGATAATTATATAAGTTCCGATTAAATGTTAATAGTTTTTATAACGGGCACATTTAAATTGACTTTAAGTGTAGCACATAACAAACGTAGTTAACTATATATTAATAACCATAATATGTTTCGTATAATCACCTCTCTTCTTATCTTTTTATAAAGATTAAAATTCTAATATCTATCACTTTTAAATAAATATTATGATTAGTATAAATATGACATGCAACATTAAAGCTTCGGTTTCTTTTAGTACAACTTTAAAAAATGTTGAAATATTTATACTCAACTTAAAAAACTAAGTATAAATATGCACATATGTAGGTACGGCAATTAATTTATATTTACATAACTATTTCATACATTCAATATTTACAGTCAGTAATTCGATAAAACAACTAACTCAACTTATCGTCCTTTTTTTAAAATAAAAAAGAGGTCAGAATCCTAGTATTTTGATATATTTCAAGACATTGTCTTCGTCTCAGTTTTTTGTAACCACGTGTATTTATAAAATATAGCTGGTAAAATACCACCAACCAAAGGACCAACCCAATATACCCAGTGGGATTGCCAATTATTTGCCCACAACGCGGGTCCAAGCGATCTGGCTGGATTCATACTGGCTCCTGTAATCGGTCCTCCAGCAAATGACAAGCCGGCGACGGTCAAACCAAACTTCAGAGGCACTGAATCCATCTTATGCTCATTCACAGGATCCCACACAGCACAATTAACAAGAGATAGTACAGCTGTCAATGCGATTTCAACACCTAAAGCTTGTAATTCATTAATCCCTGAGTGTGGAAGAGTCATGCAGATGCTTTCTCCTGCCATATCTACTGGAGCGATTACAATTAAAAATCCGTAACCTAAGATGGCGCCTGCAATCTCAGCTGCAATAAACGCTATTGTTGTAGCAATTGATATTTTACCCCATATCATAGCTATTATTGCTACAAAAGGATTCATAAATGCTCCTGATATGTGCCCAAATATCTGTATATTAAACATGACAGTGAATCCAAAAGTGAGGGGGGCGTACATGGGCGGGTGAGGCGTAAATCCTTCTATCGGTATACATGCCATACAACCAATAATAATGAGCAACATTGTAGATACAAATTCGGCTAAAATAGCTCTCCATCGCTTGTTAACCCAACTTATCATAGATTTAGCTTTTCCCGTCTTGTTTAGTAGTATCGTCATCTTGTAATCACTCGCCTTTAATTAGCACTCACAAACACACCGAGAGAAATAATTGCCGATGAATTCACTTTCACTTATATTCGTGCACCATTATCTCGATATCGTCAACTTTCGTATTTTACTGCTGGACACAACTATACAAGTCGCCACGTCCGCTCTGCACCGACACACGATCAAAATATTGATATGCCTGAGGTGAATGGAGCTATAAGTATTAGTGTAGCGTATTACCGTTATCATATGTCTGATAATTCACCTGGAATATTGTTTATAACGACTGCACTTAAAGTAATCCTTACTCCTTATTTTATTAAAGAATGAACTGGATAAATGTCCTTATTGATAAATGTATATTGATTTTTGTTAGTAGATCTATTCAGTAGACAGATGTCACAATAAAAGTAACCGTTGATAGTGAAATTCGTATCGTGTCTCTAAACATAGGTACATACACTACTGCTACTGAATAAGGTTGATCTAATTCTGAAGCTATAAGTGTTACCCTCGATATCCCGTCGACTGTGCGTTGTATTTTACTGGGAGTTCATTCATTACAAATGATCAACTATATTTTTATTTCACTCTATTTGATCATACTATAAACGCTCATTAAACCTATTTTAGGTAAAACTCGTTCAGTCATGGTTTAACATTTTCAATTAACATAGGAGTGAAAGAAACAAAACATATGTGAACAGTGTAAACAGGGTTTGATGAGCGATTATAAGTAAAACCGATACTCATTAGCTCGTTCAGTTTAACAGACAAACCTTTAAAATTCAGAACTTATTCGAATATTACGTTAAAAATAATAATATTAGAAACTTCGTTAATTGCTTATAACTTGTGCAATCAAGCACTTGATGCTACCGGATATTATGTAGGTACTTAGGTACCTTCTATAACGATTGATTGCTATCAATCATTGTATATGGTACCTACTTAAAATCATATCTTGTTGATAAATCCACAAATACAGTGATAAGGAAACTTTCAATAATATTTTTAAAGACATTAAAACCTATCTGTCTCGTCTATTGAATAATTGCTTACATTCAGCATTGATAATACCAGTATATCATTACACGGCAGTTTGTTATCGCCTAATTAATCGGTCAAGTTAGTTTTTATAATTAAAATAATTTATGTGTTTGAGTACCTAAATAGGTACTGTATGTAAAATCGACTAAACCAAATATGTAGTATTCTAGCTGTATTACCTACAAGAAATAAAACATAGACAACAAACATAAAACATAGATTTTGATATTGATTCGAATTATTTAATATATTAATAATCTGCAAATAGTTTAAAGGTTATTTTTCAAATCAATTTAATAATATGTGGCGTCGATTTTCAATTATGTTTATAAATATTAGAAATATAATTAATAAACATACAACCATCCACAAGTGTGAATCTTGTGAGCAAATGCTTGTACTCATCGTACAAACATCTGTCCCCACCGGTTTTCGAACCCGGGACTCGAGTAATGATTTATTTTTTTATTTGGGAAACTTATGACTAATTCGAATATGTTTATAGTGGTCATTCATGCTCCGGGGAGTCTTACGCGGGTCAAGAAATTTATATTTATTAAACATTATATATATTTTAAATATTATTAAAAGCATATCTCCAATTTCTAGTGGCAAGAGAGCGTGAAATCATTTGAAAGGCAGCTATGATGATAAGTTACGTTGCCTTAATCCGGACCATTTACTATAATTCTCGTTCGGGGAAAAGTGTCGGTCTGATTAATTGCGACCCTGGATGCGTTTAAAGCGGCTCGAAGAACACCGTCTATTATGTTTTAAAGAGAAACCCTAATGCAAGTTTTATTGACACAATGCTGTAATAATAATCTAAAGCGAGAGTAGTAGCGAAAGCCCAAGGGGCTTTATTTTACCTGCAAGCATGGATCAAAGTATACTTAGATCGACAAAATTTGACATTTGTACTCGACATAACGATTTTTATCATACAAACTTTGACATTAAATGTCGTGATGTGACGTTAAATTTGGGTTATCGAAAGATCCATGCTCGCACTTCGCACTACTGTTATAAGTTAGTAAGTGATGTTATAGCCGAAGATGGAAGCGATCTACACCCGGATTACTCAACCACTGAGGAACTGGCTACGTTACCTACAACTGTCGGAACACAACAATGGAATTCATAATTAATGCTAAGGCAAGTTTAAGTTAAGATGGTTGTAACTAGCCAGGCCGACAAAGAATAAGCCCTACCAATACCACCATCCGAGCAGAAAATTTCTGCACCCACGGGAATCGAACCCCGTACCTCTAGATCTGATGCAGGCGGTCACAACGACAAGACCACATAGGCGATAAATTAGAGTAGAAAGCCTGGAGACAAGAGTTTGTGTGTTGGTACGAACGTAGACTTGCCGTTCGTAAAATGACTCTTTTTAACCCTCGACAAAAAAAGAAGGGGCCGTTGTAAGTTTGACGTGGCCGTCTGTGTATCTGTGTGTCTGTCTGTGGCATCGTAGCTCCTAAATGAATGGACCGATTTTAATTATTTTTTTTTTGTTTGAAGGCTGACGTAACTAGGTTGGTTCTTAGCTATAATTTATGAAGATCAGTTCAGGCGTTTGATGACTATCAGCTCATTTTCTACATGATAAAAGGGTTTCACTAACTTTCACAGATCCGATTGATTTGAAATTTGGTGTACTGTCTCTGCGGTGACATTCCCATGACATACTAATACTAACCTTGAGCTGATCCATCAAAACGTCTGCGGGATGCCTAATTCTCCAGAAACATATCGCAGATATAGCGTGATTGGGCTCTTATGAATAGTCTCAATAAGATGGAGTTAGATAGATGATTATAGAGGCCGGGGGCTACTTAAAATTTTCAAATTTATATTTTTTACAAATGAATAATTTGACCACAAATGTCAAAGTGACTAACTTGATCGCAGGTGTGTGTAAACTAGAAACATATGTTTCTTCTACAAAATAGTTAAAATATACAGATAAATTGAATTAACGTGAAAGCAAGTACCTATTCTATCATGTTTTTTAACTTCTTTCTTTATCTTTATTAAAACTGTCAATATAATTTCGATTCTTTGTCCAGCAGAGGATTATTATAGATAAATGAGATTAATTTATTAAGCATTTATAACAGATAAAGTAGGTATTGCTGTTGATAGTCTTAAACTGATATAAGAATTAACTTACCTACTTTAACTATTATCTCATCTGTGCTAGTACTAAAAGCCTAGACAGAGCTACAAAAACCAGACAAAAGAGATGTTTCAAAAATGTATGGAGACCCGGCCAGGGCCTCGATCGCTCTAATTTACATTGTATTTACTAAAGCAAATGTGAAACGTTCCCTTGCGCACAATTTGTGTTGCGCGAAACATATAAACGGCCACCAATTAGCTGTTTTTTCGAAGCATACAATGATTTCTTTGATTATAATTATATTACATATTTATTAAGTTCAAATTACATAAATTAATAAAATAAAAACTGCCTAAATTTAGTAAATATATCGATCAGTTTTTGACAGCACCTAGATACAAAGACTTTACTATGGCAACCATCTATGGGAACGTATTATCCGCTGTCCTACAAAAAATTTTGACAAGTTGCTTAGGCACTAACTTTCAAAAACGTGCGACCGACAGCGGAAAATACGTTCCTTTAGATGGTTGCCATAGTAACGTATTTGTATCTAGGTGCTGTCAAAAACCGATCGATATTTTACTCAATTTAGAAAGTTTTTATTTTATTAATTGATGTTATTTGAACTTAATTCATATGTAATATAATTATAATCGAAGATATCAACGTATGTTCCGAAAAAAAACCAAATTGGTTGATTTCGCGCAACACAAATTGTGCGCAAGGGAACGTTTTACATTTGCTTTGGTAAATACAATGTAAATTAGCGCGATCGAGGCCCAGCTCTATGTACACTATAATGAAAAATAGGTAAAAATATGCAAAAAAGTGTTCAATTGTCCGTTTTCTTTTTATGTACCACGCAACAAATTGCGTGGTACAAAACAATAATTTTTATAGAAAAACCTTCAACACCGCCGAATATTCATAATGGCGCCTATGTCACTTTGATGACATTTAGTTGACTTCTATGTCGTCCGCTATATAGCTATATTGAATAACACGAAAACCAACGAAATTTTCAACTTTTGTACGAAAAAAATATGCATGTAACCGAATTATTGGTATTCTTCCCGGCTTCAGGAAATTTTTCCTAATTTTTTGAGATAGTGTACCTGGATACCTGGCTGGATATGAAACATCTCCTTTTTTGTATATTAACTCAAAATTAATTTAACAAGCTCAATAGATACTCAGCCACACCCACGAGATGATACAATTGCCACAATGAGGCATTTATTCGGGTCAATTCACAAATATATTTGAGTAGTACAATGCATATCAATTAAAAATTTATGGGAATAAAACTAGTGGCACAATAACAAAAACAGCCAAGGTATCTTAAGCCCCTATGGTTTGTCATAAGGTGTTTTGAAAAGGAAAAAACCTGCATACATGCAACTGTAACAAGCCAATATTATACATGGAATTTCTAATTACCTGACTAAGAATCAGTCGCCAGGCTTACGCCTGTATTCACAAACGATACTTATGTAAGTAAAGGAGCAATACTATGGGAATTAAGGCATTTCTCAGTGGGTTCACTACCTATGTCAAGCCTTTCAATTCACAAACAATACTCAAACGAATCTTTACTATGCGGACGCATAGCGTTGAATATAGCTCTGTGATTGGTTGATGAGTGTTACGTAGTTCACTTCACTGACTGACATTTCAATTTTATTGTTTATTTGCTTTTAATCGTAAACTCCATAGTGATTACATTCTCTTTGGTGAGTTAGACCATGCGTTGATTAATATAGCTATCAGGCTCCCTTAGCTAAGTGTTCATTATGACAAACGCATAGTGCCGATTGTCACTCAAGTATTGTTTATGAATAGGAATTTGGCACCCTGTGTGTCCGCGGGCACTGTGAGACCTCATAGTGTCGTTTGTGAATACGGGTGGTATATTAGAACTTAGGAACATTTTAAACTTTGAATCGTAATCGTATCGTACACGCACGCTCAAAATTTCAAACAAAAGCCAGTCAAAAGCTATCGTAACTACGCCGATACGATGACGATTCGAAATTTAAAAGTGTTCGTGCTAGAGGTACAAGTTTTAAATATGCAGGAGAATTCTCGATCAGTGAGGAAGGCAAGGAGCATGGGGGTCGTTATAGTGGGTAGTTTGGGCTTCTAACATCTTTAGACGCCGAGCGCTACATAGCCTGCATTGTTCTTCTCCCCATGATGAATGGTGAGCGTAAAAACCTTTATCAGAAAAAAGATAAAAAATCACATTTTAATGTTTTTGATGCATTTAAACGCCTACTTTATTGTAACAATTATAAATAAAGAAATAAAACGATAAAAAAATATATGCTCAAGGCGGGATTCAAATCCGCGTCTCCTGATGTCCAGCCAGACGCGATTAACACTTCGCCACCGGAGCACTAGGTGTAACCTACGAATTTCTTCACCGCTTTCTAACCTTTTTAACGTTTTTATAGCAACGTCTGTCTCGCCACTCATTGTTACCACCTGTAGTGATCCGAAAGGATACTTTTGCAAGAATTTTTAAACTTCCAGTTTTAATAAGAAAAGCTATTTTAATCACATTTTAATGCGTTTCAACGTCTTCTTTATTGTTACAATTACAAACAAAGAAAGAAAACGATGAAAAAATTATATGCTCCAGGCAGGAATCGAACCCGCGTCTCCTGGTGTCTGGCAACAGTGTTTTACGTAATTGGCTACCATACGCCGCGCGAGCCGTATGCAATATGCGTGTGATGCATTATTTACATTCGCATACCACTTTTTTAGCTATTAACGGAGTAGAAAAGAAATAATCTTGCTTAAAAATATTTCATCTGTAACGCACTACTTATCTGTAGCGCAAGAATTGTATCTATATTGATATCGATACACAGAAATATCCTCTTCGTTAAATAAATTATAAATAATATTTTCATGAAAATTTCCTACTCTAAAATATTTTGAACCTTGACTTGAGTGAGTATTTTAATAAAACATTACACATACAAGAGTGTGACGATAACAGACGTTTTTGAACGACTCATGACGACGTCTCTTCATACAAGACTTAGCGTCAAATTCTGCTCACGTCCGCAATATTGTGAGATGAACAGCGGAGGCGGCGAGACGATCCTTGGGTTGGCTACTCGGCTCGTTTTGAGCCTAACCAAAATCTTTATATCCATCTTATCCTTTGTTTGCGTTTCAACTGGAAATTAGAAGCCATAAAACATTCATCTTCTTTGTCGTATCGCTCTTTCTAGTGTGGGCGTAGTCTGAAGAGATACCGCGTTCGCTGGAGTTTGTTAAAACCTATTTTACGATTCCTCACCATGCCACGTTATTAGCTAATCATTTTTGTGCACTCACATAAAAGCCTATACTGCGATTTTAATTGGTAGGTCCACCGAATTGGGCATTCACCCCTAGGCCTGACATTCACTCTGCCCTGCTCGACCAGACGCTATATGGAGTCGTTGTCACAGAGTACTTTTGTAGTTGTTCCGCCTCGATACGTGTCCAAAAACTGACGCTGTTTGATGCCAAGTTCTTATGTGCAAAATTCTGAACATGATAGTTGAAAATTTTTTTACAGCACTACATGTCCCAGTTGAGATCTCAACTCATCTGTCGTCCATTTTTCTAGTTTTCTAAGCGTTTATGTCTGCGCTATATAGAGATATACCAATGGAAAACAAGTGAGCCAACATGATCTTAGGGGCTATAGTTATTTTCTTCAGCTTATCTAGCGCAGTTCTACGTCGTTTTACTTATTCTACGCAACGGCCTTATAAGATTATAGCACGAGGTATACATAAGATTGAATCACATCGCAGTTGGCAATCTGTGCAACCTTTTTGCTTTTTGCACGGTTAAGAGTGATCATTTTGGTTTGACTCCGATTAATATTTAAGGCTCATGTACATGTATCAGCTTAGACATAGAGGGATAGAGGTACTTATGCGCCCTCCCAGCGCGAGCCTAAAAGACAACCATGACCATAGCGTAACAAATTGGAAATAATTTATACAGGGTGGTGCCGTCAATACGACAATAATTAAAACTTGGGGCTATAATTATTTCAGAGAAATGGTTTGCCACTTTCAGAAACGTCTTATTCAATTGATAATTTCATGACATTTCTATGAAATGATGCAGCCAATGTAATATTATTTCATAAAAATGACATGAAATTATCAAATGAATAAGTTGTAAGGCCTGTGCCCAGCAGTGGAACGTATATAGGCTGGTGATAATAATGATGATATAAAATTAACTTTGGTACGACATTAAAGTTTGATTTCAATCCGAATTTACCGAATAAAGAACTTCAAATAGTGTTCATATTAGAAAAAGACAATTTCATGGGTAAGCAACGTGATCGGTACTAATTTGATATATGAAATTACATTGCCCTATATCAAATAAATAGATATAATTATAATAAACCTCAGGTATTTCAAAAGCACGCATAAAGGACGAAAGCACATACCAACCTTGATGAGATATCCGTTTGCAGCTTGCTACATTACATCTAATTTGATAGTACTGAAACGCTATGTATTTATCTAATATTACATAATATATTAAACCCATACATAGGTAAGTATTAATTAATCATACCTACCTAATATTACCTACTCGAAACATAATATGGTAAAATTATTGTCTGTTTTACCTATCTTTTCCAGATGTTTACTTTTATTTTTATATGGTGACGCATCTTTTCTATCCTTTTAATTAACAACATACTTAGCCAAAGGTTTAAAAAACTGTAAAGTAAGTGTAGTAAATTATTTACGTTATCCATTTTCTAATACTATACATGTACTCTGTTCATTTATTTTCTTTATTTCATTCTCCAGGAACGCGATAGAAGAAAAATTGCACCCGACGGTTGTTAATTGAAACGAGCAACTTACTCGACGGGATTAGCGGTGGGTAAACATCTGAGCTATAAAACACTGTTTTGTTCTGCGTGCCACCGCCCGTGCTCATCGCTATGATCCGAGAATTAGCCAGCTTTAAATAAAAAGGCTTCTCTCAAGAGGCATTTCTCATTTAGAATTCTGAATATCGCCGACTCTATAAAATTTTGAGAGTCCGTCCTCATCAAATAAACAAGTCGAGATAAAAATAAAATATTCAAAGCTACGAAAGATATTAAAATTAGGAGCTTTATTCAGAGCCTACCAAGTCTTTGTGCAAAGTTCCAGTAGGTATTCCAATTAATTTCTAGGTAAGTACTCAAATTTATTTAGCCAAAGGGTTACCTTTTGTAAATGTAACATTTAAATTTTTTTTTTCGTTTTCTGTTATTATCATTATTTTTATACAAGTAACTTGACTTCTGGTAAAGTATTTAATGTCAAAAATCTTATCTTTTCTTATTAAAAGCGGAAAAACTGCTTATTCGTTACAATTTGTTGTAATATCTTACATAAAACAATAATAGCTATCTAATAACTTGTAAGAACAAAGCCCTAGACAAAGTATACGTAAATTTATCCTCTTCTATTGAATGATATCAAAATTATAGTAGGTATACTTCGAAACATTTTCGCTAAAACAGAAAGTTATTTTAAAAGTTGAAACTAGTTTACAACGGCTCCCAAGCCAGCCGTCGGGCGTGTATCAAGAAAAGGATTTCCCAATAGCATATTAGAGACTACGTTTGGAATCCCATATGTGTGCTGGGGGCTAATACTCGACATTACAGACATATTTTCTGACACTCGTTTATGCCATTCGCGCTTCGCTAAGCACAAATCACCAGAATCTACTGTGTAAGAGTTACGTGAATTTCACGATACATCTAGCGGCGTTCGTCAGAGGAGAATCTGAATATTTGTATCTTCGTCTATATGAGTGTAGGAATTAGTATAACATCGAATATTTTTGCTATTTAACGACGAATTCTTTGATGGCGCTTATAAGTAATGTTTCTATTATGCATTAAGCTTATAATAAACGGCGCGGCGGCAGCGGCGGCCTTCAAATGGCACTATGGCGCCCGGCTGCGCTTGCATGGCAGTTTAAAAGCAATATAAATTTATCCGTGTTTTAATTTTAACATAAAAGAAGATCTCTACAGAGAGGACCTCCATCTCAGTATAATGTGAATCCCAGTGTTAGCCTGAGTATAAATCACCCAGTGAACCAGACAAACTGACTTCAAAATTAAATGATAGGCCGTCCAAATATTTACGGCCCACTGCGGCGTCAATGCTTTGCAACTTTTCATCGACGACCTTCAAAAATTACGCTGTACCAAAATACTCGTATTTAGAACGTTGATTCAGAGACGAC
Source organism: Nymphula nitidulata (assembly GCA_947347705.1). Lineage (NCBI taxonomy): Eukaryota > Metazoa > Arthropoda > Insecta > Lepidoptera > Crambidae > Nymphula > Nymphula nitidulata. The sequence continues at coordinate 11,818,746 of OX374625.1, read as the reverse complement.
GAGTTTTTTGGTTATAATCCTTGTAGCCAAAATCGCCTGTCCGTAAGTCACAGTTGATATAATAGATATAATAGATATCTATCTGTATACTGATGAGCCAAAACCAAAAATGAGAAAAAATAAACAAAAAAGGTAGTTAACAATGTACTTTGATCATACTTGATATTTTAGTTGAAGTAACGTTCAAAAGCAAGCTCGATTTCTTAGTTCGACATAGCTACAAAACCGCTAACGGATGGGCGGTCACATAGAGATATCAACTTTAATTACAAATATGGGTGTTGATGGTTGATTATTTTTAGGCTTCCGTACCCAAAGGGAAAAACGGGAACCGATTACTAAGCTCCGCTGTCCGTCTGTCCATCCATCCGTCTGTCACCAGGCTGTATCTCAGTAACCGTGATAGTTAGACTAAGACTGTTTAAATTTTCACAGATGTTGTATTTCTGTTGCCGCTATAACAACAAATACTAATAAACAGAATAAAATAAATATTTAAGGAGGCTACTATACAACAAACGTGTTTTTAAGCTTGTGTTTGCTCGATATTGATAACGGCAACAGGTAGACGCTTGTTTATTGATAATGGTAGAGGATTTGCTTTATAGATCTTGGCTTTAAATCTGCAACTTTCTAGCACTTCGGGATTCGTGCTCTTGAAAAAGATCATAATATAAAACTTATTAAGAAAATTATCTAGACTGTAACAAAGACATGTCTTATAGTGGGAATCAGTGGAATGCAATAACCCCACGGCCTTTCACAACTCAGTTAACTTTAACAAGTAAATTTCCGAGGACTCGAGAGACTCCTAATTTTTATTCAAGTCTTCTGCTTTACGTTTTAAAATAACGTCTAAGTATATCTTCACAATAAAGAGATTATTATTATTTTAACACCCAAACGAGTATTTTTACAAATACAATTCTGTTAATTTAAGCATTGTTTATTAATATTTCATTTTTCGCATTGACAACGCATAATGGTTATTCTTTCTACTTACATTAAAGTTAAACACTAAGGGTGGCTTAAGACACTAAAATGACAGTCATTGTATGAATCTGATGTTATTTAATTTGTTTTATGTAGTTAACTTTTGTTATAAATGTTGACCTTAATCACGGACTAAGTAGAATAGAACAAAGCTAAATATTTGAAAATCAACCTTTTAGAAGTTGTTAAGGCAATAAGCCAAGTCTGCCAACCGTTCTTCTCAAGGTGTAGAGACAATTATCTAGGTCTGAGTTTGCAGTCCGCACGTACGTTCATAGAAACTTGCCCTGCACGACGCAAACTCCATTTGTCTTACATGCACTACATAAGTTAAGTTTCCTACGATCAGCTGGAAATTTAAAGAAATTATCCTACTGAGATAAATTGGATAAACTTGGTAGTTCGAGTCTGTTTGGAGATTTGAGCAACACTTATCTTTTTACGTATATGTTCCGAGTTGTTTGCAAGTAAGTACATATACAGGGTGGTGCTGTCAATGCAACAATAAATTTAAACTTGGGCTATATTAGTTTCATGACATTTGTATGAAATAATGCTGCCAACGTTACACTATTCCATACAAATGTCATGAAATTATCAAATTAATGCGATATTTTTGAAAGTGGCAAACCATTTCTATGGACTAATATAGCCCAAGTTTAAATTTATTGTCGCATTGACGGCAGCACCCTGTATAGAAAATGGATCTAAAATACTAAATTGATTCAATACAGACTGCATCAATTAGTTCATTTTACATTTTTGACGACGTAAAAAACGAGGTAGTAAGGAAAATGAGTTTCTCCTCGAACATTTTTCACTTTTTTATAAAAGCCCCGCTTTTGCTAAAAATGGAGTACCTTTTTGATTAGCTTCGTAAATCTTTTATACCTATTTTTTATAACACAGTATTACAAAACAAATATCTGCTAATCTGCTTTAAAGTTTGTCGGCATATCACATTGCTGTTCAACTTGCCTACATTTAAAAGGAAAAAACAGACCAATGTCTGAGAATTTTAGGTTATTTATTGAATAAGTTCCATCTTAAAAAATCCTGCCAATAACTTCCCCAAACCATCGAAACCGTAACCCAATTTACACTTAATGACGATGATCTAGATAAGTTTTTAACGTAATAAAGCGCTACAGAATCAATAAAAGGAAACCAAAAACAGAAAACAACAAACCGGGTGATATCTTTTCAGTGAATATTTTTCGTTAACTGGCTTATGCTCGTGCATAATATTTCAGCTGCCAACGTTATCTCTTTTATAGTTCACCGATTTCATTATTTCCTACATTGTATTTATACTGACCACGTGTGGTTGTGGCCAGCTAATTACCAATTTAGTTAATCGGATTCGTTACTTCACAATCGATTCACTGTAATAGGATTATATTGGGACTTAATAAATTGACAAAACTGTATGTAAGTTTGATATTTATTGATCACTTACTGTTACTATCGTTATTTATTTATCACATTAACTATCATATTGTGTATATTAAATATCACATTGCAATATTCCTTGATATAAAATACTATAAAATTAATAACAGTAAACATTATTATCTAAGATCTCACATGTACACACGACAGCACATCAAGTGTAACAGTTTTACTACGAAAGCAGTCTCTATTACGTACGCAGTAAAAGTGGTCTCAAGGTCAAACTGTTACACTTGACGTGCTGTCGTCTGTACTTTATATGAATTAAAGCATAGTTTTGTTTTAGTTGCTACAAGCTGCACAATCAATATCCTAGCCACTTCGGCACACTTTGAATGGTAAAAATCCATCGAAAGATTTGCTGTAGTCCCACATAACTGAAACATTACCTTCCGCGTATGCATTGTCCGATTCGTTAATTAATTCTGCTGAATCGCAATAAACCTCATCAGCCAAAAGCACGGCATTTACTACTTTTTCATCACCATTCAAATTAATTTTACATTTCCACGGAGTGAACGCCATATACAAGTAAATTTGTGTTATCTTCACAACAATTATCTGTTTCTTGCCGCTCTCAAATATCAGCTCTTTTTCCGGTTCAACTACTCTGGGACAAAATTGGGGCCCAGCCATTAAAGCCTTAATATATTTCGGGTAGATAACGTTGTCATTACCGCAAGATTGTTTGGTACATTTACTCTTGGTTACACACCACATACAATAGCTTTTGGTGAGACAGGAGGAACACGATGTCATAGTCTCGCATGTTTGGCTTTGTGTGTCGTGATCGACATCTGTCGCCGAACATGTTGACAGAACTATTACAACCGCTATTGCTGCCGTTGAAATGTATCCAAATACCATGTTTATTCGCAAATTTTACCAAATTAAGCAATAAATCAGGAGTTCTATTTTAATCAGTAACACAAACTTGGAATGGTGACTGTTGCCTTTGTTTGAAAGGAGAGCTACTGTTTTTCTGACTAACACATATATGATCACAACGTAAATGTTCTTATAACGATGTCCTTAATGCACTGAAGAGAGATAACAAACTAGCAGTTATTAATATAGTTGCAAATAGTAAAGTATTTGCAGTTATACCTAAAGTCCCGGGGGTCAATATCTCATTATCGTCAGCAATTTACGACATCGTTCGATCTTTGTTAGGATTAAACTTAGATAAGGAAATATTTTACATGGTGCACCCTTCACTAATAATTAATTTTGTTGATAATATTATTATAAAAAGCTTCTAATTTTTTTTTTATAAATTACTTTTTAGACATGTTTAAAAAGTTTTTTTTTTTTAAAAACCGTCACATTATATACGTTGATCAACAACTTCATTTAGGTAAAAGAATACCTTTATAAGGAAGTATCGCTCTTCTTTATCTAAACTTATTTATTATGTATGTAAGTCACATGAAATATAAAAACACAAATTTTATTATTTAAACATACGATATGGAAAACAGTACCATTACTGGGCATGGACGGCATTTCATCTTAGGCCCCAGGATGACAACGCGTCTGTAATATGAAGTGATTTTACCTTGTTACTACAGGTGTCTATAGGCGGCGGTAACAGCTTACCATCAGGTGGGCCGTCAGCTTATTTATTATCTAGTAAAAAAATAAAAAATAAAATAAAAAAAAAACATAATGTTCTAGTCAACAAAGTTAACAAAAATAGTAATAAACACAAAAATTATCTGGAATTATACATGCTTATAAGTATATAGGTATACTTAGAAAAATATCTAAACTAGAAAAAATCATGACTTGGGGTGGTCTATAGTACAGTTCATGTTTTTTTTTATACCACTAAGGTGGCAATCAAGTATACGGCCCACCTGATGGTAAGTGGTTACCGTACCCTATGGACGCTTGCAACACCTGGGGTATCACTTGCGCGTTGCCGACCCTGTAAAAACCTTTTCACGCCTTTTTTGAAGAACCCCATGCTGTACTCATTTGAGAAAACCTCTGCAGCTAAGAACTCATTTCACCACTTGAGCGTACGCGGGAAAAAGTTTCTCTGAAACCGTACAGTACGCGACCACTTTGGTTCCAATTTGTGAGATTGAACTCCCTCCCGGTGGCGAGCGGTACGATGATAGAAAGAAGCCGTGGGCATCATGTCAAATAATTCCTCAGAACACGCCCCGTTATACAAACGGTAGAACATACACAAAAAGGCAAAATATCTCCTAAGGCTTAAATTTTCAATACCGCTTGTGAGCTCAGGATCTTCGACAATTCTCATAGCGCGTCTTTGGAGCACGTCAAATGGTCCAAGCTGGTATCTAGGCGCTCCCGCCCATAAATGGCAGCAGTACTCCATATGGGGCCTGACTTGAGACTTATACAGTAACAGTCTTTGCCCCGAAGTGAAATACCGCCGCGCTCTATTAAGCACACCAAGCTTCTTGGATGCCAGCTTGACTTTATCCTCCAAATGACTGCGGAACTGCACGTCACTAGAGATATCAACACCAAGGATCCCGATACTCGTAGAGATGGAAAGCGGTGTGTCCAGGAATTAATGGGCTACAGCAAATGGAGTTTTATGTTTCATTTTTCATGTTATTCTATACGTGAACTGTAATACGGAAGATTAATTGAAGACTAGGGCGTTTGTGCACTACAAGGAATTTTAATGTCCGGCAGCCGGATTTTTTACGGTTCGATGTGGCATGAAAAAAGCGGATGATAGGCTTGTGCACTTGACCGTCTTTACTCGGATCGCAGTTTAGGGTAGCTGTCTTTGAAACTACACGCCAGAAACGACGAGTTTTTTGGAACGTCGGCAGTTGATTGCTTTATTACCTACTCTACGTGCGAAGACGTAGAAGACAGGAGTTTTGGGTTCATCCCCTTATAAGTGAAAGATACCTCACAGGGTTTCATTGTGTTTTTATATGTATCAATAGTTTTATCCCATAAACTAGGCGGTAGGCCCTTATGTAGGGTTGTCTGGGTAGGTATATACCACCGCCTTTCTTAATTCAGCCGTGAAACAGTTCGCTGTGTGATTAAAGGGAAAGGTAGCCAGTGTAATTACTGAGCGTGGACGGCATTTCATCTTAGGCCTCAGGATGACAACGAACCTGCAATATTAAGTGATTTTTCCTTGTTATTGCAGGTGTATACCATCAGATGGGCCGTCAGCTTGTTTGTCATCTAGTTGTATAAAAAAAACAATAATTTCGTAAAAATGTCGTACATGATTGTGAACTCGATCACTGTCAAACTTATTAGTTGCTTTTTTTTCAAACGAAACGAGCGATGTGTGCACCGTAGAAGCAGGTCGCCGAGGAGTTGCGGTGAGGGATGAGCCAACGCAGCGTCTTGTGCGTGCGACACACATGCCCTCCTCCCCCGCGCCCGCTCCGCTCGCTTATAAATATTACTGATTGCGGATGCAGTGCACAAGCGTAAACAAGTTTTTCATTGCTGTCATCTCGGACCGAAAAAAAACTGCCCGAAATGGTCAAAAGTAAAATTTCAGACGGTAAAATTACGTATAGTGAACAAACTAGTATATACATTTATGGCGTGCCATATCGGACCGTAAAACATCGGACTGCCGGACATTAAAATTCCTTGTAGTGCACAAACGCCATAATTTGAAATTAAAAATCCATTTTGGGTATTTTCACTAAATTATAAGGTGACTAAAAAATATTATGATACGTAGCTTACCTCTACATAAACCTTTCTTTTTTATACTACTAGATCAGTGTAGCTGACGGCCCACCTGATGGTAAGCGTTTACCGGCGCCAACTGGCGCCTAGATATAGACACCTGCAATAACATGAAAAATCGCTTGATATTGCAGGTGCGTTGTCATCGTGAGGCCTAAGATGAAATACCGTCCATGCCCAGTAATTACACTGACCACCTTTTCCTTCAATCCGAAACACAGCGAGCTGTTTCACGACTGAAATAAGAAAGGCGGTGGTACCTACCCTGACGACCCTACATACGGGCCTACCACCTAGTGTTTACGGATTACGGCAGTAGGTATTTGTATTTTCGTGTTTAATCCTTGTATACTACTTTAATTTTTGTTACATGATGATAAAGTACTTATGCGTTGATTTTGACTACAGCCGCAATATGACTGTCCCCCGTTAATACCTATTGCTCGTGGCTTTATTTTATTACCCAGAGACGCTCCTACCCAATGAAATTACAGTTTAAAATTTAAAATATTTGAAAGACGGAGGATTTTATTGTGCTACACTTCCTTTTCACAGATAAAATATTCATCTTTGGTTTTAATTATGACGATTTCAATAAACAACGAAGAGGTTTGGTTTCGACGGAAATGCTTAATTATAATCATCGAGTGATAATTGACTACCTGAAATCCAGAGACTACTATTAAAATTCCTCCTGTATATACGTACTATAATGTGACAGCTAAGGTCAAAGTTAATAAAAATACTCGAGTGGGTACTAATCACGTGTTGCTTCACTATCGCGGATTGACCTATCACATAAGTAATAATGTTTCCAGCATAAATGTCAGTATTATTATAGGTACCTAACCTTAGATTAATACAAGAAAATTAACTTTCGTTACAGATAAGAAAGGAAACTCTTTGATTTTCGTTAAAAAATACTTTGATCCTATAATTTGACAGTAAAATTAATGAAATAAAATAATGACACAAATCATTATATTACAGTACGTAGCATAATTTAAAATTAGCTCGACAAAATCAAACTAAACGGAAGAATTTGAATCAGTTGTACCTATACAGAAGGTATAGGTACACGAGGTCACTGTCGAGGTCACTGTCGACCACTAAGTATTGATTAGAGCAATCAATTATAAGTATACATTTTTCAGCTTCATCGTCCCAAACTTTCGGCTCGTAGCAATCACAGCGTGAGTAGTCACATATTTGGACCATGGGCTGGGGTTTAATGGAACGACAGGCACGCTGACTCATGGTGATCTCCGAAAAGCCTAGTGTATACGAGAATGTACCGAACGAGAACGATTTTATACCTGTGAATAAACAAAATATATTAATAAAATAGAATTTAAAATTGTAACTAACCCCCGGTCTCATTAATCACCTATCTAACTCCACCTCATTGAGACTTTTCTGTTATTGGTCAGGAATGCGTTGAAACAGTAGGTAATAGCAGAATTTGCTGCACAAGTTTGTACACTCCTCTGGTAAAACTGCGATAGAAGATCGTAACAAATAACAATATGTCCCGCAGGGTTGTTCACCATGATACCGCCGTCCTGAACCACCACCAAACGTCACCATCCAACGTGGTTGAGTCCAAGCACGCTATATCCCGCAGCAAAGTAACAAAGTAGTAAATGAGTTGATAGTCATCAAACGGGTTCTCTAATGTCTCACACACAATTCATTATTAAATTTTTAAAAGACATATTGAAATGTCAACAAGTTACAAGACCAAAAATAATATTTCGCAAATAATTTGTTTGAATAAATTTCAATTACAAACTTTTTGTTTACTAAAATTGCATTTTGCTTTTTTTCAAACTATTTATTATTTTATAAATTACCATTAAAATATAATAATTTTTGTAATGCGCGTCCAATCATTTAAACAAAAGTAAAACGGTCGGAATACTCGCTCGGCTCGCGCGTTGGGTTCTCTATTTTGTCTCATATTTTTTTTATACATAATCTAACGTGTCATAATGATAAGTAGCCCTAACTTAATGTCTCATAATATCACTTGCCAACCAAAATCCCTAAATATAATTTGACCTATTTCTTTTTGCTATAAATATCACAATCTATAATATTTAAAAGACATAAAAGGCTTTTCTATAATAGTTGTAAGTCGTAACGTAATATCTAATAATATAACGTGCCCTAAAATCGAAATATTTCTACTAATTATCTAGCCCAGGTAAATATCATAAGAACTTGTGTAACGGATACTAGATAAACATGCATGCAGCATGCAAGCAAGCATGCAGTATGCAAGCAAGTATGCAGCATGCAAGCAAGCATAAAGTATGCTAGAAAAAAGAAAGCAAGCATGCAGCATGCAAGCAAGCCTAAAGCATGCAAGCAAGCAGCATGCAACCATGCATCATGCATGGCTTGTGTCATGGTTCCGGCGCCGCGGGGCTCCGGCGTTCCCACGCGACCTTATCGTCACAGATGGTTTCTGTCCACCACCGCAGCTTCGGCTTGCTGGCCGGCTCTGCCGGCCAGCCTCAGCCGCGGCGTTGGTCGTTAAAACCACCTGCTCCTCAGCTCGCGGGCCGCCTCACCCCTCCGCGCCTTCGCGGGCTTAAATTACACTCTAGGGGTAGGGCAGACAAGACTACGTGGTGTCGGTTTTACAGTGATATATTTCTGTCACTGAATTTTAAAACGCAACGGTTGTTTAGGTTCATAAGAAAGAAAGAAAGAAAATACATTTACAAGACAACATATTAGTTAAATTATTTGGCGCTTGTTATGTTTTTATATTTTTTTTTTGTTTTTAGGGATTCTTATCTTATGTTTTTGGCATGAAAATTTAAGAAATGATAGGTACGGTGCCATACCATAAATTGCCTAATGTCTTTCGACTAAGTAACCATATTATTTAAGAAAAATTGGTCAATAGATCTTTGTCGTTTAACGTATTTGTGTTAGGAAAAATTTACTAATGTTCTTTTGCAAAATAACAATATATGAAGAAATTACTTTATGAGATTTACAGTTTGTGAAACATAAATAAATGGAACGTTGATTTGCAAAATGATAACTTTGAATTTCGTTGCTTGTTATCTGTAAATTTGTATAATAACTGTTGATCAACCAAAGGGGAACCCATCAAACGCCTAAACAGATCTTCATAAACTATAGCTATTGACTATCTCGATTACGTCAGCTTTCAAAAAAACATTCAAAATCGGTCGATTTGTTTAGGAGCTACGAAGCCATAGGCAGACACATAGATACACAATAAAATGAAAATAATATTAGGACTCAACATTTACAGTATCTTGACGGCTCTGAGAATATCTCCACGGCTCTTGGAATGGATATGTAATACCTACCTAGAATGTATATGAGTACCTGTAAAAAGAAAATACCCAGCACACAAGACAAAAGCAGACAAAAAAAAGAACACAGAAAATATAGACTCAATTCTATCATCATAATCCAAATCGACTTATTTGCGTTTGACACAAAATTTACTAATAAAACCTCAGAGCGCTGACCTCCATTTAGACCTGTGTCGATCGATCATTTCCCGCGACCCGGGTCGATCACGACCTATTAGGTTGGTGATCGACTCACAATGATCCGATCAAATGATCGATCGCGAGTCTCAAGTGTTTTTGAGCCGCACAACACATGATTCGGTTCTCTATGCTCACGGGTCGTGGATCACGCACGTCACGGGTCGCAACGTGGGTCTCGGGTCTTTTGGGTACTGTGTACGATTCGTGTCGCGCGCGCGTTGTTATAGCGTTATATAATGAACACGTAATTATGTTTCGAGGTTATAAATAATAGTATATTTAAGTATTTTAAATATATATTTTTTAAATAAATAATATTTTTTATAAAGTATTTGTTCGTTTTGTGTTATTAATTCAAATTCTTAATCACGATGATTAGATTTTATCACTGTGTAAATAGAAAATTTTGTCTTTCGAAACAAAGTGAGTTATCGAGTTAAGCGCGTAAACATCGATCTCAGTGATCGAATCTTTTTGTGGCTCGCGACCCGATCACTCCTGAATGACTAGTGATCCAATCAAAGTGATTCGATCAATCACGATCGACTCAGGTCTACCTCCAGACTAGGACAGCGGTCTCTGCTGCCAACTGAAATACTTATTAAATAGATAGTAGATTAGATTTGGTTTCAAAACCATGGTCCTTGTTACTCCTATTAATTAAAACACACCTGACAATGTGTATGTGTGTGTGACGCTGTCTCCACTAATAATTACTTATTTTCCTATGCTGCAGCAGCAGTGCCTTTATACTTACATTTTTATATATAATGGAACCTTTGTGTGTGAATAAATAAAACAAATACCTAATAGTTATTTTCATCCCCCCATCTCGGAAAAAACGAGTATTTTTACAAATACTTACAATTCGGTTAAGTTGGGGCAGTGCTTTCAAATATGCTTAATTTTTGATTTTAACATTCTTACCTCAGGACGTGAAATTATTCTAGTTTCATATTTTAATTACTTAGTAATTTTCCAAACATTTAAAATAATGTGAAAATAAAAAATTAAGCATATTTGAAAGCACTGCCCCAACTTAACCGAATCGTAGGTATTTGTAAAAATACTCGTTTCGGATGTTGAAATAGAATATTTCGACATTGTAGGGTGGACGTTAGCTCATAAACGCAAATACAGATAGACTAGAAGAATTTCACAGGGATATCCCAAGTCCTGGGTGGCTCAGTGGTCAGAGCAGTCGCCCGGATTGCGAAAGGTCGCGGGTTCGATTCCTGCCTCAGGACGTAAAATTTTTCTAGTTTCATATTTTAATTACTAAGTAATTTTCAAACAATTTTTTTTTATTTTGTATTGAGTCATTTCCTCGTTGAGGTGGGATGAAAAGTCAGTGTTGCACTCGAGTGCAAAGATTTTTCACCTCTGCTCTTTTGATTCCCTCGCTAACGCTCAGGATTCTAATTTTTTAAACACTCGCTGCGCTCGTAATTCAAAAATTAGAATCCTGATCCTGGGCGCTCGTGGTTCAATTTTAGAATCCTTCGCTTGCTCGGTCATCGAAATTGAGCACGCGGTTAAAAAGCAACTTTGCACTCTTGTATAAAAAAAAATTGAATCCTGAGCGTTAGCGTTAGCGTTAGGTAATCAAAAGAGCACGAGGTGAAAAATCTTTGTACTCGAATGCAATACGTAACTTTTCATCCCACCTCAGCGAGGAAATGACTAAATGCAAAAAAAAACCATTGGCGCAATATTAACAGTTTCAGTCAATTCTGTTGGCGTCAAATAAACTTCTTCGTCGCTAGAATTACTCATTATAGGTATTTCACTTGTTTTCAAGTTTCTTGTTTTTAAAAAAAAGGTACACCAAGAAGCTGCTGAGTCTGAGTTTTTAACAAGTTAAAAAAGTTTGTATGATAAATAGGGCACCATGGAGGTAGAAGTAAATAGGTTTAATGATGTTTTGAATTCTCAAACTGTGCACACGATGTTCTAAATTCAAATTTACTTTATCCTCTAGCGGATAAAAACGGCTTTTGCACTCAGATATCGAAGAGCAAAAATACTCTTTCCTGTAATAAACATTCTTTACAAAGCTATTGACAATCATATACACAGTCGTCTGTCGATAATTCTATTGTAATTGTAACACAAAATGGTATTGAGTAATAAAATTGCTAATATTAAGTATTTTCTTATGTTACATAATACATATTTTTTTTAAAAGAAAAATATCCGACACTCTCAATAATCTAATACTTAAGTATCTGACACAAAACTGTGATAACTATCGCTAGATAAGTTTAGATTTTAGATTATTATACCTCACGTGATTTATCATCATATTACACAATAATAAAGATCTAGGACATTTTCATATTTACATAGTAGACAGAAATTTAATAAACTCGGACACTAGTAGGTACATTCTGCCGAAAGTATTTTTGAATATTATTTTTCCGAAAATCAGTTTTTATTGCTTTACGTTTCTTGTTTATCTGAAAATAGTAGGTAAGGATGTCTAATATTTACACAAGGAACCAGTATAGTCGTCCTTTATTAATAATCCGCATGCTTGTATTTTCGAAATTGCTAGAACCGAATAATCAAATACTTTTATTTTCAAATAGTTTTTACTCATTAAACCAACCACGGAACAGTATGAAGCATGCAAATCAGCATGGAGGCAAGCATAATTATGTTTGCCTTACCACCTTCGCGTTCGCTGCCACCAAGCTCAGTGGCTCTTCGGCATTGCCTGGCTGGCCGTCTCACTCTTTCGCGACTCATCATCATTGCCCTATCCTGTTCCTAATTATTTCTAGTCAGCAGCTTCCTTTTCTGTATCTTCTATCATTCGATATCCCAACATTCGCTGCTTTCAGCCATTGATTGTTACCGACTTTTGACTCTCGAAGCTGTGTCTATGACCGACAACGGGACGTGGATGAGGATGCTTTAGGACAGACAAAAAAAAAGAGAAAAAGACATAACGACTTAAAGAATCAACTAGTTTGCAATGATATAATTATAATAGCTGTCCTTTCTACTTTAAAATTGATAGAACTAGTTGTACAGCGTGTGTACCTACTTCAGAATCATGCCCACTGTATAGAACTTGAATAGAATAAGACATAAACTTAAGAAACTCACAGCAGAAATATTATGTTCCAGGTTCACGGGGTCAATTTGTTGCCTACAAAACAAACTCATATCCTTAGTTACGATTTTATTGATATACGATCAGAGCGGTTTATCGGTTTGTCGTCTTCCTCTGGTCTCGTTTTCAATCAAACAGCGGAAATTATGTTTCGTCTCATCGTAGATCTAAGAAAATCTTTCCATTTTTGACATGAACTTGTAAATACTTATTGAATAAATAAATTCAGTTGTTAACTTGGTTTCATTTGATAGCAGTAACTTGTTAAAGGTAAACTTAGTAGGTATTCTATTGTTTTATACTCTACATTGCTTTATTTCTATTAAAATTTAACATAATTTTCAGCAAAGAGTTTGAATATGTGCGTGCTGGCTGAATATAATTTCGGTATAAATGTCCAAGTAAAAAGTTTTATTCTTTTTTTAGGGTTCCGTACCTCAAAAGAAAAAAACGGAACCCTTATAAGACCACTTTGTTGTCATAATTGTCATAATTGGTGACCATACTTTTTAAATATTTTTATAAACTTTTACTAGTTTGTACAGCAAAAAACAATCTGAAAGCCGTATATTTTAAATTAAATCACAAAAACTGGAGCTTTATATGCAAGCCCGTTCCTTCCAGGGTCCAAATTATGAAGTGAGTTATCGGTGTCATGTGGGGTATCGTATGAAAAGGCTTCATTGGCACAAGCTTAAGCAGATTTTTAATTAATTTTATGATGTATAATTTGACGAGCTATGACGATAACTAATTCTAAAGGATTTTTGGCTTAGTAAAACTTAACCAAATAAACTATGTCCTTTAGTACAATATTTTTCAACAGGTAGCATACCTTATAATTAAATACAATACACCTCTATACGTTCCACTGCTGGGTGGCTATACCTATATACCTCCTACATGGGAGAAACATATGAGGAGTTTGGGCCATAACACCCACCACGCGCTGGCCCAATGCGGGTTGGTGGTTTAAAGCAGTTACAGTTGCAGTAACAACCGGGACCACCGGCTTAATGTGCCTTCCGAAGCATAGAGGAGCTCAAGATAAGAAAGATTGACGTCGTCTACAGTCGTCGTGATAGTCGTCTTTATTCTACCATTACAGTTTTATATTAGACACTCCGTATGTTTTTTTCACCCTTGTTGCATTTAAAAAAAAACTATTTATTTATTTTGCTACGTTTATAAAAAAATATTACCTTTGAAAAATAAACAATTTTTACCTTCAATATTATCGTTCCGTAATATGTATCAACATCTGCGGTGATTTTGTTCAATCTTCCACTGAGCTGGAATCGCGAGTTGATTTTGTTGGTGCACAGATAAATAGATTTGTGGATTGAGTGAGGCACTTGGGCCGAATTGCTGAGGCGGCATACCTGTATAGGGCTGAGTTCGGCAAATATAAAACTAAGGTGAAATAACAAGACTACCAGCATAAACCTCGTGGAATCAACAGCGCTGTATTGCCACAACCATATCATTCCTCCATGTTATCCACGTACTGAACTTTAGAGTAATGCTTTGACAATATATACTTAAACACTGTTCTTTTTTAGGGTTCTATATCCAAAGGTTAAAACGCGATCCTATTACTAAGACTCCGCTGTCCGTCAGTCCGTCCCTCCGTCCGTCCGTCCGTCTGTAACCAGGCTGTATCTCATTAACCGTGATAGTTAGACAGCTGAAATTTTCACAGATGATGTATTTCTGTTGCCGCTAAACAACAAATACTAATAAACAGAATAAAATAAATATTAAGGGGGCTCCCATACAACAAACGTGATTTTTAATGCTTGTTTTTGCTCGATATTAATAACGGCAATAGATAAAGGTACGGAACCCTTTGTGCGCGAGTTCGATTCGCACTTGGCCGATGTTTTATTGCTTCTAAATATAATCAATTATCTTTGCTAGTCTCTCCTCATGTTGCAGGTCTTTCTTCTTAGATGTAATTTACTCATTTGTGTATTCTTTTTTGCAGAAAAATCTTAATAACAATGAGGTATAAGTCACGAGCTTGAAGCTATTATGTAACAACTTTAGCAAGTTTTCAATCAACGAAAACTTTTATAATTTTTTTAAGTCTCAAACAAAAGCACTCAAATTATTACACCTCCGAGTTTACAACTATTTTTCGATGTTGCTAGCTCAAATAAAACTCTCGTCGTCTATAGTTGATTGTGAGGATTCTTTACCTTCCAAACCAGGACAACATTGAAGTAAGGGCAGCCCTAACCATGTCTTGCATGGTTCGCGTAGAAAGACGACGACAGACGTTAGATTGGTCGTATGTAGGTATGTGCAAAGCGCTCGTATTTTAGCTTTAGGGCCCACACCGTAATAAGTTAGGATACACTCGTAACTCCTCTGTTTGTAACGTCCAATTACACTGTAGGCAACTTCCAATTACCTACTTACTGTTTTATGCAATTACTTACAATATATCATGATTATAAATAACTATGTCCTTTACAAGAAGATAAGGCACATTAATTTGTAAGCCCACCAAACCGCATTGGGACAGCGTATATAGTGGTTATAGCCTAAACTCCTCATGCGGATCTCCTGTGTAAAAGGCCTGTGCCCAGCAGAGGGACGAACATAGGCTGGCGATAAATAACTAATGTCTAAATGCACAAAATGTGTGTTTTCAAAGATGTTACGTTTTATTTACTTAACACAGTATAATTTATCGGTGTTATAACTCTCGTCAGAATCATAGCTCATAAAATTATCGATTATTGTACTGTATACCTAAGTCTTTAGAAATATATGACTCATTATTGAGTTATCGGTTTTTATTTCGAAAAAATGTACTTACATAACTTTATCGCATATTTCACAAAAAAACCCTAATCATAGTTTCAGTTTTACCATTCAAGCGCCATCATGAAAATTCATCCTGTTATAGTACATTATGGTACAAGTGTGTAATGTTGGTGATTACCGCTGAGGCGCATTGAGGCCCGAGCCGTCAGGCGAGGGTCTTAAGGAGCCGAGGACGGTAATCATCAATACACACGTGTATCATACAACGTTTTTCAACACACTTCTGAATAAAATAATACCTACTTAAATAAAAAACCATTTTACATAGTAGATAAAAAGTTTATTTAGAGAAACAATTAGTAAATGTGCAGTTAGTAAAATTATAATTAACTATTTTTGATGATATAGCGGTCTCATCAGATAGATTATTTACTGAAATACTTTCATGTTCTATTGTTATTTGTGATGGTTCATTATTCGTGTAGGTAGGTGAAATCCAATCATTGGATGTACTTGGTATTTCGCTAGTAGGATGCGTCTCAGAATCAAGTTTAATTCTTTTTGTGTTTTTCGCACAAATTTCCTTCTTGTTTTGTATGGAATCTTCTACGTATGATTCTGCTACATTGCTAGATCGCCACCCGCCATGTCGCTTCAAAGTCATTATATCAGCTCCTGAATTTGCCAGCAATGTAGCTGAAGTTCTTCTGAAACTATGTCCAGTGTAGCTCTCAGCATCTACTAAACCCAAAAACTTAGCGATTTCTTTAGGCATATAACCAAATTTGTTTATACCTATAGGCTGACAGGTACATTTACCATTCTGGTAATTTAGAAAGAAACGGTCATTTTTTGTTTTTGGAGAACGCAAACTTTCATACTTCTTAACAATATCATAGAATGGACCGTGTATGGTGAATGACCTAGGTATTTTATTTTTCGTGATAGGTATCTTCACTAAAAGCATCTGGCCATGGTTTTCTATATCTTTTACAGTTATATTTGTTAATTCTTGTATCCTACAGGCACCAGTTACACCAAATATTAAAGCAACCTAAAACAAAAGAAACAATAATTAAAGTCAACAAGCTGCTATTAAATATTTAATTAAAATTAATTTAACTAACCTTTGTAGCCAAATATTGGCTATCTGGAGCATATTTAATAAATTTTTCAATATCGTCAGATGATAAAACCTTTGATTTTTTGCTTCTAAATCCATTAGATAGTCTCTTTAGATAAGCTGACAAATTCGAGTATGTTTTTAAGTCCACTCCATTCTTTGTTCGGACTGTACTTTTTAACATTGAGTAAATACACCACAAAGAGCTAGGTTTGTACTTAGAAGATAATTCTTTAAAGTACGCCATGAACACATTTTCTGAAAAAGACTGCGTATTCTTGTTGTTCTGCCATTGTATGAAATTTTGGTACGCTAATAGATATTTTTCCTTTGAGTTTTCTGGTAGTAAACTTTCCATAACGTTCTGGGCTTCACATCTTATATCGGGCGGTGTACAACATAAACCATTTTCTTCATAAATTGTATTTGCAGACATCTTAATTAATAACTAACTAAATAACTTCAAAAGAAAAAACGAGACGAGTTGTGAAAAATGTTTCGTAATGGCGGGAAAAATTAATCAGTTTTCCTATGCGCGCGCATCGGCCATAGACTAAAAAATGAGGTTTCTTTTTTTTGTGCTTTTCGCGGATAGCTTTTTAGCGCAAATGTAAGCGTAACTCAACCAATAATATTAAAAAAAACTATTACTCACTCGTGAATAATAGTAATGAAAAAGTCACAGTTTGATTATAGGTGTCATTATGTGCCTAATTGCCATGGGATTAGAGCCACTTTATGAGGAAGTGTGTTGAAAAAATATTTATTTCACGAAAAAGTTCAACAATGAATAATAAATAAAAAACTCGCCAAGTTGGCTTCAAACTTTTAAGACTATGAGAAACTTTTGCCATAAAATTCCGCTATTACTTCATTTGTCCCAGTAGATTTTATTTCATTATTTACCTATTGGTATACGCAAAAAAAATAGTTGGAATCTATTAATACTCGTGATTATACACTAGGTACATTTTAAGTAACAATACTAAGTGTCGTATATAATTTATTACTCTGGTGAAGTAACTAATATCCAAAAACAAGTTAGCTACGTCTGTAAGGAGATTTCTCAAGTTTATTTAGCACAAGTTTATTATCAAGACAACACAAACAAGGAAACAGCACATTGTAAGCGGATGCGGCACCATCTTAGCGCGCCATATTGCTTCCTATAACCTAAACAGTTTCCGACAAATACCTTCAAGCGAAGCAAACCAAAACGGATACATGTTCATAGTATTTGCATTTGTGTGCATTTGACTGAAATTTACTACATATTAAGCTGTTTGCCCACTACTCCCAGTATTAAAAATATAAAATTAAATAATTAAGTAACCCCGGCGTCATTAATCATCTATCTAACACCATCTTATTGAGACTATTTGTAGAAACCCAAACACGCTATATATGCTGTAAGTTTCTGAAGAATTAAGTATCCCGCAGTCTTTTGATGTTATAAGATCAGCTCAAGGTTAGTATGTCATGGGAATGTCAGCGAAGTGACAGTAGACCAAATTTCAAATCAATTGGATCGTAAAAGTTAGTAAAACCCTTTTATCATATAGAAAATGAGCTGATAGTCATCAAACGCCTGAACTGATTTTCATAAATTATAGCTAAGAGCTATCCTAATCACGTCAGCTTTCAAATAAAAAAACAAATCAAAATTGGTCCATTTTTTTAGGAGCTACGATGCCATAGACGCGCATTTAAGGGAAAATGTGGGGAATATTGATTTTTTTCCCCCAAAATTGGGGATTTTCAGTTACGTTTTTGGGTAATTGAGACCGTCGAAGTTGGCAACGCTGTTCCCAACATAAGATCAAAAAACAAATCTTTCTTCATAATTGATGTTCTCCTAAGTTGGTACCAGGATGATATTAAGGAAAAAAATATTAATTTTTACACAATATGATATAAAAGTTGAGATAGGTACAGTAATTTGTGTTTCTTTGGTATAAAATTACAGTACTTATGCCTGACATAAAAACAAAAACTAAAAACAATGCAAAATTTACAAGCATGCCAGTTATACCGAATGAAGGTATAATTTGTTTATTGTTGAAAACACAAAGTAGGTCTTGAATTCATAGCACAATTTCCGTAACTACGAACTACTAAACTTTTCCGCTGGCCTTGTTCCAAAGAACTACGAAGAAGATCTGCTCGTTAAAATTATCGTGCATTTGAGCCTCATTTTTCTGATTTCAAATTCTTACTTCTTGGTACGATAACTGTATCACTTTACTGGCTGTGTATCATTTATTCATTATCATTTTATAAAAATCGTAAAATGTGACCCAGTGATGATTCTCTTGAACCTTTCTCGCTCTGTGAAACACATGCACCCTCGCAGTGAAACTAAAACTGTTATTAAAAACAAATAAAACACTTCTGAGAAGAATCAACCCTTTTAAATTATATGCCCTCTAAACATAAAATAACACTCCTGGATAAGAATATGGATAAAGGAGTTTCAACAAATTAGGTACGGTCGAAGTCAAAAGTACCTTAACAGCTTAATGATATGTCACATCAACTATTTAGCAACTAAATATTATTATTGTACAAGCGCAATAGTCAGTGAGATATTACCATATCTCACTGAGTACTATAAAGAGTAGTATTGTCTTAAACCTTTGCGAGCACTTGAAGTAAAAACCACTTTACCGGTAAAGAGATTTTATTTCAAACTTAAAAAGTGTTTCCTAAGCTAACTTTTGAGTTCAACGGTACACAGAAGAATTTAAAAGAAATAGATGCAGTTATGTATAGGTTCTTCAGCAACCGCACGGGATATCGCTCCGTTCCCTATAATATGGTTGAGCGGAGCGATGGCTGGCACATGCGTCATACTTGTGAACAGGTGCCACTAGTGGGAATGGTCATCTCTAAGCTTCCTTGATTTTGTAATAATTTACCTACATATTCATCAATAGTATCATTTCTGAGGGATTTTTGAGGTATATGGCGTTATAGGATATTATATATAAAACAATACAATTATTATTGTAATGACGTGGTCAGACAAGAGTTTAAAATTAATGAAAGATGTTTAGCTTTATTAGGTCTTTGTATATTAATTGTTGACCTTTGTGTATTGTAATACCTATATTGTGATGGTGCATTGTCGGACAGCCTTTAAATACAGTAAATATTCTTGTCATATTGGTACGTTAATATAACCTTTTTTGTACTCTGTGCGATACTGCACTGCTAAATACTATTACTGTGTAATTAAACATTGTAACTTAATAATTGAAAAGAGTGACTACACGAGTTTGTTGCCGGAATCTTCCGGTAGTTCAACTTTTGGAACCGGTGTAAATTCAGACAGACTGACAGACAGACTGACTGACGGACAGACAGACAGACTGACTGACGGACAGACGGACCGACAGACAGACCGATAGACAGACTGACATTATAACATTCTTAGCTTACGTAGATCCAGATAAGACAAAGAGACAAACATTATGAAATTGTTAGTTAATATTATTTTTATGTGATAGACATAAGGTTTTTTTTGTTGACGATTCGAAAGTGCTTCTTGGGGGGCCTAATTGAATAAAGGTATTTTCATTTTCCTTTTTCATTTTCATTTTACCAGAATCAGTTCCGTAACGCATAAAAATTATAATATAACGCAACACTTTGTCGCGCAGCAGTGAAAATTGAGAGCAATAAAGTTTTAAGTGTGAACACAAAATTCGATTACTTTTATCAATGACACCACTTTTTATCCCTGAAACTTAGACTCCTTGACAATAAGTCATTTTCCAAGTTACAGTCGACGGCACGTGAAGCGTAACAGTTTGACCCTGAGACCGCCCAAACGCCGCTCGTAATAGAGGCGGCTTTCGTAGTGCAACTGTTACACTTGATGTGCTGTCGTCCTTCAACATTAGACGAAGTAACGCAACTGAGAAACAGCACTTAAGAATCTGCTGTATATTCTTTGTAATTTACTGAAATTTTGGTGACTAAGGTCTCCAGGAGAGATTTTTCAGCTGTGAAATTATCACTTCGTCTAGATTTCGACAAGATTCGTACCTACAAAAGCCCGTAACGTTCCAAGCGTCTACTGCAACTCAGGTAACCACTCACCTTCAGGCAAGACGTATTCTTGTTTGCCACTCAAATTGTATTTTGAAAAGACGCATGTATTTGACCAATTATAAAGTACCATGTCCATAAGTGCACATTAATCAAAGTTTTAAAATATGCTCACAGACGAGTAACTTCTGAAGGGATGGGGATTACAAAGGTCGATTACAGAAAGCAGGCACTTTAGCAACCTTGTTCAACTTACATCGGATATTACGCACGTAATTATAATACTGACGATACTTATTGATATACATGTTGTTGTGACCTTATTTTTATCTATGGAATTATGCTGTTTTCCTTTGCCTGTTGTAATTGTCTTTGAACGAAAATTCCGTTTATGATCTTATGATCTTTTCAATGTTAATTTATCAATTGTAATTTTTCAGGAATATTAATTACTGTCAATATTTGTAACAATGTGCATTTTGTAATTACTGATAACTTATTTTATTATAGTCTTTGTATTAAATGATAAGAACACAATAAGTTATTTAACTGACTAAAGAACAGTGTGAAGCGCAAAATGGCGCGATAGTAGGGGCAAAAAAGTATTGTAAAGTCTGCTAACAGCTCGGAGCGACAGTTCTTCGCTTACCACGCTACTGTACCAATCAGTTCCATTAAAGGTGCAAAAGGTTATACTGAGTTTTATTATAATATCAACATATTGTCATAATAATGAACCTACCTACTACCTTTTGTATGTTTTTAAGAGTATCCTTTATTTCTGTAAAGACGTTAATCTTTTTTGAAGTTAGGATTTAATAAAACAGAGTTAACAATTTTTTAACAGCTTGGCTTGACACTGATAAATACATACAATAAAGGTACTAATGGTCAACTCCAAATGAGTTTCTATATAGTTTATTAAGCTGCGTATAGACTCCCGGAAGCATATGATAATTAAAACCCTATTCGCAGTGTCCTTAGCGCTGGGCGACCCCCAGACACGCCCGTCACCTAGCCAGCAGGGTCTGTAATCAGATTTCTCCCCAAAACAAATGGTGCCCGTAATGTGTGGCTTCATATGTAAATCTGTAAAGTACCGCGTATCAGACAGACGCAATTAATTGTCTATGACGTATGATCGCCAGCGGGCTGGTAATGGACGACAGACTAAGATCCATCTAATTTATGAGCTAGTAACCTTTTCTTAATTGGGCTTAGCCTATGAGTATAGGTTTGTTTGAAGATGTTAAGGATCAAAAAACTCAGTGATCATTCTGCGAATTTGTATCTCTATCAGAAAAATACAAATTCGTAGAATGTAATATATTATTGCGGATATATTCAGAAATATACCATAATAGAAAATGACATTTCTTACATATAAGATTTACCATCATTCTAAACTTTAAAATGGAAAATTTAAATGAGACACGAGTGTGCGTGTAGTGTACGTGTGTGCGTGCGTGCGTGTGTGGGTATCTTCCTACTTATTTCAAGATATAGGCCAGCTTCACCGGAATAGCTCTAAGCAGTAGTATTTATTAACAAAACCTTAACGTATGTACCTATACTCTTAAATCATAATATACAGGTTGGTGATGACAATACGACTGTATTAGTTAATAACAATGTTTTGAAACTTTTAAATACATCTTATTAATTTGATAATTTCGTGTCATTTATGTGAAATAGTATAAAATTGGCTGCATTATTTCATAGAATTTTTATAAAATTATAAAATGAATATGATGTATTTGTTAGTTGCAAAACATTTCTATGAACTAATACAGCCCATATTTAAATTTACTGTCGTTTTGTCCTCACCACCCTGTATATTTCAATCCAAATAAATCATGCAGTAATATTTCTCATTTAAATTTGTTATGAGCCGTCGTGTATCCGCGTACCATTTTCTCATACGAACCCCTTGGGAGGCCGGCAGACACGGAACAGATATTCCGCAATTCTCAGATCCCGCTTTCGAGTAATATTAATATTTTGCTGTCGAAACACACGTATCGCAATAATACAATTTTCACGCTGAATCTACTTACGACAACAGAAATAACTTTTAGGGAAACAACATCTACAAAAATTTAGTGTTTAGGTAGATGATAATTATTAAGAGCTTTACAAAGAATATGTGTGAGCATAGAAAAGAAAATAAGTGCTGACTGCTCAAACTGAACCCAAAAATTGGGTTCAGTTTGAGCAGTTAAAAAAATTGGGTAATTGTTTAATTTGTAAAACCGCGTAAAACTCCCGGGAGCATGTAATAAATGATTGTTTACTAAAAGAACGACTAGACCGCGCAAACTGTATTAACGCTTTTGAAATACATATTTTTTCTTACACAATATGATACATATATACATATTTGTAATGTGCTCGCCAAGACCTTTCTTTTAATAATAATCATGAATAATAATAATATTCATACACTCACACCTATTATCTAGCCCAAAGTAAGCATCATTAAGAGCTTATGTTATGGATACTAGATAACGGATAAATATTGATAATAATATGTATGCAAATATGAGAAATATATACTAAATAATCATAAACATCCATGACTCGTGAACAAATTCTCGTACTCATACAAACATTTGCTCCTACCGGGATTCGAATCCGGGACCTCTGACCGAGTAGCCTGTATAGCAAAGGGCATCGACCACTTGGGCACAACACAAAAACATAATTTTCGACCTTATTGAATGCAATGTTTAAGACGCACCTCCGTAGATGCCGTCTAAAATTCTTGCTATCTTTATCCTATAACATATTGCAAGAAAGAGTTACACTGCGCTTAAATTTATGTTTAGATTGCGTCTTCTAAATTACACCTATGTCACCTGCCCCTCAATTCTGCTATTTATTTACCTAAACGGATCGGCAGCGTTTCGGTATCGTTACTATTGCGCTATTGATAAAAAAAGGTATTCCACTAACATTGCTTATAAAACCGGAACGCTAACGAAACGCTCTCGGTTGGTTCAACTATTTGACAACTGAAACGTTGGTGACAGAAACATATAAAAGTTGTGAAATTCGGTATGTATTTCGTGTTTTTGGAAATCTTTGTAAATCATATTGATTTAAAATAAAATTAGAGGGTTGATTCTGCTATTTGTTTACCTAAACGAATCGGCAGCGACTCGGTATGCGGTGGAGCTATAAAATAGATATTCCACTAACAAGCCGGAACGCTAACGATACGCTCTTGGTTGGTTTAACTGAAACGTTAGTGACAGAAATTGTCAAAAGTTGAAAAAATCGGTATATACCTTTATAGTGTTTTTGGTAGTTATATTTGTTAAAAAAATACTTAAAGTAGTTTTAAAATAAATTAAATGGAAATTATATTACATATAAGTAAATGTAAAAATATTTTATTTTCCAAAAATATCGGAAAAAATCATACATTCAGGATAATTGATGTTATAGGATAATGATGACTCGCCCAAGCTTTTTTATACGAATTATACTTCATGCAATCCTTTAGGCACGCGAACTAAGTTATAGAGTAATTTTTAATCTATTTTGCGAAATTAAATGTTATACAATTACTGCCGTTGTAAAACGGTAACTTTTGACAGTTCAACCAAAGAACTACCGATGCGTTTCGGCTGCGAGAAGTGTCAAATATTTTGCAGAATACAAAACAATCATTGAACCGAACGGTTCGCGTTACGTGTTTGTTAGTAGAATACCAAACTGATGCGTTTCGGCTACGTTTCGATTGCGTTGTGTTAGCAGAATACAAAAACGTTTAAGCGTTTCCGATTCGTTTCAGATCAAAATACAATAGCAGAATTGGGGGGCTGGGCCTTTATCAAAAATCTATTGACACTTCATACAATAAAATCAGTTTAATAGTTTAGGCGGTACGGTGTAACATACAAACATACATGGATACATAGACTGCCCAAATCATTATCCTTCCATATGGCTTCGCCACGTTCGGGTAAAACCCCTAAGCTAAAGTTAGACCTAGCTAAAACTGATGCTGTCACTGTCTTTCATTTAACAACTGAAAGTGATAGCTGAAAACGTCTTGAATAACATCGTTTCTTATTTGGAAGAATTATAGTATTATTTATAATAAATTATTAAAGGATAAAATATTGTTGTTGGTTACTAAGGGTTTATTGACAAAACATCTTCTGTTACCAAATATTAAAATAATAAAAAAATACAAAAGTATAAAAGGAGTTCTGAACAATAGCATCAGTTTTAACACCTCACATCCTCACCTGTTGCAGCTGCCATGTTCATACAACTTTGCAAATGGTGTTTATGATATTGGAAGGAGGTTTTCTTTTTGCATAAATGATAACACTTTAAAAATGGTGTTTTTCGCATCACATGATAGAGCTTTTGGAATTAATTATATCACTTAAATCACAAGGCAAATATAAAAACACCAAGCGTCATACACAATAACAAACATGACAGAAGAATGACATTTGAATATTGCAGCTTAGTTCCAATTTTTATCACCAGGTTTGATGTGTTTATAGCAATATATTGTTTTTTGACCAATTAATTTATTGACTGACTATTTTTTAATGACTGACTATTTTTTTAGTGTCATCAGTCATTTTTCACTTTCATTATCATTCTCATTAATACATTCAACTTATTTCTCTTTAATTCATTCAAATGACATTTGTATGAAATAATATAGCATTGGCTGCATTATTCAGTAAGTAAGTAAGTAAGCAAGCAAGCAAGCAAGCTGTAATCATCATCGTCATCATCATCATATCAGCCTATAATGTCCACTGCTGAACAAAGGCCTCCCCCATCGATTTCCAAATGGAACGGTTCTCCGCAGCCCGCATCCAACGGCTCCCCGCGACCTTGACCACGTCGTCTGTCCATCTAGTGGGAGGCCGTCCTACTTTCCGCTTTCCAGTACGTGCAGCGTTGCCAACTGCCACGGTCTCGATTACCCAAAAACCTAACTGAAAATCCCCAATTTTGGGGGAAAAAAAATCAATATTCCCCACATTTTCCCCACAAATTTTCAGGAAAGAAATAAAAGTACTGTTTCTATAAATCAAATATATTTATTACATATACTTATTAAGTATTTAATGATTTTCATCAAGGTATTTATTGCAGCTCTTTATTATGCCTTTGTTTTGTCAACATATCATTCGAAGGATCAAATTTTAATCCTTTCTTCTAGTGGTCATAAGCGCTGCTACAGTGTCAATGGGCCTAATTCTGGGAACACACTTTAATTCTAAATTTAAGTACAGTATATCTCATTCTCGCAATAAGTAATAGGAAAAAGATAGCAAGAAACTGTTTAGAGCTGTCACTTAAATTTAGATAGATTTCATAGAAACCATAGACAATTTTACACGGCATGTACGGAGGTGCCTCCTAAACACTGCATTTTATCACGTTCAATAAGGTCGAAAATTGAACGCACCTTTCTAAATGTCAATTAATATGACTGCCATCCTTTTCTTTTTCATTTTGAGAGAAAGAAATAGACTGAACTTAAATTTAAACTTAGCATGTGTTCGCCAGAATTAGGGCCAGTGTGCAGGCGATTGTGATTCTCTGTTTTCAAACTCTTTAAAACGCTAAATTTTCTCTCGACAGATGCGTTTGAGAAAGTTCTCTGCGATACTCTAAGTTTGATGGACATAAATGTTGCCATAAAATAAACTGTAAAACCTTCCTGCCGGTGAAATTGCTTTAAACTTCATTTTTTTTATACAAAGCACGGCAATTGACCAATTGCACTAGCCGCCTCCACCTTGCCGGCCCAAAAGGTGCTTAAATGATTATTTAGGTAATTAAATATTCTTACATAATTTATAAATAATACTTACTTCTTAGACTACTTTTATTACTTCTAAGTTCAGTTCTAGCGTAAATGTCGTGATTCCCCGCATTTTCCCCACATAAACGCTCTCCCCACAAATTACCCAATCGAACTGAAAATCCCCGCAGTTTGGGGAATTCCCCACAGATTGGCAACGCTGAGTACGTGGTCGCCATTCTAGAACTTTAACGTCCCACCGGCCGTCTGCTCTGCGTGCTATGTGCCCTGCCCACTGCCACTTCATTTTACTAATCCTACTAGCTATGTCAGTTTTTGCTTGTTTTTGCTTGATGTTGATAACGGCAACATGCAGATGCTTATTTAATTATTTATTTAAATGATTAGGTATGACAAATGATAATATTATGATGAATGTAAATAAAATCTTCTAATAAAAATACAAGACCATTTGTGTTACAAATTCCATATTCAGTTTATCATGGTATTTGTCATAAATACATTTTAAATAAAATTTACCGTTGCACCCTTTTTGGAACTAGGTATAGAAACACCTTATAAGCCCGTATGTAGAGTCATCTGGGTGGATACCACCGTCTTTCTGTCACCACCACGTGCCGGCATGGAAAGTATTTCATCTTAGGCTTCAGGATGACAACGAACCTGCAATACCAAATGATTTTTCCTTGTTTTTGCAGGTGGACCGTCAGATTGCTTGTCATATCGTTGTTTATAAAAAACAACGTGGTTCTTAATAGAAATAACCATAGTAGTTTTTTTATGACATCCAGAAAGTAAGTTCTATAAATATTTCTGCCTACAATTGTCCCGCTTACTTAAATACTTCATTTCATCTTTATATTATTTTTATTACAAATTATCTTTAGACAATGGGACGATGCAGACAATGCTTTATCCGGAAACAACCTGATAACGGAAGTGCTTTGCTCCGGACTTACATTTAACGTTCGTAGATTATCCTTAGCCCCAAGAGATTTGATCAGTCTTCGCTTTGTTAAGTATCTTATATTGTATCATAAACTACAAGTATTTATGTAGTAACTATCCAGGGTGCCTAAAGTATATTTAGACTACAATTATTTACACACTAATCATCCAGAGTGCCTAAAGTGTACTAAAACCACAATATCTAGTTGATAGCTGCCATTGTCATAATTTATTGAAACTCTATCAACTAATAAAAAAACTTTTCATTATTCTAATTTTGTGACTTGTTTTATTTTAAAATATAATAAAAAAAATATAATAAAACTAGAAAAATTTTACGTCCTAAGGCAGGAATCGAACCCGCGACCTTTCGCAATCCGGGCGACTGCTCTGACCACTGAGCCACCCAGGACTTGGGATATCCCTGTGAAATTCTTCTAGTATATCTGTTTTTGCGTTTATGAGCTAACGTCCACCCTACAATGTCGAAATATTCTATTTCAACATCCGAAACGAGTATTTTTACAAATACCGACGATTCGGTTAAGTTGGGGCAGTGCTTTCAAATATTCTTAATTTTTGATTTCAACATAATTATAAATGTTTGAAAAATTATATAGGGTCGCGGGTTCGATTCCTGCCTCAGGACGTGAAATTTTTCTAGTTTTATTATATTTTAATTACTATATAATTTTTCAAACATTTATAATAATGTTAAAATCAAAAATTAAGAATATTTGAAAGCACTGCCCCAACTTAACCGAATCGTCGGTATTTATAAAAATACTCGTTTCGGATGTTGAAATAGAATATTTCGACATTGTAGGGTGGACGTTAGCTCATAAACACAAAAACAAATGGACTAGAAGAATTTCACAGGCATATCCCAAGTCCTGGGTGGCTCAGTGGTCAGAGCAGTCGCCCGGATTGTGAAAGGTCGCCGGTTCGATTCCTGCCTCAAGACGTGAAATTTTTCTAGTTTTATTATATTTTAATTGCTATATAATTTTTCAAACATTTATAATAATGTTAAAATCAAAAATTAAGAATTGTTTTATTTTAACTTTTACACGTCTTCATTCATTAAGTTACTCATCTGAATTATTTTTAATGAAGAATAGAGAATAATATTCTCTATAATCACGTAAGGCAAATAATTATAAATACCTATCTACACCCATGCAATATCACTATAGCTATAGCAAAAAGAGCAAGGTAAAAAAATTAAATTGAATTGTATGTAAATACAATATTAAATAAAAATAGCATTGTCTTATTTCGCGAGCACTACACATTTGAACTGACACAGTGAGCTCCGATTGCGTGAATCGGACCGCTCCAAATTTACTTGATTTAACAATACCAAATATTACCAAATGTATTGACTTATCTAAAGAATTCAATGAATTAACATTGTTAATAAATATAAAAAATATATTTTTTATCACCACAATTATGTAGAGCAGCACAATTTTTTATAAAGGCAGATAGAGATAGCAGCAGGTTTGAACCAAATCTATCTTGGACCACGTTTTGAAATAAGGCGGAATTGGTCTGCATTGTATAAACATATCCTTCGTTTATTATCCTTTCTCCCAAAGTCCCGAGGGATGAGACCTGTCGTCGTCGTGATTGTACTGCAATTAGCCAACCGACCGCAATATCCACTCTGACACTTCCAGATTACCTGACCTTTTGGGGATTTGATTCATCGTTGAAATAATAAATGCTAATTAAATACCTATATTTTAAAATTTTTGTTTATTTTATTTATAACCTGCATGAAAGTAATTACATTATCTAATTATAATAATAATTATTTAACATAGAGGAACAGTCTTATTTTGTCTGATGCTTTGATTAGATCAAAGATCTATATAATCAAACACAAAATATATTTCGTCACTAAAAACAAAACTAAACTGATGAAAAGTACCTAAACGTGTAAATGTACCTACTTGTCATTTAAACAAGGCTTTATAGGTCTAAAGAAATCTGTATTCAACCATGGAAATAAAATGAAACATATGTATTTTGCACATTCTTATTATTGTATTGATTCATAATATTATAATGTTTTCAAACTTTGACACGTATTAAAAATAATTAAAAAATATTATAGGTTTCTCTTACTGTAGCATAATTTCATCTTTTTGCTATTGTCATTCGTCTACAATTAAATATCGATTATCTTAAAAAGATTTTTGTATCATCTAAAACTTATTCTTCATTTTATTAAAACTGAAAAGGATAAAATAAATATTTTTAGTAGGTACTCATCCCCTAGAAACATATTTTTTGGAGTCGGTGATTCACTATCTATTGTTTCTGGAAACAACTTAGCAACAACTCCAAAAATATGTTCCTAGGGAATGAGTACCAACTAAAAATTATTTTATCCTTTTCAGTTTTTTGGAGTCGGTTTTAATTTTTGTTTAAATTTTGTTTTAACAATTTTTAGTGATAACTTTTTAAGGTCAAAGCTAGATGGGTGACCGTGAGCTTATATTGTTTTCTACTGTCGTATCATTTCACTAAAAAATTCATAGTCTCATACGTTGACTTAATTTTTCCGGTTTTTTTGATTTAAAAACCAAACTGCCCAATGGATTAAAAAAAAATATGGGACCAATTGGAAACTATTCCGCATCGAACAAAAAAAAGAATCATCAAAATCGGTTCACCCAGTCGAAAGTTCTGAGGTAACAAACATAAAAAAAACATATGGTCGAATTGATAACCTCCTCCTATTTTTGAAGTCGGTTAAAAGCCTTTATATACAACCTTTTTAAAACACAGTAAAGAACTACACTAAAAGCTTTCGTAGAGCTACTGTTATATTCGATGTGCTGTCGTCTGTACTTCAATACAAAATTATATAATTTAATAAATGGTATAGGAGATTTCAGGTTTTTTTTTATTATTTTGATATTTTTTATAAAAACACTACGTTCCTTATATTTTTAAAATAAATAAAGGTTATAAATTACATTATTAACTTTATTACTTGGTCGTCTAATATAAACAAAGGATGTTTAATTTCAATTAACTTGTTCGCAATCCCTTTTCTAGTTTCTGATTTTCATTTCCAATGGAAACAAATGATAGCCTAGAGGAAAAGCGTGATATTACGCTTCAGATTCAAATAAAGAAAATTACATTGACACTTTTCACAGAATTCCTTATTTTCATGTCGTTGCTGTTACTACAAATAATAAAAAAGCACGGGAAGAAAAAAAACTGAAAAGCCTAGGTTAATATTCAGAATGAAATGATCCATTTTTTATATTATAGTTTTGCGTCAACTAGTGTGTAATATAAATGAACAATAAAGTAAAAATTAAAGAATGCTCAAGAATTAAAAAATTGATTCATGGTGATATAATTATACAAACGTGATATATTCATACATAAACTTTTGAAAACCATGCTTTCTGTAATTCTACTACCGCAACAAAATACACAAATTAAATGAAAAATATATTTATTCAATTAGGCTCCTAAACAAGAACTTTTAAATCGTCAAAAATCCCAAATACATGTCTAATACAAAAAAATAGTGTTAACTATCAATATCCTAATGTCTGCCTGTCATGTCTTAATTTATGTTTACGCTTGGATTCCAAATTTCAATAGGAGCGGAAGAAACTTACTCGACGTAAAGAATATTTGCGTTTTGAAGTTAGAAATGTTAGAATTCCTTGTCCTCTGTCAAACAGCAAACGCTTAGTCAAACAAGCTTTTGTTAATTCCGTGTGACGCCACGGTTGTCTGTGGTCTGACCAGAAAGTTTGTTGACTATCTCTAAACTGTCCAAATTAACGCCATCTACTATTGACCTTGCTTAATGTTCACTGGCGCATAGTTTTATGTTACGCTGAAATGAAACACCCCGAAAAACATAGAGTAGTATATCTGTGTCCACTGTAACTTTAAGGGAGTTTACGCCGCGCGGCTTGTCATACAAACGATCACACCGAAACTAATAAGACTTAACATGCAGCAAATCAGGCTAGTCTAACAAAAAGGCATACGACTTTGATATTCTCTTATCTTTTTATGTATTTTTTGTTATTTCATATTTTGAAATTCAGATTTCTGAGGCTCAGAATAGTTTCCCAGTCCCGAAAATTGGTTTTTCCTTTAAGAAAACCACAATATTCGATTTAAAATATAATGTAATATAAAGTAGGTATTATTACGGCGGTGTACCTAGCGTTATGGCCTTTTTTTTGACGCTGAGGAGAAACTCTACCAGCCGACCCCCCAACTCCAACTCCCGGGGGGGAGAAGGGGGGTGTGTGGGGCTCTCACCCACCAAACTCCTCAGCGACGCACCTTCTGAACCACTTTTTGACGACATAACGGGATGGCCCGAGGATATTTCACCGTTGTGTCGTCAAGGCAGTTTGACCGCGGTCCGGTCCCTACTCAAAGTTTCGTTGTAGGGGAGGAGAAGGGGATGAAAGGGTCCGTAGCACGGACCCTTGCATGCCACGTCCGGACCTCCCACATTGGGAAGCAACCAACCCAGGGCTGCGGCCGCCTTCAGCAGCTTGGTGACCAATAGTTTGTGATGGGCAGGGAAATTCCAGCGTCCACCTATCTGGAGCCCCAAGTATCGGAATGAACGCCTCAGATGGATCTGCACTCCTCCAACCACTATCGCCGTACCACTCGGCGGGGATCTTCGGGGAATGTTCCCCGAAGAAGCAAATTGCCTCCGACTTCTCAAGGGCAACTCGCAGCCCGAGCCGCCTTATGCGCACCACCACCTGAGCTACCCCAGCAGTCGCTAAAACTGCGGCGTTCCTATAGTGTTTTCCTCTAGCGAGCACCAGCGTGTCGTCCGCATAGCATACCACGCTGACGCCCTCCAAGTTTACGCCCCTACCTAGCGTTATGGCCTTGCGCAACTTTGAAGTAAATTTTCTTGGACTTAGAGAAGTTTTCTGCAGGCTGTAATGCGTTTTCAGTCCGATCTAGGGGGAACTCCATCACATATCAAATAATAAAATTTTCTTAGTTACCACCGTTTTCAGGCAGTTTCAGACGCCAACTAATCCGATGCCACTATTACCAGAAAACCCTTTGTCAAGCGTTTTCAGGACCCCTAAACCTCTAATGTAAAATTACATAAGAGTGCGTGAGATAGAGCTAATGCTAGACAAGTACAGAAGAAGAACCATCTGCAAAGGTGCAAGAAAAGACAGCGCGATATACTACACAAGAACAGACAAAGAAACTTCGAGAATTGTCTAGTAGTATTCGCCAGCTATACAAGTACATGCGTCGCAGCATGTTATTCCATTTATAGAACATTCTTGTATTCTCGATTAAGAGAAATAATGTTGTGAAAGCTTCGAGAACTATCTAGTAGTATTCGGCGGCTATAACTTGCACTTGTGTCGCAGCATATTCATTCAGTTCTATTTGGAATTTCGAAGCGACTACTTTGAAGTGATATTAGTACAAGTGTACAAGAGTACAAGTGTTCCAGAGCGATAAGTAATTAATTAGTGAGTGTAAGTGACATTGTAATTACCATTTTCTTTTAATAAATTAGTGTTATCGTTAATTTGCACTGTGTTTTTTTAATAAAAGTGATTTCTCAATTGAGTGGCATTTCAGATACACCTAGCCCGTAACAGTATTTTAATTTATTAACCCTCGTAAGATTGCCAAGAGCTTATCTTTGACAATTCAAAAATATTGCAAAAAATCAAGAAAGATACACGAGCATTGCGATTTCATTTTGATAGGACTGTTATAACGGAACTCTTTTCGTTACAGAGATTTGGCCATCAATAAACGGTTTGATAGATAACATTCACATTAACTACCCCACGTCCGATATTGATTTCATAAATTTTAAAAAATGGCACCAGGTTGATTTTCAATAATTTATCGTAGCTTAAATTTTTATAAGCTGCGCTGGCCTAATGGAATGCATCCAAGTCAATAAAATACCATAAAAGAAAAAAATACTGCCCAATTGATTTTTCAATTGTCATAACCTTCAGGTCGGATAACGCCGCTTGAGGAATAAATCAAGCTAAAACTTCATATGTGGTGTGACAGACAAGCTTTTTAGCGCTATCCTTATTGACATCTCAACTAGGTATCGATGAGGATTAATCAAATGAGGATGAGGATTAGTCAATTATCCAAATTAGGTGGCAAAAATATCATAACAATATGTAAAGTTACCTACTAATATTTTTCTACTTTTAAAAAGATTAAAATGTTGTTGATGTCCTCAAATGTAAAAAAATACGAAAACAAAGCCACTTTGATTAATCCTGGATGATTCAATCAAAGTTTATAATCTTGAGCTCTTCTCTGTTTCGAGAGGCACGTTAAGCCTTTGGACCCGGTGTTACTGCAACCGCATATACTCACCTACCCTCGTTTGGCCAGCGTGTTGGTATTTTAATCAAAAAAGCTCCGATATGCTCCGCCTGTGTTACCGTTGTTTACTAAATATTACATCATCATCACCAGCCTATATACGTCCCACTGCTGGGCACAGGCCTTCCTACATGGGAGAAACACATGAGGAGTTTGGGCCATAACTAGCACGCTGGCCCAATGTGGGTTGGTGGTTTAAAGCGGTTGCAGGAACAACCGGGACCAACGGCTTAGCGTGCCTTCCGAAGCACGGAGGAGCTCGATATAACAAACTTTGATTGCCCCAGCCCAGGATCGACCGTGGCGAACTTTGCTTTGTTTTTCGTATCGAAACCAGAGCGCTCAAACCAATACGCCACCGAGCTCCTCTCGAGCGAGCGAGCGAGCTCGAAATATTACATAGCTCTTGGTAAAAGGGGCGTTGGAATTTCAAATTGACTTCAATAACCTAGGCATGGTTTGTAATTTCTATTTATGAGTTTTTTTTTTACATTTTAAATGTAAATATAATTTTACTATGCGAAGCTCCCTTTTGATTTACTTATAAAATTAGTTATTTTATACCTAATTGTATATAAGCCTAATTGTCTACTGAACACACTAACACAAATCTTAATACCAGCCCACCGCTGCTGGTACTCTCACACAATAGAAAATCTATTGTGTCTACTAATCACTTCCCACATGAATGCCTTTTTCTTTTTTAATTTTGATGACAGTAGCCCTGGTTATGAAAGGCTAAACAACGCCAAAAATAACACAGCGCTTGACCGCTTGGCCCATGAATAAATGCAGTGCCAAATGGAAGCCGCCCAAAGCTGACACCTTACTGCCGCATCCATTATTAAAATCTTATTAAGCTCGGCCCAGTTTGATGACGCCCAGGATAAACACAACACGTTGCTAAAACAGTAATCTCTAGACATTTACAAACGAGAACCAGTTTGTGTTGAAAGAAACGATGCAAATATTTTTAAAATGAAAACAAAGAAAATTGCGTATCGGAAAATTAATCTGTTATTTCAGCCTAACGGTTCTCATATTGCGTTTGAAAAAAATTCATACTAAGTATGAAGAAAATTTCAACATTTTTAAATAGGTACGGTCAGCAACATAAGTCCATTAAACTTTAATACCTTGTTTTTCTAACAATATCTTATACATATAAAATTCTCGACTCACAAATTTAGTTACCATACTCCTCCGAAACGGCTCGACCGTTTTTCATGAAATTTTATATGTATATTCAGTAGGTCTAAGAATCGGCTACTATCTATTTATGGCAAAACAACGTTTTCGGGGTCAACTAGTTTTATTATGAAAAGGCACTAAAGTGTTAATCGACTTCCGTTACTGACTGTACCTAGTTACTTAATTTTCTCTCACTCTTACCTATATTAAACTTTGTCAGACGGTTAACACAGCCCTTACCTGAAGAGGATCAAAAGGTAAAGATTTTATTTTTTATTGTTTTTGTAAGCAACTGGCTACATCATAACACGCCATCAAAGTTTTACGGTCTGGGTGTAACTTAAATGCCAATTCAATTTGAGAGGTCACGTTTATTAAAAACACAGTCACAAATAACAGTTAACACAAATTAATTGCAATAAAATGTTAATTAAAACGTCACTTAACACTCACTATTTAATCAGTCGTCGCCCTGGAACACTTGCACTGATATCGCCCTGAAAACGCCCGAAAAAGGGTTTTCCGGAAATAGTGGCCGTCTGAAAACATGTTTCAGGCGCCTGAAAACGGTGGTAACACGGTAAAAATTTTAATTAATTGGTACCTATGTGATAGAGCTCCCTCTAGATCGGACTGAAAACGCATTTCAGCCTGCTGAAAGCGTCTCTAAGTCCGAGAAAATTGACTTCAAAGTTGCGCAAGGCCATAAGTCTAGGTACACCGCCGTAACAATAGCACTATCGGTAGGTACTTTTTAATTTTCGAATGTTAGTATGTTCCTACGTATAGTCTCAATCGTGTGTTATTTAATTTAGTTTTATATAATGAAATCAAAATGGAAGATGAGATAATTTTATAAAAAATATTTTTCAATCCCCAGATAAGATTTATCCAAAGAATAACTTTAACAAGTTGACAGTTAATCTATAGAAAATCTGTCAAAACGTCAAAATAATTCTTTAGATAAAAATTATCTGAGGATTGAAAAATCAGCCCTAAATTACCCTAATTTGCTTTTTTCCTTTTATTGGCGAATAACATTATTCCGGTTTTTATTTTCTTTGCATGTAGTTTGCTTATTTGTATATCTATGTTCATTCTTTGTTTTAAATACTAACAATAAATGTTTACTATCAGACAATGTAGTCCTAGAGGTTAGTAACAATGAATTAGTTTAAAAACTGTGTTAGTCTGATACATTCAAATCAAAGATACCTATATAGTTAAATTCAATACAATTAAGTGTATCAGCAGTGGAATTTCGCTTCCAGCCACCTGAAATAAATCTTCCATTCAAGGGAGAGTCCGCCATTTCATCAATCATCCTAAAGATGCTGTTCAAACTTCCCAGCAATCTATGCACAAGCGAAGCAGACTTTTTACGCAGTGTTACATAGAAGTCAAGCATTTACAAACATACCATGGGCACGGCAGTCCAAACTACACCCTGATGCGCAGGTCATTGTAGCCTCTCTGGGTAAAACTGGCATACAAACTACCTGGTAAATAATCTGACAAAATGATTTAAGCAGTGTTAACTAACCTAACTTCTGCAGTATGAGTGGAAAATCTATGAACCAGCACATTACTCCTAACCGACAATGCCCAACGCTCCCTATCAAGGTCAAGGTCATCTCTCAAAGTATTTGTCACAATTTGCCCAAGGTATTTGAACTTATGGACCTGGACAAGAGTAACATTCAGAAATACTACTGGAATGTTTAAAGGCATATTTTTACAACTTTTCAAAACCCATGAATTTCCTTTCAATTTTCATTATACTTCAGCCCATGTTTAGAGTCATAGGATTGGCATATCTCACCTGGTGCAATAATAACATCAGAAATGCAAAATTTGGTGTAACGGTCACAAATGATGACAAACAATATTTACATTCGGTGCAGCAATGTCATTTATATTTATTTGGACATTTATACGCCAAAGGATAATAAATAAATTTCATGTTATTAAACGAATAACTTTTAAATCGATCTCCTAAAGAAAACTTCCACTTTTAAATATCTTGCACCAGATATGGTCATCAGACTTCTCAAGCCACCAACCGATCGACTCAGCAATACCATGTCATCAGCATAGGCACCCAACCTTACATCGCGTATACACAATCTGCCTTTCTTGTGTTTCTATTTTTCCATTTGCGGGTCGGTTATAACAAATTTCGCTACGAATTAAGTAGATCCTTTGTGCATAGTGTCTTATTTCTTTATTGTAATTATCTTGTGTACAATATAATAAAACAAATATTTTATAAAAATAGCTCATCTTCCATTTTCATTTCATTGCATAATTTAAGAACACTTTTGTTTGTAAGATATTTTTAAGTCATCAATAAAAGTAAATTAAATTATCTTGTTACGTAGAAGAGAATTAATTACATTTCTACAATAGCCCCAGACATTGATTTCTTGGAGTGTCTAGATTTGTGTTTTCGGTGACAAAACACGATTCTTCTCCGACAACAACAATAAAATAAATATTACCGGCTATTTAATCATGACTTTAAGATTTATTTATATTCGCAACCGGCCTGACATGAAAGAAAATCGGATAAATGTGTTTTAAAATTGTATAATGGTCCTACTGGAGAGAACAATTGCTGTAGAGGTGTAATCATATTAGATTAATTATTTTTATACTGTAATAATACTGTTTCGTTTCATTCAAACGGCCTTATGGAAATTTTCGAAGCCTATTTTTACGGTTGCCTGCGTCAGCAAAGACAACTGGTCAAAGCTCATGTTTTTGCTTCAGGGATTTCAATTTCGAAGTTATTTCAAAATATCTCCGCACAAATCAAAGTAAAGATGATTTTAATGATACATCTTGGTGCTAATTAAGCATGATCTTTTTTCTTCCTTCGCAAACAATTCTGATATTACTTCATTCGCGTCACTGCTGCTACATTTTATTTATTTATTTAGAAGAAACAAATAGGCATGAAGTCATTTAAGACAAGAATATACTTTCCTTATTAAATTCTTAATATCAAGGGGCTGGTAGCGGTCCTTCGCAAGTTTGACACCTTTCAGACCACTTTTATTTTCCGATTAAATTAATAAAAACATTGTAACAACTGCTGGTGACAACCCTAAAACATGCGTACTGTCGCGTATCGTACGACACAATAAACACAGCCCGCGCACATACTACGCTAACGACCCCAAATTTCCAAATTTTATTTCGGAGTTCTGTAACACCCGGTATAAATGAATTTTAAAAATTGGTAATTTAGTATTACTTTATCAATTTTTCAAACCTGTATTGACACTAAGGGCCCTACCATCACTATGTAAAGAGTATTTAGGAAAATAAAAAATTTCGTCACTGCTGGCGAAGGCTACGCTTCATGGTGCCCTTCAAAAGCCGGTGTTATTTCATCCGCTAACCTGGACCTCTAATTTTGGAGCATACCTTTCAAATGATTAGAAAGACGAAATTGCCGTCTTGGTTAAAACCACGCTTAGAAAGAACTGATCAGAGTAAGTTTGACGAAAGTCTGTGCTCTTTACTTGAAGGTCGCTGGTCTCGGTACAATTGCTCGTTATAATTTTATTAGCGAGGTGAATTATTAGTGAAAATATCTGCATTATTACTTTCGCATTTATATTATTATTATTAGTACGGATGGCTCCATGACGTACAATATGTACCGACTATTAGCCGCAGCGGGCAGGTCGCAGGTTTGCCGGAAGCGGAAGTTGCCCGGCACCACCACGTCCGCCGGGACGTCTACCTACTTCCTGCTCCTGTTACCTAAATCAGCAGCCGCAAGTCTGCTGGCTGGTTTGCATATTTTGGTCATATAAACTAAACAGATTCATTTAGATACTGATGCTGATTCAAATTCAAAACTAGCAAGAGCATGCCGGGTCTTGCTTTTGTAATCGTTTTCTCTAAAAACAATACAGCTAAAACTAAGTAACATAACTTGTAGTAAACTAAGTAGTGATCCCGGTTGTTACTGCAACCGCTTTTACCCATCAACCCGAATTGAACCAGAATGGTGGTGTTATAGCCCGAAACTCCTCGTATGTTTTTCCCATGTAGGAAGACCTGTGCCCGACTGTGTAAGACCACAGTGGACGTATAGGCTGGTTATGTGTAGTCAAAATAACAGAAGCAATTACTGTACAGGGATCTAGGTATTCACGTCATTACATAGTTGGTAATAAATTGGATCAATCGATCAAAAATGTTCGATGGCAGGTTGACATATAGTTTGGAAAAATTAATTTTGATATTTCTACACAACCACTTCAACTAATTTACCAACTCTGTACCTCCTTAAAAATTTATGGTAACCGTTAAATTGTAAGTAAAAAAAACATATCTTAACTTATGTTACCAGAAGATTTAACAAATTTAACTCGTCTCAAGAACAATTTAGTCTCCTTTGAGTTTATACTAATTAAAAACCGCGTTATTATGAATGGTATGAGACGAGAAACCCTTTGATTGATGACATATTGCCTCTATTATACCTAAGAAATTTATCACTCGAGAGCTAGACATATTCTAGTCCTCATTTTTATTGTACAAGATCGAAAGCTTGGACGAGTTTGTAACCACTTATTTTCTTCCACATAGTTGAACGAGGAACTTTATTTAAAATCTAAAAGTATGTATAATTTAGTTAGAGCAGTTCAAGCAAGCCCTGAACGTTAAATAGCTCAGTGAATTCAGCATTTCAGCAGGTAACTTTTGCCCGCATGTAAAAATACAGTCTGAGAAATCTTTTGCTAACACTTTTGCTTCGTTCTTCTGGAAAATTCTTCGTGCGCAGTTGGTATAAGAACATTAAATGCGCTAATTTATACTTCTTGCCTGAAGTCTAAATAATCCTAGCATGATAAAAATCACTGAGAGAATATAAAGTGTATCAATGCTTAGAAAACCGGGTGCAGACCGTAATACATGTTAATATTAAGGTCTGCACCCGGTTCTGAGCATTTATACACTTTCGCGCGCGCCTCCGCCATTGCCGTTAACACAATATTGCCACTTACGCTCGCCGACTCTCTGTTATCTTACACTCGACTCTGGATATTTTCATTAACTTGTTTGCCTCTCGTGTTTGTGTTATGCTCGCCCTGTAGATATTTGAATACGGCATATGTAGTAAGGTGGAGGTGTTTTGGTGCAGTGATAATACGACATTAACAATTAGTTACAGTTACTTACCTACTTACGTTCTATGCGAAATGAATTTGCCATTTTTAACCGACTTCAAAAAAGAAGGAGGCTATATGTTCCACTGTATGTATTTTTTTTGTATGTATGTTCACCGATTTCTCTGTCAATTGTGAACCGATTTTCAAAATTCTTTTATCATTCGATAGAGTATACACCAGGGGTGGTCCCATCGTCTCCAAGTCAGGATCTGATGATGGGATCTCAGGGAAATCGAGGGCAAACCAAAATTTTATAGGCACGTGTGACATGTTTTACTTTTTTCCAAAGCTATTCAAATATTTGCTTCTGTTAGTCATCATCTCATGTTGATGAGCTGATGATGGAAGGTACAACTCCTTAACGGTTAGGAGTTAGAAGATAATTCTTTCATTGTGTATTTCAACTAAGGACAGACAAGTCGGTAGTGCTGACGGTCACCCATCTTGCTTTGACCTTAGGAAATCACTTAAAAATGTGATTTTTTTTTTAACAAAAATAAAACCGACTTCAAAACACTAAAAAGGAAAAAATAATTAAATTTCAGTACCTTGGTACCTACTTACCTCCTGAAATATATTTTTTGGAGTTGGTGCTAAGCTGTTTCCAAAGGCAACAGAAAGTGAAGCACCAACTCCAAAAAATACATTTCAGGAGGTAAGTAGGTACAGTCACTATGGTCCTATCATATGACTATCAAATAAAAGTTTAATAAGCACTACGTAGGTAATAAGTTTTAGTCTCTAAATCTAGGAGCTGAAGACAATATGTGGAATATCTTATTTAGTCCAACTAATGATTGCAATTTCAAAAGTTTCAAGGGGCTATAAATAGTAGATTTAAAATTCAATATAAATGTACCGGCTAACTTTGCCCACAATGGGGACCTTAAACCCGAAATTTGCAGAAACTGTGAAACTGAAATTGTCATACATATTATATTTATATATTTTTGTGCATGAAATCATTATGAAGTAATGTAGACATACATGACTTAAAAGAAAATGAAATCTCTCTATTTTTTTAGAAGTAAGAATTTTCCTAGTTTGCATAGAAATAGATGAATATATTTTCGATTTACACTTAAACTACCAAAAATCATTTGAATTTAAGCTCGGGAGTAAATAACAAAGCTTCCGCGCTTAGATGTTGTATCTGTACCATATTGCGCATCGACCGAAGGCTAGCTGCAGGATATTAAAGTGTCGTGATTGGTTCTTTATTGTTGCCTAAGCTAAAGATTCTGAATTTTTACGGTCATTTTTCGTCTGAAGCGATAAAATTACTATCGTGATCGAGTAACAAAAATCCATACAAACTTTCTATTTCAATAATAATAATAATACTTGTTTGTCACTTTTGTATAAAAAAAATCATACACTCACACCTATTATCTAGCCCCAAATAAGCATCAGTAAGAGCTAGTGTTATGGATACTTGATAACGAAAAAATAATGATATGTATATAAATATTAGAAATATATTAAATAAACATAAACAAACATTTGCTCCCACCGGGATTCGAACCCGGGACCCCTGACAGAGTAGCATGTATAGCAAGGGGCACAGACCACTCGGCCAGCCGGTCGTCCAAAATTATTAGTCAGTTTTACATCGAAAAATACTGAAGAAATTTAACATCAAGTTGTACAACAACCTCGTAGCTTGCATTCGCTATTCATGCACGATTAAGTAGTAGGCACTTTGAATTCACCAATTGAACTTAGGCTACGGTTTACTACGGTACGTTGTACTCTTGCTACAGTCTTCTGATCGTAGCATTGCCCTAGCACTCGTAGCGCGCTATCACGAAAGTTCAATGGTAATTGAAAATTTAAAATTGGGATGTTGCCTAAGTTTGAATATGGCGCTATTTATCACAAATTCGGAAAATATACGCTACTGTTACCCATAAAAACAATTTAAACTTAAAACATATGGAATATTGTTGAAGTTGTACTGTTTGAAAATTTAAAAAAATGTCATATATTTTTTTCAAAATTTATCAAAAATGATAATGATATTAGATTGCTAACATCAATTAAAATAACTATTAATTAAAACATACATAATACATAGTTATTATCAATTTTGTCAGTATGACCATACATTTCATAGTAATATGGGAACATGTGACGTTACCTGTTCCGTAGATTTTCTATGGAGCGTTTTTGGACGACGCGCCGCAACACATATTTATAAAATAAATAAAAGTTGTCAACTACCCTATTATCGGAAATAACCTTACAGTTTTTTTAGATTTTAAATTATTAATGTTTAAAACTTTATAATTATGTTTTCAACCGAAAAAAAATGATTATAGTAGTATGTAGGGTGGACTTATAAATCTCTAAAAGGTGGAAAAATACACAAAATTCCGAGCATTACTTATCAATACCCATTTCTTTTTTCAAATTTTTAAGAGCAAAACTCTTTGTAAAGTGTACGACTCCTGCATATCAAGCGTAATTAATACTTTGAAATTTATCGGTACCTTAGCCGGAGTTTACATCTAATAGTGCTAATTAGTGATATATTGCTGTTTTCGATTTCGTAATGTTAGATTTCATTTGTTGTATATATTTTGATAAGTAAAGTACAAAAAGTAATTTTATTTAGGTATAAGACAAAATTGTTAAAAGTTGCAAAAGTTGAATAGGCGACGTGACCGGAACCTAAATGCAAATGTCGTGTCGTTACCCTTCCGCGGGCGAGTTGGTGCACTCGTACTTGACGACTGAGTAGTTTGATTGAATTTGTCGATCCAACTTTGCTTATAGTACAGTGTTAAGTGTATTCACCACAAGTTGTTTAGATTGCTACAATTACATTTTCAGCAAAGTTTTAGCTCTAAATTTGATTAGTGGAAACTATTGCTTTGACAAAACCATAGCATTGGTTTATGATATGTTACTTACACAAACTCTCATCACATAAATATCTTGATACTTTGTAAAGGTTCTCTCTTGTTCTAGTCGTTTTATGTTACTGCAGTG
Source organism: Nymphula nitidulata (assembly GCA_947347705.1). Taxonomy (NCBI): domain Eukaryota; kingdom Metazoa; phylum Arthropoda; class Insecta; order Lepidoptera; family Crambidae; genus Nymphula; species Nymphula nitidulata. The sequence goes on along the minus strand of OX374625.1, from coordinate 11,775,428 downwards.
AATGAGATCCCCAGATCTAAAAGTAGAAAGTAGCAATCAGCAATAAAGACCCAAGCCAATCAAGAAACCTACCTTATTTTGATTGTGATAAAACCTTACCTACTTTCTGAAACATGCAGTTCGAGATTTTTTTAATTTTTCCAACCCACTAGTAACCAAGTAAAGTACTAAAGTATCAAGAAACATTTTTGATGCATCCAAATAAATTAAAGATTAAAGACATAAGTTCTGATAGTAGGGTCAATCGCCTTGGTCACCGTGGCTTCTCTTGGCCAGAGATGCAGGTCAACATTTGAACCTTGAGATCCAGTAGCACACAGACTGCTTAGAGGCATGCAGATTGTCTTTGTGAAACCGTATTTTACAATAAGGCTATTATTAACCAAAATACTTAACCAGAATTAGAATACTCGTGAATATCCAACCAACTGAAAGTTGCAAACCTTCCTTCAGAACCCTCAGAGTATTAACTTTGCCTTGTATTTACATATATAAAATTTGTAAATTCGTTAATAAACACCCAGAATACTTCACAAAGCGACAGGATTTACCAAGTAATACACACAGAGACATAAAGACCGACTAATGTACCCCATGTCGCGGCTATCATCGTATTCAAAAAAAGCCCATTGGTGATGTCAGTTAATAATCATACTCTCACACCTATTATCTAGCCCAAAGTAAGCATCATTAAGAGCTTGTGTTATGGATTCTAGATAACGGATAAATATTGATAAGAATATGTATATAAATATTAGAAATATACTAAATAAACATATAAACATCCATGACTCGTGAACAAATGCATCATACTAACTTAACATACTAATTCATCATACAAACATTTGCCCCTACCGGGATTTGAACCCGGGACCTCTTGATCGAGCAGCCCGTATAGCAAGGGGTACAGACCACTCGACCAGCCGGTTGTCATATCGTCATGTGTCAGTTGGACCATTACCCCGGACTAAATAAAAATATTTAATAAAGTGCCCACTTTTTTAAAAAAAGAAATGCACAGAAAATGTTTGTATTAAAAAAACTCAAAGATTTGTTGATTTCAAAAAGTTACTTCTTACTTATACTATTCAAGAATACTTTGATGATAAATTTTAGACCTTTTGTTTATTTACCTACAGACATGCTGTTTTTTTTGTTAGTAATGCATAATGGAATTCCGTTATGAAATAATTAATTTTACATTTAAATTTAATATACCTAATAATAATTATAATATACTTATCAATCAAAAAAGATAATAAGCCAAATTTGTTAATGAACTATATATTTTAAACATGAAAGTTATCTTGACTATAAAATATAATAAATTACATAACAAATCATAATATAATAATTTATAATAAAATATAATTGCTAATTTATATAAATAAAATAACTATTATCTCTAACTAAGTACAAATGAAACAGATAACTACCATTATAAATGTTGATTTATAAATGAAATGTAACATAAGAAATGCCTTTATATGTAACATAAGAAATGTCCATATGATTTATCTTTATGAATTTTTACCTTGAGTATAGAAATAATGAATAATAAATCCTCCTCCCTCCTAATATTTATAAATTGCTGTGCCCTACAGGGTCCATAATGATCTGCTAGCTTTAAGCCTATTACTTTCCATCTCATGTAACATTATGGTAAATGCAATAAAGAATTGATTTGAATTGTATACCACGCAAAAAGAATAAGCCTCACCATCCAGCGAAGTAATGCGACCAGCCTTATTATTACACCTGGTTTTCGGTGTTTTTCATTTATATTTTTTTGTTATTGTGTACCCTCTGTTGTTTGATTTTTCTTAGCTTAATTATTTATGTGAATTAATTATTTGTTAATTAAACAAGTGTTAAGAAATGATGATAATTGTAATTATTTAATTTTATTGTAATGTCGATACGTATATTATAAACCATCAAATACACACAAATAATGCAGTTTTGGTTTCCATCAAAATTGGGCCCGGGACTCCTTTAATTACTTTTCGCTACTCCTCATAGTTTCGGATTTCGTCCTCCACGCTCACTTGAAAAATTCACCCTGCATATTCTTTGATAATTGATAATTTTTGATGAAAAATAAAGACGTATTTTAACTTTGATGAAATAAAAAATAAAGTCCAATCAATCATACAGTTCGTTGTTGATGAATGTGTCTTCTAACTGACGGGCGAGACACATCTGGGCGCTGCTATTAAGAAACTTATACTTGTTTCAACCAAGATGAAATACTCGAACACCGAACTCAACTTTGTGTGTCAATTTTAGGTTCAATGATTTAGCTACATCATTAATTGAGTTACGTTGTCTATGATTTACTTAATAAAGGTTATTTTAACTACAAACATAATTGGTTCATATTTATCATAGTTTTTTTTAAAAGAACTAACTAACTTCGAATGGCCCAAACCTATAATAAAAAGTTTAACTCACTAGACATTGCGATAATGAGCCAATTCACTTTTAAAAGAAGCTTATTGGAACTGATGTAGACCTTTTCGTCAGCCCACTTTTTTGTAATGTTTTTAGTAATCTGTGGTAAACGGTGCTGGTGGCACGATTATGTATCTCATCTTACTGTACATTGATTTAATTATTATTTATTGTGTCATTGTTTGTTTACCCAAATAATTAAATAAATAAAAAATCAAAAGAGTGTCGGCTTAGATAGTAGACCTGATTCTTGTGTTAACACACTTTAAAAAATTTCAAGAATTAAATTAGGTCGATTACGAAAAAAATACTTACTAAAAGGGAAGAAACAAGTGAGGTATTAAAATGATCATTTTATTGAGTAAGACAATTCATTTGATATGATAGATGTTCCTATTTATTTCTAATTTTAGATCTCTAAATATCAACTGTCTTAATTGTTATTATTATCTGTCATATTCACATTCAAATGCCGTAGCCATTTAATGTCAACTAAAATAAAAAGCAGTTATCACTCTATAATAACAGACACGACATATGATAGCAAAAATATATAATATAAAAATAGAAAGCTATCAAATATTTTCTTATTATTGATCAAAGAATTCTACCTGCACTATCAAGTTATTTCCGAACACAGCAACTGTCTGAAGGCGATGGTTATTATGGAAAAATAAAACCTTGTTTTTTTTGGACGTGAATAAATTGGCATCTACAGACGTAGACGAAAGTCATATTAATCTTAGACTGACAAAAACTTCCCACGATCTGTACTTTCCCATCTTCTTTTCGAGGGTTCATCTACTAGAAATAATTATTCACCACAATGTAACTAAACGAAAATATTTATTTTATCATTATAAAATTGTGTAAGTTCTATATCTAAAATTAGTCCAGTAATCGTTCCATCGTGTTTCTCATAAATATCCATTTTGTATTAAGGATCATAATTAATTATTATTGACAAAAACCTTGCTGTTTCAATACTCACAGCCGAATATTATATTAAATAAGTTTCAAATTGATAGAAACTATTTATGATCAAAGCGTATTTCATATATTTGTACCGAAATAAATCAGGTAAGTAACTAGTTTCAAAGTCAACACAGAAAATTATGAAACTCAATCACAGTCCTAAATTAATAAATTATTTAGGTGTTTTTTTATGTTCTAAAAGCAAGAACAAGATGCATGTAATGGTAAACGGTTATCCTATTTAAAGAGTCATTAAAATATAAAATATTAAATTAAGTAAATTTCATAGATAAAAAATATGAAACAATTGCTGTACATTCGTTTTTTATTTTAATGCAGATGTAGGTATCCCAAACTTATCTACATCGACGTAACGAAAGTACTTTTTTTACTGCCGAGAAACACTAAAAGAGAAAATCTGTAAATAAATATTCATGCAAGTATTTACATTTTTTCTTTCTTATATTCAAAAGTTTAAAGGTAGGCAGTTCAAACGTCGGACGGACCACACCATAAAACATGAGCCGGGTAATCAATTGTTCACAGGATGTATTCAAAATATTTATGGCAGACATATTTCATGGAGATACCGCGCGACGCACGCTACGTCACCCAAATGTTTACGGAAAATAAATCGCTTCTCTAAAAAGTACTCAATATCGCGGAGAAATCACAAAAGGTAAACCATTAATCCTAACGGGTTTGAAAACTAGCGAAAATTTAACTGAACAGAACTTTACTATTTCATAGAGACACGCAAAAATTTGGTTTTCTATAAAAAATGCCTATCACCATGCGCATATTATTATCAGGCATGGCATCATCTTATACCATCAGGCACTTCATATTATACCCTAGGTTCATTTCTCATAATAAAGGATATTTAATTAAGCATGTTCAGATTCCGTGTTTTTTTTTATTTTAATGGTTTATAAATAATAAATAAAAAGCTAGGTACCTATATATATGTAATACTAAAAAGTGGCCAAGTTAAATGGGGAAAAAGTTACTTCAATCTTATATACAGTCAACCGCACATCAAGCGTAACAATTGGACCTTGACGTAGCCCTTACTGCGCTCGCAATAGACGCGGCTTTTGTAGTGCAACTGTTACACTTGTGTGCTGTCGTGTGTACTTCTAGAAATCAAAATTATTTTAAACAAAACATCTGTCAAAATAAAAAAACCTTATAGTCGGGTAACTTTTTTCCACAAAATGAAACATATAATCCTGTGAAAATAGTTTATGAACATACAAAATTATGTAAACAAATTAATCTCATATTTGAAAGTTCAATACTCCGTTTTTGAATAATTAAAAATCGAAGAGAAAAGTTTTGAAAGTATGATCAGTAGGTGATCGTCAAGCTAGACAAAAGATAACGTAACTACTCGATACGATGGCGATTCGAAATTGAAGTGTTTCAAATCGCTTTTTTCTAGCATCTGTTTGAAATTTTAAGCGTGCGTGAATAATACGATTACGATTCGAAATTTAAAAATGTTCGTCCTAAGGGTACATGCATCTGGAGAATGAAATAAAACCTTAACTATTTCTTTTCTAAAGTGGCATTGTATTTACACATACCTTGCATAGCTGCCAGTTAATCGACTAAACTGGCTACTTTCTGCTATCCCGCACTCTCATAGTAACACGGTCGGGGGCCCGGGTTCGAATCCCGGTAGGAGCAAATGTTTGTCTCATGAGTACGAGCATTCGTTCACGAGTCATGGATGTTTATATGTTTATTTAGTATACTTCTAATATTTACATACGTATTATTATCATTATTTCATCATCCATCATCCATTGCACAAGCTCTTAATGATGCTTATTTTGGGCTAGATAATAGGTGTGAGTGTATGATTATTATTATTATAGTAGACCAAGGAGAAGACAGAAGCGACGTCATCCTCCGCTTGTGGAGGCGGTAAAGGGCTGCGATAGGCCAGAAAACATGTGTCCGGGCGCTACCAACTTTCGGGTAACTGAAAACATGCAAGAAGCCTGCTGCCCTCGTGTCCAACATGTAGGTAGGTACCTACATGTTGGTACCTACCTACATGTTGGACTCCAGCGACCGACTGATAGCCAGGATATTGATAGCATTTCTTTTTAGACTTATCTGTTAATAAACTGACGCAAAGTGCGGTAGAGACAAACGATTAATTGAATTTCACTTCTTTAATTTCATTTTGTTTAACTACGAGTATAAAATATTCTCACAATAACATAATAATTTCTGTCCTTGTTAAATAAGTTTTTCCTCCTACAACGCCAAATTCATACTGCCTTTATTAAGGTTAAATCAGCGCCATATAATAATTTAATGAATTCATAAAACCGTTTAATAAACAGTGATATAATATTATTGTTAGTAATGGCGTTCTCGGAGGACGTCAACAAAATGGGGCTAATTGACTCTAAAAATAACACATTTAGGGCTGATTTTTCAATTCTTAGATAATTTTTATCTAGAGAATAAATTTGACGTTTTGACAGATGTTCTATAGATTAACTGTCAACTTGTCAAAGCTAATCTCTGGATAAATCTTAACTGGGGCACAGATTAATAATGGTTACTGGGGATTGAAAAATCAGCCCTTAATGATATAAATAAGGAGTTCGGTGACGCAGTATTTTAAGCGTATTTCTCCCATGTGTAGGCCTGTGCCCAGCAGTGGAACGTTTATGGGCTGGTGATGATGAATCATATAAATAAAATATTTATGAAACTAGAAAGAGCTAAACATTATTTTGTCACAGGAAAGTGGCCACTTTTAACAATAATAAAAAAGTTTGGTTACTTATAGATAGACAATTTATACAAGATACATCTTTAAAAATTACAAATACCGTTCTTTAGCAATTCTCTAAAGCGTTTTTGTTTATTATGTTTCAAATTCACCATAATTAATAACAATCAATTGGTGTCGCTAGTGTGCACGAGGTAGCCCCTTAAAGTGTGGATTCGCCGCAGGCACTGTATTAAAAAAATACAGGGTTAAAAGCTGCTATCAACTTCAGAAGGATTGTGGAAAATTATAATGGCGACTGAAGGCAATCACTAGGACGAGAACAATTTTCCTTTGTCAGGAACGACAGCCGACTGAGATGTGATTTCATGCTCCGTTTACCACGCATGTCTGTAGCGATGTCTCCGTTGTTCTGATATCTTACTAAACTAACTCCGCTTTGTTATCCTAGTAAATTATTTCGATATCTTTGGATTTTCAGCATACTACCTCATGCGCAAGCCTTGGCTTCAGTACTTCCATGATAACTTTCAGGTTGGTATCAAAATAACAAGGTCTAAAGACGTGACAAGTTTTCAAACCATTCCCGACTGAATTTTGGAACTAATTATATTGATTTTTTAGCGCGATAATTATTGAACTAAGTTCAATAATTATCGCGCTAAAAAATTTATTAATCAGCATTTTATAAAATATTTAAAAAATACTTGAACACTTTCCTTAATTGTAATTTTTTATATTTATAAATTGAAGATATACAGGTGGTGACGACAATACGACCGTTAATTGGAAAAGAAATAGAAATGGTTTACAACTTTCAAATACATCTTATTCATTTGATAATGTTATGATAATTCTATGAATAACATTGGCAAATGAAATAATATAACATTGGCTGTATTATTTCATAGAAATATTATAAAATTATACACAAACGATCAATTATAAAATTGACACGCTTTTGGTAGGTTTTTAATGAATAACGTCCAGACAGAATAAAGAGGCCACCGACTCTCCGCATCACAAATTATTGAAATTTTCTAGGATATTATGGATATAGGAGCCTGAAAAGTTAAATTTTCTGCATCTAATATATTTCTGCATCTAATTTATATTCTAACTACAGTCGCGATCCATTTCAATTCGACACTGAAAATTCTGCAGTAATGTAATTAATTGTACAATAATTATTACAACTGGATCTACATTTAGTAATATTAGATATTGTGAAATATATTAAATTTAACAGATAAGAGAAAATCTGCGTGATTTCGAAAGCTCCAAAACAATATGAAAGTGACAAATTGGAAATTTAATATTTATCTATTGCTGGGCTTTTAGAGTAGGTTTTAAACTGTCTACGGCCTAGTCTTTACTATGCCGTAGGAAGATAAAAACCTATGGAAAATAACCGAGTATTTTACTGTGATTTTGAAAAAGTTGTATGCATGTGCGTGTATGGTGAGACACACAACTTTTCTTGTCACAGACTACCTGAACTTCTTTCCTATGTACTAAAAAGGAACAAAGTCCAATATTGACGGAGTATAATTGGTTAGGGAGAACATTCAAGAGAACTTTGACAAGACCAACACCATAAAGTATATTAAAGTAAAAGGACAATATTTTCTCTATGCTCTACTATGTGACCAGCCAATCCTACACAGTTCATAAATTGTAATCTTAATTTTATCCTTTCAATCAATCAATCCTTGACGAAAACCCCTTACAATCAAAATCAACTTAAAATATCTTATAAATGTAAGTAAGTTCGCCATGTAAGGTAAGTAAATAAATATTTATTAACTAACCATTTTTTTTTCGCAGTCTATGATAGCCACAGTGAGAGGTAAAAAATATGTTAGCGTTTAGGTATATTGTTTTTATTGTGTTACTTTATTTAAGACCCAACATACCAGACACAATAAATTTTTTATTGTCCATGGCATCATTTCGTAACTTACTAGCACGCTGGAGTCTCCACAAATTACAGAGTTAAAGTACAGATTTCTATATGAGTAAATACAGCAAATCCTATGAAATCAATAATGATTCGAGCATTCCGTTGTGGTGTTTGCTTCGTACACATCGTTAAAATATATTGCCGCCTATGCCGTTGCTTTAGAAATAACGCAAATTTTCACGTTATCCGCAAAGGCAAACATAACAAAATCCAAACATAAACGAAACAAGAAAAAACAAGTAATTGATTTGGGCTTCAACTTGAGTAAAGATGTTTTGATAAAAACTTATGTATTTTATCAAGTTTATACAAATTTATGTAGCCCATGGCGACAAAGCCTCATAATAAGAGCTTTTTTTTAAATCATAATCGTTATATTGTACTTACCTAAATGGTATTAAGCGCATTGCGGCGTGTGGGTGAATAGTCAAGTAAACTTGGGAAGGTACTGAAGTCGGCGTGGGGTGATATTAAATTGAATTGTTTCTATAATAAAATATTACGTATTAATTGCTATTAATTTTGGGGGAATCTTGAGAAGATCGGTGGCTTAGCGGTTTGAGCACTCTTGTTTCGATTACGAAAACAAAGCAACTTTATCCATGGTCGATCCCGGGATGAGTCAAACAAAATTTCTAAGAGCTCCTCCGTGCTTCGGGAGGCACGGTAAGCCGTTGGTCCCGGTTGTTACTGCAATCGCTTTAACCCACCAACCCGCATTGGGCCAGCGTGGTGGTGTTATGGCCCAAACTCCTATGGGTTTCTCCCATTTAGGAAGGCTTGTGCCCAGCATTGGGACTTATATACTGGTGATGAATTCTTGGTTGCGACTACTGAGATTAACTAGAATCGAACAATCAACCATTTATTATTTAATTTGAAACCGCGCGTTGTCACGATTAAACAGTGATAATCAACCAATTTTGTAAGTAGTGAAATCAATTAACAATTGACTCAGTATAAATATTTTTAACAGTTCTTAAATTGATTTCAAGTTTCATGATTTCACTTTGGTTTTCGTTATAACAGTAACAATTTTAATGTCGCGTATTCGAAAAACTTACACGAGGTGACTAATTGGTAGGTATTTTATCAACGATGAAAAAAACTTAATTGAAATTGGAGCCTCGCTATCATTTTCCAAGAGAGTGCATACCTAAATCATAATTTGATTGAGGTGTTCAATATTAGTTAGTTATTTAATTATTTCATACCCAACTCTGGTTGAGGTAATTTTTTTAGTTATGTCGAAAAACTTTTGCACAAGACGGTAAGCGAAAAGATAACCATAACCAGAGGTTCATACGTCAATGACAGTAGTTATGTAATAGATGCATACCTATCGATAACTTAAGCTGTTAACTTCACGATATCCGGGGACTCATCGCAGTAACACACTGCCACAAAAGTACAGCAATTTCGCTGTGATCTTCTGTAACACTCTACTGCCTCTTCCCGAGTCAGCCGCTTCAAATTTGAGGCGAAGTTACATACTTTCTCTCAGACAATAGTAATCATTAAGTACCTAAATTCTATTCTATTCTATACTAAATGTTGAATTATTACCGATACAATAATAATGATGATGAATAAAGAATTACGCCATGACATCGACAAGAATAAGGCGCAGAATACGATGGTGCATTACGAAATAAATTGATTATAATAGTACGCCACGAATTCGTGTTCCATTCGAATTTCGTTTCCATTATTCGAATCACCAAAAAAAAAATACCGAATTAGAACTTTTAAATAAAAAATAATTAACGCTACGTTTGGTTTTTAGAGTTGCTATAAGACTATAAGTACTCGAATAGCCATGGCATTCGTGCTGATTTGAAAGCAGTTAAGAAGAGCTATCAGATTCTAATAAATAAGATAGCCGATTGGATAGTAAAATTGAAAGAGAATAAAATCCTTCACAGGAAGAGCGGAGCTCGAGTCTTGAACGTTATTTCCGAAGCGATGTGCGCTCAACTGGGGCGCACTTGAAAGCTCTCGTCTGGAGACAACTCGAATAATTGGTGTCTGATATCTTGTTCTTCTATGTAAAAGTAACCTGAAGGAAATATTAGTTTATAAAAATTTCAATAAAATATAATTATGTCGTCATCAACTTAGCACACGATTTTATGAATAGGTATCCTAATATCAAAATACAAACTGTTTTAGGTGGATATTTTTTTATACAATTAGATGACAAACAAGGTGACGGCCCACCTGATGATAAGCAGTTACCGCCGCCTATAGACACCTGCAATAAGAAGGGAAAATCACTTGACATTGCAGGTGCATTGTCATCCTGAGGCCTAAGATGAAATGCCGTCCATGCCCAGTAATTACACTGGCTACCTTTCCCTTCAATCTGAAACAAAGAGAACTGTTTCACGGCTGAAATAAGAAAGGCTATGGTACCTACCCAGACAACCCTAACAGTAATTACTGGGCATTGACGGCATTTCATCTTAGGCCTCAGGATGACAACGCACCTGCAATATCAAGTGCTTTTCCTTGTTATTGCAGGTGTCTATAGGCGGCGGTAACTGCGTACCACTAGGTGGGCCGTCAGCTTGTTTGTCATCTAGCTGTATAAAAAAAAAACCCTACATACGGGCCTACCAGCACCTAGTATTCTTACCTTCATTCATCATCATGACCTATGGTTGGCCATCATCATAAATCTATATTAAATACGTCGCACTCCAGGGCCTTTCTACATGGGAGAAACACGCATAACGAGCTTCGGCCATTACACCACCACAGTGGTCCAACGGGTCGGTTGCAGTAACAACCGGTATCAACGGCTTAACGTGCCTTCCGAAGCACAAAGGAGCTAGAGATTATAAATTTTGATTGACCCATCCCGGGATAGACCATGGCGAAAGTTGCTTTGTTTTAGTAATCGAAACCTGAGCATTTAAACGACAACGCCACCGAGTTCTTCGAGCTGGTTGGCCATAATACGAAAATAGTATGAAAAACTTTGCGCAAAGAAATAACTACTGATCAAGTTTACATAAATAGATACTATTTTCCATGCAATAACACGATGTATAATGTGTAAGTAAGTATTAAAAATATACAAACAAAAAATAAATCGAAAGAATTGAACGTTAACACGTTGGAGTTCATCAAAAGGATCAATTAGCAGTGCTTCGTTGATTTCCTCGCCAATAGTGAAAGAAAAGTCTTCTGGCAGGATGTACGGTCGGCATTTTATTACCGATACAGGGAGTGTTTAGCCTCAATACAATATCAAAGTGTAATAGGGAGCAACATTAGGGAGCATACATTACTTTATTTGAGCAAATTATTTAGGTAATTAAAATATAAAACTAGAAAAATTTCACGTCCTGAGACAGGAATCGAACCCGCGACCTTTCGCAATCCGGGCGACTGCTCTGTTCGATTCCTGCCTCAGGACGTGAAATTTTTCTAGTTTTATATTTTAATTACTTAGTAATTTTTCAAACATTTATAATAATGTTAAAATCAAAAATCAAGAATATTTGAAAGCACTGCCCCAACTTAACCGAATCGTAGGTATTTGTAAAAATACTCGTTTCGGATGTTGAAATAGAATATTTCGACATTGTAGGGTGGACGTTAGCTCATAAACGGAAATACAGATAGACTAGAAGAATTTCACAGGGATTTCCCAAGTCCTGGGTGGCTCAGTGGTCAGAGCAGTCGCCCGGATTGCGAAAGGTCTCGGGTTCGATTCCTGCCTCAGGACGTGAAAATTTTCTAGTTTTATATTTTAATTACTTAGTAATTTTTCAAACATTTATAATAATGTTAAAATCAAAAATTAAGAAAATTATTTAGGGTTTTTATCATAGATTATACCAACCTATAAACATGAAATATTTATAAAGTAAGTAACTGAATGCTGAGAGCGATTTTAGACTTTTCTTGCCCTTTGTTTCGTTTTGGCTACATCTTTGAATATTTTATAACCAAACATCTATAACGAAATATAATTTTTCTCACATTGAGACCTTAACTCTTTACCTACTCAGAGAAAAAAGCTGATAGATAAAACATTACCTACTCGAGTTCCTTATGCTACGCGTGCATAATTCTACTTCCTATCCTACCTATCGCGTATCGTATGACAATTGTGTAAGAGTATCTAAAACCGTTTTCAATAACTGTTAAGTTACGTTTTAGCTACGTAGTCCTTATAGTATCGACGACCCTGTCCGTCCATCTGTCTGTGTATGACATCCGATTTAAGCATCATCTTTGCACCCACTGGAGCTGAAATCGTTTACAAAGAGGTCAACTCAGAACCCAAAACTAGAAATGACAACACACAAAATTCGAGTTTGATTTTATCCCAATTGCGTTTCCGACACGCAAACGCACACACAGTGTATTCTCTAGTAACTTTGGGCTAACAAAGATCCCAATAAGGTATGCACAAACATTCCAAATGTTCAAAGTACAGATGACAAAACACCAAGTGTAACAGTTGCACTACGAAAGCCGCCTCTATTACGAACGCAGTAAAGGAGGTCGCAAGGTCAAACTGTTACGCTTGATGTGCTGTCGACTGTAGTGAAACTAATGCACCCAAGTTATGAGGAGAACGTACCTACATCAAGGCAACAAGTACCTACAGCAAATGTAAACGCTGTACAACATTTGCTTCAAATTCAATTTGGATGTGGATTCAACGCTTGAAGGCTTTGCAACCTAAATACCTACATCATAATGAACGTTTTCAATCTCGTGAACACCGAATACAACCGCAAATAATTCTCCAGTGTATGTACTGACTAGTTAAACATATACTTAAATCATTTTATAAATAAAAGTATTGATGTATGCTGCTCAGCATTGCTATTTCGTAACGAAATTGGAGGATATTGAAAGGGCTTAGACCTAATTCTGTAGTTTTACTATGCTAATGGGGCCCGGACGTGAAGCACATTCGCCGCTCCCAGAAGTTTTCTTTTTTAAGGATTTCTTGTGGTTAAAGTAAGCAATATTTGTCCATGTTTTACCCTCAAAAATATGTACTCAACTAATTGTCTGTTTTAAAATGTACTCAACTAGGTACGAACTCATGTCCAACTGATTCCATCAAGTCTTCTCGACCGGCTGCAAGCCGAAAAGGTATTCCATTAGGTTTTCTGTGCGCGCTGAATCGATTCCTTTGTATGCTATGCAGTTAAAAAAAAACAGAGAGTTGTGAGTGTTGAACGGACTCGCTTGAGCATATTCAAATAATTTAATATTCTAATTTTCCTATGCAAAAAAATAGAACCGTAACGACCAAGTAAGTGTTCAGGCTCCTAAGTTTTGAGGAGCGCTTCTCCTTAAAAGTTTTCTACAAAATGGCTGGTTCCGCTTCATAGTTTCACTTAAGAGAATTTATACTATTGAAAAATCGCTTCTCTCAGTCTCCCAGTGAATTTGGAATTATCGGAGCGTACACGTCCCTAGTGACGGTTCTACCTCGTTTTTTTATCGTGAACTCACCTTTATTCTCAGGTTGCGCTATTCAAAACGATAAAAATTGTACCCGATTTGTAAAATGAGCCGTCAGATTCATATTATATCTGTGAGAATAGATGTCTGCCTTGGATGCCTGTAAAATTTTTACTGTAACCTCATTAATTGTGATTATGCTTGTAGGTGTACCTACTTGTTTTTCCTACTAATACTTGTAGGTTTAAAGCATTACATACAGAAAATCAGAAATTATGGCTGGCGGCTGATGATGGAGTGATCGGGAGCCCTGTACTAAATCAGAGGTCTCGGGTTGGAATCTCGGTAAGGCTGATTTTTGTATGGGTGTTTATACTATATTTATTTGGGTATATTTCTAATAGTTATTTGAGTGTAATTTATTATGAATATTTCTCCGTACAATGTGTTCTAACTCTGACGACTCTTAATTTGGGCTACATACAGGTAAGGTGTCAATGTAAAAAAGAATATAAATATTATTATTATTTCATATTATTAAGTAAAAGTGCTCTAAATTCTAAAGTAAAAGTAGATAGGTATTTAAAATTTATTGGTAGGTACAAAACAATACACATATTATACCTAATACCTACCTACATAGATACGTGTGTCCCATAACCGTCAAATTTTATTAAAATTTAATCTATACTCGTATTCGAAAGCACCCAATTCCCAGACAATCGACTGAATAATGTCCTCTATCGTAATTTCATTCCAGTAACGTCACTTCAATCATATTATTTTTTACGTTAAAAATAAGAATATAGATCTCAAGAGATCTCAACTAATTACAATTTACTAAAAAATTTTCATTTCCGTATGTAAAGATAAGTAGACACTATTGCTTACATACCTAGCTAGTTTTCTTGAAACTATGCTTAAAAAGAAGAATTTTTAACATTGGTTCACAATGGACAAAGAAATCGGTGAGCATACATACAAAAAAATACATACAGTGGAACATAGAACCTCCCCCTTTTTTGAAGTCGGTTCAAAACTTAGCATTAATAGTATCTATCCCTTTAAATATATTTTTTACTTTTTGTCGCCTAATTATAAAATTGCAATCAAAAAAGATACCTATCTCTTCATTTTCATTAAGAGTTGAAGGTACCTGATACCTTTCAATTCATAATTAAAGTTGATCTGGCAAACTGATCCAAGAATTTTAATAAAATCCAGACACAAGAGTACTCTAGGTGAAAATTGCCGAGATCCCAAAAAAGAGCAATGAAACTCGTTGAGAAGTAATTATAAGTCTCTGGCTTCCCGGGACGATTACGCGCGGCCATTTGATCGCTATTAGGAACACTTTGGCAGTGCCGGCAAATTTCTGCAAAATGATCAGATATAACAACCTCCGGCTAAGGAAAGTGATATGCGAAAATCATTGAATTATCACATAGGGCACCACTATACAGTTGTTAGAGACTAAATTAGCACCAATGTCCATACACTGACGTAAGTAGTTTTTCTACGACGCAAACATATAAATGGGTAATTATTTGAAATTTGGTTAACTTGGTGTTAGCATCAATTTTCACAATATTATAATTCTTTTATCCAATATTTGAAACTACTAAGTGATGTTATAAAGTCCATTTAATTCGGTCACTCATTTTGGTATATATCATAATATTCTTTATTTCCAAAAATTGACATTTCTTACTCCAAATATCAGGCCCTAGCCATGTAAGATCTCCCGAATTTAGGATTCATTTCACTGTAATTATAATTCTATAAGAATAATTTGATCAAACTCTATTTAAATTCGTTTACTATTACAATACTAACATTGTGATTACGATTTAATGTATAATAACAATATGTTTCATCAAATTATTTTAAGTCAAAAAGTGTAAGCGATAAAAAATATCAGGCCCTAGTCATTTACGAAATTCAAAAATACGCGACATCCAAGCATACTTATACCTTTTTCATAACTCACTTCACTCACCTTTTGTTATTAGTGCGGTCGCCGACTTTGCTGCGGAAACGCGTGCTGAGCCAGTCAAACTGTCAGGCCCTAGGTAAGTCGTTTTAAAGATAGCTAATTACTAATTGGTCTCATTAATTATTGTAAATATGAGTTTGGTCTGCCTTGTTATATTGACCGCCTATTAGTTTTGATGTTGATTTTAAATAATAGGTTTCATTTGATTTTGTTTCATTTCGTCAGTCCCTAGACGGTCAGGCCCTAGTCGTAATAGTGACTAGGGCCTGACGCCACATCAAGGGACTGATTGTCATACTGTGTGATGCATGCTTTTAAACATAATACCAATGTAATTGTTGTAGAATATGGCGCCTAGAAAGAAAAAACATTGTCTAAAGAGGAAATTGCAATATAAAGGCTGAAGAGGCAAAGACGCAGATTTTTTTTTATATATACAAAGCACGACAAATGACTCAACACCACCTGATGTGAAGCGGTAAAAAGAGTGCATATGCGAAGACAGCTAGTGCAGTTTAGACACTGCTCTAGCCGCCTCCACCTTGCCGACCCGAAAGGTGTTTTTTCACGCCTCTTTTGAAGGAACCCATGTTATAGGAAGGAGGGAACACATGTGCTGGCAAAGAATTCCAAGTTCTGGAAGTACGACAAAGAAACGAGGTACTAAATTTCTTTGTTCTTGATGTTGAGGTGGAGACGGTAAATTGATGACTCCGAAGACCAGCACGCGTGGTCCTGAGTAGGAAGGGAGAAGGTGGCATAAAGTCAAAAAGCTCTTCAGAGCACTGTCCGTGATATAGCCGATAGAAGGCGCTAAGCGACGCAATGTCTCGACGCAATTGCTGAGGCTCGAGTTTGTTGGTGACCTCTACATCGCCAACGATACGGACAGCACGACGCTGCAATCTGTCCAGGGCATCGAGGAGGTACTTGGCAGAGCCATCCCACAAGTGCGAGCAATATTCCACGCAAGACCGGACCTGAGTTTTGTAAAGCAGTCATAATTGGCCAGGTGTGAAAAGTCGACGCACCTTGTTCAAGACACCGAGCTTCCATGAGGCTGGTTTGATCACGGTTTCGATGTAGTTCCTGGAATTCAGATCGCAACATATCTCCATGCCGAGCAAGTGTAAGGAGCCCTGTGCCGAAAGAGTGGTGCCCTGAAGAAAAGGAAGAGGAAGAAACGGCGACATTTTGGCTGTGAACGCGCATACCTGTGTCTTATTAATATTGAACTCAACAAGATTGTTAGATCCCCATTCCGATATTCAACACCCTGTTGAGCTCAATGGAAAGATTCTCTCTCTCTCTCTCGGTATCAGCGCGCCAAGGACCATAATTTTCCCCATGCATTGTACTGTCATCCGCATAGAAATGAATGTTTCCTAACGGAAGCATATCATTGATATTAAGAAGAAAGGGTGTGGGGGATAGAACAGAGCCTTGTGGTACACCAGCATTCACTGACATGAAGCGCATCCATATGCAAGGACACGGATTCTTCGCTCATGCAGGAAGCCGGCAATCCAGTTACAGAGCTGTGCGGGCAGACCGTATGCCGGGAGCTTGGAGAGAAGATCCCTGTGCGAGACCCGATCAAACGCTTTGGAAATGTCAAGGTTAACAGCCACTAACTCACCATGTTTGTCAATAGCACCCCAGACATGCATTAAATACGCTAGACTAGAAGATCACCCGTTGACCGTTACGGCCGAAACCTGTGCTGTCGATAATTAATTAATGAGCGACCTTCTAGGTTTCGGATCAGTTGTTTATTTAAGATCCGTTCCATGATCTTGCAAAGAACTGAGGTGACAGCTATTGGGCGGTAGTTAGCTGGGTCTGAACGGTCTCCCTTTTTGGAACTTTAGAAGGCTGATTATTTAAAATAATTGTTAATTACTTAAAAGACTATTAGTTTGTAAGTATTGAACTAAAAGTACAATTTGATTGTTAAGAAATATTGCTACATTATTTTCATGTGCATAATTAATAAAATAATTTCTATGATTATGGTTCACAGAATTTCTGAACTTAAAATATAATTTGTTATATAAGTTGATTTTGTAATAAAAATGCGATTTGACATATTAACCGTGTTTGACATCAGTCCCTATTACGTCTCGTCAGTCCCTAGAACACTGATTTTAAAAAATCATAAATTTCTCTAAAAATATCAAGTAAAGAGACTGGCTCTTTTAGATGCACCAAAGTAGATGTTATACCCACAGCATAGAATATAAACTTTTCTGATTTTTAACTAAAAACACCACCTTCAAAATTACGTCAGAAGTTAACCGAATTTCAAATAACCACCCAAATAGAGATGTGTAAATACATAAAAAAAAAAAAAAAATGTACCATACTATTTACCATGTGTTAGTAGGTAAGTAACTTATTATAATATATGTAATTAGGTACTTATTATAATCATTATTTCTGAAATTCTGTGAGGCCTTCATTTCCTTCCCTGAATACCTATCACCTGCCTGCTTCATCCAGTCTCGTCCAGCTATCGTCGGGGATAGTGCAAATCCGCGAATCTACCATACGTAAAGGCCGCGAATCTACCATACGTAAAGGCCGCGAATCTACCATACGTAAAGGCCGCGTATCTGCAATAGATCCAGTTTTACAGGGGAAGGTTAAAACTAAAAATTATTTTAACGCATTTTAAGCTCTTTTATACACAGAGAGGAATTATTGATGCGTTCTATCTCTTGTAAGGAAAATATGAATCCCTTAAAGTAGCAGCCTATCAAGATTTTGCGTGAATTGCCCGCGACAACTTAAATGGGCTCCTTTTGTCAGATACGCGGAATTATCCAATACTAGTTAGTTACGTGGATTTGCACTATCCCCGACGCTATGATGAGGTCGTTCCCCCAGCGTTTTTATGGCCTACCTACCATTCTTTTTCCTGTAGGTACTTTCAATTTTTTGAGAGTTTGCGCGGAATGTTTTATTATCATTTTTTAAACAAATTGTACTATATATTCTAGCTTATTTATTCTATTCTTAATTTTTGATTTTAACATTATTATAAATGTTTGAAAAATTACTTAGTAATCGCAGGTCGCGGGTTCGATTCCTGCCTCAGGACGTGAATTTTTTCTAGTTTTATATTTTAATTACTAAGTTATTTATTCTAATTAACTTTTCACTTTTATAATTTGGAAAATATTTTCTTGTTTTCTAACATTACATCGTTAATTTCTTCAATTAAGCGGTATTTAATAGTGGAAATACCAATTTTAGAAATTGTTTTTCTTTAATACTGCAGATTAGATAATAGTAATACTTACTTACAGTTCATTAGATTTATTTCCATGTGAAAATCGTTGGAATCAATCATTTTCTTTGTCTTATTTTTTTATCACTTCTTATTTTGGATCTCTCTAACTTTGTAAATATATTATTTTCAACCGCCTCTGTGATCTAGCGGTTGAGACCACCTTCCCAGATCTAGAGGTCCGGGGCTCGATTCCCGTAGGGGCAGAAATTTTCTGTTCGGTTTGGTTAGTGGTAGGGCTTTTCTTAGTCCGCCTGGCTAGCTACCACAATGTTACCTAAGTCTGCCGCCATAACAATCATGTTAACGGCATTGTTGTGTTCCGGCAGTTGGAGATAAGATAGCCAGTTCCACTGTGGTTGAGGAATCCGCGTGTAGCTCGCTTCCATTGTCGGCCTTATCTTCACTTACCATCAGGTGAGATGAAGGTCAAGAGCTAGCCCGTTAAAATTTTCAATCACTTGGTTTATGAACGTAATCGTGTAGGGTTCGAATTGATAAATATCAATATAAATAAGTATAGGTTAGTATAATCAGAATTTTCTCGAGACTAATCCACTACGACGACGGCATTAATTTTATAAATATAAACCTTATTTTTTTCAAATAATACAGTATCATTTTTCCATTAAAATAAAGTAGAGAAATTATACTAAACAAATTTGTTCAGTAATAAATTCATAATTTTAATATAATTTACCAAATTATGGATTATTTACTAAACAACTTGATTATAACGTTAATGTTAATAACAAATGCCTGTTATATAAAGATTTATAATTATCTTTTATCTTATAATAATCAAGAGGCATATTTATTTTCATAATTTTGAACTCTGCTAATTAGCCGTCAAAAAATTATATCGCAATAAAATGCCTAATAAATTCAAATAAGTGCTAAATAGTATATAAATCTTTGCATAACTTAAGTAAAAAATATCAAATAAATTGAAAATCTTAAGTAATCAATAAGTAAGTAATCTTAGCCCTCAGGATGACAACGCACCTGCAATATCAAGTGCTTTTCCTTGTTATTGCAGGTGTCTATAGGCGGCGGTAACCGCTTACCACCGGAGGCCGTCAGCTTGTTTGTTACCTAGTTTCATAAAAAAAAATCCCTGACGTCATTAATCATCTATGTAACATCTTCTCATTGAGACTATTCTTATGAGCCCAAATACGCTACATCTGCTGTAAGTTTCTGAAGAATTGAGCATCCCGCAGACTATTTCATGGTACAGGATCAACT
This sequence comes from Nymphula nitidulata, assembly GCA_947347705.1. Lineage (NCBI taxonomy): Eukaryota > Metazoa > Arthropoda > Insecta > Lepidoptera > Crambidae > Nymphula > Nymphula nitidulata. Next base: position 11,755,303 of record OX374625.1, on the reverse strand, counting down.
CATGGTTAGCATTTCTTGGAAATACCACCAAAGTAACAGTAAACCAAAATTAAAATCAGATCTGCGAAAGGTAGTAAACCTTTTGTCAAGTAGGAAATGAGCTGATAGTCATCAAACGCCTGAACTGATCTTCATGAATCATAGCTAAAGAACCATCCAAATCACGTCAGATTTCTAACAAAAAAGCCGAATTAAAATCGGCCCATTCGCTTAGGTTATTCGGTTAGTTAGCTACAATGCCACAGGCAGACACACAGATACACAGACAGACACGTCACACTTATAACAGCCCTCTTCTTTCGTCGGGGGGGTTAAAAATAGAAATATTCGTGTTCAACCAAACTGTAAAAAACCAGTGCTCCAGAAGAGAAATGAATAATATTTTTATGATAATTGTATGTCTCATTCTAAGGGAACAAGTGTTTTTATGACAAATAAATTATTTAAACATAAACATAGAGCTGAGTGATAGCAATCACTTGATGTTGGTTGCAAAATTAGCTAACTTAGTTCTACCGGTTCAGGTATCCGATTTCGCCTAAGCAATCACCACCTCACATTCTGCGCCTCGTTTCCGAGATACAATCTGGGCAGTTTCAATTAACTAGTGCAAATATCAGACGCCACTCGATATAACTCGAGACCCAGTCATTAACGGTATTAAGCTCGAAGCTTCTTCTGCTGCTTTAGGGGTCACACACAAGTTATCTTTATTACCCAGTGCCATTAGAATGATGAGTTACCAACACTTAGAGCTAGCTAGCATTATTATCAAAAAATTAGGCTTCACGAAGATTTTAAGGGTCATATTGCCCATCTTGCTGTTTTATGTTTGCCGAGTGGTCTGTACCCCTGGCTACTCGGTCAAGAGGTCCCGGGTTCGAATCCTGGTAGGAGCAAATGTTTGTATAATGAGTGCGAGCATTTGTTTACGAGTCATGGATGTTTATATATTTATTTAGTATATTTCTAATATTTATATACATATGTTTATCATTATTTCTCCGTTGTCTAGTATCCTTACCACAAGCTCATAATGATGCTTAGGTACTTTCGGCTTTTCGCTAGGTGGTAGACCCATATGTAGGGTCGTCTGGGAAGGTACCACCACCTTTCTTATTTCAGCCGTTAAACAGTTCGCTGTGTTTCGGATTGAAGGGAAAGGTAGCCAGTGTAATTACTGGGCATTTCATCTTAGGCCTCAGGATGACAACGCACCTGCAATATCAAGTGATTTTTCCTTGTTATTGCAGGTGTCTATAGGCGGCGGCAACCAACCGCTTACCAGCAGTGCAGGTGGGCCGTCAGCTTGTTCGTCATCATAGTTGTATAAAAAAAATATATAATAAAAAAAATATTATGATTATTTTATTAAGGCAGAAAAGCATATTATTACTACATTAATGGACTATATACCTAAATATATTACAACGTGACATTAGAAAAAAAAAAAAAAAGAACTTACAAATAATAAACACCCCCTAAATCTTGCGAAACAGGAAGTGTACCAACAAGGCTGGTCGCATTACCTCGCTGAATTGCGATGCTTAATCTTTGTGCGAAATATATACCAGCCTTATTGTCACCTAAAGTTTCACAAAGACGACCTGCAATGTCCCGAAAAAGTCGATGAGCTCCTGGCCCCCAAGGTCCCAAAGTCCCGACCCCAAATGGCTCAAATATGTAGTCCCCAGATAAACCAGCATATTTGCGCCGTTTGAGGGATTCAGCAGAAGCATATGATTATTAGTATTATATTTGATACAGCGTAAGTAGATTTGGTTTTCAAAAACATAAACGATTTCAGGTAAGCTTCAAGGATTTAACCTTTTTTTTCAAATCGAGAATTTATTATTTATGTTGCCTAATTGCAATCTATTTTACATGCCCATAAAAATATAATAGCTCTCGACGCATAACGACATATATGTATAACGACACATATTTGGAAATAAAAAAATACGTGAAATGACTATTCGTTAAACGACATATAAAAACAAAAATATTTAAATAAATTTAAATATTTTATCCTATTTAGTACCTATTTTCAAGTCGGTTTTAATTCAAAATTTTATATGATAACTTTCTAAGGTAGATCTTTCCAACTATCATAGGTATCTTTCACTAAACAGTCATAGAAATGCAAAAATACGCAATTTGGCATACAAAGACGACTTAATTATTCCAGTTATTTTGATTTATAAACCAAACTACTCAACCAATTTTAATGCAATTATTACGCATCGAATTAAAAAATAATCACGAAAGTCGGATCAGGAATCTCGGCGTAATCGGTGTACATACAAAGAAACACATACCAACCGAATTAAGAACCTTCTCGTTTTTGAAGTCGGTTAAAAATTATGACCCTCAAGAGAAGTTAAAGACTAAGTAAGTATTTTTTATGTTGCAAAATGTTTTTACTAGATTTTCTTTTCAGTGCCTAAACAGTGCATTTATATGCTACAAATACTTCAGTTCTATTTGTTTGAAAGAAATAATTTAGAAACATAACTATGTGTATTTGTAACTCTGGAATAGGAAAGGACTTGGAAAAATCGGATTTGTTTTGGAGCTGGCCTCATTGCCAATCACGGCTCGATTCAAAAAGTTGTGAAAAAGATTTTTATACCGTTTATTTGAAACTAATTTTACGCATCTGAGTACCGACAGCAGAATATTAAACGTAACACGTCAGTATAAAAATCACTCTCAATGCATATTAAGAGTAAGATATGTCTATAGGATTCTACAGTTAACTTTCACAATCAAATAAAATAAAAAAAACAGAATTTGTTCCTGAAAAATAAATTTTTGATTTCATTAGTTCATGCAAATCAGATGACTACGTTTTACTTAATATTTTAAGGTACTTACTTTTAAAACACGACGCGCTGGTTTGAGAATTAAAACGATTACGTAAAGTACCCGCACATTCCTTGCGGTACAAAATTCAAGCAATAAGAAAACTTAGACAAAGATGTATGAAGGATGTATTGTAGGATGATAATATGCATGTGCGAGCGTGAAGGGGAATTACAGTAGCGATAAATTTAATATTAGAAGCGTGCCCGTTTGGCGCACCTAACGAGGCTGCAGCGCTGCAGAATAGTAGGTACAGTTGCTCGCACTAGCACTTTGAACACGCCGATTTTTCTATACTCAGTTAACATTTCTCAGAGCATATTTTTGCAAACACACCAAACCCCTAAAAACCCTTGAGAAAAACACTACAGAAAAACTCATTCGTCCCTTGAAATAGCTCATCCACTGTTACACACTGGAACATAAACCTTATGAACCTTATGGTTACAATAAAAAAATTTACCCAAGCACATTTTAATCATACACACGCTTACACTTACAAATAAATTCATATACACACCAACACTTACACATTTAACACAAGTCGCAACTCTGAGCTCTCTGCAAATCTTTTATTAATATTAGTAATTTTCTTCTTTGTGCAATAAGTAATTATAATAAAATAATTCTCCTTGCACATAGTGCAGTCTGAGGGTGTGGCCTCGTGACCTGTAGCACAGGTTTCGCTTTGAAACCTATTTCAGGCATCAGCCCCTCACTTGTTTAGGTTAGAACTACATGCAAATTAGTTAAGTAAATATTATAAGTACCTAAATTGTGAAGGGAGAATAATTAAACTTGAATTGAAATAAGTTAATAGTTTAGATCGCATGCAAGTAAGGTGATGCTCCACATAGTCAATTCGAGACTGCAAGCCTACCTCTCAAGACAAATGGCACCCGAGCAAGCCGGATTCGTAAAGGGAAAAGGCACTCGCGAACAAATTCTTATATTGCGTCAGATTATTGAGAAGGCCAGAGAGTTTAATTCAACCCCTTACATCTGCTTTGTAGACTTCCGCAAAGCATTTGACACAGTCATATGGGCACATCTCTGGAAGATACTTGCGGAAATGGGTGTACCGTCACACCTAATAGTCCTTTTGAGGAGGTTGTATGAGGACGGTACTGCAGCGGTTCGAGTGGATGATACCCTTTCTAGAAACTTTAACACCAAGGCTGGTGTACGACAAGGGCGCATCTTTTCGCCGCTACTCTTCAACATCTACACAGAGTCGGTTTCGGTCGTATGTCGGTTGGGGGTAGTGTGATAAATAACCTTAGATATGCTGATGATACAACCCTTCTTACACAGACCAGACTCATTATAACCCAGCGGGTTATAATGAGATTCAGTCCAACATTACACCCCGGTTAAAGCCAAGGGCTTTAATGACTTGCTTTACGTAAGGTTTGTATGATATGTAATTTGGCATTGTTGAGCAGGTGGTGTGAAAAACTTTTTTATTTACCTACAAATTTAGTTAGGTATTAAATAGGTACTCATGTTACACAGGTACCTTAGGTACCTATTTTTTTTATATTTTATCAACTACTAATGTAATTTTAGGTACCTTTGTACCACTGCATTCACTGCCATTAAAACAACAAAACTTTTCGAAAAACTTAATTTTTTTAATTTGATTTTGTCACTATTTTAAAAGGAGACACAAATTTCCTATCGCGATCATTTAGCACCCAACCACTCCGAAACCACTTCAGATGACTTGACAGTCGATTTATTTTCTCATACTTAGGTACTAGTATTTCTAGTACTATATACCTATCATAAATAGGTAGGTGTAGGTAAGAGTAGGTGGATATACTACCTACATCTTTTGTTCACAAAGTCATATATTAGACTTTCGTGTCTTTTTCAATTAAAACTAATTTTTGTTATTTGCTGATTTAGTAAGTACACCTACCTATCTACCTATTGTAAGTAGTATCCCCCTATAGGACACGTTTAGTACAATTATGATTTCTTTTATATCTATGAAAAAAACGTAACTTGATTTACCCTGCTATAGTTCACCTGGTAAAAAAAGTCAGCGTGTTTAATATGAGCAGAATTCATCACATTCGTAGTATCGTAGTATGGCGAGTGCCGCATATTCAGTGTATTCCGTCTGAAAACTGGCTGAACAGAAAGTATTTTAACCTGCAGCAAGCATGTTTTACGACACACACAAGCGATTTATAATATTTCAAAAAAATATAAGTACCTACTGATATTTTTAGGTTTTAAGGTTCTGTTCCTTGGGAATTTAAGAGCCATTAAAAATATTAATAATTAAATTAATTATCTCCAGAGAATTTCTCCATAATAACGTAGCGTGGGAGTTATAAATCTCCTCATGAAATATTTTTATGCCCTAAATATTTAATTATGTGTTTTTTTTCTCGCATGTGGTGTTTACCTGTAAGTAATTGTGGCACTCACCTATGTAATTGTGAAATATGTATTTTTTGTCTTATAGTGGACACAATTGTTGTTGAACCAAATAAATAAACAAAAAAAATGCCCTCTTTTTTATTGGAGGGTGACATTCCTAACTTTGTACTCCTGGATATGATATCCTCAGCGATCGCCAGTTTGGATTCTGGACGTTGCCACGGTATAACGTTGTCACTTTTTCGTATCATTAGGTAGATACACCAACTGCACTCAAATCACGCACTCTTTTCTAATGCACAGAGCAGACTGGTAGGCGTGGAGCTAGGTGGCATAGTTAGGAGCTGGAGCTAGCAAAGTGGCTTGATCGTTCTATTAAACCCGGGATGGTTCGATCAAAATTAGTAATCTCGAGCTCACTGTGCTTCGGAAGGCAAGTTAAGACGTTGGTACCGGTCGTTACTACAACCACTTTGACCCACTAACCCGCAAGGTGGTGTTATGGTACAGCCCAAACCCCTCATGTGTTTTTCCCATGTAGGAAGTCCTGTGCTCAGCAGTAGGACGTATAACGGATGTTACAGAATTCCAAAATAACATTTGGAATTCTGGGGTCGTGTGTGTGTGGTATACCTAACTGTGTCTGTGTGTCGTACGATACGCGATAGTATGCATTTTAGGGTTGTCTGAGCAGGTTTTTTTTAGTATAGTCGGAAAATAGAAATGGTCTGACAGGTGACAAACTTTTATAGATACTTAATAGAGAAAAATCCTCAATCATAAAATATTATGTCCCGACCTGCTTGCCTCTATCAACTTGACTGTCCCACGAAAATACCCGCGGAAACCTGTCACAAAAATCTTAACTTTGCCTCCTCACAGAACTAATCTCGGTCCGCATTACCCATTGGCCAGAATTTGTAACACCTACAATGCAAAGACACCTGACCTGGATGTTTTTAGTGCTACACAACCAAATTTCAAGAACACTTTACTGAAACTGCTCGATTCAGTTAACTATTAACTCATCTCAAACATATACTGAAATATACTTACTTATATATTGTATATGTTTCATAAATTTACAATCTCTTAAGGCATTGATTCTAAATCTAATGCTAGTTAAACTTCTTATTGTAGTTGAAATTTTTGCGTTCTATATTTAATTTTTGTTTTCTATGTTATTAGTCACTTAATTTCTTAACAATGCTGTGTGTTTTTGTAAAGGCTTGCATATATGTCTGTATGTATTAAATATAATTTATTCAAAAAGTTGTAAATGTTTAGCTGTAAGCATACCTCTTAACAAAGAACACAACCACTCTCTTAAATTTCCGGACTTTAGTAACACACTGTATAGGCTGGTGATGTTGATGAGAGTAGACAGGGTACAACTAACGAATCGAAACTTTCTGCCTGCCCCCCATCTGTTTCTCATACGTTACAAGTTTACAACTTGAACCTCTTCATTATTCAAATACACCTTCTAGGGAAACATGTAGGTAGGTAGGTACATCTACTTATTAGGAATTATTTGCGTACTATATTATGTTTTATAAAATGTATCTAATCATCATAGCAACTAGATAATCAACTATTATCTACAGAAATAGGTGTTGGATAAGCAGAAAAGAAAAGCTTACTCACCTATGGCATACTTATATTCAATTTTTTATTCCAATTTGTGCATTGTGCACCGAAATAAAACCGAATAGCACTTTTCGATACGAGTACCCGTGGACGGAACAAGAAACCTTCTTTTACTCTCTCATTCCGGTAGAATCGATTATCAATTTAAATGGCAAAATGAGTGCCCATCCTTATTGCATCGGACACTCGTATTAGGATCTACCTTGCCAGATGGACGAGCTATGGCTCGGAAAAAAAACCGAAAACGAAAACGAGTAAGAATTTGTACATAAGTAGAAGTTACATAGTATACAGGTAAATGCTTGCTTAATACGATTAAGATTTGGAGTTAGTCTGACTGTATCTTTAAAAGTAACCAAATCTTTTCTGAAATTTCTTTAAAAGTGGTAAGATTATAGACACCTGCAATAAGAAGGGAAATTACTTGATATTACAGGGGTGTTGTCATCCTGAGGCCTACGATAAAATGCCGTCCATGCCCAGTAATTACACTATGTTTGTCTGTCTGTCATGTCTGAATTTACACCGGTTCCAAAAGTTGAACAACTGAGAAGATTTCAGTAACAAACTCGTGTGGTCACTTTTAATGCCTTATATCATAAAGCTCAATTAGAAGTAACAAAACGTGAGCATTGCAACATATGATTTTTGTACGAGTGATGTGCATGTAAGGTAGCGAGTGAAAGGGACAAACCTATACAAAGTGACATTTGGTATGTCTACTTTATCGAATTTCAACTTTTAAGTTAAATTAAATTACGAGTTTAAAATCGCGTTAATCATTCGGTGGGTGTACTCGACGTTTCTTCTTCTTCTTCTTCTTCTTATGTTCTTTGCTATACTACCGTACGCATGGCGTAAAACCCGCCAAGTGACCACTTGTAGTCGCGTTTCGGGATCAGTCAGCGTACAAAAAGCTTGGGGAGACGTTGCGGCGATGGATGCGGTCAGTGACGGCTTCCGTCTAACCAGAGCCAGGTGGACTGCATGGACCCGCCGACCAGGGAGACCCGAAGAAACGGCTGTTCCGCTGGCCGCCCGTGGTACAGTACAGGGGCCCAAGCGAACCTAACCAGTTCGTGAGGCTGCCCTATCATGCCACGCATAATCTTGGGGTGCGTCGTGCCGGTTGGTGACCGGGTGGTGGGGTCCCGGCGGCCATTCCGGGGGGGGGGGTTCGGGGCCCTTCTGTTCGGCGGGTCAGCGCTTCTCTGCTGTCGGCTATTACCTGGGGAAACAGGCCTCACACTTTGACCGTATATATCGCGACAACGTCCCCCCAATTCACGCCTCTCCTCCTTCTATCTTAAACTATGGCAGCGCTCAAAAACAGTTCCGGACGTTCAGCGGTGCACACCCCCACCACAACCACGCTGTTTGAGGTCGGGCTCACTAACATCCATGGGCTCCATGCTAACCTTAATGCCGTCCACCAACATCTCGAGACGGCTCGACCCGAAATGCTGTTTTTGACGGAGACGCAAATACTTCGCCCAGCTGACACTAGCTACTTGGATTACCCCGGCTACGCTCTTGAAGAGTCCTTCAAAGCGAAGGCCGGGGTATGCTTGTTTGTCCGGGCGGATGTTTGCTGTCGCCGTCTGCGCTGTTTAGAGGACCCTTCCTACTCTATTCTTGGGGTGCATGTGCACCTGGGCACACATTGCCGTGTCTACGTGTGCCTCTATAGGTCTCACAGCGGTGACATGGAGACAACTCGACTTTTCGAACACCTTAGCCGGGTGGCACATGTTGCGCAGGAGCAGTTTCCAACCGCGGAATTGGTGTTTTTAGGGGACTTCAATGCTCACCACGAGTCGTTGTTAAGTTCCTCTAAAACTGACCATGCTGGTAGAACTGCCCACGCTTTTGCTCTCACGCACGACTTGACTCAACTGGTAAACCAGCCCACCACTCACCAGGATTCCAGACATTGTCGGTCACGCGCCCTCATTGTTGGACCTTCTGGATGCTGGATATAGGCTAGTTACTAGCCTATATCCATCCGGGTGAATTGTTACCGGGGCTAGAGGTTCGTGCTCCTTTGGGAACATCGGATCACTGCCTGATATCCGCTGGGGTGCCACTGGCGTCGCCACCGGTACCTATGGTTGACAAACGCCGCATCTGGCACTACGCGTCGGCAGATTGGGACGGTATGCGGGATTACTTCGCATCTGTCCCTTGGAGGCAGCGCTGTTTCAGTGAGCTGGACCCGAACGCTAGCGCTACTGCTGTTGCTGATGAGATCATGTTAGGGATGGAGTACTATATCCCTCACTCTGATCTCATCAGTAGGGGTAGGCGTAACCTCTGGTTCCACCGCGATTGCTGTTGAAAACAGACAGTCGGCATATCGCGCTTGGATCAGGGGCCGAGCTTGAGGGGATCCCAAAATTGACTCACTGAAAGCAGTCCATAGCAACGCCACCAAGTCCTGCAAAAGGGCCCTCATCAGAGCGGATGCACCGCGCGTTGCACGAGTTGGCCAAGAACTTCTTACGCACCCTACGGGAAGCCGTAGCTACTGGCGTCTCGCCAAAGCCGTGCAGTGCAACTTCTGTCAACCCTCGCTGCCCCCGTTGAGATGTTCTGACGGCTCGCTAGCTCACAAGCCGCAAGAGAAAGCCGATCTCTTGGTAAAACTCTTTGCTGCTCACTCCCGAATCGATGACTACAACTCACAGCCACCAACACTCTCCCACTGTGGCCACACAATGCCCGATATTCGTATTAGGCAATATGATGTAGGTGCGGAGCTTCAGTTAATCGACGTCCGGAAAGCTAGTGGGCCTGATGGCATTCCAGCGATAGTACTGAAAAACTGCACAGCGAAGTTGTCTCCCGTCTTAACGCGGCTATACCGTCTTTCTCTCTCTTCTGGGTGTGTGCCGGAATCTTGGAGAGAGGCCAATGTGCAACCAGTCCCCAAAAAGGGAGACCGATCAGACCCAGCTAACTATCGCCCTATAGCTGTCACCTCAGCTCTTTGCAAGGTCATGGAACGGATCTTAAACCACCAGCTTATCCGATATCCGATACCTAGAAGATCACTCATTAATTAATGATCGACAGTACGGGTTTGGGTCGAAACGGTCAACGGTTGATCTTCTAGCGTACTTAATGCATGTCTGGGGTGAAGTCATTGACAAACGTGGTGAGTCAGTGGCAGTTAGCCTTGATATTGCCAAAGCGTTCGATCGGGTCTGGCACAGGGCTCTTCTCTCCAAGCTCCCGGCATATGGTCTGCCCGCTCAGCTCTGTAACTGGATTGCCGGCTTCCTGCATGAGCGAAGAATCCGTGTCTTCGCTGATGGATGCGCTTCGCGGTTCATGTCAGTGAATGCTGGTGTACCACAAGGCTCTGTTCTATCCCCCACACTCTTTCTTCTTCATATCAATGACATGTTTCCGTTAGGAAACATTCATTGCTATGCAGATGACAGTACAGTGCGGGGGGGATATTACGGTCGCCCAGGGGCTCGGCGCGCTGAAACCGAGAGAGAAAGAGAGAATCTTACCATTGAGCTCAACGGGGTGTTGAACCTCGTATCTGAATGGGATCTAACAATCTAGTTGAGTTCAATGCTAAGAAAACACAGGTGTGCGCGTTTACAGCCAAAATGTCGCCGTTTCTTCCCCTTCCGTCTCTTCAGGGCACGACTCTTTCGGCACAGGGCTCCCTTAACTTGCTACGCATGGAGATATGTTGCGATCTAAATTCCAGGAACTACATCGAAACCGTGATCAAAACAGCCTCACGGAAGCTCGGTGTCCTCAATAAGGTGCGTCGATTTTTCACGCCTGACCAATTATGCCTGCTTTATAAAACTCAGGTCCGGTCTTGCGTGGAATATTGCTCGCACTTGTGGGATGGCTCCGCCAAGTACATACTCGATGCCCTGGACAGATTGCAGCGTCGTGCTGTCCGTATCATCGGCGATCACAGGTCACGAACAACCTTGAGCCTCTGCAATTGCGTCGTGCGTGACATTGCGTCGCTTAGCGCCTTCTATCGGCTATATCACGGAGAGTGCTCTGAAGAGCTATTTGACCTTATCCCACCTTCCCCCTTCCTACTCAGGAGCACGCGTGCCGGTCTTCGGAGTCATCAATTCACTGTCTCCACCTCAACATCACGTACAAAGAAATTTAGTAGGTAGCTCTTTTCTTTGTCGAACTTCCAGAACTTGGAATTCTTTGCCGGCACATGTGTTCCCTCCTTCCTATGACATGGGTTCCTTTAAAAGAGGCGTGAAAAAGCACCTTTCGGGCCGGCAAGGTGGAGGCGGCTGGAGCAATGTCTGACCTACTCTAGCTGTCTTCGCATATGGACTCTTCTTACCTTCACATCAGGTGGTGTTGAGTCACGTGCTTTGTATAAAAAAAAGGGTACCATTTCCGTGGGGGCAGAAATTTAGTGCTGGGTTTGATTGGTGGAGGGGCTTCTTTAAGTCCTCCTGGTTAGCTACCACCATCCTACCTAAGTCTGCCGCCATAACAGTAGTACCTACCTAATGTTATCAGAATTATTGCTCCGGCAATTGGATGTAAGATAGCCAGTTCCTCTATGGTTGAGGAATCCGAATGTAAGCTCGCTTCTATGTATCTTCGGCCTTATGATTATTGTGTTTGTGGGTTACTTATTATTTATTTGTGATATAATTAAAGGCTTTATATCATTTACTTAGATTTTTATAATTCAGCAACAGACATACAGTACAGAGGTAACACAACACTATCTTATAGTAATCTATGCACAACACAATGATACAATGACAGACTAACATAGTAACACAGAATATGTAATGATTAGTTCTTAAATACACCACAATGATCACTTACCGTGAGGTGATATTAAGGCCAAGAGCTGCTTTGTTAAGAATTAAAAAAAACAAAGTAGGTGGACTACCTACCTACATACCTACTGAGATGTCTGACAAAGTTTGTTATTCAGATGTCTTAAATATATAGATTGGTCGGTAAGTATCTACGTTTATGAGTGAGCAGTTATGTGCTTTAACGAACTTACCAAACTTAGATCATTCCGAGATACCAATGAACAACTTATTAGGTACAAATTAGTGATCACTACTACTTAAGACATCTGTTAAGTGTCCACTCCATCCAACCAATATAATGGTGACCCAAATTATATCATTCCGTGAAGTAGGTATCATACTGAATACCTACCTACTTCAGTACAATTGGAGTCTGATCTGTCCTACTTGAATCAGATTAACAGAGCTAGAGGTAGGTACTTTACCTAATTGTAGACGTTATTACTGACTTAAGGGTGGACAATGTAAAAGGGCTGGTAGCAAGGAAAATGTGTGTATTGGTAAAATAATATAAAAACAAACTGATATAAAATACAAGCAATTAACAGACCAAACCGAGCAGTAACAGCGACTTACACCAAACTTAACATAACACAACTTCTTATGAAATAAACCAAAAAGGGCGCAATAAGTATATTCTCACAGTCCGTCCGCTGTCCATTTCAGGGTTTGTTAAGCTAAAGGCCGCAGAAAATATCCTACAATTTTACTTAGTTTGAAAAGATTTGGACATTGGGCCAGCGTGGTGGTGTGAAAAACTAAACTCCTAGTATTTTCCTTGCACGTAGGAAGGCATGTGCCCAGCAGTGGGACGTATATTTATTTAATTATAGGTAATGTTGTGAAATAAGTGCTTTCATAAAAAAAAAGTTAGTTTTAGGTGGCTACACTTACATTATGATGAACAATCAATAAAACTAACCAAATTATTAAATAATTTCGGATTCAAGAGTGAAATGTGAAACCACGCATATCTATCTACTTAGCTCCATAAAGGAGATGTTCGATATTGGTACTCGAAAGCCCCCCACGATAAATTATATATTATACGAAAGCTTATGCTCAGAGAATCTTGAATATACCCTTTTTTCATTTTAATACCCCTGCATTTTTGAGTAATTTTGAAAAGTGTATGCAAGAATTCTAAGCTTCTTATCCAAGTTTCTCTGACAAAATACAGTAAAAAATAAATTGAAATTATTATTATTAGTCAGAAACAAGTGCAGAAACTAATTTGCCATGTTCTTCTAGCATTTACAATAAAATATAATTGCAAAATAGTCGTAGGCTGAACCAAATCAACCCCATGCCTAGTTATTAAAAAAATATTTGACCAGACAGTAGACGACATTGACGTTTTATACTATGTCTGGGATGAGTCATATTTTTAAAAATGGAATTTTACATCTCTGGATAACAGTTTTTTGACCAGAATATAATGTTATTTTTTATTTATATGCAGGCATTTAAAATTATAGTTTTTATTCCATAATATTCTTTAATATATACTCTTTCTTCCCATATAACTTTTGTCTTGGGGGGTAGCTGAGTACCAGCCCCCATACATTTTCAGAACATGTCCTTTATACCACGTGGTTACTAAGACACTTGCCCACTTTATATTAAAATACCTCAACCCTGTAAAATTGTATAATTACGGTACGAACGTAGGTATGCGCAAAATAAATTGTAAGACCCGCAAATAAATCCCAAACCCTTACAATTACATTTCCAAATGTACGCGTGTTATTGACCTATAAAAAACATGTGGTTTCCATGTGTATGGGTATCTAGTACGTAAACTGTACGCAAATATCGTCGTAAAGATCCCGCCTAAGTAGTTAGACGAATTTATAGAAGCAACTTTCTACTAAATTAGCCAAATATAGTGACAGCGGTAACAGTAGTTTGCCAAATGAAGATATTGTGCAGTTGGGCCCAAAGTTTTCCCCGAATAAACAAACAAACTTGAAGCGTGGATGTAACTGTTGGCAAATGTCGGTCGCGATAACTTGCCCGTTGGTAATAAAATTGTTTTGGGAACGGGTTTGGTTACGTTTACACATCTAAGTAGAATAGTTTATTGGTCTTATAACCAGTAGGTATAACATGAAAATCCGTCCCATGGGAAAGATTGTAGAGAAGAATCTGAACATTGAACCTTTCGACCCTTAACGTTTCGACCGATACCTAATCGTTAGATAGGATAGCTGACATACTCAGTTTTAAGTTTGTTTCTATTCTTATATCAATTAAAATTCGAACTGCGGTACCGGAAACGCCTGAAGCAAATCAATCGTGCGTGACCTGTGGTTTTGGTTATCAGTGGTCATAAAAAATAATCTTGAACGTACCAATCACACATAAAACTCTTCAGTACAAGACGATCTGATCCGCCTAGGCATCCAATTGTCATAAAGTACACCAATCTTATCTTGATATGAGGAGCATAACACTGACTTTATATGTGTAACTTGCTCTAATTCCGGCACCTTAAAACCAAATTATATCAATGGTTCATGCATGAGCGAGCATCTAACTTCTCGGTTGTTCAAATTCAATAGTAGATTTCATTATAGCCCTTACAGTTTGTAATACGTGCCCCTCGAATGCTAAATCTAAGACAGAGCGTCGTACTCAAGTGATTGTTCAACCGGCTCTCCGCCCAAAGGGAGTTGAACAAAGAAGTTTTTGGCTTCAAGTATTCTAAAGTTATGGAAAGCCCCTATGATATATGACATTCGTAACTAGCATCTTTCAGACGACAGTAACAAAACAGTCAGTGTACAGTCGGAGAATTGTTTAGCAAGTTAAGAATTTTTATTGATTTTGTCGTATTATGTCGGCAAATGAGACGACGGATTGTAACTTATCGGCTTTCTTCGTAATAGTTGGTGTATCGCTATTACACGACTAAATGGAAATATTCTTCAACCTGCTAAACATTTAAATTCTTACGTAACTCTTTTTTTTACAATTTATAGGCAAACATTTGACCAAAATCACACCTTATATTAAGTAGTGACATGGGCTACGATGATGCATGCTTACCTAGGTGCCTATTCACTCTAGTCTTAAAGACGTCCAAATTGTAGGTTTCGGGAAACAGATTTGCAGGCAGAGAGTTCCACTCCTTGGCAGTTCGTATTAGAAAAGACTTGGCGAAAGGCTTTGTGCGGATGGTTGGAGTATCCACAACATAAGGGTGAAAAGCCATTCTACGTCTGGTCCCTCGATGGTAAAAGTGAGCTGGTAGAATTAATTCGTGTAATTCCCTCGCACACTCTCCGAAGTGTATTCGATAGAAAACCGACAAACGCGCAACTCTACGGCGATGCTCAAGATCTTGGAGTTTAGCCTCTGCTAATACTGGGTTCTTAATAAGTCGTATAGCTCGCTTCTCCACAGAGTCCAATGCTGCCAGCTGATATTTGGCAGAACCATCCCATAGGTGACAGCAGTATTCCATACACGATCGAACTAGCGCTTTATAAAGTAACAGCAGCTGTTCAGTACGAGATTCCTACTCGATTTCGAAAAACGTCTCGTCGAATACAGTTCATCGATGACACCTCATTACCCGAACGCACGCCGCACGCCGAAGCACGAACATTTTTAAAATTTCGAATCGTTATCGTATCGTTCACGCATGCTTAAAATTTTAAACTAAAGCCAAACAAAAGCTAACGTAACTTCACGATACGATGGCTAGGGGTACTGATGTAAAATACCGCCTCACTTTAGAGAGGATGCCGAGCTTTTTTGCTGTAGTACTTGCTATGGACTCTATGTACTCGCCGAAATTCATGCTAGACGACATCTCCATACGAAGAAGATGCAAACGGTCGGCTACCGGAATGGATACACCCCCAAAAGTCCGTGTCAGATGGAAAGCACTCCTTTTGGCGGAAAACAGACACGCATTGAATTTCACAAGATTAGCATCGCCCCAGTCAGAGACCGCCTGTGGACTTAAATTCAAGCGTCCAATCATGGCCTCTCAACAAGAAAGAAAGAATATTTTATTTAATTAGTCCAGAAAGAAGCACTTTTAAATCGTCAAAAACACATTTTTATAACTATCCCAAAAAATATATTAACTAAAAACGTCATAGTCTTTGTCTGTCTGACATGACTGAATTTACACCGGTTTCAAAAGTTAAACTACCGAGAAGATTCCTGCAACCGACTCGTGTAGTCACTCTTTTCAAATATTAAATTACAATGTTTATAACTTTGAGCAGTGCAGTGACGCCCAGCGAAAAAATATAATTAAAATTAGTAGAGAAAGTATATCAACTTACCAACAAAGTAGTGAAATTGTCGTTATTTTCAAGCTATCTGACAATGCACAATCACAATATAGGTATACAGAGGTTAATAGTCATAATACTCGTAAATAAACCGAACATCTTCACTAGTGGCCCTTGCATTTCTGAGGTATCTGTCCGCAACCGTGCTACCATCCGCATACCCAAAGGTTCCAGGCGTAAGCAGATCATTAATATGTAACACAAATAGGATTGCGGACAGGACCGATCCTTGGGGAACTCCGGCATTAATGATTTGTTGATCGGACGAGTGTCCCGCCATTACAACTCGCATCGACCGGTCCCTGAGAAAATCAGAAATCGAGTTGCAAAGACCATCAGATATTCCGAAGTAAGGCTTAATAGGCTGCCATGCCACACTGTCAAAAGCTTTGGATATGTCAAGGGACACCGCAATGGCTTCACCGTGACTTTCAATGGCCTCACTCCAAAGGTGTGTAGCGTACACAAGATACCCAGTCGATTGACCAACGGAATACATAGTGACGGTCACTGAGGAGATACCTTCGAGGTATGCTAGAAGCTGAGCATTCGGTACACGCTCCATAATCTTACAGAGTATGGACGTGACCGAAATAGGCCTATAATTAGGAGGGTCGGCACGACTGCCCTTTTTGGGCACCGGATGCACGTTAGCACGCTTCTATAATTTATGAACTTGCCCAGTCCCAAGTGAGAGGCGATACAGGCACGTTAGAACAGAAGACAATTCAGGTGCACAGTTACGCAGAACCACTGCTGGAATACCGTCTGGTCAGAGCACGTAAGATTTTGAGTACCTCTTTTTGGTAAATGCAGACATCATCCATGGAAATGCCAGAAAAAGGTATCGTTGGTGGTGGTTTATTAGCATTAGTAAGTCGTGAATCTTCCGCAAAAAGACTGGCAAGTTTGCTTTCTCTATGGCAGTGTGAGCAAGTGACCCGTCAGGCTTCAGCAGCGGTGGTATAGAAGGGCGATTGAAGTTCACCTCAACTGCCTTGGCAAGTGACCAAAAAGCTTTGCTTCCAGCTGGATACGAAGCAAGTCTGGTACCAATGCGGCTGATGTGGTCGAAACGAGCCCTGCGTAAAATATTTTTGCTGAATTTGGAGGCTTGGTTGTAGGCTTTCTTTAGAATTCGAGCTTCCGGAGATTTGTGCGATCGAGCATCTGCCCAAGTGATAAAGGCCAGTGGTTTATTTACTTCAGCTTCACTGCAATCGGTATTAGACGAAGGGCGAGCTTTGCTACTAGAAGGAACATCTGAGTAAGGTATGACATATTCCATTCCTTGACGTATGACTTCGGTTATAGCATCAGCACAACTCGACGGATCTCCTAAAGAAAAACAAACCTGTCTCCAACGACAAGATGCAAAGAAGTCCTTGGAGACACAAGGGCACACACTTGGGATCAGAAGTGACGCATCTGATCCCAATATGCCGACTTGTACCGCCACACTCGTCTTTGACTACTTGGGCCATGTTCAGGTGGAGAGTATACAGATACAGATGTCAGATGATCCCAATGGGGCTGATATTGACATTGAGTGTCTGTCTGATTCAGTTGTCAGCAGAAGGTATTCTTGTTGCACAGTCCACCAATTGGGAGAAATTCAGTGACAGAGCAAACTTACGCGCCTCTCTCCCGGCATGGTCGGTCTTCTGGAACGGGAACAACCATTCCTGGTGGTGAGCGTTAAAATCCCCCAGAATAAACAACTGTGCCGCAGGGTACCGAGTCACAATGAATCAGCCGATTGGCTGCGGTGGTTAAACAGCCTGGTAGTCTCCTGATCTCCGCTGTGCGAGCGATAGACAACGGCGTAGAGTATCTGCTCCAGGCCGGTGTCCACTAAAACCCAAACTGTGAAAAAACTGGAAATCTCAAAGCATTTGAGACGTTTCACACGGACATATGCACAGACTCCAGTACGAGGTATAAACCTGTGTTTCAGAGTGTGCCCAGGGTAACTGAGATATGCTGCATCAGCAGGACATTTGATGTTCGTCTCTGTGAGGAACAGCAACTGCAGTCTCGAGGTGGTGATGGACTACTGCTAACTCGCGTTTCATTAGAAGTTACAAAGTCTCATAAGATGGCTTAGATCAACTCTGTTGTAAAATATTGCAATAACAGCATCGCCTCTGTTGTGAAATTTTGGAACCGACAGCAAAACTTCTGTTGTGAAATATTGGAAACAACAGCAGCGCCTACGTAAAATATTAGAAAGCACAGCAGCGCCTATGTTGTGAAATATTGAAAACGACAGCAGCGCCTCTGTTGATAAAATGTTAGAAAACACAGCAGCGCCTCTGTTGTGAAATATTGGAAACGACAGCAGCGCCTCTGTTGTGAAATATTGGAAATGTCAGCAGCGCCTCTGTTGTGAAATATTGGAAAAGACAGCAGCGCCTATGTTGTGAAATATTGAAAAAGACAGCAGCGCCTATGTTGTGAAATTTTAGAAAAGACAACAACGCCTCTGTTGTGAAATATTGGAAAAGACAGCAGCGCCTATGTTGTGAAATATTGAAAAAGACAGCAGCGCCTCTGTTGTGAAATATTGGAAACGACAGCAGCGCCTCTGTTGTGAAATATTGGAAATGTCAGCAGCGCCTCTGTTGTGAAATATTGGAAAAGACAGCAGCGCCTCTGTTGTGAAATATTTGAAATGACAGCAGCGCCTCTGTAGTGAAATGTTTGAAATGACAGCAGCGCCTCTGTTGTGAAATATTGGAAACGACAGCAGCGCCTCTGTTGTGAAATATTGGAAATGACAGCAGCGCCTTTGTTGTGAAATATTGGAAACGACAGCAGCGCCTCTGTTGTGAAATATTTGAAATGACAGCAGCGCCTCTGTTGTGAAAGAAATATTGGAAACGACAGCAGCGCCTCTGTTGTGAAATATTGGAAACGACCGCAGTGCCTCTATAGGTAAAATATTAGAAAACACAACAGCGCCTCTGTTGTGAAATATTCGAAACGACAGCCGCGCCTCTGTATGTAAAATTTTAGAAAATGATATTGGAAACCACTTTTTGTATATAGATTTGAGAGCTAAAGACAACCACGATGGAAACGTTTCGATTAGATTGAAACTCACTAGTATCTTCTTTCATACATACAAACATTATAAATGCAAAAATAACTCTGCATGTCTGTCTGTTACGTTTTAACTCCTAAAACCTAAGCCGATTCAAGTAGATGAAATTCGGCATGCCGATAAACTACATCCTGAGAAAGGACCTAATCTATTATTCGGCGCGATAACTGTCATCCACGCAAGCGGGACCGCAGGGAACATTTTATGTGTACAAAACAGAATTATCAGAAGGTATTAGGTAATCATTCACCATCATCACCAGCCTATATACGTCCCACTGCTGGGCACAGGCCTTCCTACATGAGAGTAACACCTCATGTGTTTGGGTCATAACGCCACCACGCTAGCCCAATGCCGGTTGGTGAGTTAAAGCGGTTGCAGTAACAACAGCAAGTTTAACGTGCCTTCCGAAGCACGGAGGAGCTCGAGATTAGAAATTTTGGTCGACCCATCCCTGAATCGACCATGGGAGAAGTTGCTTTGTCTTCATAATTGAAAGCAGAGCGCCCAAACCACTACGCCACCGAGCTCCTCAGATAATCACGAATATAATGAAATAAAATCCATGTTGATTGTCAATATTATAATATCACATAAAATAATACATACCTAAGCTAAAGGAAAATAAATTTAATATCATCTTAACTTAATACTTAATGTGTGTAAAATAAACCACTATCTGAATACATTGGATAACTCCATTACTTGGGAAATAGAGTTAGCTTAAAAGAGAAAAATAATATCAAGAATTTCGAAAATTATATACCATAGGGTATTTACTAAATTATTAATTATTTTTTTTTCACACAACTATGTAGTTGACAAACAAGCTG
Source organism: Nymphula nitidulata (assembly GCA_947347705.1). Classification (NCBI taxonomy): domain Eukaryota; kingdom Metazoa; phylum Arthropoda; class Insecta; order Lepidoptera; family Crambidae; genus Nymphula; species Nymphula nitidulata. Next base: position 11,735,301 of record OX374625.1, on the reverse strand, counting down.
ACGGCTCACCTAGTGGTAAGTGGTTACCGTCCTCTAATTTGTAATAATTTAGTAATTAAGTGATAAATTTGTGCTAGATATTGTGAATAAGAGATAAAAAAAATGTATTTATAATTTAACTTAGCACTCTTAAAGTAATACGAATTTGCGTTGTTTTGCCATAATACAGCTCAGTTGTTCTCTTCAAGATCCTGTAAAAATAACATAAGTATTTTAAAGTTAAATTTGACACTTAAAATAATATTCGGCTTCGATTTCTCATGAAGTAGGTCATATAAACAATGCACCAATTCATTAAAAATGCTACTCGAAATATTGTCATTCATGCAAAGAAATTTTGTAATTAAAACTCCAATCGCGATACCTATCGATTCGAATATTAAAGGGCGTTAACGAATTATGTATCTCTTCTCTGTACATATAAAAAGCAGTCTGTCTGTTTGTGTGCTTATAATTTGTGAACCACTCACTAATCAAATTTTGATGCTTTCTTCATAGAAAGAAAGAAAGAAAAATACTTTATTTAAATAGACCACAAAGAAGCACTTTTAAATTATACTGGTTTTATGCTATGTATCATTTGCCAATGTTTTCGAGTGATTACGTGACTTACGCTAGCTATACCTTATGATTACATCTATACAATACTAGTAGATTGTAGGTCTTAAAAAGGCGTACAGAAAAGGCGATAGCATGTGTCTATCTCATAAGGTGACTCACAGTAATTATAAAAGTTCTCCACGCGGCTAGAAGTTAGTTCCATATAGAATTATGTTGCGAAGTTTTAACCATCTGATTGAAAGGTATCGCGATGGATGTTCAAATTAGAAAATGAGTTGGTACTAACAGTGGGATCGCAATCGGCACAATGCCACGAGTAGCCGCGTTTCTTGGGATTCTTGTTGAGGGGCGGCTCCAAGCAGGTGAAGTGGTACCTCTTGAAGCACTCGTCGCATCTACGCAAACACGCAACATTTATAGCTAGAGCAGCTGTGACTTTCCTATATGCAAAATTAAAAGCGAATACATATTTACAAAACGTGATTTTAAATAATTATTTTAAATTCATGAAAATAGGCTCACGGCTATGTTAGATTCAGAAACGTTTTGCACACCTGAATTCTACACTATAAACACTAAAAATAAGTAAGGAATTGACAAAATTTTGTTTCTAAGAATTTTTTTAATAATTTAATTTGAAAAAAAAGTTGCATGATGACAATGACTTCATTTTGATTTGACATTGACATGGCAATTAGAACACGGCAAAGCAATTAACGCTTGTACTTAAGTTACAGTAAACAACGTACAATCTTGAAAATTAAGTGATAAAGCCACATAATTTTGAGAAAGAGGAAGTATCTATGGCTTAATTTTCTGTCAGGATTGTTGGTGTGGAGAAAATTAAATATCAATTTATTAATATTTCAAGTGTGATAACTATTATGTTCCTCGCCACTGCCGCTAATCGAATCATCAACAACGCAATATTTTACTATTCAATGTTGCAAAAACTTGTTGAAAGATTTTAGTATATTTAGTTGGATGATACCAGCTGAATACCGTGCATTTCTGTCTAGCAGTGGTCTATTGTGTGATGATAATAATATAATTCTTTTGAGCTAATTGGTAAAAATCAGTACTTTTTGTAAAAGCTAAAATCGGGTTGTGGTAATGGAATGGGTGCGCAGGACTCAGAATATTTTTGTATGGGGATTAGTTATTATAATTATTATTATTAGTTTTTGGTGGAGTGGCTGAAAATAAACACTTTATACTCTTGTCCATTTCTTTCTATGCCTTATAGTTTTCGATTAAAGTGGCTTATAATCAGTGATCGGAATAGGCAGAATATATTCACCTACAGTTTGTAGAACAAAGATAAAAATTGGAGACTTCCCTGCAATATTTTTTTTACTGGTAAATTTACCGGATCTTTAATTAAGTACGTGAACTTAAACATCATTAATATTACATTATTAATATTTACCGCGTAACAAACATACAAAAAAACGATCAATAATAGTCAAATGAAAACCTTTTTTCTTTGAAGTTATTAATAATGAAGAGCCATGTGAAAAATTTTATAAGGAAGAATATTTACGCACGAGAACTTTCTATTTAATTAATTTGATGTTTTATTTTAACTACGTAAGTAGTTAAAATTCCGGTAAATTATCGGTGAGGTAAAAAAATTATTTTAATGAAGTCTCCGATTTTTATCTCTGTTCTACAAACTGTAGGTAAATATACTCACCCAATTCCGATCACTGCTTATAATATCTAAATCAAGCTTTCAAGTCTTTAGGTTAGGTGATCATAATTTTCTTATCAATAGGTTAGGTCCCATCTTAAGACCATTTGCCGCTGAACACAAGGTCATAGACCTTTTTAAAATAACCTTTGCACACCCTTTCGTTTACTTCGATCGGAAATTGCGTTATCAAGATAGAAGAAGCTGTATTAAAAAGTTTTCTATTTTAACCCTGAAATTATAAATAATATTCAACGAACCTAACAAGATTAGTGTTATCCCCTGGTTCCGTGCAAACGTCACAGTGCGTCATCGGCGTCATTGCGTGCGCTGGTGACGTCGTCTCTCCGCCCGTAGTGCGTCGCACGCGAGATGCTCTCGCACGCTGTTTGTAAAAACAAAACGATAAAAAAAACTACATAGGTACCCAAAAGTATGCATGATTTCTAAAATGGATCTACTGCAAACGCCAATAAATCTACTTATACGCAGTTAAAGGTTCTATTATTAAATATAGCTTTACAAACAAATTACATAATTTTATATGGTATCATTTAGGCAATGTCTTCAGAATTAGTTTTACGAAAAGGAACTTCCCTGCACCTTACTACTGTGTACATAATTTCATCATATTGTCATAGAAATTTAAAATATTTTGTAATCAGTGTTGTATTGTCGGATGAACGCCAAAGGACTAGTAGTAGGTAAAGGTCAATAAATTCAGGTTTACTTTATTCAAGTGTCATTAAAAACCGTTACATTTTTAATTTGTGATACCATAAGAAAGAATGATAGAAATAAGTAGAAATAAACACAAAACATTATAAATGATATTTCGAATTACCGATTGTAAAAGTAAAGTAGTTTCAAACTATCGTACGAAACCCTTAAAATAAACATTAGATTATATCTGTCTCATTATGTTGCCTATAAACATTTTCACGCGAGCAAAACCATAGCAAAAAGCTAGTATGAAATAATTTACATAAGGTTTATTGGTTCCCGTCATCCGTGAAAAGAATAACGCACACTGACACCGAATACCTCGTTATAAAATGCTGCACCCATTTGCATTTTCCCCCGGACTGTAAACATGATTTCCATAACATTTGCAAATGTCGGCAACCTATATAGCTTTTGTTATATGAGTACACACGTTACTGTTTTACATTGTCCGCGGTACATTGTATAAATGTACGGTAATGGGAGGTAAACAACTAACCGTACGTTTGAGTTTGTCTACGTCATAAAAACCTTTTAAAAGATCAGTCGCCTTACCTTAGGTTTAGTCGTTGTCGGTTCGGGGGGTTTGTCTTCCTGACTTATGGGAAGCTTGCAAGAATTCGTAGAAAAAATGTTAGGTAATTACTTACTTTAATGTAATTATATTTAAATTGAATTAATATGTCCAAATATAAAGAAATATTCTACTTAATGGCGATCATAGTAGGTATAGGTATAAATCAAAAAGATAAGTACTTATGAAAAAATTGTACAACCTACAGAAAACACTATTTAAACATATATGAAAGTAATATAATGACTTTGGTTCTACTTACATTAGCCGGCGTATCTTCGTTCTTCAAATCAGGAGTCAGCTGTTCCAGTGGTGGTGGTGTCTCTTTGGTCGCCAGTTGATCCACTTGCTAAATATAAAAAGACTTATGATTTAAAAAATGTACTGACATTCTTCTTTCTTGTAATGAATTCTTTGATTCAAACGAAAGACGAAGTCCGTGTTATTTATTAAATAAAACGAGGGAGTAATTTACAGAGAGACTTTGGTTTATTTATGACTAATATTTGCAATGGTAAATTATGGTTCCAAACGAAAAATTTATCAATTTAATATTACTTACTTTAGAAAGTTTCTTCATAACAGCAGGGGGTGGGCCATCGTTGCTGTCGGTCGGTACATAAAACATTTGAGTATCCAGCGATCCATCAGGCTTAGGAATTGGCTTAATCTGAAAAGCAAAGTAATATTAGCATTCGATACTTTAGTACTCATTAAAATCTGTTGATAGCTGTTGATAACAGGTGAGAATAATATTATGTGATGATGTCACAATTAGAAATTGGACAGCTAAATAATATAAGACGTTAGTTTTAAATTATAAGTGTACCTTAATTGTAATTCTCGGGTGTGGCATGTCTGGATTCTCCATGTCCTGACATTTCTTTTTTCTCTTGTGCTTATGTGACTTCGAGGGCGAACGCAACAAATCCGGAGAATATCTTGACCTGTGTTTCTCCTTTCTCCTCTTTCTATTCGCTTTGTAGGTCGCAATATCCGATGACAAGTTAGCAAGTGTGCTTTCAATAGAACTCTCAATCGCTTTACTATCTCTTTCTTTTGTTTCGTTTAGAAGAGACGAGAAAGACAGATTTTGAATACTTTCATCTCGTTTCAATGGGAGTAAATTAGTAGATGCATTGGAGTTTTCGTTGTGAGAATCATTAGGACTGTCAGCCACAATGGGTGTAATAGACATAAGGGGAGTGTTTGTAAGGGCAGGTGATGTGAAACTGCGCTTCATCTTTTTAGTAGGAGATTCACCTTCTCCCGCCGAGCCCGCGTGTTCTTTAAGCTTGAACTTCTTTATCTTTTTCTCCTTCTTCTTAAATTCATTACCTTCATTACCATCGCTATTAAAATCAAATGGCTTTATTGTTACTTTGATAGGAGAAAGGTTTTCTGCGGTGACTACCTTCGCCTTCTCCTTGTGAGTTTTCTCTGGTTTTACTTTTGGCGGGGGGGAGTTAGCCGCGGACCCAGGACTGTGAGGCTCAGTGATAATGGCACCATCTTTACTATAGCGAATACGCGAACGACGAGGTACTTTCTTTTCCATGACCTCCGGTTCAGAATCTGAAGTTTTATCACATTCTGAACATTGCCTGTTAGGGTGATAAAAATATTCTTTATTTCTAGCTGAAGTTGAACATAAAATTATAAATTAATAAACAGTCATACTAATTGGATATGAATTTCTTTACAAAACGTCGTTAGTGAAATGAAAACAGTGTTCTTCTTCTTCTTCTTTTAATAGTGGTAATGTATTTATCTTATTAGTTCTCTTTTTTCGATTAAAATGTATGGTATGGTGGAACTGTAAGTAACTACTCAAACTAAGATATACCTACACGATGTACGGTTTTTCAGATTTATCCATAACACTGATAGAAAAGTAATGCTATCAGTGTTATGGATAAATGAATAAATAATAAAAATATTGAGAACGCTTTTGGAACAAACTTACCACCCATAGAGTTTGCTCTTTTTCGGCGGTCGCTGTAACGGCGGCTTAAGACAATGCAAATGGTAGTGATGTCGGCAAGTGTCGCACGCCGCCATCAGGTGCCTCTCGCTGCTTCGGCCACAGACGGCACACTCGCGAGCGGCTAGAGCACCAGTTGTGGCTGTCACATATTGTACAGCTTAACAAGTCTCCTATCATACTACTAACTACACACAGTTTTCACCCGCAAAAACCACGGTTGGAATAAAAAAATGGAATTAAACCGTCGGGCGATCAGCACTCTTTCCTAATAAGCCCGAGGTCTCATGCTCAAATCCTGGTAGGGGCAGATGTTTGTATGATGAGTACACGTAATTACATTTGGTTACAAGTCATGGATGTTTGTTTATTACATTTTTAATATTATCTATATTTCTCCTTTTTCTTGTATACCTAACACAAGCTTGTAATGATGCTTAATTTAGGCTAAATAATAGTTGTCAGATTAAGAATTAAATAAATGAAATCTCCTCTAATAATAGATTAACATTGAGTTTACATTTACATAAAAGTATTTTTCTTCTCATAAAATTGGAGCTTATCAATTAAGACAACCTCTAGCGCGTATTTTTTTGAGGATTATAATAAGCCCTCTTGGAGAACCTAGTGGGGGTGGCCAAGAGATTTTAAAAATGTCATAGCTTTTAATAAACACCTACACTTAGAATTTCCTTTATCTGCCGTTAGTCAGATATGCTTCGATGCCACGTGTGATCTCATGCGGGTCAATCAAAAATTTTGATTTAAAGCACCTACCTTATTTATAATTTTAACAATGTAACATACAACCATAACCGTATATTTATATACAAACATGAAAAATTCGTAATTTTAAAATCAGTCAATTCTAAATACTTTCATCATGATATTTGTCTTAAAAATTAGGAAATATTAATACAATTTTCTTACCTTCTAAGGACGTAGATAAAACTTTTCCTTGGCGAGCGTCCGGGTTGTCGCTAAGAGGAAAACCAACGCCCATCTTAAGTGCAGCCGCGGTGGGCACAGACATTGACCTAAGTGTACATTGCCGCTAATAAGAACTCTATCTAATGTACAACACAAGGTACAATTTATCCTGTAACCTTTGCAAGTAAAGGATAAAAAGTTCCTTGCAATATATTCTGGATTCATATTCTAAAACTGTCAATTTTCGTTTTAATATTGGCTATTAAAATCATAAATAAGTTGTATAATGTCGACCGTCTTCCTTGTGTTTTTTTTCCGGGAATTATTGAATAGCAATGTGATGTACGTCTTTACAAAGGTAATTAAATATGCTACATGATTTTATGTTAATAGGACGTTTGAGCTGTTTTCTTTTCTTCCTCGTTTTTCAAGTAGGAAAACAAATGCACCTATTGTTGCATGGTCTACTAAATATTTTAAGTTTTCACTATAATATTTTTTTTTTAAATATATAAATACTATATTTTTTTTATAATTAATGTACTGTCAGCATCAGATTTATGAGCTTTCAGAGTGCTAACAAATAGCTTTGATGTTTTAAAAAAGCAACCAAATTACTACAGCATTAGATTGGCCTTTCTCTTGTTAAAGCTACAAATAATGCTTCAAGCAACATACGATTCTATCATTGTAGTGTTAGAATTGCTTTTCTGTAACAGCGCAGATATTTTTAATCACTTGATTTGATTGGTACTAATGAAATTACTAGGATTTCCTTCCTGCAAGTAAATAGACAAGGCAACTTTAAAATGTTTACAATGATAAACACACAGTCGGTTTCAAACTCGCTACACTAACGTCATTGAAATTCAATAACTTTCCAAAAGTGGATGGTATCTATGTACAAACGACAGCACATCAAGTGTCACAGTTGCGCTACGAAAGCCGCCTATATTATGAACGGAGTAAGGGCGGTCTCAAAGTCGAACTGTTACGCTAAGCTCAGAGCAGTGAAATCTACACCATTATATTAAATTTAACACATTTTTCTATGGGTGTATCTTTACCAGATTACCATGATGAAACCATATTATAGGTTAATTTCCGTTATCTGTAAATGCTGCCCCATTCACAGATAACAGAAATACTCAGGTAAATTTTGTGCGTTTTTATCTGCTACACTAGTATATAGACCTACCTACCTACTACCGCATCTTCAAATATATATTTTTAAATATCTTCGATACCTTAACATAGGCCTTGCTGCTTTGGCCTTTTACTAACACAAATCACCATAATTATTACAAAAACGTAGTTTAAAATTACACCAGGTTAATACAGCCTCTATACTTGAGCCAAATAAGAAAAGAATAAAAATAACAATAGTAATATAATAATAATAGGTCATTTGTATGAGTGATGAGCAAAAAGTTAGCGAGTGAAAGGGACAAACCTATACAAAATGACATTTGGTTTGTTTACATCTATTCTTTATCGACTTTGTACCCAATGTACCCAAATAGATATACCTTCTCTTCTAATTTTGATTTATTTTTCGCTGGGCGCCACTGCACTGCTAAAAGTTATAATTTTATAACTACAAACATTGTAATTTTATATTTGAAAAAAGAGTGACTACACGAGTTTGTTGTCGGAATCTTCTCGGTAGTTCAACTTTTGGAACCAGTGTAAATTCAGACGTGACAGACAGAGACTATGACGTTGTTAATTAATATATTTTTTGTGATAGTTATAAAAATGTTTTTTGACGATTTAAAAGTGCTTCTTTGTGGCCTAGTTAAATAAACTATTTTTTCTTTCTTTCTTTGGGTCAAGTATAGATAGGTAGGTGCCTTTATTGACAATGGCCCTAATTCTGGTGAACACATGCTAAGTCTAAATTTAAGTTCAGTGCATTTCTTTCTATCAAAAGGAATACGAAAAAAACTGAAAAGGATAAAATAATTAAATTTAAGTAGGTATTCATCCCCTAGAAACATATTTTTGGAGTCGGTGCTTCACTTTCTATTGTTTTTGGAAACCACTTAGCACCAACTCCAAAAATATGTTTCTAGGGGATGAATACCTACTTAAATTGAATTATTTTATCCTTTTCAGTTTTTTGAAGTCGGTTTTAATTTTTGTTTAAAATTTTTTTTTCACAATTTTTAGTGGTAACTTTCTACGGTCGAAGCTAGATGGGTGATCGTAAACTTATATTGTTTCCTACTATCGTATCGTTTCACTAAGTCATTTGAAAAGCAAAACTTCGCAATTTCGCATATGTAGACGACTTCATAATTTAAGTTTTTTTTAATTTAAAACCAAAGTACCCAACTGTTTTTGAAAAAAATTTTATGGGACCAAATGGCAGCTATTCCGCATCGAACAAAAAAAGAATCACGTAAATCGGATCAGTAATCTCGGCGTAATCGGTGTACATACATAGAAAAAAAAAAAAAAAACATACCGGCCGAATTGAGAACCTCCTCGTTTTTGAAGTCGGTTAAAAAGGATAGCTGTCATATAATTTGACATATAGAAATGTGCGTTCAATTTTCGACGTGATAAAATGCAGTGTTTAGGAGGCACCTCCGTACATGCCGTCTAAAATTGTCTATGGTTTCTATGAAATCTATCTAAATTTAAGTGACAGCTCTAAACAGATTCTTGCTATCTTTTTTCTATTACTTATTGCGAGAAAGAGATACACTGTTCTTAAATTTATAATTAAAGTGTGTTCCCAGAATTAGGCCCAATATCTAACTTTACACCACGCTTTCTGATAATGCGGAAAATGTTAGAACTTAAGTACTTACCGCTTTTGCAGCTGCTGCGGCGTAACTTTGGGCGTAGACCGCTGAATTATGGGTGGTACCAAAGGTTTGTCTTCCAGGATCTCGGGAACTGCTTTCTTGGGCGATATGGCGACTATAGCATCGTATATCTTCTGCAGAGCTTGACGTGTTGACGTCAGTTCAGCTAAGGCTTTAGTGTTGCCTTTGGAAGCCTGTTACGGAATTTGGAAAGAAAATGTATACTACATATATGGCTATTTCATATGCAAACCAATGCTATAAATTCTAAGCTTGTCAAGAAAAACACTTTACTATCTTCGAGGCGCGAGCTAAGCTTTTCATTTATATGGCTTAGTACTGGCTAAAATGCATTAAATTTTACATGTTGATACATTATTTAGTAACCGCTTATTTGTGGTATACACAAATAAGCGGTTACAGTAGGATATCGGATATGAAGGCATACAATACAAGGTGTATCAATCACGCGATGTCTACCCTGTAGTGCCGTTTTACTGTTTGTTACTACCTCATGCATAACATGTTTAATTAAGCATATTTTTTTTCATTCGTGAGATAAACTTTAAAAAATAATAAATCTTTTTAATGAATAAGCAAACATTTTTTTTTATAATTCCAAGAAATTCGAACTAACAAATGATGGATATTCTTACCTCATCGTAATCAGTTCTCAATTTCTCGTCTTCAGCGAGCAGTTTCTCGTTCTCCTTGGTGAGGCGTTCAAGCGACTTCCGCAGCGAAGTGACGCGGGAGTTTCTTTCAAGGTAGTACCCAACGAACTCGACAGAAAAAGCTGGCGGAACGTGCCAACGGCGAGATACGTCTTTAAGTGCTGCCATCTATTCATGGGAATATGTTTTTATTAGAAAAAAGCTTCATATAAAGGCAAATCTACTGAAACACCGGTCTACTGGTTTTTGTGTTACACTTCACAAAAACCACAAAATAATACAGTTTTAATAAAAAGAGTTATTAAAACTCAAGCAACTTGACGTTATCGCAATTAAAAAGTCAATATAAAAATATAAGATGGCTCTAAATAGATATCTAGAGCTCTAAATAGATATCTAAAGCTCTAAATAGATATCTATATCTAGAGATACTTGAGGAGGCCCTCATACATACTTTCTTCATCATCAGGATGTGTCGAGTACCGCGCGTATACCTGTATGACCTAAGGTACCAAATACTAATCATTCTAAAAAGTCCTAAATAGCAATCATTTTAAAAACTACCCCACGCGGACTGAGCCGCGGGCAAAAGCTGGTCAATCCACACTATTATTAATGCATTATTATATTATTAATGCGAAAGTAGCTGTCTGTGTACTGTTACCTTTTCACACTTTAGACTTAATGAAATTTGGTATAGAGATAGATTGAGACCCTGGAAAGGACATAGTATACTTTTTGAAGCGATAACCGACATCCACTCGGAGAAAGCCGTGGGCGGCCACTGGTGTATGTAACATAGTCAATAGTTCACCTGGGCGTCTTGAAATTCCAGTGCATGTGTGTCGATGCCCATACATTCAGCTTTGTGTTGGAATTTTCTCATCGCAGACGCACTGCTGTACAGCATTCGTGCCATCTTCTGTGTAGGAACTGAACAAAACAAATAACAATATAAATCATTAGAAAACATTTATAAATGGCAAATAATATGTGAGCCTTTAGTCCATCACCAGCCTGCCAGCGTCATAAAAATACCTATTCGTGTCTGATGACCGGCTGGCCGAGTGGTCTGTACCCCAGGCTACTCAGTCAAGAGGTCCCCGGTTCGAGTCCCGGTAGGAACAAATGTTTGTATGATGAGTACGAGCATTTATTTACGAGTCATGGATGTTTATATGTTTATTTAGTATATTTCTTATATTTATATACATATTGTTATCATTATTTCTCCGTTATCTAGTATCCATAACACAAGCTCTTAATGATGCTTACTTTGGGCTAGATAATAGGTGTGAGTGTATAAATATTATTATATATTATTATATTATGTAATTAAATTGCCAAAAACTTCAAGTTATGTAATACAAAATATTTGTTACCCCATGGCGGATTCCGATTTTCTTTTTGTTGCAAATACTTCCTCCTATATTTCACGAGCTTGCGTTGTATACGAACTTTGTCCTCAGTACTCAAGTTATTTACCAACTCTAATTTCCTGTGGGAGAGCGATTTTATTCAAGTAAATACTGTAAAAATTACGCAACTGTAAATTATAATGAATAATATTAAGGTGTTTAATCTGTCAAGCGGCGTTATATCTCTGGAGGTCTATGATAATTGAAAAAATCAATTGTGTCTGGTATCTGATGCTTAGCAGAATAAGAAAATTTTCAAATAAACTTCAATGTTCGGCAGTTAAAATGGATCTAGTTATGCCAAAATGTTCACCACAGGACCACAGGAAGGATACTCATTAATGCTTCAAGTTGCTTGTATTCTTTTTGCACAATGTTTTTTTTAAATATCTTAGTAGTGGGTTGGTAGACTTTGAGTATAATTCATCTTAGGAAATAGATACGAAAATGAGTCTTTGATACATGAAAATAGGGTCCATTTTATATAATTTGGCATTGATATCTTAAAATTGACAACATTGTGAGTTGGATCATTTTGGCATAACTAGGTCCAAATCACGTAACAAGAAATAAAAAATATAAAGGAATATTAAACACCTCTTCTCCGTTCTTAACTGCAAAGCTAACCAATTCCTTTTACGTTTCTTAACAAATGCTTTATCTGAATGTAGGCGGCAGTGAGCGTAAAACGGATCTGCTTGCTCTGCTTCCTCTGTGTGAGCTTCGGCTAGTAGACCCTCGCGTTGCCCGCTAAAATACACCAAATTATTATTGAATAAAGTACATCAAGTGTAACAGTTTGACCTTGAAACTGCCCTTATTTCGTTTGTAATAGAGGCGGCTTTCGTAGTGCAACTATTACGCACTGTCGTCTGTACAAAAAGTACACTGGCATTGGCAGTTCTAATGCTTTGGTTTCTTTACGTAAATCAAGCAAAAAATTGCTATTTCGAGCTCCAATGCGCTTCGGAAACACTTTCAAGTCATTGGTCATAGTACTGCAACCTCTTTCACCCATTAATCTTTATTGGGTGAGCAAGTTCGTGTTACGGGTTAAAATCCTCATTCTTTCATCATCATCATTAACTTAATTAATAATGATGATGGAAGGATGAAATATTTCTATGCATTACAGAAAGCCAGTCACACAGTAAGCTTATCAAAATCTATTTTGAAAAATTCACAAAATTTTCGAAATGTTTAAACGATATCTAACCAAGTAACATGGAAGAAAGTCTTGCAAAGTCCCGCATCGCAGCCGACACACACGCCAGTTCGTGCAAGAGTAGTGTCGTCGCATAATGCACATGATCGTGCACCCCACCTCGAATACGCCATCTCGAACAATGTCACTCCAGACAAACGTTCCACCTGTACCAGAACAATCAGTAGTTAAAACATAACGAAATAAATAGCATGGAGAAAAAAATAATTTTCCAAATAGGCGATAAAATTATATGTTCCAGGCGGGAGTCGAACCAGCGTCTACTAGAGTCCGACCAGACGCGATTCCCACTACGCTCCTGGAGCACTACACGTGCAACCTACCAATTTCTTCACCGCTTCCTACCCTGTGTTTTAACGTTTTTAACCCCCGACGAAAAAAGAGGGGTGTTATAAGTTTGACGTGTTATAAGTTTGACGTGTCTGTCTGTGTATCTGTGTGTCTGTCTGTGGCATCGTAGCGCCTAAGCGAATGGCCCGATTTTGATTCGGTTTTTTTTTGTTTAAAAGCTAATGTCACTACGATGGTTCTTAGCTATAATTTATGAAGATCAGTTCAGGCGCTTGATGACTATGAGCTCATTTTCTACATGATAATAGGATTTTACTAACTTTTACAGATCCGATTGATTTCAAATTTGGTGTACTGTCACTTCGGTGACATTCCCATAACATACTAACCTTGAGCTGATCCTATACCATCAAAAAGTCTGTGAAATGCTTAATTCTTCAGAAACTTCAGAAACTTACAGTAGATATAGCATGTTTGGGCTCTTATGAATAGTCTTAATGAGTTACTTACACCTTTAGTGATCCGAAATAAAACTTTTACAAGCATTTTTAAACTTCCAGTTAAGGTGACAAAAGCCATTTAATCACTTTTATGTTTCCGGCCGGACCCAGGAGACGGGGTTTAGATTCCCGCCTGGAGCATATAATTCACTCATCGTTTTGTAATTGTTACAATAAAGTAGACATTTTAAACGCACAAATCAAACATAAATGTAATTTTAAAGTTGGTTAAAAATATGCATCACACAGAATTTCCTTTGTGGTTGGATATGGTTGTTGGTAAAAATAATATTCTATTTATTTTACCTCTGAAAATGCAACACCTGGTACATAGAGAGCACATACTAAATGTACCCATGCTCCAACTTCTGTTTCTTTAAAAATTCCACCTGAAAGGAATAACGTTCTTGAAACTATTCGTTTATACAGGGTGGTGCCGCCAATACGACAATAAATTAAAACATGGGCTATATTCATTCATAGACATTTCTATGAAATAATGCAGCCAGTGTTATATTATTTCAAACAAATGTCATAAAAATATCAAATGAATAAGATGTTTTTGAAAGTAGCAAACCATTTCTATGAACTAATATAGCCCATGTTTTATTGTAGTATTGACGGCACCATCCTGTATAATTTATCGAAACTAGTATTTATACATAAACTTCACAAATCTCAACTATATCTTCAAGTTCTGAAAATATACGCATCAAACATACAGTCGACAGCACATCAAGCGTAACAGTTTGACCTTGAGGCCACCCTTACTGCGATCTTAATAGAGGCGGCTTTCGTAGTGCAACTGTTACACTTGATGTTCTGTCGCCTGTACTTTGAGAAAAATATACACTAAATAGGTTTAATATGATTTTATTGCCTTTTGGTAGATGTCGGGAACGCAAAATGACAGATACACCACTAAATGACACATTCTTAAATAATGTATGTTTTCGTAATTACTTAATCAATTCAAATCAAACTTTATTTTTGCATACTAAGTGTACATACATGTGTTACATTGTACAAGGAGGTACTTATAATTTAGCAACGTATAATGGTATTGCAAACTTGAAGAGAATCAAAATTTTAATATCCAAATTTTTATTTTGAAGATTATAGTTCTACTTTATAGACTATTTGCACAATATTCTTTTCAATATAAACATTTACCAAATTTCAAGTAAAATATTTCTCTATTTTGATTAAATACTATAAAAACACGTGTTCTTTATTAAAGGAGATGATTCATTTTCCGCTAGAACATGTACAGTATATTAAAAAAAGACAAAAAAAATAACATTACTACTATCACTACAAATTATTTTGCATGATATATCTATTCGGTCGTTAAACCATGTACAAAAATATTTTAAGGCATCCAGAAAAACCCAAACTTGGCTATATAGGAGGCCATATTAAGGCCTAATCTCTACAATATCTGTAATCATCAGAAAGTATTTTATACGGGAAAACAACAAAAAAATAAGTTAAAAACCATATCAACCTGAAACATCTCCTTTATTCAAACCAAAAAAATTAGAAAATTATATTATTATTGCCACATAAGTTGACATTTAGGGACACAGAAATATTCATCAACTAAGATTTTATCATTATTCTGGAACCTGTATTACCACAGTTAAAAAATATAGACCAATTCAAAACAATATTACAAACCTAGATAAAAATACAGGCTTACCAAGATTGGGACACAGTTCACAGCTGGGGTCTGTCACTCCAGCTTTACATGCCTCACAAAACCATGGCTCTGTTGATGCAGAGCTGACTGTACTGGATTCACTTGTAACATCAGATACTCCATAGCAGCCTTTAACAAATTATGAATTTATAATTTTTAAATGTCACATGTAAGGTGAAACGTTTTAAATGGGAATGGGAATATGGAGCAGTACTATTTCTACATGGTACCCAAGAGGTGGTAATAGGAACAGAGGCAATCAGTTCATACGATGGGAGGACGAGATAGTGGTACTTTCACTATGGTAGCAGTATGGTACACAGATAGTTAAAATAACAGCTATCATAAAATAAGGCACTAGATGTATTTTTATCTGAATAAAAGCTATTACTATTATTATTAATTTCAAAATAGTAAGTAACACTTTTGAGAATAGAACTAATTTTATTTTGCTTTCATTTTACAAAATTTTGTGTATTAATAGCAGAAAATGATATTTTGCTTACAAGAGTGCTTTTATATGTAATAAAAAAAATAAGTATATATTTTAAGTTGTTAAAACACTCACACAATCATTTATCTAGCCCAAAGTAAGCATCATTAAGAGCTAGTGTTATGGATACTAGATATTTGATAATAATATGTACATAATTTTAGAAATATACTTAATAAACATTTAAACATTCAAGACTCATGAGTAAATGCCTGTATAGCAAGGGTACAGATTGCTCTGGCAGCCAGTTGTTAAAATATTAAGAAACATATTAAGCTTTATTGAGAACATATTCAAATAGCATACCTTCATGGACAGTGACTCCACAACCATCACATTCTACAATCTCATTGTAACTGTCACTTCTAGAACCAAGGCAACCAGCACATATTAACAAGTTGGCCAAGTCAAATGGTATCTGAAATAAATAAAAAAATTGAAATCTCAATAATTGTTCAAAAGTACTAAATTATTGTTTAAGCAATTAGATTGTTCTACAAATAATAACACAAAACATAATTTTTAGAAATTTCTAAACCTTAAATTCTTGTTGTTTTGCTTTCTGGAGAAGGTCTGTAACAGAAATATCTTCCCCAATCTTATTGCTCCCTGCATTTTCTTTGTAGCAACCTTCTGTGTCTGATTCTGATTCATCTGAAGATCCGCCGCCATTTTCTACACAAAGAAAATTTATCATGACTATAATACTAACACCAGCCCCTTTATTCACTAACTCAAATGACAGGTGCTGGTGGATAAACTAGGTGGTAGTGGTGTTTTACATAGATTGATGTTTCACAACAAAACATATTGTTTTATTGTAGTGTGAAACAGCAATGTGTATAAAAGATGGTAGGCACAAACAAATTTTAGCAAATAAGGGGGCTGATAAAGTAAAAGTACATAGAATACATTTTCAAAACTACTTTTAGAAAAGTTTCATACATGGACATGAACTTTTTCTAGTTTAGATATTTTTCTAATAAGTTTTCCAACATTCATAATACATAATCACTTATTTGTGATACACAGGTAAAATTAAGATAATACAATGGTAAAAATAAAATTAAAAACAGATACAATTAAGAGCATGGAATAGACTGCCATCAGAAGTTACATCAGCTGAAACACTTAACCAATTCAAGAACAGATTATACAAACATAGACAAAAGTAGTTGAGAGAAACAAGATAGAGATGGTAAAATATCAGTTGTTTTAACTGCTTATCTGATATGAATAATAAATATAGATGAGGGAATCCAATGTGCCCATAATGATTAGGACATGATTTTTATGACAGAGAGAGAACGCAGCAAACATAAAATTCCAGCTACAATTGATTTTTCAATTGTCAAAAACTCTCGAGAGTCTAATGAGACTTATCTGATTATAGTTTTTCTGTCATGTCTGTGTGTTCACATAAAAGGACACGGTCTTTTTTGGGCTTTTAATCCAATTAATTTTGAACAGCAATGTCATTTACCTCTTTACAAAGGTATTTTAATAAGCTACTTGATTTTAAATCAATCAGATTTTTCGAATCGCCTGATTGTCTAAAAATGTAAATAATGTTCCAGCAGAAACTAAACGCAGATTTGCTTTTTTCCCTCGTTTTTCAGGTCGTAAAACATGTCAAATGCCCCTATTGTTGTAAATATTTTAAGATTTTAATATAGTTTTAGCTCCAGCTCTATATTTTAAAAGTAAAAACTAGTGGTTGTTATATTAATGCAATAACAATACGCAAAAAGTAACTATAATATGGCATTTTCATGTTTGTCTTAAAAATAAATGGGGGGCTATAAAATATTTTTAATTGCACTAAACATTCTAAATAATTATACCTATTCACCTTACTTAAGTAGGATTGCTGTTCAAAATTAAAATTATTTCTTTAAGCTCAGGCTCACATTTGTGGTCCTCTCCTTTTCTAAGCAATAAGAGCTTGCGCGTACTAGTGACTTTTGTCAGGGTGACATTTCATCAAATATATGGAGATGACACAAATATCACACAGTAGCGCGCACACATCTCCGTACATATACTTAAATTTGATGAGAGTGAAAAGTAGTGATGTACAAACCTCGAGGCATGGAGTTCTACTTTTGTAGCTTCGAGGCGGATTGGCAGGACTCACTGAGCTCGCTAATAAGCCTCGAGATTGATCGAGCTCTCAAAAACGCTCGAGCCCTGAAAAAGACTCCCAAGTCGTCGAGTTTTATACAAACGAGGCGAACCCTGTAAACGACACCGAGTTCTAGACAAAGGGACTCGCGAGGCCTCGAGCCTTGTACATCACTTGTGAAAAGTCGCCATGACAAAAATCTCCAGAGCCCACTGGCTCTAATACTATTGAATACTATTTTGATAAATTAACACTTAGTTATGTTAAACTTGGTGTTAATTCATCAAAATACAAGTACTTAGACAAAATAATAATGAAATAATGAAAATAGTTATTGATCACTGGATAAAGAAAGAAAGAAATTAAAAGCAATAACCAAAAAAAAGAAAAAAAAAGAAAAGTAATACCGCAAATAAATACTGCCATTTACCGCAGTATTTATTTGCGGTATTACGCGGTATTACCGCTTTGCAGTATTACAATATACCTGCAATTTTCTAGATTCAACAACAACCGTAAGTTTAAGTTAGAAATTTAAATACATACTTTTATCATCATCACTATTTATAGAATAGTCGTCACTCTCCTCGGGATGGTCCTCGATCCTAAAGTCAGAGTCATCTGAACTCTCGCCTTCTCCAAGATCAAAGTCGAGAAGAGATTGAGGCTCCACTGGCTTTACTTGCCTCTTTGCAGGACCCCGACCCTCTGAATTAAACAATAATATAAGTACCCACGTGCTACTAGTATAATAATTGGATGAATATATTCACTTACGATTTCGAATACTCATTTTCTTTTGAATAGAAACAAATATTATAGTCAAAAAGTTAAATACATTTTTAAACAATTACAATTTTGGTAGTTTTTTTCACTTTGTTGCTGCTGTCACCGTACACTATTTGAACCACAGATTAATGATTTGAACGATCGATGCGATATGCGATTCTTACGGTCCATAATATACGATATCATAGACGACCGCCTGGCCGAGTGGTCTGTACCCCAGCCTACTCGGTCAAGAGGTCCCGGGTTCGAATCCCGGTAGGAACAAATGTTTGTATGATGAGTACGAACATTTGTTTACGAGTCATGGATGTTTATATGTTTATTTAGTATATTTCTAATATTTATATACATATTATTATCATTATTTCTCCAGTATTCTAGTATCCATTACACAAGCTCTTAATGATGCTTACTTTGGGCTAGATAATAGGTGTGAGTGTATAAATATTATTATTATTATTATAATACACAAACATTACCAACGTTACGAACAGTGCAGGGTGTTTTGGCGGGTTTTGTGGTGACAGTCAAGATTTTTATTTCAATAATTTAAAAAAACTGTGTCGGAGCGAACTTCGTGTTAAGAAAGTGGTGTAGTTTTATATACAAAGTGTTTGTGTTGACGTAAAACTAAAAGTATATTAGATTAACGTTTACGTATAACTGAATGATTATTATTAGAATAAAAGTGATTATGGTGTGAAATACGATGAGAACTTTTTTGTGGTTATCCACCTCATCAAGTAGCATCATATAGAGACTGTCATCATATATTTCGCGTCAAATACTCCCAAGATGCATTGAAATGTGAACCACCAGCATTTCAATGCAATTAATGAATAAATAAGAAATACTGAAAACATGGCTGTATGGACATTAGTTTCCGTTGGCTTCCCATTGTAGGGAGAATGTAGTATTACAAAAAAAGGAGTGTTTAGCGGGTTTTAATGGTGTCGGTGAAGATTTTTATTTTAATAATTAAAAATTGTGTCGGAACGAACTTTGTGTCAAAATGTGGTGTTGTTTTATATTCAAAGTGTTTGTGTTGACGAACAACTAAAAGGTTATATTAGCACAATAGAATAAAAGTAATTATGGTGTGAAATACGATGAGAACTTTTTTGTGGTTATCCACCTCATCCTATCATCATATATTTCGTTATCCTGTCATCATATTTTTCGTGTCAAATACTCATAAGAAGCATTGAAATGTGTTACGCTAGCATTTTAATGCAATAAAAGATACTGAAGACATGGCTGCATGGCCATTAGTACCCTTTGCCTTCCCATTACAGGGAGAATGATTTTTTTAAAAAATGTCTGTGTCAAATCAAATGTCAAGTCAAAATCTGAACTTTCCAAAAAAACATTATCTTTGTTTTTGATGAAATATTCCAGAAATAATCCAGCAGTAGTTAAATTTGAAAACTTGTCTTCCACTCTTTGTTGCAGTCTAAGTTCCTCATTTATCGTGTTTACAATCATCCTTTTTCATAAGCAAAAACTTGAGATATTAAAATTATGGTCGGCTTAGATGTTGATATGAACCGGGATGACGAATGTGACAATATTGGTTTGGGATGCGCCTTAGAGCATTTTTCGGAAGTAGAAGAGGTTTTGAACATGATAGATAATGTAAAAAATATCTACAATACGTCTTCGTTTGAAGTGGAATACGATAAACTATACACCATCCTCAAGCAATATTATGAACAACCTCATTTACTTGATCCTCACCTGGATAAGATTTTGGCAAAATTTTTAGACTTGATCAAGGATAAAAACTCTCCATTTGAATTGAAACATGCTACTTTCAACTATATGTATCAAATTATCAGAGTTAGAGGTTACAAAGTGGTTGTAAGACACCTTCCTCATGAGGTAAGTGGTTAAAAATTAATCAAAAGTACTTTTCTTGAAAGAGGAGTAATACAATAACTTGGCAATTTGTACTAATGTGTACTTAGAAAACAGTAATTCTCAGTTACGCTATAGCTTTATTATCAAAATGATATAGGTTTCAGATCTCCTGACTGTATTATCTTTCTTGGAAGCTCAAAATCCTGATGACAAAGAAACGTGGCGCAGCAGATTTGTCCTCCTGTTGTGGTTGTCTATTGTTGTCATCATACCATTCCATATGAGCCGCCTTGATGGATTTGCCCCAGGCCAACAAGGTTTGTTTTTTTCATAAAACATGTAGAAAACAATCATTTATAATATGTATTAAAGGATGTTTGCTCCTACACAGTCATCAAAGGGTTTTTAAACTTGCTATTAACACAGTGATTCATCTGAGATCATTGGCAATTAGATGTTTGCCTTATACCAATAATAAATATTGTTGCAGATCATGGGACGTCTAAAAAACTTACAGTGATGGAAAGAATTTTCAATGTATGCAAAACTTATGCTTTGAGTAAAGACTCATGTGCTGAAGCCAGTGCCTATTTATGTTCTAAGTTTCTTATAAGGTACTTCTTTAAAATGTCTACACACTTACAATTTGACAATAATAGGTGGTAGATCTGTATGTAGAGTTATCTGGATAAATAGTGCCTTTCATTTTTGGCCATAAAACACTTGGCTGTGTTTTGGATTGAAGGGAAAGGTAGCCAGTAGTGTAATTACTGTTGTTGTTGGCTTCAAGCTGACAATGCACCTGAAATACTAAGTAATTTTTACTTTTATTTCAGGTGGCATAGGCTATGGTAGCCACTTACCACCAGATGGGCTCAGTTTGTTTGTCATCTAGTTGTATAGAAATAAACACAATTTTGAAGACAATAGTTATGATTATTTCAACTTTATGTTACTAAATAAGTATGCAAATTAGTATCATCAACTGGGTTTTGCATTTAACCTGTCAAGCATCAAATTTCAAACACAATTACTTTTTTTAATTGTCATAGACCTCCAGACATATAACGCCGCTAGACTAAATAACTTAGGATTACCATTTGACATAGCCATGAACAAACTAACTTATTGAATTAGGTATATGAATTTTATAGATTAAGCAGTGATCTGCTTCACACATTTTGTTTTTGACCTCTCCTTAGTTAATTATTGTAATTGACATGGTACTTTTCACAGTAATATTATGATTCCTATATAAAATTTCAGGTCAGATGTAAAAGAATTATATATGGGTGCATTCTTTGACTGGGCCTGTGAACTAAATTCCAATTTGCAAGAGGAAGAGACTATTTGTTACGGAGTGCTGGCAGCTGTAGCTGCAGTACTAAAACATGGCAAGAGAGATGACTTGCTGCCGTTTGCATCTAAGCTGCTTGAATGGGTCACCAAACAAAATTATAAGCGGCATAAAGCAATGCTGGTCAGGAAATATGGTGTGAAAATTGTTCAGAGAATAGGTATTTCTTTGATGTTTTATTATTTTTTAAATAAATTATTATGATTTGCAGAAGCAATAGATTCATGAAATAGTAAATAACCAATAATTTTGCAGAATGAAACTGAAGCATTTATCCCAACACAAATTTAGTATCATAGTCTATGACCAACTGTTATACATAGTCAGCATAGAATCTTCTTTGTGTCTAAAAGTAGATCAATAATGTCAAATGAAATATATTGCTCATTGCTATTACACTTTGAAGGTCAAAAAGAATAATTGATAAGATCTCTATACTTGAGCCAACTTAGATGCTACTATCCTGCTAATATTATAAATGTGAAATTTTATGTGGATGGTTGGATGGATGTAGATTTGTTACTCTTTCACACAAAAACTACAGAATGGATTTTAATGAAACTTTAATAATGTAGCATATACATCAGAATAACATATAGACTATAATTTAGTTTGCTAAAAAGAGGCTACTCGAAGTACTTATCCTGCACAGACGAAGTCGCGGGCAGAATCTAGTAAACAATAAATGTAAACAAACCAAATGAATGTCTTTCTGTATAGGTTTCTCCCTTTCACTCGTACATACAAAAATAACAGTAGTTTCTTTACATTTATTCTTTAACTAAGTTGGCTGAAGTATAGTATTACATTTAGTAAAGAACCTTTCTACTGCTAAACAAAAGTCATATTGTACTGTATCTGGTTATAATGTGAGTAGGTTCTGTATAACAACTATACTTTTATATGTGTTGTGGTATGTAAATGTATTGTTAAAATGATGAATGTACTTAAGGTTTAACATTCTTACGTCCGCGCGTCGCGTCGTGGCGCTACACTCGCGGATCTCGATCTCTTGCGGTCACATTGGGTGGAGTGGCGGCCGCTGGTGATACAGAACCGTCTACGTCACTTCCCGATGACGATGACCAGGACATTCCACAGGAGGTAAAAAGAGAATGCTCATTTTGTTGGGGAATTTGGCCCCAATAAAAAAATTTTATGCCCCAAAGATTTTTGTTAGATGTATATTATAGAAAAAACATTCTATTTTCATAATCAGAAAAAAGATTTAAATTTTTCTACCCATATTTACCAGATATCTACTTTTAGCATAAGTTATAATTGAGGTTATATTATCTAACAACTGACCTGATCGGTGCCCCCATAGGGACGAGTATAGAAACTAAATAATATAGGTGGAGCCACTTTCTTTAGAAACGATACATTTATAATAAATATATAACTAACCAAAAAAAAACTATCCTAGGGTAAGAAAAATAGTACAATTATATAATGGAACTAAGAAAAATATGTAAGTTGTACTACACTAAAATGAGAATTAGCATTATAATAATTTTAGTTAGTTTTGTCTGAAATTAAGTAACCATTCGAAAGTTTCAAAATGTTTTTATTCGGATTTAAAAAAATTTTGTAGTTTAGTAGGAGGAACTGAATCATCTAGCATTAACTTTTTCGGCTAAACATCGAGGAGAATGTGTAATTATCTAAATACTAATACTAATGATAATCGTAATTTCTTAACCCTGTCAATTTGGTTTAAGTACTTAAAATAAAAATTATGGAAAAGAAAAAGAAAAAAAAACTATTTCAAAAAACTATTATTACTGAGTCCTTAATGCGTGTCTAACATAACCCCGGGCAAGTTTTCATATTCTAAACTTTAATTATAAAAAATAATCCACTTTTTCAATGATATATTATAATCTATTTTGTGATTCTAACTTGCAACTAAAAGTATCACAAAGTGTTTATTTATCAATACTTATTGAAAAAATTGCGAGGATGCTGATTTAGCTTATAATTTTAATTTTATTTTGGTTTCAGGTAGAAGATGTTGTTGAGCTCCTCTTATGTTCCCTTCGCGATGACGACACAGTAGTACGATGGTCCGCCGCTAAAGGCGTTGGTCGTATCGGAGCTCGATTGCCGGCGCTAGCTGCCGCCGACGTCTGCGAGTGTGTCCTCGGCCTTTTTGAGGAGAACGAAAAAGAAACTGCGTGGCATGGTGGTTGTATGGCGCTTGCAGAACTGGGTGAGAATTCTTTATAAGTATTTACTACATCTGCAATAATTTACGTCACTAGTTCGCAGTCGCCGTATGTCATTATTACCTAGAAATTTCCTTATTTGTGACACCATCGGATAGTGCAATAATACAGTGTATATTTTATTGAAAAACAACTACCTAGGCCTGTTTAAGTATTTTGGGTGTTTTTTATATTATTTATTTATAAGGTTATGCAAGCAAGTGCCTAAAATATATATTTTTCAAAAACATCGTATTCATTTGATAACTTCATGATATTTCTATTTTTTTTTATACAACTAGATGACAAACAAGCTGACGGCCCACCTGGTGGTAAGCGGTTACCGCCGCCTATAGACACCTGCAAAGGAAAATCTCCGATATTGCAGGTGCGTTGTCATCCTGAGGCCTAAGATGAAATGCCGTCCATGCCCAGTTATTACACTGGCTACCTTTCCTTTCAATCCGAAACACAGCGAACTGTTTCACGGCTGAAATAAGAAAGGCGGTGGTATCCACCCAGACGACGCTACATACGGGCCTACCACCGTAAATGTCATTTAAAATGTTCCCCGTTGGGTAGCTCGTCGCGGCCTCCTGTCCCCCCAGCAAGTGGCCGCGGGCATAACGGCCGTGGTGTCCGCGCTGGCCCGCGACGAGCCGCGCGCCGCCTGTGGCTCGGGCGGCGGCGGCCGGGCCGCCAGGGACGCGGCCTGCCACGCCGCCTGGGCCTTCGCGAGGGCCTACGACGCCGCCGCCTTGGCCCCACACGCTAATACCTTGGCCAATGCTCTGATCGCGACCGCCTGCTTTGACAGAGAGGTTAGAAACTAATTTAGTAGCTCTTTTTTTTGTCGTACTTCCAGAACTTGGAATTCTTTGCCAGCACATGTGTTCCCTCCTTCCTATAACATGGGTTCCTACAAAAGAGGCGTAAAAAAGCACGTTTCGGGCCGGCAAGGTGGAGGCGGCTAGAGCAGTGTCTGAACTGAACTAGCTGTCTTCGCATATAGACTCCTCTTACCGCTTCACATCAGGTGCTGTTGAGTCATTTGTCGTGCTTTGTATAAATATATATAATATATATATATATATATATATATAGTAATAAAGAGGTACAGTTTGTGAGTTCGTCTGTTGGAACACAGGCGTAGCCACTTATAAATTCTATTCTAATAAAAGGTATCCTTTGCGTGATAGATTATTTGTTATCAAAATTTTCATTTATATAGCAACTAATCTATCATGCAAAGGATACCCTAATTTAATAGATACCCGTAATTACGGTACCTTAATTTGAAGGTCGGATACCTGTATTTTATTTTTGATTTTGACCCGTAAAGTTGCCTGCTTGTGCGATCGGTATCCGATTAAATACAGATACCCTAAATTTTAAGGTACCCGTTAGGATTTTAGATATATCGCGTGTAAGCGAATTCGATGACTAAAATTTATGGTAGCAGGTTTAGATACCGTTAACAAAGATACCCGAATTTGGTGTTACCAGTTACAGCGGTTTTTAGCCCCTGGTTTAATGGGCAGATTTAATTTAGAGTTTTTTCGTTGATGCCAGATAAATTGTCGCCGCGCAGCCTCTGCAGCTTATCAAGAGAATGTTGGTCGTCATGGCATGTTCCCGCATGGCATTGATGTATTGACCACCGCAGATTTCCATTCAGTTGGACCTAGGAACAATGCGTATTTAATCATAGCCCCACAAGTCGCCACATACTCTGAGTACACGCAACCGCTTGTGGATCATTTGGTCGATTTTAAGGTAGAACATTGGGACTGTGCTATACGGGAGCTAGCTGCTAAAGCTCTAAACAAATTGACGTTTAAGGTTCGTATTTTTATCTATTACTGAATTTCTTCCGTTCGTACTTGTTATTACTAAAGAGTATTCATTACACTTGTCACATTTTAAAAAAAGTAATTAAAATTTCTATCAGTCTGTCACTTGCCACAATATGACATTTAAATTTTAGCTTTATCTAGGTTATGTAGTGTGTTAGTTTATTTATTTGTATGTATTTATTTTATTTATATTCCACGACATATAACATTGTGAAACCTACTTTTGTAAGACATGTCTCAAGTAAGCCTTACAAGCTAAACTTGTGCTATATTTTTTCTCATTATAAAAAGAGAAAGTACACGATATATTGATTTCAGATTCCCGAGTACGTAGCTACTGTTGTTTTACCTAAATTAGTGAAAAAAACTGAGTCAATTGATTTGAACATGCGCCATGGTGCGATACTTGCTATTGGGGAGGTTATATATGCTCTCTCGCAAATAAAATTAGCTGACGGTGAGTTGAAACAAAACAATTCACTATGAAATTTGAAGTAAAGGAATATAAATTATAGCTTTTTCTCAGGGAAATGCGCCGATTCCCTAGTATCCGAAGATATATCGTGTTCTATTCGCGACTTGGTTGGGCGGTTGCGAAGTAGACAACAATTTCGGGGCTTGGGCGGTGAATTGATGAGACAAGCATGCTGCCAGTGCATCGCCTCGCTGTCACTGGCCGCCGCGCCTTACCACTCACACAACACCATTGGTAATTTACATTAATATTTTAATATTTTTTTTATACAACTAGTTTTCTTAAACAAAGATTAATTCCTAAACCAAAAAGTAGTATATGTGTAAAATCGTCAGAATTTTTTTAACATTAGAGGGAATTTATTAGATTGTGGTAATGTTTCACTTGTAATAAAAACCTAATTTATGATTTCTAAAACATGATTGGCCAAAATTACTTAAGTTTGTTCAAGTTTGCTTACTAAGTTTTAGTCGGTAATTAATGCAAATACTCCAATAAGACCGAAGTGGACAGCAAAGATCAAATAATTATCGGAAACCTGTACTGGAACCAGTCAGCACACATTGAAGTCGGAATATCTAGCACTGATGACATCAGGATTCAAAATTTTCGAAAGAAAGAAAAAAATATTTTATTTAAAAAGGCCACGAAGAAGTACTTTCAAATTGTCAAAAACACATTTTTATAACTGTCAAAAATATATTAACTAACAACGTCATAGTGTCTGTCTGTCTGTCATGTCTGAATTTATACCGGTTCCAGAAGTTGAACTACCGAGAAGATTCCGGCAACAAACTCGTGTAGTCACTCTTTCCATATATTAAATTACAATGTTTGTAGTGAAAATGGCACATGAAGAAGAAGAAGTAAATACGCATGTTTATTTTAATCATCGAATTCCAGACACAATTAATTTTTAATTGTCATAGCCATTCTAACTAGCAACATTCTAAAATATTGTCCATATTCATAGCAAACTTGATTAGATGGGTCGTCTTTTTTATTATCAGTAATTTTGGCCAAGCACATTTTATATGACGACCGGCTGGCTATACAGGCTACTCGGTCAAGAGGTCCCGGATTCAAATCCCGGTAGGAGCAAGTGTTTGTATGATGATTACGAGCATTTGTTTACGAGTCATGGATGTTTATATGTTTATTTAGTATATTTCTAATATTTATATACATATTATTATCGATATTTATCCGTTATCTAGTATCCATAACACAAGCTTTTAATGATGCTTACTTTGGGCTAGAAAATAGGTGTGAGTGTATGAATATTATTATTATTATATTATATTTACCTATAGATAACTTTTGATGAGTTAGTATTTTAAATAGGTACCTAAATACTATAGTCTCTGTTATAATTGGTGGATGTACTCATTTCACTCATTATCTGGAATCTAAACTACTAGATTTAAAGCAAGATTTATCAGTAGCTGGTAATGTTTTCATGGTGTTTGTCAATTAAGTAATAATATATTTTTGTACGTATTTACATACAAATTATATCGTATAGTCTTTAAAACATAATATGATCATTCATTCTAATTTTAAATACAAGTTTGTGTCTCTAACTTACACAATGTAGCAATCTATCGGAACCGGGTTTATGATATTGTCTACAAATCTAGCGCATTTGTTCATTATTGACAGACGATTGGCTGAACTTAATCGAAGAGTGTCTCTCACACGAAGTTCAATCTATTCGCGATAAGGCCATCAACGCACTTCCCCTCGTATTCGAACAGTACTTGCGTGATGAAAAACTTATGTACGGCGATAAAACAGCCAAGGTGAAGCGAATGGAACTTGTTGAGAAGTACTGTGACCAGATGAGAAATACAGGGGTCAATGGACTTTATCTTAGGATGGGATTCTCTCGTGCTGTTGGTGAGTGGTGTTCTTACCTACTTAAAAATCAATAACATTGCACAAAATATTCACTATTGCTCACAATAAAAAATAGACCACAAAAAATAAAAACCTTTTCAGCAGTCTCCCCGCCTAGAAGTTCTTTCATCATCACCAGCCTATATACGTCCCACTGCTGGGCTCAGGCCTTCCTACATGGGAGAAACAAATCAGGAGTTTGGGCCAGAACACCACCGCTGGCCCAATATGGGTTGCTGCTTTAAAGCGGTTGCAGTTACAACCGGGACCAACGGCTTAACGTGCCTTCCGAAGCACGGAGGAGCTTGAGATTATAAATTTTAATTGACCCATCTCGGGATCGACTATAGCGAAAGTTGCTTTGTTTTCGTAATCGAAACCAGAGCGATCAAACCACTATGCCACCGAGCTCCTCAGAAGCTCTTTAATAATATGTAAACATGCTTATTTTTAATGCATTTATAAAAGCAAGCCAAATCTGAGCCTTAAGATAATCTTTTGATAACTTAGTCTAATCTAGTTTGCAGTAGCTCAGTGTTTAACACAATCACCCGGATGTGAAAGCGCATGGATTCGTATTTAAAACGCGTCAGTTAAAGGAGATGTTTCATATTCAAGTATACACTATCTCAAAAAATCTGGAAAAATCTCCTGAATCCAGGAAAAATACTAATGACTCGTTTTCATGCGTAGTTTACTTGTACAAAAGATGAAAATTTTCGTCGATTTCACAGTTATTTAGTATGGCAATATGGCGAGGGACGTAGAAGTCAACTAAACGTCACCAAAGTAAAATAGTTGCCTTAATGAATATTTGACTGTATTAAGTTTTTTCTGTATCAATTCTTGTTTTGTACCACTCAACAAAGCAAATAAAAAGAAAATGGACAAAAGAAAATATTTTCAGTATACTGTACTTAGACCTGGCTGGGTCTCCATACATTTTTGGAACATCTCTTTTTTCTCTACATTATTAACAACACATGCTAACCTTATCAATAATCCCAGTTACATAAAACGTTGTATCAGTCTAGCTTATGAATTAGAATTATTTACGGGATATTGACTATGTCATTTTATAGTTGTGAGTTCCCGATATAGTTCCCGTAAATAATTCTAATTCAAATGTTAATAACCATGAAAGTATAAAGTGCTATATCAGTCT
This sequence comes from Nymphula nitidulata, assembly GCA_947347705.1. Lineage (NCBI taxonomy): Eukaryota > Metazoa > Arthropoda > Insecta > Lepidoptera > Crambidae > Nymphula > Nymphula nitidulata. The sequence continues at coordinate 11,705,984 of OX374625.1, read as the reverse complement.
AGCTTATGTTTCTTTACAGGTTCCTTACCCAACTTCGTACTATCGGAACAACTTCCAATAATAATACAGTCGCTAATCGAATGCACGAGGGTGACTGAATCTACTCACAAATGGGCCGAAGCCCGGAGAGACGCTGTCGTCGGCTTAACTGATGTTTGCCAGACCCAAGGCATAGTGAACGGAGTTGAGAAGTATGTGGGCGATATTGTGAATGCGTTACTAGAATGTCTGTCCGAGTATACGATTGATATGAGAGGCGACATCGGCGCGTGGGTGCGGGAAGCTAGTATGACTGGTAAGATTTATTGCCTACTTGCATCTACAACAAACAGCCTATTTTTACAGTGTACACCACGTCTAAACAGATGTATCTTTTACGGCTTCAAAAATATGTATACAGCGCCTTATTGCTACTACAATAGAGTCGACACATTTCAGACCTGACTGACTGTACCTGGGGCACAGTCACCAGAAATAAATTTATAGGCCCATTTAAGACATTTTAACATCCCTAGTGTCTTTGCAATAAGAATCACGAACTGACAAAAGCGGATACATATATTATTGACGCCTATGCCATTGATTAGACGCCAGCATCCAATGAAACGGCTTAGGGACAACTAGCCAAGTCATTGAGCGCAACGTTTACCCAGGTGGCTGAACGTCATGTCAGCCGTCTGATTAAATTAGCTATTCAATTGGACGCCTAGGCAGGTCGTTGAAATCGTAGAGCTTTTGTGTAACTGTTTGAGTGATTGGTAGGTTCAAGATTATTTTTATGACCACTTATAACCGAAAAAGTTTTAGTTATAAGTGGTCATAAAAATAACCTTGAACCTACCAATGACATCAAAACTCTTCAGTACAAGACGATCTTCTTAGGCATCCTAATTGAGCGGACTTTTAATACGCCATGGTGTTAAACTTTAAGTGAGTCTAGTCAATTGACCATCGCCCTAGGTATTTAATTAGATGCCGGCGTTTAATCAACGGGCTAGGCTTCCAACTAAGCGGCGAATTTAACTAGATGGCGGCGACATGTATAAGCCTTCCTACATGAGAGATAGACGAGCTTGGACCTTAACAACACTATACTGCCTAATGCTTGTTATGCCAATTTGTGCCAACCGATCTAACGACTTGTCGTGTCTTTGGAAGCACGGGGACCTAGAGATTACAAATTCGTTGCTGACCCATTCGGGAACAAGCATAGCAAGTTTTCTATTTTTGTTCAAACAAAGGCAGTAATAACAATTTAAATTAGTTATTAATTATAATAAAGAAGAGACAGTACTTTATTATAATTTTAATATCAGGTCTTCTGTCCATCTGCCGTCAATGTGCTGTCGAAGCTCCCCATTTGAATTCCTCTGAGGTAGTGAAGGCTATAATGTGTGGTATTGCCCAGCAAGCGGTCGAGAAGATCGACAGGACACGGGCGCATGCTGGGAGAATTTTTACCTCGTTGATTTACAAGTAAGTAACCCATCGAATATCTAAATTTATTTAAATCCAACAAAGAATAGTAAAATAAAAATGAGAAGCCTAATTTACCATACAGCATTCATGTTAGAAAGTGACTTATTATAATTTTAAGTAGGTATAATCATTTTTTTTCTTATGTTCTAATATGCTCCTCTTAAGGGTGAAGGCCTCCTATATTTCCTTCCATGAGTCTCTGTTGAATACCTCGTTCACCCATTCAAGTCCGGCTATACTGATGAGGTCATCAGCGTATGTACTGACTTCTTTTTCGTGCAGTTCGCTTCTATTTTGTTACTTTAATTTACAAAAAAGTACTGTTGTATAAATATTTCGTAATTTCTGGTAAATCAAACTTATCTTATTATGGCTTCGTGGCTTTGTGCCCTCCGACCCTTCGGGATCTTTTCTGCTTCCCCTGTTAACCCTTCCTGTGTTCCGAATATAGCTGCCATTATTGGATATGCCACTTTCACTGAGACATGTTCTGATTCTACCCAGAGCATCGCATTGACGTAAAATATGTTTCACGTGCTCGGAATAGTAAATCAAATATTTTATAGATATTAAAATACGCTGTCAATTTCAGTGACCCCATAATTACAAATATTCCACAACACGACGCTCTCAAACGAATATTTCCATCAGAAGAGGTGGAACTAAAAGGACAAAACAAGGAACAAGAAGACGAAACAGAGCCATTAACTAGCGAAAACTCAAATGTGGTGTTATGGTTATTCCCCGGGCACACGATGCCGAGATTCGTGCAGTTGTTGAACTACGATGAGTATAGATACAACGTTGTTAAGGGTTTAGTTGTCAGTGGCGGCGAAATGACGGAAAGCTTGGTAAGTTAGAAAACTTGGTAATTTATTATTATTATCCAGACAAATGAAATCATACATCCTGCTTAAATAAATGCGACCCTCCTATGGTGTTTTTACTATATAACGGTCAAATTTAATATTCTCACCATGGAATAGAAGTAAGTTAATTAAAGTATTGATGCCCAGTATTTTTTATTACCCGCATTCCAATGCAATAATTACACATATAATAAAATACACCAGGCAAGGCTGTATGGGCTCGATTCCTTTGCCTTCTCTTTAGTGTAGAGAGTTAAACATAAATTCGAGTGTTTGGCGGGATTTTGTGGTGTCAGTCAAGATTTTTATTACAATAATAAAAAATTGTGTCGGAGCGAACTTTGTGTTATAAAAGTGGTGTAGTTTTATGAAACAAGTGTTTATGTTGACGTACAACTTAAAGATTATTAGAATAAAAGTGATTATGGTTAGTGAGTACTGAAGACATAAAGAAGTGCTGTATAGGCATCAGTTCCCTTTGCCTCCCCTTTATAGGGAGAATTGAACAAAAAAAAAAGAAACAAATGCCTTTCGAAGGGTAAATGTCTATCTAAATAACATCACTCTACGCGTGTCTCACGTACACGTGTCTCACGTTACTGTGGTGAGAAAGGTCGCCAGAGCTCTATACAAATGGGGGGATCCGTACCAAAGTACTTTATGCCGAATCATTTTGTATTACGGCAGGAGCTAGTTCTGCTATTTAGATATTCCGGTCGAACATATTTACTCAATCAATTTTAACCTTTTCTTTCTTAAATCGTGTCGATCATTTTTCCAATGGAATGTGGCTATATGATTTTTTTTTTCAGGTAAAACACACAACACAATCTCTCTATTCATATTTAAATACACTACACGACAACAAACCAATGCTAAAATCAATCTGTGATACCATCGTCAAGGTGTTTGCCGACAATTTAAATGTAAAACGTATTACGGGGCCAATATTTAATTTTTTGGATAGGATATTAAGTTCAGGTAACTATAATATTTGTAATTGCAGGGTAGCCGTAGTTTATAAACGATGCAGAGGATCTTGAAACTTAAACTTAGTATTCACATTGCTAGGAAAATATTCTCACTGTTTAATTACATTATTCTAATCACTCAAAAATACCTACCGAACCTTTTTTGACGTCGGTTAGTTATAAAGATCATTTTATCAGAAATTATTTAATACCCTAGAGATTAACAGTAATGATAATGAGTATATACGTTGATTTGCCGTAACCAAATTTATTAATTATGTATTTTAGGTTCAATATCACCAATCCTAGAAGATAAAGACTCCACATTCGCAATGGAAATACTAAAATATTTACAATTAGAACTCCGAGGTGGCAAGAACATTTACAAATTATTGGACTCCATCAATGTGCTATGCCAATTAATTCAGGTAAAATGTAAATTGTGAGAAAATAATGATTCAACCACGCCTCAGATTAAGCATAAAAATCCTGAAACTGACGTGAGATTTTAGTGTAAAATAAGTAGAATCATTTACAATATGTATGTTTACAGACTTTGTACAGTCAACAGGCAATCAAGCGTAAGAGTTTGACCTTACATTTTACTCCGTTCGTAATAGAGGCGGCTTTCGTACTGCAACTGTTACACTTGATGTGCTGTCATATGTACTTTGTTAAACTCACAGTCAAGTGCTTAACTTGGTGAATGACATTTTTGATTGTAAAATTGAAAATAAAATCACCTGCTCAATGTATGAAGGTACTATAGAGAGGTTAAGCTATCACTCCTACCCACCCGATTGACATGAGACATGGCTTAGATTTTAAGTTGTACCGAAAGCTACTAAACAGTGGAAAAGAATCAAAATCTGTTCAGCGCGCTTCACTTATGTCAGTGAATAAGGAGCTCGGTGGCGTAGAGGTTTGAGCGCTCTGGTTTAGATTACGAAAACAAAGCAACTTTCGCCATCGTCGATCCCGGAATGGGTCAATCAAAATTTGTTATCTCGAGCTCCTCTGTGCTTCGGAAGGCACGTTAAGCCATTGGTCCCGGTTGTTACTGCAACCGCTTTATACCACCAACCCGCATTGGAACCGCGTGGTGGTGTTATGACTCAAGCTCCTTATCTGATTCTCCCTTAGAAGGCCTGTGCCCAGCAGTGAGACGTATAATTTGCTGGTGATGATGATGATGATGAAATGCATGATTTAAAACACTGCTGTGCTTCAGTAGGCACGTTAAGACATTGTCCTGGTTGTTATTGCAACTGCTTAAATTCACCAACCCGCAATGGGCCAGCTGTGGTTGTTATATGAACCAAATTCCTCATGTGTCTCATTAGGAGGGCCTTTGCCCGGCAGTAGGACGTTTATAGACTGGAGATGATGATTTGAAACACTTGCGAATCTTGAGATATTAAAGAAATGAAATGGGCGCCTGCCATAAATAAATAGCAAATCTATAAAAAAGAACTATTTATTTATTTACAACTTTATGTATGATGTTTGTATGAATGTAGTATAAATTAAGATGCCAGATGCTTGTTTGTTTTTGACAATAGATGTGAAGTTAACAGCAAACAAAGAAATAGTCTGTCCCGCTCTAACATTCGTGTCTTCTATATATTTGTTTCAACTACCTGAAGCTGGCGTTATTATGGAAGACCTAAACGGTCAGATAGTTATTCTTAGGAAAAAGTTGATTGAAAAATTGACAGTCACATATCGGATGAATAAACAGTGTAATAACTTTATTCCTTAGGTAACTATTTGTAGTTTTATCAGGGGATTGAAAAATCGGCCCTTAATCACATTTTAATGTTTTTGATGCGTTTGAACGCCTACTTTATTGTAACAATTACAAATAAAGAAAGAAATTATGAAAAAATATATGCTCCAGGCAGGATTTTTTTCATCATTTTCTTTCTTTATTATTAATTGTTACTTGTTTTATTTAGGTCGGCGGTTCTGTATGCAGCAAATCTCTCTGCCAACTCGTCATCTACCTGTGTTATGCTGACCGTTATGTGCGAAGATGTGCCGCAGCGCGCTTGTACGAAGCCTTGACGCTCTACGGAGACGTATGTTCGGTGCCTCAACATAATATTGATCAGGCAAGTCAACATGTACTTAGATATCATTTCAATTTAGTTCATACATTTCGTGCGAGTAGGCATAGATTTTTTGTATGGAACAGCAATTTTATTTCGCGAATTTAGAGTAAGTCTCATAATAAAGTTGTTCACTTTGATGGTCTGAATACCAAAGCCTGCTCCAAAACTTTTGAAAAATTTCGTTTTATTCAAACAACATATTAGGACAATCTTTAAGATAACAAAAAAATCACAAAATCCAAGATAATGTCGAGTGATCCTATCACTACCGAATGTTACAAAAATGTCAACTAACAAATACCGCTCATCCAAGGCAGGCTAGGTGTAAGACCATATATCTCTAGTCTATGTGTAAGACATTCCTCTAATGTGACATTCGTGAGAACACAAAATGTATAATAATAGATCCATCATTTATTCGATTTCGAAATTATGTAACTGCGCAAGAGTCGCTCGCCAGGTCTCACTTCTGGCGAGAATTATACATAAATCGTTTTATCTTTAATTTGAGATAATATCGATCCGATCTTTTTTTACTTATTCAACCGTAATGCGACCATTTATACAGTTGTGTGTGGCTTGGTACTTATAATTTAGCCACCAGCAAAAGAGGTTAATAAGGGGTACCTACTAAGGAACAAAGGACTTATGGAATCTGGACTATGTTATTGATAGTGTGTTTTTGGGACTTATAAATGATTGCTACGAATTCCAGTAATAGTCTGTTTATTATATTAGTTATTGCTTTCATTACAACTATGTATCACGTGCATAAACATGTATATATATAATTGAGGTCAAGTGAATGAACTGTGTAGCCACAGACCCAATTACTACATCCACCAACAGGTACTAGGTCGGCGTAGTGGATTTTGTGGTCCTGGATCAATAACTGATATTTTTTAGTTTTAACATCGCAAATTAGTTAAAGATGGGTAGATAACGACGTTATGTTGGCAACTTTTTCCATCTGCTATCAGCGCCGCGTCTACGGAACTTCTTGGATTTTTTTTGACATATTCAGACTAGGTTGCGAGTGAAGCGCCTAGGCAAGTACATAAAACATTTCTCTAATTTAACTTGAGAATACGAAAATGTACCTATATTAATCAACTTCCATCATTTTATTTTACCATAATATTTCGAATTTCACGTCTACTGCGTGGTTAGAATCAGCCTCCTAAAATACAGATATCTATATTTTGTAGGACCAAAAGAATTGCTAGATCGTGTGCGCTTGAACAATAAACTGTATGTACGTCTGCCTTACGCTTATTAAAAAGATTATGTTAATTAATATAGCCTACTGTTATAGTATAAAAACATCGATTGACGTGTTTGTTATATAACTTTTTCTAAGCTGTGACGACACTGTAATGCGCTCAAAGCCGTGTAGCTCAAGCTGTAACAAAACAAACATTAGTATTAGTTACGGTGATATTGCTCTAGACATGTTTACGTACGTTGATAAACCGTTTGTTTTCGTAATAGCACATTAGTTTTAGTTTACGTAATAACTTCTGCGTTCGGATTTCCCAGCTTTACAAACCTTCCGTATCAAAATGCAATTATATAGTAGTTTTTCCACCCCTGTTTGTGGTTGCGAGAAATATCATTACTCACATCATTGACATTGATGTCATCATCCATGAAATAATCTATATATTATTATATTTCTCTCAAAATTTCTTTTCCATTGTAGTAAATGTTTGAACAATTTTTTTAAAAGTGTCTGGACTAGAAAAACGACTTATCCAGGGGCGGGATATGAACCCGAAACCTTCGGAATCCGGGTAACTACTCTAACCACTGAGTTGGCGAGTACTTGGAGAGCCTCTCTGTTTTGAGGTTATGAGCCGTACACCTCAACGAGAATTTTTACAAATAGGTACCGACTATTCAGTTAAGTTGCTTTCAACAGTCGTCGGTATTTGTAAAGATAAACGTGAAGCAGAAAGACTAGAAAAAAATCCATAGTGTTCCCAAGTCCCAGATAACTCAGAGGTTAGAGCAGTCATATGGATAGTGCAAGGTTGCGGGTTCGCATCTTCCCCAGGTCATTTCTTCTTTCTAATATACCTAGACATAGACATTTTTCAATGTGTGTAAACTAGACATTTTTAAAAATGAGTTTCGCCTAGTTTGCAATTGCTTCTTTTCCTCGAAGTGCGTAAGCAATAATTAAAAACCACTTGTAAAAAGGTATTAATATTCATTCTTTAACACATTTTCCTTCCTGTTGCTAAGACGTTGTTAACGGCAGTTAATAAAAACAATTAGGTTATCGTGCAACTTTTCCATTCACAGGTAATGACGGTGCTTGCGGAAACCGACTGGGAAAAAGATGTGTCCGAACTAAGGCCTATTAGGAATGCTCTGTGCGACCTAATGGATATCAAGCGGCCAGTAATGAAACAAAAGAATACTTAATACTCATAATGTATAGTATTGTGTCTAACATTACGGTTGATACCGTGAAATAATTTTCCTCTATTTTAATGCTTTGTGCCCATAATATTTTTTTATTTATTTAACTTCGCACATAGCGCTGATATGATTGCAGCGCGTGTAACGAATCTCTTAAATAAGAGCACGTGATTCAGTCAAGGCTGAAGTCGAAGTTATTAAACGCACTTAACAACTATTATGTATTGGTAATACATTGAAAATGTAATAGGTACCTAATGCTTTAACGCTATAAAATGTTGGTCAATCCATATAATAATATTATGAAACCTGCATTTATTTTATTTTACACAATATATTTATTTTACACTATTTGTTGTTTCATTTGAACTTTTAAATCCTATCTGCTCACTCGCATACCAAAGCTACCTATGACGAAAGAGAATTTAAGATTTATTTAAGCCCAAACACGCTATATCTGCTGTAAGTTTCTAAAGAATTAGGGATCCGGCAGACTTTTTGATGGTATGAGATCAGATCAAGGTTAGTGTGTCATGGGAATGTCACCAAAGTGACAGTACCCCAAATTTCAAATCAATCGGATCTGTGAAAGTTTGTTAAAAAACCCTTTATCATGTAGAAAATAAGCTGATAGTCATCACCAAACGCCTGAACTGTTTCTTCATAAATTATAGCTAAGAACCATCCTAGTCACGTCAGCTTTCAAACAAAAAAACAATCAAAATCGGTCCATTCGTTTAGGAGCTACGATGCCACAGACGACATGTCAAACTTATAATACCCCTCTCTTTTTTGCGGGGTATTAAAAAATGACAAAAGAATATTATATAACTACTACAAATTATTTCAAATTTTCGGCCGTACCACGCACAAAAATATTTGAAAACCATCCATAAAAAACAAATATGACAATCCTAAAGGAGGCCATATCTCTATAATCTGTGGCATATTTTTAAAACGTTTTTTTGTATAGAAATATAGAATCATGGACTCGGTAGTCTGATAGATCGATCAATAAAGTTTTTTTGCTTTCTTCTGTATATTTTGAGTGGTTTAAATAATTATATTGTTGCCAATAAATTGATAATTATATAACTGTCACTTATCATCACATGTCACATGTCATGTCAGTATTTTGTACAGGAAAACAACAAAAAAAAATTAATTTATTTTAAAATAATATCTACTTTCTTTTTATCACACTTCAAAATTGGGTTCATTCAAAAAGTGACCTTTTAATCCATATAAGGACAGTATTTAAAGCAAATTTTAAGTAGGTTCTTCAATTTTCACGGTTATGAAATCCTAAAGAATGAAACAAGGTGGTTGTACTTATTCAATATTTCATTTAATAATAGATAAAATAATCAGTAATCTTATTTTGTAAACTCTAAGCACCAATTATGTCCATTTTGATATTGTAACTACTACACACAAAATCAAACAGTTTGGATAAAACTTTAAACTTAGTCGTATAATTACTGTATTGGCTTTTCCACATAATAATCACAACGCTCTGCATTCACCCCAGCAACTGAAGATGTGCGGGGTCCTGCGGCGCCTCAGCGATGATGTTGGCCCAGAATGTTCCGTAGTTTTTCAATACAGTTCCGCTGAAATATAGACATGTTAATTAATGATGTAGGTAAGTATTAATGTGGAGTTGACTGTAGGTACATATTTAAAAGGAACTATTTTTGTTAAGCTTTTCATCTCTACCAGCCCGCTGCACCTGGTAAGCGTCTCCTACAGCAATAGAAAACCTATCGTCTGTTGATCAGATCAGAAGTCAGTTTAATTACTTGTAGCTGCAATAAGAAAAGAGTTAAATGCACATTTTGGCTAACTATCCACAAACTAATTCCAATATCTGTATTACACGCGTATAAGTCGGGGTCTATCCACCTAGTTATACCTACTAATAGTTAGCCACAGAAAACAGTTTTAAAAGCTTTAGAAGCTCATTCTTTACCTACTTAAACAGTCTTATCTTAATTATCTTCAAGGTTAACACATTGAGAATGGATAACATTCGGCAGTTGATTTAGTTTCTCAATTCGCGTCGAGTCTAGTGAAAGGAACTTGCAATAGACAGACACTAGGGGCAATAACCTTATTATCACTCCTTTGAGCTAAGTACGCCTGCTCCTTTATTTTGAAATTACTTAGTATGACTTTTGCCCCAGCGCACTATATTGTTTTGTTTGATAACCCGATAGAGTTGATGTCAAATAGTTAGAGATTTTAAAAAGTTAAAGCCGCTTTGGTGTTTAGAGGGCTATAATAGACTAAATGCTACCCCTTACTATTAGGCAGCTTTTTAGAGTTCCGTACCTAAAGAATAAACCGTCCGTCCGTCTGTCACCTAGCTGTATCTCATGAACCGTGATAGTTGGACAGTTGAAACATTCACAGATAATGTACTACTGTTGCCGCTATAACAACAAATAGGTACTAATAAACATAATAAAATAAATATTTTAGGGGGCTCCCATACAGCAAACGTGATTTATTGCTTGTTTTTGCTCGATATTGATTACGGCAACAGGCAGACGCTTGTTTATAGATAATGGTACGGAACCCTTCGTGCAGCGAGTCCGACTCACACTTGGACGTTTTTTTTTTATAAATTACTTACGTAAAATAGACTTTCCCTTGAGCGTTAGGGGGAGCTCGCCACACAAACGTGGCCCTCGCCTTGTCCCGAGGGTCCGCGTGCGTGATGGCAGCGCACTCAGGATGCACGGTGGTGTTCGGCGCCTGCTCCCAGGAACCGAGCCACTCATCCGTCTCCACCGAACGGGCTTGGATGAAGAACCCCTTAAACGTGTCGGCGCCTTCAATTGTCACTGCAATTACGGATGCAAACAAACTTTATGAAGTAGATCAAGGGTAAATCAAGTTATCTTTAGTCACTATTATAGATCTTGAACCTTGTCTGGATGTTGTAATCTATAATCTTACCCGTCCGTATTTATTAGTTGTAAGTAGGTATTCCTTCAGATTTATTTATTTCTAAACGAAATGGAACTACGCCATCGTCATCACTCTTGTGTGCGTCAGGACTGCAGGTGAATTGAATTGTCAAAATTGATAACTTATTTACTTATTTATTTAGGTATAAGCACAGAATCAAAAATGCTTAGATTGTAAAAAGAGTCCTAGGGTGCGAATCTGCGACCTTCTACCATCTGAGTGACTGCTCTAAGCATGGAGCTACCGCGGCGTTCGGAGAATCATATGAATTTCTTTTAATGTAATTACTGGGCATGGACGGCATTTCATCTTAGGCCCCAGGATGACAACGCACCTGCAATATCAAGTGATTTTTCCTTGTTATTGCAGGTGTCTATAGGCGGCGGTTACCGCTTTCCATCAGGTGGGCCGTCAGCTTGTTTGTCATCCAGTTGTATAAAAAAAAAAAAAAAAAAAATCTTTCTTTTGCGTTACAAACTTATTCTACCTTTACAGTGTCATAATTATTATCAATACAAGTTAAGTCAAACCAATGCCTCCCTGAGGAAAAGTATCGTAAATATTGAATTTAGCAAATAATTCTTCAATGATACATTTCTTTATTTTTAGAAATAACTTAATTCAAAGATTTATTAAAAGTCTTTCCTGAGTCGGGAATCCACCAAAATGTAGCAAATAAACATTCTGTATTATTATGACACTGATCGACAGGGTCCATAATAAGAAATAAATCTCTGACATAGACACTAAGTATAAAATCAGAAATTTATAAGAAAAAAGTAAACGTAAATGCAAATCAACATTCGCTTGGTGAATAGGATACACTTGCGTGCTAAGAGAATAAATTCCGTGAACGCTGCGGCGACCGATTCGTTCGCCGGATCGCTGTGTTCCGGATTGAAGGGACAGATAGCCAGTGTAATTACTGGGCATGGACGGCATTTCATCTTAGGCCTCAGGATGACAAGTCAACACACCAGCCATACCAATTGATTTTTCCTCGTTATTGCAGGTGTCTATAGGCGGTGGTTACTACTTAGGCACCACCAGGTGGGCTGTCTGCTTGTTTGTCATCTAGTTGTATAAAAAAGTGCCATTGTCAAATCTAAGTAATTCCTTATAATCTTAATAAACAAATTATGTTGGAGATAATTAGATTGCTAATTAATAAAAGTAAACGACGAAAAGCTGGTCAGTTTATACCAGCTTTTCGTCGCAAATCTAAAATTTAACCCGCGACCTTTCACAATCCGCAGTAGAGCAGTCACCCGGATTGTGAATAGTCGAGGGCTCAGTCCCCGCCTAAGGACATGATTTATTTATTGATAAACTTTTCTAAGATTTTATTTTTAATTTTATTTCATGACATTTATTGATATAATTACTTTACCGATTCACCGAGTTTAAAATTAAATAATTTTAAAAACATACTTAGCATTATGATTACGTACCTATAAACTATCTTAACTTTTAAGAAAATACTTGTTTGCGGTGGATAATAAATATAAGTTAGATTACTAACCTTTTTGAGGTACCCTACCCTACACTACAAACATTTTTTTAAGAGCCCGCAAAATTATATCCCTGTCCGTAGAGAAAAATAATCATAGGTACTGTCAGAAAGTTCAACGAGATAGAACTAAGTACGACGAGATTTTGAGATAGGTAGGTAGGACATAAATAATAATAATAACATTATTGCTAGTTTTAAATAAGCTTTAAATAAACCCATTAGATAAATACGATTACCTACCAATAGAGTTACATATCGTAGCAAGTTTTGGTGATAAAAATAATCTTACAAAACTTTTTTTTTTCAAAAAAATCGTAGGTAGGTACGTAGTAGGTACCTAGTAAGTTTATTGGATTTTGTAATTACCAAACTAATAGGCAATAAAACTTTTACCGTCAGCCTTCGCAAAGGAAAACTTTGTTCTCGATATGTTCATGTGTGATATTTAGAGGGACTGGACCGGTTAAGCCGCCTTTAGCCGTATGACCTACAATGCTATGAATTGCAGGGTTTACGCAAGACTCATATGGAGTAAGCTCAGGCACATGTGTGTCACCGGATCTAACATGTATATCGATGTCATAATTACATATTTTATCGATAATAAAATAAAATAAATTACCTAATAGGTACCATAGACCAACTTGCTAATACAATTAGTTCTTTAATTTCAGAAAATGATATTCATTTTCTGAAATTAAAGAACTATAAATAGGCACCAAATAATGTATGAGTAGGTACCTACTACCTCTATCCTTTCCGCGTCCAAAACGTATACTTAATGTTAAAGTTAAAGTTCTTTTAATGAGCGTTCGTACCCGTGGTTTTAGGAATAGGGACCAAAAAAAATGATTTGTTTTTTAAAGTAATAATAGTCAGTTTTCAGCCCATAAACAAAAAGCGGTATCCTAGCCATAATAAGCTACCGAAGAATTAACAACGCTTTATTCTCATAGACGTTTCGGAAGTTTTATTGGGTTGGGTAACCGAATAGAGTCTGTCGGTTGAGTGAGAGATATAATATCATGTATGCACGGCATACCCGAAAAATAATCTGATTCTTGGCATATTGTCAAGAGTCCCTGCATTTACCCACTCTGTGGTCCTCGCCTGATGGGGTAGATATGTGGTATTACCATTTGGTAGCACCTCCATCTTACAGAAGATGGCAATACTAAATAACTACTTTATAGTGTTATGTTTCAGCGTTGAGTCAGGTCGCAAGCGTTATTTTGGGAGCATGGGGCTCGTCTTCTATGCTGTAAACATTTATATCGCTTTCTCTTGTTTCGTAGGCAGTGTGTGACTATTTAGTACTCAAGAGTGCTGTCCACGGGTGGAGCAAACGGCATAGTAGCACGGTAGCTTACTAACTAAACCAATGTAGACTGCATTGGTAGGGTAGAGTAAGTACTAACTAAAACTTGTAGAGTACTCGAAACGTTAGAGTAGTAGCCAGTCCACTGTACTGTAGTAACCGGCCTTCTTGTTAGGTGTATTTTGGCACATTAGCTGTCTAGATTAAAAAAAGTTATATTTTAAACAGTTTTTGTTTTGAAGACTAGGGGAGATAGAGAATCAGGCCGAGTGGGGCCACCCGCGACGGTCAGTTACGCTTACTGCAATATGAATTAGCTTCCCAAGAAATATACCAGAAATTTTAATACAAGCGATTCAAAAGATTCCCGGTGGTTGATTTCGGCGCAAGCCGGGTCACAACAGTACCGTTTAATTTACCCGTGGAAGTACCCTTCAAGTCTGCTGTACACAGGTAGTGTAAACGGTACCACTCTACCAGTTTTGAGTACTCTACCACTTTTAGTTCTTACTCTACCCATGCTGTCTTCATTGGTATAAAAGTGGTCTAGTTTTTTGGGGAGAAATCTGATTACAGGCCTACCCACCGCTGGCTAGAGGACGGGCATTTGTGGGGGTCACCTAGTGCTAATGACACGGGAATACCCACTAAAACTCCCCGGTAACTTCCGGTCCCGAACATCGTAGAGCAAGACACGCTGTCCAAGTAAGCTCGGGATACAGACGACGCGTATTAGAGTTGAGTGGCCGATCTACGACCGGCTGGTCGAGCGGTCTGTACGCGTGATACCCCCCAGCAGCGCCACAAGCTAGATTGTGAAAAGGTTTAGTTGAAAAAAATGTACATTTATTGTTCTTTTTTGTACTTATGAACCAAAAATATGTACCTTCGTATTTACCGATATAAAACACATTAATGTGGCGCTGCCAGAAAGAGTATCTTACAGCAGCGCCACCTTATTGTACTATATTCTAAGGAATATATTAATAAAATAAATTTATGTACAATATGTTCTGGAAAAGTGCTATTTGATCATATATAACTGAACACGATTAGCAGCTCCGATGCAAAGTTATGAGCAAATCAAATATTGTATATTAAAAGTTAAAGTGAAGTTTGATAGGTGAAATGCTTAGATTAGATTCTTACAGATGTCGCCTATAATCCAACAGGTGTTCTGGCTGACTGTCTCTGATATACTTACTTATATTAGCTGGTAGTTTAGGTTGGAGTACTCAAATGCAATTATAAAATGTATTGGATACAAACAGGGCGAATATACCTGTTTTTACGCAATTTATTTAATTTACCTATTTATAACTATTATAATTATACATCTTTACTGATTTTCTAAAGCTGTAGAGTTTGTTTGCTTGGTGCACGATTGACCCACCGTACCACCGACCCCAGTGGTACGGTGGGTAATTATTTTTTTCTACGATCCCACCGTAGTGCTAAGACACGGATTGCGATTACAGTGGTGTAATCTTGGGTGAATTTGGGGAGAAGTAATCTGTAATAATGTGTTACGTTTTGTTAGAAGGAAGAAAGAAATCGTGTTTTGTTAAGTTTTTTTTTACTGTAAATGACACTAATAGAGATATCTAGAGGCATCCGCACTTCCAAAACTCATTTTACTGTTGTTATGGGGGACTTCAATGCATGTCTGGGCAAACGGAGCGAACATAAGCTGAGGGTAGGGCAATTTGGCTTTAGGCAGCGAAACACCAGGGGACAGCGACTGGCCGACTTCATGGAAAAAGAGGGACTCTTCATGATGAACTCTTTCTCTCCAGAAGCCGATGCACAGGAAATGGGCCTGGATGAGTCCCGATGGGTAAACTAAAAATGAGATAGAGTCGCGTCGATAGATGTTTCAGTGATCGCAAGGTTAAAATTGGTAGTGGTCACCGTATGATGAGAGGCACGTTAAATATCAACGTCAGATTAGAAAGGTCTTGTTAAATGAGGTCTACGCTCCGACCAGCACCCTTCCAAGTCCACAATCCCGAAGGCTATCAACTACTCCGAAATCGCTTCGAATGTCTGGAGAGCTGTGTTACAGTGGGCGAGATAAATAGCGGGCTGGTAGAAACTCTCCAAAACGTGGGATCTAAGCTCTGTAAGACCCAACGCAGAAAGGGACCTTAAAAACTATCCGACCGCACCCTTCCCATCACGGAAAAACGGCGACAAATGAGGTTGCAGTCTTCAGACGATGTATGAATTGAAATGAATTTTTTACTGATTTCAGAAAAGTTTTTTGGCTCGGGTGAACATTTTATGTTTTGCGGCTTACAGCAAATATGTTTTCCTGCGTCGTTATGTGTATTCTACCGGTTGTATAACGGAGTGTGTTCTGAGGAATTATTTGACATGATGCCCGCGGCTTCTTTCTACCATCGCACCGCTCGCCATCGGCAGGGAATTCATCTTCACACGTTGGAACTAAAATGGTCTCGTACTGTGCGGTTTCAGAGAAACTTTCTCCCGTGCACGCTCAGGTTGTGGAATTACCTCCCTGCAGAGATTTTCTCGAACGAGTACAGCATGGGGTTCTTTAAAAAGGGTTTGAAAAAGTTTTTACAAGGTCGGCAACTCGCAAGTGATACCCCTGGTGTTGCAAGCGTCCATAGGCTACGGTAACCGCTTACCATCAGGAGGACCGTATGCTTGATTGCCACCTTAGTGGTATATTAAAAAAAAATTAAAATAATAAACTTCATTACTTTGGCTTAATTTGGAGCCTCAATGTCGTAATAAAGAAGATAGTTAATTATTGTGAAGTGGTTGAACCTCGCGGTCAAATAATAATTTAAAAAAAAAATCTTTTTTGTAAATTAGATTACACGGAAAAATGAGAAAAACATTTTTATATATTTCGAAAGTCTTACTTCAGTCATTTTATTTAATTCATGTTTTTAGTACAACCCTTACGTTTTCGCTCGATGACGCATTCACCGACGACGCGGGAAGACACACGTTCGTTTCTTCTGGACGAGAGTGTGGGTTTCTTCTCGCAGGGTCTAAAATGACTAATAATAATAATCAATCCTAACACCCTATTCAGCTTTAATAGGTGTGATGTATCTGATTAACTATATTTACTCTGTGTCATAATAACACACTAGTATTACGGCCATGCCCGAAATTTCAGTTAATTATTATAATTTGCCGCTAATAAGGATGATGATGGCGGAAGACGAACCACCGTTTATCAACCACCGCTGACCAATAATAATTTAAGTTAAGTCGCTTTAAACTAATGCCGACTTCATTGTAGCGGGCGTCGCGTCGTTGTAGCTATTATACAATTTTTGATTTGCTCATAACTTTGCATCGGAGCTGCTGATCGTGTTCAGTTATATATGATCAAATAGTACTTTTCCAGAACATATTGTACATAAATTTATTTTATTAATATATTCCTTAGAATATAGATTAATAAGGTGGCGCTGCTGTAAGGTACTCTTTCTGGCAGCGCCACATTAATGTGTTTTATATCAGTAAATACGAAGGTACATATTTTTGGTTTATAAGTACAAAAAAGAACAATAAATGTACATTTTTTTCAGCTAAACCTTTTCACAATCTAGCTTGTGGCGCTGCTGGTTGGTATCACGCCCCTTGCTATGCAGGCTACTCGGTCAAGAGGTCCCGGGTTCAAATACCGGAAGGAGCAAATGTTTGTATGATGAGTGCGAGCATTTGTTTACGAGTCATTGGTGTTTATATGTTTATTTAGTATATTTCTAATATTAATATACATAGCATTATTAATATTTATCCGTTAACTAGTATCCATAAGACAAGCTCTAATGATGCTTACTTTGGGCTAGATAATAGGTGTGAGTGTAAGAATATTATTATTATATATTATATATATTATCTACGTCGGATTCTAGTCCAGTCTCGTTAAAAATAGGTTCAACTGTAAATCATGTACCTTTTTTTAATGTGCAAAAAATGCATTTACGCGGTCCCTGCATCGTGGGGTAATGCAGAGTTATGTTGGGCTCCTCTGCCTACGATGTTTACGGCTGAGCCTACCCACTAAAAAAATTTTAGTAATAAAGTTCAACAGACAGACTTTATGACGTTGTTAGTTAACACAAATTTTTGGTGATAGGCATTAAGCTAGTGGTCCTAATGGCATTCTAGCGATAGTACCTATAAATGCGCAGCGGAGTTGTCTCCCGTCATAACGCGGCTATGCCGTCTTTCTCTCTCATCTGGGTGTGTGCAGGAATCTTGGAGAGAGTCCAATGTGCAACCAGTCCCCAAAAAAGAGACCGATCAGACCCAGGTAACCGCCCCATAGCTGTTGCCTTAGTTCTTTGCAAGGTCATGGAATAGATATTAAATAACCAGCTGATCCGAAACCAAGAAAATTACTCATTGATTAATGATCGATAGAGGTGCACGTTTTGGCCGAAAAAGTCACGTGATGATCTTCTAGCGTATTCAATGCATGTCTGGGGTGAAGCTATTGACAAAATGGTCAGTGTCTGTGGGGTTAGTGGCTGTTAGTCTAGAAATTGCCAAAGACTTTGATCAGGCCTGGACTGCTCTCTCAAAGCTCTCGGCATACGGTCAGCCCGCTCAGCTTTGCCGCCTGGATCGCCGGCTTCCTGTATGAGGGCAGAATCCGTGTCCTTGTTAATGTATGCGCTTCGGGGCTTATGTCAGTGAATGCAGGTGTACCACAAGGCTCTATTCAGTCCCCCACTCTCTTTCTTCTTCATATCAATGACATGCTTCCATTGGGTAGCATTCAATGATATGACAATGAATGCTATCTAATGGATTGAAACCGAGAAGGGGAGAATAAATTTTACCTTTGAGCTCAACAGGGTGTTGAACCATATCTGAATGGGGATCTAATAATCTTGTTAAGTTCAATGCTAAGAAAACACAGGTGTGTGCGTTTACAGCTAAAACTGCTCGGTATAGAGATATGCTGCGATCTGAACAATAAAAAATGGTTGTGCATTTCGGAAAAAATATATGAAAATTGCGGGTTCAATAAAATAGTGGACTGTACTACGGTTGAGAAATTTTAGTCCAAAGTTCGATTTGTATATGGACTATTACAATAAGTACCTACGAAATTCGGCATAAATGGGCCATTAAAATTGTTTCAAAATTAGATTCTGACCACGCTTGGTCATTTATGTCTGCTTTACAAAACTTAGGTCGCTGGCCCTGCGTGGAATATTGCTCGCACCTTTGGGATCGCTCCGCCAAGTAGGTACTTCCTCGATGTATGGGACAGATTGCAGCGTATCATTAGCGATGTAGATTCACGAACAGAGAGCTTAGAGCCTTTACAGTTGCGTTGTGACATTGCGTCGCTTAGCGCCTTCTATTGGTTTTATCATGGAAAGTGTTCTGAAGATTTTATGCCACCTTCCCCCTTCCTACTCGGGGGCATAATATGCGTGCCGGTCCTTGGAATCATCAATTCTCATTATCTCTAACTCTACATCACGCACAAAGAAGTTAAGTAACTCGTTTCTTTGTCGCTCTTCCAAACATTGTAATTCTTCGCCAGCACATGTGCTCCCTCCTTCCTATATCATGGGGTCCATAAAAAGAGGCGTGAAAAGGCACCTAGAACAGTGTTTCAGGCTGCACTATAGCTGTCTTCGCATGGACTCTACTTCGGTAAGTAGAGTCCATATGCGAAGACAGCTATAGTGAAGCGGTCTTCACATCAGGAAGTGTTGAGTTTTGCTGTGCTTTATACATAAAATAAAACATGAATTACATCTTATCTACCTTCCTTTCTAAAATAAAGCTTTCATAACATTACTAAATGATTAATGGTTAAAGCGTGTCTTTCTGTATTTTAATTACTCAAATGTTCGTTTCTTTTCATTCAGTGAAAAATTCTTAAAGTACTGTATTGTGTGTCTTTTGCCAACTGACGCGTCTAACTAATTAGTCATTGTAATTACTTGTGAGATATCTATCTACACTTATCTAGTGTGTGTGTCAGTATTAGTTCATGTGTAATGTTGTATTACTAAATTCGAATATAACAATACAGTTCCTTTAAAATAAGTCCAATCATAATAAAATATAATATTCATACACTCATACCTATTATCTAGCCCAAAGCAAGCATCATTAAGAGCTTGTGTTATGGATACTAGATAACGGAGAAATAATGATAATAATATGTACCTATATAAATATTAGAAATATACTAAATAAACATAATATAAACATCCATGACTCGTAAACAAATGCTCGTACTCATCATACAAACATTTGCTCCTATTGGGATTCGAACCCGGGACCTCTTGACCGAGTAGCCTGTATAGCAAGGGGTACAGACCGCTCGACCAGCCGGTCGTCGTCAATCATATGGTATATCGACGACTACCAACCACTAATTTAACTATTGTATTCTTCTCTATCCTAAATTCCCCAAAGATTACCTAGAAAAGATCGCTCGTTCAGCAATAATCATAATAATAATACCTAAGTTTTTTTACAAAATATGGCTACAGAGGATGTTTTATATAATAAACCTTTAAGTCACCAGCATACATATTGTATCGATTACATTACCGTGCAAATAATTCAGCATTACCTAAAAAAAATATCAATATAAGTTACAAGTAAATCGTTCTTTTCAAATAAAAATCAAGACAGGGTCGCCTTTGTACAAAGTAGTTCTTTACACATTGTATGTAGCTCTTCAATATAATTATAGTGATATGGTGAGCATTCTTTAATGTATTTTCATTCATAAGTTCTGTAGAAAAGTCACAGAAGCTGAACACGTATGGATTTAGTTTACACGCAGCCAACTCATTTTGTCATTATTTTCTACTCTTAACATTTATACTAGGCATAAGATTTTAAATCAAAAATGATATAAAAATATAATATAGGTATGACATGATATACTTTTCTCCTGAACCTACATAAGTATGTGCAGGACACAACTTGGTACATGGGCTAGAGCGTACTTTTTGTTGTTCTGTAATATACAAGTTATAGATAACTCAATTACAGTGATATTATCGATTAGTCGATCTCAAAATATTATCTTAACGTCTCACTTAATATGGTGAATATTCTTTAATGTATTTTCATTGATAAGTTCTGTAGAAAAGATACAGAAGCTGAACACGTATGGATTTGTAACTATCTTTTGGTAACCGACCAAGAGCGCTGTCAGACACCTTAACAAAACCGCCGTGCTGGAAATATAAGTTTTAGAAATTGATTTTTCGTAATATTTTTTCTAAAATTATATTTTTTCATGGGAAAATTAACAATACATTTTTTACTTGATTGAATTGTTTACAATATCAGATGTTTCGAGCGCGGAAATTGACACTAGGTAAAATTTTTAAAACAATGTCCAATATCTAGTTATTATTTACAAATACCTACCATATTAACTGAAACATTTTCTCTGATAACTAAATAGTTATCAGAGAAAAGAGATAGGGATATTTGTTTATAATTTTATGTAATTTACATATTTAGTCATATTCAGAAGGCCGTTTCAAGAAGTTGTCACAGAGCGCCTAAACGGTATAATATTTATTTCAAACTCCGTAAACCCACTAAGTGTCAAATGGTGAACCAGCCGCTGGGAATCATACAAATCTATAGTAAATGTATAAAAAGTGTGTTTTATTTATATTCACAGAATATATTTTTTTTGTATCTAATCTAAGCACTAGTAAGTATTAATTGAATTCTTAGCTTGACTGAATATAAAAATTCCAAACTGTTATGCAGAGTTATTTTGTTTGTTACCAAAGAAATAATAGAATCTTCGTAAAGACATAGTAATTTACACAATAATCTTGTTCTTATGGTCTAACTAAGACAATAATATCAACCCGTCACGCATCAGATTCCAGACACAATGGATTTTTTAATTGTCATAGCCCTCCGGAGGGTTTAATAATAAATATTATTTTCTATAATGCATAAAAGTATAAAAAGTGTGTTTTATTTATATTCACAGAATATATTTTTTTTGTATCTAATCTAAGCACTAGTAAGTATTAATTGAATTCTTAGCTTGACTGAATATAAAAATTCCAAACTGTTATGCAGAGTTATTTTGTTTGTTACCAAAGAAATAATAGAATCTTCGTAAAGACATAGTAATTTACACAATAATCTTGTTCTTATGGTCTAACTAAGACAATAATATCAACCCGTCACGCATCAGATTCCAGACACAATGGATTTTTTAATTGTCATAGCCCTCCGGAGGGTTTAATAATAAATATTATTTTCTATAATGCATAAAAGAGACAAAACAAACAATAAAAAGGTACAAACACAAGAAAACATGAGCGGCCTTAATGCTGAAATGCAGTAAAAAAAATTATTTATTGAATGCCGAATCGAACGAAAGTAAGGTATTTTTAACCGACTTAAAAAAAGAAGGAGGTTATATGTTCCACTGTATGTATTTTTTTTTTGTGTGTCTGTTCACCGATTTCTCTGTCAATTGTGGGACAGCTTTTCAAAATTCTTTTTTTATTCGATAGAGTACACTCCCATGCGGTCCCACTGTCACCAAGTCAGGATCTGATGATGGAATCCCAGAAAAATCGAGGGCAAACCTCAAATTTTATTGGCACGTATGACATATTTTACTTTTTTTCAAAGCTATTCAAGTATTTGCTTCTGTTAGTCATCATCTCATGTTAATGAGCTGATGATGGAAGGTACAACTCCTTAACGGTTAAGAGTTATAAGATAATTCTTTCACTATGTATTTCAACCAAAGACTGAGAGACAGACAAGTCGATAGTGCTGACGGTCACCCATCTTGCTTTGACCTTAGGAAATCACATAAAAATGTGAAAAAAAAATATTTTTTAACAAAATTAAAACCGACTTCCAAACACTAAAAAGGGAAAAGTAATTCAATTTCGGCACCGAGGTACTTACCTCCTAAAATGTATTTTTTGGAGTTGGTGCTTCACTTTCTATTGTCTCTGGAAACAGCTTAGCACCAAGTCCAAAAAATACATTTTAGGAGGTACCTAAGTACCTCGGTACAGATATTGAATTTTTTTTCCTTTACAGTGTTTTGAAGTCGGTTTTATTTTTGTTAAAAAAAAAATTATATTCTATAATGTATAATGTATGTATTTATATTCTTGTATGCATTAAAGAATATAATATTGATTATTATTTATTTTCAACTAAGCAGGTAACAAAGCTTAATGACCTAATGTTATTGGTGTCCTTGACCTAGAAACTTGTGAACTATACACTTACCTAACTTCTTTTTGTAGCTGTGTGTATGTGAACGGGTGTAAGTTATACATATGTTTATAAGAGCTTTTAAGCTTGTATGAAGCGATACAGGGATAGCACCGCAGTTGCGGATTGATGACAATCGGTATGATTTTGACTATCTTATTATCATTAGGTATGTGTCCAGATCCATGTAGTTGCATACAATTAAAGTTATTTGGCCAAATTGTATATTAAACATCTACAGGTTGGTGTCGTCAAAACGACAATAAATTAAAACATGGGCTATATTAGTTCATAGAAATAGTTTGCCGCATTCAAAAACATCTTATTAATTTGATAGTTTCAATACATTTCTATGAAGTAATGTAGCCAATGTTATATTATTTCATACAACAAGATAAGATGTTTTTGAAAGTGGTAAAATATTTCTATGAACTAATATACCCCATGTTTCAATTTATTGTTGTATTGACGGCACCACTTTGTATACCGCCGGATTTTTTAATATTTTGTATGAGTTAAATAATATGTCGGTATTTTGGTACGCATAGATGAACTTGGTAGAGCCCTATGAATGTCTTGTCTCTATATTCTTCGTTTTAAACTTACGTCTATCTACACAATGTCCAAAATAGTTACATTTCACCATTGAAATATTTTAGCGCGGAGATGTCAACGAACTCAAATATTTTATGGCAACAATTACAAATAAAGAAAGAAAACGATGAAAAATTATATGCTCCAGGCGGGACTTGAACCTGATTTTCTGCATGCGCGATTACCACTACGCCACCGGAACACTAGGTATAACCTACAAATTCGTCACCGCTTTACTTCCTTTTTTAACGTTTTTATAGCAACGTTTATAAATCTCACCACTAATTTGAAGTGCTAGTGCGTCCTAGTGCTCCAGTGGCGTAGTGGTAATCGCGACTGGCCGGAAATCAGGAGACGCGGGTTCGAGTACCGCCTGGAGCATATATTTTTTCGTCGTTTTCTTTATTTATTTGTAATTGTTACAATAAATTAGGCGTTTAAACGCATCAAAAACATTAAAATGTGATCAAATATTTTATATTAATTTTCGTATTCTTACTTATGGGACTTATAATAATGAGACACTGACTCGACTTTCATTTATATTCTTTATTAATTGACACATACATTACATTAATACAAGACATCTAATCGCATCCGACTAATGGATGGCGGACCCACCGATAACTAAGACAGTTGACTTATGTCACAGATAATAGAACACCACATCCTCCCCCTACAGATTTAACCTTTTTGGTGGTCTAATTATTCTGGTTGATTTTCTTAGGGGTTGCCTAGAGGTAGAAGCAACCGGACTTGGTGGATGAGCACCTGACATTTGTTGAGTTACTGGGGATGACAACTTACTTGAAATACTACTGGATGGCATACACTGACTAGGGTATGAGGACCTGGGTACAGTATTTGGTAAACTTTCACTAGGGACAATAGTCGGACTTAAATATGTTTCTGTATTGACATTGGGAACATGAGATGCTTCTGGTAAGGACACAGGACTTAACTGATTTAAATGTGCTTTCTTCAAGACACCATTTACTGACACTAAATACAAGACTGGGCTCAAAATTTTTATAATAGAACCTCTGACAGGATATGCAGTACCACTTTTAATTAAAACTTGATCGTTTTCAATGAAGTGGGGATATGAAGGCATACGCTTAACCGACTTTGGATTATGAAAAGGATTCAGTACTGACAACATTGTTCTAGGCATATAAGACAATAACATGGAATTTGGTGTTCTACCATTGACAGATGTTTGGGTATTCCTATAGTTAAACAAAAACTTAAGTAACTCTAACTCTAAATTTTTACTCTTATCTTGAAAAACAATTTTTTTTAATGCCTTCTTTGTAATTTGTACATTTCTTTCAGCTAATCCATTACTTTCCGGGTGGTATGGTGGAGACTTGGTAACTTTTATATTTAGTTCAGTACAAAACTGAATGAAATGCACAGAATCAAAGGGCGGGCCATTATCACTAACAATTTCACATGGCAGTCCTACTACTGCAAAAATAGAATATAATTCTTTAACAACATTAGAGGCATTACATTGATTCATAATTTTTACATCTATCCATTTAGAAAAGGAATCACAAAATATGAGAAAGTGTAGTTTTTGGAATTCGAAGAAATCAATATGTACCCGCTCAAATGGCACATTGGTGTGTGGCCACGACAATAACACATTACTAGGTTTAAAATTTACTACTGCACATGCTTCACATGACTGACATTTTATTTCAATATCATTAGACATTGATGGCCACCAAAACAATGATCTGGCTACCATTTTAGTCCGGACAATACCTGGGTGTCCCTCATGTAACAAATTAAGAACAAATGACTGACATTTTTGAGGTACAACTAACCTAGATCCAAACATTACACAATTCTCAATAATAGACAAACTATTTCTTAATTTAAAATATGGAATAAGGGCACTATCTTTCATGTGGTTAGGCCAACCTACTTTGGTTAATTCTAACACTTTATTTAATATTGGATCACACCTAGTTTCCATTGCCATTTCTACATAGCTAATAGGGTGCTCATATGTAGCATCACCTTGATAACATACTATAGAATTAACAGCAGGTAACCTTGATAATGCATCAGCATGACTAAGTAACTCACTTTTCCTATGCTCTATACTATAATTATAGTTTTCTAAAATTAAGGCCCAATGTTGAAGACGATGAGCTGCTAAGGTAGGTATACTCTTTGATGGATGTAAAATATGCTTAATAGGTGCATTATCAGTAACAATGGTGAACTGTCTACCCCACAAATACTTATGGAACTTTGTAACTGCATAAATTATGGCAAGGGCTTCTCTATCCAGTTGTGAATAACCCTGCTGTGTTTTATTTAGAGAACAAGAAGCAAAAGCTATAGGTTTTTCTACTGATTTCTTTAAATTTCCTTCTCTTACAACATGACATAAGACAGCCCCTAATCCTACTGGACTTGCATCACTACATAATATTAATGGCAATGCTGGATCAAAATGTATTAATACCTTACTATTAATTAACTTTTCTTTAGAATAATCAAATAACTCTTGGTGTTTTTGTGTCCACTCCCACTTATTTCCTTTTTCTAATAATTCTCTCAATGGCTTTGTTAATGTACTTAAATTATCCATGTAATTATTATAAAAATTTAGTAACCCTAAATAAGATCTTAATTCCTTAACATTCTGTGGCACTCTGGCATTTAAAATTGCATCTACTAGGGATGGACTTGGTTTCCTGCCTTCTGCTGAAATAACATGCCCCAAATACTCTACTGAGGAAGAAAACCAAGAACATTTCTCAAAATTAACTTGAATGTCATGCTCATTTAATCTTTGTAATACCTTATTAACAGTCTTATAACAATTCTCAAAATTAGAACCTTTTATCAAAATGTCATCGATATAACAACAACAATTTTCTATTCCTATTAACACTTGATCCATGACTTTTTGAAACAAAGACGGTGCTGAGGCTATGCCATAGATTAATCTCTTATATCTATATAATCCCTTATGAGTATTAATAGTTAACAACTCTTGACTCTCTTTACTGACTAAAAGCTGTGTATATGCATCTGAGAGATCTAGTACACAAAATATACTACCATTAGCTAAGCTTGCAAAGACATCCTCCGCTCTAGGAAGGGGATAACAATCAACTTTTAAATTGGGGTTCACAGTTTTCTTAAAATCTACACACAATCGATACATTCCATTAGCTTTCTTAATTGGTACTAAGGGTGAAGCCCACTCTGAATGGTTTACTTTGTAAATTTTACCTTCTCTTTCCATCTGATCCAAAGAACTTGATATAACATCAACAATATTGTAAGGAACTTGATATGGTTTTTGAAAAACTGGGATACACTTCTCTTTTAAACTGAATTTTACTTCAAAACCTTTTATGCATTTTTCTGGATTCTTTGTAAAAACATTAACATATTGACTTTTTAATTTTTCCACAATATTTGAAATATACACATTATCACTTGACTTCTTACATAAATTCTGTTTGTTTACCTTTTTTACTAAGAAACACTGATTGTTATCACTACACAATGACAATTCCCTATTCATACACTTTTGTGTTGTGGCATCGTTAGTAGACATTTTTTTCTCATTTTTAAAATCAGACTTATTAAAACACTGAGACTTGACATTGTTATTTGACTCACACTTTTCTGTTATAAAATTTGATTTATTTTTATTTATAGAACATGACTTATTAATGACATTAAAAATATCTTTATTTTGTTTTGACAGATATTGACTTAATGAACTTCTCCACACAGGACACAAATAATCCAACCAATCACGGCCTAATAAAGGTTTAAAATATCTATGTTTTTCTGCACAAACAATAAGTGGTAACTTTTCATTATAAAATGGGACATCTACATACAATTCTCCTGCACAAGCTATGGGACCTGACACAGAATTTAATTTAATTTTTGTTGGATTTAACTGATATTTATTTTTGAAATTTAATTTGTAACATGGATAAGAAATTAAAGATATTGCTGCACCTGTGTCAATTTCCATTTCAATATACTGATTAGCAATATTTATTTTAACTAACTGAGACTTATTATAACTGACATTATTAATTCTTAACATTTTTATGTTTATATCACTAGAACACTTTGAATGACAAGGCACCTTACATGCCATACACTGACACTCATTTGATGCTGAGATGCTATTTATGTTTTCACAACTTTCATCTAGGTTAGACTCACACTCAAAATTAGACTCATTCTGTACTCCATGGACATTTCTAAACCGACATTTTCTTGATATATGGCCCATCTTATTGCATATAAAACACTTCCATTCTTTGGCTGGGCAAGCATTTGGGTCATGCCACCTACCACAACGGTAGCATTCCTTATTTTTATTCATCATTTCATTTCTGTTGGGACTGCGTTGACTTGACATATATTTATTACGAGTTGACCGACTTTGACTCTGCCAACCTTCTCGACTTGTTTGATGTCGTACATCATAGGGCTGACCTTGTTGACTTGACTGACTTTTCTGACTTGACTTATTCCAATGACTGGATTGACTACTGTTACCTGACTTATTTTGATTGTGCTGCCCTTGTAGCTGATTTCCATTATAATTTTGACTGTGACGATAACCTTGACTTTGACTTTGTATTTTATTTATGTTAGACTGATTCTCTGAGATACTTAATAGTTTTAACTGCTCCTGTATAGCCTCTTCTTGGTGTATTATTTTACTAACTTCGGCAAATGATGGTTTTTCCACAACTAATAGTTTTCTTTGTACTTCTTTGTTCTTTAATCCATACACGACCTGGTGGACACAGGCTTGGTCACTATAAGTGCCGAAATCGCATTTAGATGCCGCTACTTTTACCCGACTTAGAAAACTTGACATAGATTCGCTCTCTGACTGTTTTAAGTTATGGAAAATATATTTATTCGTAGAGTCCAATCCTGCAGGTTCATATTTTTCTTTGAGTAATAAAGACAACTGATCAATAGACTTACTTTTGGGCGGATCAGGAAGACATTTTTCCCTTAAATAACCGTAATGCCTGGCACCTATTAAGGTTAAAAATAGGGATTTAATCTTTGTCGACTCTGTTTCTGGCGGAATATCATTTAGTTCGCAATATTCCTGAAACTGTTCATACCAACTGCTGAAATTTTGGATGCTTTCTTCGTATGGCTCCACGTGGCCCAAGACAAGACGCGTTGTGGCCGGACCGGTCGACATGGTTACTATCCCATCCTCGTCGCCAATTTCGTATTCTTACTTATGGGACTTATAATAATGAGACACTGACTCGACTTTCATTTATATTCTTTATTAATTGACACATACATTACATTAATACAAGACATCTAATCGCATCCGACTAATGGATGGCGGACCCACCGATAACTAAGACAGTTGACTTATGTCACAGATAATAGAACACCACATTAATGAATAGTACATTACCAGTTATTGCGGAGTTAGGTCCATAGCTCGCTGAAGAAGCAGATACTCTGTAAGGTAGCGTGGCTAAATTCTGCGATCTATGCTGTCCATGGTTGGGTTGGTTGGGTCGGTTCTTTACGCATGCGTCCACCGGTGCTCCGTCCGGAAAGCTTTCAACGCCCCAACACAATACTAACACCACAAATAATTTCGAAATCATGTTGTTAATTTATTACCGAAAATCCTAATCAAAAATTTTGTTATTTATTAAGTAATTTAAGTTGCCAGTCAAGTAAAACAAAAATCAAATATTGTTTTGCCCCTAAAAAGTGAATACTTGTTGACTAAAACTTTCGGCAACCGTCAGCAAAAGAAACAAAGTTATACTGCGCGTGAGTGCGTGGCTCGACTCGCTTTTGTAAGCGCACTTGGAAAGGATCTACATTTGAAACAAGTTGACTGATCAATTAAAGCTTGCTCGGTGATTTCGGAGTGCCGAAACCGTACCTTCGGACGTCGTTGCGCAAATAAAGTCTTAGCATAATACGAGTATATGAAGCTCAGTTTGAAGGACAAGCGTATTACACAAAAGTACATACTTACCTAAATGTATAAAACAAAGAAAAATAGAAGCAGATAAAAACGCCTTTATTACATTGCCACAAAATAAGAATAGCATAGATTGGTTTGCTACAACAATAACAAGAAGTTAAAAGGGGCCTATTACAAATGGAATAAGTCATTTTTAGACTATAATTTTCTATGTAATATATTAGGTAACTTCACCCTTAGCCGACAAAGCAACATAACAATAATTAAAAAAAAACATAAATCTATGATAGAATTGCTTTATTAATTTTTCAATTAATTAAATAGTTAGGAAATTAACGGGTAATATTGGTTTAAAAATGTTAAGTAAGTAGATAAAAATATAATAAAGTACTATTGAATTGACAAAAAAGATTTAATATTTAACTAAGTATAATTAATACTTTATACATATAATACTTCATATTAATAGTATATAATTATACAAATTTAATCACCTACAAAAATAATTGAAAATAATAAATTTTATCTTCATCTTTCCTATTGGGGCTAAGGACGTTAGGATTGAGCTGAATGCTATTATTATCATTTGTGGCCATATATTGCATTATTTCATATAACATATTATCGTTGTCAGAATCTTGGGCTTGATTTTTTTCGTAAACAATGCTGTCATTATTTCCGGTGTTATTAGTTTTTCTTTCTAAACTAATATCAGATTCTTTTGTGCTATTTTGCACTGATAAATGCTTTTTCGAATCAACATATTCCTTCCAATTCGGATGGTTTGGAAATTTTCTCTCTAAGTATTTTGTTTCATAATCGTTTAGGGAGTTGTTGCAAACGCTACTCGTTGGCGAAGATATGCATTTAATCCAATCTTGACAGTCAATTAAAACGCTAGAGGAATTCGTGAAGTTATAGTAGTTGTTATCCACTTTAGAATCTCTTTTGGCTATGTACCCTGAGTCATTGTCCACGCTGGACCTTGCCAAAGAGTCATAGCCTTCGTTTATTACGCCATCTTCTATTGTTTCGTAAACTGGTTCTAATATATCAGATAATCTTTCGCTCGCTTGTATTGATGTTATTTCGGCAACATGGAGTTTCGGCGTGACTGCTGCGTAGTCTTTGGGGTCATCGTTTTGTGAAGGAACAGCGGTGCTGTAAGTGAATCGCCTTGACAACACTTTAGAATCTCTTTTGTCTATGGACCCTGAGTCATTGTCCACGCTGGACCATGCCAAAGAGTCATAGCCTTCGTTTATTACGCCATCTTCTATTGTTTCGTAAACTGGTTCTAATATATCAGATAATCTTTTGCTCGCCTGTATTGATATTATTTCGGCAACATGGAGTTTCGGCGTGACTGCTGCGTGGTCTTTGGGGTCATCGTTTTGTGAAGGAACAGCGGTGCTGTAAGTGAATCGCCTTGACAATTTTGGATCTATGCTCATTCGAGGGTAATTAGAGCCACGTCTATACCGAGAAACAACAGCGCTTTCGGTTTTCACATATGTTGCTTTTAGTAACATGCGAACCTAAAATCAAAAAACCTATTAAAATTAAAGTTTTGATAAAACTTTTTCACTTCCTTGATGTATCCGGTATTAAAAAGCATTAAGGTGATACCCCGCGTATATTCAGCATCTACAATAAATATTTGATCCTATTTTTAACCCCCGACGAAAAAAGACACCACTGTAATGAGTCTGTTTGTCTGTCTGTGGCATCTTAGCTCCTAAACGAATGGATTGATTTTGGTTCGTTTTTTTTATTAAAAGCTGAAATGACTAGGATGGTTCTTGGCTATAATTTATGTAGTCTCATCTCCTCATTTTCTACATGATAAATGGGTTTTACTAACTTTCACAGATCCGAATGATTTGAAATTTGGTGTACTGTCACTTCGGTGACATTCCCATGACATAGTAACCTTAGCTGATCATATACCATCAAAAAGTTTGAGGAATCCTTAATTCTTCAGAAACTTACAGCAGATATAGCGTGTTTGGGCTTTTATGAAAAGTCTCAATGAGATGGTGTAAGATAGATGATTAATGAGACCGGGGGTTACTTAAAATTTTTAATTTTATATTTTTCCTACTATAGTAGTTCTTGTTTTCAAATATTCTTAGAGTTGGTTAATCAATGAATGAAATATTGAACAAAAGCCAAAACTTATGAATGGAAACAATTTTTCCTATAAAATAAAAATTAAAGATGATATTTTTTATTCTCTTATATAAGCAATAAATTATTGGTATTATTCCCAAAAGTTGGCTTATTTTTCAAAGCTCAGTAATTTAAAAAAAAATCTGATTTGTCACTTAGATTTCGCGCGCGTGCGCTGTTGTTGTCTTTTTCCTTCGCGCTGAGAAATCATATCTATCAGAGGGATAGGGAGGGGAGAGAGTTTTGGCCCAAACAAAGTTGACGACGTATCACCTCAAGTTTTTTCACGACCGACCCGACTTAGTTACGAACTCACGATTTGATTGTAGATACTTTACCTCTTTATTGACATAGCAATAGAGCATAGCCACAATGAATCCCTGTAGCCCCTCCACTGTGTAAGCGATGTAGTAATAGACCTGCTCCGACATGCAGTTCGTGGTGTTCGGTCTAAAGGCTGTTAAAAGAAACTGCGTACCAAATATAGGCATCAGGAACAGAGTCGTTTTGGCGGTGTTCCTGAAAGAAAATTGTTGTATTAACATTTTAATATAATTTCACCGATCGATCAAATTTATAAATTCTCAGTTACTAACTGCTAAAACCTAACATTACTGAAGAGATTACGATTATATTCCTAACAGCAATAAACAGTTAAAGTGTCATTACAATAAAGTATGTTATGCATATGCCTATCATACTTTTTGAAGGTCTGATAATAATCAAACTTGTCGGTTTTATCGCTGATTTTTAACCATTATTAAAGACTGTAGAAAAAAACCATTCGAATCCTAAAGTTTTACCTATACCTTTGCCTGTCAGACAGGTAAAGAAAATTTCTGATACCTATCGAAAACCTACGGTACTCCAAAACTAGACGTGAGCTAACGAATCAAAACAGCGTGCCGACAGTTGTGTAGTCAGCGTTAACGCATTCCTTTGCCAAAATTCAGATTTCTGCCAGTTGGGTCAGCCGGGCTGTACCAATCTTTTCTTGGTCATGAACTTGGTCGGGAACTTTGCTTGATTAATTTTCACCGATAAAAATTATTGGTCTGGCGTGGGTCGGCGGCCTATAGCGGACATATTGGCGATATTTTTTGTATGCAAAGCACGGCAAATGACTCAACACCACCTGATGTGAAGCAGTAAGAAGAGTCCTTACGCGAAAACAGCTAGTGCAGATTGAAACACACTGTTCTAGCCGCTTCCACCTTGCCGGCCCATAAAGTACCATTTCACGCCTCTTTTGAAGGTACCCATGTTATAGGAAGGAGGGAGCACAAATGCTGGCAAAGAATCCCAAGTTTTGGAAGTCCGACAAAGAAACGAGTTACTAAACTTCTTTGTCCGTGATGTTGAGATGGAGACAGTAAATTGATGACTCCGAAGGCCGGCATACGTGGTCCTGAGAAGGAAGGAGGAAGGTGGAATAAGGTCGAAAAGTTCCTCAGAAAACTCTCCATGATAAAGTCGATAGAAAGCGCTAAGCGATGCAATGTCACAACGGAATTGTAGTGGCTCTAGGCTGTTCGTGACCTATACCACTACGTCGTCAATGATCGATACGGCACGACGACGCTGCAATCTGTCTAGTGCATCAAGAAGGTACTTGGTGGAACCATCCCACAGGTGTGAGCAATTTTCAACGCAAGACCGGAGCTGAGTTTTGTACAGCAGGTATAATTGGTCTGGCGTGAAATCGATGCACCTTGTTCAGGACACCGAGCCTACATGAAGCTGTTTTGTTTTGATCACTGTTTCGATATTATTCCTCTGATTCAGATCGCAATATATCTACATACCGAGCAAGTGATGGTGCCCTGTGTTGCAAGAGTAGTGCCCTGACGAGAGGGAAGGGAAAGGAACGGCGACATTTACGTTTAATGGCATAGTTTTGTTAAATAATAGTAACACACTACTTATACCCACAAAGGTTCTTGTAAAGTTGTCCTTTTCAATGCTACTTATTATAATGTTGACACTTTTTCCGCCGTAGCTAATTGATCGATTAGTTACTAGTCAATAACTATTTATTTATTCAAAGATGACTAAGCATAAAAATGCGTGAGAAGCTTGTAACTCTACTTTATATTTTTTACAAGCACATTACAATAACTGTTAATTACTATACTTAATCATAACATAAACGTACAGCTGGTTAGCGTTCTCGGCATTCCTGATCTTTGTAAGCAGGATTCTTAAGACATCAACGAAGAGGATAGTGTTGACCAGCAGAATGGCAATGCGGGGAGCATCGAGAATCCACTGTATATTGTCGACGGTGTAGATGAGCCAGCACGAGTGGTCATTGTACACACCCATTACTGCCGACCACGCTGCGACAGGGGCGATGGCGATCACTGTACAAAAAAATATATTTTTGAACATTAAAACAATATAAGTAGTCTTGTTAGTGCAAACTAGGTATAGAAAGCGCCATTTGATCCAAAAAAGACATCGTATTTAATTATGCTTGGGACGGCCACTATTTTAAAGAAAACAGTTACCTACTCTAGTGGCTATAGGACTGATTATAGGATCATGAAAAATATATTACAATATCTATATAATATTATGAGTTGGATACACAGAGTACTTTTATATAATAGGTTGGATAACTTTATCTTACATTTTTTAACAATTTCTCACAAATTTTCTTATATATTTTTTTTCATTTTAATTCCTATAAAGAGTAATTATTTACCCATTATGGTTTTCTGTTTTTTTTACACAAGTCTGAAAAGATCACTCATATGCCTAAAAGTAATAGGTATAAGATATACCTACTGCCTTAAATTATTTGATCCGATAATTTTAAGATAAAGAAGTTTTTATCTTAAAATACGTAACGCACCTGCAATATCAGGAGCTTTTTCCTTGTTATTGCAGGATTCTATAGGCGAACAATAGTTCCTTACCACCAGATAGATCGTCAGCTTGCTTGTCATCTTGTCTCTCCAAGCCCGACATACCAGACACAGTTAAATTTTAATTGTCTACGTAATATATTTGTGGCATCTGGGTGTTAAAGGATTACAAAACTCCTCATTGTGAACTCACCAATACCAATGATATATAGCCACTTCACATTCAGCTGTTTCTTGAACACCGCCGCAATGAGCCTGTGTAGATATATTCCTTCGATCAACATACATACGAACACGGCATTCGCGGCTACTCTTTCGGCCACGCTTAGAATTCGGCAAGCGATGCTATGGGTTGATAGGGCAGTATCTCCTGCATTTGTTATCTCATCTATGTAGATCTAAAAATATGACACATCATTTCCATAAGCATATATAGACGACAAGTATTGATTAAAATTTTCAAATTATTACCAAAACTAGACAAAATTAACAGTTCTCTGTAACTTTTTGGAGCTTCAATTGAAAAAATATCATTCATTCTTATAAATTTAATTATTTGAAGGTATTTTTAAAGAACTTAACTCAGTATTATTCAGACGCCAGAGGTTGAAAATTAAAATAACAGGTGTCTCAATAAGAGTGCACTAAGTATTCAAATTTTGTGTCGTTTTTTCTCGTGCAAGTGGCACCTCTGAAATTTTACAGTTGTCAATAGTTGTCATCTTTGATTGTTCCGATTATTCAAAATGAAGCAATGCGCAAAAGAACAAGTCGATAACATTGTGAAACCCATTACAATCAAAGTCATCACAAAAATGAAAAAATAGAGAACAGAGTTCTTGTGGGCTCAACTGGGCTGCAAGGATATGGAGAACATGTGGTTTTAGCAGCATGGTGCCACTTTTCACACCGCGAATGAAACTATCGATTTATTGCAGGAAATGGTTTTGTAGACCAATTAATCTCACGATAAGCTGATGTCAGCTGGCCACCAAGATTATCCGATTTACCGCCGTGAGATTTTTTCTTTTTTTCTTCTTTCTTTAGATTTTATGAAGTCTCTGGTTATGCGAATAAACCGGAAGCAATTCCTCAGCTCAAGGCTGAGACGTCATAGGTGAAAATTTCATAAAAAGACCAATTAATGGCTTGTGATCTTGCAGCTTCGGCGGGTGGCCATCTGCCGGACATTTGATTCTGTGTTTAATCGAAACATTTATATTTTACAATGAAATAAAAATATCACAACCCGGTCAAAAAATACGTCCCTTTATTTTTAAATAAAAAGTGTATTCCTATTGAGACACCCTTAAAATCGATGTATTATATTTATGAATTTAAACATAATTCTATTTGTGTTAATTGCTAAATTATTTTTCGATTTCGAATACTTAGAAGAGCGAAGCAACTATTAGGTACGAATTTTATAATAATCTTCAAAAAATTATGAAAGAAACAAAAATGGAAAGTAAAATACATGATTTGTCAGCAGCTCCAACAATAAACTACACAGACTTAACTTGAAGCTTATAAATAAAATAAAACGATAAAAAGTTTCATTATTTTATAAAAAATAAATAAAGTACATAAAAAAACTTTATTATTTACTAAATCAATAAAAAACTTTTCGAATTAAATACATGCAATATTTGTACTTAAATTCAATTTAGTTGGGTGATTTTATCTAACGTTCCAGGAAATAAAATATCGATAAAAATATGTAATTTTAATTAAACTATAGATACCATTAGTAATAGATATAACGAGCACTTACTTCACTCCTACTAATGATGACCAGAATGTTCCGCAAGATGATCACAATCAGTAAATTCCTATGGAGAGCAACTCTCGTGATTCTCAGCCTTTTGTAGAAGAAGAAAATACAAACAGCAGGTAGACACGAGACAATGGAAAATGATAGCATTGCGATATGGAAGCGGTACCGACGCAAGAGACGAGGTGTAATACTGCAAGTACTATAATCTGTCTCTACTTCCCATGTTGCATTGTTGAAGCATTGCTTACTGCTGAAATCTTTAAAAACAAAAGGCTTTACTTTTCGCTCTCTTCAATCTTTCTTTATACATATATTTCCAATCTAAGTAAAGAAGGGACATATTTTATTTGTCTTACTTTTTGTGATTGTTCTAAATATAAATATTACAGCTAATAGTTATTTTTTTTTACTACATATATTATATTTATATTTACTTCCAATAAGTACAAAACATATGTACTTATTTATTCTTTCAAATTCTTGCACCATTTCTGCGTTCTCCTCCTTCCTAATATTTTATCACCTTGGGTGAAGAAATTGCTTTTTAGCAATAAGGCCGCCCAATTGGACTGTTTTTTTGTTTTTTAAGTATGTATAATTTGATTTGTCTCTTGTGTGCAATAAAGAGTATTTATTATTATTATTATTATAAATACAAATTGCTGATATATTGTAGGGAAAATAGAGTAGTTCGGAACGCAGGATAATATTGAAGGAGGCCTATGTTAGAATAGGATAGTAGATTTAGGAAATCTCTTTCTAATGGCTGAGATCCTCCTCTGATACACATTCTCTTCCGAACATCGGATCTCTCGTCCAATGTTCAATTCCAGGCACTTTTATATTATGCTTAAAACGTCTTCGTCTGAAGTGACCCGCGTTCGTAGTTATCTTACTCTACCATACTTACAAACATTTTTTACACCAATTATCTCTCCCAAATTAATCAGTCTTGTTTATTGGATTAGGAGCGCACATATTGAATACTTAAATCATTTTTACTACCAACATATCCAATTTAAATATGATAATTTCCTAATTCATAAAAATAATGGTATGGATGGCATTTCATCTTAGGCCTCCGGATGACAACGCACTTGCAGTATCAAGTGATTTTTCCTTGTTATTGCAGGTGTCTATAGGCGGCGGTAATCGCTTACCACTAGGTGGGCCGTCAGCTTGTTTGTCATCTAGTTGTATAAAAAAAAATCTAAATCTTACACAGGTTTTTATGCTCTCGACGAAACTGTTTCGACAAAGTAAAGACTACTTTGCCTCACCTCATTGGTATGTTGTCGATATTTGCATACTTACGGTGGCAAGAAGGTCCAACGTTGGAGTAAGCGAATTCTGAACAGACCTCATTGGCGACGCTCCCTGCATCAGTGCGGTGCCAACAAGTCCAACCATCAAATGTAGTATCACACTGACCTTTAAAAAAAGTTAGGTACTAGAAAATATAAAGGAAATTATAGGCTGGTATGTACAGACGACAGCACATCGAGTGTAACAGTTGCACTAAGAAAGCCGCCTCTATTACAAAGTGAATAAGGGTGGTCTCAAGGTCAAAATGTTACGCTTGATGTGCTGTCGACTTTACATACATATTATAAATTCCTTCAAAAGGTGAACACGCGCATCAAACGCTGTCGATTTTTTTGTAATATAATCTTATCACTACATACCTACCTACCTTGACTCAATCAAATATGATTTCAAATCTTTTTAGCCCTGAGGGAGCTCTGAAATAATAGCAAAACAAATTATCTGTTTATTTGATCGTTGTTGGTTGAAGTATTACAGCTGAAAGCTACTTTTCCTATTAAATTTCAGAGTTCGCTTAAGGAAAGTTGTTTTTCTGATGGTCTCTAACCTCATCCCTAACATTTCTCAGTCATCACATAGAGTCAGTTTTTCATATAAAATACCTATGACAAATTGGCGTCTGGTCAGCAACTTTATGAATGAGGCAAATGGAAACGTAATATTATTTCGTATTAATGATTGTTTGAAATTACGCTAACGTTATGGCACTACATAACTGGCGATTAGTCATACCTACGTGTGTGGAAACTCGCTATGTCATGTGATGCAGTGAGTGATCATCATGAGTGGATTGCGACGGAAATGGTTTCCTTTATGAGGAGGTAAATGTTGGCCAATGCGTAATTAGATAGTTTCTTTGAATAGCTATATGTCCAGTTCTAAAAAAATTTCTATTAATAATTAACCTACATTATCATACGTAATACCTTTAGAGCCGTTTTTACTGAGATTCCCTAACATTGTGATAAGTTTTAAACTAAAACAATACCAGCAAATATCGAAAATCACTTGATATTGCAGGTAGGATATTTGAACATAATACCACTCATTCTCCGTCCCTCAACAACGTTCTAAAAATATGCATTACTAAAACCCTTTCAGCCGCCATGGTAACTGCGGTTTGTAATCAGTTACTTACAGGGCCTGCGCAGAGGTCATTCCCAGTTGCCACCGCCTGCAACGCCACCGCCGGTGGCAACTGGGAAGATTTTTTAAAAAACTTCCCGATTGTCACCGGTGGCAGCTTACCGGTGGCAAGTGGCTGATTTTTTTAAAAGTTGTCACCGATGGAGTAGGTACCTTTAAACATTTTTATCAAGGTGTTTGCATGATATCATGCAAAATAATTAAAACACTACGATAGGTGCCTACACTATTGTACCCAAACATTAAGTAACCTTAATTTTTGGGCCGTAAGTGACTTATTTGCTTGGCCGTCCGCCGTTGCAATCTGCCAATTGGGAGGGGGATGTTTTTGCGTGGACCAGTTCATAGAAAAATAAACTTTATATACACCCAACTAAGTTCTATGTATGTGTGCCATAGTCGGGATATGGCTCGGCGGGGGGTACGGTGTAACATGAACACAACACAAAAAGAAAATACAAAAGTGGCCTGAATTGTGTGACAATTTCACTAGGTGGTAGGCCCGTATGTAGGGTCGTCTGGGTAGGTACCACCGCCTTCTTTATTTCAGCCGTGAAACAGTTCGCTGTGTTTCGGATTGAAGGGAAAGGTAGCCAGTGTAATTACTGGGCATGGACGGCATTTCATCTTAGGCCCCAAGATGACAACGCACCTGTAATATCAAGTGATTTTTCCTTGTTATTGCAGGTGTCTATAGGTGTTGGTAACCACTTACCATCAGGTGGGCCGTCAGCTTGTTTTGTCATCTAGTTGTATAAAAAAAAGGCAATGCACCCAGCGAAAAAAAATTTTTTTTTTTTATATATATTTATTCTATACAAAATACCATAAGTTTGACAATTTCAATACGGTGCCTCATAAACACAAGTGGTTTGATTGCAGAGCACTTATAAAGATTCATTTGTTGCCCGGAAATGTAGAGAAGTGCACGCTATGGAAGGCCATATTCAGAGATTACGTTGTGTTGCAATTCACATAAAGTTTAAGAAAAAGAGAAGACATTTACGTACGTCGCTCTTGAGTGCACAACGCGGACTAAAGTCCGCTATGTGCGTTGTTTCGTCTAGTCACGCGAGTTCTATTTTTTTCGGGGACTCCCCCGTACTTTTGTCCGGACCGCTCTCTGCGTGTCCTCGGTTATTCGGGGAACTTTTTGTACGCGGTACTTTTAAACCCTCGTTTGCGTTACTCGATACAGTTGTAAGAGATCTATTTTAGCGGACAAAAAAGTCCGCGGACATAATCCCTCGTCTGCGCAAGCTAATAAAGAAATTGTCGTCTTGTCTCGTAACCAAGTTACAAACGAAGACTTTTCTGTCCTTTCTCGTAACTTTACCAGGCTACTTCCATAAGTATGTATAAAATCATAAATCGGTTATCTAATAAAAAATATTATTTATATCCATATTATGATAATAAAAAAATAACAGTATGAAGAAACATGCAAGCATACATAAGCATCTCCTACATTCTTATGGTAGTCTGGTACTTCAGGTTGTAAATATACATATATTATATTTAGTTTATAAATTGTAAGATAAAGAACTATGAGATTATAACTAAGATTTTACTAACCATGCTACTCCTGGTGGAAGTTACACGGGAAGCCAACAGTTACGTCCTCAGTTCATAGAAAGAAGGTTACGTCACTCTATCTACTTATATTAATTGTTCCATAGCAAAACGGTAGGTACTGGAGTGAAAATTATTTTCGGTAGTCTTATTAGCCAATGCGTCCACGATTAAATGTTTTTTTCCGGACGTCCCGTCAATGAGATGTCCAATGAAGCTACCGGCAACCGAAAATCTCTTCATAAGTAACTGTTAAGAAAATGCCGTGAATACCAAAAAGTTACGAGAAAACATAGAAAAGTCTTCGTTAGTAACTTGGCTACGGGACAAGTTACCATGGCGGCTGAAAATCATTAACTTATGAAATAAACAAAACTAGATTTCATTTTCATTAAATATTCATCCAAAAATACGGACAGAGAGTGAGTTTCTCTACATAAATGGCACAAAAAAGTTCCTGGCCTGTGTACAGAAAGGCATTAGCGACTATTAAAAAAGTAACTTACTAACCACCCCAAGTGCTATTAACGTCTTCAGCCATATAATTACTGCAGCAATGACTAGCAGCGTAGAAGCATCTCTCCCACCTTCCGTGAGCTGAAGGAATCATGGCCTGGCGAACCGCTGTGGTCACTTCTTCAAAACCTGGGTCGAAAGGAAAACATCCGCATGTCCCATCTTCTTTAGTCTGAACGGAAATACTGAATTTTATATTTTTTAAATTATTTCTATTTGTGACTAATTTGTAGCTATCTATTTGTGATTAATTTGTGTCTAGAAAAGGTAAAAATGCTCTAGTAAACTTTGTTCATATTATTCTGTTTTTTATTACAGAGAAAAGTTTTGTGACGTAAAAAAATCTCATAAAAAATAATTTATCTAAAGTAAAACCTTTAAAGTTAATAGATATCTACGCCAATAATAATAGATATTTTTGTGATACATAGATTCCAAATGAAATCAATAATTATTCAAGTAAACATAAAGCCTCTATCGTTACGATAATCTCACATAATCACCGACTAATAAATTACGGAATAGATTATAATGGTTTAGAATGTCTAGAATTGAACCTAAATTATAATATAAGCTATTCGTATCTTGGTAAAAGGATTACAAAATTTGAAAAGAGTGACTACACGAGTTTGTTGCCGGAATCTTCTCGGTAGTTCAACTTTTGGAACCGGTGTAAATTCAGACATGACAGACGGAGAGACTTGACGTTGTTAGTTAATATATTTTTTGTAATAGTTATAAGAATGTGTTTGACGA
The DNA here is from genome assembly GCA_947347705.1 of Nymphula nitidulata. Taxonomy (NCBI): domain Eukaryota; kingdom Metazoa; phylum Arthropoda; class Insecta; order Lepidoptera; family Crambidae; genus Nymphula; species Nymphula nitidulata. Next base: position 11,664,341 of record OX374625.1, on the reverse strand, counting down.
TTTAAAAGTGCTTCTTTGTGGCCTATTTAAATAAAATATTTTTTCTTTCTTTCTTTCTATACTCTTTTATCAATTCAGTAATGTTTATTGTATCAAGAACAAGCCTCCTGGATGCCTGGATGGGATTTCTGCTTAGCAATAAGGCCGCCAATTGTATTGTTTGTCTGATTTTTATTGTTATTGATTACGTATGTGTCCTATTGTGCAATAAAGAATATTTAATTGATTGACCAAGCTAAAAAAAAATTGCAGGCCTCACTCCCTAAGCTACTCCTTATAAACTGTATTTCAGGAGTCAGGTTCTTCCCATTCAATCATCCCTGTCCTTATAGTAAACAATTTTTTTAAAGTATGAATTAACTCCTTATGTGTTTTAGCCATGTAGGAAGGCATGTGTGCAGCAGAGGGACGTATATAGGCTGGTGATTATGATGAATCAATAAAAAATAAAGTTTCAAGTAAAAATACATAAATACTAAATAAATTTTAGATTTAAAAAAAATAATATTAGGTGAAAACGGGAAATCCACAGAGCGCGTTACTTAATTAGATTATGAAAGGTCGAGAATTTGAATTTATCCCACCACAGGAAATGTCTATTTTCGGGTTGAAAAACTTCGGCCCGTTTCTGAAGGGCTACCTTCCATGAAAAAATCCGTCTGAATCATCGCAGACGAACGAAATAGTGAAATACAAACCACAAAGCTACTGTAAAATTTGATTTTATTCTGAACCTTTCGGTTGCCCTCGTTTTCATTTCGCGAGGTAAGTAAACGAAAAAAATGATGCCTATTTTTTTCTTTACCTACCTTTCGGTAACAAAAAAGACGTCGAAGACCCCTAGTAGTTGAATACTTTGAATTGTTAAGTAAACATCAAACGAACTTTATTCTTAAATATCGGCGCCTGTTTCAAAGTTACTGGAAGGAGAACAATAAAATATAAAAAGAAAAGCTTAACACCTGATTTCCGCGAAAAAAATGGTTATCAGGCTTTTAATAGCAATAATAAACTAATAATAGATGGTAAGCAATATATTCCAACGTCTGATAAAATAATGCCTGATTCAGATATTAGTATTCAGTATGTGGAGAAAGAAAAGGATGAATTCAGTGTTATATGGGAATGGAGACTCATATGTAGGGTCGCCTGGGTAGGTACCGCTGCCTTTTTTATTTCAGCCGTGAAACAGTTCGCTGTGTTTCGGATTGAAGGGAAAGGTAGCCAGTGTAATTACTGGGCATGGACGGCATTTCATCTTAGGCCTCAGGATGACAACGCACCTGCAATATCAAGTGCTTTTCCTTGTTATTGCAGGTGTCTATAGGCGGCGGTAACCGCTTACCACCAGGTGGGCCGTCAGCTTGTTTGTCATCTAATTGTATAAAAAAAAAAATGCTGCGCCCAGCATACCGCAAAAAACTAATAACACTAACCCAATACAATGTAGACAAAACAAGTTTATTCGAAAACAAAAATTGCACTATCGTCTCTCAAAATACGTGCAGTTTTAACTTACGAAGAGAAAAACATGCGAGTACTCCGTCTCTCTGAAACAAGGAGTACCCCATCAAAGCTTGATCTCTTTTATCTAGACGGTTTCAAGCTAGCTTAATCTTTCATCCGGACCAACTATGACATATTTTTACATCCATCGTATGGAATAACTCCTGTAAAAAATCCGAGACTTCTAGAATATTTCTTTTCTTATATGCCTTAGAAACTTGGTCACCTCTTTTAACAAGAAAAATATTATAGTCACGGGAGATTTTAATATACTTACATAAGTTGCAAATAAATTGAGTTTTCGGATTTAGTAAGTAATAAATCCGAAAACTCAATTTATCTTAGTGAAGTTACTTCAAAAGAAGTTGAGAAATAATTCAAAAAATTAAATAGGCTGCCGTCATGATAAGCTGCCTCCAGTTTTTTTATTTTAAAAATGCGCTTAAATATTACACATCCCTCAACGTAGCTTACAATCTCAAGGTAGCTGTAATTAAACTATATATAAAAAGGCCGACAAGAAAGATTGCAGAAATTATCGTTCAGTGGCACTTTTGACAACATTTTCTAGAAATATAGGAAATTGCAATGGCGACTCGTTTGTACTCGTATTGCGAAAAATTTAATATATTTAACGACAGTCAAAATGGATTTCGCAAAAATAAGTCAACTTCATTAGCCGTATTCAAATACTTACAAAACATTTCAAATACAGGGTGGTGCTGTCAATACGACAATAAACTAAAACATGGGCTTGAAAGTGGCAAACCATTTCTATGAACTAATATAGCCCATGTTTCAATTTATATTCGTATTGACGGCACCACCCTGTATAATGTCTTATTAGGAAAACTAAACGGTGAGAGGGCCGGCTTACATTTGGCTTTAATCTTACCTTCGAAATAAAACCCATACGTATAAATAGAACATCATGATCATTCAACAGGGGAAATCTCAAAATCCTATCACAAAAATTTACTGTCGCTAAATCTATACCGCAAGTGAGCGTACTCGACTCGGCTGTGTTCTATATCTGATTTCCTAATATACTAGATAGTTCGTGAACAATATCAGTGGCGGCGTAAAGGGGGGGCGGTACGCCCCGGGCCCCCGGGTGCCAAGCACCAAGGGGTGACAACGACAGCTAATACCCTAAACTAAAAGAATAAAACCGTTAAAACCCGTTAAACCCCCTCAAATAATGAATCTTTATTTTATTTATTTATTTCGAAAACCAACAGCGTTTACTTATTCTAATATCAAATATTACTTAAATAATTGTAAGGCCAATAACAGGTTTTCCTTAAATTAACCATAATACTTTGTTAGTGCTAGTAAACAAAAACAAAACTATTTTTTTTTTCTTTTTAACCTTAAATAATATTGACAGAAACAAACAACAAACAAAGCCATTCGCTGATTAAATTACACTAGGTATATATGGTATCGTGTTATATTTACTTTAATAGTGTAAAATGGTAACAACCATGCATTTTACATGTAGAAAAAATACCATCCAAAAAAAAAATGAAATTGTGTAATAATATTTTATACATATACATAAATAATATTTTAATTCTTATAGAATATGATAATATTACATATAATTACCCTTATTATTACATACTATACCTACTGTTTAATACATATTAATTTACCAGGAATAATCAAACCATTTTAAAACCTATTTTTTAAAGTTTTAATAATCTCCCCTTTGAATTGATGTTTTGAGGTAGAAAAAATGTCAAGTTGATCAAAATTATTGTTATATGTTTAGAATCTAAACAATACAAGGCCCCAAGTGCCCGGCGGTACCGGAGTTTGCGCTGGCGGTGACGGACGTTGGCGAGGCGCCGGGACCAGGGGTGCCAAGAATCTCATCGTCATACGAACTTGGCCCTGGCAACTTATAACACACGCAGACTGCCGAGGAGAAGCTGCAGGAACTAGAGGAGGAATTGAGCAGAATTCGCTGGAGTGTAGTATGACTTTCTGAAGTCCGGCGAGAGGCGAGGAGGTACAGGTATACACCCCGACCTCGACTCACCCCGACGAGGAAGAAGAAGTTGTGTATGATGATATCTCTCGGGCAATACATACTTCCAAAACTCACTACACTATCGTTGTGGGAGACTTCTACGCAAGACTGGGCAAACGTGGCGATGATGAGTTGAAAATGGGGCAATGTGGAGCTGGAATCCGGAACTATAGAAGTCAAATGCTAGCCGATTATATGGAGAGGGTCCATCCGTCTCTTTATGATGAACTCCTTCTTAAAAAAACGGCCGCATTAAAAATGGACCTGGAAAAGTCCGGCTGGCGCAACAAAAAATGAGATCGACTTCATCATGTCGACTAAGACTCGGGTAGTCATTGATGTCTCAGTGATCAATGCGTTTAATCCTTCAATGCCCAGACGGCAACTTAAGTTGCCATAACAATTAAAATTTAATTGTGTCTGGTTCATCGAATGGTAAGAGGCACATTGAATCTCAATGTGAAATCTGAGAGGTATCGACTGATTAAGTCTACGCTCCGCCCTGCAGCTATCCAGATCCAAAACCCCGAACGCTTTCAACTCGAATTGCCAAATCGCTTCGATTGCCTGGAGAACTGCACAGATGTGGACACATGCAACGACAGGTTCGTGGAAGCTGTTCTTACGGCGGGTTCAGGGCTCTTCAAACCCAGCCGTAACAAAAGAGGTTAAAAAATCTCATGGAGGTAAGACGTGGACTGCAGTGTTCCGAAGACGCTAGACGGCAACTCAATAAATAGATCTCTAAGTCATTGACCCGCGACATACGCCACTTTACTGCAGAATGTATTAGAGAGGTAATCGAGCGAAACAAAGGCTCTAAAGTGTTCGCAAGAGATCTTTCGCTTGGACAAAGTTTGCTGACGAAGCTGAAGACGGAGGATGGCAGATTCGTTACATCCCGACCTGAGCTCTTGGCTGAGATTGAAAACTTATGAGGATAACTTTACGCGACATCACGCACACCCGTCACTAAGGCCAAAGATCCAAAAGCCAAATTAACCCGACATTACAAGGAAGATATCCCGGACGTCAGCCTGTACGAGATAAGTGTAGCTCTCAAACAACTTAAGAACAACAAGGCGCCGGTCGACGTTGGAGTTACAGCCGAGCTTCTGAAAGCAGGTGGACGACCGGTCCTGAAAGCTCTTCAGAGGCTATTTAACTCCATCATGCTCGAGGGTAAAACGCCAAAGGCATGGCACATGGGCGTGGTGGCACTCTTTTTCAAAAAGGGTGACAAGACTCTATTGAAGAACTACAGACCCATCACGCTCCTGAGTCATGTCTACAAGTTGTTTTCGAGCATTTTTAGTATTTGGTGTTTAATTTTAAGTAGGTAAGTAGGGGTGCTCAATAAAAAACCGCCCGGGGTGCCAATGTATCCTACGCCGCCACTGAACAATATTCACCAACGATGTGTCTGCATTAATCCTTTGTAAAACGGAGCTAAATAATAATTATTAATGAGCGCATAACCTAGTTTTTTTTACAAAAACTAAACTAATGCAGTTTGGACCATATCAAAAAGAGAAATTAGAAATAGATTATACCTTTCAAAATTTCAAACTAGAATCTGTTAGCACCTATTCACTGTTGAGTATCAACATTGATAAAAACATCAACTGGAAAGATCACATTAATAAGACTGCCGCAAAATTATCGAGTTCCACACATGCATTATTTATACCAAGTTCAAAAGTGCAGTGGTATCGCTTTAAATGCATATTACGCATATCCGCACTCCTGGCTTCTGTACGGCATCATTTTGTGGGGGTATAGCATCGACATCTTAAAACTATTTAAGCTTCAGAAACGGTCTTTCAGAATTATTCCTAACATAGATAGAATAACAAGTCGCCCAATGCTGGTTGTTCCAAAAAATTTAGGCAACACATAAGACGAGGTCCTCCCAGTTTAAAACTTTTTATAGATACAGGTCCCTTTGCAATTGCTGTGAAAATATGCAATAAAATCCCCGAAGTAATAAAAAAATAAAATAACATAGATAAAAGAGATGTTCCAAAAATATATGGAGACCCGGCCAGATCTACATATGTACAGTTTATTGAAAAATAGGTAAATATATGCAGAACGGTGTTCAATTGTCCATTTTCTTTTAATTTGCTTTGTTGCGTGGTACAAAACAATAATATTTATAGTAATATCTGCAACACAGTCAAATATTCATCATGGCGGCTATGTCACTTTGGTGACGTTTAGTTGATTTCTGTGGCCCCCGCCATATTGCCATAACAAATACTTCACTGTGAAATCGAGGAAAAATTTCAACTTTTGTACAAACAAACTATGCATGAAAACGAATTATGTATTAGTATTTTTCCTGGATACAGGAGATTTTTCCTGATTTTATGAGATATCTCCTTTAATGGAGCGTTAAAATCAATTTTGCTTGAAAATGCTTCAATTCATTGCAAGAGTTTTTTTTGTTTTTTTTTATACAACTAGATGACAAACAAGCTGACGGCCCACCTGGTGGTAAGCGGTTACCGCCGCCTAAAGACACCTGTAATAACAAGGAAAAGCACTTGATATTGCAGGTGCGTTGTCATCCTGTCATCTTGTTTACAAATAGATCTCAAATTGATTTATTTTCTTTTTGTTTCTATTTTCTTTCTAGTTCGAAACAAACCAATGCTCAAATACAATTACTTTGTGTTCCTCCTAAATTACATAAGTTTTAACTTTATTGTTTTCTCTCTTCACTGTACTATATTTTTTTTATCAAAATATTATTTAGTTATAGAAGGTATACCCAAGTTACGAAAAAATTAATACTTCTTCATATTTCGTATTTTAGTTAGTTCAACCACAGATTAATAACGTTCAACTAAGTATTTTTATTACTATTATTATGTTGCGATACCCTAACAGGGTTCATGTTTGGTTTTACTGATTTTTATTATTACACCTAATAGGTAGGTATGCACATAACCCAACTTCAAAACCTCCAAATTCATAGCTCAGTAAGAAACAACCATAAAGGGTAACACAGTGTTTTATCTCTTTTGTTCTAATTCAGAATTTGAAAAACCAGTGCCAAAATATACATGGCACACCTACTCGTTTACAGACGTTGAGTGTAGGTATATCGACATTTTTTTTAATAAGTCAAACAAAAAACTGACTTACGATTTCTAAGCAAGGTGCGAGCAGATTCCCGTAAAAGCAGCTCATGGTCAGGTTGATGCTGTCATAACCTGCTGTGAAGAGGAAGTCAGGGGTATAGAAGAGGCAGCCCCAGCCTGCCATCCACCTATACACCTGCTCATGATACCTCCAGTTGCGGTAGTCACAGGTCTTCGTGAAGTCAGGCGGTATTACGTTTGGGGGTACCTTTAGAATAATACAAATTCTATATTATATGTCTAAACGTACAAAATTTTATCACAGATAAAACATGAAAAAGAATGCTCAAATTCATTGTTGATTTATAACAATTGATAAATATAATAAATATAATATCTCTTGATAAATTTTAGATAAGAAAACCACACAGAAATATTTTGTTTAAATTTTCTACTTTGTTATTCATTAGACGTTTATCTGCGATAATTTTTTTTCACTCTAATAGATGTAAGAATCTGCCGCATGCCTTAAACTGTGTCGTAGTTACAACACAGTTTTACACCCGTATTGAAAAACTTACTAAAATTAGTTATAAATTTTCATAAATTGCAATAATAAAAGATAGGGAGGGGCGGTGCCCCAAGATGTGTGTTGTATCCACTCTTTACGCGTAAAGAGTGGATAAATCTACCTGTATAAAAATGTACTTCATGGAATTTTCAAGTGTCGATAGGTGTGCCCGCCCACTGCTTTACAAAAAAATGTATGAAATATTTGACAGTAAGGGGGTAAAGTGGAGTACTAACATACATAGGATAATCTGAACGAGGCCATTTACATTATGATAAATCAATGATAGTCTATTTATTGAAGATCAATTCATTATACAAATACACTTACTTCGCATATGTAGATGTTGGGTCTCTCACATTTCAGTTTCTCATTATTACGAATAGCAACCCTGGGGCTTCTTTGGTGCCATACATCGAGTTTTTCGCTTATAGGATTCAGTACATCATTGAAATGGTCGTAAGTGTTCGCCTGAAATACATTGAACTCTGCAATCTCAATCACTTTATCTATATTTTCAAATATGTCTATGTAAAATGTCTGATGTGGAATGAAAATTTGAAATGAATTTACCAGTCTAGTACTGGATTAAAAATGTGTTTTAAGCTTTAATTAAGAATTATTTATTCATTCTTTTTGTTTATACAATCACATACACACTTAGCTGAAAGGTATAATAAATAAATTATAAGTAGTGTAAACGTAAAGACTAAAAGATTTATTAATTTTATTATATAGGTTCTCATAAGCTAATAAGTGGTCCGTGTATTCAACCGAATAAGGATAACTTAAATTTGCATATTTTTAATATAATTTTAAAATTACTTATACACAGTAAAAATTTAAAAAGGTACCTGAAACAATTTTACAAAAATATTGATAAAGATCTGACTTACAAGCACTTATAGTTGCTTGTTAGAGAAAGGAAATCCGATAGTTTGACGTCACAGTACACGTCTGCCATACATTTTTCAAATAAAATCTTTTTAGAAAGAGACCAATGCTCTTACCTACTTACTCTAAATAAGGTACTTAAGTATACAAAGAGCCTATACTTAAACTATAAACTACTGTAGGTAAAAACGGAAAATATTCCTTTTAGAGCTTGGAATTTTATCAATTGCAATTTTATATTGTTTGAAATGGTATAATATACAATTATATAAGTGTAATGATCTATGTAGCAATTAAATGGCGTTAACAAGCAATGACTTTTACGATTACAACGTACCTCACTTCCGTAGAGTAACAAAATCCACAAAAAATTGAGCACAACGACGAATAATTTGTCAAATAGGCACATAATTTTAAATGTAACTAGCGATGTAACCGAACATAATGAACAACGATCACTTTTTCATAAAATCAAATCGATTGCAACGAATTTACTAGTTCAAGTAGGGGTCATCACATCAATAATTTTCCACACATATTTACTGGTGACCGCTTCTAAATGAGAACTTAACAAACATTCCAGCACGAGACAAAATCATAACAGCCTTTGTTGATTGTCTTGTAGGCTATTTTCTTAGCGATTCCGAGAGTAGGTACACGATCACACTAAACAATCCTATGTTTACAAATTATCTACGTTCACAATCTATTGTTATCTTTAGATTAATTAATTTATTGAAATCCTATTGGGCATTCAACAAAACTAATCTGAACTTTATCAAATATCAGAATTGTCGTAAGTGAAACGTATATCCTTCTTCTTTTTTTGTAGTCGGTTAAAAATAAATAACGTTATGGGCAAGCTAAACTAATTTTATGTCCGTCTTTAGTGTAGAAAACTTTATTTTTCTGTTATTTTTATTTTTTATCTTAATTACATATTTCTGCTACGAAATTATCAACAATTGACGACTTTAAGAGGCTGATAAACGCCAATGACCTTGAGAAAATGAATTTCGAAGCCCCGCCCACTAATATTTCCGATAAAGTGGCTCCACAATACTACACCGTCAAGCCGCGTAACTACTACAACCTCAAAAGCGCCAAGCTAAAAGGTATGCCACTAGATGGCATGCTCCAAATTCTTTATTCCATAAACATAAAAAAAAAAGAAATGAACAATAAAAAATATGTGGTATTTTTAAATTAATAGCAAATATTTTACACGGTCAATATACATATTTATACTAACAAATTTTATTAAGGGACCTACTATGAAAACGAAACATGAAATCAGGGATGCAATTACATGAGACAAATCATAATAGTTTTGACATACGTATTTTCATGTCAGCTGTTCTATAAATTAGAGCTCGATTTGAATAAATTTTGGTTTTGAAACTCCTTGTAAATGTTTAAGTACATGAATAGCCCAATTAGACACTATGAGAAATAGCGAAAAGTGTCGTCACACGCCGTAAAACATTAATAATGAGGGTGTAACTTATTCTATGACAGCATGTGAGACATAGATGTATATAATGTTCCATGGACAGAACAACTATGATAAACTACTCTTGGAGAGCTGCACGTATGTGGACAACACTTAGGAACATTGTTCCCAGTTACTCTCCGTCGCTCCCAGGTGAAGACTACGAAATTGCCTTCGTAGTCCTCTAGAAAGCCACACGCATGTGATACATTCTAATGGACATTGGCTCGGGACCGCAGTCCCTGTGTTGGACCTCCACCTCCCCTACAGTCCTACCCTGGCCTTCCGTTTCTACTACAATGTCCATCCCTGGGGGAGCGACCTCAACTAATAACTCATGTAGCTATCTCATAAGATGCTATGTCCACAGAACACTACACTGACATTATGCATGCGTGATAATAGAACACAACTCACCAGGTTTGCGTTAGCTATATTACCACTAAACGTCGTCCTCTCGTTTCTCGCCATCGTTCCTCAGTAGAACTGATAGCACCGCTTCGCACCTCGGCTCGTTGGCATCTGAAAACCCGCCTTTTCTCTCCCGCGGTACACAACCAAAAAATGTCCGTCACGCAATGCCGCCAACGGTCAACCACAGACGCAACCATAGATACAAGGCATAGACACAAAGTTACTTATCGATTGCTAAACTCGTATCGATAACAATATCAAGTTATTTACATTACGAATTTTAATACTTACGATTGGCACTTAATGAACTGAACTCGCGAACTTCGCGACACTCCCGAAGCCGAGAAAAAGTGACACCATACCACCTTATAGTGGCGCAAGCAATTCTTCTACTGTAATAAACTGGTATGTGTACAGTAGTGATTATTTTACCAACTGTAGTGGTTCCACTTCTCAAGTCGTGGTGGTCATCCAAGATCTTGGAGGGTTTCATCAATCCCAAGTGTTGGGTTTCAATGAAAAGACTCATTAGGGAATTGTAAATTATAAACTTTAATATACATGACAAGAGAGTTACACTCAGTAGTTCTACATTGTTACTATAGATGTATCTAAAATACAAAAATCAGACGCAGTCTAGTCGCAGTTAGGTACAGGCAAGTCTAATATACAACACCAAGTGGTGACAAACTTTGTTTATTTGCTTCATTGAGGTCACGCAGAAGGCTCTCTGTTGTTATGTCAGCTTCCGAAGAGTACAAGTAAGCTATAGGTACCAACAACAACTTCCCTAGTGCTGCACGCTGAAGTTGACTTCCAGCTGGAGTATAAACACCAATCCGACCATGCCTCTAACGCAAGTCAGTGAGACACTAGCTTTCAACATATGTAAATGTTGACAGACGTCTCATCTCCAGATGACAGCTGTTAAAACTTGCCTCAAACATTTCCATTATTTTTAATTTTCCAAACAGTAGAACCACAACATATAGAATATTCCATATCTTTCAAGTGCGAACCGCTTCCATGGGCAACGACAGCACACACCTTCCGAATCTGTGACAAACAGCGCCACATCCAAACCCAGGGCAACCTCCCAATCCGGGCGACATTTAACACTGTCGTCCTAAGCCGCTATCATGACACCTGGATGTGTCCAGACCTCCCAACCGAGAAAAAGAAAAAAAAACGTGTAGAATGTCGGACTGACTGTCAAAAAGCCCAATTATTTTATCCTTTACTAGAAATACATCATGGAAGGTTAAAGGCGTCCGCTATTTAAATAATTAAATGCACATATAATTCTACATAAATTCATAAAATGTGTCACTTACCATCTGAAATGTAACACAGTATTAAGCAAATAGGTAAATTTCATTTCATTTCATACATTATAAACAACACATAATGTAATTCACACATAATAACCCCGTTTGGTTTACATGTAAACATATACCTTACACAACGCTCCTGGTCTTGGTACTAACGAAGCTACCGCTTCCCATCAAAGCCCGACAAACCAGTCACACATTGATGGCGTCTGAGCTTTATAGTGTATTTTACTAACACTATAACTAAGAGCATTGTTTGTTACTAACACTTTATGGATGAATAATCTGTAGATCAAGCCAATTAACATTTTGACATTTTGTAGGCACCCTAATTCGCTAAAATAGTGTAGTAGTATTAGTAATAGTGAAGACTACAGTGGGTACAATCACTTTGCTTGTTTCATTTTCACCTTATCAACATAAAAAACTAAATTGCAATATAATCTTGCACTACCCTTATTTACTGTATAAGGTAAAATTATAGAATTCTCCATTAGCTATAAGAAATACATTTGTCATTACATTCAAATATTCACGTCAAGAATACTTTAGATAAATAGCAAATTAGGTGAGAACTGTTAATAAACAGCCTTTAAGATTGCGGCAAGTTTGTTTGCTTATCACTTTGGTTACTTCCACCTGATAAACAAAACACTTTCTTTATCAAATAAATCACATCATTGAAATAAAATGATTACTTATATATCGCGACTCAAAGGCGCACAGCATACCCACAGATTAAAAGTACCTACCTATATGGATATCTGAGACACAAATTATACCAAACTATGAATACGTAATAAATAGCAATTAATACCGTTAATACCACTATGATATATGTACACCTTGCTTGCTCAAGGGAATTACTGTAATCACTTACGTACAAAATCAACTTAATAGAACCATAGTTTCTTATGTTAGTCACAGTACACAACTATACCAATGTTTGCGAAGATATTGACCAGTATACCTACTAGTGTGTCTCGAATTACTGTTTATACAGAAGATTCAATTCAATTCAATCTCTTATATTGCTTTGAACTTACTAAGGTAGTTCTTAAAATAATTTACATACTAACTAAATCTGTATGGAATTTGTATCGAAATTGTATTATAACTTTATTAGTACTCACTAAATATTATTCAAGGTATATAGAGGATATCTACCGTATTTAGTGGGTACCAACGAATTCTAGGCATTATACTGGTACTGTATGTATCTACAAACAAACAAGAATATCATAACGCCGTGGACATAATATATATTATAAAGTACCTACCTTCTTTAGAAATATAAACTAGACATCACCTTTCCATGTGCATAACCATCACCCCACTGAATTGCATGAAATGGAATGCTATTCAGCACAACTCAGTATGACACTGGCTGGAGTGTTATTGAATTGTATCAAAAAAGGTATTTAATTATACCAAATTATACTACTCTGCACCAACTATTGCATGTTGAGCCTGGTAATACGCACTGAAATACACACAATCAAAATAAATATACTTAGGTACTTATTATTAAAGTTTGCACTCTTTGGCCAAAGAATGAACTCATCCCTACAAGAGCTACATCCAATTAAGCCATTAATGCGCACGAGACATCTTTGGTGATAAAGGCAGCATAAGAATATTTCAATAAGTCTTTTAACCTGTCAAGATACGTCGTATACCGTAATAACCCAGTTAATTACAGTTACAGTACAGTTTATTTTATAGCAGTAATTATGATCGAAATAAAAGGTTCAAAGTTGTATGGAAATGTGTCAGCACCGTTTCTTCATTTGGCTCATCTATTGCTTTTTATTCGTGTAACTGTACATATACTTTAATTGTTAAATAAATTAAATTACAATAGTTTAGTATCACTACTGGCGTATTTTTCATACATTTCATAAACAAATATCTACATTGTGTTTCTAAACGTAGGTAGTACTAACTATAACTCAATAATAGTTATGAACTAAATTCAAAACAAATGCTCAATTTCTCAACACTAGGTATACAGCCCATAGGTACCATCATCAACAGTGGACACGCGAACGTGTGCCACACCTAAAAACAGACTTTCGTACTAACAGACATAGGTAGTGAAGTGACAAGATATTGCTACACTTCGGGCACATGTTATTTGCACCGCTCGCCGCGCCGTAAAACTTAACATTTTCGAAGTACGGAACAGCTTTGCTATTATAAACGCACTAAAATAAAATCACTTATTATATTCACCTGAAAAACGCATACATTGTAGAAAATTAAATCTAAGCGAAAGTCGTTTAGATATCATCTCCAATCTCACCACTGTAATCATCCTCGTGATTACCAAAATACAATACAATCTGGAACTAGTGTGTAGCCCTCAACTTAACCGCCTACCATCGGTTTAGCGGGTAGATACTCCAAAACTTAATACACAATTGTTATCGTATTAAAAAATATAATTAATTACCCTCCTTCGAGCTATCGTATGTTAACAGATGGGTACTCAACTTTCAAGTGTTTAACTAATAAAAGTCTAGACCACCTTAGCCTATTAAAACAAAACATAAAAACTAGAAAGTAAATTTCGGTTATACGTATCACTCAATCTAATGAAGTCTTGTTAAGAGGCAAGGTATAAGATGCAATACTTCAAATCAATTTCATCAAATTATCTTTGTCAGCCATTAACTGAAAATATCTCCACTCCATATTCCACGAAACGACCACATTTAATAGTAATAACCACTCAGACCCCTCTTTCCCACTGGGCACTTTGGGCAATTGCCCAGGGCCCCGCGATCAATAGGGGCCCCCCTCAGATCAAATACAAAGTCCCTAGTTCCTATCAGATCAACAAATGATAACCAATATTGATTACCAAAAAACTTATATAATTCGAAGAAATCGAAGAACTAACCTGTAAATGCTAAAAGAGTTACTTTTGTGGACTACTTACATTACATTTATAGGTATATTTGTTTCATGTGATTGTTAATAAAAATAAATATTTAACCTTGTTTATCTACTTTCTTTGTCTATGCTAACAAAATAGTGTTCTGTCAAAGTCATAGGGGCCCCATTATCCTAATATGCCCGGGGCCTCCAATAGGTTAAAGACGGCCCTGTAACCACTATAGCATATGATAACACTTTACCAATCTGCCTTACTTGGTTAAAAGGTAAGCAAGTCAGTTATAACCGTAAAGGCGTTATATATTAGAAAATAAGTCAAATCATAAAACACTTACCAACAATATATAAAAAACTGCATAACGACAATAGGTCGTCTCTCCCCCTTTTGTTTTTACCAATATCAAAAATAAAGAAAAATAAGAAGGGTAATAAAATACAAACAAATCATTTATTTGAATGCGACATGATTATTCATGTTCATCATACCTTCGATGGCTCGACAAATTGCTAGAGTATCACCTAGTAAAGTAATAATATGCGGGTAGTCATCAATCTTCAAACACATAAGGCTTAAAATGAAATATGTCCGGAAGTAAAACTAGCACGATAAAACAAAGAGGCTTTAACGCACCTCCCCCCCTTTTTTTTTTTGCTAAAAATGTCACCCGTCGAGCATGAGATTCCCGACACAATTGATTCTTCCATTGTCATCGCCCCCCGGTGGTATATCGCCGCTTTACCGGGTAGCTATCAGAATATAACGAAAGTTGCACGTTATAACCACAAGGCATGTTAACTCCAATAAACGTTATAACGAATAGTAAATTAAAACGAAAAAACACGTTATTATAAAACATCACATTAATACAGATAACACGTGATAACGAGTAGTAAATTGTAACGAAAACTGCCCGCAGAAATAAAAATAAAAATCAATACACTTAACACACATCATAACGAGTAGCAAATTGCACGTTAAAATAGTAATAAATGTAAGAATAAATAAAAACACGTTATAACGAGCGGTAGCCCGCACGCTACACTATAAATAATTAAATGACTATTTATTTAGCGTAATGAAATTCTTAATATCATCCAAGATTAATAGTCATACGAGTAGTTATATATTGATATGATATATTGTTACTAAATTCAAGAGGTAATGGGAAGCCACCGTCGAAATCGACTAATTTTGCCATGAAATGCAGCAATCTACTTTTTTATTTTGGGGTTAGGACTCAAGTGTAACTGTTCGGCCTTGCCACTTTTCGTTATACCGCGAGGTGCCGCGACACACTCGCGGCAGCGTATGAGGAATTCCATACGTCTCATACGCCTTCCCAGAACAAATAAAATATTGGGTTTTCAGCCGAGAGGCGACGCATCGTCTGCCCGGCAGCATATCTGGGAATTTAGGCGGACATCCAGCATATGCCTCCCCAGAGCACATAAAATATTGGGTTTTCAGCCGAGAGGCGACGCATCGTCTGCCCGGCAGCATATCTGGGAATTTAGGCGGACATCCAGCATATGCCTCCCCAGAGCACATAAAATATTGGGTTTTCAGCCGAGAGGCGACGCATCGTCTGCCCGGCAGCATATCTGGGAATTTAGGCGGACATCCAGCATATGCCTCCCCAGGCACATAAAATATTGGGTTTTCAGCCGAGAGGCGACGCATCGTCTGCCCGGCAGCATATCTGGGAATTTAGGCGGACATCCAGCATATGCCTCCCCAGAGCACATAAAATATTGGGTTTTCAGCCGAGAGGCGACGCATCGTCTGCCCGGCAGTATATCTGGGAATTTAGGCGGACATCCAGCATATGCCTCCCCAGGCACATAAAATATTGGGTTTTCAGCCGAGAGGCGACGCATCGTCTGCCCGGCAGCATATCTGGGAATTTAGGCGGACATCCAGCATATGCCTCCCCAGAGCACATAAAATATTGGGTTTTCAGCCGAGAGGCGACGCATCGTCTGCCCGGCAGCATATCTGGGAATTTAGGCGGACATCCAGCATATGCCTCCCCATTCCTACCTTTACATCTCAATACTTCTGGCGAACGGCTCTTCGCCGGCGGCAGATCCCAGCACCTCCACCATTATGTCGTCACACGCCGTAAAACATTAATAATGAGGGTGTAACTTATTCTATGACAGCATGTGAGACATAGATGTATATAATGTTCCATGGACAGAACAACTATGATAAACTACTCTTGGAGAGCTGCACGTATGTGGACAACACTTAGGAACATTGTTCCCAGTTACTCTCCGTCGCTCCCAGGTGAAGACTACGAAATTGCCTTCGTAGTCCTCTAGAAAGCCACACGCATGTGATACATTCTAATGGACATTGGCTCGGGACCGCAGTCCCTGTGTTGGACCTCCACCTCCCCTACAGTCCTACCCTGGCCTTCCGTTTCTACTACAATGTCCATCCCTGGGGGAGCGACCTCAACTAATAACTCATGTAGCTATCTCATAAGATGCTATGTCCACAGAACACTACACTGACATTATGCATGCGTGATAATAGAACACAACTCACCAGGTTTGCGTTAGCTATATTACCACTAAACGTCGTCCTCTCGTTTCTCGCCATCGTTCCTCAGTAGAACTGATAGCACCGCTTCGCACCTCGGCTCGTTGGCATCTGAAAACCCGCCTTTTCTCTCCCGCGGTACACAACCAAAAAATGTCCGTCACGCAATGCCGCCAACGGTCAACCACAGACGCAACCATAGATACAAGGCATAGACACAAAGTTACTTATCGATTGCTAAACTCGTATCGATAACAATATCAAGTTATTTACATTACGAATTTTAATACTTACGATTGGCACTTAATGAACTGAACTCGCGAACTTCGCGACAAAAAGTACTCAAAGGACTCTCGAAAACGTAAATGAAAAACTTAACTACATCATTGGATGTTTACAAAATATTCCTAGCCAGGAATCAAAACTATTGTTTTAAAAAAACTCACATGGTGTATTTCACCATTCGATTAGATTCCAAATTACAAAATTCAAGTTTCAAGTAGGTTTTGCTTTTATAAATTATACTATAAGTTACGAAGCAGTATGCAATAAGTTACTAGAAATCAACGAAATGTCGAACCAAGTCTAAATTATTGGCGCGATCTTATTAAAACATAAATTACTTGCACTTGTTTACATTTTATATCTTTTTCACTGTGGCCTTTAACATTACTTTAAAACATGTAACAGTTTATAAAAATCCAACATTTCCCTTCCATTTTCCATATGTAATATCTTCCCGGAATTGTTCCTTGTATACCGCGATACTACCGAATCGTGTAATGATTCAGTGTTTTTTTTTTCAAAATTAACGAGTTCTATTTCTAGTTTGATTTTTGATTTCTCAAAAATCTAATGCTGCACTTTTAGTTTTTATCGAAATCGGTCCCGATACTTTTTGAGTACTTTTCGCTATTACTCTTTGGAATTCGGAATCCATAATAGATATTTTTTTTATCTAAATCGTTTAAGCAGCTTGAGTGTTAAAATGTAACACACAGAAAGACACAGTTACTTTCGCAATTACAAGAGTATGGATCTGTCATCACTGTAAAAATAATTTCCGTTCGAAGTAATAGAAAGATTAATCAAGTAAGTATTTATTTTTTTAAGTTAAGAGCGTTTACGCTGCACGGCTTTCAATATAAACTTCATTTTTTAACAAAAAGTAAATGCCGTAACATTTCAATTATTACTTCAATGTCGGTAAGGTATTAATGATATAGAACTGACTACAACAGCTTTTTAGTCATCACAGGAATTCGATGATTGATGATATGTTAAAATGTGTGCTTTTTAATATTTATTCATGTTTGATGTTTCGATACAGAGTTTTGTCGATAAAATAATAATAATAATATGAAAAATATTTTCTATGAAACGTATGAAACTTTATTCGACTGTATCAAACAGTAATGATTGGTTATTACGTTAATCAAGAAATTTAGTAGCAATAATTCTGGAAAAGTAATCTTTGAAATGATATTCAAAATTAAAAAATTATGTGTTCTAATAAATACTCATCTGAAACAGTATAGAGTATATTGAAATTAGGAACATGTTAGATTTTTTTATAGATTTCTTTCTGTAGGTTAGGTATGTGATTATCTTTATTTATGTGCCAGCGGTCATGTTATATTTACCTCAAGATCTGTAGGTCTAATACGGATTTTTTCATTTATTCAAGACTATATGTTTTGACGATTTTTTGTTTCGGTGGCGTAGTAGATTGAGCTCTCTGGTTTCAACTACGAAAACAAAGTATCTTTCGCCATGGTCCATCCCGGGATGGGTCACCGTTGGTATTGGTTGTTCTTACAACCTCTTTACCCCACCAACTCGCACTGGGCTAGCGTGGTAGTGTTATTGCCCAAACTCATCATGTGTATCATGTGTTTCTTCCACGAAGGAAGGCTTATATAACGTATATAGGCTAGTGATGATGATGATGATAAATAGTGTTACAGTATGTTTAAGCTAAACAATAAAAATAATAAGTAGTACATTTAAATGTAAGCCTAAAAACATTGCCCACAGATTAGGTACATCAACAAAAATTATAATAAACATGAATTGGGATGTTGCCTAAGTTTGAAATTAGCGCTATTTTTTACAAAATCGGAAAATATATGCTACCACTACCCATAAATACAATTCAAACTTAAAAGATATGAAATATTGTTAACATTGTACCGTTTTAAAACTAAAAAAAAGATCATATTTTTTTTCATAATTTATCAAAAATCATAATGATATTAGATTGCTGACATCAATTAAAGCAACTATTATAATGACAACTATTAATAAAAACCTACTTAATACATAGTTATTATAATTTTGTCAGTATGCCCATACATTTCTTAGTAATATGGGAACATGTGGCGTCACCTGTTCCGTAGATTTTCTATGGAGCGTTTTTGGACGTTGCGCCGCAACATATCAAACATGCCACGATATCTGTGAAACTATTGATCTTAGACATACTATTTCTTTTGCAATATTTCTTTATGAGTTATAAACTTCTTATTTATGAAATAAAAAAAAAGATGTCAACTACCATATTGCTGAGAGCTAATTTGTGCTACACTACAATAATATAGTGGAAAGAGGAGATATTTGAATCATGCATAGTTTGCCGGTACAAAAGTTGAAATATAGAACACTCAACTAAACGTCACCAAAGTGACATATGCGCCATGATGAATATTGGCTCTGTTACAGTTATTTCTAAACAAATTCCTGTTTTGTACCACGCAACAAAGCAAATAAAAATAAAATGGACAATTGAACACCGTTCTGCAATTTTTTTCCTATTTTTCAGTAAACTGTCTATAGACCTGGCCGGGTCTACATACATTCTTGAAACATCTGTTTTATAGCATATGATGAAAGTTCTGGTTTCAAAATTTAGATATAAAAGAAACTTCAAGCCTAGGCTAGGCTTAAGCTAATTTACTGTTGTATGCATTTATTAATCTAAAATTTTACTGTGCCTGTTGTTCCTTCATGAATCACATTTTGTAACCGGAAAACTAATATTAAAAAGAACAGAAACGAACCATTTGATATCTTGATTATTTTTAAGACTGCCGGGTCTAACAATTACGTAGGTCTATGAAACTTGATGAACTACCATACTTATTTTATCGTTCTATAAAAAAACGTTGTTGAAATTTATCTTTGTATTATGTAACACATATAAATACATAGGTTTTTTTTCCTTCCTTATTTATTATTAGATAAAACGAATAATAAAAATAAAGAAATTATTTAAATAAAGAATTAAAAAATAAGAAATATAAACGAAAAAGGACTAAAAATAAACATAAATAAAAATTAAAAAAAAAACAAAAGTAAAAAAATATAGATACAAAAATTATTTTTTGTATTTATAGTTTAATCGTTTTTCATATTTTTTTTTACTTTCTTATTTGTTTTATAAAACAAAAAACAAATAAGAAATAAAAAATACAAATAAGAAATGAAAAAAAAGTTGTGAACCATTGAAGGTTTGAACCCCTACCTCTCGGACACTAAGTCGAGCATCTCAACCCCTACACAATCGTGACAGAGTTATTTATTTCGAAATTATCTATCTAAATATTACAATATACTTATACATTTCCCTTCTAGTAAAAATAAACTTACTATACAACTTCCATCTGTGACTGTGAATCTGAATAGGTACAACTTTCGAGATGATTATGGAGTTTTTGATAGTTCCTAAAATTAGATAAATTAGCTATCTAAAGAAAAAATAATCAGGTTATTATTGTGTTATTTACCCTATACGAGTGGTTTTTGACTCTTTTTAGACATTTTTCTTCGTTTTCCATAGTCCAAAATAATATTTATACAATAAAATTTTTATTTCAAAAATAATATTTATTATTAATGAAATAAAATTTTCACAATAAAAATTTACGAAATTATTTACTCATTTTTGTCTATCTACTATAATACACTCACATAGTAATCACTAAAACCTAAAATATAATTGTCTATTTGATATATGCAAATTAAAACAGACGCAGACTGATTTAATTAAGAACCGCGAGCAAAGATCTAGCAGCACGCCTCGGCGATCACTGTCGTTTCCTCTACGAATGAAAGAGAAGAATGAATAATGGCGCGAGTCGCTATTGAAATCGGCTGAAGAATTCAGAATAAATTTATTTACTAAAAAACTAGCTAATTATTTGAAATTGTAAAACATCAATATTATAATATTTAATATAACGAGTTTGTTCCCTGAAAATCAGAAAAAAACCTTTGACATATAACGCAGAATTTATTCTGCAAGCTTATTTTAATGGCATGACTTTGGCATTTTTTTTTAAAAAGATTTTGATTATGATGTGTTTTGGGGACATGCATATTATTAGGAATATGTCCAAGAGTAACATATATTTTTTTCACTGCGTTTATTTCAACAGATTGTGCTAAAAAAAGTATAAAGTAAGGCTCAATTAGCAATTATCAGCCTCTTTACGATGATTTTTACGCATAAAAATATTTTTATTGATTTCGTTAAACCATTCACTCAAATATGATATCTTTTTTAAAAACACAAATTGATCCGGTGGTTGTAAATATAAGTTGTAGGTTCTTAATAATTTACTACAACTACTAATACTTCTCTTCTAATAATAATCTCTACTAAATACGTAGATACTAATGCTTATTAAGAAATAGGAATAGACAATGTTTAATAAATTTTAACATTTCATGTCCATTTCGACTCTCCTGTATGCCTCGCAAACCTCCAACATTTCATTTGTGGACTAGGAAAATTAAATAATTTTAAAAAGCCTGGGCAGCAGAATATAGTTTTTCTTCAAATAGATATTTTGCAAAATTATTAATGAAAAACTTACGATTTACGAATTTATGAACCATTTGAAATAAAACCAATTTACCGGATTTAACTCGCGTTTAATTAGATGTTACATTATTATTATTCACCCGACGTTTCGATTACTTTACAGCGATCGTGGTCACGGGAAGACTGAAGATGTCAGTTGTCTTTGATAAGTTTTAAGTTAACTACCGTCACTTTGTGTTATATTTTGAGCGGTCCGAATTACGCATACGGAGCTCACGGTGTCAGTTTTTTGGGCAGTGTGAGGACGGGCTTGGGACTTTATTATTCGAATGATGGGATCCCAAGCTGGTGGTACACTCCAACCATCTTCTCTATTGAAATTAGGATGTTTTTTGATTTTAATAGCCTCACGTAACATTCTAGGAATGAAACGGTGTTCTTTGGCGAGGATCTGGGGCTTATCAAATCTGATATAGTGATTGGGTCCGTCAAGAGCGTGTTCACACACTGTCGACTTCGTTTCGCGCCTGTGTTTTACGTCTTGTCCTTTGTTTGACCTATGTATGAGAGGCCGCAGGCATATACAAGTTAGATTGTGACTGCGGCCTCTCATACATAGGTCAAACAAAGGGAAGCATAGGCACCCGGGTAAAAGAACATATAGCTGACGTAAAACACAGGCGCGAAACGAAGTCGGCAGTGTGTGAACACGCTCTTGACGGACCCAATCACTATATCAGTTTTGATAAGCCCCAGATCCTCGCCAAAGAACACCGTTTCATTCCTAGAATGTTACGTGAGGCTATTGAAATCAAAAACATCCTAATTTCAATAGAGAAGATGGTTGGAGTGTACCACCAGCTTGGGATCCCATCATTCGAATAATAAAGTCCCAAGCCCGTCCTCACACTGCCCAAAAAACTGACACCGTGAGCTCCGTATGCGTAATTCGGACCGCTCAAAATATAAC
Organism: Nymphula nitidulata; assembly: GCA_947347705.1. Classification (NCBI taxonomy): domain Eukaryota; kingdom Metazoa; phylum Arthropoda; class Insecta; order Lepidoptera; family Crambidae; genus Nymphula; species Nymphula nitidulata. Next base: position 11,641,762 of record OX374625.1, on the reverse strand, counting down.
ACAAAGTGACGGTAGTTAACTTAAAACTTATCAAAGACAACTGACATCTTCAGTCTTCCCGTGACCACGATCGCTGTAAAGTAATCGAAACGTCGGGTGAATAATAATAATGTAACATCTAATTAAACGCGAGTTAAATCCGGTAAATTGGTTTTATTTCAAATGTGTAGTGCTCGCGAAAATGTAAGACAATACTATATGAACCATTTTGTAAATTTTGAGTTTCACTACTGTTAATCTTCACAGGAATGTTATCGATGGATGTTTACACTAAACTATATTGTTTATAGTAGACATCGTCTTATTAACACATATATCTATTGTTTTTTCCTGCACACAATGTTCTAAGTAGTCCCACGCTTGGCAAATTTTGAAAACAGTCTTCCTGTAGTTTTTCATATCTAGTAAGTACCTACTTAATGAAACCATTTTCTTTTTCTTATGGTCTAGGGTTTTTTATCTAGATCTCAGATCATTATCAAAATTTTGAATTTTGATATTTTGTTGCCAATGTCTGACAGGAAAAAGTATGCAAGTATGAAAACCACAATACATATATGCGAGAGCTTCTTATTAACTGCGTCATAAATGTGCCAAATTATTAAAATGAATTAATGATGACCTTAGATCATTTACAAAATGTTATCATGAAGGTGATAAATTAAAATATTATCACGTAGTTATTCGTTTTATTGCTATATGCATCTTTGTAGATCCGGTACAGTTTTTTAAGATGACTTAATCTCTAAAACTATTACGAATTGCGATAAATTCATAGAAAGCCTTGAAAATGTGGGTGACACTGGAGGTTATTCAAACATTATCGATAAAATTAATAAGAGATACAAAAAATATTTTACCTATGTGTATAAAGTTATTGCTTCGATGCTACTATTTTCTGCTTACCTTACTTTGAACTTAATTTTCGCGAGCTTAGCGACGTTTTCAGTAGGCTGTAATACGTTTCCAGTCGGATCTAGAAAAGCTCTATCCATCTATACCAAGGAATCAAAATTTTGACCTAGTTACCACCGTTTTCAGGCGCCTGAAACATGTTTTCAGTCAGTTTTAGGAGCTCTTTGTCCGATGTCACCTATTTCCTGAAAACCCATTTTCAGCCGTATAAATAGAAAAAGAAACAGTAACTTTTTGTGAAAAAAGTTACTGATAAATAAAGATAAAAGCGAGGAAAGAACTACAGTGAAGTGAAAAAATGTGTGTTACGCTCGGCAGCTAAATCATCCTATGTCTTGTGTCTTTGAAATCCTCGCTACTCTCAGGATTCTATATTCAATCCTAGAATCCTTCGCTTGCTCAAGTTTCAATACAAGTATTCGCGCCAAAAAACTACTTTACAGCCTTGCATAACAAATAACAATTTTTACTTCACTACAAGTGTAAGTTTAATTGAAAGTTTTAGTTTGTTAACCCGTCACGCATCAGATACAAGACACATTAGATTTTTCTATTGTCATAGCCCTCGGGAGGCATAACGCCGCTTGACAGGCTGGCATGACTTTGACATACATAAGTCGAAATTATTGGAAACGAATAAACCGATTCTAACAAAATTTGCCACGCATTATACAAGTCAGGCTAATCTAAAAAGTTATATGAGGATTTATCGATGTGTAATAAAAAAAATATGGCAATTATTGGTTCATTAGCAGTGTCCGCGACTTCATTCGCGTGGATGTCTGAAAATAACATCACGTCGTTCGTAGGTAGGGCAGGTTACAGGTTTTACTGTTGAGCATTTAGATGTTTGTTTTTTGTTTTTTTACTTATTGATTAATACATAGGTAGGTACAACATTACAAAAAAATATCACTCGGCGGAAGCCAGAAGGTCTTATATGCCACGTGTAGAGTTCTATAAATCTATATACCTACTTATGCTATGTAAACAAATGAGATATCTTGACGCTATCCATAATTATCATGTATTTTTTTTATTGATTTTACATTTCGTATATAATTTTAACTAGTTATAGTAATAATCGAAGTGTCGAACATTCATTTTAATAGCAAAGTATAAAGTAGTTGTAGTAGTTGTAAAACAAAAGTATAAAATATAAAGTAGTAGTAGTAGTAGTTGCAATATTAATAGCAAACTATAATATTTCGACACATCGATTATTATAAATGCCATTTTGTGACATGTTCACCAAAATATGAACGCACTTGTTTTACTTGTGATAATCCTGAAACAAACATTATTTAATCATCGTACCTAAGTAAAAGTATGCCAAGTCTTATTAGAACCCGTTTATTTGTTTCCAGTATATTCGACTTGAAAGTTTGTATGAAAAGGCGTGCTGCGTAAAACGCTCATAGGACGTTGATCACCAGCCTATATACGTCCCACTGCTGGGGACAGTCCTTCCTACAGGAGAAATATATGAGGAGTTTGGTTCAGAACACCACCCAAAGCGGGTTGGTGGGTTGAAGCGGTTGCAGCAACAACCAGGACCAACGGCCCAGATAACAAACTTTGATTGACCCATCCCAGGATCGATAATGGCGAAATTTTTCTTTTCTTATCGCAAACCAGAGAGTTCAAACCAATATGCCACCGAGCTCCTCAGTCAGTTCCTGTCCCTTGTTACTCGTACATTACCGAGTTAGTTAGTCTATTTAGAATTAAGTATATTATTCCATCATGCTAAAGCAATAAGCATACAGTTATATAGAACATTTAAGTTTACCAAAAATGGAAAGCTTTGTTTTGTTTCATAAATTTTAAAATAAAAAACATAATTTTCATAAAATAAAAAGATGACCCACATTAGGATAGCATTTACACTACTCGGAGAACTTCCTTGGTTTTGTACACGGAATAAAGATTTCTTTGAATAGAACCAAGTAATGTAGGAACAATATTTACATCCTCGTACAAAACTGGAAATGTAATCGGTAATGTGCAAAGAAAAATTATTTCTTAATACATTACCAGGTTTTGTGCGAAGAATATTTTTTCCTTGTACATTTCTGGTAATGTAACTCGGTAATGTACGAGTAACAAGGGTTCCTGTCTTTTGTTGGCGTGTGATTACCAAAAAAGACCAATTACGTCAAAATGCAAGCAAATTGCCAACAATAGGTTAGAAATTAGAAACATAATTATTCTGGTTTTTCACAATCTATCGTTTTTTTTTCGGTTTTATTCGAAAAAAATATGTTACTCCCAGCAATCAATTCTGTCGAATGAAACATGGAAAAAAATAACGGAGTTATAAAAAACGATGCTTTTCCTCCTGCTATTTTCAAGAGTCATTATAACACAGACCAAACAAAATGAATATTACTCGTATACCGTTACCTTTTAATATTTACTCACCCAACCCACTAAACCCACCGTTGAGTTCGAATTTGTCAGATGAACCAAGGGTATGTCCTCAGCTTTATAGTGCAAACATAATGAATAATATAAAATTTTAAGTAACGTCCGGCCTCATTAATCATCTATCTAACTCTATTTCATTGAGGCTATTTTTAAAGAATTAAGCAGTCCACAGACTTTTTAATGGTATAGGATTAGCTAAAAGTTAGTTTGTCATGGGAATGTCACCGAAGTAACTGAACACCAAATTTCAAATCAATCGGATCTGTAAACATTAGTAAAACCCTTTTTAACCGACTTCAAAAACGAGGTTCTCAATTCGGCCCGTATGTTTTTTTTCTATGTATGTATGTATGTTAAGGTAGGTACTCATCCCCTAGACAATAATACCTACCTAATATGTTTCTAGGGCCTAGAAACATATTTTTTGGAGTTGGTGCTAAGTTGTTTTCAAAAACAATAGAAAGTGAAGCACCGACTCCAAAAAATATGTTTCTAGGGGATGAGTACCAACCTACTCAATTTAATTATTTTATCCTTTTCAGTTTTTTCAAGTCAGTTTTAATTTTTGTTTTGTCAAATAGAGAATAAGATGATAGTCATCAAACGCCTGAACTAATCTTCATAAATTATAGCTAATTTCAAACAAAAGAAACTAAACCAAAATCTATCCATTCGTTTAAGAGCGACGATGCCACAGACAGACACGTCCAACTTATAACACCCCTCATTTTGTGTTGGGGGTTACTAATATATTTCACGAGACTAATTATTCAAATTACAATTATCTTCGGGAGGTTTGTATGTGCCGCCCTGGTTTTCACAACTGCTTATTAACCCCCGACGAAAAAAGAGGGTGTTATAAATTAGACGTGTCTGTCTGTGGCATTGTAGCTCCTAAGCGAATGAACCGATTTCGATTCGGTTTTTTTGTTTTAAAGCTGACGTGACTAGGATGGTTCTTTGATATAATTGATGAGGCCGGAGGTTACTTAAAATTTTCAATTTTATATAATTTTTATTTTAGAAAGACTAAGTATAGAGACGTAGAGCATTTCCGTCTTCCGCATCCCGACTAAAAGACCACAGCACCCGTTCCACCATCTTTTATCGCGATCCAGTTTAGGACTTAAACTGAGTAGAATCGTTAATTCGTACTACGACGCTATCTACGACTATGACAGCGATGCAGTTTAGGAACCAATACTGAACCGAGCGGAATATAAATCGCTTTTATAAAGATGGTGGTAAGGCCCCAGAACTCCAAAGTTTGGCGTAGATTATTTAAGCCTTTATATCCATAGCTCTACAATCCCAACCAGCAAAAGACGAGTAGATATTGTTTATTTCATACAACATACCTACAAGTTTTACGCAAAGTCAAAAGATAGTAAAAACAAAATTATTTCAACCCGGTTCAACCAGAGACTGAGAGACAGACAAATCGAGAATGTTAACTGTCACTCATCTAGCTTTAAACTTGGAAATTTATTACAAAATCATGAAATAAAGTGAAACAGAATTCACAATCAATAAAAAATAGCTGTAAGCATAAAATTAATTATAAGTAGGTACTTTAGTTGTTATAAGTTATTTGAAGGAAAATGTCTAGACTCTAGACTCGAAAACCTATTACCATAGCCCTAGGAGGGCGAGATGCGAACACGCAGACAATCTGCCGAGTGATTGGAGCTGCCGAGAACTGAAGAAAGCCAATACATAAAATAAAATCTATACTAATATTATAAAGCTGAAGAGTTTGTTTGTTTGGTTGAGCGCGCTACTGATTCAAATTGAAAAAATATTTTTGTGTCCATTTATCGAGGTATTATATAAGCTATATAACATCACGCTACGACTAATAGCAGCTGAGCATAACGAAATATTTTGCCAAAATATAATTACAAAATTAAAAAAATTATGTTACCCCCGGCGTCATTAGTCATCTATCTAACACCATCTCATTAAGACTATTCATAAGAGCCCAAACACGCTATATCTGCTGTAAGTTTCTGAAGAATTAACAATTTCGCAGACTTTTTGATGGTATAGTATCAGCTCAATGTTAGTATGTCATGGGAATGTCACCGAAGTGACAGTACACCAAATTTGAAATCAATCGGATCTGTAAAAGTTAGTAAAATCCTAGTATCACATAGAAAATGAGCTGATAATCTTCAAACGCCTGAACTGATCTTCATAAATTATAGCTAAGAACCATCGTAGTCACATCAGCTTTCAAACAAATAAAACCGAATCAAAATCGGTCCATTCGTTTAGGCGCTACGATGCCACAGACAGACACACAGATACACAGACAGACACACAGATACACAGACAGACACGTCCAACTTATAACACCCCTCTTTTTTCGTCGGGGGTTAAAAATGGGGGAAAAATATTCCTTTTCAGAGCTTTCGTTGCGTGCGCTGCGAAAACGGTTAAAGGTACGCAAAAATAAAGAGGTAAAAAGGTCGGAAAAAACTTCAAGATCTGATCAATTTATAAACAACTTTTACCAAAGAAGAACTCAGAAATCGTAAAAAAAATAGCTATTCCATACATTTTTCAGAGTTCATGTTGTAATTTGTAATCGTAGCCCCTTAGACTACGATTACCGACCGGTTATCAGTAGGCGGATCGTATGCTTGTTTGTCACCCTTGCTGTATGAAAAAATAACACAAGTTGTAACTTGTATGCAAAAACAACTGACTCACAGGAGCGTGGCCTCAAAAATTAGGATAGTTGCGTGAAGCCACTAGAAGATTGGTGCTGGTCTATTCCCATTAATGAAAATCCTAGTTGATTAACTGACAAAGAGTTACTAATATTTTATTTTTATATCTCGATGACATCTACAAAGCTAAAACAACACAAACACGTGTCTGTAGAAACGTCTTTTGACCCGACCGACCTCATAGGCATGATTAAGATTATTGATATAATTACGTACGCGCCGATATTTATGGCTTGAGTTATCGTATCGTTATCTTTACTTTCATGAATATTATGAAAGAAATTAGTCGCATTTAAAAATTATCCACATCTATCGTTAGTTTCGTGGCTTTGAGGTAGGGTTTGCGTTATCCGTTAAGTTTTACTATCCGGATAGTAGTATCCGACTAAAAATATGAATATCCGAATATTATCCAGCTATTTCTATTAATAAAGATAATAATGATTTTTTTTATACTAAGCACGGCAAATGACTCAACAACACCTGATACGAAGAGGTAAGATGAGTCCATAAAATATGCGAAGACAGCTAATGCAGCTTGAAACACACTGTTCTAGCCGCCTCCACCTTGACGGCCTTTTCACGCCTCTTTTGAAGGAACCCATGGTACAGGAAGGAGGGAACACTTAGGGTGGCAAAAGATTCCAAGTTTTGGAAGTCCAACAAAGAAACGAGTTACTAAACTATGTTGAGTTGGAGGCAGTAAATTGATGACTCCGAAGACCGGCATACGTAATCCTGATTAGGAAGTGGTAAGGTGGATAAGGTCGCATAGCTCCTCAGAACACTCTCCATGATAAAGCTGTTAGAAGGAGCAAAGCGATTCTATGTCACGACTTTGTATTTCGTATAGTAAATAACAGATTTTAAAAATAGACAATAATTCTCAAAGTCTTCCGCTACCCATGGTAGAAATCTGTGGAGTACTACAAGGCTTAATTCTAGGCCCCCTGCTCTTCTTGATCTATATTAACAATCTAGCACATTGTAAGCCATTGTTTAAAGAAATGAAGATTTTACCTCTTCCTTGCCTTTACATTTTTGAGGTATGTATTTTCGTAAAAAAGTATCCGCATATATTGTGACGAACAGATTAGGAATAACAGTAGAGATGTAACAAAATAAAAGGTACCACTACAGAGACTACACTTGATTAGAAGGAATTCGTTCTGCATGGCTGTGAGAATCTATAATAATCTATCAAAAGAATTAAGAGTGATGACAATTAGTAAATTTAAAAAAGCTTTACACGCAGGTTTGACGATTTCCAGCCTCCCGAACAAGCCGGATTCCAAAAAGGCTTTAGTACCATAGACCACATACATACGCTGCGGCAGGCTATACAGAAGACCGAAGAGTACAACCTGCCATTATGCTTAGCGTTCGTGGACTATGAGAAGGCCTTCGATTCTGTCGAGACCTGGGCCGTGCTTCAATCACTCCAGAGATGCCAAATAGACTATCGGTACATCTAAGTGCTGCAGTCACTGTACGAAAACGCCACTATGTCAGTCCGCCTTCAGGACCAAAACTCGGAACCAATACGTCTTCAGCGAGGTGTGAGACATGGCGATGTTATATCGCCGAAACTGTTCACTGCCTCGTAGGAGGATGTGTTTAAGCTTTTGGACTGGAGAGGACTTGGCATCAACATAAACGGCGAGTACATGACTCACCTTCGTTTTGCGGATGATATCGTAGTCATGGCTAAAAACCTTGGGCTTTGGAAGACTTGGGCACAATGCTCGACGACCTCTGTAGAGTCTCCCAACAAGTGGGTCTTGCTGAACATGGATAAGACGAAAATAATGTCGAATTCCCATGTCGTACCCACTCCTCTAAAGGTTGGAAGCTCTACACTGGAAGTTGTTGACGAATATAGGACCTGGGACAAATAGTCCAACTTGGTAGGTCCAACTTCCAGAAAGAGGTCAATCGACGGATCCAACTCGGCTGGGCAGCGTTCGGGAAGCTTCGCAGCATATTCTCGGCCCAACTACCGCAGTGTCTCAAGACCAAAGTCTTAAATTTGTGTGTGTTGCCAGTGATGACTTACGGAACTTAGACGTGGCCGCTTACAATGGGCCTCATAAGAAGGCTCAATGTCACCCAAAGGGCAATGGAGAGGGCTATGCTCGGGGTTTCTCTGCGTGATCGAATCAGAAATGATGAGATCCGCAGGAGAACTAAGGTCGCCGACATAGCCCGAAGAATTGCGAGCCTCAAGTGGCAGTGGGCAGGCCACATTGCAAGGAGGACTGACGGCCGTTGGGGCGGAAAAGTCCTCGAGTGGCGGCCGCGTACCGGGAGACGCAGCGTTGGTAGGCCTCCTATAAGGTGGACCGACGATCTGGTGAGGGCCGCGGGAAGCCGATGGATGCGGACAGCGCAGAACCGATCGGTATGGAGATCTTTGGGGGAGGCCTATGCCCAGCAGTGGGCGTCTCTCGGCTGAAATGATGATGATGATGAAAAAAGCTTTATTTTATTGGTTATTGGACATGTGTTTTTACTCAGTGGACGAATATTTAATTAGAAAATAATACTTGTACTTAGTAAAATGTGTATTAGATTTAAGTGATAATTTAATGTAATGAAGTAAGTGATTAATGTTTAATGTGCCTAAATTATTTCTGCACCGTAAAATGACGGTAGAATGTGAGGATTAGTAAATGATAAAAATGAATTATTTCTTATCTTATCTAATATGCACAAATTATGCTTATAATTATGGCCATTTTTTAAATAAAATACCATGTAACATCAAGAGTATTGACTCGATCAACGTATTTAAAAAGGGACTAGCTCAGGATATTTTAAACACAAAAATATTTGAATATATCTATTTGAATAAATAAAATAAAAATAAAAAAATAAAATGTTAATTAATAAAAATAATATTAATAAATTAATATTAATATGTTGTGTGTATTTTTGGATTGTGTTATTTAGTGTTACAGTTGTGGTTGGCTGTCTTTTTTGTGTAAGTCTTGTCTTATTGTTACTATTTTTTCTCTTTTTTGTTCCTTTTCAGAATTTCATGTTATCGAACGTTGTGTGAAATTTGTGTTAGTAAGTATATTTAGTTCTCATGTAAATTGCATAATGTCTTTATGAGATTAAATGTCTTTAAACCTAGGTATAGTTTTCCTGCTCCCGTATTCACAAACTGACACATTTCAAAATCCAAATAATATTTTGACGAAATAATCAGTCCGCAAATACCTATTATACGTTATTAAACAATTTAGTTTCATTTTTATGAACATCAGATTAGTCTAATTATCTTTGATAAAAATGAACTGTCAGATTTAGTGGATACGAAGGTATTTCGGTATGATATGAAAATTGTTAACTTTGCGATGAACGTTACAACGTGCAAAAATCGTTAGCGGGAGCGTTATTTTTAGTGGCACACATACATGACTATAACGTCATTAATAAGAATGACCGTGATACGAATGAAATTATGATGACCTACGGCTTCTGAGGCAGATAATTCTCTGATTTAAACTAGTTTTCACTTCACTTTTAGTTTCAAATAAGTAAACACCAATTAATTTTTTGCCCCTAAAGTCATTTGGCCTTTAAACGAGGTTTCCATTACAAAGGTAAAAACTATAAATTATTATAAAATTTGATGCGTTATCGGCACTAATCCTATGTAAGAGTTCCTTACCTTTTGAAGAAACACGTATCTAAGTATCTAAAGGTGCCTATAAAACCGACTTGCAAAAATAACTGCGACAGTCGAGGAGAGAAGAGGATAGGCAACATAATAATGCCCACAGAATTTGATTTTGTTGAAACATATATATAAATAATACATACGAGTATTACTTTACTTTTACACACGTACGTTCTATAATGAAATAACCACTTGGATAATTGGTGTGATTTGGCGCGCGGGGGCTGGTAAAGTTGGAATTATGATTAATGAGTACCCATTCGAAGGTGAGTATTAAGGACTCAGCCCGTCTAGCATGACCACCGAAACGCGATATGATACGATATGATAAAGCTATTTATCGCTTCGAACTGTCAAAAATCATTGGATATAACCGCCATCTTGAAATTTTATCGAAACTGCGAACTTCTATTGTATATATACATGTTCACAGTTTCGATAAAATTTCAAGATAGCGGTTATATCCAATGATTTTTGACAGTTCGAAGCGATAAATAGCTTTATCATATCGCGTTTCGGTGGTCATGCTAGGCGGGCTGATTAACAAATTTTTATGATATAAACCTATGTAGATAAGTATACGTAAGTTCTTTTACTTGATTACCTCAAAGTATTTTTTTAACTATCAATATCTACAAGGAAAATGATGCCATTATATTTTAACTAGCATCATACATGAGGAAACCGGGTGTGTTATCTGTATAATATTGAAACATGCTCAAGTATAAATATGTAATATAATATTATGATACTTCCGTTACGTGTTACTTTTATTATTTAAATGTTTGTTATCAACCTTTACTATGGTGAACGCTTTAAAGAAAGTACAATAGGCATTTGTTGTATACAAAACAATCAAGGAAGTCAATTTACATCTGCGGTCGAGGTCATGTAGACTTCAAAACCTCAGATCATTTATATGATCTGAGCTTCAAACCATATATTTCTAATTTCACAATCACACAAAATAGATAATACAAGCAACTGATGTTTTCCCCCAAAAATTTTTTTTTTTTATACAAAGCACGACAAATGACTCAACACCACCTGATGTGAAGCGGTAAGAAAAGTCCATATGCGAAGACAGCTAGTGCAGTTTAGACACTGCTCTAGCCGCCTCCACCTTGCCGGCCTGAAAAATGCTTTTTCACGCCTCTTTTGAAGGAACCCATGTTATAGGAAGGAGGGAACACATGTGCTGGCAAAGAATTCCAAGTTCTGGAAGTACGACAAAGAAACGAGGTACTAAATTTCTTTGTGCGCGATGTAAAATATGTTTTTACCAGATTAGTTTGGATTTGTTTTGTTTTCTGGAACCCACGAGTATTGGTAATGTTGTAAAACAACAGGAAAAAAGATGTAAGTTGGTAACTATAATTACGTATTATTGTATTTTTTTCCTTTTGGGATACCTACACTAAAAGAGTGACTAAAGGTTATCGCACAATATCAGCTCGACACTAGATCAGTATCGTCCCGACTCGAGCCGCTGAGTATTATTTGCATTATTACATTTAATCCCATCTTGCAAGCTAATCAGTATCATACCGAAATGTCCTCGTCTCGGGATCAATTCTGATGGAATTGAAACGTCTCGATTTCGATTGCGTTGAGGTGACACCATCACAAATCTTGTGAAAACTACAACAGCGTCTCTGTAGTGAAGTATTGGAAACTATTTTTATGTAGGTATTCGACAGCTGTTCCCACCCACAGTACAAGTTTCAATCGAATCGATACGAGTAGATTGTGGTGGCGTTCAGCTATTGAATATATTTTGGTTGGTTTCGGCTTACCCAGAAAGACCCGTTGCAAATACATAATCGATCGATTGCTGCTTTGATTTGGGATCGTAGTTGTTTTTTTGATCCGTGCCTAATTCTCTATATCCCACACCACAGACGACCGTTCGTTAAATCTGGTAAGCACGGCATATTGCTCCAAGTGACGCGGTTTTTTTGAGCCTCTGTTAAATTGTGAGGGTTCCATCGAGACCCTGTGATTATAAGACGGGAACACAGTGTTTTCACATCCAAATATTTTTGTAGTATTGATTGTATCCGACTCATGGCTATGCCTTAGAATGCCCGAACCTCATGGCAGGTCATAATTATGCCCGTCTGTTTCGATCATACAGCGTACAGAATTGATGTTTTCGTTGTTCAAAGCGGTAGATGAACGACCATCACGACATTCGTCCCTAAGATTGATACGACCGCTTTCGAATTCAGTCCACCTGCATGGTTCCAAATCAGTCGACTTCATCGCCAAAAGCAGTTTGATTTGAAGGCGAGTCACTCTGCTGAGGCGTCAAACTACATTTAAAATCGTATTAAAATCATACTGAGATTATTTTCACAATGTTACCGTAGACACGCAGTATTTATCATGGCGCCAAAATGAAAAATTGTGACAACTAGATTTAAAAAACTTCATTTTAATGCCAAACACTTTCATTTTCAGATGTTAAAATCAGTTGTAAAATATTGTTAATGTAAGTGGCCAGTTCCGGAAAGTTTAAGTGGTCCCTTATGTGTTACAAGTTCAGATATGATGGTTACTTTTAATGTACTTACCTAATTTTCTTTTTTTTTCATTATAAACGAATTTTAGACTAACAAGTTCTTGGGTTAATTTCCTTGGCAAGTACTTGGCGTTTTGTTTACACTGCATGCAATATTTATATCAAAAGTGAAGTTTGCAAGTTACCAGCACCCGTACCACCATCTTTTATCGCGATCCAGTTTAGGACCTAAACTGAGTAGAATCGTTAATTCGTACTACGACGCTATCTACGACTATGACAGCGATTCAGTTTAGGAACCAATACTAAACCGAGCGGAATATGAATCGCTTTTATAAAGATGGTGGTAAGGCCCCAGGAATAACAGTTTACACTATGCGTACAATACTTAATTATTGCTAGGGTTTTGAATGTGATTTGGCGCGCGGGGGCTGGTAAAGTTGCAGGCGCAGTAAAATTACTGTGCATGCAAGGCATTACATCTCAGGCCTAAGGATGAAAACGCACCTGCCAATATCAAGTGATTTTATGGCTATAGGCAAAGGTAGCCACATACCACTTACCGTCAGCTTGCTCGTCATCTAGCTGTTAAAAAAATATACAAGTTGCTGCGCCCAGAAAGGAAAGAATATGTCTGTTGATAGTGGTGTGATAATAGACACAAGGATTGCAAGATTTTTTTTACTTTATTGAAAGTTAAAAACTTTGCGCTTTGCTCAATTTTTTTATTTTGTTGCGGTAATGGGTATATTTTGTATGCCATAATTTCATAAGCTGCTCGTATTTTTCAATCAACCTGTAAATTTCATTCCATGTCCAAATTTTTTTTAATATAGACATCTTGATCTTGCCCTAGCTTTATCCTGCAGACAAAATAAGCACAAAAGTTCTTGCCGAAACGTCTGAAGAGTGTTCACACGTGTCACTCGTTTGCAAGTTGCAGCAAGCAAGTAGTCAAAACTTTCAGTAGGTAACTTAAATTGCCGCTCCTGTTTACACAATGGTGTAGGCTTGCGGAAGTCAAATTCTGCAAAAGAGATGTTCTAAAAATATATAGAGACCTGGTCAGGTCTATGTACATACATATACTGTACAGTATACTCAAAAATAGGTAAAAATATGCAGAGCTGTGTTAAATTGTCCGTTTTCTTTTATTTCCCTCATTGCATGGTACAAAACAAGAATATTTATATAAAAAACTGCAACACAGTCAAATATTCATCATGGCACCTATATTATGTCACTTTGGTGACATTTAGTTGTCTTCTATGTCCCCCGCCATATTGCCATACTAAATATCTGTGAAATCGACGAAAAATTTCAACTTTTGTAACAAACAAACTAAGTATGCATCATCATCATCATCACCAGCCTATATACGTCCCACTGCTGGGCACAGGCCTTCCTACATGGGAGAAACACATGAGGAGCTTGGGCCATAACACCACCACGCTGGCCCAATGCGGGTTGGTGGGTTAAAGCGGTTGTAGTAACAACCGGGACCAACGGCTTAACGTGCCTTCCGAAGCACGGAGGAGCTCGAGATTATAAATTTTGGTTGACCCATCCCAGGGTCGACCATGGCGAAAGTTGCTTTGTTTTCGTATTCGAAACCAGAGCGCTCAAACCAATACGCCACCGAGCTCCTCTAAGTATGCATGAAAACGAATTATTAGTATTTTTCCCAGATTCAGGATATTTTTCGACCTGGCCGGATGAGAAATATCTCCTTTAATCAGTAATTAAAATGTAAAACTAGAAAAATTTCACGTCCTAAGGCGGGAATCGAACCCGCGACCTTTCGCAATCCGGGCGACTGCTCTAACCAACTGAGCCACCCAGGACTTGGGATATCCATGTGAATTTCTTCTAGTCTATCTGTATTTGCGTTTGACCTACGACCAGCGGTTTGGCCTGTGCTGTGCGTTGATATAATCAGTCAGGCAATCAGGGCTTTTAATTTTAAATATATGATGATTATTACAAATAATTTAGAGCAAGCAAGACAACACTCTGAAACTTTTTAAAATTATGATACCTATCTGACCATATCTAGGTACTATTAGACCTACATAGCATATAGCAGCATAAAAATATATATTCAAACAAATAAAAAAACAGGACAAATTGCATCAGCTACAGGCAAAACACGCTGCAAAATATTTAATCGTCGTATTATTGCGTGAACATATTTGAAAGTTAAAGTTTATCACAGTTGTGATAGGTTCTTAAACGTTATCGGTAATGTTTTGCGAACTTCTATGAATATAACTTATATTATTATTATTCTGAGATAATATTTACAGATACTCATGCATGACACATAGATTTTCAAGTTGGCCAAAACGTAAGGATAGGTCGACAACATTCCATTTTTTGATCGCGATTCAAAAACAAGCCACGATAATATCTATAGAAAAGTTGACAATATGTTTGTTCCCAAAATAAAAATTAATTAATTAAAATTAAGTCATTGGATTTCTCCTGGTAAAAGGTAGGTAGGTAACTACTCGTACTTACCTTATAAATGAGTAGCATCTTATAAATAACACGAAGCATAACATAGTTAACAAAAAAAACAATGCTACTGTTTTGATAAAATCATCGTAACAGCTAGAAAGTGTAAAAACAAAACAAGTTGCTAAAATTTTTATGGTCGTTACATTTACAAATAATTGATTTTCATTTGAATTAAATTTATATATATTATTTGACGACCGCTTGGCCGAGTGGACTGTACCCCAGGCTACTCGGTCAAGAGGTCCCGGGTTCGAATCCCGGTAGGAAAAAATGTTTGTATGATGAGTACGAACATTTGTTTACGAGTCATGGATGTTTATATGTTTATTTAGTATATTTCTAATATTTATATACATATTATTATCATTATTTCTCCGTTATCTAGTACCCATAACACAAGCTCTTAATGATGCTTACTTTGGGCTAGATAATAGGTGTGAGTGTATAAATATTATTATTATATTATTATTATTATTATAGCTGTTAAGTTGGAATTGTAGTATTTCAGGTGCACACGAGTTTCAGCTAGTCCTCTAAAAACCTATATTCACGGCCCACGGCTATGCCACATGGAGGGAAAGTACCTTGAATATTGTAGATGGAACATTTTACTGAAAGAAGACATTGTTTTAATTTAAAAATCAATTTAAACTGCATTCATAGATTTTAAAATAATTACATGGTTGAACCGGGAATCGAACCCGCTACACGAGAAAAAAATACACTGTAGCTTTATCATACCAATCGAAAGGCTTCATCATAAGCTTTAATTTTTGCTAAATAACATAGTGTCAGAAATAAAAGGAAGACCATAACCTCAGAACATAGAATGAGGTTCTAAACTTTTAATAACTATCAGGAATGAACTTTAAACTCTCAAATTATAAAGTTATTTATTTTCACATAGTGACTCCTCTTACCGCTTATCAACAGGGGTGTGTACTGTGTATTAATAGTGTGGTTTATGTAGTAGGTTAATTCCTACATAAGAAATAGTAGACACGGGAGTAAAGTAATATTTTTACGTCGAGGGCGCTTTTTTGCATTAAGAGTGAAGCGATTCTAAAGTAAATAGGTTCAATCTACTTCGCCCGAAGTAAAACAGTTATTTGCTTTGCAAGTCTACAAAGTCGGTTTTTGGCGCTTTTAGCGCCAAAAACCTGGAGATTTGAGGTGGGTAGGTGGTTTGATTGAACCACTAGACCACAAAGGTGGAATTCTTTAATCACTTTAACCGGTCAATAGATAAAAGAGGTAGTCTGTTCTTTATGCCTTATTATATTTTGTGATTATAGCTTAATACTCTTTCCTCTGTGCAACATGTATGTGTGTGTGTGTGTAGATGGAGCGGCTAAAAAAAACCATGGAAATACCTATTGTACTAATAAGTTTATTCAACTAACTTGACGTTTCTATGAGTCATTTTATGGATAGATAGATATAAATTCGTTGTTTAGAATACAAATAAATAAACAACACAGAGATGAAACAACAATAATGCAAAATGCGGTCTTATCGCTAGAAGCGATCTCCACCAGACAGCCATGGTAGGGAAGGGAGTTTACTGAAATTTTTATACTGTTATGTGCGAAAAAGTAGAAAAAGTGCTTCTTTTTGCGCCAAGTAGTACAATGAATGAGAGGTAGATATTATAATAACTCAATTTTAGCTTCAAAGAATGAGACCACTGGCAACTGATTAGTTAATATTTACCAGTAGCACTAAGTCAAGTTCACAGTCGCCCAACGAGCTATGGATCAAGCTATGTTACGTTAGGTGTTTCCCTATACGACCTCAGAATAATTATGATTCTAAGCATCAGAAATGAGGACAACCGTAAGAGAACTAAAGTCACTGGCATAACTAGCTATCAATCATAGTATTAGAGTGGACATCATAAGCTTGTTGAGTAGCACTATAGCTAAGGATGACGGATATTGTTTAGTCTTAGGACTTAGCTAAAATTTAATTTTAGTTCGCGAACAAATAAATCAGGACTCTTTTTAACCGACTTAAAAAACGAGGAGGATCTCAATCCGGTTTTGGTATGTTTTTTTTTCTATGTACCTATGTACACCGATTACGCCGAGATTTTTGATCCGATTTAAGTGATTCCTTTTTTTTGATGCGGAATAGTTGCCATTTGGTCCCATAAAAATTTATTTGAAATCGATCGGGTAGTTTGGTTTTTAATCAAAATAACTGGAATAATTAAGTCGTCTATGAATGCGAAATAGCAGATTTTGGCCTTTCAGTTATGTACTTTTTAGTAAAACGATAATAGGAAACAATATTAGGCTGACGGTCACCCATCTAGCTTTGACCTTAGAAAGTTATCACTAAAAATAGTAAAAAAAAAACTAGAATAAAATTTAAACCGATTTCAAAATACTAAAAAGGATAAAATAATTTTTAAGTGTGTACTTCTAGAAACATTTTTTGGGGTTGGTGCTAAGTTTTTTCCAGAAACAATAGAAAGTGAAGCACCGACTCCAAAAATATGTTATTAGGGATAAGTACCCACTTAATAAATATTTTATTCATTTTAGTATTTTTTGTCAACGAAAGTCCTCAGAGCAAATAAACCGAATGTCAAACAACTTAGATGAGACCTATCATGGCCCTATTCGCTACCTCGTTTTGAAAGTTAATTGCTGCATTAAGTATAGGACGCAAACGTCAAAGTGATGTTAAAGCAGCAGTAGGTATGTACCTAAATAAATCGTTATTTTTTTAGCACATTCAAAATTGGTTAGTGAATATGCCCGCTGACGGGGTTACGGTCAGCGGGCATATTCACTAACCAATTTTGCCTAAAGGCATTTCTTGGAGAAAAGATAAAAGTACTCTGTGGAGAACGGCCCCCGGCTCCGAGCATAATGCTTTCTCAAAGTGGGTTTGCAACATTTTCCCTCGCAGGAACTGAACACTAAGAACCATGAAGGTTATATCATTTGTGCCAAAAACTAGTGTGTTAATTATCCATGTTCTTCTGTAATGTGCAGGTGCCCAAACGGGCGCTCAATATTCAAAAGAATACCATCTATGCCCTGCCTCTCTCAATAAAGTATATTAAGGGTACCTAGGTATTTGATTAAAAAAATATAGATTTTAAATTTGTATGTACCTGGTCTCTTAAACTATAATGCAGACAAATGACGAATCATAATAATTTATCGATATCGAGATAATTGAAGTTGTCTCCTTAAGTATAATGGATTCAATAGACTGTGTCTCATTCTCAGTTTTTCCTCTGTACTGTGCGTGTAGTGCACGTTTTCTTCTATACAAAATAAAATTTAAAAAGTTATAAATACTTGCCAACCAACTGTGAACGTGACAGTGAACAATACTTTTCGTGTACGCAGAGGAATTATATTATTACATAATTCCGGTACGTATCTATCTAATTTTTATAGTTAGAAATATGTTATATGTAAAAGTACCTATATCTCCCTACTTTAAAATTTTTTATATTGTTTTACATTTTAAATAATCAAAATACCCAAGTTAAGATTAATTCATTGTGTAGTAATTATGAGGCTTAACTGTTAAAAAATGAAAGTTGACTAATTAATTCGTAACTTGGTAACAAAAATCATAATGATCTTATAATGGAAAAAAATCCTTGAATTATTACTGACCTACGTAACAGAAATTACAAAGGAGTAGGTACCTATACTCAAATTAAACGACTTTGATAATTAAGTTTAAATGTAAATATTCGATTACAGTTTAAATGTAATTATTCGATTACATTTTTTATCGAATCTACCATTATACCTATTGAGTTAATACTATACCTAGTCCACTAAATAAAGATAATGATTCGACATAACCCCTCGTCTGTGGCGTAATTATTTAGGCACGTAAACAATATTTTGGTACCTAGAATAAGTTTACTTATGTAATTTGACAAAGTCCCCTTAGTTTTAGACAGTTTGCGGCCATTCAATACCATGATGTATAGCGGTCGTAATTCATCATTCATTTCTTATTAATAAAAAAAAATGCTAGGCAATAACACTTTAGTAGGCACTACATATTAGTATTCTGTGCTCCTTGGAGTAAAAGTATTCTGCGATTCTGTGAAACCGGCTTTAAGTGGCTGTCAGAGAGTTTGTAGCATACTCAGATTGTTCTGAGGTAGCATATATATCTAGTCTATTCTGAGGTAGCATATATCTCTAGTCTATGGTTTGTAGTGATGTGTCTGTGTTCCTGGGGCCTGCAACAAAGTCGCCTCGCCAGACCGTTTTGAGAAAGCCATATGTAGGGAACAGGGGGCTGGTCTCCTAAGCTGCAATCAACGCTTTCTCTTGATTTTTACATAGTGGGCATACTTACGCGTGAGAAAGACAAGCCGTATCTACGCTTGTTGCCACCAGTGTCGTTTATTAAATATATATTTTTAAATATACAATTTTATTATGTAATAACAAAAAAATATGAATCAATATTTAGGTAGGTAGGTACATCGTGGTCTAAAAATGCTTACCACCATAAGGTTTATAATTGCATGCACAAATCTATGTCACAGGGTCGATGATACAATTTGATTAGACAAAGGGCATAATGCTGGTCATTTAACATATAGAAAACCTTGTTTGTTAAATGTCATTGTAATAGGTAGATGCATTTCCTTTTAAAATGTTTATGTAAATTTATAAATTAAGAAGTGAGTTTGATGATCAAAAAGCCATTAACAATTTTTTAATGAATAGATGCTTCACAAATATCAAAAAGTAATAAGTATCTAGACTTAGCATTTTAGCCTTTACTGTACACGGTGTGACAGACAGAGATAATTTGAAAACTGATAAACATTATTAGACTACCTACGAACTAAAACTTGTGATGTAGAGTTTGGTCATTAGTTTCGTAGAGTCGCTATTACGTTTTACAAATATGTACGTCAACTATCGCTACCGATAAACGCAAAATATGCTACTTAAATGAGAATTTTGACATTTTTCGCAAAAGATCAAGGAAGTTCGTATCTCAAGACCGATTCGATTTTTAAATCTCCAGACGTACAGAAAAGAACTTTGACAAGTTGACAGTAAGATATTAATCAAAGAAAATCTGTCGATTATGCAACCCTTAATTAAAAATTAACTGAGGATTGTAAAATCGGGCCATAAAATACTTATGAAAGACAAAGGAATATATAGCACACATAGTAATATCAAAATATCGTCGCGTCGTTATTATAAAGGGCTAATAAACGTCGTTATTATTATGAAATAATTCGTCGTGGTTATTATAAATTAATAAAGGGTTAATTAAAGCACTTTTGTCTAATTTTAATCTATACGAAATGGGGCTAATAGAAATTGAATTTAACATTTAGAATAAATAATTTTAATTTTTCATTAGCTCTTTGCACTTATTTTATGGGAGTAGACTCATATAAAGAGGATACAATCACTATGATATTCAAGCAAGTCTAAAGACTGAGGCCATTTTCAAGTAAAACATGGTACATTATTTTTTCATTAATTCATATTATTTTTTAAATATCATCTAACACTGCCATTTTCTATATTTATATTTGTAATTTGTCTGAAGCTACTTTTTGCGCCATCTTTATAAATATATTTTACAAATATCATTCATTAGACTTGTTGAATTTTACCATTACCGACGTCATAAAATTTTTGTATGCAATGGTTAAATTAACAGCAATTCATGTAATATTTCAGAAATGACACTTCTAGAAAAGAAAAATCCAACTGCTAGGTAAAATGTTTTTAAGCTTCGCGGTTCTAAACCCTCGATTATCCTTTCAGGTTAAACAAAAATCAAAACAAATTTGTTTTGACCAATAGAAGAGAAGTTCTTTGGGGGCATATCTGTATTCTGATTGGTCGAATAGCACGGTTCTGCTGCGCCTCATCGACTGTATATAAATATCAGCGCGAACTCGCACCGGGCCTCTTTTCCACAGTGTTAATACGGGGGGAATCTTATCGGGTTATTTGTGTGAGCTAACTCTAAATTCAGAATGCCGGAGACTGCAAAAATGAATGGACATGCTAAAACAAACGGACATAGTTTTGATATGGAAGATGGATCAGTGTTTTTATTCACATCGGAATCCGTTGGCGAGGGACATCCAGGTTAGTTTTCTTCTATCAGTGTGCAACTCGAAAAATGGCCGCTCTCAAACATGTGCGCAGATAAATACAAATACATTTCTATTAAAAACTTCTGTAGAATATTAACCTACTCCGTAAGCTTTGGTAAAAATCATCAAAATCAATAATGCCGCGAAATAGTACAGAAGAAAAAATGTGAATATTTTATCATAATGTTTGAATATTACTCAATAAAATAACATATTAAACGCTACACGTGGTCTGAACTAAACAATGATGAAATATTCACGATCTCGCTGTAAGTTTATTAGATTAATCATGTCAAGTAACTTCATCCTGTTTCATATTTGTTTTCAGACAAAATGTGTGACCAAATAAGCGATGCTATATTGGATGCACATCTGAGACAAGATCCTGATGCTAAAGTAGCATGTGGTAAGTGCTGAAATCGTGAAATTGAATTATTTCCTGTTCTTCAGAAATTATTTGAAAACTGGGTGAACATATAAAGTTTTTCTGCAGAAACTGTCACTAAAACTGGAATGGTGTTGTTGTGTGGTGAAATCACATCTAAAGCTAATGTTGACTACCAGAAGGTTGTTAGAGATACAGTGAAACACATTGGATATGATGATTCTTCTAAAGGTAAGTTCACATCCTTGAAACATTAACTGTTACTAGTAGTAAATAGACCACTGGCTGCTAGCCAAACATTGAAAACTAGTTTTACTCTACTTTAAATATTGGATGCCCCTTGAAGTAACGAATAAATCTTGTTTCATAAGGTTTTGATTGGCGTACACTAAATTTGCTAGTGGCTATTGAAGAACAAAGTCCAAACATAGCTGATGGGGTGTACCAATCCCGAGATGAGATAGATATTGGGGCTGGAGATCAGGTATACAAAATTGACAAAAGCCTGTTTTGCACGTTTCAAAATTATGGGTTTCAATACTGACAGTAATCAATATTGGGATAAAAACTGTGCATGTCACATCTTTATCAATTCGGGGTTGTCGCACATAAACATCATACGGTTAAAATCCAGATATCATAAAAACACATTCATGGTAAATAATTGTTATAAGCAACATTGCTATGGCAATGTGTTTCTTGCAACACAAGTATTTTGTAGGCTTTCTGTTGATTTGTTGTTGCGGGCAGTAAATGAAAAAGTTGCTAGCCAGTGAACATAAACATGGCATATATTCATGGTAAACAATTTTAACTAACAGTTGAAGTTACTAACAACAAAAATTATAAAATATTGCTCAACCCATGAATACATGACATTAATGCATTGATGTAAAATCTGAATTATCAGATTATTTCAAAAGTTTCACAGTGTCCTACCTGTACCTAATTACACAATGCCATTGTTAAAAATGCAGATACCTTTATTAAATATAAGTTCATTATTTCATTGCTGGCAAATATTAATATATGAGCATGTTGGGGTCAGGCTTTGATTACAAGACTTGCAGTGTGATGCTCGCACTAGACCAGCAGTCACCAAACATTGCAGCAGGGGTGCATGAAAACAGAAATGATGAAGAAGTAGGAGCAGGGGATCAGGTAAACACTAATCATGCCATATTTTCTATTAATATTCGCAACTCACCATAACTTTACAACTATAAGATGTTTAGGTTATTAAGGCTGGGGCCATACCTAATGCTTCTGTTCAGTTGTATCTAGAACAGAACAGAGAAGAATTGAAACCGGAAGGCTAGAATGCAATACAAAATGTACCAATCGTCACACACCTACCAATCTGAATCAGATAGAATGCCCAGTGAGAATGCAAGCGGCCATTATCACTGATAAGAAACTTGTGTCCAAGCAGAAAGAGGCACAGTTTACGCATTAACTCTGTATATTGTCACACACCGGCCGGTTACAACTGATACCGGTGATTTTGTCTCAGTACACATGAAGTTGTGCACTCAAATGCATCAAATCAAATTCACTTTTTAACATATCTTCTGAGAAATATGAGATAGAAAACCCAACTCTTCAATAAAAAACAGTCTAGTGATTGAGTAAAAAACTATATTATATATTTCAACCAGTCACCATCTAGCGTTGACATAGAAACAATAGAAAGTGAAGCGCTGCCTTCACATATGTTAAATTTATTTATTTTATGCATTTTTTTTACCGATATGAGGTATACTTAGTATGTCTCATGGCAAACACTAAATTACAACTTAGTGTGAATCAAGAAAAGCAGCAGGTGTGTGACTATGAACCCAGATTACACCGGACTCTGTTCTGTTCTAGGTAAAACAGAACAGAATCGCCAAGTGTGTGTGGCCCCAGCCTTATTACATGACTTGATAATACCTTATAACACATATTGGATGTCTTGACTGGAATAGACAGTTTTATAAAATAAATGTACATTATATTGAGATAGGAATCTTTTAAATTTTAAACTGCTAGTCATTTCACCAGAACTTTATGGTATTACTGAAACAAAAAATGTTATTGTTATTTTAACAAGAAAATAGAGGGGTGTTATAAGGTTGACGTGTCTGTCTGTATCTGTCTGCTTGTAGCATCGTAGCTCCTAAACGAATGGACAGATTTTGATTTGTTTTTTGTTTGTCTGAAAGCAGACGTGATTAGGATGGTTATTAGCTATAATTATCAGTTCAGGCGTTTGATGACTATCAGCTCATTTTCTGCATGATAAAAGGGTTTTACTAACTTTCACAGAACCGATTGATTTGAAATTTGGTGTACTGTCACTACTTTGGTGACATTCTCATGTCATACTAACCTTGCGCTGATCCTATTCCATTAAAAATTCTTCAGAAACTTACAGCAGATATAGGGTGTTTGGACTCCTAAAAATAGTCTCAGTGAAATAGTGTTTGATAGATGATTAATGAGGCCGGGGGTTACCTAATTTTTTAATTTTACATTTATTTGTGATTTAATTAAAATTTTTCACTGTAGGGATTAATGTTTGGCTATGCTACTGATGAAACCCAAGAATGCATGCCCCTCACAGTAGTGCTGGCACACAGACTTAACCAGAAGATTGCTGAGTTAAGGCGAAATGGTGAATTCTGGTGGGCAAGACCTGATTCTAAAACCCAAGTAAGATATTTCGACAGTTTTTAGTGCTTTTTATGACTTTGTTATTATTACTAATAGATACTAATTAGAAAGCGACATGGAATTGGCAGGTAATTGTGCTGTATTTTGCTTACTTTACAACTAATAATGCTTATTTGACGCTTGTTTCAAAATAGAGAAATGTATCAAATAGAAAATTTTCAAATGACTCAAATTTTCGTCATGAAGTAATCATAAAGAGTGCTCTCAAGACGTCTTTTGCCTTACTAGATCTTCCTAGTCAGAAGGGAAGCATGCCAATGTTCGAACTCATAAATTTTGTGTCTCCTCATAATATTGGATTATGCACAAAGAAATTTTGTGAACTTAGACCGACAAGGTGGTGACAGTGCTGGTTTTGAGTCATTTGCATGTAGTAATAAGAAAGAGTGGTTAGATTTACAGACTTATTTTACAAAAAAGAGTGGTTAGGTACTTGACAACGTTTTTATTTCTTATGTTTAGAAATCATAAAAAAAAATGCAATGAAAAATTGTATGTTTGATATGTTGCAGCACATCGTCTAAAAACGTTCCATTTAAAATCTGCAGAACAGATGATGTCACTTGTTGCTATATTACTAAAACATGTGTGCCCTTATTGACAAAATTGATAATAACTATGTATTATGCAAATTTTTATTCATTGTTGTCATAATAATAGTTGTTTACACTGATTCAAGCAATCTAATATCATTATAATTTTTGATAAATTTTGGAAAAAAATACCTTTTTTATAAATTTACTAAACTTTACAATTTTAATAATATTCCATAACTTTTAAGTTTGAATTGTTTTTATTGATAACAGTAGCATATATTTTCTGATATTTTTGAAAAATAGCACTATATTCAAACTTAGGCAACATCTTTGGTTATTATGAATTTCCTTTGTAAATATGCTAATAAGTAAAATTTGGATGAGCAAATAGGTTATTAAGTTTTTACTGATATTTTTGTATGTTTTACTTTTGTTTTTTCATATGTTATCTGTAGGTCACAACCTCCAGCTGGCTCGCCCAAATGAACTATCATTATTATTGTTCTCTATTAAGTTATCAGCATAATGTTTATATTGCTGAAATTCTAGATCCAAAAATATTAAAAACAAAACTATTGAACTGGGAACTGTTAAGGTTATCATTATTACTCAATTATTTCATAATTGCAGTCATTAATGACATCAGATTTAATAGATATTAAGCAATTTGTATCATAGACTGGAAACCAATTAAATGCATCAAAAATGTTATTCAAAATAAACAATCAATTAAATATAAATCAATGACTTGCTTGTTACTGTTATTGCAAATATTTCTAAACATGTATCAAAATCGTTAGTTTCCTATTTCTGGTTTGAAGGTAGTTCATGCAAGTTTTGATAAAACATTCATTAAATTAAGAAACATAAAACAAATCCTGACACTTGACCTGAATTTGCATAATAATGTACAGCTAATTTTTATGTCTTGCCCCTAGATATTATTACAGTTTAAGAAACTAGACAATCGGGTCACATAAGTTGATTGCTTTTCCTTGCATTCATAATTTCAAGATTTTGAAACCTCTATGTATCTCTCAATCGACATCAAATCAAAATCATCTCTTATTACATGTTTGCACTACCTACCCCATTTGAAATATCTACCCATAAAGACAATAACAAATACACAACACTAGTTATTAAAGCCACTTAAAACAAGATTGATAGAGGAAATCTTTCAATCTTTCTTTAAAGTTTAAAACAGTTAATAAGAAGTAATATGTGATTAATTCAGTTTAGTTCTTAGTAGCAATTATTTTATGTGTATTTTTTTTTAAATTATAACAATATATTTTGTGTAGATTTGAAAAATTTAGGAAATACAATATCAACAAAATAAAATTATAAACAAACAATATTTTTACTCAATAAGGCCCCTTATGAAGCTCTTTCGAATAGTCAAAGGTCCCTATGTCTATCACAAAAAAAATGTAATCAATTAGGTATATTAAATTGTAATTGTGTTAACAAACAAGATCATAATTTATGTCTGTGTCGTGTCTGAATTTACATCACTAATGTTTTTGTAATATTTTAAATTCCCTTAAGAGATAAAATGCTTCCTGCATTATGATTGTGTTACATCACATTATACACTGAGAGATCATATTCCGCAACCTTTTGGTCAGCTGATAGCAATTGTTTGTCACCCAGCAACTGCAAATTAGTGACGTCTGACGACATTTGAGAGGACGATAAATCCGTTCTGATACACACGAGTTATACTACGTTTGTTGAATAGTCTAACTATAACATCTTATAGTTTTTTATTTATTGATAAGAAATAACTATTTTCATTACTTATCTAGAGTTATCAAAGTACAGACGCCCACACTTCAAGATTTACACCAGTACCACACACGATTTATACGTGTTGAATAGTCTAACTATAACATATTATAGTTTTTTATTTATTGATAAGAACTATTTTCATGATTTATCTAGAGTTATCAAAAGACAGACTTTAAGATTGACACGTCAGATAAAATATGACTACAACAGATTAGGGTGTACCTACATAAAATGTTAAAGTAACTTCATCTGTAAGTCTGTGTACTTTAATTCTCCAATCCCTTTCCGGTATCTACCAAAAAGAGAAACAAATACTTTTGAATATCTTATGTAGATTTCCAATGACTATTGGCAATGTTCGAAGTCAGAAATATTCGTCTCTTAATTTTTTTAGACGCGATCTGTCTTGATGTCCAAATAGTTTTTATTCAGTTTCAACAAATTCACGATTACGACAAAGCATTTTCTCTTTTTTTACTAGGATAAAATTATTAATTAGGAACGATGAATGGCATACTTATTGTGCCATTGTGTATCCTTGACCCCTGCTGAGTCTACTGGGGATGGCTTACCCAATTTGATTGACGGCCATCTGGTAGAGTGGTCAGTACCGGTTATAACCACTCCCGGTTTCGAATCCCGGCAGGGGCAGATGTTTTTAGAATGAATGTACACACAATCGCTCCAAAGCTTTGGATGTATACATTTATTTCAGTATATTTTTTAAAAAAAATTAAGTACAATTTATAACGAATATTTCTCCATTATCTTTATTTTTCTAGCTCAAACTTTTAATGGTGCCTAATTTAGGTTAGATAATTAGTGCGAGTGAATATCACTATCATAATTGGCTGTAGTAAATACTTATTAGGAAATTGTGCAATGGAGTTGCGCGTTTCATAACTTTATGACGCTATAATTGAAATACTTAGAAGTGACTCATAGGGAAGTTTAATGTACATTTTCCTCTGTATTATTGACTTCCGTCTACGTCGTCTACGTTTTTCTTAGATATCTTGTGACGCATTAAAGCATTCCATGTGACATACAGGAAATAATATCATAAACTCTGTTATTTCAGGTCACCTGTGAATACCATTTTGTTGGAGGAGCTACTGTACCACAAAGAGTCCACACTGTGGTGGTGTCTCTACAGCATTCTGAGAAGGTAAGACACAAAAGAAACGCAAAGATTTCTTCGCATGCACTGTAATTTCTGGTTTTCATCATAATCATTAAAAATGGTTTGTTTTGCTGTGATAGTACTGAGCTAAACAACTGTTGCAACATTAATTGATATTTATTCAAATCATAACATGACTCTGTGACGTAAAGTATAAATAAATAATAAATATTATTGTTGTTGCACAAATATATAAGGTCTTCTGTACCTATCTATTTTGTGATAAGCTATGTTTCCTTCAATCCTTTTCATTCTGATAAGTAGTGTTTTAGCCACTATTTTAGTAGAGAACTGTAAAAATATATTTTCAATTGTCTGTTTAGATCACATTGGAGACCTTACGAGACGAAATTAAAGAGAAAGTAATCAAAGAAGTTATTCCCGCACAGTACCTAGACGATAAAACCGTAATACACATCAACCCTTGCGGCCTCTTCATCATAGGTGGACCACAGGTAATCTTTTTTTTCAATAATTAAATTTTCAGAAAAATCGTGTACATAATATAATACATAAGCAACTTAATGATCAAGTATTAATAAAGCCCAACAATAGTGACAAAATTACATAATTTGTACTAATCCCAAAGTAAAATTGACCTATAGTATTAATTCTTTCAAACGAGATTTTTTGATTAATGGATTAGCTAATATAATTTTTTGGTGTGTAGTATTTTTGTTTGCACCGAAACAGCATGAATATATCATTTGATAACATTATACATTTTACTGAAGGGGATACCTCATGCACACTAGCGACACCAATTTTTTTTTATTTGTTTTTAATTATGGTTGGATGGTGGTGGTGGAGGTATGGATTGTGATTTTTGCTTGTTATTGCAGGTAATTGTAGTATATAATAATATAATTTGTCATCCAGTTGTATATAAAAAAAAATGGTGAATTTAGAACATAATAAACAAAACCGCTTTAGGGAATTGCTAAAGAACGGTATTTGTAATTTTTAAAGATGTGTCTTGTATAAATTGTCTATGTATAAGTAACCAAATTTTTTATTATTCTTAAAAGTGGCCACTTTAGGCAATAATGAAAAAATAGGTTACATGTAGAGGATTATCTTATAGCGAGCACATCTCAGAAAAATTACAAACACCATTCTTTAGTCATTCACTAAAGCACTTTTGTTTATTATGGTTCTATATTTACCACAATTAATATAAATCAAGTGGTGTTGCTAGGTATCGCCCTATCTGTGTAATTTTATGTTTTCTATCATACAAATAATACCTACATGATAAACGGTTTTTTGAAGATTTTGAGAAATGAGTTATATCATCAAGTTTCGCTTATCGTGAGATCTTGTAACTATAAAATATACATTAGAAATGCATTACCTCCATAATCATCAAAACGTGTTCTAATATTAGTGGCTGGCTAGTTATAAAAAAAAACCATTATCATTACTAAAATAGGATTTTTGAATAATGCTGACAATAAAATTATTGTAAATGTTGCAGCTGTCTGGTTAAATTAGCCACTTAATTGGACGCCTAGTCTATGTATTAAACGCCGGTCTCCAACGAAACGGTCAGCCGTTTTATTGGACGTCATGGACAACTAGCCAACGTTTGACCAGATGTCTGAACATCGTGTCAGCCATCTAGTTAAACTAGCCATTCATTTGGATGCCTTGATAGGTCGTATTAATCGAAGGGCTTTTGTGTGATTGGTAGCTTCAATGTTATTTTTATAGCCGAAATCGTATAGAAGTGGTGATAAAAAATAACCTTGAACCTACCAATCATTCCAAAACTCTTCAGTACAAAACGATCCGCCTAGGCATCCAATTAGGGAATGCAAATCTCCCTAGATTGGGGCTCAAGCGAGATCTCGCGAGTTTATGAATAACAATACTGCGAGATCTCGCCAATTTCGAGATCTCGTGAGATTGGCAGTTTTTTGTTTTTTTTTTGCAAATAATCACAATATTTGAATAAATTAGAAAAAAAAATATAAGTATTATAAGATAAACATTTATTTTCACGATTTTTTCAATAGACTTTGCATCAAACATTGTTTGACTTACTTGTTTATATTTTTTTAATAAAGTAAACTTTTGACGTAACGTACGTATCTATCAAATAACAAATGAAAGAAACAACCAATCTCCTCTTCTAATATCAGAAATCAAAACAGTTCTTTTATAACATACAAAACAACGAGAAGTAAAAAAATGAAACTTTTATCTAAGTTGAGTTGACTATTAAACTAAGATATTATTTATCAATTACATAACTCCGTCCGTGTCAGTCCGCGCTTCAAATAAGACGATAAAATTTTCGTCCGAGATCAATCTCGCTAAAAAAGGCCGAGATCTCGCGAGATTGAGATTGCATTCCCTACATCCAATGGAGCTGACTTTCAATATGTCAAGTTGTTAAATGTTGAGTGAGTCTAGTTCAATGAAGTATCGGCCTAGGAATTTAATTGAATTCCGGCGTTTGGTCAAAGGCCTAGCCATCTAGCCTAGCTAATTTAACCGCATGGCTGCGAATTTAGTTTATACTACTTGCAAGAAAGGGAAAGGTAGCCAGTGTAATTACTGGGCATGGAAGGCATTTCATCTTAGGCCTCAGAATGACATCGCACCGCAGTACCAAGTGATTTTTCCTTGTTATTGCAGGTGTCTAATAGGCGGCGGTAACCACTTTCGGCTGTCAGCTTGTTCGTCATCTAGTTGTATATAAAAAAAAATACTAATTGCACAATAAACAATAACCCCCTTATTATAAAACGCAGACTAAAATTAGTCCCGGACTAAAACTGATGCTGTCACTGTGTTTCTTTTAACAAATATATGTGACAGCATCAGTTTTAGACCACGACTAACTTTAGTCCGCGTTTTATAATAAGGCAGTAAGTGTTTAGATTTACAATGAGGATTATTTAGATTTGCAACCTAGATTATTTTTCTTGGTTAGCTTAGTGTGATGTTCAGTTTTAAATACAACCCTTGCTTATTATTGATCTATCTAAATATTATCTAATATAGTCATCCTTTCTCCTACTGTTGCCGTGCCCAACAGTCTTCATAATAATAATAATTCATAATAATTAAAAAAAAAATTATGTGTCAAGAATAAGTTACAATTATAAATTGTAGCCCTGACTCCTAAACCAGTAAACACTGTATTTCAGGAGCCAGTTCCTTCCCAAAAAGTTCCCAGTATTATGATTCATAAGTACAGCAAGAGGTGTTTCAAATATTAGTAAGAGGGTTCAGAATGTTCTCTATTGTTTAATTTATTTATTTATTTAATCTTTTTTGCACAAAAAGTACATGGACGGACATAATTATAAAGCTTTCTTTATCAGTCAACCTGTAGAAGGCGTTAGAAAAATTAAGTTATGGCGCTGGACTATTCTTTATGAATAGTTATTTGTTATACAAGAGTGCAAAGTTGCTTTTTAACCGCGTGCTCAATTTTGATGACCGAGCAAGCGAAGGATTCTAAAAAAAATCAGAATCCTGAGCATTAGCGAGGGAATCAAAAGAGCACGAGGTGAAAAATCTTTGAACTCGAGTGCAACACGTAACTTTTTATCCCACCTCAACAAGGAAATGACTAAATGTAAAAAAAAAACATTTGCGCATTATTAACAGTTTCAGTCGATACTGTTGGCGTCAAATAAACTTTTCGTCACTAGAATCACTCATTTTAGGTTTTTACTTGTTTTAAAATTTCTTGTTTATGGTTTTACCAAATATGTCGCGAAAAGAAAATGGCGCGCGCACAGCAAATTAAACAAAAAGTACACCAAGAAGGTGCCGCGTCTGAGTTTTTACCAAGTTCAAAAAGGTTTGTATGATAAATTCGGCACCATGGAGGTAGAAGGTGGAGGTGGTAAAGAGTTTTAATGATGTTTTGAATTCACAAATTTAGTGCACACCACGTTCTAAATTCAATTTTACTTTATCCTCTAGCGGATAAAAACGGCTTTTGCACTCAGATATCGAATAGCAAAAATACTCTTTCCGAGATGGGGGGATGAAAATGTAAATTATAAGCCTAGCTTAAGACCTTTTGTTTACTTGATGGTGTGCAATAAAATGAATATATGTGTGGACAGTCTGACGCGGGTCTGACCGGGCGTAAGATCATCGTGGACACGTACGGTGGGTGGGGCGCCCACGGCGGCGGCGCCTTCTCCGGCAAGGACTTCACCAAGGTGGACCGCTCCGCCGCGTACGCTGCCAGATGGGTGGCCAAGTCCTTGGTGAAAGCGGGCCTCTGCCGGCGCTGCATGGTGCAGGTGACTATTCAGCTCAATTATTTGTTTTAGAGTAACAATCTTATATATAAAATTCTCGCTTTAAAAATTTTGTTACCATACTCTTCCGTAACGGCTTGACCGATTTTCGTGAAATTTTATGTCTTTTCAGTAGGTCTGAGAATCGGCTACTATTTTTTTTTCTTTTTCGGACTATTTTTTTTAAAGGCAAAACAATGTTTTCCGGGACAGCTAGGAATTTTATATGTATATTACTATCTGTTTTTTATTTTTATGGCAAATTAACGTTTGCGGGGTCAGCTAGTAATAAATGTAATATTCATACGCTCACACCCATTATCTAGCCTAAAGTAAGCATCATTAAGAGCTTGTGTTATGGACACTAGATAACGGAGAAATAATTATAATAATGGGCCTAATTCTGGTGAACACATGCTAAGATTAAATTTAAGTTCAGTCTACCTCTTTCTCTCAATATGAATACGAAAAGGATCGCTGTCATAAAATTTGACATTTAGAAACATGCATTCAATTTTCGACCTTATTAAACGTGATAAAATGCAGTGTTTAGGAGGCACCTCCGTACATGCCGTCTAAAATTGTCTATGGTTCGTATGAAATCTGTATAAATTTAGATGAGCTCTAAACAGATTCTTGCTATCTCATTCTTATTACATATTGTGAGAAAGAGATATACTGTACTTAAATTTAAACTTAGAGTGTGCCTCCTGAATTAGGCCCAATATGTAGGTATATCAATGTTAGAAGTATATTAAATAAACATATAAACATCCATGACCCGTAAACAAATTCTCGTACTCATTATGCAAACATTTGCTCTTACCGGAATTCGAACCCGGGACCTCTTGACCGAGTAGCCTTTATAGCAAGGGGCACAGACCACTCAGCCAGTCGGTCGTCAAAAAGACGGTCGGTAGAGGGCTTCCTAAAATCTATATTTTCTAAAAATATCTGACAGTTGGTCTTTTTACAAGAGTATTCTATTGATAAGCACACACGGGATCATAATAATAAAACTATGTATTTTTTCCTCACAATAGTAATCTTACATCTATACTATAGATCTTAAATTACTGTTACACTGTGATAGATAGGTCATGTTTACTGATGCCAATCTGCCAAGTATTTCATGAAAATTTTATTCCAGGCAAATTTAAATGACAATTGTGAAATTCATTAGCGGTATTTCAAATGCGCATTCCTAGAAAGACAAAATAAATTTCCATATTGAATTCGGTGGCGTAGAGGTGTCAGCGTTCTTTTTTATTATTATAAGTAATCAAAATTTGTAATTTCAAGCTCCTCCCTCCTTTGGAAGGCACGTTGAGTTGTTGATAACCTGTTTGTAACCGCTTAAACCCACCATTGAGCCAGTTTGGTTCTGCTATGGCCCTAACTTCACGTCTGTTTCTCCCATGTAGGAATGCCTCTGCCCAGCAGTGACACATATATATGGTGGTGATGATGATTATGAACCTTAAACTTTAACACAAGTTTCAATTTTAACATGTCTAATACCAGGTGTCATACGCTATCGGCGTGGCTGAGCCGCTATCGATCTCAGTGTTTGACTACGGAACATCGCACAAGACGCAGCGGGAGCTTCTCGCTATTGTAAAGAAGAACTTCGATCTGCGGCCAGGGAAAATTGTCAAGTGAGTCTCTTCTCTTTTTTATACTAGAAGGATGCGAAACAATCGCATGGTCCGCCTGATGGTTAGAAATGATTGTACCCTGCAGACGCTCTTAGATATGTACCTTGGGCACTACTCACGGCTCTAACGCAGAATGTCCACTTCTCAAAATGTCCATTGGTCGCAAAATGTCTCTTTCACAAAATGTCCTTTTCTAAGAATGTCCACTTCGCAAAATGTCTCTTTCGCATATTGTCCCTTTTAATTTCTAACTTACTTTAATCATAATTCATTTAGCAATTAGCTTACCACACTCATGTTTGACGTGTGTATTATTATTTGTATGTCTACCTTGTAAAATCAACACAGCCTTATTTATGTTGACAGCATGGCAGATGATGCCGCTGCACAATTTAGCATTTTCTCAATGATCTCTAGCGGTCTTACCGCAGGTCTTTCCTCCAATTCTGAACTCAAGGGTTTGCTGGTAGAAAACATAATTTTGTGTAAAGCTTGCCTGTGTACATCACAAAAACAATCAAGTACAAAACATATTTGGTAAAATTTGTATTTGATTGTTTTTGTTTACTATATAGAATAAATAATAGTGTTATTTACCTGTATGGGGACCTATTATCTCTTGTGCTGCCTTTAGTTAGAATATAGTGTAGAAGAAAGAATAAAACATCGAATGCTTTTTTTTCAGTAGCTATCATATTTTTTTTCTAATTTTCTTTTTAACAGTGAAATAAATTTTACCCAAATAGATTCATATTAGTAGCGGGCTATCTTTACGACTACGATTCTAAAGTTAAAAATTCTCATGCTAATGGCACAGTTTGATATTCAATTATGATTGTATCAGTAATTGATATAATTATATTAAATAGTCTATTAAAATTAAGATAGACTATCAAATATTTTCTTTATTGTTTGTTTCAGGGAGCTGAGCCTACGAGCGCCAATATACCAGAGGACGAGTACATACGGCCACTTTGGACGCGAGGGCTTTCCGTGGGAGAACCCTAAACCACTCGTTGTAGAATGACTTCGGATTTGCTAATTAGTAGAACATTGTAAATATTCCACCAGTAATTATAATACCTTTAATCTACGTGTGTCTTTGTAGTGAGGGATCGGAATTGGAGGACCTGACTCTCTATAGACGATAATGTTTACGCCACGCGAATCTTGCCGTGAACCCGGCGGCGATCTTATCCGTTCAGCAGTTGCATTAGCGAGATTCAACGTAATTATTAAGTATTCACTAGCATTAGACAAGGTTATTGGTACCGTCATTTCTGAATTTGTGTTAGTTCAGGGGGGTTAAAGTGGCAGTCCTATCGTTTGAGTAAGCTTTATCTTGACAATGAATTTGTGATTTTTATTTCACTGCCTACAATTATGTTTTGTAATCCAGTATGAATTTATCCAGTGAGCTTGTTATGTAATTATTGTTTGCAATTATGAATGTTCATTTTTTGTGAACTACTTGAATGATGGACTGCCTACAATCTCGAATGTTATTCATTGTGAGCTTTACATATAAGTGCTATGATTTTCTTTTGGTAGAGTTAACTACTTCTGTGGTCGCGTCACAGTGGAGCGAGAGAGAGGGAGAGGTATCTCACTCTTACTCGCTCACTGCAAATATCTGTGATGCACAGTGGGACGTTCGCAATTTATTTTTTGTTTCCTATTTAGTTGTGATAAGTGTCAGTGAGCTGTCTCGTATATAATATTACCTAACGTTTAAGTGTCGTCTCCTACGTATCACAATTTGTGTTGTGTTTCTGAAAAGGATCAAAGTGGAAAAGAGCCATTTTGAAAACACACCGACTCGTCCATGGAAGTAGTGCACTGTGCATTTAATCCAAGAATAATACTGTAATTCCGCTGGTAGGTTTATCGCTAACCGTAAATAATGACGTTAGGAATTAACTAGAGTTTTATCGATTTCGTAGGCGGTTAGTAAGTACTTTGTGATTATATTTTTTCCACCTGTTTTAAGACCTGTTAAAAGTTCCCATTCTGTGGATTATCAAATTGTGTAATTTTAAATGTAATAAACGATATTCCCAGTAAAAACTGGGTGGAAAGAAAGGGTTTTGTTTTATTTTCATAAATTTATTTACTTAAGTAACAATTTTCTATTTACGATAACCATCTTGCGACTATTCTTCTCGCCGCTTGCTGCGCATGAGTCATGTGGATTGTGTCAGCAGGATTCCAGTTTCCCATGTCAAAGCAGTGAGAAGCCCTATTAAAGAGAGTTATTATATAATGTAAATTAATCCTTTCGTTTATAGTGTATTAGAGGAATTACTTGAGTTCCAATAATTTTACAGTCTTATCTCATTCCAATTTTCCATTTTTGTACATATTTCTTAAAAAAAAAAGGATTTGGTTTTTGCTACAATAATTGGTATTTATCTCGAGCAGTAATTACACTAACCATTTACGTAACGAGCTGTAATAGAAAAATAACTTATTTTTTCCACAGCAATGTAGTATAAAATGGCACGAATTTTTTCATATGCCAATAAAGACGGCTTTATTGGCATTACACAAAAACACATTTTAATTTACATTAATGATATTACTTTACTTAGAAGTTGAGTAACTTCTTACTCGCGCTTTTTGGCGAGATATTTCCATTTGTCCCTAAATAATCGCATCCTCATCTGTCACACTGGGACTGATTAGGAATATATAAAAAAATCCCAACCAGTCACACTGTTACTCGATTATAATGTTATTTGATGAAACTTTTTATTTGAAATTTCCCAACCAGTCACCGTTACAGGTGAAATAAAATAATGAATTTATAACAGCACAAATTTTAAAATTCACGCTATTATTTGCGACTGCTAAACAAAAGCCATATAATAGCTATTTTATCTCATTAGATGATTAGAGATGAATCACACAAATTCGCATAACTCCTCAGTGAAATGCTTGTAGTGAAGTATTCGACATTGCATGTTTCTTATTCTTACACTTGCTTTCATTTATTCTATTTCGTTGATTGTTCTCTCTGCAGTGTATCATTAAATGTGACTAGTTGGGATTTTTTTTACAATCCGTTGGAAACAAAGATAAAATTTTGTCCCAACAAGTAACAGTGTGTTAATAAATGTGACTGAAAGGGTTTTTTTTTGTATAACCTTCCCAACCAGTCACAGTGTGTGACAGACGAGGGCGTGACACATAGGGAGCAAATGGATATCACATTCATTCATTCATATGACGTTACATTGAATTCTATTAGACTTTCCGCCCACGTCAGTCAAATCGGCCACTTATTTTTTGCGATTTATATACTAACTGATTTTGAGAGATATCCTGGCAACTTTACTTCGCTCGCAATTTGCGAATACGATACTTTTCCAAACGTTCTATTTGGCTTAGCGGAGGCGCGGCGAAGTGACTGGAGAAAATAACAATTTTAACTCAACCTTATTTTGAATAGCTAATATACGATTTTAAAATGGCATCTGCTCGGGGGCTGTCGTGCGTGGCAGATTTAGAGCGGGCTACTTTTTGCTATATTATGCCATTTTAAACCGTATGACACACCAAATAAGTTATTATCTAATAAATTAAGTAATTGTTGTCTTCTGTCTATTTGCCCTGCCTCCGCTGGTCTGCGCTGAGCTTTTTCGGTCAACAGTCGGGGTCTCTGCAGGAAAGTAGGTACTATCAAGCAAATAAAATCATGCCCATGGTAGAACCTTATCAAACTAATGGTCATAATATTTGCTGTTATCGTCAAGTCAATAAAAGTAAGATTCAATCAAACAAGGTTCTACGATGGGTCAAGATCAGGAATTTAATTTGTTCGATAGCACTATACCCTATTTTTGTAGGACGTGTTTGTCGTGTTATACTTCGTAGCCACGCCGCTAAAGCAATTGCAAAGAAATTTGGCAGAATAATTGTTCATAAACTGTCGTTCTTAATGCACAGTAACAAAAAAAAATGTCTTATTGTCTTGTCTTACTAAGGAGTTATGCCAGAGCCGTCTTTAACCTATTGGGGGCTCTGGGCACTTTATTATTTTAACCGATTTCAAAAAAGAGTAGTTTATCAATTCAATTATTTTATTCTTAATTTTTGATTTTAACATTATTTTAAATGTTTGAAAAACTACTTAGTAATTAAAATATAATAAAACTAGAAAAATTTCACGTCCTGAGGCAGGAATCGAACCCGCGACCTTTCGCAATCTGGGCGACTGCTCTGACCACTGAGCCACCCAGGACTTGGGATATCCCTGTGAAATTCTTCTAGTCTATCTGTATTTGCGTTTATGAGCTAACGTCCACCGTCCGTCCTGGGTGGCTCAGTGGTCAGAGCAGTCGCCCGGATTGCGAAAGGTCGCGGGTTAGATTCCTGCCTCAGGACGTGAAATTTTTCTAGTTTTATTATATTTTAGTTACTCAATTATTTTATACAATATACCTATACTTCCATATTTCCATAGAATATTATCAAAATCTTAATTTCCAA
The DNA here is from genome assembly GCA_947347705.1 of Nymphula nitidulata. Classification (NCBI taxonomy): domain Eukaryota; kingdom Metazoa; phylum Arthropoda; class Insecta; order Lepidoptera; family Crambidae; genus Nymphula; species Nymphula nitidulata. The sequence goes on along the minus strand of OX374625.1, from coordinate 11,603,787 downwards.
AAAGGGAACTTGGGGCCCTGGGCACTTGCCCACAGTGCCTAATGTAAAAGATGGGCCTGAGTTATGCAATAGTTCTCAATTATTTCCCCAAATATTGCGTTTAAGATTAATGTCCAACAAAAATAATTTTTTTACGATGTTCTATCAACATGTTATTAATTTTACCTAAAAATAGATAAACTGTACTGGTGCACTAAAAACGACAGTTTATGGACAATTATTCTGCCAAATTTCATTGCAATTGATTTAGTGGCGTGGTTACGAAGTATAACACGCCAATTCTATGTCTCATTTTCACCGACAAAATACGTCGACGGTTTATCGGACATGGTGAACAGAAGCGTCCATGTCAATCGGGAGCCGATTTGTTTAAAATAAAACCATTTGTTCACGCTATGTCGCCCTCTAATGGCAACTATGCAGAACTATTGGGTATGATTAAGAGTGGATGTGAGCGCCACTCACGGATTATTTGGCACCAAGCGAAGGCAATCAATTACGTATCGTCAGAATATTATTCCTTGAAAGTATTATTTTATTTTAAATTACAAGTTAAAATTAAAGTAATTAAATCATTTATTTTACGTGTACCTACTAGTGCGATTCCGCATCATTTGATCCTTCAAGACATCACGTTGCTCAGTACCCCAATTGTTCGTTTCAATTGATCGTCGTTGTAAAACTACAGTAGTGCCTCTGTTGTGAATTATCCACTTTTTATATTTTATGGATTTGAGAGCTGAATGCAACATATAATATCATTGGTAGATACTAACAACAAAATTACTATGTGGTAGGTAGGTACATCTAAAAATCTTATTTGGACATCTAATTTAAATAAACAAAATCGATGCATCGAAGCCAGTCCGATTTTCGGAGAAAAAGGAAAGTTTGAAGAGGTTTGCACTATAGACTAGAAACAGTTTGCACCAGTTTATATCTCTAGTCTATGGTTTGCTCCAACGCAGACTACCATAGACTACAGATAATATCAGACTACTTTTGCTTGTCACCGTCTTCTAAAGAGGGCGTTTCCGCAGCTAATGGATTAATAAACCAATCATCACCTCGGTACAGTGTAGGTGGGTGAGCCCTCTTTCAAGTCAGTCTCGTAGACTCCGAGCGCTCGCCAAGGGTCTATGTACCCGTGGATGTTAATGGTGTTGTTCACGTTGGGTTGCAGCCCACCGAAGATCGTGTTCACGCGGTCCGCTGCATCAAACACAAATGCCTTGTCGAATCTGATACAAAAAACAGACATTTACACATTTTTAAACTATAGGTAGCTAATGGTATTTCTGCTTACTGGTATAGCTGGCAAAGTTGATACAGGATGTAAGGGGGACGCTGTCGAAAACCACTGATCATCCTAAATACGATTTATTAAATAAACAATCCGAAATCGCGAAAAATAATTAGATGTTACATTATTCAAACACCCGACGTTTCGATTATCTACTTTACAGCGAGCGTCACAGTACTGCAGAAGATGTGAATTGTCTTTATAAGTTAACTACCGTCACTTTGTGCTATATTTTGAGCGCTCCAATTCACGCAGACGGAGCTCACGGGTGGTAGGTCAGCTGGTGGTAGATATACACCAAGCATCTTCTCTATTGAAATTAGGATGTTTTTTGATTTCACTACATCAGATTTGATAACCCTCAAATCGTCGCCAAAGAACAGCGCTTTATTCCTAGAATGTTACTTGAGGCTGTTGATATCAAAATACATCCTAATTTCAATAGTGAAGATGTTTGGAGTGTGTACTACCAGCTGAAATCGTGAGCTCCGTATGCGTGAATCTGACCGCTCAAAGCATAACACAAGGTGACGGTAGTTAACATAAAAAGTCAATTGACATCGTCTGCAGTCTTCCCGTGACCACGATCGCTGTAAAGTAATCGGAACGTCGGCTGTTCAATAATAATGTAACATCTAATTAATCGCGAGTTAAATCCGGTAAAGTGGTTTTTTTCTAAATGTTCAGTGTTCGCGAAACAGCTGTTTTATACTAATTTGCATACCTACACGATCCGTTTGTATTGATCAGAAGATTTTTTTACGGGATTTCTTCTTTTAAACAAGTGTTTAGCATTAGGTACGCATTACCAGCATTGTCCTCTGCCTTCGTTTTCGAGACAGTTCCCCTTACAGCCTGAATAATAATAAGGTAATAAAGTTAGTTTATATTAGGGCTTAGCCTTCTTGATCCATGGCAGAGGGTAATTCGGTGAAAAGTATAAATAGGCAGTGATGTGTATTTGCTTCGGCAGCTGAAAAGGATTGTATGCATGTAGTGTTTTTCTACCTTTCCTCTGAACACGAAGTAGCTGTATTGCCCGTATTTAACATCGTGTTACTAAACCGTAAACCTGCTAAATTTATCGCCACTGCATTCGACTAAATACTCGCGTAGTCTGAACTAGATTGGTTCACCAACCTTAGTGTGCATAAAGCATTCATTCGTCATAAATTTTTGTATGCTTTTAAGGACGGTTATCCGATGAACAAAATTTTTTAAAAACTTCAATTTAAAAGTTTTTGGTTAGGGGGCGGGTAAATAAGTAGAGTATAGGTACTTACTTGGGATCATAAACTTCTTTGCAAATACCAACGTAGAAATCTACGGAAAGCCATTTCAGTGGGTCGAAAACTGTGCCTATGCTGGGAGCAATCTGGAAGAATCCATACTCCGTGCAAGTCTGGTAGTACCATGCTCGAGCTTGAAAATAAAATTTTAATGTTCAGAATGACTTATAAATTACCTACATAGATATATATAAAGTATCACCTGGCATCGATTACGGTACCCGCAGTACCTGCTACCTCAGCAAATAATCAAAATTATCTAATATTTTCTATGAGGTTTTCGCAGCACTGGAGGTACTTATTATACTCAAGTTAAAAGAGTAAAAGTATTCTGTGAGTTAAATACTGTACCTACAGCATAAGCATTGAAATATACATATATACAAGTGCCTACGCAGGTATTATAAAACTATAGCACAACTATAGTACCTGCCAATTATTAAAATTACTCAATGAAAATTACTTTATCATTAAAGTATATTAAATCTGTGTAATGTTATACCGCCAACCAACTTACCCTATTATTAAAAGCTTACACAAATCCTTTCCATCCTAACGTTGCCTGGAAGAGATCGCTCTGCTAGCTCTATAGGTGTGAAGGTATGTTTCAATCGAATCAATCAATGAATCAACCACGATTGAAACGCATGGTTATTAAAGCATGATCAAAGTGGTTTACATTTTTTAAAAACGGTTCGATTAAAACTTAGGTATCACCACTGCTGTCAAATCTATGTATAAAGTAGTTTCCAATACTTCACATCAGAGGCGCTACTGTCGTTTTCATACGATTTGACAGCAAAATGCAAACGCAATAGAGACCGTTTGATTCGATTAAAACTATGTTGTAAAAAAAAAGGTGTGTGTATAGGTACGGTAGCGTATGACTAAACGGTAGCCCGAGAGTGCAGCCTCCGCACTCTCGGCACATCGTGAATTTTATCGTAGAGTCACAGAGTATACAGGATTATTTTTAAAACAGCAACAACCTCAAAACCATTTGAAGATCTTATCAACACAAACAACTTTTACCACCGATCATATATCCTGTTTAAAAACTGCCCACTCCAACTTGTATCCCTTTATGACCCTTTACCCCCTAAAATTCCTACACCAATAAATGTTAAGATACTATGATCTGAGGTTGAGACCCTGCTTTTATTCACAAACTTTAACACTAAATAATTGATATGTAATTATATCTTTACTATAAAATAAAACTTAAAACGTTATTCTACATTAACCTGTACAACTCCGTGTTAGCTTCATATTTTTAATGTAGATAACGCTTTTGTTTTGTCCTATTGCAGGTAGATGTGAGGTAGATACATGATGATGTCATAGAGAACCCCCCAAAAAAAAACTTTCACTATAGAAACAACTCTGAAATCGCGAAAAAAAACAGCTGTTCCATACATTTATGTTGACTTTATTTGGAAATTTGTATGGAACAGCTGATTTTTATTAACATTTCATCAGTTCCTTCTATAGTTTGTGTTGATGACATCCTCAAATGGTTTTGAGGTTGTTGGTGTTTTAAAAATAAGGGGTAGAGTTAAATATTTTTATTTCTATTTACTTACAGTTAGTTTGCCGTCTGTACGTGTCTTTTAAAATCTCGTAAGTGATAGTCCAACAACTACTTGCCGGCAAGCCTTGTCTCCATGCAATGTAACCACCTAACTGCTCCATAGGCGTAGAACCTGATGTTAAAACGTAGTTAGTGTCAAAATTAGTCATCATCATCATCATCACCAGCCTATGTACGTCCCATTGCTGGGCACAGAGGCCTTCCTACATGGAAGAAACAAATGAGGAGTTTGGGCTTAACATCATTACTCTGGCTCAATGCGGGTTGGTGGGCTAAAGCGGTTGCAGTAACAACCGGACCAACGGCTTAACGTGCCTTCCGAAGCACGGAAAAACTCGATATTATAAATTTTGATTCACCCATCCCGGGGTCGACCATGGCGAAAGTTGCTTTGTTTTCGTATTCTTAATCAGAGCGCTCATACCTCAGGTTCATACCAATCCGCTACCGAGCTCCTCGAAATGAGTAAAATATATCAATTATGTCTCTTAATGTAAATGCGATATGGATCAAAGTCGTTTACAATTTTTTTAAAGTTGATTGTCTGTATTTTTATGCAACTAGAAGACAAGCAAGCTGACGGGCCGCCTGGTGATAAGTGGCTAGCGTCGCCTAAAGGCCCCTACAATAACAAGGAATAAATGACTTGGAATTGCAGGTGCGTTGTATAAATAGAATAATATTTAAGTCGGTGACCTGAAGAAAGGTTTTGGGAATTCATCGGCGTGCATATCACGAAGACCTGACTTATTTACAAATTTACTGCTGCTCAACTATAATGTCACTGTATCATCATCATCATCACCAGCCCATATACGTTCCACTGGTGAGCAAAGGCCTTCCTACATTAAAAGTTGTTACATTTAATGTGAGTACACAAAAAGTATTGATGGTTTAAATAAATTCTGTAATATTTATTTCGCCATTTTTGAAAATTTCTATGCTACATGATCTATATCTATGATACAAAAGAAAATGTAACTTTGTAAAGATTTTTATATGTATACAAAATAATTTATACCTATTTTCGAAATATATGTAAAAACCTACTTTTTAACTTGTTGTCAAATACCCTACTGTAGAATATTCGTAGAGTAAGTACCTAATAAGGCATACTTAGTGGTGTTTGCCCCTCAAATCTTGAGCGCCCGACTGGGGTTGCACCTCCATCCTCAACTTTACATAAGATCGCAGCTAAACCTTACCACACAGAAAGCGGGTCTGGGCGGGAAATTCACGTGATTGTTGATCGCGTGCTCTTGGCATGCAAATTACAATTACAATAATGGAAGACGCCACACAGAAACTTACCACACAGCGTTAAGCTGAGTGTGTCTCCCTTAGATTGTCATGTAGGATGATCGATATTAGAAAAACATCGATGTTGACATCGATGTTAACATCGAACCAAAAGTATCGATGTTTTTCGGTAACAAATAAAACTGACTATTATATTTATGAAATGTGTTTATTATTGTTGCAATCACAAAAGTTATAAAATAATAATTAACTTGCCCAATATTTATTAGGCACACTTTGTAAAAAAATTAACTTTGATAGGTTTGTTCAGTGTCATCTAGTGGAAAATACTTGAACTTGATATTCATCTGATAATGACTATCCAACATTTAGTTGAAGCTACTACCTAATTAATGTTTTGATATTTTATTTTTAAAACATCGATAATATCAAAGTCAACCCATCGATGTAAAAACATCGATGTTATCCAGTTAAACATCGATGTTTCTTCAACATCGATGAATATCGATCATCCCTATATGTATAGGGATTCGCATGCCAAGAACACTTTGTAGTCTTGTGTACCTTTGGTGAGCCAGAACTCATTGAGAAAGACTTCAGTTGGGATCAGAGGGACCCGTCTCCAACGCTTTCTCTTGATTTTGAACCCCCGACGAAAAAAGAGGGGTGTTATGAGTTTGTCGTGTCTGTCTGTAGCATCGCAGCTCCTAAATGAATGGACCGATTTTGTTTCGGTTTTATTTGTTTGGAAGCTGACGTGACAAGGATGATTCTTAGCTATAATTTATGTAGATCAGTTCAGGCGTTTGATGACTATCAGCTCATTTTCTACATGATAAAAGGGTTTTACTAACTTTCACAGATCCGATTGATTTACTTAAAAAAATATAATTTTGTATTTTTATAGGATAGGGTAGACAACGAGTCTAAGTGTATGTAAAGATAACGTTCCCTTTACACCCTGTATAGTGTCCAAGATGCTACGAGCGTCTACCTATGCTACGGTATACAACTGCTTATTCAGGTGGGCCGTACGCTTTATTGCCAGTGTTGCCAACCTTGTTGAATAAAAAAATATTCACGGGATAAATAATCGTTTACATCGTGGGTTCATGACTTACCGTAAGCATTTGTAGCAAAATTATTACACACGTTTAGTATTGTGCCGGGTCGCGCCGTTTGTACTTCTGAAGAAAAAGTCCAAGTGATGAGACCCGAGAAATAACCCAGATCGTAGGGGTTTTCGTAATTTAGTTGGCCACATAACCTGAAAACATCGTGAAGATGGTACGGTTAGCATTAAAATAGCTATAACAAAAAATACGCTAGTTCATGGGGGAATTTAATTTAATAGATCTTTGCATCTATGTCGATTCCTAGGCCTTTGATTAAACGCCGGCATCCAATTAAATGCCTAGGCCGATAGTTAATTGAACTAGAACTACTCAACGTTTAACAAATTGGCTTACTCAACTCAATTTGATGCCTAGTCGGATCATCTTGTACTGAAAATAAAATAGGTATACCTACGATGAACTAGCGTTGCAAAAAGAAACTTCATATCGGAGCATTAGGTATAGATATCAGTGATTATCCCCATCCAGGTGGAGAGTTAACCGACTTTCGTTGCTGACCGTACCAGAGTAAATTATGAATCAATTCATGCTTTTCGAATATGGTTAAAACGCATTGAGATAATATTAACTACGTACTACCTAAACCAGAGAAAGCGGGGGCAAAGCCATTGCTGTTTTAGCGCCATGAGTTCTAGTCCAGGGACTGTGGCGCGTAGTTCACGGGATCCATCATCCAGTCAGTATATTCTGTTCCATTTACATTGTTCTTCCAATACGTACATACTTAGATACCTACCTTTTCCCGGCTCGGACACGACTGTTTAAATGACACATGATGAATCTTTTGGTCTGATAAAAACCTTTGAACTGAGCTCGAAATAGAGTAGAGTGGAGTAAAAACACAGGATAACTCCACATAAGATGTTTTTTACATGAAAAGGATTAACATAAAAGGATATATTTAGTTTTACGGCTCTGGTTTCAAGACCTTTTACGCCAGTCATAAATGTATTTTCTTTGTATCTTCATAACATTGCATTGAAATGCTGGTGTTACACATTTCATTGGATCTTGGGAGAGTTTGTATATGATGACAGTCTACATGATGCCAGTTTGATGAGGTGGATAACCATGGTGGATAAAATTCTCAACGTCTTTCACACCATAATTACTTTATTTACAACGACTTTCCAATTGCAAGTCAACAAAAACACTTGCTTCATAGAACTACACCAATTTTATAGCACAACGTTCATTCAGACGCAATTTTTAACTACTGTAATAAAAATCTTGACTGACACCAAAACTCCCGCCAAACACTCGCATTTAACATGGACCCTTGTTGGAGGCCTACCAACGCTGCGTGTTCTGGTACGCGGACCTTTCCGCTTTCCGCCCAAACGGCTGTCAGTACTTCTTCCAATGTGGCCTGCCCACTGCCACTTGATACTCGCAATTCTTTGGCCTATGTCGGTGACCTTGGATCTCCTGCGGATCTCATCATTTCTGATTCGATCACGCAGAGAAATCCTGAGCATAGCCCTCTTCATTGCCCTTTGTTCGTATTTCTTACTATAAAATATTCAAATACAAATACAATCTAACCGGTAATTTCTTTCTAGTAATCGCCGACCTTCCTCAGTCTCCATGGCCGCCACAGTGTCTGCTATGCCTTGTCTTATAGTAGCTATGCATTGCTCACCGCCCTCTAACAAAAAGGCTTCGTGTACGACTTCCAAGTACTCTGAAAATTTCATTAAATAAGTTATAATTATAGAACTCGAAGTTAAGAACACACCCTAAAATTAAATAAATTTAAATCGGTTAACACAGTATCTACATTTACTGCTCTCAATCTGGATTTTAAAACCATACCTGTATTAGAAGTGACATAGCTTTTTGCATAAACTATAAACAATTGAAGTTTTTTTTTAATGGTCATGTGAACATAATTACAACATTGATAACAATATCAATGAATTACTCAATAGAGACACCTGGCATAACTTACTAGGCCAATAGCATAACTTAGCGTATCATATTTTTTTCTTCGCGTACCTACTTTTTATGAAGCATAGATTTATTAATAAGTTTTGAGAAATTCTGCGTTGATTTATTATTCGTTGTGATTATTATGGTGTATTTTAATTGGGTACACTACATAAATACGAAAAACTTAATTCCGATAGTCATAATCACGAATTTCAGAATTCCGAATTTTATAACTCCGAATGGTTCAAAATTCCGATAATGAAAATTCCGTGTTTCATAATTCCTAATATTTAAAATCCGTAACTTAAAAATTCTGAACGTTTATAATTACGAAAATTAATATGCCGAATTTGAAGATACCGAACCATAAAAAATCCGAATTAATAATAATCCCAAATATCATAAATACGAATCCCGAATAATATAAAACGCCCTAAAGTTGCTTCTGGCACACAAGCAAGCATGCAGCATGCAAGGTTTCTGTCACGGCTCCGGCGCTGCGGGGCTCCGACGGTCCCATGCGACCTTATAGTCGCAGATGGTTTTCGCCCCCCACCGCAGCTTCGGCTTGCTCGGCGGGCCGCCTCGCCCCTCCGCGCCTACGCGGGTTGAATTACACTCTAGGGGTAGGGCAGACAAGACTACGTGGAGTCGGTTTTGCAGCGATTCGTTTCTGTCACTAACGTAGCACAATCTTCAGAATCTACCCTTTCTCGCAAACATTTATATGTTACAATATTATTATGCATATCACCAGATGTCATAAAATTCATTACAAATAGTATGCCTAATGAAATTATTCCAAATGGAAAACTGCCATCATCGATGAATTTTCGGAAAATTTAAATTCGGAATACCATATTTCGGACTAGTAACACAGCGGGTTTTTAATTATTCGTACTAATAAAAGTCGGAAAATTAAAATTTCGTATTTATGAATTTCGATAAAATAAAAATCGGGTTTTTGAATAGTCGGAATTTCGTCTCTTAAGAATTGTGAAATTCGGATTTTTAAAAATCGGAATATTCAAATTCGGAATTTTTGTGTGTTCCCATTTTAATTAAGCTTTGAAAATCTTATGCGTCAAGTGGTTCTGATTTTTAGGGTTTACAGATTTTAAAACCTGACAAACAAATTTCCGGCACACAATATTAGGATTATGAACATTCTGCTTCTTGATTATTATGCGTCGTGACGTCAAAGCAAGTTGAAGGCATAAGCCTCTAATTAGAGAGCCGTTACAATGACCTCATCATAGCAGCCTATGAAGTCCACTGCTGAACAAAGCCCTCACACATCGATTTCCAAACGTATCGGTTTTGCCCTGTCTGCATCCAACGGCTCCCGGCGACCCTGACCGTTCATCTGTCCTCCTGGTGGGAGGCCTACTTTGTGCTTTACGTGGTCGCCATGTTAGTACTTTAACGCCCCATCGGCCGACCGTTCTGTGTGCTAATATATGCTATGCCCACTGCCACTTCAACTTGCTAATCCTATCAGCTATATCAGTGACTTTAGTTTTCCTACGGATGTCCTCAATTATGATTCTATCTCGTAGGGAAATACCTGACATAGCTTGCTTCACAGTTCGTTGGGTGACTGTGATGTGAACTTGTTCTCAGCCGTCTTATAGACACAAAAAAAGCCAAAACACACCGACCGCGACTAAAAATTACAGCTTTTCAGTAGGTAGGTTTTTTAATACAAATAGATGACAAACAAGCGGATGGCCCACTTGGTGGTAAGCGGTTACCGCCGCCTATAGACATTACGTTGTCATGCACTGTCTATAGGCGGCCTCAGATGGCCTTTTTTTCCAGGGTGAAATCCGACTACAGACCTACCCGCCGCTGGCTAAGCGACGGGCGTGTGTGGGGGTCGCCCAGCGCTTACAAGGCACTGGGAATACCCACTAAAACTCCCCGGTAACTTCGCTGCCCTTCGCGGGGGTAGCATGGGCTCTGCCAAAGCAATTTCACCAACCCACCCCCAGGCAACCCGGCCTTACGGCCAGGTTTTGCGCCAATGGAGATTACCCAGAGTCACTTGGGTAATCCCAGACGTGGCGGCCTGTGCAGTGCATGCGTGGGGGGCACCCACGCACGCGGCCGCGCCTAGGGCGCAGGAAGACGAGCGATCACCGCCCGCCTCCTCACGCCCACCCGTCTACGCCGGATAGGGGCGACCAGAGGATCCTCTTCCCGCTCCCTCTCCGCTGCCTCCTTCTGCTTCAGCAGTCTCGCAGAAGTAGGCCACAGCCTCCCATACCCTCTTGCTACCAACCATGGCTCTTACCATGGTTGACAGGGAGAGGTGACCGCCACCGAGCGCCGCTCGTATTTCGCGGCGCTCATGTCGCCAGGAGGCCTAAGATGTACGTTCGTTGCTTTTTAGTAATTTCACTGGCTACCTTTCCCTTCAATCTTCACTGCTGAAATAAGAAAGGCGGTGGTACCTAACCAGACGACTCTACATATGGGCCTACCACCTAGTAATAATAAAGTATTAAGTTTTATCGAATATTTTAACATATTTGTTACCTACATAGGGTGCATTTAAAAGGGACGCTCTCGAAAACGAAGGCAGATGGCAGCTGCCATCTGCCTTCGTTTAAAAAAACATACATTTAAAAAAAATCTCTAAAAAATATCAAGAGTTTAATTCTAAATAAGTAGTAATACTTACAAGACCTGTTTACATGGAACGGCGGATTTTTTTTTCGCTATTTTACTTTTTTTTCAATAACCAAAAAAACGAAATGAACTATCAGCACCAGGACTGTCATCTGCCTTTGTTTTTGAAAGCGTTCCACTTACACCCCGTTTATTTTCTACAAATGATAGCTCTTCGTAGGAATACTCACCGGAAAAATCAATTTTGGCTAAAATTGGTCCACTCGATCCCACTACACCATGAACTAGATGGGGGTAACGTTGTTTGAACCATATGACCATATTGGCAGCATAGGAACCTCCATAGAGGACTATTTTGCTGTTTTCAAAACGTTTTTGTGATTTGACGACATCTCTTATGAAGTATGCTAGATCTGCCAGTGCTTGATCCACATTCAAGAATCGGAGGTTTTCAGCAGTCATGTTCCTGAAATGAACGTAGCTTTTTTATACATTGATTATTAATATTAGTATTATACATTTACCATTGTAAACGGCACTGTCCGGAGTCACCCAACTCTCCCCTGCTAATCATGTTTTGAATAGCTCTAATGAGGTGGGCGCGAATAACTGTGAATTCTACAGTCGTTGACGCAAAAATGTAGATATTTATATTATGTTTGTCATGGTTTTAAAATGAAGTTATTAGGTACTTACTGTCATTGTTATTATCATGCTTCATATAATACTTACTGGTAAGGTAAACTCTGTCCATAATAGCGGTGTTCAGTGTATATCATGTAACCTCTATTCTCCCGAGCCATTTCGTACATGTTGCCTCCTCGGAGCCAACCAGGCGCAATGTCCCATTCACCCCCAACCAGTATGAATACGGGAGAACCGTCGTCGCCTAATAGGTCTTCATTAGACATGTAACGCTGACAAAAAATAAGCAAGATTTTTGAATTTGAAACTAAGCATTTATGATTATGTTTGTATAACCTTAATTAAATAAGATATCTAATAATATTCGGTAAAGTTTGATTTGCCAATCGAAAAAGATTAGTTAGAGACTGTGTAACATAAAGTATCATTTACCATCAAATACGTATCCGAATTTTGAGGATCGAAGTGGTCTATGGGCATTCTGACGAAATTGGTTAAAACATTTCTAGTGAGGGTGTCGGTGCCCTCTGGCGGAGGCATGTCTACACGATTGGGGGGCTCTACTACGCGCACTTCGGCCCATAGCAACGGCAATCCGCTGAGGAGTACAGCTAACAATATCTAGAACAGAAAAAATATAAGCACTATAAGGCGAAAGCGAGCGTTATTATGCACTAGTTTTCCTCTTTTCTATACCAGCAGCGGTCAAAAATGCCGCAAAGGTTGGGGTAAATTGTCAATCATACTATTATATCTATCTTCAATCAAACCATCTCTATCGTCAATAATACGATTAACAGTAAAGTTATTATAATTAATTGATAGGACGAGGCTTACGCTTGTCGTTATTGCAATGACTCCAAGGATTTTAAAAAAATGTATGTTTTTAAAAATCAATAAAATGAAGGGAAATTATTTTGATTCTTATTTTGATGATTATTTTGATATGAAGTAGCATCATCGCACCTGAATACAACAAAATCATTGTTCTAAGTAAATTTAAAGACCGTAACTTTAAAATTTATATTTTATTTAATTATTTATACTGTCCAATTTGTCCACTAACACTTCTAAGTTCTAACAGTACTTATTAAATAAGTTGTATTGAAAATATTTTAGATGTGATGGATGTAACAATATAGTAATTTTAGATATTGAGATACCTAAATATAATGAGTTATTCTGTCGCTATTATTGTTTTCTATGCATGGGTGAGGTTACTTTTTTGGACATTATTTCAGTTTGTCACAATGCGACAGCGCCCGACGCAGAGCTGAATCATTAAGTTGATCGTTTGCGATTAACACAACGAATTCATATCTAATCACAAGTAATAATGTTATATATTTCAAATTATTCTCTATAAACAGAATGTTTTGCTAAAAACTCATTTCGTCGATTTTTATTTTTATTTTTTAGGTTATCGTGTCCCAAAACATTTGAATATGATAATCACGTAATAGCCTAGATGTCGATCGTCCGCTTTACATGTATCTCAAATACATAGTAATATACTATGATATAGGAGCCACTGATATATGTGAAGATTTACCAACAAATTCAACCGATCAAAAGCTGGTCATTTGCAAAAGAAAGTGTATTCTTTATTATGTCAATAAATTATGATGAATTGATCATTTTTGGACAGACTTTAGACACACACAAATAACTATGAATTTGGATGTTGATATGAACTGAACGGTGTACAGCATTGAGTATATTTATTTAAAATCACCTCTAATTATGGAAGCCAACTCTTATTAATTTTATAAACTGACGCAAATAAATATACTTATCTACTTATATTTAAACAATTACTTAGGTACCTAACCTACGTTAATCCATGTGCCTATAATATTCTAATAGTTTACGACAGGCGGCATCTAGTCTATGGTCGGCATCATGCAACAATTACTAGCAACTCTACGTTTCACATTTACTCGTCTTGTGTTGTAGTATTCCTCGCGTTCTACTTTTGAGATTAATTATATTTTTTACTACTATTTAGGAGCGAACCAAAAATGTGGAGTGCGTTTTTCAAAGAACTGCTCCGTCCGAGGGTCCGTTTTGGCGCCTTTATGAAAGTTCTTAAACACAATAGAGCTATATATTTAGATTAACGTAAAACAGTTCGCTGTGTTGCGTATTGAGGGGAAAGGTAGCTCGTAAAATTACTGGGAATAGAAGGCATTTCATCTTAGGCCTCAGGATGACAACGCACCTGCAATACCAAGTGATTTTTTCCTTTTTATTGCATCTGTCTATGGTTATCTCTTTTATGGTTACCTCTTACCACCAGGTGGGCCATCAGCTGATTTATCAGCTAGTTGTATAAAATTTATACCTCCTAACCCAAGTGAGCTATACTAAACCATCAAATATTGCTATGAGACAGTATGACAACAACCAAAACAAAAACTCTTTGGTCAAGCTCTACATCTAATGTTGCCCTGAAAATGAAAGATTTTCAATGCAACTTTAGATGTAGAGCTGGACCAAAGAGTTTTATTTTGACTTCCGGGGAGTGCCCGTTGGAGGACAATATTTATGCATTGTGAGTTATGATGTACCCAGTGTGTGTTTCCTTTTTGAGATAGTGATTTTTAAATTTTCATGTTAAAAATCAGCTATAAAAGGTGGTAGGCAAATTAATGAAATTTTTGTTATTTTTTTTTATTATTCAGCCAATTATAAGTTCGATTGGGAGTTTTAGACCTTGAGTTTCATCCTAATCTAATGAGTTTGTTTGTTGGTTACGCTGTCACGCTGATACGGCTGATACTGCGGTAGCTACGCCTCTGGTTCCTATCTACCTCTCCTACCTGTAAACAGGGCCGCCGAGCCAAGCTAGCGAGTACGCATATTCTTCTTGTGAAGATTGAAGTGTCATCCTTATCAATGTCTTCTTGACACACAATATGCGTTTCTGAAGCCTTATATACACTCGGTGCATATAAAAACTGACTGTGTGCATCAGTATTTATTAACAGATACCTAAACAATCACATCCAATACTACCTATTATTATATATTTAAATGCGAATAAACGTGCCATCACATCATAAATAAAGGAGACACGTATTAAGTACCTAGTCTCTGGTAGGTATATATATTAAATATCGAGGGCCTGAAGTGGACCACAACTATACATGACCTTGAATCTTAGTTTTATACGCAACTCACATTCAACCAGAATATCATTAATACATATTACCTACCAGCAAAGCGTGTAAATTTTTTAGATCTTGCGCTACATACACCATATCTATTCACATCAGTTGAAATGCTTTAACAACCTCTATTATTATTTTTATCATGGTTAAAAAAAGAATAGAACACCAGACAAAATTACGCGATTATGCCTAACAGCTTTGTTGGCATTCACCAAGAAAATGCTTTTACCCATTTACTCATACAATACTAGAAAAATTATTGCTTTCATCTATTGACTTATATTTGCTTTTGCCTATATTTCATGACTCTACCTTTAAAATATTCTTTAAAAGCCACTATAATTCATCAAATTCTACAATTAAAATAAAAAATAACATACCATACTTTTAGTTATCGTATCACATACCACTAAAACACTAACCGCGTATTAACTTTGATTAAAAATTTAATGAAAATGTCGTGTTAAAGAGATAACTTTTTTATCAGAAATATTTGATCGATAAAACTGTATAACCCCTACCTAATTATAATTTTATCTATATCAATAGATTAATATTGTACTCACCACGTTAAGATTATTTAGACCTACCTATTGATTGAGTTGAAATGTTTTCGAAACACAATATTATCAACGACCATTAGGTCGTTGCATTAGCAATGTCTTAATTAAATATACATATACGAGATTTCCAATAAAAAATCGAATCAGGATCCCTCAATGATATGAAGAATATATAAGCATAGGTAGTAAAATAATTATATTTTGAAATTAAACATTTTACAGTTGGGGCGGCGAGTGTAAATAATAGAGTGTCACGTTTTATTGGTTTTAGTGAGTATTATGTGTGACTCTTACGTAGAAACTGAAATCGTTCTGGTACCAAATAGCCCATTAGGATAAGGTGTAAAATAAAGTAGCCTTTGTTTCCTCCTTTAGGTACACCGTGCAAGATGACAGTCGTTGAAAGTCGGTAGTCCTGGCTCTACAATCTTTGTCATAAAGTCCGACACATCTCTGCTTTGGCACCGCGGTGCAGGCTGTGCGAAAGTTAATGTATGACCAATTGTAAAAAGTTTAGTACCTACCGTGTCAACGCCGAAAAAACGAAATAACGCCAGTGTGGAATCGAGTCTTATCAAAATACTATCATAAAGTAAATACAGCAAATAAACTTTCCAAAACTTTTGATTTGTATTTTACATTGTTATTATTTTAATGATTATTTTATCTCAAAGCTGTGTTCACCACTTTTACCGTAAATAATGAAGAGGTAGAGTAAAAATGATGAACACCCATTATGTTATAAAACTTGCCTTTGTGTCACTGACATGCTACCAAAGTGTTATTCTACTTCTGAGGCCGACTTTACCTAAGCGATCTAGTAAAATTTTACAATTAATAATAAAGCACCTAAGTACTTAGATATTTAAATTCATATATTTAGAATAAGTAATGTATCCGTAACACTCGACGTAGGGAGAGTAAACGAAGCTTAAAGTGAAAGCGACATAGCGGGAATAAGTCTTTTTTTTATTAATAAATTATTTATTTTCTATCATAACATATCTTAAAAATATCTATAATAAATTAACACTTAGATCCATAAGGACGACTGCAGTCTTTAGTTCCACATATTAGACGACCCCCGGCTTTACCACTCTTGTAAGGTGTTTGTCTCATGTAGTTGCCTCTGTAAAAACAAATAAGTAATAAAGATTTTTAGAGTAAAGTTACTGTTTTACAAAAATAATTCAAATATTTTATTTTTATTTTTGTTTGCTCACTAAATAAGTGTACATTGGATATATTTCATCATCATCATCATCACCAGCCTATATACGTCCCACTGCTGGGCACAGACCTTCCTACATGGAAGAAACACATGAGGAGTTTGGGCCATAACACCACCACGCTGGCCCAATGCGGGTTGATGGGTTAAAGCGGTTGCAGGAACAACCGGGACCAACGGCTTAACGTGCCTTCCAAAGCACGGAGGAGCTCGAGATTATAAATTTGATTGACCCATCCCGGGACCAACCATGGCGAAAGTTGCTTTGTTTTCGTAATCGAAATCAGAGCGCTCAAACCACTACGCCACCGAGCTCCTCACTTAAGACCTAGTTACTAGTAACTTTTTTGTTTATCTCATCGTGGGGAGTTCTTTCGAATAAAACCGAAGAAAACGAAAGATTGTGAATAAATAAAACGACATTAATTAAGGCTTTAACAAATTTTTGCCATTTTACTTGCTCAAGTAAGTTGTGTAGTAGGTTACGTTTGTCTATAGGTCTATTAGGTACCTTAAGATATTTTTTTATGCTAAAGTAAAGTTAAAACGAAACGAAAAACGGCTTTTTGTTTTTGTAATAAACAAAAAGTTATGTATATTATTTTAATTATATATTATTTTTATTTTTTGTATGTTTATATTATTTTAATTACTAAAAAGGTAAGCTTAGAATTTTACACCAGCCATGATCTAGGTCACAGCACTTCGACCCATGGAGATCTTTTGTCCCTCCCCGGCTACTCTTTTTGAGTCTAAAATATAAATGCCGAAATAATAACTATAATAATCCTGTAAAATGTAATTCAAGTGCATTTTTTGCCTTTTTAAAACTTTTAAATTAGTTTTTTTTATTGGTTTGCTTTTAATTAGATTTTCGATTGATTGAATTGCATACGTACGGTGGTCCATAGTTGCACACCACGAAGAATCTATTCCAACCGTCGATAGACCATTGCGATATGGCACAGCCGATGTGTGTAGAGTCTGACCACGCCATCTGGTAGTAATAAAATTATCATTAAATACTCTAAAAACATAATAATGACCATTCATCCATCCTTTTTTGCTTTCTTTGTCTTTAATGAATATTATGATAGGTAAGCAATGTGTAGCGATATAGTTATATTGACTAATAATATACCAGTTTTATTTTATTGTCAATCTTGTTTCTTTAACTGTCTCCATTTTTTACTATTACCTATAATTCTATAATTCTTCTAGGAATTCCTATATGCGGAGACTTTCACAGACTTTATGTATTTAATGACATTTATACCTTGTTTATGTAGTCATTAGTATGCCACAAATAAAATAAAAATAAAAATAAATTTATTAAATAATTAATACGTGCACACACGACTCATAATAATGAATAAGTTTAAATATCAAAGTTGGACAGAATAAGACGGATTAACTATAAATAGATAGGATTTAAACCAGCTGTACACGCGTATAGAATTACAATTGTTTTATTTTTTAATTAAAAAAACAATTTATGTAAACATTATTCCGTCGGGCAAATTGGGAGATTTATGTTAGGAAATATGCATATTTGCAAGGTGAATTGCTGTTTCGTTCCCACATCGATATTCAACAATGTACTTGTGGCGCGAACGATTACACGAGTATGTAGGTGCGTGCTTCAACTATAAACTCAAAGTATGTAGATAAATTCTGATATATTTACGAATAATTAAAGGAAAGCAACTCACCTGTGTATAGTGGCCGATCTGCTTTGATCCTCTGAAATCGCTAGCCTTTATGGGTCCGTAGCGGTAATCCTTGTGTTCAATGAACCACGCCTCCAAAGCGCTATCAGGGTTCAGTTTGTAGTTGTGGTCGGTGGTGGAATACCAGTATAGATTTTCGCCGGTGGTGAAACGACGGGAACCTGATGAAATTGTTGTGATAATTTTAAATATTTTCGAGGAATATTACGTAACTATAATGAACTGCATATGAGGTTTATTGCCTGAAGTATTGGAAACTACTAATTTTTATAAAAGATGTGGAGTAGACAGCTGAGCTGAACGAAATTTTCAATCGAATTCATTTGTGTTTTGTTTGTCGTTTCTCAACCACCAGAGCGATTTTACATTACCTACTAATAATTAAAGTAAATACAAAACAATATAACTCAACGCTGTAAGGTGACAAAATTGTATTAATTTAGACTAAATTATAGTTATTACGTTTAACTTCACGTTTATTGTAAAATATTTTTTTCTCACCAAGGGAGAAATTAAAAAGTTTTTATAGATGTAAGAACTAGGCAATTTGGGGTGTCTTTTCTTTGTTTTTTTTTCATCGCTTCGTTATCTTTTTAACCCTCGACGCAAAAAAGGGATGTTATAAGTTTGACCGAATAGACCGTTTGAACGAAGAAACCGTTTTTTTATTGTTTGAAAGCTGACGTGATCAAGATGGTTCTTAACTATAATTTATGAAGATCGATTCAGGCGTTTGATGCCTATCAGCTCATTTCCCACTTGACAATAGGACTTTACTAACTTTCAAAGATACGCTACATTTGAAATTTGGTTTACTGTTACTCCAGTGGTATTTCCAAGACATGCTGAATATGAGCTGATCCTATACTGTCGAATAGTCTGCGGTATGCTCAATTGTACAGAAATTGACAGCAGGTGTAGCGTGTTTGGGCTCATAAGAATATCCTCAATGAGATGGTGTTAGATTTTTTTTTTATATACAACTAGATGACGAACAAGCTGACGGCCCACCTGGTGGCTAGCGGTTACCGCCGCCTATAGACACCTGCAATAACAAGGAAAAGCACTTGATATTGCAGGTGCGTTGTCATCCTGAGGCCTAAGATGAAATGCCGTCCATGCCCAGTAATTACACTAGCTACCTTTCCCTTCAATCCGAAACACAGCGAACTGTTTCACGGCTGAAATAAGAAAGGCGGTGGTACCTACCCAGGCGACCCTACATATGGGTCTACCATCTAGTAGATGTTTAATAAACATAATAATAATAATATTCATACACTCACTCCTATTTCTAACCCAAAGTAAGCATCATTAAGGGCTTGCGTAATAATATGTATATAAAGATTAGAAATATACTAAATAAACATATAAACAAACATGCATGATTAATGAGGCCGGGGTTTACATAAAACTTTTAATTTTATATTATAGATTCACATTTAATCAAAAAGGAGTGCAAGTATTTAATAGTACCTATCTAACGTTGTCTGTCACATATCTACTCACCTATCGTTTTGTCGGGATTGTGTTGCTGTCTGTACTGAGAAGCCCATTTCCCTGCTTTGGCTGCTAGTTCTTCATCCCATACCTAATAATAGAAAAAAAATATTGTAATAGTTCCATTGGTTTCTGAGTTTGAGTTCTTATGCACAGGATTGTCAATATCATCACCATCATTATCATCATCATTTCAGTTGAAAGACAGCCTCCCCTAATGTAAATATCGTAGTCATAAATAATTACCATATATTTCATCTCTGAGGCGGCAGGTTGTCCCGGCACACTCCCTTTTACCAACTGCTGTCTTCTCCAATTATGTCCATTCACGAATCTCTTAATTTGATCACACGAAAGATTCAGCACTGGAATTGAGAAAACAATGAGCGATATTTAATCAATTTGACATTAAGACAATGTCTTATATAATACTGTAAATAATTATGGTTAGAATATGTCAAAGAAATTATGTTGAAATTCTGAAATGTACAGCTAACTAACATTTGCATTGAATGCACCCGATCACAGCCAAGAGGAATAACACTCGAACAGCCATTGTGTACAAAGTGACCACCGCTGACACCACTTCACAGACAACTGACGAGCAACGTTTGATTTCGTACACTTTATATGTAAACTGCATATGCCTATAGGAAAACAAATTGTCAATAGTGAGTAACCCATGTCACTTATTATAGCAGGGCTATCCCAACTAACATATTTTGTCAATTAAACTAATTATCAGCGGAAATGTTATTTCTCTGTCAGAGTATTTGAAACTAAAAATGTTGTTGGAAGTGAAGCACCTGTCTCTTGATTATTCATCTAAATTTAGTAAGTTATCTTGTAACGTTATCATAATCACTAGGCGAACGGGTTTTTGTTTGTTTTATATTACAAACAATTAAGACATATTTTATAAAAAGTGTTAACTCTACAAATTTTGAGTAGGATATGAAGTTACCCCTTTTGACCCTTACCGGCGCACCAGGGTCTCCTCCACAATAGAATGTCTATTGTCTGTTTTGTGGGCACTTCACAAATGAAATAAATTTTCAAAGACTAAAAAAATGTGTTTATGAGTTTGTGTACTAATAGGCCATCGATATGCGCCAGTTTTCTAGATTATAACAAAGGCGTTTTTTATAATGAGCAGGCAAGAATTTTGGTTTATATGCGTGTCATCAAGTCATCAATCACTTATCAGTAATTAAGTAAGTAAGTCTTAAGTACTTAGAACAATTTATTATAGCTAGGTAGGTACTCTGTTGATTATAGGTCAAGTTACATTAAAAGAAAATCCAGCTTTATTAGAGAGTTTAGCTCTATTCCCATTATCATATGTCATCACATCAGTCCTAAAATTTATAATATAAAACCTTAAACATTATATCTTAACCTGTCAGCCACACATTTCAGACTCAGGGTTTTTAATTGTCATCATCTCCCCGGAGTTTAATGCAGTGCTGTGACCCAAGTATAACGTGCAACATTATGGTTTCTGAAATTCATAACCACAAGCCAGAATATACTACCTTTTTCAAGCTATTACTGTAATTAGTACCTACCTACCTACTTACCCTTATACTGCAATTTAAACTTACAAGGGGGAAACGGACTCTTTTATAGTATGGGGGGTGAAACTCACGGGCCGAACGGGTGCGAGATCAAATTGTCATACCACACATTTGCAAACGGAGGGAAATAAAAATAATAATGAAACCATTATATTATTCATTACTTATTGCAGTGTCAAAGACAAGTTTTTTAAACTTAGGTCCGAACTTGTGGATACGGGTACTTGTGACGTCGAATTATATATAATATTATATATCGTTCAGTTCTTTTCTACTTAGTGGCCCTAATTCTGGAAAACACATGCTAAGTTTAAATTTAAGTTCAGTCTATTTCTTTCTTTAAAAACGAATACGAAAGGGATGGCCGTCATATAAATTGACATTTAGAAAGGTGCGTTCAATTTTCGACCTTATTGAACGTGCTAAAATGCAGTGTTTAGGAGGCACCTCCGTACATGCCGTCTAAAATTGTCTATGGTTTCTATGAAATCTATCTAAATTTAATTGACAGCTCTAAACAGATTCTTGCTATCTTTTTCCTATGACTTATTGCGAGAAAGAGATATACTGTACTTAAATTTAGAATTAAAGTGTGTTCCCAGAATTAGGCCCACTGTGTAACTCTGCATTTTTACAAAAAAGTTCCTAGTATTCTTTTATATCTGCATATTGATACATATAGCCGACTGGTAGAGGGGTCAGTGCTTCAAACATATATTTATAATATTTAAACACAGCTAGTAATTTTATATTATAAGCAATATTGGTGAATAAAAAACAGAGAACAACAGTATCTAAGATAATTTAAAATTCTATGCAATAAAATTTAAGACTCTGCTTTTCACTTTCATTTTTACAAAAACGTTTAAAATTAATGAAGTTTTTGAATATATCAGTGATAACATTGGACATATGAAAACGTAAATAACAAATAGGGAACTAACGTCCGCATTGAATGCATTCAAGCAGAGCTGAGAGAATCAACACGCGAATCGCCATTTGTGATCTAGTTTTACCAACACTATTTTTATTTTATAACTACCACTTCACAAGAGAAATGTAGCGACAAAATGACTTTGTTTTTGTGTATTACAATATGATGAAGAAAACTATTAATTTTCAATTACTCGACTGAGTAAAGAATTGATTAAAATATTGCAGGGCTGTCACCAATGAATATTCCCAACAAACCAATCATGCAAACAAAAGTGCTTCGTAATGAAACATCAAGATAATCATAACTCTAATCGTATTTTTATACTGAGTCGATTTATTTCGAGAAGACAACCGTTCTCGTTAATTCATACTTGCTAACAGATATGGAATTCAAGTCATCACTTTCACTTGTAATTGAAGGTATGAAATGGGTCAAAGTCAATTTTAACGGTTATTATATTCAAAGAAATATAATAAGTACAACTTAAATTAAGCTTTTCGAATATTTTGAAAGGAAATAAGAAAGTTTTGTGATTGACAGCTACGGTCACTTTTTGTTACTGATGCAAGCAAACATTTGCAAATACAAACGAAAGGGCAATACAAACAAACATGACTTGGGTAAGTCTGATAATGACTGCGTAGGCCTAACATTAACACTTTTTCGAAGTATCGGACCAATATTCATAATATTAATGAGAAGAAATAACTTTATTAAATAGGTGGTAGGCCCGTGATATAGGGTCGTCTGGGTAGTACCACCGTCTTTCTTATTTCGGCCGTGATGTTTCACGGCACAAAACCAAGTGATTTTGTTCTTGCTATTACAGGTGTCTATAGGCGGCGGTTGCCACTTACAACCAGGAAGACCGTCAGCTTGTTTGTCATCTAGTTGTATGTTCTTTCGATTTCTTCACAAATGTTCAAAATGGAAACAATTTTCATGCTAGCTTCTTGTTTATTATTTAACTATTTCATTCCTCTTCGGAGTTTCGATATTTTTTTTCATGGTTTCATTCGAGCCTTTGATTATAATTATATAATAATCAAAGATGCGAGCATAAGTTTAAATGGTGTTAATTTATGACGGTTTTAAGTTGATTAAAGTCTGTTACCTAAACGGTGACTAATCACAAGGAGGTAGGATTTGACGGTATTCGTTTGTTTTCATTGGGATTAATTGTGCATTAGCTTCAAAATTAAATTCCATGTTTAATTTCATGGCTGAAATTCGTGTAATTTTTGACTACGAACACAAGCAAACGGTTTAAAATACCAATAAACCGTGTGGTAGTGGTTCGGCATATTGTTCGTTGTCTTTGCTTCAACAATTTCTTTAATATAAGAATTCTTAATAAATTTTGGAATCCTAATCACTAAGTATTTTTATGCCTAGATATATTAAATTATAATATTTATATCTTTATTTAAAAATGTTTAACAATCTTTCGAAAGTGTGAGCAAATTGTAAGTATTTTGTTACCTATATCAACAATTTTTAGATAGGTATTAGAGATATTAATTAGGTAATGTGTATAGTCTATTGATAATACCATATAATTTTGTTAAGTGTCGGTTATTATATTACGTATAGGATAAATTATTGGAAAATACAATCGAGTATCTTTTACTAAAGTAACGTAGGTTATTGCTGCCTGAAAGATATACCTAAAGCTCGTACATGCATGACGCATCAAATGATATTACTGTTTTGTGCCCGACTAATAAAGACCGCAAAGTAATGCCGCCATCCTTTTGAGAATTTTCTTGAACATATTTTACAGTGATTTTTTGTGAAAATGTGCCTACACACCAGACACTAGATATTCAATTGTTTAGGATAAGCTGCACAATGGGGAATGGTTGCCAACGTTACTCTACTTAAAATAGAGTACTTATTGTAGACTTTATTTATGTTGGTGTACTTTTTTCATCTAAAAATTAGGAAAGTACTTACGCTTCTAATTCGTAAGTACTTTTATTTATTTAAACTCGGTTAAATTATTATGTTTTACAAAATCTGTTATACACTTGCACTTTTTTTCAGTCAAGATTTCTTTTTAATGATTGGAAGTGTGAGTCGCAGCTTTTAAAATAATAAAAGTCATACAATTTATTGAAAAGACAGACAATGAAAATTATACCGGCTGTAGGTAAGGGAAACGCACTCGAAAACGAAGGCAAATGGCAGTGCTGATCATCCTAAGCAAGACTTGTTGAAAAAAAATTAAATCCCAAATAAATGCGCTGTTTCATAATAATATTATCTACCTACATTGCAATTCCTATTGGAATAGCTGCTTTTTCCCGGATTTCAACTTTTTTTATAATAAGCCGTGTATAGGTTCACCAACGCAATAGGTATTCGTTTTCGAAAGCGTTATTAACAGGTGTAAAAATACATAAAAGTGAAGAACTCTTTTATATATAACCATTTCCCTCTATAAAAAAGTTAGTCGCTTCATAGAGACATATGATAAGAAATCAAATTTCTAAAAGGGGAGTAACATAATATTTATAACTAGAATATGTACTAAATTAAAGGATAAATATTATAATTTCATATCTACCCTATTAAAAATTACGCTCTAAGAAGTTTTGCAAAAAACTCAATTGATTTATTAAAAGTTTAAAATCTAAAATTTAAGACTTAAACAAATTATTAAAATCTTAACTAATAGCTTTATGTTCGGAAAAGTTATTTGTCTATCTATGCTATGTTACAAAATTATCTACTTTTCGATTCAGATTGTGTATTTATTTTTACCATATTAATTATTAGTAACAAGTTGTCGCTAGTGAAATGGGTTCCCGCCAAACCATGCGTTTGTAAGTGACTGATTCGATAGCCTATGTGTTATTCCTCGGTAATACCTTTTAATTAACGTCATGTCTAATATTTCCTTTTAGTCGGCATTAACTACAATAGGAGCTTAATTGATGCCGATTCTTAGGTATTTATTTAATATTTATATGACGCTATCCTATTAATTGTAATGAGGAAATGATCCAAACCTCTTTATACTAGATAGAATAGAATTATAATTGCATTATGATGATACGGGTTCATTATCAAAAATATACATTTTAAGTAAAGTTATAAGTAGAAAGACAGTAATTAGTAGGAAATAGTATAAAATACTATTTTGAACATTTCAAAAAGTTGTCAAACCGATTTATATTAGAAGATTGGATAAAACAAAATAGGTATCTCGATATTGACAAATTTATTTAGATTTCGGACTTCCGTTTTATAAAAAATGAGTAGTGTTATTTTTCCTGTCTCCATTTCCGAGGAGATTTTAATAGTAAAATACGTTAATAAAATTACATTAAATTTTCCCCTTACTTTAAGGCCGCATTTAAATTTTTTTCACTACAAACTTACTTCGATTGAACCCTTATAATCCGATTCGATAACGTTTTTTAAAATAGAAAGAGGAAATAAATGTAAGTTTAAATTAAATTCCTTCTTAACCTCGTGTTCGATACTTAATTTCTAATATTATTATCTCTACAATGTTATCGTGACTTATTATTAATATTAATTCAAATCAAACCGATACCTACTTGGATATCTCCCTTTTTATTATTTTTTATAAATCACAAGTAAGTGCTTTATACAATAAAATTATGACTCAATTTAAGGGATTCGTCGCAATATATTTTTTGCTTTGTATGTCATACGCGTCTTCCTTTGTGGTCACCACATTTCCAGCAATACTCACGTTGTATCACAATCAAATTGAATGTGTCACCTTTCACTTGAGCCAAGCAAAGTAAGTAAATTACAATTGCTTTATTAAGCTGTCGGCCTAATTGAGTTTGAGTTTTACGTTTAGTACGTAAAATACCTAAATTCTTTAGGTATATTATGCACAGGGCTAGCAAACAATTAAGCATGATACAGGAAGATCATCCTACATGGATTATCTTTATTGTTTTTAATAACCTTTTTTTACAGAAAATAACCATTTATTACTTTAAAATGAAATACTTAAGTATAGACATGGGAAAAAAACACACTTAATCCACGTTTTATTTGGACAGCCAGTGGTAATAGTAATTACAGTAACATTTACAATAGTAAACTTATGAGAAAGTAATCAAACGTTATATTAGCTTATTTGACGGCAAGTTAAATAACATAACTTATTTAGTTACTTTTTACATGCATAAAGGGACATACTTTAATCCAAAAACAGAAAAAAGTAGTAAAAAGTTAAAAAAAATAGTTGTTTATCATTAATTTTATTTAGGATCTTCTAAAGCGGATTCGTATTGTCAGAAAATAAGTAAGCAAATTCAGCGGACCCAATTAAAATTACAGTCAGCCTACCTAGTTACCACCTTTAGTGATAACCTCAGATCATAGAAAGATTCAAAACTGTATCGAGAGAGTCGAGATGTGAGTTATCGAATCCAAACTTAATACAAACGACTGTGTGAATTAGTCTTTTAGGTCCTGTACGTAAATGAAAAAAGACTCGAGTTAGTTCTATAAGAAGTTGGTTGGATTAGATCAGATTAATGTCGAAAGAATTTTAATTTGAAACGACATATTAAGTAATTGAGGCCAAACTGTAAGTTTTGATTTTTTTTGTTTATTTTTAAGACATCTTAATCACATTATTATTATGAATTTCAAATTATTTTTAAAGAAACATTATAATGTTTTATTATTCAATAGCACTCTGCCGGCTCTTACACACAAAAGAACATTTATTTATGTGTCATACATAATTTCAGTCATAATGAGATTTGCCTAGCTCTTGAATGTAAGCCATGGTTTCGCAGAATAAATTTATCTCATCCATATCGTTTCAACTCTTCCCGCATTAACGCAACTTTTCCTCAAAGTCACCATAAGGTTTGGCAGCAAATGTCTGCCAGTCATCAACCTTCTGTATTCCGTCGTAGAGTGGTAGGTGTGAAAAAAATCTCAACGTCATTACTCTATTTTAAAACTGTCACTTATTATCACGACAGACTTGTTTTACATCAAAACAATAATATTTTCCCATACACATGATTGGTGAAAACTGTGGGCGGGCAATTGTAATATTTAGATAAACACATTGCCATTATTATAAGAAGAATAAGACACTTGTGATGAAAACTACTTATTTTACACAACATTAACACATTATTTGCAAATAAATAAAAACCCGAAATAAATTAAAAGTAATGGAAACTCTTGAATATACCGGAAATATATTTGAATATACATAGATGTAATTCTTACTAAATACTCGCAGAATAAATTTATCTAATCCATATCGTTTCAACTTTTCCCGCATTAACGCAACTTTTCCTCAAAGTCACCATAAGGTTTGGCAGCAAATGTCTGCCAGTCATCAACCTTCTGTATTCCGTCGTAGAGTGGTAGGTGTGAAAAAAATCTCAACGTCATTACTCTATTTTAAAACTGTCACTTATTATCACGACAGACTTGTTTTACATCAAAACTAATATTTTCCCATAAGCATGATTGGTAAAAACTGTGGGCGGGCATTTGTTATCTTTAAATAACCACATTGCCATTATTAAAAGAAGACTAAGTCACTTCTGATGAAAACTACTTATTTTACATAACATTAACACATTATTTGCAAATAAATAAAAACCCGAAAAAAATTAAAAGTAATGGAAACTCTTGATTATGTTATCATTACTACATTAAACTGAACTGTGAATTACTTACTCATTTAATAAAATTCTGATTAATAATAATAGACTGATAAATCATAGTATTAATCAATAAAAAAATATTTTTACTTAATATCATTGATATTAATAGTATTTAATTGACTTAGGTAACGAAATGACTCAGGTTTCGGTCGCAATTGTAAGTGAAACATGATTAGATCAAAGAAACAAAACTGTGCGGAGGTGACTCCAATAGACATTTTTTGTAGGTTAACGTGTATATAGAGTGTTAACCTACCTACATTATATTCCTGTAACTCAAAGTGATTCACATTTTATTGACGTGGTGTGCTAATTTTTAATTAGAAAACCACAAAAACTTTCACGATGAATCGATCATAATATCGAACGTAAAGTAAGTCACAGTATTATAAATTACAATTCACACATTTCGCATACTTTACCTCTTCGATAATCGAAAGGGTAAAGGAGGCTTTTAGATTATGTTTAAGGAAAGTATGAAAGCTTTCTTATTGTACCTGTATCATATTTTCTTTTTTACTATCAGTCGACAGTGATATAAATAGAAATTACTTACCTTACACACGTTAAGATTGAGTACAAAAAAAGATAAAAAATCCTGACTACATAAAAAATTACCTGATTTCCAAGAAAAAAATCAAATCACTATCTCTGTAAAGAAATTTTAAACAGATAATGACAACACATTTATACGGATTAATTACAGGCTCACTCAACTTTAAACTTCAACAAAA
Source organism: Nymphula nitidulata (assembly GCA_947347705.1). NCBI lineage: Eukaryota > Metazoa > Arthropoda > Insecta > Lepidoptera > Crambidae > Nymphula > Nymphula nitidulata. Next base: position 11,574,865 of record OX374625.1, on the reverse strand, counting down.
AAAAAACAATAAATTGAATTGGAATCTAATGAGGATTTCAACTTTGGAGTTACTTTGGTGTTTGGTGAGTAATGTATTGAAACAAAAATGTAGTGCTCAATATTTTACTAACACAACAATGGATATATATTATTAAATAATAACAGGCACACGCACTATAACTTAACAACTGCCCCCGTAAGGCTGGCTACAATCGGTGACGCCGCACAGGAGGCTGCCCCCGGCATCCCCGCTGGGGTACGCTGTCTGTCCCATATAATTACCACTAAAAAAAAGAATGCACTAAATTATTTCACGTTATCTTAATACAAATTCAGCAGTTGTCTTTTCTCATATGTTGGAAATTGCAACCAAGGGTCGCCTTTAAGGTTTCAGAAGCTGCGCTGAGGTTGTGGAATTGTGGGATATCTAAGGTTCTTTAAAAAGAGCGTGGTAAGCATTTACAGTGACGGCCACTTGCAAGTGTTACTCCTGGTGTTGTAAGCTTCCACAGGCTACGGTAACCCCTAGATAATGCAGAATTCGCTCAGTTTTTTACAAGAGCTTCTTCAATCCAAATTTTTGCTAAATATCTATCGTAGCAGTAAAATCTATTATGAATTCATAAGCTGGACTGCGGATCAAAGAGAATTATAAAGTCACGTAGTATGCACAACATACTTTTTAGTACGGATTATTTTTCAATATCATTTAGATCTAGTACCTCTATCCTTACTAAAATTTTATTAAATAAATTATTTCGGCTGCCTTTGTAACAGCCTCGTTAAAGGGTCCGCAAGAAAGTATCTATTTTTTTTGTATTTTCATGTATGGATAAGTTCCATACATGAAACCACGGAACCACAAGAAAAAATGCACTGATCTCTAACATCTCAAAATTATACGCAATATAGAATAGAAAATATATAATAATAGAGATATATATTATCTTTTTAATTATTATAATACTCTACAAAAGGAAATACGTACGGTGGTCCATAGTTGCATACCACGAAGAACTTGTTCCAGTCATCGATGGACCATTGAGACATAGCACAGCCGACGTATGTAGAATCAGACCAGGCCATCTAAAATTATAAGTATTTAATTAAAATCGTTAAGTTATATATGAAAAATAATTATATGTGTTCTGAGGTTGTATAACAAACGACTGGCATTGAAAACCTAACCAATAAAACGGCTTATAAAAGTATTATGACCATAACCTTTTTCCGGCACTCACAATAGAATGTGGGCACTTGAGAGATTAATAATCGTTTAGCAAAATATCATCCTATGGTGTCTACTTATAATTCATCATCACCAGCCTATATACGTCCTACTGTTGGGCACAGGCCTTCCTAAATGGGAGAAACACATGAGGAGCTTAGGCCATAACACCACCATGCTGGCCCTATGCGGGTTGCAGTAACAACCGGGACCAACGGCTAGAGATAACAAATTTTGATTAACCCATCCCAGGATCGACCATGGCGAAAGTTGCTTGGTTTTTCGAACCCATTCCTCCTCCCAATACACCACCGAGCTCCTCATACTTATAATAAAATTGTAGAAATATATTAAATAAAATCTGCAACCTGTGTGTAATGTCCAACATCCTTGGGTCCACTAAAATCGCTAGATGACATGGGTCCGTATGTGTAATCATAGTGTTCGTTAAACCATGATTCGAGGGCACTGTCTGGGCTTAATTTGTAATCGAAGTCGGTGGTATAATACCAGTACAAATTTTCACCAGTAGTAAAACGTCCTGAACCTGTAACAATATTATTTTCAGGTTTTAGATTATCTTAATACAATTATTTCATATTTACTTTATTGTAAAAATTTCAAATAAAGAAAGAAAACGAGGAAAAAATCCCCACCTCCTAAATCAACTATCAACCCAACCAACCAATCGTCGTTCATCTCCAATCGGGGTCTGGCAGAATCCCAGGAGACGCGGGTTCGATTCCCGCCTGAAGCATACAATTTTTTCATTGTTCTCTTTCTTTATTTGTAATTTTTACAATAATTTCATTTACTCAAAGATAATTAATTAGATCAATATTTTTTTAACTTAGGTACACTGTATAATAAATTAAAATTAAGATTTAATTAAGTAGAATAATAGATTTGCTTTAATCAAAATACAAAATACTTTCTCGCATGTACTTAAAATACGAAATACAAAAAATTTTGAGTCGTGTATTTAAAATAACAATACAAAATACAGTATCGTAACTATTTGTATTTAAAATAAAACGTACAAAATACAGTCATGTGATATATTATGTAAAGAGGAAAGAACTTATCCAGACCAAAAGAAGAATTTCCTTTCATGAACCCTAGATTTCAAATGTACGTACTAACAGACAAACAGCCTTTTGTTGGGGAATGAATAAAACCTGCTAAAAAAACAGTCTTTCTACAGGTCCTGCACCCGTAGCATGTATGGTTTGTGTACAAAATCTCTCTCAACCCTTTATCTCCGCTTATTAGGAGGGCAAATGCGTTTTACTTCTTTTAAGGGTTCCGTACCCAAAGGGTAAATCGGGACCCTATCACTAAGACTCCGCTGTCCGTCCGTCTATCACCAGGCTGTGTCTCATGAATAAGGTTGAAATTTTGATGAAGTATTTCCGTTGCCGCTATAACAACAAATACTCATAAACAGAATAAAATAAATATTTAAGGGGGCTCCCATACAACAAACGTGATTTTCTTGCTTGTTTTTGCTAAATATTAATAATGGCAACAGGTGACGCTTGTTTATAGCTAATGGTGCGGAACCCTTCGTGCGCGAGTCCGACTCGCACTTGGCCGGTTTTTTTAACCACCCTCTGTGGTCTAGTGGTTGAGACTACCTACTTCAGTACCCCTTGTGTAAGTTTGAATCGATTCAAAACGAAAACGGTCATCGTCGTATTCACCTCTCAAATCAATATACAGGTTGGTGCCGTCAATACGACAATAAATAAAACATGGGCTATATTAGTTCCTAAACTTCATAGACATGGTTTGCCACTATCAAAAACATCTTATTCGTTTGATAATTTCATGACGTTTCTATGAAATAATGCAGCCAATGTTATATTATTTTATACAAATGTCATAATGAATAAGATGTTTTTGAAACTAACAAACCATTTCTATGGACAAATATATTCCATGTTTCAATTTTTGTCATATAGACGGCACCAGCCTGTATAAAAAGTGGTTTCCAATAATTCACAACAGTTTCCATACGATTTGGCAGGTATCACGACAATGAACGTTTTCGTTACAATTCGATTGAAACTTACACTAGGGGCACAGATCTATAGAGGTCCGGACTTCGGAGTTCAACTCCCGTGAAGGCAGATATTTTCTGCTCCGTTTGGTCGATGGTAGGACTTTTCAAGTCAGCCTGGCTAGCTACCACCGTCTTCCCTAAGTCTGCCGCCATAACAATAATGTTAACAGCAAGTTATGTTCCTGCATCTCTCTGTGGTTGAGGAATCCCTTACGATCAGCTGAGATGAAGGTACCCAGTTAAAAATTAAAAATATCTCTCTTTTTCCATTGGAAGAAAAAAGAGACAAACTTTTGTCCACTCCTCAGGGAGTTTGACATGCTACGGGGTGACTGATGATTTAATTATGACGTACCTACCTACAGTACAGGCACAGATTAGGTGCAGTGTCGTTCTTTTTTTTGTAGTGCGAACTAAATGTATTTTTTCAAATGTATTTTGAAGCCGTATTATTTGAAATACAAACTACAAAATATCTCAGCGTCAGGTACCTATCTATTTGAAATACCAATTACGAATTACATTTTTAACAAGTAATTAAAATCAATATACAAACACAAAATACGTAATTGTATTTCAATTACGTATTTTAATTATAAGTAATTCAAATACTGCCCAACCCTCACTGCGGATATAGATAGCGGTGAAATATTCATAATAAATTATACAACTAAATAAATATTAAAAGTATATACTTAGTATAGACATAATTTATGACGACCGGCTGATCAAGCGGTTTGCACCCCTTGCTATACAGGCTACTCGGTCAAGAGGTCTCGGGTTCGAATCCCGGTAGAAGCAAATGTTCGTATGAGAGTACGGGCATTTGTTTACGAGTCATGGATGTTTATATATTTATTTAGTATATTTCTAATATTTATATACATATTATTATCATAACTTCTCCGTTATCTAGTATCCATAACAAAAGCTCATAATGGCGCATACTTTGGGCTAGATAATAGGTGTGAGTGTATGAATATTTTACTTATTCTATTATATATTATATAATTTATAAACCTCCATGACTCGTATAAAATTGTTCTGACAGGGGTGCTTGACTAGCTTACATAAATTTTAAGTCTAAGTACTAACCTATGGTTCTATCCGGATTGTGTTCTTGCCGGAACTCAGACGCATAGTTCGCTGCTTTGTCTGCTAATTCCTCATCCCATATCTGCAAATGAGTAAATTGAAAAAAATTTGCTTCATAAATAGTATCTACCTACTTAGGAACGCTCTCGAAGACGATTGTCCGTTGTTCCATACAAACAGGCCGTGTAAGGTTTTTTTTATATACAACTAGATGACAAACAAGCTGTCGACCCACCTCGTGGTAAGCGGTTACCGCCGCCTATAGACACCTGCAATAACAAGAAAAAATCACTTGATCTTTTTTTATACAACTAGACAAACAAGCTGACGGCCCACCTGATGGTAAGGGCTGAAATAATAAAGGAGGTGCTACACAAAGTAGGTAGGTATTACAATTTAGTATGAAACAGTTGTTTTTTTTTATTTCAAGTTTTTGAAACAAGTCGTGGTTAACGTTTTCAAGGACGTTCCCCTTACATCCTGTATAGGTATTGTTGATTTTGAATTACTGAAAACTCAACAATGTTTAGTGTACACTATTGGTACAATCACAGGGAGCAATGATACGATTTATCATCATGAAAGTATATGTATATATAGAATGTCTAGGTATCCCTTACTATTTATGGTTAGTTTAGTTTAGTTTTTACCTACGCGTGCGTCCATGCTATAATATTTTTATGTGAACTGTTTACACTTTTTCTCCATATAGGCGACTCGAGGAATGATCATAAAATTTTCATGGCTTTACAAATCAAGTTTACGTTAGCTTGGACTCTTGTAGATATTTCTACAAAGAAATAAATTGGATCGTTTCGAAAAAAATATTTTTATAAAAGATCATAACTTACCATAAATTTCATTTCTGAAGCCGCTGGTTGTCCAGAAATACTTCCTTTGACCAACTGCTCTCGCCTCCAATTGTGCCCATCAACGAATTGTTTTATTTGGTCACACGATAGATCAAGAACTGGAACCACAAAATTAAAAGTCACGGATGGTATAAGAAAGTATGTACCTACACTCTTAACAATGAAACTAAAAAGAATCGTTGTTTTAAGAAAATCTATTTTTGATTACGTAAAATGAACTAACGGCCACATTGTATGGTCCCGATTACAGCGAAGAGAAATAACACACAAATTCCCATCATCCTAAAGTGACTACTACTGATACCACTTCACAACCAACAGAAGAGTAACGACTATCGTTTCGTGTACAATATATACTAAAACAAATAATTAAGTTATGAATATACAGCTGATCTTCCGATTGTACTATTATTTAGGGCTGTCGCTTCGTAGAAATTTAATTCTTTTTAAATATCAATTTCATAAATAGGTGACTACACCTTTTCGAAAATAATTTATAAGAACAATTACAAATAAAGAAAGAAAACGATGAAAAATTATATGCTCCAGGCGGGAATCAAACTCGTATCTCCTGATGTCCGGCCAGACGAAATTACCACTACGCCACCGGAGCCCTAGGTATATAACCTGCTAATTTCTTCACCGCTTTCTATCCTTATTCTTAACGTTTTTATAGCAACGTTTATCTCGCCACTCATTGAAGTTAACACCTATAATGATCCGAAAGAATACTTTTACAAGCATTTTTAAACTACCAGTTAAGTTGAGAAAAGCTATTTTAATGACATTTTAATGTTTTTCATTTCATAGGCCGTAAGTAGATATAAACCGTTATTAAAAAGATTTTCAAAAAACAGCTGGGTCGACAATGTAGGACAAATTGTTCCTGAAACTCTGGGGAAAAAATACCCGTAGTCTCATCATGGGGCTACTCCACTGGCACTACTGAGAATACACGTTTTAGCTGGAAGCATTGCCCATTTGAATATAAACTATACTCTTATACAGGGTGGCCGGAACATTAATGTCCCAAAAAAAAAATGTTGGTCCCTCGTATCGTGGGGTATCCGAATCACTCCCATGTATGTTCCGCGACTTTTTATAGTTTTCGAGCTATGAGTTTTTTTCTGAATTTTCGGGAATTTTCAACCTGACCAACTTAAAAAATTTCTAAAAAAAAGTAGAAGACTGTTTCGTAAATTTTTTTTGCAACTGAATCCTTATGAGTTGTACTTTTATGCATAAAATAATAAGCTTTGTAACTTTGATAAAAGTAATGAAACTATTGATCCAAAGTGCAAAATTTACATTCAGTGAATTATGACTTAAATTTTCAACTTTAAATTAAAAATCTAAACAGGTGGCTTCATGGTTCCTAAGTAGCTCTTAAGAATGCGCTATACTCTCAGCTTTCATAATCACTAAAAAAAATTAGTACTTAAGGGGTTAGTTTTGCTAAAATCGGGCATCAAAGACAGCGAGGTGGAAATTCTTATGAAAGGCTAATTTGATTGAAACAATTTTTTTGGCCATTGTATCATTTTTAAGGTTAATTATTAATAGAGAATACTGGAAACTAACCAACAAATAGCTTCAGAGGTTTGGTAAAACAAGTTATTGTTAATAAAACATAAATGATAATGTGAAAAAAATATTTATTCTTAAAATTTACAGAAGATTTTCAAAGTGGCCACCTTCAGCAGCTCACATTCTACACCTACGTAAGAAATTGTCTATCTCAATTAATTAAACAAAAAAAAACATCGAAATGTTTAAATCTTAGCTTTCCTGTAGTCGTTTTTGGTTAGTTAACAAACTAATTAAACTTAGGAATGATAAAATTATCAATAATGTTTTTTAATCAAATGTCTAATTTTAAGAACTTTTCACCTCGCTGTCTTTGAAGCCCGATTTTAGCGAATGTAGATTTTTTTTAATGATTATGAAAGCTGAGAGTATGGCGCATTCTTAAGGGCTACTTAGGAACCATGAAGCCAACTGTTTAGATTTTTTATTTAAAGTTGAAAATTTAAGTTTTAATTTACCGAACGTAAATTTTTCACTTTGGTTCATCATTTTCATAACTTTCATCAAAGTTACAAAGCTAATTATTTTGTGCATAAAAGTACAACTCAGGAGAATTCAGTTGCAAAAAAAAAATACGAAAAAGTCTTCTACTTTTTTTTTGAATTTTTTTAAGTTGGTCAGGTCGAAAACTCCCGAAAATTCAGAAAAAAAATCATAACTAGAAAACAATAAAAAGTCGCGGAACATACATTGGGGTGATTCGGACACCCCACGATACGAGGAAGCTAAATTTTTTTTTAGACGTCAATGTTCCGGCCAACCTGTATAATACTTAGTTCTGAATCGACTTTAGTGCTCAATTTAGGTAAATTAGTATAATATTCTTATTATGAATGTGTATAAATTGTGAATATTGCAATTACGTGACGTCATTATCCACTCTGACACGACAGGATGTGACAAAGTTGTGTTGTGACGAAGGTGTAAAATCATAACATTTTGTAAATTTTATGGAGCTATTAAACAGATAGATAATTATGACATCTAATAAAAAAATATTCTTTTGATTGCTGTTTCTACCAAAAATTAGAAACAATTAACAGCGTTTTCAAGAATAAAATTACGTAACAAAGTTGACAGTGATAAAAGACACGTACCTGTCTCCTCCAATTACTTGTAGGTTTATTTACAAAATGAAGCCCTGTGATTCCTTGAGAAATAAATTGAAAGACATCAGTATTCGGACGCTTCCATCTCTGTACATTTTTGAGAACATTATGTATACGCGCAAAAATATACATAATTTGAAAAAGAAAAGTGCTGTTAGGAATTTCAAAACTAGGTACCTACATACAAAAATAAATTAGTAGTTCCAAAGCTCAGACTTGCTAAGACTAATCATTTATTTGTAGGGAATAGCATTAGGTTTTATAATAGAATAACTAACGACCTGTTAACTTTGACGGATACACAATTCAAGGAGAGAATTATTATCGAAAGTCAACTGATTGCTAAAGCATAGGTACTATATAGGGTCAAAGACTTCACCAAAAACAGACATCCATGGCAATAAAAGTTATGTTTAGTTTGTAGTTATACTGACGAGGGTAGGTATGTACCTACTCGATGTGCAATAAATACATTACAAGCTGGTAATAAATCATATTTCTACCAAGTAGTTAAATATTAAATATCATGTTTTTATTTTGACGTCAATAAGTGCTTTGTTGAAAGCCGACATTGAGAACTATGACTATGACTATGAGTAGCCGAATACATGGCCCCGGCGAGAAGTACTTACGCGGAGGAACAGCAGATATCTGCTTCAAACCGCTTATGAGATAATTCCTTTAATTAACGCTACTTTGGAGAAAGTGCAATTAAGAAAAAAACAAGGTAGGTAGCGTGGGATATGTTTTTTCACATGTTTTTTTTATCCCATATTACAATAAGCCAAAGGCAACCCAAAGGGATCTCTTAAGAAAAATAAAACATCGCAACATGTATAACAAAAATCCATACCACAAATCTAAACCCTAAGACAAAGGGGCAAAGGTGGTAGGGGATATCAGTGCACATGCAGTATGGAAAACAACTGTGTCACGTCCTCACGTTTCGCGCGATATTTTATGTTAATAATATACCTACCTATTTTAAAAATGATTTGTCAGAAGCCTTTGTAAATTGTGAAGATCGGTTTAGAATACATCAGGTTACGTACATCGGTTTTTTACATCATAAAACTTCAGATTTTCCGTACTAAAATAAAATAAAATGCACAGGGACAATTTTCACAAAAATAACGGTCTGGCCACGGGAACGGGCGGCGGCGTCTCGGCAACCACTGCGCCGTCACGCACGACGACGACGTGGTCGTCGTCGTCGTCGTCTTCGTCGTCGTCGTGCGTAAAAAAGAAAGGCCGTAAAAAAGAGAATAACCCAAGTACTACTTGGGTTATTCGTCTATTTGAAATCGATTCTCGTATTTATAAACAACAAACGTACAAATTTATGTACAAATCTATAGTAAATTATATCAGAAATATTTAAGTGAAATTTTAACTAATACTCATAGTACAAAATACAAATCCTAAATATTTCTATTATGCCAGTAATTATAATGTTTGCACAATGTAAAACACGTGCGAATATAAATATTTTTTATATCTAGAATAGAATAGAATAGAATAATTTTTTATTGTATAACTGTGTATAAAAAAGGTCTTAAAATATAAATAGTGCTTACAACAGTTTTATCCATTTCGGACATACAATATTTACTTAATCTAAATTGAGTAATTAAACTTATTAAGGTATATAAAACCAATTTTTAATTCTAACTTTCATCATTATAAAATTCACTTAAACTGTAATATGCTTTTGAAATCAGCCAAATTTTTAATTTAATTTGGAATTGTTTTCCTTCTAGTTGTTTAATACTAACAGGCAAATGATTAAATATTTTTATTGCACTGAAGTAGGTACTCTTATGGTACATTGTGTTATTACATTGTGGTACATAGAAATCAAATTGATATTTTGAGCGAACATTACGACAGCAAATTTTATGTATAAAGTTTTCTTTGTATTTTTTTATGAATGATGATATTTCTAATATATATAAACATGTTAGGGTTAAGAAATATTCCCTTTTAAAAATATCTCGTAAGGAATCTGTACTGTACAATTTATATATTATTCGTAGACATCGTTTTTGTAATATAAAAGTGGATTCTACATTAACCGAGTTGCCCCAGAAAATAATACCATAAGTTAACTGAGGATAAATATAACCATAATATGCAGTTTTCACCGTATCTTTGGAAGTGACATTTGATAAAATTGATATCAGGTAGCAGTAGCTAGTTAGTTTATTATTTATTTTACTTATATGTGACTTCCAGTTTAGATTTGAGTCGATATTTATACCAAGAAAATTTGTTACATTTGTTTCTTCTATTGTTTTACCAGAATTGTGAACATTTAAATTTAAAGGAGCTGTTTTATAATTTTGAAACTGAACAATTTTAGTTTTAGATAAATTTACTGTTAAATTGATGGTAGACAACCAATCAATTGCTTTTTGTAATGTGTTGTTTATTTCATATTTAAAATCAATTAAGTTGAAGTTTTTGTCAGAGATAAATATAGTTGCATCGTCCGCATACATGATACATAAATGTTTATTTACTAAAGGAAATTCGTTGACGTACACCAAGAATAGTAACGGGCCAAGTATGCTTCCTTGTGGAACACCTAATTTTATGCATTTGTAATCAGATATTACTCTTTCTATAGTTTTTGTTTGTTTATTATATGTGTCAATGATAGTTGCTTGAGATCTATTTTCTAAATATGAGTTAATAAGAGTTAATCCATTTCCTCTTATACCTACATTTTCTAGTTGTCGCAGTAATATGGGATGCACAACACAATCGAAGGCTTTACTGAGGTCTAAATAGAGACTAATGCAGTGTTTTTTATTATTTATATCATCCCAAACTGATTGTAAAGTTTTGAATATAGCTAAAGTCGTGTTTTTAGTTTTTTGAAAACCAAACTGATTACTATTTATTATGCTATATTTTTCAAGAAATGTACAAACTCTATTACTGATCGCTTTTTCAAAAATCTTTGAAAATGTTGGCAGCAATGCTATGGGCCTGTAGTTAGTTATGTTGTCTTTAGAGACTTTTTTATAAATAGGCTTTACCAATGCCTTTTTTAGCTTATTTGGGAAAATACCAGTCTCCATTGACAAATTAAGCATATATACAAGTGGTTCAACAATATATTCAATACTATATTTTATTATCTGTATTGGTATATCGTCATACCCAACGCTTTTTTTATTTTTGAGTTCCTTGACTATTTTTTTGAGTTCATTTATGTCTACTGGGTACATAAATATTGTGTAGTTGTTATTTTTTGTAAGAAATTTAAATGAATTAGATGAGGCAGAAGTGTGGTCTTTTGTGTTTGTAAAATAGTTATTTAATATTTCGGTAATTTTAGAAGGGTCTGAAATCGTAGAGCCATCTGTCTTAATATGATCTATCTGAGTTTTAATACAATTGAAGTTATTTGTTTGTTGGGATATAACACTCCAAGATGCTTTATTTTTATTTTCACATTTATTTATGTATTTTATATTAACATTCTTTTTCGATTGGCGTATGGTTTTCTTTAATATATTACAGTATAATTTATATTTATTTGTGTAATTTTCATCAGTATTTGTATTTTGTATATTTAAGTACATTTTCCTTTTATTTTTACTGGCTATTTTAATACCTTTTGATACCCAATTTTGTTTCTTTTTCAATTGAACTTTTACTCTTTTTATGGGTATGCATAAATCATAGATTAACTTATATATTTCTATAAATTTATTATAAGCTTCATTTACATCTAATTGTTGAAGTACCTCAGTGAATTTCATTTGTGATATATATTTAATAAATATTTCTAAATGACCATACATATCTCTTTTATATATGTACCAGTATCTTTCCTTATAGCTCAAGTTTGTAGGAAGTGCAATTAGTTGTGCCGTATGATCAGATATACCCAAGTTCAGGATTTGAGTACTTGAGCGTCTATTCAAGTTTGGACTAAATAACTACTAGTAAATTACAGTTAAGTTATTATTTTAAGGTAAATATTTTAGATTGTGCAACAATAACATGTATTTTTTAATGTAGGAATTTGAAAACATAAAAACAATTAATTACCAATAATAAAAGCGATCATCCTTTTTTTATCTTCAGAATTTAAGTACACAAAACATTAACATTTTTAACATTAACATAATTTTTTCATTTTTTTTTTAACATTAACATTTTTTTTACAAAGCACGACAAATGACTAACACCACCTGATGTGAAGCGATAAGAAGAGTCCATATGCGTAGACAGCTAGTGCAGCTTGAAACACTCAGCTTTAGCCGCCTCCACCTTGCCGGTTCAAAACGTGCCTTTTCACGACTCTTTTGAAGGAACCCATGTTATACATATACAGGGTGGTGCCGTCAATGCGACAATAAATTAAAATATGGGCTATATCAGGTCATAGAAATGGTTTGCCACTTTTAAAAACATCGTATTCGTTCGATAATTTCATGCCATTTCTATGAAATAATGCAGCCAATGTTATATACTATTTCATACAAATGTCATAAAATTATCAAATGCATAAGATGTTTTTGAAAGTGGCAAACAATTTCTATGAACTAATATAGACCATTTTTCAATTTATTGTCGTATTGGCAGCACCACCCTGTATAGGAAGGAGGGAACACATGTGCCGGCAAAGATTTCCATGTTTTGGAAGTACGACAAAAAAACGAGTTACTAAACTTCTTTGTGCGAGATGTTGAGGTGGAGACAGTGAATAGGTCACTCCGAAAACCGGCACGCGCGCGTGCTCCTGAGTAGGAATCGTGAAGGTGGGATAGGTTCGAAAAGCTCTTCAGAGCACTTTTAGTGATAAAGCCGATAAAAGGCGCAAAGTGATGTAATGTCTCGTCGCAATTGCAGAGGCTCAAGGTGTTTCGTGACCTCAACATCGCCGATGATACGGACAGCACGGCGCCGGGGCACTGCAATCTATCCAGTGCATCAAGGAGGTACTTGGCAGAGCCATCCCACAAGAGCAAGCAATATTCCATGCAAGACTGGACCTCGGTGCTCGGAAGCTCGGTGTCCTAAACAAAACTTTGTTCAGGCCACCGAGCTTCTGAGAGGCTGTTGTGATCACAGTTTCGATGTAGTTTCTGGGATTCAAGTCGCAGCATATCTCGATACCGAGCAAGTTTATGGAGCCCTGTGCCGAAAGAGTAGTGTCCTGAAGAGAGAGAAGGGGCATTATGTTGCTTAGAAGATAGTGACCCGTATTTATATACTTAACAGCTTTTTAATGATCGTATCGTTGGGGCTGGAGACCCATTGTAGCATTCAGGCATTAGAACAGATTGACGAAAGTGTTAAGTAGGTGTTCCCTGTGCTGTTTTGGCTACTCAATTTTTATATTAAACTTTTACATTGGACTAAAATCTCTACATAAGCTAATATCGTACCTATATACCTTTATGTATGTAATTGTAAAAAAACTTTGTGTTAACAAATCAAATACGCAAAGATGCACATGAGATCAATTTATTGTAGGCAGCTACAATGTTAATTGTCTATTCAAGATAGGATGTGAACAATTTTGAGAAAATTACGAGTATTATTTATACCGTGTACTAGCCTTGTTTAAAGTGCCATACCGAAAGCGATAGCGATCGTGATTTTAACTTTTTTTTTTTTATACAAAGCACAAAAAATGACTCAACACCACCTGATGTGAAGCGGTAAGAAGAGTCCATATGCGAAGACAGCTAGTGCAGTTCAGACACTGCTCTAGCCGCCTCCACCTTGCCGGCCCGAAAGGTGCTTTTTCACGCCTCTTTTGAAGAAACCCATGTTATAGGAAGGAGGGAACACATGTGCTGGCAAAGAATTCCAAGTTCTAGAAGTTCGACAAAGGAAAAAGGTACTAAATTTCTGATGTTGAGGTGGAGACAGTGAATTGATGACTCCGAAGACCGGCACGCGTGCTCCTGAGTAGGAAGGGGGAAGGTGGGATTAGATCAAATAGCTCCTCAGAACACTCTCCGTGATATAGCCGATAGAAGGCGCTAAGCGACGCAATGTCTCGACGCAATTGCAGAGGCTCAAGGTTGTTCGTGACCTCTACATCGCCAATGATACGGACAGCACGACGCTGCAATTTGTCCAGGGCATCGAGAAGGTACTTGGCGGAGCCATCCCACAAATGCGAGCAATATTCCACGCAAGACCGGACCTGAGTTTTATAGAGCAGGCATAATTGGTCAGGCGTGAAAAATCGACGCACCTTGTTCAGGACACCGAGCTTCCGTGAGGCTGTTTTGATCACGGTTTCGATGTAGTTCCTGGAATTCAGATCGCAACATATCTCCATGCCTAGCAAGTTTAGGGAGCCCAGTGCCGAAAGAGTCGTGCCCTGAAGAGACGGAAGGGGAAGGAACGGCGACATTTTAACTGTAAACGCGCACACCTGTGTTTTCTTAGCATTGAACTCAACAAGATTGTTAGGTCCCCATTCAGATACTAGGTTCAACACCCTGTTGAGCTCAATGGTAAGATTCTCTCTCTCCCTCTCGGTTTCAGCGCGCCCAGCCCTTGAGCGACCTCTGTCGCTACGTCTGGGATTACCCAAGTGACTCTGGGTAATCCCCATGGGCGCGAAACCTGGCCGTAAGACCGGGTTGCCTGGGGGTGGGGTGGTGAAATTGCTTCGGCAGAGCCCAGCCTACCCCCGTGAAGGGCAGTGGGGTTACCGGGGAGTTTAAGTGGGTATTCCTAGTGCCAATACGATCAGGCACTGGGCGACCCCCACACACGCCCCTCGCTTAGTCAGCGGCGGGTAGGTCCGTAAGCGGATTCCTCCCCGAAAAAAAAGGCCTCAAGATGACAATGCACCTGCATTACCAAGTGATATTTTCCTTGTTATTGCTGGTATGTATAGGTCGAAGCAGGTATCTGAGTATAGGCAGATGAGCAGTTCGGCTTGTTCGTCATCTAGTGTTTAAAAAAATCTTGTGGTTCTTATGAGCTTCCATTTCATCCACCCTATCAGATTACTCTCTCTACTTTTAAACTGTTCACTGTTGACATGTTCACCTCGAAATACACTACTTAGCTTACCTAGGGCTAATGTTCTCCATTGACCTTTACAATATTCGAAGGAGTGAGGCAGTTTAACAGTAAAAACGGAGAAATCTTTCTAGAATTTTATTGTTGCAGGTACTATTAATTTTAAAAACAGGCAACCCTGTTGAAAAAAGTGTACTTCCCCGCGCGTCCAACATGTGGGTTACAATAGAATCTATTTAAATGGATACACTAACATTCGTGATGGACAAGTCACCAATCACTTCAGACAGACAGAGCGTGTTAATTGTTAATTAGGTGATGGTCTAAACGTGCTGAACGATTTCTGAATGAGCCAGTGTCATTTCTTTACTCATGGTAAACATGTTTACATATAAATAAACTTATATTTTCATTGATAACAAGTGAAACGGACGTCATGTTTTGACGTTCTTCTGGGCGTTTCCAAGAACTAGATGGAAATATTTTGTATTCTTTTTATGTTGTCTTTAGTCAAACATAATGGACTATTGAAAAATATATTTTTTCTTCCAATAGTTTTTTTTGTTTTATATTCATATTTAAGATCCAGTTAAGCGACTCTCAGTTTACGTGAGATATCTCTAATTCAAGGCGTCGAGTGATTCTATCACTTTTTTTACGGCATAAACATCAAAACTAAAACTTCCAGATTGGGGTGAAATCAGAGTAATCAGTTTTCCCTCAATTCTAATAATGCAGTAGGCGGAGTCAAATAAGACATTCAATAAATTCTTATAGATTTTTTTTTTTCATATTATGGTACAACTGTTTGAATTTCTAAAAATATATTTCTATTTTTGAACTAGCTTATAAATCGTTCAAGTATAGGAATTTGATTATCCTCTTTGATTCTATCAAAAATCGTTATCATTGATATATCAATAGTGTAAGCATAAAAAAATACATGTCATATTCCGATCGGTTCCTTTCATATTATAAACTTTCAACACAAACATGCGCATGCTCCAAGTTTATCAACTGCAAGGTTTTTAGGTAAAACAATTGTTTCTGCTTTTCAGTGATTTAGGATCTTAAGTCATTATTCTTTCGCCAATGTTAAGAAAGAAAGATCAAATTGTAAAGTAAGTTTATTTTCAAGTAATTGGGGGATGGTTGGATAATAACACCACGAGGCAGGTTACGTCGACCTTCATTTATTATTAACACGTACTTCGATGAGTTTATTACTAATAAGTAACTATTGCTTGAATCACTTTTATCGTCAGCATCGCTTCCCATAGGGGCGCTTGCAGTTGACGTTGGGGTCGCATTCCAGTTTTCTGGTATCGCTTCGCTGGCTTGTAGACTTGTACGGGTACCTACCAAGGATGTTCCCGCTAGAATAATAATAAAATATGTTTAAATTTAAACAAGAAAAATCTGAAGCGGCCTAGGACTAAAGGGTGCTGTCCACGGGTAGAGCAAATGGTAGAGTGAACTGTCTACTACTCTACCAGTTTTAATTAGTACTCTACTCTACCAACGCTGTATACATTGATTAGTATTCTACCCGTGGATAGCACCCTTTAAGAGTCCAGTGCTGTCCACGGTAGAGTACTAACTATACCAATGTATACAGCACTGGTAGAGTAGTTTACTAACTAAAACCCGACTTCAAAACACTAAAAAGGAAAAAAAATGTAAGTACCCCAGGTACTTATATTTTTTTTTCCTTACCTACCCAGTATTTTTACTCCAAAAAATACACATTTAGAAGATAAGTATATACCTACTTATCTTCTAGAAATATATTTTTTGGAGTCGGTGATTTCCTTTCTGTTGTTTCTGGAATCAGCTTTACTCTACCAGTGGACAGTAGACTAAAAAGACCTCATTATTACTAGCAAGCAAAATTTTATGGGGGGTGACTTAAAATTATAAATTTTACATGTATATGTGCTGCACACAAGAGAGCCTTCTTGTGCCACTTTTTCTTCACAAATAATTTTTCTTTTCTTTTCAACTCGCTCACTAAATCTTGATTCATGTACCTAATAAAGCAAAAATATATCTCAATGTAAATAGGAAAAAGCAGAACTGTAAAATTATCACAAGGGGGTCTATTCATGCAGCCATTAACATAATGCTTTCTCATGTTTTTAGGGTAGACAACGTGTGAGTTTGTAGCACCTAAGTTTCTACGAGCAGAGGCGCTCGTAGTACCAAGATCATTGGTCGAAAATCGACCACACTTTTTAAATCTAATGAGAATTAGATTCTTGCTCAAAATGTAGTCAAATTGTGTTCTTGACACTCCAAGACCAACCCCTCATTACCTTCCTACACGGAGTACTAAACCAGCTAATACAATGCTTATGATAATATCATTCAAAATTTGTATAATATTAATTTTAAAAATTCATTAATAATATAACCTACGAGATTCATTAATTTCTGAACAACACAAACCAGACACAATACATATTCTATTGATGAGGCGACTATGGCGGACTGGTAAAGGGCGAAACGTTACGGCCTGGCCACGGGAACCGGCGACGACACGGCAACCACTGCGCGGTCACGAGGACGCACTGCGAGGCCGACATCGAGACAGCGCGCAGTGGTTGCCGATTCGCGAGACGCAGGTCGCGCGTGCGGTGAGTTCGTGGCCAGGCCGTTAAGAGTTTTATAGTTACGATTTTTTATTGATTTACTCAAAAAAGAAGAAAAGGTAGAAGCCATTGAACTGTGGTAGAGGCTGAGGCCTAATTTCCCTCTTTTTTGTACAATGTTGGTAAACATGCCTGCACGCGTAGACAAGGAACACGAGAAGCTCGAGAAACGGTTTTGTCTACACCGTAATGTAATTTTTCTCCTTGTGCTACGCGTGCTGATGAGTAGCGGTTACCGTAGCCTATATTAGTGCTACGAACGTCGCTGCTCGTAGCACATTGGTTGCTACAGACTCACGCGTTGTCTAATGTCTACCCTGAAAATAAGAAAAAGCGTTATGTTGACAGCATAGGAGAAGAGCTATGCTTCCAACTTAACGCTTTCTAAATGATCTCTGGCGACCTTACTCACCGAAATAAACATTACGAGAGAATAGCGTTATTTGCGATCTTCTGTAAATGGATGTGCTATTATAGGTTATTCTAATTCTAGGTGATTTTATACCACTGTTATACCGCTTAATTTACTGGAATACCACTGTGTATAGAATATTGAAACCGCACGTTGATTGTGCTCAAATATAGGGTTTTAGAGACAGTGGAATTATGCATATATGTATTAATATTATGAAGGGATAGAAGGAATCTTACCCTGGGCCATAATTGCAAACGACGAAATAACGCCGTCTGTTTCCCTTGCTGGAACCGTGATAACGCACAACCCAGGTGAGTGGTTTGCGCCCATATCATCTGAAATAAGTATAAATAGATACATTTTTATACAACTAGATGACAAACAAGCTGACGGTCCACCTGGTGGTAAGCGGCTACCGCCGCCTATAGACTATCACCTAGTAGAATAATAAAATTTGTACTTAGGATAATTTCTTCTTAGGTGCCTTGCCTTTCCCTTTGTATTTTTAACCGACTTCAAAAACGAGGAGGTTCTCAATTCGGCCGGTATGTTTTTTTTTTTTTTTTTTTTTTCTATGTATGTACACCGATTACGCCGAGATTACTGATCCGATTTACGTGATTCTTTTTTTGTTCGATGCGGAATAGCTGCCATTTGGTCCCATAAAATTTTTTTCAAAAACAGTTGGGTACTTTAGTTTTAAATGTAAAAAAACTGAAATTATGAAGTCGTCTACATATGCGTAATTGCGAATTTTTGCTTTTCCAATGACTTTTTAGTGAAACGATACGATAGTAGGAAACAATATAAGTTGACGGTCACCCATCTAGCTTTGAACGTAGAAAGTTATCACTAAAAATTGTGAAAAAAAAATTTTAAACAAAAATTAAAACCGACTTCAAAAAACTGAAAAGGATAAAATAATTAAATTTAAGTAGGTATTCATCCCCTAGAAACATATTTTGGAGTTGGTGCTAATATATAGTAAGGTCTCATAATCGGCAGAGCAGTAAGTGAATTTTAATTTTAAAACATTCTCAAAAACGAATTTCGGACATTCTTGACAAATGTAGAAGTTGATAAGTGACTGATGTATATAATTTGGTAGGTTTAAAAATAATGCCATTTAGTTTGAGACTGTATGGATTATGAATTCTAATATAAGATAATTATTTTAATGATTGGTGTGCTTTTGTTTTCGAAAAAACTTTAGGCCTAGTCAATTGTGTTTTTTTTCTCGAGGTTAGTTGTGGCAGTAGTAGTGCGTCGGAAACATTATATTTCAATCAGAGATGTTTGGACAGAATTTCAAGCCGTTGGTCTCGGTTGTTATTGCAACTGCTTGGAACCACCAACTCGCTCTGAACCGGCGTAGTGGCATGGTGGGATATTATTATTAGTAGGTATCTAAACTGAAGCTTCTGACGGTTCTGTGTCAAACAGTTGACAAACTAGGTAAAGGGCAGTCCGAAAAAAAAACGAATATTAGAAAACAACCTGTGCCTAATTTTAGGGGCTCCATCAACATGATGTTTGTGTGGTTTAAACGTGTAGTCCTTATGTTCACCTTCGAACCATGACTTCAAGGCCCGAGACATAGAAAACTTGTGATTTGCATCTGTAGTGGAATACCGGTACAAATTTTCTCCGGTTCGGAAACGTTTGGAATCTGTAACCAATTGAGTAAAGTTTACATGGTAACTCTCTGGTAACTCACTCACTCATGATAACTCTTACATGGTATCACCAGCGCTGATAAAAACAAAATTTTCATAAGGATCCTGATCCTGATCACGGATCCTGCATCGCAAGTAAAGCTTCGATCGAATGTAAACGTCTTGATTGCGCTTTCCTTCAGCTATGAAATCTTATAAAAAATATTTTTGTACATACTTCATAACAGAGGCACTGCTGTTAATTTCATGCGCGAGGTAGGTACAACTACTTTAGCATTCTGCGAAAATATTTTTTCCCGATACAATATAAACGCTTCCGAACATAATGTTCTTCATACATTCCCCGCGGAAAAAGACAAATTCAAATCGAAAAACGGTCATGTGAATTTTTAATTATATTATACAATAGTATGGCAATGAAGTACTTAATTACTTACCTACGTCTTTGCTTGGGTTGTGTGATTTCCTATAATTGGACGCTCACGACCTTGCTTTGCATTTTTTTTACAAATTAATAGCAATGAAATATTTATTTATTTACATTATCTATGTCAGTTAAAATTTACAATAAATTATCACAGAAACTAAAGGAAACGGTTAAAGATTTTGATTTTAATAAACAGCTAAAGAAACTACTAATTAAGAAAACGTATTATACAATTCAAGAATATTTGAGTGATAAACTTTAAAAGAAAATATTTATGTCTGGACAGACTATTATATGTAGCCTCATAGGAACGTACTTACTCAAATATAGCAAATGTCGGTTTAAGTAAATATTGCATAGGTACTTGAATATATTATTAAAAAAATTGATTTTGTTCATAATACTATTTATATGTTTTTATATTATTAATTATCTAAAAGAAATAGTTTTCTCAGTGTTGTAAGTAATAATGGGTTTTTGTAATTAATAACTAGTATTATACACAATGATTGATTTTTTATGGAAAAAAAGGTGACATAAGAATAGATAAGTACCTACACACAATAAAATAGAAAAATACAACAAAATAATTTTATTAGGTTTTCATATTGAATGAATAATAAATATAACTGCAATGTAATAATAATTTTATATTCATTATGTAAAAATGTGATAATATAATTATGTAAAATTAATAAAATACTTAGGTTAATTCTCTCTTTACGGTAAATTAGTAAATTAATGAAATGTATAATTACAATAATAATAATAATGTGTAATTAATGAATAAATACAATTATATAACTATCATCCTCACTTGTACTTTTGCCGTGCCCGACAGGGTCCGTAATGATCTTTATTGAATATAGTGTAGCGTATGAACTTTTGTTAACATTATGGTGTGCAATAAAGTATTGAGTATTGAGTATTGAGTATTTTTCCGATTGCTCTCCAGGATGGTGACGTTGTGACCCCAACTTCTATGTCTTTCTCCCATGTAGATAGGCCTGTGCCCAGCTGTGGGATGTAAGTATACAGGGTGGTGCCGTCAATACGACAATAAATTGAAACAAGGGCTATATTAGTTCATAAAAATAGTTTATTACTTTTAAAAACATCGTATTCATTTTATTATTTTATGACATTTGTATGAAATAATATGTATAATATTGGCTGAATTATTTCAAAGAAATGCCAGGAAACTATTAAACGAATAAAATATTTTTGAAAGTGCCAAACCATTTCTATGAACTTATATTATAGCCCATGTTTTAATTCATTGTCGTCTTGACGGCACCACCCTGTATAGGCTGCTGATGTGATTTGCTTTGTATGCTAGTACACAGTCAACAGTAAAATTATGTATATTCTGTTTCATGTAGTAATGCGATGAGGATTAAATTGTTTTATATATCTTTTTAATGCTGACTGAAGGTAGGTTCTTGTGCAAATAGTTATAATATCTGCTGCATAGATAATAGTTACCTGCAATACCAGTACCAAGTGATTTTTTCCTTATTATTGCAGGTGTCTATAGGCGCGGTGGCCACTTACCACGTGGTTCGTCAGTTTGTTTATCATCTAGTTGTATAAAAAAATTGTTACCATATACGTCATATCTTGGGCAGCAGGTTGGCCCGTCAGCTGGCCCCTCGCCACAGTTTGTCTTCGCGAGTTCTGGCCATTAACGAAGGACTTTATGTCACTACAGGTCAAGTTTAATACTGTAACAAGTTGTTAAGAGAATATGTAAGGTAAAAGCTCCTATTATGACTACATGCGGCGGTTAAAATCGACTTCAATTACGATGGTAGTATAGCGTGAATATGTTTTTTTTATACCACTAAAGTGGAAATCAAGCATACGGCCCACCTGATGGTAAACGGTTATTGTAGCCTATGGACGCTAACAACACCAGGGGTACCTATCACTTGCGCGTTGCCGACCCTGTAAAAACATTTTCATTTTCATTTTTAAAGAACCCCATGCTGTACTCATTCGAGAAAACCTCTGCTCCGCATTTAATAAAAATAATAAAACCCTCTCGGTTTTATTATTTTTATTAAATGCGTGATATTCACGTTTGAAAAACGTTGTGTGAATAGGCTCTATGAGATTTTGGATGAGTAAATTCTATTTTGATGTATGTACCTATTACCTACTAAGTTTACCCAAACGAGTTTAAAACAAGAAAATAAAAATACCGTCGTAATTACTATCCCGCTATAATAGAAGCTTTACTTCACAAAGCCAAAATTAATTACATAAAACGTCAGAAATTCAAAATTTAGTGGTCACAAATCTCAGATCATAGAAACGAATATTTTCCTACATTCGGTGCAACAATGTCGTAAATGTTTGGAAATTATAGACTGTATAGAGAATAGTTTGCCATTTATTCCCAAAAGGATAAAACATAAGATATTTTTTACCTACATAAGTGGGTAGGAAGGTAGGTACTTAAAATTTATAAAAAGTACACCTTGATTAAACAACCAGGCAAGGGTGGCAACCCAGCATACGGTCCACCTGATTGTAAAACGTTAAATCAAAGGGGACAACAAGTCCCCTGCTCCCAGCACAACGCTTCCTTGATGAGCTCTGGTGACCTTACTTACCGCAGGAACACCAGGAATACCAAATAAGTACTGAGTATAGTGTAGTAGTCTTATAATTGGCGATCTTTAAGGTGTAGGTGCTTTTCCAGCCAGGCAGACCCTATAATTTTGAATAGGTTGGTACTACCTAGATAACGATTTAAAAATAAATATTTTACCTATCATTCTAAAACTAATCTTTTATAGGACGATAGCTAAAATATAAAATTGACAATTGGGATGTTGCCTTAGTTTGATTATGGCGCTATTTTTCACAAATTGCGAAAATATACGCTACTTTTACCCATAAAAACAATTCAAACTTATAAAAGACATTAAATATTGTTGAAGTTGTAGTTTTGAAACATAAAAAAATTTCACAATATTTTTTTCAAAATTTATCAAAAATGTTGATGATATTAGATGGATGACATCAAATAAAAGAACTATTATTATGACAACTATTGATAAAAACATACTTAATACATAGTTATTATTAATTTTGTCAGTATGCCCATACATTTCTTAGTAGTATGGGAACATGTGACGTAACCTGTTCCGTAGATTTTCTATGGAGCGTTTTTAGACGTTGCGCCGCAACATATCAAACATACTTACCATATACACACTTATACTATAACTGTGAAACTAAAGAAATAGTATGTCTAAGATCAATATCTTAGACATACTATTTCTTTTGCAATATTTCTTTATGAGTTATAAACTTCTTATTTATAAAATAAATAAAAAAAATGGCTACTATACTAAATTTCAAAACAACCGGATCTGTGAAAGCTAGTTAGACCCTTTTTTAAGTAGGAAATGAGCGGATGACCATCAAACTCCTGAAAAGATCTTCATAAATTATAGCTTAGAGCCATTTCATTCACGTCAGCTCTCAAAGAAAAAAAAACAATTGGAAATCGGTCTATTCGCTTAGGAGCTACGATGCCAGAGACAGACACACAGATACACAGAGAGACAACTTAAACTATAGCACCCCTCTTTTTGCGTCGGGGGCTAGTTACCATACCCGTCTTTTTGCGTCGGGCGTTGTGCGATGCAATGCGATACACAGACACATCAAACTTAAACCACCCCTTTTTTAGCATCGTGGGTTAAAATACCACTCTGCCCTACCTCTCTTAAATAGGTACCCAAACCTAAATGTAGTTAGTACCTACACTACCACTACCTACTTAGTTCTAAGCCAAAAAACATAGAAAAGAACACAATTGACATTTATAGACTTACTAATAAATTATGTCGAAAGCCGATACAAGAATTGGATACTACCCAATTAACTGTTAAAGGTATCTCTTGAGACTTACTTAATTAGTAAACTACGTAGGTAGGTATATACCTACTATATAGGTAGTTATGTATATAGGACTTAGTTAGCTTCAACGGGAATAAATCTGTTGTTTCGCACAATCTAGTTGTATTCATGAGTTGTTTTTTTCCGAGATAGATTTTCTTTCAAAGAGATATAATTTTGATTGCCTCAGACGCGCCTCAATTTTTAATCCGCCAAACACACCGGTATCTTATAATAAATAACAGCATGATTTTAGTACCTAACTATAAATATATAAGGTGTTAGTAGGTAGGTAAGGTAGGTAAACTTATAATAGTCAGTTGAAATTTCATTTCTACAATGTATTTTATAACAACAATTAACAATAATCATCGACTATTTAGCGTTAGCTGGTCCTATTGAAGTGTAACTTATTACTCACGTTGCAAAAATCATGCATTCTTTATATACCTACCTACATACAGGTAAATTGTTTTAATTTAGAAGTATGCGTTTTAAATGACTGTAATACCTCGTCGGAACTAGCGACACCACTTGATTTATATTAATTGTGGTGGATAAAGAACATAATAAACAAAAACGCTTTAGTGAATGACTAAAGAATGGTATTTGTAATTTTTTGAGATGTGCTCGGTATAAGATATTCCTCTAAATGTAACCAATTTTTTCATTATTGCCGAAAGTGGCCACTTTAAACAATAATAAAAAATTTGGTTACATATAGGTAGACACTTTATACGAGATACATCTTTAAAAAATTACAAATACCGTTCTTTAGCAATTCTCTAAAGCGTTTTTGTTTATTATGTTCTAAATTCACCATAGTTAATAACAATCAATTGGTGTCGCTAGTGTGCACGAGGTAGCCCCTTAGTTGCGACTTGCGGCACAAAACCGCGACAATTTAAATAGCGACAAAGCGCCACTTCGCCAAATAAATGTGGCTCCGAGAGCACACTGTTAAGAGTGCAACAAAAACAGTCGTTATTATACCTACAACAACAAAAAAACAGATACAATAATGATTACCTATTTCTAAATCGAGTTATTTAACATTGTAAGGCATAGATCTCACCCTTTAAGTTTAAAAACCTGTATCAGGATTCAGGGTGAGATCCCTCTTCTTATAAACAATAAAATAATACTATGATTTGTTTAAAAATAAAAAATAAAATATCCTTTAGCTTTGAGACTGAATAGGAATTCAATTTCCTAATGTATGGAGAAACTATGGAGTCAGTATATGTTTATTTCGTTATTTCATTTGATGTCTTCCTCGCTTATTATAATCACAAATGACTGAGACAAATAAAGGGATTGATGTAAATATTTAATAAGTAATACGTTCATGGAGTGCATTAATGAATTATTAACTATCCCAGTGATAATATTGGTTAGTTTTTGTGATTACTGGCGTCAATAATATGTCAAATATTTTTATATAGGTACTTGAGTTGAGCCAACTTACAAGCCACTCCCTGGGGAGAGAGAGGTCTAGAGTCCACACACTATTCTGGGAAAAGGAACAAATATAATGGCAGAAGTTACCCTCGGCAAAAAAAAGTTAGAACTGTGAGCAACCACAGAGTAGATAGATATATTATGTGAGCAATTGTTGCAAAATCGGTTGTCGCAATAAAGTGGCATTCTGTCGCTACTTCAACTGTCGCTTTTATTAACCCAAGACGGATGCATACATATGATACTTAGCTACCTACCTATCTCTTGTTTTTGGTGTTTTCGTAATCGAAACCTTAGGCAATTAGCGCTCAAAGAGGGCTTCTACGCTAAAAAGGGCGTCTACCAGGTACCAACCAGCTGAGGATTTTCTTATAAAAGTTCATCAAACATAAATGCTTCCTAAATTTTATTATTTCATATGTCTTCTTAACCTAATAGGCCTGGCAGAATTGTTATCATTAAGATAAACACATTTAAAAGAAGAAGAAGAAGAACCTAATAGGCCATATAGTCGTTTTCGTGAACATTTATTATGCATTGTTTGAAATAAATGATAATATTTACACAAGGAGTCAGTCAGAATATTATATACATAAGCTTTCAAGCCAGCTATGCCCAGCAGTGGGCGTCTCTCGGCTGAAATGATGATGATGATGATGAAGCTTTCAAAGTATATTAGATACTGATACAAGTGACCTCATGCTTGCATTTTAATATTATAATAATATAAAGTACTTCAACTTCGAGAAAAAGGTAAATCGGCGAATCCAACTCGGATGGGCAACATTCGGAAAATTACGTAAGATCTTCTGGTCCAAAAGTTCTTCAAGTAGAAAGTCTTCGACCAGTGTGGGCTGCCAGAGATGATGACATATGAAACGTGGTCTCTAAGGGCCTTCTGTGCAAGTTCACAGTTGCCCAATGAGCTATGTTAGGTATTTCCCAACGAGATAAAATCAGAAATGAGGTCATCAGTAAGAGAACTTAAGTCACTGACCAATTTGAAGGGACAGTGGGCAGAGCACATAGCACGCAGATCTGCCAAGTAGGTACCGGAAAGCGCAAAGAAGTACGGCCTCCCACTAGATGGACATAAGACCTGCGTGCGGGGCGACCGCCTAACTTCATTGATATGAACCTGGTTTAGTACTCCGTTATGAACATTGGTATAGTTTATGACGCCATTTTGCCATATAGAATTTAATTAGGACATTTACTATGACTTCATGTTTCAATTTATTGTCATATTGATTATTAAGGGCACCATACTGTATACTTACAGAATTGTTTAAACCGTCCAGTATCCATAACACAACGCAGTCGTTTCAAATAATTGTATGTTTAAGTTAATATAGGTACAGGTATTTAATGCTCTATTAGTTCGCTATTTCCTATAATAACAATTACGTAAGTAGTGCGAAGATGTGTTTATTTCCTTAATTCTATTACGTAACGGGAAAATTCTTATTGGATAACAAACTCTACTTTGGTCCATGCACTATTTTATATTATTAACTTATTTAATAAGTACCATGCACCAAATAATATAAAACATATATGTAAATAATTCGTTCATTAATATAAAGACTATTCAATTACTATAATTGGCTTGGGTAACTTACTTTTCTACATGAATCTAAAGAAAAAATAAAGCCGATCTTTGGGTATTTTCCTTGCTTTATTCGCGACTTGGCTTTAATCTACTTTAGAGCCTGACTGTATCTACCTATGCGTTTGACCAGTTTTATCTGTAATCCAGCGTTATCTAGGTCTTAGGCTTTCTAGGTCATCAAAATAATAATAAAACTCTGACATTTACATCCCAGTCATCGACCTCAGGCAAATATCATAATGGAACAGGAAAAACCTAATTGTAAGGAATAATCGTATGTAGGTACCTAGGTAAGATGCTCGAATAATTTTGGGATGTGGTTTTATTGTTCCCAGTTTTAGTCATTCTGTGCGTTAATTGATGTCATATATTTTCCCATCTAGAAGTAAATAAAACTCAAGAAAAACAATATACCTAAGTAATACCTGCCGTGGTGTTACGGATATGGGAGTTTTACTAATGTGTTTGTAATTAAATCCAGAAATATTAATCTATGCACTTTTGTACATTATGTTTTTTTTGGCGTAATAAGTGCTTTTCAATCGGAGTACATTGTGCCGCGGCACAACCAACCCACAATTAACCTATAACATCTATATTTTTTTGTTTGATAGGATGAGAATACAAGAGTATAACACAAAAGAGAACTACTTCCCAGGCTCTTCTGCAAAGGGGTGTTGAAGCGGTCATTAAGGACGGGAAATTGAATAGTTACCTACAGCACGCGAATTAGAAATTTGTCACACAAGAAATAAAGAGTGAAGTTACCTACTCCTGCAGTTTGATACAAACCAAGACTCTCATGAAGAACAAGAGACGTCAATGACGTCATATATTCGAAAAAGCGCACCTATTAGGTACTTTGGATTTCTACTTGAAGAAGTTAGAAGACTTGCATACCTATGTGCCGTGAAATTTGGTTTCCAAAATATTTCACCTGCTTGGGATGAAAATGGTAGATAAGGCCGGTAAGGATTGGTAAAAATATTAATGTAGAAGATACTTTCAGTGCTAGATAGTTTAGAAGAGTGTTTATTTTTTACTGATAGGTAGTTCAATTTAAAAACTACTACATAGTTTATAAAATGTTGATTATTTTATAACTTTGTTTTGGTTAATAGGTACAAAGCTATTTTAAGTAGCCGTTTTATTTTAAAATAAATTTTATTCTATGTAAAAGACCAAACATTATGAACGGCACAACCGACCTCAGCTGCGGCACACAACTCGCTCCAGCGGCAGCGAGGGGTCAGTGGTGACCTTCTTTCTATGATCTGAGGTGGTGCCATCGCTGTTTATAAATATATTTCTCTATAGAAAACAGAGCCGGCTCTAGGACATTTAGCGCCCGGGTGCAATCTACACCCTGGCCTGGCACCCAATCAAAATGGAACAGTTATATTATTTTCACACCAGGGAAATTTGGGTGCATTGGTATGTTGTAATTTAGGTACTCAACAATAGGTAAGTCTGATTAAATCAGCCGCTTAACTGGACGGCTAGCCCATTGGTTGAATGCCGGCATCCAATCAAACGGCAGGAATACAACTAGCAAAGTCATTGAGAGCAACGTTTAACCAGATGGCTGAACGTCATGTCAGCCGTCTGGTTTAAATTAGCAGGTCATTTAAATCGAAGAGCTTTTGTGCGACTGTTTGAGTGATTGATAGGTTCAAGGTAATTTTTTATGACCACTTAGAACCAAGACAACGTTGGTCATAAAATGTATTTTTTGGAGTTGGTGCTTCACTTTCTATTGTCTCTGGAAACAGCTTAGCACCAACTCCAAAAAATACATTTAAGGAGGTAATTACCTAGGTACCGAAATTGAATTATTTCTTCCTTTTTAGTGTTTTGAAGTCGGTTTTATTTTTGTTAAAAAATATTTTTTTTACATTTTTAAGTGATTTCCTAAGGTCAAAGTAAGATGGGTGACCGTCACCACTATTGACTTGTTTGTCTCTCAGTCTTTGGTTGAAATACATAGTGAAAGACTTATCTTCTAACTTCTAACCGTTAAGGAGTTGTACCTTCCATCATCAGCTCATCAACAAGAGATGATGACTAACAGAAGCAAATACTTGAATAGCTTTGAAAAAAAGTAAAACATGCCATACGTGCCAATAAAATTTGACGTTTGCCCACGATTTTCCTGGGATCCCATTATCAGATCCTGACTTGGTGACAATGGGACCACCACTGGAGTATACACTATCGAATAAAAAAAGAATTTTGAAAATCGGTTCAAAATTGACAGAGACAGCGGTGAACATACATACAAAAAAAAAATATACATACAGTGGAACATATAACCTTCTTCTTTTTTGAAGTCGGTTAAAAAATAACCTTGAACCACCAAATTAATAATTTACTAGGTGGTAGACCCATATGTAGGGTCGCCTGGGTAGGTACCACCGCCTTTCTTATTTCAGCCGTGAAGCAGTTCGCTGTGTTTCGGATTGAAGGGAAAGGTAGCCAGTGTAATTACTGGGCATGGACGGCATTTCATCTTAGGCCTCAGGATGACAACGCACCTGCAATATCAAGTGCTTTTCCTTGTTATTGCAGGTGTCTATAGGCGGCGGTAACCGCTTACCACCAGGTGGGCCGTCAGCTTGTTTGTCATCTAGTTGTATGAAAAAAAAAAAAAAAACAAAACTTTTCAGTACAAGACGAATCATTTAATACGCCAAGTCGTCAAACCTTAGGTGAGTCTAAGTAAGTAATTCAGTTAACTATCGGGCTAGGCATTCAATTGGATGCCGGCGTTTAACAACGGGCTAGCCGTCCAGTTAACACATAATCCACTCTTTTTTATAAGAAGTTCGGCAAACGACATATCACTTAACACCACCTGATGAGAAGTGGTAAGAAGAGTCCTAAGAGAGATCAGGGGCCTTACCTTACCTTATCTTTATAAAAGTGCAT
Source organism: Nymphula nitidulata (assembly GCA_947347705.1). Classification (NCBI taxonomy): domain Eukaryota; kingdom Metazoa; phylum Arthropoda; class Insecta; order Lepidoptera; family Crambidae; genus Nymphula; species Nymphula nitidulata. The sequence continues at coordinate 11,544,832 of OX374625.1, read as the reverse complement.
ATTCCGCTCGGTTCTCCCTCTTAGTTTTACGAGTCCAGTCGTCCGCATAGCAGTCAAGAAACATTGACTAATGGAAGCATGTCATAGATATGAAAAAAAAAAACAATAATTAAAACCGACTCCAAAAAACTGAAAAGGATAAAATAATTAAATTTTAATAGGTATCTACTCATCCCCTAGAAACATATTTTTGGTGTCGGTGCTTCCCTATCTATTGTTTCTGGACTAAGCACCAACTTCAAAAATATGTTCTTAGAGGATGAGTACCTACTTAAATTTAATTATTTTATTCTTTTCAGTTTTTTGGAGCCGGTTTTAATTTTTGTTTAATTTTTTTTACAATTTTTAGTGATAACTTTTTAAGGTCAAAGCTAGATAGGTGAACGTGAGCTTATATTGTTTTCTACTATCGTATCATTTCACTAAAAATTCATAGAAAAGCAAAAATCCGCAATTTCGCAAACGTAGATGACTTAATTTATCTAGTTTTTTTTATTTATTTATTTAATTACTTTTATTTGCAGTTTGCAGCAGTACAGTACAAAAATACATTTACAAAAATACCTATCCATATTCTAGGAAAGACGTTCGTCAGGCCCGCCCGACCCCACGGCTTTGTAAAACGAGATATACATCAATCCTATGTAATCTTTTAACCAACCATATGTACCCCTTTTTATTTTCAATGTAACGCTAATATAAAGAAGTTAGAAGCATCAGTGGTGGCCGGGCCAGCCTGACGTTTTCAGCCCGGCCCCTTCTACATCACCACTACTACGACGAGTGGTGACAATATATTATTAGAAAACTAATGTACTACATAAAATACGCACATTCAAGCCTTTATTTCATACTAAAATGCAATATCTTAGGAAATATCAAACGAAGGTGGGGCCGGGCTGAAATTATTTAAATAGCTAATAACAATAAAAGTACAAAACCTAAGAACCCATATTCTATGTGCGTGTGATCTCCCAGACATGCAGTATATATGTACAACTTTATTTTTAAATTAAATTCTTTAAATATAAAAATATGAGCATTTGAAATTATTTCACCCCGGCCCCCTAAAATCGTTTAAATCTTTTAAGCTATTGCATCAATCTGCACAAAACGACAATGTGTGGACTCGTATACAGTAGTACTTTGATAAATATATGCTCATGAATTTACGGAAATTCTATTCGACGAGATAATTAGAATCTAAGATAGTACTAGTGAAGTGACCACCAGTCATATGCAAATTCCAGGACATTTTTTTTATAGAACTAGATGACAAACAAGTTAATGGCCCAGCTGGTGGTAAGCGACAGACACCTGCAATAACAAGGAAAAATCACTTCATATTGTCATCCTGAGGCCTAAGATGAAATGCTGTACATGCCCAGTCATTACACTGGCTAGCTTTTTCTTCAATCCGAAACACAGCGAACTGTTTCACGGCTAATAAGGCCTACCCAGACGACCCTACATAATAATATAGGCCTACCACCTAGTAGATAATATGTTTTTATTGAAGGCTTTTATAATTAGAGTATTTTTAACTGACTTCAAAAACGAAGAGGAAACGGAGACTGTACCTATTGTCACCAAAAATTATGGCTTTTCGACGCTTGCCCTTTTTTAAATGAAATTAACCAAAGTAAGATATAGGTCTATGATTAAAAAAATTTATATATAGGAAATCATAAAACTCTTAACATAAAATAAAATAAAAACAATGTTGTAACGAGAGATTCGAATATTGGCGGCAACGAAGACGTCAGTTTTGACAATCCGCGCACCGCTGTCGCACCGAACGTTGTTCCGGTAAGAGAGAAACGGCCGACACGGCTTCCCGCGCGTTTCCGCTAGAGAATCTAAAAGTGTGTGTGTCTCTTGTCGTTCGTGCAATACGTTTGTTTTGTAAAATTACCTATTTTGAAATAAATACCCTGAGAAAACATTAAACTGGCGTCCCAACATAAGGGCCATAACGTATATTGTTGAATGCGTTGTGCTTACAAACAGTGAAAATGCCGAAACAACGACAAAGCCGTCGACAATCTTTCGAAGACGAAGACCCCGCTTCTTCGAACACGACTACGAGCATCTCGCCGAACAAAATGGCCGAAATCATGTCAGCACTACAAAGGCAACAAAATGAAGCCTTTGAGCGTATCCTAGAAAAGGTACTCAACAGTCAGACAACTTCAGCCTCTCAAGTGCCCGCTCACGTTCAACCGAATTTAACCGGGAACTTCGCAGCCTGTACGGCTCGCTTCAGCGGTGCACCGGACGATTGTTTGGAAGCATTTCTCGATGCCGTCGAGTCATTCAAAGATTGCACCAATATCGATGATGTGAATGCCGTGAGAGGATTCTCCATGCTGCTCACACACGATGCCGCCGTGTGGTGGCAAGGTGTTAAACAATACACCACATCTTGGTCGGAAGCTACCAGGAAACTACGCGCCGCGTTTGGCGAGAGTCGCCCTCCTCATCGAGTATACCGTGAGTTATTTAGTCAACCACAACAGAGAGGTGAACGAACAGAAATATATATAGCAAAATGCAGGTCTCTGATGGCCCGCATTCCTCAAGGAGACTTAACAGAAAAGGTCCAGTTAGACATGATATACGGTCTTCTACACAGCAGAATCCGAGAAAAGGTTCGCCGTGAAGATTGTAATACGTTCGATGAATTATTGACACGAACGAGGCAACTGGAAGAGGCCTCGGATGAAGGCCGAGCACTAGCAATACCCCAAAGAAAAGGATCTGGCGCCGTTGGTTCAGCAACGCAGTCCCCACAGCCGCGTGCCACCGGCACGGTGCCACTGCCGCGCGCTGGCGCCACGCCGCCACCCCGGCCAGCGCCGCCGCCAGCAGCCCTGTCTGAAACGCCCTCATCTGCGGGTCGCCGTGGTACACGAGCCTCCTATCCAAGCAAGACTCCACTTCCAGCAGCCGATGAGAGAAGAGAAACGAGAAAATACTGTGTTTACTGTAAAAACTACGGACATGTTCGCGAAGAGTGCCGTCGATTATCCGCGTCGTTTAAACATACATCTACTACCGAATCTACGGACATAGTACCGACGTGCTACGGATGTGGTGAAAAAGGCGTAACGCGATCTCAATGTACTAAATGTAATTCCGAATTTTACGCGATAGAATGCGACGACGATGCGCTGATTCGCGATAGTAGGGCATTGACCTCTAGTTCAAGTATTGAAAACATTCAATCATCTGGTAAGAACAATCATCAGGTGAGTTTACCTAACCATTTTTGCATGCCCAGTATAAGTCTCGATCGTTACAATAACTCTCTCTCCAACTTACAGATTCATAACAAATCTGTTACTGATAAGAGTGATAACACACGAGTGATAACAAACGACATAAGAGTGAATACACCTACTCTATGTAATCGCAATAGGGACCATAAACGTCACACTATTTTTATGCCTAGTGATTTCACTAATGTGTTACCAAGTAACTTCTATGCTAATAATAGTAACTTGAACCAAAATAAACATTTGAACAATTCTATTAATAGTTTATGTGATACTAGGGTGACCATGGTTTCGGATGGACAATTATTTTCTATGCAGGATAATAATATAAATTTTTATCAGCAGAATATTGATTGTATACAATGTGATGACTCGGTGTATAGTGTCATTAATACACCCCAGTGTAGGGTGACCAAAAGGCCAATTTTAGGCATTGAAATTTTAGGTTCCCGTGGTAGAGCACTTATTGACACAGGTGCAAAATGTAGTGTAGCAGGTGCCACACTTTTTAATTTACTAAAAAAGAACAATTATCCTTTTGAAAAGTGCTCAAAATGCGTTAAATTCGCTGATGGCTCTGTTAATATGCGACAGGTGCTCACTACTAACTTAAAAATAAAAATTAAACAAAAATGTATAAATTTAGATTTTATTATTTTCCCGGATGCGGTATCAAATGAAACCCTTCTTGGTATTGATTTTTTGACTAATGCTGGTATTATTATTGATTTTTCCAATTCTACATGGAAATTTTCCAATTCGAATGAAATTTATCCTTTAGAATTTGAGGCCCTGAAGTCAAGTACAACACTCATTTCAGCAGACCTTCGTGATGACGAAGGTCTGATGTTGAGCCTTCAGGAGCGTATGCAGCTGTCAGAACTTTTATCTGAAAATGAAGATATTTTTAGTATAGGGGGAGCTCCTGGGGAACATCGGATAGATACAGGTAATCATCCGCCGATATCAGTTCCACCATACAGACTCACCACAGCTAAGATAGAAATTATGAAAGCAGAACTTGATAATATGATTGATGATGACGTCATTGAAAAGTGTGAATCTGCGTGTGACGATAAGTCTGACTGTGAGGTCTGCATGATAACAGTGGATCTTCCCAAAGTCAATCCAGCTACCTTACGAGCTGCTCAAGAGGATGACCCCGAAGTTTATAAAATAATCAAAGATTTAGAAGACTCTGACGACATAACCTCAAACAAGTGGCTGGAACGCGGCTACCTTATGTGTCAAGGTGTTCTATACCGCTTCAATCCCGACACAGATTGCGAGGAACCACAATTTGTAGTACCAAGCTCCATGAGAGAAGAAATCCTTAAGGAATTTCATGACTCTCCAACTGCTGGTCATCAAGGTATAGAACGAACCTTACATCGTCTTCGCGATAAGTACTATTTTCCTGGCATGCGTCGATTCGTAACAGAATATCTTAAAAACTGTATAACATGTCTTAGATACAAAGCGAGCAATCAGAAACCTTCAGGGTTATTGCAAACTCCTATTTTACAACAACGAGCTGAAGTCCTTGCCGTTGATTTATTTGGTCCCCTCCCAGAAGGAGACAAGGGGGAGCGATGGGTCCTTCTGATTGAAGATGTTGCAACCAGGTGGGTTGAGTTATACCCATTAACAGAGGCCACCGCTGAAAACTGTTCCCGTGTAATAATAGAAGAGTACTTCCTCCGCTATGGAGTTCCACGAAGAATTGTATCCGACAACGGTGTACAATTTATATCCGCTGTTATGCAGCAATGTATGTATCTCTTAGGTGTTAAGCAGGATCTGATACCGCTTTACCATCCAGAGGCAAACCCGGCTGAACGTAAAAATCGGGACCTCAAAATGCAGTTGTCTCTGCTAGTTAAAAACGAACATAAAGATTGGCCCAAATACTTGGCACATGTTCGTTTCGCCATGAACAGTGCAGTTTGCAGTACCACAGGTAAGACACCCGCCTACCTCATGTTTGCTCGGGAAATGCGAACACCTTTTGACGTTCATCATGACATTCGCAGTATTTTAGACAAAGAAAATTTCATTCCACAGGTTACTCCATATTTGAAGTCATTTGTTCATTCTTTGCACGATATTAGGGATCGGGTAGAGAGAGCTCAAGACCAACGAAAGGAGGTTACCGACGCTGGTCGTCGTCCTGCGCCCGACTACAAATTAGGAGACTTAGTTATGGTCAAAACTCATGAGCTGAGCAAAGCTTCTAAAGGTATTACCCGCAAATTTATGCCCAAACGTGACGGTCCTTACTGCATTAAACAGATTATGAGTCCTACTACTTTCCTTTTAACTAATACAACAGGCGACACTGTTTTAGGTAAATATCATAGTTCAGATTTAACACCTTTCAATCAGACTAATGTTGTTATCACTCCTATCATGCCTAAAAAGCGGAGAGGTCGACCGCGTTGTCCTAATACTAGACACCGTGATTATTTAGATGATAATGATTCCAACTTGGACACGGGACGTGCTTCCAACTTGGAGGGGGAGTGTGTAACGAGAGATTCGAATATTGGCGGCAACGAAGACGTCAGTTTTGACAATCCGCGCACCGCTGTCGCACCGAACGTTGTTCCGGTAAGAGAGAAACGGCCGACACGGCTTCCCGCGCGTTTCCGCTAGAGAAAAGTGTGTGTGTCTCTTGTCGTTCGTGCAATACGTTTGTTTTGTAAAATTACCTATTTTGAAATAAATACCCTGAGAAAACATTAAAATGTCAATTTCTAATCAACGTCATTACAGTTATAAGAAAATTAATTGATTCAAATCACTTACCTACTTAATTAAAATCGAATAAATTATTAAATTAAACAATGTCAATCCTTAATATAAAATAATAATAGAGTCCATTCAAAATTCTACAAATCTGTCATAAAAATACTCCTAGTATGCTTTCCTAATGAGTAATTTTTTTAACTCCGTTTCAAATTTACTACCCTGTAGAGATGTGTAACTCGTGAGTGATTGGTTTAAAAGATGTACATCCGTAAAAAAGATTGATTAAATCACTAAATCACTTGGCTTCCAAATACATCTTTAAATCTTTTAAATCTTTGATTCATTTCATTCTCTGATACATTCAATCCAATTCAACCAATGAGTGAAAGAATGAACGGATTGTTATTTTTGTATTTTTTCTCTATTACAGAGAAGGCAAAAGAAACAAATGCCTATACAGCCATATTTTAAGAATTTTCTTTAATTCTGCAAATATTGAATCGAAATGCTGGTTTCAATGTATCATGAGAGTTTGGCGCGAAATATATGATGACAGTCTCCATGATAATACTTTGATGAGGTAGATAACCACGATAAAACTCTCAACGTCTTTCACATCAAATTCACTTATATTACAATGATCTTCCAATTGCACGTCACCATAAACACTTGCTTCACAAAACAATTTTGCGAGTCATTATCATCATCATCATCGCCACCGCCAGCCTACATACCTCCCACTGCTGGACCTTCTTACATGGGAGAAACACATGAAGAGTTTGGGCCATTGCATCACCACGCTGGTCCAGTGCGGGTTGGTGGGTTATGGCGGTTTCAGTAAAAACCGGGACCAATAGCTTAACGTACCTTCCGAAACACGGAGGAACTGTAGATAATAAATTTTGATTGACCCATCCCGGGATCGACCATGGCGAAAGTTGCTTTGTTTCCGTAATCGAAATAAACGTTTACTTCAATGATTGCACTAATGCTAAAACAATATCCAACCCAAAAAATTGTAATCATTTTTATATCTACGTAAAATGTTACAGTAAGTAGGTAGGTAGGTCTCATTAAAAAACTTTACTTAAAAATATATAAAATTCACTAAATCGTACTGTCACTCAAGTGTATGATCAGGACCCGTGAAGTAATAAATCTTTCACAACACAATTCAGTGAAATAGATAATTGAAAATATTGTGTCTTGATAAACTGATTTGCAAAAGATTTAAAGATTTAAAAGAGTGATTTGAAGATGAATGGAAATGATGTGTTTTGATCAACTGAGTTACTAAGTTACTAATGATTGAAAGATTTAAAAGAGTTAATGTAAAGGTGATTGAAATTACGTGTCTAGATCAACTGAGTTACAAAAGATTTAAAGATCTAAAAGAGTGAGTTAAATCTTTTCGTCAAAAGATTTATATAAATCTTTTCTTTTTAAAGATTTATATTGCGCATCTCTGCTACCCTGGAGGGCCTTAAAAAAATTGGGCAAGTGATTATAGACTTTGATTGCCATATAGTATGGGCCGTTATTGTAAATTGTAAGATGCGCCGCAGGCAACACCAGATCATTCCCACGGCGTGAGACGTAACGACTAGGCTTATCACGAACATAATGAAAATATTGAGAATGTTTTCTTGCAAAGCGACCTCTAAAAACCAAACTACCCAATGGATTTAAAAAAAAAACATGGGACCAAATGGGAACTATTCCGCATCGAACAAAAAAAGAATTATCAATATCGGTTCACCCAGTCGAAAGTTCACTGAACATTAAGAATATTTGAAAGCACTGCCCCAACTTAACCGATTCGTCGGTATTTGTAAAAATACTCGTTTCGGATGTTGAAATAGAATATTTCGACATTGTAGGGTGGACGTTAGCTCATAAACGCAATACAAGATAGACTAGAAGAATTTCACAGGGATATCCCAAGTCCTGGGTGGCTCAGTGGTCAGAGCAGTCGCCCGGATAGCGAAAGGTCGCAGGTTCGATTCCTGCCTCAGGACGTGACATTTTTCTAGTTTTATTCTATTTTAATTACTAAGTAATTTTTCAAACATTTATAATAATGTTAAAATCAAAAATTAAGAATAAAAAACATAGTCGAATTGATAACCTCCTCCTTTTTTTGAAGTCCTGTCCTGTTTTTTTCATCCAGTTGTATAAAAAAAAAAGTACCTGGAATTCAGATCGCAACATATCACCATGCCGAGCAAGTATAGGGAGCCCTGTGCCGTTGTTCACAAATGCATTGGAGGATATGTTCAAGATGCTAGACTGGAACGGACGGGGTATTAACATTAATTGTAAGCGTCTCTCTCACTTGAGATTGGCAGATGATATCGTCATTCTGGCCGAAACGCTGCAGGATCTACAACAGATGTTGCATGACCTAGACGAATCATCTCAACGCATCGGTCTCCGGATGAACTTGGATAAAAACAAAATTATGTTTAATGAACATGCTATTCCGGAACCAGTTATGATGCAAGGTGCTCCCCTCGATGTTGTTAAAGAGTATATTTATCTAGGACAGTCTCTAAAACCGAGTAAAAATAATGTTGGGGTGGAGACTGAGACCAATAGAAGGATTCGTCTGGGTTGGGCAGCATTCGGCAAACTACGTCAAGTTTTCTCATCGCCTATCCCACAAAGCCTAAAGACAAAAGTCTTCGATCAGTGCGTCTTCCCCGTCATGACATATGGTGCTGAGACGTGGACACTCACTTTACAGCTGGTACACAAGCTTAGAGTTGCTCAGCGATCTACGGAGAGGGCCATGCTCGGAGTTTCTCTGACGGAACGAATTCGGAATGAGGTGATCCGACAGAGAACTAAAGTCATCGACATAGCCCACCGAATTAGTAAGCTGAAGTGGCAGTCGGCCATGTTATCCGCAGAACTGACGACCGTTGGAGTAGGAGTGCACGATATAAATCGATATTTCGTAAAGTATCGATATATGCACGCGATATATCGCTTTAACCCGATATTATCGCATCATCCAGTATCGATATTACAATCGATATATTTCTTTCGATATACCAAATATCGTGAAATGAGAAATTAAAACCAAATGCCATTTCTTTTTTCTTTTTTATACTCATTCCTTTATTCACAGTTGGCAACTTGAATAAATATTAAACGTTAAGCCTCGAACTATTTTAAAAATATAAAACTAGCCTTCCCAATAACAAAACGCAAACACTACTCAAAATATTTAATCTGTGACCTGTGTCTGTGGTCGCCGTCGCTCGCTTCCATTCCGTCCGTCGCTTCGTTTTCAGTACAAAATAACATAAAAGTAAAAGTTGTATGTTTTGTTTTGCTAAATATATTTTGTTTACGAAGTGTAAATACAGTTAATGTGTATAACTAACGTAATATATAAACGGTTACCAACTATTTACTTGTATAGAAGAAGCAAGCTGTGACAATTATTAAGTTGTTTAATACAGTTTAGGATTCATACCTACAGTAAGTATAACGTGATAAAAAGCTTACTATTTAATAGTATAGAATAATAAATAATGGAATTTATTGTATTTGCCCCAATAAGTTCCATCTGAAAGACTTTTCTCAAAGGCCGCACATGTTTTAACTCAACAGAGAAGCAGATTGCAAACCAAAAGAGTCAATAAGATTTTTTTTCTGCAAGGTCTAGAGAAAAAATATTGGGATTTATAAATAAATAAAGTTATATTTTTATTATTATTATAATTATAAATAAATAAAGTTAATATAGATCAAAAACCCTAGTTTTTTTTAAATAGATTAACCTTAACCTGATGATTCCTATCTAATGTTTTATAGACTAGTTAAATACAAAGAAATATCTTACGATATATCGAAAATATCGATATATTTATACGATATATCGAAATATATCGATAGAAAACTACGATATATAATATCGAAAAAAATATCGATATATTTTTCACATGGACATCCCTACGTTGGAGTAAGCGGGTACTTGAGTGGAGACCACGGATCGGCAAGCGCGGTGTGTGACGTCCTCAGGCTCGGTGGAGTGACGATCTCCGCAGAGTAGCTGGCAGCAACTGGATGAAGCTGGCAATGGATCGAGCCAAGTGGCGTTCGTTTGGAGAGGCCTATGTCCAGCAGTGGACTGTTGTGGGCTGATGATGATGATGATGGTGTGCCGAAAGAGTGGTACCCTAAAAACAGGGAAGGTAAAGGAAACAGAAAGGAAAAAAGGAACGGTGACATTATGGCTGTAAACGCGCACACCTGTGTTTTCTTAGTATTGAACTTAACAAGATTGTTAAATTCTTATTTAGATATGAGGTTCAGCACCCTGTTGAGCTCAATGGTAAGATTCTTTCTCTCAGTTTCAGCGGGCCCAGCCCCTGGGCGTTCGTAATGTCGCCCATGCACAGTACTGTTATCCGCATAGGAAGGAATGTTTCCTAACGGAAGCATAATGTCATTGATATGAAGAAGAAAGTCTGCGGGGATAGAACAGCTAGAGCCTTGTGGTACACCAGCATTCACTGACATAAACCCCGAAGTGCATCCTGCGAGGACACGGATTCTTCGCTCATGCAGGAAGCTGGCAATCCATTTCCAGAGCTGAGCGGGCAGACCGTATGCCGGGAGTTTGGAGAAGAGCCCTGTGCCAGACCGGATTCAACGCTTTGGCAATGTCAAGGCTAACAGTCACTGACTCACCATGATTGTCAATAGCTTCACTCCAGATATGCATTAAACACACTAGAAGATCACCCGTTGACCGAAGCCCGTATTGTCATTAATTAATCTTCTACGTATCGGATCTCGGATCAGATGTTTGTTTAAGGTCCGTTCCATAACCTTGCAAAGAACTGAGGTGACAGCTATTGGGCGGTAGTTAGCCGGGTCTGATCAGCCTTTTTTTTGGGGACCGGTTGCACATTGGCCTCTCTCCAAGATCCCGGCACGTAAGTATCTTGTAATACCTAGTTAGGAACCATTTACCATTTCTTATTTTTTTATTAATAACAATAATAAACTTCTCAAATAATATCAAAACCAACAATCGGAAATTGTTGAGGAGTGTAATTCTTTTTAAGAGCCACCTAGAACAAAAATAGAGAACCCAATTAGCGACATCTAGTCATCGACACTGTCGATAACTGGTAATAATGGACTAATTTATAAATTAAAATAAACTATGGAATTATGAAGAAGTAAATATTTAAATAGCATTTACAAATCATGAAATCAAAAAAGGATTTAGTTCCGAAACTTGTCGAAGACTGAATTTAGACTATATAACGGAACCAATAAGCGACACCTGTTAATATTCACAATACCAAAAAATACTAACTTAGTTCTATACATACAATAATGGAGATATCAGAGACAATAACATTTAGTTAGTAATTTCAGATTTATTTTCAAAACACCGACGCGGAGAGGTTTTTAATTTACCATTTTGAAGCCAAATCTCTCATTCCAATAACGCATGTTCGTATGTCAATGTTAATGTCACTGCATACATTTAAATGTAGCTAGAACTAAAAATAATGGATACGTTGCTTATTTTACTGTCGTAAAAAATTAAGTGTCGATAACTAGGTATCTGTCGAGTACTGGTTCCACCACTGTCTTAAAAAAAAACACGCTGGCCCAATGCGGGTTGGCGTTAATACACCAACCCGCATTGGGCCAGCGTGTTTTAATAAGCATAAGCAGTTGCACTAACAACCGGGACCGACAGCTTGATGTGCCTTCCAAAGCACGGAAGAGTTCGAGATAACAAATTTTGATTGACCCATCCTGGGATCGACCATGGCGAAAGTTGCTGTTTTCGTAATTCAAACCGTGCTCAAGCCACTCACTACGCCACTTAGCAGCCGCCTCTATCGTATAGATATAACCAATTCGGAGCAGGTAGTTGTCTGAGTAAAACGTCCTTTAGTCATTTAGTTTCCAAACCATAATGTCCGCTGAACAAAAGTGACCGCACGGAAGAAAGACCACGGAGTACATAAATCCGAATAAACTTTTTATACGAGTAAATCGTTCGCAAATAAAAATGCACATATGCAAGTCGTTATCACCGAAAACTGTCGTGAAAGAATAACGTACTTAACGAATTAGGTATAACTATTAATATTAACAACCACCTACTAGGTCCAAGAAGAATTTTCAATGTCGTAACGTAAATAGTTAGTAATTAATAATAACGCATCTAACCTATACAGTTGTAGCGTCACCTATTCTGAAATAAGGGTGTTTAGCCATCAAATAAAAAACCCTATTGACCTACTTAAATGTAAGCTATTTTGAAGATTTGTCCAGACAGCCTGAGCTACATGTCATTCTAGAATATGAAAATAGATGTGAATGAACTGTGCCATCGTAGAAAGGACGTTTTGCTTTTTCAATCCAGTACCTTTTTGCTCCCTTTAACTCTGTGGAACATTTTTCAACGATGACATTTTGCTCAGAAAACCAACTGCTCCGAATCGACGCTAACGTTTTAGTAGGTATTTGGGTGTATAAATGTCAAAGGAAAAATGAAAAACTAATTTGCTTACATTTTATTTTTATTTTTCTCATTTTCATAATATCTGTTTTCATTGATTGCAGGCGATTAAGATAACATGTGATTTAAATTATATCAATTTACAAAGTCTTTGATTAATCATTACTCATTAAAATTTGGTCATGTCAAATAATATGATGGAATGTTTTATATCAATTTAGTAGGTACTGTACAAATGTCCAAGATCCCACAACAATTAAACATTCATTAATTTTCATGTCGAATATACTTCTTGCATCGTTAAAATCTCTGAATGTAATTCAAAAAAAATATCAAACCCAAAGATAAGTTAAAATAATAGGTCTGGCAAATGGAGACTGATTTATGTCGGCGAACAAAAAATGTAGGGGTTCAATATTAAAATTAAAATCCAGTCGTCCCATAAAATTTGGGGCGTATACAGGCCGATTGACTATCGGCAGACAATGGAAACACACAGTAAAAAACGGATAGAGGCCTAGCTTCATACAACCGCGCTACGATACCGTACCGATGTAATTGTCATTGAATAATTATATTTGATAATTAAAATACATAGTTCTCTGATCTATGGGTATGTACAGTCGACAGCATATATTCCTGCGCCAAACCTACCAGAATGGGTTAAACATTTTGGCCACTCTAGCTGATACTTTATCCGCTTCTTCATTCTTAAGATGGAACGTTCGAAAAGGTATGTGCTATTGCAGACTATTCACAGAAAGTGGGCCCCCGTTTAATGCCTCAGGAAATTCGCAATAAGATTAATAATAATCTCTGAAAAAATAGGTGATCAAACTTTTGAATAATCTATTTTTGTTCGCATTTTGGTAGTCTTATACGATTGCATGAAATCTTAAATTATTGCAATTGCAATACTCGTAATACTATTAAGTTTAAGAATTTATGTGTGTTTTAAATATTCTATTAAAGTAACAAACCGACAGACATAGTTAGCTCTAACATGACAGTGCGACTCGAATGATGCCTTGCTCCAATGAAAACGCATTTTTGAATCAAATTAGGCAGCAGCAGTACTCGACTCAAGAACGCGAACGCGAAAACATTTTCACAAATACCTCATGAAACGAGTCAGAAAATTATTCGCAACAGCTAATCACCGCCTTTATTATTTCATTTGCGCGTTTACGCGAGTGTTTTTAAATTTATCAATACCTATAAAAAAATATTCTCTTTAAATAACATTCTTCATCTCTATCTCTTATGGGTTGTTTCAAATTCAACGACGATTTGCTCGATGATGCAAGCGATGATGTACAAGCAATTTGTTTTGCACTTTGATACTGGAGATAAATATTTTACAAGATTGCAGCTTACTGCTCAAAAGTTTTGCCAGCCTATTGCTATAATCAGCTGGTCAGGGTGGCGGGTAGCCGATGGATGCAGGCTGCGCAAAACAGCTCCATTTGGAAATCGATGGGGGAGGCCTTTGTTTCAGCAGTGAACATCACATGCTGCTTTTTAAAATTCAGAACGGTTTGGTGAAAAATATTACGTAAATTTCCACTTTAAATACATTACTAGATGAATGGGCTAATTTTATATTGAGAAACTAATCAATTTAAATCTACATTAGTGCCTCTTTTGTTAAAATTAAATTAATGAAAGGAAATACCATTTTCTTATATTTTATCATGATGAAGTTTATAACATTTTTGAAATTTTTCACCCAATCTGTATGTATTAAAGGATATCTAAATAATTTAATTTAATAAGTAAATTGTACCCATTGTACCACAAATAAGACCCATAGGTGTCGATTCTGTTGTCATTTTCTAAAACTCATACCTATTTTTTACTCTGTCGGATGGTAAGGAAAGTGTGGCACTGAACTTTAATATGTATGTACTGAGATTGTACTTGAAAACCTTCCATGATGAATTTTATATTTAACTCGAGCTTGTTAATAGTGATTTTACAAGACAATATTTATGAACTTCCTCGTTTATTAAAAAAGTTAGAAAAGTATACAAGTACGGTGCATTTTGACTGATACGATTTAGGAAAACAGGAATGAATACCTATTGCTTTACTTTTGTTAGTTAAGTCATGTTTATATGACTAATATATTTCGTATGGACTCTTCAATCTGTAATATGATTTTTAGACTCTTTTCATAGAACCCTAGTCCTGGAAGACGTTCAAGCTAGTACATACTTGACGCTGTAACAAGCCTCTATCTATACATTTTCTAAACGTGTGCTTTAGAAAATTTGGTGCGTAACAGAATCAGTACCACTGTATCACTTGCTGAGAAAGGTAATTAGACTTAAAACTGTGTTATTGTACAATATTGAAATGACTTTATAATCAGAAATTTGTGGAGATTAAGAATTCAGTCAAAATGAATTACACAATAAAAAAATATGATATCACTAATCAATATTTTAAACGTGACTTGTTTGAGGGGATTGTACTAATACAATCAATGGTATAATTATTTTCCTCTATGAATACAATATAATTTTACATCTGTAGTGACATTTTCCATTTTAAAAAAAGGACAATCAATGATTTATTTACTTCTTTTTCGCATGTCAAAATAAAATTCGAAAAAACCTTGATACGTTTAAAAATAATAGTGTACTGTAATATTTCTTATTTTTAAATGATCTTCAAAACATGGAAATATGCATTTTCAACGAATTAATTTGAGAGCTTAAAATAACTACTGTCTTAAGTTTAATTTACTACAAATAAATTATAGGTACCTGTATTTCTTAAAACTGATTTAAACGTTGCTACATGAATAAATAAAATATGAAAATGTCATTAAATTGAATTCTACTTACACTTACTTATAAAAGTCTACAAATAAAATCATTTGTAGAGTAAAAAAATAAGAGGAAAAATATTTTCCAGTGTCTGTTTTCATTAAAAATTAACCTTTAAACTAATAAAAATTGTTCTAATTAGTACTGGGACTATCTGTGCCACTACCGCTGTTTTCTGTGTTTGCGAGTATCATTTTTGTATTTTTGTTATTTTTTTTAGCCGACTTGCTCAGTGTTGCTACTTCTTTCAATAAGTTTTGTATCTTCGTATTCATGAGATTGAATTTGGTCTCGTTCAAACGTTCCTTGTTCTTCATTTCGGTCCTGAGGTCTGTTGTATTGTTATGGTGTTGGGCTTTCAATTCGGTTATCTGTGAATAATATAGTAAGACATTAGTAACAATATATTTTTTACAGTTCAACTAACTTGGTTATTATAAAAACCTCATACCAATTTGTCTTTGGCTAGTAGCTCATTATCCTTCTGCGCTACCTTCTTTTGTAGACTGGCAATAGTTTCCTTCAGTTGGGTCATTGCAACCACATGGTCGGAGCTGTTTGGATCTAATTCTCCTATTCAACAAAAAAATATGTGATTAGAGGCCATAATAGCAAACTATGAAATGTTTATAAGGGTAATTCCACGATAAATGAAAGAAAATAAAATGTAGTTTTTCGCTACAACAAAGTATTTGATTGGTGGCAACACTCTAGTACATAAAGGTTTCACACTGGAAACACAATTTAATTTTTTGTTTTGGCAATACTGTCTTTCTAAGGAGTCGTGAACAACGGTATTATTAGTGCATCAGTGAACTTCACTACAAAAGTGAAATTTCAATTATATTTTATAGTAAGTATTTTAAATTACTGTAATGTTTTGCTACATACAACTACGTTAAGTAATTATTTACTAAAAAATAGTTTGTAATTTATGTATACACTAGGATTATATGATATATTATGTTGATAAGACTATTATGCTGAGTTTTGGTGTCAGTCACAAATGAACAGAATTTTCTCTCTAACTTTTTTTAATCGTATTTTAGGTAATAAATAAACATAACTTTCTTATTTGACATAATTACTGCCATGATGGATTAGAAATTTACTATCTATATTATTTTTTCTTTAACAGCTTGAAACATTTTTGTAGTGTCCGTCACACTATAGAGTGAGTCTCGAAATACATAGTCAGTGACGCCCTGTATCATAGAAAAATGTAACGCTTTGTTCGTCTTTTTTTGTGGAAAACCGTCAGCAGAAAGGAAAAAAGAAAGCATAGAAACAAGCTGCAAACCAGTGGATTATTTGATTTTTTTAAATGAAAATGCAATTAGAAATTGATGTCGACGTTTGATTTATCAAACAACATTTTCTATTATGCTTTAGGTAAAAAAGCAGAAGATAGAGGGAATATTAAACAACAAAAAATATTAAAATTTTTCAATAATACTGCTGATACACTTAGTTTCGACTTATCGAGAGGATAAAGTAAAAGAAAGGATAGAGAAAAACAGCAAACCAGAGGATTATTTAATTTTTTTTAGTAGTAGAAATTAAAAAACGATGGCGTTTGATATAACAAACATCTTCAATTACGCGTCAAGCATGCGTAAAAAAGCAGAAGAGATGGATAGAGAGAATATTAAACAAAAATTTTTAAAATCTGCCGATAATACTGACATTAAACCTCAAGTAGGTTTAACTTATTTAAAATATGTTAGGTTTTTAAAAAAAAAAAATTTTCTTGTTATTAGCAATATTTTTATTCTAATTGTTACAATAAGTGATAGTAACTGTCACAACTTTCTGAAAATGTTAAAAATGTACTGAAAATGCTTAATTAATTTATACAGGGTGGTGCCGTAAATGCGACAATAAATTTAAACATGGGCTATATTAGTCCATAGAAATGGTTTGCCACTTTCAAAAATATCGTATTCATTTGATAATTTCATGATATTTGTATGGAATAGTGTAACTTTGGCAGCATTATTTCATACAAACGTACATAACCCATGTTTAAATTTATTGTCGCATTGACGGCACCACCCTGTATAGAGATAGCATAATTAATAATATCTATTGTATTTATCACACCATTTTCACTCACAAAGTCACAAGGCATAATAATTGTCTATTGAATAGACAATTATTATGCCTTGTGACTTTACATGGTGTTCACTTTACCTAGTAATTGTGGAGTTCTCTAGCTAAGAGGTTTGAATGCTTTAGTATTGATTACAATAAAAAGCAAATTCTTTAATAAGTCAGTTAAAATTGGTAATTTCATGCTTTAATGCCGTCGGACTCGGTATCAGGACACTTGCGCGAAAGACACTTGCGCGATGCCAATTGCGCGTAAAGCCGTTTGCGCGAAAGGACATTTGCGCGAATGGACAGATGCGCGAAAGGACGTTTGGGCGAAAAGACGTTCGCGCGAATGGATACTTGCACGAAAAGACGTCTGCGCGAAAAAATTGACTGCACCACATGTATAATTTTATTAAATTTAAATAATATCATGTATAATTTTATTAAATTTAAATAATATTTCATGTCACTATAGTATATTATTTTATTATTTGATAGGACGACTAATTAGTATAGGTATTTTTCAATTGATACAAGTTTTGGTGAATTGCATACTTTGTATGCTTGTATGTAAGAGTGTAATCCGTACCAATAGACGTTTTGAAATGACTAGTGACAGTAACGAATCGCCGTAAAACCGACTCCACGTAGTATTGTCTGCCCTTCCCCTAGAGTGCTATTTAAAAGCGCGCAGGCACGGCGAGGCGAGGCGGCCCGCGGGCTTAGGAGCAGGTGGGTGCGAGCGAGCCGCCGCGGCTGGGGCTGGCGGGCGAAGCCGGCCAACAAGCCGAAGCTGTGGTGGTGAGCGAAAGCCATCTGCGACGATTAGCACGCGAGGGACCGCCGGAGCTCCGCAGTGTCGGAGCCGTGACAAGAAGTCTTGTGTGTTTTAAGCAAATTTACAAACACTATAAGAGAATTGCACTGATAATTAATCATTTCTGTACGTAATCTGAGTTCACCCATAACTATAAATCCATTTTTTCGCGCAAACTTCTTTTCGCGCAAGTCTACATTCGCGCAAATGTCTTTTCGCCCAAATGTCCTTTCGCGCACCTGTCCATTTGCGCAAATGTCCTTTCGCGCTGATGGCTTTTCGCGCAAATGGCTTTTCGCGCACATGTCCTTTCGCGCAAATGGCTTCGCGCAAGTATCTTTCGCGCAAACGTATTTCGCGCAAGTGTGCCAGACCGGTTGGACTCAGCTGCTATTGTGAGTTTTCATTTAAGTTTCCATACCTTGCAATGGATTAAGTTTTGATTTTTTTTCCATCGGTTGAGAATCATTGAGCGACGCATCACTTGAATTTATGGATTTCATCATATCAGACTTCCTCTTTTCTTTGTGACTGCTTTTCGATCTATAAAAAAATCACCAAATATCTATGAATGTGTAATGTTGATCTACGTTATTCAATATAAAAATTTCATTCCCTATTGAAACTCTCAGTCTTTACACCTTACATAAATTAGGAAGTTGATTATCCAGTCTGTTAAAATTGTTTTGCCTCGAAGCGAACATAAATATCACCTGGAATTTGACCTGGATTTGGACTTATACCATGGCCAAGGGTTGGATTCCACGGCTAGATGGAACATCAACTTTTGAGAAGATCACTCACAACAAATTCATGTTAATACTTACCTGAATTTGAAGCGATCTCTTTTAAAAATGGTCTACTTTAACAATTATTACAAATAAAGAAAGAAAATTATGAAAAAAATATATGCTCCAGGCGGGAATCGGACCCGCGTCTCCTGGGGTCTGGCGAGACACGATTACCACTACGCCTACGGAGCACTAGGTGTAAGCTAACTCTTTACAAGCTTTTTCTCACCAGGAAGTTTAAAGATGCTTGTAAAAGTATTCTTTCGGATCACTAAGGGGTGTCAACTTCAATGAGTGTCAAATCAAATGGTGGGATAAACGTTGCTTTAGAAACGTTAAAAAAAGGGGTGAGAGGTGAAGAAATTGGTAGGTTACACCTAGTGCTCCGGTGGCGTAGTGGTAATCGCGTCTGGCCGGTCCCCAGGAGACGCGGGTTCGATTGCCGCCTGGAGCATATAATTTTTTCATCGTTTTCTTTCTTTATTTGTAATTGACACAATAAAGTAGGCGTTTTATACGCACAAAATCAAAGATAAATGTGATGGTCTACTTTAAATATATCTGCGATTAAAAAATTCACTATAATATTTGCAGTGTAGGCAGCACCTCAGTAAAAGTGAACACAAGTGTAACAATGTTTTATAAACAAGAAATCCTGATTTGCACATATTTTCTTAAAACTATACAAACTTGTGAGAGCGATGTTTGTGTTTGTCAACTGCAGACATATGTTGTTTGGTCCTAGCAAGAGCCCTCTTCAAGGACTGAGTGCACAGCCAGCATAAAAGCTTTCCATCTACCTGCAAATACATTAATCTTAATCTTGATAATATTATGAATGATAAAACTTGGATGGATGGATGTTACTCAATCACGCTAGAACGGCTGAAAGGATCTCGATAAAAGGAGATGTTCATATCCGGCCAGGTGTATGTACCGTATCTCAAAAAATCGGAGAAAAATTCTGAATCCACAAAAAATACAAATAATTCGTTTTCATGCATAGTATGTTTGTAACAAAAGTTGAAATTTTCGTCGATTTCACCGTTATTCACTATGGCAATATGGCGGGCGACATAGAAGTCAACTAAACGTCACCAAAGTGACATACGCGCCATGATGAATGTGTGCCTGTGTTGCAATTTTTTCTATAAATAATTTTGTTATGTACCACACAACTAAGCAAATAAACAATTGAACGCCGTTTCGCATATTTTTACCTATTTTTCAGTATAGTGTACATAGAGCTGGTCGGGTCTCCATTCATTTGTGAAACATCTCTTTTGGCACAAAGATAAATTATAGTCTGGAATAGCACATAGGCTACTTTTTATCCTGGGAATATGTTCCCATGGTATAACGCAGAAGAAATCGCGGGCGGAAGCTAGTCATATAATAAGGACTCTTGTTGAGTTTTATTTGATTTATTTATGTATATGAATGTAAGTATGTCCCTCAAGTATTCATATCACACTTTGCTTTATTTGGTCACAGCTATTACTGCAGTGATATAGGTACTTACATAATTGTTCTTTCGACACATATTATTAGATGACATTCAGAAAAAATATATATTTGTCCAGTCTACAGATTGAACTTTCCAAGTGTGTGTGACCCGATTCGAAACTATAATAGCAAAAAATACTGCTATGATAGCAAGTATCAAGGCCGTAATTGGCTCGCAAAGTGTTATACAAAAAGTACCTTTTTGCTGTCATCATGACGGTCAAATGCACAACGTTGCTTGCACTGTTCGCAAGTGACAGCTGGTCCATACTTGCGCTCGGAATTTACACATCGTTGACATTTGTTACCTAAAATACATCATTATCTTTAGACTTGTATTAAAAAAAATTCTCGAGTCAGCTGAAATGTATCATGACCTCCTTTTTAACTCTTTCAGTACAGTCACGAGCGATATTATACCCACTTCGGACAGTTTATGATTCATATTGTAAAGGAAATAAGGATGCTCAAATGTTGTAAGAGGGTGCATACATATATTGCTAAGCCTGGACCCCAGGATCCTGGCCGCCCTTTTCCCTCCCGTGTAGAGCCAACCTTCTCCAGACGATCCGCGACCGTCAGCTGTGCCAGCTATACCGAGGCCTGACGAAGTGCCGGAGGTAACAAGAAGAGTTTATTTATTTTTTATTTATTTATTCATTTGAGTTGAGTTGGGTGGAGTGTCGCAAAGAATGCAATGAGGATGAAACTATGAAACAGCTCCCGGTCCGGAAGGAGTACACGGAAAGGTCTGGGCGCTTGTGTTGGACCCACTCGTGAACAGGATGAGGCAGCTTTTCACAGCCTGCCTGCGGCAAGGTGTTTTCCCCGCTCAGTGGAAAGTGGGCAGACTTGTGCTGCTAAGAAAGGAAGGCCGCCCGCCTGACTCGCCATCGGCGTACCGACCTATTGTCCTACTTGACGAGGCGGGAAAGTTATTGGAGCGCGTGATAGCTGCCTGCCTCGGGAGACACTTGGAGGAGGTCGGGCCGGATCTGTACGAGCGGCAGTTGAGTTTCCGGCGAATGTGCTCCAAAATGTGTCACGGGCGAGTTCGTCTTCGAGTTCGAGTTCGTTTCACACCCTCCACTGGGAATGCATTAAAAGGGCCCTGGAGAACTACTTGCAGAGCGAAGTTGCCGACACCTGACCCAAAGAGCGGTGGTCTACAAAACCGGAGAACGGATGGGCAGAATGCCGGTCTCATGCGGTGTCGCACAGATATCGGTTCCCGGGCCGCTCCTGTGGAATATCGGGTGCGACTCAGTGTTGAGGGTTACAAACCTGCCGGTCATCAGTATGGTATGCTACGCCAACGAGACACTGGTACGAGCTAGAGGTAAGACCTTTAGGAATGCGGCGATCCTTGCAACCGCGAGTGCAGCGCAAGTGATCGCCAGAATCAGGAGACTTGACCTAGAAGTGGCGCTGGAGAAGTTGGAGGCCATCTGCTTTAACGGCCCCCGCAGAGCGCCTCCGAGGAACTTCAGTATTGTTGTCGGGGGAGTGCAAACCGGGTGAGGCCCTCTTTTCGGTCCCTAATCGATGGCCGGTGGGGCTTCCAAGCACTTGGGGCGGCCGCAGCACTTGGTTGGCTTCTAAGGCCACATACGCCATCCGTCGCCGACAGACTGGGCGCAAGAGGGCCATGGAAAAGAAGGGGCCTGGGAATTTGGGCGCTTTAGCTGCCCTTGAAATAGCGTAACATTTTTTTGGGTTTTGGGCGCGGTTGGGGACCGTGCCTAGATTGCACAGCCCAGTCGGCGGGTCAATGCACCGGTTCGGAGACATTAAAGAACATAGTGAGATTGAGGTACTTTTCACAGAACTTCTTCCCTTATTAGGTAAGAATGCTCTGTCGACAAGTGTACGTAGTGTCTGCGGTCTATATCTGCACTGTATCTGGCTGAGAGGAGGCTTTTACCCTACAAAAGGTTCAAATCAATTAAAATAACTAACCTACTAACATAACCTTCTACAGAGTCACTAACTAACACTACTAACAAATAATCTAAGTTACATTAAAGTTAAAACAAAATGTATTGATTTGAGAAATAAAGCTTTATTATTATTATTATCTGGCTGAGAGCCCCACACACTCCTCCCTCTTCTCCCAAGGAAGAGGGCGAATTGGTTGGTAGAGCTTCCGCTCAGCAAGAAAAGAAAATAAAAATGGGTTCATTATTGCTCATGCCCATACATGCTGTGTTATGGATTAGACTACTAGCAACCACACAGGCACTGGCTTCACGTCTGAGCGAACTTTAGAACTCCACAAAAGTGACAGGTTGGTGCACTAACCATGTCCATTAATTTTTCATATTTGCATTTAGTTCAATAATATGTTGGGTCAAGCTAGTAATTATTAATATTTCCAAATTTTACATGTCACCAGTGTTATAAATTTACCAGTTGAAGGTTTATAAATATTACTGTTAAACTTACCAATAAAAGCAGCAATGATATTACAATACTCGCAAGCAGTTGGTTTTCCATAAGCTTTGACATTAGCTTCACATTTTTTGCAAATTGAAGATGTATTAGATTTGCTGAAAATATGAAAAAAGTATTTAACTCATTCTGGACTATCGTTTCTGTGAGACATTTCATCAAAGTTATCAAAATTTACTTATTACAGGGTTTTGCAGTATTTTGTTTATGGAAGTTCTCATAATAAAATCTTTGTTTTTTATTGTATTTTGAATATTTAAACTTATAGGCTACAATATTAATTAATAATAATAATAATAATATTCATACACTCACACCTATTATCTAGCCCAAAGTAAGCAATTGCATCATTAAGAGCTTATGTTATGGATACTAGATAATGGATACATATTTATAATATTATGTATGTAAATATTAGAAATATATTTAATAAACAAATAAACATCCATGACTCGTAAACAAATGCTTGTACTCATCATACAAACATTTGCTCCTACTGGGATTCGAACCCGGGACCTCTTGACCGAGTAGCCTGCATAGCAAAGGGGTACAGACCGCTCGACCAGCTGGTTGAGCGGTCTGTTTCCCTATAATTGATCATGGAATGTAGATTTCATTTATATGAGAGACTTTGATTCAAAATTATGTTATATAACATTGCTAAGCTAGATCATAACATGATTGCAATTTCTTCAACTATTATTAATTTTGAAGATGAATATTTTGAAATTTCACAATGATCTTTTTTTGCTATTACTACTTACCATAATATTGAGTACATCTTAAGGCTTTATGTAAAAACAACAGATAAAAAAAAACAGTGAAGTTTTTTATTTCAATTTTTTTCTAGTAACTATTTTCGCTATGAAAAATTTATATATGTATAGCTTAAATTATTAAACAACATAGAATTTGATGTGAAAAATGTTTTGATAATGTATAGTGATAGTTTATAAAGGATTAATAAAATTTGCTTATGGTGCTTTATAAGGGCCGCAGCCAATGTGTTCCAATCCAATCTTCAAAATCATGTATTAAAAAATGGTATGGTTGGCAATTTTGGAATGGGGTTAGCTGGGAGTCCATCCCAAATGTATTATGGCACATGTATTCTCTTACCAACCCACCAACACTTGCAGACAATAGAAAATTCATCATAGAAAATCTTATTTATGAGTATTTCAAAGATTACAGTATGTCCACTGTAATAGCCTAATTTTGACAAAGTGGTAGATATGATTTTGAAGGTGTCCAAATTATGATGTCTTTATTCCACTAATATGTATTAATAATCTTACTTTTCAAATGAAGTGGATTACTTACATTTAGGTTATAAACATTACTTCCAACTACTTTGGCAATCTGAAAAATCTTCCTCAAATACTATTTAATCTAACAACATTTGTTTGAATGCATCTATGCTTGTACACATTTATACCATGTGAAAGTAATTAATAAAGATGTACCCATTGTCAACATTTTATTGATATAACTGATGAAATTAATATTTACCATACATACTAAATAAATAAAATTTGAAATTTCTTTTATTGCAGGCAAATAATAAACAATGAATGTATAAAAACTTTAATATTTGGTAAAATATCAATATTTCAAACCTTTTGAATCCCAAGACTACTTGTGACAAAACACCATGTGTTAACATTTACGCTATTACAGCCACCACACTATAATCAAATTTGAATATCTACTCCTATCTATCTGGACTTTCAGCTGATATGATGAAGATGATGATGACCTATATGTCTAAGAAGTTCAACATTTAGGTTGGTTTCAGGGTAGGATGGTAAAATATTGTAAGTACTCCATAGTTTAATCTATGATTTCTGTATGACTGAGTTTTTAGGAAAAAAAAACCCACATATCTATCTGAGTTTACCTATAAACTGAGAGGAGAGATCACCAATGACTGAATAGTCAAGGTAGGTGAAAGCATTTGCAGTAATAAATAGGAACAATCGCACCTAAGCGTTTTGAAGCATCTAGATTGAAATTATATTTTTTTATGGATTATTTATGGGTTCAGATCGCTATCTGTTGAATATGGACATCATGGTTGAACCTAAGGAACACTTTCATAATCGAAATTATAGCGCTATAACCACAAGCGAACTCCTCGAAAAGTCATACGACGTGACCTAATTATATAGAACTAATTTCACAAATGCATTAACTATTTTGGCAATTGGCACTGACCTTGTTTGTTGAAACTCTGAACGACAGTACGTACACTTGACAATGGGGAAAGAGCCACGGCATTCCTGAAATCGGAAGTTTATATGCGTCACTAATGACGTCAAAGTAACTGTTCATCGTAATGTTTTGACGAAAACGTTATTACATCAAATGTTACCCTTAAAACAATCATGATAAAATCATTTTTAGAGGTTTTACCTTACAAAGTTGTTCACCAGGAGACAGTTCTTCGAAAGGATGTCTTGAGAAACAACGAGAGCAGGCAAATAGGGGGGTTGAAGCCGCAGTACTCATTTTATATTGTATTTAAACGTACACGAAATAACCTTATGTGCAAATAATTTGTCGATAAACTGACACGAAATTATTTTAGACGTAAAAATCGGTAGAAACTACTTAGCAGAAACGGAAATAAATATGGCGTCCAATTTTAATGACAGACAATGAATGACTTTTTTTTTTGTTAAATTCTCCCTTTGTAGGGAAGGCGAAGGGTTCGAGCCCATACAGCCAGCGTCTTAAATTTTTTATATCTTATATTTTTTCAATGGTATTCATAATAAATTGAAAAATTGCTGTGTATGTTTGTGTCTTTTTCAACAAGCTTGTCAGATTTCTAGGGATTTTTTCTAATGTTCCATAATCTTGAGTTATTTTATTCATGAACACAGTCCTTGGTTGAGTAAATGCACTGCAGTTGAATATTGTTCCCAGAATTATTATGTGGTCTAAATCTTGATTCTCTAACTTGCAGTGATCGCATACGGGTGATCTTATCATTTTCATTCTATAAAGATGAGCATTGAAAAGCCCATGTCCTAGGCGCAGTCTGCAAATTGTTGAGTAAAAACGTCTATCCTTATAGTCTCCTTCATCGAACCAAGATCTTCCAGATATCCGCATTTCTTCAATTTCGCCAAGCCATTTAACTTTTTGCTGAAGACTATCCGCCCAAAATTCAAGCCATTTCTTCTTTAGTTCTTGTTTTAATAGAATATTTAAATCAGTTCCAGGTATAGTCCTTTTATCATAATTACATTACTCTTTGCTTTTATCTCACGAAGCAACTTGCACTGACAAGCGATTGACTTGTGGCCACAGATTAGAAAGAGTATGTCTAAAGAAAGCTTGTGGCAAACACGCTGCGGGTGTGTGCGTGAATACGAGTGGCGTTAGCATATAAATTTTAACACATGGAAATAAATATTATATAATAATATTATTATCAAATGTGAATGTGAATCTGTAAAACTTACCTAATTTATTTAAGTTTAGTAATTTAAAAATAAAAAATTAATCGAGATATTTTGAAGGTTCTTAATAATTAACAGACAAAATAAACTAAAATAAAATAAGACAGTGTTACCTGTGTTATCAATCAGAATCACTCGAATAAAATTAACTGTTTTATCTGAATCATCTTGTCATTTTATAAATTTCGAATACATAATTTTGTTTTTTTCTGCAAATTTAAAAGTTTTGCTCTACAACGCCTCGCCTTGGATATTTTCTATGCTTTATTTTGTTTAATAAAATAAAATAAATAATAAAACAAGAAATATTCATAAAACTTTTTGTCCCAAATTTAATTTACATATTAAATATAAATTTATTTATTTTTATATGAGTACCTAACCCATATAAAAATAAATCTAAAAAATAAACAAAATATTCAAAAATACTGAATCAACCTCACTATGACATTGGATGGTCGGACTTTTCAGTCTATGACACGGGAAAAATCAGTTGTGTCTGAAATAGAGATGGGCGACGGGTAAATACCATTGGATTTTTGGGTATATTAGGGTTTTTTCTCGGGTAATCACCCAAATCGTGGGTAAATTCGAATGTTTAGTTTTAATTTTCGATTTTAAGGAGTCTGTGCTATAATTTGTACTGAAACAATAAGAATGTATTGTTCCTCAATTTAATATTCGTGTCTTGTGGTATTTAGATGTTTCTCAAAGGTAAATATAGATTTAACAATGAATTTTACCTAACTCATTTCAACTGATATTATTATTTTTCTAATTTGGTACAATAAACAATATTGGACAGCTATTAATTAATGAAAAATAGGAATAGAAATATAACTATATAACTTTTATAGAAAAACGATTATATAAAAATTGGTTTACTTCTTGACTTAAAAAAAGTTAATAATCAATGTGAGATAGGTATATTTTTACAAATACGTCTTTGTGATTTTCATTTGTTACTTGTCTAATCTAAAACAATAAAATAATAAAAATCACAGTATCTTAAACAACAAAAAGTTAAGACTATGAATCAAAGGCACTATTTCTAAATAACTTAGTGTCTTCCACTAATCATGATCTTAGTCATCGAGATAATTTAATCACTTTCAGAGTCTTTCTTATTCTATGAAATATTTGCTGTCTTTCAATAACATCAAACAAAATCTAGTCATCATGGGTATTTATTTATTCATAAACTCTAAGTTATATTTAGGAATTGGCAACGATGCAAACGCCAGTGCTCTTCAGAGTGACATTGATTCTGTATCACAATGGAGTTATATTAATCGTTTACCTTTTAACCCTCTAACTCCCATATGGCATTACCTAATGCCGTAACAATTAAAATTTATTTGTGTCTGGTTTATCGTATATCAATGGGTTGAAACAAAATGTAAGATGATTACGTTTACTCAAAAAAGACTTTCACACAGGTTATAAATTATATAAAACTTTATTGGAAAGAGTGAACGACGTTAGAGATTTAGGTGTAACGTTAGATAGTAAGATGGACTTTCACAAACACGTGACAAATATAATAAGGTAGCAAATAAGACTTTAGGTATTATTATGAGGACCTCCTCCGAGTTCAATAATATGTCAGCGGCTAGTGTATTATACAATGCATACGTGCGCAGTAAACTTGAATATGGAGCTATTATCTGGGATCCTCATGAGGATAAATATGCAGTTAGTATCGAAAAAATTCGAAGAAAAATTTCACGCTGGTTATTTAAAAGCGCTTTGGGTACTATCCTTTTCTGTATCCCTCTCTGTTTGTGTCGGGCATGGTAGGTCTTGAGACCTACACTAGCTTGCTCACTACGACGATTCTGATCTGTTTGCAGAAGGATTTGGGCATCTAATTGACAGGACGCGTCGGTTTCTTGACTAGTTTATATTCTTTAGATTTTAATATATATTTAGTTAAGTTTGAAATATTTTAGTAATTTGACTGTCCCCCGGAACTAATTAAATATGTTAACATTTGACCATATATTTTTTTTTATTTGACCAAAATTTTTTAAAAATTATAATAAGATTATTGTGAATGTTTAAGTAAATACTAATAATAGATAATGGGTAAATTTTGTTAAATGTGTAGCATGCTAGTGTGTTGGATGTTTATCTGTAAGCTCGCATGTATATTTAAAATAAATAAAAAATAAATAAGTGACTAAGTGGGTGAAAATAAATTAGTACTGAGTAAACGATTATTTATATTAAGGAGTAACCACTCTGCTTGTGGTTTGTGGACTACTAGAAGGATTTCGATTCGATCGTGCTTCAGTCCATTCACATTGACTATCGATATATTGATTTATACTATTTTATACTAGAGCGCTACCATGTCGGTCCGCGTATAGAAGCAGTATACGAAATCTATCCAATTGTAGAAAGGGGTAAGTTAGGGAGAAACTGTTTACCACTTCGTTGAAAGATGTTATCAAGCTACTGGACTGGACAGTACTCGTCATTAATCTCAACGGCGAGTACATCACTCATCTTCGGTTTGCTGACGATATAGTAGTCATGTCATGGCAGAAACCCTGGAGAAGTTGGCATAATGCTAGGTGACCTAGACGGAACTTCTCCACATTTGGTTTTAAAAATGAACATCGACAAGACAAAGATTATTTCGAATATCCATGTCGTATCAATACCAGTTACAGTTGGAAGTGCCGTTCTCGAAGTTGTTGACGAGTACGTCTACATCGGATAAATGTTCTAGCGAGGTAAGTCTAAATACGAGCAATAGGCGAATCGGTGGATCTATCTCGGATGGGCAGCGTTCGGGAAATTGCGTAAGATTCTCGTCCGTAATTGCTCAGTGCCCAGAGTCGAAAGTCTTCGACCAGTGTGTTGCCAGTGAAGTCGCTTACTAACGGCCTTCTATGCGTGTTCACAGTTGGCCAACGAGCAGAACGAGTTATGTTGGTATTTTCTTACGACATAATATCAGAAATGAGGACATTTGTAAAAGCACTAAAGTCACTGACAAAGCTTATGGGATTGTCAAGTTAAAGTGGCAGTGGGTAGGGCACAAAATCATTTTTTTTAACAAAATCAGATGACAAACAAGCTGACGATCAACCTGTTGGTAAGCGGTTACCGCCGGCGCCGCCTATAGACACCTGCAACAACAAGGAATAATAATAAAATGCCGTCTATGTCCACAAATTACTCTGGCTGTCTTTTCTTTCAATACGAAACACAGCGAACTATTTCACGGATGAAATAAGAAAGACGGTAGTACCCAGGAGACCCTATATGTGGACCTACTACCTAGTAAATAGTATGCAGAACTGACGGCCGATTGGACGTTAAAGCTCTAGCACGGTGACCACGTACCAGAAAGCGTAAAGTAGGATGGCCTTCTACTAAATCTAGTAAAACCGTACCTGAGTTTTATAAAGCAGACATAATCATGTCTGTTTTATAAAAGTCAGGTACGGTTTTGTGTGAAATATTCATCACACTTGTGAGATGGCTACGCCAAGTACCTCATCGATGTTCAGGACAGATTTAGCGTCGTCCTGTCCGTATCATTGGCGATGTAGATGTCACGAACAACCTTGAACCTCCGCAAATTCGTCGAGACATTGCGTCGCTTAGCGCTTTCTATCGGGCTTTATCACGGTGAGAGCTCTAAAGAGATTATTGACCTTATTATTTAATTTTATTGAAGTAACAACGACTCTTATCCCACTGTCTCCACTTCAACATCACGGACAAAGAAATTTAGTGCTTCATATCTTTGTCGTCCTTCCTTGAGATTCTTTTATTCCCTCCTTCCTATAACATAGATTCAAATATTCTAAAGAGGCGTGAAAAAAAGATCTATTGGGCCAGCAAGGTGGAGGTAGCTAAATTGCACTAACTGTCTTCATACATGGACTCTTATCACCTCTTCAAAGGTGGCGTTGTCATTTGCCGTGTTTTTTTAAAAAAAAGATGTAGAGATAACCTGGTCACGGTGGCGCGGAATTGTTGGATGCAGGCTGCGTAGATGGGGAAGCCTTTGTTCAGCCCTTTGTTTCTTTGTTCAGATATCATAGGCTGATATGATGACATATATGATGAAATTTGTTAATTCAGAGTACCTTATCACCCGAAGCCGTCCACGCATTAATTGAACTTCTGCCTGACGAATGATATCATTGATACACGCCTTGAAAATCAACCTGCACTTCTAGCACAATAGTGACCAAGATCATTAACCAGACTACTACAGCGGTAACGGTGAGGGTCATTGTAGACGATTCCTAAACCCAAATAGGTAGCAAAACGAAAATCAGTGCGATCAAAGAGTATGTTTAAATCAGCCGAAGGCAAAGCCTGTAGCCATCCATACTAGACTCTCGCTCTCCCACAGGCAAGTAATAGTCTCATTGCGCAGAACTGTTTCACGTGTTTAAAAGATTATCTCGCACCAATTTCCAAAGAGCCCTGTCCCATTGTTTCTCTCAGATTTAGGTTAGGCCATTGACCAGCTAGATTTGGCTTTGGTAGCGGCGCAATGAGAGTTTTAGTGACGCTAATCTTAGTTTCACCATCGTTTTCATATGGTTACATTACATGGCTTATACTGACTAAAACAAATGAAATATATAAAATCAGTGTTAAAAAAATTACTCCGACACACAGAATCCATTTTGAAACTTCGCGGGGATTCGCCCACGTAGAGGGGGCGAATCCCCGGGGGCAGAGGCTGAAAATTCCTTACAAATAAACTTTTAATTTTTTAATGTCTGATTATGGCTCAATAATAGAGGACAGATCTCTCGAAATAAATTTGTCAAAAAATAAAAACCCGCCTTTTGGGTAATTACCCGGGAAAAACCCCGTTTTTACCCACTTCGGGTATTTACCGGGAAAATACCCGGTAGAAACCCATCTCTAGTCTGAAATAACTAAAAATAAAATAGTTAGTGTAATTACTGGGCATAGACGATTGGACGGCATTTCATCTTAGGCCTCAGGATGATAACGCACCTGCAATATCAAGTGCTTTTCCTTGTTATTGCAGGTGTCTATAGGCGGCGGGCGGTAACCGCTTACTATCAGGTGGGCCGTCAGCTTGTTTGTCATCTAGTTTATATAAAAAAAGTTATGTAAAAACAAGTAATTTGCAAAAATTAAACCTCCCTCAAAGTACTAAAAAGAAAAAAAAAATAAGTGAGGTACTCATAATGTAATAAAAAAGTATTTTTGAAGGCGGTACTTGACTTTCTATTCTAGACTTACTCAAAATAATACCCTTTAAAGAGTTAGTGCTATACTGTTGCGAAAATAGGCCCAAAAGGTGATTTTTCACTATTCTTTTGAAAAATTTAAAAGCAAGTCCACTGCTGGACAAATATATCGGTTCTGGACAGCTAGTTTCTTTGGAATTGAGACGAAGGCCACTAAGCCATCTAGCCTGAACTTAGTCTTTTCTAATCTAAGGAGATCGTAGTAGTAGTAGATAGGTATGATGTGACATCGACGACACGCTCTTAAAAATATAGAATTTGATATCCTGAAAAAATATCGACTATCGATATATCGAAAATAAAAATATCGGCGATAAATATCAATAAGTTTTCTGAAAAAATATCGATATTTTCATATATCGATATTTTTTGCCCAAGCCTACTGTGGTCTTAATCAGCCCGTGGAATCAACGATACAATGGCCTCTTTGTTAGTCAGTGACAGCTAAAAGCAGAACCCAGTGATAGTTTATCTGTAATTAAAAAAAAAATCCGCCATTTTCGTTTGAACGTCAGATGCAAAATGTCAGACTGACATGACATTCGACATGACGGTTATTTTCACAATTTTTCGCCATGTATTTTCAAGTCTTCCTTCACAATTTTCTAAATATTTTGTTGCTGTTTTTCTGTACTGTGTCGAGCAATTGCAAACAACACCTAACTAAAGTATAGTTTGGGCAGACAACTAGCGCGGCGGACGATAAATTTTATTACGAAGAAAATCCACCTTGTTCTTACTACTGGTTTGTGCAGATTTATATTAAATTTGTAAAAAAATTCGATATTACCATTAATTTGTCAATATAGGATACAGTCGCTTAGGTTGTCTATTTATTGCTCACAGGTCATGGTCAATCCGAAACGCTGTTGCATCCCTCTATGCAAATCGACTATGTCAATGATGTTCTATAATATTTCTCTAATCAGAAAGGCTTCGGTCAATGTTTATGAAAATACATTATGCAAAATGTACCGCAACATAAAATTAAAACCCGGCATTCACTTCACGGCCGCTGCCAGCAATGGTGTTGCATCCTTCATTTTGAGGTTAAATATGTGCGTTCGTCCCAAGCGTTCTTGAGTAAAGTAAGTTGTTATAATATCTACGTGTGCTAACAATCAAACCACTAATTTTAAGTCTTTACTTTGCAGCCAGGGACAACATAGAAGACATTAACTCTCAAGGTCTACATAAATGTAATATCTGCACTGCAAGCAGGCTTTTGTGTCAAGTAAGTATCATAAACTGTTACAGTATACTACAATTACTACATACTAATAAACTGAACAAAAAAGAATATAGCAATTAATAAAGTATCTAACTATAGCCCCATCATTTTTTTATAATACTCTTTATACCACTTTTGTTATATTTATTTACGACTGATTTTGATTGAATGTCGGTTATTGTTCCAATAGCTTTAATCCACTAAAGCGATTTAGATAAAATTCGTCATACAGATAGATTACATGCTGAGGAAAAAATAAAAGCTATTGGAACAATAACCGACATTCAGTCTGAGTCAATGCGTGCCATCAAATTTTGTACTGGAGGCTGTTTTGTATTGTTTTGTATTTGAAGACTGTATTACAATGTTTTGTCTTCAACAAAGCACTATTGTTGAAGAGGTTGGTAGGTATAAAAGTCACATAACTGACAAAGAGAGTTATTTTAACATTTATCATATTAGTATGGATATTTGGATGTAAAAGTTCTTTGACATACCTGTTCCAGTAGCCTAGATTTGGGTATAAATTATACCCATCTAAGTTTTGAAGTGTAATAGAATATAAAATATTCCAAACGACCCAATCTAATTATGTATTTACAAAATTTCAGGTGAAACTACTGATGCTTTTGAGTTGTCAGACATACAAACTAGTGTGATCTCCAACTACCTTGAAGGTAATAAAAATATTTTTGCAATTTCATTAATTTGACTAGAAGGTTAATTCTGTAAACTGATTTATCATAATTAAATAAGAAACGTTTAAGTCTAAGTTTCTCTAAACCATAAGTTATGGCATGTCCTGTCTGTATGTCCAGAAAGTGATGTACAGTCACCAGCACATCAAGTGTAACAGTTTATTGTGTAAACCGCCATTACTCCGTTAGTAATATTGACGGCTTTTGTAGTGCAACTGTTATTAGACTTCATGTGCTGTGGTCTGTACTAAATAAATACTTTAAATTAAAATTGGTTTGAACAATATATTTTAAGTATGATACTTATTACAATACATAAAAGATTATGTAAAGAAATCATAAAAATATGTATATAAAAATTTTGATTTATTATTGATAAGATAAAATTGTTGTAAATTTTCAGAAATAGTAGGAGCATCTGAGATCCTCTTTCCCCACACTCTGCAAATAGAAGCTTCTACTCCGTTGTCACGTCATCTAGTTAGTCAAGGTATAAATTTATTTTCTGTAATGGTTTAAGTTAATTGAACTAAAATCACTCAACTTTTAACAACTTGACTTGTTAAAAGTCAGCTCGATTGAACGCGTAGGCAACATCTGCCCTACCGGGATTCGAACCCGTGACCCGTGACTAAGTAGTGTGTGGTAAATGTATTTCATTCTTTTTTTTTTCTTTCTAATAAGGACCACTCGGCCAGTCGGTCGACAAATTCTTGTTATCTGTTATTGTACTGAATAATTTAAAAACATTATTATTTTGGAATTGGATTATTACTTTGAAAAATTTTATGAATTTTTGGTAAATTTTTGGAATTATTTAAATGACCAGTCTAACCAGGAGGATATGCACTAATTACAATGTTCATCCAAATAAAATCTAAGGAGGATATGAGTGCCTTACTTTTTACTCCACAAAAAGGTAGTACCTAATCCCTCGTCCCGTATTTCTGTTGCAGGTTGTTCACGAGGTGCGATTGCCGCAGCAAGCAATGCGGTGGCGGGCGGAGGCGCAAACTGGACCATCCGCTTTCTCATCCAGACTTGGCGGAACAGATCTTTTCCACCAAGTTCAAATAGAGAAGACCAGCATACAAGCGTCTACATTTACGGCTGGTTATGTCACCAGAAATCTTTTTGCTAAAATTAACTGCCAAGCTTGCCGGCGCTCTTTCTTAACTGACGAGATTTCCAAATTCCATACTTTAGATTATTCTTAGAGAACGTGAAAATTTGTTAAGACGTAATCTCAAATACCCCACTGCCTCATATTAATACATTACAGGCCAAGCAACTCTTGGCATTTAAAAAGCGGAAAAGTTTTGTCGAATATGTAACAATAAATTCACAATGTGTACACTTGTGATAAATACTGACTAATATTAATATTTGGATTCTTTTATGTCTGTGGTTATAAAAAGAAGAATTCTTGTGTATAAAATTATATTAATAATGAAGGAAAACGGATTAATAGTAATACTTTACTACAAATCCATTATCTATAAAAAAATTAAGATATTTAATATCAGTATTATACAAAAATTTTAATTTTCTAATTCGTCTTGATGTTTGTACTGATTCAATTCCTTGTTTTGTAACCCCCTACATAAAAATGTCCATATAGTAATATTTGTGAAAGATATGAATTGCATTATGCTACATATACTGACAACCCATATATTTCAGACACAATTGTTTAATTGTCATAAGCCTCCCAAAGGTATTCTGCGACTTGACTTAATTTATAGGTATTTATAGGTTATACCTATGAAATTGCCAATTTATGTGAACACCATTGAGAAATATATTTCCATACAAACAATTTTTAATGTTAATGGAATATGTTTGAACTGTATAATTTCTTGACATTTCTATGAAATAATGCAGCCAATGTTATATTATTCCATACAAATGTCATGAAATTATCAAATGAATAAGATGTTTTTGAAAGTGGCAAACCATTTCTATGAACTAATATAGCCCATGTTTTAATTTATTGTCGCATAGACAGCGCCACCCTGTATATGTATATATTAGAATCAAAACTAAGAGTATTAGTTCATCATCTTCACAGTATGGAAACTGCACATTTTTATATCAGAAAAAGTATGAATTAAACTAAAATTTACTAAATACATAATCATTCCTTTTTGATTTTATATATAATGTATTGATTTGATTGTTTATGTATTTATTGTAAAAATATTCGTATTGTATAATTATATGTATAATATGTATTATATTATATTGTATTGTATAGTAGATGCATTACTCATATCAGTACACACGACATCCTTATCTCGCAGCACATCTCCTATTGTAGGTGGGTTGGAAGAGATTTCTTTTAGAAATAAGCCACACATTTTGTACATTTTTTATTATTATGTTTTTCTTGTATTGTTTCTATGTGTACAATAAATTATTAAATAAATAAATACTGGTACAGGTTGATAAGATGAATATGAATAATGAATAGATGAATAATGAATAAACTTACTAAAAATTTTAAATATATTAGTTTAGATTCATTATTCATTTTAAATCTCTAATCACAACCAAGTTCTTGTTATGTATTATGTTTAATAACTAATTTCATATTTTCGATTACGATTATAATAATTATGTTTAAACTGTTAGTTTTGCTTGTATTTTACACTGTTTGTTTTTTGTTAATATAAAGCTCCTTGAATTTTATAAAATAAATAAACCACGTCGAAATATCTCCAGTGTTTTTTTTACTTTTTATCATCCATAGTAATTTATATAATATTCTTTAGTGCTGTACTATTAATGTCGACAATTCCATATTTATCGATGTCGATACTTACAAGTCGATAGTTTACGTACAGCACTACAAATGGTTCCATGTCATTTCACTAACGCTTGCTCTCTTCAAGGCGTGTTTCCCATCTGTCTTTAGACATACTCTTTCTAATCTGTGGTCTTAATGTCTTCGCTGATGTTTATTTAATTTTTGCATTGTTTACTATACTTAAATAAATTCGTCTAGTGAAGCGTGATGATTATTGCTTAAGCTTGGTAAAAAGGAATTCTTTCAACATGACTATTCCACCTTTTCCTTGTCAAGACTTGGCAAAGCTGGTGCTTGGTGAGTGTCTTGTTTGGGCGGGAATCGTATAATTTTTCCTAACCGATTGGCTAATCTACTACTTTCCATTGGTTTTATGCTTTAGGATATTTGGCAGAAGAGCAGCTTATGACAGCTTATGATGAATTCCTTCAAGCCAGCCCTTATCTGGATGCCCTGGGGAGTGAATATGACAGGATATTTATGACGTCTCTTAAAAATATTCTTGCAGATTATAGGGCAGTAAAAATACATGGTTAGTAATTACTAGTCTTAGCTTACTGAGTTCAAAATTAATACTTTATCTTTTTGGTCAATGATAACAATAGTACCTATTTATATCTTTTCTAATTACAAATTGTACAATGATCATACACACAATACCAATTATATGCCTACTTGAACTACTGATAGAGTGTAACAAAATATTACAGATGTTACATGTTGGTAATTTATAATATTTCTATTTTGACATATAGGTAAGTTTTGTAGAAACTAAAAGTTTATTTTATTTTTAGTGGAAACCTGTAAACCCTTTGTTCTAAGAAAAAAGCTTTTGCAAAGTTCAAATTTGCTGGAAATGGTTAATTTTCTAATTCAAAATATAGATGTCACTAAAATATACAATAATAACCAGAGCAAATGTGGGTAAGTAGTAAAAAATTGCATTTTTTAAATATTGTGTACTCCATTGTCTTTTATTTATGTAGTTATATTTTTTAAGACTGTTTTTGGCATATGATTGTTTTTGCTAGATTTTCCCATTGAAGAGGCAAGGACAGATGAGTGTTAATTCAAATTTGTACGACAAAACTGGTCATATATTTCTCCCATGTGGAAAGGCCTGTGCCCAGCATTGTTTGTCTGTTTGTATAGGCTTTATGGCTGATTTACACTTGCATTAGTACAGTAGCAAGTTAACTTGCGGTCTTGGCGAGTTAAGTTCTTAACATTGTTTGGACAGGAATTTGCTAGTTAAGTAGTAACTTAAAAATTAAGTACAAAGTATAGAATGATGTTATATTTTTTCGGCAAGCTAAGTGCAAGTGCACCCCGCCCGTGAGTCTTCCTCACCCCGCCAACTAAACTCGCCATGTCGCCGTGTGTGTAGATGGGCGAGTTTAGTACAGTTCATAAGTTGACAGGTTGCAACGACTTTTGTTTGACTAACAAAACTGAACCAATAGCTGTAATCTTAGTCGCGGAACTGACACTTATAACTTAACTCGCTAAGCCAATGTTTGGACGATACTACTACTTAAGACTTACTGCTCAACTGTCCGGTTACTAAACTCGTTACTGTACTTATGGAAATGTAAATCAGCCTTTAGATGATAGTGACAAAATTTTGCATCTTAGGTATAAAAGGTCTGTATCTATTTATGCAAGAATATGCTACATGCGAATTGAAAAATTGAACTGTATTGCTAGGTAAATAAGTGTTTATTAGTATCATAAAAGACACAAAATTCTCCTGAATGCCAGAAAGTGGCTGCAAGGTTCTGTATCCAACCAGTGCTGTACAGTGGTGTACAGTCACAACATACTAATCATTACACTAATAATAAGACTTTATTTACTAATTAGTTATAGTTTTGAAAGTTATTTATATATAAAAATAAAATGCATCAGTCCAGTGTCGCAATTAACGTGTTTTTCGACACATAGGCCTTCTCCAACGCAGTTCAACTTTTTCTGTCCCTGGCAGTTCTCCACCAGAGCGAGACTGTTAGATTTTTGAAGTCATCTGACCATCTTTTGGTTGTTTGCCTCTTTTTCTTTTTGTGCAAACTGAGGTGTCCATTCTGTTACTATTTGCGTAGATTTCTCTGACTCCCTCATCATAAGGCCATCTCCATTTCAATTGTCTGGATTTCAGAGTTACATTCTCAAATCTCATTATTTTCCTAGTGGTTATAGCTTTGTGTCTGTCTTATCTCCTTTATCCAAAGATACTTCTCTCCATTCTCCTCTATGAAAAATAATTGTCTGCATATCTAGGTTCAGAGTACAATTTTCTCTTTGGGTGGAAAAGCGACATTGTATTTAAATTCTCGCTCATCTCATCCTCGCCTCATAGGTAGATAGAAATTGTAACACATTTTGATTCTATTACTACTTCTAGAAGAGCTGGTCAAAATCAGAAAGGCCTGACTGTTAATTTGTCATTTACTAGTGTTTATTTTATAAAACATAAGTAGGTATTAGATTGTTCTTATTTTTAGTGTCGAGAAATTAAGTATTACAAACAACTGTGAAGTTTGTAAGACTTTGAAACAGGACATCTGCACTTGTAATAGAAAACACCAAAATTTATCAAATGTTCAGTCAAGAAAAATACATGATTATGAGCAATCAGAGAGTTCTGTGGAAACAACTTCTTTGACAGATTTACCAGGTAAGTACAATACATTGTATACATTGCCTATTTTAAACCCCATTCTAAAAAGAGGGTGTTATATAACGCCTTATAGTCTGTGGCATCATAGTTTCCGGCGGGGCTTTGTGAAGTTCTATTCTATTATTATTCTCTTATGTTAATTATATTAATTAAATCTCTCAAGGCCGCTGATGCATTAGGGAGTAACTAACTACATTTATTCTTACACTACTATCAGCTGGATACAGTGTTGGATGACTGAGGAAGTTGTCGGCAAGGAGAGTTCAAGTACTCCGTGGCGGAACAGCACTGAACATTGGTGTCAGCATGCTCATTATAAAAATACACTTCTCCTCATTAAAATGAGTGCACCAACCTGTGCATATGGCAAAATCTTTCTTATATACAATAGATGAATTCAGCAGAATAAGTGTAGTCAGTCCCTTAAAAGGAAAGATTTAAAATAAATTTAAGGTTCTATATGTATACTAGTTGTAACTACATATTTTAGTGAATTAATTTATTATGCTTTTGAAGACAGCTTAGAATATTTTAAAGGTTAATAAAGAAATATGTTTAAGAACTTGTCTTGATATAAAACTTTTCTAAAATGATCTTTTTCATGGTAACTACACGAGTATTATTTTTCTTCAATCTTCTGCCAAAAGGGGCAGGCAAGACCTTCTTTTTGCGCACATTGGGCGCTCAAATAAAAAACGAATTTAATTAATAATTATGATTATTTAATATAAATATAATTTAATTTAAGACTTATTGTCACTTAACCTTTTAGGTAACATGATAAAATGCAAACAAAAGAACCTAAGAGTTTTAGATAAGGAAGTCTCAGATTTCAATGACACAAGAAACACATCTGAAAAATCTGTAACTCATGCTAATATTACAAATGTGCAGTCAAGGTCTTACCAAAGTAATGTTTTGCAAAATGATAGTTTGGTAAGTAATATTATATGAGTACATTTATTTATACTGCATGACAAGTTGCCCTTCCTCTACATCAGCTACCTTATTCTCAACTGTCGGAAGGGGTTCAATTTATCAAAAACTCTATTATCTGTCACTTTTTATCACGGTGCCTAAAAGCGAGACGGGATGTGACTTTTCGAATCGAATCTGTGATCCGACAGTTGAGAATTAGGGGCTGATCTCTATATTAATTAAAGGCACTTTTCATACAGTACTTATTCTAATATTTTTAACCGACTTCAAAAAGAAGGAGGTTATATGTTCCACTGTATGTTTTTTTTTTGTATGTATGTTCACCAATTTCTCTGTCAATTGTGAACCGATTTTCAAAATTCTTTTTTTATTCGATAGAGTATACTCCAGTGGTGGTCCCATTGTCACCAAATCAGGATCTGATGATGGGATCCCCGGAAAATCTAGGGCAAACCTCAAATTTTATTGGCATGTAAGACATGTTTTAGTTTTTTTCAAAGTTATTCAAGTGTTTGCTTCTGTTAGTCATCATTTCATGTTAATGAGCTGATGATGGAAGGTACAACTCCTTAACGGTTAGGAGTTAGAAGATAATTCTTTCACTATGTATTTCAACCAAAGACTGAGAGACAGACAAGTTGATAGTGACGGTCACCCATCTTGCTTTGACCTTAGGAAATCACTTAAAAATGTAAAAAAATATATTTTTGTACAAAAATAAAACCGACTTCAAAACACTAAAAAGCTGTTTCCAGAGACAATAGAAAGTGAAGCACCGACTCCAAAAAATACATTTTAGGAGGTAAGTACCTAGGTACCGAAATTGTTTTTTTTTTTCCATTTTAGTGTTTTGAAGTCGGTTTTATTTTTGTTAATAAATATTTTATGTTTCATTTAAATAACTAACTTAATGACCTTTCAGGTGAAGTGTTCGGATTCTTTAGAATTAAATCAGAAAGAAGAGTTCAATCATATTTTAAATCAAGTTTGCCACAATAATCTAAGTAATTCTAATAATAATTCAAACACACACAGTTTCGAGACCCAGAGAGTTTCTGTTGAAGGGTACAATAACTTTGCAACAGGTGTCACAGGTAAATAACTAATCAACAATGTTAAAATCTGTTTTAGTTAGTTTTAGGCCCCTTACAATGGGCCTCATAAGGAGGCTCAATATCACCCAGCAGAGGGCTATGCTCGGGATTTCTCTGCGTG
This sequence comes from Nymphula nitidulata, assembly GCA_947347705.1. NCBI lineage: Eukaryota > Metazoa > Arthropoda > Insecta > Lepidoptera > Crambidae > Nymphula > Nymphula nitidulata. The sequence continues at coordinate 11,503,502 of OX374625.1, read as the reverse complement.
ATCGAATCAGAAATGATGAGATCTGCAGGAGAACCAAGGCTACCGACATAGCCCAAAGAATTGCAAGTCTCAAGTGGCAGTGGGCAGGCCACATTGCAAGGAGGACCGACGGCCGTTGGGTCTGAAAGGTCCTCGAGTGGCGGCCGCGTACCGAGAGACACAACGTTGGTCTCCCACAAGGTGGGCCGACAATCTGGTGAGGATCGCATCCATCGGCTTCCCGCGATCCTCACCAGATCTTCGGTCCACCTGACAGATGCGGACAGCGTAGGACCGATCGATTTGGCCTCCTTGGGGGAGGCCTATGCCCAGCATGATGATAGCTTATTGATTTACCCATTGAGATAAAAAGTATAGAGAATACATCGCATACGTCGCGTCGCAGTCGTGTTCCATTTTGAAATGATAGGATGTAGTTTATTCGCGACGAAAAGGTTTGAAGCGCCCCGATTTTCATGGCGCTTACGCGTTTCTTTCTAGCACACTTTTTTTTTTATTTTTTTTTTATACAACTACATGACAAACAAGCTGACGGCGCACCTGGTGGTAAGCGGTTACCGCCGCCTATAGACACCTGCAATAACAAGGAAAAGCACTTGATATTGCAGGTGCGTTGTCATCCTGAGGCCTAAGATGAAATGCCGTCCATGCCCAGTAATTACACTGGCTACCTTTCCCTTCAATCCGAAACACAGCTAGCATCACGGCTGAAATAAGAAAGGCGGTGGTACCTACCCAGGCGACCCTACATATGGGTCTACCACCTAGTAATACTGAACAAAGTGTAGCGCGACAGCCACACTTGAACGAAACATACAGTGGTAATAGGTCGTGTATTCTTTATAACTCGAATGTATCTCAAATTATTATTACTAAAATTTTCCGCTTAAAAATGGCATAATGAGGCTGCCACACTAATTTAGGTTTTAAAAATGGAATAGCTCTTTTTCAACTACCTAGGTTTTCGGCCTCCTTCGTGTATTGTATTGTCATCACTAGCAGTCATAATAAATCCATAATAGAATAATTTATTTTATTTTAGGTGGCGATAATAGAAATGCGAATGTACCCGATTCGAGTACCTCGGAATGCATTAATGTAAAGTAAGTATGAAAGCTTATTTTACATAATTTAAGTATTTTTTGTAGTCCATTAGTGTTCATTCGGTTTATTTATTACTGAAATTAAAATCCATAAAATATACATTACCTGTATCATTAAATTATGAAACATTAAAATCAAATTATTTTGTTCGTATCGTTAGAAACAACATTTACACATAAACCATTCATTCTTTTAAGAAAAGTCTTAATCATTATTTATTTTTATATTATAGCACTTTTTACTACCGAATTTATTTAGTTATTGCTACCTCTCGCACACATAAATTAATGGCTCCACAGAAAACTATGGTTCGAAAAATTTCTCATTTTTTATCTTAATAATTTGTTTTATGCTTGACATAAAAAAAACATTTTGCATGGCAGTTTCTGGTGGAATATTTGGATTCCAAAACTTTTGTTAACATCAAAACATATACCATATTTCAAGCGAAATAAATTTCTTTATTCTTTATTAAAGAATTTTCCATTTTAGTGTCGGATTTTGTTGGTTTTTGTTATTTTGAATTTTGTATCTTATTCTTGTCCCTGAAAAAATAATAACAATAATTTGTAATATATTTCTATTTCTATTCTATTATTTTTATGGAATTTTCATCTTAAGCCTTATTGAAATTAATATTACTTCCACTCAGTATTTCTAAATGGAGCAGTCGAATAGATGCAGTACTGATAGGATGAATCTGTTTCCGAATGTATGTAATTAACGTGATAAATGTTCCTGTTATAAGTTACAGGACATTAATAGGCAATATACCGTCATCAAGTGTATTTTTGGTCAAATATTTGCCTATTCTTAGTAGTGTAGTATTAAATCAATTTAAATCCTACTTTTTTTGTATTTCTGTGCAACTCACCAGCCATTAAAAAGTTAGTAATACCCCTAAACCTCGAAATAATATGTTAAAATTATTTTTTTCAGACTACCTTTACCTAAGGAAACAAAAAAAATATCCAATGTAGACACAAATTTGAAAGTAAACCAAACAAGGACCCAGTATTTATTAAAAGTGGCAAATGCGAATCAGCCAAATGAAATTGTCAGTATTAATACAATTAGCACATGTACTTTACCCAGGCTAAGATCAAAAATCGATGACAGTAAAATTAAAATACTGTCGGATGTGAAGGTGGATAATACGTGTACTAATAATGATATACTGGGTAGTATGAAAATGCCTCAAGTGCTGAAAAATGCGACATCAACACCCTTATTACAAATGCAGACTATAGTTATTAATGATACTCCTGTTTACAAGCAGAAGCTTGGTCAAAAACATAATTTCACCAAAGATGAAATTATGGCAATGCCAACAATAATTCTTGCGCCAGCATCAGGTAATAACAAAACACATGATATGTATGTAAAAAGTAAGGATGCTGGGAATGTTCGTACTAGCATTCGTAATAGTGATGTTTCCTACAAGTGAAAGTGTAGGTTTTCAAATATATTTCGAAAATATAAATAAAACCCACTAGGCATTTAAACACATAAATTATAAATATCATCATCATTATGGGCACATATAACGCAAATAGGTATATTCAATTGCGAATTGTATCCTCTATGTAAAGAATTCTGGTATCGATTTCTTCTTCTGAAATATTTTCTTGTGATTTCACATAGTTTTCAACTTTTGTAAGAACGCCTCGTAAAGAAGCGCGTACTCTTTTTCTATTTTAAACATTTTCAGAAGACATCCTCGTCGTCACTGTTAAATAAAATATTATCTGCGTGCCATACTAATATATTTTATTAATAACGAATAACATTCCCGTTGCGAGGCAACCACCATCCGTCATAAAACACGGTATATAACACAATGTTTCTAGTGAACAAATATTATGTCCTAGTATTAATGCAAGAAACTCCGCACCTTATAAATATAAAAAAATCTGTATCCGCAACACCCTTACGACATATATCTAATGTATTTATGTGATAATAGTTCTAATCAGTCGTAAGATATCGAATAAATATTTATTTGTAAATTTCAGGTACATTAAAAACGTCTGGAAATGCAAATGTAGTATCTTCAGCTTGTTCAACAGTAGCAACAACAACAACTATGTCTAGTTCAGCTCGTCAGCTTGGCCCACTTGTTATTGATGTCCATAGTGGTGCTAATTTTAGTGTAACAAACTCTGAACAAGTTATTGAAATGGATAATCAAAATGAAACCAAAGATACAACAATATCCAAAGTAATTGATATTACAAGTGCATCAGCCCCTAAAGATAATACTACAACTGGTTTGTCAGAAACAAATACCCCACAAGTGATGCCACCATTAAGAAAATCTTCTTCTACTCCACGGCGAACTTCTCACGTCAGAGTATTAGACTTTGCAACACCTAGAAGAATACTACATGAAACAATAAATAAATTTCCCATTTCCACTACTTCCAGTGATGTAGATGTTGTAATTAGCAGAAGTCCAAATGTTGATTTTCCAGCCATAACCAATGATATAGTTAAAAACGATAATATGGAAATTACGGATTTTAAGGAAAACAGTTTAAAAACTAAAACTTTAACTAAGAGAAATAACTGGGACGCGGACTTACGTGCACTTGCTATAATTAATGAAAAAGACGTCGATATACAGTCATCTGTTTCTTCGCCAAGACCTAAATCAGTTAAAAAGAAAAAGGTTTCTAAAAATAAAAATCAATCAATAAAAAAGGATACCAATACAAAACACAAGAACAAAGCGGATTCCGAAAAATCAAGCTCTAAAAGAAAGTCATCCAAATCAAAAGTATCTAAAAATATTTCTGAACCTATTTCTGAAGATGCACATTTTCCTAAAGAAATAGTAGAAATACCTATTAAACCAACTATAAATATTATACCCGGCTCAGACCGAAGTGCATCTGATAATGATAAAACTCAGAATAAATCTAACAATGAAAATTCTGATACTCCTGAAATGGAAAGAATCTCTTTGCAAAATGAAATAGGTGCCAAGTTAAATATTTCTGACCTTTTAGAAACACCTTATAAGCAAGCACTATATGATATTCAAATGGAAACCCCTAGGTTCTTAGGTCCTGATATACCTGATGATCCTTTATCTGCTATAAAAATTATGAGTATACCCACACCTAGGTTTTTGAATGATCCAACGCCTACGTCCTATTCATCTCGACCTACTGATTATTCTAGCGGAGGTTCTTACTATAAACCAGATGATCAAGATTACATGCGCATTGCAGACGACTTGGAGTGTCCAGTAAGTACTTCTGTTGGTATAGAAAACAACACCAAACAAGAAATTGCACATAACAAAGTCACGGATTGTACTACTCAAAATGGTAATAAAGAGAAGCCTTCTCGTCCTGTACGTAAGTGCACGAAAAATGTTTCTTATTATAACAATAACTCAAATATAAATAATAAAACAAAAGAAGCAGAAGACAAAAGCATCGATTCTTCATTTAGCGATACCGAAATGAATAGTAGTTTTTATGAAAGTTCTCACGCTAAAGATATAAAAAGTAAAAAAGATAATAAATCTAAATATCTGTTTAAGTCGGATAAAAGAACGTCGACCAAATCTCGAAAATCACCTGCAAAAAAAGAAATTTCTAGATCCTTTATGAAAATAAAACCAAGAAGACCAACACCTGTAAAAAAAGATATTGCTAGAAAGAAACGAAAGACACCAGAAAATTCTAAACTCCAAATTAGCAAAAAAAATATAAATAAGGATGTGGGAGCTAGTGTCACACCTGTTGTTGTACCTGCTCCTACTAAGTCGCGAAGGAAGTCTTCCACTCCACGAAAACTGCATTGCACTAAAACATTCAATTCAGAAAGTTCAGGTCAAGATTCACCTGATTTGCTACTTAAGACTAGTGAAAATGCTATTGAATCAAATGTGCAAGCTATACAAGATTCAGATACTGAACATTTACCCTTACGTTGGTCCGATGATGGATCCCAGGATACAAAACTTAAAGAATCGCAAAGCAACTCGAACAACGACATTGAAGATATTAATAAAATACAAGATTATATTAAAACTGTCACAAATAAAACTGACAATGAAAGAGAAGGTAGTTTGCATATAGATTTGGTTAAAAGAGGATTTGATTTGGAAACAGCTAAAATTATAGAACGTGAATTGTTAGATGCTTCCCCACAATTCAAACGAAATTCAAAAGGAACAGATATCATAGTTACTCCATTAGTGGAAAAGGTTGATCTTGATGTAACGGAAAGAAAAATTGACAACGTAAATTTGGAAAAATCTTTAGAATCTGATTGTAGCACCACCAATAATTTACAAATAGTTCAGTCCGAAGATGAAGAAGGTGATGAAATAGAACTTTCTGCTCACGAATGTAATGAAGAGAGTACAAATTATGTTACATGTAACTATGATGATACCAAAGATGTATCTAACAAGGAGGTGATCAAATTAAAAGATAAATTTTCGATGGAAGTGTGTTTAGATGATGACGTGTCAATTAGGTTACGAGCTACTGCTTTTAGTTTATTATTCGATCAGAACCCCGAAGATGACTTACACTATCAAAATCAGCATGAAACTGATATGGCAGTTCGTTCAATATCTAGCACAGATAAATTATACACACCTTTAAAGGAATCAGTAAAAGCTCAATGTTATGAGATTTTTGATTCTACATTAACTAGCTTAGATACTCCTCTGAAGGTTAACAGTCCGACGAGTAAAGATCATGAAGTAACTGTTACTGAAATAGTATTAGAAGTTGAACAAATGGATGTCAAGGACAAAATCGAGACAAAGAAGCGCAAGAGAGTGCAAAGTGACAATTTATCAGACGACTGTTCAAATGAAAGTAAGAAAGCCAAACCACAAGCTCAATACTTATTGAATTCTGCAAATATTCAGAATATTGACATTGAATCTGTGTTGAGTAAATTGCATGGTCCTTAGCTATTCAGGGGTATTATGATTTTAATTGTTACTTTTAATGAGATTGGAGTGAATGTGACGGTCACCACAAGAGACTTATCTTATTCTAGATGGGTTAAATTTCTTTGTATTTAAGTGATAATTTATAACATTGTGGCTCCATAAGATTTGTTACAACTATTCTATACTTTTAGTAACTTCGATTAAAATGAACACTGTGAAAAGTATGAGTCGTCGTTGCGCCTGCCATTTCTTTTATGTGCAAAATTTAAAATTTTCAGAAGCAACAAAAAAATGATTTTCTTAATTTTACTGATTTTGTAAATATTGGCATTTAATGCAAAATGTAGAATTATTTATGACATTTATTTACCAAATCAACATACACTGTAGTTTGTCTTTAATTTTTTTTTGTAATTTTTAATTTTGTGCACATCAAGTTTGCTTTCGTTTTTAACGCTTTATGCGTAATTGTTTTACACGATATGTAGCAATAAATAAGAGCATAGACTATTTGTTTATGAAATTAGAAATAAAACTGGTAACAAATTTATATTTACAAAATTGATAATTTACTTATTAAATATTTACTTCTCTATTTGTTAGTGAAATTAGATTAACGACCAAAACGAAAATTGCTACATGACAATAAGCATGCCCAATGTCATTATAAGTTTCAATTTTAAAAAAATGTGTCAAGTGTTGCATAACGTCGGTGTGCATGCAAGACCGCGTAAGAGCAGTTTGCAATACCGCGTATGTGCTTTTTGTTTATTTCACAGGATGGAAGAAAAAAGTTGATATGTTGGATATTTGTACACATTTCTTTGACTGAACTTGTTTGGGATTTCTCTGGGTGTTGTTTAATGAGAATCAAGTATAAGCGAATCAGCGCTAAGAGCCCGCTGGCGCGATATTTCAATTTTGCGACTTTTGTAAGTTCGCGGTATTGCAACCTGCACTTACGCGGTCTTGCACGCCCACCGTCGATAAGTGCTTTTTTCCATAATAGATTTCGTGTCTTAGTTTATAAACGGAAATTATACAAAAGGGTTTTTTGTACCGGATGGTTCACGACAATTCAGTGACAGATTTTAAAAAGTCCCGAAATAGAGAATTCCGAATTCACAGCAGGACTGGCAGCTACATCGACGAGAAAGAGGATTATGTTATGGTTTTAATTTTTTATGGTGTGGATTAACCATTAAGCTAACTGATGATAGCGTTATGAAATGCCAAAGCATTTCATTACTTTGAATAAGGATCTAAGGATAGTAACTAAGTAATTACTTTATTTGTAAAATGCTTTGTAAATATACTTAATATTAAGGCCCTTACCTAAAAATGTGAATATTAATTTATAAATAGTTATTGCTATGTACATTTATATGATAAAGTAAGTGTTAAACTTCGTTATGTTAGTTATATTTATATGTGTTGGACACATAAGTGAAGCCTGTTGATATGCTCATTGATTTTGTACAATATGATTATGACTAGAAAGAGTTATCTTTCACATTTTTATTATATTTACGTTCGTGTCTTCTAGATAACTTGACCAATTTTATTTTCGAGTTAGATTAGATGTTGCACAAATTAAAGAAATAATACAGAAACAGAACAGTAGAAATAGTATTATATTATTATAATAGTTCAAACGATATTTGAGCCTTTCTGTAAAGTAATTTCCGGAAATTACTGCTTTGGTAGAGTGTTCTAGTGACGCCCGCAAAGGATCCTGGATTATAAAAACTTTATTTATTTATTATAAAACCTCACAGTTTTTTCTCTACGGCCATTGCTAAGCGTGGCGGGTTCAGCTTTTATAAATTTATATTTATTGAATTTTAAATTGTAAAGATTGTCAAGTTGGTAATATATAAAATTCAAAGTCGTAACTTTCCTCGTAACTTATCGACACACTGCCTTAACCGTTGGTCCTAAAGACATAAACCGCGTTCTTTGTGATCAGTGTTATGCTCCACTGTACAAATAACTATATCTAGGAATTCTCAATCTTATTGCCGTTGTATAGTTCATATTTGATGAAGTATAGTAAATGACAATTTGTATTTGGCAGTTTGAATATATTTTCTGAATAAAAGTTAAAGCAAATCTATAGCTTAGAAGAGTCAATGTGATTTTAGTCACGACATTCCGCGATAAGTATTTGCAAATAGTTCTCACCAAAGATACAGTCAAAAGCAAAATAACATTACCCCTTCTCGCGACTTTTATTTCGTTTACAATAAGAGGCACTATCAAGAATCAAGAATCAAGATATTTATTTTGCGAGAATGTGTAGGTACAAGTTGATCTTAGTAAGTAAAATAAATACATAAGTGTGCAAGACACATTCACCAGAAACTGGCATGCAAAATTTTGTACAAAAAAAATCAATTAATTATTCTATTCTTTTGTTAAGTCAATGTTTACAGTCTTGGGCAATTACTATTATTTAAATAAGTATTTCAAAATATATCAATAAATTATTAAATTTTATACAATCTATTATGATTAAAGTATTCTGTCAAACTATAAAATCAATTTTCCACTAGCCATGTCTTTAGTTTTAATTTAAATATATTCAATGGTAGATTCTTTATATTATCCGGTAACTTATTATATATTTTTATTGACATAGGAAAACAATTTCGTGTACGAAGTTCGGTCCTTATGACTGGCAGTATAAGTTTATTTGGATACCTAGAGTCGAACCTTCGTATATCATCATCGATTTTCTTAAATAAGTTTGAATGACTTTTAACAAAGACACATAATTCATAAATGTATAAGCAAGGCACTGTTAATATTTTTAAGTTTTTAAATAAAGGTCTACAAGATACCATATTGTCCACGTCACATATTGCTCTGATACATGATTTTTGGGATATAAGAACCTTATTTATATTATACGAGTTACCCCATAAAATAATACCGTATCTTAGAATAGAGCATTCATGTCCATAATACGCTTGAAGAGCGGTTTTTTTACTCGCTATCTTAGCAAGTCTCCATAAAGCATAGAAAAATGGGTTTATTTTTTTGCATACATTTTCAATATGTTCCGGCATGTTATCAGCGAGAACTGGATACATTGTCATTTATTGCTCGAGACTGTATGCACTAGAGTAGGTACCTATTTTTAGGTTTATCGAAACAAATCATAACCATTAATTAAAAGTCAATTCCAGTGAGGTTCCAAACCAGTGCGTCTATTTGGCAGCATCAGTGAATGCCCCAAATATCTTTTGAACTTTAATAGGTATAATTCTATAATTTGAGTATTATTTAGATGAGTTTATACGTTAACATACGCGCGATGTTCTTCTGTTCCCAACAATATTCATTTTTTCATTTTCATTTTCAATAATGTGACCCGCGCAACCGCTTGTGTAGGTTTAATCAAATCGAAGACTTGATTACGTATGCGCGTGCGACTTTTGACTTTATAGTCGCAGACCAGCATCCGCTCCGGGCGACCATGTTAGTTTTATCGTACCGAGATACACAAGAGATTTTAGACTTGATAACTGAAGTCGAATAAAATTGGTGAGCATTCCAATAAGATGCGAACATAATAATAATTATTATGTGCTAGACACAACAAAATACGTTCGGTACCTAATATAAAAATACCCACTGACCTCTTTGTTTTATTTTGACTATCAATCCTTCAATAGAATACAATAGACACTTCTCGTAATCCCAGGATTTTGTCCCATTATGTGACCGCGAGAGAGAATTGTTTCTAGAAGTCGCATTACGATTTTTCTCCGTCCTGTATACAGAGTGTAAGGGAAACGCTGTCGAAAGCGAAGGCTGGAAGTGCTGCTAAATCGTAAAAGAAAAAGTCGGCAGTGAGGTAGGTAGTATTATAGCGAGCAGGTATTACATGAAACAGCAGGTATTTTTCGCCATTTCAAAGCTTTTTTAACAAGTTGTGATGAATGCCCCTAGTGTATGTTTGTATCGAATTGAAACGAAAACGTTCGTCGTCGTGTTAACTGTCAAATTGTAAGAAAACGGCAGAAGCCACTTTTTTTACTGTATTTGAAAGGTGAACACGACGATGATCATTTTCGTTTGTTTCTATTGTACATCAGCGATACAGGGTCACCAGTACTGCCATCTGCCTTCGTTTTCAAGAGCGTTCCACTTACCACAGATTAGATGCGCTTCAACATCATCATCATATCAGCCTATGATCATAATAATATAAAAAAATTCCTGCTGAACAAAGGCCTCCCCCATCGATATCCAAATGGAACGGTTCTGCGCAGCTTCCATCCGACCGCACCCCGCGACCCTGATCAGGTCGTCTGTCCATCTAGTGGGAGGCCGTCCTACTTTGCGCTTTCCGGTACGTGGTCGTCATTCCAGAATTTTCCGTCTACTAGGCTGCCACTAAAGGGACTTTTCACTACACACTTGAAAAAGTTTATCAATGCGGGAAATAAATACCTACAAGAGGAAAATTTCCCTTTTGTTCGAGTGACCTTAAACGCAAGATGCCAATGAAGGCGTTATACCTAAACATGGGATTTGCCTAAAAAACTGTTTGCCCTTAATGAGAAATGCCTATGAAGCAGCATGCCTGAAATGTGAAATCGACTAAGAAGCACATTGCCTGAATTTAAAGTGCCTGTAAAGCAGTTTGTCAGAAAAACAAGATGACTGAGAAGGCTGTTTTTTTTTATTTATTTTTTTATACAACTAGACGACAAATAAGCTGACGGCCCACCTGATGGTAAGCAGTTACCGCCCGCCTATAGACACCTGCAATAACAAGGAAAAATCACTTGATATTGCAGGTGCGTTGTCATCCTGAGGCCTACGATGAAATGCTGCCCATGCCCAGTAATCACTGTTTGCCCTAAACGAGAGATTCCGATGAAGCAGCATGCCTAAAATTTGAAATTAACTAAGAAGCAGATTGCCTGAATTAAAAGATGAGTGAGACTAGGTATGTTATTCACTACTAGTGTGTGAAATAGAGGAGAATGGCAAACCACGTTATTTCTCTCAAGACAGTTGTTGTCTGTGGACAATGATGGCACTAGTTTTTGGTTCAGCCCCAAATAGCGTGGCGGGAGGACGGGAGTTGCTTGGGTGTTATTTGCTTTGTAGGCATATTTAACCACTTAGGCATATTGCTTTGTAGGCATCGACTTGAGGCAATCTGCTTCTTAGTCAATTTCACATTTCAGGCATGCTGTTTCATTCATCCGTAAATAGTAAGTGGACTACGAGAAACAGATTTCCCTCGCGGTCCCATAAAATGGGAAAAAATTCTGGGACCACAAGAAAACACCCGAAATAGACTACAAAATAGGCATTTGTAATGTGTTTAAAAGCATGCACTATTCTTAACCATTTAGGTAAATTAAACGTGACGTAATATTATTACTTAATGGAAGCAGCGGTATCAAACAAAACTCGTAGTTAAAGAATATTATTGATTCGTAGTGCTGTGTTCCTGCGGTAGGTAAGGTCGCCAGAGCTCATTGAGTAAGCGATACTGTAATTGTAAACACCAGTTATCTATAGATCTATAAATTTCCATACAATAGGTACAATGTTTTCAGTGCTGCAGAAAAATATTCTGCAGCACTGAAAACACGAGAAGACCTGGGGCCTTACCACCATCTTTATAAAAGCGATTCATAAGCGAGGTTTAGACTAGCAAGTTCTTGCTGCAAGTTTTGAGACGGCGCTATATGCACGAGCGAGTGGTAAAGAATTACCTCACCCTCTTACGCATAGCTCTGTCTCAAAACTTGCAGCAAGAACTTGCTAGTCTAACGCCCGTATTCACAAACGACACTATAAGCAATAAGGTCGCACAGTGCCCGCGGACGCACAGGGTGCCAAATTCCTATTCATAAACAATACTTGAGTGACAATCGGCACTATGCGTTTGTCATAATGAACACTTAGTTAAGGGAGCCTGATAGCTATATTAATCAACGCATAGTTTCGTCACCAAAGAGAATGTAAACTCTACGGAGCTTACGTTAAACAGCAAATAAACAATAAAATTGAAATGTCAGTCAATGAAGTGAACTACGTAACAATAATCAACCAATCACAGCGCTATGTAAAGATTCGTTTGAGTATTGTTTGTGAATTCAAAGGTGATTCAAAGGCTTGACATAGTGAACCCACTGAGAAATGCCTTACTTCGCATAGTATTGCTTCTTCACTTACATAAGTATCGTTTGTGAATACGGGTGTAAACCTCGCTATATTCCGCTCGGTTCAGTATTGAGCTCCCTGCAGAGGTTTTCTCGAATGTGTACAGCATGGGGTTCTTCAAAAAAGGAGTGAAAAGGTTTTTACAGGGTCGGCAACGCGCAAGTGATACCCCTGGTGTTGAAAGCGTCCATAGGCTACGGTGACCGCTTACCATCAGGTGGGCCGTATGCTTAATTGCTACCTTAGTGGTATAAAGTATTGGTTCCTCAACTGCATCGCTGTCATAGTCGTAGATAGCGTCGTAGTACGAATTAACGATTCTACTCAGTTTAGGTCCTAACCTGCATCGCGATAAAAGATGGTGGTACGGGTGCTGTTCTCCTCGTTTTAATTTCTGGTGATAGAAGTAGTATCGTTACATGCCATGCTAGTGAGGGGCCCTAACTTGACATGGGTGTACCAAGGCTACGGCTAAGCTAAGGAGCTCTGAGAGGGCTATAATAAAGTAGGTATCTCCTTTACTATATAATCTTATCTGTGCCTTTAACATCTTTTGGGGGAATACCAAGCAGCCAAGGCCAAGGATGACAACGCTCCTGCAATATCAAGTGATTTTCCCTTGTTATTGCAGGTGTCTATAGGCGGCGGTAACCGCTTACCATCAGGTGGGCCGTCAGCTTGATTGTCATCTAGTTGTTTAAAAAAAAGGGATGGTTATGATTTTAGTATCTAGGTACCCACCTACCTTTTTTTTTCGAAGTGGAATCCGCTTACAGACGATACCCTAAACCGGTGGTTAGGTGGACTAGCGGACCGTCGGCTAAACGTGGGCCTGTGCAGGGGTCGCCAAGCGCCTGATCATAGCGGCACTGGGAATACCTGCTAAACCACTCCGGTTTCCCCATGCCCATAATGGAGACGACCCGGGGTTTGCCGAAGCATTTCACCGAGCCGCCTCCGGGCAGCCCGACCCTAGAACCGACCAGATCCTAGGGCGGGGCACCAGGCCTCACCCCGGGCCATAGCCGCGTCCGGTCCCGTTGTGAGGCTCAGTCAGCCACCCCAAAGCCGGCCTAAGCCGGCTCTAGAGTGGCGACAGCGCCTAAGGGGGTTGCCCGGGGGAAACCCAGGGCAACCCAGACGTGACGGGCCCTGTGCAATGCATGTGCTAGGAGCCTACCCGCGCACACGCAGGCCAAGTCTTAGGTTGGGACAACGCGAGCAGTCAGAGCCGCCCGCCTTCTCCCAACCAACCGTCTGCGCCGGAGGGGAGCGGCCTGAGGATCATCCTCCCGCTACCTCTCCGCTGCCTCCTTCTGCGAGAGTACAGCCTCCAGAAAGAGGCGGTAGCCTCCCATATCCTGTCGCTACCGACCATGGCTTGAACCATGGTCGGCAGCGAGAGATATCCGCCTCCGAGCGCCGCCAGGCCGGGCACTTGAGTAGCGTGTGCTCGGCCGTGTCGTCGGGAGAGTCCCAGTAGTGGCACTTCGGCGACTCCTCCCGACGGACGATCTGGTGCAAATACCGACCGAAACAACCATGTCCGGTCAGCATCTGCACCAAGCGGTATGTTAGGCTGCCCTGCCGGCGTCCAACCCACTCCTCCAACACCGGACGGATTGCTTCAACCGGGGTGGCGAGTGCCTCACCCCACTGGCTCAGAGCCTCCCTCTCAGCCAGGGTACGGACCCGTCTTATCTCCACCAAGACGGCCGTTCCCCCCGTTCCCTCGCCGCGACCCGATGCCGATGCTCCTGGGCCAGAACCAGCGCATCGGCATGCCACGGGGGCGTGCCTACCATGACGCAGGCCGCCGTATGGCTGACCGTGCGATAAGCTCGCATGGCCCGGGCCGCGATGGCCCTCTGCGGACGATGCAAGAGGGCCTTCACACGGGCGGAGAGGCACTCCGCCCACACCGGAGCTCCGTACAGTGCCATCGACCTTATCACACCTTGATAAAGTCGACGGCACGACAAATTGCCATTTTGTTGCGATCTCCTGCGTCCACCAGTATACCTGCCCCCGGCCGGTATACTGGTGCAGGCCCGCGTCCTCGGCATGGCGGCGCTGCAGACGACTTCCATGTCATCCGCAAACCGGCCCGCCATGCCGTCGGCATCCCCGGTGATGGAGGGGGGCACATCTGCCCACGCCCTCACCATCGCCGCTTCCTCCGCCACGTGAGGGCGGAGTTTGGCGAGCGCTCACCTTGGGATAGGGGAAGCGCCCGCCGTGGGGCCCAGATGTAGTGGCCACCTACCTACGAGTACTCTTGAAAATGTATCAACTCGCGAATTAGTAATAATTGAGGTAGGTAACTAACATAAAAAAACCTCTAGCCGAATTGATAACCCCCTCCTTTTTTTAAGCGCGAAATAAAAAGTGCATAGACACAGAAGCTCTAGTTTGTCTTCACATCACCAGCACCAGCCTATAATAGGCCCACTGCTGGGTACAAGCTTCCTACATGGAAGAAACACATGAGCAGTTTGGGCCATAGCACCACCACGCTGGCCCAATGGGGGTTGGTGGGTTGAAGTTGTTGCAGTAACAACTGGGACTAACGGCTTAACGTGCTTTCCGAAGCTTTCTCTAACTCCTAAGTTACTCTTGCCACATCTGACCTATTTATACAGGATGGTGCCGTCAATACGACAACAAATTAAAACATGGGCTATATTACTTTATAGAAATGGTTTTCCGCTTTCAAAAACATTTTATTCATTTGATAATTTCATGACGTTTGTATGAAATAATACAACATTGGCTGCATTATATAATAGAAATGTCATAAATTAATCAAATTAATACGATATTTTTGAAAGTGGCAAACCATTTCTATGGACTAATATAGCCCATGTTTTAATTTAAGTACTTATTTATTTAGTTAGTCGTATCATGGACCAAATAATATATCATCCTTGGTCGTATTGACGGCACCACCTGTATATTACCTATGTATGACGACATTACAACAATAAATTAAAGAATGGGCTATAATAGTTCATGGAAATGTTTTGCTACTTTTAAATACATCTTATTCATTTGATAATTTCATGACATTTCTATGAAATAATATAACATTGGCTGCATTATTTCATAGAAATGGCATGAAGATGTTTGATAAAGTTGCGAGCCATTTCAATGTTAAAATTTATTGTCCTCACCAACCTGTATATCAACAATATGTTACGTTCTGACCTCGTGTACATGTGACCTAAAAATTTGTGTGTTTTATTAAAAATAAATATAATTTCCCATATAAGGCCAAATATCTGTTTAATTTTTTATTAGAATAATAATGAACTTGGTTCTGCTAATAAAAGATATTGGCGTTACAGCAACAAAGGCCTGATACGAGCTAGACCAAAATATACTGTGGAGGGGAGGCAGGAAGAGGGTGAATTAGGTCACGGATGCAGACTCCTGACACGAATAGCGGCGCATCTCGGCACGTGGCCTCGTGTCCCTCTCAAATACTCTCAATATATTTCACGAGTAGTGACTGCGGTGGCTGTGTTCTTGTCTACCCAATCCTGTATAGGTATTTACCTAGCAAATCATATCTACTGTAGAAACTAAAGGAATGCCATTAAGTAAATAAATTGTCATACGATTAGAAGCTTTAAAAAAGTTGTTAAACTATTAAAACAAAAAACAAATTCGCGACTAATAACATGTTTATTCAATATTTTAAGATACTTACATGACTACATTTACATTACTTATTTAATTATCTGTAGTACCTACCACTTAGTAGTGTCTAAATACTAATATAGGTAAAGCACATCATAGAACATGAACAAACAATATGATCATTACCTACCTATGTACCAATTACATACCAGTTTGGATCGTTTATTCCCGGTCGTCCCCACCCTGTCGTCCCCGATGGGTACGAGTGTTTCGGTCCTATGAGAAAAAATGGTGTAAGCAAGTGCTTAGCTTTAGGGAAGATTACCCGCTGTCTATGACTGGATTTGAAATCAATAAGCTAATAATAGAGCCAGACACAATCAGTACCTACATAGGTAATACGATCAGACATAATTAATAGTCACTTTGCTGAGCTTCGGTAAAGAGCTGGTTGCATACGCGATATCTCCGCTCTACTTATGAGCATATTTTGGGTTTTACTTCATAAAGTTACTTCACTTGTAATGTAATAGTTTTTTTAGCGTAACAAGGATCATGGTCACGCTTAAACGGGTTGTTTTATCTACGATCGCACCAAGATTGAAAACTAACAAATTCCTGCGGTTTACCTTTATTTGCCTATAACTGTTTGAACCTTTTCTTTAGTAAGGAACTCGATCACTATACGTAGCTAGGCGAGAACTGTAGGCAGTCCAAATACAGTTTCTTATATATAGTTCATAGCTAAGTATATAAACATGCTTATGTACTTGGTACTAGAGACGACACTATATACCTATACCGTGAGAACGTTCTACCTAGTAGACGGAGTGAAGTGTGCACTTCCCCCGTTACGTTATATCGGTAATATGCGCTTTCCTTACTCATGTTGCTTTCTTCGGTGTACATTTCTGGTTTTGCCACGGTTTTGCTTCAGAGTTGTGAACCGAAGTCGCTATGGATACGATGTAACTGGAAGGCATCGCGAAATTAGTGACGGCTAGTAATTCCGCAGGCAGTTCGGGTATAAATGATTGCGGGTGATTTTACACCACCCTCGGTCGCCCCCCAATGTCTAACCACCCCGAGCCCCCAAAGTGCAGCGCCGACGCGACGTCGCTCCGGACAATCTGCGTGCTCTGCTTATTTTCACTCGTAATTCCTTTGCAGGAAATTGCCTTTATAAAGAAAGGAGAATTTAGTTTTCGGGAGCCACATTAAGCTAGATAAAGCGGATTGGCTAAATCCAACATCACAATTTATTTTAGGCTAGTTAAACGAGCAATAAGACTGATGCAATTATAATATACCTGATTATACTAAGAAACATAGTTGCAAATAAAATAAAAAGTGAATACTTACTAAGATACGTCTGCTAAGATGTTTTCGATAAGATGCTTCTGTATCGTATCATCAGATAGCATCCAACGCTCTATTAGAATCTGAAGACAATAAAAACATTAATAAACTAACAAACTTCTTCCGATAAAATTAAAAAAGCGGTAGGTGATTCACACTCTTACAGATTTTTTGGGCAATTTTAAAATTCAATAAAGTACAGTATGATTAGATAAAAACCACCGCTAGCTGATGTCACTGCATTATAAAGATTTTAAATTAAATTTTTAGTCATAACACAAATTTAGTTATTAGGTAGGTTTCATTGGTAGGTACACAAGGATAACGATATACGACCTCCTACGATATATTGTAAGATTCATTAAGAATGCAATATACCAATTATACAACGCGTGAATAATTTTTAGCCCGTTTACCCTACCATGTTCGTTCCTTTGTTCACCTCTGAATACTTGCCATGATATTTTGGTAGGTATCTATCTTAACGTATCGACCATGTGGTGATGATGAATGAATGTAAAGTAAATGGGTGTATTCACCATCATCATATACCTATTTCCTTTACATTCATTTATGATTACCACACAACTACACCTAATGTTAATTAACAAATGCAAATGCAATTGTAATATTCCATTAAAAGGACTGTGTATATATAGAATATTATTAATAGAACATTACAATTCTTAAAAAAGCTTACAAAAAAACCAAGGATACGGATGTGGTATGTACTAAAAAGTTCCACATAATTTTATAACAGTAAACCGATTTCAGTGTGTTTTTTCACATTGCTTCTTTCTTAATAATACTAATAATTTCTCAATTATTTTTTCTTTTTCTTCTCCTAATATAATAATAATGTAGGTACAATAAGTTAGAATAAATAATTAAATAGTGTCATTCATCACGGTGAGCACATCACCGATATACGTTAAACCGGGAGAGATTCCGCACATTTTAAAAAAGCCTCTTATTTTTAAAAATATTCATTGATATGAGTATTTTCTATGAATCTGGGCTAGCTCAATCATTCATGTTGAATTATAATCATTTATTTATAACCTATCAATCACAGATTTTGCAAAATTTAGCTTTTAGTGGAACATTTTTTTTTTGAGGATAGATACCTAACTGTATGGATAGTTGCCCCACTATCAAAATACTTAGAAGGATAGATGCCTGCAGTGCAGGATAGATGCCCTTTATATTGTGTAAAAGAAAAACCCAACTAAATTTTATGAGGTAGATCTACTCCTGTAACAGCAATTGTCTCCAAGAAACATTTGTCGAAGTACAAAAACATTTAGCGTTTTTTTAAAATATTTTAATCGTTATCTTGTTTTAAAAAATGATACAAATAATCACAATTAAATTTTAAAAACCTTTGTTTAACAAACATTCTTAATTGTTATTATAAAATATTAATTATAAAGTTGGTCTACGGTCCAAGTACATACTCCCGTACGCACTCCTTCTTTTCTTGTATATTTTCGTGGCATGGTTCTGCAAAAATCAGTAAAGAGACCATAATTATATAAATACATATTCGTGAATACATAAAAAATATAACAAAACACTAAAAATTATTTTAAAATATATACTGACATCATAAATGAGCATATACATATGGTGCATGGAGGGATAGATGCCCTTAGTAAATGTGCATATATGGCTATTTCACATATATATCTATATGTGAAAAATCAGGGCAACTATCCTTTTTGACAGGGATAGATGTCCAAGTAGTTTTTAAATAAATTAAAAACAAAAAAACAATTAGTTACATCCAGCTGCACACTTAATGAACCAATACATTGACATAATAAAAACTTATGTTATTAATTCGTAGTTGCGAGTTTGGGAAGTTAGGTATTTTGAAAATGAGGCGTCTATCCCACTGCGGCATCTATCCCGGTTTTACCCTAAGTATTCGAACATGTAGCAGATTATTATTAATATATTAAAGAAATACTGTAAACTCAATACTTATTTATTAAGTGACAATTAGATTTTTTATAGACAATGTCTAACGGACAGTAAAATACAATTTCAAATCATGACAGTTTTTATCGTAGCGGCCACGGAGGTCCGCTACATTACTCCCCTTCCATAATAATATTTCTAATCTTTACCATTAGCACATAAAAATAAGCACATGTAAGCTAATTAGTATGTACCTACCTATGTAGATATGAGAATATTATGTTAAGTTAATGTTAGTCGGTTTCAGTATAGTTAAATCTCAAGGTTAAATAAAGCGAATCGCATATCTACGCGAAGCGGCCAGGCGGGCTGCTCGCCAACTAGGTCGGTTTTGTGGAACTTTCTGCCGCTTTTGCCAAACCGGTGCCTTCTGTGTCATACGAATCAAAGTATACAATTCAAAAAGCTTTTTCATTTTTATAATGTATGCATCTGTAGTTCATTTTTACTGGTTCTACATGAAATAAACAGTTAAATTATTAATGTAAGTAGATGCCCATAAAAAGATGAAAAAACCATGGCTAACTTAACCTAGTCGTTGGTGTTTGTAAAAAATACTCGTTTGGGCGTTGAAACATAATAATTTCGATATTATGAAGGTTGTAACGGGTGTTACAGAATTCGGAAATAAAATTCTGGGTTTGCGGGGGGTACATATCGTAGTATTTGCTCCTGTGTGTGGTATAACTGTAGTTTCGTTGGATACGCGATAGCACGCATTTTTAGGGTTGTCATGAGCAGGTGTGAAAATGTATATATTAATTTAATCGAAAATTAAAAGTGGTCTGAAAGGCCAAACTTTTAGAGGTAACTCTTGACAGGGAACAGAACCATCCCCTAAAATTTTATTTCGGACTTTTGTAACACACTGTGTAAAGCAAAGACGCCAGCGTAAATAACGGAACAACTTAGACTAAAAGAAATTCATATGGTTATCTCATATGGGCAAGTGATCAGAGTAGTTACCTTAGGACAGCGAAAGGTCGCGGATTTGTTTTCCGCCCTCGTGTCGCGAATATTTTCTAATCTAGATAGTTAAGTATAAGTGTAATTACCTTGTAACCAAACAAAACATTAACACAATAATGTCACTGAAAAATTGAACTCTTGTGCTACAATAATATAGCATGAAGATGAGCTTTTAGTCATCTAAGTGTTACTTATTTTGCCTAGGTAATATTCAAGTAGGAACCTACTGAAGTGCCCGTACTTGTATTTATATACTAACTGGTGCAAATCCAGGGTGTTTGACTGAAATTGCAATATTGAACCGTAAAATTTATCTAAGCTGAGCCAATATGAGAGTTCAGCAATAGTCATTGAAGTGTCCTGAACCGTAGCAGCCCGTCGTTGACCAAGAGCTAAGGCGTCGTCGTAAGTGCTAAGTATTACCTTAAGTGTGTCAATTGGTGGCTCGATGTGCGTTCCCCCTACTTGCAGCGCGGGGTGGCGGCGTGGGGCAGGTCGGATCGATAGCCGACGTCTGGCCTCGCCTTTCTTACCACCTTCCTAAATACTAATTACGTGCTTTGACACAGCCAGTAAAGGCCCGTACCGAATGAAAAGAGCCATGGATGGCAACGTGAGCGTTATTAACGTTCCCTCGTGAGCACGTATGTTGTGCACTGTTTGTTTTTTGGCAATGCCTGCATGTTCAATGTGACTGCGTTTTACTACGAGCAGCACATTTTAAGTTCATTAATTGAGTTTAAATAGACGTCTACTATAATGAATGAATAGCTACATTGTCGTGAGATAGCGTATACGTAAGTGGATATTATGACATTCAAGATGTTTTTGTACCACTAATGCGGAGTATAAATTATGTAAAGTAATCATGTTAATTGAATGACTCGCACATTTTTATCTGTCTCCTAGAAGATTATACAGTGCACCGATAGTTTTATTTATTGAGTGATAAAATTAGACTGCACATGTCTAAGGGGCGTCAAGGTTGGGATTTTTCAGAAGTTGCAGAGTTTTCCTAAGCTGGATAGTAAAAAGAAAACAGGATTAAAAATGTATTCGCTGCACGTGGGCTATAATGCGATTTATCGGTGCAGGGCATGCCGTGACTGTGGGTACACTCGGAGCGAAATGTGTCATCGGTGCCATTGTACTTCTAATCTTAACTACTTACTTAGTACATGACACGACTAAGGTCTAGATTATAGACTTTAAATGTTATTGACCTATGCAAGTTAGTTTTTTATCATTGGGTAAAAAACAGAATTCAGTTTTTACTACATTTCAAACTTTCACATCGCGTGATTCTATAAACTTCGTAAGAAAGAATAAATTTAAATAATTTATTAAGAAAGACCTTAGTACTTTTACGAGATACGAGCTTAGATATTAAAATATAAATTTTACGTATTTCTCGAAAAATCTTTTTTGGAGTGATAGACAATATTTTAGATATTGTTTTTATTGTAAACAGGTTAAAATACGTAATTCATTAGTGAGGCGGCGCTGCGGCCTCGTCTAGTAAATAAGTTGCATCTTCTAGTGCCAATAGGGTTGTCAGATAAACTGTTGACAATAATTGTATCTATTTGTTTATCTTATCATCATATCGGGTGTCACAGAATTTCGAAATAAAAATATGGAACTCTGGGGTTGCGGGGGAGTCGATATCGTATAGTGCTCTGGTGATGTTTGGGTGTGTGTGGTAGTACTGTAGTCTGTCATACGAGCGATAGTATGCATTTTTTAAGGTTGTGAAGAGCAGATTTGATAATGTTTTAATTAACTTATTCGGAAAATAAAAGTGATCTGAAAGATGTCAAACTTTCAAAGATAAAAGACAAGGAACACAACAAGCCCTTTAAATTTTATTTCGGACTTTTCTAGCATACTGTTCATTATAATGTATTTCAAACTAAGTTAAAGTTCGCTATTTCAATGCCACATGAAAAGTATGCGTTTATATTCTTTTTATAAATCATAATATTTATATAAATTGCATATCATAATTAAAAAATGTACAATGTATAACTGAGATTGGTTATCTGCGCTTTGTTTAAGTACCTAATATACTGCCTGTGGCTATTTTTGCAATTTATTTCACAATGCTTCATTTCGTACAATTAAAATAACGATTGGGTAGCGTAAAATATGTTTCCATAGTTATACAGGGAGTTTGGTACATGGTATAACAAGCGGGCACCTACCTACCTATGTTAAAATAGACAAATAAATACTAATATGTCACCAAAATTCTATGTTGTAAAATTAATGTTGAAATTTCCCATACATTTTGTTTTACTATCTGACTGAATTATTTGTTTGAAGAATTTGGAATTTCATTTTGCAATTTTGAAGTTTTGATAACACTTAAGTATTTATATGACTATGTTAACATGGGTAGGTGCCCGGTGGTTATACTTTGTAACATGGGATAACCAAACAGCCTGTATACAGTCTCATGTATTTATATTGTTTACATATATCTGATTAATTAGACCAACATATATGTTTTTAATGACATACATATCATAAAGCTATTAGGTATCACACTCCGTGTATCCACAAAATAGACAATAACTCAAACGAATATCAGACAGACGGGTGGTATGTAAAAAGTCGACTGGATCCAAATGTTTGGCAACCCTACGTGCGGGTGGGTGGCCCGGACTTTCGGCACCCCCGGGCGGGAATGGACGCATGAGGCGCCGCTAAACCAATAGATACAGAAGGTCGCCTTGTAATGTACAGGCGACATCACATCAAGCGTAACAGTTTCACTACGAAAGCCGTCTCTATTACGAACGGCGTAAGGGCGGTCTCAAGGTTACGCTCGCTTTGTTGTTTAGTGTACTTAGTTAAGATACAGTCTCACCTTATTATTTATTTATTTCAGGCCAATATTAAAACTTATAAAATCCCACTTCAATAATAATTAATGACTAAGTTACGACTAGTTTAGTTCGTTTAGTTCTAGTTAGTTATGACTAGTTTAAGTTTATATCAGTATTACTAGCCAATATGGTTATAATTTTAATAATACTATTTTGAAATTCACGTACTGACTGTCAAACCTTTCAGAAAATATCTTTGGGATACCGTTGCATGCTACGTAGAAAGAGAGACTCTACGTAGCAGGAATTTTAAGTGTATTGTCCACGGGTAGAGACAACAGTAGAGTGAACTGGCCACTACTCTACCAATTTAAATTAGTTATCTACTCTACCTCTGTCTAAATTGGTATAGTTAGTACTCTACCGTGCTGCTTTGTCGTTAACTCTACTCGGGAAAGCGTTAATATACTGGAAACGTAGCGCGCTGTATTGTTTTAATAATTGACTCACCCACGAACTGCTTGTATCAAAATTACAATCGAAAAATGAGCCAATCTGTGAGTTGACATCATATTAGCCTCTGCTCCCTCTGTATGTTTATTTTATCATTATTCATTCCCTCTGGGCCTTCATAATGTAAGTGATAATAAGGCCGAAGATGGAAGTGAGCACAACAATGCTATTAACATTGTTGGCCGCAGCCTTTGGTAAGATGGTGGTAGCTAGCCACGCGGACTTAGAAAACGCCTACCATTAACTAAACCGTGGAGAACATTACCGACCACACCACATTTCCCATGGGAATTGAACCTTGGACCTCTAGATCTGTAGTAGGTGGTCACTAGAATGGTCTAGCCTCTATGGAGAGGCGAGTAATGTCAGAATCGTCCTTCAGGTCCGCAGTCACTAGATATTCCAGGTATTAATTTTATTCAGACAACCTGTCTATTTACTTCGACAGCCGCGTTAGCATAGCCGGGGAAGATGTTCATGGCACGACATATCTACTTAATTTATTTACTAGTGTTAGATGTTTGTATTTATGTTAAATGTTATATTAAATAGGTGATTTCGTCTATTTGTTTTGAAGTGATCTTACTGTTTTATTATTTAGTGGTACAAGGCACGACGCTCGCCCACTCTTTATGCAGGCTTGCACGCGTGCACTTGGAAGTTTCTTTGGCGTCCCTTTGTTGTGGATCCAATATCGGAACCGATGGTATTGGTTTTGTATTTTTGGTTGCGTACCAATATCGACATAAACAAGATTAGGTTTTCGGGCACGCTAGACCGCGACCGCACGTTGTGCAAAGGCATGCTAGCATTCGATTTTATTGAAATATTGGACTGGAGCGAGTTTTATGCTTAATTTGTTTATGCAGGCTTTCATTTCTTTTATGCATAAGCCAACTGTAGCTTATAAAGCACAGCGAGAAGGTATTTTCAATTTAAAACATATTTATTTGGCAATATATTCAACTTCGTGGCATGCAATTGTAATTACATTACACATATTTTTTAGAATGACTATTATATAGTACAATAAGTATGTATTCGATAAAAACAGCCAACTTAAAATAACTATATTTGTTAAACAAGAACGATAGTTTTAACAAAAATCTTTCTATCATTTCAATATTCTGCACAAGCCAGTGTAACCTTAAAAACACAATTGTATTAACGCAGATAGCAGCTTATTACAAGCGTTTTGTTCATTTTTCGCCTCTCCCTACTCCCTCTTTTATGCATCCCGTGGCACGTCTAATCATGCAAATTTCCCGAGATGGGCGGGCGCCGCCCTCGCAAACTGAAACTGAAACTACACCCACCCGAAGGTCGTTGGGAACTTCTCACAAGAAATGAATCCGATGCAACACTTTCCTTTTATCTATCTAAAAGTTAGGTTATAACTAAACATTCAAAAGGCTAGCCTCATCTTATATAAATATAGAGCTATAGGCCAAGTCTTGTAAATAACTTATTCTTAAGTTGAATCATTGAAAATATCTCTTACTCAGCGTTAATTTTATTTTATAATTAGTTTTTATTTAGTTTGTATTAAAATCACTTTTATAAACTATAAATTCATGTATTATGGTATAATTTTACAAATTATTTTTTCATTTCAATTTAAAAGGATAACTTAACCCTTTGTGCTTAAATTATATTTGACATTTTGACACAAATTGTAAAGATATATCTTAAAAAGTTTTAATCAAGAAAAATTACGGTTTTACAGGGTCGGCAACGCGCAAGTGATACCCCTGGTGTTGCAACCGTCCATAGGCTACGGTAGCCGCTTACCATCAGGTGGGCCGTATGCTTGATTGCCACCTTAAGGTATAAAAAAAATGTCATGTAGAGTAGAATACAAACTCACGACCTTTTACAAGCCGGGTGACTCTTTGTTTATTTCACCCTAGGCCACTATGACATGTGCTTTTAAGCTTACTTATTCATAAATTATGAACTGGATTCATTAAGACAACGACTTTGTATTTAAAAATACATTTAATTATTAATAACGGGTTGTATCACATTTTTCTAACAATGCTTTACTATTCCCATCGCACATTAGAATATTAAGAATTAATAAGCTTTCCAAGGCAAAACATTTAGGGACAAAACATTTTAATTATAGCGGCGCGAAGGTGGGCATGAAAGGGCCGGGTGCACTATCGATCTCAGTTGAATTAGTGTGGGAATCGGTCTACGTCTTTGTGCTCGGTCCTCGGCCAAAACAGACCAAAACAAGCCGCCACCCTGCGCCCACCTCGCCGTCCGCCCGTTACCTCGTTCCACTTCGTTACTTGGTACGGGGACTTGAATTTCGAACAGCAACGAAATTCTAAGCATATGTTTTAGTTAAAAAGTTAGTTACTACGTAAACACGCTTATATAATTAAAGACTTCATTAGTAATCATGTTAGATACATTAGCACTCGCATCTTGCATGTTAATTAGATTAAATAATGATTATGTAGCATTTGTAGTTGATGTAATTACACGGTTTTACGCCTAGGTATTATAAGACTTTAGACGAGAAGTGGAAATTTAAGCAAAAAATAAGAATTGTCTTCAAATTACAAGCACTTATAATAAAGGATGTCTGGTGAGGGTCGCGGGAAGCCGATGGAAGAGGGCAGCGTGGGGCGGATCGGTTTGGAGATCCTTGGGGGAGGCCTATTCCCAGCAGTGGGCGTCTCTCGGCTGATATGATGATGATGATGATGATGATAATATAGGCTATTTTTTTGCATTTTTTCTATGCTACATGCTATTTAATACATGTATTATCATGTTTCAAAAAAATTGTAGACTGCAAAAAGACAAATGTGCTTCATTAAAATAATATTTAAGAATACAACATTATTTGTTAGCTTAACTGTACCTACTTAATATAATTTTGTGGAGTCAATTGTTTCTACGAATTAGTTTGCAAATACTATCGATCAGGCTGAAAGAGTATTGGGCATGGATACAAGGTTAGACACTTTAATGAGTTTGATTTCTAATAAAATGTAGTCTAGCGACTGGCCGAGAGGTCTTTGCTATACAGGCCCCTTGCTATACAGGTTACTCAATCAGAGGTCCCGGGTGCTAATCCCGGTAGGAGCAGATGTTTGTATGATGAGCACGAGCATTTGTTCACAAGTCAGGGATGTATATATGTTTATTTAGTATATTTCTAATATGTCTCGTTATTTAATGTCAATAACACAAGCTATTTACTGATGCTTACTTTGGGATAGATTATAGGTGAGAGTGTATGAATATTATTATTATTATTGTTTGTGCTAGTGACTACAAATTCTTTGGTGAGCTTTACCGAATAAAATATATTTTCACTCGGTCTTAAAAAGAAGTATCACGTATGCTAGCCGCAAGGGCGTCCCGTAATCTGACAGTGTGGATGGTGCAGGAATAGATGTACAAATCGGATTTATAAGGCTGGACGTTAAGTAGGAATTTAGGAATCAGTAGGATGAACGTAAAAGAATCGCTTACACAGATCAGAGGGTAAGGAAGAAGAGACATTAACAGCCGAGTGTTCCATCGGAGGCGAATTGGTAGCAACATAAAGCTCCTCGCGATAGAGGATAATAAGTTTATAATTTAACAAATAAACATTAAACGGCGATGTAATAAAGCGGTAAAGTATATTAGGCAGCGAGGAGTGAAGCGAAGAGCAGGTTTGGGTGTACATAAACTAAGCGAGCCGAGCGAGCGTAGCGAGCGTGTAGCAGTAGAGGTTAGCAAGTGGCAGTAATGAAGTCCCATCATGCCATCAGTCACATTACTTATTTGTTGAAGTAACGTCTAAGACTTGTCGAAGTAGTACTAGTGTTTTCAAGGTAAAGATTTCGAAGAACCGTCTTTCGAAGTAGTCGTTGTGGAAATTAAGTTATAGATTCCTTAAGCATACTTGAAAAGGAAAAAATAGTCCCCTGTAAAGTCCCCTCTAAAATTTCCAGTTTTAATTTAAATGATGATGTATTTAAAATAATCGCATTAAAAGTTTACTGCATGAGTGCAGTTAAAAATGAAGAAGTTTATTGATGGTTGAACTTGACGTCAAGATTATGAGTAAACTTTAGAAAATTATCTTAAAAATGTGATCATTAAAACTGTAGATGAAAAATAAAAACAAGAAATAATAAAAGAACTTGTAGATAATCCCGCCTGGAGCATAAAATTTTTTCATCATTTTCTTTTTTTATTTGTAATTGTTACAATAAAGTAGGCGTTTAAACGCATCAAATACATTAAAATGTGAACTTGTAGATAAGACACACAAAGAAGTTCCATTTTTTTCTAAATGGGCGCCATTATTAAAGAAAAAAGCGACTACAAAATTTTAAGTGAATCACAAGCTGCCGTGAGTTACTGCATAGTGATTTTGTTTAGTGTAGGAATCAACAAAAATTATGCTATTTGTTATTCAAAAAGCACTGGCGTTGGTGAATTTATACCATTATGTATACAATAGCAATCTGCCACTCTTGGAGATTTGGTTGTTATTATTTGGTGAGGAGATCAAGGATATATTCAATTAATCTTTTTGATGGTATATCAAATTGTGCAATGATAAAAAACAATCTTTTGGAACACATATAAATTAATTGCAAAATGAATGGATAATTTATAGAATTTTTCTGTTAACAGTAACCAAAGGATTCTGAATCGTTCAGACACTGGGTGACAACGCGGACTTTTGAAATGAGATTTTCTTTTAATTTTTTTTTGGTAATTACACGTCTCTTCACGCAATTGAAAAAACATAGAAAAAACATATGCGTTTTCCTTTTTATTATAAAATATTTCTTGTTATTAATTTTTAATCTTTTATAAAATAATGATCATTATTTACATGCAGAGAGAAATAAACTTTGCTGAGTTTTATGGCCGTAGTATTCAGAATAGTTGGATTAGATTTTGAAATTTATAAAGTAATGTACAGTCGACAGCACTTCAAGCGTAACAGTTTGACCTTGAGACCGCTCTTACTGCGTTCGTAATAGAGGCGGCTTTCGTAGTGAAACTGTTACACTTGATGTGCTGTCGTCTGTACTGAACAATAGCGGACGCATGTGTTGATTTTTTATAACCAATTTTCTTTGGGTTGTAAAAATATTGATCAATAAACGATACTGTACTTTAAATCATTAGATGATTGCATTTTAATTGAGTATGTAACAAATAGTAACAATGCGTAAGGGTTAGGTATTAGAGCTTAGCACCTCTAATACCTAATATTAGAGCAGGTAATTAACTGTTTACCTTAAAGTATATTTTGCACCTTATACCTATTACTAGTTTAACGAAGAAGTCAGGAATACTTAGAAATTACCTTCGCTAGCATATATTTGAGTTTAATCAGCTTCAAATACTTAGAATATTATGCAATAGCTAGAGCAAGACAACCCTCTCTGCGTCCATCTATTGAATTAGTAAAGTCTGTCAAAGTGCATAGCCGAGGCACAAAGGTCGTTGCGTGGGAAAGGGGGAGTGGGAGGCCCACCCCGGTCTCGTGGGCTTGCACGAACTAAGCTCCGGCTTTAGAAATTTGTTATGACGCATCGGGTTTTCTCCGCATTTGGAACCTAGATATTTCTTACAGGAGAGAATTTAAAATTACTCTTATTATTTTACAGGTAGGATATTATTATAATTAGGTACACTGATAATTATGTAGGTAGCTATTTTGACATGAAGGATTAAGGAGATGAAAAAATTTTGGACAACATTTAAGTCTTTCTTGGATTTGTTTCGAACTTGATTTTGGAATACAACTCGTAGTATTCTGGATTCATTACACTCAAATATAGAATAAATAGAAAAATATTAATTGTTCGCAAAAAATTTATTACGGTACTGAGAGGATTCCGCTCTTCAATACGCTACATTTATGTGCTATAAAATCGGTGTGCAATAATATAGTAATAATAAATATATGAATAGGTGAACGCACGACCTTTAATGATGAACATTTAAATAATGAAATAAAATATTGGGTACCTACAGGTTATTTGTAGCCTCGAAAGGGTTTTAGCAAATATCTGCAGGATTGGCGTCAACTATTATCTTGTTGTGTACTTACCTAAGTAGGTAGGGGAGAGTAGGGTAATTGCGGAAGCGGGGAAACCCCGGACAAGGCCATTTATCATGATAAATAATAATACTTGATATATTTCTGCCTTGATATTAAAAAGAAGGCCCACCTCAAAGGACCCATACCTAGTGCCTTTGAGCATGCTTGTCACGGTGTAAACGGCCTTATCCGGAGTTACCCCGCGTCCGCAATCACTCCACTCTTTCCTACTATTAAGCAAATAGAATCATTACAGAACCTTAACAGAGTAAAGGAAAATATAAGTTTACCTATTTTCTGTCATTGTCAAGTCAACAAAAGTCTATTTGAATAAAACAAGGTTATACAATGGTTCAGGATTCACTTTGTTCGATCGTAGTTATGAATAATTCAAACGCATTTTCCTTAATAGCTAATAAACAATAACATGTAAAAAAATATCGAATTAGGCCATTAAACAAGCGGTTGATCTTTCTAGCAAATGCTTACAAATTTATTTAACGGCAGCCGCTGGAAAATCATTACGTATGTAACAGCTTTGGTAGTTTTTTTTTACTTAATTCTTAACTGCCATCACCTGGGCGTTCTATGCAAATGTCGGAGAAAAAAGGCGCTTATTTTCAAAGCACATTGCGTGAGAACTTGAGGGTGACGCATAGAGTCTGTACATTATATTAGTACGAGGCGCGCCGCCTCATTACACTGCACAGCTGTTGCTCATTCGCCGCATTAACATGAAGCCTTAATTAATTGCTTATCACAAATTATTGTGCCTTAGTGGTTTTTCTATCATTAGCATTTTGCGTAGAACGCTTGGTAGAATTTTACTTCATTAGTGCGAAGTAAATTCGGTGTAAACGACAAAAAGTATAAAAGGTAAAAATTTCTTGTGCAGTTGTGTATTGAAATTGTTAATAATAGCTACGTACATTCATTCGCAATCATAACAGTTATTATAGTAGTTTCATATTAAAACAGATATTTTACAAATAAATAAATATAACGGGTGTTACGGAATTCCAAAATAAAATTTGGAATTCTGAGGTTATGTGAGGGCGATATCGTAGTATGTGCGTGGGTTGTACGAGAATGGGTATTGTGTCGTACGATACGCGGTAGTATACATTTTTTTGGGTTGTCACGAGCAGGTTTGTGTGTGATTTTATTAATTTAATCGGGAAATAAAACTGATCTGAAAGTGACAAACTTTCAGAGGTAACTTTTGATCAGGAATCCAACTACCTACTTAAATTATATTTCCGACTTTTGTAGCACACTGTATAAAGGATGTCCAAACATTCTGTATAAAAGAAGAAACCCACTTGTTTTAGTGAGTACCTGTACTCACTAGTTACCATGACAAGCGAGCATCTACCCATGTAAACATGGCCATATAAATACTATAATGTTAACAAAAATTTTAAATTTATAAATGAATTTTAATTTTTTCCATACAAATAGTTCGGGCAGTTAAACAAAATGTATGGGAAATTCAAAGTTAATTTTAGAATTTAGAACTTTAGTTATCACCTTGGTATTTATGAAATATTTAGATAAATCTTTACAGCTAGCTCAGCGTTTACTTTTCTTTGATGCTTTTCTGACATAATAAACCTGCAACTAAAGGCAAAGCAGTTTACTAAAATAAGCATAAGAAAACATTGCAAAAAGAGCATAGCTTTAACGGGTTCAGCGATCCTATCTTAGCAGCTTTATTTTAGCACCTATTCCGTATTTGGTGGGTATACGTAACGTCGTCTGCTTAGTATTGTTCAGTTGACAGGGCAATGACGTCGGCGGTTCAGCCACAGCGGTTGAGGCAGCCACCATGTCTCACCCTCCAGCCCCCCTTGTAGCCGACGGTCGACGCTCTCTAAAAGGAAAAAGGAAGCTAAAGGATAATCTATCACGCCCGAGGCTCGACTCGATAAAAATGAACGATTAGAGCAAACTCACAATCGATGGTTTCGGCGCGTAATCCAGCCCATCAATGCATCTATGCACCTTTTAAATGCATTTGTATTAATATCGTCAAACTTAAATTTCTCTGGCTTTGCATTCGATGCCGTCTTTGTAAACATCTCAAGAGCATCGAAAGTTTAAGTTCAATTTCTAGATGCCATTAGCATTAGTATTTCCTTCAGTACGGGGAAATTTTGTTGTATGTTCATTAAGAATTTCATGTTTGATGTTTAATAATGAAACGTTTTTGGACTTTGTCATTGTGCTGTGTATGACACAAAATTAACGCAATATAAATAGCAAAATTATAAGGTTGTTATTATAAAGTTTCGTTATGTCAACCTTACTTGATATAATTTACTTTTCTAATGGATCTTATTCAATATTAGTTTAATTAAAGTATTAATGTTATCTCCAGTTATGTAAAATTACAAAACAAAACTGACTATGTTTCGTCAGCAAAATTAAGTTTATTTTAGACAAAAAAGTACGTTCCGTCCGTCTCATATGCAGAAGCTTTATTGATGTTACCTCTGTCAGGGCGTTTACGTAAGTCCGCGCCTCAGCGATTGAAAAAGTTGTCGTCACGCCATGCACTGCCTGCTCGCGGCCTTTTTTGTTTCATTCCATTATAATTGAATTAAGCACTAGATATTTATGATATGCGTCCTCTTTAGCGATAGTGCTCGCGTGAGTCTGGCCAGAGAGGGAATAAAGAACATATCTAGTTTAGATAGTGAACTGTTTGTTTACTCGTTAATATATGTAAGTCTAAAGGAGGCGAATAAGTGTGAGACGATGGCGTTAAGAAATAATAGACACGGTTGAAAAGATTTGCCTTTTATAAGTTTGACGTTTTCTTATTAAAATTAAACGTGACGCACAGATTTTTTATTTTGCACTAATTTTTTGATAAATATTTTATTTAAGTCATGTATTCTTAAAATATAGTCTTGTTAATAATAACAAAGAATGTATGTTTTTTTAACAGAACAATGGTATTGCAGATTTCAAATTCATAATCATAATTAATTTTATTATAATTAATAATTAGATGGGAATGAAATTAACTCTTCATTATTTTACTTGTTTCTTTGCAATCTGAATCGAGGTGGGCTTTGTGCATTAGTACGTTACCCTTTTGTGTGCAGGTTCACAGGTTCAGACGGCATGTTTTCGGCGCCGGGGTCAACCACCGGACGTAGACCTACGCGCTACGCAGCTCTCTACGCCGTAGCCCAATAACATGTTAAGTGGGCGTCTGTTGTGTCTGCGTTCATATTATTAATTAACGGAATTATAAAATGTATTTAGAATAGTGGTAAAATATATAAACTTTGAATTGCAACCAGTTCGTTTCTTATTAATGCGAATTCCTACTCTTTGCTAAACAACTTCAAAAAAAGGTTATCAATTCAACCCGTATGTATGTGATATTGTCAGAATTGCGCAGTTTTTGTACATGTTAGTCTAAACCAGCTTCTGAAATTAGGTGCCAATTTCGTGAGTGTATTTATGTAGGTATATTTGTATCTTATCCGCGCATATTTCAAAAATGAATATTTCGAAATATGTAAGGCGGATTGCAGAATATTTATTTATGTGATTTTAAATGCACAAAATAAGTTGCAATTTGGCGGACTTAATGCTATTAGAATATCATAATTATTAGGGAACTGTGTATGCTCCATCAAAATCGGTTTAGTAGTTTTTGAGATGGAGAGTTAAGTGTGTCGTATCAGTCAATAACAAAACTTTTTGTTGGCTTGAAAGCGTAGTTCTAAAATATAGGATTATGCATGTTTTTTTCAATAGTTGCATGCTATTATACTATCATCATCACCAGCCTATGTACACCCCACTGCTGGGAATGGGCTATTCTATATGGGAGATACACATGAGGATAGTATTTCCCATGTAGGAAGGGATACAATCAGGCTCTAGCTAAACGAAAATAAAACAATAACGAAATGAAAAAAAAAACGACTTCAATACACTAAAAAGGAACACATAATTAAAATGAAGTAGGTAGGTGCTTATGTCATAACAAGGTATTTTTTGGAGTTGGTGCTAAACTGTTTCCAGAAACCATAGAAAGTGAAGCACAGGCATACAATACCTTTTATGAGATAAGTACCTATTTAATTTTGATTAGTTGCTTCTGTTTAGTGTATTGAAATCGGTTTAACTTTTTTTACTTAATTTTTTTAAGATCTCGAAGAAGTAATTTTATGGATCAGGAGAATAATATTGCTGTAGTGTGTCTTACAAAAGTAATAGTGATTGTTGCACAACATGGTTTGGTAACACATATTATTTAAATAAATAAATTGGGAGCTATGCTCTTTTCGAGCATAGTGGCAGTTTCCACTCGAACTTAGAGTGACCGACAGCAGCAAAGCACCTCCGCTTAAAAGATCATCATCATCAGCCTATATACATCCCACTGCTGGGCGCTTGCCTTTCTACATGGTCGAAGCACACGAGGAGCTTGGGCCATAACACCACCACGCAGGCCCAATGCAGGTTGGTGGGTTAAAGCGGTTGTAGTAACAACCGGGACCAACGGCTTAACGTGCCTTTCGAAGAACGGAGGAGCTCGAGATTTATTTGATGGACCCATCCCGGTACCGACCATGGCGAAAGTTGCATTGTTTTTGTAATCAAAAACACTACGCCACTTAGCTCCAAGCTCCAAGCTCAAGAAAATCGCAATCAAACATATACCTACATAACTTTGTAACGTTTATATTAGACAGGACCTAACTAAAATAGAAACTTTTAAACCTTGGCGGCGAGTCACTAAAGATCACAGGCTACGTAAATACAGTCCTGAATGCAAGGCAGCGCAACTTCAATAATTAATATTAAAAAACAATATTTTTTTTTCAATACAGCAAGCTAACTACTCTTTTTACCATCAAATTCTTTATCTGCGAGTGTGTTAAAAATATTTTTTTTTCGCTGATTTTACTAAAATTCCACACTCATTCGTAACTTATATTTATTTTAATGTGATCTCTATTCAAGTATAATATTGCACTAAATCATCAATGATTTTATCCAAATGTCTATTTTAGTGTTTAAATATTCCCTAAATCGACGTAATTTCTCGTTATAAGAACTTCATTCGAGACCCAGAGTCTAGACACCTTTTTTAATTAAATGCCAACGAACTTGATCGATTTACTATTTATCGTACTGCTTGCATACTTCATTTATATTTAAATTGTCAGTTTGTTGAAGAGACTATTATCTAAGAATCTTTATTTCTTATCTTCCTTCTTCTTTTTCTTCTTTTACGCTAAACTATGGAAGTAACATCCTATTACTTCGATTTTTTTGATAAATATTTGGAATTATAGTGGAACTGTTCGTCAGCCATAAAGTAATTAAAATATGTAAAAGCTTAGTAAAAAGGAACGACATTTTTACATAAAAATTCGTACTATGCTGCAACAATGAAGAAGGATTGTAGTATTATCTACTATAAACATTGACTGTTATAATTAATTTTATCTATCACATTTATTCAGTAGCTTAAGCTATATTTGTTTAAAATATTTTCTGAATTTATTGAATTAAAAATCAAAATTAATTGCCTACCTGTTGATAAATTATGTTTTCTGGTTTTTTTTTCGCTTAAAAATAGACAGGAAGCTAGTCCGGTATCTTAGGTGATCTTAGTGTCTAGTCGAAGACAAGATAACGGTAACCAACCGTTTTGCCTTTACGGTTTTAATCTTTTCTTAATACTTAAACGTGCTTGCCAATTTAATTTATTGCTGATTCATTGGGTTGGAGGGAAATAATTAGATAACATTCGAGTTTAGAGTACAGAAGACCAATCTGAATAACATCTTTTTAAATTCTGTAGCTCGTTTCATTATATGCATAATTAATTAAGTAGGCAATTTATATTTATTGTATTTTACACATTGGTACTTTCATTGATGTTTTAACTTATTTACCCATCATAGATTATAGAAAAGAAAACGATGACATTTGATTGTATCTATATATTATACAGATACTGATATATTATACTGCCTCACTGCATGACATCCCTAGCAAGATATATTGATTAATCATTTTCAGGTAAAAAAGATATTTGAAATTTGGCGTTTAAAATATTTTCTACTTACTCCTTAGTAATCAATAATCAGAGACAGAATATAATCAGATTGTTGTAAAGAAGCCTTCAACTATCTATACCTTCCTTTAAGCATACCTTGCTTTGAAGTATTTGTGTCAGAGTTATTTTTTGCTATTGTTTTACAGGGTGGTGCTGTCAATACGACAATAAATTTAAACATTGGCTGCATTATTTCATACAAATGTCATGAAATTATCAAATGAATGAGATGTTTTTGAAAATGGAAAACCATTTCTAAGAACTAATAAAGCGCATTTTTAAATTTATTGTCGTATTGACGGCACCACCCTGTATCATATCTCCATTAATTTAATTTTACCCACTACTTAAAAACTGATATTATACATGTGCGCAGTAGACATCCCCCACCTCCTCCTCAGACTAGACTTCTCATGTGTTTCTCTCATGTAGAAAGGCCTGTGCCTGTGATCTTTTGTGACTCGCCGCCAAGGTTTAAAAGTTTATCTTTCAGTTAAGTTATACTGTGTTATATAAACATTACAAAGTTATTTAGGTCTATGTTTGATTGCGATTTTCTTGAGCTCCAAGAGCTTTTAGCTACGTGGCGTAGTGGTTTGAGCGCTCTGGTTTCGATTACAATAACAAAGCAACTTCCGCCATGGTCGGTCCCGGGATGGGTCCATTAAAATAATCTCGAGCTCCTTCGTGCTTCGGAAGGCAGAAGGTGGTCCCGGTTGTTACAACCGCTTTAACCCACCAACCTGCATTGGGCCAGCGTGGTGGTGTTATGGCCTAAGCTCCTCATGTGTTTGTCACATGTAGCAAGGCCTGTGCCCAGCAGTGGGACGTATATAGGCTGGTGATTGTAATAGTAGGCATATAGTCGCCAGCTGACAATACTAGTATTTTAATTTAATTTCAAGAGCATTTAACTCGTTGCATGTCGATTTTAATTTGTGCAGAAGTAAATAAGACCTTTCGTCGCATAATTTCCGCAGTGCGCCCGTATTTCTCTGAGATAATAAGAAGTGTCATAGCTGTATCCACGGAGGTTCTGTCTTCATTCTGAGCTTCTTTTGATAGTTTTGGACATATTTACTGCAACATTCGTAAATAAAGCTGCAGGTTTACTTTCCTAGTTTCGGACCGAAATTAGGTTGAATTGTGACATTGTAGACTTTCATAAGTAACACCATTCTTATCTGAAGTTTCGGATGACTGATTTTTAAAATTAAATTGAAAGACTTTTGCTGGGTTAGCGCTTTTTTTACCATTAAGTATATGAAACCTAACTGTAGTAACTCATTGTAGCTCTTCATTACACCAACGAAATGCGATACATTATCATTCAAATAAAGAACCATTAAACCACCAACGACTTGGAAGATCCCAATTTTTTCTAGTTTAAATATTAGTTTTTTTAATATAATTAGATTTATTAGCCCACCTGATAGTAATTAGTCATCGTTGCCTAAAGACACCTGAAATAATAAGGAAAAAATTACTTGGTGTTAGCAGGTTAGTTGTTATCCTGAGGCCTAACATGAAATTCGTTTCATGCCCCGTAATTACACTGATTCTGGGGGCAAGTGCTTAACTACAACTTCCTGTAGCATAATTGGCCAATCTGTAAAATTAAGATCAGTGGTAAAATGTATAATTATAACTGAGGTTACACTTTAATTTATTATCAGGTACATTCATTTATTAGACAAAGCAATGATTATTTAAGCTAACAGTGTCGTGTCTTAAGCTGTTTGATCAGTGTGTAAGCCTCCACTTTACGTCTATTTTGCCAGACTACACAGTTGTTACTTTTTGCGTGTGTCGAGTAATCATACGTAAGGGTAACTTCACCTACAGCTTTTGTTCCCAAGAAATTTTTGCGTTGAAAGCATATCATAAGTTACTAAATCGAGTTTTATTTCATGAGATATGTTTAATGGTTTTTCGTAGTAATTGTTTGTTTTATTAAATTTTCTTAAAAATTTTCAGTTTTCACGAATACCTATTATTAAACCTGGTTCTAATTTTATTTTAATTGTATGTGTAGGTTACATAATCCCGGTGAGTGCTATTGCTACTGAGCTGGCGATCCAAAGTTATTGTAAAATTGTCTATTCAAGTTATTAAAAAGTCGTGATTAATAGAAAAGCTTTATTAATTAATTAATTTGTGTAGCACCCACAATCCAGATAAAATAGGTTTACTAACTGGCTAAAAATAAGTTTTATTTTTGGGGAAAAAATACTTACATCAAGGGCTTTAAGGCGACTTTTACCAAAAAGATAAAAATGTTTATAACTAATCCCCAGTTAATAGATAGAAAATCTGTTAATTCTGAGTTTTTCAATTCTCAGATATTATTTGCTAGATATATAATATCTGAGGATTGAAAAACCAACCTTTTCTGTTTTTTGACGCGAAGGAGAAACTCTGTCAGCCAACCCCCCAAAAAATTAACCGTTAACATAAAATATTTTAACATTTATGTATTTTGTACGTCACTACAACTATTTACCCTGTAGGTAGATACTAGTTAAATCAAATAGGTAGAAAATCAGCTACACCTGTAAACTATGTAATAATTATATGCATCTAACTGTAACTGTGTACAAATCCTAATCGATCCTTACAATCAATAACGGAGGGATTACCTGAAGCCGCACAAAATTATGTTTTTAGTTTTCTTTGGTTCGTGTTAGGTAGGAACTCTGAATTTATTATCTAAAATACTTTGTCTTGAGCTATCGCTCATGGGAAAGCAAGCAAAGGTTCAAGTATTGTTTTTATAAGATGTACGGAGATAATTAGATATGTAAAGTAGACTTTACGAGGGGAATAGACATAGTATTTGTAAGCTGTATTTGTTTTCTAATTGTAATATTATAAGTGAGTTAGGGTGAAGTAGTATTTTCCACTTGAATCAACCATTCAACTGAAGCTTCACTACCTTTTAGAAAATCTTAGCCAAATAACATTACTTGTTATCTTTAATTTTATTTTAACCCACGACGAAAAAAGAGGGGTGTGATAAGTTTGACCTGTCTGTCTGTGTATCAGTGTGTCTGTCTGTGGTATCGTAGCATCTAAGCGAATGGACGGATTTTGATTTGTTTTTTTTTCTTTGAAAGCTGACGTGATTAGAATTTATGAAGATCAGTTCAGGCGTTTGATGCCTATTAGCTCATTTTCTACACGATAAAAGGGGTTTTATTAACTTTCACGGATCAAAGCATTTGTTTTCTAGTAATGCTTATTTAGGTACTATTTGTATGAGTAGGTACTAGCTGTCCTAGCGAACTTCGTACAACCCCAGCCCTGATGACATGATAAAAAAAGCTGTCTGCTAAAGTGACGTACATCAAAAACAGTCGTTAAATTTTCTGAAATAATCCAATTTTTTGAGAAATTTTCTTAATTTTTATTTCCTTAGGAACCTTCCACAAAGTATAAGAAGACTTAAAAAAATGAATGAAATCGGTAAAGTCGTTCTCAAGTTCGGGCGTGACCAAGTGAAACGGGGATTGATTTTTAGATACTTATATAGATAATTTGTAGTGAATATTGCTCTAGTATTTATACATATTTAATAACCATAACATAGAACATGGAGATTTAAATTATACTTAATTTGAGCTAGAAATTTTATTTTGGTGTGACAATGTTAGGTATATTATATTTTTTTAATTATATCCATTTAGCAATATGTGAATAGAGACATATTTTGTTAACCGTAAAATAATTTTATAAAAAGACAATCTACAATCTTTTCTGTCAGTGACTTTCCTGTAATAGTTAGTAGTTTTTATTAAATTCAAATTGGCCGTATCGTGTTTGACTAAACGGTAACAACATAATGTATGAATAAATTATAATGTGTAAAAAAGTTACGGGTGTCAATAAAGTGGAAGAGTATTTTATGGTTCCGTAGATATCAAAGGAAAAACGGACACGGTAAATATATTGCCAACATTTATTTTAACGATTTAATAATTATGTAAGTAATAATAGTTATTTTATAGATATGACCAAACTCATTCAAAGTTATTTTATTATGGTATGTAACTGTTAATTAACGAGACGGACGTTTGGACAAGGTTTCAACCACTGAGCTCTTCGTCAGTAACAAAATGGTTAGCGCCATAGACTAGAGATATACGGTTAGCGTAGTCATCCGGATTGTTAGGTTGGAAAGGTCATGGGTTTGTATCGCGCTACAAGAATTGTGTTTTTAATTTTAGCCCCCGATGCAAAAAGGGTGTTATAACTTTGATGTGTCTTTCTGTGTGTATGTGTATCTCTCTATGGCATCGTAGCTCTTAAACGAACTGACCGACTTTGATTATTTTTTTTGTTTGAAAGCTGACGTGATCAAGATGGTTCTTAGCTATAATTTATGAAGATCAGTTTAAGCGTTTAACATATAACAGATCCGATTGTTTTGAAATTTGGTTTACTGTTACTTCGGTGGTATGTCCAAGACACGCTAACCTTGAGCTGATCCTGTACCATCTAATAGACTGCGGGATGCTCAATTCTTCAGAAACTTACATCTGCTGTAAGCGTTTTTGGGCTCATGAAAATAGTTTCAGTGAGGTCGTGTTAGATAGATAATTAATGATCATTTTATACTGTCTTAGATATACTAAACTAAGTTAAACAGTATTATTTCTAATGTTGACATTTTCGAAATAGCAAGTATCTCATTTAGTTTTATTGAAAATACAGTTCATTGTAATACCGAACCCTAAATGCGAGGTTTAGTTACTACTCACACAATAATGATAGTGCATAATAAACAATTTTCTCAGCAATCAGAAAAGATGTTACTGGACAAAATTTTCATAAAATCGTCTTGTAACCAAGATCTGTTTTAACTTGTTTTCCGCTCAAATCTCGAATAACTTTGCATACCATGAATCACAAAAGCCTTGTAGGTATACGACGCTGGGGCAGGGTACCGATTTAATAGAATACACTCTTATAGAAACGCCTTACGTTTTACTTTTTTTAGGACAAATTCTATAATATTTCCCGCAATAGTTCGCTGTACCTATAATAATTTAAGATTAATGACATAACTACCTACATTGAATATAGCATTTAAAAACTTAGTGAGCTAAAACATATTTTTCCTACTTAAAAAAGTAGAAATATGTAGCTGTGAAACTTGGTCGCTTACTAAGGGCCTTCTGTGCAAGTTTGCAGTTGCACAGCGAGCTATGGAACGAGCTATGTTAGCTGTTTCTCTGCGAGATAGAATCAGCTATCCGTACGAGAACCAAAGCCACTGACATAGCTCATAAGATTAGTAAGTTAAAGTGACAGTGGGTAGGGCACATAGCACGTAGAACCGGAAAGCGCAAAGTAGGACGGCCTGCCACTAGATGGACAGTCGTTTTGATCCAGGGTCGCGGGGAGCAAGCTGCGCAGAACCATTCCATTTGGAAATCTATGGTAGAGGACATTGTTCAGCAGTGGACACCATAGGCTGGTATGAAAGGTAGTACTGCTCCGGACGAGCCGTGCAGCCAAACTTGTAAAGCAAAATATGAATAATTTTAGGCATTAGATCGGTCTCGGTTATCATTCCTTAAAGTAAGCTATTTAATAAGCTTGTTATTGGATGAGTATATCGATATTTAATAAAATACCTGAGGCTTTCAAAGACTTACCTGCCCTTCAATAGATTTAGGTAAAGGCGCTTTACATAGCTGTCTAAAGGAAAACGCTTATTATACAGTTCAGGAATTTCTTAATTATTATAAATAATTTAATATGTATAATGAATGAATTTATGTTAACTAAGATTTGTGTTTGTATTTGTTGGTGTATGTAATTAATTTAATATAATAATATGATGTAGGTAGGAATGTTATATTCGCATAATGATCTGTGTGGCTGAACAAGCAGACTTTAATATCACAATGACCATCTCACTAATTCCCTGGCAAATTATTAATTTTCTTTCTTTCTTTCAATCTATGTATTTGAAAAGAATAGCAAGAATTACAAGTATAAAGTCAATTCTCCTTTTTTTTTTTTTTCTTTTTAGCCTTTTAAACCGCGACAAGTGGCGGCAGCTGAAGAAGGCCTACACCGTAATGGTTGACATTACGGTGTAGGCCTTCTTCAGCTGCCGCCACTTGTCGCGGTTTTGTGCTGTCTGCATCCAATCACTTCCTGCCACCCTCCTCACGTCATCCTTCCAGCGCATCTGCGGTCTACCTCTAGGTCGCTAAAGTCAATTAGGTAAGACTGCTTATTAACCTATCAAAACACAAATTCCAGACAAAAGGTTTTTAATTGTCATATGCTCATCGACGGTAAAAGTATCTGCAGCTTGACAGATTATTAAAAGAGATGTAGGGAGGTGCTTCCTAAAACATTCATTCACGTTCATCAAGATCGAAATCGTGCAATAAGATCTATATACTTTTGGCTTTTAATGGCAAAGATTATAATGCACATGAGACATTAAAAATTATACTTCATTTTGCTCTTGCGACTGTACTCCAGGATCAGATCATTTTTTAATGGAATGCCTAACATTCTTTTATAATTATGAATAGTTTCTTACAGACGTAACACTAGTAACTTTTGACAGATTCAAACCAGTTATATTTTTTTGCTATCGACTAAGTATGTGACTAGGTAAATTTTCGTGATCAAAATTTCGTGGTCACTTCAAACATTATCGCCGTATATTTCTAAGCTAGTTAGGTTGCAGCGTGGCCACCCTGGACGCGCCTAGATGCCGGGACGCAGTCCTTCCGCCACAGTTCCGTTTATTTTGTTCCAGTGATTCATTGCTTTCATTTGCTTTACATTGACGCTTAATATTCGGAAAATTATGTGGCTGCTGTAATTAAACTATCCGAAGCTTACAGTTGTACAAGTAGGTAATAAAGTCTGCATAAATAGTGTATGATGATTAAACATTCTCCTTTGCTCTTGTTCAAAGATTAGAATTTATTTAATTTCACTAGAGGTTTTCAACCTTTGACTGAAAATATGCATAAGTAATTTTGTTTCAACATTACTAATCTAGATTATAGCTCACAAATTATGCTCAATGCAAGAAAGTATATTAATAAAAAGAATATTAAATTACACTCAAAACGTAGTTTAGGAAAACTGGATGAAATAATCCGAGTCAGACACAACATTTTACTATTATTTTTACGTTTATGTTGCAAATCATACTTATTCTTAGCAGGATGACTTGCTTGTTTAAGTTGCATGTGGACATTTTTGTGAGCAAACACCCAAATTTGTGTTTGCACATTCCTGCTAAACAAGTTGGTACCTAGATACGTGTAGGTAACTTAGATTAACAATCACATACCTAAAAATAAATACTTACGCAAGTTGCCTTTCAGTTTTTCACTAAAAGTCCAAAAAAAGTCTTGTTTCTAAAGTGCTTCTATTCAACCAAAGAATATTTTGAGTCCAGGCCTATTAGAATATTGTAAAGTAATTCTACATGCTATGATTTAGTGTAATATAAAGTGGACTACCTATATTATAGATTAAGATATTCATTGGTCGAATCATTATACCTTATACTTACTTACTATTGACGTCACCAAGCACTAGTACAAAAGTCTATGTTGAGTAGGTAAATGATTTTTGATTAACTGATTTATATTTAGAATCGGTTTTTTCGTTTCCAATATATTTTTATTGAAAGTTTGTGCAACCACCTTATCAAGCGTAACGCTTTAGACCAACCTTATTCACTGGTTTTGCTGTGCATCTTTTATATTTGATTATGAAGTAGACATGCCCCCGAAAAAATTTAATTTTATTGCACTAAAGTTTAATAGACCAGTAATGTATTAAGCCCAATAGTAATAGTCTGGCACGGTCTTAGTAAGTGCTAGGTCGCGCGTGCGGCGCACTCGGCGCACTGGTCGTTTTGCGGCGCGCATGCGTCGTGACCGCGC
Source organism: Nymphula nitidulata (assembly GCA_947347705.1). Taxonomy (NCBI): domain Eukaryota; kingdom Metazoa; phylum Arthropoda; class Insecta; order Lepidoptera; family Crambidae; genus Nymphula; species Nymphula nitidulata. The sequence goes on along the minus strand of OX374625.1, from coordinate 11,459,869 downwards.
GCGCGCGCTCGTCACGCGCTCGGTGCGCCCGCGCCGCCGCACTATTTTATCGCATTAATTATTTCGAAAAGGATTCCCGTAGAGCCAACATTCTGCAGCTGTGGGAACCGCGATTAAGTTGGATTTTATTAGGTGTGCTTGGATATTTGTTTTATACTTCCTATCTTTTGTTCTCAGTTTTTGCGTATGGTACTCTACTCAAACTGATATACTTATACCACAGAGGAACGTAGATAACCTGGTAATACAACGAAAATACTAAGTATACATATAACTAGTGTTGGTTATTGTACCCAAACTATAGATTGTAGAGATTATATGATTATATACTTAAACTAACTAAACATTTTCTAAGGAAAGAGTTAATTTTATGTATGGTTATAATAATTTATTTATTAACATTTGAAATGCACAGATATTTATTTGAAACTGGCTACTCCTGTAACTAACCCGTCAAGCATCAGATTACAGGCACAATTGATGTTCAATTGTTATAGACCTCTAAAGGTATAACGCCACTTGACAGATTATTAATAGGTAGCTGTAAATTAAACTTTTTAACGTCGCCATTATAGTGTTTTGTGTACCTAATCAATTAAGTTCACTACTGATAGAATAAATCCTTCAATCAATGAGTTATATATTTCTAATCTAAACGCGTGTACAGAGATTGTAGGCCATTAGAAGCTACATTTATAATCGGCCGATAAAATCGAACTGACCACCGAGAAGTCTTAGCTTTGGGGCTGTGGGAGATATAGAGGATTGTGTCCTTCATTAATAGCACTCGTACTCATTCATTCATAAAGTTAAGCTCAGGTCGGCCGTGATCAAAGTGCGGACGTCCATTGGAACGTCAGTTGATGTAAGTAATGCTGCCCGCTGTCGGTCCAGATGATGGTTGTGCGTGTGCACCACTCCAAGTCAGCGCCTACTGAGGACGGAGAACAAGCCAAATTTATTACTTGCTTCGATTGCTTTCTTGACCTGTGAATTTATTTTAACCTATCGGTTGTGTAAGACTCCCTAATTATACGACGAACAAGTTATCCTATTTCATTGGTTGCTATTAAAAACAGATTTCTAACGTAGGTCCTTATTAATTATTTTTTACTTTCAAATAAAATAAGCAATAACATCTTACTACAGACTTTGGCTGCGGTTTTGTTCTTAGGGTAGAAGCAAAGAAGTATTTATGTATTCTGTGTAAGAAGTTCTAGAGAAGATGGGGGATTCGGGAACTCTACTACGCTTTAGTGTGAGTAGGTATAATTATGAAATATTGCAATAAAGTAAAACTGTTCAATTATTAGATTTAAGTACCTACTTACAAAAAGTATTTAAACGTGACAATGACATGGTTCTACGTGTATTGTTTAACTTTAAGCATTTATGATTATATTTATAACTAGGAACATTTGTTTTTTTACAACTGCAATACTTAATTCTTACAACAGTGATCAGTCAGAAAATTACAAAAACTCTTGTTTTTATTATTATATCAACTGATAATAGCAAATTGATTGTTGCCTTAAATCGCGACGTAGGATATTTTTTTTTTAAGAAGTTTCCCAATCCCCAGTTTGGTTTAATGTTATCTTATGTTCTGAATGTTATCCTTCCGATCAATACCAACCTTTCAAACATATTACATTCAAATAAAAAATACAATAAAGATCTCATTGATTCTTCCAGTTTTAGTCTATAATGAAAAGGTTTACCACCTTGCTAACAAAGGCCGCGGCAGACAGCTCGACTCGGCGGATGGCGTGACACCTGACAGTGCAATTCAATTCAAACGCCATCCTGTAGCCGCACTCGAGATGGGATTTTTGACCACCACTGCCGATCGACATGCACCTATCCACCAACTTTTATTTCGCATTTGCATTCTACAAAACAACAGATATATCATTACACTTAATTGCTTAAATAGCGTACATAAAACCATCCAGTTCTCCATTAAGTGCACTTAAATTAGTCACAATTAATTATACAAAGGTGTACAGTCTTATCGTTTCATTATCGATGTAACTTCTGAACCAGTAATGGGCCTGTACGTACGAAATGAAAAGCCCCGTTCTGCTTTACTCACGGCCCGTCACACCGCCCCGCGTTAATTATTGCACAAATTATACGTTCTTTATCACCATTCTTTCTTTTTAATAACAGGCATTGTTGTCCATTCGTGCTAAGAAACGATTCTTTTCAGCCGGTGGCTGATTTAATTCGGCTCGCTCACGATCAACCCTGATGTATTGTGGTACGTCTTCATCACTCCTCTCGTAACGACTTAATTCTGAACTTGTTATGGCTACCAGATTAAAGTTAATCATTTTAATAAAATTGCATGTGTAGTTAAGCGATCTTCAAGAGCAATGCTTTTGCGAAATTGCCATTTACAGGACATAGCAAATTATTGGATTTCGATAAATCTGTTTTGATTTATTTAAATAAAATATTAGAGATTAAGTAATTTTAGTTAAGTGCCTTCCTTTCATAATGATTTTTTGGAAACGCCAAATTTTAACATGTGCGTCAAAATACGGCGAGCGTACTTATGTTAGACACGTCAAATGACGTCACCGGTTCTATCTATTAATATAATATTTTATTGTCCGATTCAACCTCAAGGGACTCATTCGACTGTACACTAAGTTGCTATACGTACACAGTAATTTGTATGATTAGAATAAAGAAGGAGCAATAGATTAGGCATCAATATTTTGCGGTATATTTTTTTAAATTACTTAACAGTCATGTTAAAAGTCGATTGAGGTAATCCATTTTACTTATTATATGAAATTTCACACAATGCTACCACGCATAAACGTTTTTGTAACACATTAGTTTCATATTTTCTTAATCGCGCTTTTAATATGTCGATTATTTCTAGTCATTGACCGTTTAAGTAGAAACAAATTACTTATTATGTCGACACCATTTAATTACGAGATGACCAAGACTACCGTTGCTTAGGAATTAAATATTATGATTAATGTGCCTTTCGCCAATTTATCGAGCTTATAGACTATAAAGTATGTAGCTCTACATCAATAGGCACTATTATAAAACTGTAAAAACGCCGAGTATGTTATAATAATAATAATATTCATACACTCACACTTATTATCTAGCCCAAAGTCATTAAGAGCTTGTGTTATGGATACTAGATAACGGATAAATATTGCTAATACATAATATGTATATAAATATTAGAAATATACTAAATAACATATAAACTGGATGTTTCTGGATGTTTGACTCGTAAACAAATAAATGCTCGTACTCATCATACATACATTTGCTCCTACCGGGATTCGAACCCGGGACCTCTTGTCCGAGTAGCCTGCATAGCAAGGTACAGACCGCTCGACTAGCCAGTCGTCAAAGAGTCGTATGACATTGAGGTTATTACAGAAAAACTAGGGTAGGGGTATATACTGGGACGTTGCAGGGGAGACGTAAATGTCTCTTTTCCCCCGCTTAAATAATTTTTAGCATGTTTACGTAAGGTACTGGGACGTAAAATTTTTTTTTCGAATTTTTATCTATTTACTTCCTCTGTGCGCGCATCATGCACAAAACCGAAGAACAGCCCGCCTAGCATGACCACCGAAAGGCGATATGATACCTATAGCTATTTATCGCTTCGAACTGTCAAAAATCATTGGATATAACCGCTAACTTGAAATTTTATCGAAACTGCGAACATGTATATATACAATACAAGTTCGCAGTTTCGATAAAATTTCAAGATGGCGGTTATATATTAAATAGCTTTATCATATCGTATCATATCGCCTTTCGGTGGTCATGCTAGGCGGGCAGATTTACAATTTAAAATCTAAGCCATGTTTCATGTCAATCGGGTGGGTAGAACCAGAGACACAAGTTGACCTCTCCGTAAAGGTTATTTAAAATGGTCGTCGCTAGCATAGGCTAAACTGTCATAAAAACTATTTTCACGCGGATGAAGTCGCGGGCAACAGCTAGTGCATCATAAGAAGTAGCCAAACACAAATTCTGTTTGCGTTGAGTACTAGGTGCACTTAACTAAACGAGCCCAGGTGGCAGACACCTGCATCTTGATTAGTGATTGCACTTAGCTCCTCCACTTGACAAGAGATTAATAATTGCGTATCAGTGAAGGTGTTTTATTAATTGAACAAATGCGGTTTCACGCGATCAATATCGTAATGCTCTGTCATTTTAATCAATATACTTTACTAAGCAATCTGCTATGGCAACTGTGAGATCTTGCTTCTGGCAAAATTTCATGTTTAAAGTTATCATAGATAATACCTTATAGGCTATTTATTTAGGTACTTATTTAGTACAGGCCTCTACGACGTACCTTTATAAGAAACATGTGTGCCCATACAAATCAATTGAAATCTACAAATCAAAAAGCTCTATTTAAATGGACTCGAACTGAATTCTGTTAAATCATTATAGCTTCATCATATGCATCATAACCACGTTAACGACTACTTTAATTATTTAATGAATAGATTATTTTAATGCTATTTTAAATGCTATTTGTCATTATGATGTCATCAAAGCGTCTCCAAAGTATGCAATCTCATAAAATCAAAATCATAAATATTTAATTAGGCCCCCAAAGAAGCTACTTCGAATCGCCAATAATCCCATATTTATTTGTATTAATATTATAAATGCGAAAGCTACTCAGTCTCTCTGTCTTTTAAGTTTTCAATACCTAACCGCTGAACCGATTTAGATGAAATTTGCGAAAGCATATAGGGTACTTTTTACGATAGCTTTCGGGCAAAAATCTATGACGGTGGACAGCCGTTCGGTTAGAACATTCAATACAAAGTAATTGAAATGAATCCCGCGGCTCCTCCAATCACTGCGAGTCTTTTTAACGAATTTTATTTACGACATAAATGGCCGTAATTTTTGTTTATGTTAATTAGAATCCTGATTATATTTATTATGTGACTGTAAATCTAAGTATTCGATATTAATTTCTACTTCACACCGCTACACGTTCCTGAGCAATAAAAATTCTTGACAGAGAGACGAATTACGAAGTGATCATGTATGAGTTCCTTTTTTCCTTTTGAGGTGCGGAACCCTAAAAAACGGTCCGAATTAAGTAACTAATATGCAAGTCTATCGTAGGATTTAAATTAGCAGTGGAATGTGAAATGTGAAAGATGAGTAATGGGTTTCCTTATCAATAACGATTCTTTTAATTTACCTTTACGGGCGCTTATCTGACTGATGGATGAACTTTACGCAGTGTGTGAAATTTATGATGACGTCGGAATAAAGTGTAAACTCTGATGGATATTACGATCACTACACGCTTTGATCTCTATCAGTGTAAAGTTAATTACTGTGTTAATACTACTTTAATTGTTCGCATGAACTATTAAAATGTTTCTTAAGTCAATGGTAAAATTTGAAATGTTTCTTAACAAAAATTACAATATCATTTGTATGCACACCGATAAAAACGATTTATGGAACATTAAAAAAAACATTTCAATTAAAATGCAGAATTAAAATGGAGCGGTGATAGTTTAAAATTTTACAAACTATTTTATTCTTATTTTGTTTCTTTTTAAAGCGGTTTCTTATCGTTAACAGCAAGTACCTAATAGCCAAAATCATAGTAGGTATAGTGAATTGGTGGAATGTAGTAGGTAACGATTAAAATGGTGCTTAGGTGCTATTGCCAGTATAAATGAAAAGTAGGTATTAATTTTAAATTTATAACAATATTTCACACTCACACATATTAATGGGAACTAAATTCTTATCACATTCTAATGTTTGATTTTGTGTGTTTATAACGCCTACTTTATCGTAACAATTTTGTATTTGTATAAAGAAAGAAAACGATGAAAAAATCATAGATCCAGGCGGGAATTGAACCCGCGTCTCCTGGTGTCCGGCCAGACGCCATTACCACTACGCCACCGGAGCACTCGGAGCGGAGGAGATGTGGGTTCGATTCCCGCTTGGAGCATATAATTTTTTCATTGTTTTCTTTCTTAATTTGTAATTGTTACAACTAATTTCCAAGTTAAAAGGTAAGCAGAAGTTTTGAAAAACCGCCTATATTCCGGCGCTAATCAACTTTTAGAATACAGTGGGCCTGATTCTGAAGACACACTCTAATTCTAAATTTAATTATATATCTCTGTCTCGTTATATATATGTAATAGGAAAAAGTTAGCAAGAATTTGTTAAGAGCTGTCAATTAATTTTAGATATATTTTAAAGATACCATAGACAATTTTAGACGGCATGTACGGAGGTGCCTCCTAAACACTGCATTTTAGCACGTTCAATAAGGTCGAAAATTGAACGCACGTTTCTAAATGTCAATTTATATGACAGCCATCGTATTCATTTTGAGAGAAAGAAATGGACTAAACTTAAATTTAGACTTAACATGTGTTCTCCAGAATAAGGGCCAGTAACCAGCCAAATGTGCCAAAAATCCTCTTTTGAAAACTATTCTAAATAAAAAAATATTTCGAAAACTATTGTTAATGATAAATGTTGAGAAACTATATGATAAAAGTTACGTGATATTAAACGTCATTTAATAAATTGTTACATTTCAACGTAACTTATGTATTCTAAATATTTACTTGATATATTTTTAATTTAATCAAAATTCAGCGAGATGTAATTATACAACTAGTACCATGCAACTTTATTTTTGGCTACGTGTTGTCCTAATTTATGTAGTCACTTTTTTGATCTACAGGTACTCGAATTTTTTTTTCAGTGCAGCAAACAAGCAGTCGGTGACCGACTACCATCAGTCGATCCATATTATTATGATCTACCAGTAGCCGGTTACCGTATCCTATAGAGAACGGTGCTTCCTCAAAAAAAAAACATTCGTGAACCTTAAATTGAAGTGTGAACATACGCAATAATCTACCTTATAATATTAGTTTTTTATCCTATGGTTTTTAGATAGCACTAGCATAAAACCTGTAAACTATTTACCGATATTGTGATAGTTCAGGGAATTTCGATCGGTAACAAAATAATCTAGCGGTGCAAGCGCAGCGCGTGCCTTACCATCGCACACGCCCACTGCTCGGGGCCCAGTTTGTTTTAGCACGAATCCGGGCGTATACCCATTGGTCAACATAAATTTAGTATTAAAAAATATTTTTAATTTTGTGTAAAGTGTACTTCTTATGATTGTTTAAGCAGCTTTCTTAAAATCCTATTAACTACGTTGCAGCTTGTTGAATAACGTAGCCTGATTTTTACTATACGCTATATTATTTTAAGACGCTACCTCGTGAACTTTGTTGTGGCCGAGACAGAGATAGATAGAAACATACTTCTCATCTCGAGGGGAAAAGGCATAGCACCCTCACGCCAATAATTTTTGATGAAAAACTAAATTATTTTTGGAAAACTCTTCTAAGAATAATTACAATAGATAGCCTTAGTAATAATCGTAGTTTGTCATGCATAAGCAAGTCAGACTAGTCTAATTAGTTATAAGGGGATTTTTCGAAAATAAATACAATAAATAATTTATTGCGTTTTTTGGTTTGTGTGAAAGGCTAAAACTTGCTCTTACTAAATTATTGTTAGACTTTCCGAAAAATCCTTTTATAAAACTAATAAGACTAGCCTGATTTGCTTATGCATGTAAAGTATTATTCAATTCGGTTTGTTCGTTTCCAATATTTTGACTTGAAAAATTTGTATGAAAAGCCGCGCGGCGTTAACCCCCTTATAAAAAAAAAACCATAACATAATTGCTAAAGGAAATTATAAGCTCAATCGTATGAGTTGTATATCCAACGGTATTAATCAAATAAACAAATCATAAAAAAAATTGACGATTGAATACTTTAATGCAAACACGCTTTACTTATAGTGTTTCGAAAACGCCAGTGATGTGGTGATTTAACATTTTGTATACTGAATAATAAAATGTTTATCAAGGAATAACTCATTTCCTATGTATATTCATCTTTTTGTACGTCTCTATTTTAGTCGTTTATGATCAAGGACAATAGTAGTTTTAACGAACGGTAATAAACCTGATCTACGAAGGCACCGCGGACTGTCAGATGACGAACAACAGATTTCCTGATGACAGCAATCTAAGGAAATCTACGAAGGGGTAGACAACCTTTTGTATCGATTTTCTACATTTTACCGAAGTGTTTTTTTAAGGTACGGCTTTTAAGAGAGGTTAATCTTATCTTATGTTATCTTAAGAGAGGTAGGGCTAATTGTTTATTACACTTGAATTTTGAGCTGTATTCCTGCTGCAAGGCAGCCAGAACTCATTGAGAAATCATTGTGTTCGGAGCAGGGTCTCGTCTTATGCTGGCCACATAATAATTTCCCCTGATTTTTAAAGGGCCTAACCTGTAACCTGGCATAGCCGTAACCTGGCAGACATCCAGGTTACGGCTATGTCAGGTTACAGGTTACATACATTACATGGTTAGTAATTACCATCAGACGAGCCGAACATTCTATGATGGTACGCTTGGTTCTAGAAAAAAAAAACTAGAAATATCTACTTATGTCTCGTTTTTATTTATATTGTTTTGTCAATGTTGTTGTCTTCTGTAAAAGCGGTGCTACCATTAATCTTTACCGACGCACTATTTTGATATCAGCTATTACCGATAGCGATACAGATTCTGAAATAATGGCTATTTTGTAAGTTTTGCTAGTTACAGTTACGAAGGACCATAGTTTGTAACGGGATTTACGCTAGTTGATCTTTATTATTGTTAATAATGGTAAATATAAAACGTTATAAGTAAAATAAGCAAATATGAATTCTTTATCTCGTGTTTAGGCTTTCAAATTAAGAAATAGTGACAGAAAGGCTGATGATTGCTGCGCTTAATTATTATCCTCATAATACAAAATAACATAAAATATATTATTTAAAAAGTTAATAATCTAAATGGAAAAACCATTGCATAAACTTAACATAACTATTAGAATAAACTCCAATAAGCCATTTATTTTACACACAATCTATTTTAATGTTTTACTTATTGGGCCGGCGCATAAGTAAAATTAAATATCGCCGAAAAACTCTTACAGTTTATTTACTGTCTATGCGCTTAAAATATAATCATTCTTGTGACTGTGAATTAAAATGCACGTGTGAATTACCATTAAAATTTACTTTATAAAACAATAAGCTGTTCCGCTTCTAACATTCAGGATCATTATATATCATCTTCGGTTATTGGAGCATCGTGCGTGGGCCTCGTCCCGCCTCCTCGCTTTACTCGCTATCAACAATCTTGCTCACGCGCATCTGTGAGCGTACAGTCGACAGACAATTGTGAGGAGCATTATTGTTTACTTTTACTTTATTTATTTATAAGAATCAGGGTTTTTTGTTATGTAAGTAGTGAAATTATTATCTAATTCATAATGATTTCTGAATCTTCGGATACTTAGGTACAACAATTATCAGATGACGATTCTTATTCATTCTGATCACATTTATTGGTGGCCTGTAATTTATTTATTACGGTTTTACATACAGCCTGATACAACTTGAGTGCGGAGTGAAAAGGGAATTATCAAAGTTCGAATCCAAAAAGATTTCAAAGACTCAAAGCCGTTAAAGTTGGCCTATAGCTTGACGAATGTGAGCCACTGCGAAATTGGCCACTTAGTTTTTCGTAAGTTGTGACGATTTATTACAATTAAAAATAGAGTGAAATTCTATTATAGAGATTGGTTACACCTACCGGTGTAAATATTCTACGTGCTAGTCGTGCTTTAAGTGTCACCGTTATTTATCTATGTCTATTAAAAGCAGATAGAGAGTGATAGTTGTCAAAGGAGTCATCTAAAACTAGGGGACGTTTAGTGGAAACAGGTAAAAGTTTCTAAAGGCCAGATTATTTATAGACGACCTGCCATAGCTCAGTTACCAAGAAACCTCTGTCTATCTCTATCTTCTATATAAATAAATATCAATGTTTGTATATTTGTCCCCTATGCGATCCGAAACTTTTAACCAGATTGTGATGCAACTTTGGAAGAGTGTCCTGAAGACGCATGCAAAAGTTACTAAGTTATATAAACATTTTTTTTTAAATTATAAAAACAAACAGATTTCTTTTTACAGGCATTGTAAAGCATACCGACAAAAAAGCTACACAACAAAACATTAGGGATTAGCTTACTTCTATCTGTGGATAAAAAAATATTGAAACCATCTCTTATACTTAGGTATATAGGTATATTGCAATAACCTACCAAAGATACGATATTTGCTATTTTGGTTCTTTTTAGATAATAATAGCAAAATTAGTTTTATAAAAATTCGTTTGCGATTTGTATTACTTTAGGAGATACCTCCTGATATTTAGCATTCAACTTTCAACCTACCCGACTGGTGAAGTACCTACTGTAATATCACAGTAAAATAACTAACTTTTGTAATATTGGGTTCCCGTGCGAGTAAGGTTGTTTTTGCTTGCCAGGTATTTAATTTTCTTAATTTTAAAAGAATCATGAAAACAAAATGAAAAATAAAATATCTTTATTCAATTAGGCCCCCCAAGAAGCACTTTCGAATCGTCAAAAAACCGTTATGTCTAACACATAAAATAATATTAACTAACAATGTCATAATGGATCTACGTAAACTTCAATGTTATAATGTCAGTCTGTCTATCGGTCTGTCTGTCGATCTGTCTGTCGGTCCATCTGTGTCAGTCAGTCTGTCTGTCTATATGTCAGTCTGTCTGAATTTACACCGGTTCCAAAACTTGAACTACCGAGAAGATTCCGGCAACAAACTCGTGTAGTCACTCTTTTCAATTATTAAGTTACAATGTTTAGTTACATAGTAATAGTATTTAGAAGTGCAGTGTCACACAGAGTATAAAAACTAGGTATAAAAGCATACCAAGAAGTACCTAATGACAAGATTATTTACTTTATTTAAAGGCTGTCCGACAATGCACCATCACAATATAGGTAGGTATTATAATACACAAAGATCAACAGTTAATATACAAAGGTCTGATAAAGCCAAACATCTTTCATTAATTTTAAACACTTGTTTGACCACGTCATTACAATAATAATTGTATTGTTCTAAATAATTCCCATATTGCCATATACCTACATCCCTCAAAAATGATACTATTGGTGTATAGGTCTGTTAATTATTACAAAATCAAGGAAGCTTAGAGATGACCATTTCCACTAGTGGCACCTGTTCACAGGTATGACGCACGTGCCAGCCATCGCTCCGCTCAACCATATTATAGGGAACGGAGCGACCCGGATACAGATCCCATGAAATAGTAATAATAAGTACATATTTAATAGGTTTCAGTTAGCTTATACCTACGTACTGACAGGCGGACCCTTCGTTTGTTGTAACTGTTGCAATTGCAAGAAACATAAAAAGAATAATTTACGTTGCATAACGCGTTGAATTTTATCTTGATTAGTTATTGTGATTTGTTACTGCCCTTATCTATTTTGAAGTTAAATAATAATTAACACACGTACTTTAGTCAGGAGCGTTTCCTTTGACTAATTTAATGTTAATAATGAATGATGATTTCACCTGATTTACAACTGTGTAAGTACCTACTTTTTCTAAATACTCCATATTATTTTTTACATACTCAAACGCCACTTAAATTTTAAGCCTCACATGAATTTTAAGGAGTGACTCCCTTTTGAATTTGACGCTTGCCAGTACAATATTTCGACCATGAGAAGTCTTAACATACATTTTATTTAAGAGAGCCTTAAAGGAGATACTAAAAGTTTGTATGGGATTTGGGTCAACTCATGAGCACTATTTATTCGAACAGTTATTTTTAATTGATGATAGGTATCTTTAATTATAATTTCCTTAAAATTTGACTGATAGAAGCAGAAAATAATATTTTATTTTGCTGAAAAACATCATTGAGGTAGTTATTTTGAAGAAAACCAAATGTTAATGTCAAAATACAATTATTTACGACTTTACGTTGAATAATAACGTTATATTTCTTTATAGCCAGAGATCAATTCTGAAAATTTTGTTATGTTACTACAATAAAATAAGAGAGTTTTGTGTTACTTTTTTATACAGCTAGATGACACACAAGCTGACGGCCTACCTAGTGGTAAGTGGTTACCGCCGTCAATAGAGACCAGCAATAACAGGGAAAAATCACTTTATATTGTAGATGCGTTGTCATCCTGAGGCCTAAGATGATATGCCGTCCATGCCCAGTAACTAAACGGTACACCACTAATTACTTACTTAAAGGAAACATTTTATTTAGCACATTTTTGTCGATAATCTGAAATGACGCTTATGAGCTGACCCAAAACGTTACCATCTCCTTTAAGAAGCATTTTATTATTTTGCCGTTAGGAGACTATTGTATGGCGCCATAACCGACTAAACTAAAACATGATTAACAGCCGTCTAGTCCAGCGATTAACACATCCTGTCTGATAAACCTGTGGTCCCGGGTTCGAACCTCTTTAGGTTCAGATGTTTGTATAATGATTACGAGTATTATAATGAGATTTCAATTTATTAAGAAAATTTAAGTATATACTTTTTTCTCTGTTTTTCTTAGTTATCTAATATCCGTAACACAGACTAATAATGGTGTTTAATTGATTTTTTATGGATAATTGATAAGGCTAAGGCTAAGAATATTACTGTAATAAGCGTATTTATAAACGGTGCGATTTGGTTTGCATTCGTGCAAGTGAATTTGAATTTTATAAATTTCAATCAGTAATTTCTTAACAAGATATTTCAGGTAAGTGAACTACTTGCCGTTATGACTGCTGTATAAATAAATAATAGAAAGTTTATCAGATGATTTAAAACACTTTTATGTTGTAATTACAAAGATTGCTCGTGTTTTAATCATTATTAAAGAATTCCTTACAGTTCTTTTAATATCACATGTGATATGTGAAAATCTGTACAATCAAAGCAATAATTTAAATATCTGCTAAACCAACTCGATTAGGTGATTGTTATCAGAGTGCATTAAATGAATATAATTTAACTTCGCCCAGAGGCGCCTAGTCGTATATTATGCGCCAGCGCAGCCCTAGCAACAGATAAGCTATCCTAACTACCGAGTGGTGAGCTTATTAATTCATTTTATTTATTACAAAAGTAGATTGCGTTTGTGCAATTGAATTTATTATTATTTTACATTTGGCTTAACAATGTGATTGTAATATTGAACGGAAATCGTAAATAAATATAAAGATAATTTTTACACTAAGAATATTATAGATCGTTATTGTACTATAAACTAGATAATAACCAGCTTAATGTGTTTTGTTTGTGTTAGTAGTAAAAAAAAAATAGTGTTTTGTTTTGGGGTGAAAATATTAACTTTCTTGTTTGGATAGGCAGGCTATGTCGTGATGCTGTTTGAAAATTGTCATTACCCTTCATTAGAGCCATGTGATGTAGTTACAGTCGTGCTGCTAGCAGAATGTTTAGCACAAGAAAATCAAAATAGTCCTACAAGGACGCTGATACGATTAAGTTGTACCAGGTAGGCAGGTATGTACTACGTATGTAATATATATTAATATACAGGATTACAAAAAAAACATCGTAAAATCGTCATATTTTATATAAAAACAGAAGTTTCATACACACCGTAAGAAACCGTAAGAAAGAAAAAAATTGTATGCTCCAAGGCGGGAATCGAACTCGCGTCGCCTGGCGTCCGGCCAAAGGCGTAGGCGTTATAAAACGCACAAAATCAAACATGTAATTGTTATATACTTACATAAAAAGTAAACAATGTCGGCTATGATAAAATGTGACAAAATCTACAGCTTCAAGAGAATGTATCGAAATTCCTATAAGCCTATGTACTCTACGAATGTCTAACATTGGCTCTTTCGTAGCAGCAGCAAGAAAAACAAAAACAATTGGTCAACAGTTGGCGATTTTAATAATTCTTGTTACAGTTAGGCGAGCGATCACGTACCAATATTTCAACATCGATTGCTGCGGTAATGGGTGCTAATACATCCAGATCACCATTCCTGGAACTATCGGAACACCATTCGAGGTGCCGATAAGTGCCATGGGTCCATATCAATGTCACTTAATTGTAATGTGATTAATGTGTAAGTACTTTTTGTGGCGTTTTTTTTTCTTTATTTGATTTTATCGATTGATGTTTAAATCTGTGTAACTGTACTTTTATCAAGTAAGTTTTTTAAAATATTTATTTATTTCTTCATTTATGTACACACAAAATATTCATAAGAGAATACATAAAACACACTTGAGTACAAAGGCACTGCTTATTTCTAACAAAATCTCTACCAGCAGACCTGCGACAGGAATACGAGAAAATAAACGTGGACACAGTGTGTAAATTATAAATTATAATAAAAAAGTAACTAATTTAGGTCTTAAAAGAATAACAGTTTTATTAACTTATGAACTGTAATTCTTAAGTTCTAAATTATTAATTAATGATCTTACTCAATGAGGACAAGTTATGTACTTTAACTGGGCTCATAAAAGGTGAAATGCGGATTTATGACTTACACATACATAATATATCCACATATTTCTATTAGATAGTGTGTTCCAAAAATCCGAAATTAAAATTTAAGGGGGTGGTTGCGTTCCGCTGTCAAGGGTTACCACTGCAATTTTCCAATTAAATTATTGAAAGTATTGTCCTGCTTGTGACATCCATAAAAAATTCGTACTATTGCTTATCTTACAGTTATACCACACACACATACACACACACAACCGCTTACATACTACGACATTCCTAGTGTTCCAAATTTTATTTCGAAATTTTGTAAAACCTTGCGTATTCACATATTATTATATTTGCACGTCTACTCTTGTATGTAAATTTATTATTATCTTACAACACGATAATAAAGAAAAAAACTAGTAGTTTTTCTACATAATCCTAGTCGTAAAGAAGCTTAGAAATTTGAAATAATGTTTACATTCAAAAATACTTTGCACAATTATTTACGAGCGCCAACAAAATATCCAAGCCGCTACGCCTCCTGGTACGCACGATTCGCAGACTCTACGTTATTTGTTTTGCTTACAACTGCGATAGAGGCACCCACGCGGCGCATGCGTGTCACGAGCGTACTATATCCTTACTGTTATCAATCCAAAACTTGTTTTGTAGTTTCTTTTGTATGCTATGTTATAAACTGTAGCACTACCTTTGTGAAAATAATCTTGCTCCGTAAAAAGTTTTCTGATTTTCCGAAATGAAAAGTAGAATAGTTAATTTTATTATAGACATCAAAAAGCACTTGTAAACGTCTACATTGAGTAAATGATTTTTGTGTTTAATTGAAAAAACTTTTGATCCCTTTGTCCAATGTAAATTTACAACCAGAACACCAAGAAGAGTATTTATTTATTGCAGTAACTGGATTAAATTTTACTTTTCTATAATTACAGCTTCTCAAGACAAGAATAAAATATTGAACACAATTACCGTTGAACTATTTTGATATGACAAGCACTTTCTTCACGTTACCACGTAATAATGAAAAGCCGTTTTCCACTGTATTCAATTTCATGTCTGTTTCTTACAGTTTTATTTTTGTTTGAAACTTTCGTAAGGCTGTCGAGACCTGATGTTCAGTTAGTTACGTATTTTTCACTTTAGAGAAGAGCAAAGCAGAGTAGCTTCATTCCTTATTTAATAAAAAGTCAAACCATTCTAAATAAAATATGTAACTACATAGATAAACTTAAAGATTGATTCAAGGCAAAGTGCCTTTTGATAAGGGATGCGTATACACGTAACATCCCTTTGTAAGAATGTAATTTAATTACTGGGGTACGTTTCCACGCAATATCCTATAGTCATTATGGTCGGATTGAGTGGAGGGCTTTGATCCGGCCAAGAGGCGAAGTGCATCATCATGCGGTAATGTATTACTAGCTAACGTGCTTGGATAAAAGTCTAGGAACAGGTTCTCAAAAAGTAACAGGGTGTTTTCCAAGAAGAAAATTTGTACGCGGAGTAAATAATCATAGCAACCTCAATATTGCGTAATTAGTTCATATCATTTATAGAAATTCACTTACAATCAATTGATTTTCTTTTTTCACCAATTAGTTAAAAATCAATTAAACCTAAACACTTCCTGTTTCGCAAGATTTAGGTGCTGTTTATTATTTGTAAGTTTTTTTTAATGTCACGTTTTAAGCTTTGTAAATGTTAGGTTAGTGTTATTTTTAATTATTGTATTAAACCTATATGTTTTTTTACATCCATGCTTATTTTATTTTTGCATAGGTACTTAAATTTTATTTGTACAACGGTATCTCTATTTCTAGAAAACATTTGTGAAATATAAAAGATGATTCGTGTAATCTTGGTCCGAAATAGTTTCATGGTACGCTGAAGTATTGATGTTATAAACAATTACGATTATTATTTCTCTAAAAATTATTTTTCTAACCAGTTACGTACTTAGTAAGGGCTATATCAATTGTGAAAAATTGTTACAGTCATCTCGATTGAGGAGAGTTGTCAATATAATATTTGAGTTTTGGGCACATTATTCAGCAGAAAGTTGAAACAATGAAATGCCAGCCCCCATTCCATGTTCATTCTCCATGAAGTTTGAGAACGCGTGGTCTAGATTTTTCCTAGCTCAGAGCATCTCACGCGCTATTACCGCCGGGACTCAGTCGTGAGTGAGCTTTGCATATTTCAAGAATGCAAGCTAAATGCGTGCACTACAGTTAAGTGAATGCATCGGCGTTTATGACGTTAACAGGCGGGTAACTGCGCCAGGCTCGCTTTCCCACGTTTTCGCTTAGTTCCTTGAAGCTCATCACAGCTCCTAACGGCACCTAAAATGTTTCATTTGAAAATTTTAATAGCATTGTTATGTTTGCACGCGAGTGTACAACGAATTTCGTGTAATTAGTTTGCGTGCTACCTTCGCCCATTGAACGTTTTAGCGCATAAACTAGCCTGGCGTCTGTAATTATTATTTTCTGAAGTCTGAAAACTTTGAGTATCATAAGTGTTTGAAATGTAAAACTGTTTAATTTGTGAAGTACTCATAATCTAGCTAAGCAAAGAAATTCAGTAACTCGTTTCTTTGTCGTACTTCCAGAACTTGGAGTTCTTTGCGTTCATTCCTTCCTATAGCGTAGGGTTCTTCAAAAGAGACGTGAAAGTATCTTTAGGGCCGGCAAGGTGGAGGCAGCTAGAACCGTGAACCGTATGTTGATGCTGCACTAGCTGTCTTGGCATATAGACTTTTCTTACCGTTTCACATCAGGTGGTGTAATGCACATACTTAATATCTCTAAAGTGATATTTATCTGCATTCATACTAACAGGAATATCACCCACAACTGTTACGGAAAAAGAGTTATTATTTGCACATGTTCTATGAGAATAATTTAAACCAATTCTTTTTGAAACGCATACTTATGACTTGACTCACCACTATCGCTATACTACTCACAAGAGTCAAAATATTCAACATCAAGTAGAGTATTTATTGAAACAACTCTAAAGTAGGTATCGCCAACGTCACTTTTCAATAAAGGACAGTCAGGTTTCTTATGACCTTTTTTGACATTTCGAAAGCATCATATCTTCAACGTATTGGGTTTCTTGTTTTTATTCCTGCTTCTACTTTTCGTAGTTAAGTACCGTGCACATCCTTAGGAACAACAGAACCTGTAAAAGTTTTCTTCGAAAATATCCCATGTCAACTTAACTCCTGAATGCTGTAAATCCATTCTCATCAAGTTGAATCTCTCTGGAAGTTCGCGACACATAACAACTGTGATTAAATCATCATCAATGCCTTTGTTTCATGACAGCTGCAATATATTCATGCGTTGAGCTATGTCAGCATATAATACAGAAATTCGCCTGTTTACGTTTTTTTATTGAAACACAGCCGCGAGATTGTCCCACACTTCCTTAACATTGTTGGCATCCCTTACATACGGAACTATATGTGGTTAAAAATGCAATAAATGTAAATATACTGCGGTAAGTGCTTCTTCGTCATTTTGTTTATTCTTAGGATCATCAGTAGGTATTCTGGACGTCTACTTAAATAGCCTTTCCTTTAGCAGTACCTAACATATTGATGGAGAATATCCAAAAAACTTAACCTTTTATAAGTAAGTAATAAGATGTAAAGAGAAACAATAAAAAAGTATTAAGAAAAAAGTGTCACTCTGTGGTGTCGCTATACAATGTCAAAAACGTGTGTTTGAGGTAAAAACAAAAATACAAAATCTAGTTAAATCTATTTGACACAAAGTTTTATGGAACCAGACAGTTATTCCACACATATAATCACCAGCCTATATACGTCCCACTGCTGGGCACAGGCCTTCCTACATGGCAGAAACACATGAGGAGCTTGGGCCATAACACCACCACGCTGGCCCAATGCGGGTTGGTGGGTTAAAGCGGTTGCAGTAACAACCGGGACCAACGGCTTAACGTGCCTTCCGAAGCACGGAGGAGCTCGAGATTATAAATTTGATTGACCCATCCAGGGACCGA
Source organism: Nymphula nitidulata (assembly GCA_947347705.1). NCBI lineage: Eukaryota > Metazoa > Arthropoda > Insecta > Lepidoptera > Crambidae > Nymphula > Nymphula nitidulata. The sequence continues at coordinate 11,441,294 of OX374625.1, read as the reverse complement.
CCATGGCGAAGGTTGCTTTGTTTTCGTGATCGAAACCAGAGCGCTCAAACCAATACGCCACCGAGCTCCTCACTCCTCCACACATATAACCTCAACATATTTTCGCTTACATTACAGGCGCGATCGCTATTTTGTCTTCTTTCCTCCCACTGAGTTAGCCATACCTCTATCCTTATCTTTCTCGGCCGAAACAATGTTTCGATATAGCGCCTTAACAGCATAGGAGACGACTCCCCCTCTCAACATATGTACAGCTTACATCAAACTTCTAGTTCGCTCTGAACACGAGTCGATTCACTGCGCACCATCAAAACATGGAACGGCGGAACACCGAGGTATGGACGGTTGCTGCGGGCAGCTGCCCAATACTGCGCTATGCAACTTCCGAGTGTACTAGATGCTTGGTGCGAGCTCTAACTCTTTTTCAATGTGCTCTGGCGGTTTTCTGTAAGGTGGATGTGAGGTGGAAATTGGTGGTAGATAAATACAACTATACCATACGCCGCTTAGCTAATGTAAGTAGGTAATTACTTCAGGGGCTATCATTTTAACTGTCAAAATACACTTACAATAATCTTAAATTTTTAAAATTTTGTGATTGGTATTGCTGACTTGTATGTAAGTTTTTTGTAAAACGTAACTGCAACGTAAGCTAAGAATATATGCACCAAATGTAAGTCCATTGGGTTCCTTATAAATATAAAAGTGTTTCTTACTTTAGGTATATGAATATGATTCGGAAGTTAAAAATGTTTGTGCTAGGAGTACTATTTACATTAGACTCGAAAGTTTAACGTAGATGCAATAAGTTAGATAAATAATGCATAGGCTAATAAGCTTTAATTTTAGTGCATAGACTATACATACATAATAAGTATTAAGCAGCTAAAACCAAGAGTACTTATATTGTTTTATTATAAATCACAACATCACATACCTACTGATTTTAATACGATTATATGTTTTTTAAGCCAAAAGGCAAAGGATAAAGTTCAAAAGTATATCAACGTATAGTATAAAGTGATCTACCATAGCAGCCGGGGCTGTGCACGCTTGACCTGCGTAATTGTGTGCTGAGCCGAGCCTATAATACTTTACTTCTGCTACGAACTGGTTTTATACTGCACGATTCACTTTATTCACTATTATTATAAAATCTGTTTTTTTTTAAATAAGTAGCTTTAATAAATTAGTTTGATTGGACCATGTTATTTTAATATTAGATTTGACATGAATTACTAGGTGGTAGACCTATATGTAGGGTCGCCTGGGTAAGTACCACCGCCTTTCTTATTTCAGCCGTGAAACAGTTCGCTGTGTTTCGGATTGAAGGGAAAGGTAGCCAGTGTAATTACTGGGCATGGACGGCATTTCATCTTAGGCCTCAGGATGACAACGCACCTGCAATATCAAGTTCTTTTCCTTGTTATTGCAGGTGTCTATAGGAGGCGGTAACCGCTTACCACCAGGTGGGCCGTCAGCTTGTTTGTCATCTAGTTGTATAAAAAATAAAAAAAATAAAAAAACATTAATGATAATATAGTTAAATTGTTTTAGTAGTGTGTGTAGGTTCCTACGTCAGGTTTCCATATATAATTAAATAAGATATGTATCTATATTAAATGCACGGTATATTATAGTTGTAAGTAATATCCTGTTGCTGAAATTATAAATTAATAACAGTAAAATTGCATGACGTTACACAGTAAAAATATGTGTAAAATCCTAATATTTTAGCACATTTTTATGCAAAAAAGAAATGAATTGAATTCAAAGTACATTTGAACTCGGGAGTTGGTACATACATTATACTATTTCATTTACTACCGACATTTATGCATAGTAATGAAATCGAATGATGTAAATAAATTCATCATTACTTTTGAATGTAATCTAACACGATTCTGCCTACAGTTTTATGAGCATCAATGGATGAGACACGCGGCTGGGAATCGGATCATATTTACAGGATTTATACTGGCATTGTAAAGGGCCTTTCACTCAGATCTTGCCTATTAGTGGTCGGGCAAAAACGTGCGGAAGTCTGGCCCGACTAATTGGGGCTGTATTGAGACTACAGCGCTCAACCCTTCGATCGGCTGAGCTTTCAGTGGTAGAGCCCAACCAAGCTGCTCTTACGATAGGATCATAATACCTACTTATTGCATATAATTACTGGGCTATTTATTTTCGTAAAATAATAATATCCTATGTTTTTGTGATACTGCAAAAGGTAAAATGGATATAAAAAAGAGTGTTTGTGGATATTTCAGGCAGAGTTTAAACCTTTTCGGTACTTCAGGCCAGTTACTGCCTCATTAGAGCCACCGAAGCCTATACTATACCTCAAAAAAGAGTGTGGAGCAAGTTTTTTATAATACATTTATTTATACCGACTCTCTTGCATGTTGGCTTGTGCGTTTACAACTTCTTAAAAGTTTTCACACATAGCATTTTTTTCTCTATAATAATTTATCGAAGCTCACGTTCCAACACATGCAAGACGTTAATTTTTCATGGCGTTAACTTGCGTTGTCTAAGTAGCCATTGTTTCCTTTACAATGCGCTACAATAGCGCGTATCTGTTGAAAAGGGCTGAGAGCTTATGACCTGAAGACCACGTGTATTAAAAAGTTGCATAGTTAAGGGACAACCTTAGAATGGTACCTATCATCTACCTATGTATACGTCTTGCACTGAAGATGGTTAGTATTTTGGGTGATGGTAACTAGGTTCAAGATTATTTTATAACCACTTATAATCAAAATGATTTCGGTTTTAAGAGGTTATAAACAAAATCTTGAACCAACCAATCGCACAAACAGTATTGCTTCCAATCACTTAACTGGTTCATTTAACCAGATTGCTGCGACATATATGTACTGATATTTTAAAATATTGATTTTAGAACAGAGAAAGTAGAAAACTTATTTTTATTCTTTGTCAGTCAGTTAAAAAACTATAAACAAAAATTAAAACTGACTTTAAAAAACTAAAAAGTTGGAGTCGGTGCTTCATTTTCTATTGTTTCTGGAAACAACTTAGCACTACTGATGTCCTTGTATGATGTATAATGCAAAGAAATAAGTAGTAGTCCAATTCAATGCTCTTTCAAATAATTTATTGTAAACAATGTAACTGACAGCACATCATCATTCTAAGCACGTCAAATAGGCAGATTGTTATTTTTAACAAAGTGATACCATGTATAGTTGGTGTCGAAGTCTATTGTTTCCCTCACAATAGAGCACAATAGCGCGTATCTTGGGCCGCTGGCTCCCGACCTACCTCACGTTTCTGCGTTGAGTACGTCAGGGACTGAAAGGAACGATTTGTGATACGCACACACTGCTGACACAGCTAACATTCAATTTATGGAAATCGTATAGTTTTACGGTAGTTTTCACCTCTTTTATTTGTCTGTTGAGTGATACCGAAATTTTATTTTATTTAGAAAAATATGTATCTAAACCAGAAAAAATCTAAACCAAGAAACCAAAGCCGATCAGTCCTTGAGCAGTCACCCAGATTGTAAACAGTGACGGGTTCAGTTCCCGCCGCAAGTCATAATATTTTAATAGATAAGATATATTTCTAAATATCTTTTAAATATTTTACTACACTTTTTTCATTTAATTCGCTTTCGAATAGTCATTTAATTTATTTAAGATCTCACATTTAACTAGTATTTAGCATACGGATTATATAAAATTTATATTAACTTCCTGTCAGTTTCGATACCTGTTGAATTTAATCGATAAATTAGATTATGTACTTACATGAAATGTTATTATTACATATTACATAATAATATGAGTTGTACTTATATTTAAATGATCTTTATGTTTGTATTTAATAAAATGCCTTTGTAAAATCTACCCAAATCTGAAAAATGATAATGCTTTATCTTTACCATTAGTTTATATACTTAATTAGGTAGCTTTTTATAAAATTTTATTTAGGTACAAAGCCAAATCAAAGCCTGCCTGTAGGGATTTCTGGATTTGATAGATATCCTTTATAATAAAAGAATTGTTAAATGACATGTCATCAATTAATCTAATAGGTATGTAATTTTTTTTTGTTGTTGGATCAAATCAAGCGTCGGTAATGAACGTAATAATTAAGGACAACGTACTTAAGTCTTATTAGTTACGTACATAGTAATCTGTCCCTCGTTTCCATTAAGGTTTTACATTAAGGTTTTAATTAGGAAACTACTTCGAACTCCGTCGTTAGTTTCCCATTTAACAAACGTCCAAAAGCAAAATTAACTGATGAAATGAATCCTCGGGCCGAACGCAGGTGAAAGAGGTTCTCGGAGCACGTTCCTTTCACGTCATTCAGCCATTAAGCCTCACCAGCACTGGAATTGTGGAATCGATCAATTATTTTTCGCTCGACTCGCGGCAAAAAGACGGCGACGGATATTAAACGCCCCCGTCCCGAAGGATGAAACGCCCGGATCGAACGGGTGATCCCTTTGACGGAGCGGGCGATCGCTCCACGTCCTTATCGCAACTCCAATTTCGACTTTGCCAGGGAATAACAATATTTTATTAGGTTTTTTGTTCAGCAAGATTTTTTACAGAAATGTGATGAGAACAGCAGTCTAGACACATTACGCCGATATACAGTACGTCTTAGTTAGTTCGCATTACAATAAAATAAAATTTACAATAAAAAATTACAATAAAAAATATCAAAACATCGACATTTTCAATTTGTCCAAGACCAAGACTAGCTTCAAACGCCAATTGATTTTAAATATGTCTTAAGCCGAGGCGACATAGCCGTTAAGCCGTATTATTATTATTATTCAATTTTTATTTTTTATTTTTGTTATAGTATATAGTAGTATATTTAATAGATATTAAATATATATATTTAATAGAATTAAAAAATAACATTAACATCAAAATAAATGAAATATTTATACATTTCATTTAATTTATTTTATATAATAAATACAAAATACATTTATGATATAATATAGGTGTAACAATTACACTATAATACTAAATAGAGTATAAAAATAACGTTCGACTAGAATGATTTAATGAAATGTGTGCTTATGGGATGTATGTATGTATATATGTATATATATACATATATACATATATATATATGTATGTATGTGTGTATATATATATGCATCTATTTCTAAGGTGGGATGGGTGAGTGTTGGAAAGGAGGGATAATCTTTAAGAAAGAACAAATTTGTTGTTTTTTTATTTTTTTTATTCTACATGAATGCATTTTTTGTATGTTTTTAGTTTTTACAACAAATAAAATAATATTCCCACCACCCGTCCAATAAGGGCTATTAATCCATCTTTAGCGCATGTGAACGCATATTAACGAGCATGGAATAAATATAATATTTATTCTGTAATTTTAGGCTGCCAAACCATACCAAGCCCAAGTGGGATTTTTTTCTTGTTCTTTACGCGTACAACGCAGACTTGCTTAGATTACTACTTTGCTTCGTAAGTGTTATTTATGTATGTTGTGAAACTCTGTAATTGGCTAAGAGTTATGTATAAGTTGTATTAAGCATGATTGTTAAAAAAACGCTGTTGAGTTTCCTAATAAATAAATAAAAAAAATAAATAAAATAAATAAATTACAAAAAACCTTTCAATTTAAGGAGCATTTGTAGTTCTATTCAAATTCAACTATTTTTAGTGAGGAAGGCATTTATCTTATATCTTAAGTAAAGTATACATAATATTTCAGTTACATAATACACAACACAACAAACATTTTTTTCTACAAAGTACGCAAGAATAGGTTATGAAGCTGCGCCATGCTGCTTGGAGTTGCGTCTCCTCAGGCACAGAATAGATTATATTCATGCTCGGCTATTTCTAATTTGTGTGAATAATAGTAACTACCTATAGTACCAAATAAATTGTAGTACCTCATATTATATTATCTTTATTTATATTATATCGATTATAATTATTTTATTTTTTGTATAAATTGACTATCATTTTTACAAATTGCATGTACCTAACTTAGTTTTTACAATGACAATTGTGTAAAAATGAAATAAATAAATCTAAATCTAATCTATTATTATACTTATTCATATCCAAAATAGCACAAGACAGGCACTAATTGTGCTAGCTTGTTGAAAGCCAGTTTGATTAGCCTTTACACACAATTTCATGCCTGTGTGGAAATTCCCTAATTAAAATTAAAATTTCCTGTTTTATAATGAACAGCTATTTTCTAAAACCAAAGGTATGTTAGATGTTATGAGAATAATTTGCAACTTTAGTTATTTCATTAAAACTTATTTTAGTTAAACCTCTGCCTAAAAATTAGAGAAAGGAACATGTTTTAACCAATCGTCTATTATTACTCATCATCGTCATCATCACCAGCCTGTATACGTCCCACTGCTGGGCACAAGCCTGCCGAAACAGGGAGGATCTCGAGATCGACCATGACGAAAGTTGCTTTATTTTTGTAATAACGCTTAAACCACTACGCCCTCGAGCGCCTCTTCTTGCTCACATAATATACTGATAGGAAAAACTATTGATTTCAATAATATGTGGGTACGGTCGACCACAGAAGTAGCTGAACACTTTAGTACCATGTCACAACGACTCTAGCGTCAATATAGTACGGTAGCAACTATAAAGTACGTGTACAAGATCGGTGTGACATGGTCCTAAAGTGTTCAGCTACTTCTGTGGTCGATTGTACATACTTCACATAATTATTACCAGTGATTTAATTGTGGAAGCGTTTATAAGTAAGGCCCTAGAAGAGTAATACGTATTTGTTAGGTGTCTGGAATAGGTATGTTGGTTGACAGGTTAAGATATCAGGAGAGGTTTGAAACCCAGTCCAGCAATGGCAATAGATATAGACGTACAACTACTCCAGACACGAACATTCTGACAGTAGAGTTAATTTTTGAGACGATGACAAATAATAACATTTTTAAGTTGGTTAAGTTCTCCGCAGTTTATTAAGCTGTGAAGGACCCACAAATTAATAAATATTCTATTAAGAGATTTTTACTTAACTTTTGAACCCTTATCTTTTTTGAGGTAGACTAATATTTAATTTTTGTAATGTTATCTAAGTTGGCAAAAATATTAATAATTAAGTTTTGATTTTAAAACCAAGACTTTTCAGCGTATATTTTCAACCTACAACGCACGTCAGAGACAAGTGCCTTTTAATATACGTGCAACTCAAGGATCAAACCCTTCAACAGTACACAAGGATCAAAACCTTCCACTGCTTTTTACAGCACGAAGCTCCAATCAGAAACTAATTCTCAGGGAGTACAAACAAAAACTACTTGACGTGCTGCTATACTATCGGAGTTTTTAGTAGACAGGTGAAGGTATCTTGTGAGGTATTTCGGCAATTTGGATGGCAGCTCGTTAATGGGGGAGGGGGGTGATCGTATCGCTGGAAAATCGATACTGCCCTCCCCAAGCCGCATCCACAAAGGTTTAAGTGCATTAGGTTTATTACGGCTGAAACGTGTCCAAAGACAGTTTTCGTGCTATTTGCTAATCCGGTAAAATAGGAAACCTATTTATTTCTTGGCTATCAATATTTACATGCAATTATGAATTATAGATACTTACTTATAGGTTGAATTTTCCAAGTACCTACGCATGCAACTATCGAATTCAGGAAAATGCGCATTTGTATTTGTAGCTTTCCATTGCTTTTTTGTCTCATAAAAGCAAAGCAATAAAGAATATTTATTGTTATTACTATTTAACAGCTAAAATGTTCAAAGAAATTATTCAAAAGAGTCTTGTCGTTCTGTTTTTAACCGACTTCAAAAACGAGGAGGTTCTCAATTCAGCCGGTATTTTTTTTTCTTTGTATGTAGGTACACCGATTACGCCGAGATTACTGATCCGATTTACGTGATTCTTTTTTTGTTCGATGCGGAATAGTTGCCATTTGGTCCCATAAAATTGTTTTCAAAATCAGTTGGGAAGTTTGGTTTTTAAATAAAAAAAATCTGAAATCAGTAAGTTGACTACGTATGCGAAATTGTGGATTTTTGCTTTCCTTTGATTTTTTAGTGAAACGATACGATAGTAGAAAACAATATAAGTTGACGGTCACCCATTTACCTTCGACCTTTGAGAGTTATCACTCAAAATTGTGAAAAAAATAAATAAAAAAAATAAAACCGACTTCATAAAACTGAAAAGGATCAAATAATTAAATTTAAGTAGGTACTTATCCCCTAGAAACATATTTTTTGGAGTCGGTGCTTCACTTTCTATTGCTTTTGAAAACAACTTATTTTTTTTTTAAATATCAAATTTTTGTCGCAACGTAAATTCACTCTGCAGATGGTGTGGCCGTTACTTATGTGAAACTTCTTTTATTTAACAATGCAAATAATAAATAAAAAAAAATGTTTTTATAAGTCTTTACACAAAATATGAAAACTGATTTCCTCGAGTCAAATACTGCTTGACACGATTCATGTTTACATATGGTATGAAAAATGCAAAGTACACAGCATTTTGATCACTATTCCGTTCGTCTTCCTCAGTGATGTCGCGACGACTTTGATGGATGTGCAACCCTGCACTGCCGCGTCATGCCGCTGCGACGTCGCCGGTTTTATTACGGGCGCCTCGCGAAAAACATGAAAATTTTTATTTCACTTTATGACCCCAGCTGCAGCTTTAGTATATTTCATTTAAAATACATGTTCGGAATTCTTAAAAGTAAACTGTCGTAGGAAGCTAATTTTACGTGTGTGACGTCATTCTTTGGGATATCAATTAGGTTTGCAGATTTCAGTTTAAAGTTAACTTAGCTGTTCTCAACTGGAGACTAAGACTAATTTTTGATTGAGTAAAGAGTGTGCTAATTTGGCAATAATGACCCTTTTATTCATCAGTATATGTGCTTAACTATATTATAGGTACCTACTAAATTATACGACTCTTGTAGTTCCAGCGGACACAAAAGTTCTCAAAGTTTCTCGAGGAAGCGATTCTTCATTCATGGTTCAGGACGTTTGTAGAGTAGGCAACGCGTGAATGCTACTCTGATGTTAAAGTGATTCTTGGATAAAGAAAAGCTACGATTACCATCAACCCGATTGATAATACTTTTTTTGCTCACTAACATAAATTTTATTATATTTATAGAGTTGATGGAGTAGGTTAAGTCAATATTTTCAATTATAGTCATTAATGATCCTAGTGTGGTAAGTTGGTTTTTACAAGCGAGTACTCAGACGAACGTATGCCCGAGATGAAGTCAAGGGCTTACCATAGTCTCGATCTTGTAAATATCGATTCATTTGAATTGATATTTACAAGCTAAAACGATGAGACAAATGTGAGCAAAAGTCCTTCCAAGGAGGATCGAACATTTACGACCGTATTCACAAACGACACTATGAGGTCTCACAGTGTCCGCGGACGCACAGGGTGCCAAATTCCTATTCATAAACAATACTTGAGTGACAATTGGCACTATGCGTTGTCAAAATGAACACTTAGCTAAGGGAGCCTGATAGCTATATTAATCAACGCATAGTGTAATCACTACGGAGCTTACGATAAAAAGCAAATAAACAATAAAATTGAAATGTCAGTCAATGAAGTGAACTACGTAACACTAATCAACCAATCACAGAGCTATATTCAACGCTATGCGTCCGCATAGTAAAGATTCGTTTGAGTATTGTTTGTCAATTGAAAGGCTTGACATAGTGAACCCACTGAGAAATGCCTTAATTCGCATAGTATTGCTTCTTCACTTACATAAGTATCGTTTGTGAATACGGGTGTTAGCCTATTTATTGATTCTCGTAAAATGAAACTCTATTTTGTTTTTTTTTATAGAAATGAAAACAAAACTGTAAAAGATACATTACAGTTACAGTGTCCGGGTAAACAGGTACCTATCATAATATGTAAGAGTAACTATTTTACCCCACGCTGCGTTGTATGGTGCGTAATTTTTAACTTTTAAACAATATAAGCATAAAGGCTTAGTTAATGCATTTCTGAGCAAATGTGTTGAAAACATTTATTTGAGTTTCATTCTTCACATGTCAATATACTTACTAGATCATCCGATTTGGAATTTGTTGTTCTTTTAGGTTGTACCCAGGACTGGAACATGGAGGTATAATTAAACACACCTGTTGTGGAAAGAGAAGGCTAGAAATCGTCGTTTGTCGTTTAGTTATAAAATAATATACTTACTACGTACGCCTAATAACGTAATATAATATGATGTTTGCGCGATTGTTGATTGGTGACGGTCCATACTCGGTACCTACTATTAAAAATCAGCTTAATAAAATCGCTGGGACTTATTTGTTTGTTTTTAACCGGCTTCAAAAAGGAGGAGGTTCTCAATTCGGTTATTTTTTATGTATGATTGTTGTTTGGAGTTGGTGCTACGTTGATTCCAGAAACAATATAAAGTGAAGCACCACTTCAAAAACTATTTTTCTAGGGGATATAAAAGTACCTACTTAATTATTTTTTTATCTTTTTTGTGTTTTAATGTCAGTTTTTATTTTTCTTTATTAAACTTTTGTTCTTTATTTTTAAATATTATATTTTAACTTTGTCTGTTTGCTATGTGTCAATTACTTATAAATTATCATCATTAATCATGTACAATGCAGGTATGCTAGGTATTGACTATTACCAAAAACTATTTTTATTACTAAAATCTTCAATTATTAACCATCAATTATTAATTATCACGGAATTTAGACTAATAAAAAAATACAAGCCTTCGCCTCAATATATTTTACACACCTAAAGTTTTACTTCCGTCGTGACTTGAGCAACTTTTGAATGTTTCAAAACTGTATTCCTTTCACGCGCTCTTTAAGCTTTTATGTAACTTTTTCCAGAATCGGAACAAGCGTTGAATCAGTAATATGAATACAGCAACAATTGAAATGTAGGTATTTGTTTTCACTGACTAGACATTTTGAAATTGTACATATTTTAGTCAATTTTATACATTAACGGGTTAATTATTCAGTGGACTCCCTGGATGTCTATAATGTGGTCTATGTGAACGAATTTACTGGTACCTGTAATTGTTTATTATCATCTTTAAGTTACAATACACACGACCGGTAGGGCGTTAAAGTTCTTGAATGGCAACCACGTATAGGAAAGCGCAAAGACGGCTTCCCACTAGATGGACAAATGAGCTGGTCAGGGTCGCGGGGAGCCGTTGGATGCAGGATGCGCAGAACCGTTCCATTTGGAAATCGATGGGAGAGGCCTTTATTCAGCAGTAGACATCATAGGCTGATATGATGAGTTACAATACAAAATATTTATGACTATTTTGCAATTATTCTTCAAATATAGTATTAAAAAAGAACTATTGTTGTTTTATACATTAATAAATGATGTATTTAAAAAAATAAATGAAAAGAATTACGTTTTGCCCCTTACCAGTCAGCTCGGGACCAACGTCCTTCCGAAGTACAAAATCCTTATCCATATTTCAACTACTATGGAACACATTCGAATGTTGGAAACTTTCCATCACCTGTCCCTTTTTCTCGCGGTGCGTCAAAGCGAGAATTGCAGAGATTTTTAAGGATCGGATTTGTGATCCGAAAGTTGTGAATAAGTGTGCAAATGAGCTCGTGATAGCAAATATTTTACCGACATTCGGGAGCAAGGAGCTCATCACCGACTGTGTAGCTATACCTGAGACTACAGTGAAGAAGAAGAGGTGAAGAAATTGGAGAGTCAAGGATTGCGTACTGTGAAGTGCAATTGCAGGTTCTGCGGACATTTGTCGCCTCGCTAATGGGTCATTATAACCGCATGGTTTCTGTGGTCTTGGGAGGTAGTGGGGTGACCCATCCAAAATTAACTATTTTGATACTATTACGCCAGCGGCAAGCTTCTCAAAGTAAACAATTAATTTTTGATGAGTTAACTGTAATATACCTATGTGTATGGGCGACTGGATGTCGAAGGCCGATCATTGAATTCGTCAAGTCGGCATAAGGCAAAGACTGATCTATGTAATTATTTTATGACCATTTCAAAATAAAATAATTTTGGTTATAAGTGGTCATTTAAATATATGGCCTTGAAGCTACCAATCACACAAATAGTCTTCAGTATTAGACGGTGCCATTATTTTGCAATCGACCGATGTATCGCAAAAAGTCTAGGCAGATTACGATTTCGCGAATTCAACGATTAGCCTTAGACATATTAAAGCGCAAATACGGAACTAATGAAAATGTTTTGAATACAACCAAATGTAGTAATATAGTCATGTTATTAAGTTCGAACAGGGTGTAGGTACACTACGCCAAATTTAAGTGCTCAAAGATGTAGTCGTAGTGAGGCGCTGCCCATTAGTATCGGTCGGCGCGACGTTGATCGATGCCGCCCGCGCCTCAGATGCGCCCTGCACTTGCACGCGTTATCCTCCAGCTTTCAGGAAATGGAGACAAGATGACTGATCGCCTTGTTTACGACCAACGAATTCGAAACACGTTCGAAATTAATTCGCTAGTGACGTCCACGCTCTAAGAAAACTTTAATTTAACTTAACACGTTCGCTGCTAGCTCTAATTGTGTTAATAACCGCGCAGTGTTGCCGTACAAAATTATTGAAATAATTACAGGCATTACTCTCATCAGCGCCATCGCTACCATACAATGTAGAATGTAGATAAGAAAGAAGAGTTATAAGTTATTTCTAAAAAATAGGGACTTTGATAAGAAACTTATAGGAAAGAACTGTATGGTTTAGTAATCATGGTATAATTATATAATTAAAAGCCTTGTTACATTTAAAACAATTGATAATGTTTATTTAAAGTTTTGTGATGATACTTTAGATGTCTAGGTAAGCGTGTGATCATTTGACATCACCAACTTCGGTTAGAGAGCGCTAGGTTGATATTGATGATGATGATGATGATGATGAGCAGTATTAGTTGGATACAATGATGTGACTTAAATCTTTAAATAGGATAAATATAAGACTTTTATGAAATACAAAAAAAATGGATATGCAAATTTCGACTTCACAATATATTGGCAGTGATACGAATGTGAGGACTAATTAATTAGTTCGTTGTAAAACATTAAGTTATGAATAGTAAATAAAAGTTACTTGTATCCAGCCAAATGAAAAACATACTGCAGGTCCTTTACTATCGTATTTGCTGTGCTAACGTTTTACAGGACACTGCACTTAAATTTGCTTCGAATAAACAAAGATAGATACTTAAAGTTAAGATCCCACGAGACCTCAGCAGTGGTCCTGATACCTGAATACGTAGAAAAGTATTAATTAGCTACTAAAACTTTGCTTTAAAATATTAGTTAAGTAAACGAATCTCACCCACCTGCATCATACTCTTTAGCTTTGAGACGTTCTCGAAATAATGTTGGTAAAGAAGTCCATATGAATATAAGAGGTACATGCTGGATAAACTTCTCAGTTTCAAAATCTCTAGCCAAAACTTATTTGCACTAGATAATTACCATTAGTTAACAAATGGGTTACATTTCGGAGGGCTATCAACTCACAAAGAAAGTCGGGCGGCCGTTGGAGTTGGCTGAAGTTGTTTGTAACGTCTGGGGGAGGAGGGTGGCGATGGGGGCATACACCGTGCGAACAAAGCCTTCCGTGAAAGCCTTCGGACGTTGATAGATGCGATAAGCTCGGATGCAAGTAAGCTGCATACATTTCTTGCTGCAATTTCTTGTCGGAACATAATCTTTGGGATTTAAGAAATATCACCCTAATTACGACTGAAGAACGCTGCGACCGATACTAAGTTTTAGCTTTAAGATGATGAGTTAAGTATTTTAATATGACCATGCCACTGTGTCGTTTTGTGTCTGAACTAAGTTTTACTAAATTTATTTTATATGATAGTATAACGATGATTTTTAAAATTTTACAAATTTTATTTAAAAATGTCCAGTTATGTTTTGATTCAAATAATTTCACGTGGCTCTATTGCCTAGGCTGAGTATAAAATCGCGGAAAAATGCATTCTCGGTTTAATTGTCATTTTGCAACCCCCGTGTATATAAAAAAACTTTTTTTACATTTGAGTACTTTTGGTAGCTTTACAATAAATATTTTAGTAGTGTACAAACACCGTTTAGTCAATTAATCATCGCTTGTAAAGAAATGTTCATGAAGGCGCACGGAAATTTCATCAAATCCATATTTCAGAGCTCACGTAGCCTAGGCACGAAATACGCTAGGGCAGCGCAGCGGTGTAAATGCATTTTCTTATAATTCAGAAGCGTCACGTAGCATGAGAGCCTCGGGCGGGAGCGGCACAAGAACGCAAGCAAATTTGCAGTTACCTCTTTTTATCTCGCGCTAACCATAAAACGGGATAAGAAAATTGGATTGAATAGAAAGGATAGTTTTGAAAGGAAATTCGTAGACAGCTTTAACGAAGTTTATAGCGTTAATAAACATTATTGTAGAAAATTCATTAATATGTAATAATTCTATGCTTTATTTCGTTTTTGTAAGAAAGTCAATACCAAGTGATCTTTCCTTGTTATTGCAGGTGTCTATAGGCGGCAGTTACGGTGGATAGCTTAGTTGTCGTCTACTAGTATAAAAAATAATCAGGAATCATGATAACCTGGAACTTCCTGTATCGAAAAAATGTGGGTGGTCAAGTAAAACATAGCAAAATATTCTGAAGTTAGTAAAATAAAAGTGTCATGTATCAAATATTTGAGACTGTATTTTAATTTGTTTAGGTTTTCAAATTTCCTGATTTCCTTTCTCCAATTACTAGTCAAAAACAAAGTAGAAAACACACTGTTTTCTACTTTGTTTTTGACTAGTAATTTATAATCAAAAATTCTGAATACCATAAACTTACGCGTTATTCCGCCTTTTAGTGAGAGGTATTTCTTTCCATTAAATATATCCAAATTATATGAAAAACTACAAGAAATCGGCAATCTCTCTGCTGTATAATAATTACAATACAATGCAATTTAGTATATAAATAGATATCTATTAGAATACCAAATTGCATTGTATCTTTACCTACATTAAAATAATAAGAAAGCCACGGAAGGTAGCTGAATTTCAGTTGACGTTTATTTTTTCATATAAAAAACATAAACGCGAACTGGCACCAATAAGAGTTGAAAGTAAAAACAACACATTTTGGAACACAGTTTTTTCAAAATTTCAGACAGATAAAGAGTGGGTACACACTGGTATCATTATTTTTCTGTACATTATTAGAATATAATAGAACACTCAGCATTTTCAAATATTATTATTAACGTATTTTTCAGTGTGAAAAGAAATATAAATTTTAATATTCTCTTTTGACGACTATAGGAAAATTACTATTAAATAGTTAATTGACTTTAATTAGGCAGACATTTAGGTTTGATTTAGGATTGTTTTATACTTCATATATTAACATAAATTCGAACAGTTTGTGTTTCACATACTATTTCAGACTAAGGAAAGGGATGCATTTCACAAATGTCGTGACTCATCATAGCACCTACCTGTGACGTTTCGCTCCTAGGCGTCAGGCGCCGTACGAATATTTTATTTGGGCAGTCGCCCCCCTGCGCCTATCCAAGGGGGCTTGTGGGAGACAGTTGACTCGGGGGGCACGTGGGCGGCGGGGGCGACGTTGATCGATGCACGTCTTGCGCCGGAGGCTGCACCCGACGTAATTCATTAAACGCTGAAACTGTAAGCGGATTTTGAGTATTAAAACGATTTCTCACGGGTACAGAGTCTGCTGGTGCTCAGGACAGCTGAAGCTCGGAATTAGGGATAGTGCAGGTCATTTATTTTGATCTAGTTTAATTCCAAATGCCTCCGGAATTAAACATTCCAATATCGTCTGTTTCTGTGAACGTATTTTATGATAGTAGGATGTACCTTCATTCCCAGTGTAAAAGTGTGATTTATTTATTTACTAGCTTTTACCCGCAGCTCTGCGGGCGTGTATGTCGGTTATCGTTCCAAAAAGTATCCTTTGGCCTTAAAGTATCTCTTATACCGATATTCATGTACAGTGGTCCAGCGGTTTAAGCGCAAAGAGGTAACAGACAGACATACAGACACACTTTCGCATTCGTAATATTAGTATGGATTGCATACGAGTTTAAAAACCGAGAGATGTTTAGAAACCAAATGCCGTAATTATGATAATGCTCAATTTGAAATTTTGATACTACAAATTTTTGGCTTTAACATATTTAAGAGAGCCTTATACATAAACTATTAAGTATTCAGCCTTTAGCGTATTAGTAGTAGTGATTATTAAAGCGAATCATTTTTAAAACTTTCTTCGTTATTCACAAAATAATGCTATTCCAATTACCTATATACCTTTGTGATAGTGGCTTGGCAAGAACGGTCTAAGGCTTCGTTAGCTCTCCTGAAAGGATCATTAAGTCTACATTTTGGTTGGGTATTGCGCTTACAAAGCACTCCTATCCCGAAGGGTTTGTCAAAGCACGACTTTCTTCTGCATTTTTAAATTTAAGAAAAGGAATTATAGTAGTAAGTAAAAATTATATAGTTGGTTTAATTTAAACTACTGAATTATATTTTGTAACGAAGTTGAAATAAAGAAAGTATGTTGTAGGTAATAAAAAAATATATATTATATATTAGTATTTTGTTGACGTTTCTAATGTTAAGTGAATACGTATCACACCCTGTAGCTTAATACATATATTGCCTACTATACAGTAGGCAATATATTATGTATGTATGTATCAATATTCTATTTATTAGTTGCCATGAAAATACTTACTACCTTACAGAAGATAGCAGTCAAATAACCCTAAATTGTAGAGTCATGTTTCTGCGGTAAGGTTCTTATTGAAAAATGGACCCATTTTGTATACATATCGCTTACTCTTGATATTTGCAGGGTATGAAACGTTTGAGGAACACCTTTGGTGTCAACCCAAACCACCACCTTTGGTTTGGTTTGATGCCATGGGGGTGGAAAAGTGTTACACGGTCGTAGGGGTGGGTCTGCGAGACCTGTATACCAGTATTTTATTAACCCGCCAAGTATCAGATTCCAGACACAATTGATTTTCAATTGTCATAGAACTCCAGAGGTATAACGCCGCTTGACAGATTTATAAAAAAGATAATATTTGTGTATCTTTATTTCTTTAGGTATTAATGTAAATAAATAAAACAATTTTCCTATAAGTAATATTATGATGTAATAACTGTAATAGACCATTTAAAAAATGAATAAAAAACCAAATCTTTATTTTTTAGTAATATAACTCTATTATTAATTAACAATCAGTCCTATTTTTTAACCCGTCAACTTTCAAATTCCACACACAATTGATTTTTCAATATCATAGCCCTCCGGTGGGATAACGCTGCTTGATTTGGAATTTTTTTTAGAAAACTAGAATATCTTTTAAAAAACCAGCCGACTCGGACTCGCGCACGAAGGGTTCCATACCATTATCTATAAACAAGCTTCTACCTGTTGCCGTTATCAATATCGAGCAAAAACAAGCAAAAAAATCACGTTTGTTGTATGGAAGCCCCCTCAAATATTTATTTTACTCTTATATTAGTATTTGTTGCTATAGCGGCAACAGGAATAAATAATCTGTGAAAAATTCAATTGTCTAACTTTCACGGTTCATGAGATACAGCCTGATAGCGGAGTCTTAGTAATAGGGTTCCGTTTTACCCTTTCGGTACGGAACCCTAAAAATCATTAAATATCACCCCGCATCATTATCATTCGTACAGTCAGTAAGTATAGATGGGTACAATTTGTTCTACAACAAATGTGTTTGTTGCAATTGCATGTGTATTTTGCTAAAAAATATCTAATACTTAGTAATTAAAATCATAAAAAAAACAATAGAAAAACTTTATATAAAAATATAATTATATTGGAAATATTTAAAATAGTATGTATACAAAACCGCGCTACATTAAATGTGGGGATGGGTTTCACTTACCTTTTTTAACTTTGTGCATGTGTAACTCTCAATGTGTTCACTGCTTGACTAATGTTACCTGTAACTAAACTAATATTAACCGATCTTAGCAAAATAGAATGTGTCGGGTCCCATGACGCCGGGTTAAAAGTGCTATAGGCCACTGTAACCACTTACTATCACGCCGGCGACAATACATCAAGTTGCCCTACAAAAGCCGCCTCTATTACGAACGGAGTAAGGTCGCTCTCTTTCATCTCGTAATCTTTGAAGTATCCACGTACCTGACACAATACATTTCTACCGTGCGTGAGCGCCGGCGAAATGTGAATCTGGCTTCATTTACAAAACTTAAAACTATTAATTCTCAGGACTTATTTAAAAAGACGGGATTAATCCCAGAAAAAGTTTAAGGTTTTCATGTGAACGCTCTGAAAGTTGGTCGTTTGCAGTGAAGCTCGGCTGTAGGTTTCTTGCGCGCCTGCATCAATCACCGTCGGGGAAGAACGGTCAGATTATGGGGGAAAAACAACCGACAGTGTAGTTTGTAACGTTGGGCGAACTTTAACTTCTATTTCTCTCTGTAAACTTTAATATCATTGTGTTATATAAATGCTTGATACTCAGTTAAGTGGGTCAAACAAAATATAACGAAACTTTTTGGTATGCAATATTTTTTTGGCCTAATACAAATAATAAACATTGCATGCTTGTCCCGTGTATGCACACAAAGTTGAATTTTTGAAACTCTATTGTTAAGTAAGTAGCATGATATAAAAAAATACATAATTTATCTACACTCACGTTTTAATTTTCGAATTCTGATCTCAAAGGTGAACTTAAATTGACATACTTTTTAATACATGTAATTAAAAAACAATCTGTAAAATAATCACCATTATAACATCGGCATCGGTTCAACACATTATGTTTATTAATATTGTCTTAAAAAATAACAAAACTATGGCAAATGTATTTCAGTGTGTTTCAGACAACTAAATTGAGCTATTAGTTGACACTAGTAAACCAGTGGCTGATAGGCAAAAGTAACACGAGACAGTTCAGAAAGCAACATTTTCACGCAGTATCCTGTAGTCTGTGCATTTTTATGTGAAAAGTAACTTGAGTTTTTTTATGTAGAAAAAGACTTTAATATGGGACTCTATTGACAAAGAAAGTCTTTTCCATTCTTCAAAAAAAACTGAACAATTATTTTAGAGCGTGAGAATTATATATATTTTAATATTTAATATAAAAATTGGCAACATTAGGCTACTCTACTGGATACGGGTGTGTGAATTTTTTGACTATTTTATTTTTTTAGTACATCCTGAAAGTTACGTAAAGGTAACATTTTGAGTCATGTAACATGAATGTAACACAAGAGGGTCAAAGTAAAATAAAATGTTACAAAAGTTACATTCTGGCAATGCTGCTTGTATAACCTAATCGACACCATAGATAACTGAAACCTTGCTGCGCGCGCGGCGCAAAAGCATTCTGTGCGCAGCGCTAACTCAGTAAATTGAATGTAGATTTGGCGCCATTTATAAAACGATATAAAGTGGCTTATTTAAATGTTTTTTTTCTTTTTGGCTCTTGAATGAATTTATGAGTGTATATAAAGTAGTGTATGTGACTGCACATAACTTAGTATTAAATAAAACACTCGCGTGATACTAGGTATTAAAAAATTCGTGGCTCGTTTTTACACCCACCGGCTCGTGTTTTAATAACCTCTAAACAGTTAAATAAATCTATTTTATACTTGACTGATAATTAAAAATCCACTTTTGTTATTGCATGCTCTTACGTTATACATATTAGTGAATAAGGTTACGATAGTTTTAAACTCTTATACTCCAAGCCTTCCCTTTTTATAATAGAAATACGTCAAAAGTTTTAGTTAATTTTATTATTTTATTTGAAGACGTTAATCAAGTTTTTTAGCGAGTTTCTTTAACAATAAACCCTAGTTTTATCTAGTCCAGATACTTTCCAGCTAATGTGATATATGCGCATCCGTTATTTCGATGACACAATGCTTTACATAATGCGCTGATGTCACTAACGCACGTTCACATAAGAATCGCCTATATAATTTTAGAGTTATAGTTCAATAGAATACTGGCGTAAACATAAAACTTTATTATAAACACGTGTAGTGTAATGACTGTGTGACGTAATTTTGCATATATTGTTAACAGCTGACCGCGGCCGTGAATGCAGTGTGAAGTTTAGGATATTGCCCCTACATTACAAACTCCAATAAATTTCGTAGCATATTATTTGATTTTACTTGTAGGATGCACATAAAATAGACGCATGTGTATAATAAGCAGAGGTCGGAATTAGGTAGAGTTAATGTACTTGCATCTAAATTATTGATTATTGTTTTAGATCTAGCAAAAACATATGTGAAGGAGGCTTTATGGTACTTAGTTATATCGCATTTATCTTTATAAACCCTACACTTTACGTTCACATTAACATCTTCCGCTTGGAGCTCAAAGTGTAAGCTGCAATCAAACGTTACGCTTTTGATGAAAACATCTCCAGTGATGTCGGTACCTATTCCCTGTAGAATCTCTAGGCTAGCAGGATTAATTCAGCTGGTGGTGAGTGGTGTGCGCAATGTAGACGTCTAGATGGCGCCAGGGTGTACCTAGGCACGCTCCGTTTTTGCTCCGTTGCCCAACTTGCTCCGGTGGGGATACACTGGGTGTGCTTTTGAAAATATAACAAAAAAAAAGAAATAAATATCATGTTATAATTTTATAAAATATTGTTAGAAATTGAAATTATCTTTAATAACAAAAGTCAGCAGATATATTTTTTTCAGATCAAGTGAAACTCTCTGACATTTGTGGGTACCTCACACAACCAATTGTAATAAGAGTTACTTTCCAGCGGACGTCTTACGACCGATGTGCGGCCGTCTGTACATAAAATTTGCTATTTTTTTGAAAACAAATGTCATTCAATTTTTTTTCTTCTGGTTTGTGGTTACTTCACAAATTAAGAATTAATAATTGCAAACATAGTAAAAACTGCAAGGAAAAATTTGGAATGTCGTAAATTTCTTGTATTGTAATTATACTGGTGTAATTTTAAATAAAACAATAAACTAATAAAATAAGTGCCATGATAAACAGTAAATTTTTATTTGATATAAAAATTGCCGTTTTGTGTGAAGTACTTTGGGCAAATTGGAATTACCATACTATATATTTTTTTTGTATTTAATTTGAAATTTTGTAGATAATTTATGACATACATTGGTAAGTAAATGCAGTATAAAAAGTAACTTTTAAATTCATACGCGTCAGTAAAATACCAAAAACAAAATTTACGACCCCTAATATAAAAAACCTTACATTCGAGCAAAATGCAACTTTGCTGCGAGCTTTTATGCAGCAAAAGCACCCTTTTCATGATGGAGAGGAAAAAAATATTTTAATTTGCTGAATAACACCACAGAGTTAGCCATTTTGAAGAGAAAAAATATTATGTCAATGTCAAAATACAAATCAGTTTTTTAGGACTTCACGTTGAATATTGTCTTTAAGCTTGACATATATTCGTAAATAAAAAATTGAATAAAATAGAATATTGTATTTTCTGAAATTCCGAAAAAACACTCAAGCCCTGTAAAAGCATTCACGTTTTATAATAGAAAAATAGAATGAGAGTTTGAATGAATGTCAATAAGTATAATTTAAATTGCGTTGCTATAGTTGGACAGTACACTTTTAATTGGGCACTTTTGTAACTTCTATGTTGTTTTATTTTTATTTATGCAATCGTTATTTTATGCTGCTATTTTTTGCAATATAATAAAAAAAATGCGTTTAAATAAAGGAAACTATATTATCCGGTACGTTTTTGTCTATCATGTGAAATAAAGCTTATGAGCAGGCTCAAAACTTTACCAAAATTTCATTTCTGATGTCCTTCGTAAGATTCTCTCAGTGTGTCAATGTAATGAAAATGAACGGCGTTCTTTTGTCCAGCGACAAAGCTTTTTGTGCAAGTGA
Organism: Nymphula nitidulata; assembly: GCA_947347705.1. Lineage (NCBI taxonomy): Eukaryota > Metazoa > Arthropoda > Insecta > Lepidoptera > Crambidae > Nymphula > Nymphula nitidulata. Next base: position 11,419,267 of record OX374625.1, on the reverse strand, counting down.
ATAAGTTGCCGTCTGATGTGGAGACACGGCTCCTTATGAGGTGCACGTGACAAATATTATCACACTTCTGACAAAGAAACGTCTGCTCTGCTCAGGAAAGTCTAGTGCGATGTTTTTGTGATATTCATGTAAATTTTGTCGCTTCGACAATGTTGTATCTAAGTAATTCATGTTTTCGTTTGTATAAAATACCTTATCGAGTTCACCAGCTATGCGATTGTCTCAAGCATAGAATACTTTTACCTCTAAAGCCAGTAGCCTTGGGTTCGTGGTTGTGGCAGCGTTGTCATACCTTTTGGCGTTTGACCATTTCACAACCGTTGGTGACACTAACGTTTCGACGACGTAAAAGGTTGTTTATTTTTATATTTTTATGTAAAAGTCAATCAAATATTGAAACAAGTCATTATGATACATTTTAAACACAAGAAAAACTGAACCAAAAAATATCGATTGTACTTCATGTCATATCTCTAAAACAGCGACAAACATACACAGCCAAGAGACCGACGTAGAGAGTGACTACGCTTACGCGCAGCGCTGTGCTCAAAGGTCAAAATCAATAGCGGCTCGTCGTCTTGTCAGTCGTCAACCTCGATGTCAAATATTTCTGTTAGTGAATCGCACTGCAGAGATCTTTATCAAATACAACAAAGGAGGGGAGAGTGGGGCACGCTTGACCGCATAATATGTATATATCGTCGCATAAGGGTGAACACCTTAATAGCTGTTCTTTTTATTGCTGTAGTACAATACAAGTTTCTTAATTGATATTATAGTATTTATCCCGTGTAAATGTAAATATGATTTTCCTACGCTTTTTAAAAGACAAAAAAAAAAACAAAAATTAAAACCAACTTCAAAAAACTGAAAAGGATAAAATAATTAAATTTAAGTATGTACTCATGCCTTAGAAACATATTTGTAGTCATTGCTTCACTTTCTATTGTTTCACCAACTCCAAAAAATATGTTTCTAGGGGATGAGTACTTACTTAAATTTACGTATTTTATCCTTTTCAGTTTTTTGAAGTCGGTTTCAATTTTTGATATTTTTTTTCCCACAAATTCTTGTGATCATTTTCTAAGGTCAAAGGCAGAAGGGTGACCGTTGGCTTCTATTGTTTCCTACTATCGTATCATTTCATTAAAGAAAAGAATCATCGAAATACTTAATGCAAATTTAAGACATATGTTTTTCTCATGGATGCCATTGTCAGAACTGGACCAAATTGAAATGGGACCACACGGGAAGCACCACCATAAAAAAAGAGTCATCAATATCGGTTAAAATTCAAAATACAGCCGAATTGAGAACCTGCTTCTTTTATGAAGTCGGCTAAAAATCTACGATTGATATTAGACTTCTTTTCACTTTGCTATCCTAACAAAAACTTCCACAGATTTCAGACACAATTGTTTTTTATTTTGTTATTAGATATAAATTATATTTATCACAATTTACTTTCAATTTTGACTATTACTTTACATAATAATAAATAAGAACAGTTATAATGAGCGCCATCTTTTACGGAAAGTGGCGGATAGCTGTTGCGGTATTCTTGTATAAAAGAGATGGCTTTTAGATTTTAAATAATGTTAGCAATTCTGCCACGTTAGGTCTACTCCACTAGTGATGCAATAGTCAGTCTCTTTATCTCTCACTTATTTATTCACCTATAACTAGCAAAGAGACGTATTTTAAACACGTGTAAATAGATAACACCCCTCTTTTTTCGTCGGGGGTTAAAATATGATTTAAACATTACATATTTACTGATAATATTTATCATTCATGTTTCATTAAAATTTAAACTAATGTTCAAAGCAAAAGAATTAAATCCTTCAATCCTACAATTCTTTTGGGAACAAAGAAAAGGTAAAATTTTAATTACACATTCGGAGCCGAATGAGCTACGTGTGACCATTCCCGCAAACGGTACGTTTTATATACTGACAACTACATAAATACGGGCTAAAAACAAGGCGACATCCCCTAAAGCCCCCATTAATTACGTAGCTACGTACATAAAGTGCAATCCACAAACTGCAGCGCTTTCGGGTATTATCCTTCCTATTTCCCTACTTAATGGGAGACGAATGTCGTTAGAAGTCGCAAGTGCTCGTAAAATCCGGCGGTTTTCCCACCGTTCGTATTACGAGGCTGAGGATTATTCTTTTACTCGTCGGACTATAACAGTTTGACCTGACCTGAATTATTTCACGACAATTTTTAAGGCGCATTTAAAATAGATTCATTCTCATTGATCCTTGTAAAATGTAGTTGCATCTGATATAGTATATCTCTTCTATATTAAAGTCATATGAGCTTGTTAAATTGTGTGCTTGTCTTGGTTTCTGTCTGTTTTACATTAAATGTACTTAGTTTTATTATTTAGTGTTAGAATAAGCTATGTAGGCCTGTTATTATTATTTTACTTTAGGATTTGGTCTTGTCTGTCCGTCCGACCTCAACGTATTGTGTTCACAACAGGAACATTATCTAAAAGCACATAGTGTGTAATAATTTCAGAGTTTCAGTCTAAAATGCCAACGTAGAGCGGTTCGACTGTAATATTCACTGCAATGTGTTCATCATACCAAACAATTATTTTAAAATCTAATAAAATAATATAGGAGAAAACCAGCAAAGGAGAAATTCCTCTCCTTGGATCCTAAGTCGTGATCTGCCTAGGCTTGTCGTTATACTTCGTAAAATACACATAAAACCGAAATCATTTTGGTTTTAAGTGGTTATAAGGAAACCATCAACCCAACAATCACACAAACACTCTTCGGTACTAGACGATGGGTCTAATTCAATGATGGGCCTTCATCATAACCTCGTTGTTGTCCACAATTAAAAGCTTGTGGCAGTAGTACTACTCCACTACTCCATGTGCAACTCCTTGTGACTTATAAAGAAGAAGAGTTGTTTCTATAATATGTTTAGATTATTTATAAATTTATTTTATCTTCATCAAGTTACACTAAAATTTATCTGTATCCAAAAAATATGATTTGAAAAACTTTTTGCTTTCACTTTCTTTTTTATTGAAGTTAATTCCCGCCTGTAGCATAAAACTTTTTCATCGTTTTCTTGCTTTATTTGTAATTGTTACAATAAAGTAAGCGTTATAAACGCACAAAATCAAACATTTAAATTATTTATTCTTTTTGTATTGTTTTAAAGTTGATATTATTAATATTCATAATCGTGTAGAAGCAATTTTATGTAATCGTCGTAGTTAGTTTTTATTCTGTAAAATTTAATTAAGTTTTTGCTAAAATGTTAGACATTACTGTGCATAGTATTGTCACTAGCAAAGAATAGTATGACCGTATTGGAATGTAGATAATAATTAATAATTGTGTAACGAGTAAAAGCAATTATAGCATTGACGTTGTAAGTAGCCGGTTCAGAACAGTGTAGAGCAAGGGATAGGGTGGGGGCAGCGGAACGGAGACGACTAATTGACCATTGGCTACATGCAAATAGCTAATTACCGACGGTTTGCGGGCTCCGTAAATAAATAATAGAGATACAGTTATTCAAAACTGCCGTGAAATCTATTAGGCTTTGATCGGGGCCTACAATGCGGCTGATTATATTGTATCATTGTAGGAAAATAATTGGGCAGGCCAAATATTCAATTAAATTTGAATATTGTTTTCTATTTCGTCATTGAATTACCTCCGAAAGAGTTAATGCCTGGTTTCCTCTGAAAGCGGTGACCGTCATTAGCGGCCATAGGACTCAGATAAAAGAATAATATTTTGTGACCATTGATGATTGGAAATCTTCATGGAAAACTACCCAACCGCTTGTATATAAGCTATTCTTGAAAGAACAATAAAGTTTTATCTGTGTTGATTATTATTTATGAAAGCAGAGCTAGTTACAATTTCTATAGCTATGTCTAACTGTGTTATAGTCCTGCGTTTTATTATTCACGTCGGTTTGCACAGTAGAGAGATCTTTCGTTATCTTCTGTAACAATAGGAAATAGATTTACTTATCGAGTCTCTTTTTATTACCGCCACAATCTGTGAAGTACCCACCACATTTCAGTCACAATAGATTTTTTATTGTGTTTGAAAACCCTGGTGAGTTGGTGGCTATTTCATTTCGGAAAAAGGTGTATTTGTATAATTTGGCTAAAAGACATGAGAAATGTATTTTTGTTAAATAATAAGTACTACTAATGTGATAATGTGAAGGTGACAATGTAAAGTTTTTATTATAAACAACCGTCTGCTTATTTTCCCTAGCTACAAACATAAATGTATGCAGTAACACCTTGCTGAGCATAATTGGTCCAAATGGGTGCGATTTTCATAACAAAGTTAGTAGAATGCAGATAAAATGTGCGAATCGTGAGTTGTCGTTGTTTATGTTACATAACTTTGCATGTATTATTTTTTATGCGATACAAATTATTTTGTCTTTGACTCTGCTTGTAGATATAGACAACATGTGATACATGATAACCATTGATTAAGTATTGGTGGAAAATTGATTGTTAAAGTAATTGGAAGATAGTGTGTTATGCATTAGATTTTATCTCTGTTTTTCACGAATATGGAATAATCCATATCCGTAGATTATTTGGGCTTTCACTATAAAGTCAAAACTTAAATATGAAACAGATCTATGAATATAAAACTTATTATTTGTTAATTAAACCTAGACATAATTATGAAAGGAACGATTTTAAATGAATACGTTTCTACAATACTTAGTCAAGCTTAGAATTTCCATTTTTTCAACATAATCATTTTTTCCCATTTTTTTGAGCGTCCGTCCGTTGCCGTTTGTTTCAAGTTAGTTTTAGTTTTAGGTAAGAAAAAAAAAATGGAGGTCTGGGTTTTGTTCTGAAAATAATTTGCTTCAGACATTGGGCCTAATTCTGAAGACACAGCTCTTAATATAAATTAAGTACAGTATATTGAGCAAGATTTTGTTTAGAGTTGTCAACTAAATTTAGGAGAATTTAAGACGGCCTGGACGGAGGTGCTTCTAAACATTACATTTTATCACGTTCAATAAGGTCGAATATTGAACGCACGTTTCTGGATGTCAAATTATAGGACAGCCTTTTCGTATTCTTATTGAGAGAATTGAACTTTGATTTAGACTTAGCACTGTGTTCTCCAGAATTAGGGCCATAAAAATTTTAGTGAAGAATATGCACGTTTGGCATGAGCACGACCAAATTATTATTATTACTTTGATGAATTTATAGTTCTCTGTCCCGTGGATATTACGTGCGCAAAAACTCCAACTTGGGATATAGTACTGCAAACGAAATGTGGACAAAAACTATCCTATACCAGCACATAAACAAGAATAATTTGTCAAGAGTTAACATATGCATTTGCATATTTGAAATAGTCATTATGGAAAATTGTTATTGCTTTTAAGTCTTTTTTTAATGGAATTGAAAGTTTATTTATGTCACGTAGAGTTTTGGCGTTGGTTTAGGTTTTTGTTGTAGTGTTGTGTTCTTGTGGTGAATAAAGTCTCCAGAATTGGTCGAAGTCTTAATAAGTTAGCAGCAAGGGGACTTGCTTTCTACAGGGGAGAGAGGGGTCTAATTTTAAACAAGGCTGTGTACATCCAGATACAATAATGATGATAGATGTAATTTGGCATGGATATAGATTACACCTCGAGAAACGACACAGGCTATAGCATTGAGATGTTATAGATAGGACACAGGCTATAGCATTGCGATGTTATAGAATGAACACAGGCTATAGCATTGCGATGTTATAGAAAAGACATAGACTATAGCATTGCGATGTTATAGCTACTCTTTTCTGAATATACTCGTACTGGAAATCTTCAAAAACATTATAAATTCAGAATTCAAATTCATGGCGCTAGATACTATTGCAGACCGTGAGAAGAGATGTCTCTCTTATAAACTTTACCAGTGCCCTGACGCCCGCCATTTATCTTGAGCGATTTAATATTATAATCTGAGTAAGGTATTTTTAATCTAGCAGTCCTGAAGCGGACATAAAGGAAATTACATAATTAATATTAAATATCTCAAGCTACTTATTTATTTTTAAGCCTATTTTGTGTTTCAGTGTTTTAAGTGGTCAGTTTTATAGTTTACGTAACTTGTTTCAGTGACTCTTTCTATTGCCATCATTATAAATAGTGACGTTATTAGGTGCCTTATTTATCGGATTCCGCTCCATCACACCTGCTGCGATACAACGCTACCCTTTGGCGCAAAAACCGACATAAATGCTAGCGGAGCCGCGTGCGGGCTTTGGTGCATTTATATATTATTTCAGTTTGAAAAAACTATATCTGTCTAGACAGCAGACTAACGATAACGACGAACTTCTAAAACAGTTTTTGCAATTTCGAACGTACATACGTGTGTTACTTCGTAAACGACATATTATTATTTTTATATTCACTGTCTGTGTCACGTATATTCTGAAGGGTAACTGGTAAACCCACATGCAATAGTGCAATCATAGCATGCTACGTTCCTTTGTAAACTTGAGCGCTGCTACCTTTTTGTTTAGGTAAAACTAATTTGTATAAATTGCTACTTAAAGTGCAAAGGCTGAGGATATTTTATAACAAAATACGGTGTTATTAATTAATTCACTAGTTTTGGCGTAATTATTTTGTTTTATTTCTTGAATTTTTTTTATTTTTATGTTTAGATATTAAATCAAAAGGTAACTATCACATTATTCTATAAAAAATATTTAGTTTATTTCAAGAAACGTACAAAGATTATGTTCCCGGTAGCTTGGTGCAGTCACCCAGATTGTGAAAAGTCGCAGGTTCGCTGGTCCCGCCCCATATGGCTCATTCAGAATTTCCGCGACTTCGTCTGCGTATAAGTTGCTTCTACCTGCAGCAAAAATCATATTACGTACTTACATATATTAGCATAAGAAACATATATTTTACCGGTATCCATCCATATTCATACTTCCATACTAATATTATGAAAGCGAAAGTGTCTCTGTCTGTCTGTCAACTCTTTACGCTTAAACCGCTGAACCGATTAAAATGAGATAGTTTGATTTTCGAGAAAGGCCATAGGATAGTTTTTAACCCAGATATCGACCTTTAAAGGGGTGGAAAGGGGGTGGAAGTTTGTATGGGGAATCAATAACCGCTTAACCGATTTGGACGAAATTTGGTATGGACATATCGAGACCCTGGGAAGGACATTGAATACTTTTTGGCGCGATAACCGACATCCAAGCGGGCGGAGCCGCGGGCGGCCACTAGTAAATATATAATTATTTGCCTATAGATAAGTACTTACGGAAGTTTCAATTGCGTCAGTTTAGATTAAAATTGAATGAGATTACGGTGGATTATAAAGAGATTCTTTAAAATGAAGATTGTGTTGTATCATAAGAACATTATAGGTAAGCTTATTGAGGTAAATTGTGAGTGACTTATAATTTTTATCAACAGCTACAATGTAGTGTTAGCCAGTATTTCTGCAGTAAAGTTTTATTTATTTATTTATTATCTCTGTTCCAAATTACGTTCTGGCGTGATTGAGTAACATACACCAATCATCAATGGACAACGTATTTTTTTAACTCCCAACGAAAAAAGAAGGGTGCTATAAGTTTGACGTGTCTGTCTGTGTATCCGTGTGTCTGTCTGTGGCGCCGTAGCACCTAAACGAATGGACCGATTATGATCCGTTTTTTTTGGTTTGCTGACGTGAATAGAATGGTTCTTAACTATAATTTAAGAAGATCAGCTCAGCCGTTTGATGACTATCAGTTCATTTTCTACATGATAAAAGGCTTTTACTAACTTTCACAGATCCGATTGATTTGAAATTTGGTGTACCTACTGTCAGTTGACATGTGGCATTCCCATGACATACTAACCTTGAGCTGATCCTATACCATCAAAAAGTCTGCGGGATCCTTAATTCTTCAGAAACTTACAGCAGATATAGCGTGTTTGAGCTTTTATGAATAGTCTCAATGAGATGGTGTTAGATAGATGATTAATAAGGCCGGGGGTTACTTAAAATTTTCAATTTTATAGGTATTTGTTGGTGTAGTTTTTAATTAGCTACGATGGCTTGTAAAATTCTGAGAAGATGATTAAACTCACAACTAACTCACAACTCACATCTAGAATTATTTAATTTCAAGCATTGTCAATTTTTCATGTTATTTCTAAGTAAATAGTAGTAAAAAGCAGTCGTAAATGTCAAAGCTGTAAGGAGCTGTAAGGAAATGCCGCCCGCAGTCACGCAGTCAGTGTTGCTGCTTTCCATCAAAATGTTTCCCTCGCAACAGGAGCATTGTGGCTTCAAGTAACACATTCAAAGTAAAGTAGAAAGTTTCGAAAATATGTTTTTTAGCAACGAATCAATGAACAGAACCATGAACCAACAACAAAAAACCTCTACGTAACCGAACCTTCATGATTGTATTCTTGTTACCTAACATAAAACAATGTAATTGATTGTGATAATTAGACATTATATATGTAGTGCTATATTGATTTACTTAGAAAATTAAAAGTGTAATTACGCGTCGTGGTTTTAGTTTGAATTTATTACATCTTTTGTTTTATTGTGCTATTAACATCAGAAAATGATTTTCATATTTTATTTCTACATCACGTGTTGTAAGCCTGTGTAGTCATATTTTGTTATTAAATACCTATTTAAATCATTATTTTATTGCGGCAGGTCTGGTTATAAGCATCAAAAAATATTTCTGAAAAAAACTTGAGCTTTAAGCGCTTTTGTATACACCTATACCATTCAGTGTCACGCAACTCTTGTCACGGCAACCGCCATATTTGTTAACTTATTGCAATAGGTTAAAGGATCAACATATATTTGAGGGATATTGCAATATTTATAAGGCTTACTACACACGTCGTCTTGTAAAGTTTTTTTTTTAATACAACTAGATGACAATCAAGCTGACGGCCCACCTGATGGTAGGTAAGCGGTTACCGCCGCCTATAGACACCTGCAATAACAAAGGAAAATCACTTGATATTGCAGGAGCGTTGTCATCTTTAGTACTAGGTAGGTCATCATTTACTAGGTGGTAGGCCCGTATGTAGGGTCGTCTGGGTAGGTACCACCGCCTTTCTTATTTCAGCCGTGAAACAGTTCGCTGTGTTTCGGATTGAAGGGAAAGGTAGCCAGTGTAATTACTGGGCATGGACGGCATTTCATCTTAGGCCCCAGGATGACAACGCACCTGCAATATCAAGTGATTTTCCCTTGTTATTGCAGGTGTCTATAGGCGGCGGTAACCGCTTACCATCAGGTGGGCCGTCAGCTTGTGTGTCATCTAGTTGTATAAAAAAAAAAAAAATCTTGAGGTCTTAGATGAAATGCCGTTCATGCCCAGTAATTACACTGGCTACCTATCCCTTCAATCCGAAACACGGCGAACTGTTTCACGGCTGAAATAAGAAAGGCGGCGGTACCTACCCAGACGACCCTACATACGGGCCTACCACCTGGTAAACGTTGCGTATGGTTGGAGTCCAGTGAATAATTGAGGCACCGAAATATTTAGCTTTTTTTATTATTTGTAAACAATATAAGCACAATGAAACAAAATACACTCAACTATAAAACTAACCACTTAAAGATACTGAAATGTAAAATAGACTTATAAATAAAGCACGCACATTAAATGTATTGAGATTTACAATATTTATGTACTTAAATTACTATTTATCCGATTATGGACCTATCAGGACTGTTAGGAAGGTGAATCAATACTGTGATATTCAATTGCCCAAGTTTAATGTCGTCAGGACGCTGGTAAAATTTCTCAGAGATAAGATGCATCTCTACTCACGGCCAACAATACAATGAATATAGAAAGGTCACGGACGCCTCAAGCCTCTACAATAGGGTAGTTGACAATTTATTTTATTTCATAAAAAAAATGAAGAAATATTGCAGAAAAAATCGTTCCTTTATTACTACTAAATGTATGGGCATATTGACAAAATGAATCATAACTATGTAATATGTATGTTTTTATTCAAAGTGGCCATAATAATAGTTGTTTTAGTTGATGTGCGCAATCTAATACCATCAAAAATTTTGATACATTTGGAAAAAAAAGACTAATTTTATAAATGTTAGAAGGGTAACAGGTGTTTTTATCGAATTTGTGAAAAATAACACCATATTAAAACTTAGGCAACATTCCAATTATTTAATATTGCGTCGTTTAGCGCCTTCTATCGGCTTTATCACAGAAAACGCTCTAAACAGCTTTCTGACCTTATCCCAGCTCCCCCTTTCTACTCAGCAGCACGCGTGCCGGTATTATGAGTGTCGGATTCACTGTCTCCACCTGAACATCAAGTACAAAGAAATTTAGTAACTCGTTTCTCTGTCGGACTTCCAAAACTTTGAACTCTTTGCCAGTACATGTGTTCCCTCCTTCCCATAACATAGGTTCCTTCAAGGTGAAGGCGGCTATATAAAATAGTGTATTTCAAACTGCACTAACTGTGAAAAAGCATACCTAAATGACCTGCCGCTGGGTTTTTAATTAATAATTAACTCACATATTAAAAACTGGTTCACAATCTATGACTACTTATTATGTACTCATAGATTAGTTTGTGGTCCAATATAATTAAGCCTATAAAATATTATATTGAAAAGGAACAAATAATTAGAATATTGTAGTAGCATTTGTTTTTCTATTGTCGTGTAGTCATGCACAATGAAATTACGATATCGCATGACTCTGGGAAACGCGTGACGGCGGCAGCCCATATCGGACACACTGTGCTGGTATTACTTATTCATTATACTATCTTCATGCGATTGTTAGAATAATCTCTAAGCAATTGACTATGGTAACTAACAATTAGAAACTGTATCACATGGCGTACGTATTTTTATTAGATAAATCTGCTTACTAAAGGCATACTGAATTTAGGGCAAAATCACAAGGCTTAGTAAGAAAGTGGAGAAATTGTTTTTCTATTTTATCCTTGTCCGAACATAGAGATAGTACCATTGCAATTGGCGAATATGCACTTAAAAGTAAGGCAAAAGTGTGTAAAATTAATCTGTCAAATAAACTAAATAGGCGAAATACCATTGCATTATGATATGAATTAATATATAAGTCACACTACAATGGAAGACTTAGGGGTAGTTCCCTTAACGCCGGACGGCACCTTGCGCTGGACATGACTACTATCTCAGCAGGATGAAACGCGTTTGATGCGATGATATTGTGAAGAGGTGCGGGTAGCATAGCTATACACTCGTACGGAAAGTAAAGCGCCAATCTTGCGCAACCCCAAGGTGAGACAGGTCGACAGCCAAATTTGCCGGGAAACAATGACCCTTCTGTTTCCCTCTTTAAAACTAAATTAAAAAACACTTTCTTCATAATTGTTATCTTTTCTTATAATTTGAATTTATTGACTGACTCAGCCACTGATTCCGGACACAATTGATTTTTCAATTGGGAGGTCTATACCTCCAGAGGTGTGGCACCGCTTGACAGATTAATATATGTGGGTATGTCTATAATCATAGTATTTTTTGCACTGGTATCTAAACTTCTAATCGAACATTACTCACACACCCTTGTCGGGTTAGCTAGAAGAGATCTTTATATAGATAAGTCCTTCCTTGCATACTCCTGTATACGTTTTTTTGATTAATATTTGGTGGAATAAAGAGTTTATAAAAAATAAAGAGCCTGTAATCAATGTCCAGTATTGAACTGGGTCTCCCTTTCAGCCAGCAGAAAAATATTCACTTACTATTCTTTTCTATCATCGCCGCCTCGGTCAAAACTACCCCACATTAGGAATAACCCCACACTCCCCTAAAACCCATCATGGATAGTTGATCCTGTGTGAGGTGAAACAGTAAAGTTTTACGAGTTTCTTCGCCGCTGAATTCCAGGGTTTTATGACTATTACAAATGTTAGGTTTTGTTTGTTTCTCGAATATTTCTTATTTTATTCTTTGTCTACACTTTAAAAAGTAAAGAACTAAACAGTTTGTCTATGGTTAAGAAAAAAAAAAAGTGAAAGGCAAATCGGTGACAGGCCGAGACGGGGGATGACGGCCAGTCTGGATTCAACTGGCAACGGAGCAAGACTTATTGCTGTTATTCTGTGGTAAAGGTGTTCCTAGGAAGTAAAGTGTACTAAAAGGTAACTAATTGGTTTTATTATGTTCCAATCTCTTAATCAACTAGAATATACTCTTACATTTCAGAAGTGTGATCCTATTGCCCGCATGATATTTTTTTTTCTCTCAACTACCTACATTACTATTATTCCAACCTACAATTTTGGTATTATTGCTGTTTAGTTCGATTGAGAATACATTAATTTACTCAAATATAAAATAAGACAAAAGGGTAGGCTAAAGTTTTCTTTTTTTTTTCTTCTCGTGCCACATAAGCATCTTGCGCTAGGGGTAAATCATAGCAAATTAAACCGTTTTCCTTTATATAAAGAATATAATTATTCCGAAACACTTAAGTGTTCTAGGTTTGGTCACCCATTCTAGTACTAACCGTAGCGATGGCTGCTTAGTTTTGCGATTAAGCGCCACCGCACGTGTAAACTACTACCCTCAGTCCTCGAAAGGTTACCTTAGGTTGCTTTCCAATCGTTATTTAATCGTATGTGTGATTTTAAATAAGATTTAAGTTTAAGGGTCATGCGAAATGTCAAATTTTTTATGACGAAAATGTTACTAGTCCGGTGTCAGTAGGGGTCTACGGGGAGGAAAAAACCAGTTATTTTTGAGCTACGACGCACCGTTCATGAGATATTTGAGTTTTTGTAAAATTTATATTTTATAGTTATTGTTTCAAGTGAAAACGAACAGGCGTCAATCTTTTGGTTTTGAGTTTCAGAAAAATGCCAAGAAGCGATGAGAGATCACCTCTACGCCAGTTGATGACACCGGAACGGCACAGAGCGACATCAAGAGACGATCTCGCGAGACAAAGGCGCAGTCGAAGTAGACACCAAAGCCGCGGGGTTCGCAGCCGCAGCCCCGTGTGCGGAACTCGACGTGAATCAAGTCAGAGTCAACGCGAACGTAGTCAAAGCTTACGCGAATATGAGCGGGAGATTGTCCGTCAGAGGGAAAGACTCCGTACGCTGGAAGAAAAGGTTAACAGAGAACGCAGTCAACTACGTCAAAATGATTTTGAACAACGAAGATCACGAACTAACTTGATACGCGAAGAAGATTCACCAGAGCGGCGTGACGGACGACATGGGAATCCAGGATGCAGTTCATCAACGCAGCGTCGACGGGAAGGTGGGGGCACCAGCAAAAATGACACCACAACACGTCGTACAAGGTCACGTAGCCCTACTTTTACTTGCAAAGACGTAACTAATATTATAAATTCCTTAAAGTCCCAGCCAGCGACATTGAACACACCTAGTTTCAATTCTAGTACTGTAAACCATAAAAATATATTACCCGATTTTGATCCTAGCACAAAAAATCAAAGAACTGATATTTGGCTTCGAAAAGTAAACGAGTGTGCCTCTGTCTATGGTTGGGATGAGCGAACAACTATTCACTTTGCTATGCAGAAACTACAAGGATTGGCAAAGGTCTGGTACGAGAGTCAAAATACAATTCTGTTTAATTGGTCGGAATGGCAAAATAAATTATTAAGTGCATTTCCTTGCGAACAGAACTATGGCCAATCCTTGGAGGATATGCTTCGAAGGAAAAGTAGGCTAAATGAACCTTTAGAGGTTTATTATTACGAAAAGTTAGCCCTATTGAACCAATGTGACATCGACGGCAAACGTGCTGTCGATTGCTTAATCCACGGTTTAACTGATAAGACCATGAGGTCAAGCGCCAATGCACTAAGATGTACTCAACCCGACCACCTTTTACAGTTTCTTATGAGTAATCAAGATATAGCCCAGGCATTTGAACAACCCAAGACTAGAGGTAGGTTATTCGGACCACAAACAGAACAAAATAACATTTACAATTACAACCTGTCTCGTAAATTACATAATCGATCATCTACGACCCTAAATTGCTATAATTGCAAAGAGAGGGGTCATCCATTTACAAAATGTCCGAAGCCGCTACTGCGGTGTTCTAAATGTAATCGACTCGGTCACAAGACTGAGACATGCAACTTTAGAAGCGACTCTCAATCGAACGAGAAAAATAAGTCGGAACTAATTTCTAAGACAATGCGTATATCAGTTTCAGGTTCTAATTCTAAATTCATCAAAGATTTTAAAGTTAATAAGTTACCCCTAAAGTGCTTTGTCGATTTTGGTAGCGAAGTTTCGCTTATTAATCGATCGACTTCGGATTTATTAGGCTTAGTATTGGATGACTTGGTTTCACCTCTTGTAGGTTTTGGTAATGAAGTAGTTTATTCGCTTGGTAGTATTAAAGTACAAATTGATATCGATAGTGTTTGCGCGGATGTCGTTTGTCATGTTGTAGAGGATAGGTTCTTGGATGTACCACTTCTTGTTGGACAGTCATTTACAGAACAGCCCCACTTGGTTGTCTATAAAAATTCTAATGAGTTGGTGTTTTACGACACCTTGGGTAGGGTAGATAGTACTAAGACTAGTGATGATCAATTGAAAGATGGACCTATTCCTGTACAGTTGATTGCAAATTTTGAAGTTTATGGCCCTGTCTCGGTTAAAGCTAGTGTAGCATGTCGGTCTGGAGATATTCTACTAGAAAATAAAGTTGTTGGAAGACCCAAACAACAGTTTGTAGTAAACGGGGGTGTATATCATGTTAAGGATGGCAATACGTATGTTTATCTAACTCCTTTGTCTAAGGTACTTCTATTGTTGGAAGGCACGACAATAGCTAGAGGCATAAAGGTTCAGGTCGTTAATCGTATTATAGCACCAGCCACCGACACTTTGCGGTCGGAATCTGAAAATTTTGATGAGAGTAGGGTAAACATAGGAAGCACGATAGATGACTTACACAAGCAAAATCTTTTATGTTTATTAAAAAAATATAAGCACTGTTTCGCATCTGATTTAAAGGGTTTAGGATGTACCAATATTGCGGAGATGGAAATCGAGTTGAATAGTCGTCGACCCATTGTTTACCGTCCATACAGATTATCTCATAAGGAACGAGAGCATTTTAGGGAGATGATCAGTGAAATGCTTGAAGCAGGTATTGTAAGAGAGTCTGTGTCAGAATATGCCAGTCCGATAATTTTAGTACGCAAAAAGGAAGGTGGCCTAAGAATGTGCGTCGACTACCGTTTACTTAATTCTGTTACAGTCAAGGAACGCTATCCCATGCCGGTAATTGAAGACGAAATCGCACGGTTATCTGGTCAGGCATATTTTATTACATTGGATTTGACTTCCGGATATTATCAGGTACCTATAGCCGAGAACTCCAAACACCTTACTTCGTTTGTTACACCCGATGGACAATACGAGTTCAATCGTATGCCATTTGGGTTGGCGAATGCGCCTGCTGTTTTTCAGCGCATGATCAATAGGGTGCTAGGTTCAGCTAGATTTTCAGAGGCTACAGCATACATAGATGATGTCTTGATTTATGGTAGGAATGCGGAGGAATGTCTGGAAAGGTTAGAAAGAATCTTAAAATTAATAGAACAAGCAAATTTAGCCCTAAATCTATCTAAATGCTATTTTTTACAAGATAAAATTAATTACTTAGGTTACGAGATTAGTGCAGCTGGTGTCCGCCCCGGTGATAGGAAAACTCAATGTGTACTAGACTTCCCTCGACCAACCAACCAGCATACGGTCCGCCAATTTTTAGGGCTGGTTGGTTATTTCAGAAAATTTATAAGGAATTTTGCTGCATTGTCTAACCCCTTAAATAAGCTTCTTAAAAAGGACATAGCTTGGGAGTGGAATGTAGAACAGGAACAGGCTTTTATATCTCTAAAGGATATGTTAGTTGAAAGGCCAATATTGGCGATTTACAACCCAACTTCACAAACAGAGTTGCACACCGATGCCAGTAAGCTTGGCATCGGTGGAATACTGTTGCAACGTTCCTGTGATAGTGACCCTTTCCGACCTGTAGCATACTACAGTAGACAAACCTCACCGGAAGAGAAGAACTTTCACGCATTTGAACTTGAGACTTTAGCGGTAGTCTGCTCACTTAAAAAGTTTAGGGTTTATTTACTCGGTTTAGAGTTTAAAGTTATCACAGACTGTAGTGCTCTTCGTTCTACATTTACTAAGCGCGATTTGATTCCCCGAATAGCTAGATGGTGGTTGCTTTTACAAGAGTTTCAGTGCACTGTAGAGTATCGCGCAGGTACCAGAATGACGCACGTTGACGCGTTATCTCGTAACCCGATTACAGATATTCACAGCCTTGGGGAAACAGAACATTTTCCATCGGTTATGACAATTAGTAGTGAGGATTGGCTGGTCACCTTGCAGCTAGGAGATCCAGAGCTACGTAGGACTTGTGATATTCTTACTAGTGATCTCGATGCTGAGGGTCTGAAGTACATTAAGGACAATTATTTAATCAAGGACAGTAAACTTTACAGGTATCTGGATGGAGATAAATCCAAATTACGTTGGGTGGTTCCTAAAGGAGCTAGATGGCAGGTATTGCGTAAAAATCATGACGAAATTGGACATTTTGGAGTAGAAAAGACCTTAGAACGCATGAAAAGTACTTACTGGTTTCCCAAAATGTCCCGTTTTGTCAAGAAATACGTCCAAGCCTGTATAGAGTGTGCCTATTCTAAGAAGGTTCACACCAATGAAGGTCATTTACATAACATCGTTAAAGTAGAGGTTCCATTCCACATCCTTCATGTTGACCACCTTGGTCCATTTGTACGCTCAAAGAAAAGAAACTGTTATTTGTTAGTTGTGGTGGATTCATTCACTAAGTTTTTATTTGCCAAACCAGTTCGTAACACAAAAACTCAGTCGACTATACGAGTCCTGGAAGAAATCTTTCACACATTTAGAAATCCCGACCGCATTATAAGCGACCGTGGAACATCCTTTACATCTCATGCATTTAAAAGGTTCTGTTTAGATAAAGGGATCAAGCATGTATTGAATGCAGTGGCTAGTCCCAGATCTAACGGACAAGTCGAAAGATATAACCGTTCTATCATTAGTTCGTTAACAGCTCAAAATCTTAACGACGATGAAAAGGTTTGGGATGATAAAATAGGAATTGTTCAGTGGGGCTTAAACAATACCCGTCAAAAGACCACAGGGAAAACTCCAGCTGAAGTAATGTTCGGATCTTCCATGAAATCTGAGATCGATCCCAGGCTTAACGACGTTGTGATGGAAACTAAGGAAAATACTGACTTACTGACTATTAGAAAAACTGCTCAGGATAACATTGACTATGCACAAGAGAAACAGAAACAACGTTATGATAAAAACAGACGTCCCGCACGATTATATAATGTAGGTGACCTAGTAAAGATCACTAGAACTAATTTTGGTAATGATGGCAAGAGCAAAAAGTTGCTTCCATGTTACGTAGGGCCCTATAGAGTAGTTACTGTATTAGGTAATGACCGTTATAGGGTTACCGCGATTCCTGGCTTAACGAGTAGTAAAAATAAAAGAAAAACGACTGTAGCTGCCGATCGTATGTCACCGTGGGTTCATGTAGCTACACTAGAAATAAACAGTGATAATGAGGACTCTGGTGATAATGAGAGTGAGAGAGAATAGTTCTAATTAATTAATTAAAATTCTTGATAATCTGTCTTTAGTTGATAATTTGATATATAATTCTATTGATGTAATAATTAATAATTGCAATCAAAGTGCTGTTTCCTTGCCAATTATTAATAAGTTTGTTGTGAGTAATTAATTATTAAATAAAATGAAAATAATGTGCTAATAGATTAATCCCTCATTGTCACAAATTATTATAAATTGTGTAAATTGTAATAATTATATTTCCTAAACATATTTTTATACTTTAAAAAGCAACTTGAAAGTATTACTTTATCTATAATAAATAATTCAAATAATAAATTTTAATAATTGTATTTATTTTATATAACTAGAAATAGAAAAGCTATGTGTATTCGATATTTGAGTATTTAATGTCGAGTTTTAACGAAATATTATTTTATGTCAATGTTGGTGCTTAAATTGGTTGGTTCACCACTGGAGCTTCATATAACTGTGTAGTATGAACATGTACTTAATTCAGAGACTCCTGTTTTGTTTGATGTGAGAATTGAAGGGTTCACTCAATTAAAATAGAAATGGAAAAGTTGATGTACTTTTGTAAGAATGGAGGGTTTACAACAGTACATCGATGAGATAACTTTACGTGATTTCGAATCCTATTAACCTTACCATTTGATTGACAGTGAGAATAAAAGGGTTCACGTCAATTAAATGAGGATGGGATGTCAATATACTCTTATGAGAATAGAGGGTTCATGATAGTATATTGATTCTGTGGATTGGTTCTCTGTGAAATGAATAGTAATAATAATTATTATTATATAAATCAGTACAACAATAAAATGACTTTACGTGATTTAGAATCCTACTGACCTTACCATTTGGTTGGCAGTGAGAATAAAAGGGTTCACGTCAACTAAGTGAGGATGGGATGTCAATATACTCTTATGAGAATGAAGGGTTCATAATAGTATATTGATTCTGTGGATTGGTTCTCTGTAAAATGTATAGTAATAATTATAATAAAATGATCATTTTTTTTCTTCTCTTAGATATATAAGCTTCTAAATTTATGTAAATTTCCATTTACTGTAACCATTGCAAGTTGAATCCAGGAGGCCTAGTGTTAGGTATGATACTTACACATGTGCATGAGGACATGCACGTGGTCAGGATGGTCGAGTGTTAGGTTTTGTTTGTTTCTCGAATATTTCTTATTTTATTCTTTGTCTACACTTTAAAAAGTAAAGAACTAAACAGTTTGTCTATGGTTAAGAAAAAAAAAAAGTGAAAGGCAAATCGGTGACAGGCCGAGACGGGGGATGACGGCCAGTCTGGATTCAACTGGCAACGGAGCAAGACTTATTGCTGTTATTCTGTGGTAAAGGTGTTCCTAGGAAGTAAAGTGTACTAAAAGGTAACTAATTGGTTTTATTATGTTCCAATCTCTTAATCAACTAGAATATACTCTTACACAAACGTATCGACTTTTGTTCCTTATTTTATTTTTTATATTCTAGTTGATAAATACTTTCATAGAGATTAAAATAATATAAAACTAGAAAAATTTCACGTTCTGAGGCGGGAATCGAACCCACGACCTTTCGCAATCCGGGCGACTGCTCTGACCACTGAGCCACCCAACTTGGAGTACTTCTTGATACAACTAGATAACTAGCAACCTGACGGTACACTTGGTGATAAGTGGTTACCGTCGCTTATAATTATATACCTGAAATAACAAGGAAAAAATCACTTGGTATTGCAGGTGCGTTATCATCATGAGGCCTAAGATGAAATGCCTTCCATGTCCAGTAATTACACTGGCTACCTTAGCTTTCAAACCGAAAGACAGCGAACTATTTTATGGCCGAAATAGGAAAAGCGGTAGTACCTGCCCAGACGACACTACATACAAGCCTATCACCACTTATCACTTAAAATCTGGTAGGGTTTGTAACCACAACTTGTCGCAACCTGTTATGGTGGTTTGTATGTTTATCCTTCATCAGTAGCCACAGTACAAGTTCTCAATCATATTCTATTTAATAATTAATTTTAGTTCATTATGTATTAATGTGTAATGTTATTATTTAGAAAAATATATTATTAATATTCTAAACAAAACCTGACTGTTATCTGTTATAATACAGATATTTTCTTGATTTGTAGGTTCTCATATAATGGTGTAAAGGTATGAAAAGAAAGTCGAAAAGCACAGTGAGCTTATAATATTTTGACTTTTATATGTTAGCTGGTGGTTGCTATTTCAACTAGAAAAAAATAAAGACTTGCTGCTGGGATGTTTGATTAAAACCCACTGAAACAAGAATAGACACTTCTATTTAATTTATTTGCGTGCAGAAAACCCAAAGGGTAGAGAGCTGCCATTCCAGAGTCAACGCACTCTTAAGTAGCAGCGTCTTCCACATAATTTTGTAGAAATCCCTGCAGCGTTTCAGGGGGGTTGAAGTGGCGAGGGGGATGATGTTGATAACCTGGATCGGGAGCGAGGGCGTAGGGTCGCAGACCCTGAGACCGCACCCAAACTGAGCACTGAGCGTTGCGGTCCGACTACCTTTGCATCGCAGAGGGCTGCATAAAGTAAGTGCAGACATGACAATCTTCTGCATCGTAATTATAGCACGGACCTTTTTTGACTACAACATAACCTCACTTATAGCTTCGCGTATCGTAATGCACTTATATATTTCGGTCTACAATTTTTAAGTATGGATTGAAAAAATAGATTTTCATAAATTTTGAAAAAATAAGTGGTAACAATGACGTACTTAAATTAGTTATTATGATTAGGATTACATACTAAGATCTTAACCAGGACATAGGCCAGAAAAAATAGTATACGTCTCAATTTGGGCACTCAATGAGTTTATTTAGGTCTATGAGCATTATGAACTAACATGCTGGCTAAATGTGAGTATAAATAACTTCAAAAAACAAACACGTCTTAACAAATTGAAAGAGTTGTCACATCTGTAGTAGGTGTCTTTTCATATCAAAATTTCATGTTAGTTAAGTTCTGCATGAATTTTTATACGGTGAGGTGAGGGCTGTTATTAAAAGTTAAGATAAGATTTCTTGCGATGCGATTCACGACATCGAGTTACTTGATTCAAGTTTCACTAAGAAAAAGTACAGCTGTATTTAATATGAAAAGAGGTCGCCATTATTAAGTTTTCCACGATATAAATTTCGCGAAAAATCTGAAATTTGACATCATCATGCAACTAGCTGTTACATACAATTTATGTAAGTGTTGTTTATTTACAGAATACGTATCTTTAAATAATTTAGTTGTAAGATATTATTTACTATCAATAGTAAAGGAGTTGTCGCAATTTCGTAAGGAGCTTGGGCTAAGATATGGTGCACCATTTCAAAAATACAACACGTCATTTTGATATTATTGTACAGACGACAGCACATCAAACGTAACAGTTTTACCTTGAGACCGCCCTTACTGCGTTCGTAATAGATACGGCTTTCGTGGTGCAACTGTAACACTTGATTTGCTGTCGTATGCACATGATACTTTTTTACTCCAGATCATAGAAATTAGTTTTTACGAATTAAATGGGAAATTAAATATATTTTCAAAATCAATTTCTTTCCTGTTTATAATTATTAACTAAGCTCTATTCTAATATCGTATTTTCTGTTCTACTGAAGATCTTTCTGGTTCCGTCAATCTGGGTCTTTCGCTCGACATCTATTCGATTTTCTAATGATTAATGCAATGGTGCAATTTTTGGGCAGTTGAGAATATATTTGTACCTATACTGCTTAGGATGTACAAAAAGTGATAGATCAGATCACATACTTTTTCAGATTTTTTCTACTTGGTCTTCATTGTCAAGGCCCAAAATGAAATATTTCTTTTGAGTAACATAATAAACAGTTTGGTAGAAAAGCTGTTAGCAAAAGTGGAACTTAAAAATGTAAATATTTTGATCGTTGTTTATAATTAAATATTATCTATGTTTTTTCAGGTTTATAATATGTGTAAAATAATATACCTATAGAATATCGCATTGTAGTAATGGGAGATTCTCTTTATCTGGTAGATGTGGGCAATCGTGTTAAAAGGTATGCCAAATTTTATCTAAATCGGTTCAACTGAGTTAAAACCTTATCAGACAAACAGACGGACAGAGTTACTTTCGTATTTATATTTGTATGGAAGTAGGTATAGATTCCCACTTGAGTCTTACAGACTTAATAATAACTTTTCAGAAAGGTACAGCAATTTATGTCAAAATATAATTGTCATAATTCATGAAAGACAAAGCATATACTTACTACAACTTAATCGTATATAAGCTTAGTGCATAGGCTGCTTAGAAGTTCGACGGCCTCCACAACTGGAGCGATGCTCTTGAATCATAAAGGCATTGACACAGGGGGAACACGACTCCTCCGAAAATTCCTACATGCACCAATAATGGTTATTTTCACCCTGCGTTGCGTGCAAGGGTGAACGCACCATGTTTGCACCGATAGTTAAGAGTTTAACGTACGCGGTTAATTGCGTAATATATAAATATTTTCTCTGACGGAATTGGGAATCACATGAAAGGGTATATAGCTTTGTGTATATAATGACAAATGTTTAAAACTACATCCATGTTCTATTCGACTGTGTAAGAAATATGTCATGGATGTGCAATTTGTTAGATGGCATTGGTAAGCTACAGTAAGTATTTTGTGGATTGGAATAACAAATGTGGATTTCATACTGAATTTATATTCATAACCATGGCAATGACATTTAAAATGTTCATAAAAATTGACGTGTTTTTTTTATGTTTTTTTATTTTTTTTATTATTTACTACGAATACGATAATTAACGTTTTCTATGCTTCAATAAAGAATGTTATTGTTATGTGATGATTTTCTAATTTCATCATTTTCAGTCATTCGGCTCTATAAAGTTTTTTTATTATTATGCAACTCTCAATTATTTTTTCAGTGTATATAAAATTGTCTCGTGTATTCGATTACCCATCCGAAATGAAAGTAAGGTTCATTTGATTTTCAGAGTCACAGTCTGGTCTTAAGGTCGAAATTTGCCTGGGAAGTAGGTAATTATTTATCCGTGTTTCGGAAGACACGTGAAGCCGTTGGTCCCGTTTTTCAGCTTCTCTACCTGGGACTCCCCTTAACACACCAACACGCATTGGGTCAGAGCGTGGCAGTGTTAACGGCCATAGTCCTCATAATATTCAGCAGTGGGACGCATATAGGGTGGTGATAAGGGTGAGAATTTATTTATACTTAGCCGTGCAAAATATACCTTTCGGATTGTTTGACAAAACCTGATGTTTGCGTGTTAAAGATTTTCTTATTCATGAAGAATTGTTGCGCTGGTACTGACATTATGGACATGGACTTAAACCTCACCCCACTAGGCAACTTTTAAGCTTGACTTTTTTGTTTTCTTCTACTTGGCCACCAAATAAAAGGTTTTAAGTTTTTTTGGCTAGAAAATTAAAAAGTTTGACGAGATTGACACTTGGTACGTTGCCCCCAAGCCCAATATGGAGGAAGATAGAGAATCCTCTATTTAGAGAGTAATTTTTCTCCATATTGGGCTTCTGAGTGTCAATACGATACTTAGTATTTAACTACTATTATTCTCAACTATTACTCTCTATATAGAGAATCCTTTATCTAGAGAGTAATTTTACTCCATATTGGGCTTCTCAATGTCAATAAGATAATATTCAAAATAACTATAAACTTAAAAGTATGTTTCTCTTTTGTCTGTAAACTTTATACTCGTTGCAGCCTAGTTTATCATAATAAAAAACCATGTTGTTCCCGGCAGTTGTAACAAGAGGATTGTTCGAACTTAACAGGCACTTAAAATGTCGCAATAGAATTGTTTCTAATATTTATTACGATTTCAAGTAAAAGCTCTTGATTTATACTGGGAATTTTTTTTATACCCCTAAGGTGGCAACCGAGCATAGACGATGGTTAGTGGTTACCGCAGCCCATGGACGCTTGAAACCAAGGGTGTCACAAACAACCTTTTCAAGCCTTTTTTGAAGAACCATGTTTACTAGGTGGTAGGCCCGTATGCAGGGTCGTCTGGGTAGGTACCACCGCCTTTCTTATTTCAGCCGTGAAACAGTTCGCTGTGTTACGGATTGAAGGGAAAGGTAGCCAGTGTAATTATTGGGCATGGACGGCATTTCATCTTAGGCCTCAGGATGACAACGCACCTGCAATATCAAGTGATTTTTGCTTGTTATTGCAGGTGTCTATAGGCGGCGGTTACCGCTTTCCATCAGGTGGGCCGTCAGCTTGTTTGTCATCCAGTTGTATAAAAAAAAAAACCTCATGCTGTACCTACCCATTCCAGAAACCACTGCAGGAAGCTCATTCCACAATCAGAGCGTACGTACGAGAAAGTTACTCTGAAACCGTACGCAACCAATTTCATTACAATCCGTGAGGATATACTCCCGGATACCGGTCAATATATGTAAATATACGTCAGGCAAATAGACAAAAAGGTGTAATTAATAAACCTTGACATTTTTATAATGAACTAACTGCATATGTAAGTGTTTAGTTTAAATTGCTATTTTATAAAAAATACAACTTTACCTTGTTTGAAAGTAGTTTAATCAGGTACAGTTTCGAGCAATATTTTATACTAACTTCAGATATTTTATACAGCATCCTTATTAGTCATGACTGTCCTAAAAAAACTTTAATTAGATATAATTTTAGACATTACTATAAAAAAATTTGGTAACATCATTAAATGGTAAGAAAACAATAATATTAATTAATTATGCACCCCAAAGTAAAATATGGCAAGGACCACTTAAAAATGTCCAAATCGTATTATGATTTACCTATTATTGTAACATAATTTATTTTATCCCATTTTAGCAAATAATATAAAACTTAAATGAACATTTGAAAACATGTTAACAATATCAAATAAATCGGGTCTAAGTAACCCCCGGCCTTATTAATCATCTATCTAACACTATTTCATTGAGACCATTCATAAGAGCCCAAACGCGCTATATCTGCTGTAAATTTCTAAAGAAATAAGCATCTCGCAGACTTTTTGATTGTATAGGATCAGCTCAATGTTAGTATGTCATGGGAATGTCACCGAAGTGACAGTACACCAAATTTCAAATCAATCAGATCTGTGAAAGTTAGTAAAGCACTTTTACATGTAGAAAACAAGCTGATAGTCAAACGCCTGAACTAATCTTGATGAATTATAGCTAAGATCCCTCCTGCTTTCAAACAAAAAAAAACAAATCACAATCGGTCCATTCGTTTAGGAGCTACGATGCCACAGATAGACAGCCAGACAGACACGTCAAACTTATAACACCCCTCTTTTTGTCGGGTGTATAAAAATAGTTCTTAACTAATCTGTCAAGTGGCGTTATACCACCGGAGGGCTATGACAATTGAATAATCAATTGTGTCTGGAATTTCAAGCTTGACGGGTTAAAAACAGTCCTCATAAGAGCTTAGGCTGTTTTCCATAATACAGGGTAACCTAATTTGGGAGCAGTTCAATACATTTTTTTAATACATTGTTAATACCAAACCGTTGAATTAAAAAACTGATTATTATTATTATTATTATTAATATTTGATACACATATACGACTAATACAAATAAAGTCTACCTAAACTAGTGTAGGTCCGGAGCAAGAGAAATTATTTTGTATCATCGTTTAGTTCAAAAATAGTTTTTGTAATAAATTATAAGCTTAATTTGCCGACAAAAATAGAACTTTCTTTTGAGGCCTAACTTGCAAAGATTTGAGTGTACTCACAAAATTTTATGATAAAAACAATATGGCAAAAACTGCCTTATGAATAGTTAGTACTATGCAGGGACGAGATGGGGCTTAAACCCCAAAATCGCCCTATCGCTTTACACCAACATCGTAAGTCCGTTGCTATGGTATGCCTGCGTAGCCTGGGGGAAAAATCATGCAAATAACAACGATCACAAAGCTAACCAGCAAGCAACGCACTGCGTGCTTGATAGCAACTGGTGCTATGCGCACAACCCCGGCGGCAGCCCTCAACGCCCTTCTCACCCTAACACCTCCTAGATCTATTTCTTGAAAACGAGGTAAAGGCTAGAATATTATAGAGTAGGCGTCACTGGGAAAGCACAATGGGCATCTCAAACACTGCGATCATTACATCGAGCGGTGTTTGAATCACCTCCATTAGCAATGACTTCTGACGTCATGCTTACAACAGAAACTTAACTTCAATAAAAACTGTACAGTTTAATTGCCTAGCAGGGAAGTCTGGGGAGATATCCTAAACAATATTTGTCCACAAGTCACTGCTCCCTCCGAAGCTGGATTCCTCACATGGTTTACAGATGGCTCCAAAATGAGTAATAACGTGGGATGTGGGTGTATGGAGTCAGACAAAGGTTAAGTTGAAGTTTAAGCCTCAGAAAATACGCCACCATCGGTAGGCGGAAGTCTACGTCATAATTGAATGTGTGCAGGCCAACCGCCTCCGGAACTACGCTAACCAAAGATTATGCATCTACTCTGACAGTCAAGGAGCGCTTGATGCATTAAATGCAAATACACTGCATTGAAAACTACTTAGTAAATGACTGCGATGAAAAATTATGTAGACTGGGGTTTAACAGAATTACTCTGAGACGGGTGGTGATATAGGCAACGAACAGGCCGATAAACTAGCTCTTTAAGGGGCTCAGGGACAACAGACCCAAACCTTTCTGCGAAATCTTAAAGAACCAGGCCATGCACTTTCTCAAAAGCAAGCTCATAGAGGAGTCCTTCGAACAATGGGTTAGGACACCTGGCTTGATACATTTAAAGTCTCTGATACACTGCAAACTGAACAGACACTTATACAACCTAAAACTAAGTGATTCGAATGTTTATAGATTCTGTGCACAGAAGAGTGAAACCCGAATGCACCTCCTGTGTTACTGGACCTTTTATCTATAAACGAAGCCTTTATCTGGTGAGACACACTATCGACTGACCCTTGAGGTTAGGAAAATCCTACAATTTATGGATAGTGCCCAAATCAGATCTTTACTTTAAACTAATGGCGGAAAGTCACAATAGATCTTTTAGATCGCAGTGACAAATCAGTCTAACCAAGACTGATGAACCCTAAATAGAAATAATAATAATATACTTTTTGGATTGATTTTATTATTAAGTATGTAAATTATATGATATGAGTGTTTACTGTAAATAATGAGGGTGCGTATTCTTATATCAACGCTTCCTTTTATAATATAATGTTTTATATATAATTAAAGATACTTATTAAAATCTTCGCGCTATTATTGACGGAGGTGATTCTTTGTTCAACAAGTTAGGTACTAATTAGCTTTTAGAAAATATATCTATCTTGAGTCAATTAAAGCCCAGATAGCTTGTGTAGGAGTTAGCAGAATGATTTTATTGCGTAATGAATGAAAGGTCGGCGTTCGCCCCCATGTGGGGGGCACCTCCTGGGCTGTGGGGAGGTGCAGTACCCCCGAGCCTTATTTCGGGTCATCGAGCCCGGCGAACGCAGCGTGAACCGCCTTGCAAAATGGAGTTTTCGTCTTGCTTTATTAATTTTAACAAAGTGTTGTATTAGGCTAATTTGATTGCAGAGGTGATATCAAGTTCGGAGCATGCTTATTACGGTTACGAATGTGTATTGCATCTGTTTTATTTAGCAGAAAGTTCTGAATTACCTCATTCATTAATTTAAATATGGATTTAAATTACCGAATGAGGTAATTAATGGAGATACTATCATTAGATGCTGAAATAATTTGAAAATGATCAATTTGTTAATGTCTGCTTTAACGTTGATAGCGTACATACCTACTTTAGTCAGGCAGCCATCAAAAAACTATTTTCGTTATACAAAAACAGAAGTGGCTGTAGTATTTTATATTTATTTGACATGATTTAACAGCAGTTTGACTATCCCACATACAGATTAAGTGGTTTCTATTATTACAGGTCGACAATGTAACCGCTTCGTTTACGCATATTTATTCAAATTACATTTGAAAACTGGCCTTCTATGAGATGAGTTTTTTATCTAGTTAACCGGTCGCGTGCGTTAGGACGTGCGTGCGCGGCGCCCGGTACCGAGCACGCCTATTCAATTACGGAAAGGTCAGGCCGTTTGTAGGCGCAAGCGCAGGATTATCGCTTCTCACCTGTCGGTGCGCACGGTGGATTAATAGTCGGCGCCGTTTGCTCATACGCGCAGTTATTAAAACGTCTAAAAATGCGTTTGCTCTTTACGTTGCGTATGCAGATGGCTTACTTATCTGTTAAATTAATCATATTTATGGGTAGCATTTAAATTTACCCATACCCACGTTTCTAAATAAACGCGTCAGATGTAGGTATAGAGGGGTCGATTCCTATGTTAAGTTACTTCGTTTTGATATATAAAATTAATCAAGGTTGTAGAGTTAATAGGGTTTTAATATAGGGGGTTAATAGGTTTATAAGACGCTTTTTTTCTTTTCTTGGCTTTCTGCATGGGCAATTATCATGTTTTAGCGACAATAGCTAAATTTTACTCCAGAAGATTTCTAAAAATATTTTCCCATTTCGCTTCAATAACATAGTTATCATTATCTATTTAATTTTTCTTGTCCTTAAAAATCACTTTTCATTACAAGCGGGCAATGATCCACCGGTTTTTTATTTCAATCTTAATATTCTTTAAAACAAGCTCATTTAAAGCTTCATTATATTCATAGTAAAATATGAGACTGTCGTACGACTTAAGTCTACAAAACTGTAAAGTAGATAACTGTTAAGAAGATATATTGGATACATTGCGTGCACAAATTTTCCCGCGGATTTTTCATCTATGGTCTTTGAAAAACTTTGTTAGAATAAATAAGCCTAATTTGTAAGCATTAATTTGTTTCATTGAAATATACACACAATAAACTCAAGAACACTTTCATCAACATATAAAGTAAATTCGAACAACATTTAGCTCACCACTCATGGCCGAACCCCAGGAGACGCGGGTTTGATTCCCGCCTGGAGAATCCTAGAATACATATTTTCATCGTTTTCTGTCTTTATTTCTATTTCATTATTATGTATTGATAATTGCACAAAATTCAACATTAGTAAAGTTGTTATTAAAGTATTCTTATTTTCAGTAAGGGCATATCGTACTAAAGTTATTTTACTGTAAATATAATTTTATTTAGATTTCCCTCGTATGAGTTTTATGTTAGATTAAATCATAAAGTTTTAATAAGACTCTTTAACGGTTAACGTATCTTATGTTGCCTATGTAATAAGTATTGGGACTATTAGGCAACCTGCAATATAAGTGAATATTAACATAATTATACATTTTGTAACTAAATTTTGTACCTAACTTACACGAAGGCAGATGGGATTGACTGGAAGCGAATGAAAAGTGATCGGGTGCTGTAAGGTCATTGATGTACAGTCGGCAACCCATCAAGTGTAACAGTTGGACCTTAAGAACGCCCTTAAACTTCGAATTAGAGGCGACTTTCGGACTGTGACCTTGATGTGCCGTCGTCTTTGATAAATGAAACTTTTTAGAATATCTCTAATATTGTCACTGACCATCTGTAATCCAAATCAAAATTATAATCATTCTTTGTAGTTGTAAGAACTATGTTGGAGGAGTACCTACTATTTAGCGTCATCATCACCAGCCTATATACGTCCCACTGCTGGGCACAGACCTTCCTACATGGGAAAAACACATGAGGAGTTTGGGCCATAACACCACCACGCTGGCCCAATGCGGGTTGGTGGGTTAAAGAGGTTGCAGAAACAACCGGGACCAACGGCTTAACGTGCCTTCCGAAGCACGGAGGAGCTCGAGATAACAAACTTTGATTGACTCATCCCAGGATCGACCATGGCGAAAGTTGCTTTGTTTTTCGTATCGAAACCAGAGCGCTCAAACCGATACGCCACCGAGCTCCGCACTATCATTTAGGATAGGCTTAAATAATTCCACTATTCGGGAATACCACTTTTTAATTTTTCATTTTATCCTTAGAAAAATTATAGTGTTTATATAGTGTAGTTATTATAGTGTTTTATAATAAATTAAAGTCCTTAAACGATGACGAAATCATTATTTTAAAGAATTCGGTTACAGGTTGAATATAAAGTTTTCTCGTAACGACCGAAGACAAAATATTTATAAAAAAAAAAAAATTTCTTTGGTACAATTATTAACGGTTATTGAAATGAAATGTTTTATTTGCTTTAAATAGTTATTAGTTTCAGATTCTAGCCTAAGTGGATCACGCCATGATTCTTGCTATATATATAACTTAAGCTAAATAAAATTTAAAGCATTTATCCTAACAAACCAATTGCGCTAATACTCTTGAAATATAAACTATTTATGACTATTTATTAAATAAAATACTGCCTGGGTTTTGAGGTTTTTATGTTACATTTGTATTGAGACTTTTTTTGACAGTATTTTATTCATAATTTCAATAAATGTTTTTGAATTATGGATATATCCATTAAGGTCGATGAAAGAACTTCTTGATTTTTTTATTTTGTAAAAAAAGTAAGGGATTTTTATTGTTAATAGTTATAATAATTGACTTTTTTATGGAATGGACATGGGAAAATCAACTCATTTTGGACATTTTGCACTAGTTTATGTCTGTTTCGGATAAGATCTTGCTATTCTCCTTTTTTATATTATCATGACTGGATGATACAACTGATGAAAATCAAAATATTAATTTCACAGCAAAATAATATATTTTTGGAATAGTTTTCAGAAATATTTAGGGATTACAATTTTTATCATGCCTTTATTCATGTCACGTTTTTATCGTTCTACTAAATATACTTTTTAATTGTATGCAAATAAAAACATTAATAAATGCAGTGAATAACTGCTTCCGATTTAATTGTTAGACTCAAATAGATTTTTCTTTATGATCTCTCCAAACAAAAAATCTTATGGGTCATAAAATAGATCATCCCCTTACACATAATTGCAATCCTAATTATTAATTCTAAAAATTTATTGTTAAAATAGATAAGAGGTAAGCGACTAGTCGCATACGAATGCGTAATTAGTCTTACGCTATGATTTGTGATGAGTCATCACAGTTATCTTCATTTCTCTCCGATAAATTTAACTTCAATAACCGTACAATGGAAAGTATGCATTACACTGTACTGCTTACAATAACTGCGAAAGGTGTCTGCGAGAATGAAATTGCGGTTACGCAAGCATAATATAAAGCTGAAATCAGCTCAAGAAGGAATGTTCTTTAGACTGATCAGAGTATTTTTTTCTGAAGGTTATGTAAGTTTTATTACTGCATATATGTTTATGCAGGACCGTCGCGGAAATCTATATAATAGGCGAGGCATTTTTTTCGAGGACGTCTTTCGGCTGAAATTGTCTATTTCACCGAATTTACTAATAATATTTACATAATTATATTTATACACTCACACATAACACGGCTCACAGGTAAGACCTACTTCAATACTTACATACCAAATTATTGAATGTTTGCAACTAATCGTAAATAATGATAATGATGATTTGATGTTAAATGATGGGTTGATCTGATAAAAATATTGTACAATGTGAACTTTTGTGGTATACTTATATGCTGTTGTTATGTCACGGAACAGGTGCTCGTGATAATTGATACATCCGAGTGCCTCTAATCGGGCGGAAAACCACTTCACTGGCCGTTGAACATTTCGATTTTTCTCCTTTGATGTGTTTAATAATGCATGAGCCTATCGCCACTGGTCCCCAGATATATATTGGATGCACCCGTTTTGATCACGGGATCATTGTTTTGATCCAGGCTTATTAGAAGCGTTTAGAGGTACTACGTTTGATTTGATCTAGGCCATTTAATCGAACCGGTAATGAGTTCGTGACCGGCATCCATCCGCGGTCAGGGAAAAATTGTTTTATAGCAGTATTGTACATTGCTATTTAAGTACGGTATAATGGAAAAACAGAATGAATGAAAACTTTTTGTAGTGTATTAGCACAGCACACGGTACCTGTGACGCGAGGAGCACCGCGAGTCTGTTCCCATAAAACGTTGGTAGATTTTGGGATGGTGCGCTGAGGATCGAGGCATACGTGCTCACAAATATATTCAGTTGCGTTCAGCGTTGTTATGTTATTCATTCCTTGTGTATTGTATTTGTTGTATAAATCATATTGTATGTAAAATGATAGTGCACACAAACTTTTCGGTTTACGGTTGTAATAAAACATAACTAATCAATAAGGATTTAAAAAATCATAGTTTTCCAAAGGTTTCATAGAAAAAAATAAGATATTTCTTTAAGGTAGGTTCTTAATTTATTATCTGTGTTGGATTAGAAGTATTACGAGTATCGTACAGTATAGTAACTTTATATTATGCTTCAATATTTATGATGAGAAAATTTAATAAAATTACTTACCTATTTTACATACCAACAACAAAAGCATCATTTTATAGATACCTACAGGTCCTGCTCGGCACTTCAAGTTTCAGATAATCAATATAAGCAAGCTGGTAGGTAAGCCAGTAGTTCCAGTACAGCAATATAGGTACATGGTGTTTGTTACATGGTATAACAAGCAGGCACCTACCCATGTTAACATATTATTAAATTAATTTTAAATCTTTTTTTTTAAAGGAAAAGAAGTTTTGTTCATGCTAGTAGTTCTAGTTATTTATTAAACATATTTATACCTCTAGTCTATCAAACAAATAGGCGATCAAAGAAATTTAGTATTTTGTTACGGTTCCGTCAGAATACATGTAACACAACTGAATTAAATGCTTAAGAAAATCACCTACTATGACTCGGATTGGGGGTGTCTCTTATTTGGCTATTAAGAATTCTATTTATCCAAGAGCAGGTATTTGATATGCCGATATTTATGCATGTAATATTAGATAATAAAAGTTTGTCTATATGCAAGTATCATGGAATGCAATCAACACAATGAAGCCACGTTATTACGCGGATATATACTAAAAGCATTTCCATGTTCGGGTGGAATTAAATCAAACTGACGTTTGTATAAAATTTGCAGGTCCAACTTTATTTATAGAGTATCGCTCCAGTTTCACTGCACCAGGTCAGCGGTCGACTCTATATTGATTTGCTAACGTCCGGTTAATTTTGGCAACGAAGTTAACTGCATCCGCTAATAGACACTAGGCACTTATGCTGTTCCACTGCCGAGGTGTCAAAATTCATTGTTTGACAAAAACTGTTGGATAAAGAATAAAACCACTATCTAGTCCCAGCACGTTTATAATAAGACTACATGAGAAAACAATATAAAGTTACTTATTAGTTATTACCACATAATTTCTATAAACTAGGGATTAAATAAAACGATATGAACCTATTAACAAAATATTTATTTTTATTGAAAGAAAGCTTTTATATCTACTTTATTAATAATGTATTATTATGTAACAGCTTTGTGATGGCGAAATAAGTATTGGACTCGCAACTTACACCAAATATATAGAAACATGGTGTGCTAATCAGCCAGTCCACATCAGGCCAATAACATTATGAGATGAAGGAAAAAGTACGTCGCCTCTAAGAAGGATGATATCTGTAACCTGAAGGTTAATGTTTTTTCTAAAACGCTACTACCACGTTTTCATTAAACTTTGAAGTCATAAGAAAACTTAGCAAGGCGTCTTTGTATCAATTACTATTTTATATCGTTATTAGTTTGACACATAAGAGTCAACATACGGTTTTTTTAATTATCACGAAAACAGAATCTTCCGAACAATTGTTTTATTGTTGAAATAAAATTAAGAAAGCATGCAAAAAATGTTATCATTGAATTGTTCATTACTATAAATAAGGCTCGCTCTGAAGTAAATTCAGCAGAGATAAGGAAAAACACGTGAATAAAATTGTTTATCGATATACTCATTTTGAAATAAATGCAAATTTTATTTCAATTGTCTACGGAAAAGCTCTAAAAACCTCCCTTTAATACTAATTGGTTTGAAATAGTGAAGTGAATTTTTTTTAGTCCTACATACTTACTGGTTATGTTTGTTAATTATTGCGGATAAACAGACGCAATAAATTTTCCCACACAATACTTAGTAGTGTGTGAGCGCCGGCAGGTTGGTAAGAGACAAAAGGTTAGAAACATTTATTTCTTTTTTTTTTCTCTTTATCCGAATCGTGTGCTTGCACACTCTGTAATCTTTAAAGATAGAATTATCAAGCAAACTGCCAGTTTCAACATCGGGCAACAGCAGTTTATATACAGATGAATGTCCGATGCAGTCAGCCGAAATCGGATGACAATTCGGTTTCAGCGTACGTGCCCGCGTGAACCCGACATACTCGTACAGTTGGCCAGCCAAACACACTCAAGTTAGCCTATCGATTTAGTGTCAATCAGGTAGATTTCTTCTTTTAGAATCTTTAGGTACTGTTTATCAAAGCTTGCGTGAATCAAGCAATACAATTTGTAATCGTATATAGTAACACTAGGATTTGACTGTAACTCCTAGCAGGACAGAACTAATTACCAACTTTATTTAGTTATCAGTTTTTATAAATTAACTTACATTTTCTTATTCTTGAATAATACCTATATATTTTTGTGTCATTCAAGAACAAGAACTTTTAAAAATCCTGCATTATAGTATATTACAATCCGTTATATTAAAGATTAGCATTTTTTTTAAAAAATAGGTGTAACGTTTACCTTTCACGCTTATCTAATTTGTTTTTAAAGGATATCTCTGAAGTATTATTAGTGTTTAATTTTTAAATATTGAACCGTTACTAGTACCTAGTATACAGTGTAAAAGGGCACTGCCATCCGCTTCGTTTTCGAGAGCGTTCTTAAAAACGAAGGTCATTCTTAGCACGACGTTTAAAAAAATATTGAAATCTCGATAAAAATCAGATGTTCCGAACAAACAGGTCGTGTACAATTTAGTATGAAACAGATGATCGTCTTTACGAGTTTAATTTCACTAACACTGTCATTCGCCTTAGATTTCGGGTGTGTTCCCCTGTGACTACTATTCAGACCACTCGATCAGGGGTCCTAGGTTTGATTACCGGTAGGGGCAGATGTTTGTATGATAAGTACCTTCATTTCTTCACTTCTTCATGCATGTTTGCATGTTTATTTAGTATATTTCTGATATATATATATACATATTATTATCAATATTTCTTATTTATCTAGTATCCGTAACAGAAGCTCTTAATTATGCTTAATTTGGGCTAGATAGGTAAGAAAGTATGAATAATATTATGAAAAGCTTGTGTTAATAATATGTATATTCGATTTGAGGCACTAAAAATTTTGGATGAGAAAAAGATCTCCTAATTTCCCAAACGTAATACTTATCAAGAAACAATAAAAGTACCTAAGAAAAGAATGATTAGGTAGTTTTCATAATATATACATTATTTCTTCATCTAAAGAATCTAAACTGTGATGTTATCCAAACATGCTTAAACACATACCTGCGTGTAGTTTTGAGTAGCAGTTCCACGAAATTACTATTCGAAAAGACGGTTTGCTTACAACTATGTCTTGGACGGCACTAAAAACGCTATATGGTTGACTCTAATAAGTTTAACCTTTTAAATTTCACCATAAATGCAATTAAAATGAGCACGCGTCGTGTTCTTCAAATGAAATGAAATGATACCAGCATTACACACACATTTCTGACATAAAATGTGCTAAAAATTATAAACGTTATTATTGGAAAGCCCATTTAAGTTTGTGTTTTCAATTTAAAAAAAAAACATCCAGTCGAATTTATAACCTCCTCCTTTTTTTGAAGCCGGTTAAAAATGGAGAATCTCGTACCTAACTTGTTTTTACTATTTAAGTTTACACTCTATATTAAAACAACAAATAAATAAATCAGCACAATACAAAATCTTTTACCAATTTAAAAAAAAATCTTAAGTAATGCATGTTACATATTTCATACCTACGTCATATATATAAAAAAAAATGGTAACTTGTGTTACAATTTTTTTTTTACTTCTTTTCTAATAAATCTCTTAACGCTCTGTTAATTTAAGTAACAGTGGGAAAAACTGCTATTAACCACTACTACAGATTTAACAATTAACGCTTGTAGTCTGTGTCTGTTATTAGTTAGTTAATTTCACACCTGATTAAAGTAAATACTTTAATCAGGTGTGAAATTTTTTTCTGTTCAATATCAGCGGTTTCCCCAATTGCTAACATTTGAAAAGTGGATTCGTTAAGAAACCCATGATTAGTAGTATGTTCGTGAACTATCATCCGGTCGGTCTTTTTGTTTTTAATTTATTTTTGGACGGATAAACAGACTTACAATAACTTGACATTTTCATTTTGAAATTTATTAGTTTTATCACTACTTATATTATTGTTGGTTTATTAGATACTATTTTCATTTATATTTATTTTAGAATCTAAATGAAATGATAAGGTACTATAATAAAGAAGAAACAATGTTAGTATTTTCTCTAAAATTTAATGTTGTTACTATAACTATTATGGGCTCTGCATGGTTATTATTATTACATTAATTGTGTTTTCAGTCTTTGTACCCTCTGGCAAAGATGGTTAGTATGTATATGTGGTTATTGCGCCCTGTATATTCTCCCGAGACAACAATGGAATATACTTGTTTATTATATACTTAAATAAAGAAAGTTGAGATCACGCATACTACATAAATCAGATTGTCTTATGGTTCGAAATCTGCGTGTGCAACTAGCCCATTATATTTGAGTGAAATATTTCAACTTGCCATGGCATGACTTGTATGTTTAGGTGTGCATTAGGTATAATTTTTAGTAACGATAAAAAAATATCACTAAATTATTATATTTTCAAAGTTCACTAGAACTTCATACATTTTATGTTAATGAATATGAATGGTAATAATCGGGCTAAAAATAGTAGTTCCGTGGTGCCTAGAGCGTAAAATGGTCGGTTTTTGCTGAGTTGCGTGTGCGCATAGTTCGACGCGCCGCCCCGCGCGGGCGTACGTAACGCCCTATCAATCACTTGCCAATAAACGAACTAAATATCACGCGTTTGAATTTTGTACAGTAGGTATATTTCTACATATTATGACAGGGTTAGTAACAATAATAGTGACAAATAAAAATAAAATAAAAAAAGCAAGTCAAGTCAAAATCATCGCCGATAAGGTTACAAGAATAAAACATGAATAAATCACGGAAACTACAAGAATAAAATACGGCAGTAAAAATACCCTTATGCCTATTTTTATTTTCTTTTATTTTTTTTTGTTATTCAAACAAATAATCCTACCCAGATGATGGGTAGCAGCATTGTCTGGGTACTGGCAAATCACTAACCGGCTTGCCTGGTGATTTTAGCAAAATCCACTTAATTTAAGCTGGGCACGGTATCGGCCCCCAGTCCACGGCTGCGCCGCTATTCCAGACTACGGTAGCGGTCACGCTTACCGTGGGGCAGGGGATGCTAAGATGGACATACGACCTGGTCAGGGTCGCGGGGAGTCGTTGGATGCAGGCTGTGCGGAACTGTTCCGTTTGGTAATCGACAGGGAGGCCTTTGATCAGCACTGGATATCATAGGCTGATATGACGCAACATAATTGACTATTGTAAATACTTAGAACCTATAGTTTGAAATATTTCATTCTACACTTTATAAAATCGACGGCCGCTAAGAAAGTGATGTGTTTGCGAAAACTACTCTCCTAGGACAGTAGAGTGAACATATATATACTCGGTAATTTGAATAATCAATTCGCATGTATTTTTACAACTATGAATTTGTGTATTGTTATTGGAGGCCACCTGTAAAAATAGTAAATATATCAATCATTCGAGTCCCTCCTGGAGCTTATATTAACTCATCGTTTTCTTTCTTTATTTGTAATTGTTACAGTAGGCGTTTAAACGCATCATAAACATTAAACTGTGATTAAATATATCAAATCAATATACGTATGTAATATACGTATGTAAAATCTGAACACTGGGTAATGCCCAGTGGTTGATAAACAATTATTTAGTATAGGTTTATGGGTTGGTATTATATTCCTGGGTGATTTATAGTGCTATATTATTGTGCTATAGTCGTATACAAACGAATATATAACAGAATTTATATACCTTATCAAAAGTAGGTCACACACTAAGGTATAGAAAAACAATAATGTTGTATGTAACTACAGAGGAGCGGAATCTTCTTAATACAGGTTTTTAAATCTAAAGAGAGCATTTCCCCAACAAATTGTATTAGAAATTTGGTTCCATAAAATATTTGTCTTTGTATTTTGTATATTGAACACCGCTAAATATGGAATGTCCCGAGTCAGCACAGACGTACCGAGAACGGACGTGTGCACGGTGTGAACCTACCTGAGCGTGAATCATGGCCGTGTGAAAATCCTTTTGAACACACCTGGTACTTACTTCCAATTTTATCAATGGAATGCATATTGACAACACAATAAATAGATTTTATAATTAGAATCTGTATAATTAATGAAAAAAGTCTAACATTCAAATTTCAAAGAATGGTGTCTTTTCTAGTTTTTCAGCAATTGCGACGGTAAGCATTTCATTCTAACAGTATGATTAAATTTATTTAAGTAAATGACGCGAGATCGCCTAGGTACCTACACGTGCTGTAAGTAATTGGGACCTATTTATTCCCTGGTTTTTAGTGTATTTATAATTACCTTGCCAACTTTTACGCTGACCAAAATTTTCTTTGGATTTTTGTATGTATAATATGTACACAGGGATTATTATTATGTAATCACACAATATCTGCCTCCCTTAGCTATCAAGCTACGGGAGGAAGATATTGTTTTTTTGATATCAAACAATTGATAACATTTTTGTCTTAAGGAACTTTAATAAAAGAACGTATATAAAAGGAAGAATATAGAAAATTAGTACATAAATCCATGTAACTTTTAAGGGGCATGACTATCTTAGATGATCTAACGCAGATAATGCCGGATAAGGTGTCCGCAGGTTTAGATGTGCCACAGCATTTAATAAATTAATACTATTCAGGTTATATATAAACAGGTATCTTTAACCGGTGAACCGATTTAACTTTGTCCCAAGCATTGTATGCAGATTCACCATTCTTGAGGCATAAAAGTCTACACCTTTAGGCGTGATATAAATTTACCCTCACTTACATGGTATAACGATGTTATGATAACATTATTTAAACAGGAAGATAAGCCTCGAGATAATAAGATATCAGCCGTGAGCGTTGGCTAATAACGTGGTTTACCGGTTTTCTGTTATACTAGTTAGGTATGTGGAAATAAAAGTTTTAATGGTCTCCTTTGATAACAATATATCATTTTAAATAAATTTTTCGTTTGGTATTGTTTATTCTGCGAATACACTAACCGATTCACGGAGTAGTTACCATGACCTACGAACACTTTGTAAAACCATCGGTACAATGGTTACTAATAATAAAACTACATAATTGAGGGCAGAATAGCTACTTTGTATTCACTATTTTAGTTTTTGCATAGTCTACAGGGTTCCTATAGGTACATAAATTTACTAAGCAAGTTTGCAGTCGGCTTCCATAAATCTTAATTATCATTAGTGAGGCGTGCCACATTATATTAAAAACGCAACTTTACGATTACTTATTAAAAAATCAATTGCAAATCATTAATGGGCTCTCAACGAGTCGATTGCGTGCTCGCTAGGTGGTCGAGGGTAAAACTGCAGTGGACAATCGATTCACAGTACCAATGCGGCATGCTATGCGACACTATAAATTGAAATCACTTTTTAAACTTTTCAACGATTAGTTCGATCACTATTTCTCGTTAAATACTGGTAGCTTCCAAAAAGTGGTGTACAAAAGCAGCGATGTACTAAGTCTCGTTATAATTTTCAGTGCGAGTGGTTTCTTGGTGCTTTATGCGGTAGGTGTCGTCGACTCGTCGCGTCGCACGCGAGTTGTCTCGGAGTTTGAGTGACGGCGGCTTGCTAAATTGTTTTCACATACGTATAATGATAAAAGTTCGCAAAAATTGATTCGTAAAGTACGGGAGTTAAACAAGTAAAATATTTATTAATAATAATTGAATTTACGTTCTTTAAGTTTTTGTGTTTTTTTTAAATAAAAATATAAGCTTACATGACGAATCCTTTTAACACAATAATATAAACATTACTACTGAGTTAAACACTGATTATTTATAATTGTACTGTTAACAAATTTGACTTATAAACATGCAGTAATAACTGTGATAATTATGAAAAACATTTTCACAGGATTTCACATGCGAAATGTTTTCGAAACCGCTGAAGATCAGCCCACACCTTGCCGTGTCAAAAGAATCGAATGACAAGCTAACCAAATATGTACGTATGCTTTCGCACCGCGCATGTTTTGATCGCTCTATAAAATGTATATTGACTTCCGATCGCAACGCGCGATTGGAGACAAGTTGCAACTTCGTAGAATACTGGGTGTCATACAGGAAGTTCGAAAGGACCTCTGTTTGAATTGAAATAGGAGCAGAGTTTTTAAAACACCATAAAGATTTCGTACTGGCCATTTCTTGATCCAAACGACCGATTATTTGTATTCTTTTCTCAAAATAGACACATTTAAATTTAGAACAATATCGAGATTAGAAAAAGTCATGAACTAGAGCGGGATGCGGGCACAAATGCGACCAAAATAATAATAAATGGATGCGAAAAATACCGATACACTAACTATGTATTAATTTGTTACAATTCTTTATAATTATTTTTTGCTATTTTCAAAAACAAATTGCATATAAAATTCGTAATCGTTTTAGAACGCAAATATTAGAGACCGTCATTTTTGCATTAATTTTGAATGCCGACTGTTAATAAAGAAACTCTACATAAAGTTCAATTAAATTAGTAATAAGTATAGTTTATCAAGCTCGGTGGCGTGTGGCTTGAGCACTCTGGTTGTGGGTCAATCAAAATGTATACTCCCAAGCTCCTTTGTGCTTCAGAAGGCACGATAAGCTGTTTGCCCCGGTTGTTACTGCAACCGCTGTAATCCCACCAACCCGCATTGGGCCAGCGTGGTGGTGTTATGACCCAAACTGTTGTTTCTCTCATGTAGAAAGGCCTGCCCCTAGCAGTGGGATATATAGGCTGGCGATGATAGTTTATTGAAATAGTAATATGGCAGTTTGGATAAGTAACAGTTCGTTTTCATTACTGACCGCCATAGAAAACAAAAAAACCAAACTTGTGTCACGAATTTTTTTTCAATTCAATCCAAAGAAGCTATGCGTTATATCAATGAGATCACTAATTTACTTACGATAGCTAATATAAAGGGTAGATGATATGAAGCCTAGCTGAACGGAAATACTTTTGTTATCGTAATCTCTCACGTAAGCATTAACATTAATGGGTCTAATTCTTTTAATTGGTCTCTACCTAAGGGACGCATTATAATTGCTCGACACATTGAAAAAAAATATGGTGACCTTTAGGGCCTACACGTCTCTGTTAATTACATACGACAGTACCACCGTAGTTGTGCGACGCAAAACATAAGCAAAGCGTTCGGAACTTGTAATACAAACGTTATGATGGGCACTTAGTTAATTATATTTATTATCAGTGTTCTCAGTGACTCACGAATATTTTTTCAAATTTGAATTCAAATAAAGTTATTATTTGAATTTAGTATGTCTTACAATAATTGCAATACGTTGATATTTCGCGAGCATCCCGGGAGGTCTTGTTTGACAAAACTGACGCAGGAAAAATCTTATTTCTTCTTATTTTTTTTAAAGTCTAATTTTATTTTATTTTGTTATCCTTAAAACACTTTTAAAAGGCAAAAGTTTGATGAGTTTCTTGCGCTTAATGATAAGTGTAGTGCTTTTTTATGTACTTAAGTAGATAATGTTCAATAATGCTTATTTACTATATAAGCATTATTGAACTATAATTATAATTGACAAAAACTCACAAAGAAAATGTTTATGTTTTTTAATAGAAACAAATTATGAGAAAATTTTTGCAAATTTTTCTAATGCCTTGTGAAACATTCCCGTAACGGAATTATAAATTACATATATGGAGTAGTAACAATGTAAAACAACTGCTTATTAATTGGTATGCTGACACTTTCGTGTTCCTTTTCTATACAGAATGCAATATGGTTGCATACCTATATTTCAATTACCGGGCAGGGGGTACTTGTAATACAATGGTCAATTACTAATGTTTGTAAAAACGACCGTCTGTCCGTCGGCGACATTTCACATCTAAATTGAAACGTAATTCGCTTGGACCTTTCCTTGATGACAATTTCGTAATTAGCCATGACTTGTTTATTTCCTACAGGCGGCTTACGTGAAGTGCAATTTTCTGTGGTGTATATTCTGAACGGTTAGCCCAATGATTTCCCGTCTATGCTACGTGGGAAGCAAAACGTAAAGTATGCTTACAATTATCACCGGCCCATTCTTTTTAATTAGCATTTACGTGATATTTTATTAGAAAAAGTCACGTAACGTTTAATTTTGATAGGTATGTCTTGTATTATTAATAGA
Organism: Nymphula nitidulata; assembly: GCA_947347705.1. Classification (NCBI taxonomy): domain Eukaryota; kingdom Metazoa; phylum Arthropoda; class Insecta; order Lepidoptera; family Crambidae; genus Nymphula; species Nymphula nitidulata. The sequence continues at coordinate 11,376,881 of OX374625.1, read as the reverse complement.
ACTACCTGCTGAGGGTGTAATAGAAGATAAAGGAAAAATAAGAAATTATTCACACGTCTGATATGTAAGTTCTGCTTTGATTAGAACATGATATTTAGCGGTCGACAAAAGTAATTAATTAAAGCCAAGGGCAAATACTGCAATAATAATAAGAGGACTCATAATTTTATTTTAAACAATAATTAAAATATTACAAAAGTATTCAAAATAGAAAAAAAAACGTAGATCACGAAAATTCACAAGGTCATCCCAAGTCCTTGATAGCTGAAATGGTTAGAGGTCGCGGGTTCAGTCTCCGTCTGAGGACATGATTTTTTTCTGCATTAAATACTTGTCTTATAAAAATCTTTATTTAAATACTGCCACTTAGAGCTGGCTGCATTTACATTTTCCATTAGGATTTAGAATTTTTGAATATACATAGGTATATAAGTTCTCTATAAAATAATAAGGCTCTCAATTCAGCCAGGTAATGAGACCAGTCTTATTGGTAAACTTCCTGTTTAACAAGATTTAGGTGATGTTTTTATTTAAGTGTAAGTTCGGTTTATTTTAAATAAGTGTGTACACACGACAGCACATCAAGTGTAACAGTTGCACTACGAAAGCCGCCTCTATTACGAACGGGATAAGGGCGGTCTCCAGGTCAAACTGTTACGTTTGATGTGCTGTCGACTGTACATTGTTTTGTAATAGATTATTATGTTAGACACATTATTGTATGTAATGCATTTTATTTCTTAAATGGAATGATAAATTACATAAAGAACCAATTTTGGTTGAACCGTTTAATGATAAAAAGTTTATAATTAAAATTTAATGTATAGCATAACTAAGTGCGAGTACAACTGAATTTACCATGCGGATTGGTATTATTGTTTCTCGTAAGCTAAAGGGACGCACATACTTACGACTTCCGCTTATAGGCTGTTTCTTTATTGTATTAATTTAATTGCGTCCGTAAGACTATTGGGAAATATCGCATTACATATTAATTATTATAGGAAATGGACTGTAGGGTGATTCTTTTAATTTTATTTTTATATTGTGTCTTCTATTACCATGTATAATGGAATGTAGTAAGTTGTGTTGGGCAAGTTTAATTTAGCTCATTTACTAATTTCTATGCGAATTTCACCTGTTGAGGATTCTACAAAAACAGTAGGTCTGTAAAGTATATACCTACTTAACAGATACAATAGATTTTCTGATATTGTACAGTGTGCAAGCGACAGCCTGATGAAGGAGGAGATTAAAGACTATATATACATTGTCATAAGATGTCAATCTTTTGAAAAATAGAATGAAAAATATCTGGTTTAAAAAGTCATGTTCTGGGGTTGAATGCAATCCCGCTACTTTTCACAATCCTGTTAACTGGTCTCGGAGATAGACTAAATAACTTTTGAGCATTCAGTATAATGTCAAAGCAAAATTAAGAATATAAATTAGAATGAGTTCATTAGATAAATGTAAATATATGAATTTAATGCATGCTTTTAAGTTGTTTACTAAAGAAGTTAATGATCCGCTACTGATATTGTGTATAAGCAGCTTTCACGTTAAGATAAGCAGTAAACATTCCCCGCTATTTATCGTTGTTATCATCATTATTATTATTATTTCTGATGCTGAAATGTCAAAAGTAACGGCTAGGAGGTTGATGAGTTTGGTTTGAATTTATTTCATTACACTATTTCAACACACTATCTCCTTTTAATTAGATATCAATTTTTCATCCCACATACACCCCATTGGTTTCAATTGCTATATTTATGTATGCTACAAATTCAGTAAAGGTATGTGCATCTAGATTTACCCAATTGCTTCTTGTTTTCCTCGTAGCTTAGATACAGAAAGTATTACCCAGTTAAATTACCTAGGTTTTCACTTCGGACTATACTCTTAATATTTGTTTTTGTGATTACAGAAAAAGTTAAATTAATTTTAAATTAGTGAATACGATATCCTAGTTTGATAATGAAAAAATCAAAGGGGTTGGTCAATAAGTGACGTGGTATATTTTTATGGTAAAGCCATGAGATTTTATGGTGAGATGTTACTATCAATTGAATTGGTTAGTGGACAATTGTAAATTGTAATGTATTCAATATAAGCGTGTTTCCATTTTTGATGGCTTTATTCTCGGCCCTACTACCGCAGAGTCTCAAGATAAAACTCTTTAATTCGTGCGTGTTGCCAGTGTTGACTTACGGAACTAAGACGTGGCCGTTTACAATGGGTCTCATAAGAAGACTCAATGTCACCCAAAGGGCAATGGAGAGGGCTATGCTCGGGGTTTCTCTGCGTGATCGAATCAGAAATGATGAGATCCGCAGGAGAACTAAGGTCACCGACATAGCCCAAAGAATGGCGAACCTCAAGTGGCAGTGGGCAGGCCACATTGCAAGGAGGACTGACGGCCGTTGGGGCGGAAAGGTCCTCGAGTGGCGGCCGCGTACCGGGAGACGTAGCCCAGGACCCAGATCGTATAATATAATATAAATATAATTGATTTATATTAAGATAATTAGTACCTAAATAGAAACTATCGCATACAAGTCATGTTCTATTTTAAAACGATAGGATGTAGTTTTTTCGCGATTAAAATGTAAGTGCCGTGACGATCACGTCACCTACGCGTTTTGTTCTAGCAACACTAGCAAGCGGCTGAAAAGTGTAGCGCGATCGCCACACTTGAATGGAGCATACCAGTGCTAGGCGGTGTCCTCTGTATACTTTATGGTTTTGTATAGCGTTGTGTGCACTTATCCCAAGGGTTGCAGTGGTCGCGCTCGTGACGTCGCCCGACCTCGCACTTATCTCGCGCGCTCTCACGACCACGCAGTGCGCAAAGCACGACGCTCGCTGCTTTCGTTAAGTGTATTATGCGCGTACCGTGCCCACATAGCAATGCCTCGATTAGAACTTTATTTTGCAGTTAAATAATTTCAAATATGATTCACATTCAGTCTTGGGTGAGGAATATTTGTTCTACGATAAGTTCTACGAAAGGTCAAATGACATAAAAAACTTAGAACTGCAAGCGTACCACAGGTTGCCTTTGGATGGCACGTACTGTATATTGTTTTTATATCAAACTTCTTGATGAAACTTAGCTAACTATCCACTAATTATTTGAAAGTAAAAAAGGTAAAACAAATAAATATGAGTTGGCTTGACAAGAAGCTATTAATTTAATAATTTTAAAATTTTATGATTTTCAAAAAGGTATTTTTAAATTATAATCGTTTACACTAAAGAATTTGTGAAACTAAAGAAAAACAGAAGTCAAACGAACTCATCTTGTGAGTCGGGTCTTTTATGCATCGTAAAATTTGCATTGCATTTTGTCTTTACAAAAACATTGTTTGAGCCATACTACGAAAAAATACGTCGTGTGCCGACAATGAAAAACCAACCGTCGCGAATGATACTATTAAGTGTCCTCAGCCGAATTAACAACTATTAATACGCACCTTCACCAATGATAATTTAATGACAATGATAAAATATGTACCTTTGTGATAAAAATTTCTTTATGAAACTTCTGACACATACGAAGATTTGGAATAAGAAAAATGAAGCTAATACCATACCATGTTTTTTGGATTCAGAATCTTCAATTGATACATTCCCATGCTAGTGCAGCTTGAAACACACTTCACCTCTGTCACCGCCACCTTGAACACCTTAGCCCAAAAGGTGCCTTTTCAGGCCTCGTTTGATAGAACCTATCTTATAGGAAGGAGTGAACACATGTACTGGCAAAGAATTCCAAGTTTTGGATGTACGACAAAGGAACAAGTTACTTAACTTCCTTGTAAGTGATGTTGAGGTAGAGACAGATTGTCTTAATGATGGTCTTAAATAATAGTTCGAATTTTTATTTTCTCTGTGGTCCCACTTGTTCCTAACAGCAAACAAGCTGTAGCACGTTGTAAGGGCCACCACACATGTGCCAGTCGTAATGCACGCGGGTCGCACACTGTATCTTGCGATCTCGTCATTTGCATCCAGCCTCTTGGCGGCGTTAGTGTGAAAGTCGGTAGAGCTGTGCTCTGAGTGTAATTAGATATTAACTTCAAGTAAGTTCTCTTTTCAGTAGATAAAAAACATAATTCAGATAACATTCTAGTAATATTGTCTTGTAATGTGTTTCTATCCATGAAGTTCATAAGTATATTTAGCCTTCAACATAGAAGATTACACCCAGATTACACCATCATAATTAACGTGGCTGGCCAATTTCAATGATTATTTTGACTTAGGCTTATTTAAAGAAACATAATGACGAATAATAAAATTGTAGAGAGAAAATACACTGATAAATATATCTTTAAGAAACTACTTTCATTAAAAAAAACTTAGTACTTTATTTGTTTTGGAAACGTTAATAAAAATGAATTTTATAAGAGTTCTCCGTGCAGGAAAATCAAATACTTAATATTTATTTTTAAAAGTTGCCAACAGAACGCATCATCTGGCGAAATTACTGAAGGTTACTCTTGCTGGCTTGTTCGCTTTTCCTCTTTTCACAGTCTAAGCGAAACAGCAGTAAAAGAAATTCAAGGCAATTTATTCATTTATTGACTGTCAAAAAAGATTGGCTTATGTTACTTGATAAAAATATTTAAAACAAAAAAATATAACAACATTCATACCAATTGCATCTATGACCTACAAATATTAACATCATTTTAATGTGACAATAATTTACAACGTATTTATAACGGTTTTTTAAAGCAAATGCAGTGTGCTTACTTCTTTTCAAAGCCTAAGCAAAATTTATGACTAGTAAATTAATTTCAAGGCAGTCGATTTAATTAGCATCTCTATAGAATGTCGAAATAAGTTAGCTTAAGTATCTCTATAGGCACCTCCAAACAAAAAAATGTAACATCACACCAATTGCCTCTATGACCTGAAAATATTCACGTCATTTTATAATGTGCCGTTAATTAACTTCGGATTGTAACGTATAACGTATTTTATGGCAGATGCACTGTGTTTAGCAAATGCGCGGCCGTATGCGTGGTCGTGCTCTCGCAGTAATGACAGGCCGCACGCGCGCCGCCTAATTGATAATGGGCGCGGACGTGCGCAGGAGACATGCGGCATGGGAATACGGCCCGGGTCCGGATCATTAGTGGCGAAAAACTCGCAACTCTGCATTATGCGTAAAAATGCAAAAGTAACTAAGATTTCCTGATTATAATAAATACACAAACATTGACGAATGGAAGAGAAGAGAATATGAGTAATGCCGACTTCACAAAAGCAGAGTTAAATGTAAATGTTTTTTTCTACATTTGTTGCCTTAGAGCTGCGACATTTATAAGCCAATTTGGTATTTTTTTTAAATGGGTGCACTTTTAGTTTGGTCCTATAGAAATTTTATCAAAATCGATTTAGTTTGAATTTTTAAATCAAAATAACTGGAACAATTAACTCGTATATGCGGAATTGCGGATTTTCGTTTTCCTGTGACTATCGTATTGTACCACTGACAAGTGGTAAAAAAACTTTGACCTTAGAAACTTATCACAAAAACTGTTAAAAAAATATATTTTTGTTTTATTTTTTATTTTATCCAAAACGTTTCACTAGGTGTTAGACCTGTCTGGGGGTGGGTCGGTGAAATAGCTCCGGTAGAGCCCAGGCTACTTACTTCCGCTATGGGCAGTGGAGTTACCAGGGAGTTTCAGTGGGTTCCCAGTGCCTTTGATTAATAAATATATTAATGACACAAATAAAAGCGCCTGTGGGTGACCCCCACAGACGTCAGTCAAAAATCTAATTAATACGATTATTACAAAAAAAAACTTGTGTTAACTAACAACGTCCTAATCCTGTGTGTCTATCATGTCTGAATTTACGTTTACTAACCATGATGTAGCTTATTCCATTAAGACACAAATTATGTTGACCTATCCGGGAGCAACCAAAGCAAAAGATGCAGAGCTCTCACCATGGCTAGCAAGGTCCTCATTATTTCTTTCCGATTAATATAATTAACATATCGTAAACTTAAATGGATGTAAAAATAATCTATTCTGAGAGAAGTTATAATTTAACGGCTTTATTAATAACGCTCTATAAACGCATTTTAGTTTAGCGTATAAGTTAGAGAAAAACAGCGATTTATAACGTCGAATAACTTGACTAGTTTTTATCACAATCCTCTAGCATCATTCAATTTTAATACTTATAAAGAAACAAAAAATCTAATGCGTTTAATATACATGCAATGCGTTTTGTATAACCATAAATATCGTTGAATTCCATTGCAGGTGTCGTTACAAATTACAATCACCTATTGATCGATCGACGCGATTCGATTATCGCCAGACCTAAACACGTGATCTACAACTTCAATTCGCAATATGGCTTGTGTGTAATTTATGGACTTCACTTCTGAGTAATTCCTGGAAACAAAACCATTATACTGAGTTCTAACTGAATTATTGATATTTTTAATTTCTTTAGACGGGTCATGTCATAACTCATTTTAATGGAGGTCGAGAATTAGTGGCATTTCCTACTCGAAGTTACACCACTCGACTCGCTCTAGAGCAAATAACAATTATACTTCGTAGTGTTGTGTTCCTGCGGCGAGTAAGGTCGCTGGAGCTCAGAGCGATGTATTGTTAACCTCATTCCTATAACATGGGTTCCTTCAAAAAAAAAGAAAAAATGAAAATGAAAAAAAATTGCACCTTATGGGCCGGCGGCATGGTGCTGGCGACTAGAACAGTTTGTTTCAAGCTAGTACAGCTGTCTTCGCATTAGGGCTCCTCTTACCGCTTCACATCAGGTGATGCTGAGTTGTTTGCCGTGCTTTGTATTAAAAAAAACAGGGGGACTCGTTTCCCTAATGCTTCCACTTTATATATACAGTATATACAGAGTAGGCAATGCCTGAGAAGTACCCATGGCATTCCAAGCGACAAGTGACATAGGGTCGATAACGCGCGAGTGATACCCGTTAGTGGTATAGTACTATACAGGCTACTCGGTCAGGGGTCCCGGGATTGAATCACGGTGGAAGAAAATGTTTGTATGATGAGTACGAGCATTGGTTCACGAGTCATTGATGTTTATATATTTATTAGTATATTTCTAATATTTATGCATATTATTATCATTACTTCTCCGTTATCTAGTATCCATAACACGAGCTCATAATGGTGCTTACTTTGGGCTAGATAATAGGTGTGAGTGTATGAATATTATTATTATTATTAATCGGCGTAAAAACCTCGGGGTCAATTGTGTCTGGAATCTGTGGATAGACAGGTCAATAAATGTTATAGGTACAAAGACGACAAAGAATATTATTTTCTCAAAAGCCTTCTAATTATAAAATTGCTGTGTAGAAAGTAGTCTTCATGTATTTACATGATTGTTATGCTATAAAAAGTGTTAGGGTTAATAAGCATGGTTAATAATAATTGAAGCAAAGTTTTTATTCTCACTTTAATTGTATACAATTAATTATGTTCATCAGCAGATTAAGCAAACTATTTCAAAGCGTAAATTATTAAACAATTTACAGTTTTATTTATAAACGCTCACTAAACCTATTTTAGATAAAGCACTGCTAAGCATGATTCTTCCATTTCATTTGACAGAGGAGTGAGTTAAGCAAAAGATTTAATATTCTTATTAATTTATTTTAACGATATAATAAAAAAAATGAATGTTTAAAAGATATTCTACTAGGTGGTAGGCCCGTATGTAGTGTCGTCTGGGTAGGTACCACACCATCGCCTTTCATATTTCAGCCGTGAAATAGTTCGCTGTCTATTGGAGGGAAAGGTAGCCAGTGTAATTATTGGGCATAGACAGCATTTCATCCTAGGCTTCAGGATGACAACGCACCTGCAATATCAAGCGATTTTTCCTTGTTATTGCAGGTGTCAATAGGCGGCGGTAACCGCTTACCACCAGGTGGGCCATCAGCTTGTGTGTCATCTAGTTGTGTAAGAAAAAGGTTCCTTTTTAAAGTTTAGATTAGTAAAAATATATTTCTCAACTAAAATGGATTTATACTCAACAGGTGGTAGGAATTGAAAACATCCTAATTCCAAGGGAGAACATGGTTTGGGTGTACCACCAGCTTGAGATCCCAAGATGTGAATAAAAGAGTCCCCAGCGCGTCCTCACACTGTCCGACAAACTGACACCGTAAACTCCGTATGTGTGAATCGGACCACTTGAAATGAAACACAAAGTGCCGGTAGTCAACTTAAAAAATTATGAAAGAAAACTGACATCTTCAGTCTTCCCGTGACCACGATTGCTGTAAAGTAATCAAAACGTCGAGTGTTTAATAATAATATAAAATTTATTTAAACTCGAGTTAATTACGGTAAAGTGGTTTTATTTCAAATTTGCGTATTTTCGCTTACATTCTACGCGCAGTTGCTATTTTCATTTTGTCTTTTTTCCTCGCGCTGAGTCAGTCATGTCTCTATCCCTGTCTGTCTCGGCCGAAGAAGTTTTAACATTTACCAAGAGATGGCGCTATTTGCATAAAGTTTAACCTATTCTATGTCCCAAAGCCGCAGCAGTGGTCTTTATCCAAGGTATGTACGATGCAACTCTTGTGTAGACCCCAGGACCAGCTCTTCTAGCGCATCCAGAACCCCAGGAGACTACTCCATGTAGTTGCCAACGACTGCTGGACTTGCAAGCTAGGGGACCGCCTGAATTTCCACAACATGCGTCTACGCCTCCTGATAGAACTCCTGTAGAGTAAATTAAAGAAAATTGATTATATTTGCAGTTGGTTATATTTGCAGTAATAGACGATTGTTACCACTTACCATCACTAAGATCAATTACTTGTTTAACATTCTATAATACATTTAAAAAAAGGCGGATATTTGTATCGTGAACTTTATGTCGGATGAGATAGAGAGGGATAGATATATGATTTCTAAGCGCTAGGAGAAGACAAAAATAGTGCACTCGCCGGTAACATAAGGGACACGTCGAATTGATGTATTGAAAAAACTCGGACTTGCGGAAAAATTTAATACTTTACTGCAATTTCTGATAGTTTTATTTGTCTTTGTTTTCACTCATGTTTGGGGTATTGTAAAATTCATTATTAAATTAGTATCTAACACATTTACAACTACTTTAAAACAACAACGTTGATCTTAAATTCAAATATGTAAAAGTCGTAGTAAGTATCGAAAATACGAATGCTAAAAGCGCAAGGTATCCCCAGATATTTATTCAACAAAATTAAAAAAATAAAATTAGTGTTTCATGATAAATCCTTATGAAGAGTCGACGCACATCATGTGTAATAGGTGCACTACGAAAGCCGCCTCTATTACGAACGCAGTAAGGGAGGGCTCAAGGTCAAACTATTATGCTTGTTTGCTGCCGACTGTTCATAACGTATTGCTATCTTGACTAACTGGTCACCAGCCGGTTAATTATGCGTGAAATAAATAAAACCAAAAATTAAGCCTAAAAACTAACTTTAAATTAGGCAGTAAGACGCCTAACGTTTGAAGAAATAGTGAACAAAAAATACTCACAAAACAATAATAATTTGATCTTTTTCCCTAAGGAATAAAATAGCGTTTTATTTACTGTAAAATGCATTTAGTATCTAAGTACTTAAAGGTTTATTTTCTATGATATAAGCTATGTAGCATATTGCTAAAAAAAATAGTTCGCCATGAGTATAATATTCTATTGTCTACAGCATAATTTATTCAAATAATAGATTGAAAATTATTTGGTACTAAAACAGCTCTCTTTAATTCACTGAGTTGCGATACCACTGATTGACTGATGATAGATTATCACGCATTACAAATAATGGACCGTGACGACACATCAGCATTAAAACAATAATATGTCTGTAAAATATAACGCATAACTAAAAGATGAGTGGAGTGAATATACACTAGTAGAATTCCAAGAAGTAAAAAGTGTTTGTATGTAATAGTTTTATTAACGTATGTTAGTATTCTTCAGCTTTCATCTTGTTAATAATACTTTCGAACGCAATACAAAGGAGTACATTACCTATTAAGTCCGCGAATAAAAATATAAATTTTACAGTTTGCTGTTGTTTGATATTGGTTAGTTAGTTAACTATACCTAATCAGACATACCCAGTTTCAAACGACACAATGTCTAAAAACATAATTAAAATAGTGAGCTTCTTGGTTTGACGACCAGGAAATACCTGATATATCTTTGAGTCTTTCCTCACCTAATAACTACAGATAATATTTTAAAAAATTACATTTATTTTAATTTCAACACTTCACCATACTATTAAGTGTAATAAGTAGGTATGTTATGTGTTGATAAGGATCTGCCCGCATTCAGTTTAAAATAAACACCTCGACTTTTTGTCATAAAGCAATTATGAGTATAATAGGTCTGAATTGCGTCCGCGGCGCATGTAAAATGAATCTTTGACCCGGTTGCAACCTAAATGCAAGCATTAGGCACACGCAAGAATTGCCTACTGCGTGCCGGCTCTCAGCGGGTGAGCATGCAAACTGTACGCCACCACACGTAGCTTTTATCGTAGATCAGCCATTGCTGATAAAAACTAATATTTTAAACTAGTTTATGTAATTGAAAAACTTTAACATTTTCATATTTAAATTTAAATTTATTTACAGGTGGGAGTGTTTATGGATAGGGGGTGTTGGTGGACTTATTTTATGCTAAGCACGACAAATGACTCGACACCACCTGATGTGCTGCGGTAAGAAGAGTCCATATGCAAAGAAAAATAGTGCAGCTTGAACATATAACATGATTATACTGTTCTAGCCGCCTCCACGTTGCCGGCCTAAAATGTGCTGTTTTGAAGGTTTATGAAGGGGAGAATATTTATTCGTAACGAGGATTTTAAAAAACATGTGATAAAGATTGGCTTTATTGCATTTTAACATTTCCTGCCACAAATGAAGATAAAAATTACATAATCTAAGACCTTAATTTTTGATTTCAACATTATTATAAATGTTTGAAATATTACTTAGTAATTAAAATATGAAACTAGAAAATATTTTTTTTTACGTGTTAAGGCGGGAAGCGATCCGCCTCAAGACGTGAAATTTTTCTAGTTTTATATTTTAATTACTAATCTAAGACCGCATACGAATTAAAGTACTTGATATACTTTTTATATTAATATTACGTAAAATATTTTTTTAAATATTGAATTAGTAAACGGAGTTGCAATAAGAAGACGAATAAAAATATTAAGTTTTGTTTTATCTCTAAAGACATCAGACACAATAGATTTTCTATTGTGTGTGAGTGCTGGTGATCGGTAAGGAACCTGGGAAAACAAGTTTATTATCACATTCCTTCGAGAAATGGTTTTAACAGAAAATTCTTACTTCTCTGAAGACTAGCAGAAGCCTCTTCATCATCGCAATATTCTTTCTCTGAAGAAACAACGCGGTACATCTGAATGCAGTCATTTTCTTTCGCCGATGATTCGTCAGATACACGAAGCCAAGATAGATACTGTATTTTCTTTGCTAATATCACTGTGTTAACTTGAATTCCTTGTATTTGTCTAGATTTCAATGGCCCAGAAGAACATCTTATGGTCTAAGCACCCGACAAATATAGACAAATAATTGAAAAAGTCACACTAACACTGACAATACCTAAGACGTACCTACGTCAGGTTGTTTAATTCGCCTACTTTAGACACGTGCCACGAATATGCTCTCCTCTGCGCGTACAAGGACGCGTACAAATTCCCGCGCAAAGTGAAGTCTTCAACAAAAATCCGTTTGGGTGACGTACCACATTCGTACATCAGTGGTTAAGGGTTAATAAATAGTATTCAGTATTCAATTCAATCATTTATTGCTTTCATGTTGTTTACAGAGGTAGTTCTTAAAAAAAATAGCTATTTGGTAAATATAGTAGTTAGAAAGAGAATAGGGTAACTTTTAGGAGATTCTTATAAATATCAATCCGTACTAGGTACCTACCTAATATAACAAATGCGAAGGTTACACTGACTGTTCGTTATGTTTTCATTGTTAGCCTGCTGAAAATTTCGAATGGAGATAAATTACATCCTGATAATTGGCCTTATGCTACCTTTTTGTCACAGTACTAATCATAATTGTAGGAATTATTTGAGTATGAGCAGCAGTTGGCGGTGGGTTTCGCCACTTTAACGTCAGACTAGTGTCGTCTTTGCTTTCAGACGTACAAATGTCGAAATCAGGGTACAAATGTTACGGAGCACTGAAGGAAGGATATGAAGGATTTTGAATCAGATATGAAGGATTTTGAATCTGAAACTTGATCCTGCCATCTTGATGCTGGCACAGAATACACGCAGATGGCCATTTGTTCCGTGTACCTATTTTTATTATGTTCTGATAGCTTAAAATGAGACTGGTAGTAGTAGCTTTTTAATGATCCCATTGTCTGGCAGACCTTGATATTGAAAATAGACGCCTCTTTTCTGTAAATATTCAAATCGCTGCGAAAGAACTTACAGGCACAAGTCATAGTAAATATTTTTTATATCTACTACGTACTTTAAATAAACACGGCTACATTATCCATGAAAAAAATAATTATAATATCAAATTGGTTGCGAAAATAGCTTGTAAGAAGATACCGCCGCAGCGTGGGGCGATATATTAAAATAAGGTGTGAAATGTCAACCGCATAAAACACTACAATTCCTGTACCGCAGCGTTGCTACTTGCTACGCACCTGTCGTCTTGCTCATTCGGAGAATACGCTCTTGTCAAAGTAAAAGTTATTCCAAAATTGTTGATGATTTGTAAAAGCAGCTCAAAACGTGTACCAAGTTGTTTTTATTTTCATGTCTTCATGAAATGCAAATGCATATTGAACTTAAATTTCTTTACTTCAAGGTTTGAAATATTATATTTATTGCGATAGATATCAGCTGACGTGCGTGGACAAATGAAAATAAGCGATTCAAACCTGTGTCAGACCCTAATAGTAACATATCAACAAAAAGACGGACAAGCTTTATATTTTATCAATAAATGATCTCGACTTAAAATAATATAATAGGTATATAGTGTTAAAGTAACTAATTTTGAGGATTTTACTCGGTAGTATTTGGTTAACTGAATTAAATATAGAGACAAGCTTCCATAAAATACAAAATATGCAATTTATTAACCAAGCTCTTCTTTAAAGATAACAAAATCAACAAATTTGATACAAGCGTCAATAATATCACAAACGTCGACACATTTGTGATATTATTGATTAGCATCATAATAATAATATTCATACACTCACACCTCATCATCATCATGTCATGGAGAGTATTGGTCGTAGACTACATAAGTGATCACCCTAAAATTAATATCATTATAATCCTACCACAAAATTAGAATGAAATATTAATTCGGAAGAGGAAAATAGAAAAAACACTATTCTTTGACGTAGATTCAAAATTAGCACTCATCATCGTCATAATTTCAGCTGAAAGACGTCCACTGCTGGACATACGCCCAAAGATAATGGATAATAGTGATAATTAGTAATGATTCCTAATTAATAAGTCAAACATTTATAATGATCATTACGTTAGAACATGTGTTAATTAACTAAGGACCAGTGAAAAAAGACAATTAAAAAGGGCGCGCGTAGATATGCATAATTCAGTAAAGATGTTACAGAATATTTTATCCCTCTAGCATTTAATTGGATTTGCTCATTAAGCGTTGTCTGAAAACGACAGTCCAAAACTGCAATATTTGTTTATTGTCACATGAATAAATAATAATAATAATGTTATGTGAGTGGCAGTAATTTGCAAATAAACTTATTATCTATCTATCTAAATATCTTCATTTTATTTTGGTGGCTGTTTTATGTGGAAAGGATAAATAATTATAGAAATGTAACCTTTTGAATTCGCCGTTATAGTTTAAATAGAACCACAAACAATATTAGTAAGACTTCTTTGTCTCCATGCTACTGTATGCTTGCAACATGATCTAAATTAACTTCGCACGAGGCAGGCAGCTCAAAGACAGTCAGCAAAAACGGCCTTTCATTAATACCTATACCTAGGTAATGTTAAATCCATATTTATAAGTCGGACCGTCTCCCAGGCCTATTTCTGAGAATTGAAGACGTCGTTAAAGTTAATTATCAACCCTTTTGTGATCTCCTTAATGTGGACAAGAAAGGAAAGTAAGCTGCCAGTTAGATATTTGTTTAAGAACGCTATATAGAAAGTATTTGTCTACAAATGTGGAGAAAAAAGAATCGGCTTATTATGCCGTGCTAATTAAAAAAGTATTAGCCCTTTTAATCACATATAGGGTGTATTTAACATAATCGATTGCTGGAAACAAAGTCCAAGCCGCTGTGTCAGGTCATTAGCACATCAAAACATAGCTTAGACTAGCATACATGCACTTACAATGTAGAATGGGGTAATTTTGTAGGCGGGGTAACCCAAATCAACACACCTTTCATGATAGAAAAGAATAAAGAGCCATGCTCAGTGTTGGTATACACGTGCATGGGTCTTCCTTTCAACCTGCTGATTGAGAATTGAAAGAGATTATCAATTATTATCTACTAACCGACTGAAAAAATGAAGAAATAAAAAAGTTATTTCACAAAATGGAATCGACTTCATAACACGACTAGCTGGCCGAGTGGTCTGTGCCCCTGGCTATACAGGCTACAATACGGTTTATCCCGGTAGTGTGTGATGAGTACGAGCATTTGTTCACGAGTCATGGATGTTTATATGTTTATTTTGTGTATTTCTAATATTTATTATCATTTTTTCTCCGTTATCTAGTATCCATAACACAATATCTTAGTTATGCTTACTTTATGATTTATTATTATAAACACTAAAAACAAAAAACAAAAATAAATTCAAGTTAGGTACTTATCGTATATAAAGGTATTATTTGGAGTAGGTGCTAAACTATTTCCAAAAGAATAGAAAGTGAAGCACCGACAGCCCAAAAAATATATTTTTATGAGATAAACGTACCTATTATAACTTGAAATTAGTATTAAGTCAATCAACCATTTTTAGTGAAATTAAACTCGAACAGGTAAATTTCGGACAAGTAATCGATTCCCAAGTAAATAATAATTATATTCTTCCGGGTGGAAGTATATAATTATTATTTTCTTACGAACACCTATTATCTAGCATAAATACCGCATCATTAAGCAGGCTCTTAATCATACTTCAGTTATGCATTTCCTACTATATAGACATCGACGAAAAAAAATTTTTTTTTATACAACTAGATGACAAACAAGCTGACGCGACGGCCCACCCATCTGATGGTAAGCGGTTACCGCCGCCTATACACACCTGCAATAAAAAGAAAAAATCACTTAATATTCCAGGTGCGATGTCATCCTGAGGCCTAAGATGAAATGACGGCTATGCCCAGTAATTGGACTGGCTACCTTTCCCGTCAATCCGAAACACAGCGAACTGTTTCACGGCTGAAATAAGAAAGGCGGTGGTACCTACCTACCCAGACGGCCCTACATACCACTTAATAAATTAAATAAAATTGTGCCTATAAACGTTATAAAAGTACTGAATAAAGAAACAAACATCTATGACTCGTGGACATTTGTTAGTACTTATCTTAAAAACATCTGCATCTACCGGAAGTAGAACGTGTGGTCGTCAAATCAATGTGCTTTTATTCTGTCTTATATACATAAGCATGTTTTTACAAATTTGTACATTCTCACTAATTAAATACACATACAAATACACGCACTTATTGTTTTCTACGCACTTACATACCATAATTGACTTCTAAACATATAGGTACGCCGCAAAAACCCTATGTGAATTGAATACCTTAGAAAGAAAGCACCGATTTCAACCCACGCTTACTGACTGATACTAATTTGTGAATGCAAGCATTTCAATTTGTTCTCTATTACATACATAAAACAGTTTATGTGCGTATAATGCGTGTGTCAACTAAATAATGCGTGCGATTAGCATTAGTTAGAATGGTAATTTTACCGCGAAACGTCGTCACTGCGCACTGGTTAGAATCGGAATTATTCTTGGTTTTTGTCGTAACGGCCGTGCGTAGCGTGCGTAGCAAATCGTCTACACATACGCACTAGGCATCAGTGCGTGAGGCGTGATGGGCACGGATCAATGGACGCATAGTAAGTGCTCGATCACGCACCTATACTTATATATTATAGATCGTTTCGTGTGTATGTGTATTAAAAATAGAACACGAATACTCACAGAGCTTAATAATAAATAATTGATAGAACTGGTGGCGAGATATGATTCGTAATTAGAAGGGCAGCGAAAGGTCATTGTTTTAAAATACACAATAAACTACCATTTAAAATAATCGATATTCTACTTGCGGACTTATACCTTAACTTACCTCATGCCTTCTTTTAAGCCTTATTATCACTTAGCCTATTAATTAAAGTCGAAGTGTATATAATAAATTTAATATTCTCATACGTGGAATGTATATTTATGGTAGGGTGAAGACATAAACACCTTGTTGAAGACATAAAAACCAAAATGTTTTATTTTTACTTATTGATTGCTACATAATAATGAGAGATATAATAAGTTCGTTACTTATGTCAATAAGGTAAAGTAATTGTATTTAAGTGTCTACCTAGTAGTGCGCTTTAATTAGAAAATATGTTTTTATTTAGTTAACGAGGTAGATTAAGCAACTTTAAAACTAGTAAGTAACGTAAACAATTATATTATGGCGATAGTCAAAATCGACGCCTATTACGGATATATTTTTATTTTTGTGTTCTATTTTGTCTGGTTATCCAAAGAAGAATAGCTATAAACAGGGTGACTATTAGTTCATAGAAATGTATTGCAACTTTCAAAAAAACTCTTTTCATTTAAAAATTTCATTACATTTGTATGAGATTATATAACATTGGCTGCATTAGTACATAGACCACGTAATTATCATACCATATTATGTTTTTGAAAGTTGCAAACCTATATTATTTCTATAAACTAATATAGCCCATGTTTTAATTTATTGTAATATTGTCTTCACCACTCTGTATATTAGAATAGTGATACAGGTTTTTTTATCTAATATAAAGGTATTTTTTGGAGTCGGTGCTCCACTTTCTATTGTTTCTGGAAACAGCCAAGCACCAAGTCCAAATAATACTTTTTGTAGAAAATTTGTATTTAAATTAAGTTATTTTTGCCTTTTTAGTGTTTTAAAATCGGGTTTTATTTTGGTTTGAATTTTTTTAACATATAAGTATAATTGTTTTTATAACTTGACTATTGTTCATTGAACAGTTCCGTTCTCTATCTTCGAAAATTTTTATTATATCTAGGTAAAATTTATACGGGACGAACCTGAAAATATAGTTATTTCTACATTACAGAATAATCAAAATCGATTTTACATTTGACGGAGATATAAGCTAGCATTACTAAAAAAATAAACTTGTCGAACTGATAACCTCCACCTTTTTTGAAGTCGGTCCAAGAATAGGCCCATTGTAACAGCCGCCTGCGGCGGGTAAGGTGGTTGGTTGTTATAGCAGAATTAAGGGATAAGTACCTGACTTTTCTCTAACTGCTTTTCTTGTAGGTTCAGAGCCCAACTTTGAAGAGACGTGCTAAATTTGAATTTCAATACTGTATCTTTCTTTCTAAATATGTTCATGAAAAGGATAGCAAAAGCAATAACTGTCAAAATAATTAAATTTATACAGCTGTAATAGAAATCATAGTCAATTTTAGAAGGCATGTTGTAGAGTGTTTGTAAAACCCACAATCATCACGTTCAATGGAACTTTTATGTAAATTATGATGCTGAAGCCAGCGTCAGATTTATATAAAAGCATTTGTAAGGCAGCTGGCTATCGATTTGGTTAATCCTCATCAAATGGCAAGGTATGGTAAAGCCACTCTACATATTACGGAGTAATCAAGTTCATTCAAAGGATATCATGTATATCCAAGAACCTAAAATAGAAAAACAAATATGTCAAGTAAACATGTGCAATGATCACATGATTGCTGTCTGTCAAAACTGTGATACCAAAAATTAGTATTTTTTATTGTTACAATACCGGACGACGACCGGTTGATGACCGGCTGGTCGAGCGATCTGTACCCCTTACTATGCAGGCTACTCGATCAAAAGGTCCCGGGTTAGAATCCCGGTAGGAGCAAATGTTTGTATGATGAGTACGAGCATTACACATATTATTATCAATATTTATCCGTTATCTAGTATCCATAACACAAGCTCTTAATGATGTTTACTTTGGGCTAGATAATAGGTGTGAGTGTAAAAAAAAGAAAAGAAAGAAAGAATATAGTAACAATAAAAAATACTAATTTTTGGTAAGTTGGTTGGTTGGTTGGTTTGTGCAAAAGAGTGCTAAAGAGTTGATAAATATATTATGTAACTTCAAAGATACTCATCAATAATAACCTTATTTTGAATGTATATCGTGTTTTATTTCTATTAACAGATTTGGTGTGCTGTACAACGCACGCGACTGTTTCTTAGCAACACCAACACACATTTTATTTTTGTGTACTGGCAACATAATTATAGCTTCTTGTACTGGTAATATAGGCTCATACTGTGTAAATGATTAAATAATAATTTACTGATCAGTGACTTTAAATAACGTCTACGTAGCGGTCCCAGCTGGTATAGCAACAGTCCAATGCTATCGTGAGGATCCCAACACTATTTATGCAATTTTTAGGCGCGCCCAATTAAGGGTTAATCGAGTTCCGATTTATTGAGAGCCTTATCTGCTGATGGGTTATGGAACAGCGGATATAACGTAGGATCAGCTATTTAAAAGTACACACTATGGAGAGACTATTTTATAGAGCACCCTAACTGGGGTTCATCTATCCTAATGTTCTGGACAGTAATTTATTAGATAGCAAAGCTAAGGTAGACACAGTTGTTTATCACGTTGGAATGAAGAAAACTGATAGTTGATTTGATTCTTTCTAGAAAAATAAGGTCCGAAATCACGTTTCCATGAAACATTTTTATTGTCTTATATTTTTGCAAGCATTATACACTTGAAATAAAACCACGCACAACAACATTAATATCTAGCTTTATATTTAGTTTCCAGTATAGCGCGGCCCCTCGAATCGACACGCGTGATTGGGTACATAGTAAATAAGCGGGTTTCTACTACTGTTGCTTCTATTGATTAATAATTACGTCTAGCTATTTCCATATATATACATCTATATTATGAATAAACAAACGCACACCGGTGACGCATTAATGCGTATAGTATGAACAATCGTTGAAGCTCATAAATCTTTAAGTAACAAACCTTTTCTCAATTTTAATAAATGTTAGAAAGATATTATAAGAACATCTCTAGACTTTATGTTGATGATTTCTATTCTAGTCCAATCTAGTTTACATCCGGGTGACTTAGAAATCCATATGTAACGATATTGTGTTCGCAGTCTCCTATTTATAATCATTATTAAGTTGAAATAAACTTCATCACCAGAATCACCGTTGATTTATTTATTTTTAATTACCTACCTCTTAATTTACTTATTTTTTAAACAAAAAGCCGAATGTTATGCATCCACACAAGACGCCTTGCGACTACAGAGTACTTTTATTTATATATTGCATCATCATCATCATCACCAGCCTATATACGTCCCACTGCTGGGCACAGGCCTTCCTACATGGAAGAAACACATGACGAGTTTGGGCCTAGCACCACCACGCTGGCCCAATGCGGGTTGGTGGGTTAAAGCAGTTGCAGTAACAACCGGGACCAACGGCTTAACGTGCCTTCCGAAGCACGGAGGAGCTCGAGATAACAAACTTTCATCGACCCATCCCATGATCAACCATGGTGAAAGTTGCTTTGTTTTTCGTATCGAAACCAGAGCGCTCAAACCAATACGCCACCGAGCTCCTTATTTATATAATAATTTTAAGTTTATTTTATATGTAGGTTTATTTTAACTTTGTTTAAGTTTAGTTTGTATAATATATTTTTTTGCCGTGCACCGCTTTTTGGTTTTCTGCTTAGCCTCTGGTTGACTGGTAGAGAATGCCATTAGGCGTTGAGAACAGATGAAATAAATTAATATTTTATTATGTAGTCAGTATCAGCATATTCAATCATTCCGAGATGTATAACGAAACAGCTAAATACGAAATATGAAGTAACCATAAGGTCGAATCTTTCGTCCGGATCATTTGGATTTCGAAGTACTATAGTATGAAACTCTTGTAATTTCAGGCCGCACCGTCGAGATTCAGTTTCGTATCAGTCCTACAGATCTATCGGTCATATGTTCATATTATGTTCTAAAGCCAAAAAATATTATGAAGGCTAATTGCGCTGGCCACATAATACCTACCTACGTATAATTCCTATAAGCGGCTTGTTGACGAAAGGTTATCATAGGTCGTTTATCTACGGCCATCTTTAAGGTAAAAAATAATCCTTTTTATATCTCATCGTTTCTTATCCTACAAAATTCGTTGCATTTCGTAAACTTTTCGTAAACACGTCTAATAAAACAAAAGAAAGAACATAAAAGAAATATCTACGCCGTAAGTGTGCCAATATTTTAAAAAAATCATTAATAATGTTAGATTATGCGAATGTCTCTTAAAATTCCTGTTGTGTCTACGTTATACGCCAAATATGGAAGTCAGTTCGACTGTTAGCAATAATAGAAACATTACAGACTTATTCGTAATTTATTGAACCTACCGTAAGAAACTTTCGTTTTACTTAAGATAAGGTTTAGAATCGCTTGCTACACACATTTATTAGTGAAGTCAACCACATAAAACCGTTAATTGTCTTCGTACTTAGTCTAGTGGCCTTTGGCAACATCTGCTGGCTATGAAAGTTGTAAAAAAATACGCACCGAGTTCATAGTTGTTGTTCTTCCGTTGCGTAGAAATGTCAACAGTTTTGAAATATTTTGTTATTACATCTAGATAACTTAGGTAAGATCTACAATAAAGAACTAGCTGAGTGCGTGATAACTGCAGCTTATGACAAAATGTCCTGAAATATTACGTTAATTAATTATGATAATCACGTGGCATCAGTTGAACAAAGAAGTAAACGTCGCTGCAATTTTTTTTGAAGGTTATCGTTAGTTCAAGCCTTCGATTAACCTTTGAAGAATTTCATGACAGTCGTCGTACAATGCAGAATATTCGGACGAGAATCTTTTAATTCAAGAGTATTGGTTTACATTATAGAAATGTTGACTTACATAATATTATTAAGATCATATTGAAAATTCTGAAAATAAGAATATTCACTTAATTTTTATTACTTTAAAAATAAATTGAGCATATAAGGTAGGTATATGTTACAAGCAGAATGAAGCTGATCACTCACAAAAACTTCCTCCAGTTATACAATACTAAAGTTTTGTATCAAAATTTTTAACATATGAATGCGTAATAGGAGTGGCTAGAAATGAGTCGTCTAGTCTGCGTCTAGCATACCGGTTCATCGCAGAAAACCTGATTCGAGGATAAGGTCAACGAGTCGCATGCAGTTTTTTTAGGAAACCATAGGCTGGTTATTAGCCCTGACGAAATAGCTTCAATTTTTCTTTTAGAATATTCAAATCAGTTATATCTGCGAGCATAGGTACAATAAGATATTTCAAATATATTACGGGAGCTGTTACTATATTTTACTACTTGGTATGCAAATAAACTGCAATAATATTTAATTAAATAAATGCGGAGTAGCTCGGTGGCGTACTGGTTTGAGCGCTCTGGTTTCGATTACAAAAACAAAGCAACTCTCGCTATGGTCGATCCCGGGATGGGTCAACCAAAATTTCTAGTCTCGAGCTCCTCCGTGCTTCGGAATGAATACGTATTACGTAAATGTTAGAGATCAGTCGGAAAAAATATAATTAATTTAGGAACTATATTTTTAGGAGGAGTATGAATAGATAATACGTACTACCTGTGCATAAAAAACATACCATAAGAAATTAAATAATTATTATATAATTTATTTCTGCCATTTTAATGTTTTGAAGTCCTTTTATGTCTTGTTTATTATTATTTTTACAGGTAGTGATAGCTTTTCGAGGTCAAAGCTAGATGGGTGACCGTCAGTATTACCATCTTGTCTTTATCTCAGTTTCTGATTGAAATACACATAAGTATTGTTTTTTTTTAATTACTTCACTCTACTTCATTGAGGAGTTCCATTCTCTATCTTCAAAGATTTTATCTGATCCTGGTGAAAGTTATATGGTACGAAACTAATAATCATAATTATTTTTATGTTCGAACACTATACTCATTTGAACATATAAAGAATTATCAAAATCTTAGTAATTAAAATATAAAACTAGAAAAATTTCACGTCCTGTGGCGGGAATCGAACCCGTGACCTTTCGCAATCCGGGCGACTGCTCTAACCAACTGAGCCACACAGGACCTGTGAAATTCTTCTGGTCTATCTGTATTTGCGTTTATGAGCTAACGTCCACCCTACAATGTCGAAATGTTCTATTTCAACATCCGAAACGAGTATTGTTACAAATACCTACGACTCGGTTAAGTTGCTCCAACTTAACCGAGTCGTAGGTATTTGTAGTAGATTTTAACATTGTTATAAAAGTTTATAAAATTACTTATTTTATAAACTTTTATTATAATGTTAAAATCAAAAATTAAGAATATTAAAATCTGTTTGCATTTGACGGAGATATGACCCAACATACCAAAGAAAGTTCGCGAATTAATAACCTTCTCCTTTTTTCAATTCGGTTAATGATGAAATAGAGAGGGCTATGCTTGGTGTTTCTGTACGAATCAGAAATGATGAGACCCGCAGGAGAACTAAGGTCGCTGACATAGTCCATAGAATTAAGAGACTCAAGTAGCGGTGGGCAGTCCACATTGCAAGGTGGACTAATGGCCGTTGGGGCGGAAAGGTCCTCGAGAGGCGGCTGCGTACCGGCAGACGCAGCGTTGTTGGTAGGAAGCCGATGGATGAGAGCAGTGCAGGAGCGATCACTTTGGAGAACCTTAGGGGAGGTCTATGCCCAGTAGTGGGTGTCTTTCGGCTGATATGATGATGATGATAAATGATAAAATGGGAGTGTAAATCATAATTGGGATACGTAACCGCGATGAACGTTATTACGGAAGTTTACCATTGTGACGTCCGTCTTCGCGAAAGTTTTTTTTTGGGAAAGTCTTCATTTCGATAGTTGGAGGGATCCGAAGTTATTGCAAAATCCAATAAAATAGTTACAGTTCGAACCAAACCTAACCAACTGAATTTATTTTGGAATTTGATGGTCAGGTCCCGGCCACTTTAATTTCTATTTATTTTTCAGGTCATAGTTCTCAATAATAAGTACCCTAACCATTTTTTACGAGACCTATTTTTATTATAAATTTCCAAACTTAATTCAATTGGTATGGCGGTGATGATAAGAGGCCCGACGGCGTGACTCTTGTGCCTTGGAATATGGGTAGGTCTTTGGTGTGGACCGCTACTTGTGTTGACACCTTACCTTATTATAAATTTGAGCCTTTTGGGGTTGAGACATTACACAGACCTTGGGGTCCAGGAGCACACCGACTGTTTAGGAACATTGCAATTTCATTTATGTAAAGTTTTAAGTGACATTAAGGCTGGTATAATTATATTGCGTATAGAGATAAAGCCTCATTTACTTTAATAATATAGCACTGGCTGCAATACTTCATAGAAATGTCATAAAATTATCAAATGAGTAAGATGTATTTGAAAGTTGTGAAACATTTCTATATATTTATACAGCCCATGTTTTATTTTATAGTCGCATTGTCGTCACCATCCTGTATGTATTTGTATGAATAAGATTTTTTATAAACGTACAAAAATTGGTATGGTTATGTTAGATATGAATGATACTGTGGCCTGCGTCATTGGAGTGTGTATGAGTCCCAATTTTTATGTATCGCTTTTCCGCAGCTCTAGCATCTTTGTAAAACAGGAACGTTTGAAATGAGAGGAGGCTAAAAACTGCAATGGAACTGCAGATCGGTCGGGGAGTATTTGATGATTAATTTAAGTCGATATCAAATTTATTTTTGGAGTGTTTCCAGAAAATAGAAAAAGTGAAGCCTTGATATAAAAAAATGAGAACATATGCTTAAAAGATTTTTTTGAGTTTTTTAATATTATGCATTTTTAGTATTTTTTCCAACTTTGATTCAAACTTATTTATTCAAAAATCAAATAAATTTTCACAGATTTTAGAAATATAAAATTATTATAGGTAGATAATCTCACTTAAATACCTTAATACTTGTCAAGGTACCTAGCAACGCAATCAGAATACCTGCAGCAAATACGCTCATCAAGGTTATAGTATAATAATAAATTACGTACCATGGTAAGAAATTGTAGAATACTTACTTGCATTTTTTTCCTGTAGCAAACAGACACAATAGGTTTTTAATTGTGTGTGGGGTTCAAAATGTACAGCGTAACGAGTGGATAAATGATAGCACTGGAATTTGATGTTAACGTTTTACCAACGCTTAATTTGCCGAAGACTGGTAAATACGTTTTTTTACTGTCCAAGTAATAATTGCAAGCCGCCATTTGCCTACTGGGGAAAACAGTGTGAAAACCGTCACTAAATGATTAATCACCGTCACTAAATTTACTAGGTGGTAGACCCATATGTAGGGTCGCCTGGGTAGGTACCACCGCCTTTCTTCTTTCAGCCGTGAAACAGTTCGCTGTGTTTCGGATTGAAGGGAAAGGTAGCCAGTGTAATTACTGGGCATAGACGGCCTTTCATCTTAGGCCTCAGGATGACAACGCACCTGCAAGATCAAGTGCTTTTCCTTGTTATTGCAGGTGTCTATAGGCGGCGGCAACCGCTTACCACCAGGTGAGCCGTCAGCTTGTTTGTCATTTAGTTGTATAAAAAAAAAACCATTTTATGAACAATCCGAAGGGGAAAGACGATATTAAAAACCTGAGCGAGCTTTTTATTCTGTTCCTATCTTTTTGACTAAAAACTTGGAGTTTTTCAAAGTCGACTGTTTTTTTTTGTGTTTTTTAAATGTTACCCTATTGCTATCGTAGTAAGAGCCTAAAGTCGCGAATAAAGCATAGTGATGGAATACATACAATAGAACTTAGAATTGATGAATAAGTTGATACATCGAATAAAATATTTGACCTTTAGTATTGTCATTTGTAATAGCATAAGTAGTTAATTTAGTATGTCATTGCAAACCTGAATGAAAGATGCAGAAGTTTTTTGCGCCGCTGTGAACCAGTGGCAGAGTAAAATAATGAGGAGTAACTTAGTAATGCTGTCATTTCACAAGCCCCCGGTCCTTGTCCTAAACAATAGAAAACCTATTGTGTCTAACATGCAGGTATTTCACAAATTGTATAAACAGCTTTTTGATATTGATCAATTACTTCAGCTAAATAATCACGAATAGTTATTATTATTTGTAAAGGTGAAAACCATCTATTTTATACATCCATTTTTTTATTTGGCTCATAACTTATAGAGAGGTATTGAATAGAGGCTATTGCAATTTATAAAGTGAGAAATATGTAAATAGTTATTGCAGTGACAGTACTGTTACTGATTACTAACACTCGTATAAACTGTGAAGAGACTAGAACTATACAGGGTGGTGCCGTCAATACGACAATAAATTAAAACATAGAAAATAATTTCATGACATTATTATGAAATAATTCAGCCAATGATATATTATTTCATACAAATGTTATAAAATTATCCAATTAAGACGATGTTTTTGAAAGTGGCAAACCATTTCTATGAACTAATATAGCCCATGTTTTAATTTATTGTCGTATTGACGGCACCACCCTGTATAAATAGTATTTAGAATTAACTTTAGCGCATAATGAAACCAAACAATAATAATCAACTTCGATGCTATAATGAATATTTTCAAAATTTAATAGGTGCCTAAATACAAACTACACACACACACACATACTTACACACACACGTTACATACGTAGAATTAGTTAAATACGTAGAAGTACAAAAAAAAACGTTTGTGTCTTCGAATGTTTTCCCTCGATATGTGTAATAAAACAGTAATCAATAATATTAACATGTAGCAACTTACGTCATCCCCGAGACGAGCTTAACAGTAATTAGGATATGACTTTATGAATAAAAAAAGTATCTTGAAAACACGCTGCAGTCGTACGAATTGGCAACATTGTATAAATGTTACTTTGACATTATTGTGCACCAATTAATACAAATTCCAATACGTATGATATACGTACAGTCGATAGCATATCAAGCGTAGCAGTTTGAGCTCAAGACCGTACTTATTCCTTTCGTAATAGAGGCGGCTATCGTTGTGCAACTGTTACACTTGATGTATTCTGTACAACTATTTATTGTCTATTGTCTCAATAAGGCCGAGTCATAATACATGCTATCCTGCTCTTCTTATCCAGCCTCGACCTACCATTTTCTTCTGTGTTAAACAAAAAACAAGCTGCCCAACTCAAATCCAGCCTGTCGATTCTGTAACAAAACTCGCACCTCACTTCGCAAGTCACTTCGAATTCAACTGTCAAATAGAGCAAATTTTCATACATTTTTTGCTCTATTTGACAGTTGAATTCGAAGTGACTTGCGAAGTGAGGTGCGAGATTCGTTACAGAATTGCACCCCTGGCCTTGTCTGCGTGTGAAAATATAGGAAATAAATTATTCCAGGGCACTAAAACTGACTTGATAGAAGATTGTCATCCGAAAATGTATCCGAAATTTGTAATAATTTTGTGACAGTGATATTATTTTATGAATTTAATTTTAAATAAATATGCAATTAAGTACTTGGTTATTTTAAAAATTATCAATTTAAAGTTTAACAACTTACATTTTTAGTGATAAACTTGTCTATAGAAAATTGCAATATCAACGTAATCACTTGATACTGCAGGTGCATTGACTTGGGGGCACAGATTAATAACAGGACAAGAATTTTATTGTTAATGCCTCCCGTGTGCTCCCGTGCCTTGTAATTACACTGGCTACTTTTCACGACGAAACGCCGTGGGTAATAAGAAAGGCAGCGGTACCTAATTAGACAGACCCTGTAAACACCTAGTAAAGTAAATTTTAAAAGGTATAATCTATCTCACGAAATTAAAAGTCTCTATTTGGCTATAGCACATTACGGCCAGCAAAAAAGGCATTGATAGAGGACCTGCAAATGTATGTCCATATTGATGGATACTAAGCATTGGCTTAGTTGTGACCAAGGCTTGTATAGCGCTTTTCTCATATAATGCACGGTAATTAGAACTAAGTAGTACCTAGGCAGATTTTATTTATTTAAAAATACAATTATTGAATGTACAATTTTTAAAATTTAGAGTGGACTTTTTTGCATTATCCAACATTCTATTTGCAAGCCAGTTCGAAATTTAAATAAAACCTTTGATTAATTACCTTCTTGGTTGCCATGTTTTGGAGTAAAAAATCGTTCCATTTTTAAATTACACGACAGATACATAGTAATTTATTTGGCCGCTAAAATACGACAAATATGGATTTTCAATATTATTTTAATATAACTTTTGCGGGCTGCTGCTCGCATGTGTTTGGCCAATACAGTAATTTCGATTTATCTCGAAGATTGTCAAAATGATGCTCAAATTTACAAGCATGTTTGAGAAAATGTAAATTAATGTATGCAATTTGAGAAACTATGTTAATAATTTATATATTTATTTACCGTTTTTTTTTCTTCACAATAGTTTTTTTGTTCTTTAAGAATCCGAAAATAATCTATATTTTGTTCCGTATAGGTATAAATATAAGAAAGTTTATTTTAATTACATACTTGCCATAGCCGCCATGATGAACATTGTACATATAATATGTTACATAACTAGCAGGATGTTTAATATTATATCCATACAAGTACAAGGTCAATCTATGGAAATCACAGCTACAGCGAACATTACTAGATTCGTGCCTATTTCGATCAATCATTTTATTTATTCATAGGTGCAATATACTGAATGACGTGAGACACCATTATCATTTGTTCCTAAATGGGTGTTACAAGATAAGCATCTTCAATCACCATATAAATAAGTAAGGTATTAATTGCGTAAGACAATAGGAATAATATATGTATAGATTGATTAGCCACTGGATTGCTCTAGCGGATATTGCCATATATATTACTTGTGACTTTATGTCGAGCATAGCAGTCGTCTAGATAAGTGGTGTAGTGGTTATTTATCCATACTCATCATGTTTTAATATTTGAATTCAAAAGTGAACATAATATTGATATACTTTTTAATACAGATAATTGAAATGAAAATAAAAATTAACCTGATCATAAAAGCGTCGGTTTGACACATATAACAACTATTATTCTAAAAAAATAACAAACGTTTGGCAAAAGCGATAAAGACAACGCACGCAGCGACCTAACACAGTGAATTGGTCTGTGTATAAATCATTGATATTTTTGTTTTATTTGAATGTATATATGAATGTATGTAAAGTACTGTATGTAACTGCGTATAACTTGGTATTGCAAAACCTCGCGTGATACTATTAAGAAACTTGCTAAGGCTCTATATGTGACAGTTAAATAAAATACTATTTTCTAATTCAAAGCTGAAAAATATGAACATTATTAATTGTGATCTACCTGATTGTAACTTCAATAAGTGGTTGCAGACTATCTTTGAAGTAATTTTGGAATCACTCACCACAATAACACACAAAAGTGTATAAATTCGAAAAATATCCTTAGTTTTCTTTCATTTTCAATTTAGGTTAACTATTTTATGAAGATATTAAGTATCTAATTACATATCATACAGCCTATTTACTCATTATTAGTTTTGAGATGCTGGTGTTGATTTGATAATATACACATAATATACACAATATACTTACTATTATAGATAACAACACGAACATAGTAGATCATTTCTTACCATAGATATGGTGGAATGTATTTTGTGTTTCTTATTTCTTGTGCATCACGTGACCTGAAAGCATACAATT
Source organism: Nymphula nitidulata (assembly GCA_947347705.1). Taxonomy (NCBI): domain Eukaryota; kingdom Metazoa; phylum Arthropoda; class Insecta; order Lepidoptera; family Crambidae; genus Nymphula; species Nymphula nitidulata. The sequence goes on along the minus strand of OX374625.1, from coordinate 11,347,751 downwards.
GTTTGTGTTGAAAATTCCATGGCTCAGCAATTTTAAATTCTTATCTGATCGAGCTATTTGATTTATCGTCGACATGAGCTTGAGATTTCAAGAACGCAAACGAGGGAAGAAGGAAAATTAATTTTTTCTGAACCCTTAAAGGGTTAAATTAAATCGTTCTGTGACTTTTCAACTAAAGTAAAAGGAATGGTCTGGAATTTGTCGGCACTGTTAGGATAAATCGCGCTTTGTGCTACCGTGAGTTTTGATTTTACTGTCATAGAATGGTGGTAAAAAAACTAATCGTGACTGAAGGTGTAGCTTTATTGAATTGTAAAAATGTTATCAGCGCTATTTTTCCTACCATCTCTTATTTTCTGAGTACACAGTACACACTGAGTAGACAGTACTAAGAAAACTATCTAAAATAGAATAAAACATATCCTGGGGCAGGAAACGAACCTGTGAACACAATCCCGATGACTGCTCTAACCATTGACTTACTGATAAATTGAGATGACCCTACGGGAGGGGTATGTAATTTTAGCTGATTAAACTTCAGGAACCCAAAATATCTTGGTAATTAATAAATAGATTGTGTGGCAGTATTTAAGATCACAAATTAGTGAAATATGTATATTTCTTGGTCATGAGATCAGTAGTGGGGTGATTGTTACACCTTTGTCAGTAGGTTTTTATTTATATTTTGAACACAAAATAGAATAGAATAGAATAGAATAGAAATAGTTTATTCAGTGTCACAACTAGAATTAATACATATTTCTGACCTTAAAATACATTTACACAAAATACTGTCGCTATCTACGGTAACTTATAGATGCTAGAAATACGAGAGACAGAGTGTCTTTAATAAAATAACCACGTACTATAGGATAACGTATACATAATTAGACAAGTACGGCATCTTATTATTAAGCGCTTAAGAAATGTAACTTAGAGATGATGACCAGAGATATCACTTGGTTGTTGCCAATCCTGTTAAAATTTTGCGGAAGCTTTGCGTAGGCGACATATGGGTCAAGATCCCGCAAATTGGCATAAAGGTACTCGATGCAGAAAGAAGTGTTACGTAATACTTAAGTACTTATTATTCTAGTTCTTCTTCTTTTAGCTGTTAGCAGATTGGTTGCAGACACCAAAACGATGTTCTTGTCTTCTTGGAAGGGTTCAATCCCTACACTCTATGTCTCGTTAACTCGTCTGGGCTACACCGATGCATGAGCTGTCAACAGCAGAGTTATCTAGTCGATGTAGTACATGAATGGTCTCATACGTGGTCGACATAAGCTTTATTTGAACTGGTATACAAAAAAACAACATTGCAATAAGGTATTTGAGTACCACCCATGCGTTGTCGTTGTAAACTCCTGTTAACCCATTGTGTTGAAAGCGTTCATAGCATTTCGCCAAGTCCTTTCTAATGCGAACTGCCAAGAAGTGAAACTATCTGCCAGCCAATCTGTATCCCGAAACCTAAAATTAGGACGTCTTTAAGACTAGATGTATCATAGTAGGCCATGTCATTTGCTATTAATTAAAAAAAGAGTATAATAAACACTTACCATCAAGAGGGCCATATGCTTAACGGTCCGCCATAAGAAATCGCTTATATCTCGCCTGTAAAAGTGACTGATATAGAAATGTCAAGGATAGGAAACTACTGACCTCTGTAAATGTTATTCATACATTCATAGTAGCCACTTTAATGATTACTAACCGAGCTCAACTTGCCTTCTGAAGTACGTAATTTCAAAACAACAATGTCAAAATACTTCACAATTTGGTAAAATAGGTAGTTGCTATCAGACCCAGAGAACATTGTTATTGTTTTACGATCACCATTTGAACGCATATGCCACAGACTTCCCATGTTAAATACTTGTGGGTTAGATTACGACATTACATGAACCTTATTCACATATTGATTTATCGTCCTTTCATTTCACACGTTGAATAATAATTGATATAGGTGCTCTAAACATAAATAAGTTAAGATTATATAAAATTGATTTTACCTGATTTTTCATATAGAGCTGCAACAAGGAATATACCGGAAACATTTAGGCAGCGCCTAAGAGCATGCTTAGAAACAGTTCAGTAGGTACATAAGGTTCGATATAAATTTAATATCCGCTTAGGATTATGTTCATAGCCTCCGGCTAGTGGTCAGGATCTCGTGTAAACACAGGCGCGTTTAGTCGGAGCGTTCGGGCCACGATGCGGGTCTTTAGACTACTGTATGCCTATGAAATAGGTGGAAATAGCGGATAAATGGTTAGTAGTAGTTGTTCCGTCTTTAAATGATTTATGTTAAATTTCCATTTCGGTAATTATGTAAATCAGCATTTAGTTACTGTATAACCGGTAGGTTATTTTGATAGGCGTAGAAAGGAGCTATTGCAGAGAGCGATCCAAGGACTCTAGAATCTTCTGAATTAGTTATTCTGTAGTCCTGATTGGGAAGTTTTTGAGTACGATTTGAAATTGAAAAGTTTGTTCCTATTAGTATACCTAGATATGAAATGCTTATTACGAAGAAGGTGACATCATTTGTCGTAAGCGTTTTGTATCCACTAAGTATATAGTCATGTATCTAAGCTGTGTGAATGTTTTCAATAATATTGTTTATTTTATAAAATCACAATTAATATTAAAATAAACACATTTCACTCTGTAAGGCTATGTATTACCTAACACAAAATAATCGCATGCAAATTAATCTATTTCATTATAAATTTGGTTGGTTACTTAATAAACTTGAATCATCTTATCAAAGAAAGATCTAATTTATTTATATCGCAGTACAAATAAAATAGTAGCTCAAGCTTTTTTAACTAGTATTATAAATAGCTTGTGTTATAAACAGTGATCGGAATAGGCTGAGTATATTTACCTAGAGTTTGTAGAACAGAGATAAAAATTGGAGCTTACCCTGCAATATTTTTTTTTATCGGTAAATGTACCGGATCTTTAATTACGTGAATTTAAATACTTATCTTATTATTAATATTTACGATGACCGGATTTTATTGACGACCGGGTGGCCGAGTGGTCTGTACCCCAGGCTACTCGGTCAAGAGGTCCCGGGTTCGAATCCCGGTAGGAACAAATGTTTGTATGATGAGTACGAGCATTTGTTTACGAGTCATGGATGTTTATATGTTTATTTAGTATATTTTCTAATATTTATATACATATTATTATCATTATTTCTCCGTTATCTAGTATCCATAACACAAGCTCTTAATGATGCTTACTTTGGGCTAGATAATAGGTGTGAGTGTATAAATATTATTATTATTATTATTATTATTTACCGCGTAACAAACATACAAAAAAACGATCAAAAATAGTCGAATGAAAACTATTTTTTCGTTGAAGTTATTAAAAAGGAAGAACAATGTGAAAAAATTTATAAGGAAGAATATTTACGCTGGAGAACTTTCTATTTAATTAATTTGATGTTTGAATTTACGTAGTTAAAATTCCGCTAAATTATCGGTGAGGTAAAAAAAATATTTTAACGAAGTCTCCGATTTTTATCTCTGTTCTACAAACTGTAGGTAAATATACTCACCCAATTCCGATCACTGGTTATAAATGAAATGTATAATAATAACAACACGGACGTTTTATAATGATAAATATTTTTTTTCATTAACCAATTAAAAAAAATATTTTGATTGAATAATGAATAGGATCTGAATCCAAACTATTTCACATTGTTTACAGTAATATACATTTTCTTTAAATATTCTGGTTGAATACAGCTTGATTTATAATGTACTAGCGACCAGCCCCGGCTTTGCACGGGTGCAATGCTTATGTAAATATTATGCATGTATTATACATATAAACCTTCCTTAAGAATCACTCTATCTATTAAAAGAAACCGCATAAAAATCCGTTGCGTAGTTTTTAAGATATAAGCATACATAGGGACAGACAGACGGCGGATAGCGACTTTGTTTTATACTATGTACTTAGTGATGAACTCTCTTATCAGGTTTATCAGACTTATGCTAAAAGCTGGGTTAGCAGCCGGTCAAATTGTTTTGTAAATAATTGGCTTGTTGCTCGCGTGTTTCATAGCCCGACGTGAAGCATGAAGCGCGCGTGCACCGTTTTCAGTCAAAAACAACGCCACGGCCACGACTGCGATAGAGTGTTACCGTGGTTTGGCCGACCGCGGCACTGTCTAGGTGGGTGCCCCGCCTAGAGAAATGTAAAGAGTCGATTGTATTTTGTATAAGATAAAATTTTAGTTTAAACATGCGTGCGCGTATCATTGGTAACTTTTGTTACAAGCAAAGAAAGAGTATCTGACTTAATAACAAAACTGAAGGAAAACAATATTTTCATATTCACTCTAAAGGTGAACATTCACGAACGCGCCGTTCGGTCCGCGCGAAAATGGCGCGTCACATTCAAGCGGATTTTGGAGAGTTGGGCAGTCTTTTGATACGTGCCAATGGCTCGTGGGCCAAATGGCACGCCCGTGAATGTCGCATTAAATTATAATCATTTCATGATAGGACTGCAGATTTAACAGACAAATTTATTAAATTCTATGTCAAGAATAGAATAATAGAATACTATTATTCCATTCTGGGCATAGAATTTAATTTTTTATTCTGCAAAATCTTAATACGCAGTACAGTTTAATATTATTAATAGTAACTATTTTGTAGAGAAACTGCATCTATATAGTCTATTATTTAAACTCGGCGTCGACTCAGCCAGCATATTTTAGTGCGCGCTACCCTCCTCCTCTCTGCTGCAAATGATTATTTTAGAGTATATGTGAGCTCTTCTTGCCTGAAATACAGGTTCACCTAGCCAAGACACGTATTTTATCTTATAACGCAAACTTATTCATTAAATTGCTATTAGTAGTAGTTACCTCCTATAAGTAATAATTATTTATTGAATAAGCAAGTCTTCGAAACATATTTCATACATATTCTTTTTATATACAAAGCACGGCAAATGACTCAACACCACTGAAGCGATAACAAAAGTCCACAATGCGTAGACAGCTAATGCAACTTGGAACACACTGTTCTAGCCGTCTCCACCTTGTCGGCCCATTTAGCGCCTTTTACACCTCTTTTAAGGAAATCCATGTTATAAGTAGGAAGGAGGAAACACATGTGCTGGCAAAGAATTCCAAGTTTTGCGGGATGTTGCGGTTTTGGTATTAAAATGCGTATTGAACAAACACATTAAAAAGTCGGCAACTCGACTTTTTAATGTGTTTGTTCACATTGAAATGTCGAGTATTGAGAAAAACAAGCCGGTGCACTACTGCACAGCACCCTTGTCTTGGCGTGGTGGGGGCGTGGCGGGAAAAGTTGCACATTATTTACGATGGCCACGAAGCCGATGCGGCGATAAGGCGCGTCGCAGTCGCCGCGTCACGATCTACGCTATCTCCTGATGCCGATATTGAGACTATAATAGTATTAAATACGACCCCACTGCTGCAATCGCAACATAAACACTATTGACTTAATACGGATCAGTCTAAAACGTGGGTCAGGCCTCACGTAATCATTGTTTGTTTGCATCGCTTATGTTTGTATCTTTACTACTACGAGTATCAACGTCATACGCTAGTTTTTTAACTGAAGAACTTAATTATACAACAATGTCTTACTCCCGAAAACAATGTTAATAGTATACTTACATTGGATAAGATAAAATTATTGATATATTTTTCATTTGAAAATAGGTAGGGTCTGGGTAGGTACCACCCTCCCCTTTCTTATTTCAGCCGGGAAACAGTTCGCTGTGTTTCGGATTGAAGAGAAAGGTAGCCAGTGTAATTACTGGGCTTGGACGGCATTTCATCTTAGGCCTCAGGATGACAACACCGCAATATTAAGTGATTTTTCCTTGTTATTGCAGGTGTCTATAGGTGGCGGTAACCGCTTACTATCAGGTGGGACATCAGCTTGTTTGTCATCTAGTTGTATAAAAAAAGGTAAGTACATAAAAAATAAAAATTTATTTCTCGAGCGCTTCAAGGAGATACTTATTAAGAGAAAGGAATAATAAAGCTAGCTTGAATCCAAACAGTAAGAAAATTGATCTTATCCGCGTCCTCTTATTGAATTTCTCAATTAATTACTGACTTTAAATTTAGTCGTTGAAAACTACCATAATAATATTATGTAAACGTTATGCAAACCCACATCGATTCCAAAACAGATACTTATTGCTTTCACTGTGCACAATATTATCCATTCTTATTCTCATGAACCCAAAAAAATAGTTGAAAGTCATAAAGATTTTAAAAATAACTTATGTTGTTGTGACCTCTTCGAGCCGTCTTTTTTGATACGTATTTTTACCGTTAGTCGTATTTTCGATGTCGACAAGTCTACGATCTGGCTCGTTACTAACGAGTCATTAGCACGATTCTAGTAGTGGATAAAGCTCTAGGTTGGCTGCAGGTGACTGTATACAAAGACAAACATAATAGTCCACGAGAAGATACCAGCAAGTGTTTCTCTTTTTAATATCGCCATGGGCAAATTGTCCTTAATTTAATTAATAAAGTTTATTGTCAATAAAATATTCCTGTAATTACATTAAAATTTCACTTTATCTAGATGTCGTTATGTCGCCATTTTCACGTTATCGGCCGCGTTGAAAGTTTAATGAGAAAGCGTCAATTAAGTTACGGACAAGTATTCAAGTTGTGAGCTTGACGTGCTATGATCGGAACTTAATTTTACATATATTGAATCATAAATTATCAACATTTCATATTTCTTACAGTAAAATTAATGATTAACGGAGTGCCTTGTCAAAGCGATTAATTAATTGCAGCGTTAACAGCTTTACGTACACTTATCAAACTTATTAAACACTTTAACTATTTCTAACTGTAATTAAAATTTAAGTGAGGGATCTACGGTAAAATTTAATGTACTACTTCATATTGCTATAACTAATCACTAGTTTAATAAAAAAACCGTGGCAAGTTAAATTTTTACACAGGGGTGATGGTTGGAGTTCATAAAAACTAGATTTATTGTGTTTAATCTTTGCTAAGCCGTAAGTATAAGGCTATCTAAGATATAGTTTCAATTATATGTAGGTACTTAATATTTACCCGTCAAGCATCAGATTCCAGACACATTTGATTTTTGACTGTGATAGACCTCCAGAGGTATAGAGCCGCTTGAATAAGAAAAATAATGTATAAAGTTATAATTGTCAAAGCTTCTTAGTTTGTTAACTAAAGTGTTTGGGTAGGTTTCTCTTCAAAATATTTTATCGTTTCCAAAATTTTCTACTTGAAAGTTTGTATGGAACGCCGTGTGGCGTAAACGCTCTTCCATATTACAGAATTTTGCAGTTAAATAATACTACTTTGTAGTGTTGTAAGGCCGTCAGAGTTCGTTGAGGATGCATTATGTAAGGAGCAGCGTTATGTTTACTCCCCCAGCAAGCATAAGCCATAATGGCCTGGCCACGGGAACAACGGAAATTTAGCAAATCCTTTAGTTAATGGTTTATTGTACTCCATCCAAAACCTTTTGACATTGTCTTCATCAGCGTAAAATTTATGCCGAAAATATGCAAATGGGCGCTGGTCACATCAAGGCCTCAGGACGTCATTAAATTTATATTTATTTAGTACAGTAGAGCCATTCTGGACTCCCATCTACCGTTCTACATTTATGGGTCGACAATACACTCTTATTCTTCTTGTTTATACAAGAAGAATAAGGAATCTAAGTAATCCAAATTACGAATAAATAACGATTAGACCCAGATCGGGTTTTATCGTAAAACAAAACTTTACCCTTATTAGAGCCATGTTATGTGTTCCTTCACCGTTTATTTCTACAGGCGCGATTCACGTGGCTTATAGACAGCCACCTGATTGGAAGTCGTGTACTTGGCAGCAGCGGCGGCGCGACTGGCGAGGTGGCTGGTCGCTGCGTGGCCTGCTTAGTACATTTCCATACATTTGTTTTCATTCATACGAATAGAAGCGCGAATATTCGCCGCGGCTATTTCCCGTGGCTAGCCTGTAACGCTTTCTCTTGATTTTACAGGGTAAGCAACGCGTAAGTAATGAGTACCTAGTGCCCAAGGCGCAACGAGCATCTGACAGGCTACGGCAAAGCCCATTTGAAATAAAACCACTTTACCGGATTTATTAACTCGCGTTTCATTAGATATCAAAGACAAACGCCTTTGTGGCTAGTGGTTAAGACTACCTGCCGCAGAATTAGTTCTTGAGGGTAGTAATTTCTGTTCAGTTTGGTTGGTGGCGGGGCTTTCTCTAAGTCCACCTGGCTAGCCACCACCATCTTACCAAGTCTGCCGCCATAACAATGATCAAAGCATTGTGTTCCGGCAGTGGAGGTAAGATAGCCAGTTCCTCTTGTGGTTGAGGAATCCGGGCGTAGCTTTTTTACATCTTCGGACTTATCATCATTTACCATCAGGTGATGACAGCCAAGAGCTACCGCGTTAGTAATAAAAATAAAAAGCAAACTGCCTATATAATGACGCGAACATAATATTATCTTTCCATTCGATATTTTATCAAAGTTATAAAGAAAGCCCTAAAATCTAAACAAATACATCATACCATGTGTATAGTCTGGACCGTACACCTTTAGATTGCTGATTGGTTGATAGTAGAAATAAAAGAAATTATTACTTGAATGATTGTTATATTGCTTACAAACACTGATTGTTTGTTTACGTGCTAAATGATATGATAAAATGCTAATGCTGATGAGTACACAACTACACGTGCAACGCGACGCGAGCCTTTACGTGAACTGGCTTAAAATAATAATGAATGAAAAATGCTGAAATGCAGTTTGTACGGTGGAACAGTACACCTTGTTTGAAAGTTACTAAACAAAAAATACTGGAAAAGCACGGAACTGACTCTCTCTCGGCTACTCTCAATTTACGCGAAAGTTTTATCGCAAAAATTTTAATTTTCTGGTTTCGCGGATCGGCGCTTTGAAGGTGCGGGATCCAGCAAAATAATAAAAGCAGCAACAAGAGGGAAAACGATGAAAAAATATATGCTCCAGGCAGGACTCGAACCCGCGTCTCTTGATTTCCGGCCAGACGCGATTACCACTACGCCACCGGCACCGGAACACTAGGTATATCCTGCTAATTTAAAAGCTGCTAAAAGTGGCTGTTAGAAGTTGTTTAAGTCGGAGGTCTCTCGTGCCCATTTTGCTTGATTCCAATAAGGAACCATATCTATACCCACCCTGTAAGAATTTTGCACTTAATTTTCTTGGCTATCATAATATAATAATATTTTGCGAGAGTTTGTCTACAAAGCGTTGCAGTGGCGGCATCTCCACTTTTTTATTTTCAGAGGCACGCGCGGTAATACCCTTGCAAAATTCCTTTATTACTAGGCACCTTTGTGGTTTTATTGAATCAATAGTCGATGTTTTGGGTACGGAAATAGACTAACTTGAATGAAACCAATATCAATGTTCAAGATAATTGCTTTGTCACGGTAAGTGGCTTCCATTGTATCTTTTTATATCTGGGATTCACTATTCGCATTATCGGGTACCGTTCGAGGAAAATTCGTTCAAGTGATTTGAGTAACAACGTCTGAGAGTAGATCTTGTCGCCTCTTATAAAAAGTGAAAACATGCCGAACTTAATATTTTTTGTTTCGCTTCCGATGTTGGAGTCATCTTTTTTTGATGTCTGGTCGAGTGGTCAGTAACCCTTCTACTGAACCAGACGCCCTGGGTTCGGATCCCGGTAAGTGCAGATGTATGTATGATGAGTAAGTATGAATATTTGCTTACGATTCATGAATGTTTGTATGTTTATTTAGTTTATTTCTTAGGTAAATTTATACCCATCTTAATATCGATATTGCTTTGATGAATATCAATAACACAAGATCTTAAATGATGCTCGGCCTGGCCACGGGAACGGGCGGTGGCGGCGGCGGCGGCGTTTCGGCAACCACTGCGGGTCACGACGACGCGCTGCGAGGCCGACATCGAGACAGCGCGCAGTGGTTGCCGAGACGCGAGACGCAGGACCCGCGTGCGGTGATGTCGTGGCCAGGCCGTTAAATTAGGATAAATTGAATAATATTTTTATTAGATTGAATTGAACTGAATAAAATAATTGGGGTAAGTATAAGAATATTATCATTATTCATTGTGATTTAGGGTAACGTTAACGTGAAGAGACAAAATTGAAGCTTTTTATACAGGTGGTAAACAATCAAGTCTGCTGAGTAAAGACGCTTGTACCATGTTGTGAAATTCAAGAGGAAACGTCAAGTTGATGGCATAGGCGACAAGTCTACCTGCTTCCGAAAGAGCTTCCTCGGCGCTCTAGCGACCTTATCCGCCGCAGGAACACTACACTACAAAGTAATGTTTTTTATTATATTTTTGACGACGATCTTCTAACAGTTGTTTATTTTTATATCTTTATATAACAGTCAATCAAATATTGAATGAAGTCAACGAAATCGAAAAATATCTATTTTGGATATATCCAAAACAGCGACAAACATATACGCAAAGATTAGTCAATACGCTTACGCGCAGCGGTGTTCTTCACTATCAAAATCAATGGCGGCTCGTCCTCATGTCAGTCGTCAAGCTCCATGTCGAATATTTAGTTAGTGAATCACACTGCAGAGCTTCATAGAAAATTCGGCGCAATATTTTACCCTCGTAGGCTAGAAGAGCACGTCCGATTAAATCAGATAATACCAAAATTGTTTTGCGCCCTTTGGCTCTTTTAGTACGTATCGGGCGGGTCAGGTTATGCACAATGAAGCAATGCAAATATTTTTTATAATAATAATTTATAATAATTTTACTCAAGAGCGTTTATGCTAGGCTTTCCATTCAAATAATACGATAAGCCGAATCGAATAAGGCTTTACTTATGCAAGTCTGGCTAGTCTAAATAGTTATATAAGTTTGACGTGTCTGTCTCTGTATTTGTGTATCTGTGTGCCTGTCTGTGGCTTCGTAGCTCCTAAGCGAATGGACCGATTTTGATTGTTTTTTTTGTTTGAAATCTGACGTGACTATGATGGTTCTTAGCTATAATTTATGAACATCAGTTCAGGCGTTTGATGACTACTTATCTGCTCATTTCCTACGTGATAAAAGGGTGATACTAACTTTCACAGATCCGATTGATTTGAAATTTCGTGTAACTGACACGAAATTTCAAAGAAAGGGGGGGGGGGGGGGGAGTTTACTTAAAATTTTAATTTTTATATTATTAGCTTTTCATGGCTTTAAGGCGCCTTTTTATTATTAGTATTTCGTAAAATCCTTTGATAACTTTTTAGACTAGACTGACTTGCTTGTGCATAACAAATTTTGTTAAAATCGGTTTGTTCTTGTCAATATATTTATATATATTATATTTATATTTATTATTTATTTAAATATATTTACGACTTGAAAGTTTGTAAGAAAGCCTCTCTATTACGAACGGTGTAAGGGTGGTCTCAAGGTCAAACTGTTACGCTTGATGTGCTATCGACTGTACAGTAACGTGCAGAAAAATAGTTATAACGCTTTTTGTTTCTTGTGTGCCTTATTATCTTTTTGCAATAAGTGTCACTGGTTGTCAAAAGCTTGGTATTTTTAATCTAAATCGTACATACAGACGACAACACATCAAGTGTAACAAATACACTACGAAAGCCGCCTCTATTACGAACGCAGTAAGGGCGGTCTCAAGGTCAACTGTTACGCTTAATGTGCTGTCGATCCTACATACTAAAGTGTTCGTTTACTTCTGAGCTCGACTTTACTATGAATATAGGTCGGCAAGGCGGAGGCGGCTAGAGTGTTCAACCTGTACTAGCTGTCTTCGCATATTTTATTTTATTTTATTTTTTATACCACTAAGGTGGCAATCAAGCATACGGCCCACCTGATGGTAAGCGGTTACCGTAGCCTATGGACGCTTGCAACACCAGGGGTATCACTTGCGCGTTGCCGACCCTGTAAAAACTTTTTCAAACCCTTTTTGAAGAACACCATGCTGTACTCGTTCGAGAAAACCTCTGCAGGGAGGTCATTCCACATCCTGAGCGTACGCGGTTGAAAGTTTCTCTGTAACCGCACAGTACGAGACCATTTTAGTTCCAACGTGTGAGGATGAATTCCCTGCCGATGGCGAGCGGTGCGATGGTAGAAAGAGGCCGTAGGCATTATGTCAAATAATTCCTCACAACACACTCCGTTATACAACCGGTAGAACACACATAAGGAAGCAAAATCTCTCCTTAGGCTTATGGGTTTAATACAGCTTGTGAGTTCGGGATCGACACACGGGAGTTCGGGATATGGACTCTTCTTACTGCTTTACATCAGGTGGTGTTGAGTCATTTGCCGTGCATAAGAAAAAAATGATATTTTTTTTCTATTTAGATAAATACAACAATTATATGCATAAGATACTTTTAACGCGTGGATATATGAGCTCGTCACAATGCTAGGCGCTGGCCTCAGAGAGAAACATATAAAAATAAGTTATCTGCTTACAGTACAACCAAAAGTATTTTTTTGGCACGAGGAGACCTACATATTGATTTGGTTCTCCATCGTAAGAAGAGTAACGTGAAATATCACTTAGTATTGAAAAACAACATGACCATGACAGCACTCAAATCAATAATATTACGAGTTCCTCTTTGACGTTACGAAAAATATATAAATTTCACTGTAGAAAAGAATGTTTTCAACATAGAGCCAACGGAATAGCTAAGAAATTAATTTATGTACGAATGGCCGCACATCAAGCATAACTCGTGACTTGAAAAATGACTCATATTACAACGAACTAAGGTACCCACGGATGTCAAATATGTGTGTGTTTCGTTTGATCTGCAGGCGTGTGTACCTACTCAGCCTCATATTAATTAAATGTCATCGAAATGCAGAATTTATATGAAAGTTTGTCTACTAAAATATCAGCCAAATGAAAGGTGTTTTAACCCCGACGCTCTGTTTGAATATTAATAAGCAATTATTTAGAGCTTGTATTATTCTTAGCTTAGTCAAACCGCAGGTGGCCAAATTCATGTAGGTATATCGTTCTTTACGTATCTATGTGTTATATTTATGTCTAATGGTATTTTTCTTACAATCTATATCCTCTACCAGCATAAACATGGTGCCGCAGTGAGACTCCTAAAGTATGGAATGTGATGGCTTTACTGATTAACAGTTTTGATGTTTAAATATAGGTTATCTTATATGTTATAATTTAAAATAAAAACACAATTAAAGGTGTACCCTTTGATTTGAAAGAAAGAAATATGAAATTGACATGTATTTTCGAAATTATTGAATTAATGCATTGTGTTCAGTACAAAAATAGACAGAAGTATATGAACAGACGGTGTTCAGACAACTGTGCAACTATTTGGAGTGTCGCTGCTGCGTCGGCCGAAATCCGTCTGGTGTCCCTTACGTAACTGCCGCGGACCGATTGATCAACCCTAAATTAGAGACGAGGGGTGCGGGGGCCACGGCAAACTAGGTTGGCCGCGGAAGCACACTAACCCCTAGAAAACTAGGGGTGCGAAACTCCTCCCACTTTTCTGGTCACGGGAGCAAGCCGATTGGTCCGCTCGCCACACCGCGCTCCCCGCGCCCAGATTACAATCGGTGGGGTGCGCTCATAGAAATAGTGTTATATGTTCTCTATATACTATGTATAGTTATATTCATTATGTATTAGTGGCCCCCAATTCGTGACATTGGGGTAGTGTTTGCGACTAGTGGCCACACTGCAAAACATTTGGTGAAACTGAAGTTGCAGAGTCAATATTATTTTTGCAAACATTTTTGCTTTACAATAATAAAAAATGCCTATAATATGTTTCTCGTTTCTCTCTTATATTGCACTATATTAACATTATCACTAGAAAAAGTTCACCAAAACAATAACAACTGTATTTAACGTTAATAATTTGTTTGTGATCCATTATTAGTAGGTAAGTATGAATAAAATTCAAAAGATTACTTCGTTCTTTTCAGAGGTCACACAATTATTATGCGTGATATAAAAATTATCTAACTTTGGACTTATTGGGATTTATTTACCTGTAGTTGCATGTAATCGCATAATAATAATACTTAAACATGCGTTGATAAGACAGAGATATTATGTGCAACAAACTCGTTACCATGTGCGATGCTTGTGATAAGAATTGATATTTTATTTTTATCATTACAGCACGAACTAGGTACATTTTAACGTGAGAGCCTTGATTTTTAAAAAGAGCACGCATTCTGAATATAATGTTCGAAATATCCAAGTTTCTTTAATCCAAAACACAATTTATACATGTATATCTCTGGCGTCTTCATTCTTAGACTTCGGCGAGTTTCACGTCCTTGTCAATATAACCCTCTAACTTACTTCCCAAGGCTTGCATTGATAGTTTGCTTTTGAACTATTTCAATAGTCTCAAAACTCACCCTTATAGTCATATTGCTATGATATATTTTCACTTATTGTTCCGATAAGTTTGTGATAGTATCTGTCTCTCATTGAAATTCCACATTTTTTCTACTCTATACATAGACGGGACTGAGCTCGTTCATTTTAAATTAGTCTCAAATAGTTTTGTGTACGGTAAAGGCACTCAATATTACCAAATTGCAAATATGACGTAAAATGGTCATTCTTCAAAGGTTTGTGAAATGATTGACTAGAGTCGAGTTTGCAAATCACAGCTTAAAAGAGCTTACAACTTGCAATTACTTTTACATCACCAGCCTATACACATCCCACTGGTGGCTGAACAAGCTTTCCTACATGGGAAAAACACATGAGGAGTTTGGGCGATAACACCACCATGCTGCCCATCGCGGGTTGGTGCGGTACATCAACTCCAGCTAGTGACATAGGTTTTATTAAAATTTTCCAAAATATTTTTTTTTGTATTTTTATTATCTAATAAATAAGTTATATGGTCCATGATTATTGTTTTAGTTTTAAATTACTATTTTAAATAAATAAAACTTGCTTGCCTTAACGGTACTTCTTGCAAATTTGATAAAAATATGAAATTAAATTTTTTAAGTAACCCCGGCCTCATTAATCATCTAAGATTAGTATGTCACGAGAAAGTCGCCGAAGTGACAATACACTAAATTTAAAATCATTCGGATTTGTGAAAATTAATAAAACCCTGTTATCATGTAGAAAATGAGCAGATAGTCATCAAACGCCTGAGCTGATCTTCATAAATTATAGCTATAAACAATCCTAATCACGTTAGCTTTCAAACAAAAAAAAAACTAATCAAAATCTTTACATTTGTTTAGGTGCTACGATGCCACAGACAGACAGATACATAGACTGGCACGTCAAACTTATAACACCACTCTTTTTTGTCGGGGGTTAATAAAATGGACAATCGTGACGAGTTTACAATAGCTCTAACCTACATATGACGAGATTACACATTACTTTATAATAATGTGGCGAATTAAGTTTCAATCTATGGCACTTACAGAAATGGCGAGTTTAGAAGAATTCAACTTTCTTGTTGCTAAGGCTGAGCTAAAATCCTTTTTGACATCACAATGTTAATAATAATATTCTAGAGCTAGAGCTTATTTAGCATAAGCTCTAGCTCTCTAGATCATAGATACATCACTTGATAAATACGAGACGCATTTCCTAAGTTTTATCAATATTATGTATGTTGATGATGAAAAAGTATTCTATTCTATCATACTTTGATCAATTCAGTATATTTATTACCGAATTACAAAGAAGTAACTGAGTGGTTTTAAATACAAAACTTCAACGGCTTATGAAATAACGATATTCAAAGTTGTGAAAGTGTTTTGTACTGTTAGTTTTCTGCTGAGACTCGAGTAGTAGGGTAGTAATGTTCGCAGCATGCCTGTAATTTGTACCAACATTTATTTAACAACAACTTCCGAGTCTGTGAACTTTCCACACATGGATGCTAGAAATATAAGCGACGAGCCATAAGCACTTAAGAGGAACGTATGATAAATTGTATTGGTTGTTAAATCGTACCACTTCACAATTTCCACCTATAGTATTATTATTCTTTGTTTTGACAACTCCAACGCGTAGTCGGCAGTATCAATTTATTGCATTAATTCAGTATTTTGTAGTAATTAAAACAGTATCAGGATCAGTTTCAGTTTTTTGTGTTTATGTTGCGTCTCTTTCACTAGTTTAAGACAAAAAATGTATATAATAAAGATTAAAATTCAATTTCAATAAAACAAACGATAGATTATATTTTAAAAAAATATTTAAATATTTTAGAAAATAAATATTATTTTTGTGTATTAGGTATTTTTTAAATTAATCTTCAAACTCATAAGTATTTAAATGAGACGTTATCATTATTAAACGGTTTTATTTATCTTGCCCTGTTTGGTTTCTTATTTGTATAAACAAAGAACCACCGATTTAAAATGTTGTACTTATTGGTAGTTTTATTGGTATTCTTTATTTTGTAGAAGGATGGACATGAGGAAACAATAAAATGTTATCGATAGGAATAAGTCAACTCAGCCAAGGAATTAAAAGTTTCAAAATCAAAACAATTGGTTAATTGGATACTTGGGACTGTATGGGAGACTGAAATCCACAATAAGGTAGAACATTTTGACAAAACAAATTTCAAATGATCTTTAAGATAAAAAAAACAGTTACTACAAACAGCTTTTGCAACACTGGAAAACTGTATCTAAATTTGGCTTAAATAGCTGATATGTCTGGTATTCCAAACTCGTTTTTGAAAATTAACTGGTTTTTACATCTGTTAATGACTTTTCGTTGATTTGTTCACTTTGAGCGGGTTTACGCCGCACGGCTTCTCATGCAAAGGAGATGTTTAATATCCGGTGATGTATAATACACTATTTCAAAAAATCAGGAAAAATCACCTGAATCCGGGAAAAATACTAATAATTCGTTATCATGCATAGTTTTTGTGTGTCAAAGTGAAAATTTTTCGTCGATTTCAACGTGATTCAATAAGGCAATATGGCGGGCGATATTGAAGTCAACTAAACGTCACCGAAGTGACATAGGAGCAATGATGAATATTTGGCTGTGTTATAGTTTTTTCTATTAAAACTCTTGTTTTGTACCTACCACGCAACGAAGAAAATAAAAAGAAAACGGACAATTGAATACTGCTCAGCATATTTTTACATTTTTTTAGAATAGTGGACATCGTCACACAATTTTTGGAACATTTCTTTTCAGGTAGAAAATATCGGAAACGAACTAACTGAATTTAATAGGACTGTACTGTACAAGCATAAGCAAGTGAGGATAGTCTATTTAGACTAATTCTAGGCTAGTCTATTTTATAAAAATGCTCTGATGATTATTTAGTCATCACAGCATTTTCGAAAAACATTCTTAAAGTTGGGTAAGTAAGAGCAATTTTGGCTTTTCATACAAACCAAAAATCGCCTATAATTTCTTTATTATTAGACTTATCGAAAAACCCTATGAAAGCTTTTAGACTAGCTGACTCGCTTATGCTTAACATGTTTTATTAGAATCGGTTTGTTCGTTTGCAATTTTTTTGACCTGAAATGAGAAGCCGTATATTGTGCGGCGTAAACGAAATTAAGCTTTTTAAAAGATTGAGAAATTCCACGGTACCATTAAAGGAACGGGAATAATAATGTTTTCACTATTATGATTAGCGTCGTTAAGTGAAATAACTTTTAGTTATTATATTGACTAAAAACAAGATCCTGTTTGATCTTATACCCGCAAAAAATCTTTTGACATTTATTGCATTTACATTCAAAATCATTCAATTTCACTAAAATATGGTACGATTAGGCGAACCGGTGTCTAAATTATACAGTTAAATTAAAAAAAAAGATGTTAGTGACCAAAATTAAATATTAAAATAATTATTAGAAAAAAATCTATCAAAATTTTGCTTTTTAATGTTACAGATGTAAATAAAATATGATAACAGTATTGATATCGTCATCAGCCTATACACTTACGTCCCACAGCTGGGCATAGGATTTCCTATATGGGAGAAACATATGAGGAGCTAGCAAGATTAAGGCGGGCATATATTTCGGTAAAGCTTTTCATTACCCGACTGCGCTAGTAAGGGGGTTATGTTTTTCAAGGATAGTATCTACTTATGTGAGTATGTTTTCAAGGATAGTATCGTATGGTTGTTTCGTTGTGGCCCCCTGTAGCCCTAAACGGCTTAACCAATTTTAAAAAATGAGGTTTCATTAGATTTGTATTCTTCCCCGGGGTGTCATAGGTTATATTGTTTACAAATCCAATATTGAGATATTTAAGTACATCGTTTTAGTTATTTTTTACAGGCAAAATCAGTCGGGCTTTTTTAGTTTTTGCAATTTTAGATGTTTTAAATTAACAATTCAAATTCAATTATTTATTTTCTTAAATAAGATATTAATGTCTTATATTTCTGCACTTTTCATAATTGACAAATAAGTAACATTTATGGAATGTGAAAATTAAGCATAGTTTAAGATAAAAGTAAAGTTGAATATTTAGTTTTGCAGCCTCATTAATTAAAAGCTACTACTATCGTGTCTCGTCTCATAGGTGGTTATCGTATCATACATTATTGACATTGTTGTTGTTTTATTGTCTAGCTAACCAAAGAACATTTTATTCCGAAGTAAAGCTTTCAATTGTCATGTTAAACATAGTATGTGCTCACTTGCTTCGGAACTCGAGGCATCCGCAGCAGCCGCGAGCGAGTAACTTCGTCTGAATGAAACTCCGCTACGGGAAGACTTTCGTTTTCCATACGACCCGCTCACATGTTTACAGCTTTGCATTTTGTTTCCCGCTTTTTCACTCGTGACGTCACATGATTCATGATATTATAGTATAGTCGAAACAATGTTATTTACACTGTAGAAAGTTTTGCATATAGTTGTAAACTAAATTTTAGGTTAGCGAACCGAGATTGGCTACAGGCGGATTAACACATTTTATGTCGTATTGTGGAAGGTTAAAACTATTATTTTAACTAACTTCAAAAAGGACGAGGTTCTCAATTCGGTAAGTGGGTTTTTTTATTTATGTACACCGAACAACATCCTGATCCGATTTACGTAATTCCTTTTTTTGTTCGAAGCGGAATAGTTGCCATTTAGTCCCATAAAAAAATATAATATTTTTATCGTCTGTGTATGCGAAATTGCGGATTTTTACTTTCCATTGACTTTTTAGTGAAATAATACGATAGTAGGAAACAATGGTCTGACGTAAACCGTCAGACCGTTTTGACCTTAAAAAGTTATCACTATTTTTTTTTAACAAAAATAAAATCAACTTCGAATCACAAGGACAAAATAATTAATTTTAAGTTATTGCTTATCCCCTAGAAGTATCCATAGTTTTTGGAGTTGTTGCTATGGTGTTTCCGGAAACAATAGAAAGCGAAGCACCGACTCCATAAATATGTTTCTAGGGGTTATCTCTTAAGTACCCACTTTTTAATTATTTTATCCTTTTTAGTGATTTAACGTCAGTTTTTATTTTTTATTCTTTCAAATGGAATCATCATCATCACCAGCCTAAATAAGTCCCACAGCTGGGCACAGGAATTCCTACATGGGAGAAACACTTGAGGAGTTAGAATCAGTATCTCATATTTACAAATTGAATCAGTACTTATCTCATATTTAAAAATATAGAATGCGACGTAAAGACTAGATAGTCTTAAATGGTAATGTAATAGTTATTCACTTAATTTGTCAGATCTTAAAATTTCAGAAAAAAAATGTAGTTTTTCAGAAATGATACCTACACCTTGATGCAATGACTTGGCTTCCATTCCAAGAAATGAAGTTATTTTCTTACTTCTCTTGTACTTGTACTTAAGAAATTATTGCATTTCTGTACCATACACATAAACATGTGGTATTAAAGCGATGATTGAATAAATCTGGTTTATATGACTAATACTATTACATACATTTATTTTGTATTAGAATTAAGTCTTTTATGTTGTGATGCTGAATAAAGTTTTATTCTATTCTATTCTATTATCTAAATTGTGCAACTTTAGCTTAGATTTGTTAATAAAAAAATTCAAAAACTCATGAATTAAATTTAGATATTATTATCTAAGAAGGTATCATAAGCGCTATCTATGAAATACAAAGTTATTAATGTTTGAACAAAAAATAAAGTAAAAAGCATAATATAAAAAAATCCTATCAATGGACTATCCACTCTTTTCAAAACATTTTGTAAGAAACGTAAATAAGTAGATACCACTGAAATCCACTGAATATTACGAGTTACGAGCATAAACAAATATTTAATAACAAACCCGTTAGTAATAGTTGATGAAATATGATTTTTTGGTTATACAATGTTAGCCGGGCGGCTAGAAAGGGCTTTCTAAAGCATAGCCATACTGTAAATGGGCGACAAAATCAATGCTGACAATCCAAGCCATCACATTAAGCAACAGAACGTGACAACGGCGACGATGCTCTGGACTCTCTTGTTGTTACTAGATTTTTTTGTGCCTGACAAGAATTTTTACTTCTTTTCCTCGCATTTTCAATCAACAAACTTTTTTTGGGACCATTTAACTTTCGAATAAGTATACGAAATTTCGAATAAGGCTTGATAACGGTCGAATAAGAGCCGCCACGTGTATAACGTAACGTAAAACTTTTGTTATATATGATTTGAGATCAGTGTATGTGCGCACGCTTTCTATCGCTTGTTAATCTCTACCTTCTGAAATTACCTCTTTTGTGTTTTATTACCTTATAACGAATGTGTATAATAATATCGTAATGATTTCAAATTAAATAGAGGCAATAATCTTGGTTGTTGTTTCGCAGTCAAAAGTCTTTCAATATAAGGAAACAGTAAAACAACGTTTCTATTCAAACGATGCCGAAACATTTACTCTCACAGTCAGTCAGATTTTTATGAGAAAATATTAAAAGCTATTCTGTGTACGTTATTTAAAGGCACATACTTACCAAAATTATTTGCAATATACCTGTATAGACGACGTCAATACGACATTAAATTAAAGCATGGGCTATATGGCTTTTAGTACAGAGATTTTTTTTTGCTACTTTCAAATACATCTTATTAATTTTATAATTTCTTAGCAGTTCTATGAAATAATATAATATTCGCTGCATTTTTTCATACAAATTCTAAAAAAATATCGACGTGCGAGGTGGGTATTCGACATAACCTTTGTCTTATCCATGTTCATTTTCAGACTCACCTGTCGGGAAGTTCTGTCTAGGTTACCGAGCAATATGCTCTTTTTCTCCGGCGATTCTGCCATGACTACTATATAATCGGCAAATCGAAGATGAATGATCTAATCGACGTCGATGTTGATGCTAAGTCTTGACCAATCCTGTGGTTGGAATAATCTTCCAACGCAGCGTTAAGCAGTTTCAGAGATATACTAGAGATATACTCTCTGTATTACATCAGTAACAAAAGTAGATAATATAATAAAAAGCCATTGCACAAATTATACAAGACACTGGAGGTTTAATGGCACATGTAAATTTTTACCAGACAACTTTAACCCGGCACCGTCCACGTTGTGTCATAATGACCCGACTATTTTTTAGACTTCGCGTTATAAGATTTGCAGTGTCATACGCAAGAAGGTCAAGGAATTTGGTGGCGAAATTTCAGAGGAACCACCAGCCAAGATTTAAGGCCAGCAGGTGCCAAGAATGCACAGGGAAGAAGGACAAAAAGACAACTTATAACTGTCATGAAAATCATAAGTTCATCTGTCCTGAATAATCATTCCCTTTTGCGCACAATGTGCAAATTGGATAGTTAAAAGATGACCAGTGTTATGTGCACACTGACGTCATAATAATTTTTGTGATTATATTTTCAAGATATCTGTCTTATTTTTATTTCTAAGCTTTTAAAATATTTTAAAGTTGAAATACAAATTGAAATACAAAGTTGAAAAACAAAGGATGCTCTAATATTTTTGTACTATTTTTGAAAAACCAGCAATAAATATTCATAGTTCATAGTAATTGTAATTTTATTTTACACCTGAACAGAACAATAGTGTCACTTTAATAAAACTTAGTATTTTTGAAGATTTTGAGTTAATTTCCAAAATAATTCATTTTACTAGGTGGTAGGCCTGTATGTAGAGTCGTGTAGGTAGGTGCCACTCCCTTTCTTATTTCAGCCGTGAAACAGTTTGCTCTGTTTCAGGTTGAAGGGAAAGGTAGCCAGCGTAATTAATGGGCATCGACGTCATTTTATCTTAGGCCTCAGGATGACAACGCGTCTGCAATATCAAGTGGTTTTTCCTTCTTATTGCAGTTGTCTATAGACGGCGGTAACCGCTTACCACCAGGTGGGCTGTCAGCTTGTTTGTCATCCAGTTGATAAAAAAGTAACCTTCTTAAGACGGGTAATTTTGACCCAACGTGGATATTAATGTAACAATTTTCCACCTGGACGGCTCTCGGTTTCTCAAATTATTTAAAGTGGTCTGAATTAGGAATCGGTACCAAAAGTTTTGAATGTATTATCGGAAAAATATTTCTACAACTATGTGATTCTGTAAAGTTAGCAGCCTTGAGTTCGTGGCGCGGTGGTAGTGCTGCACTGTGATTCACAAACAAAGATATTCGACATCGAACTTGACGTCTGACAAAGACGACAAGCTGTCATTGGTTTTGACGTTTGCGCACTGCGCTGCGTGAATCCGTATTCACTAATCTCTACGTCGGTCTCTTGGCTGTGTACGATTGTCTCTGTTTTGGTTATACGACATGAAGTACAATCGATATTTTTTGATTTCTTTTTTTGTTGTGTTAAAATTGTATCGTTAACTTTATTCAATATTTGATAGATTTTTTACATAAAGATATATAAATCCTCAAATTTTTAGTTCCGTTTCACGCCGTGCTCGACGTCGGAACGCTGGTGTCGCCAACCGTTGTCAAACAAACGCCAAAAGTATGACGGCGCTGCCGACAGCCACGAATTCATGGCTGCTGACTTTAGAGAATCGCATAGCTGTAGTACATTTTGTCGATTGTTTGACAAACACTTGACAACCGTTTGCAACACTAGCGTTTCGTCGAGATGTGCGTTTAGCTGGAACCAAAAAGTTGTTTAAATTTTATATATTTATGTAAAAGTCAATAAAATATTGAAGGGAAAGGTGGCCAGTGTAACTCCTGGGCATGGTGTTTCATCTCAGGCCTCAGGATAACAACGCCCCTGCAATACCAAGTATTTTTTTTCTTATTATTGCAGGTATTTATAGACGGCAGTTACCGCTTAACAGTCAGCTTGTTTGTCGTCTGGCTGACAAAATTGGCGGCTGGTCGTCAAGCTTGATATCGAATGTTTCTGTTAGCGAATCGCACTGCATCTAAATTTGGTCTAAAAGACGACTCTAATTGATAGTACCTAGCTCCGGTGCAAACATTGTGTGCTGATAATAGCGAGGTAGATTACGTTTACAAGGACAAGGTGAGCCGACAGTTGAGCCATTATCAATGCAACGATGTGTCGTGTCCAGTGGATAATATGATTACGTAATAGATAAAATATAGACGCATTACATTATTTAAATGTCTGAAAATATTAAATCCGTTTGAGCCTTATACAAGTTCAAGAGGCAGTCCGAGTGGATGTCGATTATCCTTCCCATTTTCTCAAACTATCTTCATGCCAAAAGAGATGTTTCATGTCCGGTTGGGTATATATAAGTACACTTTCTCAAAAAATATGTTCTTCATTCTTCTTATTCCAGGAAAAATACTAATACTTCGTTTTTCACCGTTATTTAATATAGCGGGCAGCATAGTAAGTCAACTAAACGTCACCAAAGTGACATAAGCGCCATTTAATTTATAAAAATTCTTATTTTGAACAACGAAACAGAACCAAAAAAAATTAAATAGACATTGGAACACTGCTCTGCATTTTTGGGACATCTCCTTTCATCTAAATCGGTTCAGCGGTTTAAGCGTGAAAAGGCATCAGACAGACAGACAAACCTACAGAGTTACTTTTTGCATTTATAGTATTATGTATGGAGAAAGTAGATGAATAGAAATTCAGGGAAGAAATAAAATTTATGATGGGTCAGTAAGAGCAGCTACAGCTTGTAGCTGTGCAAATAAGTAATGATCCTAGGAGACTATCTCATTTTTTTATTGTTGTGGAAATTAACAGATTTTGAAGAAAAAAATACTGTCAGCGTAAACGGCGATTGTCGGAAAGAAAATAAAGAGCTTAATTCACATTATCTCCAACAAGGATCAACAGGCTTTATGTGTGTGATTTTTGTTTCGTTTATTTACATACCGGTACAAATGTTGCCAACACTTCTCTACAGCGTCAACAAGTAATATTAGAAATTTTAAACATTTGGAGGGCCTATATTTGGCACAAGCAATACCGCCCACCTGATGGTAAACGGTGACCGTCGCATAAAGAAGTCTGAAGTTTATGACTAAGACGTATTTACCTACTCACACGTTGCCCTATAACCCATGTTATTTATTCTGTACCTATGTTGAAGGCATAGGAGACCAGAGGTGCGATTCTGTAACGAATCTCGCACCACACTTCGCAAGTCACTTCGAATTCAACTGTCAAATAGAGCAAATTTTCATACATTTTTTGCTCTATTTGACAGTTGAATTCGAAGTGACTTGCGAAGTGTGGTGCGAGATTCGTTACAGAGTTTTGTTACAGAATCGACAGGCAGTAGGCATAACACTTTATTATTAAATTGGTAAAATATACTAAACGTAATAGAAGCGATATTTGTTGCGCCAATATTTTATTTGTGTGCTGTCGTTTATACTCGTCTAACATAGAATTTAAAATGCACTTCTACTCTAATATACCATGAAAAAATCTATCCTGTATGTCTGTCAAATGTTTGCCTTGATGATAATTTGGCGGACTTAAGTGTCACGAATACGTTATCAGTTGGGCTATTGAAGTGACTGTCAAGCAGCGACGCTGATAAGCTGGTTGCCTACAAAAATGCAACAGCTCCGTGGTACCTTGACGATAATGCTGCGCTTGGGAGATAAGCTTAATATTGATGTACCTATTAAAAATGTGTTATTAAAAAATGATTACTAAAAACAATAATTTTGAACCTTAAACTCTCACTCTCTCCCATCTAGTATACACATGTCTAAACTTTACCTTACCAACCCTGCTCTAAAAATATCGGCAAAAGTAATAATAATACAGTCTTATTGCTTCCAACTACTATGAGAGCATGTGACGAAAAAATATAATATATAAAGTAGGTCATCATCATCAGAGGCGTGAAAAAGCACCTTTTGGGCCGGCAATGTTGAGGCGGCTAGAGCAGTGAATAAACTACACTAGCTGTCTTCGCATATGGACTCTTCTTACCGCTTCACATCAGGTGGTGTCGAGTCATTTGTCGTGCTTTGTATAAATAGAAATAAAAGGTTTTATATGTCCCACCGGTGGGCACAGGCCTTCCTACATGGGAGAAACACACGAGGAGCTTGGGCTATATCACTACTACGCTGGCCCAATGCGGGTTGGTGGGTTAAAGCGGTTGCATTAACAACCGGGACCAAAGGCTTAGGTAGATAGGTTAGGTAGCAATTAAATAATAATAATAATATTCATACACTCACATCAATTATCGAGCTTGTGTTATAGATACTAGATAACGGATAAATATTGATAATAATTTGTATATAAATATTAGAATAAACATATAAACATCCATGACTCGTAAACAAATGCTCGTAATCATCATACACACATTTGCTCCTACCGGGATTCGAACCCGGGATCTCTTGACCGAGTAGCCTGCATAGCAAGGGGTACAGACCGCTCGACCTTCCGGTCGTCAAAATTAGATAACATGGTACCTGTGTGGGCCGCAATTCGCGCCGCAAATGCCGCAATTCAACAACAACTACTTACTTCTATAGACGTTATTTTGATAAGTCTTTAGTTAACCAGGCGTAACCTCACCAAACTAAGATATTTTTGATGGGGCTGAACTGACACCTGAAAACTAAAAATAAATTTTCCGACAAATAGTAGTTCACAATTTTAAACAACCCAATTAAGTTCATACTTAGTAAGGTTTGACTTATATCAATTATTAGCTACTCGATTATGTATAATTATGCTATCGTAAAAGCAAACAATCTGTTACGTTTCGATTAAATTAAAGGTGTTAGGATAGATTACATGAGAACGGACATAAGTTACGTCTTCTGGTGCGATTACCTACATCCACGCAGGTGAAACCGCGGGCGCACACTAGTTTGTAATATAACTAAAATACACCGAATAAATATTGCCTAAATACCCTGCTACAGCCTAAGCCGAGATTTTTTTATGCGAATAGGTAGATTTGTGGTCAGTAAAAATTAAATGACAAAAGAAGCCTAACCTATGAACGAGACTTGTCGGTTTTCGGAATGCACGCTAATGCGTCTGGCGACCCACTTGAATAATTATTCGGCTGGGCTATGACCTGTGTAGACACACTAGTGACTAGTTTAGTAGGAATAGCAACTTGTATTTTTTTATTCATAGTCTAATATAACTTGTCGTATCAATCATTTAACGCAAACATAGTTAATTAATTATTAAAGTTTATTCTTAGATTTTTTAAATAAATTCCATTGGCTAGGTCGATGTCCAATTTTATGGCCTCTAGGCAACCAGTGTACAAAAATCCACCTTTGCTAGGTGACCATGAAAACACTCTGACTATGGCCTAAATATCACAGCATATGGGCAGGGCACATAGCATGCAGAACGGAAACCGGTGGGGCGTTAAAGTTCTAGAATGGCGACCACGTACCGAAAAGCGCAAAGTAGGACGGCCTCTCAGTACATGGACAGACGACCTGGTCAGGGTCGCGGGGAGCCGTTGGATGCAGGCTCCGGAGAACCGTTTTATTTGGAAAGCGATGGGGGAGGCCTTTTTTCAGCAGTGGACATCATAGGCTGATATCATGATGGCTTAAATAATACTTAAGGTCTAAACTTGTTCTCTGAATAGATATGCCTATTTACAAAATAAAGTCTAATCGGAAAACCAGTAACGCCAATTTCACACACTTAATTAAACTTAGTAATTAAAATAGAATAAAACTAGATTTTTTTTTTCTTTTTTTTTTTTCTTTCAGTTTTATTCTATTTTAATTACTAAGTAATTTTTCAAACATTTATAATAATGTTAAAATCAAAAATTAAGAATTAATTAAACTTTTTATGTATTTCTTTCTATGAAAATGTTTCTCCCATGCAGGAAGACCTGTGCACAGCCATAACACTTATATAGGCTGATGATGATGATGATGATGTCTTTTTTCGGTATTCGCTAACGCAGTGGTTTGATCGTTCTTAATTCGATGACGAAAATAAATCAACTTTTTTTATGGTCGAATATGGCTAAAGTTGAGCTGAGCTCCCACTGAGCTCCCGTCATAGTCCTTTTGAATTTGTGTGTGTGTGGAGGGGGGAGGAGATGAAATCAAGCGCTCTACGGGTCAGCCGGCGCCGGTTCCGGCTCGGGGCTCTCTATCAAGACTCCACTACTCTATCAAGAAAGTACCGGGAAAAGATCAATAAATAATACACAAAATATTAGTTATTCATCCAAATTTATTTTATCACCTTCAAAGTATGCTCCTTCAGAAACGATACACATACGACAACGAATAATCCAATCATCAAAACATTTTGTAAACGCTGTTTCCGGAATTGACTTCAGTTCTCGCCGCGAATTCTCCTTTTTGTCTTCTACTATGACGGGTGCCACGAAGTGGTAATTTGAGTTTAGGAAAAAGAAAGAAGTCGGTTGGAGCCATATCTGGTGAATATGGTGGTTGCTCGATGGTATTTGTTGAGTGTTTGGTCAAAAAGTCATGCAAAATCCAAGAATTTTCTTTCCACAAATCTGGCCTTTGTCGTCGAATTTGCTCTCTTAAGCGCCGCATAACGCTCAAATAATATTCTTTATTTACTGTTTGATCTTACGGCAAGAATTCCGAGTGCACAACACCGCGAGAGTCACAGAAAACAGTCAACATGACTTTGACTTTTGATCGACTTTGGCGTGGTTTTTCGGTTACGGTTCAGTTGGAAGGCGCCACTCCGAAGCTTGTTGACTAGTTTGCATGTCAAACTCGTAAACCCACTTCTCGTCACCAATAACAATGCGTTTCATGAATGTTGGGTCGGAATTGACTCGTTCTAGCATGTCCTTAGCGACTCTCATGCGATTGAGTTTTTGGAGAAAATTCAGGTCCTTTGGGACTAGCCGAGCGGCAACATGTCTCATACCCAAGTGATTATTTAAAATGGTACGTATCGACTCGTGAGATACAGAAAGTTCGCCAGCTATCTCTCTCAAAGTTAGTTGAAATAATTTGTCAATATAAACTGTGAAAATAGAATTAAACTAAATTATAGAATTATGATTTTCTATATTTGTAATTATTACAATAAAGTAGGCGTTTAAACGCATCAAAAACATTGAAATGTGACTAAATTATTATTGACTTTCAAAAGCAAAATTATGTTTGCTTTTTTAGTGTTTTAAATTTTAGTACTTAACAAATTATCAATTTTATGAAGCTTTTGGACTTGGTGCTAGAACTGGATACAGTCTACATAATTTTGCTTTTGAAAGTCAATAATAATTTAGTCACATTTCAATGTTTTTGATGCGTTTAAACGCCTACTTTATTGTAATAATTACAAATATAGAAAATCATCATTCTATAATTTAGTTTAATTCTATTTTCACAGTTTATATTGACAAATTTCCGTCCGTACACCGTCAGCATTATTGACTTATTTGTCTCTCAGTCTTCAGTCTCTCAGTTTAATCTGACTGTTATTTGTTAAGGGGTTCCGTTCTCTATCTCCCAAGATTTTCACCAGATCCAGACGTTTGTTTGGGATCAACCAATATACTTGTTTAAACACAAAAAGAATATTCATAATAGATTTACATGTAACGGACATGTTCGCAAATGTTCTAAACTTTAAGGCTAACTATTTAAGGCATCCTTTGAACTTGCAACAAAATTTAGTAGCACAGTAATGTATAGCGTAAAATGAAGTAACTTGAAGAAACTTTTGTATTTATCTTTTTATAGGTTTTTCTTGTGATAGTTTATAGTATTCCTATTTATTGAAGGAGCCATTCCATCCATTGTAAGACATCCGCAGAATATCAGCGTCGTGGCAGCGCCTGTCATGATTTATGCTGAGCGGGAACGGGCACCTTTTTGGTGCAATTGTTAATATTTGTATAAGTAATATTGTATTTTTGTGCCAAATAAACTTTTTACTATTCTTTACGAGCTAACATACCTGAATAAAACTCATCGGATTGAGAACCTCCTTCTTTGTTGCAGACTTTAAAAAAGATTACCTAACTGCGTGGGAGACTAATCGTGAGTGTCATAGTCATATGAATCCAAATTGTACCTTTATGTGAGGGTATAATATGTTAGGAGAGATTAGACAGCTCGTTGTCCCAAACATAGAAGAGTATTTCAAAGAAAGGTGTGATTCTGTAACTTTTATTTAGGTTTAGGGGCTATGCAGTCTAGACTAGAACTACATATAATTATCGTGACCCGGGTAGATCTATTGTGATTGTGACCCGCCGTTTAAATTTTCTAATTGTTGAACGCTGAAGGAATTTTAAGAACTTCCTTATAATAAGAAATTTAATTTTATCCAAAAGCTAGTTCGTATAACCAGATTTTTCCTAGAGTGAAATAGCTTGAATCTATCTGCGTACTAACCTTTTTGTGAGAAAAGATTTAAAAATCGTTTTAAAATAATATATCAAATCTTTGCACGGTCTAGTGGGTCTCTCTGGTTCCTGCGGTAAGTAAGGACGCCTAAGCTCATTGGGAACCTGTTCCCAACTTACCTTCTCATCTTCTATGCTGGAAACTAATTGATTGCTCGTGGTTTTCACAGGGTAAGTAATGAGTGAGTAGTGCCCATGGTGCTACGAGTGCCCAAGGTGCCACGAGTGTCTTAGTCTACGGTCTACGGTAACTTGTCGGTAAAAAATAGGCTCAGCTAATCAATGGGAAACCGAAACAGGTATACCATTTTTGTACACCTTGTGTATTTTTACTCTTTTATGTATTTGAAATTTATTAATTAATAAAATGTAAAATATACACAATTAGGTACCTGCTATTATATTATTCTATGGAGCGTAAAAATACAATATACCTAAAGTAATACAAAATATTGAACTAACGGCATTCCCTTTATTAAATGTTATGTTACCTTTGTTTGATACGTATAGTTTTATTTTGACTTTTATTTAATTTTGTGTAAGATATTTTTATTTTAATCTTTCATATTGAAAATTTATATAAAAAATCATATTAAAAATATGTCAAATAGATTTTGACATATTTTTGGTACGGGCTGTTTTATTTTTATTATGTTTTTATGTTACGTCTAATAATGTAGATAATATGAATTTAGGAATGACATTCTGGAATGAAATGATTAATATTCATATTCATTAATTGTCTTTGTAGAGTTTATTATTTTAGGTTCCTTTTAGTTTTGAATTTAATTCTTTCGCAATTTTTAGTGATAAATTTCCAAGGTCAAAGCTAGATGGGATACCTTTAGCGGTATCGACTTGTTTGTCTGTCAGGTGCTGGTTTAAATACTTGCATATAATTGTTTTTTACTATTGTTTATTATTATGGCTTGATGGTTGTTTCTTGAAGAGTTCTGTTTTCTATCTCCGAGGAACTTCATCAGATCACTATCAAATTAAAATGGTTTAAAAAAAAGATAATACAAAAAATGTAAAGGCGAGTCGAGAACCTCTTCCTTTTATTGAGTCAGTTGAAAATAAACGTGCAAATACTAAAATAATAATACATTTTTTGTTATTTGATTGACTTTTGGATTAACCACTGATTTATCGGCTTATCCACGAATCATAGCATATCGGAACTAATTAGCATGATTATGACGAAATAGTTGTACTTTTAGAAATATAACAGTTATGCGAAGCTGAAAAAATCTACAGCTACCGTACCACGACGTGACTTTTGACAACTAATTGCTTGTCTAATGTGGGAATTAAAAAAACAATCATATTATTTTAGTACTGCTTTAAGGATCGAGAAACATTTCAGCATTACAAAGCGATGAAACAAATCTGCACCTGCTGTACAAAGAGTACCGTGACTTGACTTTTCATAGCTAATTTTATGGTTTTTCAAAGTTGGTAATGAAAAAAAATTGTAAGTTTATACTTACAATTTTTTTTCATTACCTACTTATGTAGGTAATATTCTATTATTTTTATATGAATGTCTACCCACATAGAGTTTTGTTCGCGGCCTGTTATTGTTTGTTTTTAAATGTAATCTTGTATTTCTCTGATATCTAAATGTATATTCTACATGACAAATAAATATCTTAAGCCGTAAACCTTAGGTATTAGTGTTGTAGTAGTAGTATTGAAATGGCTTGATCAATCAAAGCTTACTTTATTTATAATAATAATTGCACTAAAATTACTGCCAATCGTCGAATTAACGTCTAAAAGTTACTTATTGTTGAAGGCTGGCTTTCAAGGGCTACTGAAAACCTGATATTATAATGAAAATATTGTAGCATTTTTATAAGATTGTTAAAAAACATTATGCTTCTATTAGGTTAAAATAAATGAAAGGTTCAAAAAATGGCGCTTGACCTAAAGTTACCTATTAGCTAAGTCCGTGGTATGAGTGCAAGAGCTGCGTTTCTTTTTTTTTTCGTCTGAGCGGCAGTTGCCATAGACATCGAAATAAAAGGTCGTTGCCCACTAAAGATAGTCTGACCTTGTCTGTCTACGAATGCACGTACAGTTCACGCCATGTTCCGAGGAGCAAACGTACCTTGAAAAGATGTTGTTATTTTTTTTGTTTATGTATGCCTTCTAGTTTAGTCGATGAATATACACAAAACTAGTTAGCAAATTATTGTGGTTGTTAACATATTTTTTAGAATATACACTTGTAGTGATAATAATATACCTACACTTTAATAATGCTATAAGGTAGAATAAAATAATAATACCGGAGATGGATAAATTACATGTTAGCTCTGTGTTATCAGATTATTTGCTATGTAGGCTTATTAGAAGAACGCCTACATATTTTTAAAATTAATTCATTAAGATTTTGTGAAGATTATTTACTTTTATTGCCCTAACATTTTCAAATTATTATTATTGACGTGTTTGTCTAAATTTGTACCAAAGTTGAATAAGGCTATTTACCAATATCTTATTTTTTGTTTTGTCTTTTTATTAGAGCCTGAAATAAGCCTTTGTTAAAACGTACATCACCCAATTGCCATCCTGCATTGAATTGTTAAGAACGTAACAATGTAAGTTAAGGTAAGTTATAAGTATGAAGGTAGGTTTTTTAGTAAGTAATAGATTTCTGTAGGTACTAAATGCTGGGGTCTGACACCCTCTGAGTAATACGAAGAGTGTTTCAAACGATGTGAGGATTTAACTTAAAACTAACGCGAGTGGTCGCGCGGCATACATATATATAGGTATGCCATTTCGAAAAAAAAAACACATCACGTGGTTATAATTTCTACGCGTTTCTTTTTATATATTATGCTAAAACCAAGTGCTGTCTACAAATATGAACAAAAAGAATTAGATTTTTTTTCAACTTATATCAAAAAAATCATAAATGACTCATTAATTGGCAATACTATATAATTATATACAGCTTCATATCACTACTTATAAAAAAAAAACTAAAATTTTACAATTTAATTATTATTTCCTGTGTATAACAAGAATATAATTTGTATTGATCATGATAAATTAAGTTATTACGCAAATTTTGTGTAATTATTCATTGTGGTGACCCACAAAACTTCCTGTTGACAATCTTTAGGGTTCTCCTGTGACACAACCCGGTGTGATCAGCGCTTGTACAATACTAAGCGTATAACGGATACGCTATACTCTTATCTACCATAAAGTACAAGAAGCATCAAAAGATTTGTTTTACCAAGTTTTCGGTAAGGCTCGATTTTGCATGAGTGGACTACTTACACATGTAATCCGCGGGACCACTGCAGGGTTAAGTTTTATTTATTTTCCTTTTTAAGGTTCTATAAGTAATGATAAGTTAATAATAAAAGCATCAATATTAATAGCCGTATACCACTTATTAATATGTATGCACTATATGTATGTGTATATGATGACAGCTGGCTGGTTCCAGTGTGTTTTATATTTTGTTTCATAAATTTTTAATCCATAATTTAAAGTGTCCGCAGGATAACTTGCCCTTACTTTATGTCTATAGGTAATAAATATCACATGCCATATAATTGGAATCCCTAAATAATATGTGCCCGAAAATTGTTTGTTATAAATATTTTCTACAATATGTTTTCTACATTTTCTATAATAATAATCATTTTCTTTCAGAACGTCATTCCATAAGTAATTAATTAAAATTATCCACATTATTACACATAAAAACTAATTCAAAATAAAACAGTCAAACTATTTAATAGTAATAAAGAAATAACAATTTAAATCAATTTAGATTACTTATCTTGATATTGTCCAGTACATATTTATACACATAGGTAATGTATTGTATGATATTGTACGCCCTAAAAATTGGCATTCTGCTAATCATTATTTTGTAACAAATATATTAAAAACAAATACATAATGGAAATAAAAATTAAAATACACTTAGGCCTATAAATAAACTAAAATTAACCGAACTTATAAATAAAAAACACCACCTAAATCTACTGAAAATGGAAGTGTACCAATAAGACTGGTCGCATTACCTCGCTGAATTGCGAGGCTTATTCTTTGTGCGAAATACATACCAGCCTTATTGTCACTTAAACTTTCACACAAACGATCTGCAATGTCCCTAAACAGTCGGTGAGCACCTGGACCCCAAGGTCCCAATGTCTCAACTCCAAACGGTTCAAATATGTAATCTTTAGATAAGCCAGCATATTTGCGCCGTTTAAGAGTTTCAGCGGAAGCAGCAGCCGATCCTGGTGCCGACGAGGTACTTGGAAGATGGGACATGGCTAAGGTGTCGACACAAGTAGCGTCCCACACCAAAGACCTACCCATCTTCCAGGGCACAAGAGTCATGCCGTCAGGCCTCTTCCCATCATCGCGCGCTAAACCGTTCGGCTCCAGAGCAGCAGGGGTCCCGGAGGTAGCGAGAGCCCGACGAATGATGTCATTGATTTCAGCATGCCGGGAAAATCGACCTGCACTTCTTGCACAAGAGAGGCCATGTTGACCAAGATCATCAACCAAACTACCACAACGGCAACGGTGTGGGACATTGCAGACGGTTCCTAAACGCAAACAGATAGCAAAACGAAAAGCAGTGCGGTCAAGGAGTGTACCTAAATTAGCCGAAGGCAAAGCTTGTAGCCATAGACCAGATTCCCACTCTCCCACTGCCAAGAGACGGGCTCGATCCGCAGAACTGGTTGACGTATTTAAAAGATTGTTCCGCACCAATTCGCAGAGAGGCCCGTCCCATTGTTTCTGGGAGCAGGGGGAAATAGGAAAGTCAGAGCCAGAGCAAGTCATTGACCAGCTAGATTTGGCCTCGGCCAAGTGGGACACTTCAAAAGTAGTTAAACTATCACTTAAAATTTTGTCAATTAAAGGACGCGTACTATAAATGGAAGATAAAAAGGCCGGAAGAGAAACACTTGAAATTTTCCTTATACCTAAACCTCCGAAACGTATTGGCAATGATGCTTGAGACCAAGAACGATCGCAAAGATTGATATTCAGAACAGTAGAAAGTGTTTCTTTCATTGTACTGTCCAGTTCCGAAAGAAGGTTAGGAAATTTCCAAAGTTGACAGGAACGAAGAGTATACATAAATTTGGGAACAAAAAGGCAAAAACGGAGAATTATGTAAGCCATGTGAGTGCTAATTTTAAGAAGCCTATGACATAAATCTGTGAAGGTTACAATTTTTTCATTAACAAAAAAGGGAATTGAATCGTCTAAAATAGGTGAACCAAGTAGACGAAGCGATTTTCTATCAACAATTGAAATATTTGGAGCCAAAGAGTTAAATTCCGAAATTATTTCGTCTCGATGTGAACCAGTGATCCTATCTGAAATAAATAACTCACACTTCGAGAAATTCAGATCGAGACCAATAGTATGAAGTTCTTGGATAAGTGTACGCAAATCATCAAGAACTGAATTTGCGCAGCCACCTAAGGTACCATCATCAAGATACCATACGTTTAATTTTGAATTTAGTTTTTGAATGGTAGGGTGAATTGCTAAACTAAAAATGGCAGGTCCGAGGGGATCACCTTGTTGACAGCCTACAACAGAAGAGATCAAATTACCTCTGTATTGTAGGTTTGAAGGTGAACTATAGCACTGCCAAAGGAAACCGTATAAAGAAGGAGTTTTATATAGCACCTGATTCAGCAGAGCAGCCCTGTCTACAGAATTAAAAGCATTTTTAACGTCCACCTTGAGAACAACCTCTCCGCACTCATTGTCCAAGAAAGTACGCAGAGCATGCACAGCAGCCTCACAACCACCCCTCGAGCCAAAACCTAATTGAGTTGGCTGAAAATAATCTGTGAGGCTTTCCTTTACTGCTCTGCAACAGGTTTTGGCAGTTAAGCGACGGTAACAGGTACCGACCGCAATCGGTCTTATTCCACCATCTTTTTTTTTGAGAGCGCAGAGGTTGGCCCCATAGAGAACGCTAACAATAGCAGGATTAACATTACCGGTAAGCATAAGGTTAGAAAGTGCAGTCAGCTCCTTCAACAGCAACTCGCCCGCGTCACCGCAGCCAACAGAAGTTAAATCTTTCAAATGTTGTGGCGCGAGGCCATCGAGCCCGCCAGCAGAGCCGCTGCTAAAAGAATTGATCGACAGCCGAATGACGTCGGGAGATACCTGAAGTAAATTATCATTTTTATGTGGTTTATCGGGCAAAATAATGTTTGTAGAATTTGGGTGCTTACTTTTGAGTGAAGACAGAGTGTCGGCAGAATCCGGTGCTATAGAATCGCTTGAAAACAGAAGGCGAGTGGCACCCTTGATGTCACCATCATTGATCTTATTTTCCACAGCTTTGTACAAATTACGATTAAAAATGGAGCGTGAATCAAGGGGATCCTTAAGGGGGAGGCTACTAGATTCACAGTTTTGTTTTATGCGAGAAGTAAGTGAACAAAACTAAAAAAGCACTCACTAAAACTATGTCAAATAATTATATAAATTAAAAGAAATTTACAATATCGAAAATTAAATAAAAATGTCCTTCACAAAATAAAAATAATAATCATAATAAAACCATAGTTCCAAAAAATAATAAAAAATAAATAAATCCAATTTTGTTATGTTTATTTATCCTACTAACGTATTTATAAAATATATGTATTATATAATATAGCTTTTGGATTCTGGCACGGGGCTCCGGCGCGGCGCTGCGGGGCTCCGGCGGCGCCGGCGGCGGTGCCACGCGTGCTTTACGTCACAGACAGCTTTCGCTCCCCACCCCTGCTTCGGCTTGCTGGCTGCGGCTCTCCCGGCCCGCGGCAGCTCACTCTCAGTCACCTGCTCCTCAACCCGCGGGCCGCCTCGCCTCTACGCGCCTACTCTTTTCAAAATTACACATCAGGGGTAGGCCAGACAGGACTTCGCGAAGTCGCTTCTACGGCGATTTATTTCTGAAACTGTACCCTAATTTTTAGCAAATGTTATAGCCCAAACAATTTATTTTATTATAAATAAACATTTAGAATAATGCATGCCTATTATAAAATACAATACTTAGGATAATTATGACTTTATTTCATGCATAATTAGAAGATCCAATTATTATAGTATTAGCGTTTATGACATGAAACTATTAGAGCTAAAGATGATTAGCTAAAACAAAAAATCAGGTAGACAGAAGTTTGTTCGATGAGCACTATAATTTGTTCACCAGTCACCAGGCATGTATGTTTTGTACATATTATGTTTATTAATCTTAATCTTTATACTAATATTAATATAAGTTTTAACTTTTTTTACATAACTAGATGACAAACAAGCTGACGACCCAGCTGGTGGTAAGTGGTAACCGCCGCCTACAAGGAATGAATTACTTGGTATTGTAGGTGCGTTGTCATCCTGAAGCCTAAGATAAAATGCCTTTCATGCCCAGAAATTTCACTGGCTACCTTTTCCTTCAATCCGAAACACAGCGAACTGTTCCACCGTTGAAATAAAAAGGCGGTGGTACCTACCTAGACGAACCTATATACGGACCTGCCACCTATTTTATTTCTAGGAAAAAGGAAAACTA
This sequence comes from Nymphula nitidulata, assembly GCA_947347705.1. Classification (NCBI taxonomy): domain Eukaryota; kingdom Metazoa; phylum Arthropoda; class Insecta; order Lepidoptera; family Crambidae; genus Nymphula; species Nymphula nitidulata. The sequence goes on along the minus strand of OX374625.1, from coordinate 11,310,270 downwards.
AGAACCATATTTTACCCATTTTCATATTTTTTTATTATATCTCAACATAGCAATGAAAAAAGTTTTTGTTTTGTTTTTTGTTTTAGTAAATTAGGTAGTGTAAAGTGTATGTACATTGTTTTTCTTTCCGCACAACCAATGAATTGTTTTATGTATTCTAACTGTGAAAGTAATACCATATGTAAAGAAAAATAATGAATTGTATGTTAGCACGTTTATATGTCTATAACATGTAAGGCAAACTATAATAATGCGTATCAGTGCGTTTTTTAACTAACCAAAAGAAGTCATTACTATGAATACCCAATCATACCGTTAGCATGAAACGCCGATAATAAATCAGCCGTAGATCAGATTAATCAAAGCGTCACGTAAATTTTACGGTTTTTACAAGTAGCTTGTGCAAGTTTTCCTCAAAATGTCATTGACTTCACATCATATGGCTACATATTTTCAAGTCATTCCTATCTTGAGACATGACTTGAAACTATGTAGCTAAAGTTACAAGACAGTTAATGTGCGATCAATAGCTTAACTCACCATTTCTAGTAACTAATTGTGCCCTACCAGCCCGCTGGCGTCTAGTCACCAATCGAATATCTAGTGAGTATGGCTTGTGAGTACTTTACAAATTTGATGGTAAAAGCTAGTTACCGCAGCCTGTTGACGCTCGTAGCAACTTGGGCATTACATCATGCGTTGCCTACCCCGTGAAATGAAGAGAAAGCGTTATGTCGACATAATAGAGGATGAGCTCTTCTGCTCCCATTTTATCGCTTCCTCGATAAACCCTGGCGACCTTAGATACTCACCACAGAGAGAGGTGTCCTGCCTCTCTCTGCGGTGAGTACCTAAGTTCGTGGTACTGTTCTCTTGAATTTAGTACGTCCGAATAAAGGGTAGTACCTCCATCTTAAAGAATATCATAGACAAGTAACACTACGTCGTAGTCTTATGTTACTGCGATGACTAAGATCGCTAGATCGATAGATTGCTCTTGTGCTACCAACTTATTGCTTCATTCTGATTTTTATGAGGTAGGTTGTCATGAAACTCTTTAGGAAATAAAAGATAATTTAGTATTTACAAGTTTATTCCACGGAACTAAAATAACACGTCAGAGAAAAGTAGCACAATTAAGTAGTGTTGCATACCACAACACTACATTTTCCCCATGGCCCACCAGGCGGGCCGTAGGTATGCTTGTTTGTCATCCTTATGACCTTAGAATTACAATCGTTTATTAGCTACGGTTACGGCTGACGATAACCGAATGGTTTTTGGCTACCACAAAAACACAAATTAAGTAACATTTCAATAATTAGAATTCTAAATTAGAAAAATAAATAATTTTTAATGAAAATAAATCTTTAACACCTTAAATCAACTTTTCTGTGCTAAATTTGTTATATTCAGCAAGGTCGATGATTTCTTGTAAGTGAATTTTCAGCGTCAATGAATTTTAGTCTTTATTCCGACCGTGGCGAATAAAACTGAATAGGAATAATGCTTTTAAACTACATCAAATGATTCCGTACATAGTCTCGTAAGGAAAACACAAAAAATATATTTTTGGCTCTTGTGTTAAGGAAGCACAATATAACACCACTTTTTCACATTTTCTACAAAATAAGACTCTCCTACCTTCCCACCACGCTTAACTTAACTCAGTTTCGATTAGTGTTTTAAATTATTTATTTAATTTTAAGAACGAAACGACCAATAGGCTGGCCCAGTGGTCAGTACTTACTCCTGTGTCTACTTAGCCAAAGATCCTGGGGTCAAGACAGATGCTTTTAATAACTAACTTTATACATATGTGACGACCGGCTGGCCGAGTGGTCTGTACCCCAGGCTACTCGGTCAAGAGGTCCCGGGTTCGAATCCCGGTAGGAACAAATGTTTGTATGATGAGTACGAGCATTTGTTTACGAGTCATGGATGTTTATATGTTTATTTAGTATATTTCTAATATTTATATACATATTATTATCAATATTTCTCCGTTATCTAGTATCCATAACACAAGCTCTTAATGATGCTTACTTTGGGCTAGATAATAGGTGTGAGTGTATAAAATATTATTATTATTATTATTATTATTATATGATTATTGTAACTGTATCACATTATAAGTACCTAAATAAAGTTCTTTGAGCCTAATTTTTGTCCACGTGTCATGTTTTCATGTTTTTAAGCATTTTTTTGAAATTTATATAGTTATACTATTATCTAGTATATCACTACATTGTAAAAATGTATATTTCTTTGTTATTTGTCATCCATAACACAAGCTTTAAACGATTTTTATATATACGTAATATATTAGTGTAAGGTATGAAGGGAAACACATGAGGAGAACTTAGGATGTCCTCCTCATGTGTTTCCCTTCATTTGTAGTCTGCGTTTTATCAGTTTTCATAGAATATACTACTTACGTATATTTTTTTATACATAATGTAATTTAAGCTTTTGAAAATTTTCTTTATCATAATTCTACACATATTACCTAAACATTAGTTTTTATAATAATGATCAAGTAGCGCTTCTAAGAAGTTGAACCCCATGAATTCCAGTACGTTTCTCGACCATATTCCTACAAAATCCGTTCGATAGTCGCAGACAGTATAGTAGATAGGCAAACTGATTTTCACGTCTATGGTCCGTTTATTAACATAACTTTGTTTCGAATTAGTACGTAGCAAATCACAAGCGTACAAGAAAATCAATTCTGCTGATTTTCAAACTCATAAAGATCTTATTGTGTCTACCAACAATAAATCATCATTATTGTATGCAAACACATTTCCACGTAAAGATTTGCATCTCGACTGTTTTCGTTGAGAAAAAGGTTTATATGTGCACTAGGCATAACCGTTTTAATGCCAGTCGAGGTCACGAAGCCACTAGCGTGTCTAAAAAACAACGCCTAACATATAACTTTTTAAGCGGTAAAAAGTAGACGATCGACAAAAAATGTTCCTGACGATCGTCGCTTGGTAGAGTTGTAAGGAGTTGTTTTGGCCCAGGCTCCTTCTGCCATAGTGTAGTTCGTGTAGACGGCGCTATTATACGCTTTGTTTCCTAGCCAGGTTTTTGTAGAAACAAGACTACGCAGTTTTTATTAAGGTTTATTATAGTCACTATTATGTGATATTTTAATGGCTCTTTTTAAATTATAGTTTATAAATATCTAACTAATGAGTTCGATGGCATTAATATTGTCATTATTATGGCGTTCGATTGTATATAGAATCATGTGTAAGTGCAGTTTTAGATTTGAAATAAATATATTAATAATAATTTACTCGCAGATAATATCTGGCCCATATCGTTATGGGCTTGTTTTATGGATACTAGATAAGGGACTAAAATATAGACTGTAATATGTATATAAATATTAAAATTATACAAACATGCATATCTTGTGACTAAAATATTCGTACACATCCGCGTCAAATAAAGATATTTTCATTGTTAAACCCAGGACCTCTTATCTAGACATAAGCACTGACCACATGACAAGAGAGCCAACAAAATAATACCTATGGTAATAAAAATCAAAAGCATCAATCATAATTACACCTGAAATGTGTGCGGTGGTGGCGTTAGGGCTAATTAAGACGAATTACAGTAACTTCAAAAAATAGCACACGGATATCAGACGAGAGACGTACAGAAGACAGCCGATTAAGTTTAACAGTTGCACTACGAAAGTCACCTCTATTACGAATGTAGAAAGAGCCACCTCAAGGGCAAACTGTTACGCTTCATGTGCATATACTGTACAATACGAATAAGTGTAAGCTAATTTTGGTTACCGATGGGTAATGGTAAAAAATCATCGGCTTGCTGTAACTTTTAAAAATATCGATTCGTCATTAGTTTTGCCTTTTGTGCGTTTATACATTCGCAATACGCAACGCCGAGGCCAGTGCCTAAGCGCATCTTCGAATGTTATAAAGCTTTGAAAATATTGTTATTGATTATAAGACTATTATCAAATTAATTTGTGAAGTACCCACATAGCAGACACAATAGATTTCCTAAGATACCTTTCATCCCTTAGGTAAAGGAGGAAAGGTAAGAAATCATAATTAAAAAATAACGGAGACAAATAAACTCGAACCAATAAGTTAAATATAGATTTTACAAAGAGTAGAACTACTAGACAAATAATGAAGACTTGAACATGTGCATAAATAAAATCGATTGCATCGTCATCATCAGGGCGGCTTTTGTGATATCCGTTTCCGGATGGTCTTCTCCATCAAATTCCATCTACAGCGCTTTGCATTCAGGCCTATGTCTATGGTCTCCACTCCAACAGCCGTGTCGTCCATTCTGATTTATCTCGCCTGCCACGTTTGGCAATCACGACTACTTCATATCGGACATTGGTGTTCGAAAAATTGATCAAATTTGAGATGAAAACTAAAATAACTTGACGGAAAGCAACTGATTACAAGTAGGAAAAAACTAAAAGAGCTGATGAAATAGAAGATGTAAGACCCAACGATGCCCATTTCCCAACTGTATAACCTTTTAATTTGCTAATCCGCGTAAGATTCCCGGGAGCTTTTTACATAAACCGCACTCTGTCTGGAATGTTTGACGTGTTAACTGGACCACGGCGTGCCAATTTTTTTGCTCTACGGTCTTTACCTAGCGATCTATGCCTTCATAAATAAGTAGTTTCCGTGCTCTTCAAACAAGTTAGAAGTTTTATTCGTTGATCGCTTTTGGGTTTAAAACTTCTAGACTTTCATTAAACATACGTCATGTTATGTCATTGGGTCAGTAAGCAGAAATGTAAATATTAAACTTATAAGCTACAGTCAAATACAAGGAATCGTAATTTAAATTGAAGCTATAAATGTATAATCAAAATGAATATTTCGCTGCCTATTACTAATTAGGACCTAAACATATGAATTTCTCTGCAAATCTGATTTGTATAAGTAAATAGCAGTGCCAGTGGAAAGGTAGCCAGAGTAATTACTGGGCACGGACAGAATTTTATCTTAGGCCTCAGGATGACAGCTGCAATATAATTTTCCTTGTTATTGCAAGTGCCTATAAGCGGCGGCAACCGCTCACCACCAGGTGGGCCGTCAGCAAATACATGTTTTCAAATTTTTTAATTCTGTTTTTGTCATTTATACACAAAATCTATTCTCTTCTATTGTTTCGTCCAGTAACAGTCCGCTGGTGGACCCTTGCATTTTTAACCCCCGACGAAAAAAGAGGGGTGTTATAAGTTTGACGTGTCTGTCTGTGTATCTGTGTATCTGTGTGTATGTCTGTGGCACCGTAGTGCCTAAACGAATGGACCGATTTTGATTCGGTTTTTTTTGTTTGAAAGCTGATGTGACTACGATGGTTCTTAGCTATAATTTATGAAGATCAGTTCAGACGTTTGATGACTATCAGCTCATTTTCTACATGAAATTAAGATTTTACTAACTTTTACAGATCCAATTGATTTTAAATTTCGTGTACTGTCACTTCGATGAATTCCCATGACATACTAACTTTGAGCTAATCCTATACCATCAAGAAGTCTGCGAAATGCTTAATTCTTCAGAAACTTACAGCAAATGTGGCGTGTTTGGGCTCATATGAATAGTCTTAATGAGATGGAGTTAGATAATGATTAATGACGCCGGGGGTTATTTAATTTTTTTAATTTTGCAATTATTAATAAAGAACTTATTGTGTCTGTAATGTGAGTGCCTCACTGAAATAAATAAATTAAAAATGATTTTTCTAAGAACACAGAAAATCTGAAGAAATCTGGCATTAGTTACTTAAAAGATAAGTTATTAATAACTTACCTAACTCGTGTAAAGTCTGTCAAGTTCACTTCGGCAAGTGTTTTACTGATAATGATTTGTCTATGGCAGCTATATTTTTATATACTTTGATTGTAATTTCATGAAGTTAGTATGTAATGTTACGTTGTATATTTTCTCAAAAGCTGTGGCATAACGTCGCTGATAAGATATGAGAGATATTCTATAAGAGCTTCTTTGTAAACACACATTGTGTAATAAGAGAACATTTGTGTGGACTACCGAAGTAAAATTTAAACAATCTATTGTTATTTTATATATAGTGGTATAGGAAAATAAAAATAATTTTAATGCATTTCATTATGCTTACAGATGGTTCTAGTACACAGCTTAGACATCTTACACATAAACATGTTACCTCTAAATAGTATTTAATTTTATTAAGATACTAGCTTCACCTTGCATGCATTGCAATTCCCGTTAAGAGAACTATGTTAGGTTTTGAAATGAAAAAAATAAGAAAGTTTTTATAATTCAGGAACATTCGCGGCTGTCCTTAAAACACCGTACCAAAGTTTTATCGCAATAAATGGTTTCGGAGCGCATAGTGGATAAACATACAAATGTTGATTTTTATTATATAGATAATTTTATTGACAGATATCTCTCTCAATAAAATTCCCTATCAGGCATAGTGGTATTTATTTACCATTCGAATCCTGAGGTAGGGGTAACATATCCACATTATAGAAGATCGTAGCTAAATAACACTATTCTGTAATCTGTAGTGCTGTGTTCCTGTGGTAGATAACGTCACCAGAGCACATTTAGTAAGCGTTATATTGGAAAAAGGGGGCTTGTCTCCTATGCTGTCAACATAACGCTTTTTTTATTTTTACAGGGTAGGCAACGCGTGAGCAAAGCCACAGGTGCTACGAGCGGCTATATATACGCTACGGTAACCCCGGCGGGCCGGTATAAACATAAATGTCAAAGTAATGAGATGATCATACCTGTAAAGTGTTCTCCCACAATATCACAACAATGACGACGCGATATTCCTATTTAATTTTCGTTATAACCCCCGACAAAAAAGGGGTATTATAAGTTTGACGTGTCTGTATGTGTATCTGTGTGTCTGTCATCGTAGCTCCTAAACGAATGGACTGATTTTGATTTGCTTTTTTTTGTTTGAAAGCTGACGTGATTAGGATGGTTCTTAGCTATAATTTATGAGGCCAGTTCAGGCGTTTGATGACTATCAGCTCTTTTTCTACATGATAAAAGGGTTTTAAAATTTTACTAAGTTTTACAGATCCGATTGATTTAACATTTGGTGTACTGTCACTTCGGTGCCATTCCAATGACATACTAACCTTGAGCTGATCCTATGCCATCAAAAAGTCTGCGGAATGCTTAACACTTCAGAAATTTACAGCAGATATAGCGTGTTTGGGCTCTTATGAATAGTCTCAATGAGATACTGTCAGATAGATGATTAATGAGGCCGGGGGCTAGTTAAAATTTTAAATTTTAAATTTTTTTGGTAGTTATATTCCTGGTAAGTAATAATTAGTAAGACTGTAATAATCTCACATTCTAACAATGATGTGTTAATGTGAGATTATTATATGAAGACAGTCTATACGCATGTGGCACGCAAATGACAACTGCCGACTAAAACAGAAAGGTCGCGATTGACATTTATTATTTCCTGTATTTTAGCTTTATTTGGGTTTTCAGGTTTCAGTTTCGTTTTATTACTGGGTATTAAAGGCACTTTATCTTAGGCTTGTTTATTATGTGTACTGCTGAATGTAGGCCTATAAGAGGCGAGTTCTTAGAGTGTTTTCAGGAATTCCCGAACCTCAATTTCTGAAATTAAATAAAAATAGACCAGATGCTTTTTTATTCAAGTTCAAAGTTATTTGACATTTTTTTTGAAAATTGTTGGTTACGCCCTTTCCTTATAACTTTCTTTCTTATAAAAAAATTTGTTGTCCTTATACAGTGAAACTTTTAAAGCAATATGTCGGTAATTAATAAAAATGAATAACTCTTATGTATTTTTTGAAATTTATGTGGGTCGCCTACTCGAGACTCGACTTTGTTTTCGAATGAGGATTTCAGCAGAACAAAAGGCAAGAATATTGAACCAGTGTATTTTGCCAGTGTTATTTTCGGAGCTGAAACCTGGGTCCTAACTAGAGGCTGTATTAATAAAATACAAGTGGCCCAGAGGGCATTAGAAAGAAAATTGGTGGGAGTTACCCTTGGGGACCGTAAAAGAAACGCATGGCTTAGGAAAGCGGTGTTGCAGATGCCATCAAGTGTCCTGGTGCAAGATGGTCTTGGAGTGATGACCTAGAGGTAGACCGCAGATGCGCTGGAAGGATGACGGGAGGAGGGTGGCAGGATCTAATTGGATGCAGACAGCACAAAACCCAAAAAGTGAGCAGCAGCGGCAGCTGAAGGAGGCGTATACCGTAATGGTCGAAAACGGCTAAAAGGAAGAAGAGAAGAGAAGATTTTTGTAATAAAATATCAGTTGAACAAACCTGAGGTACACAATGAAAATGTAAAATACTGTAAACTATTTTACATTTCCATATTCTATATACTATAAGGTTTTTTCTACAAGTTTTGAATGAAAAAAATCGGTACATCCGTTGGGAGCTTCGAAGCTGCGGAAAGACAAAAGCTTCAGACATCGTTTACCCGTTGTTGGGGGTTGTAAAGGTACATATTGGATTTCGCACTACTGTATAGAAGGGTTTTTGCAATATTTCTTAATATATAATATTTTAAAGGCTGCAGTTGAAAGAATGGTAGGAATTAAGTAGTAAAACAAATATTTTTATATCGGTATTTTTTAAAAATTTAGTAGATTTGTGGATTGATTATTGGGCGTCTGCACGATCTTTAAAATCTTTTTAGACACCCATAGTCCAGTCTTTGTATCACATCCATTAATAAAAGGAATCACAAAACAAAAAAAATATGTGTGAATTCTCGGATTTAATTTCTACGAGGTCCTAAGATATCAGTCACTTTGAATAATAGAGAATTGAATAAATTGTTATTACGCAAATGAATACAGATGGTTCAAATCTGTCGATCGCGAACGGGTCTCACGGATTGTTCTAAGAATCGGTGCGCTGAGTCCACGAGAACGATGCGACTACGAAATATTGTCACGCCACGCCACCCACCAAATGTGAACTTCGCACGTATTCGCAAACATTACATTACTCCAGCTGCACTTAAATAATGCTTATTGGACCAATTTTGCGAATATTCGCCTGTGTGACGTCAGAGCTTCGGTATCTGTGGGGTGACTTTGGCTTGTCTCATTTTACAGTATCTATATCAAAGAAGATTGTAAACAGTAATAATTAAGTCCTAGGCTCGAAGGCCTGTGGGGATGTTTGTATGAGGTGTACGAACATTGTTTACGCGTCCAACGTTTGTTATAAGGTACTTTCTTGGTACGTTAATATGCCTTTTTTATACTCTGTGCGACACTGAACTGCTAAATACTATTACTATGTAACTCTAGGCATTGTAACTTAATAAATGAAAAGAGTGACACGAGTTTGTTGCCGGAATCTTCTCGGTGTTTCAACTTTTGGAACCGGAGTAAATTCAGACGTGACAGACAGATACAGACAGACTGACAGACAAAGAGACTGACAGACAAACCGACTGACAAACAGATCGACAGACAGACCGATAGGCGGACTGACATTATAACATTGTTAGCTTACGTAAATCCAGATAGGACAAAGAGACAAACATTATGACATTGTTAGTTAATATTATTTTATGTGATAGACATAAGGGGGTTTTGACGATTCGAAAGTGCTTCTTGAATAAAAATATTTTCATTTTTATTATGTATTTGTATATATTTATTTGGTACATTTCTAATCCATACTAATTTAAAAAATACGAAAAATGTAACTTTGTCGGTCTATCTGTCTGTTACGTATTTAGATGAATTACAGCAATATAGATTACACCCTGAGAATGGATTAGGGTACTTTATGGCGCGATTACCGTCATCCACCCAGGCCGGGTCTCGGGCGGACACCAGTGTTTATATACATGCTAAGTAAAAATGTATCGTATGTATTTTCTAGAGTCATTTACCTGTCTCCAAACCAAACTTTATCTAAACCGGATCTGCAGTTGAAGCTTAAAAAGGTAACTAAAAGACAGACAGACACAGTTACTTTCTCATTTATAATATTAAGTATGGGTTATTATCACTTTTTCTTCGTTATCGTATCCATAACATAAGCTCAGATGGGAAGATAAATAATTAAATAGTTATTTGGTACAAAACTTTCTTTTATGAATAATAAAGTTGATAAACATCAAAGCTCAAAAACCCCTATTCGCGTTATGGCTTAGTCATTATAAAGCTAAAATTATGTTTGTATTTGTGTTTAATACAGCACTTTCCCTTCTTTACTAGCCTGCCATTTCTTGCGCGCAATGGAAAATTGATTGTCTCTGATATTAATTACAAACTACTACAATATTCGCGTCTCCTCAACAACATTTCTTATTTCAGCCGTGAAACAGTTCGCTGTGTTTCGGATTGAAGGGAAAGGTAGCCAGTGGAATTACTGGGCATGGACGGCATTTCATCTTAGGCCCCAGGATGACAACGCACCTGCAATATTAAGTGATTTTTCCTTGTTATTGCAGGTGTCTATAGGCGGCGGTTACCGCTTTCCATCAGGTGGACCGTCAGCTTGTTTGTCATCCAGTTGTATAAAAAAAAAAACATAATATCTATTGTACCTCTAGAGCGAGCATAATGGATCTCTCGATAAAAAAAAGACGTCACTAACTCGACAAAAAACGTTTTGTCGAGTTATAATGTCGAAATTTGTAAGACAGAAACAGTATGTCGAGTTTAGATGACAAATTTAAACTCGACGTAACAGTTATAAAAATACGTTATACTAACTAAAATTCCCCTAAATATCGCACCTCATGCTTAAAATCAACAAGATAACTTTAATGTAAGTGAAGTTATTTTTTCATTTATAACATTCCTATCATTACATACATTAATAGGAACAAACCGACATCAGCCATTAGAAACACTACACCGAACAACTGTTGTAATATTCTCAGAATCGGAATTTGCTTGTTTTAATTTATAAATTCTCTATTGTAACAAAATTATAACCTACATAGCATCATTACGTATATTAACACTTATTTCGTAGAGTTCTGAAACAAATATACCTATCTTATGTGGAAAAAAAAAGACTGGCCAAGAGATAATTGGTCTCGCAATACGCGTCCCATTGCTTGATGTCTGTAGCTTCATATGGTTTTCCAAACTAGTTACAAAATAAAGAGTTGGATATTATTACAAACAATTATTTAATTTTTCAACATATCTATATATACACATATCAGTAAGGATGAATAAGAATCTAGATATATTACAAGTGAGCACTGGCATGCTGGTAAGTAACTGTAAGTACCTAAGCTAATAATAAAAATTTTGGTGATCTAAGAAATCACCTACTTTTTTGTATTTGATATTTTTTTGTGTATAATGTAAGCGTAAAATATTTGGAGAGCTTTTATGTATAGTGAAAGCTAAGTATCTCAATTTTTTTTAAAGGTGAATCACTTGTGATCTTGGCAAATTCTAAAAAATAAAATAAAATAAAAACCGTTTATTTCAGACTGAGTCTATAGTGTTAGTAACAGTAATTAACTTAAAATTATGTTAGTAATGAGTACAGGAGGTATAATAGTTTATTTTGGTGTCTTTGACGAGATGAACGCGGGTCCAGTGTTGTATAATGGGACTGTCCACGTCCAGTCTCGTCACGACCGTTTTTATAAGGCTATTGGAGCTGCCACGCACCCGATGCAGTAAAGATGTAATGCGGTTTCTAATGATAGCTGAGAGGCTATCAACTTCAGCTGCTGCTAGCATCCCTGAAGCACTGCAGTGTCGAGGTAGCCCCAATAACCCCCTGAATGCGTTATTATATTGGGTGCGCAGGGCCCTGAATGCTCCATGTTTATAATTTATCCACAGGCTGCATGTGTATAGTGAGTGACAAAAAGCTTTGAAAACTGTAATTTTTACATCTTTAGTGCAACGTGCAAACCTGCGGGAGAGCATATTATATTAGCCCTGATGCATAACGCCCTGCGCTCCCTTTCCATATCTAAATCATCATTAAGTGACTCAGTGACCCAATGTCCAAGGTACTTAAATTTCTGCACTTGTCTTAAAAGAGAACCATTAAGCTTTACAGGTGGAACCGTATAAGTTTTTTTATGTAATTTAAAAACTAGCAGCTCACTTTTAGCAGAATTGTAACTGAGACCGTGGGCCTCCGCGTACCGCTCACAGATACTAATAAGCTTATTGAGAGCACTAATCGATGCGCACAGCAGCACCATATCATCGGCGTAACTAATGTTGTTAACAAAGGTACCGTCTACAGAACAACCAACTCCAGCACTGCTGAGCTCAACAATCAACTTATTTATATACAAATTGAAAAGCGTTGGTGAGCTGACGCCCCCCTGTCTCACCCCTCATTCTAAGCTGTACACCCTGGAAAGCTCTCCTGACCACTTTACATAGTTGCGTTGCTAAAGCAAATATTAGACCAGGTGCCCATTGAGCAGCTGTGCAGCTGAAATTTGACTTGATACCGTAGTGGAAGAAGAGACTGCTCCATATAGATTGCAGACAGTAACCATTTGGTGATATCAAACAGCTTTTTTCAAACCACAACGTCTTTACACTTAGATTTCGCTAAGAAGGTGAGCACTGCAATCCGATAGACTATATTTGTAACTTGGATCTTTAAGTAGCAAAAATGGACTTTATTCAAAAATATCCGGAACGCCAGATAAAATTTAAATAAAAAATAGCAAAAGCAGAACTAAACCGTGTGAATACAGATCGCAAAGTTAGCAGATCAATCAAGATTAATTATGAAGCAATACTCTAATAGAAACGCATTCAAAGACCACAAATAGGTCTTTAGGTAGACAAAAAGCAGCTCTGGTTTACTTATATCAGTCTAGCAATAGCTGAAAAAAGACGATAAACTAAAGCGAAAGAAACCCAAAACTGTGTTCTCACAATTTGTGAACCTTGAACAAAAAATTTTCAAATACACCAAAGGAATGTACATGTGACCAAAATATACTCCTGCGCATTTTTTCCTTAGATGGGCATTCCATTTGAAGAAAGTATGTGCAGAAGTCAAAGTGCACGCACATCGACATCAATCTAAAATTGATCCAATCTGCTTACATTTGCATCCGTATTTATCTTTACAGACCTTAAATAATTATCAAACTTTTTTTATTTTTTATACAAAAGAGGTGCCGGCATTTGCAACTCTTTGAGCTATTGGTAAACTTTAATGGCAGTAAGCAGAACACATCGCTCGCAGAATCGAAGACCGTCTGAACGGAATGGTACAGTGGCGACTACGGATGTACGCACCTTGGGCAAGCCTCCAACAAAGTGACCTGGTGAAAATCGTAGGTTCTTGCTGCGTGCAGCTCATGACCGAGCGACGGGGAAATTTTCAGGGGAGAAGGTCTCCCTTGAAAATTTCCCCGTCACATCCTTCGGATGAAATGATAATGATGATGATGAAGGATGGCAAACTACCGCATGATCTGCCTGATTTTAAGCGGTTACCGTAACCTATAGACGCTCGTATCGGGTACTACAGTACAGGGCTTTATACAGAAGAAAAGGGGGGAAGTTTCGTTAATTAGCACAACCAATATGGCCCATTGTTTTGCGAATGTAATATTTTGAGAATATAATATTATGAGAACAAAGCATAGGAGCTGAAAACTACAAACTTGGATTGACAAAGCATGACGAAAATTTCGTACATGAAACTGCATACACTATATCAGCGAAACTGCGCAAGTCTCCTATTCACATTCAGATTTTTACCGATATCATGCTTGCAGATCAAGTTATGCACTTTGACATTTAAGGGGTTTCATTTCATTTTAAGCCTCAAGACGACAACGCACCTGCAGTATCAAGAGAGTTTTCCTTGTTATTGCAGGTGTCTATAGGCGGCGGTAACCGCTTACCACCAGGTGGGCCATCAGCTTGTTTGCCATCTAGTTGCATATAAAAAAACAATTATTTGCAGAAAACGTCATGTTATAACTGATATGTTACAATTGCGGCTGTATAAACACACCAAACGCTTAAAAAAATTAACTGAATTAAATTTACAAAAAGGACATGTTGCATACTTAGATAGTTTATTAAAGAAAAAATAATCAATTTTTAAATGTTTATAAGGTGCGAAGAAAATTATGGACTTGTGGCCGGTGGATGTTTCTATGTAATCTAAGCCTATGTAATCTAAGGATGTTATCTATTTTCACGCCAAATTTTATCGTAATCGGCTTAGCGCTTAAAAGTGTCGTGATGGTTTTAAGATGTGTGATTATCAATGTGGACATTGATGAGAAAAAACAACAGTTTTATATAATACCGACTAAAATACCCCTATTATCCTATTTACGCAACAAGTCAGTACTAATTTCTTATCTTTAATTACCCTATGATATTGATGTGATATTTTTTAAATTGGTATCGTAGTTTTGAGTTGATTAATCTTAGAAGTGTCCACATAACAGACACAAAAGATGTGTGTGTGTGATCGCCGGCGGGTTGGTAAGGGATATAGGCTAAGCTAAGAACTTGTAACATAATAATGTGTTACTGAATAAATTATTTCATTTCTTTTAAACATAGTAAAAATGAACAGTAAAGTGCATATTTGTATATTATTCAACTGTATAGCCATGGAAGTCAGTACTATATTTTTTACACTACTAGTACAATAAATCTTTGTAAGTTCACTTAAATTCTTTCACTGCATGTTTAGGGATAGACCATTTTGAAGCTCTACCACGCCGGCGATGTCACAGGCAGAGCTTAGTTGTATAAAAAATACGTATGTACTTAATGTTTATTCATTATATCTATAGTAGAGATAAGCCAACCTCAAGTTGTTCTTTGTTCAATACATACATTTGATAATAAATTGAGCATAAAAAATGCATCTTCTCCACCAAAATAAAAAATAAATCTTAATTATCAAAGCACTAGAGCTATCTAAATTTCTAGGTCATTGAAGTCTAGACTTGCAAAAAAAATGAAAGGTGACTGCCCTACAAAATTACGAGCAAATTTTCGGTGTTGGATCCGAGACTCAACGAGTGAAAGGCATGCGCTTGACCACCGTCTCCGGCGAGCGGCATCAGTGAGGACGCAAGGGCGCCGTGCGTCTTGCCGAAATTATTCGGGGCCTGCTGCACAATCGATTTTTCCCGCCCGATGCGGAAAATTCTTCAGGGCGGGGCGGGTGGAGGGGGGCAAGTGAGGGGGGCGCAGCGTCAGGGGGGCAGGCGGAGTGCAGCGGGGCGGTGCAACGCGCGCCGCCGTCCCGGCCGTCGGGCAGACAGTAGGACGGCGACGCCACTGTGAGTCGGTGACCACGGCGCGAGGAGCGCGCTCGCCGCACCGTGACATGTAGCGCGGCCGCCGCGCCGCAGCCCTGCGAGTCCGCCGCCGGTGGCGGCGCGCCGATGCGCCTGCCGTCCGGCCAACCCCGACGCCCGCGCCGCGACACCCACGCACGCGATACGCACCCGCAACGCACCAGTGCCGCTTTCACTGTTACACCTGAAGCGAGCCCTTCAGCCCGTCTGTATTGACGACTGTCGTCGGATGGAACCCGGAGTGCGCCGATTCGCATCAAGGTTAGACGGATATTTGAATGTGAGTGTTTGTGCGCCGCCCGCCGTCGCTCCAGCGCGCCCTAGCGCACCCCTGTACTTCAGCTGTACGCGCACACACGCCGTAACGCTATAGGTAGGTTCTCAACACGTGAAAGGGTACGTCACCAGTGACTCATGTAAAATTCCATTTTTAGCCTACGCATGTCCAAAGCACATTAACTGTTCTCCCAAATAAATACATAATCTTTCAGAATGCAGACATGATTGCATCCAAAATTAATTTTGAACATTAATATTAGTACTGTGACGAGATATGTAAGAGCATTTTTTTTACCTTACACAAAAGTAGATTTCACGAGATAAGTGAATTCTGAAAATACTAATTTTCAAACTACACATAATGCACGATATGTGAACGATAAGTCCGATAATAATCTCGTGATGCTACAAGTGCTGCTATTCTGGTTCCACTTAAAGTTATGTCATCTTAAAATAAAAAAGATTTTTCTTTTTAAAAGTAGGGCAGTAGGTATATATGAATAAAAACTCTAAAAACAATTTACCCATTCCAAATATTTTACATTTTAGTGTGAAGTGAACATAAAGATTTACATTTTTGAGTCGCCCTGAGTATGAATTTTGAATTTGTAAAAAACGGTCATAATAGCGTTACTCTATCCGCTTTGTATTATACGTAGACGTTTTACTTAGTATGAAATTCGCACCCAAGTCAGATGAAATCACATAGTAGTATTTGTTTTGTTTGTTTAACAATAGTTTTTTGTAACTGTCAATTCAAGTTTGCATGGTATTTAACATATTTTAGAATATAATATTTGCGTTAGATATACTTACATTCCTTGTTACATAACGCATGGTTACATTATGCTGCATGTCATAGAGCAGTTATAAATTTATATGTTAAGCAGTCATACATGCCTGCGAGACGTAGTCTTTAATCGATCATAAAACATAATCAGTAGATCGATCTATTTAATCGATATTAATATACCTGCCATTTAAAGTTTAAGCTTGTTCAAGAACTTTCATCAACTTTCTTATCATCTTACTAAAATAGAATATTGTTAAATTAGTATTTAATAAATAAATCCAATTTAGATGTTTTGTTTTTTTTTCTGATTGCATCTTTTATTATTGATTCTATGCTACATTAACTTGCTTAACAGTTTTGTAATGTCGTTTTTTACATAATTACTTTGTCTTAGTCAAATACTGTGACGATCATACTTATTTCATAGGCTTTGCCGCTTATTTAGGAGTAAAATATTATTTATATTCCTATGTTCGTAGGATTTCAATATTTTTATTTTCGATCAAATTAGGGCTTCATTAAGTTTCCGTGATAAACTTGGATTGAAAAGAAGCCTACAAGCAATATATTGTCTTGCATTCTATTTTCAATCATTGCCTTTTGTAGAAGTTTATTCAGTAACATTAATCAAGTATTTTTACATAATATCTTCTTTGTTATCAAGCAATGATAAGAGTTTGAATGCATTTGAATTCTGCAGTGTTAATTTTGCAGCTAGTAGAAATAACTTATTTTTAACTAGTAGCCTAGATGTATCCTATCTCTAGGTAGGTATGTCTTTTATCGGATTTTAACGGAATCGGTAGTACAGTGGTTTCGGGTGGAAGCTTAGCAGATGCATTTATATAATTAGTGTAGATTATCTTGGTTTTAGTCTACGTTATTTGAAAGTATAATTACAAAGTATTGAACTTATTTCCTATTTCTTATTCTGTAAGTTCTTTATCAGTAGGTATAGGAAAGCGAGGATATTGCAATTGATTTTGACTTTAATTACATACTAAAATTGAATAACAAATAAAATATTATGTGTAGCGATGATTTGATCCAAGTATATTTTTAAATAAGTTTAAAAAAAGCAAATCAAATAGGTTATTATTTCTAAAAGATAAGCTTACACTATCAAAAAGATGAAGCAATCAATGAGTAAAGAGATGGAAATGCATTTTTTGCAAATTACATTCTATAAGCATACTTTTTCCTATGCCAAATGTATTACGTTATAACACATTGTCCTTCAGGACAGATAACGCTTAATTTCTGATAACAGCTTTGTGCGGCACGCGTTAACGTTATCAGTATGATGAGAATCGTATAGCCTAACTCATTGGAATCGTTCATTGAGTCATTACGTGTCATATGAATTATTCTAAGACGCTTTGCAATATTATGTTTGTTGTGTCTATACTTTGTGATTACTAATATTTCAATTGATTTGGGGCTGCGGATAATGAACCTTTAGTAATAGTATCTAATGGATATTTATATAAAATGTGTCGTTTGAATTTTAAGTGGTAAAAACGTGCATCTCTAATACTAATGATTATGACGAGATACCAATAGCATACAGTCGAGAAGATAATATATTTTATAGTTCCTTGTGTTAAGCTAAAACTAAATATTTTTATTTTCATATTTTATTATATACATCCATTTAGCCCCTTGTTTTCGTAACGCAAAATTAATTAGTGGTAAATAATACCATTCTTTTGGACTATATTCCTATAAAAAGACTTAGTAGTTTATGTTGTTTTATTAAAGCTGCTTTATTGAATGGGTAATCATTAAACAGGACTTTAAAAATGAAATAAAGTTTATTTCACAATTATCAATACACGGGTCTTACTGCTGGACGGAGGCCTTCCTACATGGGAGAAACACAAATGAAGATTTTGGGCCATAACACCAACAATGCGGGTTGGTGGATGAAAGCATCTGATACAAGCAAGCTTAAGCTAATAATAAATAATATTATGCAATTGCCACCCCTATACCAAAAAAAGTATCTATAGAATTTAGTTGCAAATAAAGAAATGCACTCGTAACTATGATCTATTATTCTAGATGCTGGTCATGATCTTCCTTAAAATTAAATTCGGGTAGAGTGCTTCCTTTTAATTCAAATGCAATATGAAATGAGCAAAATCAGTTTTATAAACGTCAAATCGTGACAGATAACCAATCTATGCTCAGTAAAAAATACCTACTTTCGTAAAAAAAATTTAGGTCCGCCAGATGACGTCAATCGTTTTTTAGTACACGTGTTCGATTTTAATTGAAGAAAGAAACTTTGATCATTGCCTAACCAATGAAAAAGCATTGAACTTTTTGCTTTTAGAAAATATACAAATTGCCTTGCCACTGTTGCCACAGAAGGCAGTATTTAAAACAAATATTCTTACCATACGAAAACCTTTAGCAGTTTATTTGAATCACTTTTGATTTACCTTTATGGTACATAATCACTTTTTCAATTAGGTAGGTAAATAAACCTAAATTTTTCCATCACTTTATTTTAACATTACAAATAAATAGATGTTTCTAAAATATAAAAAAAAAATAGATTAGGAAAAAAATATTGTTGCCCAAGGACATGAATTTTGTCGAGTCTAGATATTTTTTTAATACGCCCGAAGATAATCGTTTCAAGAAAAGTTCAAGTCAGAAAAGAAAATAAAAGAAAAAAACCCAACATCATGAACATGAAAAATAAAATGAAAAATCATATCAACTAAAGTTCATTATGTTGATGTCACATTATTAGCTGTTTATATTTATGCTTTGTCTACCTTGAAAAAAGAAGAGGTAGAGTGTACCAGTATTAATTTTCACGCTTTGTATGTCACATTTTTTGATGTTTTGGCTCTGTGCAGAGGAGGTCTTTGTGAAATAACCTTAACCTTACATCAGACACAATAGATATTTTATTTTGATGAGCACCGTAGGTATATTTTTACCACGGTTCTCTTCATCGTTTTAGACAAACTTATCCTGAAAATGCCATTGCGCTTACGTCTGTACGAAATATTCAAAATTTACAACAAGTAAAAAAGTAGGTTTTTTACATAATATATATGTCGAAAATTTAATTTAATTTACCTATAAAATTTTGCATAGAACTTACATTTTTTTTGTATGCTATAAATAAGATCTTATGTAGCATAGAAATTTTCAGAAAACGGCGAAATAAATATTACAAAATATTCGCTTACTCACATTAAATGTTACAACTTTTAATAAGTATACATACCTACTAACTATGCATGTAAACGTATTATTTACAAAGATATCATTAATTTTGTTCATGCGCCCATATACGTATTCGATGGCCACTACCGAATGTTGACGTCACAATTCAGCATAATTTTATATAGCGTTTTTGACAACTTGTTATAGCTCCTCAAACAAATCGATATATCTAAGAAACTATTGATTTGAAATATACTATTTTTCTGTAATATTTATTGTCTAGTGACATACATTTATATATAAAATAAATAAAAAATGTTGTCAAATACCCTATTGCTTAGTCAACTCAAAACATTATTTATTGATACAGAGAGTTGGCCCCTGGATTGACAATGCCCTAACGGTATCTTAGTAAGCTCGTAGCATAACTAACTATCCTTAACTTTTTGACCCTTACCAAGATGCCAGCGCGGCGCGGGCGCGGCTTCTAAGAATTTATTTTGTGCCTGATTTCTGGGTATCTTACTTCACAGATTAAAATTGTTGATTTTTTTTGTACTACTAGTACTACTGGTAGTAACCAAGCATACGGCTTCCTGATTGTAGCGGTTACGGTAGCCAGTGGACGCTTGCAACA
The DNA here is from genome assembly GCA_947347705.1 of Nymphula nitidulata. Lineage (NCBI taxonomy): Eukaryota > Metazoa > Arthropoda > Insecta > Lepidoptera > Crambidae > Nymphula > Nymphula nitidulata. The sequence goes on along the minus strand of OX374625.1, from coordinate 11,290,025 downwards.
CCCGGGGATCACTTGCGTGTTGCCGACCCTGTAAAAACCTTTACATGCCCTTTTTGAAGAACCCCATGCTGCACTCGTTTGAGAAAACATCTACAGGGAGCTCCTTCCACAACTTGAGCTTATGCGAGAGAAAGTATCTCTGAAACCGCATAGTACACAACCATTTTGGTTCCAACTTGTGAAGATGAATTCCCTCCCAACGGCGAACGGCGCGATGGTAGAAAGAGGCCGTAGGCATCATGTTAAATAATATCTCAGAACACACCCCGTTATACAAACGTTACAAAACACTTAAGGAAGCAAAATCTCTCCTTAGGTTTAAGCGTTCAATACCGCTTGTGAGCTCTAGATTGTCGAGAATTCTCATAGCGCGTCTTTGGACTGCGTCAAATGTTCCAAGCTGGTACATAGGTGCTCCCGCCCATAGGTGGCAGCAGTAGTATAATAATTATAAATAATTATAATATTCATACACTCATACCTATTATCTAGCCCAAAGTAAGCATCATTTAGAGCTTGTGTTATGGATACTAGATAACGGATAAGTATTGATAATAATATGTATATAAATATTTGAAATATACATATAAATATCCATGACTCGTGAAAAAATGCTCATATTCATCATACAAACATTTTCCCCTACCCGGATTCGAACCCGGGACCCCTGACCGAGTAGCCCGTATAGCCGGTCGTCAAAGTATATAATAAAAGAGACAATAACTTTAACAAGTTCACAGTTAATGTATTGATAATAAATGGCAAATCGTTAAAATTATTCGCTGTAATACAATAGTTGAAAAATCGACCCTACAGAAATAAATTGCTTTTTTTGAAAATAACACTGTTTAAATCAACCTACTTGTAACTCAAGATTTATCAAATAATTATAATTTGATATGATTTAGACATAAAAGTATTCATAGGATAAGTAATATAGACCTATACTAAAATTGGAGAATAGTTATTCGAAATCAGCTAATCCATAACGCCTAATAAATTTAAATGAGGGACTACCCTCATTTAAGTTTATTAGGCGTTATGGATGTAGAGTAAACGGTAGAGTGAACTGACAACTACTCTACCAGTTTTAATTAGTATCTACTCTACTCTAATAATGCTGTCTATATTGGTAGAAATAGTTAGTACTCTATTGTGCTACTATGCCGTTGACTGCAAAGTAAACCTGCAATCTTTTGTATGGTGGAGGTGCAACCACAGACGGAAACTGACAATACCAGTGGAAAACACTCACTTGATTTCGATTTCAAGTAATAGTCATGCTTTTTCTAGTATAATTTTCTTAATTTTTGATTTTAACATTATTATAAATGTTTGAAAAATTACTTAGTAATTAAAATAACATAAAACTAGAAAAAATTCATGAAACAAAAGTCACTTAGAATCTACACCGGCAGAATAAGAATTGACTTAACATTTGCAACCTTAATAAATCCATATTCCAACTACAATATTAAATTGAAATTTATGACTTTGTCATATTTTGTATCATTATAAAACTTTCTTAAGATGTCAAAAAATGTATTATTTGTGCATTTCCTGTATAAGCACAGTTAATCTAGATTAATTTAGATAACGAAAGACTATTGTTCTGAGCAAATCTATCGAATCACATAGTAATATTTGATTCGATTGATGTGCTCAAAAGTATCTAAAATGCGAAGTAATAAGGGGCTCATCCTTATATGACGTTAATTAACTGCATCCTAGAAGCTATTAGAAAAAAGAAAACTTTCCGTGAATGGTTGCAGCTGGAACCACAAGAAATACATTTCTCACGAATTTCCCTAAATATTTGTAAAACTGAGTCATGGTAATTGTTATAATTGATATTTAATTTACATGGTGACCATCATGTCGTGGGACAGGAAAGGTGCGAATGTAAACAAACCGATCACAATCGAAGCACAACGTCCGCGTATAGAAAACTCATAGAGCAACAACTATAGTTATTAAATACTAGCTAAGCCCACGGTTTCGTCCGTCAAAATCAGTCTCAAGGTACAGTTGATAGCACATCAAGTGTAACAGTTGCATTACGAAAGTCGTCTCTATTAGGAACGCAGTAAATGCGGTCTCAAGGTCAAACTTTTACGCTTGATGTGACGTCGACTGTACATTCTAAATAGTAGTGAAAAATTTGTTGAATCGGATGGGAATCTTCGGAGCTATGTCCAAGATTACAAAATTTACCTACATATTATATATACAACACAATTAAGGTTAGGTAGATATTTTTATTTGTTCAAAGTTTATGATCATGTTCCGTCCTTTTGTTTTTTTTGTTGACGCTGAGGAGAAGCTCTACCAGCTGACCCTCCAACAACGGGGGGAGAAGGAGGGGTGTGTGGGGCTCTCACAATCCTCCAACAACGGGGGGGATATAAAGAGGGGGAAGGAAAAGGACGTATGTTCCCCCCCCCCCCCCCCCCTCCCTCAACATACTTGCGTTTATGATAGCTCTTTTTCCATCCATAACTTTGATAGCGCACCAAGCGTAATAGTGGGGTCAAGAGTAAGCCCTTTTTATTAAAAAAAATAAAGTTGTAACTTTAAGCAGATTTCATGTGAGTCTCTACTTATACTGCTCAGTTACTAATAAGTTGCGCTTTCTCTTGGTTTTTCAGGGTAGGCAACGTGGTGGAAGTGCCTAGGGTGCTACGAGTAGCTATGTAGTGACGACAATACCCTAATAAATTAAAACATGGACTTTATTAGTTCATAGAAATGTTTGCAACTTTCAAATACATCTTATTCATTAGGGTAGTTGACAACCTTTTTTTTATTTCATAAATAAGAAGTTTATAACTCATGAAGAAATATTGCAGAAGAAATAGTATGTTTAAGATCAATAGTTTCAGAGATACAGTGGTATGTTTGATGTGTAGCGGCGCATCGCTCAAAAAGGCTCCATAGAAAATCTACGGAACAGGTGACGTCACATGTTCCTTTGTTACTACAAAATGTATCGGCATATTGACAAAATCAATAATAACTATGTAATATGTATGTTTTAATTCAAAATGGTCATAGTAATAGTTGTTTTAATTGATGTGAGCGATCTAATACCATAAACATTTTTGATAAATTTTGGAAAAAAAAATATAAATTTTCTAAACAGAATAACTTCAAGAATATTCCATATCTTTTAAGTTTCAACGGATTTAATGGGTAACAGTACCGTAAATTTCTGAATTTGTGAAAAATAGCGCCATATTCTAACTTAGTCAACATCCCAATTGCACGATATTTCTATGAAATAATGCAGCTAATGATTTCATATAAGTGTCATGAAATAATGAAATGAATAAGATGTATTTGAAAGTTGCAATACATTTCTATGAACTAATATAAATTAAAACATGAGCATAATAGTTATAGCCCATGTTTTAATTTATTGGCGTATTGTTGTTATCATCCTGTATAGTCCATGGTAACCACTTACCACCAGACGGGCCATGCATATTTTTACCACCCTTGTGTTACAAAACTAAAGTTCTGTTAAAGTTTAGAAACTGTTCTGCGTTAGCTCTTATTACTATTTTCGCCGAACGACCGTAAAATTTAGCGGGACGTTCATTTGATTCTACAATGACTTTCAAACAGAAGCTATTTTGATTAGGATTAAACTTGTTGTCTGTTTATGTCTGTTTATACTATTACTAATAATTAGCCGGTGTCTGTATATTTTTTATATTAGCTTAGATTTTGGATCGAAAGCGAAACAGTGAAAATCAAAAACTGTATAGCGGTTTTTCTGTGATGCGCACACAGAAAAAATCTACTTATACTAAGTATTGTATTGTTTATGTAGAGTACTGGGATGTAAGCATGCCCAAAAATGGTTTTTAGAATTTTTGTCTGTCTGTCTTATAGATTTGGATTATGTCATGTGTCATTTTCATCTCAATCGGGTTGGTAGTACAAGAAACACAGCTTACCTGTCCACAGTACTAACCTGCATACAATGAGGTAGTCATTTAAAATGTTCGCCGCGGGCGTAGGCTAAAATTTAGGTTTTATTCAAATATAAGGTTAAACGATTTTTTACGAGTACGCATAATTTTTTTATTTATATTTATAGATGTCATTATAAATAGATTCAAGGCTAAAGATTGTGTGGATAAAAATATAAAATAACGAGACACATCTAAACAAACCGGTAGTTTTATTACGTATGAGAAAAAAAGTCAAGTATAAATAATTACGAATAGGAACAGCAAATGCCTCTTTAGTAAAAATATGTCCTCACAAAAAACTTAATTAGAAATTGCAGGTGAGGCCTTAAACATTTTCATTTTAAGGAATAAGTAGCGCAAAAACTATTTAGAGACCGCTCTCTAATGAATCACAAATCCTTAATCGTGTTCTCAAGGCAAGCTTTAACTTAAGCTGTTGTATTTATAAAATATGCATATTGCAACACATTTAATTAGAACGGTGTAATTTTGAAAATAAGCCAAACGTCTAGACAGGACGGCTGACGACTGTTGTCATAATGCGTACCAATTAGCATTGACGTGATATCTATCCGCGTAATATTTCGGGCATAGCGACCACATTTGCAGTAGAAAAACTCAGCCGCCGGCGCACACATGCACAATGTTTGGCGGTCGCATTAGGCCTAGAACTTAGGGTTGTCAACTTTAATAACAAATTTTTAATTGTGTATTACCTATATTAACGAATGATTCTGAGCTCCGTGATTAACAAACATAAATAAATACTTACAAGTATCAACGGCTAACTAAATACATAAAAAACATATCAACCGTATTCATGATCTCCTCCTTTTTGAAGTCGCTTAGTAAAAGATCGATTATCCATTATATTTTTGATTAGATAAATAAACTGGGAATGCAATGCAAATAACCCGACAAGATCAGATTCCAGACACAATTGAGTTTTCAATTGTCATAGCCCGCAAAGGAATAACGCCGCTTGACAGATTACTTTAAAAAATACGTGAAATTTAGAACAAACCTTTGTTAAAAAAAATATTAATTTAGAATTTAAAAAAAAAACAAGTTCGAAACACATTCCATTTGATGCAGCAGTTCATAATATTAAGCTTTAAAAAAACTGTACGAATTAAAGAATTGCAATTGTAATAATAAAAAAAGGAAAAGAAAAATATGGTCTTTATTATCCCAAAATAGCTGCCTACTTAAATTCGTCATCTATTAAAGAACAAAAATAAATGTATTTAGACTACTAAATACTAAATACTAATCCTTTGCACACTAATGCAAATGATGACTTATATCTATTAGAGAACTCTTCCAGATGTGTGAATTTTAATGTTGATTGAGAAGTGACACCAGTCCATTTATAATTATCTGGTTAAGTTTTAAGTTTACTTCAGTAACTGTAGGGCTTACTACATCTTAAATATTTCATTACAATAATACCTAATTGAAGACTTTGATTATTCTTCACCAAATTAACACTTAAATCTTAACGCGTCAAGCATCAGATTCCAGACAATTGATTTTTCATTGTCATAGCCCTCCGGAGGGATAACGCCGCTTGACAGATTAAATGATAAAATCTGATTTTGGATTCGGGTTTAAATCATTTTAAATTACCTAATTATTCAATAATACTAAATGAGCATCGAAAAATCACCAATCCACCTACAATCAGCGTCAAGATAGATACAAATAGATTTTAAGATAACTGACCTCAAAAAGAAAGATTATTAACTACAACATATTTAAAAAAATACAAACTAGAAAAAATCATTCCTGGGGCGTGAACTTAACCCTTTACCCAACATCTTTACTAATATTACAAAGCTGTAGAGTTTGTCTGTTTGTTTGGTTGAACCTGCTCATCTCAGGAACTACTAATTTAAATTGAAAAATTATTTTTGTGTTAAATAGTATATTTATCGAGAAAGGCTATGGGCTATAAAACAATACGCTGCAATCAATAGGAGCTAAGCATCAATAAAAATGCTGCGAAAATGAAAAAAAAATCTTTTTTAGAGCTTTTATTGCATGTGCTGCGTAAACAGTTAAAGTTACGCAAAAATCATTTATGCCGAAATTGTTATCTTTTATAAAGTTCTAAAAAAAAGTCCGAGACAACATATGTCTATCGTTTACGGTTGACTCGCTGTAACATATTTTTGGTAATCAAATTCGTTCTAAAATAATGCATTAATTGCGAAGATATTTTTATAACCATGATTTAAATCCTTAACCAAAAAAATACGCAAGTAAAATCATGTTACGTACCCACCAAAGTACGACATGTTGTTATTTTCCAACATCCACGCGAACGAAGTCACGGGCACAGCTTATTTATTATAATATTAACAAAAAAATTAAGCCGACTTTAAAACACTAAAAAGGAAAAAAATAATTAAATTTAAGTACCTACCTAGGTGCTTATCTCCTTAAAAATGTATATTTTGGAGTTGGTGCTTTACTTTCTATTGCTTCTGGAAACAACTTGGCACCAACTCCAAAAAATACATTTTTAAGGAGATAAGTACCTAGGTAGGTACTTAAATTTAATTATTTTCTTCCTTTTTAGTGTTTTGAAGTCGGTTTAATTTTTTTTGTTATTTTTTTTTATTTTTTAACCATTTTAGATGATAGTCTAAGGTCAAAGCTAGATGGGTAACCGTCAGCACTGTCGACTTGTCTGTTTCTCAGTCTTTAGTTAAAAAACCATAATATTGTTCCGTTAACCGAAACTGTTACGGAGTTTTATCTTCTATTATCAGTTCACCCTAATAAACCGATAGAATACAAGTATTCATTAATACTTACCCATAATATTTAAAGAATTATCTTCCAACTCCTAATCGTAAAGGAGTTGTACCTTCCATCATCAGTTCACCCGAACAACCCGATAGAATACTACTATTCGTTAATACGTGCCTATAATATTTAAAGAATTATCTTCCAACTCCTTACCGTTAAGGAGTTGTAGCTTCCATCACCAGCTCATCAACATAAGATGGTAAATGACAGTAGCAAATACTTAAATAGTTTTGGAAAATAGTAAAAGAATGTCATACGTGCCTCTAAAATTTTAGGTTTGCCCTCGATTTCCCTGGGATCCCATCATTAGATCCTGACTTGGTGACAATGGGACCACCATGGAAGTATACTCTATCGAATAAAAAAAGAATTTTGAAAATCGGTTCACAATTGAGCGAGAAATTGATGAATACAAAAAAAATACATACAGTGGAACATATAACCTCCTTCTTTTTGAAGTCGGTTAAAAATAGAACTGAAAATGATCCTAAAAATAAAATAATACTTTCCAAATGATCACACATTCAGATATTTTTCGAAAAATATAAAACTTTCTTGGGATGTCGCTTTATTTTCAGCTTCTTCATTGATAAGTTTTAGGTTTATTTAATATATGGTTTTGTACCACATGTCAACCCTATTACATAGAGCGGCATTTACAGATGATCTACACACAAACGTGCTGTGTGGCTGTGTGACTGTGTGCCCGGACGTAGTCTTTGCCCTTGAACGCCTGCGCAGCGCTAGATTTTACCACGCGAATTGGTGCATTGATAAAAATGCGATAACCTAAAAATTAATCTGCTTTCAGAATTTGGGAAAATATACTTAATTTTAGTAAGTGTTAAAATACGCTGAAATATTATAGAATTATGTTGTTTTATGACGTACCTACTTATAATAATATTTTTTCGGTGATGTGTTATTGACTGAACTTAAATTTCTTATCAAGATTACGTTTAAGAGTCTTAGTTTATAGCTTCGGCAGTCAAATACCGGTTTACATTATGATAAGGATAAATCTTACTAATTTTGAAGACCTACCTCAATGCATAATTTCAACGAAATGATTTGTCCCCTGTGACCTCAATAATACCTATAGGCTGACATAAGATATATTCTCATACTATTGTACATTTCCATTACTTGTCACACTTTGGTTTGTCCGATTTTCAATGTTTTTTTTCAAAAAGCATATAAAATCCTGAAATGCTGTTATTGTTAAAGACTGTTTCTTTTACAAGATAATAAAACAAATAAGCAATGTACTACTTAGAGAAATTTAAAAAGTTTTTGCAAAACATTACTTAATTTTGCTCAAGAGCCTTTAAAGGAGATATTCGATATTGGTACTTGAAAGCCCCCCACGATAAGTTATATATTATACGAAAGCTAATTGCTTAGAGAATCTTGAATGTACCTTTTTTATTTTGATACCCCGGCATTATTGAGTAATTTTGAAAAAAATATATACAAAAAATCTAATCTCTGTTGCTTTGTTTCTCTGATGAAATAAAGTAAAGACTAAATTAAAATAAATTAGTCAGAAACAAAAGCAGACACCAACTCACTGTGTTCTTTTAGCATTTATTATAAAATATAATTGCAGAATAGTTGTTGGCTAAACCAAATCAACCCCATGCCTGCTGTAAAAAAATATTTGACAGGACAATAGACGTCATTGACGTTTTGTACTTTGTATGACATGTGTCACATTTAATTAAATTTAATTTCACATATCTGTATTATTTTTTTAACCAGAATGAACTGTTATTTTTTATTTATATACAGTCATTTAAAATTATACTATTTGTCTTATAATATTCTTAAAAATTTACTCTTACTTTTCATATAAATTTTGTCTTGAGGGGTAGCTGAGTACTGATGCTCTGAAAATGTATGGGGGCTGGCCCCATACATTTTCAGAACATGTCATTTAAAAGTAATAGGTCATGTGATTTATGATGGAAAGTAATGAAAAAATTCTAACAAGTTCGTCACTCATGTAACTTTCCGTCTGGTTGTTTAATAAATATTCAAAATATAGTTTTTTATTTATTATTTTTGTTAGAACACTTAAACCTAAAGCGAGTTACACCGCATAGGTTATGTATTAATTCGTGCACTAATAATTTGAAAATAAATACAAGTGCACGAATAAAATATGTACTTTTTGAAATTTTGTACAGTAAACAGCACATCAAGCGTAACACTGACCTTGCGACCGCCCCTACCCCGTTTGTAATAAAGGTGGCTTCAGCGTGCGCTACGCCACGGTAGCGTCTCCCCTACAAAAGAAAAGATAAGTCTGGCTTGTGGGTATTTCACAAAGTAAAAATAAATTAATGAATATGATAACTGATGGATAATATTCAGGTTAGGCAACAAATGAGTAAGATGTCCTTTTCTTCTTTGTATGAATTGACCAAGTCAAATGAAAACAAAATAGTTTTGACAGTTTTAGTTCACTTTAGTTTTTAGTAATAACTTTTGAATAGATAAATTGTCATATTTCTCAAAGGTGAACTCTCAACTCTTCTCAACTTTTTTGAATGATACGAGAACAAAAAAAAATAGTGAAAGAAAAAATACATAATTAACCCTTTTGCGGTCGTTGATGTCTATTGAAGGGATACGCTATTTCTTTTGTCAGAAACATTGTACGAAAATCGATATCAAACTTTTTGTCACCATATTTTGAACCACTTAAAGTCTAAAGTACTAACTTTTGACTTTAAGTGCAACGTTTTAAAGTTACTCCAAGGCCTAGGCAGTTTGATATAAAATATATCTAACTCTTATTTACTAAAACCAAACAATAGAAGAATACAATAATTGTTCATAATTAAGAACCTGTAATATTAGCGAGAAATCTAAACGGAATATAATGGAAAATGATCATTGAAACACCAGACGTTACTTAAAAATCGCGTATCACTGATTGTTATTATAATACCATTATAACCTCACCGGGAAAACCGAAATAGAACATCGCAAAAAAAATATAATCACAAAGGTCGTCGTGCCAAGAACGTACTCGAATTTTTTAGCGTATGTGTTGGAGCCTATCGAGCTTTTTTGAGAGCCTTGTTACAAATATCTTATTAACAAATACATTTAGCAAAATAAAAAAAGCAACTTATTTTTATTTCCCAAAATCGAATTAAAATTTGTTTATACGCCCCAGAAAATAACAAATATTTGTGTTGGGGATTCCTCGCTCTTTCCCATTTACATATCACTTTTAGGGGAATAGCTCTAGGACTTTGAAATTATAAAACTTTGCAAGGTGAGTATGTGTATGTGTGTGTGTGTGTGTGTGTGTGTGTGTGTGTGTATGTGTGTGGGTGTGTGTGTGTGTGTGTGTGTGTGTGTGTGGGTGTGTGTGTGTGTGTGTGTGTGTGTGTGTGTGTCTAGTTTACGATTTATACCATTGTGAATGTAAGCAGAACGTGAAGTGAGTTGACGAAGAGCAAAAGCAGCATGAATTCGACGAGACGGTGCCACTCTATATCATTATGTCTTTTGTCATTATGCATATTGGGGTCAAACGGAAGCATTTGGTGGTAGTTCAGCAAAAGTTTCAAAATATACAATTTCTTTACCGATAGAAAGCCGCAGGTTTTATAAAGTTCTTGTTTTGAGAAAAAGTTCTCGTCGTGCTCTCCTAAAACGGAGAAATTTTACTTTAGTAGCCCCACCCCATACAGGAATACAGTAAGTGAGCACAGACTGTACCTAGAGGGATATCAGTTTTATTTATTAATAAAATATTTGACATGACATGCCATAAATCAAAATTTACTGTTTTATCACTGACATTCACTTTCAAAACAGATATTTGTTATGAATGAAAGTAAAAAATAGTGAAAATTAACTGTAGATATTTTTTTAACTAAGATAATTATAATTTAATTAATTTCAAATGACTAGCTACCGAATCAAAGCTACTTACAATCATTGATATTAAGACAACTATTGTCACTGTGGTATGAACTGAAAAAAAACACATACAAATTTAATCTTAATTTTTAAGCAACATACAGTAAGACGAAGTCCGCAACAATATTATTATTTTAAGTTAAGTACCGAATACGATATTTAGTTATAGCAAGGTATAAACATATTATAATACATTTTACAATTTTGAGTGACGTCACGGTGTGGGGGAAAGCAAGCTACTTACTATATTGGTAATATCTACAGCGCCAGTTCATTATATTTTTATGAATGTGCTAGATAGACTTGAGTGTTAAAATAAATCATTATTTGCCACACATTTTGTCTAAAATTTTAACAAATCTTTACTGTAGAATAATTCATTGTTGATATGACATTTTCAATTAATTATTTGTTTCTGAAGCGACGAAGCGAAAATTCGCATACTTATTATTATAATCTATTAAACTTAAAATTTTGTACCGGTTTTTTTTGAAAATAGTAACAATTTTCATAAAACGAGTACGTGCCTATTTATTTTTAAAAAGTAGCGTAATTGTTCATCGATTTTTTTAAAAAGATTTTAATTAGAAAAAATATAAATGCATAAATAAAGCCTTCGTGAATATAATGTTAATGTAATCCGCCGCCGTTGGATTTCGTAAAATGTAAAAATGCTGAAATCTAAGCCGCCTCCATAATTATAATCTAATTTACAGATATGAGAAGAGAATGTCGCGAAGTCTAGACAAGCTAACATTATGAAACGTTGTAACAGTACGCAGGCTACGGGTACAGACTCGTACAGTCATGATCAATAATATGTAACCGCTTTTGACATTTCAGCATTCATTATTACCTTTGAAATAAGGGTCATAAACTTTCATGGTTGGGTACTTATTATTGCGCATGACTGTACATCTATCGAACTTTATCTTTCAAGTTGCATGTGGCCTTTATATACTTATTACAGTGACATTGTGGACTTGGCTCATTTATGTTAATGCGATAGGTACTCGTAGCACGTGCCACATTGAACTTATTCATATTTTGTATATTTTAAGTAACTAGCCAACACTTTACGTAAAAAATATGACGTGTAAACAATTCGATCCATAATATGTCGTCACTGTCTAGTTATCATTAGTCATCTTTGCATTTGTTTTTTTTTACAGATACCTCGATACGAATATAGACAGGTTGGTGCCGTCCAATACAACATTAAAACATTGGCTATAATGTTTTGCCACTTTCAAATACATCTTATTCATTTGATAATTTTGTAACATTTCTATGATATAATACAGCCAATGTTATATTATTTCATACAAATGTCATGAAATCATCAAACGAATAAGATGTATTTAAAAGTTGCAAAATATTTCTATATACTAATATAGCCCATGTTTTAAATTATTGTCGTATTGACGGTACCAACCTGTATAAAAGAAAATGTTGGTTTCATACTAAATTGCTTCGGAACCGTTCAAGCCACATTGGCTTGAACGGTTCTATAATGTTAAAAAATGAAAATTATTTAAAGTGCAGTATTTACAAAAGACAGCGACATCTAATGTAAGAGATGAAAAAGGCAATAGACGCGTAAAAAAGTGACATGTTAAGTACAACTAACGACACACATGTTAACTCAGACACGCAATAGTTCAGAATGGCAAAATGGGCGTAACTAACGATTGCAGTTTTTTTTGTACAATATCATATGCCTATATTAAACTTAGGGCAAATGGTACTTAAGGGAAGTAAGCGGCAAGTGCAGAGTCACCTATGTAACTTTTTGCTAAGCAGCAATTATGCAGAGGTGCATACACTTGTTAATGTTAATGAAGCCAACTTAAGGTACAAACCACCATTATAAGTATGACGGATTATATGTACTTACCTGTTTCGCACAAAAGGTACTAATATAATTCATTCTTTTTATCTCCAAATAGATAGACTCGTAATTAGAAATTTAAATGAATTATGCAAAATTGGGGTTTATCGTCTTGGAAATAAATTTACACGGTTTCGTTAATTTCTTATTAGGTATTTGATGCTAAAATAGTTTTCTAAAAAACTAAAATAAGACCAAAATTAAAATATTTAAAAGGGATTATTTTTTGAAATTTATTTTTTATGGTAACGCTACCATTACGTGTTGACATTATCATACTTTTTCATAAATTATTTGATATTATTCCATAAAGACACTAATCAGTCCATTTATGTCCACAGAGGTCCCGGGTTTTACGAGTTTCGTATTACAGATATTATTATTTCGGGTTTCACAAGTATTGTATATTTATATACAATACTTTATATACTTATAAGTATATAGGTAAGCATGCGTGCCGGTCTTCGGAGTCATCAATTCGCTGTTTTCTCCTCAACATCACGCACAAAGAAGTCAATTACTTACCTGACTTGTTACACTGTCGTTTTTCCAAAACATGGAATTCTGTGCTAGCACATGTGTTCTCTCCTTCCTATAACATGGTGTAGCTGAGCTTTATGTGTGTGGACTGTATAAATCAATTTAAACCTAAAATATACGAAAAAGCGATGTACTTCATCAAATAATTATTATTGCATCTAAATATGACAAATTCTGATATTAAAAGACACCGTTTCAAAAACTGACAATTTTACTATAATTTTGACGTGAAACCGAAAGAGAACTTACATCCTACTAGACTGCAACGAGGTTCGCGACACATGGATTCCTTCAAAAGAGGTGTGAAAAGGCACCTTATGGGCCGGCAAGGTGAAGGCGGCTAGAACAGTGTATTTCAAGCTCCACTAGCTGTTTTTGTATGTGTGTAAGCTATAGCTTCACATCAGGTGGTGTTGAGTCACATTCCGTGAGTAGTATAAAAAAATATTTCATATAGGTATTTATATGCACATTGTTATCTTTATTTCTCTGTTATCTAGAAAATATAGAAGAAGCTCTTAAGTTGGGTGATAATATGTTAGTGTGGAGAATATTATTATTTTGATGTTTTATAATTATTTTATATCTATTTACTATTGAAATAATGTAAACATTCAATCTCCAGTAAATGTACCTTTTCGAATAAATGTCTGACTTTCCTTATCTTCAACAGTAAAATGTTGCTTTTTTGCCATAAATCTAAGTTAGTTTTTTTCACAATTTTCCTGAGCTCTGAGCCCAATTGATTGGTTGTTAGAACTTGTATTAAAAAAATAGGATGACGCGACAGAAAAACCAATAATTTACTTGTTGAGGTGGATTTAGAATCAATTTTTACTGTTAAGCGATTCAAAGTTCCTATTTAAATTCAAGTTATTATTTTCACGAATAATTGAAACATACACTCAATCAATCTTTTCGTGTGTATTTTTAGAATGTCTCGTAGTGATAGAGTATACACGTTTAAAATATTTTATATTTAGAATGTACCTATTTGACATTTAAAAAGTGTTAACCGTATAAATATTAGAGAGAATCATTAGGCGGGAATTGAATTCATTATCATTTTTTATTATTATTAGGAGCTCACAATGGCGTAGCGTTTTGAGTGCTCTAGTTTCGATTACGGAAACAAAGCAACTTTTGTCATGGTCGATCCCGGGATGGATCAATCAAAATTTATAATCTTCAGCTCCTCCGTGCTTCGGAAGGTACGTTAAGCCGTTGGTCCCGGTTGTTACTGCAACCTCTTTAACTTACCAACCCGCATGGGGCCAGCGTGGTGGTGTCATGGCCCAAGCTCCTCACTTGGTTCTTTCATGTAGGAAGACCTTTACCAAACAATGGGAGGTATATAGGCTGGTGATGGTGGTGATGATGATTGGTGGAAGACATTGTTAATACTCGCCTGTGTTAATTGTCGCCTATATAATAAAATAGACGCTTCTAAGATATTTATGAGTCTAAGCGTTGTGATATTAGCAGAAACGATATTACCACCTAGGTACTTTCAACTACAATACCACCGGCGTCCGGATGACCTCTTGCAACCATAGATACTGTATTTTTATTGTTTTACTATACTTTTTACATATACGCAGTCATAAGTAGGCACTTATACTAATTTTCCTTAATTAAAATATTTTTTTTTTCTTAAAAGAACTGTACAATGTTATAAATTTTATCGCTACGAAGGTTTCATTTTTTTTTCAAAATTTTATCACCCATTACGGATTAATTACGTAATGCCTATAAAAACAGCTTTTTTATTTGTCAGCTGGGTGATACCCGGATGGATAATACTGAAGATAAGCGGTATCTGCGATTGCTCAATAATAACAAAATTAAGTAAGTTACAAGACATGAGAAGCAATACAGTTTCTTTTGTACACACGACGGCGCATCAAGCCTAAACAGTTACACTACGAAAGCGGCTCTGTTACGAGCGTGGTAAGGGCGGACTCAAGATCAAACTGTTACGCTTGATGGTACATGCTTAATTTCTAAAATTTTCTATAATTTATCACTTAGATATTTATGCATTAATTTAATTATTCATTTTGTAACTATGAACAGGATGTATTATGATTGAATTTCTGTAATTATTAGACGTTATAAAAGCAGCTGTTTACCTAATGAGACTAGAAGCTTAAAATACAAAGCTCCAGGCCAAATTCAAAGGCTTTTCCTACCTACTATGCAAAAAACGCAATTATATTGTTCGAATATGGACATACTGTATTATAACAAATGAGAGGATTTTGTTCTTGGTTCCAATATACTTTTGAGCACAGCACAAGCTCTATAATGTTACCTATTATATGTGTGGTAGAAATTTATATTTTGGATACAGCTATGTCATACAACACACGGAACGAGGTCTCGGACCCGTTCGCCCGGCATCTTTCGCTCCCTTTGCCGAAAAGTATCATTTCGTCCCTTATCAAGGTACCCGTCCACCTCTTAACCTGGGGCGAAAATAGTTTTATAGGATAAGGGGCGAAACTCACGGGGCGAACGGGTCCGATACCCAGAACGAATTCAACGACGATAGGCTGATCAGTAAATCATTGTGGTACAGGTTGATCAGTAGAACATATTATTTTATTATCGTACACTTTGTTTCGTGCTTCATGTCTCAGTTTAAAGATCCATTTTGAATCGGATGTACCAAAAACGCAGTGCGTTTATTGCTCTAATGCTTCGAGACTCTTTAGGCGCACAAAGACTACACATATTAAGAATATTTAAATTTAAAGTAGCTGCCAAATATTCAAAATTCTGTAAGTTTCTGGATTTAATTTTAAGCTTAAATAAAAATATAATACCATTATTTTATTCAAAATCCACTAAGAGCTCTCGAACAACAAACATTACTATCATGAAACTCACTTGTTTGCAATCTAAAAATGAAACCATTTTCCCGTGTTCGACGAATGTCTGCTTGTGATCACTATATGAGAAAAATATCTGATTTAATTTAGGTATACAAAGGGCACAATGTTATTAATGCAAATAATGATTATTAAATCACTCCAATTAATAAATTGACTTTATGTGTGAAATCGATCGTTTTTTAAAAGACGAATGGTATAAAAATGTATCATTTTGTAATTACCTGCTATTCCCAAGATCCTGTTTCCATAATTACAGCATGTCTTATAATCGCTGCAGGATTATTCTAATTTGAAATATAACGGAATGGAGCAGCAATCGTTGGTCTAACGCACCCGGTTTGTCTAGACTGGTTTGACGTGCCAGACTAAAAACAAAAAATATTCAACCAAAATGTCTGTGGGTTTGCGACTATATACTTATAATTTTTTTGCTAGATGCACCTCTGCACGTTCGATATATGTGCGGCGATGCAGTAATGTAAATCAAACTTATGTATTAAAAAAAAGATACCTAAATTAATTTTCTATTAAATTGGTAAATGATGAACGTGATTTAAAACTGAAACAAAAACTTATTATTACTTGTAGGAATACATTTATTTCAAAAGGCATAGATACCTACCTATGCCTATTAAAATAAATGATGGGTAAGAAATTTTAAGTAGGTTTATGTATCTGCCATTCTTCTAGAAGTATTGCAAACTTTAATACAATGTGTCATTTTTGTCAATCATTTATGACAAAAATGGTTGTATTACTGGCAATAACACCACCTATTACTCATATACCATTATTTGCTCATATAACAAAACAGAGGTGCGACTTAAACTATATAAAATTATACTTATTATATTTTTATTTAATTTAAGTCGCACATTTATTTAGGCAACGTTATTGTTGTAAAATTCATCGTAAAAAGTTACCCCATCTGTCTGTCACTAGAGTCCAATCTAAGAAAATTTAAATTTAGGCTTACTTATTTAATATCTACATTAAATCATACTTTCTGGTAGTTTTGAGATTGATATAACGAAAAAATTAAAGATTTTGTATAAAACTATGTGTATAGTATAGATATTATAAAATATTATCTACATATTTCAAAAAATGCGTGAATAGGTTTTTACAGGGTCGACAACGCGCAAGTGATACCCCTGGTGTTGCAAGCGTCCATAGGCTACGGTAACCGCTTACCATCAGGTGGGTCGTATACTTGATTCCTACCTTAGTGGTATAAAAAAACCAACCAAGTGTGAGTTGGACTCGCGCACGAAGTTCCGTACTATTATTTATGAACAAGCGTGTACCTGTGGCCGTTATCAATGTCGAGCAAAAAGAAGCAAAATAATCACGTTTTTTGTATTATTGTTAGCCCCCTTAAATATTTATCCCATTTGTTAGTATTTTTTGTTATAGCAGCAACAGAAATACATCATCTGTGAAAATTTCAACTGTCTCACTATCACAGTTCATGAGATACAGCCTGGTGAGAGACGGACGGACGGACGGACAGCGGAGTCTTAGTAATAGGGTCCCGTTTTACTCTTTGGGTACGGATCCCTAAAAAACATAATTAAATATTAATAAGAAATTCAAAGTATTGTCTTATATCTTTGCAAACATTACACTCATTTAAGTCGCGTTTAATTAGATGTTACATTACTAAACGCGAGTTAAATCCGGTAAAGTGGTTTTATTTCAAAAGAAATTCAAATCTATACCAATACAATTAGTGAGCGATATCAAAGTCGTTTATTTGTACACATACAGATAAATGCTTTGACATTTTGATATGATTTTATATAACAACTTTTATGCTATACAATGATATGTGACCAAAATATCGCGTAGGCGCGACACATGCTCCAGCCTACGTGACAACATCGTTCTATAGATTCGAGTTGCATTTAGTTCGATAAAATATGTATTCTGAACTTATATAACACTAGCTGTGCCCGCGACTTCGGCCGCGTGGATGTCAGAAAATAACAACATGTCATACGTAGGTGGGTAGGTTACATGATTTTATTTGAGTTTTATTTGTTATTTTTTTTATAGTTAAGCTTAAGTATGCTTTTTATATAAACAGGTGCTATCGGATTACGCCTGTTTATATGAGTTAAATTGTGTGTGTGTCTGTATGTGTGTGTGTGTGCGCGCGCGAGCATGTGAGTGTGCGTGTGCGTGCCTGTTTGTAGGTAAGGATTTATTTCGTGTTTATAAAAGCACCTTCGCAATTAATGCATTATTTTAGAACAAATGATCAGTAAGAGTGGAACTATTGTAAAAAAATGTCACTCGCCCTCCCCCCTCATGATCGCCCCGCCCGCCTTGGACATCATAAATACGTGCGTGGTACTTGATCATGTTTTTTTTGTTTTAAAATGACTTAAACTATGATGATATCTCTTATGATATTCATTCAAATCAAATGATGTTAAGATTAATTTTGTTCAATATAATATATATTTATTTATTTATTTTAATAAGGAACAATATCATTCGTTTACAAAAATACCTTCTCAGATAAGTAATGCATTATTAAGAGTCGACCTTAAAATGTTGGAAAAAATTTAAACAAAAAATAAAACCGACTTCAAAAATGAAAAGGATAAATTAATTAAATTTTAGTAAGTAGGCGCTCATCCCCTAGCTAGGAACATATTTTTGGAGTCGGTGCTTCACCATCTATGGTTTCTGGAAACAACTTAGCACCAACTCCAAAAATATGTTCCTAGGGGATGAGTGCCTACTTAGATGCTAAAATTTAATTATTTTATCCTTTTCAGTTTTTTTGAGTCGGTTTTATTTTTTGTTTAATTTTTTTTTTCACAGTTTTTAGTGATAACTTTTGAAGGTCAAAGCTAGATGGGTGACCGTGAGCTTATATTGTTTTCTACTATCGTATCATTTCACTAAAAATTCAAAGGAAAGCAAATATCCGCAACTTCGCATACGTAGACGACTTAATTTTTCCAGTTTTTTCGATTTAAAAACCAAATTACCCAATGAATTCTCAAAATTTTTTTATGGAACCAAATAGGAACTATTCTGCATCGGACGAAAAAAGAATCATCAGTATCGGTTCACCCAGTCAAAAGTTCTGAGGTAACAAACATAAAAAAAACATACAGACGAATTGATAACCTCCTCCTTTTTTGAAGTCGGTTAAAAATGCTATTGCAGACCTTTTCTCAGAACTTTTGATGGAGAACAGTTCCAACAGATTTTTTTGTAACTTTAACCATTTACAAAGCGCACGCCACGATAGCACTGAAAAGGAAATTTTTTCCCGAAATATTTTTCATTGATACTCAGTTCCATTTGGTCGTAGCGTAATATAATATAGCCTATATAATTTCTCGATAAATGGACAAAAGGATTTTTAAGACAAAAAGTTTTTTTTTATTTTAATCAGCAGTTTCTGAGATGAATTGGTTCAACCAGCTAAACAAACTAACTCTTCAACTTTATAATATAGTTATAGTACAGATAAAAAATATGATTTTGTAAGAAAACGTTATGAAATTTTAGTAAAGACCCTATAAAAAATGGACTGTGAAATCATTGTAGATTTCACAGTCCATTTTTTAAAGGGTCTTTACTTAAATCTGATATTATTTATCTGTCTAACTAATGTGTTAAAATAATAATAGTATAATGATAGTGTTTCACAATAGATTTGAGCAAAGCTTTTACGCGGTTTCTCTTCTTTCTTTGTTATATTTTTATTTTTAAGTAATTTATTCTTATGGGTACTGAATAGTTTTCCGGGCAACCCTGATATCGTGTATTTAAATAAAAATCAATGTTTGTTTGTTTGTCGCCTATGCGCTCTGAAGCCATTGATCAGATTGTGATCAAACTTTTATTGGGTGTTCTGGGTGCGCCTTATAGGTATGTATGTAAGGTTCCTGGTTATTATAAAACCTAACAGTTTTTTTTTTTTCGGACATTGCAAAGCATGCCGGGTGCAGTGAGTATATTATAAATGCTTCACCAGTTTCTACACTGGATGAACTAATAATAGCATGTTAGATTTTGTTAGGCCCGTACGTATTCGTAATTCATAAACTATTCTTGTAAACCACTATTAATGTCATGGCAAAAGATTTTAATGGACGTGTTAATTTATATCGTACATGCCGTCAGTCATTGTAATTATGGTACGTACTTCACACGCAAAAAAAAGGCATGAATTTTGCACTTGCAGTTGCAGTGGATTTTTATGTTACGTCGGTATTGGATACAATATATAATGCAGACTATTTATATAAAATAGTAGCAGCTGCCGGTCGCAGCGCTTAACGCAATATTAAAACTTGATCTAAAGCTGGCCATTGTTTGGCGGAATGCGTGCAATCATCGTCAAAATTAGGTTTAGGTATAGACTTAGGTACGGTCGGACATCCAGCCGACCGCAGGCGTATCGGCAGGCAACCGTACAAAGATATCGCGACTCACGACTGCGCCGGAGTAGGCACGCGTTTATTTCGAACGACCTTGATCCCCACGCGAGCACACTAGCTCGTGTATTGTTAGTCTAACGCCACACGAGTGCATTTACGCATCCCCACCGTTTCCTGGATGAAATAGGTAAGCCAGAACATTTTCTTAGCGCACCTTAAAACAACAATCGCCTGTACTGCATTGCATAAAGCAATAATGTAGAGATTGGTTGTGTCAATTTTATTTAGACTGCAAGTAAATAAACTAATTTTGAAGACAAATTCAAATTTAAATAGGTACTCTAACTTTATCTTAACATCTCAACTTTCATCCTTAACCGTTCGAGGCGGCAGGCACTTTTTTTCTTCATTTAGTACCTACTAATAATAGATCACATAATAGTAAGACCGAACATACTAGAAAATGATTTGTAGATATTTTATTATACATACTTAGTACTGAACTCGTTAAACATAAATTGTATTGTTAATTTGTAGAGACATTTTTTACTCGCCATTGTCATTTCAGTACTGTTATCATGTCTAATGTCTGAATTATTGAGAATGAGGTAAGTATTCTTAATTTACTTTAAAGGCTTTCGTATAAAAACTGAATCATTTGGTCGAATGAGAGATCTTGTGTTACATATTTTTTAAGAATGTTAATACCTCACATTGTTAAACATTATATTCTTCTGTTACTATGAATATTGAAAACACTACTTAACAAATAGTGTTTATATAATAAAAAATACCTCTGCCCAGTAGGAATACTGGGCAGTATGAATACTGGCATATTTTAGATATTAATTGAGTTACCTAACATTTAGTCGTCTAATTTATTAATTATCTTTGGTATTTGTGGTCGAGCAAATATAAACTGTTTTATATTACTTCCAGGTTTAAAATTGTTGAGATGAGTAACAATTTGTTGTTTGTGTGTGTATGTTATCTGTATTGTATTAGGTAGGTACTTCCACTTTGTATTTATACCTACCTATCCGTATGTTGTTAGATAACCAAATTAATTATTACATATTATTATTAAAATATTAAACAATAAGTTTGTAAGTCTGGTAAAATATAACAAATTATCTATTAAGTAGTAAGAAAATATTTATATAGAGACTAAACGCAATAAACAGCGTAACTGAAATGCCATCAAAATCGAAAAACTTATCAATCACTTAGTGAGATTTATGATTTTGCAGAAACGCTATAAGCTACGTATTTTCGTAGAAAGTGAAAACGTAGTATCTAAAAAAACATTGTACTACCAGACTCTACTTTTATTTTGTCGTAAAACACTTTCCGAGTAAAGTCAGTCACTTAAAACTTTTTCGTTGTCACTGAGAGGAGATATTGTTTAGCGTAAATTATTATTATTCAGTAAAAATATATTAGTAGTAACCTTAAAAATTTCATCTTTTATTTAGGTGCGGAGTAGAGGAATTTGGTGGCGTAGTGGTTTAAGCGCTCTGGTTTCGATTACGAAAACAAAGCTACTTTCGCCATGGTTGATCCCGGGATGGGCCAACCAAAATTTCTAATCTCGACCTCGGAAGGTCGGCCTCGGCTTCGGAAGGCACGTTAAGCTGTTGGTCCCGGTTGTTACTCGCATTTGGCCAGCGTGATGGTGCTATGGCCCAAACTCCTCATTTGTTTCTCCTATGTTAGGCCTGTGCCCAGTGGAAGGACGTGTGACATGGGCTGGTGATGAATTAGGTACGAATACAGAATATTTTTTCATAAAATAAAGAGTAAAAAGAGTTTTAATCTTAATGAAAAACATCTTGGTCCACGACATGTTATGCATGAGTATGAATTCAAACAGCATACAATTTAAAAAAAAAACTTTTTTTTTCGAAATGCCAAACTTTTTATAACACAATATGTTCCAATTCCAAATTCCATAATTTGAATCGAAACACCTTTGTCAACTGTCAAATCTTAAAATAACAGAAGTATTGGAAATTCCTATTGGTATTTTATTTTCTTCTACGATTGGAAACTACTTTTAATTATTTGATAGCTGAACGCAATCTACATCGAGACATTTTCTATTCGACTGAATTTCAAACTTACACTGGGTCTTATGCTCACCAGTTAATTCACAGCACTGGACTGCATACACCATCACTCGCAGAGCTCAAAGAGTTCCCGGTTCACAGTCTTACGGTTTGAAATTTGAGCAGGAGTTGTTTTATTCTGAAATATTGCAACGATTTTTTAGTGCATTGCATTTGGTTTTTTGTATATAAACTAAATCATTTTGTCGAATGGTTAGTACCCTTGTCTGTCAAACCAGAGATTTCGTGTTCGATTCTCAGAAGCAGCAGATTTTTGTATGATGAGTACAAATAAACGAGTTAGGGATGTTTCAATGTTTATTTATTATATTTCGTATATCTATGTAAAGATATCCATAACATAACGCTCTTAGGGGTGCTGCCCACGGGTAGAGTAAGCGGCATAGTACCACGGTAGAGTACTAACTATACCAATGTAGACAGTATTGTTAGATTGAAGTACTTTCTAAATCTGGTAGAGTTTTTTTCATACAACTAGATGACAAACCAGCTGACGGCCTATCTGATGGTAAGTGGTTTCCGCCGCCTATAGACACCTGCAATAACAAGGACAAATCACTTGATATTGCAGGTGCGTTGTCATCCTGAGGCCTAAGATGAAATGCCGTCCAGGCCCAGAAATTACACTACCTCTCCCTGGCTGGCTTAGAGTACTAGAAACTTGTTGAGTAGTAACCAGTTCACTCTACCGTTTACCCCACACGTAGACATCACCCGTTATTGATGCTTAATATTGGCTAGATAATTCTTGTCTGTGTTTAAATTATTATTATGTAATATTTTCTATTTTGGCTTTATTTTCTAGGATGGCAAACAAGCGTATGCCGCCCTGAGTGGTTGCCGTAGCCTGTACAGGCTCGTAGCACCTTGGGCACTACCCACGATCTGGCTTCTCTGTAAAAATCAAGAGATTGTTATAATATTTTCTCAATTTTAATTAATTTAACGGCCTCTGTGGTCTAGTGGTTGAGGCCACCTACCTCAGATCTAGAGGTCCGGGGTTCGATTCCCGTAGGTGCAGAAATTTTCTGCTCGGTTTAGTTGGTGGTAGGGCTTTTATAAGTCCGCCTGGCTAGCTACCACCATCTTACCTAAGTCTGCCGCCATAACAACAATGTTTGCATTGTTGTATTCCGGCAGTTGGAGGTAAGATAGCCAGTTTCTCTGTGGTTAAGGAATCCGGGTGTAGCTCGCTTCCATCGTCGGCCTTATCTTCACTTAAGGTGAGATAACGGCCAAGAGTTACCCCAGTTGGTTAAAAAAATTTTTTTAAAGAATTCTGGCGGCCCTACTCACCACAGTGACACAACGCTATAAAGTAGTGTTGATTAGCTGCGATATTCGGTTAGGTGCTACCCCAGTCAGGCAAATTTGAGTGGGAAATACCATTTTGGCCTATCCCTCTTAGAAATGTATTCTTGCTTGATGTTCAAATATATCACCTGCATGTCCGCTGCATGTTACGTAAGTCCCTCGCATATGTAGGTACTGTGTGTAATTGTATTCATCCGATGATCTGTCTACTTCCTTACGCGGTTGCTATTGTACGACGAAGGTCACATATGGACGCTACACACTCGTAAACTCTCATTTTATGCGTATATTCTAGCACAAACATTAATATAAATATAGATTATTAAAAAAAATCGTATTTAACTAAAAATATGGCTTGGGACACGAACTTGACCTAAGTCAACATTTTTTTTCAGGTTTTCATTATGCAAGTTTTAAAGACAAGTTTACGACACTGCCGTATTAAAATGAGTATTATTTTTGGTTTTGGCTTGCTTAAAAATTAATTTATATAAAAGTTAATGCTGTCTACTCGATAATACTAATTTTAATATTTAAAAATGTTAATTCATCATTAATAGCAGCAACTGCCGCAATGATTGTAATATTTATAAGTCAAAATATTAATTTTAATAAATGAAACCGACCTCAAAACACTAATAAGAAACAAATAATACAATGGAAGTAGGTAGTTATCTACTAAAGAGATATTTATGGGAGTCTTCACTTCACTTTCTATTGTTTCTGGAAATAGTTTAGCACCAAAAAAATTGGTTTTATGAGATAAGCAGATGCCTACCTTCTTATTTTTTTTCCTTTTTAGTGTTCTGAAGTCACCTTAATAGAAAGTGAAACACCGACTGCAAAAACTATCTTTTCATCAGATAAGTGCCTACCTACTCCATTTTATTTATTTGTTCCTTCTTAGTGCTTTGAAGTAGGTTTGGTTTTTTTTAAATTAATTTTAGTATCACGCTGTTAAACCAATGAAACGTTTTCTTAATGAGTGATAACACACTTAACTCTCTATCTCAAAAACTACTGAACCGATTTTGATGAAACTTGCACAGTTCCCTAAGTTGGACCATGTCTAGTCCAACAAAAAAGTTTTGCAATCCAACTTATAGTTTTTACTTTATGTGCGGACAAACATACAAACATACATACATACACTTATAAATTTTGGCACGCATATTCAGAAGCTGGTATAGACTAACATATATATACAGAAACTGTGCAATTCCGACAAGGTACAGGTCGAATTGATAACCTCCTGTTTTGAAGTCGGTTGTTAATGAGTTTAAGAACAGCTGTAAAATATAAGTTTTAGCAGTGAACCAATAAATTCCAAGAAGGTTAACCACCACAGAACCGTCAGCAGTATTAGCAATGTCATTATTAATTATTAATAATTATATTTCTTTATTGAATCGGATAGAAAGTTTTATGGGTAAACAATACTATTCTGTCAAGAAAGTACCGGGAAAAGATCAATAATACCCTAAATGTTAGTTATTCATCCAAATTTATTTTATCACCTTCAAAGTATGCTCCTTCAGAAAATATACACTTACGCCAACGAATAATCCAATCATCAAAACATTTTCAAACGCTTTTTCCGGAATTGAGTTCAGTTCTCGCCGCGAATTCTCCTTTATGTCTTCTACCGATTGAAAACGGATGCCACGAAGTGGTAATTTAAGTTTAGGAAAAAGAAAGAAGTCGGCTGGAGCCATATCTGGTGAATATGGTGGTTGCTCGATGGTATTTGTTGAGTGTTTGGTCAAAAATTCGTTCACAATGATGGCCTTGTGGGAAGGCGCATTATCGAGGTGCAAAACCCTAGAATTTTCTTTCCACATATCTGGTCTTTTTCATCGAATTTGCTCTCATAACTTAAACGCCGCATAACGCTCAAATAATATTCTTTATTTACCGTTTGTCCCTTCGGCAAGAATTCCGAGTGCAGAACACCGCAAGTGTCAAAGAAAACAATCAACATGACTTTGACTGATCAAAAGTCTTTTTGTTGCCTTTTTTTGACTTTGCCGTGGTTTTTTGGGTTTCGGTACAGTTGGAAGGCGCCACTCCGAAGCTGGTTGACTAGTTGATATTTCAAACTCGTAAACCCACGTCTCGTCACCAGTACAATGCGTTTCATGAATGTTTGGGTCGGAATTGACTCGTTCTAGCATGTCCTTAGCGACACTCATGCGATTGAGTTTTTGGAGAAAATTCAGGTCTTTTGGGCATAGCTGAGCGGCAACATGTATCATACCCAAGTGATTATTTAAAATGGTACCGATCGACTCGTAAGACACAGAACGTTCACCGGCTATCTCTCTCAAAGTTGAATAGGGATTTTCAGTCACTATTTCCCTCACTTTTGCGATGTTAACTTCAGTTCCAGACGTTGATACCAGAGCGAGGCAAATCTTCCATCATATCTCGACCGCTTTTGAACGCTTTGTACCACTCATAAACGCGTATTTTTGATAAGGTCGATTCTCCGTAAGCCTTCTATAACATTTTTGGTGACTCCGAACACGAAATTTCATTGGCGATGCAATATTTAAGACAAACTCTTTGTTCGATGTTTTTGTCCATTTTGAAATTCGTCATACACACTAGTTACTTATAATATAACTAAAAACAGCACTACATTTAACATAAATAACAGATTCAACTCAAACTACGCGCCAAAATGGAAAACAGTTGTGCCAATCTAACAACAACAAAAAAAAACTATAAACAAATCATCCATTTCCGATACTTTTTTGACTGAATGTAAGTATATTCATCACTTACGTCGCAAATGACGTTAATTTGTGTAGTTTGAGTTTAATGAAAAATCCTATTGAAGTAAATTGCCAATTTGTACTGAAAACTTTTGCGATACTGGTGATCTAGATTCGAGAAACTCGGTGAAAACATTTTGTACTGCCTCCTGGGAAAAAACTTTTTATCACGTAGAAATTTGTCCAAATCACGAAAAAAATGGTAGTTAGTTGGAGCAAGCTATGGCGAATACGGAGGGTGACGAATGGTTTCTAATTGCAGTTCCTGTAGAGTTGAAACGATTTCTCGTGCTGTATGAGGTCTCGCGTTATCATGGAGCAATAACGGTAAATATCGATTCATGAGTCGGGGCTGTTTCACTGCATGTTTTGCTATCATTGTTCGGAGTTCAGCACAATAGACATCTGTCGTTATTGCTTGACCAGATCGGAGAAAGCTATAGTGAATGACACCATGCTGAGACCACCAAACAGTTACCATTACCTTTTATTGGTAAGCTTTGCTTTAGGCCACTGTTGCGGCGTTTGACCTGGGGTCAGCCATCGCATATTTCGCTTACGGTTATCGTCAAGAATCCACTTTTCATCACATGTCACAATTCGATCCAAAATTCCTTCATTTCTGTATCGATTCAACAAGGCAACACAAGTTTCAAGACGCGTTTCTTTCTGCAGATCAGTCATATCATGAGGCACCCATTTTTCATTTTTTTTATTGATTTGACGCAAATGAGTCAATATTGTTGGTAAGGTAACGTTAAACCATGCCGCTAATTCCTGGGTAGTTTTGCTCCGATCGGCTTCCATAATCTCTTTCAATTCATTGTTATTCACCTGTGTGGTCTTCCACTTGGTTCGTTCTTCAAATCAAAATTTCCATCACGAAAACGTTTAAACCAAAATCGCACGGTGCGTTCATTAGCAGTCCCCTCTCCAAACGCAACATTGATATTGCGAGCTGTTTTTGCCGTGTTAGTTCCGCGTCGGAACTTGTATTCAAAAATCACTCAAATTTAGAAGTAGGTATCCATGTTTCTTGTCTACGCTGAATAAAAAAACAACTGAAAGTTGATAATCGAATGTTGAAAATTTTTTAAATGAAGAACCTCATAGGTACCATTTGAAAAAAGTTTCACTCAAAAATCTCAAACCATGAAGGTTCTATGTCGATTCGAAGTACATACCTATTACAATAAAACGGCAACTTCATACTTTAACCCCTATTATTTTTAATTTGCCATAGCAAATAGACCAATGTAACTTGGAGACATAAGCTAGAACTTAAAACACTGCCTTAATTAAAAAATATGAAAATATGTAAAGAATTTGCGTCAATAGGCACGTTATAGTAAGTACGTAAACCATCTAATATTCTGTCTATAGAATATTTATAAAATCAAATAATATTATGCTGCTGACGTCATACGCCCCATAATTGTTTTTTTAGTTCTACTAATATGTAATTTCCACAATCGGATTTTGCCTACCTACTGCCTTACCTGTTGGCTTAAATTAAATTGTTTAAATATTAATTTTTAAGGCTAATAATTAATATACCTTCTTTGTATTATCTAAATAAAATATCGGTTAGAACCTTTGTCTGTTTAGAGTCTTAACACAAAAAGGATCCAATTCACAATTTAGACTGTTCATATTATATTTTATGCAATTTGATATAAGCTTCGACATTATAAACCTTTTGGAATTCCTGGTTTAAGTAAGTCGATCTTGATTTGCTATTATTTAAATAAAATCATTGTAGAATAGTATAATATTTTCCTAAAATAGATTACTCCTACACAATAAACCTTTAAAATAGTAAAAATCATGATTTCGATTATGAATCCTCATACATTGAACAAATGCCATGAACCTACGTAGTAATTGTAAAAAATATTATAATCAGAGCCACATGTATTGAAGGTCCGTAAACATTTTTTTGTTCTTAGGTTTTTATAACATAGAGAATTATCTGGTTTTTATTTCCAGGAAAAAAAAAGTATTTGTTACTTGTGTATATAGGTCTGTCTTCACATTATATTTGACCACAAAACTTACACACCTACTACAGGTTGTTCCCCTGGCTGTGCTCAAATATTTTATGTAAACACACCAATATTTTGGGAGCAAATACCTAAAGTTATTCCCCAGCATAAAGATTTCATTTTTATTATGTAAAGTAAATAAGCTACGAAGGCTATGAGCAGCACGTGATGCAAACTAGCATATACTAAGTTATGACACCTGTTCAAGCAGGGGTGGCACACAATTTTAGCGCAATCTGATCACTATTACGTATATTATTAAACTATTAGAACCTCGGAGGAGCTGGTGGCGTAGTGTTTGAGTGCTCTGGTTTTGATTACGAAAACAAAGCAACTATCGCCATGGTCGGTCCAGGGATATGTCAATCAAATTTATAATATCGAGCTCCTCCGTACTTCGGAAGGCACGTTAAGCTGTTGGTCCCGGTGGTTCCAGCAACCGCTTCAACCCACCAACCCGCATTAGGCCAGCGTGGTGGTGCTATGGCTCAAACTCCTCATATGTTTCTCCCATGTAGGAAGGCATGTGCCCAGCAGTGGGACGTATATAGGCTGGTATGATAATACTATTAGAACCAAACCAAATTAATTAATGATCGACAGTACGGGTTTCGGCCGAACCGGTCAACGGGTGATCTTCTAGCGTACTTAATGCATGTCTGGGGTGAAGCTATTGACAAACGTGGTGAGTCACTGGCAGTTAGCCTTGACATTGCCAAAGCGTTCGATCGGGTCTGGCACAAGGCTCTTCTCTCCAAGCTCCCGGCATACGGTCTGCCCGCTCAGCTCTGTAACTGGATCGCCGGCTTCCTGCATGAGCGAAGAATCCGTGTCCTC
Organism: Nymphula nitidulata; assembly: GCA_947347705.1. NCBI lineage: Eukaryota > Metazoa > Arthropoda > Insecta > Lepidoptera > Crambidae > Nymphula > Nymphula nitidulata. Next base: position 11,260,447 of record OX374625.1, on the reverse strand, counting down.
GCAGATGGATGCGCTTCGCGGTTCATGTCAGTGAATGCTGGTGTACCGCAAGGCTCTGTTCTATCCCCCACACTCTTTCTTCTTCATATCAATGACATGATTCCGTTAGGAAACATTCATTGCTATGCAGATGACAGTACAGTTCATGGGGGATATTACGGTCGCCCAGGGGCTGGGCGCGCTGAAACCGAGAGAGAGAGAGAGAATCTTACCATTGAGCTCGACAGGGTGTTGAACCTCGTATCTGAATGGGGATCTAACAATCTTGTTGAGTTCAATGCTAAGAAAACACAGGTGTGCGCTTTTACAGCCAAAATGTCACCGTTCCTTCCCCTTCCGTCTCTTCAGGGCACGACTCTTTCGGCACAGGGCTCCCTAAACTTGCTAGGTATGGAGATATGTTGCAATCTGAATTCCAGGAACTATATCGAAACCGTGATAAAAACAGCCTCACGGAAGCTCGGTGTCCTGAACAAGGTGCGTCGATTTTTCACGCCTGACCAATTATGCCTGCTGTATAAAACTCAGGTTCGGTCTTGCGTGGAATATTGCTCGCACTTGTGGGATGGCTCCGCCAAGTACCTACTCGATGCCCTGGACAGATTGCAGCGTCGTGCTGTCCGTATCGTTGGCGATGTAGAGGTCACCAACAACCTTGAGCCTCTGCAATTGCGTCGAGACATTGCGTCGCTTAGCGCCTTCTATCGGCTATATCACGGAGAGTGTTCTGAAGAGCTATTTGACCTTATCCCACCTTCCCCCTTCCTACTCAGGAGCACGCGTGCTGGTCTTCGGAGTCATCAATTCACTGTCTCCACCTCAACATCACGTACAAAGAAATTTAGTAGCTCTTTTCTTTGTCGAACTTCCAGAACTTGGAATTCTTTGCCAGCACATGTGTTCCCTCCTTCCTATAACATGGGGTCCTTCAAAAGAGGCGTGAAAAAGCACCTTTCGGGCCGGCAAGGTGGAGGCAGCTAGAGTAGTGTCTGAACTGCACTAGCTGTCTTCGCATATGGACTCTTCTTACCGCTTCACATCAGGTGGTGTTGAGTCATTTGTCGTGCTTTGTATAAAAAAAAAAAAAAAAAAAAAAAAAACTGTTATACCTATAAAATTTTATGTTAAAATACAATGCAATACATGTAAAGGTATTCTTACTTAGGTACTCAAATATTTTACATTTATTATTTATCCAATGTACCCGATGTGGGTAAATGTTTTGTGTTTGACTTTTTGAACTAAATACGGAGATAGATAGAACCATTTATTTTTCTCTAACACGCATAATTTATTACAGTTTCAAAAAAATACATGAAAGAGTAAATAAATAGCACGTGTGCTACAGCAAGTAAGGTCAATGTTTAATTTTCTCGTCTAATGCCATGTTTTTGATAACCTACGTAAGTTACAAACTACCTAGGTATCGAAAAATCTCAAAGATGTGCGAGTTAGTGCGTGCGACCTAAGCATAATCTATATAGGTAGCTATAGCTTGAACAAAGAAAAGAAAACTTTATTGCCATTTAGATCTTAATTTATGGGTTTTATACTGTAACAATACAAAATATTTAATTTAAGAGTGCGTTGACGTATGTAGTAACTACCGGAAGGCCTGCTCAGGTATACATTACCTACACATAGGTCCAAAAATTAAAAATAGGTCCGCGATCGCGGCCTTTGAATCTGGCGTGCGTGCGGCGCGGGCTGCGGGGCGCACCAGACGCGATGACATCACACGGAGTTGCAGCGCTGCGACCGCCAACTCTTGCGCAATCGCGCGCCCTTGATCTTGACTGCGTCGCACGCGTGTGCGCACTACACCGACATCTGAAGTACCTACATACAACACTGCTATATTTATCACCGCGCGTGCAGCAAAACGGTAATCAGACAATATAAAATAATACCGTACCCGCGTTTTGTAGTTATTAGTGAATCTGACAGTTCCGGCTGTTGGACGCGATGTCAAAGTCATAATTACGCCCCTAGTGGGTACCACATCAATTTGACATCTGTAACAACAAAGTTGCTAGCATAGAAAACGTATCGGACTCTTGAAAAATCATGTCCCAATGACTTGATGTATCCTTTTGGTGAGTGTAAACAAAGTAAAAACCGAATTCAATTTTACTCATATCTACTTTCTTAGCCACTTATTAGAATAAGATGTTACATGGATGACATTAAAATTATTTTACATATATTTTAATAAACCTTTAAAGTTATTCAATAAAAACATTGCGTGTTAAATTTAACGAAGCGAGTAGCGAAAAATGGTCGACGTAAATGTCTATAAATAATGGCACATTATCTGTTTTTAAATTTAATAAGCCGTGTCAAACGCATTAAACAAGGATAACATAATTACAAGCATTATTTTAAATTTCGTAAATAGCATGAGAACTAATAGAATGCCTTTTAAATTTTCATTTACAATTATTTACATTTATCAAGGCATTCTTGCTAAATGTAAATTTGGTTTAGAACGGTTTCCATGATAACAGACGCTTGCTCGTGATACTTTAGCGAATTCTGGATACACAGGCTGGCACATTTAGATCGGTCAGTATGGGAAAGTCTGAAACTATAAGACATGCGAAAATCTCTTTTTAGGAACCATGTCATAGATTTTAGTAATAAAAAAACTGCCTTCATACATTTAAAAACAAGTACTTAGCTCGGGAATCGAACCCAGACGTGTTGAAAAATAAAACTAACACTATTTTTATTTAGATATCGATTGTGTAGTAGGTCTTAGGCAGTAAACGTTACAATGAAAGATGATGTTTAACCCTAGAAAGATAACTTACGCCGCAAAAAACTGAAAAAAATAAATAAAATATATTTCAATAATTTTAGGAATCATGTTTCATAGTAATGTTTACTGCTTTAGACCTACATAATCGATATCTAAATAGAAATAGTATTAGTTCTATTTTTCAAAACGTCTAGGTTCGATTCCCTGAAATCGATGACATGGTTCATAAGAAGAGATTTTCATTTGTCTTATAGTTTCAGACTTTTCCATACTGACCGATCCAAACGTGTCATCCTGTATAGTAAGTAGGTATACGTTAAGTACGACTAAAAAACGGACCAATCCGCCTGGATTTGTCCGTTTTTTCATATTTTCTTTAAATTTTTTATACTGTATGAAAATTCACCATATCTTGATGCGAGGATTCGAGCTTATTTGAAAAGCTCACTAGAAATGTTGGCGAAAACAAAACTAGTTGAAATCTTGAGCACAAAATAATCACATAACAGAAAATATTTACTTTGTGATAAATTAAACTAGTTGCCCGCCCCAAGTTCGCATGGCTGACGTACCTAACGAAAAAATAAGACTGTTGAACTATTTATTTGCGGTCTCCGTATCAATATAATAAATATTCAAGTGTTTTGTCTGATTGTATGATATCTCCCACTGACTTCTATCTCATTCACTCACTCACCCACATTTCATAGCAATATATTTTATATATTCTTCTTACAATTTTCAAAATTTTCTTAGCTAAATAATAAGAATTATCCAATTTGGTACAGTCTAATCGTTTGTAAGTAATGCGCGTTCATACATTTCCGTGATTCATTTTTATCTAAAAAGATTACAATAACATTGGTACTTTGACATGAAGAGTACCTTTTTTCACCTGGGTCTAGAACTGGTAAATTCTCTATATAGGATTCTCAGGACCGATTTTATGAAGAGCAGACACGGGTTGTTGTTAGCAACAAATTGTCACTGTAATACATTTTGTTTCTAAAGCAATAATGCTACAGTAAAGTCTGAAAAAGACAAAATATTGGTAATTAGGTATTTGATAATTATAATCCAACTAATTAGTAAGAGTGATATTGTAACGCTCACGCCTATCATCCATTTCGAATTAAGCATCATTAAAAGCCTAAGCTATGGATATTAGACATCAGACAACGGAGAAATATTCGTTGTTAGGCCTCCCAAAAGGTCGACCAACGATCTGGTGAAAGTCGTGAGAAGCCGATGTATACGGGGAGCGTAGGATCGATCGGTTTGGAGATCCTTGGGGGAGGCCTATGCCCAGCAGCGCCAAGCAGTCTCTAGGCTGAAAATATGAAAAAACATACAGGCGAATTTATAGCCACCTCCTTTTTTAAAGTCGGTTATAATTGGACGTCCACTGAAGATCATACCAGTCGTAGTCTCAACGGCCTCTTTCCAAGTTCTCTTCCGTACTACGTGACGGACCGTTATAGCAGGGTTCAGTGGGCGGTGTTGCTAGGTAACGCCAGGTTTGTCCCCTGGTTCCTGTCGCTCTGATCTTAGGCCGTCAGGTCTCCTCTGCCGAGGTGGGTCTCTTGTGTAACGCGAACAGCTAGAATGATCACACCTTATCTGTTTGAAGCCTGTCGTTATTTACCCAAAACGACATTTAGGTCTCTTCAGAGGGTGTGTAAGAGATTCATAATTAAATACGAAGCACCCGTAGGCCACACAGACACATAGTCCATTTAAAAAAATGACGCTTAGTTATTAAGTTAAATATTTTAACGTAAAACTAAGAATAATTTAACGTACTTATTAGACGTGCAGGTATGTGCAATTTAATTAGTTAAAATGCATTTATTTTTCAATATTACCCTTTTTCTGTGTTACAGCGGCGGGAGCTAGCTCAGACATGGGAAGTGAGCACTATTGCCTAAGGTGGAACAATCATCAGAGCAACCTGCTGGGAGTATTCAGCCAGTTGCTACACGACGAAAGCTTGGTAGACGTCACTCTTGCTTGCTCGGAGGGTGCTTCGATAAGGGCTCATAAGGTCAGTTACTGAGTAAACTTAAGTATGGAAATTAACTAATGGAATAAGTACCGGCCTTTCAGCAGTCCGTGATGACGTCATTGAGGATTTAGTTGGGAAGCAGAGTAACCAAGGACTGCTGGTCAGTGTCACGTTTAAAATTAACTGATTAATTTTTGTATTTGAAGGTATTAAAGGAGAGCGGGGTGATTGCGAACATCTAAGGGAAAACTTAAATAAAACGAAACCAAATTAAGTTATCGCTTTAGCTTTTTATTACTCAGTTTTTAGTTAAACTAATCAACCTTGTGTTTTTATAATTATCAGCATTTTTTTAAATATATATAACTAGATGACAAACAAGCAGACGGTCCACCTGGTGGTAAGCGGTTACCGCCGCCTATAGACACCTGCAATAACAAGGAATAAATCACTTGGTATTGCAGGTGCGTTGTCATCCTGAGGCCTAAAGTGAAATGCCTTCCATGCCCAGTAATTACACTGGCTACCTTTCCCTTCAATCCAAAACACAGCGAACTGTTTCACGGCTGAAATAAGAAAGGCGGTGGTACGAATGTGGTAATGAAGATATTATAAGAAAACTAAACATCTGTTACTGAGTGGGGTAATCCCGGACTAAGCCAGACATACTTTAGTTATCGCAAAAATCATCACTGTTTTTCTTTGGTAATTCCTTGGCATCTGAAAAATAATTCTATATTCTAACAATAGTATAAGAAACAACATATACATATTTACATAATTCTGTACTAAATGTGGTAAATCTGTACACCAATACACACTCAGATACGTTTATGGGTATTTTATATGAATATACATACATACACCTAAGCGTATATATATTTTATTTAAAATAAAAGTAGGTACAGCGCTCAATACGCTTATTGTATAGGGGTAACTTCGTTCGTGGTTACCCCACTCAGAACGTCCGCTATTGGCCGACTCGCCCAAAAACGCAATATAAATATTTTATTTGAGGTTAGAAAAACACGTTGCATGATATAAGTGCTTTATAACGTTGTTCAGTTAGATATTATTTCACAAAAAAAAGTTATGTTCCTATGGTTTTCGTAATGTAAGAAGTACACATACAATTTTACACAAACATAAGATAAAATTATTAACAAATCGTTACATTAACTTACTTTGAAGCACGAGCGCGTCCTCACTTCCGTACTTGTTGTTTGGCACTGGGTTCAAGGTCGACTTGAGACCGCGTCATACAAAATATGTCCTATCCCTTTATAATATAGTTAAACCTATGCGTCCGTCATTACCCGCCGTCCGTGATTCCCCCAATCTCCCCTACAATAAATAATCAGGTACTTAAAACTTTGTGACAATCGTGGTTTCCATCATTGGAAGGCTATCTATGTAGGCAATCTTATTTTCTCTACAAGAGTGGTGAAACATAGATCAGGTCGTGCAAACGGATATCTACCCTGAGTTTACTCCATAGGGGCCATTCATTTATTACGTAAAACGATTAAGGGGGGGGGGGGGGCGCTCGACCATATCTTATTTTTTCTTACAAGGGGGTGGGAGGGAGTCTCGATAGTCCTTACGTAAGATCACAAAAATGTGCGAGTGCCGAGGTTGGCTCGGATGCGTAGAGGTATGTACCAATTAACATATCTAAAAACTGTTACTATGAAAAGTAAATATTATAACCAACCAAATCCTTTAGATTCATATGTAATAAATATTTAATAGGGGGGGGGGAGGGGGTTGAAAACTAGCAAAATTCGTCTTACGTAATAAATGAATGGCCCCATACCGAAAAACATACCCCCGAATAATAAAGGTTGTACCGACGTACAAAAGGTCGAACACTTAAAATATTGATCGATCTTATCTCCTAAATTATAATCTCAGAAGTTTTGTCAAACTTCCTCTAGACCTTTGTCTGGAGTCTAGACAAAGGTCTAGAGGAAGTTTGACACACAGATCTCTAACGCCAATAATTGTCTAGACTCTATACAATTATTGGCGTTAGAGATCTGTGGCCGTCACACGCGGCACGCCTTCGTATATTTTTTGTTCAGTAAATATTTTGTATTATTTAACGTCATGTCGGTAGGTAATTTACCTATCCAGTTTGCAATGGGAAGAAAAAATGTACTAAATAAGTAGGTATGTCTGTTAATGTAGATAAAATTGTTGAAAAATTTACCTTTTTAGTCAGCTTAGTTAATTGTTTGTGACGTTCTCGTAAATTATTGTTCTTATGTTTATTTTTTTCTTATTTGTCTTTACTATAAAGTGGGTTCTGATTTCGAATCCCTATTCATTCCCAAAATGTCTGGAATGACATAACGTATAGGCCTGTACACCCACGTGAGGCTTCCTTGAATTTCACTGTGTCCATAGAACTAAAATTTCAAAGTCACAAAAGCATAAGCATCATTTTGGAATACTGTCTATTCTTGTTCCGTCTAGTAAAAAATCATTACAATTGAGAAAATAGTCTGCCATTTTGTAGATCGAAGGTAAATAGTTTTTTGCACCTTAGTAATAAGTTGAACGTACTAATTTCCGTTGGGTAACGGATTCGGCATCACAATCGGCACGTGTAGTTGAAATCGGCTATACCTACATCATAAACTTCAATTTTATTTTTAAATGCTATTATATAATAATGCATCTGTATCGCTATTCAAGATTTACTCAAGTAAACGCATTTTACGGTAATGTAAAAATTATTAACTGTATTTAACTTCACTTCCTTTTACAATGCTAAACGTTCATATAACAATTTCGCTATCAGCATCATTTTTTTTTTAAAATAAAGGGTTATTAGTTCTTGTAATACTTGTCTTATTCGTTTATGTACAGACGACAGCATATCAAGTGTAACAGTTGCACAATGAAAGCCGCCTCTATTACGAACGGATTAAGAGCGGTCTTAAGATCAAACTGTCACGCTTGATGTGTTGTCGACTGCACGTTACAATCGCGTTTGCGTTCAGCCGTCGTATGAAAACGACAGCAGCGCTTCTTTTACGAAGTATTGGAAATGGAAACTACTTTTTATAATTGTAACGTAAGTACTTAGTTTTGCCAACTGAACGTAAGCGCGAGCGAGACGTTTCGATAAGATTAAAAATTATGCTGTAGGAGTCCGCAAGATATTCCGCTTACATTGTATGAGCAGCCCATATAACGTTAAAGATGCATACATTGCTGACATGAAATTTTTCTCTCTTGCACTATTAATATTTTTGTTTATTTTTTTTACAATAAGATATACTATTAGTAAGAAGTTATATTACAACTGGCTGGCGCAGTGGTCAGACACCCTCTTTAGACTAGATAGAGATCTGATCCCGGTAGAGGCAGGTATTTGTGTGATGAATAAGGACATTTGGACTCATGTTTGTTTATAGTTTAAATTAGCGTAATTTTAACTTCAATCAATCAAATTGTAGGTACGCTTTATTGCCCATAGAAAATATAAAATATAAAATTTTAAATAACCTCCGGCGTCATTAATCATCTATCTAATACTATTTAATTGAAACTATTCGTATGAGCCTAAACACGCTATATCCGCTGTAAGTTTCTAAGCAATTGAGCATCCTGCGGACTATTTAAAAGTTCAGGATCAACTCAAGGTTAGCATGTCTTGAAAATACCACCGAAGAAACAGTTAATCGAATTTCAAATCGATCGGATCTGTGAAAGTTAATAAGACCCTTTTATCAAGTAGGAAATGAGCTGATAGTCATTAAACGCCTGAATTCATAAATTATAGCTAAAAACCATCTTGTTCACGTCAGCTTTCAAAACCAACAAACTGCACCAAAATAAACTATCCATAGACTGGTCCATTCGCTTAGACGCTACGATGCCACGTCAGACACACAGATACACACAAACTTTTTTTTTGCGTCGGATTATACATCAATATATTAAACAGCTATAAAAAGACTATACAAATGACGGCCTATTGCTAAGCAACAATCTCTTACAGGTAACTGGTAAAAGGGGAAATGAAGAGCTGATGCAAAAAAGATAACATTTAATTGTTAAATGCAAAAATATCTATACATACCTAAATACCACCAGTGCCTGCCCTTATTAAAATGCAGCTACATAAAAAAACAAAAGATTAAAATTATCGTTGTATACTATTTCAGGTAGTGTTGTCTGCGTGCTCATCATACTTTCGCTCACTGTTCGTGGACCACCCGTCGCGTCACCCCATTGTGATACTGAAGGACGTGGGCTTAGAGGAACTGAGGACTCTCGTCGACTTCATGTATAAGGGCGAAGTTAACGTCCAGTACTGCCAACTGCCTGCTCTCCTGAAAACCGCCGAGAGCCTTCAGGTAGATAAATATTGACATGCCCATAAAGGCATACTTAGTATTATAGTAATATACTTTTCGATGGTTTCTTCAGACACGACTATAGCAGTAGGTCCAACGTCTATATAGTTCCGTGTTGGAAGTCTTTTAAAACACCCCATTCTCCCTTTATTATTTATGTCAAAAACACCTTCCTATAAAATTAGCGATTGTTAATAATAGCCTGTTTGGTATTTGATACATTGGATTCGACTTGAAATCCTAAATTTAAATTGATGAAGTAAGCATGTTCATTTACCAAAACACGGTCATTGTGGTTCAGTTCAATTGTGACCCTGCCGTTTTGACTTGATTGCACTTTACCCCTGCTTGGTTGTCATAAAATTGATAAATTCGTTGACAGTTTATTTGTTTTCCAATAAAAGTTTACACTTTTACCTGGAAAATAGTAGGAATCTTCCATTATTGATGTTTTTGTTAAGTTTTGGTCGACATAATAGGAACCACTTCCTTGTTTCTTGGTCTTATTGGTTTCTGTACAGACGACAGCACATCAAGTGTGACAGTTGCACTACGGAAGCCGCCTCTATTACGAACGGAATAAGGGCGGCCTCAAGGTCAAATTGTTACGTTTGATGTGCTGTCGACTGTCGAACGTTTTATATTTATTTTATTTTATATTTTTACTGGCGTTATAAAAGTTGCACCCTCGGCAGACTTGGATCTGATTCCCATGTTATGATATTTTTTACACGTAAAAATCATGACTGGTGGTGGCGAATTCCCAAAAAATGGCAAAAGTAAATCGATAATAATGGGCAATGTTTGAATCAATCAAATCTTTTATTTGCGAATATAGGTATAAAAGTAGATGTTACAAAAATATTTTACAGGAGCGTTCTATATTCTAATTACTATTAAATACATTTTGAAAAACTTATTCACCCATGGCATAATTTGTAGGTACCTATGTATCTACGTGTTACACTAGGTACCCTACAAATTACCCATCTAATTGAAAAGTGCAATTATTAATGTCAATCGAATCCATTGAGTTAGTGCCAAAGTCAAAAAGTGACCAAAGTCGATCGTCCACCCAAACGGATAGGTTAATTATGGCTTTTGTTTTACTTGTTAGAATTTTTCAGTTCTTTCAGTTATAATAATATAAATAATTACGTATTGTGTTGTTTTTCTGAATTTTAGGTTAAAGGATTAGCAGAAATGACAACACTGAGTGCAGCTGGTATTGACACAAGAAGCGTTCCTGAACCAATGGAAGAGTGCCAACCCCAAGACACAAGAGACTGTCAAGAGCAGCACGAAAGGTTAGAGAACAGAGAATCTAGGGATGCAAAAGAAGAAAGACGAGACGCTAAAGAGTCTCGAGAAGTACGAGAAAGAGAAACTAAAGAAGGACGTGATTTAAGGGAAAGTCACTCGAGAGAAATCCGCGAGACACGAGAATCACGGGAACAAAGAGAAAGAGAACGCAGTACGCACGACCTAAGAGATTCCCGGGAGTTGCGTGAAATCAGGGAAAACAGAGAGCCCCGTGAAATGAGGGATCCAAGAGAATCACGGGAATCTAGAGAAATGAGAGAGCCGCGAGATTTGCGGGACACAAGAGAAAATACACGGGACACTCGAGAGCCTCGGGATCCGAGGGAAGCTCCCGAAGCCTCACCTCCAAGAATATCACCTTTGCTTTCAGTGCGGCGGTTTCGGCCCGAAGCGCCATCAGAAACGCCCACTACTACGCATCCTCCTTTACCAAAAGATGAACCCCCTGACGAACCTATGCGTTCTTCGTCGCCAGAGGAAGACACGGTGTCAATAAGATCCAATGGCGCCCAAAATGATAATATAGGTACATTTTTTATTAGTTTTTATTTTATAATTTATTATTAAAAAAAAATTAACTACCTACCTACCTTGAGCTATAAAATCTTCCAATGACAAAAAGGTACACAGTACCTAGCTTCTTAGGTAATAAAGTAGTAGATCAATCATTCTATTATCATCTACTTAGTCTAAAATAATCTTATTGGCATATTGACATTAGATGAGAGTTAGTATTCCTTGGAGTCACTGATAGAAGTAATAGATAGGTAGCCTCCCTCCACGTCACAGGTGGATTGCATCAACTGCTTTAATAAATTCTATGATCCATCGGGCTTCAAATTTATTTTGTTAATTTGAACTTTTTGTCTTTTACCAGCCCACCGGTGGGTGTCACACATTAAAAAACCTATTAATTGCTTTTAATTAAGGATTGCAATCCGGTATCATTTTCAATCGGCTGGATTTCACCGGATTGACACAAACCCGACCGGATCTGGCCCAATTCGTTTTACTGCCTCTGTAGTCTAGTGGTTGAGACCACCTACCTCAGATCTAGAGGAAGGGCGATTCCCGTGACAAGACATTTTCTGCTTTGTTTGGTTGAAGTCGGCCTCGCTAGCTACCATCATCTCATCTCATCATACATGTCTGCCACATAACAATAATGTTTACCGCATTGTTGTGTTTTAGTAGGTAAGATAGCTAATTCCTCTGTGGTTGAGAAAACCGGGTGTAGTTCGCATACATCCATGACCTTATCTCTCACCATCAGGTGATAAGAAGGCCAAGATATTTGAAAGCACTGCCCCAACTTAACCGAATCGTCGGTATTTGTAAAAATACTCGTTTCGGATGTTGAAATAGAATATTTCGAGATTGTAGGGTGGACGTTAGTTCATAAACGCAAATACATATAGACTAGAAGAATTTCACAGGGATATCCCAAGTCCTGGGTGGCTCAGTGGTCAGAGCAGTCGCCCGGATTGCAAAAGGACGCGGGTTCGATTCCTGCCTCAGGACGTGAAATTTTTCTAGTTTTATTACATTTTAATTACTAAGTAATTTTTCAAACATTTATAATAATGTTAAAATCAAAAATTAAGAATATTTGAAAGCACTGCCCCAACTTAACCGAATCGTCGGTATTTGTAAAAATACTCGTTTTCGGATGTTGAAATAGAATATTTCGAGATTGTAGGGTGGACGTTAGCTCATAAACGCAAATACAGATAGACTAGAAGAATTTCACAGGGATATCCCAAGTCCTGGGTGGCTCAGTGGTCAGAGCAGTCGCCCGGATTGCGAAAGGTCGCGGGTTCGATTCCTGCCTCAGGACTTGAAATTTCTCTAGTTTTATTACATTTTAATTACTAAAACACATAAGTTTATAGGTAGGTATCTACACAAAAGCAGATAATAATATGGTCAATTAAACTTTTTAGATCCGTCATAATTAAAAAGTGTAACAAAACCTATTTTTTATACCGTTATGGTGGCAATCAAGCATAAGGGCCATACGGCCCACCTGATGGCGATACCTCGTCGATACTAGCGACACCACTTGATTCATATTGATTGTGGTGAAATATAGAACATAATAAACAAAAACGCTTTAGTGAATGACTAAAGAATGGTATTTGTTATTTTTATGAGATGTGTTCGGTATAAGATATTCCTCTACATGTAGCCTATTCTTTCATTATTGCCTAAGGTAGCCACTTTTAACAATAATAACAATTATACAAGATACACGTTTAAAAATTACAAACACCGTTCTTTAGCAATTCTTTAATGCGTTTTTGTTTATTATGTTCTAAATTCACTATAATTAATAACAATCAATTGGTGTCGCTAGTGTGCACGAGGTAGCCCCTTAAGCGGTTACCGTAGTCTAAGGTCGCTTGCAACACCAGGGGTATAACTTGCGCGTTGGCGACCCTGTCAAAAAATTTTCAAGTCCTATTTGAAGAGCCCCTATGCTGTACTCGCTGGAGTAAACATCTGCAGGAATCTTATTCCACAAGCTGAGCGTACGCGGGAGTAAGTTTCTCTGAAACCGCACAGTACTTACGAGACCATTTGGGTTCCAACGTGTGAAGATTAATTCCCTGCCGATGGCGAGCCGTACAATTATAGAACGAGACCGTGGGCATCATGTCACAAAATTCCTCAGAACACACCCCGTGAAACCAACGGTACAATATAATAACATACATTTGGGATTAATTAACCTGTGACCTGCGGGTTTAATCGATAACTTAATTTGATAGCTAGAGTGATGCCCACAGAGTATTAAGTAGTTGACTTTAGATTCATTGTCATTATTTTGGCTTGTTGCGCAGTAATGGATAGACAATGGAACTTGTTCAAGACAATACAAAATAAACCAACCGAATGATTGCACCCTAAAGCCCGTTAGAACAAAAAGTTACATTTTCTGAACGCACCTTAGTATTGAGGTACAAATAAAGCACGTTTTGAGCGTCTTCGAAATGTAGGATAAAATAATTAATAAATATATATTTTTAAAACTTAATACAATATTTTAATATGTTATATAGACTATTTGACTTACATATTTATTAATATAGTAATTTTTACTTTGAAATAGGCATTTGACTGCTAGGTAGGTGCATACTAATTCACAGATTATAATTACTTTTACTGATTTTATTTCTGGTTTTTGATCGTTCTTCCAAACCTAAAAAATTGACATTGACATTGACATAAATGTATTGAACTATTGACAAACTTTGAAAAATATTTCCTTTTTTTTCAATTACTGTAATGTAAAGCTGAGAATGTTTATGTTTATTATTTATATGTGTCCAGTGTGTAAACTAATTTTTTCATCTATGTACAACTACACTAATTAAAAAAACAACGACCGAAAAAGTTGACAATGTTTCGTGTAGGCCGTGTAGCGGCACTATTCTGCCTTAGTTTTAATTTCAATAGTTTCTTTTATTATTACTATATATTTATTCGAGTAGAAGTCACTTGAACCAAGGTAATCTTTGTAATGTATGCCTACATAAAATTGTCATTCTTTATCGCTTGGACAGCAACATCGATGCGGAAAAACGTTAATAAGGCTGATGTAAACCTATGATTTGTTTCGTTGAGTTATGTGAACTAAGATTATTACTAGATTTTAGGAAGATCTGGTTGGTGTGAAAAAAGTGTCTAATGCATTTTTATGTAAAATTCCAGGTATCAATATGACGATAAACAGCCATGGCAGTATTCTTGGGCAGAGGTACTCACCAGTAGAACAGCGTTTAAGTGTCTTAAATGCTATGTCTCATCCAGGCCTACCACACCCACATCCTGCACTGTCAAGTCCCAGAAGTGAACCCATTGCAGGCCCTTCAGGCTTGCCACCAATTCAACAAGTTCCATTAGTAAGATCTTTTTAATCATTGTTAAAATTTAAAATGTTTGCTTCAGAATTTTCATCATCAGAGAGTGACATTTTAATGTTTTTGATGAGTTTTAATGCCTACTTTATTGTAAGAATTACAAACAAAGAAAGAAAGCGATGAAAAAAAATATATATGAGATGCGGGTTTGTGTCCCGCCTAGAGCATATATTGTTTCATCGTTTTCTTTCTTTGTTTGTAATTGTTACATCAGAGAGTGGTTTTCTTTAAATTATGTCCATGTCTATATCAAAGGCTGGAGGTTGTTGAATCTGGTGTATAGTTATCTGCCTAGATAGTCTGTCTAGTATTGATGAGTTTTTTGTGTGTTTTGTAGATCCAAGGCTATTTTTTATGACCACTAACTTTCTGAGAAAGCTCGCTTCAACATCAACCCCCTCTTAACTTTTGTCGCAGCGAGATTGGGGTCAGGAGCAAATCCTAAAGAAAAAGAAAAAAACTTGTAATGAAAATGATTTTGGCTTAAACTGATTGCAAAAAACCATATACCTACCGATCACACAAAAACTCTTCAGTACTGACAGTACTAGAAGATCTTCCTAAGCAAATAACTATCTGCCTGATGCAATCATCGGCCTTTAACATGTAAATTACAATTCCATGATGCTAATGTTGCAATTGTGCTGTTTTTGCACACACTTTAGCTAAATATATTCAATTAATTGATTACGATTGATTACTAAAATTTTAAAGTAAACTATTATAATTTCTAGTCTCTAAAAAAAGAAGTGGACTGGGATCGAAGTAATGAGGACAAGGGTGGAGGAGAGTCATCATCAGAATACAGGATGCAGCATGAGTCGGTATGTAATGTTTATGTTCAATGTGTAAATAATATATATAATATTGTCTGGATGTTGTAGAGTTGTAAATAAATGTATAACCGTAAGTAATCGCATATCATAAAAAGCATGATATATATTTTACTATTTGTAATGATTAACTCATCCACACTATGTTTATTTAATTTTGTTTTTTGCTCTATACTTTGTATTATAATTTTATATTACTATAAAAAAAATTATTGGTACAGTAATGGAAGTATTTTAAAAACTAGGTAGTAAGTATTTTGTTGATTGTGATTACTTAAATTTAATAAATACCAAAACATTAAAAAGTTTAAAATTGGCATATGTAATGTTGATAACATTAATTATTCTTACTTATGCATGCACATTTTAATTTAGTTGGCATTTAAAATAATCCAGGACTAACCATTCCTATTGTGGTGCATGCATGTTATACATTTTTATTAATATATATAGGATTAAAGAAGTGAAAAAGTATAGGAGCTTAAATAGTAAAACAATTATTTCTATAAATAGGTTTTGAAAATTACATTGATATTGTAATGTTATTGTAATTTATAAGTGAAAATCTAAACAATTCCAATCAATCAATTAAAAATAATAGAAGCATACTGTTTTATTATGTTGTCAACCACATCATTGTAATATTTTAAATTACATATTCTTAAATTGGTCTGGTCATGCTTTCCAAGTTGCCTCATATAATAGTTTGGTGTTAAATTTTTATTATGATGTCTTCTGTGAGCAATTTGTTTTGGTGTTTTCTGTAATAGTTGATTTCTTACTATGCATGCTTGTGTTATGCTGCGCTATTTCGAACATCGAAGTACTATGCCTTGCTGTCAAGAAGTTGACCTTCATTTTGTTGGCCATCATTTTTTATATCCATTCATTTTGTTTGATATTATATTTTTGGGCAGTTTTTCTTTTTTTTAACTTTGGCCATATACATGCATATGTTATTGTACGAATCATTGATTCTGTACGCGTGACCGTCGCAAAACAACAAGGCATACGCGTAGCTGAGTCCCGGGTCACTCCTGCACATTTTTGGGCAAAAATGAGCGTCAACTTCTTACTTAGATAGTGGAAACTTAAAGATTTAACGAGACTGCATCTCAATTTAGAAAGTAGTGGTAGAGATATTGCACACAATATGGTCCGTGTCAAAATAGAACAAGAAAGAAAAAGAAGTTGATGTTCTTTTTTGTGGTTGCAGGAGTACGAAGGGTCCGGTAGGGGGCGAATTGAGGAGGGGGAGAGAGGTTACCCTTGCATACACTGCGGCGCTGTGTTCCCGCACCAGAGCAAACTGGCCAGGCACATACTGACGACGCATACCTTGGACACATTAAAATACCGAGATGCGATATTGGGAAGACAGATGGGGCTTCCTATGATAGGGCAGTTCAATGAACCCACATACATAAGCATGCCCTCGGATGAATCTCCGATAGACTTGGACATTGGACCCGTAGAACCGGGAAATGTTGTGCTATGCAAATTTTGTGGCAAGAGTTTCCCTGATGTTTCTTCGTTAATAGCGCATTTACCCGTGCACACAGGCGACAGACCATTCAAATGTGAATTTTGTGGAAAAGCATTTAAGTTGAGGCACCATATGAAGGATCATTGTAGAGTACATACGGGTAAGTTTTTATTGTTTATTTATGACATAAGAGTCAGATGTCATTCAATATTTCATAGTAACAAAATATTTTTTTTAAAAATGTATATTTCAAACCCTTTGTTATTTTCCATTGCAGGTGAAAGACCTTTTCGCTGCGTCTTGTGTGGTAAGACATTCTCCCGTTCAACAATACTGAAGGCGCATGAGAAGACTCACTACCCGAAGTACGCTCGGAAGTTTCTGTCACCAAGTCCCGTCGACACAGAGGAAGAAAGCCCTCATCAATGAGGGTGGAATGGCTATGACCAGTAGTTAGTACATCCTAACCAATAGTACAAGGTATTATTGGACGTAGTCAATAGTCAGCGGGAAGTGACAGTCGAATGAACAAATGGAGGACAATATGTTGTAATTAGTTAAGAATGTGATTTAAAACGCCGCAACTGTGATCTGAATGATATGAATAATATTTGATATTTCACTAATAGATAATTGACACATTAAAGTTGTTATGCCTTGGTTAACTTCAATACGGACACTTTGTTTCATCTATTGTTTGCTTCTTGATAAGATTTTTGAAAAATAGGTGCTTTCTTTACGCTTTAGATAATAAAATTTAACTCATTTTATGGGTCCCTTAAACGGCATAGCCAAAGTTAGCTAGAGAAGTTAAACTTCATTTGTTATTTTTTAGTCGAAATCCAGTTGATAAAAACCGTTTTGTTTCTTACCTTGCTTTCTTAATAAATGTCCCTTACCTTAGAAAAGGATAATGTCCATAGATGTATGGATCACTGTTCCCATTTCAAAGTTTTTGTGATCTCGTTAAAGTAGATACTTTGATTTTATTTAGTTAACATAAACAAAACCTTTCAAAAATTTTGACCTACACGAAAATATTATAGACTGGTGTTTACGAACGAAACACATGTATTGTTTTTTTTCACAGCATCAGCAGATCACTGTACAAAATGTGTTTGAGTTGAAAAATAACGTTTTATTTTTAAAAGGGTTTATTTTTTTAACATCATTGTTTTTTTTTTATAATACTTATTATGGACATTCTCCTTCATATAATTATATTTCTTATTACTTAATGAGCTTTCGTAGTCGTATTTAGTTGCCATTTCAAAGCTTTTTATAATATTGTAAAAAGGAAAAAATGTAAAATGTCGTATTGATTTAGAACAAACTTAATCTTTAGACACCTGCAAATTTATAGTAGGTTCATCTCAGAGTTAATTTTTTATAAACCAAATTAAAGATTGATAATGAGTGCTTTAATTATTATTAGAGACCATACGAAAATTGCACTCAAATATAGTTCTTAATGGTTAAACAAGTTAGGGATTTGAGATTTTTACTAATTTTATGTCTTTCAAAGTTACGACGCACGCTCCCCTGAAGTAATCCAAAAGCAATATTATGACATATAAATGTAAATAACATATAGTTTGATAATATTGGATTTTTAGGAAAATTATTAGAATGTAAATGCTTCGGTAGTTCTGTATCCGGGTAAAACGGGGAGGGGTGTGGATGTGTGATCATGGAAATCAAAGCTTTAACGCTGTTTCTGTTCTGTCCGGACGCTATGCCTCTTCTTCCACCCTCATAATGTACAATATTATACATAAATATCCAAGTCTGCTTTTGAAAAGCACATATTTAAAAGATATTCTTACAGCCCCAATTTAATTTCATTGGGAAGTAAGAGGCATGGCTGTACATTTATATAGTATTTATATAAAGTTTTCCATCTATTTTCATACAACAAACTGATTGTTTTGTGATTATTTAAGAATATTTCAAATGCCGTGCATCTGCAAAGTATATGTGGAACACATAAAAATATCAATGTTTTTAATTTCGACTGAAAGAAATTTATCCATTATATTTTATAGGCAGAGCATTTGAAAGTTATCACACTTGCTGTGTTCAGTAAATTCAACAGAGTCAAATACAGGGATATTTTATGGATTATAAAGTTCATTTTACTTTGAATTATTTTTTTACAGCTGCTGAATAGACAAATAGGGATTTCTGTTAATATTGAGATAGAGCGCACGATTTTTAGTATCTAATATTATATCCAAACAATATATCTATTATTTAAACATCACAAACGAGAAATAAATCTAAAGCTTTGATTTGGAACTGATTGGATGTTGGCTCAGTTTAGCATGTAAGTTTTCTTAATAGAATATTTACTTGCTATTTTTGATTTGTCTACGGTACTCTCTGGCTGGAACAGGTAGGAAGTCGTAATCGTGAATGATGGAATATCTCTTCTTAATATTAAAACTTTGAGTCGAAATTAATTACGCTAGTCGGTAGAAATATCTAAACATTTCATAATCTTAGTACATATCATATTTTATATCTTAAAAAATAATATCGTTATACTTGTTTTAAAAGTTTGTTGAATCATTAGGGTATCAAAATTGTTTACTTTAACTGTAATACTTCAATTTCTGCTTGAATTTAGGCGTTTAATGACTAATAGACTAGATAATTATGTACCTAATATTTGGTTATTTGGGATTTATCAAATGAAAGTATTAATGTAGGAAAAGATCTGTGATATATATAAAGTAAGGATGCTACATCTGGGAGTTTCAAATTTTGATCTCAGATTAAAGCCTGTTTAGTTGAGTTTTTGTCTAAAAATTTCAAAATCGTAGGTTTTACGAGGATTACATGATAATTATCATGAATTTAAATGATAAAGTATAAAAATAATTACTTATTGTGGATTACATAGTTCAGATCTAGAGTTTTAAATATTTTGATATTAACAGATCTCAAAGTTAATTTTAATAATTAAGGTTTGGACATCGTGTAGTGTAAGTTCGGTAGCATAAACATACTGAAGAGTATTTTAGAACAACTATACTTAATACTTGTTGTGTTTCATACAAAACCTATTTGATTGTACTTACTTGTGATTGTTCCCTAGGGTTACAGACGCCTAACATTCCGAAGTTATTCCGTAGTCTTGATCATTTAAGATTATTTCAAATTCGGAATCCACCGCTATTTATTATACCTAACTGCTGATATAATTTCACATTGAAATTGCACTTATATACATAGGTATATTTCATAGTTTTAGTCACTACGTCTAATCGCCGTGAGTACCGCAGCAATTCAAAACATAAATTTGTTTTCATTTAAGAAGAAAAATGAGTTATTAGATATATAAATAAAAATGGTAGTGTCTAGGAATTCTAAAACAATTTTGATCTTAAAATTTTCTTTAAATTTCTATTTGAATTTGTCTATTTTTTTGTGGAGTGCGTGATTTTGTGCCGGTCCTCTATGTAATATCTAGCAAAACGGAACATTCCATAAATGGGTAATGGATATTGAAATTTACACAGCATCGCGTGTTATACACTGCTGCAGAAGAAGTAAATTTGAACATCCATGAGATTGAAATTACGTTGTTTGAAAGGATATTGTTTCTTATATTTCTATGTAAAATATAGCGAATCTATAATAACGAAATTATTGCGGGAAAGTAAAATAATGTTGGTCTATTGTTATTAAGCCCGCACGTGTAAAAAATGCATAATAGATGATAGATTGGTAGATGCGCTACTTCCCGGAGCTAGATTTTGGATATGTCTTAAACGAAATATAAAATTAAAACTAAAAAAATAATCACAGAATGTTGCTATTTGAAAAGCTGCACTCTTTTTTATTTTTCGGAGTCGAACGTTACCAAACTTTATAGCAATATTGAAACCTTGATTAATGTTCCTCTTCTTATTTTAAGAAAGATTGAATATTTACAATTTACAGAAATAATTAATAGCAATAATAAATGGTTAATGATAATACGAATTAACAAATTTGTACGAGTTTTTATCGACATAGTTTTTTATAATAGTACAGAATGCCGTTTAAAATGCTATTTTGTTTCCTAACTTTCAGAGGTACTATTTATTAAACAAATAATAATATTGATAGAATTATATTTCTATGTATTAATGTGTATATAGACTGCGGTGAGAGTTGTTAGTGAGTTGTAACATACATGAGCAATAGGTTATGCGACCCCCAAGTGCAGTTATTCAAATTTTAACATTTGCCAGTTGCCACGTCCCTGCAAAGTTCACACGCCGCTAGCACAAATTAAAATAATTATTATACATTAATATATTTCCAACCTATGTAGACGTTCTTTTGAGTACATTTCCGAGCATGATAACTTTAAAGAAAACACTTTTAGCACGAAATATATCATGGGTTGAAATAGATTCAACGTAGATTCATTTTTATATAATAAAATGTGACCACAGTTTTATATTTAGAGTGCCTCTTGCCTATACAAGACTTATATAAAGGCTGCAAATCACGGAATATACATAGTATATGTAGAGGATAGAGGAAATTGTGTAATTTTATGGTGAAAATTGTAAGTTGCGTTATGATATGTGACTTGCTATTTGTTTTATTTTATCAATTCGTGTTGCAGCTGATTAAGTCTGTGAACCTCCGTAGCTAGCGCATTCCAATCTCGTGATGTTTCCATACAATGAACACCCAGTGCAAAATTATTTTCGTGACCAATATTACAATAGATTTATTTTATATAGTGTTAGGAGTAGCGTGGTTAAGTTCGTCCAACTGGATTGTGGTAAGACACCGCAGATGTGAAACTGGTTAGTTATTAAAACTTACCATTTTTAAGTGGCATACCTAAATATAGAACTTATATTGCAATTTTTCTAAGTTCCTGTAGGTGTATTAATTATTGTATATTGGTACAATTGTTTTAATAATTATAATGTGTTTATTATTATAAATTATTTAGGTTTTAATGTTTCGTGACTAATCATTTATATTAGCGTAATATATAGGTATTATTGGGAGATTTCATTCATGCCACGTTTACGTTATATTGGTACTCACGTGTACGTAAGTATATTTAGCGAGGATATAATGTCTACAAAGCACATTATACAGTTATTACTTAATATGTTTGTATATTATGCTACTATAAATTATATTCAGCACAAGTTCAAATAACGTAGGTCCACTTAATTTATAAAGCTTGATAATTGTTGCATCTTCGTTGAAGAATCAATAGTTATTTTCCTTAAGCTGGTTTATTTAACATTCATTGTTGACATTTTAGATTAGATAAAGTCTGTTTTGCCTTAACATTATTAATAGTTCATAATGTTGTGACAAAGAGCAGTAAGTACAGTTTTGTTAAACATAGATACAGTACCTTCATATTATAACAAAACGGTCGAGGATCAAAATGGTGTAATGTTTCGTCAATTGTGCAAGTCTTAACAGAGACCCATCGCTGTTGATCATTGTAACTTTTGAAACAAATATAAGCATATCATAGCTGTAAAAATACAATTTTGACAAATAAAAGCTCTACAATCATTACAAAATCGTGTTTTTATTTTAAAACCATAACAATATCCGAATCTAAAAGGTATGTAAATATGTTTTATGTTAATGATAAGAATCCGACTCGTGGTTTATATTGTAACGATTTGTTTTTTTTTTATCACAGATGTGTCTGGATATGTCATGCAGTTCACCAAATATTCCGAGTCCAATTCCGCCCCGAAGCCCGACTGCCCTGCCAATATGGTCTCCACTTTTGGCACTTCAAGCGTGTCGCCTGCGCCGCTACCTTAGCGATGACTGCATGGCTTATCAGAACCGACACTTACTACATTCTGACAGACGACGCTGCGGAGTTTGCCTAGCCTCGTTCCCATCTACCTGGCTTTTGGAACGTCACGCAGCGCTACAGCACGCGTCACAGACGTCTTGTGACGACAAACCATTTGTGTGCGAACAGTGCGGTCAGAGCTACCGGTACAGATCTGCATACGTCAAACACCGAGAGCAAAATCATCGTGCTAGACTTCCAGCCGATAAACTCTTTACTTGCGATGTATGTGGAATGCAATTTAGATATCTTAAGTCTTTCAAAAAGCATCGTCTTAACCACACTCTCGAGAGGCTGCATACTAAAAATACAGATCATCCGGAAGGTATTGACCAAGTCTCTAGTACTAATGAGGCTTTGATTGGCCAATGTGGCGAAATGGATTTGTCCATGAAAAAGAAAACTAGAACTGAAGAAACAAGAACACCTCCCGTTGAAGTGATTCGAGACGCAGAACAAGATAGTACCGTCGACTCAAACGGACCGACAGATTCTACAATGACGGTTGATGATTCCGTTGATTGCAAGAATTCGGAAAGCGATAGTAAAAAAGATGAAGATACAACGTCCGAGGAGAGACGACGTGTACCAGTATCATTCGCTAGTGTAAGTTCTATTGCTGATAGCTCCGAGAGTGAATCGCGTGGTGACGGCAGCAAACTCGAAAGCTCTAGTTCTCACTCTGGTATCCTTGGGTTTATGCCGAACGACGAGCGGCAAAGAGACAGGGAGAGGCGATTCGCGTGTCCTTTCTGTGGAAAATGTGTGAGATCGAAGGAAAATTTGAAGTTGCATGTGCGTAAGCATACGGGGGAGCGTCCATTTGTGTGCTTGTTCTGCGGGCGCGCGTTCGGAGGCAAGAGTGATCTAACGCGCCACTTGCGGATTCACACTGGGGAGCGGCCTTACCACTGCGAGGCTTGTGGTAAGTGCTTCGCTCGAGCCGACTATCTCTCCAAACACCTTACAACGCACGTACACAACGCTCGCTGACTATCGACGCCGCCGTCCTCTTTTAAATCTTCATACCTCTGTAGTAAATGACGGCTATAATAAACATTAAAACGGAATATTTTTTAAAAAGTTTACTATTTTAATAAGCAGGTTTGATTAAAGATTTACAGGACTGTTTTCTTTTTTGGAGTGATTTATGTCTATTTTGTGAAATCATTTTCGATATTGTAATTTTAAAGGCAGGATATTTTATAACATAATTATGGTGTATGTTTCGCTGTCCCGCTTAGAATTATTTATCTTTTTCAAGTGTTACAAAAAAGGTACAACTAAAAATGGTTATCTACCTATGCGATGCGATGGTTTCGGGTAGTCTAACTGTTTAATACTTTTAAGAAAAAAATGATTTAATAACTAAAACAAGCATTTTTTTTGCAGATCGCTTGTATCAAAATAGTCATTAAAAGAATTGCGATGTAAAATAATTGTAAGATTAATGTCTATAACTTATAAACAAAAAAATGTGTGGCATTCGGCATGGCTTACCTAAATTAAAATTTATAATCACGGTAAACGCTCAATGCAGCTGTGTTTTTATTGCAATGCTAATTAAAAGGTAATTATTTGCCATATTTTTATATGCCCACGTAATATAAAATTAAGAAAACTCATTCCATTGAAGGAAAATTAAAAAATTGGTAGTCCAGATGATAGATAAGTAGGAGAATGCAAAAAGCTGTGATTCGTACGATTAAGACCAGTCAAACATGTTTTAGAACATCGAAAAATGTTTTATGTAATTTAATCTAATTTTAACCTCTAGATATATATAAATTATAACATAGTATAATAAGAAATCTCTCTGTGCCAAAATATGTACCTCATAATCGTTACACAAGTAGATAATCAACAATTGAAGGTTAATGTACACAATTTGTTTTAGATTTCGTTGTTGTGGATACAATATTTATTATATACGATTAACATTTACATAAAGTCCACTATATATTATGTCCATTACCTCCATAAATATATTTTAACTTAAGGCATACTCAGATTGAGTTTATTATAGAAGTGAAAAATACTAGCCCGTGCCCATAGTAAACACTTAATTGTTCGTTCAGTACAATAATACACGCCATTTTGTCTTTTGAAGACGTATACTGCCAATATTGTGATAATAAAATAAATAGATACACACATTCAATTATGTTGTACCTACCCAAAATATTTATTTATTGTTTCTTTTGTACTTATTTTTAGTTTTGTATTAATGTGTCGACGTATTATTGTGAACGACGCTACTTTATTAGGTAACTGTCTCGCGATATTAGAAGTTTTAGAAAAATTGTGAACTGTTACAAATTAACTTACTATTTTCCTATACTTTATAATCTATCAATTCAAAAAGTCATATTGTGAACTTGTATGAAATTTGCATCCGGATCACTCGCCCAGTGACAAACTCGGCCGATTTTATTTTTTATCTGTTTGTGTTACTATTTTTTATGAATACCTAACAATACGAACAATAAACTGGTTAGGTAGGTTTACAATTGTGACTATCGGAAAATAATCATCTGATAATCTATTTATTGCAAGCCCTCAAATGTGAACTGTTATCGAACTTCCATTCGACGTAAAACACCCTGTCCCCTGACGTCACATCCAACAAGGGCCACGTATCATACTCGGCCCATTTTTTTTTCAGGTCACAGTTCAAACCTAACCTAACTAGTTTTCTGTTACGATCTGTAGTTTTCCTTAATGTTCGGCATTTAAAAAATATTGTAACTTGATATACAAAAAAAAAAAATTGGCCGAGTTGGACACTGGGCAAGAGACCAGTTCACAATTTGACGGTTTGAAATAGATTGATTATAAACTATAGAAAAATAATGATGAAAATCTTAAATTATTGATTGCTGTTCACAATTTTTCATCAGTTTATAATTTCGCGAGTAATAAGTATTTGAAACTAACGATCGATGCTCACAATGATATGGTAACATAATCACAAATGTCTATTTCATTTTACGATTATAATTCTTTATTTACTCACGTGTATATTTACCTACATTTCAATTTATTGTTTGAACACTAATAGTTTTGATTAAGTATAAATAAATATTTTTGATAGAAGTAATACTTAGATATTAAGTGCATACTTCGTAAGAGTAACATGCGTTGTTGCAGTAATTTTTAAAATACTTAGCCATAATAAGGTCCGTTTGATATCATTTAAATGATTAGGTACTTGTTAGTTAGCTGTGTTTCGGATTGAAGGGAAAGGTAGCTAGTGAAATCACTGGGCCTAAAAGGCATTTCATCTTAGGCCTCAGGATAACAACGCACCTGCAACACCAAGTGATTCCTTGTTATTGCCGGTGTTAGGTGTCTATAGGCGGCGATTACCGCTTAACACCAGGTGATCCGTCAGCTTGTTTGTCATCTAGTTGTATAAAAAATATGGGTAACCTTTCTACAGTGACAGAGATGCTACGTTTACAATTAATTATACCTATTTATCGACTGAATTAGAGAAGTCTATTAGGGTTTGCTCATGACCTACCGCCGATTTTAATTCTTTTATGACATGTTCATAAAATTAAAATAAAATAATCATAAAAATTAAGACCACTTTTGACTCAGGCCACTTGTGATCATAAATGAATGAAAAAGAGTTTTTGTTTTAGTCATGGTACCTACCTATATTAAATAAATAGAAATATAGATTTAATGTTCAAACGGACTTAAATTGTCAATTAAGTAACTTCTTGTAGAATAAGTATATACTTAATTATTGTTATATTGTTTTAACTCATCTATTATTAGGGCCAGTATTTTTCACGGGTTTTCAACTGCTGTTTTAATATAAGTAAAAATATTTTAATATATCATAATTTCTGAAACATTTTACAGATTTTTAAAACAAATAGTCGATGCAACGAAATAACCTGGTACAGGTAATATTGAACGAAAGGTTTTAAACATATAAAAATTAAATATTTAGTAATGTTGTCATAAACAGGTTAAAAGCAAAAATATTTTAAGCTCCGGGCTCGGTAACATAACTTAACACACACACACATTAAATAATTAAAAAAATTTTTGGACTGCGGGGCTTAATCATTCTTTTGACATAATTTTATTCATTGTTATAAAAAGTACTCGTCGTATCAAAACAAAATAGCGACATTGCCAGAGGGATCTATTAAGTAATGATAGTTAGTCGGAACTTTTAGTATAAACGAGAAGCAATACTCTGAATTTTTTATTTTTTTCTACACAAATACTCTAAAATAAATAAAAGTTTGTAAATATTAAAGCTGATCACAATTTAGCGAAATTTGTGCTTCTAATTCTCCAGGAAAATTTGAAATGGTTTTATTTTATGCGAATTAATACTCTTTAATAAATAATGAACGAATTGTTACAAAAATTGCGATCAGTTTTAATTTTTACAGCATAAGAGTTTATACAACAAAACCATCGAAATTAACAATGCAATGATGCATTATGTGTATAATGTAGATATTTTGCCAATATGTGAAATTTATAATATAAATATTATTAACATAATTGATGTTGACTGTTTTTATAATTATATCAGCGGTAGTTACTTGATGTTGTGGTGTAATTTAGTGTCTTATAGACTTAAGAATTTAAACCACTCAAACGATGCTTTCTCTGGATAAATAGAATGCTAACTGAAAATATTAAACACGCGGATAGTGACTCAGTGTTAAAAATATACCTTTGAGTGGTTCATAATTTTTACTCTCGTAGCGTTAAAAATTGGTGTGGTATTCTTTATATCTGTTCATGTACTATACATGTTAACTTTAAAATTACTGATAAATTTAAGTCAAATTGAAAATTTTTCTGAGCACTGTAATGGTTTTGTAAATATGCAAGTGCTAACCAGGAGAAATGTGATACATTAGGAATAAAGTGATATTTATTTATTTTTTTCTTCTTAAATTTAAATTCCAATATACCTATTAATATGTTTGGTTACAAATTTAATGATATCATCAGTTCACATGTATTATGTTAATTATAACTTCTGATATTTTTGTATATTGATATAATTTAAACGGTCTATTATTCGTCGTCGACTGTAAACTTTAAGGGCATTAACTGTTTATTATACTCTTATTTTACTTTTATTCCGGAGAACTTCTACTAAACGAAGATTTTGAGGCTCACCATAATAGTCTAGCGATAGGTTTTTACAACGACGCACAATTTTAAGCACTTGAAATCGTTTATAAACATATATACATCTCCGTCCAATCATAATATTGTGTCTTATTTTCAAATGGTATATTTGTTTGACGCTATGCTACTTAACCGGATTAGATGTAGATAGTCTTACTATGACTACCACTAATATGGCGGTCATCGTTCTTGCAGGGACACACTGCGGAACGAAGCCTGCCTCGTCGCGTTGTGTTTTCGTACTCAATTTCTAATGTTTTCTGTTTGAGGTCAATATATTGTAATATAATCATAAAAAATAATGAAAAAGAGTCTTCTTTGAGTATTTTTATCGTTTTCTTATACCTCACGTCGGAATTGGTCATCCACGCACACTTGGAACATTCAGTGCGTATACATTGCAAAAAAATATTTCTTCATTTTACTGTTGGTTAATTTTGTTCAATATATTCATAATCAAAATTGGTCGCTTTATTTCTAAGAGTATCGGTCTGTTATGTAACGTAATATACGTTTATGGTAATAAAATATTATTTTCCTTGTTAAGCCAGGCACCACGTTTGTTTAAGTGTAGGTAGGTCCCTACCTACCGTTACGATGGGATTTTAAGCGAAGTAGCAAAAAATGCCAGTATTAAACCGTGTTTTATTTAATTGACTTTTAATTATCCTTTTCTACAGATGAATAGAAGCTATTTGTCTTTCTGACGAGCCAGTTGTGTTGATAGGTAAATTTTAATAGTGGTTTCTCATCAATTAAATAAATAATAATTTATTCGTGGGCAGTATCGAATTGCGTCTTTTTGTTTACTTTGGCTTATAATCAATACTACTTGCTATATATATTTTTTGCTGCTTGTGTCATGGTCAGTAGAATATTCGTTTTGACTATATTTTTTGGCGGAGCGTGTAATATAATAAAATAGAAAATGAATATTAACAATATCTTAATTTTTAAGCCATTTCTGTAGGACATCATAGATGTAACTTTTTGTGGTGATTGCTATGATTGTGATATTACTTTAAGTCAAGGTGAAGTGAAGGAATGCCAGCATGAAGTCTCCACGATTAAACCATCGATGCGAACGAAGGTAGATAGACTGATTTTCGGGTAGAAGTAAAGTAGGCCAGAAAATTCGCAGTCAATATGTATAATCATAAATTAAAACCAAGATGTTGATTTTAAGCAGTTTTTAAAGCCAAAATACAACTTCAATAGTCTATTGACATAAAACAATAAGAGAGTTTATTTAATTTTTAAACAAAACATATACAGAATGTTTTATATAACAACCTTAAATTATTTTTCAGATGTATTGATTTTTATACATCTCCATATACAAGAATAGAGGTAAGTGTAGATATCGTAGATGGGTCTATTAACCGCGTGGTGCTACAATGTGTAATGATATGTGATAGAAACTGTTCTTCAGAGACATTTTATTTATTGTAACTTCCATAGATAATAAATATAGTCACATTACATTATGAATACTGACAACTCCAGCAATAATTTGGGCTAGGTAATGTAATTAGGATTTATTTTATCCAGTATTTATAAATTAAAAATAGTGATTGGTCGATTGGGTCTCGTAGAAACCAATGTAAAAATTACGGGTTGGGAACCATATAATTTTAAAATTACTTATTGCGTAGGTACATCAATATTGTATTAGTTACTTCTATTATTTATTCCTGAGATTTACGTCGACCAAAAAAACCGTCAGCGGTGGTGCATGTCTTCAAATTGTAGTCTTCTATGTTAGTTACCTACCATATATTTATTCGTCCAAGTCTTAAAAATTTTATTAATAAGGCATGACGATTATTGTATTTATTAATTGTCGACAGACATTGCTAGTTAGGAAAATTGCATTAGGTTTCGTCTGGTCAACCTGATAATAAAACAGTTGTAAATGATAATTATGTAAAAATTGTTTTATGGCCTTATTAATAATAAAGTTGTCTTGGAGGAAATTGTTTGTATGATATTATATAACTTTCTTAAAGTGTTAAAATAAATGGAAGTCCGAAAAGGAATATTTTTATGAGTTTTCTATTGTAGTGACTATTACCATGGGCACTAATCTATCTGCATACTTATAATTATTACGTGCGATTATCTCGAGCGGGTTTTGTTAGTAATAGTTTTGTTTATTATAATTATCATGTAATTTCAAGTGATTTTAATCTGAAATAGTTTATAGTACAGAATGTTACATTATCAGATATTTTTTTACTTGTATATTTCAGATGAATATTATTGTTGAGAAGGTTATTGTGTTTTGTATGTTTAATGATCATTTTATTTATCAGTTTCTTCATCAAGACAGTCCACTTGTTTCAAGTCTTGTCCATTGTCCAGACTAACTTAGGCATAGTTCCATATTTTGGATGTGTATTATACCAAGATCTAAATTTATGCTATTGTGTATATTATTTCTTGTCGATGTGCAAAATTATAGTAAATGTCTTGGATCTCTAAAAATAAGAAAAAAAAGACAAAAACATTTTACGAAATTTCTAAATGTGCAATAATTATGTGTGTTGTAGTGTTACCATTAGGCGTAAAATTTTTAGGTACAAAAGTATAGTTACCGCTGTATCAAGAACAATAAGACGGTGTTATTGTTCAATTTTAATTAGATAATGCTTTTAATATTACAATGATCTCATCTTTACTGATATGGCGGTGACTGTATTTTTGTAGCGCATTAAATGAATATTTGGCACTTTAAAAAAGGCACATTTCCCTATTGTATTTGAAAATGGTTTGAAAATGGTGTTGAAAATGGATTTGTTGGTAATTGATTTCATGATGAATATATTTGTTTTAATAATCAAAGTTCTTTTATTTAATTTTAGCTTCCATAGTATACCAATCTCGGGGCTCTGGATATGATGAAGCTGTTTATAATAAAAAAAAACTGGAAAATTAAGTCTACGTATGCGACGTTGCGGATATTTGCTTTCCTATGAATTTTTAGTGAAATGATGCGATAGTAGAAAACAATATAAGCTCACGGTCACCCATCTAGCTTTGACCTTCAAAAGTTATCACTAATAAATGGAAAAAAAAATTAAACAAAAATTAAAACCGACTCCAAAAAACAGAAAATGATAAAATGTTCCTAGGGGATGAGTACCTACTAAAATTTAATTATTTTATGCTTTTCAGTTTTTTGGAGTCGGT
Source organism: Nymphula nitidulata (assembly GCA_947347705.1). Taxonomy (NCBI): domain Eukaryota; kingdom Metazoa; phylum Arthropoda; class Insecta; order Lepidoptera; family Crambidae; genus Nymphula; species Nymphula nitidulata. Next base: position 11,229,528 of record OX374625.1, on the reverse strand, counting down.
TTTCATTTTTGTATTTTTTTTTTGTAAATTTTATTTTTTAATGCAAAAACATTAGAGATTTTGGAATGGTGCTGTGTTAATGAACACTTACGGCAAAATTCTTTATTTTTTTTTGTGGTAAAATGTGTTTGGCCTGGCTGAGAATTCGGCACTGCCTGTAAAGCTTGTCTGTTTAATGACCTTAAGTTTCCGCACGTTCGTGTCGTTGGTGATCTGCTCGACATAAGAACTCGGTTCATGAGATTTCTTTCAGTAAGCTCAAGTAGCACTCAGAAATATCTTTTTGTAGGTAGGTATACTAAACTAAACTAAACTAAACTAACTATTAACTAAACTTTTTAAATATATTCTTAATTAATGATTTTAACATTATTATAAATGTTTGAAAAATTACTTAGTAATTCAGTTGGTTAGAGCAGTCGCCCGGATTGCGAAAGGTCGCGGGTTCGATTCCCGCCTCAGGACGTGAAATATTTCTAGTTTTATATTTTAATTACTTTTTTAATATGTAAAACTTTTTTAAATATAAAGTTGTGATCAAATTTCTTTGAAATAGATTTTGTAATCAAACCTCTTTGGAAGGTATCCCTCAAGCGGCGTTGTCTAATAGGTTGGGGAAAAAGTTTCTTCGCATTTTTTAAGAAAATTCAAAACATTTTTTAATATAGTTTATTTACATTTAACTAAAGTATGTAGGTACCATTTTGTTCGATAACTTTTTGCCATCTTGTAGGTAGGGACATGATCCCATTACTATAGAAATTTTAGGGCTTCTGATCAAAATACCGCGACAAGTGGTTTTGGTAGTCCTCTCGTGATGTTAACCTGACACTGCCTAGAGAAATCTGAAGAAAGCGAAACAGGTAGAAATCTGAAGTTGCAAGGTCAGGATTATACGACGGATGCATTAACACCTCCCAGCCAAACTCTCTTAATTTTTGCTGAGTGGCTAAATATGTGTGAGGTCTAGCGTTATCATGATGAAAAACCACACCCCTTCTGTTTATTAATTCCGGCCGCGTTCTCTCAACTTCTTGCTTTAATCTCATCAGTTGTTCGCAGTAGAGTTCAGAATCGATGGTCCTGCCTGGTGGTAACAGCTCATAATGAATAATGCCCTTCCAATCCCACCACACACTCAGCATCACCTTGTTGCGAGTTAACCCGGGTTTCGCCACAGTCTGTGAAGCCTGACCGGCCTTTGACCACGACCTTTTTCGCACGTTCTTGTCGTACGTGATCCACTTTTCATCACCAGTTATCAGCTTCTTCAAAAATGGTTCGGTTTCATTACATCGTAATATAGAATCACAAATGAGTACACGATTCATTAGGTTTCTTTCAGTGAGCTCGTAGGGTACCCAAATATCAAGCTTTTTTGTGTATTTACCCATTTCTTTTAAATGCGCCAAAACTGTTTTGTGGTCAATTCCCAGTTCTTCAGCTACGTCGTAACTACTTTGCCGATCTTGCTACAGTTTTTAAAAAATAGCATCAATTTTATCCGTAATAGGGCGACCAGAGCGACGTGCATCTTTGACATCAAAATTTCCGGACTGAAAACGCTTAAACCAAATACTTATGTGCTACTCTCACAGACACTGCACTAGGTCCATTAACATCGCAATTTTTTTTTCGCGGCTTGCATTGCAATTTTACCTTTTTTTGTTAGTAAAATTTTAAAATGTATCGAATTTCTTCATTAGGTTCAGTCATCTTGACAGTACGAAAAACAAATGAAAAACACATTTTCCTAATGTGAATTTGGAATTATCTTTTTTAAAATCCAAACTTGTAATGATACCAAAACCAGCCAGATACAAATAATACAGCCAAAGAGATTTTATTACAAGTTCATAAATACTATAGTGCGAAAAGACTTTTTCCCCAACCTAATATTCCACCGGAGGGCTATGATAGGTAATTGAAAAATCAATTGTGTCTGGAATCGGATGCTTGGCGGGTTAAATAGGAAAAACTGTTACTTATTACGATAGTATGAACTTATCTAGCATTGCTCGATGCCCTCTGTATAGCTTCCCAACAAGTGAGTCTTAAAATGAACACGGAGAAGACGAAAATTTTGTCGAATTCCCATGTCTTACCCACTCCTGTAAAGGTTGGCAGTTCTACACTGAAAGTTGGAGACGAATACATTTTGTGATCTTGTGGGAGAATTAATTAAACAATATATTGTTTCGAAATGGCGTAGGTAATCCATATCTTTTCAATATGTTTAACTGTATTCAGTACCATTCGTATACAAAACCAAAAGACATAGACCTTCACATCATTCAAATTGACAAACCAAATTCTTCTTAAAATATAATGCCAATATGATCTATATAACCATAAAACCTCTCTCGACATCCTCCCACTAAAGAAGATGCTGTCACCATCATTACCTAGCTGCCGCCTCATGCTCAACCGCAATTGGTAACTTCTAGTGGAAATAATCTTTTAACCGGTCTAACTAAGGTTCCCTACCAGGTCTTGACTCTATCACTACAGCTAGTGGCCAATGAAGACGTTTATCTGTATCGTTCTCAACAAGAACAACCTCACCAATCTTTGGTTGAATTTTAGAAAACAGCTTACTATTGCGTCGTGATAAAAACCCTAAATATTCAACCCTAAACTTCCTGACAAGATCCGAACAAACCTTTTTGAGATGTCTATATTGTTTTCCAAAATCTTTGGCAGAAGTTTCTATATCATCGTATAATACCAAAGGTCCCTTATGACTTCTATAAGCCTCGGCCAAAAGACATTGACCTTCACATCATTCAAATTGACAAACCAAATTCTTCTTAAAATATAATGACAACATGTTCTATATAAAGCATAAAACCTCTCTCGACGTCCTCCCACTAAAGAAGATGCTGTCTCCATCATTAGCTGCCGCCTCACATTTACCTGCGAGACAAATAGACCAACATGGAAGGTTTAACTTCCAGAAAGAGGTCAATCGACGGATCCAACTCGGCCGGGCAGCGTTCGAGAAGCTTCGCAGCATATTCTCGGCATAACTACCGCAGTGTCTCAAGACGAAAGTCTTTAATTCGTGTGTGTTGCCCGTGGGCAACTTACAATGGGCCTTATACGAAGGCTCAAAGTCACACAAAGAGCAACGGAGAGGGCTATGCTTGGTGTTTCTCTGCGTGATCGAATCAGAAATGATGAGATCCGCCGGAAAACGAAGGTCGCTGACAAAGCCCAAAGAACATTGCATGGAGGACTGACGGCCGTTGGGGCGGAAAGGCCTTCGAGTGGGGACCGCGTACCGGGTACCGCGACGCAGCGTTGGTAGGCCCCCCACAAGGTAGATCGATGATCTGGTAAGGGTCGCGGGAAGCCGTTCGATGAGGGGAGCGCAAGACCAATCGGTTTGAAAATCCTTGGGGGAGGCCCATGCCCAGCAGTGGGCGTCCCTCGGCTGATAATTATGTTTAACTTATCTAGGACCTACAATTGTAGTAGGTATACCCTTTTAGAAGGGTAGCTTACACATTTTATTCCGCATCTCTTTCTTTTTTAATATATCCACGTGTTTTCATAAATCTGAAAAGCTAGTGCGAGAGGAAGCTTACTTGGCAAGTTGTCGCTTCGCGGTTTAGGAGATAGTAAAAGTACCTACCTACTATCTCCTAAATCTCCTTTCATTTAAAACCGGTATGGTCTTCATAATGATTAATGCATAAAACTTAAAACTTAAACTTCTCAGTAAGTCTAGACTTACTGAGAAGTTTTAATACCTTTATGTAATTGTTAATCACTTTACTGTATTGTGCATTCATACGATGTAAGTATTAGTGCACGCCTCTCTTCTGCCAACCGTGGTAAAAGCCATGATTAGTTGCTACCAATCATCTCAGAGGGTATGGGAGGCTTTCGCCTCCTTCTGCAAGACAGTGCTTACGCAGAAGAAGGCAGCGGAGAGGGAGCGGGAGGATTATGTAGCCGCTCATATCCAGCGTACACGGGTAAGAGCGAGAAGACGAGTGGTGCCCGCCCTAGGTTTGGCTGCGTGTGTGGGTAGCCCCCACATTCGCATTTCACAGGCCGCTACGTCTGGGATTGGCCAAGTAACTCAGGAGTCACTTGCCAGGAGGGTTGCCTGGGGGTAGGCTGGTGAAATTGCTTCGGCAGAGATTAGGTCACCCCACGAAGGGCAGTTGAGTTACCAGGGAGTAACAATGCTGTTAACATTATTTTTATTTCGGCAGACTTGGTAGATAGCCAGTTAGAGCTAGAAAAAGCCCTACAACCTACCAAATCCAGCAGTAAATTTCTGCCTTACAGGAATTGAACCACGGACCTCTAAATCTAAAGTCTCAAGCACTAGACCACAGAGGCGGTTAAGGTTTAGATGACGTCAAAAGAAGAAGATCATTACGAAGATAATTATGATGCCCAGTCCCAGTCTATACAGCAGACTATACTATTCCACACAAATTAAGATTGTCCGTTTGACTGTATGGATAAGAAAACTCCCACCACACCGAAGTTCCCTTATTGTTCAACGTTCACTACGTTATGCGTCTTTAAAGGGGCTGCGGTAACTGCAAACCAATAGGTAAACATAAAAGTAATCAATCCTTCAAATATCAACGCCACTTTAATTATGTAAGGGCGTTTGAAATATAAAAAAAGTGTAAAGGCCTTACTGTCTATAGAATGTTAATCATTGAATTGTCAACATTGTAAATAATGAATTTAAAGGTTTATTTTAGCGGTGTTAATATTTTAAATGTAAAATAGATAAGTTACCAGTTTTGTAAATTGTATAAGCCCGCTGGTTTAGGTAAGTAGCGATCCCCAAATTTCGATACGGTTTGGCTTAAACGCGGTTGTCTACTAGATCTACAGTCAACAGCAACTCTTATTGGTATCGTTATAAGAATCATGAACTCTCAGATCTACGTATGCAGACCTATTATTACATTTACCTAGGTACTTAGGGAATTCTTGTGATGTAGGTTCAGAATAATTTAAATTGATAAGTTTTGAATATAGAAGTAGACGACCACTTACCCCACTGTTCTCGTTCTGAAAAATGAATGTAAGTAGCAGCAATAAAGGTGATATGACTTGTGACTCCGCTACGTTAACGGCCGTCAGTTCGTGCCAGAAACGTGCCATTGGTGAGCGTCATGAATACTAAGCGCTAGCGAGACACCACTGGAATAAGCGAAGTTGAATTATAACAATATCCAGAACCCACAAGAGAAGGGTTCTATGAACCAGGACCCATTTTCCACGAAATCATTAGATACGTGTTATCATGTTAACTGATCCAGATTAGAAATCTTAGCTATCCATATTTTTTTTATCCGAAGTTTTATTAAATTGCAAAAGTAAGGTGTTGAAAGCGGTGAAGAAATTAGTAGGTTACACCTAGTGCTCCGGTGGCGTAGGTAGTTGTAATCGCGTCTGGCCGGATCTCAGGCGACACGGGTTCGATTCCCGCCTGATCCCGCCATTCGATTCCATTGTAATTGTTAACTATGTTAATAGTTGTCTGCATGAAATTTTAAAAGATCCACGTTTTCCTGCGACACAGGCGTAAGGCCGGCTTTTTAATTTCTTTTTCTACTCACAGACACAATTCGCAATGGTGTATTTTGCTACAGCTTTGTCTGTAAGTAAGTTTATAAATAAGTAGGTAACCCGCTTTGTAGATTCTGTTCACAGCAGCGTGAAAACCCAATGCACCTCCTATGCAACCGTGGTCCTTTTATCCACAAACGAAGCCTTCATCTGGGGAGACACACTATCGACCCAAATTGGGAAGATATTGGAAAGTGGCCTAATCAATGTTCTACTTTAAACTATTGGCGCCAAGTCACAATTGATCTACAAGGTTGCAGTGAGAAATAAGTCTAAACAAGAATAATTAGCCCCAAACACACATAATAATTAAAACCGGCGTATCGGCAACCACTGCGCGGTCACGACGACGCGCTACGAGGCCGACCTCGAGACAACGCGCAGTGGTTGCCGAGACGCCACCGCCGCCGCCGCTGCCGCCGCCCGTTCCCGTAAATTTCGTAAAGTTCAACTTTGTTGCATTTTTCTTGGAGTATAACATGTAACAGTCATTTTATGAAAAGTAGTACTAACTAAAAAAACATACGTAACCAAGATGTATTTATCATAAAAAAGAAATTAAAAATAAACTTTTTATGATCATGATAAAAAGCTCTTAGCAAGACCTACCTGTAGGTAGGATTTTTAGTACTTTATAAGGTTCCGTAGCAAAAATTAAACACAAAACGGAACCCCCCTAATCCGTTTTCATGGAGGACTAAAAAACATAGGTATACGAATGCTATGAATTTTTAATTTCCCGCTGACCGCATGACTCTGTGTACACACGAGGTCCGTTGAGATTGTTAAATAATTTCTAATCCATCCCTATATTGTCAGTAACATTGAAAAGATGGGAAAAATAATTATGTGTTATCATAGCTTACCTATTAAATTTTCCATTTCCTTATTTTGATTAATCCTTTAATGCCCATACGGCAACTTAAGTTGACATGACAATTAAAATTCAATTGTGTCTGGTTTATCGGGCTTCAAAGGGCAAGTCGCAAGAGGTTGTTGTAATTACTAAGTAACGTTCTTTAGGTATATACCTTTGATAAATAAAGAATAATATTTTTCATCACTCCAATTACTTCAACAATTCATATCAATTGGAACATTAAGAAAACGTGAAGCACCAGCCCTAACCTAATTTGATAAAAATGAGAAGTGTCGATGCTTACCACCTTCTATATAATATTGCTGTTTACACTTCAATAAAACGAACGTTCCGTTGTGAAACATCAAGTATGTACGTTAAAGACAGTAAAGATTCTATCCATCGGTTTTTGTCATTTGAATTAGGGAATAACGGTGCAGGTAACGTTTGCCAGTCTAGCGCTTCCCCTTCAATTGTATAGTTGCACTAAAAAGGCAGCAATCTGCGGCACTTCGACATGCCGCAGGGGCGCTAGGGGTTGAGGTAATTCTTTTTAAGCCCTTCCAAGCTTCTTCTACTGCTGTGTTTGTCGTGCAGACAGAGGCCTCCAACTTGTGTTGGGGTCGGAGTTGGTGGGGATGGGCAATATCCATATGTCGGTCTTGACCCCGTCCGTACAGCGGGTTGGAACGGCTGCAAACCCTCCGGACCTAAGCCCCATCCCTGCTAAGCATCGACCCTAATACTTGTTTTGCGTTGTGCATTAACAGTGACCATTCGGGGCCGACCCCGAATGGTCACCGTCAATGCACAACTGCGGCATGGCGATGCTATATGAGTGTTAGGAGTGAGACCACCTGGCCTAAGTTCTCCCATGTCTTTTCTCCTGCATTCTCCGTTGCCGTGGATCTGGTCCGTTCTGCTGGAACGGCGGTTCATTTACGATTAGGGCTCCGGGTGTGGTTAGGGGACTATATGCGGCTTGCACAACCCGGTCCGTGTGTCAATTTATCGACGTGTCCACACAAAAGGGGACTTATAGCGGATGTCATGCACTTGGCACCTCCCACAATATCGTTGTTCAGCAGCAAGATGGGTACATCGCTGAGGTGTGAGATGAGTGGCTCCTCCCCCGGGAGCTGGAAGTTAGGCTGGTATAGTTTCCCCTCAGCGTAAAAAAAGTGTGTAGACGCTCGTAGCACCTTGGGGGCACACTTATACGCGTTTTCCTACCCATTAAAAAATAAAGAAAAAGCATTATGTTGACATCAATAGGAGACACTCCCAACAACGCTTTATTTATGAGCTCTAGCCACCCTTCTCTCATCAAGAACACAAAAGCACAGAGTAGGTACCTAGTATTATCTTCTGTAAGGTGGAAGCGCTATCTCATTCAACCACTTGTCCTTTAAAATGGCTACCTCCAATATATTCGCATTTCTCAACACGAACCCATTTTCACAGAGCCCCATACCTATCAATTACCATAACTAAAAATATGCAAAGGTCATGGAACTTTAAGTCAATTTTCGTGGGCTTAGGGACGTTTTCAGCAGGCTGAAATGCGCTTTCAGTCCGATCTAGAGGAAGTTCGATCTCATGCTAAAGAATCAACATTTTGTCCTAGTTACCACCGTTTTGAGACACCTGATACATATTTTCAGGAGCCAACTAATCGGATGGCACCATTTCCTGAATACCCTTTTTTCATACGTTTTCAGGACCTCATATGACCATTTGACGCCCGTATGTCAAATTCCATAAGAGTGAGTGAGATAGAGCTAATGCCAGACAAGGACAGAAGAAGAACCGTCTGGAAAGGTCGCAAAAGAGACTGCGCGCTACACCAGACAAGGATAGATGAAGAATTTTTGAAAAAGGAGTAAAAGAGACAGCGTGCTTTTGGTAGTTGCTTTCTTCTAGACATGATTTAGGAGACAAAGAAGCGTTTACATTGAAACGATATCAATGCGAGTTTTTCAGTGCTAAACGTGATTAATTATAGTTGTTAATTGTAACTGTATTTTTAATAAACGTGATCTCTTAATTGAATTGCCATTTTAGCTTTAGAAGTTTAGACTATATTGATCCTAAATGTTATTATTGACTCTAAGCTCTGTAGGCTAAGGTAGAAAAAACGTCAGTAAAATATATATTTATATTATACTATAAAATATACTATAGGTACAGACCAGCTCACCAAGCGCAGCAGCTTGACATTGAGAGGGCCCTTACTCTTTTCGTAACAGAGACGGCTTTTGTATTGTAACTATTACACTTGATATGTTTTCGTCTGTACATTGATCAAGAAAAGCTCTCTGAGAAAGTACACAGTGTAAGGAGTTCTCGCGAATCCATTAAGTTGATGACAGCGAGAATTGTTTGCGTAGGGAAATAATAATAGTCTATTGTTCAACTGGTATTACTTTACAATGTAATTATGCTTCTTTATCATTTTAATTTGATTTTATAATAAATTGAAAGCAAATAATTGCTTCCGTTTTATTTGACACCCATATTGTAGAAATGCATTAAAAATAACTATTCCGCCATCTTGGATGGTCCGCCATATTGGATTTAGAATGACTTCACGTTATTTTTTGAGTTACTCTCAACAAGCCCTTTCATTTGATACCCATATTGTAGAAATGCATTAAAAATAACTATTCCGCCGTTTTGGATGGTCCGCCATATTGGATTTAGAATGACGTCATACAGCTTATCGTATATTTTCATCCAATCTAAACGTGTATACAAAATTTCAGCTCAATCGGTTGAAGATATCTGCTTCAAAAGCAAGTAGCAAGATTCCACCCGAACATAAGCGAGTTAAATAAAAGCTTTTATAAATATGATTATTAAAATTTATAACTCAGTCTGAAACAAAAAATGTTTTTATTTCAGACTGAGTTAGAAATTTAAATTATTTTTTTCCGGAATCACAACCTCCTCCGTGCTTTGGCTGTTGTTACTGTAACCGCTTTAACTCACCACCGTGGTGGTGTTATGGCTAATACTCCTCATGTGTATCATGTAAGGGCTGTGCCCAGCAGTGATACGTAGGCTGATGATGATGACGAACAACATTTTATTTTCATCAAACTTAGTAATTAAAATAGAATAAAACTAGAAAAATTTCACGTCATCAAACTTCACGAAGGAAAATAATGTTAAGCGGTGATACTTACACACATATAAGCCGGCAATTCTTACATGCTTGAGGCGTTTGCAAGCGAGGCGACAGCTCGTTGCGCACGTCCCCCCCTCGCGAAGCCTGGATGACACTCCAAATCCACGCTCACCTCGGAAATGTTTTAAAATGTCTGTAATTTTATATGAAGAAACGAATAATTTCGAGAACCTCGTTTTATCTCGCTATTTGGTATTGCTGTAAGAAATTATTTTTATTTTAGATGTTTTATGGCCAGTCTTTGTATTTAATAACGCTTAAATGTTCATGATTGATTGAAAATAACCTGGATTAAATAAGCACGTTCTGAGTAGGCTGTCCATATCTTCTACTTTCTCTTCCCATGTTAAAAAATAGAAAATAAAATCAACAGCTTTTACAATAAAGCGAAATGCTGCATATCAACCTAACCTAAAGAGGATTCCTCGCGAATAAACAACATTAAATCGAATTTCGCCTACTACCAGATACTGTTTTAAAACGTCTCTAAAAGTGCGTAATTATAATAAACAAAATATTTTACAAATGCCATGACATGAATGAAAACAATGTTCTTGATAAAAAGAAAATCCAAAGATGATCCTTACCATTCCAAGTTTTCTTTTTTTATGCAAACAGGCTAATATTGTACCTAAACCAAAATTTTCAAATACATATACTATGTATTTGAAAATCAATTAAATTTTTGCAATTATTCTAGATTTTTTTTATTACGCTAATTTATTTTTTAATAAGTAAATTATAATTTTTCGTTCACTTTACGTTCTTGTGCGCTATTGTTGTTTTTTTCTTCAAGCTGTGAAGTTAAATCTATATCTCTATATGTAGGTCTCGGCAGCAACAAAGTTCATGATGTATCGCATGAAATATAAATTTTGCGCAAAAGAGCTAGCGTACTAACCCGGTAGACCCAAGAGACTAAGTGGTTTTAGTTCTGCAAACTGTGGCGGCAAGAACACTAAAATCTTCACCCAGGCTGTTAAACTAACCTTGAGATGATGATGCCTAATTGATGATTAAATAATATTATTAGGTACTCATTTTTTTGGTTTATACCTATATATTGAGTGATATATACTTAGTCTGGCCATAAACTGGTCTGGCCTGTTTGTGACAGAAAAATATCTGGCCGTCCATGTAGTGTTCGTACGAAAAAGGTGGTCAAAGCAGCAAGGGAAAGAATTCGAAGAAATCCTGTCCGAAAGCAAAAGATTTTATCTCGGGAGATGAAGATAGCACCTAGAACCATGTCGCGTGTTTTAAAAGATGACTTAGGACTTGCAGCCTATAAGAGACGAGCTGGTCATTTCTTAACTCAAAACTACTAAAGCGGTACGCAAAGGGAGGTCACAGAAAATTTTTGTTTACGGATGAGAAAATTTACATTTTAACAAACAAAATGGAAGCTTCCCAATTAGTCGACAGAGTGCAACGTGGTTACTATCCGACTCCAGTGATAGGTTAGTGGGGTTTTAGCTATAAAGAAGTGACTGAGCCATACTTTTGTGAAAAAGGTATCAAAACATCTGCACAGGTGTATCAAGATACCATTCTTGAGAAGGTAGTGAAGCCCCTTAACAACACCATGTTCAATAACCAAGAATGGTCCTTCCAACAAGACTCGGCGCCGCGTATAAAGCTCGGTCTACGCAGTTTTGGTTGGAAACAAACGTTGCGGACTTTATCAGAGCTGAAGACTGGCCGTCGTCTAGTCCCGATCTTAATCCGCTGGATTGTGATTTATGGTCAGTTTGAGAGAGTACGGCTTGCTCTAAACGCCATGATAATTTGGAGTCCCTAAAACAATCCGTACGATTGGCAGTGAAGAATTTTCCCATGGAAAGAGTGCGTGCTTCTATTGATAACTGGCCTCAACGTTTAAAGGACTGTATTGCAGCCAATGGAGACCACTTCGAATAAGCTTTTTATATTTTAAATTGTTTTATATTTATGTATTAAACTAACACACTGTAAAAGTAATACCTAAGCGTTATTTGTAATAGATTTTTTTTTCTTTTTTTCAGTATTTATGGCAAGACTAGGTATAGACTGACAGAAATGCAAACGAACATCTACTCCGATCACTTTGATAGGTATCGAACATAGATTTTCCATCAGATTTATTTTATTTATTTGACAATTAGTAGGAAAATTAAGGTAGGTACTTAATGCTTATTTCTAAATGAAATCTCTTCCAGCAGTCCTACCACAGAAAAAAGTTAGGGTTTTTACTAAATAAAGTTTTTGGTGTATTCAGTTTTTAATATCCACCAAACAGCCTGCAAGTTGTGTATAGCAATCATCATACTTCGTCATAGTGAAGCCCGGGCGAATATGTCGCCATTATTAATTCATAGCCGCCTACGGCTCCCTTTTGTTACATGAATATAGTTCATCATAATAAATAACACAAGAAACAAAAATGTTTATTGAAAAACAAGTTATTGTTGCTTGAATCGTGGTGATAAAAGAATAAATAAACTAGTTAAATATCAGATTAACTATAATAATGAAGCTTCATATGAGCGTCTAGTAGATAAAATTCTTTCTAAAAGCGATTATTACCTTTATAGTAGCTTTTGTATTATCAAAACGCACATCTATGAAGGCGCCACTTAAAATAATTATAGCAAATTATAATATTCTTACCACTCACGCCTACCTGTCTAGAGTTCAGACCATTAAAGGCCTCATAGATATTAATTTGATTACGTGTGAATAAATATTAAATTCATCATCATCATCATCACTAGCCTATATATGTCCCACTGTTGGGGACAGGCCCAGGCCCAGGGCCAGGGGGAAACACATGAGGAGATTGGGTCATAACACCCCCACGCTGGCCCAATGCGGGTTAGTGGGTTAAAGCGGTTGCATGAACAACCGGGACCAACGGCTTAACATGCCTTCCAGAGCACGGAGGAGCTCGACATAACAAACTTTGATTGACCCATCCCAGGATCGACCGTGTCGAAAGTTGCTTTGCTTTTCGTATCGAAACCAGAGCGCTCAAACTAATACGCCACCGAGCTCCTCAATAATAATGTTAAATTATGCCTTCTTAAACGTATTTAATACAAATATATAAACGTTTTTAAGACAAGTGAAAAATGTCATCTGAATACCTACAAACAGACATCTTCTGCTACCGGGAATAGACATTTCTGATAAGTTTATCGAATTCGTACGCAATATGTTAAGTGAAATAAGTAATAAACAGGCTCAATTCCGAATCTAACTATTTGAGTAGGTATTACCTACTTACGTCGGAAGCATGAAATGTCTGTAAGGAAATTAATTACTATGTTATTATTTACTGAAATATTGAAAAAGGTATTCCCGCGACGAAACCAGCGCGGCGTGGTATTTGAAGGTTAGTACCTAATTATTTACTTTTTTTTGGAATTAAATCTTTGGTTATTAATTACATGCCAAGTTTTTTTTGAGGAGCTCGCGGTACCGTAGTGGTTTAAGCGCACTAATTTCGATATGAAAACAAAGCAACTTTCGCAGAGGTCGATCCTGGGATGACTCAATCAAAGATTGTGATCTCGAGCTCCCCCGTGTTTCGGAAAGCGCGTTAATTAAGTCGTTGGCCCTGGCTGTTACTGCAACCGCTTTCACCCACCAACCCGCGATGACCCGTGGTGTTATTTCCCAAACTCCTCATGTTTTTCTCTCATGTAAGAAGGCCAGTGCCCAGCAGTGGGACGTATACAGGGTGAATTTTTAAAGTGAACGTGGATAGCCAAATTTAAAACTCTCTTCCTGGAATATCATTTCAAAAACCCAATGATGCAGTTTTACTTTTCATCAAAACCGGTCTCGAGACTCCTTTGAGTACTTACTTTTCGCTATTTCTCATAGTTTCAGATTTGGCCATCCACGCCCATTAGAAAAATTAAGCCTGTATAGCCTGATGATGACACACTTAAAGATTGCTCGTTAAGTCTGTGTAGATTTAGACTATGTTTTGTTAATACTCTTAATCGGCTCTTTGTCTTCTTCTCACCTAATGGTAAGAGGTGATAAGGTCGAAAATGGATGCGAGCTACACCTGGATTCCTCAAACACGGAGGAACTGGCTCTCTTACCTCCAACTGCTGGAACACACCAATGCGGAAAACATTATTGTTATAGTGGCAGACTTAGGTATGAGATCGCTAGCTACTATCAAGCTAGCGAGGCAGACTTAGAATAACCAACCAAACCGAGCAGAAAATGGCTACTTCCATGGGAATTGAACTTCCTCTAGATCTGAGGTAGGTGGCTTTTACTACTAAGGCAGTAAAAAGCTGGATAGAAAATAATACCGGATTGCAATCCCAGTGGGGCAACTATCAGGCTTTTACCCTATCTATGTCAAAGCTTCAGCCTCATTCCCTTTATTCAAATCCAATGAAAACTATACAACAAATACCTTTATAACATCAAATTTGAAGTTCACAAAGTGTTCCAAAGAAACACCTTATGATAAAATTATTAATTACAGGTAGGCTACGTAGTAGCGTTGAGTACCTAATAACTTTATTTATGTCAAAAAATCTATAGATACCTAATAGATATCTACAATATCTAGGAAACTCTATGATATTGCCTGAACATAGACATTCTGGTCGCTGGAGATGTTAATGCCTTCCGTGGCCTGTAAATTCTGTGATTGCACTGGACCCTTCACATTGACGGACAAAGAGCTGCTTCACGATATTAAGAGGAATGGCGGTGAAACCTACCTTTCTTAACCTGCAAGAAAACCTAACGTATCTAACTTTAATAATAATAATAATATTCATACACTCACACCTATTATCTAGCCCAAAGTAAGCATCATTATGAGCTTGTGTTATGGATACTAGATAACGGATAAATATTGATAATAATATGTAGAATATTAGAAAATATACCTACTAAATAAACTAAACATCCATGACTCGTAAATAAATGCTCGTACTCATCATACAAACATTTGCTCCTACCGAGACCTCTTGACCGAGTACCCTGCATAGCAAGGGGTACAGACCGCTCGACTATACTACACTATAACTATCTACTTAAACATTGAACTTCAAAAATTCTGTATATTTTTTGTGTGATCTGTCTTGCCTTTTAACTTATTGATTTATTACCACATAGGTCTGTACTCACGTTATAGGAGCATAGGGTACTACAGAATGGGCATAGCATTGACTTTGAATTATTAATCTAGGCCAAGGAAACGCGCAGAAGGTCGAGAGTAATTTGTTTTCTGTTTTATAGGTAGCTATAGATTATGGAACTTTCAGACTGATGAATCTGGTTGAATCAACTTGTATCTAGTGCGTTGTGTGTAGTTTGTATAATATAAATTCGTTAGTTACCTATTTCAGAGAGTATATTGTTTAAAAAAAACGTAGTCAGACTACCTGATTCAATGTGAGTTTTATATCAAAAGTAGATAGGTACCTACATAGCTGCAATGCCAATCAAAGTCTAAATAATAAAATATTACCTACGTATTTATGCATCAATACAAAATTTGTGTTTATTTATTTTTAACAATTACAAATAAAGAAATAAAACAATGAAAAAATATATACTGCTGGCGGGAATCGATCCCGCGTCTCTTTATGTCCGGCCAGACGCGATTACCACTACACCACCGGAGCACTAGGTATAACCTGCTAATTTTTTTACCGCTATTTCAAGACTGTCAATCTAATACACAGAAGATATGAGTTATTTTTTATCGTTTCCAGAAGACTAAGTTACTAGATTCCGAGAGAATATTTTGATGGCATGGTTATCTAAATAAGAATAACCCATCATGCTTTTAAATTGTGCGAAACGATAAATAGTCAGGTTGCCTGAGTTACAAATATTAAAGCGAACGTGGTAGCCCCAGCCACGAAAGTAACCCCTTGCATTAAATGGTCCTATTATTTATTCATTAGGTTCAACGTAATCAAGAAAGTTCCCTATTAATGCCCCAATTTCGTTGAAAATTCACGTAAGAGCCGCGCCGCAACCGCGAATCTGCAATTATTTAAACGTTTTCGAGGTGTTGCTCCACGGAATCTGTAGCTTTATAACAATATTGGAAGACTTCAAACAATAACGAAACACAAACACTATCCATTGCATTTCTATTCAGAACAACTATATTACAAACGACGAGAGAATTAACGATGGAATAAAAACACAGCGATACAGTGCTCACAAACAAGTAACATAATAGAGGGTCATCGTATGGGGTGCCCCAGACACGATACCGGTCGGGAAGAATGATCATCCACGATGAATGATACCAGTTTTTGAAAAGTACTTTGAAATGGGGAAGAGGATATGAGTTTTAAATCAGTTCTGAAAATATGAAATAAATAAAAAAAATATAGGCAAAATAATAATAACAGCATCATAGTAGATGCTTTATAAACTAAGTTTTCAATATCTTTTAAATTTATGTTATATTTGAACAATGTTAAGGAAAATGAGCAAATCATACCTATAATTATCAGATTTAACTGTGTGTATAGTATATTGAAACAAAAAGAAAATAATTTAAAAGAGTTCGTATTTATCAATCTATTGAATCTAAAGCTATCGAAATTCTCATGTGTTTCTCCCATGTAGGTAGGCCTGAGCCCAGTAGCGGGACGTATATAGGCTGGTCATGAATCTATTGAATGTGGTAAAAATAAGTTAATTCTTCGTTCCCGTTTATTTCGGCATATTCTTAGTGCCCGTTTATTAGGTTAATACAAATCAGGTGTGCAATCAGCGTAAACTGGTAATAATAAGGTGCTAGGTATTTACGCCCATGTAGTGTGTATATTAAAGTTCCGCTATTCTCCGTCGAGTCAGCTCCTGCTGCAATGTGAACAATTTTTTTTCCTGTGATCTTTTGGGAAGTACTTTAATGAAAAATTTATCCAAACCATTTCCGCATATAACGTCCGATCTCATGACATTTGCAACTAATATTTACTTATTTTTTTTTTCTGAAATACCTATTTTAGTAGCTTGCCGTGTAACAAATTGAAACAATCTATTTGTCTAGATGAACATTGTTATCGTCTTGTGTCCAATTTTAGCGAATATGTAAATTTAAAATATTATTTTCCGCCAGTGGAAAATGGCGCGCTACAGCTGGCAACCCCGCGTGATACCGACCGATATTAGAGCTCAGTATACACCGGGAGTCTCGGGGTGGCGTCCGTCGCGCCTGTAGCCGTCTCGGTATACACTCCATTGCCTATACATACCGCGTGTGAGTGCCATCAGTACCCCTCCCAAAGAACTGTCAAGGTCATCTTTACGCAATTTGACACCTGTTGTTTGTATAAGTACGTATTGTTACTGTTATGTAGCTGTAAGCTTTAGCTTAAGTGCTTGGTAAACGGGATTGTCGGGGTTATTGTGCATGATAAACAATCGAGCTCTCGGCTCGATGACAGATTGTTCCTGTTTCCTTCAATTATGAAACGTGGTCCGCCGCTTTATATTCTTACAATTTATTTTTTAACTTTTATTTGAACAAATTATTCTTATTATCTAGCAGATTTTTTTTTATACTATTGTATAAACTTTTACGAAAATTCATTCAAGCAGCGATTTATTCATGAAATGAATTCATTGCAATGAAAATTATTGTTTTAGACAAAAATAACAAATATTGTTTTAAATGATAAAAACCTTCATTTTTTCAATATCAGGTACCTGATGTTAAAAAACATGAAGGTTTTTATCATATTTCGAATAATAAGTATATTATCACACAGTCTAACATACTTCCAGTGAAAATCGATAAATAAATAACGGTAACTATTCGTTGTGTTAGATTTTAATAATCTTACTCAATATTATACTTTATTATCAAGAACTAGCTGAACCCGCAAACGTTGTTTTGCCATAAAAAACAATGACCAAAAAATAAAATATAATAGTAGCTGATTCTCAGACCTACTGAATATACATATAAAATTTCATGAAAATCGGTCAAGCCGTTTCGGAGGAGTATGGTAACTAAATTTGTGACACGAGAATTTTATATATGTATTAGATTAATTTCTCAACGTGGGAACGCTTTTAGTTTTTACGATTTTTAACTTATGAAATAATATTAAGAAATAATAAAGCCAGGATTATTCAATACATTTCTTATTAAATGTACAGCAAAAGGAACCAACTTTCTTCTCGAAAGAATCACCCAGCGACTTTTCACTTAGCTGGCCAGACACACCTACGACAAGGTGTATGCCCTGCGATGCGAAGGACATTTCAATTTATTTATTCACATCTACATAAAGACAGACAAAGTTACATATACCCGACTTCTGAGCACTATTTACCTGTACTTGTACTCTATTACGATGGATAAAATGAAACGCTACTCTCGACCCGGGCGTCACGTAATATGAGAAATGTCAATATCGGCGTCATTGAATTTATCATAATTATATGTACATTAGAAAATACAATATTTAAAGACTATCGAAACAATCAATCAAATACCTTTAAGCCTAAGGAGAGATTTTGCCTCCTTGTGTGTGTTCTACCGTTTGTATAACGGGGCGTGTTCTGAGGAATTATTTGACATGATGCCCACGGCTTCTTTCTATCATCGCACCGCTCGCCATCGGCAGGGAGTTCATCCTCACAAATTGGAACCAAAGTGGTCGCGTACTGTACGGTTTCAGAGAAACTTTCTCCCGCGTACGCTCAAGTTGTGGAATGAGCTCCCTGCAGAGGTTTTCTCGAATGAGTACAGCATGGGGTTCTTCAAAAAAGGCGTGAAAAGGTTTTTACAGGGTCGGCAACGCGCAAGTGATACCCCTGGTGTTGCAAGCGTCCATAGGCTACGGTAACCGCTTACCATCAGGTGGGCCGTATGCTTGATTGCCACCTTAGTGGTATAAAAAAAAAAAAAAAAATACACTTTGTGGCCCTGTGCCACACATTGCTGTAACAGAAAAATACAGAAAATAGCAACAACTTTTTCTTTAACCCACACTACACTTTTGAGTATTTAATTTGAATAAATGTGAAAAAGAAAAAAAAAAGAAAATTACTATACTACGATTTTTCTCAAATAACGGTTAGGTAACGTACAAAAGAAACAGGATGATTCCTATATTTGTATTATCTTGATATTATATTCATTAAATAACCAATTTATTTTGCGCATATTTTGCGAAACGATTAGTCAACTGAAGCCATCGGGTATACCTTTTTCAACTTCTCATATTGTATACGTATATGTCTCATTCGTCACTATCACGTACTATCACGGAAACGTCAACTAAAATTAATGAGGAACGAACGAACTTTCTTATCTCCAGCTTATGAAAATCAAACTCATTCCTCCTTATTATATTATTATTATTAATGTAGCTGGTAGCTCAACTACTAGTCTTTTAATCAGCCGCTTCATGATTGCTAATAATTTATCATATTTGTTTGATATATTTTATATTGATTATATTTTAATGAAAACTGAGTCCAGACAAAAACAAACGCTATAATATTTAAAGAATAGGTACACGTTGAAGGTGCTCTTACATTTCCAAAAGTAAGAGCGTTGAGTCAAGCTGTGATAAATCTCAAGCAGATTGAAGTGGGTCGGAAGCTCTGACTTTTCTTAGATTGCTTTCAAAGAAGGTCAAAGGTTTTTAATCTGCGAACCTGGTGATTTCCCCTTGGCGACTTGCTGGCTATTGATCGTTGTGCAATCGAATATTTTACGCAAGTATTTTTTTCTATAAAACCCAGAAACTTTTGAATTGAAGCTTTTAATTAAGTTATGTTGGTTTCTACCAAATCAATAATTTAACTTATGTAAACAAAATACATGTCCTAGGGTGGGATGGCAACCAATGACCTAGCATGTTCCGGGTAACTGCTGTAGCCACTGCGCTTTCGAGGACTTGTGATAAACCATAACGATTTCTACTACGTTATAAGCTAACATATTACCTTCACTATGTCGAAATAATTTATTTAGCACCGGAATTTTCAGTCGAGTACCTAATGTTTCTGAATATCTTTGAGACGATCGCATTTGCTTCACTCGTACCTTCTTGATGATATAATAAAATCTATTGTGATTCCTATAATAAAAATAAGAATGGTGACCCAGCGAATAATAACAACTACAGACCGATATCGTTGGCCACCATCACCGCTAAGGTGTTGGACAACTTGCTTGATAAACATCTAAGGCAACACGTTACTCTTAGATGGATAGCTTGGCTTCAGGCCTGGATTGTCCACCGAAACTGCTCTATTATGATGCCTCAAGCAGATTATCTGCTACTACACGGACAAAAAGACACCAATTTATGCTTGTATTTTGGAAATGCCAAAGGCCTTCGATCTTGTGTCTTAAAATTTACTTTGGCAGAAAATGTCAACAGATTCTACATTACCTGAAGAGCTTGTCTCAGTTTTCATTAATTGGTACAGGAAACTGAAGAATTATTTACGGTGGGCAGGCTATCTGTCAGAAGCCTACAGGCTAGAATGTGGAGTTAGGCAGGGAGGGCCTACTTTACCTACCATATAAAATATAAACAGCCTTATCGATTGGCTTAGCAATACGAATGTCGGATGCTCGATTGACGGAAAAATAGTCAATAATTTATGCTATGCAGACGGCATTGTTTTGCTGTGCCTGTCAATAAGAGCCATTTCAAAATTGCTAGGCATTTGTAAAAGGTACGCAGAGGCGCAAGGGCGCAGGTATAAAGCAAGGAAAAGTGAGATGATGATTTTAAGTCGGATAAAAAATCCTACGATACCATCTGTTACACTTGCGGGTACTGTCATACAAGTTGTAGATAAATTGAAGTCCCTGGGTCACTAGGTCTCCAATGACCTTAGTGATGACCTTGACTCCTAGAGAGAGAAGGCAGAACGTTCTCGGTAAGGTATAATATGCTGCCCAGTAGGTTTGTACGGAGTTTAAATGAGGTAAAACTGACACAATTTAAGGTTTACTGCCAGTCGTTTTACACCTGCAGCCTATGGAAAAAGTATACGCAAAAAGCCTACTACGCTCTGCGCGTGCAATATAATAACTGGTTCAGGAAGCTGTTGAGGCTGCCACGTTACTGTAGCATTTCGGGGATGTTTGCTGAAGCACGAGTGAACAGCTTCCACACAATAATGCGAAACGTGTCGCATCTCTGTTGAGGCGTGTACGGGGCGGTACAGCAGTATCCTGAGCACTGTGGAGGTAAGATAGCTCCATGTTGCGGCACTGGGTGATGGTGCATCTCACACCACACGTCCAGAACATCCGCTTCTAATTAATTATAAAAATGTGATATATATAGTATATAGAATACTCCCTTATTTTATTAAAGAAGTATTCACATTACCTACTATATTCATTTATATTTTCATTGACGACCGCCTAGCCGAGTGGTCTGTACCCCAGGCTACTCGGTCAAGAGGTCCCGGGTTCGAATCCCGGTAGGAACAAATGTTTGTATGATGAGTACGAACATTTGTTTACGAGTCATGGATGTTTATATGTTTATTTAGTATATTTCTAATATTTATATACATATTATTATCATTATTTCTCCGTTATCTAGTATCCATAACACAGGCTCTTAGTGATGCTTACTTTGGGCTAGATAATAGGTGTAAGTGTATAAATATTATTATTATATTATAAGGTTATTAATTTAAATATTTTAGTTATTACTAACATAGGTTATCATCACATTTAAATGTTTGATTTTGTGCATTTACAACGCCTACTTACACAGTTTATGAAACAATGTTACTAATAAAGATATGGGTTATGGCTGAAATAAAAGAACTTTATTTATTTAATAAAATAAAATTGACCTTGAATGTTACAGGTTAAACCATGAGTTTTAAATTCACGCCACTACAAATTTTGATTAAACGAAAATCGGTCTTTATAGGGATTAAGTTTAGATCGCTTTTTTAACAAACTTTATTTTCAAGTATGATGAATTATTATAAATATTTAAGAACGCTTCAACAGTTCGTGGCAAGGCTTGATGTTTAAATGTTGCTAGTCACGTGTTAATAATGTTTTTGGTATTCCTTTTGTTGGAATTATAATAGTAGAGTTGTGTAATAAAGAAATATTATTATGACGGCAGCTTTTCGGACATGAAAGCTAGTTGATATAAATGATGCCACACTTTTTATCTTCCTCCGCGAGTAGTAATGAGATACTAGAGAAAAACCGCATTGTTGTGTTTTGATAATGGGATTTCTTTCTCAGGAAAATCTTTGTGACATAGGTTTTTTAAAAAGATTATTCACGAATTCTCTTGTATTTGACTTTCTGTAATCATGCGAAACGAGTCATCATCATCATCATTATATCAGCCTATAATGTCCACTGCTGAACAAAGTCCTCCCTCAACGATTTCCAAATGGAACGGTGCCCTGCATTCAACGGCTCCCCGCGACCCTGACCAGGTCGTCTGTCCATCTAGTGGAAGGCCGTTGTACTTTGCGCTTTCCAGTACGTGGTCGCCATTCTAGAACTTATCGCCCCACCGGCCGTCTGCTCTGCGTGCTATGTGTCCTACCTACTGCCACACCAACTTACTAATCCTATGAGCTACGTCAGTGAATTTGGTTGTCTTACGGATGGCCTCATTTCTGATTCTATCTCGCAGAGAAACACCTAACTATGGAAATAGCTATTTCCATAGCTCGTTGTGCGACTGCGAACTTGCACAGAAGGCAGGCTTAGTAAGCGACCACGTTTCACAGCCGTATGTCATCACTGGCAACACACATTGGTCGAAGACTTTCGACTTCAAGCACTAAGGAATTTTGGACGAGAAGATCTTATTCAATTTCCCAAACGCTGTCCATCCGAGTTGGATTCGTCGATTTTCTCTTTTTCGAAATTGGCCCTACCTAGCTGGACCATTTGTCCAAGGTAAACGTACTAGTCAGCAACTTCGAGAACAGAACTCCCAACTGTTACTGGTATAGGTTCGACATGAGTATTCGACATAACCTTTGTCTTGCCCATGTTCATTTTTAGACCCACCTGCCGGGAGGTTCCTTCTAGGTCGTCGGGCATTGTGCTCAATTCCTCCAGGGTTTCTGATATGACTACTATATCATCGGCAAATCAAAGATGAGTGATGTACTCGCCGTTTATGTTGATGCCGAGTCCTGTCCTGTCCCGTAGTTTAAAAACGTCTTTCTAACGCAGCGGTAAACAGTCAACGTAACGAGTTAGCAGCGTAACGAGTATTTATGAAAAAAAAAATCACTTTTGTTTCTCCAACACATGAGAGTTGTACCGAATTTGCTAACGGCTGGATACAAATTTAAAAAGCTTTTCAGTGTTTGAATGTTAAATATTCTAAGTATTCTCAAAGCAAAGTTTTTGTATTGGCAAATGTGAATTTAGAGGGAACCTTAATTTAACTTAAAGACATAAAGTAGTGTTTTCAGTATGCTATTGTTATATGCTGTGCTACGATATAACAAAGAAGCAAATACAGCAATTCATATACATTATTTACAAAGTAAAGGCAATGTCTGTGTTGCAGATAAATTGTAGAATTATCCACATTATGATGTACCTGGCTTTGACATAGAGGGGTAAAGATATAAATCCTTATACTTACCTACAGCCTGTTTCTTTTTTATTGCTTGTGGTTTTATTTAACTACATTCTACCTATAAATAAAGCAAACAGTTGAAATGGATAGTCGTAAGCAGTCTCTAGTACTAGTTGATGTACCTAATTACTTAAACTATTAAGTACCTATATTGAATATTTTTCTGTTATTTAGTACTCCGTCTTACCAAAAGTTCTTGCTAGATACTTAGTGTGACTATGTGAATATTACTTATTTTATAAAATAACCCTTTTGATTAAGTAATTAACCTACCTACTCTAACATTTTTTTGTAGTTTCCTAATTTCAAGTTTCTACAGAATTAAGCTTAAAATACAGTTAAAGACGAAAGATAGCATAACAAAAGTAAAAATTGTAAAAAAACACTTATGATCAGTATTTCTTCTGTTGATGGCCCCTTAGGAAGATAAGGCAGCTAATGCCGGTCGACCTTGGCCGCAGAGCAAAGTTGGGTAGAATAACGAAACTTATATCGAACGTACAAAACTAAAATCCAGAATCCCCGATAAAAGCAAGTTCGGTTTCAATATAAAACATTAAACCAATATGTATTCATAATTACCTAGTGTTGTATTTAATGAAGTTATATTCTAAAATAATTCAAACAATATTACCATCAAAAATCTTATGCTTGAATCAAATTAGTGAGTTATTCGCCATCTCGCCCGACAAAAACCTGCCCGATAGGGCGACTTGGCACCTTTCGAATTTACCTAATATTTCTGTCGTCAACTCGCCTGACTATAAAAATGTGAGGTAACGATCATAAAAGTGTACAGTCAACTACTCAGTAGCTTTATTTTAAGATTTAATACAATGTCGTTTTATTTGAAGTGGTTTCTGAAATTTAGTTTCATTTTTTTTACCTGGCTGTACTTTGTAATGAGCGTACGAGTTGACGACAGAAATATTAGGTAAATTCGAAAGGTGCCAATTCGCCCGATCGGGCGAGTTGTTTTCGGGCGAGATGATGAATAATTAGGAGTAAATTAGTTCCAGTCGAATTACGAATAGGTTGCTTACGATCTAAAAAACTGTAATCACATTTACATGTTGGATTTTGTGCGTTATTAACGCCTACCTACTTTATTGATTTGTTTTTTTTTGTTCTCTTTTATTTTTTTTCTTACAATAAAAACTGTATTTTTATTAACTTAGATTCTGGTGAAGGTTTCCTACAGTATTAAACAATGAATTTTCAGATTCATCCTTCAGGTCATTCACCTTATATCTTCTTCTATCGTTGAAAAACATAATTCATCAATACTGTATCCAATAGGTATAGGAAAAAGGGATTAGTTTAGCTCACTTTTCTTATCATCAATTATTTTGCAATCATTATTCTTGAGAATTTATAAATTAGTATCTTGTCTCCATTTAAAATATTCCCAAGTCTTGCTTGAAAAATTGTTAGTTTGAAAGTATTGGTAGTATTTTTATTTAAATATTACACTAATTAAAATTCTGTTTTTCAAATTATATGCTCATAATTGTCTTTGAATATAAATAACCATTATTTAAAGCGCCATTTTAAACCTAAATATACGGAAATATGTTAAAACTAAAACTAATTGTTAATGTACAAATTATTTTGAAGCTTTGATGAAGACAAATATTTGTGATTCTGTGAAGTGTCCATTACAAATATAATGCATATTTTCAATTGGTATATCCTGCTAGCCGGTTGGGGACGGAAGCGACGGACTGGTTCAAATAATTCAATTAAATCTCGCGCCGTTCGCTCGACTGTCTATTCACAACTGGAAACAGTGATGTTACTTATTAAAACAAAAAATAAAACCGACTTCAAAAAACTGAAAAGGTTAAAATAATTAAATTTAAGTAGGTAGGTACTCATCCCCTAGAAACATACTTTTTGGAGTCGGTGTTTCACTTTCTATTGTTTTTGGAAACAACTTAGCACCAACTCCAAAACATATTTTTCCAGGCCTTTACACGCCTCTTTTGAAGGAACAAAAGGAATCTTTACATTACTGACGGATTCAATATTGCTAAGAAACCTTGAATATGCTACATTTCTTTTGGTATTTTTCGCACATCATCTCGATGTGGTGTGCCGAAGAGGTCTAATTTTATTTGGTGGAATTTTGCAACATGATCTGATTTTTTGTTTTCTTACGATTAGAGGCAGATGGTATTACCGTAGCCCATAGACGCCCTTAGCACCTTGAGCACTAATCACGCGAAACGGTATGACAGCGCTACCACAACCACGGATTCAAGGCTGCTGAATTTAGAGAATCGTAAATCAACACTACAAAGTAGCGATATTTAGCTACGGACTTCTGTAAGATACTTATAACGTGCAATCTGAGACAGACGTTCATAATTCGAATCGGAAATAACCTCCATTGATAGCGCTGTACTAATCGCAACATCGACAAAATTTACAAAGTCGATAAGGTCGCATCACTAGATGTTCCATGCTGCTGATTGTGAGCTAAATCACTGATGTTGACACTACATATTAACACTTCGTTAACACCTATACTCTGATCACATGAAGTTTAAGCCTATTACATAACAGTATTTGATATTCACTCAAGTAAATTGATACGGACAGACTCGATATTACAATAATACTAATAATATTAAAACCCTGTCTGTGTATCTGTTATGTTTTAACTCATAAGCCGCTGATCCGATTTAAATGAAATTTGGCTTGGAGATCTACCTACATCTTACAACCTTAGACCTTTCTTTTTCTTTAAAACGGCTACTTTTTGGCGCTATATATACAGGGTGGCACATTTAGATCGGTCAGTATGAGAAAGTCTGAAACTATAAGACATACGAAATTCTCTTATTAGTCAAAATAGTCGTCTAAAATTATCTATGTTTTTTTTGAAATCCATCTAAATTTAATGAAAGCTCGAAACAGTATAGTCTATAGTTTTATTGTGATTTTTACTTTTAATTTGTGTAGGACATTTTTATTAATTTGATCTTTGATATTGTAGATTTATTTTAATTTATATAATTACTTGATATAGTTTTAGTGAGTGCTGTTTTAGTTTAATTAAGTTTTAACTTTAATTACTTATGGAATAGGATTCTGAAATAAACTGATTATTATTATTATTAATCAAATTCTTGCTATCTTTTTCCTATCACATATTGCGAGAAAGAGATAGACTGTACTTAAATTCAATTCTTCAGAATTCTCAAAGTCTCAAAGTCTTCAGAATTAGACCCATCAACTGTCATCCTTGTCCCTATCGATAAAGGCCACCTTTAATGGACGATGGGATTGGTAGATTTTATATAAAATTAAGATTCAAATGGACGATGGGACGATGGACGATGGGATTGGTGGATTTTATATAAAATTTAGATTCAAATGTTTCGTAACACTGATAATAAGAAAAATGAATATATTTTAATTATAATACAATAATGGTAAGCTCAACGAGTTTAAAGGTGCGCCAAGCGCCAATACCTTATGCTAGTAAGCAGGAATAAACTGCTTCAGCTGCTGCTAATTAAAATAATTCTTGTGAATTGGCAGAGTTTTAAAGAAGTATGCTTGAGATACAAAAATGTTGTTTAGTTTTGGCCCTAGGGAAAATGGAACAATTCTCGATATACTTAATTTCTTATATTTCTAAAATAATTCAAAATAAAACAATTAATCAAAAACTGCATTTAATAATCCAAAACAATTGAAATAATAAAATTCATCTAACCATGTACAAAAGTGCTAACTTGTAGAGCTTTTTAAACAATATTTTTCATTAAATTCCTGAAAAAGACTTATTAAAAGGTTAATAATATGGGTTGGATACGGATTTAACCCATATGTAGAAAACACTGAATGAAGAAATTAGATTTATTGATACTTAAAGACTCAAATAAAGGTAAATAATCTTCTCAAATAATAACTTTGTACAAGTTCTTTTAATTTTAGGTTAGAAATGAAAATTGTAAAGATGTTTGCTTCACAAAACTCCGGTTCGCTCTTACATGGAATATCGCTCGCACTTGTGGGAAGGCTCTGCTAAGTACCCTCTCGATGCACTGCACTGATTGCACATCGTCGTGCAGATTATTATTATCATTGGCGCTCTAGAAGAGGGCATGCACTGTCTTGAGCCTCGCGACATTGCGTCGCTTACGAGCTTTTTGCCATTAGGTTAAACTAACGGAATTCTATTCGCTATCATTATTTAGGAGCACGTGTGCCGGAGCCATCAATTTACTGTTTCATTTCAACCCTCAACAGCACGCGCAAAGCAATTAAGTAGTTTTTCTTTGTCGTACTTGTAAGGCTTGGAAATTTTTACCAGGTCATGTGTCCCCTCCATCTTTTAGCATTTATAGGCCGCCAAGGTGGAAGTGGCTAGAACAATGTGTTAATTCAGTACCAGCTGTGGAGATTTGAACTCTTTTTACTACACCAGGTGGTTAACTCATTTGCCGTGCTTTCTACAAAAAAATACATACGAGTATAATATTAGATACTTTGCCGACAGATAGTTTTTCTCTATTATTGGTTTGACAAACTCCCATTATATTAAGATATCTAAACTTTATTGCAGTTTGAAATAAAAAATAACAATGAAGCTTAAACTATATCACTGAAAACTGATTTGCTTTCGTTGACATTGTGACATAAAAAGCTTTTATTGCAGCATTTACATAAATTATCATTTCAAGTGAAGCGGGCCGTTTGAATTAATTAAACGTTTTACTGTAAGCTTGCTCTTTTGCGTCATAATCATAACACAACTCGTCGCTTAGAAATTAAAGTTATAAAACCACAATGGTGGAAAACAATTCTCCAATTTAGGAGGACTTATTATTTATTAAGTAAGCACTTATTTACAATATTAGCACCAGGGTTAAGTGTCTGCCACACCGTTTCTCAACTATTAGCAGTTACTATCCAGAAAAATACAACTTATAAAATATCTGAACTTATTTCATAAATATTTGATTAGTTAGTGTAGTAATATCTGACGTCAACTCGTACTTATTTCAGTCTTCTTTGAATAAAATATGATTTGTAAATTTAGATTTGAAACACTTTACATCGAATGTGTGGAAATCTATGTATCAAACGGCGTCTATATTTTGCTACGAACATTTGTGGCAAGTTTGTTATACTATAAGGTATTTTATTTTTTGAACGGAGAACAACAAACTAGGGCCAAGGGATTTGCTGGCCATATTATAGCAATGACTTTTGCATAATCTGATTGATGCGTGGCATTGAACTGGCATCAACCCTATTGGTTTTATTTTATTCATTTGTTCTTCTTGTTCTGCTGTAGTAGCAGACATTCCAATTAGAGTATGTAATTAGAAAAATATCTGAACTAGACTTTCTTTAGTTTACACATTTTCTTCTTCTTCTTCTTATTTTTATGAGCAGCTCGGTAGCATAGGGGTTTGAGCGCTTCTCTAAAGTCAGCAGTTTTGAACTCGTGGTCATACCTTTTGGCGTTTGTCTGACAACGATTTGACAACCGTTGGCGCCACTAGCCTTTCGACCACAAGCACGGCGTGAGCCAGAACAGAAAAGTTGTTTATTTTTATATCTTTACGTAAAAGTCAGTCAAATATTGAATGAAATCATTGTGATAAATTTTAAACACAAGAAAAACTAAATCGAAAAATATCGATTGTGTTTCATATCGTATCTCTAAAACAGCGACAAACATACACAGCTAAGAGATCGATGTAGAGTTTAAGTCGCTCTGCTCTAACGCTAAAATCAATTGCAGCTCGACGTCAAGCTCGATGACGAATTTTTGTGTTAGTGAATCAGACGGTTGGTTTCGATAACAGTACCTCTGGCACGAACACTTTCATATTTCGAATCACCATCGTATCGAGTACTTACGTTAGCTTTTGTCTGGCTTTTGTTTGAAATTTTAAGCTTGCGTGGATGATACGATTAGGATTTGAAATTTAAATAAGTTCGTGCTAGGTGTACAGAAAACTTTCGCCATGGTCGATCCCGGGTGGGCTAATTCTGCCCAGGCCAAAAAATAGGTGTCAAAGTGAAAACCAAGTATCCTCTACTTTTATAAACCTTTTTAAGCTCTGTGATTCCCGTAATTGGTCGTTTGACTGACACGTAGTGATGGAGAACTTTTTCGGCAAAGGGATTTAGAATTACAAGGCCACTTCTTCGCAAATTCGCGAAGTTTTATTAGACCGTTAATTTGTGAAGTACCTACAATTCAGACAAAATAGATTTCCTATTGTTTGTAAGAGCCGGCGGGCGGGTAAGGAACGAGATTCAAGTAAAAGAATCAAGCAGCAGAAAGAAGGTATCAAGAAGTATAGTTGTATTATCTACCTTTGAGTAATACTGTTCGCCTTCCCAGTAATAGGTACTATTGTTAACGATTACCATTTTTCTTTTATTTACCTACTATATAAAGTTAGTTCAGATAAGTTAACTTATATTTTTTCACGAGTGGTCAATTTTATAAGCATGCTGTGGCTGTGGTAATTGTTTTAAGATCTATTTAAAGTAATTATAATTGCAATTATCTAAATAAATAAATATTCACAATACTTACGCTCTGTCCTGTATTTAAGTCTCAAGTGCCACAGTATGTTTAGGACTTAAGTCGAGTGGGCTATATCGAAAACGAATACGTCTGAGTTTTCCAACAGAGGACTGTTCAATTCTCATAAGAATTGACAAGTCAAACGTCTGGGATACATTAAAATACAGAATACTGTTAAGTAAAGTCAACATCCAAAACTTGAAATACAGAATTCTTCTGTTCGCTAATGGGAACTCAAATACTTAACAGTTTCATATGTAATAAATAAAGTCACAAAATAGATTCCAATATCATTAAACAATCAAACTATACTTCAGCCAACGTAGATAAAGAGTAGGTGAATGTAAACAAACCTAACATTTTTGTAATAGTGATAATAAGCAAGAAAGGTAGCGAGTTTGGTATCATTAAAAGTTTAGATTTTAAACAAGATTATTCCAAATTCAAATAAGGAAAATGTGTGTTTTTCATTTGTTTTTCGTACTGTCAAGATGAGTGAATTGAAATGAAGAAATTCGATACATTTTAAAATTTTACTTACTTAATTCTAAAAGTTTATATTTTAAACAAGATTATTCCAAATTCAAATTAGGAAAATGTGTGTTTTTCATTTGTTTTTCGTACTGTCAAGATGAGTGAATCTAAATGAAGAAATATCGAATTTCTTCATTTAGATTCACTTTTTAAATTACACATTTTAAAATTTTACTACAAAAAAGGTAAACGCAACGCGAGCCGCGAAAAAAATTTACGATGTTTATGGACCTAGTGCAGTGTCTGTGAGTGTAGCACAAATTTGGTTTAAGCGTTTTGAATCCGGAAATTTTGATGTCAAAGATGCACGTCGCTCTGGTCGCCCTATTACGGATAAAATTGAAGCCATTTTGCACGTCGCTCTGGTCGCCCTATTACGGATAAAATTGAAGCCATTTTTGAAAAACTTGAGCAAGATCGGCATATCAGTAGTTACGACGTAGCTCAAGGACTGGGAATTGACCACAAAATAGTTTTGGCGCATTTAAAAAAAATGGGTACACAAAAATGCTCGATATTTGGTTACCCCACGAGCTCACTGAAAGAAATCTAATGAACCGTGTACTCATTTGTGATTCTTTCATGTCGTAAACATAATCAAACCGAACCATTTTTGAAGAAGCTGATAACTGGTGATGAAAAGTGGATCACGTACGACAAGAACGTGCGAGAAAGGTCGTGGTCAAAGACCGGTCAGGCTTCACAGACTGTGGCGAAACCCGGGTTAACTCGCAACAAGGTGATGCTGTGTGTGTCGTGGGATTGGAAGGGCATTATTCATTATGAGCTGTTACCACCAGGCAGGACCATCGATTCTGAACTCTACTGCGAAAAACTGATGAGATTAAAGCAAGAAGTTGAGAGAAAGCGGCCGGAATTAATCAACAGAAGGGGTGTGGTTTTTCATCATGATAACGCTAAACCTCCAACAGCTTTAGCCACTCAGCAAAAATGAAGAGAGTTTGGCTGGGAGGTGTTAATGCATCCGCCGTATATTCCTGACCTTGCACCTTCAGATTTCCGCCTGTTTCGCTCTCTTCAGAATTCTCTAGGCAGTGTCAGGTTAATATCACGAGAGGACTGCCAAAACCACTTGTCGCGGTATTTTGATCAGAAGCCCCAAAATTTCTATAGCAATGGGATCATGTCCCTACCTACAAGATGTCAAAAAGTTATCGAAGAAAATGGTACCTACATACTTTAGTTAAATGTAAATAAACTATATTAAAAATGTTTTGAATTTTCTTAAAAAATGCGAAGAAACTTTTTCACCAACCTATTATTTCAACATCCGAAACAAATACTGATTCGGTTAAGTTGGGCATTGCTCTTAATTTTCATTTTGATATTATAGATATAAATGTTTAAAAAATTATTTACTTATAAAAATATCTAAACTTGAAAAAAAATTCTTGTTTAGATATTTTTATTGATAATAATTTTAGTTATCTGTCCATACTGTAGGCTGCGGAATATTTAAGTATTATTCTACAACTACAGCATTTAAATTTCATATCAATTACAAACTCCCAATGTTCCCTAGGTCCCTAAATTCTACTTGAAAAAAAAATGTGTTTTCTGTTACTTTAACAAGCGCGAAGAATAACAGCGCATCGTAGTTTTGTTTGTGCTGCAAAAATTTTCTGAACCTTTTCATTTATACCTTTTCGGTATAAATTTGTAACTAAATAAATTGACTTTCTATGTGACATTTTTTGTTCTAAATAAATTTTCTTTCTCAGAGCCGTTCTCAAAATTCGAAATGTTTTATTCAACGTTGGTACATAAATAAAATATTTCACCTTTATTATATTAAAGCAGAATTGGCAGGCCTCTCACACCGACGATCTGGTGAAGGTCGTAAGTAGCCACTGGACGCGTGTAGCGCAGGCCTTTGTCCAGCAGTGGACGTCGACGTCGTTCCACTGAAATGATGATGAGGATTATAATGAACGTCAAGTAAACCATTCATGCATTGTAACAGCTAACAGCCCACAAATAACATATTTTTGAAAGTCTTTCAAATTCCTTTGAACTTATTTATTTTGACGTCACCAGCTTTCGGTGGGTGTAAAACGCTTCGCCGGCGAATTTTTCGTCGACCACCACTTTGCCTACAAATCCAAAGCCCTTTTCTTAATTACCAGACAATATTTCCAAC
Organism: Nymphula nitidulata; assembly: GCA_947347705.1. Lineage (NCBI taxonomy): Eukaryota > Metazoa > Arthropoda > Insecta > Lepidoptera > Crambidae > Nymphula > Nymphula nitidulata. Next base: position 11,196,996 of record OX374625.1, on the reverse strand, counting down.
TCTGCTTGGTGATAAAAAAAAATAACCAGAACCCACTAGATATGTCATTATTATTTCCATTGAATTATTTCAAGTGGTATTTGTGGAATGGATTTTGAATGTATCGGTGAAACGTTCGTCGACGAAAAATTCGTTGGCGAAGCGATTAACACTGGCTTTCGGTCCTTTTCTTGTCGGATTGTAATGATAGAATTTATTTTTGAAAATAGACAAATCAAGTGTTGTGTATAGCTGTAATCGGAGTGCAAATTTAACTACGTATTTTAAAACGTTTGATATTTATGTATAAAATTATGATTTGTATTGTGTAGCTGTACCTTAAAATAAATAAATAAATAAATAAATAGAGAGGCACTGAACTATAATTTAGTTAGTGAATGATACACAGATAACCCAGATTAATAATAATGCAAAAGATAAATTACGGCGGTTGACTACGTAATTCAATTATAAATAAAGAAAGAAAACTATGAAAAAATTTATGCATTTGCAATTGTCACAATAAAGAAGGCGTTTAAACGCATTAAAATGTGATACTTACGTAATGCAGTTGCATTTACTCGCATTCAACCTGTGGCAAAGCTAAGCAAATATTTCAAGGACCGTACGATGGAAATACGAGAAGCTATTTCTGTTTTCCATTAGTTTTTATTTCATAATGGCCTTCCCATATGAATAATATACTTACTTACGTAAGAGACTGAACATGAAAATTACTAGGGATTTTTCTTCAATTTATAAAAACTGTACTTAATCTAAACATAGTTACAAAGGAATTCAATATTATTAGTTGTTGATATATTTATGTTCAATTAAATTAATTATGGTTTCATTATATTCAAAAAGTTACTTTAAAAGTAGAAGCTTACTTAATATATCATAACAAGATGAAATAAAACATTTCATGAAGTAATGTGACATGACGCTGGAAAACAACTACTTATAAACGAGATGACTAATCTTAATTTTTGACGAAATGACTATGTTTGGATTTTTTATTACTTTGTCAACTAGTTGTGCGCCTAGTTTAAGCCATTGAAAAGTATACTTATTGCTCATTTATAATGGATATTATAGGATTCCTTATCAGTATTTGTCTACACCGTTTGGGGCTTACTCCAAAAATCCAAACACGCAAACGAATCATTGGATGATTTTGAAGTTTTTTAAAGAAATTTGCTACTGTCTAAATCCGTTCCATCGTTGTCTTATTCCGTTTTTCGTAGAAGCCTCTGGTTTTACATTTCTGCAGATAAATCCCAGGAATGTTGTTTATACTGTCTCGTCCCATACACTGAAAACGTGGCGCATGTATATACTCTATTGTATAGAAACACGGACGATCGATCATTACATAGAAAGCCGTACAAAAGAGTCTTATTAGAATCACGTACACTACCTCTTACTTGCTTCGCCTACCTAATATTTAGTTGAAGTGCTTTTAGTTCTATTAAGGCCCCTTTGTGGACATCTCATGAGCCGAGAGACTTCTACAGAACACAAAAGGAAGAGTGGTCGATATAAATGTAATTCAGTTAATGTAATGTTTGTTTAGGTGTCAACTGGGTCACTGACGTATTTGAAGGACAACATATTAAATATTTAAAACATTAACGCGCAGAACAAATCAATCATCAACTATTATAGGTAGTCGAAATTTATGGGGGGAGTAGATTATTAATTATTGATTATGTCTGTGAATTGAGTTTGGTGTTTTTTGAACTTGGAATCAACAATTCATCGTATACGTCCCACTGTTCGGTACATGTCATGAGGAAAAACACACGAGGACTTTTGGGACGCAACACCACCAAGTTAGCCCACTACGAGTTATTGGATAGTTTAACGTGCCTCACAAAGCACGGACACGGAGAAGCTGTTTAAAAACTTCCTGTCAAATAATTTTAATTAGTTTCATTTAATTATATTCTTTTTACAACTGCCACTGCCCGCAACAACGGTGAATGCTCTGACCACTAAGTGCTATTTTTGGTGCACTAGAGCACTATTGGTGAACTAGAGCACTATTGGTGAACTAGAGCACTACTGGTGCACTAGAGCACTATTGGTGCACTAGAGCACTATTGGTGCACTAGAGCACTATTGGTGCACTAGAGCACTATTGGTGCACTAGAGCACTATTGGTGCACTAGAGCACTATTGGTGCACTAGAGCACTATTGGTGCACTAGAGCACTATTGGTGCACTAGAGCCTTATTGGTGCACTAGAGCACTATTGGTGCACTAAAGCACTATTGGTGCACTAGAGAACTATTGGTACACTAGAGCACTATTGCTCTGACCACGGCGAGTGTTTTGACCACTACCTGTAACGGCGAGTGCTCTGACCACAAAATTTTGACCGCTCTAGTCTGTTATTGTGCCATACCCTAACGCACTCACAATGCCAAAACAATTATATTCATCCTAAACACCTTTCAAGCATTAATAATAAAATTATGACAAGAAATTAAATTTGTTTTCGATAAAGAATTCCATTGTAGTAAGTTTTTGACAATAAATAACCATATTTTTTCCATAAATACAGATTTAGCGTGATACGCCAATAAAGTTGTAATCCATTTGGGAATAGTACGTGTGAAGCGGGACTCAATGCGGGACCCCACACGGAACTTTGCATCACACTGCTCCGGCCGGAAAGTACAGTTATACTAACGACCATGTTTGATTGATCACGCACGGGATAAGTTGTTTTTATATTTACTAGTTACAGCGTTTTGATACGGTTTCTACGCTCAAAACTCTGTATTCATAACCGTTTCAGTTTTGACCCGTCGCGTCGATCTCAAAAATGCACTTTCTTGCCAGTTTCCAAAAAGAAAATCTTGTCAGTGTGTATAATACTAGTGAGACCTTGAAACTGTGACATTTTGCAGTGTTTGTTGGAGAGAACTTAACAGATTTTTGGGTCAAGTTGATCGAATTATAAATCTGCAGTACGGAATTCTCCTTAAAGTTGAAGAGGTAAGTACTGAAAGTTTCAGTGACTTTTGAATATTCGAGAGTAAGAAAATTTTGTACAATATTGATATTTGGTTTCAGTTTTACTTTTCATATTTATTGATTTGTTATTTAATAGGTATGATGTTTTATTCCGTTATCTACAATTCAGCCTTTCAGTAGAAAAACGAAAATTGATTACACATTATTAATAAAAAAGAAGAGTAGGTACCCGATTCCACTGAATTCTAATTTTTTTTTATACAATTAGATGACACACAGGCTGACGGTCCACCTGATGGTAAGCGGTTACCGCCGCCTATAGACACCTAATTATTTGAGTAATTTAGTATTAAGTTCGTATTTTCTTAATTTTCACTTTTAAAGTAATATTATTTATTACACACACAACATAAAAAACGCTTAAAATCATTACAGAAATAAAAATAAACTTATACCTTTAAATGAACTAAAATTAACCGAACTTATAAATAAAAAACTGCACCTAAATCTTCTGAAAAAGGAAGTGTACCAATAAGACTGGTCGCATTACCTCGCTGAATTGCGAGGCTTATTCTTTGTGCGAAATACATACCAGCCCTATTGTCACTTAAAGTTTCACACAAACGATCTGCAATGCCCCTTAACAGTCGGTGAGCACCTGGACTCCAAGGTCCCAATGTCTCAACTCCAAACGGCTCAAATATGTAATCTCTAGATAAGCCAGCATACTTGCGCCGTTTATGAGATTCAGCAGAAGCAGCAGCCAATCCTGGTGTCGACGAGGTACTTGGAAGATGGGACATGGCTAAGGTGTCGACACAAGTAGCGTCTCACACCAAAGACCTACCCATTTTCCAAGGCACAAGAGTCATGCCATCCTATCAAAAGCCCCTAAATAAAATAAAGATTAAAAAAAAACTTCTTTAATTTTTGAAATGTTGGAAAGATATTTAAAAAAAACAAGACTAAACTAGAAAGCAGATATTATGTCCTGGAGCGAGATGCGAAGTGTTACGATTCAGATGATTGCTTACTGAACTACCGATATAGGGTTCGAAAGAAATTTTAACCTTTCATCATTACCAGCCTATATACGTCCCCACTGCTGGGCACAGGCCTTCCTGCATGGGAGTAACACATGGGGAGTTTGGGCCAGAGCCCTATCACGCTGGCCCAATGTGGATTGGTGTACGTTTACCTATAAAGTGTCGAAATTATTATATCTCAACAAGCGAACGAGTTTTTTACCTACCTTGAATATCTTTTTGTACGAATTTTAGTTTCCCGGAATCGTTTTGCACTTTTCGTTTTCCATAGCTTTTTTTAAAACTTCTTAACCAACGAGGAGGCTGACTGGTTAGCAAAATTAGTTTCTTTTTCTGGATTGACTAATTCTATTACATTTTTTTATACGTAGGTTTACATTTCATTACATTTTTTTAACCCACTAATCCGCATTGGGCCAGCGTGGTGGTGTTGTGGCCCAAGCTCCTCACGTGTTTCTCCCATGTAGGAAGGCCTGTGCCTAGCAGTGGGACGTATATAGGCTGATGATGATACTCACTGATATCAAAAATATATGCTACGATGAATTTAAAGAATATTTCGACTAAAGAAGCAAAAAAAATGTATTTGATTCTAGACAATACAATGCCAGCCTCCTCGAATGCTCTGGTTTTATATTTGCAAATTTTATAGAAAATATGTCGTAATGCTACACAGATTGCGATCTGGACTTTATTGGTCAATGCATTCTTAATGAGACAGATCAATAGTCCTAACTGCGATAGTATGTGCTGAGCATCACCATAGGTCATGCTCAGCACATAACGTTTGGCATACGTTATTATTCTATATGATTCATTTCCTAGAAAAATAAGCCTAAACTAAACTACACAATAGTTTTGAAGCTACCACGCAAACAAGAGGGAATATTTCTAGAAATTAAATTATGCGAAACCAAACATGGGTCAAAAGAAAAATAATGGTTTTGTATCTTCGGACAAATGTTGTGGTTTCTAGGTGGTAGGCCCGTATGTAGGGTCATCTGGGTAGGTACCACCGCCTTACTTATTTCAGCTGTGAAACAGTTCGCTGTGTTTCGGATCGAAGGGAAAGGTAGCCAATGTAATTAATGGGCATGGATGGCATTTCATCTAAGGCTGTAGGATGACAACGCACGTGCAATATCAAGTGATTTTCCCTTGTTTTTGCAGGTGTCTATAGACGGCGGTAACCGCTTACCATAAGGTGGGCCGTCAGCTTGTATGTCATCTAGTTGTATAAATGTTTTTCTAGAAAATAGAACATACGTAGATACACAGTTTATGGACCAGAAAAAATAAACAACACCGTTCATATTCTTTTTTTTATACATTCATACCGTTTACTATAAAAACCGTTAAAAATTTAAATACGAATAGAAAAAGTCACCTACATAAAAGTATTCACACTTCATTAAGAAGTAGGTATTAGCTGTGACCTTAGAATAATGACTCTAATGCTTAGACTCTAGAAAATCTTACAAAAAGAAATACTTCAGCAACATCGGGATTTTGAATTGTAAGCCCTGCACGCAGCGGTGATAATAATTAGTCTTACAAGATTAAGCCGTGCCTACACGACGTTAATTTTTATCGCCTGTATTAGGGGCATTAAGTTCATGGCCGAAAGAAGATAGGATCAAATAGCACACGACCTATTTGAATACCGAGGCACAATGAGAAAGAGCATTGGCGGCTTTACGAAATTTTCAGCCGTAATGACATGAATTTATAATTAAGATTATATAAGATTATTCATTATTGATTGACGGGCCTTGATGAAAGCTATTCCTACAGGTTGGAAGGTCTCGTAAAAAAGCAAGTGGATTGAGCACGACTTGTTAAAAAAATAGGGGAAAAAATAGCTCTTCCATACAAACAGATTATTTGGTGTGGTGGAGCTTGAGAAGTTTTGAACTCAAAATCCAACATTTTTTTATTAATAAAACTGCCATTTGAGCTGCTATATTTTTTTCATTATTTTAATTGTTGTAAATATTGTTTAGTTGAATGTTTTATTGAAATTGATATTGTTCTATTTACTTTTGTTTATAATTTGTGTACTTTTAATTTCTTGTGACGTGCATCAGAATTGTTTGTATCTTAACTTGATTATTATAATGTTTTAATGTATGTTATGTGGCAGTATTAAATAAATCAATAAAAATAAAATAAATAATATATTGTATAGGTAGGTATTACGATTTAGTATGCGGAGCTGATTTTTATTTGGCTTTTCCCCAAGTCGTGCTTAGGATCACCAACATGACCATCATCAGTCTTCGTTTTCGAGAGCGTTCCCTGTACATACTTTATTAATATGAAATATAAAATATGGTATTCAGGAACTTTAGATTTATTCAAAACTATAACGCAAATCATAAACTGTTTCAAACTAGAAATATATGAAATACTAAAAAGTAAATGACCGGCTGGCCGAGTGGTCTGTACCCCAGGCTACTCGGTCAAGAGGTCCAAGGTTCGAATCCCGGAAGGAACGAATGTTTGTATGATGAGTACGAGCATTTGTTTACGAGTCATGGATGTTTATATGTTTATTTAGTATATTTCTAATATTTATATTCATATTATTATCATTATTTATCCGTTATCTAGTATCCATACTACAAGCTCTTAATGATGCTTACTTAGGGCTAGATAATAGGTGTGAGTGTATAAATATTATTATTATTATTTTCGGTGTGATTAGTGCCCACACCTTTGTCATGTTATGGGATAACACACGGGATCGAGACGGAGGCCCATTGTAAGCGGTCACGATTACAATGGGTCCCATAAGAAGGCTCAAAGTCACCCAAAGAACAATGGAGAGGGCTATTCTCGGGGTTTCTCTACGTGATCTAATCAGAAATGATGAGATTCGCAAGAGAACGAAGGTCACCGAAATAGCCTAAAGAATTGCGAGCCTCAAGTGGCAGTGGGCAGAACATATTGCAAGGAGGACTGACGGCTGTTGGGGCGGAAAAGTCCTCGAGTGGCGGCTGCGTATCGGAAAACGCAGCGTTGGTAGAAACCCCCCCCCCCCCCCCCAAGGTGGACCGACGATCTGGTGAAAGTCGCGGGAAATCGATGGAGGCGGTTTGGGCACCTTGGGGGAGGTCTGTGGCCCGCAGCGGGCGACTTTCGTCTGATATGATGATGCTTGATAACTAGTAGTAGAAGTCTTTTGTAACGCTGTTGGTTATCTCCGTAAATAAAATTTAATATAATGATGATCATGCTTTTATTTTGTTTATTTTCAACTTTAGCATATTTTTCATTACTGCCGAATATAAGTAGCTAATATCAAAGATTATATTCTCCCAAAGAGATTTTAGGGTAAAAGTTATTACAGTATGTAAAATACGAAATAAGCATTCAGAGCACGGGTAACGTGCACGAGTGGCGTAGAGCTGAATTAACTCTGATTTATGACTTTTATGAGCCCGCCTGCGTGAGGACCAAACCGTTTATCCAATGGCTAGTTTTGCACTTTATGGTGACAAATGAATCCTTTTTAAAAGCTCTAAGCTGTATTAGTTTTTTTTGTGATGATGCTCGCAAAATTTTCTTTTTTTTTATAGCACTAAAATGGCAATTAAGCATACGGCCCACCTGATGGTAAGCGGTTACCGTAGCCTATGGACACTTGCAACACCAGGGGATCACTTGCGTGTTGCCGATTCTGTAAAAATGCTTACACTGCATGATTATCATTTGTGTTTCTTTATGTACTCACAAAAATACGTTCATGCGTTTTCAATAGTTCTGTTCACTTGTTTTCTTGGTATTTTTGTTAATTTATTTATCTTTAAATATATTTTTTACTATTTTAAATGGACCTACATGTTCGTACAAATTAGCATCATGTACCTACAGGCATGTCGGAAAAATTATATTATAGAGTTCAGACTTCATAATAACACTAATAACACCGTTACCATGTTACATTTTAGTTTTCGTCTTTGAAATTGCTGCTTTATCAATAAACAAAATTTATGGGAGTTCTTCGATATAGAATTGTTTCTTAAGACGACGAGAAAACTCTGAACTCCTCAACTCAATTAGTGTGTTTACCGCCAAAATAATTTTCCGTTGATAACTAGTCTAAGCCTTTACGGTCTACACCGTGACCGGAGTTATTTGATACGGAATTTTCTTGTAAATTTGCCAGGAATCAGAAAAGCAGCATTGTTTATATTTATGATTGTTTGCTATTGGGACTTGCACGTCATTTATCGCCGTCTGCAACAGCGGACTAACTGCAACCACAGAGCACACGCGATCTAACAAATTAGTCGGTGTACAGTGTACGATGACAGGTTTTGATAGCATAACGGGATACCTACTCAATCGATTCTCAATTTTACGGCCCCCATATTAAGTTTTTTCAAAGTCAATTTTTTACATCTTTAAAAATTAATTTTTATTTACTTCTTAAACGACGGAGTTTTCCCGATGGAGTAACCGCTATCCAACAGGTGGCCCGTATGCTTGATTGCCACCTTAGTGGTGTGATAAAAATGGAGCCCTATTATTCTTTTATAAAACTAAAAAAGCAGACAATACTCATGTGATTCGTTTACATAAAAATGTTATTTCAGTTTTGTCTACTATAGTATAAAGTATGTACCTAATCATTAAAAAAAGAAAATTTTCCTTTTTTTTCAAATATTGCGAAGGTCAATGTCATGCGACCTTTGATCTTATCGTTCGATCCAAATGAAATGTAAAGTGCCTCACTGGCAACTCGACTCAACGTTTTCAAATGGCAGTCTCAACTTTTCGAATAACAATTCGATAGCGATCTTTGTTCACTACGAATTAATTTTAATTATATTGGATTAATAATTTTAATATTTTTATAAAAAAATATTGTCGGCATATTAAAATCTACTGAATTTAACGAGGAGATTTTAATAAAAATATTTTTTTTTACTGAGCCTATTCTCTCACTTTAACTTTTAATGTTAGCGCATTTTTTAAGTTTATCACAGAGCTTTCTAGGATTACCTATTAATTAGCCTTGTTTATATCTCTTGTTTACAAAATCTGAATATTCCAAGTAATGAGTAAAGTTTTATGAAACGTTCAAAAAAGTACGCTCAAATAAATGACGTTGAAAAATATTTTATGTTCTGACAATTATATATTAATATATTTAATTTACTGAAACAATACAATAATTTACCTCTACCACCAATTAATTACCAGTGAAAAGGGTACAGACCTTGAAGGCGGTAATTCCGTGTAGCGTGACTGCACGTCACTACTCATTTTGTCGTAAGTTACTCTTTCTATTAGCTATTAAGCTCTGAAAGGCAACAAGCTTACAGCTTACTACGCTGCATAAGGTAAAGTTATCACTTGATTAAAAAAGTAAAAGTCCTGTAAAAAGATAATTATGTACGGGATGTATAGTAGGTGAGTTCTTAAATATTTCATAATAAGTGAATTTCCCATAGAGGACTACCCTCCGTTGCCGGTAACGACAGCAACTAAATACTTAGTATAATAGAAATTAGTCTAATATCCAGAAGAGACGTAGCTTTGTAGTACGTTTGGCGGTTGCCTGGCTGACGTGAAACAACTCCAGAAAACAATAAAATTATACTTTTCTTTAAAATATATTTTGGTAGGTATAATACTCTTACTGAACTTCAAATTCTAAGCCGCCCATTCCATCGGGAGGCTTTGTTCTGAGAAGGCCGGGTAAGAATCTTTGTTGTTTGTTTTCCCATAAGTAAATATTAATAAGTATTGACATTGATAGAAAACTGTCAAAATGTACAAAGCTTAGCAAAACTGTTACTAAGAGACTCACAGGTAAAATACTTGTGCCTCATTACGAACATCTTACATCCACTTAATCACAGAAACATTCTAAATAAATCACGAATATTCTAGATACTAATGAGAGATTAACAAACATTTAAATCGTTTTTCCGCAATGACAGTTGGGAGTGCGCTTTTTTTTTAAAGTTTTTAGGAGTGTATGGATTAAAAATATGATATAATTTCGCAAAATTGATTCAAAGAAAATATGAAGCCATTTGATGTGACGTCGAGTGCATTCTCCAAAAGACTATTAGGTATTTTTAATAAAATTTAGATAATACTGCTTTTATGTGTGGCTTGACAGGTTAAGGTTCACTTAATATAAAAAGCCTAAAGTGTCAAAACAGTTTAGTGTACTAAACGAACTGATTATATTCTTTTTGCAATAAATTTATAACAGACTTGTATAAATAATTATTTCTCCGGGAACTGAAGCTTAGGTGGAGATTTCACAAGCTCACTAATATAATATGTAGGTGCCTACCGTTTCTCTCTCGGTCTCAACCTAATTTAGGTTTTTCTTATGTGTGGACGCAGAGTACACGTTATAATATTTAAGCTACGGAATCATGAACTGCCTGTAAAGGTGCCAACTACTAAATAATTCCTTATACTTAATTTTAAATTTTGTTATAACAATGTGAAGGTTGAGAGATAAAATTTAGTTTTGCAGTGCACTTGTTTTACACAGTGCAATTTAGTTTTTAGCACTACAATCACTTATTGCGCAATGACGCAGGATTCATTTAGCGCATGGCCGTGGAAATCATTAGGGGTGCCTTTTTTCCAGCAGTGGAGGTCTTTCGGTTGAAATGATGATGATGATTACGGCACGTTTAACGAAAAGACAACGCTTTCTAAGTTTAATATTGAAATAAAAGATAATTAATTCTAAATAATCTGTAAGCCGTACATAACCTATTTGTTTATTCGAGAAGCATTTTCTCTAAGTCTGTTATAGTATTAAGATAAGCAGTTGGATCCTTGATCGTGATAGGAATCCCATATTTTAAGAATGAGCTGTACATACTAAACAGTCCACTTACAACTGAAAAATTCAACGATTGGCTTTGTATCGTTGTAATTTATTCATTACTTCTGTATTACAACGATAATATCGGTATCTTCTCATTGTTTGTAATAACGAACAATACAGGAGTCTTGTAGGACCTTTGTGATTACCGGAAAAAGAGAGAGGAAGCTATAATAGTGTTTTTATGGCACGCACTACCTTAGGTCAATTACGTTTAACGAGTGTTTACGACAGCTATTTTGCGATAACGACAAAGGGTAAATCGAACTCTTTTAACAGTTTATACGTTTTTAATGAAAAGAAATATACTATTACATAAAAAAGCCATAAAACTCCTTTTAGGATTATAAATAAAGTCTCGAAAGAAGCGCGCCAATCAAGTTGCGTCCTAAACTGCTAAACCGATTTATAAGAAATTTGGCATGAACAGATACTTAAGAAAGGATATAGACAAGCTTTTGGCGTACCAGCCGACAACCACGCGGGCAGAGCGGTCACTAGTAATCAATGCGACATTATATTTATACTGTAATAATATACCTAGACTCTTGACTTAGGTACAGTCAAGTACTTTAATATGTATCCTTTCAAAGTTAAAAAACAATGTAACTATTTTGAAGTAGCCACGTTAAATTACAATAATCACCGCGATAATTCTGTCAACATTAAATGTGCCATATTTATTTGCACAACAATAAGGTCAAGGTATTAACATATACTGTTATAATGGCATGTATTCATATATTGCTTAATAAAAATGTATCCTTTGTAATCAATTACCACAATAATTTTATGGTGTATGAAATAGGAAACATTCTAAATATGAATGGTATGACAAAAAGACGAAATATTTATGAATAATCACGGAGAAAATTAAATTCTTTTTTATCTTTAACCAGCTTTAAAAGTATACATATCATTGTAATAGTGTATGTTAACATGTAAATGTATCATAAACAGTAATATGTAGGGTCGTTATTTGGTACGTAGGTACATAAATAAAACACATTGAGTGTTGACATAAAATTACCGCGGTAACTGAATACAACATTATGTAATTTATAGTGACTACATAAAAAAAATATACCTACATTAGTTTGTAGTTTTGAAATGGATACATATTAAAGTACTCGACTGTACGTCACCGCATCGAAGCGTGCGAGCCACGATGATTCAATTTCTACACAGAGATAAATTGATTCCGTTCTTAAAAAGAAAATAAACTACCAATATTGTAGGGTAGTCACAAATTTTAAAATTCTATTTGATGAGTTTGATTGGAAAGTTTTGTCATCGAGTATTTAAATGTCTGTATCTGCCGCTTTACGTTCCTAACTGAAAATTCACTATTATTTGCCAATAAAGGCCAATTTTTACGATGCAAGTTTCTTGCCTTTAGCATTTGTATTTAATTGTTTAAATTGAACCAAGAAGTGACTTGCATGGCCTAAACAACACACGTGTGGAACGTATGGTAGAGTATGGAAGTTATTTCTTGCTTCAATTTAATTGTATGCTACAGGCAAGAAACTTGAATCGTGTAATTGAGCCTATGGGCTATCTGTTGGCAACTAACTACCGTTGCCTATGGGCACCTGAAACACTAGGGGCACCCGTCGCGCGTTGTCGTCCCTATAAAAACTTTATCACTCTTTTTTATGGAATCCCATGCGAGTACATCGTTCGATAAAACCTCCGCAGGAGAAGGAAACCACCTCTAAACTTATAAATGTTAGTTTTCTAGCTGAAAATTTAAACAGAGAGAGAGGTTACCGAGCAAGACCGCCTGCTGAAGCCTTGCTAATGCCGGTCCGTCACGCAGTCTATCTCTACATATGAACGAAAAAAGAGCTTACTCCCCACACATCGGTAGCCTCAGGTGCCAGGTTCAGATACTTCATTTTTCATTTCTTTCATAATGATAGCTGAAAGATAAGTAACAGGCGATGAAGCACATATACCCAGGCCCTGGATGAGGGATGGTTTATATTTAGACATAGAACCTATTATTAGCCAAATTTAAACGATGTAGGCCTCACGTGTAACCTTCTAGCCTTGTTTCTATTTCTATAAAAGGCGCTGAAGGACGGTTGCAACTAATAATACCTTGATCTAAAAGAAAGAAATTTTAATATCTTTCTTACTAGATTTGTCTAAAGCATAAAAATATATTTCTTAGCTCTACTCCTTGCCGTTCTAAGTATTACATCACTCGTTGAAGAAAAGCTCTACCATGCTGTATATTCATAAAAAAATGTGAGCAAAGTTTACCATGTGAAAATGCTTTGAAATTTTAATACAACAGGGCGTTGACATGCCTCATGGTAGCTTATATTCTCTTGTAAACTACTTTTATGTTACAGAAGTGAAGTCGAAAGTCTTCGACTAGTGTGTGTTACCAGTGATGATATATGGTTGTGAAACGTGGTCGCTTACTAAGGGCCTTCTGTTCTCAGTCACAGAACGAGCTATGGAACGAACTATGGTAGGTGTTTATCTGCGAGATAGAATCAGAAATGAAGACGTCCGTTAGAGAACCAAAGTCACTGACAAAGCTCATAGGATTAGAAAGTTGAAGTGGCAGTGGGCAGGGCACATAGCACGAAGAACAGATGGGGCGTCAAAGTTCGGAAATGGCGACTACGTACCGGAAAGCGCAAAATAGGACGGCCTCCCACTAGATGGACAGTCGACCCTGGTCAGGGTCACGGGGAGCCGTTGGTTGCAGGTTACGCAGAAGCGTTACATTTGGAAATCGATGGGGGGCCTCCCCCTTTGTTTAGCAGTGGACATCATTTGCTGGTATGATGATAATGATGTTATAAACGACGACCGTCTGGTCGAGCGGTCTGTACCCCTTGCTATGCAGGCTACTCGGTCAAAAGGTCCCGGTTTCGAATCCCGGTAGGAGCAAATGTTTGTATGATGAGTGCGAGCATTTGTTTACGAGGATGTTTATAATATATGTTTATTTTGTATATTTCTAATATTTATATACATATTATTATCAATATTTATCCGTTATTTAGTATCCATAACACAAGCTCTTAATGATGCTTAGTTTGGGCTAGATAATAGGTGTGAGTGTATGAATATTATTATTATAAACGCTGTAATTATCAGGATTTTGTTGTAGTCAACTATGAGTAGTACCTAAATATGAATAGCTACTTAATACTAAGACTTATTGTCTTCTAAACTAGAGGAAAGTCTTGCAGTCGAAAAAGCAAAATAATGCTTTTTCGATGAGCCTTGAGGAACTTACTCACCGCCGGAACATAATACTAGGGGGTATTGTTATTTCGCTTTGATTTTCTGTAATATCTTGTCGAAATTTCTTTCCAAGTCGGGCACTATCTTATTCCTATGATCTGAGGGCACTATCCCCTACCTCTCTTAAAATATATCATTGAATATTAATAAGAAGACGAGACCCTTTTAAATTCAGACCCGCAAACTGTCTTAAACTTGAAAGCATTGGGTAACTGAACAGCAGCGAAAGCCTACCACTTATATAAATTGTTTGGTTAGCAAATCCATTTTTGATATAGTGTATTCCAGGGGGCCAGACGTCAACTCTTAAATTTACCTCAGCATTCATCATTAGTAGGTGTCGTATACCTACATTATGCCCTAATTTATTAACATATATTTTAAGTCATGTATACTGATGCCATAGATTCAGTATCTATTAGGGACTTAATGCTATTGACAATCCTACTAATAATTTAAATGAGAAAGTATGGATCGATGTTTGTTACCTACTCAATCACACAAAACGGCTGAATGGATCTAGATAACATATGACGCAAAGACAGATTATAGTCTGGAATGTGGAAATAGTCAATGGCTCCTTTAATCACGGAAAAATGTACGGTTCCCGTGGGATAGAATTGAAATTCATGCAGACGAAGTCGCGAGCAAAAACCTATTTATATTAATAAAAAACAATCGAAACTATTTTTTCTGGTGCTTATGGTTCAGTAGACAGCAACAGTGTTTTGAGTCGGTGAACTAATAAAAGAATGATTCTTCACATAAAATAGTTTTGTCATTGTCTAAAGAGAATTTTATATATAATATTTATTACTTTGGTACATTTTTATTCTTAAAAAAACTGCTTTTTCCCACTAAAAAAGTAAATGAAAGTAAATATCTGTATTACATTTAAAGGTATTGTCACTTGTTCCATTGTCAAGTCAGCAATATTTCAGCTGTCGGTGAAAAACGAACTAAACTTCACAGGCCGGCGTAAAATAATCGTTTTGAAACTAGGGCATCCGTACAAAATGGTTGAGCTTAAAATTTACGAAGCAAAAATTTTGCGAGCTGACAAATTATGGTGAGAATAAATTTCGTGTCCACCATTTCTCAAGCAAAGTTCTATCTAGTTTTGTATACAAGAAATGATATAGCCTTGGCTTTATATTGAAATATGAAAGTTCTCTTCTTTGGTGAAAAGAATATACCGAAGAAGGTTATTACTTTTACATTTGATGTCGTTCGAAGCTTTATTTATTTCACATGAAGAATATGCATTATTCATATTCCAGAATAAAAATAGTAGGTATTAATAATATAATTGTGCAAGCAAAGGGCGCTAGAAAGGAACGTAAAGCCCGATACGGTAAAGGAAATACCTTTCCGAACTAAGTATTGTAAAAGACCGACACATCACACAGACACCAAAACACACGTCACTATTTATTATTCAATTTAATAATTATGTACTTTCACTTTGTGAATTTTCACTAAACTTAATAAATATGCTTTATAGCTACGGTAAGCATTTTATTAAATGGCTTTTAAAAACAAACTCACGTAAATGTTAGCATTTTCTTGAGCTGTTAATTGGGCAGCTAAAATGTTACTTATTTTCATTGGTTTAAAGCATTTTCGATATCTTTCATGACGAGAGTTACCGGTATCAATTAATTAAAGTAGTCGGTATTCAAATATATATTTGTGGTAAAAACCTTAAAACACAAATTAACTTATTTTGCTATTCAAAAGAAAGTAATCTTAAATGTTAGTTCCTTTACGTCTTGGTTCAATAGTTAACGACCTCTTTTGATTCGAATCAGGGTTGTAAATTTCTGCTCGCCTTTTACTCTGTAGGTACTGCCGACACAGTCATAGCTCTATTACCTAAAGTAATTATCCTCTATCTTTATATTCAATTAAAGGAAGCCTTATTCATCACATTAATAGAATTAATGAAGAGAAACAAGTTACCAATTAACTTTTTTCGTGCATTTACGTGAAATTAAGTGAATTATCTTGACGGAATACTTTTGCTGCTTAGTGAATCCGCTTATATTTGTTGTAAAGGAGAGTAGTATGATTCTGAACGTGATGTAATTTTGAAGGAGGTGTATATCTTAAAAGAAAAAGTAAGCTAAGTTCTTCGCCAGGCAGTAAGCATGGGCTTTATACGTTTTTATCATGATTAAACGACTTTGTTTGAATCTTTATCTCACGTTCAAAATTACCTCACTACCCAAACATATCCCTTAATTTTTTATCATTACTCAGTTAATAATTGGGAAATAAGTCATCTGCTTTCAGCACAACTTTTCCTTTATGAGCTCTGGTAAAGAACTCACTTATGGAACACAATACCACAAAGAAGTTTTATTTATACTTCTGCAAGGTGGGAGTTCTACAGTTGGGTGCTCCGAATTAAAATGGAGAATACCGCTGTGCTATACTGCAGTACTTAGTTATAGTCGTTATTTAAAAAAAGTTTGATGAAAGTCCCGCTTTTTTTTTTTTTATACAACTAGATGACACACTTTTATTTATTAACGAAAACAGAATCCACATTTAAACACACCGCATCTATCACTCCATGCCTTGAGTACATGTATTTAGGTGAATTTAATAAATTTTGCTAAGTATTGCTCTTTGAATTTCTCAATAAAAATAACTCTAAACTCAATAAAAATTACCCGACAAAAATATCCATTTCTATTTTTTATTCCAAAACTATGTCTAGTTTAGTTTCTTTATTCAACTATATAAAGTTTAATGATGACTAAGTAAACATAGGCACAGTCCAAAAGATAAATTGAATTGTCATGGGAAGTTATGTCATGGCATATTGTCCATGAACTTTGCCGTGTAGGTAACATTAGATTCCATTGATATTTAGTTCGCGTGTCAGTAAATGCCATAAACAATACAACGTAATCATGTATCGAACATTATACAACGTGTTCACAAGTTCTTAATTACCATACATGCGATTTCTTATATTCACTTATTTTATTAAGAAATTCAGAATCCATCAATTGATTAATGAAAACATTCGACTCAACTGTTCGCCTTTTACTAGCCCGCCGGACAAATAATAGTAGGTAAAACCGCATACGTATACCAATATTCATGAGTGTAGATAGTAGTAGTAGTTTACTAGTTGTTAAGGGGTCCAAAGTAGTTCGAAATTGTTTGTACACACGGCGCGTTGTCAGTCCTTTTTTTTGAACTTGGCTGGAAAACGTATTCTAGTCTGCACTGCAGTGTGATTCACAAACAAATATTCGACATCGAGGTTAACTTAATGCGACGAGTTGCCATTGGTTTTGACGTTTGAGCACGGCGCTGCGCGTAAGCGTATTGAATAATGTCTACGTCGATCTCATGGCTGTGTATAGTGTGTAATGATTGTCGCTGCTGTTTTGGATAAACGTTATGAAGTACAATATAATTTTTTTTATTTCGTTTTTCTTGTGTTAAAAATGTTTTGCAATGACTTCATTCAATATTTGATTGATTTTTACATGAAGATATACAAATCAAGAACTTTTTAGATCCGGCTCACGCTGCGTTCGGGAACGCTGGTGTCGCCAACAGTTGTCAAACAAACGCCAAAAGGTATAAAAGCGCTGCCGGCAGCCACGAATTCAAGGTTTAAAGAATCGCATTAATCGCATAGCGTTTCAATTAATAGCCACTTGGTAAATAGGTGTCTTTGCTATGCAAGAAACGTTATTTTGGCCGAGATTTGGATACCGCCCACAGCACGTCTAGAATATAATCCTAGGATTCTCCGGATACTAGAAATACGGAATTAAATTCATAGCATCACTCTGCTTATTTTAGGTTTAATTTAAACACAACATTTTATTGTAAAACAACATCCTACCGACTGTAACTGAATAGTGGTAATTGCTATTAAGTATCTGACAATCGAACAATTCATCAAAAATACTTCTTTTCAGATCGGTACTTTGATATTCATCCAGGATCTGATATCAAAGAGCGTTTACAAAAGACTGAATAATTTAATGAAAGAAATCCTATACGTTGTAGCACTTGACCAATCTGAGAGAAAATTAGAGATGTCCTCTTACTTTTACACTTTGTTAACATACATAAACTTCATTATTTTCCAAGGATGTAAACATGTTAATTTCCTATTTAAACTCCAAAAGTTGTATTAATAAATCAACAGTGTTAGATGGACAAATCACAGGGGAAGTGTTGGCTATTTGACAGAATACAAGACCATCATAGTGGAACAATGTGAAATGGTGGTAATAACGACTCCAATAGGCTGAGGCACTTATCCGAGCTAAGCAATGCCTAAAATTTTAACTACAATGCATATAAATGGTTCAACTTCAAAACTTAGGTACCTTCAAAAGCATCAAAGCGAAGGTCGCAATGTTATATTCGGAACAATCGAAATTCAATCAAGTGACCTTTTTATGAATGTAACGTATAAGCATTAAAATGTCGCATGAACTTCAAAGAATATTTTAAGCTTTCTCTTCTTTTTATTTAAGAATATTTTGAGATCTTTTGAGGGTGAGAGGTTACTATCTACACACCGGTGCAGCTGCTTCTATTACTTTACAAAAGGAAGTTCAGCCGTGTGTGCAGTAGGTACCTACTTTTCGCACTTTTGGGATGGTTGACCAGGAATAAGCTGACCACATTAGTCTCTACTGATAACCAGAGATGTCAGAAGACACCCAGAATGCCACAGCCTCCCATACCCTTTCGCTACCAACCATGGCTCTTACCATGGTTGACAGGGAGAGGTGACCACCACCGAGCGCCGCGAACTCCGAGCGGCGCTCGGTTGCCATGTTGCCAGGCCGGGCACTCCATAAGGGTATGCTCGGCTGTATCGTCGGGGGAGTCTCCTCCCGACGGGCAATACGGTGCAGGTAGTGACCAAAGCAACCACCAGTACCTGCACCATGCGGAAGGTGAGGCTGCCTTGCCGGCACCCAACCTACTCCTCCAACACCGGACGGATCGCTTCAATCGTCCGGTGGCCGGCTACCAGGGTGGTGAGTGCTTGCCCTATTGGCGTAGAGCCACCCTATGTGCCAGGGTGCGGATCGCCGCGACTCGGTGTTGATGCATAGTGGCGAAAAAAAGTGCATCAACCTCCCACGGGAGCGTGCCGGCTAAAACGCAGGCAGCTCCGTGAATGCCGCAAGAGGGACCATGTGCGGAGGGAGAGGCACTCCGCTCACACCGGAACTCCATACAGTGCCATCGACCTAATGATAAAGCCGACGGCATGACGAGCTGAGTCCCCCCACATTTGGGAGAACTCGTCCAAGTGCTGCTGCGGTGGCACAGAGCCGAGGAGCGAGGAGCTTGAAGTGCTTCTAAAAGCTCCACCGAGTGTCCAAGACCAGGCCGAGGTACTGAAAGTGCCCCTCGACGGGGATATGAACCCTCTCCACTTGGACCTCTGTCACCTGTGGGGGTCTGCGTCTCGGGGCGTGGAAAGACAAGGCTTTCGTTTTACTGAGAGCCACCTCCATCATCATCATCACCTACCTATATTAAGTCCGCTGGGCATAGGCTTTCCTACGTGAGATAAACACATGAGAAGTTTGGGCCATACAACATATATAACACCACCACGCTGGCAATATCCAGTGTGGTGGTCTTATGGGCCAAATTCCTCCTCTTCTATTTGTGCTTCGAAAAGCTTATCATGCCTGCCGAAGGACAGCAAGAAAACTCATTATCGATCCGAAATTAATTTTCACCCTTGAGGATGTGATTCGCCGCAGATTAGCGTGAGAAAAGTCATTCTGCCAACCCCGTTGAACCACCGAGAAGTTAGACGTTAATTGGCTCTCCCCATTACGCGATTGATATTCCATACTTATATCCGCATAAAACGTATCGCAAACTCCTTTATTATGCTGACAGCGCCTTAGCTATAATTCCTTTTCTTAAAGGAATGAGATCCTCGTTTATTTGGATTCTTTCGAGCCTCCAATCACTAGACACACCTTTTAGGCAAGCATGATCTATCTTCTGCCACCAATAGACAACAAAGTCTAGTTTAACTATGTAATTATTAAAAAAAGAATCCTGTTGAATATTGTTTAGGTTTTTTCACAGTTAACAGTTGCTTATCAAAATTTTGTTACTTAACTTAGGAGTGTATAGGTATTATTAATTACTACATATTTTAAGGTTAAGTAGAATGCTTGGAGATTTTAATAAGAATACTTTAGTATTGTCTTACATAAGAATACTTTACATTTTATATCGTCTATTATACCTATTTAAAAACATGTCTTATTATTACATTATTAACATCAAAATGTTCCAAATTCAATGACCCACATTTTAGTAGTGAAATCAAAATATCACACCTTATTTCAGCGCAATATATGTGAAAATAGGTCAACATGACAATCGCTGCCTAAAAATAATACTGTCCATTCCATTATGTGTCCCAGTATCGACGGAATCAGTATTTTTAGATTTTTTGGGAACAGTGCCTTTGCGTTCGGCAAGTACACCTGAACTTTGATAGTTCCTCGATTGTGAGTTCTGAACTTTAAGAAATACGACAGCAAGGTTTGCGTTAAGCTGTCAATACCAAACAAAACGTGCGCAGCGTAGGTTGAACATCTTTTACAGTATACATTCTATTTATTATGTAAAAGATATAGGGATAAAAATCGATTATACAAAAGGACAGGATTGAAACTTCTACATTTTTAGAACAACTTCAATAGTTATAATAGCAAATAAAGAAAGAAAACGATGAAAGAAATATATTCTCCAGGCGGGAATTGGACCCGCGTCTCCTGGGGTCCGGCCAGACACGATTACTTCGCCACCGGAACACTAAGTATAACCAAGGATGTGTAGTAACCTACCAATTCCTGCACCGCTTTCTACCCTTATTTTAACGTTTTTATAGCAACGTTCATATAATAGGTAATATAAACGAACAAAATAAAAACATAAATGTGAAATTTAATAGTCATTTATTTTACAAAAGGTGTGTGCGTAATTTAAAAAGCGCAATCGTGTCTAGTAAACGATAGAATATCAGTGAATACGATCAAAGTTTTTAATTTAAAAATAATAATCATACACTCACACCTATTATCTAGCCCAAAGTAAGCATCATTAAGAGCTTGTGGTATAGATACTAGATAACGGAGAAATAATGATAATAATATTTATATAAATATCAGAAATATACTGAATAAACATATAAATAGCCATGACTTGAAAAAAAATGCTCGTTCTCATCATACAAACATTTGCTCCTACCGGGATTCAAACCCAGGACCTCTTGACCAAGTAGCCTGTATAGCAAGGCGTACAGACCACTCGGCCACCCGGTCGTCTAATTACATTCAGGACTCGTGCTAGTCGCACAACTATGTAATTTAATTATTTTTAATTTATGGACGTTTTATTGAAAAATAATAATAAGAATATAATTAAAAATAATAACTATATAATTCAGTAAACAATAATGTCACGTTACATAAAAATATAATTAGTATTTACTTTTCAAAAAATTACATGCACTGGAATTTCGGAACGCAACTCAAAAATAGTCTATGTAATCTGTGGACAAAGCGGGAAAAATAAATTCAGATTGTTTTGATTTTTCGATTTGTGTTTATAATTATTTTTTGTTAATTTACCTAATTACAAAAATGAGTTCATCGAGTGATAAAAATGATTGTTTAACGCCTGAATTAATATTGTTTGTGTATGTATCTCACTTCTAACAATATTCTCGATGGAGAGGTGAAAAGTTGTATATGTTTCACACGAGAGCAAATTTTTTTTGACTCGTGCCTTGAAATCACTCACTGCGCTAAGTAGTCTAGTTGTAAATCACTCGCTATGCTCGTGATTCAATTTTAGACAACTTCGCTGGTTCGTGATTTAACATATAAACTGAAAAAAACTCACTCGCTACAAAAAATATTTTTGCTCACTTGTTGAACAAATAACTAATATCTCTCTTTTTCCCTTGCAGTCTTGCATCTGTTTACTTGTTTTTAAATAAGTAATGTCTCTTTCCAGTATGCGTATCTATGGCAAATATAGTGAACAAATCGATGCTCACTACAGCGATTAGAGAGCGATTTAATTTGTCTAATTTAGTCTAAAACCAAGTTCAGTGTAAAAACAGGATGCACAACAGAAGCTGTGGTTTATCCTAATATTATAAATGCGAAAATGAGTTTGATTGTTAGTTAAGCTTTCTCTCAACCACTAAACTAATTTAGATGAAATTTGGTATGGAGATAGTTTGAGTACCTGGAAAGAATAAAAAATACTCTTTGGAGCGATAACCGACATCGGAGAGCGGAGCCGCAGCCAAAAGCTAAAAATTAATATCAAATTAATATCAGAATAATATCATAACATCAATCATAGCACATTTCAAAGGCTTTTAAAAATATACCGACCGCCTAGATATTTTGTTTAAACTAAGAAAATAAGTCTCTGTAATCGAACACGACATTCCTGTAACTATTCTTTGTTATTGAAGTTTCATTCCATAATCTCATTTTGACAGCCAAAATGCAACTTGAAATCATTTTGATTGATTTCAAGTTGTTTTGACGGGAAACAAAATAAATAAGCGTTCATTCCATCCTACCTAATAATTATATATATTATAGGTTAAGCAACATAAAATTTGTAACGCCTTTCTTTGATCTTATAATTTTGTTATTACGAAACTGAATGTCATTAGTAAGGATAACAACTAGCCGGAACTAATGGTTTACTCATTTAATGAAACGTGTGGTTAATGCTTGGAACTGTAAACAAAATTATGAAATAAATCTATCCGTATTAGTTTTATCATTCGTGGCTTTTTCTAACTAAGTGATAAAAATTTACAAACTCGTGAAATGTTTCGATAACGATGCAAGTATGGATCTCTCGGCGGATAAAATATTCATTCCGTCAAAGCCGCTGTGTTGAGAAGGTTGAGGTTTTTTCTAATGAAAGAATCTTGTTCTATTATAAAATGGAGTTTTACTGCTGAGATTGTTACAAAAATGTTTTTTGGTTTTCTATTGTGTAATTGTATTGTCCAAAATTATAGATAATGCCAAGAGGAAGTTATTCACGGAGAGGTCCACAGATAATATCACGTGTATATTGTTTTGAGGCACAGACTACCAAAAACACTAGTGTCGTTCTGCATGGTGTCGTTCTTTGGCGTAGTGACGTTCCTAACACGTTGTCTAATTTTAAAATTTGTATGATGAATACCGTTATGTCAAAATCAGATATAAAATTTTACGGATCTTTAGATCCATTGTCGCCGGTAACGTGTTATTATATCATAAACGTTTTAAAAACTATGATAAAATCACCCCACTACCGAAAGTCTTTTGCTCTCTTTATCTAAGATTATGCAATACTGTCTCTATAATGTTACAAAATATTACTAATCGTGTTCCGTGTAGATTTGAAGGAGACAAATGCAATGAAATATCTGTTCGCCATTTCATATAAAATAATATACAATAATAATACATCTATTTTTTAGGCTTCTAACCATACAATACTAACCTAACCAACCTTAAAAATATAAGTGATATTCAAAAATACTGACAAATTATCAATTTTTAGAAAAATTATTATTTTTGATGACCACGCTAATATTTTTTTGACGACCCTTTAATTTTTTTTTCTATATTTAATTTTATTAAGGTATTAATAGAAAGGTTTAAACAACACACCATAAAAATATTGAGGTGTTCATCGTACCGTCACGCTAAGCGATTATAATCATATTATATATTTAACCTGTATATTTCATACGTAATTATTATTATTATAAGGACTCTTAGGATTTTATCCTTATCGACGCATTTTTTTAAATAATTTTAGTCTTTATCTATTTGAATCTTAAAAGCATTATGAATACAAAATGTGAATACGAGTTTATCATTTTTAGAAATATTGCCTCCACGATTGTACTCAGCAGTCATGTCCCAATACGATGGGTCTTGTTTTTTCTTTGCAAAGGGTAATTGGTAAGTCTACAGACATAAGTTGTTGGCAATGAACTTGAGATGTGGGGCGGGGGTGTGTCTTGCAACCTGCAGGCACTCAAGGTCAGTTCACCGCATAGCATTGTATTACTCACATCGATTTATCGAGCGGCGCGCGCCGGGCTCTAGGGGCCACCCCCTGCCCGTTTAGACCCCAGCAGTATCTACCGTCTTCCCAGCGCAAGGTTGACGTTGATTATTGAAAGGCGAGGTAAACATTTTACAGCAAAGTCGGCGACTTTTAAATTAGTTATCGTCTTAACTCTATGGGGCATCTAAAGGAGACGTTTGTTGTTTGTGTTAAGAAGATGTAACGATCTTTCTTAAGTACCTATACGATCACATAACTATTGCAATTTAAAGAAAGTATGAATAGGCACCTTCTGAGAAAGCTCCCTCCATCGTCGACACACTCATAACTTCTCTTGGAGCAAAAGTTTTATCGAGAACAAACCAATTTTAATAAAATAGAGTGCTTGGCAATTAATTTGATGCATTTTATTGAGTCTGCAATTAGTTTATATTTTTTTCGGCTTGTAATTAACAAACATACTAAGCAAACCTAACAACCCAAAGAAACTGATTAAGCACAATTAGGAATTTTGATACTTTATGCCTTTTTTGGTAATTTCTTTTATTTGTAACTACTTTTTTTCATGATGCAGATCTTCTCCCATGAAGAAAGTGCGCTATTAAATGCCGTCATAATTATAAACACTTATCATCAGTTGTTTATATTTTTAACTAACTTATCTACAAAAATGATATCTTGAGCACTGTCTCAGACTTTTACTCGCTATAAGTAGTAATATCATCATATACACTGCTGAACAAAGGCCTCCCCCATCACTCCAAATTTTTTACAACTATAGATGACTAACAAGCTGAATCGGTTCTACGCAGCCTGCATCCAACGGCTCCCCGCCACCCTGAGTCCATAGTCATCTGTCCATCTAGTCCGTCCGACTTTCCGCTTTCCTGTACGTGGTTGCTATGCTACAACTTTAAATGTCCCATCAGCCGTCAGTTCTGCGTATTATGTGCCTTGCTCACTGCCACTTCAACTTGCAAATCGTATGAGCTATGTCAGTGACTTTAGTTCTCTACACACAGTAGTATAATACAAATTTATTTTGCCCTTGCATTCTAAGTGGTTTAGATACTCATGCGGAGTGAAAATTATAATAATTTCGATATTACGAAGTTAGACGTTAGCTTTCTGATGTAAAAACAGATAGTCTGGAAATTTATAGAATTTTCCCAAGTCCTCGGTAGCTCTGTTGTCAGAGTTAACTGATTGTGAAAGTTTTCGGATTCGCATCCCACCCCAGAAGAACATGTTTTTTTCTGGTCTCGATTAGTGTTGCTCGTTCGAGTAGAGACTTAAAAATTATGTATGTAGGTGCTTAGAAATATATCTTAACTAGAGAAAACATATGTCCTGGGGCGGGTACCAAACCCGAGACTTTTCACAATCCGGGTCTCTGCGCTATTTATTAAATTTTATTATGAGATTGTCTCTAGTAAGTACCTTTTAAACATTGTAATTGTATTACAATCTGTATTTGTAGATATTATTACAAGAGTATCGATTTACGACATATCGATTGACTCTTGTTAGCACTCATAACAATCGCAGTTAGCCTTCGTGCTAAGTAGTCAACTCACGCGACCGTTGCCCGGTACACAGGTGTTCCATTTTAATCGTCCGACGATTTCATTACTGCGATTATGGCTTCGTACATAATGAATACGATGATATGTTATACGCAAAGGGGCGGTCTAGTCGCCCCTATTGCAGATTACGGCTGTAATGGCTATGCCAGTAACACAATTAAGAATATTAGGACTAAAACTATTTACATAAAGGTTGCTCAATTATTGAAGTGTACTAGACATTTGAGATTTAGATTGCCCAGTATTCAGATCGCATGTTCGGTCTTAAGTATCAAGAGGTCGAAATCATGATGTTTGAATGTTTATTATGAATTAATATACTACGATTATAAATATTACTTTCTATATTTCACCGTTAGCTAATATTCATAACACAGCACTTAAAGACGCTTACTATGTAGGTAGGTGCACTGAAAAAATATTTAACGAAACTACTTCGGTTACATTAGTTGTAAAATCTAGCGAGGTGTAAAATTACAGTTTCTTTGATTTAACAAAACGGTGCATTCGAAGCAAATTTATTTTTGACTAGGTGTTACCTTAAGTTATGTATTCACTTCTCTGAACCAGGTAGTGGAAAGTTTAGTTGTCATGGTTTTCAGTGTGTCCACTATTATTTTCCTGTATTTCTATCGCAGACAGCAGTGTGCAGATATAAGCAGTGAACTAAATACTTTCTTTTGCACGTTTTGTGTAAACATAAATAAATATATAATTCCTACCTAAAATACGTACCAATCGATGCACTCATCTCGTAATGAGATGTAACCTAGAAAATATTATAAAGGCATACCTACTTGGTTTTTTTCTTACAAAATATTTGTTAGCAGGAATTAGGCAGTAAGTATTTCAAATACTTTGTCGATATTTAAAATAATCTATTGAGTTTTGAATCGAACGTTAGTAGCGCATCTGTGTACAGCCGAAAAATATATTCACTCAGCTGTTAAATTGTATGAAATGACAGCAGTGAGTCTATTGTAAAGTATTGGAAACCATATTTTAATATGGAATGTACCTATATGGTAAATGCCACTATGCCGTTTGACGTAAAACTCACACTTGAGGCACAGCACTACCTACATGCCACATCCGTAAGCTTGTAGAAATCCACGCGTACTACAAAAATATTAAACATAAACATTTTAAGATTTGTATTTAATATTCGAAAAGAAACGAACATGATTTGCCATTCAACATTATTTTATTTGCTTCGTTTTTCGGAGTAAGTCGGGATTTACGTTCCTACTTCAAAAAACAAAATCAAGGAAAGCTTTTCTAGAGAAAATTTGATTTAGTGGCATTTGGAAGTAATCTTCGTATAGTATGAGCTATAAAATACATAAAATATGACTATTGATAGTCTCCATTAACGGGTCTTATACAGTTCATAGTACCCTATAAGTCTTAATAGCGATGACCGAGATGTTGTTGCTGAGGTCACTTGTATGTAATGAAAATTTATATTCTACACTCAAACTACAAATTGAGAACCTCCTCCAAGACCCATTAATCTAAATTATAATCACGATATGATTAGTCGCTTAGGGTATAGGGCACGTTTAAGGCATGTTAGGTATTATCAAATGGATTGATTAGTTCCAAATCATTAATTTCATTTTGAGATGATGAAGTCGATTCTAAAGTTCTATTATTTGATTACAACTATTAGATACGAAATACGACATAAATTGGACACAACACTAGAAAAATTTTATTAAGTGAACTTGACACTGACTAACAATATGTAGCTATTTCTTAGGTACGTACTTACTTTATAACATTTAAAATGTATTCGAGCCATATTTGGGCTTAAGCAAATCGAAATCTGTCGACCATACTTTAGAAGTTATAAGTTGCTTTGTCTATATATCTTTTATATTTCCTATCAGCAAAACTATTTGTGAAAAAATGTGAGGTAACCAGTCGAAATCTCCGATCTGTTTACAAAAAGAAGCTCTATAGACCAGGAACGAGATTAACACTTGTATCTAATAATACTTTTATTAAGTGTATTAGAGTATTCAATAAATTATCAGATAACTTTAAGGAGTATACGTTTTGTAAATTTAAAGGGCTGGTTCAAAAATGTTTTTACACTATCCAAGAATATTTAGAGTATATAAGTAGTAAGTAAAATAATTTTAGTTTTATTATCATAATAATTATGTGTATAGGCCTAAAAAGGCAAAATCAAGTGAAACCTTTTGTAACTAACTAGCACTAAGACCTGTTATTTGTTACCTTGTTTTCAATACAATACAAGTAAAGAACTGAACTGAAATGAATAATTCAATAAGTATTTGTTATTTTTACAATTTCGGTATGCTAATAATTTGATTTATGTTCATCCAAAAGTTCAAAGGAATAACTATTAGCGTATTTATAAGAAAGGTTTTTATGCTGTTAGAACAGATACACAATAGCAGCGAAAGGCTCCCTAAAGTCAGTCTGTTTTCATTTCCGTAGTAAATACGGCGGAGCAGCCCTAAAAACTATCCTGGTACAAACCATCACGTATGCTTAGGTGCAAAATTTTTCTTTATTGCTAGTCTAAACTTCGCTTTAGGTTGCACCGGAGATTGTAAGGAATCTTCAGACGATGACGCCACGATCGGTTTTTGACGAGATTTGCTTCTCTTTAACTGTTTCTAAATTTTCCGTAACTTTTTCGTAATTACACTATCATCCGTATATTTTATTTTTGGCATATATCTAGATAAATATTTTGATTTAACAATATATTTAAGCTTTGTAAAAATAACTGGTTCCCTTAAAATGTGAATGATAGGCGCGGGTAGCGGTGCCGCGGGGACGGGACAGTTTTTAAACAATACCCTCAACTGAAGTGCGATAGTGATGAAACCTAAGGGTGTGAACCAATGGGTTGATCATGTTTTATTTTAGTTTAGTAATCTCGGGAACGAAAAACGAGTAAGTATATTATATTTGTATATTACTTATTATAACGTCAAGCTGTAAATTTTAATTTATGCTAGTATCTAATATACTCTTTTCCTTAAGAGATTCTTACTTAAGAGATTCTTATCACTAGAATTTTTCCAGTTATCAAGGAAGCATACCTACCAGGATCATAGAACTCTGAGGCCTGCATATGCAAGTTTCTTTAATATCCGTATCCCAACTGTCGCTACAGATTAGATAAATAATTTGATATTACGATGTTATCAGATTATAATACCCATCGAAGACACCAATGAATTTTCTCTCACCTGGAGAAATATGATAATAACGGTCTTGCACTTCTTTATAAGCTAGTGTGGACTTTTAATCACGGTTCACGTGTTCCGGACCGGCACGTGCTGAACTTAGATACATGCAGTTTTGTTAAGCTTTAGTATTGTACGCGTGTTTGTTGTGATTCTTATTCCGGTTTTTTATTATTGTTTTTTTTATACAACTAGATGACAAACGAGCTGACACCTGTAATAACAAGAAAAAATCACTTGGTACTGCAGGTGCGTTGTCATCTTGAGGCCTAAGATGAAATGCTGTCCATGCCCAGGCCACACTGGCTACCTTTCCATTCAATCCGAAACACAGCGAACTTTTTCACGGCTGAAATAAGATAGGCGGTGGTACCTACCCAGACGACCCTACATACGGGCCTACCACCTAGTAAACTTAAACTAGATAATATTTGCGAAAATTTCATTGTAAAAACATCTTACAACGATAGACACCTTTCACATTGTGCTCTAGGATGTTCTAGGTAAAGTAGTCTCTCGAGAAAACATACTTACAAGGATTTGATAAAAACAAGTAAGTTCAGTAAGTAGGTATACATATAAAAAGTCGAGAATTTTTATTTGCATTTTTTGTAATTATCAAATACGTGGTATATTGTATTGAATGATTCCTTAAGTACTAAGTTTCATCCATTATTGCTACTTTTGCCCTTTTATTCATCATTTTTAAGTACTAACCTACACGTACACAAAATGCTTACTAAATAAAAATTAGATTGTAATTCTAGTAGAAAATGCACAGGTTATATAAAGAAAACTATTTTTCATACTTTATACCTGCTAACAATGCCCACCTAGGGCGTTGTATAAAAGACACATTAAGCGCGAAAGCGCTCCGCTGCAGCTATTGAAATGTCCGCGTCAGTTGCATACTGAAATAATGTAGCCGCTTTACTTCCATATCACGGGTATGAAAATAACGTTATTGTAGAGTTTACTAGCAATTCGTGTTGGTTTAACTTGTAAAAATACATCACGAGTATGGTTTTATAATCTCACAATGTTCATAGTGACATCCGGTTATGTCTTCAGTTATGAATGTCCAGCTATATAAGAGGATACCATCCCGAATATTGACCATTTTGTATAGATCCTATTTATCCTATGCTATTACTTTTCAATTGTGCTAGAGTTGATTAATCAATTAAATATTTTTCATAAGCAAAACATGAACGGAAACCAACGGAAAATATTAAATCATTCAGTCGGCCGCACCGAAGCTAACGGAGTATCGCCTTAAATAGACAAAATATGACTTTGTATCGATACGTTCGAATCGCTTCCGATCTCATAGGAGGCATTGTCATTAGTATTGTTGACATGTTTCACAATATACTTAACTTTAACAATATACCCTAGAGAGCACGTAATTTGGCTAGGATTTATATTTGAATGTAACAAAAGACTAATCAAGATTACTATGAATGCAATAAAAATTTGTAATGCTTTCATAGTAAATAGGTATTACAATTCAATTATGAATAGGATTAAGATTTGAATAATAGAAAAGACTAATCAAGATTACTATGAATGCAATAGAAAATTATGCGTTCATAGTAAATATTACGATTTAATTATGAAAAGTATTCTTTACAGATAGGTATAAAATTCATTCATTGTAAGAAGGTTGTAACTTGACGAAATAAATATTGTAATTTTGATGAAACATTTTTAGTCAAAAAGTATTACCTGCTAAAAGGATTTGTACATCATAAGACGATCTAACTTAGTAACGAACTTCTGCGATAAAAAAATTAAATGAGGAAAGTCACGAAAGAAGAATATCGCTAAAACGGATTATCCTGAGTTTCAGGGAGAGACAATACTAAGTGAAAGTCAACACTGAATAATCTGAATAATTGGCTGACATAATAATTTTTCGGGGCGAAATTTTCGTGTCGACTTTTTGCGTCTATCGTGAATTTAATTTTGTACTTACCTATTTAGTGAGATTCACTTACATTAATTACTTCAATTAAAGGGGAACTACTTTATTGGGATTTTTATTTCAAGGAGAGCATTAGTGTGATATCTCGTAAATATAATTTCAGTTGCAGCTCTATATTTTTGGGATGAATTTAATGCTTATCATGAAGATACAGTAAAAAGACAGAAAACTCACATCCGACAGGTATAACAAATTAATTGACATATCGACGACCGGCTGGTCGAGCGGTCTGTACCCCTTGCTATGCTACTCGGTCAAGAGGTCCCGGGTTCGAATCCCGGTAAGAGCAAAAGTTTTTATGAGCATTTGTTTACGAGTCATTGATGTTTATATGTTTATTTAGTATATTTATAGTATTTATATACATATTATTATCATTATTTTTCCGTTATCTAGTATCCATAACACAAGCTCTTAATGATGCTGAAGGTGTGAGTGTATAAATATTATTATTATATTACACTATTTTGGAACACAAAACACAAATCTAAGTTATCTACTACGTATGTAGGGTCGTCTGGGTAGATATCACCGCCTTTCTTATTTCAGCCGTGAAATAGTGTTTCGGATTGAAGGGAAAGGTAGTCAGCGTATTTACGGGACATGGAAGGCAAATCAGCCTAAGCCTCAGGATGACAATGCACCTGCAATACTAAGTGTTTTTTTCCTTGTTATTAAAATTGAAAGAAAGAAAGAAAGAAAAATATTTTATTGACATGCACAAAACATACATACAACATGAAGCTTTGACAGTAAAACAAAGAAAATAGATATACAAACAGTTCAGATTTAACAATAAGTGCAGTCAACAAGGCCCTATCTCAGCATAAAACTTTTGCGACTTTTGCGGAAATTGGAAGCAACAGATAGGGAAATAATAACCCTCCGGCTATTTCCTTGATTTCAGTTTATGGTTTACTTCAGGATAAGAACGTACATTTAAGTTAAGCCCTCCTTTTCTTTGCACTATAGATAGATAATGTTATCTGAAACCCAAATGTACCCCAAGAATATTTAGCCGTCATCTAAAGAAATTAAAAATTAAATCTAGAGTAAATTACTAGAAAATGTACAACATTCTTAGTTTCAGTAATGGGGCAAAGAATACTACTATTATCATTAGCTAGGTTAGTTAATATTATCAAATTATATTGATAGGGTGGGTCACTTTCACAAGATAAGTAACTGATTTTTGAAAACATCAGGAGTAAGGCGGAATCCTACCGTTCACTCTTTTTCCAAGTCATGCCGAGTATTCGCCCTGCATTAATGGTGATCGCTTACGTGTCAGCTTCTGTTACTATTAAATTTAGGTACAGTCCACAGCACATCAAGCGTAACAGTTGCACTACGAAAGCCGCCACTATTGCGAACGTAGTAAGGACGGTCTCAAGGTCAAACTGTTACGCTTGATGTGATGTCGACTGTACATTAGAGAAGAAATTCTTCTCTGTCACAAAAAATACTAAAGAGATATCTAGTAGAAATAAGCCCTCCCTTGCATACTACTGTGTATATTTACTTTTGTTTTGAGCTTGGTGCAATATAGACTAAATTTGCTTTAACGTAGACCATAGTTCAATGGATAAAGCTCATCTTGGCGTTTACACGTCAAAATCGTAGCAGCGATGTGTCAGCGGATGACCATGCATTCTAACAATATAGTGAATTCAATGGTCGCCAGATCGCTCCTCGGTAGATGAAATAGTAGGTACAGAGATTCGTCATAATACGAATACTTAGCCTATAAAAAATACAAGCCCTTTATAATGAAATATGTAAAAAAAAAAAAGGGGCTGAGGCAAAAAATATGCGCATATAAAACAATAATATAAAATAAAAGCTTCCGGTCAATATCTCGAATTAACTTGGAACAGAAATCGCTACTGGTTAACATTTCGTCAGCAAAAAATAGCTATTATAAATGTCGTGCATTAATTCTAAGCAAAAGTAGTCCCTTATAAAACATGATAGAGAGGAGCTCAAGACGCACGTTGCACTAGCCTTATTACATCACTTATTGGTTTGCCTCGTGATCACTCTTTGATATAATCAAAGCCATCACTTTAAATGATTAACCGTTTTTGTTTTAATTTAAGCACGACTATGATGTGCGGTCGTGCGCTTGCGTGACAAAGGAATGAGATTGCGCGCCGGCAGACCGGCGGCGGCGACGGAGCAGTGTGGAACTACCCGCTTTTTCTACTTATTAAGCTGAAAATTGTGTGCAGATTCAATCCTACCAAATTGGACGATGAACTAGGGGCACTACTTGGTAAATAAAATAAATCTCGAAGGCAAAAACAGGATCATCATCATAAAGTTAGAAATGCTAATTCGCAAAGTTGTAGTTGCATAAGCAAGGCTCAATGGGTCTCGGACGTCGTTAGAGGAGCGATAGTCTGCATACAGAGTAACCCTAAGTTAATTTACGAGAGACTGCTCCCAGGACACCAAGTCGACGATCCCAACAAACTGTTCTATCATGCATGGGTAGAATATATTTCTCAAAAATGGATTAAAGTTTTTGCTTTGAAATTGGCTTATTCATAATCTTTGCCCAATTCGTATGCTTTTATTTGTCAATTGTTTTACTGTAATATTTACATAGGCCGTAACATTACATCGTTGTGCAAAATAATTATATCAAAATTAGTACGCTAAAGGGGTTGTCAGATTTAATGAATTTTATTGTATCATT
The DNA here is from genome assembly GCA_947347705.1 of Nymphula nitidulata. NCBI lineage: Eukaryota > Metazoa > Arthropoda > Insecta > Lepidoptera > Crambidae > Nymphula > Nymphula nitidulata. Next base: position 11,163,204 of record OX374625.1, on the reverse strand, counting down.
TGACCCACTTTATGAAGATCAAACGATCAAAATAGGCACCTAATGTCCACGTTTAGCGGTTAATTGCTTTATCGCACGATATATCGCCATTTCAAATTTCACAATTTGCCTACATGATTGAATAAGTATTGAAACATTTCTTTATTACTCAAAGACGAATATAGATCTAAGGACTAGACTTATATATAAGTGAAAATTTAAACATGTACATACTTTTAACAATTATGATTTCAGTGTAAGTAAAAATTACAATTAGTAAATTTCCGGCTTCGTTTGCTCGCTCATAATTCAGGTAGAGCTCAAAGATTACTGTCTTAGTTATATAGTTAGTACTTTTTTTTATACCACTGAGGTGGCAATCAAGCATACGGCCCACCTGATGGCAAGCGGTTACCGTAGCCTATGGACGCTTGCAACACCTGGGGTATCACTTGCGCGTTGCCGACCCTGTTAAACCCTTTACACGTCTTTTTAAAGAACCCCATGCGGAACTCATTCAAGAAAACCTCTGCAGGGAGCTCATTCCACAATTTGCGGTAAAGTTTATCTGAAACCGTACAGTACGCGACCACTTTGGTTACAATTTGTGAGGATGAACTCCCTGCCGGTGGCAAACGGTGCGATGATAGAAAGAAGGCGTGGGCATCATGTCAAATAATTCCTCAGAACACGCCCCGTTACACAAACGGAGAAAGGGAACAAAACACACTCAAGGAGGCAAAATCTCTCCTTAGGCTTAAAGGTTCAATACCGCTTGTGAGCTCAAGATCGTCGACAATTCTCATAGCGCGTCTTTGGAGCACGTCAAATGGTCCAAGCTGGTATCTAGGTGCTCCCGCCCATAAATGGCAGCAGTACTCCATATGGGGCCTGACTTAGACAGTAACAGTCTTTGCCCCGGAGTAACTATAAATGGGTTTTGTTTCCGAAATAGGGTTTTGTTTTTCTATATGATAAGCAGTAAGTACCTTGCATTCTATTAACATAGATCTACAACTAAAATGATAGTTGAAGCTCAAAACATATTACATACTGCAACAATAGGTACAGTCGACAGCACATCAGGCGTAACACTATTACCTTAATTGCCCACACAAGCTGTTTGTATGATACAACTGATTGTTTTCGAAATACTCTGCCATTTCTGAAATTTGAACCCTTTTTGAACATATTGAGTATTAGCTTTTGACCGCGGCTCCACCCGCGTGGATGTCGGTTATCAACCCAAAAAGTATCTTATGCTTTTAATTTAATTTTAACATTTTTATAAATGTTTGAAAAATAGATTTACATAGAAAAAAATCTAAACTAGAAAAAGTTTACGTCCTGGGGCGGGGGTCGAACCTGCGACCTTTGACAATCCAGAGCAGTCACCAGGATTGTGAAAGGCCGCGGGTTCGATCCCGGCCCCAGGACGTGAAATTTTTTAGTGTACATATTTTTTATGTGTAAGTATCTTATGTTATTCGCAGGATCTCAAACTATTTCCATACCAAAATTTATATAAATTTAATCAGTGCTTTAGGCGTGAGAGCGTGAGGAACAAACAAAGAAACTCACTTTCGCATTTTTACTGTTAAAGAATATTAGTTTGGATTTTCAAAGCCAAGAATTTGTTTGGGTAAATGTCGAATAAGTATTCTCAAAGATAATTAACCAAATATTGAAACGTAAACAATTTTAAAGAGTGCTTTATTTGAAATTGTTTACGTTTCAATATTTGGTTAATTATGAACGGTTAATTAATGTTATGGTTAATTATTGTGCATTTTAAAATCAGTAATGCCTGTTCTAATGACAGTGACTTTATCCATCCCTACATAATAAAATTAAATATAAAATTCAGGAAAAAATTAAGCACAAGTTTTTGGCTACAGTCACTGTCATTAGAACAGGCATTACTGATTTTAAAATAATATAATAGTTCGAAGGCGCTCGCACACAATCCATACTAATATAATAACAGTGAAAGTAGCTCTGTCAGTCTGATAACTTTTGACGCTAAGTCCCTGAACCGATTTAGATGAAATTTGGTATGGAGATAGTTTGAAAATCTGGAAAGGACATAGGATACTTTTGGAGTGATAAGCGACATTTCTTTATTTCCTTTTTATTTTTTTATACAATTAGCCCACCAATGGCCCACCTAGTGGTAAGTGGCAACTGTTATAACCGCGGGCGGCCGATAGTAGAAAATATTTTGTGTATTTAATAGGCACTTCATAGTTTGATCTTAACTTGCTAAATCGTGACACTTTTAATGGAAACCTTTCTGTCGTGAGTAATAGGCAAATATAATGCGGAGACCAACCGTCCGTTATGGATCCCGAGCGGGCCATCCCGATATCCGATGAAATAATGATTACGGGGTCGAGGCAGACGTGGGCACTCACATAGCTATGAATCGAGGATAATTTTAGATCGGCCATCTGTTGCACCTAGACCCGAATCCATTGTTAGTCATTCAGGGAAGTGATTTTGTAACGGCAATAAAGGGAAACAGTAGGGGTGGACTGAATATTCGTTTTTTATTCGGTTTAGTTTTATTCAAGTTTAACAAATATTAGGAAAAATCTTCAAATGTTCCGCAAAGTGGTTCTTAAAAGTACCACTTTGCCGAAAACTTCGAATCATGATTTCTCCGAATATTCGGTAAACTTAAATAAAACTAAACCGAGTAAATATATTGAACTGTGTGGTATTTTTTGTGATATGAGTACCTACACATTCTTCAGTGAACACTTTTGTGATAAAGTAAAGAATTCACTGTAAAAAAATAGCAAACTTCATATTTTTTTAATCAAATTTTATCGGATTAAAATATAAATCATATTTATAGTTTCTACTAAAAGTAAAAAACTTTATTATATGAAAACATTACATGCTACCTTTATAGACTCCAAGTAATAATGAAAATATTTTTTTATTGCGTTCCTGTAACAAATACGAAGCCTTCATCAAATACAAGCAAAACCTTGATTCATGTTACTTAGATCCGTAATTGCTTAAATATGGGAAATCAAATATGTCGTATGTTTAGTTCGGTCAAAGTTTTGCTGAATATTCAGCCGAATATTTTTATTTGGTAAAATTAGTGTTTGACCATCTTAGCAGCAAACATATTTTGTCAGAAACATATCACATGGCAGCAATAACTGTAGTACCTACTTACCTACAAAGCAATGCATCCCGTAAGTTTGGTAGAAGTGTGCTTTATATAGTTACAACAACCTACTAGAAATAAAATTGTAACATAAAAGAGTAGATAATTAATTAACCTGTAAGCTATAATGAACATGTAGGCAAAGTGAAGATTTATAGCATTGGTTAGGAATTAGGATCTGACACAGTTTCCTAACTGGTGCAGATATTATCGCGAACTGACTTAATTTCCTATGCTTAACTCGAAATGGTTCACAAATACCCTTGTTCAAACAAGAGACTTCAAAAAAGAAGGCGGTCATTTTTTGTATGTTTATGATTTTGTTAGTTCTAAGGAGCTTCGTTACTGAATGGTTGCCGAGATAGTCCTGACTATAGATACCTATAATCATTTAAAGATTGTACTGTGATTCAAATTTCATTCATGTAGATATGATTCCTTAAAATTCTATCATTTTAATTGAAAGTTCATATTTATTATATTATTTCATGCATTCGAAATCGGAACACATTAAGCAATAGTTATCAATAGTAAACAATAAATTAAGTAAATCTTGTGGTGGGCCGCCATGCTATGTTACCTTTAAGATATATGTTTTTGTCACTTTTAAGGAAATTCATTACTCAATCGTTGCACAGTTAGCCCTGACTATGGACAGAAGTTACCTAGGTATAATGATTTAAAGATTGAAATGTGGTTTAAACCTGATTCATGTATGAATCCTAAAAAAATTATAACTTCATTTAATTAAAAGTTCATATTTAATAATTAGAAATTAGAAAACACAAAAGAATAGTTAACAATAGTAAAACAATAAATTACGAAAACATTAACGTACAATAAGCATTTTCTTTCATGAAACCTCGAAGAAGACAATTGTATGAGAGTTTAAGAATAAAAATAAAAAAAACAATCAATATAATTATTTGAAATAAAACCATAAGATGAAGAATACCAAATTCGTAGTTGGTATATTAATGATATTTTTTTAATAAAAACTTGTAACTGTTTGGATAAAAGGACATAAATAAAAATAAAACAATTTTCTTATTACCTGCTACTGAAATCACTTCTCTGCTATTTATTTTTGAGAATCTCTCCGAAAACCCTACTAAACTACACTCACATATTATTATCTGAACCCACTGTCAAGTGAATTGATGAGTACCGTCGACTGACAATCTGTTGAATGTTTCCCGAAGTCTGTCTCGGGATCGCTTTTTAGGATTTTCCGTACATTTTCCGTGTATTCACATACTGATACCGTTTTATTTGTATTCGAAAATGGAAAGGTTGCCGTTCGAACTTGATTTATTTTAACGTACTTATATTGAATTTTTGATGAGCAATCTCACACTTTCTTTATTTTTTTCAAAAGCATTATAATCCCATTAAAAACATTACATGTAAAAAGTTGCAAGTCTCGCAATGCAGTTCTTACTGCAATAAAGTTTTGAAATGTAGGTAATATTAAACCAAGTCGGTATGTAGGTCCAAAAGTAGGTAATAAAAACTTGTGTTTTTCAAAAGTGATACGGTCACTTTTGAAAAACACAAGTTTTTATTACCAATATTAGATATTTTTATTTTTTATATTAATAAAGAATGACTTGCCTCATCCCCAGAACAAAAAAATGCGAAAATGGTATACAAAGTCCTTACAGTATCTACAGATGAGTTAGATGAGCCCAAAGAAAATATAATCTACATTGATCTATCCGTTTTTAATTTAATTTTTGACTTATCTAACGAGAACATATTCAATTATATGCAATGGAAATTATTTTCTATTTCCACTCCAGTAAATGGTTTATTGAAAATTATAATCCCACTGTTGTAGGAATAATAATATTTTATGAGGTATTTTTAACTCATAATTATTTAGGAACACATGAATATACGTCTAAATAAATGATTATTTATTATAAAGAATAGTAGTGGCGACTCACGGCACCCCGTGGATATCAGTTATCACGCCAAAGTGTAGCCTATGTCCTTTCTCAGGATGTAATGTTTCTCCATGCCAATTTTCATTTACATATTCAGCTGCTTATAAGTGAAATGTGACAGATAGAGTCACTTTTCTAGTAAAAAACCACGTCTAAAAAATCTACCTACGGAAGTAATTTGAATAGGTACCTATTAAATTCTGAAAAAATGGTATTTACTTTAATTTTTATATTTTAAACTTCATAGAACAATTTAACTATGTAAATGTTATCGAGAAAGCTCAATTTTCATAAAAAGGCTTTTAAGTAAAGCCGTCAAGACCGACTACCACTTAGGCCTAAAGTGAAAAATCAAAGTTACATAAAACCCATATTATCGTTTAATTCCTTGAGGATATAAAGATTACCGAATTAGCATTGTAAATTGACTAATGGTCGCCCGTGGATCCGCCCGCGTGGGATTTAGCTATCGCACCTAATGGTGGCTAATGGTTATGTCCTTGATCGAATCGTAATCAATCTCCGATCCCAATTTCATCTCAACGATTTAGCAGTGAAACGACAAACTGGATTGGATTGTAATTATTACTTTATCTTGTTTCAGGTACTTTGCGACAAGCGTGGACGAGATCAGAAATGTGCTTCAACAAAAATCTTATAGTATTGGCGGACTATTTTCGATTACATTCCTTTAAATCTCGTCAGTGAAGGACGTGAAATAATTCGAAATGATCTGCAACAGAAAAATTGTGTTCACTAAACTTTTATTGTGCTTTTTTGTGTCTGGTGCATGTGGGCGATCATGGGCAAATCACCACGATACGACAACGTCCACCACGCAAACTACGCCTACAACTAGCCCAGTACCTAAAAATATTCACAATGATCCCCTCATCGTGGAAACGAAGAGTGGGCTTATTAAAGGTTATGCGAAAACGGTAATGGGACGAGAAGTACATATTTTCACTGGAATACCGTTCGCTAAGCCACCACTAGGGCCTTTGCGATTCCGAAAGCCAGTTCCATTAGATCCTTGGCATGGTGTTCTTGAAGCTACTGCTATGCCAAATAGTTGTTACCAAGAGAGGTATGAATATTTTCCAGGGTTCGAAGGTGAAGAAATGTGGAATCCCAACACAAACATATCAGAAGACTGTTTGTATCTAAATATTTGGGTACCGCAGCACCTGAGAGTTCGTCATCATCAAGACAAACCTCTGACTGAAAAGCCAAAAGTGCCAATACTTGTGTGGATATACGGCGGCGGTTACATGAGTGGCACAGCTACTCTTGACCTATATAAAGCAGACATAATGGCATCTTCCAGTGATGTAATAGTGGCTTCCATGCAGTATAGGGTTGGTGCATTTGGATTTTTATACCTAAACAAATATTTTTCGTCGGGAAGCGAGGAAGCACCAGGAAACATGGGCTTGTGGGATCAACAATTAGCTATACGATGGATTAAAGAGAACGCCCGTGCTTTTGGTGGTGATCCTGAATTGATTACTTTATTTGGAGAATCAGCAGGAGGTGGCAGTGTCAGTCTACATATGTTATCACCAGAAATGAAAGGACTTTTTAAAAGAGGCATTTTACAATCGGGAACTTTGAATGCTCCGTGGAGCTGGATGACTGGTGAAAGGGCACAAGATATTGGAAAAGTTTTAATAGACGATTGTAATTGTAATAGCTCACTTTTATCTGCAGATCCAAGTTTAGTTATGGATTGTATGCGCGGAGTAGACGCTAAAACCATTTCTGTGCAGCAATGGAATTCATACACTGGCATATTAGGTTTCCCATCGGCGCCAACTGTAGACGGTGTATTTTTGCCAAAGGATCCTGATACAATGATGAAAGAAGGCAGTTTCCATAATACTGAGGTGCTTCTGGGGAGCAATCAAGACGAAGGTGAGTTCTTGCACTGACATTTTATTGTTTTGCTTATAAAAATAATAACGTGGTTGTTTCTATACATTATGTTTACTATTGCGGCTTATCATTTCATTGCAGTATAAAGTAGTGAAGGACTGAGCAATTTATTACTCTTTAGTAATTACCCTTCATTTTGGTGATAGGATTATATTTTAGCGACTGACATCGCTTTCAATTTTTTTTATAAGTAAATATTTACTCTTAATAAGAATAATAACTGAATAAGCAATATTCTTACACTCACACCTATTATCTTCTTCAGTTTGTGTTAAGGATACCAGATAACGGAGAAATATTGATAGTAATTTAAAAGCATCCATGACTCGAAAACAAATGCACGTATTCATCATACAAACATTTGCCTTTACCGGGATGGATCCGAACCCGGCATCCGAGATCGACGAGTAGCCTGTATAGTAAGGGGAATAGGTATGGAAAGCCGGTCGTCAAATAAATAGCACTACGTTAATAAAAATGTATTAATTTTAAAATTTATTATGACTTGAAAAGAAAAGAAGAAAATGGAAAAGGCTTTAAGAAATTAGCAATAAGCAATCACTAAGTCAACCGAATTGTCAGTATTTATAAAAATACGTTCGAGTATTGAAATATAATACCTAATTATAAGATTGTGAAGTCAGATAATAGACTAAAAGAAAATTATTGGGAACTCCGAAGTTCTAGGTAGCTCAGTAGTTATGTAGAGCGAGAATAGTGCAAAATTTAGGGAGCTTGCGTCCTGCTCTTTTCTAATCTAGACATTTGTTTAAATACTAGATGGCAGACCCGCATGTAAGGTCTGGGTCTTATAGGTACTACCGCCTTTCCCATTTCGACAGTAAAACAGTGTTTCGGATTGAAGGGAAAGGTAGCCAGTGTAATTACCAAGCATGGAAGGCATTACCCTTAGGCCTCATAATGACGCACCTGCAATACCAAGATATTTTTTTCTTGTTGTTGCAGGCGTCCATAGGCGATGGTAGCTACTTACCATCACAGGTGGACCGTCAGTTTGCTTGTCAACTAGTTATATTTAAAAAAACTTCGAAATTTTTTAAAAAGTTAGTTACTAGGATTAAAACTTTAAGCAATTTAGGTAGGTACTTTTACTCAAGAAAATATCCTGCTCCTATTCAAGCTAATATAAATAGTATAAAAACGGCATGCCCTTAGGTAGAGAAGTCGATTGTTGCTCTATTGTATTTGATTCTAACCACTTACAAGGCTTAGACTTTTCGGTTAGTGTATTTAGTTATATATCAGTAAGCTATATTTTTATATCTCACCAATCAGGTTCCGACATATAAAAAATATTCACATTAGTCTTACTGGTTGTCACTAACATGTTAACACAAAACATAATTTTCTTTAAAAATAAGTAAATTTTCTCACCACATTATTAAGTTCGTAAGTGTTTTATAAAAGTGCAGTAATAGGCGTTCACATAAAAGTCATTTAAAGAAAAGAATAGATTAGTTATGCAAACGAGATATCGTTGAAGTAAATGAACCTTGACAGTATGTAGTTTAATTCCCAAGACTACGCGTTACGGCTTAGGGTTTATCAATATCGAGTATAGAGTTCGAGGTCGTGGTCTAGCCGCGACACCTAGCGGCGGGTCGGCAACTCGCACGCCTGCGCACAGCCGCGACACAACAATACCATGCCGTGGATTTTTTGTCGTACTACCATGTACTACAGACTCGCCCACGTAGGGTACTCCCGACCCCCACGGCACGCTGTTGCCACGCATCTCCCTCCACCCACTACGTGATACAGCTCTCGAGCTACGCTGCCGCTTTAAAACGGAAAACTGCTACCATCTTTATACATAAACTTAAGTTTCAGTTTCACGGAACGATGCCGGCAGTTAGGTAGGTACAAATATTTAATTACGGTGCAATTAAGTAAATTTTTGTATTTCAGAATTTAATAAACGAAGTTGATTAGCACCTAATGTTAAATGAATAGGTATCTACGTCATGGAATAATTCATATATGCGGGTATAGTACATTTTTATTTTTATATATGGGTATAGAACAAGGATTCTATTCAGATGAACTCAGGTTATCTATAGTCAAACCACTATATAAAAAGGGAGACAAGATCTGTCTTCTTTGGGTCTGCCCAAACCACTATAGACCTATCACAATTATTCCCATAATTTCAAAGATATTAGAGAGAAAGCGATGTTTAAAAGAATAAACGATTTTCTTATTAAATCCCCAGTTCTTCACTTACAACAATACGGTTTTCGAAAACGAAGCTCTACTGCCCTAGCATGCTTTGACTTAATTAAAACCGTTACAGAAACTTTAAATAATAAAGAATCAATAGAGTCACTATACCTCGATATGTCTAAAGCATTTGATTTAGTAGACCACCAGAAACTGCTAAAAAAATTATATAATTATGGGATAAGGGGAAAAGCTCATGATTGGATCAAAAATTATCTAAGCAATCGTAAAAAATGTACTGAAATCTCAACTACGATTAATCATAAAGGCACACTCATAAGAAAAAAAATTTGATCTTCATATGTACTAAATGAAACTGGGGTACCACAAGGTGGGGTGCTCGCCCCGTTATTATTCCTGACATATATTAACGATTTTCCAAACATAACGCCACATAAAACAATATCATTTGCAGACGATACTACATTACTCGTAAAATTAAATAAAGGAGAACCCAGCAATAATAAAATAAATATCGCTCTTAAAGAAATAGTTCAATGGTTGAATAGTCTAAAAATAGATTTACAAAAAAACTAAAATCATGAATTTTATATCATATAACTCTCAAGAATTACAATTAAATACAAAATATAATGACATAGATATTGACAAAGTCGACGAATTTAAATATTTAGGACTAATCATTAATAAACATTTAAATTGGAAAGGACAAATTTGACCTAGTGTGTAATATGCTTGATCGTTACGTTTACGCTTTGAAACGGTTAAGAGAAACCGTGTCCGTGGAAGCCGCTCTAACAGCTTACTATGGATATGTGTCGTTCGTCCTAAGCTACGTGTTGATTATCTGGGGAAACTCGGTAGAAATTGACAGGGCATTAAAAATCCAAAAAAAAAAAATGCATTACAGCGAAATGCAATGGTTGGTTTAAGGATAGTTGTCAGCCTCTTTTTCGACAGTTAGGGATACTCTCCTTGCCTAGTATGTATATTAGAGACGTATGTAATTTCGTCAAGTTTCATCCTAACTACTTTAAGAAACTTATAGACGTTAACTCTAGACCAATCAGAGCACAGTACCGATATCTACTGCATCATCCGCCTTGCCATACATACATATATAGACACAATGTCTTTAACATGTGTATTATATTATAAAATAAATTACCTGAAAACATAAAAGCCTTGAAAGGCAATAAATTTTTAAAAAGTACTCGGTGACTGGTTAAAGGAGAAATGTTTTATAGTGTCAAGGAATATCTAATAAGTGATGATTATATAAAATTTAACTGTTAAGAACTTTATTTGGTGACAATAATTAATGTAAAAAACTTATTGACATTTAGATTTTGGATTTGATATTTATATTATTATGTTGACTATTTGATAAATTAGCAAATTAATAAATAAATTAGTGTTAAGTTAAAATGACAAAATTTGCACGCCAGTTATCAGGCTGAATACTATGTCTAGTATAATTATTAAGATCTCAATGTAACTCAATTGTATTCATGCAAATACACGATTATTATTATTATTATGTTTTTATATATTTTATATCTCTGGATCTTTCCTGGTAATTATAAAACGGCACACGCAACTGCCAAGTGTGATTTTATGTTTTCTATATTAGTATTTTTATTTTTATATTTTTTTCTCAGATAAAAGCTGGTCAAAAGTAAGTTGCAGGCTTTGCCAAGTAACATACTTATACTTATATGTTGTGTGTAGTGTTGACGTCTTGTAGAAAGCGCTGAACTATTCTACATGTGTTTAAAATGGCTGCTTTTTGCATGGTTATAAAACTATTTTCTGGGAGATCTAATATTTTGAGGTTGCTAAGAAGCTGTTTAGGGATAACCCCTGTGCTAGAGAGCACAAGCGGCACTATGAGTACTTTGTTTAATTTCCATATTCTCAATATTTCTTCTTTCAGTTCTGAATACTTATGAATTTTGTCAGATATGGTTTTTTGAATATTCTGGGTTATTATTATTATTATTATTAATATACCTAGTAAATTTCATTACAAATTTTGGAAATATTCTCTTTCACAGCTAAAAGGCCAGGTTTATGTACACTACCTCTACGAATCCGGAAAAATACTAATAATTCGTTTTAATGCATAGCTTACATGTACTTAAATCAAAATTAATTTAAAAAAAGATTTCATTATTATTTTATATGGCAGTATAAAAAAAAAAAAAAAAAAAATCAAAAATATATTTATTCAAGTAGGCTCCTAAGAAGCTCTTTGGAATCGTCAAAAATCACAAATTATGTATATCTATTTAAGAAATGGTCTTACAATGTCTTATTGTAAATCTGTCTTTCATGTCTAAATTTACACCGGTTCCAAAAGTTGAACTACCGAGAAGACTCCGGCAACAAACTCGTGTAGTCACTCTTTTCAAAATATGAAGTCACAATTGTTGTGGTTACATTATTTCAATATTTTGCTGTGCAGTGCCATACAGAAAAAAAAATAGTAAAAGTATATCTAGTTAGAAACGATATACAAACTTAATAACAAAAGTATTAACTTTATTTTAAGGCTGTCCGACAATGCACAGTCACAACAACACAATACATATTATAAAATTAAATAAATTAAATATTATATATTATCAAATTGGCATATCTAGTGAAAATTGGAGTACAGTTTCTTTCCACACAAATTTGTCATTCACATAATCATTAATAGTGTAATAACCTTTAGTTTGCAAGGTGTTTTTGACTAATAATTTAAATTTATGTAGTGGTAAATTAGTAATTGCTGCGGGAATTTTGTTATAAAAGCGTATACCTTGCCCAATAAAAGAATTGCGTGTTTTTTTTAGTCTATAACTTAAAATAGCTAACTTATTCTTATTTCTAGTATTTATATTGTGAGTGTCACTGTTTTTTTCAAAAGTGTATTTGTTCTGATAAATATAAATTATACAGCTGTAAATGTATTGGGAAGGTACAGTAAGTATTTTTATTTCTTTAAACAATTCACGAAGGGAATCTCTAGAGCCTAACTTGTAAATAGATCTTATTGCACGTTTTTGTAGGACAAAGATAGTTTGAATATCGGCTGCTTTACCCCACAGCAAAATACCGTAAGACATGACACTATGAAAATAACTGAAATACACCAGTCGAGCTGTGTCAACATCAGTTAGGTTTCTAATTTTTCTAACAGCATAAGCAGCTGAGCTAAGCTTTCCTGCAAGAGTTTCTATATGACCAAACCACTGTAGCTTAGAATCTAACGTTATGCCTAAAAATACAGTAGTGTTAACTAATTCAAGCTCTTCATTATTCATTTTTAAAAAGGTTTGAACATTATTCACATTAGGTAGAGAGAATTTTACACACTTGGTCTTCTTAGTATTCAATTGTAAATTATTCAAAGTAAACCAATCTAAGACCCTCGAAAGTGCCCTGTTTACATCGTCAAAACAATTCTTTTTCCGGTCAACTTTAAATATGAGAGAGGTATCATCAGCAAACAAAACAATATCACAAAGGTTTTTAACATAGAAAGGTAAATCATTAATATATATTAAAAACAAAAAAGGCCCTAAAATAGAACCCTGTGGAACTCCCATCTTCAAATAAGACCCCGAAGATTTGACTCCATTGATATCAATCTTTTGAATTCTTTCACTTAAATAAGATGATATTAATTTTAAAGCTTTGTCCCTAATACCATAATGACGCAGTTTACGTACAAGAGTATCGTGTTCAACACAATCAAATGCCTTGGAAAGATCACAAAATATACCAATGGCATCCTGGCGCAGCTCCCAAGCTTCGAAAATATGCTTGAGAAGCGCAACACCAGCATCGGTAGTACTACGACCTCTAGTAAACCCATATTGTTCGCTATGGAGGAATTCATTTTTAATAAAGTATGACAGCAATTGGTCTTCAATTATTTTTTCAAATATTTTACTTAATGAAGGTAAGATAGAAATAGGCCTAAAGTTAGTTGGGTCACTTTTGCACCCAGATTTAAATAAAGGAATTACTTTACTGTGTTTCATTAAGTCTGGAAACACCCCTTCCTCAACACAATTGTTAAATATTACAGCTAAATAAGGTGCAATATTGCTTATTATGTTCTTCATTACTGTCACTGACATGTCCCATATATCACGAGACTTTTTTTGTTTTAACTTAGTGAAAGTCTTCATAATGTCTGAGGGATTTACAAAGTTAAATTTAAAGCAAAGATCAGTTTTACATGGTGCATATTTTTTCAAAAGTTCTTCAGATTCCATTGGAGAAGAATTTAATGTAGATGTTGTTATTATAAGTATATTTGTAAAATAATTTTCAAAAGCACCGGCAACATCTGTTTCTGAATTTAAAATGACGTCATTTATTTTTAAGCTAATTTTAGTATCGCGTGGCTTAGATTTACCTGTTTCACGATTTACAACTTCCCATGTAGCTTTAACTTTACTATTAGACTTGATTATTTTATCTTTTATATAGCAGGCAACATCGAACTCACAAAACGTCACCAAAGTGACATAAGCGCAATGATAATTATTTGGCCGTGTTGCAGTTTTTTCTATGAAAAATCATGTTTTGTACCACAAAACAAAGCAAATAGAAAGAAGATGGACAAATGAACACGGTTCTGCATATTTTTCCCTATTTTTTAGTATAGTGTTGATAGACCTGGTCAGGTCTCCATTTTTGGGACATCTCCTTTTCATCAAAGCGGCGGGAGGGTAAAAAATTTCGGACGTTCTATAGAAAATCTTTAAGAATATTCGAATATAGGCCTTTTTTAAAATAACTATATATATGGTAAGCAAGTTGACGGCCCACCTGAAGGCTAGTAGGTCGCATATACTTAGACACCTGCAATAACAAGGAAAAATCATTTAGTATTGCAGGTGCGTCGTCACCCTGAAGCTATTGTTGGGTTAGATAAATTTTTAGCTTTTCATACAAACCATAAATTGACAATAATTTCTTTTTTATTACACTTTTCAACCAATCGTCTGATAACTGTTTACAGTAGCCTGAGTTGTTTATGCATGGCTAGGTTTGCTAGAATCGGTTAATTCGTTTTCAATAATTTGGACTTGAAGGCTTGTATGAAAAGTCGTATGGTGTAAACAATGAAATGCATTTCATGCCCAATAATAACACTGGCTTCCTTTCTCTGGCTTTATTTAATTTTGACTTTTTAAAAGTAATGGATGTCGCTCTCGGACAAAAACTCTTACCTTAACACATCCCGAAAATAGTTTGTCTAACTAAATGCTTATTGACCTATAAATAAGCAATGTATAATTGTATAACTAATAATAATAATAAATTACGGCAAAAGCAAAAAGCAAAAGAGCAAAGTCTGCGCTCAAGAGACCCATGTGAGTTGAGTGAGGGTCCCTTAATCTAAGAGTACTTTACATAAAAACAACTGCTTTATAATGTCACTGCGTGTGCACACACAATAGGATCCTAATAGAAATAAGACTACTGCCTACAACATTGTTCATGCGCAAACTGAGGGCGTGACTTACTGATAAATGTTTTTATGACCTAAAGGAATATTTTGGAATACATTAGAATTAAGGCGAACGCAATTTATGAAATTAAAATAGTTTTTTATATTAAGTTACTGACAATTTTATTCACTGTAATAGTTTATTAAAGACAATTATTTTCAATCAATAGAATTGGAATAATATTTTTCAAATTTAATTTTTTATCTTTAAAAAGCTTTTGCACGCCTCTGACTAGGCAGAACACGCTGGTCTATTTCGTATATTTTATGATCTATCGAACCGTGTCTCATATTCAAATAAATTTATGTCATTTTATTTCATTTACGGAGCTGACATAGGATTTACGTCAAAACAATGAAATTTATATAGAACATAATATCACTTTACATTTAATCAACATTCAAACTGATTGTCTTGATTTTGTTAAGATAATTTACAATTCGGAAGAGTAAATTTAAAACGGTAACAAAATATGTTTCTGTTACAGTCGTGCCCCAGGGCCTTACTTAATCGTAACGAAGAGACGACAGTACGAGTACTTTGAGAATACTTAAAATAAAAAGATTGCTCTGCCTTCCGCCCGGCAATTGCAATTATACTCGCATACAAAGCTGCGATAAGAATTTCTCATAAAGAGGAAAGTTACCATAAATTCATGTTCTGAATGCGACTAATGCCGGGTTTCAATAGCCTATTTTCGAACGGTTTTGCTTAAGCTGATATTACACAGTTCAATTTATGTTCAATATAGCTTTCAATTTCATTGCTTTAATGGCATTGACACGTCTAAATACGTTTCAATGTGATTGTTCAATGTGATTGAAAGCTAAAATTCAAAGTTAGCTTTCAATGCGATTGAATCAATATTGAACATTGAATTGACCATTGAAACGTGTAAACACGAACATTGAACGATGACTTATTCTGCGTACGGCAACGAAGGAATCATCACCAGCCTATATACGTCCCACTGCTGGGCACAGGCCTTCCTACATGGCAGAAACACATGAGGAGTTTGGGCCATAACACCACCACGCTGGCCCAATGCGGGTTGGTGGGTTAAAGCGGTTGCAGTAACAACCGGGACCAACGGCTTAACGTGCCTTCCGAAGCACGGAGGAGCTCAAGATTATAAATTTGATTGACCCATCCAAGGACCGACCATGGCGAAAGTTGCTTTGTTTTCGTGATCGAAACCAGAGCGCTCAATCCACTACGCCACCGAGCTCCTCAACGAAGGAATCGGGTGCATCTTTTGCTGCCAATTCCACCAATAAATTGTTTTTTTTTATCTATACAATTAGATGATATACAATCTGACGGTCCTTCAGTGATTTGTGGACCCGTCTGGTGTTGACACCTGCAATAACAGGGAAAAAATTAATTGGTATTGCAGATGAGTTGTCATCCTGAGGCTTAAAATAAAATGTATTCCATGTCCAGTAATTACTCTGGCTACCTAATAGCAGACGAAACTACACACAGGCCTGCCATATAGTAAAATGCTTGAGACTCCTTTGGCCATTCTTCCCAAAACGTGGCCACCAACGCCGAGATTTTTTCCTTTATTTTAACAGAAGAAATTTCATTAAAATCGATCTTGTCGTTTGGTTTTTACATCAAAATACCCTTCTAGCGTTGACCTTAAATATTTATTTTATTACTGAAAATTATTAAAAAAATATATATTTTTAAGTACCTAAGTAAGTATCTACTTTTCTCATAAATTTTATGATGATGTGGAGTGTAGGTATGATGGTGCTTAGCAGCGTATCACCAACTTCAAAAAATGGTAGGTTTTAAAGTCGTTTTTTTTAAAATGTTACGCATTCATATAAATTATCACCCAGCACGTACGCTTTGCGCGACATCGCTTCTAAAATGAACATTAAATGTCATGTTGAATATTTTGTGTGTAAATAGGCAATCAATGCAATGTTCAATGTCTTGCATTGCAATTGCTTTCAATTTCATTAAACCGTCTAATATACCAGCTTTACGAGGTGTAAGATTTCCACATGATATTTCTTAGGTAAATAATGTAAAATGCTCTGTCTCGTTCACATGCAAACACATGGTAGTGGGCGGGCGGGGCAGCGCGATACTCAGAACAATAACTAAAGTATTGTAAAACAATAACTAAAATATTGTTCTGAGGGCGATAGAACGGCAGATGACAGATTGTCATAATTGAATTCAATCGATAATGGCAATGTTATTTCTAATAGACTGCTTCTGATTTTGAATCCCACAAAGTGTGCTCTAACTTTAATTTATTTTCATTATTTATAAGAATCATAATTAGGTTTTTGTGTGTTTTATTCAATATTATTTATAAATTTAAATAATATTTTATTTTTTTATAACATGGGTAATATTAGAAAAAATACTTGTACTACTTCACAGAACTATCGAATGGATACCTAAGTAAGATCTTTTTAGAATTATTATTTAGGTGCGACATAAAATAATTTGTTATGAATTGCATAATAATACCAATATTTTAAATGATGTCTTTATGGGTGTTTTAAGAGTAAAACGCATGAAGTTAGGAAGTCAAAAATGGCGTGATTAGTTTTCACAGAGTCGGAAGTGCGCAAGTGATAGTATTCCTGTGTTGCATGCGCCTGCTACAGTAACACAAGTGTATCAAATAAGCGTACGGCCCGTCTGATTGTAAGCGGTCACCGTAGCAATGCTGTAGCATGTCGCTCGTAGCACTTTGAGCACTAATCACGCGCTGCCTACACTATAGAAATCAAGCGAAAGCATTATCTCGACAGCATAGGAGACTAGTCCCTGCTCCCAATATAAAGCTTTCTCAATCAGCTCTGACGACCTTCCTCACCGCAAGAATACAACTCTACAAAAAAGCGAAAACTGACTCTAAAACACTAAAAAGGAAAAGTAATGACAGTTATGTAGGGACTTATTTAGTAAAATGTTTTTTTTTAAGTTGTTGCTAAGCTGCTTTTAGAAACCATGAAAAGTGAAGCACCAACTCCAAAAAATATAGCTCTTTGTGAAATAAGTATCTACTTACATATACATAATTATTTTTCCTTTTTACTGTTTTGAAGTCGGTTTTCATTTTAGTTTAATTTTTTTTTAATATTTAGAATGTCAAGGGTCACTTTATTTATATGTATATTTATAAATTATTCTAGTTATTTTGATTTTGAAACCAAACTACCGATCGATCGATCGACTCTAAAAAAATATGGGACCACAATCTGAAAGTATACTGTTTCAGTTAAAAATAATTTGAAAGGGTAACAAACAAAAGTAGTCCAAGAAGAATTTTGTTTAAAGATTGCAAGCTATTGTCAAGTATCTCCCTTTGGGAAGCATCGCACAAAACATCATTACTTAGTTGCGCTTATTGTATACTTAGACTCAATGGAATACGAGCAAATCGCTTAAGTCAAAAATGAGTTTTGGGAGTAAATACCTACCACGGGGATTTGTGAAAGCATTTGAGAATAGAATAGAATTTATTTCGCTAGAATGTGGTTACATAACAGTTCTTAATTAACAAAAAATAAAGTTCACGACACATTCACCTGGTTAGGCATGCAAAATTTGTCAATATTAAAATTAATTCATACAATTGACAAATAATTAGGTATAAGTACTATTCAATTTCTCATTTTAAATTCAAAAAATTCTCTTACACTATAAAAACAATTCTGTGTGAGCCAAGTCTCGAGTTTGTATCTGAATTGATTTAAAGTTTGATTTCTGATGTCATTTGGTAATTTGTTGTAGATTTTAATAGCCATTGAGTTACTATTTCTTGAACGCTTGGTTGTTCTCATCACTGTGAGGTATTGAAGATCTGTCGAAACATCTTATTTACACTCAACCCGTCAAGCAACAGATTCCAGTCATAATTATTTTTAAATTGTCATAGCCCTCCGGAGGGATAACGCCGCTTGACATATCAATTAATTTCATTATGAACTTAATAGTTAAATTAATAAAAACCTAATAAAAATAAATCTAAAAATTATCATTTGGATTCTTACGTACAATTCAAATAATAAGCATATTTGCATCTCGCGCAAACAAGCCGCGTCACAAATATGAAAAAAAACCATCATAATTTTATGCATAAAAAAGAAAAAGTGGGTTTTGGCGGGTATATTAGTGTCAGTCAAGACTTTTATTACAGTAATTACAAAGGAGATATTTCATATCCGACCAGATAAACCTATGTATACAGTGTCTCAAAATTCAGGAAAAATCACGTGAATCCATAAAAAATACTAATAATTCATTTTCATGCATAGTTTGTTTGAACAAAGGTTAAAATTTTTCGTCAATTTCACCGTTATTCACTATGGCAATACGCGCAATGATGAATATTTGGCTGTGTTGCAGTTTTTTCTATAAAATTCTTGTTTTGTACCACACAACAAAGCAAATAAAAAGAAAATGGTCAATTTAACACTGTTCTGCATATTTTTACCATTTTTTTTGTATTGTGTACATAGACCTGGCCGGGCCGTCATATATTTTGAAACATCTCTTTTGTGTCTGAGCGAACGTTGTGTTACAAAATTAGTGTAGTTTTGTGTAGCAAGTGCATACACTTGCTTCACAAAACTACACTAATTTTGCGTAGCGTTAACACCAAAGAGAATTTTGACACATAAATTCTCTTTGGTGTTAACGCGCAATTAGAAGATCATTCCAATAAAAGTTAATTGGATGTTAAAGACAATTTCATCATAATTTTTTGATAATTTTATCGTGATTATCCACCTCATTCAAGTAGCATCATAGAGACTCTCCCAATATGCATTGAAATGTGTTGTCAATATTTGCACAATCATATACATGGCATGGGATTCGCCGTCCCTTTTTTTATACAACTGATAGATGATAAATATATAGATAGATGATAGATGATAAACATATGATTATAGATGATAAACAAGCTGACGGCCCACCTGGTGGTAAGCGGTTACCGCCGCTTATAAACATCTGTAATAACAAGGAAAAGCACTTGATATTGCAGGTGCGTTTTCATCCTGAGGCCTAAGATGAAATGCCGTCCATGCCCAGTAATTACACTGGCTACCTTTCTCTTTAATCCAAAAAACAGCGAACTGTTTCACGGCTGAAGTAAAAAAGGCGGTGGTATCTACCCAGGCGACCCTACTTATGGGTCTACCACCTAGTGGTTAAATTTATCCTCTTTTGTTCAAGATACATGCTTTATTCCATTCATATAAGAAATAGTGCTTTAAAGTAGTATATAAGCACAAGAAGTTATGTTATTTTTCGGTCTAATATGTGTGGCTGAGTAGCTTTATTACTTTTAGTCACGAACTTAAAGAACATAACTCCAGAAAATTAATGAATGTAATTCCTTTAATATAAATTTTGCTTTATTAAGACGCGATCTGTCAGGCAGAATTTTAATTGGTATTCCTAGTTTTCGTAATAGCAAATCTGGAAAGCGAAAGCCCTGTGTTTCTCTAAGATTTTCTCAACGGATTTGTCAATACGACGAGTTAATTCTTACCGTCAAATGTAGATTATTTTTTTATGTTCGAATAAGTATACTACGTTTGGTCTCATATAGATTACTTCCGGATCTGATGAAAGTCTTAGAAGATAGAGAACGGAACTCTATAACAAACAACAGTTCGCTTTTATATGTACTTACATTCCTTTTAATTTAATTTTCTTTAACATACTATTCATTTACAAATTTTAATATCTTGAAGAAGGTTCGTGACCAAATATAATTAGCTGATGATGTTTTTGTGATTTTTTGTTATGTATTTTTATTAGTTTTCTTGTATCGTTGACAAGTTTTTTAATCTGCTCAAAAAATTATCTTTCGTGTACAAGTAAAACTAATAATAATAATAATAATATAATAATAATAAAATCGTTTATTTGTCTCATCACAATATAGGTAATATAGTTGTTAAAATATAAAAGTTACAGTACATTTCCACCTAGTAGTGAGAGAACTGGTGCCTGAAATAGGTTTATGAGATAAACCTGTGATACAGGTCACCAGGCCACTCCCTTCGGATTTTAGGGGGGTGATGATGCCAAATTTCATGATAAGAACATTTACAAAAAAGTGGATGACCAAATAGAACTATTGTTGCAGGTGTATTGCAGGTGTGAAGGTATAGTATGGAGGATGAATATATATATTTTTTAATAATAATTATACATACATTGCTTCATACACATAATGTGAATGTGTAAAAAGTGTGTGTGTGTGGTAAGTGAGTGTATTTGGTGTGTCTGAAGATTAATTGTTTCCATTGATGTTTTATTATAGGATGATGATATTGGAAATGTCAATTGTAATTTTATATAATGGATAAGTCTATGGAAATCAGTATTTTGCTAATTAGTTATTGTTAGGGTACCTCGGCTAAATTTTATTTTATGTTGTTTTAAATAGTTAAGGATAATAGGTTTTCAGTTTGGTTATAGTCTAGGGTTTTTAAATACTGTGTTAGTTTTGATTTCGCGGTGAATTTTGTCAGATTGTAGAGATTTAGGTTTTTATTTAATTTATTATAAAGGAATGTCCCTAGGAAGCAAAATAATTTGTTTGAGGAAGTAGTGTTACGACGCTGGACCTGCTGTATGACGAATGCTTTCCTTCGCTTATCCTGGTTTATTTTGGGGTCGTAGTTGATTTGGGTATGTTTTTTAAGGGCGATGCTGAGGATAAACGATTGTCTTAGCGTTAGGACGTCCCACTTCTTATGGGTTCCCTACTATAGACTATAGTAGGGAACCCAAAAGGCAAGCAAGCTGCGACTTTTAAAATTGCTCGTTGGGCTCTCTCTACCTCAATGATGTGTGTTTTTGCTGCGCCGCCCCAAGTTATTATGCAATAGTTTATAATAGACTGACAAAACGCATTGTAGACCATCCTTATTACTCGTCGATCAGCTATATTTCGGAGAGTTTTAAATATATATATTAGTTTGCGTACTCTGGTAACAAGGGTCTCGATATGAAACTTAAAGGATAAATGTTGGTCAACAACTACTCCTAGGTACGTGATGGTATCCGTTTTAAGGTAGGGCATTGACAAACCGCGGGGATCAGGCAGCTTGAGTGTGAGATGATGGAAAGAGACGGTGTCGGTAATTTATTTGTCCTAAGTGCAAAAGTCATAAACTTAGTTTTTGATACATTCAAAGTCAGCACATTGTCGCTCAGCCAATCACTAACCCGATTAAATCCAGTTTGCGCAAGATGGAAGACATCCTCCCAGCTTTCACCACTGAAGAATAGAGCTTAGTCGTCAGAAAAAGTAATTGCTTAATGTAGTTTTAGCGAAAATTTTTTATTATATTTTATATTAAACAGCGAATTTTCACAATGGTGATATGAACATTAAAAGTTACAGCTCTGTAAACATAAAAAGTTATGGATTTCGCAAATAAAAGCAGTGGAAATTATGCGACATTGGAATGATTTTGTACGCTGTTTTTACGTCTCGAGTTCTACTCGACCTTGACCTGTAGTACGTGAGGCGAGGATGGTTAAGCTTTGTTGGCCAGTTGCGGATTCAGGTTTATTTTATTATATTCCATTTTGTAATAAATAATCACGCATTAGATATGGACGGCATTTCATCTTAGGCCTCAGGATGACAACGCACCTGCAATATCAAGTGCTTTTCCTTGTTATTGCAGGTGTCTATAGGCGGCGGTAACCGCTTACCACCAGGTGGCTTGTCAGCTTGTTTGTCATCTAGTTGTATAAAAAAAAATATTGAGTAGAAAAGCTATGTATGCCGACTGTATATTGTTCTTAATAACTTTATAAAATATCAGTCTACATGCTTCTACATTCTTTACTGTGCCCATTTGAAAGTAAACTTTTATTACATAATACGACTAAATAGAAGAACCTACTTTGGGAGTTCTGTAGCTTAAATGTGTAAAATACATCCCTTGTTTAATTTTGGGTTTAGTCACGACCGACTGTTCGTCTGCCTGTACATCAGACATATTATTATGTAGTATTTAGAAGTATGTATAGTACATCCGATTGTCTCAGTCAACTTTTTATCAACTGTGGTGTAGTTTTTGTGTAGGTAATCTGATAACTCTTCACCAAAAATGAATTTATGAAGACATGGTTACAAAGAATGAAATTTTAAAGATTACTTGTCTTATGAGTTATCATTGAACAGCCCCTGTGATCCCATAAAATATTCTTATAATCATGTTTATTTTTTTTATCAAAAAAGCCGTCGGTATGAAGGTAATATTTTCATATTCGACTTGGTTACCTATTCAAAGAACAATGTATGCTGAATTGAATAATGATGCTTGAAGAGTGAGTACATTGTCAGATATTAAAACTGAAATGAAGTTTATTTGACCATCTTTATTGGATAAGAAGGGGCTACAAGCTTGAAGTGCTAAAGTGGACGTACTCGAAAGATGTTTTTGTATGAAATAGTCGAGGAACCCAAAATACGTGTCTGTCATGCTCTTAACTTTTTATATTTAATAAATAATTTAATTTTATGTACACTTAATAATTTATCTCAGTAAAGTTACAAAAATTGCTTTCATAATACTTTTCTATTTGAGACTTATATTACCTATGTTGTTACATAAGTTTCTTGTTTTTTTATAAAATATGTGTTATTATTATGTTTTGTACTGAAAGCTTCATTAACAAATATAGATATCATTATTAGTAATATGAATAACGTTGAACTTGAAATAAAAATCGTATATTGTGAGAAATCGTAATCGTAATACAATTCTATTCGGAATGGAAATATTGTAACAGTGGTTGTAGTGAAAGCTTTACCATTAAAAATTCTCTGAATCTCTTCTCATAACCTTGACCGCGACAAAAACAATGTGAACGTAAAATCGAAAGATAGTAGGTATGATCCGTATAATGTTAAAAACAAAAATAAGTAGTAAAGATATCACAATGACAATAATTTCAAAGCTAAATCAAATCAAAAAAGTATCAGCCAAGGGGTATTACAAAACAATTTAATAATAAAGAAGATAGTAGACATCGTAGATCTGGACTTTTAGAACCGAAGTAAATAATCATTAGCTAAATTAACATATAGAATTCAGTGAGATGTGTTAGCCTCGAGGGCCGCTTAAAACTATTTGAATAAGCTGAACCCAAGTTTGGGCTTAATTTATTATCAGGGCGTTAAGAGGTCAGCATGCGGTCTAAACTGGGAAATGATAGAACTATACAGAGAGACTGTAAAATTGATTACGACTGGACCTCCTGATAAATTAAGTGATTTTCTTGCTTAACATTTATTTGATAGCTTAAATAACCAACACACAAATCCACGTAAACTTTTACTTGTACCATACTAACGAGCGTTTGTTTTCATACGTATATCTAATAATACAGGGAATAAATTCCAATGTAGCATCCATGTACCTATAGTTTAAAATAAATCCACTTTACCATATTTAACTGGCCTTTAATTAAATGTTACATTATTATTATATGCCCGACGTTTCGATTACTTTATAACGATCGTGGTCACGGGAAGACTGAAGATGTCAATTGCCTTTGATAAGTTTGTTAGTTAACTACCGTCGCTTTGTGTTAGGTATATTTTGAGCGGTCCGATTCTCGCATACGGAGCTCACGGTGTCAATTTTTTGGAAAGTGTATGATTGTATAGTTGATCATTCTAACTGCAAAGTGGCTAAAAAAATATAAGAAATATAATGGCCAATTAAGCATATTAAGATCCTGCTTATAGCGCCTAGTTTAAGCAAGTTCAAATTACAAAAAATAACATAAGATATAAAAATAGGTATCAATATTTGACTTGTTACAAACAAAACCCAAATAATTACGCTCGTAGAGGGTAAAATTGCCACTGAATTGGTTTCCTTAAAATTTAAAGCAAAGAATTATTAGAAGTAGCCCTTGTTAGATTAGCGACCACCTTAATAACATTCTTTAAGTTCTCCCCCAATAGGGCCAGCCCAGTAATTACACTTAGCATTTCACCAACCGTGCTCACAGTGTAATCTTGAATAGTACCATAATTTAACTGGGACTACTGCTACGTGCGTAACGTGTGGCCGATACTTAAGTTCACGTGATAGCGCACTAAAGATAAGAAAACATGTTAATTACCGCTATTTTATTTATGATAATCAGGTGTAACTGAAATAAATATAAAAAATATATTCAAAACCGACGACGTACTTTACTGAAGACGATTTTAATGAATCAAATCAATTGATACTCAAGGTAACACAAAGTTGTAATAAATTGTAAAGTAAAATTTTATCAATGCTAGAAGGCATATTAGATAGGTGATCCGTCTGCCTACACTACGCAGAGAATTGATTAAATTTATTTTACTGCCAGCTTAACACATAAAAATATAAAATTGAAAATTTTAAGTAACGCACCTCTCTGGCCTCATTAATGATCTATCTAACACCATCTCATTGAGACTATTCATAAGAGCCCTAACACGCTATATCTGCTGTAAGTTTCTGGAGAATTAAGGATCCTCCGGGCTTTTTGATGGCATAGGATCAGCTCAAGGTTAGTATGTATAGGAATGTCACCGAAGTGACAGTACACCAAATTTCAAATCGATCGGTGTCAAAGTTAGTAATACACTTTTATCATATAGAAAATGAGCTGATAGTCATCAAACGCCTTAACTGATCTTCATAAATTATAGCTAAAAACCATCATAGTCACGACAGCTTTCAAACAAAAAAAACCGAATCAAAATCGGTCCATTCGTTTAGGAGCTACGATGCCACGGACAGACACACAGATAAACAGATACACAGACTCGTTAAACTTATTATAACACCCCTCTTTTTTCGTCGTAGGCTAAAAAGTGTATTTAATATTTTGCAATAAGACTAGAAAATCGTCAAGTATTGCTACGTTGAAAAATGTAACAATTATTATACAATGCAAATAAATTCAATCATCAAAGCAAACAGCCATCAAATCGCAAAAATATTTACAGAGAAATGAAAAAGCAAAAACGATGAAATGTCATTGGTTAGTAGCGCTCACTTCCGATTTCGTTTGAGTAGATTTATGTAATCGAGAGAAAAACATTTATAAGGAAAAATGTTATACGCCCCTACTTTGAGTAGGCAGGGCGTAAATCAAAAAGATAATTAAACCTATTTTAGTTAAAGCACTGTAAATAAAACATGTTTTGTTCTCCTAAAGGTAAAGGAAAAAGACAAAATAAGTCGTGTTTCAACTTTTCCTCTTGCCAGCCAGCGGCGCTCACACATAATGAAAAATCTCGTGTTGGTTGACTATTTACTGTCCATCGCAGACCTCGAAATTGGCAATCGTAGCTTAATCTTGTCTACACATCCTCCATTTATTTATTCTGAAGGAATAATGTTCATTTATTCTTGGAGCTCCTAAACTAAATAAAATTAAAATTTTAACATTATTATGAATATTCTTAATTTTTGATTTTAACATTGTTATAAATGTTTGAAAAATTACTTAGTATCGAAATATGAAACTAGAAAAAATAGATTTATTAGGTTAGAGCAGTCGCCCGGATTGCGAAAGGTCGCGGGTTCGATTACCGCCTCAGGACGTGAAATTTTTCTAGTTTTATATTTTAATATTATGAATGTTTGAAAAGTATACACTTTACATTTATATAGAAAAAATATTTAACTAGAAAAATTTTATGTCTTGGGGTGGGTATTATATGGCTGCTCTTACCATCTGAGCTACCAATAACTTGGGAGAACTCCCAATTGGGATTTTTTTTCGTAGTATTATTTTACTATTTTGTTAAAAATATATTAAACTAACTGTTGCTTTTTGTTCCAGGAACATACTTTTTACTTTATGATTTCCTGGACTACTTCGAGAAAGATGGACCTAGTTTCCTGCAGCGAGAAAAATTTCTAGAGATCGTCGACACAATATTCAAGGACTTTTCTAAAATCAAGAGAGAGGCCATTGTTTTCCAAGTAAGTAATAGTAGAATAGTTTATTACTAGGTGGTAGACCCGTATGTAGGGTGGTCTGGATAGGTACCACCGCCTATTCTATTTCGGCCGTTTAACAGTGCGCTGTGTTTCGGATTGAAAGGAAAGGTAGCTTGTGTCATTCATTACTGAGCATTGAAGACATTTTATCTTAGGCCTCATGATGACGTCAGTCCAATATTGAAGCAGTGGGTGGAGAGGCAGCACGGGGTCCTGACATTCCGCTTGACACAGGTCCTTACGGGGCACGGATGCTTCGGCGGATACCTGTGTCGGATCGCCGGAAGGGAACCGACTGTTACTTGTCACCACTGCGACGACTGCCCCGACGAAGACGCGCAACACGCGCTGGAGTGGTGCCCTGCGTGGGCGGAGCAACGGCGGGCGTTGAATGCCATCGTGGGGGACGACCTCTCCCTTCCGACCATCATCACGAAGATGGTCGAGAGCGACAGGTCGTCGCAGGCAGTCCTCGCTTACTGCGACGACGTGATGACGAGGAAGGAGGCACTCTGGCATTCGCCGACGAAGGACAGGGCGGAGGAAAACAGCCTTCGGGCGGCTCCTGCCGCCGTAACATCTTTGGGCTCCGGGAACGGTGGGGGGCCATATCCCGGCTTGCACAGCCCAGTCGGCGCGTCTACGCACGGCGCGTAGACTTAAAACGCAAGTAAGTTGAAAGGGGGGGGGGGGGATGCAAGAGTCCTTTTTAAAGACCCTTATATCCCCTCTTCCTCCCCCCAACGAAATTTTGAGCAGGGACCCGACTGCGGTCGAACCGCCTTGACGACACAACGGTGAAATGTCTTCGGGCCATCCCGTGATGTCGTCAAGAAACGGTTAAGAAGGTGCGTCGCTGAGGAGTTTGGTGGGTGAGAGCCCCACACATCCCCTCTTCTCCCCCCCGGGGTTGGGGGATCGGCTGGTAGAGCTTCTCCTCAGCGTCAAAAAAAAAAAAATGATGACAACACACCTGCAATACCAAGTGTTCATCGCCTTGTTATTGCAGGTGTCTATAGGCGACGGTAACAACTTACCACCAGGGGAGCCGTCAGGTTGCTTGTCACCTAGTTGTATAAAAAGTACTTTATTAACATGCTGATATTTTTTATTTTAGTTGCATAAAGTCTGTTGATGAAAATGTTGATCAATTTAAAATAAGAAAGTGGTCGACTATTCATTTTATAAAAATGTGTCTGCATTTATATTAAAAAATATAACAGCTTATATAGTTTTTTTAAGCAACTAGAGTGGCGTACAAGCGTTAGACAGTTCATTGGTTGTCGTAACCTAAAGCCACTCGTAGCACCTTGGGCAGTACAACTTCTCACGTTTTGCTAACCCTGTAAAAAGTTCTGTTGACATCATACTCGTAGTGAACAAGTATTCCCCTGCTCCCAACATTACCGTATTTGGCCATCACACAATGTAGATAGCTATCATAATCTGATGATTAATTTTAGAATGCTAGATTTTTTTTACCACACGTGTTTGAATACACTAAATTATTTGATTCAATTAACACTTATATTTGAATCCATGGATTTATAATTAACTTATATTTTTAAATAGTAATTTGTTATTTTTTGCTGCGAGTGCTGACTCTGAATCATAAACTAGCGAAGTAGTCTAGAATTGAATCAATTAAAAAAACTTGCTCACGTGTGAAAAATATAACTAGTAATAAAAAAATATTAGGTTTCCTACAAAAAGTAAACCGTTTAATAGTATTAAAAGTCAAAAGTGAAGTAACTGCAATATTGTAAAATTTCATTTGTAGTGTTCAAAAAAATAAATGTATACTCAATAAAAAAATTGGTAATTTCTGAGTATTAAATAATACCAGTCAAATTATTTAGAATTTTTCAGCATATTTTAAATATTTCTGAAGCAGGCTATTAAAACACAAAAGTAGAATAAATTATGTGCCGCATAATATGAAAATACCGTGGTCGAAATTTAGATTCATTTTGCTCACATTTGGGCAAACCACATGTGAGCAAAATGCGACTGTGCTGTGAGTATTAGTATAGCAGAAAACCATCCTTTTTGTGCCGTAGAAAGTTTTTAGAAATTTATATTGAAATAATAAATTTACACAGATAATAATATCTTTTTTCATCACCCCTTAAAACTGTATTACTTTTTCTTTGGTGTTCCTTAACCATACTAGAGAAGAATCGTCCTTTTGACCTCCAACGAAAAAAAGGGTATTATAAGTTTCACGTATCTCTCTGTGTATCTTTGTATCTTTGTATCTGTAGCATCGTAGCTCCTAAGCGAAAGCCTAACCTAGCCTAGCCTAACAAAAAAAAACCTAACATTCGGTTTTTTTTGTTTGAAAACTGACGTGATCGAGATGGGTCTTAGCTTTAATTTATAAAGATCTGATCAATCGTTTTATAACTAACAGCTCAATTCCTACTTGGCATATGTTTCAGACACAGTAGCGTTTGTCGCTGTAGCGTGCTGCCGCCATAACGTTGCCTCAATATGCTATCGCCGCAATGATTGTCGCCGTTTTGTTTGTCGCTCTCACGTTATGGAGTCTTGATACGACTGACAAAATTCAGAGGATTCGGTTAAGTTTGGGCATTGCTTTTTTACATGTCTATTAATGATTCTCGTTATAATTAGGTAATCAACTGTGCTATGTAATCATAACATACACTTCCTACGGATATTCCTAAGATGTATAATAATATGTTCTGATCTGAGGGAAGACCACCTAAATATCAATAGCATCACTCTGAAAAACATAATGCTTTCATAGGTGGTACGAAATGACAATATGACGTCATAATCAATTCAAATTTTCAAACCAATGCATTTAGGTCGTCGCCTCACTGATGTGTAACCATCTGACAAATTAACGAAGAGGAGAATATAACGTAGCCTTTTGTTACGTTATATTAAAACACACTTCATTCAGACACAAACTCCATGTGATGGAGGTTTTAACTTAATTAGGGCTCAATCTAGGTCATGTAGGTAATTGACTTTTCGTTTTTAAGCACAGGTTCAGGTATGTTTATATTAAAATGTGGCATAATTGTGATATTATTTTAATTCAGTTAAATTAAAATACAATCACTGTTTGAATTTGTACTAGCGACCGCACATCAAGCATACACGTCAGTTGAAAAAGATTTTCTATCACCTCACGATGAACCCACTCACTTCTGAGGGTTCATCCTCATCACTCTTATTACGAAAGCAATAAGAGTACTGACAAATTCCGTCGTGTATAGTACATTGTATCTTGTAATTGTATGTCTGTTTCAAAATGTATAAATATAAACAAAATAGTAAATAATACAAATGACCCAGAGGACATGAGAAAAGAAAGTGGAGTTACACTTAGGGACCAGAAAACAATGCGTAAAGAAAAGAGCGAGGTCGCATAGGTATGCCATCAAGCGTGTCCAAAATCATATGTAGCGATGTACGGGTCATGTGTTTTGCATGGAAACATATTTCCTGATGGAGTAAGATGGTCTTGGAGTGGCATCCTTAGGGGGGAAAGCGGTAGAAAGATGATAGATGTGAGTGTAAGCTTTAATTGGATGTAGGTGGCACAAAATTGTGATAAGTCAAGGTAGTTAAAGGAGAGGAGGCGCATTGAGGAGGAGTAAACATTGAGAATTGCGAGAAAGAAAAAAGAAGAGACGTGTTATAACACGCATAGTAACAACATAACTTGTAGAAAAAAGTATTTTGCAGTTTTTTGTTATTTTGTCGTGTATTTTGCTATGTAACGATTATAAATATAATAACTTGTAGAAGTTATACCACCAAATTGAAAACATCCGCATTGTGTATTTTCCAATAGGATGTATTTTCCAATAGGATGTATTTTCCAAGCGCGTCCTGCGGTGAGTTAGGTTACCAGATTGCATTAAGGAACCGTTATTTTGTGAGGATGGGGTTTTGACAACGATTCAGAACGCTTTGTCCTGATTTTTATAAGCACGTAGGTAGCACGGTTACCACATCATGATCAGGCAAACCGTATTCTTCTATGCCATCTTTGTTGTATAAAAAAAACTACTTACCGTGTTTTTTGTATACTAACTGAAACATTAATATTAATATTATTTTACTTACACTAAAAATACAAAGATATTATTATTATTATTATTATTTCATTTTTTTTTTTATACAACTAAATGACAAACAAGCTGACGGCCCACCTGGTGATAAGCGGTGACCGCCGCCTATAGACACCTGCAATAACAAGAAAACGCACTTGATATTGCAGGTGCGTTGTCATCCTGAGGCCTAAGATGAAATGCCGTCCATGCCCAGTAATTGCACTGGCTACCTTTCCCTTCAATCCGAAACACAGCGAACTGTTTCACGGTTGAAATAAGAAAGGCGGTGGTACCTACCCAGGCGACCCTACATATGGGTCTACCACCTAGTAAATAGTAATAGTAGTAAATAGTAGTTCATTTATTTAAGAATAAGAATATCTTCCCATTTATACCTTAGTTATTCAGCAAATACTTTTCTCCGTTGTTTTCATAGAATGTCAAACCAGTATGAAATGTATGAATACGGGTAAGCAACAAAATATTATATTTAATCCAAGATGTAGATATATCAGTTTATATATGTCGTATTTAATATTACGTAAACTGACACGAAAAGCTTGGCGCTATCAATCAATACACGTCGCTTCTCCATTTTCATTTGTCCACATAACGAACCCATCCTTTAATGAAACCATGTCCTTTTCCAGACTATGATCCGATCTAGTTTGATTGGTTGAATGAGCCAAAAGCTATTCCGTGTGTCTATGACTTGGAAATGAGGTAAACAAGCAAATAGAAACTTTGTCGAATGCTTTACTGCCGCATCCAAATAGGACATTATTTAACGCTGCTCTGTGTCTCACAGTAACTTCATAAAATTACTGTCTTTGGTCACTTTGGCATACTCTTTTTCGTTTTAATCCTTCGCATTTATTCAAGTTTAAAGGCTTGCACGGAAACCTGTAAATGGAAGGGCGTTGACGACTAGAGGAGCAGGGGGACTACGACTCGACCTGGGACGAGCTCAGGCGATCTCTATTTCTGTAGCTTTGTTATACAAAACTTTTGTTCAGGATATTCATGGAATTATTATATAATATAACAATTCCATAAAGATTCCGTCTCCTGAATATTATAAAAGGCGTTGGACTAACGAACAGGTTACACTTTGAATTTTGTACCGTCTTTATCAAAGACATATTTTTGCACGCTTATAACTTAATCGGGGCATTGTGGGCTGAACTAATTCGTTCGGTGAGATACACATGGCTTCACAATGAATTCAAATAATATACCTGGGCTGTAACGAATAATTTTAAATGTAAGCATTGTGTTGAAATGCCACAGAAGTAATAATAAACCAAATTTTAAAATAAATTGGATCTGTGAAAGTTAGTAGGTGAGACCCTTGTGTCAAGTAGGGAATGAGCCGATAGTCATCAAACGCAGGATGACAACGCACCTGCAATATTAATTGATTTGTCTTTGTTATTGCAGGTGTCTATAGGCGGCGGTAACCGCTTACCATCAGGTGGGCAGTCAGCTTGTTTGTCATCTAATTGTATAAAAAAAAACGCCTGCTCAGGATCTTCATAGATTATCCTAACAACCATCTCGATCACGTCAGCTTTCGAACAAAAAGAACCGAACCGAAATCGGTTCATTCGCTTAGGACCTACGATGCCATAGACGGACTAACACGTCCAACTTATAACACACATTTTTCCATCAGATGTTAAAAATAACCAGTTTCATTTCCTCATCCCGACCTATTTTACCTATTGTTTGATAATTTCAGTATACAGACTGGGAGGAGATAACCGACGGGTATTTGAACCAAAAGATGATCGCAGACGTTGTGGGAGACTACTTCTTCGTGTGTCCAACCAACTACTTCGCCGAAATCCTGGCCGATGCAGGAGTGGATGTCTACTATTATTACTTCACTCATGTATGTACTTTTAAATATTAATTATAATAGCTTACATTAAAAGAACCTCAGCTTTCAATACTCAGCAAATCTAAGCTGTCCTAACTAGGTACTATATTAATTGACACAATTTAGTTAAAAAAGGAGGTAATTTTACGGAGGCTTGTACTCGGCTACCAAAACAAAAGGGAAGAAATAATATATTTTTAAGAATATTATTATATAGGCCTTTATTTTGACTACCGCCGTAATGACTCTAAGTTTAAAGTTGTTAAGTCTTCATCTTTAAAGTTTTGATATTCAAAACATTCGACAAGCAATTGACGGCTTGACAACAAGCGAAGATCCGTTTGGTAAGGTATACAATAAACTTGAAAACGAGTAGATAGGTAATCTTTGACGGTAAAGAGCGTGAATGATTTTTTTTTGAGTTATGTTCTATCTATCAGATCATTTAAAACTTACTTCTCTTACGAGTGTTACAAAGTGGCCAGTGTAATTACTGGGCATTGACACCATTTCATCTGAGGCCTCAGGATGACAACGCACCTGCAATATCTAGTGATTTTTCCTTGTTATTGCAGGTGTCTATAGGCGTCGGTAACCACTTACTACCAGGTGGGCCGTCAGCTTGTTTGTCACCTAGTTATATTTAAAAATACTACGGTATTTATCTGCAAATGACTATGTGTCCTTTTTTAAAAGTACCTTAGTACTAAAAATTATTAGCGTAGATATGATAATGACTTTGAAGAGAAGTGGAAAGATGATTGATGAAAAGGGAGAAAAGGATAGGTGATAAAATACCACCCTGCGGGACACCAAACTATGCACTGACTAGTCGGAGAAAGTATATTTTGTATGTCGGACGGCTTGCCGACGCCTACTGAGGTAGGCTGTTGATGAAGCTCTTCGTGTATCGGGAATGGATGATTTGTTTATGGCTCCAAATTCATTTTTTTGTTTTTTTTGTTGTTGTTGTTTGATTGACACAACTGTTTTCCATTTTGGCGCGGAGTTTGAGTAACATTACATCTGTTATTTAAATTAAATACAAAGCTTTTTTTAGTTACTTATATCATATCTACTGTGTATTGGGAATTTCATAATGGACAAAAACATCGAACAAAGAGTTTGTCTTAAATTTTGAATCGCCAATGGAATTTCGAAGAGTCACTGAAAATGTTACAGAAGGCTTACGGTGAATCAACTTTATAAAAAACACTTGCTAATGAGTGGTACAAAGCGTTCTAAACCGGCCGAGACGTGATGGAAGATTTGTTTGCCTCGCTCTGGTAGGCCATCAACGTCTGCAACTGAAGTTACGTAATATATACGATAATTCATTATTTTATTTTTATAATTTGATACCTTAATGATGGTCTTGTAAATGCTGGAAAGTTACCTAGGCAGAAATTAGCCATGCCCATTGACGTACAGTCTTACAAAAGGTATATGTAGATACACCTTTTGTAAAGGTGTACACTGGGTAGACCTAGTTTTTATTTTAGTAGCTAATTTTTTTAAGACTCATTTATTATAATTTTTAATCATCATTATCAAAGTTTGGACGACAGAATTTTCAAATGGCGAAAACTCATAAGAGACGTTCTTCAAAAAGGCAATCTGGTACTTGAACCGCTCACAGGCTAACACGTTAATTTGGCTAACGAACCAAATACGAGAGCTCTCGCTGCGTGTCACCGACATTCCCACTTTGCCGAAAGCCAGGCATCAAAGCGAATTCCTCCCCTAACATACAGGAAAACTGTTCTTGTTTTTGCGATCTGAAATATCAATAAAGCTGTACAGGCAATAGATACCCAATTTTTGTCTATTTTTATCATTTGGCTGATATATTTAATCATAACATAAGCAATGTAAGTATACATAATTGTTTTTGATTTCACCTTGGCTTAACCATGAGAAATAAACCGACTTAAAAACACTAAAAAGAAACAAATACCTAATTAAAATGAAGTATGTAGACCAGATACTTATCTCATAAAAAGGTGATTTTTTATTTTTTCCAATTTTGATCAGCTAGAGCTTAATTGTATCCATTTCTACTTATGGGAGATATCCCCCCTATTGGGGAGGCCTGTGCCCAGCAGTGGGACGTATAAAGGCTGGTTATAATGATGACAATTGCATGCAACCATTGAAGAAACATGCATAGTCGCATGTTTTAGAATTACGCTGTTAAGCCAACGACACGATGTCTTAGTGACTGATGCACACTATATCTTAAAAACTACTTAACCGATTGGAACGATGTACAGTATATGTGTTTTTTGCAATAAAACTTTTATTTTATGAGATATGCGTGAACAAACATACAAATATACATACACTCGTAAAATTTGGCATCCATGTTCAGAAGCTGGTATAGACTAACATATACAAAAACTATGTAATGCTGACAATATTACACACATACGGGTCGAATTGATAACCTCCTTTTTGAAGTTCGTTGAAAATCGTTTATCTTTTATTGCTATCGTTGGTGTTTAATGAAACAATAGAAAATCTATTGTGTCTGAGAAGCGGATACTTTACAGTCTTGATCATGGAAAATTATGACAAAGTACACTTTTTAATAAAGCTATGAAGTAGAAACGTCTTTGAAATTAATAAATAATTTATATTAGTATATAAAGCAACAGAGAAACATCAAAATAGAAGACAGAGTAATAGAGTGACACACAAAACAAAAGAGTCAATATACATATGCTTACAGGTTGGTGACGATATCCCATTAGTTCATAGAAATGTTTTGCAACTTTCTACTACATCTTATTCATTAAAAAACACTTTTAAAAATCTTGTGTGCGTTTCATATCATGCATTTCATTTATCAAAAAAGCTCAGCTAATGAAAAAATGATTGTCTTGTTCTAAATTAAGCTAGACTTAGTATTGCGACCAGAAATGGAGTAGCGCAGGTCACAACCCGAAATAGCGAGTTGTTAATCTGTGACCTTTGCCAGCAGTCCGCCTGACCCGGGGCTAATTTATTAAAGATGCAGTCGTTCCGGTGTCGACGCGGTGAATGCTAGCCGTCACATTTTATTATTTTATGCCGATATTTTTGAAACAATTTTAATATTATTCTTTAGTTATCGCCGCCAATTTAAGACTGTCAGAATTTACAAGCCGCCCATGCACTATTTTGGTAAAAATAAAAGCTATGCACGCGTTGTTAAAAAATTGGTGATTAATATTTACAAAACTTCTATTTTTCTTTATAGCAGGCAAATAAAAATACTGAAGATTTTATAACTGATTTGTTGGAGTTATTTTATAACTTAGTCCAATTTAACCCCACTAAGACACAAGTCTGCGCGTTCACCGCTAAAAAAAAACCATTCGCCGTCTCCACGGTTCCTTGACACACCCCTTTCCATCTCTAAGAGTATCGGGATCCTTGGTGTCGATATCTCTAGTGACGTGCAGTTCCGCGGTCATTTAGAAAATAAAGTCAAGCTGGCATCTAAGAATCTTGGTGTGCTCAATAAAGCGCGGCGGTACTTCTCTTCGGGGCAAAGACTGTTACTATATAAGTCTCAAGTGAGACCCCATATGGAATACTGCTGCCACCTATGGGCGGGAGCACCTAGATATCAGCTTGGACTGTTTGACGCAGTTCAAAGACGCGCTATGAGAATTGTCGACGATCCCGAGCTCACAAGCGATATTGAACCCTTAAGCCTAGGGAGAGATTTTGCTTCCTTATGTGTGTTCTACCGTTTGTATAACGGGGTGTGTTCTGAGGAATTGTTTGACATGATGCCCACAGCCTCTTTCTACCATCGCACCGCTCGCCATCAGCAGGGAATTCATCCTCATACATTGGAACTAAAATACTCTCGTACTGTGCGGTTTCAGAGAAACTTTATCCCGCGTACGCTCAGGTTGTGGAATGACCTCCCTGCAGAGGTTTTCTCGAACGAGTACAGCATGGGGTTCTTCAAAAAAGGCGTGAAAAGATTTTTACAGGGTCGGAAACGCGCAAGTGATACCTCTGGTGTTGCAAGCGTCCATAGGCTACGGTAACCGCTTACTATCAGGTGGGCCGTATGCTTGATTGCCACCTTAGTAGTATATAAAAAAACTGATAATATTATAAATATTTTCTAGATTTCAAATAAAAATATACTTTCACAGTCGCTGACGTCAACTTTTTATTATACCTACCTACTTTCCGAAACAAACGAAATTTAGAGATATATTTATATATTTTTATTAATTATTAATACGAGAAACATAATAAAACATCATAATAATATAAATTAATTAAATTGTGAACGTAACAACTCATAACTCCAAGGTATGTAAACTCGCATGTAAAGTAAACATGTTAGGAATTTTAATAACAATCATACAAATACAGGATTTGTAAAGGAAAATATTCTTAGTCATAGATGACAATAACAATAACCCCTTGTTACTCGTACATTACCGAGTTACATTACCAGCAATGTAAAAGGAAAAAATAATACTACTTTGATAACGCATTGTTTTGATTACGTTTCAACGACCACCCATCAGGGTCTGGACTGTTACTAACAGAGGTATTCTTTTGCCATCGATCATTACGTAAGCAATTACGTCACGTTAAACTACCACACTGTTAAAAACCCACACGTTGCCTAATCTTTAAAAATCAAAAAGAAGCATAAGTGTGTGCAACCAGGATTTCTCCTACATTCATAAAAGGAAATAACGGCTCCAGTTTTGCTTTTGTGAAGTTTCAAGTAACTAGTCACAAGTCAAGAATTTGCCGATTTTTTATTATTCATTGCGTAATAAGAAAAATAGCCACCCGCTTTCCTTGTTTTGTTGCCTCACAATTTGAATCGTGACCCATAAAAGATCCTAAGGGATGTGAACCACCCGTAAACTATTTTATCGATTATTTTCGTATCTATTATTTTCAAAGTTTTCTATGAACATGGCCAATTGAAATAAAATATTGAATTTCAACAAAAGAGTAAAACACTGTGTAACCTTTGGTTTAAGGCTAATACGATGATTAGGTAATATAGTAATGCCGTTGCTGTACGCGTGGTATTACGCAAGTTATTAAAATACGATCAGCCGCAGAATTGACGACCGTTGGAGTAAGCGGGTACGATTGGAGACCGCGGCTCAGAAAGTGTGGTGTGGGACGTCCTCAGGCTCGGTGGAGTGACGATCTCCGCAGAGTGGCTGGCAGTAACTGGGTGAAGCCAGCCATGGATCTAGCCAATGTATGTCCAGCAGTGGATTGTTGTGGGCTGATGATGACGATGGTGGTTTCATTGAACCAAACCCTTTTAGTAGTAGGATCGACGACATTTAAATTTTCTACTAAAATGTGTGGTGCCCTTAATATCGACAAGAATGAATAAAAAAGTTTTCTGTGCAAAATATCTGCAATTTTAAATAAAATGGAAGTACTCCACGATAATGTTAATAGATATTAGTAAGACACATAACCATTTAAATTTCTATTAAATTATATTATTATCATTTTTCATAACTAGATAGGTATATCTAAGAGAGAGCTGTGAAGAACTTTTTGACCTTATCCCATCTTCCCCCTTCCTACTCAGAAGCACGCGTGCCGGTCTTCGGAGTCATCAATTCACTTTCTCCACCTCAACATCACGCACAAAGAAATTTATTGCCTCGTCTCACTGTCGTACGTCCAGAACTTGGTATTCTTTACCAGCACATTTGTTCACTCCTTCCTATACCATGGATTCCTTCAAAAGAGGCGTGAAAAAGCACCTTTTGGGCCGGCAAGGTGGAGGCGGCTAGAGCAGTGTCTGAACTGCACTAGCTATATTCGCATATGGACTCTTCTTACCGCTTCACATCACGTGGTGTTGTCATTTGTCGTGCTATTTCTTAAAAAAAAAACTATTTACATACCGACTAATATCGACATTTTACGCTCAGAACTAAAGGATAACGAAACGCATCTATATTTTGATATACCATAGTCTTTAAATTTATGCTATGGTTTAAAGGTAGATTGAACGATAAACACAATGTTTACTTAAAAATATCACATCCCTATGGTTCATGGTCGTCTGTCAAATGGTTATGTCGTCGACAAATCGTGGGCGCCCCAGCTAACTTCCTGATTTATTGTCTGCCATTTATCCCATTTTTACAACATCGAGGTCATTTGGGACACTTTTTTCGCATTAGCGAGCACTTCATTCCATTAGACAGAGATCAAAGTGTTATAATTTATGGCATTGTAAAACAGTAAATTGGGCTTTATGTATTTCAAGCTTTTAAAAAGATTTTCAAGCGACTGGAATCATTAAAAACTTTGTATTACCTACTATGTTTATTTAGGAGCGCGTTACTTTAAAATTTTATATTTATATATAAATTTATGACGTCATTTGTTCCTATTGAATTTGAGCAAACGGTAGACATTGAATTTTAATATATTTAAATGCCTTAAATAATATTATGATGAAATTAAGTTGATACAAAAATTGTATAAATATCAAAATAATAAATTTCATACCGCTTAGATATGATTTTAAGTGACACAATTTTTAACTTATTATTACCTACTATTTATTAATTATAACTATATTATTAATTAGTGATCGCTCGCGGCAACGTCCGCTTGATGCGCGAGTGTCAGTTATGGCTCCAAAAGTATCCCAAGTTTATTGGTTAAGCGTGAAAAAGTAACACTGACAGACTGATAGACAGGCAGATAGAGTTACTTTCGCAATTCTAGTTTTAGTATGGATGAAAAAATCTTTCGACAATTACTACTTTCGTATTTTTCTTACGTCAAAAACATAAGTCCAACGTGGATACGAAATTTTCGTTCAATCAATAAACATTTTACTTTTCACATTCACTGAGTCATTATTGATTACAGATATACAGAGCATCTATTATTTTTTCAAGGTAACGAATAGCCACTAAAATAATTTATGGTATAATTTTATTTATTTTATTTATTCGAGAAACAAAGACTCATAAGTTAGTAACAACGGAAATTAAAGCTAGTTGAGTAATTATTAAAATCAAATTAAAATGAATATAAAATATAATAAGCTTACATATTTCAATTTAATTGATTCTTCTTTTCTCGTGTCACAGAATAGGTACTGGACCAAACCGGCCCCAGTTGAATTCTGTAGACCCCTATTTCATTGTCCCATAGTTCTGTAACCACTTTATTTCCTTTCATCTTTAAACCCCTTAAGCGGCGGTAACCAACTGGAGGGCTAACACAATTGAAAAATGAATTGTGTCTGGAATCTGATGCTTGACGGGTTGAAAAATTAGTTTACTGGCAATCATTCAATGGCCATCAACAGCAGAATAGGCGGTACAGTAGGTACTAGAAATGAAACATTTTTGTTAAAATATTTGTCAACATGTAGGGTAGGTTTTAGTATGGGGCCATATTCTTAGAATTGATTAGTATTCTTATCTCTTAAAATGCTAGTACGCGTTGTCCACTCTGTAAAAGTTTTAAAAAATTGAATAAAATAATTTAAGTACGTACTTATCCCCTAGCTAGAGACATACCTATTTCTTGGACTCAGCGCTTCACATTCTATTGTTTCTGGAAACAACTTAGCATCATCTCCAAAAAGTATGTTTCTAGGGGATAAGTACCTGCTCAAATTTAATTATTTTGT
Organism: Nymphula nitidulata; assembly: GCA_947347705.1. Taxonomy (NCBI): domain Eukaryota; kingdom Metazoa; phylum Arthropoda; class Insecta; order Lepidoptera; family Crambidae; genus Nymphula; species Nymphula nitidulata. The sequence continues at coordinate 11,122,786 of OX374625.1, read as the reverse complement.
CCTTTTTAGAGTTTTAATGTCGGATTTTATTATTGTTTATTTTTTTACTCACAATTTTTAGTTTTAACTTTCTAAGATCAAAGCTAGATGCTACCGTTTATCTAGATGGGTGACCGTCAGCATATATTGTTTTCTACTATTGTATCGTTTCGCTAAATAGTCACAAGAAAGCCAAAAACCGCAATTTAGCATACATAGACAACTTAATTATTACAGTTATTTAGATTTGAAAAACCAAACTACCCAATTAATTTTAAATTAATTTATAAGGGACTAAAAGAAAACTGGTTCACATGGAGCAAAAAAAGAATCACGGAAATCGGGTAAGGTGCCTTTTCACGCGTCTTTTGAAAGAACCCATGATGGGAAGGACGAAAAATGTTTGTGCAAAATAATTCCAAGTTTGTGAAGTACGACAAAGAAAAGATTCTTTGGGCGTGATGTTAAGGTGGAGACAATATATAAATGACTCCGAAGACCGGCACGCATGCTCCTGAGCAGGGAGGGGGAAGGTAGGATAAGATTGAAAAGCTCCTCAAAACACTCCATGATAAAGCCGATAGAAGGCGCTAAGCGATCCAATGCCACGACGCAACTGTAGAGGCTCTAGGCTATTCGTGACCTCTACATCGTCAATAATACGTACGGCAAGATGCCGCAATCTGTCCAGTGCATCGAGCAGTTATAGTCGACCACAGAAGTAGCTTCACACTCTAGTACCATGTCGCACCGACTATTGCGCTCGTACTTAATAGTGCTACCGTACTAATATTCATGCCATAGTTATTGCGACATGGTACTAAAGTGTTCAGCTACTTCTGTGGTCGACCGTACTTGGTAGAGCCTTCCCACAGGTGCGATGTGAGCAATATTCAACGCCTGACCGGACCACAGTTTAGTAAAGCAGGCATAATGATTTTGATCGCAGTAACGTTTCATCGAACGATGCATTTGTGTAATCACGATAAAAGCCGTTTCGGTCAGGTTCTGTACATAATAATACCTTATCTACATTATAATAATTGTGAAGTCTTGGCTAAGGGAATTATCTGCTATGAGCTCTTTCTCTATTTTATACAGGGTAGGCTTCGCATGATAGTACCTGTTGTGTAACAACTGCTTTAGGCTACGGTAACCGCTCACCATCAGATGAACCGTTATTTTTTGCCATCTTTGAATTCAATATCGTATGGTCGTCACACATATATTGTTTCCTACTATCGGATCGTTTCATTAAAAAGACATGAATACGTATTTTCGCCTACAGACACGACTTAATTATTCCAGTTATTTGATTAGAATCAAACTACTTACCCAATTGATTATAATTTTTAAGGAATAGAATGGCAATTATTCCGCATCATACAAAAAAAAACCACGTGAGTTGGATTATAAATCTCGGCGTAATCGATTTACACACGACAGCACATCAAGTATAACAGTTGCACTACGAAAGCCGCCTCTATTACGAACACAGTAAGGGCGGCCTCAAGGTCAAACTGTTACGCTTGATGTGCTCTCGACTGTACATACATAAAAATACCAACAGAATTGAAAACCTCCTTTTTGAAGTTGATTAAACATACAAAAGTAGCTTTATTTAATAGTGATATTTTCCTTTATTCTTGCCTAGTCAAGCTTTCCTTTGAGTAGCTATCTAATACAGTGGTAGGTACGAGGGTGGGTGAAGGGGGAAACAATAAATTCCAATTACTATTGCATCCTGCTGCGTCGTTTGAGAGAAGAAATCGAAGAAAAACGTCTAGGTTTATTGAGAAGAAAGGTCTTGTACAGGACAATGCGCGCCTTCACACCTCTGTGCAATCCATGGCAGAAATCCATCAGTGTGGCTTCGAATTGTTACCTCATCCTCCATATCCACCGGATTTAAAACCGACCGACTTTTATCTGTTCCCAAAGCTGAAAAAATTATTAGGTGGTGAACATTTTTTTACAAATAAAGAGGTTTATTTTGAGGATTAAGACAAATACTTTTTAAAACGGGTATCGAAGCCCTACCGGGTCGATGGAGAAAGTGTTTTGAGCTCGGGGGAAAGTATGCCGATAAATAAAAATAAAATCAAAATCATGTGGTTTCATTAAGTATGTTAGGCCAAGAACTTTTCAAATGACCCTCGTATTAGCCACTCAAAAAAGAAAAACCTACAGTCGACAGCAAATCAAGCGTAACAATGACCTTGAGACCGCCCTTACTGCATTCGTAATAGAGGCGGCTTTCATAGTGCAGCTGGTAAGATATCTTATTTGTAAGTATCTTCTCGTCTTATATCTTAGGAAACATAGATAATAGGTAACGACCTAACGTGATAAAATAACACAATTAATCATAGATTAGAGCGCGACAGACAGGCTTCTTTTTCATTAACAAGAATGGACAAATGAGAATGGACAAGGAAAACATTTTATATGGTTTACCTTTTTGGTAACGAATACTTATAAAAATATAATACCTATAATGCACTAGATACATTTACTGGGTAGGTACAATGAATTTCAGTATTAGGATAATTATGTAAAATATAAGATATAGAATGTTGTGTTTTTGTTGAGTTTTTGAGTTTGATTTTTTGTTGTGTTTTTGATATACAAATAATTCATAGCCTCTTCATTTTCTAAATTAAACGTAGAAACGTAACCACATAATTAATCAAATATTCTTATTCATAATTAATAAATTCAATAGCAAATAGAATTTCGTAAGTTAAATAAGAGATATTTATAACTGCGCCTTTCTTGCGCTATTCTAACAAAGGTAACGCGCCTAAAAGATATTGCTATTAGGTAAATACTACAATGCGAACCTTATCAAATGTCATCGAAATGTCATAACTTTCACTTCTTGGCGATCATAGAATCACATACTCATACATAAAAGTTTCTTTAGAAAATCCTTATGTCTACACAAGACAGCAACACATTTGTTTTCTCAATAATCTTATAATTGCTAATTCCCATTGACTACAGTGTGTTTGGTACAAAGCATAACAAGCAGGCACCTACCCATGTTAACATAGTCATATAAATACTATGGTGTTGTGAAAAATTCGACATTGTAAAATAAATTTTAAAATTCTTCATACAAATAGTTCGGTCAGTATGGGCCATAAAAAATATTTTCATTATTTTGAAATTTTCATAGTACTATAGTATTATATGACTATATTAACATGGTAAGTTCTTGCTTGTTATGCTTTGTACAAACACCTTGTAGATTACTAGCGCTAATTCATTATCAAGTATCTAATAATGACAAATGTAATTAACAAACTGAAAATTACTTCAATCAAACCACTTGATATTACACAGTATATTCATGACGAAACCCGAACTCGATATCATTAATATTGTACTTAATGGGGTGAATAGCAGGTTAGTTTCCTGATTGCTACAACCGAAATAGGGGTTTCGATACACCCTCATAAAGGACTAATTGATGGCTCTATTAGCGGTATTCTTAGTTTACACGTATGTTATGTGCTTGTTTGATTCATTGAGAAATGAGCTACATCTCTATGAATAGAATCAATGTTAACTATGTTTGAGCTCTATGCATTTGCAAAAAAAATCAGTTTATTATGAAACTGTGGTAGACTGTTCTGGGAACGCCCGCGAAGGTTCCTGGATTAAAAAACCTTTTTATTATTATAAAACATAACAGTTATCTCTGTACGGGTATTGTAAAGCATGCCGGGTGGATCTACTTAGTCTTGCCATAAATACTAAAACAAAGAAAAAAAAATTTCTATTGCAAATAGCATTTATTATTTTTACAGTGTGTTAGTTTAATACATAAATATAAAACAATTTAAAATATAAAAAGCTTATTCGTAGTGGTCTCCATTGGCTGCAATACAGTCCTTCAAACGTTGAGGCCAGTTATCAATAGAAACACGCACTCTTTCCATGGGAAAATTCTTCACTGTCAATCGTACGGATTGTTTTAGGGACTCTAAATTATCTTGGCGTTTAGAGCAAGCCGTACTCTCTAAAACTGACCATAAATCATACTCCAGCGGATTAAAATCGGGACTAGACGACGGTCACTAGTCTTCAGCTCTGATGAAGTCCGAAACGTTCGTTTCCAACCAAGACTGCGAAGACCGAGCTTTATGACCCGGCGCCGAGTCTTGCTGGAAGACGACTCTTTATTGAACATGGTGTTGTTAAGGGGCTTCACTACCTTCTCAAGAATGGTATCTTGATATACTTGTCCCAATGTTTTGATACCTTTTTCACAAAAGTATGGCTCAGTCAATCATTCATAGCTAATACCCCACCAAACCATCACTGAAGTCGGATTGTGCCCACGTTGCACTCTGTCGACTAATAAGGAAGCTTCTTTACACCTTTGAACATAAATACGGTCATTTTGTTTGTTCAAATGTTGCTCAATTGTAAAAAATTTCTCATCCGTAAAAAAATTTTTCTGTGACCTCCCTTTGCGTACCGCTTCAGTAGTTGTTTCGATTTCACCACCGTATTCTTTTTTAAATTATCAGTTAAGAAATGACCAGTACGTCTCATATAGGCTGCAAGTCCTAAGTCATCTTTTAAAATACGCGACATGGTCGTAGGTGCTATCTTCATCTCCGGAGATAAAATCTTTTGCTTTCGGACAGGTTTTCTACGAATTCTTTTCATTACTGCTTTGACCACCTTTTTCGTACGAGCACTACGTGGACAGACAGATCTTTTTCTGTCACAAACAGAGGAGATCTCATTGTACCTATTAAAAGCCTGACACACAAACATTTTACTAATACCAAGCGTATGGAGAGTTTTAAAAATTGCATTTGGCTCCGTACCTACTTTGTGTAATGCAATCACAGCGATTCGGTTGTGTTTATCACCCCACTCCATTTTAATATCGCAACATATTGTACAATGTATTGGCGCCAAAATGAGAAAACACAATGAACAATCATATTAAAATGACAGATTCCAATTTCAAATGTAATATTTTGTTTATTTTTAATTGTAACAGTATTTATGGCTAGACTAAGTAGTTACAAACATAAACAAAGTCTGATCAAATAGTAATATTAGATTTAATAGTAGATAATTTTAAATGCAGTGAATAAAAGTGTTATTTACAATTATGACGTCATAAATCAAAGCAATTTTGAATGCGATGCATGCCTAAATGCAATTTATTCAAAATTGCTGACGATAGAGCATAGTGTTGTAGCATTGAATTTACAAGCGTGCAATAATATTCGTTTATCATCACACTAAACATGTGACCCAAATGCTTGCCTTGCCCCACTGATATCATAATTATATAAAATGCGCTACATAGTTATATAAAATACGGTAATAATATTTGCTACGATACTATCGTAAACCCCAACAACAAAATTATGAATCGTCATAAGTTTACGCTATACGATTTTCAATTTATACATCTTGTTTTATTTCCCATAGTTAACCATTCCAACGGGTTAAAAGTGCTTGCACTTATTTAGATCCAATAAAGCAAGCCTGAGTGTCCATTTACAAGAATTGAACTACAATAGGACAAAAATACTCAAGGGTAAAGAATTTATATAATGGTAGCATGAACTATGCAATTGTAAGGCTTATATTAATCGTATTTTTTTAAGTTTATAAATAATAAACTACTATAAAATTAGTAATAAATTTGAAAACCATGTTCAAAAATAAAATTCTCAAATAGTTAATCTATTGCAAAGAAATAATACCTAAATAGACAAATTTATAATTTTATCAAAATAAAAAATCATGGATTCAAGCTAAGTTCTTTTAAATCGTTCTAAATAGTAATTTAAACCCTACTAACGCTTCGACGACTTCTTTAGATTTGCAGAAGATGCGGTAAGGGAAAACCCCCAGCTTTAAGAAGTTTGTAATGATATTAGAATTTCGTTTCTTTGTAGGTCAATGGCATTGGGTTGATAAGTTCTTCAATAAAGAAAATATTATGCATATCTAGTGAAAGACCAGATTGTTTAATAATAAAACCTACAGATGCTGGCCAACTCTACAAGTTAGATTTTTAGTTCTTGCGAGATTATATCTATATTGGTATAATATCCAGTGATCCTATATCGATTAGTAATCTTTCGCAGTCGAATATTTATGTAGTGCGATTCACTAACAGAAATATTCGACAGCGAGCTTGAAGACTGACAAGACAGAGAGTCGCCACTGATTCTGACGTTTGAGCACAGCGCTACGCGTGAGCGTATTCACTAATCTCTACGTCGATCTCTTGGCTGTGTATGTATTGTCTCTGTTTTAGAGAGACGATAATAATATAAAGTAAAATCAATATTCTTCGATTTAGTTTCTCTTGTGTTTACAATGTGTCATAATGATTCCTTTCAATATTTGATCGTCTTTTACAAAAATATATAAAAATAAACAAACTTTTACAACCTTTGTTTTTTTTTCGCTGAGGAGAGCTCTTCCAGCCGACCCCCCTACCCCCGGGGGGAGGAAGGGGGGGGGGGGAGGCTCTCACCCACTAAACTCCTCAGCGAAGCACCAACCGCTTTCCATCGACAGGACGGGATAGCCGCAAACATTTGCCATAGTGTCGATGAACCGGCCCGACCGTAAGTCGGTTCCACCTCGGAGTACTTTGCGGGGGATAAAAAAGAGGTCCTTGCGTTGTTCTTTTGTTTTTCTTCTTGAAAATAAATAATATTACATCTATGATGTCGTATTAATTTTAATTTACATTTTAATGCAGTATTCTATACGCACAACAGTTTAAGCATTGGTGCAAAGTCGTTTTTATCCGCTAGAGGATAAAGTAAAATTGAATTTAGAACATCGTGTGCACTAAGTTTTTTAACTTGTTAAAAACTCAGACTCGGCACCTTCTTGGTGTACTGCGCGCGTCATTTTCTTTTCACGACCTTAGCTTAAAAACAAGTAAATTGAAAACAAGTGAAATACCTAAAATGAGTGATTCTAGCGACGAAGAAGTTTATTTGACGCTAACAATTGACTGAAACTGTTAATGATGCGCAAATGCTTTTTTTGCATTTAGTCATTTCCTCGCTGAGGTGGGATGAAAAGTTAGGTAGGTGTTGCACTCAAGTGCAAATATTTTTCACCTCGTGCTCATATGATTCCCTCGCTAGCTCGGTCATCAAAATTGAGCACGCGGCTAAAAAGCATCTTTGCACTCTTGTATAACAAATAACTATTATCTGTGCGGCGATGCACTGGTAAAAGTTATCATTATGTAACTACTAAGATTGTAACTTAATATTTGAAATGAGTGACCACACGAGTTTGTTGCCGAAATCTATTGGGTAGGTCAACTTTTGAATACGATGTAAAAGACACGATAGACAGACAGACATTACGACGCTGTTAGTTCACGTAAATTCAGACATGACAGACAGGTACTATGAAGATGTTAGTTAATATGTTTCTTAGTGATAGTCATACAAATGTGATTTTTGACGATTCGAAAGTGATCAAAAGTGAAATGAAAATATGTTTATGCCCCCAAGAAGGGGGCCTATTTTAATAAACATATTTTCATTTCTTCGGAGTCTTCAATTCACTGTCTCCACCTCAACATTAAGCACAAATACATATGTTTAGTAACTCGTTTCTTTGTCGTACTTACAAAACTTAAAATCCTTTGTCTGATATGTGCGTGTTCCTTCCTTTTTATAACATGGGTTTCTTCAAAGATGGCGTGAAAAGGCACCTTATGGGCTGGCAAGCGAACAATAAACAGACCATACATTTGTTAACTGTTTTTCCAATTGTGCAACCATTTCATTAAGTTACTTATTTTATTGTACCTTTAAATGTGGAGGGTTTATAACATGTGTTACAGGATACACCCTAGTACAGGTATCAACATGGCTTAATTAACTTTGTTATTACCGTCCATGTAGGTAACATATATGCTTTTTATTTATTTTTTCTTTATTGTACACAAAAGCAACTAAATACAAATACACTTCCTCAACCCGTTAACGATATTTTAATTGCAAAGGTAAAAGCTGTACCTCAATTTTTTTTTCTCGAAGTAATTTTCTCCATTGCCTGAAAGTTACGTTTTATCGTTAGGCATCAAAATTATTACAGCAAAATGAACACGTTTGGGGTTTTATCACTAAATTATTTCAGCTACACCTCCAAATTAATTAACTCGTAGATTTATTTTGTATAATAGAAAACCATTTTGTACAAGCAATGAATGCAAAAGAAGGTATGTTTTGTATTATTTAATTTTCCTTTGTATTTTAATTGTTTGTTTTACAAATGAACTTGAAGTTAAACTATTAAATAATTTCTCTTTGATGTTACAAAAACATTGTTCTTACTTTTCTAGTTTGATAAAATTAAAATTACTTTTACGAGAGTAATAATAATGAAGTATACTTACAGTAAATATTATAAATAATGCTTTTATAGTTTATCATAGTTTTAGAGTTTCTATTCGTTTAATAGTTTCTCTCTATAAACTAAGTTTTTTACCCAATCGATTTAAAATAATTTTTCATAGGACCAAACGGCAACTATTCTGCATAGAACATAAAAATAATCACTAAATCGGATCAGAAATCTCGGCGTAATCGGTGTACATACATAAAAAAATACCAACTGAATTGAGAACCTTCTCCTTTTTGAAGTCGATTAAAAATAATCGTACACTGCTTGTGATCCGCGTTAAACTGAAGTAACATTCACTTATTAAAAAATAACAGCTACAAAAGAAGGCTTTAATAATTCTTGAGCGGAGAGCCCGCAGATTTTTTTTAAATCCCGAGGGCATTACGAGAAGTTACATAATACGTTGGCTGACCTTTCCACAAACGGGACTGTACATACTGAGGTATACATATAGTGCATGACAACGCATAACGTACGCTCGCTGTATGATGTATGCATTAATAAACGGATACCCCGCTTGTATAGCAGCTTTTAATTCACTGCGCCAGAAAAAACTTTTACTCAATACGGTGTAATTGTTACCAAGGCTTTTGAGTGTTATCGTACGAAGAACATATACTTGCCCCTGAATTTTTCATGAAGAAATTGTCGTTAGATTTCCCAAGTCACCTCGATCCAATACTTGTACTACCTTTGCGGGATCTCTTGTAGAGCTAAGTCTTGAATATAGAGTGGAGTACCCAAAATCAATACACATGTTCTGGGTTAAAGACACTTTCTTGGCTAATTGCTATTTCTTTCTACAATAAATTCTTATTTAAATTTGAAGTTATTTGAATTCGTATTTTGTTAGACACGTAGAAACATCAGTAATACGATAGAATATTAGAAAAAATATCACCGTCCTCACCTAATAGAAAATTTGACTCCTGTTTCTCTCTCTACTTGTTCGTTGATAACTTGAAAACGGCTTTACAGATTTTGATGCGGTGTTTACTTTTAGATATTTATTTAGAAAGGCTTTTAGCTCTATAGACATTGTCACGCTGTGTCCAAAGAGAGCGGCCTAATAACAGTTTTAGTAAAGCATTTCTTTTGTCACTGTTTTTCAGCGTTACGTGACTTATGTTGGCTAAACCTTATGATATCACTAATACAATGTAAAAGGGAATTTCATTTAAGTGTTGACAATATTGAAAACGAATAAACTAAACCTTATGACTTTATATGTATAAGCAAGTCAGGCTAGTCTTAACAGTTATCAAAGTATTTTTCAAAATACAATCTTAATGTTTAGTAAGAGCTATTTCTAGTTTTTCAGGCTAACCAAAAATCGCCGATATTTTTTTTACTTTTCGAAAAATCATGTAATAACTTTTTAGACTAGCTGAGTTGCTTATATTTTCAACTTAAAAATTTGTATGAAAAAATAATTATGAAATAAAAATTTACAGTATTCTACAAAACAGACAAGTAAAGATAACGTTTTTGATTTCTCTCTTTACCTATCTGTAATTTTTATTCGAGAATCCAAAAGTGAAACCCAAAGACCTAGAATCTAGATGAATATTCTGTAATAAAAATTTACCATTTTTATTGTAGTTTTGTAAAACTACCACAGAAACAATAGGCTAAAACACCAATAGACTTACAGCGTGGGTGTTACAAAGTAATTGAACAACAATATAAGTGGGTAGCGAAGGAACACTCATTACAAGTTTCTGAGTAAATAAGGAAACTTGCGGGCATCGGTGAAAATTGAGACAAAAGTTTTGAACTAAAACTAAGAAAACAATCATTATACAATTTTGGTATTAGCCAATACAAAGTACAAAGTTCACTTCTATACGTCTACTAAAATAACAGCTCAGTAATTTCAAATCTATTAGATTGTTTCAAGCGTATTCGAACCTATAGTTTCTATTACAAGTAATTTGAACCATTTTATTCTAAAAAATAAGAAGTGAGTAGGCAATTAGCTAGGTCCCGCGACTGCTGTGAAAACTCGCAGTACAGAGACATTGCGTTGTTACTTTTATTTGTAATATCATAACGTAGTCGCATTTGTTTTTAAATAAGTTTTGAACACTTCCTTGAAAAGCCATTTGCTGCGTAATCCGCGGATTGCGGACGGAAAACGGTTTTCGCGAGTTATTTCAGTTAAGTTTCTGATTGACTCGAGTGTATACAGAATAATATATTTGTGTAATAGTTCGTTAATTTTTAATTAACTGATTTCAGCGCACCAGCACCAGCCTCTGGGGCGAATGGATGGGCGTGATGCACGGAGACGAAATGGAATACGTGTTTGGTCACCCGTTGAATATGTCTCTTCAGTACCATACCAGGGAACGTGACTTAGCTGCGCACATCATGCAATCATTTACAAGATTCGCTCTGACTGGGTAAATGTTATTTTTATATTTTAATTATTTTGTAATAATTGTTGTCGCTACCGCAGTAAGGCTTAGCAGTCATTTTTTAATATGACATGCGGCTTTATTCTTGAAATTAATTTAGTTAAAACAGTTTTAAACATATTTTTGTCATTAACATGTTGGAGTGAGAGTAACAACACATAGTAAGACTTTAATAACTTTACACCTGTTTGAAATTTTGTTTTCAGTTACGTCTTCAAAATATCGAAGATACACGGGAATTTTATGATAAAATTTACTTCAATAAGTAGTAAGGTTACCAACAAAAAAATATGCTATCACATATTAGAATCACATATAGCAGTTAATAATCCCACAATTACATTGATCAGGGTTTTGTAGTTTCAATCATCTTAACTGTCTTTTATTGCTGACCGTACCTTAGTTAGTTTTAGTGTAGAAGTAGATCGATATGTTACGTTTGAAGGTTGGATTCTAATTATTTAGATTTATGCAGTATTGTGGCTGCTCCAGTTCGCATCTATTCAAAATAAGTCAGTTTTGGCGATTGTTTGACAACCATTTGACAGTTGTTGGTGACATTAGTGTTTCTACGACGAGCACGGCATGAGCCAGAAATGAAAAGCTTGTTTATTTATGTATCTTTATGTGACAGTCATTCAAATATTGAAAGAAGTCATTATGATACATTTTAATTACAAGAAAAACTTAATAGAAAAATATCGATTGAACTTAATGTCGATAACATTAAACAGCGACAAACATACACAGCCAACATATACAGATCGACGTAGAGATTTGTGAATACGCTTACTCGCCGCGCTGCAGTATGATTCACTAACAGAAATATTCGACATCGAGCTTGACGACTGACAGGACGACGAACCGCCATTGATTTTGATCTTTATGCATAGCTTTGAGATTCTCTAAAGTCAGCAGTCTTGAATTCGGCAGCGCTGTCATACCTTTTGGCGGTAGTTTGACAATTGTTTTAACACAGTTGACAGTTATTTTAAAAATATAATAATTTACACATTTTATGTTTGAAAAATATTTTGGAAAAATATCGAGAAAAGTTCATACCCGTAGACGGGAACCAAACCCATGACCTTTCACAATCCAAGAGACTGCTATGCTATGTAGTATTTGTATTTAGTAGTAATATTCTTTACATTGCTTATCGCAATAACAGAAAGACTAAAACAAAGTCATAGGATTATCCCAATCTCCAGTCGTCGCAGAGCCGGCAGCTCAGTGGTTAGAGAAGTTATAAGGTTAAAATTCACTAGTTCGATTCCCGCCCAAGAACACGTTTTTTTTTAATAATACCACTTTATCGGATAGAGCTCTTGTTGGATTATATGAATAGAATAGAGTTTCGTTTATCGCGCAATCTAATAACACAATGATGTAAATATTATGAAAAAATCCGTAGTATTGTCTTATATTTTCGCGAGCACTACACATTTGAAATAAAACCACTTTGACTGGATTTAACTCGCGTTTACTTAGATGTTACATTATTATTAGATACTTGACGTTTCGATTACTTTACAGCGATCGTGGTCACGGGGAGACTTCTGTTCTCAATATTTTCCAAAATAAACTTGACTCTTCCGACCGTTTCAGTGATTTCTGGTGGTTAGAAAGCAAAATCACCATCTTCGATTGCTTAGTTGAACCACATCAGTTGTGTCAGTCTTATAATAACTATTTCAATATTTAATTTTTCAGTAAACCTCACAAGCCTGAAGAGAAGTGGCCTCTGTACTCTCGGTCCTCTCCTCATTACTACACATACACGGCCGACGGCACCAGCGGCCCTGCTGGACCCCGCGGGCCCCGCGCCTCCGCCTGCGCCTTCTGGAATGACTTCCTGAACAAGCTCAACGGTCTGAAAGGCACATTATTTTTATATCACTTTCAAAACGAAATTTCGAGCAAGGGAAACGTCGGTAGTGTTTCCCTTTAGTGAAAGTAATGCGATAAATTGAAACTTTTAAGTATGTAAACTTCAATATTACAAATTTTTTCTAACCCATATTGGGCCAGCGTGGCGGTGCTATGGCCCAAACTCCACATGTGTGCAGCAGTGGGACGTATATAGGCTGGTGATGGATATTTTTTGCTCTTGCACGAAACTAATCCGTGCATTCCTTCTTGAATTCGGGAGCGATTTAATTATCTGTACATTAACCATTTTTAACTTATTAGTACTTCTTTAAAAACATGCCAGTGAATGATGGCTAATTAGTGATTTACCTTGTGTTAAAATTACACTGAACCCAGGGCCTCAACTGCTGTACCACACGTCTTATACGATTTATTTTCTCTTTTACCTATGAATTTTTTTTCGCTATTCAGAATAGTAGGTGTTACAGCAAAATAAACGGATATTTATATATCTACAATGTACGAACCAGTATAATATTTTGCTGAATTTGAATTGTATGCACCTTTTTTAATCAATTATAAATATTTTCGTTGTACCAAAATTTTTAATTTTCAAGTCGGGTTTTGAAAATTAAAAATTTTGGTACATTTGGTTTATTTTCAGGTAGGGAATTAAACCCGTCCCGGTGTAAAAATACTCACGTCACGCTTCAGTAGTTAGTAAAACCCAATTAGATGATAATTAAGGATAAGCCTGGCCAGATTTTCAGATTAGAAAACGTTTTTATGCCAGTCAAATATTCAGACTCAACTAACTTAAATCACGGATTAAAATCAGTCAATATACAAATTTTTAATTAAAAGTTTTAACACCGAATAATTTTTTAATCATTTCTTCCCATAAAAATAAAATAATTATAAACAGCGATCAAAATATATTGTTTCGAAATTGCTTGCCTTAAATCGTAATTGATGTAATTTTTAAATGTAACAAAATACTTTCCGTTTATTGCTTTAACACCGGGAGCGTGTCGGTGGGTGGAATTAAGGGATTTCAGATTTAATGAATATTTTTTCCATGAATTTTTCATTAATACCTTAAAAGATATTGAAGGGAGATATTTTTTTATGAGAAAGGTTCTTGAAGTATTGATTTTAGTATTTTGTTTTATTCTTATGAATTCGCACTTCTTTGTTTTCAGAACTAGAACATGTCCCATGTGACCGGGCGGTGACTGGCCCCTACAGCAGTGTTGCCGGCACTACCCTGCCCATAGTGCTACTCACGACACTCGCAACCACAGTTGCTTTGTAAATCACCAGTATTTATGAAGCCCCCATCGTGCAGGCTCAAGTGAATAGACGTAATGAGGACTAATTATTTTCTACGTAACTTTTCAGTTGGAATGTTATGAGAAATAGAATTTATTAGCAATTAGTAGGTTACCTACGTACAAATATGACGGACTTGTTAATCTATTTTTGGACGTTGTAATGAGATAGAACTGCTTACCGGTGTGTTTGAATGAGACGAAAAATTGAAATATATTACTCATTATTGACGCGGTCCTAATTACCGCGATGTAGGGCAGTGTAACGGCTATTTCCTTTTTTATTGTTAGATGAAGCTTGACATCGTTTTGATAATAACTAATAATGTATTATGACGTGGATGATGAAGTTATGAAAAGCTTGATGTACCTAATTGTTTGATGTAGACCAGTTTTGTGAAGCGCGAAAAAAATTGTTTAATGTTACGTGTTGTAAAATTTGATAACGATGTGTTTTAGAAGTGTGATATACAATGAAGATCACCGCTACTTGAAATTGTAAAGAAAAAAAACTTTAATCGCATTTTTAAAAAGTAAGTTCTTTGAAACAAATATTTAAATTATAAATTTGGGTAACGATGATTTTCATTGTAAGTAAAGACTAAATAGGTTTGTGTTCTATGTGCTATTTTTTATTGTTTCACAATGTTCCTCTACCTAGTTGATTCATTGTAACATTTTATCTTTAGTTATTAAAATATAAGAATTAATAAAACTATGTTAAATTTGAAATTGTAATCGTACAGCCATTAGATTTGTGTGTAAATCGTGTTAAATTTAGATGGTTATGTGTCGGCTTTGATTGTTAAAGCGATGCTTACACACACAACAGTGATTGTACCACCATACATATCAAAGTGTGCCTGTGCTTAAATAGCAAATGATACATATCTTTATCTTAGTAAATTATTAGTATTTTATATAAATAATAAAAAAAATATTAAAGTCGAGCGTATACCGTGAATTTTTATCAATATATACCTATTTATGTACAATTATACTATTAGGAAGCTATTAATTCGTACCACTTGAGAATCTTATGAACTCCAAATTCTTATGACTTCGAACAGATGATAGTATGTAATGTATATAATCCCTACTTATGAATAGGTCGCAATACTCTGAATACAAATAGACTTATCTATGTACGTATTTGTAATATAATATATATAACGGAAAATATAAAGTAGTAAAAATAGCACACGTTTTAGTACATTTTTGGCTGTTTAGGGCAGTAATTGTCACGTTGTGAATATTCCACTGCCAGTTACATGCACTCCTTCTGCAATCCTTTATATCATTTCTAACTTAGAAAGACTTATGTTTTATTCATAGCAATTAAATAAATTGAGCTATTGTAATGATAAAACGGGATTTTAGCATCAACAGTAGGTTAAATGATAGTTTTGAGAAACTAATTTTTATTGTTTATGATATTCTAAGCAGCGATATATTTTTTTTATGAAACTAACAATCCAAACTGATGGCGTCTTTGGTGACGTCACGCCTGCCATTAGGCGGCCGTTGTTAATGTGTCAAAATATTAATCAGTTAATTTGATGAAAGAAATTGATATTGTACCTATTACATTTGACATCGATTAGTATTTTCTTTATTGTCATCTACCCTATTGTTCGTCACTTATTATTGTCTTTAAAGGTAAAAAAGTAAAATAAACAGTTGTGGTTTCGATTGTTTACAACATACGATATACATTAAGATATTCATTTATTTTGTATACAGCAGATAGGAAAAATAAAACAATAAACAGGTAATTTTGAACGCATTTATAACTTTGAAATTTCACACCAATGGACTTGTAATAATTCAAGCGGATTTAAAGCTTAGGGGAAAACTCGTCCAGTTTTAAATTCTTTTTCATTTTTCGGGTCACACTTCTGACTGATTCTTAATGATCTAAAAATAACATAAAGTTTTTAACTAAATTCAAGTGATTATGTTATGCTGGAACTGTCACCTGAAAAATAAAAGGAGGCTGAGTAGAGTGTAACTTACAGCATAAGCAGCTCGACAAACGGATGTGCGATGGACGATTGTACGACACAACGGAACTCCAACTAACTATAGTTCAAATGCACGCTTGACATTCTCAAAGTCAACATCACTCTAGTGCGTCAAACGATTGTTGGAAAAACCCTCACACTTTTTTTCTGCTTACAGTTTCTTCTAAACTATTCTAACCAATATAGGTAGTAGTATGTAATATAGGTACAAAGTAAAGAAACGGACAGAGGCTTACTATATACATCGGCACTACGTTAGGTAAACTGCTATAAGCATAAGGCGTGTGTGTGCGTGAGCTCGGGCCGCTTCGTCAAAATAAACATTGGTAACATTTGTAGTGATACAATCAATCTTATGCGAGACTAAGAAGTATTTATGTTAGATTTAGAATTTATCATTCAATTAAGATGAACAAAAAATATTGTAAAATAAAATTCCCAAAACATATTTAGAGCATGTTATTTAAAAAATATATATAAACGCTTAAAATAAATTAAAGCGTATATTTTGCATATAAAATTTTAAACTAATGTACCAATCCTTCGCAGAATAGATAAACATTTTGGCCTCTCCTTAGTGAGCTAACACTGTCCGCTTCTTAACTCTGTAATATATGTTAGGTTCAATTAGAACTGTGACCGACTGTCGCAAAATCGTTTGTCTCATTACAGTGACGTGTCCTACATGCGTTCATTCGAATTACGAACAGTTCTGCGGGACAAGCGTTTATCGCACATCCGTTTATCTAACTCACGTGGTACACTCGAGTTTGACAGTGTATGAGTTTCCTCACAAGGCTAGTAAATAGGTATCTAAACTACACGTCTCTTAACTTTGATGTAGCTACGTATCTGTGTACTTTTCTGTTACAAATATTCATAGACATAATCAACAATTAATTTACGAATTCAAAACGCAAAATAAATTATTTTTCCTTAAATAGAGAGACTTTAACCTCCTTCAATACTCTATCTGTAGCTTAATAATGCTTTAAGTGAAATATATCTTATGAATGTTAACAATTTTATACTTACATAATGTATATACTAAAATGACATTTAGTATTATACACGATATGCGATTGTCAATTACTACCCTTGAAAATGTATGGAATGTACTGGGAACACAAAGAAGGAGGATAGTATAGAGTAAGAAGAATCGCAAACGGAAATTGCAAAACAATATTATTAATGTAATATTTTATAACGATAGTACAATTAAGTATTTTTTGCAAATTTTCGTGACGTTTTTACGTCCAAATGGTCCAGTGTTGAGGGTCATGTTGACGAAGAGTTTAGAAGTTAATATTGAACATTATAGAATCTATGTGACTGCTAAGAATTTCACTCTACGTGAAATAAATCTTCACGGTCAAATTTTTTTATAATTCTGATAATATTCCGTGAGTTCGTATGGCTCTGAATACTAACACAATATCAAATTATAAACGTATTTAAAATATGCTAAGGTAAGCACAACGTAGTTTCGTAATTCACATCAATGTATTTGCTCTGTCATCTTCACTAAAACAGATCATTGGCCTCAATTTAATGTCAGCAAGTATTTTCGTTGGCGTTGGCGTTTTACGTTAGAAATAAGTAGGTACTAAAAATACGAACAAAGTGCAGGTTTTGAGTACCTACTGATTTCTTTTGGGAGAGAACTGCACAAACAATCTATAAGTCGCAGCCGTCTGGTTTAATCAGCCGCTTAACTGGACGCCTCACCCGTTGATTGAACGCCGGCATCCAATGAAATGGCTTAAGGATAACGAGACAAGTCATTGAGCGCAACGTTAAACCAGGTGGTTGCGACGGCATGTCAACCGTCTGAGTGAATTAGCTTTTCAATTGAACGCCTAGGCAGGTCGTTTAAATCGAAGAGCTTTTGTGTGACTGTTTGAGTGATTGGTAGATTCGAGGTTTTTTTCTACATATAACCAAAACAATGCCAACATCGTTAAATTTTTATGACTAATTATAAGTGGTCATAAAAATTTAAACCCACTAAAAAACCACTCGGTTAAAGGCGATCCTTTCAATACGCGAAGTCGTTAAACGTTAAGTAAGTCTAGTTCAGTTAACTATCGGGCTAGGCATTTGATTGGATGCCGGGGTTTAATCAACGGGCTAGGCATCCAATTAAGCGGCGAATTTAACCAGATGGCGGCGACTTAAATACAACGTGTAAAATAATTGGGCAGTATTACTCTAGGAGGTGGATCTGACAATAAAACTGAGAATCTTTTTCTACGAGACCAATCTCCAGATCACAAAAAAATCAGGTGTTCCATCAATTTATCAAGCGTTTTTGATGTTGGTTTCATAGAGAAACTTGTTCAGTTTGATGGTCAGATCCATCCCCTGAGTGTTACTGCTCAATTAATTTACACGTTGTATACATATATTAGAACATCCTGTAATTTTAAACTACCTACTTGAAAAGTTGCTGACATTCCAGAAGGCTGTACCACAGATTATTCTGTGGAAATAATGCACGACTATCGCTTTCATGTTGAATAGAGCACGATTCAAGAAGTTGATGGGATAGCTTTAATTAGTCCAATGTAAGATGTAAAGTGATGTAAAGTAAGAATATTTTAAGTAGAGGAAATAACTATTGCGTGTCACTTCATTTTATTACTTAATTAATTTGAACTTCTTCAAAATTATACCTACTTACGTTGATGTCTAATTTTAATAAGTTATTGTATTATAAGAGTTAATGTTTGCTTCAAATGTTAAATGGATGTAGATTCGTTGTACTTTGTAGAAAAACTATTATAGTTATAGTTTTATATGTTAAAATTAGATATTTATTAAGTGAAATGTATAAATTGATGGAATCTCAGTAATTAATATAAACAAATAATAATATTTTGTATAATGTAAATCTCGATTTCTTGTAATATTATTTTTTCATTGGCCTAAATTATTTTTCCATAATTTTTATCACGAACTGATTTATGTTTTTTTCAACTGTGAAAATATTATGTCAAAATAAAATATACCGTTTGTAAAACTGTTAATATATTATTATTCACTACATAAGCGTAGAAATTAGAACATATTTAAGGCATAGATTGAATGTGATTGCCATTAGTATTTTATGTTAGTAAGTACCTAAGTAATATTGGATTTTCTTAATAGTATCCTGCTGAACATACAATATTTCTGATTAGAATGTAGAAAAACACATTAATAGCACGCCAGCAACAAACTCGATGTCCATACAATAATAATTACAGTAAAATAAGTTAATTCAGTGTTTAGTTTTACGCTGTGTTTACTTTGTAAAGAGTATACATAATGTCAGTTCAGTATGTAGTTCACTAGATATTGGTAAATTTTTTAGAAGAATAAATGTTCAATGTTTTATGTAATAATGCTAATAATTATATCTGTCATGTAAACAATCTTTAGTATGTACTGCTTTACAAATTAGGTGCTAATTTAACTGTGTGTATACATAATTGATGTGCACTTATTCATTCTGTATTACTGTAAACAACAAATGCGAATGACGTCGACAATATCTATTTTATATTTTGAATTTAAATGAAATGCTGTAGTCAATTTTTCGCTAAGCTTTGGTTACATATCCATACTTTCACGTTATGATCGCTCACTGATCTTATAAAATTCCTATATTTTGACACTATTTTATTAAATTAAACAATTTTGAATATACTGCGTAAATGGTTAGGTGTTTGTTATATAGATTTTGTCATTAAAATAATTCGTTTGTGTACATTTACATGAAAATTTATTTCATTGTAGTGAGAATAAATATTTTTATCTGAATACTTCTAGACAATAGCGATAATATTTTTGCTTTCAATATTTAACTATCTCTATCCAGAAAAATACTCATTAAAATTTCAATAAAAACTGTTTTTTATTTATATATTGCAGTTTTCTATTTACATTTCATGCGTTATGTCTAAAATTCTAAAGGATATTCAAATATTCATCATCACCAGCCTTTATAAGTCCCACGGCTGGGTCTTCCTACGTGGAAGACAGACTGTGGTATATCTGACTCTTTGGAGTTTTACGTGTCTTTGACATTCTACTTCACCATTAACACAGTTACTATAGAAACAAATAATCCATTGCTATTATTGCTAAATGTATCGTTTATTTTGTTTATTAAAACCTTTACTCTAAGGTTTGTCTTATTTAACAATTTAATAAACAAAATATTTCAAAGTAAATGTCGTAACTATAATGGAAAAATATCTGAAGCCGGAACGTCTGGACATCGACCCATCCAGCGGGTCTCCTAACGAAGAATGGGTGCATTGGAAGCGTACATTTGAAAGTCAAGGCGTCGGAATCGGAAAAGGTAGATGCTTCATGGAAACTAGATTTACTTATTAACTACGTGTCACCGAAAGTTTATGTGTATATAAGCGAATGTACCGATTTTTCTCAGGCTTTATTCTTATTAGATAAGCTTTTCACAAAGCCAAAGAATATCATTTATGCCAGACACGCGCTTGCTACTAGAAAACAACAAGCCCATGAATCGATTGACATTTATCTTCAATCCTTGAAACAGCTATCCAAAGATTGTGATTTCAAGGATGTGTGTGCTGAGAAGAACCGAGATGACAATATTAGAGATGCTTTTATTTCGGGCATGAAATCTACCAAAATTAGACAGCGTCTGCTTGAAAATTTAACGCTTACGTTAGATGAGGCTTACAATCAAGCTCTATCATTAGAAATGGCTGAAATAAATTGCAATAGCTATAATAATGATCAAACTATAAATGCTATTCAGAAGAACGATTCAAATGTGGATAGTGGAACTTCAGCGGCTGCTCCTACTCAAAACACGAAACGAAAATGTTTCTTCTGTGGTGATCGTGTCCACGCTCGAAAGAATTGTCCAGCTCTAGATGCCTCTTGTCAAATATGCCAGAAGAAGGGTCATTTTGCCAAGGTTTGCCGGAGCAAAATGTACAACAATAAGTCTAGTGCTGCTTTTACATCCGATGAAGATACTTTTACGTCATGTGTGGTAGCTGCGTCACCGAAGTCCCTTAAGAGAGCCATAGTCCCAGCATTCATCAAAGGAATCCGTGCAGAAGCCTTAATAGACACAGGCAGTTCGATTAGTTTCATCGATGAAACATTATTCGGACTTTGTGGATTAAAGAAACGCCCTTGCCTTCAAACCATTACCATGGCGGCTGCAAGTCTATCCTATCAAGTTCAAGGTCAGACTCTGGTTTCGGCACAAATAGGAAACCATAACTACAACGATCTCACACTCCTAATCGTGAAGAACTTATGTGCTGATCTTATTATTGGTCATGATGTATTGGAAAAACATTCAACATTAGAATTTTCGTTTGGTGGGTCAAAAGAACCAATGAGAGTCTGTAATGTTGCTGCGGCTCTAGTTCCAGCCGTTCCGTTATTCGCAAATATCAGCTCTGATTGCAAGCCAATCGCAATTAAGTCCCGCCGGCACAGTGAAGAGGACAATAAGTTCATAGAGGATGAGATAAGAAAGCTTTTATCCGATGGTATCATAGAGCCCAGTTCTTCACCGTGGCGCGCACAGGTATTGATTACAAAGAATGTTAGTCACAGAAAACGTCTCGTCATCGATTATTCACAGACAGTTAATAGATATACGCAGTTAGATGCCTATCCACTACCGAACATTGAAGAAGTTTTTTCGAAGATATCTAAATACGCTGTATTCAGCACTATAGACCTACAAAGTGCATATCATCAAGTACCTATTGAAACGTACGATTGAAGCAGCAGGTAAGCTTTATCAATTTCGCCGAATACCATTTGGAGTGACAAATGGCGTCTCTAGTTTTCAGCGGACAATTGATTGGGTCATCCGCACCGAGAAACTAGAAGGCACATATGCTTATCTCGATGACATCACGGTGTGCGGAAAGACAAAAACTGAACATGACGAAAATCTTCAGAATTTTTTAGCTGCAGTTAGGAAATATGGTCTTTCGCTTAACAAAGAGAAAAGTAAATTTTCATTAACTGCTATCAATATTCTAGGATATAGTATAAGAAACCATGTTGTTAAGCCAGACCCAGAGCGCCTTCGCCCTCTTCTTGATTTACCACCACCTGAAAATTTACGGTCATTACGCAGAGTAATTGGTATGTTTGCACATTATAGTAAATGGATACCAAACTTTTCTGAGCGGATACATTTCTTATCAAACACGAAGACATTCCCACTTAGCCAAGAATTAATTGAATCGTTTGAAAAATTGAAGTCCGACATAGCAAAATCTTCTATACATGCAATCAGTAATGATATTCCTTTCGTTGTAGAAACTGACGCCTCCGAGCATTCTATTGCGGCTACTCTCACTCAAAGTAATCGTCCAGTTGCCTTTTTTTCTCGTACCCTAAACAGCAGCGAGCAGAATCACTCGGCTATAGAGAAGGAGGCGTACGCCATAGTTGAAGCACTGAAGAAGTGGCGACACTTCCTTATCGGAAGGCATTTCCGATTAGTCACGGATCAAAGATCTGTATCCTTCATGTTTGACAATAAAATAACAAGCAAAATCAAGAATGAGAAAATTCAAAGATGGCGTCTCGAATTAGCGCCATTTAAATATGACATCGTTTACCGTCCCGGGAAGCAGAATGATGCTGCTGACGCACTATCGCGTATAAGTGCTACTGTTCTTAACAGCTCTGAGAAACTCAAATACTTTCATGAATCACTGTGTCATCCAGGAGTGACTCGAATGGCACATTGGCTAAGAGCAAAAAACTATGCTTACTCTTTAGAGGACATAAGAAACATGACTCGATCTTGTCGCCTTTGCTCAGAAATTAAGCCGAGATTCCTAAAGCCTGCTAGACCTGGACCACATATTATAAAGGCTACAATGCCTTTCGAGAGATTGAGCATAGATTTTAAGGGGCCATTACCCACAAATACAAGAAACAGATATTTGCTTACTGTGATTGATGAATACACGCGATTTCCATTCGCATTTCCCTGTCCAGATATGACATCAGGCACGGTTATCAAACATCTTAATGATCTTTTTATGCTTTTTGGGATGCCTGCTTATATACATTCCGATAGAGGCACTTCATTTCTTTCTAACGAAGTCAGAGATTTTTTATTAAAACGTGGTGTTGCAACAAGCCGAACTACTCCTTATAACCCAGAAGGGAATGGTCAAGTAGAAAGGCTTAATTCTACCCTCTGGAAAACAATACAATTGGCGTTACAATCTAGGAACTTACCTGTCGAAAGCTGGGAGCTAGTCTTACCACAAGCATTGCACGCGATTCGTTCATTACTATGTACGGCTATCAATTGCACGCCGCACGAGAGGATGTTTACGCATTCACGAAGATCTGTTAATGGAGATACCGTACCGACTTGGCTACTTAATTCAGATCAGGTGCTTGTGAAGAAATTTAATCGAGCAAACAAATACCAACCCCTTGTAGAGGAAGTGGAGCTTCTCCATGTTAATCCAGATTATTCTTACATCCGCTTGCCAGATGGTAGAGAAACCACTATATCGAATAAACATTTAGCGCCCTTGAATCAAAGTAGTGGGAGTAATGGAGCCGACATAGAGTCCATGGTTAACGACATGGTGGAGTTAGAGATACTGCAGGACAATAATAGACCAGGTTCCAGAAACTCCGCAACTGAGTCAAATATTGCAGCGGAGGATCGCTGTTCACCTCATTCAGAAGACTTAACTCCTCCCGTTACTCAATCTCCTACAACTCGAAACCACGAGATCACAGAACCTTTAAGAAGGTCCTCACGAGAGCGCCGTCCTCCGAAGCATCTGAGCGATTACGTCACATCTTAGCACGAGGGAAGAATGTGGTATATCTGACTCTTTGGAGTTTTACGTGTCTTTGACATTCTACTTCACCATTAACACAGTATAGAAACAAATAATCCATTGCTATTATTGCTAAATGTATCGTTTATTTTGTTTATTAAAACCTTTACTCTAAGGTTTGTCTTATTTAACACAGACCAATAGTCAAGATTTTTTTTAAAATATAACAAAATCGTGTTGTAGTGAACTTTGCATTTTAAAATTAGTCTAGTTTTGTAAAACAGGTGTTTATGTTGATGTGCAATTCGAAAACCATTCTATTAAAACAGTGAATTGTGAAAGCAAGCCTTTGAAAATTTTATAGTATTTATCTATCACATCAAAGAAGCATCATGGAGATGGCGTCGAACTCTCCCAAGATGCATGGAAATGAGTAGCACCCACATTAAAATGCAATAATTGCTTAATATGAGAAAATACTCGTAATATGTATGTACCCATGTAGTACCCATGGGATTGAACCCTTTGCTTTCCTCATACAGGAAGAATTTACAAAAAAAGTAGTAGTAAACTAAACTTCACTTTAAGTGGCATAGGCGCCTCAATGAATATTGGGCTGTGTTGTAGTTTTTTCTATAAATATTCTTGTTTTGTACCACGAAACAAAGCAAATAAAAACAAATTTACAGTTGAACATTGTTCCGACTATTTTTGTCTATTTTTTAGTATAGTGTGCATAGACCTGGCCAGATCTCCATACATATTTGGGATATCTCCTTTGGGAAGATTTGATTTAAAAAATGATAATAAGACTAGGAATACAATGCGATAAAGTAACGATAGCTAAAACTAGCGTTGAAAAAAGGGCTCAAGTTATAATAACATTTGAAGTAAGTACCTTTACCTATCATTGGACAATTACACACGATAAGTCTAACGAGAACTATTTTTTAGTTTATATAATAACCTACGTCTATTATTATCAATTGTTTGTTGGTGCGAGATTCTACGCCCGTATTCACAAACGACACTATGAGGTCTCACAGTGCCCGCGGACGCACAGGGTGCCAAATTCCTATGCATAAACAATACTTGAGTGACAATCGGCACTATGCGTTTGTATAATGAACACTTAGCTAAGGGAGCCTGATAGCTATATTAATCAACGCATAGTGTCGAGCTCACCAAAGAGAATGTAATCACTACGGAGTTTACGATAAAAAACAAATAAACAATAAAATTGAAATGTCAGTCAGTGAAGTGAACTACGTGTCACTAATCAACCAATCACAGAGCTATATTCAACGCTATGCGTCCGCATAGTAAAGATTCGTTTGATTGAGTATTGTTTGTAAATTGAAAGGCTTGTCAAAGTGAACGCACTGAGAAATGTCTTACTTCGCTATGTATTGCTCCTATAATTACATAAGTATCGTTTGTGAATACGGGTGTAAAGTATGGTACCTAGGTCACCAGTAAGAGACTATAAGAAGTCTGAAATATTTCATATATTTATATCCATTTTTTATAAACTTAGTCTTACTTGCCTTACGGCGAAAGTAATTAAAAATATTGCTACAAAATTAACTTGCGTGGCTCTCATTACTTTAAACTACTTTATAGGAATTCTTCCAAATGTGATAAAAATATTTACAAATGCTTAATGCTTTTGTTTATAAAAAGTATTTTAGAAATTTCATAGATGGCGTTGGAAAACATGAAAACGGGAGAAGAAGAAATGTTTAAACAAAACTCTATACTGACATCAAAATCATTTAATTAATAAATATATGTTTCTAGGGGATAAGTACCTTAAGTAGGTACTTATCCCCTAGAAACATATTCCTTGGAGTCGGTGCGGTGCTTCTATTTTTTCTGGAAACAACTTTAGTGTTTTGAAGTAGTTTTTTTTTCTAAGGTAACAAAACCTCGATGCTCGCTGGATAACCGTCAGCATATTAACAATCTTTCAATTGTTTCCTGTTAACGTATCGTTTCAGTAAAAAGTCATAGGAAAGCGAAAATCCGCAATTTCGAATCATGACGTATTAAATTTTCCAGTTATTTTGATAAGTTGAAACAAAACTACCCAATCGATTTCAAATATTTTTTATAGATCCAAATTAATAGCAACTATTCCGCATCGAATAAAAAAAGAATCAGGTAAATCGGATCCGAAATCTCGGCGTAACCGGTGGTGCATATACAGGGTGGTGCCGTCAATTCGACAATAAATTGAAACATGAGCTAGATATATTATTTCATAGAAATGGTTTGCCACTTATAAAAACATCAGATTCATTTGATAAGTTCATGACATTTCTATGAAATGATATAACATTAGCTGCATTAATTCATAGAAGTGGCTTGAAATTATCAAATGATTAAGATGTTTTTGAAAGTGGCAAACCAAATTATTGAACTAATATAGCCCGTGTTTTAATTTATTGTGGTATTGACGGCACCACTTTGTATAATATATGACGTCGGAAAACAGGTAATTCTCCACCACTTCTGATATTTTTCCAAAGGTATATAAAGGTTACTTTGCCGAGCCAAACTGAATACCTCTATCAACTTTCACAACATTAAAATAACACGCTGTCAATGAGTTCCAATATGTAAACCGATGCAAATGGTACCTAGGGAGGATGCAACCTCTAACCCCTCCATCCTCATCCTTACGCCACCTTTAACGACTTTTCTACTATTCACCAATAGAACTACCGTCTCACATGGTAGGTAAAATCATGTAACAAACTCACCAGGTTTCAGCAACCAGTGAAAGCAGACCGTTTGCCTGACCTCTCATTCCATGGTTTCCTAACCTTCTTCTTTTCCTTATTCTGTTACTGTACCTACTATTCCATTCGCGCTCCTGCGCACAATCCCAGCAAATAACTACGCAGTTGATATAAACATTTTAGAAAGCCACCACATCAAACCACTATATCAACAGCTAGATGATCATGGAATGCTACACCATTTGCAGTCAAAACCTTACTTCCCTCAAAAACCAAATGAACTCCATAATGACGCACTTTACCTTTCTCTCAGTCAAAGGCAAAAGAGTCAAACTCCATACAGCACACATCCCAACCGCATACAGCCGGAACACATACAGCCAGGTAAAACCATACCTAGATACGGCATACCGTTAAAGTTTTCTCAATATACGGAAATGTCATCCTGCTGACTCTCCGACATATATAAAACCTCCTCCTTCTTGAAATCGGTTAAAATTCGGAACAGACTTTAAAGTCTTGAACTAAATTCTATTAAAAGTGAAAAATTTAAGGAAGAGACTTCCTTGCCTAATAATATTATAATGTATACCATAATTATTCAATTTCAAATTCCTAATATACAAAACTTCGTTAAAATTACAACTATTTAGAATTTATCACTTTAAACTTCCTACCAAAAAAACTTGCATTCATTTATACTTATGATCGTTTTCACTAACATTTGCTAAGCGTTAAGGTGCAGCCACACTGCTGTTAAGAAATGTTTACTAACGTTAGTAAACATTTGTTAAGAAACATACGATCACAATGTTAGAAAATGTTTTCATGTTAGATAATGTTAGTAAATATTTCTGAAGAAGTTAACAAATTGTAACAAAATAAAACATTTGTTATATTTTGTTTGTAAACAATAGATGCTGCCACACTGCTGTTTAAAAATGTTTATTAACGTTAGTAAACATTTGTTAAGAAACATACGATCACAATGTTAGAAAATGTTTTCATGTTAGATAATGTAATTAAACATTTCTGAACTAAGTAATTAAAATATAAAACTAGAAAAAAATCACCTTTCGCCTCGCTTCACCTCGCGACATTTCGCAATCTTCGAATACTCGTTTCGGATGTTGAAATAGAACATTTCGACATTGTAGGGTGGACATTAGCTCATAAACGCAAATACAGATAGACTAGAAGAATTCCACAGGGATATCGCAAGTCCTGGGTGGCTCAGTTGGTAAGAGCAGTCGCCCAGATTGCGAAAGGTCACGGGTTCGATTCTCGCCTCAGGACTTGAAATTTTTCTAGTTTTATATTTTAATTGCTAAGTAATTTTTTAAACATTTATAATAACGTTAAAATCAAAACTTAAGAATTTCTGAACTAGTTAACAAATTGTAACAAAATAAAACATTTGTGATCATTTGTTTGTATACATATACATAATCCAAGCCACAGCAGTGTGCAGAGATAGCCTGTATAGCGAGCGAGCCGATTTTTCAAATGTTATAAATGTTTGTTAACATTTTTGATCAGTGTAGGAGCACTTAAAACATTTAACAATTTCTAACAGAATGTAACAATTCCTAACATTTGTTAGTAAATGTATTAGTGTTAGAAAATGTTTGTAAACATTTTTTAACAGCAGTGTGGCCGCACCTTTAGGTGTCTCTTAGCAATGTTTACCTCAGTAGGTATATCTAAAGGAGGTAGAAAGAGACAAATGTCGTTAAGAGTCACCTAAGCCTAGGGAATCTAGGGGCCTATTGAAATCTGAGCCAAATAATATATTTTCGTAATATACAGGGCGGCACATTTAGATCGGTCAGTATGGGAAAGTCAGAAATTATAAGACATACGAAAATCTCTTCTTAGGAACCATGTCATCGATTTTATTAATAAGAAAAGCTGCATTCATACATTTAAAAAGACGCGTACTCAGCTCGAGAATCGAACCCGGACGTTTTGAAAAATAAAACTAACACTCTTTTTTAGATTTCGAATGTGTAGGTCTTAAGCATTAGGTAAACGTTACTATCAAACATGATTATCTAAACTGAATAAAGTGCATTGTTTTCATTTCCTTTAATTAATTTTAGTAGGTACCTACCTAAGTGTTTGAAATTACTACCATTTTTTCCATACTTATGAATAAGGTGTATCACGTCTCTGTTCAACTTATTCGAAGTCGGCTTTTCAAATAATTATTAGTGTATTGTGTAAATATGATTAATAATATTATCGCAGATAACAAGCACACCAGCAAAGAGCTACAAACAACCATAGAGACAATTTTATGCACCTAAACGAGTTGAATATTGAAAAAATGGTGGTAATTTCGAACACTTAGTAAAATAAATTAAAGATAAAGCATATGAAAACAATGCATTTTATTCATTTTAGACTTCATATTTTTTTAGTAATGTTTACTGGTTAAAACCAACAAAATCGATATCTAAATAGAAACAGTGTTAGTTTTATTTTTTAAAAAGCCCGGGTTAGATTATAGAGCTGAGTAGAAGTTTTTTTAAGTGTATCAATGCAGTTTTTCTTATTAGTAAAATCGATGACATGGTTTCTTAGAAGATATTTTCGTATGTCTTATAGTATCAGACTTTCCCATACTGACCGAACTTAATGTGCCACCTTATATACCATGTTTAAAATTGATGGATAATGGTCGATGCTAAACCGATTCGTATTCCATTTCGTGGGATTTTGCAAGTGCTTCAGGTAAACTGCGACCGTTCGAAGTAGCCCTTTTCTGAAAAGCTTTCTCGTGTAGAAGGTTTACCTACTTAAAATTTTACCGACATAATAAGTTGCACACCCACACAGAAATATCGTATGTACAACCAGCAACAACAGACTAATAATACATCTAAGTCTACAAAAGTTTGGAGATAAAACGGTAGTGGAATATCAAAGGCCTTAAAACTAAAAGATTTTTTTACTCCAAAAATATAATACTAATAGACTAAAGGAAGCTATAGGTACTCGTATTCTTTAGGACACAGGAAGAGTGAAATTTAGAAAGCTACAAAATTAGAGATCCCGAAGTGTAGAAGTGAATCATGACATGGTTTCGACCCCATTAGGTTGAGAAGGTAAATGAAAATGTAAATGTTTTCTATTTTATTTTAATTTCAAATTGAAATGTTTTTATTGCACTCATATATAGGTGTGATTATAAAAATCAGTAGATTATAACCCTCTTAGGGTATCAAAATATAATAATAATAATACTTAATAAAACGAACTAAGTATCTTTAAATATTAGTAATAAAAAAGAGAAAAATTTAAAGAGTCTAAAAAATATTAGCGCGGTCATCAAAAATAATAACTAGTCTACAAATTGTTAATTTGTCGGTATTTTGATGACCAATTATAATTTTTGATGATCAATTATATTTTCAAGGTTGGTTAGATTAGGTTTGTAGGTATGGTGATCAGTAAATACAAGCCATGAATTTAGAAAAGCATTGCAAGTAGTAATGGGTGTTTGTATTTTTTAGTAGATTTCTAAAAAATACAAATAATTTATGTAGTTATGTAAATATTTTATTTTTACTCGTTACTTGAATCTCTTGATCTTTATCTCACCTGATGGTCATAAGACCGTAGATGGAAGCGAGTTATACCCTTCAACTACAGATGATCCGGCTGTCTTGCCTCTAATTGCCGGAACACAATAAAATGCCGTTTACATGATTGATGTGGCGGCAGACTTAGGTAAGACGGTGACTAGCCAGGCAGACTTAGAAAAGTCCTACCACCAACCAAACCGAGCAGAAAATGTAGGTAGCCCCCACGGGAATCGAACCCCGGACCTCTAAATCTGAACTAAGCCACTAGACCACAGAGGTGGCTACTTAGGTATTTTATCCATTGTTTCTCCGATGTCTTGTATTAATAACACAAGCTTTTTAAGATTAGTTATCTTAAAAAGCTGGGCTACATAATGGCTGTGAGTGTAATCGCGTAAATATTATCATTATAAGCCTAAGATACTTCACGGGAGAATTGACATCCTGAACCTAACGCCATTAACGCGAACCTTTAATCTACCAGTTGAACGTATCGACAAGTTCTGTAGCCCTAGCACGAACATTTTTCTGTACTTACCCCTAGCACGAACATTTTTAAATTTCGAATCGTATCGCGCACGCCTAATATTTCAAACAAATGCCAGACAAAAGCTAAAGTAACTGCTTGATGCGATAGCAATTCGTAGTTTAAGCGTTCGTGCTAGAGGTAGGTACATACCTGTGTCATTCACGAAGATGTCATTCGTGTACCTAATATGCTACTCTTAAGTATTTAACTTTATATAGATTGCGACTAGAGATGGGCAACGGGTAAATACCCATTGAGCTTTTACCCGGGTATTTTTTTTTGGGTAAATATTGGGTTTTTTCCCGGTAATTACCCAAATCGTGGGTAAATTCGAATGTTTAGTTTTAATTTTCGATTTTAAGGAGTCTGTCCTATAATTTGTACTGAAACAATAAGAATGTATTGTTCCTCAATTTAATATTCGTGTCTATCGATCCGATATATCGGATAAATGTTCTAGCGAGGTAAGTCTAAATACGAGAAAGAGGCGAATCGGTGGATCTATCTCGGATGGGCAGCGTTCGGGAAATTGCGTAAGATTGTCGTCCGAAATTGCTGTGCCCAGAGTCGAAAGTCTTCGACCAGTGTGTGTTGCCAATTAAGTCGCTTACTAACGGCCTTCTATGCGTATTCACAGTTGGTCAACGAGCTGTAGAACGAGTTATGTTGGTGTTTTCCTACGAGATAAAATCAGAAATGAGGACATTTGTAACAGAACTAACAAAGTCACTGACAATGCTTATGGGATTGTCAAGTTAAAGGGCATGGGCAGTGGGTAGGGCACAAAGCATTTTTTTTAACAAAATCAGATGACAAACAAGCTGATGATCAACCTGTTGGTAAGCGGTTACCGCCGGCGTCGCCGATAGACACCTGCAACTGCAACAACAAGGAATAATAATAAAATGCCGCCTATGTCCAGAATTTACACTGGCTATCTTTCCTTTCAATACGAAACACAGCGAACTATTTCACGGGTGAAATAAGAAAGACGGTAGTACCCAGGAGACCTACATGTGGACCTACTACCTAGTAAATAGTATGCAGAACTGACGGCTGATTGGACGTTAAAGCTTTAGCACGGTGACCATGTACCAGAAAGCGTAAAGTAGGATGGCCTTCTACTAAATCTAGTAAAACCGTACCTGAGTTTTATAAAGCAGACATAATCATGTCTGTTTTATAAAAGTCAGGTACGGTTTTCTGTGAAATATTGCACACACTTGTGTGATAGCTACGCCAAGTACCTCATCGATGCTCAGGACAGATTTAGCCTTCCCGTCGATGTAGAGGTATCATTGGCGATGTAGAGGTCACGAACAACCTTGAACCTCTGCAAATGCGTCGAGACATTGCGTCGCTTAGCGCTTTTTATCGGGCTTTATCACGGTGAGAGCTCTGAAGAGATTATTGACCTGATTATTTAATTTTATTGAAGTAAGAACGACTCTTATCCCACTGTCTCCACTTCGACATCACGGACAAAGAAAGTTAGTGCTTCATATCTTTGTCGTCCTTCCTTGAGATTCTTTGCCAGCACAAGTGTTCCCTCCTTCCTATAACATAGATTCTTTCAAAAGAGGCG
This sequence comes from Nymphula nitidulata, assembly GCA_947347705.1. NCBI lineage: Eukaryota > Metazoa > Arthropoda > Insecta > Lepidoptera > Crambidae > Nymphula > Nymphula nitidulata. The sequence goes on along the minus strand of OX374625.1, from coordinate 11,090,456 downwards.
TGAAAAAAAGATCTATTGGGCCAGCAAGGTGGAGGTAGCTAAACTGCACTAACTGTCTTCACACATGGACTCTTATCACCTCTTCACATAAGGTGGCGTTGTCATTTGCCGTGTTTTGTATGAAAAAAAGATGGACTTACAACCTGGTCAGGGTAGCGCGGAGTTGTTGGATGCAGCCTGCGTGGTTGGGGGAAGCCTTTGTTCAGCCCTTTGTTTCTTTGTTCAGATATCATAGGCTGATATGATGACATATATGATGAAATTAGTTAATTCAAAGTACCTTATCACCCGAAGCCGTCCACGCATTAATTGAACTTCTGCCTGACGTATGATATCATTGATACACGCCTTGAAAATCAACCTGCAGTTCTAGCACAATAGTGACCAAGATCATTAACCAGACTACTACAGCGGTAACGGTGAGGGTCATTGCAGACGAGTCCTAAACCCAAACAGGTAGCGAAACGAAAACCATTGCGATCAAAGAGTATATTTAAATCAGCTGAAGGCAAAGCCTGTAGCCATACTAGACTCCCACTCTCCCACAGGCAAGAGACAGTCTCATTGTGCAGAACTGTTTGACGTGTTCAAAAGATTATCTCGCACCAATTTCCAAAGAGCCCTGTCCCATTGTTTCTCTCAGAGTTAGTTTAGGCCATTGACCAGCTAGATTTGGCTTTGGTAGCGGCGCAATGAGAGTTTTAGTGACGCTAATCTTAGTTTCACCATCGTTTTCATATGGTTACATTACATGGCATAAACTGACTAAAACAAAAGAAATATATAAAATCAGTGTTAAAAAATGTAGGCCTTAAAGAGGCCTACTGTCTGTGCTCTATGATATTACGTGTCTAACTCCGACACACAGAAACCATTTTAAAACTCCTCCACGTGGGCGGATCCCCGGGGGCAGAAGCCGAAAATTCCGTACAAATAAACTTTTAATTTTTTATTGTCTGATTATGGCTCAATATTAAAGGACAGATCTCTCGAAATAAATTTTCTGCAGAAGTCATGTTGGGTTGACATATAAATTACATTTCGTAAACAAAATAACGAATTCATCAAAATAAAATTGTCAAAAAATATTAACCCGCATTTCGGGTATTTACCGGGAAAATACCCGGTATAAACCCATCTCTAATTGCGACTACGCTATTTCCTTAGGAAATATCCTAAGATAAACGTAACTTTTTGTGATTAAGTAAATAAACATATTAGTACCTACAAAACTGTAGGTAGTGTAGGTCCCTACTTAAACGTCAACTCATGCTTATGGTCATAAAACAAATAAAACTTCAAATTTTTTTTATTTGTGTAGGCGTAAAGGAGGATTGGCAAGAAAGAGTGTTTGAATACGCGCAAATTACGGGTTTGAAGAATATTACGGAGGCTTCTTTGTGAACCAGAACCTACGCAAAAAGTTTACGATTCACGTAAATTGGGCCCCAGGAAAAGTTATTTTTAATAATATGATCATCCAACTTTACGACGTCGCAGTTCACTAATAGTTGGTACTATAGAAAAATTTGGTTTTGGTAATAGGAAACAGTTTCAATTAGAATACACTATAGAACCAGACTCTCAAAACTATTTTATGATGAAATTGAAAGTAATATTTTCTATAAACCTGCAATACTTTGTAACAATCCTTTCTTAATTTTCAAAAGTGAATCTTATTATTTCAAGCGAAAAAATATATACCTACTTGGAATTCGAATCAAAACAAAATTTTGACCGTTAAATCCACTTTATTGAGAGTTTTCTAAGACATGCCGTATTGCATGGTCGAGAACTTGCACTTGAAATATGACTAGATACAATATAAACACTGACTGTCGCTACTTACAAAATTACATTATACCTTAAAACTAATTAAACTAAAATATGACGATAAGTTAATAGACAACTTACCAGATAGGTATCTAATAACATTTACAATAACAAGGTTCTACCTGGATAAGATTAATAAATATTTAATTATATTTATATTAATCCTAAAAACAATAGTTCAAAAATTCTGATTAGGTCTGATTTCGTAGCGTTTTTAATACTTTGGAAAGTAATTTATATAATCTTATAACTGATATTGGTTTTAATGTGACTAATAGTAGGTATTACTGAAATCATAGTTTTAAATTAAATGTGTAGTCTCTGGAAAGTAAAATTGGATACCTAGTTCAAGCGAGAAACAGAGACTTTGGAATTATTTTTAAATACTTAGAGCCGAGTCAGAACAAGTTTTTACAAGGCATTGAGTCCACAGATTAGATCAGCGTGTTCGATGTCCTCCATGGGGAGTGGAGCGAAGGCAACGGTGATCGAATTGAGATATCGCCCGCTGGAGACCAGACTGACGACTGTGTCCTCACAGGCAATGTAGGCTGGTCGTCGTCCTAGAAGCAAAATAACTTGAATTACTTATTTGAGCATTGCAGCTAATTGATCCTAACTACTAACTGTTAGGAGTGTAATGCAATATAATAGAAAAAAAAAGTTATGCTAAAATAAACAAACGTTTGTTTTAGACTGAATAATACAATCCTAAACCAAATTATTTAACTTATATAAAAAACAATAGTAAAATTTTTATATCCATCATTTTTGTAAAAATTAAATCAAAAACTAAGAAATAGCAAAAAATAATTTATCCATACAAAATAGTGTACGGACAGGCAAAAAGAGTCTTTTAAGTAACAAGGACAGTTAATTACGCTATCAATTTTAGTTACACTGCTGATTGCTTATTAGCCACTAGCGACGAACGCTTCATCCTAAATAATCTATGTAGGTATCTCTTAATAGCAGCACGGCTCGAATTTTTTCTTTTAGTTTTCTCTATCCATTTTGTCGGTCCGTATCTAACACCCAGTATTTTAAGGAATAAAATGAAAACATTGTTAGGTGTTTTTTGCTAATAAGTACATTGTTATTTTTCCTTACATCCATGCCTGATATTTTATGTGCGTATGTATATGGATGTGTCTATATATATGTGCATCTTTAATACTTTATATGTTCTTAATTTTTGATTTTAACATTATTATAATTGTTAGAAAAATTACAATATAAAAGTAGAATAATTTCACGTCCTAAGGCGGGAATCGAACCCGCGATCTTTCGCAATCCGGGCGACTGCTCGACTTTATAAGTTGGTTATATGTAAAATTCTTGTTGTTTTTCCCCCTTAGATTATTTTGTACCTCTCGACCTAAACGTCAATCACACACATATTTGGAAATAAAAAATACAATGAATACTCGCAAAACGCCATACGCCTAATGACACATTTCTGGAAATAATAAAAATCCGTGAACTAGCCCATACGTTATTTTGTAAAAATATTACTTGTATATTTTTTTCTTGTTTTTTTTCTGTTTCGTGTTTTATATTATTTCGCGTCATCGCTTAGTCCCTGTAATAATAATAGCGCTTCTGCAGAATTCTACGTCTGTCGTTGAATCTAAGTGCTGAGACAGAAGCCTATTGGCCTTGCACTGACTGTATCGTATTGTAAACGTATTGTACCTACCTGTGTGATGTGTTGCGCAATATAATAAAAAACCACCTAGACAACTAAAAAAAGTGATAAAAAATATCCAATTGAAATTCATGCCTACTCTTCAAAAATTCCTATTCAAATAAATTGTTGGGGTGTTCTATTAGTAGAAATAACAATTAATTATTTCAAGTATAAGAAGAAGAATCATGCTACACAGTAAAAAGGTCCAAGAATTTATTCAAATAGAAAAAACATCATGACTCGTTATACGATACTCTAATTATAAAGTCGTCTATACTTACGCGTCGTATGCAATCACATAATGTGTCACAATGTGTCATTATGTGTCTTTATGCTTTTGTGTCATTATGCGTGAAATTGTAGTAATACTGCACACAGTAAAGTAAAATTACATGACTGTCATGATTATTTACGCGAGAAATATTGACTTTTGAAAGAAAACCAAATTTACCGGATTTAACTTGCTTATACTTAATTAGATTTTACATTATTATTATACACCCCAAGTGTCGATTACTTTACAGCGATCGTGGTCACAGGAAGACTGTGTGTCTTCCCGTGACTCGTCCCCGTTTTATTTCAAATGTGTAGTGCTCGCGAAAATGTAAAACAATAATAAATATTGACTTATTGATTTGTTAAGCCACCTAAGACTCCAGGGAGAACATTTTTAAGACAATGTAATATGTCAAGCGGCGTTATACCACAGTTATACTTCTGGAGGTCTATGACAATTGAAAAATCAAATGCGTCTGGAATGTGATGCTTGACGAATTAAGCCCTATTGTTTCTGGAATGTGTAGCTTTAAAGATTAATTATACAGCAAGTAATTATACTACTTTTTAATCCACTACCAATAAAAATGAAATAAATGTATCTACTACATTTTGTTTATTGCACAATTAGAACACATAAAATTAAACATAATGAAAACACATGTACAAGGGTGAGCTTATCTCCAAAAGAGATCTCTTCCAGCCAACCCTAGCCGTAGTCAAACATAACATTCAAGCAGGGATAATGTCTACGAAAAAAAATATCACACCTAATAATATACAGGCTAGAAAAAATATATGGGCCCTGGAGGGCAACTACGTTAAAACCTTTAATTAGCTCATTTTACTGAATTGAAACATTCCTTTATTTTTAAAAAGTAACAAAACTGCATTCAAAGATCTTCTAAAATGCCTCATCGGGGAATCGAAGCAACTAAAAATTAAAAAGTAAACCCTCGCTATTTTATAATACGGATCGGTAGGATTATCTTCAGGATAAAATTTGTCTAATAGGTAAACATTTGCTCTTACACTCATCTGTTGTACGAGATACCTATGAAATTGAATATTTATTGCAAGTTTTTTATTAACAATAGCTTGTACTGTAATGTTCATTTGTAAGAAGTAAATCACAGGTTAATTTTCTTGTCTCTCTAACATCCAAAGATATCATATGAAGTACAGGTTTGCTAATGTTATTTATCTGTAAGTAGAGAAGTAGTAAGAGTAGTTCTAGTTGAAGACTTCGTTAAGAACATCATTTTATGGTAATAATAAATTTAAACACAATTCCTTCTTACACGAGTCGCTCTGAAGAAAAGTTAATAATGGAACGTACTTTTTTATTGCAACGCAAGGCAACAATTTGGAATTCGAACGACAACTTTAAAATTTTTTAAAGCCGACAAAAATGTTGAAATATTTCATGTTTATGTGTTCTTCGTGTTGATGATAAAATAAAATTAGTATTAGTTTTCACTTTGTTTTTATTTCAAAGACCAATATGTTTACTCAACAAATTTTATCCTGAACAATAATCCTACCGATTCGTATAATAAAATAGCAAGGGTTTTTTTTATTTTACTTTTAGTTGGTTTAATTCCCGGGTGAGACAAGCGAATTTTAGAAGATCTTTGAATGCAGTTTTGTTTCTTTTAAAAAATAAAAGAATTTTCCTTTCAGTAAAATGAGCTAACCAAAGTATTTAAAGTAGTTCTCCTCCAGGGCCCATAGATTTTTTCCACCCTGTATACCCGATAAATACTAATATCCCTAAATAACATTATACATATTATAATACATACCACATACATAAAATAGTACACAATACACACGCACAATCAATTAGAAAGGTAGTGCTCTTATAATTTCTGTTTGAAAGTTGTTTTACCTTCGTTAGAGTCCAGCCCACAGATGCTGTCGAGAATTTCCATTTTGGTGTGGTCGAGGCCGCTGGCACCGCCAATGTCCACATAGTCTAGCAACCCTCGCTTCGTGCACTGTGAAAACACCAAAAATTATCCTATTTCTGAACAGCTTTCAATCGTAACAAAACGATTCTAGAATTTTATTATAACTATACTAAAATATTTCTAATATTTGATTTTAACATGTTGTTGTTGATAATAAATGTTTGAAAAATTACTTAGTAATTAAAATATATCTAAACTAGAAAATTTTCCCGTCCTGAGGCGGGGATCGAACCCGCGACCTTTCGCAATCCCGGCGACTGCTCTAACCGAAACTACTGTTTTTTTAACTGCTGCTTTATATACTAAAATACTCGTTTATTCTATCAAATATGTAATTAGAGTAGATTTTTTTTTTCCGACACGAGCAGATGGCCATTGTGGTGTGGTTGCTATTATTTTATGCCTTTACAGAGCAACATGAATAAGTAATAATACTTATACATTTTTGCATGAAGTGACTGATCGCAGGCGCAGCGACAAGTACTGAATTCAAGTAATTTGTACAATACAAGTAATTTGAGAAAATTCTTATGAAAATGTTAATCTATAGAAAAATTGCGAAGTATTTATGCAAGAGTATTGTTAAGTATCCCTGAAGCCACCTTTAAGCTTAGATGTAAAAAATATTGTCTATTCCGTGTCCGTCACGTTACGTACTAGATATGTTACGTGTTGGTGGATCTGAATGAAGCTTTACTATTTACTTCAATGTTATATTTTATAAATTCAAATTGTGAAACAATCTAAATGTTCTATAAGTAGTCCGTGGTTGCGGACCCAAACATAGCTCCATGCTAATCGACTATGAAGTTATATGTGTTTAACTTGTTACAAATCCCGTCTCGTAAGTGGTACGTGAGAAATTAGCAGAACTTTTGACATCTGTGTCAGGATTCAGCAAACTTTATACCCGCGTCAGGATTCTGTTGGCTTGGTTGCGATCAAGATGACTATGTACCGTATTAGAACAGTAAACTGTTATAATAAGTATCCTCGTATACTAGACATTGTATGTGTATATAATTACCTATTTCTTATTGCAAATACTTGTGTTTTTTTATTATAAAATGCGATAACGGTCTAAAAGAAATTGTAACCTTAATTAAGTAGACCCTTCAATCAAGATCGATGGCGAAATCTGAATTAAGATTCGAGCGGATAATTAATTGTGACACCTTAAGTTTTTGGTCCGATATTTAACTTTTGAAACAGCCATTAACATTGAAATGAATGTTGAATTGAAAATAAAAGTTAAATATACTTAAAACATTTCTATAACTTCCGAACTCTTATTAAGTAATGAAAAAGTTTTTTCTGAACCTAAACTATCAATCTTTGTTCTTGTTGGTTGAATTTATCATTATTTATTTTCGTTCCAATAAACGTCTTATCTGGAATAAGATTAATGGAACCATTTTTATTGGTTATTCAATGTTTATAAAAACCTAACAAGGATAATATAACGCCCACTGGACTACTTCGTCACCGACCGTGCTATAACCGGACCGACAGAATATTAAAATAGAACAGAATAGAATAGAATTAGCCTATTGATCCGACATAATAAATGAGAATAGACGGCATTTCGTCTTAGGCCTCAGGATGACAAAGCACCTGCAATATCAAGTGATTTTTCCTTGTTATTGCAGGTGTTTATAGGCGGCAGTAACCACTTACCACCAGGTGGGCCATCAGCTTGTTTGTCATCTAGTTGTATAAAAAAAAAGAATTGTAGAATTAAATAAGGTCATAACTTCTGAATTATGAACCTTACAATGATTTGACATTTTCCTTTGAAGCAGTACTCAATTCATAAGTATAATATGTCTGATAATTTATAATTATAAGCTACATAAGCCTCTAATTATAAATTATCAGAAATAGATTTTTTAAGCCAAGAGCTATTAATCGAAATGCCCACCAAACAGCACTTTAATTTGACATAAGGATGAACAAACGAACATGACTAAAACTATCAATCAATTAGAACACAACGTAACAGATAACATAACAAAATACAATTGAATATAATAGGCGGCCTTATTGCTAAGCAGCAATTTCTTCCAGGCAATAATAGGGTGCAAGAAATAAGGAATATTAATAATAATATCCATAATATATATACTTAATATTATATGCTATACATCGTATTAAAAAACTAAAGAAACTAAAGTTATATAATACCTGAAATATATAAATAACTAACATTAGGTACTAGATAGTATAATAGCAGCTGAAGACAGGAATGCAGTTTATGACCTTTGTCTAAGTCGTTTTTTTTTAAAATAATAATTTTGCAACATCGCGCTTAAAATAGTAATAAGATTCGAAGGCTATTAAGTATTTACTTTGTCTAACAAAAATAGGTCACTGCAATCTGTAATAAATTGATTAAAGCACAGTGGAGGGAAAGTATATTGCAAGTGCTTAATTAGTAGGTAAGTGCATAGAGAGCTTACTTGAAAGCTGAACAAGCTTGATTCAGTCGCAATTTTTATTACCTACAACAACTAGGTATATTATCAAAGCAAATTGTAAAATTGAACTTTGTAAAATACAACGTGGTCCTTGTATATTCATTCGGTCCATCACCAGCCTATATTCGTCCCACTGATGGGCACAGGCCTTCCTACATGAAACACATAAGGAGCTTGAGCCATAACACCACCACGCTGGTCCAATGCGGATTGGAGGGTTAAAGCGGTTGCAGGAACAACCGGGACCAAAGGCTTAACGTGCCTTCTGAAGCATGGAGGATCTCGAGATTATAAATTGCATTGACCCATCCCGGGACCGACCATGGTGAAAGTTGCTTTGTCTACGCATCAGTCCGGAAATCAGGAGACGCGGGTTCGAGTCCCGTCTGGAGCATATATTTTTCATCGTTTTCTTTCTTTACTTATAATTGTTACAATAAAGTAGGCGTTTAAAAGCATCAAAAACATTAAAATATGATGACAACAGAAATATTAAGCAAATTCCATTTTTTTTCGGAGAAAACTGTTATTAATGCCCCACGTGTCCTTTCTCTTTCACTGGATCAAACATCACACATCTACCATCTAGCCCACATTATTTATAGAACTAGTACAGAAGACAGGGCTCTGTTTCAGAATTATTAATTCAATTAAGTTATTTTGATATTTTCTTAACCTTTTATTTTCCTACTTTTGATGTGATATGCCTCAGTCTTAAAATATATTTATACCTACTAAATTGTACTAGATTACTAAAAAAATACTACATTATTATTAAATACCGTGCCTCATTACTTACTCGGTGAATGGTCCCAGTTTCAATACCAAGCATCGTCCTCTTCAAGGACTGCCCTACGTTCAGGTCTAAGACACGAACAATAGCAGGAGATATAGCGATGAGCGAGCAGTTACCAGTCTCCCCATGGTTGCGCAGTGTGTATACACCCTCAGAACCGAACAGCATTACGTTGCAAGCTGCACAACAAAATTAGAATTTTACAAAAATTTCATTCAAAATTTCAATTTTCCTTATTGAAATCACTTCTTAACATTATATTTACTGATGTATAAAAATACTTCATTTAATTACAAACACCAGACTGACTATTGTTGTTGGTCACAGCGGGTTATTAAGGAGGCGAGAACCTTGGTGACTCCTGAAGTCTCAGTGATCGATCGACTCTGGAGGATTTCTAATAGGAGCTACTTATCACTTTTTGTGGAGTCGTCCCTCTGTCGTTTATAGTTTTCAGGGAACCCGAGAGATGCGGTATCAACAGACCTCAGGGCTTCTAAAGGCTCAGACTTTGATTCAGGTGAGTTATGTCGTAGCGGGACAGGAGACCTAGGCATTGCTTCGTACCCTTTGACGAGTGCGATGTAAAGCAAATGATACTTGTTTGGTGTGCGCGAGGATATCGCGCTCCTCATTGGATCGTAGGAAAGGTGTCAATAAAACTAGTGGCGATACATCGCTGAAAAGCGAGGTTGATTTTGGTTGATAGATCGTAGCACTTAGAGTTTCACATAACTAATCTGCATTCACCCCAAGCAGTCGATGAACACAATAATAAAAATAATCTATGCATAAGCTCATCAAAAATTTCAACAAGTCATATATCGTTATATGTGCATCTAATACTATTATTTATCTTTATTAGCTACAACGTTTTAAAACATAGTGTACCCTCTAAGCCATCTGCACTCAGGCTACAATTCTTAGCCACTTAGGTACTAAGGAACTAAGAGCTCTATTGTGCTCCAAGCAATGAATTACTTACGTCGAGCATTCCTTAAATGTCGGACTGTGACTGCAAATCCTTTCCCTCGAGCTGGCACTCGGTATTGTATTAGAGCAGCATTCTGACGCGATATGAGCTTGCGTAGCGGTCGCCTGTCGCAAGATTCGATGACCCGGTCGTCGTCCCACGTGTCCGCTGGCCATACTTGACCATTTAACTCCCATCCATCTACCCACTGAAAATTTACAAGGTATCGGAATCATCAAAAAATTATAGAGCTTTAATATTGGTATTTAAATTGTCTACCTATCATTAAGTTTTATGTAGATACATACATCCTTATAAAAAGTTATTAAAGTCTCTGTCATTAAAAAAAAGAACATCAACACGTGGAGTACCCCCACATGTGAGCCAAAACAGCTTGTAAAATGCAAAGTAAGGGACGAACGTTAACGTAGGTAATATAAGCAAAAAGACTGCAAAAGTAACTACATAAAATTAAAAGTAGGTATCAAGATGGCATTAGAAAAAGATTTGTAATTAAAAAGTAAGCGGGTACTTATTTTTTATATGGAAATAGTTATTATTTCTTATAAACTTTATAATATTCAGTGGAAAATAAAAACCTATATAATTTTGGCTACATCACGAAACCAAACATAACTAGTTATATTTAGTTTGTAAAGGGTTTTATTGGATAATGCAATGACAAATTTTGATACAAAACCATCCAAATTTACAGAAGAAATAGTTTTTTGTTCGAATATTACTAATATACCTTTTGTTAGACTGGCGAAGATATCCAAAAGACTCCCGCAATAATATAAAAATGTACGTTTAAAATATTCACTCATTACAATAATTATAGTTTAGGATCATGTTTTACGTATGATTATGAAAGATGAAACATTTATAAACAATAAATAATTTTATTATAACGACAGATATTGGAATGGTTATAAGGAGAATTCTTCTTAAAATTCACAGCGCTTTTATAATATCCGTTGGCACATTATTATTTATTATTGAATTGAACAGAATCAACAGAAATCATGGAATTAGCCTACCAAGAAAACCATTTTAAAAACGCGCCAGTAGCCGTTTTCTGCAGCAGATCTTTTTCCTATCCTTTTTTCAGATCCAACACAAACATACAATATTTTTAACTAATTAAACTTTTGTCCCTTTCAGCTATAAACAGTTTAAAATCTACTGTGTCTGATATCCATCATATTAAGCAATAATTTTAACGGTACAATATAATGGTTTAATGTTTTTCTAGTTTAGATATTTTTATATGTTTTTATAAAAGCTTGCAAAAAGTCTCTTATTGGGTCTTATTCATTAATAATCCAACATTTAATGGAACGGACATAGTTATTATTCAACTAGCCTTACGAAAACATTTTTTTATTACAAGCCTAATAAAAGTTAAGGAATGATAAATCATAGAAAAAGTAAAAAAAAAGAATAGAAAACGTAAGATGAAATATCAGCAGTATTTTTACCATACCTACCTAATATATTATTACAAAATTTCAATTTCATACAAGATTCTCAACGACAAGAATCGTGATCGTTCAGTTCTTAAAGGAATGAAAAAAGTTCCTTTCGTTGATGTTCACAAGAATATCAAAGTATGAAGATAAAATCTGCTTGCTATTCACTTTACGAAGAATTTATATAACGTGCGAGAAAAGGGTGCTTATAATTTTCTAGCTTAGAGAGAACTCTTCGGTAGGAAAAAAAAATCAAATAGATCTTCAAACTAATAGATACATTATGCATCATATGTAAAAATAATAATGTTAAACTTTGAAAAACAACATATTATGATATAATTTCTGCGTGATTGCGTTATTGTAGGTAACTTATTGCCGTATTTATTAATATTTATTAAAATGAGATTTACTGGCAGCGTTAATAGTGTCGAAACTCAATTTTCTCAGCACATCTGCCTCTTTATGCAATATTGTTCAAGCGTCGAGTAATTGCTCGGCGCTTAATTTGTTAATACACTAACCCGGCGCTCCATAAGTAGGAATTATTTTATTTTCAGCAATATTTTGTAAAACTTGTAAGTTTTACAGTGACAACATTGTAAAATAATACATATATCTAAAAGAAACGTACGAACCAGACACATTGCATAGATTCTATTGTTGAGCAGACGCAGGCTGCTGGTTATATTGCCGAAAGGTTAAACTATGAGATCAACCGCTTCTCGGTAAATTAAATTTCTCTATGCTCGATACTAACTGTTTACCTATGTAGCACTACGCTACAAGAGCAGATATCAACCTCGATCGCGCTAATTTACAATGTAATTAAGACCTAAGCAAAACCAAAACGTTCCATTGCGCACAATTTGTGTTGCGTGAAACATTTAAACGGCGACTAATTAGCTTTTTTTCGGAATATACGTTGATGTATTTGAAATTATATATTTATTGCATACTTATTAAGTTTAAATTCCATAAATCAGCAGAATATGATCTTTTTAAATTGTATTTGGGGTGGTGCCCATGTTTTCATTTATTGTCGCATTGACGGCAGCACCCTGTATACAGGGTGGCATATTTAGATCGGTCAGTATGCGAAAGTCTGAAACTAATATTGCAAAGCCCTCTTAGAATAAGTATGTGACAAAGACGTGATAAACCTCATTTGAAAATGGAACGTCTTGGTTTGGCTGGCCGAATAGTAAAAAGTCCCTGCCCGCCTAGCATGACCACCGAAACGCGATATGATAAAGCTATTTATCGCTTTGAATTGTCAAAAATCATTGGATATAACCGCCATCTTGAAATTTTATCGAAACTGCGAACTTGTATTGTATATATACATGTTCGAAGTTACGATAAAATTTCAAGATAGCGGTTTATCGAAACTGCGAACTTGTATTATATACAATACAAGTTCGCAGTTTCGATAAAATTTCAAAATGGCGGTTATATCCATCGGGCTGGTTCGATTCCCGAGCTGAGTAAGTAAACGTTTTTTTTTAAATGTATGAATACAGTTTTTTTATTACTAAAATCGATGACATGGTTCCTAAGAAGAGATTTTTGTATGTTCTATAGTTTCAGACTTTCCCATACTGCATAAAGGAATGTATTTGCCGCTGTCGGACAAACGTTTCTGATTTAGTTAGTGCCTAGCAACTTCTGTTAGCGTTTAAAAAAAAAAAAAAGGTCAAAAATGTTTGTTGGACAGCTGAAAATACGTTCCTTTAATTAATGGTATCTGCCACTATGGATACCATTATTGTCTTTGGATCTCATTGTTGCAAAAAAGTGCCGTACAAATCTTACTCAATGGAACTGGATGGGACTGCTTGGGCCATAACACCTCTACGGTAGCCCAATGATGGTTCTACTTAACAGGAACCGGAGCAACGATACGGCTTTATAAGCTTCTAAAGTGCAGACAAACTCGAGATTACAAAACTTTCTGATTGACCCATCCCGGGAACACCGATGGAGTTAATATTAAAAAGAGGTTCAGTTTAAAAGTTTGGATGTGGGAGGCAATCTCTCTGAAACTATCTCATCCTTCGTCATCAATATTCAAAAATAGAATGGATCTTCAGAGCGAAAATCCATTTCAAAAACTTCTTGTCGTGCGAATTATCCTCTAATTATAATGAATCATAATTATTGTTGATGGCTTAAAAAATAATCAAAACATTAGAAAGTATATTGGAAAACAACATAAAGTAAAAAAAAAACTATAGAGTTCTATTCTAAGAGTACATAAATTAAACGATTAAGAAAAATAAAGACTGCCAGGTTCGTTAGAATTATCAGCATGGTACGGTCGAACATATGGCATCATAGCAACTTTATGCAATATGCAGGCACGAAAGCAATAGTCGGTGTGACATGGTACTAAAGTGTTAAGCTACTTCTGTGATCGACTGTACAACGAGCCGGGAGGCTTTCGGGACCAAGACCAATCACGTCGATTTGTCTCAATAGTAATAAAAACTGATATATATTTTGTTAATTACGTTTAATTTTTATTAAAAGCTGTCAATTTTCAACTATAATAAAAAAAAACTTTAAGTGCCGTTTTTTTCTATAGATAAACAAAGTAACTACCTAAGTATATTTGTGGTCCCAACTTACCGCTCAAAATAATTATAAATTATAAGAATTAATAATGAAGTATTTTCAACACGTTCGGGACCACGGTCGTGGTCCTGAATGTCGCATGATAATAATTATTAATTCCTAGGTGTGCTCTCGACCCCTGTCTCGGTCCCAAAAGCTTCCCGACTCTTACACATATTTTTGTCTACCGATGTGACTTTGATTGTATAACCAGATTTTCCCCATGTGCCGATACCTATTGAGCGCACACATTCACTATGTGAAATAGCTGATTAGGTGAAGGTAAATATGACGGAACAAATCAACATAGACATAGACAAACAAAAAAGACAAAACTAAACAAAAGGGTAATCGTCAACAGTGTAACAGTACAGTCGACAGCACATCAAGCGTAACAGTTGCATATATATTGCAGAAATTTGCAAATTTGAAGTTATATATACTCTTTATTGCACTTTAAAATTACAAATAACAATTAATTAAACAGTAAGTTAGCAAGGGTGGACTTATCTCTATAAGAGATCTCTTCCAGCCAACCCATAAATGTGTGAGACATCACTTTGTGGAAGCAGGCAGCACCGAGTGCATCAAAAATATTAATTAAACAATATAGATTTTATTTGAATACTAATACATATTAAAAATAATAAACATATTACATAAACATATCCTAGATATATATATAAATAAATATTATAATATATATATATATATATATATATATATATATATTTGAACTATAGTAAATAGAAACATACATAGATGACATTTGACAGTAAGATGTATGATAAAACTTGTAATGATTAAGCAGTGACTTGTGCTAAGTAGTGATTCTTTAACCTAATTTTAAATGTTGTGATGGAAGGACTCTCTTGGATTACAGTTGGAAGACTGTTCCACAATAGTGCAGCGCGAAAACTAAAAGAGTTAAGGAGAAAGTTAGTGTTACATCGGGGAAGCTCAAGCATCTTAGTGAAACTACACGGCCGCCTAGGGCGAGAAGGAGGTGAAATTAACTGGAACCGGGAACGAAGGTAGGAAGGAGAATTAGAATCATTTAGAATTTTGTACAAAGCAGAAAGTATGTGCAACTTACGGCGTTCACGAATTGGAAGCCATTTCAGCTCCGCACGAAAAATCGAAACGTGGTCATACTTTCTTAAACCAAATATGAATCGTATAGCCAAATTTTGGAGCCGCTCGAGCTTATTAAGCAGATCCTCGGTCACATCCAAGTAGCAAACATCGGCGTAGTCAAGAATGGGAAGTAGAAGAGTTTGCGCAAGCATAATTTTGGTTTTAATCGGAAGAAAATATTGAAGCCGCTTGAGAGAGTGGAAGGAGTAATGCATACGTCTACTTATTTCACTAATTTGACATGTCCAGGACATAGTGCAATCGAAAGCTAAGCCAAGATTTTTTGCTTTGTCTGTGTAAGCTATGGGAATCCCATCATAAACTATTGGAGGTATCATGCTCAAATTTAGTCTGCTTCTCAACCTGCTGCTACCTACAATCATGGCCTGCGATTTGGCTGGATTTACGATGAGTCCAAAAGACTTGGACCAAGCGAGGACAGCAGAGAGGTCCCGATTTAAGGCAGTGATAGCTACATTGATATCAGACAACTCAAAATGCCTATAAACCTGAAGATCGTCAGCGTACAGGTGAAACGAAGCCCAGAAGACTGAAGAAATTTTGTTAATAAAAATTGAAAAAAGCAAGGGAGACAGAACCCCACCTTGAGGCACACCAGCAGTTAGGCTACACCAGTCAGACGAGGCATTATCAATTTTAACCTGCTGTTGGCGGCCAAAAAGGTAGGAATGGAGCCATAGAATTACAGAGGACGAAATATTAGCCGTACGAAGAATACCAAGGAGTATATCGAAGTCAACAGAGTTGAAAGCGCTACTGAAGTCCAATAGGACTAGAGCCGTAAGTTGGGTGTTATCCATTGCCCAGCGAATGTCCTCAGTCACATTCAGCAGCGCTCCAACAGTACTGTAGGAGGGACGGAAACCAGATTGGAAGGGACACAATAGAGTATTGGTGGTGAGGAAGGAATACAGTTGCTGGTGTACGATAGATTCGAGAACTTTGGACAGAATTGGTAGAATGGATATAGGGCGGTAATCGGATAGAGAAGACGGATTATGGGTTTTAGGCAAGGGTATAACATAAGCCTTTCTCCATGATGCTGGAAAAACACTGCGCGTTAATGAGAAATTAATAATGTGGGTGAGAGTAACTGCAATTTCATCCAGCACAGGTAAAACCATATCGAGACTAAGGTTATCGCTACCAATGGCTTTGCTAGATATAGCCTTGATACTCTTTGTGACGGCATCTACAGTAACAGGACTAAATGAAAAGGAAGGACAGTCTGCTAGAGGAAGATTGGCAAGGTAAGAAAGAGTTGAAGATTTAGACAGGGAATCTAAAATGATTGGAGGAGAAGAGAAGTGATTATTGAGGGCATTTAGATCCGCGGTACACTTACTTGTATCAGTAGGCTTGCCCACACCAATAGATTTTAAAAAACTCCAGACGTGATTACTGTCAATACTGTTAATTTTATGATGGATGTAGGCACGTTTAGCGTCCCTACACATTCTATTGCACCGATTACGAAGACTTTTGTAAGTTTCTAAGTTACGCTGACTAGGATTTTTTTTATTTCGACATTTAGCCCTATCACGCAATGCCATATACTTCCTAATATCTGGTGACATCCAAGGAGCCGGCACATGCCTGACACGCACAGGACGCACCGGAGCATGAATGTCGTAGATCCTAGTCAATTCAGCTGTAAAGAATTCCACCATGCTATCGATTCCGTCTGATGCTAACACCGGTGACCAGTCTATGCCCCTCACGTCCACTTTCAAGCGGTCTATGTCCATATGCCGAAAATTGCGCTGAAGAAGAACTTTGCGTTGAGCTTTAGGGGGACGCACTTTAAAAGTGAGAAAAATTAAATCATGGTGGGAGAAAGGAGCTGCAATTTGCCCATGAGAGACAACAAGGTTATGATTAGAAACTATCACTAGGTCAATAAGAGAAGGCTTACAGTTGGGAAAGTAATGAGTGGGGGACGTCATTGGAAGCACGTGTAAGTTCAGAGAGGTTGTGATATTGGTTAATTTATTAGCTCTGGAGTCATTCTTTAGTAAACAAGTATTTAAATCACCCATTAATATAATATGGTCAAAGATAGGAGTCAAATTCTCCAGTACATTCTCAAAGTCACTGAAATAGTCAATTTTATCATTCGGACTATATAACGCACCCAATAGGATTTTTTTATGATGAATACGAATGTCTAAAAATATATATTCCAGCGACCCAGAGTCTCTCGAAGTTGAGCATTTGACAACACTAGCAGGGATATGGCCCCGAAGGTAAATACCCACACCACCACCCCCCATGCCAGTGCGATCATTGCGAAAGAGTTTATAACCGGGAAGTGAGCATCCAGTAGATGGAAGAGAAGGCTTTAACCATGTTTCAGAGACAAGAATACAATCGACCACGCCGCTGCCAAATGATGTGACAAGATCATCATAATGGGCTAGAATGCTCTGGGCGTTAATGTGCACCAGGGAAAGGAATTTGGATTGTTTGTTGAATATATTCATAAGTTTGCTATCCAAAAGATCACAATCAGATAAAGATGTGTCGATGTCTTGAGCACTTTCATATTCGTCGGAGGAACAGGAGAAAAAATCATCATTTACAAGCATGTTGTATATCAATAGATAATAAAAAATATAAATATATAAAATAACTATAATATACTTAAAATATAATAATGATAAAAATAACCAATTTTTTTTCTAAATATTTACAATCTACATGCATAGGTTGGCTTCGAGAAATCAACATAACACAAATATGTAAACTCAATAAAAAAAAAACATAATGGGACATTATTAGAATTAACAGCATTCCACATAAACAGTAATAAAAACAAAAAGACCTACCACAGAAAAAAAAAAAAGCAACAAAAATATTGAATGTATATTGGCTGTACGGTTCATACCTTTGCCTGGCCGAACGGACACAATAATACACACTGCACTGACACTGACAGACACATTTTAGTGATCTGTGGACATTTGGTAAATTGTTATACAATACAAAACGGGTAGAATTTATAATAAAACGTAGGTTGTAATCGTAGTTTTTAACAGAAAGAGAGAATATTAATAATAATAAGTAAAATACGTCACTGAAACTAATTGAAAGACATCCAAATTAAAAAGCACCTTACGATAATGTTCATTTCGTCTTCACACCAGTCTCTCCTGTCGTACGTGAAGGATACTTAGCAATCACCTTGCCCAGTTCCACCAATGAGAAGATCTTCAGACGACTCCTGTCCGGCAAAAGCACAATGATAGTGCCCTCAGCCGACCAACAGTTCTTAACACCGAAGTGCTTGCGAGCCGCTACAAATACATCCTGACGGGCCTTCGTTAAAAACTCTGTGACAGTGAGCTTGGAACCCTTGAGAGCAGTTTTAGAATTCCACACTGAAGAACGATGATGCATAGAAGTAAAGCGGACCAACACTGGACGAGCTTTGTCCTTCTTTACTCCCAATCTATGGCAAGATTCAAATGCTTCAATGTTTATTGTTGGAACTCGCATTTGTTCGGATAATATGGCCAGCATTTTCTTTTTAATATCTTCATCTCTGTCCTCTCCCACCCCATGGAAAAGGAGAACCTTTCTACGAGAATGAGTGTCCAGCCGGTCCAAACTCAACACAAGAAGTTCAACTTGAGATTTAAGAATGCCAAGGGACTTCCACACAAAGTTTTTAAAAACAGAGAATTCTGCAGACAGGGACTTCACCGTAGTATTTGACTCTTTGCTGGATGGCTGCGGTAGATTCTTCTCAAATTCTGTCATCCTACTACAAAACATTGCAGAAAGCTCCTCCATGCTTTTCATAATCTTTTCAGCAGAGGAATCCATGGTGTGTAGTGATGAGAAATAGTGTGAAAGTGAAGTGATTGCCAACCTAAGCACAGGTGATATTTATTTTAATACATATACACTGTTAATGTAATAAATTATTTAAATTATTTAAGAGCTTAAAATTTTATGTCTATTCACTTCAATGCCTACCCACCAAAAAAGGAGTCTAAGTCGAAATTTGTTAGGAGTCGTAAATAAATATTCCCAAATAAATCAGATTATAGCGTAAGAAAAGTTCCAATGCGACGTTATAATGATTTGTTACTACCACAGATCCATTCAAAAATTTTCGAGAAAAGTACCCATGTGTCTGCAATACGAATCTATAATAATTTACCTGTAGTATAGAAAGATCTTCCTGATTATAGGTTTATTGTATGCCCGATAAGGGTAACTGTTCGCTACTCACTATATTGCAATAACACCTACCATTCAGAAACTTTGTAACAGTTTGTCAAAAAATATGTTCTATTCTATTCTATTCTAGACCTTGAGCCCGTCCTTACTCCGTTTGTAATAGAGGCGGTTTTCGTAGTACGACTGATACACTTGATGCGCTGTCGTCTGTACATCATATTATGAGAGAGTTCTCATGGAGAAAGAGTTATGTTGAAAGCAGGGCAACTCATCCTCTACGGCTTATGCTTTCTCTTGAATTTCACTTAGTAAGCAACACGCAAGTAATGCCCAAGGTGCTACCGTGTCTCTATAGGCTAAGGTTACCTGGTAAGGTAAGGTTATATGGTAAGCCATCAGATGAAACGTACGCTCGTTTGCCACTTTTCTCGAATAAATAAACAATCTATTCCAGCTAAATAAGTCTTTTAAAACAGCAGAGCAATAGTTAGAATAGGAAATTACCTACCGCAACTAAGCCTCCGTTCTCGCACGGCACATCAATGTAGTTGAATGTCACTTGGATCCGCTTGTCTGGGTCGGCTATCATATATATCCCGCAAACAGTTGGTTCATCTGACGGGGACTTGAAAAACAGCTCACCCTCCTCAGAAGTGACGAGAAAGCAATCTGGGGTACAAAAAATGCAATAACGCAAAGAAATATTATTATGTAGGTACTATTTGTATTTTTTCATTTTTTTCACTACAAAAATACTGAATGAGGTAAATACTGTTTGAATATAAAATAGCAAAACGATTTATAATAAATGTTAAAATAGAAAAACATTGTATATAGCTTTTAAAGAGTGAAGCGTTTACTTGTGTGGTCATTTCAATAATCGATTACAATATTTGATCGGGTTAGATTCTTATTGTGGTGTATCTCCTTGTAGGCGTATCCTATTTAAAAAAAACATCGCGTCTGTGTGAATTGGTTTCTTACCTTATAAAATAATCAAAAATATTTTCATGTCAATTTAAAAATAGAGTAAGATAGTATGACAAATTATGATTCGTTCATGAAACTGAAAAGGTTGTGGCCAAATTGGCCTCTTTTGAAGTAAATAAAGATTCAAGGGAATTCTTAAAATTAAGTTATATCGCATCAGTAGCGCAATCGAATCACCGACCTTTGAATTCTAGGTCTTATCAATTCTAATCTATTCATAAGGAGAACCCTAATGATGTAATGAGACGTAACGAAGCATTTAGAATATACCAGTAGAGATATTAACTAATACGATAAGTAAGAGAGTTTAAAAATTGCAATGTACGTAGGAAATATTCCCGAATTTAAAAATGAAATAATTTCTTTGTTTTGCTTTAATTTGCCATAACTTAAAATAAAACCAATATACCGGATTTAACTCGCGTAAAGTAATCGAAACGTCAGGTGAATAATAATAATGTAACATCTAATTAAACACGAGTTAAATCCGGTAAATTGGTTTTATTTCAAATGTGTAGTGCTCGCGAAAATGTAAGACAATACTATTTGCCATAACTTTATAAAAACTAACGTTTCATTTGCCATGATTAACAAATGAAATAACATTATTTTCACTAATTTCATTGGACATAATTTGTAAAATACTTAATTTTGTTATTCATACTTTTCATTTTACATCATATTATGATCATTTAGCAAGATTTGCCTTAATATACATTTACTAATAATAAAAATTATAACGTGGATAGGTACTATTACTAGCATAAGCTGCCTACTATTTTGTTACTCAAGCAGGCATGCAGCAAGCAAGCAGGCATGCAGCGCGCATGCAGGTATGCAGCATGCATGGCTTCTTTCACGGCTCCAAAGTTGCAGCTGGTGTTCCGCTATCCCCACGCGTGCTACACATACGCTTTACAGATGGCTTTCCCTCACCACCATAGCTTCGGCTTGTTAACCAGCTTTACAGGACAGCCTCAGCTGCGGCGGCTCGCCCACTGCCACCTTATCGTCAGCTCGCAAGCTGCGTTACCCTTCCACGCCACGCGGGTCTAAATTACACAGGGATAGGGCATACAAGACTACGTGAAGTCGGGGTCGACACTGAGTCGGTTTTAAATAGCATCCGTTTTTATTTCATTTAAAATCTCCATATTATTACTTAAGTAAGAAAATACGTTAAGTATAAGGTATACATATTATGTCAATTATTTATTAGGTAACTATGTAAAATGATATTTTTAAAAACTTAAAACTATAGCACTTGCTATTATGGCACCTAATTATAAGGTTAATGAGAATTATGGCTAATAAATTGTTATGTCATGCATCGTTACTATAAATGACAATAGAGCAAACGAATATTATTTATAACCGAGGAGCATTATGGCAAATGATATTATCGCTAATAATATTACGGAAAACAAAACTATACCAGTAAAAACCTAAAATCGTTTTTAGCGTTGACTACTGATTTTTTTTTTTTTATATAAAGCACGACAAATGACTCAACACCACCTGATGTGAAGCAGTAAGAAGAGTCCATATGCGAAGACAGCTAGTGCAGTTCAGACACTACCCTAGCTGCCTCCACTTTGCCGGCCCGAAAGGTGCTTTTTCACGCCTTGAATGGTAGGTATTTTACTTTATTGTAATCGTATTAATTACCCAACATGTACTTATCTTACTATTATAAATTTGAGCTGTAAATGCTCGCCTATGAGTTTAATTTAACAAAAAATACATCATCGCACATTATTTTTATCCAGACATGAATATACCAGGAATTCTGGGAGAGTTTCCAAAATGAATTAATGAAGGTCTTTTAAGTCCATACCAACGTAAGTTTTAGTCAAAATATTCAAGTGAGGGTAAAAAGAATAAATTAAATGTGATATGATCCACGAGCCCCTTTCATAGAATGTAGGCTCGTAACTACTAAAATATGAATAAACGCGCGAGAAGGACAACAGGCTTGCCATTGTTTGTAAATACATATTTTTTGACCCTTTAGCTATAGCGGTGCTGAATATTCTTTTTAAGCAAAGCAGCATTCGTCATTCTGACATACACCCACATAAGTTTAGTGTTTTAATTTGTTCGGATGGGGTTATATTAGTATATTTTTTAAATTACTTATGTAAAATGTAGAACGAATAGATTTTATGTATTAAAAGAATAACTATAAATGTGGCTATTAAATAACGAAATCAAACAGAAAAAGTCAACCAAAAAGTGACTAGTTAAAACACAATAATTTGATTATCACAACTGAAAAACCTTAAATTAATTATAAAAAGTACAGCTTTACAATAAGTTATCAGATTTTGTAAAGGAAAATTATTCAAGCGAAATATTAAACTGATGATGATTCGGATTAAATTAATACTATGTCTACTTCTGCCACATACCTTCTTGATGCTATACAGTTGTACAGTATTTTTTGTACAGTATACCCATATTGTACAGTATTGTTTTCTCGTACAAGCTTATACAAGGTCTGTTATGGTTTTATAAGCAATAAAGTTCTTTAAGCCTAGGTAAAATAAATTAAAAAGCAGGATTAAATTATCATTAGCTAGGGTTGAGAATGAAGATTGTACATTGTACTATTCTCCATTTCCAAACTAGTACATTATAAATTCATCTAAGTAGTAAATTTATGGTACTGTGTTACATTATTATTTGTACAAACGATATCACATCAAGTTTAACAGTTGCTCTACGTAAGCCACTTCTATTACGAACGTAGTAAGGGTGGTCTTAAGATTGAACTGTGACGCTAGATCTGCTGTCGTCTGTATTAGATTTTTATCAGTTTGTTTATCGAACTGCAAGCAATAAGGTTTCAGGAGTCCAGCCTATCACCAATAAGGAACTTCTTTACATAGTACCACAGAATAATGAGATACAGAAGTCCGACGCCTTTGTTCTTGCGGGAAATGCCGACAGCGGCTAGACAATTTCGCGACGGCGAATAGGAGCAAGAATAAACAATACTTAGTAATTTACGTACTTAATTATTTATTTAAGATTAACATCACGGTAAATATTGTCGTTTACGTTTATAAATATTTTTAGTAGGTACTTATAAAAATTAAAAGTTGATTATTATTTAAATAAAAATATATCATAATTAAAATAATATAAAACTAGCAAAAAGTCACGTCCTGAATGATTTTAATTACTAAGTAATTTTTCAAACATTTGTTATAATGTTAAAATCAAAAATTAAGATTATATCATAATGTTAAATAACTTTCGAAGATTTAATCACGTAGTTACATAGACGCCATGAAAATATGAATCTGCTATCCACTATCCACATCATCGCAGACACACACTTTCAAAGATGTGGTCACGTGGTCACATAGACGTCATGAAACTATGAAGTTTGAATACCCACATGGTGGATCTGCGATCCATAGTTACGGAGATTCATGTTTTCAAAAAAAATCAAGTAATCATATAAGGCGACACGCACAATTTTGTGGTGACTCGTGGTGTCAAAGATATTATTTTAAAAATTAAACAAGAAAAAGATGTCCAGAATCCAAGTCGGTTAAGTCAGAATAACAATAGTCTAGACATATAATAGGCTCGCGGCGATTAAAAGTACAAGAAAATCCACGTAAATTATTTTTGAAAATATTTATTATTTGCTACTTTTTTAATTACTAAGCAACAATAACCAAAATATTATATTAAAATTGAGTGAGCACAAGCTTATTGTTTAATTACTGTGTAGTTAAGTGCTTTCTTCATCATGTGGAAATTGAATTTCAATTAAAATGGTATTATTTATTTAAGACGACAAAACGCAATTTAATAATGCGGAAGAGGTGTGTATTTACCATATTAGGACATAATAGGACTGACATGTCTTAGTTGAGCCAAAAGTCCTTAAATTAAATAAAAAGAAAAAAAAACCATACTACAGTATTTATATTATACCACGACCGCGACTCGATAGCCCTCAATCACATGCCCCCAAAACACTGAGGCATTATGGGACACCCCCCCCCCCCCCCCCCCCGCACTCACTACACGATTGCCCTGTCTAGACGGCTTCGTCGGACCTCTGTATTATTCTTTCCTCTGTGATAGTATTATGATAAACACTTTAATGACCGCAAATTTTTCCTTGGTTGCGATAATTAAAAATGCTTTAGTAAGCATGTCATTCGATACCCCTAGCAAAGAATATATATCTACACTATAGACTCAATTTGACATTTACCGATGCCTAGTAAATAAATTTAAACTCAGAACAATTTGAATTGTGCTATTAAGCAAAATTAAAATTTCACGTGTGGAATGCGACTACATTTGCATAAACATGAACAGGCAGTAAGATCAAAATAATAATATTGTAGATGTATAATGTCACCAGAACATAATATTCTTAAGGCTACCTGGCAGCCGCAGTATTTTATTGTAACTCCTATGCAACGTCTAATATTATAGACAACACGAATCAATTTTCTGATTAAAATTCTAATCTATTAATAATAAAGGAGGTGCTTAATATAAAGCTTTTACTCATAATAATTGTAGAACTATACCTTCTGTGGGGTCAATAATACGGTGAGATGGCCTTGGAAGTCGACGAGCTCTCGTGAATGAATGCGAGAACGTGCTAGAACTTTTCATTCTTCCATAGTCCTTGCCCTGGTAACAAAGAAGGAACCCTGATCAAATTTTATTAGATAGATAGATAGAAATTCTTTATTTTGCACATTTACATAAACACCACAGAGATAAAACAAACACAATATTTTAAAAAAATGCGGCTTTGTCGCTAGAAGCGATCTCTACCAGGTAGAGAAACCTTATGGTAGGGAGTTTACTAAATTAATATCTTATAATATTGTCGCTTAATTAGAATAATCATGATACGTCTTGACAACACTTTATTTTACTCTACGACACCACAGTTATCTAGTGACCATTTCTAATTCCTCAGCTGTGATGTATGTTAGATACCTATATTGAGTCAGAATATAGTATTTTAAATACACTTAAGATTTTGGCCAGGTCTTTGAAACGCATTGGCGTAGGAATCAGTTCCAAGAACGTTTCTGAATTCAAAAGATTAATATACAGGTTTTAGTCGCTCATCTTTGGTACGCTTAAGGTATATGGACTGTATTCGAATTCAAATATGATTTTGACGCGTAATTGTAGTGTTTTATAATAGAAATCCCAAAAAAAAAATTATTTAATATTTAATAAACAAAATTCAATTATCACTCACATCATACGTAACAACGAATACCAACCTTATTGTATGGCATCAGTCTTGTTACCATCAGACGCTGTCAAAAGATAAACCATCTACATTACCATAGCAACAACCTATCAGTGTTTCGTAAAAGGTGACGTCACAGCGTGATATGTATTGGTGTAATAAAATATTAAGATACCTAAATATTTCGGACTATAATATTTACTTATACGTGACATGAAATACTTTCCCATAATTTGTCAACGTTCTTATTAGGTTCATATAAATAATTATTAGACTAGCTCAAACTTTATAAATTTAAAAATTGATGAATCAATTGATTTCAGTATCAGTACTGTGCTTTCAAATATTCTTAATTTCGCGGGTTCGATTCCTGCCTCAGGACGTGAAATTTTTTAGTTTTATTCTATTTTAATTACTAAGTAATTTTTCAAACATTTATAATAATGCTAAAAATCAAAAATTAAGAATATTTTAAAAGCACTGCCCCAACTTACTTAACCGAATCGTAGGTATTTGTAAAAATACTCGTTTCGGATGTTGAAATAGAATATTTCGACATTGTAGGGTGGACGTTAGCTCATAAACGCAAATACAGATAGACTAGAAGAATTTCACAGGGATATCCCAAGTCCTGGTTCAGTGGTCAGAGCAGTCGCCCGGATTGCGAAAGGTCGCGGGTTCGATTCCTCAGGACGTGAATTTTTTTTAGTTTTATTCTATTTTAATGTCTAATTTTTAAATTTCTAAAGTTATGAAATGAATCAAATCTGAAGTTGTTCAAGTTTGTATTCAGCTTTGGTGTGTAAGTTACCAGTGAAAGATTTTCCGGGTCTTGTGTGCAAATTAGGACTTACATACCTATTAAAGATACTGATTGTTTCTTAGCTTGAAAGGTAATAATGATTCAAATCTGCTGTTAATGTACTGAGCTAAGCCAAAACAACAAAAGTAAAATAATGGAGGTAAAATGGTCAATTTACTAATCGACATTGTGGATTTGCATGTTGCGCGTGTGATAAGAAATAAATCATTTTGTATTTTGTTACAATCCTCAGATTTGTCTAGCTAGATGATTCTTGACAAGTCAATGGCGGGTTGCTGGGGCAATGGTCGACTGCTGCTAATAAAAAATATTCTTAGGCGGTTTCTCAATGTCGTGTATTATCCCGACTACGGTATTAATCATAATATTTCATGAGTCCACTTTTTTATTTATTTATAAAATGAAAATACAACAAGTTAGGTGTAAACAAAGTTTTACCGTGGACCAGAATTGTCGATACACTTTATATAAAAAATATTAGCAATATACACAAACATACTCAATATTAATATAAAAATAAACAGGGGCAAACAGCCGATATTTGCCGTTTAATTTTAATATGAATATGAGTTAGGCGTAAAAAACATGCTTTCTCTTAAAATGTGTATATTGTTTTAAGAGTCAAAAAGTTTACAATAAGGCCTTGATTTGGCTCAAGGCAATTACTTTTTTCATCAGATGATAGCAATAACCAACTAAAATAATCTGTCCCTCGGGCCTTATTTAAAAATATTTACCTACTTCTCCCAAACGTTAAGTAAACGTAACTTTAACCATGTTAGACCCACCTTACCTTTTTTCTCGGAAGGAAAATGCTTAATGCATACCCCGGTGCCTGTGGGCGGCTCCGAGGTTATGTGGGACTCCTCCGCCGCAAAGATAATGATGCGGCGACCCTACCCACTAAAAACCGTCTTTCTCTTGTTAGGATGCTGCTTACGAGGACCGGACCCAGGGAACTTGGTAGTCGTCTGAATCCGGCCCCGCAGCTCGACCATCTCTGGTCGCTGCCACTCTCCGGAGGGATGTGGTACTTTCCCCCTACGAGGGGACATACAAGGCAGCAAAGGTCTCACCCCTTACTGCAGTCCCCCGCAAGTCTAGGAGGCCTCCTATACCACGACCCCCCTCCCCTCGGAGGGGGGTTCGCTGGTCCTACACTAGCACCGCGACGTGTTATGCATAGTTCGAAGAGTAAGTGGAGCTAGCTCACTCTCAACAAACTGGCATGCCCTACGCGGCCGCATTAGGCGGCCCGCTGGCCTTGGAGACTAGCCATCCACCGACCCCAGAGGGTCCACTACTCCTAAAAAGGGGCCAACGACCAATGCGCGCATAGCGCCGGAGGCGACTCGCCACTACCAACCTGGTCATGTGCGACCCGCGGCCTTAGAGCCCTGCCATCCCGCGACCAAAATGGTCCACTGGCCCAAGATAGATCCCTCGTCAACCGCTATCTCCCCTGCCTCCTCCGTTGTACGAAGGAGTGCTGGAGCAGCGCCACACGAGGCATCAGACGTCAATTGACATCGGTGCCTCTGAGAGTAATTGCCCGCCATCCACCGAGCTATAAAGCTCCCGGGTTCCAGAAAAACCATACTTCACGCCGGCCTTGGAGGCCAGCCATACCACGATCCGCAGATCCGCTGGCCCTGAAAAGGGCCATTTCCGACATGCTGGGCAGACGCGGGCGGAGCATAGACTTATCAAGGAAAGGTCTTAGGAGCTGGAGAAGATAGGGCCTTCTACCAGACGTTGCCTTTCCCGGGCTTTCTCCTACACCATCGCGCCGCCACATGCTCACGACCTTAGAGGTCGTCATACCCCGTCCATTAGGGAGAAACATCGAATAAGAAACGGTGGTGTATAAATGGTAAGGAAAGGTCTCATCACTCTCACACCCAACCGTCAGCATGGTGAGAGGCGGATCCGAGGACTGAGAGCCCAGTGTCGCACGCAAAGCCACTCTGTGCTCGGCTCTTTCGATAGTCCTTATCAGACAACTCGGACGAACAGACCACGCGACTTTACAGCCCATGGGGATTTGGAGGTGACGGGATTAAGTGGCATACCTTGATTAACATGGGGCGACTAAAAGCCAGCGCACCCAAAACACTGGTACACTAACCCATCCCAGCCTAGAGACTGGCTCGCCCATGATCATTGACATCCAAGACAAACAAACCCTCGCGACCTTTCGGCCCGGGGGGAATTCGGAGGAGAAAGGATTTACCCAAGGGGAATACCCACCTAACCCAGCATGGAGACTGGTTCGCTTGGACATCCAGAGGATATGCTCCGCCCGCCCAACCAAGGCTTTCCTACCGCCAACCTAGGAGGTTCGCCGTACTCCGACCCATAACCGGGTCCACTACCCCGTTACGAACGCAGCGAAAGCCGCACACGTACCGGGCCTACGACCTACCCGACACGTAACTGCGGACAACCCCCGCCGACCACTTCGCAACTCTTTGGGTCACACACAGGGCGTGTTCACGCACCTGTCGCCAACCTTGAAGGTCAGCCATCCTACGACCCATGGATGGGTCCACTGGGCTTAAGAGCCCATTCTCACAGCAGGAAAAGCATTTAAAGACACTTCCCCCGCCCGACAGGAACCCAACCAACAGGAGCTCGACCACCTCACCCCCGTCTGGAGATTAGCCAATCGCGACCAATACCCATATATAAGATATATGGGGATTGCTTGCGATTGCCCAGGGTGCGCCGACCAGGGCCATTGCGGAACCGCTCTTCACATTGAATGTTTTACAGGATCACATCAAACGCGAGTACCGGTCCCACAATGGACCTGACAAACGGGGAGGCTCTCCAGCACTGCACCCCAGACCCACCGTACCCCTAGCCCTACCCCTGGGGGTAGAGTGGGACTAAACCATACCACCATTAGTAGTGCTGGGTGCTAGGATTTAATGAAAAATAGAAAAAAATAGATACTAGAAATTGACAATATTGTCATGGTGGGTCTGTGATGGTTTTAACCATAAAATCCCAAGCATTATTTAGCCTAGTGCTATCAAAATTCTAGAAACGCGAATGTGCTGAGTGTTTTATGACATAAATCCATTCTTATGTGAGGTACGTGACAAAGAAGAAAATACTTCCCGTTAGTTCTCATTGTAACCTAAGATTTATTTAATTGGTTTGTGAAATACTTCATGAGATTATTTCTTCTGCGTGATACCCAGCAGCATTTATAAGACAGATATTTTAGTTCAAATACCAGCTAATATAAGTAAGTATATCAGAGACAGAACAGTGTTGGTATTATAGGCGACATCTGTAAGCATCTAATCTGCTTTGAAATACTTATTTCACCTATCAAAGTACACTCCATCACACTTTACTATACAATATTTAATTTGCTCATAACTTTGCATCCGAGCTGCTAATCGTGTTCAGTTATACAGAGTGGTGCCGTCAATCATCACCAGCCTATATATATACGTCCCACTGCTGGGCACAGGCCTTCCTACATGGGAGAAACACATGAGGAGTTTGGGCCATAACACCACCACGCTGGCCCAATGCGGGTTGGTGGGTTAAAGCGGTTGCAGTAACAACCGGGACCAACGGCTTAACGTGCCTTCCGGAGTACGGAGGAGCTCAAGATTATAAATTTGATTGACCCATCCAGGGACTGACCATGGCGAAAGTTGCTTTGTTTTCGTGATCGAAACCAGAGCGCTCAAACCACTACGCCCCCGAGCTCCTCCGTCAATACGACAGTAAATTTAAACAAGGGCTATATTAGTCCATAGAAATGGTTTGCCAATTTCAAAAATATCGTATTCAATTGATAATTTAATGACCTTTTCCATATTCCATACAAATGTCATAAAATTATCAAATGAATACGATATTTTTGAAAGTGGCAAACCATTTCTATGGACTAATATAGCCCATGTTTAAATTTATTGTCGCATTGACGGCACCACCCTGTATATGTTCAAATAGCACTTTTCCAGAGCATATTGTACATTAATTTAATTTATTAATATATTCCTTAGAATAAAGTATAATAAGGTGGCGCGTGGCGCTGCTTTAAAGTACGCTTTCTGTGTTTTACATCGGTAAATACGAAGGTACATATTTTTGGTTTTTATGTACAAAAATAAACAATAATAATGAACATTTTTTTCAGCTAAACCTTTTCACAATCTGGCTTGTGGCGCTTCGGGGGGGGGGGGGGGGGCTATGGAGCCGGGGGACCATAAAAACATTGGCCAGGACAATAACAATAGGAACTGTTTATTCATATAAGAAGTCTTTGCCGGTAGCCCTAAGATTAGTAGTAAAATAGATGGAAAGGTGAACTATGCGTACTTAAAACACAACACATTATTAACACAAAATTAAAATAATGACTACTTTTCCTGACTACCTTTACGTAGTCATTGAAAAATATTAATAATTTAAATAAAAATAAGTCACATTGATGGGAAAAGATAATATAATGTAGGTACTTTTTTGGAACCAAAACTAATCAAAAACGTCAAACTGATAATAGACAAAAAATCACAATAAAAAGTTTGGCACAGTCGTGCACAACTACAGTAGATATGGTAATAAGTAATTGGAGGAATATATAGATGTCGCCGCCATCTGGCTTTCGCCGCCTAATTGGATGCCTTGCCGTATAAACGCCGGCATCCAATCAAATGCCTAGGACGATAGTTAATTGCACTAGACTAACTTCGTATGGAAAGGAACGTCTTGTACCGAAGAGTTCTTATTTGATTCGTGGGTTCAGGGTTATTTTTTATGACCACTTATAACCGACATTGTTCTGGTAACTGGTTATATGTGGTCTTAAAAAATGATATTGAACCTACCAAAGAGTCGCACAGAAGTTCTTCGATTTACGCGACCTGCCTAGGCATCCAATTGAATAGCTATTTTACAATACGTTGTGGTTAATTAAACGGTGCGCTCAATGACTTGGCTACTTGTCTTTCAGCCATTTCATTGGATACCGGCGTTCCATCAACGGGGTATGCTAATTTAACCAGACGGCTACGATATAGATAATGTGAAAGTTAGTATGCTTATCCTGATAGAAGAGATAGAGTTTTGCAATCTCGGGTGGCGGCCGGAAGTAGAAGTTGCTGAGATTTATTTCATAAATTCCTTTCAATACATCTGATTTCCTTCAATATCATGGGTACCTCCCCTCTTATAAGCTTTTCAAAATAATCCCACCTTTCTCCTTCCCCAGGAGCACGCGTGTCGATCTTCGGGGTCATCAATTCACTGCTTTCTCTTCAACATCACGCAAAAAGAAATTTAGTGATTTGTCTCTTTGTCGTACTTCTAAAACTTAAAATTCCTTGCCAGCACATGAGTGTTCACTCTTTCCTTTAACATGGGTTCCTTCAAAAGAGGTGTTAAGGGGAATTTTATTGGCCGGCATGGTGTGAGCGGCTAGAACAGTGTGTTCGAGCTGTACTATAATCATCATCATCACCAGCCTATATACGTCCCACTGCTGGGCACAGGCCTTCCTACATAGGGGAAACACATGAGGAGTTTGGGCCATTACACCACCACGCTGGCCCAATGCGGGTTGGTAGGTTAAAGCGGTAGCAAGAACAACCGGGACCAACGGCTTAACGTGCCTTCCGAAGCAGGGAGTAGCTCGAGATAACAAACTTTGATTGACCCATCCCAGGACCAACCATGGCGAAAGTTGCTTTGTTTTTCGCACCAAAACCAGAGCGCTCAAACCAATACGCCACCCAACTCCTCCTACTAATTGTTGTCTTCAAATATGGACTCTTATTACCGCTTCACATCAGATGGTGTTTAGTCATTTACCATGACATAGCTCATGCTATATTATGTATAAAAAATATGACCTACATAATAATGAATCAAATATTAGTGAACCATTCAATAGATACATATTATAATCATCATTATCATTTCAGCCGAAAGTCGTTCACTGCTTAACTAAAGCACTCTCTCATGATTTAAAAGATACATAGTCACATATTTTTTTATAACAGATATTAATAGCATTTATATAGGAAGGGAGGAAAGATGAAAACGGAAACAGTCATATATGTCAGGCGGAAGCAGATTCCACAAACGAAAAAACCGAGTTTTCCTTCGAAGATGGATAAGAATCCGTTGAGGTTTTATATACTTACCAGATATCGAAACAGCAAAAACTTGTCAAATTCATTGTTTTCTTAGCTCGTTTTCTCCTCGTGCTATCAAGTTTTGTAATTTCCTGTGTATTACATTTTGATATTAATAAATTATATTTATATGTACTACTTAAATATTTCACAAGCCTAACATGTTGTATCTGTATAAGATCTACTAAAATAGAGTTATTGTATCGTAAAAAAAATGATGCGCGGTGGATACAAGCGGAAGCAGTGTTGGAGAAAAACGATGCTCGCATTTGTGTACGGTGAGATTTTTTTATTTATTTTTATACAACTGGATGACAAACAAGCTGACGGCCCACCTGATGGAAAGCGGTAACCGCCGCCTATAGACACCTGCAATAACAAGGAAAAATCACTCGATATTGCAGGTGCGTTGTCATCCTGGGGCCTAAGATGAAATGCCGTCCATGCCCAGTAATTACATTGGCTACCTTTCCCTTCAATCCGAAACACAGCGAACTGTTTCACGGCTGAAATAAGAAAGGCGGTGGTACCTACCCAGGCGACCCTGCATACGGGCCTACCACCTAGTAGCGATAATAGAGCCTTATTTGAACAAGGACGGTGCAAAAGCTGAGAGAGCATGGACCAATGGAGATAGTAAAGCTATGTCCGGCTTAGTTTTGAATCACTAAACAGTACTACATGTGAAGTAGAATCTTCTGAGTGTATACGCGTGGAAGGGTTTTGCCAGAAAGACGACGCTCTGTTAAAACAGCGCAAATCTTAACTATACACGAATTCATGTGGCCATAAAATGTTTGAAATAAAACAGCTTTTCCGGACTTTAGTCGCGTTTGCTCATATAATGAGTTGTTA
Source organism: Nymphula nitidulata (assembly GCA_947347705.1). Classification (NCBI taxonomy): domain Eukaryota; kingdom Metazoa; phylum Arthropoda; class Insecta; order Lepidoptera; family Crambidae; genus Nymphula; species Nymphula nitidulata. The sequence goes on along the minus strand of OX374625.1, from coordinate 11,056,921 downwards.
TTTTATTACATTTCGATTACTCTAAAGCGATCACTGTCACGTGAAGTCACCGCGATCAAGTAACCCAAGTAAAAATATATCTAAATATACATTAAGTCAAAGTCAAAGTCAAGGTCAAAATGTTTATTGCGTTCATGAATGTGAAACGCGATAGTATTACATAAACTATCCAATACATCATGATACTCTTTTGGGTATAGCCTATGTTTTAAGTTATATTCGTTGACATACAAGTTGTAAATCATCGTTTATATACAAAAAAATCAACAGCTGCCAACAACTGTAACTTAAGTGATGTTTGATGTTATCTTTCTAACAGGTACATAACCTGTCTTGTTTGCCTACCTACACACAAAATATAAGTTTATGAGAAATTATACTTACCGACTTAAAAGTGTAATTAACAATAGCATAGTGTACGTATTCTATTTAGATATATAGATATTATGTGAACTCTCGATAGCAAATGTATAAACCTTAGTGGTTTTAAAATGTTATCGCAAATAACACATTGTATAACTTTGTTTAAATGGGGGCTTACCAATATTTTTGGAGGATTGGTACTCAGGTTAAACAATCATAATATCAAAGCTTAAATGATCAACACCATAATACTTAGCAACAAATTAAAAGGCCAACGATTCAAAATATCAACACTTCATAACATCAACAGAAACGTAAGTTTTCATATTTGAACCTTACGTGACTTAAAGACACATTCTGGCTTCTAATTATTTGGAAAACCTGAACCTGGTCTGTACCTAGTTACTTACTATTCCAACAGTTGACTAAATCAGTTTTGATATTATAAAATTGTTGATATTTCAATTGTTGATCAAATGCACAGTTGATGTTAAGAAGTGTTGATATTTTGAATCGTTGGCCTTTTAATTTGTTGTTATTATGGTGTTGATCATTTAAGCTTTGATATTATGATTGTTGCACCTGAGTACCAATCCCTATTTTTGGTGAGATATACATCTGCCTACCCAAAAAATAAAAATATGCTCGTCTCATTAAAAAAACTCGTGCAATAATAATTTGTGGTTGTAGACTAGATCCTTATTTTATCTAACTAAACTTTAAGTTATAAAATATATGAATAGAATATAAAATATAATCTCTCTTAGTTCTCTACACTTATCTCTCTTTATTACTACCCTTTAGAGGAATTTTAAAATGGATGGCTACCCTGAATGTCCATTCGAAATATTGGTCAACGTATTTTCTAATTTTTGAAATCCGATGTGTAGTTTTAGAGATTAAAGTAAACATTCCTGTTACGGTGGTTGTAAAATAAACAATTATGGAGACATTGTTCCTATATTAGGAGTATTTTTACTACCACCTTTCATTCTTGTTTGAATAACAAAACAAGAATAAAACACGAAAAACCATTTTCCTCCGTAATTGGCGTTGATTTTGTACTGCCGTTGCGATAGAATAGGGTAGTTGACAACTTCTATTTATTTCATAAATAAGTAGTATATAACTCATATAGAAATATTGCAAAAATAGTATGCCTAAGATCGATAGTTTCACAGATATAGTAGTATGTTAGATGTGTTGCGGCGCATCGTCCAAAAACGCTCAATAGAAAATCTACGTAACAGGTGACGTCACATGTTCCTATATTACTAAGAAATTTATGGGCATATTGACAAAATTAATAATAACTATGTAAGTATGTATCACAGTTGTCATGATAATAGTTGTTATATTATTGATCTCAGCCATCTAATAAATATTACCATTGTTAAACAACATTGGAAAAATAAGACCATTATTTAAATTTTCTAAATAGTACAATTTCAACAATATTCCATTTATTTAAAGTTTAAATTGTTCTTATGGTAGCGTATATTTTCCGACTTTGTAAAAAATAGCACCAAATTTTAGGCAACATCCCAATTGTTTACGGTAGTTTCTGCTTTCAAACTGTACACCATATTAGTGCTGATATCATCAATATCCACATTGATTGTTTTTTTTTTGTTTGAAAGCTGACGTAATCAAGATGGTTTTTTTAGTATAATTTATGAAGATCACTTCAGGCGTTTGAAGACTATCAGCTTATATCCTACTTAACAAATGGGTTTTCTTACTTTCACAAATCTAATTGATTTGAAATTTGGCGCAACACAAGACTTTCTATTGTATGTAAGAGGCGGGCTGATAAGGGTCGAAAGGGTTCACAACTTTAAACCAAATTCATGCATAATGTTTGATGTGGTGACATTATTTATCACTTGGATCACAAGCAAGACGAATGCTCTTATCGCTGAAGGCAAGGAGAGTAATTTATGCATAGACTAAAGACACGCGGTCCTATTGTTTAGGCGATTCTTCTACTTCGGTTAACAATGTGAAAGCACTCTGATGCCGTGGAGGCGGCACTGTGTTCTGAGATAAATGCAAGTCAATTAGACTTAAAACAAACAGCTTGTTTGGTAAATTTACTTTTGAATGTACATAACTAAATAAGCAATAAATATAATATGCCCTGCCTGTGTACTTATATTTCAGTACGTATATTCGTTATAGTGGCAGTCTTTCAAGGATCGCGGCATAGTGATGATGTAGGGGTGCCAGGAGTGGAGACCTCTTCTTCTAAGCTCTCCCAGTCCTTTTCTCTGGCAGGTTCATAACGCTCCTGTCCGCACCGTCTTAATGGGCTGGCGGTCCATTCCTTGACTAAGGCCCTTACATAATACCATTTTTTAAAATATTATTATTATTAGTTTACCAGCACTCTGGTCATCACTAAAAAGTGTGACCCTATTATTAACATTGCAAAGCTAAAGAAAGGGTTAGCTGTTTTTAGAGATAAAAGTTTTGTAAAAGTATAACCGGAAGTTTGCACTAAGGACTTTTAATTTTAGTTTAAAAACTGTGAAGCTCTACATGATTAATAAATGTTCGATATTTCATTATTTTATTTGTTAAGATACAATGGACATCCTTACTGTCTACTCCCATCTCTAGTTTATGCAAAATTTCGGTAGCTCTCTCTATTAATGGCGTCATATGGCGATAAGTTGATTTTTGTAAGTGGTTATAAAAATAAAGTAGCTGTGATTGTGAAGTCATGGTATATTATTTAGTAAAATCCCAAAGAACTCAACATTATTTTAATAATTTGATACTTTAGTGGTGTTCTTGAAAATACTGGAAAGTTACCTAGGCAAAAATTAGCCATGTAGCCTACCTTTAAGTAGGTACTTATCCTCTAGAAACACATTTTTTGGAGTTCGTGCTTCACTCTCTATCGTTTCTGGAAGCAACTTAGGCACCAACTCCAAAAAATATGTTTCTAGGTGATAAGTACCTTCTTAAATTTGATTATTTTATCCTTTTTAGTAATTTGAAGTCTGTTTAAATTTTTGTTTAATTTTTTTTCACAATTATTAGAGATAACTTTCTAAGGTCAAAGCTAGATCCGTGACCGTCAGCATATATTGCTTCCTATTATCGTATCGTTTCACTAAAAAGTAATAGGAAAGCTAAAATCCACAATCTTGCATACATAGACAACTTAGTACTTACTCATTCCAGTTATTTTGATTTAAAAACCAAACAACCTAATCGATTTAAAATAATTTTTTATGGGACCAAACGGCAACTATTTGCCTTGAACAAAAAAAAAACAATCAATCGGATCAGAAATCTCGGCGTTATCGCTGTACATACATAGAAAAAAAACGTATTAACCGAATTTAGAACCTCCTCGTTTTTGAAGTTTAAAAATAAGTTTCATTCGATTAAAAGTACAATTTGATATACTTAGTTAAATTTTGTCCCTTTCAGCCATTGTTTGATAGCCGATGGTCAGTCCCCATTAGCAATGTTGACTACGATGATAATTAATCCTACGTGGTAAGCCCTTTCTTAAAGTAGTTCGCTGTCTTTAATATTTTAAGCCCCATAGGACTCCCTATGAAGAAGCATATGACAATTAAAACTCCATTCCCCATTATTAAAAAACGTGGACCAAAGTTGAGCCTGGTTTAAAACTGGTGCTGTCTCTTTCTTTCTTAACAAATAATAGTGACAGCTAACTTTTTTAAGAAGCAGGTTTTGTGTCTGAAATATATGTGATTACTTATACTACTAGCCAGTGTAATTACACGAGCGGCATTCAACCTCTCGTCTCCAGAATTCCAAGTGATTTATGGTCCCTGCTTGTCTTTATGTTAGCGCTTGTTTGGCACTATAACAACAATAGTTGGCCATAATCTAAGTATACTCGTATTATATTATTATTATTACCTGTTATTAAAAGGCTCTACTTTGCTTAACCGTCCTTACGTCGACGCAACAGGGCATATAATTAAGGTGCAAGTAAACGTTAATCTGCGCTTGAGAGTACAATGGTTATTTGTCAATAGGTATTAGTCTATAACTACCTAGTCATACAATAGGTATTCATAACACCAGCTCTACTGAACTAATTTATGAATTTAAAAAGCTTTCAGCTGCTTTGAATAAAATTTTGGTCTCAGGAAAACTGTAAAAATTTCGCCAAAATCTTAAATTTCTTAAACAGACTAATATAATGTACATTATTATTACAAATGCTTTTTCACCATACTTTTCTTTTTTTAACCGACTTCAAAAAAAGGAGGAGGTCATCAATTCGTCTGTATGTTTTTTTTTACGTTTGATACCTCAGAAATTTTGACTGTGTGAACCGATATTGATGTTTTTTTTTGTTCGATGTGGAATAGTTCACATTTGGTCCCATAAAAATGTTTTGAAAATCCATTGGGTAGTTTGGTTTTAAAAACAAAAAAACTGGAAAAATTAAGTCGTCTACGTATGCGAAATTGCGGATTTTGCTTTCCTATGAATTTTAGTGAAATGATACGATAGCAGAAAAACAATATAAGCTCACGGTCACCCATTTAGCTTTGACCTTCAAAAGTTATCACTAAAAATTGTGAAAAAAAAATTAAACAAAAATTAAAATCGACTCCAAAAACTGAAAAGGATAAAACATATTTTTGGAGTAAGTGCTAAGTTGTTTCCAGAAACCATAGATAGTGAAGCACCGACTCCAAAAATATGTTCCTAGGGGATGAGTAGGTACCTACTAAAATTTTATTATTTTTATTATAATAATTCTTACTGTTGGCACTGGTGTTTAGACTTTCCATATCCACAAAGCTTATTACTGCAGTGACGAACGGTAGCTACTTACCACCAGGATGTCATCTAGTTGTAAATAAAGCTGTTAGTATGTTTACTTTTTCGGATCTACAAACTTAAAAGAAGGTGCCGTGTGTCTAACAAAATCCGCGCTGTTTAAAAATGCGATAGGTGGTAACTTATTGCGTAGTTTTATTACATAGCGATCCTCTAGACTCGGAAAACTTAGAAGACTATAGAATTACAAAGGCGTTCTCATATGCCTACAACCCGAATATGAGCGCACAGCACACTCATGTAGCTATCAATTGTCTTGAGGCTGGTAAAGCAGTAAAATGTTAATTAAACATTTCATACGATAAATGTGCGCAAAAAAAGGTAAGTGGCAATAAAGGGGCGGATTTTTAAAGAACTTTGATACTTACTTACATTTTAGTAGTTTTGTTTAATTTGTCAAGTAGAAAGCTAGTGATATAGGTTTTCTATTGCTGAGGAGGTGCGGGCGGATTCGTCAGTTAGAAAAGGTCAAAATTTTACACCACAATCACGTAAAAACGGTACAAAGATTGTTAGTAAAGACAGTTCACTATTTTTATACTGTTTTAATACTTCATTACAAAAGTCTCCAGTAATTTCATTATCAGCATCGTCACATCTTTGCGTGTATCCATTTAAGCATTACAATTATTTATTATCAGTGAATACGTAGATATTTGCACTATCGATAGTCTCACTGATAGCCAGATTTAGAGAATACAAATATAAGTAGAATCTTCGTACACTAATAAAAGTCAGTATATTTCATATTTTTTGTTCATACTTAACCCTCAATACTACTCAAGCATCAGATTCCTTGTTGTTTGTGTTTTATAAGAAAACTAGCAACCGTCCGTGTGGATATAGGCTATCACACCAAAAAGTATCCTATGTTCTTTTCAGGGTCCCAAACTATCTTCATACCTTTTTCATCTAAATCGGTTCTACTTACCCTATAAACTTCTACTCCCCTTTTCACCCCCTTGAAAGATGATATATGATAGATAAAAACTATCCTTTCTCCTTACTCAAGACTCAAACTATCTCTATACCAAACTTCACCTAAATCGGGGCAGTTTTTTAAGCGTGAAGAGGTAACAGACAGACAGACAGACAGACAGATACACTTTCGCCTTTATGATATGGGTATAGAAGTATAGATTTACATAGGTATATCTAAATATATTTTTACAAAAAGCAAAGTTATGTAATTGATGCAATTATGTAATCCTATTTTTAGGGTTCCGTACTCAAATGGTAAAACGGGACCCTATTACTAAGACTCCGCTGTCCGTCCTTCCGCCCAAGTGTCACCAGGCTGTGTCTCATAACCCGTGATAGTTAGACAGTTGAAATTTTCCCAGATGATGTATTTCTGTTGCCATTATAACAACAAATATTAATAAACAGAATAAAATAGTATTTATATGACTAACATGGGTACTATGGGTAGGTGTTTACCGTTTATATAAACACCAATGACCGAGAATCAAGAATAAAGTATTTCAAATATATTAATAAACATCAATAACGTAGTCCGGAACACCCACAAGCTTTTATTGCCATGTAATATCGTTAGAAACTGTGACCACGCCAATATTAAGTGCAATGGCTGAATTATTGCCAGAGTAAATTGAAAGCTTATCTTATATTTTTGGTAAAATATTTCATATTTTTTTATTACGTTACGATTTTTTATATGATATTTTACTAACTTTATGAAACATGTTTTAAGCAAACAAATATTCAGATTCTGATTCCTAGGTAAGGATACTTAAAAGTTTAAGCAATGAAAAAATATCATAAGCATATTTAGTAGTAATTTTATACGAATTCTTAAAGGCATACTTACTATAATTATTGTCACATTAATGTTTGATTTTGTGCGTTTATACCGCCTATTTTATTCTAACAATTACAAATACAGATAGAAAATGATGAAAAAATTACATGCTCCAGGCGGGAATCGTTTTCTTTCTTTATCTGTAATTGTTACAATCAAGTAGGCGTTATGAACGCACAAAATCAAACATAAATGTGATTCAATAGAGTCTAAAAATGTTTGTAAAAGTTTTATTTCGGATCACGAGAGGTGTTTACTTCAGTGAGTGGTGAGATACTTACGTTGCTATAAAAACGTTAAAAAAGGGTAGAAAGCGGTGATTAAATTAGTAGGTTACACCTAGTTGTCCGGTGGCGTAGTGGTGATCACATCTGGCCAGACCCCAGAAGACGCGGGTTCGTTTCCCGCCTGGAGCATATAAAAATATTTTTTCATCGCGTTCTTTCTTTATTTGTAATTGTTATAATTATTTATTTATTTATTTAACAATTAATGTACAAAACAGAAAAATAATGGAAAAGACATTTTAGGAAAAATTGTATAAAGTTACTAAGTATTGTATTAATACTATGTAGATACCTACGTAATCTTATCTGAGGACTGTTTTTGTTATTGGGAGATTCATTATAACGTCAGAAGATTGCTATTTATTATTTCTTTAATTATTTTTCTTCCATCCGTTAATAAGTAAAAAAAACCCTTTGGTACACTTTCTTAACTATTTTTCTTAACCAGCTATGAAAGCAGAATTTTTATTCACTTTTTCTTAACTGGTTAATAAACAAGAATATTTTATCCATTTTCATAACTAGTTTTTTTTCATAGTTATGAAAATGGATAGAGTGTTCTTGTTTATTAACCAGTTAAGAAAAAGTAAATAGAAAATACACATTTTTAACTAATCTAATCTAAATCTAGGTCATGTTTAAAACACAACTCATTTCATCTTTGTCAGCTTGACAAAGCTACAAAAATCATTTTAATAAAATTCAAATAGCTTCCTATTTGAATTCATATATTTATTATTAACAAAAAATAATCCCCCCCCGAGGAGCTCGGTGGCGTAGGAGAATCGAGGAGCTCGGTGGCGTAGTAGTTTGAACGCTCTGGTTTCGATCACGAAAACAAAGCAACTTTCGCCATGGTTGGTCCCTGGATGGGTCAATCAAATTTATAATCTTGAACTGTTATTGTTGTTACTGCAACCGCTTTAACCCACCAACCCGCATTGGGCCAGCGTGGTGGTGTTATGGCCCAAACTCCTCATGTGTTTCTGCCATGTAGGAAGGCCTGTGCCCAGCAGTGGGACGTATATGGGCTGGTGATGATGAAAAATAATCAACTACATTTTCAATAAGTAGAAACTAAAATAAAATAGTTATTCCATTACCCTAAGAAATCTAATGAAACTAAATCTTATACGGAGCATTGATTTCGAGGCAGAACCCAACAGTTATATTATTTGCTTCTAATTCTTTAATAGTAGAGTGAACTTCCGCGTCATTTTTTTCATTGTTTCGGGATTTAGTACCTTTGGTCGAATTTAAACGAATTCTTGTCTCATTGAGCAGAACTTCTAAAATTTGTGCCAGAGATGGAGTTTTACGCCCTATATATTTATTTAGTCTAGCGTGCCATGCTTCGAGATCATTGGTGGTTCTTATTTCTTCTTGATGGCAGCACCATTTTTTTAAAAACTCAATGTCACTTAAGCAATAAGAATTAAAGTATGAGTTGAATTTGCTTAGTTTCTTTAAATTTCTTAGGGTAATGGAATAACTATTTTATTTAAGTTTCTATTGATTATTTTTAGTTAATAATAAATATATGAATTTCCTATTTGAATTTTATTAAAATGATTTTTGTAGCTTTTTTAAGCTGACAAAGATACAATGAGTTGTGTTTAAACATGACCTAGATTTAGATTAGATTAGTTAAGAATGTGAATTTTCAATGCACTTTTTCTTAACTGGTTAATAAACAAGAATATTTTATCCATTTTCATAGCTATAAAAAAACTACTTAATAAAATAGATAAAATATTCTTGTTTATTAACCAGTTCAGAAAAAGTTAGCAAAAATTCTGCTTTCATAGCTGGTTAAGAAAAATAGTTAAGAAAGTCTACCAAAGGAAAAAAACATTGTCAGACAAGTGAAGAATGCCTTCCTTCCTCCTTTATATTTCAAAACCGTGCCGTGCCAGTTAGCACAATCAAAACGGCTTGTTGCTTTTCTATAGCCTATAACCTTTGGAAATCTTTCGTTGTAAAAAAGTCAGAGTGAAGTAATATACTTAAATTTCTAAAAACCTTTATATCTTTATCATCATCACCAGCCTATATACGTCTCACTGCTGGGCACAGGCCTTCCTACATGGCAGAAACACATAAGGAGTTTGGGCCATAACACCACCACGCTGACCCAATGCGGGTGGGTGGATATATCTTTATATTTATGCGAAAAAAATCAACCATCGCCCAAATACAGTATACGTATTCAAAGGATACCTATACCGTAAGTAACACAAGAAAAATCCTATGTGTAATGAAAATTATAGAACAACGGACTAAGAATAAAACAATATACATTCTTAGTGACAGCCAAGCAGCTCTCAAGGCACTTAGCTCACCGCGCATCAACTCAGATCTGGTCCTGAATGCTGTTCAAGCTCTTAACAGGCTTGGTAGGCATAACAGGGTAAGACTGATCTGGGTGCCCGGCCATGTGGGAGTGATGGGCAATGAGAAGGCTGATGAACTGGCAAGGAAGGGCTCGGAAAACACTTACGTGGGTCCCGAGCCCTTTCTAGCACCTTCACAAAGTTTCATAAACACAGCCATTAAAGAGCATGTCAAAAGCAGACATAAATCTGAGTGGAATAAAATACCGGGATTAAAACACTCCAAATCCTTCCTAGGGAAGGAGGTAGGAGGATGGAGTAAATACATCTATGCAAACGGTAGAACAAAAGCTCGCTTCTTGATTGGGGCGCTCACAGGGCATTTTGCTACTAACCACATGCTACATAAAATGCAACTCTCCCCAACACAACTTTGTCGAGTATGTGGTGAATGCCAGGAATCAATGATGCATCTCTTGTGTCATTGTGATGCCCTGGCTAGAACCAGAATGAGTCTTCTGGAAGTGGCATATCCAAAGCCAGAAGACTACAGGCTCTTTCTGCCTAAAAATATAGTAAGGCTAATGGCATCTATATTCTGGACACAGGAAGAGTAAACGCAGGGGAGGCACAAAAGATCCCAATGGGTCGAAGTGCACTGTGACTTAGTCATGGCCCCACTATAAGATAAGATAAGATAACACAAGAAAACCACGTTTGGGTAGCGGTACCCATCCAGCTTCAATAAATCAATCCTAAACTTAAAACAAATAAAAATAGATAATTCTGAGTAAAAAAATTAAAAAAAAATATGGACGCCTCCTTTAACTACACCCCGATAGCGTCGTCATACATTTTATAAACTAAGTATAAATAGACAAAAAAATGTTTGCATTAAAACCTTGGCTTAAAAGCATTAAAATCTTAATAAAAAAGAGTATAATTTTAATACAACAACATAAAACTTCATTTAAATACATACATACATACATTAAATTATTTGGTGTTAAATTGAGTAAATCAATATGGTAAAGATCTTCAAAAAGAAGGGGTTGGGCACAGGATTCAATTGACAAAAATATGAAAATTCATCCAAGAATTTTTATTGCAAATTTCCATCCAAAATTAAAAAATTCTAAATCAACAAAGAAATTCCATAAAAAAAGATAACTGATTAAACTTAGCTGTTACGTCTTCGTCGGTCAGGAATCGGGAATCGGGAGTCAAGTCCGTCCGTCTATTTTCTACATTCACGTCTTGTTTTGTTACTTACTGTCATGTCAATGTCTTGTCACCTTAGAAGTCTGTCACCGGCCAGCATGATCACACCATGAAGGCGCAACATCCCCACCTCCAGTGTTGAAAGGTCAACACTACACATGTGTCAAGCAGGTCAGTATATCTGATCAGTCAAGTCAGTCACGTCAGGTCAAGTCAATCACGTCAGGACAAGTCAGTCACGTCAGGTTAGGATAGAATACTAGTCATCAAAGTTACTTAATTTGTTAAGTCGGTCTGCTTACGTCAAGTCTTGCCAGTTTAGTTACTGGTCGCTTGTAAAGGCCGTTTGAAAGCCGGACTTCGGCTACTCTGACCGCCCCATCAGGTGCTGGGAAAACTCTTTCAATCATGCCCTTGGGCCACGAGTTCCGGGGAAGATCTCCATCACATACGACTACTATGTCCCCAACTTTCAGAGGTTCTACCGTACCAAACCATTTACCACGTCTCGTCAGCGTAGGTAAATATTCTCTAACCCATCGCTTCCATGCTTGGTCTGCTAGGCGCTGCGCATGGCGCCAAGAATTTCTCAGCAGGTCTCTATCACAGAAACTACCAGTCTGATGGACGTTGTCAGGTGACATGCCATAGATGAAATGGTTCGGCGTCAAAGGGGAAGAGTCTTCATGGTCTACCGGTACAGAAGTTAATGGTCTATTGTTGATGGTACTCTCAGTCTCGGCAAGTAACGTCATTAATACTTGCTCCGACGGCGCCTGCTCATTCAGAACATTCTTGAGCGTGGTCTTGACAGATCGCACCATCCTCTCCCAACAACCACTGTGGTGAGGCGACAATGGACTTATAAATTTCCACTTGATCTGTCGAATGCTCGAGAAACGTTGGAGCTGGTCCTGGTCAATCTTGCTAACCGCCTCTCGAAGCTCACGATCTGCGCCCTTAAAGGTCGTGGCGTTGTCGGACATTATGATCGAGGGCATTCCTCTTCTGGCGATAAAGCGGCGGATGGCTAGTATCGCGTTGCTCGTGCTAAGGTCAGCCACCAGTTCTATATGAACTGCCCTCACTGTCATGCAGGTGAACAAAGCTCCGTAACTCTTTTCTCGTCGTCGTCCAACCTTAACGCTCATAGGGCCGAAGTAGTCCAGTCCGGTGACAGTGAAAACTCTGCAGTTCACTGTGAGCCTCTCTGCCGGTATTTGACCCATGATAGGAGGCTGAGGCAGGGCTCTCTTGTTCTTGCATGTCTGGCAGTGAGTCCATGAAGATCTGACAGCAGCTTTCCCTTTAAGGATCCAAAAACGCCGCCGCAAGTTGTTAAGCACTTGTTCTCTTCCGACATGGGCGCAGTCTTTGTGGTATTGCATTATCAGAAGCTTCACGAAATTGTCAGTGGGATGAAGGATCATTGGGTTTTTAGTATCTCTGCTGACTTCCGCATTGCTGATACGACCACCAACCCTGAGAATACCGTCCTCGTCAACGAATGGAGTCAGCTGATACAGCTTGCTGCTTTTATGAAGGTTCCTTTTTATGAGCTCTATGTCTTCAAAAAAGAATCTCCCTTGGCTCTCTTTAATCCAGAGTAGCTCAGCCCGTTTTAGTTCTTCTGAACATAGCTCACTTTTCAGACGCTCCAGCCTCGGTCTTTTTAAATTTTGGATGAAGCGGAGCGCCCACGCAGTGCTCCTCATAAGCCTCCAGTATAAAGAGAAGCGTGAGTCGTCAGGGAGCACGCTGTTGGGTTCAAAGGATAAGAAAACCCGCTTCGCTTCGACGTCACTTGAGCCATCCTCGGTGTCGCCAGCATGTTCGATCGGCCACAGCTCTTCAGGTTGGCGCAGGAAGTCAGGTCCATTAAGCCATCTAGTTTCATCAGTTGGCGCGCCGTCACGGGTTACGTCATCTGCTGGGTTCAAACTAGTCGGTACCCACCTCCAGTCAGAAAAAGATGTAGACTCGGAGATCTCGCTAATGCGATGAGCCACAAAAGGCTTGAAACGGCCAGCATCTGATCTGATCCAACTGATAACTGTCTGCGAGTCCGACCAGTAAAAGGTTCTCTCAACGGGTAGGTCAATAAACTTCTTCAAAGTCTGTGCTACTCGTGAGCCCAGCACAGCTGCTTGCAACTCCAATCTTGGAATGCTCAAAGTCTTCAAAGGAGCTACACGTTCTCTGGCCATTGCTAGGACTATATGGACGCGTCCATCGCGCTTCACTGCCCTGACGTAGGCTACACTAGCAAAGGCTCTTGAGCTGGCGTCGCAGAAGACGTGCAGTTGGATACGTCTTTGGGAGTCACTGTCGATTGTTAAAAACCATCTGGGAATTCGCGCTGTCACGGAGTTATGTAATTTACAAATCCAGGCTTGCCACCGTTCAAAAACCACGGAGTCAACCTCGTCATCCCAACCAATTTTAAGCCTCCAAATGTCTTGCAGCAGTATCCGAGCTGTCATTGTTACGAAAAGCAGAAATCCTAAGGGGTCAAAAACAGACATCATCATCTTCAGGATCTCTCTTTTGATGGGTCGCTTCTTTCCCGTCTATAAAATTATCTGGTACCTTGTGGAACTTCAGGTCAAAAACGAAGTTATCAACTTTGGGGTCCCAGTACACACCCAGAACCCTTTACACCGGATGGTTATCGGCGTCATTAATCACCTTCATAGCCGACGACGAAAGCTTTTCAGCTGGCAGATGACGTATGACCTCCATCGAGTTGCTCATGAAGCTCGTCATGTTAAAGCCGCCACTCTTGTGAATTTGTATCACGTCATTGACGAGCTGGATAGCGTCAGGTTCCGTGGCTACCGAATCGATGAAGTCGTCCATATAATGACGGTGTACGACGGCTTCCACAGCACGAGGGTGTGTGTCGCGGTACCTCTCAGCGTTGATATTTTTGACATACTGTGCAGATGAAGGTGAGCAAATTGCACCGAAGATCATTGCGTTCATCCTATATTCGTCTTCGCCCCACAGAAACCGCTGAGCTTGTCTGTCTTCCTCGCGAATCACGACCTGGTGGAACATCTCCTGGATGTCCCCCATGATGGCGTACCTGTGGCAGCGGAATGTCAGCAAGATTCCAGGTAAAGAGTTCAGGTAGTCCGGACCAGGCAGTAAGAAGTCGTTCAAAGACTTTCCATCTGTCTTAGCTGCTGCGTCCAGAACAAATCTCAACTTGTTCGGCTTGTTCGGGTTGAAGACGGCGAAATGAGGTAAATACCATGTACGGCCTTCTCTTCTTCCAGCTTCGTCTCCTGAAAGCTTGGATGCATATCCCTTCTTGAGATAGTCGCTTAGCTTCTCCTGGTATTTACGACTGAATTCAGCGTTATTTGGCAACGACATCTTGCGCTGGATGCTTAGAAGCCGGCGATGTGCTTGAGGTCGGCTGTCAGGTAAGTTATTGGTATTGGCTCGCCAGAGCAAACCTGTCTCCCACCTATCACCTTTGTACCGAGTCGTCTCTTGCATGATTTCTAGGGCTCTCAAATCTTCTCTCGACCTGGGAGTGTCCGCTTGTGCTTTGACACCGAAGTCTTCGGTCCGGAACGTCTTCTTCAAAGCTTCGGTAAGTTCTTCACAAGCGCAGAGATGCAAAACCGGTGTTTCTGTTGGTAAATTTTTATTAGAGTACTTACCATGTACTACATACCCCAATTTAGTTTTAGATATCATAGGCCCATTTTTATGTCCTTGTATAACTTGTCTAGTCACTATAAAATCAATGTTATCCTGTCCAATAAGTATTTCAATATTTTTAAAAGTCACGTCAGTCTCCGTCACATAGTCATTCAAATATGGAAATCTACTTACAATCTTTCTATCAAAACTATTTACAGAAATATTTAACTTATTTACACTTCTAGCATCGAGCAACATAAACGAATCGCTTTCATATCGTCCTCTTATAGTAAACGATACCACTTTAGAGTCAGTTTCAGTTGTCCTCATTCCTGATGCGCCGTGGATGTGAAGAGGAGCTGAAGGTCCAGTGATGCCGGCTCTCTCTAGCAGTGATGAGTCCACCAGGCTCAGCGCTGCTCCCTCGTCCAAAAGTGCGAAGGTGTGGACGTCGCCTTTTGTTCCGGATACGATGACAGGTACCACTTTCAGCAGCACTTGGGAGGTACTTATACTGGCGTTCACAGGCGCAGCGTGGGCCACCGTCTGTTGAGGCTCCTCTATCTGATAGCGGGGCTCGGCGTGCAGAAGAGTGTGATGAGCTCTGGCACAATGAGGAAAACTACATTTGGTCTTTCTTCTGCAGGCTTTGAGTTGATGGCGTGTCGATAGGCATGAGAAACACAATTTCTTTTCAGTTACCAACTTCCAGCGGTCATCGATCGTCATTTGTTTGAAGTCGTTACAGTCCTGTAGCTTGTGCTCTCCGTTGCAACGTACGCAGGAAATTGAAGTCGAAGGTGACGTGCCTGCTATTGTCGTTGACACCACAGGTCTCCAACTTCGGTCGGGTTTCGTTGGAAGCGTTCTCGTAGCGAGGTTGCCTTTCGTCGTAATCGGAGAAATATGTGAGACAGCGTTGGCAACCATCATTAACCAGTCCGATACTTCGTTGAGGGTAACGTTTTTAATGAATAAATTCGATATATGGAAACTCCATTGGAATTTTAAAGTCGATGGTAATTTATTAATTATTTCTCTAATAAGTGTCGGATTAGTGAGATGTCCGACCTCTTCAGTTATTTTCATCGTCGCTACAATATTTTGGACATTGGTTGCAAACTCTATTAATTGATTTATGTCATCATGACGTATGTCTCTAATATTTCTTATTTTGTTCAACATAATTTCGATAATATATTCTGGTCGGCCAAAACGTAATTTCAAAGTATTAACGATGTTTTCTAGGTTTGATGCACTCACCAATAGAGAAGAAACAGCATCACGAGCGCGACCTCTGAGACACCGTGACAGTCGTGCAATGTTCTCGTCATCACTGTAGTCGCACAGACGTGTCGTTGATTTAAAAGTGCTGTAGAACAGTGGCCACTCCTCTGGATCACCGGAGAATGGTGGTAGCTCTTTGACGCTAGTTTGACGGGCAAGGAATTTGCACATATTCCGCTCTAGTGATTGAGATGGTGTATCTTGAGATATGAAAGGCGATGGCTGTTTGTACTGAGGATGATGGTGACTGTCGATATGATCAAGGTCTTTGTTTGCACTTGTACCTGCATTCTGAGTCTGAAGAAGTGATGTTCGTGATTGCGCGCGTGAACAATTTAGGCGCGGTAACTCATCATCCTTCACTTCAATAGCTTGTGTCTGTATAGCCAACTTTTCAGACAGCAACCGTTTTTCAATTTCCGCGCGTTGTTCAGCGGCCTCAATCTGTAGTTGTAGAATTTTTTGGCGTTTTACAGTAGATTTGGAGCTGGTCATAGAGCGATTGGAAGGGCTAGGCGAGGGCGGACGGCTGTCTCGGACGGGGCGGCGGTCGTGCCCGTCCAGGTCGGTGACTATTGCCGTGGTCTCGGTAGCCATTTCTTTCGCTTTTCTCCTTGTGTTCACCATGGACTAATTCACTTTAATGCTCGAAGGACCACTTTGTTACGTCTTCGTCGGTCAGGAATCGGGAATCGGGAGTCAAGTCCGTCCGTCTATTTTCTACATTCACGTCTTGTTTTGTTACTTACTGT
Organism: Nymphula nitidulata; assembly: GCA_947347705.1. NCBI lineage: Eukaryota > Metazoa > Arthropoda > Insecta > Lepidoptera > Crambidae > Nymphula > Nymphula nitidulata. The sequence continues at coordinate 11,040,357 of OX374625.1, read as the reverse complement.
CATGTCAATGTCTTGTCACCTTAGAAGTCTGTCACCGGCCAGCATGATCACACCATGAAGGCGCAACATTAGCTTTGCTGAGCTACAGATTTCAACGAATTAGGAATAAATACATACTAAGTAAGATTTAATAATATGTTCTCCCTTCCCACATTTCATTTGAAAACTACATTCCTAACATACTTTGTTTCGAACAATCTGCTAACTTTACCCATTGTTTAGCTTAATTAGGAAGCATTTGCAAGTTGTAAGTACAACTTCTGAGCCGTTCTTGTAACCCTTAGGTATCTTCTAATACATGGAAAGCTATAAATAACCATATTGGTATTAAGAACACACTATATTTGCTGATTTAATGTACCTACTTGTGGTCCACCTATTTACTTATTTTGCTCTTGATTCCACTAAGCCTCTATTCTTGTAAATATAGAGCATTAGCTGGTAACGTAACATTTAATCAAGAGTCAATTACCCAGAGCGTATTTATACATACATATTCTAGATAAAAAAGGAAGCGAAAGACGCAAGTCCGGTGCCTTATGTCTTTCATTTCTGGATATTTTCTTTTAGTTCACGAAATAATACAAATAAATGGTATAATGCTCGTATTACTTTACTCACTACAGGAAGACAAGAGCAATTCTGCATAAGATAAAGTCACCAGAACTCATCGAGGACGCGTTATGTTAGGGGCAGGAAGACTGGTCTTATACTGTCAATAAACGCTCCCTCTTCATTGCGCTATAAGTAGGCTACGGTAACCGCTTACCGTCAGGCGAGGTCTGCATATGCGTGCTTGCCGGTCTCATATGAAAAAAGCCGTAAAAGGTACATTTACGGTATTCGCTTAATTATTTGATACCTTAACATCATGTCGTTTCATAATCAGTCGTTTTATTAACCGACTTCAAAAAAGAAGGCAGTTGTCAATATGGCTGTATATTTTTCAGTGATTATTCCTGTTTATTTAATTGTAATGAGTTTATTACGATATGTCATACAATTTAATTAAGATTTTTTGCATGCTGCTGCTTTTTAAAAGCTTTTATTTAACTTGCTTATTTGTTATAAAACGATACTTACCTTCAGAAATTTATAACTCAATCTACTAAAAGCCTTCTGACATCAAATGTACGTATATTCTTTCTTTGAGCACGTTTACAAATTAAATCATGGAGTAAATTCTTTCACACCATGCGAGACAAATTTAATAAGAGAACGTTGTCGCTGTAAATTTGCCTTCCATTCTGTCGTATAAAAATCTTGAAGTGACTTTCGATTGAGGGGACCTTAGCTCTGCTTCGGTATATTACCGAAAATGGATTGGATGATCCGAATTTAACAGTGCGTTCGGGAGACGAACCTTTTATACCATTTTGTATTTTTTTTACGTCGGACGAATATAACATACATGATGCTTTCCCATGAAAGCATCATGTATGTTATATAACATGTATTCGAAATCAACAACATTCTGTAAAACGTTTTAAATGATCAGTTTGTTAAGTAATATTAAGTATATTGTTTTTTATGCAATATCAGCAGACATTAGCTATTAGCTACATTTACCTAGTCGAGTTAAAGAGGTGATTTTGCGTGAGTTTTTGTCTAGCACTGCTAACACGTGCAACGTTTGCGAATGATTGACACAATATTATCTACGGTTGTGAAATTTTAAGTGATTCTAATAAATTCCTCATTGTAATAGAAAAATGTATTGATGCTTATGATTTCCTTATTATAATAGCTTACTGTCGTGTACCCAGGAATTCATAAGCCAAAAATACATATTATATAGCTTCTTATGATTTTCTTTATTTCGATACAACTCGGTAGAGTTTGGCGCCAAATATAAATGATGGGAGTCTGCGCGATGCTAGTTCAATGAAGTGATCAACCATGATAAAAATTCCTAACGTACCTATTTTATAACAAGTGAACGTTTATTAGAATTTAATTTATTTGTGACAAACGTTTAATGTGTTTGTGACCATTCCTTACTGTTGGTCACAAACATAAGCACTTTCACAAAAATACAAAACAAGACCATTCACAATCTTCTTCGAGCACTGAGCTACGGGAGCCTTTTTTCTGTTATAGTCTTATTTATTTATTTATTCAGGATAACAACAACCTATTACAGACTGGTACTTAAATCTAAATTCTAATAAATAGGTCAATTACAGTTATCCACTGAGGATGCCATCTTAGAAGAGAACACACATAATTTGTTGTGCTTAAAAATAAATATAAGTACAATATAATCTGAAATGATCTTATTGAAAGAATCTTTTTTTTATTAATATCATCAGATTTATTCAAACGAAAGCATAACATAACAAAAGATGTAGCAGTCAGCGAAATTTACTCGTAACTCATCAATCAAATTCACGATATCATATTCGTGTCAGTTCAATGAACTCAATCCACATTTATTTTATGATCATTTACCGTTGACTTTGTATCTTTATGATGAACAGGGTTTAGAAAAGTTGTTTTATGTTCTTAAAACTTAATTAGATCCTATATATTATATTAATAAGAACTGAATTAAATTTATTTTAAAGCATACAATAACGATGCGTTTTTAAATTGTTTACACAGTGTTAACTGGGTTAATAAATACATTGATTAAAATATTTCATTTATTTTTATTTATAGGTACAGTAAGATAGGGGAGAGTGGGGTAGTTCCGAATGTAGGGAAATTTTGAACGAGGTAGGTACATCATGATAAAAAAGGTAGATATTAATCTTCTTCTTCTGGCGGAGAAGGATCCTCCACGACACGAATCACCTAAGCCGAGGTCCGAGCTCTTAGAGACACCCTCAACACCCTCAGGTAAGTCGCTCGGGCATGGCTCGAGCGCCCTGGAAACTTTGAGCGACACCTTCCGCGGAGTTGATCCTGTAGAGGCGATTTCGCTCCCTAAGGCTTGAGGACTCACAAAGGTTCTCGCCTTCTTAAGCTCCGGTTAATACGCTGTAAAGGCCACTGTATTACTGTTAGTTTAAGGCCGTACTGTATTGCTGTTAGTTTAAGGCCGCTGTACGCTGCCTTAAACTAACAGCAATAAACAGTCACGAAAAATAGCTGCGAGGGAGACGTACGTCAATGACGAGCACTGAGCATAAACTCTTTACATTATCATCCTTTACTATCATCAAGGTAAAACACAAGGTCGCTTTTTGCCAGCTCACGGGGTATTTCGCTACTAATCACACGCTACATAAAATGCAACTCTCCCCAACACAATCTTGTCGCACATGTGGTGAATGCCAGGAATCAATGATGCATCTCTTGTGTCATTGTGATGCTCTGACTAGAACCGAAATGAGGCTTCTGGAATTGGCATATCCAAAGTCAGAGGACTACAGGATCTTTCCGCCCAATAATATAGTTAAGCTTATGGTAACTATTTTCTGGACACAGCAGTAGTAAAAGCACCCCTGCTTCTAAGGCACAAAAGATCCTAATGGGTCAAAGTGCACTATGACTTACTCATAGCTTCACAACCAGAGAAGATAAGATAAGATCACCACGGTATAAATGTCGTTGTACGGAGTGCCCGTACCTCAACCCGTGTGTATTTTATATATCGCACCAAAAGAAAGTCTATCCTCATTCATTAGTACCAAATCTATATATCTCCATGCTAAACTTCATCTCAACAGATTGAGCGTTATAGGAGTGAAAACTTTTAAACAAATATATTAGTGTGGATTCTTGTAACTATAGAACAAAATAAATGCTGGAAAATTATAGGTGTCAGTTTCGATGAGGAATGCCAATAGCAATAAGTGACGCATTTGCTGTTGACACTTAAATGAATTAACACAAGCGGATATGCGTATAACCATAAAATTATGTAAGGCCCACCACTATAAAATAAAATTTAAGCAGGATACGCATTTAGTTATAAAACCAACTAATAGCTATCTCAAGTAATGAATTGGTTTACTGTGAACAATTTACAACTGAATGCAAAGAAAACTAAATGTATTAAATTTATTTTACCTAATGTTAGGGAAGTGGATACAAACATTAAATTAAATAATCATTCGCTAAATTTAATTCAATCCACCACGTTTTTAGGCATTACAATCGATGCGAAACTCCAGTGGAACCCTCACATCACAACACTTTGTAGTAGACTTAGCTCCGCGGCTTATGCTATTAGAAAAATAAGGCAATATACTGATATTGCCACGGCGCGCTTGGTTTACTTTAGTTACTTCCATAGTATTATGTCGTATGGTATTCTTCTGTGGGGTACAGCAGCAGACATTGAAACGGTATTTATCTTGCAAAAACGTGCAATTAGAGCAATCTACTGCCTTGCTGCTCGAACATCTCTTAGAGACTTATTTAAAGAAATAGATATACTAACAGTGGCTTCTCAATATATTTATGCTTGCATAATTTTTGTACGTCAAAATTTAAATTCCTACTTAAGACACAGCGATGTACATGCATTAAATACAAGAAATAAAAATAAGTTGATCTTACCGTCTCTAAGACTGCATAAAGTTTTTAATACTTTTATGGGTCACAGCATACTTTACTATAACAAGATTCCTAGTAACGTACTAGACTTGCCATTTGACAAATTTAAAATTCACATTAAGAAAATTCTAATGTCCAAAGGTTACTATACTATTAACGATTATATAAATGACAAAAATGCTTGGTTGTAACTTATAATGTCATATAGTTATTTCCTTCCATTTCTTCTATTTCTTTCCATTATTGATTTTGTGGTTGCTGGAAGATGTCATGCTCTCTATAAGTTTCTGCGGTGGTGGCGTCGTGTGCCGGGTCGCTCCGTTCCCTATGATATAGTTGAGCGGAGCGATGGCTGGCACATGCGTCATACTTGTGAACAGGTGCCACTAGTGGAAATGGTCATCTCTAAGCTTCCTTGATTTTGTAATAATTTACCTACATATTCATCAATAGTATAATTTTTGAGGTATATGGCATTATAGGATATTATATATAAAACAATACAATTATTATTGTAATGACGTGGTCAGACAAGTGTTTAAAATTAATGAAAGATGTTTAGCTTTATTATGTCTTTGTATATTAATTGTTGACCTTTGTGTATTGTAATACCTATATTGTGATGGTGCATTGTCGGACAGCCTTTAAATACAGTAAATATTCTTATCATTAGGTACTTATTGGTACTTTAATATACCTTTTTTATACTCTGTGCGACACTGCGCTGCTAAATACTATTACTGTGTAACTAAGCATTGTAACTTAATGATTGAAAAGAGTGACTACACGAGTTTGTTGCCGGAATCTTCTCGGTAGTTCAACTTTTGGAACCGGTGTCAATTCAGACAGACTGACAGACAGACAGACAGACAGACAGACGGACTGACGGACAGACGGACCGACAGACAGACCGATAGACAGACTGACATAACATTCTTAGCTTACGTAGATCCAGATAAGACAGAGAGACAAACATTATGAAATTGTTAGTTAGTTAATATTATTTTTATGTGATAGACTTAAGGGTTTTTTTGTTGACGATTCGAAAGTGCTTTTTGGGGGCCTAATTGAATAAAGATATTTTCATTTTCATTTTCATTTTCAATAGAATATCATAATTAATTATCTGTGTAGTATTTAATCATTTCTTTATGTATGACAAAATATTTAGGTAGAATACGCTGGCACATATTATTGTAATGTAATAACTATAAATACACCTGTATTCTGGCAAATAAAGATTTATGATGATTTATGATTTTTATATACCACAATACTGGCCCGTTGGTAATCAGAGTTTTTTCATAATCAAATGATAATTTGATTAATTCTCTAGCGTTTAAAGAAACAGTATTCTATTCTTTGAAACATTTGTATTAAGTACCATAATATTTTAAAAAATTCTTTTAATTAAATAAGTGATTGACGAATGAACCAAATTTAAATTGTTTATTAATTGAAAGTTAGTATTTACCTGGCCGTCTCTGGAAGCTCCAACGTTTTTATAGCAACGTTTATCTCACCACTCATTGAAGTTAACACCTTTAATGATCCGAAATAATATTTTTACAAATATTTTTAAACTTCCAGTTAAGCGGTGAAGAAATTCGTAAGTTACGTGGTTCGAGTCCCGCCTGGAGCATATATTTTATCATCGTTTTCTTCTTTATTTGTAATTGTTACAATAACTAATTGTGTCTGAGTTGTGGGTGAGATTCACAAAATTATTATTATTAACGAAGAGGTCCAAAAACATAAAATAAATGATTCATGGGGTAGGATACAATAACGTGCCCTTTAGTGATATAAATAAAATGTTATTTCAATATTAAATAAGCCTATCCATCTTCATCTATCAAATATTATAGTATTAGAAGTGACCGAAATTATTAAGTATTTTGAGTACGAGAAGGGAGCGTAAGTGGTAGTAAAATTTTGCCTTTCGTTAGAATTGACATCAGCCTTTTACGTGGCCAGCTCAAAATGATGGTTTTTACTAAGAAAATCGTCGCTTGTTTTAATTCTATGACAGTGATCAGCACATATAATTTTTTTATTTGTTAGAAGAGTTGAACCTAAAATAGTTGAGTGACTTTATTCGCACCCCTCCTAAGAAAAGATTAGGTTACAAATAACTATGTAAGTAATCTATTTTAATTGAACTCTAAGCTCAACCAGGTAATTTTTAAAATAAATATTTATAGAATACAACTATAATTATCATAATTGATCATAAAAGAGTCCTACATTTTTTGTTGCTTTTTCCTACAAACGATAATTAAAAATTTAATGCTAAAAATAAATCTTAAATACATATAGAAAGTTTTTTTATTGGAATTTGAATGCATGATTAATTACAATTTAAACACATAGTTATTAATATTCTTATACTCTTTATTGCACTTTAAAATTAAAAAATAATATAACATAACATAGTGAATGTAACATAAGTTAGCAAAGGACTTATCTCTATTATTATACAGGTGGGCGCGAAAGTTTGAGATATGGTCATACTTTCGTATTCCATAAATGAATCGTATGGCCAAGTTTTGAAGGCGTTCGAGTTTATTGAGCAGTTCCTCGGTTACATCTAAGTAGCAGACGTCGGCGTAGTCAAGAATGGGAAATAGAAGAGCTTATGCAAGCATAATTTTGGTTTTAATAAGAAGAAAATACTGAAGCCGCTTGAGAGAATAGATAGTGCAATCAATTGTTAAGCCGAGATAATGTGATAATCTTAAGCCTAAATGTGTTTATTACATGTCGTTTGGCTAATGCCAAACGACATGTAATAAAACCAATACAACAGTTCTTGATTTTGATGCTTCAATCGTTTGCAAATAAATAAGTTCTTTGCAAAGATGAATAGTAAAAATTTTTTTTTTATACAACTAGATGACAAACAAGCTGATGGCCCACCTGGTGGTAAGCGGTTACCGCCGCCTATAGACACCTGCAATAACAAGGATAAGCACTTGATATTGCAGGTGCGTTGTCATCCTGAGGCCTAAGATGAAATTCCGTCCATGCCCAGTAATTACACTGGCTACCTTTCACTTCAATCCGAAACACAGCGAACTGTTTCACGGCTGAAATAAGAAAGGCGGTGGTACCTACCCAGGCGACCCTACATATGGGTCTACCACCTAGTATGAATGAAAAAAAGTGTTACTAACTCAAAAAATATATTAAACTCCTAACATCTTTTAAAAACTTTAGTTTTGATTGAATATACATTATTTTATCACGAGTGGATGCAGACAATATTTCCAAAATTATATAAAATTAGTTATATTGACTTAATAACATACACTAAATTATTACATTTTGTGCTTCGTCTATCTGAAGTCACATCACGTATCTTATAATTACAAAGTAACTATTCCCGTGTTCTATTAATCAGTGTAATACGGTATCCATTCGTAATCAGTCTTTCAATACTGCGGCAAAGTGTGGCCAGTATTCTAAAGAAACGTTAAAGTAACGCTGTCATTGCTTTATATACCTACATTAATTATACGCATCCGTTAGTGAACTAATTAACTAACGAGGTATTGTTCATAATAAGGCAAACATCTGTCCAATAAGCCAGAGGTCTCGGCTTCGAGTCCTAGTAGGGATAGTTTTTAAATAAAATGAGTACGATAAATGTTCACGAGTCATGGCTGTTTTTATGTTTACTTAATTTAATTCTATTTTATTTATTTATTTATTAGGTACACAGAACAGCTTACAGTCACTATTACATTTAATTACTTGATTACATAGTTTTATAACTAGACAATAAGCCAAAGTATGTGCACACAGCAGCACCAAGTAAAACAAGTGGAATACATCAATTATTGTTACAATCAACTCCAAACTCAAATGTATAACAAATTATCATGAGCGTAACTACGTAAATGTTATATATATATACACACACCCAAATATATTACCTATAAACAACAAATTAGATTAAAAGTTAAGAGTTTCTGTTTATATTTATCTCTATTTTATTACACAAATGCATGAACACACATAAGTTTAAAGAATTGGTAATTGTTAAATGAGTAAGACGTCGTAAGCGTCGTCCTCTCATCTACCCATCGATGCTCGACAGGGTCCCTAATGTGATCTGTATAATTATGTTCAACACCTATGTACTACTTTATGGTTGCAATAAATGATAGAATACATAAGAAATTATATTAGAAAACTGGATGGAGTGCAGACCTAACGCATCGCTTGAAACAAGCGAGACCAGGATTAAAAATGTCAATATTGCTGTTGCCATCACTACACGATAAGTCATTGTATAATCGACACATTCTTAACAGGGGGTTATAATAAGAGGTGTTATTTTTGTAGATTTGTAATGCAAATGGTTTTGAAGTCCGGGATCTGCAATACGTGTTAATATTAAAAGACGTTAGAAGAGCAGGTGAGTCCACTTCAGAGTGAAGAATTTTATGTAACAAGATCAAGTCATATTGCTTTCGCCGTACTTCAAGCGTCGTCACACCAAAATGTTCGCATCTCCTAGCATAACTAGTTAATGAACGACTCTGGTTACAACGAAAAGATAAAATTCTCAAGCATTTGCTTTGCACTCGTTCTAAATTCCTTATGTGAATTGAATAAAAAGGTGACCAAATGGTACATCCATATTCTAGAATACTTCTTACTAAGCAGTAATAAATACATACATTTTATATAGGTACTTACATTGTTTTGGTTATTTTATTTCTCCGTTTTCTAGTATCCATAACATAAATTTATAATCATGCTTGACTTGGGCTTGATAATACAGGTGTGCAATAATAATAATGTAGTGTGAAACAAAGAACCGCTGAGCTAAATCAAAATCACAATTTATCATTCAAAATTAGGTTGTTGGGTGAGCCACAGGTGCTAAAATTCCGATAATGATATATATATATTCATCGCCACGTTGATTGATCGAATAATATCTATTGATGTATTTACACCGGCGCGTTCAAAGTATTACATTTTTTTTTTATTTATTTATTTATTTTTACTGTCAAGCTGTTACTTTTCAAACTCTTTTAACTCTCTTTCTTACGAAGCTTTTTAGTAAAGCGTGTGGAAATAAAATTCAACGCGAATAAGTAACTGATTTATTAAAATACTTCATTTATTACGAAGTCCCATTAAGTACCACTGCTCATGCTTAAAATATGATTGTGAACATGCTATTTTCAGAAAAAAAAAACACCCTGTAGCGACAGTAAATACGCTGTCTCTTATTACCTATTGAAAAATAACATGAAACAGAATTATGATTAGATCTGATAGTTGCTTGTTAGATATTGATATCTAGCAAGTTTGTACCTACTGTCGCGTATAATAGGGAATGTTTCTTACATATATCATCGTTTCTTGCATATCAAACATCTGCATTTCTGGTGTAAACCTCAATCCATCTATTTTTAGGGTGCCGTTTTAAAAGAACAAAGGACCCATATAGAATCACTCCGTTGTCCGTCTGTCTGTCAAGAGACCCTTTTTGTCATGAACGCGTGAGGTATCAAGTTAAAATTAAAATCATACATAAATACTGAGGTCCACGGTAGCTTAGTCCCCTGGTGCTAAGAAAATAAATTTGAATTCAAATTTCAAATTATGTCTTTTAAACAAATAATATTTGTAAATATACATATTTTTTACTGAAAATAACTCATGTACAAAATAAACGTACGTGCGTATTTGAGCTAAAACGCTGGTCACTGCCTAAAACGACAGTCATAGGGATATAAAATATTGAAGGTTCTTTGTGAAGTGTAAGTATCGACTAAGAAGGTTTCTCGAAATTTCACATGAGAGTGAAATGGGGGGGTTGAATTTTCTATGAAACTTATTATTCTCTGAGCCAATTTTCTCGAAGATTAGTACACATACTCTTCAATTAAAATTATTAGTCATATGTTTATCAATTTTTCCAAAATTTTCCCTCAACAGAGTTAATTGGGCTTCGAAAGTCCCACACGTAGACTACGGTCGCATGGCGCGCACGGTGACGCAGGGCGTGCGGGGACTCCCCCGTATACTTCGTTGTAAGCTCTCTTGTATATTTTGTTGTGAATTGTATAGTATTGTCCACTTTTGGTTATCTTTTAATCACAACAACGCACCTGCAGTAACATGTAATTTGTTCTTGCTATTGCAGGTGTCTACAGCGGCGGTTGCCACTTACCACCAGGTGGGCCGTCGTATACTGTTTAATGTATAATACATCACACATGAATTCTATTTTGGTAAATCCCGACTTCTCTCGTCTAGTGAGATTATACAGTTTGGTTGTATGGAGATCGTTATACTTGTATCTTTGTTTGGGATATTGTCAATTGGCATATTCAATTGAGAGGAAGAGAGAGCGCTTATGATTTTTCTGAAAAAAAATCCAACTGATTCCTGTAGGGATGCGGGCAAAGCCGCTGGCAGAAGCTATTCAACTATAAAACTTATTTATATTAAGGTTTACAATATTTATAAAGTTATCAAGGAAAATTCCCGTTAGGCTCGTTTATTATAAACTTAAGGTCTTTGGTTCAGTAATTAAACTTTCTTAATCGTTGCTTTTCGACAAGAAGAAACTTAAAAGGAGATTTCAACGATTCAGATTTTGATGTAAACAACTCATTTCACAATAGAACCATTAACTTACGATGATTCCTTAGTGACTTTCTATTTTAAATATATATCAATATATTATGATTAAAACAAAAATATACTTAATCATAAATATCTGATACATTTTACTCTTTCCTACAACGACACCTATTCTAAAATGTAATTTATAGACAGAAGTATACCTATCCACAGTTTTTTTTTTTGAGAATTTGTATGGATGATTATGTAAATACAACCTAATCACATCTGATAGTAATGGTAGGCATTCGGTAACCAGGTGGTAGGCAGCCCGTATGTAGGGTCGTCTGGGTAGGTAGGTAGGTAGGGCGTTTCTTATTTTAGCCGTGAAACAGTTCGCTGTGTTTCGGGTTGAAGGGAAAGTGAGCATGGACGGCATTTCATCTTAGGCCTCAGGATGATAACGCACCTGCAATATCCAGTGATTTTCCCTCTTTATTGCAGGTATCTATAGGCGGCAGTAGCTGCTTACCATCAGGTGGCCCGTCAGCTTGATTGTCATCTAGTTGTATAAAAAAAAGAGGCAAGAAACAAATGATTTTAGTAACAGCTCTTGCTAAATATATGATGTGAAAAATTTCAATCCTAAAAAGATGTCATTCTTCATTTAGATCCAATATACCTATCTATCCAAATAATTTCGAGATCTTAAATTATTGTACGTGTACACTCTCAGAACATTTCAGTACCAGCAGACTGCCACAAGCATCTTTTGGAGCCCATGAGAACGACACATTTCCCATTTTCGCCAAATCATTTCTAATACGAACTGCTAAAAGTGAAGACCGGTCCAGCTGTTTCCCAAAACTAAAACTTGGACATCTACATAGCCGAGTGAATGGGCACCTCCAACATTAAACATTTAGTTACCGACGTAGGTCCCGTTATCACTAAGCTTTGGGTAAGTTTATGATAAAGTGATATTTAGGTATTAGTAACTGTTGGGTAAGGTTTTTTTTTTTATACAACTAGATGACAAACAAGCTGACGGCCCACCTGGTGGTAAGCGGTTACCGCCGCCTATAGACACCTGCAATAACAAGGAAAAGCACTTGATATTGCAGGTGCGTTGCCATCCTGAGCCCTAAGATGAAATGCCGTCCATGCCCAGTAATTACACTGGCTACCTTTCCCTTCAATCCTAAACACAGCGAACTGTTTCACGGCTGAAATAAGAAAGGCGGTGGTACCTACCCAGGCGACCCTACATATGGGTCTACCACCTAGTAACCACCTACCACCTAGTACCACCTAGTAGCACTAGTAAGGTATGGTAAGCTTTTAATTAAGTTTTTTATTCTATTCACTGTATTGTTAGAAAGAGACTCCAAGCATTGATAGATGTGATACGATTTTTTGATAAGGTTTTCTTTGTTACCATTTGGCACCCTTGTGGTACAATTAAAGATACACGTGGCGTAATTGGAGCGAAGGACAATTTTCAGAAGATATTTTGTTTGATTTAGTTGTAACATTACAATAGTCTAAAATTATTTGCATATTGTAGCCGTAATACCAGCTATCGCCTAGGTCAGATTAGGCTTTTCTTACTTATATGGTTTCTTTATTTTTGACTGTTAGGGAAAAAGTGGTCCATTATGATTTACTCGCTCCACTAATAAATGAGAGTTGCTCATTTGTTCTGATAATTATTGGAAAGCGTTGTCTCTGTTTTAGTTTGTTATCGTGGAGCCGTGATCAATTCAGAATAAATACATTTCGACCTAATTGGATCACTTTTGCTTTCCTGCTCTTGCTATTCCTCTATCCAGAATATGATACTATTGGCTTTACTGTATCATTGAAAATGAAAAATCTTTATTGAATATCTTTTACATAGTAGCAACACAAATGGCTGGAGTCTCCTTTTAAGTATAATACCTGTGTTGAGACCCCGCTCTTTCCTAAAATTACAAAAGATACGTTGTATCACATTGTGTATATCCTACAGTAACACAATAACAATGTTATGACTGAAACGGTAACAATTGACAAAACAGAAAACAGCAACAATAATTTTCAAAGACAATTGATATCTTCAGTCTTCCCGTGACCACGATCGCTGTAAAGCAATCGAAACGACCGGTGTATAATAATAATGCAACATCAAATTTATTAACATGTAACATATAATTAGGAACTGTTACTGTCTGTTACTAAACTAGGAGCTAAAAATGAACTGTATTGTATTATTGCTGTATTGTGTGTGTGTGTGTGTGTGTGTGTGTGTGTGTGTGTGTGTGTTAGTGTGTATGAACTTTATGTAAAAATGTAATTGTGAGCGAAAATTCATAAGCTCAGTGAATTTAATTAAGAAATTATGAATTTATGAATTTAAAGTACTGAAATTAGTTGCTATAAGATAAGGTTCTCTATTTCAGCTTTATTTGTAGCTTTTACCTCGAAACCAGTTCTAAAGTGTGTTATTAACCCCCGACGAAAAAAGAGGGGTGTTCTAAGTTTGACGTGTCTGTCTGTGTATCGGTGTATCTGTGTATCTGTGTGTCTGTCTGTGGCATCGTAGCGCCTAAACGAATGGACCGATTTTGATACGGTTTTTTTTGTTTGAAAGCTGATGTGACTACGATGGTTCTTAGCTATAATTTATGAACATCAGTTTAGGCGTTTGATGACTATCAGCTCAGTTTCTACATGATAATAGGATTTTACTAACTTTTACGATCCAATTGATTTCAAATTTGGTGTACTGTCACTTCGGTGGCATTCCCATGACATACTAACATTGAGCTGATGCTATACCATCAAAATGTCTGCGAAATGCTTATTTCTTCCGAAACTTACAGCAGATACAGCGTGTTTGGGCTCTTGTGAATAGTCTTAATGAGATGGTGTTAGATAGATGATTAATAACGCCGGGGGTTACTTAAAATTTTTAATTTTGTAATTATTACATTTACATTACACATTTATCATTGGGCAAAAATCAACTGTAGTATTTTTGTTGCATTGCTGTGGCTTGTGTTAGTAGGGGAAAATAATATTATTATTTTCTTATCATCTATGTACATAATCAGTGAAAATAAAAGTAAAGGTTGTAATAAAAACGATAGAGCAAAGTGTCATCTTTTTAGCAACTGAGGTACTTTCACATAAGAATACGTCATATTATGGCAAACAAATTTATATGGATTTGATGCAGGAATTACCAAATAGAAAACACCTCCTAGGGTGATATGGGATCCTACGACTTTTAAAGTTATCAAAAATGATCTACCGGCTTTTAAAATTTATAATTATCAATATAAAGAAAAAAAACGCTAAAAAAATATATACTTCAGGCGAGAATCGAACCCGCGTCTCCTGGGGTCCGGCCAGAGCGTAGTAGTAATCGCGTCTGGCCAGCCCGGATTTTTTTGTCTGTAATTGCTACAGTAAATTAGGCGTTATAAACGCATGAAAACATTAAAAATGTGACTATCAAAATAATACTATTCCTACACTCACACCGACAAGGTTTTATTATTTATAGCGCAAATAAAGCATTATTAGAGCTAGTATTATTGATACTAGATAACGAAGAAATATATTTAGTGATATGGATATAAATCATTAAAACAAGCTTACATACATTCATGACTCGTGAACCAATGCTCGTACACATAAGACAAACATCTGCTCCTACCGGGATATGATCCCGTTACCTCTGGCTTAGTGGACAGGGGTACTGACCAGACAGCCGTCAATAGAGGTACCCCTTAGTCTCTCTGGCGTTTGCCTTATTTGTCTGGTGCCTTTCGACACATTCTGTCAACAAATCTTGGATATCCTATTAATCAGCATAATCTCCAAAATATTGTTGTCATCTTTCAGCTGATGCCACTCATGTAACAAAAATGTAGGCACCTCGACGTGCGAATTTCATTTTGATTAATGGCGTCAAGAAATGTGAATAATGTACACTCATAAGCTGAGGTTAAATATCTAATTCAAAATTTATAACCACAACACACCCCGTCACGTATATTTATAATTGACTTCATTATAGTTCTCAAACAACTTATTTGGTATGGAAATTAATGTTTTTGAATCAAACAGTTTCTGAATTGAATTCAAACGAATAAAACATTTGAAGCACTTTATGATCCGTTATCGAAGTTCTTTGTTTATTTTAAGCAAACCTTGGCTTTAAATAGATGTAGAGTTATTTTAAGAGATCAATTCTTAGAATGAAAATCAATGTTCAACAACCTATGGATCTCACTACTGGTAATAATTTTGGGCGAACCACTTGAGGAGTTTGGGTAATATACTGCACTGACCTCTTGCTGGTGGATGGAAACGGTTGCAGTGACAGCCGGAACCAATAGCTTAAAATATCTTTTTAAGCATAAAAATATAACAAATTTGAAAAATTTGAAAATTCACTCATTCGGGATCAGTCATGGCAATAATGCTTTGTTTTATAAACAAAGTCAAAATGCTATAATGCCAGCGAAGCTCTTTCAAAAATATCACAAATACAAATGTGGTCAGTGGTGCTTGCTGCCTAATTAGGCCACTACCAGGGACTTCTGAATGTGAATTTACAGCATTATGAAATTTATCACACAACTTTGCGTTATACTGGAAATTTTGCCAGATTCTGATAATTATTATAAAGACTGCATCATCATCATCATCACGCCAGCCTATGATGTCCACTGCTGAACAAAGGCCTTCCCCACCGCTTTCCAAATAAAACAGTTCTGCGCAGCCTGCATCCATCCAACAGACGACCTCTGTCCATCTAGTGGGAGGCCGTCCTTTTCGCTTTCAGGTACGTGGTCGCCATTCTGGAACTTTAACGCCAACGTCCATTCGGCGTGCTAAGTGCCCTGCACACTGCCACTTCAATTTGCTAATCCTTTGAGCCATGTTAGTGACTTTGGTTCTCACGGATGTCCTCATTTCTATCTCGCAGAGAAACACCTAACATAGCTCGTTCCATAGCTTGTTGTGCGAATGCGAACTTGCACAGAACGCCCTTAGTGAGCGACCACGTTTCACAGCCGTCAGTTGTCGTTGTTGGTAGCTGAATCGCTGCCGGGGATTCTTAGCACCCTCTGCCCCACCGTTACCGTGACCGCTACCGTAGTCTGAAATAGCGGGGGACTGGGGGCCGATACCGTGTTCTGTTTGCCATGAGGGGATATGCTATAATCACCACGCTTGGCAGGCGGGTTGGTGATCGCAGTGATTAGCCAGTACCCAGAAAATGCTGCTACCCGTCATCTGGGGAAGATTATCCCTAAGTCGGTTCTTACGACACCCAACGGGACGAGATGGGGAGGTGCTATTCTAACCCGGCACCACACGGGCAAGACTGCATACGATGAACTAAACTTTGAGATACCTAACATGTTTTAAGAATTTTATAAAGGACTTATAATAAACATCTAATAATGCTACCATTAGGACTTATGCGTAACGCCACATAATTGAATCAAATGTTTAACGAAGAACAGTCGGTTTAAATTTTATCCAAAGATAGAAGTAGGCTTGGTAATATGTTATATTACTAGAGTAGGCAAAGTTTTTTTGCCTAGTCTTTTTCATTTTTACTAAAATCAAAGGTTGCTTGATCATTCTGCAGTGGATCTATCTTTATCTACAGTCTGTCAAAGAGTGTCAAATAAAAAGTTCAATTAGGATGTTACCTAAGTTTGAATATGGCGTTATTTTTCACAAATTCTGAAAATATATGCTACTGTTACCCATAAAAACAATTCAAACTTAAAAGATATTGTTTAAATTGTACTATTTAGAAACTTAATAATAAAGGTCAATTTGTTTTTTTTTTTCAAAATTAATATAGATTACTGGCACCAATTGAAACAACTATTATTATGATAACTTTAAATAAAAAGATACATTACATAGTTGATATTAATTTTGTCAATATGCCCATACATTTCTTAGTAATATAGGAACATGTGATGTCACCTGTTCCATAGTCATTGCCCTACGGTGGTATACAACTGCTTGACGGATTCGCAGCTAAAAGGGATAGCTGGGCACTATCAGTAAAAATAATTTATTAACTGAATTTTCACAAATAAGCTAGGCACAATATGTAACTTTGCACAATTCGAACGAAACTTATAACAATAGGGTAGTTGACAACTTTTTTTATTCTAAGGAAAAAGTTTAGAACTCATGAAGAAATATTGCAAAAAAATAGTATGCCTAAACTCAATAATTTCACAGATACACTGGTATGTTTGATATGTTGCAGCTTATCGTCTAAAAACGCTCCATATAAAAACTGCGGAACAGATGACGTCACATGCTAAAAAAGCATTACTAAAAATGTATGGGCAAATTGACTAAATTAATAATATCTATGTAATATATATCTTTTGATTCATAGTTGGCATTGAAATAGTTGTTTTAACTGATGTAAGCAATCTAATATCAAAACACTTTTGGAACCTATATTTTGGAAAAAAATTACCATGTTGATAAACTTTCTAACCCGTACAATTTCAAAAATATTCAATTTTTAGTTTGAATACTTTTTGAGGGTAAAGTAGCGAATATTTTTCAAATTTGTGAAATATAGCGCCATATTCAAACTTAGGCAACACCCGTATTCATAATCAATTTAAATATTTTTTGAATAAATAAGAATTTATATTATTAAGTTGAAAGAATGTAATGCGACATAATTCAGCTTAATTTTCTGCAAGTAATTTAAACTATGACGTGATTTTTACTTCTGCGCGACCTCCTATTTTCATCGTTTTCTTTCTTTATTTGCAATTGTAACAAAAAAGTTTAATAAATCATTTAAATTTTGGGTTTGTATTCTTAGCTAGATCTGTATACCTCATAACATAATTCTTAAAATAAAAAGACTAAGAGAGTTTTTGGCGGGATTTGATGGTGTCAGTCAAGATTTTTAATAAGATTATTACAAAATTTTACTGAGCGAACGTTGTGTTAATAAATTGGTGTAGTTTTGTGAAGCAAATGTTTATGTTGACGCAATTAGAAGATCATTGTAAATATGTTTGAATTTGATGTGAAAGACGTTTAGAGTTTTATCGTGGCTATCCACCTCATTAAAGTAGCATCATGGAGACTGTCATCATATATTTCATTGGAATGTGTTACACCAGTAGTTCAATGCAATAAGTATCAATAGGATCAACGATATTTCGATCGTAAATTCTTTATTATCGGGATCGATTATTCTTCTATCGATTTGTAGACACCCTACCCTAAACCACAACTGTCAAAATGCACCTATTAGGATATTTTGACAGGAAGCATCTGATCTTCATCCTTTTTTATCTTTATTCGAAATTCGCTGTAAGCTTCTTGAAAGATTTTATAGAACGATTGCGGATAGAGGAGTCAACACTCATTAACTGCTATAACATTTTCACTACACCGAGCTGAACGAGCATGGACAAGTCTCTTCTAGGTTTGACCCAATCGCCACAATTTTTTCTATTATCTAAAAAATGCACGAAGTTGTCAAACCGTGCTCCGCTTAAAATCTGCGTTGTTTTACTTCTGGATTTTCACTATTTCTATGCGATGTGAGGCTATATAATTGACATAATCATTATTTTTGATAAAGAAGTATCAAAAAGTAGTCTTAATAAATTAAAAAGACTGATAAAAAATTAACCAACATGACTTGCCTGGTGTTCAAAAAAGTTATAAATAAATCTAAAAGTTTTCGATGATAAATGAAACGACAAATTTTAGTGTCGTAACTCCTGGAAAAGTTAAATTAATTTTCTAATTTAAAGTTTTACATTTTCGACCACTGGCTGGAAGAAAGTGTTTCACGAGTAGGTTAGGTAATTTTGTTCCTAATTAGAATATTGTTGTCGTGTGTATTTTATTTTGTTCAAGTTTTTGAAAAGATAATCATGAAGTATTTGAAAAACATTTTTAGGTCACATTTTAATTATATTTCTATTAATATGTGTATGAAAGTACACAATATATGAAATATGTGTATGTATATGAAAGTTTGTAAACTTAATATGACAAACTTTCTAAGTGAACAGAATAAATAAATCTAGAAACACTTCAAACTTTTCATATCAATACGGACTTACCGGCAACAGGAGCCCATTGATGCCTTCGCTGATCAGAACTACCACTATGACGCAGAAAAGTACTTTCATTTTGACACAGTACACTTCACAAAGTCTCGAAACTCTAAGTTGGTTACTAAGCTATCTTGCGAGTATCGTGGACGTCGGGAAACTTGTGAATGGATACACTCTACCATCCCTTTATAGGGGTGCGAATTGTTACTGCGCACCCAGTTCTGCGCTTACATTCACACCAGCTCGTAACACTTCCGTGTACCAAATTTCATCAAAAGCACTTTCAACTAAACAATAAACTAACAGTCACATCTTCGTTAACGCTAACGAATAAACAGAGATCACACAAACAGTTCCTACGCAAAACAACTTAATTCTTTTAGCTGTATTTAATACAAATGTAGAAATAATCGTGTACCTTTTAAACTGAGGTGACATATCAATGCTGGTTGGTAGGAAGTCTGTAGAATTGAATTTGTAAAATGTTATCAACTGTTTGTAGCACGAGCGGACGTTATCGAGATCTATTATTTGCTCTGTAAATATTTTCTACGTCTATCAGAGCAACGGTTTTATAATATATCAAACTGTAGTGGTTGTAGCAAAATTTTACTACGTCCGTACTTTTGTTTACACTTTACGTATATAGTGCAAACACAGTTCATGCCTACAATTAACTGTTTTTTGATTGTAGACAACTCTAGCTTTAACACGGTAAAAGTAAAGAGAGCTATTGTCTAGTACATCAGTCAAGCGGCGTTACCTCTGGGAGTCCATGTCAGTTGAAAAATCAATTGTGTTTACAATGCTTGATGCGTTAAATATTTCTTTAATCAGACACCTCTTGCCACCTTTATGAAATTATTAAATACGGTTTTCGTAAATACGAAATGAATCTGAACAAGATATTTCTGTTGCTTTAGACATGTGAGTTAACTTTTTACATTGTAATTTTGATTTTTAATTAAGAGTTACATCTGGGCGAGTTTCAAGTAAAATGCAAATTAGGATGAAAACCAAGTTAATAAACTCACAACCAGGGTCTTGATGGCGACGTATGCAGATTCCGGGTCGCATGGAACAACATAACGTACGAGTACGTATAGTGGATTTATGTACAGTCGATCACAGAAGTAGCTGAACACTTTTGTACCATGTCACACCGATCTTGTGCACGTAGGTACTTTATAGTTGCTACCTTACTAACTAGGTGGTAGGCCCATATGTAGGGTCGTCTGGGTAGGTACCACTGCCTTTCTTATTTCAGCCGTGAAACAGTTCGCTGTATTTCGGATTGAAAGGAAAGGTAGCCAGTGTAATTACTGGGCATGGACGGCATTTCATCTTAGGCCTCAGGATGACAACGCACCTGCAATATCAAGTGATTTTTCCTTGTTATTGCAGGTGTCTATAGGCGGCGGTAACCACTTACCATCAGGTGGGCCGTCAGCTTGTTTGTCATCTAGTTGTATATAAAAAAACTATACTGACGCTAGAGTCGTTGTGACATGGTACTAAAGTGTACAGCTACTTCTGTGGTCATCATCATCATCATCATCATTTCAGCCGAGAGACGCCCACTGCTGGGCATAAGCCTCCCCCAGGGATCTCCAAACCGATCGGTCCTGCGCTGCCCGCATCCATTGGCTTCCCGCGACCTTCACGAGATCGTCGGTCCACCTTGTGGGGGGCCTACCAACGCTGCGTCTCCCGGTACGCGGCCGCCACTCGAGGACCTTTCCGCCCCAACGGCCATCAGTCATCCTTGCAATGTGGCCTGCCCACTGCCACTTGAGGTTCGCAATTCTTCGGGCTATGTCGGTGACCTTAGTTCTCCTGCGGATCTCATCATTTCTAATTCGATCACGCAGAGAAACCCCGAGCATAGCCCTCTCCATTGCCCTTTGGGTAACATTGAGCCTTCTTATGAGGCCCATTGTAAGCGGCCACGTCTTAGTTCCGTAAGTCATCACTGAAAACACACACGAATAAAGACTTTCGTCTTGAGACACTGCGGTACTTGCGCCGAGAATATGCTGCGAAGCTTCCCGAACGCTACCAAGCCGAGTTGGATCCGTCGATTAACCTCTTTCTGGAAGTTGGACTTACCAACTTCTGTGGTCAACCGTACCTAATTCAAATTATACCAACTTCAAAAACATAAAAAAAACAATTCTTCCAACTAGAAAGAAACAGACCTGTCAATCATTTCGATCCGTGATGCCAAAAAAGGTTTAATATTTATAAGAAAAATATTTTTCAATAAATAATGTTATTTGCACATAATGAAAACGTAAAGCTTGTAGCCTAGTATTCAAAGATTCATTTATTCAGGCACCTCCTGTCATCTTTATGAAATGGTTAGCCATTTGTTTCTATTCATATTAAACAAACAAGAGGATTTTAGAAATTAAGTCGAAGACTAGGTATTTAATATAAACATAATTAAATTTTCAAATTATTATTTTCTTTTATGTGAGTACACATCTATATAGGCTGATGGTGATGATTACAGATGGGTTTGGATTTTCTATCACAAAAACTAATTGGGTATATAATATAAAGCTATTTTTAAATCATTGCTTTACTTTATATTGCACGATAGTTACCTTTTTATAATTTATGTGGGTGCCAACCTAAGTTATAATAAGGTAATTTTTGAAATTTAACTATAAGTACCGTTATAGTGTTCTAAAGTTAGATTTTTATATTTGTTTGATTTTTTTTGTGATAAATTTCCAAGGTCAAAGCCAGATGGGTGACCGTCAGCATTATTGACTAATCTGTCTATCATTCTCTGGTTGAAATACTTTATCTATTGTTTTTACAACTTGAGCGTTGTTTATTGAGGAGCTCTGATTTCTATCTTCGAAAATTTTCATCAGATCCAGACAAAATTTGTATGGGACCGACTTAGTAGTATTTATTCAAACATAAAGAATAATCAAATATATGAACATTATCGAAGATCTACCTCCTCCTGCCTCCTTTTTTGAAGTCGGTTAAATTTTTGTCTTACTAAGCTGCGATTTTCTGTAAGTTGGAAGTAATTCTAAATTTGAGTGGAATCTTGTGATGCGAGGAACGTGAGAAATGTGTATAAAATGGATTATTTAAGTATTTTTTGGTACGTTTACTTTTGTTTTTAATATTAGCTCTTACTACACAGTAATAGACAATAACTTATCTAATTCTACAAAAGGTAAGATCAAATGAATTCACTTAAGGAGTTTGAATAATAATTCATAATTGTCTAAATAGATTCAATGGAATGAGAAACTCGCTTACTGACACAACAAAGTGAAACATAATTTCAACTAGCATACCCCAAGAAATTACATAATCACCATGAAAGGATGCCTTAAGATCATCCCGGACAACATCTACATAGTACCTTTATTTTATTTGTAATATAATAATAATATTACACTCACACCTATTATCTAGCCCAAAGTAAGCATCATTAAGAGCTTGTGTTATGGATACTAGATAACGGATAAGTATTGATAATAATATGTATATAAATATTATAAATATACTAAATAAACATATAAACATCCATGACTCGTAAACAAATGCTCGTACTCATCATACAAACATTTGCTCCTACCGGGATTCGAACCCGGGACCTTTTGACCGAGTAGCCTGCATAGCAAGGGGTACAGACCGCTCGACCAGACTGTCGTCAAATTATCAGTCATATTATCATATTATGGTAGTCATATTATGAGGTTTTTAGTTCAGTGATTTAAATTACCTACTGTGAAGATAAATAAAAAAATATACTTAGTTGAAATATAATAATTCGACATTGTAGGGTGGACGTTAGCTCATAAACGCAAACACAGATAGACTAGAAGAATTTTACATGGATATCCCAAGTCCTGGGTGGCTCAGTGGTAAGAGCAGTCGCCCGGATTGCGAAAGGTCGCGGGTTCGATTCCTGCCTCAGGACGTGAAATTTTTCTAGTTTTATTATATTTTAATTACTATATACTTAGTTCTCAATACTGCAAGGAGCCAGGGTGATAAGTTTTCTTATGGTATAATGCTTACATCATCATCATCACCAGCCTATATACGTCCCACTGCTGGGCACAGGCCTACCTACATGGGAGAAACACATGAGGAGCTTGTGCCATAACACCACTACAATGGTGGGTTATCATCCATATACTTACTTATTTTCAATTAGAAATCCCAACGCAGGGTAACTTCGAACAACACTGGTAACATACCTCTAGAAGAGAACAAGGACCTCATGTTCAATAAGATTTGTCATGAAGCATGGGTTCCCTTAGCAGCAAAAACTATTATTTTATCTACGACGTGAACGGCCTTGTTCAGAGTTTTGAATTTTCGGAAATAGGTAGATTTTAGTTGATATGTAGACTAGAAACAAACTTTGTTCTAGGGCAAGAACCGAAACCGTGACCTTTCACAATCTGGGTCACTGCACTGACCATTGAGCTACCAAGGTCTTGGGACAACCCTATGAATTACTTTTTCTGTTTTGTGTTATATATAAATTATGAAGCTAACATCTTGATACTGTCTGAAGTGACAGCGGGGTAGTTCGTCTTTGGGGCAAGTTCGTATAGGTAGCCAAAATGCAACTTAAAATCAATAAAATAAAATGATTTCAAGTTGCATTTTTGGCGCTTTTACGGACTTCCCCACTGTTACCTCAATTTTAAATATTTATCAAACCTTTACTGTAGAATCATAATGACATTAAAAATAGCTTATGTATGTCTTTTACTGTCGTATATATTTTTAGTTCTTCGCAATCAACAGTGACTGTTGGGGATCCGGTTCCATATTACGGTCCTAAATGATCCCGGTATTTAAATAAAATAAGCTTATTACAAAGAAAAAGAAATTGTATTTGTAACTGAAAAAATATTAAACATAAAATTGACAACTCTGTTATTTTCTTGTCGCTTAGCAACCACAACATCCTCCGAGACGCAAAAAATAAGTTATTAAAAATAGGAAAACAATTGTAAAACTAATAATATCAAACATTTTAGGAATTCATGTCTAATTCTAAGGGGTACAAGCATTTAAGAGAACGGGTATAAATTCCTTTAGTGGACTTGACTTTAGCAGTTCGGCAAATACCATCAATGCCCTTATAAATCTCAACAATTACGCCTAATGGCCAAAAAACACGCTTTTGTGGTGTTTCCACCAACACCACGTCCCCTACCTTCGCAAACTTAAAACAATGCTCCCGGCCTTTTTGAACCAATAAACTTAAATATTCCTTTATAAACCTTGACTTCAGATCTTCTCTAAGTCTCTGTAAATATCGGACTCTGACATTTATAGCTTTACCGTCTAATTGGTCTAAATCAGCGACATCGGAATACGGAATAGGCTGCAAAAATAATGCTGGGGTTAAGGGTTGTGTTAAAACATCTACGTCGTCGCCTAAGTAAGTCAAAGGACGAGAGTTAATTATAGCCTCACATTCAGTCAAAAGTGTTTGGAATTCTAAAAGTGAGACTGAGGCCCTACCAAGAACGCGACGTAGAAGTTCCTTAACCATGCGGATCATGCGCTCCCACCATCCTCCCCACCAAGGACTAGCAGGTGCTATTAAATGCCATTTAATTTTATGCAAACTTGCTCTTTCTTCTATGAGATCCCAATTAACATCTTTCAATAAATTTTTGGCACCGATAAAGTTGGTGCCATTATCTGAGTAAATGTCACGAACTCTCCCTCTTCGAGCAATAAATCTTCGAAGAGCTAATAGGAAATCATTCGTGGACAGACTTTCTACTACCTCCAAATGGATCGCTCTATACACCCCGCATGTAAATAACACTAGCCATGCCTTTGCTCTGCATTTTAGCACAAAAGGGCCTGCCAAATCGATGCCGGTAGTCTCAAAAGGTTTGCTATCCGCTCTAGTGCGGGTGGCTGGAAGAGGAGCAGGTGGCGTTTTGTATGAACTTGCCCTCTGTTTCTGACAAACCACACATTTCTTGGACACCCTCTTTACGAGTAATCTGACACCAACTATCCATAAATTCTCTCGCAAATTAGCCATTACCGTTTGTGTTCCTGCATGATAAAGCTCGACATGTTTACCTATAACCAACCTTTCTACGATCGGGTGCTTCGACGGTAACAATACGGGATACTTATAGCATAGTGGAATGTCTTCTGAAAAAAGCTTCGTTTTAACTCTGATTAAGCCATCACTATCTATGAAAGTACATAAATTACGGTAACTTTCAACCTCTTTGAAGTACTCTTTTTGTATACACAAATACACCGCTTTCTCTGCCTCTTCGAACTCTTCCACCGTCAAATTACAATGTGAACGATGACAAGCTTTTGACCGACAATTAAAACTAAATCTTAAAATCCAAGATACCATTCTTATAATTTTATTGTATTTGGAAAAATATAAGAGACTATTTGTAAAGTAATCAGATGCAGAGTTAAATAGTACCGTATCCCCAAAAGACTTTTCTGTCACGGTTATACTATTTATAGGAAACGGCCATTCCTTCATATCTAATTTAAGCCAGCTGGGGCCTTCCCACCACCGTGAGCTCCGTAAGACTTCAGCATCACAACCCCGTGATGGAAGGTCCGCTGGGTTAAATGAACCAGGAAGGTGATTCCAGTCCTCACTTCTTGTTTCCTTCCGTATTTCTTTAATTCTGTTTTTCACAAAAACATTGTAGTTTCCATTATTTTTTATCCATGACAGTACCACCATAGAGTCTGACCAAAAAAAGCACGAATGTCCCATGCCAAGCGTATTTTTGCTCTGTACATACAAGCGAACGGCTAAAATGGCAGATAGTAACTCTAGCCTCGGTATCGACATGTCTGACGTGTTTTTGTTCGGTGAGACTCTTGATTTAGCGGCTAAAAGCTGCACGTAAACCCTGTTTTGAAATTCACTGCGTAAATATAATGCTGCAGCATAAGCATCCTTGCTAGCATCACAGAAAGCATGAACTGTAAGGTCACAAAGGTCAATATTGTCTATAGTGATACGTCGCGGGATACTAACGTTGCTTAACGCTTCTAGCTTAGACGCCCATCTCATAAAATTTCTACTTATCGTTTCTGGTACCTTTTCATCCCAGCTAAGTCCCAATGCGTGAACTTCTTTTAATATAATTTTAGGCACAATCGAAACAGGGCTCGAAAATCCTATCGGATCAAATACTCTATGAGCTACGGAAAGTATTAATCTTTTAGTACCCGTTTCAGCGTTAAATCGTAAAGCGCTAGTGTTGACACACAAGGTGTCAAATTTGGTGTATAATTAAATGTTCTGAATGATTACTGAAAATAAATAACCACCATAAATATTTTGGCAACATTTATTGGTTCCTATTAAAAATAAGGGAATAACTATCGAAGCTCTTTTAACCAAATTTTAAGATATTTTTTTATTTAAGTATAATTATCAAATAGCTAGGGCATTGTTAAGAAGTTATAATCGGCCTTATGGAATTTAATATGACAGACATTTTTTTATAAATGGCACGACAAATAACTCAACTACACATGATATTAGGTAGAAAGAGGAATTTTAGGTAGTGTGGAAACAGCTAGTGCTGCATGGGGGTACTGCCCTGGACGTCTCCATCCTGCTGTCCCAAAAGGTGCTTCTTCCACGTAGTAAGAAGGGCACGACACGAGCAAGCCAAGAGTTCCATACTTTGGTAGTACGACAGAAAATCGAGTCACCGACTTTCTTAATGCACAACATAGAGGTAGAAACATTGTATGGCAGTCTCCGAAAACCAGCACTCTGTTCCTGTGAAGAAAGAGAGAAAGAGGGGAAAAGTTGAGAAGTCTCCATGGTACAGTCAATAAAAGACGCCGAGCGAAGTAATGCACGTCACAATTATAGAGAATCAAGAGTGGTTGACGCTACAATATTTCCAATGCATCGAAGAAATACTTAGCCGAGGAATTCCAAAGGTGTGAGCAATATTCCACACAAAACCCGAACCTAAGTCATAAAAACGTAAGTAGACTTAAACAAGTACTTGTTGACGACAAATGTACAATCATATAATGATTTATGTGAAGCAAGTATAAGTCCACATAAATCATATATGGCTGGTGGTAGTGCCGCTTATTATAATACTTATTGTATTATATATACGAAGCTCTACTACTGGCTTAGATATTTGGGAGACCCTTTACTGAGAAACTCAGAATAGGCTAGCTATCAAAATTTCCCTATTATAATATTTTTATGTAATAACTTCCATAATACATAAAAATATTATAAAAGGAAGCAATATTTAAATAATAGACTTAAGGAATATGAAAGTATGCTGGTTTTTCATTGAATAAGTTCGTTCTTAATATTTTTTCAACCTTCTTGGTTTATTAATTAGTCTTCGTTTTATAGTAACGATGTAATGCTATTGAAAACATTGTAGACAACCAGACAATAACAAAACAGTTTTCTGAAGGCCAACAAAAACGCCTACGTATTAAATTACTCTAGTACTTTTATTTTTCATGTCAGTCTGTCAGAGTTCATTTATGAGAAATAGCCGATGATTTATGCTTTACATAAAGTATTTTTTTCCTTAATTGATACTTATCACAAAAAATGAAGATCCTTATAATCTGTATGAAGTTTACAAAGCACAAACTAAATTTAAGGTATTAGTTATTCTCAAATCAGTCCTAATCCGTCATGCGGCGTTATCCCTCCAGAGGGTTATGTCAATTGAAAAATCAATTGGGTCTGGGATCTAAAGCTTGACCAGGTAAATATTATAATATACATTGTCATATCCGATTAAAACCATAATAGTATTATGAATTTTCAAAGATTGCAGTTAGCCTTCCCAACATGGAGAATGGGTTACTTTAAAAATATTACTACACATTTAATTCATGATCTAGAAATAGCACTGCAATCTCAGTTTTTAATACTCATGTAGGCATACAAATCATTGCACTAGGGTTATCGTCTGAAGACTCGCAGGAAATTGGATATTTAAATAAAATCTTTGGGACGACCAGCGAAGCAGTCCTACATAAATTTCTTTATCAAATACCTTCCTATTTTTGAATCAGATTTTGATATTTCTTTTTAAGTTTCACAGTTTCTATCGAAATACAGTTTCTATAAAAAAAATCATAATGTGCAATGATGTAAAATTTTGTAAAAATATTGAAATTTGGCCTTAAATTTAAAGTATGTTATTTCGTAGAGAAAATACAATAAAGTGTTAACAATAATAATATTTATCTTATGGAATAAGAAACATTATAAATGTGCCTTGGCATTGCTACGAAATAAACGTAAATTTATTTGTTGTATTCTGCAAGAGAATTGAATCGTCAAAGAGGAAGTGAATAATTATACCTTAAAATGTGAAATAATAAATATAATTAGTAGGAATTGTTTATTCTTCTTGAGGTTCGAAAGCCTGAATCACGCTTACGACACATACAGGGTGGTGAATACGTCAATAAATTGAATTATGGGCTATATTATATCATAGAAATGCCACTTTCAAAAATATTTTATTCATTTGATAATTTCATGGCATTGCCATGAAATAATGCAGCCAATCTTCATACAAATGTCATGAAATTATCAAACGAATAAGATGTTTTTGAAAGTGGTTAATCATTTCTATGAACTTATATAGCCCATGTTTCAATTTACTGTCGTACTGACTGCACCACTCTGTATATAGAAGTTCCAAAAATCTACAGTCTGGCCGCGCTTCCCCAGTTAATTTGAGAGGCAAATCCAGGCGCACGGTAGCTTAGACTCTCGGTGTGTAATTCGTTTGTATTTTGTTTGGCTCGATGCTGTTGTGTTTCCCTTGGATAGACTACAACAAACATGCCAATACTTTTCTACAGCTACCATAACCATAATCACCATAATATGCCTGTGTGAGTACTCCAGTATTTTAATCATATTTCCCGAAAAACAGGAAAGATATGATCATAAGAAAGATTGAAATGACCTTTCCTTTCTCCTTAGCCATAGGCAGTCGTCTTAACATAAGCATAAGCATAAGAAAGTCCGAAGAGATAGTCAGATCTTGTAAAGGAAAAAAAAGTGCCATAGTCCATGTCACCCTTTCCTGCATCACCGATCGCCAGAAAACACAGTAACCCATCAGACGCAGGCTTTTTTAGGTTAGTGAGTTAGTCGCCTGAAGTGCCGTACGTTGATTCCAAAATTACTATTCCAACACTCCACTTCAATAAGATCAGAACATTCCTATCTTTATATTATCATAAGGATAGGAGGTTCTTTATATTGAATTAAAGTGAATATGGGGATACGAAAAAAAACTAAAATACTATTTTATTTGTTCGCATAGAACCACGGCTAAGCTGTTTTGAGTAGCTCTAAACAGTAAAAAGGTTTCATGAATTCAAGTCCCCAAAATACATGTTAACGTGAAGTACATTTTTTTTTATTAGATTGGATATTGACAGCTTTTGAATAACTATTTTCTTTTGATTTACAAGAACAACAAAATATATGTAGCACTGTGCTGCGTTATTTACTATTTACCATGGCATTCTTTACTTACCTTAGCAACTATTAGTAACTCATAGTATTATTGGTACTGATTGTAATAATATGTATCATGTGGCAGTGCTGAATTAATAAATAAACTATTATAGATTCTAGATGCGTAAGTTAACGTTATGATAGATCATTTATTTTATTAATACCCAATAAAAACTAAATATTTCATACCATTTATTTGAATTTTGATTAAAACAAAAACAGTAAACATTAGTCATATATTAGTGTGATCATGATGTCGTATGGTCAATAATTTAGCCTTTAATTATGACGTTCGATATTATAATTCTATTATAATACCTACAATCCTGACGTCAACAGTATGTTCCATAATTTTTCCACTGGCCTACTTGTTTCTAGGACAGACTCCTCAGTCTCATTTCCTCAATTTATCATTGTATATCTTTTAACTATGACGTTGTTGTTTATTAAGATAATGTCGTAGTTATGAAATTTAACACAAGTTACTATGTACATGCTAAAGGTAATACCACGGTTCCACGGACAACTGTTTATTAATTTTTTTATCAATTACGTTTTACTCCCAGCATGGAGTTGCCTAAAAAAGATGTGCTTCTCGTTTAGATGTAGGTCGTTCGTGTTCCTGCAGCCACGTAAAGGTTGTGAACTTAACAACACCCTTTGGTTGTAACAACTAAGAAAGAACATTACTTTGAAATCCATTAAAATTGTAATGTCCATTATTGGTTGACGTTGCAGCCATAAAACTAAAAACAATCTCAGGCAGTAAAAATGGCCGTAAACACTAAACACCGTTCAGTCAACACTATTTACGAGGACTTTCGAGGCGTAATAAATTACCTACTTTACTTAGCATTTGTACTGCTTGAGAAGCTGTCATATAATAATTCTAATGGATTTTTCAGTGCACTGACCATGTCATAAGTATCGTTTTCGTTTTCTATCGGTGTGAAACGCTTTTCCGACGAATTTCTCGTCGACAAACGTTTCCCCGACTCATTCAAAATCCATTCTACAAATACCACATGAAATACCACCGCTTACCAATCAGGTGGGCTGTTTGCATGATTGCCGCCTTAGATGTATAAAATAATAATAAGAAATAATGGCGTTACTAGTGGGTTCATAGTTATTTTTTTATGACCAAGCAGAGTTGGATATTTTTTTAGGTATTTAAGAAAAGGGCTTTGGTTTTGGAAAAATTCGTCGGCGAAGATTTTCACGCCCGTTTTCTGCATATATTTTATTTTACCCTTTACCGTTTTACCCTTGACTAATAAAATAACTTATTAATCCGGTACTTTAATAAGAGAGGTAGGTATGGCACAATGTTATTTCCTACTCGAATTTAAAACGCCTGGCTGAGGAACATCCAACTTGCGGTGTGCAGAACCGTTAGAGCCCTTCTACAAAGCTTTAAGTTGGAAGCAGGTGAACCTTTGATATCAGCATAAGTGTTATGCTGATATCAAAGGAGTACAGTCCTTTTCAATTGTACAGGGTAGGAATAAGGAATGGTACCGCTTACCATCAGGCGAGAATACGCTCTTTTGCCATCCTTGTTGTATTTGTATTTAAGAAAGCAAAGCAGTAATAAACTATAAAAACAGAACTACTTCAAGCACAGTTATTTCTTTCGAACTGTAAGCTAAGTACTTACTTTAATAAAACAATAAATTTCAATAAGCAGCTACTGAAATTGACGTAAAAATTAACCTAAATATGCCTATAACATGTAGCAAGGATGCTTATAATAGATTGTAATAGAAAAAAAATCATAAGTAATTCTTAATTTTTACTAAACTAAATCAATAAATAGCAAAAAATACATGTCTTTTTGGATATAGCACTTGTGATACATACGAATATATTCCAACAATTACATTATACAGAGCTCGAAACAACTGCATGAACACATCAAGCTGAAACGACAGTAGTGGGACTTTGAAAATGGAGTCCATTGTAAGGCAGTTCCAATGCATAGTCCGCTTGTACTTCACCAGGTCTCGTTGTCAGATCAGCAAGCGGTACGGGGGAATCCATAGAAGTAAACACAGGCAAAGTTCCTTCAGGACCTGCATACACTGGATATACTCTAGCTTCGGCTTCTTGCTTTATAGATTTAGGAAGCTCCGGCCTCCAAGTTACAGGTTCTATATGTTTACCATCTTTAGCTCCTGCATTAGCAATGTTTGTTCTATCTATCTTGATAATATCATTATTGGGCCAGTTCTGGACTGACATGGACGGCGGTGGAGTCGCCGCCATCACGGCCGGTGGGGGCCAGTCCTCTCGGCTTCGCTTCTCATAGTAATCATATGGATTTGAATGATACAAGGCATAGTTTATCGGACTTGCAGAAATCTGGAACAGAACATCTGTTAACAGATTATCGAGGGGATATTTAGTAAAGTGCTCTAAGCCTAACAGTGTGAAGGAATCGTATTATATTCCCCAATATTTTGTTCAATAAATAGAAAAATAAAATATAGGTTACATTTTATTTAATAGCTCCAATTCACTACACAATGATAAAGCAAAATGAATAATAGTAAAATACAAAGTTAACAAGGAGTAACTAACAATAATAATAGTAAAATACAAAGTTTATTAGATGGTTAATATCAAATTACTTTACCATTGTTAAGCTTGCTTGCTGAGTTTTGTTGCTAAATTAAAGAAGAAAGGAAATAATGTGAGTGTGTTATCATACCTTCCCCCTGTCATGAAACCCTTCATAATTACGTTCTACCTAAAAGAGAATGTTAACTCATGAAGTTAGTACATTAAATTCACCAAACACCAAACTAGGACTTGGGTCATTTTTACTAATGCAATTCTGAATGTTGTAAGTTATTGTACTGGTACAAAAGCTGTAAATTAACTTAATGTATTCAATATTTTTTCACTCCATACTTTTCTCGAACTTTTTGGATTCAGAACAATAGGTGAAAGAAACGCACACAAAAACAAAATAAAAAGTATAAAGTGAAGTGTTTCAGAGTGCCTTCATTTTAATATTTCATGAGCTCTTTCAACAATCCGTGAGACTGTATACCGTGTTGATATTCTGAGCATGTTACGAGTTCATTCTGTTATATTTTGTTGGATGAAGTTCTTAATCTATTTTGTATGTTGTATTAAATAATTTTTACAAGGCTCACCTTCTTTAGTCCTTGAATGGAAGCGAGTATTAAGGCCATTTTTGCTAAAAGAAGGGCTTTTCCGCCTAGTACGGCAAGAAACTGGAAGCCCATGGGTATTAACACCATGCCTATGGACACGATTCCAAACATCATCATGGTCATCATTTGGTGACGACGCCTGCCTCGATATTCGACTTTGAAATAAAATTTTAATAGCTTTACAATTTTTGTAAATCAAAAGTATTACTCTAAATTATGAAAGTTAATGTAACTTTATGACGAAAAAATTCAATTTTCACGTTTCCTATTCAATCTCCTCCTCAAAAGAAATTGCAATGTGATTTTCTTATCAGACTTTTCAGAAGGCTGTTTCGAAATTTAATTTCGCAATTGTATTATTTACGCGAAATTTTGATAGTAATACATGCGGAGTTATAAATAATACTAATAATAAATATATTTTTTAAAAGGCAAAGAGCTTTTGAAACATACCCTTCTCCATATTTTTTGCTTCCTCAAGATCAAATTTAATTACATGAGTTCTTAACACTTTTGCCATTCGCTGTAAGGCAAGTGTCCTCCAATCTCCATCTTCTAATTCTTTTTCGGTCCAGGAACTGTGAATCATAGGTTTATTTTACAATTTTCATGTAACTTGAAGATCGCACTCTCAAAAAAGATAAGGGCCACCATCTAAGAGATATTATATAAAAAATTAAATAGTATTTTTACGTATAAAAGTAGTATGATTTGGTGTGAGTTAAGTAATAACTTACACCAAATTATCGAGCCCAAACTAATAATAATATTAATAATTCTTTGTTATCCTTCACAAACATTACAATTATAATAGTAAGACCTTATAATTAGAAATAACCTAAAATTGTGGAGGACTGGTGCCTAAAAGGGGTTTGTTCAAACCTGTTCCACAGCTGGTCACCAGGCCCCTCCCGCAGAAAGGGTAAAACTAGCTTATTATAGTGCTTAGTAATAAATTGAAGCAATGATAATAAATACAATTAAGCTAGCTAGAATTCACAAGGTAACTTGCCGAGTTATAGAAAAAAAAAAAAATGTTCATGAGTATTGTGTAAGTAATGAGCGAGTATGAGGTGTTGATGGATGTGAGTGAGCGTAAGTGAGCGTATAAGTTTGAGTATGATGTGAAGAGTGTATGTGAGTGTGTAAGAGTTTATGTGAGTGATATGTGTATATGGGTGTAAGCATATTTAACGTTACTAAGATGGAGGAGAGATGGGAGTATTTAGCAGGCATAGAGTAGTGAGATATGATAGGTTATGTAAATAAATGTATCGAATATTATAACTACCTATATGGTTAAGAGAGAGGGGAGAGGAAACTTTCTGTTGTTACGTTGTCCATGGTCTTGAGGAATTTGATTGCAGACTGTTGCAGCTATATTTTGGAAGTGGGTAAATATTAAGGGAGCCATTTATTTTATTATAAAGGAAACCTCCAAAAAGCATGCGCAAGAGCTTAAAAAAATTCTTAATTTTTGATTTTAACATTATTATAAATGTTGGAAAAATTACTCAGTGGTCAGAGCAGTCGCCCGGATTGCGAAAGGTCGCGGGTTCGATTCCTGCCTCAGGACGTGAAATTTTTTCTAGTTTTATTATATTTTAATTACTAAGCTTAAAAACAGTTAAAATTATTCAAAATAGATACTGCTTAAGTTTATATTTAAAATTTTATTTAATGAACTGGCAAATAGTCTACTTCAATACTTTATTTGATAGTGGTGAATGAGTCCATCGTGTGTAGCTCAATATACTTACCAATATTTAGCATAATGACTAATTATTCATTTATTTTTTCTTAACACTAAGTATTTCCTCCTTGGTATTGTATCTGTCTATAACTGGTTATATCTCCTGGTTGTAAGTGGCAACGGTAGCCACTTACAACCAGGTAGGCCATCAGCTTGCTTAAATATTAATTTTCATTATGATTTCTGTTGTAAATGATTTGATCACTTTGTTGTATTAAACATGTGCAGTCGTATAATTATTGACATTAATATTAGTTGAGCTTTTATAGTTATGAAGCCTTATTGGAGATTATATTACGTAAGTAGGGTATTCTTAGTTGTAACAATGGGTATATAAACAGCGGACCCTTGGTACATAATTTAAGACAGAAAAGGATGTTTAATAACCTATTTTCTGCGTCATGCTTATTAAAATTCTTGAATACCCGCCGGATTTATACGCCCACACGAAGACTCAAAAACGACGATAACACAGAGCGTATAAATTTATAAATCAAACAGTAGGTACATCTGATTCAACTATACTTCTTATATGAAAAACAAATATTTTAGTTCTTTCTAACAAAAACTATTATTATTTAAAAGCCAATTAAATAATCTAAATTTCAAGCAACGTTTCGTACGTAACAAATCACGACTGTTAGAAATTTTTAGTGTTAAGTGAGGCAGTGAAAAACTGTTCACAAAGCGAAAACAAATTATGGGACCTTAGTTTTTTGTTCATATATCTTTGGTCTTAATTTTTCAGTGTTGCAGAATCGGTTTATTACTAAAGTGAGCTTGGTTTTCCACAGGTGTCCGTGGTTGTCAAATTAATAACCACATGACGGCTCTTTATATGGCGGCCAAGAAACTATTAAGTACACACTTTAGGAATATGCCAGTCACACACCAAAATGTATTTCTTGATTTTACTTTAATTATAACTGAACATGGATATTATAACAAAACAATCGAACATCGACAATTACAAAATACAGTGCTAAAAGTTTTCATTGTAAAGTCACTCGGAGTAAATGATGGTAAATCTATCATTTCCTCCGCCAGATTGAGGAATTCTGCGTTCACGTCATTAAAATTTTCCAGCTGCTCTATAGACATATTCTCAAGGTTAATTGAATATATTATATTCTATCATAAATAGTAGAATTATGGAAAATAGCTTCCCATAGTAATGTTTATCAAAAATAATAATTTGATCTGAGAGTAAACTGAGCTGAACTGTGTGATTGATTTATAGTTACTTACTTATAAAAAATACGATAGAGTATAATATGTATTTCATTTAAAATACTACCAGCTTTATACCGCGAGAATTAAAACTCCAATCTACTTATCATATTACATATTACATCCAATCTTTACTAGGTGGTAGGCCCATATGTAGGGTCGCCTGGGTAGGTACCACCGCCTTTCTTATTTCAGCCGTAAAACAGTTCGCTGTGTTTCGGATTGAAGGGAAAGGTAGCCAGTTTAATTACTGGGCATGGACGGCATTTCACCTTGGGCCTCAGGATGAAGACGCACCTGCAATATCAAGTGATTTTTCCTTGTTGTTGCAGGTGTCTATGGGCGGCGGTGACGGCTTACCACCGGGTGGGCCGTCAGCTAGTTTGTCATCTAGTTATAAGAAAGAAAATAGCCACAATGTAAATTTAGCCCAACTTTGTCCTAATTTAAAAATTTTTTGTTACTATGTACCGAACATTCGGTTCTAGTTAGCGTTTTGTTGAGGCTATAATTCATAATTATTCAGCCCATGACTACCCGTTATACAATAGAAATATTTCAGTCTATTAATAAAAAAATATTCAAGAGGATGTCCGTAATACGGCGCAGTTTTAATTAACGGTAGTGTCTTATAACAAGGTTCCAATTTCAAATTAATTTCCCATAAGACATAGATTGAGCAAGAAATAAATAACTCTATTTCTAGAGATATGAATTTTATTTTAAAGTATTATTTAGCAATAACTTTGTTGATATGTGCTTGGCAGCATTATAGGTTTTAGATCTATGACTTCCAAATATATTCAGGAAGCTATAGAATGTAACTTATTTACACGAAGAGCGTTGTGTTCACAAAACTATTAAAAAAAAAATCATTTTTGATTATATTATAAGAAATTATTGGTATCTCATATAGTCGACGATAAAATATTTCTATTTATTTATAACTGTATTTACATTAATTTCGTGTTCTGATATTTTACACACAAAAACAGCTTACAAACCAGGTAAAACACTTAGAACTAATCCGATATCAATTATTATGTATTTCACAAAAAATAAATTAACTAATTGTTTCAAAATTTTAAAACTTAAAGATGAATAAAATACTATAATTACATATATGAAAAAAATATATTTAAAATGCGGCAAGTATTATACTTGAACCTTTTTTATCATTGTTCATAAGTATAATAAAGAAATATTTTTCACACGGTGATGCTCGTACTTTTATTCTAAGCTGCAATCACTTTGTTGGCTTAATTATATTGACAATATGGACACATATTTATTGATCATGTAGAACTTAATATAATATTTTTGTTTTGTATCTTAGCTTACTAGAATTTAAAAATACCACAGTATTTTCTGCTTGTTGTCAGTATATACTGGAGCAAAGTAAATAATTTCTACCTACGCCGTTAAAGGTGCAGTTTTAAGAGGTTTACTGTTCTTTGGTTGGCCCAATTAACACCCAAATACTGTTTTCAATGAAACATCTACATATTACTTCTATCAATTCTTACATTCCGCGAACATTTAGCGACGTTTAAATTGATGTTAATTTTATCTGAAAAGTGATCGTTTAACTGGTTTTTACCGTGCTTTCAAGAATATCTGTTTTGAAAATAAATATTTTTTCTTGTTAAAGTATTTTCCATTTTTTTTTTATACAACTAGATGACAAACAAGCTGACGGCCCACCTGGTGGTAAGCGGTTACCGCCGCCTATAGACACCTGCAATAACAAGGAAAAGCACTTGATATTGCAGGTGCGTTATCATCCTGAGGCCTAAGATGAAATGCCGTCCATGCCCAGTAATTACTCTGGCTACCTTTCCCTTCAATCCGAAACACAGCGAACTGCTTCACGGCTAAAATAAGAAAGGCGGTGGTACCTACCCAGGCGACCCTACATATAGGTCTACCACCTAGTAAATAATGTTAATGTTAATAATAATAATGTTTTCGATGCGTTTTAACGCCTACTTTATTGTAACAATACCGCCGCCTGGAGCATATATTTTTTCATCGTTTTCTTTCTTTATTTGTATTTGTTACAATATAGTATTTTCCGTTAAACTTTAAAAATCTGTGTTAAAAGAATGACGGCTCAAAGTGCTTAATTACCTATTTTATTTTATTCATAAACATTAAAGTATACGCGAGCATCTTTTTCGCTTAGACCTGCGAAAGAAGGAACTTTTATTTCAAATAGGCATCTATTTATGTTAATTAAAATTACTTTCATTATGTTTAAAGTAAGGGATTCTTAATCGTGTTACTTAACTGCTTTGTAAAGCTCAAAGGGCACCAGATTTTTTATTTCTTTGTTTTGGCTGCAAATTATAAGCTACTTTTAAGACTTAATTTAAATCGCTCGACTGGGGCAGCACCTCCTTACAGACGACCTCAGTCAAATAGCATTACTATGTAGTGTAAAGGTTCGTTCACACGATGCAAGTTTCTTGCTTGTATCATACAATGAAATTAAAGCAAGAATGACTTGCCTAGTCTAAACAAAACATTAAAGTATGCAAATCAATTCTTACTTTAATTTAATTGTAGGCAAGAATCTTGCTACGTGTAAAACGGCCTTTTTGAATTTTACAGATTTTGCAGCAAGTAAGTAGTGCAGTGCCCTTAGTATGACAAGCGTTTCAGGCGGCGGTAACCGCTTATCTTCAGGTGGCTCGCATGCTTGTTTGCCCTCCTTGGTGTATAAAAAATAACTAAACACATTCTCATTTGAATAGAGAAATAAGTTTTCTTTGATTTCCTACAAAATCACGATATTGAAATTAAAGATAACCTTAAAGTTTATCGAAATGTTCACATGTTTGCTAAAATGAGATTACGCTTAGGTTAAGGACCCGGAATATTCATTGCATTTTTTCATTTTTGTTTATTGCCATGTTTTCATAATGAGATTATTGATTATAAGATGAGTTTCCTGAATGGTTTGGAAACCACACCTACTTATAGAAAATTGATCTACCGCCCTCATCGAATAAGGGTTTAAAACCACACATAATAGTTCCAAGCGTTTTACGTGTTTTACTTATTTATTTATTATTGGGTATTTATTTCTTTAGCAGTAAAGGTATTTTGCCCAAAATACATTGACAAAGTGTCACTACAAGTATCCATCCGACCAATCGGTCTAAGCAGCCGGCCGAGGACTTAGCTCAACCGTCAAAGAACACTTCGCAGAATATCTCAGATACAGATCTATTTGAAGAAAATTTTCGATTACTCATTAGAAAGTTTTACGAGATTTCTTGTAACGTCCGCCGTCCTAAGGAAATGACTTTCAAATATTACTGGATATTATTCACAGGGGCTTAATATATCTACTTAAGAGATAAAAAAAAATATTTCCATGTACCTATTCTTGTCAACGTCCATCTATTTAATATTTTAATGTAGCTATAGCAATTTTAGGTGGGTATTAGGTTAGGCTGCCTTTCCACTAGAGATTTTTCTAAGCTGCGTTTGATTATTTATATCGTTTGATTATTTATTAGCTTAGCTTAGATTAGTTCTGGTGGAACTGAAAGGATACGAGCTAATCATACGAGTAATGGATATGAGTTTAAAATGCACAAGTTGTATAGCTATATGAAGAATGGGGTGGGGTGGCAGCCCAAGCGATTTTCCTCTCCCCTCATAGATGCATGAGATAACCTGCGACATAAGCCTTAATAGTACATTTTATATTTTCCCTTATAGCACTTGGGTATAGCGGTAAACCCTGAAGGTAGGCTAGTGAAATTGCTTTGGCAGAGCCTAGACTAACCCCGCGAAGTGCGGTGGTTCCTAGGAGTTTTAGTAAGTATGCCCAGCTGCTGCGATTAGGCACTGAAGGACCCCACGTATGCCTGTCGCTTAATTAGCGGAGGGTAAGTCTGTATGCCAATTCCTCCACGAAAAAAGAATTATGGCGGTAAAAGAAAATATAACTAATAGACGACACATCATAAACACTCCAGTACTCCATTTACATATGAAGGTATAGGAAGCATAGGTAAAAGGCAACATAGGTAATAGGCACAGCTGTTATCTGCTCCCTTACATCACTTATATTTGGCTAATAGATACTCATCATATCATTTTTTTTTTGTTATAACACACCTATTATCTAGCCCAAAGTAAGCATCATTAAGAGCTTGTCTTATGGATTCAAGATAACGGATAATATTGATAATAATATGTATATAAATATTAGAAATATACTAAATAAACATATAAACATCTATGACTCGTGGACAAATGCTCGTATTCATCATACAAACATTTGCCACTACCGGGATTCGAACCCAGGACCTCTTGATCGAGCAGCCCGTATAGCAAGGGGTACAGACCACTCGACCAGCCGGTCGTCAAATCAATCCCTTATTCCATTATACCACCCTTATTCCAATATCTGCTCCCTTATTCCATTATACCACCTAGAGATGTCAGGAACAGACACATATATAATAGCTTACGCTTCGCTCACCGCTTAGCTCTACCTCTTACATCTTTGGTAAAAAGCATATCTTGAAGATGTGGCCATTGCAATTTCAATTCGTAGATGATTGTTTATTGAAATGATTTGAGTTGCAAAAACATTAGTATTCAAGTATTGGGTAAAATAACTCGAATAATTTCAAGTGAATGAGAAAAATGCCAACCGCAACTCTTCAGCTTTTTAATAATAATGAGCTTGGTATAGTCTGAATAACTTCATAATTCTATCTTACACGGGGATTGGAATTTTTGTTACATATTTCTTAAAGTATTTAGTTAACTATTGTTTTTGCTAAACGACATACTTAAGTAAATTGGCCAATAACACTATGATCCCGAATACGAAATCAGGGGTAATCCGTCGTCTTCAATAAAGGTACAATGATTACATCATTAGGTACTTTGTTATAGACACAGCAGTTGAACATATTATTATTGCAAAGTTAAAATGTAACATACATCTTACATTTTAACCCTGCAATGTACTCTTTTACTTACCTCGTTTCGTTTTCAGGTACAATATTGCCTGAGCGATCGACAAGTTCAAATCTGACTAAATTGACCCCGTCTGCAATTGGCACGATGTCGGGGCTGAGTGACCGGTCGAGAGCCCTCAAAGTCTTTCGCTTCATGCACCGCACGAACTTCGGAAAGTACTCTTTGTGGTCGATAACATCTTTTACGTCCACTAACTGCAAGATAAAAAGATATCTTACATGTCACATGGTTAGTTACAGCTTTTTCAGAACTCTACTATGATTAAAGATTATTTCGTCGAATTACTTTTGGTTGTTATTCTAGAGAGGCCAAACCTCACTAGAATCACAACCAAAAGTAATTTCGCTTGAGCTGTGAGACAATTGAATGAATGCGTGATTTGTTGTGAAGGCATTAAATTGCAATGAAGCATCATTGCAATTTTTCTGGAAAAAATATGTGAAACTTAAATCGCTTTTTTAT
This sequence comes from Nymphula nitidulata, assembly GCA_947347705.1. NCBI lineage: Eukaryota > Metazoa > Arthropoda > Insecta > Lepidoptera > Crambidae > Nymphula > Nymphula nitidulata. Next base: position 10,998,936 of record OX374625.1, on the reverse strand, counting down.
ACTTAGTTAAGTAAATAGTTTTTTAAATTCATATTAGATTATCATAATATTTAATTTCTTAAAATTGAGTATATCCCTATGATCCCCAGTATTTCTCAGTACTTATCAAAGAGGCGTATGCAAGAACCAGTTTTCTATTAATATTTTACAATAAAAAAAGAAACATTTATACAACAAAAACATTTATACTTTATGAACTTTCTTACGTTCTACTGCTACTATAAATCTATATAAATACCATTCCTATTAGTAAAAGTAAGAAAGTAATTCGGCACTAATAATGCTTACATTTTACTCAGAAAGATACGAAGCAAAATCATTAGGAGTTTGATAATAGATCAGATTGAACATAGAGATTAGTTCACGCTTAGCTGACACGTAATTAAATTATCAATAATTAGTTCAAAATTTTGTTCATGAGATTATACCCGTTAAGGTTAATTGAAAGAGATCTTTATTAGAGATTAGTCTTCCCTTCTCTCACTATAATAATTATTTTTTTATAACTTCTATTTGAATAAAACCAATTCTTATCCAAATTTTTTCACGTTTAGTATTTTTAATAGCACTAGATTATGTTTTACGGGGTAACAATTTATTTATATTCTTTATAAAACAAAACTGGCTACTGAACGTAATTTGAACTCCTAATGATAATAACCTCTTAAAATCCGGTTTTCACCAATAGTCAACCTCTTTTAGCTCGAATTTTTCGTAAGATGGAAGTTATTTGCAGGTCCGCTAGCGAAAAGTAAAGTATCCTAATTTCTAAATTTGAGCGGCACTTATTTGGTTATTCTCGGAAAATTTCTATTCATATTTCAGAGTTTACACGATTAACGACTCTACCAACAGGGCAATAAAGAAACGTTTCTCAAATATTAATCTATTGACGTCAATATTTTTAAGCCGGAAAGGGCAGTTATTATTATAACTACGTATACTTCTGAATATTACATTTAAACCCGGTTATGGTATATCTTATGCATATCGAATAGGTACGTCATTTATTCGTAAGTTATTAATTTCCGAAAATTTTTAAAACCAGACGAAAGACATCCTATTTAGGAGCATGCTTTTACCACTAAGCTTAAATGGCAGCCCGTGCGTCCACTCCCGTGAATATCGTTCCAAAAAGTATCCTATGTTTGGCGTATTAAACTATTTCCATACTAAATTTCATCCAAATCAGTACAGCAGCGCAAGCGTGAAAAGTTAACAGACATACAGTCATACAGAGTTACTCTCGCTTTTATATTATTATTATTTTCTGCAATTAATATCTGTTAGGTCTGTCCCCAATATTACAACATACAGTCCAAGAGAAACAAGAAACATTATTTCTTTTCGGTTTCAATAATCGAATACTAGTAATGGTAGGTACTATAAGAAACAATATTTGAAAATACATGATTCCCAAGCTACTACATGTTCTTTGTCATCCTATAGCTGAGTTCAGTAAGTGAATCACAGTAAAACATTATAGACAAAAGAGAAGAATCCAAAAATAAAAATATGACTTACCCGTCTCAAATCACATTAGTAACTGAAAGGCTCTCTTATTAAGGCAAAAAGTTTACCTAATATAAAAACAGTACCTACGGGGGAGTATTTAATCATATTTAATATTTAAAAATATGTAGACAGGTCCGGGTAATCCAATACTTAAATATTGTAGTGTCATCATTACTCGCTTAATTGATTTTAAATAAAGACGTTAAAAATTAGTGTTACCCGCGCTTTAGTCTATTTTTTCTTACCTTTTTTGAACAATCCCTCCATATGATTTTAATGACGTCACCTCCTTCTAGCCACAGATCGGCGATAAAGCGGCTCAAATAAGCTTCAGTTTCATCTTTCTGGTCGCCATGGCAACCGGAAATTAAGGCCAGGGTGAAAAACGAGAAGATAGCGACTTTCATGACTCGCGAGCACATAATGTCACTTACGATCTTATATAAGTTCCATCTCTCGAAGTTGTAGCGTCTGAAATAGAAACATTACTTTATATTACTTAATTTTTTTATCAGTAAAGATACTGGTTATTTTACATTGGTTTAATCTATATCTGAAATGTTATAATGTTTTCAAATTCAGGAATATTTGTTACGTTATTGCGTTGTGTTTTGTATTTGATTGTTCAGAAATCCGTGATTCATTTGCTGTTAAAACAATAGAAAATGCATCACGGGTCCAAACCAAAAACTAACTCCAAAAATAACCATTAAAGTAATGTCCCGAATTAATTTGTTAACCCGCGTAAGACCCCCGGGAGCATATGACAATTAAGACATTGTGTCTGCAATGTGTAGATTGACATGTTAAATTTCATATTTTCTACCTTTTTGTTCTGTTCTTCACTATTGCTTTATTTTTTTTGTTAAGGAGTAACGTTTTTCAAAATTGTTTCAAAATTAAAGGCGATAAAATGTTATATAGGTAAAACATACAGTCTTAATGAGACTGTAATGTTTTACCTATATTCTCTTATAATTTACAATGACTTTATGACGTGACAATTAAACATACGGTTCGCCTGATATGAGGATAAATTTTTGTAACATTTTGTAGTTACGTTTATTTTACAAAAAATATTACACTTTGTAATATGGTAATTATAGTATTAGCTTAAACTACGTAAATATGACAGTCCATTTAATTTTTTTGTATCGGAGCGCTAAGTATATCTAAGTAGGTAGGAACTCTGACAATGATACGTTTCATGTAAAAGGAGATGTTTCTAATGCTTACTAACAATTGAAGCTCAGATAACTAAGCTTTTATTTACCCATCCTATGCACCTCAGTTACTAATCTACTTACCAAATTTCATCTAAATCAGCTCAGCGGCTTAGGAGTAAAAACGTAACGGACAGAAAGACAGACATACAGACGGAGTACTTAAGATCAATGTAAGCTAAACATATCATTAGTCTCTTGAAATTGACATTTAAAACTAATACACATTATTTATTTTTACTTATAATATGTCTACGAATTTATTTATTTCTTTTTCTGCCATTGTAGATACGGTTTTATAACAGTATAGATAGACATTGGCGTCATATTACATTTCATTATTTTATAACCTACTTTTATAGAAAATATTACTATTGATATAGTTTCTAATTGTTAAAGTAACGTGTAATATTAATTAATTTAAGTTTCTAAAAAAGTCAAAAATTCTTATTACAGTTTCCTCTCCCCGAACTCTAGTTGTAAAATTGTTTTCTGAATACCACTATGGTATAATGTATGAAGAGATACGATTGCTATTTCTAATCAACAGTAAGTTTTGTGCCAAACTTAAAACGCTTAATACCAGACGAAGGTACGGATTGGAATTTATGCAAAGTAGTAAAAACCTTCAAGTGAAAATTACGAACCCTTTTCAATTTCTTAGGTGAATTTTCAGAGAATGAATACTGTGTGGTTTATCTAAGTCAGTACTTAGATAAACTGTTACAATGCAAAAAGGATACCGTATCGAAAACTGATTCAACGAAAAATACCCCATGTTATATAATAATTCACATGAGAACAACTACAAATAAATTAAAGGATTTATTTTTATTTAATTAAGCTTTTATATAAAACAAAAATTATTAAAGATAATTATTATTTACGAGGAGCTCGGTGGCGTATTGGTTTGAGCGCTGTGGTTTCGAATACGAAAACAAAGCAACTTTCGCCATGGTCGACCCTGGGATGGGTCAACCAAAATTTATAATCTCGAGCTCCTCCGTGCTTCGGAAGGCACGTTAAGCCGTTGGTCCCGGTTGTTACTACAACCGCTTTAACCCACCAACCCGCTTTGGGCCAGCGTGGTGGTGCTATGGCCCAAACTCCTCATGTGTTTCTTCCATGTAGGAAGGCCTGTGCCCAGCAGTGGGACGTTTATAGGCTGGTGATGATGATTATTTACGATAAAAATAACTTTATTAGAATGAAAGTGATTTTCATTTCGATAAATAAAAATTAAAACAAAAAAAAAAACAATAAATCCTGTTTCAATTTTACTTATTTTTTTTTCAATTTTATGTGGTGCATCTTTTCATACAAACTGATGCTAAGTCCAAAATATTAAAAACAAATAAACCGAATCTAATAAGACTTTACGTGCATAAGCAAGTCATAGGTAAGTCTAATTAGTTGTGAGAGGATTTTTTTAAAGGTACAACAATAAAGACTCTTTTGGCGATATTTGTATGTATGAAAAACCTAAAATGGCTCTTACTCAATTACTTATAATTAGAATTTTCAAAATCTTCTTACATTATATTTCTTTAATGCAAATATTACATTGAAATGCTAGTAACACATTTCAATGAATCTTGAGAGAGTTTGGCGAAGTATATGATGACAGTCTCCGTGATGCTTTGATGGGGTGGATAAGCACGATTAAATTCTTCACGTCTTTCACATCAAATTCACCTAGATCACAATGCTCTTCCAATTGCACATTAATACAAACACTTGCTTTACAAAACTACACCAATTTTATGACAAAATTTTCGCTCAGACACAATTTTGTAATAATTGATATATAAATCTTGATTGACACCATCTAAGTCCTCCAAAAACTCTGTATCTCATTTTATAAAATAACTTTTAATCTGCGGCCCTAATACGAATTTTAAAATTCGTAATCTCGTCTGCATTAAGCTGTCATATCGTATGAAAAACACACGTGCCACTGCTGTGAAGTATTGGAAATAATAATTTATTTGAATATTGAGTTTATAGTTACGGTGAACGTTGTAATAATGTTTGACGTAGAGCACTAGAAGCACAGACGACATTACGTTTTACCACAAATTGTGGTCTATTATGATCAAGAGACGTAACTTTATAAGTGAACTTCCAACTATTTGGACACTTAATTGCTTCTAAGCAGGAAAGGGACAAGCGAAATTTGATGACCTTTTGAGAGATGCCAATTTTGATAAACAGTAAGTAACTAGTTTCTAACCTACGAGTTAGACCAATCAAACATGTAACTAAGGCTTACCAAAAACTTATTTTTGAGTAATCTTAGCAACGTAATAATTAGTATTCTACTCACACTATGGAGTAGAATACTAATTATTACTATTTACTAAGACAAACACTAACAATTAAAACTCTATATTGTCTAAGTTGTTTTATTATATGAATCAAAATTTTATTTTTTTATAATATAAATCGAAATTTTAATGACCGGCGGGCCACGTGGTCTGTACCCCTTTCTATACAGGCTACTTGGTCAGAGGTCCCGGGTTCGAATCCCGGTGGGAGCAAATGTTTGTATGATGAGTACGAGCATTTGTTTACGAGTCATGGATGTTTATATGTTTATTCGATGTTTATTCGATCGCGAGTTCGATTCCCGCCTCAGGACGTGAAATTTTTCTAGTTTTATATTTTAATTACTAAGTAATTTTTCAAACATTTATAATAATGTTAAAATCAAAAATTAAGAATATTTGAAAGCACTGCCCCAACTTAACCGAATCGTAGGTATTTGTAAAAATAATCGTTTCGGATGTTGAAATAGAACATTTCGACATTGTAGGGTGGACGTTAGCTCATAAACGCAAATACAGATAGACTAGAAGAATTTCACAGGGATATCCCAAGTCCTGAGTGGCTCAGTGGTTAGAGCAGTCACCCGGATTGCGAAAGATCGCGGGTTCGAATCCCGCCTCAGGACGTGAAATTTTTCTAGTTTTATATTTTAATTATTAACACGTTGAACGCTTTGCGAAAAAAGGAAACTTCCCATTGGAGCCACGGTGGATACCGGTGTGGGCCAAACTGTATTGAACCGTTGGGGCCACGGTGGACACCAGTGGGCCAGGAGAGGCGCTTCGTGGCCTATAAAACAAGTTTGAACGAATCGCCTCTCCTGGCCCAACGGTTCAATACAGTTTGGCCCACCGGTGTCCACCGTGGCTTTATGTTAGACAAAAACTTATCTAGACTGGGCCGCGTGGCCCAGTAGAACACTTGAGTAGGCTTGGTTTTTGTACACTGCAAAAGATTGACAAATTATTGTCAATTTTCTTTACTTTGTTAGGGTTGCTCTGAATTTCAATATGTGAAATATATACACTATTTAAAAAAGCATTTTTTCTTAGAAAATTTAACTAGTTCTTATAGGGGATAATCACTTTATTATTGCGCAGAAAATAAAATCATATACATAATAAAACATAATTATTGTCATACTTTCAAATTAAAAATAACGAAACGAACTTCCTCCATCCAAATTATGCGAAATAAAAGACTCTGTTGAGCTCCTCTGTTTCTTAACTTCTCTGTCTCTGTTTTTTCTTAGGGTGCTAATTAAATGTGTATCATTGTTCCACAGTTTTTTAGCAAGATCAACGCTCTTGTATGGTCTCTATTTAAAAGATTAGAGCATACATTCATTACGACTGCGGTTGGAGAAGTATTCGTAAAATCGTTTTTTGCTTGATATATTGTCAAAAAATTATCCTTCCTCGAAAAGGAATAACGCTTTCGTCTGTACACAATTCTTCAGCAGGAACATAGTGTTTCTGAAAATTATTGGTTAGCATTTCTAAAAGATGGCGTACAATGTGATGTCTATCTGAATTCTTTGCCTCGTCATGGATCCAAAGAGTGCACGGCGCACTCACCTTTCGGTTGACCTAGGTGCTGGCGGAACACGGGTGTTTCGGCAGGTACCCTTTTTAAGATCGCAAGAAGGGAAATGAGCCCGCGCTGTCATGAATGTGGCTACGATTAGGACACCCTGCAGCACACCTTGGAGGTATGAACAGCGTGATCGACATCATCACCGCAGTCATCGGAAGTGACCTCTACCTGCCAAACGCCATTCAAGAAAATGGTTGGCAGCGAGACATATTAGCAGGCGGTTGTCAACTTCTGGGAGCCCTTTCCGCGGGCCTGAGCCCAGGATACCCTGGCTAACTCAAACCATGGCAAGAGACTCGGCCGGAAGAAACTTTGCTATGCACGCGCGCTGCTACAGCCTCGACCACCCTAGCCAGGGGTGTGGAGTGGTGGAATGAGGTTCCGCCACTCACCTAAACGCTCTCCGCAGTCGGTTGAAAATTACCTGTACCCACGGCACTTTTCACAAAAGTATTGGGTCCAAAAGGACTACCACAGTGCCTGACCTCAGTTGTTTGCGATGACAATGATGGGTACTTACCGTCAGTTTTCAGCCAGAGACTCCTACATAACCCAGGGGGCAAGCCCCCAAACTCTCCCTGGGTACCCATAAAGGGTTTTCTGACCAAAAAAAAAGGCACAACCCTATTATCATTGCCACTTTCTTCGGACTCGGTGTGCAAATTACGTCTCCTCTGTTGGAAACTGATGTTAGGAGGTTTATTTCCTCATTTTCAATCTACTCTAAGTCTTCTTGAGTTAAAATAAAATCCTCTAAGTTATCCCTAATAAAAAAAATAGGAAACAGTACCTATCCTAGAGTCACAACACTGAATAAATATGCAGAGTACATTCAACGGGCAACTGCAAAAGCAGAGCAGGTGGCCCGCCCCGTGACCCCGCGGCCCCCGCGGGATAAAATTGTAATTTCCTCACGTTGAGGCCGCGCGGCCCACCGGTGGATGATGTTATTATTTTAATAATTTTTGGAGTAAACAACAGGTCGTTTTTAATAGATAGTGCTAATTGCTACAGTTTTCATCGATTTGTACAGCATCTATAGGAATAGGAAGTTTTGGCTCGTCCAAAATTAAATTCTTCGCAGAAAAAATATAAGTACATAGTTTCTATGCTCTTCATTATGTCGGCCTCATTAGGTAATTATACCAACCTATTAAGACTTAATCTTTGGCACAGAATAGTGCCTTTAGTACCTATACACTAAAGGCCCTATTCTGAGCCAAGGATGAAATTAAATAGCGTTAAATAGCCTGTTATTTAATTCCATTCATTGTTCAATTTCACTGCCGCAAAAGTGAAAGAAAACCTTTTTGGACTCGTTAAAACAAATAAAAAGATCTGATACGCAGAACAGTGCACGTAGACAGATGAAAAAAAAGGATGAATTCCCGCCTACCGTGTGCACATTCCATTCCTCCAATATTCTCACACTCGCACCTTAAATAGGTGAGAGTGTGAGAGAATATTATACCTAGCCCAAAATAAAAAAATATTTGAAGAAATGACCAACCCTATAGTTTTACTTTGGCTTCAACGGATTTTTCCGTGTGGCACACACGGTGGGCCACGTGGCGTCTAACGTGTTAAGTAATTTTTTAAACATTTATAATAATGTTTAAAATCAAAAATTAAGAATATACACATTATTATCATTATTTATCCCTTTTATAGCATCCATAACACAAGCTCTTAATTATGCTTACTTTGGGCTAGATAAAAAGGTGTGATTGTATGATTATTATTATTATTATTATATTTTTGTTTTATTTTTACTCGATGTTATCGCATCGGTGGTTATTATTATTATTTTAAAGTTAGTTACGGGCTTTGCCAAGTAACAGCCTTATACTTGTATGTTGTGTATAGTGTTGTCGTCTTATTAATATTATTATTGTTATGTGGAAAAATGCGATTTCATATTTTAAAACCAGTGGACCACTTCACAACATTATTTCTACAGCAACAACGTGACGTCGTTGGCAATGATAGAGTGTACTTCGCTAAATAGTTTTGCACGTTATTGGCTAAGAAAGAGTAATACATAATTTAATAAACGAACGTAAGAAAGTAGTACAACGTTGAAGCATTATTAAATTAATAAGCGTGGTGGTGTATAACGGTATGATTATTCTGTTTAATAACTAGACTGGTGAAACACCCACATCTGACGAATACTTATTATATTGCAACCTTTTTATTATTAAGGCGATACTCTGAAAAAAATGTTTTTTTTTTATATAATACTATAGGACGCTTAGAGTTCTTACAAATCTCGTAATAAGATATGGATTTCTTCATATCTTTATCTAGTTTTGAGGCGAGCCATAACTACCAAGCCAAAATAGAAAGAAAGAAAGAAATGAAGTTTAATAAAATAAATAGTTGGCACGCATTTCGGTCGGTACATGCCCACCTAAAGGAACATGCTGAGATAAATAATAATTGAAAATACTTGTTTTAGAATAGCACCGCTTTAATATTAGAAGGAAAGTAGGATGTGAATGCCACAAACATTTAACAGCACAACAAACGTCACCTAATCACAATATTGAATCAATCAGCATAAAACCACGCCACTAATAGGAAATAATATCTAACTAAACACCTAAACACTACCAATAGGCATCAAAGTAAAATGCATAAGTATGTTACCTTCACTATGAAATTATCTCGTCATTTTACATCATTCGTCGGGAATAGTGCAAATCTGCGTGTATACCATAGGTAAAGGGTGCCCTACACTAAACCCAATTTAACACGATAAGGTTAAAACTTTATAACTTTCATATTTCAACGTCTATTGGGATCATTTTTACACAGAGAGTATTAAATCATCTTTTCGGTGTATTAGTTATTTACAATAGATATTTGTAAAAGTGATTCATTTAATCGCTACGACACTCACGCGGACTTTATGTAACAAAATGGAACGATAATAATTATTAATAAGTTCCGCGGTATTGAAATAAAACATGTAATAATGTTACAAAATAATGTTTAATCATCAAAACAAAATATGAGTTACAAAATGTGTTTAAAATCTTTATTTCTTTCTAAGCACAATTAAACTAAAAAACAAAACAAAATAAATAAGCAACTGTTTAACCAATGTCTCTTATAAATACAAATATTTTTAATAAGATAGTTGATGCTAGTAGACACCAGTTCTAGTAACTCTTTTTCAATTTAGGTTCAGGTTTAGGTTTCATTATAAAAAAAAGTAATTATCAAATAAACTTTGTAAGTAAACACTTATTAAAAGAAACTAACATTATAGTGTTCTAAAATATGAATTAATGATGTAAAATGGAGTGTTTCGTCACCTCAAGAGGAATAAATTTAATCCGCCATTTTATAGGAATAAATCCTAAAAAAAACACTTTATTTATTCATCTTTCTCCACTTAACAATTAGAGCAAAATTTTCCCTCCATGGGGAAGCCTATACCCAGCAGTGAATATTCTATGGTATGGTATGATTAAGAAAACATCATATTTTTTAATCTGAAACCCTTCCCCAAATCTGATTTTATATAAAACAGGTATACGTTAAGACAATCTTAATCAGGTTAAAAAAAGTGTAATTTCATAATAATTACTTTTTCATGCGATATCCGGGAAAAATAGGAAAAAGGTCTGATTTAAAATAAACAACGTTACTGATGTAAAACTAAACAAAACTTGTAACCACATGATATTAAGACTGTTGTTATCTTTTTCAATATTGAAAATATTTAATTGCTTTGGGTAATTCGCTCATGTTCACCTCATAATATATTTGTATTTTTTTTAAAAAAAAGGGCTAGATGAAAATACCTAAAAATAATTGTTAAGACTTCAACAGAGGAAGAAAAAATACTCTATGAACGTTTATAAAATACTTCAGAAATGTTGTGCTGATTATTTTTTAATTAACAGCGATTTCAAAAATAATAAATAAGTAAACAAAATACATTTGAATCTACTCTATGCTCCTAATCACAGACGCGGTATTGCATGTATTGGCCAGTATCGCCTTTTGGCTGGCAGTAGTTACGCAGTAACAATATTGGACATTCCAATAACAATATTAGACATTCCAATAACAATATTGGACTTTCCAATAACAATATTGGACATTCCAATAACAATATTGGACGATTCCTTGCTTTCTATTGGTCTTATTCAACGAACTTCAAAGACGTAACTGCCTGTTAGGATCTTGCGTGCACTGGCCTCAAAATCTTAATTTAGCCACTTTTGTCAGATACGTAGATTTATCCAATTACGCGTATTTTCACCATCCCTGACTCTGTATCCCTATCTATCACAAACTTTTAAATTTAGAATCGTATTTGTACCAAAATATATTTGAGTTCTTTTTAATCTGACACGTTGCTCGATAAAAACGTAATAATAATCTATGTCTATTTACATTATATATTTATTATTAGTTTTATAGGAAACTCGCAAAGGACGCAGGTGTAGTGTACCGTTAAGTTTATTCTACTTCGGACGAGGCTTCAAGATTCATGTTGGCTGTCTGTATGTAGATTCCAGACAAAATTGGTATTTAACTGTCGTAAGACTATTCACGTGTTTCTTCCATGTAGGCCTGTACCCAGCAGTGGGTAAATGGGCTAGCGATGAAGACTCCCGGGAGCTTTACACGGCTTGACAAAATAAGTAGGCTTCACTATTTATCACTGATACGTGGATCACATTTGCATTAAAATCAAAAATATACATAAGCTCACCTGCTGAAATAACTGTTTTGCAAACACTTAAATACTTACAAAGTCTTTTGAAATAAAACTATTTTTACACTTATTCAGGCTTATTAAGGCTTTTCAATGAATGCGCTCACTGTCAAGGTCAAACAAAGAATGGGAAACTCAGATGACCCTCTTCCATTATATGCATAGCGCATCAAGAAAGCGAACAATTTTCCATGGATTCACAAACCAAATCATGTTAATGAATAGCCATGCACTATTGTTTGCAACCGTGACTGAGGTGACACGTTGTGTTTTGTACCGTTGCGATATCTAGACAGTAATTTCCTTTGTACTAATATATTGTATTACTTATTTGTTATCAGAGTTCTCATTTTCTTTAGTAACGTGAAATAAAGCGAAAAACAGTTGTGCCAATCTAACAACAACAAAAATAAAATTAATTTGGAACCATAAAAAAACCATCCATTCCCGATACTTTTTTGACTGAATGTATAGTCTGTGGTATAGTTCCAATTTGCAACACGCGCACGTGGTGCCGCTTGCAAATGTGCCATTTTCATATTAAGAACATCAACGATTGTTGTTATTTTCCGACTGATATTTATATTTATTATTTATAACAAAATGTACAACCTTGAGAAGATTTTTTTTTGGTTGGTTGGTTGGTCTACATTGGTTGTTTTAAAATTTTAGTATCAAAGGTTCCTAACGATTAAAAAACTAGGGTTTTCTTTACTAATTAGTTACTGCGGCCTAATTTATCAACAAAGTTAGAAAAACTTCATTAAACTAGGTACTTACTAAAATTTCGCACAAATGGAACTAATGTTCCTACAATGCTAAACACAAGAAATATTATTATTATACTGTTTTCTCGCAAATCTTTTCAACTTTGCCAATATCTGCACGGGTGTCATACCCGTGCGGATATTGGTTTTTACAAACTCGTGACTATGGCTACTCATTTGAAAATACCAACTTACTGCACTAGTATCATAAATAACTTTTTTCTTTTTCTAAACAACTAGATGACAAACAATCTGACGGGCCACCTGATGGTAAGAGGTTACTGCCTACTAAAGACAACTGCAATAACAAGGAAAAATCACTTGATATTGCAGGTGCGTTGTCATCCTGAGGTCTAAGATGAAATGCCGTCCATGCCCAGTAATTACACTGGCTACCTTCCCCTTTTCCCTTTTCCGAAACACAGCGAACTGCTTTATGGCTGAAATAAGAAAGGCGGTGGTACCTACCCAGACGACCCTACATACGGGCCTATTATAAATAATTATTTATTTCTAAAATATTTTTCTTATTTTTATCTAATAGTAATTATTATTAGTCGACTTTATTCGTGATTATTTCACATGTGAATAAAGTCTTTGTTTTGCTAATAGACAAAAAATATAAAAAAAATACTTTTTCTCTTAGAGCGAAATATGCTTTTTTATCCCATTGAGATATATAGCATAGAGAAGACACCACCAATTACTACAATGCTCTATTGTAGTGTAGCGATCGCGCCCCAATTTGCTCAGTCGCTTGCTAGCGTTACCAGTGCCCCTAGCCTAGTGTGACTTTCAATAAAATTGAAAATAAAAATACGTTTGTCGTCGTGACAACTTCATAATCGTATGGTAAGGGCAGCAGCGCCTCTGTTGGAAAACCACTTTTTATATGGATATGAGATGGGAACAAGACGATGATCGTTTTCGTTCTCTTCGTGCTTCGCTATTATTTTTATTACAATATGTTTTCCTTGCTGAGGTGCCCTACAATGACGGACTTTTTGAGCAAGAGAAGTGAAACAGAGGTTTTCTGTAGAAAATAAAATCGTTCTTTTGTTTAAAGGCGCCGGCGGTCTGCGGCTCCTGTGTCTTGTTTGTGGGTAGTTCACAAATTAATATGCCCATGGTCACTTTCCTCTCAATTTCTCAGACTTTATCCATTCTTGTCACTCTGCAAATCCTACATTGAACTGTATAAATATTACCAATATCTCTAGTAGCCGTCAAAAAGATTCAAATTCAACGTTTAGAACTCCTACTTTCGCTCTAACATAGGATAAAAGGTCTAAAGCAATAAGTAATTTTAGCATACGAACCCTTCCAATACAAACTGACCGGTTTAGGCTTTGTTATGCAAATGATCTCGTATCGCTTGTGTAATGATTTTAGCTTTGCCTTGTCTACCTTTAAGAGTTACCTTTGATCTAGCTTTTCTCTACATATCTGTTTAAATAAGCTTCAATTTTGCATGTGCAAATCTTTTTATTACAACCGCGATTCCGCTAGCTCACACTTAGCGTATCAAGATCCGACTTAATTAATATACCTAATGTAATTAAAGCTTTATATTTCTAAGAATTAATAGATGCTCTGGAGGTTTTAAAACAGAACCATTATATTAATGTAGCTGACACAGACATGTCATGTAATTAGTAAGTATAAGAGTAAGTATATTTATAAGTTAATCATCTTTTGATACCTAACTAAGATGATCAGCTAATTAATAGGTCTTATTATATATTATTAACAATATTTATTCTAAATTACAATAGACTAAAAAAAATTTTGTTTCTATATGAAAAGATTGGCAAACAAGTAGGCCCGCCTGATGGTAGGCGGTGACCGTAGTTACCGTAGTTTATAGAATCATCACCAGCTTATTTATGTATACATCCCATTGCTGTGCACAGATCTTTCTACATGGGAGAAACACACGAGGAGCTTGATCAATGACACCACCACGCTGGCCAATTGCGGATTGGTGGGCTAAAGCGGTTGTATTACAACCGGGACCAACGGCTTAACGTGCATTCAAAGGTACGGAGGAGCTCGAGATAACTAATTTGATTGACCCATCCCGAGATCGACCATGGCAAAAGTTGCTTTGTTTTCTTACCAAAACCAGAATACTTTAACCACTACACCACCAAGTTTTTTCTTTCCTCCCTGTCATTCCTAATCATAATATGTGATGTCACGTAATAATAAATTAGCATAATAACAAAACTCTTATGGAGAACCGGCAAGAATGTATGGAGCCTGGCATTGGAACCAATAACGACAGAACTTGTCATAAGTATAATTATATTAACCCGTCAAGCATCAGATTCCAGACACAATTGATTTTTCAATTGTCATAGCCCTCCGGAGGGATAACGCCGACAGATTAAGAGATCATAAAAAAGATGCACACGAGTTGTTATCCTACAGTTAACAGAAAACAGACATTTTAAATTAAATTTTATTACTTACTTTAAAAACTATTCTAGTTCAACACTTACAAACTTAAAAAGTTTCGGTTTTCATTTCCGCCGAGAATTTTCTTTACTTCTAACTTTGTATGCTATAAAAATTAACATAGAAAAAACCAGCTGCTTTCTTATAAAGGCCCGTTCGATAGCTAAGGATAGCAAAAAGTTATGACTGCCGAGTAACTAAATTTTTACGATGGTATTTTTATAGAGTTGTGTCTGCATAAGAATTTTATGATATTTTTTAACAGTTACCTTCGAAAATGCCGTTCTAACAGAGTTTTAACGAATTGAAAAATGACGCCGCTTGGGAGTCACACGCCACAGGAAACGTTATTGATGACGCCCTTGAGGCATCATCTGCAAAGAATCGGTTTTATGTTACCTATCAACTTGGGAGCATCGATGACAACCACGGCTGATCGTCTGAAAAAAGTCGAGAACAATGAATCGGAGAACATTAAAAAGTGATGTGAATACGCAGGTACAAAATCAACAGTGAAATAAAATAGAGTTAGTTGGAAAACAAAAAAAAACAAAATGAGCACTTAGATAGTAGCTCTCGCCGCGGAGAGGATGGGTGTCAATGTGACGTCGACTGTTTTACACGTGTAGTCACGCAGTTCAACACAGTTAGATAAAATACTTATTTTCATTTTATTTTCAAATGAAAATAAGTATTTTATCCATTTCATTTTATTTCAACGCCGAAATTAGTGACAGTAAAATATCACAGATTAGGAGCCATCCGTTTACGTTGATTTTCGATTTCACACTGTGATGTAAAGTCGACAGCACATCAAGCGTAACAGTTTGACCTTGAGTTCGCCCTTACTGCGTTCGTAATATTGGCGGCTTTCGTAGTACAACTGTTACACTTGATGTGCTGTTGTCTTTACACAATTAAGAACTAATAATAATATTATGGATACTTCATAGCTAAAATAAGCGTTTTGTGAAAACCACACTGTGTACAAAGGAGATGCGAGAGGATTAAAACCAATTAACTAATGGCC
Source organism: Nymphula nitidulata (assembly GCA_947347705.1). Lineage (NCBI taxonomy): Eukaryota > Metazoa > Arthropoda > Insecta > Lepidoptera > Crambidae > Nymphula > Nymphula nitidulata. The sequence continues at coordinate 10,983,279 of OX374625.1, read as the reverse complement.
CCGAAGCTTCTAGAAACAGCTGCCGGCTCGTAATTGATTTGTTCTATGCAACCGCACCTTTTGTGTGAACAGCACTGGTTATTATAGCGTGGACTGTCGTGTGGCCACGAGCACAATAGAGATGCGATCAGAATAGCATCAAAGCAAATGTATTGCAGATAAATCTCCATGTTAAATGAATTCATTAATTTAGTCGTAATTTTACAATATTAGTTACCCTTTTAACGCTAATTGGCGCTAAATTGAGTATTTAAAGATTAAAAAAATTTATGGATAAAGAAAAGGTCTTGCAATACTTGTTAGAGAAGCTCCGTAAGTGATGTCCCTTTTTCTCTTCCTTTATAGTGTTTTTTTTTCAGCTCGAATTGTGGGAGTCCGAGGTCCTTACAGAAGATAACAGCTAATTGACACTACTTTGTAATATTGTATTTCTGCGGTGAGTAAGGTTTCCAGAGCTCCTTACAAACACAAATGAGGTGTACTGCAAATATACGTCAGTAATATTAGGAACGCCAACAATATTCTAAAACGCCCAGAGAACGCGCAGAGTACGCTCGTATGAAAAACGCGTTATATTATATGTAGCCTTATGCTCGTTTTCACTGACATTTGCTTAGCGTTAAGAGTCTCTTAGCAATTTTTATCTCGGTCTATCTAAAGGAGACAGATAGAGACAAATGTCGTTAAGAGTCACCTAAGCCTAGGTAATGGTTAGTGAAAACGGTAATTAGTGCCCTTGTGTAAATTGCAATCGAATTGAAACAAAAACGTTCGTTGTAGTGATAACTGTCTTAAGAATAGGCCTTATTTATTTATTTATTTTTTACCGCAATAAACATATAAGGCGGATTTAATGCTGTATAAAGCATTCTCTCCAAGTCATAATGTGAATCTCAAAAAGAACTAAAAACAAGGACAGAAAAGGGGACTCTTTTTGTTGCTACCCAGGGTAACTGTGTATACCTAAATATTGTGGAATAGTGGCTAAATTTTTACTTTCAAGAATTTTCTAAACAGTACAACTTATTCCATATCATTTAAGCTTCAATTGTTTGTATGCTTAACAGTAGCATAAATTTGCCGAACATGTGAAAAATAGCGCCATATTCAATAACTACATAGGCAACATCCCAATCGACCAATGGGTGAAAGTATATTATATTGATATTAAAAGATTTTAATCATTTAATTTAATTCAAGGAAAACGTCAATGTGTGTCCTGGTCGTCTTCTTTTTTGGGTTTATAAATAATATAAAAGAGTCAATAGGGTAGTTTCCAACTTTTTTTATTTTTTTAAGTAAATAGAATGTCAATAGCTGTTAAATATTGCTGTAGCAACCGGTGCAGCAACAGTATATTTGTAATTAGTAGTGTCTTAAATATAGCGATTTTAATTTGAGGTACGGTTACAAGTTGTTAAAAAACGGTGTATAAATGTTGTGGAATAGTGACGTCACAGCTTACGTGGACAACGAATATGTATGGGTGCATTTTATTACAGTTGGCATATAAAAAGTTTTTACATTTAATATGAGCAAACTAATAGCAACAAACGTTTTAATTTAATTTTTTACAGACGACAGCACATCAAGTGTAACAGGTGCACTACGAAAGCCACCTTTATCACGTACGGAGTAAGGGCGGTCTCAAGGTCAAACTGTTACAGTTGATGTGCTGTCGACTGTACCTAAGAATAAAATTCGCGAAATATAAATTTCTAAAGAATAATATTATGAGTTATTTTATCAAAAAACTTAAGATAGAATAACTCAAATTATAGAAATGTATTTAAAAAACCTACATTTTCAGTTATAGGAAACATTTAAGTCTAAATAAATAAATGGCGAGTATCAGGGAACACAGTTTGCTGTTTCGAAAGATTGTTTCAAATTAATCACTTTATATTATTAGATTGTGTTATGTTTAAAGCTCATCTCCATTTACGGATAACTCACTTCTCTGGGATTGAAACAATAAATGAGCTTCAAGTTACTTGAAATGCAAATTCAATCTCAACGTAAAATAATAGCTACGTTTAAAATTCATTAATGATAATAAATGAGGAAAGCAGTCATGCAGAAATAATCTGGATTAAATGGATGACTATAACTTTTGGATGGTTGTTCTCTTATAGGAAAAACTTTTTTCTTATAAAAAAACCTTACTTATTGAAATAATCTGCAATGACTAAAACTTTTGTTTACCTGGATATTATCTTAAGCGGATAGAATACTTACTTATTTCTTGTAAAAGATCTTATTTGAAGAATTTATTATTTGTCTTTTATTGTTTCAAATTGTGTCTATTATGAACAATTTTCTTAATTTTGTTTGAAACGTTATAGTCAATGTTTGAAATATACTTAATAAAATATTAAAACTAGAAAAAAAACATGTCCTCGCCGAACTGCAGCGGACTGGGGAGATAAATTCTTAGGTGGTCAGCGCAATCTACAGATTACGGCCCGAGGAAGTGGTAGCGACATTACTGGAAGTTACAACTTAACCCGCTGGATAAGTAATATGCACAAAGCTATGTGCCAAATTGAGCCCCGTCAGCCATGTAGCGTATAGGCCACTGGTATAAGGGCAACTGTCGACCGTCAGGATGTAGAAATATGATGAGGCAGGAACACGGGGTCGATTTTTTTAGGGGGTCAGCGCAGTAAACCGGACTGCGAAAGGTCGTAGGATCGGTTCCCGCAACAGTACAATTTTTTTTCTAGCTTACACATTTTTCTAAATATCTTTTAAACATTTATTGTATTTTTATAATTAAACTGGCTGACCCCGCAAACGTTGTTTTGCCATAAAAAAAAATGTCAAAAAATAATAGTAGCCGATAGTCAGACCTACTGAATATAATATAATATAAAATTTCACGAAAATCGGTCAAGCCATTTCGGAGGAGTTAGGTAACTAAATTTGTGACACAAGAATTTTATATAAAAGACTAAGAACAGTGAAGTTTGTTTTTGTAAGCCAGTCGAAGCTGTACATGTCAGTGATAGAGAGAAGATTTGAGATCAACTTTTCGTCCAATACCAGCCCGCTGGCTCTCCTCGTCAAAAAAAACCGATAGATTGGTATGTTAGTACTTCATATTCCTCTTAGTTTTAAAACAATATAATTTTTAATATAATAAGCAGATAAAAACTCCAAAGAGTTATTGGAGTGGCATCTGAATCATTATGCAAGTTGTGTCATTTTGGAAATAGGCTTATAGCTATAAATCTTTTACATATGAAATATGAATATATCTGGCACCGATATTCACATCTATCGATACCTAAATGATTATCGACCCTTTCCAGCACACCTGTATATATTTATGAATAGAATACTACTATTTCATTTAATACTAGTTTCATTTCATCTCATTACGTATATTTTAAAAAAAACCTCGATGGTATCCAAAATATAACTTAATCCATCCAGTTTTATTCTTCACCTTTTTTATCAACACAATATTTTCACGAATTAGCTAATTAGATGCATTTTATTAACTGGAATAAAGAGCAAAAATGTAATGACTGTGCATTTGTGCATTACAATACCGATTAGTTGCTGAAACAATGAAATAGCGTTTCGAAATCAACATCAGGTCATCAATGCGTATCTTTTTTGATGATTAAGATAAAGGCAAGTGCATGATTCGGTTTTTAAATTCACTTTATTTTTCATTACCTGAAATAAAGCAAACTGAGTCTAATGAGGTAACATTCTAAATAGTTTTATTATTTCAGTACTACTTACCAAAAAGGTTTATCTAAAGATGTAGTGTGTGTTAATCCTGTGTGTACATATTTAAACGTATAGTAGGTATAATTAGTAAATTATTATTAAAAAAAAAATGTAGTTTCTCGCTTCATAAAGTACCCTATGACCTTCCCACGGTCTCAAACTATCTCCATATCAAATCTTATGTAGCGTGGAAAGGTAACAGACAAGACAGACATATAGAGTTCCTTTCGCATTAATAATAATAAGTATGTGCCGTATAAGCCAGCTGTAAAAAGCAGATATTTTAACTTCTAATTAATACAATCACACTATTATCTAGTGCAAAGTAAGCATCATTAAGAGCTTGAGAAGATAACGAAAAAATATTGATTATAATATGTTTATAAATCGTCATCATAATCATCACCAGCCTATATACGTCCCACTGCTGGGCACAGGCCTTCTTACATGGGAGAAACACCTGAGGAGTTTGGGCCATAGCACCACCACGCTGGCTTCAATGTGGGTTGGTGGGTTAAAGCTGTTGCAACAATCGGGACCAACGGCTCAACGTGCCTTCCGAAGCACGGAGGAGCTCGAGATAGCAAACTTTGATTGACCCATCCCAGGATCGACCATAGCGAAAGTTGCTTTAATTTTCGTATCGAAGAGCGGTCCAACCTATACTCTACCGAACTCCTCCTCCTGTTTATAAATATTATAAATATACTAAATAAACATACAAACATCCACGACTCGTGAACAAATGCTCGTCCTCATCATACGAACATCTTTCTGGTATTCGAAGCCCTGATCCTTGACCGAGCAGCCTGTATAGTAAAGGGTATTAACCACTCGATCCGCCCATCGGCAAATTTAATACTAGTATCATCATCTCGCGTACCGGACGCAGCGTTGGTAGGCCCCCCAAAAGGTAGACCGATGATCTGGCGAGGGTCGTGGGAAGCCGTTGGATGAGGGCAGTGCAGGACATGGAGATCTTTGGGGGAGGCCTATGCCCAGCAGTGGGCGTCTCGGCTGATATGATGATGATGATGGATCACATTTAAATGTTTGTAATTTGTGTGTTTATAACGCCTACTTAGCGATGAGATAAACGTTGCTTTAAACAAGTTAAAAAATGGTAGAAAGCGGTGAAGAAATTGGTAGATAGTATTCCAGTGGTGTGGCGGTCATCGTGTCTGGCTGAACCCCAGGGGACGTTCGATTCCCGCCTGGAGCATACAATTTTTTCATCGTTTTATTTCTTCATTTGTATGTTTACAATTAGTATGGATTCTTATTATTGTAATTTATTGTTGGCATTATAATATTAGTGTGGGAAGCAGATGCTCTAGCCACCTCTATCCGGCGTAGGCGGGTGGGTGTGAGAAGGCGGGCGGTGATCGCTCGTCTTCCTGCGCCCTAGGCGCGGGCGCGTGCGTGGGTGACCCCCGCTCATGCATTGCACAGGCCACCACGTCTGGGATTACCCAAGTGACTCTGGGCAATCTCCATCGGCACGAAACCGGTGGGTTGGTAAAATTACATCAGCAGAGCCCAGGCTACCCCCCGTGAACTGCAGTGGAGCGGCGGATAGGTCCGTAAGCGGATTCCTCAACAGAAGAAAAAAAAATAAGGTCCGTATTTATCGCTGTTCTTATTTCAGCCGTGAAACAGTTAGCTGTGTTTCAGATCGAAAAGAAAGTAAGCCAGTGTTATAAGCTACTTATAATAGAAGGTATTTCATCTTAGGCCTTGGGATGACATCGCATCTGCTATACCATCTGCTCTTTGCCTTGTTATTACAGGTGCCTATAGGCTACGGTAGCCACTTACCACCAGGTGGGCCGTCAGCTTGCTTTACATTCAATAGTAATATGAAAAACTGTTTAATATTAGAGGCAGCCGGCTGCTCCGTCAGCTTGGATTGTTGGTTGATTGATTGGTTGTTATCGTGTCAAAAGACAGTCTATATCCTTGTAATATATCTTCAAACCTAATCTCATCTGAATCGGTCCAGTGATTTAAGCGTGAAGAGTTAACAAACAGACAGACAGACACACTTTCGCATTTATATTATTAAAATGGATTGAGTAATTTAATTAATTAGTAGCACGAATGGTTGTAACCTTACCTTTATACTGAACAAATCCCCTGACCAACAGTTTTACGTCTGTCTTGTTGATCAGCAAATTTGTAGACATCGACTCAGTACAGTTACAGTGTCACGGAGTCAGTTGTATCGTCAACAATACTGAAACTTTAGATATGTGAGTTCTGTGATTACAATTAAGTGTTTGACGTCACGCCTGCGTTTAATAAGGACACGTTAGTAGTATTTTTATGTTACATAAATCATCTGAGGTATTTTGTCACTAACCGATGTTCTCTAATTATTTATCTACATACCGAACCGACTCGTTAATATTCTTATTTTTTTATTTTGACATTATTATAAATGTTTGAAAAACGGCTCGTTAATATTTTTTTTGTATTATCCTGTGAAACACTACAAATATCTGTTAACAAGACTTGTTTTTCGTCTTCGACAACTCTTCACTGAAGGAACGGGCACTTTTTATACGACAAATTCGTCAATCAAGGCAGGTGGTAAGCGGTTACCATAGCCTTACAGCACCTTGGGCACTTCTCACAAGACAAGTCCGCCGGCTCCTAACAAAACACTTCCTCGGTGAGCTTTGGCGACCTTACTCACCGCAGGAACACAACACTACAAAGTAGTTTTATTTAGCAGCGACTTTAAGGCGATACATTGGAAAGAAACGTACTTTCATATGTAATGCTATATAAGGTCGCTGAAAGATATTACGGATCTGAAAATCATCTATACACTTCTTCATATGTTTATGTAGAAGCGTGTAGAATTATGACACGATTAAAGGAGTTTGCCTTGATAAATTTCATTTCCGAAAGACCTCTTAAATATAGGGAAATCTAAGAGTATTGGTGAACGATGTATTCCATGGGAAGTGACTGACCTTAAATAGTTGGTAAATATCATTAATATTCACAACCATGTACGAGCGGTATTTGTGATCCTAATTTTGAATTATTATATTAAAAAATGTGCATTTTTATCGCTATTTTTTCTTTTTTCCACCCGTTGAGGCAGAAATATCTCTATCTATATCTGTCTCGGCTGAAACAACGTTTTAATGTAGCGCCTTATGGTAGTGATGCTCAGCACAGTCTGGCGCTCAAATTATGATTGGTAAATACCACTATACCCTCGCTCTCTTAAAAGACTGCACTTAATAGAAGAAAGTTCCTACCTATTTCTTTCCATTATAAGTTGTGTAAAAACATTTATTTAGCCTGTTTTATGGTAAACGCTTATTCCTGACGATTAGAAGTAACTTAATCACTGATCAATATGTAAATATCATTAAACACTAGTAAATTTCGACCTCTATGCTTTTTCGGTTTGTATAATTTAAGCTCTGCAGTGAGTATTGCAGTACTTAACTAATTTGTGACAGTTGTAATCATTTCTTAAAAAAAGATACAGCTTATCCAGCTTGCTATTCGAACAACATATTTAAAATAGTCTATAAATCGAAACATTTTTAGTCAGGAACCGCTGAATTAAGTCTGAAAGGAACATAACGCGGACATATAATTGTAATTTTGTCTAATGTAAAGATAACTTTTGTTAAGCTAATTAGGCGAATAACCTAATGCTAGATATGCAAATATCGAATCTGGAACTTATTACTCCCAGTGTATAAATCGAAACATTTTTAATCAGGAATAGCCAAATTAAGTATGCAAGGAACATAACGTGGATTCATTGAAATAAAACGCTTCCAAACTGTAAATGACATTGAGAGCTTTCGCAACTTTCAGTATTAAAGTTAAAGTAAGTGCTTAGTAACTCTTAGAAATGTGGCACATTCAAATTGATGTAACAATAATTGCTTTGTGAAGCCCCCTTGGTAAATGCGTTATTAATAATTGTTAGAACTTTTAAGAGCCATTCTAGTATTTTATATACATCGTCATGCATTACTTTTTGTTAACTTTTAGGGTGACTTTAATTCCATAGTTATCTGAATCAGTGATCAGAAATAGTTATTTTTAACAATTAAAATTTTATAGTAAAAATCTTATAGAAATATTGTACTCGTAATTAATATTAATATACTCGTAAAAAATAAAAATAATATATATAAATACATCCAGGATATAGTAGAATAATATCTAAACTAGAAAAAACAAGGGAACCGAACCCGCGAACCTCTATAGCTTGCTTTGACCACTGAGCTACCGAGGATTTGAGACAACATTACGAATTTGTTAAAGTTTATTTAAATTAGCGTTAGAAGCTTTAATATATCAACACTATCTTTATAATAGTAGCATAATAACATTACGTTGTTGTGCTCCTGAGTGTAAAGTTCTTCCAAGTCGGTAGGAATTATAAAATAAAACATGAAAATTTTGAAAAAAACTTTTAGTATACATAGAGCTTACATACAGTGTTCATTCAAATTAACCCAATATCTAATAAGAAATTATCGTAGAATTCACGTATAAGAAGCTGGTTTCAGAGCTTGTTGGTTTCGAAGTTTTTACGGTTCATTGTTCCTTTGATTTATACCTTTTTTATCTAGAAATACAACGACGCGGTCTTGGGTCAACCATAATGGAGAATAAAAATTCCAAAGAATGATTTTCACCCTTATTTTATCCCCAGCTTACTTTGTCTTGGTTAGTTCGGTTGAGTAGAATATGATTAGGTGAAGGTTGCTTTTTTATAGAAATAACTATCATCATAACCATCACCAGCCTAGAAACCTCCCACTGATAGGCACAGGCTGTCCTGCATGCGAAAAAGACATAAGAAGTTTAGGCCATAACACCACCACGTTTTCACTTTTTTTTTATTTACCCATCCGGGATCAACCATATCGAAAGTTGCTTCGTTTTCTTAATCATAACCAGAGCGCTCAAACTGCTACGCTTCCGAAATTCTCAGGCCACTAAGCTTGTTAGCTATATTTTAATTAAGCAACCGACTACTTGTTGTACTTATGTTCCGAGTAAACTTTTCTATTATATTCTATATCTACCATCGAAGTTGAATAACTCCTTTAATAAGCAAAATAATGGTTCCTAGATTAAATATTGTCTGCATGAAAAATAATATAATAAGAATTAGTAGCTCCAATAGTTAGTCCAAGTAGCATATTTTTCATACCTAAGTAGGTACAATTTTAATACTTCATCAACGCAAGCTAATTGGTAAAGTACAACAGAACGGAGCCAATTAGCTTGTTCTGCAAAATGTAAGTAACAAAGGTTATAGTTTTCAGAACTTTTGATGTTGTAATATTATGTATCTATTTATTTTATAATACAGTTCTTTATGACTTTAAGCCCCGACAAAAAAAAAGGGTTGACGTGTCTGTCTGTGTAGCTGTGTGTCTGTTTGTGGCATCGTAGCTCCTAAACGCATTTTGTTTTATAGCTAACGTGATCTGTGCTATAATTTATGCAGATCTGCTCAGGGGTTTGATGACTATCAGCTCATTTCTTACTTGGCCAAAGGTTCTTACTAACCAGATTGATTTGAAATTTGGTTTACTGTTACTTCGGTGGTATTTCCAATACATGCTTACCTTGAGCTGCTCCAGATGTAGCGAGTTTGGCCTCTTATGAATAGTGTCAATGACATGGTGTTAATAGGTGATTAATGTATTTTCTATTTTGCCGACTCTTAGCAAAATTTTTGAATTTTTGAAGTATCTTCTGCGACTTGTCCAAGGCGTTTGACTGTGTTGACCATCAAACATTATTGAGTAAATTAAAGCATTATGGTGTATCAATAAACTCATTAAAACTTATTGAATCCTATTTGACCATTAGAATTCAAAAAGTTGTTATAAACAAAACTGAGTCTTCTGGTGCGCCTGTGCATATGGGCGTGCCTCAATTGGAACCGGTGTAAATTCAGGCATGACAGACAGACAGAGACTATGAAGTTGTTAGTTAACATATTTTTTGTGATAGTTGTAAGAATGTGTTTTTTGACGATTTAAAAGTGTTTCTTTGTGGCCTAAGTATTTAAATAAAATATTTTACTTTATTTATTTCTTTCAATGAGACCGGGGGTTACTTAATCTGTTTAATTTAATATTATTACGTAAATAAAATTAATTTTTTATTTAAATAAACAAAAGCTATAACAAATTTTACATTTTTTATGAATTTGTAAATTTTAAAAATGTAATTTAACTTCTATATACCTACCTACCTATGTATTTCCTAAATAAAACCACGTTAGTCGGAAGTCACAGCAACAGATACTGGGCCACTCACAATATTATATCTAATCAATATCGTATTAGGGTTGCAATAATAAGAATGATAATGTATATTATTCTGTATTGTCAATAACATTGGGCAATGTCATTCGGAAACGATAATTTGATGTACCTATAGCCTTAAATAGGGCTGATATAATTGAATCTTTAATATGACTTGTAATATTAACAACAAAATTACTGTGTACATTTGTGTATGTATAAGCTTGCAATACGCAAATTTTCAATTATGATTCCGTATGTTTTAAAGAAACACAAAGTAAAAAAAAGTACCTATAGTGAAAATAAATCTAAGAACTAGTTTCTTATTACGAACTTTTTACAAACACAATGCCTTCAATTTTCGTGCGTTAATAATAATTGCAAAAAAAATGTTACTAATGCAGTGACAATCAATTAAGGATGCCTTAGAATAAAATTTAAAATCTCCACTGTTTACTTTTTCTGACAAAGTCTTGATTATTTTTAGTGCAGAAATTAAGGTCATGGAATCGATGAAATAATTCCTAAGCTGACAAATCCAATATCAAGAATTTGAGATTTTTAACCGACTTCAAAAACGAGGCCAGCTAACACTTTAAAGTACAAAAAAAATTTTTTTAACAAAAATTAAAACCTACTTCATAAAAACTGAAAATGATAAAATAATTAAATTTATCTGGGTGCTGGGTTGTTTCCAGAAATAATAGAAAGTGAAGTACCGACTCCAAAAAATTTGTTTCTAGGGGATGAGTTCCAACTTAAATTTAAATATATTATCCTTTTCAGCTTTTTTAAAGTCGGTTTTAATTTTTTTTTATACGAAAAAAATTTAAATTAAAAACGAAATCAAAGCTGACCGGTAAATGGGAAAAAATTGGTCCTTTGCTCAATTGAAACAAGGAATTCCTTGTGTTTCAATAAATCCGACAGGCAGTACAAAGTCTTCACAAATACAAAATAATATATTTTTTTGTTATGAGAAACCTAATTAAAAAATAATTATTCTCTACTATCTGTCGATTCCATCTTTCTTTAAAAATCTCTAAAACAATGCTCCCCGATATTTTTTACATGTGAAAATTTTTGTTTAGCAGACATTATGCTTAGAGAACTAAATGCCTGTAAGGACGTTTTGCTCAAACGACTACCTGCTCTAAATTGATATAATATTGCAATCAAAAAGGAGATTCATCATCATCATATCAGCGTATCCACGATTCATGATGTCCACTGCTGAACAAAGGTCTCCCCCATCGATTTTCAAATGGAACGGTTCTGCGCAGCCGGCATCCAACGGCTCCCCGCGACCCTGACTAGGTCGTCTGTCCATCTAGTGGGAGGCCGTCCTACTTTTCGCTTTCCAGTACGTGGTTGCCATTCTAGAACTTTAACGCCCCACCGGCCGTCTGCTCTGCGTACTATGTGCCCTGCCTACTGCCACTTCAACTTACTAATCCTACTAGCTATGTCAGTGACTTTGGTTCTCTTCCGGACGACCTCATTTCTGATTCTATCTCGCAGAGAAACACCTAACATAGCTCGTTGTACGGCTGCGAACTTGCACAGAAGGAATGGAGATTGTATCATTATCATTTATATTTATTTGCAGAATATGAAACAGCATTCAAAAACTGATAAAGGTCTTGATCAACTTGGACTTCCTCCAATGACACTGGCAGAATGTAGTGGTAATTTTTTTTATATATATCTTTATCTATTAGTAAATTTTTACCTTTAGAAAATAAATGGTGATGTAAAAATCATAAATATTATCCTATAATATTATTTTTAAGATATTAATAACAAAACCTTATTTTACAGAAAACAATAGACGGCGCAGGGAGATGTTTATTTATGGACTTGTTAGAAATATATCGATATTTTTATTACTTGTTATCATCTTCGCTGGAACGTTTATATTTTTAACGAAGCTGCTTGATAATATAGGTATATCATTGTAGTACGGTCGGCAAGAGAATTTGATTAAAACTTTAGTACAATGTCACACATTCATTCACAGTGTTCATTCAAATTGTCAATAGTATGTCAATATGTTATGGTGAGAAGGTAATAACTTTTAATTAACTTCTGTTGCTGACCGACGTTGCATATTCCACGATAATAATAATAATATTCATACACTCACACCTATTATCTAGCCCAAAGTAAGCATCATTAAAGCTAGTGTTATGGATACTGATGATAATATGTTTGATATAAATATTAGAAATATACTTAATAAACATACACGATACTTGATATTTCAAAATATATCTAAGTTGATTATTTTTATCTCGTTTCTTTCAGATAATTTTCGAACAACAGAAATTTTATTAGTCACAAGTGTCAAAAAATCTTCAAACGTTACCCTGCAAAAAGATGATTTACAAATATCAGTACAACTAAGAAACAAAACCGCCAGTCCTCTGAATAATGTCAAAAGAAAGAAAAGACACACTGACAGTGTGGATAACACAGATGAAGCCATAGCTAAATTAAAAGAAAATGAATACCAGAAAGCCAGAGAAGTCATCCTAAATCACAACGTTTTATGTAACGCTGATAACAAAAATGAAGTTTGTAAAAATCTAGTAATGAAGTTAAAGTCAATAACTAATGATAAATCCAGAAATGCAGACATTAAAGAAGCAGTGTCAGAAGTAAATCATGACATAAACAAGAAATCACAACAAGTTAGAAATGCAGATTTTCCTGTTGATCTGTCCAAACATGATTCTTTGTTATCGAATTTCGAAGAACTACCACATGATCGAGACGCTTATGGATACTCTGGTGTAACATACCCCAAGCCCATGCCAGCGTACTTGCCACCTCATCCATACCAAGGTCCAATACATCCACTAATAGACACATGCTTACTCGCACGTCTTCTAAAACATCACCCCCATTCAGAAGGTTAGCTAAAATATTAATTTTGTTGTCTTATAATAATAATGTATCTAACAAATATTTCTTTACAGGTTCATACGGCCTGCGACCTGAATATTTACCACATCAATCCTATGGATATCCAGAACATCATAATGTGTAAGATGATTTTTTTTAAATAAAAACATTTTTTTTTGTGAAATAATATAATAAACATTAAGATTTTTTTTAGATATCGTAACACATATAATGAAGAGCGCGATGTCCAAGCTGTACGATTGCCACCACATCCTCAAGACATTGATATATTTATGAATTATCTGGCTCCAAAGTAAGTTTAATGTACAAAATACTTATTTTGATAATAACCAAATTATTATTATTATCTAGGGTAGGGTTATCTTCAAATAACCTAATCATTTCATGTGCGCTACTTCAAAAATAATTCGTGATAGGTCGTAGAATAGTAGACAATGACAAATTTATAAAGTCTGTTGCGGTAAAGTGTCAAAAGTGAACTTAACTAATATAAATAACTAGATAAGTGGTCTTATTCATCAGAGCTATTAAATTACAACAAGCTGGTAACTAATTGTTTGAAAACTGTTAAAAAATGTCCATACTCACAAGAAATAAAACTGGTATTTGATAACTTCTGTTGCTTTATTTCATATCTAATATTCATAGCGATTTTAGAAATAGACTGGAACTTATTTTAATTTTAAAAAGCATTTTTAAGAGAAGCGTAAGATCCTAATAATATCTTATTACATGTAACAAAGTTAGATACTTTACTTTTCGAAAGAAAAACCCGTATAAATTCCATTTACTTTTATTTTTATCTTTTAAAAAAGTTTTAAGTATGCCAAAGGTTCCGAGAATATTTATTATATTTCATTGTATATTCCGTACCAACAGACCAGAGATGAATTCTACAGAAAAACCTTCAAATTCATCAATGCGAGCTACTCAATGCCCAGAAGGCACAATGCCTTGTGACAATGGTAATTGCATCTCAGAAAGTCAATGGTGTAACGGAGAAGTGGATTGCCTTGATGTCAGTGATGAAGCAAAATGCAGCTGCAAGTCAAGAGTCGACAAGTTCAGGCTATGCGACGGATATTACGACTGTCCTTTTGGTGAAGATGAAATGGGATGCTATGGTAAAAACCAATTTATTAAAAATTATTATAAATATGCCATGCTTAAATTGCATGCAATACATTTTAATCACTATCTTCTCTTTATCTTTTTCAAAATATCATGATATCTTAATAATTTTATACGTTACAACTTTTCCGAAACTCTACTACAGAGTCCACGAAGTTCTTAAATTGCACGAAAGCATGAGCAGTGTTGTAAGATTCTTGCATCACGCCATAGTTTAATTTGAGACAAAAACACGCCTCGGCATCCCTCTCCAATATTAATCGGGAATCATACTTTAAATCAAATATTTTGTATACCTATGTTTTATGTAAAACAGGTTGCAGTGAAGACGCTTTTAGCTGCGAAGACCTTGATGTGAATACTAAAAGCTCCTGTTTTACTCGAGAGCAGAGGTGCAATAATATTATGGACTGTCCAAACAATAGAGATGAGATTGACTGCAATATGCTTTCACCGAGCCTTTTAAAGAAACCAGTAAACGTCAACATTTTATTTTTAATAACTTTTTATGAATATAACCATTCTAACAACATCACCCTTTACATACTCTACTCAAGACTAAAATATTCAAAGAAAATAGGGCGGTGTTCTTGGAACGAACGGAAAATAGCAAGGGAAAGTTCCTAAAAGCAGAGTCATGTCAAACCGTTTTTAAAAAGAAAATATATTTAAAGCTTTCGTACCTTTTAGAAACTGTTTGACTTCTACAAAACATAATAAATGTAGTATATTCTTCAATCATATAAATTAGAATAACGTTAGCAGTGGAAGACCTCTAGTTGCGTTAGCAATTATCTAAGTGGTTTATGGCCTCATATGACAACAAAGGGCAACCTATTATTTTTTATTAACTGACTTAATTTTTGATGCGTCAATAATACAATGCACAATATCTTGTTATTGATTTAAGCCCTTTTAAAATTGTTATTGTATTTTTTCAGCTATTTGCAATTTCTAACACAGAAGGATTTTTACAACGTAATTTCAAAGGAGACTGGTACGCCGTGTGCAAGAATCCTTATATGTGGGCGCACGACGCCTGTCGCCGTGAAACTGGACTTATATTACGGTCAGTTAACAACCAAAATAAGCTTTGTTTAAATAAAACGAGTTTTTACTTTTTAAGTTTTTACTATTAATAAACAAAAGAGTATAAATCCAAGAAAGGAACGAGACCTGCAGAGGTAGAGTGAAATGTCCGTGGAATATAATAGAATAGGTAATGGCTGACAAATTTTTGTTAGTTTGTGCTGAAAGTAATTTAAAACGTTAACGGTGCTATTACGGCGGTAGCCAAAATTAAGCCTATTACTGAGTTGTTTTGATTTTAAAACAAGAATAAAACACGGAAATTAAAATACGATTCTCAATATGTATAATGCTCTGCCAGAATACATCAGGGGCGTACGAGCTTCATTGGATTTTAACCGACAAATTAAAAATCATTTCTTACGTTTATCTCATTAGCTGTGTATTTTATTTCGCTTGTATTGAATCACACAATATGTATTTTTGATTAGAATATTATATTTTGCGTCTTTTACTTTCATTATGTACATATTTTATTTGTTCCTTCTATTTCTCGCACCCTTTCTGTATTCTTCTTCTTCGTAATATTTTTACTACCGTAGGTTGCCTGGAAGAAATTGATTTTTTGCAATAAGATCGCCCAATTGTACTCCTTTGTGTTTATGACTTTGTATTGTTTAATTTGTCTTTTGTGTGCAATAATAGTTATTTGTTATACAAGAGTGCAAAGTTGCTTTTTAACCGTGTGCTTAATTTTGATGAGCAAGCGAAGGATTCTAAAATTGTTAGCGAGGGAATCAAAAGAGCACGAGGTGAAAAATCTTTGCACTCGAGTGCACTTTTCATCCCACCTCAACGAGGAAATGACTAAATGCAAAAAAAAATCAATTCTGTTGGCGTCAAATAAACTTCTTCGTCGCCAGAATCACTTATTTTAGGTTTGTCACTTGTTTTCAAATGTCTTGTTTTAAATCTATGGTATTAACAAATATGCCGCGAAAAGAAAATGGCGCGCGCAAATCAAAATAAACAAAAAGTACACCAAGAAGGTGCCCAGTCTAAGTTTGCAACAAGTTCAAAAAGGTTGTATGATAAATTCGGCACCATTGAGGTAGAAGTAAAGAGGTTTAATGATGTTTTGAATAACACATGTTCTAAATATAATTTTACTTTATCCTCTAGCTAGCGGATAAAAACGGCTTTTGCACTCAGATATCGAAGAGCAAAAATACTCTTTCCGAGATGGGGGGATGAAAAGAATATTTATTTTATTTATTACAGGCTTTGATTTTGACTGCCGCCGTATTAGGACTGTTTATGTTAATTATTTGATATTATTTTCTAAGCAAGTTTAGTATAGGTTTTGATAGTAGAGTAATTGTAGTAAACAAGATATCATGAACAGTAAGGCTTGTGGTTATTATCACTCTTGAGCGTCTGGCTGGGATAACACGACAACCTTACAGAAGATCGCAGCCAAATAACACTACAATGCGATTATTGTTTTTCTCGCGGTAAGTAAGGTCGCCAGAGCTGATTTGAGAGCAGCGAGACTCGTCTCTGATGCCGTCATCATAACGCTTTCTCTTTTGTTTTTATAGAGTAGGCAGCGGTGACAGCTCGCCATCAGGCGGGCCCTATACTTTGGGCCACCCCTGTTGTAAAAAAAATAGAGATATAGGTATTAAATCTAAATGCTGTTATAATAAACACGTGAAAAGCCATGTAGGCTTTACAAACTGATTGATGAAATGAGTAAAAGTAAAAGTCCGCTTAACACCGTGCTGGAATCTCTTGTCTCAGTCCATTAATCTGTCAATTAACCATACAGCCATACTCTTTCATCATTTTGTTATTTTAAAACGACACAATCGCTTTCCTGATTCCTTTCACAAAACGGATTACTTAATTAATATTATTGTTCAATTCTTCTTATGAAAGATAACCTTTCACAGAACGAATTAAAAAAGGGATCAATCCCACCCAGCCATGTATTATTGATTTTGTTATTTTACAAATATTGCATGAAAATATGTATCAACCTATTTTTTTAAATTGATCAAGGGATAATTTGGTATCAAACATATGATGGCATGGAGAGTGCTACTCATGATAAAATTCTCCATGGCTTTCACAAAATTGTAAGATCAAAACATTCACAATTTTATAATTATCACTGCAATTAAAATCTTGACCTTCGCCTGCTGCAACCCAACCAACAAAATACTAAGTGGGCATCTAAATATCTGATTATCAGGCATCTATTCAACGATTAGATGCCAGTTCATTATTTTTAGTAGCCTATTTATTATTTTAGGTGGCTGAATTTAGTATCTTATCATCCTTAAATAATTAATGATTTTGCCACTGTTCTGTATAACTGTTACTAAATACTGCGAATTAGAAAATTAATTTCTATTGTTGAACAGACCGGCGTCACTTCAGCCAGCGACAGCGGGCCAGTTAGGGATTATACACGTAAATATTTCTTTTGCTGTGTTAAATAATGCTTTTTATTTTTAATTTATGCATTTTAGACCACCATACATTCAATTTGTGCCCGTGGACCCAACGCTTCGTATTAATTATTTGAACGCTGGTCCTGGTGGAACAATACAAACAACAGACATGTGCTTCAACTCCACGGCCATTTACGTCACATGCTCTGAACTTCTCTGTGGAACAAGGATATTGTCTACTTCTCAACTTTTAAAAGAGGTTGAAAAACTTTTTATTAAAAATATATGTCAAAACTTATGTAAAAACGATAGCACATCAAGTGTAATAGTTGCACTATGAAATCCGCCTCTATTACGAACGAAGTAAGAGTAGTCATAAAGTCAAACTGTTACGCTTGATGTGCTGTTGACTGTACGTAATAAATAAAGAAATACTACACTATCCTTTTCAGAGCGCTGATATTGAAAACCATTTATATGGACGAAATAAGCGTTTCCTTCCTCCAAGATTAAATGAACGTCTATATCCCTCATTTTATAGACAAATGATGCCCTCTTCACGGTACAATTATCAATCAAGTTTGGAAAATACCAGGAGGCAGTATGAAGAGATGAGAATAAAGCGGGCTCAGTCTAGAGTTGTAGGAGGCAGACCAAGTAAGCCAGCGGCCTGGCCGTGGGTGGCAGCAATGTATCGAGACGGGATGTTCCATTGTGGCGCTGTCATATTGACACAACATTGGGTACTATCAGCCGCTCATTGTGTTCACCAGTAAGTTTACGAATCTTTGTAAAATTTGTCCGTTTTTTACTGCGGATCTTAGTATGCAAATGATAAGTTTCTGATATAGTATACTTATCTTGCAGTTATATTTTTTATTCTAAAAACAATTATGAAGCTAAAAATTACCATTTAGGAAACTCAATTAACTTCACATGGTTGTAGAATTGTAACTGAACTAACGTTAGAAGTAGTCAAACAGATTTAGATTGAAACATTAAATATTTCAGATTTTGGACCCACTATTACGAAGTTCAAGTAGGCATGCTCCGCCGGTTCTCATTTTCACCCCAAGAGCAGAATCATCTTATTACTCATATCATAGTGAACCAAAAATATGACCAAGAAGATATGAAAAATGATCTGTCTCTATTGCGAGTTCAAAATTTCATTCAGTTTAGTCGGTGGGTGCGACCCATATGCTTACCAGGCCCTAATACAGCCGGTCAGGACTGGGTCTGGGGTCCACCGCCTGGAACTATGTGCACTACAGTTGGATGGGGTGCCACAGTAGAACATGGACCAGACCGTAAGTAAAATCCAGGGAAACAACAATTGAACCACTATTTAACCGATTTGTTCGACGATTACGCTGATTGTGTGACCTTGTATAAAAAGGCACGTGACCTACTATCTGTGAGTAGTCTTCTTTATGGAATTCGAATGTTCTATTTTCCATCATGAGTTGGATGTGCCGGTCATGATATCTGTAAATTTTCATTTCTTCCTTCGAACAAAAGAATAAGTATCCTACGTACTTTTAAATATACATCCAAATAATATATTACTATCTACTTGACAGTGTGTGTCAACTAAGTGTCATATAATCACTGAATAGGGTTATAGTAATTGACTTATATGTCTATATATGGTATGGTATTACCAATGTAATGGCATCTCCTGGAAGGAACGGAAGATTTTTACGATTTACTGTTAAAGAAAAAATCAGAATTAACTGAATCATAATATTTATAATTCTTATTACTTCATTCATAAAAGACATTTGATGCCCTCGTAAAATAAACCCGAAAAAACCCAACTCATCTATGTGATATTTACGTATGATGAAAATGTTGATTTCACCCATTAAAATTAACATCCTGACTAATTAACTTCATGCTCTCAATTGCACTGAAACGAAATGTACCCAATCAATTAATATTTACAAACTTCCACAAACATCCGACAATAAAAGTCACTATTTACAGTCATACCAACTGGCTGGTACCAACTTTTCATTTCTTCCTTCGAACAAAAGAATATCCTACGTACTTTTAAATATACATCCAAATAATATTAAGTTGGGGAAAAAGTCTTTTCGCATTATAGTATGTATGAACTTGTAATAAAATATCTTTGGCTGTACTATTTGTATCTGGCTGGTTTTGGTATCATTAAAAGTTTAGATTTTAAAAAGATAATTCCAAATTCGCCGAGTGGTCTGTACTCTTTGCTATACAGGCTATACCATTTTATATTCACCATATTACCTTGCTATACCATTATTATTATTAATATTATACAAACACTCACTTACATAATAATACGCACACTCGAGAAGATAAATAAGCACTCATTATTGTCATTGTATTAATACTAATTAAGCTATCTTATATTCAAGAAACTTATTTACATATGTAGAGTTTCAGGTTGTTATTTTAAACAACTTCACTTTTAGAATGTGAAAATACAGACGATTTATCATTCGATACTTACAATATATATCTTCGGTCAATTATAAAATCTCAAGGACTGCACTTGACGATAGGTCAACTTAAACATATACTTATGTGCCGAACCTTTTAAGATTTGCAGAATGTTCACATATACACACTTCAAATCTTAAAAGTTCTCTTGTCGCCAAGAAGAAGTTGAGTAAAAATTATTACTACTTATATAATAGGTACAGACGACAGCACATCAAGTGTAACAGTTGGACTACGAAAGCCGCCATTATTACGAACGGAGTAAGGGCGTTTGCAAGGTCAAACTGTTACCCTTGATGTGCTATCGACTGTACATCGAATTCACGTTATGATTACTTCAACAGCTGATCACATGCGAGAAGTGGAAGTGCCAATTTGGGCAAATTGTAAGCATACCGAAGATCGACAAGGTAAAGAAATTTGTGCTGGTCCAGTAGAAGGTGGAAAAGACGCTTGTCAGGTTAGGATTATTTTGTATTAAGCTACAGGAGTGACTACGAGTTAAAAAGTTTCTTTTTTTTCACTTGACAATCGACAGTCTATTTAGGGCGATATTAGGCTATGCATTTGCTATTGTAATTTTTATATGCCTTTTGGATATATTTTTTTTAAATTCATCGTCAATAGTGAGATTATGCTTATAACAAATTACCAAGGAATCAATAAAGTTTGTGCTCTATATAATGAGATATAATCATGGTCTAATTATATAACGAAGCTATTATATATTATCAAAAAGCATCTTGACTAAACTTTATCAATTTATTAAATTAACAGGGCGACAGTGGGGGGCCACTTCTGTGCAGAAATCCATTGAATCCGCAACAATGGTATGTAGCAGGCGTCGTAAGTCACGGAGACGGTTGTGCTCGAAAGGGAGAACCAGGCGTCTATACTAGAGTCAGTCTCTTTGTTAAGTGGATTAAATTTAACATCGGTAAGTGGCAACTTTCTTAAATTAAATGCATTGAATATTTACAATTTACCGGTGGCTAATGCCCATATTACTCGAATAAGACTTTATTAGCCTATTAAACCGGAAATTTATTAATCTATTTTTATTTTTCAGCTTCCAAAATATTACCTTCTATTCAACCCCTACAAAAATGTCCGGGATTCAAATGTACTTCAGGTATTTCTAAGTGTTTGTCTGATAAACGAGTTTGTGACAAAATCGTGGATTGTCTGAATGGAGAAGACGAGTTAAATTGTAGTTCTATGAGATCATTTGAAAATTTGCTTTTCGCTAGAACTGTTAAAGATAATACTATTGAAGAAAAAACAAGCAATAAAAATAAGGAAGATAATGTCCCTACTAAAAATTTTGAGTTGACAAAGTTATCTAGCAGCACTACCGAAACCATAAGTGTAAACAATGTGGAAATAAAAAGTAATAATGTGTCGAAAAATAAATTAACTGAAGACTTGAAACATCCATCTACTTTAGAATTATCCATATCGAATAGCGAAGAAAATTCTAAAGATAGTACAGAAGAAGTAACAGATGATCCAAGTTTGACTCTAGGAGGCTCTGAAAATACTAATGATGTGAAAATTTTTCCATCGCACACAGTTACAACAGCCAGAATTGCTTTAGAATCAAGATCATCGGTCTTAGAAAACAAAGACGGGGTTACACTGATTAATAATATGGCAAATACTAGGGCAAGTGATATTATTGAAGATTGGAGTGACACTCAATTGCCATCAACTGTGACAACCTCAAATAGCCAATCACCAGAACAAACTTCGACACAAATTATAAAATTAACCACAGATTCACCAATAATATCACCTACTACATTGTCAGTCCAACCTACTAAATTTGATGGAATAGATCAGTCTAATAACAAATCTAAGATTAACTCTACAGGTAAAAAGGACCCGAAATCACTGAAAATACTAATACCAATTCTTGAAAATACAACTCAAAATGTTGAACATGATAGTTTGAACGTCAATGTAGATAACACAGAAAATACACATGAATCTATCACTGAAAATCCAAATACAAATATAAGTATGAAAAAGATAACGAACTTTGATGAAAAATTAGATGTTATACAAAAAATTGAAGATATCGTGTTGTCTGAACTACAACCAGCCAAAATAAGAAAAAAACACTTGACACCAAAGGACTTTGAGTGCAGACGGTAAGAATAATCTTTTATTATATCATAAAATTGGTTTACTTATAAATTTTTCTTTTTCTTTATTATAAACCTGAGAAAAAAATATTTTTGATATTTAGAATATTCCAAACCATACCATATACCGAACGATGTGATCACAAAGCTGATTGCGAGGATGGCACTGATGAATTATCATGCAGCTGTGTTGATTACTTAATTGCATTTGACAAAAAGCTCCTTTGCGACGGAGTATTTGATTGCGCTGATGGGCAAGATGAAGCTGACTGTTGTAAGTATATTTACTAACACTGTTTCATTTCACGATAAAAAGTTAATGGGTGTCTATTTTGGGGATCCACTTTTTGTGTCCACTTTAGTGAATAAAATTGGCTTGTTGGATTTCACATTCATATTTTCTTGAAACATATTTAAAAAATTACATGAACCGAGCTCGCGACCATTTACGATTCTGGTAACTATGAGCAACCGAGGACTTAAGACCTTGCATAACCTTACGAATCCTTCTAGTATTTCTGTTTTTGCAATAAGATAACGTTTACATTCACAAAGTCGTTTTTTTTTCTTGAAACGAGTATTTCTAGCTCATGAAATTTTTTATTAATTTTTATGTTTGCAGATAGTTGTTCAGATGATAGATTTTTATGTAGAAGAAGTCAAATATGCCTACCAATGAAACATGTTTGTGACGGGCATCCTCAATGTCCGCAAGGTGAAGATGAAATGGACTGTTGTAAGTATCTACTACTTCATCTGGTTTATTGTGGTCCCTTTTTTGCTCGATGATTTTATAAGTTACCTATATGGTTACAAAATACTTCTTTCAACTGCCTTCTTGTTTTTAGTTACCTTATCTAACGGAAAAGAAATAAGTTTTGATATTACTGAAAAACCTAAAACCACTTTAGAAGGATACATCACAAAGAAAGTTAAGGATCAATGGCAAATTGTTTGCGAAGATAACATGTCTACTGAACAGCAAGAACAAACTGCAGCTCATATTTGTCACTATTTAGGCTTTAGGTAATGTATAATACTAAACATACATAATTGCTAACTAAACATAAAATCTGATAAATAAGGTCCTTTTTAATTATTGTTTTTTTTGCAGTTCAGCTAATAGGTATCTTTTAAAACATTTAAACGTCAAGGATGATATTCTAAGACCTAAAATCAACGAGGAAAGAAGACGGAGAGATATAAGAACAGGCGCACCTGTACATTTTACTTATAGACAAGCTGATGACAATGGCATAGCTGGAGATGTAGTTATTAAAGAACCACAAGTCCTAAAAGAACAATGCGTTCCCAATGTTAAGAAAACTTGCATGTCTTTATATGTATATTGTGATCATAGTCTATTTACTAATTTAATCATGTCTCAAGATTTTCTATTCGGTCGAACATCTGACACAACACTTGATCAAATGTGGCCATGGATTGCTAAAATATTTGTTGAAGGAAACTACAAATGTACAGGAATTTTGGTAGACCATTCCTTAGTCTTAGTAAGCCATTCGTGTCTCTGGGATTCATCGTAAGTATACCAGTGTAATAAAGTATTATCAGCACCTTAATATTTAACCAATCCCAAAATCAAAAAGATTTTTATTTCATCAACCAATAAACAAGTATGATATAATGGTGGTTGGGCTCTCCTAGTAGGTTAAAAAAAACTGTCTGGCAGTCCCGCTCTTCCATAACTCTTACTAAGATAGTTACAAAAAAAAAATGGTTTCGAAACAAAGCAGAACAGAACAGGAGCAACTTACAATAATTTATTTATATAAATTCAAAGGTGATTTGAAATTAATATTGTTCTTATCTTATTGTGGGGCCATGACTAAGTAATAGTGCACTTTAACCCATTGGGATCTTTTGCGCCTCCCCTGCTTTTACTCCTACTGTGTCCAGAATATTGCCATTAACGTCACTATATCCTTGGGCAAAAAGAGCCTGTAGTCCCCTGGCTTTGGATATGCCACTTCCAGAAGGCTCATTCTGGTTCTAGCCAGAGCATAACAATGACACAAGAGATGCAACATTGATTCCTGGCATTCAGCACATGCTCGACATGATTGTGGTATGCAGAGTTGCATTTTGAAAAGCATGTGGTTAGTAGCGAAATGCTATGTGAGCGCCCCAATTAAGAAACGAGCTTGTATACTACCGTTTGTATAAATGTATTTACTCCATCCTCCTACCTCCTCCCATAGGAAGGATTTGGAGTGTTTTAATCCCGGTATTTTATGCCATTTAGCCTTGTGTCTGTTTTCTAAAATATTGCTACTGATGAGTTGTATGGTTTATTTAATTTTGAATATTTGTTTTATTTTAAAGTTAAATTATATAGTATGTAAATTAATTAATAAACATTTATTTAATGTTTTCTCAATTTAATTTTGACATTATAATAATAGCATCGCGCCCCAGGGCATCACTTTTTTCTAATCCAGATATTTTTTATTTGCTTCTTGTTCACAGTCTCAGCCAACACCATGTTACTGTAGTCCTAGGATCTTACAGAACATTGAATTCTACATCTGGACCTTATGAACAAATTTACAAAGTGACTGGAAAAAGAGAAATATATCGCAGCAATGTTGTATTACTCCGTCTCAGTGGTTCAGCGCAATACTCTTCAATGGTCAAACCCATGGTTATTCAATCTACGTAAGTGGACATGTAATACAATAATTTGAGATAGCTATGTTTCTTGGTATTAAAATATTTACTAATATCGTCTACTATTGTTTCAGAAGGTTGCCAGAACATAAGCCAATAGTATGTTTAGCAATAGGTCAAGACGAAAACAACAAGACTGTTAGTGTTTATGTGAATGAAACGACGGAGAACTGTTATCCACATAATAAATGTTTCAATATGAGTCCCGAAGCTAAGCTTTGCCCTGTAAGTATACATGGGTGGACTATATAGCATAAATATTAAACAAACAGGGTACATGAAATAAATATTTCAGAGTTACTAACCTATTTATTTAAAAAAAAATTGAAAATTAGCAGACTTTATGTCCACATAGTAGACATAAAAGAACAATCAATATTTTCTATACAGGGTATAAATTAATTTTGTCACATTATCAAAACACAATTTCATTTGTTACCTATAATAATTTTTGCCAATATGATAATTCAATAGCCATGGTTACCACCCAAAATTTCCATCAACACTTCCAACCATTATAAAATCATGGACGTTTTGTTATGTTGCCTAATTAGTAACTATAACTGATAGAGAATGTTCTATGGTCAGAAAAATCATCCAGCGATGGTGAACATTTTTTTTGCTGCTTTGAGAAAAGAAAAGCCGAGAAGGAAAAAAGATTAGCTATTTTTAAAATTCTCAATTGTAAATGTTAACTTGTCGAGAGTTAATAGTGTTACATTTGTAATGTTAATATATAAATGAAGATATTGATACTAGGAAACAAATCAGTAATTTACCATCCAACTATACAATTTTCATTAAATTTGTAGAAAAGTATGAAAAACCTCTTGTTGTTAATGATAATAACATCATAATTCATAATCATCATCATTTCAACTGAAGTGCGAAATAAAAATATTTTTAAATTAAATGGAGCCATATATTTAAAAATAATATTATTATTTCTTTATAGAATGGAATGGTCTCAAGCCGCGAATGGGCTGGTATTATAACTTGCCACACGGAGCAAGGATGGTATCCGATGGCTTCATTTGTCGATAGCAGAGGGGAATGTGGAATTGCACCTCATATAATAGGCACTGAGATTGAAAATCTCCAACTGGAAATAAAACACGCAGGTAAGAGATCTTTAAGCCGATATGATCATAATAAGCAGTATCGAAAAATATAAAAATATTTTAGATTAATCAATGAAGTTTTTTACGTATTATAAACTATTTACCATCCCAATTATGGAGTAAAGAGGAACACATCACGCAGAGTTGGTTTATAATTAGAAAAGTTGTAATTTATATTTTAGGTTAATACAAAGGACTCAATTATTTGGAAGGTATTTGTTTTGATAAAGGTTTAAATGAGTAGTTTTCCATAGCAGGTTATGCTTGCAGACATACTATTTAATGTTTTCAACAAAGATGATTATTTAAATGGAACGTAAATCTCTACATTAACATTTACACCTTTGTTTAGACCGAGACAGAACATTCACGTCCAAAAACCTAGACACTGCTGAGAAATGCCCTGGTGTGAGATGTGGGCGCGGAAAGTGTGTTAATATGCGCAACATATGTAATGGAGTGAGAGATTGTGAAGATGGGAACGATGAATCTGAGGAAGCTTGCGAAAAGAAACACAGCATCTGTACACTTGATCCTCATAATAAAGAGTGTGGTAAGCTATTTTTGACATCGAAATAAAACTATATTTCAAGGTCTGTCTATGTTGATAGGTATAAGAACTGCAGATATTAGAATTAATATTATTACATTCGGGATATTTACAATGAAATTCGTTTTTAACGTGTTCCAGTAGGTATCACATGGTAAATATTTAATTCTAATGTCTAATCCTATTTAAAAAAAACATATAATAGTAGTTGAAATATAATTAAAATGTTTATTAACCATAAAAGTATAAAGTGATCTAACTACAAATAAGTATGAATAATTGGGTAATTATTTAAACTGCATAATAACTCTTGATAATTTTTGTATAGAATGTTCGATCGACCAATTCAGATGTCACAATGGAAAATGTATACCAAAAGAGTTGTTCAACGATGGTCATGACGATTGCGGTGATCAAACCGATGAGCCTGATGATTCGACCTGTTCAAAATACCTTGCCAGGGTCATGCCTTCCAGACTTTGTGATGGTATATTACATTGCAAGGATAAGAGTGACGAGGACCCTATGTTTTGCAAGTGCTTTGCAAAACGAACCTATTCGTAAGTATTTGGTTATTTCTTGCCAAGATTAATATCGGTGATAGGCACCTAAGTATTATTCTAATTGGAGTGAAAAGACTATGTTAAATTGTTTTTTTACTTCATGAATTAGATATAATAAGCTTTCAAGGTTCGTACCAATTGTAGTAAAATAAATTTCTATGAAGTAATATTTTTGATAACATAATTCATTTTGTGTTTGTTCTATCGTAATAGGCTTGCTTGTTCCCTTCTTTTTTCATTTTAAGTTTAGTATTAAAAATATGTTGGCTAAAATTTTGCGCGCCATTTCTTTTTTTAAGTACTAAGAAATAGCCCGCGGGCTGTTGTATAAAGCATTACATTATGACTCCGGTACATTCTTTGTATTTTTGATACAATAGTTTTATTTTATTTTATCTGAGCGGAGCATCATCGACATTACAAAACATGGCCTGTGCATAAATTTCTAAATCATCTACTTAACTAGGAATATGTCTAGTGTCTAAATAATAATGTATTATTTAGAGACCAAGAAGAAGAGGCCAAGTTTTGTAATGTCGAGGATGCTCAGCTCAGTGACGATTTAATCAGAATTCAGGACTGATCGAGTAGCTTTGTTGTGAAGTTTAACCCCGCCAAGTGTCAAGCAATAATTGTGGGCAGCTCTAGATAACTTGCCAAGCTCAACGTATCTTCACTTCTGTCTTTAAAACTTGGCATTATTAATATTAAGTGCACGCCAAGTGTTCAGAATCTGGTTCTTATGCTAGACAGTACTTTGAGTTGCAGTCAGTAATAAGTAGATCAGTCGTAGAATTGATGCAACGCTGAGAGTATTGTAATGATTTTAACACTTTCTTACTGTTAATACTAAAATCCTCCTTATCATTGGTTAATCCTTCAATGCCCGGACGGCAACTTAAGTTGCCATAATAATTAAAATTTAATTGTGTCTGGTTTATCGGTTAATAGTATGTTATTTCATCTTATTTTCATAGGTATTGATTAGTTTTTTGCATGTCGTAACTACATGCAAAAAAAAACAATACAAGTTGAAAGAATATACTAGTAACGACTTATGGGATTTAAAGTTATTTTATATTATTTATTAGTTCTGTTGATTATTTTATATTTAATTCAATAATGCATTTTATGTATTTTTTTTTTAATCTGTGCACATACTGTCTACATTAATTGAGGTAATTCAAATTGATTTATCAGTCTCGCAAGTGTGTCTTTTCCTTAACATCGTGTGTGTAAAATAAATGTAAATATTTAGTATGTAAAATGGTAGATATCTTAATATTATACCTTAAATGCTGCTTGTTTTTGTTTACAGCTGCGGTAAAGTTAGCGACGTAGATCACTGTGTCGCTCCAGATATGGTATGCGATGGTGTGCCAGACTGTCCAAATGGAGAAGACGAGCAAACTTGTATAGGGCTCCACGCTCCCCTAGGGACGCCGTGAGTATCAGGAGAACATTGTCTATTTTTATACAACTAACGGTCCACCACACCTGCAATAACAAGGAAAAATCACTTGTACGCTGGAAAAAATATTAACCAAACTACTTTGGCGATATTGATAAAATGTAACCAAAATTTGGCGAGGTGCAATCAAAGTTTATTTGATTTAACAAAACTGTGCATGTTTATGCAACTTCATGTTTGGCTGGGTATTACGCTAAGTTATGTAGTCATTTTTTATGGCTATAGGGAGTCAAAAGTTTAGTTGTAGGTGCGTGGTCATCCTGAGGGATATGATAAAACTCCTTCCATTACAAACCCGGTAGTAACACGGGCTACCTTTTCCTCCAATGAAATATATATATCATCATCATCATCATCACTAGCCTATATACGTCCCACTGCTGGGAACAGGCTATATATATATATTTTCTTTACTATCTATTTTGATTCACTATCTATGGTTTCTGGAAACAACTTAGCACCAACTCCAAAAATATGTTCCTAGGGGATGAGTACCTACCTACTAAAATTTAATTATTTTATCCTTTTCAGTTTTTTAGAGTCGGTTTTAATTTTTGTTTAAATTTATTTTTTTCTAAATTTTTAGTGATAACTTTTGAAGGTCAAAGCTAGATGGGTGACCGTGAGCTTATATTGTTTTCTGCTATCGTATCATTTCACTAAAAATTCATAGGAAATCAAAAATCCGCAATTTCGTTTACGTAGACGACTTAATTTTTCCAGTTTTTTTGATTTAAAAACCAAACTACCAAATGGAGTTTCAAAAAATTTTTATGGGACCAAATGGGAACTATTCCACATCGAACAAAAAAAGAATAATTAATATCGGTTCACCTAGTCAAAAGTTCTGAGGTGACAAACATAAAAAAAAACATACAGACGAATTGATAACCTCCTCCTTTTTTTGAAGTCGGTTAAAAAAGAAACTTAGTAAGTTTGTACGATTTTCATAAGTATAGTAATAAGTCACGTGTAAAGGACAACACAAATTGGTCTATTCCCTACGCTTTTTAGAAGATTACAAGCCAGTAATAAATGCTATTATGTAGGTTGTCGGGAAAACTCGTGGGTGTGAGTGGAGTTGATCTTCATGTATTTTATGCTTATGACTCCCAATTGAATTTACTTCCACCTTATTAAGTGTATCTACAACATCTCATTCATATTCTACGTTACGAGTCAATACTAATAAATACTTTATTTATATACTTACAAGCGTATTACTGTCTTTATTAGGTACCTACGCAGTGGTTAACACACCCACATAGTTGTGTTTACATTGCGTTCTTTTTACGCCCCAAACTTTTATAATGTTTTATCGATGTATTCTTTGTGCCTAATATTCTTTTCACCTCTCCAGCACGAAAAGTGTGCTTATAAATAATTATGCTGCTAAAAAACTTGCAGCAAAGTTGCATTTCGTTGTAAAATTATTTAAATTTTGAACACGGGATTCTAATATCATGCGGCACAGATATTTTTCTTTTTTTGTATTAGAGGCGTTATACCTACATAGTTTATATACGTCTGCCTTTGAACCGACTTAAAAAAAGATGGAGGCAATTATTTCCGCTGTATAGTTTTTTACGTTTGCTACCTCCGTGCTCCGACATTTACAAACCTATTTGGTAAATATTTTTTTTTATTGAACGAGAATACTCTTATATTGGTCGCCTAGAAATTTTATTCAAATTGATTCTATAATTTGGTTTTGAATTAAAATAGTTGTAATAGTAAAGTGAAATCAATGCAAGCGACATTGAGGAGCTTTGCTTTCTTGTGACTTTTTAACCGACTTCAAAAACGAGGAGGTTCTCAATTCGGCCGGTATGTTTTTTTTTTTTTTTTCTATGTAGGTACACCGATTACGCCGAGATTACTGATCCGATTTACGTGATTCTTTTTTTGTTCGATGCGGAATAGCTGCCATTTGGTCCCATAAAATTTTTTTCAGAAACAGTTAGGTACTTTGGTTTTAAATTTAAAAAAACTTAAATTATTAAGTCGTCTACATATACGAAATTGCGAATTTTTGCTTTTCAAATGACTTTTTTCTGTGGTCGATACGATAGTAAGAAACAATAGATGATGACTGTCTCCAATCTAGCTTTGATCTTAGTAATTTATCACAAAAATTGTGAATAAAATTTTTAAACACAAATAAAAACCGACTACAAAACACTAAAACGGAAAACTTAATTAGATACCTACTTATACCCCATAAAAGGAGGAAAGGTCCTCGAATGGCGGCCGCGTACCGGAAGACGCAGCGTTGGTAGGCCCCCCACAAGGTGGACCGATGATCTGGTAAGGATCGCGGGAAGCCGATGGATACGGGCAGCGCAGGACCGATCGGTTTGGAGATCCTTGGAGGAGGCCTATGCCCAGCAGTGGGCGTCTCTCGGTTGATATGATGATCCCGTAAAAAGGTATTTTCGGAGTTAGTAATAAACAGTTTCTAGAAAGTGAAGCACTGACTCCAAAAAAACTTTTCTATATTAAGTAGGAATAAAATTTAATATTTTTTCTTTTTAGTGGTCTTTTTAGTTTTTATTTAAGTAATGGTTTACAAACGACTGATGATTAACTAGCTAAAATTGTTTTCTTTTGAATCACGCAACACACTGATTACTTATATAAATAAAATTTCGCAAAGTGTAATTACAGTTTATTTTTTTTAACAAAACGATTCATATCTATGCTACGTTATTTTCGGCTATGTGTTACCCTAAGTTATGTAGTCACTTTTTTAAGTTAAAGTTGTAATTAATTTGCTATAAGTACTGCATTTATTGTAATTATTAAATAAATTTACAGGTACGGCAAAGGACAAGTGATAGTTCGATCCCACGGCGTCTGGCATTCAAAATGTTACTCCAGTCCAAAGCACACCAAATTCGAGCTCGAGGCGATCTGTCGTGAATTGGGCTTCATTAGTGGCCATGCTAAGGAATTGGACGCCACAGACAATTTGACCGCTCATCAGTTCAACAACGTTCTATTGGATCCATTTAGTGACGTGTTGTTAAATAACAGGACGCAATTTAAGCTAAGGAATACACATGAGCCATTGGCTAGAGCTATATTTGATGCAAAGTTAAAGCATTGTCATCCAGTCTTCATAGAATGTTTGTAATACGGGCTCAAAATCTATCACAGTGTACAAAAACTAACGACTAGTGAATGATTGTTGTGGTTGAAGAAGTTTCTTTCCCAGTTTTAAGAAGTGTACTTTTAGATTTTAGTATTTTTGTACTTACGCTATTAATTTAATAAACATTTTTATTTATTTACCAAACATGCTTTTTTTTAATTGGTCTAACTTGTTTTGTATAAATACCTCTAAATATATTGGTTGGAATCTTGGGAATCTGTAGATCATATAGCAAAATCAGAACCACAATCCCGCTATTATAAAACACAATCTAAATTAAGGGGCTACCTTGAAATTCTCAGCATTTTGAATTACATTTTAATTCTATTTTTCCTACTTCTGTTGTTCTCGATTTTAAATATAATATAGCCATTTAAAAACAAATTTCTCGAGGTATCGCCTTAAGGATTCAAGTAACTACCATAAAAATCTATCCAAATAATGGAGATATTGAAACACGAAAAAAGAAGCTACAATATTTTTTCTGTAACTATATGATAATGAAATAATTTAAATAATGAGGTTTAATAATAATAATGAAGTTTATTTGGCTTTTAAATATTTAATTTGAAATATTAAAGACCTTTGGGGAAGTAATATTACGAAATATGCCAAACTTCGTAAAACCTTTCATAGTACACCGTCTCAAAACAATCTGCTTAAATATTGACAAAATACCCTCAATTTTGTAACTCGAAGCCAAGTTTATGTCCGTGCGGTGACGGATTAAGAATACAATTCACCGCCCCATTTCTTCCCGTGGGTGTCGTAAGAGGCGACTAAGGGATTACCGAGCTACCAACTGCTCGACTGGTGGTAGGGTCTGAACACCCGTCTGGTTAGTGACCACCGTACGCATGGCGTAAAACCCGCCAAGTGACCACTTGTGGTCGCGTTCCGGGATCAGTCAGCGTACAACCAGAGCTTGGGGAGACGTTGCGGCGATGGATTCGGTCAGTGACGGCTTCCGTCTAACCAGAGCCAGGTGGACTGCGTTGACCCGCCGACCAGGGAGACCCGAAGAAACGGCTGTTCCGCTGGCCGCCCGTGGTACAGTACAGGGGCCCAAGCGAACCTAACCAGTTCGTGAGGCTGCCCTATCATGCCACGCATAATCTTGGGGTGGTCCGTCGTGCCAGTTGGTGACCGGGTGGTGGGGTCCCGGCGGCCATTCCCGGGGGGGTTCGGGGGCCCTTCCGTTCGGCGGGTCAGCGCTTCTCTTCTGTCGGCTGTTAACTGGGGAAACAGGCCTCACACTTTGACCGTCTATATCGCGGCAACGTTCCCTCAATTCACGCCTCTCCTCCTTACATCATATTCTATGGCAGCGCTCAAGAACATGAACGGTCGATCAGCGGTGCACACCCCCACCACAACCACACTGTTTGAGGTCGGGCTCACTAACATCCGTGGGCTCCATGCTAACCTCAATGCCGTCCACCAACATCTCGAGACGGCTCGACCGGCTATGCTGTTTTTGACGGAGACGCAAATACTTCGCCCGGCTGACACTAGCTACTTGGATTACCCCGGCTACGCTCTTGAGGAGTCCTTCAAAGCGAAGGCCGGGGTATGCTTGTTTGTCCGGGCGGATGTTTGCTGTCGCCGTCTGCGCTGCTTGGAGGACCCTTCCTACTCGATTCTTGGGGTGCATGTGGACCTGGGCACACATAGCCGTGTCTACGTGTGCCTGTATAGATCTCACAGCGGTGACATGGAGACAACTCGACTTTTCGAACATCTTAGTCGGGTGGCAGATGTTGCGCTGGAGCAGTATCCAACCGCGGAATTGGTGTTTTTAGGGGACTTTAATGCTCACCACGAGTCGTGGTTAAGTTCCTCTAAAACTGACCATGCTAGGTAGAACTGCCCATGCTTTCGCTCTCACGCACGACCTGACACAACTGGTAAACCAGCCCACCAGGATTCCAGACATTGTCGGTCACGCGCCCTCATTGTTGGACCTTCTGCTGACGTCTCGTCCGGACGGATATCGGCTAGAGGTTCGTGCTCCTTTGGGAACATCGGATCACTGCCTGATATCCGCTGGGGTGCCACGGGCGTCGCCACCGGTACCTATGGTTGCCAAACGCCGCATCTAGCACTATGCGTCGGCAGATTGGGATGGTATGCGGGATTACTTCGCATCTGTCCCTTGGAGGCAGCGCTGCTTCAGTGAGCTGGACCCGAGCGCTAGCGCTACTGCTGTTGCTGATAAGATCATGTTAGGGATGGAGTACTATATCCCTCACTCCGATCTCATCAGTAGGGGTAGGCGTAACCTCTGGTTCAACCGGGAGTGTGCCATAGCTGTTGAGAACAGACAGTCGGCATACCGCGCTTGGATCAGGGGTCGAGCTTGCGGAGATCCTAACATTGACTCGCTGAAAGCAGCTTATAACAACGCCACCAAGTCCTGCAAGAGGGCATTCATCAGAGCGGATGCACAGCGCGTTGCACGAGTTGGCCAAGAACTACTCACGCATCCTACGGGAAGCCGTAGCTACTGGCGTCTGGCCAAAGCCGTGCAGTCCAACTTCTGTCAACCCTCGCTGCCCCTGTTGAGATGTTCTGACGGCTCGCTCGCTCACAAGCCGCAAGAGAAAGCCGATCTTTTGGTAAAACTCTTTGCTGCTCATTCCCGAATCGATGACTGCAACTCACAGCCACCAACACTCTCCCACTGTGGCCACACAATGCCTAATATCCGTATCAGGCAATGTGATGTACGTGCGGAGCTGCAGTCAATCGACGTCCGGAAAGCTAGTGGACCTGATGGCATCCCAGCGATAGTACTAAATAAATGCGCAGCGGAGTTGTCTCCCATCTTAACCCGGCTATACCGCCTTTCTCTCTCTTCTGGGTGTGTGCCTGAATCTTGGAGAGAGGCCAATGTGCAACCGGTCCCCAAAAAGGGAGACGATCAGACCCAGCAAACTACCGCCCAATAGCTGTCACCTCAGTTCTTTGCAAGGTCATGGAGCGGATCATAAATAACCAGCTGATCCGATACCTAGAAGGTCACTCATTAATTAATGATCGACAGTACGGGTTTCGGCCGAAACGGTCAACGGGTGATCTTCTAGCGTACTTAATGCATGTCTGGGGTGAAGCTATTGATAAACGTGGTGAGTCACTGGCTGTTAGCCTTGACATTGCCAAAGCTTTTGATCGGGTCTGGCACAAGGCTCTTCTCTCCAAGCTCCCGGCATACGGTCTGCCCGATCAGCTCTGCAACTGGATCGCCGGCTTCCTACATGAGCGGAGAATACGCGTCCTCGCAGATGGATGCGCTTCGCGGTTCATGTCTGTGAATGCTGGTGTACCACAAGGCTCTGTTTTATCCCCCACACTCTTTCTTCTTCATATCAATGATATGCTTCCATTAGGAAGCATTCATTGTTATGCGGATGACAGTACAGTGCATGGGGGATATTACGGTCGCCCAGGGGCCGGGCGCGCTGAAACCGAGAAAGAGAGGGAGAATCTTACTATTGAGCTCAACAGGGTGTTGAACCTCGTATCTGAATGGGGATCTAACAATCTTGTTGAGTTCAATGCTAAGAAAACACAGGTGTGTGCGTTTACAGCCAAAATGTCGCCGTTCCTTCCCCTTCCCTCTCTTCAGGGTACTACTCTTTCGGCACAGGCCTCCTTGAACTTACTCGGTATGGAGATATGCTGCGATCTCAATTCTAGAAACTACATCGAAACCGTGATAAAAACAGCCTCACGGAAGCTCGGTGTCCTGAACAAGGTGCGTCGATTTTTCACGCCTGACCAGCTATGCCTGCTGTACAAAACTCAGGTCCGGTCTTGCGTGGAATATTGCTCGCACTTATGGGATGGCTCCGCCAAGTACCTCCTCGATGCACTGGACAGATTGCAGCGTCGTGCTGTCCGTATCATTGGCGATGTAGAGGTCACGAACAAACTTGAGCCTCTACAATTGCGTCGGGACATTGCGTTGCTTAGCGCCTTTTATCGGCTTTATCACGGAGAGTGCTCTGAAGAGCTTTTCGACCTTATCCCACCTTCCCCCTTTCTGCTCAGGAGCACGCGTGCTGGTCTTCGGAGTCATCCATTTACTGTCTCCACCTCAACATCACGCACTAAGAAATTTAGTTCTTCGTTTCTTTGTCGTACTTCCAGAACTTGGAATTCTTTGCCAGCGCATGTATTTCCTCCTTCCTATAACATGGGGTCCTTCAAGAGAGGCGTGAAAAAGCACCTTTTGGGCCGGCAAGGTGGAGGCAGCTAGTGCATTATCCGTTTCTGCACTAGCTGTCTTCGCATATGGACTCTCCTTACCGCTTCACATCAGGTGGTGTTGGGTCAATTGCCGTGCTTTGTATAAAAAAAAAAAAAAAAGTTTATAGTTAACAGCAGTAAGGCATAAATAATTTGGGAAACACACACGTAGTTTATCTAGCTAGATAAATAAAAATACTAAATATTCATAACTTATTATTATGGCTTCGGAGCGTTCATTAATTCTATGAAGTGTGGAAACATTGAAGACGATTTTAAAAAGGTTCTCTATTTTGTTTTATTAATTAACTTGTTTTATTAATTTGTCATCTATTAAACCCCTTTTCTATTAATAAGTATAAGTCCTCAATTAAAATTATTTAGCACATTTTTATCCTAATAAGGTTTTTAAAACAAATTCGTGTTACAAAGCTTTTGGATTTTCTTACGGTACGATTGCTAGTCGTCGCAGATAGCTTACTACTTAAATACTCTACCTACACTCTAGGGTAGGGTAGACAAGACTACGTGGAGTCGGTTTTACGGCTAATCGTTTCTGTCACTGAAACCTAATTTTTGGTTAATGTTATAGGACATACAATTTATGATATTTTTAAAGAACATTCGGAATAATGCTCAGTACCTATAAAATACAATACTTAAGACATGTAAAATTAGGTGATCGAATTATTACATTACATAACTGAAATTATGTCAAAACAGTTGTTAAGATATTAACCCACTATAATCCAGAG
This sequence comes from Nymphula nitidulata, assembly GCA_947347705.1. Classification (NCBI taxonomy): domain Eukaryota; kingdom Metazoa; phylum Arthropoda; class Insecta; order Lepidoptera; family Crambidae; genus Nymphula; species Nymphula nitidulata. The sequence continues at coordinate 10,946,490 of OX374625.1, read as the reverse complement.
CCATGTAAAAAAAAAAAAAAAAGTGTAACACAAATTTTGGAAGAAAGTTATCTTGTATCGTTTTTGCACACAATATATTGAGAGTTTATAAAAATTACAAAAAGTGTTCGTTTAATTCACCATAACTGGTCCTTCAATGCCGGATAATAAATTTAATGTCAAAGTGAACAAAATTTAAACAATATTGTGGTGACATGTAAAATTAACAATCCCGTAGTGTGATGGCTTTCGATTAGTGGTTATGAAAAGTTGTGATGTGATTAAAAGGGCTATAAAATATCTGCGTGAGTCGTGAGTAAATACTTTGAAACACTTTATACTATTTGGACTGAGTAAAATGGAATAAAAAAGTGAGGTTTGATTTTAACACATTTTACTCAAGTTACCTGCTACCTATTGAAATAACAAGTATTTTACTGTATTCAGTTTTGTGAGTTTGTTGGAGTTAATATAGTGTTGCATATACATATATTCAAGTAGGTAATTCAGTTACACAACAGAATCTTTTGTTGCTACCTAATTGAATATTACAATTTTCATTTGATATTACCAAGATGGCGGAAACTAAGACCCAAATCGCCATAGTTTCTGAAAATTCTAACAAAATTATAAAATTACTTACCAATACCAAGAAGTGTGCTAAATCTAAAATCACTAGAGGCTATTTGGAAACGCGTTCGGAGACATTAAATGAATATTGGGATTTATATAATAAACAGTATAATTTTGTCATGGTTAACTATTCAGAGAAAGAGTTGAAAATTTGTAACTTTGACTTAGAAAATAACTATTTTTGTACTGAAGAAGCTTACATGGAGTTGAAAAGTTTAATTAAAGATCTCTTATATGAAATTGGTTGTATGTCAAATAGAAACATTTCAGAATCACCAAAAATTAAACCTAAATTACCACCAATTTCAATGCCTAAATTTAGTGGTGACTATAACGGATGGGTTAGCTTCAGAGACTTGTATCTTTCACTCATACATAATGATAACAGTCTTAGTAAAATTGAAAAACACCACTATCTGAAGTCATGCTTAAGTGGAGAAGCCGAACTGTTACTTAAAAATTTTACTCTTACCGAAGCAAATTATGATGATGCATGGAAACGATTAGCTGAGAGATATGACAACAAAAGAATGATTGTTAACAATATACTTAATCGCCTACTAAATCAAAAGAAATTGTTATCAGAAACATCACAAGGTATTAAAGATCTGCTGGATACAACTTGTCAGTGCCTTGACTCACTTAAGAATATAGAAATTAACACATCAAATTGGGATGCAATAATAGTACACATTATTGTTGGAAAATTAGATTCTGAATCACATAAGTTATGGGAACAATCTCTTGAAAACTCTACTGACATACCTACCTTCAAAGAGCTCACTTCATTTCTTGAAAAAAGATTTCGCACAATGGAATTGGTGTGCACCTCACAGGCGCAGCATCATAATACAAGAAAGCCCGTCACTACACAAAAGGTCACAAACATGAAGTCATTTGCAACAGAAATGAATAGTACATGCACATATTGTTCACAAAACCACTATATTTGTCATTGCAAAACGTTTGGTAGTTTAACAGTTGCTGAACGACAAGATTTTATTAAGAAAAACAACATATGTTTTAACTGTCTCATCAAGGGCCACAGTGTTTCTCACTGCAAGCAAAGCACAACGTGTAAGAAATGTGGGCGACGCCATCACACTCTACTGCACTATACAACTCTTGAAAAGACAGAGACATTTAATATTAACAACATCACTACCACTACTAAAGAGAAGGAGAGCAACGTCTCTGCTTGTAACACAATGTGCATGAAAACAGAAACCAACCAAAGTGATCAGGTCATTTTGGCAACTGCTCAAATTGCTGCAAAGTCAAAAAATGGTACTACTTACATTTTGAGGGCTCTTATAGACCAAGGCTCGCAAGCTTCGTTTCTAACTGAAGCTGCATCACAATTGTTGCAGTTGGACCGTATTCCTGTGAATGGCAAAGTCACTGGGGTGTCAAGTTCTACAGTAATTACAACAAAATCTATGGTACACCTCACAATACATTCAACACAAAAATCCTTGCCACTAATCAATTTAAAAGCATATGTACTTAAGAAACTCACTTCCTTATTGCCTTCTAGAGAATTTTCACACGATGCCTGGTCTTCTACAAAGCGTCTAGATCTTGCAGATCCGGAATATTACAAACCAGGTCGAATTGATGTACTTTTGGGTGCCGATGTGCATTCTGAAATCATACAAGAAGGATTACAAAGACATAGGTCACTTGTTGCTATTAACTCTTGCTTGGGCTGGCTGATATCTGGAAAGGTATCACAAACTGAAACACAAAAACATGATGTAATAGTTTCTCACACTAAAATAGAAGTTGATCGGTTACTCAGGCAATTTTGGGAAATAGAGGAAAACTTACCACATGAAAAACCTATGTCACCATTAGAGCTACAATGTGAGGAACACTACAAAAACAGTCACACACGCAACCATAATGGTCAATATGTTGTTAACTTACCTTTTAGAGAGAGACCTCCGATTAATCTGGGTGACTCTAAATTACTAGCTCTTCGTCGCTTACAGCAGATGGAGAAACGCTTAGCTCATGCACATGATCTACAAGAACAGTACAAACAATTTATGCATGAATATTTATCCTATGGTCATATGGAACCTGTACCTGTAAAAGAAATTAATACAATAAAACAAAAGTATTACTTACCTCATCACGCTGTCTTGAGACCTAGTAGCCTGAGTACTAAATTGAGAGTAGTTTTTGACGGAAGTGCTAAACCTGAAACAGGAAACTCCTTAAATGAAGAACTTTTAGTAGGACCACCGATATTACAGGATATTCGTAACCTGATAACAAGATGGAGACAACATAGGATATGTCTGGTAGCAGATATCCAAAAAATGTATAGAAATATTATGGTCTCCAAAGATGACACTGATTTCCAAAGAATCTTGTGGCGCAGTTCTCTTGAAAAACCAATACAAGAGTATAGATTGCTAACAGTCACTTATGGTACCTCTGCTGCTCCATATCTGGCAATTCGTTCTTTACACCAACTAGCTGAAGACGAAAGGCTTGAATTTCCTAGGGAAGCTGAAATCATAAAGGCAGATGTGTACATGGACGATCTAATGACAGGTGCATCTACAGAGGAAGACGCTATGAATCTTCAAAATCGTTTATCAGAACTGTTTGGTCGTGGTGGTTTTAGTTTACACAAGTGGTCTTCTAATAGTGATTTAGTGCTATCTAAAATTCCAAATAGTGATAAAGACTCACAAAGTGCAGTGCATATTAAAGTAGAAGGTGTAATTAAAGCTTTGGGTATAATTTGGAACTCACAAACAGACAGTTTTGAACTTAACATAAATTTAGAAGTTAATAAGAATATTGTTAGTAAGCGAAATGTGTTATCAGCTATAGCAAAAACCTTTGATCCTCTGGGTTGGTTAGCTCCTGTTTTAGTTGCTCTTAAAATATTTATGCAAAAGTTGTGGCTAGCTGGCTTGGATTGGGATGAAGAATTGACACCAGAGTTAAAAATTGAATGGTTCAAATATTTAGAAAATTTTAATAACATGCAAACCATTTATTTTCCACGCTGGCTTTTTGTTTCCAATACATCCACTAAAGTGGAACTTCATGGTTTTTGTGATGCGTCTTGTGCTGCTTATGCATGTGTTGTTTACCTCAGGGTTTGGGACAATGATGAAGTTAACGTACAGTTAGTTTCTGCTAAAACTCGTGTTGCGCCTGTAAAACAGGTGTCGTTACCACGTCTTGAACTCTGTGGTGCAGTACTGCTTGTTAGGATGTTAAAAATTCTTATTAGTGAACTTAATATTGATAGAAAGTGTGTATATGCCTGGACAGATTCCACCATTGTTTTGGCTTGGCTGCGTAAAATGCCTAATAATTGGACTACTTTCATAGCAAACCGGACTTCTGAGATTTTAATGACAACAGATAGTAGTCAGTGGTATCATATTAATTCTGCCAATAATCCAGCTGATCCAGCCTCACGTGGACTTCTACCAATGGAATTACAGCACTCAAAACTATGGTGGAATGGCCCAGATTTTTTAAAACAATGTAATGAAGTTACCAACTATATTCCTCGTAATCTTTTACCTGAAACTACATTAGAATCTAAAACAAAAATAGCATCTCATGTTTGTATTGATGAAATTGAATTTATCGATAATTATCTAAAGAGATTTTCAAATCTCACTAAATTAATTCGTGTCACTGCTTACTGTTTTAGATTTGCTTGTAATTGTAGACTTAAAATAAGGGATAACAATATAAGTTATTTAACTGCAACCGAAATTAATTTTGCCTTGAATGTTTGTATTAGATTGTCACAGTTAAAATACTTTGAACCAGAAATTGAACTTTTATCTCAAGGTAAAGGTGTTCATAAGAAAAGTAAATTGTATACATTAAACCCCTACATTGATAATGATAAAATTATAAGAGTTGGAGGTCGGTTAAGTAATGCTGCAGTTTCCTCTTATTTAAAGTCACCAATAATTTTAAACAATAACTGTGAATTGTCAAGACTAATTGTAATTAATGCCCATCATAAAACTTTACATGGTGGTCACCAGCTCACATTAAACTATGTTCGTAAAAAATATTGGATATTAAGAATTAAAAATTTAACAAAATCTCTCTTAAGGAAATGTATACCATGTTATAAGCAACGAGCTGAACCACAAGTTCCTTTTATGGGAAATCTACCTAGATACAGAGTGCAACCCGATCGTCCGTTTCATACAAGTGGTGTAGACTTTGCTGGACCATTCACGCTCAAACTGTATCCAGGTAGATGTAAAAGAACTACTAAATGTTATATTTGCCTTTTTGTATGTACTGTCACAAAGGCTCTTCACTTGGAGGTCGTCAGTGATTTGACGGCGTCTGCTTTCTTGGCAGCTTTTAAGAGGTTTTCTGCACGTCGCGGTCATTGTAAAGATATTTGGAGTGACTGTGGAACGAATTTCGTAGGAGCTTCAAAAGAATTAGAAGTAGCATTTAAAAATTCAAAATCAAAAGTAGTTTCGGAAATAGCCGAACTATTGGCAAACGACCAAACAAATTGGCATTTTATCCCTCCCCATTCTCCACATTTTGGTGGACTCTGGGAGTCTGGCGTAAAAACGGTAAAAAACCATTTAAAACGAATCATTGGACAGACTTCTCTCACATATGAAGAATTTGCTACACTTCTCACACAAGTCGAGTCATGTGTCAATTCACGTCCCTTAACCTTAATAAACTCCTCTTGTGATGAACCGCCAATAACTCCAGGCCATTTTCTATTGGGGGAAACACCCGTATCTGTTTGTGAAGAAAACCTTAGTGATGTTAAGATTAGCCCCTTAGATCGGTGGCGTATGTTGCAGAAAATGATGCAGTGTCTATGGCGTCGCTGGCAGTTAGAATATTTAACCACACTTCAAAACAGATATAAGTGGAATAAAAATTGTTTTGATATCAAACTAGACACAATTGTATTAGTGAAAGATGACAGACTACCTCCAGGTAAATGGCTGCTAGGGCGTGTAGTTGAGAAGCATCCAGGGACCGATGGCATAACTCGAGTAGTGACTTTGCAATATAAAAATAAAAGGTTTAAGAGACCCGTGGCTAAGTTGTGTCCTCTACCCCTGGATGATTGAAAGTTAATTTATGTTGATTTTTTACTTTGTTGTCTGAAAGTTATTATTAGTTATTATTACTTGTCTAAGTAAGTTAAATGAAGGACTATAGTAGTCCTTGGGGTGGCAAGATGTTAAGATATTAACCCACTATAATCCAGAGCCATGTAAAAAAAAAAAAAAAGTGTAACACAAATTTTGGAAGAAAGTTATCTTGTATCGTTTTTGCACACAATATATTGAGAGTTTATAAAAATTACAAAAAGTGTTCGTTTAATTCACCACAGTTTTAGAACTAAAGATGACAAGGTAAATCAAAATTTCGAATGGTTTAGTTATTGTTCTGAGATTTGAACTTAATGGTTACATAATATATCATTAATCTGTGATGGTTACTGAAGCTTACAGCAAAAGTGATATGGATCATGATTGTTGGACAAACAATTTTAGGACAACAAATTAAGTACTTTTTGAAACACATGTAATGAACATTTTTTTAATACTTTTATCATATTGTTAGCTTATTGAAATTAATATTCTCATAGGTGGTACCCATTAAATAAATTTTGAAACATTTTCTCAATTTTTAGATAATATTGTAGTACATACGTATTACCTGAAAACTTGAAATGTTTCAGTGACATAGTTATCAGTCAACTACAATACTAGATAATTAAAAAAATAAGAAAATATAAACTCGCTTTAATAGAAGCTTATATAGAGTACTTAATAGTGGTAGGTATTTACTACTCGATGTTTGAGTGCTCAGCCAAGGCAAGGTAAATTATCTAACTTTGTAGTGTTATGTTTGAACTGTTAAAATTCTGGGATGGTATTCTATTTTTAAAGTGCAGAAGCCCAGAAGTAGAGAAAAGGATTATTGAACGATAAGGTAGTCACTCAATATTAACTGTTGTCTTCTGCACAAATAATATTTATGTAGTAGCAGTGCTTGGTGATAAGAAGTGCAAAAACAGATAACATAAAAGAATTTTGATTTTTTTCTTTAAATATGTTTGGATTTTGTTTAGTATTAACGCGTTTGCTCTACGTTAACCCTAAAAATAATATAATTTATGTAGTACACATAGCAGTATAATATAACTAGCTGACTCGGCGAACCTCGTACCTACCCTTTAGAAGCAATAATTAATGTACTTACCTACTTAAATCTTAATAACGCTATTAAAAATGGGGGTTGGTGGTAAAAGGTAAATTTGGGGCCAAAATATAAAAAATAAAAAAATTTTTTATCTAAAAAATAAAATTTAGGGCAGGGCCACCCTTATTACCAACAGAGTACAAAAACAGCCTAAGACCTTTACTTAGACCTACCAAATATCTTAGGTACACAAAAAAAAATCATAAAAACCGGTTAAGCCGTTTCGGAAGAGTGTTATCGCACACTGTTGCACGAAATTTTTATATATTATATATTAAATAAATATACTAATTGATAATGGGTCAAAACTCTTTATGTGTTCCCGTAATCCCCCATGTAGGAATAAATATTTTTACATTGGGCTGGTATTTAATAGCACCCTAGCCAAACTAACGCCATCTATTGAGCTTTTACGCATTAAGTACATACCTCGAGTACTATGCTTTTATATGTATAAAGCAAAGAGGTATCTCTTTGCTTTTTTATTCTTATAAACATTGGTATAAAAGAAAGATGGCACTGTTTTCATGTTATTTTATAAAGTGTAATGTTCAGTCGTGCGTGAGGCGGACCCCAGACATTCAGTTTATAATGTGGTTCATCAGTGTGTTATATACTGATGATTGACATTCTGTCAACGGGATTTTTTGGCAATACTAGACGTTCAGTATTTATCAGGTCAGTATTTTCGTGTTTTGGAGCAGTTCAGACGTGAAATGGATACAGAGAAAGCTTGTGTGGCAATTATCTCAGCCATTGGTTTAAAAAAAAGAATAATAAGAAAACGATGGACCAAATATTTGCTACAACAGAGAGAAAAATATACTGATTGGTCTAGGGTCCGCCTAAGATTACTAAATGTTTTTATGCCTTATTAAAATAAACTGCATGGTAGGTGATATTTTTTTGATTAACTTTAACTAAAGTCTCGGTGGCGTAATGGTTTGATCGTTCTGGTTTCGACTACAAAATCAAAGTAACTTTCGCCATGGTCGATCCCGGGATGGGTCGGTCAATATTTTGTAATCTCGAGCTCCTCCGTGATTAGTGAGGTACGTAAAGCCATTGGTCCCGGTTTTTACTGCATCCGCTTTATTCCGCCAACCCGCATTGGGCCAGCGTGGTGGTGTTCTGGCCCAAGCTCCCCATGTAATAAGGCCTGTGCCCAGCAATGGGATGTATGAAGGCTACGATGACGATGATGAATTATGTAAGTTTATGTATCCAGTATAACCCATACCCCATTTGGATTCCTGATTCGTCTGTCTGTTACCTCTTCACGCCTAAACCGCTTAACCGATTTAGATGAAATTTGGTACTAAAATAGTTTGACTCCCGGGAAAGGACATATTATTATATTAGTGAAAAGGGGGTTGAAGTTTGTATGGGGAATCAATAACCGCTGAACCGATTTGGATTAAATTTGGTTCGGAGATAGTAACTAAAACTATCTCAAAAAAAAGTTTTATCCCTATAATCACCCCTAAAGGGTGTAAAAAGGGGGGTGGAATTTTTTTACAGGACATCAATAAAAAAGGACTCTGACTTTTATCATTTAACTTTTCGTTAGAAATAAATAATATTTATGTATTTTTGATCAATTAATTTGTCATCGCTTTAGGGAGTGGGGTGGATGATTGTATGGCGAATCTCAAAAAACAATATTTTTTTAAGGTCAATATTAAATTACTTTTTCAAAGATTTAATAGTATATTTTTAGCCAAGTGTTGAAAGTCTTCGTTCGAGCTCCAATAGTTCGAGGCTGAAATTGGTACTTGGTACACCCAAGGTTTCATTTCCAATACGAGGAAAGTAAACAAAGGCTAGATAACTAATTAAATAAAAAAAATGAAAATAATTTATCATTCAAAATAATTGGCATAATCTTGCTTCCCCGCCCTTTTTTCCATTTTATTGTTGTTTTTTAATCATCTCTATTATAGAGAACACAAGGGGCATTAATGCCCATACAGCCATGTCTAAAGTATGATCTTCAATACTTCAATTATTGCATTGAAATGCCGGTGCAACACATTTCAACGCATCTTGGTTGCTTGGCGCAAAATAGGTTTACCTATGGTTACAGTCTCCGTGATGTAACTTTGACGAGGTAGATAACCACGACAAAATTCTCAACGTCTTTTAGATCAAATTCACTTAAATTACAATAATATTGCAATTGCTCATCAACACAAACCAATGCTTTATAAAACTACACCAATTTTATAACATAATGCTTTTGTAATTATCATAATAAAAATATTGACTGAAAACATGAAAACCCGCCACAAACTCTTATGGAATTTACTCGAAATGTAGAGATTTCCTGTAAAAGTCGGCAAAGTGTCAAGCCCACATCTGGCGTTTTTTTTTCACGTTTCTTTAGTAGTTGCAATAAAATATGAAATTCGTAACAATTTTCAATGTATCATATTAGAGCTTGGAGCTAAATATATTGTAATTAAGACAGTCTCTCAACGTCTTTCGGACCAAATTAACGTTTATTACATTAATTTTCCATATTGCACGTCAGCAAAAACACTTTTTTTTAGAAAATTACACAAATTGCAGCAAATCAATTTTTTTTACAGTTTTTACATGTTCGCTCAGATACAATTTATTTATTTATTAAACAATGTTTCAACAGCATTTTTATAAACACAATACAGAGTAGCATTGCCTAGACATGAGCCAATTAAAGAAACAAATTATGCTTATAACAATGGTAGTCTTAAAGGTAGATTGTTGCATAATTTCACAAATTAGGTAGTACAATTAAAAATGAAAATACTTGCATAATAATAATAAAGAAAAACAAAAGTTGGCAGGTATTCACTTACGAGAGAAGAAACTCAGTTATACTATGATTAAGATACCATAAATACTGTGTAATTGTGCGTGTGTACGAAAGAATTCAAATGATATTTTTTCATTTTCTTTATATATTAAAAAAGATGTTTTTCGAAGTGTGGCTGTATAGATTTATGCCGTAGTCCAATAACAATATGACTTTTTACTTACTAAGTTTTTTAATACTTTTCCGCCCTAGGGAAGAAATGTGTCACTATCCGCCCGCTTTTTAGATAAACAATGGCACACTTTTAGAGTATGAGAAATAAAATTATGCAACTGTAGTTTTATAGGTAATAAACTGTAGTAAAGCCACTGTTACGTTACGCATTTTTAATACCTATGTAAATGTCTATTCAAACTGGTCACTACTATACACACGCGGGGTTTTACATATTTATCTTTTCACCATATACCTTCCATATACATAAGTACGTCAAAGTGCATGTACATTGACAGCTATTCGTTTCCCAAGTTAAATCACGGTATTTTAATAAGTATTAAGTGTTCCTACCTACACAGCAGAGCCTGGAAAACCGCAACACAAAGTTCAAAGTGAACGAGGTGAGTTCTAGACACAGCCGAGACGAGTGTCTGCGTGAGTGCTGGCACGTTCAAACTAGTACATAAATTAGTAAAAATAATTCTCACAGCGTGTGGTATCGAAAAAATACAAATCGTTCTTCTAATAACTTTTGCGAATCAAAAACATTTTTTCTATACCTACCTATTTCATGGAAATGATGAAGCAAATTTTAGTATTAAGTAATTCTATGATTAATTAATCACGTGTATTGAAATAATAGATCAAGATCTATTATTACTGCTGTAAAGAATAGACTCTGATGTAAAGTAAACATAATATATTATGTAGGAAAAAACTCTTATCTAGTCTTCATATTTTCTTTGCGGACGAAAATCTTTGGGTCTATTATCTATTGTTACTTATTTTTTACTGCGCCTTTACCAAAATCTTTTTACTGCGCCAGTTTTGTAATGGACTGTACCTATTTATCAAGATGTTCACTATCGTCATTGTGACGTATTGCTTTTTAACTACAATGAATAGGTTCTAACCTTGGTTCTAACTTGGTAGTTATTACTTAAACTGTTAAAATGATTTAGAAAATAGCCCCACTGAATTTTCTTTCATAGTGGTTTGTTGGAGTAGTCAGTTTAAGAATCGTCAGTAAATTCATTTGAATATAATTAAAATTAAACAAAAAATAAAACCGACTCCAAAAAGCTGAAAAGGATAAAATAATTAAATTTTAGTAAGTAGGCACTCATCCCCTAGGAACATATTTTTGGAGTCGGTGCTTCACTATCTATGGTTTCTGGAAACAACTTAGCGCCAGCTCCAAAAATATGTTCCTAGGGGATGAGTGCCTACTTACTAAAATTTAATTATTTTATCCTTTTCAGTTTTTTGGAGTCGGTTTTATTTTTTGTTTAAATTTTTTTTTCACAATTTTTAGTGATAACTTTTGAAGGTCAAAGCTAGATGGGTGACCGTGAGCTTATATTGTTTTCTACTATCGTATCATTTCACTAAAAATTCATAGGAAAGCAAATATCCGCAACTTCGCATATGTAGACGACTTAATTTTTCCAGTTTTTTTGATTTAAAAACCAAACTACCCAATGGATTTCCAAAAATTTTTTATGGGACCAAATGGGAACTATTCCGCATCCAACAAAAAAAAATCATCAATATCGGTTCACCCAGTCAAAAGTTCTGAGGTAAGAAACATAAAAAAAAACATACAGACGAATTGATAACCTCCTCCTTTTTTTGAAGTCGGTTAAAAATGACAAAATTTCGAGAGCTAAGTAACGAGGTTTGGCTTCAAAGGTGGATACAGCTTTATGTGTATACTTTGATCTACAAATATAAGTTTCGAGGTATTTCTAACAGACATCTAACCTTAATTAATTACTTAACCTTACATTTTAAAACTTCCAAGACACTTCCACTTTAGGAGTTCGGTGGCGTAGTGGCTTGAGCGTTCTGGTTTCGATTATAAAAACCAAGCAACTTTCGCCATAGTCGATCCCGGGATGGGTAAACTACAATTTCTAATCTTCGAGCTCCTCCGTGCTTCGCAAGGACGTGAAGCCGTTGGTCCCGGTTGTTACTGAAGCCGCTTCACTCCGCATTGGGCCAGCGTGGTGGTGTTGAGGCCCATACTCCTCATGTGTTTCTTCCGTGTAGGATAGCTTGTACCCAGCAGTGGGACGTATATAGGATGGTGATGATGATGAAATTGATTATTGCAAAATGCCTATGCCATTTTTCACCAAGCAACTTCTTAGCGTAGGTAAATAAGTTATATATACAGTCTGTACGAGTATCTGGATGAATACTGTCACCAACATAGATAAAGTGTTGGTACTTAATTAGAAATATTTGTTTACATTTTATTTTGGCTAATTATTTTAGATAGGTAGTATATTCAAATAAACAGTTTGGGCCCTGTAACTCAAGCAAAAATGTAAACAAAGATTCCTCAAAGTATCCACAGTTATTACAAAGTGGTCCTAATGTTCAAAAGTTCTTAAATTAGGAGAAATAGTCATTTAAAATTAAGATTTCCCTTCAATTAATTTTCACATTGTTATTGTTATCGTAAGATATCTTGGTACCGGGCATTTTGATAGATTTTAAGATGTATAAGTGTCACTAATTGTCACTCACTGTCAATTATAGCAACTGGACAGAAAGTTTGTATCATATTGCTGGCTCAATTAATTAATACCATCTGGACGTAATTACTGATTAGTTAAAGGATGTAGGTATATTTAAATTTTTTGCTGCTGTAGGGCCCAACCTGTATGTACGGAAACAGATAGACTAATGTTGAATCTGGATGCATTTCTTTAGCGGTCTTTGATGCCTTCATTCCATTACAATGTTCGCGACACTAAAAATATAGACAGGTTTTTCGAAATGTATATAATTTACATTAAAAAGACATTACTGGCGCTAAATGTGTCTCTAAATAAAATAAACTTATTTGAAGTATTTTCCAGTTTTTTATTACTATTATAAATTATTTCAATTATATACTTTAAGCAGGGATTATAATTACAAATATTTATCCTAAAATTTAGTGTAAAAGGATTTAAAATTATAACGAAATTTCGCTTTATAAAAATAGGCTCTATCCCTTTTACTACATGAAATAGAAAAAATGAAGCATTCCTACTTAGTTAGGCACTCATGGCCATAAATATGCCAGATATTGTATTTTACCAATAATTTATACGTATAAATAATTGGGACGAGATTTCGATTCCTATTGATTAAAATAATATGTCATCTAATGAATGACATTAGTAAAGTCAACAACGAAACTCGAATAACACACAAACAGCTGTTTTACTTTGGATGTGGTTCCAACTTTTGTTGACCTTTTGTTTTGCTGATCGTACACGTCTAAAGTTTGTTTGATGTATTTCGAGCAAAAAATTAAGTAAATACTTATAACAGAAAACGCCAAATTATTTTTTTTTGCTCATTTTGCTAATATTTTAATAAACTCAGCTTTTTACGTAAATGCGTAGTCACGACTTCTAAAAGAAATATATTAAAATATATAATATACATATAACCACTTAAAGAAGCATGATTTGACGACCGCCTGGCCGAGTGGTCTGTACCCCAGGCTACTCGTTCAAGAGGTCCCGGGTTCGAATCCCGGTAGGAACAAATGTTTGTATGATGAGTACGAACATTTGTTTACGAGTCATGGATGTTTATATGTTTATTTAGTATATTTCTAATATTTATATACATATTATTATCATTATTTCTCCGTTATCTAGTATCCATAACACAAGCTCTTAATGATGCTTACTTTGGGCTAGATAATAGGTGTGAGTGTATAAATATTATTATTATTATTATTATGATAAATTAATTGACTCACAACATCATAGACATAATTGTAAATTATATATTTATTATTGAAATGTTTTTCGCGCCCTATTTAGAAAAGTGTAACGGAAAAGTTATAAGTGATAACTGTTTAAATTTATTGCTGAGAAAATATATTACAACATATTATATTTATACCACAGTAAGGGATAAAAGTTCGACTTGGGTCTGGTCGATGAGCACAAACGCGGTTATGAAACAATATCCTGTGAGTTCTTAAGCAAGTTTTCTGAAATGACAATATAAAATATACAAAGGTAGGTAAGCAATATGCAGAAAGTTACACTATAATTGAACTAGTTTTATTTTATTGCTAATTTGGTTCACAAACTATCTCTGCCACCTTTAATTACATAATTTTTCTATTGTAGATTTTCGTAGACATTGCCCTGTCTTTTTAGTCTTACTTAAATAAGTATATAAAATAAAGTAATAAATAATCTTGTAAGTGTTCCAACAGTAAAGCTTGAACCAAGCGAGTTGTTTTGCATTGAATTTTTTGAGTCACTTAAATTTACTTTGCATTCGGATACACAGTTTGAGGTCAACTACGACGCATAATATGTACATCTGAGCAATTTCGAAACCAAATAATTTAGGCAGTTGGGCTGCAGGAAGCCTTGTTCTGAGAAGAACATACAAAACTATGTCCATTTAGCTGAAATGTGAAAGTCGAATCAATTTTCAATATAATAGTGTCCAGTTTTAAGTATTCAAAGTATGTTAGAGTCTTTTTTTAGGCATTTAATACCTGTGTCAGAAGGCTCTGCCCTTAAAATTTTACACTGAAATAAAATGAAATGATGTCGGCGGCATCTAGTTGAATTAGCCACTTAATTAGATGTCTAGTACATTAATTAAACGCCGTCACCCAAGTTAATGGCCAGGCCGATAGTTAATTGAACTAGAATTATGCAACGTTTAACAACTTGCACCCTTTATGTACTCTCCTTCTTCGTAATATTTATATCACTTTAGGTTTAGGTTTAGTTAGGAAATTAATTTTCAGCAATAAGGTTGCCAATTTGTACTGCTTTGTGTTTGTATAGTTTAATTTGTCTCATGTGTATAATAAAGAATATTTATTATTATTATTATTATTAACTTGGCGTATTGAAAGTGGGCTCAATTAGATGACTAAGCGGATCGTTTTGTATTTGACGAGTTTTAGTGTGATTGGCATAAAAAATAACCTTGATCCTAACTGTCACACTACAGCTACTCGATTTTCATTTTAATTTCATTTCATTTCAAATCAAAATTTCCATCACGAAAGCGTTTAAACCAAAATCGCACGGTGCGTTCATTAGCAGTCCCCTCTCCAAACGCAACATTGATATTGCGAGCTATTTCTACCGCGTTAGTTCCGCGTCGGAACTCGTATTCAAAAATCACTCGAATTTTCAAAGTATCCATTTTTCTTGTCTAAGCTGAATAAAAAACAACTGAAAGTTGATAATCGTATGTTGCACAATTTTTAAAAGAAGAACTTCATAGGAACCATTTGAAAAAAGTTTCACTCTAAAATCTCAAACCTTAAAGGTTCTATGTCAATTCGAAGTACTCATTACAATAAAACGGAAACTTCATACTTTAACCCCTATTATTACGAGTACAACAGTTTAAACAAATGCATTTAACTCCTTTTAGAAAAAAACGAGGCACTAGATTCTAAAATAAAGATATCCATTATACTGCGGTCAAGCATGTCACCTCAAAGATATTGATTCGTATTATCATTAAGCTTCTTGACTAAATTACAGTTAGGTATCTACTTAACATGCATAAACGACGGATTGATTTTTTAAAAAGGATCAATAAATTAACATAATCCTCTTAAGATAAAGAAGACAGAATCGTACCAAGTATTAGGAGACTGATTTAAATATTGCATTACTATTTTGTAACAAAGAAATATAAATAGATTTTCGTAATTACGAAAATCTATTTATATTTCTTAAAAACAAGTTTAATAATTTTTAAAATATTATATTTTATACTTACACAAATTATATTAGATATACCGAAACACGACTATTGTTAGATACACAAATATTTCTGCGGATGCTTCGTCTGACCTTTTATATTATTTACGCACGTTTATTTACTTACTAATATTATTTGAACACAAGAGCGCTGTTAGGTCTTAGAATACATACAGTATTATCATTAATTTAAATTATTTGGTTTTTAATTGGGTTTTTTGCCATACATCATCACTTTGTAATGAGAAATAGCATTAGTTATAAAAGCTTACAAAAGCAATTTTCATTATCACCAGCCTATATACGTCCCACTGTAGGCCTTCCTATATGGGAGAAATACATGGGGAGTTTGGGCCATAGCACCACCACGCTGGGCCAAGCGGGGTAGTGGGTTAAAGCGGTTCAGGAACAACCGGGACCAACGGCATAACGTGCCTTCCGAAGGCCGGCGGAGCTCGAGATAACAAACTTTGATTGACCCATCCCAGCATCGACCATGGCGAAAGTTGTTTGTTTTTCGAAATCAAAACCAAAGCGCTCAAACCACTACATGGAAGAATGCTATAAGAGCTTATATTGTAAGGGGACCGTCTCGGTGGTATTTAAATTATACAAAAGTTATTCTCAAGCTTTTTTGGTATTGATGACCCCTATGATGATTAGTTGGACTTCGCTGACTCTTAGTCCGTAGTAATAAACTTTTTTATGAGAAACGTTTGAATTAATGTATAAGACGATTACAATATTATTCGTAGTCGCCGTAGAGTCTGTTCCGATAAATATTGTCACTGTTTCAATTTAGAACTTTAAAGTTTGTATTTTAATGATTTCCACTATGCTGATACAAACTAGACTATTATCAATCCTATTACTGTATAAATACGGCTTATATAGTTTTTTCGCTATGAAAATTTAACGGCCTTAGGCCGTTCTGTTATTAAAAACTATTAATTATAAAATGACATATTTGGAAATCCCATTAATCAGTTAACTACCAATGGAAAAAGAGTCACAAAAAATATTTTATTTATTACAAGTCAAATCGTCGTTTGGCTTGAGTTAACAAATATATCAAAACAATACATTTTACCCAAATAGTAGTTTAAAAAACACGTGTTCAAACGCGGTATCTATGTAAATCAAGTTTTGCAGAAAAATAAACCTTGTTAACAGAAAACCGGCAGTAACAAATGACCGATACAAGCACAGCTTAAGCGGTACAAAACGAGCGATGTAAAGAGCTTTAAGTGATTTTAAAAGTGTCATCGCTAAATAACATCGCTTATTTGCATTCCAAGCCAAATAAGGAAAGAAAAGAGAATTTATTTACAGTCAAAAACAGACGAAATGGACGTTCGAATTCTTACGACAGAGATTCAAAGGCGACGACATTTTTGCAAGTATTCAGTTAAATGGTCGGTATTTTTGAATGAAAAATTAATGGCGGTCCTAATTGCGATATTTAAGGGACTTAATTACAATACGAGTAATTAATCAGCATTGAAATTATTTATGTTTGGTTCTGAGAAATCGAGCTCTAAATAAAGATGCAATCTATCATATAGTTGTATGAATTCTAAAGTCTATAGGAAAAGATAGTACACCTTTGTTTCGAACACCATTCGACCTTAATAATTCTTTATAACAATTAAAATTTTACGTAGAGCATCATACTAAGTGGTACAAACTCTATTTATTTATTTATAAATTAATGTACAGTACACACTCAATACTTTTTTATGTCTAGATATAGTAGCCTCACGTAAGCTCAATGACTGTAGAACCTTACTTTGCAAAGCTTTGATTTAGTTCACGGCACAAATAACACTATACTACAGCTTCGATTGGTATGACACTGCAAAGTAGAGTGAAGTTTTTTTATAAATAAAGAACGCAAAAGGTTAAGATGATATTTTTAAATAAAGTCCACCGTAGTATTTTATATTGATCGACCATTTAAAATTACAAAATATTGAAAACTTGCTTGTTTCTGCGAAATGACGTTCTTTGTATGATTACTTGCATGCGTAAAATTTTGACTTTTTTTCTACATTATATTCATGACTCCACGAGAAAAAGACCAACCAAGGAATATAAGATGTAGGCACTGAGGTAGGTAGCAACTTTTTAAGGCCATTAATGAACTGGGCCCAATTTTTTTTAATTAAAAATTAAAATTTTGTAATTTATTTTAATTTAATTTCATTTATGCTTTGATAACTCATGAAATATTTATAATCAAAGCTAATGAACTAGTGATTGTTTGTACCCTAAAATTCGGCGTTATTTTATTTTTGATATTTTAAGTGTAACGCACTCTAACACCAGATTAAAGGGGACCGCCATAACTTTTAACAAGATATTATGTTGATTTGAAATTATTAAAAATATTTTTTTGCTGCCAGATAAGGTAAAATTTTGAACAATAAAGGGTGCTCTTAGAAATAATAAATTCTCAGGTCATTAACATACCAATATGCAAAGCAGCCGAATGCTATCGAATTCTAGTAAATAAGAACTGCACTGAATTTCATTTTATGTATTAAAAAAGTGTTTCGAAAAGAAAACATAAGGCGATCTAATGAAACGTTGTTTTGGCCGAGACCGATATGAATAGAGATATGGTATGAGCAGGAGGAAAAAAAGACGAAATAACGATCGCACGTGTCAAGTAAGCGAAAATACACAAAGTATTTATTAAGAATTACGAAAATTGACATGTATTACAAAAAAAACGCTTCTACACTATTGTGAATATTAATGATGTCTACTATTTTATAAAGTAATTTTCTATTGAATAAAATTTATCGCTTTTTTATACATCTAGATACCAGATAAGCTGACGGCCCACTTGGTAGGAAGCGGTTACCGCCGCCTATAGACACCTGCAATAACAAGGAAAAATCACTTGATATTGCAGGTGCGTTGTCATCCTGAGGCCTAAGATGAAAACCCGTCCATGCCCAGTAATTACACTGACCACCTTTCCCTTCAATTCAAAAGATAAAGCGAACTGTTTCACGGCTGAAATAAGAAAGGTGTTTACTAATAATTTTAAGTTTTCCTATTTTTATGACCTCCTTTCGGAAATAAAATGTAACGAGGCGAAATATTTTAATAGTATTTTGGTTCTACACAGTCTGGATAAAGATATAAATATTTTCTACAGTGTATCTCCCTAACTGAGGAAGACAATATTTGTTTTGCTTAATTTTTTTGTACTCATAAGGCCCTCATCTCCTGATACTTAGCTGTTAGAGATTGTCCACCTCCATATTGTACAATATTTACTTATGGCCACGTAAAAGAAAATTTAATGTGGTTTTGAATCCATTTTGAATTTATTATTACAAATTTTAAAAAACTAATAAAAAAGGTAGCACTGGTAAGTGTAATTACTGGGCATGAACGGCATTTCATCTTAGGCCTCAGGATGACAATGCACCTGCAATATAAAGTGATTTTTCCTAGTTATTGCAGAATCTATATGCGGCGGTAACCGCTAGGTGGGCCGTCAGCTTGTTTGTCATCTAGTTGTATAAAAAACTACAGCCATTGAATAGAACTTACCCTATCAGTATTTACTGAGAAACAATTTCTAATGATGTTATTTTTTCTTCAAGGGAAAGAAAAAAAACACCATTTTTTTCTTTCTTTCTTCACACATGTGAAGTATATGTATAACAAGACTACTCTATGTTTTGTAGCAAAAAGTTTGTACATGAAATAAAGGTCTGAGACTCTAGATGCGAGTTTTGACTTAAGTGAACTTTGTAACCCACGACCGGTTGAGTGGTCAGTACCCCTGTCTACGTAGCCAGCGGTCCCACATTTGTATGATAAGTACCAATATTAGTTCATGAGTCGTGGATGGTTCTATTTTTTTATTTCTAGTGTTTCAATAAGCATCATCATCATCACAGGCCTATATACGTCCCACTGCTGGGCACAGGCCTTCCTACATGGGAGAAACACATGAGGAGTTTGTGCTATAACACCACCACGCCTGGCCCAATGCGGGTTGGTGGGATAAAACGGTTACAGGAACAACCGTGCCTTGCGAGGCACGGAGGAGCTCCAGATAACAAACTTTGATTAGGTAAGTAAAGCTATGCTTGTATTTTGAAAAATGATACAATTACAATCAAACCTATAAACACAGAAAGGTTACCTATATCAGTACCAAACTACAATAATTTCAATCTTCTTTGTGAAAATGGCAGGATACCAAAGGCATATGATGCAGAGTACTATAAGCTTCCTTCGGCTCTGAATAACGATGATGTTTTACTGCACACAGATTTAGTGGATGGAGAATACGCAGATAACGTTTAGAAAATTAAATCAAATTTTATAAAGAAGTATAATTTCAACTTTGATTTAAATAACCAGTAAATAATTAATGTACTGTAAATATTTTAATTACTAAAAATAGTTTCTAAGTTTGCTAATAATTGCAAGGTATTCTTATTATTTTGATTGATGTTATCTCAGAAAGGCTTTTGTTTCAAAATGCAAAGGGGTTGTGATTGTTACTTTGTTGCTTGTTATTTCCATTTAAGGAAACGTTTTTTTCATTCCTCATGCTCGGAAAGCAGCGTTTTCCTGATCTAAGTATTGGGAGGAAAACGCTAGTTCCCACCACAGGGCGGGAAAAACTCATACTAATTGCTTCCTTTCCTAGGGCGGAAATAAAAAAAATTAAAATAGAACTGAATTTGGTTACCAATATGTGGTCCAAAGAAGAAAAAAAAAGTATTCCGCTGAATGGCCAGTAGGCGGTAACGCGATGTGTTCCAAATTTAAAAATACTCTATAACAACCTCGTAGGGATTGATTCCTTTCCACCCTTTATAAAGCAATCTACTATTTTTACTGCCTTTACATTGTATGTTAATGTGATTATGCGAATAAACATGATTAATTATAAAGAGTTCATTTAATGTGCGTTATGATCAGATAAGTGTTGATCTCAGATTAGTTGATAAATAAAATCTCTTTCATTGTTGATGGCATTGCAAATAAGTTAGCATAGTCGATGCCATGACGACGCCGCAAGATGCCAGATGATTGACATGAAGATGACTTCTTTAGTCAAAAGAATAACGAAGTTGTTTTGAAATAAGATTCAATGGTTGTGATGACATTATTTTGGCATACAAATAAATATAGAAATGAGAAATAAAATCAATGAAACTCACTTAATATTGGTTTTAATCTCAAAAGAAGGTTTTAATATACTATTTACTGGTGGTTACACCTGGCGCTTGAGTTACCGGCAGGACAACCTACTTTCGTTGCTATTAGAGATACTTAAGGTTATAGTTATTATAGTTTAGTATTATGCATCTTGCGAGAGGAGCTCGGTGGCGTAGTGGTTTGAGCGCTCTGGTTTCGATTACGAAAACAAAGCAACTTTCGCCATGGTTGAACCTGGGATGTGTCAATCAAAAATTTATAATCTCGATCTCCACCGTGCTTCGGAAGGCACGTTAAGCGGTTGGTCCTGGTTGTTACTGCAACCCACTAACCCGCATTGCGCCAGAGTGGTGGTGTTATGGCCCCATCTCCTCATGTGTGTCTCCCATGTAGGAAGGCCTGTGCCCAGCAGTGGGACATATTATAGGCTGATGATGATGATTATGCATCTTAAGATTTTAAGGTATTTGGTCTCATCTTTTAATAGCACAAAAAAAAACCTTAAAAACATTGTATTTTTTTGGCTCTACTATTCTAATGTTGACTTTTGGCGCTTTCGCCCTTTGTGCCCCGAGATATCAATATTTCTTTGCTAAATCAGACAAACCTTTGTTAGTTTTAGAATCAAGATTTTAAAAATTTTATTTTCAAGGAACAATATATAACGTATCTGTGTAATATAATATATAAGGATCAATTTAAGTATTATCTCCTAAAAAATTTTTGGCATGTTTATTGTTACAATTTTTTTTCTGAATTCTTTAAATAAAGTCTTCATAAAAAAACGAATTATAAGACAATCAATCATTTACGTCATGGATGAAATGCAGCTCATTAATTATAATAAATAACAGAGATTCGATTCGATCTTCGGCAAAACTAGAACGGTTAAGGTCGATAGCGTATTAAACATGAGCTTGACGTAGACATTGACTTGAGAGTTCAGGAGTACCCATAATTTATAAACTTTCTTATTTTTCTATATCTGTACCACTTGTGTAAGTTTCAATGATATCGAAACGTTCTGATCGCCATTGTTTTCAGCTATCAAACTAATCGCATAAAAACGACATTAGTGCCAAAATTATAAAAATTATCATCATTATCGTGATCTGTCCATACAAGCCCCACTGCTAGGCACAGGGCTTCATGGGAGAAACGCATTTGAACTATAACAACACCACTCTGGCCCAATGCGGGTTATTGGGTTAAAGTGGGTTACAATAACATCCAAGACCAATGGCTTAATCTGTCAAGCGGCGTTATCCCTCCGGAGGGCTATGTCAATAAAAAAAATATTGTGTCTGGAATCTGATGCTTGACGGGTTAACGTGCCTTCCGAAGCACGTGATAACAAATTTACAATAAAGGCTTAGCTATCCTTTTCATATTTTAGGATTCGTCAGCCACACAATAGAGATAACGACATTACAATCGATTGAAACTAAGGAGAGGACGCCCAAAGTAAGTACTATAGTCCGTGTGTATGTTCGTATCAATCGTCAGATATACCGTGTGAGTAAAACGAATGGCTAAGCTAATTAGCAGGCGGGATGCCATTTTTGCTATACTCACACATTCTCTATATCGTATCCACTTTAGTCTCCCTTCCCTACACTGGAGTACAGTATGAATGAGGAGCAGTTAATTGCACTCGTGTACTATGACTATGCAATGAAGATATAATGTTTATTGTTTAGGTATTAGATGTTAGTAGAGCTGTAACACCAGAAAGGAATAGGCGATGGTGGATGACTAACCGTACACTAGGCAATGACTGACGCGAACCAATAGGGAGGAAAGCGACATTGGACCTCACGCATTCCTTTTTTATTCCCTTCGCTTTTAATAGTGTCACAAGCAAATTGACGTTGGCTACTGGAATTCAGGTCTCGTTTATGTCCAAGGTTTGTGCAAATCCGATACTGCCTCTAAGACAATATTTTGGTGCAAATACAACCAATGTGTGGACACAGCATTATTATAATACGTTGTAAATGTAAGTAAGATCCATCACGATCAAAGGAAATCAAGCGCATCTGGTGGGCTGATTTATATTTTTGAAATAAAAAATGTGGATGACTCAGTGAAAGGAGGATAAAATTGATCATTTGTTGTGGTGTAATTTACATGAGGGAATTTATTTGAGTATCGATCAGTATCCCATTACTTGTTTTAACATATACTTGGTAGTATATCACCCGTTACAATGTTAAGCATAAACGTCTTTTACTGCATTTACATAAGGCCGATGTAAAGGTCAGAGGGTTATATTTGATATGCGGTAGATTGTACACTCGCTGTTGCCTTGACTCAAAAGGGTCGCTCTTGACTACACAATTTATTGGGCGATGTATCACATATGAACTCTTCCGAGAAAGATCAGGCTAAGAATAATATTAATACTGAATATAGAAATATTATTTAAATACAAATAACAAAAATAGTCAATTATAATAATTGAAAACATCAAGGACACTTGGGCAATATTTTTTTACAAATTCTTTTTCATAATGGCAACTTACCTACTACTTAAAGAAAAAATATTATAATTCCGAAGTATATTTTTATGTATAAGTCGGTTCTCACAACATCTTATAGTAATTAAATTGTAGGATTACTCGGTTTTTATTAGGTACCTATATATTTTGTGATAATCATAATAAACGATTACCTACAAGAAGAAAGGCACTGGAATATTGAAAGTATTCTTTATTCCGACTGAAGTTAACTTATAAAACTCAAGTAAAATCTTCATATGTTTATAAAAAAGCTTATTAAAAATAAGGCTTTAATAAGATTCGAAAACTTTCCATCGTGCCTACGACGACGGACGGCATCAGAAAGTATACGAATGTTGTCTCTTCGCACACGAAGGCCCTTCAGTCCAAGGTTCGTTGAAGTGCGACCATCGGCTTTTTATTTCACGCACGTAGGTAACTGTTTTACTGATGGTTATCGCCAAAAATAACCTTTAATTACCGTGTAGTTTGAGCTGCCCTGACCTTTCACACACACAAAGACTGCTTCTTCGTAAAGAATTACAAATTATTTAGATATACCTAGCCTGAGGGTAGACTTAATCAATTGAGAATATAATATATTCATATCTAGACATTTGTTAGTCATTAGATTATTAAAAATCTTGATGTATTATTTGCAACTGCTTATGTTTTCTTATTAAAAAATATAAGCAAAAAAGGTATCTCATTAATCATTACTAAAACTTAACACGCTTGTGCTATATGTTTAACATTTAGTCTTATGTTAAGCAAAAAAATTAGCATTTTAACCTTTATTTATATTTGTAAAAAATCAATCACTACGTCAGTGGTGTAGAATACACATAATTATTATAAGATTAGATTATTATAGATTAGAATATGCCACTTATATCAAACAAAGAATATGAAATACGACCGAGAAATTCTAATACAAATAAGATAAATCAAGAGTATGAACTGCCACATCACGGAGCATGATCAAGAAAAATATAATACTGCAGTCAGCTGTACTTAAAAAATATATAGGTAAATTAAAAAGATCACTAAAAAGCTTAATTCTCGCCAAAACATTTAAGCGATCTGAAAAATTCTATACATCATTGATATAGTGAGCATTCGGACATTTTCGGCGCTCAATCAATTTTTTTTTGTTAGGTAAGTATGATCAAATGCAAACCTTAAAAAATTTTGTAAGTATAGAAAGAAAGAAAGAAAAGACGTTTATTTGGTCACAATTTTAGGAAATTACAAATCGGTAAGTAAATATATACCTACCATGAGAATTAATGTAACCAGAAAGGTGACCAGCTCAGCATAGCTACGCAGAGCCACAACGCTTAATTTTCTACCGGTCCCGTTATAGACGATAAACTACACTGATTACACTATGATTGTATATTGTTATGAGAGTTTGAGCACAGCATTATCTACTCAAATTAAAACTGTGGAAGCACTGTGTAGGTACTTAAACTTTGTGTACTTCTGAATTTAGCAGTCAAATAACACTACCATAAACTGGTTTTCATAGTAGACAGCCACTCCTTACGGAGTTGTCGAGCTTGTATATGGGGCGCCTGATGGACAGGGTGGTGCCGGCATTACGACAATACATTGAAACATGGGCTATATTAGTTCATAGAAATGGTTTGCCACTATTAAAAACATCTTATTCATTTAATAATTTCATGACATTTGTATAAAACAATATAACATTGGCTGCATTATTTCAAAGAAATGTCATGAAATTATCAAATGACTAAGATGTTTTTGAAAGTGGCAAACCATTTCTATGAACTAATATAGCCCACTTTTTAATTTATTGTCGTATTGACCTTTATTAAAAAATGATATAACACCAAAGGGTAAAACGGGTAGTTCTCGTACAAGAAAAATAATAGTATTATTTTAACTTAAAATTATTATTATTCTAAGCACGTTATCAAAATAATGTATGTCGCCTCTGAGAGTTTCGAGTGTCTACGTACGGTTCCTTCATGAATTATGCGACACATCGATTACAAAACGGAACACAGTATCAATTCGGTGGCGGTCTCTTTTGTACTACACCCGGCGAATTTATCGCACGAAACAAAATAATTATCGAAATATCGAGTTTACGCTAAACCCATTAACGTGAACCTTGCTCCTTTTCCCGACACATACCAAAACAATCGTTCGCGCCTTACGGAAACAAATCTTTGTAGGTCATGGATTCAGATATTTATTGAAGCTAAAAACATTTAACTTTTTTTAATTTTATTTTATGTTTGATGTTTGAGAAATACATTTGCTTATAAAAATATCAAAACTAGGAAAATTTCACGTCGCTGTTTTCACCGACTCCAAAAAAGAAGGAGCTTATAAATTATTATTTCTTTTTTAGGTGTGTTAGCTCATATACCTACTTATCCGGAAAATTGAGATCGATTTTGATAACTATTTATAGGTTGGAATAAGTAGGTATACTACCAGGAAAAAAAATGACTTCTTTAATCGCAACAGCAGTTTTATTAAACGTAGGTATGTCTCTTAAGAAGTAGCAAAGAATACTTTAGCATACTTATACAGCTTGCACATGTAACTACTGACATAATTATCTTAAAGTACTGGTTCCCGTTACTATTTAAAAATTGTATACTACGTAATGACCACATTTTATTAAAACGCCGAAAGATTTCTTTAACTAACTTCTAACTTCACCCAATTCCCGTTCAGCTAGTTTTTTCTTCGCGTGATTTACGCTTCTTTATTAGTCAAAACCGAATTACGTTCATTGTAGTTTTAGCAATGTAGTTTATATGCAGAAGGAAAGCTTTAGCTTCAGTCATCCCACGGCAGAAGCACACGTTCCATTGACATATTTTTCCTCGTATTCAATAATAATTCTTTTGGAACAGTCAGAAGAAGAACCTCTTTATAACAGACCTACTATATCCTCTTTAAGACCTAGTTCATAAACATTTTCTCATACTCTGATCCGCCTTCTTCCTATCTAATTTTCTCCAATCGGTTGCCTAAATTCCTTTTAAATGTGATTAAGATTTATGTGTTATTTTATTTAATTATAATATGTAGACGTATGTAGGGTTGTCTGGGTAGGTACCCCCGCCTTTCTTATTTCAGCCGTGAAACAGTTCGCTGTGTTTCGGATGGAAGGGAAAGGTAACCAGTGTAATTTCTGGGCATGGAAGGCATATCATCTTAGGCCTCAGGATGACAACGCACCTGCAATATCAAGTGGCAGGTGTCTACAGGCGGTAACTGCTTACCACCAGGTAGGGCGTCAGCTTGTTTGTCATATAATTGTATATTAAAAAATGGTAGTATAGCATTTTTTTATAGCTTTACAGTTTTTACGCATATTTTAACATAAATCAACTAAATATTGTATAAAAATCTTATAATGCATTTCTGACAAAAATATTGCTTATTTAGTATATCAAATTCTTTATTGATCTGTTCAGTACCCCCTTATCTGAAAGATATTTTGTTGTTAAAAACATCGGTGGCTTGTTAAAAGACGAAAGGTTACAGTTCAAACCATCCTGCATACTCCTACTTCTAATGTAGCTTTCAAACTGTGTTGTATTTTTAATCATTGTCAGTAAATATTACATACTTAGCTATGCTGGGGTCAACTTGTTGAAATAACAAGAACCCCTAAATAAATAAAGATAAAAAAGGTTGAATCCAACCAACGCAAATTCAATTCTGCGCCGTGTTATTACAAATGAAAATAAAAAGCACACGTGCAATAAAATATTTAGAGTTAAGTAATTTACTTTGTATTTTATGTTATGCATTAAATGAGAAACTCGATAAGAAAGAATTTTATTCCCGATGCAATTAGGCGATGCACAAAATATTAACACCAGGAAGAACGAAATGATTTCCTTGTACAAGTAATAAATCTGTTACTCGACGAGAATCAGAGATCTCATCGATAACGAGCCAATAAAGAGCCATCTAATTAATGATTGTTAAAAACTTTAAAAACGCCGCGTTGACGCTTCCGACAGACTTTATTTATATATTTCTTAGCCCATCAAATTCTGCGCCAAAGCATAAAAGAAAAACAACTGACTTTTTGCTTTACACAAAGCACGAGCCTCTATTTATCTTTTAAATCAATCAACTGAGTGCTTTATGAGTTTTTGTAATGTCTTGTTATCTATTCACACGAGCGTTTCCTGAAACGTCATTATATTATAATATTTTAGGTATATAAACATCGAATTACAAACGTGACGACGTAGTATATTATGCAAAAAAAGTAAATTTATTGCTTACAATAAATAACAATAACTTTGTTTATATTAGAATCCGAAATGTTTTGAATGCTTATCGTTTTTAGATAAAGGTGCGAAACGAAAAACGTATTATTCTTTTAGCGAATACTTTTTGTCAGGCATGGAGCATCATAAAAACCTAACTAAGTGGGCATCCAAAAAAATATTTGGGGATCTATTCAACGATCAGATGCCACTTTATTATTTTTAGTAGCCCACTTATAATTTTTTAGTTGCTTAATAAAATTTACTATTAGCTACTCTTTTTAACATTACCTACAATACATTACAAATATACTTTATAGCACACTAGAACAAACGAAAAACATAAAA
This sequence comes from Nymphula nitidulata, assembly GCA_947347705.1. Taxonomy (NCBI): domain Eukaryota; kingdom Metazoa; phylum Arthropoda; class Insecta; order Lepidoptera; family Crambidae; genus Nymphula; species Nymphula nitidulata. The sequence goes on along the minus strand of OX374625.1, from coordinate 10,918,526 downwards.
AGCTACCTACAGATTTACTTTAACACTACTGCATTTATTTATAATCGTTCTTGCAAATTATATTATTATATAATTTCTTGTTACAGTTTAAATAGCTATTTTAAAATTTTCCTACGAGTGAATGAGCATGTTACATTTTTGTATATATAATATCTATACTAAAAATTAATATACTAAAGCCTTAGAATTCTGTACCACTACATGTTGTATTCTCGAAAGGACGCCCAATCAAAAGATGGGAAGACAATCATTCAACATCGATTGGTTGATGGGAAACTTTTTTTTATATACAACTAGATGACAAACAAGCTGACGGCCCACCTGGTGGTAAGCGGTTACCGCCGCCTATAGACACCTGCAATAACGAGGAAAAGCACTTGATATTGCAGGTGCGTTGTCATTCTTTCTTTCTTATATGCCAAAAGGATGGAGAAGGTCATCTCGGGACAAAGTTGGGTGGAGGAAACTAGGGGAGGCCTATTTCGGAAGACACCCTGACCAAAAAAATGGTTGCTGAAACACTTAAGCATATTATTGTCTAATTGAGTTATAGTATTGTTACATTAACCTACCATTTAAGACAGAACTGTATGGTCAGTGAATAAAGGCTTTATTTATTTATTTTTGTTTACATGTTGAATTCTCTCCTTCCTATAACATGGGTCCATCAAAAGATGCGTAAACACAACCATTTGGACAAGTAAAGGGGAGGCGGCTTGAACCACAGAACAATCTAGGACAGTGTGTTCATCCTATACTTCTGCTGCATTATTTTTATGCTACAATTCTTCGCATATGGACTCTTCTTCTTTGCGCTTCTTAGTCATTAGTCGTGATTTGTTTAAACAAAATATAAATAACCAAATTTCAATATTCAAAAGCGATCGAGTACATGTCAGATCATCGTGCCTTATGTAGGGCTGCGTAGCTGTTACTGCCACCAGATCTGCATACATAGTTGTTTAAGTGTAATTAAGCATAATTCAATTACCTACATCTCTAGATATAGCACGACTTGAAATAGTCAAAGCAGTGTACTGTTTTAACTATTTTAAGTCGTGCTATATCTAAACTTACATTGCATATATTTGCTGGTATCCTGGTTTTATAACTAGTGAACCAAACTAGGTTCCTTGTTTTTAGCGGAATCCCAAATTTAATTAACGGTCCACATACTCTTATATTCTTATTTTATACTTAAAAAAAACAAATAAAATATTATGAACAATAAAACTACACTTATTTTGGGGTCCATTTTAATTTTAAGAAAGTTTCAATCATGTGAAACAAATCGGCTGGTATGTGTTTAATATTTTTCATATTGAGATTAAAAGCTAATTGAAAATGATGCATGTGAAGGAGGGCAAGGAAAACCGGCAGGATAATTTTTTTCTACTTTTATTAAAAGTTCGTTGCTAGAAGTTCACGAATCAATGTTTAAGTTAATGAATTCATAAGCTAGAAAATGAAGTAGTTGACCTAATCTAATAGTGCTACCAGATGATACATGGTTTCTGGCGTTTTTTTTTATACTTAATACTTCACTGTGAAAGTAGCTTTGTGTCACAACAGCAAAGGGTGTTTTGTGTTTACGCCTCCAATGGTCATGTTCATTAACATTTCTCTTAGCGATTTTTATCTCAGTCTATCTAAAGAAGATAGATAGAGACAAATGTCGATAAGAGACACCCAAGCCTATGGAATGGTAAGTGAAAACGAACATAAGTTTAAATGCACGAAAGCATAAGCCTTTTATACGAAAAGCAATAAAAGTATCATTTGGTGTTATTATAATTGACTGTAATTATTGATAACTTGAATTTTCATTGATCTTTTCTTTTTTGAATTGTCGTTTATGAGGGTTATTCGCCATCTCGCCCGACAAAAACTTGCCCAATAGGGCGACTTGGCATCTTTTGAATTTACCTAACATTTCTGTCGTCAACTCGCCCGACCATAAAAATGTGAGGTAACGACCATAAAAATGTACAGTCAACTACTCAGTAGCTTTATTTTAAGGTTAATATAATGTCGTTTTATTCAAAGTCGTTTCTGAAATTAAGTTTCAAATTTTTTTAGTTGGCTGTACTTTGTAAAGGGCGTGCGAGTTGACGACAGAAATATTAGGTATATTCGAAAGGTGCTAAGTCGCCCGATCGGGCAAGTTATTTTCGGGCGAGAAGCCCTGTAACAAATTAATTCCTTCGAAGCTTGAAAAGTGGTGAGTAATATACAAGACACCTGTTTATTGTGACCATGAGGTGTCAATACTGATGCTGCTTCAACAAGCTACCAATATGTTGTGATCTCAGACGTACCTACCTAAAACAAACCAGTATTTGACAATTCCACTTTAAAAATAAAATCCAGCCGCATTTAACTATTAGAAGTTACTCATACACAGATAAGCAATTTTATTGTCCAATCTGGTTAATATTCTTTTATTTAAATAAGTCATGACTCAGATTGGCCGTGACATCATTTACTGTTTTATTCTAATTTATGCTAAATGTAAAAATGTCGAAGAAATATTGTTACTGCGCTTGAACTGTTGACCTGAAACTGGGCACGTCTTGTTACCCGGTTTTTAAATAGTACAGAATAGTAAATGACTCATTATTATTTGAATTTAATGCATGAATTCATTCAATCCCTACGATCCTAGTGTTTCTTCATGCAGGATTAAATTTATGACAAAAAAGAATGCTTGACCAAAAACTATTCTTAGATTGCTTAAAAAGGCTTGAAGAGTGTTCCCTAAAAGACGCGGTGCGTTTTACGTCACATAAACGGCGTAAAACATAACAGTCTTACTTTTAAAGCCTTGTACGTTAGTATGAAACAACATAATGGCAGGATATATAGGCAGCAGAGCAAAACAGGTGCATAAATATGTGACACAAATCAATAGTTTGACCATTTCTAAAAGACTTGAATAAATTATAGATGGGAATACATTTAATGTTGTATAGATTTTCGACAGATTGGAAGATGACATCGCGTATACACATAATCATCACCGACCTTCGTGACCACTTCTATCAGCTTAGGTAATGACGTCTACCACAATGCGACTCGCCCGTATAAACGTTCTCATGCACTGAGGCGCATAATGCGACCAACGACACTTAAACAAAAACTTTTATCAGTCGATTTGCTTAATATTCTGTCACTTGCGTCTGTTTTTTTAATGTTTCTATCTTGATAATTCCATTCATTTAAAATAATAATAATATTTAACAGTTTTAAGAATTGCCCTTTCAATCGACCTTTCTGATTGGTGTCTTATTAAGTCAGGGTTGGGTTTATTTTGCCATTTTCTAGTGTGCCTTAATTCTATTTCAGGCAAACTGCAGCTTCTATTAGTTTTTGCTACCATCGCAAATCCAAAATTAAGGATACTAATCACCACCTGCGGGCCCTCCTGGTTGGTTGGTTATCCTATGTCCTTCCTCGGGTTTCAAACTATCTCCATACAAAATTTTATGTAAGTCAGTGTAGCGGTTTAAGCATGAAATGTTTATAGACAGACAGACTTAAATGTAATGTTTAAATGTTTAGTAATGTAATGTTTAAAAGCATTTCACGCTTTAGAAATTGTGGATTCTTATATTTACTTATTATTGTCCATAAGAGTTCCATACTAAGCTAACAGGCAGAGTTACTTTCGCAATTATAATATTTGTATGAATGTTTATGGAAGGTTAAAAACATAATAAAATTAATGAGGTAGGTATAATATCTACAAAAGGTATATCTTTCAAATATTTATTGAAATGTTTAAACAAATTTCAAGAAAATAAAAGATATCAAAAAAACGTCACAATCAAGAAGTCATTGATGCAAAAATATCTCGCAATAATGAAATGTTTTATTAAACTTCCCAATATATGGTGTCACTCATTTAAATGTCACCGTAATTTTGTGCGACCTTTATGGGTAGGTAGGTACAAATATTTAATACATGCAGTATTAAATATTTATTAGGGTCGCTCAAAATATTACATACTTATTGGTATTGGCATATGGGTGCTACTTATTACCGCGTTGGGTAAAGGAACAATCCAAACTCAAGATAGCATTCGATTTCTTAAAACCTAACATGTAAACTTTGTATTATTTTAGTTTTAATGCAAGTTTCCTAAAGATCGAGTGAACTATGAAAAATTACTAGCGCCAAAAAGTAATTTAACCTAAAAAAAAATACAACTAAAACAAAAAAATCTAATATTTAAACATTTACTAATGTAATTTCACTTATAATAGTTTAATACCTATGTAATAGTGTAATCATATTTTATGTTATATAGCGGTTCCCTAGAGTGCTTAGTAGTGTATTACCAGTCGTGCTTAATAATTGTAATAAGTTGGATAGTCGTAATTGGCCTACAAAAATGTACATCAAATTGTAAATGAAATTTATTTGAGCTGTGTACTGTCCCTAACTATAAATAACTAAATACATAAATAAATAAAAGTAAAATTACAAATATTACTAGTAACATTCATAAGGGGTTCGAATAAAGTAAAGTAACTATTTTTTTTGGTACAGTCGACAGTACATCAAGCGTAACATTTTGACCTTGAGACCGCCCTTACTGTGTTCGTAATAAAGGCGGCTTTTGTAGTGCAACTGTTACACTTGATGTGCTGTCGTGTGTACATAATTATAGTATATAAATTTTCTTACGATTAAAGTTCGAAGTATAGTTACACCAAGGTTTAGCTGTGCTAAACTTAGTTTCCTTCGATAAGTTAGTGTTAAACTTAGCAGGGCTAAACAAATATATTTTCACTACCAACTACATTTTCACTAGTCGTAACGTAAATACTTATTGCCATCAATTAGTATAACTACCGGGGGTCTTGTTCTGAGAAGGACGGAGAACTGCGAGTAAGAGTTTACTAGGTGTCATATTCATTTAACCATGTCCGGAATAAAGACAATCATATTGATAATATAACGTAGCACAATATATTACTAATGTAATACAAAAGGACTTACATAATTAATTATGGAAATTGATGATAAATAATTTAATGTTTTTTTATTAACTAGGCCCCACGTCTATAAATTGACAGAAGTTCAAAACTACCATTAAAGAGTTGAAGGTTAAAAATATAACTCATCGTATCACTTGAATGAGGAAAGCTATTAAAAATATCTAATTAGGCGATCGTTTATGCTTTTGTCCCTTACCAGCCCACGGCCGCTCACACACACATCTCGCATTTAGATGTAACGTCGTATAGTTTCCCTGCTCTCAATCTCAACAGTTTCTGGAGTGACTCTAGCAACCTGGTCGGTATATGTAAAGTAAAGCTTTGACCGAAGTGTTTGAGAGGTAAATACTAGTTGAACCACCTCTACTCAGGGTACCTTTATAGACGTTTCATGATGCTTGATCTACTGCTTTTCTAAAAGCAAAGTAACAGTAGTTAGGTACTGTAGCGGATCAGGAAAGAGAGCGAAATGTCAAATGATATCTCTTAAACATCCTTATAGTATAGATAATATTCTACTAAATTGTTACAGATAATTAAACTCTCCCGATCTGCTCGGCTTCATATAAACATCTAGATTAAAAGGTGACTTTTAAAATAAAAATAGAATAATAGTCTAGCTTGTCTTTGTATTTATTACACCTTTAATCGTGTCGTGACGATTATTTGTATGTATACCTATCTCAAATAAATAAATAAATATTGTGAAATATCAAAAATACATAAAACTTTGGCATCTCCGACTTTAGGGCCCCGATTGCGCTAATTTTGCAAAGTAGTTACTAAAATAACCAAAAATGTAAAAATTATATGGCGCTTTTTGACAGCATTGAGATCCAAAGACGATACATGGTTACTATTATTTATAGGGACGTATTTTTCGTTGTCCAACAATCATTTTTGACGTGTTTTTTCAAACGTTTTTAATGCTAACGAAGTTGCTAGGCACCAACTAAATCAAAAACGTTCGTCCGACAGCGGTAATACATTTCCATAGATGGTTGCTATAGTAACGTCTTTGTAAGGATCTGCAAAAGCTGTCAAAAATCACTAAAAGCTGTCAAAAATCACTCGATATATTATACAATTTAGAAAGTTTATATTAATTTATGTTATTTAAACTTAATAAATATGTAATATAATTATAATCAAAGGCATCAACGTATGTTCCGAAAAAAGCTAATTGGTGGCCGTTTAAATGTTTCGCGCAACACAAAACGTGCGCAACGAAACGTTTTGGTTTTGCTTTGGTAAATACGAAATACGTGGTAAATTAGCGCGATTGGGGCCCAGGTTGTTTTATTCCTACACAACACTACTAGAACCCATAGTACAGTGTATAAGCGGGACCCTTACACATTGATTAGCACTGCCATATGCCTTAGTATATGAGAGCCTTCCTCTTACATTACGTATATTAAAATAATATAAAGTATCTATGACCAACCCACATTGGGCCAGCGTGGTGGTGTTATGGCCCAAACTCCTCATGTGCTTCTACCGTGTAGAAAGGCCTGTGCCCAGCAATAGGACGTATATAGGCTAGTGAAGATAATGATGAAATTATGTAGGATTACTTATCTGTCATCTTATTCTCGTAATCATTTTTTACTTGCGACGGGTCCATATTGTCAATCTCGTTTAACCAGGCAATTTAAGCTACCAACGGTCGCTACTGGGTATTTTTCACCCATACTCACTGTCTACTGCTGCCGAACGCTAGGCACCAACTGATAGCCCTCGAGGATAGGGTCTCTCATTTTCCTGCGAAAAAGTACCTAAACCGAAAAATGCTATATTACGCAGAAAAAAATATATGCACTTTTGTCTCCACTTTGGTATCTTTTACCCGGTAGCGACGAACGCTGGGTTAAGCGTACGGTGACCCACCGTATCTAATCTATAAGTATCGAACCACCTATATACCTATCGTTTGTTACTGTGCAACCTTTTCCACTCGCCTCACTCGTCAAATATGTTTTCTTTTTATAGCCATAATAAATTAGAATTTATGGAGACTACATTTTGTTGCCGAGTGTTTAAATATGCAAATTGTGTAATTTTGCTAATAAGTAAAATGAATAACTTAATCATATGATTAAAGCTATGGGAACTTACATTAAAGCCGAAGTAACGATTTTTTTAAAGTTTACCTACCTAGTTACGCATTAGCCAAGCTAAAATAAAAGGTTGATTTTTTTATATAGAATTTATTGTCCTGAATAAGTCTGCAAGTATTTTACGTGTGCTTCTTTGTATTCAGTCGGCCATGACTGCATTAAAATGTTCATATGGTCTATACTCAATACTGTATGGAGTTAGTGCACAAATGAGTATAACTCTAAGTAATTTTTATGACGAGAATAATTTAAAATGGTCTCTATAAAGTCTTGGAAGAAATCGAAGTGTTTGTTTGTTTTCAATCAACGGTGTTTTGATAGTTTTTTTTTATTATTTGACAGGTCAATAAAAATATTATATTTACCGACTTCAAAATAGGAGGAGGTTCTATGTTCTACTGTATGTATTTTTTGTATGTATGTTTACCTTATACTTCTTTTAATTACTTATATATCTTAAAAGTATTAATTTGCATTATTATGCATATGTATATTAACATCATAATGTATCTTTTGTTTTTTAAAATATTTGTTTTTGCACAACCTATTCCATTATTTTGGACTCAACTTTCCGGTTGACAAACTGTTCGCCAAATTGTAACTTATTTTGTGCAATTAAATAAAAAAAATACTCACCGCAGAAGCACAAAACCAATATCTAATCTGTGTTAAAACTACGAAGTAATATTATTAGGCTGCGATCTTCTGTGACACTATGTCTCTGCATAAGCACTCTGAATAGGTTGGTTAAAATAATACTATGCCTAACTTACCTCTCTGTAAATTTACTCAATTTTTGTAAGTATAAATAAATAAATCATGCATTACTTTTACTCAATTTATTGTTTATATTTAATTTTGCTGTCTGTTACAAGCACAGAAATAAAATACCTATTTCCTTGTAGTTCTTCAGTAAATAACCGTCGGAGACGTAAAATTACGATGAAAATGATGAATAACTTTGTTTTGACGACCATTTTCTGGTAAGTTTAATTTGCGTCAAATAACGTTTCTGCTGTAGGATGTATAAACGTATATACCAGAATAAAAATAAAGTAGCATTGTTAAATACGCATGTCTTGTTTAAATATTTTGAGTAACATGATCTTGCTCCCAAAATATGTTTGTCGTAGAAACATAAACAGAAAATGAGTGCGATAATTACGTCTTTGACAATCATGCCGTATTCGTTTCGCGCGTAGTTTATTAATTATATTTGCCGAGCAAACAGATGACCATAACGGAACGTCATTTAGATCAAATAAAATAAAAAAATGCCACCGTAACATAATTGCAATTTTAAATCGTAAGTGTGTACCACTTAAGATTTTAAATTTCAATTATGTGGCTACAATTTTAAAACTTATACTTGGAAATGTTTATTGATAATACATAGGTATTAAATCGACTGTAGAACAAACAAAGTTAGGTAAAATTCACAATATGCATGTGTATTTTTATATTTTCTGGTAGGTATCGCCGTCTTCCCTCACTTTCAATGACATTTTTGTTCCTGACCATCTTAGGTTACCTAGAAGAAATAGCTTTAAGCGATAAGGTCACTCTTTGTACAATTTACCTTAATGTTATGTGTAAAATGTTACAAAAATTTCTGAGAAAAATATTTTATAAATAAATATTAGTTATATTTATTAAATTAATAATAAATAAGTTAATATTAGTCATGCTAAAAATAAAAAGGATGGCGAGAGTAAAATATCCCTTAATATTTTTTCTTCTGATTTTCATTATTATTATAGCAAATATATAGAAAATAAAAAAATGACATTGAACTACATTTTAAATGTATTTATTTTACTACAAAAAAATACGAATAATTTAGAAAGTAGAAAAAAATCTTAAGAATGTATTGTTATAAATTATAAAACCAAACGTAATATATTTTCCAGTTTAAGACATAACTCCTATAATAAGTACTACACACTAGTTTCAATTATATGTCAAACAAACTTATCTACTTACAATTATATATTATACAATTACCTATGTGAATAATGGTCATTCTAAAACCTTTACTGACAAAATAATAAAGTACCTGTTTCGACCAAAAAAAGCGCCTGAAAATTTATTTCAATTGACTCCAAGCTAGACGTGATTATACCCGCTCGTGTCACAAATAGCTGTTGTAAATTTATGGATTAGCTTAATCCGGGAGGTCCTTCACCCTACAAGTTTTAGAATCAAACTAAAAAATCTGAAACATGTTTTCAGGAAAAATGTTATAGCTAGACCAAAAAGCAGTCAATTCATGAAACAAATTAAATACCTATAGTGAACATCTCAAATATTTTTATTTTATTATCAAAACATTTGGCTTTAAGTTATTACATAATTAGGCTTAGTCCAAATATTTAATGTATAGCAAACTAGATTAGTCATTAGGTATGAAGGTACACTTATAACAAGTGGTATCAGTTACTGATTTCAATAGATCGCTGAAAACTGTTCTAGAATTATCAACACAAAATTAAGCAGATTATTGACCTCCAAATGATACTAATTAATATTTCTCGACACTCGTACACGCCGCGTGAAATAAATCTCTTTGCCGATTTTTATCTCACGATGTCGGATTATAATACTTATAATGGTCAGGTGGCCATACAGTCTTGTCTGCTTTTTATTTGCCAATGGAAATTTATGATTCACGTTGAATATGTATTGAGACGGTCACGTTGTCCTCACACGAATTATGCAAATGTGAAGCTGTGAGGCTGCAGACAGAGTGGCAGCCAGGGAAGTGAGTAGTCGCCTCGAATGTACTTATCAATATTAAAGCCAGTATGTATAAAGCTGCGTCTGCGATTCTTTCATTGTATGCACGCTCATGGAAAGTATATTGTTTAATTGTATGAACGGTTTTATCTCACTGCTTTGTTTATTGAGTTCCTGAAAGAAAGTTCTCATTGTAAAAATATTATGTACATAATATTAAATTTGTTATGTTGGTTTTCATACACTACGTTACTATTGCTTTGTGTTCTTGATATACAGGTTTGCCATAATGTTGGAAATCCCGTTAGTAGGTAATAATAACATTTAAAATTAATAATTAAACTTATTATAGTCTTTATTTTGGTGTCTTGTGAGTCTGAGAAGTAATCTGCCAAAATTCTATAAGCCATTGATTTAGATATGTTTGTGGCTCACTCAGTTTCTTTGTTTGGTTAGGCTAAAAAAAGGTTACTACGTATGGTTAAATCAAGTCATAAAAAACATTGGAGACTTTACACATTTGACTGAAAAGGAAACCGATGCAGATCTATTTATTTTTAAAAATAAAATTGAGTCGTAATAATCACAGAACGATAACTTAAAAGTGGCATAGAGATAGCAGAATTGACATTTAACAAAAATATAGGGTTAGCTAAATAACAAGATATTTATCAATAATGAGCACTTCCCGCTGCACTTTGGCAACGTAGACAATTTTATAGTAAAGACCTTTCCTTGTTCAATGCATTTGACATCTTGTAAAATTTTCGGTCGTTAATTTTTTATGACATCGGAATAGCGTTTACTTTAGCACCTTGTTAGCCTTCAACGTGTTTCGTCGAGGCATCAGTCGGATCGAGTGTACCTACCGCAGGCATACTTAATATTAATGTGGGTAACGTCTTTCACATTTTTACAAAATATTCGAAACGCGTACGTTTTTGTGCGTAAAACATTCCTTATGAATACCGATAAAAGATAAGTTATAAGCGTGGTAGTATGATTTGCTGCTTCCAGATTTGACGGGCGAAATTTTCTGTGAGAGTAAAACAAAAATATAAGCTTTCTGTATTACAGACACACGATAATAAGTAGCCAAGCCAATAATGGTGCAATTAAAAATATTGTGCTCAATCATGCTCAACCTTTGTTTCGATGTTGACTTTATTTGGTTACTGATGCAGTTATGCACCGTCTTTTGTCTCTTTGTGCATTATCTTTGTATATATTATTTCTTATTTCCTATGTACCTGTCATACTTTTATTTTACCGTCATCTAGGGCCCAAATGGCAATGAGGAGGATATTACCCCAAAATGCTTGGTAAATGCTCAAGTGGCAGTGGGCAGGCCGCACTGCAAGGGTGAATGACGACCTTTGGGTCGGAAAAATCCTCGAGTGGACGCCGCGTACTGGGGTGGGGGGAATACCACGCAGCGTTGGTAGTCCCCCACAAGGCGGGCAGACGATCTAGCGAGGGTCGCGGAAAACTGATGGATGCGGTCAGCGTAGGTCCAATCGGTTTAGAGATCCTTGGTAGAGGCTTATGTCCAGCAATGGTGTCTCTCGTTTAAAATGACGATCTACACCAGCGGTTTGTTTTTCACATAACTAGGTATGCAATCCTTAATTATTCATTTCTCAACAGAAAAAAATAAAATACTTTACCATCAATTGAGGTTTTGAGGTGATCATAACAACACAATAACAAGCACCATCATCAATGATATTTAGGTTCCGAGAAATCACAAAATCAAAGAGGACCTACTCCAAAAAACGAAATACGAAAATTATACGTTTTTGTCGTAAAATGAACAAAAATAAACCAATTAAAGCATCGAATTGCGTGTTTCATGTTTAACCTCCGCCGCTAAAAGAGGGGTGTTACAAGTTTTACGTGTCTGTCTATGTATCTATGTACAAACATTTGTTCCTACCGTAATTCGAACCGTGTAGCTAGTGCACAGTGCACTCTGCCAGCCATTGACTCGGCCATTGAGATTATAATTTATGAAGATTGTATTTCCAAGACATGCTAACCATCATCACCAGCTGCTGCTGTAGCATGTATTAGTCTGCGGGATGCTTCATTCTTCAGAAACTTACAGCAGTTATAGCGTGGTTGGGCTTTCTAAGAATGAGCTCAATGAGAAGGCGTCAGATAGATGATGATCGTGGCCGGAGTTACCGTTTAGAGTTTGCCCTTTCATTCTGTTGTGTACTTGCTAAAATCAAATTTAAGTTCAGTATCCTTACAATACGAGCAGAAAGGGATAGACGGCCAATGTCGTCAATTAACGTTTCTAAAATGCATTTTTTTAAAGCATTAGATACAGCCTTATTTTGACACACATCTAAAATATGTCGATCAAAAGAAGTCACAACTGTGAATCGGCATAAAGTCACGGTACATAGATCGGCGGTTTGACCATACAAAAAACACGATTAGTACGAAACGCTGTTCACATCCTTTTGTTTCGATGTGGTAGACACGATAGGTCGTCGACGGCGATTGGCGGCGTAAAGTCGCAGACACAACCGACTACACGTGCATTTTAAATCAGCACTGTGTCAGAGTAAAAGTAAGACCAATACAATGTATAAAGTACGAGCGACCTAAATGCTAGTTGACCTTAAGTGTCAATAAACTTTACCTTTCTATAAGTCATTTTATATCACTTTCTTTTCAAAATGGAACTAAATCGAGACAGATAAGGTTCAGTTTAGGTTTTAGAGAATGACAACAAAATCTACACCAATAACTAACGATATTGTAAAAGATTATTTGTTTTTTAACTTACAACAAGGGTGTCAAACAAGCAATACGGTCCGCCTGATGGTAGGCGGTTACCATAACCTATAGAGCCTCTAACACCAACTTTGCATACATAATCTAAATAAATATGTAAAAATCAAGAGGAACCATTATGTCGATAACTTATGACACAAGCCTTCTGCTTCCAGATGAGTTTTGGCAACATTGGTAACTCCCCAACCTTACTCTCTCACTGCCTGTTAGGCACCTCTCAGGTTGGGAGGAGTGTGACAAATAAAGTCAATGTTTTTATACACACACAACGCAATTGACTTCATAGATTGTAAGTAAATTGCACTATCGGTTACCTACAAACTTACAAAAGCACCTTAAACCTATTTTAGATAAAATACTGTTCAAATTTTTATATTTCTCTCACTCGATATAAAATGGAAAAAACAAACTATTGTATAATTATAGTATTTTAATTATAATAGCTTATTAATGAGCCATTATAATTAAAATACTATAATAGCTAAATAGCTTATTAATGAGCCCCTATAAGTAAGACCTTGAAATCCTAGACATATGTCAAAAAAATTAAATAACCGTTGCAGAACATATTTAAGCAAAAAACAAACAAAACTACAGAATTATAAATAGGTTAAATGATTTTTATTAAAAATTAATTCCGTCTGACACTGGGAATTTTGGATTTTTGACAATTTGGTATTGGGGTTTCATATAGAAATAAACAGACGGCTATACCACGGTTATTCAAACATAACCGTGGGTACTTGATACATTGTGTCATTGATTAAGTAATTATATTTTTTACTGTTTCATTACTTAGTTTATTTATCAAAGTAAAGACGTGTTATGTTAATGATGTGAGCATTATTTAAAGAGGTTTATAAATACATATATTTTTCAAGGCTTGATCATTGTATTTTCTTAATTTCAGCATGGCTATGATTGATAATTATAATTATTCTGTAACTATCACCAACTTGCATTGTCAACGGCAATAACCGTGCTCAATAGGCGGGATTATTAGAAAACAAGAATCAATGATTACGATGAAAATTTTCTACTATAAAAACTCTTGTAATCTCTTTGAATTATTAATGTAAACATTGATAGATCATACTAGGGCCTATTTCCGATATTCATATTTTACCACGAACGCATACCTAGTACTAATATAGTATGTAGTTCGATCTTCTCGTCTGACCCAACACATTATAATCTATTAACAATTACTTACGCTAAATATCAGTCTGTAGACAACGCTTTGTTCGTTCTGACCCATTAACTTTAGTATCTATTCTGATCTACAATGTTCTAACCTGCGCAGTATAACAGTTTTAACACGTTCACGGACACTTGCAATTTTTTAAAACAGTACATTATGACTTATGACACACAAATTCCCATACAACGGCTGTAGGCAGATTGTCATAATACAGGTAATAGAACATCATATGTTTGTTATGGTGCTGGGCGACTGAAGTACGAAAATCGCACGGCTACAGACGTATTGTCACGGCCAAAGAGTACATTTTTTATACGGCAGCGGGTGCGGAAAGGGGTGAGATGAGTACTCCAAAAAAATGACACTTATTTTGGCTTTTCTTGTGACACTAGCGATATGGATTTTGATCATGTTGTGGCACTATATCGTGTTCTCCCCTTGTAAGTAAACAAAGCCACCGTCCGACGACGGCATAGTATTTTTTGTACAATTAATTGAAACGTCGATCGACGTGATGACACGTCGTCATCGACCTATTTTACGCTTATGGGCGGAGTGTCCGTGGAAGTGTAATGCAAATGATCTACTAACAAGAGGACTACCAAGCGCTCGACGGGCTACAACCCACACTTGGTTTTATACCAAATATCCACACTAAGCACTTTTCGTCATCTTTTGTGATGCGCATGGTCAGAGAGTAGAATGCACTGCCGGCCTCGGTATTCCTACTGCATATAACCTGAGTTCTTTCAAAACTGGATTAAATAGGCACCTTCTGGGTAAGATCTCTACATTGTCGACCTCCTCTTAACTTCTCTTAGAGCAGCAGTGGCATCAAAAGCAAGCCCATTTTATAAAAATAGATCTCCCTCAAAAAATTGTTTAATGGTTGCATTATACATTATAAGCACTCAAATAACAAGCAAAGACTAATGAATATAGTACAGAATCCTCAGCACACTAAGACGTTTCGCATTGGACCGGCTTTTATTGAATTATCATATTAATTACCCAAACATAAAATAAAATAGCGCCAGCAAGAATGGGCTACGTGACAGAATGCGTGGACCAAGTTAAGTGATAAAAATCTAATAGGTAGGTAGTTAAAAAATAAGTCAGCTTGGTCCACGCGAGGTGAAATTTTAATCACGTGCCTATAATCGATAAGTCACGTGTAAGTATCATTTTTTATTATAGGTTTACTAAATTTAGTATGTAGCAATATATCAAAGTGTAGTATTATAAACGAGATTTGTCTCGGTCTCTCAATGTGATTATTAAAAATGGCAGCTAAGAAACAATTTGACATTAAAAGCCAGAACCCACAGAGTGCGGTGCGGGAACTGGTGCGGAACAGGGTACACTGGTTATCTGAGTACATATGAATTCAAACATTATCTAAATAGCCCACCGTAAACTTAAATAGAACAATGCCAACTCAGTTGCCCATGTACACACAACTACATAGACTAATTCACACACACGCACAAGTACACAAACACACACACACACACACATCAAACGTGCAATGATAATCCTATTTTTATGTTGTTTTCTTGGATTGTTTTAAATTTGAGTAATGCTATTTTTAGTTAGGTGCTAGTAACTTATATTCAACTACCCACTTACTGTGAATTGTAAATTGAATATAAAATGTAGGTCCGTAATTGGCTTAATGTTTGTAATATATTTATGTTTGTACTATGATTTTCAAACTTTGTGCTGTGGACTTATTGTTCAATAATAAAATAAAATAAAATAAAATAAAATAAATAAATTATTTCGCCTCGCACCGCACCCGCACCGCTTCAGCACCGCGCTCTGTGGGTTCTGTCTGGCCTTTAGAAGGTTGTGTTAAATTTTAGATCGTAATAAATGTGAAGTTGGGACCTAAAAAAACACTCTACCTTCCAAATTCATTTACACTGAAAAACATATTAAGACGGAATACTTCGATAACATTAGCTATATCTAACAAAATTTGGTGAGGTGTAATTACATTTTATTTGATTAATCAAAACAGTGCGTCTCTAAGCAACTTTATTTTCGGCTCGGTGTTAAGTGATGTAGTCACTTTTTTAACCTACAGGTAGTCCAAAAGTTCAGTTGTAATTTTTTTTTCAATGTATGATTTCAATAAAAACAGTTTTTTCAGTAATTTAGCAGTTCTGATTCCTTGATTGAGGTAAAAATTGATCACGAAGACGTTCAGAGCGGTGCTTTCTTCACTTTATTCCTTTTCGTATTTGTCATATTCTGCGATACTACTTAGCGAATATATTTACAGCTGAAATTGGTAGAGTTGTACTGAAAGACAGAGTAAGTGTTACTCTGTTTATCCTATCTAACTTCTTTTAGATCATGTTCTAAAACAAGGTAGATAGGATAAATTTTTAAATACTTACAAAAGCTCTGCTCGCCTCCATTTCAGTGGAAATGCACCCTTAGTGTAAGTCTTTAGAGTCATGACTCTAAAGACATACACTAAGGGCTAAGCACTGAACATAAAAACTTTAGACAATGTACTGATAACAAAATAAAAAAACAAAGATAATCAAATTTTACCAAAAAAATAAATCTTTCGGTATTATGAGTAATACTCCGAAGCTTAGTGGAATAAAAACGGAACATTTGCGCTGGCTATTATTGCACTTATGACCTTTCACCAAATTAGGCATCCAAGTCACTGGACCACTGACTTTCTAAGGTCGTGAAATAGAACTCATTTATTTCAAGTTATCGTTATGCATATATAAATAAAATTGCTCATCTAGTTCAAATAATAAGTTTATATTTTTATACATACCTTTATAAAGATTGAAATCCTAATTCACAAGAGAGTTTAGCATAAAATCTACATTAAACCTTTTCCTAAGGTTTCATACTATAAGTATATATCGATTGTTCTTAATTTTATTTTAAAATATTATAAATGTGTCAAAAATATGTTCACTCACATATTTTTTTATACTACTAGATGACAAACAAGAGAAAATCACTTGATATTGCAGGTGCGTTGTCATCCTAACATGAAATGCCGTCCATGCCCAGTAATTACACTGGCTACCTTTCCCTTCAATCCGAAATACAGCGAACTGTTTCACGGCTGAAATAAGAAAGGCGGTGGTACCTACCCAGACAACCCTATTACCTAGTAATATTTATAAATTTTTACTTTTAATTCAGTTGTGTTCAGGAATCAACGCCGATCTCAAGCATCGGACCGCACAACCGCGTAGTGACAGTGACATTATCTGTGGTTTTTAAAAATAAATTGTTGTTTTGTTCCGCTGAACTTTTTGTATCAATGAGAATTGAAATGAGATGAAGAGAAATGGCTTTTTCGTAATGTCATTTATTAGTCCACATAAACTACAATCCCTGCACATGGTCTTTCGAGCCGGATTAACAAACAACAAACAAAGAAGAACCACGGAGTGATGCAGTCGTGCGGTCAGATTCTTGAGAACAGCGATGATTCCTGAACATGAAGTAAAAAAATTGGTTTCTCACTTACTTTATTTAAGGCTATATTAAGCATAATTATTTTTGATTAGTGAAATAAATAAACTTAAATTGATAAAACCTACTTCCAGCAACAGTTTTTAATACTAGAGTGTATCCCTAATTCTACGACGGCCTAACTCTTTAACATAATTCCTACCTACAGTACTAGTCAAACTTTACCAAGCCGAGTATGACAAATTAAAAAAAGATAAATGAATGAAAAAAAATGATGATGAATGATGATGATGATAATGAATGAATGAATGAAATGATGATGATATGTATGATAAATATTACCTCAAATTTAAATTAGTATGGTTTAAGAAAATATTTGATTTGGAAAATCAAATGAATGGGTAGCATTGTTGTAAAAATCTAGGAGGTACGTAGGTACAGAATATTATGTACATAATATTGTTGTAAATATAAGTGTAGTGGGGGGAAGACATTGTCAATTATAAATTCAAAATTATATAATTTATACAGATAAGTACTGAACTCGTTATTTATTACTATAACTTGATTGGTTTTCGCGCGTCTCGCGACAACCATGGAAGACCATTGACCTGAATCAAATTATCTAAATTTTATAAGCCGCTAGCTGTTACTGTGTGATAGTCGAATATAATTAGATTCGAAATTTTAATATTTTAAAGCCGATGTATAACAAAGGCATACTGTTAAATGTGAATTTTTATTACTATTATCAATTTTAATCTGTCAAGTACTCAAGTGGCGTTATACTCCTGGAGACCAGTTAAAAAATCACATCAATTGTGTCTGAAATCTGACGATATGTAACTAAAAAAAGTAAAGAAAAGAATAAAACCCTACGTTAGGCATTTATCAACTTTAACCTCATTTCTGCGTTTCGAGTTGTTCAAATGTTCTTAAAACCTTACATGGGCTTTAAATTGAGTTATCATAAAATTTAAAACCTACTTTATCTTTGAAATTCATTTTGATATTCATTTTCAGTGTAACACCCTGCTTTTGCGGCTTCAATTTATCATTATTAGCATGTTATTGCTTCCTTATTTCAGCCGTGAAGCAGTTCGCTGTGTTTGGGATTGAAGGGAAAGGTAGCCAGTGTAATTACTGGGCATGGACGGCATTTCATCTGAGGCCTCAGGATGACAACGCACCTGCAATATCAAGTGATTTTCCCTTGTTATTGCAGGTGTCTATAGACGGCGGTAACCGCTTACCATCAGGTGGGCCGTCAGCTTGTTTGTCATCTAGTTGCATAAAAAAAAAACAAAGAAATATGCGTGATAGTGGTGTCTTGTTTGTTTTATTTTAATTTTTAAATATTAAGCTGTTACTACTTATACCTTCGTAATAGAGGCGGCTTTCGTAGTACAACTGTTACAGTTAAAATGCTGTGTCTGTACATCATTTAGACGATAAACAAAACATTGTTTTTCATCTAACCGAGAGTCAGTGCAGATCTTAAAAAGGTTAGCAATGTTTATTGCAGTCGGCCACTTTTGAAGCCTTTAACGGAAGAAATGTAATTTATTTGCCAACATATTTTTTATACCACTTAGGTGGCAATCAAGCATACGGCCCACCTGATGGTAAGCGGTTACCGTAGCCTATGGACGCTTGCAACACCAGGGGTTTCACTTGCGTGTTGCCGACCCAAACATTGCCAAGTTTGCAACCTTGTCTATGTTTTCCTACACTGTTCATCCACTTATAGAAAACTATCTTGTTTAGTAATTTATGTATTACATTATTTAGTAGGCAGCTTAGGTTTGTGAGGCTTAGAGAAATGCTGCATTCAGCCCTTTAAACTGCATGCCCATTAATAAATACCTCATCATCATGGGAAAAAATGTCTATGTCAAGGAACTGTAAAATGATTAGTAGATTACTATACTAGAAAAATAAGTTTAATTTTTGACATTATTGTAATGAGGGTTAAATGTATAGTACCTATTTGTCAATAGACTTTTTTTTTAAATATTTCAGTTCTGGTGAAATTATTTTATAGTTTTAGATATGTGATATTCTTAATTATTCTTAATTATCTTAGGACAAATTATTTTGATAAGTTGATAGTTTAACTGTATAAAAATTTACTAAATCTCAAAATTATTGCTGAAATAAATCATATTTGGCGAAATCTCGTTTCATTAATAGTAATTTTTCATTGATTTCAACTTTTACGATGTTTAAAATTAGATATTTATATTTATACTAATACATACATGGATTATCATCTATAATATCTAACATACGTGTTATGACCCTGATAATTGTTCCTTATGTTGGTTTTGACTTTGACAATGTTGTATTGTCCGTGACCTGTCCATATAAAAGTATACAATTCTACGGTACTTAATAATTGTAAACGAGTATTTAAAATTTTGAACAGACAATTATGTCATATCATACTGTTTCCTCTTCACATTAATGAATGTTGATGGATGGTTTAATCGGAAATAAATGCCAGATGATAAATTCGACATTATAATTTTACAAACATTTATCAACAAATATTCATCATGAAAATCCAATAAATTAAATGCATAAAGCTAATCATTAATTTCCAATAAAATGATCTGCCGGATAAAACATATTTATGCTTCAAAAAGTATCGGTAATTTATCTACTTGTCAACAGTTCTAATAACATTACGAAGATGACACTGAAAATTATTAGAACTGGCCAGTTAAAAACAATAAAGAAAAATTGTACTACCTGTATTCTTAACTCTAGTTGTACTAATGTGTCATTCGTTTTTACAAATTTGCATCAATTTTAAAATGGACTAAAGAGTTTAAGTTTAAAGTTTAATAATTTCTTCGCCGTTTCGCATTCGAACGTTCGATCACAAAATTCTACGACGAATTCCCACCAAAAATAACTTCAAATTATGTAAATAAACAGTATTGCGAGCCTATTAGCAAAAACGGACAATAGGACATGTGACTTAACACGAGATTATCACAGCTCAGCTGGATTATTGATAATTGGATTGCTGGATTGGAAAGAAAAAATTAAACGATAACGATTATCATTTCAAGGATTTAAAAGTTTGTGGTTAGCATTTATCTCTTGAACTTTGTTCTGTGGAGAGTTGCCAACCTAACGTAACAAAATGTATCTATTCAACATTTTTATAACAGCGTCAACAAAGTAGTAAATTTATATAAATTATCGAATACGTGTCCAATATAAATCATTCTTAGCCTCTTTCCTTATAATAAATTCAGATTTACTAGTTCACAACCAGGTTTTAATTTTAATAATTAAGACGACACAATGTATTTTACATTTTGCATATGATAAATATGAATGGTGACAGTAAAGAAAAAGTTAAGGTCATAGGTAACTGTTCAAAAGTTCAGTGTGTCGAGATACAGTCTGAATTCGGCCTACGGGGACTATAAATCAACGCGGCACCTTTGTGACTTAGTGAACGACCGGATGATTAATTGAATATGTATTACCGTGAAGTCACTTGTGACAAATGATATCAAGAATAACATCACCACAGGCCCTTGTATAAATAGAAAGTTTTATTTAAGTAAGTATTGTTGAGCTTTGAAATTTAGTTTTGTAACTATCAAATTTATTTAAATTATAAGTAAATCATTAATAAATTCATTTATTTTGAAAGGAATGGAGAGCTGTGTGCTTAGCATTTGCTAATGCAAATACCCCTACGCATTAGCGTTGAAAGCTAACTTTTTGGTGGGACCCCAAGTCATTTCTCTAAAGCAGAACTGACACTTAGAGCTCCTTTTTGCTATCATTATCATTATATGATGTCCACTGCTGAACAAAGGGCTCCCCCATCGTTCTTAAAAAAGAAAAGAAAATCTATAATTTTTATTTTTACATGACAAGATGGCCGCATCGAAACATCACTGATTGTTCATATTGTTTGTATTTTGCAATGATAATACTATATTGCATTACATTAAATAAAAATTATTTTTTTGTCAATTTTTTTTGTTTCTCGAAAATAGTAGGTATGCGTTAAATGTAAAAATCTGAAGTGAAGACTTTAGTTGACGATGTTCTTATGGTCTATGACAATTAAACATAGTGGAAATGTTCAATATTGGTACTTGAAAACCCCACAATAAATTATACATTAGACATCAAACACCAGACATAATTGGATTTTCAATTGCCATAAACCTCCAGAGGTATAACACCGCTTGACAGACTAACACACTGTAAAAATATTTAGCCAAACTACTTCGGTTACATGTGCAATAACCAAAATTTTGCGAGGTGTAATTACAGTTTATTTTATTTAGCAAAATAGTGCATCTTTAAGCAACTTTATTTTTAGTTAGGTGTTACAAGTTATGTAGTTAGTTACTTTTTTGATCTACAGGTTGTCGAAAGTTCTGTTGTCATTTTTTAAGTGTACTAAATTTAATCATTTTTGAAGTGTACAATAGAAGAATCTTAAATATTATATATTTTTTAAGTTTATAACTCTCGTATTTTTGAGTAATTTTGAAGAGTACGCGAGAAACCTAGTCCTCAAACTCAAGTTTCTCTAATGAATTACAGTAAAAAAAACACATCCCTATTATTAGTCAGAAACAAGAGCACAAGCCAACTTGCTGTGTTCTTTTCGCATTTATCAAAAAAAAAACAATAGCATAATAGTCATGTGCTGAAACAAATCATGCCTAGTTATAAAAAAAATATTTGACAAGACAATGCACGACATTGACGTTTTCTACTTTGTCTGATATGTGCCACTTTATTAAATTGAAATTTACATCTCTGGATAACATTTTTTTCCAGCATCCTATTTCCTATTTTTTATTTAAATGCAGCGAATTCACGATAAACTTTTTTTCCTAAAATATTCTTAAAACATACTCTTTCTACTCACATAACTTTTGTCTTGGGGAGTAGCCGAGTACCAGCCTCTATAGAAATTCAGAACATTTCCTTTCTATGAAGTTAACATTGTATCGCTTACGCCAAAATAACTTCAATATCAGATTATGCATAATGTAAATTAATTTGATCTTGATCACGTTTATTCGAATCTTAACCGATCACACATTGTGTATGTACTAAACGGAACAATAAACTGTGCTTTCAATTATACTAAATCCAAAGATAAAGCCCATTTAATGAAAGTAAAAACACGTATATTTTCGTGACGATAAACTAAATGTCCCAACCAAAAAAATCTTATTTTATAAATTAGCAATCTTATTATATTAATTCATATCTTAGCCATAAAAATATAAAACAACTGTAAAAAGTAAATATAATTTATTTCGCCAATCTCCTCGACGTTGATGTTTTAGTGGAACATGGGTTGAAATTAAAATAATAAATGACAGAAGCATTAAATTAGCTACAGATAGTATTTTCTTCAAAAGCAACATACACAGTGGTCATTTAGTATCTATAAACGATAAATGTAAATAAGTAATCATTAAGTAAATAGCTAATAAACAGCCATTGAGATAATCATTATTTACCGCCTACAGTAATTCAAGGTAATATTTAAAAGTCAGAAGCACCAACAGCATGTACGCTCAGCGTACGAGCGTTTCATACTTGGAATTAATTTTATTTGCTTATCCATTAGCGTTAAAATTTTATACTTACATAAAGTCTAAGTGTTTGATTTAAATTAAATTAGCACTTGTGCTCGAGAGAACATGGTTATGTTTGAGCTATATAGATAGAACCAATAAAATATTCTGATCAATACAACTGTGTCTTAGTAAGAATGATATTTATTTTCAAATTCTTGCAGTGAATATGTGTTTAGTCGTATGCTGCTCTTGATCACTAAAGTATCAAAAATATGATTTACTTACTTTTTAACAGAAAAAAAAGGATTCACCAAGTTTCTCGAGTCGTCATCATATCACACGTCATATTAACAGTGTCACGCTTTTATGAGCGTATTTATGTACTGGTGCAAATAAAGTCCTATTACGAGGCTTGGCAATTAAAATGTTGCTTTTGACATTCTTGCAATCAGTTAGTGAATTTTACTCGGTGTAAGTAATTAGTACAGGTATCCCTTGCATTTCGCAGGGTCTAAACCATATTATCTTAATAAATTTCATTTAAAGCGATTCAGCGGTTTAAGCGTGAAAAGGAAACAGACAGACATACAGACTTTCGAATTTATAATATTAGAATGGATTGTTCAGACAACAAAAGAGAAACACGATAGAATATTTGAGAATTAGTCTTCAGATTTTGACTTACAAGTACCTATAATTGCTCAAACAACAGAACCCGTAACTAAGGTGCGACGCACGATAGTACGGCGTACGCTATTTCGAAGTAATAATTAGGTGTTTCGAGGAGCTCGGTGGCGTAGTGAATTGAGCGCTCTGGTTTCGATTACGAAAACAAAGCAACTTTCGCCATGGTCGGTCCCGGGATGGGTCAATCAAATTTATAATCTCGAGCTCCACCGTGCTTCGGAAGTCCCGGTTGTTACTGCAACCGCCTTAACCCACCAACCCGCATTAGGCCAGCGTGGTGGTGTTATGGCCCAAGCTTCTCATGTGTTTCTCCAATGTAGGAAGGCCTGAGCCCAGCAGTGGGACGTATATAGGCTGATGATGATTTTTATTTTTTATTTTTTTATACAACTAGATGACAAACAAGCTGACGACCCACCTGATGGTAAGTGGTTACCGTCGCCTATAGACACCTGCAATAACAAGGAAAAATGACTTGATATTGCAGGTGCGTTGTCATCCTGGTATTTTTCAGGTCACTCACATTTTTATTTTTTTGATGCATTTAAACGCCTACTTTATTGTAACAATTACAAATAAAGAAAGAAAACGATGAAAAATATATGCTCCAGGCGGGAATCGTACCTGCTAATTTCTTCACCGCTAAACGCTAACCTACTTGCTTTCGGATCACTAGAGGTGTTAACTTTAATGAGTGGTGAGATAAACGTTGCTATAAAACGTTAAGAAAAAGGACAGAAAACGGCGAAGAAATTAACAGGTTATACCGTTGTAAGTCCTTTATGTTAACTATTTCCATACGAAGTTCTTTAATTATATTTAGTAATTATTTCCTTTTTTTTAAATTGTTTTTCACGGAAAATAATATGGCTTGTATTTAACTGAGCATCATACTAACCTAACCTAACGAAAATGAGCAACTAAAAAAAATATTAAGGCGATCTATCGAAACGTTGTTTCGGCCAAGACTGATAGGGATAGAGATATGGCTGACTCAGCGGGAGGAAAAAAGACAAAACAGCGATCGCGCGTGAAAAGTAAACGAAATACACAAATTATTTTATTAAAAAATAACCTTATGGACTACAAAAAAACGCTTCTACACGATTCTGAATATTAATGATATCTACTATTTAGAGTAATTTCCTATTGAATACAAATTATCGTTCACCAATAATCTTATGTTTTCTTGTTTTTAGGAGGTCTTTTCGGAAATAAAATGTATCGAGGCAAATTCCTTTAATCGTGTTTTCGTTCTACTCGTATCTAGATAAGGATATGAAGTAACGTATATTTGATTTTCAGATTCGTAAGATCTTTCAGCAACGTATGACATTACTTATAAAAGTGCGTTTTTTTTCAATATATCGCCTAAATACGACATACTTAGTCATTACATAACTGCTACTACAAATTAGTCACGAGATTTTGCCGAGTTCCAGTGATAAGATAACTAATTAGAGTTGTAATTTTCATATAGCTACGTATGTGTATGTTACCTTACGAAAGGAAATATCTGAGTGAAAACTAAAAGTATAGTGAGTATACTTAAGTAGTCGTCGTTTGTAGGTGATACACATGACAAGCAAACATTCAAGGAGAATATTTAATCAAATAACATTAAAAACGTTACCTACTCTAAGCAATCATCATTTTATTGAAAATAAAATTTTACTACTCCCTAGCAAAATCGTGAAATATTAATTACCTACACCCAGCTAAAGTTTTTAATAAAATATTGGTATTTTATTTTTATTTGAGATAAAAACTTGTTACTCAGGAAAATAATACAAACAATAAATTTTAATATCAATGTCCTTGTGACATCAATATGTCGATTCTATGGCTTCCTATTCTTCAGTCAGTCAAAGGGAATGTTTAATAAGGCCTGTCATATTTTAGTATTGTTTTATTTGTTGAGAATTGTAACCATGAAGTATCAAATATATCTGTTTATCTTTACGTAGTTACGATGTTCTTACGACGTTAGCTGAAACGCCAGTAACGTCACTTATATCAAAATATATAGACAACCATCAATCTGATTTCACATTTTAAAAGAGGGCCTCAAATTTATGAAGAGTTTGAGTATTCCGCCGTTTTTATCTAAAGTTAATAACGTCCAAGAACCCAAATAAAAGTTCATTGGGAGTTTACTCCTAATGAACTTTTAATTAAGGCGATCTATCGAAATGTTGTTTCGGTTGATACAGATAAGGAGAATAAAAGACAAAATAGCAATCGCGTGTACAGAAATTATTTCATTAAAAATATCTTTTGAAATGACAAAAAAAAGTCTTCTACTAAATTCTAAATATTAATTATATCTACTATTTAAAGTAATTTCCTATTGAGTACAGATTATAGTTTAATAAGATTACATTTTCTTATTTTTAGAGGTAGATTCAGAAATAAAATGTACCGAGGCAAAATTCGAGATAAAGTTATGAAGTAACGTCTATCTAATTTTCAGAAAATTTTGACCTTTCACCATCCTATTATTTTTTTCAATGTATCGCCCTTTTTCACTAGGAGAAATCCATTGACGGACCTACCCGCTACTAGCGAACTTGAAGCAGCGGGCGTGTGCGAGGCTCGCCCAGCGTCAAAATTGACCCTGGGAATACTCGCTAAAACTCCTGGAATCATATATCGGGTAAAATAGCTGCAAGTGTATATTTAGTTTAGGTTGATATCAACCACTTTATTGAAATCCTAAGCACATGTTACACCAAGATTTCATATCGCGTGTCAACCACCATAAAAAAGGGAAAGGAATCCTTAATTTGTCAAATTAGGAGACGAATTCTCCTGCTCCTAACAAATATCAGTCACCACAGGTTCATTCGGCGGCGTCTTCTAACAGTTTTCCAGTCGAGTACTCTTCATGCAAGAGATAATTATTCTTAATTTTGATTTTAACATTATAAATATTTGAACAAATATTTACTAATAAAAATCTATCTAAACTAGAAAAATTTCACGTCCTGAGGCGGGGATCAAACCTTCGCAATCCGGGCGACTGCTCTGACCATCTGAGCTACCCAGGACTTGGGATATCCCTGTGAAATTCTTCTAGTCTATCTGTATTTGCGTTATGAGCTAATGTACCACCCTACCCTGGGAACCCCCACGGGAATAAAAATAATTAAATTTAGAAAACGACATCTTCAAAATTTATCATATAGAATAGAAACTTCTTTATACTTTTTAATTAATTATATTATTCGTCAAAAAAATCTCAATAAAGTCATAATTATCAAAATCGCAAGCTCTATATTAATAGTTTTTTACGAGAGCAATAGTACAGCATCTTTTGGGCACCCAAGGCAAGTTATTAGCTCTATTCGAAATAATTCTTTTTTTATATACAACTAGATGACAAACAAGCTGACGGCTCACCTGATCCTAAGTGGTTACCGACGCCTATAGACACCTGCAATAACAAGGAAAAATGACTTGATATTGCAGGTGCGTTGTCATCCTGGGGCCTAAGATGAAATGCCGTCCATGCCCAGTAATTACACTGGCTACCTTTCCCTTCAATCCGAAACACAGCGAACTGTTTCACGGCTGAAATAAGAAAGGCGGTGGTACCTACCCAGACGACCCTACATACGGGCCTACTACCTAGTGCATACGGGGCTACCACCTAGTACATACGGGCCTACCACCTAGTACATACGGGCCTACCACTTAGTACATACGGGCCTACCACCTAGTGTCCATGGTATTTGTTTGGCTTTTGTGTTTGTTTGTGTATTTACAAGTTGATAATTTTTTACAAAACTTCCACCGTTCTTCAGCACTGCTGCTATATAGAATTTACTACCCAGTAATATGGTTTCTCTTCATATTCGAAATCAGACGCACAACTTTTTTCCAATACATGATCCAGCCTAAGATCAGACTCTACATCGTTACATTTGTCGTTTTGTATATTTCTTCATGAACTGACGAAATGAAGTCTGACAGATCATGTTCCAACCACCGCTGTCGTCTTTTAGAGATATTTAACTAAACATAAAAAGACAATAACAAAAACATACGTAACCACCTACCAAAGGTCTGGCAGAACCGTAGTGATAGATTTTTACTCACCTAAGACAAACGCATGCATGTAAATACCACCTCGACGGCGTGATACAAAGGGGCACGGGGAAAAGTTAAAGGAACAGACAAGTTAACACGAATCTCGGGCACAAAAATATCTTCATATTTTAAACTTTTTGATTAAACATAGAACTAACATGAATCTCTAAATACTTAGCTATGTTTTGAAACTTGGCCGGTATAAGATATTTCTGTTATAATAATGCATTAATAACTTACTAACAAAACAATGTGTTATTAACAACACAATAACAATACGTAAAGAATAAACCACATACGCGTAACTGGGTTTGCGTATCTACGTAAAAGTGGAAAAACACAGATACATAATAATTCTTTTTACGTAATTCTTATAAATAAATCTTGTTCTTAATTAACATTGTTTTATACAACTAGATGACAAACAAGCGGACGGCCCAAATGGTGGTAAGCGGTTACCGCCGCCTATAGACACCTTTAATAACATGGAACAATGATTTGGTATTGCAGGTGCGATGTCATCCTGAGGCCTATAATGTACATATTATACATTAGGCCTCAGTAATATACATATCATATGGTTAATTATTTTTTAGACATGAGATACCTCCAAACTCTTTCGACTTTGGTGGTCAATTGTCTGTTGTTAAAATGTTTTTTTAAATACCACAATAAACCACCAAATTAAAACCGTAATCACAATGATGTAAAAGTTCCCCAAAATAATAAACTATAAATTTTAGCCCATTTTTATAAACTCATTATGAATTTATAAAGGCAAAATAATTTTAGAAGTACGTCATGGTTGCTGTTGTGTTTTTAAATTGCTTATAACAAACTGTATAAATTTGGCAGATTTAATATACAAAGTCGTTTTTAGCATCAGAGGAATACAATAAAGTAAACATACGCTTTGGTCACGATACCTGAACCTTTTTGTACACACAAAACACATAAATATTGCCAGTTCCTACTCCAAACCTGCCAAAGGGTACTTTTTCTACGTAGGTACTACATTTCACGGTCGTATTCTATGTATAAGGAAAACAATACTACAGAAGCATCAAGGATTACAATAATAAAATATTTTTTATGATCGCTCATTGAGTACTCATCACGTATGTCAGTTTCTAAGCTAGAGATACATCCTAATAATATATTAATTAAAATTAAGTTTTTATGAAATTCGACTAAAAAATTATTTTGTTATCCTGTTTACATTTTTAATCCAAAGACTGTTGTGAATTTTATGAAAGCAATTAACATTTTTTCATTCAATTGACAACGGATTAGTTCAACACTATTATTTATTCACATTTTATTAGAGTGTTTCACAACACTTGTAACAAAAAGTTTAATATTATTAAAGTTCATTTATTTATTTTAATTTTTATTTCTGTTATGATTTTAATTGTTTTTTATGTTGTGTGTGTGTTAACAAATTACCCAATTTCAAATTAAAGTTCAAATTGACTTTTGAGTATTATTACGAATTTTTTGTATGGGAGTATAGAATAGTGTTGTTTTTAGACTTTTTCAGGCAATTTTTAATTTTTCTCTCCGTAAAAACCATCCTCGTACTTGAAGGAATAATTTAAAAAAAGAATTAGCGAAATCGGTTCAGCTGCTCTCGAGATTTGCGCGTAGCAACACATTCAGCGATTAATTTTTATATCATAGATTAGCCAACCCTTGCTGTATAGACAAACGACAAACGCGGTTGTACAAATAAGCGTCTAGGTACCATAGACTATACCTTTGTATTTATGTGTTGCACACCATGTAAAAACCAAAAGCTACTTAGTTCTGTTTGGTTTGCGGGGTTCACTAATTACAGTGGCCAAGAAATTTGTAATTTGTAAGTAAGCAGTTACGGCCTCCTGCGGTTGCACACTTGATTGTAATGCTTATTACGATCAAGTGTGCAACAATATCAAGATATTGTTATTAGAATGGCTAGAGTATGTATATCACTCGCACGTTTTCGGCCACGTAAATTTTAGGCATCAAAGTCCTCCAATAGCAGATATAACTATGTTTTCTGCAGTACACCCCGAAGTACATCCATATTAGGGTGCTTACAATACCAACGTACTCGTAATGTATCAGAAATTTGCTCTCTGTGTATTAAAGCTGATTGCATCTCTAAAAGCATTAATAATTGCTTGAGTAACGTAAAACTTTACGACCAATAACAAACATAAGATCATGTCGAAGTATATAGTAGTTGACACTGTGACTAACCAGAATATCTATCATGTTAACATTATAACGTGTATTTATTTTTTCAACGTTAGTAAAATTGTTCATAAAGTGTCCGATCCTAGTCTTGAAAGGTTCAAAGTTAACGCCTTATGTGATTAAAATAACAATAATTATTTATCATCTGCTTGGTTATGAACTTCTAGTGCATAAGTGATAAATATTTCTATTGTAGTCATATTGGATCCTGTTGTAAGTGGTGCGTATTCGTAAGAACAATAATTAATAAAATCGTAATCATAAACACAAAAATTAAGTAACATAAATATTTTAAAAATTTGGAGTCAGTGCGATACTGCAGGGACTACGAGCCCGTCATTATGGTCACTGCTTTGATTTTTCGTTCCTTACTTAACCCACCTGAAATCACGCATACAATAGAAAATGCTTATATTAAGCCACCCACAGATTTGGTTAATTTATTTATCTACAAACAATATTCGTAACCATTAGTACTGCTATAAAAATATTTTATTTACTTAAGGTTTAAAAGTAAAAGTTCATATCAGTCAGTATATTATTATGTGAGTCTGTAGCTAATTCGAGCTAATTAAATTTCATATAGTTTACTTAACTCTCTGCTTGAATTAGTAAAAGAATACAGGTTTATAATATTTGTCATAAAAAAGTACGTAGTGAACTTTACTTATAAACTGACGCTATGACCGTTTTGTATAATTCAAACATTTTTAAACGAAAAATACAGTTACATAATCACCTTACCTTGCCAGCCCTCTCAGCATCTTTTCAATAATAAGTAGAGAACCTGTTGTGTCTGGTTTTTGGATAATTCACAAATTAATCAAAGTATTGGCTATCAAAAACTATGCAAATTTTGATATTTTAATGGAAGTTCATTTATGTAGGTACCCGTTCTAAAATTTAAACAAAATGGAATTGATGACTCGACTTAATATATTATTGAGCTTATTGAGCTGCAAATTTTCCCAATGCAAAAAGCTGTCCGAATTCCGAAAAAAATTTAAAATCTAATATATAAAATTCTCTCATCTCTCATACTCCTCCGGAACGGCTTGACCGATTTCCGTGAAATTTTATGTGTATATTCAGTAGGTCTGAGAATCGGCTACTATCTATTTTTTTTTTGCCAATTTTATTTATGGCAAAACAACGTTTGCGGGGTCAGATAGTTAACTTTTAAAATACAATTTAAATATTGTAACGCCATGTTGGCTGTATTTTAAAATAATAATTATATTTTTTTATAGTAATGTGGCGTTCCTTATTAGTGCTAAGTAATAATAAGTAATTAAAAGATAAAATAAATAAAAGTCCAAATCGTTAATTCAACATTTATTATTACTTATTATTATTATTTTAATATACAGCCAATATGGCGTTACAATATTAAAATTGTATTTTAAAAGTTAACGGTTAAAGTACCCTACTTTATGTTCGAAATATAATAAATAAAATAAAACATTGAATCAGAGTTTTAAAGATATTATAATTCTTAGGAATTGATTTTTCTTCAAAACAGAAAATTAGAAACGAAAAACAATATAAAATGTAAGAGCCACAAACACTCGTTTCGTGTCACTTTTCATGTTTTTCTCATTTTGGAGTCTACATTGCTCATTTAAATAAAGATCCAGCGTCTTATTTAGTGCTAATTTACATGCTTAAATTAAAAAAAACATTAAAATGCTCCTGTTCTTTTAGAGTCCACCCAAGTAGTTGTCTCAAGCAATTTATTAAGGATTATCATTTTTTTTCTCATTTTGGGGTCTATATTGCTCATTTAATAAAGACCCAGCGTCTTATTAACACTAATTTACATGCTTAAATTTTAAAAAACATCAAAATGCTCCTGTTCTTTTAGAGTCCACCCAAGTAGTTGTCTCAAGCAATTTATTAAGGATTATCATTTTTAAAACGTATATAAGTACCAGTAACAACAAATGTTCGGTCGGTGACCGCTTCTATGGCAGGCGATCATCATGACTCATCCTCGGCTAAGTACTTATTATCAAATAGTTTCAAAGTACTGTATTTTTGTTACATAATTAATATCAAAAATTGTGATTGACAAAATAGCCCGTTTCACATTTTTTTGTAAATAAAAAACTGAATACCAGTACCTATTCATAAAGTATTAGTACGTAACAAACGTTTGTACACACATCATTCTTTTTTTACATAATCTTTATTGAAGAAAATAAATATAAATAATAGAGGTAAAGACATAAAATGTAACTTAATCTAAGTGAAATACAATTAATACTTGTTTTTAGTATAATCTTCTCTCTTCTATAAATTTAAAACATTTTAATAGCTCATTGTGGAAATGCAAATAAATTAAAGCGAAAAAAAGTACTTTACAATCAAACTACTTTTAATTTCTTTATCGGTTATTCTAAATAAATCAACACTCCGAAGATGGATTTGTTATGACAACTTGTACAGTTACTGACATATATCGAGGCTTGTAAAAAATGATAAGTACGATAATTTCTCATGCGCTTAAATATATTAACCACAACTTAACCTCCGTGTTGAAGTTCTAAGAAATATGAATCTTTAATGGTTCTGTTAAATTTTTCAAACGTTTGACATATGAATTTAATGGTTCTTACACGGCATGTGACTTAATCTCTGGGTTACTTTCTTTATTGCCCGTCATATCCAATCCGAATTATTCGACATTTGCTCTCTAAAGATATTATTTTAATGTGGTTTCATGTTTCAAGCTATTGTAAGTATGTCAAAATCTTAATCGAAAGTGAAACCAATTGCTTGCGATCAGAATGAGTCGCAATCACATTCAAAGTAACATGTAAATAAATTAATATGGTAGGTATTTGTACATACGAGAAGGTGTAATCAAATATTTTTACCGCTATATTTATCGACAATTACTTTTTATACTTTCATCGTTCTCGTTGCATCAGGAAATACATAAATTTGTATGTATAAATTTACCTATTATGTATTAATTAAGGTTTATGATTAAATTTCTTTGATTAATTGCCTTGAGGTTGAAATATAAAAATACCTTATAGAAACGCTGGCTCATAGTTTATTGATGCACAAAAAACAAGATGTCCTGTATCCTGATCGACACATGCTGCATGTTGTTGCTTTAATCAAAATTGAAAGTGGATTGCGAGTGGTCCATCAAGTATTGTCATATTTGCCGGAAATTGAACTTTAATATTTAAACTTTCACGTGTGACCGATATCTACTTTTTTCAATAAAAAGTAGTTTTTAGAATCTCTCCCCAAACCCCAGCTACGCTTTCAATATTCTTTCGATAGGGAAAAGCTAAAAAAGATCCAAAAGCTACTTTTTGGACACAGAGAATGATAAGACATCAACAAAATCAATACAAAACACGTAATTCCCCTCAATATATTAATTGATTGCTCGACACTTGATGTGTTTTTAAGCCATAATTCAACTAAATTTACAACTATCTCTATCTATAAAGTCATAAAATTAGTTAACATTAATTAACGTTAAAAACAAAACCGGCGATTCAAATAGATATTGACCTTTAGTCAAACCACAAGTCAAACATCTATTACGAATTTCCCACTGATACGATTATAGATTTAATCACGTCCACAGCTGTATTGTTCAGCAATTGACATGATCAAAACCTACGATGAATCCATGATGCCTAAACAAACAGGTTTTGTGCATCCACGGTTCCCTGCTGGCTTATTCGCTAAATTATTTCGACATCCAAAGAGATATACACCGAGTTATTTGCAAATTCACTATTACCACTTTCCCTTCTTTACTTACCTTCACTTCAAGCGTCATCAGAATATTTTGCGTAGCTTATTTTACCCCTAATTACTCGCGCCATAATTCTAATGCTTACACTCGCGCGGGGTTCTTCAAGACCCCAATTTCAAAGCTAAAATAAAATTTATTTTAGTAAAAAACTGATGTTTTTTACTAAAGTTATTTGTAAATCAACGTAAACTAATTAATAACTTACTTAATAATTATTAACTTTTCTACAAAATTAACATGTAAGTTAATAAAACGGTATTTGCGGATAAATTGAAGGTATTATGAGCATTAAGACGTTATTTTCTTGTCCTAAGATCTTGGTACTATTATTGAAAAACATCTCGATTTCTGATTATGGCTTCTATTGGAATGGAACTTGGTTTCGTTATACAATAACAGCCATGGTTTTGTTCACAAATCACATACTTCGTTTAAACAGAGCAATGTTTGTACTCATGAGCAGAGTTTATTTGATGTCAATACACCACATCCTGTTAAAGTTATATGCAAATTACCTTCGCACGATATATCTGGTAATGACTTTCAATTACCGGTTATCGGCATTCTAATTGATGTTTTAAGTTATGTCTATAACACCTCAGTTAATTCATAAATCTACCTACATAAAATTTACTATTTTATGTACTTAAGTATGGTAAGTATAATTTAGGTACAATTAGGTAGAATCTTATTATTAGAGTAGTGGCCGCTCGCAGCTCCGGCCTCGTAGATGTTATCGCGCCATAAAGTATATAATATCCTTCTCAAGGCGTCAAATTTTCTCTATACCAAATTTCATCCCAATCTCGGTATGCTGTCAAACAATAACTGGGAAGTGGCAATGGGTATGGTTTATAACGCGCAGACTGATTGTCGCGCAGAAAAGTTGGGGCGAAAAATTTGCCATGCTAACAACTTTTCAGAAAGTTAAGCTCATTAAATGGATAGACAATAATTTTGATAATTCACAGATAATGTAACCATTGAGTTAATTGGTTATTCATTGCTGCGTTATAAACCGTTTTTACTCGAGTGGGACACGTTTGAAGTTTTTTCGAAATTTATGCGAGTAAAAATTATAAAGAGATGTTTTCTAAAACATCGAAAATGCAGGTCTGCGCTGAACGTAAACTCTTTTGATAGTTATCTATCGTTTTCACATCTTAAATAAGAATGGGAGAATTAAATTTAATTTCAATACGTCTATTGAAATTAAATTTTAATTTAATTCTACTTAAATTTTAATTTTATTTTATTTTAATTCACATACCTATGTGTAAACCAAAATAGTGGCCAATATATAATATTTACCTATTCAAGTCTACATACTTCTAATATTTATCCACTAAATTAATTAGATGATGGACTCCACATAGCAACAAACCGGAATGGCGAGTGTGAAAGCAATAACAATTCATTTAAAAATCTGTTTAAGTATGTTTAGATTTTATTATAGTATAAATGGTATCAGATATCTACCAGTATTCTGATAATTACGTGTCAAAACTCACGTTTTCCTTTTTTAAAATATCATCTTAGCAAAACAAACCTAACGAACAATATTGCTATTTTTATAAACTAATTTCAGTTAGTACACTTTAACACATGGTATTTTTTTATTCCATTGACATAATTGAGTGAGTTAATCAAAACTCGTTTCAACAGTTATTTAACTAAATTAGCGTTAAGAAGCGTTTATGAGAACGTAAGGCCATAGGCCTCTCTTATATCTCGATTTTTTGCAGAATAAGCTCCAGTAAATCATTTTGATTAAGCATCTATTTGCTTTAGAAACATAAGTTATGATATTCCAAACACGTTAGGGCCCTGACATTAGGCAAACTCGTCGTGATTTTTATATGGTAGGCATAGCAGATATACTGCCCAAAATGCTGCGTGTGTCTTTTGCTACGGTGACCACCTACCATCTGGCGGACCGTAAGAAAGAAAGAAAAAAAAATATTATACTTAAATGGGCCACAAAGAAGCATTTTCAAATCGTCAAAAACACAGTTTTATAACTATAAAAAAAACTAACAACGTCATAGTGTCTATTTGTCTGTCATGTCTGAATTTACACCGGTTCCAAAACTTGGTTCCGTACGTTTGATTACCACCGTTTTTTCGTGTATAAAGAAACACTTGTTGGGCTACTACACAGGTTAACTATGTGATGGTTGTTTGCCATAGGTGGATGGTTTTATTCAATTAATTGATTCTTAATATTTTGTGTACAATAGTGTATGATAGATTAGATCAAAGTAGACAAACTAAAACTTATCATGAACAAATAAAGTACTAAAAGGAAACTAACTATAATCTTAATTTAAATAATATAAATATCAGATCACGAAAATTGGAAATGAAGTTTGCTTGTGTCACCCGAATTGAAGCGGAAAAAATCTAATTCCGTTAAATAACCAAGGCAGGCAATAGTAACTTTGTTTTTCTCATAACATGACAGTCACGTGTTCTAATTAGGTACATGATATTACGAGATAAAATGCATACTTACATGAAGTAAATGTTCTAAAAAATACTGATTTATTATTATTTTTCGATTTAAACCGGTACAGTTATATAATTTTGGTGACACTGGTTATCTTTTAATTACATAAGATTTCGTTTGACAGTAGTTTCTGCTCCGTAAGTTTTTTTTTTATACAACTAGATGACAAACAAGCTGACGGCCCACCTGGTGGTAAGCGGTTACCGCCGCCTATAGACACCTGCAATAACAAGGAAAAGCACTTGATATTGAGCCTTCTTATGAAGCCCATTGTAAGCGGCCACATCTGCGAAGCTTCCCGAACGCTGCTTACCAAGTTGGACTATTGACGTTGGAAGTTGTTGACGAATTACCAAGTTGGACAAATAGCCCAACTTGGTAATTCGTCAACAACTTCCAGTGTAGAGCTTTCAACCTTTACAGGAGTGGGTACGACCAATATATCTATACCTTGAATCTAACCTGCTTAAATAATTAAATAAGAGTAAGCAACCTCTCCAATCTAATCTCAGTATACGAAACAGAACTTTAATAACTCAATTTACAAGTCACATGCGAGCCCTTTCTTCTTAACATTTACATCGATACGTGTCGTCGGTGCGCCTACGCATACAGCCGCACGAATAAGACAAGTGGTGCGCTTAACTACACCCTTATTACCTCCCTATAAAGTGTGTTATGTAAATCTGTATTATATTTGCTGTTAACAATGCGATACAAAGTGTGTTGCCGTCGCTTTGTCTGCCAGTAAAGTCTCTTAGTATTTTTAAATATATCACCATTGAATACGCCGTATCATGGCATGCCACATGAATAACGTAAACTGGTTTTAAGCGAGTTCTCCAACAGTTTGTTTTAACATTATTTTTGATAAATTGATGCAGATAATGGCTAAAATAATTCTTGGTTCACATTTTCAATCGAAACAAAGGTACAATAGAACAAGTATACTTACCTACAACATGAAACAATTTTTACACACTTTTGTTTTAAAGACATTTCAATAATTTGATCACATTTTATTGAAAAAACGTAATTGATGACTATTGGTATTTGTGATTTGCTAGGACATTTTTACGTCTACAAAGGTTTTGGGATTTTTTCTCTGGGGTCGAGAATTTCGTTTGAGGAATCTTTAAAATATATCAAACTAATATGATATGCAGGAGAATTGATGTACCTTCTTACATTATAATATAAGCTGTTTTCTATCTTAATTCAAGAGACGTGCTATATAAAATTATTTTATCTTATTATAAAATTAAGAGGTCATCTTCCAGGTTAAATTATTTTGCAAATTTATTTACTTTACGCTTAATGTTAGTACTAAGTATTATTATAAATGTCATTCAAACTGGCTCCACCTTTCGATGGAATCTTCCATTTTATAGATTATGACATAACAAAAATAAAACAACGTGATTTTTATATGAATCAAATAACCGAATTAAGTCATTCAAGGTAATAAAATGATTTTTTTTTTATACAACTAGATGACAAACAAACTGACGGCCCACCTGATGGTAAGCGGCTACGGCCGCCTATAGACACCTGCAATAACAAGGGAAAATCACTTGATATTGCAGGTGCGTTGTCATCTGAGGCCTAAGATGAAATGCCGTCCATGCCCAGTAATTACACTGGCTACCTTTCCCTTCAATCCGAAACACAGAGAACTGTTTCACGGCTAAAATAAGAAAGGCGGTGGTACCTACCCAGACGACCCTACAAACGGGTCTACCACCTAGTAAAGGTATACGTAAAGGATCCATTTTTATTGAAATAAGCAAATCTATGAATAAATTATATGAAATTAATAGCCTTCAACTGCATTTGCTACATATTTACATAAAAGCGCTAACAATTGCGGAATTTACCTAACCCATTATTGCTTCTCAAACTGGGGTCGTCGAAATCCATGCGATTCTACATTCAACATGTAAATATCAAAAGTAACACACCAATCTATCGGTTGCCACAGGAGCGAGACATTATTAATAATGTGTTATTGATCTTCCTGAGATACATTTTTCTCTATGTTTAATAATTTAATTTTCAATTTTAAACATAATAATTGAATTTCATCCCATCCCATCTCTAAGAAATCTGTGTTGAATATTACCAATGATAGCATTGTTGGACGATCGCGAACACACACCTTACTGCTTTATCGTTCAGAATTTTACTAACGCATGCAACTCTGTTAATTTTGATGTTCTGAATTCCTCAACTTCAAGGTTGGATTCGTGTATTCGGAGCCGATCACGCTCTGTTCGCCAAGATAATTTGCTTTCTGACCAGTCCCAACACCAAGTGTGGCTTCCTTTTCCCTTTATTCTTTCCATCTTATTTACAGGCAATGAAAAAGAATATCAAAATTAACAGACAGCTTTTACAACTCAAAGTACACGCGATATGAGCAGAGAAAGGACACATGTTACAGGTAACTTGTATCCTTTCTTTACTCATATCGTAAAAAAAATAATCGTGTTTTACATTATAATTTATATTTTTTTTACATATAACAATGGCGACAAAGAAGCGTATGATCCGCCTTGCCGGTGTCAAGCGTTACGTATACTATTATGCGAGTAGCCTGTAGACGCTCATAGCACCTTTGGCATCAGTAAAAATAAAAAAAGTGTTATGTTGACAGCATAGTAGACGACTCACTTACTTCCAACATAACAAAAAAGAAGGAAGAAAAATATTTATTGACTTTCACCAAACAATAAAGGAAATAAAAAAATTAAGTAACACATGAGTACAGCTTAGATGCAGTCAAAAAGACCCTATCTCAGCGTTAAGCTCACATAACGCTTTCTCAATGATCTCTGGCTGCTTACAACGCAAGACACAACGCTATACCGGGTGTTACAGAAGTCCAAATTATGATTTGGAGTTCTGGACTTGCGATGGTCGATATCGTAGTATCGTGTGTGCGTGTGTTTGGTATAACTGTAGCGTGTGGTACGATACGTAATAGTATGCATTTGTTAAGGTTGTTACAAGCATCATAATGTTTTATTAATTTAATCGGAAAATAAAAGTGGTCTGAAAGGTGTCAAACTTTCAGAGGTAACTTTTGACAAGGAACACAACCACCCCCTTAAATTTTATTTCAGACTTTCTACACACCCTGTATAGTGGTGTTACATAGCTGCGATCTTCTGTAAGCTAATACTATAATCCTCTTTTTAATTATTTCTGTTTTGATTATCATAATCTATTGCGATGTTGTGGTCTAAAATTACTATATTTCTATTAATTAGAGAAATACAAAAAAAATACATATTGTGATTAAATTTTAATTTTTGTTGTCTAATGTGCAAGTATACAAAGAGTTCTGAACATCATCCCACACTTGTAAGAAAGCTAGGTATACAAATTACGAATTAAAATTCCTATAAAGGACAATCATAAATCAGTTCTACATTATACTGCCCTCCCATACATAAATGAAATAAGTTATGAATAAAAATTATGTATAAATACTATTAACAGATGGTGAATTAAGCATTATCTGCTTTGCTATTCATGGTGGACCCACCACGATCTTTTAAGTAGATGCAATATAATAATACATCTACCTACATATATACTAACATTGTAAATTATCGCTGTCACTGTCATAATATTATTACATCAACAACATATCAACAATAAAAATCCTTGATATTGATTGTTAAAACCGGTCCAAAATAATAATTCTAAGAATAAATCATATTTATCGTTATCCCAATTAATATATGTACGTTACCGAATAAAGTATATACCTACTCTACACTCAGAAAATAATCCTGTCTCAGGGATTTGAATTCCTTACTATTCGATATCGCCAAATCTTCGTGAAAAATGCTAAAGATAAATAATAATTCAATGATTTTATTCCAACGGAGGACGGTACAAGATTAATTTAGTATGTTATTCTGGAAACACTAGAGACTATTCTTATTTAAAAAATCATAATTTAATAGTTTGAGAATCATTTCATCGAATATGTCCTGACATGGTGTCCTCTGTCGGTTTCTACTAATCATTGCGATTATATTCTACTGCCGTTATTTATAGCTATTCACTCGATAGCTCGTCGCTTGATTTTATGAGCTCGTAAAGGCTACTTATATTTTCATTGTTAACCATGGAAGTTAAAACGATAATAGAAAAACACCATTGATTCTAATTTTAGCCATAGTAACTGGTTTCCAGATTGTCTTTTATTAATAATCAAATTCATCATAAAACCAACTACGAGTTGAATTTAATGAATCATTTACTAAAGTAAGCCTAAAAAAAGATCTGAATTAGAGTGATGATAATAATAATATATGTTAAGTATATGATTATCTAAAAGCATGGGATGGGGATAATCAAAATTTTAAATCTCGAGCTCCTCCGTGCTTCGGAAGGCACGTTAAGCCGTTGGTCCCGGTTGTTCCTGCAACCACTTTAACCCGCATTGGGCCAGCGTGGTGGTGATATGGCCCAAACGCCTCATGTCTTTCTCCCATGTAGGAAGGCCTGGGCCTGTATGTGGACCTATTATGGATCTATCATCACTATTTTACCACCTCAAGATTTAGATACATTTTCAGTTATGTATTTAATGGTTTCTATTAGTAAACGTTAAATTAACGTCTGCGTGAAATACAATTTTGTATTTAATAACTGCACGGCATGCTTTGCAACGCCCGTAAAGAAACTGTTATGCTTTTTATCAAAATAAATTAATAAAAAGTTGTTATAAGTAATGGATGAACCTTCGCGAACGTCCCCAGACTGCTCTACCAAAGTTTCGTCACAATCTGATTAATTGTTTCAGAGCGCATAATATGTCCTTATTTTCAAAGTATGTAGTGCAATTTAGATTTAGTTATTAATATAGGTAAGCCTGAATCATGTCACGTAAAACAAAAAGCCACTTAAATATCAGTCATTAATATGTAAATGTTGTCGCCAACTTCACCTCAGGTGGCGAACCGGATTGGTTGGCAACAGACAGGTTGTCACCCAAAATTTGTAAGCAACACTAAAATTTTACTAACGATTTTCTGTAGCGATGTTGTCTTTTTATTGGTTTTTTATTACTTTCTTTAACCATTTTAACTACAAATTCATTTAGATATCAAAAAGGCAAAATTACACGACCTATTAAGATGTTTCCATCAGGGTCTTAAATAGATAGCTAGCATGGCTTTTAATCAAATCAATGGTTGTATAATGAAAAAGTTTATTAGCGTTTTTAGGAACATAATTATGATCCTCAGTACTAAAGCAAAGAATATTATGCCTATTACTAAAACAATGGTGGCGCAATAGGGATTCATTTTGGATTACTTAATTACCCTTTGTATATAATTACTACGAAACTGACGGGTATAGATATTTAAATTTTACGAAGAATTATTACTATGTAGAGTTCTTTAAAACAACTGTAAGTTACAATATTAATATCAGAGTTTTCACTTCTATATACTCTGCTGTCAATTAAGTCAATCCAAAGTATTGAAAGATGAACATAACCCATTTCATTTATAAACCCTCATTATAACATGTTTTGTTACTCAATCACTCATATGTCAAATGGAAATAACAGTGTTTTAACCGAAATATGAGCGTCAATAATTAAGACCGTAGGTATAATATGTAGGAGTTAGTAACTACTATGTAACCACTTGATTACTTACTTCATTTGGTATATAA
Source organism: Nymphula nitidulata (assembly GCA_947347705.1). Taxonomy (NCBI): domain Eukaryota; kingdom Metazoa; phylum Arthropoda; class Insecta; order Lepidoptera; family Crambidae; genus Nymphula; species Nymphula nitidulata. The sequence continues at coordinate 10,876,594 of OX374625.1, read as the reverse complement.
TATATCTAATAAGAGAGCCACGCTTTTAAAATTATATAACATACTCTACATAGAGTTGTAACTCAAAGGCTAGACGAAATGTAATATCAAATAATAAAAATTGATAATTAATGAAATAGTCAAAACAAACTTATGAAATGTTTTGCAAGCCGCGAATAAGTGAGATGAAGTGGTTTTTTCATTAATTACATCTTATTAAACTATTCTTTCTGATTAAAGAAAGACTCGTAAATATTAAAATAATAACCATAATATCCTCCCCAAAACCTTATACTGAAGTTGCAGTTGCCGCAAAAACTGTTGATTGCTTATGTTCTTTCCTTGTTTTTGTGCTGCCTATAATTTCGCTTAAAGACCACTTCCGTTCCGACCAATATCTGTCAACATATTTCCACGTTGGGCTTGGACACATCACAAGAACTTGATTTCATTGACAACCACAGGGTGGAGCATAATGAGTTTTAAATTATTACTGCAGATAAAAAGTAGTCGCCTGTTCCCCATTTAACCTTTCTTTATTTCGTAACTGAAGATACTACACGGTCGATATATTAAGAATACACTGCTCTTAGGCTAAATATTAATATTCATATTTAAACGTGTTTGATAACAGGGACTGAAAAGTGGGGTATTTAAATATTAATGATATTAGGCAAAATTTTTGAAGTATTGTGGCAATGTCTGACAGACAGTAGTAACTAGTCGAAGTGGAGATGCGCACACGCAGCGGGCGGCTGGCGTCGCTTCGTCTCCATAGTAACGCTGCTGCGGGTACTTAAGCAAGCAAGTCTATAGCTCGCCACACAGATCGCTGATTCCTGTTGAGCGCGCCGCACGTAGTGCTGCGGATCACAGGCAAAACTCAAATAAAGTTCGAAGTTTCGTAAATAAGTGATAATTTTAGTTGCGAATTCTCAACTTACGCGTGTAATTAAATTTCAGTTTCAAGTGTTGTGAAAAGACTATTATCAAGATGTTGTCCTTAGTGTTGTTTGTTTGGGGAGGTATTTTTCTTACAACGGCAGAAGGATGCGGAGCTGGAAAACAAATGTTAAGTAAGTGAATGAAAATATTTTAATTTATGGGTTTGGGTGTTGACATTAAAAATAACAGAACGAATTAAACGTTTGAGTAATACATTATGTTGTTCTACATCTATCGCATGCGTAAATTTTGAACAAAATCACCTATAATGTGAATAATCTGTCATGATTAGAACTGTATTCATTACTAATATAACAAGCTTTTATTCAAATTAGTTACTTTTACTGAATGGTTGATATGAAGAAGTGATGACTAAGATCTGCTATAGCAAATAAAATACAATTCTCTATTGTAATATTACTAATAAATTAGGCAGCCGCCACCCAGTCTAACAGTTTGCCTCTCTAAAAGATGCTCCAATTTGCATACCCGTATGTATGGGGCGACATCGTAAAATTTTATTTACATAGACACCTGTGTTAACAAGCACCGGTATAATAAATCAGATAAATCCGATGGCTTATGAAATCATTTCGCCTTGACACTTGATTTTGCACATTGTATTGACAGTCAAACTTGAATTATATTACATAAAATGATGATGCCCTGACCATTAATGAGTGTCATCTATGATTACTTACGGTTGGTGTCTTTGTAAGGATCTGGAGGATTGACGGCGTACGAGAAACAAGCGATCGTCGACGCCCACAATCGCCTCAGGCAGTCGGTAGCCTTAGGACAGGTGTCCAGTCAGCCTCCAGCAGCCAATATGATGGAAATGGTAAGTCTTGATTCCTATTTCAGTTAAGACAATGCGTCATATGATAGTTACAATAATTATTATGCAGCATAAGTTAAATCATAATCTGTGAAAAATCTTTTTCATTGTTCAGTCTTCTGTGTTTTTAGAAAATAATAAATGTTATCATTAATGTTTACGTCACATTTATGTAAGTTAATAAAAACTCGATTTTCCACATAATCTAATTATGTAAAAAATAGTCCAATAAAGCTTCTAATGTCAAGCATATAGGTAGTTAGTTGATCATAAATTTTCATAACATTGTCAGTAACTAGTGGCAGTTATAATTTAGACTGATTATTTAATGATGCAATGACGACATACAATTTGTAGCTAAAATTATTAGAAACATGCCATGTTAATAGAAGTTTATTTTTTTATAAAAAGTACCTATCTTTAGGCAAAAGATAAAGTATATAAAATTGGTTTATAAATTACTAGTGCCCGTGACTACGCCCGCGTAAATATATCTAAAGATGTAATCTATCTCCATGTAAAATTTTATCTAAATCAGTTCAGCTGTTTTAGGGGTGAAAATATAACAGACAGACAGACGACAGATTTATATATATTCGTATAATTATTAAGTATGGAAGTTTGGACCTAACTCTGGTGATTTACCTTTATCCTATGTCAGTCATTGTACTAATTTATTGAAAAAGTACTTTTTGTTATAACAGGTGTGGGATGAAGAGTTAGCATCAACGGCTCAAAATTGGGCTAACGACTGCACTCCTGCGCATGACCGCGCCGCCCAGCGGGACGTGGGTCGCTTCCCGGTCGGCCAAAACCTCGCTGCTACTTGGACCACTCGTCCTCCATCCGATGCTTCTGACTCTCAACCGGACTTCATGAAGCAGATCAATGCTTGGTTCGACGAAGTCAGAATATACGGATTCAAACCTATAAGCGGTGGACACGGAACTGGGCACTACTCTCAGGTAAGAATAAGTAAATCATTGTTGTAAATAACTTGTCTACAAATACGCAATATAAGTATTATACTTATGTTATATCATACTTTTTATATCTGATATAAAATCTAATGAATAGATTAGTTATTGTATAATTATAAAATATTTAACGTCTAAAATTGAACGGACTACATTATAACCAAATAACTTAGACAAGGTTTTCTATAATATGCAAATTTATCGTAATCCTTATCAGCGGAATTTCAAATGGCTTATTTAACATCATTATGTTCTTGCGTGATTCCTTACTTGAGTGTTACTTGACTCTATTGAATCAACGATGCTTAAGATCTAGTGATGCTTAGATTTGAATAATTTAGAAACTTTTGTTTTTATAGTTGGTTTGGGGTGAGACGTCTCACGTCGGCTGCGGCTACACATTCTACTATGACCGAGTTCGAGGCTACACCAAGCTTTACGTCTGCAACTACGGTCCTGGGGGCAATGTTATCGGCTCCAACCCTTATGAAAAGGGTTATCCATCTTGCAGCAACTATGGCCTCTCTGAATCAAGAAAATATTCTGGTCTTTGTTGTAAGTATACCTATCATATAAATTAAATACTTGCTATCATTCCAAAAGCCTTCAGTACAGTTAAAATAGTAGAGTCATCAAACGGCACTGAAAAAGCTATCAGCGTCGTCGTCGGTCCAAAATTGCATTCAAAATAAGTATTCTCTCGGTTGTGAAATTCTCCAGGTTATACATTTCTTTTATGGATTTTATTTCTAAACATTCTTTTTTGTTTCTTTTACAGCATCCAGTTTCAGTTCTACATCGAACTTCCAGTCAGTAGACAACACAAACAGCTATATCTCTAATGTCATTCCCGAGAGCACAGGTGACAGTCAAGGTTACAACTATCAGTTCAGCAACCAATTCAGCAACCAATTCTACAATCAGTACCAATACCAGTACCAGCAACCAGAAACTTACTACCGCACGGAAACTACCACCTTCAGGCCCTTCATCAGCATACTCAAGACTGCATCAAATTTGTTCGCTAAATCAAAACCGCAAGTCAGATTTGGTACACTCTACGTGTAACACACGTCCAGCTGTGTTATAAATTAAGCAGTATTTTAATTTATTATTGTGACAGGTGTGTTACTCGACTGATATTCGGGACCAGCTTATGCAGGTTTTCGGAACTTTGTAGATAATTTGTTATTCCTTGGTTTTACAAGGAACTGTAAGATTTTTTCACTACCTACTCTACATTGAGAAATTTGAAGGTCAAAGTAATTTTATGTTAAAATTACAATGCTTTCGTGAATGACCTTCTAGTATTAGCAAAGAGTGTTGTTATTATAGACTTTTATTTATGAAATTAATTATAATAAAATAATAATTCTTTAATTGCCTTTTATTATCCCAGTCTCTATATTTACACTTACACCAATAAGTGTAAGTTTATGTAAAATTTAAAAGCTAAATAATAATCTAGCCTTAATTAAACGTCACGAAGAGCTTTTGGTTTAGATACTAGATATCGGAGATATATTGATAGATAATCATATATGATAGATAGATAATAAACATTAGATATATTCTAAATAAATATATAAACAACCATGACGCATGAAAAAAATGTTCGTTACTTAAACAAACATCTTTTTTTTTATATAAGGGGGAAAAAAGGCGTTTGCGCCTACCCTGCATTGTGGGGAAAAGAACAATACAGGGTTATGTGGGGCTCCTCGGTCGAAGATGATAAAGACCGAGACTACCCACTAAAACTACCCCCGCGTTCCTTCTTCATCGCAGTACAGGTTAAGGTTAACAGTTGCCCTTATACCAGGCCTGTACGCGATTCGCCCGTGTAGGCTCAGCTCTGGCACATAGCCGTGTGTATGGTGATTACTCCGCGGCGTTACACGGAACACTCAGTAACGCCGCTACCACTTCTTTGGGCCATAATCCGCAGTAGAGGGTTTCCCCACCCCTACTCGGGACCTACTCACGGGGCCAGCGCACCGGCAAATGCTCTGCGTCGCCGACCAATACTTATACAAACATCTGCCCCTACTGTGATTCGAAATCGGGACCTCTAGCTTGGTAACAGGAGTCTGAGCACTCAACCAGACTAGCATCAATGATTTCTTTAATCTAATTTAAGTAAACCCCAATGGAGGAGCTCGGTGGCGTAGTGGTTTAAACGTTCTGGTTTCGATTAGGAAAGCAAAGCAGCTTTCGCCATGGTCAATCTCGGGATGGGTCAACCGAAATTTCGGATTACTAGTAAAAAAAAATTATGTTTGAAAGAAAGATTTATTTATTCGATTAATGACAAATAAAATCAAACCAATACAAATATGAGAATATAATTATTTATATTTATTATTTCCATGGTATATGAAAATATACCATAAACTATAAAAGCAAGGTTGATAGAAGTATGTGAAGTATTGGTAAGGTAACACTTTATATTTTTAGGTATTCTAGAACAGGGCTGCACAAACCACTATATCCGAAAAACTAAAAAGATTGAAGGAATAAGTAAAGAATTTAGTAGACTAAAATAAAAGTTATGGCATTGTTACAGTATAAAAAATATGTTAATATAAATAAATAATAATAATATAATAATATTGATACACTCACACTTATTATCTAGCCCAAAGTAAGCATCATTAAGAGCTTGTGTTATTGATACTAGATAACGGAGAAATAATGATAATAATATGTAGATACCTACATATTTTTATCATAATTTCTCTAAATATTAGAAAATAATATACTAAAGAAACATATAAATATCCATGACTCGTAAACAAATGCTCGTACTCATCATATATTTTCTCCTACCGGGATTCGAACCCGGGACCTTCGAGACCGCTAGACTAGCCGGTCGGATTAATGTTTTTCATTATATATAAAATTTTCCTATATCTTGCGTTAGATCGCGAGAAATACACGTCGCGGGCCGCACTAATAAGGGCGTGGGACTCTACACCACTGCCGTGGAAAAAATGACAACTGACAACCTGTAGCTCAAAAAGTGACTACATAACTTATGGTAACACCTAGCCAAAAACACAGTTGCTTAAACTTTAAACACGCACCGTTTTGTGAAATCAAATAAACTGTGAATACACCTAGCTAAATGTGCATGCGCAGTCCTGGGGCCTTACCACCATCTTTATAAAAGCGATTCATATTCGGCTCGGTTCAGTATTGGTTCCTAAACTGCATCGCTGTCATAGTCGTAGATAGCGTCGTAGTACGAATTAACGATTCTACTCAGTTTAGGTCCTAAACTGGATCGCGATAAAAGATGGTGGTACGGGTGCTGTTCTAGAACGTCGAGGTTAAAGCTTAAATATTAATTTTCTCAAGTCTAACAATCAGAAAAGGCTTACAACAACGGCCAACACTGTTAATTGGATTATTAATATTTTGAATGAACTACATTATTTTCGGTTATTATGATGAACAAAACTTATTAATAATTATCAGCAAAAGTTTTGATGGGGTCAACATTACGCACTGGTCCGCCCGCCCTTGATCCCATCATCAGATCCTAACTTGGTGACTATGGAACCACCTCTGGAGTATACTCTATCGAATAAAAAAGAAATTTCGAAAATCGGTTTACAATCGATTGAAATCGGTGAACATACATACAAAAATAAATAAATGCATACAGTGGAACATGAAACCTCCCCCTACTTTTAAATCGTTTATAAATAAATACATACCAATCGAATTAAGAACCTCCTCGTTTTGAGGTCGGTTAATAATAACTAGAGTCCCCACTATTCACACATACACAATTTGGTTCGACCAAAAGTAGCGTTTATGTATGAGTTTACCGATGAGATGATAAGTTTGATACATTATCAAACAAAAATATAGAAAATATATTTTACCCTATGGACTTTGCTTTGTGTTCGTAATCGAAACCAAAGAACTTAAGCCGCAACCCCGCTAATCATTAATATCCAACCATAAACAACTATTTATTAAAATCCAATACCTTGTAAAATGATATAGTCCTTAACTTAAGTTTTAAATATCAAATTCCATTTTTTTACAACAAAGATTCATGAAAATAACTAAATTCGCTCAGAAAACTCAGTAAGTGGACTTGAATTTAGATGATAATTATTAAAGAAAGATAAGGATAAATTTTATTGATCTATTTTAATTCTAAAAATTAGAATATGTGAAAAATAATGCTTCTATTACCCATAAAAACAATTCTAAAAGATATGGAATATTGTAAAAGTTGTACCTACTTTTTAGAAAATATATAAAAATAGTTTTTTTTTTTCAAAATTTAGTAATAAATGTAAATTATATTAGATTGCTGACATCAATTCAAACAATTATTGTTACAACAACTATCCAGCGGATAGCTATTATTAATTTTGTCAGTATGTCCACACATTTCTTAGTGATGAGGAACATATGTGACGTCACCTGTATCGTAGTTTTTCTACGGAGCATTTTTGGACGATGCGGTGCAACACATCGAACACATCACCAATATGTGATTCTATTTATCTTAGACATACTATTTTTTCGCAATATTTCTTTATGAGTTATACACTTATTATATCTGAAATAAAAAAAGAGTTGTCAACTACCCTATTGTACTTACAAGTCGTAAATAGGAAAATTACAATGTGATCTCGACGATAAATGGTTTCAAAGTACACACGTGGGAGCAGTGTTTTCTTTGATATTCAAAGACAATAGAATTTTAATAATAGTGAATTATCACGATGTTCATTATGAAGGCCTTACAGATGCATAAGATCAGTGCCCTGCTATTCAATCCTCTAAACTTATAAAGTCAGCAGCCTTGATTTCGTGGCGTTCGGCAGCGCTGTCATACCTTTTGGCGTTTGTTTGACAACCGTTGGCGACACCAGCGTTCCGACGACGAGCACGGCGTGAGGCGAAACTAGTAAGTTGTTTATTTTTATATATTTATGTAAAAATCAATCAAATATTGAATGAAGTCATTGCGATACATTTTAAACACAAGAAAAATGAAAAAAAAAATATCGATTTTACTTCAAGTCATATATCCAAAACACCGGCAATCACACACATCCATGAAATCGAGTGAATACGCTTACGCGCAGCGCCGTGCAAAAAACGTCAAAATAAATGGCAGCATGGCAGCTTCAAGCTCGATGTCGAATATTTCTGTTTTGAATCACACGCTGAACATGTGTTAAAAAAATTAGCGCGTAGCAGGTCATTCCCTATAACGTTTTTCAGCTTGAGCTCATCATATATTGTAGTGTAGGAATATGTTATGGTCGGCAGCACATCAAGCGTAACAGTTTGACCTTGAGACCACCCTTACTACGTTCGTAATAGAGGCGGCTTACGTAGTGCAACTGTTACACTTGATGTGCCGTTGTCTGTACAACTTAACTACAAACTGATCTCCTGAGTAAATCGCATCGCTCCAATGAGGGGTTTTTTATAAACGTACTTTTCTTACGTTTTGTAAGCAAATGCAAGCCTAGCATGTAGAAAAGCAAAACTCGTACTTTGACTACAGCAAATCACTTATCGTAGATTAGATTTACACCATATTGGAAGACGATCGATCGAGATCACGTCGTTATATGAGATCGATGTAGATATTAGTGAACACGCTTACGCGCAGCGCCATGCTCAAACGTCAAAATCAATAGCAGCTCGTCGTCTTGTCAGACGTCAAGCTCGATGTTGAATATTTATGTATGTGAATCACACAACTAAACATAAAATTTCATAGCGATGCAGGTCTTTTGTTATTTCACTTAAGTATATTATTTTAAAATAAACTCTTTTACTAGCCCTAGCATCAAAATGACAGCCCAAACCGTCAGGGCCACAGTCCTCCACATCTGGGGCTTTAAACTAGAGCTCTGATTGTGATTTTGTATTGATGCCTTATAAGAAACCTCAGAGAAGGGCAACTCACAATCTCTTCATCATTCAGTCATACCCTGCAGGAGTTCTCATATCGTCATACACCGTTAGACCTTGAAAGAGAGCGGGATAGACACGTCAAGTTTCAGTACTCATAGCACGAGGCATGTCTCTGCCTCAGCAGTACCTCATTTATTTTTAAAAATCGGAAAAGAACATAATATGTACAGACGACAGCACATCAAGTGTAATAAATGCACTACGAAAGCCGCCTTTATTAGAAACGAAATAAGGGCGGTCTCAAGGTCAAATTGTTACGCTTGATGTGCTCTCTACAGTACATACAAAGTTCAAATCTCTTTTAAGAGGTGTTATATAATATTTGCATATTTCATAAAGTATAAACCGATTGTGACCATGAACTGTCATTAAAGTGGTAGACTTACTAATGTAAAGTGCTTACTCAAACTATATGGAGGGTGTTAAAATCGATTTGCACCTAATGTAGTGTTAATTCATTATGAAATTAATACAAACCTCTCAACCGTCTTTAATATAGATGGCTTTGTTTCATTTATGCTATTTAATCTGACAATCCACAGAATTAGACACAATTGGTTTTTAATTTTCACAAGACTCCCGGAAGTTTTATGCAGCTTGACAAATTGAAATTGGCTTTTTTGAGTGAATATGAAGAATTATTAAGTTCTTTATTTTTGCTATACGTCACGTCTCGTCGTAATACACAAAATCGAGGCCGATATTGATGAAATCTGAAACAGCATCATCAGATTTATTATTTTTTCAAGCCTGAAATTTAATACGTCAATTTAATAAAAAAAGACCGCCGGATTATTCCACAATCTAATAAGGCCAATATGGAATAACTTCTAAGAAGTAATAACATATTTTTGGAGTAAAATAATTCGAATTTCAAAATACGCTTTTTTCAATATTCAGCCGTTATTCTTAAATTATTTAATATTCGGCTTCGGCCAGCCGTACGGTCAAGTGGTCCAAGGATAGTAGCCTTGTCTATTAAGCCAGAGGTCCCGGGTTCGAATCCTAGTTAAAATGGCAGATGATTTTTATGATTAGTACCAACGATTGCATATTTATTTACTTATTAAATTCAGCGCCTCATCCTTGTACAGAAGATTGCAGCCAACGGTAGTTTGTAATGTTTTATTCCTGCGGTGATTATGTTTAAAAAATTGAATATTATTATGTTTTTTTCTCCGTTATATCACAGAATTTAGAAATTTCTTTGTAGTTGTATAGGTCAATACGACAATAAATTGAAATATGGGCTATATTACTTTATAGAAATGGTTTGCCACTTTCAAAAACCTCTTATTAATTTGCTGCTTTCATGACATTTCTTTGAAATAATGCACCTAATGTTATATTATTTCATAGAAATGTTATGAAATTATCAAATGGATATGATGTATTCTAAAGATCAAAACATTTCTATGAACTAATTTAGCTCATGTTTTAAAATATTTTCGAATTATCGACACCACCATGTATAGTATCCATAACACAAGCTTTTAATGATGCTTGAATTGGAATTTTTGAAGGAAAGTGTGAATATGAGAATATTATAACTATTTGTATCTTAAATTCATTTGCGGAATAGAAGCCAGGTTGTGTTATAGTATGTTCACACGAGTGGATACCAAGTATGATTTATAAAAGTATATGTTTTACTATTAATTACTAGGTAAATACTGTAGACATTTTTAGTTGGCCGGCATGTAATTAATAATGTTGCAAATTGTAAATAGAACTGTATTAATTATATCAAAATTATATCAGTTTTATTAATAAAGTATGACCAGTACAACCATTACTCGTCTCATTGCATATTTTACTAGTGAAAAACAAATTTTAATACATTTTAAAGTATTTTAATTAGTTTGGTATGGGGTTTGTACATGTACATGTATTTTTACCTGCATTGTAACTTGTTTTTATATTTATTTTCAGATATTTATAGTAGATAATCATTTTCTCAACATCATGTTGGGTTAATCTGACGTTATGTCCGGGTTTATCACGGCAATTAATACACTTAAGTGCAAAACCACAATCGAAGCGACTTATTAACAAAAACACATAAAGTCATCTCACGTGACATCTCACAAAGTACGCGGCACACAGAGGCGTCGCGTGTTTACTAAGATGCAATTAGAAATTGTAGGTAAGTAATAAGGTAATGTTGGCCTAAACTTAAAATATTATCTAGCTTTTTTTTAACACTAGCCTATTTTTTTTCTTTGGGAGCTTTCGGCATTCATCAAGCACAGCCCCGATGATGCGTAGGAGTAGAGAGTCCATTGGGCTACGGAACATGACGGACATACGATAGCTACATTTATTTATAGAGTGGATTTTTTGGACAGTAATTATTTGACATAAGTTTGGACAGTTATTTTTATTATTTCATTCACAACTTTTGAAAAACAGAAACAGAAAAGTCAGCGAAAAAACTTCAAAAATATAAAAAAAGCCTATCGATCCCATTTTATGTTGGGATCAAAAGACTCTATGCCTCTATGGGTTTGAATACTAGAAATGATAGAAATGGCCAAATACTTTTCCCATACATTTTGTACGGGAAAACGATAAATCAACTCGAAATATTGAGAGAATGTTTAAATGATTTTCTTTTAGTTCTAATGTTGTAGAAGATTGTCTCTGTGTGAAGCCGGTGCTGTGACTTACCATAGTTTCTGTGCTCAAATTTCAGTTGGCCTGAAAGAGTCTTTTGATTAACAGTAAGAAAAAGGATTGGCAATAAAGAATATTTCGAAATGATTCGTTTTTCTGTACAAAATGTATGGGAAAAGTTTTTGGCTTTTTCTGTCATTTCTAGTACTCATTTCCTAAGGGTTTTCCATACAAACTTTCAAGTAGACAATATTCATAAACAAGTTTTGTAGAAATCGGTTGGTTAGTTTCCATTCATAAGCAAGTTAGGCTAGTCTAATAAGATTTAACAGAATTTATCATTAATTTGTGGTTTTCTGAAAAGCTAAATGCTCTCACTTAATTATTATTAGACCCTCATATATAATTAGACTCTATTAAACTTTTCTCTTATCTCATTAGATTCGGTTTGTTCGGTTCCAATATTTTCGACTTGGAGGAAACTTCCTATAGAGTCTTTTGGTCCTCACATGAAATAGGAGTTTTTATTGGTAATTCAACATTATTTTCGCTTGCACTTTTTCCCAAAATCTGTGAATACAGTTCAGAATACTTTAAAAAGGAATAAGGAATAAGGTTTTCCTGTAACTATAACGGTTAAAGTACCTGCCGTTACTGTCCCGTCTGAAACATCCAGACTGTAGGTATATACAAAGAACAATAAATAACTCAACACAAACTGATGAGAAGCAGTAAGAAAAGTCATATGCGAAGCTAGTGCAGTTTATACATACTGCTCTAGTCGCCTCCACCTTGCAGGCCCAAAAGCATAAAATCACTTATACAAAAGGTGCTTTTTCACGCCTTTTTTGAGTGAACCTACGCGCTTTATCTAGCGATCCTATTTTTATCATTATACATAATTCGACGTAGGAAAACGTATTTGCTGCAAGCCGCAAAAAATCGAAAATACGTTTTTTACATCATTTTTATCAGAAAGAAATACTGCGTCGTTGGGTCTGGGTCTCGTATTTCTACGACGAAAAAAAAATCACTTACGCCGTAAGTATTTTGAACAATACTGGTGTTTTCTTTGCTGTAAGCCTACCAAAAATTAGTATTTTTGATGCATTTGTTGCATACGCCATTCTTGCGGTCAGCAAAAATTTCAAACTGAGGCTTACGCCATTTTGGCGGAATGAGTTAAATTACCTAATCCCAGGTCATACATACCTGCCAGTGGACAGCATGCATACAACTATAGAACGTACGTGGCCCGTGTGGTGCCGGGCTAGAATAGCACCTCCCCATCTATTCCCGTGGGTGTCGTAAGAGCCGACTTAGGGATAATCTTCCCCAGATGACGGCAACAGCGTTTTCTGGGTACTAGCGAATCACTGCGATCACTAACCCGCCTGCCAAGCGTGGTGATTATGGCAACCTCATGGTAAACTCAAATCCGGTAACTTGCTCTATCACCGGGAGGGCGACCATCTTTCCTAACGTGGTGTTGGGTTTCTTGTCCGCAAGTGCCTCATTAACAATATTGTGACAATTCGGAGTGTGTCAGCGAGGGTGGTATACTTTATACTCAGAATCACCAAACAGTATTCGCTGAAGGTCACAGATACAGGTGTACGCGCCGACTTCGACACATCCGGATGATGAGGTGGAAAGTATGTATGAGGAGATATCTAGAGCCATCTGTACTTTCAAAACTTATTTCACTGTTGTTATGGGGGATTTCAATGCAAGGCTGGGCAAACGGAGCGAGCATGAGCTGAGAGTGGGCAATTTGGCAGCGGAACCACAGGGAGAGCTGCGCACAACGAGCTAAGGAACGAGCTATGTTGAGTGTTTCTCTGCGAGATAGAATCAGAAATAAGGATATCTGTAAGAGAACCAAAGTCACTGACATAGCTCATAGGATTAGCAAATTGAAGTGGCAGTGGGCAGGGCACATAGCACGCAGAACGCACGGCCAATGGGGCGTTAAAGTTCTAGAATGGCGACCACGTGCCGGAAAGCGCAAAGTAGGTCGGCCTCCCGCTAGATGGACAGACGACCTGGTCAGGGTCGCGGGGAGCTATAGAACTTTTTCCCACTCCATTCACTTAAAGCAATACCATCAATGCAAGATAATTCTTCACTGAGGCTTACATCTATTAAGTTTTCTAAAAAAAAAACAACTGTGTCACTTACAACATTTTAGAGTTCTCAAAATAATAGAAATATTTTGATGCCATAGAAAGTTCTTGTGGTTACTGCGTTTTATAGGTCTGTAAAAAAACCCGATTGCTGTAATCCACAAAAACACTGGTAATAATAGACTTAAAAGGATATCTTTATCGTTAATGTATAAAACAAGAAAAAATAAAAATACGTTTTTAAAATCATGATCCTACGATACGTACTTTTCGAGTAATGAATTTTTTACTGATTTCAGAAAAGTTTTTTGGCTCTGGTGAACATTTCATGTTTTGCGGCTTACAGCAAATACGTTTTCCGACGTCGATATAATAATATCGACACAACATATTACAAAGAGTGTTACTAGTCCACTCTCTTATTAACGAAGCCCGGTAAAGGTCTGTTTTCGAATAGGTTTGTTTTTTTCAAATGTGTCGTCTAACTCCTCGACAGGCCTTGTGTAAAGCGCACCTTTAATTGTCATACAATGGGCTTATGATAGGATTTAGTTCAGGAAACATTTGCTAGACAGCTGAAGCTATTATCAAGAAAGATTGTGTAGTTAATTTTATAGTTGACTACTTTCCTAGACGTCACTATATAAATATATAAAACACTATGATCTTATGATGCTATTGTCAAAATAGATTGTATATCTAAGGTTTATCTACTTTATAGTTGACAACTTCCATAGACGTCAATATACATAAAATAAACACTAATAAAATAAGACTTTTAATAGTCATAACATCCATAAATAATAATACCCAGCTGAAAATGAAATTAAAAAAAAATCTCGCTTTTACATAGCTCTTTTTTCAATCGATTATCTAGTTCAAATAAAACACCAAAGGAAACGTACTAAAATGTAACAGAGAAACATAATATTCGATTGGATATGCATAATATTAAGCACTTAAGTACTTACCCTTTAAATATAGGTAGGTATCTACAAAAACAATATAGTAAATTTAAGTCAGTTCTATGGCTCTGAGATGCAATTCTGTATAGTAGATTCTGAAACTTCCCCTTGTTACTCGTACATTACCGAGTTACATTACCAGCAATGTACAAGGAAAAAATATTCTTCCCACAAAACCGGGTAATGTATTAAGAAATATTTTTTCTTTGCACATTACCGATTACATTCCCAGTTTTGTACGAGGATGTAAATATTCTTCCAACATTACTTGTTTTTGTTCAAAGAAATCGTTATTCCGTGTACAAAACCAAGGAGGTTCTCCGAGTAAATAATAAATAAAAACCAAGCCACTGCTGCAGTTTAAAAACAATTACAGAACCTCAGCTATCGATGTGAAACTGTGGACGCAACCTACGCTTATATTGACTTAACTTTCATGGACTATTAATGTTATGTACTCTTTAGTAGCTGAATATTTTTGATATTTCGAGGTACGAATGTCTGTAAGTATCATTGCACAGCTGGGGAAGACGAATGGACGGAAGTTTTCGAGTCGTCCAACAACTGTACGGATTTTGGCACCAGCCACGCAGAGTCAATCGCTGACCGTCTTAGGTTTAAATATGGTCCATGGCGTGGTGCCAAAATGCTAAGCAATGTTCTGGAGTAAATAATAGAATAAATAGTAAAATGAAATAAAGTAAATTACCTATGTTTTTTTATTTTAAAATTAATGAAAGTAAACAAAACTTTTCATTTTTTGTAAACTAAAATAGGTACACCAGGCACTTAAAATAATCTATAACTGTATGCTTATTACTTTAGCATGATGGAATAATATACTTAATTGAAAATAGAAAGATGACCCACATTACACTACTCGGAGAACCTAATTGGTTTTGTATACGGAATAACGATTTCTTTGAACAAAACCAAGTAAGTAATGTAGGAAGAATATTTACATCCTCGTACAAAACTGGAAATGTAATCGGTACCTAATGTGCAAAGAAAAAATATTTCTTAATATATTACCCGGTTTTGTGCAACAAATATTATTTCCTTGTACATTGCTGGTAATGTAATTCGGTGATGTACTAGTAACAAGGGGAAACTTCGTATTACTTTTGTTATGATGATACTCATTCACGCCTAGTAATTATTATGATTCCTTCTAAGTATATACTTACTTACCTACTGGTGACATTAATAGATCGTGTATTAATCAGGGCTGTCTTTTTATTAGTCAAAGCTGCCTGTAACTTAGAGTTTGGACTTCATTCACTACTGCTCTGGACGTTGGCATTGCAGGCTTTTCTTTTTGTAACTGTAACGTCAATCGTGAACCAGCTTAACCCTTTTACCTTTTAATTACCTTTATTTCCGGTAAATAGCGCCTACAACAATAGCGTATAAACAAATAAGTATATAAATTAGTGAGTAGGTAACATTTAAATGAAGATGAAAGTGAAAGGAAAAGTAATTGCCTAGGTAGGTATGTAGTACCTACCTATGTTAAAGCGTGTAGATGTTCAAACTAGTAAATACTTAGCCTTCTACTGGCCTAAATTGGTACCTATTGTGATTGAGAAATTTATTACGATTTAAGTAACAACAGGAACCAAATAATAATGACATTTATTAGATACTATTATTACATTCATGTAATACAGTAGTAACAATATTTTATTTTGCTCTACCATTGAGGTAAAAACTAAAAATGCAAAAAGCGACATCTATGTGGTGCTACATAAACTTATTTCTACTGCCTTTGCAAACGGAACGAAACTCGTAACAATGGCTTCAACTTACTATGAGATGTGTGAACACTTCTGCAGATGTCAGTAAATAAAATTATTTTTAAATATTATTGTGACAATGTATTTTTAAACGACTTAGTACTTAAAAACTTGATTGTATTTTACCTTCATAATCAATATTTTTTAATAAAAAATAAAACCACGTGGTTTATAATAAAATAGAATTATTCTAAAAACTACACTAAAAGACTAGATTATTTATTCTTAGATCGCTAGTAATAACTATTTAATAAAAGTCAATGGCTCTTTATTTATCCCGCGAATACTTGGGTATAATGTATCAAAACTTCAAAATTAATGGCCGGCCTCATGAGCCAATTTTTAAATCCTCTGTAACATATCCAAAGAATAATTTGATAAGTTAGAAAATCTATCAAAATGCCAAAAATATTCTCTGGATAAATATTAGGTATCTGAGGATTGAAAAATTGGCCCTTTTGTATAATAAAGATACATTGAATATAACTTTGTATAAACATTATAACTATCAATATGATATTATCTTTGGAGATCTATTGATCATAAATCATATTTATCCATTCATTTCAAATTTTGATATTTATCTTCTATTATTATATCAATGGATGCGGGCAGCGCAGGACCGATCGGTTTGGAGATCCCTGGGGGAGGCTTATGCCCAGCAGTGGGCGTCTCTCGGCTGATGATGATGATTATATCAAGCTACGCCATTCCACAGCTGGGCGAATGGGTCTCCTTGAATCATTGCATGTATTTTTTCTATGCCACTTCAAAATAATCTTGATAAGTGTCTAGTCGTGAAACTCGCATCTCACTTCTCAAGTCAATACGATCTCATCTATCAATAATGATTTAAAAAATAGGTATATTGTTAATCGGCTACAAACAAAATTAGAATTTGATTGGTTTTTTTTTTATTTTCGTTGGTTACCTCTGACATGACAGACAGACAGGTATTATGAAGATGTTGGTTAACACTATTTTTTTGTTATAAGTAAGTAGATAAGTATAGTTTGGGGTTTTTGACGATTCTACGGTGCTTCTTGAGGGCGCTATTTTCATTTCGGTGCGAGTTTCATTAAAAATAACATGGCAGGACATCTCACCACCACCATCTAAATATTACAACCAAAAATTTCTGTTTATTTCATTTTCCAAACGAATCTATAATTTTATTTATCTTAATGTACCTAGCCCTGGCTTTGATTATTTATGGATACTTATATTACTCCCTGGATATATTACCTACCTAAGTACCTACTTACAAAGAAAAGCAATAGACATTTTCGCGAGCTTTTGAAATAAAACCAATTTACTGGATTTCACTCGCGTTTAATTAGATTTAACAAGAACAACCCGATGTTACGAACGGAAGACACCCCGTGTCTTCCCGTGACCACGATCTCTGTAAAGTAATCGAAACGTCGGCTATAATAATAATGTAACATCTATTTAAACGCGAGGTAAATCCGGTAAATTGGTTTTATTTCAAAAGAAAAGCAATGTTTTTTTTAGTTTAAGTAGGAATACCATTCTTATTAAATTTTCCACTCCCAGTCTCCGGGAAAAGCTGATAAATATAACAGGTATTCTCGCTTATTAATCTTCTTATTGCTTTTGTTTGATTCATTGCAATAGGGCATGATAGCTAATATTGGCATTCCTATCTAATCCCTTGCAAATGCCTTGCTGTTGGCATTCACATTAGTACTCTTTATTGGGACAAAGATATAGTTTACCTTATTATTTAGAAAGGAAATTAATATCTAATGCTATATTTATACCTTACTGAAACAGAAATACAACTTTATATGAGCAAATAGAGATATTTCATCATCGTCACCAGCCGATATACGCCCTACTGCTGGGCACAAGCCTCCCTATATAATAGAAACACATGAGGTTGTTAGTAGAGATATGTGAACAGAATGTATGCTTGGAATTTATTTTATGCTTTATTAGTTATATAGTTAGTAATCAATATCAATTACATTCGCAACCCAGTCTCCAGCACACAAACACAAACACACATGCACACAAATGACATTAGTCACTTTATTGTTTGATCCCTTAATTAATGTAATCAACTATTGTCATGGAAGCGCGGAATCTCTAGGCATGGGTATAATTTGCTTAATATGTGCAGTACCCACTAATTTATTTACCATATAATTTATATTCCACTGTGTGTGAGCGCCTAGAATGCTGGTAAGAGTCGAAGGGTAGAAATTATAATTTTCAGCCAACAAGTGTGGCAAAAACAAGCATGCGGTCCACATACATTCAAAAATTTTATATTATGCTCTTACAATACACAGTAAAAAATATAAAATTGTATTTATTTAAAATGAAATGAATTAAATTATTATTTTAGGGCAGCTTGCAGGAGCGCGTATAAGTCTTGATATATTATAAGATAAACACCGACCTGAAGTACCAGGTTACCATAACTATGTGGAAGATATTTAATAACCTACAATATACTTACGTAATGTGATACTGCAGGTTGGAATTATACGTGGTTTACCGGTAGGTTAAATCTATGGGACCACGGGCCCTCATTGGTAATACTGGTAAAGAGTTTGCTATTTCGACAGGAAGGAAACAATTAAGACCCCGCGTGAGAAAACGTTGTCGGGCAACATAACGCTTCCTCGATGGGTTGAAGCCAAAAAGTAATGTAAGTTTAATCTTAATAGCTGCAGAAACACAACACGGAAGTGTTATTTAGCTGTAATCATCTGTAAGATGGAAATTCTTCCGCATTTGAGTGATCTATATTTAAGTGGAAAATACTGTCTTATCTCTCTTAGGGGTAGACGTTCTTCCCCTAGACCATAGTAAAGTCTAATTCTGTACTTGAGAGTAAAGAAATAAAATTTTAACTACTTATTTCCAAATTTTAGATTGAGTTTAGCTTACATGATTAGGCTGATAGAAATTAATACATCAGATTCCAGACGCTATTAATTTTTATCACAGACCTCCAGATGTATAACGCCGCTTGACGGATCAGTTCCCTGCCTAGAAGTATGCCTAATTGTTTTATTATTACTACCAATCAGCAAATAACACGTGACAATAAATTAAATAAAAACACGCGATTCAGATTTCAATAACGGCGCAGTTCTTAAGTACCTGCCTCCGAATAAAAATGTAGGTACAATTAAATGTTTTATCGTTTGATAAAAGGGCACTTAGTTGGCTGCGCTAGACTTTGTCTGACATTACCTACCATTCCTAATAATTTGCATATTATTGATATTTTATACTTAAATAAAGACTTTATAGTCCGGTACCGCTAGGTTTTGAGGTACCAAAAATATTAAAGTTTATAATTTTTTGCATACAGTTAGTATACTATTCGACCAACCCAAATCATGATTTTGTGTCATTTTTGTTGGTTGCTAAGGTCACAATTTAGGTATTTGTCTTTTTATGCATTATTTCGTTGAAAAGAAAATTAGAGTTGAAAATTTAACTTCCATGATGATAACAAAGTCATAACTGATATACATAAGCTTTTTGTGCCATCTCACTCCATGGGAATACTGGTTTTACCCAAATACCTTACCCATCGCTGTAATAGCTATAGAAAAATATTAAAGTTGATAAAATAAGTGTTAACGGTTCTCTAACTCTAGTATCTATTGTTTAAATCATTTTGTGTCATATTCATCCATGGTGTTCGGAACTATATTTTTTTTCCTATTTAACCCCCTGTAATAGCCATAAAAGAAAATTCAAGTTATTAGAGTTTATGTCTTTATTAATATTAAGGTAAAACGAAGCTCTATGCTTAATTTGTGTCGTTTTTATCCATGGGATTTCGATTTATATTAATTTCAACGTTTTGGTGCGAAGAACACTAGCGCGGCCACAGCGCGCGTGGCAAAGGAGCGCGTAGGCAGTCACTGGCTCCGGCGACCGGCTGCCGGCCGGGAGCGAGGCGCTATTTGTTTGCTGTTGTACGAGTAGTGACTTGTGATAATTGCGTAGAAAATGGAAAATAATAAAACATGTCATATTTGTGGGCTGATGTTGGGTGGTAAAGCTGTGTTTTTTTTCTATGTATGTACACCGATTACGCCGAGATTACTGATACGGTTTACGTGATTCTTTTTTTGTTCGATGCAGAATAGCTGCCATTTAGTTCCATAAATTTTTTTTCGTTTTCTCAGTCGTTACCACAACTGCTTTAACTGACCAAACCGCTTTTTATATACAAAGCTCAGCAAATGAGTCATCACCATCTGATGTGAAGCGGTAAGAAAAGTCCATGTGCGGAGACAGCTAGTGCAGTTTAAAAACACACCGGATCAGTATCCGGTTTACGTGATTCTTTTTTTGTTCGATGCAGAATAGCTGCCATTTAGTCCCATAAATTTTTTTTCAAAATCAGTTCGGTAGTTTGGTTTTTAAATAAAAAAAACTGAAATCAGTAAGTCGTCTACGTATGCGAAATTTTTTTAAACAATAATTAAAACCGACTTCAAAAAACTGAAAAGGATAAAATAATTAAATTGAGTTGGTAGGTACCTTCTTTCTATGATCTGAGGTAGGTACACTCATACCCTAGAAACATATTTTTTGGAGTTGGTGCTAGGTTGTTTTTAATTTAATTAATTTATACAGTGATTTGAGTATCTCGGTGGCGATAGCGTAGTGATTTGAACGCTATAGTTTCGATTGCAATAACAAAGCAACTTTCGCCATGCCCCGAGATGGGTCAATCATAATTTATAATCTCCAGCTCCTCGGTGCTTTGGAAGGCACGCTAAGCCGTTGGTCTCAGTCGTTACCTGCTTTAACTCACCAAACCGCTTTTTATATACAAAGCTCAGCAAATGAGTCATCACCATCTGATGTGAAGCGGTAAGAAAAGTCCATGTGCGGAGACAGCTAGTGCAGTTTGATAACAAACTTTTCAAGCCGCCCCCACCTTGCCGGTTTTTTAACACCTCTTTTCAAGGAACCCATGTTATAGGAAGGAGGGAAGACATATGCTGGCAAAAAATTCCAAGTTTTGGAAGTCCGACAAAGAAACGAGTTACTATACTTCTTTGTGCGTGATGTTTAGGTGGAGACAGTAAATTGATGACTCCGAGGACCGGCACGCGTGCTCCTGAGTAGGAAAGGGGAAGGTGGGATAAGGTCGAAAAGCTCCTCAGAAGACTCTCTATGATAAAGCCGATAGATGGCGCTTAGCGATGCAATCTCTCGACGGAGTTGTAGAGGTTCTAGGCTGTTTGTGACCTCTACGTCGTCAATAATACGGACGGCACGACGCTGCAATCTGTCCAGTCCATCGAGGAGGTACTTGGCGGAGCTATCCCACAGATGCGAGCAATATTCAACGCAAAACCGGACCAGGTCAGGCGTGAAAAATCGACGCACCTTGTTCAGGACACCTAGCTTCCGTGAGGCTGTTTTGACCACGGTTTCGATATAATTCCTCTGATTTAGATCGCAGCATATCTCCATACCGAGCAAGTTGATGTAGCCCTATGCCGAAAGAGTAGTGCCCTGAAGAGAGGGAAGGGGAAGGAACGGCGACATTTTTGCTGTAAACGCGCTCACCTGATTTTTCTTAGCATTGAACTCAACAAGATTTTTAAATCCCCATTCAGATATGAGGTTTAACACCCTGTTGAGCTCAATGGTAAGATTGATTCTCTCCCTCTCGGTTTCAATGCGCCCAGCCCCTGGGCGACCGTAATATCCACCATGCACTGTACTGTCATCCGCATAGCAATGAATGTTTCCTAATGGAAGCATATCATTGATATGAAGAAGAAAGAGAGTGGGGGATAGAACAGAGCATTGTGGTACACCAGCGTTCACTGACATGAACCACGAAGCGCATCCATCAACGAGGACACCGATTCTCCGCTCATGCAGGGAGCTGGCGATCCAGTTGCAGAGCTGAATGTGCAGACCGTATGCCGGGAGCTTGGAGAGAAGAGCCCTGTGCCAGACCCGATCAAAAGCTTTGGCGATGTGAAGGCTAACAGCCACTGACTCACCACGTTTGTCAATAGCTTCACCCCAGACATGCATTAAATACGCTAGAAGATCACCCGTTGACCGTGTCGACCGAAACCCACACTGACGATCATTAAATAATGAGTGATCTTCTAGGTATCGGACCAGTTGGTTATTTATGATCCGTTCCATAACCTTGCAAAGAACAGGGGTAACAGCTATTGGGCGGTAGTAAGCTGGGTCTGATCGGTGGCTGAGAATTTCAGTCATCGATTCAGGAGTGAGCAGCAAAGAGTTTTACCATGAGATCGGCTATCTCTTGCGGCTTATGAGCAAGTGTTCCGTCAGAGCATCTCAACGGGGGCAGCGAGGGTTGGCAGAAGTTGGATAGCACGGCTTTGGCCAGACGCCAGTAGCTACGGCTTCCCGTAGGGTGCGTTAGTATTTCTTGGCCAACTCGTGCAACGCGCGGAACATCTGCTCTGATAAGGGCCCTTTTGCAGGACTTGGTGGCATTGTTATAGGCTGCTTTCAGTGAGTCGTTATTGGGATCCCCATTGACTCGACCTCTGATCCAAGCGCGGTATGCCGACTGTTTGTTCTCAACAGCTAAGGCACACTCGCAATTCAACTAGTGGTTACGCCTGCCCTTACTGACGAGATCGGAGTGAGAGATATAGTACTTCATCCCTAACATTATCTCACCAGCTCACTCAGAAGTAGCGCTAGCATTCGGCTCCGACTCACTGAAACAGCGCTGCCTCCAAGGAACAGATGCAAAGTAATCCCGCATACCGCCCCAATCTACCGACGCATAGTGCCAGATGCGGCGTTTGGCTACCACAGATACCGGTAGCGACGCCCGTGGCACCTCAGCGGAAATCAGGCAGTGACCCGATGATCCCAAGGAAACTCGAACCTCTAACTGATATCCCTCCGGGCGAGTCGTCAGCAGAAGGTCCAACAAAGAGGGTGCGTGACCGACAATATCTGGAATCCTGGTGGGCTGGTTAACCAGTTAAGTCAGGTCGTGCGTGAGAGCGAACGCATGGGCAGTTCTACCAGCATGGTCAGTTTTGGGGAAACATAACCACGTCTCGTGGTGAACATTGAAGTCTCTCAACAACACCAATTCCGCGGTTGGAAACTGCTCCTGCGCAACATCTGCCACCCGACTGAGGTGTTCAAAAACTCGACTCGACTCGAAACTTGTCTCCATGTCACCGCTGTGGGATCTGTAGAGGCAAACGTAGACACGATAATGACTGCCCAGGTCCACGTGCACCGCTGTACGACCATACACATTACTTGTCGCTGCCATGGATGGATATAGGCAGTCAAATCGTGAGGCCTGTTCCGCCAGGTCAGCAAAGTCAAGTCAAACAGCCAACAGCAGAGAAGCACTGACCCGCCGGACGGAAGGGCCCCAGAACCCTCCCGGGTATGGCCGCTGGAACCCCACCATCTGGTCACCAACCGGCACGACGGACCACCCCGAGATTATCTGAGGCATGATGGGGCAGCCTCACGATCTGGATAGGAAAGCTTGGGCCTCTGTACTGTGCCA
Organism: Nymphula nitidulata; assembly: GCA_947347705.1. NCBI lineage: Eukaryota > Metazoa > Arthropoda > Insecta > Lepidoptera > Crambidae > Nymphula > Nymphula nitidulata. The sequence goes on along the minus strand of OX374625.1, from coordinate 10,852,839 downwards.
CGGGCGGCCAGCGGGTCAACGTAGTCCACTTGGCACTAGTTAGACGGAAGCCACCATTGACCGCATCCATCGCGGCATCGTCTGCTCAAGCTCTGGTTGTACGCCGACTGATCCCGGAACGCGGCCACAAGTGGTCACTTGGGGGGTTTTGCGCCTTACGTACGGTGGTCACTAACCAGGGTTTTCACACCCTACCACCAGTGGAGCAATTGATAGCTCAGAAATCCCTTAGTCGCCTCTTACGACACCCACGGGAGGAAATGGGGCGCCGCACGGTACAATTTTTAACCGACTTCAAAAAAAGGAGGGGGTTATCATCGTCTGTAAGTTTTTTTTTTTATGTTTGTTACCTCAGAACTTTTGACTGGGTGAACCGATATTGATGATTCTTTTTTTGTTCGATGCGAAATAGTTTCCATTTGGTCCCATAAAATTTTTTTTAAAAACTCCATTGGGTAGTTTGGTTTTTAAATCAAAAAAATTGGAAAAATGAAGTCGTCTACATATGCGAAATTGCGGATTTTTGCTTTCCTATGAATTTTTAGTGAAATGATACGATAGTAGAAATCAATTTAAGCTCACGGTCACCCATCTAGCTTTGACCTTCAAAAGTTATCACTAAAAATTGTGAAAAAAAAGTATTTTGACAAAAATTGAAACCGACTCCAAAAAACTGAAAAGGATAAAATAATTCACTATCTATGGTTTCTGGAAACAACTTAGCACCAACTCCAAAAATATGTTCCTAGGGGATGAGTACCTACTAAAATTTAATTATTTTATCCTTTTCAGTTTTTTGGAGTCGGTTTTTTTATATATATATTTTTTTTAAATAAGATTTTAGAGATATAACTGTTTTATTACTACTACTAATAAGTTTACTATCTCTAGAATTGTTCAATCAGCTTCAGAGAGAAATGGGATGTCCCTATTTCTGAGCACTAGTCTTTGCCTCCCGCAAAAAAAAAAGAAAAAAAAAGGTTATACAGGGTGGTGCCGTCAATACGACAATAAATTAAAACATAGGCTATATTAGTTAATAGAAATGGTTTGCCACTTTCAAAAACATCTTATTGATTTGATAATTTTATGACATTTCTATGAAGTAATGCAGCCAATGTTATACCTACCATTTCTATGAACTAATATAGCCCAAGTTTTAATTTATTGTCGCATTGACCGCGCCACTCTGTATAAATTTATTATTATATAATTTCGCTCACAACACGCGGTACCCGCACTTGTTTTATTTATCAAATAAAGTATGCTCTTAAATTTTATATTATGTAGGGCTTTATAACGGATATGAAATTAATTCGGATTATCCGATCTAACCATTAATAATGTGCAAATGTTAAAAAATATACCTACTTTTAATACGAAATTGTTATGTTCTGTACACTATTGTCACAAGTATTGATAAATTTATACTTAAATGTAAAACTACAGACTACAGCACATCAAGTGTAACAGTTGCAATACGAAAGCCACCTATATTACGAACGCAGTAAGGGCAAGCTCGAGGTCATACTGTTACGCTTGATGTGCTGTCGACTGTACAACAACAGCAGGTTAGGTAACCGTAATATGAGAAAAAAATCCAATCAATTTTCAACCTAAATAAAATCGAATTAAAGTACAAAACGTTTAGCTTAATTCGGGCGTTTGTGTTAACGTGACCTTCGGTTGACTGTTCCTGCTTGCTACTCTTTGCAAACGTGTGTAAATGCTCCGTGCGGTACACAACGCGCGAGCGAACTAATATTTATGTATGAAATGAAATATATTTTTTAAGTATATCATGGATTAAAGTGACACAAATTTTAATAGCAGATATATTATGCTTTTATGATATTAATTGTGCAAACTCTAATAACTTTAATATTTTTTTACAGCCGCTATGGCTTGGAAAAGCTAAATTATTAAATATCTTAATAACCCATGGCTTAGTTTGGCACAAAATCACGTTTGGGTCATATTTAGGTGCCCTGAGTTAGGTTGTTTTATAAACTATAATATTTTTTTGACACTTTAAACATATATTGGGCCCCCTGTCAATTTGCACTGGACGAAAACGACACACACTTAGTTTGCACACAGCCTAGGCTATTTTACACTCAATATTATTATCATTTGACACATTAAATTATTTTTGGTAGTTTTATTTATATTTTAACATTTAAGTCACAAAATAATGAATTACTGAAAAAGCAATAGCAAGATTTGACACAAAAATTAAATATAAGCTTTTTAGGTAGAAGTGTATCCCCTTGCAAAAATTCAGAAACTTTAGAATTTTTGTAACTTAGCACCTCAAAATCGCCTAGCCGTACCGGACTATTATGTCGACGGAGGCTCTAAATAAAAAAAACTAACCAAATTATATTTTTAGTAATTCAATTAATAAGTTGTTGAAATTATTTTAACTTAGCAGATTGTACCTAGTTAATTTCTTATAAGCGAATGGTATTTGATTAAAGACGATTTTCCACATGGATGTTCCCCGGCAATTCATTATTTTTCATTAATTCTAAACGAATTAGCGATTCGTTTGCATATTTTGTAGCTATTTTTGATCATTCCCGTCAATTTTGATGTACTTTGGCTTACAAAACTGACTCATAAAATTAACGCCAAAGGAATAATGGCGAACGGTTATAGGAATGAAAATTAATTTTACTCCAAAGGGCGGACAAAGTAAAAGAAATTGCGGAATAAATACCAATGTACGTTGAAATAGAAACAATTAATTTAACAAAAGTTAAGGTAAGAAATGTGTACCTTGATCGATTTTAAGGTTATATATAGACATAGACCAAGAGTAAGAGAGGTCTTAAACTATAGATAGTTAATTATAAGATAATGTTGACATACGCACTTGTTATATTTATATGCCACCTAATATCACATTACGGAATAAAAGATCATAATAGCTCGACATTATTACACTAACTGACACCATCAGTATTTTCGATTTCACTACTAGGCGTGCTGGTGATACTGCACATCACTAACCTCTTCTCTATTCCCTAAAACTAAAACCTAATTTTGATGTCAATTCTTTACCGGCCCTTTGTCCGGTCTAGTAGCGTAACAAAGTAATATAATTATAAAAAAATAGGTATCGGAAAAAATATGTATTTGGTCACATAGTCTACAGAAAAGGTGTTTTTCATTCCATTGCAGAACACATTTTTTTCAATACGTGTATGGTCAGCAACAAAGAACGCGTTCCACAATTCAAAAGAGAATCGCTTTTATTTTATATTTAGTGCGAATTCTCTAATGCCACCACGTACTGCCACTAATAATACCCTTTTGTACAAAAAAAGTGACAAAGTTTTAATGGACCTGATTCCGGATTACGCTAGCAAAATCTAAAAAATCCTTTTATTAAGGTGGCAAAAAGGACTGCTGGAAAATAACTTAACGTTGATAAAGTAGTGTTCAATTATTTTTAATTTATTAGTAAAACATTTTTTATTTATTTTTATTTTACTTTATAGGTTCACCAACAGCTTATACACTAATATACTTATAATTTGACCACATACACTAGATGTTAAGTGATTATTATGGACATAATATGATACATGCTTACCTTTCTATTCACTGCAGCCTTGAAAATGTCTAAATTGTAGCATTCGGGAACCAGGGGCCTTACCACCATCTTTATAAAAGCGATTCATATTCCGCTCGGTTCAGTATTGATTCCTAAACTGCGTCGCTGTCATAGTCGTAGATAGCGTCGTAGTACGAATTAAACGATTCTACTCAGTTCAGGACCTAAATTGGATCGCGATAAAAGATGGTGGTACGGGTGCAGATGGGCAGAAAGAGAATTCAACTCCCTAGTAGTTCGTATAAGAGAAGATTTCGCGAAATATTTTGTGGGGATAGTTGAAATATCCACAATGTGAGGGTAAAATAGCCATTCTGCGCCTGGTTCCTCGATGGTAAAAAGGAGCTGGTGAAATTTATGGTTACCTATTAAAACGCATAACGTTTTTCGCCATAAACTGACAATTCATAATATTACTGGCCATAATAGTCACTTGCCATAAGCCATTATAGCATAACTTTATGACGCATAATATCATATGGCTGAAACCTGTAAGGCATACTCATAGAAAGGCATAATTTTGATAAGCATAAGTAATGAAAAGCATAATTTTTGCTGGCCATAATATTCAAAAGACAAAATTTTCATAAAGCATATTTTAATAAGAATAACCGGCAAAATCCCTAAACTCCCAAGGAATAACACTTAATTTCACCAAAAGCATAAATATCTATGCATAAAAGATTTTTTTATAATTGATTTGATTTTGTTTGCATGCAAGCAAGCAGCATGCATGCAAGCAAGAAAACAAGCATGCATGCAAGCATAATACCTAAACTTTTCTGCGTGCATACAAGCATGCAAGCAGGCATGCGGTGGTGGCGTCGTGTGCCGGGTCGCTCCGTTCCGTATAATATGGTTGAGCGGAGCGATGGCTGGCACATGCGTCATACTTGTGAACAGGTGCCACTAGTGGAAATGGTCATCTCTAAGCTTCCTTGATTTTGTAATGTGATATTATATATAAAACAATACAATTATTATTGTAATGACGTGGTCAGACAAGTGTTTAAAATTAATGAAAGATGATTGGCTTTATTAGGTTTTTGTATATTAATTGTTGACCTTTGTGTATTGTAATACCTATATTGTGATGGTGCATTGTCGGACAGCCTTTAAATACAGTAAATATTCTTGTCATTAGGTACTTATTGGTACGTTAATATACCTTTTTTATACTCTGTGCGACACTGCACTGCTAAATACCATTACTGTGTAATTAAACATTGTAACTTAATAATTGAAAAGAGTGACTACACGAGTTTGTTGCCGGAATCTTCTCGGTAGTTAAACTTTTGGAACCGGTGTAAATTCAGACAGACTGACAGACAGACAGACAGACTGACTAACTGACTGACAGACAGACAGACAGACAGACAGACAGACAGACAGACAGACAGACGGACCGACAGACAGACCGACAGACAGACCGATAGACAGACATTATAACATTCTTAGCTTACGTAGATCCAGATAAGACAGAGAGACAAACATAATGTAATTGTTAGTTAGTTAATATTATTTTTATGTGATAGACATAAGGGTTTTTTTGTTGACGATTCGAAAGTGCTTCTTGGGGGGCCTAATTGAATAAAGATATTTTCATTTTCATTTTCATTTTTTTCATGCATTCATGCAAGCATAATACCTAAACTCTTCTGCATACATGCAAGCAGGCATGCATGAATGCAAGCAGGCATCCGAGCATAATACCTAAACTCTTCTGCATACATACAAGCATGCAAGCAGGCATGCAGCGTGCAATAGGTTCTGCTCGTCTCCGGCGCTGCGGGAAGTGCAGCCCTTCCGCCCTTACGTAAGGACTGCACTCCCTGCGCGCCTTCGGCTTTTAAATTACACTCTAGTATACGGCAGACTAGTACCACGGCGAAGGACCACGGCCAGTAGGGTTTAATATAATTAATTTCGTATTAATACTGATTTCTTTATTTTTACTTCAAAATTTATACACAATTTTAGCATTAAAAATACTTCATTGTGTCGAATAAAAAAAAATTACGTAGGTATAAGTAAAAATGCATAGTAAAAGTGAACAATAAATTTATGGATATTTATAGATATGTTTTATAAAAGTATAACTTTACTGAGTTATGCTTTATAAAAATAGGTCAAGCAAAATTATGAATATGGTCATTTATGGATAATTAAAATCTGCATTTCAAAGTATGCTTTATAAAAATATGGCAAATGAAAATATAGATTTATATGATTATGGGTTTTATAATTATGTCTTTCAACAAATCTGCGTTATTATGTTTATGCATTATTATAACTTTGCTAAAAACTATTATGCTTTTTAATTTCTATGCCTTATGATGTATGTCAATTTAAGTTATGACAATAAACATTATGCGTTTCAAAGTGTCACGGAAATTTATTTATGCTAGTAAGGCTCCTAACGCCTGTGTAGATAAAAGTAGCAGCTACAGGTATGTTGCTTGCCTATTCTTCATAGGTATTATCTGGCGCGAACAGTACCTAAGCTTTAGGTGTGCCTGCTGACAGCTGCACTTTTTACAGTCGACAGCGCATCAAGCGTAATAGTTTGACCTTGAGACCGCCCTTAGTGAGTTTCGTAGTGCAACTGTTACACTTGATGGGCTGTCGTGTGTAGTGTTACATTGTGATATTTAGAAAACGAGATACACTGCACTTTATTGTATATTTAGCGTGTGCACTGCAGAATTAGGCAAAGTACAAGGATACGTTGTACTTTCATTCTTATGTAATATACAGATACTTGTACATTGCACATATTTCAAAAAATGGGGTACTGAGAATGAGTAACAAAACATATATCTGTTATTTTTAGAATTTTTATCTGTCTGTCGGTTTGTCTTTGTATTTGAAAGAACATCCAACCAAGAGAACGGAATTAAGTTTATGAATTTGGAAATATGTTTAAGTCCGTATCTTAGGGTAACATTTATTCTTTATTTCATAAAAATTGGTTTACTCTATCGTTATGACGATTTGAAGACATAACGAAGTAATTTTTCTATGATTTCGTATGACGTATTTATTTATATTTTATGTTATTTTATCATAAATGATACCTATTGTTTTATCGACCGTACCATTCGAGTCGATTCCCCGTAAGTAGTTCGAAACGAACTCCAATCAAACGATGATACGAATCGAAATCGAAATTCAAAACAATGAATTTAATTGTGTTCAACAATTCAAATAAGGAAAGAAATCGAAAAAAATAAATCTCTGATTTTTTATTAAACGAAATGCAAGTTATGAAAGCTATCAATTTGACAGATAACCTCTCACACTAATTATTTTTTTAAGGAGGTATAAATTTGACGATGGAATTGGAAACGGTGGCTTATTTTTTTTTAGATGCACCTGACCCGGTGGAACTGGGAAGAATGGAATGACATTTCGCATGTTATTGATTTTGGCTACTATTCGTACGAAGTCGTAAATTGATATAGCAGACGCATTTTATAGAATAAAGCCTCGTGGCGTTCTTAGAAAAATATTAAACGACTTATTCAGCGTTGATTGATAATACTCACCAATGCCTAAAGTCTATGTAGCAAATAAAATCATCATCTGGGATGAATACATAATGGCGCAGAAATGCGCATTGGAAGCACTCAATCGAACTATGAAAGATGAGATTTGCGCATTGACTTAAGATTTTTTGGAGGTTCATTCATATTAATGCAAATTTATTAGAAATTGTAAATTAGGCAATATAAAAAAATATAGTAGCATATTTAAATCTAAATTTCCGCTTGACGGGGCAAGATAAACATTTGTATCGTTTGTAGCAGTAATAATTTTTTTTTGACTTTTGACTTCTAGTTTCTTAGCTGTTTATTGTCATTATGACAATTGACATACATCATAAGGCATACAAATTAAAAAGCATAATATTTTTTAGCGAACTTATAATAACGCATAAACATAATAACGCAGATATGTTGAAAGACATATGTTAAAACCCCTAATCATATAAACCTATATTTTCATTTGCCATATTTTTATAAAGCATACCTACTTTGAAACGCAGATTTTAATTATACATAAATGATCATATTCATAATTTTGTTTGACCTACTTAAGCATAACTCAGTAAACCCATACTTTTATAAAACGTATCTATAAATATCCATAAATTTATTGTTTACTTTTACTATGCATATTTACTTATACCTACGTATTTTTTTTATTCGACACAATAAAGTATTTTTAAAATTGTGTATAAATTTCGAAGTATAAATAAAGAAATGAATATTAATACGAAATTAATTATATTAAACCCTACTGGCCGTGGTCCTTCGCCGTGGTACTAGTCTGCCCAATACTAGAGTGTAATTAAGAGCCGGAGGCCTGGGCGCATGAGCCTCGTTACGCAAGGGCGGAAGGGCTGCACTTCCCGCAGCCCGGAGAAGAGCAGAACCTATTGCACGCTGCCTGCCTGCTTGCATGCTTGTATGTTTATCCGTGCGGTGACGGATTAGTAATACAATTCACCGCCCCATTTCTTCCCGTGGGTGTCGTAAGAGGCGACTAAGGGATTACCGAGCTACCAACTGCTCGACTGGTGGTAGGGCCTGAAGACCCGTCTGGTTAGTGACCACCGTACGCATGGCGTTTAACACGCCAAGTGACCACTTGTGGTCGCGTTCCGGGATCAGTCAGCGTACAACCTGCGCTTGGGGAGACGTTGCGGCGATAGATGCGGTCAGTGAAGGCTTCCGTCTAACCAGAGCCAGGTGGACTACATTGACCCGCCGACCAGGCAGACCCGAAGAAACGGCTGTTCCGCTAGCCACCCGTGGTACAGTACGGGGGCCCAAGCGAACCTAACCAGTTCGTGAGGTTGCCCTATCATGCCACGCATAATCTTGGGGTGGTCCGTCGTGCCGGTTGGTGACCTGGTGGTGGGGTCCCGGTGGCCATTCCCGGGGGGTTTGGGGACCTTCCGTTCGGCGGGTCAGCGCTTTTCTGCTGTCGGTTATTACCTGGGGAAACAGGCCTCACGCTTTGACCGTATATATCGCGACAAGGTCCCCTCAATTCACGCCTCTCCTCCTTCCATTAATCTCTATGGCAGCGCTCAAGAACATGAATGGTCGATCAGCGGTGCACACCTCCACCACAACCACGCTGTTTGGGCCGGGCTCACTAACATCCGTGGGCTCCAAGCTAACCTCAATGCCGTCCACCAACATCTCGAGACGGCTCGACCCGCAATGCCATTTTTTGACGGAGACGCAAATACTCCGCCCGGCAGACACTAGCTACTTGGATTTCCCCGGCTACGCTCTTGAAGAGTCCTTCAACTTGGGACGGTATTATGCTTGCATGCATGCATGCCCCATGCATGCCTGGTTGCATGCTTGTATGCATGCTTGCTTTCTTACTTGCATGCATGCTACTTGCTTGCCTACATGCATGCAATCAAAATCAAGTCAATTATATAAAAAAATCTTATATGCATAGAAATTTATGCATTTGGTGAAATTATGGTAAATAAGTGTTATTTCTTGGGAGTTTAGGGATTTTACCAGTTATTCTTATAAAATATATGCTTTTGGAATATTATGTCTTTTGAATATTATGGCCAGCAAAAATTATGCCTTTCATTACTTATGCTAATCAAAATTATGCCTTTGTATGATTATGCCTTACAGGTTTCAGTCATATGATATTATGCGTCATGAAGTTATGATATTATGGCTTATGGTAAGTGACTATTATGACCAGTTATATTATGAATTGTCAGTTTATGGCAAAAACGTTATGCGTTTTTAATAGGTAACCTATATTAAGACTAATTAATACTTACTAGTTTACGTCATATTCTATGCGTTTACTAGATATTCATTCATGAAACACAAAAATAAAATCTACTATAAGAAGTAATTTTCTAATAATAGTAGATAGTGAAGATAGGCTGCTGTCTTTAAAAAAGTATTATTTAACAGTACTTATTCTCATATTATTATTCTCATTTTTCATATTTCCAAAGAAAATATGCTTATGATACTGAATGCGATCTATATTTAGCCAGTCATTAAAAAAATGTATTATGTGACTTTCGTTGCTTACCGTACCAATGACTAAATGTTTTGGGCCGTCGCTTGTAGATTTTCTTTTAGATTTTTTTGTGTTAACGTTTGAATGCATTTTGTGTGGGTACTGGGTGTTTTGAGTTCAATAGCTGAAATTTCTTTCTAGTATTTGTCTATTTTACTTTATACTACATTTTGCATAAGCTCATTCTTATTTATTCATAATAGCCATAGTATATTACATGTCAAATACTTGATTAAACGCGAGTGATTCAAAGTGCAATATTTTAGTAGATAGTAGCAAAGATTGCAGTTCCTTTAAATAACACAACTGTGGACAGAGCACATAAACTGAAGATGTAGCTATTTACAGAAACTGCTGTAGAATTCTGCTAACGAGAATTGTCTAAAATGGTAATAAGGAAATGAATGTTAATTGAAAACTACGCTTTCTTTTCAAAGCTCACCTGTTGATGGGCTTAATCAACTGGATTTTAAAAGAGCAAGTCTGAAAAATATTTGCTTGTGTTAGTCTCGGGATAATAGCTTATCATTTTCAAAATGAAAAATTGTAAGTAATCTGTCAAGCGGCGTTATACCTCTGGAGGCCTAGGACGATTGAAAAATTAATTGTGTCTGGAATCTGAGGTTAAGACGATAACAACATACCTACAATTTAGACAAGGCCTATACCAGGATAGGAGGATAGGCACCTCCTGGGTAAGCTCATTATATCGTCGACTCCCTTTTAGCTTCTTTCTGACCAAGTGTCACGAATCAGCCCATTTTTTGTAGAAAAGGTCCCCTTATTATGCCCTTGGCCAAACAACATTTTGTCTCTTACCGGCCAACAATAGAATAGTTTTTATATCTGGCTTGTAGGCAAATTACATATTTATAAAATTAATATTACATAACATTTAGTTATTTATTTATTTGACAGTGTGTTTCCTGAACTGGTACTTGGGTTCCTTCGCATTTTTACTTCACACCAGTTAAGATTGTAGCCTATGCTTTTATTAGAAAAATATACAAGTATTCAAAAGTAGATAGATAGATAGGCGCATACGTCTCATGAATGCTGCCTACGCAAAACTGGTCTTTGCTTTCAGAATATTCATTCAAATAGTAACGGCGGTACAGAAAGCCAGATTGTTCGATCAGTGTATTTTACCGGTACTTACACATGGAGCTGAAACCTGGGTCCTTAGAAAGGAGAGTATCAACAAGATACAAGTCGCCCAGAGGAAACTTGAGAGGAAACTGGTCGGAGGAATGCACTGAGAGATCACAAAACTAACACCTGGCTTAGACAGCAAAGTAAGGTCACCGATGCTGTTAAACAAATAGCAAACTTAAAATAGCAGTGAGCCGGACACATAGCCCGTAAGCATGGCTCGTGGGGAAAGACGGTCTTGGAATGGAGGCCTTGGGGCGAGAAACGACCTAGAGGAAGACTACAGATGCGATGGAAGGATGACGTCAAGAGAACCGCAGGGATGAATTGGATGGAGGTAGCGCAAGATTGAGCTAGATGGCGTAATTTGAAGGAGGCCTACACCAAAATGGTTGAGAACGGCTGAGAAGAAGAAGAAGAAGAAGAAGATTCAAAAGTAGATAATGATATGAATTATTGATAATGTTAATAAAAAAGTGACATTATCAATACCTACTACATATACAAAGATAAAAATGGCATAAAATATTTTCAGCAATATTGATATTAATGTTTCTTTTTATTTTTGATTATTTCCAGAAAGTCATCTTGAATTTCTACAATAACTTTTTTCGCTGTTATCAGTTTACACATTTAATGTACATTAATCACATTAGGTAACTTTGCGAAGAAGATTATCCGTTTAATCTATTTTTAACAGAATAATAAACCCAAAGCATAATATTTACATTTTATCTGTAATATTAAAATTATATAGTGATTGAAATATCAATTTCTCTTGCGTATACAACGCATGCAGTAACTACTTTTAATTAGTAATATGATAATATAGGTAATTATTATAATTTCATATCAGTGTATGAACATACGCTCATGTAAGTAGTAGAATGAGTTCTCTGCGGAGGTTTTACTCTAAAGTGTGTAGTAGGTCGCCAACGTGCAAGTGATACCGCTTATACAAGCGTCCATAGACTACGGTAACAGCTTTCCATCAGGTAGGCCTTATACCGTTTGAACGCTATAAAAAATGTACTTTTCTCTAGTAACTAGTTCGGAATAAAATCAATCATTGAATCGGTGTCTGCATATAATCGAGATGCCACAGATCTCCATCAAAACTTAAGAACAGATACTAAAATCATTGAGATTTCCAATTCCGATGAGCACTGAGTGTGACTTTTATGTCCATCGGACCTAGCTATGAAACACAAGCGGACTCAATTAGCGAATGTCAGGACCACACCACTTCATATAGGCATTTGCTAATGTTTTGATTGGTACTAGTTATTGACTATTACTAAAAAGTGGGTGACTTTGAGAAATTATTCTTCTTTAAACAATTATGATGAAGGCACCTTGTAGGCTGGCAAAAAAAGAAGCGACTAGGATAATTGAACTAGCACTGTACTTAATTAAAAACATAGAAAACAAAAAAAACTCTCGACGACACCGAATAAAATAATTATAATCATTAAAATCAGACCATTTCGTATTTGTACAGGAATTGTTCCGTAGCGCGTAACAATCAACGGACTATTTGATTGAACTGTATTTGTGATGACTGAGTTTTATTTATTCACTATATTTTCACAATTTACTAGTAAAATTTCCTTTGTTTTCCATTTTTTGGACTTTGTGTTATGCTTTTTTTATTTCAACTTTGTTGACGGAAAGTAGAGCATATCATTATTTGATAATAACGGTCAAACTAATTACCTTTCAGTTAGATATCTGACAGGAAATGCCAACCTTCTCTCAGGTTACTCTTAAGAAATACTTCTTTCCAAATTTACAATATTGCTGAATTCTTAATTATTTTTATTTTCACCTTTCGAACGGTTATTAAATTTGCCATTTGAGGATGACTTGGTATCTTGTTTGAGCGTCATTTTTAATTTAGCCGTCTGTACACATTAAATATAGCATCAATATAAATTGGTCAGAGTTATACTGAATTGAAAATAAAACTACGGAATAATTAAAAATCCCATTTCAGTTCCATCTTAATAATCATAGGACTGGATAACAAAGCCCGTTAAATATTTCATACTTTTATCAGAATACAAATCAAATCCGTTCAATCTTAATCAACTTAGATGCATTTTTAATTCACACTAGGTGGTAGACCCATATGTAGGGTCGCCTGGGTAGGTACCACCGCCTTTCTTATTTCAGCCGTGAAACAGTTCGCTGTGTTTCGGATTGAAGGGAAAGGTAGCCAGTGTAATTACTGGGCATGGACGGCATTTCATCTTAGGCCCCAGGATGACAACGCACCTGCAATATCAAGTGCTTTTCCTTGTTATTGCAGGTGTCTATAGGCGGCGGTAACCGCTTACCACCAGGTGGGCCGTCAGCTTGTTTGTCATCTAGTTGTATAAAGAAAAATCCCATATTCATTATAATTCAATGTGCGATTTGTAATAAAATAAAATAATGACTTTGGTATAACTCACGTTTAATTACGTCTCTAACTACAAAATAATGAGGAATACTAGCGTGCGCAATAGTAATTCGCTCTTGCCAAAGTACCTAATTATTTCAGCCCCCAATTTCATAACTTCCATGCTTAAAGCAACCCTCGAGGAGGGCAATTTTAGTTATACCTATCATGTGTGTTTTTGTTTTCATTGCCCTAATAATCAGGTATAAAAAATAAGAGTATACTTAACATGGTAATAAATTACTCACCATTAAGTTCGTTGCTTTTGAACTAAAATTGGAGAAAACTTATAATCACACGATAAAATATTTATAGCTACGAGCTACGGAACAACTTAAATCACGATATAAATAGAAAAATCAGTATGGCGCGAACAACCATAGAAAAATATTCACAAACATTATATAAATGCCCCTACTTCCTAATCAAAATTTAAACAATGGCCCGAATTCGAGGAGATGTCGATTGAAAGGACAATTTTCATTGAAACTTTTGTTATTATTTGTTTATTTGTACGATAACAACTTTCGTCTTGTTAAATGTTAGAGCTATAAATCAAAATTCGAAGTAAAGGAAAGTAATCTGTATTGAAATAGTACTCTTGTACTTTTTACTCATATGCCGACTGAAATTTTCGTGCTAATATTAATATCTGAAAGCTAAAAAATAATTATATATTTCATTATTATTATAAATAATAAAAATAAAGTGAAATATCAATAATTTATTATGGAAAAAGAATAATTGATTAATCCTCTTGGCTTCTTGTTAAAAACGAAGGGTGGAGAAAAAAGAGGGTTGATTTAGGCAGTTTTTTTGTTTGATAACTTACACTATCAAGGTTTTTAGCTATAATTTATGACGTTCAGGCGTTTGATGACTATCAGTTCATATCCAACTTGACATAAAAGATCTTACTAACATTCTCAGATCCGATTGATTTAAATTTGGTTTACAATTACTTCGGTGGTACTTCCAAGAAATGCTAACCTTGAGCTGCTGGTACAGGATCAAACCATCAAATAGTCTGCGGGATGCTCAATTTATTTCAAACTTACAGCATATATAGCGTGTTTGGACTCATAAGAATAGTCTCAATGAGATGGAGGTAGATGGTTGATTAATAAGGCCAGGGGATTTTCAATTTAATATTATATCTCAAAATATAAAACAAAATAAATGCAAGGGAGGACTTATCTTTAATAGAGATCATGTAAGTTTTATAGAAAATATTTTACTGGAAAATGTATCCACACATTAGTATACGAGTATTACAATGTAGTTTGTGTTTTAATTTTATGTAATTAATTTCAGAAACCTTGTTTCAAGTTTTACTGACGATGAAGATGAAGTTTTACTAAGCACCTAGTGACTGCTCGTGGCTGACGTTTATATCACCCAGGATTCAGGATGTAATCTATATTAATACCATATGCCATCTAAATCGGTTCAGCTAGGTAGAATTGAAAACGTAGCAGACAGACAAATTTACTTTAACACTTATAACGTTACTATGGATGTTATGACAACACTCGTGCTTTACCTTTACTAAACCTTATTAACGTAATTACGACATTTTAAAAAAATAATATAAAACTACAAATACACATTCAATTTCAATTGCATTGCTTTACCATAATGTCATTCCCGGCAACATTCAGTACTTAATATCTTTAAATGTAAAAAAGTCTGAGCTAACAAGGACTTGGGATGAACTTTTTTTTTATAATACTAGATGACAAACAAGCTGACGGCCCACCTGGTGGTAAGCGGTTACCGCCGCCTATAGACACCTGCAATAACAAGGAAAAGCACTTGATATTGCAGGTGCGTTGTCATCCTGAGGCCTAAGATAAAATGCCGTCCATGCCCAGCCATGCATAACTTACGAATTTATTCTAGACTTTCTGTACTTTGTTGAGATCCAGTTCAATCCCCACTCTAGAACATGATTCTTTTTTACTTTAGATACTTTCTTTCTATGTATTAGTGAATTAGATACTAAGAAGTAGCCAAGTGGATTTCGCGTGTCTCAAATCTAACCTGAATCGTATTTATTTTTCATCATTCAAAAGAAAATAGGTGTGACTTTAACAAGAGTTATAGTTAACCATCGTATTTGACTAATGGACATAAAAATCGAATTATTCGAAATTAAAATGACGCGGGTGGTCATTAATTTATTATAATGGTTAAATAAAATTAAGAATCTTTATTTATGTATTTTGAACCAGTTAAAAATACAGAAATAGAGTCTACTGACGTTTGACTCTTTATAACTATGCCAGTAATTCGATTTATGTACATTCCAAAAGGCTGAATTGAAGCAGTTATCCTCTTGGGACTCATAAAAAGAGATTGCTTCCACTTCGACGACGTTTTATTGACTTATTAACATCGATATCAGATCGTAACACTTGATTCTTTGATCTTCGTCAACATTTACCCAATGTGTTAAGCTTACAAGTAGCGTTTGTCAAAACTCTCTTGGGGAATTCCTATTGTGATAGTCGGGCAAAAACTTTAATATTATTTATTATTTTTGAACTAAAATGTCGTTTTAAATTCAAATAACTCGATTTTTATATGTTTATTAGTCAAATACGATGGTAAACTATAACTCTTGTTTAAAGTGATTCCCATTTTTAACCGACTTCAAAAAGGAAGAGGTTATCAATTCGTCTGTATGTTTTCTTTTTGTTTGTTGCCTCAGAACTTTTGACTGGGTGAACCGATATTGATGATTCTTTTTTTTTTCGATGCGGAATAGTTCCCATTTGGTCCCATAATTTTTTTTTTAAAATCCATTGGGTAGTTTCGTTTTCCTATGAATTTTTAGTGAAATAATACGATAGTAGAAATAAATTTAAGCTCACGGTCACCCATCTAGCTTTGACCTTCAAAAGTTATCACTAAAAATTGTGAAAAAGAATTATTTAAACAAAAATTAAAACCCACTCCTAAAAACTGAAAAGGATTAAATAATTAAATTTTAGTAGGTACTCATCCCCTAGGAACATATTTTTGGAGTTGGTGCTAAGTTGTTTCCAGAAACCATAGATAGTGAAGCACCGACCCAAAAATATGTTCCAAGGGGATGAGTACCTACTAAAATTTAATTATTTTATCCTTTTCAGTTTTTTGGAGTCGGTTTTAATTTTTGTTTAAATATTTTTTTCTTTTGACTGATGAAAAATAAATACTATTCAGGTTAGATTTAGACATGCGAAATCCTCTTGGCTACTTCTTTGTATCTAATTCACCAATACATAGAAGGAAAAGAAATTGTATGCAAATAGCCTAGCAGGCAATTTGAGACGTTCGTGAAAATATGTGGAAAGATTGTGAAACGTCGCGTCTTGTATTTCTGTTCATATGCATACGTATGTTGTGTTTTGCATAATTTGGAATTTGTCATATTATGTCGGGGTAAGGTATTTTATACAATTTTTAAATATAATTAAGACGCCAGTTATGTCACAAGTATAAAAATATTCGATACTTTTTGTGCATTTTCAACAACTATCTAATCAGCTATTTATTTAAAAATTAATAAACAAGCGCTTTAAAGTTAAATCTTCACAATACTATTTACGCAATAGGTAAGTACCCTAGTTTCTGCAAATATTTTTTTGTCATTGCTTCATAATATGAGAAAACTTTTAAAATTAAAATTGTACCTTGTAGTACAAAAAAAACTAAAGCGTTGTTCAGTTAATGAGTACCATGTTATTGTTATAACTCACCCAAATAAAATGGGTAACATTTAAATAAAAGAAATACGTTAACATTCTTAGAAATATAGCATTGTCTTTATTCCATTTACAGGGAAATTTTTCTGAGACTTATACAACTTCATATAATATGACAAGGCTGTTATTTTTTTAATGACTGCAGTGATTTAACTAAATGTAGGTACCTACCAAATCTGAAACTTCACGAAATACCAAGAAGTACCAACAGAAGTCTCGAGCCCAATTTTGGTAAAAACTAAGTTAATAATCAGATTTTATTACATAATTATATTCTGGTTAAAATAACTTGAATGACCGACCAATAAAATCTCTATACGGATTAAATTCTGGTAATTAGGTAATGTCAAACGGAAAATGGGAAATCTTGTAGCCTCAGTTTAGACAAGATAATAATTTACTATACCTGAAAATTCTAATAGAGCTTAGATTGCTTTGAATAAAAAATATCACATCTGCAGTACAGAAGGTTCTAGCTAGATCTACGTAAGTAGATATTTTAAGTTGTGAAGTTGGTACCCTCAAACCTGACAATATAAGTTTTCTATCGTTGATGAGACGTTGGCGCGCTGGTAAAGAATTAAAGGTAATAAACAACTATATGCTACCAAATAAAGTGGAAAAAATATATTTATTATTGCCAAATTTAAAAGACCTCAAATGTAAAGAAAAGTGACTAGTCTCACTATCAGGACACCCCCATAACAAGACGTCTTCAGTCAAACTATCTATCACGCGTAACTCATTCGCGTTCCGAGTACAAAAAACGAGAATAAAATGTAATTAAGCATGCCAGTACTACATTTGACGGAATTAATATAAAAATACAATATAGGTAGGTACAGTTCCCACCCCCTAAGTAGTTTCACGCATGTTGACGACTGACCTTTTACGATACCGACCGACCCCAACATGCTTTCCGAAGTAAAAGCAATTACTACAATCCAAGTGTAAAATTGTCTTATTTTGAATAGGTACAGAAATTATATTCACTAGCACCTACTAATTTAACTTCATGTTACAAACATGAACTCACAGAGAGTTCCTATGGTGTCATATAATTGAAATATCCTTTGATGAAACGTTGAACAAGAGTGAACGAGCAACTCTTTGTTGTAAGTTAGACCAGTCGGTGGCCAAAGTTTCGCGGCATTCGCCAACAAGTAGGTATATGATAGGGCAATTTGACTGCCTTCCGCGATAATAATACCGTTATCTAATACCGTCCTTTATTTATGAAGGTATTTTGTTACGAAACAGAATAAATGGTTAAAATTATATTGAAGCAATACTGAAGTTTCTGAGTGAATAGAGATGTTTCAAAAATGTATGGAGACCCGGCCAGGTCTATGTACACTTTACTAATAAATAGGTGAAAATATGCAGAACAGTATTCAATTGTCCATTTTCTTTTTATTTGCTTTGTTGCGTGGTACAAAACAAGATTTTTCATAGAAAAAACTGTAATACAGCTAAATATTCATCATAGCGCGTATGACACTTTGGTGACATTTATTTGATTTCTATGTCGCCCGCCATATTGCCATAGTGAATAACGGTGAAATTGACGTAAAATTTAAACTTTTTTACAAACAAAATTGGCATTAATACGATACATAAGTATTTTTCACGGATTCAGGAGATTTTTTCTGTTTTTTTGAGATACTGTACATATACCTGGCCGGATATGAAACATCTCATTTATTTGGAACACTTAAACGTTAGAATATGCGAGCTTTGTCATGTGCAGTAGCATCATGGTCAAGCAACTTACCTACGATATTATCGCTTTACTAGTATTAAAATAATTGTATATCTAATTAACAAATACTTTAAATTGATTAACTACTTATTAAAGACGTGTTAATGGAGTTCTAAAGATTTATTCATGACTTAAGACAATAAATCAAAAATACAATCTTAATACTTTGTTCATTGAAGTAAAAAGGAGTTAGGTGCTCCTCGTCTGCATTTTACGGGTTTTATACAATTTTAAGGGCAGGTCGTTTACTGTTAGTTGTGAGGGTAACATCGTAAAATTATTTATTTATACGACCCAATTTGGTCAGTGTAGTGGTCGACAAAGTATTTTCGGGTCTTATCGAGACCGAATCAAGGGTCAACGCTTCAGCGCACACTTGCTTACGAATGGCATTGTGCGATAGGGAATAAGTACCTAATTTTATGTATATTATGATTATTACTATTTCAAGTTTACAAAACTTTAAAAATGAGATTAAAATTAAATATTTCACTCTAACAACACGATTTTAAACAAACGGCATTATATTGAAATAAAACAACGGTGACAAATAAATAACATTTTTAATGGAACAAAAATTATAAGCATTAAAGTAGTAACAATAAAGTAGGCGTTAAAAACGCACATAATAAACATTAAAATGTTATTATAAGCATTGTAAGTTATTAGTTAAATTTGTGAGCTATTAACGTGAAAATTGGATATTTTTAACTATTTATTTTAAACAAAGCACTGCAAATAACTCAACACCACCTGATGTGAACCAGTAAGAAGAGTCCATATGCGAAGACAGCCGTTGCTTCCCAAATTCTCAATTCAACGCTGTAACACTAATGGTTCCACAACGAACTTTGAAAAATATAGTTACTGTAAAAATACGCACAATCGGTAGGTACTGGAAAGCGGTTCTATTTGGCTCAGATCTTTTTCAAGGCAGAACTTCTATACTGTAATGTTTCCTATCATATACAAAAAAAAATAAGTATCTAATAGCAAAATGTTTAAATTACGTTCAATGTCCTTACAAATTTAGGTATCAATCGTTTGATGATTTACTTATATAGCATTTCTAACATAAAAAATAGCAATATTATTTTTGTCAGGTCCTTGAATAATTATTATAAAGTTTTAAGGTATTGAACTAAAGCTTTATACTTTTTTGATTATGAATATTTGGTTTACTTTCCTTAAAACGTTTATTTCCTGACCTTTCACTTTCTACCAGCCCACCAGTATGAAGGTCATTGCATTAATCTTTTTTCAATTAACAAAGTTATTGTTGAAACAAACATTCCATTCTGCATAAAGCGGACCACATAACAAGCTTTATAATGAGCCGTAACGTTCGATCGCTAACTTGGAAATAGCTAGGTAAGCTTTCGTGTAACAATATTTCCCTCGTATTTGTGTTTTACATATTTCCACTCCCACATGAAACCCTTCTGTTAGAAATAAATTATATTTCATGGCTTTATAGAAATGTGATATTGAAATCGTTTGCGTGTGCATAGAAATATTCTCCCTTTCTACCGATAAGTGGATATATTTAGTTCTACTAGAAAACTGGTTTTTACCAAATTAAGTATTACATAATGTCATGTATTTAACTGGACATCATATTTTTTTGTGATGGAAAAGCTTTTATTGCTACTCAGCTGTCATAAGCGGCCACAGTTGGATTATGTTAGACGCTTCGACGGGCATACTCACTCATAAAAACCATCAGTTCTTCCTACCTCACTGCCTAGCGACGCGACCACACGGGGAACTTTGTAGTCGTCCGCGTGGCCGCTTACAGCTGGGGCCTCAGCAGGTCACCACTATGGGTTAGGGATATCCCGGAAGAACGTTGGATATCCCTACCACGCCAGATGACGATGCAGACGATGGAGCCCCATTCCATCGTCCACACTTCCGGCTATGGCGGTTGGAGCGTGGCGAAAATTCGCCTCCTCCGGCCTATGCGCCTCCTGCGGGAAGGGACTGTTTTTATGATAAGATGCCTGTTCATTATTCACCTCACCTACTAAGAATTGTAATTGTTCAATTGATTACAATCCATAATTAAATCATTAACTACAACACATCTCATCTCAAAACAAATAATACGCAAAGCAGAATGAAACGTTCCCATATAAAATGGTGTCATCATTTAAAAGTAGAACAAAAGTGATATAGGTGCACTTCTGTTTATAGGAACCGTGTGTCTTTTGCTTTTTAATATGATTTACTATATATTGCAAGTGTCAAAAAGTAATGGTTGCCTCTTTTCAGGAGCTAGAAAAGAAAAATATATAAAAATGTTAAAGTTGTGTCTCACAACAAAGACGTGAAAATCAAAATAGTCAAACGATAGTTTATTTTAATACATATAGTAGAAAAAGCATTTTTTTAATCAAATAAGATTCACACCAAGCACATTTTTATCAGATCAATATTTTTATAAGTATAAAGCATCACATTAGAAATATCTTTATTATACATAGCTTAAGAGCAATATAAGTTAGTTGCAAAAACCAAAGGTTCTCATTAAGCAGAAAACAATTATCCACTACAGCGAGTAAAAACAAAATGACCGACCGAAGTTCGAAATTTGTGTTGTTCATTGCGTATCTTCATATTACTCTCTTAGGTAAGTGATAAAGTAGGTGATGAACTATATTTTCATTTCTGTTGAATTGTTGCAATATACCTACCTACAACAGAGTTGGATATTAAACAACAATAACAACAACTTGCATTAAATAGCATTATGATCATAACTTTAATCATAATATCAGCTTATAATGGCCACTGCTGATCAAAAGCCTTCTCTATCAATTTCCAGCCTAAATAGTTCTGTGTGATAATTATCGACTCCCCTTCTATTCATCTACGGACGAATATTTTATCATAGGAAAATATTAAAAAATCACAATTTTCGCTATTAAGTTTATTGTTTAGGGAAAGTCTACGATTGAAGAGCCGCCATTAAAAGGTAATTAAAGGCAGGTAAGGGTTAATCAGTTATAGAAGTCTTCGTGGTTGTCAAATTTCTAATGCATATATGTTTTTTTTTTCAAAACTTACACAAATAAACAAATACAATATAGCTGCGGCTCACAAACCATGATGGTATATCTGTTCGTATGATTCTGTATTATGTTCTTGTCTGTTGTAAATAGGAAGTGAGCTTTGCAACGGCTGTAACGTTAAGTCTTAGACCATAGTTCATATGGTCTAAAGTTTAAGTTCTTATTTAATTTCATAAGACAATTCAATCTCAGAATACAAACAAGCCGAATCACAACTTCTAGCCACGTAAATAAAACAAATAATTGAATAAAACATAAGAGACAACTGCAATACGTGGTGTATTTATTCAATACACATAATATTGCAGCTACGAATAACAGCTAATGCATAGGAATCGTTGAATCCCATACATAGTGGTAGTAACACATGTATGAAAATGAGATTTTGTGGTGCAACGTCTGGAAGATACTTAATTTAAATAAACCACCAAAGGTACTCACGTTTTGGCTCCAAATTGTAGGTTCGATCGCCGGCCTGCAGCCAGCAGTGTGACGGCAACAACACTATTGAGTGTTGTGAAAGTTTTAGTAGGTATGATATTTGACGGACACAAAGCACATACGAAATCTGATGGTATCAGTTCAAAATAGTTAACAAAGCCATGAAGACGACTACTTCAGCTTCATGCGCGACCGTTAGTTTCAATGGACTCAAGGCACGATACAAATACAAATATTTTTTATTCAATTTCTTGGGGAAATCCTCTCTTTAAATTTAAAAACGTGTATTGAGAAGATTTCGCTCCTTTGTAGTTACATACAACATTTTTGTTGTTCTATACCTTAGTGTATGACCTACTTAATTTTGATAAGTTATGTAAATTCTGTTAGATATTCGTTTGCATACGAATATAGCACAATACTATAGCACTAGAAATCATCCATGAATATAATACCAACCGGTAAACCTATATTAACGAATAGTTTGTCAATCACTGGGCATTACCCAGTGTTGAGATTTTACAAGTATAATACATACGTACATTAAATAAACATTAGAACCAAGTAACACTTAAACTCCGACACTTGTTCAATCACATATTATGCAGGTTTTATCAAAGCAAAAATCATAAAAAAATATTACGATAACAAAGCAACCAAAGCATGTATACATAAACTCGAGACAATTACAAGACTACCTTCACAGTGGCCGATATTTATTATAAGCAAAGCAAAAGAAAAATAAAAATCAGTTAGACCACTGCCAATGAGTGAAACTGACTCTACTGTATAGTCGCTGTGATTTTCTCCACTAGGTGGCACACGGTACTAGGTTCCATTGGGTGGGCCGTATGAGCATTGAAAAACAGTGCTGCCATTGGTGGATTTCAAAGCAGAAGTGCTAC
Organism: Nymphula nitidulata; assembly: GCA_947347705.1. NCBI lineage: Eukaryota > Metazoa > Arthropoda > Insecta > Lepidoptera > Crambidae > Nymphula > Nymphula nitidulata. The sequence continues at coordinate 10,829,607 of OX374625.1, read as the reverse complement.
CAGACTTTGCGAATGTTCTAGTAGACCGAGTGGTGCATGACGCGAAATTACATACCTAGCTCGTTCCATAGCTTGTTGTGCGACTGCGAACTTGCACAGAAGGCCTTTAGTAAGCGACCACGTTTCGCAGCCATAGGTCGTCGTCACTGGCAAAACACACTGGTCGAAGAATTTCGACTTCAAACACTAAGGAATTTTGAACGAGAAGATCTTACTCAATTTCGAACGCCATCCGCGTGGGATACGTCGATTTACCTCTTTCTCGAAGTTGTCCCTACATAGCTGGACCATTTGTCCGAGGTAAGCGTACTCTTCAACTCAACAACCTCGAGAACAGAACTCCCAACTGTAAGCGGATGTATGTGCGACATGGGTATTCCACGTAACCTTTTTTTAACCATCTTCATTTTTAACCCCCGACGAAAAAAAGAGGGGTGTAAGAAGTTTAATGTGTCTGTCTGTGTATCAGTGTGTCTGCTGTGGCATCGTAGCGCCTAAACGAATGGACCGATTTTGATTCGTTTTTTTTTGTTTGAAAGCTGATGTGACTACGATGTTTTTTAGCTATAATTTATGAAGATCAGTTAAGGCGTTTGATGACTATCAGCTCATTTTCTACATGATAATAGGGGTTTACTAACTTTTACATGTTTGAAATTTTCATAATGTACCTAAACTAACTGATATATCTATAAAAAAAAACCTTTAAAGCCTTAAAAGTTATTCCAGACTTGTTTGTACAGGTACATAATATCTTTATAACACTAGTTAATGTAAAAAAATATTCATAGTATCTACCTTAATGTGTATTCCTCATTGCTGTTTTTTTCAATAAAAGTGGCCTCGTATTACCTTCACCTTTATTGTACTTTTAGTAGAACATAGATGCTACACAAACTTCGATCGAAAAAACAGGTTAAAGGGATCATAAAGGTGGCAGCTATTTCGGCCAAAGTATCGGTCTGGCCTTTTAAGAATCAACACTGCTTGTTTACTGTACACAGTTTCATACAGCGCCGAACTTAATAAAATTCCTCCTTGTTAGCAAAAGTTTTCATATGCATACATTCACATTACCTTTTATTTAGTGAAACTGTAGTAAAAAAGTTTGTTTATGTGTCCAAAATGTAAGGGCCGAAGCTGTAGTCCATAGTTTGCTTAAAATGTCTGTCATACTCTTTTTGGAACCTTTTTGGCATCGCTCGATTGTGTTCGAGTTTGAGTGTGTTGTTGGCTTGTTGACAGTTAAATTAATATTGCATTTTTAATACTGAAGAAACGAGGCAATTGAATGCATTAAAAAAACCGTTAATATGGGAGTCACTTTTCTTGGAGTAAACACTCCCAGGAAAAATGACTGCCATATTAACGGTCCATGCGTCTTTTCTATAAAAGTATGGTCTGGTGGCCAGGTAATTTGATTTTATATGCAAATCTCAAAAGCGGCCGTTAATATTGCGGACAGCATTCTTATAGAAGTTCAAACATTTTCGATAACTGCGCCTACCGAATGCTTTAGATTGCCTCGTTTCTTAAGAACCCATAAACTAGACAGCGCTCTAGCGGGCTGCATAGCTGTTAAGGATGTTATACTTATTAGATCCTTTAATTACGATTCTCCTTCACGATTCGGAAGGCGCGTTAAACCGTTGTACTATGGAATACGGTAGAAGATTGGGCCAGAATACCACCACGCTGGCCGAATGCGGGTTGATGAGTTAAAGCGGTTGCAGTAACAACATGGGACCAACGGCTTCCGAAGCACGGAGTAACTCGGGATTATAAATTTGATTGACCCATCCCGGGACTAACCATGGCGAAAGTTGCTCTGTTTTCGTAATTGTAACCAGAGCGCTCAAACCACTACGCCACCGAGCTCCTCCTTTTTGTAATGAAACACAATTAACCTAGTCATTATATACTTATATTTCGCTTGAAATTATTTTTTTCCTATGGATACCTATACAAAAAATCATATACATTATACATCACTCTAATTTCCTAACCCTTTTTTGCAAAATATGTAACAAATTTCATCGCGATACGAAAAACTAATATTCATGAAGATACAGATTTTTGATCTGATACCGACCAGTTGTCACTGCAGCCGCTTTAACCCACCAACCTGCATTGGATCCGAATTTATCGACCAACTCACCAACTAAATGCCAACTATACCCCTCACTTACCTTGAAGCCAGTCCATCATCGCCTCCGGCGAAGACAATTCACCATTGGAGCGGCCGACGCTGGGGCGTGGTCTAGTCGGATTTAACCACTAATTTTATCTTTATTTATGGAATAAAATAGTAATGACAAAAAGCGGTCAGTTGCGACGTAGCATAACTAAGTATTTTAGTTCTGTATTTCTTTTTTACTTATACTTAGCTATTGCAAGTCTATTGACAACACACATCTTCCTTGTAGCTTCAACACTACATTATCTTATTCACTGTTAAAGATTTTATTAACATTGTCCACACACACACATCTATTGTTAATTTAAACTATAACATCACGAATCACGTCACAATATTGTGACCTGCAACTACGTATACCATTATTTAAGTCCTTTTGGTTTTTTAATAAAAAAATTTAATTTTAATTAATTTACTTTAAACGACACAACACTACACTGCACACTGGCGGAAAATAGGATACATTTTATCGACATTAATACAAATACTCAGATCAATTTGTTTTACAAATAATTATAGATCATATTAATTTAAGATTTGCAATCTGAACTCGGAAAAGGTCTCGTATTCTAAGAGACGCAGCCGTGATGTATGGTTGTTCTTTAAGCAAATGAAGCAATGAATATTCATTAAACAAAAGCCTATATTAGAAACTTCCAAAGCGTCGCTTTTCGCTTACCTCCACTTATACAAATAGCTTTGAAGAGACACGTTTCTCTTTTAGATGGTATTTCTTATCAAGTTTCAGTTCTATGTGGATACGTTAAGAATATTCTCACTGAGACATTCAAACACAAAGACATTAAAACCCTACAATAATTTCGCTCTCCTTTAGTTCATAGACGAATTTCTTCTTAGGTTTATATTTTACTTAATATTTATCTTTATTAATTAATGTCGAAGAGTTGAATATTGTTCTCAACTTTAACTCGATAACTTGAATATTTATGGACAGTAGGCCGCATACTAAGAATAACACATCACTTCAATACTACCTCTTATTACAGATTACTCTTAAGACCTAGAAATCATTAGTGTATGCTAAGCATTTAAAAACGTCGACTATTTAAAATGGTTGCGTTGTTTTAACAAGAATTTTGTTACAGAATTAAAGATTAAACTTTTTGTCTAGTATTTTTCACGGTCAGCTTGGTCAAGTAGCCGGGCTGCTTAGATCTTGATATACACGACGCTTTCCAAAAGAGGTGAGACGGCGGATTTGTGTGAAAACAAACGACAATGAGATGCGCTGCAAACTCGCGTTAGTATCGATACGAACTGGCCATGTGGGAGTGATGGGCAATGATAAGGCTGACGAACTAACAAGGAAGGCCTCTGAAAACAAATATGTCGACCCTGAGTTAGTTAGGGTTGCCCTCGATTTCCCTGAGATCCCATCATCAGATCACGACTTGGTGACAGTTAAACCACTTCAGGAGTATACTCAATAGAATAAAAAAGATTTCTTAAAATCGGTCCTCAATCAAACTTACAAAAAATATATATACATTTAGTGGAACATAGAACCTGCTCCTGTGTTTAAGTCAGTGGGAAATCTGATTTGGGTATGTTTTCAACTATTAAATGCTTTCATTATTTCCATCGCCCACACAGTATTTTATATTTGATCTTTATCTTCGTTTCAATGTCCTATTTGACTCCATCGGGGGATGATTTTAGAAAAATGTGATATATGTGTCTCATAATTTTAATGAACCTTAGGGAACCCTAGGGACGGGTGCTTAAATGAAGACTATACAGAAATTGAAAAACTTCAACAGATTAGAGATAACTACAATTTGCCCAAGAAAATAAAAGAATTTTCAAATACACTTGATGGATAGTATTAAAAGCCGGACAAATATTAATAACGATGCCGATATGAGCAGAGTGGCACAGCATAGGAATAAGTTCCGAGAGATGGTCGCCGGCGCGAGGTCCGATAAGCACACGCACATTGAGAAAATATATTTCAAATTTAGTTTTAAAAATATGTTAGTAGGAACTTATAATTTAGATCGTCATTAAAAAAATAATGATAATATAGTTACAATCTAAAAGTGATATTCTAAACAAAATAGAAAATGTTACTACACAGAGGGTTTTTTCGATACTATGTTGTTTAAGTAGGTATGTATTTTTTCAGTTTTAACTACAATATCGTCATGAAAATCATTTAATTTTGTGATAAAATGTTATATTGAATTGTAGCCACTATTTTAGTGAACTACAAATGACGAGAAATAAAGTTTTTAAGTATTTTTTTTTAAATTTTGATATTCAAAAACTACACTAACACTTTTAATAGACAAACAATGTACAAGATTTTATAATAACAGCCATATCGATGTGGTACGTTTCAACCCGTCAAGCATCGGATTCCAGACACAAATTATTTTTCAATTTTCATAGACCTCCAGAGGTATACTCTGTACTTTAACAAACTATAAAGTACAGAGTCTTATGAAACCAATTCAAAGCCAGGTGATGGTTATTTGATTAAAACTTACAGACATTTAGTTCTTAAAACAAAATGTCCTCTGAACAAAAATGGCCGCATGGAAGAAAGACCAGGGAGCAAATCTTTCCCAATTAAAAATGTCCTTTATGCAAGTCGTCATTGTGTCTTACTCCCAAGTCGTTTTACGTTATGGACATTCTGTTTGCTCTGAGAACTAACTGATCCGAATTGCAATTTCAATTTTTCATTTAGCTAATGAAGTCAGAGTTATTACCAAATACCATTATTTCTGAGGCCGCATTAATATTCACTGTTTTATTTCCTTAATAAAAACCAATATGCTTGAAATTCCCTAATTTACTTTTAAATTCTTTAAGCCCATCTTCAAATACGCTTAGGAATACTTTCTTCATATTAAAGTTCCGTATTATAAACTACTTACGTAAAATATCGAAGCTCTTGCATTATTTATTCAATATCAAGGACTATAGTCGCTAGACAAAAGACCGGCATATTATCTAATTCCTATTAGTTTTCTATTCAGAAAATGGATAATCAGAAACACATTTCAGGTGAATTATTTATTATTTCGCCGATTTCTCTAAGATGATTCGTAAAAACCGCTTCCTCGGTAAATGTGATGATTCCTGTTCCATTAGGCACCAGTTATGAGGTATTCGCTCTCAGTCACGCGATATCAGCATTATCATGGTCACGTTCTGTTCTGTTTTTGTTTGGAAATTGGGCATGACTAGTTCTTGTGTTATGTTCTATTACGTAAGCAGTATCAGATACAACAAAGCTAATAATAAGAATCGTTCTTTCAATAATACCAGTTTTACTGACTATAATTTCTGTGGATAACGAAATCCGGCAAGAATTTATACATATTTTATGTACGATATTTGTGTGTATTGATAGTAAAGTTTGCCCAAATATGGATAAAATTACGGGGTTATCTACAACCAGCACTTTTTACAAGCTGAAAATAGGACTTTATAAATGATAATGTTACTGATTATGTATCCAAATGTCAGAAACAATAAATTTTCTTTTGTATTTGAGCGCTAAACGTGCCGATATTAGAAAAAGGCTATATATTTACTTGTAGGCACACATAAAACAGCCTACATATACGTCAGTCGCTTTATATATTAAGCGATTAATTTTACATTCCTTGAAATGTTAGTAATATTACGATACAGATATTATTTAGGTACACTCACTGCGGGCACTTCACAGATGCTTGGAAGAGATAGCAAAGGAGTCGGCTTTGCTACGTTATTAATGAGAGCGAACCAAATAATTGCTACAATTCAAATTCGTCAGTTAAAAAACCCGTGTATAAAAATACACATAGCTAGAGGCAATATTTTAAGTTTTTACACAACGATGATAATTACAGTCACCAGACAATGAGGTGAATATCACGGGTGCACCAAAGTTTACCTAAATTTTCTACTCCGATGATTGGAACTCAGAAAATGTTCTTCGTAACATTTTTTCTAATGTTCATAATTCCGAATCATTCAATTTCATAATGTCAGTGGCAATAAAATCTATTACACTATTATTTGTTTTCCTATATTTTCTCAACAAAACCGTCTTTTACATACACTATTATTCGAAGTCATATATTTTTTATTCAAATTTGTTTTTATTCATAACTAGCTGTGACCGGGACTTCGTTCGCGAAGTTCGCGGAAAATAACAGCTTGAAATTTGATTACCAAAAATGGTTATAGTGAGTAAATTTCAAAAGATAGACATAAGCTGTCGCGGACTTTTTTTTGAACTTTTAAAAGAGCATAATTCTTACATACATGATTTTTGCGTGACTTTAACCGTTTACGCAGCGCACGCAACAAAAGCTCTGAAAAGGAATTTTTTTCCCCGTTTTCGCAACATTTTTCATTGATACTCAGCTGCTATTGGTCGTAGCGTAATGTTATATAGCCTATATAATACCTCGATAAATAGACTACCTAACACAAAAAGAATTTTTCAATTTGAATCAGTCGTTCCTGAGATTAGCGCGTTCCACCAAACAAACAAACAAACAAGCTCCTCAGCTTTATAATATTAGTATAGATTTTTTATTTAGAGAATTAGATTTTGAACTAATATTTGTCTAGTTACAATCTCAAGGCACTTTTAGTGCCTTATTTTAATACCTTTATTTTACAACATAAATATACCGTTAAAGTGACGCATTCCAGTGTCTTATTTATTGGACCCTCCATATCACCATACCTTACAGACCCCTGTGGAGCAGTCATCTCCCAGACATAAGTAATTATCTTTTATGGATCCTGGGATATATATGCCTTTGCCGAGTCTGGACCATTTTTTAAAGTCTTAATATTTTCGATACTTACCTAATGTTTAAATAAATAAAAAATACTAGGTATATGCCGAGTAAAGGACGAAAATAAAGTGGAATTGGGGGCTAACCTGCTTCACGTTGCTCCCGCGTGCTGGATGTTATAGACGCGATTCACCTTCACTTTTACTTCGCACTTGTCATCACAATAGTTTTATGGGTGCACGATACACGTATATGTGGATAACGTGTAGACCGCGGCTGATTCTCACGATTGTCTTCGACGATAGTTAATTTTGTTGGGAGCGAAGGTCGTGCTCGACCAAGCGACGCATCGGAGGAGAGTTTTTCTAGGTACCCCCAAGTGGGAAAGGAAAATGTGCGGGTAGGATGCATACAGTTATCGAAGCGTTCAAATAATGTGAATTATTGTATAAAAGCTACGATGGAAATCTACCACTGTCCTTACTTTGTATTTACTATTTATTCCCCAGCCAGCCGCGGTAGCGGCGGCGCAGCGTCTCCTCGACAATAGAATGTTTATGGTTTCTAGTTTGTTTACTAGTTACAGTGACTTCACAGATTTAATTAAGTAATTATTGCGTTTCTTTGACATTTTCATACATTTATATGACTGATAATAAGGTGACCACCTCGAAGGAAATTATAACCTTTTTATAAATTGTTTTAAGAAAATCTTTTTACGTACAATGGGAAGAAAATTTTTATATCGTACCTACTGGAAAAAAGGAACTCGTTTTCAATAACCTAGAGCGTAGCATCCTTAGGCGAGCACTCGAAATTGAAGTTGGATTCGGAACGAAAGCCCGCATCCCAGTAGCCAATTAGAAAAGAATTTGTAACGAACTCTATTCCAATTTACACTGAACTATTACGCGGCTCCCACAACTTGGTTCCCAGGGCACCCCAATTGTTTTCCCCAGTATCTCACGGGCCTAAAGTTCTGCAGACACAGCCCGCCGTAATATGTTTAAGTGAACGATGTTGCCCAAGCGAATTCACCCAGTTCCACAATTCAACGAAGTGAAGCGGTTATTAGCAGTTGCAGAGCAGACCTTTTTTTACCACTGATGTTACTTGTTGCTAAATGGAAGTACATCAGATACTTACATATTTGTTATGTGTATTGGATCTACTCATATGACTGGACAGAAATGATAGTAAAGGTTTTACAGACTATTAAGATTATATCTACTTAAAACAAAGAAGATATACATGGGTATATCTCTTTATATTAAATTATCTTGGGACAAATTTGTATGACCACCAGGAAACGGCGGAAATATCTTAACTTATGAATTTCTGCCTACCCGTTCCTACCTTCTCTATCTTACCATTTTGTTTCCAAAGATCCTATCCTAAGCACAGATACATGGAATATACTATTGGTGACCGCCTGTCAAGAGCAGCGGCCACGTTTTGGTCGTTGACGGCGTCGAAAGGTGCGTATCGGTTCAGATTGGTCGACTATGTTAAGTCCCAACTGCCTGACTATGTTAATAGTGAACTCTAGTTCTTCGCGATACAACTTGAATTCAAGAAAATCACCAAAATATAAACCGGCTTGCGAGGCAGAATCCCGCGGCCAACACAATCCAGCCCACACGGCGGCACCACTTTAGATAGTACCAGCGCAAGGTACCGTGTTTTCAACCTTTCTTTCCCGGTATAGTATTTTCCATTGGTCGTTCGAGCCGGATCTTTTCATTTAATAAGGTTTTAAAATATAATAAAAAGAGTACCTAAGGTTTCTTAACTTAATTTAATTTTTTATTCCACTTGAAGGGTAAATAACTCAGACAATTTGACACTACATATTTTTCTCGAACATTTTTGTAGACTGATTCAAATAAGTTTTTCATACCAGGGAGTGTTCCCCACCGAATGTTTCACTAGTAATAATATAAACTACAACCATTTTCTTACGTCAAAGTTTGACATTTTAATACTTCCTTTTTTTTACGATCCAATATAGGTTATTACTGTTTTACATATACTTTAAGACTAGCTGTGCCCGCGACTTCGTTCGCATGGATGTCGGAAAATAATAATATGTCGTAGGTACATACATTATTTTTGCGTCACTTTAACCGTTTACGCAGCACGCAACGAAAGCTCTGTAAAAAAGAAATCCTTCTTCCCGTTTTTGCAACATTTTTCATCGCTGCTCAGTCCCTATTGGTCGTAGCTTATGTAATTTCTCAATAAATGTACTATCTAAAACATTTTTCTTTAAATTTAAATCAGTAATTCCCGAGATAGGCGCGTGCAACCAAACAAACTCTTCAGATTTATAATATTAGTATGGGAAAGGATAATGTTTCGCATGATAAACAAACTAAGCAGTCACAACACGATTGATGTGCTGTCAAATATACATCATTGTATTAAAATAGAAGAGGAGATTATCCCTTTCTGATGGATGAGAAGGAGACCCATGTTCAATTCTAGGCAATGAGCACAGGATATTCCATTATATAAACAGCTTCCCTAGGAGTTACCCAGCACTCATAATCACTCCACTCTACCCTAACATATGTCGAGATCAAAATACTTCATAGTCAGGAGACCCATGTTCAATTCTAGGCAATAAGCATAGGATATTCCATAACATAAACAGCTTCCCTAGGAGTTACGCAGCACTCGTAATCACCCCACTCTCCCCAGCTAGTGCCTTGCCGGCCCAAAAGTTGCTTTTCTACGCCTCTTTTGAAGAAACCCATGTTTTAGGAAGGGAGGAACACATGTGCTGGCAAAGAATTCCAAGTTTCTGGAAGTACGACAAATAAACGAGGTACTAAATTTCTTTTTGCGTGATGTTGAGGTGGAGACAGTAAATTGATGACTCCGAAGACCAGCACGCGTGCTCCTGAGTAAGAAGGGAGAAGGTGGGATAAGGTCAAAAAGCTCTTCAGGGCACTCTCCGTGATTTACTTAGCCGACAGACGCAATTGCAGAGGCTGAAGGTTGTTCTTGACCTCTACATCGCCAATAATACGTATTGGCGATGTAGAGGTCACGAACAACCTTCAACCTCTTTGTCGTACTTCCAGAACTTGGAATTCTTTACCGGCTCATGTGTTCCCTCCTTCCTATAACATGGGTTCCTTTAAAAGAAAGGCGGCAAAGGTAAAAGAAGGCGTGAAAAAGCACCTTTTGAGCCGGCAAGGCACTAGCTGTCTTCGCATATGGACTCTTATTACCGCATCACATCATGTGGTGTTGAGTCATTTGTCGTGCTATGTATGAAAAAAAAACATTAACTAAAACTGGAACGTATTGCAGCTAAAGCAAAAGCTATTTTTAACTCGACCAGAATACCTACACACCAAAATGTTTTGCGTATTTTTATTTATAATTAATTTAAATCAATCTTACTTTTATCGAATTGACTCTACCCTAACATATTTCGAGATCAAAATACTCAATAGTCAATTGATTTGTGTGCACATAGAACGAAAACTGGAACGTTTTGCAGCTAAAGCAAAAGCTATTTTTAACTCGACCAGAATAAACAACAATGTTTTACGCATTTTTCTTTATAATTAATTTAAATCAATCTTACTTTTATCGAATTGAGGGAATGTTGGGAACGAGTCATTATTAGAATTCTGTTCCTGCACAGTATTTCTAAGTCCATGATGTTGCGGCATTTTAATGATTTACCGATGTTGCGATGTTATGTCTTCTCGCCTGGAACATTTAGAAAATATATAAATAAATAAACCAATACTATGCTACACAAAAACATATCAACCCGTCAAGCATCAGATTCCAGACACAATTGATTTTTTTATCATAGACCTACAGAGGTATAACGACGCTTGACAGATTAACCAACCTATTAACGAAACTGGAAATAGCTATGTACGCGTGAATAACATTACGTTGTGGGATAAGAATTTGTTTGCACTTTTGTTGTATAAATTTCCATTATTAGGTACCTCCTGGAGCCTAGCTTAAGCTTATTTATATAGAACATAGTTTTAGGTGATAGTTTATAAAATGATTAAGTAATTTAAGTTTAAAAACTCTACGAGAACTACTGCCGACAAACTGTTATGCAGTTTGGCAGATTGCGAAAATTGTAAGTTTTTTATTTGTTTATTAATAATAATAAAAAAAATAACACTGCTGCACTAAATATGGATAGAGTGGAGTGATTCCGAACGCGGGGTAATATTGGACGAGGTGGTGTACAGTCGACAGCACATCAAGCGAACAGTTTGACCTTAGGAACACCCTTTCTCTGGTGTAACAGAGGCGACTTTCGCAGTGCAACTATTACACTTGATCTGCTGTCATCTATACATCATGATAGAAAAATAAGTACCCCGTTTTTGTAACTACCCCACTCTACCCTACGCACAAAGGCACATATCTGTTTTCTGACAACCGATTAGAAATATTTTTTTAGAATTTTCGGTATCTTTGCAAAATTGTTCGTTGATTATATGAATCCAACTCAATAAACTGTCGTGGACTTTTTAATTATAATCATGTCAATCCATCATCATAATACGAGACCAGATTCTTAGGCTCTCAGCGTCTCCGTAAGATCTCAGCAATCAATCACGGTGGCAGTTGACGGAACACTTACATTTATCTTCTGCTGAAGAAGAGGGCCCGGATATCGTTGTTAACTTTCACTTAATTTAGATGAATAGGAAACTTTACCTGTAAATATAAAGTAGATTTGTCAAATTTCTTGCCACTGGATAATTTTTATTATTATTATTATTTAACAACTTATGTACACACAATAAAAAACAACAATGAACACATAAACAAGGACAACAGAGTACAATGGAACTGCTTATTCCTGAAAGAAATCTCTTCCAGCAGCCCTACGACTAGGAAAATGAATAAATTATGGTAGAAATTGTGTGTACTAAAATATAATCAACATGATAATAATATAAATAATATGTATCTAAACAAAAAATTCCATCAATACATACAAATATAACTTAAAATACAAAATAATAATAAAAATAAAACAAGTAATATTAGTTTAGTTTTATTTGTTTCTTGGGTTTTTCTGCGGCTAGATATCAATCGATCTTATGAGCAAGCAAAAGGAAAATATATCCTACCGAATAACGCTTCTGCAGTCAAAGAACTCTTGTATGTAGTTCCGAAAGGACGTGTTTCGATGAATCGATGTATTAATTACTTACTGTCCAGCAGAGACAAATGAAATAAAAGCCATTTAAGGAATTTTCGGATATATTCCCAGTTAACCAGTAATAACAGACATTTTTTTAATCTTTTAAAAACTTCAAAAAGTCATGTCCATGCACTTCGTAATGTTTTCATACGGTCCCGTTGTTGGTACCCTTGGTCCCGGTCAACGTCGATGCGGAAGATCATTGCTGAGTTTTTAGTGAGTTAGTGAGTTTTTAGTTACATACTCCCTTTCTTTCTCCCCCAAGAAATGAGATAGCTCGGCAAGTGTCTTTCCCCGAGGAAAAAGGATACAAACGAAAGAACCTTTTATAATTTTACAATCGGGTATTTTATATTTTCTTAAAAAGTGTCCCAATTTTATCTTGGCGTTCATTAAATCACTGCAATGATTACAATTAAAACTTAAACAGAAAGAAAGAAAATCTATTATCTAAAATCTAAATCTATTATTCTTCAAAAATACGCAGTAGGTAGCTGCAAGAAAAGCTAGCCACCGAATTACATCAAAATTATACAAAACCAGTACAAATTTGAAATAGTAATAAGTATGTCAAGCGGCGCTATACCTCTGGAGGTCTAAGTATAACAATTGAAAAATCAATTGTGTCTGGAATCTGATGCTTGACAGGTTAAAAAGTAATATGTGATTTCTAGACTGAAGAATATAGAATCAGAAGTATTTAAAATTTCTCGTTTGGGTGTTGAAATGTATTTATGAAGGTATATTTTTTATTTTTAACGGAATAAATCTCAGCCTTCATATCACCAATACTATTGGTAAGTGATGATAAGGCCGAAGATGGAAGCGAGCTATATCCGGATTCGTCGACCACAGAGATGATCTTACTTCCAACTGCCAAATTTTAACAATGCGATTAACATTATTAGCTTACGACCTGCCAACTGGAAGACTGAAGGAAATGTCACCCGGATTGTGAAATGTCAGCTTAGCGTATATTACGCTAAGACATGTCTTATTTCTACATTTAATTAAAACATTAGAAATATATTTGGCATATTTACCATGTCATTAGTTTGCAAAAAATAATAAAAAAAACATTTGTAAGGAAGTGTTATAAAATTAACGTAAAATTTAATTTTCCATTTAATGTAGGTAACAATCCATGCCTATACCTATGAACTGTTAGATTAGAAGTTACAGTGACTGATATCATCGTTGTCGAATAAGTATATAATATGAGTAGGTACTCACCTACCTCGAGCGCTCTTCTTCAGTGCAATATGACGCTTGCTTTGTCGTCTCACTTACGGCCCGTACTCAGTGATTTTATCTAGATTCGCTACAAGATTTAAAATTATTTAGGTGCCTTACTGGGTGGTAGCCCTGTAAGTAAGGTCGTCTGGGTATGTACCACCGCCTTACTTATTTCAGCCGTAGAGCAGTTTGCCGTGTGTCGGATTTAAGGGAAATGTAGCCAGTGTAATTTACTGGGCATAAATTTTACTTTAGGCCTCATGATGACAATGCACCTGCAATACCATGTGATGTTATATCCTTGTTATTGCAGGTGTCCATAATCGACGGTAACCTTAACCACAAGGAGCGTCGTCAGCTGGTTAGTCATCTAGTTGTATAAAACAAATATTTTCAGATACAGATGAACATGATATTGTCTTATAATTTAAAATAGGCATGAGATTTTTACTTTAACAAGGAAATCTACAACTATTGAACTCTATTGTAACATACAGCTCTTTTTAAACTCTCCTTCTCATTATTTAACATTATTATTTAACTAGAAAAAAGACATACATACAATATTATATTACAAAATATTAAAATCAAATTCAGGAAAGTCTTAGCATAATTTGTTTTCACGTGACAATCGTAAACCAATAAAGAACTAGTCGCCGACAATAGTAAAACAATAATGCCGTGGTCAGAATCCGTATACGTTACTGAAAACCTATTCTAATTCTACGTCCGAACTGCTATTATAAAAAAATGGCGGTCTTTAACAATTATAGCCCTATGACACAAACTTGGAATACTCATAAACCTATTTATCATGTGGTTATGGTTCAAAAGAACAACAAGAGTCGCATACAGGTGTACTGCGGGTGGTAAGCGAAGGTTAAAAACTAACAGTGACCTACGTATACTTGCATCTTGACCCTTGTATAATCATGCATTGCCCACCAAGAGGAAGACGTGTTCCCAGCAAAGGAGAAAATTCCTCCTGTTTCAACACTTTTATATTACCTATGTGAAATATAGTAAGCGAGTATAAAATTAGGAAAATTTAATTTAACATTAATTTGTAAGTGATTTTCTGAGTATGGTTTTTTAGGATCACACGCATGTCGTCAGATACGCAAGTGGTCATATACGCATTTCGTCAGACTACAAAACAAAAACTCATCTAGTCAGATACGCTGTTGGACAGATACGCAGTTCGACTGATAAGCAATTAGACAGACACGCAGTTCGACAGACAAGCAATTTGACAGATACGCATTTCGTCATTCACGCACCGCAAACGCTACTACTAATCCTTCGTAAATATTATCTATATGTATAGACTGATCTGAACAGAAGCTCAGTAAAATAAAACAGTTTTTAATGACTAATATTTTTTGTTAACAGTATTGCTAGTTCAGAAAAAATAAATTAAATTGTACTTAAAAATATTTGAAAGTAACTGGACAAATATAATAAAGAATAACAATCACGTTTTTAAAATTAATTATATAACATATGTATAAAATATTAAAGCGTCTGTGCTGTCATATGACAACAGCGGAGACCAACGACTTAACGTGGCTTCTGAATTACAGAGACCATCCTAACCAAATCAAGAAAAGTAAGTCAATCCTATTGTACAAATCTGTCCAGTTGCGCATCTGTCGAGATGCGTATGGCATTCGTTATGTTCACGCTTTACGTGACCACGACATTTGCGTGAAGTTCAGCCATTATAAGTTATCCAATATCAATCTGATAACAGGTACTTACAGTCATACTTTACGGTTTAAAATTATAAACTTATGCCTTTGTCCTCTTTTATTTAAATAGTGATTAATCGGAAACAACTCGTACAACAAAAAGGAAAGCATTTATCGGTCCAAATGAAGTAGGTATTTCAAATTACTGACAATTTAACATTTTGATAATTTAGATTCCCATAAATTTCGGTTCTAATTAAAACCGTTTCAGCTGTAAACTGTATCATTTCCCGATATTCATTGTGAAATATGCTTGACGTACGCCCTACAGTTATCACTCCCAATCATTCAGACGTAATTAAATTCTTTAGCAATTAAGCGTAACGACCTTAGCCCCTCTCTGTTACTTTAGATATTTGTATTTCAACTGTGATATTACATACGAGTTGCACCTGAGACAGCGCGTGCTAGAAGTAAATAAATCTATAACACAAGGAACATTATAGATCAGTATGTAATCTTAGTATTAATAGTATTAGCGTATCCGTAAGAAGGATTTAGGTTAAAAGTAGCCGATAGCAACACAGATCAGGATAGGGTAGTGCTAATCTCAAGTGGGGTCTATGTCTAGCAGTGGACGTTTTTCGGCTGAAAATATAATGATTATGATGAGAATCTGCTTTTATCTCCACCACCAACACCTTTACCACTTTACATTTTTATCTATTTCAGCTCCGTGGGTGTGAGACAGAGATGAAAAACTTTTGAGAGCTAAGTTTTCGCCCTTTTGGTTGTGGAGCCGTAAGAATCCCAAGAGTTACTCAAGTCAAGGGGTTCCAAAACGGTGTCTTTGGTATCCCTAATATTAGGGAACCCCTCATAAGTTAACCAATTTCAGACATCATTTTAACCACAATAAAAATATAGTAGTAGGCATCGCTACCCAAAATCTGTTTCTAAATCGTTCGTAGAAATCACTATCTACTGGTACTTTCCTTACTGTCTGTATTTGGTGTATGGTATATGGACATACAATCGCTTAGCCACAAGTGCGCGACTTAAAGCCTTTGCCATAAAATACGTCTCGTCGTCACGTTACAACTTCAGAGGTGAAAATTTGAAGATCGAATTAAGGTTAGTGAATTATATACTTCGACTCAGCTTCATCAGTACTTCTGGTCATGTCCATCATAATAAAAATTGTATGAGTTTATAATCAGAGTAGGATTGAGCTTTTCATAAATAATGAAGCGTCATTTTCCGGAACAATAGGTAATAGGGAAGCTATTTGGAGCTCTTTGCCTAGACAGATTCTTATTGTGACTATAATATCTAGTAAAAAGTAAGAATCTTGTACCAAAACAGCACTACGCTGGCCCAAAGTGGTCGCAGTAACAATTAGAAACAAAAATCTGAAACGCTCACCATACATATTGAAAATGTCAGATACATCTCTCAGATTAAAAAATTGAGTGTATAGTTTTCCTTTTCTTGTGCAAGCAAACTACCAATTAAGTGAATTATGCCCATTTAAAAGTCCAAAGTTTCCTGATGCACTGAAAATTTCAATTATTACACCAATATATAAAAGTGGTGATAAGTATGAACCAGCAAATTACAGACCTATTTCACTAATACCCATCTTAGCCAAAATTTTTGAAAAATCTATTTTTAACCGATTGTACACTTTTCTAGAAAAAAATTATGTGCTTACCCATTGGTAAGCACATAATTTTTTGCTCATTAGCAAAACGGTTTTCGGAAACGAAAAAGCACAGATATGGCTATCTATAATTTAGTGAAATTAGTAACTGACTCGATGGATAAAAAAACCCTGTTTGCGCGATATACATGGACATGACGAAAGCCTTTGACTGTGTACGTCATGATCTACTACTGCATAAATTAAATGCTTATGGAATCAGGGGAAATGCACTACAACTTCTGAAATCATACTTAGGCAATAGACGGCAGCGTAGGATACTAACTAAAATATGCCAGAAAACAAAAACTGAATACTGATTTGTTTCTGACTTCAGAAAACGTTTGTTTGGTGTTCCACAGGGTTCCATCTTGGAACCTTTACTTTTTTTGCTCTACATAAATGACCTACCCAAATATCAGAAACACCCAATGATTTTATTCGCTGATGACAGTACCATAGTGATAAAATGCAGTAATATAGTGACATATGAAAAAGAAGTAAATGACACAATCGAATCTATAATTAAATGGCTTAATGATAACAATCTAGTAATAAATTTAAAGAAAACCAAAATCATGCATTTTCGACAAAAAACAAAACCAGTTGACATAAAAGCAAATTATATGGGAACGGATATTGAACCAGTAAATGTGACAAAATTTTTAGGTATATATATAGATTGTGGATTAAATTGGAAACATCATACCGAACAACTTTGCCAAAAAATTAACAGCTTTGCTTACGCGTTGAAACAAATAAAACGTATATCTAGCATAGAAACAGCTCGTATAGCATACTATGGTTTTGTAGACTCAGTACTACGTTATGGTGTTATTTTCTGGGGGAATTCTTCAAACAAAGAAGTCAAAGAAGTATTTAAGTCCCAAAAACGATGCATTAGAGCTATAACTGGCATACAAACTATTGACTCTTGTAGTGAGCACTTTAAGTCGTTAAAGATCTTGACACTTCCTTGTTTGTACATACTACAATTAGGTATATTTGTAAAAATTAATCCCCATTTGTATACTGTGGCAGCAACAATACACAAAAGAAACTTTAGAAAGAAATCAAAACTATACTTGCCGTCATCACAAACTGCATTATACCAAAAAAGTGCTCTTGCAATGGCTATTAAAGTGTATAATAGATTACCGGACTCTTTAAAGCAGCTTCCCCTGCACTTATTTAAGAAACACCTCTCACGTTTGTTACTAGACAAGGTTTACTACTCGGTTGCTGAATTCATGAATGATAAATATGTAGTTACTGATTTATGATTATGACCATTTCTATTAATGCCAATTTATTATTATTTTTTCTAATTGACCAATGTATTATTATTAATTGATATCCTATTTGTTCTAAGAATTATGAATTGCGAATTAAATTATTTGTTATTAACATAATATTTGTATGCCGCAAAGGCAGGACATAGTCATGGTAATTATTTTGTAATTTATAACAGCTATTTTGTACCTATGTGCCACAAATAAATTTTACTATTCTATTCTATTCCAACTTTTTTTAAAAATGTAAATATACAGAAAAATGTAGGGAAAATAACTTTACAGTCATTATAAAAAAACAATTAAAAAAGGGGTATCTGGGTTTCTATCAAAATAAAATTGTTCTCTGCCTGACGTAAATATTCATCATCAATTTCTAAAGTTGGACGATTTTAGTTTCAAATTATTAGTAATTTACATGCGACCTCAATTTCAGAAGCATAATTAGCTTATCAACGCAAATCGTGATACGGGCCAACATGATTACACAAATCGTCCGATCAAATTGCTCGTTTAGCTAAATATTGTAAAGAAGTATTAATAGGTATATCCCCAGTCTGATACACTTTTGAAACAAATAAAAAGGCTAAATATCTGTCAATTAATAACTATTTAGTTGCTTGTGATAAAAATCAAGTCATAAGCCAGCTTGTTATCTTTGCATAAATAGCGTGAACTTTATGATTTATAAACCTTATCACGATCACGAAATAGATAAAAAATAATGCCTATTATCTGTCCATATTAACAATTCTAAGTGGTCACAATATTAGCGGCTGTCGTCGTCTCATTTTCCATACAAGGAAAATCTACAGTCCTAAATAAATCTAAAATTCCACTACACTTGTGAACTGTTGGTACAGAAGGTAGGGTATTTTCCACTATGAGGTGCAAGACTATGGGAGTTCAACATCTTACCGAAGATTGCTACTGATTGCAGCCAAATGTAGTGTAGTGTTTCGACGGTTCTCATGAAACCTACCAACATTGTAAGATTTTATGGTCTTCCTAATAATTTACGAATATGCTCGTTTTCAATAGCTTTGCTTAGCGTAAAGAGTCTCTTAGCGATTTTTATCTCAGTCTATCTAAAGGAGATAGAAAGAAACAAATGTCGCTAAGAGTCACCTAAGCCTCGGGAATGGTTAGTGAAAACGGACAATAATGTTATAAAGAGAGATTTGTTTCTTAAGATGGACCCCATCGATCGGTATCATAATAATACAGGCTGTTTATTTTCTACATTTGGCGGGTTCGATTCTCGGCTCAGGTAGGTGACTTTTGATAAATATTTGAATGCAGTTACTGTTATTTCTTAAAATAAAGGAATGTTTTCGTAAAGTGTAATTTTCTAACTTTAATATTTAGCCAGTACAACGAAAGCAGACCTATTTCAAAGTACAGCTAATATAACAAATCGGTTAAAAATTCCTCGTTCAACTTATAATTGACAATCTTATTTTCAAAGCTAAGCTAGATAAAAGGTGAAACTTAGGAAAAATGATGTTTTTTTTTTTTTTATACAACTAGATGACAAACAAGCTGACGGCCCACCTGGTGGTAAGCGGTTACCGCCGCCTATAGACACCTGCAATAACAAGGAAAAGCACATGATATTGCACATGCGTTGTCATCCTGAGGCCTAAGATGAAATGCCGTCCATGCCCAGTAATTACACTGGCTACCTTTCCCTTCAATCCGAAACACAGCGAACTGTTTCACGGCTGAAATAAGAAAGGCGGTGGTACCTACCCAGGCGACCCTACATATGGGTCTACCACCTAGTAATATTACCTGTGACACGGCAGTATGCTATACATCTCTTCCCTTCCTTTTGAATACGTTAACCCTTTTCCGTATGAGGGTCATCGTATTCTAACTAGCTAGAGTTAAACGCAAAATAGTTAGGTAGGTCTGAAAATAATAACAAAATGGAATGTTTAGTTTGAACATTTATTACCAAAAAAAAAAAGTCAATGCTTAGGTTTCGTCCTATTTAATCGTCCTCAATTGACTCTAAGAAGAGTTAGGTATTGATTTTGAAAATGAAACGCTGAGCAAAAACAATTATCTACCTGCCTACTAGGTATGCTTTAAATTTACATGAAAAGAAACAGACCCGAAATCGAAACAGTTTACGAGGACAATTCCACTATCCTTACCGTTTATTTCTAGAGCTTTCTATTTAATTGAATACAAAAGTTAAACGCCCCGAGTCACTTGATTCTCCGGCGAATATTTGCAAAGTCCATTTTCTTTGAAAGTAAGCATTTAGAGCCAACATTTGCCTTTCTTAATTAGTTTTAAATTACGTCACGATAGCCATGTTAATTTGTTAATTTTTACCAGCTTTAAAAAGTCTCTAAGATTTCTAGATTTTAAAGAATAAATTGATTTATTTTATCCGTGGGCACTGTCTATCTCATCCCACAGAAATAATATTTATACAAACAATCAATATCTTCAGAACGGCAAAATATACCTACACTAATGCGAAATTCAACGTTTTATAGAAGGAAAAGTATATAACTCAGATTATTGATATACGATAGACTGTAAGTGAACGTTCGACTACCTGTAGCTCAAAAAAGTGTCTACGTAACTATGTAGCCATAAATAAAGTTGCATGGAGATGCACCGTTGCGTATATCAAATAAACTGCGTAAATCAATTACACCTCGCTAAATTTCAGTTATAACAAAATTGGGATGTTGCCTAAGTTGGAATATGGCGGTATTTTTCACAAATTCGGAAAATATACGCTCCTATTACCCATAAAAACAATTCAAACTTAAAAGATATGCAATATTGTTGAAGTTGTGCTGTTTAGAAAATTAATAAATATGGTAAATTTTTTTTCCAAAATTTATCAAAATTTTTAATGAAATTGGATTGCTAACATCCATTAAAACAACTATTATTATGATGACTATAAAGAAAAACATACATATTACATAGTTATTATTAATTTTGTCAGAATGCCCATACATTTCTTAGTAATATAGGAACGTGTGACGTCATCTGTTCCGTAGATTTTCTATGGAGCGTTTTCGGACGATGCGCCGCAACACATCGAACATACCGCTATATCTGTGAAACTATTAATCCTAGGCATACTGTTTCTTTTGCAATATTTCTTATTGAGTTATATACTTCTTATTTATGAAATAAAAAAAAAGTAGTCAACTACCCTATTTATATGCTGATGTAGTTTGCTTAAATATTTTTGACAGTGACAGTTAAAATCAAATAAATTATAGAGAAGTAAGATAATAATTATATCAAAGGTGGCGGCGACTAGGTAAGGAAGGAAATATTTGTAACCTTCGTAAGGTCGCTTGTTCTAGGGGGTTCATTGGAAAGTGAAAAACAGTCAGTGTTCTATTGTGACAATTACAAATAAAGATTGAAAACGATGAAAAAATATATGCTCCAGGCGGGACTCGAACCCGTGTCTCCTGATTTCCGGCCAGACGCGATTACCACTACGCCACCGGAGCACTCCGGTGCTCAGGAAATCAGGAGACACGGGTTCGAGTTGCGCCTGGAGCATATATTTTTTCATCGTTTTCTTTCTTTATATGTAATTAGATGAGTTTAAACGCCTACTTTATTGTAACAATTGTTACAATAAAGTAGGCGTTTAAACTCATCTAAAACATTAAAATATAATCAGTGTTCTGTTTGAAATATGATACTTTATAATATTTTGAACTTTGGTATTTTAAATGGCAGCCTCATTTTAATAACCCTCGTGAGTAAATGTGATTTCAAAGGTAATTTTTCTGACAAAATGCACCTGAGTTATGATATTTGTTTTCTATTTTGTTAACATTTTTTTTAACGTTTTGCATTTGTTCAAAAGCTATTTGTTTCGTAAAATTTTAAAACTAAAAATGACAAGTTGCAGGGGCGGGATGAAATCCATTATATTGTAAATACATTTTTAAAACCATAATTATTCGTTATCATAAGTGTGTAGACCTTTATCGGTAGGTCATGCGTGAGTATTTAAAAAGCGATTATGATTAAAATACCAGTCATTCAGCGAATAATCTAACATCAAAAATAAATTTTAAAAATATATATATTTATTTATTTATTTATTTAAACAAATTGCAATTAAATTGCACAAAATGAGTTACAATTTGGCGGACTTAATGCCATTAGGCATTTTCTACCAGTCAACCGGAAAGTTGAGTCCGAAATGATTAAATAGGTAGTGCACAAACAACTGTTTTAAAAATTAAAATATACAATAACAGCGAATACACTGCATAACAATAAAAATAAAAATTGTAAGATGAATAATTATGGATAAATACGCAATTAATATATACATATATAATAAATACATAAATAACAAATACATATATAATAAATACATATTAAATAAATACATATTAAATAAATACAGAAGTAATGAGGATGATTATATCAATTGGATAAAGGAGGAGACTCCAGAAAAAGACTGCGAACTGACCGCTTGAAAGCCAGTTTGTTTTTGGCCTCTTGAATATGGGGAGGTAGTGCGTTCCAGAGTCGTATTGCTTGACATTGAAAGGAATATTGGACATGAAGCCAGTGCGGTGAGAAGGAAAAGTTAGAGTAAGTTTGCCGCTTGAACGAAGGACACGATTATAAGAAGCACCCAGATACTGAAATTTACATTTCAGATATTCAGGAGCATATGGATCATTTAGTATAGAAAATAGAGTGGACAGGATTCTAAGATCTCTTCTTTGACGAATCGTCAGCCAATTTAATACCTTAAGGAACGAAGAAATGTGGTCGTACTTACGAAGATTGAAGATGAAACGTATACAATTGTTAAGTAAGCGATCCAATTTGTTTAGAAGTTCTTCAGTAATATCAGCACAGCACACATCAGCATAATCAAAGATTGGAAGAATTGTTGTTTGGACAAGAAGAATCTTAGTTGGAATGGAAAGGAAGTTTTTAAAATGGTAGAATGATCTTAATATGCCAATGACTTTACGACTGATAGAATCTACATAAGGAATCCAACTCAACGTGTTATCTATGACCAAACCCAGATTCTTAACATGAGTAGTAAACTCAATAGATACATTGTTATAGGACAGTGCTGCAACCATACTCATGTCTAGTTTAGATAGGGTGCGTGAACTGCCCACAATAAGACCCTGACACTTGCTTGGATTAACGCGAATACCAAAACTACTGGACCATTCAGAGATACGCTGGAGATCTTCATTGATAGTGAGAATTGCAGCATCCAAATTGCAGATTTCAGCCTGAGCATAAATTTGCAAGTCGTCAGCATATAGATGATGAGAGTTACGGAGAATAGGAGTGATCAAATTGATAAATACCGAGAAGAGAAGAGGGGAAAGTATGCCACCTTGAGGAACGCCGGCAGCCAGATCACACCAGTCGGACAGGATGTCTTCAGTACGAACAGCCTGCCGCCGTCCCCGAAGATATGAAGAGAACCAATTTAAATCAAGGGTCGAGACTCTCAAATGAGAGAGAATCGCAAGAAGGAGATCATGGTCAACGGCATTAAAGGCGTTGGAGAAGTCAATGAGAACTAACACCGTTAACTTCGAGGCCTCCATTCCAATTCTCAAATCCTCAGTGATTTTTAATAGAGCAGTCGTTGTACTGTGACCTGGCCTGAATCCGGATTGAAACTGACTGAGAATACGATTCTTATGGAGGAAAGTTGACAATTGGCGATGAACTACAGCTTCAAGAATTTTGGATAGAAATGGAAGTATTGAAATTGGCCTAAAGTGGCTATTTTGGGCAGAGGCAGAACATGAGCCCTACGCCATATAGATGGGAATTCACCCGAGGAAAGAGACGCATTAATAATATGGGTAATTACTGGAAGAGTATTTTCTAAACTCAAAACTATCATATGTCTGCTCACATCGTCACAACCAATTGCTTTAGATTTTAAAGAAGAAACAAATTTGTGAATTTCAGACTCGGTAGCTGAGGAAAAGGTAAAATAATCTGGAGGATGGCTGCACATGGCTGCAATGTCTTTGAACGCCATTGACCTATCCGTCAGGTTAGAATTAGAGTTGGCAGAGAAATGTTGGTTAACATCATTGACGGAGAACGGATAGGGAACGGATGGATTACTTGACGGTTTTACCAGACTTGAGGAATTTCCATGTGTCCGCCTGGGATGAGTGAAGAATGTTGTCGTGAAAATAGCGGCGCTTAGCTGCTCGCACCATCTGATTGCAGCGATTTCTATACGACTTAAATAAAGTCCAATTTGCATCAGTCCTGCACTTCTTAAATTTTTGGAAAGCTCTATCGCGCCTCCTCATCGCCACTCTGACTAGAGCTGTAATCCATGGTGCAGGTGGTCTTTTTAACTTAACAACACGAGCCGGAGCATGAGTGTTAAATAGCGATAAAATGTGGGTGTTAAATAAATCAACCTTAGCATCGATTGAGGTTGCAGTCAGTACATTATGAAAATCAATACCAGGAGCATCACGAGATAGTTTCTCCAGATCTAGTCGAGCAAAGTTTCTAAGTTCAACCAGTTC
Organism: Nymphula nitidulata; assembly: GCA_947347705.1. Lineage (NCBI taxonomy): Eukaryota > Metazoa > Arthropoda > Insecta > Lepidoptera > Crambidae > Nymphula > Nymphula nitidulata. Next base: position 10,804,960 of record OX374625.1, on the reverse strand, counting down.
AGGACTACGTTTGGGAGGTTTCACTTTATACGAGAGAAAAATAAGATCATGACGGGAAAAGCCGGGAGCAGAAAATTGGCCATCGCGAGATGCATGATCGGGAGAGGAGACAAGAATATGGTCAATCCATGAATCGGTAGAATCGATGTTATGGTGAGTAGCGCCTAATTCCAGAAGGGTGAAATTGTAGGAATCAATGGCAGACCAAAATTTACGCGAAGCATAGGAATCTCTTAGAAGATCAGTATTAAAATCACCCATGATTATGTGATGTGCATAGTCCGTGGATACAGAATCAAAAACTGAAATAAGAGAAGGGATATATTCGACAGCAGGCGGGCAATATACGACTCCAAGAACTGCTTTAACCCCAGATATCACGATTTCAAGGAACAGGAATTCAATACCATTCTCATGTTGATCAGAAGTGGAGAGAATCTTAAAAGGTATGAAAGAAAGAAAGAAAGAAAAAATATTTTATTTAAATAGGCCACAAAGAAGCACTTTTAAATCGTCAAACACATTCTTATAACTATTACAAAAAATATATTAACTAACAACGTCAAGTCTCTCCGTCTGTCATGTCTGAATTTACACCGGTTCCAAAAGTTGAACTACCGAGAAGATTCCGGCAACAAACTCGTGTAGTCACTCTTTTCAAATATTAAATTACAATGCCGCCCAGCGAAAAAAAATGAAAATTAGAAAAGAAGGTAAGTCAACGTACCAAGAAAGGTACCCAATGTCAAAAATAATATCGTTATTTTCAGGCTATCTGACAGTGCACAATCACAGTATAGGTTACAGAGGTTAATAGTCACAATACTCGTAAATAAACATATAAAACATTTGAAATTTTAATGTGTCCATGCATTCTTATCATCTAAATATTCTTGGACCTTATAGTAGCCTTTTTTCATTAAAGTTTGTTTCACATATAACTTAAGTTTGTGAAAAGGCAGTTCAGTTACATTTGGTGGGACTTTGTTATAAATGTGTATACATTTCCCCATGAATGAGCGACTTATCTTGTGAAGTCTAAAACTTGGAACAGCAAGTTTATTTTTATATCTAGTGTTTAAGTTATGAATATCACTATGTTTTGAAAAGGTATGTTTATATTTGTGAACATAAATTATGTTCTCATATATATATTGAGAAGCAACGGTCAAAATATTAATTTCTTTAAATAAATCCCTCAGTGTATCACGTGGCTTGAGTCTGTAAATAGCACGCACAGCCCTTTTTTGTAAAATAAAAATATCTTCAATGTCGGCTGCTGTGCCCCACAATAACAAGCCATATGACATAACACTGTGGAAGTAACCAAAGTAAACAAGTCTTGCTGTTTCAACATCACACAAAGACCTAATTTTTTTAACAGCATAAGCAGCTGAACTAAGTCTTTTAGATAGGGACGAGATATGAGGATACCATTGTAAACGAGAATCTAACTTAATTCCCAAAAATACTGTAGAGTCAACACATTCAATAGTTTCTTTATTGATTTCAACATGAGTACTAACCTGCACATTGCCTGCCTGCCTGAGTACATTTGGTAAAGTAAATTTAATACACTTAGTTTTCTTTGAATTTAACAATAAATTATTATTTTCAAACCAGGATAGCACTTTTGAAATGGCATTATTTACATCCTCAAAGTCAGTTTTAGTTCGGTCTATTTTAAAAATTAGTGAGGTGTCGTCTGCAAACAATACCGTCTCACACAAATTTTTTGAAAAGTAAGGGAGGTCGTTGATATAAATTAAAAAAAACAATCGCCCTAATATCGAACCCTGAGGCACGCCCATATGCACAGGCACACCAGAAGACTCAGTTTTGTTTATAACAACTTTTTGAATTCTATTGGTCAAATAGGATTCAATAAGTTTTAATGAGTTTATTGATACACCATAATACTTTAATTTACCTAATAATGTTTGATGGTCAACACAGTCAAACGCCTTGGATAAGTCGCAGAAGATACCTAGAGCATCCTGCCTATTTTCCCAAGCATCAAATATGTGTTTTATAAGCGCAATTCCCGCGTCTGTAGTATTTTTTCCTTTAGTAAATCCGAACTGTCTATTGTGAAGCAATTCATTTCTCGTAAAATAAGAAAGTAATTGGTTAAGAATAATTTTTTCAAAAATTTTGCTAAGAGTCGGCAAAATAGAAATGGGACGGAAATTAGTGGGGTCATTGATATCTCCTGCCTTAAACAAAGGTATTATTTTACTTAATTTCATTTGATTGGGAAATACACCATCATTAATACATTTATTAAATATAAACGATAATTTAGGAGAGATAACATTTATTATCGAATTTATAACACTAACAGAAAAGCCCCATAAATCCTCAGTCTTTTTCATATTCAAAGACTTAAAAGCTTCTATGATCGTATTAACATTGATTTCATGGAAATTGAAAGGATTATTGCACTTATAAACATTCGACTCTATGAGAGCAAGTGCGCGCTTAGTACACGAATTCAATTCTTTTGTGATTTTAATAGGTATTTCGGAAAAAAAAGTCTCGAAGGTATTTGCAACTCCATCATCTGTTTCTATCGTTTTGCCATTGACATTAATTTTAAAACACCTATTAGTAACTTTTGTTTTACCACTTTCTTGATTTATAACTTTCCAATTGGCTTTTATTTTATTGTATGATGTCTTAATTTTATTACTCAAAAAGTTCGCTTTAGCAGTATTACAAACCCTTTTAAAGATTTTGGAGTACTTTCTGACATAATCAATAAAAAATGGATCAGTGGAAGTGGACTTTTGATAGTATAGTTCAAATAATTTAATTCTACTAATATAAATACCCGGAGTTGCCCAATCACTAAACTTCCTTTTAGAACTGACTGTAAAAGTTTTTTGTTTAAAAATATTTTGGAATTCTATATTTAAATTATCAAATAAATTGCTATATAACTTATTGGGATCATCGGTTTCTTTAAGACAGTGAATTGTATTCATTACATTATTTTCAAATTTCTTCAAGCGACTATCTGTAATAGGCCTATAAGTAACTTTTTTAATTTGGTTAACATGATGGTGCTCAATAGCGATTTTCTGTCCACTATGATCAAAGTTTATACAATTTATAATTGATTGTTCAAGTACATCACAGTTACAAAAAATATTATACCACTACGAATATAAATGGCAACACCACCACCTCTCTTCAAAATACGATCATTACGCGTAAGAATAAAGCCAGGTAAAGCATACGAGGTAGAAATATGGCTTGGCTTAAGCCAGCTTTCAGACACCAAAACAGCATGAATTCAGTTCGCCGAGAAAGTATCCAGTAATTCCGAATAGTGCCTTGGAATGCTTTGCGCATTAATGTGACACACGTTAAAATTTTTAGCAGAGGGGCTAAAAGTATAAGAAAGTTGGGAGCCTAATGCGTCAGTCTCATCATCAGTACCAGTTAGAGAAAGAAACGATTGATCAGAACTTTCGCACGAATGGAAACCAACATTATCCTCATTATCCGTCATAATCATAATATAATATACCTAATATAAATATAATAATTACTGTAAATAAATAACAAAATAATGGCAAAATAATTGTATCAGAACGCGTACTTGTTATTATAAAGCAAAAGTATTATGTATCATCTGTGGCGAGAACTGAATAGAAAACAATCTAATCAATTTCATTTAATTGAAAACATTCATAATTATTGTGTTGTGAGTGATATCAAAAGAATAAATAAAATAAAGTACTAACGCTGCCAATAGGTCACTTAAAAAACAACACAAAAAAACTAAAGTAAAGTAAACTTAAAAAACAAGCTTTTAGACTAAGCAATAAAGTGACTGATTAGAACAAAAAATAACAATATATTAACAAATGACAACAGGAACAAAACATTTTATCCAGCGCAAAAATAGCAACAGCTTCAGCCAACCAGTACTTATGTTTTATTCAAACATTGTCAGTGAGTATTTACTTAATATAGAACCAAAATGGCAATATTATACCACTTGTTTGCTGTTAGAAAGACAGAAAAAAAACATAACTACGAACTTGCTGTAGAATGAATACAATTAACACCCACTACTTCTTCCTTGCAGATGCAGCCCGTTTGCCTCTGGGTGCCGAAACAGACGATACAGGATGATTTGAGACATCATTGGTAGTGGCCACTGCTGGCGGCTTTCCGGAACGAGTACATGCCATAAATCTGTCTATATCCGCTAAGCAAGCAATGCGATGACGCTTACCCTCCTTATCAACAGCCACAATACGCCCCTCCTGGGTCCAGCATTTGGAAACACCAAGCCGATCGCGAGCAACCATAAAAATACTGTACCGAGTCTTTGTGAGGAACTCAGACATGGTTATACCAGAGCTCCTGAGACCAGTCTTGGCATACCAAACATTATCACGAATTGCTTTCGAGTGAAACCTTACCAGCAATGGCCTAGGCTTGTCCTGGCGTGCACGGCCCAAGCGCATTACACGGCCCAGATCTTCTCTTGACAGCTGAACCCCTGACAGGTGCTTAACGACCACACTCAAGAACGCCTCAGCTGGGTCCTCATCACTCTGCTCAGGAACACCATGAACAAGCAACATTCCACGACGACTTCGCATCTCCATGCTGTCACACTCCTGCCTTAAGATATCCACTTGCATCTCGAGATTCTTAAAAGTTGTCATTACAAAAGTACGGAAAATCTCGTACTCAGAAGTGAGTGAAGCAAGTGTTGGCTGATGAGGTGTGTCTTTCTTCTTTAGCTCGTTCTCAAAAGCTGTCATCCTTGCCGAAAATGCTTGTGACAGGGATTCCAGAGTTCCCTTAAAATCTTCCACTGTGTAGTGTAATATGTTGATAAAACAGTGAAATATTATGTGTCTCTAAATCAGCTGAGTAGAAAGGAGATAATAACTGCAGGTACTTATTATTATTAGTACATATTATTAGAGCTTATTGCAAGATATAAATGTCACTGTAATTATATTTAAATACATATAAAAGATAGCAGTATAAAAAACAAGTGTACACAGTTTTACTTCCTACCCTCAAAAAAAAACTATTAACGCAATCTAGAAAACTATTAACGCAATAGTTTTCTAGATCGGTAATCAAACACACTTCTTGCAAGTGAAACTTTTCGATGTGACATCATTTCAGAAATCATACTAAAAAATTAATTTAATTTTAATTTTCGACGCAAAAAGACACCTCTTTTTGTGTGTTATAAGTTTGACCTGTCTGTTTGTGTATCTGTGTGTCTTTGTGGCATTGTAGCTCCTAAATGAACGGACCGATTTTGATTCGGATCTATACGAAAGCTGATGTCATTGAGATGGTTCTTAGCTATAATTTATAAAGATGTGTTCAGGCGTTTGATAACTATCACCTGATTTACTACTTGACAAAAGGGTCCTACTAAGTTTCACAGATATTATTGATTTCCAAGGCATGCAAACCTTGATCTGATCCTGTACCATCAAATACTCTGCGGCAGTCTAGCGCAAGTTCGTAAGAAGAAAAAATTGTATGAAACGTGCACGCTCAGTAATGGCGGTATAATCCGCCTCAATCCAAAAGAAGGCATTATCCATACAATCAATATGGTGGTCGACGCTCTTCATAAACAGGTGATTTATATCTGTCATCTGTCTCTGTCGCTGTTGTCTTGTTTTCAAAACGTTTGACATTTCATTTAGTTGTGTTGGAGAATTTTCTAAAATCAGAAATTAATGTAAATTATTATTAAAAACAAGTGTTTTGCCTCAAGAAATAAGCTTGACCCAAAAAGGATTGTGTGTGATGTGAAGTGAACTAAATGAGTAAACGAATAAGTTAAGAAATATGTAATTTAAAGACACGCCGGCGGCCAATGGAAAACGAACATATTATGTCTGAATTTCCTCTCAATGATGATCGGTAAGTACCAATGACTGTTAATTAGTTCTATTCTAAAGCTATTATTGTTTAATTAGGGATTTTAGTACAAATTTCAGTACATAAAAGTAATATTTACCTACCGACCTAAGTAAAAAATAGTGCTGTCTGTACAATTTTATTTCCCTATCGATGTCGTGCCCATTAAATAAACCACTTTATTTTTTTCGCAGATGTAAACAGTGGGTTCAATTGACAGGGAAGGATTTGGTGTATGTACCAATTGTAGTCGGAATCCAAATCGGTGTTGATGGCCGATCCAGGACGATTCACACGCCTACCGTCAACCTGTCAACCTAACAACTTACCATGTTGTCATAGTAGTCAAGCTTGATATATCGTATATTATACTAAATAAAAGTTTTTCAAGTACAGACCTTTGTTTATTTATTTCAAACACCTATAACTATCGATAAAAATCTAAATTGTATCTCTAATCCCTAATAAGCACATCCCTATTTTCTTGCTTATGTTGGCATTATTGTTGCCAGACTGTTGGCTGAATTTTTATTATATTGGTATGAGTCTGGCGTGCACGTTCTATAGAATTTTTTTTTCCTTGAAGTCCCGTCTCTTCTAGCGTAGCGTTTTATATTCTCTTTGCTCTGCGGGATGCTCAATTCTTCATAAACTTATATAAGATAATATAACATACTCGGGCTCACAAGAATAGTCTCAATGAGATGGCGTTAGATAAATGAATAATGAGGCCGGAGTTCATACAGGAGACAAAATTATGAAAAAATTAGGAAACAAACACAGAGATGTCCTACTCGCAGGTCGGCAATTGGGTTATTCTACAAACTAGGTAAACAGCCTCACGGAAGCTTGGTGTTAAGGACACCGAGCTTTCGTGAGGCTGTTGTTCGATGTAGTTCAGGTCGCAGCACATCCCCATTGCCCCATACCGAGCAAGTTGATTGAGCCCGGAACAGTGCCCAAAACACAGGGAAGGGGGAGAAATGGCGAGATTTGGGCTGTAAACGCACATCCTGTCTTCCTCTTCTTAGCATTGAAATTAATAATATTATAAAATCCCTATTCAGATAAAATGTTCAACAGCCTGTTGAGCTCAATAGTAAAATTCATTATATCCTAGAGCTTAATGGTAAGATTTCATTCTTTTCTAAGTGGCTTCCACGCTGATCTTCCACAACGATAGAAATATTCACAGGCCAGCTGGTAAGAGTAGAGGAGTAGTAGTTTTGAGCAAGGACGAAGGTTTTTTAACATTTTTTTAACATTCGACGGTTCGTTTGCTCGGTGCGGGGGGGTCGAGTAACGTCTGTACGTGTACCCTCAGTATGACGCTTCGATTACTTGTTGGTACTCATAACAGTCTTGTTTTTGACTGCTTTGTGTTGCCATATGATAAGCTATGAACCATCCATTCAATATTAGGTATATTATTTGAAAACTGCTTCGATAACGGAACAAAAGGCTTGCGGCGCTTTTTAACGCGGGCGCAGGAGAGAATTTTCTATGAATTACTAAGCTATCAAAGAACGGAGATATTCGGGGGTCTAATTATCGCGTGGGCAGAAATTTTGCTGGTTTGGTTGGTGGTAGGGCTTTTCTAAGTCCGCCTGGCTAGCTACCACCGTCCTAACTAAGTCTGTCGCCATAGCAACAATGTTAAAAGTATTAATATGTTCCGGAAGTTAGAAACAAGATACCAGTTCCTCTGTGGTTGAGGAATTCGGATGGAGCTCGCTTCCCTCGTTGGCCTTATCCTCATGAAGGCCATGAACTACCCCGTTTAAAAAAGAACACTTTTATTTGATTGGATCCTTTTCGCCACACAACGTTCGTTTCTCGTTGCTAATAAATAGACACCGTTCCAGCGTATTAATTACATCTACACCACATATTAGATGGAAAGAAATGGATTACAGAAAAGTATTGTAATCAAAAGCGATGCGGGCCGGCTAATCCTGATTGATGTTAGCTTAACTGTATTATACAAGAAGGAACATAGTAAGTACAGAGGTTTGAGATTAATACATGCTCTTTATACTGACGTGTGACGTATTTGGTACAGATATGGTAAGCTTTTGGTACAGATGTGGTAAGCTTTTTGGTTTATATATGAACATTACATCCTAATTCCACCCTATTGTAACAGTTTAGTTATGCATTGGCGCTAATTGTTCCTGGTAAACGCCTCTTTCTCATTCTAATCGTTATTGAGACGTTGACTTAGCTATTAATGATAATAATTTTACTATATCAAATTGTCATGCTAAGGAGTATGGCCTTTTAGATCATAAGTCAATACATATAATATCTATCGGATATATTCAGAAAATTGTCTAGACTATAGGTATTGCTAAAAGACATATCCTTACACAATTCGGGTGACGGCTCTAACCACTAAACTAACGGAGTACTTGGGACAGCCCTTTAAATATGTTCTGGTATTTCTGGTTTATAGCCAGTAGCCAGTTAATAGGAACAGAGGTTTTTTTTGGCCAGTAATTACACTGACTACCTTTCCCTTCAATCCGAAACACAGCGAACTGTTTCACGGCTGAAATAAGAAAGCCGGTGGAACCTACCCAGACCACCCTACATACGGGCCTACCACCTAGTAAATAGTATTAAGGATTATCCTGTAGTAGTCAACCAACAAGTCAACAAGTAAGAGCGACTCATATCATACCTTTTGTTCTGCATTCTCGGATTATTATTCGTTTTATCTTGTTTTTATACCTGTAAAAAATTAAACCGACTTCAAAACACTAAACAGAAACAAATAATTAAAATGATACTTATCTCATATACTTAAAGGTATTTTTTGTAGTAGGTGCTTCAGTTTCTATTGTTTCTGAAAAAAAGTCTTAGCACCAACTCCAAAAAATACCTTTTTGAGGGATGAGTACCTTTTTTTTGTTTGGGCCCAAAATGTAAACAAATACTAAACTTACAATTCAATTCACTACTTAGTCCAACGTTATACATATAAACATTGCGCTTTCTTAAAGCTGCTTTACGGCAACATACGCGAAATAATACAATATTTACAAAAAACACAAAATATTCGTCGATAAATACAGCATTATGTAAATGTGACATTGTCTGTCAAGTTTTTTATTTTTACGTTGATCTTAACTTTAATGTTGAGTGTTTTAGTTCAAATGAGCGAATTAAGGAGGAGCTCGGTGGCGTAGTGGTTTGAACGCTCTGGTTTCGATAACGAAAACAAAGCGACTTTCTCCATGGTCGGTCCTGGGATGGGTCAATCAAATTTATAATCTCGAGCTCCTCCGTGCTTCGGAAGGCACGTTAAGCCGTTGGTCCCGGTTGTTACTGCAACCGCTTTAACCCACCAACCCGCATTGGGCCAGCGTGGTGGTGTTATGGCCCAAGCTCCTCATGTGTTTCTCCCATGTAGGAAGGCCTGTGCCCAGCAGTGGGGCGTATATAGGCTGGTGATGATGATGATGATGATGAGCGAATTAATATAAAAGCATTGCTTGTATTGTAATTGCTATTTAAAAATACATGTAAATTATTAGATACATTAATAAGCAAAAGCGTATTTTTAATGTAAATATTATTTCATTAAAATATAATAAAAAATTGGGAAAAATAAGTAAGTACTGCCCTGTACATATATGTATAATTTTATTTATTTCACATATCCGGAAATAATTGTAACTGAAATGAAAGTTGTTAAGCCGCAATAGACACCAAGCGTTAATCATGTAAAGAAAATTGAAGGAAAAAATTAAAAATTACACGGGCTGATGGACGACATGACCGAAGGTGCTATGTAAATCTACTTACCAGAGTCTGATAGGTACCTACCTTCTCCCATAAAGAATATTAATTCTATATATTTTGGATGTGCGATGCGGAGAAAATGAACATATAAAATTATTGATAGATATATACTGGACTGTATTTTTGCGTTTGAGAACTACTACAACACGTTCGGAGAAAATAGGAAATAAACTGCCTGCGGTTAGAATAAAGAAAGACAGTTCAATAAGGGAAAGATGCACAATACCTTCTTGAAATTTGATGGTCTTTAGCACACAACCTCGTGGTCGTGGCGGCGGTGGAAGCGGCCGGCTTGCGTTGCCGGTCAGTATATGAAGTAATATGAAGAACTGTCTCGTGCACTTGTTTGTAAGACTAGCGGTTCCGAACGCTGGAGCAATACTACTCGCACCACCTCTTGCGGCGGCAAGTATCATATTCTTCTTATTCGCGGAAGCGGCGCTCTTACTCGCACGTATTAAACACAGGTATGTGCGGGAAAGGTATCAAGATATAGGAAGGATGCAGAGGATTGTGAGCAACAATTCTCATTCCAAAAATACAGTTTAAGTATATTAAAAAAATATATGAAAGGCGCAACCATAGTTTTTATGTATTTATTTAAAAAATAAATATGTTTTTGAATTACATATTTTTGTAATATTTTTACCTATTTTGTTTTTTTATTTTTTCTTTGTACCACAAAAATGAATTCAAATGGCGGATTTATTGCTAGACAATAAACTAATGTTATGTAAATATTATAGTTGTTGTTATTTTAAAGAGATATATTGTACTTAAAATTAGATATAGAATATGTCTTCAGAATCAGTCGCAACATTAATGGTCTCCATTTGCAACTTAATATTGATTTGACCAAGCCACAAAATGATATTTTCACTTATGCCAAGCGTCCTTTCCAACCCAATTATACCATTCAATACAAAATCATTATGATGCGATATCAAAAATTGGGAAGTCGTTGGATTTAAGCTGCGTATAGGTAAACATAAATAACGGGTAATGTTCTATTCGAAATGTTTAATTTCCGGGTTTTAGTAGAACGTCACACACGCTGTACATATCGCGGTGAAAATGATTTACTTTGATGACCCTTTATTTGTGTAGCGGACACGTTATTGGTTCCGAGGTGCTCGGAAATTGCTAGACCTATAATGATTTTGTTGTTATTTTATTGTCCTGAAGGGTGGTATTCTATCAGTATCTTTTTTTACCTGGAGAAATCCATTGACGGACCAAGCCGCCGTTGGCGAAGAACCGAGTGTGTGCGGGACTCGCCCAACGTCTAAATTGACCCTAGGAATACCTCCTGGATAAATAAAATCCTGGATAACTCCCTTGCCTTTCGCAGAGGCGATTTGGGGTATGTGAAGTAAATTCACCAGACCACCCCAGTTTCTATGAGTACCTAATGGTAATCGGACACATGAGGGTGGTTATCATTGACTTAAATGAAATTCGGCATGGAAGTAAATAAAGAAATTCACAAACATAATTTAATCACAATTTACCACGTGCGTATAAGTCGCTTCATTCGGCTTCCGAGTGCAACTACGACGTACAACGAAATTTAGAGTGTGTATTCAGAATTAGGCCCCGTATTAAAAAGCGCTTACGTTGCACAGCTTTTCATACAAATCTCAAGTCAGAAACATTGGAATCTAACAAACCGATTCAAATAAGACTTGACATGCTTCTAACTTTTAGACTAGCCTGACTTATTTATTTATTTAGGTACAGCAACAGAATACAAATTACAGCTTACACGTAAATTTCCAGGACTTGAAAATAAAATAAACACCTAAATTTGCTCTCTCTGATCATTCCGTAAGTCATCACTGGCAACACACACGAATTAAAGAGTTTCGTCTTGAGACACTGCGGTAGTTGGGCCAAGAATATGCTGCGAAGCTTCCCGAACGCTGCCCAGCCGAGTTGGACCCGTCGATTGACCTCTTTCTGGAAGTTGGACTTACCAAGTTGGACTTTTTGTCCCAGGTAAACATATTCGTCAACAACTTCCAGTGTCGAGCTTCCAACCTTTACAGGAGTGGGTACGACATGGAAATTCGACATTATTTTCGTCTTATCCATGTTCATTTTAAGACCTACTTGTTGGGAGACTCTACAGAGGGCGTCGAGCATTGTGCCCAAGTCTTCCAGGTTTTTAGCCATGACTACGATATCATCCGCAAAACGAAGGTGAGTCATGTACTCGCCGTTTATGTTGATGCCAAGTCCTCTCCAGTCCAAAAGCTTAAACACATCCTCCAACGCGGCAGTGAACGGTTTCGGCGATATAACATCGCCCTGTCTCACACCTCGCTGAAGACGTATTGGTTCTGAGTTTTGGTCCTGAAGGTGGACTGACATAGTGGCGCTTTCGTACAGTGACTGCAGCACTTGGATGTACCGATAGTCTATTTGGCATCTCTGGAGTGACTAAAGCACGGCCCAGGTCTCGACAGAATCGATGGCTTTCTCATAGTCCACGAACGCTAAGCATAATGGCAGGTTGTACTCTTCGGTCTTCTGTATAACCTGCCGCAGCGTATGTATGTGGTCTATGGTACTAAAGCCTTTTCGGAATCCGGCTGGAAGTCGTCGAACCTGCGTGCGAGACGATTCGTTATAACTCTCGAAAACAACTTGTAAACATGACTCAGGAGCATGATGGGTCTATAATTCTTCAATTGGGTCCGATCACCCTTTTTGGTGTCACCACGCCCCCATGCCATGCCTTTAACGTTTCACCCTCAAGGATGATGGACTTAAATAGCCTCTGAAGCGCTCTCAGGACTGGTCGCCCACCTGCTTTCAAAAGCTCCGCTGTAACTCCATCGTCGCCCGGCGCCTTGTTGTTCTTAAGCTGTTTGAGAGCTACACTAATCTCTTACAGGCTGACGTCCGGGATATCTTCGGTGTAATGTCGGGTTAATTTGGCTCTCGGATCAGTGGCCTGAGTGACAGGTGTGCGTGATGTCGCGTAAAGCTGTCCATAGAAGTTTTGAGTCTCGGCCAATAGCTCAGGTCGGGATGTAACCAATCTGCCGTCCTCTGTCTTCAGCTTCGTCAGCAAACTCTGTCCAAGCGTCAGATCCCTGGTGAACACTTTTGAGCCCCTGTTCCGCTCGATTGCCTCTTTAATCACTTAGGAAATATTTATATAATTTGAAGACTGTATGAAATTTGTATTTTCTATAATATGTTAGTCAGTGATATCACTTTTCATCTAGTAAAGCTTTTTTTTCATTCAATTATAGGACTAACAAGATGACGGCCCCCCTGTTGGTAAGTGGTAACCGTCGCCTACATACACCTGCAACAACAAGGAAAATATGCGTTGGGGCGTTGTTATCCTGAGGCCTAAAATGAAATGCCTTCCATGCCCAGTAATTACACTGGCTACCTTTCCCTTCCAATCCGAATCGGAGCGAAATGTTTCACGGTTAAAATAATAAAGGCGGTAGTACCTACCCAGATGATCCTACATACGGGCCTACCACCTACAGAAATTCAGTAAGTGGTTTTATTGCATTTGTCTTACATAAAGTTTTATTCGTTTAATATTTAACAGTGGCAAACTACGTATCACGTATTATTTGGTCCATGGTATCACTTAAATAGCTTTTGATGAAAGACTATGTAGGCGTGTCGTCATAATATCTTTATCCTTTTACACTCCTTTACACGAGTAAACACTTTCATCATAAATATCATAAACATTTATTTTGTTTCAATTCTATACAATACAAGCATTCATTGCCTATATAGTAATAGCTTGTTTTGCAGCAAGAATTTATGAAAATTTACTGAAATTACTAAGAGAATTACTAGGCCCGTAATTAAAATGAGTTTTTTTAGGTCCAGTTTTACGTAAGCTAAAAAGATACGCAGTCGCAACAGCACCGGTAACAGTTCCTTGCCATCCAAATTAGACGTATTTTAGTGCCAAAATGCTAATTAACATGGCGACAACGACGGCCGGGGAAATGAGCACTCGCCTTCGCCAGTACCCGTGAAGAGGAGCGGTTCCATTAACTTTTATTATACCCCGTTTTTAAGCCTGTCGTCCAAATTAGTTGGCCCTATTCGCAGAACATTTTCCTCTCATGCCACCCTCATTATCAGAATGACACTCGAAATGAATTTATTTGTCGACGTAATACTCCAAGTATTCAATTTGATTTTTGTAAATTACTCACCACAAAAGTCACCAGTATCTCAGTTTTAACTTTGATTCCATTTAGAAGTGTATTATACTTAGCGGATTTAATAAAAGAAATGTTCACCGTAAGTATGACAGGTTGTCCCAAAAAAGTCGACTAAAAATTGACTTTTTGAATGTAGAATTTTATACTCTTGATTGCCCTTTAAAAGCACAAAATTTTATGCATGCAACATAAGTTAGCAAAGGTGGACTTATGTCTATAAGAGATTTATTTCAGCCAACCCATTAATTTGTGAGATTTATTATAAGGGCTGGTTACGACAATATGACAATAAATTAAAACAAGGAATATCATCATCATCATAAAAGCCTATGATGTCCACTGCTGAACAAAGGCCTCCCCCATCGAAAAATGCACATGAAAATGAATTGAAAAATAATGTTTTCTTTCCATTTCCCTAACTTGAAAACCACTTTACATACTCAGATCCGGGAGTCTATATGAACCAGAAACACCTCCTTGTGATGATAGTTATAAGTAGCATCAATTTTATTCATTCTTATAACTAACTGAATTTATATTCAAATTTTACCGAATTCGTTTTGATTTTCAGAACCTATAATAATGAAGATGTTCCTGTTTACATAACATTTCCTATTTATAATTACGACTCATTATTACTTGAGGACGCTTGACAACATGAAAAATTGATCAAAAGAATTTCATTTTTCTGTCGGCTAATAGAGGTTAAACGAAATCGCTTATTGGAAGGTTTGATCCTTTGAGTCTGAAGTTGAGTAGGCCCTCAGTACTGAGCACTGGACGGAAAGGCTTTCAAGAATGTATTACCATTCCTTCTGGAATGCCACCGAAGGCTTAGTACGGAAACATTATTACATTTGTCTATATAATTTTTATCGATACAAAAATCAAATTTGTTGTTGTTGAGTAAATTCCACTTCGAATGTTGGGAAAATTTTTAATGTGGGCAAAGTTATAATTAAAATTAATAAAATTCTAAATGTAAAATTTCATAAAAGCAAAACTTTGAAATAAAACAGTGGCGTGCAATAATAATGACTCCGAATTGCGCGACTTGAGATTAAGTGCTAGTAAAGTGCAGTGAAGTTTCTGGAGATATAATTTTAACGTAGAGATAAAATAATGCAGTACTTATACCACAAGCCGTCATAGAGACGATTTCGTTATTTTTACAGCTAAATCTATACAACATTTATCGGCAAGATGCGAATGATGAATCTTCTGCTACCTAGTAAATCTTGTCAAGATTCGAAATTCGGCCCCACTAACGCGTGTCCTAAAGCGAGCACTTATTTGGTGGATAAAAAGAAAATTCCTCGTCATCACCCGAATACCTACTTTTAGTTATTGTCTTACCTTTATATTAGTATTGTCTAAATGAAAAAATAATTAGACCTTTATCTGTTTTTTTACTTTCATTTTAAACTCTTTTTTGCAACAAATAAAAATTAAAGAATGGGGTATTGAAAGAGAACTTCCGCTAGTGAGACTAGTCGCTGTAAAGGCTTCTCTTCACAATATGGCTGAATAATGGCATAATATTCTTAATTATGGCCGAGCATTATCATCTGTAAGAGGCCATCGTCGCCTTTAATCGTGAGTAATCCGATAATTGTCTGAATATCAAAATAACGAGTGGTCAATGGTCGTGAAATCGTCCATCATTCAGTCGCGTACATATACTTCCTCCATCTATTTTGTATGACCATTTTAATGATGCAGACTCCGATAATTATTTTAAGGTAGTACTGAGCTAATAGAGAGGAGCTATCATTTCGCTGTCCAACTTCAACATACGATAGAACAATCAAGATTGTTTAGCCAACAACGAAAGAGCGCGACCCATCATGAGCCATTGTGACGAAGAGCCAAAATACTGACGTCACTCCACAATGCCACAGTATGCGAGGGCACGAGGGGATTTGAATCATAGGTAGGTACTTAAAGTCAATGTTGTTTCAACTGTTTTGTGGCTCTCTATTTTTGCTCGAAGTATACTTGTTACAAACAGGTGATTATTTTAACTCGTTGAAAATGTTTGTATAACAGGCAATTAACAGGGTAATTTTTGTATAATTTTTAGGGTTGGCAAGGAATACGGCCCATCATACACCGTTTTGTAGTCGGTACTCATTTCATAATATCAACGATTAGAGTATTTTAACATTACGACATGTGTATCTATACTAGATGGACTAATTACACGGTCTAATTGGTTTGTCTGTCCATCTGTAACTGCGGCACCGTGGGACGTTCTAGTTAATTAGTCTCCTAACCGAGCTCGGTGTGATTTATTTAACGTTTAAAATGTACACTTTTTACAGCATGTGGCTTGCGATATCTAGACGATACAATAGAAAACGGCTTCAGTACACATTTCTAAAGTCTATCTTTAGAAAATGTATACTTTTTTGTGAAGAAATTACAAAAACCCTTCACATACGTATTAAAAGATACGTTGGCTTACTACTTGGTAACGAAGCTTCAATTCTCCATTGTCAAAAATTACGTGTGAGATCATTAAGTACGTGACAATTTCGAGCGCACGCCGTGTACAATAGAACATCCGAATTTATTGTGAGAATAAAATCCACTTACTTATTTAACTAAGAGCATTTTAAAAATGATATATATGACAAACGATATTTATCAAAGTCGAAACGTTTGTGTAATATAGAAAGTCGTAGATTTGTCAACGGAAAACATTTGTAAGTTTACTGTGTATTTGCACCTGTGCAAACCGTTCTAAATTAGATGGGACCCCTGTAAGATTCAAGGGGTTTGCGTTATGTGAAACCCATAACCATAATGTGATGGTTTCAATTTTAGATATAAAAAGTAAAAAGTAAAATAAAAAATTCAGTGCGTCACTTTATAAATATATTTTCTAGAAACAGCCTAGCTAGATCGAAATGACTTGAAACTATCACTTTTTATCTATTAGTTGCTAGATGTAGTACCTACAATTCTATTTACTATAGTTGACTGATCGCTTAAAATTAATGTCAGGAAATGTAGCTAAATGACGACCTAAATGAAAATAAAAAATTTAAAGAAATCTTAATTATCCTTTTCAGTTTTTTGGAGTCGGTTTTATTTTTTCTTTATATTTTACGTATCATTTAACAAAAAATTCATAGAAAAGCAAATATCCGCAACTTCGCATACGTAGACGACTTAATTTTTCCAGTTTTTAGATTTAAAAACCAAACTACCCAATGGATTTTCAAAAACAATTTATGGAACCAAATGGAAACTATTCCGCATCGAACAAAAAACGAATCATCAATATAGGTTCACCCAGTCAAAAGTTCTGAGGTAACAAACATAAAAAAAAACAAAAAAAAACATAGACGAATTTATAACCTCCTCCTTTTTTGAAGTCGGTTCATAAATATAATCACTTGCCTAAGTAAGTCCTACCGTTCTCCATCCCACTAAAGATCGTACCACTAGAAACCGTAGATTACCGTAGCCCGTAGAAACTTGTTACAACACCATGAACTAGTCCCCCATGCATACCTATGTTGACAGCATTGGATACAAGTCCCCTACTGCCAGCACAATGCTAGCTTAGGAACACAGGTCGCAACACGTCAAAGATAATGTTATTTGGCTGCTATCTTATGTACGGTAAACGAGCTTCCTCGGGCGCTATAAGTGTTCAGCTATGCGTTTTTCTAAAGTTAGCAGCATTGAGTCAATCAAATCACTTGATATTGCAGATGTGTGGTCATCCTGAGGCCTAAGATGAAATGCCGTCCATGCCCAGTAATTACACTGGCTACCTTTTCCTTCAATCCGAAACACAGCGAACTGTTACACGGCTGAAATAAGAAAGGCGAAAGTACCTACCCAGATGACCTTACGTAACAAAAAAAAACCTATCACCTAGGTTGTTTTTATATTTTTGTTGTTTATTTTTATTTCTTTATGAAAAGTAAATCAAAGATCAATTGAAGTCATTGCGATACATTTTTAACACAAGTAAAATTTAATCTAAAAATATCGGATACAGGTACTTCTTATATATCTCTAGAACAGCGACGAACATGCACACCCAGTAGAGATTAGTGAATACGCTTACGCGCAGAGCTGTGCTCAAACGTCAAAATCAATAAAGGCTCTTTGTCCATCTCGATGTTGAATGTTTTTAGAAATATCAAATCAAAATTAAAATTTTGATTCGTGTTTTAATACTATGGTTTACCTCTCTTATGTCTAAAATATGTTTTTTACAATATTGACAATAATATGAACCAGTTATTAAACAACACGCTTCCTTACATAAAACAAATATCTTAAAACATGACAAACAAAAAATGTGACCGACACAATATCTTTGAAAAACTCTTTCTCGTGTGTATATTTCAAATCTTTCGTTGATTTCGCTCTTGGTTGATTTTCTTATCGTAATGTTTATCTAAAAGTCCCGTAATATTTGTTTAAGAATACCAAGGGACCGAATACCATCTTATAAAGTTACATTCTGTCTAAGCACCTCCGTACTTTGGAGATTAATAAATTATAAGCATTAGCCATACACAATTACAGTCATGTTCTTCCAAGAAAATATAAATAAGCTGAGATTTCTTTTAATAATTATAAAACAAAGGAAACAAGTATAATGTCCATTTTTTTTCTTATATACGGCAAGGTAAACAGGCGTCCAATCACCTGATGGTAAGCGGTTACGATAGCCTATGGATGCTCGTAGCACCTTGGGGTCTACTCACGTCACATGGTTACGATAGCCTATGGACGCTCTTAGCACCTCGGGCTTTACTCACGTCACACGGTTACGATAGCCTATGGACGCTCTTAGCACCTTGGGCTCTACTCACGTCACACGGTTACGATAGCCTATGGACGCTCTTAGCACCTTGGGCTCTACTCACGTCACACGGTTACGATAGCCTATGGACGCTCTTAGCACCTTGGGCTCTACTCACGTCACACGGTTACGATAGCCTATGGACGCTTGGAGCACCTTGGGCTCTACTCACGTCACACGGTACGATAGCCTATGGACGCTCTTAGCACCTTGGGCTCTACTCACGTCACACGGTTACGATAGCCTATGGACGCTCGTAGCACCTTGGGCTCTACTCACGTCACACGGTTACGATAGCCTATGGACGCTCTTAGCACCTTGGGCTCTACTCACGTCACACGGTTACGATAGCCTATGGACGCTTGGAGCACCTTGGGCTCTACTCACGTCACGTGGTTACGATAGCCTATGGACGCTCTTAGCACCTTGGGCTCTACTCACGTCACATGGTTACGATAGCCTATGGACGCTCTTAGCACCTTGGGGTCTTCTAACGTTACGTGGTTACGATAGCCTATGGACGCTCGAAGCACCTTGGGCTCTACTCACGTCACACGGTACGATAGCCTATGGACGCTCTTAGCACCTTGGGCTCTACTCACGTCACACGGTTACGATAGCCTATGGACGCTTGGAGCACCTTGGGCTCTACTCACGTTACGCGGTTACGATAGCCTATGGATGCTCGTAGCACCTTGGGCTCTACTCACGTCACACGGTACGATAGCCTATGGACGCTCTTAGCACCTTGGGCTCTACTCACGTCACACGGTTACGATAGCCTATGGACGCTTGGAGCACCTTGGGCTCTACTCACGTTACGCGGTTACGATAGCCTATGGATGCTCGTAGCACCTTGGGCTCTACTCACGTCACACGGTTACGATAGCCTATGGACGCTTGGAGCACCTTGGGCTCTACTCACGTCACACGGTTACGATAGCCTATGGACGCTTGGAGCACCTTGGGCTCTACTCACGTCACACGGTTACGATAGCCTATGGACGCTTGGAGCACCTTGGGCTCTACTCACGTTACGCGGTTACGATAGCCTATGGATGCTCGTAGCACCTTGGGGTCTACTCACGTCACACGGTTACGATAGCCTATGGATGCTCGTAGCACCTTGGGGTCTACTCACGTTACGTGGTTACGATAGCCTATGGACGCTCGAAGCACCTTGGGCTCTACTCACGTCACACGGTTACGATAGCCTATGGACGCTTGGAGCACCTTGGGCTCTACTCACGTCACACGGTTACGATAGCCTATGGATGCTCGTAGCACCTTGGGCTCTACTCACGTCACACGGTTACGATAGCCTATGGACGCTTGGAGCACCTTGGGCTCTACTCACGTCACACGGTTACGATAGTCTATGGACGCTTGGAGCACCTTGGGCTCTACTCACGTCACACGGTTACGATAGCCTATGGACGCTCTTAGCACCTTGGGCTCTACTCACGTCACATGGTTACGATAGCCTATGGACGCTCTTAGCACCTTGGGGTCTTCTAACGTTACGTGGTTACGATAGCCTATGGACGCTCGAAGCACCTTGGGCTCTACTCACGTCACACGGTACGATAGCCTATGGACGCTCTTAGCACCTTGGGCTCTACTCACGTCACACGGTTACGATAGCCTATGGACGCTTGGAGCACCTTGGGCTCTACTCACGTTACGCGGTTACGATAGCCTATGGACGTTTGGAGCACCTTGGGCTCTACTCACGTCACACGGTTACGATAGCCTATGGACGCTTGGAGCACCTTGGGGTCTACTCACGTTACGTGGTTACGATAGCCTATGGACGCTCTTAGCACCTTGGGCTCTACTCACGTCACACGGTACGATAGCCTATGGACGCTCTTAGCACCTTGGGCTCTACTCACGCCACGCGTTGCTTACCCTGCAACAATGAAAAAAGTGTGTTATTTCCTTTTATTGCTTTGTTATTAATTTATTTTTATACTCACATCAATTATGTAGTCCAATTTAGAGCATCATCAAACCAAATTCATTATTTATTATTTTTTCCCCCTTGTCTTTCGGATACGACAATAAATAAATATAGGAATACAGCAAATTATTAATAATGGATCTTATATTGGCTGTTTGTTTCTATTTTATAATTTAATTAAAATAATTAATTAATTTAATAACATAATGTAAAAATTATAAACGTACGTGATTAAAACATACAAAAAACCATCACTACTCGACAAATATTCGTATTCATCACATAAACATTTGTGCCTACCGGGTCTCAGACCCCTGGCTTAGTATACTGAGGCACTGATCACTCCGCTAGTTGGTAAGTAGTTATATTATCACTGTTAATAAAGTTATGAAATATGACCTTTAATGCAATATATAAGCGAGTGTGTGTGACAGCCCTAATTCTCTAGATGGATTAAGTAGCATTTCTGCGTTCTGCACACATCGCTATTTACAGGGCTTAACATTTGAATCTGTTTTACGAGAAACATCCGTAATAATGACATGCAAGATATTTCCTGATTGTAATTATCATAAAAAAAATTAATTCTTTAATATGATTTTAATTACAGATAATGTAAAAAATATATAACAATTACTACATTTCAAAAGAAGTTTCAATTTACATAATTACAACTTTAAATTTTCGATACTTACCTACATTTATGTTGTAATAATAATTAATTGTTCCTGATTTTTCTTTATTTTGTGCCTCATAGGTTTCATTTAAAGGTTTGATTATGTGTGTTTGTAACGCCTGTTTAACTGTAACAAATACAAATAAAGAAAACGATGAACAAATAATTGTATGCTCCAGATGGGAGCATTTTTTTAACTTTCAGTAAAGGTGAGAAAGCCAATGCAATAGGTTTGTTATTTATTCATCTTGTCGCAACCTTGTTAGAAGAACTTATTCTTTTAGCAATTGCTATTGTCAATTGTCATTGTGTGTTTGTAATTTTTTCTTATAATGTCAAAGAATAATCGTTAAATTCGTTATTTCGGAAAATCACTAAAGATGCGAAAAAATCGAAATAACATATATTATCCTTTGTGAAATCTACAGGAAAGAGGACGTTTAATACAAATTTCACGACAACTCTATGACATAATAATACACATACATTGAAGTTACTATGTAGTACAATCTTAGAACCAAAAATAGTAGGGACACTAAAGGTGATAATAATGCAAGTGTAAAGTAGGCATAACATAGCACCACTGCATAGCACATTCGCAATAGTTTAGTTTCCATTACCCATTCTCGGGAATACCTCCACCACGCTACATTGGGTCACGCGATGTTCACATTACAACGTAGAAAGATTTCGTTTCCACTTACAAAATCACTTAGTATCTGATGCTCTTTGGCTTACATTTTGTATCTTGTGTACCTGAAAATTTCAACTGCATTTCTGTGCTCATGATAATGGTGAGCTTTTATTGCTTAAACCCCTAAATACTTAACAACGGTATTTAAAATTCAACTGTATCTGTTTTATTCACAAGTTTCACAATCATTGCTTACGAAATATTTTACACATGGAAAGAAATCACATATTTCTATGTAATAAAGCTGGCACTGAAATGGTTTCAAGCCATCAATAAAACGAAATACCAAGAAGAGGATGATCAAGGTAATTACAAAGGAATGTTATCTTCATTAACTGATATTGGCGGAATAATTAAAGTCCATAAACATTCTCATGAATTCTTCTAAACTAAAATTTATCCTGGTTTTAATACGACCGTAAAATAACATGAATATCTTGTAAAAATAAAAAATTTATGTTTTTAACTTTCAGCTTGACAGGTGTACAATGAGAACGGACGGATGAGAAACTAACCTGTTTTGGTGAGCGAAACCAAACACCCATTAAATTGACAACTGCCTCCCAAAATGGATGCAGTTGACGCTTTCTCAACCATAAAAAAAATGATTTTAGCAACAAAAACATCCCTCTATCTGTTGAAATAAAAAACCCACATCTTCTGAGCCTCCACTTTCTCGACGTGCCCGGTAACATTTTCTTATAATTCTAGATTTAACGTTTCTCGAACATCGTAGCTTTGATTCTGCAGATTCTCATATTATTAGAATTTCTCAAGTTAATATTTTAAGGATCAGTGACTTGTAAACCACAGCACCTAAAGCCCAAGATCTTGATGGTGTTTACGATTCTTTGACGTTGTCTAGAACTCTCAAGGTTTTAGTAGCAATAGTTAACTAGTCCGTCATAACTGGTGACTTCCCAAGCACATAAAAAGAAGCTCATTTTAGGCCAATACCCAAGAAAATCCATACTACTAATAATTCTATCAAATAATTCAAAACAGCTGATGGAAAATCTGGAAAATGGAATCTGTTCCGCATGGGTGATGTCTTAAAATCTCATTGAGAGAGTCAAAAGATGTCTTGATTTTGTCAGTCTTTCTAAAACAACTGATGGAGGAGCATTTCAAGTTATTTTAGCTATTTTGCGGGGTATCTGTATCGAATAGCTGGAAGGGAACCTGTCGCTCTGTGCCACCACTGTGATAGCTGTTCAGACGAGGATGAGCAGCATGCGCTTGAGTTGTGTCCGGCTTGGGCGATCGAGCGCCGAGAGTTAGTTTCGGTGCTAGGGGGCGACCTCGCACCGACAGGTTATGGAAAGCGGTGCTATACTTCTGCGAAGCCATCATGACACAGAAGGAGGTAGCTGAGCGTGAGCGGGAAGCTGCTGCCACGCATGGCATTCACCGCAGGAGTGGGTGGCGGAGGACGCCCTACGGCCGCCTCCAACAGCCCTCATAAGTGGTATCGGGCAGCGGGAGGGGAACACCGCCTGACTGTACAGCCCGGCCGGCCCGCGTATACACCCACGTGCCAGTGAATTTAGGAGGGAGGGCATTTTAACCTCCCGGAGGTGAGACTGCGTTGCAGTCACCAGCTCCGATGGTGGAAATTGATGTTGTGCCACCACAGGCTGCCCACAATACCATTGGCGAGCAGAAAAGGTGTATGGCTTTAGTGGCTTCGAGGGGTTTGATGAATACTCTCTGCTATTATTATCAGAGAAAATTTATGTTTTTTTTTCATAATGCCAATAGATTGAGTTATGAAATATTTTAAAGAAGTTTTTGAAGTTAAAATATTATTATTGTCCCACACGTCCCTTTCTTCGATCCCAAGAAGAGAAGAAGAGAAGAAGAGAGGACATAAGGCGTTTTCCCTGCCACAAAAAAAAGTATGTAGCATGAATGTTTTGAGACAAAAACAACAGTATTTCTGTCATACTATAGGACCTATTGAAAATACTAAAAATCAAACTGTTATGTAAACTGTTAAAGCACTACTTAGAGACCTTCTAACTAAAACTAATTCTAACTAATACCTTTTTAATTTCGTATCTCATGTTAATTGAAAATACATTATAATTATATAATATAACCTTAATATGTATTAATCGCGCAAGAATACATTTCATTATATCTTTAAACAAAGAAAAATACCCACAAACAGGTTATTGTTTAAATTGAAGTAAGCTGTCATCGTGGTTCATTCACGTCAAATAAAATTACCTTCCATATAACACGCCCGAAATCAATATCAACACATACGCACACAATTTATATATAAATAAAATAACTATTATTAAACAACGTAATGCTGAATTTTTATATATTTTTTTACGTTCTGTAAGAAAAACTATTTGTCTACATATTATTTATGGAGTCAATGGGTCATGTCAAAATTCAATATCCACCAAGTTTACTTGAACTCGGTAAAGTTGTTTTTTCATACAAAACCGTAGCTACAGGCGCTCGCAGCACTTTGGGCACTACAAACACGCTTACCCGCCCTACCCCTAGTACGAACACTTGTAAAATTCGAATCACCATCGTATCGAGTAGTTACGTTAGCTTTTATCTGGCTTTTGTTTAAATTTTCAAGCGTGCGTGAACGATACGATTACGATTTGAAATTTTTAAATTTTCGTGCTACTCTTTCGTGGTACTACAAAGGTCGAGAAAAAGAGTTACGTTAATAACATAGGAAACGACATTACATTTCCGCAATGAGCACCGGCGACCTTACTTACTGCATAACTCTACAAAGTAGTGTAATTTAGCTACAATATTCTGAAAGGTACAGGATCAACCCCCTTTTAACTTCTCTAGGAGCAAGGGCGAGTCCATTTAATTTTAAAAAAGGTGGAGGTGAAGCTGCCCTAGTCAGGAGATCAAAATAAGTTGGTGTGTGTAAATTAGCGGAGGAGCTCGGTGGCGTAGTGGTTTGAGCGCTCTGGTTTCGATCACGAAAACAAAGCAACTTTCGCCATGGTTGGTCCTTGGATGGGTCAATCAAACTTATAATCTTGAGCTCCTCCGTGCTTCGGAAGGCACGTTAAGCCGTTGGTTCCGGTTGTTACTGCAACCGCTTTAACCCACCAACCCGCACTGGGCCAGCGTGGTGGTGTTATGGCCCAAACTCCTCATGTGTTTCTGCCATGTAGGAAGGCCTGTGCCCAGCAGTGGGACGTATATAGGCTGGTGATAATGATGTGTAAATTACCTTTATACCCTACCTCTTTTAACAGTACCTAGAAAGAAGTATAAAACTCAGAGTAGTTTAATTTCGGAACATTTCAGAACTTATGATGTCTGTCCAGGGAAGTATTTCTGCGTCAGCTTGACGCCTGCAAGCTGGATACAATTTCACGCTGTGCCAACTTGCAGAATTCGTTGGAGAATTCTAATTTCATAGTGAATACGGCTGACGGGATGGGATGTCGCGAGTGCTCAGTGACGCGTTTACTGCATTACAGCTTGTCGAGCATTTTGTTAATTTACGTAAATCAGAAATATCAATGAATCTTCTGAGACCACCTGCTCTAACCATACATGTCTATATATTGGCGGTAGACTCTTTGAAGCCCGATAAACCAGACACAATTAAATTTTATATTAACTTAAGTTGCCGTCCGGGCATTGAAGGATTAAAAGAGGACCTTATCGAAAACAAGGCCTTAAATACATACTTCTTATTTGTATAAAAATACTTTTATCGCTGCTCTAAAATAAGAAGCAAAATCAAAATAAAGGTCGGACATACCATTTCAACAATAAAAATCTAGTTTTTCTCAGTGGTCATTTTGATTGGACCCATTTTTGGGCTCCATACCTAAAAGGAAAAATGATCCATACCAACCATATAAGAACACTTTGTTGTCTATCTGCCTGTACCTATGGTTACGCATCCAATAGTCTTTGCGCATGAAGGTTGAAATTCATATCTAATACTTAGATCTTGGAGCTCGGTGGCGTAGGGGTTTCAGTGGTCTGGTATCAATTACGAAAACAAAATAACTTTTGCTATGGTAGATCCCGGGACAGGTCGATCAAAATCTCGAGCTCCTCCGTCCTTCGAAAGACACATTAATCTGTTAGTCCCAGTTGCTATTGCAATCGCTTTAACACACCAACCCGCGTCGGGACAGCGTTGTGGTGTTATGGCCTAAACTTATCATGTGCTTATATCATGTGAAAAAGCCTGTGCCTAGCAGTAGGACGTGTATAGGCTGGTAATGATCATGAGTTAGATCTTCAGTCCCTTATAACTTCTAAGTGAACGTACAGGGACATTATTTCATACCGGTTGTTTTGACACTCGCCATAAATCAAAACGTACAAGGTCCCTTAATTCCCGTTGAACTATAATATAGGATCAATTTAGAAATTTAACAAGAAGCAAATTCTTGTAGCACATGTAAAGGAAAAAGTCCAAGTATTGAATTTTAGTTGATATCACATAATAAAAAACTGCTTTTACAAACATTGGCAGTTGGATAATTGACCGTGAAGTATAATGTCGATGTATGGGAGAACATCTTTTCAACTACAATTTTAAGTTTGTCCTCCGATTCGACATATTTTATAAACTACACGAATTAAATTTTGTACGGAGCCGTAAGTGTGCGAGTCAGCCTCGCACTTGTCTGGTAAAAACTGACTAGCACTATTATAATATTTGAATAAGTAACAAAATGAAGCAATTTATCACAATATTTTACAATACAATATTCCACACAAAATATTTTCTCTTCAAGTGAAAATATTTTTCTGAGAATTTAATGAGCAATCAAATTATGTTATTTGTAAACGGTGAAATGCTTTAAAAAGCTGCTTACAAACGTATTTGACTTCGACAAATATACCTTATTTGTGGCCCCTGATTATATTAAAAATACCTTTTATAATAAATACTTACATGGGGTACGTACCTTTGCTTTATTTTTCACCTAAAAAAATGCGAACTTCAAACAATTTTCTAAGCAAAATAATGGCATACCATATTAATAAAGAACGCTACTTTAGCATAGCGTAATTTCGTATAAACTGTCTCATTAAAAATTCTTTAGCTGACGAACAAGTGGATAATCTGTTGGCGCCCAACAATTATTAAAGAATCCGTCCAGTCTAAAAGATTCTTTGTAAAGATCAAAGCTTTACACTAATTGACCTTTGCATTTTGAAGGCGCACCTTTTAAATTCACATTTACCTAAGATTTCCGAGCTTTACGTGTTAAGGAAGAAATCTTAATGCGGTACATTCCCGACATTAAATCTCCGGCTTTTGACTAAAATTTCTAAATTTCCCTATAGTTAAATCTCTGCTTTCTGGAAAGCCCACTTGATCCACCTTGTTCGATTTCGGTTTCAAAGGACTTTAACTGAAAATAATCTTATAATATTTAAACCTACTTCACTAAAATGATTTTTTACTATTATACAGCGTGGAAAAAATCTATGGGCCCTGGAGGGAAACTACTTGAAATTCTTTAGTTAGCTCATTTTAATAAAAGGAAACATTCCTTTATTTTTGAAAAGAAACAAAACTGTATTCAAAGATCTTCTAAAATTCGCTTGTCTCACCCGGGAATCAATCAAACTAAAAATTAAAAAAATAAATCCTCGCTATTTTATTTATCAAAAGAATCGGTAGGATTATTGTGCAGGATAAAATTTGTCTATGAAACACACTAATCTGTTGTACGAGATACCTATGAAATTAAATATTTATTACAAGTTTTTTATTAGCTGTACCTAACTAGTACCGTAATGTTCATTTGTAACAAGTAAACCATACGTTAAATTATCTCTCTTACATCCAAAGATATTGTATGAAGTACAGGTTTGCTAATGTTATTTATATCTAAGTACCTTATTAAAGGCTTTGTTAAGAAAACCATTAAAATTGTAATAATAAATTTATGCACAATTCGTTCTTACACTAGGCAATCTGAGGAAAAGTTAAAAATGGAACGCATTTTTTATTGCAACGCGGGGCAACAATTTGAAATTAGAACGATAATTTTTAACATTTTTAAAATCATTAAAAATGTTGAAAGTACTCGTTCGTAATTGATATTAGTTTTCACTTTATTTTTATTTCAAATAAGTAGGTACCAAATGTTTATTAAACAAATTTTATCCTGAACAATAATCCTTCCGATTCGTATAAAAAAATATCGAAGGTTTACTTTTTTAATTTTTAGTTGATTCGTTTACTGGGTGAGACAAGCGCCTTTTAGAAGATCTTTGAATGCAGTTTTGTTTTTTGTTTTTTTGAAAATTAAGGAATGTTTCCTTTCAGTAAAATGAGCTAACTAAAGGATTTAAAGTAGTTCCCCTCCAGGGCCCATAGATTTTTTCCACCCTGTATCATAATAATCTCACCCATAATCAATCACTCTTGGAATATATAAATAAAAAGTTAGCGCAATCAGAAATTAAAGTAGGAAAGAAATGTATTATAATAAATTTTAATGACCTTATAAATAATACATAGCAAAACTAGGATCAAGGTTTCTTTTTCACTTATTACTTTTTCTACATAAATTATACACATCGAAATACATATAAGTGTACAAATAGAATAGAAGTCGCAAAAGTCGTCATTACATTTTTCTCTATGCATATTTCCATATTGGAAAATAAGGAACTCCCCTCAGGAATAAAATTTTTGGTTGTGTGGGCATCCACACAACCAAAAATCCCAGCAGTGGGCATCTCGCGGCTAAAATCTTGAAGATGTATTAAGAGTGCAAATTCGACCAAATATTGACTATCCAAAAACAACTTTTTCAGTGTAAATAAACATCATCGATATTTAAATAGCCTCTTACAGCTAAATAAAACTACTATAAATATCATTTGATACTTTCATATCTAAGTTAGGTTTAACAATATAGTGAAATATTATCAGTGGTGGTTTCATTAAAGTACAAGCATTATGAATACAAAATACAATCCTGGTTCTCAGTACACTTTAATGAAGAACGCACATACTTGAACAATCTTCCCTGAGAGGTTAAATTGCAGCTAAAGTCTTCAACAATAAAGTGCATTTCCTGCAGGGTTACAAAAACTGCGGCCAACAAACATTGCGAAACAATTGGACTTTGCATAACTTTACTTTAGGGCGAGGATAATTCAGAGCTCAGACAAGAGACGGTCTTTATTTATCTTTTTGCAAAAGGACTCACCTGCATGGAATCCAGAATTCGTTTGTGTCTCACTTAAACCTACTTTTTTTCATTCTACACATATTTAATTACCTATATATATTTTAATGGCCAAACTGTCCATATATATATTTTTTTAACTGTGTAAATTTCCCCGTTCTTAACAACAGGCCATAAAATGGATTTATATTTGTTCAATCAAATATATAAAAAATATACATAATGGTGTCGTCAATACGACAATAAATTAAAACATGTTCTGTATTAGTTCATAGAAATGGTTTGCCATTCCCACTTTCAAAGACATCTTATTCATTTGATAATTTCATGACATTTCTATTAACTAATATATCCTATGTTTAATTTATTGTCGTATTGTCGGCACTACCCTGTATAAGTCCTAATAAAATCAATTACCGTTATCCATCCTAATATTATAAATATTACTGTGCCATTTCAATGTCTGTTGCCTATTCAAGTTTAAACAGCTGCCTGAATCGATTTAGATGGAACTTGGTATGGAAAAAGTTTGAGACCCAGGAAGGATACAGGATACTTTTTGGAGCGATAACCGACATAGGTACATGCGGACGGAGCCGTAGGCGGCCACTAGTAATATATATTTAACATAGTTCTTAAATAGATTCTACTAAAGGTGCAGAATTTCATTGAAAGACATATTTGCTGAGACAAATGAAATAAGATTAGAAATCATAACAATAAGTGGGCCCTCTGTGATCTCAAAGAATCAAAGAAATCGTAAAAGCATTTCAAAGCTACAAAAAACAAAATATTTGGTACCCCAAACTCTAATTCATTAGAACCACTCACTCAGTAAGGTTTCCGTTGTGGCTGCTTTGTTTTACGAATACACGATTGTTTTAGTACAAAATAATAGGTACTCATTATTGAATAACGCCAGTAAAGGAAAAAAATATAAACGATTTTGTCGTTTTATAGATACATTGCTCCCTTTAGTAGAGTTAGCTCTGGTTTCGATTACGAAAACAAAGCAACTTTCGCCATGGTCGGTTCCGGGATGGGTCAATCAAATTTATAATCTCGAATTCCTCCGTGGCTCGGAAGGCACGTTAAGCCGTTGATCCCGGTTGTAACTGTAGCCGCTTTAACCCACCAACCTGCATTGGGCCAGCGTGGTGGCGCTATGGCCCAAACTCCTCAAGTGTTTCTCCCATGTAGGAAGGCCTGTGCCCAACAGTGGAACGTATATAGGCTGACGATGATGACCATAAAGTTTGCTCTTGAGACATTTACGCCGCACAGCTTTTCATGCAAACCTTCCAGTCGAAAATAGGTATTCTAAACGAACCAAATCGATTCTAACAAAACTTGCCATGGGTAAGCTAGTCCTCGGTAGCTCAGATGGTTAGAGCAGTCACCCGGGTTGTGAAAGATCGCGGGTTTAGTACCCGCCTGAGGACATTAATTTTTCTAGTAGATATAAATATTTATCACTTAAAATCGTTTATCAGGGTAAAAAGTTATCAGGGGATTTTGGATTTTTACTTAACAAAAAGACGGTTTTTTGAAAAATTCTCTGATAACTTTTTAGATTACCCTGATTTGCTTATGAATGGCAAGTTTTGGTAAAGTCGATTAGTTCGCTTCAAATATTTTCGACTTAATTGTTTGATTAAAAAGCAGTTACAATATTTTAGCAGATGATAAACATTACCCCACATATTTATAAAAACAAGTGAAGTTATAAGAGAAGATAAAGTGTTTTGTTTCTCTCACTCATATGAGAAAGAGAAAAGATAAAACATATTATAGCAGTGTTTTATCTAAAATAGGTTTATTGAGCGTTTATAAATATCGGCGTACACCTTTATCGTCTGTTTTGAAAGATCAAATAACATTTACAATGGAGCAACTGACGCTTGTATAACTTGTGTGTTTATATGTGGTATAAACTTAAACAGACGTCGTCATTGCATTTTATTCCCTAGCGATGAAGAAGACTAAAAAGCAGATCTTAGAAGCACAAGGTTTGCAAATGGGAAATTCGCAGTGAATTCCCACTTTTATGGTCGTATTCTTCTTGTTAAATTAACCACTTATTCTTCGTTTTGAAAGAGTGTTGAACCTGCTATTGACGCTACTGACAAACTTTGTCATGTCATCAGTGATGACGAACTACGACTACAATGTAAAGGTCATCACTTTTACATTGCAGTCACAGTTGGTTTTCTCGAAAAATGCTTGACATGGCAAAATATTATGAGAATTGGCTCATACTGTAAATGACAATTTAAAACGAATCTATTTTATCGTTTCGTATTTTCAATTTTACAACTCATTTGTAAAAAAAATTTAAAACCCGACTCCAAAAAACTGAAAAGGATAAAATAATTAAATTTTAGTAAGTAGGTACTCATCCCCTAGGAACATATTTTTGGAGTCGGTGCTTCACTATCTATGGTTTCTGGAAACAACTTAGCACCAACTCCAAAAATATGTTCCTAGGGGATGAGTACCTACTATTACCTACTAAAATTTAATTATTTTATCCTTTTCAGTATTTTGGAGTCGGTTTTAATTTTCGTTTAATTATTTTTTTCACAATTTTTAGTGATAACCGGTAGACAGTCCCAGGCACTGTAGTTACTGCGCTTGGCTTACTCGTTCGTCCCGGGCACCACAGAGCCTGGCCGTTCCCGCGCAAAAACCGCGATTAACAGAATCGGCACTAAACGGGCTGTATACTACAACAATCCCTTTGCCTTCCCGTATTTATGGTTTCGCCACAGCGAAATAAGAAACAAAAAAAAAGTTGAGATTCATTACCTGTGACAACTTTTGCTCTTTTGCGCGCCATCTGTGCCGTTTGTTATTGTTTTTTATTCTGTTGAAATTCTGTAAGTATTGTTTATGCTCTTGATTATATATCAAAATATTCGTCATAAAACAGGCTTTAAGTTAATATTGCATACTTTTTTCACCATTCAAATAGTTTTTATTCTAAAAATGTCCAAAGTTCAGACCCGCTAACGCGGCTATGAATGACGGTTAGTTGAGTTATTATTACTATTATATTTGCTAGATACATAAAATTTTTACTAAATAACGTTGTTTATATAATAATAAATCCCGTTTAATTTTTATTTTGTAGAAATAACTTTATAATTTCTCAATCCAACAAATAATATGAGGCCGCGCGACCTACTTTCTACCCCAACTGTCCTTGGTAACTAAAGCTACCAAGATTTTTATTATTTTTCCTGGAGATGTTAGCATATACAAATGTGGTATTAATAGAAAGCTAGTTAAATTTCCTACACAATGAATATAAAATAAAGGATAAGGATTCATACCGACGATGTAGAATAAGTTACTAACACGGGAAGTTGGACGTTAGACAGACGAAAATTTCTGCCGCTGCGGTAAATGCGGAGTTTTATTTTTTTATTTAAAGAATCTACTACTGGTTATGTATATAGTGTTAGTACATCATTGGAATTGTTATTTAATCAGCTTGATGACAGTATTTTTTGTTTCTTGTTCCGTTATTTGGTTAAAGAGTTAGAAGCAATAAAAGGAGGCCGCACCCACAGTCTTCCTTACCTTAACCGTCCCGGGCACAGTTGTGCCTGAGATTTTTTGTATTTTTCCTGGGATGTTAACATACACAAATGTGGTATTAATAGAAAGCTAATTAAATTACCTACAAATTAACTATAAAATAAAGGATAAGGATTCATACCGACTATGTAAAAAGAGGGCCTATGTAGGACGGGAGACGACCGACTTACCCCCTACGGCAAGTTGTCGGCCCATTTATGTATACATTTACTATTAATAAGTATATATTTTAATATATCATTGAAATCGTTATTTAATTAGCTTGACGACAGTATTTTTTTCTTATTTTTCCGTTGTTTGGTTAGAGAGTTAGAAGCTTTTTTTTTGCGCCGCGGGAACTCCACAGGACCTAGGGGGTAGGTCTTCAAAATCCTGGGACTGTTGACCCTCTCGGCGTTTCGAGCCGGCGATTCAGGACTGTCAATGAAGGTTTAAGCTAGAGGGGTGACCGTGAGCTTATATTGTTTTCTACTACTTATCGTATCATTTCACTAAAAATTCATAGAAAAGCAAATATCCGCAACTTCGCATACGTAGACGACCTAATTTTTCCAGTTTTTTTTCATTTAAAAACCAAAATCTATGGATTTTCAAAACATTTTATGGGACCAAATGGAAACTATTCCGCATCGAACAACAAAAGAATCATCAATTTCGGTTTACCCAGTCAAAAGTTCTGAGCTAACAAACATAAAAACAACATACAGACGAATTGATAGCTCCTTCTTTTTTGAAGTCGGTTCAAAATAGATTAAAGCAAAAATGACGCGAAAACTTGCTAAAATATATTAAAAAAATTCGTAATTCAGTTACAACAACCAACAATAGCCCATTATTTTCTTTCTAAAAACTGGACAAACGCCATGAAACAACGGGACTTTGCATAAGTTTGCTCTTGGGTGCGAATAATTCAGCACTGCCCGCCCGCAGACAAGAGGCGCCGATTACGCCAGATGAGGTGGGTATTTATTTTGCTGTGCATAACAGGACAATATTTATCTTTGGTCTACACCAAACATTATTTTTATCGTTGGTTTTTGTGGCTTATTCAATCAGGGGCAATTTTGTAAATCGACAGATTTTTTATAAGTTAGAGGTGAATATGCCTGTCTGATATTAGGTGACCGGTTTACTTATCTTGTAGACGCTCGTACCACCGCCGTGGGGAATTCTCTCGCATTGCCTGCCTTGTAAGAATCAAGAGTAGGCCTTTAACTGGTAGCAGGCAGGAGAGACAAGCGCCCCCTTCCTCAGCATAACGCTTTCATAATGAGCTTAATTGAAGATTCACTTGATTTACGTTTAGTGTTTCATATAAATTTATTTTTATGACATTACCATCATCATCAGCCGTATATAACGTCACAATGCTGGGCACATGGGAGAAACACATGAGGAGCTTGGGCCATAGCACCACTACGCTAGGCCAATGCGGGTTGGTGGGTTAAAGCGGTTGCAGTAACAACCGGGATCAACGACTTAACGTGCCTTCCGAAGTACGGAGGAGCTCGAGATAATTAATTTGATTGACCCATCCCGGGACCGTCCATGGCGGAAGTTCCTTTGTTTTCGTAATCGAAACCAGAGCGATCAAACCACTACGCCACCGAGTTTCTTAATTATTGTTTTTATGGACTTATAAATTTTTTTTTCAGCTGAACAAGATGTTAGCTTGGATACCAAATCAAAGAACTTTATACGTTAGTCCTTTCATATCTAATTTCATAGCTTGCATGTCGACTGACGCCAAATATTTACCATTTTATAATAAATTAACACGCAAACCATTTAATGTGGCAAACCACGCTTACTTTAATGATGTGAAAAATTCATAACAATCATCCTTATCATTCTTATTAACACTTTTTACTACACAACGATTTATAAATTAAAATATAACATATTTTAAAATTTTGAGCTTTCAACATTATTCCCAATTAATAACTGTTATTGAAGGTCAATTTTCCAAGCACCTCATATATTTTTCTAGCGAATTAAATTTTAGTTTGATATATTTTTCATAGATTAGCTGCCAAATGTCACAGTTATACCTTGAATAAGAGTTATGAGCAAAGAAAAAATAGCCATTTATTAATTATTTATTACAGTGATAGATACATAATAAACTACTTATAAGTAAAAATATTTCCTGAAATGTTTTTTTTTCTAGACAGCAAAGTGAGTGAACTCTATGGCATTATTGTTGTCGGTCGCTGTCGACTTGATTCTTTGTAGTTAACAGTGTGCTTGTAATGTTGTGTTACCATTGGAGGTTTTGTATGAGGTGACACCCGCTGGTCTATGTATCAAGCAGTAATGGATTTGAAGCTACTCTTTGTATAAGTAGATGGTAGGATATCGTGTGAAGGCTTGTGCAGGACACGCCTCCCGCCGGTTAGGCACCAAAGGCCGTTCTTGGAACTTAAACTAATAGTTTCCGCGAGTTCGTTGCACGGCACGATTCAACTTGCTTTGAGTTTTTTAGTTCTCAAACTGAAATTTGCGTTTCGGACCAAAATTATATGGAATGATGCAATTTAATGTAATACCTGCATAATATGCGGACAAGGTAACCCCACTCAGAGTAAATGGGATAAGGTCTAGCGGGAAGAAGAGAAACTGCTTTGAACCAAACCAATCTTTTGTTGTTTTACCCAAAAAGAGGCAAGCGAATAAAAAATTCGTACACTCACCTATTATCTAGCCAAAAGTAAGCATCATTATAAGCTTTTGTTAAGGATACTAGATAACAGAGAAATATTGACAAGAATACTTACAAGTACGAATATACTAAATAAACATACAAACATCCATGACTCGAGAATAATGTTCATACTAATCATACTCTACCGGGATTCAGACCCAGGAATCCTGACCGAGAAGCCTGTAGTAAGTGGTACCGCCCACTCGGCCAGCCGGACGTCGATATCATCTGTCAAAAAAATCGTAACGCTTATTTGAGCTGCGGTATCACTGTGAAGCTCCATTAATAAAATTAAATAATTAAAGTACAGTTTACATTTGACCAGCAGAATATGATACGACATGACGACCGGCTGGTCGAGCGGTCTGTGCCCCTTGCTATGCAGGCTACTCGGTCAAGAGGTCCCGGGTTCGAATCCCGGTAGGAGCAAATGTTTACATGATGAGTACGAGCATTTGTTTACGAGTCATGGATATTTATAAGTTTATTTAGTATATTTCTAATATTTATACATATTATTATAATTATTATTTCTCCGTTATCTAGTATCCATAACACAAGCTCTTAATGATGGTTACTTTGATCTAGATAATAGGCGTGAGTGTATGAATATTATTATTATTATATTATGACAGGTGCCTGGTTGTCTCCTTTTAGTACCTTTTTCTTGTCACGCTGAGAGGAAGCTCTACGAGCCTATCTTCCCTCTGCCTGGGGGGAAGAGGGATTACCAAAGCACCTAACCTAACATAAAAATATTCATAGATTGTGTGTAGGATGCAGAGTTGAAATTTATAGGGCACCTAAATATTCGCCTTCAGTAAATACTCACTCGGAAATTTGTATAAATTTTGAAACAAAATGGAAATTTCTCGTCTAATATCAGAGGTAAACTTTATAATTAATATTTCTAAAAAGTTTGGCTTAATGAGGATTTGATTATTTAGGTATATAATTTTAGGTCTCGGCTTAAATATTTAAGGGAATAATAAAGGAAAATACTATGCGAGTATTATTGTTTGGCCTTGTTATTGGTAGCAGTATAATTTTTTGAGAACGGTTATCCAAATCCAAAACCTTTTACCCCTTATTTTAAAACGCGGACTAAAGTTAGTCCTGGTCAAAAACTGATACAGTCACTTATATTTGTTAATTATAATAAGAGAGTTTGCGTTTTATAATAATATGTTTAAATAAATATCTGAATTACACTTAATAAACATACAAACATTTATGACTCGTGAACAAAAGTTCGTACTCATCCTTCAAACATCAGCCCCTACCGGGATCCGAACCCGGGACTCCTGAGCGAGTACAATCTGTAGTAAGGAGCACAGACCACTGGATCAACTGGTCGTTCAACAGGTATAACACAATAGGCGAGATTTTTTTGGTTTTTCTTTAATAGGAAGCAGGCTAAAGCCTGTATAAAACCCATGTTAATATCTGAAGCGAACGTGATGAAAAAGTAAAAGAAAACTATTTTAAGTTGTTGTTGCTTGTTTGTCATCTAGTTGTATATAAAAAAAAAAAAGTATTTTTCTTAGAATTCTAACCTTCTATATAAAATTTCGTATTTTAATACTTACTTTAAATTTTCTAGAAAAAATACGGACTAAAAGGACCTAAAAATACATGTCGTTGAAGAATCAAATATCTCCAAACAGGTTTTTTTATTTCTGCACATTGTAGGAAATGAAATGTTGTCAATTCCGGGCTACCAACAGAACGTGCCGGCTCTATATTCGTGGACATTTTCCACGCTTTTCACGCGGTCCACCCGCGTGATCGTGACCCGCGTCATCGTGAACAGGGCTTAACAATTCTTGCAAATCTACATTAACTTACCCCTAGTCTCTGTAACTGTTAAAAAATATTTATTTTGAAAACCACTTTTCGCATATTATTTATTTCAAATACTGAACAAAAAACTAATAAATTGGGTTGCTTTGTGATGTACTGTACAGACAGCACATCAAGCGCAACAATTCGACCTTGAGCCTGCCCTTACTGCATACGTAATAGAGGCGACTTTCGAGTACAACTGTTACAATTGACGTGCCGTCGACTGTACACAAACCATTGTGGAATTTTCCACACACCACTTAATTAACTTGTTGATAATGTGCAAAGAGCAAGAACAACTTTAAACTAGCAGAAACAACATATCGCGAGGAAATGAATAATTTTGACAAAAATGCACACCTACTGAATACTAGTTCAATATAGTCCGGTACCGCTAGGTTTTGAGGTTCCAAAAATATTAAAGTTTATGATTTTTTGCATACAGTTAGTATACCATTTGACCAACCCAAATCATGATTTTGTGTCATTTTTGATGGTTGCTAAGGTCACAATTTAGGTATTTGTCTTTTTATGCATTATTTCGTTGAAAAGAAAATTAGAGTTGAAAATTTAACTTCCATGATGATAACAAAGTCATTACTGATATACATAAGCTTTTTGTGCCATCTCACTCCATGGGAATACTGGATTTACCCATATACCATACCTATCGCTGTAATAGCTATAGAAAAATATTAAAGTTGGTGAAATAAGTGTTACCGGTTCTCTAACTCTAGTATCTATTGTTTAAATCATTTTGTGTCATATTCATCCATGGTATTCGGAACTATAATTTTTTTCCTATTTAACCCCCTGTAATAGCCATAAAAGAAAATTCAAGTTATTAGAGTTTATGTCTTTATTAATGTTATGGTAAAAGGAAGCTATATGCTGAATTTGTGTCATTTTAATCCATGGGATTTTGATTTATATTATTTTTATCGTTTTTGTGCGAAGAACACTAGCGCGGCCACAGCGCGGCAAAGGAGCGCGTAGCCGCGTAGGCATTCACGGGCTCCGGCGACCGGCTGCCGGCCGGGAGCGAGGCGCTATAATTTGTTTGTTGTTGTACGAGTAGTGACTTGTGATAATTGCATAGAAAATAGAAACTAATACAACATGTCTTATTTGTGGGCTAATGTTGGGTGGTAAAGCTGTAAAATTAAAAGAAAGGATTTTATTAACGCATTAATTGCCTCCCGTAAATATACACACATACACATTACCATTACCCCAATGCCGTTATAAATTAGAAGCGCGCCGCCCATCGGCGTCGGCGACATCTCGATAAAGTACACAGCCGCCCATGGGCTACCTCGGCATTTCGACATTCACTATTTTTATATGTTTTACGAGCAGAGTGATTTGTTCGATTGAAGAGCGCATTCATATTGTGAGTTAATTATTACAAAAAATACATTTTCTTTGGTGTATTACCGTTATAGCGATGGAGTGTGAAAGTGACTTCCGAATTAATTTATAGTAGTGCAAAATTGTGTCATTGTATTAAATAAATATTTTCCAAATAACATTTATATGCATGGTAAAATTTCCCCGTAAATACAAATTATTTATGTTAATATTTCCAAAAAACCAAAATCATTATGTAAGTATTCATTTTAATTTAATTAAATTATACAGTGATTTGAGTATCTCGGTAGCGATAGCGTAGTGATTTGAACGCCATAGTTTCGATTACAAAAACAAAGCAACTTTCGCCATGCCCGAATTTTTTTTTTTATACAACTAGATGACAAACAAGCTGACGGCCCACCTGATGGTAAGCGGTTACCGCCGCCTATAGACACCTGCAATAACAAGTAAAAATCACTTGATATTGCAGGTGCGTTGTCATCCTGAGACCTAAGCTGAAATGCCGTCCATGCCCAGTAATTACACTGGCTACCTTTCCCTTCAATCCGAAACACAGCGAACTGTTTCACGGCTGAAATAAGAAAGGCGGTGGTACCTACCCAGACGACCCTACATACGGGTCTACCACCGAGATGGGTCAATCATAATTTATAATCTCGAGCTTCTCCGTGCTTTGGAAGGCACGCTAAGCCGTTGGTCTCAGTCGTTACCACAACTGCTATAACTCACCGAACCGCTTTTTATATACAAAGCTCAGTAAATGAGTCATCACCATCTGATGTGAAGCGGTAAGAAAAGTCCATGTGCGGAGACAGCCAGAGCAGTTTGAAAACACACTGTTTTAGCCGCCCCCACCTTGCCGGTTTTTTTAACACCTCTTTTGAAGAAACCCATGTTATAGGAAGGAGGGAACACATGTGCTGGCAAAAAATTCCAAGTTTTGGAAGTCCGACAAAGAAACGAGTAACTATACTTCTTTGTGCGTGATGTTTAGGTGTAGGTTAAATTGATGACTCGAATACCGGCACGCGTGCTCCTGAGTAGGAAAGGGGAAGGTGGGATAAGGTCGAAAAGCTCCTCAGAACACTCTCCATGATAAAGCCGCTAAAAGGCGCTTCGTGATGCAATGTCACGACGGAGTTGTAGAGGTTCTAGGCTGTTCGTAACCTCTACGTCGTCAATAATACGGACGGCACGACGCTGCAATCTGTCCAGCGCATCGAGGAGGTACTTGGCGGTACTCCCACAGATGCGAGCAATATTCAACGCAAAACCGGACCAGAGTTTTGTACAACGGGCATAATTGGTCAGGCGTGAAAAATCGACGCACCTTGTTCAGTATACCTAGCTTCCGTGAGGCTGTTTTGACCACGGTTTCGATATAATTCCTCTGATTTAGATCGCAGCATATCTCCATACCGAGCAAGTTGATGTAGCCCTGTGCCGAAAGAGTAGTGCCCTGAAGAGAGGGAAGGGGAAGGAACGGCGACATTTTCGCTGTAAACGCGCACACCTGTGTTTTCTTAGCATTGTTAAATCCCCATTCAGATATGATGCTTAACACCCTGTTGAGCTCAATAGTAAGATTGATTCTCTCCCTCTCGGTTTCAATGCGCCCAGCCCCTGGGTGACCGTTATATCCACCATGCACTGTACTGTCATCCGCATTGCAATGATTGTTTCCTAATGTAAGCATATGATTGATATGAAGAAGAAAGAGAATGGGGGATAGAACAGAGCCTTCTGGTACACCAGCGTTCACTGACATGAACCACGAAGCGCATCCATCAACGAGGATACGGATTCTCCGCTCATGCAGGAAGCTGGCGATCCAATTGCAGAGCTGAGTGGGCAGACCGTATGCCGGGAGCTTGGAGAGAAGAGCACGGAGCCAGACCCGATCAAAAAGCTTTGGCAATGTCAAGGCTAACAGCCACTCACTCACCACGATTGTCAATAGCTTCACCCCAGACATGCATTAAATACGCTCGAAGATCACCCGTTGACCGTGTCGACCGAAACCCACACTGACGATCATAATTAATGAGTGATCTTCTAGGTATCGGACCAGCTGGTAATTTAAGATCCGTTCCATAACCTTGCAAAGAACAGAGGTGACAGCTATTGGGCGGTAGTTAGCTGGGTCTGATCGGTCTCCCTTTTTGGGGACCGGTTGCACATTAGTGTCGCTCCAACGGCACACACCCAAAAGAGAGAGGAACGGGGTATAGCCGCGTTACGACGGAAGACAAGTCCACTGCGCAGTTTTTCAGTACTATCGCTGGGATGCCATCAGGTCCACGAGCTTTTCGGACGTCGATTGACTGAAGCTCCGCACGTACATCACATTGCCTGATACGGATATCAGGCATTGTGTGGCCACAATGGGTGAGTGATGGTGGCTGAGAATTGCAGTCATCGATTCGGGAATGAGCAGCAAAGAGTTTTACCTGGAGATCGGCTATCTCTTGCGGCTTATGAGCAAGTGTTCCTAAGAAGGGAGACAGCACGGCTTTGGCCAGACGCCAGTAGCCTACGGCTTCCCGTAGGGTGCGTTAGTAATTCTCAACTCGTGCAACGCGCTGAGCATTCGCTCTGATGAGGGCCCTTTTGCAGGACTTGGTGGCATTGTTATAGGCTGCTTTCAGTGAGTCAATATTTGGATCCCCATTGACTCGACCTCTTATCCAAGCGCGGTATGCCGACTGTTTGTTTTCAACAGCTAAGGCACACTCACGATTGAACTAGTGGTTACGCCTGCCCTTACTGACGAGATCGGAGTGAGGGATGTAGTACTCCATCCTTAACATTATCTCACCAGCTCACTCAGCAGTAGCGCTAGCATTCGGCTCCGACTCACTGAAACAGCGCTGCCTCCAAGGAACAGATGCAAAGTAATCCCGCATACCGCCCCAATCTGCCGACGCATAGTGCCAGATGCGGCGTTTGGCCACCACAGATACCGGTGGCGACGCCCTTGGCACCCCAGCAGAAATCAGGCAGTGACCCGATGATCCCAAGGGAGCTCGAACCTCTAACCGATGGGGCAGTTCTACCAGCATGGTCAGTTTTGGGGAAACATAACCACATCTCGTGGTGAGCATTGAAGTCTTCTAAAAACACCAAATCCGCGGTTGGAAACTGCTCCTGCGCAACATCTGCCACCCGACTAAGGTGTTCAAAAAGTCGAGTTGTCTCCATGTCACCTCTGTGGGATCTGTAGAGGCAAACGTAGACACGGCAATGATTGCCCAGGTCCACGTGCACCCCGAGGATGGAAAAGAAAAGGGTATCCGTCAAAAAAAGCAGCGCTGGCCGAGCCGTCTCAAGATGTTGGTAGACGACATTGAAGTTAGCATGAAGCCCACGGAAGTTAGTGAGCCCTACCTCAAACAGCGTGGCTGTAGTGGGGATGTGCACCGCTGTACGACCATACACATTACTTGTCGCTGCCATGGATGGATATAGGCAGTCAAATCGTGAGGCCTGTTTCGCCAGGTAACAGCGGACAGCAGAGAAGCGCTGACCCGCCGGACGGAAGGGCCCCCGAACCCTCCCGGGTATGGCCGCTGAACCCCACCATCCGGTCAGCAACCGGCACGACGGACCACCCCGAGATTATGCGAGGCATGATGGGGCAGCCTCATGATCTGGTTAGGATAGTGCCCATGTACTGTGCCACGGGCGGCCAGCAGAACAGCCGTTACTTTAGGTCTCCCTGGCCGGCGGGTCAACGCAGTCGGCGACCGGCTGGCCAAGTGGTCTGTACCCCAGGCTACTCGGTCAAGAGGTCCCGGGCTCGAATCCCGGTAGGAGCAAATGTTTGTATGATGAGTACGAGCATTTGTTTATGAGTCATGGCTGTTTATATGTTTATTTAGTATATTTCTAATATTTATATGTCATATTATTATCATTATTTATCCGTTATCTAGTATCCATAACACAAGCTCTTAATAAGCATCATTAAGACTTTGGGCTAGATAATAGGTGTGAGTGTATAAATATTATTATTATTATGTTTACTTCTATTTATACTATCTCTCATTTCTGAGGTATTTTCTAATTCCACGCGGGTTGATACCAAGCGTGAGTAGAATAATGCTGTGTGTCAGAGTGGTGTAATAGTTTGTGTGTGTTTGTGTGTGTGTGTGTGTGTGTGTGTGTGTGTACGTGTGTGTGTGTGTGTACGTGTACGTGTACGTGTACGTGTTTTGTAGCAAGTTAATTAAACTTAATTTATTATTATTAGTCCACCTGGCGCTAGTTAGACGGAAGCCATCATTGACCGCATCCATCGCGGCCACCGTCTCCCCAAGCTCTGGTTGTATGCCCACTGATCCCGGAACGCGGCCACATGTGGTCACTTGGCGGGTTTTGTGCCTTGCGTACGGTGGTCAGTAACCAGGGTTTTCACACCCTACCACGAGTGGAGCAGTTGATAGCTCAGCGATCCCTTAGTCGCCTCTTACGACACCCACGGGAAGAAATGGGCCACCGCACGGTACAATTTTTTTTATAAGATTTTAGAGATATAATATTTCTGAGCACTAATCTTTGCCTCCCGCAAACAAAAAAAAAATTTCTCTCGCAACATACGGCACCCGCCCTTGTTTTATTTATCAAATAAAGTATGCTCTTAAGTTTTTCATTATGTAGGGCTTTCTAACGGATATGAAACTATTTCGGATTATCCGATCTAACCATTATTAATGTTCAAATGTTTATACATAAAAAATATATCTACTTATAATACGACATTGTTATGTTCTGTCCACTATATACTGTCACAAAGATTGATAAATTTATACTTATATGTACACACGACAGCACATGAAGTGTAACAGTTGGAATACGAAAGCCACCTCTATTACGAACGCAGTAAGGGCAAGCTCAAGGTCATACTGTTACGCTTGATGTGCTGTCAACTATACAAAACAACAGCAGGTCAGGTAACCGTAATATGAGAAAAAAAATCCAACCAATCTTCAACCTAAACGCAATCCGATTAAAGTACAAAAA
This sequence comes from Nymphula nitidulata, assembly GCA_947347705.1. Lineage (NCBI taxonomy): Eukaryota > Metazoa > Arthropoda > Insecta > Lepidoptera > Crambidae > Nymphula > Nymphula nitidulata. The sequence goes on along the minus strand of OX374625.1, from coordinate 10,761,127 downwards.
CGTTTAGCTTAATTCGGGCGTTTGTGTTAACGTGACCTTCGGTTAACTGTTCCTACTTGCTACTCTTTGCAAACGTGTGTAAATGCTCCGTGCGGTACACAACGCGCGAGCGAACTAATATTTATAAAGGAAATGAAATTATGTTTTTTAAGTATATCATGAATTAAAGTGACACAAATTTTTATAGTAGATATTTGATGCTTTGATGATATTAAATGTGTAAACTCTAATAACTTTAATATTTTTTTACAGCCGCTATGGCTTGGAAAAGTTAAATCATTAAATATCTTAATAACCCATGGCTTAGTTTGGCACAAAATCATGTCAGGGTCTTATTTAGGTGCCCTGAGTTAGGTTGTATTTGTTTTATAAACTATAATATTTTTTTGAAACTTTAAACATATATTGGGCCCCCTGTCAATTTGCACTGGACGAAAACGACACACTCTTAGTTTGCACACAGCCTAGGCTATTTTACACACAATATTAGTATCATTTGGCACATTAAATTATTTTTGGCAGTTTTATTTATATTTTAACATTTAAGTCACAAAATATTGAATTACTAAAAATGCAACAGCAATATTTGACACAAAAATCAAATATAAGCTTTTTAGGTGGAACTGTATCCCCTTGCAAAAATTCAGAAACTTTAGAATTTTTGTAACTTAGCACCTCAAAATCGCCTAGCCGTACCGGACTAATATCTAAATTTTGAATTTTAGACAGTACTCTGCTCTGTGAGAATACAAATTCAAGCTCTTTTAAATGTGTAATGAACCCAGAACTTGTATAAAATTATCACACTATCGATAAGAATACATCACTAACGGATATTACGATTGTGAATTTATATTTACTTTTAGTAATAATAGTAGTCAATTATAGAGGCCTAAAATCATAAAAACAAATAAAACGTCTGCCATTTTAAATAATCACTTGGGTATGAAACATGTTGCCACTCGGCTAGTCCCAAAAGACCTGAATTTTCTCCAAAGACTCAAACGCATGAGAGTCGCTGACGACATGCTAGAACGAGTCCATTCTGACCCAAAATTCATGGAATGCATTGTTACTGGTGACGAGACATGGGTTTACGAGCCTGACATGCAAACTTTGGAGTGGCGCCTTCCAACTGAACCGAAACCGAAAAAAACACGCCAAAGTCGACCAAAAGTCAAAGTCATGTTGACTGTTTTCTTTGACTCTCGCTGTGTTGTGCACTACGACGACAAAGGCCAGATTTGTGGAAAGAAAATTCTTGAATGTGCAATATTTGTGCAGATAATGCACCTTCTTGCAATATTTGTGCAGATAATGTGTGTATAAATGGTGCAGATAATGCACCTTCGCCCAAGGCCGTCATCCCACTCTATAAAACTATTACCTCAATGAGTAACCAACACATACCAAAACCTTAACAACGTGACCCCGTTTATAGGCCCCAAAATACTACAGAAATTTTCAATAGGTATTGAATTCCTATGAAAAAGTTCAAAGAAAAAAATTCTCCGAACTCAACCTCTAAAGAAATTAATTAGTGTGTTCTGAGATAGATTAGCTAACTTCACCTTTCCCAAATAAAATCAAACAATCAATCAGTTAATTTAAAAATCTGTTCGGCAAAGTCGCTACTCACAACTACTTAATACTCAAATTGCTTGATAGCTGTAATGCAGCTTAGTCAAAAAATACTGTATAGGGAAGAGATATATACCTCCCAAAGATCTTTTTAAAATAAGCAACATCTGATTACACAAGAAATTCGCCTGAAAAAATAATTAAATTAATAGAGTTGCATTGGAGATATTTATTTATTGGCGAAGTAAAAGAAGTAAAGTAAAAGTTTTTTTTTAAATAATTTTATATCAACATCAATGCGCTAAAAAACGTTTTACTCACTGCACTACGGCGCAACGCTACGATGCGACGCACCACTACGACTCGATGCCTCAACATAAACAAACGGGGTCTTTCTAACTACTTAAATATTAATAAAATAAAGGCAGGCGCAAATACGACATGGTTTATTCATGACAATTGGACACAGATTGATCTTAATTGTTGTAGAAAAAGATTTATAAGGATCGAGGCAAAGAATAATGGCCGATATAACACATTTATTGGGTAGCCAATTTTTAAAATTGAATGTAACGATCGCAAAAATACATTGAAATCACTTCGGTATTTTACTGAGAAAGAGGAGGGTTTTACTATTATATTGGCTTCGCGATTTTTATGTAACATTTTATATGGTATTGTGTTCTTTCCTTATTGTATTTCGCATTGTAATATGAATACTTCTTAATATTTCTTATTTCAGACTTCTCTTATGTATTTTATGTAGAATGACTTTCAAAATAAAGGGAAACCGAAACAATGATTTTACGTTTGATATGAACGTCTCGTTTTTATTACTTATTAAGCATGTGTACTTTACCGCGATCACATTCAGCACTCCTCACAATATATAAAAGATATACATACTCTAATGTACACACTTTTCTACGTTTGAACAGTGTAGAAACGTGTCTCATCGAGATTATTCATGACATCACACTGCGCCTCAATTTATAACGTCAAAGCTTAAGCTAATAATCTTATGCGAGTACTTTAACTATTAAAGTTTCAGCCGGATAAGCTCCAAAACTAACACTTTAGATACAAATATCTAATCTCTGAATATTAGCATTAGGTACATTAATGATTCCATGTGGTGTTTTCCTATTTTCCTTAAGGAAACCCAGCCCGAAAATGATAATGTAAAGTGAACAATAAAATCGAAACAAAGCTTTTGTCCATTACAGTAATAGTTCGATCAATTTTGGAAGGCTTTGCGTTTTATTTTACTCCATTGTATACTGTTCAAATGGTTAGATATAAAATATCGAATCAGGGATTAATATATTATGAGTTAGTCTGGGAATTAGCATATACAATTATTCATAATTATACACCGATATTTAGCATAATTATTTTTGGTTGCATTCACTAAAATGTGATTTCTTAGAATATCAAAACCGAAGATACTATATTTACTGATTTTTTACTCTTAATATTTAGTAACCAATAGATTTCTAATTTTGCTCTTGATTCACTAACTGATCCTCTGTGTTACAGGATTGCCGAGCACTACGCTAAACTGGCCAACCATGTTTTATCTTTGTATAACTTTTTTATTTTCAAGGACTATACTTAGCACATTCTGTTTCCACGTTATTTTAACATGTCGACCTTGTTCTAAAGATTATACATCCATGTTTACGCAGGCCAGGTACATTTATTATTTTCGTGTCTAATTATGAAGGAGGTCAGAATAATTACAAAGTGCATACTTAATTTAGAATGTAGAGGAGTAACGAGATTGAATTCACGCTTCCATCTTTAAAATTACACTAATAAAATCTTACTTTTTTAAACAGTACAAATATTACAAAAAATGTTAGTGCTGCTAAGTTTACAATATTATTCCTCTAAAAATATCATAAAATAAATTCTTATTTTTATTATTTCAGGTCGATGGTCTAATACAAACCTACGACCTTTCATATTCCATGTATCTTTGCGGTGTTCCATAGATATACTTTACAATGACAAAACCACTACGGACCCGCTAGGGAGTTTAGGGAAAAAACCCACGCTAGCTAGGCCCTAGTGCGAGTTTTGCTGATCTACATTCAACAGTGAAATTGTACGGAAGCTGCAGCAACAGCAGCCTCCCATGTGAAGTATTGAATTGAAAACCATAATTTTACTAAGGAATCCAATCGTGATACTTATGTTTAACATAGAACTCATACTTTTGAATGCTGCTGTGCAGGGTGGTTTCGTATTCCTTCGAAATGTGAACATTAACATACGCTGAATATAGCGCTGTCAGTCCTTTGTTTGTATATTTTTAAGGATTGTATTATATGTAGTAACTTACTAATAATTTAGCTACAATAAAGTTTTATTTTAATGACCGAGCTAAATATGTTTTATGTTCTCGTTTGCGACGCCACCTTTTTATATTAACCTGCGTCATTGTTGAACGAAATAAAAGCTGTTTTATTTGTCTTTTATTCACGACTTTGGTGCCGTGTTCTGCCAAGCACCAGTGCCCTCAAGAATGAAGTTTACGGTTACTGTTACTATGAGAAGTATAAAATCGAAGTGTTAAATGGTTATATTTGAATTGTAAAGCCTTATAAATATTTTTATTTAATTTTATATTGTTATAAATACTTAAAATAATTGTAAGTTTTGATTTCATCACTGTGAATGAAAATAGTGAAATGTAGATATATCTTCTACGTCAAGGTACTATTCCGACGTACAATGTGGGCCCTGCAACTAAAGCAGAAAATGGAAACAGAGATTCCTTAAAGTATCACACAGTTATTAAAAAGAGGTCCTAATGTTCCAAAGTTCGAAATTAGGAGAAATAGTCATTTAAAATTAAGATTTTCCATTAATGAACTTTCATATTGCGATATTGTCTCTTAGTGGTCGTAAGATATCTTGGTACCGGGAATTTAGACAGATTTTAGTGTCGCTTAATATCACTGTATATTAAAGCGACTGTACAAAATGTCTGTAGCATATTTCTGGCTCGATTATTTTTATCAGAATATAAAAGAAAAAACATTTTTCAATAAATTAATACAATTTAGACGTAATTACTGATTAGTTAAAGGACGGATATTTTAATTTTTTGCTCGTGTTACAGGGTCCTCCCTGTATTTATATAATAATGCGAATCGCAACTTGAAACAGCTCAAATGAGAGAACTATTCAGTCCTGCCTTGGATCTTACTATGAAATTTTATCGATAGAATTACATGCCGACTGCTAGCGCACTGCAAGTTGTCGACACAATCAGCTGACATTTCTATTGCAGTGACCACTAAAAACGCATTTATCCTGCTATTTTGCAGCAGATTTGTGATTGTTTTAGGGAAATCTGCTAATAACCTAAAATAGATGACTTCCATAGCGATGATGTCACTTGTTTTCATTAATACAGAGAGGAGGCGTTGCCGATAGTCTACCGGAAATAAACATACTATCCAATCTCAGTTCGACATGCCAGGCAAAGTATGCACTCTAAAAATTGACGTAAAATAAGAATTGTTTTTTTTATCGTAATTATTACTGTATTTTTATTATCAACACTGCCTTCATTCAATAAAAGCCCGACTGAACTGGGGATAGCACCTGTTTCAAATAAACTATCCGATATTGTTTATATTTAGTGGAATGCTGAGTGTTGGTAAGTTTACTGAAAATGGCTTAAAATACTATACGCCATATTTAATTTAAAACGAAATGTTTTTGAATTGGTAAGAAGTATATTTGTAAATTTCGACAAACTTTCAAGGAAGTTTAATTTTATCGTCTGGTAACTTACTAAGAAGATTTCTTATTCGTGATACCAAATCATCGATAGGTACCGGGCAGAGGTTATGCTAGTTATTCTTTTGGAATCGTTCTCTCTTAAGGGATCAGTTTTTCTTCAATAACATAAATAAATAATCATAAGGTATATCAACAGGGTTTTCGCCAAATCTTATGAGTCTTAAATATATATTTACTGGAGTAGTACATTTTACAAATACAAGATAGACTAGAAGAATTTCACAGGGATATCCCAAGTCCTGGGTGGCTCAGTGGTCAGAGCAGTCGCCCGGATTGCGAAAGGTCGCGGGTTCGATTCCTGCCTCAGGACGTGAAATTTTTCTAGTTTTATTCTATTTTAATTACTTAGTACATTTTATTTTTTCTTGTAATGATCAAATACCTTTGATAGCAACAACACTATTATATTTTACTAAGAAACATCTACCACTAAGAAGGTAAAATATCCTATTCATTAGGCTTATTTTAACATGTGTGTGTATTACGTGTACAATTCTCAAAACAAATGATTACAAATAAATTAGACAGATCTCAATGAGAAAGATATTCTCCCACACTCGTATCGCACCCGCAAGAACTTACATTACAGTATGTGTTTATTGTATTTAAACGTAAGAGTCTCTTAATTAAACCTTAATTACTCGCGCTGGGTTAAAAAGTCCCCAACGGGTATTCAACCTTCGATGTTTCTTTGAATTTTTATTTTACTACTTTCAATTTCTAAGTAGCAAAATAACAATAATCTTATAATTACGACCCAATCACAGTTTCGTGTGATTGTAGCTGTAGTGTGTCTCTGGGGTCATTTATGACCCCACGCGTGTAGTTACGTGGTACAAATTTTGATTATTTAACCCAAAGAAATGTGCGCAAGTTACAATGTAGATCGACGAACAAAGCGGTGCCGGTGACATGTGGTAATATATTTTCATTTGCTTAACATCACCGGTATTACTGCGTAAGTCATTTATAAAATTAACCATAGCATGCCATGAAGAGTTTTTCGCAAATAATTTGCAGTTAAAATGCTAGAACCTCACCAACACATGTACAATCTATTCCTCAAGAAAACCAAAACCAAATACGGGGTAGAAGTCATATTTGCTCAAGATTCAAAGATAAATAATCCAACTTATTTTGTAAGAAATATGAGAATTTTAAATGTAAAAGAGCATTTAGAAAAATTGTGCCTTATTTGTTCCGATTAACATAGTTCCTAGATTATAGGACTGTCTAAATGTGTCTGTCTATATGTTGATTTTATTATAAGAAAAAAATATTTTATTATTGAATGTTATTGTACTATTTAAAATATATTTTAACCAATAAAATTATTATTTTTCAAGTACTAAATTTTTCATTTTCTCATTTCGATTATGGGGTCAGTAGTGACCCCCCGCGAGTACTTACGTATGTATTTTACCGCCACTAACTAAGGGTTAAGAGAACATTCATCGTGAGTGTTAAGAAAACGGTAAACCACTATCCTAAGCAGATACAAACGTTTTGATACAAGATACCATGTATAAAATAAAAAGAATAAAAATGCTTGTGCGTTTTCAGCTCATGATTCCATCGCTACATTGCGCACTTTTCCGTGTTTTCACTGTTGCAAGTACATTTCCTTACTGAAACCCATGTATTAATCTGTGCCCATGTATCAGTTTTTTGTTTTATATAATAAGAAACTATAAGTCATGTCAAGATATATAGCACAATGCTGTCACCGTTAGTAAAAATCGTTCTATTTTCTTACAGGATTGTAGAAAAGTATCCGATGCAACGTAATGCACAAAGAACGAGGAAAATGCGGACCAAAAGAGTAAAAAAGCCAATGCTTCTAATTTAAAACAAGCCTTAACGTAAGTAGTTTTCCTGGTTCTGCCTCAAGTCTGTTGAATTGTTAATTACACAGCACAAGTTTTCCACTTAGCGCCTCCAAGTGTTCTTATCTGATGTTGCCTGGATTCACGGATGCCATGCAGATCCCGAGTCGATATGCAACAAGACTATTTAGGTTATCACGGGTCTGTTTACTTGAGGTTTGTTTTATTTTATGAAATTTTGTGCCAAATGAAAGGGGTTTCATCAGCTTTTTTCTTATAAATGGCTTTAACTCTAAAACAGACATGACATAACCGAAAAATCCAGGAAAATCCTTACCGTGAATGTTTTGTGGGCTCCCTTACCCTGTAGGATATAGTGCAGTATCACCTTTTGCCTTAGTAGGTAGGTACGCCAGTGGTGGCTTCCTGTTGAAAGTGGCACTCGGAAGTTGGACTTCAAATATTACTTCCTTTTTTTACTTTGACACTTAAATTATATTCGGGATATTTACCATGTAATTTGTTTGTAACGATTTCCCGATATTTCAGCGCAGTTGCATGCGCCGTAATCACGGGTAGACTGCTGCAACTGAAGATAGAAGTCAACTTCATTGCGGGCAGATACTTCGATGTACTCATTTATTTATTTAATCTTTAATTGCACAAAATAAATTACAATTTGGCGGACTTAATGCCATTAGGCATACTCTACCAGTCAAACGGAAAGTCGAGTCCAAAATGATTAATTCGGTAGTGCAAAAACAACTGTTTAAAAATCTAAATATACAATAACATGTGAATACACATATACATATTAATGCAAATAAATATTTTAGGATATATAAATATGGACAAATACATAATTAATAAATACATATTAAATAAATACAGAAACAGTAAGGATAGGTATATCAATTGGATAAAGGTGGAGACTCCAAGAAAAGACTGCGAACTGACCGCTTGAAAGCCAGTTTGTCATTTCGTTGACGCTTTCTATTGTTACGGGCTAGGTGTGACTAAAATGCCATTTCAATTGAGCGCTCACGTTTATTAAAAACACAGAGACAAATAACGATAAATACAAATTAAATTAAATAAAATGTTAATTACAGCGTCACTTACACTAATTAATCGGTTATCGCTCTGGAACACTTGCACCGATATCGCTTCAAAGTAATCGCCTGTGCTGCGTCAAACGTCTTTCCACCGTGCTAGGGGTACTGTACTTCTAGCACGAATACTTTTAAATTTCGAATCGTCATCGTATCGAGTAGTTACGTTAGCTTTTGTCTGGCTTTAGTATGAAATTAATGCGTGCGTGAACGATACGATTACGATTCGAAACTAAAAAAGGATTGTGCTAGGGGTACCGCTCCTTTGCGCAGTAGTTTGCGAGAAGTTCCCTGCGCTGTGTTGAAGCCCTGATAGCGAAGGACCACGTTGGTTTTTAGTGGGTATTGGGCAATAGTGCCTCGAGTCCCACACTGCCCGAGCAGGGCCCCACCCTGCCTGCGCGTGCGTAAATGCATTTTCCCAACGTAAAAAAAAAAAAAAAAAGGGGTACCGCTCCAAAGTATACCGACCTTGGCAAGCGCGTCAATACGGTCGTTTTATATGCAGACAGAATACTGCTTGTCGTATTTATTCTATATTCTATAATCTAAATTATATTCTATAATATAATTGTTTGTTTTCCTAATAAATAAATAAACTGTCAGGCACTTTAAAAAACCATAAAAACGCATAGGTATTCAATATACTCCATGCTTACTGAGATCAGCTTTCTCAATTTTATTGACAAATTGTTCCATTCATTATTTTTATGCTACAAGCATCAATGAGTTCGCGCTTCTGATAAATAAAATATTATTTACCAAATGCGGTTAAAATGCCGTATTTCTTAATAAATCGTTGTAATATACCCTTTGAAGTATTTCGTATTTCCTGAAAATTTAACACAAAGGTAATTAACACAGTAGACAAATTATTTTACGGTTTATTTTTAGCATTATATTTGAAATAAACGATTAGAATCACAAGACTTGGGCACAAGCTTAGAACATTGAATTGTGAAACCCGGTTGACTGGTCTAACTACTGAGTTAAGAAGGACGGGTACCAATGGACACAGTTTATATATTTTTATTTTACATGTTATAGGAAGGAAGTAGTTACCCACCAACCCGCATTGGGCCAGCGTGTTGGTGTTATGGCCCAAGCTCCTCATGTGTTTCTGCCATGTAGGAAGGCCTGTGCCCAGCAGTGGGACGTATATAGGCTGATGATGATAAGTCAGTAGTAATGTGTGTAAATATTTATATAACAAATGCTTGTGAAACTTTCTTTAGATTGGAGTGAGTGTTCGCTTACCATAAACGACGCGCCGCCTGCGCCGCCGTTCCATTCTCCTGTGCGTTGTGGCCAGATATCGCGATACCATAATTAATTTGATGTTGCCTAAACGCCGCCGCCGCTATCCAGGCAGCGTACAGGCTAATGCGTGACAAATGCCACCGTCACAGACAGTAGTGCGTTTACGTTAAACGGACAACTGCGCAGCTCAGTTTACGAGTGCACATTCAAAAGCAGTCTTAAATTTTGATATTGTTGAAGCAAACGTTAGCTTATAACATCAAACATTACATTATTTTTGAAACACAAAAAAATAATTCAAGAATATCGATTGTACTTCATGTCACATCTCTAAACCATCGACAAACGTACACGGCCAGGAAATCGACACCGACATAGAGGTTAGTGAATACGCTTACGCGCAGCAGTGCTATTCACTAAAAGAAATATTCGACATAAAGCTTGAAGTTTGACAAGACGATGACCCGCCATTCATTTGATTTACTAATCTCTACGTCGATTTCTTGGCTATCTATGTTTGTCGCTGTTTTAGAGATTCGACACGTAGTACATACGATATTTACTTCATTCAATATTTTTTTGACGTTTACATAATTATACATATAAAAATAAATAACCTTTTTAGTTCTAGCTCACGCCGTCAAGTTGTTCTCCAACAAACGCCAAAAGCTATGTCATCGCTGCCACAACCACGTATTCAAGGCTGCTGACTTTAGAGAATAGCATAGCAGCGCTGTGCGTCAAACGTCTTAATCAATATCGGCTCGTCGTTGAGCTCGATGTCGAACGTTGCTGTTAGGTAATCGCACAGTTTCAGTAACATAAATAAATACAAATCTATGAGAGAGATTATGTTTTATTTTTGGAAGGTGTACTGTAGTAATTCAGAACCAATTTTAGGATATGTACTTACAAAGTTGATGAAAAAACAAACCTAAAAACCAATTTCCAACCGCGAAAAAACAGTACAACGTTGAAGGTAGCAGAAAGATAAAATAAAAAAGCGGTTTGTTTCGAATATTTACTAGTTTTGCCCCCATGGATGAGCAAACATTGTAGGGCACTGCAACCGGCAAACAGATTACATCGTATCTATCTATACCTTCATATTACGAGTAATTCGACAATGCAATATTATTTTTCAGTATGACTTCAGTCCCCTAGCACGAACACTTGTCAATTTCGAATCACCATCTATCGAATAGTTACGTTAGATTTTCTCAGGGTTTTTTTTCAAATAATAAGCGTGCGTGAACGATACGACTACGATTCGAAATTTAAAAATGTTCGTGCTAGAGGTACTGAACTGCATTTTTATTAATTGTATACCGATTTTATATTTCATTCGAAGAAGGTTAAATATAAATTTCTTAATATTTATAGTTGTGAAACTCAAACAAAAAACAATTAATTGTTGTTAGTTGTTTTGATTGTTTTCCAAATAATGGGCAACAGTCGCATTAACTTAAGAAAGATTTTGTACTTTTAGCATTAATTTTATTCGCCGATAATATCCGTCTGCAATGCAAACCCAATCAAACTCAGCAAACTCAAACAGTGAGGGTGCCCCGTAAACGAGTAATCGAGTGTTCAATTGAGCAAGATCTCGATTATCCAGAAATGGAAACGGCTGGCGAATTGAAAACGGATCTTTGATATACTTATATATATTTACATTTAGAAGCGAAAAATTTATAGAATAATGATTTTTTAAAAGCAAATGTCACCGGATAGTGAAATTAATTTCTGTGAGTAAGTGTAAAGTGTAAGTCAGTTTGAAAATTACTCTCATTACAACGGATTTATAAAAGTATTTCGGAGCGCACCAATTTTTTTATGTCAGTAAAACTCGTTAGGGGTATCCCTAAAGAGTTTTCCCTCAGCATGATAATGGGGCCACACCGAGGTTATGTCGGACTCCTGCAAAAAGATAACAGTATACCCACTAAAAAATTGATGGTACCTCAGAAGCGCTATGTTGAATGACGCACTATGAGAAACTAAGACATTCGCGTGTTGCGCCGGCATCGGTCGCTGACGACCTCTGCTCTACCACCCCAGGGCTCGGAGGACACCCTTTCCTCGCGGTATGGTATATGATGAGCAACAAGACCTTATCCCACCACCCCTGCTCCTGACTAGAGTGGCTGGAGTTGTCCATATTGCCGCATCCTGAGGCCAAGTCCCCTGCGACGGTCAACAGGAGCGTTCACATCGACTTCACGCTCCCGCTTCGCGATCTTCTTCGCAAGCATTATGTGCTTGCAGAACAACAGCCATGGCTTTGGTCACGGCTGGCATTGAGAGTTCCGAGCACTCTCTACACCAACACGATATTTCCAAATGTTATTTAGTGACTGTGGCATTAGTTGTGGTCTCATCGGAAGATAAGGAGTCCTGTCTTGCTACCGATAAATCGCAACAAGCCTCGGTGAATGTATAGATATTTTACCTTATATATAAATGAGGCACTCGGAGTTTGTAGGAAGCGCTCAGGAATACATACTAATATTCCTTATTAATTTTTCAAGATTTTAACTATGTACCCTCGGGTAGCCAGGAAATGTACTACCTTAGTAGTATTCTTCATTATCTTCGGACGGAACAGAGCGATAAGAATAATCTCAACTGAACAACGCTTACAGGGAAGGTACTATGTTTCATTGTTCAATAAAATATGTCAGATAATAGAGCATATGATACTGTAGTTTTTTTTTTTATACAACTGGATGACAAACAAGCTGACGGCCCACCTGATGGAAAGCGGTAACCGCCGCCTATAAACACCTGCAATAACAAGGAAAAATCACTTGATATTGCAGGTGCGTTGTCATCCTGGGGCCTAAGATGAAATGCCGTCCATGCCCAGTAATTACACTGGCTACCTTTCCCTTCAATTACCAAAAAAATGCTTTTCATTTCATTATGGCAGAACCGTCTCCAAAAATATTAATAAGATTAGTTCAGTTTTGAAATACATATACCTATTACCATTTAATGTTTTCTGAGGTGGGTTTTTATTTTATGTTTATCAAAAGAATACACAATGTTGTATATTTTTCGCTTCACCATAAAGCAAACAGTTTCATTTCCTTGTACTTCGCTATTTTCCTTTACTTCGCTATATTGCCATGTTTGCTAAAGATCTAATTACCCATGCCAACGTTTGATCAAAGCAAAGAAATAATAAATGAAAACAAACATAAGAGTTACAAGATACTTCGAGCATGAATAGGCTAGGGCAATCGCTTACCACCAGGTACTCGGTTCTAAATGTACTTACCTATTTGACTTTTATATATTTTTTCGTTCTGTACACTTTGAATGAATTATTTGGGTTCCCTCTATCTGCCAGTTTATTTACCCTAAACTTATTTGGCATAGCACACGGAACATAATCATGTTTAGACGAATGTCTAGATAAAAAAACCCCATTCGCTGTGTCTCCACGGTTCCTTGACACACCCCTTTCCATCTCTAAGAGTATCGGGATCCTTGGTGTCGATATCTCTAGTGGTGTGCAGTTCCGCGGTCATTTAGAAAATAAAGTCAAGCTGGCATCTAAGAAACTTGGTGTGCTCAATAAAGCGCGGCGGTACTTCTCTTCGGGGCAAAGACTGTTACTATATAAGTCTCAAGTGAGACCCCATATGGAATACTGCTGCCACCTATGGGCGGGAGCACCTGGATACCAGCTTGGACCGTTTGGCGCAGTTCAAAGACGCGCTATGAGAATTGTCGACGATCCCGAGCTCACAAGCGGTATTGAACCCTTAAGCCTAAGGAGAGATTTTGCTTCCTTATGTGTGTTCTACCGTTTGTATAACGGGCTGTGTTTTGAGGAATTGTTTGACATGATGCCCACGGCCTCTTTCTACCATCGCACCGGTCGCCATCGGCAGGGAATTCATCCTCACACATTGGAATTAAAATGGTCTCGTACTGTGCGGTTTCAGAGAAACTTTCTCCCGCGTACGCTCAGAGGTTTTCTCGAATGAGTACGGGGTTCTTCAAAAAAGGCGTGAAAAGGTTTTTACAGGGTCGGCAACGCGCAAGTGATACCCCTGGTGTTGCAAGCGTCCATAGGCTACGGTAACCGCTTACCATCAGGTGGGCCGTATGCTTGATTGCCACCTTAGTAGTAAAAAAAAAAAAATGGTATAAAAGTTTATGACCCAATTTTAAATGGTATACTATCAAGTAAGCAGAATTCATTTAGCAGAATTTTATTGGCATAGCGACCATATAGCATAATAATACTTACTTAAAACCTACAATTTCATTGAGTTCAATCATTCTAGGTCAATAAATAGATCTCCATGATATAATTATACATATATTTTATTAATTCTTAGTTCAAATCTCACTCAAGTTACAGCAATAAAAATTTGTCGATATCCATGCTACATTAACATTAAAAAAATACATTACAGCTTTCTGCGGTATAATGATTCTAAATCGTGACTGTTTTATGCCAAAAAAAATATTACGTCTTAAAAAATTTATAGGTTTTAAAAGTATAAGAAATGTGTACACTATCAAATCATATGAAAGGGACAGCTCCGCCTGTTGTGACACCATAATACGTACGTTTCACCATGTTTAACGTTGATCTCACTAAAGGCCCAGATAATAATAAGTCGGTTCGTTTTTCATAGGATTTAATTCAATTAGGGCGAGGTACATTATGGCAATAACACGTGTTATGTTACAGCAATTATCTGGATCAGTTAATTACAGAGCGAATGTAAACCTGTTATATGTATTGCTCATTGAACGGATAAACAAAGCGGCTGTGAAAAATAACCTGTAGGCCTACCATGAAAATGTTTTCCGAAATTTCAGACTAAAATTAAGCGTGTTTCGTCATATTTTCGCCAGCCCTACATGTTTGACGTAAAAATTGATTTTATTGCACGTTGCCGCCAAAGCGGTGCATCCGTGCAAAAATTATCCGAGTATGGCTTCTTCGCTATCAGCCACATAAAATTAACTTAATAAAAGAAGCCGAAAACGAGTGAATAACTAATTACAATCAAATCCAGTCAAACAGTCCACCACCTCTCCTTCAACTGCCCCAGGTTCTAAAAACACTAGACATGAGCTAAACTAGCACACACACACACACACACACACACACACATACATACACACACACACACACACACGCAAGCGCACGCGCCAGCGCGCGCGCGTGAATGAGAGAGAGTCACACGTATACACTCGTTTAACATTTTTTTTCCAAATCTATCTTCAAAAACATATTTATAATAGTACTTGAAAACAACTTTCTCAATTTAATGACTCAATAATCACAAATAAAAGCATAAATAGCCTGGTTAAAAGAACATAAATTCAAATCGGGTATATTTTATATACCTACCTTCTAGATACTACTTACTTTTTGTTGAAATATGTTAAATATTGACTAATTATAGCCTGCGACCCCGTTTCTTATTATAATATTGACAAATTATAATAAGAAAACGCGCGTCGCGGGCTCCGTCCCCGCCCTAGGAAATATTTACTTTATTTTTCTACAGTGATAAATGTTTAAAGTCGAGGCTATAAGTGCTTACCCTGTCAAAACACAAATTCCAGACATAATTGTTTTTATTTGTCTTAAGCTTGCTATTTGTTAATATCTAAACAAACGTTGAATACCTAGAAAGAGTTTCCCTTCTTCTCCAGAGCTAAAATATTCATCAAAGCTATGCCGAAGCGGTAAAAAGGCTAATATAAAAGAACTTAGTATGAGACTATATAAATAAAGAGCCTTTTATTTTTGTTTAACATTTATTTGTTAAGAAAATTGTTTCTTTATTTGTTTCAATTATTTAAGGAGACTTTTTTATCTAACATATATTATTTTGTTAACCTACTGTTATGCTATTGAAAATGGTATGTCTATTGAGGTGTTTGTAAGAGGCTTCTCTATTTATAATACCTATTACGTATCTAATAAGTTGACCAAAACTTTTGTATTTTTTTCAATTCTCCTTGCTACTGTAATATTTTTAAACTAGATTTTCTCTCTTGAAACCAAATATGATAATTTTCTTATGAACATGGTTCTAGTACCAAGATTTACTAAATTTCTAATAATAAAGAGCAAACTCGTATTTCCCAACATGACAATTTTTATTATAAATATTTTTCGAGCCCCTAGACATAACGTAAAAAATATCTGTTAGTTTTCTTTTATTGAAGCTGTATACAAATTGTAATAAAATAAGGAACAATGGAGCGAGTGCCAAGTGTACTCGGTTTCATAACGTTGTTTCCGCACTTTACCCCGAATGTCTGTCTCAAGCACGACTGGCTTTGTTTACATTGAATTCTTTCACCCACTGTCACCGCATATTCTTAGTGCTAACGTTTCAAAAATTATTACAATGAAGTAGCGCTAAATTATGTAAGTGGCTCTGTGGTTTTCGTAAATCATTTGTAAAATCGAAACTAATAATTACATAATTGTTCTTATGTAATTATTAGTAAATCTTTTATTGATTTTCAAGTAAAGGATTACCGATATTATAAATGCGAAAGTTTGTCTGTCTGTCTGTCTGTTATTTCTTTACGCTTAAACCGCTGAACCGATTTAGATGAAATTTGGTATAGAGGTAGTTTGAGTTCCTGTGGAGGACATCGGATGCTTTTTGGCGCGATATCCGATATCCACGCGAGCGGAGCCGCGGGCGGACACTAGTGAAAAAAAACCTCGCGCGTGATCACTAAATTTATGAATTAAATAAAAAATCTGGTTTAAAAATAGTTGGCTCTTACATCCTCTGTAAGCTTATACTTCGACGTAATGACGTCGAAGTATAAGCTTACAGATATATGCAATGGAATAGAATGCAAAAAAGATATTCCACATAATATGTACGTATTTAAATGAAAAAAATAATAATACATAATTATTTAATAAAGAAAGAATTGTTTGATACAATCTAAACATCAATCAACTACATATCTTAGGTGCTAATATGCAGACGCTTAGTATCCTTAACACAGAGTGGTCACGATCTGGGGCAGGCCCTATAACATGGTCCGAGACAAACTGTCCCTATGCTACAACCTTTTGTCGCTTACCAGCCACCCTCGTTTCCTTAATCATCCATTCAATAGAAAAGCCATTGTGTTTGTTTTGCAGGGACTTCACAAATTGCGTAGTCATAACGCCCTAATATCTTAATTATTCCAATTTAGTCCCTAACAAGGTCAATTTTTACTTCGCTTACTTTTTACCAATACTGAAAATATTGGTAAAAAGTAAGCCAAGTAAAAATTCCTAATTTTAATTTCTAAAATTATTTCCGATCTCTAATTATACAGGGCATAAATCTCGCATCCAAATTTATGCAAATAAAATGTGCCATTACGCTTCGTTACACGATATCAAGCAACTGAAAAGGATTGGAGAAAGTTCTGCGGATCTTTAATGGTTGATTTAATTTTTCATTTTTGCATTTAAATAAAATTTGTAGAGGCTTTCAGCGGCTGCTAGGTTTTTTGCCTACCCTCGGTGTAGGGAATTTGCATTGAAAATATCTTTGTCTAATTTGATTTTGTACCCGTCATTAGTCCGATTTAAAATAACATTGCTTACTATGTCTCAAGTGGTGTATTACAGGTGACTCAGACTTATCTAAAGATAAAATAATAAAATATACTTATCTTATCTTTTAGTGAACTCTGGTTATAATCTGTGTACACTCTTCATCCGGTCACGTCCGGAGCACTCCGCTTACCGTCCGACTTTTCTATTATTCAATCAAATAAACGTTTGCTTTGATGTTTATTACCTTTCCCCTAAATGATGGCTAACTGGTAATGGATCAATAGCACTGCAGGGGAAAACCATGAGTTGTCAAGGGGTCGTTGTAAGCTACTGAATAATATTATAACGAAACGACAAAATAATTTTCGTGTTTGGACAATGAATCAAGTATTTGGACAAAAAAACAAAAAATGGGAATTATGAATATAATATTTTTATACTGTCTTTCAACAGACCGACTAAAATAGAAGAACGTGTCTTCAACAATAAAACTATTTTGTGTTAAATAATTAGTAGTAGATATAAAATTAAGATTCAAGATTGAATTTTGTACTATAAGGACCACATTTCCCCATGATTACAAAACAATAATCTGGACGGCACATATATAAATGTCCTTCTACAAGCGATAAGTGTACTTAGAAATCAATTCTGAATCCCGACAGTTTACAGAGCTGTCGAAGAGACGTCCACTCCGCCGCCGCCAGCTGAAGCCAGAGAGGGCTTCACACAGACGCATTTTCAAAACGTACTTACATTGTGATTTCCCCAGCGCAGGTTCTGAAAATCTCGTAGAACGTAAGAATCCCAAGATATTCCTCTGCGAATATTATTATATTTTGATATCTAAATGTTAAATATTTTTTTCTGTAAAGTACCCATATACTAAACACAATAGATTTTTTATTGCGCGTGAGCGCCGAAGTGGTGGTGATAAAAATAACTCTTGACTGAATTCATTGTTATAAACATAAAAACAGTTAATTTCGTGAATTTAAATGTCAAATGTGCGTAACAATAATATGATTATGAATATCTAAACAATACCTAGGAATCATAAAAAAAATATTATATTATTATGCAAGTAGCGTATCAGAAAATGTTGCAGGTAAATAAAAGAATTTCTTCGGCATTTTAGTATAATCCACAATGTTGAAGCAACGCAGGTTGCCAATAAGGGTCCAAAACTCAGTAGACCGCAAAATGTTTTATGTTGCCTTAAACGTTACCAGGTTCTTGTTAGACCGTTACCCGCGCAATAATGCCATGAAGATTTCAAAACTGTTCCTTAAGGGAATCCCTCGATATTCATTGGGGAAATATTGCGGAACACCCGCTCCGAATGTAATAATGGCTCAACTTATTCCCACGAATCTAGTTCCAAGCGCCCAATTGCGAATATTAAAACAAAATGAAAGCGCTCTCTTCTCGGATGAAACAGTTTCTTTATTAAAGTATAAACTCCACAATAATTTAAATAAACTAAGATAAAACTAGAGCAGAATAAAACCATCTAGCCTCTCTTGAATTGAGACGCCCCGCAAAGAAAAAGTCCTCGTAGAGAATAGCATCGGACCCGGAAAATTGTCTATGGGAGAGAAAGAAATAAAACTGCCGCATTGTGATTTATGTTAATCTTACACTGAAATAATACTATACTTAGTGCTTTTACCCTTATCCCTTATATAATATGTTAATTCTACGGGCAGGTGTATGAACATTCGAGTAAAGAAGATTCAGAACCCAAAAGCTGGATTAGTCGTGGGCCTTTAAGAAATCTACCGAAATAAAGACATTCTCAACAAATGTTACAGAATGGTGAATTTATTTGCATAATTCAGCAAACCTAAATCCTTTGTCCGCGGCCCGCCGCTGAAATAATAAATTTACTCCATGTTCTACACTCAAAATCTGAACAAAATTATTTGCCTTTAAGGCCTCTATCTTTTAGGTCTGCGTTCACATTCATTCAAACTTCCGGTTGATAACTGTTGGCTATTTTGCACCGAGAATAATACCAAAACAATATGAAGCCACACACTTATTATGGTTAAAGGCGTTAGTTTTTTGATATTTCGCCCATATCACATTTAGTATTCTGATCGTACGCGACTCGAGCAATTTTACCGCTAGCACAATATGTGTAAATTTAGAGAACGTTTTCGGTACATTATTACGTTTAGGGATTTTCAAGAAAATTGCCTTATTACCTTTCTTGAGTTCGATTCTGAGCTTGGATTTAGTTGGGTTTAGAGGACGCTGGCCGAAAAATATTATTTTGTTAACTGTTAGGTTGAATAACGTGATTTGTAAAAAAAAACCTTTATCTTATTCTTTAGGCCCTTACCAGCCCGCTGGCGTCGAGTGAACAAAATATCAGAATATGATTATTTGTGTGCCACGTTTTTTGTAATTTTCCTTCTTTCATAGTTGGAGGAGTTAACAGTTTTTGCCTTGTTATCTAGCGATCAATCACGTCTATTAAAATAAATTTATTGTATTGAATACAAATGCAAAATTATTTTTATTGTATTTGTTAACAGCAATATTTACATCTGATAAATCCAATTAATCTTTTGGAACTAACTTGACTGAAAAAATAATGACACCTCTGGCGAGAAAAAACGAATTAATCTTAAAAAGAAAAACGATAAGTACTTCTTACATGTACGTACACACAATGAAACCATAATGATACCCAACCACAAAGAAAAACGCTCAACATTAACACAATATCTGCGGATGAAAGCACAATGAAGACGTATAAAATTGCTATACAGCAGGAGTTACAGGCAATACGGTACAGTCATCGCATCATAAAGCAAGCACGGTCGGCGGGATTCGCGGCACGTATGAGCCTGGTATATTGAACAAACTAAACAGTTGTAAGAATACCTCACCCCGGCTCGTAGGTAAATTGTTTCGCCTGTTATTTATGTTCAGCAGCTTGCTAATACGTGCGCCGCTTCTCAAAGTGGCTGCGTGTTTGCTTTCAGTCAGAGTTTTTAGTGCTTGATTGTATTATTTTGCGTTATAAAATGTTTTTTGTTCGAGTTAAAATTCTCTTTCGAATTACGAACACGTTTTAAGAGGTGCTCACGTATCCAATGCTCACACGAGTTGGTTTGACTTGAATGGATGAATTGAATGACTGACACCAGATTCGGTGTTGTGGTTGTCGTTGTAATCAAACCGCTTGCTCTCACTGCAACTGCTTATATTTAGTTGATATTAGCTGAAACATTACTGGCAAAGTGTTGAACAAGTTAAAAAGATTCTTACAATTGTGAGCCGACATAATTTTGAAACCCCAAAGTGTCTTCAAATAAACGATATAGAAGTATGATGTCTTATTCGGTAACATTATTTTAACATATCCATCCTAATCAGAGAACTTGACATAATTCATACCTCCTGAGAATTTCACAAGTTTGTAAGACTTAAATACGATAGGTATAGTAAGTAAGTTTTGAATCAGAAATCTCCCGAGGTTGCCATAAATGTTTCTTTGAGGAACGTGAAAATCTTTCGTCTGTCGGTGCTGTCAATACTTTGTCAGTTATAATTACTCACAAACTGTGAAATTCTTATTCTAGTTCATACGGTTCCGATTAAGGCAAAACTATTTGTCCACACACTGTGTCTACATTAATTCAAACTATTATCCTTCTCACGGGTCTGCTAGCAGATATTCTTTTAGGAATAAGTAGAGCCTATGTACATTTGTATATAAAATATATTTTATTTAAATATTGTATGTGTGCATTTTTATTGTATCGTATTTTTTTTCTCTCTTTATTAATAAAGCAAAAGCAGTAGTTCCCTTAAGAGGGGGCATAAAGCAAATCACTGATCGTAGATTTGATTTTAATCGTATTAAATCAAATCCAAATGAGCTGTAATTTTAAATATAGTAATTACATTATATTTGTGAGGGTTGTGTCAGAGCAAAAACATGAATTTATAAAATGTTCTCGATAGAAAAAAATCACAAAGATACCTCTGACTTTCAACGAGATTCAATTTATTGTCCAAATCACATTACTTCACAACAGGGAAAATTGATAAATATGTGAGTTATTATGTTTCCGAGGGCTTCTACTAGCGATTTTTCAATATATGTTATAGTTTGCAAGTAATTAATAAAAAACTATATTGGCGCATACTCCATTTTCCTTCCGCGCTAAACGTCATTGTCCGTCTCTGTCAGTCGCATGGTAGGCCGCATGATATTTGTTTTGTTTCACTCGCGGCTGCTCTATTGAGACGGGAAGACTATGTTTCTGCGTTCTCACGCGCCCTCGGCAATATTCTCGCGAATAATTTGTAGTTTATAACTTAAAAACCATAATATTGTACATATATTTTAAAACTATTGCTTAAAAAGTTTAATGAAACCTTGTGAATTGTGATTTTTCATAATTATTAAAATAAAATGCTATAAAATGAAACTGAAAATTCAAATGACGGCTAGGTGTCAGACTCAAGTTTTTGTTTACTCACTTTTTAATTGTTGATATCGACCTTATTTTTATGTACATTAAGCAGAAATCGCATTGTCTTTGCAATCTCAGTAGGCGTAGTATATGTAAAATAAAATCATGCTTTGTGTTTCTTAGTGACTTAAGTACTCGTATTTGATTTATTTGTAATAAAACTTTTTTAGATGGTCGAGATTTTCATATGCATTTATAAAAATCACAATATTATAGGGCAGTTATCAATATGCAGTTGGAGAATCTAACACCGTAAGGGTTTATGCTATTCACCTAAGGCATAATAAACTTTATTGCAATTTAATGATAACAATGTTTTTTCAGATCAGCATCGGTTTAATATCACCACAAATACACCTAATTAAAAAATCTTATTAAAGTGAATTCTGTAGTAAAAAAAATATGGTATCTACTATAACATTTTTTAAAACAAAAATACATTATAGTGTCATACATAATATATACTAGTTAAAGTTTATTTCTTTTGGATCACTAGAGGTGTTAAATTCAATAAGTGTCGAGATAAACTTTGCTATAAAATCGTTAAGACGAAGGATAGAAAGCGGTAAGAAATTAGTAGGATATACCTAATGCTCCATTGGCGTAGTGGTATTCGCGTCTGGCCGGATATAAGGAGACGCGGGTCGATTCCTGGCTGGAGCATATATTTTTCATCGTTTGCTTTCTTTACTTGTAATTGTTTTAATAAAGTAGGCGTTTAAACGCACCAAAAACATTAAAATATGAATAGTTTATTACTATTAACATCAATAAAAACAAAAAATTTGCTTAGTTGATGTAATCTAAAAAATATGACAATACTTGTGTGTTGTTGTTTTTTTTTAATGTAAGTGGTGCATTTCTTGATGGAAAATTGGAAATACATTTCATAATAATATATAACGTACAAAAGTGAGTGGTGGTTCCGTTAGTACAACAGTTAATTTAAAGACGGGATATATTTGTTTATAGAAATAGTTTGCCACTTTCAAAAACATCTTATTCATTCGATAATTTTATGACATTCGTATGAAATAACACAACATTGGCTGCACTATTTTATAGAAAGGACATGGACTAAAAGTGGTTCGGGTTCACCAGCTGTGTCCAAAGCTGTCGAAAGAATATTACGAGTTCATTTACCATTTTTCAGTACAAAATGTATGAAAAATGTTTTTGGTGATTTATGACAATTCTAGTACACATACCTTAAATGGATTGGTAGGTGGGTGCCTCGAACGCATTTTGCATCGGTAGGATTTTTTTCTTAATCGCATTTTGCCACGATCCTGTTTTGTCACGAGTGCATTATGTATAATCGATTTTTACCTTAGTCTCCTATTTCATAATCTCAGTTTTTCTAGCCGCATTTAGTCATAAACGCATATTCAAGAGAATAAGTGTGTGTCAATGTTTTTGAGCTCTTCGTCTGTATCTGTTGGTGACTGTAGGTTAAAATAACGAAAAAAATATGAAATTTTAATTTTCATGAAAAGTAACTTTAATAGCCTAACTGTTTTTAAACATTTATTATATTTTGAGAGTGATACACGTAAAGAGAAAAAACAAATTGCAATCTTTCAATTTACAGTAGGGCAAAAAGCATATAAGACTATGCTGTTAGGCAAATTAGTTATAGACCAAAAAGCGAATCAGACATGCTGTAAGGCAAATTTCCTTTAGGAAAAAATATGATTATACATAAAGCACACGTGACAAAACACGATAGTGGCAAGATGCGATTAGAGAAAAAATCCTACTGATGAAAAATGCGTTCGAGGTGCCCATCTACTAAATACCTTAAATGGCCCCTTAAGTGTTTTGATCCCCATAAGAAGTAGGATCGATAGGCTTAAATTTTTTTTTGGTATTTTGTATAGAGGTCATTTAGCATAGAGGTCCGCGCCACGGTCCAGAAAGTAAAGGCGGCGTGGCGTTGCACTGTTAAACGTACTCAGTGCAGGGCAGTGTCACTGGTGTGAGATTATTTTTTGTTTCTACATATGTGATTGAAAAAAAATGTCTTAAATATTTTTCACTACTGATATTTCCATTTCCACACCTTCTAGGAAGGTTCTAAGAAACTTTATCAAATCTTCTATTTCACTCTTAGGTGTAAATTTTAATGTCTCTCTGACCAATATTAGTGAGCATCTCGTTATATGTGCCCGGTTACATCAATGTTCCAAGCTTACTGATACGTTTTAAAAAAACATGACAAATGATTCAACACCACCTCACGTGAAGCGATTAGAAGAGTTTTTAAGCGCAGACAGGCACTAAGTATTCCATGTTTTTGAAGAACGACAAAGAAACAAGTCACTAAACGTCTTTATAAGTGATGTTGGAGTGGAAATAGTTATTACAACAGAATTGATTACACCGAAAACTGGTACGCGTGCTCTTGAGTAGGAAAAAGGAAGCTGAGATAAGGTCTAAAAGCTCATCAAAACACTCTTCATTATTATACAAAATAGAAGGCGCTTCTCATAAGCGTCACAATGTTTCGAAGTAATTTTAGAGGCTCAATTGTGCTTCTGACCTCTACATCACTAATTATATGGACAGCACGAACATTGCAATCTTTCCAGTGCATATACTTAGTAGAGTGTAATCCAACAGGTGCGAGTTATATTCCACGCAAGATCGGTCCTTTGTTAACCGACTTCAAAAACGAGGAGGTTCTCAATTCGGCCGGTATGTTTTTTTTTTTCTATGTATGTACACCGATTACGCCGAGATTACTGATCCGATTTACGTGATTCTTTTTTTGTTCGATGCGGAATAGCTGCCATTTGGTCCCATAAAAATTTTTTCAAAAACAGTTGGGTACTTTGGTTTTAAATTTTAAAAAAACTGAAATTATTAAATCGTCTACATATGCGAAATTGCGAATTTTTGCTTTTCCAATGACTTTTTAGTGAAACGATACGATAGTAGGAAACAATATAAGTTGACGGTCACCCATCTAGCTTCGACCGTAGAAAGTTATCACTAAAAATTGTGAAAAAAAAATTTTAAACAAAAATTAAAACCGACTTCAAAAAACTGAAAAGGATAAAATAATTAAATTTAAGTAGATATTCATCCCCTAGAAACATATTTTTGGAGTTGGTGCTAAGTGCTTCACTTTCTATTGTTTTTGGAAACCACTTAGCACCAACTCCAAAAATATGTTTCTAGGGGATGAATATCTACTTAAATTTAATTATTTTATCCTTTTCAGTTTTTTGAAGTCGGTTTTAATTTTTGTTTATTATAAAGCAGATATACTTGGTCAGCCGTGAAAAATCAATGCACCTCGTCGTGTAGTTTCTTTGATTTGGATTTCAGTCGCTTTTCATTCAGGGGAATGAAAGGCGACATTTTAGTTGTGAACGCGCACAGTTGTGGTATTTAACAATAAACTCAACAAGATTATTCGAACCCTGTTTAGACGTAATAAGGTTAACACAACAACCCTGTCTGTTGAGCTCGAGGATAATATTAATTCTCTCTTTCTCGGTTTTAATGCGCCCCGCCCCTGGGCAACCGTTATATCTATCTAGCATGCACTGTACTGTCATCTGCATAGCTATTAATGTTACAATGATTCAGTTTAAACTGATGTAGCAGCAATATTGAATACAGTTGATGGTAACCTAAATTTTGAAAGAAATATGATTTCATTTTTAAAAGTAAAAAGTACCATTTCAATTCCTCTGTTTTAGATTATTCATTAAATTCTTTAGCGTATCTATAACTTTTTCCACATGAGTGACATATCTTTATTTCTCTTAATGTGCCAACTACATCTAATTCAAGAGCACCCACAAATAAATTACCCACATTGATTTGCAATTAGAGATGGTTTTAGTATGTTGCACCATTTACAAAAATTATATATGCAGATAGTTGATATGTATGCGAAAATAAATAGTAAAAGGATACATTATATTTCATTCGAGAAAATCAAACAAGACTTAGATCTTAAGTTCACAACTATTTAACATATTTTTAATTTGAAAAATATTGCTGAATTAGTAAATTAACTGTGTGTCGCCTTGACGAAAATTTGGCCTAATTTTGACTCTAGTAACAATAAAAATCTAAACTTCAATATTAAATTGAGCCAATATAATTAATATTATAGACAAAAAATGAATTACATTTACTCCTAAGAAGCTACTGTTGCTTTCATGTGAATATTTTGCGTATACTATGTTATGACGTCGGCAGGTGACTAGACGAGCTTGATTGACAACACACTGCAATCGTGCCTCGCGATGCGGGGGGTGCGGGTGAAATTTGATTTTTTTCTAGCTTTAGGCGCCCTCTTAAGGAAACTACTGCTTTTATAGTACTTTTGAATTTAAAAACAATTTGTGATACATTAGCAAATAACAGTTTCCCCTGCTAGTTAATACACAAAGATTAAAGAGAAGACAGCGTAAGCAAGCTGAATAAACATAAATTACATTTAAAAATCTCAACTACATTTTCAGAAAAGACTTAGATACTAAACAATTACAACCGGACTGCTCATATTACTCTTGGACCATAAAAACAAGAGATATCACTACAAAACATTTTTTTTAAAGGCTTATAATCTATGATATGCAGCCATCTATACCTAAGCTTTGCATACATTAAAAATACTTTTAAAACTAAGAGTATTGTAAGTATTGTAATACGTTGCTTGTTTCAGCAAGACCGGCCGTGGAAATCTTAAGTGGAGACCTTTGTCTAGCAGTGGTTCTCTTTCCGCTGGAATCATGATGATGATGGTAATGTCATATTATATTTTCTCGAGCACTGCTTAATAGGGTAGTTGACATCTTTTATTCATTTCATAAAGAAGAAGTTTATAACTCATGACGAAATATTGCAGACGAAATAGTATGTTTAAGATCAATAGTTTCAGAGATACAGTGGTATGTTTGCGGCGGTTACAGTGGAGCGGTTTTGGACGATGCGCCGCTACACATGTAGCGGCGCATCGTCCAAAACCGCTCCACGCTCCGGGACCGCTCCGCTCCGCTCCGCGCTCCGCTACGGGACAGGTGACGTCACATGTTCCTTTATTACTACAAACAGTATGGGCATATTGACAAAATCAATAATAGCTATGTAATATGTATGTTTTTAGTCAAAGTGGTCATGATCATATCTAGTTGTTTTAATTGATTTCAGCAATCTAATAACATCAACATTTTTTACTTACATTTTAGAAAAAAAAATTAACCATTTTCATAATTTTCTAAACAATATAACTCTTTTCTCTCTCTTCATATCAGGAGAACTCTCTTACGAGTACTAGAAATGACAAAAATCACCAAAAACTTTTCCCATACATTTTGTACGGAAAATCGATAATTCATTTTTGGTTGTCTCCTAATAATTAGATCTTTTTACCCTAGATTTCAATTCTGATAAAATCATACTACTTTCATCTCTTTAGATCATATTGTTTAGTTTTACGGAAAACTTCGTCCTTATTGCTTTGTTTGCAATATTTATATCAGTTTTTACATTCAATTGAATGAGATAGAGAGCTTTTAATGTAATGTTTGATTTTGAAAAATTAAAATGTCAATTGTTACCTGTATACCACGCGAGCGAAGCCGCTTTCAGAAGCTGGTTAGCTATAATTCGTAACCGCGTAGTGTACCACCAAACCATTACTCACCATTTTTGTTGTATTTGAAAAATATTATTTTTTTAAGTTTATATTTCTACTAGTGGCCGTTCGCGGCTCACCATACGTGGATGTCAACCACCGTCCCTTTTACTAGGTGGTAGGCCCGTATGTAGAGTCGTTTGGGTCGATGTACGGTGGTGCCTTTCCTAATTCGAACGTGGAAATAGTTCGCTGTGTTAGAGAACCGAAAATGGCCACTGTAATTAATGTGCATGGAAGGCATTTCATCTAAGGACTCAGAATGTATTTATATAAATACAATTAAGTAAGCAACATCCTCCTTGAAATCGTATATCAAGTTAAAAAACACTAGCATTTATGGTTACCTAGGTATACTTTTGTGTCTATAGTGGTAAGGTTGAGAGGGTCCGAAGAATAAAAGCACAGGAATACACGTCACTTTATGGTATATTACGTTTAAATATAAAATACATTATAAAACTGAACACTGAAACACTACAATAGGCTTATAAAAATAAGGTACTTACAAAAGTGCCTTGAGATTTGCTGACAAAAGTACACAAATATTAGTTTAATGTCCAATCCGAAATAATAAGCTACTGTAATATTAATATAATATCGCCGAGAGCCAGACACTGATATAAGAACGGAGATACGTCTCCTCTGGTGGTCAGCATAATAATGATTTGTAAAGATAAAACCGAATCAAACGGCAGTATGAATTTAAATTTTGAATTTATGTTGATTTAAAATTGCCAGGAAGTTAGGAAGTAGAAACGAGGTGCTAAAACATCGCAATGTTATAAGTACCACGTTACACTTTAATCCTTGATGAGGTTGTTTTTACTGACGCGCTACGCTTGATATGCGGCCGCCTGTTCGTACTAAGAAAAAATAACTAAAATATAGGTATATATTGCCCAGTAATCGAGCAGGAGATATTTTAAGTTAAGGCGTTATTTTAATAAAATTAGTTGTTTTTTTTATTGAATAATAAAGTACAAAGGCACTCAATATTCGAGTTTACATTAACAAGCCAGGCAGAAAACTAATAAAGACTGCAGTACCCATTCTCATTTTTAATTACAATAGTTAAAAGTTTCATAAATAGTTTTCTTTTCGTGAAGAATTTTATAACGTAATTTATTTTAAGCTCCTTGGCTCCTTTAGAAAAAATGATGTGATGTGGTGCCAATAACTATCTACTATCACTAAACGAAAAGTTTGAGATTTGAAATAGGTACATTAGCCTTCTTGCGATTATATGCACATTGGTTCCCCTTTGGTTGATCAACAGTTATTATACAAATTTACAGATAACAAGCAACGAAATTCAAAGTTATCATTTCTCAAATCAACGTTCCATTTATTTATGTTTCACAAACTTTTCATCACATAAAGTAATTTCTTCATATATTGTCATTTTGCAAAAGAACATTAGTAAATTTTTTCTTAACACAAATACCTTAAACGACAAAGATCAATTGACCAATTTTTCTTTAATAATATGGTTACTTAGTCTAAAGACATTAGGCAATTTATGGTATGGCACCGTATCATTTCTTAAATTTTCATGCTAAAAACATAAGAATCCCCGAAAACGGTATATTGTATTATGTACCTATGTTAGACCGAATGGTGGTTTATAATAATATTGTTAGTCCTAAAAAATATGTTTAAAAGTTAGTTATGTTATCAATATCATTAAGCTTAGTTATTATAAGACTTATTATGAAGAAAATCATTTTATCCGGAGACAGTTTCAATTACATTTGAAATAATTTAACTAAAATGTTGTTTTATGAATCTAAACAACCGTTGCGTTTTAAAATTCAGTGACAGAAATATATCGCTGTAAAACCGACACCACGTAGTCTTGTCTGCCCTACCCCTAGAGTGTAATTTAAGCCCGCGAAGGCATTTTTGAACTGTCTGCTTGTCATATGCATGTTTGCGTTTTGAGGTCCTTGTTAAAGAATTAGTTTGCGTAATGAAACATTGACAAATGTTGCTTGTGAAATAGTGGTTTGCTAATGAATTGTGTGTGAGACATTAGACAACCATGCACATTACATGGTTCAGCCGTGTGAATCTTCTTCTTTTAATTTAATGGCTTCTCAGTTGTGATTCACTAACAGAAATATTCGACATCTAGCTTGACGACTGACAAGACGACGAGCCGCCATTGATCTTGACGTTTGAGCACAGCGCTGCGCGTAAGCGTATTCACTAATCTCTACGTCGATCTCTAGGCTGTGTATTTTTGCTGTAGTCTAGTTTTGCTGTCACTGTTTTGGATATAAGTACGACATGAATTACAATCGATATTTTCCGAGTTCGTTTTTCTTGTGTTTAAAATGAATCAGAATGACTTCATGCAATACTTGATTGACTTTACATTAACAACTTTTTGGTTCCGGCTCACGCCGTGCTCGTCCTCGGAATGCTAGTGTCACCAACGGTTGTCAAACAAACACCAAAAGGTATGACAGCGCTGCCGATTGCCCGAATTCAATTGCACAGCTTTACCTCTTGTGCGAAGGTTTTATACTTTAGAATAGAACATAGGGCACTGAATTAGTAAGGGTACTGACTCCTCAACTAGCTGGACATCAAT
Source organism: Nymphula nitidulata (assembly GCA_947347705.1). Classification (NCBI taxonomy): domain Eukaryota; kingdom Metazoa; phylum Arthropoda; class Insecta; order Lepidoptera; family Crambidae; genus Nymphula; species Nymphula nitidulata. The sequence continues at coordinate 10,731,211 of OX374625.1, read as the reverse complement.
ATTATTATTTGAATACTAAAGAACGTCAGAAAAAGAAAACTGCAGCATGATAACTTAACAAAGCGAATATAATAGTACTTTATTCGACTCATTAGGCTTGATTTAGTATACCTACTGAATTAAACTAATCTGAAACTAATATTTCATAACTGCGCTCTGACTAACTTCGTTAGCTTCTTAGTACATTAGAATTGTTATGGGCACATTATATCTTATTTAGGGTTTGCTCTGTTGTTTGGAGGAAGAAGTAGAAAGTTAAATAACCTATCTTAGTGTACGGAGTCTAAATGATTAATAATGATAATGTAGGTATACAAAAAGTTATTATTGTTTTTTTAAACAAAAATAAAAACCGCCTTCAAAACACTAAAAAGGAAAAAATAATTAAATTTAAGTAGGTACTTCTTACATAAAAAGGTATTTTTGGAGTCGGTGTGAAGCACTTTAGGAAGAATAGAAAGTGAAGCTTTCTATTGTTTCTGGAAATAGCTTAGCACCAACTTCAAAAAATTCCTTTTTATGTAATAAAGTACCTACTTAAATGTGATTATTGTTTCCTTTCTATTGCTTTGACGTCTTTTTTTTTACAATTCTCAGTAATATATATTTCGAAAGTCAAAGGCAGATGGGTGAGCGTGTACCAACACACACAGAAATATCTTAAGAACCACTGAAAAGTCACAAAAAAGCAAAAATGTAGCTTTGACCTCAGAAAGTTGTCACTAAAAATTGAAAAAATTAAATGAATAATAAAAAAATAAAAACTGACTTCAAAACATTTATTGCCCGTGGTCAACCCACGCTGTCCACCTAGATGGACCACGGGATTTTTTTTTACGCGTAGTAAACCTAGGTCACTACCTAGGTTTAGTGGACCACTAAAAAGGAAAAATACTTAATTTTTTTTGGAGTTGGTCCTAACCATTTTCCAGAAGGAATAGAAAGTAAATCACCGACTCCAAACAATGTATTTTCTTTACCTCATCATCACCAGCCTATAGGTACATATCCCACTGCTGGGCTCAAGCCTACCTACATGTGGAACAATACATAAGGAGTCCATAACACCACCACGCTGGCCCAATGCGGGTTGGTGGATTAAAGCGGTTGCAGGAACATCCGGGACCAACAGCTTAACGTGCCTTCCGTAGCACGGAGGTTCTCGAGATTATAAATTTTGATTTCGTCTAAACCAGAGAGCATAAACCACTACGCCACCGAGCTCCTCAGTACTTAAATTAAATTATTTTTCCTTTTTCGTATTTAGAAGTCAGTTATTATTTTTTGTCTAATTATTTTTCAGAAATTTAGAATATTCCTAATAATGTAATTGATAGTTTTCATAATATATACTTAAAGTTTTAAAATATAGTTCAGACACGCGATACGTAACTTGTTATATAGTGGATTGTATTTCCAGCCAAGGTAATCCATCTGATGTCAAAGATTGGTTACTAGCCTAATTCATACCTATAACAAAAAAGGCTATTGTATATATTGCTACCGACCTTTTCAGAGCCTTTGTTAGAAAAATCTCAAAGCAACTTTTGTAAAAAACGTAGCTTTTATTGAAGTAAGCGAACCTTTTCAACTTAGTTTAAACAAACTTCATAGATTGTTACGGCTATTGGTGTATCGACAACACTGTTAAGCTGCGTAATTAATCGAAGTAGTGCTATAATTTGTCTTCGTCAAGTAGCAAATAGCTAATTCCCACACATTAGGGACACAATGGCCCGCCCGGTCGGTCTTATTGATTACCGCCTATTGTTCGCTCAGACCTCCTTAAATGATACACTTGACGCGATTTATCAAGACTACTACCGTTTATTGGTAAATTAATGGGCTAATGACGCTCGCAAACAGTGTTAAAAGGTGGTAAGGTGGGACATTGAAAAAGTGTCTCATTTAATTTCAGTGACAATACCGAGGAAACGGGTCTTTTGCCTTTTTAATGGCTTCAAAAAGAGTTTTATTTTTATTAGGTGTATTTACTAGGTGTTAGCCACGTATGTAGTCGTCTGGGTGGGTACAACCGCCTTTCTTATTTTACCCTGATTGAAGGGAAAGGTAGCCAGTGTAATTACTAGGCATGGAAGGCATTTCATATTAGGCCTCAGGATGACAATGCACCTGCAACACTATGTGATTTTTCCGTGGCGTCTTTAGTGACCACTTACCATCAGGTGGGCCGTCAGCTTGTTTATAAAAATAGTTGTATATATTGTCTAGTTGTATAAAAAAATCTAATAGAATATTAAGCAGACTTTTGGTGAATATACATAATAGATATATTTAAAGAAAATAAGTTTTAAAATAATAATACGTAATTTTAAAGGAGTGCTAGTATAAATATACTAGATAAACATACAAACATCCAAAAAAATGTTGGTACTCATACAAAAATTTTCCCCTACCAAAGTTCTAACCCGGGACCTCAGGTTTAGTAGTCAATTCAATTCGATTCAATCATTATTGCTTCAGGGTTAGTGATCACTCGACCAGACAGATCTTATCTTATCTTATCATGGGGCCGTAACTACGCTACGATGCACTTCTACCCTTCGGAATCTGTTGTGCCCCCCCCCCCCCCTTCTGCCTTCACTGCTCCCGCGTCCCGAATATAGCAGCCATAAGCATCTTTGGGGTAAAAGAGCCAGCCTCTTCTGGCCTTGGATACGCCACTTCAAGAAGACTCATTCTGATTCCCGCCAGGGCATCGCATTGACACAAAAGATGTTCCATTGACTCCTGGCCCTCACCACATGCCCGACAAAGTTGACTAGACGGATAAGTTGTTGTTGATACTTAAATAACACCTGTTGTGGCATGTTACCAATCCATCGTTAGACCTGCCCTCAGAAATGTCAATTAGTATTAACGCTTTATTATGTCATGTGTCGTCTTACACTAACATTATGGCAAAGAAAGCGACAGCACAAGTTTTAATGGCACTCGTTAGTTAATTACCGTCTCTGATCAAGGTACAAGAATTTTATTTTTACATAAGTGTTACATAATATTTTTACAATAAATCACTTAAAGAGAGAAAACATAATATTTAAACTTACGGTTTAACGAACAATAACGTGTAGCCACTTGTCGCTGTTCGTGATGCTTATTCATTTACAATAAGAGTCACGAACGGTGAGAAGCGGGTACATGTTATTGCCGTGACTGTACCTCAATAAAAATTTGAACAAAAATAAAATTCTACTTCAAAACATTAAAAAGAAAAAGTAATTCAATTTAAGTATAGGTACTACTCATCCCATAAAAAATAGTTTTGGAGTCGGTACTACACTTCCTATTGTTTCTGGAAACAGCTTAGCACCAACTCCAAAAATATCTTGACTTACATTATTTTATTTTTCTTTTTTAATGTTTTGAAATATATTTTTTTACAATTTTAAGTGATAACTTTCTAAGGTCAATATATTGTTTCATAAAAAGTCACATGAATGCAATAATCCGAAATTTTGCATACAATGTCGACCTAATTATTCTAGTTATTTTAATTTAAAAAAGAAACTACTGAATCGATTTACATAAAATATATATACGATCAATCCTAAAGCATATTCTTTCAGTAATAAAATCAACATATATTTTAAAAAATTCAGCCGAATATCCGGCTGTATCGATTCTGTACTTTGTTTTTTTAATTCAAAATAACTGGAATAATTACGTTTGAAATTCCTGTTTGACATCGGTTATGAGTAAAAATCTACAAGCAAAGTACTCATGTCATCCGGCACTGACTGATGATCACTGCTGTGATTTCAAGATCGTAACTCGCGCTCATACCGATGCATATTTCAGCTACATATACTTTTATTCTGTTACAGATCTTGGGAAACCATTTTCGCTGCGAGAGGCACGAGCACAACATAAAGATAAATAGTAAAAGTTACGTTCTAACTTTAGAAATTAATGTGTTCCAAGCGTGCAGCACACGTAATGGATTCATAATGCAACTCATATTTCAACGTAGTGAATTTGACGTGACTCCGGAGAACATAATTTAAGTATTCGTTATTTTAAAAGTTAAACCTATGACCTGTACATTTTTAGAAATATTTTCAACCATATAGGTAGGAAAATTCTTTGAACGGTCGCCAGACATAGAAACAGTGCACTGAATATTACGAATGGTTTTATGCGACTCATCCCTCCTCAAGGTTTCGCCTTTAACCGTAAAATTTATGAGCCCAACCCACTGGTGACTACAATAATATGAAGAATCCCCTTACCAATTTTATAAAAAATATGTCTAAAAGATAAGATACGTGCGATGTTCCTCTAAGTCTACGTAAGCATCTAGCCCATTATATATTTTTTTACTGTTAGTAATATTTATTTGAGAAGGTATATACTAAATTGGGGTCCTACATCCTTCCTTAGCCATGTCACACAGATATCTCAAGGGTAATAAATGTTGACATTCTGTGAACTTTGTTACCTCCAACGTATGTTATTACTCTACCCTGCCTCATCCTTCAAACAAGAAGACAACATTATTAATTATCGTTGTTTTGCGATTGAAATTGATGAAAGGGCCACGGGTGCCTACACACGCAAACGTTCCTGCCTAATCCCAACAATAAACAAGTTTAAAGTGATTTAAAATTACAAAAACAACAAACCATTCTATCTTACGACAATTATTTAGCTAACATTTCATAATATTCCTGTAATATTTAGTACTGCATAACCTAGGTATACATGTACCTTATTTCTATGATCTGAGGTATATACCTATATGTTATGTTATCAATACAATGTTCTTAATTTTATTTAAGCATACATAAACTTACTTACTTCATAAACTTGTAATATAAGCAATAAAAACAATAATAATAGAGTCACGGGCAAGTTCTTAATGTAGAACAAATTTTACCACGACTCATCAACGGTATAAAGCAAGCAATTTACTTTTAACGTGCAGACCTTTTTTCCGATATATTTCACGGAATCCCAAGTTTTTATGGGAAGTGGAACACGAGGGTTAACTGACTTTTCATTACTTTTTACCTCATAATATTCACATTGCTCAGCGAGGCAATTCCAAGTTGATAATCCTGGGTTTGGTTTAATGAGCTAAATGTTATCCAGGCCGGATTAGCCGCGTCCTCGCATGGTGTTGCCGATTAACCCCGTCTCTTTTCACTTCCGTTCACTTTTGTGTTAAATGACTATCGTTGTGATTAGCCTGTTACGGCAATTTTAATTACACTCGTATGTGAAAAGCTGCCAGGAGCTTGATTGTTTCTATATATTTCGATAGATAAGGCAATGTAATACCGTCGACTAAAAATAGCCTTTGATTTTCAACTAAGAGTAAAAGCCATCCATTTTATTATTGAGATATTTTGGCGCTCAAGCTTTGAGAGTACCAATAGTTCGAGGCTAAAATGGTGCCTTTTTTCCAAAGTAAGCACTTTTCTTTTCATTTCAAACTTTTTTTGTTGTTGTTTTCTTGAAAAAGTTGACAAAGAGTCAAGCCCATACACCCTGTTATATTTTTTTACGTTTCTGCATTTTATGACATTGAAATGCAGGTACCTTACACATTTTAATGCATCTTGGGAGAGTTTGGACAGTCTCCATGATACTAATTCAATGAGGTGGACAACCACGATAAAATTCACAATGTCTTTCGCACTAAATGAACGTTTATTATAATGATTTTCCATATTGCATATCAACAAAAACACCTTTTTCCGATTACAAGAAATCATCAATTCAATTAAAGTTCTTTTTTCTAGTTTCACATAATATTTACTCAAATACAATTTAGTAGTTATTGTAATAAATTTTGATCGTCACTATTGAAACAATGCATCTTTTTATGCGTAAAATTTTTATTATTCACTTTTTGAAGCGGATTCTTTGCGCGAGATACAAATGCTTAATATTTGTACCAAAAATTCAAATGATAATTTTTAATATTGTTTTTATTTATGTTTTATTGTAAGAAATACAAATAAAGAACTTCTAATAAGAGGTGGGATAAACGTTAAAAACTACAAAAACGTTAAAAAGTTCAAAGCGGTGAAGAAATATAGAATTTGAATTTGGAACACTAAAATAATTAGTCCCGCCATGTTGCCTACAATTTCAGCTGTCAATTGTTTAAAGCGAAAAAATAAAGAGTCAAGCGCATTACAGGCAAGACTTCTAAGATTTTTTTTAAATAGAATAAATTAAAATATAAACCTCTATTTTTGATTTATTATATGAATATTACTTTGAATAAATAATTATATTCTTGTAAAATTGTACTGATTTTCTGGCAATTGGTACGAAAAGCAGAGTATATTCCTCGAAAAAAAAACAGTCTTACACCTAGTTCTCTGGTGGCGTAGCAGTTATCACTTCTGGCCGGACCCCAGGAGACGCTGGTTCGATTCCCGCCTGAAGCAATAATTTTTTTTCGTCGTTTTCTTTCTTTATTTGTATTTCTTACAATAAAGTAGGCGTTATAAACGCACAAAACAAAAATAAAAATGTGATGATGTTTTATTTTCATTCAAATATTAAGTTCAGAATAATTTTCAAAAATCAAGAATGAAAATAATGTCTTTTGAAGTGTGATTGTTCTTATGACAAAATGACTATTTACTTACTTTTGTTTTTTAATACTTTTCTCACGATGTCTCACTTTCTGCCCGATTCTTAGATGAATAATGACTCACTTTAATAAAGCTGTCTTATGTTACGGGCGCATACTTGAATTGCGAGCATAACGAAGGACTCTATGATTGACTCCGTGGGATTTGAAAATAGAGTCCTGGTTGCAGCGAGGGATTCAAGCGCACCCAAGATATAACACTGTTTTTTTTCCGAGGAATATACTCTGCTTTTCGTACCAATTGCGAGAAAATAAGTACAATTTTACAAGAATATAATTATTTATTCGAAGTAATATTCATTTAATAAATCAAAAATAGAGGTTTATATTTTAAGTTTTTCTATTTAAAAAAAAAACTTGGAAGTCTTGCCTGTAATGCGCTTGACTCTTTACTTTTCCGCTTTAAACAATTAACAGCTGAAACTGTAAGCAACATGGCGGGACTAATTATTTTTATGATTTTGTTATATTTTAGTGACTCTGGACTGGTGAAAATAATTATGCTCTCAATTCAATTTTTTGTCGCATTTAAGACAGATTTCAATCAATATTAATGTTATTTTAGTGTTCCAAATTCAAATTCTATATTCGAAGAATATTTGGCATTTGCAATAAATACTTACGTCGTTCTCGTTTCTGCACCTTATATCACTTTACTTATATATTCCTGCCCTTTTTCTTCTTTCCTCCTATATTATCCAACTAGTCTTTTGCTAAATATCTAGCTGAACTTTATCAAATAACCACGTCTTTACTTTATAGGCATGTCAATATGTCTATAGGGTGTGTTTCTTGTCATAGAGTAATTACTCTATGGCAAGAAATACATCCTATGGATACACAGCTTGGTGCTTATTCTGCATTAGCTAGGAGTCTCTGCGGCCACTAATGGCCTATTGTGATATTCGAACGGCAATACCTCAACTTGCTTTTAACATAAGGGTTCCTAAATAATTATATCTTTCTGGTTAGATTTTAATAAAACTTTTCTGGTTTGATTTTAAACTATATTTTGTATGATAACTTTTTCGGTTAAAAAGAAAAGAATATATACCGTATAGGAGAAAAAGCCATAAATATAAAAGACTAACTAGATACGGGGAACTTAAGTAAATTTTTAATCAAATCTTGGAAAAAATCACAATCAGCTACCCGTGTTATAATGCAATAAAAATCACGAAGTCGATGCGGCTCAATTAGACCGCAACAGAAGGTTGTACAATGTAAGTTAGTTTTTATCGACACATCAAGTGACGACAAAAACCACTTAAGTGAACTTAAGTGGTTTGAAAAGTTTTGACTTAAGTGCTCATTACTTCCGGGTCTACGTTTGATTCATTTACGAACTTATAATTGATTTATTTACTAACTATTTACTTATAAATATATGGCATACCTCCCAAAAACTGGCAAATTAGTTTTATACATGGTTGTAAATACAATGACTTCTTCACGTTGTCCAACTCAACACTGCTAAGTCACTGATGTTTCCGCAGGGAATCCCCGATATCCAAACCACATTTGGCCGATTCTTGGAATGGGTAACCACATAGATCTCACTTCTGTTATATTTGGTATCTTCTCTGTCCTCATTTTAATTTCCATGTTCATCACGTTTCTCACTTGTACATACATGTGACAAACGTGATAAATATTTATTGTTACTAATTGACGTCAAATTAACACCTCTAATTTTAAGTTATATTAATTGTCTTATGTAAACTACACTGTTTGAACAGTACCAAATTAAAATTAAGAGGTCGTGTCGATTTAGATATCATGTAGACATGTGTAAGTAATGCGCGTAATATCACAAATGAGATATCACTCAAACGCGTGATGTAACATTACGCATCACTCCGAGAAATCAAGTATCACTTTAAACATCACGCGAAATAACATTACACTAGCTCTGAGCGCGAGCGTAAGGGACCGACCGAAGCGCACGTGATGTGATATGTGATGTTTCATCTAGTGCGCGTTGTGTGCGTGTCGCGCGATACGCAGCATCTCATGTGTTCGGGTGATATTTTGAGTGATGTGATATCTCAGTGTAATAAGTAATAGCTGTGGCCATGTGATGTTTCATCTAGCGCGCGTTGCGTGCGCATCGCACGATACGTAGCATCTCATCTGTTCGCGTGATGTTTCGAGTGATGTGATATCTCAGTGTAATATTACGTTTTCGTAAAAGTGATGTGATAAGTATAGCATGACTTTTTGATGCACTGTTTCGCGCATGTCTAATATCATGGCCGAAGGTGGAAGTAACCTGCACCCGGATCCCTCAATTACAGAGGACCTGGCCCGCTTTGCTCCAACTGCCAGAACAGAACAATGATGTTAACATTATTGCTATGGCGACATGCTATGAGTACCACCATTCAAACCGAGTCATAGTAATAAGCATTTTGCAATAATTTTCCATGAATTATTTAAATCATAAACTTTAAAAATATAAATTCAATTTTTTTAGTTCCTAAACACAAACCAGTATTATTGAGCGGCCAATGCAAGCGTTCTGGGCACATTGCCACACGAACGTGAATTTTCTGAGTTACATCCTACAGTTTGTACGGGCACGCATAGATTTCCTTTATTTCTTGGACGGCGTGTTCGGCTAATGTATTTCTGATTTCTTTCTATAATTTGTTTTGGTAAAACAAATAGGGGATTCAAATGTCTACGTCTGGGGCTCATTTAACAAACTTTTTGTTGAACTTTATTTACGATGTACTAGGTGGTAGGCCCGTATGTAGGGCCGTCTGGGTAGTACCACCGCCTTTCTCATTTCAGCCGTGAAACAGTTCACTGTGTTTCGGATGAAGGGAAAGGTAGCCATTACTGGGCAAGGACGGCATTTCATCTTAGGCCTCAGGATGACAACGCACCTGCAATATCAAGTGATTTTTCCTTGTTATTAGTGGTGTCTATAGGCGGCGGTAACCGCTTACCATCAGGTGGGCCGTCAGCTTGTTTGTCGTCTAGTTGTATATATAAAAAAACTAACCGAGCTACCAACTGCTCGACTGGTGGTAGGGTCTGAACACCCGTCTGGTTAGTGACCACCGTACGCATGGCGTAAAACCCGCCAAGTGACCACTTGTGGTCGCGTTCCGGGATCAGTCAGCGTACAACCAGAGCTTGGGGAGACGTTGCGGCGATGGATGCGGTCAGTGACGGCTTCCGTCTAACCAGAGCCAGGTGGACTGCATTGACCCGCCGACCAGGGAGACCCGAAGAAACGGCTGTTCCGCTGGCCGCCCGTGGTACAGTACAGGGGCCCAAGCGAACCTAACCAGTTCGTGAGGCTGCCCTATCATGCCACGCATAATCTTGGGGTGGTCCGTCGTGCCGGTTGGTGACCGGGTGGTGGGGTCCCGGCGGCCATTCCCGGGGGGGTTCGGGGGCCCTTCCGTTCGGCGGGTCAGCGCGTCTCTACTGTCGGCTATTACCTGGGGAAACAGGCCTCACTCTTTGACCGTATATATCGCGGCAACGTCCCCCCAATTCACGCCTCTCCTCCTTCTATCTTCAACTATGGCAGCGCTCAAAAACAGTTCCGGTCGTTCAGCGGTGCACACCCCCACCACAACCACGCTGTTTGAGGTCGGGCTCACTAACATCCGTGGGCTCCATGCTAACCTCAATGCCGTCCACCAACATCTCGAGACGGCTCGACCCGAAATGCTGTTTTTGACGGAGACGCAAATACTCCGCCCGGCAGACACTAGCTACTTGGATTACCCCGCCTACGCTCTTGAAGAGTCCTTCAAAGCGAAGGCCGGGGTATGCTTGTTTGTCCGGGCGGATGTTTGCTGTCGCCGTCTGCGCTGTTTGGAGGACCCTTCCTACTCTATTCTTGGGGTACATGTGGACCTGGGCACACATTGCCGAATCTACGTGTGCCTCTATAGATCCCACAGCGGTGACATGGAGACAACTCGACTTTTCGAACATCTTAGTCGGGTGGCAGATGTTGCGCAGGAGCAGTTTCCAACCGCGGAATTGGTGTTTTTAGGGGACTTCAATGGTCACCACGAGTCGTGGTTAAGTTCCTCTAAAACTGACCATGCTGGTAGAACTGCCTACGCTTTCGCTCTCACGCACGACCTGACCCAACTGGTAAACCAGCCCACCAGGATTCCAGACATTGTCGGTCACGCGCCCTCATTGTTGGACCTTCTGCTGACGACTCGCCCGGATGGATATCGGCTAGAGGTTCGTGCTCCTTTAGGAACATCGGATCACTGCCTGGTATCCGCTGGGGTGCCACGGGCGTCGCCACCGGTACCTATGGTTGCCAAACGCCGCATCTGGCACTATGCGTCGGCAGATTGGGACGGTATGCGGGATTACTTCGCATCTGTCCCTTGGAGGCAGCGCTGTTTCAGTGAGCTGGACCCGAACGCTAGCACTACTGCTGTTGCTGATGAGATCATGTTAGGGATGGAGTACTATATCCCTCACTCCGATCTCATCAGTAGGGGTAGGCGTAACCTCTGGTTCAACCGCGATTGTGCCTTAGCTGTTGAAAACAGACAGTCGGCATACCGCGCTTGGATCAGGGGCCGAGCTTGCGGGGATCCCAACATTGACTCACTGAAAGCAGTCTATAACAACGCCACCAAGTCCTGCAAAAGGGCCTTCATCAGAGCGGATGCACAGCGCGTTGCACGAGTTGGCCAAGAACTTCTTACGCATCCTACGGGAAGCCGTAGCTACTGGCGTCTGGCCAAAGCCGTGCAATCCAACTCCTGTCAACCCTCGCTGCCCCCGTTGAGATGTTCTGACGGCTCGCTAGCTCACAAGCCGCAAGAGAAAGCCGATCTCTTGGTAAAACTCTTTGCGGCTCACTCCCGAATCGATGACTGCAACTTACAGCCACCAACACTCTCCCACTGTGGCCACACAATGCCCGATATTCGTATTAGGCAATGTGATGTACGTGCGGAGCTTCAGTCAATCGACGTCCGGAAAGCTAGTGGACCTGATGGCATTCCAGCGATAGTACTGAAAAACTGCGCAGCGGAGTTGTCTCCTGTCTTAACGCGGCTATACCGTCTTTCTCTCTCTTCCGGGTGTGTGCCGGAATCTTGGAGAGAGGCCAATGTGCAACCGGTCCCCAAAAAGGGAGACCGATCAGACCCAGCTAACTACCGCCCGATAGCTGTCACCTCAGTTCTTTGCAAGGTCATGGAACGGATCTTAAACCACCAGCTGATCCGATACCTAGAAGATCACTCATTAATTAATGATCGACAGTACGGGTTTCGGCCGAACCGGTCAACGGGTGATCTTCTAGCGTACTTAATGCATGTCTGGGGTGAAGCTATTGACAAACGTGGAGAGTCACTGGCTGTTAGCCTTGACATTGCCAAAGCGTTCGATCGGGTCTGGCACAAGGCTCTTCTCTCCAAGCTCCCGGCATACGGTCTGCCCGCTCAGCTCTGTAACTGGATCGCCGGCTTCCTGCATGAGCGAAGAATCCGTGTCCTCGCAGATGGATGCGCTTCGCGGTTCATGTCAGTGAATGCTGGTGTACCACAAGGCTCTGTTCTATCCCCCACACTCTTTCTTCTTCATATCAATGACATGATTCCGTTAGGAAACATTCATTGCTATGCAGATGACAGTACAGTGCATGGGGGATATTACGGTCGCCCAGGGGCTGGGCGCGCTGAAACCGAGAGAGAGAGAGAGAATCTTACCATTGAGCTCGACAGGGTGTTGAACCTCGTATCTGAATGGGGATCTAACAATCTTGTTGAGTTCAATGCTAAGAAAACACAGGTGTGCGCGTTTACAGCCAAAATGTCGCCGTTCCTTCCCCTTCCGTCTCTTCAGGGCACGACTCTTTCGGCACAGGGCTCCCTAAACTTGCTAGGTATGGAGATATGTTGCGATCTGAATTCCAGGAACTATATCGAAACCGTGATAAAAACAGCCTCACGGAAGCTCGGTGTCCTGAACAAGGTGCGTCGATTTTTCACGCCTGACCAATTATGCCTGCTGTATAAAACTCAGGTCCGGTCTTGCGTGGAATATTGCTCGCACTTGTGGGATGGCTCCGCCAAGTACCTACTCGATGCCCTGGACAGATTGCAGCGTCGTGCTGTCCGTATCGTTGGCGATGTAGAGGTCACCAACAACCTTGAGCCTCTGCAATTGCGTCGAGACATTGCGTCGCTTAGCGCCTTCTATCGGCTATATCACGGAGAGTGTTCTGAAGAGCTATTTGACCTTATCCCACCTTCCCCCTTCCTACTCAGGAGCACGCGTGCCGGTCTTCAGAGTCATCAATTCACTGTCTCCACCTCAACATCACGTACAAAGAAATTTAGTAGCTCTTTTCTTTGTCGAACTTCCAGAACTTGGAATTCTTTGCCAGCACATGTGTTCCCTCCTTCCTATAACATGGGGTCCTTCAAAAGAGGCGTGAAAAAGCACCTTTCGGGCCGGCAAGGTGGAGGCAGCTAGAGTAGTGTCTGAACTGCACTAGCTGTCTTCGCATATGGACTCTTCTTACTGCTTCACATCAGGTGGTGTTGAGTCATTTGTCGTGCTTTGTATAAAAAAAAAAAAAAAAAAAAAAAAAAAAAAAAAACTTTATTCTTAGACTAAAATTAACAATGGCCTTAATTTTGGAGAACACATGCTCAGTCTAAATTTAAGTTCAGTGCATTTCTTTCTTTCAAAAGGAATACGAAAAGGATGGCTGTCGTATGATTTGACATTTAGAAACGTGCGTTCAATTTTCGCCCTTATCGAACGTGTTAAAATGCAGTATTTAGGAGGAACCTCTATTGTTTCTTTGAAATCTATCTAAAGGACATGTTCTGAAAATGTATGGGGGCTGGTACTCAGCTACCCCCCAAGACAAAAGTTATATGAGAAGAAAGAGTATATTTTTAAGAATATTATGAGACAAAAACTATAGTATTTAATGGCTGCATATAAATAAAAAATAACATTTTATTCTGGTCAAAAAACAGTTATCCAGAGATGTAAAATTCCATTTTTAAAAATGTGACACATCACAGACCAGACATAGTATAAAACGTCAATGTCATCTATTGTCTTGTCTAATATTTTTTAATAACTAGGCATGGGGTTGATTTGGTTCAGCCTACGGTTATTTTGAAATAATATTTTATTGTAAATACTAGAAGAACATGGCAAATTGGTTTCTGCACTTGTTTCTGACTAATAATAATGATTTTAATTTATTTTTTACTATATTTTGTCAGAGAAACTTTGATAAGAATCTTAGAATTCTTGCATACACTTTTCAAAATTACTCAAAATTGCCGGGGTATCAAAAAGAAAAAATGGTATATTCAAGATCCTCTGAGCATAAGTTTTCGCATTTATCGTGGGGGGCTTTCGAGTACCAATATCGAACATCTCCTTTAATTGACAGCTCTAAACAAATTCTTGCTATCTTTTTCCTATTACATATTGCGAGAAAGAGATATACTGTACTTAAATTTATAATTAGAGTGTGTCTTCAGAATCAGGCCCAATATCCATGTATTTTGTACATCAAAGTAATTACTTTTTTTTTATGATTGCTTAGACAATATTGAGAAGTTACTATCTGACTGTGGACTTCGATTAGATAAACTAATTGTTTGAGGATAATATATATTAAATCATATAATTAGTGGGTTATAATAAGACACACATTGCATAACGTAAATCTAATATTTTTAATAACATAATGGTTCAAAAATATATTTTTTTCCTAAGAATTTTGGTACCCAGCCAAAGCTGTGGCCCCAGGGTGACTTTTGCCACTAATGTTACTATCAGGTCTGCGTCCAAAGGATCTATTCCGAGTTTTGACTTTCGCAAAACGTTACTTTTGCGTCTGCATAAGGTGCCTTTAGTGTAAGTTTTTCTTCAAACGTAACTACCATGATTATATAACAACAATATAGCATTTTATAGCTAAACTCAGACGTGATAGTAGCGTTTTATGAACTTCATAATTCGAACTAGGGCCTGCTGAATCCTGAAGAAACAATTTTTATTGTATAGAAACATAATTTTCATATGTAGCCTATACGGTAAGCGGTTACGTAGAACTTACTCTACATTGTGGCCCTGACTTATAAAGACTTTTTAGTATGTTTACTAAATGCCTAGGTACTTATATTTCCACTAAACAAATAATTTCTGAACATTTCATGACCATACCATTTCATTTAGTATCTGAAACAGTGTCAACAAATTATTAGACACCCCATTTTTTTGATTTTTTTTATTCATACACTCACCTATTATATAGCCCAAAGTAAGCATCATTAAGAGCTTGTGTTGTGCATACTAGATAACGGATAAATATGTATAATATTATGTATACAAATATTTGAAATATACTAAATAAACATATAAACATTCATGACTAGTGAACAAAAACAAAAAATTCGAACCCAGGACTCCTGACCGAGCAGCCCGTCTAGCATGGGGTACAGACCACTCGGCCAGCACGGTTTAAGTACTCATACCTCTTGATTATTAGTAAGGTAATAAAGGTAGTCTTAACTTTATTTTTAACATCGAAAACAAATGAAAAGAAAAAAGATTTCATTTTGAAACAAATTAAGAACAAATGAAAAGTGTTTTTACAGTGTCAAGGAATATATTGAAATAAAATTACGATAATTATAGTTTGTGTATAAATATCATTTAAGATTGATAATGTAAGTATGTTAAATAATATTTGCATTTTGACTACGTCAATAGAATATGTCGGATTTTATGATTGTATGAATTCTTATTAACCATGTTCTTGCAACATTCTATTCTATTCATTATTATAAATGTTTCAAAAATATATTTACCTAGAAAAATATTTAAAAGCAATGCCATGCATGCATGCAATGTGAAAAATAATATTCCGACATTGTAGGGTGGACGTAAGTTTATTACGCAAATAAAGATAGACTAGAAGAATTTCACAGGATTATCCCAAGTCCTGGGTAGCTGAGAACTGAGACTGGTTAGAGCAGTCGCCCGGATTGCGAAAGTCGCGAGTTCGTGCGATATTTTTCTAGTAAAGATATTTTTAAAAGTAATTATTGAAGGTTTTGATATGGATGTTACATAATAGATATTTTGTGCTTACTTTAACGTGTCATTTTAGTATTAGGGGTTTATAATAAAGACACATATTCAGTCAAAATTATATTTATTGTTACGGAAAAGCGACAGTGGTCCGCAAGTACAACTGATGTTTGACACTAAATTATATAATTATCTCTGTATAAGTAAAAATAATATAATAAATTAACATGACAGTGTATCTTTAAACATTTAAATTAACAAACAATCACGTAAAAAGTACTGGTTACAAAAATAGCATTAACATTTTGATACGTTCCAAAAACATTAAAAATAACAATCACGTTGTTTTCATTAAAAAATATACATTATCAATAAATCGCACGCAATAAAATATCTAAATCCTTACCAAATAATACTTGACTAGAAATATTACCTACATTAATTTATAAAGTTTAATTTAAACACAAAATTGTTGAAATAATTTTATAATTCAAAATAGTTTTTCGTGACTCTCTAAAATTTTTAGCTTTTGAATATATGCAACTTCAATTATGGACTAAAATATAACGGAAAATCAAATATTTTTATGATTTTTATAGAAATAGAAAATGAATTTTCATGCTAAACTAATAAAATAAGGTTGCCAACTTGAGTAGCTATTTTAATAATTTACTGAGGTTAGTACCAATTCGTTTTTACAATGTTTCAGAGTTTAATTCAGAATTGATACTAAGGGGAGTTTATTTGGTCATTTGAAGAGTATTTTGGCTTATCCCAAAAGAACACACGACATGACGTGAAAATTATCACAATCTTTCAATTTTTACTGTACCTGTAAAATGACAAGATTAGTGCATTGTCCTCAAAAATCAAACTGGCATCATATTCCAGTATAACAATGTTCTTGTATACAACAAACATAGTAAAGACAATCTTGTATTAAAAAAAGAACAACCACGTGACCATCCTACTTTCACGTAACTTGTTTTACGGGCATTTTTATATATTTCATAAGAAAACTAATGTCGAGTGCGCCATTCGCTTCAAATACTTTTTAGAGGATCAACCATTAATTTGGAACGCAAAACTTTCAATACCTATTTATTTTTTACTTCTTAACTGTTGCGAAGATTACGACTAGCTATTTATTTTATATTATGTTTATATAACAACAAAAAATCAATAACAATGACGTCCATTACATAATCATCTTTCAAAAAAAGTATTATACTGTGCTACCCTACTTTGGTTCTTGAATCTTAATTGATTGTTGTATTGCTCTATTATATAATACAGCCCAAAGTCCATATTCGCGCCTTGTTAATTCTGTTGTTTTAAACTCTAAAAATAATACTAGCATTTACAACTTTTTGTTTCATCCCATATTTGAATAACATATTTATCTTGTAATTGACACCTTTAAAAAATCTCGCTGTCGTAGGTAGCAGATATTCCAGAATAAATTCATTTAAGCATTAGATAACTTAAACATTAGTCATTTAGCATTTATATTTACAAGCTTATTCACAGAACTCAGTCTATATTTATTAATACTTTCATTATTCTAATTTATCTACAAATATTATTTTCTACATTAACTTATTTCTCATTAAAATATTCTTGATATCTAAGAGATATGTCGCTTCAAATATTATTACAAAATTTTCACCTATTCTATATTTGTTTTGCTCGGAAACTATGATCTACATATACTTTAGGTAATCCAAGTAACAATCTTTAAATTAACAAGAACAATTTTATTATTCTATTAGTTTTTACTTAATATGCACTTTAAAAGAAAAAAATACATTTTTACGTCGGAAGGGTCTACTACGTATTTCTCAAAACAAAGTTAGGTACTTTTACGGATTAAATTAATTTTCGTAAGTTCCAGCGCATTAAATATGTTGTAAATCGAATACTATTTTAAAGTTCCAGTTCACGCCACTCTTGACATAAACTAGAAATCTAGTTCGAAATGAAGCTCTCTTAATAACAACTAAGTCACAATAAAAAAATAGCCTTAGCTCTAAACTTGTAAAATTGACTAAAATGAAAATGCTCCTAGCTTTGTACATCTTTTGTTGATATCAATAATGATATATTCGGCCTAAAAATAGGAAAATAATAATAAGCCTTTCAATATAATATGACCAAGGTACTTTAACAAAATAATTAGCTACCAATTAAGAACCAATGAAACGAAATAATGTTACCTAAACCAAATTCCAAATCAATTTACTATATGTGGATGGATATTTAACTCATTATTAACGTGATAATAGGGCTTATAGACAGCCGTTTGTATGATTACTAACAAAGAGTAACTTCAAAGCGGCATCTTCGGGGTGATTGCAGGAGCAGGTATAATTAATTTATTTTCTTAGTTGCTCAAAGCGAAATATCAGCCCCGAGATGCTATCTTGATTAAAATTACTAATGAGTACAAAAAACCGTAACAGAACCGAACCTTCGAGACCGCTCCGTTGTAATCTTGTAACCTGAAATCTGAAAACATTTGCTAATTAGCTTGCAGCAACGCTACTTTTTGAGTCAGAAAGATTGCTGCAGAAGAAATTTGCTCTTAGTATTTAACTACAGATTCTTAAAACATAGTACTTATTGTCTTATATTTTCACGAGCACTACACATTTAAAATAAATCCACTCTACCGGAATTAAACTCGCGTTTAATTAGATATTACATTATTATTATACACCCGAGACGTTTCGATTACTTTACAGCGATCGTGGTCACTGTAAGACTGTAGATGACAATTGTTAATAAGTTGTGTTATATATTGAGCGGTCCTATTCATACATACGGCGTTCACGATGTCAGTGTGTCCTCACACTGTCCGACAAACTGACACCATGACCTCCGTCTGCGTAAACTTATCAAAGACAATTGACATCTTCAGTCTTCCCGTGGCCACAATCGCTGTAAAGTAATCGCAACGTCGGGTGTATAATAATAATATAACATCTAATTAACCGCGAGTTTAATTCCGGTCAAGTGGTGTTATGTCAGATCCTAAAACAATATATTATATTCATTTCATATATAAAATGGTAAATTCGATGTAGCACATAGCTGCGTTTCAAAAACTATTTAATTCATTAATTATAATTTTCATTCTTTTTAATCAGACAAATATGACTGCCCAATACAACATTTTCACAGTAAGTTGGTGATTGGAGCAGTAAAATATTTTAAAATCTAATATATAAAAATCTCGTGTCACATTGTTTGTTATCGAGCTCCTCCGAAATGGTCTGACCGATTTTTATGTTTTTTTGTATTATTGGTAGGTCTAAGAATAGATCGTAGGCTTTTTTTTACAACCCTTATTGATTAGGGCTCTTTAGAATTTATTTTTGACAAAACGACGTTTGCCGCGTCAGCAAGTATATTTGCATACTTATCTATCTATCAATTTTACGTAAGTAACGAACTGATTTATTTAAAAAATATGTATTTATTTCGATTTATTATGTAATAAATTAGTAACACATTTTAGTTCTAAATTTTTCTAACTAAATATGGATAAAATGTTATCTGAAACATATAAATTATTATTTGTTTTTTTTTTAAGTTTTACCTAGGCACTTCGTAAAACACATCAGAAAGTATAATCTCTGTAAAAATTTTGGGAACACAAAATATAACGCACATACGTGATCCACTTCACAGAAAATAAAGTTAAAGCTCGTACGCACCTTGTGTACCGAATGGAGTACTTGCAGATGATTTGTCAGCCATCACGTTTAGCCTCTGAACAACTGTCAAGAACACATAAACTTATAGAGATATGGTCACAATAAAATACTTTTTAACCGACTACAAAAAACGAGGTTATGAATTCGAACCGTATGGATTGCCAGAATTGCAAAGTTTTTGTATATGTTAATCTATACTAAGTATATGACGGATAAATAAAGATAATAATATATATAAATATCAGATATATACTACAAAACATACAAACATCCATGACTCGTGAACAAATGCTCATACTCATCATACAAACATCTGTCCCTAA
Organism: Nymphula nitidulata; assembly: GCA_947347705.1. Taxonomy (NCBI): domain Eukaryota; kingdom Metazoa; phylum Arthropoda; class Insecta; order Lepidoptera; family Crambidae; genus Nymphula; species Nymphula nitidulata. The sequence goes on along the minus strand of OX374625.1, from coordinate 10,711,463 downwards.
CGAGATTCGCACCCGGGACCCCTGATCGAATATCCACAGTAAGGGGTACCACTCAACCAGCCGGTCGTCATAATATCGCCACTGCTCATTCAGAAAGCGTTATGTCAGTAGCAGGAGGACTTTAGTATACTGTCAACGTAGGTAAATCTCTGGGGTTATAAAGGGAAGGCAACGCGTCATTAACGCCCAAGGTGCTACGAGCGTCTACAGGCTACGATAACCGCGTAACATCGGTGGGGCTTAGTAGGCACGCTTGTTTGCTACCCTTGTCGGCAACGCGTAAGTAGCGCCTAAGGTGCTACGAGTGTCTATAGGCTACGATAACGCTTAACTTCAGGCGGGGCTTAGTTGGTACGCTTGCTTGCTACCCTTGTCGGCAACGCGTGAGTAGCGCCCAAGATGCTACAAGCGTCTATAGGCTACGGTAACATCGGCGGGATTTAGTAGGTAGTTGTTTGCTACCTTTGTCTTATGTGGGTAGACATCATAGTTTACTATGTCACTACGTTTCTATGCCTTTATACCTAACCTTAATACCTACAAAGAAATCAAATTGAAACTACTTATATAATTGTAAGGAGTTTTATAAATACCTCTTAGGTACTGTTATAACATTGTGACACAAATCCATTTTAACTGTCCAAAGATCACTCAAAAGTCCCAAGTCTTATACAAACTTACCAAAACTTTGTTTTTTGATATATCATATAGCGATTCTATTGGGATAGTTTATTTATTTGATTCAGAACATAAATGAAATCGGTAAAGCAGTATAAGTAAGAAATCTGGTTGACAGTAAGAGCTGGGATCAACAACTTACGACGCTGTCCAAAGTTTTAACAGAGCCAAGTTACATAAATTTTAGTGCGATTCAATCCCACTGAGACTTGAACTAAAATTCCGGACAGATAATTTTTTTAAGGAAATGTTTATTGAACAAAGTTTATTAAAGTATTTTTACTTACCTAACAATATTGATATATCTTGTAGGAACTTACCATTTTTGTTTTCCAACGCTGGAGGCGACATAGCTAGACAAAAAGTAAAAGAGTTACAATTGCGCCGCAATACTTTGCCACAAATTGAGAACATGCAAATTATACTAAAAGTTTGCATGCGAAAATGTCTGTTTCCACTTTTTAAATTAAATTGCCCTACATTACATACAAACTACGAAACCAAAGTCTTTTTAATGTACGCTACGATAATTATTCAAGACAAAAGCTTAGATTTTTCTGGTTATGATTGTAGTTTCAATTAATACCTAATTTACTATACTAAAACAATTTTGGATGTCCCATGTATGAAAATTGTTCATCATTATTTCTATGATTGTCAGCAAACACTAAAACAAGTAGCGATTTTTAAATAAAAAACATAAGCATTATAATGTTATAAATCGTGTAGTTTTCCTAGATATTCACAGCACAATAGGTTTATAATATCAAAGGTATTGTATGCGTCTAAATTAACGTGTGTTTCATTTGCAGGTTTTGCTTAAAATTCAAACACACGTTACTTTGAACGGAGAATTCTCATATAATTTAATATTTTGTTAGTTTAATATATGAAAATTCTATATATAGAATTAAGATCACATGGTAAGACTGTGTTAAAATAGGGCTTACAGAACTTCAGATTTCGTTTGAAACTATTTTACATTCTAGTTGTAATTGACAGTTAATATATTGACTACCGAATGTGGTTTAAAAATAAATAGACTTATTTACTATGCAGCCAGAATTCGTACTGTTAAAATCCAACCCAACTTTAATAAGCTGAAACATAAATTAATAATGAGTCTCGGGGCTGTACAAAAAAACATTTGAAACACACAAAACATTCATTAGTGGTGAATCGCACACCGAATATGAACTTGTTATTGGGGCTATTTACACCGCGGTTCGATTTACCCCAGCATAAAATAAACAATCGACGATCGATTCAAACCTCGAACATCGGTGCAAAATGCCCGAAGCCTCATAATTATTAGGTAGGTAGGTAATATGAAGATGCCCATGTGTAGTTACTTCTCTGAGCATGCGTGTGTATGCACATTCCGTCTAATGTTAATTTTATACTTACGATACAATTTAATAGTGCCTTCTGTATCGCCTAGTGAGTTTTTAGAAACACACTTATAGGCTCCATAATCGGTGCTCGTAATACGGCGTATCGCTAGCCTCAGCACCGACCGGTATGAGCTGTCTACCTTCTGTGGCTCCAGTCCTCCTCCTACAATTTAATACCATAATAATTTACGAGTATACAGTGTGCTACTAAAGACCAAAAGTAAATTAAAGGGAGTGGTGGTGGTTCTTGTCAAGAAATACCTCTGAAAGTTTGACACCTTTCAGACCACTTTTATTTTTAGATTAAATTAGGAAAAACATTTACACAGCTGCCCGTGATAACCCTAAAAATGGGTACTATCGCGTATTGTACGACACGCTCCACTATACCACACACACATACACACAATCGGCGCAAATACTACGATACCGAACCCCCATAAGCCCGAAATACAATTTTTTTTTCGGAATCGTATAACACCAGGTATAGATGGTTTTTTTTGTGAAATAATTTGATAACATTTCTATTTACGAAAACAGTTATTTTACTGAAATAATCCGATTTGGCTAATATTTATTTCATTAATGGTAAGCACCGCTTATCATATGGGGTATTTCCACTATCACATTAAATAAATGAAGTTTCACATTCATGGATCTCGGAAAGTGTAGAGATATTGGATTTAGCGGGATTATAAGTAGATTCCCCATGATGTCGCCATTCTTGTATCCTTGCACACGTTTTAGCTTAGGTGTGAAAATATTACAAGCAGAGAGACCTTTTACGTTCACAGAAACATAAATGATAAAAGACGTGACATTCTCCATATAAGATGTCGTCGTATCTTATTGCTATAACCTGTTTCGCAGATCATTGCAGCAAAGCAAATTAATAGCTGTACCTATAGCTGTAGGTATCATACTGCTCTGTAAGCGCAACGAAGCTTCGATAATATCGCCCGCATAAACTGATAAACATCTAGACTTTACCCCTAGGAAATCACTTAATATTAGCTATTCTAAAGATAGTATAAAGATACCGAAATTAATTGTTCTGGCCTTCTTTGAATTTTGATTTTCTACAACATAAGCGGGGTGAAATGAAAAATAAATAGATTTATATAATCATCATGTAAACTTAGCATAAAATTGTTTGTTAACTGAATTTTATTCTCCCGTGCCTTTATCTTTTAAACCTCAAATATTCGCTTAAACTGAATCGTGAGTAACTTGAAATCTTAGAAAAATAATGTTACCTCTAGCTACTTAAAAAGCAACTTAAAATGCTTATCCATGAATAAATATTGTGTAAGTATTTATTATTTGGTATACCTAGACACTTGTTATTATAAACAATATTTACAGAGTATAAACAGTTTTTATTCATGAGAAATTATAGCTATGCATTTTTTTTAATCCATGATAAAAATCAATGCTTTTATGTTTGACCTCTATGCGCTTCGAAACCATTGATCATATTGTGCACTTTGGTAGGGTATTCTGGGGATACCCGCAAAAGTTCCCACATTATAAAAGCTAACAGTTTTTTCTTTATGGGTATTGCACAGCATGTCGGATGCAGCTAGTTGTTTAATAAATATTTACATTATTCTATTAGCAAAGTATTCAGTCATCATTATCACTAGCCTATATAGGTTCATCCCACTGCTGGGCACAGGCCGTTCTACGTCTCTCCTGGTGAACCTCACGATTAAAAATTTTGATTGATCCGGGATCGACCATGGCGAAAGTTGCTTCGTTTTCATTACTGAAACCCAGGCTGCTCAAACCACTAACGCTACAAGATCCTCAAGTATTCACTGTATGAATAAAATTTTAACTAAAGATTTTAAATCTTAGAGCCACTTTTATTTTTCATAAATTCCAAAATAAATTCGTATCAAAATATAAAGTAATTCGTAGGGGAGGATTTCATTGTTCATAGCTATAACAGATGTCCGACACGCACTGAAACGGTTTCCCTAGAGACGTGATATAACAGGAGATGGGATGAGATTGTGAAGCTGTTGATGGTTGGACAGATGATAAAAATAATATATATATTTCATATTTTCGCCTTGTATCTAATTAGCTGAACGTCCCAGCAACAAGATAACATCAGAAGTAGCTATTATGAGGGAGTACCTACACAGACAGCTGTCATCTCGAAAATTTTTCGGGGATCTAATAATGCCTACTAAAACCTACTTGTAAAGAATTTTCCAATTGTAGCAATTTTTATTGATGATAAAAATGTTAATGCAATTTGAATTATTTTCCACTCTAAAAGATATTATTAAAAATATAAATATTTTCTTTTCAAATACAAGACTCGAGACACCGGGCTACAGTTGAAACAGAACTTTGACATGTTCTGTACTTAGTCATCTTATTTTTTAAATGACACAATCACATGTTAGCTTACTTTTGATATGCAAATTACTAGGTACACCTACTACTTTTATTAGAGGTTGCTATAGGATAGTTTACTATCCAACGATATAAAGTAAGTTAGTTATCCTCGACTTGACGTTAACATATATACATGGTCTACTACAGAGTGATATAAGCTATGTCACGAAATTGTGATATGACATCATAATCTGGAAATTACCTTTTGTAAAGTACTAGTATAACAGACTCAATAGATATGCTATTGTTAGATGGACGCCAGTGGCCAGCCCTCTGGCGTAACGGACGCGATATCTGCTGATTTTTTCGACTAAGACAGAGAAGGATAGACATATGACATTTCAGCGGAAAACGACGACAATAACGCTCGCGCTTCGCGCACGTAACGTATACCACTTTGAAAATAAGTTATGTAACAAAAAGTACCTAGTTTTTTTGCGCATAATTCTAATACTTTATTGCCTCTCTAATAAACGTAAGCTGGGTTTTAAATACTGACCGTTTGCATAATACTTACATATAACGGAAAAAAGGAAGGGCGGAAGAGCGCAAGATTTAAAGTTTCGATTGAGCTATCCTGAGATCGACCATGGCGATTGTTGCTTTGTTTTCGTAATCAAAACCAGAGCACTCAAACCACTAGGCCACCGAGCTCTCTTTAGACATACTCTTTCTAATCTGTGCCGAGCTCCTCGTAATAGTCGAAAATAGGGTTATATATTTCGGCATCAGAAACACATAACCAGTCAAAAACAACATACCAACGGGAACAATCTCTCCGGTCTCTCTGCTCCAGTAGCTGACTGGCTTGGGGTACGCCTCTGTCTCACACTCCAGAACCAAGTCAGAGCCAATGGCCGCGCCCACCAGTTGATTTCTTATCGTAATCACTGGTGGAACTGTCGAAAAAAAGCTATCTACAGCTTGTAGAAATGAACACATAAAACAAAGTTGGTAAAAGAAAACAAAAATCTAATTACGATGAAATATTATAATCAGTGTATTTGGTGTCACAATGTAATTGCTTTTACAATCTTGTAGAAGTACCAATGCATTGTTTTTTTGTGTTTCAATGCTTCTTTTGTCATGGTATATAGGTAATAATTGTTAGCCAACGTTTAATTCATATGTAAGCTTCTACATTATTAATAATTGTAGTGTTATGATAATTAGCACCTTCTACTTAATTAGGATAGATGTTTTCAAATCCTTACAATTTTGTTTATTTGAACATTGTTAGTTATTGGTTTACCAATTTTATTGTCAATTGATATTTGTGTTAAAAAAAGTAAGTAGTGAATTTTAAAATAGTTCTTAGGGATTGTTGGTAATTATTCTACCGGGTTTGACATTTCAAAAATTTAAACTACATCATATTTTTTTCTTATACATTCCATAGAATATCATCCCTTTAGCCTCTGTAAGTCTTACATTGTGTTTAGAGAAGTACAGATCTTGGGTAGTTAGCCATTTCTGATTTCACTGAACGTTATTAGATGGTATTGTCTGTAACTGGAACTTCATTATATGAACTTACATTCAACTGTAAGCATTATCCTCTTGCTTACAGTGGGAGGTACTCCGTTGGAAGCTATGCAGTGGTATGCGCCGGCATGCTGCCTGCTCACACGACTTATGTTGAGGACAGGGCCCTCTAGTGATGATACTGCCAAAACACAAAACAAAATGTAACCACAAATGAAATATATTTTAAGTTTAGAAATTGAGCCCTATTCTGAAGGCACGTCTATCTATACATATAATAAGATTGAATGCGTGTCTGTATACATTGCTTAAACGGGTGGTGACGATAATACGTCAGTAATTAAAACATGGGCATGGGCAAATAAATGGTTTTTGCGACTTTCAAATACATGTTGTTCATTTGATAGTTTCATAACATTTCTATAAAATAATGCAGCCAATGGTAATGGTTTCATAGAAATGTCTTAAAATTACCACATGAATATGATGTATCTGAAAGTTGCAAAACATATCTATAAACTAATATAGACCATGTTTTAATTATTGGTCGTATTGTCGTCAACATGCTGTATATTTGCAAAAAAATAATTTGGGGGCCTGAGATTAACTTAAACAAAACATATTTCTGTCATTTTTAGATTTTTTGTCTGTCTGTCGGTTTGCCTGTCTTTTGTCTGTGTGTTTGAAAGAGCATCAAACCAAAACTTCTGAATTGAGTTTAGAAAATTGGAAATATGTTAAAAGTCCATATCTTAGAGTAACATTCAGTCTTTATTTCATTAAAATCGGTTTACTCTATCAAAAGTTGTTTTGAAGACAGAAAGAAGTAACTTTTCTAAGATTTCGTATTACGCGTCGCGACGTCTGTAAATGTTAGCTGCATAGTATTTCCTATTTAATGTTATTTTATTATAAGTGATACGATAAAATTATAAATTGAAACATAAATAAATTATATTTTAAATTAAAATAAAATTAAAACAACAAGTAAGTATGACGAGTGTAGCGTTCGAGTTTACCGGTGAGAGATGGCGTTGAATAATTGGGATGTTGCCTAAGTTTAAATATGGCACTATTTTTTACTACGGAAGATATACGCTACTGTTACCCATAAAAACAATTTAAACTTAACAAATATAGAATTTTGTTGTACTGCTTAGAAATTCACTAGGTGGTAGACCATATGTAGGGTCGCCTGGGTAGGTATCGCTGCCTTTCTTATTTCAGCCGTGAAACAGTTCGCTGTGTTTCGGATTGAAGGGAAAGGTAGCCAGTGTAATTACTGGGCATGGACGGCATTTCATCTTAGGCCTCAGGATGACAACGCACCTGCAATATCAAGTGCTTTTCCTTGTTATTGCAGGTGTCTATAGGCGGCGGTAACCGCTTACCACCAGGTGGGCCGTCAGCTTGTTTATCATCTAGTTGTATAAAAAAAATGATATAGAATTAATCAGTTTTTATTTCAAAAATTATCAAATATGTTAATCACATATAAATGTTTATGAAATAAATAAAAAAGTTGTCAACTACTCTATTGATAAGAAATACAAATAAAGTAATAATTTTTTCATCGTTTTCTTTCTTTATTTGTATTTCTAAAGTAGGCGTTTTATAGTAAATAGTAGCTTTGTAGGCGCGTTTTTACGCACAAAATCAAACATTTAAATATATGTTTGACTTTGTTGATATTTGTTTTCTCAATTTTACTTCCTTCTTATTATTTTGTATTGGCATGTTGCGGGTTCGATATATGTCTTGGCTTTGCAATTGCAACCAGCCATACTGGTAAGAAAACCAGTACCCGTAGCACGAAAATTTTTAAATTTCGAATCGCCATCATATTGAGTAGTTACGTTAGCTTTGGTCTGGTTTTTGTTTGAAATTTCAAGCGATTATGAACGATACGATTACGATTCGTAATTTTAAAATGTTCATCCAACGGGTACAGAGTGGGTTAAGAAGAAAGGGTGAACGTATATAAAAATATAAAGGAGATTTTTTTACAATAAATCTTATAGTAGAAAATGAAGGGAATGGAATAGGAAACTGTGGCGTATTATTTTTCTACACACCCGATCCGGTGGAACTTGGGAAGAGTAGAACGACATTTGACATGTTATTGATTTTGTCCACTGTTCGTACGAAAACTTAATTGGCTAAAGTAGTCGTTTTTTCTAGGATAGCGACCTCGTTGCTAGAAGGATGTCGAACGGCTCATTCAGAGTTGACTGAAAATACTCTGCAATGGCCAAAGTTTGAGTAGCAAATAAAATCATCATCGGAATGAATGCACAATGGTGCTCAAACGCGCATTGGAAGCATTCAATCGAACTATCAAAGATGAGATCTGCGCATTGACTCAAGATGTTTTGAAGGTGCAATTATTGCAAAAAAAAGGAAGTTATTATCGGTATTAGAACAGTTAGTGTAAAAATTTAGTAGACAAAGCGTTTTTAGTCTACCAAATTTTCTCTTTAAGAATATCATAAAATAAAACTCTTTAAAAATATCAGATTTTCTAGCTAAGACGGTCTATTTTCGGATACATTATTACATTCGGACTATTATACAAGATTGACAGTCATTATTTTTAATCTAAAAAAATCTTAACAGCGCCGATTAGGATTTTCACATCTAATATTTAACGCAATCTATCTATTGTACCGGTAAACTCGAACGCTACACATGATACTATTTTTTTATTATCTAACAGGTACTTAGGTGTTTACATTTCATTACTTATAATAAAAAACATAAAATATAAATAAATCCTGTAAGCAGCTAAAGGCCTGGCTACGGGAAAGGGCGGCGGCGGCGGCGTGACTGGCAATATCGTGAAATTCGCGGCTGGCGAATATTTGCACCAGTCGCGTAGCCGTCGCCGCCGCCCGTTCCAGTGGCCAAGCCGTAACATTACAGACGAACGCGTAACACGAAATCTTACAAAAGTTTCTTTCTTTATGTCTTTAAATCGTAATAACTTTTGATACAAATAACCAATTTTATTGAAATAATGACTAAATGTTACCCTAAAATACGAACATTGAATATATTATCATAACCCTAAATTTAATGTAGTAATTCTGGTTCGATGTTCTTTCAAACACACAGACAAAATGGTGTTTGAAAGAACATCGTCCCCCGAACTATTTTTTTTAAATATAGCTATGCAATGTACAGAGATGCAGTCTTTTCATTCTTATAATATAAATAGAGTAGAATAGAAGAAATAGAATAAATATGTCCTATCAAAATATTTAAGAGAAGGGTCGAAAAAATTGGTATTGTCAAATTACATCTAAGGGAATTCGCTATAAAATAGTATGGTAGTGTGAGATAATTACCGACGCGGGGTAACTACGAATTGGACCGTCTATATCATGATAGAAGATGATGAAGAGCCCATGCTTGGTGCCTGGGCATTCAACATTAATGGTTCTCCCTCTAAGCCCATCAGAAAGTGATTATCAATATCCTTCTCTATCACGATCTTCACTGCTTGTTCAAACTTACCTTGCATATGGTATCAACCCGCTTGCATTATAGTAGACCGAAATGAATGTTAATATTCCATTCGTTTTTTAATCAATGAAAAATAGGAGGTGGAAATAGTACCTAACTATTAAAGCGAACTTTATATGCGTAAATAACACACAGTGGGCCTATTTCTGGAGGCACACTCTAAGTTTAATTTTAAGTAAGTACAGTAAATCTCTTTCTCACAATATGTAATAAGAATTCTCATTCTTAAGAGCAAGAATTTGTTTAGAGCTGTCTTCTAAATTTAGACAGATTTCATACGAACCATAGACAATTTTAGACGGCATGTACGGAGGTGCTTCCTAAACACTGCATTTTATCACGTTCAATAAGGTCGAAAATTGAATGCATGTTTCTAAATGTCAAATTTTATGACAGCGATCTTTTTCGTATTCACATTGAGAGAAAGAGGTAGACTGAACTTAAATTCAATCTTAGCATGTGTTCGCCAGAATTAGGCCCAGTGACTCACTAAAAAAGGCTAACATATTCACAGAAACTTTTAACAGCATTTTCAACGTAGAAACAACTATGCTGAAAAACAATCAATCTAGCTGAATCGAACCAAAGCTTCACTCAGTAACACAAGAAAAGTTTTTTCTGATGTGTTGATAGTTTCGTTTATTTTTTTATAGATTTATTAAAACAGAAAACATTATAGATTTCATTATCTGAGAATTCATCACGCTAACTATTAGTCTGTAATGTGATTTCTTTGAGAATACATGTTGGGCGGTGTTGCAAGCTCCGATTTTTTTTACAGTGCAAAAATTTGTACTTATAATTATTTTTGCTTAAAAATATAAAATATGATTCTTTTATCTTTTCATAAAACTCTAGTCTTTAAAGGTGTTCAATTACCAGTATTTTTATAGGGTATGAGGCGATTGCTAAGCCCTGCATTAACCTATCGCTGTTCTTTTTGCATTAATATTGGGACATCGAGATGGACCGAACTTAAATTTAGATTTAGTGGGCGGACCCTGACTGAGAATCCATTTACATAACCCAACAAGTTTATTCCCAGCGGCATTATTTGCTAACTTATTTTGACTGTTAAAGTGATGATGACGAGTTATTTGTAGATCGACTACTACTTTATTGCAACGTCATTGTGACATTTTGCCTTGTAACGGTGCAATGCATGACCGTTGCAGCATTACAAATTCACATTTAACAATGAATATCAGGTGGAGAACAAGTGTGCGACCCGTGACTCGTCTAAAAGTACGCGATTACGCGTTGGTCGGCCTGTAAATTTCAAATACTTTTACAAATATTTTTAAACTTCCAGTTAAGTTGAGAAAAGCTATTTAAATCAATTTTTACTGTATTTGATGCGTTTAAACGCCTACTTTATTGTAACAATTACAATTAAAGAAAGAAAATGATGAAAAAAAAATATGCTCCAGGCGGGAATCGAACCCGCGTCTCATGATGTACGGCCAGACGAGAATACCACTACGCCACCGAAGCACTAGGTGTAACCTGCTAATTTATTCACCGCTTGCTTACCTTTTCTAACGTTTTTATAGCAACGTTTATCTCACCACTCATTAAAGTTAACACCTCAAGTGATCCGAAAGAATACTTTTCTTTCTTTCTTTTTTTTATTAGCAAATAAAAAATATTTGCATTTGTATTTATTTGTAATTGTTACAATAAAGTAGGCGTTTAAATGCATTTCATACAAACCAAAGACGCCTTAATTTTTTTACTAGTAGGCTTTTCGAGTAATAACTTTTTAGACTAGCCTGACTTGCTTTTGCACGGTAAGTTTTTTTAGAATCGGTTTGTTCGTTTCCAATATTTTTGTCTTGAAAGTTTGTATGAGAAGCCGTGCGGCGTAAACGCTTGTAAGTGAAAAATACCTTTGTTCTACCTCCTTAATTGAGCAAAACTCTTTAGTTAGTATGTCAAATACCCAGAACCTGTGCAAATTCAAGACGCTGTCAGACAATTGTAACATGCCATATTTAAAATTTAAAACAAAAATTATATTCAAACCTTTTAGTGATAAAGTATAATATAGCAGTTCGCCAAGAACGGAACAAAAGTACTAACAACATACATCACAAATATGCGAATTTTGCCTTCCGTTTTAAACTACAAACATTCCGTAAACATACGTAAATACAAGTTTTGATTTAGTTACGTATGAGGTACCTACGTACCAAACATTGAGAGGTTGCACAAATAGATAAATATTATCTAAATATTTACTTACATAAACACCGAAAATAAACAACTAAGTAATTAGGTGTAACGTACCAATTTATATTTTTTGTCTGGACTCGGAAATCTTTCCTTTCATAATTTAACAATATTGTTAAGCAATAAATTGTCAATGTCATGGGCCTCATAAGAAGGCTCAAAGTCACCCAAAGAGCAATGGAGAGGGCTTGAATTGGTATTTCTCTGCGTGATCGAATCAGAAATAATGAGATCCGCATGAGAATTAAGGTCGCTGACATAGCCCAAAGAATTGCGAGGCCCAAGTGGCAGTGGGCAGGCCACATTTCAAGGAGGACTGACAGCCGTTGTGGCCGCGTACCGAGAGACGCAGCGTTGGTAGGTCCCCCACAAGGTGGACCGATGACCTGGTGAGGGTCGCGAGAAGCCGATGGATGAGGGCAGTGCTGGACCGATCGATTTGGAGATCCTTGGGGGAAGCCTATGCCCAGCAGTGGGCATCTCTTGGCTGATATGATGATGATGATGATGAAATTGTCAGTCATCCTATTACCTATTTGCTTCTAAATAAAAAATAAACAAAAATTTAAATAGGCCCTCTAAAACCTCTTTCGAATTTTCTAAAATCCCATAATAATTTAATGTCTATCTCAAAAAAAAATGTTGACTAACAAGGTCATGTCTATTTGTCTGTCTATCATGTATGAATTAACACCGGTTCCAAACGTTGGACTATCGAGAAGATTTCGGCAACAAACTCGTGTGCCTAGTCACTCTTTTTAAATATTAAAATACAATGTTTGTAATAAAGAAAAGCAAGAATGAAAGCGTTGGCCAACACATAAATCACATTAATCACATTTAAATGTTTGATTTTGTGCGTCTATAACGCCTACTTAACTGTAAAAATTACAAATAAATAAAGAAAACGATGATAAATTGCATGTTTGTTTGGTTATCCAACCAAGAATGAAATCATGTATATATTTGTCTCGTTTCAAACAAAGAATTTTGCATTCTGCGTCATTTTCTTCATTGCTTCCTGAATACGCTGAACAGGTAAATGAAATATTTCGCAAAAACAAAAACTGCGCATATTGAGGTCCATGTTCAACAAAGATGGAGTAGAGCATCGCAATTTGTGATCGCGCGATTGCAATTAATAGTAGGACACTCACTTTTGCCATCGCGCGAACATCAATCGTCAATTCGCTCGATAATCGAGTGATCACGTTTGATTAGGATGACGCTTAGTGTATATATTATTTGACAAAGGTGAAATTATTTGCGTACGCGAAAATAAACGAAATGTCAAACTCCACTGACACAACACTCCGCACCACCACCTCTTGCTTATTGGCAAGTTTGTGAACGCAGCCAAAAATTGCCTTAATTGTTTGATGTTGTAGATGATGTCGAATGTTTATACAAGGGAAGAATTACTTGTCCGTCCATATGTCCGTAGCCTACAACAGTAGATAGTTATTTTCTATAATCTGCTCCTAATATTTTTAGACTCGACTCTCGTTTATTAGATACCAACTTATTGTATTTTACCTTGAATGCCGTCAGATATTGTAATTGGCCTGGAGTGTTCCCGTCTCCAAGTGATCTGAGGATGTGGTGAGCCGGTAGCGGCACACGTCATGCTTACAGGAGCACCCTCTCGAACCGTTTGATCTGTACTCGTACCTCGATCCATGATATCAGGGGGAACTGCGGAAACAATTATGAATTAGAGACTTTGGCTATGGGGTCTACTTATTAAACTAGTTAATAAATGTACCTAATGTGAAACACTCTTATCATGAACAAATTCTTGTACTCAGGTGAAGATAAGTCATTATTTAAGCCTATCTTGTTTGTCACTGGAATAAGAAACTGAAATAATCTATTGACAAAATTAAGAGTGGGTAGTGAGTAATAAGCAATCCTAAAAAAATTACATTGGTTAAAAGGTGGATAACATCCTTTAATAGTTCTCTAATTAATTAGTGAACTGACCCGTGCCCAAAAAGCACTTACCTGTATTTAGCAACACGGAAACATGGGCCTTACATTACGTTTCCCTTTTAGCTCTTGACATTATGAACTATAAAAAGAATAGCGTGCTTAAATTAAAAGCTGCATTTCATCATATATTTAATTCTCCTTTCAGTCCCTGCTTTAACTATTTCTAGGTAAACTCATGTATTTATCTCACCAAAAGTTACTCCATCAATACTTTCAAATATAGCATGTGTAATATAGCATCTTAGTGCTAATAATAATTCAGTGGTGAATCTTTTAATCAGCCTTTACTCGTATTGTACACTAGTTAACTCTGGCAAATTGATACAAAGCGGGTATGTATATAAGCACGAAGTATACAGCAGAAAAAGTAATAGAGTTCATATACCTATGAGTTTTATATCAAACATACTTACGGGATAAGCCGAATAGGGTATTGAAAAAGCATAGTTATGACATTAGACACCGTTATGACAAATGCAAAACCAGCAGGCCTATGTATCCTATGGATACGTTTTCCACAAAATTAAGTGTTTTTCGTGACATTTATTAGACGTTTAGTAACTCGAATCATTCATTTATCTCACAATTGTTTTCTTTTTCTCCAAACGAAAGACTTAAAATTGAAACTAACTTCAGGTAGCTTTTTATTTTGTACTTTACATTTCGTTCGTCTCCGAAGTTTCGTATTGATTTTTCAATGGAAGCCCCTCATATGGCAGTGAAATAATCGCTAGTAATTGAAATATACTGCTATTCAAATATGATATAGGATACAAATCACGACGCTTCTAGTTGAAACCCCATCGGAAAACACTCCGTCGTCGATCAATATGGTATTGAAAACACTGTCACTAACTACACAAAGGACAATATTCAAACACTATGTAATAAGATAACTTACCCACAACATCTAAGTATCCCAACTGACTCTTCATCGGGTCCGTGTTGATCTGGCACATGTACCATCCTCTGTCAGTCTCCCGCAGCTCCCGTATGTGGAGGAACCAGACACGCTGGTCGCTGTGTGTCACTCCAACCCTGCGACTTCTCGATATCACGTGGGTATGGATCGTAAGAATCGTCTGAGTATCCACTCTCAACCATGCTACCTGTTGAATTGAAAACAGTTTGATAAACTTATAAAGTGCTTAAATATGTATTGTCTTAATCGCATAAAATATATTGTATTAGATTTACAGGTATTCAAACGTGTATCATGGGGCATAGTATAGACCAAGTATTTGACTAATCCAGCGAGCCAGTCGTACGAAACATTTCAATTACTTATATAAAAATAAATTAAAATTGGAGTAGGTATCCAATCAATTACGTACGTGGCTTTATTTGTTACCAAATAATGAATAACCTCCCTATTTGAACCTAAATATATTTTCTGTCCTAAAATTTGGCGCTCTTTTTAGATTGGACGTCCTGTACTTCTAGCACAAACATTTTTAAATTCTGAATCGCCATCGTATCGATTAGTTACGTTAGCTTTTGTCTGGCTATTGTTTGAAATTTTAAGCGTGCGTGAACGATACGATTACGATTCGAAATTTATAAATATCCGGTACTGTACCTCTAGCACAAACATTTTTATATTTCGAATCGTAATCGTATCGTTCAACCATGCTTGAAATTTCATACAAAAGCCCGATAAAAGCTAACGTAACTACTCGATACGATAGCAATTCGAAATTTAAAAGTGTTCGTGCTAGGGGTACTGTTAAATTATATGAAGCGTGTCGAATATGTTCATAATTATGTTTTCTTATAAGATGATAGATGATAATTCCTCAATAACTCAGACCTATTATGTAACCCACAGTACCTAAGCATCATTAAGAGTTTGTGTCATCGTGTCTAGTCCAGTGGCTGAAAAATATCCACAAACGGTTGCTTAACTATGTCTACCATCCTGATAATTCAGCACAAATCAGGACAGAATAAGTAATCACATATTTTTTCCCTCACTTTTTTACTGGAAGATCGTAGTTCAAATCATACTTTTGTTTGAAACGAACGTTGGCATCGTAATTACAGTCACGCGAAGCAAAACATCTTAATTCAAATGTAATCAAGCAATATTACAATCTTACAGAATAGATGTAGACGTATTAGGTATTAGTCTAGAACTATTAGCGAAACACTGATTTTTTATGAAAAAAACCTGCGTAACAAGCAAACAATATCCATAGTATTGTAGTGTAGTATATATAGTATTGTTCTAAAAGCAATATTGCTTTCATAGGAGGCACAAAATGACAATATTTCGTCATAAACAAGTGTAATTTTCTAATCTAACCTATGCATTTACGGCATTTAGGCGGTCGCCCCGCCCGCCGCCGTTTTGTTAAGCTTCCCAAAGTAGTAAGCGGTCACCTTAAAATAAAGATACTCGTATAACTGAAGGGATATCTCTTGCGTGTTTTAGAGCCTGTAATTTATGTTGAGCGAGCATTGAGCAACAATAACACCTTAACAAGCTTCGTCAGCCTGATTAATAACAAGAATAGAGCGCCGCACAAGTGTATAAGAGAAGTCCTATTAAGCTACGATCTTTTCAAAATTATAGTATCTATTTATCATATTTAGGCGACTAACTGTCTCTCTCCCTATAATGAGAACTTGCTTTAGGAACTATCCACTTTTGACAGTGAAGTTGTGATTAAAATGCGGATCATATTAAAATATATCTATAACAGTTACCTACCTGCGGAAGACGGTTAGCACTACGAATGACCAGCAGCGATGTGACAGAAACCCAAATGCATTGGTATCGACATCGGTATCATTTATGACGTCACATTGTGATTTTCAAAGCGATAATTGGCATACTTTGTAGAAAAAAATGTCTGTTTATTACAAATTACTCATTCATTATCGTCTTTGTGCCTTTGTTGACGTGTGATGAATGCCATACTTATTGCTTTCAAAATAACAAAGTACCTCAGAATCACTAACGATACCGATTAGGCGATCGAGGTATTCCTCGAAGCGCACCAAATTTGAAACCCACCAAACCTACCTATGTAAGTACTGTCATAAATTATAAAGTTCTTCGACCCCTGTCGCATTGACATTTAAGGGACAGAATGTAAACATCAATTTGCTACAGTCACGAACAATAATTATATAATAGATATAATATGTATATACAAATTCATTAGCCTCATTATTTTTGTAACAAGACTCACGAGCTGTCAAAAGTGTGTGCATATTGTCGCCGTAGAGCGAAAAGTCACTAAATAGGTCTAAGCTTGTTTTGAGTTATGAAGGTTTAAAGTTTCAGAAAACAAAAAAAAATATAACTTAGTTATGGTTTACGATAATACTAATTTTATGGTTTCTTAGCTCAGAAAATAGAGAAACGCATAAGGTAACATTACTAATTTTAATGAATTATATATAATTTCTGAGATGATTAAAAAAACAATCTTATTAATTTTTCAGCCTCTAACCTGTTACAATTTAAGTTATATAGAGTTAGTGAAATTTCACCCATGCCAGGACCAATTTAAAAAATAATAACTCTAGTTAGATTAAGACTTAGAAAAAAGGTCAATTATAGAATTCATAGTCATTATAAAACTTATCAAGTTTTTTAGTTAATTTTGCCCTGGATTAAGTTCCAGTTATGATAAATTTTCTTAGGGATGATAAAGTTTTTAAGCAAATTAATTAAATGCTGACTAATGTTTTGTGGTCCAAATGTAGAATTAGTGATTTTCTGCACTATCTAAAATTAAAACTATGATACGTGTAGACATGGCTGTAAGGTTGAAATCCGTGGAAAAATTTGAAGATTTCGATGACATTTCTAACTCATTTTTGGCCAAATGTCGACTTTGTGATATTTCGCTCTACGGCGCCGATATTATACTCTCGTGAATATTTAGTAACCCTATTAATTGATCTTCATCACCACTAAATATTTTTTATTTAAATTTCATATATTTTTACAACTTACGTAACAGTATGTCGAATGAAAGGAATAATAGCGATGAATGTTATTTTTATTCATTGATTTTTACCAATTTTCCCGTGATTATGTGGGAGTAACATGATCTAATTCATGCTAAAACCATTGACTTGTTAATAGGATATAATGCAGTAGATAATTATGTATGTTGATACCTACATGCATTATATTGTACGCAGATTATGTTCTCATATAGGTATTTGACACGTTTAATTTTGTTACGTAAAAGCTAAGTAACTTTTTCGAGTAGAAGGCATAACAGATTTTACTTTATAATTAGTCATACGCGCAGGTAGGTACCTATAAAGGTTGGCACATGTAGAACGGTCAGTATGGGAAAGTCTGAAACTTTAAGACATACGAAAATCTCTTCGTACGAACCATGTTATTATGAAACATGATGTCTAAAATGAATAAAATTCATTGTTTTAGTATGTAGATAAAGACGTGATGAGCCTCATTTGTAAAAAGAACGTCTTGGTTTGAACAGAGACGTAATAAACCTATGGTGGTGGTAATGGTGGTAATTTCGAACACTTACTAAAATAAAGGATATGAAAACAATGCATTTTATTCATATTAGACATCATGTTTTATAGTAACGTTTACTGCTTAAGACCTACACAATCGATTTCTAAACGGAAATAGTGTTAGTTTTAGTTTTCAAAAAGTCCGGGTTCGATTCCCGAGCTGAGTACCTACAGGTTTTTTTTTAATTTATGAATGCAGTTTTTATTATTAATAAAATCGATGACATGTTTTCTAAGAAGAGATTTTCGTATGTCTTATAGTTTTAGACTTTCCCATATTGACCGATCTAAATGTGCCAGCTTGTATACTACAGAATACAATTGAGTATAGAAATAGCATACGTGTTTTGACTGATTTGACAGAAAATATTTAGTACTGTCATATATTTGCGCGGAAGCTAAAAAGTGACTTTAGTCAACTTATAAATTTATCAAAGACCACTAGCCTATTCGGTCTTCCCGTGATTGCTGTGAAACGTTGCGTCCGGTAAAAAAAAATTGTACTACTAATAGGCGGTAGACCCATATGTAGGGTCGCCTGGGCAGGTTCCACCACCTTTCTTATTTTAGCCGTGAAACAGTTCGCTGTGTTTCGGATTGAAGGGAAAGGTAGCCAGTGTAATTACTGGGCATGGACGGCATTTCATCTTAGGCCTCAGGATGACAACGCACCTGCAATATCAAGTGCTTTTCCTTGTTATTGCTAGTTGTATAAAAAAAATATGTTTATGTAATATCCAGTAAAGTGGCAGCAAAGTAGTCAATAGCCAATTGGAGTGCCGGGCACAGGCTATCCTACTCGTACATGTAACATACGCATAAGGACTTTGGGCATAACAACACCACGCTGGTCCGATGCAGGTTGGTCGGTGAAATTGGTTTCAGTAACAATCGGGACTAATATGGCGCGATATTTGAGAATACAAATAACTGATCCAACGATGGCAAAAGTTGCTTTGCTTAGTCAATTGAAACCAGAGCGTTTAAGTTGATGCCGTTGAAGCCAGGGTGATTGGAGTGAATCACTACCCCAGCGAGCTCTTCTACCAATAGAATATAATAGGAATTGGATATGCAAATACAGTGAGTAATTAAAATTTCCCCAGGTTGCATTTGTCCGTAAAAACCTAACAACTTCCCTTGAAATACAGTATTCTAGTCAATTTATTTAATTTTACTATTTCTATTCAATTTTCCGGGACTTTCCTTTCTGATTGACTGGTAGAGAATGTCTAATGGAATTAATTCCACTAGATTTTACTTTAATATGTGCAATATAGTTTGAATAAATAGATTATTATGCTGTCATCATCATCATCATCATCATCATTTCAGCCAAGAGACATCCACTGCTCCGTATATGCCTGCTCCAAGGATCTCTAGGCCGATAGCATGTCATATCGCGTAATTATTCACAAAGCTTACAATTGTGTATGTATGCACCTGATTTCATTACACGATTTCTATAATATTTTTATGTCAGTGACTCATAAATCTTTCGTAACTACTTTGTATTCGTTTAAGCTACTTAAGCTCACACAGTTGCCTTCCAGCATGTTGTTTAAAAACTGACTGCAAGTGATCTTGAGAATGCTTTAGCAACTTTAGCAAGCGAGAAGAAGATTGTAAGAAGTTTTATTGAGCGAGATTGTTTGTTCCACTTCACTGTTCAAGATTAAGATTGAAATTTACATTTTGAACTGAACTTCTTAGTTAAGGTATAGGTATGAATATTTGAGAGGAGCTTGCAGGCGTAGTGGTTTGAGCACTCTTGTTTCGATTACGAAAACAAAGCTACTTTCGCTATGGTCGATCCCGGATGGGTCTATTCATCTCAAAAAACGCTTATCAACCTAATTGTAACTATACAGTGATCACCCTAATTATTGTCTCAACTTGATTACGAACCACTCACCAAATTTTGAAAATAATGACGTGAAGAAATTTATCTTTACCTCAAACTTATCTTAACTTACTCTTCTTACCGCTTCACATCAGGTGGTATTGAGTGCCGTGCTTTGTATATATAAAAAATACATCAATTCAGAAACGTTAGTGTCTATTCTATTCGCGTGCATGGATGAAATTCTTGCGGTAGCTATCTTTCAAACGATGTGTGATGTCATGAGGCTAAGCGTTTTATTGAAATGTCAGCGTTCTACTCTACTCCAACTTTTTATCAAGATTTATTTATGACAAAGTGATAATAAAATAATATAAAAAAATATATAATAATAAAAAATAAGAAAAAATAAATGTATAAGCATTTATTTTTTCTTATTTATATTTATAGGACCAAGTATGCTGGCAATACATTCATTTTTAGATCTTGTAATGATCACAATAATAAATTCCATATGATAGATTTTTTTGATAAAAGTTTAATGAATTTTAAACGGCAAGTAAAAGACCTATTATTTGTTAATAGTTCAATTGCTGTAGTTTTTAAATTTAAATGTATGTCAAATTTTTAAATAATTTAACATTGTGCTTTAATTCTAATTAATTGTCTTTATAATCTATTTTTTTTAAATAAGAGATATGTCTGTTGTTACTAATCTGTGAAAACTTCACTGATTAATGTATAACTATGTTTTATTTTAAATGTTTTATAATGTAATTGTTTGTTTCCCAAATAAATAAATAAATAGGTAATAACAATATATAAATATCTATTTTGAAATTCTCATACATTAACATAAGACAACCATGACCCAAAAACAGTTTTAGCCGATATCGCAGAAATTAATGTCTGTCCGTCCGTACGGAGATTCAAACATGGGACCTTTGGCTGGCAGGCCTCGACGGGCATTGAGGTACAACAGTGGTAAATAGCAGTACTATAAGCTTTAATTGCTTTTGATATCTTTGATTTGGATCTATAATAACCAAGTACTATATCTTAAGTAAATCTCAGATGTTTGTGCTCTTCGTAGTATGCGGTCCCATTAAAAGAGGTCACTGCTTGTCATGCTGTGCTAAAAACCATGCGGGCGAAATGACGGACTTTCATTAGTGGCGACTGGCGATATAAATATTTTTACTTTTTACTTAAACTGGTTTCTATTTAATTTTACTTTAAGTATAGGTTAAACAAAAATGATAAAAAGTTTATAAATTTTTAACAAGTGTTTTACATGCTCTTGGCCGGTGGTTTCATCGTGTAATTATACTTATATTTTGTGTAACCCATATAATGAAACGCTTAGTTACATTAAAGCGGAAATTTTTGGCATATCGCCCTAACCTAAGGCTTGCCAATTTCTGCTAGTTTTCATAGGTACTTACGAACCCACGGATGTGTGTTTATAATTTTTGTAAAGATTTTACATAAGTATTTCTATGATTCTTGTCGTGAAAGTTTCACTATTATGTTATAAGTATTAACATAAATATTTCTATGATAACGAAAGCTTCGGATTGCAAAAGGTCGCGGGTTCGATTCCCGCCTCAGGGCGTGAAATTTTTCTAGTTTTATATTTTAATTATTTCTATGATTTTGTCGTAAAAGTTTCAATATTATGTTATAAGTAAGTGTGACCAAAAAGTAGAAATTTACATTGGGGCTCGACATTGTCGAATTTTTTTTTTTTTTATATTTATTGGCATTGCATTGTCGAATTCAGACGCCAGGGTTGCCAGCGTTAGGTAGTATGAACTAACCCATATCTAATCTGAGCCTAAACTTATACATTTACTTCACAAATTTCAACCACTTTACAGTAAAAATCCAAAGAAACCTTTGTGGTGGCAATACTTAGTGTGATTTTTTCCACCGGCCAACGTACTGGCTTGTGAGCCAGCATAAATGGACAAAATCACACACGAAAACTATCAGTTGCAGTTGTTATCTTGTGAGATTACAACTGCAACTGACAGTTTTCGCATTTTATGTTACGCTTAACGTTTAACATGATGAAATGTGTCAGGCAAGGAAGTATTATTAGTCAGCATAGTTAGCAACAGCGTTGCCAATCTGTGGGGAATTCCCCAAACTGCGGGGATTTTCAGTTCGATTGGGTAATTTGTGGGGAGAGCGTTTATGTGGGGAAAATGCGGGGAATCACGACATTTACGCTAGAACTGAACTTAGAAGTAATAAAAGTAGTCTAAGAAGTAAGTATTATTTATAAATTATGTAAGAATATTTAATTACCTTGATTATTTAAGCACCTTTTGGGCCGGCAAGGTGGAGGCGGCTAGTGCAATGGGTCAATTGCCGTGCTTTGTATAAAAAAAATGAAGTTTAAAGCAATTTCTCCGGCAGGAAGGTTTTACAGTTTATTTTATGGCAACATTTATGTCCATCAAACTTAGAGTATCGCAGAGAACTTTCTCAAACGCATCTGTCGAGAGAAAATTTAGCGTTTTAAAGAGTTTGAAAACAGAGAATCACAATCGCCTGCACATTGACACTGTAGCAGTGCTTATGACCACTAGAAGAAAGGATTAAAATTTGATCCTTCGAATGATATGTTGACAAAACAAAGGCATAATAAAGAGCTGCAATAAATACCTTGATGAAAATCATTAAATACTTAATAAGTATATGTAATAAATATATTTGATTTATAGAAACAGTACTTTTATTTCTTTCCTGCAAATTTGTGGGGAAAATGTGGGGAATATTGATTTTTTTTCCCCCAAAATTGGGGATTTTCAGTTAGGTTTTTGGGTAATCGAGACCGTGGCAGTTGGCAACGCTGGTTAGCAATCACTTTTGACAGATCATGACGATAATTACAAATTAACACTGGAAACACATTACGTCAGTACTTTGTGTGTCAATACTAGTTATTCGAAACACTACTTCATCATCATAACTTACTTTGACAGTGTTGCTTGCGCAGTAGACGTGTCTAATTATATGGAAGATGTCTATTGAAACACATTTTTAGTATTCTCACAAACATTAGAATACAGAAATGTGCCTAACGCTCATTTTACAACGAGTGCTCATTGTCAATCGACATTTTTATGACAATCTTAAAACTGATTATTAAATGCAAAAGTAGTGTGAATGTGACCATCGTTATCGATTATTGTGTTTAAAGGGCAACAAAATCCAATTTTGTTTCTCCGCGTGTGTCATTCAGTGTTCAAAAGTGACATAACTTTCATAATTCAAAAATAGGAATGTACGAGTATTTTCTGTTGCTCGCTCTACTAAAGCAAATCAGCGTTTACTACATCACATCACGAAGCGGTTTCATTTTGTCGTGGCTCATTTCCTTTACTACTTTTGACTAAATTGACTTTACCTTTGCGGCCTTCATTTGATAGTTACACGGGTTAGTGTTTCTTTCCACCTAATAGAATTTCTTTCACTTACTCATTCCTTGTTGGACTTTATCGCGATAATAATAAGTACATTTTTGTAACTACTCTTAGTTTCCTACATTGTCAAGATCTTAGTGGCTTTATTAAACTAACCATGTACTTTTTAAAACTAATGATTTAATTTGGTTTGTAGAACATTCATATTATTAATTCTTTACCATACCATAAAATGGAACAGTATGTTGCAATTAGAGCTATTTAAATAAGCAGTTTTTCAAAAACAATATATTTTTTTTTACCTGTTGACGCCCATCACTAGCTTAGATGCTTTACAGATTTAGTTTTTTTAATTATTGTGAAAACTTATACTTAAAATAAAATCTGAGAAAATATCGATACTCAATTGTTAGAAAGTTTTGGATTTATTCTACTTTTTGAATATTTTATACTTCTTTTGATTTTTGTCCATTTGAATCACTCTTGGTCAAAATATATTTCACTGAACGTCTTCAGTATGCAAGAAAGGTAGCCATTTTATATTTCTTAACTTCCAATTGTTGTTGAGAGGAGACATTCCTTACCAGCCGACGGCATTTTTGAAAAAATGTAGGTTCCCCCTCTTAACTTCCTTTGGAGCAAAAAGAGTGGTGTCAATAGCATAATTGAGCCTATTTTACTCAAAAATATATACCTACTTATACCTACTGTGTATGGTTTGTGGGTACTTCTCAAATTACCTAAGAAATATTGTGATGATGCAGTGTCGTTTAAATTATCAAGCCGCGTAGGATTCCCGGGAGTCTAATGACAATTAAAAACCATTCGGAATCAGTGGTGGCTTGACAAATTAAAGTTTTATGCATAACTAACTTTACTACTTACTATATTTAATTTAATATGGTAGTAGGTAGCATTTAATTGCATGGTAGGTAATCTACAATTTACAACCTCAACTCAAACTCAACTTACTGGCACACAAAGCAAACATCTCGGCTAGTGTCTATGATACAAGAACTAAGTCAACGAGTTCTTGTTGATGGATACATACCACATAAATACAGAAATAATATAAGCTTAAAGTCCATTTTCACTAACCATTCCCTAAGCTTAGGTGTCTCTTAACGCCATTTGTCTCTTTCTTTCTCCTTTAGTTAGACCGAGATAAAAATCGCTAAGATAATCTTAACGCTAAGCAAATGTTAGTGGAAACGAGCATAAGACGTAGTACACAAGGTATGTATTTGGATACCACTGTCCGAAACTATCAAGTTTACCACAGGAAGTCGAAATTCATTTGAAGTCCCTTGACATAAGACTTAGAAGACAAATAATCAAACACTCGTCTTCTACCTTTGCCAGCCTACTAGTTTAACCTCAATAATAAAAACGACTTTAATAAAAACCGGCCAAGTGCGAGTCGGATTCGCGCACAAAGGGTTCCGTACCATTATCTATTAACAAGCGTCTACCTGTGGCCGTTATCAATATCGAGCAAAAACAAGCAAAAAAATCACATAATGTATGGGAGCCCCTTAAATATTTATAACGACATTCGTAATAGAGGCAGCTTTCGTATTGCAACTGTTACACTTGACGTGCTGCCGTCTGTACAATTTAACAACTTGGATAAATTTTAGAGTGCACTTATTAAACGGATTATAGACCGTTTCGTGTACGCCACTTTTGACTTTATTGATTAATAAACATTTTGACACAGAAACGTTTCAGTTACATCATTTTTGTATTCCGAACTTTTCAACTTTAAAAGTTTCAAGCACTAGAGTTTCAGTTGACAAATAGTTTTACCAACCGAGAGCGGTTCGTAAGCGTTCCGGCTTTCTATGCAGTGTTAGTACCTGTGTTAGTGGATAACCTTTTTTATATCAAAACCGCAATAGTAACGGTACCGCATCGCTGCCGATCCGTCTAGGTTAAAAAAATAGCAGAATTGACCCTCTCGGCCTGCTCATACACTGCGAACTTTGTTTTGCGCTTACAAGTGATTAGATTCTGAGAAACGGCATAGGCTACCTTTTGGTGCAACAATAGATATCGGGCGGAACCGTTATATTAATGTATTTATTACCTCTAAATTTTTCTAAATTCTTTAAAATTAATAAGGTCTTGGGTAAGTCAAAGGAACGCTAAATGAATTATAAATGATGTTGCGGAAAACACGAGTTCGCTTATTTAGAGAAACATTCTTCAGTACATCTAGACAATTAGCAATACCATTCACTATTTTTAGAAGCAGTATGATGTCTGCAATGTCACTTCTGGTGGTTAGTGGCAAAAGATGAAATCTAGCACAACGTTCGTCGTATGAGACCTCCGGATCTTGAACTTACAATTTAAGAAAGGCGTGAATTTCCTCTGTATCTGTTCAATTTTAGTAATGTACATTTCATAGCATGGATTTCAGATAGAACTGGCGTAGGTACTCAAGGAGTCCGCGAACTTAAGCAAACTAGACAATTTTAATTGTTTTCATATGTTTCAATTGATTGGACATTTGCATTACAAAACCCAAAGCTCGAGATGCCTTATTACAAATATGAGTAATATGCATATAAAATAATAATTTATTGTCAATAATAACACCCAAGTCCATTGCCTCATGTTGAAAAAATATATTTTTTAAATTATATGTAAAATTAAACGGTTGCCTTTTTCTAGTAGAACTAATGCCTAGTTGAATCCCTACCTACATTCAAGTCGAGTTTATTTTCACTAAAATGAAGATCCAATCACTCTAGTCGTCCTGAAGCTCAATAGCATCAGAAACACTATTTACCGCCTTAAAAATTTTCATGTCATTACCGAAAAGGAGGTACTGAGAATTCAAAAAACATCGACCGACGTCATTTATAAAAATAATAAACAACAGAGATCCCAATAAAGAACCTTGGGGACCCTAGATGGAATATTAGTCTAAAGGTGGTTTTCCACCAGAGGGCGAGACGAGGCGAGGCGAGACGAGAATTGAAATCGCACTGACCCTTTTCCACTAAAAATTTCTCGCGCGAGAATTTTTTCTACCAGAGTGGCGAGATGAGGATTGAAATCGCACAACAATAAACCTATCGGAAGAAGCGTGTTTCTGTTGCAGAGTTAATTTATACTCTATATCGCAAACAATACGGTTCATTTTTACACAAACAAATATTTCAATTCTCGTCTCGCAAATCCTCGTCAATCCTGACTATTTCCACCAAAGAGGCGAGGATTGAAAATTTGCCATACAAATTTCAATTATCGTCTCGCGTCGTCTCGTCTCGTCGCTCTGGTGGAAAATCGCCTAAGGTTCGAAATCATATCTAAATTTCACATTAAAATTTATACTCGGTATCGGAAGCAATATGGTTCATTTTTACACAAACAAATATTTCAATTCACGTCTCGCACATCCTCGTCAATCCTGACTATTTCCACCAAAGATGCGCGAGGCGAGGATTGAAAATTTGCCACACAAATTTTAAATCTCGTCTCGCCTTGTCTCATCTCGCCCCTCTGGTGGAAAACCACCTTATGAAGACATATATATGCATTGAACACAACCGAAACACAGCTTGGGATCTATTTAAGATATAAGAGTAGAACCACCTTAGCAAATCTTCTTTAACGCCCATTTTCAAAAGTTTCAAGAGCAACATAGTATGATCCAACCGATCAAATGCCTTAGCGTACCTAATCGTTGTAGACTGAATCCACCAAACCACCGAGATTCGCTCTGTTTCCTTTTAGTCTGTTTTTTTATTATTATTATTTCTTCATTTTTCGTTTAGCTGAGCCTAGTTGAATCGCTTCCTACATGGGAGATACTCCTCATGTGTATCTCCCATATAGGAACGCCTGTGCGCAGCAGTGGGACGTTTATAGGCTGGTGATGATAATGATAGCTTAATTGCATGCAACCATTTAAGAAACATGCATAGTCATATGTTTTAGAATTACGCTAAGAAGCCAACGACAAGTATTTTTAGTGACTAATACACACTTAACTCTCGATGTCAAAAACAACTGAACCGATTTTGACGAAACTTGAACCGTTTCCTAAGTTAGACTATATTGAGTCTAACGAAAAAATATTATTTTCAATCCGAATACTTTTAGGGATATGCGCGGACAAACAAACAAATATACAAACTTACTTATGTAAGTATGTACACTTGGCACCCATGTTCAGAAGCTGATATAGACCTACATAATGCAAAAACTGTGCAGGTCTGTCGAATGTATGTAATATTGTCATAAGCTCCTGTTTTCTAAAGTCGGTTAAAAATTAAGACGATGCGGTTTTCACAACAAAATAATCAACATTTTTACTAGCGATTATCGCGCCATAAGGGAGCTAATGTCCTTTCTTGGAATGTAATCTATCTTTATACCTAATTATATCAAATTATATCGGTTCAACGTTTTACGAGTGACAACTTAACAGACAGACAAGCACTTCCACATTCATAATATTAGTATGAATGGAAGCTATTGTGCTTATCGCTAGCTACGTCTGTCATAATTTATAGCTAAGTGTGTAGTATTATTTCGAATAATGACGATAACCTGTACCTTACCTAACTAAGACTTAGAATTAAATTAGAGATATTTACCATGTAATTTGTAACTTGTGCATTGTTATTTTTGTAACTCAAAACAAACAAATTACATGTCAGAAAAACCTAATTTGTTTCTAATTATTATGTATTTAGCCATAAAAGTTTGATATGCTTTAGAATCTATCTTCGTCCATTGATTCAACCTATTCTTATGACCAGACAGACTAAATAACAAACACAGACTCACTATCGCATTTATTGGTTAAATCGGCAGCAGTGTAGTAGCCGCTAGGTAAAAATAGGTAACGTAGGTATACCAGGTCAAAATTTCCATTCACTTTAACACATTAAACTCAAAAAAATCAATAAAAAAAAGTATGGGTACAGCTGAATTGATAACCTTCTCTGTTTTTGAAGTCAGTTAAAAATAATAGTGAAACGTATTTATAGTATAGTAGGTATACAATGAAGGCGTACAAGTAACCTATAGAGCCAGTTTTTTATAGAACTAGATGATGGCCCACCTGGTGTAAGCGCCGCCTATAGACACCTGCAATAACAAGGAAAAATCACTTGATATTGCAGGTACCTTGTCATCCTGAGGCCTAAGATGAAATGCCTGTTTAACAGGGCAATTGTGTCTATTGCACGTATAAAAAAAAATCATTAACTATAATGATATTTTTTCACCTTCGTGCCAAGTGAATATAGGTAGGTACAGAGTACCCAAGGCCTAAGTTCGCGAAAAATTTTGGGTACTGCGGTACCCACAGGCGTTCAAACATATATTAAGTATGGGTATATGATAGTACCGTTCATAAGTAGTCGTAGTTTTGTAGGTAC
Source organism: Nymphula nitidulata (assembly GCA_947347705.1). Classification (NCBI taxonomy): domain Eukaryota; kingdom Metazoa; phylum Arthropoda; class Insecta; order Lepidoptera; family Crambidae; genus Nymphula; species Nymphula nitidulata. The sequence goes on along the minus strand of OX374625.1, from coordinate 10,682,554 downwards.
CTACGCCAAAACATACGCGTTTTGCCGTACAAGTGACGAGTTGAATATTAACCGTATACGCTAATATTTAAGTTTATCAAATACTCCCTGGATGTGTAAAGCCAACCAATTAAGCTTTAGCGTTAGGTATGGTAAATATTACTAATCGAAACAAAATTGAATCACACCATGGCATAGTAATATTATTTAGGACTAAATTTGTAAAATATAGAAATGAAGCTCGGTATTACGATACGAATGTATTAATTTACTTCTTTAACTATGCAAACATAGCATTGAAATATTGTCTACAAGTCTTTTTTGAGAACTCAGCGGCGAGCGTAGCGGAGATAGGTATGTTAGCTTTTGGCAGAATTCACCATTCTAAATTCTTAGTGGCGTTACTGACACTGAATTGGTGGCGTGTGTCGTGGCTGTAGGCAAAGAAAATATAATATATCTTTTTGTTGACCATGGTAATAATTACATTGTTAAGTCGTATTTAATTCTCGCGAAATATAAAATGTTTTTAGAACAATTATTTTGTTGTAAAATTTTCTTTAAGTTATACCAGGAAATATAGATGTTCTACATTTTTGATCTAGTAGGAAACAAAAGGTAAACGGAATGTCAAAATGTATTTACAAAGGTAATATTTAATATATTTAAAAATGGTTTAAAATTTCAGGAGTCCTTGGCACAAAGTGAATTTTTAATGTTCCGTATTAAGCTTTCGAAATCATAAAGTAACATAGAGATGACAAGAAGATTTCAATTAGTTTCGTTTCACTGCGCCGAGCCTGAATATGCAACTCAGCTTTTTATAAAACGTAAAAAGCGTAAAATCTGTTGAAATAATAGAATTTTACTAATCGCGAGAAATTGTTTGTGCGTTTAATTAAAATGTCCTAAATTAAGCAGCAGTAACTTGGCCCTTTGTTGTTTCAACGATAATTAACTCTCAACCTCCTCAAATATTCCTTCCTGTTTCATCCAAGTTCTCGAGAAAAAGCTTAATATTATCCTAAATAATATCTATCTTACACAATTTGTGTAGCGGACTTTATTCACTTTATCATTTTAAGCTAGAAAATGTTAGATTTCTTCAAAAGTCATTCTATCATACCTACCATAATGAGCCTATCAAATTCACATACAGTAGTTACGAAGGCTTACGTTGACTTTATGAAGAACAACTGATTTAGGGGACTTGTTTTGTACTAGAACTCTTGCAGAGTGGGATCAAGCTCACTGGCGGTATGTTGGTACACTATGATTATCATTATGATTTCAACTTTTCCATACAATTACAAAATGACCAGACAAAACCAATACATTTACGCAGAGGCATAACACAGGAAGATATAATCTACAGGTCATCAGTTTAAGAGAGGAATAGGCAATCATGCACTTACAATACAATACAATACAAATATACTTTATTGCACACTAGGACAAAAGAAAAACATAAAAAGCAGAAAAGAAAACAAATAATGCAAAAGGCGACCTTATTGCTCACAAGCAATCTCTTCCAGGCAACCTTGGGTAAAAGTAATAGACTAAAATGACAACAGAATGGGTGCAGGAATAAAGAGATAAAGATGGGTATAAATTTTATAATACAAATAATTAGACTTAATCAAAAGACATATATACACATACATATAATTAGATGCAAACACATATACACATACATACATACGTAAATATAGGATTACCTACGTAACAGTCGGATAGAAACAATTTAGAGGACAGTTTATAGAGCGTTCAGTTTTCCATAAGACAATTCTTGTAAAGAAAATATTTAATCGGTGCGTTCTATACTGTGCTGTCTTACGATAAGAATAAGATACTGACAGTAAGACTGGTCTACCTGTGAGAGAACTATTTCTGATCGTATTTGCTAGAGCACAGGATGAATTCACGTGAGCAAGAAGTAATTATGGAGTAGCTGAAGAGGTAGTTGCGTTTACACCTGATTACCGGCAACCGTGGTGTAAGAAGCTGTTGTATAGAAAGTTGGCGTGTAAACGTTAAATAGTCGTAATAATATTAGAGCAATTGGTTAGTTGAAATTGTAATAAAAAAATTATATTTGTATAGGAAGGTCAAAACTTACAGCGCATTGAAACCAGTAATAAGTAGAAGTTACATGATTTTTTTTATATCTTTATATTACCTTGTAAGTGGAGAGATTGTGAACGGTACATGCGAGTATCGCTTCCCTCCCCAGCGGCGCAGTGACGTTGGCAATCGGACCGGTAAACCCTGGTTCATCTGGAACAAACACAATACATTTGAATATTTTATTCATCAATATAAGACTCCAGATTTTACAACATCTCCTCCAATTCAAATCAAAGCGCTGTGGCGTATTGTTATGAAATAAAGCATCGTACCATAGCATTCGTCAACTGCTAATCTATTAAAATTATACTTCTTTAATAAATAATCAGCCATGAAGATAATAGGGTAACTAACATACGCATGGTTCGTTGCTGTTAATGAAAATAATTATCTAATGAATATCGTAGAAGCACGTAAGCAATTAAAGAGGGCAAGAAATGGCAACAAAGAGGCCGGAAAGACGATGCGGTTAGGAAGTGTGTTTCGTGCTACACTAGGTTATGGATGGACAATAAACACTATGCTATGACGTCATCAGCTACGCCATGACGTCAACACTACGCCGTAGTCATCCCAGTGCCACGCGAGGATGGAGATGCGGGAAAGGAAGACAGTTCTGATTGAGCCATTTACATATTTCCAATATAATAAAACAAGTTCTTATAAATAAGTTTGTCTCATTTCTGAACTCTTACAGTTGTATATAAGTAATTATATACTACCTATCTAGCTATGTATTACTTTGTAAATGGTATACTAGCGTGATTCGTCAGTCCACTACTGACGTATCAAATAATCCTATGTCTTGACCTCTTTAACAATTACTAAATTAGTCTAAATCCTGCCTATGCATGTTGTACTTAATGGAACTCAAATAAACAAAAGTCCTGTAAAGTTGTACCTATACTTACAAGGTCTTTGGCCGCTAATTCTATATCTCACTAGTTAGCCTAATTGCTTGAGTGACAAAGTCAAATTCTACTAAAAACATGCCCTAGAAAAATCCCATCTAATATTATAGTCAATTTGAGCATCCTTATTACCCTTGCAATAAGAGTCAAAAACTGTCAAAAGTGGATTCTCAATATTGCTCGCGACTGTGCCTTTACAAAAACAGCTGAATATAGAATAGACAATAAACAATGGTTTTGTTGAAACGGGCGGTATTCCCAAGTGACTTACAGCATGGGGCTCTTTAAAAGGGCAAGAAAAGGTGTTTCAGGGTAGGCAACGCGCAAGTATTACTTCTCCCAAGTATTGCAACTCCCCATAAATAAAGACGCTACGTAACCACAAACAATCTGCAATATTACCACCTTTGAGGAAAAACAATAAACAAATGATCTGAAACAGACGTTAAATAAACACGAAACCAGCTAAATCTTTAATAAAAAGGGATGACAAATTAGTAGGGACCTTAAGACCTGTAATGTAGATATTTTTATATATACTTCAGGCATCACTGTGGCATAATGGGCAGACTTGATGCCTAAGGCTTTTTATACCAGTCAACCGGTACAAGGTGTTGGAGAAAATGAAATAGCGATGCAAAAAGAAATGTAATGAGTCACCTACATAGTCTAGTTTTACATTAATGCACTGTTGTATATTTAGTATACCTACTACTGACGTACAGAGCGACAAATTTATATTATTATTATATTCGTATATAAGCGCCTGTGTAAATAATCATTAGCGTGGGTATTATCTCGACAAACAAACTGTGCTACTTGTAGTTTATCTCCTTGTTTACTCATATAAAGCCGTTTTGAAGTCGACTGTGCTAATATTTAAAATATCTCGAGAATATAGACTTTCTCGTAACTCCTCTCCGTGAAGGATATAAAGAAAGTTCACCTGCCGCATCGTCGATACATCCCAACTAATATCAGAAACTACTGAACGTATTTTGCATCGATCTCTTTGTAAGCAGAGACAAAAGATACTACGGTACGAAGGAGATATTGCGGATGTGTTAAGCATTTCCTTCGTTACGTAGATTAATAATGCAATATCGAAACTTTTATCGATGTTTTCATAAAAGTCATTAAAATATTATAATTAATATTTGAAAGATAATTTTTAAAAATATCTAGATAAGAAAAAGACACGCCCTTTGGTGGGCTACGAACCTATGACCACATCACAATTAGTTTTACTTATTTAACTACTGAGCCGCCGATTACTTAAAAATTTTCTCTATAATTTTCTTTTAACCTTAATGTGTTTTGTCATAAGACGACGTATACCTATTTGCAGGAATTAAAGGCTTCCAAGGAGTTGGTTAAGCAATTGAGTAGGGAAAGGGATGACAATGAAAAAGAACTGTTGGATTCTCTAGACATGAACAGTAAATTAAAAAAGGAAATGGGTGAGTTGTACACTCAAAATTTAGTATTAATTGAGGACAAGGACAAATTACAATACACAATAGACCAATTTGACCAGTGCAGTGATGAGTATGAGCAGGCCCTCAGGCGCATCGCTGAATTGGAAAAATGTTTAAAAGAGGCTTATAATAATATTAATATCTTAGAATCTGAAAAATTGAACTGGACCGCCTCACAGAATCAGAGTCTATTTGATGAATTGATAGATAGTGCCCCACAAATGGTTTCTGTTGCATATAATATAAATCCTGCAGTGTCATTGAACTTTTCTTGTAATGATGTATTAATACATCTAACACAAAAGGATTGGTTAAATGCAGCAGGAACAAAATAAAAAAGTATTTAAAATTAAATAAATTTATTAAGAAAACAAAAACTATGATCAAAAAGCAAAAGTATTTTACAAAAAATTTAAAGTTTAGTAAAGAACGTACTGTGTTGTTAAACAAATTAGATTCTTATTCCAAATTAATCAAGGAAAAACAAGAGATGTATGATAATAATGTAAAATATTTAAATGACAAAATTAGTAATCTGCAGACATCTTTAAGTGATATTTCTAATAAATATAATTCATCAAAAAAAGGTTTGAGGGAACACACATTAACACATAATCACCTATTAAGCACTTCCAAAACTGAAAATCACCCCTTGACTAGGCGATGTTCCTTGGTGTCAGGCCTACCCCCTTATTCTCAATTGTCGGATCACGGATTCGTTTCGAAAAGTCACATGCCGTCTCGTTTTGACGCACCGCGATAAAAAGTGACAGGTATAGAGTTTCCGAAATTCGAATACTTTCCGACAGTTGAGAATAAGGGGGCTGGTCACCTGGGATCAGTTAGAATGGTCAATGTCAATGTGTGAGCCATCATTCTCTGAACAACCCACATTCAAAATGTTTAGCAGCAATGAAAACAGTTCTTCTACACAAACAGACAACAATAATATAATATTTAGTGATGAAATTGGAAAAGATTTGGGCCTTATGTTAAAGAACAGATTAGGACAAAGTGTAACAAACTACTGTAGTCCGGGTTCATCCTACAATAATATAATGGATAAAATATCCAATCATGAGTTGAATAAAAATGATAATTTGATTATTTTAATTGGAAACAGAGGTAATGTAAACAAAAAATCGCTTCAAAACTATCTTGACTATCTAAATGGATTAAATGTCAAAAAAATTTTAATGTTTACATTGCCATACTGCTACAGTTTGCCACAAGCAGAAAATAATATTAGGTATAAATTAAATTTAGTGTTGTCCAACATGGCACATTATAGTGACAAAATACATGTTATCGACTTAAATAAATTGACCACCTTAAATAATAAATTTTACCTGAGTAAAGATAGAATAAATCTATCTAAGTATTCTAAACGACAAATAGCTGAATTGCTAAGATTTAATTTTTTAACTTTAGCCAGAAATTTGGCTATTCAACCCTCTGCTTCTATTGAGCAGATCTGTATTAATGACCTTGCTTCTATTGAGCAATTTTCTTCTGACAATGCTTCTATTGAGCAATTTAGATTGACAAATGATAGTGTTTTGGAATCTATTCCAATTCATTTAAATTAGATAATAGGACAACAGAGAAAGTCTCTGGCAAAATAAAAACAACAGAAAAGTCTAATTATTTAAATATTGTTCATCAAAATGTACAGGGCTTTTCTGGCAAAGATCTAGAAATTAGTTTATTTTTGCAGACCATGGAAGTGCATGTGTTGTGTGTTACAGAACATTGGTTAAAAAGAAATGAAATTTTGACCTGTATTGAAAACTATAATATTGTAAGTGCTTTTACAAGAGAATCTACTATTAGAGGTAGATCCTTGATATTATTATTAAATAATATAAAATATAAAGAACGACCAGATATTGTTCGTCACTCTATTGAGCGAACTATTGAAATTTCCTGCGTAGAACTCGAGCAGCATATTGTTGTATGTGTATACAGACCTCCCTCTGGAAACTATGATCTATTTGAGACTTCAATGGAAAATGTTTTAAATATAATATGTAGCAATAACAAGAAGATAGTTGTGTGTGGTGACTTCAATATAAACATTTTAGTATCTTGTTCATACTCAGATAGGTTCCTTAACTTATTCAGATGTTTTAATCTTCTTCATACTTTCTTTGAACCTACTAGAATTACACCTATATCAGCTACCTGCTTGGATAATATTTTTTGTAACTGTGATGTACTTGAACAATCAATTATAAATTGTATAAACTCTGATCATAGTGGACAGAAAATCGCTATTGAGCACCATCATGTTAACCAAATTAAAAAAGTTACTTATAGGCCTATTACAGATAGTCGCTTGAAGAAATTTGAAAATAATGTAATGAATACAATTCACTGTCTTAAAGAAACCGATGATCCCAATAAGTTATATAGCAATTTATTTGATAATTTAAATATAGAATTCCAAAATATTTTTAAACAAAAAACTTTTACAGTCAGTTCTAAAAGGAAGTTTAGTGATTGGGCAACTCCGGGTATTTATATTAGTAGAATTAAATTATTTGAACTATACTATCAAAAGTCCACTTCCACTGATCCATTTTTTATTGATTATGTCAGAAAGTACTCCAAAATCTTTAAAAGGGTTTGTAATACTGCTAAAGCGAACTTTTTGAGTAATAAAATTAAGACATCAGACAATAAAATAAAAGCCACTTGGAAAGTTATAAATCAAGAAAGTGGTAAAACAAAAGTTACTGATAGGTGTTTTAAAATTAATGTCAATGGCAAAACGATAGAAACAGATGATGGAGTTGCAAATACCTTCGAGACTTTTTTTTCCGAAATACCTATTAAAATCACAAAAGAATTGAATTCGTGTACTAAGCGCGCACTTGCTCTCATAGAGTCGAATGTTTATAAGTGCAATATTCCTTTCAATTTCCATGAAATCAATGTTAATACGATCATAGAAGCTTTTAACTCTTTGAATATGAAAAAGACTGAGGATTTATGGGGCTTTTCTGTTAGTGTTATAAATTCGATAATAAATGTTATCTCTCCTAAATTATCGTTTATATTTAATAAATGTATTAATGATGGTGTATTTCCCAATCAAATGAAATTAAGTAAAATAATACCTTTGTTTAAGGCAGGAGATATCAATGACCCCACTAATTTCCGTCCCATTTCTATTTTGCCGACTCTTAGCAAAATTTTTGAAAAAATTATTCTTAACCAATTACTTTCTCATTTTACGAGAAATGAATTGCTTCACAATAGACAGTTCGGATTTACTAAAGGAAAAAATACTACAGACGCGGGATTTGCGCTTATAAAACACATATTTGATGCTTGGGAAAATAGGCAGGATGCTCTAGGTATCTTCTGCGACTTATCCAAGGCGTTTGACTGTGTTGACCATCAAACATTATTAGGTAAATTAAAGCATTATGGTGTATCAATAAACTCATTAAAACTTATTGAATCCTATTTGACCAATAGAATTCAAAAAGTTGTTATAAACAAAACTGAGTCTTCTGGTGTGCCTGTGCATATGGGCGTGCCTCAGGGTTCGATATTAGGGCCATTGCTTTTTTTAATTTATATCAACGACCTCCCTTACTTTTCAAAAAATTTGTGTGAGACGGTATTGTTTGCAGACGACACCTCACTAATTTTTAAAATAGACCGAACTAAAACTGACTTTGAGGATGTAAATAATGCCATTTCAAAAGTGCTATCCTGGTTTGAAAATAATAATTTATTGTTAAATTCAAAGAAAACTAAGTGTATTAAATTTACTTTACCAAATGTAAGGCAGGTTAGTACTCATGTTGAAATCAATAAAGAAACTATTGAATGTGTTGACTCTACAGTATTTTTGGGAATTAAGTTAGATTCTCGTTTACAATGGTATCCTCATATCTCGTCCCTATCTAAAAGACTTAGTTCAGCTGCTTATGCTGTTAAAAAAATTAGGTCTTTGTGTGATGTTGAAACAGCAAGACTTGTTTACTTTGGTTACTTCCACAGTGTTATGTCATATGGCTTGTTATTGTGGGGCACAGCAGCCGACATTGAAGATATTTTTATTTTACAAAAAAGGGCTGTGCGTGCTATTTACAGACTCAAGCCACGTGATACACTGAGGGATTTATTTAAAGAAATTAATATTTTGACCGTTGCTTCTCAATATATATGAGAACATAATTTATGTTCACAAATATAAACATACCTTTTCAAAACATAGTGATATTCATAACTTAAACACTGGATATAAAAATAAACTTGCTGTTCCAAGTTTTAGACTTCACAAGATAAGTCGCTCATTCATGGGGAAATGTATACACATTTATAACAAAATCCCACCAAATGTAACTGAACTGCCTTTTCACAAACTTAAGTTATATGTGAAACAAACTTTAATGAAAAAAGGCTACTATAAGGTCCAAGAATATTTAGATGATAAGAATGCATGGACACATTAAAATTTCAAATGTTTTATATATTTATTTACGAGTATTGTGACTATTAAGCTCTGTAACCTATACTGTGATTGTGCACTGTCAGATAGCCTGAAAATAACGATATTATTTTTGACATTGGGTACCTTTCTTGGTACGTTGACTTACCTTCTTTTCTAATTTTCATTTTTTTTTTTCGCTGGGCGGCATTGCACTGCTCAAGGTTAAACTTTTGTAACTACAAACATTGTAATTTAATATTTGAAAAGAGTGACTACACGAGTTTGTTGCCGGAATCTTCTCGGTAGTTCAACTTTTGGAACCGGTGTAAATTCAGACATGACAGACGGAGAGACTTGACGTTGTTAGTTAATATATTTTTTGTAATAGTTATAAGAATGTGTTTGACGATTTAAAAGTGCTTCTTTGTGGCCTATTTAAATAAAATATTTTTTCTTTCTTTCTTTCCCTATAACGAAAATATTAAAAATATTATAATTCAACAACCGAACGAATGTTTCTATTAAAAATAACATCAGCTCAGATAAGTTTCTTCACCGAAAGCCGTTTTAATGTATTCATAAAATTAACTATTTAGAATAATGTTATGAATAAATAATTTACCATCGATGTATTTATTAAGGTTTAGCATAGCTTTCGTAAAAATCCAAAACATAACTGTAATTTATAGTTATTCTTAGAAATATAATATGCTGTCCCTAATTTTTTCTTTCTTAAATATACTTATAATAAAAGTTAATGAATGAATGATTGTGAACTTTTTAACCGACTTCACAAAAAGGAGGAGGTTATCAATTCGTCTGTATGTTTTTTTTATGTTTGTTACCTCAGAACTTTAGACTGGGTGAACCGATATTGATGATTCTTTTTTTGTTCGATGCAGAATAGTTTCCATTTGGTCCCATAAAAAATTTTTGGAAATCCATTGGGTAGTTTGGTTTTTAAATCAAAAAAACTGGAAAAATTAAGTCGTCTACATACGCGAAGTTGCGGATATTTGCTTTCCTATGAATTTTTAGTGAAATTATACGATAGTAGAAAACAAAACAAGCCCACGGTCACCCATCTAGTTTTGACCTTCAAAAGTTATCACTAAAAATTGAGAAAAAAACTATCTGTGGTTTCTGGAAACAACTTAGCACCAACTCCAAAAATATGTTCCTAGGGGATGAATGCCTACTTCTAAAATTTAATTATTTTATTCTTTTCAGTTTTTTGGATTCGGTTTTATTTTTTGTTTAAATTTTTTCAGAAAGCTCTTGGTCAGCAACTACGTTTCACAGCAAGCTGTATTTCAACACAGGCAATACACTTATTGGTCGAAGAATTTTGACTCGAGGCACTGAGTATTTTTAAAATTCCTAGCGTGGTAGCTCTTGGTCTTCATCTCACCTGATGGTAATTGATTATAATGACGACGACAGAAGCGAGCTACACCGAGATTCCTCAACCACAGAGGAACTGGCTATCTTACCTCAAAAGCCAGAACACAACAATGCTGTAAACATTATTGTTAAGGCGGCAGACTTAGGAAAGATCGCCCCGGTGGGGGACTGGTAGTAGAGGCTCTGCCGGTTTCCCAGTCCCCCCACCATATAAGGCGATGAGGGAGTGCTACTGGGTCGTTTTAGTGGGTAGACCCGGGAACCGTTCCCGGGGAGTCTCACATACCCCTCCGTAAGACATGCATGCCCATGCGTAAGACATTTTTCCCCAGGGTAAAAAAGGCGGACTTAGAAAAGCCTTACTACGTGATCTGGCAACTACTCTACTAGTTTCGAGTACTCTGCCAGTATTATTTTTTACTCCAATTCTGTTTACAATACTCTAGCGTGATACTATGCCGTTTACTCTACCCGAGGATAGTACTTTTTAGTGTTGTAAATACAACCGTAAAACATTAAACACACGTATTCTCTCACCACACTATCACATTTTTGCAATACCTTAGGTTAAAGCGCAGTTTTTTAACTGAATTCAAGTCAAAAATTATTACCAATGGTTAAAAATATCATAGAAATTTCGCTCATTTTTAACTATTGTTTACTACCTATTAGTGTTTGACGTCCATTTGGAATACTAATTGACCGCACGCGAGCTCAAATCAAACATAAAGGTTTAATGTTACTCACGGTGATGCTATCAAAGTAGGCGACTCAGAATTCCCTATACTTAGTCTGGCCATAAATACTGTTACAATTAAAAATAAACAAAATATTACATTTGAATTTGGAATCTGTCATTTTTATATGATTGTTTATTGTGTTTTCTCATTTTGGCGCCAATACATTGTACAATATTTTGCGATATTAAAATGGAGTGGGGTGATAAAGAGAACCGAATCGCCGTGATTGCATTACACAAAGTAGGTATTGAGCCAAATGCAATTTTTAAAACTCTCCATACGCTTGGTATTAGTAAAATGTTTGTGTACCGGGCTATTAATGAGACCGAGGTACAATGAGACCTCCTCTATTTGTGACAGAAAAAGATCTGGCCTAGTGTCCGTACGAAAAAGGTGGTCAAAGAAGTAAGAGAAAGAATTCGAAGAAGTCCTGTCCAAAAGCAAAAGATTTTATCTCGGGAGATGAAGATACAGAACCATGTCGCGTATTTTAAAAGATGACTTAGGACTTGCAGCCTATAAGAGACGTACTGGTCATTTCTAAACTGATAATTTAAAAAAGAATAGGGTGGTAAAATCGAAACAACTACTGAAGCGGTACGCAAGGGGAGGTCACAGGAAAAAATTGTTTACGAATGAGAAAATTTTTACAATTGAGCAATATTATAACAAACAAAATGACCGTATTTATGCTCAAAGCTCTTAGGAAGCTTCCCAAGTAGTCGACAGAGTGCAACGTGGGCACTATCCAACTTCAGTGATGGTTTGGTGGGGTAATAGCTATGAAGGAGTGACTGAGCCATACTTTTGTGAAAAAGATATCAAAACATCGGCACAAGTGTATCAAGATACCATTCTTGAGAAGGTAGTGAAGCCCCTTAACAACACCATGTTCAATAACCAAGAATGGTCCTTCCAGCAAAACTCGGCGCCGGGTCATAAAGCCCGGTCTACGCAGTCTTGGTTGGAAACGAACGTTTCTGACTTCATCAGAGCTGAAGACTGGCCGTCGTCTAGTCCCGATCCTAATCCGCTGGATTATGATTTATGGTCAGTTCTAGAGAGTACGGCTTGCTCTAAACGCCATGATAATTTGGAATCCCTAAAACAATCCGTACGATTGGCAGTGAAGAATTTTCCCATGGAAAGAGTGCGTGCTTCTATTGATAACTGGCCTCAACGTTTAAAGGACTGTATTGCAGCGAATGGAGGTTTTATATTTATGTATTAAACTGACACACTGTGAAAGTCATAAATGTTATTTGCAATAGATTTTTTTTTCTTAGTATCAGTATTTATGGCAAGACTAGGTATACTCGTAGTTATTTTTCTTACTAGTAGCTAGGGAACTTTACTAAGTAGTAGACCCGTAGGTAGGGTCGTCTGGGTAGGTATCACCACCTTTCTTATTTCAGCCGTGAAACAGTTCGCTGTGTTTCGGATTGAAGGGGAAAGGTAGCCAGTGTAATTACTGGGCATGGACGGCATTTCATCTTAGGCCTCAAGATGACATCGCACCTGCAATATCTAGTGATTTTCCCTTGTTATTGCAGGTGTCTATAGGCGGTGGTAACCACTTACCATTAGGTGGGCCGTCAGCTTGTTTCTCATCTAGTGTATAACAAAAACACTACTTTGTAGCGTTTCTTCGGGAACAGGGAGGGACTTGTCTCATTTGCCGTCAACGTAACGCTTTTTCTAATTTTCACATGGTTTGCAAGCATCAGTAATACCTTTGAAGCCACAAGTGGCTATAGGCTTTGCTAACCACTTTCAATCAAGAAGCCCACATGCTCGATTCCCACCGATTTTGTTAAAAGAATTTACTTAGTATTTTGTCTATAAACTCCAAGTTCAAAACACCTACCTACATACCTAAGTATTGTATTGTCTTTGATAAACAGCGTTCTTAATGTAAAAAAAAATTTTTTGATAGTAACGCTACACTCTAGTCTTCATACTATTTGAACTTCGACATTACTGTAATTGTTGCACATAGTAAAACAATAAAAAAAAAGGTACTGCAGTTCCCACTTTGATTTTGTAAATTGCAAAAATAAAACCAAAATAATTGGTGTGTTAACTTCCCTGTCACGTTTCCACATAAAATACACCTCGGCTTATTCAGCTCTAAAGTTTTATGACAGTAAAAACCTCATTCCAGTTGATTCTCTTTTGCTGACTAACCTATACCAAACTGAAGCGATTTACCGTTATAAAACAAATCGAAACTTCACTTTTGCATTGGTACTTGCAGATCTTATTGTGATTGATTGCATTAAGTATAAAAAGATAATGAAAGTACGAAGCCACATGAAAACAAAATATGTAAACAAACATTAAAATATTTAGTTTACAAAATAGCAATTGTTTACATTATTTACGTACTGGATACACGACAGCGGACAAAAACAATACTATAAAAGAAATTATGTTCTCACCATAAGTTAGGATCGAACCGCAGCCACAGCATAAACACTGAGAGATTGGCCCTAATTCTGGAGAACACATGCCAAGTCTAAATTTAAGTTTTGTGCATCTCTTTCTCTCAATATGAATACGAAAAAGATGGCTGTCATATGATTTGACATTTAGAAACGTGCGTTCAATTTTCGACCTTATTAAACGTGATAAAATGCAGTGTTGAGGAGGCACCTCCGTACATGCCGTCTAAAATTGTCTATTGTTCCAATTTAGTTAACAGCTCTAAACGAATTCTTGCTATCTTTTTCCTATTACATATTGCGAGAAAGAGATATACTGTACTTAAATTTAGATTTAAGGTGTGTCTTCAGAATTAGGCCCAATAACCGCTGAGCCACAAAACCGCTAATTAAGGGGTCAAATTTAAGAATCATATTCTTCGCGCTCGTCTCTGAACGAGTTTTGAGTGTTTTCAATAGTAAAAAGTCGTAAGTCTTCATTTGTTTCGCTGTAGTTTTGTGAGTCTGTCACTGGACTTTTGACCGCGGCCGTATTTTCTACTGTTTTTGACATTGTCTAATAAATTTTTCCATTCTTTCAATTCGTTTACAATAAAATTACCATTTTACAGTTTGCTGTTTTTCATCTACAGCCTAGTATAATATACACAGGCTTTTACATTTTCCCGAATCATATCCATATCCCGAAACCCGGGATTTATATTAAATATCAATATTTGCTTTTCGCTGCTTTAATTTGATAGTGATGATATAACTGAAAAACACACTTTTTTTTCAGGAAAACGGTAAATAAGAATACTTTTTATATTACTCATAACTTTTGTTTTTTTATACATAATCATGTTTTAAGTATAAAAAAGCTTTGTCAAATTTACCATGGTACCATTACAAATGGGCAATGAAGCACTACCCCACCAACCCACATTGGGCCAGCGTGGTGGTTTTAAGGCCCGAAATTCATCTGTTTCTCCCATGCAGGAAGACTTATGGCTATTCTGATAATGAATCATCATTTCCATATAAATAAAATTTTAATATATAACCATATAGGTACACATATCAAGCTTTATTAGTAAAAGCAACAACTATAGGTAAATCAAGGTTTCATTACGGCGAATGAGCTACAACATTAATTGCAAGATTTAATAAGATATGTACTAATGCCGCTATTTCTCAAAAGAAATAGACAGTATCAAAATTTCATATTTTCTCACAGGCTGTCCATTAATCTCATTTCAACATTAATCTTTAGTGCAGGTTACAAATAATCGATTAAGCTTTTGGAAATCTTTTGAACAATTCAGACGGCATATCTGGTGGGCATGGTCTAAGCACTACTTAGTATCATTGCTTATAAGGACCAAACAAGAAAGCTAGTCAGGCAAATATCACGGTAGGAGATTTAGTTTCATTAGAAGACGACAAGGTCAATCCAAAGTTTTGGTTCTAGTGGGTTTGTGAAGGAAGAAAATTCTTGGGCAGTGATTTTAGAGTAAGGATGTGAGATAACGACATCTGATAACAAATTGCAATTCAGGGCTTTTTAAGTTGAAGTGTTGCCGGCTAGTCAAATGTTTATACTTTGTTTAACTGATAAGTAATGCTATGTTCATTTGTTTTCATTTATTTGGTTTTGTTTTTTGTATTGTAATAAGTATTGTATTTTTATCTTAAGCTGTCATTTTTAGGATGCAAATGTGCAATCGCAAATGGGTATATATAAATATGTTATGGTTTCAATAGATCTGTTTAATTTTATTAAGTTTTACGTAAGTCGTTTATTTTTTAAATGTTAGGTAATAGTTTGACGCGCGGGCACAATCACAGCATTAACATGAAAATTGTATGTTGTATGTTTCTTTATTCAAATATCATATCTTATATTTTATTTTATTCTTGACATTGTCAGGTAAAATTTTCCATTCTTTCATTCGTTTGCAATGAAATTACAACATTAGAATTTACAGTTTTTCCATTTACAGCTAAGTAAGTAGTATTGTATTCAGGCTCTTACAAGTGAAGTTTGGGAAGAATGAATAGCTTGTAGTGCATCTTGATCAAACTTATAGCAACGGTATGGAATAAGCTTTATATCTTCAAAAGTTGGGTAGATCAATGAGCGAAGCAGCCAATTTCGCGGTGTGCAGGTAGCACGCTACAGAGGTGAGATCTTATGGAACAGTTTGTAATAAAGGTATCCCGATGAATGAATAGCCGGACAATATTGAGTGTCACTTCTGCAGAAAAAATTACAATATTTCAAATCAAATCAGATACTTACATTAAATGCCTAACAAAACTTTTAAATTCAGTATAATTACCTATGATGGAAATATTTTCTGTTTCTATAACCTTGACGAAAATCATGTAATCAGCATTATTAAATGAAACAAAATTACATAAGAGAACAAGTAAATACATTTTAATGCCACAATATATTGACAGTGATTGACAAAGTCATAGGTTAGTAAGTACAATATATTCACTGTAGTCAAGAAACTGGAAATATTTAATATTTTCCAGTCAGACTAGGATTCTAGCTAGGATTAAGTGAAATCGTAATCGATATCAGCACGGAATATGAATGGATATTGCAAACACAAGAAGAGTCATGCAGACAGTGAGCAAGTTTTGACCGCAGAATAAAAAATAAAATTGAAATATTGACCTTAGCTGTCATGTTTTTCTACCAATCATTATTCCTATTAATTAAGTCGATAAGGTACTTAACCTTAGAACGCCAGTGAGCCCGAGGCGGGGCGTTAATGCCAAAATACCCTTTAACATACCGTGTTTTTATTAAATTAGTTCAGCAGCACGCGACTCACGAAACTTAGTACTTACCAATATATCCAGGTCAAACTGACATAAGTTGAAAATAAACAAAATAACTAATAAATGTTTTGTAAGTTATTTAAAATAGAAATTACTTGATCGACTACAGAGTTCTTTAAATAGTTAAAGTATCACGTGGCATCAAACTAGAATTTCATGTCCTGGTTGATCATCGATGTGATTTATAGTCCAAATATATATAAAAAAACTGACTGAGATAAAATTAGATACTTCTTGTGGGGTATGACGGGACATTGTATATCTTTATTTAATAAATTTAAACGTACCTAAAGATCTTTTAAATAGATACCAACGCACACTTTTCCAAAACAGGTCTAAGATTCCCATAGCTATTTAAGAAAAATGTAAAAATATTTTTACATCAACCCCTGTAACCATAGTTGCTTCTGATACTAAATACTGCCGTGACTAATACAAATATTACTGCCGAAGAAGAATGATCTTAGTTGTTGCTATCACAAATATGTATTACTCCGACAAACTAAAATATAACTGTTCTAAAATAGCAAAATAAATTATATTATCAGTATAAATCTAGCGTAATAACTTTAAATACAAAAATAGAGCATTCTCGTAGTTTTTACGAACCCGCGATTTTGTCAATCATAATAAAAGTTGTCTGTGCCATGACATTGCGAATGTAACTTATAAGCGAACTCACAATTCTAAATGAGCTGTGGCTGATTACATCACTAAGAAAGGGTTTTTCGGAACTACACATCTAAGAGGGTAAAATGGGGGGATGATTTTTTTATGATCCTTTTTATTCTCTGAGTCGATTGACTCAAAAATCGGTGCACATACTCTTTAATTAAAATTATGAAACACGTCTATCACAGTTTTTCTAAAATCATCCACTAAAAATTTTACCCGCTATTACTATACATAATACTATGCATAGTATTTCGTTGTAATCAAAATCAAATCAAAAAATTCATTGGAGAGGGAAAGAGAGCCCTTTTTTTTGTAAACTTTTGTACTTATGTAATAGTAATAATAATATTCCTACACTCACACCTATTATCAAAGTAAGCATCATTAAGAACTTGTGTTATGGATACAGATAACGAAGAAATAATGATAATAGAAAACAAAGCACGGCAAATGACTCAGCACCACATGATGTGAAGCGGTAAGAAGAGTCCATAATTGCGAACACAGTTAGTGCAGTTTAGACACTGCTCTAGCCGCCTCTACCTTGCCGACCCAAAAGGTACTTTTTCACAACTCTTTTGAAGGAACCCATGTAATATATATACAGGAAACAGATGTGCAGGCAAAGAATTTGGAAGTACGACAAAAAAACGACGCACTAAATTTCTTTATGCGTGATGTTGATGTGGAGATAGTTAATTGACTTAACTTGTCTGTTAAACCTAACAAACTCTGTGTGAACATATTATTACCCCATAAATGGGCACGGACCGAGATGTCCATGTCGTCTTTTATATCTTCGGTGCATAAAAAAATAAAAAGGAACGTATGTATGTTCTCTTTTGGTGAGTGTAAATTTCAGATCATATATTCAACATAGACTTATCTAAGTACTTATTGACGTTAAATATTACTATACTAACTGTACAAATATTTAATGCAATAAGCAAGTATATTATAAATGGATCTACCTGGTTTAAAAATTCGGGAGAACCTTTTGTTGGGTTGGGATCCTTACGATAGTAGTCGACTGTTTGTTAGCTGGGACCACAACGTCGACGTTATTTAAAGTCACTGATATTTTAATAACTATTTAATTAATAACAGTATTGATATTGGTGGTATAAACGATGGACAGCTTATGGGCCTATGTTCCCAGTACAAGAAGAATATAATTATTCTTAATTTTTAGGCAGGAAACCTGCCTCAGGACGTGAAATTTTTCTAGTTTTATTATATTTTAATTACTAAGTAATTTTTCAAACATTTATAATAATGTTAAAATCAAAAATTAAGAATATTTGAAAGCACTGCCCCAACTTAACCGAATACTCGTTTCGGATGTTGAAATAGAATATTTCGACATTGTAGGGTGGACGTTAGCTCATAAACGCAAATACAGATAGACTAGAAGAATTTCACAGGGATATCCCAAGTCCTGGGTGGCTCAGTAGTCAGAGCAGTCGCCCGGATTGCGAAAGGTCGCGGGTTCGTTTCCTGCCTCAGGACGTGAAATTTTTCTAGTTTTATTATATTTTAATTACTGAATATAATTATGTTACCAGTATATAAAATAAGATGTATGTTGTTGTTGCCAACACATTTACAGGGAAGAACCAGCGGGAAACTCAGAAAGATGTCATATTTTTTCGATAAAATATGATAGGAGAACGAAAAAAAATTTTTTTTTAACTTTTTTCAATGAATATTCTTAATTTTTGATTTTAACATTATTATAAATGTTTGAAAAATTACTTAGTAATTAAAATAATATAAAACTAGAAAATTTTCACGTCCTGAGGCGGGAAACGAACCCGCGATCTTGAACCCGTTGAAATAGAACATTTCGACATTGTAGGGTGGACGTTAGCTCATAAACGCAAATCAGATAGACTAAAAGAATTTTACAGGGATATTCCAAGTCCTGGGTGGCTCAGTGGTTAGAGCAGTTGCCCGGATTGCGAAAGATCGCGGGTTCGATTCCCGCCTCAGGGCGTGAAATTTTTCTAGTTTTATATTATTTTAAATGAAATGAAACCAAAAGTTACTTTTGAAAAATCCCTGTATACAAATTAAGGTACAAAATCAATTATTCTTACATCGACAAATTTTTGGGAAAAATCCAATCATTGCTAGTAAAAATATGAATGCTACAAAAAAAAATAAAGTAAATAGCTAGGTAGCTAGGTAAACAGAAACAGGTATTAACCTTATATTTACGTAATTTAGCCTGCGAAGTCGAAATCAGACACTGGTGGTAGAAGCGCAGAATAAAGTTACATTCTGTGGTACTTCCATATAAATCAATCACGGAGTTTAAAGAAGAGTTTTCTTTAATATTAAATGCAGTATCGTAGCTAAAACTAGTCGTGTTGAAGTGTCGGCGTTGTCACTGACAAATTACTGATGGCCTCGCCTCGCCACTAATTGACTGCACGTCAAATTTTACCGCAACGGCACTAATATACGGATGTTGTTCTTATGGGGCGTGCTAAGTGATTTTAAGGTAAAAGATTTTAAATACACCAAAATTTCACCAGGTAAGTTTTTTTTCTATACATTTCAACCAACGAAAAATTTATACCTAAGAAAACTTGGTCTTCGGCTAGACTAAGAACCCAACGACCTCCCGGAATTTCAAGTCGGTTCCTGTACGAAAGTTTATTACAGTTTTTTGGGTTCATTTCGCCAAATACCTTTTCTTTATACAACTAGACGATAAACAAGCAGACGGCCCACCTGGTGGTAAGCGGTTACCGCCGCCTATAAACACCAGCAATAACAAGGGAAAATCACTTGATATTGCAGGTGCGTTGTCATCCTGCTGAGGTCTAAGATAATATGCCTTCCATGCCCAGTAATCAATGTAATTTACACTGGCTACCTTTCCCTTCTGTCCGAAACACAGCGAACTGTTTCACTGCTGAAATAAGACATACGGGCCTACCACCTAGGGCCTAAAGCCTAAAACTTAACTAATATTATAAAAGGGAAAGTGAGTCTGTTTGTTTTGTTACGCTTTCACACATGAACCACTGAACTGACTTAGATGAAATTTGGTATGTAGTTAGTTTGATACCCTAACAAGAACTTAGAATACGTTTTGGAGCGATAACGGACTTCTACGCGGGCGGAGCTGCGGGAAAAAACTAGTATGACGAAAAGTATCATACTCCCTTTGTTTTTGTAAAAAGTGACCGCAGTTTAACGCGGGCTTTAAATATTCGCTGAAGTGTTTGAATCAGAGCTTTTATAAATTAATAAAAGGTAAGTACTCTAAAACCAGTGGCGTCAAACTCACAAAATTATAAAGAAAATGTCAAAAAACATGATGAATAAATTTTATTGTTATTTTCTTTAGATTGTTTCATTATACGGTTGGCAGACGCACGTGATTCTTCGATGCGGGTGCGGATGACACGGAACGTTCCTTGCATTTTTATGGTCATACAACTTCTGTAGGGCATCTTTGAATCCATCAAATAAGACAACGGTTCGCTTATAAGTATAATATAATATACATTTACTGCGCACAAAGCACGATCTCTTTTCTCGGCGAGCAGAACGGGCACCGAACTTTAACTCACAATCATAAAAATAGTCGATGATTTTAATAAAAGGTTTGCTGCTGCGCTTGACTATAACACTCATTTCCCCTCCGTAATGAAATGCTTACTTAAGCTTTGTCTCTGTAAGTGATGTATCATCTTAACCTGTCAAGCCACACATTACAGACACAGTGGATTTTTATTTGTTATAATAAGCTCCCGGGAGTCTCAAATTAAGCCTTAAGCAGGAGGACGTTATTTTATACTTTTATTAGCACAACAAAGTACTCACAACACAGAAACTTACAATATTTGAGGTCTATTCTACAAGTACCGTATAGAAATAAAGCAATAGGAAAAATATAAAATGATTTTTTAAGTAAGTATTTTTTAATTATTACTTAACTCTAATTAAAAGCGCGGCTTGTATTATTTCCAGCGTACTGCCTCCATGCAGCAATAATATCGATATAGCTTTATTTCTCATAAAATAATAGATAATAAATACAATCAAAATCTTACAAACCACTTCTATCAAGCAGACCAGATAATTATGGGCTACCCTTATTCTTAGAAAAAAAAAATTGACTATAAGTATTAAGCAATAGTAAAAAATAGCTATAAGGTGTCAATCAAGCATACGGACCACCTGATTGGTAAAAGGTCTATTCCACATCGACGCAATTTTAGTGTACTTTGGTCACTCGCGAAAATTATCACGTAGGTGATCATAGGCGATTCAATTCAAAATATTATTTCGGTATCCTTAAATTACCGGAACATTTTAGTCTTTTTTTTTAATTAAAGAAAATATTTTGATACATGTTTAAGAAAAACAGCAAAACCTTGACAAGTGTAGGTATATTTTGGAAATAGTGAATTCAACATCAAAAAATTACATTAGACAAGGCTGTGTGGACATTGCGGACTTGTAGGATTAGAATTAAGATGGATTAGGATAACTACTTAGTAGTTAATTAGGATTTCTGAATAAAAATTATTTAAATTAATAATAGTTTAATTGTAGGTATAGGACGACAGCATATCAATATAATATAACATCCTATGGCTAATATGATGATGATGAACAGTTTCACAACAAAAACCACAAAAAGACGTCATCAAAATCATCTTCAATTAAATAGAACAAAAGAAAACCTACAAAAATATAGATCTTAATTCTATTCAAAGCAACTTCTCTAAAAAGTGTCCACTACTTATTTGACCATCCAGTAATGCTATTTGGCACTCTCTGATAAAGCCTTCACGATTTTTGCTATTTCACTTACTCCTTCTTACATACCTGTAGTTTTTGTTTCATATACACCGCATATAAAGCAGCATCATTTCGCAGTGCACTAAGTAACTGCACAATGTTATTATTGCGACGTATGGCATTATTCAATTTAAATAAACAATTACCAAAATATATCCACACTCGTCAAGGTTTTCCTGTTTTTCTGAAACATGTATCAAACTATTTTTATTATTTAAAAAAAACGACAAAAATGTTCCGGTGATTTTAAGGATACCGAAATAATATTTTGAATTGAATCGCCTATGATCACCTAGGTGATAAGTTTCGCGGGTGACCAAAGGACACTAAACTGGAAATATAGTATATAGTGGAAATAGTGGAATTGACATTACGGTTGCCGTAGCCTATGGACGCTTGCAACACCAGGGGTATCCTGTAGAAACCTTTTCAATCCCTTTCAAAGAACCCCATGGTGTACTCGTTCGTGAAAACCTCTGCAGGGAGCTCATTCAACAACCTGAGCGTGCGCGGTAGAAAGTTTCTCTGAAACGGCACAGTACGAGACCATTTTGGTTCCAAAGTCTGAGGATGAATTCCTAGACGATGGCGAGCGGTGCGATGATAGAAAGAGGCTGTGGGCATCATGTCAGATAATACCTGAGAACATTATACAAACGGTAGAACACAGATTGTGGAACTGCACTTCACTAGAGATATCGACACCAAGGATCCCGATATCCGGTTTACAAACTAATACAACTGATTATCGAGCCGTTCACGGATCATGAATCAAATTATTCCAAACTTAGAATAAGCTAATTGCCAAAGCAACCCTTTTTACCTTCCCTTTAATTGACTATTATATTGTATAACAGGTTTGATGTGGAGATCCGGGTGACGCAAAGAAAATATTATATTAATTCATTAAATTATCAACTCATTACCTACAATACTATCTATCACACACACACATATTTACACAAGCATATTTGGCATATAGGCATAGGTCGTCACATAGTACACCTTCCCTTTTCAAGAAAAAAAATATTTTAAAATTTTGAATTTGTATTTAATGCAAAAATTTGTTGTTGCAAAAAAAAAGAAAAAGCAATAAAATTCTAATGGAAGAAAACCAAAAAGAGAAAACTTTTGCAATACCGAAGCATCGTGCCGAAGAGTAGTCTCAGTTCATTTACAGTAAAATACGTTTGCTCGTAATTTGTAGCAGGCAGGTAAACACTGAAGGATTGGTAACTAACTAACTAGTGAAGAGAGGAGTAAACATCTGCAACTGTTTCTCGTTTATGTTAACAATCCTAAAAGCTTCTTTCGGTTTTGATATCTGTTCTGTGATATTCCGAACTCTGATATTTTCGCGTGTTTTTACATAAATCGAAAAATCAATCATACTGTCGTTTTATGTATTTTTTATTTATTAAATAAAACAAAATTATGAAAAATGCTCATTGCTAAAAGCCAATAAGAACATGTTTACTTGTTCACAGAAAAACAGAAAGACAATGCTGCTACTATTGTGCTCCGGCTAATACCGTCGGGAGTTTTTGCTTAAAGGACTGTGGTTTTCTGAGTTATCATTTTAAGTAAGTAGCTACAATTATTAAGTTAGGTACTTATGGAATATTATTTATAATTAGATAATTTTATTAATTGAAAAAAATATATAGCTACTGAAATGTCCGGAATAAACTAATAAACTAAGCACATTTCAATGTTTCATTTTGTGCGTCTCGCCGAACCCCAGAAGACGCGGGTCAACGCGACGCAGGGAACAAAATCAAACATTCAAACGTGATTAAAATGGCTTTCTCATCTTTACTGAAAGTTGAAAAATGCTTGTAAAAGTATTGTTTCAGATCACTTGAGGTGTAAGTTCAATGAGTGGTGTGATAAACGTTGCTATAAAAACGTTGAAAATAGAATATAAAATTTGTTGCTATAAATGCGGGGAAGAAATTGGAAGGTTACACCTAGTGCTCCGGTGGCGTAGCGGTTATTACGTCTGGCCGTACCTCAGAAAACACGGGTTCGATTCCCACCTGGAGCATACAATGTTTTCATCGTTTTCTTTATTTGTATTTCATATAATAATATAAGCTTGTGTATCAGTTATTTAATGAAGAATTATTTAATAACAATAACAACAGAATTGGTCAGATACTTTTATCTTCCTAATTTATTTATTAAAATGTTAAATAGTACACATGAACAAAAATGTTAACGACAACAATCGATAAATTAAGATATAAATAATAAAATTAACTTCTTATAAGTACGGAAGAATGGCCAACAGTGAACCAGTGGTAAACAGTGAAACAACCGTCATTTTTAACAAACGCGACGATGTATATAGTATATACATAGATACTACGAACACTGTAAGACTTGTTTCCTGTCGCCTCCTGCACTCCCTAATCGACAATGCACTCTCAGCAAGACTAGATCAGACTGGATACGAACCGCGTCATTCACCGATGCCAAAAAAAGTAAAAGAACGTGAGTACACCTAATTTTGTATACAAACATTAATATTCATTTTCATTAGGTTACACTAATTACACATGTATAAAGACCATTGGTGAATAGCGTAGATATTGATGCCATCCTGACTGAATAAAGACATAAGCTTAAACGTAAAAATGGTAATGTAATACATAGAGGGTGTCTCACAAACATGCAATACACAGTTTTGAATCTATTTAGATACTTTTTTAGTCTTAAACTACCTATATTTGATAGATCAAAAGAGCCAAAGTTTACTAAATGTAACAATATTTCCTAACGTGTGCTGTGGTGGGAACCGAACCTACGACCCACTTCACAAACCGTGGCCGCCCTAACCACTGAGCTACCTAAGACTTGGGATAAACCTATGATTTCGTTTTAGTATAGACCAATGATGTATGCGGGTAGCGCAGGACCGATCGGTTTGGAGATCCCTGGGGGAGGCTGATGCCCAGCAGTGGGCGTCTCTCGGCTAAAATGATGATAGACTACTATAGACGACTAGCCCTCGGTTCTGTTTTCCTATTTTTGTTTATCGGTTCCTAATCTGTGAAGCACCCACATCAGACTCATTAGGCTTTTTATTTGCTGGTGGGTTGGTAAGTGAAAAGTTACATGAAATAAAATAAAGCTTTGAAAGATTTATGATGTAATTATAAGACGTTGTTTGTTGGTAATAAGTATGATTACGTCAACCAAACTCTTAACAATGACTTAAAGTACAAAGTAGCTATAGCATCAGTGACTGCATTGTAACATTATCTATAGGTACTTTATTGGATTCAATTAATTTTCATAAAATTCTAATAAACTTTATGCGATAAATAGGCCAGAATTGCGTTTAAATAGTGCGTTGATTTTTTTTAATTCATTCTATTTTCTTTCATTATTTCTTCAATCATTACTTTTCCTTGTTATTGCAAGTGTCTATAGGCGAAGGTAACCACTTACCACCAGGAAGATAGTCAGCTTTTTGTCATCTAATTGTATAAAAAATACGACTTTCTAATACTTTTATTTATACATTTATTATAGAAATCTTACTAAATGCTTCGAATGCATTTAACAACAATAGTATTGTGGTTTGATAAAGAATTGGTTTTGTCTTGAAAAAGTACTTAAATTAAAAATATATATCTGTAAAATACTTACGAGCCGTTGCATCTGTAGACCCTGCCAACAGCCAATCCAAAACCAAAAGAGCCAAAAGTATCTTTCCGCTACTGATTGAAGTTAGTTGCGACTTATTGTACATTTTAATTGTTTTAATTATATTAAGGGACGCAGCAATTATACCAAGAGAACTACACGAACATTTTGAATGTAATTAAGTTTACATCTACAACAACACGTTGGGCGCCATTAACAAGTTTATTTTTACAAACGTTACAGGCGCACAAAGTATCTTACAAGATCCCTGATAAACTCATTGAATATCTTTGAAATCCGCAAAATTTTTACTCGCTAGTTGATCGAAATTGACAATGCGTGATGATACTTTCCCGACATTCCGAGAAAAGTTTTACGCGCGATCCGCCTCTGGCAGACCTAACTCGACCGTCTCTGCCGACGATTCAGAGACAACTAGTGCAAGCGACATGCAACGGCCCACGAAGGCGCCACCCCCTTATGGTATTTCCGTCTCTTTCACATAAACCAAGCGTACAATTCATAAAACAACCCCAACCACCTTATGACTCTGATATTTTCTTTTATAGTATTAACGTAATAATGATGTCTTTATAGACTTGCGGTCAATAAAAAAACCGGTTATTATTATTATGGTTTTTTTTTGGTTTTTGGCCGGTTATTTTTATTTTGTTTTTTTTTTTTATTTTGAGTATCTCAAAATAATAATTGCAGCAGCAAAAGTAATTAGGTTTTATCATTTATATCTTGATTTAAACGAAACAGCGCCAGCGGTTGTCGTCAAATAAAAGTATCTTTCTGCTCTATGAAATCAAACTCCTAACTCAGACAACACCTGAATAATGTAGCGCAGTTCCGGACTTCTAACTAGTCCCCAAGTAAGATAAAGGAGCAATAAACTTGCTAAATATTAAATCATCTATTTATGTCGTTAAAACGGTTTCATTTGTGTCAACGATAATGCATTATCGTTGGAAATCATATGAGCCGTGAAGTATTTTTCGTTCAATAAATGTACGCGTATAATACGTAGGTATAAGTATATAAAAACCAGCTCAGCGTGTGACGGAAACGTATTAAGGGTTCCACAGCACTTCATGTTTGTAGCTCAATTTTTTAATGATGCTTTAAAATAAAAAGTGGTAACCAAATTATGATTTCATTTTTAAAGACGCATTTATCAGGGGTGTGTTCAAAATGTAATAATACAGATTTCATTTCTCAGTTCAGAATTTTTTCAGTTCCTTAAATGTAAAAATTTCAACCGAAGTTCCGATGTAGAGATGATGACCGGCTGGCCGAGTGGTCTGTACCCCTTGCTATACCGTCTACTCGGTCCCGGATTCTAATTCCGGTAGGAGCATATGTTTGTATGATAAATACAATCATTTATTATTCACGAGTAATGAATGCTTATATGTTTATTAAGTATATTTCTAATATCCATCCATTATTACACAATCATTAATGACGCTTAATTTGGGTTAGATCATAGGTGTGAGAGTATGAATATTATAAAAAATATTTATTTCTTATAAAATATGACAAAATAAATTAGTTTCCTAACTAACTAACAACAGTCGACTAGTATCTCAAACAGACAGATAGGTCAACTACTCACCTATACAACGCTTCTGTTTAAGGTGTTTTGGCAACGGAACCCTAATAAAATCGATATTTTTGACTGCAACAAAGAACTTTAAAAATATAAGTTTTCTTGGAAGTTATAGGTGTTCGAATCGAACACCGGTAACCGCAACATTGGGAAGCCATGGTAATGCCATTCAATGCTCATTGTGAGCATCGATCTTTCCATCAATCTTTAATTATTGTTGTAGCTATGAGAAGCTACTTGGAGAGACAACTTCATAGAAGCAATTGATGAGTAAATACTTTAGTGGCTGATTGGTAAGAACTTGAATTGATTGACTCTACATATACAAATACTAAATAGAAATTGTTTCCGGTTAAATTACTAATCTTACTGTGACGTATCTTTACTTGTATTCTAAAGCTATGGACAAATTTTTAGACATACCTAAATTATAACAAATTATACTGTTAGGCAAATCGTCAGATCGTACTATGGCTCTGCTAGCAGCCGTGGTTGATATTTTTGTTGAGATATTGTGTGTGTGTGTGCGCGCGCGCGTGTCACGGTGGCATAATTTAGTGTCAATCGAGTTGTAGTTTTCACTTTTATATCTTCGTTGTAGATAATCCATTTTTGTATTACGCACGACAACACATCAAGTGTGACAGTTGCACTAAGTACGATATCCGCTTCTATAACGAACGGAATAAGGGCGGATGCTTGACGGTTGATGTGCCGTCTACTGTACAACATTTCAGTTGATATTTTTACTTTATTATAGCTACAGTCCATCTAGGAAGAATTCTAAAACTGCAAAAAACATTTGATTGAAACAAACAAACTGTAATGACAGCAAATGATCATATTAACTTGAACCTGAGTTCGCAGTGTTCAAAAATATCAGCACTTTTAGAAAATTAAATTGTAACACTGCAGTGATAAAATAATATGTTGCTTGTTGTCGTCATCATCGTCATTTCAGCCGAAAAACCTGTACTGCTGGATAAAAGCTCGCCAAAAGATTTCCATGAATGCCCGCCGCACGCATCAGCAACTCACCAGATCATCGGTGCACTATATTGTAGTAACCATATTGCCACCATATTGCCTGCCCTTGTTGTGTTTTCCGATCCGCAGTCGCCACTATAGAACCTTGCCATCCCCAACGGCTATCGGTTCTGCAATCGATGTGTACTGCCAGCCCACTGCTACTTAAGTTTAGTAACTCTGTGAGCTATGTCGGTAACTTTGGTTCTCATAAGGATCTCTTTATTTCAGATTAAAAGAAACTCCAAGTATTCCTCCAGTCGACTGTTTTTCCTGACCAATTAATTTTGTGATCGTAAAATTTAACACTTTGCCAGTGGTTTGTAGTTTTATATGAAAACTTTTGTGTAGGAAAGTGGCAAATATGAATAGAATTGTCACCATAAGATGTTGTGGTAATATATACTTATGATTGTTTTTAAAAGAGAATATTCATTTAGTTATGTGTGGGGAATTCACAGATTACGCGTTCATGAAATATCTTGTTTTACTAAATCTCAACAAATAAGTAATGAATTTCAGATGTAAACTCGTTTTCAGGGTGAGTCTCTGAAGTCCGTTATTTCAACGGACCTTCAATATCAAGTGGTCAACTTCATATTGAAGATAAAGGGGATGGTCATCACTCATCACCTGTGACTTAAAAAAAAAAAAAACATACCGGCCGAATTGAGAACCTCCTCGTTTTTGAAGTCGGTTAAAAATAACGTGTTATTATGACTTTGGGAATCAAGTGTCGTTATTATGTGTGTGTGGTGTTTGACAAACGGTATTTCAAATTTGAACATGTTTAATGCTTCTGCATTATGATGAATTAATTTCCTGGAAAATGTAGGGCGGCGACTTAACTGTTCTCAGAAAATTTTAAACAACTTAAAATTGATAAATAATCCTAATACTTCATTTTCCATTAAATTCCGCCGTAAAACATTCCGAGGAGTCATTGAATTCTAAAAATCCACTTATAATTTATTTTGTTTCCCAGTAATAATAATGTCCGGCAAGTCGGCGCCATTGAATTGAGTTCTGCGAACGGAGGGGTATTTCCTTGCAACTCCCCTAGGCCACCCTAGACGGCCTTAAAGGTACCATTAATATTTATACCTACGTCACTGCTTGCCTTACCTTTATGCGTCTACCGACCAACGGAATAAACAACATTTTTGCAAACGTTCTGCCTAATAACATTACGGACAGTTGAATTGGATCTTGTAATGCCAAACGTATCGGTGCCATTATTTTTTCTATTTTTCTTAAAGCATGGTATACACATTGCACACATGCTGCAACATTGTTGCTGGCATTATAAATACTTTTGCAAAATACTTTGATGCTATTTAGTTTTTCCTGTATCTCATTAAGAATGTCGTTCAGGTAGATCCGTCTATAAATTAGATAATATTTAGTTATGTAGGTAGATATTATAGTAATGAAAAAAATTTTTAGACAAGGTACAAACGAGCTAACATTTTATTTAACTCGACTGTATATTATCTATTTCAGTCTCGTTTTAATCAATTACAAGTCTTATTAAACTTTTTAACGGCATAAGCCCTACTGATTGAACAAAGTTTAAGTCTACTTTGTTCAATCAATTGGGCTTATGCGGCATATAAATTTATTAAATTGTAGGATTAATAATTTTGTTCCAGTTCAGGAGTCATCGAGAGTTGCGCCGAATCCGTGATTCGCATCCACTAATTCTGCAATATCGGCTCAAACTTTCCGAAGAGAAAATTAATGTGTATTACTATTGAAAACTGCAATTCCGTTCTGTTTATTCTGGAGTATGTCGTACTTACGAGTTTCAAATAAAATACATATGAAATAGTAAATAAACTGTCCTATTTTACCATAAGTCTGACAAATTAACAATTTGTCCAAGTATTTACCTCTCCTTTTTTGTTTCGTACGTACCTATATGTCCTTGAATTAAGTATAGTGTCAATATCTATACTTATAGTTGAGCATGACTGCATTGGCATTATTATAAACAAATGGGTTATTGTATATTTAAACCTCAATATGATCATATTTTTATTTTTTCTAATGGGAATGACCATAAGGCCTTAATCTAGTGATTTTTTCTGCTTCACGCGTTCGGTGCGCTGATGACGGTTAACCAGGGTTGCCAGGCGTTCGGTATTCTACCGAACCGTTCGGTATTTTAGCACCATGTTCGGTGTTCGGTATGACAAAATACCGAAGTATGGGAGGTTCGGTATTTTTTTCTGATTATTTTTCTACTTAATAAACGAATGGACTGTCAAATTTTACGCAATCGGCAAACGATGTTGCGTAGTATCTCTACTTAGTTCTACTTGGAAAAGATTCGCATTCTAAAAAAACCTTGGAAGCAATAAAAAACCAAGCTTCTTCATCCAATAATACGTTTTCGTGGAAGACGTTTCTAAAGGCAGAAGTAAGCCCTAACTTGAATACGATAGTGAAAATGATAATGGCAGTACCGTGTAGTAATGGTTCTGTGGAAAGAGTATTTACCCATATGAACCTTTGTGGATACCAGCCGTAATAAATTAAGTGTGGACATGGTGAAGGCTGAATTATGTATAAGATGTAATTTCAGTCTGACAAGTCGCGAAATGCATGGGGCAGTTCAAACAAATAGGTAAGCCATTGTTGGAAGCATGCATCAGTGAGAAAAATACAATTTTTATAAGTTAGGTTAGCTAGTTGCTCTTGTGCAATGGTACTTTGTATTTCAAGTTAAATAAATAAATATACTAATGAAACTTTTTTTGCTCACTGTTTATTTTTTTGGAAAAGACCTGGCAACCTTACGGTTAACTGTCACCGTAGCTTATAGAATCTCATTACACCTTAGGCACTACTTTCCCTATAAAAATTAAGACAAAGCATTATATTGACAGCACAGGAGACAAGTCCCCCTGCTCCCAACAATCTCTCAATGAGCTCTGCTGACTTTGCTCCCGCAGGAACATGACTCTACAAATAAGTGCTTCTTACCTGTTTTGTTAGACTGCGGGCGACTATACTGAGGGTTACAGAATTCCTAAATGAAACTTGGACTTCTGGGGTTGCGGGTGGTCAATATCATAGTATGTTCATAATATGCGCGGGTTGCGTATGTGTGTGTAGGTGGTATGAAATGAAAAAAGAATGAAAAAAGATTTATTTCACAACAACATATCAGACATCCTTAAAACTAAATGACATTAGAGACATTATACGTTGTTGTACATAGGGTTGTTTCACTGGATTACCTGTGGTTCTCACACTAGGCTAGCCTGTATCGTGAGGGCCTAAAGTATAACTAAAGTGTGTTGTACGATACGCGATAGTACGCATTTTTGGGGCCTTACGAGCGGATGACAATGTTCTTATTAATTTAATCGGAAAATTAAGGGGTCTCAAACGTGTCAAGCCACCCTTTAAATTATATTTCGGACTTATGTAACGCACTGTATAGTACATTGAATATGAATAAAATAAAGAAATATTTTTAATGGTGGGACGCCTGCAAACTTGATGTAAGCCCTATGGTAATAATGACATGACTCTACAAATTAGTTCTACGTCATCCTTGGCGCTACTTAGCAACGATGTCAGACTGCGAACCACTATATAATACACTCACAACTATAACTTTGGAAAAGGAATAAAATTAAAAATATTGTCACTGGTGTGGGACGCCTACAAACTTGATTGTTTGTGGTAGTATTAGGTACTTTCAATTACAGAGCGAGACCAAAATGATGCGCCAGGATAATTGATACGATGTTACAAATTATGTATCGAAAGGTACATTCTTTCGATTCATAATATCTACATCGTACCGGGAAATTAAGTCGCTATATCATTATCATAGTCATCACCAGCCTACGTACGTCCCACTGCTGGGCACAGGCCTTCTTACATGTGAGAAACATATGAGGATTTCGGGCCATAACACTACCACGCTGGCCCAATGCGGGTACCAACCCGGGTTAAAATGGTTACAGTAAAAACGGGGACTAGCTAGCGTCTCAACTTGCCTTCCGAAGCACGGAGGAGTTCGACATTACTAAGTATGATTGACCCATCCCAGGATC
Organism: Nymphula nitidulata; assembly: GCA_947347705.1. Classification (NCBI taxonomy): domain Eukaryota; kingdom Metazoa; phylum Arthropoda; class Insecta; order Lepidoptera; family Crambidae; genus Nymphula; species Nymphula nitidulata. Next base: position 10,650,319 of record OX374625.1, on the reverse strand, counting down.
AATCATGCTGAAAGTTGCTTTGTTTTCTTAGTCGAAACTAGAGCGCTAAAACCACTACGCCACTATGATATTTCATTTATTTCATACAAATGTCATGAAATTATCAAATGAATAAGATGTTTTTGAAAGTGGCAAACCATTTCTTTAAATTAATATTGCCTATGTTTCAATATATTGTCGTATTTACGGCACCACCCTGTATAATACGTATTATAGCCAATAGCTAAGACACCTTCCATATTAATGGTCGAAAATAGTTCCTCTATTCTTTTTTAATTAATCCTGTAGGTTTTCCTCAAGACCAACAATTTATTATTTGGCTTCGTGTGTCTCGGTCTATAGGTATTTCTGTATAAGTACACGTAGAGATTATACCTATTAAGTCATATTACACATGAAATACCTAATTCCTACGTAGTTACTAGAAGTCAACAATCAAAGGCTTCTCGTTTTCGACCCGTGACCGATGTTCAGTTCACGTCTCAACGTGTAAGAAGTCCGAAGCCTTACAAAAGTGACTGGTAACAATAAGTTGAAGACTATTGTGGTGTGCCCATTCCATTGTAATTATTTAATTAAAACAGTACCTAAGTACGAAAAGTATGTTGGGGAATCTATTGTTATTTTCTTTTTGGTGTGACAATGTATAAAACTATACAGTGTGTTACAAAAGTCTGAAATAAAATTTAAGGGCGTGGTTGTGTTCCTTGTCAATATTTACCTGAAAGTTTGACACCTTTCAGACCACCTATATTTTCTTACCCTTAAAAATGCGCGCGCACACACACAGACACACACACACTAAAGAAGCGTACACATACTACGATATTGGCCCCCCCCACACGCTTTCATACAAATTATAATATCTTCATGACCAGGTTGTATGGAACGGCTGATTTTTTATTCGCGATTTCAAATTTATTTTCTAACAAGTCGTGTTTAGGGTGACCAGGCTTCGTTTTCGAGAGCGTCCTCCTCACACCCTGTATGATTTGTTTTAAGCTTTTTGTTTCATATTAAAGATCAAAAAGGAGTCTTAGACTGAAAAGACAATGCCGGCTTTTGTATGGACGTGTGCCCGAGAATGTACACAAATTAAATTGACAAGTACAGTTAGCTGAAGCACTCTTGATTATGAATCCGAAGATTTCGATTTCTTTTTCAGATTAATTAGGGAGTCATACGAACTTTCATGAAATCATAACCTATCTCTCAATACCTGTATTACAAAAGTTACACTATCAGTTAGGCTATTTTTTGTGTTAATAACATACAATATTATGATGCCGGAGTTTCGTTATTATTTTTTTATAATAATATTCAATAAAATGCGAAAAAAAGGATGGATTTATTTTTGAGGCGAAAAAGTATAACTAAACAAATAACAGGCCAAAGATTACAAAGATTTTGCTCATATTTCTTTCTTATAAAAAGAAAGCCAAAGGGACCCATCCTATACAGCTATATTTTATAACTGTTTCTATTATTTCTGCACTTATTGCATTGAACAAAGGGCTTAGACAATAATTGACAAGATGCCGTTTTACTATCGCTAGCGCTATCGCTTTGTGGGAGATGTATGGGATTTGACATTAGCGCTCAAGGCTTAATCGATGGCTTATGTCAAATCTCATACTTTTTCTGCTTTAGATTACCGAAAGGCATTTTATCTAAGCCTTCAGATTAGAAAGAATATTAGACAGGAAAATATAAACTTTTTGTCTTATCTATAAGGAAACGCAAAAGCGGAAACTATACAGCCAGATCAGCATTGCTTTCAATATTTTTTTTATTTATTTATTTATTTATTTATTTCTCTTTCACAATATAGCCATTACACAGATTATGATTAAAAATACAAATCAATTCAATAACTATATTGTGAGAGACTGGCGTCCGTACTAGGAAAACCTGTGTTACAGATTACCAGGCTCTCACCACCTCACTATTAGCTAATTCATAGATATTTTTACAAAAAGGGCCAATTTTAACAATAGTTTAGATAGGAATCAAAGTTACACATTCTTTGACATTAGTCAATTCAATTACTCATTTTTTGAATAGGTAATCGTTACAAAATCAGAACAATTAAATGTGTGTGTGTGTGTGTGTGTGTATGTGTGTGTGTGTGTGTATGTGTGTGTGTGTGTGTGTGCAAGCGCGCGTGCGTGCGTGTGTGTGTGTGTGTGTGCGTGCGTGCGTGTGTGTGTGTGCGTGCGTGCGTGTGTGTGTGTGTGTGTGTGTTTGAGATTATGAGCTATTTGCTTTAGTTCAGAGTATGAAGTAAATCTTCTGTCTCCTTATATGTCCGGTCAAGCAACCATGAGGTAAGTTTCCTTTTACAGTAGACACCAGTTAGCGGATAAATAGACAAAGACTGGTTTACTCTATTATATAGGTAAGGGCCTAGAAAGCAGTAGAACCTTTGGGTAAGCCTTAATTTAAATCCTAGTACTTGGCAAACTTTGTTTTTACGTCGTTTGTTTTTGTTGAGAAGAGGGTCATATGATAATTGTGAGTGTTGTTTGAGCAGGGTTTGCATAATGAAGATTTGGCGGACTGTTAGGACCTTAGTTTTCTTGTACAGTTCTGTTGTCGGAAAAAAGAACGGAAGGGAATAGCTTACTTTTAGAACGGCTCTCTGCGCACGTTCTAGGTGTATAAGATGGGATTTAGCTGCACCACCCCATGCTGTGATACAATATGATAGGATAGACTGGCACAAAGCGAAGTAGACCATCTTTATGACACTTTCATCAGCAACATGGCGTAGATTTTTAAATATAAAAATTAGTTTTCGAACTCTGCTAGTTAGTTGGTCAATATGGGATTGAAAGGTCAAGTGCTTATCTATTATCATTCCTAGATATTTTATGGTATCCGTGTACTGGAGTTTCTGACAAGAACATATGGAAGTGGAGGGGTCAGAGCAGGTATGTGCAATTATAGAGAAAGAAAACTTATACGGATGGTTTGCTTTATTTGGAGAAAAGGCGATGTATTTAGTTTTATCAACATTCAATGTGAGCAGATTATTATCCAGCCACTGGGTTACCTTGTTAAGTCCAGCCTGAGTGAACTGATAGGTTTCTTCCCAAGTGTCACCTGAGAAAAGTAAGGCTGTGTCATCTGCGAATGTTATTAGTTTCCCATTTTGTAGCTGTAGGTTGCAGAGGTCATTTATGAACGTTAGGAACAATGTCGGACCCAATATACTGCCCTGTGGGACTCCATAAGAGATAGGGAGGTCGTCACTACGAATGGCTTCGATCAAAACACACTGCGTTCGCTCTTTTAAGTAACTATCAAAGAGTCTAAGTTGAGTTCCTCGTACGCCAAGGCTTTCCAGTTTGTGAAGAAGTAATGGTATAAAGACCGTGTCAAATGCTTTTGCAAGATCTAGAAATACGGCAATGACCTTTTTATTATTATCCAGATTAGTAACTAAGAAATTAGTAAGTTCATGAACTGCGTCGTTTGTTGATCTTTTTGCACGGAAACCGAACTGTGAGTTTGATAAAAGGTTTTTAGTCTCTAAATAATTGGTCAATCTTTTGTTGATAATTTTTTCTAAAATTTTTGAAAGCGACGGTAATATAGAAATTGGGCGATAATTACTGACACAGTCTCTATCTCCATTCTTATGTATGGGATGTACTAGAGCGCGTTTGAAGTTTGACGGGAATATACCAGATGTCATTGATAGGTTACATATGTGAACCATACTAGGAGCAATAACATCATTGAATCTTTTTATGAGGGAATTAGGGATATTGTCTTTACCAATAGCACAAACCTGTTTTAGATTTGCTATTATTGTTTTTACCTCTTCTATATCTGTAGGGAGTAAGCAAAAGGAGTGAGCATTAGATGTGATTAAAGGTGTATGAGCAATGGGCTTATGTGTTTTGGTCAGTATATTTTCAGCTAGATTTTTTCCAACATTAGCGAAGTATTGGTTTACTCTGTTTGCTGATTCTCGAGGATCACTAGTTGTTAATAACTCTAAACAGGAGCGGTTTGGCCTTTTTAAATGAGTTATAGTTTTAATTACTTCCCATAGTCTTTTGTTACTATGTTGAGCATTTTTTAGTTGTATTTTCTCGTATTCTTGTTTGACCTTTTTAATAATATTGTTACAGTAATTGCGGTAGCGTGTGTAAGTCACTTTAAGTACTTCATCGTTTGGATGGTTTTTGCATTTAAAATGCAATCTATCTCGATTTTTCATACATTTTAATAACCCTGGCGAAATCCACGGTTTGATTATTTGTTTGCGAATAGGGACTGTAGCAATTTTGCTACAGTTGTTAAGTACGTTTTCCAGAGACGCTACCAAGAAGTCAGCTGCTATATTTACGTCAGACATAGAAAATATTGGGCTTAGGTCTAGTTCGGAGAATGCCGCATCCAGGGCTTTATAGTCTATTACCCTATTAATTTTATTAGTAGGCCCAGTATTATGAGCGGTAGATGCAATACTGAATAACACAGTGTAGTGATCAGTTACTGTTGTGTGTGCGATGAAGCATCGTGCTGGTAATTTTGTTTTCATAACGACGTGGTCAAGGCAGGTCCGTGTATGTGTAGGAAAGGTATGTGCTGGGAGCATCCCATGACTAGCTAGTAAGTTAAGATAAGTATCTGCACTAGCATCGGTTGAGGAATTAGATATGTCTATGTTTATATCACCTGTTAGTATTATGCTTTTGTAGGAAGATAATTTACACAGTTCAGTGTTAAGGGATCCAAAGAATTTGGACGTGTTTTTTTCGCCTGGTGGACGGTATATTGCAAGAATCACTGTATGGTTGTTAATTTTTATTATTAAACAATTGGCATCAACCATCTGAGCTTCCAATACTTTGTAAGTTAAGGTAGATTTGTGGTATACTACTACTCCTTCGTTTTGCGTTTTATTATTAGTGGTAAAGGCAAACGTATAACCATCCAGCGAAGGAACAGAGGTAGTTTTATGAAGCCAGCATTCTGTTAATATAATGATATCCCAGTCAACCTTCGATCTGTGTAACAAGGTATGGAATTGTGAGATGTTGTGTTTTATACTCCTTATGTTTTGTACCATAACCTTTAGATATTCGCTGTTAGTGCCTATTAAGGCAGAGCTGTTTTCAATATCACCAGAGCCACAATCTGCTATAGAAATATTATCAAGTTCGGAAAGTTGTCTATCCATGTTTTCTGAAGAAAGTGAGCGGGCTTTGTGTTTGATAGCTCTTTGTTTTATAGTATACGTGTTTGAATATTGTGTGAAATGCTGGAAATGATATTGAAATAATTACTGCAATAATTAGGAGAAGTTTTAGATATACTTTAGTAGACATGTTTAGTGTTTTGTGGGTGTGTATTTTGTTAAATGATGTTATGATTTGAAGAATAGTGTATTTGAAAAATATTGTGTTGTGTGTGTACTTATTATAAATAAAATAGTTAAAGTAACAAGATAGTAGCGAAAATACAACCAGTATGTAGAATAAGTAATTACCAATTAGGACTAGTCACTTGTTTAATTCAATTCAATATTATTTAATTCTTTCATATTAGTTGATCTCTGAAGTATATTATGCTAACATCTATAAATAAGTATGTCGTCCGTTCGTCACTTGATTATTTTACTACAAACTCGGATCGAAAAAAGTATAGGCTACAAGTGTTTATATTTACTAAATGCTTTAATTATACAATATTTTCTTATAAAAGCAGAAAAAAATATTATATCTATGAAAATAGTGTGCAAAGCATTGATATGTGTCTCCGCATTTCAATGCAATAACTGCAGAAATAATAAAATTCATAACTTCCTAGGTCATCGCAGTATTAACTAGATCCCTTTGCCTTCCGTTTATGTTAAAGAATCAGTGTAATAAGATAACCTTGCATAAATAACAAAACACAAAAAAAAACTACGGAGTGTTTGACAGGACTTTGTGGTCAAAGATTTTTATTCGGTCAAGATTTTTATTACAATAATTAAAAATTGTGTCGGAACGAACAATGTGTTATAAAATTGGTGTAGTTTTATAAATCATGTGTTTGTGACGTGCAACTAAAAGATTATTAGAATAAAAGTGATTATGGTGTGAAATACGATGAGATTTTTTGTGGTTATCCACCTCATCAAGTAGCATTATATGGAGACTGTCATCATATATTTTGCGTCAAATACTCCCAAGCTACATTAAAATGTGTTACGCCAGCATTTTGATGCAATAAATGAAGAAAAAAAGAAATACTGAAGACATGGCTGTATGGGCATTCGTACCCTTTGCCTTCCCTTTATAGGGAGAATTTAAAAAAAAAGAGTGTTTGGCGGGATTTTGTGGTGTCAGTCAAGATTTTCATTACAATAATTAAAAATTGTGTCGGAGCGAACTTTATGCTTTAATAGTGGCGTAGTTTTATAAATTAAGTGTTTGTGTTAACGTGGACCTAAAAGATTATTCTACTAAAAGCGGCGACCGATAATAACATAGACGAGTAACTAGCCCATCCAAAATGACACCCCCAAAGAGACTCCAAAGTGGGCGGGGCTTAAATCGGACTCCGCGCCATGATTTAGTTTGTCATTGACTGCGTCACGGTGATGTACTCGTAAAAAAATAATAAAATCTCAGTAAATATGTCCAAAAGTGAAGTAAAATGGTGTGTCAGTCGCGTAGGTGAACATAATAAGAGCACTGGAATTAAATTTTACATGTAAGTCTCTCCTAAACCTTTATAATCGAGTCAAATATAAACAAAAATATTGGCCGCCATGTTGGGCCAATATTTGTGGACAATTTGAACAAATACACGAGTGGATGATGTTATGCAGTCATTTGTGTGTGACAGTATTTATTTATTTTCAACTCAACTTTTAACTCTGCAAACTTTTATGACGACTTATTGTTATTGTGTTTTTTTAATAGTTAATTTACCTACTAATAATCAATTATGGCTTTATACATCGTTGCCTTATATAATTTTTGTAAGAATGATAAACAAACCTCCAATTTATGGATATTTTGCCACAGTTCCTTACAATATGATGCCATTTTCTACGTTGTAGATGTAGATGTTGTATGTTTAATTATTACTTTAATAATTTACATTTACAATATGATGTGGAAATAGTATAGGTATCTATTTTAAACTGTTAAGGATAAGTCGTAGTAAGTAAAGTTGTAGACTGCAAGATAGTTTCGTGAGGTTATTGAAATAAAACAACATCATAATTTGAATAGAGAAGATAGTTGGACCACACAGGCTTGGGATCTTATCATCCAAATTACAAAGTCTCAAGCCCGTATTTGCTCTTCCTTCGGACACTGTAAGCTCCATGGCGTGAATCGGAACACTCAAAATATAACTATAAAAAATATGACGGTAGTTAATATTAAACTTATCGAAGACAACTGACATCTTTACTTCAGTCTTCCCGAGACCGTGATCGCTATAAAGTAATCGAAACATTGGGTATAAAATAATAATATGGTAAATGGTAATAAAATAAATCATAATATGACAGACATCTAATTAAACGCAAGTTAAATCCAGTAAAGTGGTTTTATTTCAAGAAATAATTTATTTCATTAAATTTATTTCAAGAAATAAAACCACTTGATGACATTTTTTTTTTCTTATGTCCTTAATACAAATAAATAATGTCATGACAGATATTTTGATTTTTTTTATTTAATTGAATGAAGCGAACCCATTTCATTTCTGATCTTTAAAAATAGATAATTAAGACATTACGTTAAATTGACTGTTTAAATCAGTATTACTCGTCTCAACTCTAAATTTGAATAAGTGGACCGATTTACAACATTGCTATATTTATTAAAAATGACGATATATTGAAACACGTCATAAAATTTTGCATGGTTACATTGTGCATAAATGACCCGTCCGGCGCTTGTAAATCAGAAGACCGAGAGGGCGCTATACAATTTCGATATTAGCCGATTTTATCCGACGTTCTCTTCTAGCCGCCGAGGGTACCCATTTTGCGACGAGTTTTGTATGAAGTTATGCTTCTAGGCTCTCTACGTTCGCCGACTAAAAGTGATTATAGTGTGAAATACGATGAGATTTTTTTGTGGTTAGCCACCTCATCAAGTAGCATCATATGGAGATTGTCATCATATATTTTGTGTCAAATACTCCCAAGATGCATTAAAACGTGTTACGCCAGCATTTTAATGCAAATAATGAAGGAATAACAAATACTAAAGACATGGCTGTATGGGCATTACTACCCTTTGCCTTCCCATTACAGGGAGAATGAATTAAAAAAAACTACACCAATTCTCACAACCTCAACCACTACACCACAGAGGCGGTTACAAAATTCAACTGGTAATAATTTCCTTCTTGTACATTCGCCGGGAAAAATCGGCATTCTCATATAAACTTATCTTTTCAAGTCTTCTAATAAACAATATAAGACTTGTCATGCTTAGAGCGAGTACAAATTATGGTAAGCATGTATTCGTATTCGTTTTGTGTGTTCACAGTATTTCTTTAGAGCTACTAAGCAAGAATAAATTAGCCAAAGACAATATAGTTCACACATGGCCGCACTACATCAACTATTTAAAGAGCATTCACGCCGCTTACCCTCTTTTCAGATGTTGTTTATTTCCCGTGACCAAACAAATTGAGGTTATTGACCAAAACAAGGAGCAAGTCGCCACTTCGGAACAATTCGAATTTCGTGGTGAACGAACCGAAAGGGCAATTTCCCAGTGTGAAGCATTCGAAAATTTTCTCCCCTACGACGAAACAACGCCATAAGTATACTAACTGTAAGGTATGTAGGTACGAACATTTGAAGGGGATAGGGGTTGTAATATTTTTGTACGAGAGCGTGTAATCTTTCTTATTTTCATTGGTCATCGGCAAATCTAAGTAATCACTTAGAACCAGGCAAAACTTGCCTCACATTTAAATGTTTTTGATGCGTATAAACTCCTACTTTACTGTAACAATAACAAATAAAGACAGAAAACGATGAAAAAATTATATGCTCCAGGTGGGAATCGAACCCGTCTCCTGATATCCGGCCAGACACGATTACCACTCCGCCACCGAAGCACTAGGTGTAACCTACTAATTTCTTCAGCGCTTTCTATCCTTTTATAGCGTCTTTATAACAACGTTTATCTCACCACTCACTAGTGGTCCAAAAGAAGACTTTTACAAGCATTACAAGTTTACAACATTACAACAACACGATAACGCTTACGCTTTTACAAGGATTTTTTCATTGTCTTCTTTCTTTATTTGTAATTAATTGTTACAAAACTTTGCCTATTAAGAAAATACAGTTTTGTGTTAAGCTCTCCTGTGTACATCATGTTTTATTTTGTCAATTTTGTTTTAAGTTGCTTTTTTATACAATTAAGAATAAACACCTAAATATATTAAATAAAAAACAAAATCAATATTAAATATATTAAAATAACCCCCCAATGTGTCTGCGGTTATAAAAACGTCAATTTCATTCCTGTAGCCAATGCCTTGGTAAACCTGAACATAGTAAGATATCGCTGACTTTAACTTTTACCAGACAGACAGTTTTTGTATATAAAAATTCAGATCATTACTTACATGGAAATCTAAAAACTGTTATTTAACAGATATCAAAGATTTCCTTCAAGGAAAAGCTGTGTTTGATATTAATAGACGCATATACATAATTAGCTTGGGTGAAATTATACGTAATTGTTAAGCAAAGTTACAACGGCTGCTTATCTAATCCACCTTCTATAAACGGAACAGTTATTCCAACCTGTTTATGTTAATGTCTAACCTGCGGCAATTTTGAGTATTTCATTGGATATCTACTTTTAACTTAGTAACAACTCACTGTCTATTCTAAACACTATCTAGAAAAAATTAATATACTTAATGTAGAGCACCAAGATCAGTCTCTTCGATTATATCAACTCTGTAGTTTAACTTTTGGAACCGGTGTAAATTCAGACATGACAGACAGATAGACAATATGACATTGTGAGACCATTTCTTAAATAGATATAAATAATTTGTAATTTTTGACGCTTCGAAAGAGCTTCTTAGAATCCTACTTGAATAAACATATTTTCGTTTTTTTTATTTAGTAGAGACAGTAGTAGGGTTAGCTCATAAACGCTAATACAGATAGAAGAAGAAGGCCATCGGGTTGTCGCAAGTTATGTTTTCCGATTGTGAAAGGTCACGGGTTCGGTCCCCGGGACAAGACATAATTTTTTGTAGTTAAGATATTTTTCGTCAGCAGTAGAACTAAACAGACGACACGAATTATCTAATAATCAATATCATGCATTCTCCCTAAAAGAGGGAGATATACCGTTCTATGGCATTGTCTTATATTTTCGCAAGCACTACACTGAATTAAACGCGAGTTAAATCCTGTGAAGTAGTTTTATTTTAAATATCATGATCATCATCATCATCACCAGCCCTTATACGACCCACTGCTGGGCACATGCCTTCCTACATGGGAGAAACACATGTGGAGTTTGGACCATAACACTGGCCCAATGCTGGTTGGTGGGTTAATGCGGTCGCAGAAACAACCGGGAACAACGGCTTAACGTGCCTTCCGAAGCACGTAGGAGCTCGAGATAACAAACTTTGATTGACCCATCCATGGATCGACCATAGCGATAGTTGCTTTGTTTTCTTATCGAAACCAAAGCGCGCAAACCACTACGCCACGAGCTCCTCCCAATAAATATTCCTAGCTATCATAAGTAGCTTCATTGTGGTGTAAGTAAATCTAATTTGAAGATATTCCTATTCCCTGGTGGCCTGGACTAGAAATTCCACCGCACACTAGCCAGCACAGACTTTAAGCTAATCAAGCTCAACTTAGACATTGTTAACTGTAATAGACTGAGAGGAATTACATTTTTATCATTGCGAATAATATGTGTAATTGAAAAAGAAATTACAATTGAAATTCGATTCACGTATATTGAAATGAAAGACAATAATGTTTGCAAATAATACCATTTAACTAAATATTTATTTCGATTAGTAGGTACCTTACATCTTTATAATTAATCAGGATCATTTTAAATTAAAAGTTCAAACTGTCTGTTACAATTAAAATTATATTATTTTTAACACTATTGTAAATGATTGATAAAATATGATATATTCCTATATGTAGTAAGAAAAAAATTCTTTATTAAACTTGTTTTTTTTTTAGTTTAGTTATATAACTAATTAATATAGACAGTAGGTAAGTCGGTAGGTGTACAGTCACAAGCAATAATATGTAGGTACCTACTTCTCGCTGTTCATGACATTTATTCCGTTTACATTAAGAGTAACGAAAAGCGAGAGGTGAGTACCTACATATTATTGCTCGTGACTATACCTATCCAAATTGTGTCACGCAATATAGGTAACGCTAATTAAACGCAAGTTAAATTCGATAAAGTGGTGTAGTGCTCGCGAAAATATAATACAATAGAATGAGGACTATTTCATCAGTTCTCAGGACTATTTAAACCACTCTCGGTCTTATAACAACAAGTGAACGCTTATTTAACCTATTTTAATATTAATACAATGTTTAAAACAGACAAACTATGTTAAACAGTGTTTGAACTAAGATGGGATTACTGAGCGTTTGTATCTAATTAACCTACACATCGTGATATGTTTTTTTATCGTGTGGAATGTTTGGTAATGGTACCTAATGTTGTTATTATTAGAGTTTCGAAGTCGATTTTATGTTTGTTGAATATTTTTTTTTCACATTATCAGTGATTTTCTGAGGTAAAAGGTAGATGGGTGACCGTCAGCATTATCAACTTGTCTGTCTCTTAGTCTTTGGGTGATATAGATTATATCGTTTCATAGTATCGTATCGTACCACTGTTGAAGTATTATCTTACTCCAAACCGGTATCGAGTTTCACCTTTCATCATCAGCTCACCCGAATAACTCGATAGAATACAACTATCGGTCTATACGTACCTATAATATTAAAAGAATTATTTTCCAACTGTTAACCGTTAAGGAGTTGTACCTTCCGTTAGCATGAGATCAACATGAGATGGTAACTAACAGAAGCAAATATTTTAATAGCTTTAGAAAAAAATAAAACATCTTATACGTGCCCATAAAATTTGAGGTTTACCCTTGATTTCCCGGGAATCCCATTGTCAGATCGTGACTTGGTGACAATTGGTCCACCAAGGGATTTAGTCTATCGAATAAATAAAAAATTTGAAAGAAAAATCGGTGAACGTACATACAAAAAATATGTGCATACAGTGGAACATAGAACCTCTTCCTTCTTTAAAGTCGGTGGAGCAATTGGAAGATCATTGTGATTTTTTTATACATCTAGATGACAAACAAGCTGACGGCTATAGGACACCTGCAAATAACAAGGAAAATCACTTATGCGTTGTCATCCTGAGGCCTTAGATGATATGCCGTCCATGCCTAGTGATCACACTGGCTACCTTTCCCTTCAATCCGAAACACAGCGAACTGTTTCATGGCTGAAATAAGAAAGGTGGTGGTACTTACCCAGATGGCCCTACATACGAGGCTACCACCTAGTAAATTGCAACGGTATGAGGAAGTTTTGAATACTAGTTTGATATTTCACGCAATTTTGTTAGTCACTAAACTGCTTTAAAGTATGTTTCATATTCCAAAAAAACATTTACTCGATTTTTAAAACCCTTTTTTTCTTATACAGTCGGTTTGTTTACTATAATTTTCATTGCTAGTAAGAATCAAAGTAATTTTTTCTCTCGTGCTAGAACCAAAAGCGTTAGCTGAGCGAGCGTAGCGAGTGTTTCGAGGCAGAGGCCGGCGAAGCGCAATCAATCCTACTTGTTTGCGTGGTTGTTTCAAAATTTTTTTGTAGTGTCGGCTAGGTTCATTTTTCTAGGAATTGAATCATCAAGCATTCGTAACTTCGTTCGGACAAACTTTAAGAAGGATTTCAAAACGCACAGAATTTGAAAAATTTAACAGATTAAAATCATAATTTAACAACTCTTTCAATCTTATTTTCGGTAAAATGAAAATTATGAAAAATAACAATGCGGAAAACTAACATTCGTCAAACAAAAAAGAATTTATATAAATAAATAGGAAACCCACGCACATATATAAAGGTCGATTTCACGTCAAATTTGTATCAATACACTTCTACATCGCAAACGATTAATTGAATGGCGCTTTCTAATTTTCGCGTACGGGTAAATACTGTTGTTCAATTTTAGGCACTGCGCTGCAGAAGATTTTACCATTTATAAACCATCGCTGTGTGAGGAAAATACATTATTTCCACGATAAGTTAATTAAGAATCTCTTTGCTTTCCTATTCGTTAAACAACCGTGAAATGCTGAATTCTTTTCACCAAAACGAATATATCGCACACACGTAACAAATCCATTGTTATTTACTTAAATATTTTATATATTATTAAGCTCTTAAATTTGTCAAAAAAATAAACATATATTTTTTTACTGTCGTGTTAAATAGAAATGTAACCACATAAATAAATGCGAAATAAAAATGCTTTAAATTTATTCATATTTTTCTAGTGTAATATAAATAAAAGAAATATCAAATGAAACCGTCATAACTGGATACGAGCGCTCCATATATAGGATCTCGGGAGCGTGACATATTGCCTGGATATGCTGCGCTCTCAAATCTGTCAAGCGTTATTAAACTGTGACGTCTGTGATTTATGCACCCTTACGACAGCTACTCGGGAGCTATCGTATGTGATGAACTTATTATCTACTAACAAGGTTGATTCAACGATGTGAACGACGTTTTGTCAATTGTATTTATTTCATTTCATGTTTAAATTTGTAGTCAAAAAACTAGAATAAAAAATTAGCTTTACAGGGAAGCTGAAAACCGCTGAGCATTTCTAGCAAAACTTTTTGTCTCATACAATGGTTGTCCTCAGAAATTACGACTTAGTGACCTTTAACTCACCTCAGATGATGTATTGTTCATGGAAGGCGGTTATTACCTACCATTTTAACTATTTATTTTTCCGACCTAAGAAATAAAAACACTAGCTTTTTATTATTTATTTTCAATACAAATATAATTAAAAATGTAAAGACGACCGGCTCGAATCCCGGTAGGAGCAAATGTTTGTATGATGAGTACGAGCATTTGTTTACGAGTCATGGATGTTTATATGTTTATTTAGTATATTTCTAATATTTATACAGGGTGGTGCCGTCAATGCGACAATAAATTTAAACATGGGCTATATTAGTCCATTGAAATGGTTTGCCACTGTCAAAAATATCGTATTCATTTGATAATTTCATGGCATTTGTATGAAATAATGCTGCTAATGTTACACTATTCCATACAAATGTTATGAAATTATCAAATGAATACGATATTTTTGAAAGTGGCAAACCATTTCAATGGACTAATACAGCCCATGTTTAAATTTATTGTCGCATTTGACGGCACCACCCTGTATACAATATTTTTTCCGTTATCTAGTATCCTTATCACAAGCTCTTAATGATGCTTACTTTGAGCTAGATAATAGGTGTGAGTGTATGAATATATAAAAAAAGGTATTATATTGCTGAAATGAATACTAAAACAGTAAGTAAGTACCGAGAAGTCCATTGTTTTAATAAAAGATTCCAAATTAAGTTCATAATATTAAATTGGTATAATTGCTACATTTAAAAAAATAATAATAGTAAAGCCATATCTTTTTATTAGTAAAGCCATATATTTTTATTTAAACTTATATTTCGAAAATTCACTATCTTTTTACACTGCTATCAGGCAACGATAGTTGTTGTTCCTTGAAAGTTTTAACTGAATACTAATTCCCTATTCAGAATTTATTAAGGAAACTTTTTTAATCACCATTGAAATAGTTTCCTTTAGAAGTAGATCCTAAAGAAGATTTGTTGTTAAAAATGGGTTGTGACTACTACTTTCAAACTGTTACGTAATTCTACTTTATATAAGTTATAACGATTACATCTGTAGTATGAGGTAGTAAACCTTTTAAATTAAAATACTTTGTATAGAAATCCGTGAAAATTTCAGGTCGCATGACGTAACACCCTGAAAACGATTCCTTATAACTTAACCCCACCCCATATAACGTGACTAGGCTACCATTCATAACTTTTAAACTTCACAAGTTGAAAATCTTATACATAAACATAAAAACTTTTTAGACATACCCACTTAGTTTAAGAAAATTTGGATTACTATTTACTAATATTAATAATTATTATTATTATGTGTTATATCAAACTAAAATAAAAACGTACATGTGATAGTTCAGCATTATCACCTTTGGAGCTATTAATAGAATACAAAAGTTCTGCTTACTTAATGAAATCATTTCGCTACGGTCATTTTCTCTAAAACTAACGAAAAATATTCTATTACACTAATAATTCAAGAGCGAGGTAATCTCATGACAATATAAGGATAAATCCTTATATTTGATATTTATTTTGATATTATTCAAAAAAAAACAAGAGTTTTAGTTGTTCGATAAACCGCATCCAAATTTTGGTTCTTCGTGTATCGTAGGCAATCACCTGACACGGCACTATTAAAACTGGATATCAAGACATCGAATTCATAAGTGTTGGAACCAAAAAGTGTTATATAGACCACTCAGTCATTCTAGAGCGTGTAATAAAATTTACGTAATGCGACCATACTAGTGTAAAAGATAGAAATTGGGGGTCTTTTTCATAAATGGCGAAGCAATTCGCAGTTTATTTGGCATTTAAGTGAATTTAGAGGATCCCCTCTGCTGGCATTTTGTTTTATGCGGCAACTCGTTACCGGCGCCGGCCGCGCGTGAAGTTACGGCCGCGCTGGGCCCACACGCTGGCCTTTCTCTGCCCTGAACGCAACTTGGACTTCTTAGCCTCACCTTATTAATAATTCCCATCTGAACCACGTGATGATAGGACGTTTCTCTCTTCATTTTATTACTTATCAGAGTTTTCCAACAACTTTTCGACCTTTCTCATCATTAAAAGGATTGCTGGATTGTGTAACAAGACAGACAAAACTGTATTGTCTTTTTCAAGTCCAACCAACTACCTAGGTGACTTTCGGTTATTTCTTAAAATGACCTAAACAAACTTTTTTATTTTGCTAATAATATTCTGGGTGAAAATCAAACTTTACTTCACCCCGCCAACAACCGACCGATTTTACCGGCATTCACGCACAAAAAATCAATTGTGTTTGGTATTTGGGAACTTTAATCAAAT
This sequence comes from Nymphula nitidulata, assembly GCA_947347705.1. Classification (NCBI taxonomy): domain Eukaryota; kingdom Metazoa; phylum Arthropoda; class Insecta; order Lepidoptera; family Crambidae; genus Nymphula; species Nymphula nitidulata. The sequence goes on along the minus strand of OX374625.1, from coordinate 10,634,026 downwards.
TGATTGGTTAAAAGAACTTCCGAGGCAACTGTACACTAACATTTTAGAAAATAGCACCCGTTATTTATTTACTTAGACTTATCTATTAAAACAATACTGCCCAAGGAAAAGTATTTTACGAAAAAAATATCTAAAAAAACAGATACATAAAAGTGCAAATTTATTGTCTTTGGGAGCTCATAGAAAAAGAAAAAAGACGAATATTTATTATGCAAATACGTAGACATACATATAAATATCATTAACTTTATATTTGTTTCCGGTACTGTTATGAAGAAAGAAATATTTTGGATGCCTAATCTAATTTATTATTTATTATTTTCTGCGATGGTGGTCAAAAAGATATTAAATAACAATATAGACAACTCACGTTTTTGTCGTAAATGATTTATATTTTTTTTGAATTTTGTGAATAGAGAAAAAGATATGAACTTACGAGTACATATCAAATAAATTATCATTTTAGTAATTAATACCTTGCCTAGTTTTATAGTTAGCGTCCACCGTTCCATGTTTTTTTCTCGACTCTTTTAGGGTTATACTAATTAAATAAATAGTGGCAGCTGCAACAGTTTTGACAAGATACACCGATTGTGCGGACAGCTGCGCAACTAAATAGGTAGGTAATCATGGGCCATTTTATGGTCGTCCATCTTAGACAGTGGTGTAGAGGAAGCATTATTGCACAATCAAGTAGGAACAGTCTATCCATTTGAGACCTACAAGATCAATTTACTCAATAATATAGAATTACAATACAATTTATTATTCAAATACATTACGTAGGTACTTTCACATCAGAAAGAATTAGGTCATTATCTATTGCAGCATTAGGTACAAACATATAATATTTAAAAATGCAATGCTTTCTACTGTACAAAGCATTTTCACAAACAAGCAGAAAATATGCCAAGCATACGGTTAAATCATCTACAGACATTAAAAATGATTTTCCTCAAATAACATGATGCCACAATACAGCATTTGAGAAATAATGAGGGTCCTTTTCGTTGGCATTTTGTTTTATAGTCTAGTCGTGACTGTTAAATGTTCCGTTCCGTACATTTTGTATAAAACATTTTGTCATGGATAACTTAACCTGTTTTTATTTGATGACTTTACTTCCGAAGCTCATTTGGAAAATATTATAGTGACGGAACATGGATCAGACATTCTGCCACTAATAATAGAACACTCTAAGAAAGTTTAATGAATGTCAGCAGCAGCTAAGTATTAAATAATACCGCTTTCGAGAGGAGTAACGATCAAATTCAGCGGCTTAAGAGAAATACTATAAATCTTAAAACGGCGGAAACTTTCGTTATTACATGGTTATTACAGTTCATTAGAATAATCATTGTTCTTGTTTAGAAGTATTTTATTTACTTTTGTTCATATTGCATTTATTATTATAACAGCTGAAGATAATGGTGTGAATGTAAAGTTGTTCCAGATAATATTTTATGAAAACAGACAAATTTTAGGTTGCATCTTTACAAAAATATTTCACGGAATAGTAAAAACGGAGTTCAGTCTCCTGGGACAGTAAATCCATCTGTAAGTGAGTTATGTTAGTGAATCCCTGGTCTGTAGTTCGACAGTGAATGTGCGTGCATCCGGCAAGGCCCCGGGGAGATGGTGCTACTGTCCCTCCAAAATTCTATATCAGACATTTTCATATTGCATTGCTTGCGAAATAACGATATCCATCGTTCATAAATTAATGACACGAAAATATATTACACTAACGTAAAATTCATTCGAGTTTCGTTCGTTTTGAGAACATTTTATCCTTTGTGCAGTTAATTAGTAGAAATGTTTAAATGCAAAATGAATTCCCCTAAAAATTAAAGATCGTTACAATTAGCTATCTCTGGGCTTAATAAGGCATAACAACATCATATAAATAAAAGAAACCAATTGCATTAATTAAAATGTAGATAAGTACATAAAATTATCAACAAATCAGATAAAATCAACATTTCAGCCGAGAGACGCCCATTGCTGGGCATAGGCCTCCCCCAAATATAATATAAACTATGATCCGAGACCAAATATTACTGTTTATCACACAAACATCTACCCACTCTGGTCCCAAAGTCGGGGTCAGATCCCTTAATTGGAGAGGAACTCGGTGGCGCAGTGGTATAGTGCTCTGGTTTCGATTACGAAAACGAAGCAACTTTAGCCATGTTCAATCCCGGGATGGGTCAACAAAATATTCTAATCTCGAGCTCGTCCGTGCTTCGGAAGACACGTTAAGCCGTTGGTCCCGGTTGTAACTGCAACCGCTTTAGCCCACCAATACACAATGGGCCAGTGTGATGGTATTATGGCCCAAAAACTCCTCATGTGTTTCTCCCACGTAGGAAGCCCAACTGTGGGATGTATATAGGCTGGTGATTATGATGATAGTAATGCTCCCTGATAGAGTATCTTGTAGCTAATAAAGTTTAGTAGCAAAATATGAATAATTATTCCTTTACATCGCATCTGCTTCATAGTTTGCTTAGTGAATTCCCGACGCAAAGCCGCGAACGCGTCAAACACTGGAGATATTTTCACTACATTTCTCTCACGCTCAAAAAAGAGTATTGTTTGCCGGCAGTGAAACAAAACTGCAAACTGCAAAACGAACAACAACTAAATGTTGTTCTGTTGTAAAATATTATTAAATAATGACAAACACTAGTAATTAGTGAAACAAGTTAGAAAGTAGCATTAAGAATCGAGAAGACACATATATAAACCTACAATAGGTAGTTATATACCAACTATAGACAGGTTTTATTACAATGTTAATCAATATTTATCGGACAGTAACATATTAGGTTGGGGAAAAAGTCTTTTCGCATTATAGCATGTATGAACTTGTAATAAAATTTCTTTGGCTGTCTATTTGTGTCTGGCTGATTTTGGTATCATTAAAAGTTTAGATTTTAAAAAAGATAATTACAAATTCAAATTAGGAAAATGTGTGTTTTTCATTTGTTTTTCGTACTGTCAAGATGAGTGAATCTAATGATGAAAATCGATACATTTTAAAATTTTACTAAAAAAAAGGTAAAAATGCAACGCAAGCCGCGAAAAAAATTTGCGATGTTTATAGACCTAGTGCAGTGTCTGTGAGAGTAGCACAAAGGAGATCGGTAGAAATGGACTTAATCGTTACAAGCTCAAAGTTACTACTAAAATTTATTAAATATTTTTTTTATATTTTGTCGAATAAAATCAACAACTGCGTCTATGGGATAAAGTTGTAAAAATAAAGTGTAATGTTGTTGACTAAAAGGTAAATAAACTATATTAAAAAATGTTTTGAATTTTCTTAAAAAATGCGAAGAAACTTTTTCCCCAACCTATTATATTAAATTGTTAATAATTAAAATTAAGAACTACTCTGACATATTTTTTAAGGCTGTAAATATTTTTTTATCGTAACTTTTACATTGGTTTTGTAGCTGCCATGGCATTTTTTTAAGCACGGCGAATGACTCTACACCACCTGATGTGAAGCGGTAAGAAGAGTCCATATATGCGAAGAGAGCTAGTACAGCGTGAACACACTGTTCTAGCCGCCTCCACCTGGCCGGCCCTTAAGGTGCCTTTTCACATTTTCTTTATTCTTGTGTTTTTGTTAAATTTGACATTTAACTTCTCTATTTGTTTTCGATCCTTTGGCATTAACAACACTCTTGACATTGTATAATTTATTTCCTTATTAGATTTTAACTGTGTACTTATATCTAGTATTTTGACTGTAAATTTTAATATTAGTAATTTTATTATTTGTTGATCTTTGGGCTATGTATTTATAATATTATTAAGTAATGATTTCAATTCTCAGGTAGTGTTGGATATGTATGTATGTATACATCAATTTCGTATGCTTTATGTCAGGCATATCATGGAAGAGCTTTAGAAAAATTATTGTCTATAACCAACTTTTAATAACATTTTTTTTTTTTTATACTACTAGATGACAAACAAGCTGACGGCCCACCTGATGGTAAGTGGTTACCGCCGCCTATAGACACCTGCAATAACAAGGGAAAATCACTTGATAATACAGGTGCGTTGTCATCCTGAGGCCTAAGATAAAGTGCCTTCTATGCCCAGTAATTACACTGGCTACCTTTCCCTTCAATCCGAAACACAGCGAACTGTTTCACGGCTGAAATAAGAAAGGCGGTGGTACCTACCCAGACGACCCTACATACGGGCCTACCATTTGTTTTTACTTTTGATTTGATACCTTATGAGTCATAATCATAAGCCTCACGAATTATTGTTTAATAAAATCATTGTGTTTGTTTTAACATTTATTTATCAAGTTGACTAAGATGTATTTATTTCAATCTCTCTAACTGACACGATTTATATTCACATACCTACCAAAAAATATTGCCAGTTAAAGTCAATGAATACGGAATTTTCTCAGTTTAGAATTCAAACAGACGCGACGACGCGCCATGACAAAACTTCTACCCCGGGGACACTGAGTAGGTAACTAAAATAAATTAGGTACCAAAACGCACGGGACCGCCCATCCATTATTTGAAAATAAAGACTGAATAAACCTGTTTCCCTTTTTCCATTCGCCAGAATTCCGCGTAACTCATATAGAGCGATCCCTTGTCAAATAGAAACTTTGCCCATGTCTTATCGAATCAATTACTTTAATGGGCAAGAAGCCGTTTTATATCTGGACTTTACTACCGCCTGGTCTTTGGAACTGCCCTATTATGCTAAAGTTAAATCAATAGAATTTTTTATAAGAAATGCAACTTTTCATAGTTCAAGCTTCATTCAAAGTAAAAAAGTAAGGTCCTGATTAAAATTTAAAACCCTTTATATTTAAACACATAAAAATGTCTGTACTCATATAGTACTCACTTTATCCGGCTTATATTTAAAATGGAAGAAATCAAAACGTGCTTAACAGTATTTTAATGAGCAAAGATTTTACAAGTAACGTCGAAAATATTTTAATATTACTTTAAGCTCATATGTATTTTCTTGAGAATTCACGAGATGAAGTCAGATAAAGATAGAAAAAGTAACAATATGGTCCATCCTACCATAATGTCTCATTGTCCTCGGTTGGTCGTAGAAGTGTCAACGAGAGACTATTCGTCTGCTCACGGAAATGTATCCACACTTTTATCCGGATTTTACCCGCGACGACGCAACTGTAAAGAAAATAAACCATAAATTTATTATTCTACTTGATACATATTATAGTGAAGTTGATTTGTGTTGATTATAAAATCTTTTAAACTGTAGTTATTATGTGCGGTGCAACAAATCTTACAGATCAGAGTACGAGAATTTCTCATAGATAGAATAGCTGGCATCATATCCTGACTTTCACAAGAGTAGTTTAGTTATTATATTTTTTACTTTGACTCTATCATAAAAGATTAAAACCGATGCTTAAAACATGAAAAATAAGCTACGCTTATTTTAATAGACGTAAAATCGACTCCACGTAGTCTTGTCTGCCCTGCGCCTAGAGTGCTATATGATTAAATAAGAATTGTGTACAAATGTAAATTAATCTGTCTAGCGGCGATACTCCTCTGGAGGTAAATGACAATTAAAAAATCTGATGCTGGACGGATTAATAAGTATTTTAAATGGAAATGTTCAGATGTTCTCTCTGTTTACGACTTATTAATCGTTGACTTGTCGAATACTGTCTTAAATAAACTATTCATCATCATCATCATCATAACCAGCCCAATAATAAGTCCAACTGCTAGGCCGAGGCCTTTCTACATGGGAGAAACACATGAGGAGCGTGGGCCATAACACCACCACGCTGGCCCAATGCGGGTTGGTGAGTTAAAGCGGTTGCAGTAACAACCGGGGCCAACGGCTTAACGGAAGACACCCGAAGCACGGACGAGCTAGAGATTAAAAACTTTTGTTGACCCATCCCGGGATTGAACATGTCAGTCTGGTGACTGGTCTAGTGTGAAGTACTAAAGTCTACTAAGCCAGAGGTTCGAATCCCGGTAGAAACAGGTGTTTGTATGACGAGTATGAACATTTACTTGTTGGCGAGTAATGGATGTTTGTATGCTTAATTTAGGTTCGGTAGTAGTATTACCACCAATATCAACATATCATCCGAGGAACATCAACTGCTAAAGAAAGACCAACATACACAATTTTCAGTATAAATTAATTAGTCTATAATTCCACAAGTTCCAAATAGCCCTACAACGAAGCCCTGAATTTTCCAGCTGTAAACAGTACGTTCCAAACTTTTAACAAACGTTTTATTTGCATTGCTACATTTGGCTATGCCCACGTTTAAAATGCTCAAGCCATACTGACCTTTATGTCTATAACAGTAGAATACCATTTTTTGGGGAACCAAATATTTAGTTTGAAAATGAAATTATTTGCGGTTCTACTCACCTCCAACGGACAAACCAACCAATTTTCTACATAAATTTAACGCGCACCATTAACATAACCAAATACAATGAATGAAATAAGAACAAGAAATAAAAATAAAGAAAAAAAGGAGACACAACCGCCTCAATACGAAGCAGCTGACATTTTCTATGAAAACATAAAAAACAGTAGTATTAGTACAGTTTAGGTGGTAAGCCCGTATGTAGGGTCGTCTGGGTAGGTACCACCGCCTTTCTTATTTCAGTCGTGAAACAGTTCGCTGTGTTTCGGATTGAAGGGAAAGGTAGCCAGTGTAATTACTGGGCATGGACGGCATTTCATCTTAGGCCCCAGGATGACGACGCACCTGCAATATCAAGTGATTATTCCTTGTTATTGCAGGTGTCTATAGGCGGCGGTAACCACTTACCATCAGGTGGGCCGTCAGCTTGTTTGTCATCTAGTTGTATAAAAATAAAAATAAAGTATCTCCGTTCTTGGAGGAAACCTATATACATAAGGTCACTTTCAATGATATTGAGGTGCACATTTTTGTACTTTTGTATGATAGGTATTATTGTATTTTTGTTTTGTAAAAAGTAAAGTTTGGAATTGCATTGTCTTACCACCTCTAGTTTTATTTAAATAATATTCCTGTAATTTTTATACACTCTCTAGCCCGATTGTCTGAAAATAATTTGGAGTAGAAACAAGACAACTTATCACATTAAAATTTTTGATTTAGTGCGCTTTAAACGCCTACTTTATTCGTTTTCTTTCTTTATTCAAAAAAATAATGTGATTAAAATGGTTCCTTCATCTTTACTAGAAGTATAAAATGCTTGTAAAAGTATTATAGGACTGGTTATGTAGGCGTAAAGTGTTGGTGTGTTGGTCGGTGCTTTATTTCCATCTACCATCACTTGGAGTACAATATTTCTACACGAACCCGTCAAGGAAATGGACGCTCCTTGATGTACACAGTCTGCACTGTACTAAATAATGAGTGGGACAAATGAAATGCACCGGGTGAGCTGCTCAAGAAGCGGCCCCACCTCTTCCTGGGGGTCGCCAGGGCTCACCCGAAGCTGAAGCCGGGTTGAGCAGAATGCGAACCAGTAAACCTCACAGGCCAAAACGACTATCACGTTTGCTCATCACTCGCTATCACCACCCGTCGGCTTGGGGTCGGCAGGGTCTTCACAGGCCTAGCATTCAGTGCCCGCCACTGGTGGCATAGTGCGCCGCATAAGGTGCACTCAACACCAAAATCAAAATATCATGCAAGCGTACTACAGGGCGACCGAGACAGGCATCGGAGGAATGGGTCTTCGGGCAAAAGTACTCGAAGCTCTTCAAGCCTTGGAACTTTCGCTGTTCGTCATGGCACAAAATTTGGCAGACTGAGTTCGCTTTATTATGAGAAGAGAACTTTTTATTCCTGCTGAACTCAGTCGACTACGCCTCGAGACTGTGTCGTCCACTAGTCCCGTTCATAAAAGGCAAAGCTAAAGGCGCAGTAACTCTAGATGCAGTCCAATTTACGACCCTAGTATTGCGTCAGCCAGTGCTGCTCAACCTTCTGCTGAACCGGCAGTATTGGACGACGTAACGCCCAGAACTTCAAGCGGATCCTGAGGTTACTTGAAGCAACGATTATTAAATCCCTCAACTTCCACTCGACATTAAGCCAAAAATCCCTAGAATACTGCTAAGTAGCAGTAACCAGGGCTTCGTTGAGGCAATAAGCCAGATGCTTCTTCCTCACTTGGAAGACAGTGGTAGTCTCAATGATACTAATTCGGTCCTGTTTGGTGCCGCAATGGCGGTCGGCAGATTTGCTCACGTTAGAGTTCCCACTTGGGATTCGGAGGGGGCCTCTATAACCCACCATGGCAGAGCGTCAGTGTGTGTGCGCAGAAGGATTGAAAAACGTATTGCTGAGATCAGAACCCTCATCTGCAAACTGCTTAGCTTCAGGTCAGGCAACATGAGGTCACGCGTGATGCGATTCGTTCACAGGGCAATGGCAGGAATAGAGTTCAGTCTCGCAGATCCTGGATCGAAAAGTGTCGGAACGCGTCAATGACTTGAAGCAGAAAATCGCTACCTGGAGGAGTAGGATTCGGCGATATTCGGAAAAAGTGGGAAGGTTTCTGAAACGTCTTTTTGAGAGTGGCCAAAAGAAGTTCTACCACGCGTGGGAGACATAGGCTGAGTCCGCCACGGGCCCAAAGCCCAGTGACGCAAGTCCTAGGGCTATATAAGATAGATAGTACAGTTTGACACTTTCTCCACACCTGGATAGCCCCCAATGCCCAAATATTGGCGGAGCTGCTGAAAAATACTGAAGATTTCAGTGGCTCCATCGGAAAGAACTGGTAAAGCATTTTGTGTGGATGTGGGTATACTCGTTTCTCTGTAGTACTACTAATTAAGTCCTCTACCAGCGCGCGATTTTCCTCCTTCCTACGATTTACATTCTTTTAAACGAGGCGAGAAGAGGTACCTTATGTGCCGGCAGGTTGGGATCGTCTAGGGTGCTTTTATCCAAACTTCACTCGCTGTTTCCATATTTGGAAATTCGCTTTACTTCATATGGAGTTCTGTCATTTTGTCATGCTTTTTATAAAAAATATTTGGCCAGCAAATTACTGCGTATAGAATTCAGTCGATAGAATTATCACTCTCAGCTCTGTAGTAATACAGCGGGACGTGCAGTAACAGCCACCAAATATCCCTCATTGCGACCAAGAATGCTCTGTCAAGAGTGATTTTTTTTAGGAAAATGTTCAAACATTTCTAATGTATCAAATTCTATTCTCGTGCACCTACTTTCAAGATATAAGTAATTAACTTTACGTAAAATTAAATCAAATTATTAAAATCAATGTATTTCCAATAACAATAGATAATCATCAGGTTAGTACATTGAAAATAATTCGATTGGTTGCACATTGCAAGACAAAGCACATTGTGGATACCGAGCGTTGTTACACAAATTACGGCTCAGATGCTGATTGGCTAAAACCAGAAAGGGAATTACCTAATCGAATAGGTACAGTAGTCGGCAAGCATGACTGCACAATATTCAAGGAATTGTATTGGAAGCTGCAATATGTGAGGCCCCAGCCTCAACATATTAAAGTATGGAGGTGTAGGTAAACATAGATGCTTGTAATTTATTGTTACACTAAATTATGTCTAGAAGTACATATAATCACGAATCGAAATACCAAAAGATATCAACAATCATTAGTAGGTAATAGCAAGAAGGGTAATTATTGCTAACTAAGTCATCATTATCATCGCCAGCCTATTCCTACATGGGAGAAATACATAACGAATTTAGGCCATAACACCACCACGCTGGCCCAATGCAGGTTGGTGGGCTAAAACCGGTTACAGTTACAACCGGTATCAACGGCTTAGGGTGCCTTCCGTAGTTGGGAGGAGCTCGAGATAACAAATTTTCCTTGACCCATCCTGGGGTCGACAACGGCAAAAGTTTTTTTTTTCGTAATCGATACCAAAGCGCTCAAACCACTACAAGCTCCTCGAGCTGATTAAGTACCGGTCACTTATTAATTATACTAAGAAATTACAAAATTAAATAGTTTTATTGTGAGATCTAATGGTGAGCGGTTACCGAGGCCTCATGTTAATGTCTATTAGGTTAGCAATACTCACGCTCACCTAATGCACACAAGAAATGTTTTTATGTTAAATTGTCATGGTATGTAAGAACACACCTGCAACCGATAAATGGCGGTATAAACTTTTCCAAAACGAAGCATGGGCAAATAGGACATGACATTAACGGGCAATAACATTAATATCGCGAGCAACCATGCACTACGATCGCCAACCTGTCTGCCCAGCAAGATAATTATGGGCAAGTCAAAGTAATCCATTGCTTCTCCAATTCCCGGCGATCTGCTTTTCCTTATTGCAGCGGCGCGTCGGTCTTCTTCGCACCCCGGGGATTCTTCGCATCCCCCACCCTGCAGTTACTGAACTGCAGGGTGGGGGGTGCAAAGAATCTCCGGGTTACGAAAGTCCACAAAGCCCAATCGATCTTGGCCGCTTTGCCTATATGAACGCATGTTACAATCAGTGCGTCTTTCCCGTCATGTGCTATGGTGCTGAAACGTGGACACTCACCGTGCAGCTGGTGTACAGCAGCTTTAGTCGCTCAAAAGCTATACTCATAGTTTCTTTGAAGGATCGATTTCGGATTGAATAGATCCAACAGAGAACTAAAGGCATCGACATAGCCCACCGAATTAATAAGCTGAAATGGCAGTGGGCCGGCCATGTTATCCGCAGAACTGACGACAGTTGGATTTAGTCCGTACTTTAGTGGTGACTGTGGATCGGTAAGCGCGGTGTGGGACGTTCTTAGGCTCAGTGGAGTGACGATCTTCGCAAAGTGGCTGGAAGTAGCTGGATGAAGATAGCCAAGGTTCGAAATAGTAGCGTTCATGTGGAGTAGCTTATGTCTGGCAGTGGACTGTTGTGGGCTGATAATTTATATCATTTACCTATAATATAAAGAGACTCGTGAATATTTAACAGAATAATTAATCAACAATGATCATACTTCTTGCCAACGCAAATTAAACTAAATTTTCTTACAATACATAGAAATTTTAAGGTGTAACCTTTTGTAACGAAGCCAAACCTCACAACCGGTAAGTCCAACCTGTAAGGAAATTCGAAGTATGTAAATAAAATGATACAGAAAAATGAAAAACTTGAACGAGGAATATATAATATACTTATTCGGCACTGGTTCTTTGCGAATTACCGAAGAGGGACGAATTCGTAAAGGTTCAGCCCTACGCTCACAAGCTTACGTCTCAACAATCGTAAAATATTTCACAGATGTCACACATCTAGCCACGACAATGTCATAGGTAATAAGTGCCTATTCTAGATGTGATAAAAATAAGATGTCGTTATTTTCACTTATAAGCATTGTTGCGTTTTAATAATTAATATCATAAATATTGTCTTAATAATTTAAGAACTTCACAGTTAAGTATTTTTTATAATTCATTATTTTGCATGTTGTTCATATGTTTTGCTTGCCATCCGGGTAAATTTACGAACGGATGGTTTAGAATTGATGTTCCAAAACGATATAAATATACGATATGATGAATTATTCCCTCTGCGTCGACTCTCTTTACGTCGAGTCTCGTTACGGTGACTATCGCTGCGTCCACTCCGCGCTTCGTAGTGAAAAAAATCTTGTAACGTCGAGTCTGTGACGATGACTAGTGGTTAGCAGAAAAAACTCAATATTTGAACTGATTTATTGGCCTTACTTTCATGATACCTTCCGCTATAATAAGAGTATTTTTTTAACTGTCGTGTAACGTTGATGTACGACCATCTGTACTACAATTGAACTTATCCAACTTTCGATTGCTAATTTTGTCAAATAACGTTTGTACAACAAATTAGCACCTCTTAACGTTTTAATAATAGAACGCAGCCTAGAGTTCTGTCAGTTTTAAAAATAACGACATTGTGATACAAAAATATTTTATTCAAATAAAATATTAACTAGCGGAAAGTTTTGTTAAGAGTTTCTGTTTATTTTCGTATCTTTAATCACTTCCAGTAGAGGTATTGTCTTCAAAATCGTGCGAAAACAAGTTACTCCCTGAATACAGGAAAACTCCCAATTTGGTTGGTAACTGCAACTGAATGTTACCATATCCGCGAACAGTGAAGATTGAACTGTAACCGGCTGACTTCTCGTAAACTTTCTGTCTTGTTACGTATTTTTATTCATACACAAAATTTATGATCTGACACCTTACTTTTGTTTGTATTATTCTTCTTACAAAATATTATACATCTTTAAGCCTGACATTAAAGGAAGTTCGTTACCTTAGAAGAGTTTTTTGATGTGCTACTTACGATGATCCTCACCCTTTTCCATATTACGAATCTCCACTGCTATGTGGGTCAGCCGCTGCTTCTGCGGAATAGGTATCTATTAAAAGCCTGAATATGCTGGTATCTGTACGGAACCTGTTTAAAACATTTGAATCAATACTTTACTCTCCAAAACTTCCTTTATGACACTCCAGAACACTGTGTGTATTAAGATATGTCAGGAAATGTGACCGACCTTCTTGTACACTATGTTTGTATCTATACTAATATCATAAAGAAGTAAAGTGTATAGTTTGTGAGTTTGTTTGTAGTATAGAGATAGTTTAGGATGGAAAATACATAGGTTACTTTTTAGCGCGATAACAGACATCTACGCCGGTGGAACAGTGGAGCAACAAACACGACACTAAAAAAACACATAAAATGATTGATAAAAATGAGTCTCAATATCTTGTAACAACTTAAAAAATACTCTATTTTATTCTGCACGTATCCTTGCTTACTTATGATGTCACGTGCATCATACTAGCTTTCACTCGTGATTTCATCCAGTAAAATTGACACTCGCAACCCCCCTCATCATCCTCGCGTTTAAAGTCTGCACGCCATGTGTAGTAGGCGCGCCGGCTGGGCTGTGCAAACGGCCTCCCACCGTTCCCGGAGCCCAAAGATGTTACGGCGCCGGTGGCTAGAATCGCCAAATGCTGTTCATGTGCGTTCCCATTGAGGGTCAACTTTGGAATTTTGAGCTTTTGAATGTGTCAGCCTATAGTAAAAGTTCTCAAACGATTGTAAATTCAACCTCTAATTTGTAAAAGTCGGCACTCAAAAGTTACATTCGGTTAAAGGTGGACCCTCAGTCGTGACTGACCGGTATCCATATTTAATAATCTACCTAAAATTAACAACTGTTGTAAATGGCTACTCTTAGTAAAAGATTTGTAAAACTAATTTCATTAATTGTCACTCCTTCCTGCTAAGTCAATAAGAAAAAGTAGCATGTAGGAGGTGGTCCCTCAATTGATCGCGATAAATTCATATTAAGTGAGAACAACAGTAATAATTAAAATATAGGTATTACTGACAGTTAGTAAAAGTAATAGAACTAATGTAAATTCAATCTCTAGTTTGTAAAAGAAGCTATTCAAAAGTTTCAATCGATTAAAGGTGGTCCCTCAATTGAAACGCTTGTCATAAAAATAAATCAATTTACGTAACATTTGGTTGAGAACTAGACAATTGCTATAGCCCATTCGTTAGTAAAAAAAATTAACTAACTATTGCTCCACCGAAAGTATAAACAAATGTACCGTTTTACTTAAAATACAAATCAAACTCCTGTGAAGAAATACTACGGTCGAGGTGACCACTTATTAGGATTTTATGGGATAAGTAAATAAAAATAATTACTGTTTGTTGACATTATTCATGTATTATTTTAAGGTTTGACATATCTTAGCTAATCAAATCACAAAGAAAATGTTGTTAAATGATGTTTTAATAAAAAAATTACACTGCACTGACAATGTTACCCTGATCTTTTTAACCGACTTCAAAAATAAGGAGGTTATATTTTCCACTGTAGGTATGTATTATTTTTGTATGTATGTTCACCGATTTCTCCGTCAATTATGAACCGATTTTCAAAATTATCTTTTTATTCGATAGAATATACTCCAGAGGTGGTCCAATTGTTACCAAGTCATGATCTAATGATGGGATCCCAAGGAAATCGAGGCCAAACCTCAAATTTATAGGCATGTCATGTTTTACTGTTATTCCAAAGCTATTCAAGTATTTGCTTCTCTTAGTCATCATCTCATATTAATGAGCTGACGGTCACCCATCTTGCTTTGACCATAGGAAATCACTTGCTAAGCATGCTAAGCTGTTTCCAGAGACAATAGACAGTGAAGCACCAACTCCAAAAAATACATTTTAGGAGGTAAGTACCTAGCTACTGAATTTTAATTATTTTTTCCTTTTTAGTGTTTTGAAGTCGGCTTTATTTTTGTTAAAAAAAAAATAATTTGAACATTACTACTAATTTGACAGTAGCTTAGCGTATGTTTAAAAAATGGTTCGTTTGGAAGACTTTCGTCAAATTTCAAGCGTAAGTCGTCGCAACAGCGTATGCTCTCATTAAAGAAGTAGTGACATCTGTAATGGCTGATGTCACCGGCGTTAGCTACGGGAATAAATTCAATAGCCCCAACTAATTTGTAAAAATTTTGTTTGATCTAGTTCGTCCGACTTGATTGTCAAATTTTACAACTTCCGACATCCGATGTCGTTGATGTAAATTTGGCAACTTCGCGCCTGCAGTGGTTTAAATTGTGTAAAAGTAAATAACTTATATATTAAATAAATCACGGAATTTTTCTGCTCTTTAAAATTAATCTCAGGATTTGAGATAGAGCCACTTCATTCTTTCGATGCATGAAATCAGTGTAAGTACATAAATAACTCTACCTAATTCCGACCTCTGGATATTACCATTTGACACAAATTTATATCGAAAATTATCATTTTTGTCATAAGTTTCACACAACAGGTATACATTACCGCATCAGACGCACAAGTATTATTGACTCTAATATTATTATAGTCAACCTTCAGAGATGGACATATGTTTCCGTTTTTAATTAATTTTACATTTTCATTATACGCTACTTGATTTAAATAACACACCTAAAAATAATAATAACAAATTACCTCGGACGATCAATTTCAAACAAAAATTTTACAAAGAAGAACGAATTTTACTTCAAATAAAAAGATAATTTTGAAAATCGGTTCATAATTGATGGAGAAATCGGTGAACATACATACAAAAAAAATACATACCTACAGTGGAAAATATAACCTCCTTATTTTTGAAGTCGGTTAAAAAGATCAGGGTAACATTGTCAGTCCAGTGTATTTTTTTATTAAAACATCATTTAACAACATTTTCTTTGTGATTTGATTAGCTAAGATTTGTCAAACCTTAAAATAATACATGAATAATGTCAACAAACAGTAATTATTTTTATTTACTTATCCCATAAAATCCTAATAAGTGGTCACCTCGACCGTAGTATTTCTTCACAGGAGTTTGATTTGTATTTTAAGTAAAACGGTACATTTGTTTATACTTTCGGTGGAGCAATAGTTAGTTAATTTTTTTTACTAACGAATGGGCTATAGCAATTGTCTAGTTCTCAACCAAATGTTACGTAAATTGATTTATTTTTATGACAAGCGTTTCAATTGAGGGACCACCTTTAATCGATTGAAACTTTTGAATAGCTTCTTTTACAAACTAGAGATTGAATTTACATTAGTTCTATTACTTTTACTAACTGTCAGTAATACCTATATTTTAATTATTACTGTTGTTCTCACTTAATATGAATTTATCGCGATCAATTGAGGGACCACCTCCTACATGCTACTTTTTCTTATTGACTTAGCAGGAAGGAGTGACAATTAATGAAATTAGTTTTACAAATCTTTTACTAAGAGTAGCCATTTACAACAGTTGTTAATTTTAGGTAGATTATTAAATATGGATACCGGTCAGTCACGACTGAGGGTCCACCTTTAACCGAATGTAACATTTGAGTGCCGACTTTTACAAATTAGGGGTTGAATTTACAATCGTTTGAGAACTTTTACTATAGGCTGACACATTCAAAAGCTCAAAATTCCAATGTGGACCCTCAATGGGAACGCACATATGCTGTTCTACTCTGCCCCGTCCGTCGGTGGTGGATGTCTGAGGTGGCGGCCATTTGCCGCACACACTCGAGGACCTCCTAGCACAACCGGTCGCTCTCGACTTTGTGAGATTATGTTCTTCGAGATGATTATGGTCGGATGAGATAGGACCCAATTTCGTACCAGTATCCAATTCCAACTATTTTTTCTGGAATATTGTTGAATGACAAACACGGCTTTTTTAACAGTATTATAATAGTGTAACTCATAAATTGCTATGATATATATTTACTATTTAACAAACGTAAATGTGCAGGTATGTCGTATATAAAATAACATATGCAGGAGAATAGAGCCCCGAGTTGGTTGTGTCGAGCGAGTCGCATACAACGATGTTTCTCGGAGCGTGAATTCCCGGCGTATCATAAATAGGTTCTTCAAAATGTGTTTACTTGAGGTAAACTTTACTGCGCGAGTGACGTGTTGCGTCTATGCGGCATAGTCGAGTTGATGGTTTATTCTCTTGGATTTATGAATGATTTTTCATTTGAAAATTATAAAATGTAGGTAAGTAGTATGTAACTAATGAGTGTTTTGATGTTCGCAGAGCGTTGCTATCGCTTCTGCGTTCAGATGTTAAGCGACAGCAGCGTTTCTTATTTATTATTAACACGGTAGCTCTTGACGCTCACCTGATAGTAAGTCTGAAGATGGAAGCGAGCTACACCCGGATTCCTTAACCACAGAGGAACTGTACCCCTAGCACGAACATATTTAAATTTCGAATCGTAATCGTATCGTTTACGCACGCTTAAAATTTCAAACAAAAGCCAAACAAAAGCTAACGTAACTTCTCGATACGATGGCGATTCGAAATTTAAAAGTGTTCGTGCTAGGGGTACTGGCTATCTTACGTCTTCTGCTGGAACTCAACAATGCTGTTAAAACTATTATTATGGCGGCATACTTAAGTAACACAGTGGTAGCTACTCAGATAAACTTAGAAAAATCAGGCCACCAACCAAACCAAGCAGAAAATTTCTGAACCCACGGGAATCGAACCCCGGACTTCTAGATCTGAAGAAGGTGATTATATTAGGTTGGGGAAAAAGTCTTTTCGCATTATAGTATGTATGAACTTGTAATAAAATCTCTTTGGCTGTACTATTTGTATCTGGCTGGTTTTGGTATCATTAAAAGTTTAGATTTTAAAAAAGATAATTCCAAATTCAAATTAGGTAAATGTGTGTTTTTCATTTGTTTTTCGTACTGTCAAGATGAGTGAATGTAATGAAGAAATTCGATACATTTTAAAATTTTACTACAAAAAGGTAAAAAAATGCAACGCAAGCCGCGAAAAAAAATTGCGATGTTTATGGACCTAGTGCAGTGTCTGTGAGAGTAGCAAAAATTTGGTTTAAGCGTTATCAATCCGGAAATTTTGATGTCAAAGATGCACGTCGCTCTGGTCGCCCTATTACGGATAAAATTGATGCCATTTTTGAAAAACTGGAGCAAGATCGGCATATCAGTAGTTACGACCTAGCTGAAGAACTGGGAATGACCACAAAACAGTTTTAGCGCATTTAAAAAAAATGGGTACACAAAAAAGCTCGATATTTGGGTACCCCACGAGCTCACTGAAAGAAACCTAATGAACCGTGTACTTATTTGTGACTCTTTATTACGACGTAATGAAACCGAACCATTTTTAAAGAAGCTGATAAGTGGTGATGAATTGTGGATCACGTACGACAAGAACGTGCGAAAAAGGTCGTGGTCAAAGGCCGGTCAGGCTTCACAGACTGTGGCGAAACCCGGGTTAACTCGCAACAAGGTGATGCTGTGTGTGTGGTGGGATTGAAAGGGCATTATTCATTATGAGCTGTTACCACCAGGCAGGACCATCGATTCTGAACTCTACTGCGAACAACTGATGAGATTGAAGCAAGAAGTTGAGAGAAAGCGGCCGGAATTAATCAACAGAAGGGGTGTGGTTTTTCATCATGATAACGCTAGACCTCACACATCTTTAGCCACTCAGCAAAAATTAAGAGAGTTTGGCTGGGAGGAGTTAATGCATCCGCCGTATAGTCCTGACCTTGCACCTTCAGATTTCCACCTGTTTCGCTCTCTTCAGAATTATCTAGGCAGTGTCAGGTTAACAACACGAGAGGACTGCCAAAACCACTTGTCGCGATATTTTGATCAGAAGCCCCAAAATTTCTATAGCAATGGGATCATGTCCCTACCTACAAGATGGCAAAACGTTATCCAACAAAATGGTACCTACATAATTTAGTTAAATGTAAATAAACTATATTAAAAAATATTTTGAATTTTCTTAAAAAATGCGAAGAAACTTTTTCCCCAACCTATTATTATATGTATATGTTTACCTACTTAGAAACACTTTAAACTTTACTTTACTTTTAAATTAAATACTAGGTAGGTACGTTAAAAACTTACAAACATCATCTTACAATTTGTGACAAATAGTGCTTTTTCAACCGAATTTTGAATGATGCAATAGAAAAATTGTCTTAGACGGCTAAAGGAAGATTTTTAATAATAATTAATTAGGCTTACCATTTGTACGTAATAACTGATTAGTTAAAGGATGTACATTTTAATTTTTTGCTCCTGTTACAGGGCTCACCCTGTATGTCAAAAACCTATTTTTACTCAACTCGTTGTCAACATCCAAGTGTTGTTCAATACAGTTTATTGAAACTCTTAAAACACGTTTTTTTATTATAAATATTCCGGTGTACTGTTAACAAACAGACTCCTCTATCAAATTCACTGCAAAATTGTTTCATCGTACGTCAATGTCCAAATAAAGGCGGATTTTTTATCACTATTGATGATCAATTGACGGCAAGATTTGTTTTTTTTTTTAGATAATTTATTGTGTGCTATTAGTTGTATAGAACATAATTTAATGTGTATATTAGCTGTTTTTAAAAACGTGGGTTTTAATTCAAACACATTAGCACTTTACACAGTCGAACAAAGAAGTAAATTAACATTTAGTACAATATCACACCAATTGCGCTGGAACGTTAATAATGGCAATTATCTATATGTACGCATACAATAGTTAAAGTGCAACTTTATTGTTCATATGTACCGACTTATAAAATAGCGTCATATCACCGTTAAAGGTGATATGACTCTATTTTATAAGTCATTCCGTGTAATCATTACATTTAATTTAGCGAAATCAATAAACTCACTGATAATCAAAATAACACACGTACCTACTTATCAAATACTGTGCTTTGTATATCAATGATAAATATTTTATAAATACAAAATGCTTCAACTTTGATATTTCACATTGATGTAAGTGATAGTTAAATCATGGCCTCTCTGATTTTTGAAGGAGATTTTCAAGAGTTAAGTTCAATACAAATTCAATTTATACGCGATGTTCTTGAGAAACGTGGTTTCAGTGATAATAAAGTAGTGTTTGAGCCAGTTGGAAAAGTTGGAGATAATTATGTTGCCAACGTGAAAAGAATTACAGTTCTTAAGGAAAATGGTGACAATTTTTATATGATAGCAAAAGTAGCCCCGGAATCGGGTCTCGCTCGAGATATGATGAGACCAGAAATAGTTTTTAATAATGAAGCTGTAATGTATTCAACAGTTTTTCCAAAATTTGAAGATTTACAAAGAAAAGCAGAAGTGGATAGTGATGATAAGTTAATTTACGCTGAATGTTATGGTTGTTTAGTAGAGGCACCAAATGAGATCATTTTGCTTCAAGATATGAAAACCAGTAACTTCGTAATGTTGGATAGGTTAAAACCACTGAGTAATGATGCTGTAAAAATGGTCCTTAAAAATATTGCCATACTGCATTCCATGTCTTATGCTCTGAAGAAAAATGAACCAGACGTCTATAATGTCATTAAAAATAAACTTGTAGACATGTACACTATAAACAGCAAGCCAGAAGATGAACAATTTATGCTGCATCTTGAATCTAGCCTTATAGAAATCTTGGATGATGATAGATACAAAAATCGAATTCGAGGTGCAATAACTAGTAGTACAGCACGTGTGAAAAAACTTTACAAACATGATGTCAACTCAAAGCATTCTGTAATTCAGCATGGTGACGCTTGGACAAACAACATAATGTTTAAGTTAGAGGTAATATTTAAATTTTAAATATAACTTTAAAGTATTATAAGTATAGATTACAGCTTCCAACGTGAATAAAAACATTGTACAAAAATTAAAGGCCCTGCCTCCTTTAATTTTTGTATAGTGGTATATTTCACTCCAATTTAGGTCACCCGACTAGGAAGCATCACAATGAATATCACAGCCAAATAACTCGAAGCACTGTCTGTAGTGTGCTGTGGTAAAAACTCACTAGCTTCCTTAATAAGCCAAGAGAAGACGACCTTTCAAAGAGGGGTTTAACTTAGCATATCAAGGAAGCTAGCTAGTGTTTTGCATTAAATTTTTATGTTGTTAAAAATATTTTGGATTTTCTCCTTCGATTAATTTAGTAAATATGTCGTTTTCAGGAAGAAATTCCAAAAGAGTGCATTATGATAGATTTTCAAGTATCCAGAGAGGCAAATCCAGCTTGTGACATTCTGTACATGATATTGAATTGCACAGACTATGAGACCAGAGCCGAACACTTTTTTGAGTGGCTTGACTATTATCATGAAGAGCTAGACAGATTGTTACACTACTACGCAATGAAGGCGAACTTTGTTTATCCAAAAGATCAATTGGACGCTGATATAAGAAGGTATTCCAAAGTATTTTTTGGAATCACCCTTATGGTAACTAACGTCATCGTAAGAAAGACAGATGAAGCAACCGTAATCAAAGAAGCTATGGATGCTAATGATTTTACTAAAATGTTGGAGTCTATGGATGGTTCATCTTTGAGTTCCGAAACTTTTAATCTTTTAAAGACTAAAATTGAGGGGTTGATTGATAGCTGTGAAGAATTAGGTTTATTTTAACTCGTTCTTTGCAGAATTGTAGAATGTGAATTTAAATCCAAACTTACTTATGCTCAGAAGTATGTTTTATTTTACACGAAAATATGTATAAATATATTCTTTCATCTTAAAATATTGAACAAATAAAAAAAACGACCAAGTGCGAGTCGGACTTGCGCACGAAGGGTTCCGTACCATTATATATACAAGCTTCTACCTGTTGCCGTTATCAATATAGAGCAAAAACAAGCAAAAAATCACATTTGTTGTATGGAAGCCTCCTTAAATATTTGTTTTATTCTGTTTATTAGTATTTATTGTTATTGTCGCAAATGGGGAATTCTAGAATTTGCGAATTAAGAATTGCGCGGTACTTACTCTGCTTCGCCTTTATAAATTTCTTGAATCAATCACTATCATAGATACATATGTCATTAATCTGTGCAAACACTTAACTAGTTGAAAATAATCTTGCTATTGAATCTGAGTAGGTACAATAATATTTACTTTCATACTACCCAATGCACCATACATTTTACTCTTTTGTTGATATTACCAAAATCTTGATATTGAATCTGAGTAGGTACGACAATTTACTTTCTTACTACCCAATTCACCATACATTTTGCTATTTTGTTCATATTACCTTCTCTTTATGGAATGATAATTATGGCGGGACCCTACGGTCTCTAAATGGCCTCCAATCAATCCCTACAGCCATTCCCAGTCCAACGGTACAGTCATTCATTATCTCTTGACAAAATTCTTGTTATAAGGACTCACCAAATCTTTGATGCTAGCCTCACTACCTTTCAATGTCATCTCCAATAATACCAATCTCTTACTTTTTTTACATACTGCCAACACAATGGCACAAAGTATGACACGTCATTTCAAGTCGTTCCGAATCGCGTTCGCGACAGACATAGCGGCCACAGAAATACAGCATCTATGAAAATTTCAACTGTCTAACTATCACGGTTCATGAGATACAGCTTGGTGACAGACGGACGGACGGAGGCACAGTGGAGTCTTAGTAATAGGGTCCCGTTTTACCTTTTGTTCATATATTCAAGATGCTGAACTGGAACGATGATGTTGATACCCTGTATCCACATTGATGGTAAAGCGTCTCACTCACTTGAATGATATCGTCACTATGGCCGAAAGGCAACAGGATCTACAATAGGTGTTGCATGACCAAGTTGTTTCATCTCAACGCATCGGTTTTCGGATGAACTTGAATAAAACCAAAATTATGTTTAATGAACATGTGATGTTCTCTATAGCTCAGTAAAACAATGTTTAGGAGACCAATAGAAGGATTCGTCTGGGTTGGGCAGCATTCGGCAAACTACGTCAAGTTTTCTCACCACCTATCCCACAAAGCCCAAAGACTAAAGACTTTAATCAGTACGTCCTTTCCGTCATGACATGTGGTGCTTAAATGTGGACACTAACATTGCAGCTGGTACACAAGCTTAGAGTCGCTCAGCGATCTATGAAGAAGGCCATGCTTGGAGTTTCTCTAAGGATCGAATTCGGAACGAAGTGATCTGACAGAGAACTAAAGGCATCGACGTAGACCACCGAATTAATAAGATGAAGTAGCAGTGGGCCGACCATGTTATCCGCAGAACTGACGACGATTGGATATTCGCTGGGTGCGATGTGGGGGTAACATAATCTACTGCAGCGCGCATAGTGGCCAAAAGTGGAAATAATTCCGGCTCTGTCATCTGTTACTCGTGATGTTTTCACCTTTAATAAAATGAATATTATAATATTACGTCTACTAAAACTCAATCAAACTAATTAGAGGTTCAAACGGAGATGAATTGCCTTTTATTTAAAGATAATTTTTACGTTTTGTATGGTATCGAACTTAGAATTATCATTATTATTTTAGGGTATCAAAGTAAGAGATGTTTCTTTTATAACGCGAGCTTTAATTATTGAACTCTGTCTTTGTTTTGTTCTTGTACTTACATGTCCGGGATGTAAAGGGATTCGTTTACATCTCGGACAGGTCCAGCAGAAACCATCAATTTTCCTTAAGAGACGGTTTGTGGTTGAAATTTTGTAATGTGAGAAACAACTAAAAATGAAGTAAGCAGACCCTGACGTAATCAAAACAAAACTTTAAATTTTTACGTACCACATTTAATTTGAATGACCAAAATTGATTTTTCAATCCGTTGTCCACCCAAATGACTAAAATAATTATAGTTTTTTTTATTTTAATATTTGGCCACAATGTCCCAATTAATTGTCATAACGTCAAAGCCAACAAAATTGCGGACGCTAGTTGTCGTTAAAGTCGTGCACAGAGCCAATAGCATGTACTTGAGTGGTGAGGTGACCGCGGATCGGCGAGCGCGGTGTGAGACATCTTTAGGCTCGGTGGAGTGACGATCTCCGCAAAGTGGCTGGCAGTAACTGGGTGAAGCTAGCTAGCCATGGATTGAGCCAAGCGGTATTCCGGAGAGGCCTATGTTTAGCAGTGGACTGTTGTAAGCTGATAATCTTAATGATGATAACTTAATATTGATCTCAGTGTTATTCCAAATCATTTTAAAAATGCGAAATTAATATTTTTTTACATAGAAAAAATATCCAAACCAGGAAAATTTCACGTCCTGGGGCGGGGATCGGACCCGCGACCTCTTGCGACTGCACGAAAATAGACGTTTTTTTCAGTTTAGATATTTTTCTATGTAAATTTTTCACACATTTATGTTAAAATAAAATTAAAAATATTTTTCTTATTCCCACAAATAACTTATTGCAATAAATTTATATAAAAAAAACATTTCTATTCATTTCAAATACAAATTAAAAATAACAAAAATAGTTTATTATTCTTAATTTTTGATTTTAACATTATTATAAATGTTTAAAAAATTACTTAGTAATTGAAATATAATAAAACTAGAAAAATTTCACGTCCTGAGGCAGGAATCAAACCCGCGACCTTTCGCAATCCGGGCGACTGCTCTGACCACTGAGCCACCCAGGACTTGGGATATCCCTGTGAAATTCTTCTAGTCTATCTGTATTTGCGTTTATGAGCTAACGTCCACCCAACAATGTCGAAATATTCTATTTCAACATCCGAAACGAGTATTTTTACAAATACCAACGATTCGGTTAAGTTGGGGCAGTGCTTTCAAATATTCTTAATTTTTTATTTTAACATTATTATAAATGTTTGAAAAATTACTTAGTAATTAAAATATAATAAAACTAGAAAAAAAATTTTTTGACATCCTGAGGCAGGAATCGAACCCGCGACCTTTCGCAATAGTTTATTATCTTGATAAAACTTGCAACTTATCTATATTTATCGGTAATCTCAAACGCCTCAAAATAGTACAAAGATTATGACACCAAAAATATTGTAAGCGCGATAAAAGCCATAAATCCCGATTTTCATAAACTTTACCTTAGGCATATAAATAGTCAAAAATCATGATTCTATCCGAAGTTTCAATTTAAAAGCACATTAATCTGCATAAATAAAACTTTCTCCTGTAAAATTTTATTTTTGTCGCTTAAACTAAGTCAGTGGTGATGACTCGATATCATTTAATGAAAAAAAAAAAATTAACCCCCGACGAAAAAGAGGAGTGTTATAAATTTGACGTGTCATCGTAGCTCCTAAACGAATGGACCGATTTTGATTAGGTTGTTCTTGTTTAAAAGCTGGACGTGATCGAGGTGGTTCTTGCTTATAATTTATGAAGACCTGTTCAGGCGTTTCATGAATATCAGCTCATTTCCTACTCGACAAAAGGGTTCTACTAAACTTTCACAGATCCGATTGATTTGAAATTTAGTTTTGGTATTAATCTTGAACTGATCTTGTACCCATCAAATAGTATGCGGGATTTTAAATTCGTCAGAAACTTACAGCAGATATAGAGTGTTCAGCTCAAGGTTAAAAATCAAAACCAAATTTGAAATCAATCGGATCTGTGAAAGTGAGTAGGACCTTTCATGAGATGGTGTTAGATTGATGATTAATGAGGCCGGGAGTGACATAAATTTTTCAATTTTATATTTTTAATAATAATATCCTCCACATATTATTTTGTAAAGTTGAATAAATTGATGTGAATTCGATTACAACCTTGAAAAAGAATTAAAATTATGATAGCACTTTTATAACAATATAGAATGCGTTTTATCAACAAAATTAATGAATCATCATATGAGCTGATTAACAACTGATAAGTGGATCGATAATAATTTGACCGGTTACATAATAAGAACGATGAAATAATGAAATCATTTTTTCTTTCTTATAATACAACCGATAATCAATAACAGTAAACATAATATGTACTTACTTACAGATTTTTTCAAGTTTTAATAGACACAACATGTAAAAATTAAAGCTTTAAAATACTATTTTCGATAACCTAACGTTGAAAAACAATTAATGAGTGGCCAAGAGAACCATAGCTGTGTCTCTACAATCAACACTTTTGAAAGAAGATTATTTTATTGATTTAATATTTCTTATTGAAAATAATAAAAAAATGGAAAAAAATGTATGTTAAATTTTGGTTGCATCTGTCATTATCTTGAAATAAACCATTACACTCATCCCAAACTATAATTATAGATTTAACAGAAACAGCCATAACGCTGACGACCTCTTATAGTCGGACACCAAGCTTCGGTGGTGGTGGAAATGAAAAATGGGCTTTTATGTGGCCAGCAAGGCTTCATAATATAGAAGTCTGCTTTTCGGATAACTCTAAAACATGTGCGTCTTTATTGAGTGATCCTCTGATATATTTTGTTAATACTAAAAGTATATTTAGGTAAAATAGCCAAAAGGAGGAGCTCGGTTGCATATTGGTTTGAGCACTCTGGTTGGTTTTGATTACGAAAACAAAGCAACCTTTGCCATGGTCGATCCCGGAATGTGTCTCCCAAAATTTCTAATCTCGAACTCCTCCGGGCTTCGAAACGCACGTTAAGCCGTTGATCCCGGTTGTTACTATGTCCGCTTTAACCCACCAACCGCATTGGGCTAAAAAATGGTGGTGTTATGGCTCAGGCTCCTCGTGTGTTTCTCCCATGTAGGAAGGTCTATGCCCAGCAGTGGGACGTATATGATGATTAGTCAAAAGTAATAGCCGAAATCAAATTTGTCACGTCGTCAAAGTTATATCGACGGAATTATGGATTGCTCAGTACAAACATTTCCTGAAACGGCTATGACCTGTATCTCAGTAAATACTCACTCTCGATAATAACAACTTGGCGTCGAAAATTCGAAAAAAAATATAAAAAGATGCGAAGTCTGGAGCAGATGTCCGATCTTTGAGGGAGGCGATAGTGGAGGGAGTGAATGCAACCTTGGAAGCTGTTTCCCTCTGGGGTGAGGCCAACTTGGTTGGGTTCAATATGTCCAAAACGCAGGCATGTCTCTTTTCGGCGAAACGGAGTCCATTTCATCTGACTCCGACTTTCCGAAATGTCTTCGTTCCGGTTAGCGACCATCTGGACCTCTTGGGTCTTGATATCTCAGTTAATCTCAATTTCGGTCGCTACATCGAATCCATTGCTGAAACTGCAGCCAAAAAACTTGGCAATATTTCAAAGGTGAAACGATATTTTACATCTGAGCAGCTCTAAGCCTTTATCGAGCCTAAGTACGCTCCTGCATGGAGTACTGTTGTCACCTTTGCGACGGTTCTGCTCGTTATCAGTTGGATGCACTGGATTCGGTGGAGCACCGAGCGAGGCGACTCATCGGCAGTGAAGCACTCGCTGATGCTAATCTCCAGAGCCTTGACCACCGAAGGCGTGTAGCTTGCCTCTCGGTCTTTTATCGGTTGCATTTCGGAGAGTGTGCGGAAGTTCTTCACAATTTGATCCCCCCAGCCCCTTTCCACCACCGGACGACCAGGCGCGGTGAAGACTTTCACCCTTACGTTGTGGATATACCTCCCATCCGCACAAAGCGCTTTGCTTCCTCTTTCATAATACAGCTAAGGAGTGGAACTCGTTGTCAAGGTCTGTTTTCCCGGATCAATATAATCTGGATATCTTTAAGGCCAGAGTGAACAAGCATCTTCTAGGCGAGCGTGTACCAGCTTAGGCCTCATCTTCACTTCACATCAGGTGAGATTGTGGCCAAACGCTCTGCCTATCATACCTACATAAAAAAGGGGTAACAAAAATAACGAAATACCAAAGCGGATATCTTAGAAGCTATGACAATTTGAGAAGATCACTCAATACAAACACGTCTGGATTGAACGATCCTCAAAACAGTTTATATCTAAATTTGTTGCATAATGTATTGGTTCATTGGGGTGGACCCATCTCTAAATATCAAGGCAGAAATAGATTATCAAAGGAGATGTTTCATATCCGGCCAGGTATATGTACTATCTCAAAACTATCTCAAAAAGTTAGGAAAAATTTCCTGAATTCGGGAAGAATACTGCCAGTTCGGTTTAATGTACAATTTGTTTGTACAAAATTTGAAAGTCGATTTCACCGTTATTCTATATGGCAATATAGCGGGCGACATAGAAGTCAACTAAACGTCACCAAAGTGACATCGGCGCCAGATGAATATTTGGCTGTGTTGCAGTTTTTTCTATACAACTTCTTGTTTTGTACCACGTAACAAAGTAAATATAAAGATCAACAATTGAACACTGTTCTGCATATTTCTACCTATTTTTCAGTATAGTGTACATAGAGCTGGCCGATCATCATTGTAATCACATTATGGCTAATCAAAATGGCTATTTACTTATTTTGATTTTCTCATCATCAAATTGTGACATTACAAATACTGACTGAGCATTTCGGAACAAATAAATCAAACGTCAGATAAGTGATAAATAATTGATATAGTTCAAATAATTCATCCAAATTGAAATGTTGGCATTTTATTTTAGATATTTACATAATTAATAAAACTGATGGTCAAACTTATATTCTATATTACTATTGTTTTGTAAAATACCTTAAGTATCACCTATGTAACTCTCTGCAGCTGAAAATAACTTACAGCTTACAGCACAAAAAATTACATGACGTAACAAACTTGGTTGTAAATACGCTCAGAATATATTTCACATATCTATTTGAAGAAGACATATCTATCTCCAAGAATGTCTATCTGACCTTAAACAAAGGGCACAACGTAACATCTTTATAAAATCTAGCCCCTGAAATAATTCAGTATTTACGGTCGGAAAACATTAGTTTCACGTTACGTTACGTCCGACGCGTGTCTCAAGACAGGGCAAAGCATGCTCGAGCCGGCACAAATCCGTTCCGATTTCCCAGTCACCTCGAGCATTACAAGCACAGAGACGTGGTGCATTTTTCACGGGATAGTGCGGAGAGCCGCAAAATGGACGACCTTTGTCGACTTGGGACTGCAACTGCTTTTAACGTTTGCTTTGAATGTAATTGAACAGCTTGGAAAAGTATTTATCTTTTACAATGACACTACTTAAATAGAAGTCTTTTTTTGCTATTGTACATCACTTAGAATTAAATGTCTTCTTATAACTAAGTATTGCATAATATTACTGACGTAGACATGCTTCGTCATAATCGAAAAAATTTTACAGCGACTTCCTCCGCGCTACTGACTTTTCCCAATCTTCATTGGGTCAACGTGGTAATGCTATTGCTCAAATTCCTCAGTTATTTCCCCCTCGTATGAAGGTATATATTCCCCCATGTATTCATTAAAAATTACGCACGTTTGTATTTTGATCAAATAAATCTCGAGTTCGATGCTGTTAAGGATACATTGAGTAATTAACGATATCAAACGATTTCATTTATACTTTAAATGTTTTTTTATAAAATCATGATTCCACGTCGTCGACGCCATCGTTCTGATACCTAAACAAATTTAAAAAACAAAGGTCCTAAATAGATTGCGTAATCAATTTATATAAAACATATTTGCTAGATATTTTCCCAACAGTAATTTGCTTTAAATGAAATTACTCCGTACAAAATTCTGTGCTTTGAATTTTTATGAACTGGCTACCCGGCTTGTCTAAAGATACTGCCAAGTGTAAAACTTTTATGTTGCATCTTTACCGGATTCCTTATTTCTCCTTTAGGTGAGCCGATTGTAGCGTAAAACGCACGCGTAATTCAATAGCAGTAGAGGTGTTATTTATTTCATTCAGAGTGCAGTACAGGAATACATTGTTAATATTATAATAAAATAACATCACTAATTTAACTACTAGCGCCATCTGTTAGTAACTGATGTGTAACTTATATAATAAAAACAGTCTATGCAAATGTCACTCTGCGTATTATTATCAGGTTATGGGCGAACGCAATTAAAAATCAATATTTAGTTAAAAAAAAACCGTGTTATACTGTGTTTATTGTTTAAAAATGACGACGAACTACATAGCTAACATTCCAAAGTTGAAAGGGCGCGAGAATTATGAAGATTGGTGTTTTGCAGTGCAAAATGTGTTGGTGTTAGAAAACATGGCATCGGCCATTACTGAGATGTTACCGGTTTCACCTACGACAAGTCAAACAAATGAAGATGCTAAAGCTAAGGCGAAACTAGTTTTAACAATCGATCCATCACTTTATGTACACATAAAGCACGCAGCAACAACCTATGATTTATGGAACAAGTTGAAGAATATGTTTGATGATACAGGCTATACAAGGAAGATTGGCTTGTTGCGTAAACTCATCAACATTCGACTTGAAAATTGCGACTCGATGACTCAGTATGTTACTCAAATTGTTGAAACAAGCCAGAGACTTCAAGGTACAGGCTTTAAAATAACAGATGAGTGGATTGGTGCATTAATGTTAGCAGGATTACCCGAAAAATATGGTCCCATGTTAATGGCCATAGAACATTCGGGAATAGATATTTGTGCCGACGTCATTAAAACAAAGCTGTTGGACATGTGCAGTGAAGTTGGAACTGTTTCGGACTCGGATAATGCCTTTATTGCGAAAAGTACGCAACGTATGAAATATGGCCATACCTTTAAAAGTAATCATAAACATGCGACAGGAGAAACATCAAAAGGTGTTAAAATCATAAAATGCTATAAATGTAAGCAAACAGGACACTATAAAAACCAATGTCCTGGTTTCGAAACTAGCAAAAGAAAACAATCCAACGCCTTTAGTGCCATTTTTTTGAGTAGAAAATTCAACTGTGAAGATTGGTATATAGATAGCGGGGCCAGTAAACACATGACAGCAAAACAAGTATATATTGTGAACCCATCATATAAATGTGAAACCAAAGAGATTATTGTTGCTAACAAAACTTGTGTCCCAGTGCTGTGTTCTGGTGATGTAAACATCATTACAGTTGCAAATGGTGAAGAATATGACATCACAGTTTCAGTTGTATTGTGCATACCCAGTTTAACAACAAACTTGCTTTCAGTGAGTCAGTTGATTGAGAACGGCAATAATGTAGTTTTTAAAGAAAACTTTTGCTATATTTATAATCAACAGAAAACTCTGGTTGGAAAGGCAGAATTAGTAGAAGGTGTGTACAGATTATACACTAAGAAAACAGAACAGTTATTGGCAGCCACAGCGAAGGCCTCTAGTGAAACTTGGCATAGACGATTGGGACACATCAACAGTACTAGTTTAAACAAAATGAAGAATGGAGCTGCTGAAGGTATCTCATATACAGATATAGCAGACATAGACAAATCTGTGTGTACTGTGTGCTGTAAGGGGAAGCAGGCTAGACAACCTTTTCAGCCCAGCTCGATAAAGACATCGACAAAGACACAGGAAGTTTTAGAACTGGTACACTCGGATGTGTGCGGTCCCATGGAACATTTGTCCATTGGAGGATCCAGATACTATGTATTGTTTGTGGATGACCACAGCAGAATGGCTTTTATATATTTTATGAAAACAAAGTCTGAAGTATTTAAAATTTTTAAACAATTTCAGTCAATGGTAGAAAAACAGAAAGACAGGAAAATTAAAATTCTAAGGACAGATAATGGTGGTGAGTACTGCAGCCAAGAATTTGAGCAATATCTTAAGCAACAAGGAATAATACATCAAAAAACTAATGCCTACACACCTCAGCAAAATGGGGTGTGTGAAAGGATGAATAGATCACTAGTGGAAAAGGCTAGATGTCTAATTTTTGATGCTGATTTACATAAAAAATTTTGGGCAGAAGCCGTAAATACCTCTGTATATTTAAGAAATCGGTCAGTTGTTACCGGATTAAATAATATGACTCCATATGAAGCTTGGACAGGAAGCAAGCCTAACTTAAGCCACGTCCGTATTTTTGGAAGTAAGGTTATGATGTACATTCCTAAAGATAAGCGCTTAAAATGGGATGTAAAAGCTAAAGAACTAATTTTGGTCGGCTATGCAGACAATGTGAAAGGTTATAGGGTTTATGACCCAGAAAATAACTCTGTCACCACTAGCAGAGACATTATTATAATGGAAACAGCAAAAAGTACAGTAGATATGCCAATTGAGTGTTCAGTTTCAGCAGAGGTAAAAAAATGTGAGGAAGAAGAGGGAAACAGAAATAAAGATAACACAGATACTGATGTTGAATGTGAGGATAACGATACCACATATGTCCCAGAAACTTCTTCAGTAAGTGACTCATATGACAGTTCTTTTGAAACAGCTTCAGAACCCGAAGTTTCATTAAACAATATAAATGTTCCAAGCAAAAGAGTGAGAAAAGTACCTCAGAGATTTGGCTTTAACAACTTATGTATTACGGAACCGGAAGATAATAATCTAACAGATATTACACTTGAGGAAGCTTTAAATGGACCTGAAAATAAATTTTGGAGAGCAAGCATGGAGGAAGAGCTGGAATCATTCAAGAAAAATGATGCTTGGGAGCTTGTTGATAGACCTCATGATTCTACAGTAGTGCAGTGCAAGTGGGTATTTAAAAAAAAATATGATAGTGCTGGAAATGTGCGTTATCGTGCTAGACTGGTAGCAAAAGGTTTTTCACAGAAAGCAGGTGTAGATTATCATGAAACTTTTTCTCCTGTGCTACGTTATACAACATTAAGACTATTATTTTCTTTAGCAGTGAAACTAAGTTTGGACATACGTCATCTAGACGTTACTACAGCTTTTTTAAATGGTTTTTTGAATGAATCTGTATACATGCATAAACCTATAGCTTACAAAGAAAGTAGTGATGATAAAAAAGTATTAAAGCTTAAACGTGCCATATATGGACTTAAACAGTCATCACGTGCTTGGTATCAGAGAGTCAATGATTACCTTGTGTCTTTAGGATATTTGAAGTCTAAATATGAACCTTGTTTATTTACGAAATTTAAAGGAAATGTTAAGGTCATAATTGCATTATTTGTCGATGATTTTTTTGTTTTTTCAAACTGTAAAATGGCAACTAATCAGTTAATACATGAGTTGAGTTGTAAATTCCAAATTAAGGACTTAGGTCAAATTAAGCAGTGTTTAGGTTTAAGGGTAAATATGTCTGAAAATGTAATAACTATTGATCAAGAGCAATATGTAGAAAACTTATTGAAAAAATATGACATGTCACATTGTAAAACTGCTGAAACTCCAATGGAGATTAATTTAAGGTTAGAAAAATCTCAGGATAGTTGTGATAAAAAATTTCCATATAGACAACTGATAGGTAACCTAATGTATTTAGCTGTTCTAACCCGACCAGACTTAGCTTATAGTGTTTGTTATCTCAGCCAGTTCAACAATTCATATGATGAAACTCATTGGAAACACTTAAAAAGAATTTTAAAGTATTTAAAGGGAACTAAAAATTATGGTCTAGTTTTTACTAAAGATAAATCTTGTATAGAGGGATATGTTGATGCAGACTGGGGCGCTGACATAAATGATAGAAAATCTTTTTCTGGGTTTTGTTTTAAATTGTCAGGATCAGTTATTTCTTTTGAATGCAGAAAACAAAGAAATGTAGCCTTGTCCTCAACAGAAGCCGAATACATTTCTATGTCAGAAGCTAGTAAAGAGGCTATTTATTTAAAGAACTTATATTTTGAAATTTTAGGTACTTCAGAAACTATTAGTTTATATAATGATTGTCAAAGTGCACAAAAACTAATTTTGAATCCAATATATCATAGAAGGTCTAAACATATAGACATTAGGTATCATTTCGTGAGAGAAGCAGTTGCAAATAAGTTTATAAAAATTGATTATTTAGAAACTACTGAAATGCCAGCAGATATTTTTACAAAAAGTTTGGGATCTATAAAGCATAAATATTTCACAAAAAGGCTTGGCATATTACCTGTATCAAAATATATAAAGTATGTATGATTTCGTTAAGCGGAGGTGTTAATATTATAACAAAATAACATCACTAATTTAACTACTAGCGCCATCTGTTAGTAACTCATGTGTAACTTATATAATAAAAACAGTCTATGCAAATGTCACTCTGCGTATTATTATCATACATCTATAGAGAAAGTCTTTTGCGGCTATCCGGCGGAATAACTAACGTTGGGTGGTATAGAGCGGTTCACGTCACAGTCACCGACTAAGTTACATAAGTTTTAACTTGAAAATAGAGCAATGATTTTTTTATACTACTTCTTACATAATTTCCAAGACGCCGACCACTACCAGTCACTACTACACTTCATAGAAATGGATCGTGTATTGTCCATCACGTGTAATTCAATATAGAGGTTTAAAGTTGTCACAAAATACTTATACGTATAAGCAAATATATCTAAACTGATTGTGTCAGTCAGAAGACAATGATCAATGTAATTAACATTGATCATTGAGCAATGTGAGAAGTTCAGTTGAAGCTGTGATTTGATTTTTTAATAACATTATTATCAAACACATGAGGAGCTTGGGCCGTAACACCACCACGCTGGCCCGATGCGGGTTGGTGGGTTAAAGCGGTTGCCGTAACAACCGGCACCAACGGCTTAACGTGCCTTCCGAAACACGGAGGAGCTCGAGATTAGAAGTTTTGGTTAACCCATCCCGGGATCGCCATGGCGAAAATTGCTTTGTTTTCGTGATCGAAGCCAGAGCGCTCAAACCAGGGGCCTTACCACCATCCTTATAAAAGCGATTCATATTCCGCTCGGTTCAGTATTGGTTCCTAAACTGCATCGCTGTCATTATCGTAGATAGCGTCGTAGTACGAATTAACGATTCTACTTAGTTTAGGTCCTAAACTAGATCGCGATAAAAGATGGTGGTACGGGTGCAGTTCGCCACCGAGCTCCTCACTTTCTTTCCCCTTTGCTTTTTTCATCGGCCCTTTTTATTAACAAGAATGGTTTTTGGCTGATGATGAAAATTGGTTGCTTACTATTGCCTGCCATGTCAGAATCAAGAGGAAGCAACAAGACAAGGCATCAGGCAAGAGACAAGACCCCAGCTCTCAACACAGCTTTTCCTTTTTTTCAATAAGAGTAGCATAAAGCGTACGGCCCGCCTGATGATAGGTAAGCGGTTATCGTAGCATATAGACGCTCGTAGCAGTCGTAGCAGTCGTAGCGGTCGTAGCACTTTAGGCTCCACTCATGCTTCCTTGATGAGCTTTGGTCGCTGTAGTAACACAACACTTAACAAAGTAGTGTTAAATGGTTATAATATATATATAATTATCTGTAAAGTTAAGTGCTTGACCAGTCAAACACTTGACCAGCAATAAGCAACAACTCTTTTAAAATAATATATTTCCTATCAAAACTAAAATAAAAACATGTTATACTTAATTATAAACAAACAATACAAACAAACATATAAACATCACATCATTTTCACGTGTTAAATTATTAAAATTGCATGGCAGGAAATAAACCGTCAAGTTATAAAGCAAAACATGCCGACTAAATATTATTATTATACTCTTTTTGCACTTTAGATAAACATAGTAAGTTACATGTTACATGGAAGTTTGCAAGGTGGACTTAATTCTAAAAGAGATCTCTTCCAGCCAACCCATTGAAGATATTTTCTATGCAAAGGCTAACTTATCAACTAATTTGACGTTTCTAATAGTTATCAGTTATTCCTTTCTCTTTTCATCAGTTTAACCCGTACCTACACACAAGTTTATTCCTAGTTTGGGGTCAATGTTGTTTAGGGCTGGATAGAGCACCATTTATTTATCTAAAAATATCAACTGTAGCTTGATGTGCTTTTTGATTTTGTAGCTTGTACTAATGCTTAATTTTGTATATACGGCTATGTAATAAAGAAATTTTATTTATTATTTACTTGAAATGTAATGATAAGTATACAAATATTATTTTTATTAAATAACAACAAGATAATCACCTTTTTTCTTAATCTTTACACTCTTGGAAGACTGGTTGTTAAAAATCGCCGCCATTCTTCCAACGGCTTCGCTTTCCTGATGATACTAAGTATGCAGATGACCATTGAAAGCAACCTTAATCTGGCAAATCTATCTCAATGGCGATCTGCCACGCGTTCTGACATCACTATACCAATTGACTCCATGGTATTCAAGGTATCCGGCGATACTGGCACCGCCTTGCGCGGTTGTCACATACCTATCATACCTATTTCATATGTAAATACTTTATTAAATAAATTAAAAACACATAAAATATTAATGATATTAAAAATTGGTAATATACTTGCGCAGAAAACTGAACGCTGTAACTCCTTACACAACAATAGTTCGATGTAAATCATTATATTGGTATAATTATTCCATTCGTACGCTCACGACTTACAAACGTCGATAGTGCGGGGTCAACAACTGAAAAACAATAAGAAATAGAAGAAAACTCATTAGTCACGCAAGCGACCTCGGCAAGCTCGCGAGCCTGATTGGATATTCGATATCACTAGTTAAACTTTGGTCGCAATCGCGGAATGTTATATTGTATGAATTTTGCCAACAACCCCTAAAATAAAATTTGAACCTGCTAGATAGTGCGCTATAAATATTGGTTGGATAAACCAATAAAGCAATTTTTTTCATATTTTCTATGTGTTGTATTGTATAGTCTAGTTTATAATATAGACAATATCTAATATCAGAAGCAATAAGTATCAATTATTTTCTAACACATAGCAATTTGTTTGTGGTGCTGTTAAAAGCGCTCAATATAAAATGATGCTAAATTTTGACATCACCCTTTGTGCTGCTGAATTTTGACATCACCCATCACCCATATTGGCCACCGAATATGTATGGATGCATGGAGAACATTAATATAATTAATTATAGCGATTACAGACGACAGCACATCAAGTATAACAGTTTCACTACGAAAGCCTATCACAAGCGTAGTAAGGCCGGTCTCAAGGTCGAACTGTTACCCTTGATGTCCTGTCGACTGTACATTTAATGTGAGTAAACGAAGTATGAATGTTTAAAATAAATTTTGTAATATTTAGTACAACATTTTTTTAATATCCACGCCACATAAGATCTGTATCATAAAAAAAAATCTTTCATAGCGTTTGTATACAAAATAATTCATATTTCCTGTAATATAAGTACGTATGTGTAAAACCTACATTTAACTTGTTGGCAACATCCATATATTGCGTCTTTGTGAACAAGTTTCGCTGGTCACGTTTGTAAATATTATGATAGTGGAGATTTGAAAAAGAAAAACAATAACTTTACTTAACCAGATATCTACACTTCAATTTATAAGAATTGGCAATTTAAAAATAGGCTCTAAGCAATTGCTTGCTTTTTTCCTATAACATATTACCAGAAAGAGAAATTCTGAAGGTACATAAATTAGAGTGTGTCTTCAGAATTAGGTCCAAAATAAATAAAAATTTTATATGGTACAGTTTATGTCTTAGTCTTAATCTGTGCTAGGAAATCATTAAATATAAAATTTTATTGTATAAACGAATGGTGATATTCTATGTATTACATTGGTGGGCCTTTATCAGTAGGAGCTTGCGATTGCCGCTTACCCGATGCTTGTTTGCCACAATGGCATATAGAATAAATAAAAAATTACATGAAATTAATAAGGCAGGTTAGTACACATGTTGAAATCAACGAAGGAAATATTGAATAAGTTGACTCTACGGTATTTTGAGGAATAAAGTTTTAACCTTTATAATATTGTAATTTGTATAGTTAAAACATAGATCAGCTGACAGCACATCAAGCGTAAAAGTGTGACCTTGAGACCATATTCTGTGCATCATAGAGGCAGCTTTCGTAGTACAACTGTTACACATAGAAATGTTTAGAGAGGCAGGGCGTAGTTGTATTTATCACTCAAATTTGGACTTGGGAAAAATCTAAAAAGAGATCGCAGCTTAATAATTCATAGGCAAACTTATAACACCACTCTTTTTGCGTCGGGGGCTACAAACAGCTTTCAAACAAATCTCTACGGAATTTTTAGTAAACAATATAAAGTCACTTGGCTCATAATAAATAATGTAAAGTATAGACAATTGAACACACTGCAAGGTTACGGTAAGTCTAACGAGGTTTTAATGCGGAGAAAGGCCAGGCTTATCACTATCTCGGCGAGTGTAACTCATGGGTGATAGAGTGGTCGCCGCTGAACTCATCCCGCACATATTCGCTATGCAACCGGAAAAGCGCGATAGCTCAGATGTCTGCTTGAATCTTAATGATTTCATTTTCTATTTTTTTTCGAGTTCAACTTGAACTGAATTTTAAATTATATGAATTATCATTTATTGCATTCATTTGTATACATAGGTCTTAAATCTAGATGCTTGTTACAACATGAACTCTCTCAGAGCACAGAAAATTTATCAGGAAGTATAAATGTACTTATTTATGTCAAATATCTAAATATGTATGTCAGACAGAATTACAAATTTAAATAGATTGAAAATAAATGTAAAGAAAATGCCAAAACAATTATGTAGTAAAATAATAGTCCATTCAAATTAGACCAAAAAATAAGAGTAAAGCTACATAAATTCCCACCAAGCTGAAAATCAGTAAGGTGGTTAAAAATATGATTAAAAATAAAATTTGGAAGTTCCCTATCTCTCCCCTGTATGGGTTTTTTTTATTCATGGTCAAAGGTAAAAAAAATGAGTTTTTCGCGATTTTCAGCAAAAAGGTAAGCTTTATCATAAAAATACTTCTGACATTACACATTGTCAAGGCCGGTCGTGCTTTAATATTGAATCACCAACAGTGGAGGATCCGTTTGATTCCAACGAGGCGACATGCGATACATCGCTATTAGCGCAGTTTACATGTACTCAGGATGAAGAACAAGAAGAACAAGAACAAGAAGAAACAAGACGAACAAGAACAAGAAGATCAAAAAGAAGAATTCGAAAGTTACTTAATAAATTTTACGCCTTTTTTTAACCTAAATTGCTTTTATCTTTTCAATCTCTGCTAATATCCATTATTTTGCAATAGTTTCAAATTAAACAGGATCACAACTGACCCGTAAACAGGCCCACTAGGAAACCACGTTGAAAAAATGCACTAAGTACACTACCTTATAGTTGGCATGGAAACGTGTGCATATTATGACGATTACAACTTTTTGAAACATCTCAAAAACGGTGGCTCGTAGGAAAAAAGTATTGCCACATTTTTTGTAGATAATTTTATGGTCTACAATTTTTGTCTAAAGTATTTTATGATAATATAAATTAAATCGCGAAAAACTTATTTTTTTACCTTTGACCTTGAATAAAAAAATTCCATACAGGGGAAAGATGGGTAACTTTCAAATTTTATTTTTAATCATATTTTTAACAATCTTACTGATTTTCAGCTTGGTGGGAATTTATGTAGCTTCGAATGTCTAAATTGACCGGACTA
This sequence comes from Nymphula nitidulata, assembly GCA_947347705.1. NCBI lineage: Eukaryota > Metazoa > Arthropoda > Insecta > Lepidoptera > Crambidae > Nymphula > Nymphula nitidulata. The sequence goes on along the minus strand of OX374625.1, from coordinate 10,595,188 downwards.
TAATTATAAATATTCAATCTTTAAAATAAAATAAAAATCATAAATTTCAAATTGAAATTAAAGTATGATTCATTACAAATGTCAAATTAAAAATTAACTTACTAATTAAAACCACAATCATTCAAATATTATTGCTCAATAACTCTTCTAGTGTATAATGACATTTTTGTATGAGAAAGGTCTTTAATTTACTTTTAAACTTAAATTTAAAAAGTTATAACATAGTTGTAAGTTTCATACTGGTATGGAAACTTTAGCTGACCGTATTGCTTCCGGTCTGTCTACGTGAACTACAACATTGTATTTATATTTCTATAGTTTCAATTATGTATTATTAATTAAAATAATAATTGTATTCTCGGTTTTTCTCCAAGAACGGTGACTACTCTATTTGCAGCCGTTGTCTTGTTTTTTATAAAAAATATATACGTTGCCTATCGTTTTCGTACAAAACTTAAAAAACGGTCGCTAAACAGACGGTCTTTGTCGTGAGGTTTATTAATTAAAATGACTATGGTCTGACCATGGTTGTGAACAATATATTAAACATTAATAATCTCATAAAAAAGTACTACAACTCCAAAACCGTACGTATAATGAGACGTGATTGTATACCAAAATTACAGAACAGATATTGTAATCCATGGCCAAATTACAGAAAATAGAATATTGACCATAACAAAAAAATTGGAAAGCTGTCTAACATTTTAATAAACTACAAATTAGATGTCGAAGGTAATATATGAAGAATAGGGTTTGATTGGTGAGTTCATTGTAATTTTATTATGTCCACTTAGAACTCAAAGCCACAAAAGATGAGATCAAGTACCTAAAGTAAAGTATAGAAAAAAAGCAAAGAAAAGAAGTCGGTAAGTATGCCTAGGCACAATTCTACGATTTACCTTTGATAAAATAGACAAAATTTATTCTAAGAATAATATTTTTCCGTCCATTAAATCTATTACGTATACCTAAACATTTCTTACCATGATTTGATTTTTACTTTTATTTCAGTACTTACTTATATAGATGAATGTAAAAAATGTACGATTCTTATATTACAAAATTTATTAATAGACTTAATCTATCAATATGTAGATATTATACAGGTTATAGCATTTATATTTCTATGAAATCATTTACAAGACTGTTTAATATATAAATAAATATACTAAATAAATAAAAAGGTTGTACAGATGGAGTATGTTTATTTAAATTTCAAGTATTACAAAAGGTTCAGCAGAAAAGCCGAAAACATAACATACCGTCCGAGATTTACTTATCCCTGTACAATCTGGGCGTAATCGCACTGAAGGCCTAGCGTTGGGTACATTGAGCCTCCTATCACATACATTTTCATATATTCTAAACGATAACTTACTGGTAAATGTATATAAAAGCAATATCAAATATGGATCATTTTACTGCGTATAAATAAAGCGAAAGTGAGGTTTTATAGGCCAATACGAAATTGTTACGGCAATAACTTAACTCTCTCAATCTCTATGATATTGGAGTGGATGAGTTACGTCTAAAACAGTGCCCATCACACTTGGCTCGGGCAATTCTCCCGTTTGTGGTGAATACTAATAGCTTTTATTAGGAACGTTCACGTATTTTAACATAAAAACTACATAACCCACGGGACAATCGTAATATATGGCCGCATTTATTCCAGAATGGATTTAAGCGTCAGCTCTCTTATCGTCGACAAAAGATGTATCTATAAGTGGATTTTGTATTGACAAGTGTGATTTCATTTTGTTAGAAAAACTTAAAATTTTAGGTATAAAGATGATCATAATCAAAACATTTCTAGAATCAATATATTTTTTCTCAACCTTTATTGTGTTCATAAATACATTTTAGCAGCAGATAAACTAGAAAAAAAAATACAAGAGCTTAAATAATAATTCATAACCTAATTTTCTTATTTTTGTCTCAGATCTGACTTCAAATTGTATAAAAGCATTTCAAGCTCAGTTCCATTGAGAGTCTAAAGACCCTTACATAAAAGGGTAAGCAGGCCAAAACAAAATAACAGAACAAACCAATAGTAAAACTAAAGCTTGTAGATCTCGCAAATCCTCGAGGTGGATCCCGAAAAAGTCTGTTATGGGAAATTTGTTTAACTTGACTTGAAAAGGGGTTTAAGAGCCCAGTAAAAGATTTGAAAGACATATTTAAAGAAAACTAGGGAGTATATTGCGGCAACTTGCTCCAATTGATGTTCGCTCGGTTTACGTACACGCCGAGAATATCCTTTGGGTGCAACTTATTCCGTTTATACAATGTAACAGATACAATGGGTATTTGAAAACTTTATATTAATAATTGCAAATAACATAAATAACAGATGACCATATACTTAATCTGATACTGACAATAAATAAATATTCAATACTTTGTCGTCCAATACCTACTTATCCCAATAGAGCTATGCATTTCACCGGCTTAAAATCTATTCTATTCGCTATGCAAAATTATATCAAAAGACTTTAAAACCATATTTCATATATTTATCTTAAAAAAAAAATTGCCATATTACTAAAATTAAAATAATTATTATTAAATCAAATCAAATCAAATAATTTGTTGCGTTCATGAATGTAACAAATAGATGTTCACAAATAATACCAGTACAACATGTTACCCATTTGGGCATAGCATAATCAAGATAAATAAAAGTGTAACGGACTATGTAATGATTAGAAATTATATTCATAACTACTATAATAATAACTTAATTTTATTGCAAGTACATAATATTCAATTATATTTTCATTTTCCTATTCATACACTCACACCTATTATCTAGATAGCCCAAAGCAAGGATTTGGTACATGCCCAAAGTAAGCATCATTAATAGCTTGTGTTATGGATACTAGATAACGGACAAATAATAATAATAATATGCATATAAATTAGAAATATACTAAATAAACATACAAACATCCATGACTCGTAAACAAATGCCCGTACTCATCATACAAACATTTGCTCCTACCGGGATTCGAACCCGGGACCTCTTGACCGAGTAAAGTAAGATTCAAATAATGCATTAAGTTGCAGCAAACACCAAATTTATTTTGAAATCACCTATTATAAGACAAGGCATTTACTTCAACAATACTATTTTATTAACTTGACTGTATCCTTCTCGCAATAATAGTAAGTACCTGATTTACCAGGCCCACCGAAACCTCGTTGGTGCAATTAACTGTAGATTGTTCATCAACTTATTTCACAAACTAAGGGTTAGACCTGAGTCGATCGTGATTGATCGGATCACTTTGATTGGATCACTATTCATTCAGGAGTGATCTGGTCGCGAGCCACAAAAAGATTCGATCACTGAGATCGATGTTTACGCGCTTAACTCGATCACTCACTTTGTTTCGAAAGACTAAATTTTCTATTTACACAGTGATAAAATCTAATCATCGTGATTAAGAATTTGAATTAATAACACAAAAACGAACAAATTTAATTTTTTATAAAATACTTTATAAAAAATATTGATATTATTTTAAAAATACTTAAATATACTATTATTTATAACCTCGAAACATAATTACGTGTTTATTATATAACGCTATAACAACGCGCGCGCGACACGAATCGTACACAGTACCCAAAAGACCCGAGACCTACGTTGCGACCCGTGACGTGCGTGATCCACGACCCGTGAGCATAGAGAACCGAATCATGTGTTGTGCGGCTCGAAAACACTTGAGACTCGCGATCGATCATTTGATCGGATCATTGTGAGTCGATCAACAACCTAATAGGTCGTGATCGACCCGGGTCGCGGGAAATGATCGATCGACACAGGTCTACTAAGGGTAAAGGAACAAGAAGCGCCTGTACTAGATAAGCAAAGTCTCACTGCAGCAATCGGAACTGATTACTTTTCTTACATAGAAAACTTTGCGTAAACTTTTTGTTTTCCAATCAGCAACATTGAATCGACTTTTAAATAAGATATTTAATTAATCCGCCAGCGGCGGCGTCTCAACAACAATAGAAAACGAATTGTATCTGGTTTGTTTTACTTTAGAAATTAATATTTATTTCCATTGCGTAATGTAGGTAAATTGTTCGTGCCACAGATGTACGCATCCGTATAAATTACAAAAAAAATAGAATGGAGTTTATTTTGCATGAATAATCTCAACCGGATGTTGGTTGCGCGAGTCTTGGGGAGCTTGGACCCTTATCAAAGGCAATATCTTATAACAATACATACGTAACCACGCACCCAAAATTCTTCCACTAACTAATTTGCATACTAGTTTATGACAGCCCTGAATATTCCAAGTTTATTATATTGGGGCTTTGCAATCATTTCTTATGTTTTGATTCATTCTAGCCCGAAAACAGTACTTTCGTTGCATATTCTAAAGGTACATAATAATTATTTTGAATAAAAATTAAAACGTCGGAACACAAATTCAACAAATAAAATAAAATTGTCTTACAGTACAGGTGAATATTATTCACAAGTATATATATTATACAATTCCTAATTAAAATGTTTAAAAAACTTTGATTATTAATAAAGATAAGCAATACTGAAAATAAACATTTCTTATTAAAATCTTCTCAATTTATATACCTTCTATGTGAAAAAAGATATCAAGACAAATTTACTCCTATCATCGGGCATCATCTATCATAGCTGAAGTGACAAAGATTATATTTTATTACTTTAAGTCATAGCAATAAAAAATAAAGTCTAAGAAGTCTAAGAATTATACATCAGAGCATTTATTTGTTAAATGCTTTAAGTTATTCACATAAAAACTTTATATTTACTTTAGGTTAATAGGAAACTTTAACTTCATCTAAAGGATTAAAACCATGCAGCAGGTGAGGATACTAAAAAAGTGTGTAAATGTATCGTCCAAAAGCATTTCTATCTGCGCATGTTTGTATTTTTTTATTTGTGGTTCATGCGATGCCCGCTCAGGCTTAAATTAAGATGCGCGTTAAGCTGGAGTGGATGAAACAAGTCTAGGAAACAGCTTTAAGTGCACATAAAGTGGGTTAGCCGACGTCGCCCGACTAGCCAGCGGGTAATACTAGATCGTGTTCTTTTTAACGAGTCTCCAACCGACCATAATTCATGGCGAAGAAATAAAAACTCTTGACTAGTTCACTGCCGTGATGGTCGCAAAATTTTAGTGTACCACAAATTATGTGTTTTAAAAAGATAAATGGGGAAACTTTATATCAGATTGTATTACCTGTTGGTACCTACATAAATACATAAATCCTAAAAAATATTTCCTCCTTTTGTCACATTAGTAAAAAAAAATTTTGACAGAAAATAAAACCGACTTCAAAACACTAAAAAGGAAAAATAATTAAATTTCAGTACCTAGGTATCTACTTACCTCCTGAAATGTATTTTTAGGAGTTAGTGCTTCACTTTCTATTGTCTCTTGAAACAGGTTACCTAGGTACTGAAATTCAATAATTTTTTCCTTTTAGTATTTTTAAGTCGGTTTTATTTTTGTTAAAAAAAAAAATTTCACATTTTCAAGTGATTTCCTAAGGTCAAAGCAAGATGGGTGGCCGTCAGCACTATCAACTTGTCTGTCTCTCAGTCCTGGGTTGAAATACACAGTTACAGAATTATCTTTTAACACCTAACTGTTAAGGAGTTGTACCTTCCATCATCAGCTCATCAACATGAGATGATAACTAACAGAAGCAAATACTTGAAAAAAAGCAGCTTTGGAAAAAAGTAAAATATGTCACACGTGCCTTATCACCTCGAGGGTAATTTTGGTTTACCCTTGATTTCCCTGGGATACCATCATCAGATCCTGACTTGGTGACAATGGGACCACCTCTGGAGTATACTCTATCGAATGAAAAAATAATTTAGAAAATCGGTTCACAATTGACAGAGAAATCGGTGAACATACATACAGTGGAACATATAACCTTCTTTTTTTTACTTTTTTGAAGTCGTTTAAAAAATAATCAGAGAAGAGTGTAGTCGTAAAGCAGTTTGCTATATTTGTTTACTAGGTGGTAGACCCGTATGTAGGGTCGTCTGGGTAGGTACCACCGCCTTTCTTATTTCAGCCGTGAAATAGTTCGCTGTGTTTCGGATTGAAGGGAAAGGTAGCCAGTGTAATTTCTGGGCATGGACGGCATTTCATCTTAGGCCCCAGGATGACAACGCACCTGCAATATCAAGTGATTTTTCCTTGTTATTGCAGGTGTCTATAGGCGGCGGTAACCGCTTACCATCAGGTGGGCCGTCAGCTGGTTTGGAGCGATACGATGTAAAGCCAATGTCATTACAAGGGAGGCATCAACATTTTTGTCTCCTTGGCTGATTTCTGTAGGCGATAGTTACTACTTTCCACGTGTATCTTCTGCTAATATAATCCATAAGCTATTCGACACTATACCGTCTATATTGGCGTAGACGCGACGTAACCAAAGAATAAGTATAAGCTTATAATCTTCGTGGGGTCCGCTAAATGGAGTCGGTTTGGCTGCAGCCCAGCCGAGGCCGGTCCAAAGACTAAAAGGTGAACAACATTATGCAAATAACCATACTCTTTGTTCTACGCTAAACCTATTTACATTTTATTTATTTGCAACAACGTAATGGTCGGCTTGTTTGGAGCAAGTTAGGCCTTATTGTTTAGGCGCCGTTAAGTGAGTTTTGTTTTAAAATAACGCTATCTGTACGAATCAGAATCTAATCCTGCTTTTAAAATAAGTCTACTTTATGTTAAAATTTATCCTAAAATCTGGGAACGATATGAATATGACCGCTGCCTTCTTAATTGATAGAAATAAAATAGTTAAGCGATTTCAAAATGTTGTAGTTTTTTATATATACCTAATTACTGGAAATGGGCAAAAAAGAAGAAGTTTTGGGTAAAGAATAGAACTAAACAATGCTATGTTATACCTGATATACATTTTATTTCATAAAAATAAAAGCAACAAGTATTAATTGATTACATACAATGTCAAATTAGATCTTGGAGATCACCTGCAGGTGATCCCCTCTAAAAGATTGGACTAATGTAAGTAATTAGGTCATTAGACTAATGATACAATATCTGATTATTACGCAAATCTGTAAGAAGGTGCCAAATTTTTAACAATAGGTACTCAATTAAGCGCTAAGGGACCAAAGCAGAATAAAATTTAAGTATCGAACTTTGTATAGATAGAAAAGATATTAACAGAATCTCGAGGCTGTAAATTGGTGGTGAAATTTACGAGCGCTGGCATCAGGAGACTACGACACTAGATTGCCAACTCGACTGTAAACCGCCTCGCAATATTGTATGACGTACTGAAAAACTTGACTTCATTTAAAACATTTTCGCTCAACAAATAATAAAAAAACGTAACGCGATGTCAAATCAAATCAGCTTCTGACTTGATTTCATATCGAAACGATACATTCGGGGGTTTGAGTGTGTGTGTGTGTGTGTGCATGTTTTCGATGTTATCGTTGTTTTAAGCTAGCCTTCTGCGCTTATCTATTTTGTTTTATGTCCATACTCTGCAACCTCTGCAACCAAAACATTATTTAAAAAACTCGACATTTTACCTTTATAAATGTCGAGTATTTTTATAATGTTTTGGTTGAAGAAAACTCATCTCCAGTTAATACTTAATCGCATTAATTTAATAAAATACAAACACAGTTTATTCTTAGATACATCAATTTAGTTGAGGCGCGGTTATAAGTTGTCAAAAACGCTCTCAAGGTAGCCTGTGTAATTACTGGGCATGGAAAGGCATTTCATCTTAGGCTTCATGATGACAACGCACCTGCAATACCAAGTGATTTTCCGTATTATTGCAGGTAGGTATTATTATAGGTGACGATAACCACTCACGACCAGGTGGACCGATAGTACAAATGTTTTTACTGAATTTTATAATATTAATTTTTACAGTTTCGGAAAATTTCTAGACCACATAATTTTTATACCGTACAAAAATTATATACTTTGCAACCCATTTTGTAGTTATAATAATAACTCATATTTTCTAAATATATTTATGAAACCTACATATTCACTTGTAGGAAAAACCCCTATTGCTGTACAACCGCGAACTAGGTACTAGATACAAACAATAAAGGGTCGCTATCATTCATTATCCATCATTAGTGTTAGCAAGTTTGTTAACATGAAACCGAATAGGGAACGGCTTTCTGGACTTGAGCTCTCTAGGGATAGAGTTCCGTGCTCAATCTTAGAGAAACCAATCAATTCATCCCGTCCTGATCTACCGCTATTAACACCTCTCTTTTACAAGCAATGAATTTGATATCACGTGTATGTGGGTAATTAAATTTATATAAGATTATGGCGTATTAATGTTTAAAACAGTTTATATTTGGGTAAGAAATATGAAACGTAGTTCATTTAAATTATTTCGGCAACACAAATGTAATTTATTTTATTAAAATACAAAATAAAGCCTGATGTTTATTTTCCTTAATATGAAGTTGGTATGTGACTAGCGCAAAAATTATATACGAGTAAGTACTAATAATTATTAAGCTTAATAAACAAACTCTTTTAAAAGAGTTTTGTTTGTCTATGCTATTTATTTAATTCCTTTCACGAAACTAACAAAGCAACGATCAGAAAACAAAGTTTTAATATTGAGAATAAAAATTCAGCAGTGGTAGTCGGGCACGGAACAGCCTTTTCAATTCTTTCATGGATGCAGGAGATCTTCGCATTATTTCGGCTAAACTAAAAATTCTTTCATCTCTTCCTTCTTTACTAGCCTTTGTTAGTTTCGCGTTGGGGCATAAAATGCAAATTGCACGTTTCCGTACCGCAGCATTATAAGGGGACCACCATTTTACTTATGTTCGGGAGTTACGATCCACACTCTATACGATACGTCAGTAAAGTGATGGAATTTTAAATAAAACATATTTTTTTATACTTACTAAAAGTCCGTTATTGACAATTAGGTACCTGTTTATGCGAACTACGTGCGTAGTTTGCCTGATGGTTGATAACTCGAGCGTTAACTACTAAACTACTGTGCAAAAATCCAATATTTGGGGCTTAACAAAGGCTAGTTTATGCACGCAGAAATACAGGCAAAGTCCGCTTGATTATGGGTATTAACATTAGGGAGGTAAGTACACCACTCATGCATTGATGAAATTAGAAAGATTAAGTAGAGAATAATATATAGAAGGTGGCCTACCGAAGCAACATATCGATGCGATAGTAAAGGCCCAAAATGTATGATCTCTACATCGAGCAGGTACGAGCAATATTCCTCCGGACCTCTCATAATTACAAAACTCGGCTGGTAATCGTAAAGAACTCATTTGTCATTTATTGCATATTCAACGAAAAAGTAGTTTTTATATCACTCGGTGATATTGTGATGTATAACTAATGAATATCAAAGGTTCCTTAATAGCAATACCAGAGGAGTTAAGGAAGCAGACTTTTGTATAATTGGTCAAGTGTGAAATTTGTAGATATTTTATATCAAGGATGATATGGTTGGAGCAGTCAGTCAGTGTAAGAGGTCGCAGGTTCAGTACGCCTGAGGACATGATTGTGTTCGAGCTTAAATACTTATTAAAATTTAAACACTTCGTACAGGACACCTAGCTTCAACCACCAAAGTAAAATCTTTTGAATCGAATATTATCAACATAGCACAAGCGGTTGCTCGTGCTATGTTGATAATATTCGATTCAAAAGATTTTGTAGCTTGATCATTAGTATTAACATGTCTAAAAACCAAATATGGTATGAGCCGTTACCAAATAAGTTTCTTGTGGGCTCAGGCGACGTTACTCAAGATCATCATAGAACATCGATGACAGCTACTTTCATCCGCACAAATCGGGCAACGTGGAAAATACTATGCACGCCACAAAAATATGTAACAATTTTCTTAGTGATTCTTACACTTGAACGAAAGAACGAAAATATTTCAAATAGTAGAGGTGACGTAAAGGATATACCAAACATCACAAGACTATTTCTGAAGGTTTTAGAAAGCCCATACCACAAGAAGACATATTTTGACTCACGCAAATCAGTATTTATGTTTCCAAAAATCAAAATGATTTGCAATAAACCAAACTCTAATATTTGAGACCTTCATCAAAATCAATGCAATATAAAATTTGGTAAACTTGATTGTTTTGTTTGAAGTGGGTATACAAGTTTATTTTTAATTTAAAAGAAGATCACATTTTAATGTTTTTGGTGTGTTAAAATGCCCACTTTATTATAACAATTACAAGTACCATCCCACCGTGTCTCCTAGTCGGACGCCAGGAGACGCGGGTTCGAATCTCGCCTGGGGCATATATTTTTTCATCGTTTTCTTTCTCTATTTGTAATTTTTAAAAGAAGTTGCCAACCTTTGTAGTTTATAAAAAATTAAGCAAATGAAGAATTTTTTTATTTTGTTGGCCTTATTTTGCATGAAGATACAGATTTATTTATAACAGAAACTATAAAATCCGGAAATAATAATGTTACGAAAAAACTAGGTATTTTTGTTTAGAAAAAAAAATGTTATAAGATATTTAAAACCATGATATAATTTCCTATATCTGAAATAATACCTATATTTAAGTAATAGTTGCAGGAAAGTGTCTCAATACTATCTTACAGATTTTTGTCATTATGTTCGAAATTACAATTTTACGGCAATTTTATTTTTACACTATTTTATAAGTTTCATAGATTTTTCTAAAAAGGAGTGTATTAGACAGTATACTTTTCTTGAGGCGGGATGAAAACCTGTGACCTTTTACACTGGATTGTGAATTTACCGAGGACCTGGACAACCCTATCAATTTCTTATATTTTTTCTGTTTGCACGTTATACTCTATCTTCTTATTTTAGCTTATTGCAGGTCCATGATTAAGTAAGTCACAGTGTACTTCGATACATTCGGATCTTTTGTGCCTCCCCTGCTTTTACGCTTCCTGTTTCCAGACGTTATATGCTAACATCATAGTGTTGAAATTATCATATTTCTTAAAGATTCACTGACACACAATCATAGAATAAAATATATTTTTTTCTTTATATGGGACAACACAGCAAATCTTATAAAATCTAGCCATAACAAAATAAATAGATAAGTGAAGTTTCCACATATAACTAAGATCAAAATATACTTATATAAAAGATTGCATGATCTTACAATGTACGGATCAGAATCTACAGTACGAGCTACAATATTTTTTATTGCTTTTCCAAACGAGTTCTTTGAATTTATAAACAATTTGTGTAAATTTATTATCTTAAGTGTTTTTTAAATAAAAGTACATATTGCTTAGTTATCTAGCAGATATAAAAATAGCATTTATGGACTAGAGCAAAAAAGTTATTTGTTAAATAACTTTTTTATAAGTCTTTTTTATAAGACTGGGTTTTTTTTTATAAGTTGCGTATATGTCAAGCATAAGTAGATACCACAAAACATACTGCACGAAGATAAAGAAATTGGAGTAGAAATCAATCTTGTGTGGTGGGATGCAGAGTACGTGTTTGAGATTGGATCTACAAAGGGCATCAGTGGGACGTGAGAACGTTTAACATTCCTGCAGGTAGGTAGGATACGAATGGTCATGGAGAATGTTGAAAAGGAGATCATCCACCTTAAACTTACCTTAACCTTTTAGTTCTAAAACGAATAGGTACAATTATTTTGCAACAAAATTACAATTTTACCAAAATAACACAATGGAAAGGCCTTTGTTTAGCAGTGGACATTATAGACCGTTAAGATGATAAATACATGACATAAAACCTTTGTACCCAGATCAGTAAAAGAACCAAAAAATGCCTGACATGCAAACGAGAATATGACGTCGCTTAAAACAAACAACCTCCATGCTACAAGTATTTGTCTCTATCGTCACTCGATATGAAAACAATAGATAGTTCCAATACCAGCTGCCAGGGAAATTGATCAAAAATGATTTTATTACTATACGACAGGAAGAAGAAACGAAAGTTTCAAAATAATGTCACGAACATTTTTTGAAGTACTTTGAAGTACAGGTAAAATACCAGTAAATAATACTAAGCTACAGAGTTAGTGATTTACTAATAAATTAATTCCAAATATGTATTAAAAATTTAATGAAGATACGAATTGTTAGTTTTAACTTTAGTTCTATTGATTTATGTTTAAGTGAGTATATGTATATGTATATTTTTAGAGGATTTATATAATTCTGAATTTATGATATGTGGCATGTAACAGCATTAGTTTGTGGCAACTATTGCATAATGAACATGCTGTCAACACTATTTAAGGGTAGTACCTAAAACAAAACTGTTAATCTCAAATGTTACAAATGTACTGATAACTATCTATTTGTGTTGCAAATAAATAAATAAATAAATTCTCGCTATGGTAAAATTGTGGTAGGGGCCATCCACACTCCAATTCACAAACGAGCTGAGAGACGCCCTCACGTGGTACACTCAAAACCTACAATTGCATAACAAAACAAACACTAGAGCAGAAAACCTCGCCTTTGTCTGAAATCCGTCTTGGCAGGTGAAGGAAGCTAAACAATGGTCTATGCAGTCTAACACTGCTCGAGCCCCTAAAGAGACAATGGCGCGAATATGGGCGCGGAAGAAACATTCTTGTCTTGTTACCGCGAGCAATATTGTTAGTTTTATGAAGGAACTGAGGGAAACCTTTGTGCTCACATTTTTGTAGTACTTATACAGTGCTATTTTTTTACTCAACTAGTAAGTATAACACAGTAAAAGCATATTGCGAGAACACGGCCTAAGGCCTACGAAATGCAATTCTTCACAAAAATGAAATAATATTCACCCTCGAATGATCGACACGGTGCACCTTAATTAAGCCAAGAACGAGTTTTATTAATATGTTGAAATAAAATGTACATCCCTGTTTAATACTCGCTCAATTATAGCTTTTTACGAAGTTAACTCTCTATTGAAATTGTAGGATCCATATAAAAATATGAGCAGTTTTAATGTTCCTGTTGTTTTAATACGTACCATTATTTATGCGAAATAGAATTAAATATTTTAAATTATGATTGACGTGACATAATTACTGACGATATTTTCAGCCAAATAACACAGAAATCCGACAGTTAAGCGTGCTAAATTCAGGACATATCGTTCGTAACCAATCTTTCAGGTCATCGCGCAATAGAGATAAACTAGTACAAAATTTATCAATACAGAATTTTGTTAACACGCAGTACTGATGATAGTCACCCTGGTGTTAAGTAGCCTGCCGTAGCAATAAACGTTGTCATTAAAATTATGCCTATCATTACAGTTAACTGTGAAGCAATGGGGTTTTTTACCCTTTTATTAAAAGTGACTCAATTTAATACTTCCGGGTTGGTAAACCATTAACCATACAAATAATTAACAGATACCCATCAGTGTCTTAAATATGCATTAATTGTTTTGCTTTGAAAATATCGTGCACATAAGCTTGCCTCAATGTAATTTAGATTTGTGAAATCATCATCATAGTAAACATCAAACAACATATTAGTGACAAACGTTGCTGATGATTTATTTGTACAAGTGCCGATAACGTCACATCAAAAACAAAAATATATTTAATTTCAAAAGTAATTAAAACTGTTATCATTATATTGTTATTAACTAAAATATATTTACCTGTGTTACCAACTTGATTAATATGTGCGATTACATAAATTAGCTCAATAAAGAAGTGTTCACTGCAACTTTCATAACATCTAACCCCAACAGAATTGGCTTCACATTAACGAGATCCGCTCGGTGGTGATCAAACGGCTCCATGATTGAAAGGGACGTAGTTCAGCAAACACGCAGCTGGGCACAATGGGGCGAACGTTTGTGCTGCGTCTGCCCACTCTTTTGTAATTAGCTAACATCGGGAAGCTCAAAACACAAGGTTTTTCAAGCGATGAACTCACCCATACAATTATCTAGAGTGCAACAAAGCAAACTTTGTTTTCACTATCAAAGGATAGAACATTTTGAAATTTATACACATGACATTTTAACTGAATATTTTTATGTGGTTTTGTTGTTAGCATCCGTTAGTATTGGTCTTCGAACATTTGCCATACCTACCATAGTCTTTTACTTAAACTAACAGTGAATGAGCAGCGTTCTCTGCGTCCACTGTTCGATATGAAAATGGCCACCTCCCAAAAATGCCGCCAAATCTCTTTTATGGTATGCAGCACCTGCGCGAATATCGACCGCTCGCCGCCGACCATTAGCATTAGACGGTTTATATTGACTACCTTGATGCCTATTCGAGCTCTTGATTCATGTAAAATATACATGGACAGGTATACCATAATTATTATTAGCATAATTTAAATGGCATCCACCCCACCACAATTCTAAAAACTAAAACTGGAAGCTCCCAAAAGCAAGGTAGTTGGCAGAAACTGATAGCGGAAAGTTGAGTTGTTACGTGGCTGTTAAAAACTTTAGCCAGCAATCTGGCGCGAAACACGCAACCTAACGAGCCTTGATCGGTGACTGCTTATTCAACTAAGACATGATTTTACCACGAACATTCTCTATAATACCTTTATTAGGTTCTATCTGTACCGTCTGCATGATAATAATTATGTCTTCGTAACTCATTATTTGGCATGTGGCATACAAAAATATCCAAATAGTGTACCCAGACTGTAGCCTAAATTTCATAGTTTGCAGTTCCTAAAATTTATTGATTTATGTTATCCTTAGAAATCTGTTACTTCCACTCCTTAGTATGCTTCTGCACGACGCGTCGTTTCCTCCAAGCTTTTAAAAGATAGAGAAGTGAAAAAAGAAGTATGAGTAATACTACTTATATGACTAGTTTTTCTTCCAAAAATGAAGATTTTCCTCATCATATTTTATGGGCTTATAATTAACTGTCCACCTTATTAACCTAACCTCACCAACCAGTGAAAGCGATAAAACACCAAAAATATGTAAATGTTCACCAAATGAATGATTTGTAGAGTTTTTTATATATTTTGGTGAAAATGTTAGGTTGTTGTGTTTCTCAACCCTCGTGCAAAGTTCATCATATATCTCCAAAGTGCCAACGCTTGCTGGCTACAACGCTGACGTGTCCATTATCTTTTTAAAATAAATAATTGCAAAATTTAAAATTTTAAGAAACCCCCGGCGTCATTAATGATCTACCTAACACCATCTCATTAAGACTATGCATAAGAGCCCAAACACGCTATATCTGCTGTAAGTTTCTGAAGACCTTTAGCATATCGCAGACTCTTTGGTGGTATAGGATCAGCTCAAGGTTAGTATGTCACAGAAGTGACAGTACACCATATTTGACATCAATCAGATGTGTAAAAGTTAGTAAAATCCTATTATCATGTAGAAAATGAGCTGATAGTCAGCAAACGCCTGAATTGATGTTCATAAATTATAGCTAAGAACCATCGTAGTCACATCAGCTTTCAAACAAAAAAATCCGAATCAAATTCGGTCCATTCGTTTAGGCGCTACGATGCCACAGCAGACACACAGATACACAGACAGACACGTCAAACTTATAACACCCCGCTTTTTCGCCGGGGGTTAATTGTACAAAGGTAGCCAGATTATTACAGAGTATGGGATGCATTAACATCTCCTGTATCCAAATATACAACTGACCTTCACCTGACCTGCATTTTTGCTATTCTGTGACGTTAAAAATATTCATTTTATTTACCTATAATAAAAAAGTCAATCATAATCAAGGTTTCGAAATCAAATACTTATGTTACGTTTCTGTAGCTGAAGTAAACAAAATTTGTTAATTTACATTCCAAAATTAAACTAGTTAAATTTCCTCGGGGATTGTGGGAACAAAAATCTATACTGATTACAAAATGCTTACAAATAGAGATGTCTAGGGAATCCTACACACCAAATAAAGACTTAGTTAAATACTCTATAATCCCCGATGAAAATGAACAAACATAACTAGCAAATCAGTTGCCTAAATATGTATTAGTAGGTAGTGTATCTGACTGCGTAATTTCTGGGGTCTTTGTATACCCGTCGTAAAAGTTAATTCGGATTATATGTCACTGCTAAGGCGTAAACTAGTAGGACTCACACCTATTTAAAATAATAATAATAGTTATTTGCTTACTAATGTATACTTATATTACGGTACCCTTACATGGTTAATGTTTGATTGTTTGAAAATTATTTATTAAGAACAACATTTATGAACAACATGAAAGCAATAAATGATGGAAATGAATTGAAAAGTGATTCATGCTAGAGTTTACCAGTTATTCCAAGCGTAAATTTACCTATCTACTCTTTACTCTGTGTATTCCCGTGCGGCAGAAAATTTGTGGTCGGTTTAGAAGGCTTAGAAGGCGGTAGGAATGCCTGGAAAGCCTAAGTCCGTCTGGCTAGCTACCACCATCTTACCTAATCTGCCGCCATAACAATATGTTAACAGCATTGTTTTGTTCCGGCAATTGGAGGTATAAGATAGTAAGATAACCATGCGGGTGTAGCTTGCTTCCATCTTCGGCCCTTTCATCACTTACCATCAGGTGAGATGAAGGCCAAGACTTAAGAATAAAAAAATAAAATAAAAACCCTAATTTTATTAATACTTAAGTACAATTTTTGTTTACCTGTCAAGCCAATTGGTTTTTAATTTTCATAAGACTCTGAAGTATTACGCGGCTTGACAAATTCACAGCAATACATATAAAACCGTACAACTCCCACCTCAGTATTTATAAATTACATTAAAGCCTATTAGGCCCTACACCTGTCATAGCACAATACCGTTGCTGCTTCATACAAGGCGGAAACAATACAAGATTGACAGGGCCGACTACACCTTGTTGTTTACGGTCTGTAACGTGACTTCAACACATTCAACATAATCTCGACAAGAATTCTTTGTAACCCGACCGTGGAAATAACAATTCGTGTGGAACAACACATTTAGAAACACTGACTTGTAATATTGCCTCATTATTAGATATCTGAACATGCAATAGTGAATCTACACGCCTGAACATCGAGTGACGAATACCTAATACTATACACGATGTTTGGTGCATAGCATAACAAGCGGGCACCTTCCCATTTAACATAGTCATATAAATACTAATACTGTTATAAAAATTCATATAGTGAAATAAATCTAATCTCTTCATACAAAAAAATTTGTCAGTTTAACAAAATTTACGGAAAATGTCAAAAATAATTTTTCAATTTTGAACATTTGCTGACACTTACGTATTTAAGTATGACTATGTCAACGGGGGTACATTCGTGCCCGATTATTATGCTCTGTAAGTACAAAACACCTTGTATTTTTAAACACTGTTAATTATGGTTTGTATTTTTCATTTGACATAATACGATCCAGAGAAAATAGCACAAAAAAATTATAACAGCCATAAATGACAAGAACGAAATAAAACAAATTGCTAAGTATTTTACTCGCGCTCGTGTTACCGATTATTACAAAAGCTAATAACATATTTTTAATACAGTATTCAAAACGTGATGTGCTATCCAGAGAACACAATATAATTTCATCATAAACCAAAGCTCCTTATAAACGTTACGATCATGACAATGTTGAAATTTTTCCTACAACAGTATATTTTAGGGTGTAAAAATGTAGGTACCGGTAACGAGGTCGGGCGGCTTGTACGACAGCTAGTGGCAGTTTCCGCGACACAGCACAAACTTAACAAGACTTAGATTGACGCTTCTCCGGATGCAAACTACATCACTATGTAAGCTTTAAATTCTATACCTTAGATACTAGCACACTACCTGTGTGAAACAACAGCAGAGCGATTCTGTAAGAACCATATCTACAATTCGAATCTGAATCCGCGGTGAGTTCATGTATTGGTATTCTCTAAATACGTTTCTATACTAGCGCCACTCGTGCGAGGGTGGCAGCGAGACGAATTACGTGGCCGTGAGTTTTTGTATGAGATGACGTTTGAATCGGCATTCTGTAACAGGAATCCGCGGTCACTTCGACACACACTTCGCTTTCGAATTCGAATTCATCTGTCAAATAAAAAGTTAGTGTTTTTAAAGTGGTTTTGAGTGAGTAGCGCTATAAACTTGACAAATATTGTGAATTAAAAGATTTTTTTTTAAAAATCTACAAATAATTTCGTTTCGTTACGTATAAATTGTTCATACTTAATGGCTCGCATGTTTTTATTAAAAACTTTGTTAGAAGAGGCTCATTCTTTGGACAACATCGAAATGCGTCGACAGGCTAATGAAATCCGAAGTTTATCTCTTATAACTAGAGATGATGACTATGTTAGGGTGTACAGATTGTCAAAAGATCTTATTGACCAGTTAGAGCTCGAGTTACAACCTATAATAACAACCAACAAATGTCGAGGCCGAGGACTTTCAACTCGGGTAAAGGTAAGCTCATTTTATCAATATTTCTATACGAATGGGTATAGTAATAGTATGGTTATAAAATCACCCCTTATCTTTATGTTAAAGATTTATGATAATTCAGTACCTGTATTAATTATAACATTATCTTGAAAGTGCTAAGAAACTACTTATTTTTGTTGATGTTGTTTAGCATTGTACTGCTAGTTTGCAGATTATAGAATCATAGTCATACATAAGTAGGACACTATGTCCATGACATAGTTTTATAACATTTAAAAATTCTTTTGAGATTAGACATTTTCATCTCAGGCATCTCAATAGAATTTCAGACCATTCAGAAAGAGCCTTATAATTAAAGTAACTTATTATTACATTTTTTTCCAGATACTGTGCCCCTTGTCATTTTTGTCAAATGGTAGTTACCAAAAAATAATAAAAGAGAATGTGCGGACATATTTGTCACAATCTTCAGCATCTCGGTGTATAACTGAAGTGGTGGAGGCTTTAAATAATCCAAATATAATAAAAAAATATATAAGGTTCCCTCAAAATATACAAGAAAGGCAGATATTAAAGGAAAGGTACTTAGGTTGTTTTTATTTATTTTTCTTATTCTAGTGATTGCTGTTGTATAGATAAAAGTGCATTATGTAAAATAATATGATACCCGACAGGGTCCCCTAAATTGTACTTTTCCTATGTTAAAACACCATTTATAAACTTTATGGTTGCAATAAATTATTGAGTATTAATCTCATGTTAATCTACCTAGCACTTTATTGGGCAGATTTTATGAAAAATATAAAATTCCTGCTGTGATTGGCTGCATTGATGGAACTCTTGTGGCCTTAAAGAAACCAGCAGATCATGAGGAAAGATTTTATTGTCGTAAAGGCTACCATGCAAGAAATGTGCAATTGGTAAAATTTCTATTTAATGTCTCTTTAAAGTAGTTGGGTTTTATCTTTTATTTTAGATATCATGTGTTCAATGCGAATAAACATTTATTATTATTATGATTATCACTAGACATTTTCATGATTTCTTTTGTTTTCAGATAACTGATGCAGATCTAAATATTTTACATGTTGATCCAACATATGGAGGCGCAACTCATGATAGTTTTATATTTAATTATAGTACTATAAAAGATCACTTGGAAGCATTGGCAAATGACGGTGAAGAAGTCATTTTACTTGGTAAATATTTTGTACAAAATAATTTTAATCTCACCATAATGACCCAAAATTAGTCAGGCAATAATATATTTTTGTGAAAAAAAAAGGGATCAAAATATTATATTTCTGATACCACAAAGTTGGTAAACAAATCTATAGGTGGTAAGTTGTTACAGTTGCTTAAAGTTTAAGATTTACAAATCTGCAACCCCTTCACGGAGCTCAGAGTATGTTGCTAACTTGTGCCATAAGATGTGAGGTCCTGTCTTTAATTTTAAAATAATAAATTAAGAGACTATTCATTCACCAATATTTTCAAATATAACTTGTGAAAATTAACTTTTTTTATGCCAAAAGTTTTGTTTCAGGTACTAATATATTGTTATGTTTCAGGTGATTCTGGATATGCTCAGCGTGCCTACCTTATGACTCCCGTCAGCATTGCTGAGGATGAATCTCCAGAGGCTTATTACAACAGTCTACACTGTACAGGCCGTAACACTGTCGAAAGAACAATTGGTCTCTTAAAAGGTCGATTTAGGTGTTTGTTGGTACATAGAGTACTAAACTATCACCCAGATAAGGTTGCTAAAATAGTAACAGCTTGTTGTGTTCTGCATAATATTTGCAATCGCTCAGGACTGCCAGCTGTCACTATTTCTCAAGAAGAGATGCTAGAAGAGATGGAAATGATAGCTGAGGTTCAGAGAAGGCAAACTGCAGATTTACCATCTCAGACAGATTTGAACTTTGGCCAGCTAAGGAGGCAAGAGTTAATTAATAGGTTATGGCGTTCGCGTCGAAATAATTAATTACAAGCTTTTATTTAACTTGCAATGTTTATATGTATGTAAAATGTTCGGGTCAAATCTTGCAACTCAATTATAGCTGGTATCCTATGCAATCTTTTATTAACTTATCTTGTAGCACATCCCCTATTGTAGGTGGGTTGGAAGATATTTCTTTTAGAAATAAGCCACACCTTTTGTACATTTTTTATTATTATGCTTTTCTTTTATTGTTTCTGTGTACAATAAATTATTAAATAAATAACTTTAGCCAATAATTTGTCTAGTCAACCTGCTTCAATTGAGCAGATTCATTACTTAGATTCAATGCTCCTATATCAGAGCAATTTAGTTGTTCTGGCATAGAACTTAGAATTTTGGAATCTATTCCAAATAATTTAAATTAAATAATAAGACAACAAAGTAAATCTCTGCAAAAATTTTAACAAAAAAGTTTTTGTTAATATGTGATTTTTTAAATATTACTTATTATAATATTATTGCAGGGTATACACATATTACTTGTTACTACTGTATTGTGGGTAAATCATTATTAAAGTTAGTTAGCTACCAACCGCTGTTTTATTAACATCGTTACATTGGCGCAGTCGGTAATTAATTTCAGTAAGAAATAAGATACGTCAGTGATCTATTTTTATAAACCTAATTAACAATACAAGTCCGATTATTCCGTGAGTGATTAAAAATAACGATGCCGATCGGTAAAATCGAGCTATTCGACATAAATTCTAAACAATGGCTGACGTGTCAATCAGTTCATTATTTTAAACGAAATAAAAACAACATTAAAAGTACCGATGTTGATTACCGTTGTTGGAGAAGCGACATACGCATTAATGTGTGATCTTTGTGCACCGGCGGCCCCGGAGACCAAAACATATGAGGAATTAGTTTCATTGGTGACTCATCATCTCGAACCGCAACGCTCCGAGATAGCCGAACGACATATTTTTCGACAGAGGCGACAACGATCAGGCGAGTCGCTGACTGAATATCTGCAACATCTCAAACATCTCGCCGCCACTTGCAACTTCGGTCCTCGTCTCGAGGAAGACCTCCGAGATCAGTTTGTTTCGGGGCTCGGGAGCGAAGTGATGAGATCACGTATATTCGCGGAAAAGGACATCGACTACAAAAAAGCAGTGGAGCTAGCTCTGGCGCTGGAGGCCGCCGACAGGCACGCGGAGGTGAGCGGCGCGGCGGCTGCGGGCGCGGTGAGTCCCGGGCGCGATGAGCCTGGCGGCGGCAGCGGCGGCGGCGAGGCCTTGCATGCGGTGCACTCGCGCCGCGGGGGCGGCCAAGGCAGCGACGGCGGCGCGGCCGCAGCTGCGCGCGCCGCGTGCACGGCTTGTTGGCGGTGCGGCAAGGCGCATCGGGCGAACAAGTGTAGGTTCGCTAACTACAATTGCGATGAATGCCATCATTTAAGAGTGATGTGCGATAAAATTCGTAGACGTGTACTTAAGTGGTAGTGCAAAGTCAAAGTGTCAAAATTTCATAAGTGATAATTCGGAGGATGACTTTTACAACATTAGAGTGACATCCCAAGGTAACCAGCCTTATTTTATTACTTTGCAAGTGATGGACGAATCTTTAGATTTTGAAAGCGACACAGGCAGTCGTATATCGGCAGTAAATGAACAATGCTAATATAGGTATTTTAAGAAAAACAAATTGTTTACAGATAATTTAATTTTACTTTGTTATTCCGGGTCACATATTGAACCATTAGAGTATATACTTGTAAATGTAAAATTGAAAGAAGTAAAAGCGAATAATTTACTTTTGTATATAATTAAGGGAGGAGGTAGACCGCTATTGGGCAGAGAGTGGTTACAAGCTCTTAAAATAACTCAAATAACTATAGACGAGTTAGTTGAGGATCGGGTTGTAAGCCAACTACGCCAAGAGTACCCAGAAATATTCACTGAAAAATTAGGAACGTTTCAAACAAAAACCTACTTAGTGCGACCGAAACGTCTTCCCTTTCAAAAAATTGTATGGAAGATATTTAGTAGCCTCTCGTAATCCCTACGCGGCAACATTGTTGGTAATAAAACTCAAAATATAATACTGTTGTATATAATATACCTACTGTTTTATTATTATTTTTTATTTCTATTTACAATGCGGGCACGAGGGTTTAAAAGCATTAGCTGCTTCTGCTAATGCTTTTAAACCTTCCCCCAAAACAGTTATTGCTGCAGTCATTCGTTTCCCCATGGTCGTCAAAGCTTCTATCTCTCTTCTATCTCTCCCGGTACTATGTTCTAACATAGCCTGAATGACTCGCGTGTGAGACTGCTGAACCTCAATCTGCTGTTCTTCCACCCTCAAAAATCTCTCAGTAATGCGAGTAAATTCAGTTCTTCTTTGAGAGGGTGGAGCTGCAATTGGTCGCGAACGCGATGCTGAAAAAATATCCGATAATTATATACACTGGCCTGCAATACTTTGTATAAAAGTTTTCAACTTCGATTTTCTCCTAAACTATTAAACTCAGAGATTGAAATAAAAAACACAATATTTAGAACAGTTAAAACATTTTTCATGAACATAAGTGTATTTTACGTAACTAAAATAGTAAAACTTAGTTTTAATTTCTAACTTAAATAGAACAGAAGTTATCGTCACATTTATGAGTGCTATACTTTCTTTTAAAAGTAACATTAACAAAAAATAAGTATCATATTTGAAACTCATAATTCAAAATCATTTTATTCAAATTCAAAATCATTACTCAATGCTACTTCCACCTATCTCAGTCATTGAAAATCAATTTGTTTTGTACCAGGGAGTTTTGAATTAGAATTTCTACCTCAAGATAATTAATATCAACCTTTCACACAAATTAATTTATGATAGATTTCATTATGACCACACACTCACGTACCAAAATAAATAAATAAGAACATAGACTCCATAAAATAATCTTCAATTACAATTCGAAAAAAATATGATGTTTTTCAATACTAACTAGAAGATGCAGCATCTCGACTGTTACGAGTCCTTCGGGTTGATGTTAAACCGCGACGAGAAGGCGAAGCTAACAGCCTTGACTGGGGGGTTGGTGTCACAGTACTAGGTTGTTCATGCATTTCTAAAAAAAAATCATCACTTAAAAGCTACACTGGGCACTAGTCTTCTCAAACGTAAAATTGTCCTGCTCTCAAACTTTACAGAGATATACCTAATGACGTCCATTCGTCTGCTCTTAATCTGCTCTTCTTGCACAGGAAGAGAGGGATGGGCGATATATGTGTTCTAAATGTAGGTATTAGGGGTTAAAGTATGAAATTGCCGTTTTGTATGGGGAATTTAACATAAATTCATTTCGCAATCCGGGCGACTGCTCTAACCATTGAGCCACCCATTACTTGGGATATCCCTGTGAAATTCTTCTAGTCTATCTGTATTTGCTTTTATGAGCTAAAGACTAGTTTTATATTATTTTAATTACTAAGTAATTTTTCAAACATAATAATGTTAAAATCAAAAATTACGAATATTTGAAAGCACTGCCCCAACTTAACCGAATCGTAGGTATTTGTAAAAATACTCGTTTCGGATGTTGAAATAGAACATTTCGACATTGTAGGGTGGAAGTTAGCTCATAAACGCAAATACAGATAGACTAGAAGAATTTCACAGGGATATCCCAAGTCCTGGGTGGTTCGATTCGATTCCCGCCTCAGGACGTGAAATTTTTCTAGTTTTATATTATTTTAATTACTAAGTAATTTTTCAAACATTTATAATAATGTTAAAATCAAAAATTAAGAATATAAATTCATTTTCCATACAAACATATTTGCAATTTTTTTATGAAACCACAAATCTAAAATTTATGTAATTTTGTGGCTATATTAAGACAACATTAAGCTATAGGTACGATACCTAGAGGAAAAAATTTAAAATTGATAATTTTTAAAATATATTCATATTTTTATAAGGGAAACAGACAGCAACACTTAGGTTGAGCTGTTTATGAAAATTTATTTCTAGTCAAAAGAATTAAAATAAGAATAAAATTTTATACGTAAATAAGTCATTGAAATGAAGTTTAAAATAATAAAAGAACAATGTACATAGCTATTGTAATATAGGAATTACATATACACTAATGAATATTGAGGAAAAAATCTGCAATTTCATACTTAAATACCTACTAACAGTCAAAAAATAAGCCAGCATCTTCGATTTAGAATTCAAGAGGTATGATCTGTTTCAACTCTTACCAGAAATTCCAGCATCATGAGTAATCCTTCTTGAGAAGGTATTTGTAGAACCGCGGCGAGAAGGAGATGCTAATAATCTTTGCTCAGAGGTTGGTGTCACCACCTGAGCTCCTAAAAAAAGAATTGATTTAATTTAATTACTATAGGAGCATAAATTTAATTAGGAGTAAGCAAATAATGATAAAATTAATCAAAATATGAGACCAAAACACTCACTTGAAGAACCAACATCTCTACGGGGTCGAATAATTAAACTGGCGCTGCTGGTGCTAGTACTGCAACGGGAGGGCGAAACAATCGGCATAGACAACGGGGATGGGATGCGTGAAAGGGTAGGATGTGGAGGCGATCGGTTGGGATGGGGAGATAATGTAATAGGTGCCTGGGAGGTATCCTGAAATATATCAAATTTAACTACAAACTTGTAGAAAATATTTAAATAGTGAAAAGGTTTTCACCAGAATCTTAAAGGACTCAACAATGTTATTAACATTGTTATTGTCAGGTGGGCTTAGAAGCCCTAACACCAACCAAATGAGACAGAAAAACTTTTGCCACAATGGAGAATTGAACCCCGGACCTCCAGATCGGAGCACAGTGGACTGAACCACTTGATCTTGGAGGCGGGGAAACTTTTTAAGAAGTTCATAAGGTTAGTAGGTAGTCTTATATCAATAGTCCAGGATATATTTTAGCTACTTGATGTTTCAACATACATGGAAATGAGCTCGGCTAGTTCCCACAGCAGGATCCTCGTATGAGCTACTGAACAGCCTTCTTGCTGCAGTTAGCCTGTTGCAATTATCGATTGGCTCCTGTTCCTGAAAACACAAATTATATCTACATATCCATAATTTTTTTCCAAGAAAACACATAATTAAGTAGACATATATATTATACCACTAGATAACAAACAAGCTGACGACCCACCTGGTGGTAAGCGGTTACAGCCGCCTATAGACACCTGCAATAACAAGGAAAAGCACTTGATATTGCAGGTGCGTTGTCGTTATTATTTTATGATTATTAACGCAGTATTCATTAATATTTGTATATGATATTATAAATGCAGTATGCATTAATATTATTTTATGAATATTAATTATTAATGTTTTATGTATTAACTTCCTTTAGTCATCATTATGTATTATGTACGTGCCTACTTAACATGTAAATGCTTTGGTGTAAACTGTATATTTACAATGTACCTATACTTTATTATAAATAAATAAATAATCATAAATAGAAGCTACATTACTTACCAAAACAATAACCGAATCCTGAAGAACTGAGCCACTAGGTAGGCTACCCAAATGTGATTGGGTTTCGTGGTGGGATTGATTAAATGCCTGTAAATACAGAAATTGGTTAATATATTATTCCAAAAATATTCTCCGATAAAATATTAACAATACTTACATTAGAGCTAGCATTTTGACCTTCTGGTTGTGGTGATGAAAGGGTCTGAGTTTCCTGAAATAAACAATACAACTAACAATTATATTCATACACATAAGAAATTATTTTTAAGACAGAAGTTTTCAGTAAGTAAAGTGTTTTACTAATCTTCAGTTGGTTATAGTTACTAAAACATTTTTGTATGTTAAATATCTCACCGGAAATGGATTATACCCCAAATGCGAGTCCCCTGTGGAAAACCCTTCACCACCACACAACGAAACAATGCGCTCCTCTATTACAGAAAGCATTATATTTTCATTATCAATTCCACCACCAGTCCTTCGCCTAGCAGCAGCGCATGCTGCAACTTTTTTCTTTATGGCACTTTTTTTGTCAGACCAATACTAGGTACATGAAATAAGAAAAAAAACTTAGAAGAGATGGTTAATTATTGTGTTTAAAACTATGTTAGTTAAAAGGTTGAATATATAAAGCTTGCATTAGATCGATGCCCACGCAAATATTTAAGTGTCTTTTTTTCGAAGAATGTTAGGTGGCTCTAACTTTGATTAGGTACTACAAACCTTCGTCCACTGCTTATATGTTTTTATTGTGCCACCCATACTATTGAGACGTACGGAAAGTTCTTGCCACTGCCTTCTACTTCTTTCTCTGGCATTTTGAGTCCTTAGTAGTGTTGAGTAGGACTTACAAGAGGCATTACATTTGTACGGGACATGACGTCACATTGTAAGAGTGGCTCACAATTTTAAAATGTACTACTTCACATTTTATGTCGCGGTATTCGCGTTTACTCACTCACTCACTCACCGAAAGAACTGAGACTGAGAGAGACGAACGCGAGCGAGGCATTACATTTTATTGTTACCGAGCCACACAAATACACAATACGCTTCAAATGTTACATTTGTACTCATCGCTTCAAATGTACTGCCGAGCTTATGAACGCCTCGCCTCATTTGAAGTGGGACGTTGTACTGGCTCAGTAGAAAAAAGAGGCTACTCTTACAAACTCATTTTCAAACCGTGTCCTACCCAACACTAGTCCTTAGAAAACCTTTCGCCAAGCCTGGGTTTTGTTCCAAAAAGTCTACTAAGGCCTCAATTTGCGCCGATGACGGATGAGAAGAACGTTCATTTGGACTGCAACATTTTGGAATTATTAGCAACAAACTAAGTGACTCCAGAGATATCTATACCATTACTTAGGTAATATACTTACTTCATGATGTAAATAACTTCACAATTTAACTCAAAAACACTGAAATTGAAGTACTTAACAACTTGGAAACAAGAACCACTTGAGATTGTTTTGAAAATGTACTACAAAAAAGTTTTGATGTTGTCATTTCTTTTTCTTAAATTCTCGTAGCCGGTAATGCAAAGGGACAAATTTACAGCCATTTATTACGTGATTTTTATTAAAATTACATTTTCTAATTTATTTTATACTAAATATAAGTTTGGTTACACATAAAAGCATTTAATATGGTGTTATTATTAATAGAATATCTATAATTTTACAAATAACTAGCAATCGATATATATCGATATATCCGTTGCAATCACTAGTAACATGACGAAACGTTTCGGCGGTCACTTCACTTCGCAAGGGATCGAGTGATGTTTACAGAATGCCAAACCAAGGTCATTCGAGACCGAAAGCGAAGTGTGAGTGAACATCGAAGTGAGGTGCGTGTTTAAGTTACTATTTATGAGAATCGACATACAGCCCCGTGACACTTATCTGAACAGAACAAAGAAAATTTATAATGTCTAAGAAAAATAATGGCTAAGAGACGATAAGAAAACGATTTAATGCAAATATTTAAGTGTATAGCCATAAAAATATATTGCTCCAAAAAAATAAGCTGAAGAGCAGATTACAACCTGTAAATACTAATTAATTTCTAGATGGCAACTAGAAACAAACTCGTATACATTGCTGAGTCATGTTATTACAGCAATTCACTTAATTATTTCGGGCATAAATCTTTAGATATTTGCTTATTATTCGTTTCTAATTCTAGGTTGACTTTGCGCACTCGTCACGCTATGGGGAGCAAAAGTGGGTATAATTTTCAAACTAAATTGCTGAGGAAATGAACAAAGCTATTTATGTAGTGAAGTTATTCGATAATAAACTGCAAGCATAACTTTTGAATGCTTACGCTTCATAAATCATGAAATTGGTTTGAAATTAGAAATAGAAAATAATGGTTACGCCAAAGGTAACAGCCCGACACCACATCATCTCATCTGTTCTTATGAAGTTGAATCACAGATTAATGATAAATATATCTACGATGAAGTTGAATAATAATATACATTTCGGATTACACCTCAAAATGTCATCGATATTATGTGAAAAGGTTTTATTAGACATTGCATTGAGCTGGAAAACGAATGATTAAGTTCTACTTTACGACAATGATAGAGTGAACACTAACCTTGTCTACAGTCAGACAGTCACAGAGTTCGAATCCAGGACTACATGTTTATGCCAGTTAATGCGATGACTACGAATGTTTGTAAAAACACCCGAAAAGCAAGAGTTCCTTGTGTAGAGTTAATTGCCAATATATGACAATCGTATTATAACATTATAACTTGCGGAAAAATTAATTATTTTTGATAACAAAATTAAATAATCGTCATTACACCGAAGCTTACCAGGCGAAATTACTTCGTGCTATAGAAGTCACAGATAAAATTTGAATGACATTTTTTGTTATTTTGTATGTATGTATGTATGCTTGTATACCTATTTTATTTTGAAACAATATTTTACGCGTGTTTATCTGCTATCTATTTTTAAAAAGACAAGCTTTATGAATTAACTTTATATTATTTTTATAAATTAACTTTTCCCCCCTTACAAGCACGTTCGTTGTTCATTTACGGTAGAATATCTATAGTATAGACGGTGGTGGTGACAATGCGTCAATAAATTAAAATATGGGCTATATTGCTTCATTGAAATGGTTTGCAACTTTCAAAAACATCTTATTAATTTGGTAATTTCATGACATTTCTCTGAACTAATATAGCCCATGTTTTAATTTATTATCGTATTGTCGTCACCATCCTGTATGAATATTAGAAATATACTAATTACACTTACAGACATTCATGACTCGTTAACAAATGCTCGTACTTAACATACAAACATCTACCCCTATCGGTATTCGAGCCCGGGACCCGTGACCGATTAGTAGTAAGGTGTACAGACCACTCGACCAGCCGGTCGTGTAATATTGGTGTGAGTCTTAAGATAAAATTATTATACTGACCAATTTATGAAACATCATTAGATAATTAAACTTAAATCATACATAAAAGAACAAGAATTTTAACTGAAACATATCCTTGATACATTTAATGTGAAAACCAAATACAATCACGCCCAAGGGAATGAGACTATAAACAGCACACAGGGACCGCAACATGGGTAAAAATAATACGGCGGAAAAGTTTTGTTTGAGCCGAGGCTAAAGCTGGAGGATTGTTGTCAACATTACCTAATTTGAGCTCAACAGAAGTGCGTTCGTTATGCACGCCACTACCTGAAAATACATTTTGTATGTTGCCGTAACAAATTATTAGTACGAGAGACGAGCTCACGTTGAATGTTTTATTTTTAAAAGTAATTATTTTTTATGTATCTGTTATCGTTTATTCTATTCATACTTGAGGTAGTGTGGAGATTTGTATGTATATTTACTATTTATTGTACTGGTTTGGATCAATGAAACACTTTTGACGATTAAAAAATAGTGCATTGATCATAGTTGCTCAAAAATTTTGAGATTTTCCTACGATTTGACAGCCGAATGGTGACGGTTTGATAATTGGTGTGAGTGTAAGAAAATATTTTATTTATTAGATAATCATTAGACTTGATTAGATTCAGATTTTAATATGTTATCCAATACCTATTGGAATTTAATCCGTAGGCTTCTTTGTTAAGCAGCACTACAAATAACTTGGCGGTCATCACTTTGCCTGTCAAAATAAGTTAGCGAATATGCCTAGCGAATAACCTGCTGACCTGTCACTAAATTTGGGCTAACATCTGACATACTTTCACCAATCTAAAATCGCGTAATATAGGCAATCCGGCCACTTGTATCTGTCCTTCAATGATTTATAAATGAGTTTAACCTTAAATCTTTGTAATGGTTTATATGTACTTATAGATTTTATTTTCTCCGGCACTCCTACTGCGCTATAAAAAACAATAATAATGTGTTTCAATTTTCATAAGTTGGTTGCTGGGTAAGTTCATGAATTATTGATGAATATTTATTTGACTATCCAAAATTCTAAATAAAACCGGTTTTACAATCCTCTGTGGGCTCACCTATAGATATCAATTTATGTTGTTTATTTTCTGTACGAATTTAGACAAATATCATTATTAATCTCTGACGGGCCTTACGAGACTAGACGTTTTACTTATCAAATCAAATCAATCAAAAATCATTTAATGAAGGTGGACTTTTGTTAACAAGTGCTTATTGACGTCAATAGTAATTAAGTAGTCGTATTCTACCGCTGATTCGAAAATTTGCTTGCATTAAACCAGTAATATAAAATGAGGAGTATTTCATGAATCCTTGATTTCTTTAGTTCAGACATTGGCTGTGTCGAATGAGGCTATTATTACCTACGTGCGTGACACAAAACCATATAATTTAATAAAAGAAACGCCCATGTTACGGGATTTAAGGTTTTATTTGACAATCTTCTTCAGTTGACAAAATGTCATGTTACAAAAAATATTTGTTTTATTTTCTTTAAATATTAATATTCAGACACGTACACCAATTACGAAGCCAAAACTAAGCATCGTGAAGAGTGTGTCATAAGGATAAGAGATTAATGAAAACATATTAATAAACATGGATAGAAACATCCACGACAGTTAACAAATGTTTGTACTCGTTATAAATATTGAGATTTGGTATATAAGTAATATCTGAAAACATTCTCGTGCGGCTAAGTAGTTAGCGGAAAAAAATGCAATGGTTGGCATGCATGTAGCTTTTACATATAAGTATAATAAAATGTAGAAGTAGAAACACGTCGTCAAGTTTTTTTTCGACTTCCGAAAGAAACACTGTTGCGAATTTAATAAAGAACTTACGACTTATTGACGGTTTAGTTAGTGTAACTTTTGTACAAGACCAAGGAGGCTGGTTTAGCGCTTTTTACTTCTTCTATATATCCGTCATATGTTTTAATTATTCTTCTTATTCTTATTCGTCATTATTCTTCTATTCAAGTTGCTACAATGGTTTATATACAATATTTTTACCATGAGTTGATGACCGTTTCATTTTCGCTCATCAATAGATGGCTCATCGCAAATAACAACTTTAACCCTTTTCATTAAAAATTTGGCGACACACAAGAATCCCGTAAGAAGTAAAAATTAACTTCACGATTTGTTTCCACTTCTATTTTTGAATATAATTATATAAAAGCTACACGCATGCCAAGTTTCATGCTTTCTGCCGAATAAGGTAAGAAGCCATGCTACCACGGCCAATTATGCTTTCTTTAACTTGGTGTGATGTTTGACATGCTCATTGCTCATGACAATAAGACTCTTCTTTGAGATAAATTACTCCAGAAAATAACCGGTCAAACATTTGGCGCATTGTATTGATGTTGGTATACTTATTGGTTTAGTATCCGTAGCTAAATGTAGGTGGGCATAATACCAATATACATACTATTAAACAGTTTGACCTTGAGACAACCCTTACTGCGTTGTAATAGATGCCGCTTTCGTAGTGCAACTGTTACACTTGATGTGCTGTCTTCTGTACAGTATGTATATTATTTACACAAATATTTCACTACAAAATACTCGAATATAATTGATAGTTATATAATGTTTTTGTCAAATATAAGTATTCCAGAATAAAGTCAAACAAAACATAATAAAATAACACAGTTTAACACAGTTGTAATTGTAACACAGTTTTGTGTTAAGGTCACCTGTGTACATCATGTTTTTTTTTGTTTTAAGTTGTTTTGTGTACAATAAAGAATAAATATAAAATATTGATTGATGTGAGTGTGATACATGCCTACAATACCTCGCTGCAAAACTTTTCTATGTTGTTGATAGTGATAAAAATATGTACCTATATCCTAAAAATTATATATACTGTGCACCGAACTGTCTTTCACAATCAGGTTCACTTCCCTCCCTAACCAAGTCATATAAATTTCTAGTCTAGTCACTTTTCTTATATTTTAAAATACAATTTAAGACAACATATCCTGATGTAACACAGTTAATCTTTTGATCCCGGTGACAGTGATAGAGAAGAAACACTCATTCTCAGTGTGTCAACTAATCGGAATACTGTTATGAGACGTCCGGCGGAAACAAATGCTGAAGACATACTTTAACAACCTAATCGAATTAAACAGTAAATAGTTTAAAACTAAAATATTTATGAAGCTTGCTGAGCGTTCGAACAATCTCTGCGGCGTATCGGTTAGGTCCCCAGACTGCTATGTAACAAGGCTGGGCGAGGAACACATCCTATTTCATGTTCAAACAAGCACCCACAAAGAGATCCGCAGTGCACATTCGGATTATAGTGTTTGACTAAACAACCAAATAAGAACCGCAGGGATTACCTCACCCACACCGACAAGAAGTGTAAATTCCTGGAGTTCTTTGAAATAATATCTCTAAAAGCAATAAACCAGTAAGTTGGAACACACTCCTGAGAAATATACCAAAGTTTTCAGTGTGAGTCGTAACTTACGAGTACACAGAAGGCTGAGGTAATAATTTGTGTCTTACTTATGGTGTTTGCAAGTTTAAAACGTTGAATCATTGGGAACATTAGCATTTCATTTACTTCAAGGTATATACAATTTTAAATAAAACTTTCTACCTTTTTAACTACTTATCATACTACCGTAATGATATTTTCCGAAAGGTAACCAAGACTAAATATCATAGATACAATGTGCTTACGTCAGAAAAGTATCATGTGTAGGTCAGTTCTACTAATACCATCCATTAATATAAACTGTGACCGTGGAGAACAACTCCTTACTACTAAAACCGTTAAGGTGATATTACACTTCAGGTTCAGGTTCAATGAAATTGAAAGCAATTCTATTGAAAGGCACTGAACATTGAACATTGTATTGATTTGATATTTACACAAAATATATCCAACATGACATTCAATGTTAATTTTTGTAGCAATGTCGTGCAAAGCGTAGGTGCATGCAGGTGTTTTCACTAATTAAAATTTGTGATTATTTAATGAAATAAAGGTTACACAAAACTAAAAACACAAAATTTTTTTGGAGTTGGTGTTGGTTTTAAAATATTTTGATGTGTTTTGGATTGAAGTTAAAGATATATTTTCAAAGTAATAAATGGACATGGAAGGCATTTCATCATGACAACGCATCTGCTATACCAAGTGATTTTTTCCTTGTTATTGCAGGTCTCTATAGGTGACGGTTGCCACTTACCAACAGGTGGGCTGTCAGCTTATATATAAAAGCTATTTATTGGTAGAATTTGTAGCAGAAGATACGCTTCGCTGCTATACGTGGAATAATCATTGTTCAATGTCCGTGTTCATTCAAGCTAAAATTTTAAATTAGCTTTCCGCCATTGAAAGCTCATTTCTTAGAATGACACTAAATAGTTACATTGAAATGTATTTAGACGTGTCAATGCCATTGAAGCAATGGAATTGAAAACAATATTGAACCGAAATTGAAGCGTGTAATATCGGCTTTACGTTAATACACAAACCGTAAAAAGCAACCCAGAGTCTCATTTCATGAAGCATGTGTAGTGATAATCTAATTGAAAAATTAACATAAGCCGCTTGACTAAGGTTTTAACACGGTGAATTGGAATAAAAAAACAAAGTACCTACTAAGTGATACCAAACATTAATAACAGAACAATACAGCGTAGCTTTTCAATTGTAGTGCGACCGAACACATCATCGGTCATGCAGCAATTTGTAAACTAGGGAACAACTAACCGTCGCGCGGCGGTGACAAATTGCGACAGCCGAGCTGATCGGGCACGTCATTGCAAAACGACGTAACTGGATCATTTTCAATAATATATGTTACAAAAAAACTATGACTGTAAAATTGGTACATTCGTATTTTAAATTTTAAGTTGAATTTTTAAGATACTGAACTATGAACTTGAGTATATCTTACTAATTAAATTATTTTCTTACAAGTGGTCGCCCGCGGCGCGGCGGCGGCGGGATTCCAGCTATCGCGCCATACATTTGCCTATGTTATCTCTAAGGAAACCTACCTCTATGCCTGTGGCCAAGTTTCCTTTGAATCGACTTAGGAGAGAAAATGTAACAGAGAGACAGACAGAATCATTTTCTCATTTATAACCCATCAAGACCTCCAGAGATATAACACCGCTTGATAGAATAGTGTTAGTATAGAGTTCATTATTTGTTAGGTTTCTACAATTTGGTATAACTTAAAATATTAATATTTTAGGTAAAAAATATTGATATTAATGAGTCAGTTACATTATTCTTGCAATGGCCAGGCGTGATATTCTCTACACCATAGATTGGTGATAAGCGACCAATTCCAGGAGGCGCCACGACGGGTCGGAAGTCGTTATTAGAGTAGGCGGTGCTACCGAGCAAATTGCGCCCGGGCACGCCATCTGAACGTGACACTGCTGTCGAACACAGCTTATTTGAAACGTCTTACTGTGACACTTTGACTTCAACGGAAACGCGAATATTGAATAATATTATACACCCTTCGTCGCAAATAAAAATTGTATACATTGTGTTAAGCCTTTGTAACCTACACGATTACCTCGCATTTCCTAGCCCTTTCATTGCTTACCAACCCGCTGGCATCTCTTCGATAATAGAAAACGTGTGTTCCCTCCTTCCTATAACATGGGTTTCGTCAAAATGGGCGTGGAAAGACACTTTATGGTCCGGTAAGGTGGAGGAACCTATAACAATATGCTCAGGCTGCACTAGCATATTATGGACACGTCTTACCGCTTCTCATCATCCTTACCTTACCTAAGCCCGACAAAAATGACATTACGGTGTAAACAAAACCGTTTCTCGAGCTTCTCGTGTTTCTTGTGCTACGCGTGCAGGAGGTGTTGAGTCATTTGCCGTGTTTCATATAAAAAATAACTAATTCTGCAACCGGTTTCCTTGCTAATTTAGTTATAGAAAATTTTTAATTTTTTTAACCCATCTGGTGTCAAACAAGCATACGGCTTAGTTGGTGGTAAGTGGTTACGGTAGCTTAGTGAAGCTTAATTGTAATACCAAGGATTTAGAGAATTCATCCTACTCCCAACACGTTACACGTTTTCTCAATGAGCTCAGGCGACCTTATAGCTAATACTACGTAGTAGGGCTATTCAGTTTTGATCTTCGCTATGGTGGGAATGGTTCTATAGAAGCGGATCTAGATCTAGAATCTCTTAAAACATGCTTACCTTGCAGACCTATTAAAAATCTCAGCTAAATGCACAATACGGCTTTTGCAAAATGCCTAGCTACTTTGTAAAACAACCAGCGTATTTTTAACGACTACCTTTCATTTTATTGTCTATTATGTAATACAATTAAGGCGATCTATCGAAACGTTGTTTCGGCCAAGACCGATAGGGATAGAGATATGGCTGACACAGCGGGAGGAAAAAAGACAAAACAGCGATCGCGCGTGAAAAGTAAACGAAATACACAAATTATTTTATTTAAAAATAACCTTATGGACTACAAAAAAACGCTTCTACACGATTCTGAATATTAATGATATCTACTATTTAAAGTAATTTCCTATTGAATAGAAATTATCGTTCACCAATATACTTAAGTTTTCTCGTTTATAAGAGGTCTTTTCGGAAATAAAATGTATCGAGGCAAATTCCTTTAATCGTGTTTTCGTTCTGCTCGTATCTAGATAAGGATATGAAGTAACGTATATTTGATTTTCAGATTCGTAAGATCTTTCAGCAACGTATGACATTACTTATAAAAGTGCGATTTTTTTCAACATATCGCCTTAAATAAACAGACTTAGGACTTACTGCAACGAATCAGTTCATCGCTAGTTTACTATATGGCTTACTACTTTAAGGCTATTTAAAGGTAACCATTGAATGATGCTTATTTTGGGCTATATATTATGTGTGAGTCTATGAATATAATATTATTATTACTATCTATCAATTTAACACATAACAATATCATTTTGTTACAAAATTGAAAATTATTAATTTATCATCACTGCGATAGAATAATAAATACGACGGCACCTTATCAGAAACTGCATTAGAACAGAGACAGAGTTCCTGTTTTTCAAAGATAACATACATGTTTTAGTAATAATTTAAAATTAAAATACATCAAAGAGCTTGTATTAGGGATACTAGACAAGGGAGAAATATACATACCTAATAAACCTTATCCTCCACCTTCCCTCATCTCCACCTCAATACCATGCACGAATAAATTTAGTAATTCGTTTCTTTACTGTCCTTCCAAAACTTTAAGTTCTTAGCCAGCACATGTGCTCCTTCCTTCCTGTTATAGCATTCATGGGTTCCTTCAAAACAGGCGTGAAAGGCGCACCTAATGAGCAGGCAAGTTGGAGGCGGCTAGAACACTGTGTTTCAAGCTGCACTAGCTGTCTTCGCATATAGACTCTTCTTACCGCCTTACATCAGATGGTGTTGAGTCACATTCCGCGCTTTGAATAAAAATAAAAAATATAAACATACAAACTTCCTTAAACTCGTGACTCATCGTACTCATCATGCAAACATCTGCCCCTCCGGGATTCAAACCAGGGTCCTCTGGTTAGGTAGACAGGATAACGATCACTGGACCAGGTGGCCGGCCGTCAAGACTAATGACTGTGATGAGATATAGGTACGGTCAGCAACAGAAATCGATTAACACTTTATACCATCTCACACTACGTCATTCAAAATATTCATACAAATCGTCTATAGTAGGCCAATATGCTATTATGAAAAGGTGCTAAACTTTATTCGATTTTGTTGCTCACTGTACTACCAAGGTAAATATCGCTAGTTATTATTTGATTTTGTAATATATCAAATGCGCTCTGATAATAAGCATGGTAAGTACATTCTACCCGAATATTGAGATAACACAAGCCCTTACTCGTAGTTTGGCGATTGTCAGGCCTTTGCCTAGCCTGTTGGAACATTAATATAATTGAAGTAGGTTCACAAAACAGTAAACCGATCCAATATTATTACCAATCAGCTAATAATATAAGATATCGCGAAACCCCTTTGTACAAAACGTGCTAGTGAAGGTTATTATCCAAGCTTATCTTAAATTTACGTACCAAACACACCTTATTTGGTTAAGAGCGGACTTCTCTCGTTAAAGACATAATTTTAAGGTCTTAGAATTTTCAATAAAATATTTTAGTGAACTACTGTAATAATTTTTGAAGGACCCAATATCAGACAGTAAGGGTTTATAGTGTGTTAGCGCCCGCAGGCTGGTAATAAAGGACGAAAGAAAAAGTTTTTCTGTTTTATTTGACTTATGGGTATGAGTGAGAGAAACAAAATATGTTTTAACTTTGATCGGACATTTCTAAGTAGGACCAATCGAGTCTTATTAGTATTGCAAGATATCCGCTCATAATTTAAAAAGGTGCATTTTACTAGACAAGATAAGTAATTACAATTATTAAAATTGAAACTTTGAGAGCATGGAACTCTCGATGAAAAAAAAAATACGATATAACTCGACATGGTAAACCGCTATGTTGAGATTTCATGCCAAATTTGGTTGATCGATAGGTCACTATAGTATAAATATGGCTTTTCATCGATACATTTTGTTAAATATCTTTGAAACATTTGAAATAATTGAAAAAAATAGGTTCCATGCACACACACACACTACACACACACACACACTTAAACACACACACACTACACGTACACACGCGTACACGTTACACTTTAATTTTACATTGCTCCTATAGGTAATTTGTGATTATTTTATACGTATTTTATTTGAATTATTAATTTATTCCTAAGTAAAACTTTGTTTAAGAGGTGCTCGGTGGCGTAGTGCTTTGAGCGCCCTGGTTTCGATTACGAAAAAAAATAACTTTCGCCATGGTCGATCCCGAGATAGGGTAACAAAATTTCTACTTGCTTCGGAGGGCACGTTAAGCCGTTGGTATGGTTATTACTGCGACCGCTTTAACCCACATGGGGCCAGCGTGGTGGTGCTATGGCCCAACCTTCCCATGTAGAAAGGATTAGGCTGGTGATGATGATGATAATAAAGAAAACTTTGTGTCAGTTTGTTAAATCATTCTATCAAGCATTTATTGAATCAAATAATTAATTATAATCGTACTTATGTAAAAAAACAGAGAATATGCCTCAACCCAGAGTGTAATAATCACGCTTCGAAACAAACAGTGATAACATCGTAGTGCGTCGTAGCGTGTCGTTTCGTAGCAATTAATCGTAGCAGCTGTAGCATTAAAGGATCGCATAATTTTAATTCTATGAGGAGCTCGGTGACGAAAACAAAGCAACTTTCGCCATGGTCGGTCTCGGGATGGGTCAACCAAATTTATAATCTCGAGCTCCTCCGTACCTCGGAAGGCACGTTAAGCCGTTGGTCCCGGTTGTTACTGCAACCGCTTTAACCCACCAACCCGCATTGGGCCAGCGTGGTGGTGTTATGGCCCAAGCTCCTCATGTGTTTCATGTAGGAAGGCCTGTGCCCAGCAGTGGGACGTATAAAGGCTGGTAATGATGATGATAATTTAAATTCAGATTTTCTGTAGTTACGTTAGGTATGTGTGCAGGTCTGCCCGGCATGGGCTGTTGAGCATCGTGACCTGGTCGCGACAGTGGGTGCAGACCTTGCATTGTCGACATTGATTAAGTCGATGGTCGGCAGTGCGACGTCCTGGGAGGCAGTTGCCTCCTTCTGCGAGCAAGTTATGCTCCAAAAGGAGGCTGCGGAGCGGGCTAGAGAGGACGACCCTCTCGCGGCCCCGTCCCGCAGGAGGCGCATGGGCCGTAGGAGGCGGCTTTTCGCCACGCTCCAACCGCCGTAGCCGGGAGTGTGGGCGAGTTCCCCGTGTGGTTGCGTCGCTAGGCAGCGAGGGAGGAAGAACTGATAGTTTTTAGAGAGTATGCCAGTCGGAGAGTCTCACATAACCCAACTGTGGCCCTTTATCACAGCTGGGTAGCTATAAAAGCTTTTCCATCAAAAAAAAAAAAAGGTATGTGTGCAGGAGTTTTTGGTAAAAATAAAGCTTTAGGGTAAATTATATGAGAAATCAAACAAGCAAAATAAATTCCTCAATACTCGGCAATGAAAAGACGTGAAAAACTAGATCAACAACAAGCGAGCTGATAAACAAGCTGACGGCTCACCTTGTGGTAATCGGTTACCGCCGTCTAAAGACACCTGCAAAAATAAGGAAAAATCACTTTGATATTGCAGATGGGTTGTCATCTTGAGGCCTAAGATGAGAAGCCGTCCATGCCCAGTAATCACCCTGGCTACCTTTCCTTTCAACCCGATGGCCGAGCGGGCCTGTATGTATGTGTTGCACTGCATAATTATATATTGTAATTATCGTTTTTATTTTCTGAATTGATACTATTTTTCATCAGCAATATTGTATGTAGTTGTAAAATGTATTTTAACATTCGAGTTTGTAAATTAAAATGCACCTAATAAAAATTAATCTCGACACAAACACACGTGCAACCTGAAAATGATAAATGCAATAAGAACTGTTTATTTTTTTTATTAAAGATTGATATTGTCTTGCTTTTGCAGTACTTTATGAACACCCACAACACTACACAACTGAGTCCTGTCCTGTTTCAAAAACACTATAATGATGTAAAAAATATCTCCCTTCACAAATATTTATATTTTCACAGTCTTGTCTCAATACACAAGTGTTTAGAATGTGATGACAATACTATTATATTCGGATGTTGAAATAGAATATTTCGACATTGTAGGGTGGACGTTAGCTCATAAACGCAAATACAGATAGACTAGAAGAATTTCACAGGGATATCCCAAGTCCTGGGTGGCTCAGTGGTCAGAGCAGTCGCCCGGATTGCGAAAGGTCGCAGGTTAGATTCCTGCCTCAGGACGTGAAATTTTTCTAGTTTTATTATATTTTAATGACAATACTAGTTGAATCTTATTTAAACCGGTGGAGAAAGCCCCAACTAAACAGACTTATATGAAAGAGAAATAAACTTTTAATTTAAAAAACTCCAAATAAACAACCAAGAGTAATTTTGGTATTAATAGTCACTTTCTTGTTATTGAATCAATCATTGCTTGTAATTTAAAATTGTTCTTTGTAACATAGGTAATAATAGGTGTTTATAAAATGTGTGACATTATACTAACTGATTTCTGTGCTTTATTTTAATGAACATGAATAAAAGAAATATAATACATGAAATACAATTTCCCAATAACAAGCAGTTATATTAGTATTACGATTAACTGGGAACTATGGATAAGACAGCCAATGATTAAGAGGACAGCAGAGCCATCTGACTAAACTTACAATACAGGACTAGTGAATCGCTATGCTTCAAAATTAAAAACTGAGACTTGTAGTGCTATTTTATAGAAATAACACTAGCATATAAATATGTAGAGTTACCACTTCAAACAATGCTCCTACTTCTGTATAAAGATAGAACGCCCTGACGGTAAGCGCTTACTATCAGGCAACCTTATAGGTATGCAAAAAAATCCTTAAAAGGAAACCAGAAATTGAGTTATAATACACCATACGCTCTAGTCCAGCTGTAAGCGGCTTATTATACACATATCATATGAAGTACTCTCCACATGTGAAAATTTAAGCAGAGTATGTAAGGTAAATTTCGGTTATTAATTAAGCGCTCACTAAACATTTCATTTATGAGACTAAAACCAGACAGGTTTTAGTTTTCAATTTAAGTAGATACAAATTAGTACTCACCTAGTATTACGAAGATATTTGGCTATGAGAAACATCTACAACTTGTTTGAAATACACTGTATATTATAAATGCAAATGCAATTTTTACTGTCAATTTTTTTCTTGAATAAAGCTAATATTAGTATGATAAGTTTATTTAAGAAAAAAATATACTATCATAGCTTCTGCTGCCAGCGGCTTCTTAACAGCAAACAATTGACTTTTTTTTCAGAAACGAACATTATAAGCGCGCTCTCTCTCTCTACCTCTCAATTGAATACACAAACTATCAATTTTTTTACGGAAAGCTATATAATATAATATAATAGTAATATTCACACATTCACACCTATTGTCTAGCCCAAAGTTAACATCATTAAGAGCTTGTGTTATGGATACTAGATAACGGACAAATAATGATAACCAATAGACAGTCTGATCAGATCAATAGACTTTAGTTGGCAACTGCGAACTAATGTGAAGAGAGGATGAAGTGTGAGAAAAAGATGAGGCCTCGTTCTTCGGAAGGACAATTCATTACGGGCCATAGTTTAAGATGATCGAAAAACAGTTACTGCAGAGTGGTACACTAACAATTGTTTGCTACTTGTCTCGGATAATTTTCGGGAGAAACGACCTCGCAGTAGGTTCCTCCTTCACCACTACAACGTTTCGTCGCATACAGCCAGGCGACGTCAGACGCAGAATTACTGGGCCATCCGTTTAGCCGCGACCTGCGAGCCTGGCGATTTTTATTTATTCCCGAAAATAAATATATATTTATAAAAAAAACTTCGAAGAAAACGTTTTATGGCCGCCGAGGGAGCAGTGGCTGCGATCTAAAAGACCGTCGAAGGATGAGTGGGCAAAGTGCTTATTTCAGTGTTTCCAACGGATGCAGCGATGTATTGATGTGTATGGACACTATTTTGAAAAGGTCTTAATATAATAAAACATATAAGTTTGCTTAGTTTTTATTTTTTAAGAACTTTTCAGTTTGACCTTTGTATACAAAATATTGATTGTTTAAATAATAATTATCGAATTTTTAACGAACCTCTATTTCTTATCTCAGAGTCTCGTACGTATCAGACGATTGTTTATACAGTCTGTTTTTTAGACTGTTTTAATTCTTATTAATATGTATATAAAATAGAAATATACTAAATAAACATATAAACATCCATGACTCGTAAACAAATGCCCGTACTCATCATACAAACATTTGGTCCTACCGGGATTCGAACCCGGGACCTCTTGACCGATTAGCATGTATAGCAAGGGGTACTCGGGAAGGAAGTCTGTCTAATACGTATTCGTTCCTAAATCGCTAAAGCATGTCAATAGATTACAACCTGAGAAAGAACATAGTCTACTCTTTGCGCGATAATCGACATTCACCAGCCCGGGCCGTAATATTAGAAATAAAAATTACAAGAAATAAGTGAACTTCTACGAGTACAACGTAAAAGTCTTCAGTGGGTTTAAAGTTTTAAATATTCGTTTTTAAAATAGCAAAAAAGTATGTCCCTATGACAAAACCAATAATAATAATAATAATCTTTACACCCGCACTCGTAGTTTAAATGACGAACTCGATAATGGTTATGTCTATGTCGTAATGTAATTTTCAAGCTTTCTCTTGACTTGCTTCAAGGGCTTAAAGCAAAGAAATATTTTCACACAAAAAGTACCTACTTTTTTTCACGAGTATCTTAATGAGTAGCGAATACTGATGAAATCTTCTAAAATGAAATGAGAGTACTTTTCATTGCAAGTCAGAGAGCGCTAAGATCTATTGAGCTATAGACAAAGCAGATTTTTTTTCAATTACTTTTTGGTATCTTTAATATTGTATCTCCAGCATGCCGCTTAATATTTTTTTATTTGACGGGTCTTTGATCACCAGAATCTTTGATTAAATTTATGTTGAGTCGATTATAATGTGTAATATAATATTACCAATGACCTCTGTTTTTGCCAGAAATATCACAAATTGGTGCTTAACTTTCCCTAATCGTTTTTACTCACATCAAACTAAAC
The DNA here is from genome assembly GCA_947347705.1 of Nymphula nitidulata. NCBI lineage: Eukaryota > Metazoa > Arthropoda > Insecta > Lepidoptera > Crambidae > Nymphula > Nymphula nitidulata. Next base: position 10,552,003 of record OX374625.1, on the reverse strand, counting down.
TGAATGAGTAGGTAAATTACAACAACAAAGTTGCTGCCGCATCTACTCGAACAACGACCTGATTAAAATTTTACTAGGTATATGCTCCTCGTTAAAATATTTTAAAAACTCCTTCGTCTGTAACCTTCCCCAGACATTGTGATTCCATTTACCAGCAAGAATCAAATTTTTAAATGACGCTAAACTTATACCCCTTATTATGAAACGCGGACTAAAGTTAGTCCTGGTCAAAAACTGATGCTATCACTTATATTTGTTAAAAGAAAGACAGTAACAGCATCAGTTTTAGACCATACTAACTTTAGTCCGCGTTTTATAATAAGAGGGATTTAGTTTAATTCAGATTTGCTCGCTTTTTTCCGCGTTTTGTTGAGTATGGGTATTAAAAATACCCCAATTGTATGTATTTTTTATACTTACGCCTTTTGAAAATACATACAATTAAGTCTAGGCATGCAATTCATTATGGATCCAAATATGAATATTTTTGGCATCGGTTTTCATCCACTACTTTCAACGCAGGTATATGACGTCCATAAGAATCCAAAACATGATTATAGTGACTTTTAAAATAATACTATGTGTATACAGCAGTATTAATCATTTCTACTGATTGTGAGGTACACCATCGCATCGTCACCATCCGCCAGTCTGCTGGCATTGTTTCCCTCAAATAGTTTCACCTTAAGCTACCCGCGAAGGCTTGCTGAACAAACACGCGTAAAAACTTCAAACAGTTGCACCCGTTCATAACCATTGGGGGCGTAAATTACGCAACTCGCCCTCATTACCGCGGCCGCCCATCCGTGGCTGATATGAGGGCGAAGCCCTAACAGGCTCTAACTGTCTCTAGCTATAACCGTAACAAGTTTATGAGGGCCCTGCAGAGTGCAGTCGACGTCAGCTCCGCTCTCCCCTCTATGATTCTGCATTAATGTTTTATTTTTAATACCATTGATGCCTATCGATGGCAGGGCTGATTTATAGCTTTCGCTTATCTATAAATTATTCACATGATTATAATATAGGCCTAAAAATGTAAACAAGTTCAATTTTGAAATTATTGTAGCCCGGAAATAATTCATTATTTTCATTTTTATTGTAACAGTTACATTTTTTTTTTAAAATACACTCACACCTATTATCTAGCCCAAAGGAAGCATCATTAAGAGCTTGTGTCATGGACACTAAATAAAATGGACTTAATGACTTTAAATAAAATGGATTTTATATCGTATTGATATTTAATTTATCGTGGATTGTTTCAAACGAACATGCTTATCTGACTAAACGAATAAACAAAAATTATATCCAATTATTTTTATGAATGTGTAACATAAAATTATCTCCATCGCACGTCCCTTGCGGGACATATTTCTAGTTGGCTCTGTTTTCACAGTAGAGTTGCCCAGTCATGATTTTATTTATACTCCACAACATCCTTTGTGAGTGTTTAAAAATTTAACGTCCAAAATCACATTATAATATAAAAAAGTGGTCGCGTTTCGTGCAGCGGTTAAGTGAGTTTTATTTACACTGCCAACGAAAATACGGAGCGTGTCGGGAGCTTTCTAATATGTTATTATGTGAAATAAAGGCCCCAAGGAGAGCCGGTGGCGGCCTTATCGATGACTGCATGAGCACGCGCCTAATTAAAATATATAGACGCCATTCAAGAATACTTTTGAATGCCCAATTTTCTTATATAAGTTTCAAACGAAAATTTATTGTTATTGAAACATATAACGCACATAATTCTTGATGTTTAGTTAGCGTAATATGAAAATTCTTTCTAAACGACTAATTGGGAACTATTACAAATACGTTTGCAAGAGTAAATGCTTTATAACATAATAAAATTAATGGCTGCTCTTTAATAAATATGATTGCATTTTCAATATTGTAAATATCTGAAAAGTGGGAATGATTTGATTACGAGTAATAGTATCCCCGTCAAATTAGCATAGTTTTTCGTAATGTTTAGAGTAATATCAGTCATTAGATTTGATGGAAAAAATCGGGGCTATTACGGCCGACATTAAACTGTTACTTCCGAACTGACGAGTGAGCAACGGTTCCTACGCTGATCGTATCTTTATGAGTTATTAGCCGTACCCATAACATACACGGAAATATACGACCCCTCATTTTATTTATTTTCGTCCATATTCACAAAATTTCTTTCCAGATCTGCTCAAAATATTAAGGAGTTGATGTAGGGTAGAGTGTGGTAAATTCGTAAACGGAATAACTCCGAACGAGGCCATTTAGAATGTGATGGAAAATAATAAAGAGTCCAAATTCTTTGCATTGACCACGGGCTCCCCTCTCAGGCAGCAGAAAGAGATCACGAAACTATTATTTCGTCATCAATTAGAATTAACACTAAATGTCCTAACAGAAATTTAATAATGTACATGAGAGTGTAGAAAACTAGTTGTATAGTCATATAAAATTATTATAACCCTGAAATGAAATAACTTTATCTTTTCCTCAATTTAAATATCAGGGTATAATATTTGTTACATGTAGACAGTGGCAAGTGAAAAGTGCATTATTAAAAATGTGTAATATTTACAGCTGTGCAGATATACCAAAAAGTGCATTGGCTGAACTTCTCAAGCAACAAAATAGAAGCGAACTTATTTTGAAAGTATGGTTAGGAAAAACTTTATACGTGCACAACACATATGTAACCATAACATCAGTTTTATGTTTAACCTTATAAAGCTACAATGTTATCATACTCACCCCTGAGCAGTATAAACCGACACAAAGATGACTTCTTTAAATAGAGTGTAAATTTGTGAAACGCAGACCATGTTTGTATCCAAAATATATTTTGGTTAAGAGGTTTTTTTTTCAATTCCGTAACTATACACTGAGGCGTATTCCAAGCAGATATACATTTAGGTACACAATACAGTTACATTAGGAATATATTTTCCTGAAAAACCCACAGTAACGTGATCCCGCCATGAATAAGCGACTTAACCCCGCGTTACGATTGACACGAAAGATCCTAACTCAGGAGGCATCAGGTTATATTTTACCGATCGAACGCTCCCGTACTTCATCCACATCGCATAGACGCACACCCTTCTCATTTGTCAAATCAACAGAAATATATTCGTGAGAACTCACAGATTGATGGAGTGGCCTAGATTGAATTACATCTTGGTATAACCTGACGAGGGTCTAGCATTACATGCGGGTACGCCGCGAACAAGAATAATATTAGAATCGGATATCCGACGTTGGCAAGACTCTGAGAATACACCTTATAAACACGTTTATTACTTATGTAAGTAAATAAATTAAGAACTTATTTCCTGAAAGCTAGCATCTATAACAATGAGATGGTTTTATCAAGTAAGTGATGGAACCCCAACGATTAGTAAAAATTTCATACGAATGGTTTTTTTGGGTTAAATAATGACAACCAAGCAGATGAACCTAAAGGTAAGTGGTATCCATTGTACATACACTTCAAAAATATCAAGGAAATCACTTGCTATTACCTACAGGTGCGTTGATTTTCTTGAGACAAAATATGTTAATGCGCCCCATGCCCAGTAATTGCACTGGGTACAATATGCTCTTCACGCCGTAATACAGCGAACTGCCATGAGCATCTAAGCTCACAATCTTTCAAAAATCATTTTTTGAAACAAACGGGAAATTGAAGTTGATTACATTGTCTCTAATGGAATTCGCATTTTTTTTTATTTATAGATCAATACAAATTTTACCTCTCGATAAAAAACATTTATATCACTTCTAATTATATAATGTGACGTGACTTATAATTAAGTAATGTGATGAGGTCTAATAAAACAGATCATGATAGATTTCTTTGCACGCCAACACATGGCCGAACATAGTGAAACCTTTTTAATTTGTATATTAGCACCGATGTTTACAAATAAATGACTGAATTTTGTTTTTTTTTTGTGGTTACAATACTTTTTTGTGGTTCTTCAGCAATATCCTAAATCTCGCACTACTGGAAACAATTGATAAGTAGCGTTTTTAGTTTATATTACTTTATGATATATTTTAATGGTAGCGTAACCAGCCAGGAACAAACTAATCAAACAGAGTTTTTTAAGCATATACCTATCAAAAATAATATAAATTACCTAGCCAAATGCAAATATGGTAAACTTCATTCCTATATAGTTAATTTATATTTTGTATAAGTGTAGATATATTTATTTTTTTAATTTATATTTTATAATGTTATATCTTTCTTGCACTTACTCTCTTATTTTCCTTCTGCAGTACCTATATCCTGTCACTCCTGGTTGCCTGGAAGAGATTGCTGCTTAGCAATAGGGCCGCCAATTGTATTGTTTTATTTTCTATTTTTTATTGTATAATATGTCTATGTCCTGGTATACAATAAAGAGTATTTGATTGATTGATTGATTGATATGTGCGAAAAAGATATATTATTAAAAGACATATTCTAATTATTATTTTTAACCCCCGACGAAAAAAGAGGGGTGTTATAAGTTTGACGTGTCTGTCTGTGTATCTGTGTCTGTCTGTCTGTGGCATCGTAGCGCCTAAACGAATGGACCGATTTTGATTCGTTTTTTTTTGTTTGAAAGCTGATGTGCCTAAGATGGTTCTTAGCTATAATTTATGAAATATAATTTATCAGTTCAGGCGTTTGATGACTATCAGCTCATTTTGTACATGATAATAGGGTTTTACTAACTTTTACACATCCGATTGTTTTGAAATTTCGTGTACTGTCACTTCGGTGACATTCCCATGACATACTATCCTTGAAATGATTCTATATCATCAAAAAGTCTGCGAAATGGTTAATTTTTTAAAAGCGTGTTTGGGCTCTTATGAATAGTCTCAATGAGATGGTGTTAGATAGATGATTAATGACGATGCAATTATTAAATATTTTACTTGCCTGTTTAGTTTCGGTGTTCCATTTCGTTCTTCATCCGTGACTGTTTTAAAGGCTCTTATCGTTGCAAGAATGAAGAAAAAATACAAATACACATACATGACTCTATCGTAGTAAATAATTTATCTCGATGAGTTAAATCTTGATATCCCTGTAAATTGAATTGAAAGTTCCCACCTGCCAGAGGAGGTGGGAACTTTAACGAAAATTAGCGAACAATTTGCGCGATAACATAATCGGTGTTAGCAATCTTCAAGAAGTAAATACATGGAGCTTATCTCGAGTGTATAGTTTAATCGGATGTTTATCCACCTAATTGGATTTTCCTTAACGTTCTCGCCACTCGAAATCCCTAATCCCGACCCTTTCTGAAACTGCACTACGTATCTATGTTACATGAGCATATCAGAGCAGGCGAAGTTCACATTTGTGCGATATTAGTTGCTTATTGAAGCCAGATGCAAGCTGGAGCTTCCGTTGCATTTATGAGTCTCTACAACTATTTCTATAATGATGGATCACTACAGAAATAGTTGTAGAGACTCATAAATGATGCAATCGTGAAACCACAGCAGCTAACATTGAGGAATTAAAGTTTTGAGAGCCACATATTAACTTATTGATTACACTTAAGCTAAACTGTGTGCTTAGGTCGCTGACATAGCCCAAAGAATTGCGAGTCTCAAGTGGCAGTGGGCAAGCCATATTGCAAGGAGGACTGATGGCCGTTGGGGCGGCCGAATATCGGGAGTCGCAACGTAGGTAGGCCCCTCACAAGGTGGACCGGAGATCTGATGAGGGTCGCGGGATGCCGATGGATCAGGACCGCGCAGTACCAACCAGTATAGAGATCCTTGGGGGAGGCCTATGCCCAGCAGTAGGCGTATCTCGGCTAATATTATTATGAGGTTGAAACTAAACACAAAACTTAACATGTCGGACTATACTTATTCATTACTACGCTTAAGCACGTTATAATTGCAACTAGAAGACTAAATATAATGTTTTGAATATCTATTTATACAAGTTCACTCAAAGTGGTACGTATTTGTTAATTGCAACTTCGATTCAAAGTGGAAATTCTCTTTTGATTCAAATTCTTCAGTTTCTAAGAGCACTCAAGGCATAACTGTAGCTGAGAAGAAATACCTTTACTTCTTTTCTATATTAAACGTTCTCAAGCGCCAGGCGATTGTGCAATATTTAGAAAGTACAAAAAAATGGCCTAATTAAAGTGTACCCCCATTAAACAAGTAGGTATGAGCATACGAGTCTTCATGGATACCTAAGCATTATAAAGCCGTTCTTTTTGATATTATTTGAAATATTTTGTCTTTGAGCAGTAATTTCAAGTCACAAAGAAATATATTTTATAACACTTTCTTGATTAAATTCCCGCACATAAATGGCTTTCTGATCGTTCTGAATAATGAAAATACAAATTTTGTGAGGAATTTCACTAATTCAAATAAAACGAATCAAAAAAAAAATTATATATTTACACTGACAACAAAAACTTGGGACTCAGAACACCATACATCGTAAGATTAACGCAAGCTCCTCATAAAATGCAGACAAGCCACAATCGATATTGGAGAGATTACAAGGGGGATGAAAATAAAGTGATTCTAAACCGAGATGTAGGAACTTAATAGTCTAAGCATGTGCTTACTGAGCTCCTAAACTAGTCGTTGCATATTCAACGAGTGATTTGCGTAGGTAAGCAATCGCTTATGTACGAACTCTATGTGTACACTGTTCGTATTAAATCAAGAACCGTTTTAAATACCTAGCTTCAATTGATTTACCAATATTATGTCACCTGGTGTAGCCACAGAACAGATAAATCTCCGTTTTTTTTTTGTTATTTTTGGTACTTTTGTATTTCAAATGACCACACTAATGGTTACTCTTACAGAACACAACCTCATGTCATATGTTCTGTATGTTACTTACTCATCGATAAAAAACAAGTGTCATGTGGTCAACTTCTTGGCCACAACAGAAATACAGTTCTAATTTCAAATTGGAACTCTACGCTTATCAAAGGCCATCAAACTAACAAGTCTATCATTAGTTTACTTCTATTTCGAGCACCAATCAAAAAATTTCCTTATTTGCGGAAAATTATATAACCCGTCCTTAATCGGAAGGGGACGGAAACCTTGTCAAAATATATAACATTTTAAATTAAGAGCCGAGTAAATTATAATTTAGGAAAGTTTATCTCTTGTTTTATCGAACCTATTTATTTTAACAAGGCAACATTTTCTTAATTTTTATACAACTTTGTTCTCCATGTTAATAATAATAAAAACCAAAATAATTATTACGTGATACAGACTAAGTCTAGACTGCCTCTTCGTCTCCATTCTTTCCGCAAGACAAATAGCTACGTGCTATACAATTCCGACCACATACTTTGTTTTTTAATCTATGAATATTATATGAAGTCCTATGATACCTGAATAACAAGAGATTTTTTCCTTGTTATTGCAGGTGTCTATAGGCGGCGGTTACTACTTACCACCAGGTGGGCGGGTAGCTTATTTGTCATCTAGTTGTATAAAAAAATTGTGGTGAGGGTACCAATTGGTTCAAAAATTATAAAAATGATCAAATTAATAAATTAGCAAGTCAATTTCAAAGCTATTCTATTGGAACAATATTTTACACTTTAAAAGATATTTCTAAATATGTACCAATGTGTCGTTAAGTTGTTGAAATTGTAATGATTTCAATATTGTTGAAAGGTTAGCTTACAACGTAAAACAGGTATGTACAAGCCCCCTTACATATACCTCATATATGAAATTTTAACGTACAGTATTATACCACTATGTCATACAGATAATCTCATGTACTTACGTGTCAGAAAATTTTCTCAAGTGAAACGTGTCTCGCTGACAAAATTTTATCAAACTACCCAATAAATCCTTTATGATGAATCTGTTTTCTTGGGTCGTTGTCCCATGTCATCGATGTTCAATTGAAATTAATTGTCTTAAGCTCCTGGGAGCTTTATACGGCTCGACATATTAAATAGCCGCGAAAAAGTATCAAAATTTTATTAATTTTGAACACATTTAGCGTCATCAAATAGATTTTATGCTAGTCACTTGATTCCTACCGCTCTGGAACATGTAATTTTTCTCGGATTGCGACTTTAACTCTCATATTTTATATTTGAAATAAATTTAATTATTTTACACGGTTTCGTGGTCACGGGAAGACTGAATAATAATATGTCAATTCCCTTCTTTATTTGTATAAGTTATGTTAAGTTTAAGTGACTTATGCTTAGTGTTATGTTTTTTGTGTTCGAATAAAAGCAAGCGATACGGAGCTCACGGTATCCTGAGAATTAATCCTTTATTGTTACTCTGCACAGTTTTATACAGGCAATACCAAAAAAGGAGCCCCTAATCATTTCACGTCTGCCCGTTTAAGTCCCAACTGATTCATTCCGTCATCTTTTAGTTTCATCACATTTCGATTTGTTACTAGAAAATGAAGTTCATTAAATAAAATAAAGTATAATTTAATTTTAAAGCAGCGCGAAACAGTAGTTCAACATGTTATTGGATACTATTTCTTTATTCTAGTTATCTTAATATTGTTTTACCTTGGTAAAACAATATTTTTAAAACATTATTTTTAATTCAGATGATAATAATAACAATATTATAAAGACAATGACAAAAATAACTCCACTTTTTTAAAACATTAAAAGAGTTAAAACAAAGCTATGCCCACGTGTAACCCACTTCATGGTAAAGATTACCAAAACACATAGACAAAAGTATTCTGTAAAATAAACGCTTGTATGGCTAAGTTTCACGAACAGAATCTTTGATCGATCCTGTGGCAACGATTTTGTAACTGATACGTGTCAAGTAAAGCACACTCAATGGAAATCTTAGTAGAATGCCTTGCGTCCCGGCAGCATAGAACAAAATTATAATATACCTACCTAGAGTGATATCTAGCGCTAGCACCCGAAAATTAAACGTAACCGTATACCCTATTAACTTGAAATGTAAATATTTTAAATTCTGCATAATAATTAATTAATAATAGCTTTACCATCAAAATTGACTTTACCGAAGTGAATCGAATAGGCACTCCATTTAAAAGGGTAAGTGTTTTAATATAGAAGACCGAAAATAATTTAAAGCGTTTCCAACGTTTTAATAAATAAATTTCAATTAATTTATAGACGACACCACTTTTGTTGTAGTTTGGGAGTCTACAGAGATGTCGGCAGGAAGGGTTCCGTTGATGACGTTTATAGGTTTGTCAGGAATTTCAATTAATTTTTCTCACTTGATCGATCTGTGAGCGCGAAAACAAAGCAATTACGACACTGGGTACGTAACCAATAGCAATTAATTTGTTTTCGCCTCGACGAACAACGTCCGAATGCGTCCTTTGTAGGCGTCAATTCGACGCCTTTTATATTAAATTGTTGTAGGTACGTATTGAAGTATACGGGATGTTTTTTCTGGATTCCTACCCGAAATCAAATGTAATAAGATCGAAAACTTTTGTTTGCTATATGATTAAATCTGAGCTCAATAGATTACACTATCGATACATCCAAATCTCGAATAGCAATAAGTACCAACTATAGGCAGCGCAGAAGACATTTATTTATTTCTTTTTTTAGGATAGCTTACAGCGTTATTATCAAAACACACAAACAAAATAACAACAATAAGCCATTAACATTCATGGAAACTTATACTGATATTATTTAATTCATAAACAAGTAAAACGAAAAACTACTGGTGCTCAAGTAATGCTCTCTTTATGCTATACAGACTATCTCGAAATATATAGATATCATTAACATTGATTTTGTCAGCTGCAACGCTGGCCCTGATGAATAAACCGTTTTGTCTGTAGTTAGAGTGAGCAAACATTAATCTTATAATCTTTAAAGAGCATTTCCCAAACGACCATTAGATCAACAGAATTGTAGTAAGAATTTTTATTTGAAATTAACGTAATGAAATAATATCTACCTTTATTAAGTATAAATATAATCAATTAACTAATAAACAAACAACAAATCTAACAAAAGCAATTGATAATTCTAACATAGTGTACTCATGTCCAAAATATGTAATTTGTTATTGTATTATTAATTATGTCCTCTATGCGTTCCGAAACCATTGATCAGATTGTCATGAAACTTTGGTAGACGGGGACGCCTGCAAAGATTTCTAGATGGTAATAGTTACTTATTATACTAGTGCGGTTAGCTGTTTTTTACAAACGAGTAGACGAACCATAGTCAAGGGTTTTTAAATACATAATATCCGCACGAGTGTCATACAACGTTTTTGAACAGATTTGAGAGAAAACAGTTTTTATTAATATTTTTTTGTGTTTGTTGTTGTAAGAACATTAGCATCAAATAGTAGAAGTACAAGGTTACCATGTCTTGAAAATACCATCAAAGTAACAGTACACCTTTCATATCAATCGGACCTGTGAAAGTTGGCAAAACCCTTTTGTCAAGTAGCTGATGATATTGAAAAGCCTAAGCCGATCTTAGTAGATAAAAATTTAGTATCATTGTGCACGAATTTAAGGGTTTTGGGGAAAAAAGCGGGGAAGGGCTCCCTTTTGGTCGTACTCCTATACTGCGGAAGTGCACAGTTACGGAGATATGTGCATATGTAATTTGATTAAGCTCACCTCCTAACTAGGGCCGCTTCATTTCTAGTAACTATCAATCAGCATAGTTTTCCCAAGGCAAAAACAGCCCACACCTTCGGCCGGATACGCAGCTAAGTCTGGGTTTTCTGGTCGCCCGAGACGAGACGACAAATTATTAAACACAGTTTTGTGTAAAGCTCGCCTGTGTATGCCATGTATTATTTTGTTTTGTTTTAAGTGGCTTTTGAGTACAATAAAGAAATAGAATATTTCGACATTGTAGGGTGGACGTTAGCTCATAAACGCAAATACAAGATAGACTAGAAGAATTTCACAGGGATATCCCAAGTCCTGGGTGGCTCAGTGGTCAGAGCAGTCGCCCGGATAGCGAAAGGTCGCGGGTTCGATTCCTGCCTCAGGACGTGAAATTTTTCTACTTTTATTCTATTTTAATTACTAAGTAATTTTTCAAACATTTATAATAATGTTAAAATCAAAATTAAGAATATTTGATAGTTCTGCCCCAACTTAACCGATTCGTCGGTATTTGTAAAAATATTCGTTTCGGATGTTGAAATAGAATATTTCGACATTGTAGGGTGGACGTTAGCTCATAAACGCAAATACAAGATAGACTAGAAGAATTTCACAGGGATATCCCAAGTCCTGGGTGGCTCAGTGGTCAGAGCAGTCGCCCGGATAGCGAAAGGTCGCGGGTTCGATTCCTGCCTCAGGACGTGAAATTTTTCTAGTTTTATTCTATTTTAATTACAATAAAGAATAAATAAATTAATTAATAGGTACACACGACAGCACTCCAAGTTTAATAGTTGCACTGCGAAAGTCGCCTCTATTATGAACACAGTAAGGGCGACGTCAAGGTCAAACTGTAACGCTAAATTTGCTGTCGACTGTACATTTCATTTCGCAGTAATAACTGTAACCTACGATTTTATGACTTCAAGTATTTGATTTTTCTGCAGTCTTTACGAAAAAACTTAGTGTGGCGAACTCGCCACACTAAGTTTTTTCCATTTTTGTTCTTTTATTGTTCTTTTTGTTTGTTAACTAACAAAAAAGAACAATAATGGCGGTGGCCATTGGCCACGTTGCGAGTTGGACACTTGACTTTTTGATGACGTATTAACTGTTGTGACGAGTTTACAAGGACCCAATTGCAAAGCATGCCGGGTGCAGCTAGTAAGTAATAAATTAAAGTGAAATGATCTTTCCAGATAATTTTATATATAAAATTCTCGACTCACAAATTTAGTTATCAAACACCTCCGAAACGGCTTGACCGATTTTCATAAAATTTTATATGTATACTTAGTAGGTCTGACAATCGGCTAATATCTTTTTTATTTTTTGGTCAATTTTTGTTTTTGTGTCGATTCATTCGGGTGCGTGTGTTAGGCCGGTATGTCAGCCCCGTGGTGGAGGCAACCGATTTCGTTTTAGTGCAATTAAATGCATCAGTTGAATACTTTTATCCAAAGAACAGTCAGATAGCAAAGTGTAACCTATTATAAAAATGAGAAAAGTATTTAAATTTTAGGAAGTTGTTTTAGTTGTCATCGAAATCGAGACCCCCTTGGAATATTTTTCCCTATTCCCTATAGCTTGGAATTTGGTCATCCGCGTACTCTCGAAAGACTCATCCTGTATAAACAAAGAATTCCTAGCATTAGCAAGCTTTCCTAGTACTGAGTAAAATCTTTTTGAGTTACAGTTAGCGTGCAGTGAAAAACGATTTAGAAATGCAAGTAATTTTTACATGGTACTTTAAGCACTTATTTATTTTAATGAAGGCGTTAATAACATAAGTGGCATAACATGTTAACAGCGAGAAAAAATAACCAAAAAGTAATAAATGTGTTATTACTTTGTGGTTATTTTTTTCATTTTCAAGTATGTTATTCAAGCCAAATAGCAAACTTACTATCCCCGCTTTAACAGGCAACATTTAACTACCACGGGACAAAATAGTACACAGCCAAACGTTTACCAATTCAGAGCTCTGTATTTCCCCAAAGTAATTCTCATGTAAGGTAATATATATGTTGTAAGAAGGCTTCTGTGGCGCAAATCGGGACGCAATATTTAAAACAGCTTTCATGCCCGAGCAAAGACCGGCTTTCACGGGAGGGAAATAAAAAGCTCTAGATTTACTATTCAACTTACGTTAACCGTAACAAAAAATAGGTTTGCTGAATATTTTCTTTCTTAGCGCTAGAGTCTGTAGACAGGCTGTGTACTTGTTTGACACCCTAATTATATAAAAATTAAATAAGTTTATAACTTGTATGTTAACTTGATTATATTTTTAGAGCGACAAATCAAAATAAGAAACTCTTATATCTCCGCCATATCAGAGTCTTTCACAGACTCTCAGTAAATATATTTTGGGACCATTAAGACGCTGAAAGGAGATGTTTCATATCCGGCCAATTATATGTAGGTACACGTATTAAAAAAATCAGGAAAAATCTCCTGAATAAGAAAAACATACTAATAATTCATTTTCATGCATAGTTCGTACGTACAAAATTTTAAAATTTCCGTCGATTTCACCATTATTCAATATGTCAATATGGCGGGCGACATAGAATACAACTAAACGTCACCAAAGTGACATAAGTGTCATAATGAACATTTGGCTGTGTTGCAGGTAATAAAAAGAAACTGGACAATTGAACACTGTTCAGCATATTTTTACCTAATTTTCAGAATAGTGTACATAGACCTGACAGAGTCTCCATACAATTATCTTATGGTATTCATATTTTCAATTCTCTTTTTTTTTCAACTTTTTTGTATGAATAATGATTAAAATACATGTCATAGGATGGAATACGAACCCACGACATTTCTTTATCCAAGGACTGCTCTAACTTAGGAAAATGCTATGGATTTCTGCCGTTAGTTCTTACTAGAGAATATTTGTCTTAAAATACCCTACTCCTATCCAGTGCGTAGAACTAATCTGGGAAGCAACGCTCCACTCCAATATCGAGAATGTCGCGTACAACAAACTCAGTGAGACCTTACCTTACTTCGACATTTTTGGCGATTCATTATCTACCCTCAAGTACAAAATTATTTTTTTAGTATAATTTCTAGTTTCTTTCTATTTTTAGAAATTCTATAGATATTCTCTATTTGTAAAAATTTAATAATAATAATAATAATAAAAAATAAAATAAAATAAATTGTTTATTTCGTTAACATTTGGTACAAAGTATATGCAATCACCAGAACCAACCCAGTAAGCATGTGATAATGCTTGTAGTAGGAGGTTCTGCTCTTCCCGAAATTAACATCTAAATGTAAGTACAATAAGTAGGTAGGTATTAAATTTTAATAAACTATTTTAAGTTTTACTACTAAATGGATACAATTTTACATTTTAAGTGTTTACAGCATCAAAAACTACTGGTTGCCTTATACTATGAGTTTAAGTGTGTGTGTTGTATGCGTGTGTGTATTTGTGTGTTGTGTGTGTTTGAGTGTGTTTGTGTGTTGTGTATGTGTGTTTGTGTGTTGTGTGTGTGTTTGTGCATGTGTGTGTGTATTTGTGTGTTGTGTGTGTTTGTGTGTGTGTTTGTGTGTTGTGTATGTGTGTTTGTGTGTTGTGTGTGTGTTTGTGCATGTCTGTGTGTCTAAGTATGTGTGTGCTTGCGTGTGTGCTAGTGTATATATGATTGTGTGTGTCTGCGACTTCATGATAATAATTACCCACCATTCGTTAAACTGACGGTTCCGTAAGTTTTTAATACATTGAAGATTTGTGTAACAGTCTAGCCCTATGACATTTAATCTTGGATATGATGTATGTCCACAATGCTGTGAAGTTATAGTTATGTTCTTTAAGGCAGCCTTCTAGCCCTACGATATAATATCTTGGGATCGGCAAACAAGCCACTAGAAAGTAATTATATATGTTAAAAGCCTACAATGCATATTTAAATAGCAATTCCTCTGTCTCACGGTACCCAAGTGCCTCAAGTCCTCTGACCAGTGCTTTCTTGCATTCGTGATACTGAAGGTTGTAGATTTTATATTTTGCGTCTAGTTTATTATAGAGATAAGCAGAATGGGCTTGAAACTGACGTCTGGCCATAAGCCTTTCCGCCTCAAGGAATTTAGTTTTGGAGGCACCTCCCCATATGGATATACAATAACTCATAACTGATTGCGCTAGTGCAAGATAAATACGGCTTAGAAGGTCGTGACAGGTGACATGTCTCAGTTTTTTAAAAACCCATACGAGTTTTCGAATCCTATCGTTTATAGTGTCTATTTGCAGATACCAGGACAATCTGTAATCAAGGGCCAGTCCCAGGTATTTAGTGGATCTAACGCATTCAATCACTTCACACCCGCAACCTGTCGTGTTAGTGAAGTCGCAGTAATGGAGCCTTAGTTTCAGGTTTGAGGGAGGAAGAGAACGTTTATTCATAGCAAAGCAAATAAAATTAGTCTTTGCAATATTTAATGTAAGGAGGGTAGATTTAAGCCAGCTAGCCACTTTGTGGAGACCACGCTCGGCCATTTTAAAAACTGATTGCCAGGTGGTACCCTTAAATACAATAGCTGTATCGTCCGCATATGAGAATACACGTCCCGTTTCAATCTCTAGGTTAGTTAGTTCATTAAGGTATATCAAGAATAATGTAGGACCCAAGACACTACCCTGCGGCACCCCATATTCCATTTTAATATCAGTGCTTGTATAATCTTCTATCTTAACGGTTTGGAACCGGTCCTGAAGGTAGTCAGTTAGAAGCTTTAATGGGATACCCCTAATGCTGATCCTCTCCATCTTATTTACAAGTGTGGGGACAGAGACTGTGTCGAAAGCTTTCCTTAAGTCAAGGAAAACTGTCAGGCACTTTTCTCCAGAATCTAAATGTTGAGTTACTAAGGAGGATAATTGTGAGATTGCGTCTTCTGTAGATTTTCCTTTTCTGAAACCGTATTGTGAGCATGATAAAATACGATATTTTTCGAGATATGTAATGAGGCGTTGGTTGATTAGCTTTTCAATAATTTTTGAGATGACTGACAAAACCGAGATCGGCCTATAATTATTAATGTCTCTTTTGTCACCACCCTTGTATACGGGTGTTACAATCGATTTTTTAAGCAGAGTTGGGAATATACCTTCCCTGAAGCAGAGATTAGCGAGATGGCTGATAATGGGAACAACGAGAGGTTTAACCATTTTTATGAATTTAGTAGGAATACCATCCCATCCAGAAGCACTCTCTGATTTCAAATTTGAGATTACACTGTCGGCTTCCTTGGGGTCGGTCATCATGAGAACAAAGGAAGACAATTGTGATGTTGGGGTAGATATCAAGCTATCAGCTGACAGCGGAGGCCCTTTAAGAATTTCTTCCGCGAGTCGCTTTCCGACGTTTGCGAAAGAGCTATTAATACAATTAACAGATTCCATCGGTGAGCCTCCAGCACTCAGCAATTCACGGCCACTAGTTTTAACTTTATTTAGATGAGTTATTTTCTTAATAGATTTCCACAATACTTTGGAGTTTTTGATATTACTTTTTAGCAGCTCGGATTCATATTTATGTTTTAGTTTTTTTATCAATTTGTTGCAGTAATTACGGTACCTTAGAAATGTTAGTTTTAGTATTTCATTATCAGGGTCAGACCTTAATTTTAGTTGCATTCTATTTCTATTTCTATTTCTGATGCAACGTAGTATACCACCTGTAATCCAGGGTTTAATTATACGTTGATTACTCGAGACTCTCTTTACCTTAACACTCTCATCCAGGGATGATTTAACTGCTTTAATTAAGTGTTCGACTACAAAATTAGGGTCTTCACTAAAAAGCAAATTTGACAGATTTTTATTTAGAAGTTTATCAGCAGCACCTTCAAAATCAATAAAGGTTTTTAAAGTTGGGTGTGAGCGGTTAGGGTTTACTTTAGAGATACTCATGAAGACTGAGGCGTGGTCAGTTATTGTAGTTCCTAATACTGCAATGCTAGCTGATAACTTGGTTTTGTCGATCTTTAAGATAAAATGGTCTAGACAGCTATTTTCTCGTGTAGGAAGTGTGTGTCCAGGTAAGAGACCATGTGAGGAAAGCATGTTTAGGTAAGAGGCCCGATTGCTACCTTCGTAGGACGACTCATTTTCCTTTGAAATTAGGTTAATATTTATATCTCCAGAAATTATAATGTTTTGATGGCGTTTAATCGATTCTAATACAGTATCAAGTGAGTTAATAAATTTTGTTGCGTTCTGATATGACGGGGAGCGATATATGCCTAATATCGTGCAACCGCATATGTTTACCTGTATGCAGGATGCGTTATTTAAATTAAGTTCTTTGAAAGTCGGGCTGAGATTAGATTTGGCGTATATGACTACTCCATCATTTCGGTTATAATTGTTCGTGGTGGCATAATGTAAATAATTATGTAAATATGGTACTGGTTTATTTAGGTTGAGATGACATTCAGTAAACACCAAAACTTCAATTTCCGAGCTATAGTCCGAGAAAGTAGCATCAAAGTTATCAAAATTGCAGTAGATACTCCGTATATTTTGTTGAATTATGGTTAAATTGTGTTTGTTATTGTGTATATGCTTATTTAAATTCATAATGTCACATGTAACTGACGTTGCCACCGCGATGTCGTCTAATTCTTTTAAATTTCTAAGGTTGTCCATCATTTATTGTTTGTTAAATCAGACTGAGTTTGACTATGTGATAGAGTGGTTTTATGTAGCAATAACAGATAAGAGTGCGTAATGTGCAAAAGAAAATTTGTTTTATAGATGAGTAAGAAGCAGATGTTTATATTAATGTGCGAAATGTGAGTATACATGTTAAATGTGTGTATTGTGTGTGTGTTTAGGTGGGAGAAAATCAGTATGTTTGTAAGTGTGTAAGGTGTTTTGTGTGGATTAATGCCGCAAGTGTACACAATGTAATATAATATTAAAATTAGAGATTTCAGTAAGCCACAAAAGATATGAACAGTATCACAGTGAATAAAAATTAATAGTCATATGGTGTTGTACATTTGTTTGATTTGGGCTTCATTATTAATAGTAATTATTGGAGAGTTCTCATCCCTCCTTACATAGACATTGCCGTACGCAGTCCAGCAGAAGGTAAAGGCTGTTGACTTTATGAGATCACGAGCAAGGAAGTATAGTCGTGATGCCTTTGGTGTCAATTGCTCCGAGACAAAGATTGGGGTCTCTTCATTAGTAACAAATCCTAAGTGTTTCGCCCGAAGTTTTGTTTTATGTTTTGTATTAAAAACTTTTCATTTTTGTAATATATCAGTCTTTTCTAAGGTTGAGGTCATTTCAACAACGATAGGCGCTGGATGCGCTCTCTTTTTTCCCACGTACTCTGTAGATATCCCTGATGTCCGGTTTCGCCACACTTGTGCCCACTGTGGAGGACAGACAAGTTACCATCTTTATCAGGTCATCCTTAGTCTCTTTTTCTTTTTTCGGCACATTCTTAATCTCAAAATTGGCTTTCCTGTAACCTTTCTGCATGTTTTCAATTTTGTCTTCTAAAGTTATAATGTATTTTGCATCTTCTTTTTTCTGTAACTCTAATTTTTCAATTCTCTTTTGTGGTTCTGCATTTTGGTTGGATAACATTTCAATAGAGCATTCAATTTTGGTATTGGTTTCCTGAATTTTTTTCAAAGTCGGGTTTATTTTACTAAACTCATTTCGCTGGGCAGTAAGTAGGGATGCAAACATCTCTCGCATTTCTTCCTTAAATAAGGACAGTTCATTGTTGCCAGTGCTAGTACTGCCTTACGCCAGATCTACGGGGCCGTCGTGTTCTTTTCTCTTTTTTGCACTACCGAAGACAAAGTTTGGTGGTGTAGCGGTTGGTTCACTCGTTGTCGTTGAGTCGTTTAGGTTTGATTCGGACAAAGATTTATTCATATCAGCTACTAGTAGACTATAAAAGGGTAGAGGTTACAAATTAGTATGGCACGAATTTTATTTACGTTTTGTTTGACGGCAGCACTCCGTTCTCAGGTACCAGGAAGGTATACGTTCACAGAAGATTATCAGCGTTAGAGTGATCCCAACAAAAAGACAGACCCCGTAGTATTTATTATGTAGCTTGCAAAAATATGTACTAGGTTCGCATATGGCTGGTAAGGGTACAAAGGGGGTGGAGAGTGCAAATAATTTCCGTTAATGTAACAAACGCTGACAAAGATGAAGTAACAATGTACCAGGATCACATAGGCTTGTAGTGGTATATATGGCGCCAGATTCAAATTTATCATCAGTGTATTACAGGATCTATCAATATTATGTACTTACTGTCTATTCTCAATATTTGGACGTCGAAACTCGCTGTCGCATGACTAGGATCACATAAACTTGAGCGGTTGACAGTGAATAGTTATTTTGTAGTTCCAGTAAGAAGACCCCAGTTCGTACAGTGTGGCGCAAAATTCAAGTATCCCGGGTTTCTTGTTTTCTGTGTGGAGTACCCAGTCCGCATAAGTTGGCAGTGTGTTATGTGAAGTCTCTTGGTATTATTTTTGATTGAACGATGAATTCCGAGTTCCAATAAGTAGTACCAGTTTCGCATAAATTGGCGGTTCTATCGATGTGTAGGCTATCAGCTTGTAGCGAAGTGAGTAGTGTGGTCCACTCTCACAGTAGCATGAGATGACGTAGGCGCGGCGTTGACGTAGTAGGTAAGCACGGTAGGATTGATATTACTCCTGATTACCTATGCACTCCTATTTTTTTTCCACTGATTTTAAGCTTTTGAAATTTAATTATTATATTTAAATATTAACTGAACGTGAATTTAGAAGCGTCTACTTGTAGTCAGGTCCGGGGGGAAGAGGTAATAAGTAAAGATTATAAGTAGATATAAGCTGACTAACCCGTAGGTTCTAAGAGTGTTGTGTTTACCTGTAATAGGTGCATACATTAGGAATGTAGATTATAGTCAAGTGTTATTTTTTAATGTATGTGCTGTTGGTGTATATAAATAAATAAATAAATCACAAAGTCATAAATATTCTATTTTAAAATAATATAGGTGAATAAACGGACAATTTTAAAGTGTCCAGTTTTAATTAATTTATTGACGGAAAAATATAAAAAACTGGCACGAATTATACTGCTGCAACTCAATAAATAACTCGATTATACAAGCACAACAAGTGAAGTTAAGTTTTTAGAACTCAAACATTGTTTCGAGAATATCCGCAAATACAACTTTTCGCTCTACTTACTCATTATGACTAACACGTACACTATCACCTGGCACGTACCTACCACCTGGTGTTATTTTGCTAGATGTTGGTTGCATACAACAAAGAATGGCATGACGTGGCTATCTACCGAGACCGGTTTACTATCTAAATATCTAGATTTAACAAAAAGTAGCCAGAGTAATAAGAGTTTTAAAATATGTATTTTTATAGTCTTAGACTATATTATGAATACTCAATGTTCATCGTGAATATATAGCTGGTAGAGACACCTTACAGCGACAAGAGCGCTTTATTGGCATTTTGTTTTTATTTTTGTCTAAAAATTCTTTATTTTTATAAATAAATAAATTATATTTCTATGTATATATCTACAGCTAAATCCCAAAGATGTATGATAGAGAATCCTATAGTAGCAGCAAATCTTAGATAGAAAGAATAAAAGTCAATAAATCAAGTACATTATTTTGGATCACGTACGGTGACCAGAATCCGAAATGCCTGTGCTGGGTACAGCATGAGGGTCATTACCTGGTCAATCGCACACGTCTAGCGGACCGGGTCACGGAGAACTACGAAACGAACGTGTAATAAACCGAAGACGTGATATTTACTAAGCTTTCCCTTAAAATTTCTATTTTATCCTTACTACCAAATTTATTTCACTGGCATCCTACATGTAGAAATGCAGAAAATTTAAACACTATCAATCAACCGGGTTAACCAGTCCATGACACTGAATTACTCTATGTATTTCTATCAACTTCTCTTTTAATAGGAAATTCTGATATTAAAAACTCAATTCAAAATTGTAGGAACATATCCCGGGGGCGGAATGCGAATCCATTTACCTTAAAATTTCGGGCGACTGCTCCAACCGCTGAGAACTTAGGAGAACTCTTTTATATGAATTTCATCTGGTCTTTGTTTTTACGTTTTTTTTAGTCAAGTTATTTTTAGGTAGTAGACAAAGTCTACCATCACAATGTCGAAATGATTACAATATAACACCCGAACAAGTTTATTTTACCTGTCCAGCACGAAAAGGGTGCGGCCATGTCTCAGTTTCGTAAAACATCACTGGCAACGGGTTTTCGTCTTGAGACACTGCAATAGTAGGCCATGAATATGCTGCGAAACTTTCCGAACGCTGCCCAGTCGAGTTGGATCCGTCGATTGACCTCTTTCTGGAAGTTGGACTTACCATGCTGGACTATTTGTCCCAGGTAAATAATTTCGTCAACATCTTCCATCCAGTGTAGAACAGCCTACCTTTACAGGAGTGGGTACGACATGGGAATTTGACATAAGTTTCGTCTTATCCATGTTCATTTTAATAACAAGTTTAAGCCCCTGCCTCCTAAACTAGGATAATCACTGACTCCAAAGATGCAGGATTATCCTAGTTTAGGAGGCAGGGGCTTAAATTTGTTATTGCATATAATTATACAATAATTATACAACCTTAGTTTTAGAACCCTTATGTGAATAGCTAGTACCTGTATGTTGTTTGGTTGAATAAAGTTATTATTATTATTTTAAGAGCCACTTGTTGGGAGACTCTACAGAGGTCGTCGAGCATTGTGCCCAAATCTTTCAGGGTCTTAGCCATGACTACGATATCATCAGCAAAACTAAGGTGAGTCATGTACTCGCCGTTTATGTTGATACCAAGTCCTCTCCAGTCCAAAAGCTTAAACGCATCCTCCAACGCGGCTGTGAACAGGTTCAAAGTTGTTACAGTTTGAGAGGATGCCAATTAAAGTTGCCTAACTCAATAAATTTGACAATATAAAAAAAATAGTTACTTATTACTTATAATGTATTAGTTATTACTAATAATGAAAATAATTATTATGTATGTAGCTATGAAAGAGCGGGGTCTTCTGACACAAGTATTTAATACTTAATAATGTGTCCCAACCGCCAAAAATAAAGGGTTTTCCAATAAGAGGTGTTATTTTGATATTCAAAGAAAAATGCCATTTTTAATATAAATGATCAGATGTTTATTTCATTGTAAAGAGGAAGGCATGGTAATAGTGGCAAATAACATCAGGAAAATGACCACCACGACCACGCTTACAGGACCATATCCTTTTCATGAAAATTTCCATAACCAAATCGCAAAGTGGCTGCCCTATGTCCTCGATAGCCTCACGAATTCTACCTTTGAGGTCTTGAATCGACGCTGGGCTGTTGGCGTAGACACAGTTATGGTGAATGGATTGCGCTATCGAGAGATGATTAATGGTTTTTTTTTGGCCGGAAATGGATGGTATTGATCTGGAAAACGTTTGCTTTCAACAAGACGGCGCAACGTGCCACACAAGCAACGAAACCATTGATCTTTTACGGGAAAAGTTTCCGGACCGTGTTATCTCTCGAAGAGGTGATCACAATTGGCCACCAAGATCTTGTGATTTAACACATTGCGACATCTTCCTTCGGGGCCACGTGTAGAAAAGGTCTACGCCGACAGCCCAGCGTCGATTCAAGACCTCAAAAATGGAATTCGTGAGGCTAACGAGGACATAGGGCAGCCACTTTGCGATTTGGTTATGGAAAATTTCATGTAAAGGATATGGTCCTGTAAGCGTTGTCGTTGTAGTTATTTTCCACTATTAACGGCATACCTTCCTCTTTATAATGAAATAAACATCCGATATTTTATATTAAAAAATGATATTTTTTAACCGACTTCAAAAAAGAAGGAGATTATATGTTCCACTGTATGTATTATTACTTTTTTGTATGTATGTTCACCGATTTCTCTATCAATTGTGAACCGATTTTCAAAATTCTTTTTTTATTCGATAGAGTGTACTCTTGAGGTGGTCCCATTGTCACCAAGTCAGGATCTGATGATGGCATCCCAGGGAATTCGAGGGCAAACCTCAAATTTTATGGGCACGTATGACATGTTTTACTTTTTTTCAAAGCTATTCAAGTATTTGCTTCTGTTAGTCATCATCTCATGTTGATGAGCTGGTGATGGAAGGTACAACTCCTAAACGGTTAGGAATTAGAAGATATTTCTTTCACTTAGTATTTTAACCAAAGCCTGAGAGACAGACAAGTCGATAGTGCTGACGGTCACCCATCTTGCTTTGACCTTAGAAAACCACTTAAAAATGTGAAAAAATTTTTTTTAACAAAAATAAAACCGTCTTCAAAACACCTCGTCCTGTCCTTGTTAGCCTCACGAATTCCATTTTTGAGGTCTTGAATCGACGCTGGGCTGTTAAAGCTGTTTCCAGGGATAATAGAAAGTGAAGCACCAACTCCAAAAAATATATTTTAGGAGGTAAGTACCTAGTAGGTACTGAAATTTAATTATTTGTTCCTTTTTAGTGTTTTGAAGTCGGTTTTATCTTTGAATATCAAAATAACACCTCTTATTAGAAAACTCTTTACAATAAGAACGAAACTTGTATTGACTAATAAAGCTTTTCATTTTTTCACTTGAATACTTACATTACTTCCCTAACTGTACGCCTTCTCTTATCGACTTAATGATAGTTTCAAATCCTAACCTTGTAGCTTCCTTTAAGTATTTAGTATTGTTGTGGTTAGATATATTATTATTATTATTGTTGTTTTGTAATAATAGGTTGTTTAAAATATATTTATAAATCAATGTACAATTGAGATTTAAGTACCCTCTATCGATTTCTTAAGTGCACTTCGTGTTGCCTACATTTTAACAGTCTGTCTCACACATTTATGGGTTGGCTGGAAGAGATCTCTTATAGAGATAAGTCCACCTTTGCTTACTTTGTTTATAAATTATGTTTTTGTAATTTATTAAAGAGCAATAAAGAGTACTTTATACTTTCATGGTTATTAACATTTGAATTAGAATATCGGGAACTCACAACTATAAAGTTACATGGTAAATATCCCGTATATAATTCTAATTCAAAGCAATAAAGAGTATTATTATACTTACTGATTGTAAATATTTTATTGATAATGAGGAAATCTATAAATAACATCTAAACAGATAGATGAACCAATGTCAAATAAACAAGGAGAGATAAATTAGAAAAACAATATAAAACAAGAGATAAAGGCCAATGTTAAAGCACATCATTTATAAAATGAACACGAATAGTACCATAAACGGGAATCGTGAAAGTTTATAACCTGTTTTAGTTAAGGGCGAGTGGACCATTCAATCGTAACGTAAAAAATTTACGATCACACGTCAAGAGAAACACCAATGAGGCTGTAAACAGTCCCCTTTCGATACTTAAGCATTTGTAAGAGTTCATTAGCAATTGGTATCTACAAAGATTGCGTCTTTTGTTAATTACCGAACAAATTGTTTTTCCCTTAATAAAATCTTTCTTTTGTTTCCGAAAAAATAAAGCTTTCTTAACAATAAGATCGACTAATTAGCTAAGGAGGCAGCTACTCAAGATAGAATTAGGAAAATATAATGAAAAAACATTTAGACCATTGAAAATGTTGATAACAAAACATACTCCAATATTAGCAGACTTTGTTACCACTATTTAAGAAGAATATTGGTTTGGTGAAACAGATAATAGTTTATTTCCTTTCGAGGCTATAACTATTGTGGTAATTTATTTATCACTGACATTTGAGTTCACGTACGATTGCTGAGAATCATTTAATTATTAACTGATCTGTTTGACAACGGTCAAAACGTCAACGTGAGCTGATAAAAAACTCCCAACTCCCCGTAGTTAAAAATGCATCAGCCGTTTACGAAAGTTTGGGACCGGCATTGTTGTTATGTCTATCTGTGCGAAACGATTCCAATTCAACACTCCATTGATTCTACTCTGATACTGGATAATAAAGCTTTGTTTTCAAAATATCGCCCTCAAACTACATAAATCAAAACAAAATGACAAAAAACAAAATGTGAAAAACCAATTCTTAATTTAATTTTTAACATTATAATTAGTTTTTATAGATAAGTACTTAAAAAAATATTTAAAATAGAAAATCCTGGGACGCGGTCCGAACTTGTGATATTTCACAATCCAGGTGACTGCTCTGCTATCTATCTGAGCTACCAATGATTTGCGATAACCCAACGAATTTATTTTCAACCCCCGACGCAAGAAGAGGGGTTTTATAAGTTTGGCGTGTCTGTCTGTGTATCTGTATATCTGTGTGTCTGTCTGTGGCATCGTAGCTCCTAAACGATCAAATCGATTCTGATTCGTTGTTTTCAAATCTGACGTGATCTAGATGATTCTTAACTATAGTATATGAAGATTTATTCAGACGTTTGATGACTATCAAGCTCATTTCCTACTTGACAAAAGTAGGAAATGAGCTTGATAGTCATCAAACGAAACTTGACAAAAGGGTCTTACTAACTTTCACACATCCGATTACTGCAAGGAGTAAGTGTATCACAAAGAAAATCGGCGAAATTAACAACAAACTAAGAAAAGCAAAAAAGAAAATAAGTGCAAAAAATTACTCCTTTTAACGGTTAAGAAATTTTGAAGTTTTCTTGAGAGTACCTTTGATATTTATGCTTAAATTTTCTGACATCAATAAAATTTTTGTTTCTTAATATATTTTTATCACATATTTTTACATGAAGGTTATTGGTCCATGTATTAAAGAAAGAAGTTTTGAAATAGATTTCTAATTTTATTAATGTGTGATTTTTTTCCAAAAAATCTTAGAAACTGCATCATTACTCTGACAAAATTATTCATTGTTCACATTTCACGAAAAAATCAAGACTTTAGTCTTTAAACTTACTTAATTTTAAAAAAAAATTTTATTTTATCGAAAACAATACCTATGGTTTTAGTGGGACATACAGGGGGGTCGTTCGGGTGCCACGGGCCCCTCCATCGATGGTTTTTGTTTGGGTCACATGAAGCCCGACACTATGTGTAATTATTTTAATTAAATGCGATCATTTTTGTTTGTTTTGTGAAAAATCTGTACATTACATTTGAGGCCCCAACATATTTTGACACAGAGTCCACCTAAAGCTAGCTACACCACTGTTGTTGCGCTTTCACTTTGTCTTTAGGCAAAGCAACCAACCACGCCACGTGGTTTACCACTTTTTTGAGACCCTAGAAAGAATATAAAATACTTTTTGGAGCGATAACCGACCTAACCAACTTTAATAAATATTAGAAAATATATTATTATAAACTTGCTAACATTCATAACTCGTGCACAAATATTGGTATTCATATAAACATGTGCCCTACCGGAATTCTTTGGCTTAGTTGTAATGTAACTTAATTATACCTAACGTTGAACTTGAATGTGATTATATATTGAATAATAAGACAAAATTTACACTCTACATATTTTTATTTAAATATGTAGAGTTTCAATTTTGTCTTGGCAAAAAGGTATTCCTTTGTTGACTAAGTTGGAGTTCGTTGTGGTTTTATTCCACTGTGAAAGATAACTAAGCCTCTAAAAATATTTAAGGTCAGTTTATAAAAGAGCAGGAAATATATATATATATATCCAATATTAATAAAATTTATTTGTACAATTGTAGAAGTAATCCCTTTTTTAAGTTATATCACAATATAATTATTTTGATGCAAAGTATAAAATTCAAATTATATTTTATTTTCTTAAAAAATATGATGACAGCATAATAGTTTATCAGTGAATATCTAGGTTACCAAAAATATTACTGCCACTGTCTGTTATCTATTCGCCTTTACGTACCTGAGTACTAGACCGAATAGTTTTTTGAACCAAAAACTCGTTTAAAAGCGGATATTGCATTCGAGAGCGTTCCCGTGAGATCGATATATACTGTGTATACTATTCACATTCACTGCATTCCTTCTGTGTGTACAGACAAAAAAATTAAAAAAGTTAATTTAATAAAAGCAAATTAATTTTATACGCAATACGGAAAACTTACAAATAGTACTTACTAACTATTTTATAACTGAAAAGTGACATTAGATTTTATTTTAATACTTACATTGAGTCAAAAAAGTATCGGGAATGGTTGATTTGTTTATGGTTCCAAATTCTATTTTTTTTTTGTTAGATTGGTTTTCCTTTTTGGCGCAGAGTTTGAGTTGCATCTGTTATTTATATTAGATACAATGCTGTTTTTAGTTATATCATAACTAGCGTGTATTGCGAATTTCATAATGGACAAAAACATCGAACAAAGAGTTTGACTTAAATTTTGCATCGCCAATGGAATTTCGTGATCGCAGTCACTGAAAATGTTACAGAAGGCTTACGGTGAATTGACTTTGTAAAAAACACGTGCTTGAGTGGTACAAAGCGTTCAAAAGCAGTCGAGATGTGATGGAAGATTTGCCTCGCTCTGGTAGGCCATCAATGTCAGCAACTGAAGTTAACATCGCAAAAGTGAGGGAAATAGTGACTGAAAATCCTCATGCAAATTTGAGAGAGATAGCCGGCGAACTTTCTGTATCTCCCTAGGCGATCCATACCATTTTCAATAATCACTTGGGTATGAAACATGTTGCCGCTCGGCTAATCCCAAAACACCTTAATTTTCTCCAAAAACTCAATCGCATGAGAGTCGCTAAGGACATGCTAGAGCGAGTCAATTCCGACCCAACATTCATGAAACGCATTGTTACTGGTGACGACACGTGGGTTTAAGAGTTTGACATGCAAACCAGTCAACAAGCTTCGGAGCGGCGCCTTCCAACTGAACCGAAAACGAAAAAACCACGCCAAAGTCGATCAAAAGTCATAGTCATGTTAGCTGTTTTCTTTGACTCTCGCGGTGTTGTGCACTCAGAATTCTTGCCGGAAGGTCAATCGGTAAATAAAGAATATTATTTGAGCCTTATGCGGCGTTTAAGATAGCAAATTCGACGAAAAAGGCCAGATTTATACCGCCTCTGTGATCTTGTGGTTGAGATCTAGAGGTCCGGGGTTCGATTCCCGTGGGGGCAGAAATTTTCTGCTCGGTTTGGTTAGTGGTAAGTAGGGCTTTCTTAAGTTCGCCTGGCTAGCTACCACCATCTTACCTAAGTCTGCCGCCATAACAATAATATTAACAGCATTGTTGTGTTCCGGCAGTTGGAGGTAAGATAGCCAGTTCCTCTGTGGTTGAGGAGTCCGGGTGTAACATGCATCCATCGTCGGCCTTATCTTCACTTAACATCAAGTGAGATGAAGGCCAAGAATTACCCCGTTAATATAAAAAAAAAAGATTTGTGGAAAGAAATTTCTTGGATTTTGCACCACGATAATGCGCCTTCGCACAAGGCCATCATTGTGAACGAATTTTTGACCAAACACTCAACAAATACCATCGAGCAACCACCATTATTCACCTGATTTGGCTCCAGCCGACTTCTTTCTTTTTCCTAAACTCAAATTACCACTTCGTGACACCCGTTTTCAATCGGTAGAAGACATAAAGGAGAAATCGCGGCGAGAACCGAACTCAATTCCAGAAACAGCGTTTAAAAAAATGTAAATGTTTTGATGATTCGTTGGCGTAAGTGTATCGTTTTTGAAGGAGCATACTTTGAAGGTGATAAAATAAATTTGAATGAATAACTAACATTTTGTGTATTATTGGTCTTTTCCCGGTACTTTCGTGACAGAGTAGAGATATTATCGTTAAATAATAAATAAGCATTATGGTCAGTACCTGAAAACTTTCAGACGCACTATTTTGGCATGACTACCTAATAGGTATACATTTTTTTCAATACCACTAAGGTGGCAAGCATACAGGCCCACCTGATGGCAAGCGGTTACCGAAGCCTATGGGCGCTTGCATCACCAGAGGTATCACTTGCGCGTTGCCGACCCTAAAATCTGAAATGATTTGGGAGTTAGGTAGGCCCGTATGTAAGGTCGTCTGGGTAGGTACCACCGCACCGCCTTTGTTTTTTTTTAAACATATAAAGCACGACAAATGACTCAACGCCACCTGACGTGAAACCGTAAGAAGATTCCATATGCGAAGACAGCCAGTGAAGTTCAGACACTGCTCTAGCCGCCTCCACTTTGCTGGCCCAAAAGGTGTTTCGGTGTTTTGTTATTTCAACTAAGAAACAATTCGTTGGGTATACAAGGTATTTAATCTTAGACCTCAGGATGACAACGCACCTGCAATACCAAGTGAGGTTTTCCTTGTTATTGCAGATGTCTACACTTCCCACCAGATGGGCCGTCAGTTTGTGAATAAAAAATTTATAAAAAATATTATTAAATGTGTCTGCTGCCGTGTAGACTGTGGATTTCTAAAAAAAATAGGTCGCGTGTTCACATTTTAAATATCTTTTTAAATATCCTAAAAACATTTATTATAATAGTAATATAATGGTATGTAGTGGTATGTATAATGGTGCTATTTTTCTAGTTTTATTATATTTTAATTACTAAGTAATTTTTCAAACATTTATAATAATGTTAAAATCAAAAATTAAGAATATGGTAATATAAACTTAAAATATATAAAAGGAAGGCCTAACTAAGAATACTTGCAAATACAGCATAACTATGTAGGTATTTAGAAGAAATTCTGAGCTCAAGTCCTCTGTAGCTCAGTAGTTATACCTATAGTCACCCGGCTTCACGCGTTCTCATCCCACCTTATGACATGTTTTTATTTATATAGTCTAGACATTGTTCTAGATATAATACTTGTTGATGGTGCTGAACCCAATTTCCATAGGTATAAAGATAATTAGACAAGTAAGTTTATACCCCATTGGTTGGATTAACCCTAAAACGTGATGATCTAATCGCATTAAAATTAAAAAACGAGTTTCCGTAGGGATAAAGTTGGAAACGACGAAATATGGGGAATTAAGAGGGGATTAAGGCTCCAGCGGTTGAGGCAATCCTGCACTCAGGTGAAATATTAAATGGCTGGGCAGACGGTAATTAATAATGCGCACCACACTACGGCCGGTGGTCCTCCCGCCGGATATAACAGAAAAATTGCCGGATCAAGCAGGACCCGATTAAAATTCTGGAAGCAGTTTAAGCTGCTGGCGCTTTGGCTATTTGCTTTTAAATTATCGACGAATAGGGCTATAAAAACCGCTAATTATAAATGCAAGCTGAAATAACGTTCTCGTGGCTTTTAGCTTTCTAGTTATTCGACTTTAGCTGCTTGATTGAATATGAAAAGGGGATCATGTTACATATCTGTATACAGGGTGGTGCCGTCAATACGACAATAAATACAAAGATGGATTATATTAGTTTATAAAAATGGTTGCCATTTTCAAAAACATCTTATTCATTTGATAATTTCATGACATCTTTATGAAATAATATATTGGCTGCATTATTTCATACAAATGTCATGAAATTATCAAATTAATAAGATGTTTTTGAAAGTGGCAAACCATTTCTATGTCCATGTTTTAATTTATTGTCGTAGGCACCACTCTGTATATTAAATTCAAAGTCCTGACTGACTAACAATCAAAATAATGAGACACGTGTATCACAGTTTTCCAAAATCATCCCCTAACAGAGTGAAGCAGGACTACGGAAATCCTACACGGCATAGTAGACGTTTCCTGTAGGTCACGCGGGCGCATTTTCTTGTGCGTAAAATAATATTAAAAACATGTGAAGCCCATAGCTAATGGTATGCTATAATAAAACATTGGATATATTTTTCAATTTTATTAAACATTATAATGATTGTTAGAAATATATATAGAATAATATCTAGATTAGAAAAATCTAGACTATAAAACAAAGAATACCCGAACAAACAAAAAACAACAACAATAGGAACAAACTGACACCGTGAGCTCCGTATGCGTGAATCAGACCGCTCAAAAGATAACACAAAGTGACGGTAGTTATATAAACTTATCAAAGACAATTGACAGCTTCAGTCTTCCTGTGACCTAGATCGCTGTAAAGTAATCGAAACATCGGGTGTATAATAATAATTTAACGTCTAATTAAACACGAGATAAATCCGGTAAATAAATAAAACCATTATTTTAATAATCAAAGATATTCTACTAAATTGTATGTTATATTTACTAGAAACTTGATATACCTAATTCACAATGCAAGATTGTGTATTACAGAGCTTCCTTAATGTATTGAAGGTACCTCCGATTCAAATTAAATTGAGCTCGGAACAAGTTTGACAGCACACTCCCGCATACAGTTCAAAAACAACTTCTGAGCATGTTGAGCTGCAGTTTACAAACAAAATTGAAATCCCTCCAAACGACTCGCTGCGAGTCTTGGTCGGACTCAAAGATCGATTTAATAAGTCAGTAAACCGTCGCCGATTGAGCCAATCTCACTTTACGAGTCCCTTGGCAGCAAGATCAGACGTACTATAAAAAGGTTACCACCATTTCACCAATCTTCCCTCGCAACAAAAAGATCGGTTGCTTGCAACACTAATAAAATTTTAAGCGACGTTTTCCCAACGTTAATATAATATCTTAACTAACACTGATGTTATATGTCAAGTAAGCCTGCTGTAGTTAAATAAGTTGATTAACTAAACTTTACTCTGTTGCAACGAATGTAAGCATCTCTGTGTTATTAATTCATAAATATTTTTAACCAATTGTAAGGTTTAACAAGCAATGGTTTAAAAACTTGACGTTTTTGTTTTTAGCTAAAAACTTTGCAGGGACTATATTAACAAACCAGCTTACGTTTTTTCTATGCGAACATTGCAAATACTCCCAACAAGAGATATTTTTACCGTATCTTATATCCTATTAATGAAATGTCATCTAAATGTGAACCAAATCAGGTCTAATTTAGAACATGTTCTGTCTAAGATATTTCTGGTAAGTAATTGGAACGAAGTTCCATTTGAAATTGAGACGCTTTCTATCATATTACTATTCTCCAAATTCCAATTTTAGCCATTTTAGTATCTTTCTTACTAGCAATAGCAAGGTAACATGGCAATTCCATTAATATAAATCTTTTGGTTATAAATTCTAAGACTTATAAGAATGTTAATCCGCTTTATTTGATATACTTACCTGATCTTATTCTGAATTTGAACTAGAAGAAAAATAATTATATGAGCAAAATGTTACGGCATAGCAATTATACTTACTATACATTATTCTATGAAAATTGTCTGAAAAGTATTTCATATTTATTTAATTATGGTCACAAAAATATTATTAAATGTACGATACATGCCGATACAGGGTAGGCCCTGTAACAGGGACAAAAAATTAAAATATCCTTTAGCTAATTAGTAATTACGTCCAAATGTCCAAAATTCATTTAGTATAATGAAAAATATTTTTTCTGTTTTCTAAAAAAATTTATCGATCTAGCAATGTGCCACAAACATTGTGTCCAGTTGCTTAAATTGATAGTGACATTTAGTGATACTAATACGTGTTAGAATCTGTCAAAATGCCCGGTACCAAGATGTCTTACGACCATGAAGCGACAATATCGCAATGAATTTTTCATTGGTGGGAAAGCTTAATTTTAAACGACTATTTATCCTAATTTAAAAACTTTTGAACATTAGGACCACTTGGTAATAACTGTGGATACTTTAAGGCATCTCTACTTTCATTTTTGCTTTAATTACAGAGCCCATACCCTACTCAAATGCTTACTATTATCAAAAAAACAGAATTTTGAAAATCGGTTCATAATTGACAGAGAAATCGGTGAACATACATACAAAAAAAATACATACAGTGGATCATAGAACCTCCTCCTTTTTTGAAGTCGGTTAAAAAGCATAAATTTTTCTACTTTAATATTTTATTTATTTTTAAAATTATGTACTTACACACAAAAGGAATTATGAATTATTCCGCTTTTATTTACAAGCTGTTGGTATTTTATTACAAGTTCTATTCAGTTCACATTCACATGTTAGTTCACTAATTATCATGCATTATTTGTCAGGCCGCGTAGTTTTACACTCCACGAAGTCTTATGACCATTAAAAACCAGTTGTGTCTGGAATCTGCTAAATAAAAGGTTACACACTTCAAGCATGTCGTCGCTCAGCCCGCCAGCGCCGCACAATAGGAAGTCTATTGTGTCTGATGTATGGGTACTTACTTCGTAGATTTCTATGTTAATATTATATGACAGGTAGGGCTTACTGGTATTTTCTACTCGAATGAGTTTCAATAACCAAATAGGTAGGTTACGCTACCTTTTAGTCTTGTCTTCCTAAGGCGAGTATGTAAAGTAGCTAGAGTTCAGCCAGCCTAGATAATAGAATAAATGTAAACAAACCACTGTCATTTTCGTTTATTGTTTGTTATATACAGGGCCAACAAGGCCCACCTAGTATGAAAATCGGCACCGGGTGAGTAGCCACTTACCCTCAGGCGAGCCGTATACGCTTATTTGCTACTCTTGCGAAACCGCGTTATAACTCTAGTACCTACAGCTCCTACGAAAACAAACGTGAATTATATTAATACTTACTCTTTATTGCATTTTGAAATTACAAAAAACTAATGTATGTATTAATTACTTTATTGATAGAAATCTCACGTGCTCATATAATTTGAGCTCGCACCTTTTTTCTGTTATTTACACGACACCCTTTCTCTTTACTATAGTCATATATATTTAGAGGTTAAGACCATAATGTTTTTTACAAAAAAGCTAAAAGAGCACTTTTAAAAATTAAATTTCCTTATCGTTGCCATCATCGTCACCTCTCTGAGATGTAAAATATGAAAGAGATTTTCTCTAATTTGATGGAATAATTTAATTCTAGATTTCGTAAAACGTAAAAATTCACAATTTGTACGAGTCACAAAAGTACCTTTTCAATTTTTTGGACTGATAGATATCTTTTAATTGTTAGCTAACAGTTATACACTATCTTATTTCAAACATTACTTTGTTATAAATAGTTGTTATTATAGTTATTAAAGATCTCTTAAAAGTAAATAAAATAGTTTGATACGCTATCTGCAATTCATTAAATTTTATTCAATTCAGTAAAATATGAAATAAATCTTTTTTTTTTAATTTACTGAATTGCTTTGTTATTACTTGTTTTCTTACACTTACTTCGCTAGAAATTATTTTGTGTGTACCAACAAATAGGTTACCCATATACGTAGTTACTGTTATTTTGAATGTGTGTTAATAAACTTTTGTGTATTTAAAACTACAAATAATTTTAACCGAGCGATAAAAATTAACAGTGATTTCAATCTGATAATTCCATTATTCTATCCTTCCAAAACATGTAAGATTTGAGTAGAACAGCGGTGTTATACTCTTCGTCAAGAAAACCGGTGACGATAACTCCGACAACAATACAAGACTAAATAAAAAAAATATTTAAACAAAAATTAAAACCGACTCCAAAAAACTGAAAAGGATAAAATAATTTTTAGTAGGTACTCATCCCCTAGGAACATATTTTTGGAGTCGCTGCTTCACTATCTATAGTTTCTGGAAACAACTTAGCACCAACTCCAATAATATGTTCCTAGGGGATGAGTACCTACTAAAAATTATTTTATCCTTTTCAGTTTTTTGGAGTCGGTTTTAATTTTCGTTCAATTTTTTTTTCACAATTTTTAGTGATAAGTTTTGACGGTCAAATCTAGATGGGTGACCGTGAGCTTATATTGTTTTCTACTATCGTATCCTTTCACTAAAAATTCATAGGAAAGCAAAAATCCACAATTTCGCATATGTAGACGACTTAATTTTTCCAGTTTTTTTGATTTAAAAACTGAATTACCCAATGGATTTTCAAAAAATTTTTATGGGACTAAATGGAAACTATTCCGCATCGAACAAAAAAAGAATCATCAATATCGGTTCACCAAGTCAAAAGTTCTGAGGTACAAACATAAAAAATAAAAAAAACACAGACAAATTAATAACCTCCTCCTTTTTTTGAAGTCGGTTAAAAATCAGATAAATAAGCTAACATTACTAACACTTAAAAATAAAATAATGATTTGATGAATGATACTATGTGTTAATGTTACTTATCAATAATAGTAAAAACTATAGGTACCTATAGCTTTTACTATCATATATACCTTACTAGTAATATAATTCTATGTGTGTCTCTGCGTGTACTTTATCAGTCTTACTCTGCGGTAGCGACTAGCGAATCACATAGAGAAAAGACGCTACCTTTTATATCCACGCAGGCATAGCCGATATCCGCGCAGGCTGAGCCGCGGGCTGCTTCTATTAATAATATAAATCCAACCATTACCTATTAATGTCCGATATAATAATGTAAGAATAACTGCTTTGAATCACACCAAGCTCATCTTTTATTAGGTAACCCAATAATAAAATTTGACATGTTTTGAGTCAAGATCAGTAAAAAGCAGGAAGGCTGCTCGGGTTTGTAACGACCACTCAAGGCTAGTGGCGACTTGACGTGAGCATCCCTTTGATCCAGCCAGCATTCATACGCCGTCCTTGTCGCCTAATGAGATGGAGATGGTGGCCTTTTTGGAACACCGTTTTATATATGAAACCATCTTTTTTTGTTCGATGCAGAATAATTCCCATTTGGTCCCATATTCTTTTTTAAATCGTTGGGTAGTTTGATTTTTAAATCAAAATAACTGGAATGAGTAAGTCGTCTACGTATGCGAAATTGCGGATTTTTTCATTCCTATGACTTTTTAGTGAAACGATACGATAATAGGAAACAATATAAGCTGACGGTCACCCATCTAGCTTTGACCTTAGAAAATTATCACTAAAACTTGTGAAAATTAATTTTAAACAAAAATTAAAACGGACTTCAAAATACTGAAAAAGATTTAAAATAAATCAATTTAAGTAGGCAGGTACTCATCCTCTAGAAACATATTTTTTGGAGTCGGTGCTTCACTTTCCATTGTTTCTGGAAGCGACTTAGCACCAACTCCATAATTAATTAATTATTTTATCCTTTAAAAAAAAATATTTGAAAATTTATCCTTTTTATTTATTTTATCCTTTTCAGTTTTTTGAAGTCGGAATAAATTTTTGTAAACGTCAATATTAAGTTGACGGTGTGTATTTAAAATATTGACCTATGATAATATTTAGGTTTATTTGTTTCAATTAAAATAAGGAGTTCTTAGAATCTATATTCCAAACGAAGTATTTGTGCACCATAAAAGTTCGTAAATAAACAGCAAACGACGTATAACGTAAAAGTTTAATAGTTTCGGTCTCCACTGCGGCTTACATTATTACCTGAGAATACCACCCAATTATCGTTGTGGTTATGACAGTGAAAAAAGCAATACGGAATTTACATAATGGGTAATATGAAACTCCGTTCTCATTCTAATTGCACAGCAACAACGTTTAGTCAAATGGACACATAAAGCTTACTCAATGTAAACTTTGTTAATGCTAAAATGTAATTACAGGCGTTCCGGGACCAAGGTTTGTTAATAGGTAAGTAAATCGTTTTCCAGATTCCTCTTATAAAATTGCTTGCGTTTGAAATGCTTAGTTTTATGATACGTGAATGGATGACGTTGATGATATAATATTATAAGAACGAAGCGATGATTCTACTAAATAATGTGACAAAGTTCAAAATCAATCACCGTTTATTACGTTGACCTTAAAAAATAATATTTCGATCGAATAATACTTGCCTTTCTCCTTTTGTTGAATCTATGTTGAGTTCTATTTGAATCCTTATTCTTTCATAATTATGGTAGAGTATAGGCAGTTGCTTTTGTGACTGAGGTCAAATGTAAGACAATGTGACCCACAAAGAATTATAAATGTTGGATAAAGGTCACAATATACAACATTTAAAATACTTTTGAGAAATCTACATATTATGTTTGTGTTCACAATTTTACATATTCTCAATTAAGAAATAACACGTTTCCAAGTTCAGGTCAGTTACTATTTATATATAATATATACAGCACAGTGGATAAATTGTGTCTCTTACAATCTGATCCCATTGTAACTAAACATAGCTGCCAACATCGTAAACAAAATTATAACTACGCGAATATGTCGTTATCATACCCAATATTTTTCTATTTCCAAAAATAATGAGCTGTTTGCGGAGACTGATTTAGACTTTCCCATTTCACATTGTATTAGCTTTGCGACTCCAATTCGAACACGCTATCGCAAAGGATATCGACAATGAAAAATAACAAAGTAAGTAATGTAGTACTTCTGTGGTAGTACCTAACTTATGGCCTTTATACAGGGCCCTGTTTCTCGAAACAGTTAGCCTAATAATATTACTCCATGAAGTAATATTTTTTACAAGTTTATTAGTGTGCGTTTCTCGAAGCTACAGTAATAAAATATTAGTTACTAGTTACTGACTAATAAATATTAGCTAATATTATTAGTGTCAATTGGATTTTTGTTTCACGAATATAAAGGAATAAAAATACTCTAGTAAAATTTACTAATAAAGCTATTAGTCTCGAAAGGCTTGTAAAAAATATTAGTTGCAACTATTATTGATATATTTTATCAAACAAATGTATAAAATGTGGACCGATTCGGACGCTTCCGACGGTGAAGAAGATTTAATAATAATTCGCCGTCGTCGAGTTTTTTTGAACAGAAATACGTACGAACTCTTGTGACTCTACATTAGATGGGTACGGCAGCACAGTACCACGCAGTAGGTGATATACATGGTGTATCAAAAGGCAGTGCGTGTCGAGCTGCTAATCAAGTTGTTGACTCGGTAGTGCAGAACATTCTTTAATGTTCGGCCAATAGGCATCCCTTACCTTAAGTATTTATAATCTTTAGCGGCAGAAATCGCCCCAAGAGAACGACACAGATTTGTGATTTCTTCCCATTTTTTCCGTTTGTCTTGTTTTGTCAAAACGTCTGAAAAGCTTCCAAACAGAATTTCTTTCGCTTCTAAAATACTTCTCAAAAACATTAATTTAAGATCCATTTTAAAATATTAATAATATGAATATTATTTAGACAAATTTAATTCGCTATTACCGCCAATCTACCAACGTCAACAGAAAACGAATATAAAAGTGGCTGGAACTTTTCCCGTTTTTTTATTAGGTGTAAAGGCATAGGTATTTAGGTGCATTCAGCCAAGCCAGACTAATATTTTTTATTAGACTTCCGGTATTAGTTACCAGTCTAATATTTTTTTTTGAGAAACAGAAAATATTAGCACTTATCATATTTTCACTAATAACTAATATACTAGTAAACTAATAGTTTCGAGAAACAGTTATAACAGTTCGAGTTACAGTTCGATCTTGTTATTTTGTACACATAACTCTAGTGTAAGTTTCAAACGAATTGAAACGTTTCGATCTCCTTCATAAAAAAAACGGTCGCAAGAAAGTAGAGTCGTATTAACGTTTCCGTAGCTGTTACTAGAAAAAAATAGAATCAACGATGTTATTAATTCTTGAATCAAAGCCGTCAAAAAATGTCATCTCACCCACAGATTTTAAAGTTTTAAAGGATTCGATATAGCCGATTTCATTTTAGTTAATCTGATCGTTTTCTCTGCTCTTCTCTAGTCTTAGTTCTTAGGCCTGGTTAGACAGTTGTATTCTAATTATATGTTAGATGTTCGATGTTGCCTTTGTTCGAGACAAGTGTTTTGTCGCTAAAAGCTCTTTATCAGTATCTCTGTATCAGTGAAGTTCCCATCATGCTTTTTTAAAAGTTGGTTGGCTGACGATTTAGCTTAGACTTTGTGGATTCTGGCCCCTTGAAGAGTATTTAACCGACTTCAAAAACGAGGAGGTTCTCAATTCGGCCGGTATGTTTTTTTTTCTATGTATGTACACCGATTACGCCGAGATTACTGATCCGATTTACGTGACTCTTTTTTTGTTCGATGCGGAATAGCTGCCATTTGGTCCCATAAAAAATTTTTCAAAAACAGTTGGGTACTTTGGTTTTAAATATAAAAAAACTGAAATTATGAAGTCGTCTACATATGCGTAATTGCGAATTTTTGCTTTTCCAATGACTTTTTAGTGAAACGATACGATAGTAGGAAACAATATAATTTGACGGTCACCCATCTAGCTTTAATCGTAGAAAGTTATTACTAAATATTGTGAAAAAAAAATTTAAAACAAAAATTAAAACCGACTTCAAAAACTGAAAAGGATAAAATAATTAAATTTAAGTAGGTATTCATCCCCTAGAAACATATTTTTGGAGTTGGTGCTAAGTGGTTTCCAAAAACAATAGAAAGTGAAGCACCGACTCCAAAAATATGTTTCTAGGGGATAAATACCTACTTAAATTTAATTATTTTATCCTTTTCAGTTTTTTGAAGTCGGTTTTAATTTTTGTTTAATTTTTTTTTTCACAATTTTTAGTAATAACTTTCTACGATTAAAGCTAGATGGGTGACCGTCAAATTATATTGTTTCCTACTATCGTATCGTTTCACTAAAAAGTCATTGGAAAAGCAAAAATTCGCAATTACGCATATGTAGACGACTTCATAATTTCAGTTTTTTTATATTTAAAACCAAAGTACCCAACTGTTTTTGAAAAATTTTTTATGGGACCAAATGGCAGCTATTCCGCATGGGGGGAGTAAGGGGAGAACGGAACCAACAACTTACCGGCCCAATTGTCAACCTCACCTGCACGCGCCTAAGGGCGGCGGCTTGGCGTATACCATGTCGCGGTGCTCCCTGCCAGACAACTGACGAGGCTATGGCGACCGAGTTAGTGGCGGTATAACCACTCACCTAAGTGGGCAACTACTTAGAGGAGGCTATTATGGACCTTGGGAACTAAATACCCCAAAAAACATAGCAGAAATACCTTGGGAAAGTGTTCTAGCTAATTTCCCACACCTTTTATTATGGAAATGTCAGATAATGAGAATATTATGTCATGCGATCCGGCTAACCCCCGGCGCCCTCTGGTACCCGGGCCAGACGGTGTGAAATCTGCTACCGAAGACTACATGGAAGCGGGTGACCAGGCTTCCATGCTAGGTAATGCTACTGGTATGAAAAAATTTGTACAACAAGCGTTCCACCCCAGCTTATTCATAAAAAGACCTAGGAGCTCGTCACTAGGAAATTTAAAGGAAATTAGCAGTGTGTATGCCTCGCAAGAAAATCATGAAGACTCTTTAGAACCAATGGGAAAACAAAAC
Source organism: Nymphula nitidulata (assembly GCA_947347705.1). Lineage (NCBI taxonomy): Eukaryota > Metazoa > Arthropoda > Insecta > Lepidoptera > Crambidae > Nymphula > Nymphula nitidulata. The sequence continues at coordinate 10,512,062 of OX374625.1, read as the reverse complement.
AACGCCGCTCCTCCCACATGGCAAAGAGTACCAACTCAAAAATTCTTCTCAAAATTGAAAGGTAATAAAAAAAGGAAGTTGTCGCCAACACCTTCGCCGGACAAGATCAATACCTCTAACAGATTTAGCGGACTACCTATAGACTTAACTGATGAAGATCAAGAGCTACAAAAACAAAAAAAGACAAGTAAACCACCTCCAATAATTTTGTATGGCATTGAGGATGTTAATGCACTGACAGCCCTCCTAGAAAAATCTGTAGAGAAAACACACTTTATGTATAAGATCATTAATAGAAACCAGCTGAGAATCCATAGCACCGATGTGGAGGTGTATAAGAAAATTGTATCTGTGGTAAGAGCAAACAATCTTATAGGACACACATTCAACAATAAACAGGAAAGATTGTTTCGACTTGTTATAAAAAACCTACACCACTCAACACCACATGCTGCAATAGAGGAAGAATTTGAAAGAACTGGGAATGTTGTGACCGGTGAAATTATCAATGCTAAATATGGGCCAGACAAGAAACCTACTTCCACATTCTTTGTAAATCTTCAGCCTGGTCCAAACAACAAACTAGCCAAAAATATCAAATTTATACACCACCAATCAGTTATTATTGAGGACCCAAAAAAAAGAAATGTAGTTGTGCAATGCCAGAGATGCCAGCAATATGGGCACTCCAAGAACTATTGCATGAGACCCTATCGATGTGTCAAGTGTGCGAAACCTCATAAAACATCAGATTGTCCAAAAACAGATAGAAGTATACCAGCGATCTGTGCCTTATGCCAAGGCCCACATCCAGCTAATTATAAAGGATGTGAAGTATATAGGGAAATACTTGCCAGGAAAACTAATAACCAACTAACACATCAAAAAAAGGACAAAGTAAAGACAATGAAACAACAAACAGTTAAAGAAATATCACAATCGGTACCTCTAGAGGAAATATTAACTACTAGAACAGACGGAGGGGACAAATTACACCCAATATCTGAAGCTGAAAGAAAGGCTAATTATACAGACAGAAGATCATATTTACATGTAGTAAAACATCAAAATAAAAATGAAAATTGTTATACAGATCCACTCACAACAACCTTGAAAAACATGGAAGACATATATATAAAACAAACAGAGAAAATTGATTTAATACTACAACAAATGAGTACTTTAATGAACCTCATAACTACAATGCTCAATAAAATGTCAAAATAACATTACTTAAAATCGCAACCTGGAACATAGATGGTTTAGCACCCAACAAATATGAGGTTGAAACTCTGCTGCAGCTACATCAACTGGACATACTATTAATCTCGGAAACTCATTTCACTGTTAATAGTGATGTTAAAATAAAAAACTATAAAATATATTGTACAAACCACCGTAATGTAATAAGTACTACACTGGAACAAAAGCAATATTGCTCCTCTGCATTCCTTGACGTACAACAGGCGTTTGACAGGGTTTGGCACAAAGGTCTCCTGTGCAAAATTAAAACACTGCTACCACACAATTTCTACAACATATTAAAATCATATGTGTCAGAAAGGATTTTCCAGGTCAAGGAGGATGGTGCTACATCCGTATTCCATAACATAACAGCTGGAGTGCCACAAGGCTCAGTACTTGGGCCTGTACTATACACATTATACACATCCGACTTCCCCAAGATTCCAGACGTGACTGTAGCAACTTATGCAGATGATACAGCAATTCTAGCATCTAATAGGTGTCCTATGGAGGCTTCCAAAATCTTACAAAACGGTCTCAACAGGATAGACAAATGGCTCAAACAATGGAGAATCAGAACTAGTGCATCTAAGTCAGTCCAGATAACATTCACTCTAAGAAGGGAAAACTGTCCACCAGTCACTCTAGGTGGTGAACAGCTTCCTCACCAGGAATCAGTGAAATACCTAGGAATACACTTGGATCGAAGGCTGACTTGGAGGAAGCATATACAGACCAAGAGAGATGAGATCAACCTAAAACATAAAGGGCTGTACTGGCTACTTGGTCGAAACTCAAAACTATCAGTGGATAACAAGCTCCTGATCTATATGACAGTGCTCAAACCAATATGGACCTATGGCATCCAATTATGGGGTTCAGCTTCTGACTCAAACATAATGATAATACAGAGAGTCCAAAACTGTATTTTAAAGCACTCAGCAAATTCACCCTGGTTTGTTGATGAGCTTCATAAATACCTGAATATAAACACGGTAAAGGATGAAATTAGACTCCACAGCTCCAGATATAAAACAAGGCTAAAAAACCATCCTAATCATTTGGCAGTGCAACTTACAATCCCTAAGATCATGGGACGATTAAAGAGACGCAAAATTATGGAACTAGATAGTAGTAATTGTAGCTGACTGTAGTAACTCAAAGAGTGGAGCCCTAATGAGGACTTCAACTCTACACGCCAAATTCTCTCCACACATCTGCTCATAGTCCAAGACTGATTGCATGATAAAAGCACAAAAAAAAAAAAAAAAAATTTTTTTTATATAAGATACTTGCAGAACTTAAGGCTCTCCCAAACAGAACGCCGGGCGTTGCGTACTGCTAGCGCCGGAGCTCTGTTTGACAGCTAATACTGTTCATAGTACAACACAATTCGACGCTATAGCGCGGCGTCAGACTAGCGATCTGACGCGCGCTAGGTACGCGTTCTATATGAAAGAGTCTTTATTCCTCCATGAAAGCCTTTTCGCCTTCCTGTCCTGTTTTTAAATTTTTAGTTTAGGACAAATGATACCGATGCCAATCGTCGGTAGCTTTACCCTTAGTGAATAGTCTACCTAAGTGATTTCTTCCTTATTATCTATTGAGCTGCCACAATGTTACTTTAATGACCTTCTTGGTCTTGGGAGGGCAACTCACCTCATAAGATGCTGTGATGGCTTGGGAGATAACCTGGACAATATTTTATAATCTAGCGTCTTAATCTAATCTCTAGGAGATTTAATAGAATTAGGTACATTTTGCAGTTGATCTTTTACAAGTGTTTCGTTAAAGGTTCCAATTTTCGGTTTTAGAGTCTTTAAACGTTATATTTTCGTATACTTTGTTTGCATTAAGTATATCCTTTTTAAGTATCTGAAAACAGTTTTATTGGAAGAAGTCATGGCATAAATCACCCTTATGGTTGATGTTGGTGCCCCCCAGGTGGTATCGTGTGCATTGGCATCATAACCTATCAGTAGTTCGACATAGTGTTTTCATGCATATACGACCACTTTTGTGCCACAATTTTCGCGCCAGGGAGGTAGGCTTATGGCTGTACTCGAATTGGCTACTGTTATTTAACGGAATCAAAATTAACTAACAGTAGCATGGCCTTGGAGAGCCAAGGATGACGGCTTAAAGTAATTAAGACTGGGAAAAATCGTGTTACAGTGTAGTTCTTGGAGCTGTTTATTAAGTTGCCTTTTGCCTAAATTAAACTTGTGTTAATATATTTTTCTTGTTTTTTTGGTGGGTGCCTAAGTACCTATAAAAATTCACGAAGATTTTCAATTTTTAGAGTTTACCTTTAGGCGAAAATAAAGGCATGAAAAAATTTTGTTATAAATTAATTAGAAATATATTTTGAAAGTAATAAATTGACAAAAAATATTACATTGACATTTAATTATAACAGTAAAATACCTACCCAAAAATGCATAGGTAGTACGTACTTATTGGGCATTCATCTTCATTAAATCTGAAAACAAATACGAATGTTGTACGATTGTTAAAACATTAACACAAAGAGTGGTGGAGCTCGTTAGAGTCCCTCATTGCTACCATTAGAAGGAACGTAAACGCTTACGCGCGGCGATTACTTAAACGCCTGAGACATAGTTAATGGGCCTGCTAATATTTCTGCTGAAATTTCGCGTGTGAGCTAACTGCTTCTCGTGTTACTTACACCAACCCAATTTTCAATAATTCTTTTTAACTTACCTAACTAAATTTTTTTCTAATCCTATGTTACTTGTAAAAGTAATATTTTTTTCCTGTCTCTGACGCAGCCAGAGCTTTGTGTGACATTGTGACAGGTCATTAAATTAAATAAATTGTTTTATTTGTAGTTACCATTGATAGATTACTTTAAGTTTAGGCTACGATAGGACTGACATGCCTTTACTTAGATTAAAAGTTCTTAGTAAAATGGAAAAAGTATTTAACATAAAACATGATGTAAAGATTATTCACTAACTTCACAAATTATGCAAGCGCCTACTTCATCTGTAGATTTTATCATTGTTCTAAACCAGTGGTCGGCAAAGTGCGGCTCCAGAGCCGCATGTGGCTCTTTGGCTCCATAAGTGCGGCTCTGGCAAAAATATCCATATTTTCATTTAAAAAATAACTTGGTAAGAAAAAAGTCTTATTGATGAGAACTTGGAATCATGCTGACTGAAATTAAAAACAACAACATACAAACCTGACTTACTCAAAATTTCCAAGGAGATGCAAGCACATTGTTAGCATTAATTAATATTTATTAAGTATTAAATTTAGTTTTATTTAGTGTAACAAAAGTTAACTAAACAAGTAAACTTTTGTTTTTTAAATTGTTGTAATGTTCATATGTGTATATATGTTCATATTTTGTTTGTTTGTTAATTGTTGTAATGTTAATATATATATATATATATTATAATATTTATTTATATATATATCTAGGATATGTATATGTAATATGTTTATTATTTTTAATACATATGTATTAGTATTCAAATAAAATCTATATTGTTTAATTAATATTTTTGATGCACTCGGTGCTGCTTGCTTCCACAAAGTGATGTCTCACACATTTATGGGTTGGCTGGAAGAGATCTTTTATAGAGATAAGTCCACCCTTGCTAACTTACTGTTTAAGTAATTGCTATTTGTAATTTTAAAGTGCAATAAAGAGTATATTATTATTTGGTTCTTTCGCTAATAAGTTTGCCGACCACTGTTCTAGGCTAAGCCAAGTTTGAAAATATTTTTAGATGGGCCGATCGAGCACTACCTTAGGGTCAGAAGATCGCAGCCACTACTAATTTTGTAGTACAGTCAACAGCACATCAAGCGTAACAGTTTGACACCACTCTTACTACGTTCGTAATAGAGGCGTCTTTCGTAGTGCAACTGTTACACTTGACGTGCTGTCGTGTGTAGTGTGTACCTAGGCTAGGTACTACAAAAATGTGGTGAGTACGTCCCCAGAATTAATTGAGCTGGAAGCAGGAGACTTGCCTCCTACGCTGTTAACATTAACTACTCTTGATATTTACAGGGTTGTAAAAATAAAGAGAAAGTGTTACAAACACCTATAGTTTAACTATCATATAATCTGTGCCTAAGCTATGGTAACTGCTTAAGGGGGATTACGCCGCGCGGATTTTCAAGTCGATAATACTCATTGGAAACAAACAAACTGAATCTAATAAGACTTTACGGGCATCAGCAAGTCTAATTAGTTAGACGATTTGTCAAAAAGTCTAATAATAATTGAGGAAGAGCAATTTTTAACTTTTTATACAAACCAAAAATCGCCAATATATTCTTTATTAAAATAGAGTTTTCGAAAAGTCTTCCTATAACTAATAATTAGACAAGCCTGACTTGCTTATAAATGGCAAGTTTTGTTACAATCGGTTTGTTCGATTCAAATATTTTCGACTTTAGAATTTGCATGAAAAACCGTGCGACGTATACCCCCTGAGTACATACTCTTATATTTTATGTTTGTTTGCAATACGAACAAATTGAAGCCTTAGTCGTGGTTCATACCAAATAATAAGAGACATAGTTAATTATGTCTATCACAAAACTCATTGCATACGCGTACCTAATAAAACTTATTATTATGAATATTATAATCATAATGGAACGTCCATTGTAATTACTATTTTATAAGTCTACGGTATCAAATCACTACAAAGTCCTCTTTTAGTTTATGAAAAATAAAATAGGCGATGTTTAATATTAATCGTCGCTTTCCCTTATTTATTTCCCAAGTTACACCTTGTTAACTTTGTAAAAGGTCACTGGGGAAATACGCTTTCTTGCTCTGAATTTGTTTCTCTTCCGACGTGCCTAAAGTTTACACTTATTGTTCATATTTCATAAGCAAAAAACATTTTATAGAGCTTAAAACTTACAGTCGTGTTTAGTAATAGGTGTGTGAAAAACTTCAATAGGTACTTGCCTAGTAATATAGTTAGTGTTGCTGAACTATCGATAGTTTCAATATCGACATTTCAATATATTCGACAGTGATAAAATTCTATTGATAGTATTTTACTACCAATGTGTAAGTAATTTTGACTATCAATAGGAAGTATTGCTATTCTAAGGAGGTGTAATTTATGATGACCAAAAAATATAATAATGATTTGCTCCTTTATAAAAAACTCAAGTCTAAGTCACTATGCTTTATTGTTATTTGGTGTAATCAGTGGAACATTATGGTAGATATTCTTAATCTCTCGACCTCAGCACAGTATACAGTACAGTACTATCAAAATGCAGGCAGGCATCAACAGTCTATCCACAGACTATCAATAAGCAACTACACTAATTAGAAGTATAAAATACCCGATACTTTCTACATTGGTCACGTTCTATTTGAAACCTGGTAGTTAAAGTGCAGACTCTACTTCAAAGCTTAAAGAATTGTTCTCAGATGCACTTTCGAAAGCAATATTCTTCGAAAATACCTGTAAAGCACGAGCAAGCCGATACGAACAATGGGCAATTTCATAGCCAAACAATAAAGTAAATTTAACTTTGGCTACGTTTGCCAAAAGTCTCATGTATGATAGGGGGTGGGAATTGGGATGCAGTGTGGCAGTCCCCGTGTACCCTAGTGTCCGTAAATATAAAAAAACTTGCTGCCAAAGTTCCGCTGCACTTGTTTATGAATACTGCTCTCGCCCGGAGACCTGCTAGGTATACGTGAATAAATTATGAACACTGAGAGATAATAAATGTGAATGGTTCCCTATTTTAAGATAAAGTTCAGTATACACAATGTTTGTTTTCAGTGTAAATATCTAATAAGTTACTAAACTGGTAAATTATGGACCTATACACAATTTAGATTTTTATTTGTCATGTCAACTTATTTTGAAACTTTAATATAATTTTAAATTCTAATTACTTTATCTACTACTGATGTTTACAGTCATTGCCAATTTTCCTTCTATTATTAAGCACATAATAGGGGTTAAAGTATGAAATTGCCGTTTTATTGTAATAGGTTGTGTTACTTCGAATTGACATAGAACCTTCATGGTTTACTAGGTGGTAGACCCTTAAGTAGGGTCGCCTGGGTAGGTACCACCGCCTTTCTTATTTCAACCGTGAAACAGTTCGCTGTGTTTCGGATTGAAGGGAAAGGTAGCCAGTGTAATTACTGGGCATGGACGGCATTTCATCTTAGGCCTCAGGATGACAACGCACCTGCAATATCAAGTGCTTTTCCTTGCTGCGTAAATGCATTTTGTCCCCCTCAAAAAAAAAAAGGTGTCTATAGGCGGCGGTAACCGCTTACCACCAGATGGGCCGTCAGCTTGTTTGTCATCTAGTTGTATAAAAAAAAATGGTTTGAGTGAAACTTTTTTCAAATGGTAGGTACCTATGAGGTTCTTCTTTTAAAAAATGTACAACATATGATTATCAACTTTCAGTTGTTTTTTTTTTATTCAGCTTAGACAAGATAGATACTTCGAAAGTTCGAGTGATTTTTGAATACGAGTTCCGACGCGGAACTATCGCGGCAGAAACAGCTCGCAATATCAATGTTGCGTTTGGAGAGGGGACTGTTAATAAACGCACCGTGCGATTTTGGTTTAAAAGCTTTCGTGATGGAAATTTTGATTTGAAGAACGAACCACGTGGAAGACTGGTCGACACACGCTGGTCGAGTGGTCGTCTGTACCTACCTCTTACCATACAGGCTACTCGGTCAGGGTTCCCGGGTTCGATTCCCGGTAGGGGCAGATGTTTGTGTGATTAGTAGGAGCATTTGTTCACTTCACGAGTGATGGATGTTTGTAAGTTTATTTCATCATCATCATCATCAGCCTACATACGTCTCACTGCTGGGCACAGGCCTTCCTACATGGGAGAAACACATGAGGAGTTTGGGCCATAACACCACCACGCTGGCCCAATGCGGGTTTGTGGGTTAAAGCGGTTGCAGGAACAACCGGGACCAACGGCTTAACGTGCCTTCCGAAGCACGGGGGAGCTCGAGATTATAAATTTGATTGACCCATCCCGGGACCAACCATGGCGAAAGTTGCTTTGTTTTCGTAATTGAAATCAGAGCGCTCAAACTACTACGCCACCGAGCTCCTCTTTAGGTAAGTTTATTTAGTATATTTGTAATATTTTTATACAATACACTATCATCAGTACCTTCGCTCGGTAGGAGCTCGGAAGGCACGTTAAGCCGTTGGTCCCGGTTGTTACTGCAACCGCTTTAACCCACCAACCCGCATTTGGCCAGCGTGGTGGTGTTATAGCCCAAACTCCTCATATGTTTCTCCCATGTAGGAAGGCCTGTGCCCAGCAGTGGGACGTATATAGGCTGGTGATGATGATGATCATCATTAGTACCTATTTCTTCGTTATCTATGTAGTATCCATAATACAAGCAGTTAATAATGCTTACTTTGGACTAGCGAGATAATATGTGTGACTCTGAGATGATGATGATTATTATTATTATAAATATATGTTCCAGGGAGTCTTACTCGGCTTAACAAATCAACCTAAAACCAGTCACAACAGATATTATATTGTTTGTGGACGGCAGAATGCGGGTAAGGGCCAAAAGTAAAACATAATGCATAGATACGTACACCAATCAAAGCGGTTTTTCTTCCAAAAAATTTTTAACGCCATTTGCCATATGAAACGAAAAATTAATCTTAGATACCGTATGATGTAGGAGGAGTTAGTCAAACATAAATTATCCTACAACATTATTAATGTTGGTGTTCGGCCATATTGACACCTGCCTAGCTTCCTCCGCACCAGAACAGTTCGGTCTCCACATTAAAACATTATTCTTTAAAGAGAGGGACGGTAACTGTCAATATCTGATTCCATTTCCATATTTTTTGAGTATTATCAATAGGTAATATTCTACTCATGTGGTATATTTTTATTGAAGACTTAACATATATACAAAACAATCACAAGAGACCAAAACATTCAAAGGCAAATTTTTATTTCTTTTTTCAAAAAAAATAAAGATTTTACTGATTAATTCCGGGCAGTGGTTTGAAAGAACACGAAACTATTCACCATTATGTAGGATAAACCATTGAACGCGTACGACAGTACAAATACCCGGGTGCTTGGGTAAATGAAGGATGGGAGTCCGAACAAGAAATCAACACCCGGATAGAAATAGCCCGAACCTCGTTCAACAAAATGAGGAAGGTTTTATGTTCCCGCCAACTTAAAATATAGCTCCGTGTTAGGATACTGCTATGTTACATTGGACCTGTACTCACCTATGGTTGCAAAGCATGGACCTTGAAGGAGGGCACCAAGAAATGTCTAGAGGCGTTAGATATGTGGTGCTACTGTCGCATGCTCCGCATTAGTTGGACACAGAAGGTTCGGTAAGAAATAGTACTCCAGCTCGTCGGCATGACCTGGAAATTCATGCATTCCGTCAAGTAGTTCAAGATTAAATACCTCGGGCGCGTGGTAAGACACGATAGGTACATTCTGCTTTGATTAATTATGATGGGCAAAGTCGACGAAAAGCGTCGCGTGGGCCGCAGGAAATAAATCTTGGCTGAGGATCATCCGAGAGTGGACAGGAATCACATCCATCGAGCAAATGTTTCGGCTCGCGATAGACAGAGACGGGTTTGCAAAGCTAGCAGCCACTGGCACTGGTGTTAATCCTGCTGAGCTTTATCAGCTCTTCAGTTCGTTTAGCATGGTAGCCATGTACCTATGAGAGACTTTGAATGTATCATACCAGGAGTCCTTAGCCATTGTTCGGAGGACTCCTGTATGTGTTTGCTTTTGAGAAAGTGCATGGCCTGGTTCTTTGAGATTCCGCAGAAAGGTTCCAGTCCAATCTGTTGTTCCTGAGCTCCAGTTCTAGCTAGTTCATCGGCCTTTATGTTGCCTATGAGGCCAGAGTGCCCGAAAGGGGCCTAGACAAGATGCCATTTGACAATCGCTATTGCTATCGCTAGATGGAAAATTTATAGGATATGACATTTACAATTTTTTCCTCTTATCGATAGCGATAGTCATCTTGTCTAGGCCGTTAGGCACCCAGCTCAGAGTGATTCTGTAGTTGAGCCCCAGTATTTATCGTTTTCTTGTCTATTCTGTCCATCCAAAGATTGTCTGGAAGAGATCGCTATATAGCGATAAGACCGCCCTTGTAAAAATTAAATTAAGCATTACCTATGCTATCTATCTATCTATATTTAATTTCTTAACGCAGTCTTTTACTAGTTTTTAATGCAGTGTATTTGCATTTATAGCACTAAGCGCTGCTTGGCTGTAAGAGTAGATATAAATTGTTTAGCGTAGATCCGTAGGCGGTAGGCCTGCGGCCGGCACACATTCAATTATGGCGTAGACTTCCGCCTCGAAGATGGTGGCGTATTTTTCGAAGTTAAAACTTCTACTAATGGCCTGCGCAGACGAGGGATTTTTGTTCGTAGACTTTTTTGTCCGCTAAAATAGATTGCTTACAACTGTATCGAGTAACGCAAACGAGGGATTAAAAGTACCGCGTACAAAAAGTCCCCCGTATAACCGAGGGCATGCATAAAAATAGAACTTGCGTGACTAGAAGGCGAAGCAACACACATGGCGGACTTTAGTCTGCCTGCGATGGTTGTGCGCTCGAGTGACGTGCATATGCAGGACGATAAACCACACACCGTGTGCGTTGAGGTCGCGGTAAATCCGCGGCGGACTTTTTATTCGGGGAGCGTACTTTTTTCTCCGCCGCGGAGAAAAGTCCGTCGCAGGCCATAAACCTTGGTCTGAGTCCATATACCTACCCCGCATCCTATGTAATTACCCATTTTTCAGCCATCTGGAAACCATGTGAGGTATCCAGCTTCGGAGGAAGCAGTGACTTGTGGACAAATATTGTTTTGGTTACCTGCCCAGTCTACCCTGCTAGGCAGTTCAACTGTATAGTTTTTGTGGAAGTTGAAGTAGTTCAAACACAGCTTGATGTAATGATCGCAGTGTTTGAGATGCCCATTGTGATTTCCCAGTGACGCCTACCCTATATATTTCAGCATTTACCTCTTTTCCTTATTGGATTTCTATTTATTATAGAACCAGAGGTGATAGGTTGAGAAGGGCATCAAGGGCTGCCGCCGGGGTTGTGCAGATAGCACCAGCACGCAGTGCGTTCCTAGCTGGTTAGCTTATTGATGGTTGTTATTTGCATTACTTTTTTCCTTCAGGCTACGCAGGCATACGTTAGCAATGACCTTACGATGGTGGTATAAAGCTATAGGGCGATTTTGCGGTTTAAGCCCCATCTCGTCCCTGCAAGGCGGTAACATATGCCTAAGGCAGTTTTTGCACTTTTGGATTACGTTGTTAAGTGTGTTTCCCAAGTGTTGTTAGGAGGTAACTGATTGGCATTATGTGTAGCCTTGTAGGGAGTTATTAGGGTTGGTGCCTAGTTTTAAGTTTTACACTTTGCAGGATTATGCGAATTAATAAATACTTTTCTTGATATAAAAACGTGGTTTTATTTTAGTAAGTACAAACATAGAGAGCAGTATAGACAGAGAGCATTATAGAGGTAAGTGCCACAGATAATTAAACAGTTTAGAATTTTATCATAGATAAACTATTTTGTTTAATTATACACTAACGTTAGATTAATATTTAACATGCCCCCATAATCTACATTAGTTTTAAAGTTTTACATTACTGCCTAATATGAAAATTAAGCTTAGTTATAAAATAATATTTTGACAAAACATTGTCTGCAAATTGGTCATCATTTAGCAATTTATTCTTAATTAAAAATGTATTAATTTTGACACAAAATAATTAAATTTGACTTTTTTTAAAGGTTTAGTAAAAAGATCTGCTAGTTGATGATCAGTTTGACAGTAACATAACTTAATATCATTGCAAGACACTTTTTCATATATGAATTTATAACGCACATCTATATGTTTAGATCGACGATTAAAAGTTCCCGTTTCAATTAACTTTATAGCACTTTGGTTGTCTATATTAAGATTGGCACTCACATTCACATTTAGTAATTCTTCAATTAGTCCTTTTAAATACAATAGTTCCTTCGTACACTCAGCTGCAGAAATATATTCCGCTTCACAGCTGGATAGGGCTACTATGGGTTGTTTTCTAGTACTCCAATGTACAGGACCATCACAGTACACAAGCACAAAGCCACTTGTGCTCCTCCTTGTTAACTTATCATTTGCAAAGTCAGCATCACAATAAGCTTCTATTTTTGTACAGTCAGATCCTTTTTTGTAAATAAGTTTTCCATTTGTTCGTCCTCTCAAATATTTCAGTGTCTTCTTGACATTGTTAACATCTAGGTCTGTAGGATTTTCCATGAATCTACTTTCAGTGTTTACGGCATAGGTAAGATCTGGTCTAGTCTTATTACTGATGTATAAAAGTTGTCCTATAGCCTGTCTATATGGATAGTTTGTATTTGTATGTGTCTCGTCGTCTGTGCTTTTCTCAGTTATTTCAATTGGTGTTGGACTTGGTTTTGAATTAGACATATTTAAGTTTTCTAAAATTTTCTCAGAATGTTTATTTTGGTTCAGTTCAATACCATTTTCTGTCTTCTTTATTTGTATGCCTAAAAAATTTTCTGGTTTCTTAGTGTAAGTCATTTCAAAATTTTGTTGCAGGCAATTTATGAGTTTTATTAAGTCTTCTTTATTTTGACCAACAAGTATTCCGTCGTCAACATAAATTCCCAACAGTATTGTACTGTCTTCATTTTTGAAAATACATTTGTCAGATTTTAGTGGATTAAGTCCATATTTTTGTAAAGTTAATGTGAATTTAATATTCCAGTTAAGTGGTGATTGTTTGAGTCCATATAGGCTTTTCTTTAATTTGCATACTTTCTTTGTTGAATCAAAGTCATAACCTTCTGGGATGGTCATGTATATGTTTTCTTTTAGAGTTCCATATAAGAATGCTGTCTTAATGTCCAGTGTCATTACATGAAAATTTTTAGCAGCAGTAATAGCTAAGATTGTTCTTAAAGAAACATTATTCATTACCGGACTAAAAGTTTCTTCATAGTCTATTCCTTGGATTTGTTGGCAACCCTTTGCCACAAGTCTAGCTTTGTATATACCACTGTCATTCTTTACTTTTAGTAACCACATGTTAGATATTATTTTTCTGCCTTTAGCTTCTATTCTGTCTACTATATCCCATACTTCATTTTTTTTCAGTGATTGCTTTTCTGAGTTTATAGCTTTTTGCCATTCTTCTTTATCTGAACTTGACATAGCTTCTTTATATGTTAGCATTGCATAGTCTAAATATTTAGTAGGAAGGTTTATTTTTCTTCTAGGTCTTTGTGTTATAGCTTCTGTATTTTCTTCTTGTTCTTCATGTTCTGATTCTTTTTCATTTGAACGCGAAGATGTGTATGATGTGTCTGAGTCAGAATTGTAGATGGTATCTTGTGTTATATTTTCTTCAAAAAATTCTTGTTCAAGATTTTCTTCATTATGGTTTTTAGGTTCTTTTTCCAGATAACTTATTTCAGACACATTTTCATCTAATTTTATTAAGGTTTCTTTTTCTTTTACAGATTCTTCTTTCTTTTCAAAATTAAATATTACATCTCTTCTAATCAGTATAGCTTTCTTTTTATCATCATACAGTCGATAGCCATTGTTAGCATATCCCACCATTATATATTTTTCTGTTCTTGATTCTAGTTTCTTTAGGTTATTTAGTTTTTTACTGTATGCTGTAGAACCAAATATTTGAATATTTTTTAGGTTAGGCTTCTTTCCATACCATTTTTCATAAGGCATTTTGTTTTCAATAGTTTCAGATGGTGTTCTGTTTAAAAGATAGATTGCAGTTCTTGCAGCTTCTCCCCACAAGTAGTCATTAGTATTTGTTTCAAACATCAGTGCTCTTATCTTTTCTTGTAAGGTTCTGTTTAATCTTTCCGCTTTTCCATTAAGCTGGGGTGAGTAGGGAATTGTGTAGTCTACTATAATTCCTTTGTTTTTACAGTAAGTTTTAAATTCATTACAGGTGTATTCGCCACCATTGTCACAGCGTATCTTACTTACTTTCAGGTCTTTTTCTCTTTCCGCCTCTGCAATATAGTTTTTAAGGTGTTCGGATACTTCATTTTTATGTTCCAGTAAGAATATTTTGGTAAAGTGGCTGTAGTCATCCATAATGGTAAGTATGTATTTTTTACTGTCAAATGTTGGTATTGCAAAAGGACCACACACGTCACTGTGTATAATTTGTAGTGGTCTAATAGCACATTCTCTTACTGTATTGAAAGGTTTTCGCACTTGCTTAGACATTATGCATATTTCACATGTTCTATCTAGTGTTTTTAGTTCATCTTTATCTATGTTTAGATTCATAGATTCACACAGTTTCATCAAGGAATTTTTACTCGGATGACCCATTTTCACATGCCAATCTGTGGCATTTTGTTTTTTATTAGTCATCAAACCTGATTGTTTTTTTGGTTTTGTAAGTTTTACTTTATACAAGTTTTCTTCTTTATTTCCAATTAAAATGGTCTCATTGTTTTTAATTATTCTAACTTTATTGTTTTTAAATAGAACTGTACCACCATTGTTTGTAATTTCACTTACGGACAATAAATTTTGTGTTAAATCTGGTATGAACAAGGTCTTCTCCAAAGAACATTCCAAAAAATTGGCTTTACCTTCTCCATATGATTTCATATTAGCTCCATGTTTGGCCACACCTATCACGGATTGTGAGTTTTCCAGTTCTTCAATCAGACTGCGATCGTTTGTCATGTGACTGGAACAGCCGGAGTCAACCACAAATGTGGTATTTTTTTTCAATGGGTTTTCTGTATTATAGGTTATAAAAGCCACATTGTTTGGTTTTTTGTTAAAGTTATCATTTTTCTTTTTAAAGAAACATCTGTCTGTGGAATGATTCGTTTTTTTGCATATTGCACACTTATTCTGTTTTTGTTTTAAGAAGTAACAATCTTTTTCAACATGGTTAGTTTTTTTACAGTTGTTGCAGAACATTTTTTTGGTTATGTTTGTACTTTTATTTGATGCTTTGAAAGCAACATTTTGTTCTTCTAAGGGTTTATTTTGCCTTTTTTCTTCTGCTATGAGTCTTGATACTAGGTTATTTATTGTCTTTTCATGAGTTGGACAGGAATCCCATGCAGTTATTAAGTTTTTGAAGTTTTCTGGTAAAATTGCCATTATTTTTGATATTAGCATGCTGTCATTAATTTTTTCATCTACCAGTGAGAGCTTGTATGTGTAGTTTTGCAAAACGCCAATATTGTATGCAACATCCTTGGTTTTATCATAGTTCAATCTAAAGAACTCTTGTAATAGTTCGCATTTTTGGTGTTCTGTGTTTCTTTGAAAAAGAAAACACAATTTTTTGTACATTTCCTTTGCGTTTTCACACGACATTATGTGCACCATTAGCGTTTTATCGATAGTCATCATAATGATTCTTTGCGCTTTCGCATCTCTTGTCGCGAAATCTTCCGAGCGATCAATTGGTTCTTGGTTTAGGATGTCATATAAATTAGAGCTTTTAAATAGTATATCTATTTGAAATTTCCATAGCGTAAAATCACTTTCACTTGTAAGCATTTGTATTTTGCTATAATCCTCCATGTTAGGTTTTTAATGTTTCTTGTTTTTTAGTTTCTTCGAAGCGAAGATGTCTGTGCCCATTACCTGTAGCCTTGTAGGGAGTTATTAGGGTTGGTGCCTAGTTTTAAGTTTTACACTTTGCAGGATTATGCGAATTAATAAATACTTTTCTTGATATAAAAACGTGGTTTTATTTTAGTAAGTACAAACATAGAGAGCAGTATAGACAGAGAGCATTATAGAGGTAAGTGCCACAGATAATTAAACAGTTTAGAATTTTATCATAGATAAACTATTTTGTTTAATTATACACTAACGTTAGATTAATATTTAACATTATGTTGTGAACATAGACTAGACCTGAGTCGATCGTGATTGATCGAATCACTTTGATTGGATCACTATTCATTCAGGAGTGAGCGAGCCACAAAAAGATTCGATCACTGAGATCGATGTTTACGCGCTTAACTCGATCACTCACTTTGTTTCGAAAGACAAAATTTTCTATTTACACAGTAATAAAATCTAATCATCGTGATTAAGAATTTGATTTAATAACACAAAACGAACAAATACTTTATAAAAAATATTATTTATTTAAAAAAAAAATATTTAAAATACTTAAATATACTATTATTTATAATCTCGAAACATAATTACCTGTTCATTATATAACGCTATAACAACGCGCGCGCGACACGAATCGTACACAGTACCCAAAAGACCCGAGACCCACGTTGCGACCCGTGACGTGCGTGATCCACGACCCGTGAGCATAGAGAACCGAATCATGTGTTGTGCGGCTCGAAAACACTTGAGACTCGCGATCGATCATTTGATCGGATCATTGTGAGTCGATCACCAACCTAATAGGTCGTGATCGACCCGGGTCGCGGGAAATGATCGATCGACACAGGTATATCACACACTTACTTAGAGCCACCGCACATATACAATTTCAAATCGTACAACTAAATCGCAGAATGTCTAATAGGCATAGAATCTTATGATAGCCCGCACATTATATCAACTAAGTCGTTCAACTAAATAGTTGATCAACTATCGGCCGATAGCCCGCACACTATAACAACTTAGTTGGTCAGTCGCACGGCAAGATGCAGTATGACCAGACCCGTGCGTGTGATTTCCCCACGCTTGGATTTTTGCTGACGGGCGCGCAGCCGCCCAGTCAATCTCTGCATTCTCTACTTACTTGTAACAAATGAAAAAATAGAACTGCTGATCGACGAAGTCCAAAAAAGGCCAGCCCTTAAAAACCTAATTAATAAAAGAAATAAAAGAAGTAGTGCGTTGTTTTTCCGCATTTTATCGCAGACTTCACCGCGCTAGCAACACTGTCCATCAACTAAGTCGACGAAGTGTGCGGCCTATAAAAGCACGCAATTTAGTTGTGCGATTTGAAATTGTATATGTGCGGTGGCTCTTAAACAACGTAAACGCTCATAAGGCTTCGCCATACAGGGAGGTTGGTTGTGTTTCGATCACATCTTTATAGCGCGCGAATAACGACGAAAATGTATGGGATGTACAGTTTAGGTAATGTATCCGGGTTGTTTAGTTCATCGCTACGACCTTTCTCTAAAAATTATAGACTTATATTTTACGGACGGACCTATAAGTAGTCAGCGATGACTCTTACATTATTACTGCAGTAAGAAAAAAGCAACAACAGACAATACAGGCAAGCAAGCAAACACCTTGGTCGTAAACCTTCATTATGTGTGGTATTTGCTTGCTTTTATCAATAACTTACACAAATAAGTAGATATCACAAAATTTACTGCGTACTGCTATCATACTATGTGATTGATTGCTATGAACTGAAGTAAATACACGTAAAACATAATAAAAATATTTTAGAGAAATGGTAACGATAGAACCTTAGGGGAAGATTTATGGACGTATAAGCTGATCCAAACACTTTTCAGAGGCTTGTGAGTGTGACTAAGTAATGTTACGGACGACTGGGCCAATTTGATCCATTTCCAGCGAGTTGCTTAATCATCTCCTGCCACTTATATTTTTTGGGATCATTCTCTGTCGGCGAAATTTTATACGTTATCATCTTGCAAAACTTAGCAAAATGTTAAGTAGAGTACTTAGAAGGTATCAAATAACTAACTTCATTAAAAACTTCAAAATTCTTATTGTGCTGAACATTCATTGCCGACTACCGATACAATCACAAATATAAATTTTTATTTACATGTCCAAACACGCATCATGTAATACGTGTCAAGCTCTTAATTATTATTCAAATTATCTCGGAAAAATATAAAGTTCCCGTAGGCTTACACAAATTAATTTTTTCAAGATGCCTTTTTAATTTGATTGGACCTTTATTTATATTCGGGATATTTACCATGTCATTATCATCAGCTCGAAGCATTTCACTGCAGGACATAGGCCTCTCCTCATGAACGCCACTTAGCTTGAACCTTGGCTATCCTCATCCAGTTACTTCCGGCCCTTTTGCGAAGATCGTCACTTCACCGAGCCCGGGGTCGTCCCACACCACGCTGCCGAGCACTGCCACTTCAGCTTACAAATTCGGTAAGGTATGACCTTAGTTCACTGTCAGATCACTTCATTCCAAATTCGATCCCTTGGAGAGACTTCGGGCATAGCCTTTCCCATAGATCGCTGAGCGACTTTAAGCTTGTGCACCGTGAGTGTTCACATTTCAGCACCATAGACCATAGGTCACGACGGGAGCGACACACTGATTGTACCTATACTTTTATCTTCAGGCTATGTGCAATAGGCGACGAGAAAACTGGACGCAGTTTGCAGTACCTATACTGTAAGTACCTACTAATAATAATTACAAAATTAAAAATTTTGTTGACACCCGGCGTCATTAATCATCTATCTAACACCATCTCATTAAGACTATTCTAAGCATTTCACAGACTTTTCGATGATATAGGATCAGCTCAAAGTTAGTATGTCATGGGAATGTCACCGAAGTGAGAGTACACCAAATTTGAAATCAATCGGATCTGTAAAAGTTAGTAAAATCTTATTATCAAGTAGAAAATGAGCCGATAGTCATCAAACGCCTGAACTGATCTTCATAAATTATAGCTAAGAACCATCGTAGTCCCATCAGCTTTCAAACAAAAAAAAACCGAATCAAAATCGGTCCATTCGTTTAGGCGCTACGATGCCACAGACAGACACACAGATACACAGACAGACAGACACGTCAAACTTATAACACCCCTCTTTTTTCGTCAAGGGTTAAAAATTGTGTGATTAACGGCTATGTACTGCGTAAAAGTAATAGCATTTATTTCGTTAGTTTAAAATTTTAATTTTTAAAACAAACTTGATAAAATTACATTTATCCAAATATTCTCAATAGATGGCACAAAGAATCGAGATCTATATCCTTACATGCCAAGTTCTGTGTTCATTCGGGATAATTTAAACTCAAGATTAAGAAGAAAGCAAGAGAAGTCAAATCTTGCGTACAATTACCTACATACAGAGTGAACACAGAACTTGGCACCCATTAGATGCTGTTAAAGTCGATAACGACGCATTATTCAATATTGAACTTGGCTCTTATTTCACATTTATGATTTTGATGCGATATATCATTACTTTTTGTAAATAAATTATTACTATTACTTAATTTTCCTACGTTTACGCTGTATTTTATTTTCACATTAAAAATTCTGCATCCTTTATTCTAAACAAGGAGGCCACCAGCCACCATGAAATATTTTTATGACAGAATAGCTGTCATAAAAATATTGAATTTCTCAGAATGAATTACTTTAAGCAATTATTGAAAAGATGTAGCAAATAGAAGCAAATAGTTAGCATGCAATTCGCTACAGAGAACCATCAGCCATTCTTACGGTAACCATCATTCCACCTTACCTTAGGACAGTGATGGGCAAAGTTCGACTGACTCCAGAGCCGCATGCGGCTCTGGCACAAATATCCACGGAAGGCGCAATAATAATTTCATTTTAAAAAAAACTTTGAAAGAAAGAAGTCTTATTGATGAGAACTTGGAATCGTGCTTAAAATCAAAAACAAACATACAAACCTGACTTACTCAAACTTTCCAAGGAGATGCAAGCACTTTGTTCGAATTCATCATCATCATCATTCATCATTCATCAGCCTATGATGTCCACTGCTGAACAAAGGCCTCCCCCATCGATCTCCAAATAAAACGGTTTTGCGCAGCCTACATCCAACAGCTCCCCGCGACCCTCACCAGGTAATCTGTCCATCTAGTGGAGGCCGTCCTACTTTGCGCTTTCCGGTACGCGGTCGCCACTCCAGAACCTTAACGCCCCACCGGCCGTCCGTTCTGCGTGCTGTCGCGTTACACCTACTCCCAGGAGGAGAATAGGGGTAACGGATCAGTAGAGAAAACTGGAGAGATAAGAGGAAGGGAGGAAATAGGGAAAGCTCTATACTACAAAGATAAGAGAGAGGTTAGGTTAGCAACAATATGTACATTTATTTTAAAAAACACAAATCTGTATACCTAGTGTCCCTAGGGGGTAGCACTCGCGACGGAGGGATAGAGCGGGGATATGGGGGAAAAGGGTCCGACACTCACGTATTATTAATTCGGCACTCGCGATGGACCACCGGTGGTAGTACGAAAGGAATATATATATATAGGTCAGGGAGAGGGGTACGGAGGGTAGAGTACGAAGTCCAGATCCTAGCCCAGCAGCAGTGGCTAGGCGGAGCAGTCAGGCCGATCAGCTCAGCGGTATCGACGCCTTGGCGCCGCGGCCCAGTAGTGGTGGTGCTCACAGCACCCGGAGCTCAGGAGACGGGGTCCAGCAGCAGCATCCGGAGCCTCGTAGTCAGATCAGATGAATCTTCAGCCACAGGCGTTTATTCAAAGACGAAAGGTTACGCGGAGCCTTCTTGAGTCCCGGGCCAATGCCAAATGGCCCGGGAACGGCCAGCACCACAGTGCGTAGTGTGCGAGAGAAACTCGACGACTGAACTCAAGTATCAGACGACCGACCTTATTTAAACGGCCGTCGTTGACACATAATTTTGAAAAAGACAAAGAGAAAAGCAGCCAAAATAAATGAATTACGAATTTAGAATTTCGAATAAAGAAATATGCTGTTCTCTCGGTAGCCATACTAAAGATAGAGATAGAAATATAATTACTAAAGGTGGGGACAGCCGGCTGAGATTCAAAAACAAAAGATTAAAATTACCTGGTTGAAATGGCATAGTCCGAGATTGAAATAAAATAATGAATTATTTTGTATGAAAATATTTACAAAATTGATAGCAGTGGCTAGGCGGAGCAGTCAGGCCGATCAGCTCAGCGGTATCGACGCCTTGGCGCCGCGGCCCAGTAGTGGTGGTGCTCACAGCACCCGGAGCTCAGGAGACGGGGTCCAGCAGCAGCATCCGGAGCCTCGTAGTCAGATCAGATGAATCTTCAGCCACAGGCGTTTATTCAAAGACGAAAGGTTACGCGGAGCCTTCTTGAGTCCCGGGCCAATGCCAAATGGCCCGGGAACGGCCAGCACCACAGTGCGTAGTGTGCGAGAGAAACTCGACGACTGAACTCAAGTATCAGACGACCGACCTTATTTAAACGGCCGTCGTTGACACATAATTTTGAAAAAGACAAAGAGAAAAGCAGCCAAAATAAATGAATTACGAATTTAGAATTTCGAATAAAGAAATATGCTGTTCTCTCGGTAGCCATACTAAAGATAGAGATAGAAATATAATTACTAAAGGTGGGGACAGCCGGCTGAGATTCAAAAACAAAAGATTAAAATTACCTGGTTGAAATGGCATAGTCCGAGATTGAAATAAAATAATGAATTATTTTGTATGAAAATATTTACAAAATTAAAAGTATGATAAAAATAAAAACAAACTACACAGAACGAAGCAAAATAAAAATATAAAGAGAATGCTACCGAGAAAAAGCTTATTTTCTTTAAATTTATGAAGTTATTGCCAAAAACACTTACTATCCTACAAACTTAAAAACTAACTTAAAGGTAAGCGACAGCAGGACGCTACAGTGCTATGTGCCCTGCCCACTGCCACTTCAATTTGCTAATCCTAAGAGCTATGTCAGTGACTTGGGTTCTCTTTCGGATGTCCTCATTTCTGATTCTATCTCGCAGAGAAACACCTTAAATAGCTCGTTGTGCGACTGCGAACTTGCACAGAAGGCCTTTAGTGAGCGACCACGTTTCACAGCCATATGTCATCACTGGCAACACATACTGGTCGAAGACTTTCGACTTCAAGCACAGAGGAATTTGGGACGAAAAGATCTTATGCAATTTCCCGAACGCTGCCCATCCGAGTTGGATTCGTCGATTAACCTCGTTCTCGAAGTTGAACCTACCCAGCTGGACCATTTGTCCGAGGTAGACGTACTCGTCAACGATTTCGAGAACAGAACTCCCAACTGAAACTGGTATAGGTGCGACATGGGTATAAGACATAACCTTTGTCTTGTCCATGTTCATTTTCAGACCCACCTGTCGGGAGGTTCTGTCGAGGCCGTCGAGCATTGTGCTCAATTCCTCCAGGGATTCTGCCATTTGTTCAGGGGGGCTGCCTTTGTTCGCATTAATAAATATTTATTAAATATGAAATTAAGTTTCATTTAGTGTATTACTTAATTAGTGTAATAAAACTTTACTGAACAAGCAGATTTGGCTCCCAATTTTTTTTTTAATTGTTGTAATGTTCATATTTGGCTCTTTGGCTAATAAGTTTGCCGACCACTGCCCTAGGACATGTCTTTTAAAACTGTTTTATTTTGCTTGCCCTGTTTGTTGGTTTATTTGTTTGGGTCAAAGGAGAATTCCCATTTTTTTGGGAAAGTTGGGCCCCTGTGAAAAATTGTTTTATATTATACGAAAAGCATTATATTTTCATAATTAGAATAAAGACTTCATTATTTTACCCAAGTTTTACCAGATATCTACTTTTATATTTTGTTTTAATTGAGGTACTGAATATTTTCTAACTGACCTAGTCAGCGCCCTCTAGGGACGAGTATAGAAACTAAAAAATACAGGTGAAGACACTTTCCTAACAAACTATACATGTAATGAAATAATTTATGTAATGAAACTACGAAAAAATATGTCAATTTTATTTGATTTTATTTCATTGAGGCACATTGCACAAAGAGCGGCCTAAGGTTGGACAATCTCCTTTACTAATTTTGAAATTTGACCCCTTTCCCGTTGACAGATTGATCAGATGTTTGGTACACACCTTTAGTTCTGATGACAATACAATTTAAAACACTCTGTGTCAATGTCAATCCAATATGGCCGCCGCTGCAAAATGGCGGATGGCATATTTTTTCATAACTACCTCAATATGGGTATCAGTCAAATGAAAAAGCTTGACTAGAAGTTCACAATGATAAAAAATCAAATGCAATATGGCGGCAAAAAAGTGTCGAGTTACATAATTTTTCACAACCCCTCTCAATGTGGGTTATAAATGGAAGGGCTGAAAAAAACACCTCACAGTTTGAAAAAAATGCGAATCCAATATGGCCGCTAACAAAATGGCGGATTTAGTACACTTATGAGTAGTTTAAAGTATAATAATAATTGTGCCAAATGAGTAACATAAAATTTTTAGGTTTTACTATTGACTAACGTTTGAGTTAGAAAGGTCATGTAATAAATCAAACATGCAATAAATTGGCCGTTTTGTTCATGCTCTTAGAAGCTGTCTTAGCCAGACAGACTGTCTTCATGGAGGCAGCTTTCGCTGCCTATTGGGCGATTTTATAATTTGTAACGCGACGATATTATCGTGGATACTAACGATCCACGGTACTAACGATAACACAGGGAAGTAAATTGTATAAAAATATATGAAGACGCTTTTAAATTTCCGTGGACGTGGACGTTATAACGTGCGTCTTACTTCCCTGTGTTATCGTTGTACCGTGGACATCCACGATAATATCATCGCGTTACGAATTATAAAAGCGCACATTATGGGTAGGTACGTAGCGTCAGTTCTTAGCTATGGTCTAATGTAGTTTTCAGACTGCAAAAAAATGTATGCGCGCTATAAAAAATGCCTGGTATCAAGATGGTTGCAAGCTATTATTTGCTAAGCACAATGTACTATCCTTGCCATGCATGTACAGTCGACAGCGCATGAAGCGTAACAGTTTGACCTTGAGACCGCTCTTACTACGTTCGTAATAGAGGCGGCTTTCGTAGAGCAACTGTTACACTCGATGTGATGTCGTCTGTACATTAGAGAAGTATGCGGTTTTGTTCGGCAAAATCCACATTAGTTTCAATCTTATTCCGAAGTTTCAAAAAGAAGAGTTTGATCAAATTTATAACAAGCGAGGTATCTAACTTATTTAGAAAAGAATTACCAAAACGGCTGAATGAAAGATGTTTGTATAGTGTTAAAAGAATACATAGAATACAAAGGCTAGTGATCTCCTTCATTTGGTTTTAGACTAAGTGAATAATAATATGATATGTTGTAGGTTCTTTTTTATTTGTATTTAATTTTAGTTATGCCTAAAAATTTGCTAAAATACATGTTTTAACTTTAATTATGTATAACAACTTGTATGAACTGTATTCACGCAAATAAATTATTTGACTTGATATTGTTTCAAAATTCATTCAATACGGGTATCAAATGAAATTTCTAAGATGGCCGCCGGCACAAAATGCCAGATTCCATATTGGTTTAATACTGAGGCACTAAATGAACTAAATAGAATAGTAGTAAATAAATAAAATAAATTTCTATCTAGTTAAGTGCTTTATCGTTATAAATGCTATTTACTTATTTAATCGGGTTACGCTACGCCCAACGATTTTATTTTTTTGTCTGATCAATGCCCTAGAATCTAAGGCCTAGATTGAGGAGAGTGGTGTGATGACTAGTACCTAGGACCTACCGAATTATGTTATAGCTTAAAGTAAATTATCTACATCATAATCATCTTTATTTTCCATAAACCAGTTTAAACATATATATTTTTTTACTTATTTTTTTTCTAGTGCAGTCATTAAAATATTAATTTTTCAAAACCATTCAAGTTATAGGTTAAGATTACTAGGTTTAAGAACTTTTTATTTTATTTTTAGCATTATAATAAATGCTAGTACTAGGTTATCTAGGTATAGACTAGAAAAAAATCATAGGTTTATCACAGGTCCTTAGTAGATCAATGCTTAGAGCAGTCACCTGGATTGTGAAAGGTTGTGGGTTTAGTTTCTCCCCGGGACATGAATTCTTTCTAGCATAGATACCTTTTTAGGTTTATGAGGCTTTGAAAACTGTAATCCAGCAAGTACTTATACATGAATATACTGGGTGAAAATATTGACTGAAATCAATACAATATTTCAAACTAGAGAGAACTCCATTTAATCATAAAATTATATCCACACTCCTCCAAAGAGCTTACAGTATCCTTAACAACAGTTCAGACCAGATCACTCTCGATGCACTAAAACGTAAACCGCCAGACATGCTAATACAGCAAACTGAAACAAAGAAATTGAAATGTTGATATTTGTACTTGTGGCCTTCAGAACCTCTAGAAACTGAAAGAATTATGCTAATCCATCAAAAATGTTTTAATCATTAGAACCATAAAACATATTTTTATTATTGTTCCATATTATTCTTCCAATAATATTTTTTTCATAAGTAATTTTTGATATGATAGGTAAAATAATATATATAAGTATGGTGGTAGTACCTACCCAGACGGGCTCAGACGGCCATACATATGGGCCTATCACCTAGTAAATGGTATACATAGGTATACATTTTTCAAACATTCATTTATTCTGCATTGTACACAAAAACATAAAAATACAAATTTTCCAAAATAAAATGTGATGTAAAAATTTATCATAATGTTGAAATAAAATTAACAAAACAATTTTATACCTTAAACTTAGGGTATTCATTCATATAAATTGTGACCATTCCCACATAGGGTAGGAATCCCCGAGCACGCCCCACAACATCTTTCTTTGTGAGCCATAACTGTCCTTGGGCATATAAGCCTCGATCATCCACACTGTTATTATCACCTTTAGTCAAGAATTTGACAGTGCCATTGTTTCTGTAAAAAATTAATAGTCATATTAATATTCATACACTCACACCTATTATCTAGCTCAAAGTATGCATCATTAACAGCATGTGTCGTGGATAATAATACTAGATAATGAAAAATGATGATAATAATATATATAAATATTATAAATGAACTAAATAATCGTATAAACATCCATGACTCGTGAACAAATGCTTGTACTCATCATACAAACATTTGCTCCCACCAACAAAATAAGAAGTGGTCGTTAGAATTAAACAAAATCAATTCAACAACAATCTACTGCTGGATATAGGCCTCTCCATATGAAAGACACATGACTCCATCCTTGC
Source organism: Nymphula nitidulata (assembly GCA_947347705.1). Lineage (NCBI taxonomy): Eukaryota > Metazoa > Arthropoda > Insecta > Lepidoptera > Crambidae > Nymphula > Nymphula nitidulata. The sequence goes on along the minus strand of OX374625.1, from coordinate 10,485,702 downwards.
CTCATCCAGCAACCGCCAAGCACTCTACAGAGATTGAAAAAAGGCTGAGCATATCTCCACTATAGTACCCGCTTACTCCACCTGACTAATCAATTAATACAATCAAATACTAATGCTGAGCATAATCTCAATAAGTTTCTCAAATCATAATGTTTAAAAAAAATGGTACATCACATCTAGGTGTATTTAAATATACTGCTTTTAGTAGTTTCAAAACTTTTTGTCCAAAACTCGCTTCAAACACCAATTTACCTTAAATATGTCTGAAGCCTAAGCAACAAAACTGTAAACGCATGTTATAATATTTATAATTTTAACAAGAATATAATGTAATGTAATACAAATATAAATATAAAACAGAATATAAAAAATGTTATTGAAGTAGAATGATTTAATTAAATGTGTGTACATATCTAACTTACATTTATCCTTTTTGCCCAACATTAACTCCTATTTTTTCTAAAGTTGGGATGGGTGAATGTTGGATAAAAGAGAAATATGGAAGAACAAAAATTTTATTGGTTTTTTTTCTTGGATCATGATTGCATCTTTTGCATGTTCTTACAAGTAATATTTTTTACCACATGACTATCATACATTAATACATTTTTTAATATATGTGAATGCATGTTAGGTAGCATGGAATAGAATATATTTATTCCACACTTTTCTATTCTCTTTTGTATTTTAGCTGTCAAACCATACGAACTCTAGGATCTTATAGTTCTTTACATATACAACAAAGACTTGATTAAAAAAGACTGCTTTAAATGTGTTATTTATGAATATACCATGTTGTGAAGCTCTGTAATTGGCTAAGAGTTGTGTATAAGTTGTATTATGCATGAATGTCGAAAAAACTGTTTCATAATAAATAAAATAAAACAATTATTATTTTAATGTGCCTCAAGTGTGATATATCATATTTCTTTTTGGTAGGATCCACAACCTATATTTGATATTAAAGATGATCGAGGCGGAAACTATGGTAAGAATAGTACCATAAAATAACTCCAGATCAGTATACTCACTTCTCATGAAGCTTTAAAACTCTGTGGACTATTGGAATATCTCGTCCTTCAACTTTGAAAACCACAATTTCTCCAACACGGACGGGCTCTTCAGGATAATTTGTTAAAAATAGGAGATCACCTCTGTGAAATGCTGGCTCCATACTTCCAGAAAGTACCACCACAATTGGACTTTCACTGCCTGTTACAACCATTAGGCCTTTCCATATCATCAAAGCAGATGACACTATCATACCAAAACTTAAAACTTGGTAGATAAACTGAAATAATGAAATAATTATGTTAAAAACAACCGGTACTAGTTAACCGGAAAACTCGGAGTTATTTCGTAATGCGTACCTGACGCTTGTTCATGCGCTTCACATCATCAAATAAACTGTCCAACATTTTTATTTAAAATTTGTTTTTTTATTGTTTATGTAGAAAAATCTAACTAAAATGAGTTTTATTTCACGGATTTTCACCTCGTCGACATCGAAATTCGAAGACACTTCATTCATCCACGTCAGATAAAGATTTTTTTTCGTTGTTTTTAAGTTGTCCCTATTACATAGAAGGCAAGGGGAACTAACATTCATACAGCCATGCCTTGAATATTTTCTTTGATTCTGCAAATATTGCATTGAAATGCTGGTGTAACACATTTCAACGCATCTTTGGAGAGTTTAGCGCAAAATATATGACGCCAGTCTTCATGATGCTACTTTGATGAGTTGGATAATCACGATAAAAATCACAACGTCTTTTACATCAAATTCACTTTTATTCCAATGATCTTCCAATTACACTGTGAGTGCCGGGCACTAGTAGATGCTGTCTAACAAAAATAATACACACTCAGTAAAATCTCGAGGAAGCGTTATAATAACAGAATATGAGACACACTATTACCTCTGCTCACCCTGCTCGTAACAAACCGTAGACAGAGACAGAGTAAGTACTTTTTTCATTTATTGTAGTCTTAACACAACCCTTCCTCGATAAAGTCTGTCGGTTTTTACTCGCTCCTCACCGCAGAACAGACAATAGTATTACATTTAGAGAAGTATTTTTTGGCAATGACCTGCAAGGTGGAGGTGATAACCAAGTCGAGCGTTCTAAAAAGTACTCTGTGGCTCTAAAGAATGTTAAGTTTTACTTTTTAAAGTGCGTTTCACTCTCAGAACAATATGCTTTAGTTATTGGTCCTAATTCTGGAGAACACATGCTAAGTTTAAATTTAAGTTCAATCTGTTTCTTTCTTTCAAAACGAATACAAAAAGGATGGCTGTCATATAAATTGACATTTAGAAAGGTGCGTTCAATTTTCGACCTTACTGAATGTGCTAAAATGCAGTGTTTAGGAGGCACCTCCGTACATGCCGTCTAAAATTGTCTATGGTTTCTATGAAATCTATCTTTTAATTGACAGCTCTAAACAGATTCTGGCTATCTTTTTCCTATGACTTATTGCGAGAAAGAGATATACTGTACTTAAATTTAGAATTAAAGTGTGTTCCCAGAATTAGGCCCATTATTCTAAGGTTTTACTACAGAGTTCCCTTTGCCGTAATGTTGGCTGCTCTTGTATGTATGTCAAACAGACATGACAGATTAGTAAATTACATCTCAGAATTACATTTACCCTCATTTACCCAAGTTCTCTCAAATAGTTTATGTCCGTTTCCTATCTTAAACTTATTTCAATCAAGATCAGAATTGTAAGATTCTAATTAAGAATAAAAGTGATTATGGTGTGAAAGACGTTGAGAACTTTTTCGTGGTTGTCCACCTCATCGAAAATAGCATCATATGGAAACTGTCATCATATATTTCGCGTTAGATACTCCCAAGATGCATTGAAATGTGTAACACCAATTGAAGCAGTAAAGAAATACTGCAGACAAGGCTATATGGGCATTAGTTCCCTTTGCCTTCCCAATACAGGATGATAGAATAAAAAAAACAAAAAAAAATGTACTTCCTGTACTCTTCCGTAAGAACAATAACTTAAACTTTACTTTAGTTAATTTTTCAGAGAACCTAGACAAGATGCCATTTGAATTCTGGCGAAATCAATGACAACGCCAACAACCAAAAAGAAGATGCCATTTGAAAATCGCTATCGCTATCGCTAAATGAAAAATGTATGGGATTAGACATTAACTATCGAAAGTCGTTCGATGTCTTATGTCAAATCCCATACATTTTCCGCTAAGCGATAGCGATAGCGATTATCGAATGGCATCTTATCTAGGCCCTCTGCTGTGCTAGGCAAGACCGCTATCGCTAAATGAAAAATGTATAGGATTTGACATTTACAACCGAAAGTCAATCGAGAGCTGATGTCAAATCCCATACATTTCCGCTTAGCGATAGCGATAGCGATTATCGAAAGGCATCTTGTCTTGGCCCTCTGAGACTCTACCTGTGTTCCGTTATTCTAAAAGTTCAATAATAGTTACCCGTTAGTCCTGAAATCATACTTTTGAAACATGGTATTCATCATCGTCATTCTCTAACTAAAACTTTGATTGATTTATCTTCTTCTCTTTCTTCCTATATTAATAAGAAAGAGATCGAAAGATGTTTTTATGCGTGAAAACTTTTATTGACATTATTTATTTATTTTTTCATATTTCTTATTTAAATAGTTCAGTAGGTAGTAAGCAACAAAAAATTTTTTTATTTTACTTTCAATTCAAAAATTTTTTATATAAGCCTTTGTGTACTTCCAGCACAGAGTAAAAATCGCGGAACGTTCTTGTGGGAGATCGTCATTTGTCATTTTGTCGAAAATGGATGCGTGATGGAAGTGCCAGTGAAGGAAATGTAGGAATTTCATCTTGCTGATAGCTGTAGTTTTGAAGTGTTTAGAAGTGATTTAGGAGTTCCATCGTCTTTCGTAAGCCCTAATTTAGTTGTCTGCTATGTTTATGCAGCCAAAGATCACAATTTATGGATGAAAATTGAGGGAGAGACTGCGCTCACCTTCGTAGGTATAAAGTACGATATTGCCATGCTTGATTCAAAAATTAAATCAAATTAATATAAATAAGTGTAGTAAACCGACTCGAACTCAAAGTGGTAAATATATGCGATACAACAATTCCTTCATAATCCATAATTTACCACTTTGAAAATGATAATTAGGTACCTATTTCAAAAGTAAGGAGGCTGTTATATTATGTGTATATAAAGTATATAGCAAATCTTGTACATGTTATTTTTTAATCAGGTCGCTATTAGAAATGGCTGGAAATAAAATAGCCATGAAAACCAAAGGCAAAGATGATAAACTCAAAATTATTAAAGTTCAATCCAGTGAAGAAAATGAAGACTTTGATTTTTCTGTTCTTAGAAAACCCATAGTCACTAGCATAACCGGATTTGCTCAGGCAAGAAAAATCTTTGATTTAGCTACTGAAGAAGTAAGTTCTACATATCATATAATCACTTCAAATATTACATAACTTATGAAGTACCTATAATATGTGTATTATTAAAGTAGTAATTAATGTATTTATTTCATTGCAGTTAAAAGGGTTGATCTCAAATGAATGTGATTTATTGTATGAATGTAAAATTTGCCGCAATATTTTTAGAAGTTTGGTCAATTTTATATCTCACAAAAGAGTCTATTGCAAAGAAGAATTTAATTCATCCTTACATGGGCAATTTTTTAAAACAGCTTCTACTGTAAGTTATATATTATAAAATACTTACAAATAACTATAATGCTTGTACTGGAAGTAGGTATTAAATTCTTTACTTAATCTGTCCCTTATTTTAGGTAAATGAAATGCAAAGGATCAAGAAACTAGAACAGACATACTTTGAATCCTTAAGAAATAAAGATGAAGTAGAAAGAATCAATATTGATGAACTTGATAATAGAATACCACTGACTAAAGATTTATCAGCAATTGTGGAGAAAATGACTATTCTTAAAGGTGTTCAAAATAACTCTGAAGATCCAAAATTGGTGCTTCAAAAAATACCAAATAGTAGTGCAGCTGTTTTTCAAAATTTTGATAACACTGATGAAATACTTGACAGAATGAGAAATCAAGTATGTAGCATTTATTAAATATGTACATCTACCTAACATTTGTAACCTTTCATCCTTACCAGACCGAATAGAAAATATTTTGTCTGATATGTTGGTACTACATTAATGATTGATTTGCCTTTAAAAAATGCCCAACTAATAATAGTTAGACCCATGAAAAGCTTAAAAACTTTCCTGTGGTAGGGTTACCACTAGAAAGTTTTTTTACTGTGTAACCTAAAAATGTCTATCTAACATGTAATTTGTGAAGTATCCACAAACCAGACAATAGGTTTTCTATTGTTGAGGAAACAACAGAAAAGTAAATGATTAGAAATAAAACCAATTTACCGGATTTAAATACCAGTAATTGATTACTTGACACATCATAAAACGATCTTTAAAAGGATCACTTTCTGTTACTGTTGACTAATTATAAAATAATACAACTCTCAAGACAAATTTTTAACAGGTAAAAGAAATCGATGAGATTTTGTCACAAGACAAGGCTATTTTACAAAACGATGGGAAATTTGAGATACAAAGGTCTCTGCCAAGTGATGCTGATAATGTCATACAAATTAGTGATGATGAGGATAATGCTGCCTCTGTAAATCTGAAGTGTAAAATATGTAAGTGATATTTTTTTTATCTCTATATTTATATTTTTATAGGACAACTTGTCATGTACCATACGATATGTCAGACTTACAGTCTGCCTAATTGGGCACTACTCACCTACAGCCTACCCTATGAAATCAAGAGAATGTGTCACATTGACATCATAGGAGAAAATTCTCCCTGCTCACAATATAATACCTTTCTTAAAGACCTCTGGCAACCTTACTCACCACATGAACACAACCCTACAAAAGTGTTATTTAACTGCAATCATCTGTAAGTTGGAGGTACAGACAGCAACGGAAGTCAATTAACCATGATCCTCAACTTTAGTACTGTGTAACATTGCATAATTCAGTGTTCTTACAAATTGATAAGTTTTGCAAATAATGTGTTTATTATGAAAGGGTACTAAAGTGTTAATCAACTCCTGTTTTTTGTACCCACACCACTTACGCGTTAAAAGTTCGAATAGCAAAAACTTTTATGCTGTTCTGCTTTTTAACCGACTTCAAAAAGAAGGAGGTTATATATTCCACTAATGTATTTTTTTTTGTATGTATGTGGTGAACATTTCTCTGTCAATTGTGAACCGATTTTCAAAATTCTTTTTTATTTGATGGAGTATACTCCAGAGGTGGTCCCATGGTCACCAAGTCAGGATCTGATGATGGGATCCTAGGGAAATCGAGGGCAAACCTCAAATTTTATAGGCACGTATGACATTTTTACTTTTTTCCAAAGCTATTCAAGTATTTGTTACTGTCAGTTACCATCTTATGTTGATAAGCTGGTGATAGAAGTTACAACTTCTTAACGGTTAGGAGTTAGAAGATAATTCTTGATAGTGCTGACGGTCACCCATCTCGCTTTGACCTTAGGAAATCACGTAAAAATGTAAAAAACAATAATAAAACTATCTTCCAACACTAAAATAAATTATTCCATTTCATTTCATAAAAAGGAATATATAATAAAATTTCAGTACCTAAGTATTGACATCCTAAAATATATTTTGTGGGTCTTAAGAGTAAACATTACTATGAAACATAATGTCTAAAATGAATATAATTCATTGTTTTCATATCCTTTAATTTATTTTAGTAAGTGTTCGAAATTACCACAGGGTCACACCCTATAGACCAGTATCATAATAATACAGGTTGTTTATTTTGTACATAATGACGGGTTCGATTCCGGGCTCAGGTAAGAGACTTTAAAAAATCTTTGAATGCAGTTTTTTTATTACAACTAGGTGACAAACAAGCTGACGGCCCACCTGATGGTATATAAGCGGTTACCGCCGCCTATAGACATCTGCAATAACAAGGAAAAATCACTTGATATAGTACATGCATTGTCATCCTGAGGCCTAAGATGAAATGCCGTCCATGCCCAGTAATTACACTGGCTACCTTACCCTTCAATCCGAAACACAGGGAACTGTTTCACGGCTGAAATAAGAAAGGCGAAAAGTTATTGTTATTTCTAAAAATAAAGGAAAGTTTCCTTGGAGTATAATTTGCTAAGTTCAATATTTATGATACTTTCCCTCTGGGATTCCTTTGACTCACCCTTTATATAAATTTAATATTAGAAAAATGTCTAGCTAATAATGATAACATTAATTTTCAATCATTTTGCAGGTGACCACAATTTCTCAACACCTAAAACACTAAAATTCCATATGAAGCAGAAACACCTGGAGAGCCGACTTGTCTACCCATGTCCTGACTGTCTAGAGATATTCTCAACATCTTGGAGTGTATACCGGCACCTCTTTAAAGTGCACCGGTGGGTACTCAATACTCAATACTCAATATTTTATTGCAACCATAATGTTTACAAAAGGTGTTTATACATATCAAAAGTACAATTATGGACCCTGTCGGGTATCGCAAATTGAAAGAGGAGAGGAGGATGTATAATTTCTATAAAAAAAATATATATTATTAATTATTTTAATATGCACGCAAGATATTAAATAATTAAGGTAATTTATATATAATTATTGTGTTTTGTCATTAATATATTCTTGAAGACTATAGTAACATTTATTAATTAACATTTCTTTTAACAGTTTTATAAATTTATTACTATTTTTTTCGATTCTTAATTTTTCAGGAAGTTTATTATAAATCTTTATTGACATGTTATATGTGCTAGATGAACATAAATTAAGACGTGCAGTAGGAACTTCTAATTTGTTTTTATGTCTGAATGAATATTTTAATTGTACATCATCATGTTTTGTGTAAAACTCATGATGACATACTTACATATTCAATCTATGCCTAAAGAGTATGTAAGTACAATAAATATCTATAGGTATTAGGGCATAATAATATAGCAATGCTTACTCCCTTGCGATTGCACCACTCAACCGATAATCTTGATGGACAGCCTATGATATGTCATAAAGAGTATACGGCCCACCCGAAAAACGTTTACCGTGGTCTATGGACGCTCGCAACACACCAAGGGTTATAATTAGCGCTTTTCCGACTCCTTAAAAGTTTTGATGCACCACTTTTCTTAAAGAACCCCATGCAGTTCTCGTTGGGAAAACCACAGCTGTGAGATCTTTCCATGACCGGAGCTCATGCTGGACAAAGTTTCTATGTAACTCCTCTAACATACTTATGAGGCTCTACTAAGTACAATGGTAGAAAGATGCTAGTAGTGCGAAGGTAGATGCGAGTGGTGCTAGGGTAGAAATAACCCATGGTGTAATTACTGGGGCACGGGCGGCATTTCATCTTAGGCCTCAGAATGACAACGCACCTGCAATATCAAATGCTTTTCCTTGTTATTGCATGTGTCTATAGGCGGCGGTAAACGCTTACCACCAGGTGGGCCGTCAGCTTGTTTGTCATGTAGTTATATAAAGAAGAAAAAAAAACACCAATTCCTCAGAACACACCCAGAATTTAATCAGTAGATTAACAGTGTTATGCTTGAGCGCATCTTTGAAGCATGTCTAAAAGGTTCGGTGTATAGGTGCTCACATTCTTTTTCTATGGATATAAAATGCAGTGAATTAAGACGAAAGCAGTAACATTGTCGGATGCAGGGATTCCTATGCTCTTATAGATGTTTTCATACAGGGGTATGTTGAGGAATTGTCGAGCCACAGTTAATATTTTTTTACATTTATATGGCAAAAATAGAGAGAGAAAGAGGGAAAGAAAATAATTTGTTATGTGGTTAGCTGTCATGGAAACCTTATGAAGTCCAGAACGAGTTAGTTGTTCCATGAACCTACAATTCTGAACTGTAACTATTTGAAAAATGTGTTGATGAATTGGAATGATGCCTTATCGGATGTATACCTATAATAAAGTATTTTCTTATCATGAGAATATTTGATTTTACAGTAAGACTGCTGCTCAGATTAGAAGATTGCGAGAATCGATACAAGCAAAAGCATTCAAAATGAACAACCCTCCAGCATTTTATGAAAAACGTAAGAATGTCAAACCACCAAGTCAAAAAATTAGTGAGGAAGAGAGATTGGATCAAGAAAATCAGGTTAGAATTATTTTTTGCCACAACATCCATTAAGTTCGCTTTTGCAAATCTCAAGCTTTGCAGAAGCTAACTTAATTGATGTTGTTTTGTGGGATTGAACAGCGGGTGTCTATAGTTATTACTTTATTATACACTGTATTATGTCGTAGGATGATCGCGTAATCTGACGCGAAATAATTATTATTTGTTTATTATGAAAGATGCGATGTCTACTGTCGTATCTCTTTCACGTAGCTATCGATTTGGTAGGTAGGTTACAAATAATATAACCACAAAATGAAAATTGAAACTCATCATGTAACACGAGAGTTCATATTCATTTGGGCACAAAACCGGTTTGGCGGCAACAGCATAAAGTTCTCACTCGTCGATTTATATACAGGATTATAGGAAAAGTCTCACTCGTCAATTTATATAGATAGATAACGCGTGACGCGGCGGCTGTTAGCCGAGCGGCAACCTTCTGCCATACACCTGCCCGAGAGGTGCTCCGGCCAAACATACCTAAACTGCGGAGTGACCCCACGGTTGACCTTAACATTAGTATAAATGTTTGAAAAATATTTCATAAAAATTTCTAAACTAGAAAAATTTCACGTCCTGAGGCGGGGATCGAACCAGCGACCTTTCACTGTCCGGGCGACTGCTCTAACCATCTCAGCTATCCAGGACTTGGGATAACCCTGTGAAATTCTTCTAGTCTATCTGTATTTGCGTTTTAGCCTAATGGTCCGCCCTACAATGTCGAAATATTCTATTTCAACATCCGAAACGAATATTTTTACAAATAGGTACCTAAGATTCGCTTAAGTTGGGGCATAGCTTTAGCTTAGCCGGTAACCGCTTACCATCAGGTGGGCTGTCAGCTTGTTTGTCATCTACTTAGTAGTATAAAAAAAAAGTGCTATACTTACTTTTAAATATTCTTTATTTAATAATTGATTATTTCGACCTTTCGCAATCCGGGCGACTGCTCAGATTGCGAAAGAGCAGTCGTCCGAATTGCGAAAAGTCGCGGGTTCGATGCCCGCCTCAGGGCGTGAAATTTTTCTAGTTTAGATATATTTAATTACTAAGTAATTTTTCAAACATTTATTGCAAATGGGCCTAATTCTGGGAACACACTTTAATTCTAAATTTAAGTACAGTATATCTCTTTCTCGTAATAAGTCATAGGAAAAAGATAGCAAGAATCTGTTTAGAGCTGTCACTTAAATTTAGAAACCAAAAGAAACCATAGACAATTGTAGACGGCATGTACGGAGGTGCCTCCTAAACACTGCATTTTATTACGTTTAATAAGGTCGAAAATTAAACGCACGTTTCTAAATGTCAAATTTTAAGACAGCCATCCTTTTCGTATTCATTTTGAGAGAAAGAAATGCACTGAACTTAAATTTAGACTTAGCATGTGTTTACCAGAATTAGGGCCTAATATAGTTAAAATCAAATTTAAGACTTTATTTTATTTCCTTACTATTAACATTATTCTTAAATGTTTGAGAAATATAAAACCCCCGCGGTTGCGTGTAGGCGTGGATGGACAACGTGGAGGGCGATAGTGAGGTGCCGCGGTGCTTCGGGTGCGGGCGCACGTTCGAGCGCCGCGCCGCGCTCGCCGCGCACACGCACACGTGCCAGCCGCGCTCGAGGGCGCTGGCGCCCGCGCCGCCGCGCCGCCCGCACGACACCAAGAAGATTGAGATACAGATACGGAAAGACTACAATAAAGGTCCCAGTACCAACCTGAACTTGCCCATCAAAACTACCGACTCGAATGGTAAGCAAAAATAATTTGTGATAATAATTATATATAATACTCACTCGCCGCGCACACGCATACGTGCCAGCCGCGCTCGAGGGCGCTGGCGCCCGCGCCGCCGCGCCGCCCGCACGACACCAAGAAGATTGAGATACAGATACGGAAAGACTACAATAAAGGTCCCAGTGCCAACCTGAACTTGCCCATCAAAACTACCGACTCGAATGGTAAGCAACAATAATTTGTGATGATAATAATAATAATATTACTCGCTCGCCGCGCACACGCACACGTGCCAGCCGCGCTCGAGGGCGCTGGCGCCCGCGCCGCCGCGCCGCCCGCACGACACCAAGAAGATTGAGATACAGATACGGAAAGACTACAATAAAGGTCCCAGTGCCAACCTGAACTTGCCCATCAAAACTACCGACTCGAATGGTAAGCAACAATAATTTGTGATGATAATAATAATAATATTACTCGCTCGCCGCGCACACGCACACGTGCCAGCCGCGCTCGAGGGCGCTGGCGCCCGCGCCGCCGCGCCGCCCGCACGACACCAAGAAGATTGAGATACAGATACGGAAAGACTACAATAAGGGTCCCAGTGCCAACCTGAACTTGCCCATCAAAACTACCGACTCGAATGGTAAGCAAAAATAATTTGTGATAATAATTATAATACTCACTCGCCGCGCACACGCACACGTGCCAGCCGCGCTCGAGGGCGCTGGCGCCGGCGCCGCCCGCACGACACCAAGAAGATTGAGATACAGATACGGAAAGACTACAATAAAGGTCCCAGTGCCAACCTGAACTTGCCCATCAAAACTACCGACTCGAATGGTAAGCGAAAATAATTTGTGATAATGATAGTTAATAATATTCATACAATAACACCTATTGTCTAGCCCAAAGTAAGCATCATTAAGAGCTTGTGTTATGGATTCTAGATAACGGAGAAATATTGCTAATAATAAGTATACAGGGTGGTGCCCTCAGCACGACAATAATTAGTTCATATAAATGGTTTGTCACTTTCAAAAACATGTTATTCCTTTGACATTGGCTGCATTATTTCATATAAATGTCATAAAATTATGAAATGAATGAGATGTTTTTGAAAGTGGCAAAACCCCAACTACAGATTTAAAAAATCTTGTGATAATAGTAAAAAAGATTGTGTGCAACTTTTTATGAAATAAAATTGTTAGATATCTGTGTGGTCTGCCATCTATTCTTTAACACAGCACTTTGCATCATCGCGCCATTTTCCTGATTTTCCAGTTTAATATAGTATTGTAAGTTCTATTAGGTTAGTAAAGAGATTAATAGACGGCAGGTGTCAAAATTTCATAGGACATTAATATAAGTAGTCTTAATTTTAAACATTTAATTATTATTACGATTTGTTCACAGAAAACAAAATTGCTATGGAAGAAGTGCTAAATACAAAAATTGAAAACGATGCTGATTCAAACGAGACAGAAAAGCACCTGGAAGGCGATAATCCACAAGAGACAACTATGGATGTCACAGAATGTAACAATAAAAATGAAAGTTCGCCTGATAAACACAAGGAAACCCTTGGTTCTCCTGAAAAACAAAATGTACCTCAGCCAATACCTAAAACTATTACGAAGTTACCCTTCTCCCAACACATCGAGAAAAGTAATTTAAATGCCTTTAGACACAAAATTCATCCATATATAGAAGTGACAAAACTACTTTGCAAGAAATGTGATGTCCAATTTGAGAATGTACAAAAACTATACTGTCACATGGCCGATCATTATAAATGGTTGCGTTATGCTTGCAAATTATGTAACTTTAAGCATTACGATTTTGAAAAGCTACCAGAACATGTCAAAACAGTTCACAAGCTGAGAGGTGATAGTGATTTTTATTTTAGCACCATAAAAGCAATTGATGGCAATGAAGCTTTGGAATTATCAGAATGTATAGATGAAACCATAGAGACAAATGATACCAGCCCTGATTCAAGACGACCAAGCCGTTGTTCTAGTGATTCGAGTCGGCTGTCTGATGACAGTTCCTCGAGCAGCACGCGCGCTGAACTAGGCTCACGAAAAAGAAAACTATGTCAAAGTAAGGGCTCAGCTAAGAAAAAAAGGGAAACATCAATTCATGGTAAGTCTTTAAACATTGAAACAGTCAAAATATTAATGGTACTCTATTATTTAATACCTTATACGGCGTAATGTGAGTATTAGCACTAATTTGCCTTTTGTCAATAATTTGCTATCTAAATGACAATTTCTTACAGATGATGAAGACCATTTAAAAACAGCTGTCGAAAAAGATAGCACAGATAACGATACATCTTCAATTTCTAAAACATTTGAAGAAAATTCATCTGATGTGGATGACATTGATAGTAAAATGACCAAAAGATCATCGATCGACACATCCGTGTCTGTAGCTTTACGGAGACCAATTCGCAAAAAAACTAAAATAAAAAATGAAGACTTTGAATATGATTTATCAAATTTGCTGAAGCAAAATAGAGAATTAACGAAGAAAAAATTAACTCAAGATAATTCAAGTTGTAATGAAACAACCAAAGATTGTAGTGGAGCTTTAACTACATTGTCTGTAAAAGCAGCAGAATTGTCTGCTGCTCATTTAAAAAATATGGATTATATTAGTACTCAAAATAGTGGTAAAAAAGAACCAAATCCATCCAACATATTTGTAAAGCCATTGCTGGTAAAAAATGTAACTAAAGGAGAACAAAACTCGCCGATGAAAGAATTACCTGATGAGTCAATAGACAATCCAAGTGAACAAAAAGAAATCAAAATCAACATAATTAATCCTGAAAAACCTACACCACCTAATGAAATAGTTTCTGAAGATGTACCTGAAACTTCGGAAAAAGAAACTCAACAGTCTACTTTAGAAGAAAGTGAATCTCTACAAAATAAGCAAATTATTCCGCAGACTAATACTATTAAGCCAACTATAAATATCCCAACAGTTGCGCCCATTAAATTACGGCGACATAGCTTAGAAATTATCAAAAACAATCCTTTAATTAATAAAAACCTTACAGATTTCAAAAAAGCCGGCATGAAAGCGAAAATTTTGGTTATTAAACCTATACATAGGAATAAAGATTGCACGACAGGACCGAACACATCGTTAAATTTTCAAACAATCAAATTAAAAGATCCAAGTAAGAGTTCTTCGTCAAAAGAAGAAAATGCGTCTGATCAAGTAGTTATAGTTAAAGTTCCTAAAGTAGATAGTGTGATTCAGCGAGCTCTTCTTGATTCAAATACTACATCACAAACAAGTAATCATACTAATGTTACACATATAGACAAAACAGTAGCCATAGTAAAAAATAGTAATTCAAATACCTTAAATAATAATATTAGTGTTGATAATGATGTGAAAAACAATATTGAAACTGAAAAAGATGTGATAGAAAATGATGAACATAACAAAAAAAATGACGTGGACAGAGATGACACAAAAGCTTGTAAAAATTCAGAAGAAACAATACTAACCGAAATGACGTAAAGAAAACGAAATTATGAAGCGGTATATCACACTATTATACCGTTCAAATGTTATCTATATCTAACATGCTAACATCTAGATGGAGCCGTACGGCATCTAATTATTGGACGACGACGCCGCATAATATTTGGACAGCAAAATTTTTCAAGTCTGTGTGGATGGCCAAATCTAGTACATCTACTATGGCGAATAGGGTAATATTGTCAAAGGAAGACTTTCCTCTGTGTATATACCGCTATTTTTCGATGCCAATTTTGTTTAAAACTGAAACTGCATCACTAGATTTTTAAATAATTCATTTTCCTATCCGGGAATAGAAGCCGATGTTTTTGATGCCACTGATGCAATTGATTTGGGTTATTCCTGTAAATTACTTCTAGTCTTTCTGTTCATACTATAAAACCAGCCAGCAATACCGCTTAATAAAAATTCTGTGAACTAATGTCAAACGGCAAACCTAAGGAAAGGGCTCGTATTTCTCAAACCGTTTAATTTTTCACACAATAAAATTCAAAATGGCCATTGTTTTCATATTACGTTTCAAGCATTGAACTGCATTCAGCGACACATTCATTATTGATCCATCTTAAATCGTTCAGTTAGATGTTATAAAAAAATTGTAGAATTTTATTACAATATTACGGGTAATGTATGAACAGTTGAAAATACTATTAATTTGAATACAATTAAAGTTTCCTTTAGTTCGTCATATCTTGGTTTTGAGTAATTATTTAAAAATATTTTGAATTTGATTCTTATCAGCGATACTGGCCCTAAATCTGAAGACACACTCTAAATCTAAATTTAAGTACGGTATCTCTTTTTCGCAATATGTAATAGGAAAAAGATAGCGAGAATTTATTTGGAGCTGTCAACTAAATTTAGATAAATTTTAAAGTAACCATAGACAATTTCAGACGGCATGTTCGGAGGTGCTTCCTAAATACTACATTATATCACATTCAATAAGGTCGAAAATTTAACACACGTTTCTAAATGTTAAATTATATTGACAGCCAATGATTTTTTTATTCATAAAGAGAGAGAGAGATCAAATTTAAAACAAGCGTGTGTTCTCCAGAATTAGGGCCACTAGTTTGGGTATTGCCCCAAGAACGTTGCGTACCACTGTACGCAACGTTCTTGTCTGTGTTTTCCCCCATAATCAACAGGTTCGAATCACGCCTTAGAAATACGATTTTTCAAATTTAGATATCTGTAACGCAGTTTTAGTTTTCAATCAAAATCGGCCCCGAAACTGCTTTATATAGGTATGATACCCTATAGTTTCCGATTTAACCAACCACATAATTGTATCATTCATTCTATATAGTTGAAATGTTGTAAAATTGTGTGTATTCCCTCGACTATTCGTATTTTTTCCCCAGATGTTCAGGAACAATTTGGCCTACATTGTCGACCCGGTTTTGTTAGTTATTTTGAAAATCTTTTTAAAAAAGGATTTATATCTACTTACGGAATATGAAATGAAACACATAGGTACCACTACTACCTAAATATCAATACTTACCCAATAGTGCAGTCAGTGGGATTAAAATTACCAGTGGTCCAGTTAATTGAACTTCCGCGAAAAAATACCAGTAGTCCCATCATGGGACAACTTCACAGGACTATGGACTATGGGTATACACGGAAAATTGATATATAAGCGAACCCATTTTCAAACCAACAAAAATATTGTTCTGTAACTATATAATGAGGATTGTCTTAAAACATATTATATACCTCTAGGTACACGGTACATTGCTGATTATTTTCGTTTTACAAGAAGAGAAATACTGCTAGGTATTTGTGTATTTAATTATTGTACAATTTCGGTTGAATGTATGAAGTTACAAGTTTTGTTTCGTGTAAATTGTAATTCTTAAGTTACCTAGGTAGACAAAATAAACAAATTATATAACTACATGTACTTTTCATTGGTTATAGTGCCAAATATTTAGACTAAGTCTTCAGATTTATGTTTGATTTTGTGCGTTGATACCGCCTACTTCATTGTAACAATTACAAATAAAAAAAGAAAACGATGAAAAAATTATATGCTCAAGGCGGGTGTTCGAACCCGCGTCCCCTGGTGGGGCGCAGACGCGATTACCACTACTCTACCGGAGCACTAGGTGTAACCTACCAATTTTTTTTACCTGCTTGCAAATACAATTAAATCTGTACCTGTAAGGGACCAGACGCCATCACTGATGGCTTTGGAATGTGACGCGTGTTTGGCGATTTTTTCAGTCCAACAAGAGATTTCACTTTGTATTGTAAAATATCTTGTAGGACTCAAAAATCGTTTAATAAAAACGTTTTAGGGATCTAAGCTGTAGAGCCCTATTCACACAGTTTTTAAACGAGCAAACGCGCGTTTGTATCGATGTCATAGTCAAAGGTCGATATGCAGTCTCTTCGCGGAATGACTGGTTTATCCTAGGTTTGACCAAAGCCTTCGGGCTAACTCCGAAATAAATTCCAATTGCGACCTTTGATTAAAGTATTTTTAGTCAAACCTAGAAGTTCCTAACTTTTCAGTCAAACGTCGAAAGTAAAATAATCTATTTCGGGCTTTGCCTAGTCGATCCTAGAAGCGACTGGCACTCGGTCAAACGTCGACAAAGAAAAACAAAATAACCACGAAATCAGTAGGTACCTATACGAGATCAGACAGACAGAACTGTCCGTGGAATCCCGACACGGCCGTGGTAGGTTAGAAATCTAAGGCGATCGCTCGTGGTTATTTTTTTTCTTTTTTAGTCAAACGTGCATTGGTCTACAGTTCATTCGATGATGATTATAAAAGTGAAAAATATCTATGGGATCTATTAGTTGGTAAAATGGTTTTCGGCAACATGTTCGGGACTAACAACAATAAACATTAAAATTAACAAATTAAGACTTTCTAATACCTAATTGAAGTTTGACTGGATTCAATTGACAACACCCGATTTCAATAAATTGAGTTTTGACGTTTGCCTGACCAAATTAGTTTCTCCTAGGTTTGACGAAAATTCTTTAGTCAGAGGCCGAAAAACTTTATTTGTTTTGGCTTTGACTAAGACTTCAACTCAGACTTGAGAATTGACTAGTCAAACCTAGGAGCGCCGTAGGCTCGAGGATTGACTATAACATCGATACAAAGCCAAATATTCCCGCTCCTCCTTTCAATCGGAGGACAGGGTCTGTATAATTGGCCTTGACTGTACTTTTGGTTAAGTTTAATTGTGATAAAAACAAAACCAATTCAATCGGAGGCATGAGAAAAAATATTCCCGCTCCTCCTACCAATCGGAGTTCCGATCGGAGGGCAGAGAAAGAGCCAAAATCAGACGCGCGTCATTATCAATACGAGAGCAAACTGCTATGTGATATTTGCTCGGCGTCTACAGACGTATTAAAAAAACTTCGTAGGTATAAATAGGCTCAATCAGTAATCACAATTTGTCATAACACCACTGTCGTCGCTGGATGAGCATTTATTCAAATTTTCTTTTTATTATTGGGACCTCGAAATGCGCAGTGTGGTTTATAAACAACGTAAAAAAGACGCACAGACAACCGACAATTTTTTTTTAAATTGTATAATACTAAAATGTTTCTAACGAGACTTATTCATGTTTAATATATTCATTAGGAATACAAAAAATATCTAAACTAAAAAAATTTCACGTCCTGAGGGAATCGAACCCGCGACCTTTCGCAATCCGAGCGACTGCTTTACCCATCTGAGCCACCCAGGACTTGGGATATCCCTGTGAAATTCTTCTAGTCTATCTGTATTTGCGTTATTAGCTAACGTCTACCCTACAATGTCGAAATGTTCTATTTCAACATACGAAAGTATAATATAATAAAACTAGAAAAATTTCACGTCCTGAGGCAGGAATCGAACCCGTGACCTTTCGCAATCCGGGCGACTGCTCTGACCACTGAGCCACCCAGGACTTGGGATATAACTGTGAAATTCTTCTAGTCTATCTGTATTTGCGTTTATAAGCTAACGTCCACCCTACAATGTCGAAATATTCTATTTCAACATCCGAAACGAGTATTTTTACAAATACCGACGATTCGGGTAAGTTGGGGCAGTGCTTTCAAATATTCTTAATTTTGATTTTAACATTATTATAAATGTTTGAAAAATTACTTAGTAATTAAAATATAATAAAACTAGAAAAATTTCACGTCCTGAGGCAGGAATCGAACCCGCGACCTTTCGCAATCCGGCCGACTGCTCTGACCACTGAGCCACCCAGGACTTGGGATATCCCTGTGAAATTCTTCTAGTCTATCTGTATTTGCGTTTATAGATAAAATATGTCCTGAAATTAGCATGTGACTGATAGTCACTCCACCACTAGTACTATTTTAGATTTTAAGTATCTAGTCCGAATATCTTATGAAATTCATTGAGTCAAAATTTCTACTACCGTATGCAAGTCCACACATCGATTTGTGCAGATTAATGTAATGCCTAAAAAGATATTAACGATTGTAGCGGGCCTGGCTGAAATAATTTCAAGTGCTAATATTCTTATATTTATAGAGTATAATCTAAAAATAAAGCAGTAGTCAATACGCATGAGCTATATTAGTTCATAGAAATGTTTCGCAACTTTCAAATAATTACATCTTATTCATTTGATAATTAATTTTATAACATTTATCTATTACAATGAAATAATGCAGCCAATGATAAATTATTTCATACAAATGCCATGAAATTATGAAATGAGTAAGATGTATTTGTAAGTAGCAATACATTTCTATGAACTATAATATGTATTAATTTATTGTCATATTGACGGCACCACCCTGTATACTTCATCTCTCAGAGATCATATGCACATAAGAATATGGATTCTTAGGTTTTGTATTTTTATTGATTTAACAGCTATTTAAATTATTTAAGGCCGGCCCTAGATTACTTTAATATCTCCCTAAGATATTGCATTTTAGTATGAAATTCGCGTATTTTATATAGTTCATTCGTTCTATAACAACACATTGTCACTAGTTGTTGTATTGTAGTACCACTACTAGTGGTGTAGAAGGGCTGAAAACGTCAGGCTGGCTCGGCCCCCAGAGATGAGATGTTTCAAACTTCAATAAAATAGGGTTAGATTGAAAATAAAGGCGTTATACAGGGTGGTGCCGTCAATGCGACAATAAATTTAAACATGGGCTATATTAGTCCGTAGAAAGGGTTTGCACTCTGTATATGGTTGGTAAAAGGAGTACATTAGATTGATGTAAATCTCGTTTTTCAAGCCTTGTTGCCTGACGAATGTAGCAGTTTGCCCTCATATTGATACTGACGCATGTCTCATTTGGGTCTGTATCAATAGAAACGCGCGTCTGCTCGTTTAAAACGTTGTGAGTAGGTCTTTAAGCTGTATTGTGAGATCTCTTAATGGACTCGGAAAAATAGTCAAATACGCGACATATTCCAAAATCAACGATGATGGCCTTTGGTCCCTTATAGTTACAGATTGATTGTATTTTCTCATCCTCTTCTCTCCTGATAGTTGTGCAGTAATATCTCCTACCACTACCTATTATCACATTAATCTGTAAAGCGGCAATATACCACCGGTGGGTGATGACAATAGAAAAATCAATTGTGTCTGGAATCTCATGCTTGACGGGTTAAGAATACTTATGAAGCATTGACTGTTTGACTGAGTGTTAACCTTATGCTGCTTATCTAAAGTAAATAATTGTGTCTGGTTTGCGAGTACCTTCCAGCACAACTAAAGGGAAATAATAAGCATGTTGATTAACACTAAATTTATTACGAAATACAATATAGGTATCTCATCCAATCATATCACTTAAATGACAATTAAGCATTCTTGGCTAGAGTTTCAGCTTTTGCAATCACTTCTTCAATTGGACCCACCATGTAGAAAGCTACTTCAGGTAGATGATCATACTCTCCTTGTAAGATTTTGGAGAAGCCCTTGATGGTTTCTTCAAGTGGTACCAATTTCCCAGCATGCCCAGTGAACACCTCTGCCACCTGGAAAGGCTGTGACAGGAACCTCTGGATCTTGCGGGCACGTGCAACTGTCAGTTTGTCTTCCTCAGACAACTCATCCATACCAAGGATGGCAATGATATCTTGAAGGGATTTGTAGTCCTGTAGAATCTTCTGAACACCACGAGCCACATTGTAGTGCTCGTCACCAATGATGTTGGGGTCCATGATACGGGAGGTTGAATCTAGTGGATCTACAGCAGGGTAAATACCTAACTCAGCAATAGCTCGAGACAGTACAGTAGTGGCGTCTAAGTGAGCAAATGTGGTGGCAGGGGCAGGGTCAGTCAAGTCATCAGCTGGTACGTAAATAGCCTGTACAGAAGTGATGGAGCCCTTCTTGGTGGTAGTGATACGTTCCTGCATAGTACCCATGTCAGTAGCCAAAGTAGGCTGGTAACCTACAGCGGAAGGGATACGACCTAAGAGGGCAGATACCTCAGAACCTGCCTGAGTGAAACGGAAAATGTTGTCAATGAAGAGGAGTACATCTTGTCCTTCCTGGTCACGGAAGTATTCAGCCACTGTCAATCCAGTAAGGGCCACACGGGCACGAGCACCAGGGGGCTCATTCATCTGGCCATATACAAGGGCTACTTTTGATGTCTTGTCTGTCAATGAGATGACTCCAGACTCAATCATTTCATGGTATAAATCATTACCCTCACGAGTACGCTCTCCTACTCCAGCAAACACTGAGTAACCACCATGAGCCTTCGCAACATTGTTGATAAGTTCCATAATCAACACAGTCTTGCCAACACCAGCGCCGCCAAAGAGACCAATCTTACCTCCCTTGGCATAGGGAGCCAACAAATCTACAACCTTGATGCCTGTGACCAAAATCTCCTGTTGTACAGACATTTCTACGAATTCCGGGGCCTCAGCGTGTATGGAGGCTCTTTTATCGGTAGGAACAGGGCCGCGCTCGTCGATAGGTTCACCGATCACGTTGATGATGCGGCCCAAGGTCTCTGCGCCTACGGGGATACGAATCGGTGATCCGCAATCAATAACAGGCTGCCCGCGAACCAGACCTTCGGTACCATCCATGGCAATGGTGCGGACAGTGTTCTCTCCCAAGTGCTGCGCCACCTCCAGAACCAGACGAGGGGAGCGATTCTGAACCTCAAGGGCATTGAGAATAGATGGAAGGTCATCATCGAACTGTACATCCACAACGGCACCGATAACGGCAACTACCTTACCTTGCCCCTTGCCTGCGGCTTTGGCTGCGTAGTCCCTCTTATTGCTGGCTGACAAAGCGGCGATTTTTCCACAATCTGTGAGGGCTTTTTCGGCAACTGTTTTAGCAGCTAAGAAGCCGCTTCCAACCCTACTTACGGCCCCGAACATTTTTGAATTTGTGGAGTAATTGGTGCACGTAATGGAACTCTGCGAAGGGCCGATATTACATAACCTTTTATTACATAGACAACTGTAGGCAGGGTGGAAGAAAGGAAGGAAGACACGAAAAATCCATACCATAGACTTTGTTTTTTTTTTGTTCATTCTACCTAACGGGAAGGCAAAGGGAACTAATGCTCACACAGCCATTTCTTAAGTATTTCTTTATTTCTTCTTTTATTTATTGCATTGAATTGTTTTATTTATACTGTGGTAGCACTGAATTCAACTTCTAGTCCTGTCAAACCAGAAGAACTACAATAGAATAGCAAATGATTAAAACTAAATTAAAATTAGAGATTTTTCAGATTATTAGTTTATATCATCCACTCATGTATTTGTTCAAATTGTCCACAAATATTGGCCCAACATGGCGGCCAATATTATTGTATAGATTTGACTCGATTATAAAGGTTTAGGAGAGACTTACATGTAAAATTTGATTCCAGTGCTCTTATTATGTTCACCTACGCGACTGACACACCATTTTTCTCCACTTTTGGACATATTTACTGATATTTTATTGTTTTTTACGAGTACATCACCGTGACGCAGTCAACGACAGACTAAATCACGGCGCGGAGTCCGATTTAAGCCCCGCCCACTTTGGAGTCTCTTTCGGGGTGTCATTTTGGATGGGCTAGTTACTCGTCTATGTTATTATCGGTCGCCGCTTGGGCCGAATTAAATATGGCGCTATATGCGCTGTTTGCGTGCCATCAATTCGGACCACACTTTCGCTCATTCGTGTGTACTCCTGTCAATGATCCTAAAACAAACTTTCTATGATTGTACGTTTTAATAGGAGTATATTTCGGAAGTATTTGTAGCCAATAAAGTATGATAACAAGTTTTTATCAATTGGGATGTAGCCTAAGTTTGAAAATGCCGCTATTTCTCAAAAATTCGGAAAATATACGCTACTATTACCCATAAAAACAATTTAAACTTAAAAGATATGGAATATTGTTAATGTTGTACTGTTTTGAACATTTAAAAAATGATCATATTTTTTTTTATTTTTTTATTTAAAATGTTTATGATATTAGATTGTCGACACCAATTAAAACAACTTTTAATAAGACAACTATTAATAAAAACATACTTAATGCATAGTTATTATCAATTTTGTCAGTATGCCCATACATTTCTTAGTAATATGGGAACATGTCACGTCACCTGTTCCGTCGATTTTCTATGGAGCGTTTTTGGACGATGCGCCGCAACACATCAAACATACCGCTATATCTGTGAAACTATTGATCTTAGACATACTATTTATATTGCAATATTTCTTTATGAGTTATAAACTTCTTATTTAAGAAATAAAAAAAAAGTTGTCAACTACCCTATTCAAAAACAAAATGTTTACAACAATTTTCAAGTTAGTGGCTAATGTAACAAACCGTACAAGCCAAAAAAAAAAAGTCTTTACTTTGACATACTCAAATTTGACATACGCGCACACACTGCACTACCTTTTTTTCGGGAGCATCGCAGCGTTAGCACGGCCATAGAGTAGATTGAGCACGGCTTCATGACGTCACAATAATTTCGTTGGCACGAATACGTTCAATTCGGTTGCAAAGCAATCGCATTGAAAGGCATTGAACATTGAACATTGCATTGATTACCTATTTACACACAAAACTACAACAAGACATTTAATGTTCATTTTCTTAGCGATGTCGCGCAAAGGGTACGTGCAGGGTGATAATTCAATGAATGGGTAAAATAACATTCTTTAGATAAAAATAAAAATCGATTCGATCTATTCTACCTACTTATTTTTTTTTTGTTTATTTTTTAAAATTTTTAGTAATAAATAATAAAGGTCAAAGCTAGAGGGTTATTTTGATTTAAAAACCATACTAGGTACTGAATCTAATTTGATACAAATTCTTGTTAAAAATAAAGGTCATTCTTCGCAAAAGGAGCCTACTTTTAATTTTACGCCTCAGGATTACAAGGCATTTGCAATACCAAGTCATTTTTTCCCTGTGTCTATGGGCGACGATAGCCACTTAACACCAGGTGGGCCCACAGATCACTGGTGGGCAGTCAGATTGTTGGTCATCTAATTGTGTATATAAAAAAGCACGGTGTGCATGCGGATTGAGTGATCCTATCTTCAATCTTTACAATAATCTACGAGGATTTAGTAAATAATTGTTAAATTCGTCACAGTGAAGTAAAAAAATTGTAAAACCTGAGATAAAACAGATATAGTCAATAAAGTGGATCACTCATACCGCATGCATTATAAAAATGTCATAATGTATATCTCATAATATATAACAGTTCTGCTTCTTATTTATACATCAAAAAATTGTAAAAAATTGTAAAATACCATTACCAAATTATGAATTAGTTTGCATGTCCCGTTTAAAAATTATAACGATTTATTTGGATCACTCACACCGCATGGTGGCCGTATGAGTGCTCTTTAAAAATATCACCTTATACTGAATAAATACATATTATTTTTTTGTACATTATAGCTAAACGTGAGGTTGAATTTGTTAAACAGTGATCTTGACAAAAACTTATAATAGATGAAAGAAATTCAGGTTTCCCGTTTCCTTCAGCATGCCGTCTGAGTGATCCACATTTCGACCTCTATTTACTTTCGTATACCACCTACATAAACTAATGATATACCCAAAATTGTTAAATTTTATTTACTAAAATTTGTGTGAGACTATGTGATATATCCTTACTGGGACAGGACCAGGCGTTTTTATTATATTTATTCATATTATTTAATATTTTATGGAAAAGATTACCTTGTGCTCCGAGCATTCTGAATGGGCTGTTGATTGAGACCGATGATTAAAAAGCACGTGGCCATGAGTGACGATAGCCACTTAACACCAGTTGGGCCCACTGATCACTGGCACAGATCAGTTATTAGTAGCAAGCTATCACTGGTGGGCCTTCAGATTGTATGTTAGACTCTGGCCAGTGAATCGTGTCACTAGGAAAGAGCGGCAATTTTAAAAAATCTTTATCTGTAAACACTTATTTCGCAAGGAATAAATAGTCTTGATACTTCGTTTTTTAAGTATGTAATAATTTATTTAAATGGATGCCTACCTTATTAAATACATAATATTCTAATTAATATAGTTTTGTTTTGATTGACCCATCCTGGGATAGGCCATGGCGACAGTTGCATTGTTTCCGTAATCGAAACCCGAGTGTTCAACTTCAAACCACTAGGCCACCGAGCTTCCTCACGAGTTTAATTTAAAGTTATTAGGGTTTTAAAAACCGTCGGGTATCAGATACTCTGCCACAATGACGCCGAGTAAAACCTATTTTAGCTTTAAACATTTTATACATGGTAAAACGCGCGTGCATTAGGAATGTTCTATTTTTTAAAAAAATAATATAATAATAAAAACAACAAAACATTTATAATTTTAATACTCTTTTAGATGTTCTAATGGTTCTTAAAACACAAGGTGATATATGCTTACGCTATAATCTGTTTCATAAACTTGAGTAGACTTAATATATCATGGGTATAATTCATGGATATATCATCCTTGGTATGGATAAAATAGATTTGATGAGCATTAATGAGTTAGACCATATGATAGACCAAGTATGGCTGTAGGTAGGCAAGCTATTACTACATTAAACAGTTTTTATACCAGCTTATTAATTAGCTTGCCTTAAAATATTCGAATTGTTGTATGATTTAGTGCTAAATAGAACTTCAAATACTATTCCACTTGCCTTTCTCTATGTAAAAAGAAAAAGAAAAGTGTGATATTGAACTTCACGTAAATTTTATTATCATCATATCAGCTGACGGATGCCCACTACTGGGCATAGACCGACGATACTTTAAAAATAAATAAATTATAAAAATAGTATCTTTCACTTAATTTGTTAACATCAATAAAGACTGTAAAAATTTAAATAAAATCTATACTACATAACACAAATCTTAATTTTAAATCTCAATTTTTAAAATCATAATGTTTACTTACTTCACTTTCTTAAAGGCTCTACTTATAACATACCTAATTGTAATGAATTACCAGCTATTCGCTTAGACATACTCTTTCTAATCTGTGATTCGCTTACTACTAGTCATTATAGACGCTTACAGGCTGACTATCAAAACAGGGGAATAATAGGATAAAAAGTAATGGGCGGGTATAAAATAAAATTGGAAAAAAGGCATATTTAATAATAATATTTAATAATATTTAATAAGTTGTTCAGGATGATTCATAATCAAAGTCAGATCTAAATACATCTGTTGTCATGAACACAATAACATTTGTATGGGTACTCTTGAAATGTTACATTATTTTCTATTAACCATTTCCGAATATCACCTTTGCTATTAGACATTTGTGGGAGGTTTATTTGTTAGTTTCACGTCATGGTAACTTGCATTGCATTATACATAAAAATTACACATGGCTTTTGTAAAGGACGAAACTGTGAGCGAGTGGAGTATTTCCTAAATGTATAATGAAAGGCGAAAATGGGCGAAATCAAATAATATTATTGGTAAACTAATAAACACAACAATACGGTTACTATGGCAATCTATCAATACAAGAAGTAATAGAAAACTATCAAAAACATATCTTTATAAAAAAGGACAGCAAAGAGTCCTCAACATCCTCCCCCCTTGTGCAGGAATGCACAGAAGTGGTTAAGTTACCCAGGCTACTCGGAAGTAGGTAGCCAAACCAAGTTCTGAGAGGTTAGCGTTGCGTACCTCCTTGTGTCGTGACATCCACCACTCTTACTACCCATTATCATGTTATTGAGATCTTGCAGCTTGCAGAGCGTCCCTTAGTCCTCTGGTAAATCATGAGCAGCACGTAGTCCGCAATAGCAGCAGCAACCGCAATTTCTGAAGCAGCAGTACCCACAATGTCCAAGTCTATTGCGTCAACATAATCTTCAGAGGCTCAAGTTCGTTTTAAGTGACTAGGTCTCTCAGCTGCCAGAAATGATAGTAATCATCTCTCCATGGGTAGCCTTAAAAGAGGTGGGGTAGGCGCGGCTTGTCTCGCGCCTTCGGCCGGCGATATCGTTTGCGAAGTTTAATAAATGGTCGATGAAAGAGGTATTTCAGTATATATCCAATCTTCACAGGTTTCAGAGGCAGCGACAGCTTTGAGGAAGACGAAGCTGCGTGCCATATTCCAACACAAGCGTGCGGTGGCAGCTTCGACATCTGCTTGGTAGACCCTTTATAATAGCGCCAGCTATCTGTTTCATCCTTTTCACTGGAGAAAACATCCTTATGAGGCGACCATTGTCAGGTGTGGGCGCCGGCTGCACAAGGAGAATCTTGCTTGTGGGCTGCTGTGGCAAAATGCCTTCAAAACCTCTGCGGTAGCTTTTAACGTTGCTTGTTGAAGGACGTGAATCTCTTCGAGCTTGAAGTTTGCAGCCAATGGGGTAAGGGTGCTGGATGTCAAAATTCTGGTGACTGGCGACTGGTATCTGTAGTACGAAAAGACACGAATTAATTTTGAAAGTCTGTATTTGGCCGAAATGAACCATGGTAGCCATATAATTCGTGAAATTACTATAGTAACTATAGTAGGCGGTAAAGCTGCTGGAAAAGTTATCGTTTCTTTTTGCTTAAATTCGTTGGAAGTACAGGGTTGTGCACTAAACTTACAGTTTTCCAACGAATACAATAAAAGAGAAACAATTAGCGTTTTCAAACATTGTTGTGTAAAGTAATAGTTCAAGCATCTGAAAAAGGTTGCAAAATTTGCCAGAAAACAAATGAAAGTTGGTCCGTTGCGACTGCCTTCAGTTATTACTGAAACGGAAACCGAAAGTTTTAGATGTGATGAAATACCGATTTCACCTCTTAGAGCGAGCCCTGTTATGGTTTCATTCCAATCTGGATGACAGTATGAAACGAAAACAGAAGAGAACTGGGTAGGATTTTTAAAAATATAAAACCTATCCAAAATCGTCCTGATGAGCGAACTCTTAGCAGACTTACTTAACCATTTTACTGTCAAATTTACATCTAACAGAACAACGATCAAGTGAGCCATTGGGGACATAACAAATTTTGAACAAGTGGGCTTCTCAGTAGTGCTGTTCAAGTTTACAGAGACCTCCGCTATTGAAAGCTGCTCTGCATTATTGGTAGAAGCTACGGAGTTACGGCTACGAACCAAGCTGCGTGTGCACCCGACATTATTTAAAAGAGAAAAATAATTAATTTTGTTAGAACCGTGCGTTCTGTCAAGTCCCATAACAGAGAATGGAGTGGTTGAAGCGTCCACTTTGAAAACTTGGTTGACAGAAAACTCACATCTGTCAAGCACCGTGGAAACGAGTGGGAAAGAGACACTTTCCACTTCGGTAGCATTATGGACAGCGGAGTTACGTCTGTCGATTCACGTAGAAAGGAGCGGTAGACTCGAACCCTCCAATTCGGAAGCTTTAATGACTGAAATGTGTCGTGTGTTCAGGTCGTTAAGAGGTGCAGTGTCCCTGGGGATCACCGGCGGCGAGGCCGAACGGTCGGGCATAGTGGCAAATTGACTGCAACGCTCTTCTAACATGTTTACATCAGATCCTAAAATATTATTACGATTTGGTTTTTGTACCCACCTTTCTTTTTGTTCCACGCTTACCCTTGTAGAGCCTCTATGACGCCTAGTGCGACTTATGAATTCCTTGTCAATAGCGGCAAGTTCGGCTTGTATTTTCAGTTCCGCTATCCGTCGATCCAACTCGTTCAGACGGCGCTCGCACTGCGCGATCTCCTCTTCACGCTCCAGCCGGCAACGTAAATACCGTGCATACGCTGCGGCTTTAAGCGCCTTAATTGTGGCAGAAGAGCGGGAGGATGTTGCACCGATGCTAACGCCGTTGTGGGCCTGACCCGTGGAAGCCACTGAAAATACGGTGTGTGCCTCCAAAAGGACGGGGTGGCCGGCTTTGATTGACGGCGCGATAGATGCGAAATTGAATGACATGACTAGAATTACTTACTACGGGTGATAATAGAAGCGTGAAAGTAAAATAATAAACTTGCAATGAAAAATGAACTGTCAACTAAATGAAACGACGAACACAAAAAATGATGAAATTAGGTTGCTGAATAATTACGGTAGAAGGACCAAAATGTAAAGGACGAAACTGTGAGCGAGTGGAGTATTTCCTAAATGTATAATGAAAGGCGAAAATGGGCGAAATCAAATAATATTATTGGTAAACTAATAAACACAACAACACGGTTACTATGGCAATCTATCAATACAAGAAGTAATAGAAAACTATCAAAAACATATCTTTATAAAAAAGGACAGCAAAGAGTCTGCAACAGCTTTGTTAGAATAGGTACATATTCCCTTATCCATTTCAATAAGTTTTATGCATTCATGTTGTTAGAGGTTGTATAGACTAGGCATACTCCTTTTTAGTTTTAATTTAAGTTTTTAGTTCTATGTCAATTATTATATTGTTTTTTTGTGTGTGTGTCAGAATATATATTTTTACAACTGAATTTCCAAAGAATTTCATTAATTCTATCAGGTTATGGGCCCAGTTTTATCGAATTCCCGATTTATTTATTTACAATGAATAATAGTGATGTGCAACTGCCGCCGACTATTCCAGCTAGTCCGTCGTCGTCGACATCAGGTGTGTTCAATCCAATTTATATGAGTAGTTTTGGACCACATGTAGATAAATTAAATGGAAAAGATAATTACGGAAATTTGAAATTCCAAATGAAACTTTTGCTTATAGAGCAAAGATTATGGAATGTTGTAAGTGATCCACCTATAGCTTTAGATCCATTACTTGACCAAAGCGCCTACGCTAAAATATGTTTAGCGGTGAAGCCGATTTGTTATCCACACGTCAAAAACTGTAAAACTGCAGCTGAAGCGTGGAATAATTTGCAAAAGGCCTATGGACATTCAGGGATAAGTCATCGATTGCAATTAAAACGTAAACTTACCCAGACTAAGTTGGTCAATTATGATTCTATGGATAGTTATATTGGTACCATTCTTTCCGTTACACAAGAATTAGCCGATTTAGGTTGTCCCATTGATGACGAAGAGACTGCTGAATGGATATTGTTAGGTCTGTCTGAAGACTATGACCCATTGATTATGGCAATCCAGGGTACTCAAACTAAACTTACCGTTGACTTTGTAAAAGAAAAGCTGTTAAGAGGAGAATTTAAAAAATCTGAGCTTTCTTCAGCAACAATTTTAGATTCTGAAAAGGCCTTAGCGTCTACTTCTACTTCTAAAGGGAAATTTGTACCTGTTTGTCACAATTGTAATAAACAAGGACATATTAGACCAAAATGCCCTAAACTCAGAAATGAGAAAAAGAAGAATAAGAAGTGTTTTAATAAAATAACTCTTGTGTAACTAATCACAATGTTTTTATTTACTTTATAAAACTTGTTACAAGAATAATTAATTAAGACGTAATCGATGCTATTCATGGCTAAACCCGAACACAGATAAGGCAGTATATCTAGGCCAAGGAGAACTCTATACAGCCAACACGTTCCCTTTTTTGCAATGATTTTAAACAATTATTTATTTACTTATTAAAACACTAATAATGTGGTTATTAACACTTGCATGATAACAGTAATAATGTTTAATATAATAGGTAATCTTTTAAATATTGAGGTTTTTTGCTATCCCTCCTATGTCTTGGCTTATTTGGAGACGATGTTTGAATATAAGGCAAGCTAAATTTATTAAAGGATTCTGGTTTTAAATGAGTTTCAGTAACAGTCTTATCACTTGTTGGTAATACAGTATTACACGTTTCTTCAGCTGGAATCATACTAGTTGATGTAGTCTGCATATCTAAGTTGCTTCTTGACTCAGGAGATGATCTTAACTCTGATGTCTCTGGGAGAGTGTGTGATATATTAGATATATCTTGGGTATTCTGACTGTTTGGGGTATTTACCTCAATTGATGGCGCTGGGATCCCTGGACGAATATGTGATAAATCACGTCTGTAGTAAGTATCATCAACATTCACCAAGTATGACCTGTCAGACAATATATCAGCTACTGTCCCAGGGGTCCATAATTTATTTGTTGCTGGCTGCAGTTGCACCACTACTGGTTGACCTATTTCTAATTTTACTGGGTCCTTTGCTCTCTTGTCAAATGACTGTTTAGATGATGTCTTTTTATTTTTGATGTCCTCATAAACATCTTGTACTACTTGAGGTTTCAGAAACTCTTGAATCACTGGAACACAGCACCTTGTTCTTCTAGAGAATAATCTTTGCACTGGACTTGAGTTTAATTTATTAGGGGTGTTTCTAAGTAGAAGCAGACTGAACCATAGGTCTTCTTTACTATCTTTTGATTTGCAGAGAAGCCTCTTCGCTATTTTTACCGTAGCTTCTGCTTTACCATTGCCCTGTGGGTGGTTTGGGGATGAGGTAGAATGTGTAAATTTCCATTTATTAGCAAAATTCATGAATTCCTGACTAACGAAATTAGTACCGCCATCTGTAATCACTATTTCTGGAATTCCATGACGGGAAAAATTCTTTTTGCATATCTCAATTACACATTTTGCCGACAGATCCTTAAGTAGGTTTAATTCAAAGAAGTCAGAATAGTGGTCAACAGTAATAAGATATTTTAGTTGTTTTCCATTTTCTGTATAATAAAAAACATCCATGGATACAATTTGAAAAGGATAATCTGGAATTTTATGTGTCTGCATGGTAAATTTTTGTTGACTAGGTTGATACTTTTTACAAATAGAGCAGTTTAATATCATTTCTTTAACTTCTTTTGTCATTGAAGGCCAAAACATTGAATCTCTTGCAAGTTTTAGAGTATTTTCTATACCGGAATGAGCCGTATGTAATTTTTTAAGCATTAAATTTCTAATTTCTTCCGGTATCAAGATGGCTCTATTTTTTAATATAATATTTTTGTATATTGTTAGATCTGTTTTCATATTGTAATATTGTTTAAGATTGTCTGGAACATCTCTGAAATATTTAGGCCAACCATTTACTATAAATTGTTTTAATCTTGAAAGGCTCTCATTATTATTTGTTGCTCTAGCTATTTCTTCTATACATTCATCAGTAATTGGCATATTATTTAATGGATTTGTGTTTTCAAATATCTTAAAAATTTTCAAATCTTTAGTTTTGTCTGTTTCAGATCTATTTACATAAAACCTAGACAGAGCATCGGCCATTATGTTTTCTTTACCCGCTATATACTGCAAGTCAAAGTGGTATCTCTGTAATACTAACATCATTGACTGTAGACGCTTAGGTGCGTTTAGAAGTGGCTTTTTGAAAATTGATATTAATGGTCGGTGATCTGTTTTAATGATAGTTTTTATATTACCTACGACTAGTTGATCAAATCTTGAACAGCCAAACACAATTGCAAGGAGTTCTTTCTCAATTTGAGCATATTTTCTTTCTGTGGGTGTCAGTGTTCTAGATGCATAGGCCACCGGTTGTCCATCTTGAAATACTGCTACACCCAGAGCTCCTTCACTAGAATCACATTCGAGAATCAAAGGTTGATTTTTGTCATAATATTTTAGTGTTTTGATATCACTTATTATTCCTTTTAATTTACAAAATTCAGCTTCAGCTGAAGGGTCCCATAACCATTCAGACTTATCTAAAGTTAATTTTCTAAGATGTTTTGTTTGATTACTAAGATTAGGTATAAAGCGGCTCAAGTAAGTGATCACACCTAAAAATCTCTGAAGTTCTTTTTTATTACAGGGAGTAGGTATTTGTTTTATTGCTTCTATCTTTGAGGGATCTGGTTGAAGACCTTGATTAGTGAACAGATGACCATAATATTTAACTGAAGTCTGCAGGAGTTTCATTTTGCTTTTATTTAATTTGCAATTGAAATCAATGAGTCTTTGCATTAGACTCTCTAAATTCCTATTGTGGTTGTTAACAGCTTCTTCCTTTGTATCTCCAATGCCATATATGAGAAGGTCATCTGCTAAAAGTTCAACTCCCTCTAATCCTTGCACAATAGCATACATTTTCATTTGAAAATAATCTGGAGATGAGGAAATGCCAAAGGGAAGAACTTTCCATCGGTACTTGCCAAATGGTGTCCAGAATGTAGTTAATTTACTGCTTTCTTTTGACAATTTCAGATGCCAGAATCCTTTTTTAACATCACAGGTAGAAAATACTTTGGCTCGACCTAATTCTGGTAAGATTTCATCAATTGTTGTGAATTGATAATTAGGTCTTTTAATCGCTTTATTTAGTGGAATAGGATCTAGGCATATTCTAAAATTATCATTTTTTTGTACAATTAAAATATTGCTTACCCAATCTGTGTGTCCTTCCTCTTTTACTATGATCCCTTCAGTTTCCAGCCTTTTTAATTCATTTTTTAGAGGGTTCCGGAGAGCAATTGGTACACGGCGGGCTTTTTGAATTACTGGTGGTACTGATTTATCAATTTCCAAGTGAACTTCACCTGAAAAACTTCCTTGCCCTTCAAATACTGATTCATATTTTTTCATTATATCCATTATATTACGAGTGTTGCATCTAACTTCCTTGCAAAATTTTATCAATCCCATTTTAGTACAGACATTGCAAGATAATAAAGGAATATGTTCTGTGTGAACTACTTGGAACATAATTTTGTATTTAGTTGTAGTATTACCAACCTGTGCTTTAACTAAAACCTCTATTTCACCTAGTATGAGGATATTATTACCACCAAAACCATACAAACACTTTTTTGACGGCTTGATATTATTTTTACAATATAGTTTACCAAACATTCTCTCCAAATTTGCCTTGCCAATTATACATTCATCTGCTGCAGTATCTATTAAACAATTGCTATCTATCCATAAGTTATTTACTTTGAATTTCAGTGTACATTCAGCACCATGTGACTTTTTTTTTAATGTCATTTATTTTATTAACAACTATGCAATTTTCATAATCAGAGTCATCCTCTGAATTTTGTGCATTAATTATATCTTGTATTATGGGGTCATTTCCATTTCGAAGCTCTCTTACATTTGTTTTTTTTGTTTTCTTTTTGCACACTTCTGGAGAGTGATTTTTGCCTTTACAAATATTGCATATTTTGCCCCAAGCTGGACACAAACCTTTTTTAAATTCATGTTCCTTTCCACAAAATTTACATCTCTTCAGGTTACTGATTTTTTTAATTTCAGTTGGCGATGATGAAACTGCCAGAGCTTTCATATGTTTTTCGGTTGCCTCTGAGGCACGACATAGATTTACAACATCTTTTAAGGTTAATTGATCCTTTTTTAGCATATCTTTTTTTAGGTTAATGTCCCTGATACCAAGGACTAATTTGTCCCGGAGCATTTCCTCACGGAAATCTCTATAGTCACATACCTCAATTAACCTGATAAGTTCTGTGTAGTAAATATCAAAGGGCTCAGATTCTTGATTTTTGGTTAGAAAAATATAGCGATTGTAAATAATATTCTTCTTGGGTACCATTTTGGAAGATATAATTTTTAGTACTTCTTCGCAGCTTTCAATTTCACTCTCTTTGATACTAAATCTATTGTACTTTTGTAGTGACTCTTCACCCACTGCACTCATCAAAATGCTTATTTTTCTAGCATTTTGGTCAGCTGGCCATGTATCCATTTGAGTAGCTTTACAGTAGTTTGACCAAGCTGCTGTAAATGCTCTAAATGCGTCTTCTGGGTCTATATTAACATTTAAGGGTGCCGGCCAAGGTACATTTATATTTAGATTATGAGAATGAGTACCCGGCTTGCTAAGTACACGGATTTGTTCCTGCATTATTTCTAGCATTTTTGCTTGCTGTTGCAAAATTTGTGTTATGCCCTCCATGTTTTTTATATTATTTATCTAAAATTTTTCTTGCGTGTTTCTTTGTTCTTACCGCGCTGCCACCATGTTTTAATAAAATAACTCTTGTGTAACTAATCACAATGTTTTTATTTACTTTATAAAACTTGTTACAAGAATAATTAATTAAGACGTAATCGATGCTATTCATGGCTAAACCCGAACACAGATAAGGCAGTATATCTAGGCCAAGGAGAACTCTATACAGCCAACAAGAAGAATGAGTGTAGTATTGTTCTAGAAGATGAAAGTGTTCTCCATACTGCTTTATTTAATAATGTTGATAATGATTGCAGTTGGGTAATTGATTCAGGCTGTTCAAATCATATGTCAAATCGTAAAAGTTGGTTTACTAGTTTTAATGACAATAAGTCTGTAGATATAACAGTTGCCAATAAAAGTAAAATATTTAGTCAAGGTGTAGGTGATGTTAGTGTCAATATTAAAGACAGTACTATTAAGAGTTTTACTGATGTTATGTATATACCGGAATTGGTCACTAATTTGCTTTCTGTTCATCAAATTACTAAAAAGGGATACACATTAGTCTTTGATGAAAATAGCTGTCGTGCTTATAAGAGCTGTAAGGTTACTGGTTCTTGTGGCTTTGTAACCAAAAATATTAACGGCATTTATAGGATACATTCTACGAATGCGGTTCAGTCGTCGAATAAAAATGTAGCTTTTATAGCTAAAAGTGACTTTCAGCTATGGCATCGTCGTCTTGGTCACCTTAATGTTAGGGACATGACTTTGCTTAGGGATGGTCTAGTTACAGGTGTAAACTTTAAGAAAAATGAATTGTCATGCATTCCTTGAATTGAAGGGAAACATAAAATGACATCCTTTCCTAAAGTTTCAGAGAATCGAGCCTCTTGCAAACTTGATTTAATACATTCGGATTTATGTGGACCTTTACCCGTGCCGAGTTTTTGCGGATATCGTTATTTTATTACGTTTACGGATGATTACACACGCGAATCCTTTGTATATTTTTTGAAACGTAAGGATGCCAAAACTGTTTTAGATACCTTTATTAAATTTAAACAATTGGTTGAAAACCAAACGAATCTTAAAATAAAAAGATTTAGGTATGATAACGGAACTGAATATTGCAACAAATTATTTTCAAGTTATTTAATTAGATCCGGAATTATTTATGAAACCACCATTCCCTATTCACCTCAACAAAATGGTGTTAATAGGACTCTAATGGAAAAAGCGAGAACCATGATTCATGATTCTGGTATCGGTAAGAATTTTTGGGCGGAAGCAATTAATACTGCCGTATATTTAAAAAACCGATCTCCCACTGTTGCTGTTCGTGGAGCCGCACTACATGAACTTTGGACTGAGTCGAAAGTGGACTTAAGTCACCTTCGTGTTTTTGGTTGTAGGGCATATGCTTTGACTACCGAGCAAGTGCGTTCGAAATTAGATGCCAAAGCCAAAGTTTACATTATGGTAGGATATTGTAGTCATTCCGATGGATATCGCCTAGCTGACCCAGATACTGGGAATATTATAAGAGCTAGATCTGTTGTTTTTCTTGAGAATAGTATGTATTCTTCTTCAAAAGATAATATCTCTAATACTTTCAATTCTAGAGACACAAATATTATTGAAAATGTTTATAGGTACGATGCACCAAATATAATTGTGCCAAATGACTCTGACAAATGTGTCGATAATAGCTGTGAAATACCTGTTCAACACCATGATGTAGTTGATGATACTCATGAACCTATTATTGTTAATGAGACAGTTTCTCCAACGTCCAATGACTTTGATAATGATACTGTTGTCGAAGAGGAAACATTAGTCAATAATAATAGACCTACTCGTGAGCGTCGGGTTCCAGCATGGTTCGATGATTATGTGATGAATTATTTCACACATCAAGCACTTATGTGTCGTAATGAACCAAAAACTTATCATCAAGCAATCAATTCCGAGAATGCCACAGAATGGCTTACGGCAATGAAAGATAATATAATTCTCTTAGGTCTCACAATGTTTGGACATTAGTTGATAGACCCAGGAATACAAATATGATCAAATGCAAATGGGTATTCAAGGAGAAAACAGATGCTGATGGAAACCTTTCCAAATATAAAGCGAGATTAGTTACAAAGGGTTTCACGCAACGTTATGGTGTCGACTATGAGGAAACATTTGCTCCTGTAGTGAGGCATAGTACTCTGAGAACGTTATTTGCTATTGGTGTTGAGTTTGATATGGACATCGAACACATTGATGTTAATACTGCTTTCCTTAATGGAGACCTCCGCGAAACCATTTTTATGGAGCAACCAGATGGTTTTAAGATTGAGGGGCAGGACAAAGTTTGCTTATTGAAGAAAAGTCTTTATGGCCTTAAACAGGCAAGTCGCGCCTGGAACGAAAAAGTTCATAATGTTCTTATTGGTAATGGATTCACACAATTAAAATGTGAGAGATGTGTTTATCAGAAGAATTTTGGCAAGGACAAAGTGATCATTGCGCTTTATGTAGATGATTTTTTCGTTTTTAGTAATAGTATAAAAGGCAAGAATGAACTTTACGATTCATTAAGCAAAAATTTTAAAATTAAATTACTAGGACCTGTTAAGCAAGCATTAGGCATTAAAATAGATGGGGATAGACCCAATGGCACATTGAAAATGTCACAAACTGTTTACGTAAAAAACTTATTACAGAAATTTGGAATGAATGAATGTAAGCCTATTTCTACTCCGATGGAGGTGAATTTTAATTTAGAAAAGGCTTCAGAGTGTGACAATAAACTTCCTTATCAGGAATTAATCGGTAGTACCTAGCTGTTAGTACACGTCCGGACATTGCTTTCGCTTGCAGCAAACTGAGCCAGTATAACACATGTTTCAATGAGAAACATTGGGTAGCTGCAAAACGAGTATTACGTTATTTGCAAGGTACGAAAGAGTTTGGGCTTAATTTTAAACGTAAAGGACCTCATAAGATACATATCTTGTGTGACGCTGATTGGGCCGGAGATGTAACAGATAGGCGTTCATATTCTGGCGTACTGACCTTATTAGGGGATTCTCTATTAAACTGGGGAGCCAAAAAGCAAAATGTTGTAGCGCTGTCTTCAACTGAAGCGGAATTCTATAGTCTAGGTTCTGCAGTTAGAGAAGCCAAATTCGTTAGAAATTTCTTTAGTGAGTTTAAATTTGGCATAAACCTACAAGAGCCAGTAGCTGTGTACAACGACAATCAGAGTACACACAAACTTATAATAAATGAGTCGTTTAAACGGACCAAGCAC
Organism: Nymphula nitidulata; assembly: GCA_947347705.1. Classification (NCBI taxonomy): domain Eukaryota; kingdom Metazoa; phylum Arthropoda; class Insecta; order Lepidoptera; family Crambidae; genus Nymphula; species Nymphula nitidulata. The sequence continues at coordinate 10,447,535 of OX374625.1, read as the reverse complement.
ACTGACGTGCTTTATCACTTCATTTGCGAGTCTGTGAATGCAGGTATCATTAAAGTACTGTACAAACCCTCAGCTGAGTTAGCAGCAGATGTGTTAACTAAAGCGCTCTCTAAAGAGAAGCATCAATCTTTTGTAAAAAGCTTAAATGTATTTTGATGGTAATGGCGGTAGCTTTAGTATTTGAGTTTGTCATTCATTAAACTGGTGTCACTGGAGTTGCTAGTGCCTACACAAAGGGGCAGTGTTAGAGGTTGTATAGGCTAGGCATATTCCTTTTTAGTTTTAATTTAAGTTTTTAGTTCTATTTCAATTATTATATTGTTTTTTTGATTACTTCTTGTCTGTTCCGTGTGTGTCACAATATATATTTTTACAACTGAATTTCCAAAGGATTTCATTAATTCTATCACATGTCACCATGGTAATCAGCTGATTTGGATTTTGCACTGAAAACTATTAAAGCACCAGGTATCTTATAGTAATCTGTGGCACCAGGCAGAAAACTTTCTTCAGATTTTGCATGCAACATTTCGGGCTTCTCAAAGTTTTAAGTGAATTAATATTTTGAGTTTTAATTCTTCATAAACACTTTCTGAAAATAACCGATAAACATGAATATTATGAAATATTGGATTTTATTAGGTAGGTGATATGAGCAGAAAACAGAAAAGTATCAAGCCATAACGCCCTCAAAACCATAAACTAACCTGTAGCGAACATATTTCCTCCAAATGTCGAATTTTCTCTACAGCACAGATTAGAAAGAATATAAATTTATGAATAAGAAATGAAACGTCAATATCAAAGAGAATAGAATATAAAACTAGGGATGATCGATATTCATCGATGTTGAATAAACATCGATGTTTAACTGGTCAACATCATGCATGTATACATGCATGCTGGCGTGAATGAAGAAATTAAGAAATAATAAATACTGAAAACATGGCTGTATGGGCATTAGTACCCTTTTCCTCCCCATTACAGGGAGAATGAATAAAAAAAAAATAGGTATACTTTTTTTGTGACATTCATTCAACACCAAACACAAATTGTTCCTATGTATACCGAATATATATTTATTTATATTTACCTTTCTTATCTGGATCCTATTACTCCGTCTCCTCAATTTCCGTGGTCTTTTGTTAAATCCATTACGTTTCCCTAACTTACACCATCGTGTATAATGCACAAACCGTGCGAAGCCAATAAAAAAAAACATTTATCTGTGGATACATATAACATTAATCTGTGGAATAAATACACGGGCAAGCTGAGCTGCTGTCAGGTGTTTGGCGAGTTTTTGTAGCGTCAGTCAAGATTTTCATTACAATAATTAAAAATTGTGTCGGAGCGAACATTGAGTTCTAAAAGTGGCGTAGTTTTACTATTCAAGGGTTTGTGTTGACGTGCAACTTAAAGATTAGATATTAGAATAAAAGTGATTATGGTGTGAAATATGATGAGAACTATTTTGTGGTTATCTACCTCATCAAGTAGCACATAAAGTGACTGTCATCACATATTTCGTGTCAAATACTCCCAAGAAGCATTGAAATGTGTTACGCCAGCATTTTAATGCAATAAAAGAAGAAATAAAGAAATACTGAAGACATGGCTGTATGGGCAGTAGTTCCCCTTGCGTTCCCTTTATAGGGAGAATTAACAAAAAAAAATGATTTGCCTTCCCTACTTAGGGAGAATTTAACAAAAAAAAAACAAAAAAAATGAGCTGCTGTCAATGTCAATGTCATTTGGTGCCAAATTTTGGTGTCTTCACATTACAAAAAATAGAATAAAATAAACTATAGAATTTCCAAGAACTTCTGAATACGAAGAAAGAAAGTATTTTCTTTAATTTCAAATTATGATTCACTGCATTTTTAACATATTTCGAAGACAGTCTCTATTACCTAGTGTATGTTTATTTTATTATTCATTTGCGTTAAAAATAAATGGGTATGCTTTTGCTTACGCTCAAAAAAAATATATAAATATTTTACTTTCAGATTTCATGGATTCGGCGGTATCAATCAGGTAACAATTATGTTGGACATGCTATTCCGCAAGTAAAAAAAATATTTAATAGATCACAAAGCACTTTAGCTGTGGAAGACGGCTATGTTAAAAAGTTTATGAAAAGTGTTGGTTGGATGGACCACACTCGAACGGTAATTTATTACACATTCAAGATAGATACTGAAGTGATAATTCACCCAGTGTGATCATTTACTTTTTCTGATGACTGTACTTATTGTGGCTATTTTTTCATTTATGTATGTACCTTTCTAAGTGATTGTCACTATTGCATTTTTAAAATTAATTTTAATAGTTTTCATGGTACTCCAAGTTTTTCAGTCACGTATTGACAAATACATAAAGTACCAAAATCGAATATATCTAAAATTAAATGTATTTTTTTTCCAAATATGCCTAATGCCACTAGAAATTATTGAAATATAATACTAGATATTTTTTCGCAATGTCTGCTCAAAATAACCATAAACCGAAGTACAGTTGAACTCGGTAGTCAATTAACCAACTTTGACCAAAGTTTATTTTGTAGAAGTTGAAACTCACTGGATATTTTCTTTACGAGTCTGTACCTGAGAAAGTGGTATACAAAGACTGGTTTGAGAAATTGGAACTTCCTGACACATTTGTCTCATGGTTCACTGTCACAGAGCTTCATGTATGGATGTTGATGGTTCGCTACATGGCAGATGATGTTACTCCATCAATACCAAAAAATAATGATCAGAAAAAGTATGTCAAAGGTGACGGTCACTTTGTTCGGAATTGTATCATAGAAGCACTGTGGGCAGATGTAGGAAATAAAATAAAATTGTTAGAGGTAAGTTATAAGTAAGTGTCAACATACGTCATGACATTCATAATAAATAATATAACATTAGCTGCACTATTTCATAGATATGTTGTAAAATTATCAAAGGAATAAAATTTATTTGAAAGTTGCAGAAAATTTCTATGAACTAATATAGCCCATGTTTTAATTTATTGTCATCGCCACCCCATTACCCACACCTATACTTGAGCCAAACTCGTTAAAGAATTATTGTAAACAAACCAAATGTCATTTTGTATAGGTTTGTCCCTTTCATTCTCTACCTTTCTTGCTCATCACTCTTACAAAAGTGACAGTAGTTTGCTTACATTTATTCTTCATTGAATTTTTTCTCAAGTATAGTTATATGAAAAGATGATTAGGTAACTAAAGTAGACGTAATGAACGTTTATGAGAAAGACTAGTAAACTCTTATACTTAATTTATAATTTTATTTCACTCACACTGAACCAACACATTTATTTTTAGCAGTACCAGTTTATTCCAAGAAAATATTTTACACTAACTTTTGCCCTGGGTTTCGCCCACGTGGATGGTGGTCATTGTTCCAAAAAGTATCCTACGGTTTTCCCAGGATCTCAAACTATCTCCATAATTTTCATCTAAATCAGTTCAGTAGTTACAGTGTGAAAGCGTAACAAAAACAAACTTACTTTCACATTTATAATTTTATACATATTGTCTTAAATATTAGCCTTTATTACTTAATAACCCACTATTATCATAAGTTAGTAAAATCTCATTTTCCAGGGTGCAAATCCGACAATAGCCAGAAAACAAGTATCAGAACTTTCAGAACAGTTTCAAGCAGCGCTTGTAGGCTACGATGAGGGTCTAAGTGATGATAGGGTGTTAGCAGCAGCTGTTTGGAGACGATTTTATGCTTTATCTAAAGATGTAAAAGCTGACCACATTGAAAGTATTGTTCATTATATAAGACATCAGGTAAGAATAAATTTATACTGTGATGGCAGCCAACGGTCATACAACTTATTTTGAGTGCTTTATCAAAAAGTGACTTGCAGAACTACTGCTGCTTAACTTGAATTTTTGTAATACATGTATGGCAGTGTTGCTGTTTGATTAAAAATAAGATCACTAAATCTCACTAAAACGCTAGATTTTAGAAAATTTAAATGTCTAAAATGCTTTATATTGTGCTAAATTTTAGTTGTCAATGCATAATAGAAAATAAGAAAAAACTTGATATAGATAATTTATTGATATTTAAATTAAGTTAACCAATACTAGTAAAATCATAATTAGCATGTCACAGTGAACAGCGGCTATATTTTTTTAATTACTAGTACTAGCCAGTTTTAAATTTTGTGTTTCCATTTGCACCCATTACTATTGATATTTCTGGCCTTATGCCTTTTTCATAACTCTTCTCTTCCATTTAAAATTTTAATTATGGTAATAGACTGAAAATATCATTTTATTTCAACAAGTATCAACTTGCTATGTTTATGTAAGGTTTTACGGCTCTGGTTACTGACTAATTGGCAAAAAATAGCGTCTATAATTTTCCACCAGTTACCACTAAATGTTAAAAAAATCATATTCGATATTTTTAAGGGCTATGTTCATACGTCGTCGTCGGTGTCACATCTTGTATCGTACCACTCCGATCAATAGGGTAAAAATAATTGATATTTTTTCAGAAAATAATCGTTATTTTTTCAGAAAATAATCGTTATTTTTTCAGAAAATAATCGATATTTATCGCTGATCTTTTTAGTTGTGAGATATCGATTTACCATATATTTTTTCAGGGTATCATATTCGAGTTTTGTTCATTCGTCGTCGTCGATGTCATATCATGTATTATCCTACCACTTCGACCATTCCGATCTCTAAGATTAGAAACGAGCAAATGGGGCTCAGCCCCCCAATTCTGCTATTGTATTTTGATCTGTAACGAATAGGAAATGCTTAAGTTTTTGTATTCTGCTAACTCTACGCAATCAAAACGTAGCCGAAACGCATCAGTTTGGTATTCTATTAACAAACACGTAACGCGAACCGTTCGGTTCAATCATTGTTTCGTATTCTGCTAAATATTTAACATTTGTGGCAGCCGAAACGCATCGGTAGTTCTTAATTTTTGATTTTAACATTATTATAAATGTTTGAAAAATTACTTAGTAATTAAAATAGAATAAAACTAGAAAAATTTCACGTCCTGAGGCAGGAATCGAACCCGCGACCTCTCGCAATCCGGGCGACTGCTCTGACCACTGAGCCACCCAGGACTTGGGATATCCCTGTGAAATTCTTCTAGTCTATCTGTATTTGCGTTTATGAGCAAACGTCCACCCTACAATGTCGAAATATTCTATTTCAACATCCGAAATCACAACTCGCGCACAAAAAATCAAAAACTCGCGCCTTGAGAAAAACATGGGTTACCAACAATAAGAAAATAGGTTTGGTTGCTTTTGAAGGAACCTTTTATATGTTATATGTAAAATGAATTCTTTCAAAAGAGGCGTGTTAGCCCGCGGCCTCTATCTCTGGAGCAGGCGCTGCGCCGGTGGCGCGGCGTGCGGCGGGCGCAGCGATGCAGAGCCGAACACGAAGTCAGCAGGCATTTGCTACAGAACCGGAGCGGTGTAGTGTTGTGCTAAGACAGATTTATATTTGCGTGAACGAAATATCTATATCTATATAACAGCGGCGGTAACATTTTTTTGATTCAACTATCTTTGCAATAGAATGAGTATAGAAACTAGTACCACAGAATAAATCTTAGTACTAAACTATAGAATAAGTATATAAACTTTTGACTGTATATTGAAAGTAAAACGCTTAACCTTTAATATACCTATCGTTCTTTTCTAATTTCTTGCCCTAACGGGTTAATAATTCGCCTATTTTTATAGTTCACTTTTTTGCTGTTCCATAAAGGTGGCCTGTCAAAAATTGCCGAAATATTTGCGCCACCACTTCCGCAGGCATTTTAAACGTCGCGTCAGTGTCGATAAAAACCGCAATACACTTGTTACAACACTACGTGAATGCAGACGCGCGGGCACCGCTTGACTGTTGACTGGAGTGCGCCGCTCGTACGCCGCTGCCCGCGCCGCTGTCACGCCACTGCTTTCGTGAACAGTTCCATTTGAATCTATATATTGGAACAAGCTGATGTCGCCTCCGCCCCGCTTGCCGCAAAGATCGTGGTCACGGCCTAAAGGCATCTTTTGGGCCGGCTAGGTGGAGGCGACTAGAACAGTGTGTTTCAAGCTGCACTGTCTCCGTATAATAAACTCCTCTTATCGTTTCACATCAAGTGATTAACAAAATATATTGATATTTTTTACATGATAATGTATATCGATATTTTTTTTTATTCGCCCATCCCTAACGGTAAGATTGAGGATATCATTACACTTATAGTGTAAGTTTCAATTACTTTCAATCGAATTTGAATGAAACTTTCGTCCTCGTGAACTGTAAAATATATACGCGATTTGAGGGGAAAGCTCTAGAAAACAAAGGAAAAATTAAAAATTAAAACGTGTAACAAAAAATTTGCTGCTCCATACAAATAAGTTGTTAAGTTATTACCATTTGGTATGAAATGAAACAGCTGATTTTAATCACGATTTTAGTTTTTTTCATCATGTGTTTAGATCCACCAGCACTGCCAATCTGCCTTCGTTTTCAAGAGCGCTCCCCTTACACCCGGTATACAGTGTAAGTCTGGGTAAATTGCACAAACGAAAATGGGGGATACTATGGCTATATTAATATAATTTTATCAACGATGAAAATATTTAAAAAATTATATTGGCTTATTTAATTTATTATCGATTTTTAATTTTTTTTTTGATGTTGAAATTACCCTGGTGTAGACAAAATCGTGTAACTTTTAAAATAATTGATCTATCGCGATGAATCAAACTGTTTTATGATTAAATTAGTAATATAGGGCGTCTTCATAAATTAATTTTTTTTTAGAAAAAACTACACTGAATTAAAATAATAAAGTAAAATAATAATAAAGTTGCTTAGTAAAATGCCCACTTCGCATACCTTTCTGTTAACTTTGGCAATCCGTAACGTCGTTATCATTTTTAAGTTTCGTGTTTTTATATCCCTCACTATGCTTTGTAGTCTTTTTTTAGAATTCAATCCGCAACTCCTTCGCCAGTTCGGATTTTTTATTTTTTATTTTATACTACTAAATGACAAACAAGCTGACGGCCCACCTGGTGGTAAGTGGTTACCGCCGCCTATAGACACCTGCAACAAGGAAAAATCACTTGTTATTGCAGATGCGTTGTCATTCTGAGGCCTGAGATGAAATGCCCTCCATGCCCAGTAATTACATTAATAATTAGCGAGCTCAGTTGTTGAGCAAATAACTAATTAGTTTTGTTCTCTTTTATTTCAGATATCCCTCTTGGACAAAGTACCTAGCGAAAGTTTAAACTTTAAATCCAATATTTCATGGTTAAGTATACTCGACCACTAGTCCTGTAAGTTATTTTATAATATTTGTTGAATAATTTAAAGTTTACTTATAATTTGTATTGAAATAACTCATTAAGGAATAAAATACTGTTTTTGTTTAAAGGTACAGGTTTATTTATGATTTAAGAAAAACATGTCTCTAAGTTCGTTACATCTTTCGTTATTTTTCATAAATAACTCATTAAGGAATAAAATACTGTTGTTGTTTAAAGGTACAGGTTTATTTATGATTTAAGAAAAACATGTCTCTAAGTTCGTTACATCTTTCCCTTTCCCAGAGGACTGTCACAACAGTTTTGCATAAATTATCAATTTTACAGTTATTATTGCAGTATGGCCAACGTGCGTCACTTAATTTTGAGTAATACGCATTGTATAGATCTAGGAATCTAGGCTGACTTTGAACCATTGAATACACCAAATCACTCATTGACTTTGCAGAAAGGTCCTGAAGCCCAAAACTATTTTTAATAGCGTAAAGCATAAACCAATGAGGTCTTCTGTTAGGTGTCAAGTTGGCTTCTGTAATGTTGTACGCATAATTCATGATGTTTTCAGGAATCTGCAAAATAATTTATAATATTATGTGCCTATATAAATTAAATTTCAAAAACAATTTTGGTACCTATCTGTTGTTGAGGAATCTATTGATAACAAATCACACATAATCTATTGATTTCAAAAGCTTTTAATTTGTAAAAACGTTGACGCCTCGAATTCACGGCTTGTTTGCTATGAAAGCTCTCTTATCAGTAAAGAATTTCGTAAGGCCGACTAACATATTCCCTGTGATAAAACTGTATGAGATTTGCTAGAATGTGTATGTCGTCGCCATCTCGTTACATTCGACGCTTAATTGGATACCTAGCCAGTTGATTAAACGCCGGCATTCAATCAAATGCCTAAGCCGGTAGTTGATAGAACTAGACTCACTCAACGTTTAACATGGCGTATTTAAAGTGCGCTCAATTAGATGCCTAGGCTGTTTGTCTTGTACTGAAGAGTTTTGCTGTGATTGGTAGGTTCAATGTTATTATTTATGACCACTTATTACCAAAACGATTTTGGTTATAAATGGTCATAAAAATAACCTTGAACCTACTAATCACTGAAACAGTCACACAAAACTCTTCGATTTAAACGACCTGCCTAGGCGTCTCATTGAATTGCTAATTTAACCAGACGGCTGACATGACATTCAACCATCTGGTTAAACGTTGTGCTCAATGACTTGGTTAGTTGTCCTTCAGCCGTCTCATTAGAAGCCGCCGTTCAATCAACGGCCTAGGCGTCAAGATAAGTGGCTAATTTAACCAGAGGGCTGTGACATATACGCAACCCAAAGTTAGGAATTATTCTAAAAATAGAAAAACAGAAAAGAAAAAAAGATGAATGGATTGTTTTACTTTATTCTGTTGATATTGATATTTCAATAGAAAACAATCGAGCCATCGTTTTTTACATCGTCGCGGAAGTATTTGATTCTGTCGTCAATACTTACCAACGAATTGCCATTAAACTCGACAATTTTATAATTAAGGTTATAAGAACTGTACGTGGTAATACTTCCTCCTCCCCAGGCTACATTTGTAGGGATACCATCAAGACTGTAGAATATCTTGAATTCATCTGAATGTGTATGACCGTTGAATTCAGCAGCGATTGTCGACGAAAATCTGAAAACAGAGAAAGTACAGTCAAGAGCTATACAGGGTGGTGCCGTCAATGCGACAATAAATCTAAACATGGACATGGGCTATATTAGTCCATAGAAATGGTTTGCCACTTTCAAAAATATCGTATTCGTAAATAATGCTGCCAGCGTTCCACTATTCCATACAAATGTCATGAAATTATCAAATGAATACGATATTTTTGAAAGTGGCAAACCATTTCTATGGACTAATATAGCCCATGTCCATGTTTAAATTTATTGTCGCATTGACGGCACCACCCTGTATATTACCATGGACATTTCGGCAATAATATTTCATTTCAAGATAATTTATGCAGAGTAAAGATATAAATTAGTAAATATTTAATATCGAAGTAAATAAAAAAATTAAAATTATTTAAATTTAATAAATCAAATTAGTTCGAGGAGCTCGGTGGCTCCTCGAATTAATCTCGGTAGTGGTTGAGCGCTCTGGCTTCGTTTACGTAAACAAAGCAACTTTCGCCATGATCGGTCCCGGTATGGGTCAATCAAAATTTCTAATCTCGAGCTCCTCCGTGCTTCAGAAGGCACGTTAAGCCCTTGGTCCCGGCTGTTAGTGCAACCGCTTTAACCCACCAACTCGCATTGAGCCAGCGTGGTGGTGTTATGGCCCAAGCTCCTCATGTGTTTCTCCCATGTAGGAAGGCCTGTGCCCAGCAGTGGGACGTATATAGGCTGGTGATGATGAAATCAAATTAGTAAATATTTAAACTATCGGATGTTTAGTGGTAGGCCCGTATGTTGGTGGTAGGCCCGTATGTAGGATCGTCTGGGTAGGTACCACCGTCTTTCTTATTTCAGCCGTGAAACAGTTCGCTGCGTTTAGGATTGAAGGGAAGGGTAACCAGCGTATACATGGCATAGACGGCATTTCATCTGAGGCCCCAGGATGACAACGCATCTGCAATATCAAGTGATTTTTCCTTGTAATTGCAGGTGTATATCGGCGGCGGGCGGTAACCGCTTACCATCAGGTGGGCCGTCAGCTTGTTTGTCAACTAGTTGTATAAAAAAAAAATTGCCACTCAATTTGAAAAAAAGGGAATATACACCTTGTATTCCATTGTGTGTGTGGTGTACCCAGTCTTACGCACCCCACCATCAATACTTACAATATTAGAATGGTATTTACCTGTTAACAATTCTATTGTATTCTCTAGTCCACGTGTATATAAGATCGTGAACACCAGGCGGAATGTGTGCTAAAATATGTACTTTTTCTCCATTTAATTCAGCCTTGTATAATTCTCCAACCAACCAGTCCAAGTGTTGCTTTGAGTCATGAGGGTCGTAGACCAACCACCTGAAGGTATATTTTATTTTATTTTATTTTCATTTTATTTATTTAAGACACATAACAGGATACAATCAATACCATACAAAAAACACTATAACATACTTATGTGCTAGACTGCAGCCCAAAAACATGTGTCACTTACTAGACTGGTGTTATAAAATTATACACATGTATTAACCGGAATCTATATAAGAACCATAAGTGTTAATAGTTATACTGAGTGTCTTTAACCATTACAATAGTACTATAGCTATGACAAATAACTTAAGGAGCGCACAGACATGTCTCTTGAAGATATTTGGATTCGTAATGAAAATATCAAGGTTGTCATTATTCTGGGATAAATCTTTGTAAAGGCGGCACATACGAACTAAGGGGTTGAAGAAAGAAGAGTTATTGCGATAAACTCCAAGTTGGAACAATTTGGTTTTTCGTGATCGGTAGAAGGTATTAAAGTTAAGGGTTGAAAGGAGGGTAGTGGATAAGAGAGGATATATAGAGTATATCTGTAATATTTAGACTTCACATCACGACTGCGTGTTCTCTCCGATTTAGAATCCTATTTATTGTAGTGTGATCGCTGGCTTCCTACTTAGATTTCTAACTGTTTCTTGTTAGGAAATAGGATAGTGTTATAAGTGCTTTAGACAAAATATGGCTAGGCCTAGAACACAATTAGCACTATGTTGTTTTTCAAAGATCCATACCAGTTATCTCTATATGCGACGTTATTATTAAGCGAAATAACTCTCAGTCCCGGTCTGACCAATACAGAGAATTCTCCGCGTTCTAACAGCGACACCTTTGCCTCTTCTGTCAAGTAGTCGCCCCACTTATCTGCTAAGCCTTTGTAGAGCCAGGTTGTATTAAGTTTCGGTGCGGTTATTGATGATGGTGCAAATCTGCAAAAACATAAACATTTTGAATAAAAAAATTAGGTATAAATCACTGTAGCTATAAAATAAAGCTTATAAGGAGCACATCAAGTGTACAGTTGCACTATGAAAGCCGCCTCTATTGCGAACGCAGCAAGTGCGGTTTCACGGTCAAATTGCAATGCTCGATGTGTACTGCTTTAAACTGTACAGTGGTTATTAATTAGTAAGGCGTATTTTATATAAAAACATTTTGTATAAACGTACTGGTTCGTAGGTTGAGCTTCATGATTTCCCAGTGCAGGTATCACCTGAACATTATTTCCGAAAGTCTTTTTGATCTTCTCTATCATATAGCGATTCATACTATTAATTAATTCGTACGATGTCTCCCAAACTCCATGGTCTATTGTATCCCCAATGTAATACACCAAATCTATGTCCTAGAAATTAATAATGTCTGTTAAATTCATAATAATTAAGAATGTGTTCATTTGAACATGAAATCTCAAGCTAAAATTTAAGAATTTTCTGTCTAAAGCAACTCAAAACATTTCTCCGTAAACAATCATTATTCCAAAAGTTTGTAACAACAATAGAAATTCTGACGACGCTTAAGATCGTGCTATATTCGAAAACATTTTGGTTAGTGGTGGAAATTTTTAGTTTCTCGTAAAGCAACGACCGAAAAATAAGTTCGTAGCAAAAAAAATACTTAAAAAAAAATCCGACACCTGACAGTAATTCAAGGTAATGATTTTTTTTCTAGAAAAATCGACTCACATTGTGATTTTCTTTAATAGTATCAATAGCGTCATCATAGGCCCAAATAGGTGTGTCACAACTTCTGTAATCTCCCCAGTAACCAGCTGGCTCAGAGTTACGAGACTTTGGATACCTCGTTCGCGTTCGTGATCTTTGCTCCCGAATCTTAGTCACAATGCTTAGATTCAGCATATTTTCACCATTACGTTGGACTAAACTTTCTTGAAGGAGAGATTCATTAATGTTTGATGTGTAAGCGAAACTTTTAGCGTGTGCTTGCCCCTTTCTGCAGCACGTGGGCTCATCGCAGTCCGCGACCCCATAAGGTTCGTACAACGGGTCGATGTGAGCATCTGTGATTATGGCCACTTTTAATGGCCTACCATCAATTTTTGGTGCCTGTGAAATAATTATCAATTAGAAAAAACTAATTTTATCTATTTTCATATTGAACTCTAATATCAGTGTTAATGTATTTATTTACCGGCAATGTATTTCCCTTTTCTGGTAGCTCTACTTGCCATTCAAATCTCGGATCATGATGTGGACAGACATTTGGATTCCCTGCATTTTGCAGTATCAGATTGCAAAACGTATTTGGAGAGGCCTCGGGTGTATTTCTGACAATGTAAGCTAATATAGGCTAAAAAGAAATACAAGTCATAAATTACTAACATTAGAGACGAAATAATTCAAATATATTTTATATGTAGATATTAAATGAAAATAAATTTTTCGTGGAAAAATATTTTTTTTTCTATCGAGCCAAGTTTGTCAAAACATGAATCGAATTCCGTCAGACTGTATTAGATAACTTTATGTACGAGGTGTGTAAATTAAGTAATGAGGCTGATTTTCTACAGGTCGTTAATAAAGCAACACTAGGTCCGCGGCACGTGAAGAATGGATAGGCAAACATCTGATACGCGTTCAGGACAACTTTGAACACGCTTGTTGCGCTGTCGGCAGTGATTTTTTGGTGAGTTGGGTTTTCTAGTGCGTTCTAAAAATAGTGCCATCTATTTCGAGCAACGTTGTACTGCTTCAGACTTGGAAAAAGTGCGACGGAAACATTTGAAAAATTGCATCAGGATTATGGAGAGTGTTTTATCGATAGACCAGGTTTTAGGTGGCTTTAGGAATTTTCATAAGGAAGAATAGAGCCTCGCAGCGGAAGGCCTTCATCTTCAAAAAGCAGATCCTCTTTTGACAGTCCGATAATGGGTGAAAAGTTGATTTTGACTTACACAACTATTCGGAAAATTTTGACCAATAGATTGGGGACGAGAAAAATCTATGTATAGATAAAATTGGTTCCGAAAAATTTTTCACAAGAGCAAAAAGAAGTAGCGAAGGAAAGGTGTCTTGACATCTTAGCCTCCTTATTTACCCAGCACCCAGCTTAAGTCCATGTGCATTTTTTCTGCTCCCAAGATTAAAAATTCGCCTCAAGGTACATCATTTTGGTAGATTGATTGGAGAATATTGAAAAATCCGTAACCGACTAACTACAGGATGTTTCGTTTCGATATCCGACCTCCAGCAATACTATGAGGAAGGACAGAATCGTCTCCTTTGCTGTGTGGCTTCCCAAGGTAGTTAGGACCTTGACGGGGTCAATTTATAATTTTATTGCAATAAAAATATCGGTCTCATTACACAACTTTCATTTTTTTAACTATTTCTAGTTTAGATTAGTAAAAATAGTTTTTTTCTGTGATGTTATTCTAAGAGGTCTTCGCCCTAACGCTTATTTTATTTTACCTAATTATTAAGTGGGTGTCAAATAAACGATTTAAAAGTTATTTATAATTTTACTGCCATTTTCACTGAAATCCATTTTAATTTAATAACGATTTATATACGATAACGATAGATTTAAAATCTACATTCATTTAGGTACCGTAACTTCATTTCTTTGTTAACTGTTTAACATTAATTTGTTTGGCTTACTATATTCAGAGCTACGGCGCCACTGCAGACTTTGTAGTTTTGAATCCCCAAACCGACGCACAGCGTCGTAATGGTGTCTGTGATGTGTTCATCTGATTGCCCATCGTTTACGCCTTCAAATAAAGCTGTGAACGCGCTTCGACAGATTATACAATCAAGGGTCTGAAAATAGAGACATTAGATTTTAAGATATGTATTTTTTTTTGTTTTCGAATGATATAAGACGTCCCCGGTTCAACATAAGAAATTAAAAAATAAGCTCTCAATAAATATAAATTTTATTACATATGCTATGTAGGTAAATAGTTAATATACTTAGTGAAATTTTTACTATATACTTGAGTATTATAATTATAAACTAATTAGGTAATAGAACCGTTATGGGTGGGTCAATGTCAATACGCCGGTGCCAGACAAAAGACTTTTCTAACTATATTTTCTGCAAAAATAGATTCTGATTCTAAAATTATTGAGAGTTATCGTATGTCGTTATTTTATTGTGTACAGCGTAAAGTGAGTTTAGCAGGGACTGAAAAACCGCTTTAACCGGTACCTAACGGCCTGGCCAACGGAACGGACGGCAACGGCGGCGGCGGCGCGTGGCGCGACTGGTAATAACTTACATTTCCATACATTTTTTTTCATTCGGGCGAATAGAAGCGCGAATATTCGCCGCGGCGAATTTCCCGTGGCCAGGCCGTTACGTGTGAACCATTTTTAAATCACTTAAAAATAAAGGTACCGTTATTACGGGTACCATTATTATCGGTCTTTAAGAGCGCAGAAAACGGTCGGGTACCGAAAAAACCGTTTCATCGGGTACGGTTTGGTTTAGATTACCTACCTACGACTATACCAGGGTCATGCATATCTGAAAATAATTTCTTAACACAAAGTAGGACGTGATAAGATTACTTAATAAGATAAGAAAATAGTTTTACACGAGTGTCATACTCCTATCATTATCGACTGTCAAATAATCAGGCACTCTATAAAAATCATCTCTACAAATCCAGATAATTCGGTGCCGTGCGGTCCCGGAGCACACATTCAGCGGAAAAGTTACGAATATAGCTGCAAGCAAATCCCACATAATCATTGTGTTAACGTTAGTTAAAAGTTTACGTTTAATCTTCTCAATGTCGAAGTCACTCAAATTGTGCAAATTCATGCCTAGAATCTCGACGATATTTTGGATATCCGATTATTTGAGTAGTAGGACACCCGTTGCCTATTTCCGTTACGTTTGCCTATTTCCTTTATGTTTTCTTAAATTATTGTAAATTAGGTTAAATGTCTATAATACACCACAATCCACAATACAGTATAAGAACTTAGGCCTTTTTAATTATTTTTAACTATAATGTTGCGATTATTGCATTTTGACTCTCGGTCTATAGCGGAACGAGTGGAAAATGAAAAGTTCCAATCGTCACCACTGGGGCCGAACGAAACTTTTTTTCCCACTCATACCCAGTGAGGACGACCGGGAATAAACGAGACGGCCGACACAACAAAATTGGTAAAAAATAATATACTAAGACTTAGGTACTACTAATACCTACTGCTCTCAATTGGCTGCTGTTTTCTAAAGATTTTGTAGATAGAGTTTCTGGTCTGTGAAGAATCTCTAATGTATCAGTCAACAAATCTTTTTCCTCGGCCGTCAAACTTTTCAATACAAACTTCCCAAAAAGTATTTCAACTTCATCTGCAAAGACAACATTCTTGTGAACGAGTATAATAGGGGCCTTAATTTATAATATTTTTTTAAGCCTTAAGTATTTGTACCAATAGTTACATAGTAGTTTGTCCAAAGACTTTTACGTCACCGACAACATAGCTGATTGCCTGTGGCGAATTGTTGTCATTTATTAAATAAATGTTACACGTTTTCAATAATTGCTTCTGAGAAAATATTTTTGACTAACCATTCTGACGTCAGGATGGCTAGTGGGCCTCCTTATTCAAAATAAAGAATGAATTGCTTACTCATTTGTTCATTCACAAAATTAAGATTTTAATTCTTATATTATGATGTTAGATAAAAATAAAGACGGTTTTTAAATAGGGAAAACGCCTAACAAATTGGAATAGCAACAATAATTTTCTAATTAAACAGACAGTTCGTCAGGTGGCCTGCCCTATAAACTTTAAAACTTTTAATTTTTTTCTAGTTTATGTACGAAGCTGAAATCTATTTGACTAGATTTTTTAAATTTCATTTATAGACACATAGTATATAAATGTCAAAAAACAACTAATATTACAGAAGCAATAGTATATTTTTGATCAATAGTTTCTTAGATAAATTGAGTTGTTTGAGGAGCGGTTACAAGTTGTCAAAAAACGCTCTATAGAAAATGATGCTAGCTTGTGACGTCACAACACAGTAGTGGCCACCGAATACCTATGCCCATAGGTATTCGGCATGGACAAAATTAAGGATATCTTTGTAATTAATGCGTTTTTATGCATAGTTAGTAAGTATATTAAAAGTAGTTACGTTTAATGTGAGTAAACGAATAGTATTAATGGTGTGAATGAATTTTGTAATAATTATTTGATTTTTTGAAAATTTCAATGCCACAAGATCTATATCACACAAAAAAATGCACTTTGGAAAGCTTTTTGTATATTATTATAATAACTTATATATATTTTCGAAATACATGTATCAAAAAACATACTTTTATACTTGTTGTCAAATACCCTATTATTGATTATCATAGTTTTAAAAATTATGACTCCTCTCAGAACAAGGAGGCCACCAGCAATCCTGGCGTCAGAATAACTGGTGAAAAAAAATATATCTCAGAATGTATTACTTGAAGCAGTTATAGAAGTTAAATAGCAAATAGAATCATCTTTTCATAGTATACAACAACAGCCATTCGCCACCACAGGCAACTAGCCATTTGACGGTGCTCTCTGTATGACTTGTCACCTTCACACGAATGACACTAAAGTCGAAAAAGGAGATCTATATAAGTCTCGTACAGTTAGTAGTAATAAGGCAGTTAGTGTGTTCAAAATAAAAATAAAATCTATGATTTTTGTTTTAAAGGTGAAATTAAAATAACACAACGGAATTATTAAGAATAAGGTAGAATATATCTACTTTCCTAACTCGTGTTAAAATAGCAACATAGGTATATTTGGGTACTTACTTAAACTTAACAGTCGACTAGCAGCACTGAAACTAAATAGAATAAACGAAAAAGTCAGCACCTTCATCTTGTCCAAATGTTCAAGAGTGAGTGATAAAATTAAATTCCCTTGTTATGATGGTAGATACTTTACATACATTTAACAAGTACGTACTCTTAAAAAATTCTTTACATATTTCAGTGACATTGTAACTTTGTTATACGGGTGCCTACTTACTTAGTATGGATCTATATTCTGTTGTTTGTTACGGGGTTTATTATTGATAATTATATTCGACTACTATGCGTAGTTATTAATGATATCTAATAAATAATACATGATTGAAAATTTAATCATTTTAAGTACTTAAAAAAATCTTCAGTTTACATATTATCTATTATGGCAGCGCAGCACCAACTAACAAGCATGTTATAGGGTTCTGTAAGAAATTGAGTCGTTAATAGGTACGATTTGATAATAACTTTTATTTATAAGTAGGGTTTTTTCAGAAGCTTCACCAATCTAGTTTAGCTTCTCGGGTTAATGCAACCTATAGATGACAGTACACTACATAAGCCGCCTCTATTACAAAATAACTGTTATGCTCGATGTGCATTGTTATTCTACCGTCCACATGATTATTTATCAACCGTCACAAAGTTTGAAACTATATTTTTATTTTAGAATTTATTTTGGTTGGTGACTAGGAGTCAATATTATTTTCAACCTTGCTTGATGCGTAGGTACACATGTATCGTTTCTAAATTTTCTAATCACCTTGCTCATGCGTGCATCGTACATGTCTAATTCTGTCGAGATAAGACGTCTTGCATCTTTGCGATTAAAGATCATAATTATACGGATCCCTTAGTACCTATAACTACTTATGAATATATCCACGAATCATATTGATAAATTCCGATATACTAGTGACCTTATCGCTAAGCTTATTTTGTAGTCGATAATCCCTTGATATTAATTAAAAATAATTTTGTATTTGACCTGTATATGTAGCTGTAGGTAATGTTAGGTTGGCAAGCAATGGATATTATTCACCAGTTTGGATGATATCGCTGTGTAACGTGGTACTATAATAACATTGCAATGTTATAGTACCTCGTTTCACCTTACAAATTTCCTGGCAATTCTTAAAACATAAATTCAAAATTCTAATTCATACTTTGGCGTTTAATTCGGTTTTATCTTTCAAACCATTATTTTTCTGACCGCGAGAAGAGACGTATCTCCATTTTTACCAGTGTCTCACTCTCGACGCCCTCTATACTCTTGGGCGATATATTATCTATCATCCTAACAATGTTACATTCCGAATATGAAACATCTCTTTTATTTATTTGTCTAAAATCAATCTTAAGGCACTTTTTGTGCCTAGGTGGATATAGGTACCCTTTATTTTTGATCTTGAATATACTTTAAAGTGACGTAATCCTGGAGGGAAAAAAAACGTTACGTAGAGAGAGTAAATAGACGATACCTCATGAAATGTTGTGAGAAACGACGCAATCAAGATATGGCACACGCAAGTTAATAATTTAATGGAGTCTGGTGCTCCCGATTCTGTATAACTTAACAAACTTATTAAGACTAACAAAATACGATATCAATAAACCTCGACCCGTGAAAGTATGTTTTGGAACAGCCGCAGTACCTAAACTCGTACTACGAAATAAAACTTCCTTACAAAAAGGACCTACCAAAATCAAAATCAACTCTGATAAATTGCCGTACCAGAAAATGAAATGGTGAAACTAAGAAACGAATTAAACATCATACCGAAGTAGGCGGAAAAGAATTGACTATTTTTAAAGGCATTCCAAGAATAATTACCATCACCGTAAAAAACTAAAAAAAGAAATATAATTCAGGATACCCAGACTACGAAAGATTCGAACAGTAAGTATCAAGTAATAAACAAACAATCAGATCCAGATGCTAAATCCATAAAGTTCCTTTGCAAGCAAATGAATGAAGTATTGTAAAGTCAGGGAAACTGGACGAATTGAGATGTATCTATATATCTATACTTCACCGAGTACATGTAATAAGTAGATAATATTAGCAGAGACCTTAAATCTGAATTAGAAGCTCAAAATATTTTCCAGATTTAGATGTTTCTGTTGATATAAAAAAGTGATTATGTTCTGACTTACGTGTTCAACTCTTACGAAAAGAAGAAGACCAGTTTAACGATGGGACTGACATACTGTATAGTAAAAGTCCCTAAATTAAATAAAAGAATAAAAAAAAGAAGAAGACCAGTTTATGAAAATTACCTACACATTTTAGGAACATATTTCAATTTGAAAATAGAAAACATATTATGGATAGGGAATAGGTATTACTGATTAAGATAAAAGTATCGAGAAGATATCGCATACAAAAGCCGTACCATTTTAAAACTATAGGGGTGTGTTTATTCGCGACCAAAAGGTTGGAAGAACAGTATATTATTATATCCTAGTCTATGGTTGTAAACTTACGCGTTTGTTCTAGCAACACTAGCAACCGACTGAGTAAAGTAATTACTGGACATGGACGGCATTTCATGTTAGGCCTCAGGATGACAGTATCAGGTGATTTTTCCTTGTTATTGCAGGTGTCTATAGGCGGCGGTAACCACTTACTATCAGGTGGGCCGCCAGTTTGTTTGTCATCTAATTGTAAAAAAAATTGTAGCCTTAGACCTTATGACAAGAGGTCTAAAGTGCAGCGCGATGGCCATACTCCAATGGAACATAGTAGAAATAGCTTTATATCTCAGTGGTATTACTAAGTATAGATAAATATACGAAAAAGTTAGGTACCTATATTGTTTTCATGTAACATTAGCCCCTAGTCTAAGTTTCCATCGAATTGAAACGAAACCAAAACATTCGTCGTCGTGATAACTGTCAAATTGTATGAAAACGTCAGCAGCGCCTCTGTTGTGAATTATTGGAAACCACTTTTTTATATGTATTTGAGAGGTGAACACGACGATGATCATTTTCGTTTCGATTCTGTAGCTGTAGTAGAAAAACAGTTTTTATTAAAATACATATTCTATTAGTTTTCATTTTTATACTTCACAAAAAAAGGATAAGAACATGTCCATGTTTTAGAGTGGGATACCTAATAAATATTTTTCGAAAGCATTTCGAGTTAGGAATAATACCACAGTCTATATAAATTTCATACAGTCAGCCAACGGGCACCTCTAGACTAGACGTGCGCGCCGCGCCGGCGCCGCCGCGCCGCGCAGCTCTCGGCCCGCGCCGCCGCCGCCGCGACGGCGGCTCGGCGCGCCGGGGGCGGGGAAGGAGAAGCAACTAACAGCCGCTCGCTCGCACGATCGTCCATTTTTATCGGTTCATTTCATGCGATCGAAAATGAATGATAGTGCGCATAGAAAATGACTACATTTAATAAGACTAAATTCAAACAGTTTTCAATCTCTGTTTTATACGACGCTAAGATCAAGTCAAGCTTCTGTTTTTGCAAGCTTTTGTGTTGTGCTTTTTAGCGAACTCACAAGGGCTATATTGGCAATTCCTGCCACTAGCACGCCAAATCAGCGAGTTTTTCCTATAGCAAGACTAACTGTCACTGATAAAAGATCGCGACTAAGTCCACTACGCGTGGATTAAATTATTTTCATCCATGACAATGTCCAATTCATGATAATTATTTTCATCCAATTATGTATTCATCATTATCATCATCATTTCAGCCGAGAGACGCCCACTGCTGGACATAGGCGGGAGGCCTATGTCCAGCAGTGGGCGTCGGCTCTCCAAAGATCTCCATACCGATCGGTTCTGCGCTGTCCGCATCCATCGGCTTCCCGCGACCCTTACCAGATCATCGTTCCACCTTGTGGGAGGCCTACCAACGCTGCGTCTCCCGATACGCGGCCGCCACTCGAGGACCTTTCCGCCCCAACGGCCGTCAGTCCTCCTTGCAATGTGGCCTGCCTACTGCCACTTGAGACTCGCAATTCTTCGGGCTATGTCGGTAACCTTAGTTCTCCTGCGGATCTCATCATTTCTGTCTCGATCACGCAGAGAAACCCCGAGCATAGCCCTTTGGGTGACATTGAGCCGTCTTATGAGGCCCATTGTAAGCGGCCACGTCTCAGTTGCGTAAGTCATAACTGGCAACACACACGAATTAAAGACTTTCGTCTTGAGACACTGCGGTAGTTGGGCCGAGAATATGCTGCGAAGCTTCCCGAACGCTGCCCAGCCGAGTTGGATCCGTCGATTGACCTCTTTCTGGAAGTTGGACTATTTGTCCCAGGTAAATTATATTCGTCAACAACTTCCAGTGAAGAGCTTCCAACCTTTACAGGAGTGGGTACGACATGGGAATTCGACATAATTTTCGTCTTATCCATGTTCATTTTTAGACCCGCTTGTTGGGAGACTCTACAGACGTCGTCGAGCATAGTGCCTAAGTCTTCCAGGTTTGTAGCCATGACTACGATATCATCAGTCCAAAACCTTAAACACATCCTCCAACGCGTCAGTAAACAGTTTCGGCGATATATCATCGCCCTGTCTCACACCTCGCTGAAGACGTATTGATTCCGAGTTTTGGTCCTGAAGGCGGACTGACATAGTGGCGTTTTCGTACAGTGACTGCAGCACTTGGATGTACCGATAGTCTATTTGGCATCTCTGGAGTGACTGAAGCACGGCCCAGGTCTCGACAGAATCGAAGGCTTGCTCATAGTACACGAACACTAAGCATAATGGCAGGTTGTACTCTCCGGCCTTCAGTATAACCTGCCGCAGCGTATGTATGTGGTCTATGGTACTAAAGCCTTTTCGGAATCCGGCTTGTTAGGGAGGCTGGAAGTCGTCAAATCTGCGTGCTAGACGATTCGTTGTAACTCTCGAATACAGCTTGTAAACATGACTCAGGAGCGCGATGGGTCTATAATTCTTCAATTGGTTATTGGAATTATGTATTGTGCAAACAAAACTGTACTTTTTAAGCTATTTACCTCACCTACTCTTTCTTTCCTTTCCTACTAATGCTGAGATGCATTTTGATAGCATTTCAAGTAATAAACTTTTTTATTCCACTTATATTTTTTTATCGCTCTAATTTAGTTCTTATACTCTTTTTCGAAAAATTTGGACTTGAAAATTTGTATGTATACCCTGGATAATGAAACCTCTTAAAATGACGGCAAAATATAGGGCCACGCCGGCGCGGCGTCGCCACGCCGGCCATGAATGGTCGGCGCGCCGCCGCCGGAAAATTCGGGCTCGGCGCGCACTTCTACTCTAGACAGAGCAATCGTGAGGGGTACGCGGGGCGTGAGGGGTACGCGGCGCGAGAGGGGGGCGGTAGCGAGCCCGACATTCATACACTCACTTGGGACATGCCGGTTAGGAGTGTCACATTTTAAAAAGCTTTTTTCCTTGTTATTGCATGTAGGTGCCTATAGGCGACGGCAACCACTTAACACCAGTTGGTCACCTAGTTGCATAAACAATACTACCTATGCTGAGAGAGACTGCATATCATCATCTCAACTTGTCTCGTATCATTTTCATAGTTTTCGGGGTCTCGATTTATATTTGAAATTCAAGATGGCGGACGCGATTTTTTTATAAAAAATCAATATGGGTATCATTTTCGTGGTTTTCGGAGGTCCCGATTCTGAATACATCAATTTTGAAATCCAAGATGGCGGACGTGATTTTTTCTATAAAAACAATATGGGAATCATTTCCGTGGTTTTCGGGGGTCCCGATTCTGAATACAACATCAATTTTGAAATCCAAGATGGCGTATGCGATTTTTTTTATAAAAAATCAATATGGTATCATTTTCTTGGTTTTCGGGGTCCCGATTTTGATTACAGCATCAATTTTGAGATCCAAAATGGCGGACGTCACTTTATAGTACAAAATCAATATACTCAGGTATCATTTTCGTGGTTTTCGGGGGTTCAGATTTTAAATACAACATCAATTCCCAGATCCAAGATATGTAATGTGTATGTGTAATGTGTAATTTGATTAATGAGGTTGTCAAACGCATTGTCTAAATTATCTGGTAAAAATACTTTTGGTCACTGCGATACCCGCATTGCTTCGTGCAGAAGCCGTTAGAAATTAAGTTTGAATCGCAACTTTTAATATGGAAATAAATAAAATTTTAAAAAATGGCCGTCGCAACTCTTTTATAAAAATCAATATTACGCCATCTTGGATCCGGAAACAGATGTTTTATTTGGTTAGGAACCCTCAAAAACCACGGAAATGATACTCATATTGATTTTGTACTATAAAGTCACGTCGGCCATTTTGAGTCTCAAAATAGATGTTGCAATCAGAATCTGGACCCCCGGAAACACAGAAAATGATACCTATATTGATTTTGTACTAAATAAAGTCACATCATTTACATAGTTATTTCAGTAATGTTTTTTATAATCTTTGTTTTATTAATTTTTTATTTATTTATTATCACCCGCCATCATGGATTTCGAAATAATATGTTGTATTTAGAATCGGGATCCCCGAAAACCACAAAAATGATATCCATTTTGATTTTATATAAAAAAGTCGCGTCTGCCATTTTGTATCTCGAAAGTCGAAATAGAACTCGTAGTCAGAATCGGGACCCCCGAAAACCAAGAAAATGATACCCATATCGATTTTTTATAAAAAAAGTTGCGTCCGCCATCTTGGATCTGGAAATTGATGTTGTATTTAAAATTGGGACCCCCGAAAATCACGAAAATAATACCCATATTGATTTTTTATAAAAATTTTGCGTCCGCTATCTTGGATCTGGAAATTGATGTTGTATTTAACATCGGGACCTGCGATATACTACGGAAATGATACCCATATTGTTTTTATATAAAAAAAGTTGCGTCCGCCATCTTGGATCTTGAAATCAATGTTGTATTCAGAATCAGGACCCCTGAAAACCACGAAAATGATACCCATATTGGTTTTTTTTTTAAAAAAAAGCATCCGCCATCTTGGATTTCCGAATGAAGTATTCAGAATGAAGACCCCCGAAACCCACAAAAATGATAACCATTTAGAATTTATGTAAAAAAGTTGCGTCCGCCCCGTCTTGGTTCTCGAAATAGGTGTTGTATTTAGAATCGGGATCCCCGAAAACCACGAAAATGATACCCATATCGATTTTATATTTGAAATTCGCGTCCGCCATTTTGGATCCCGAAATAATCGTATACGGAATCGGGACCCCCGAATGCCGGGAAAATTACACTCTCGTATGAAAATAAATTTATAATGCGTAAACTCCAAAATTAAAAAAATGTGACAACCCTGCGGTAATGGGGAATTAGCGGCATGGATAGCAAATTTAAAGGCGTTGGCCCACTGGTTGTAGGTATACTGTGATAATACTGTGTTCTAAGTTCATCACATCTATGACGTTCCCACAATACTGTGGTCACAGTTTCACACAAATGATTAATTTTACACTCATCATCGCAATTTTGCCAAAGTGGATCGCTTAGTTTCGATGTGAAAGCGCTGTACAGAGTCAGTAAGTTCAATTTGTCCGTGACCATTGAGTTTACCAAATTATTCATTGAGGACGGAGACAGGTCGCGAAGCTCGAAGCTGTTCTTTATGTCGTACAGAAGAAACCAATGAGGCCTCCTCTGTGGTGTAAAGTTAGCTTCAGTTAGATTGTACACATAATTGATTATGTTTTCCGGCATCTGCGGATAAAGTAATACCTGCATATAGATAAAATAATTTTAAAACAGTTAAAAAATTGGCTGTCGCAATCTTGTAAGCCGCAACATATAAAGAAATATCCACGTAAATATAACATGTACTTGGTAAGCTAAGTTGATCGGCACAAATAATTGTTTTCAGTAATCAGCCCCCTAACTACAAATAATAATAATAATAGTATTGTATGACTTTACGTCTATTATCTAGCCCAAAATAAGCATTATTTAGAGCGTGTATTATGGATACTTGATAACGGAGAGTATTGATACTAATACTAAATAAATATACAAACATCCATGATTCGTGAACAAATGTTCGTACCTACTCATACAAACATCTGCCCCTACCGGGATTGGAACCCGGGACCCCTGACCTGGTAGTTAGTACCTACCTACTTAGTACTGACCACTTCGCTAGCCGGCTGGCCGTCGCCGGTAAAATATAAAGGTACCTATAGAATGCCGGCACAATTGACATACGACAAGCGATAATAATAGCGCACATGCATGGAGCCAGCTTTAAATACTTACTTCCGTTTCATACCATGATCTCTTCTACAATTCTTAAATTAAATTTAATTAAGTCCATCAAGAAACCATTTTTATACGAATTATTATTTGAAATTGAAATATGATGACATGAATAGTCTTAAATCTAATGCAGGGTGTGCACGCCGACCTTTAAATCTCGTGCACCGCGTTGACAAACTTACAAAACTTACAAAAACTTTGATTACTTTGGTACTTAACATGTCAACATTGAGAAGTTGAACTTGAAGACTCATATTGAGAGTTGGATACTTATTTTATAGATACAAATGACAATGTTCTTCAAAGTTTTACATATGTAGATCGCCTATCAGTTATGCTTTTCATCGAGTAATTATGAACAATATTATATACAATATAATATTATTCATAATTTCTCTCTTCAATAATTTGAAGGATTTATCTAATTAATAGTAAGTAACCATGCTGATAGAAACTTAGACTTACCAATGTTTGGGCGTCAAAATTAACGACTTTGTAATTAAGATTGTAGAAACTATAAGCAGTGATTGCACCAGCACCCCAAGCCATATTTATCGGTTCATTGTCAAAACTATAGAAAATTCTGAACTGATCTAAATGTGTGTGACCATTGAACTCAGCCGCGATCGTTGATGAGAATCTAAAAAGGTACCTAAGTAAATACACTCAGTTCACTGAAATATACAGGATGGTGACGACAATAAAATAAAATATGCTATATTAATTCATACGAATTTCATGAAATTAATAAATGAATAAGATTTATTTGAAAGTTGCAAAATATTGAACTAATAATAGCCCATGTTTTAATTTATTATCGTATTGTCGACACCACTCTGTATACATTGTGTACCTACTTAAGACGTTATAATTTGATGCTACACAAACTGCCATAGTGGCAAACAGCGCATAGTAAAAATATTAAGAATCGTCAATGTGACTAACCGATAAATCTGATGGGCAACTTAATGTGACTTAATTTGTAAAACATAAAAATGGATTGACTTAGTGAAGACTATTGTCACAGTGACATTAATTGTAGCCGAAAACTGTGTTAAAGTGAATATTATTGAGATTGGAGTTACAAAATAAAACCACTGGTCTTTAACTTATTCATTGATACAACATACCTAATTAATACTATAAATCATACTATTCTTTGCCTTCTCTGTAGGACTAAAGTAGATTAGATCATCAGTAGAGCATCTCCAGATTTCAAAGTAGACTTTAATTCGATCAATCATCAACGTCAGGAATTATACGTTAATAAATGATCACCTACCTGTTGATTACTCTGTTGTACTCTCTAGTCCAAGTATAGGCAAGATCGCTAGTGCCCGGAGGGATATGCGATAAGATATGGACCTTTTCGCCCTGTGCTTCAGCTTTGTACAATTCTTGAATTAGCCATTTCAACTGCTTCTTTGAATCAAGCGGGTCGTAAAGTAACCACCTGTAATTTTTTATTGATAAATTGTACTTTTATTTTCTTGGTAACTTAGTTTTGTTTTGTAGTTTATTATAAACGATCGCTTTGATTTGCCATTATTCCCTTACCAGTTGAATTTGTATGCAACGTTATTGTTTAGTGATATGACTCTCAATCCAGGCCCGACTAACACAGAAAAAGACCCATGTTTCTCTAATGAAGCTTTAGCATCATCAGGTAAATATTGACTCCACTTATCCGATAAAGCCTTATAAAGCCAAGTCGTGTTCAGTGTAGGAGCCGTTATTGACGATGGTGCAAATCTAGAAAATTATTAGCTAATCAAGAGTTTGTTAATATCTACAATTTCAGTATATTTTATTTATCTATATCTCAATTTACTTACTGATTTGTCGGTTGAGATTCATGATTTCCTATTGTGGGTACGACCCTTACTTTATCTCCCAAGGTATTTCGAATTTTTTCAATTACGTACCGATTCATGTCATTAACCAATTCATATGATGTTTCCCAGACTCCATGATCAATGGTATCTCCTATGTAATATAAGAGATCAATGTCCTGATTTAAAACAATAAAATAATTTATTACTTAAACAAATCAATAATAATCTATTTTTTGTTTATAAATTATAAGTTTATAACTTAATAAGTACTAATGTGATATTTTATAACTTACAATAACAATACCCATGTATCGATTAGATAGCGATATCACACACTCCCAGCGAGGAAGGAGTAGAAAATATATCTAAGTAGAAAATAAATTATTTTACTCACATGATGGTTTTCTTTGATGTTGTCAATAACGTCATCGAAAGCCCACTTAGGAGTATCGCACTTTCTGTAATCTCCCCAAAAGCCAGCTGGTTCTGATTTACCAGTATTTACATATTGCCTGTTATTAGTGTTTTTCTGTTGAAATTGGATTAAAGCACTCAAATTTAGCATGGTCTCGCCGTTATTTTCAATGAAACTTTCTTTAAGTAGAGATTCGCTAATTTTCGGTTTATAGGGAAATCTTCTGGCAGGTTTTTGTCCCTTTCTACAGCATACGGGCTCACCGCAGTCTGCAACGCCGAACGGTTCGTATAACGGGTCAATGTGGGCATCCGTAATAATAACCACTTTCAAGGGTTTCCCGAAATTAAAAGGAGTCTGTGAAAATTGTTATTGTGTAAGTATAATAAAATAATCCAAAATAATATCACAGCGTAATAAAGAACTATTAGACTGTGCTAGTAACTCACGCTAGTAGCTCACAGTAAGCCGCTAAACCAATTTCGATGCATGGCATATAATGAAGATAGATTACATCCAGAGACAGAAGATAGGCTACCTTTTGGCGCAACAACCAACATCCACACAGGCGAAGCCGCGGGCGGCAACTACCTAATTGTCAATATGTGTGCCTAATTTATAAACTTTTAATTAAAGTAATGCTTGTCAGTTGTATTCTTATAGATTTTACAGGATTCTATATATTAAGCATAGATTGAGCACCCGTTTCTATTCGCTGAGGGGAAAATGATTCCGCTTCTCCCGGTGGGAGAAGGGCTCTCACCCACTGAACCCTTCACTCAGCTATGCAGTTTCTGTACTGCGGTCTGCCAACGTCACGGGTTATCCAAAAGACATTTCAACTGTTTGTTGGCAGAGCAGTATGACCGCGTGTCGGTCCCGTCTTGCGGAGGGGTTTAAATGGCCTCCCCAATCCTACTAAGTTATTTCAAGTCGGCATGCCAGTGCATTGGCACGCCAACTGGGCTGTGTTAGCCGGGCAACGGCAGATAGGCATCCCTATTGGTACCAGAATCAACCTCAATGTTCTGTAAGATGAATGATAATGCACAAGTTTTTTAGATGCATTAATCTACGACACAATGACTAAGCATACCTATCATTTGTATAAATTTAAAATTTATTTAAACTGAACTAATTTAGGACTGACGGCCGTTGGGGCGGCAAGGTCCTCGAGTGTTGGCCGCGTACCGGGAGACGCAGCGTTGGTAGGCCCCTCACAAGGGATCTGGTGAGGATCGCGGGAAGCCAATGGATGCGGGCAACGCAGGACCGATCGGTTCGGAGATCCCTGGGGGAGGTTTATGCCCAAGAGTGGGCGTCTCTCGGCTGAAATGATGATGATGATGATAAAGTAATTTCTGTTGGAAACAAAAATAAGAACTGAAAATAAACTTACTATTTCTGGATATTTTTCAGCAGTTTCTGGTTCTGGTAAATCCACTTGCCACTCAAATCGTGAATCATTATACGGACAAGCGTTAGGATTACTTGCAGATTGCAAGATTAGACCACAAAACGTGTTAGCGGAAATCTCTGGCGTGGATTTGATGATGTAGGTAACAATATGCTGAAAAAGTGAACAATACACCACTACATTTTTGATAAAAAGTGATAGGTATAAGTAGAGTTTCCGATATTCGAATCCTTTCCGACAGTTGAGAATAAAGGGGCAGGCCACGCTACGGGCCTGCCACGATCCGAACTGGACCGTCAGGATTTCAGGAATTTACGCACTGCGCTATGGTAGTGCGGAAGTGTGCCGTCTTGCTGAAACCAAAGGCTTCGTTTTGACTGTCCAGGGTTTTATATGCTGTTGTCTGTACAGACGTACTTCGGCACTCGCATTCTCGCGTAATTATCTACGCCCAAAGGAGCATTTCAGATAGCAATTCGTCATTGTCTTTCACATTTAGGCACTACTGCTTGGCACTACCAGTAGTGTCATGGGAAATTTAACTTTCTCATAAATAAAAAATTTAAAATAATGAATGGAATTAAACGTTGTGCGCTGCACGTAGTGTTATCTAGGGGAGCGTGAGACTCGACAGTTTAATAATGATTTTACCAATTACTTATTACACGGATATTTATGTGGATAATTTGGGATTGATTTTTTTACTTTGGACTTCATAAAATTATTCTTAACGGGGTAGCTCTGGAGCTTCATCTCACCTGATGGTAAGTGATGATCAGGCCGAATATAAAAGCGAACTACAGCCGGTTTCCCCGACCACAGAGAAACTGCCTGTCTTACTTCCTATTTCTACTGCCGGAACACAACAATGCTGAAAAAATTATTTTTATGGCGGCAGACTTAGGTAACTAGCTAGGTGGACTAAAAAAGTCCTACCACCAACTAAATCGAGCAGAAAAATTCTGCCCCCAAGGATATTGAACCCTACTTAGATTTGAAGTAAGTAGTCTCAACTACTAGAGCACAAAGGCGGGTAAATTTATTTATAAAAGCTGGTGACGACAATACATGACTACATGCACATGTTTTATTCTAAAGTTTACATGAAAATAAATATAAAATTAACTTACGGCGTTAAGTGCTACAGCCCCATGACAAACGTCGTAGGTGGTGAGACCCAAACCGACACAGAGAACCGTCAGTGTCTCCGTGAGTTCCTCTTCTGTCTGCCCGAGTAAAACGCTCTCGATCACTGCAAACACTGCACTCCTACAGACTATGCAGTCAATGGTCTAAAAAAAAAGGCAGTGTCAACATTGTTCTTGCTATATCTATGATATGTCTATTGGCGGACTACATTGTTACGAAGATGACAGTACTGTTGACGTGACGCCTACTATACGGTCGACTTGTGTCTGCGAGAGTTCTTAATTTCAGTCTCTGATTGGGGACGGCTGAACGAACTTAGTCCATTTAACCCTACTTAGACACTATTAAGTCTGCGCGTTTACCGCTAACAAAACCCCATTCGCTGTGGCAGTGGCTTCACAATTCCTTGACGTGTGACGTGTGTCAATGTTTCGTGTGTCGTGTTTGTCAAGGAATTGTGAAGCCACAGCGAATGGGGTTCCTTGGTGTTTATATCTCTAATGACGTGCCACTTGGTGTGCTCAATAAAGCGCGGCGGTATTTCTCTTCGGGGCAAAGACTGTTACCGTATGTCTCAACAGGCCCCATATGGAGTATTGCTGCATCTATATAGCACCTAGATACCAGTTAGATCCATTTGACGTGGTCTTAAGACGCGCTATGAGAATTTTCGACGATCCCGAGCTCACAAGCGGTATTGAACCTTTAAGCCTACGGAGAGATTTCGTCTCTTTCGTATTCCTCCTACGAACTTGTGTGTATTCTACCGTTTGCATAACGGATAGTGTTCTGAGGATTTATTTAAAATGACATGACGAGCGGTGCACCGCTCGCCAACGGCAGGGAGTTCATCCTCATAAATTGGAAACGAAGTGGTCGCGTAGGTACTGTACGGTTTCAGGAAAAATTTCTCCCATCCCTTTCGAACGAGTACAGCATGCGGTTCTTCAAAAAAAAAGTGTGATAAGATTTTTACAGGGTCGGGAACGTGCAAGTGACACCCCTGGTGTTGCAAGCGTCCATATGCTACGGTAAGCAATTACTTACCATCAGGTGGGCCGTATGCTTGATTGCCACCTTAGTGGTATAAAAAAGGTAGGCAGAAACAAGGTAGGAAGGGACTATTGGTGCATGGCATGCACCAAAGTACATATTGTATTGAGATTATTTTGAGTATAGGTAGGTAAAATTGCATTACAGGACCTATGGATTCTGTCATTCAAACATTTCCAGAAAATCTCGCAGCTCTAAAATTTTCCATAATCGTTATGAAAGTTTTTAGAACTGGTTACCTACTTGTAAACATTACAATAAAAAACTCTTTGCCAATAATATGAGTAGGTATGTTACTTTCATTTGTCATTTGCTTTACGATTTGGCGGCAAATTAAAAATTGTCGTGAGTCACGTTAGTATGAATCTAACGCATGAAAATTTTCGTGTAATAATTTTTTATCTAATATCATTTAAGTCAACAATAAAGTTATGATAGACTTCGATTTGCTTCATGATAAAGCCCATCACGTGCCACTGTTTACAACTGGTTTAATGAGTTTAAACGTGGTTGCACTAACAGCAATAGTCATTCAAAAAAAGTCTTAGACTTTTTTTACTGACTAGGTATAGCTGTTATACCGAAACAGGTGAATGGTTACTATTTTGAAAAGCTATAATAAAACTAATAACTTGCTAGTTTGATTTTCTAAGAACTTTCAGTTTGACCCTTAATTGCTCCATTGACCTATGCTCCATTTTGTTTCCGTGGCGCAACTTGAAGTTTGTGGATGTGTAGGAATTGGAAGATGATTCCTGTAATTACGTATGGACTTTCCGATCCATACCTACGTTGGCTACGTTTAGACAGGGAACACGCATTGGTAAGTCGCAAGCGTTTCAAAGCCATATACCTAATATCACGCAAATGATAATAAACAATGTAGGTATTAGAGCCACGTCCCGCTAATCTGAGACCGAAGACGCAACCCATGTGCCTACCTACTGTCATATATCCCGGATTCCCGGCTGGCCTGATTGTATTGTCGGCGGAAAATGGAACGTTTGGTAAGGTGTATCTATCTACCTGCGGTCACGCAAACTTTATAGAGAGCGGCCTGCGCGCCGTTGCAAGTCTTAAAGAAAGAAAGTTTTGAAAAAATGATTCCGATAATAGATCACACAATCGTAGGACGTGGGCTGGTAGCCCAGAAAGCAAATTAAGTTAAAAATCCTACAGTGATAATAATAATAATCATACACTTACACCTATTATCTAGCCCAAAGTAAGCCTCATTAAGAACTTGTGTTATGGAGCTTGAGCTTGTGTTGTGTTATGCTAGATAACGGAGAAATAATGATAATACATAATATGTATATAAATATTAGAAATGTACTAAATAAACATATAAACGTCGTAAACTCGTATGACTCGTAAACAAACGCTTGTATTCATCAAACAAACATTTTCTCCTAGCGGATTCAAACCCGGGACCGACCGAGTAGCCTGTAAGTATAGCAAGGGGCATAGACCACTCGGCCAGCAGGTCGTCAAATAATAATTAGGTACACATTGATTAGTTTCGATAGCGGAATATCTACGTATTTACAAATGTATAAAATGTATCAGCGTAAAAAAAACTCAGTGGCCTAAATTCGGAATATTTACCTTGTAATTTGTTTGTTTTACCACATTGTATCTATTACATATAAATATCTATGTTAAAGAAAATAGTACCTACTTATCTACTTACAAAACAATCAAATTCTGTCACCTACCAGTCTGAATTCACTGCTGTATTCTAGCTCCACAGTGGATATCGGCTCAGGCCTATGAAGTACGTCCAATAATTCGTGGAAGGTTACATTTTCTTCTTTTGTTAATTGTTTCAATACAAACTTGGTAAACAGAGTCTCTATGTCTTCTGGAGAAAAATAAAAACAAAATTTTATTAAATAACGCACACGTGAGCTAGTACGTAAAACGTAGGCCTTCGAGTAAATCAATCACGTTTAGTTCCAGTTTGTTCAGTGATTATTTGTTCAGTCCGAGCGCAGCATTTTATGTAATACGTAGGTAGGTACGAGCCGCGTAGTTGAGCGGTTGGCTACCACAGTAGTTAAAATCAAGATGAAAAGTTATGTTCACGTCCATGCAGCCCGTGATCAGAAAATAGCGTTTCCTTAATGAGTAACCTCACCGCAGGAACACGTTACCACATAGTAGTTAACAGCTGGTTTCCTGGTCAAAGGTTGTGTGGAAAAACTAGATTGGGGCTCAACAACAGTAGGGTCGTCTGGGTAGGTAGGTACCACCGCCTTTCTTATTTCAGCCGTGAAACAGTTTGCTGTGTTTCGGATTGAAGGAAAAGGTAGCCAGTGTAATTACTGGGCATGGACGGCATTGCATCCATGCCCAGTAATTACAGGCCCCAGGATGGCAAAGCACCTGTCATATCAAGTGATTTTTCCTTGTTATTGCAGGTGTCTATAGGCGGCGGTAACTGCTTATCATCAGGTGGGCAGTCAGCTTCTTTCTCGTCTAGTTGTATAAAAAAAAACCACTTTGAGGCCCGAGATGCTATGCACCTAAGTCACGGGTGCCTGGCAATATAAGAGCTCATAAATTAGCTAAAGCTGCTGCTCAAGGACAATAGATTGGACCAGCCCCCGTAGCATGGCAAACTCCCTGTGAAGTGGACAAAATGTTCTCTCTTCGTCCAATAGAAAGAAAGAAATAAATAAAACGCATTGTCTCCTAATAAACTGACGTAAGGGATGGAGAGAGATTTTGTCCAATACCCGTTACGGGTAAACCTCCTGCGGAATCTGGGCGCCCAATGGGATTGCACTTGGATAGTGTTATTAGGCCTAATAACACTATCTCTTAGTATTGTCTTCCTGCGGTGAATAAGATCGCCAGAGCTCACCGAGGAAGTGTTATGTTCGGAACAGGGGATGGGTTTCTTGCTTTCAACATAGCCGATTCCTTTTGAATTAATAGATGGTAGGCAATAGGTACCATCAGGCGAGTCGTATGCCGTTTGCCACCTTTGTTGTATAAAATATAATGTTAGTGACAACTGAATGAGTACCATTTCTACCATTATTTATTCATTCTCCTAGTCGTAGGGCTGCTGGAAGAGATTTCTTTTAGGAATAAGCAGTTCCCTTGTACTCTGTTGTCTATGTTTATGTTTTCATTGTGTGTACATAAATTGTTAAATAAATAAATAAATACTTACTCAAACTAACAAGTCGCGTCGCCGCACTAAAAGGTATCAAAATAAACAGTATAGTTGACACTTTCATGTTGCTGCTGTGGTGGCTCGTCTAATAATGACAAATTCTCAAAGATGCTTCACAATAGGTACCTACACATAGGCGTATAACTTATGGAAACGAATCTAGTTAAGTATTATAGGGTTGACACAGTTCTTTTCAATGTATGCTTCGCGTTTATCGGCTCTCATTGATTTCACAAATTTCTTTTCTAAAATAAACAATAACCACACGCGTCACGCACTACTATACCACGATGTCCACGATATATCGTTTGTTCTTCCATTATCGGAAGCATACAGTAATCAGATACCGATATCTGTATTAATTTTTTACATAAATGATCATATAAACTTGCAGTAATTTACGTCAATTCAATAGCTATTATTATAATGAGATTAGAAAAAATCAAGATAATCAAAGACACATAATGTTACCAATTATTATTTTATTACCGTTTAATATACAGTTAGGGTACAACATATCATTTAGATAAAATAAGTTAAATAAAAATTCAACAAATTCGCTCGGACCACAGGAGGAGCATAATATGTATTATACTTCGGTGCTCATTTCAACATCATCAATCACCAGGTCATCCAACATCTCGGCGAGGGTGATGCGAGGCAGCATGGGGTCTATCTCGTCGGTGTCCACGGGCATCTTTGTTTGGTCCTTGAAAATATTGATATTTTGTCTGAACGCAGGATCTTCCTCCAAATCGTCCAAAAATTCGTTGTAGTCTCTGAAAATAAAAAAGGAATCGTAAATAGCATTTCGAGATATCATTTTATGACCGTATAGGTGAATAAATTTAGCCTGTTTAGCTTTAATTTTATATTGTTAACTAGTAAACATCGACGAATTTATTATAATTGTAAAGATCGTGAACATATTCATTTTTAATTCTGTAATGGAAGACATTTTAAACCACAAACGTTGAATCTGGATCGATTTTTAGTTTCTTTCGAAGAACATCATTATGTAAAGGAGGAAATTGACTAAAACCTTGCTGAGTTTGTTGTCCAGTCTT
Source organism: Nymphula nitidulata (assembly GCA_947347705.1). Taxonomy (NCBI): domain Eukaryota; kingdom Metazoa; phylum Arthropoda; class Insecta; order Lepidoptera; family Crambidae; genus Nymphula; species Nymphula nitidulata. Next base: position 10,412,035 of record OX374625.1, on the reverse strand, counting down.
CTCAGAACAAGGCACCCTGGTAGATATTGAACGTTTGACCTCACAGATTATAACTATAATCTTGACTTTCCCAAAATAATAACTCATCATTACCAGCCTATAATTACGTCGCACTGCTGGGCGCGGGCCTCCCTACATGGGAGAAACATTATATTCGAAAACTCACATCGCATCTTGTTTTATAGTACACTTATGTAATGCGGAAGGTACCCCTAGTTTCTATTATTCGAAGGATTTCGGAAAGGAAGGAATTTGTTATAAAAAACAGTACTGATGGCTACTTCAGACCGACATTCTCACGGACTACGGTCGTATTCCGTAAGTAAACGCTCTAATACACATTTTTACTCAACAATAATAATCGCCTCTAGGCACTAACCTAAAAAATAACCATACAACGCTTTGTGTCAAATGGATCAATGAAAATATTGTACCATGTGATTGTAATGCATGAGTGCGTGCACTAATACAAAGTAAAGATTATGATATCAAATATTTTGTAAACTTAAACAAATATACCTATGTATTTTCTAATATAAGGAACGAAATTTACATTTCGTTGTTATAAACCGACTTCAAAAAAGGATGAGGATGGTTATCAATACTTTTGTTTTTTTTATCTTAGTTACCTCAGAACTCCGTCATTTATAAACTGATTTGGAAAATTGGTTTTGAAAAATTGGTTTTTTTTTTAATTAAATGAGATAAATATTGTATGAGAAAAATCTGAAAGTATAAAACAAATTAAAAATACTTAAAGTTCAAAACACTAAATAGGGAACAATAATTAAATTTAATTAGGATTTTTAGTGTTTTGGAGTCGTTTCTTATTTACATTTATTTTTAGAAATACTTAACACTCACTAGTATATTAATATTTCAGGTAAACGATTTATTTCATATTTCAACAAACAATCTTACAGTTCAGGCAAAATGGAATGGAAAACTTCACATTTGAAAATGAATGAATGTCATGTTCAAAAATAACTTGCAGCATAAAGAGAACCTAACATATTCATCAAATTGTTCAAAATAAAAAAAAACCCCTCTGAAGAATTTTGCCTATTTTTTCAATTATTTTTCAAAATGTAACTCACTCATTGCTTGAACTTATTCCATCGTGCAGTTCGTCGGCCATGTGCTTCAGCTTCCAGTTGCGCGCGCGTCGCCGAGCCGCCTTCTCGCCATAGAATTTCTTAACTAAAAACACGTCGGGCACCAAACTTCGGTCCAGCTTGTCGAAGTTGTCGTCGTTCACGTTCGTGTTTCCAAGGTTGTAGCTGTGGGAGATTAACGTTCTGCTTTAACTTCATTCCTTTGGTAAATAAACCTGAGTTTGAATTACATACAACATTATCTTGCTATGGGGCTACGACCTCGTTTAGTGCAGTTCGCGCTACCCTTTGGGATAATAATAATAATAAATATAATAATCATACACTCACACCTATTATCGAGCCCAAAGTAAGCATCATTAAGAGCTTGTGCTATAGAACCCACTAGAATAACGGATAAATATTAATAATAATATGTTTAATGTGGATAATTTATACAATAAATTACCAAAAGTTCAAAGTCCTACCATTAAATCTGTTTAGGGTACAATTAAAGACATGGCTCATTCAAAAATGTTTTTACAGACTGAATGAATATTTTAATTTTAAGGGTGACATTTACAAAACAATTTAATTAATTTGTAATTTTATATGACATTTAAAAATTATAATTTGTTCTTAATAAATTGATAAATTATTTATTGTAATTTTGCATGCCAATTTTGGTGAATGTGCTGAACTATTTATTATAAGTATAGCTTATCATAAGATCAATTATGTACCACATTTTCGCAAAATAAATTATTCTTATTTTTTTTTATTCTTATTCTTATTCAGTATTGTGATATTCCTGTGCCCTAAACACAGTTGAATAAGGTTGTTTTTTATACAACTAGATGATAAGCAAGCTTTGACTATAACATTTAAGAATAAACCCATGATGTCGACAATAACAATTGCCATGCCATTAGATACCTTATTGTCTCAAGCTTCAGAACGGACGAGGCTAATATCGAGTATCTCACCAACTCTGCCCCCTTATTCTCAACTGTCGGATCACGGATTCGATTCGAAAAGTCACATGCCGTCTCGCTTTGACGCATGGCGATAAAAAGTGACAGGTATGGAGTTTCCGAAATTCGAGTATTTTCCGACGGTTGAGAATAAGGGGGCTGGTCGGGATAACTTCGCCACGCCGAAGCTGAAATTATTTCTCTGCAGCTAACTAATTTCTAGTTACAAATGTACACACGTTCAGGCTAAACTAACCTCCGCCTCTCGTTACACCCAACACAAAATAAAATTATATGATAGTGGTATATTAGACCTACCCTAAAACCGTGTCCCCAGGCTTCAATATGTGTCCAAGATGTGTCTTTGTGTGCACAGGACTGACATCCAGGCCCAGCTCACTGGCTCGCACCACCCAAACATCAGCTACTACATGTTTGTTAGACACCATACCTTGACCAGGAAAACATTTCTTTTCCTAAAAAAAAATTACAGGACTTGATGATTTTGGTTTAATCAATATTTATTTTCGAAGTTGGTCGAATTCAACAAATAGGCGAGAGGGGTACTCGCGAACGCAGTGTACTTCTGAACGGGGCCGATTACGATAGAAAAAGATAGTTGATAATCTCTTTATTTTATACAAAGCACGGCAAACGACTCAACACCACCGGTTGTGAAGCGGTAAGAAGAGTCAATGTGCAAAGACGGCTAGTGCAGTTTAGACACTGCTCTAGCTGCCTCCATCTTGCTGACTCAAAGGGTGCTTTTTCAAACACCTTTTGAAGGAAATCATGTTGTAGGAAGGAGAGAACACATGTGGCAAAAAAATAAAGAATTTCATGATCTGGAAGTACATCAAAAAATCGACTTGCTAAATTTCTTTGTGCGTGTTGTCTTTCTGTTCAAAAAATTTGGACGATAATAAAATAAAATACCCTATTACTTTTCATAGACAGTATAGAAACCAAATTTTATGTCATTATACAAAAACTGTTTGATTATAAAAAAGCATTTATCATGCCATCTGTTTCTGCTGGGGGAACCCACAGTTAACTATTATTGAATCTATGCCCATAGTCAATACCAGGCACTGAGTTTGGGCACCTTTATTCTTTGCAATTATGATAGAAACGGCCTTGTTCAGAGATTTAGTCGCAACATAAACAATGAAAATTTTACAGTTAGTATATTTGTGAGCTAAGCCATCGATATAACAAGATGGCCGCTTCGAAACATCGCCGACTGTGTCAATCCCGAGTAAAATTAAATCCGTTGCACACATTGCGTATTTTTAACCCACTTCAAAAAGAAGGAGGATCTCATTTCGTTTTTTTTTAAATACTACATTTACCAATTGTTTTTTTATAAATTTTAATTATTAAATAGAGGTTTGTATTTAAATTTTAAGAAGCATAATTGTTGTAGTATTTATACATTTCATGATATTCAATAAAAAAAACTTTTTTGACAATTTATTTTTGTTTCTCGAAAATAGTCTGTGTTATATGTGGAAATCTGAAGTGTCACCGAACTCGTAAGATTTGAAAAAGACAACAATTACACATAATTATTACACAGAATAAAAAAAGAACAGAATATTTATAAAGGGATTTAAAACAGAATGTAGATTTTGATTTTCTTAAAAGCATACATGGAAATACTATTATCATAATACAAGGTGTGTAAATTAAGTAGACGAATTTTCTACTGTGCGTCTTGACAACACTGGGGACGAGGCACGTGAAGGGTAGGTAGTGGGAATTTGTAATTTTATTTCATATAAAATATTGAAAAAAAAACATCCTTATTATACTTAACACACCTCGTATAAATAATAATATTTTGTACCAAAATCCAAAGACAGTCTCTAGCACTAAGATGTGCACACTTTTGACATCTCATTTAACTTTTCTCTTTGCAATAAGAGTCACTGACGCGTATATTTACATCTTATTGCATGTGACTGCTGTAGTGCTCTGAAAATAATTTAAGGGTTATAGGTATATCCATTAAATTATTTTCAGAGTTCAGAGAGCACTAAACTGGAAAGATATTATAGTGATACTCTTACATGTTCTTTTAATATGTCAATATCCATCACAATATACTCCACCAACTGTTTTGGATTGCAGATAGGAATGAATGGATATCTCCAATACAAAGTCGATGAAAGGTCACATACTAAAACAAATACAAAATAATTATGTTAAGTTTTCAATGTGGGTTATACAAAATAATCGATGATTTAGTAGCCAAACGCTGAAGTATATGTGTGTCGCCGCCGTCTGGTTAAATTCGCCACTTAGTTAGATGGCTAGCCCGATGATTAAACGCCGGCATCAAATTGAATGCCTAGCCCGATAGTTATATAACCTAGACTCACATAACGGTTAACGACTTGGCGTATTAAATAGATCGTCTTGTACTGAAAAGTTTTGGTTTGATTGCAAGGTATTTTTTTGACCACTTATAACCGACATCGTTTTGGTTCTAAGTGGTCATAAAAAATAACCTACCAATCTCTCAATCAGACGGCTGACGTGACGTTCAGCCATCTGGTTAAACGTTGCGATCAATGACTTGGCTAGCTGTACTTCAGCCGTTTGATTGGATGAAGGCGTTCAATCAACGGGCTAGGCGTCCAGTAACCAGACGCCTTTTTTGTTTTTTTTTTATACAACTAGATGACAAACAAGTTCTGAATATTGTTTAGGTGTTTGGTACGTAAAAGGCTATTTTTAAAGACCACTTAAAACCGAAATCATTTTGGTTATAAGTGGGCATAAAAAGAAAATATCCTGAACCTACCAAACAATCTTCCTAATTCATTATTTTCACGAATGTTATTAACGTTTGCACTTTTGATTTCAATATTATAACTTTTAATGTGGCCTACTTTATTTCAGCCATATTGAAATCGGCCTGAACGTGAGGTCGCCTCACTACATTACGGCGACCTTTTCACAATTCGGCGCGCTGTTTTGTAATACGGCGTATTATACTATACGGCTGCGACATATAATACATTCTGTCTGTTATATCAATGTAATAGGGATCAAAATAGTTTTGAAGCATTCTGTACTGTGACTTATATCTGCTGCATGCATGAGTAACTAGTTTGCTTTGTTTTTTTTAACGAGTATACTAGTTATAGTACATACCTTGTCCGGATGTAGCATCAATTAGATGAATGGTGCTTGTCACTCTGTTTACAAGGCAAATTGGCGATATTGAGCCAAGTTGGTGAGTTAACTTCTTTGGGAGGCATACTAAGCTGTCTTTTGATAAAGGCACAATCTCGATACAGAAAGTGAATTTGTAATTGTAAATGTTACTGTGAATATCATGTGATATTAGTTTCTTAGAATGCTGACATTTTATAGGCAGGACCGATTGTATAAAATCTACCATTTTGCGGGCATGACTTTCTGTGGTATAAAAGAAGTCCAGTCCATCTGAAAAAATATTAATATAAAATATTTTAAATCTAATATTTATATACAATTATTTACAAACATTTGTTTTAAAAACTGGTGAAATTATTAAGTATTTGTAATTAACTAATCAGCATTATGGAATTTACAAACAAAATGACTGCACTGCACCTATTAGGAGAATATAATACTAACCATGCTTAGGTTTAATTCCAAGAGTGTTTTCATGCGCTTTATGTTTCAAAATTAATTGTTCCAAGTAATAGAAAGTCTTCCTATTATTTGCACGCTGTCTCACTTGAACTAGAGCTCTCCAGTAGTCTTGAGCCTCTGTACGGTGGCAAGCGTCACACATCTGATGCTGAACAGTGTATTCAACAATAAATGTTTGCTGAAGCACTGCCCCTCCCATAACTTCACCTTGGACTGTTAATTTCACCTGAAAAAAAAATATGTTTCGAATCGATGTTACAAGCACACACAACGTAGAGCAGTACGAAACTCTGTGGACTCAATCAGGTTACAATACGAGGGCGACACTTTAAAGTTTTTGTAGTAATTGAAAATTGTCTAAGTCACGTCATTCATATTTTCGTGTAATGAATTTTTAAGACTTTCAATTTCATTTCAATCAACAAGAAAGCTATGATAGACTTTCATTGACCTTTCATGATGAAACCTCATCTTGTACCACTGGTTAAATGAGTTTAAACGTGGTCGCACTAATCTTACCGATGATCTGTGTGAGAGACGGCTTTCTACTACGACGACTGAAGGAAGATATCATCAGTATTGTGCGGCGTATTGGTGTATGATAAAGACTGACAAAAGAGTGCCCTATCAGCAGATTCAGCAAGCTTAGGTATGAGTCAAGTGCACAGAATCCTCCATGAAAAATTAGCGGTCAGGAAGCTTTGTGCTCGGTGGATACCTCATAATTTGACCGACGCTCAAAAACTCATGAAACGTCAAATGGTTAAAAGATTTAACGGAGTTGACTCAAATACTGTCTTCGACATACTTGCGGGTGTCGAAAGCGGGATTTACTGTTATGTTCCCGAAACCCAAAAGGGAGTCTGCTAAGTGGATGTTTCTTTCCGCGGAGTTGCCACCTAAAATAAAGAGAAGACGATCATGGGAAAAAAGATGGAGGCCTTGCTTGTTCTACGGATGGACAGGTCGAAAAAGAGGTTACTGCAGAGTGTAATTTCTTCTTCTTAATTGTTTGCCACTTGTCTTGGAAAAAGTTCAGGAGAAAGGACCTCGCAGTATGATTATCTAATCTGTGGTAGGATCTTCTTTTACCACGTCAACGCTTTGTCACACACCGCCAGACGAACGATCGACTATTTGGCGACGTCAGATGTAGAATAACTGGGTCACCCGCCGTATACTTAGCCGCGACCTCGCACCTTACTAATTTTATTTATTCCCGATAGTAAAAGAAAAACTTCGAGGAAAATGTTTTATGGACGTCGAGGAAGCAATGGCTGCGTTTCAAAGGCCGTCGAAGAGACCCCTAAAGACGAGTGGGCAAAGTGAACACGGAATTATGAACAAGTCCCTTGACAATAGTTTTCTTAAAAGCAATAAAACTGGTTATCCATCCGAGAGCAGTTTTTTTGCCAGCTAGTAATAGAGAGACAGTTACAATGAACAAAAGTATTTTACCAGACCAAAAACTTGATGAAAAATTACAAAGATTATTGAAATCGTTCACGGCTGGTTTTAGCCTAGCAGTATAATATTAGAGAAATTGTGAAAGCTGAAGTCAATTCTGTAATACATGGAGAAAACTTGTGACTTGTGAAAACTTCTTATACGCAGAGCAGACTAAAATGAAGTCGTAACTTTCTGACAAAAATGAACAAATTTAGAAACTGGAACAAGAAATAATAAAACTTAACATAGATATGAACAGTTTGTCTACCGGCTGTCTAGTATCGAACGAAAATATATCCCGCAGTCACAATATTGAGATTCAAGCCGATCCTGAGAGTCGTTCGGAAAATGTTGTGATCATATTTCGTAAGTTTTGTGACACTATAGGAATGTCAATTGAAGAAGGCCAGATCACGGCGTGTCGCAAGGTGGTCAAGATGGACACGAAATCTGATAGACTCAGGAATATACTGGTCACTTCGACATCACCTCGATTAGGCGATGCGATACTGTATTGTCATTGGCAAGACGCTTTAATAAAGTAAAGACCAAGGACTCCGAAGTCAAAATTAAAATAGCTTCCATCCACGTTGCACTTTTCTTAGATATATTAGAGAGTAAGTTAAGTACCTATGAGAGAAATGTCTCGTGCCTGTTAAAACAGCATCTATTACGACCACTATTTAAGATTTAAGAATAGAGCGTAGATGCGCCGAAATATCGGGCACTCATTACAAACAAATTACATGGTAAATATCCCAAATATCATTCAAATTCAAGACACATTGATAATTTACCTTTATCCTCTTTGAATGTGGTTCAGTCCAAGCAAAGCCGGCATCAATCAGCTTCACCCTGTTTAACCCCTTTAGTCTCTTTAGACACAGTGCCAACAGTTCACGGGACTCGAGGGCACATACCACCCACTCTGCTGGAGGCTGCAAATACCTAAAGAACAGCAATATCTATAATCAACATAAGTAAGTAACTTGGCATACAGTAATATTACTGTTATTAGGTTATTTTAAGTAAAGAGGAACGAGGGGAAGATTTTAGACATGCCGGCTATCCAACACGGGACTACAATTTTTATTAAGTATGCAATTGTCTATAACACACAATACTGTACAATCGCGGTCTAAAAATGTTTATCAGTTTCCAAATTACATTCTCTGTCACACTGTGTGCAGTAAAGGCTAAATGCTATAAGTCTAAGTACTTATTACTTTTGATTATTTTTAAAGTATCTATTTACTAAAAGTTCGCGTTAGTGTACTTAGTCTGGCCATAAATAAATACTGTTACAATTAAAAATAAACAAAATATTACATTTGAATTTGGAATCTGTCATTTTTATATGATTGTTCATTCAGTTTTCTCATTTTGGCGCCAATACATTGTACAATATTTTGCGAAATGGACCACTCCATTTCGCAAAATATTGTACAATGTATTGGTGTATGTATGATAAAGAGAACCGAATCGCTGTGATTGCATTACACAAAGAAGGTATGGAGCCCAATGCAATTTTAAAAACTCTCCATACGTTTGGTATTAGTAAAATGTTTATGTACCGGGCTATTAATAGCTACAATGAGACTTCCTCTGTTTCTGACAGAAAAAGATCTGGCCGTCCACGTAGTGTTCGTACGAAAAAAGTGGTCAAAGCAGTAAGGGTAAGAATTCGAAGAAATCCTGTCCGAAAGCAAAAGATTTTATCTCGGGAGATGAAGATAGCACCTAAAAGCATGTCGCGTATTTTAAAAGATGACTAAGGACTTGCAGCTTATAAGAGACGTACTGGTCATTTCTTAACTGATCATTTAAAAAAGAATAGGGTGGTAAAATCGAAACAACTACTGAAGCGGTACGCAAAGGGAGGTCACAGAAAAATTTTGTTTATGGATTTAATTTTTTTTACAATTGAGCAAACACTTTAACAAACAAAATGACCGTATTTATGCTCAAAGCTCTAAGGAAGCTTTCCAATTAGTCGACAGAGTGCAACGTGGGCACCATCCGACTTCAATGATGGTTAAGATGGTTTGGTGGGGTATTAGCTATGAAGGAGTGACTGAGCCATACTTTTGTGAAAAAGGTATCAAAACATCGGCACAAGTGTATCAAGATACCATTCTTGAGAAGGTAGTGAAGCCCCTTAACAACACCATGTTCAATAACCAAGAATGGTCCTTCCAGCAAGACTCGGAGCCGGGTCATAAAGCTCAGTCTACGCAGTCTTGGTTGGAAACGAACGTTTCGGACTTCATCAGAGCTGAAGACTGGCCGTCGTCTAGTCCCGATCTTAATCCGCTGGATTATGATTTATGGTCAGTTTTAGAGAGTACGGCTTGCTCTAAACGCCATGATAATTAGTCTGTACCCCAGGCTACTCGGTCAAGAGGTTCCGGGTTCAAATCCCGGTAGGAAGAAATGTTTGTATGATGAGTACGAATATTTGTTTACGAGTCATGGATGTTTATATGTTTATTTAGTTTAAATTGGAATTACTTAAAAATGTCAGGCAAAACTTACACAATGTTAGTCAAGGTCAAATCAAATCAAAATTAAAACTAAATTCAAATCAGAATTAAAATTAAATCAGCATTAAATTAAAATGAGATCAAAATTAAATAACACAAAATTTAAATTAAATTACAATAAAATATTCAATATGAGCAAGCACCATAATGCATTAATATCCGTAAAATATTCGTTGATATGGTCATAACATTTATCTATTAACAATTTTGATAAATTAAGTTTTAAATGATATAAATCACAGTTCTTTAACTGGTCAGGTAACTTATTATAAATTCTAGGGCCCATTTCAATTACACTTTTGCTCATAAGAGCAGTTTTGCATATGTTATTGCTAAGTTCGAAGTTCCTTGGGCGAAGTCTGTTATGTCGTGGGAGCTTTACGTCAAATAAATCAGGATTGGACTTAATAAAAATACATGTTTCCAAGATATAAAGACACGGCAATGTTAAAAGTTTTAAAGATTGGAAGTATGGTCGGCAGCTGTCTGTGGGCTTTAATCCACAAATAGCTCTCACACGTCGCTTTTGAGCTCTAAGCAATATATCTCTGTATGAGCAATTACCCCAAAAAATCACACCGTATCTCAGGGTAGAGGCGACAAAGCCATGGTAAGCAGTCAAAACTGTGCTCCGATCTGCCACCTTTGCCAATTTATAGAGAACAAATGAAAATTTGTAAAGCTTTTTTGTGATTTCTATAGAATGTGATTCCCATGACATGCCACTATCAATATGAAGTCCTAAGAATTTAGTAACATTTGTTTCTTTTATTGTTTCGTTTTCATAGGCAATATTTAATTTAGGATATATTTTTCTTTGCGTGAACTGTATATAATTTGTTTTGTCTAAATTTACTTTTAAATTTTTTGACTCGAGCCATTTGATTATATTTTTTACAGTAGTGTTAATATTACTTTCATATTCTGAGACTTCGTCACACTCTATAAAACAGTGCTGTCATCGGCAAACAAAATCATTGGATGCTTACTGGCATTTATTATATCATTGACATAAATGATAAATAGTAAAGGACCCAAAACACTGCCCTGCGGAACACCACATTTAACCATTCTGTGGCTGGATTCATATTTAGTTTCTTGTTTTGAGGACATGCATATTTGAGTCAGCTCGGTGACTTGTACCCTCTCTTTTAGATATGAATTGATAAGTTTCTGAGCATTGCCACGGATACCATAGAGATCTAATTTTCCTAGAAGTTCTTTATGATTTACGTGATCAAAAGCTTTCGTTATATCCATAAATATGGCAGACGGTATTCTATTGTCGAGACTTCGAATAGCTCTATTTACTAACTCATATATAGCTGTATTAATTGAGAATTTTTTCCGAAAGCCCTTCTGTGCTTTATTTAAAATTTTATGTTTCTCTAAAAAATTGTAAATTATATCATGAAGTATTCTCTCAAAGACCTTTGAAAGCACTGATAACAAAGCTATTGGACGATAGTTTTTGACGCTTTCCTTATCGCCCTTTTTATATAGGGGCTTCACTATCGCTGGTTTTAAATTATCAGGGTAAGTTCGAGTGCTGAAACTTAAGTTTATGATGTGACTTAAGGGGAGTGCTATTGGGCCACCTACCAATTTAACGACCCTTGTACAAATATCGTCGAAACCAACACTATCTGTGTTTTTCAGACGTTTAATTACCTGGTGTACCGTATCAGGTGGTACGGGTCCTAGAAATATTGTTTTAAAATTATTTTTTATATTTTTAAAATGTATTTGTGAATTATGATTATTACTTTTATTATTATTGGTATTATTATGAATGTCATCTATGAAAAAATTATTAAAAATATTAGCAATCTCAACAGGATGTGTTATATATTCATTATCTACTTTTGTTATTGAAATTGGTTCCTTAGGCATATTATTTTTTGATTGGTTGATAATAGACCAGGTTGCTTTAGTTTTATTTTTTGCTGATTTGATATATTTATCGTTATGTGAACGCTGTGTCAGTCTTATTATTTTACTAAGTCTTTTTGTGTATTCTTTTAGAGCTGATCTAGTTTGCTTGGTCTTGATAAATCTACAGTGCCATAACAATTTTCTCTTCTTTATAAAACATTTCTGGAAGAACAATTTCTGGAAGATATTTGCAATTATTCTAGTGTATTTTTGCTCCACTCCACTAACTTACTATATTTAAAAAAAGTACCTAAATATAGTATACACTGTGTACTATAAGTACTATATTTAGGTACTTTTTTTCAATTTCATGAAATAGTCATGTTGTTATATTTTTTTTTGTGAATACAAAATATCTTTTTGACAATTTTCTATAACATTATTATTATTATTTTATTATCATTATTATTTTCGCCTCTGCTTTACACGAACCGTATAGTAATCCACAACAAATATTACAGCTCAGTTTCCACTATTTTAAAGGTAGTTGTAACGGCTACAGAACAATGATAAACAAAATATTTGAATTGGGAATTTACTATAGTTTCGTAAAGTGATTATATGGAGCAAAACAAAACACTTCTTTTCTTCCTGGTAGAGCGAAAGAATTTTAACTATTTGTACGTAAAACACAGGGAGGTGTTAGGCAAAAAGAATAGAACTAATCCAGCCCTGCCTATTATTGTGTAAAATAAGAATTTCATTTTAGGAACTCTACATTTTTCTGCATTGTCAAGTAGCCAGTCTTACTGAGATTGTATGAATACCTTGAGGTGTAATAAGTACTATCTACATTAAACAATTTTTTTAAAAAAGGCCAAATATCCAATATTGTCGGTAAATAGATCGTATTTTTGGTTTATTTAATGTTCTTAATTTTTATTTTAACATTTTGATTTTTAATACAGATAGACTAAAAGAATTTCACAGGGATATCCCAAGTCCTAGGTAGCTCAGATGGTTAGAGCAGTCGGCTGGATTGCGAAAGGTCGCGGGTTCGGTCCCCGCCTCAGGACGTGAATTTTTTCTAGTTTAGATAGATTTTTATTAGTTATATAAAATTTATTACCTATCACATCCTCTGCAGAAAAATAAAGTGGCTTGTTTGGGAATACCATCACTTATATCCACATGTGCACGTAAACAGGCAACACACATATTGGATGGATTTGCTTCTATAGGTACAGCGCATTGACAGCACAATCTGTAAATTAAGAATAAACATTTTTATTCCAATTTTTCATAGTTTGGTTCTTTGAAGAAAGAAATAATTCATATAATAGCGCTACATAACCTTAAAATAGATAGACACTTACATTCGTGTGCTATCCGACGAAAGAATATTTTCTGGCGAAACGAATTCCATTGTTTAAATAGTTTTTAACGTATTACTTATTTTTTTCATCACACAACTCTAAAAAATCTCAAATTCAAGAGAAAATACAGGTTGATATTACTTTATGTGGTCTATGTCTATGACACAGACTAGAAAAGAGTATCACAGATTAGAGGTGAGGCGTATTTATCGTAACAGAGAAAAAAAACAGGGATTTAAAAATAACAGATAACAACTGTTCCTTGGAACAAGCCATACCTGTTAATGTAAATAACAGGCACCTTTGAGTCACAGTTCCTTGGAACAAGCAATACTACCTGTTATTGTAAATAACAGGAACAACCAGTCTCTCTGTTACTAAAATACCTACCTGTTAAAAAATAACATTTTGTATCTCACTCTTTTATATTTGTTCGAACCTTGTTAAAAAGAGAGGCACCTAGTATTTAAAAGTCAAACAAATAAAATTGTTAATGTTTTACACACTTTAACTATAGAAAATCTGATCTTTTTCATTTAGTTAGGTTATCTGTTCCATGAGGCCTGTTATTATTTTTATCTCATTCTTGCTAAGGTAATTGAATACTGTTAGAAAGAGATGCACCTATTATTTATTATTCTAACAAATTTAATTGACTTCCACAAAATGAATGACAACTTCATTTGGTCACCTAATTTTGTTGTTGTTGTTTTAGTTCTCTCTATTACAGAGAAGGCAAGGGGAACTAATGCCCATACAGCCATGTCTTAGTATTTTTTACTTCTGCAACTAATGGATTGAATTGCCAGTTCAATGTATCTCTAAGAGAGTTTGGCGCGAAATGTATGATGACAGTCTCCATGATACTAATTTGATCAGTTGGATAAAGTAAGATAAAATTCTCAACGTTTTTCACATTGTAAAAATCAACACACGATGTTTGCTCAGGCACAGTTTTACAGTTATTGAAAAAAAAATCTTTACCGTAGTCATTGAACGGCGGCAAAAACGAATATTTTTTTGTTGTGGAAAGGTAAAAAAATTAGTAAAGAAATTTATTTAATTTAATTTATTTAGAATTTTAAATTTAAATATTAAAATTAAAGGCCATACAGAGCCATCTTATTTTTTTTTATTTTTCTATACCTAGTGAATAATGTTTTCGCCGAGATGTATAAGGATAAAGATAATTATGACTTATTAGCGTGAGAAAAAGGACCATAATAAGCACGTGAACTATTCATGTTTCTTTGCTTGGGATTTCTCTGTAACTGTAAGGTGGTATCTAAAATAAAAAAGAAAATGAAAGGAGTGTTTGGCGGGATTTTACGGTGTCAGTCTAGATTTTTATAACAACAATTAAAAATTGTGTCGGAGCGAACATTGAGTTATAAAAGAGGCGTAGTTTTATAATTCAAGTGTTTGTGTTGACGTGGAACTAAAAGATTATTATAATAAAAGTGATTATGGTGTGAAATACGATGAGAACTTTTTTGTGGTTATCCACCTCATCAAGTAGCACAAAAAGTGACTGTTATCATATATTTCGTGTCAAATACTCCCAAGAAGCATTGAAATGTGTTACGCCAGCATTTTAATGTAATAAAAGAAGAAATAAATAAATACTTAAGACATGGCTGTATGTGCATTAGTTCCCTTTGCCTTCCCTTTATAGGGAGAATAAACAAAAAAAATAACAGGCTGTTATTTTTTAACAGTTACTTTGTCCTGTTATTTTTATGTAACAGGCATAACAGGTATGGATATTTGCCTGTTATAACCCATCTCTATCACAGATCACATAAATAGTATGTCTATCACGCACGGACTACTTAGAGAATAGAGATACTATGCAAAGAGTAATGTAAGTTTAATACACAGACGATATAGTGATGCTACGTTTAATACTACGTATATGTCTATGAATGTTATGAATGAGTAGAGCGGCTTTTATTGGTCGCGATTCTGTTGGCACAAACTAGACTAAACTTAACTAAAATTAGGTTTAGTGCTGTCAGATTGCGTTTCCTATTCTGTAACGGACTAAAATGACAGGACTAAACTTAATTTTAATCTGACAGGAATAAAATGGTTTTAGTTACTCAATTTAGCTATTCGCTATTCTGTTGTACACGTTCTATGGCCCTAATTCTGGAGAACACATGCTAAGTTTAAATTTCAGTTCAGTCTATTTCTTTCTTTCAAAACGAATACGAAAAGGATGGCTGTCATATAAATTGACATTTAGAAAGGTGCTTTCAATTTTCGACCTTATTGGACGTGCTAAAATGCAGTGTTTAGGAGGCACCTCCGTACATGCCGTCTAAAAATGTCTATGGTTTCTATGAAATCTATCTAAATTTAATTGACAGCTCTAATCAGATTCTTGCTATCTTTTTCCAATGATTTATTGCGAGAAAGAGATATACTGTACTTAAATTTAGAATTAAAGTGTGTTCCCAGAATTAGGCCCTATGTCTAAATATCTCTAAAATTAGAAATGTCAAGCTAAATTTAGACAGCATGTAAATTGATGTCGATTAAAATTAGTCCTATGATTAAGATAGTTTTTTTTCTTAGAATCATTTGTAATAATCAAAATAAGTACCTAGGAAAGTGGTAGGACTTATAAGAATCATTAGTATGGATAATTTATGATAAAATTTCAAACATCAATTTCAAGATGGCAGACGCAGCTTTTCATAAAAAAAACAATATGGGAATCATTTTCGTGGTTATCGGGGGTCCTGATTCAATACAACATGAAATTCAAAATTCAAAATGGCGGACGCCATTTTTTTTTATAAAAATCAATACGGGATTATTACGGGTATCATTTTCGTGGTTTTCAGGGGTTCTGATTCAGATTACAACACTAATTTCAAGATCCAAGATGGCGGACGCGACTTTTCTTTAAACAATCAATATGAGTATCATTTTTGTGGTTTTCTGGGGTCCTGATTCTGAATACAACATCAATTTCAAGATCCAAGATGGCGGACGGGACTTTTTTTAAACCATCAATAATGGTATCATTTTTGTGGTTTTCTGTTGTCCTGATTCTCAATACAACATCAATTTCAACATGGCGGATGCAACTTTTTTACAAAAAATCAACATAGGTATCATTTTCGTAGTATTTGGGGGTTCCAATTTAGAATACAACGTCAATTTCGTGATCCAAGATGGCGGACGCGACTTTATATAAACAATCAATATGGGTATCATTTTTGTGTTTTTCTGGGATCCTGATTCTGAATACAACATCAATTTCAAGATCCAAGATGGCGGACGCTACTTTTTTATAAAAATCAATATTTTGCCGTCTTGGACCCCGAAACAAGATTAAATGTTTTATTTGAAATCGGAACCCCGAAAACCCACAAAAATGATACCCGTATTGATTTTGTATTAAAAGTCACGTCCACCATTTTGGATCATAAAATAGATGTTGTAATCAGAATCGGGACCCCCGAATATTACGGAAATGAATACTACGTAATGGTTTTTTTTATAAAAAAAAGATGCATCCGCCATCTCGGATCTTGAAATTGATGTTGTATTTAGAATCAGGACAACAGAAAACCACAAAAATGATACCATTATTGATGGATAAAAAAAGTCCCGTCCGCCATCTTGGATCTTGAAATTGGTGTTGTATTCAGAATCAGGACCCCTGAAAACCACGAAAATGATACCCATATTAATTATTTATAAAAAAAAGTTGCCTCCGCCATCTTGGATCTTGTAATTGATGTTTTATTCAGAATCGGGACTAATGAAAACCACAAAAATGATAGCCATATTGATATTTTATACAAAAGTCGCGTCCGCCATCTTGGATTTCCGAATGAAGACCTCCAAAACCCAAAAAAAATGACAGCTATTTAAAATTTATATTAAAAAGTTACGCCCGCCGTCTTGGTTCTCGAAAAGCACGAAGTTTAGGTCACACACCTTTACTTATTATCAGAAGAGTTTTAAAAAGTGAATTATTATCAATTTTATAAAAATAATTCATTTAAATATGCCTTCGTTATTTATTTTTATGAATTTACTAGATGGGTAACACCTAACCTATTTTATTTATTTTGTTGTAAAACTGAATTCAACTTAAGACGCGCTAGTCCTGCCAAAACAGGAGGACTAAATTAAGTTAGACGTGACAACAGAGTAGCAACTGACTATAACTAAATTAAAATTAGAGATTTTTTAGTTTAGTTTAGTTTAGAGAGTGGTACATACAACCGAATCGACACCATTAGCCCATTTTTAAAAAACCTCGATCACAGAATAGATTAAAGAAAGGAGAAGATTTTTATTTTATTTCTATTCACACTATAAAGGGAAGGCAAAGGGAACTGATGCCCAAACAGAAATGTCGTCAGTATTTCTTTATTTCTTCTTTTATTGCATTAAAATGCTGGTATAACACATTTCAATGATTTTTGGGAGTTTTTGACACGAAATATATGATGACAGTTACTTTATGTGCTACTTGATGAGGTGAATAACTACAAAAAAGTTCTCATAGTATTTCACACCATAATCACTTTTATTCTAATAACCTTTTAGTTGTGTACGTCAACAGACACTTTGTATATAAAACAACACCACTTTTATAACACAAAGTTCGCTCGGACACAATTTTTAATTCATTAAAATAAAAATCTTGACCGACGCCATTAAAGCCCGCCAAAAACCCTCGAAATTTTTTTTTATTCTCCATATAAAAGGAAGGCAAAGGGTACTGTTCGCGCGCTTTTTGTTTCGCATCAAACTCCATATATGGACTTGTGAATGTATGTGCTGGCTGGACAGTTCGCATCTTCACGAGTCTAGTTTGCGCGCCCTCCGCGCCCCGCGCTCGGTTTCGCCTCCGAGCCGTCCCGCCTCCGGATCAGCTGTTGCTTCAAGAACAGCTGACAGTCGCTTCTACGCTTTGTGACCGCCGCGAGCTCTTGAGCTTCTAAACCAAAACCAAGCCCCGGCCCAACCGTTACATAAACTCTTCCACGGGCAGAAACAGACGACTGGAGTTGCAGCTATAAGGTCAGTGCTTACATTTTGCATTTCTGTGTGGATTTGATGTAAAACCTCGCGCTAATTCTTTACCTTGGATAAGTCCATCTAAAACCGCTTCACCATAATTTTTGGTCAATTCGAACCGGATTAATACCAGCCCCCCGCATATTATTTTCTAGTAGCATAAATTATATTTATTTATTATCATTTTGTGGCACTGAAGTATAACTGCATTCAAACGCACGTAACGGTTTTAAGTATTTTTTGTTAGATTATTTGGTAGATGTGCAGCTTACCGATATCACTATAAATAATATGTAAAATATCTCTGAATAATTAATAAAGCATTTGTCAACAAAAGGTATAACATTTATTTTCTGATTTTTCAAAACAATACAATCCAACGTCAATCAATATACATAGACATATAAAAACTTAGACCATCGATGCAAGCTTAAGAAGGAGGATGGTTTCTCAATGTATCAAACCTTAACATCTTCTCTCATTGAGCAAACCTAACTTCTCACTTAGCTTTAGAAGCCTAGGACGTGGCAGTGGTTTTGTGAGTAAGTCCGCCAACTGCAACTCACTGCTCACCTTTTCCACACACAAATCTCCAGCTGTTACGAGTTCCCTTACAAAGAAATGCCTTGTCCGGATATGTTTTGTCCTCCTATGGAACTCTGGATTCTCAGCTAGCTTTAGTGCTGCTTCATTATCAACTTGCAAGACAGGTCTTTGCTTTAGCTCGACTAAACCAGCGAACAATCTTGTTAGCCAAATTGTCTCTCTAGCAGCTTCACTGGCCGCGAGAATTTCAGCGTCAGTGGTCGATATGGCCACGCTAGTTTGCCTCTGACTGAGCCAGGAAATGGCTCCACCTGCGTACATGCATAGCACACCTGATGTTGATCTGCCGGTGGAAATATCTCCACCATGATCAGCGTCACTATAGCACTCTAATATTCCTTTCTTATGATCCCGTTTATACAATATTCCTAAGTCTGGAGTATACTTCAGGTATCTAAATACTCTCTTTACCCTTAAACAGTCTATTGCTGTAGGTTTTTCTAAATTTCGAGATGCTACACTCACTGCATATGCTAGGTCGGGTCTTGTACCAACCATAAGATAGGCAAGGCTACCAACTATCTGTCTGTAGTTATCAATAAAGTTTAGATCTACTTTATCTAACTTCGATAGTGCATCTTCCTTAACTATCGGAGTAGTAACTGGTCGACAGTTTTCCATTCCGAATCTATGCAGTATTTTCTGTGAATACGACCTTTGGTGTACTAATATACCGTCTTCTCTACTTGAAATCTCCAATCCGAGAAAGTATGTGGCTGGCTTCGTGGTTATCTTAAACTTCGATCTGAGTTGTTCAAGAAACTCGTCTATAGCCCTCTGATTGGTTCCTGCTACCAATCCGTCATCCACGTACAAAGCTACGATGATCTTGCCACTCTCTGTGATGCGTTGAAACAGACAGGGATCAGCTTCACTAACCTGAAAACCTGTTTTCTTGAAAAAATCAAGGATCGTTGCATTCCAACACCTTGGAGCCTGCTTCAAGCCGTAAAGACTTTTCTTCAAAAGACAAACTCGTCCAGAGCCGTCATCAAAACCTTCAGGCTGTTTCATATATATCTCTTCATTGGTAAGAGATCCATATAGGAATGCCGTTGAAACATCAAACTGACTTAAGGTTAATCCTTCACTTGCTGCGATGCTTATAATTGATCTTACCGTTGCCATCTTTGCCACGGGACTAAAGGTCTGATCGTAATCTTCGCCTTTCTTTTGTCTAAATCCCTTAGCAACTAATCTGGCCTTATATTTGTCAACGCTTCCATCAGCATTCAGCTTGATCTTATAAACCCATTTGCATGGAATAGCCTTTCTATTCTTGGGCAGCTTTTCCAAAACCCAAGTTCCATTTTCACGAAGTGAGTTCATTTCATTTTCCATTGCCTTCATCCATAAAATGTGGTCAGGACAGGCTATTGCTTCCCTATAGAAGATTGGTTCGTACCTCTCAGCATCCATCGTGGCCATGACACAATCATTAAATCGCTTAGGTGGTCGAAGCATAGTGCGATCGCGAAGAACCCTGTCATATACTAGTCTCTCAACATCAGGTTCATCTTCTTCACTGTCACCAACTTCCGAAGTATCATCTCTTGTGTTTTCGACTACCTCATTCTCCTCCCTCGATTCAATAGGTTGTTCATGGGTCGACACTGCGTCATCAAACTCATACTCATCACAATCATTATTGTCCGTGACTGGAGTATCTTCTCTTATCTTAGAGTCATTTATAGGTCCTTGTAATGTTACTTCCATTTCAGACATCTCATCTTTAACAGACTCTTCACTAAATTTTGACACAATTGGCTTTTCATCAAATGTCACATCCCTAGATCTGACTATGGCATTTGACTCCCTGTGCCAAAGTCGATATCCGTCATCGTTATCGTAGCCGATCAATACACACTTCTTGGCTTTCTTTTGCATTTTTTTCCTTTGTTGTTTAGGAATATGCGAAAAACTCACCGAACCAATGATTCTAAAATGTTTCAGTTGCGGTTTTTTCCTTAGCCAAAGTTCGTATGGTGTTTTGTGATCCACGCAAGTTGGTCCTGTCCTGTTTAATATATAAACGGCTGTTTGTACCAACTCCGCCCACAAATACTGAGGCAGTTCCTCATGTGCATACATCATCGCTCTAGCCGACTCAACGATCGTACGGTTATCCCGTTCACTACACCCATTCTGTTCTGGAGTGTACGGCATTGTCATTCTCTGTCGTATTCCGTACTTGGCTAACACTTTTCTAATTCCATTGTTGTCGAACTCGCCGCCATTATCGCTTAGAAACTCTTTAATTGAGTGTCCTGTAGCCTTCGCTTCAGCTAACATTTCCTTTAGTTTACTTGATACTTCAGACTTGTGTTTCATGAAGTAAACATAGCGAAATCGAGAGAATTCGTCCTTGAAACGAACAAAGTAACGGAATTTTGAGTTAGAAGGAGGGAACGGACCACAGACGTCCGAATGTATGCGTTCACCTGGCATTAAAGCTTTATCCCTAACACCAAACTTTTTACGATGTGTTTTTCCAAAAATACATCCTTCACATAATTCGCCAGTCTCTTTAGTCTTGATACCTAACTCTCTTTCGATTAGACTTTTTATATGCCTTTTATTTTGGTGGCCCATTCTTTCATGATACAATTGCAAGGTATCTTGTGTAAGCAGAACACAAGCAACTTCCATGGGTTTTATTGCTAAACATTGCAACTTGTACAGCCCACCATACCTCCGTCTGGTTCCTGTCACGACCACATTTCCGTTAATAACAAATTTGCAGCTATCAACTCGTGACTCAAACAGACTTTCTGGATTATTGTCTTGACCTGCTAAAACTGAAAATAAATTCTTTGAAATATTCGGAACATACCATACATCTTGAAGAAGAAACTCTTCACCAGATTTGGCTTTCATCCTGATTGAGCCTTTCCCTAAAGCTTCAATCACTTTGCCATCTGCTGTTGTTACTGTGCGACGTTCTTTAAATTCTTGAAACTTTTCATAAAAATCTCCACGCATCGTGACATGGTGAGTAGCCCCGTTATCTACATACCAAGACTCACGATCAACATCACAGTCAGTTGAATAAATTGCGAGAACGAAATTGGTGCTTGTCGCGCCTCTGTCCGAGTTACTTGTACCACCGTCTCTATCTCTCTTCTTCGGGCAATCCTTCTTAAGATGTCCCATTTCTTTACAAATGAAGCATCTACTCTTGGATCCTTTCTGGTATGTTTGTTCCTTTTTGACATGATTATTCTTTGCTTTTAATACTAGCGCTTCTGTAGGTCCACCGTCTTTGTTATTTGCTAGGGCCTTCTCATAGGCACAAATCTGACTGGTGATATTCTCAATAGTTCGATCCTTTTTAGCCATCAACATCCAGCTCGACTTGAAGGAAAAATATTCTTCTGGCAGCGTGTCAAGTATTTTGAAAATTAAAAGGAGTTCTGGAAGATCTTTACTACTATCTTCTTTAGAAAGTTCCGTCTTTAATCTGTGCCATAAGTTCTTCAATTTTGCTATGTGCGATGCGATGTCGTCCGATGTATTTTTACGAAGTTGGAAGAATTCCATACAGACCTCATATAATTTGTTGTCGTTGACACCATCATACAGTCGATGAAGTTCGTCCCATACATCTTTAGGATTTGAGAATCTCATTACCTTACTTAGCGTCTCATCAGAAATATTTGTAGTGATCAGGAGCAAAGCAGTACATTCCAACTTCCTGTACTCCGCTTGAGTCTTTTCAAATTCATTAACTGCCGTAAGTCCACCCGCGTCACCTTCTGCAACAACTGGTCTCGTTGGCGGTTTTGACGTTCCTAGTACGATATCCATCATACCCAATCCACGTAGAAGTGTTTCAATTCGGTATTTCCAATGAATCCAATTATTCCCGTCAAGTTTCATAATTTGAATTTTACTCAGCTCCATTTTCGGTAATCGACGTTACTCTGGGCCCATAACCTGTTAGATTATTTGGTAGATGTGCAGCTTACCGATATCACTATAAATAATATGTAAAATATCTCTGAATAATTAATAAAGCATTTGTCAACAAAAGGTATAACATTTATTTTCTGATTTTTCAAAACAATACAATCCAACGTCAATCAATATACATAGACATATAAAAACTTAGACCATCGATGCAAGCTTAAGAAGGAGGATGGTTTCTCAATGTATCAAACCTTAACATTTTTTTTGTTTACACCTCCGCATCGCATTATTTTTATTTAAATTACCCTAATTCACTTTCTAAAATTGTGAACCGCATACTTTATTTATTTTCACATTCCCTTTTTTCACGCGTTATTACTGGTTCCAATACGCATTGATATAATATCACTTATTTTGCTCATCTAACGTTAATAAGTCGTAGTTATTTCTTTCGAAAATGTCCACGGACGCAAAATTAAGATTAATTATTGCAAAGAAAGAATCAATATTTGCTCATATGAATTCATTATATACAAGCGCAAAGAAATTATCGCCTGATGTTGAAACGAGAAGTAAACATGAGTTTATGGCAACTTCTTCCAATATACACAAGTTGTATACAGATTTCAACGACTTGTGCGATCAACATAATATGTTTCTTTTGGAGGAAGATCCTGATTATGTTCCTAACTTTAATAATTGGAATGCATTCGAAACGCTATTTTCATATGTTCAACATACACGCTCTTTATTTGCTTCGTCTCGACAAAACACGGAGTCGGCCGTGAATAAGGTCGCTTTTCCTTCCAATAATATGTGTAGATTACCACCTATAGAATTACCAACGTTCGATAGTAATCCCGAAAATTGGCCTTTGTTTTACGAATCTTTTAAAACCAATGTACACAATAACCAACAATTATCAGACTCGCAAAGAGTACAATATTTGGTGGGTAAACTAAATGGAAAAGCACTTACTATTTTTGCTGGTATCATACCTAACGATGTGAATTATCCTACTATCTGGAATTCTTTAATAACTAAATACCAAGATAAACGTTTACTTGGCACCATGTATTTAAATAACATATTAGATTTAAAATCACCAACTAGTTCGCCTTTACACTTAAATAATTTTGTTGAAAAATTGCATTCTTCTATCTCAGCTATAAAACAACTTGATATTCCAGATTTAACCGATTTCATTTTTACTCACATCGCCCTAAAGAAATTAGATTCTCATATGGTGCAGGCAAGGTGCAGGACTTTGAATCTGTTGTTCGTAATAAAAACATTCCTGAATGCTCAGATTTAGTTGAGTTCATTCGCCACCACATAAAAGTTGTTGAACGAACCGCTTCTACGTCGTCACAAAAAGTACAAAATAGTTCGCGTATAATTAATAATAACTCGCAAAGTCAACCTCGTTATTCCGCTTCTAAAAGTAGCCATATATTTGCTATTACAAATAATAATATAACGTCAAATCAACCCACCTGTATGAGTGTTTCGCGTTTAAGAGGTTGCCAGTTAGAGAGCGTTTTAATTTTGTTAAAAATAATAATTTATGCATAAATTGTTTTAGTACGAAACATGTAGTATTTAAATGTAATTTTTGTAATACTTGTAAATTTTGTAATAAGAAACATCATTCGCTTTTGCATTTTAATAACACGTTCCCTGTTGCACCATCTGTTGAGCGGAATGCACAAGTGGCTACTGCGCCGGAGGCGCCATCTAGCGCTTGCGACGAAAAGTCGCATTCGACGCTGTGCATGCACACATCGGACAGAGAAGCGACTATCGCTTCGCAAGTTTCTCTTTCTCACGCATTTGGTCCGCACGCTGATGACGTAAATACTGCTAAGAGCGGACATGTCTTAACTGTTTTACCAACCGCGCAAGTTTTTGCTCATAATAATGGCACGCAAATAAATATTAGATGTTTAATTGATAGTGGTTCGCAAAATAATATTATTTCGCTCGAATGTTGTAAGCAATTAAATTTGAAAATTAGGCCACTAATAAATAGCACTTTAAAAACCGTAGGTTCTATTTCTACGCCGATATTAGGTTGCGTATCGCTAACAATACAATCTCGTCATTCGGACGCGCATTATAAATTGACATTTTTAGTAGTTAATCATATTACTGATGATTTGCCGACTCGTGTATTAAATAAATCGTTTATCGAATGTTTTGACCAATTGCCCTTAGCTGACAATTCTTGGAATTTACCTGGCAAAATTAACGCGATTCTCGGTGCTCAGCTGTTTCCGCATTTATTACTCGGAGGTAAAGTAATACCTACCGCGCTGCCTCGCTTATCAGCTGATCATTCGGAAGTTGGGCTCGCGCCTCACGCACTCGAAACTACGCTAGGGTATATTGTTGTGGGGGAGATGTCTAGCGTCAAACCTGGCAATATAGCCTGGTCCTTCGGTCCTTTAGTAAATGAATCACTTAATAAAAATTTAGTTAAGTTTTGGGAGCTGGAGGAAGTCCCTACGTCAAAATATATCGCTAGTCCTGAGGACTCTGAATGCGAGCGCTTATACCAGTCGTCGGTTTCTAGGGATTCTTGTGGTCGGTACATTGTTTCGCTACCATTTAAAGGCGACCCTAATACTTTAGGCAACTCGCATACTGTAGCTCAACGTAGGCTCACTGCACTCGAACGTAAATTTGGAACGCTTCCGTCAATGCGTCAGGCTTATAACGACGTCATTTTAGACTACTTAAATAAAGGTTACTTATCTGAAGTATATTGTTCTTCCGCCGCCGTCCGGACAGACGGTTATTTTATCCCGCATCACGCTGTTGTCCGTCCAGATAAAGTAACAACAAAGCTTCGCATAGTATTGGATGCAAGCGCTAAGACTGACACAGGTTTTTCACTTAACGATTTGCTTCATATTGGGCCTAATCTCCAAGCCGATTTATTTACACTTTTATTAAAGTTTCGCTATTTTAAAATTGCTATTACCGCTGATATTCAACAAATGTATCTTAGAATATTTTTAAATGAAAATGATCGTAAATATCAAAAAATATTATACCGCTTTTCGGAGACTGAGCCGGTGCGTATATTTCAATTCAATTCTGTCGCATTCGGCCTTCGCGCTAGCCCGTATTTAGCTATGCGGACAGTTCGCCAGTTGGTTGACGATGAACGTGAGCGCTTCCCTCTTGCTGCTGAGGTCGCTGCTCAGGAGGTGTACATGGATGACCTCACCACATCAGTGCCTACTGAGGATGAGGGGATCCGTTTGTCAAACGAATTAATAGCGTTTTTTGAAACGGGTGGTTTTTTATTTACTGAAGTGGGCTAGTAACTCGCCTGAGCTTCTCGCCCATCTGCCAGTATCGCATCGCGCCTCCATCGAGTTCACTGATAACAGTGAGGCATTAAAAGTGTTAGGTTTGAAGTGGTTACCCGCAAGTGATACTTTTACCTTTACCACGTCCGTGCCCGTATCTAAGTGTAACACAAAACGCGTCATATTGTCTACGATTGCCCGTTTATTTGACGTGTTGGGCTTAGTCGCGCCCGTAATACTTTTTGCAAAACTTTTGCTGCAGGAATTGTGGCTCGCAAAGATAGACTGGGATGAAGAACCACCTCAGTCATTAATTGACCGCTTCAACATATTTAAAAACGAATTATCGCTTTTGTCAACTTTACAAATACCCCGTCATTTAGGTATAGTAGAAGGTTGTACTGTACACTTGTTGGGGTTTGGCGACGCAAGCTTGAAAGCATATGGCTGCGTCATATACTTACATGTAACACACCCTAACGGCAACATTTGGTGTGCTCCAAATCGAAAGTTGCTCCGCTTAAAACTGTAACGCTTGCTAGACTCGAATAATGCTCCGCGCTTCTTCTCTCTCAACTCATTAAACAAGTTTATGATAATTTAAATCATCGCTATCGTATTAACGATATATTTGCTTTTTCGGATTCCACTATTGCACTGTCGTGGATTCACTCGTCGCCGCACCGCTGGCAAATCGAAAGTTGCTCCGCTTAAAACTGTAACGCTTGCTAGACTCGAATAATGCTCCGCGCTTCTTCTCTCTCAACTCATTAAACAAGTTTATGATAATTTAAATCATCGCTATCGTATTAACGATATATTTGCTTTTTCGGATTCCACTATTGCACTGTCGTGGATTCACTCGTCGCCGCACCGCTGGCAACCATTTGTAGCCAACCGTGTAAGTAAAATACATGATAATATCGCTCCTAGTCGATTCTTTCATATCAACGGTATAGAAAATCCTAGTGATTGTATTTCGCGGGGTTGCTTACCTTCTCAATTGATAGACCACCCGTTATGGTGGTATGGTCCAGAATGGGTTCGCCATCCTGTTCCCGAATGGCCAGTTACGGCATTCATCCCTCGCCGTGTTGACAATGATATACCGGAAGAAAAGAAATCGGTGACGTTTGTGTTGGTGGAGGAGAGCTGCTCTCCACTACTTGAGCTCGCATCTCGTATTTCGTCATGGAAGAAATTATTACGTATCCTAGTTTATGTTTTACGCTTTTTAAAGAAAATTACTCGCTCGCCTGTCATTCAAGCTTCTGATTTGGAAACCGCTGAATTATTTATACTCCGCGCTCTGCAAAATAAATATTTTTCAGATGAAATTAAATACATTGCTAAGAGAAGCTTACCTTCGCCTTCACTAAGAAAACTCGACCCGTTTATCGACGCCAATGGGTTAATTCGAGTTGGTGGGCGACTAAGGAACGCTAATATTCCTTACGAAAACCGTCATCCAATATTGCTTCCCCGTCGTCATCATATTGTTGACATTCTTATTGATTATTGCCATCGATCGAACTGCCACCCTGGCTCGCATCTTTTAATGTCGTTGCTAAGGCAGCGCTATTGGATAATTTCAGCTCGCAATGTTATTAGACAACGCATTCGTAATTGCAATTTTTGCTTTAAGACCTCACCGTCACATCGCTCGCCGATGATGGCAAGCCTTCCGCCCCCACGAGTCATGGAAGCCAAAGCATTTACCCATACCGGAGTAGATTACGCTGGGCCCATCAATATCACTCTAACGCGTAGACGTGGCGTGAGAAGTCAGAAAGCTTATATCTGTCTTTTTATTTGTTTGACAACAAAGGCTGTACATATTGAAATCGCTTCTGACCTTAGCACTGAAACGTTTCTAGACGCCTTTAAACGTTTTTTATCAAGGAGGGGTCCTGTTTCTTTTATGTATTCCGATAATGGGACGAACTTTATCGGGGCAAAACGTCATTTAGACGAGCTTTATAATTTTTTGTGTGACGGTGGAATCTCTGCTGCACTTCAAAACGAATTTAATAATCGTAGGAATACTTGGCGCACTATACCTGCCCGCGCACCACACTGGGGTGGGCTATGGGAAGCCAATATAAAGTGTATAAAATCGCATTTATATCGCACAATAGGACAGCAATTACTATCCTATGAAGAACTTTTAACTATATTAACGCAGATAGAGTGTCTTTTAAATTCTAGGCCTTTATGTTTGCTTTCGGATCAGCCTCATACGGTTTTGACTCCGGCGCATTTCTTAATGACAACACCTTTGCAATCGTTACCCGCATATGAGATTGATAACGCAATGAGTCTATCCAATAGAAAAAAACTGTTGGATAGTCTAGTACAGGCTTATTGGAAGAGATGGCATATGGATTATTTACATACTCTTCAACTGCGTCAAAAGTGGAATTCTCCCGACATTCCTGTTCTACCTGGAACATTCGTTCTTCTTTGTGAAGATAACACACCACCGCTTCGTTGGCCTACAGGTGTTATTGAGCAGGTATATCCCGGGAAAGATGGGATTGTTCGCGTAGCTTTAGTACGTACCACTACTGGTATGTTTAAACGTCCAGTAGTGAAACTATGCCCGCTACCATCGCAGTAATTGAATGCAGTTATCAGCGCTATATATATATATTATATATGTACAGTCGGCAGCACATCAAGCGTAACAGTATATATAACCCTAGTAAACGCTATGTATAGCTATTAGAAAGAAAGCACACCCTCTTCGCTATTGGTTCAACTTCAACCATCTTTTAGAATTTGACCAATAGCAGAGCTTGTCAGAATGCTTCGAGCGTTTATTGGTTAAAATTGGTCGAATTGTTTGAGCTAACGCTATTTGTACGCAGAGTTTAGTCTAATTTCTATGACATCGCATTTTTTAAGTATGAAGTTGGGGCTCAAGTTTAGAAGTTTTTTTTTTGTATCTGTGGTATTTAAAAGTTGAGTATAGAAAAATCTCGTCCATTTTGTATTGAGACCTAAATTGTATGGGGCGACCTAATATTAAGGGTTCAAACTATTGAATACGAAATCACAAAATCAACTTTCACTGCTTGTTTACTTTATTTGTAGATAAATGTTAGTTTCTTTGAAAAAAATATCCAAGTAAAGTAATATACGAAATGGCCACGCACTTGAATGGAATAAAAATAAAATAGTAGCACTACACAAATAGGTAGATAATATGAAAATCCGACCGAATATCGGTAAGTTAAAACGCCTACTTTTGTTCTACTGTTTTTAAGAGAACAGGGACATACCAACCTATATTTTAAATAAACTGCGCTTTTCTTCGTGTTTTTGAATGTAAACATTCAAATGAACGCCATGAAAGTATTTTGCTTTATTTATTTTTTACCTATATGTATACGAAACAGGTTTTGGTCAATGTCATTTGATTTTCTTCAACTTCTAAGTTTCTAACAAAATGAAAAGTATTTGGTTAGGTTAGGAGACTTCCTTGTTAGACAAATTAACCTAGCAAGGTTACTTAGGTTACTTAATTTGATTATTTGGTATACATAAACCAACTAATCATATTTGTAAAATGATTCCAGCTACTATTGTTTTGTAATTAAAAACATCTTTATATTAAGTAGCTGAAAGACTCAATCCAGTTCATTTATGAACAGGTTAATAAAACAAAT
This sequence comes from Nymphula nitidulata, assembly GCA_947347705.1. Classification (NCBI taxonomy): domain Eukaryota; kingdom Metazoa; phylum Arthropoda; class Insecta; order Lepidoptera; family Crambidae; genus Nymphula; species Nymphula nitidulata. The sequence continues at coordinate 10,382,521 of OX374625.1, read as the reverse complement.
ATTACTTTGCAGGTGGCGGGCAGACCATATATTTTTGGTTTTTAAATATGAGATGAAGATCCAGGCTGTTTAAGAGGCTACAAGATAGTGTGTTGATGTGTGGTGTATTTGTTCACATAATTCTTGTTATTAGTGAATTCTATACCTATGTCTGTGAAATAACTAAGTAGGTAACCACAAACCAGACAAGAGATATTCTATTGTTGAGTGGATGCCAGTGTCAATATTTATGGAATTTTATTAGATATTAACCCGTCAAGCATGAGATTCCAGACACAATTGATTCTTCCATTGTCATCGCCCCCGGTGGTATATCGCCGCTTGACAGATATTAAAAGCTACAGACATAAATATTTTTTTTACAAAAAGTATATAAATGACCACCACATAGAGGTTAGGGTAAGTTTCAGTTTATAATTTTATGACTGACTTCGAAAAAAATGTAAGGTTATTGAAGATATTTTTTTTTAGATATTTAGTTCAACATTTTGGCTTAGCAATAGTGAGCACTTTAAATCAATACATAAGCAACCAGAGACATAATTACATTAGTTTTTGTTTCCTGGGGTGATAAGATATTTTATTAACAAAATAGATGACTACTGTATTGCAGGCGATTTCAATCTTCCCAATTTACTGTGGAACCCATCCAATGGGTTTCAAAATATTGTATTAAAGCCAGAGTATAATTTAACAGACAAATATTTTTTAAGTTTTCTTATCTCAATAAGCGGCGTTCAGTGTAACAATACTAAAAATAGTATGGGGCGGTTACTTGACCTTGTCATTACAAATTTGGATACATGTATTTGTCAGCCCCCTTCTGGCCCACTGGTTCCCGTCGACGATTTGCACCCACCATTTAATATCTCACTTAGTTTTAGTTGTGTTTATAAACCAATGGCTCGTTGCAAGTCTCTCAGGTACTGTTTTATTGAGGGTGACTATGCAGCAATCAATAAAGAAATCGCTGCAATAAATTGGTGTTCTCTTCTTAATGATTTATCAACAGATTTGTCGGTAGCTTTGTTTTACGATAAGATTTTTGAAATAGTTATTAAACATATTCCAAAAAAGCCTATGAAATCTCGTAATTTTCCTGTGTGGTTTTCTCGCCCTCTCATACATATGTTTAAAGACAAAGAAAAGGCTTGGAAAAAATGGAAAAAATATAATAATAAATTAGATTACAAAAACTTTTCTGACCTTCGATACGCATTTAAACATTTATATAAAGAGTGTTATTCCAGATATATTGAGTCTATCGAGGAGGGCTTAAAGAAAGATGTCAAGGAATTTTGGAGGTTTGTTAACAGTCGTAAGCAATCTTCCGGTATACCAAATACCATGAATTATAATGAACTAGAAACAGATGACCCAGGAGAAATTTGTGACTTCTTTTCTAATTTTTTTGGCTCAGTTTTTGAGAGAAGTAGTTTGAGTAATATCTGTTTAAGCAGCCTGTCACGTGAGTCTAGTGTGGCAGACTGTATTACTGAATTATGCTTTGCTACTGAATCTGTTGAAGATGAACTGAAGCGGTTAGATATTACCAAGGGAGCCGGGCCTGACGGTCTTCCGCCAATCTTTCTCAAACTATGTGCAAATTCCATCTATATTCCAGTTACTATTCTTTTTAATAAAAGCTTACACGAAGGCCGTCTCCCTCAAATTTGGAAGACAGCTAACATAACTCCAATCTACAAAAATGGATCCAAGAATGATGTATCTAACTATCGTCCCATTTCTCTGTTGCCTGCGTTATCGAAAGTTTTGGAGAGAATGATACATAATTATATCTATCCCACTTTGCACAATATAATAATTCCGGAACAACATGGTTTCGTTAAGAAACGATCTACTGTAAGCAATCTTTTGGTGTACACTAATTATCTTTTTGAGAATGTTGATGATCGTAATCAGATAGACTCAATATACACAGACTTTCGCAAGGCATTCGATAAGGTTGATCACGCCATTCTGCTTAAGAAACTCGCCTTTAATGGTATAAAAGACAATCTCCTGCGGTGGTTTCTGTCGTATGTGGAAAATCGTATGCAGAAGGTGGTAATCAATGGTTTCTCATCCAATTTAATAAAAATATCATCAGGGGTACCTCAAGGCTCAATCCTAGGCCCCTTATTATTTATATTGTTTATAAATGACATAAATGAATGCTTTCAATACAGTAAATTTCTATTATACGCTGATGATTTAAAAATTTATATTAATATTAACACTATTGACGACTGCCTTAGACTTCAAACTGATTTGGACCGTTTTTCTGACTATTGCACTGTCAATAGATTGCATCTTAACATTAACAAATGTAAATCAATTACTTTTACCAAAAAAATAAACAAAATCAATTATGATTACCAACTATGTAACACAATTTTGGAGCGAGTTTCAATGATAAAAGACTTGGGTTTAATGATTGACTCAAAACTGCATTTTGATATTCATATAGAAACTATTACCAACAAATCGTTTCAAATGTATGGCTTAGTGGCTCGGACTTGTAGTTCATTTAAAAGACCAAAAACCTACCTACTGCTTTACAAGTCTCTTATTAGATCTCAACTTGAATACTGTTCTGTTATTTGGAATCCTTATTACGCAAAATACTGTGACCGTATAGAGTTGGTTCAACGTAAATTTCTTCGTTTAGTTAATTACAGATGCTTTCGTGCTAAAAAATCATATATCGACTCGCTAAATAAATTCTCCTTGTTGTCTCTGAAGAAGAGAAGATTGCTCTCCGATCAAATGGTGCTTTTCCGTATTTGTAATAACGGATTTGATTGTATTCCTATGGTTGATCAAATACATTATCGCGTACCTAGTCGCTTGCCGCGCATGGTTAATGCTAAAACTTACCATTTCTTTGTCCCTAGAAATTGTAGAACTAACGCAGGTCAGCGAGCGCCACTTAGGCGAATTATGCATTCATTTAATGATTTATTTTGTAATTTAGATTTAGATATTTATGGTATGTCTCCATATGTTTTCAAAAGGCACCTCTTAGAATCGCTGAGTAATATTTAATTCTACTTTTTGTTTCAAATTTTGTCCTGGTGAAGTGTCTCTTAATATTGCATCAATCACACTAATATATAACTAAATGTGGATAACGGTGCTGATTGTACATCTACAACCATGAAAATACATGTATCAATTAGTGAATTTACTGTACAGTTGTTTGTTGTCCTAAATAAATAAATAAAATAAATAAATAAGATCAACAGGGCCTGGTAAAAATACTAATAACACCACCACATTACAAAGTAGGTTAGGAAGAGTTGTCCCTATAGGTTCCTTTACCTAGCTCTTCCTGGACAACTGTAATATTCACACGTGCATAATTGTTCAGCAACAGCAGTTTTCCAAGTTCCTACATGATATTAGTGTAACTGTCATGACCTGTAAATTCAAATGCTTACCAGTAACAGTAATAGTAATAGTAATAATTGGATAGCCATCCAATTATCTATGTGATTTTTATGATAAGAAATTGATATAATTTCAAAGAGCAATGGTGTTAATTCACCCAAATCATTATTTTCTTAGCCCAAATTATAATAAAATATAGTTTCTAAACCTAACAGTCTTCTAACATATTTTCTCCTATTACTATTGTTGTTTATTATTATTTAAATTCAAGATGAAAAACCTTACTTCTCATTGCAATGGTTATTTGATTTAGAATGGTGTTCAAAATTTAATAATACATCTTAGGCAATTTTATAGGTTAGGTAGTAATATTTCTCACATCATAGGAATGGTTTTTCTATACCTGTCAAGTATCAGATTCCAGACACAACTGATTTTTCAATTGTTGTAGCCATCCAGAGGGAGAATGCCGTTTGACAGATTAATAAATTACTAGCATAAAACAAAAAAATGTTTAACTCTACTAGTAAAAGAGAGATTTCTAAAAGTTATTTTGGATTTCATTAAATAATTATAGAAAAGAATAAGGGAGGAAAAATGGTGCTAAAAATACTAATATCTACCTACCTACCTACTTAACTGCATATTGTTATAATTAATTCCATTTAAATATTAGGCACCTAAGTTATTCATAAAATTACCCTAGGCCTACAAATTACTTTTTATTTTTTATAGCCCCCGACCCTAAAAGAGGGGTGTTTTATGTGTCTGTCTTTGTATCTGTAAGTTTGTCTGTGCCATTGTCAGCCATGCAATTTTTTTTGTTAGAAAGGTAATGTGGTTGAGATGGTTCTTGACTTTGAATTATGAAGATCTGTTCAGGCGTTTGATGATAATCTTTCACAGATTCGATTATTTTGAAATTTGGTGTACTCTTACTTTAGTGATATTTCAAAGACAAGGCTGAGGGTTAATTAAAATTATAATTTAATATTGTTAACTTTTAAATAAACATGTTAAATCAATTTTGACTCTTTCTTATTTCTTACACATTCCCAATTAGACCTGATTGCTCTCAAATAAAGAATTTCTTTTATCTGTCAAATCATGGATTGCAAAAACAATTGGTTTTTAGTTTTGTCCAAAAAAAATGTATTTTTAAGTAATTTTATTGTCATGATTCAACCCTCACTTGTACTGAGGTTAAAAGAGTTCACCTCAGAGAAGTAGACCGAAGTAGCAGTTTCAGAATGTTAATGGAGTGTTTGGCTGAATAATGATGCAATTTGAATTGCAATAATACACTTATGGCTTATAAAATTACTAATCCAAATGTTTTTACATTCAAGAGACAGCACTTCCCCATTTCACCTGTAATTTCAGTTTTGTTATTACTACTTTTAGTTATTTATCTTAACACAATAATTTGACACCAGTGGCACAGATGAACTAGTAGCGACCAGTGTCTAGGAATTGTCAACAAAGCTGTTAGCTTCTTAAACTAGTCATATTAACAACCTCGCCAGAGCCTCGCCTCGTGAGGTCGCCAGAGCTCTTGGAGATATACTTATGGTAGCCTGGTACTTCAGACTGGAAATATACATTTATTAGGTGTCAATAGATGAAATGAATTAACGGACTGAAAAACTTTCTCCAGTGCTCATGGGGTGTAGCATCAGTCCGATCAGTCTACCTGTCTGTCTGTGTGTGTCGACTTAATATCTTGTTTGCACTCTTAGCTTAAAAAACTTATATTAAAATTTGAATCCAACTTCTATTAATTCCCTACTATTATTTTATTTCAATTAATTTTAAAATCCCTACACATAATCATCATGTCAGATAAGAGATACCCACCGCTGAGCTTAAGCAATTGGGCAAGGACCTCCAAACCGATCGGTCTTGCACTGCCTACACATGAGAATAATTTTGAATCTTAAAATTACAAATCGATCCTAAGTAGGTAAGTATGATGATCTTGAAAAAGACTGAACATTTTTTGTTAGAAAAGTACCTAGGTATAATGGTGTGAAAAATGTTTCAACTAGAAAAAAATGTTCTCAGCGCTCATAGCATGGCGAACTCCCGGGAGGAGTGAATAAAAGATCTCTCTTCGTCAGAGAGAATTATATAAATAAAACACATTAATTTGTCTCATAATATGTGGACAGGTGGTGGTGGATAGAGATTTTGTCCACGGTCCGTTCTACCTTCTACGAGTGCTCGTGGGTCCGAACCCGCGACCTTACCACTTAGCTATAGAGGATTTAACTGAATCCTATAAAGTTATTAAAGATATTCCTTAGATTTATACACAATTAATCTAAGTGATAATCTTTTGAGTTTTTTAGAAGCGTTTACTTAGATGGCCATAACTTAGACTAGTATATAACTATAAATTTTGAAATGTATTTAAACTATAATCCCCGACTTTACACAATCCTTTCACAAATCCTAACCTAACCTAAGACCATCCATAAACTCTAATAACACAAATCAAAAAGTAATGGCGAATTTGATGCGTACCTATTAATAAAAATATCATGAGCCATACCTTGGTAATTAATAATCGACCTAAAGTATCAGATATAAAGTCGAAATTCCATTGAAAACGTAACCGCATTGCATCATATAATATTATGTCGTATGGTAATTTACCTAGATAGAAAAGGGTAGCTCAAATTAAAATTGGTCTTTTTACTGTATTTAGAATCTACCCAAGTAAGTATATTAGTAAAAAACAAAGCACAAAGACCTATCTACCACATTGATCTACCATACCTATGATACATACTTCACATAATTGAAAATTATCCAATTAAGTATTAGTTTTTTGATAGTTAGTGATTTACACCAACAAATCATTACAATTTTATACATTTACTAGTATACACAGCCATCATAGCTCACAGCCGAAATATAAAATGAAGCTACAATCATTATAATTTCAACTTTAAAGTGATGTAATAAGCTTCAAAATTGCTTGCGTCACACATCACTGGGTCTAGTAAAATACAATGAATAAATTCGAAAAGAAATTATCAACACCCGTGGTCTATAGCGTTACATACTCGTCTTCACTCTTGGGGAACCGGGTTCAAATCTCAGAAATTACATTTTTATGTCAATTTATTTTAACACTAAAATTCACGAAGATTTTGTGTGAGGTCTATTTTCTTCAAAATTGTTATTTCGTATTCTATTCACATTTGTAGAGTAGAATGTTAGTATTTAAAATATTGTGAATGAGTAGTAGTTACAGGTATGATAGGAGGTGGTGAACTTTATAAATGTTTAGTAATTAGAATATAAAATTAGAAAAATTTCAGGTCCTGAGGCACAAGTCGAACCGGCGACCTTTCGCAATCCGGGCGACTGCTCTGCTGACCACTGAGCCAACCAGGACTTGGGATATCCCTGTGAAATTCTTCTAGTCCATCTGTATTTATTTGCGTTCATGAGCTAACGTCCACCCTGTTGCATACTTGCCATATGAATAAATTAGTTTGTTAATAAATATATTTGTATGTGGCAATCTCTTGTACTTTGCCTGTCAACCTGTAAGTGTGTCTCTCTGTCGAATAAATACAATACTGAAGATTCCTGACTATTACTCGCCATCCATCCAGCACGTCCACCTACCAGGCCATCAACGAACCCAAGCATGGTGTCAGAAGTGATTCCTTAAAAGCAAAATGACTGATTCGAAGAATAACCTCATCGTCGCGCAAATGAAGCCTCTCACCATTGACATTGGTACAAACGCGTGTGAAAAATGGCGACAGTGGAAACAAAAATTTGAAATATTTGCCGATGCAAATGATATAGCCAGCCAGTCGCAACAGAAGCAAATTGCAATTCTATTAAATGCCATTGGGGACGAAGGCATTGAAATATTTAACAGTTTCGAAATAGACCGGAAATCACCGACCGTAACTCTCCACGAGGTATTACAAAAATTCGATAAAAAATTTAATCCCTACAGCAACATTACAGTTGAAAGATATAAATTTTTCACAAGATACCAAAAAGCCGAAGAAACTTTAGACGAATACATTACAATATTATGCAATTTGTCAGCCACGTGTGAGTTTGAATCTTTCAAAGACACACTCATTAAAGATATGTTCGTGATTGGTATAAAAAATACTTACACTAAAGAAAGATTATTGCAAGAAGAAAAACTAGATATTGAAAAAGCTCTAAGAATAGCAAAAAGTTTAGAATTGTCACAAGAGAGATCGTCAAAATTAAACAACAATGCGAGTGAGAAACCAGAGACAGTCCAAACCTTGTCATTTAGATCTAAAACGAGTAAATCAAATAGAAATTCTTTCAAGTCACCAAGTCGGGAAACATACAAAAGAAGCCAGTCTCCTAAAGGGAACCAGTCTCCAAACTCAAGAAGTTGTCAAAGATGTGGGCAAATACACCGAGTCAAGTGTCCAGCCGAAGGAAAAATCTGCGGAATTTGCAAAAAGAAAAATCATTTTGCGAAACAATGTTTTTTCAAAAACAATATAAATAAAACTTCAAACAAAGTAAGTCTAATAAATTCTAAGTCAAATGTAGAAAATAAATGTATAATTAGATCAATAAATAATAACTCTTCAAATAATTGGGAAATAATTGTTAATTGTAATAAATTAAAAATTAAATGTAAAATTGACACTGGTGCAGACACAAATGTAATATCCAAACAAACATTAGATCATATAATGAAAATGTCACATAGTAAAATTCCTATTATAAGAACAAATAACAAAATATTTTCAGTTTCAGGACAACTAATACCGAATTTAGGTACATGTATATTAAACTGTCAATTTGAAAATGGATTCAAGTCAAATGTATATTTTACAATAGTTTCATGCAATTGTATTACTATAATTGGGCACAAGACATGTGAAAAAATTGGCATAATCAAAAGAGTCTTCCAGGTACAAAATCATAACCAAACAAAGGAACAAAGGTCAGTACAAAATATTGTTTCTAAATATAGTCATACCTTTGAAGGATTAGGTTGTCTTCCATACAAAGCTCATTTAGACATAGACGAGAACTATCCTACTAAGATATGTCCTGTTCGTAAAATACCATATTCACTTGAGAATAGATTTAAAAAAGAATTAGATAATTTAGAAAAGCTACAAGTCATAGAAAAAGTCAGTAAGCCAACGAAATGGGTTAACTCCATTGTTTTAGTTGAGAAACCAAATGGTAATCTTAGAATTTGTCTAGACCCCAGAAATTTAAATAATGCTATAAAAAGACCTCATTATCCATATCCTACCTTTGATGACCTCAGATCAAAAGTAGCAGGAGCATCAATGTTTTCAAAATTAGATGCCAATTCAGGTTATTGGAGCATTTGTCTTGATGAAGAAAGTAGTGATCTATGTACTTTTAATACACTATATGGTAGATATAAGTTTCTACGTCTTCCTTATGGTATTAACTCAAGTGGAGAAATTTTCCATAGAACCATGAATGAATTATTTAGTGACTTACCAGGCATAATTATATTTGTTGATGATTTTTTAGTCTATGGATCAACAATTGAAGAGCATAATAAACGATTAGAATCATTATTTAAACGTGCAACAGAAGTAAATCTCAAATTTAACAAAACAAAATGTCAATTTGGAATGTCAGAAATCTATTATGTAGGTCATGTTTTTAATAAAACAGGTGTAAGTCCAGATCAGTCTAAAGTCGAAGCCATAACAAAAATGTCAAGTCCAAGTAATATAAAAGAACTCCAAAGATTTCTTGGAATGATCAATTACTTAGGATCTTATATTCACAACTTGTCTGAAGAAACCACAATATTAAGAGACTTGCTTAAAAAACAAAATACATGGCAATGGTCAGACCACCATGAAAAGCAGTATCAAAGATTAAAATCATTAATCTGTCAGTCTCCAGTATTAGTTCACTATGATATTAAAAAACCTATCAGATTATCAGTCGATGCTTCAAAAAATGCAATAGGTGCAGTAATTTTACATGGGAAAAATCCTATAGCATATGCGTCTAAGTCTTTAAATAAAAGTCAAGAAAATTATGCACAAATTGAAAAAGAATTATTTGCTATAGTATATGGATGTAAAAAATTTCATCAATATTTATATGGGAAACCAATTTATGTTGAAACAGACCATCAACCATTAGTCACACTTTTTAAAAAACCCTTGTCAGAAGTCCCTACTAGACTACAAAGAATGATGATATCTTTACAAGCCTATCATTTAATTGTTTCATACACAAAAGGTTCTGAAATGTATATCTCAGATACACTTTCAAGATGTCAAAATAAAAGTAATAATATCCTTAGTCAAAATCAAGAATTAATTTCATTACAAGAATTAGAATCAAATGTAGAAATACATGTTAATTTACTAACCTCAAACTTAGCTATTTCACAAGAAAAGTTAAATACAATTTTAGAACACACTTGTCAAGATGTAATTTTACAAAAACTTAGAGAATATTATCAAAATGGTTGGCCTAAATGTAAAAATCATTGTGATAGTAAAGTATTACCTTATTGGAATATTAAAGAAGAAATTCACTGCATAGATAAATTACTTTTTAAAAATAATTCTATAATTATTCCTACAACTTTAAGAACAGAAATATTAAATATTCTACATGAAGGACATTTAGGAATTGAAAAGACAAAGAATCAGGCTAGAGGAACAGTTTATTGGCCTAAAATTAATCAGGATATTGAAAATAAAATACAACAATGTGAATCATGTTCTATTTTTAGTCCAAATAAATGCAAAGAAACACTTTTATCACATGAACAACCTATATTTCCATGGCAAAAAGTAGCCACTGATTTATTTGAATATAAAGGAAAAAAATATTTATTAGTCGTAGATTTTTATTCTAATTACATCGAAATTGCAAATTTAAACAAAGATAGTCGAAGTTCAAGTGTAATAACTCAGTTAAAATCAATATTTGCTCGACATGGTATACCTATGCAAATTGTCAGTGACGGAGGTCCGCCATACAGTTCTATAGATTTCAAGAGTTTTCTTCATGAGTGGGGTATTCAACATATTATGTCTAGTCCAAATTATCCACAATCAAATGGTCTTGCAGAAATATCTGTAAAAATTATAAAAAACATATTTAGAAAATGTGAGAAATCTAACACAGATCCTTATATTGGATTATTACAATATAGAACTACACCTAGAAATAATAATATGAGTTCACCAGCTCAATTACTTATGTCTAGATCTTTAAGAACGAAATTGCCTAGTAAATTAGACAATTTTAAACCAAAACTTGTAAAATTTTCTGATCATATTAAGTCTAAAAAGAATTATTTACATAAGACAGAAAATTATTACAACAGAAATGCTAAACAATGTCAAAAATTTCAAACACATGAATGCATATTCTTTAAAAAGAATCCTAAAGATATAATATGGACAAAAGGTACAATCATATCTTTAACACAATTTCCTAGATCTTATATTGTAAAAGATAGTCAGGGAAGTATTTATAGAAGAAATTCCAAGCATATAAGAAAAAATTATAGTCATGATCATATTGAGAATAACTCATTGTCTAAAAATAATTACAATAAGAAAAAAGTAACATTTAACACTAGTCACAAAAATTATAATATTGAAAAATCAAGTCAAGAGAGAAATAATATGTCAAAAAGATTGTTAAATAATAGTCATATGCCAAAATTATTTGAAAATAAGAAATTTAAAGAAAATGAAGATTGTATTTTCACTTTTACTTTAGATTCGCCTAGTACATCAAGTCAATTGAATGTAAATAACCAAGCAAATGAATCAGATTCATTTATGTCATTGGAATCACAAAGCAGTAGTTCACAATCAAATGTAACTATTAAATCTCCAGAGTTCATAGCCATAGATTCAAGGAGAATGTCAGATGAAAGCATACATGATTATAACGAGTATGTTAGTCAATCATTGTCAGATATTAATTTATGTAGTCCAACAGAATTAAATGTTAACATTAACTCACCTGAAAGTAGCAGTAATGATCATAATTCTGAAAAGAAATATAGTAGCAGAGGGAGATTATTGAAGAAAACAAACAAACTTGATTTGTAAAAATATTTATTGTAAGGAATAACATTGTCTTAAATTTAGTAAAAAATTGTAAAAAAATAAAATAAATATGTTACACTTATACTTTAGTCACATTATAAATTGTCAATCACTTAATTATATAAGTTCAAACTGTATGTAAACATAACCTCTATAATCTCATTAATAAATCAATTGTCATCTTTATTTTTTATAAAAAGGGGCATGTTGCATACTTGCCATATGAATAAATTAGTTTGTTAATAAATATATTTGTATGTGGCAATCTCTTGTACTTTGCCTGTCAACCTGTAAGTGTGTCTCTCTGTCGAATAAATACAATACTGAAGATTCCTGACTATTACTCGCCATCCATCCAGCACGTCCACCTACCAGGCCATCAACGAACCCAAGCACACCCTACAATGTCGAAATATTCTATTTTTATTTTCTATTCTGTTTTTAATTACTTACTAAGTAATTTTTCAAACATTTATAATAATGTCAAAATCAAAAATTAAGGTTATAAATGTTTTTATTTGTTTTATTAACATTAAATAAATGTAGAAAAACAAACCTAAGTGTTTACTTAGGTTTATTTTAATTTCTCTCCATAACAATGGACCATAATAATGACCTGACAATAGAAATATATTTTTAAGTTAATAACAATGAATAAATAAGGAAGCCTGTATTTTAATAGGTATAATAATAGTTGATTGAAATAATTAAGTACGCTGAGCATTATTGATAAATAGGTAGCGTAAATAAAATATCATAACTAGCCATTATAATATGTAGAAAACTTTTTGTTTTAAATTAATGCAATGGTCTTAGCCGTACTTTAATTTTAAATCAAGTTGAAACAACGAAGCGAAGAGAGTAGGCCGCGTACGTAGCTAGCTGTAGCTATAGCTACCTATAAACCTACACATATTTAGTCGGAGGCTATAACGAAGAAATACTTTTAATAGTCGTCGCGATCACGTTCAAGGCCATCTGCGAGTATTGTAGGTACAGAGTACTTGAGAGAGAGACGTTAGATAGAGGCGCTGAGAGACATATGTTTATCCTTTGCGCACAAATTTTCTGTGCGTTGCGCTCTAGGTTCAAGGACAAACTGTTACGCTTGACGTGCTGCCGACTGTACTTACATACCTTTAATGTTTTAATATTATTCATTTTTTCTGATAATTTTTATATGCACCCAATGTGTATCGACTTAAGTGTCCCGCATCTGAATTTTTAATTTTTTCCCCTTTATATCATTTATTGTTTAAAATCCTATGGATTTTCAAGCCGAGGAGAATGTTCGCGCGCTTTTTGTTTCGCATCAAACTCCATATATGGACTTGTGAATGTATGTGCTGGCTGGACAGTTCGCATCTTCACGAGTCTAGTTTGCGCGCCCTCCGCGCCCCGCGCTCGGTTTCGCCTCCGAGCCGTCCCGCCTCCGGATCAGCTGTTGCTTCAAGAACAGCTGACAGTCGCTTCTTAGCTTTGTGACCGCCGCGAGCTCTTGAGCTTCTAAACCAAAACCAAGCCTCGGCCCAACCGTTACATAAACTCTTCCACGGGCAGAAACAGACGACTGGAGTTGCAGCTATAAGGTCAGTGCTTACATTTTGCATTTCTGTGTGGATTTGATGTAAAACCTCGCGCTAATTCTTTACCTTGGATAAGTCCATCTAAAACCGCTTCACCAGGTACTAACGCCCATACAGCCATGTCTTCAATATATATTTTTTTCATTTATTGCATTAAAATGCTGGCGTAACACATTTTAATGCACCTTGAGAATATTTTACGCGAAATATATGATGACAGTCTCCATATGATGCTAATTGATGAGGTGTATAACCACAAAAAAATCTCATCGTATTACACACCATAATCACTTTTATTCTAATAATCTTTTAGTTGCACGTCAACACAAACACATGACTTATAAAACTTCACCAATTTTGTAGCACATAGTTCGCTCCGAAAAATTTTTAATTGTTGTAATAAAAATCTTGACTGACACCACAAAATCCCGCCAAACACTCGAAAGGAGTAGATGGAGTAGTGGCGTGACCAGATTTTATTTGATGAATCTACTGCTTACGGAGGTAAAAGTTGCTTATACCCAATTGCATGTTTGAGTAAACTCTCATTATTCAGAAAAGTACCAGGAGACCAGACATGAATAGGAGGAGGAGGTTCTGGTTGTAAAAATGGAAAAAAAAGTTTTGTTTGATAACTGGTTATGAAACAGTGAAAAAAAATCCATATTCATAACTGGTTATGAAATCTTGGTTATGAACGTGGATGAAAGGAGCGCTGCGAGGAGAATCCGTAGTAAACAGTACGGTTTATTTATTCTCTACTTGTATCTATGTGTGCGTGAGTGTATGTATGTGTTGCACTATGTAAATAGCATCGATACTTTTGATTGGATGTTAACATCGATGTTTTTCTAATATCGATCATCCCTAGCATGCCTGAATTTAAATTGCCTGTAAAGCAGTTTGCCAGAAAAACAAGATGACTGAGAAGGCTGTTTGCCCTAAACGAGAGATGTCGATGAAGCAGAATGCCTGAAATAAAAGATGAGTAGGTATGTATTAGAAAAATTAGCGTGGCGGGAGGACGGAAGTAGCTTTGGTGTTATTTGCTTTGTAAGCATTTAACCATTTAGCCGTTTTGGTGAGCATCAAGATGACGGGATCAAGTCCCCAATTTGAAATGTATAACATTTTAATGTTTGTGCTACATATGTATTATTTGTACCCCGGGCCAGTCATTTCTCTAAAGGTAAAGGAAGTATGTCATGATCTCCCTGATCCCGCCAACTTGACGTCAAAGTGGCGCGAACTTTGACTTTGACTACTCAGAGGCAGGTAATTCACACCCAAAAACTTAGTACTACATATGTCTATATACTCAATTTTCAACACAATTGTATGTGCCAAATTAAAGTTTTTACAGGGTCGGCAACGCGCAAGTGATACCCCTGGTGTTGCAAGCGTCCATAGGCTACGGTAACCGCTTAACATCAGGTGGGCCGTATGCTTGATTGCCACCTTAGTATAAAAATAAAAAAAAGTTATGTCATTAAAATATTGGTGCCCCCAAATAGATGATTTATGCTATCGCTGAATTCATATGATAATTGTTACAACTTGCGCAAAATCAAATGTGGAAACTTAGTACGGCCTAAGTACCATGAACTTGTGTTATTTTCATTTTCATAATTTAAGTAAATCAAAAATTATCTATCATTCATCGTTATCATTGAAATGGGGGTACCTATCATAAGCCCGAAAAATGTTTTACAGAATTTCATTTGACGGAAAACCTTAGATTATTTTCGATCCGATTTTTTTTACTTCGTCGCAATAACGTTTGTTACTGTATCGTTTTACCTATTATTAATTTGTTTTTTTACGTTACTCCGACGTTTTATTTGGTGGATAAACATTTTACTGAACTTTGTTTGACCAAAGTAACGTTTGTTCGAAGTATTAAGGTCCCGAACATTCATTACACCGCTGGTTTATTTGTCAAATCTTCATTTCACTTTTACATAATTTACATGCAAGCATGCATGCGGCAAACATGCATGCAGCAAGCAAGCACGCAGCAAGCAAGCAAGCATGCATGCAGCAAGCAAGCAAGCATGCATGCAGCAAGCAAGCAAGCAGCATGCATGGCTTCTGTCACGGTTCCGGCGCTGCAGGGCTCCGGCGGTCCCACGCGACCTTATCGTCGCAGATGGTTTTCGCCCACCACCGAAGCTTCGGCTTGCTGTTACATCAATCAATCATTATATGAGTATTGAGATTAAATGAGTTTTATTTTAAATGGCATTATTCCTTATGAACGTTATACTATACATATAAAATGAAGATTATGTAAAGTTAACGTTATGATAAATAAAATTATATTAAGTGTTGGTATAATAAATGATTATTATGTAAAATGAACGTTCTTAAAGTTCAATTAAATCAAATGTTGGTATATCATCTGAGACGCTCCCTGTTTAGTAGTAGTTAAATTACGAAGGTACCTACATATAACATAGCTTTAGCTAAATAATATTCAGAAAAATGGTGTGTTGGTGAAGTGAAAGTAAGCCAAATAAGTTATCTGGCAAATGAAAAAAGTTCAAAAGATACTTCGGTCAATACAAAATAGGTATTTGTAAAAATCTGTGAAACGTAGTTTGGTGAAGTGATACTTATGTCAAATAATATTTCGATAATTTAAAAATATGGCAAACAATACATATGACAAAAGAGAAGTTGGTCAACCGTTTTCGAGGAAATGAAAATCGAAATTTCGGGAAAGTAATCGGTGCCACTGAAATGGACACATTTATGCAGAAATGAAACATCCCAAAATGGTTTTGATAATTATATATATTGATCAAACTTAATTATAAGTGTGGCCACGAACACTATGTTCGAATGAGAAAAGTCATAAAAAATAAAAATAAAGTTTGTTACGACTTATTTTTGCGCATATATTAAACAATTACAAAACGAAAGTTACGAAGAGTCAAACGTACATAGTGCCTAATTGTTTAATAGGTATATGCGCAAAAATAAGTCCTAACAAACTATTTTTTATGTGACTTTTCTCACACTCTCACTTTAATGAATACATGTGTACGTATGTATTACTAAGTTTTTGGGTGTGAATTACCTGACTCCGAGTAGTCAAAAGTCAAAGGTCGCGCCACTTTGACGTCAAGTGGCGGGATCAGGGAGATCATGACATACTTCCTTTACCTTTAGAGGTACAAATGTCTGGCCCGGGGTACAAATAAATAGTACATATGTAGCACAAACATTTTAATGTTATACATTTCAAATTGGGGACTTGATCCCGTCATCTTGATGCTCACGGCGTTTTGCTTTGTAGGCATTTAATAATTTAGTCATTTTGCTTTGTAGGCATCGACTTTAGGCAATCTGCTTCTTAGTCAATTTGACATTTCGGACATGCTGCTTCATAGGCATTGCTCATTTAGGGCAAACAGCTTTTTAGGCAAATCCCATGTTTAGGTGTAACGCCTTCATTGGTATTTTGCGTATAAGGGCGTTTAACGTCTGTGAGACAATAAAATCTATACAATTAGTAAAAAAAAAATATTTTTCTTGCCCTTGTATGGACTGTAACAACTTAAATCTTTAGTGGAAATTACAGTAAGTAAATAAAATAACTATTGTTTGGGAATTTTTTTTATTGAGGATTATGGTATTATCGTTTTCCACCGACGCGTGGTGCAGATTTCTGACTCACTTTCGCCGCTTTGGTCTTGGGTGCGGTCTTGGATTTCGTTGGAGGAGCAGTGGCCTTCTTAGCAGCCTTTGTGGACTTTTTTTGTTCCTTCGCAGCTCTGTTGACAATGAAAACTAATCAGGACCTTATCAAATGAGTTGGACCTCGTAAACCAAAATTCTTGAACTTTTAACTTATCACCATACTATCCTAACCTAATAAACCAACCTTAAAAACAAAACTAAAAAGGCCATAATTAAATCAGTACTTCTGCTGCCTATATAGGCCTACAACAAATGGTAGAACACGCTTATATAAGCGTGTTCTACCATTTGTTTAAAGGTGTTGTTCTGAAGAATTGTCTAACCCATAGTGTGTGGCGGTCTCTTTCTATCACGAACTACTCGCCACCGGCAAAGTTTATGGTCAGATGTTGGAATTATAAATAATCGCGTATATACGAAACTTTCAAAATAAAAAAAACCGGTGTACGCTCAGTTTCTGGAATGAGTTCCTTGCCAAGGTTTTCTCAAACTAGTTCAGCGTGGGGTTCTTTAAAAAGGGCGTGAGAAAGATTTGACAATGTCGACCACGCGCGGGTGATCCTTTGGTGTTGCAAGCAGCCATGGTCTATACTGTTATTAATCTGTGCTATGGTGACAGCTCAACGTTTATCATCAACCTATCGCTATATTTTAACGGTATAAATAGTAGATTGTCTTGACACGCATTTCTGCCAAGATATTTTAATGCCAATAGTTCCGAGGCTGGAATGGTGCCTTTCACCAGAGATTAACACTGCTTTTCATTTCAAATACGAGAAAAGTAAAAAAAACTAGACAAATAATTAAATTTGTAAAAATGATTTCAACCTATTCTTCCCATTTTTTCATTTTTTTAGTCGTTCTCCCTGTAAAGAGACGGTGCACACTAGACCGAAAATAAAAAATAATGGACTTAGCGAGAATATTGACATTTTATAAAAAATTTAAAAAAAATCTTTTATAGGGAATTTGATTTTGAGCAACTTTTGTCATTACACTTTTTTCGATATTTCAAGTCTAAATAGGTTAAAAAAAATAAAGACGAAAAAAATGTATGGAGATAAAGTTTTTTCTTTCTTTCTCGAATTGTATAAAAGTGTCCGTAGTAAAACCTTTTGGGACGTAAACTAACCCAATTTTACTTCACTTTCACATTTAAAAAAAATGCCCCTACTTGAATCCCCGGTAGGTACGAATGACAATAGGTATTTTAATTTATGGGCCTCTATGTAGCCTGGAAATCAACATTTTCCAAGTTAGATCGTATATTTATAGTCTCCGAAAATCTCCACTTGCCCTGAACCCCTTTTAGGGTTATTGACAGTGAAACTTAAATGCAAATGGACCGAGGCCCACAGATGTCAAAATCGATTTATGAAGAAAAATATGGACTGGCTGGAGACCAAAATCAAATGGCCTCGATGTAATTCCATAACATAATGGATTGTAAGAGCCGGACCCATACCATGGCCGGCGAGGATCCCCGATTTAACGCCGATGGATTTTTATGTGTGTGGGGGGGGAGGGGGGGGGGGGTTGTCATATGAAAAGCATTACGACCAAATGACGCCGATCGCAAATGTTGATGTGATTTGAAACAAAACTTTTGCGAACTTCTGTCGTGAAAAGCAATTTAAGAAAACGTATGAGAATTTGTTAGAAATAACGGTGGCCATGTAGAACATGAATAATAAAAATATAACGTATTTTTTTGTTTTATTTACGTATTTTAGCTATTTTTACCTCAAACTAAAAATGTACCCTCTGCTATCTTAACTGTTATTTAGTCAATGTTTTGCCTATTTAATACCAAGTGTTATACGTTTCTAAATACCTTAAGGGACGTAGAAGTTTTTAAAATTACTTGCAGAATAAGTTCCATACATTTTTTTTAAAAAAAGTCTTCAAAGTTAAAATAACTTAGTGAAAATTCTTTAATTTCAACCATTGTCAAGCAGTTTTATTAAGCTGTAAGTAGTAGGTTCAGTTTTTGTTCATCATTTTTTTTAATTGACGTGTCTTGTAACTGGGTACATAAAAAACCGGACCCTAGTAGCTCCAACCGCAAAAAAATCGATAAAAAAGCCAAAAGATAAAGATTTTTAAAAAATATCTTTTAAATTCAATATCTCCATAACGGTTAAGTTTTGGATACCATATTACAGGATCAATACCATCAGAAATTACCTGAATAATAACGTCCTTTAATATTCTGTATGACTTTCCCTGTAACCATGTAATATCGTCAAAAATTATGATGGTTCGATCCACGTTAGTTCGAAATGTGGACAATCCTTCTCCTAAAATGTTAAGCTGATTCAATGTCAGCATGCATGCATGACTTTAAAAAATCTGCTTTGTCTGAAGAAAATGAAATAATATTTGATGTAATAAATTATTATAAATAAAGATTAAAAAATACGATATCATATAATGTATTCATTATTATTTATTACTTCCACATAATATCATTTATTATGGGAGTTTTCAAGTAATTAGGGTGATTATAGGGGTTTCTGATTATAGTTTTACGGATAAATATTTTTGAGAGTTGGTAACACTGAACCGCTGCATTCCTATGAAGATTTAAAGAGTGTCCAGGCTGTGACATAACATAGCCTTATTACTTACTTAATAGCCTGGTCTCTCTGCGCTTTACGTACTTCTGGCTTCATATTACGTTTGGCCATGATATCATTGAGAGAAGCACCAACAATAGCACGCTGGAACTTCTGTGACCTCCTTGTGCGTTTCTTGGCTTGTTCTTCTTCTTGACCTTTCTTAAATTTGCGCCTGGAATGAGAGTAAATAGCACTTCATTAGTAGGAACAGTGCTGATATTCTAGAACTACATTATAAATTCTAAGCAAAAAATAATGACAATAAAATAATAACAATGACACTGAAAAACATTAATTTTACTTAGAACCAAAACAACTTGAATAATTCATAAAAAATTTAACTGAGCCACACCAGCCCCTGGCACCAGGTCAACAATTGAATATAATATTCTGTTTGGGTTGTGATTGTGAATATTATACAGATTTGTGAACACAGTTCTATAAAATATGAATAATACAATCAATGCTTATTCCAGCCATCTACAGAGAGTTCACAATTGTTTGCAATTTTATTGGAATAATATCATTATCATCATATCAGCAGAGAGACGGCCACTGCTGGGCATAGGCCTCCCCCAAGGATCTCCAAACTGATTGGTCCTGCGCGACCCTCACCAGATCATTGATCCACCTTGTGTGAGGTCTACCAATGCTGCGCGTCTCTCTCCGGTACATGGCCGCCACTCGAGGACCTTTCCGCCCCAACGCCGTACGGAACCGATACCTGGCTGCTTACAATGGGTCTCATAAGAAAGCTCAGAGTCAACCAAAGGACAATGCTTGCTTGGTGTTTCTCTGTGTGATCAAATCAGAAATGATGGGATCTGCAGGAACTAAGGTCACTGACATAGCCCAAAGAATTGAGTCTCAAGTGGCAGTGGGCAGGCCAGATTGCAAGGCGGACTGGAATAACATACTTGAATATAATTTAACCTTTCTACCAGCAGCAGGCAGCTAGCTGGTAGGCTTCCTTACACAATAAAAAATTCTATTGTGTGGTATGAGAGTGCTATACAGAGAGATAAAACTACAAACTTTTTATTGTATCATGTAGCATAAAAATCATGACACAATACAATACAAATGTAAGACTAAATATCAGCCTAAATTAATTGACATTAGTTTCAAATTTATTTAACTGTACCTAATTATTAAATTGCATTGGGCCAGTGTGGTGGTGGTGTTACGGCCCAAACTTCTCATGTGTTTCCCCATGTAAATTTAGTTTGGATGAGAGAATGAAACTAATAGTAAAAACCAATATATGTATTTCAACCAGAGAATGAGAGATAGACATGTTGATAAGACTCAATGACCATCTTAAAAAAAAACACTAAAAAGGCAAAAATAATTTAAGATAGTATAGGTAATAGGGGTTACAGTATGAAGTTGCCGTTTTATTG
Source organism: Nymphula nitidulata (assembly GCA_947347705.1). NCBI lineage: Eukaryota > Metazoa > Arthropoda > Insecta > Lepidoptera > Crambidae > Nymphula > Nymphula nitidulata. The sequence continues at coordinate 10,361,702 of OX374625.1, read as the reverse complement.
TAATAGGTACTTCAAATTGACATAGAACCTTCATGGTTTGAGATTTTTGAGTGAAACTTTTTTCAAATTCTTCGTTCTTTTAAAAAATGTGCAACATTCGATTATCAACTTTCAGTTATTTTTTTTATTCAGCTTAGACAAGCAAGATGGATACTTCGAAAATTCGAGGATATTTCAATACGAGTTCCGACGCGGAACTATCGCGGCAGAAACAGCTCGCAATATCAATGTTGCGTTTGGAGAGGGGACTGCTAATGAACGCACCATGCGATTTTGGTTTAAACGCTTTCGTGATGGTAATTTTGATTTGAAGAACGAACCACGTGAAAGACAGCCCAGACAGGTGAATAACAATGAATTGAAAGAGATGGTGGAAGCCGATCAGAGCCAATCTACACAGCAATTAGCGGCATAGTTTAACGTTACCATACCAACAATATTGCGTGATTTGCGTCAAAATAAATATAAAAAACTGGTTGCCTCATGATTTGACTGATCTGCAGAAAGAAACGCATGTTGAAACTTGTGTTGCCTTGTTGAATCGATACAAAAATGAAGGAAAATTGGATTGAATTGTGACATGTGATAAAAAGTGAATTCTTTACGATAACTAAGCGAAAAATGCAATGGCTTACCCCAGGTCAAACGCCATTACAGTGTCCTAAAGCAAAGCTTACCATAAAAAAGGTAATTCAATTCAAATTATTTTATTACAGAATAATATCATCCATATTTTGTTACAATGACAATTCTTAATATTACAGTAAATTAATGAAAAAAAATAAGTCAATAGTAATGGTAACTGTTTGGTGGTCTCAGTATGGTGTTAGTCAGTATAGCTTTCTCTGATCTGGTCAAGCAATAACGGCAGATGTCTACTGTGCCGAACTCCCAACAATGATAGCAAAACTTGCAGTGAAACAGCCTCCACTCATGAATCGATCTTCACCGTTATTTCTCCATGCTAACGCGAGACCTCATACAGCATGAGAAACCATTTCAACTCTACAGGAACTGCAATTAGAAACCATTTGTCACCCTCCGAATTCGCCGGACCTTGCTCCAACAGACTACGATTTTTTTCGAGATTTGGACAATTTTCTGTGATAAAAAGTTTTCTTCCCAGGAGGCAGTACAAAATGCTTCCACCGAGTTTGTAGAATCCAGATCACCAGAGTTCTATCGCAAAGGCATAAATGACCTTCCTATTAGATGGCAGCAATGTATAGATAATATCGGTAGATATTTTGATTAAATAAATATGTGAAATTAAAAAAAAGAATTCCAATTTTTCAGTACAAATTAGCAATTTCATACTTTAACCCCTAATATGTATTTTTTGACTAAACAAAAATTTGTTTAAAATTTAAAATTGTGTTCCTGTCTCCGGGCATTTATAGAATTAGACAATTTGCTAGTATGACATTTTGCTATATAAACATTTATCAATAGTTACGACATTTTGCTACAAATACCTTTCTCTAGTTAGGCTTAATGCTCCATAGATATTTTGCTACTTAGACATAGTGATCATAAAGCCTCTTATTCCATTTACAATAAGAGTCGCAAAGAGTAAGAAGTCAAAATAATTATTATTGCTTGTGACTGTAATAAAAAAAATTCTGTGTGCTATATTGTCTTTATCTTAGCGTTGTTTCACCCCTAATCCAGATTTAAACAAAATTTTTAATGTTTGGTTACTAGTACTAACAATCATTCTTCAATATAAGAGTGTTTTTCATAACTCGAGTTATGCCAAAAGGAGACAATACATTGACCAAATCGCTGGTTGTTTTGACTAAAAACAACCGATTGCCAAAATTAAGAAGAATGAAATTAAGTTCATTTCTCAATTAAATTAAACATAACATTTGTATGGTAAAGTATGTGATATTATTTTAAAAATTCTAAAAATAAGAATATATAAACTTACCTGTAAAGGACAGTCCATGTCACTTTGCGAGGATTTCTCCTCATGAGGTGGGCTGCTTCACATTTTGAGTTTAGAAATGTGAAAGACTGAAAAATATTATAATATTTTGTAAGTCATTACTGCGATAAAGTATTTAATAAAGGTTTAATTTTGAAATTAAAATGTAAATGAATGTTATAACCCCCGTAACATTTAAATGTATCTTTTACCTTCATCAAAACAGGAATACATTTTTCAATATATTTTAAACGACTGTAATAATCGGAAGAATAAATATTTTTCATTATATAGAAATTATTTATATTTTACCTTGCCGTCCACTTTAACCATAGTTTTCCCATGGCCTGGATAAATCTTGTATCCACTGTAAGCGCAAAGACCGATCCTGAAAATAAATCACAATTATTATTCACTCGTCACTTCACTTTTCAAATATGGTTCTAAATAAACATAATTATATTAGATCATTTAAATAAAATTGAATTCAGAAACACTACTAACTTCATTTTGACACGATAAACGAAAAAGACCAAAGAGAATATAAAACGCTACGCTAGAAAAGACTTTGTTCTATAGTAATATTAGTGATGTGACTGGAATCGCAAATATCGCAATTGATTCGATTAGCATCATTTTTTTTTTTACACAACTAGATGACAAACAAGCTGACGACCCACTTGGTGGTAAGTGGTTACCGCCGCCTATGGGCACCTGCAATAACAAGGAAAAGCACTTGATATTGCAGGTGCGTTGTCATCCTGAGCCCTAAGATGAAATGCCGTCCATGCCCAGTAATTACACTGGCTACCTTTCCCTTCAATCCGAAACACAGCGAACTGAGCTCAAATCAAATGACTATTTTTATTGAATCGATTCGTCTCTCAGCCAGCCGATTCATATGTCTTTTTTTTAATTATACACGTTCATTGCTTGACAGTTAAATCTTTTTTAAAGGGTAAATACATCTTCTTAGAAAAATAATTAGTGTGAAAAGCTATTTGTCAAATGGATAGCTTTATAATTTGCATTTCGATTATTTATAAGTCTGAGAAAAAAGTGTCTATTCTAAAATTGTGTGTAAAAATGTCAAATGTATGGACACCCGGCCGTCTTGAACAGTGTATTCTGTTAAAAACGGTATAAATATGCCAAACAGTGTTCCATTGTCCATTTTCTTTTTATTTGCTTTCTTCCGTAGTAATACAAAACAAAAAAAAACATTATGAGATAATACGGTGTTTGGCGGGATTTGGTAGAGGCCCTAATTCTGATAAACACATGCTAAGTTTAAATTTAAGTTCAGTGCATTACTTTCTATCAAAATGAAAACGAAAAGGATGGCTGTCATATAATTTGACATTTAGAAACGTGCGTTCTATTTTCGACCTTATTAAACGTGATAAAATGCAGTGCTTAGGAGGCACCTCCGTACGTGCCGTCTAAAATTGTCTATGGTTTCTTTGAAATCTATCTAAATTTAAGTGACAGCTCTAAACAGATTCTTGCTATCTTTTTCATATTACTTATTGCGAGAAAGAGATATAATGTACTTAAATTTAGAATTAAAGTGTGTTCCCAGAATTAGGCCCAGGGTCAGTCAAGATTTTTATTGCAATAATTAAAAATTGTGTCTGAGTGAACTTTGTGTTCATAAATTGGTGTAATTTTATAAACCAAGTGTATGTAACGTGAACTTAATGACAAACAAGCTGGCTGACAGCCCACCTGATATTTTTTTTTTGTTGATTCTCCCTTTAAAGGGAAGGCAAAGGGAACTTATGCCCATACAGTATTTCTTTATTTCTTATTTTATTGCATTAAAATGCTGACGTAACACTTTTTAATGCTTCTTGGAAGTATTTGACACGAAATATATGACGACAGTCACTTTATGTGCTACTTGATGAGGTGGATAACCACAAAAAAGTTCTCATCGTATTTCACTACATAATCACTTTTATTCTAATAATCTTTTTGTTGCACGTCAACACAAACACTAGAATAATAAAACTACACCACTTTTATAACACAATGTTCGCTCCGACACAAGTTTTAATTATTGTAATAAAAATCTTGAGTGACGCCACAAAAACCCGCCAAACACTCCCGCCTGATATAATTAAGTCTAGTAACATAATAGACAAGTTTTTTCCCCGAAGGGTATAAAACTAATATTTAGGTTTCAGCCGAAAGGCTTGAACGACTTGACTTGAGATTTCCCTCTTGAACATCAGCGCTGCCTAGTATGAACTTTGTGTAAATATTGCAGAATCAGTATGAGGGTAGACGAATATCTGCATGCCGGTGCTGAGCAGTCCTCATTTTATTCAGTACCTATTTGAATTGAAACGAGGAAGTGAGAACCAGGAAGGAGTAATATTGGTGGGTCAAGCCTTTCGGCTGAAACCTAAATGGGCCTAATTCTGGTAAACACATGCTAAGTCTAAATTTAAGTTCATTGCATTTCTTTCTATCAAAAGGAATACGAAAAGGATGGCTGTCATATAATTTGACATTTAGAAACATGCGCTCAATTTTCGACCTTATTGAACGTGATAAAATGCAGTGTTTAGGAGGCACCTCCGTTCATGCCGTCTAAAATTGTCTATGGTTTCTTAGAAATCTATTTAAATTTAAGTGACAGCTCTAAACAGATTCTTGCTATCTTTTCCTATTAATTATCGCGAGAAAGAGATATACTCTACTTAAATTTAGAATTAAAGTGTGTTCCCAGAATTAGGCCCAATATTAGTTTTTAACCCTTCGGGGGAAAAACTTGTCTATTTATTTGAGCCTTCAGGCCTGACCCACTTGAGATACTTCCAAGGTGCATTAAAATGTTGGCGTACGTAACACATTTTAATCCACCACCAATAAATGAAGAAAAAAGAAATACTGAAGAATTAGTACCCTTTGCCTCCCCATTACAGGAAGAATGAATTCAAAAAAATTATCTGTGATCTATTATTTTTGTATGCTTACATTACTCTTTGTTTGTATGTGAATTGTGATTTTTAATCCTGATTGTATCAAAATAGAATAGGAATGAATAAATTGAATTTCTTGCGTTATTTTACGCATACTCTGAAAAGAAACAAGAGCAATGTACCGTCTGAAGAGGTCAAAGGTCCTTCCGTAACTTCCATAGCAGCACGATATAAGCCTTCTGAACTGCAGAAGTTTATTTTGGTATGGACTAAAAAGTTCAAAACTAAAGAAGAAATCCCAAAATACGTATCGTAAGCACGAATCGTTTACTTTATCCATAATAATTATTGAACACTCATGCTTGAAATATGTACTAGAAATAGCATTTCAATAATAGAAAAACATTACATAGGTACTGTCATTGTTTGTGAAGCATTATGTAACATTTAAAAACCTTACTCCTTGGTCTTTAGTTGTTAATATACTTTGATAAAAAAAGCACACGGGGTTTCTTTTTTGAATAATTTCTGTTTTCACTATCTAATCCAGTTCTTTATGTAGAATATAAATACAAACAAATTTAGCTTATGAATTTGTAATATTTTTGCAGGGCAGAATTGATTGACCGATCTCGCAGTGAAGCCCGTATAAAACTGTCCAATATTCTTATGTTGCTTACCGCACTGGCTAGCTTTGGAGCAATAATGGCAGGAAAATCTGCTGCCAAGAGAGGTGAATCTGTGCACCAAATGAATTTAGACTGGCATAAACAGTACCAAGAAGATTATAAAAAAAAAGAAGCTGATAATTAGAACTTTATTTTTCCTAAATACCTAAGCCTGTTAATGTTTTTTATGCTTAGTACCACTCATAAGATATTTAATTTTTGTATATAGTTTATACAGATAGTTTGACAAATTAGAAGTTTTATTTCAGAAACATATGTAAATAATTTAACCACCATAAAAAATAAATAAGTATTAGAATTGCATTAATTTAAAAGATAGCTAAAGTCTGGTTTGAGGTAAATCTATTATTAAATGTGTATTTACATTACATAAATGTGTATGTTTGCAAATATAAGTAATTACACAATTTCAACATTTCGATGGTAGACTAGCATAAAATTACTGACTAAAAATTAATAGCTTTTTAAAAGTCGTTTTTAGCTAAGTGGGTAGAGCAGGCAGTAGATTTTGTTTGTGCGGATCCAACCCCAGATTATGTATTTTTTCCAGTCTACAGAATTAACTGTGTGAAGTGGTAATAAAAAAACAAACAGACTAAGTAACTATTTTTAATATTAATATGTACACTAAAAAAAAGCAATTTTTATTTCCAGTCTTCATAAATCTTTCGGCTTATAATAAGTCCGGCATTTTTCCATAAATAATTTAGATGTTTTCTCTTGTATAACTTCTTCAACACTCAACTCTGTTTGTAATAAATGTAACTAAAAACAGAAAATTTGTAGAATAAATTATGTAATTATTTTAATAAGTATTAAAAAAAATAAAAAATATGTACCTTTTTCTGTTCATTCTTGAGTTTTTTCAAAACATCGTAATCATTTAAATTTTCTTGTTTAGCTGCTTTGAGTTTTTTTACTGTTTCAGCAGTTGCAACTATGCAACTTTTAATAACATTTTCCCTATCAGAGTGGCCTTTTTGAATCTGAGAATATAATTCTTGACAAGCAGATGAAGCATCCACTTTACTTTGAAAAGATTCTGTTGGTATGGAAGTGTTTAAAGAATAAACTATTTTGTCATCAAGTATCCTCATTTTTTTCAGGATATCCTGTGAATACACCAAAATACATTTACTGCTAGTTCAGATGTAAGATTAAGCTCAAATAAAAGATGTTTTAAACAAATACCTGAAACTCTAAAAAATCTGGACAAATCATTTAGCAGTGGTTTTTAAGTTTACGTTTTCAAAAAATATTGTCTAACACATTTGAGGTTAGCCAAACAGCCAAAGACTTCTAATCACAGATTACTATAATCTGTCTGTTCTGTGTCTGTGGTGTGCACAGATCACTTGTGTGTCTGTGTCCAAAGAGAATATAAAACGCTACGCCTGTGTGTTGTGAGTGTGACTACAAGAGGGCTCGTTCCAAGCCTACAACTTTTTACTTTAAGGCCTTTCCGTACCTTTGGGCATGACGTTTGGCAGTTTGGCTGTCACAACTAACCCGTTCCGGGCCTCGGAGAGTTGCAACGGTTGCAACTTTTTGGCGATAAATTTTGACGGTTAAAAAACACTATGACGTTTAAAACGTCATAACATTCGTCAAATGAGATGGGGTATGTCAAATCACAGAAAAGGTACTCCTTATTTTTAGTTTCCTTTTAATAAAAGTGAATAAAAGTTTAAATACAGACTTAATACAGAAAACTTAATGCGGAATGGAAGCCTTTAGATAATAATGAGAGTCCTTGTCAAAATTTGAGGTTATAAAAACAACTTGAGTCGTTCCGTTCCCAACTTAGAGCAAGACAAAAAACAAATCGGAGTGTAGACTCGGAACGCGCCTAGGACCACAAATTTGAAAGTTGAAAGTACAGGGGCTTGTTCCAAGCCTACAACTTTTGAGTATATCACTAAATAAATATTTTCTTTCTTACTCTAAAGGTCGTTCCGTGCCTTTAGACATGACGTTTGGCTGTCATGAATACCCCGGTCCGACCCTCGGAGAGTTGCAACTTTTTGACGATCATTTTTGATGGTTAAAAAACACTCTGACGTTTAAAACGTCATATGTATTAGCGACCATCCGTCAAATGAGATGGAACATGTCCAATCTCAAAAAAGTTACTTCTTATTTTTAGTTTACTTATATATAAGTGAATAAAAGTTTAAATACAGACATAATACAGAAAATGTATTGCGGAATGGAAGACTTCGTATAAGTTTTAGATAATGATCGAACTCCTTGTCAAATTTTGAGGTTATAAAAGCACTTGTGTCGTTCCACACCTTAGAGCAAGACAAAAAACAACTCGGAGTGTTTGGAGTGTAGGCTCGGAACGCACCCCAGTGTAAGGTTCAATCACTGAGGAAGAGAAGCTCCTTGCGTAGAGTAATAATTATTATTAATAATTTCTTCGTCATAGGTTTTTTGTGGCTCTTTTTCGTTTTTTTTTGTTCATTCTCCCTTTATTGGGAAGGCAACGGATTATTTTAACGGTTTATTGTATTAAAATATTTTAATGCATATTGGGAGTATTTGACGCGAAATATATGATGACACTGGCCCTAATTCTGAAGAACACATGCTAAGTCTAAGTTCACTTCACTTCTTTAAATATTTGGCAATCGGTCGTTCTTAGGTATGCAACCATTACTGCCAGACTCAAGTTAGGAGAAACACACGTATTTGCGAAAATTGCCGGTACGAATAGCCAAATGTTGCACACTGGTTTTGGGTTACCTGAGGAAAGGACAATACAAAAGTTGACACCACAAAGACGTGACTCAAAAAAGCATAACATTATTTAAGCTAGTTACCTACAAGTACACAGAAAATACATAGGACGGTTAAAAAGTAATTTTATGAAGGGAGTATTTAGTAATTAAAATATAATAAAACTAGAAAAATTTGACAAAACTGAGGCAGGAATCGAACCCGCGACCTTTCGCAATCCGGGCGACTGCTCTGACCACTGAGCCACCCAGGACTTGGGATATCCCTGTGAAGTTCTTCTAGTCTATCTGTATTTGCGTTTATGAGCTAACGTCCACCCTACAATGTCGAAATATGCTATTTCAACATCCGAAACGAGCATTTTTACAAATACCTACGATTCGGTTAAGTTGGGGCAGTGCTTTCAAATATTCTTAATTTTTGATTTTAACATTATTATAAATGTTTGAAAAATTACTTAGTAATTAAAATAGAATAAAACTAGAAAATTTTCACGTCCTGAGGCAGGAATCGAACCTTTCGCAATCCGGGCGACTGCTCTGACCACTGAGCTCTATTAATCACAGTTAAGAAAATAAATAATATGGGAAATTGCTACCCGATTGGCTAGCAACAGATTACAACAAAGTTTTTAAATAATCAATATGTCATGTTATTTCAATACATGAAGCTGCACAGCTAGTGAAGCTTGAAATACACTGTTCTAGCCGCCTCCACATTGCCAGCCCATAAGGTCACTTTTCACGCCTCATTTTAAGATACCCATTTTAAAGGAAGGAGGAAACACATGTGCTGGCAAAGAATTCCAAGTTTTTGAAGACAAAGAATCGAGTTACTAAACTTATTTGTGCGCGGTTTTGAGGTGGAGACAGTGAATTGATGACTCCGACGACCGCCACGCACGAGGGTAAGAGGAAGGAGGAAGGTGGGATCAGTTCAAAAAGCGATGCAATAAGTGATGCTATGTCTCGCCGCATTTGCAAAGGCTCGAAGTGTGCTGGTAAAGAATTCCAAGTTTTGGAAGTCCGACAAAAAAACGAGTTACTAAACTTCTTTGTGCGAGATGTTGAAGTAGAAATAGTAAATTGATGACTTCGAAGACCACGCGTGCTCCTGAGTAGGAAGAAGGAAGGTGGGATAAGGTCGAAAAGCTCCTCAGAACACTCTCCATGATATAGACGATATAAGGCGCTAAGCGATGCAATGTCACGACACGATGGAGTTGTAGTAGCTCTAGGCTCGTTTGTGACCTCTACGTCGTCAGTGATAAGGACGGCATGACGCTGAAATTTGCCCAGTTCATCGAGGAGGTACTTGGGGGAGCCATCCTACAAGTGCATGCAATATTCGACGCAATACCGCACCTGAGTATTGTACAGAAGGCGTAATGGATCTGGCGTGAAAAATCGACGCACCTTGTTCAGGACACCGAGCTTCTGGGAGACTGTTTTGATAAAGGTTTCGATATAATTCCCCTGTTTCAAATCGCAGCATATTTCCATACCGAGTAAGTTGATGGAGCCCTGTGGCGAAAGAGTAGTGCCCTAAAGAGAGGGAAGGGGAAGGAACGGCGACATTTTGGCTGTAAACTCCCACTACTAAATACCGTTTTATGTAAATTTTGTTCGGCAGTTAAAGTTATATTTTTAATAAAGGTACCAAGAAATACTGATATAGGATTTACTAATTACACTATTCAACTTGCAAATTTTTGAGTTGGTTCTGCGGTTCAACACTTACAAAACAGAGATTTTTTAGTTTTGAGATGTTTCGTACAGTCAACAAACAGCACACCAAGCGTAACAGTTTGACATTGGGACTGCCCTTATTTCGTCAGTTGTAGAGGTGGTTTTCGTAGTGCAACTGTTTTAGCTAAAAATGTACAGACATACATATATAGGTAGGACGGACGGGTAAAAAAAGGATTCATCACAAAAAGCATGTGGTTCGGTGTTCCCTACCAGTCCACAAATAATCTAAATAGCTTCAAAGCTCGCTACATCGTCAAACCCCTCTTAACTTCTTTCAGAGCTTGAGTGGGATCAGAGTGAACTTTATAGTAAAAAAAGTAGGTACATGAAAACCATATAATTAATTTTGAGTTAAACATATAAAACTTTACCGACACATATCTACGTCAATATTGTCAGTAAATTTCAATTTAATAGTAACAGTGCTAGGTGTAGTGACATCGGCCACCAAAATATCAGCGCCATTAAACAAGCCAAGTTCTGTAATTTTCTTCTTGAGATTGTCTCTTGTTCTCTCCTCAATGCTCTTGACGGACGGCATGTAAAGCGTTTTATTGCGGCCATTAATAACTGTGGTAATTCCTGTAACAATTGGTTAATTAAATTTTGAATTGATCTACAAGTATTCTTAATTTTTGATATTAACATTATTATAATTGTTTGAAAAATTACTAAGTAATTAAAATATAAAACTAAAAAAAAATCACGTCCTGAGGCAGGAATCGAACCCGCGACCTTTCGCAATCCGGGCGACTGCTCTGACCACTGAGCCACCCAGGACTTGGGATATCCCTGTAAAATTCTTCTAGTCTATCTGTATTTGCGTTTATGAGCTGACGTCCACCCTACAATGTCGAAATATTCTATTTCAACATCCAAAACGCCACAAACATGATCTACAAGTCATAAAAAATACTGTCAAAGAATAATTGTATGATCTGAAATGTGGAATTCAAGTAGATCTAACCTGGACCCTTCATCAGATATGCTTGGTCTTCACAAAGCTTGTCATAAATGGTTTGTAAAGTAGAATCAGATTCAATTTCCAGCACTCTTGTAGTATTGCTGCAGGCTACGCAATCGGGGCGACGTTCCGCATTAAACGTGTAAGTGTACACTCCATCAGCCATGTTTAACATCATGTAGTTATTCATATTGGTACAGCAGGAGGTAGCGAGTTTAAACACCTTAAAAATAACAATTAGGCATTAATTAAGCAGATTGTAATGTAATGCTTTAAATGGTATTTGAGAAACATTATGTAGGTTACATTTCCTATTGGACTGGTATTTTATCTTATCAAACACACCTCTTACTGGTTGATTGGGAAATCATGACAGTTACTTCTTATTTGTTGATCAATTAAAATAAATAAATAAAAATATTAAAGTGTTTCAGCTGCTAAGGTGACTGGTATTTTGTCGGCGACGTGAGTCTAGTTACTGCTGGGTCATTGTACTGTGTCCTCATAATTTCTAGAGTTGTATTCTACAGGTACAAGACCTTGTTAAATCACTCAGTACCAAAGTTCAGTAACGTCTATTACCTGTGGCTATTATAAATAGGTGTTTACATACCATTTGTATGAACAGAGTTGAGAATTAGGTATGACATTTTCATACACACATTTCAACAGTTTTTAGTGTCATTTGAAAATAGCTGAACAGATTTTGATGCATTGCAAACTATAGTTAGATGAAAAAACTATGCACAGTTTAAGTCAATTTCTTAAAAACACATAAATATACCTAGTTGAAGTAATTAAACCAATGACACATTGAAAGAGGTGTTTTACTGACTTACCTAGTAATATGCTTATTGCGTAATACATAAATTTAAATTCTAAAAGCTGCATTATTTAACTACTAATAATAATAATATTCATACACTCACACCTATTATCTATCCCAAAGTAAGCATCATTAAGAGCTTGTGTTATGGATACTAGATAACGGATAAATATTGATAATCATCATCACCAGCCTATATACGTCCCACTGCTGGGCACAGGCCTTCCTACATGGCAGAAACATATGAGGAGTTTGGGCCATAACACCACCACGCTGGCCCAATGTGCGTTGGTGGGTTAAAGCGGTTGCAGTAACAACCGGGACCACCAACTTAACATGCCGCCCGAAGCACGGAGGAGATCAAGATTGTAAATTTGATTGACCCATCTAGGGACCGAACATGGCGAAAGTTGCTTTGTTTTCGTGATCGAAACCAGAACGCTCTAACCACTACGCCACCGAGCTCCTCAAATATATATATATTGACAATAATATATATAAATATTAGACATATACTAAATAAACATATAAACATGCATGACTCGTAAAAAAATGTTTGTACTCATCATAAAAACATTTGCTCCTACCGGGATTCGAACCCAGGACCTCTTCACCGAGTAGCCTGCATAGCAAGGGGTACAGACCACTCGACCAGCCAGACGTCTATTGATACATTGCAAATAGATGTAGGAAAAAATGTAACTATATAAATAAATGAAATAAAATGTGAGGAAAAAATGGCAAATTCATAGGCCTGAAACACCAATTATAAAATAAAGGTAAGAATGGGGTTAAAGTGTTATAGGATCATATCTCTTGGTTAACATCACATGTGGCCTATGCTTACAGATTAAGGTTACCTCTGTAGCACAAGCAGCTGCAATAGCAGCATTAGCACTAGCTACAGCTGGAATAATGTTCTTCAAAACTCCTTGTGTCAGACGGTAAGTAACATTAGTAATGCCGTGTTTTATGGCTCGCTCTTGCGCCTTTTCCAGAACCCAACCAACATGTTGAGGGTCATCACCATCTAGTTGCGTTGAAGCACCCCAAGGATTTTCTTTAGTCCATTGAATTACTTTCACATATTCCACACAATGCTCTGGCAATCTGAAATAATTTTTTGATGACATTTTACAATATTATTGCGAAATTCTTGAAGATTGTTACTGAAGTCTTGTTTGTAAACATAAAACCTACCTGCCTATCTTCTTAGTAGTTAGTAAATAATTGTTTAAACTTGCATGTGATTAACATAAAAATATTTAGAATTGAAGCAGATATAATTATTAAATAAGTATTTTATTTCATACAAATAAACATCTTTATCTTTGTATATGTACATGTGTATATTACTAGAAGTGTGACCATGACCATGTAGAGATCTGTTTTCGTGCCAAAAATTATCTAATGTCATATAAATGTTCACAATATTTTTTAGACTTAAATCAAAAGTCAAATTTGACATTTGCACCCACAGCTGCTGCTTTTGTTGGCTTAAATATATATATTTAGGTTCGTTTGTAAGAGCCCTATGTATGCAAATTGTGCATTGCGGACTGTAGGTGTAATAGACTGACAGAATTACTTTAGCATTGATAATATTAGTATGGATAGAGTGAATATAATTTATGCAATACAAGCCAGTAACAAGTTAAGTTGTAGTCACAACTGCCTATAAGTCTATAATTACAAAATTAATAGTACTTAATAAGCATAAATAATTTGACAAACCTAGGAGTATTAGCAATAGTACACAATGGGTAGGTTTTCTGTGGTGGATACAAATCTAGGGTACATTCAATACAGGCACTCATACCAGGAAGAATTACTCTTGCATTGCCTTTAAAACCTTCAGTGCCTCCATCAACCAGGGGTATAACACTGCTTTGATCCAAACTTCCTAAAGAAAAATTATTTTTTTATTTTTATTTACAAATAAAATAAATTAAATAAGGTTTTTCAGAATAAATTAAAAAAAACAAGGTTCATTCTTTCTAAATAGTAGATAGTAAGTATAACTCCTTACTGTCATCATTATATTGAAGCAAAGACATCAACATTCCATTGAGCCAACGTCTTGCAATAATAGAATCCAATCCACATACAACAATATGAAACTGACGATAAAACCCTTCATCCAAATCTTGAATAGTACAATGATGTGCTACTGCTTGACATCCAGGTATTCTGGAAGAGATGTAAAATAATAATAAAATAACAAAAAAAGAACATTTTATTTAAAACTGGGTTCTTTATTCACAAATAAACCCACTGATATAAACAAAAAGGGAAGATATGGTATGCATACATATTTCAGTCATAAAATGGGTTTCATGTTCACAAAACATGAATCCACAGACAGCAATATTGATTTAAGTACTTTGTAAGTAACAGTATTAATAGATAGTTTTAAATATGCACATAAGCCTTAGTAAAAAGGAGACAAGTAGGTACATTATAAATGGTAAAATAAGGAATTCTATTGACCATTCACTGCAACAGGCACATACCTTTTATTGACAAACTCAACGGCACATTTCGCTTTTGATAATCCAATATCATTCTTCCTAAACAAAAACTGCCTGTTTAAGTTTGATAGTTCTATTGTATCCATGTCTATTATATGGATCTTTTGAAATCCCATCAATGCAAGATCTTTTAATAATTCGCAACCTAGCCCCCCAGCGCCGACTATGAGGACTTTGCAACAGCTCATAATGAAGTCCAGGATCTCAGCACAAGGCTCAAAGTCTGGATGACAAAAAGGTCCAGACCTTTCTAGCAATTTACGTATATTTTGCCATTTTCTATGTTGATAGTCACATGTAGGTTGAGTCTCACCAGAATCCATGGTTTTCAATGTTTCTATGGAAAAACAACAACACTAATTTTTATCTAAAACGATACAATGAAAGTAACAAAAAATTAGCTCAACTAAAGTACATGTAGGTAATTTAATTTATTTATTACATGTGGGTAATATAATTTATTTAATAATAAATATTTATTTAATAATAAATAAATTATTTGGTCAATTAATTATGTGGGAATTTTTTTTATTTCTCTCTCTAGTCTATGGCACAGATTAGGGATGTCGATCTACATCAATGTTGAATAAACATCGTTGTTTAACTGGATAACATCGATGTTTTGACATCAATGGGTTGACTTCGATATTATCGACACATTGATGTTTTATGAATAAAATATCAAAACGTCAACTAGGTACTAGCTTCAACTAAATGTTGGATAGTCATTGTCAGATGACTATCAAGTTCAACTATTTTCCACTAGATGACACTGAAAAAATCTATCAAAGTTATTTTTTACAGTGCCTAAAAGATACTGGGAATGTTAATTTTTTTCTTTAGCATAAGTGATTTCAATAATAATAATAAACATATTTCATATGTAAATATAATAGACAGTTTTATTTGTTACCGAAAAACATCGATGTTTGAAAAGTATCGATGTTTTTCAATTGATATTTATCGTATTATATCGATTCTTTTGATTCGATGTTAATATGGATATCAACATCGATGTTTTCCTAATATCGATCATCCCTCACAGATAACTTATAAAGTCTCTATGGTAAAAATACAGGGGCTCGTTCCAAGCCTACAACTTTTTACTCTAAGGCCGTTCCGTACCTTTCCGTATGACGTTTGGCTGTCACAAGTTCACAACTACCCCGTTCCGTAATATAGATAATTTAATGCGGAATGGAAGCCTATAGATAATAATGGAAGTCCTTGTCAAAATTTGACGTTATAAAAACAACTTGAGTCGTTCCACACCTTAGAGTAAGATAAAAAACAACTCGGAATGTTAGGAGTGTAGGCTCGAAACGAGCTCCAGATGGGAAATATCAGGCTGTCGACACGACAGATTGATGATATATGTCACAGGGGTACCTGTCTTAAGCCTGAAAAATGTTTTACAGAGTTTCATATGACGAAAAACTTTTCGATTATTTTCGTTCCGATTTTTTTACTTCGTCGCAATCACGTTTGCCACTGTATCGTTTTACCTATGATTAATTTGTTTTTTTTTCGTTATTCCGACGTTTTATTTGGTGGAAAAACATTTTGCCGAACTTTGTTTGACCGAAGTAGCGTTTGTTTGAAGTATTAAGGTCCCGAACATTAATTACACCGCTGTTTCATTTGTCAAATCTTCATTTCACTTTTACAGAATTTACATGCAAGAATGCAAACTACAAATACATAAGTAAAGCTGCCGGTTAGGTTAGAGTATACTTGTGACCACTCAATGCGGAGCGACCAAAGCGAGCGGAGCTTCCTATTGCTTGCTGCATGCATGCTTTGCCTGATAATTGGAACGGAATTATTTGTTTCCAAACGTTATTGGCCCTGATTCTGGAGAACACTTGCTAAGTCTAAAGTTCAGTGCATCTCTATCTCTCAAAATGAATAAGAGAAGGATGCCTGTCATATAATTTGACATTTAGAAACGTGCGTATGTTTTCGACCTTATTGAACGTGTTAAAATGCAGTGTTACGAAGTCCCTCCGAACATGCCGTCTAAAATTGTCTATGTTTCTTTGAAATCTATCTAAATTTAAGTGACAGCTCTAAACAGATCCTTGCTATCTTTTTTCTATGAAATATTGCGAGAAAGAGATATACTGTACTTAAATTTAGAATTAAATTGAGTCTTCAGAATCAGGCCTAGTTTCGTTATATTTTTATAAATTACAATAAAATGGAATAAAAATATTTTATTCAGCGTTTCACAAAGAATCAAGAAAATAGTTACTTTTTAAAGCGTGTGAAATACGATGAGAACTTTTTTTGGTTATCCACCTCATCAAGTAGCATCATATGGAGACTGTGATCATATATTTCGCGTCAAATACTCCTAAGATGCATTGAAATGTGTAACACCAGCATTTCAATGCAATAAATGAAGATATATAGAAATACTGAAGACATGGCTGTATGGGCATTATTTCCCTTTGTCTTTCCTTTATAGGTAGGATCAAATAATAAAAAAAGGTGTGTTTGTCGGGTTTTTGCAATGAGGAAGGAATGTTCTATACATATCGTGAGTATAGAAATATCTATCATATCGACATAAAAACGTCAGACTTCATGTTGTCCCTTTTTAACCAAGCAAGTGTTGCATTTGAAAGAGGGATAAATATTACTTATTGAGTACTTCTTTCGGCAATTCTTTTCTGTGACGTCATTAGCATGTACTTTTGAAGCCAGTCTGCGACCAGTCACGTGGTATGTACCTTCATCCATAGGTTTTAAAATTTTATATCGACAACAGATGCACATAGAGAGTTACTACACTTATGAGGCAGCCAGTTTTAGTGGTCTAAGAACTTTAGGTAGGCACGCTCAGTAGGTAGTTGGGGCCAGTCCATAGTATTTCTTCGTCATAGGGTTTTTGTGGCGTCAGTTTCTATTACAATAATTAAAAATTGGGTCGGAGTGAACATTGCGTTATAAAAGTGGCGTAGTTATATTATTTAAGTGTTTGTGTTGACGTGCAACTACAATATTATTAGAATAAAAGTGATTATGGTACGATGAGAACTTTTTGTGGTTATCCACCTCATTAAGTAGCACATAAAGTGACTGTCATTCTATATTTTATGTCAAATACTCCAAATACTCCCAAGAAGCATTGAAATGTGTTACGCCAGCACTTTAATGCAATAAAAGAAGAAATAAAGAAATACTGAAGACTGGCTGTATGAGCATTGGTTTCCTTTGCCTTTCTATCATAGGGAGAATTAACAAAAAAAATAAACAAAAAATAATAATTACTAACTGTCATCCATCTGTGAAATTGTGAATCTATCTGATCTGTGCAAATCCTTTTTCAATGCTTGAATTTTGGTTGATTGATTTTTTAGAATAAAAACACTTCGTATATTTTACAAGTTCTTTCTTTTAGAAATCGTAAGTTTAGACTATAAATTACTTTGTGTCTATTAAGTTTTTAAAACTACACTGCTACCACCTATCTTTTTATATAGTCCAAATTATAGGTCTTGAGAATTTATTACCAATTTTCATTACTTGTCTTTTTACGGTCACTATTCGTGATTCGGAATCTGTTATGATGATTTGTTTCATACCTTCGTTCTAACAGATTATTTCAAATAGAACAACCGTTCTTTTCGTTAGATTAATTTTAAATAATATGATATTAAAAATATTTCTAACTGTGATTGAAATAGCAACAGTGTACATTACCATGTTTTCAATTTGTCATTAAATGCAAATATATTTTTTGTGTTTCAATAAGATGTCTGGAGGTCACAAACATAGGTACAAGAATGTAGGACTAAGCGCAGATGAGTTACGGCGTCGCCGTGAAGAAGAAGGTGTTCAGCTTCGTAAACAAAAGAGAGAACAACAGCTATTTAAACGTAGAAATGTAAACCTACCTGCACCAAATGCACCAGACAACATAGCTCTCCAGGTATTCTGTCTTTAGTGAAATAATTAAAGTTACATTAAAATTTTACATTATTTTAATGTTTACTATTAATTTTCAGGATGATATTAATATATCATCATCAGATGACATTACACCTGCCATGGTAGCAACATTGTATGGTGATAATCCCCAAGAACAAGTTATGGCCACACAGAAGTTTCGAAAGCTTCTAAGTAGAGAGCCAAATCCACCAATTGATGAAGTTATACGAACTGGAATAGTACCAAAATTTGTTGAATTCCTCACAAACAGTTCAAATCCTACTTTGCAGGTATTTGATTTATTAATCTTTATTGGTTGATAGATACACAGTATATTAATCTATAAAGAGGTATGACAATCCCTCCAAAGGGCTATGACAATTGAAAAATCAATTGTGTTTCAAATTCAATGCTGGACAGGTTAGTTTAAAATAGTGTTTTAACTTTGACATAGATACTTCAATACATAATGAAATAAAAAGCTTTGAATTTTGTGTTTTTAATATAATTAAAACTCAATATATGCATGAGTGAAAATTAAGCTAATTGCCATAAATACTGAGACAAGTAGTCTTGATAGGGTAAGGGAGATGGTGATGAGGGCCCCATATGAGGCGTGGATGGGTAGACTTCATTAGCTGAAGTTGCAAAGTTTGAAGAAATTAGAGTACACTTTATTGTACAGCTCACATTTACACATGCACATTTTTTAAACTAGTTTGTACAATGGGTTGTATATGTGGTGGCAATTTCTACTAGACATCTTTTGGATTGACAGGATAGTCCAAAAAATAACTGTACATAAAATTATAGGTATTGATAAGAAATTTATAATATAAATGCCTTATTTATTAAGGACATAAACACAAAGTGTCCCTACTAATTTATAAAAATAATAATAATTAGTAAATGGGCAGATCTTTCATAAGATATTATTCAACTTCAACATCCGAACACTTACTGTAAAACAGTAGAATGCATTGGAATACCTAACTGAAGCACACCAGTCTTGGGAAAGTCTACAATCAGCTTTCAAGTTCCAATCTCAAGGACAGGATTCATTGTGGCAGAGTTGATGAGACATCTCATTGTAAGAGTCCTGAATTTGGAGTTTAGTCATTTTAAGAAGTTCTAATATAAGAAGACTACAATAGAACTAAGTTTTTGTGAGATGACTTAAGTTGTTAATTAATTTCTATGAGATCAAATGTTTTTGAAAATAATTTTATACTAGACAATAATCTATGGCCATACTAACTACCTATAAGTTACACAAGCCCATTTAAAACAGACACTAACCTTTTTGACTGAGAATCTAAGGAGACATGATCAATACAAATAATAATAACTCTTTGAGGTTGGGAAGATCCTAAAATTTACTGAAAGTGCCCAAAACAACAAGTACCCACCAACTTGACCAACCAACCACCAACTGCCACCAATAGCTACTACCAATACACTAGTGTGTAGCTGTTAACTTGCCATCAAGTCAAAAGCTCACAGTCAGGCTAAATAAAACAAGACTGATTAGCTCTAAATACAAATAATTATACTCTTTATTGCACTTGTAAAAATGTTTTATACATAATGACAATTTGTTAGCAAGAGGGTGGACTAACTTAGTGTCTGTAAAAGTATTAAGGCTGATTTACACTTCCATAAGTACAGTAGCGAGTTAACTTGTGGTCTTGGCGAGTTAAGTTCAAATTCCCGTCCAAACAATGTTAAGAACTTAACTCGCCAAGACCGCAAGTTAACTCGCTACTGTACTTATGCAAGTGTAAATCAGCCTTTAAAAGAAATCAGCAGTTTGTATTTCTGCAAATGTGGAAATTTAAAACAAAAAGTTAGCACTACACAAACTTAAGTGTGATCTTTCTTATGCAGTTGTTTAGCCTTTATTAAAATGCTAAAATATTTGACATAATTTTTTATGGGAAGGTGGCTTTAAGTTGTGCAAAAAAAGAATGTTTAATGCTATGTGGTTCTCGAGATCCGGGATTGCTGGCCTCTGTATAGAGCCAACTAACTTTGGAGTTAAGTAATTTCTTTATAGACAAAGTTTTTAAAGTTCTTAAAATTTAAAAATTAAGTACTTTTTGTTTTGATACTTCATTGGGTTTCTTAGTTCATACTCATAAAATTCTGCAACAAATATATTTGAATCTTGTATTTTTTTTCCTAATTTACTGTTTTTCATTTATATTGTTTATGATGTGTTCAGTTTGAAGCTGCATGGGCGTTAACGAACATAGCATCAGGTTCTTCCGAGCAGACTCAAGTGGTAGTGGAGTGTGGGGCAGTGCAGGTGTTGGTAGGCCTTGTGGCGAGTGGTGCTAGTGACGATGTTCGTGAGCAAGCCGTTTGGGCATTAGGAAATGTGGCCGGAGATTCACCTTGCTGTCGTGATACAGTCCTTGCAGCAGGAGTGCTGCCCCCACTTATCGAGTTAGTATTTTCTTTTATAACATATTAATGCTAGAAGTTTTAGTGTAATTCACATACCTAAACACTGTCATGAGATTTGACACAAGTATATGGTTCTAGAAGTTTAGGTAGTCTAATTCTTATTTTCACCAACCATTTCCTAGCTATAAGTGTCTCATACTGTATATATCTATATCTATCTTTGGCAAAGAGAGCAAAGATAAAATGTAGAGGACATTTGGTAATAACCTTAAGTTAATGCCATACTAACCTTAACATAGTACAAATAGTCATAACAAAAGAGGTAGATCTCTGAATAGTTTCAAAAACTTAAAGAATATTATAAAAAATATTTTTATATTATTTTTATTTTCAGGATCCTAAATAAGTACACAAGGTTATCTATGACTAGAAATGCAGTATGGACATTGTCAAATTTGTGTCGGGGCAAAAATCCTCCAACAAATTTTGAGTCTGTTGCACCTGGTAAGTTTTATAAGTACTTATTGATATTCATATTCCTCACAAAAATAGACTTAACCAATTATGTATCAAATTCTATGTCAAAAAAGATGACATCTCTTCACAGTACTTTGTTTTTATCATTTTTATACAATCGAAGTGACAACTCACAGAGGAAGTAGAAGGATCGAGTATATACATCTATGCATATGGTAGAACAATAGCTTGCTTCTTAATTTGTGCGCTGGCAGGGCATTTTGCTAGTAATCACTTGCTACACAAATTACAACTCTTTATAACACAAGTTGGTCAAGCATGTGTTGAATGGCATAGGAATCAATGATGTGTAGTGTATGTCTGCCATTTACATATCTGGTGTAATTGTGATGCCCTGGCTAGAACCAGAATGAGACTTCTAGAAGTAGCATTTCCAATGCCAGAAGACTACGGGCTCTTTCTGCCCAGAGATATAGTAAAACTTATGGCATCTATATTCTGGACGCGGGAAGAGGAAAAGTGGGGGAGGCACAAAAGTTCTCAATGGGTCGAATCGAAGTGCACTTTTACTTGGTCATGGGCCACAATAAGATAAGTTTAGAACTCATGCGTGGTTAGACATGGGTAACTCAACAAAAAACTATGAACCGCAGATCAGCTCACGGTTCACCTAAGTGAGCCGGACCTGCGAACCGGTTCACAGATCAGCTCACTAAAGAGCTGAACGTTTGTAGATCTGCTTTGCGAGCGACTTACAGAGTCATATTACCGAGCGCCGCCGCGCCGAGCCGACCGACACGGGAGCCGTTTCGCAGCTCGCGGTTTGTTCGCCGATAATAATACTCGCGGGTCTGTGACTCGGTGAGACTGTGACTCTGTGGAATATACCTAACCTAACGAGTGAGCCGTGAGCTGTTTGTTTTGTCGTTGAGCTGCAGATCAACGGTTCAAGTCAATTGATCTGAATTTTTGAACCGGTTCAGAGCTGAGTTACTTATGTCTATGCGTGGTCCAACCTATATTTATCAAGAGGAAGTGTTGTTATCATCAGTCATCATCATAGAAGACAAGTCTTCTTGCCTTCAACACAATACTTCCTGGACGATTTCTGAGCACCTTTGTAACCATAGTTAGCTGCGTATGTGGCTGCGACCTACGATTGTGCTCATCCGGTCGGGCCCTCTTAAGTCTAGCGGAAAGTATCTCTATGCCCTACCTTATTTATGCTTCAATATCTTGAAAATTATTCCAGGTATCCCAGTATTAGCACGACTGTTGCACCACACTGATGCTGATGTTCTAAGCGACGCATGTTGGGCGCTCTCTTATTTAGCTGATGGACCAAATGAAAAAATACAGGCAGTCATTGATGCTGGAGTATGCAGAAGACTTGTAGAATTACTTATGTATGTATCAAATTAGAGTAATTAAATGGTGGAGGGAATTACACTAAATGTATTATTAATTGCATATTTGACAAATATTTTAGGCACAATAAGTCAACAGTGGTATCTGCGGCTTTGAGAGCAGTGGGGAACATAGTGACGGGAAATGATGAACAAACACAGGCAGTGCTGAATTGTAACCCTCTGTCGAATTTGCATGCGTTGCTGCGGTCCAACACTGAAGCCTTACGGAAGGAAGCCTGCTGGACACTCTCTAATATTACAGCGGGAAATGCTGTACAAATACAAGTAAATTTATGTTTTTTTTAAATGCACGACAACTCACGCGTTTCCACCCTGGACCTGTAAAAATCAAGAGAAAGCTTTACGTTGACACCATATTAGACTGCAACATTACCCTTTCTCAGTTATCTGTGGTGGAGGTACTTTCCTAGTCTGGCACACCAAAGCTTTACGTTGACAGCATATTAGACTCCAACATTACACTTTCTCAGTTATCTGTGGTGGAAGTACTTCCCTAGTCGTTCGCACCAAAGCTTTACGTTGGCAGCATATTACACTCCAACATTACACTTTCTCAATGGAAGTAATTCCCTAGTCGTTCGCACCAAAGCTTTACGTTGACAGCATATTACACTCCAACATTACACTTTCTCAATTATCTGTGGTGGAAGTACTTACCTAGTCGGGCGCACCAAAGCTTTACGTTGACAGCATACGAGGTCTGTCCCAAAAGTATCCGACCTACGTTTATATCTTCGCGCGGAGAGACTCAGGCGACCTCTGGAGGGTACGAATGTCACCAGCAACTCCTAACCTTTTCGTCAGTAGCCTGAGATACCGATGAAACGCCTTAGTTCCCGCGCAGCGTGTTTTTGTTTATGACTTTTTTGCGTTCGTCGCTAATTGCTTATTGCTAAAAATGGCAGAACGAACCGAACAGCGAATTTGCATATAATTTTGCTTTAATATCGGTAAAAGTTGTGCGGAAACTATTGAAATGTTGCAAAAGGCCTTTAAAGATGAGTGTATGGGCCAAACACAAATAAAAGAGTGGTATACGCGGTTCAAAAGTGGTCGCACATCTGTTGACAGTGATCCTCGTTCTGGTCGACCTTCGACGGGAACATGGTCGGATAGTGTCGAGCGTGTGCGTGTCGCAGTTGAACAAGATCGTCGTTTGACTGTGAGAGAACTGGAAGATGAACTTGGGATACCAAAAAGTACTGTTTGGCGATTTTTAACCGAGAATTTTCGAATGACTCGTGTGTGTGCAAAATTCATCCCGAAACTGCTCTCAGACCAGCAAAAAAACCTTCGATTAGAAATCGCTTAGGACAATTTGGAAATGATTAATAGTGATGAAAACTTTTGGTTGTTTCCTCGATTGAAAATGCCGCTTAAGGTACATCGATTTGACAATAAACAGACTGTGGAAACTAATGCGACGAATGCACTAAAGGCGATTCCGAAGTCTGACTTTCAAGAGTGCTTTATAAGTGAAAACATCGATATGAGCGTCTCTTTCAATCAAATAGGGACTACTTTGAAGGATGCCACCCCCCGGATGATGAAGAATAAATCAAGCGCCGAGAAATCGAGGTAGGTCGGATACTTTTGGGACAGACCTCGTATTAGACTCCAACATTACACTTTCTCAATTATCTGTGGTGGAAGTACTTCCCTAGTCTGGCGCACCAAAGCTTTACGTTGACATCATATTACACTGCAACATTACACTTTCTCAGTTATCTGTGGTAGAAGTACTTCCCTAGTCGGGCGCACCAAAGCTTTGACAGCATATTACACTCCAACATCACACTTTCTTACATATCTGTGGTGGAGGTACTTCCCTAGTCGGGTGCAGTAAAATTCGAGTGGAATATTTTACATAAATTCTATTATAAAGTAGGTATATAATTTTTGTTAAAATTTCTGTCAATTGATATAATTACGTCATTTTCAAAGAATCTCGTACTCAGTCGACATACCTAGAAAAATATATTTTCTAGTTATTATATAATTCCATCTCATAAATGAACATAAAAAGAAAAAAAAAAGAATTTTCTTGTTATTGAAACATGAAATAGTTTGTGTTTATTACAGTTTGTAATTGATGCCAACATATTCCCCACTTTAATTGAAATTTTGAAACAAGCTGAATTTAAAACTAGAAAAGAAGCTGCCTGGGCCATCACTAATGCGACCAGTGGAGGCACTCACGTGCAAATAAGGTATGTAGTACTTAATACACAAAATACGATTATATATTTTTATTATCCTATTTTCTTTTCTTTTTTTAAAATCTTTACATTTATATTTTTATTGTGTTTCCTTTTTGCAGGTATCTAGTAGAACAAGGTTGTATACCACCTTTATGTGACTTATTAACATTAACTGACGTAAAAACAATTCAAGTTGCTTTAAATGGATTAGATAATATATTAAAAGCTGGACAGCAGTCCAATCAACGGGACAATCCATATGCTGCGCTTATTGAAGAATGTTTTGGTAATATATATTTTTTGATATTTGACCTTTGGTTATAGAATATTAGTAGAATAATCATTTTCCAACTTTATTTCTAGGTTTGGACAAGATAGAATTTTTGCAATCGCATCAGAATCTCGATATTTACCAGAAATCGTTTGAAATTATTGAGAATTTCTTCGGGTCGGAGGAGGAGGATGGGCGGCTGGCGCCAGCGGTATCCTCAACCACTGATCAGTATACCTTCAGCACCGACCAGTCCGTGCCCATGGGCGGGTTCCAGTTCTAACCGGCTCTTGTAATGCTTCTTTGACGCTCATTGTGCAGTGAGTATTATTTTACATGCATCAAAAAGCTAACATATTTCATATAAAAAAATATATTAGGTAGCCCGAACCAGCCTACTCAATCCTGAAAGAAAAATCACGGCAAGAATAGTATTGCTATACTACTAAATCTAGTAGAAGAGTAATATTATACATGACACTGTGGACTTATTAATTTTTGGATTTAGTCTTATTTTGATTATGTATTTCGGTAAAACGCATTTAGCAGGCTTTACGTTCACTTTCTGATAAAATCACAAAAGTGAGTGTATGGTCTGGACTGGAGAAATTATTTCTTGAATGATTGTTATATTGCTTACAAACACTGATTGTTTGTTTACGTGCTAAATGATATGATAAAATGCTAATGCTGATGAGTACACAACTACACGTGCAACGCGACGCGAGCCTTTACGTGAACTGGCTTAAAATAATAATGAATGAAAAATGCTGAAATGCAGTTTGTACGGTGGAACCGTACAAGCTCCCGACTGAGTAAATGAGGAATGAGATGAATGACATGATTTACAAGATGATAAAACATAATTTGCTTATAACTACGTGAAACAATTGATTCCCGACAATAATTATTCGTTTTTCCTTACATCAAAGTTACATTTTGTTAAAACAGGAGAGGTTCCTATATTGATCCTCTCATTTGATTTGGTAATCGATTTAAAGTTTTTTAAATTGGCACTGACACTTTGCTCTGCTTTACACTCACGATCACTTTCCGCACTCACTTTTTTATCACTACGACTTATTACACTATACACTACACTATTTTCACACATTCTGACTCGGAGGGACTCGTCAACAGCTTCGAGAACTCCCAACTGTAACTGGTATAGGTAAGACAAGGGTGTTCGACATAACCTTTTGGACAAGAGTCCATGTTCATTTTTAGACCCACCTTTCGGGAGGTTATGTAGACATAACCTCCCGGTCGTTAAGCATTGTCCAATTCCTCCAGCCCGCCTAGCATGACCACCGAAACGCGATATGATAAAGCTATTTATCGCTTTGAATTGTCAAAAATCATTGGATATAACCGCTATCTTGAAATTTTATCGAAACTGCGAACATGTATATTATACAATACAAGTTCGCAGTTTCGATAAAATTTCAATTTGGCGGTTATATCCAATGATTTTTGACAGTTCAAAGCGATAAATAGCTTTATCATATCGCGTTTCGGTGGTCATGCTAGGCGGGCTGGGATTCTGTAATGACTACTATATTATCGGCAAATCGAAGTCGGCATCAACATCAACGGCGAGTACATCTGAGTGATGTAGTCGCCGTTGATGTTGATGCTGAGTCCTGTCCGGCTCATTAGTTGTTTGAAAACGTCTTCCAACGCAGCAACAAACAGTTTCGGAGATGTTTCTTCTCCCTGTCTTACCCCTCTATGCAGTTGGATAGGTTTCGTATACTGTTTCTGTAAACGGACCGACGACATGGTAGCGATTTAGTACAGTCTACACCACATCAAGTGTAACCGTTTGACATTGAGACCGGGCGGTCTCTCTTATTTCGTGCGTAATAGCGGCGGCTTTCGTAGTGCAACTGTTACACTTGATGTGCTATTGTCTGTACAAGGATATCATTACCTTGACATTACCGATCGTCAATGTGGCACCTCTGAAGAGACTGAGCCAGACGATGTTGTTGCCCGTCATCCGGGCAGAGATTGTCCTTGAGTCAGTTCTTACGACAGCCATGAGAAGAGATGGGGAGGTACTATTCTAGCCCGGCACCACACGAGGATAACACCACATGGGGATAAATAAATGATTAAATTTTATGAGAAGTGTATCGGAGAGAATTTTCTATTTTTGGGAAACCAATAAAATATTTTTTACAAAATAATTTTTTTTTGAGGTATCTTCACCATCATTTCAGCGTACGTCGTCCTGTCGAAAATTCGGAGCATGTAACGGAAAGTTTAACATTTTATTGCGGACCAAATTTTGGTGATATATTTTTGGCAATAAAAATTATGTTCTTGTATATTATTGTCTCCTATAGCTAGTGGGCAGATAGACATAAGCCATACTATTCCTAATTTCGGTGTTAAATTTATGCGATCATTTTAGGTTATATGAAAAAGCTTTAATTTGAGGTAGGATTACATAAAGATCATATCTTATAATATCTATAAAAACAAAAATCTACTTCACTAAACATTATAATTTTCTTTTGTTTTAGATGTCTTCAATACGCTGTAGCGTATACTTTAATCGGACTTCTGACCCTGAACAATATTTACACTGGAGTGTAACAATAATATATTTTGCATCTGGTTATGTATAATAGGTGGTCTTATTAATTTATGTTTTATTTTAACAAAAACTGCGCCTATACTTTGCTATTGTAGATAACGGAATTATCTAGTTCACTTATGTTGTAGAATAAAATATATTTTTGTTGGCTTTCTGTCATTCTTTGTTACTTGTGAAATTAAAAACTTGTATATTGTTATATAAAAACGATTCATTTTTATTGGTCATAAAATAATTATTACATATTAATACCAACATTTCATCATGTTTTGTTTACTCCCCACTCTCTAGTACATACATACACAGCCTTATCAAAAGAACATGGGCCTATAGAAGCTGTTTCTATACAAGCAATACAAGCTGAACCTGATCATTTCATTTAATTGAGTGATTTGTGTTGCATTAAATATACGTTTTCTAGTTTAAAAAAGAAATTAAGAGGATATTACATAAATGTAAAAAAGAAGCCGCAAAAGGCGCAACTAGGTCATTACATGAAATATACAAATAAGAAGTTTTATCTCATAGAGGAATTGGAATTAAAGGAGATAGTAAAGGTTTGGGCTAGCTCATAAGCACCATTTCAGATTGTAGACAAAAATGTACTGAATAACGTAGTATCCTATAACTTATACAAAACTCTTTTATTTGATTGCAAGAAATTATAAAGTAAAATAATTTTTGTAGTAACATGGCAGCACTGCATTCATAAAAGTGCCCAAAAGTGTATTATCCAAAGCTATAAGCGACGTTAAAAAGTTAAACTTATTGTTTTTGTGATACTTTACCTAAATGTCATTTTGTGTTTCGACCGTTATTAGTTTTTATGGTGTTTGTTGATTTCTGGAACTATTTGACCCAGCCTATTCTCCTTAGACCTTCTCTGACGATTATGCATCTGGTGACTTGGCGTGAACCTTGATTCTGATTAATATACGCTGTTGTTTTTGATTATTGTCATTCAAACAAGTTGGTGAGTAACATAGTTTTTCTGCCGTAGTCTACAAAGAACCACTCTAAGAATGTTATTTATCTAATGTGGTTGTCTCCCATTCTACAAGGCATATTTTATTGATTTCTAGTATGCTATCATTCATTCTAACATGTTCTTTGTAGGTTTGTAAAATAGCACCTGATGTGCAATTATATCATTGGAGGTGATATTCAATATCATCTATGAAATATGGGCATTGAGATCACCTAATTCAAAAGAATTGCAGATGGGACATGAAGTAAGATAACATTATTTGTACAATATTTTAATGACTCTTCTATCATTAATATTATAAATGCTTAAAATGAATTGTATTTATTCAAAACCTAATTATTACAGATTCAGCTGTATAGTGAGCTATGCCAGGATTGTTTTGACAACATTTTGAAAAATGTTGACTATACCAAAGAAGTTGCAGTATCTCATGATGATCACGTATGTATTTGGTGTCGATCATCTTAAATTCAGAAGAAGATCACACTGTATTCTTGACCCACTCAGACACATTGTATCCAATCAAATAGGGTCTATCCACCTAGTAATATCAACATGCTCATAGCATTTTTTTATTTATTATGATCCATTACTGTTATGTAAGTAAATAATTAATGTAACGATACTTTGATTACAGTTACTTGAAGATAGATAACACTTTGTGTGTCATGTTGGAATGATATTCAAAATGTTGCACTGGAACAAAATAAAGAATATGTTGAAGAATCGTAGAATACAAACATTTGTGTATGTTGTGGATTCTCTGTAATTATGTTACTGTTAATTTGTTTAAAAATGAGTATGAAAATATCTTCATGTTTGTATTTGTAGATTACTGGTGGTGGATGTGTCTGTTGGGTTGTTGGCAAGCAGCTCAATGTCATGCCAGAAGAGATGACAGTGAGCAGCTTGGTGATAGCGACAGGTGCTCAACTTCTTTGAATCATAGGCAGTATAGATTGCTTGGCCCTGAGCGTGAAGAGCTAACGACAAGGATTTATCCTCAGCAGGTATGTTAGAAATGTTTGTTTAGTTATTTCTATTTTTCTATTCTAATTTTTTTATGAAAGCAAATATGAACTTTTGTATTTATTTTAAAAAAACATACTATTTGGAATAAATATATTGCTGTTACTGTTGCAGATACCTTCAGCAGCACATGTCTGCCTCAGTTGCTGGAGCACCTTATCCAAGCATCAGTCCTCAGAAATATACAACATATTTACTAGGCCACAAGGTTAAAACTGTGCGGAATAAATGAATATTATTCTAGTTGCATATGTGGCAAACAAACAGTGTGGTGTTGCTCTTATGTGATAACAATAGTTTGGTATTTGGGGCTGGGCTCAACACCAACCCAATATTGAGCCTCCGGCCTCATTTCAAGATGGTATTTTACTTCAAGAAGAATTATAATATATGAATTGTAAATAAATATCAATAAATGATAAAAGGAGTTGTTCTTCTTTAATTTAACAACCTTATTTTAGAACCAAGTGATGCCGGAATCAAAATTAGCTTGACATTTTAGCATGGTGTAATATATATTTTTTATAAAAACCTCATTATCTCAGAGCTTAAATTATAGAACTTACAGTGAAGCCTCTTTTAAAACTTTACAGTAACTCCTTATAAAGTAGTACCACCTTATATGTGAAATGAGTAGTGTTAAATGTGCAGTGGTAGTTCCTTCTTTTGCTGTTTGCCAAATAATATAATGGCAATGAAAAATATAGTTGGCTTTTACAGTAATTCAATGCCATCTGTTGAAACATTTAACCTGTCAAGGATCAGACTTTAGACACTAATGATTTCTCAATGCACATAGACTTCCAGAGGTCTAACGCTGCTTGACAGAATAACAAGGTACAAGCAGTGGAGAAGAGACTATTTATTTTAGCACCTGGTCATAAGCATTCTGAAGTTGCCTTGATCTTATTAGCATCTTGAAACTTATTCTGTAATCACATAATTACCTATGATACAAGTAGTTGCACCACATTTGTAGATTAAACTTATTACTAATAACAAAGCACATAAAAAGGGTTATTCACATATTCCATGAATATTTCAATAGAGTAGTTTTAAAATCAACATACGATAAGTTTGTTATCTTTGATGCATGGACTTTTTTATTTTGGCACAAGTAGGTAATACTATTAAGTAGAGTACTATGGGCTAGATAATAGGTGTGAGTGTATGAATATTTATTTATTTACTTTAAGAAATAAGTCACAATGATTAAAACATCATCATCAACCCATATAGGTCCCACTGCTGGGCCCATGCCTTCCTACATGGGAGAAACACATGAGGATCTTGGGCCAATACACTATCACGGTGGCACAATGCGGGTTGGTAGTTAATTATAGAATGTCACCTCGCAAATCAGATTAGACCATAATCAGGGGCATAAGTAGCATACCTACTAAACGATACACTTTGTTCACTCGAGCCGCGATAGACTCCCGGGAGTCGATGACAAAAAACATGAAAACGGTACATATTTTTGAAGTCAGTCCTCCTAAAACACATGTAAAGAGAAAACCAATGCCACTCTGTCTGACCCAACTTTGAACGAGTTGAAGTGTTCTTATTTTGTAATAGTTTTTGTAAAATATAAAAAACGACGAGGACATATAGTTTTCAAAGGTGACAATGACATTGACATTTGTTTTTTTTAAAATGGCTACCTTGTAATATATTATTGAAATTATTATAATTTTCTGCGGCTGTAATCAATAAAGTTATGAAGAAATGTATAGATTTTACGGTTTCTTACAAATATAGCTATAAGAAAAAATGGTGCTCATGAGCTGGCCCAAGCTTCATAGAAACTTTTACCATGTCCTTTGACTCATAATTTCCTCCAGTATAAAAACATCAAACATGGCATGGTGTACGCAAGATTCGTTTTCAAAAATCAGATGCGGAGATACACGCAAAGTGTGAAAACTTTGTGTTAAGTGAATGTAGCTGTAATACTGATCGTATAATTGTTTTTGCGACTGAAGAATCCCGAAATACTAGAAAAATCAAAATAATATATATTCTTAGACGGAACATTCTAGTTTGCTATACCCCATTCCGGCACCTCTTCTCTATACTTACATGGTGGAGAGTAACATATCAATCGATAATATAGTGCCTTTCGCTTATGGCTTCTTATTAAATAAGAAACAAAGGACATAGTTATATGAATTGCTTTTTGAAATGATCTAAAAACGTCTTCCTTCTTGGCCCCCAAAACAATTTAATGTGGTCTTTGAAGCAGCTGTAATTTGAATTATGTAGTTTAAAAAATAAAAAAATCTTAAAAAATTATGAAGGTACCTACTTATTACTTTGTTCCTAAAATATATATACTGATTATACGGTGTAAAAGTGTGCACTCTCTACGAAGTAAACCCTGTCGACTAATATTATGAAATTGTTTTATGATTTCAAAATAATACATATACTTACCTACATACATTTTATTATTAAAGTTGTTTAATTGTGTACTAAAATTAAATTAATTTACGATAGTAGCTTAACAAGTTTATTGACAGCTGCACTTTGGTCTAAGGAGCGAACGGAACCATTAAACTATCAAGAAGCGAATGGGTACTTTTAGTTAATGGGGCGAACCTCACGGAGCGACAACGGGTGCGAGATCGCGGACCTAGTGTCCTCTACAATACCTGATGAAGAGATTTTAAAGTTTGTACCTACTACGATTTGGGTCTAACTAAAGATAAATATATAGTTTTAAATAACTCTGTAACAAAATAATGACCAAGTACCACGCACGCATATAATGTATCCAAGGCGGGCACAGCTATATTTCATATACCTACGGAACATCTGATTTCCGTGTGTTAGACACGCACTTGGTTAAGTTTTTTTGAGCTTTTTGTTCATAATTTGTCGAACAGTACATATTTAAAAGTTAGATAAAATAAAATTAAAAATAAATAATATTTATCAACATTTAATGATCATAAACCATCTTTAATAGTGTAGGAGTAGTGATTTTTAAATGCCTTTTCATACTAGTCGTCAACTGTGCGCGGGTTGGTATGATCCCTTTATAGAAAATGAGTGTTTCCCTAAACCTTGTATTTATATAGTTATACTGACCAATAAAAATAGAAAAATGCCTTTGTAGAAAAATAAATTTATTATGTTCAATCTACATACATAGTAGTAACAAGTGATCGGAGTAGAGTAGCTTAGGCCTTAACCTCAAATGTATATATTAGGCATAGCTAGGTAGGATTGTATGGACATGCCTTAGAAAAATGTTGAGATACTTTTACAAAAAATGTATTAAAAGATAAGGTACGGTACGGATACGAGTTTTACTAATATGCCCTCTTATTAGATGGAGCTAGTTTTATATTTATGTTGAAACTTATAGAATCATCCAAAGTATAAGCATGCGCAAGGAAACTTTTGTATGATGTCAAAATTATGTAGTTAAAATATTCTAAAAGTGGGGAATATTACAAAATTCATCAAAGCACTTAAGCTATTAGCTATTATATACCTAAACGCTTAAATTACAAAGATAGTAATAGCGTAGTTGAGAACTGTTTCAATTAAATAAGAAGTTAAGAACTCATAAATAAATATTACAAAAGGAATAGTTTGTTTAAAACTCAATAGTTTCACAGATACAGTGGTGTTTGATATGTTGTAGCACTTGCAGCGCAGCATCTAAAAACGCTCCATATAAAATGTGCGGAACAGTTGATGTGTTGCTATTACAAAAAAAAATGTAAGGACAAAATTAATAATAACTATGTAATATAATATGTATTTATTCATAGGTCTGATAATAATAGTTGTTTTAATTGACGTAAGCATTATAATATCACTATGATTTTTGATTAATTTTGGAATAAAAAATTTACCATTTTTATAAATTTTCGAAACCGTCCAATTTCAACAATATTACATAGTTTTTAAGTTTGAATTGTTTTTATGGGTCAAAGTAGCGATTATTTTCCGAATTAGTAAAAAATAGCGCCATATTATTCAACATCCTTATTATCATTAATTCTGTCCATGCGCACATACAATTTCGTAGGCATTTTCTGGCCTGTGCTGTCACATCACTATTCAGCATCATGTTCAAATCAATACATTGTAATTTTTTGTGGGGTGACTATCCAAGGTCGGGTATTACCCGTGACAATAGGTAATGGCTCCTTCCCCGGATTCGGGCATGTCCACACTATTATATAGACTAAGTTTGTACCGAAAATATCTCTACGTAGGTACTCCGATCACTGAAAATAACGTTAACAGTATTCTTATACATCTATTACATGGCCCCTTGTTTCATAAACTAAATACCTTTAACATTAACAACTTAGGTAACGTTAAAAATTAATTAACAATACTTACATCCATATCTTATAGGATAATTATTTATAAGTATATATAAAGATCTAGACAATCTTGTAAACAACGAAAACAATAAAGAATGCTCTTATATCAAAGGAGATAATATGAAAGGGTAAAAAAAAGGAAGGAAACGATAAAAAACGTGCTGGGTCGACCCAATTCTTATAATTGCATAGTATAATAAAGGTACACATAATGTCAAAAGACTTATAAATATTTACGATAAACCTATATGATTGCTTTGCCCAGTCTTATGGGTTTCCTCGTCAACAAGCCACACTATTAATCTGTAAAGCGGCGTTATCCCTCAGGAGGGCTATGACAATTTAAAAAATCAATTTGTGTTTGGAATTTGATGCTGGAAGGGTTATTATTTTTAGATGTCAATGTTAGTCCAACAAGATGGCAGGCGCATCTATTGCGCTATATCGATGAGGACTAGGTAGTTATACCCAGCGAAATCTCGGTTAGTCTCCGCAATGGTCGTATTTGTTGTCAGTATAAGTGCATTAGTTTATTATTTGTACCTATACGAATGTCACATGGATCAACGTGCCCCTACTCAATATAGAAGAAATTCTGGAGTAAACATTTTGTTTTACATAAATTTAGTTGCGCCAAAGCACGCAGGTCAGTCGCATTATTTCATCCAAGCCGCGTTCCCGTACCCCAAGTTAAAGTCGCTAAAGTTGTTCTATTATTCCTATTACCGTTGTTCTTCTTTAAAAGTATATTAGAATTGACTAGTCACAGAAATATTTTCTTGTTTACATTTTTCCCGTGAGAATAAAAATCAGACTATGTATAGTTCTAATAGTCAGAATCAATATTATTATGCACATAGCAGATTTTGGTTTGACAACGACAATTTGTTTAATGTTCCTAACCCAAAGAGGTGCACTGGTAGTCAGTATAGCCAAGTATACTGATTCCAACTATGTATGAGAAGTAATAACTAGCTACCCGTTTAAGTACTAACCTGCATCTAGGTAGCAACGATACTTAGAGCGGTTTCGCACTACGTCCGATCCGAATCCGATCCGAACCCGTGAAAATATGGTCCGTAGTAGTCGTAGAACTATTTCTATGGTAATTTACGCACTAGATCCGATGTCCGCTCCTGAATTGCTTGGATTTGTATCGGAGATAGGAGTATTGCGTATGCAATGTTTTCTAAACCAATATTTTCACGGATTCGCATCGGATTCGGATCGGACGTAGTGAGAAACCGCTCTTATTATCTAGATAATTAAATTGCTAGTCTGATGAGGCTATCTATCCTCAATATTGAATTTATCACTTAATAAATAAGCTAATTTGTAAAAAAATGTATAAATCCATCTTCTGATGTTCATGATTTGTTGATGAATGTTTCGAAGATTTGTTGGCTTAAAGTGTTTTTAGTCTACCAAGAGACCCCCATGTCATTAAAATATGTAAGAATTCTTAGAAATGTAAATTCTTTATGAAGATTATCCCAAAATTCCATCCTTTCATGAAAGGGATTTCTACCTTTGGTTAGTTCTGTTCCAATATGAAGGTAATTCAATTTTTCCTTGCTCTCAACACAGTCCCACTTGATCTGTAATATTGGATCATCTTCGTCGGGTGTGGGATTTCTGAAAGAAGAGTTAAGATACACTTTGAATTGGTACGATCACGACCCCTTAGTATTCAAAAGTTGCTAAAAGAAAATGTATTAATTATGTGAAGTTTTCAAAATAATGAGAAAAAACTTGCTGGCTGCTAAACACACACGAAACCTACAATTTGGCCGTCTTTAAGGCTAGAGTGAATAGGCACCTTCTAGGTAAATATGTATCATCGTAGGCCATCTCATTACTTGACATCAGGTGTGATTGTGGTCAAATGTTTGCCTAATAATTGTATAAAAAAACCTTAAGATATTTAATACGTACAAAAGATGAGGCATAAAAAGCGCTTACCCATACTTAGCAAAGTTAGTCCACATTTTAACAACTCTGTTTCTTGTCATAACAGAGTCTCGAGGTCCTTTACAAATTTGGGAGTTGTTTGACTTTATGCCAAATATGAATCCTATGTCTGTGCTGTGTCCGAGATTGCTTAAAAACTCTAATTCTTTGGATACATTCCATTCACCTGCACAATTAATTATATAGTAAAATATAGCACATTCAGGTGCGGATTCACAGTGAAGCCTAACAGTTTTATTGACGTGATATATAAAATAGTAATCACTGATAAATTGTAAATATGGCATCCTAGTATTTTCACTTAGAGTACTTTCACCACCCAAATAGAACTCTAAGACTTTGAGAGCCATTTCCTTACTCAGTTTTGTGTCATGCGATAGTGATCTTGGTACAATGAGAGACACATCATCGTTGTATTTTCGAAAATCATAGTATGTTTCTTTATGTAAAAATTGAAACACAGATCCTTCTAAATTATTTGATCCTATAATAATAGGAACTTTATTGTAATTTCCAGATCTTATAATTAGAATTGGACTTTTAGTAAGGAATGCTGGTAGACCTTCCAGGTCATTTTCAATGCAAGGCTTGAAGTATGCATCAAGAGTATTCCATTCTGGACAGAGTAATTCATCCTGCAAATCGCTAGCTGCTGTTACTATATCTTCAGCAGAAATCAATCGCAATTCCTCAACAATTTCAAATTGCAATGATTTCGTGATACCTAATTTTTTAGCTAATTCTATTACCGACTGAGTAGGATTTTTTGTTAAGGACCAATTATTGAAAGCAGTTGAACTTTGTATGATAGCTTTGTGGAACAAACCAGATGCCATAGGAGAAATCATCATTAAGTGTACTGCGGAGCCTCCACTGCTACTTCCGAATAATGTTACATTATGTGGGTCACCACCAAACTTATCAATATTATCTTGTATCCATTTTAAAGCCATAACTATGTCCTTCAAACCACAATTTCCAGGGGCTGTAAAATCATTGACAGATAGAAATCCAAGTGCTCCTGATCTAAATCCACATTTGACAAATAGAACATCATGATCATTTAATAAGGAATTGTCCAAACAGTGATCTATATGACAAGAAAACAAAAAGGATCCAATCCAGAACATAACAGCTGAAGGTTTATCTGGTTTGATAGTTTTTGTGGAGATTTCTATGTATAGACAATCTTCTGAACCCATCAGGTTGCCATCTATGTATCGGAAGAGTGGTAAAGGTGCATCTTGTGTGCAATCAAGTATTTCAGTCCATGGAGTTACTGGCGATGGTGGCTAAAACAATATAATTTTGTTGAGTCATTAATAAAAAAAGGAAAATATTTGATAACTCTTTATTATTAATATTTGATAACTTTGACGACCGGCTGGTCGAGTGGTCTCGAATCCCGGTAGGAATAAATGTTTGTATGATGAGTACGAGCATTTGTTTACGAGTCATGGATGTTTATATGTTTATTTAGCATATTTCTAATATTTATATACATATTATATTATTATCATTATTCTCCGTTATCTAGAATCCGTAACACAAGCTCTTAATGATGCTTACTTTGAGCTAGATAATAGGTGTGAGTATATGAATATTATTATTATTATTATTATAAGGGGATGAACTCATATTTTAAAAGTTAGCCATAAGTCTACAGCAGTGCTAGGTTAAGCCAAGGAGGGGCCCGATGGCGGATAGGCGACAGGCGCGGGTCGCCCTCGCCCGCACTGGACTGCCTAGGCGGGCAATCGCCGGTGGGGGACTGGAAGTAGAGGCTCTGCCGGTTTCCCATAAGGCGATGAGGGGGGTTCATTTGGTTC
This sequence comes from Nymphula nitidulata, assembly GCA_947347705.1. Lineage (NCBI taxonomy): Eukaryota > Metazoa > Arthropoda > Insecta > Lepidoptera > Crambidae > Nymphula > Nymphula nitidulata. The sequence continues at coordinate 10,323,844 of OX374625.1, read as the reverse complement.
ACTTTATTATTATATTATCATGTCAAACCAATGCAATCTCAATAAAAAAATATTTTGAAAAAATTGAATCGACTTCAAAACATTAAAAAGAAACAAATAATTAACTACTTAAAATTTTAAAATAAATACTTATCGCATAAAAAGGTATTTTTTTGGAGTCTGTGCTTAAGGGGCTACCTTGAAATTCTCAGCATTTTGAATTACATTTTAATTCTATTTTTCCTACTTCTGTTGTTGTCGATTTTAAATATAGTATAATTGACTAATCAATAAAGTCATTGACGAAAGCCAAAACATGAATGGAAACAATTTTCTCGATAGAAAATAAATCCAAAGTTGACCCTTCTTATTCACTTTTTTTGATTTTATAAGCCAATGGATGAATATTTAAAACCCAAATTTAGTTCATTAGAAAGACAATAGACTATTGTAAACATTCACAAGATTATTTTATTCAAAAATCGTTTAGTTTTTTAATAAATAAATAATTTTCAATTTGTCGCTTACGACATTTTATTTAGGCAATCGTGCGCTATTGTTGTCTCTTTCCTCGCGCTGAGAAGTCATATTTCTATCCCTCCATGTGCCGGCAATCAGTCGCCCGAGAACTTTGATCGACGACTTACATGTACTCGGGGGATACGGATAGTGCTATATTTAATCGACAATCTTGTATTATACCTAGCTACTGTGCTCAAGCATACTTAAATTACTAAAAAGAAAAGTACTAACTTGTTTATCGTGTTGTTTTAAAATAATTAATACATTTAAATAATGTATTTTTAGTATTTTTCAATTAATTTTCATTACTTTATTGATATGTTTTCCCGTATTCCCGTACAAATTACATTCTGTTCTGACTATGAGTGATAGTTTTGTAATTATTAGAGATGTGTAGGTCCGCTGTAAATTGGGATCTACATCCGGATATGCATCCAGTTATGGTGAACTGCATCCAGGTTCCGTGTCCGTCGGACCTATATGGGTCCGGAGGTCGTACCCTACCAAACGGCCGTTTACCCATTTTTCACAAAATTCAAATAAATACGTGACCCCCGGATTGTCATCCACTCGCGATGCAGTTCCCTACCGCGCCTCGCACCCACCGCGCCGTCACTCCCGAACCGTAATCCACGCGTGCGTGATTCAGTTCCCTATCGCGTACCTACTATAATGTAACTCCGGGGATTGGTATCCAACTGGCCGTTGGATATACATCCATCACTAATGCGTGTGATGCAGGTCCGCGGATGCGTATCCATCCGGACCTACACATCTCTAGTAATTATCAATATAATGCAGACATGCGCGAAACAATGCTTCAAAAAGTAATGCAATACTACATCACTTTTACGATAACATAATATTACACTGTGATATCACATCACTCGTAACATCACGCGAACAGATGAGATGCTGCGTATCGTGCGATGCGCACGCAACGCGCGCTAGATGAAACATCACATGGTCACAGCTATTACTTATTACACTGAGATATCACATCACTCGAAACATCACGCGAACAGATGAGATGCTGCGTATCGTGCGATGCGCACGCAACGCGCGCTAGATGAAACATCACATGGCCACAGCTATTACTTATTACACTGAGATATCACATCACTCGAAACATCACCCGAACACATGACATGCTGCGTATCACGCGATACGCATGCAACGCGAGCTAGATAAAACATCACATTACAGCTATAGGTACGTGCGCTTCGGTCGGTCCCTTTCGCTCGCGCCCGTAGCTAGTGTAATGTTATTTCGCGTGATGTTTAAAGTGATACTTGATTTCTCGGAGTGATGCGTATTGTAACATCACGCGTTTGAGTGATATCTCATTTGTGATATTACGCGCATTACTTACACATGTCTAATACCTATAATGGCAATACCATAACGTCAAACTTCTAATACCACTGAAAATATAAAGAATAAAGCAAAAAACTTTATTAATAATAATAATATTTATACACTCACACCACCACTCTAGCCCAAAGTAAGCATCATTAAGGATACTAGATAACGGAGAAATAATGATAATAATATGTATATAAATATTAGAAATATACTAAATAAACATATAAACATCCATGACTCGTAAACAAATGTTCGTACTCATCATACAAACATTTGTTCCTACCGGGATTCGAACCCGGGACCTCTTGACCGAGTAGCCTGGGGTACAGACCACTCGGCCAGGCGGTCGGTCATTAATCTGTCTATCAGACTACTGAGTCCATAATTCAATATTCCTAGACTAAAATCAAACGTTTTAAAAATATGACCGCAGATTATAGATATTATCTCTCAACTCAAAATATTGCCATTGCTTATTTTTGTACTTGGTTTATTGGCAAAAAAATATTACGCAAAATAATTTGTAGTGGTTTTAATAATTTTTAGTCATTTTTTAATGTAAATTATAACTCTACATGTTCATAGCCGAAAATGAAATATCTCCTTTGTCTTAAGCAAGGGTGCCTATTTATTTTTATCGTTATCAACTTAGTAATTTTAATTAATAAGTAACTTTTATAATAATAAACATTTATAATAATGTTAAAATCAAAAATTAAGAATAAATCAATTAATGTCTGATTTTTAGCAATATGATGGTTTAATCCAGGATATAGAAAACCTTTTTTTGTTATAAATACTACAAAATATTATATGGTAGAGAAACTAGGACATTTCCTTTTAAATGACTTGTTAATTTTTAAACTAAGAAATGAGTTTGATCATCAAATAGTCATTCATACTCTTTGACTTTGAGCAATCTATTCAAGATTGCTTCCTAAATTCCCAAATATTAATAAAACTAATTTGAAAGCTGATAAAAATTTTTAGACCGCGATCATACATGCAATTACAAACCTTAAGATGGTAAACATTAGATCGCGATTGTACAATCATGTTTTTTTAACTTATGTATCAAATCAATGGGGTGGTACGCTCGACCACAGAAGTACCTGAACACTTTAGTACCATGTCACAACGACTCTAGTGTCAATATAGTACGGTGGCAACTAAATTTAAGTGCACAAGATTGGTGTGACATGGTACTAAAGTGTTCAGCTACTTCTGTGGTCGACTGTACATTTAAAAGGTATAAATGTGACGCCCTGCAAGGGCATGGCAATTAATATGGAGCAAGGTATAAATTACTTACTAACATCATAGAATTTACATTTCCTAACAAATTACATACATTTTCTAACAAATTTAGTAACGACAATTTATCCCAGCTATTGAATTATAATTTTACAAATACTACAAATAAAATAAAGTTTTATATTGTGTTCTCATTAAAATATTTCATATCAATTATATCAGTGTCCATTAACATTATAATTACGATTCAGTTGTAAATTAAGGACTTTAAAATATTAAATTGGAATAGGCCTATTTCTTATCAATCAATTCATAGTCAATTAACACTATAATTAAGATTAAATTGTAAATTAAAGTCAAGTAAAGTCTAAACATAATAATGCATAATAATGCAGATTTAAAATCTAAGCACTCTTAATTCACATTCCACTTTCATTAATGAAGACCGTATTGATATGTTTCACTATTAATTAAATATTTTTAATTTTGCCTGCCAGAAATTGATAATTTATTATTTATAATTTCACTTTCAATTATTATGTTTATTCATTGGTATTTTTAATCACTTACACTGCCACATACTATTTGTTATTTATATATCACTTTTATTGTGTTTATACTTAAGAATTTTTACTTCTATTTTTAAATTGAATTTAATAAAGACCTAATGTTTTCTGTTCAACACCCTCTCCTATTATCCAACTTGACAATTTATTGGCTTTTTTGTTATAATATAGGTAATTACTGTAAATGTATAACAAACAGAGATATCATTATCATGCTGTTAAAAGAGTAAGATTGAAATAGTAATTGCTTTGAAGTAAAAAAAAAATTTTTTTATAAAAATCTTTATTTTATTGGTAAAATATGCCAGATTCATGTTATTTTTTTAATACACAATTTAAGGCATTAATTTTAAATCACAATATGATTTTAAAGTGATTTCACCAAACAGTATACATTTTTATGTTTTGCCTTAATTTATACTACTTAATTATTTTAGTATATAATTATTATATTAATTATTATATATGTATAATTAATTCCATAAATCATATTAATTGAGGCTGACTGGGTTTTGCCAGAGAGTATAACACCCTCATTCTGTTGAAAATAAGTTATATATAAGTCTGCAGCTATATGTTCTAAGTGTCTGCCTATCAAACAAACATAATATAGATAGTTCTGTCTCCTTGCCTGACAAATTGAGAATTGAGTTGCTGCATTGTGAACTAAAAGGATAAAAAATTGTTAAACCAGATGTGGAGCGGCAAGTAGAATCCATATGTGAATACAGCTAGTGCAGCTTAAAAAACACTTTTCTGTCTCCACCATGCCGGCCCAAGCCTTGCCTTTTCAGTCCTCTTTTGTAATAGAAATGAACCCATTTTACAGAAAAGAGGGAACACATGTTTTCGCAAAGTATTGAGTTTGACAATAAAATGTTATTTCTTCATGCTTTTTCAATTAAACCAACCAAATATACCATAATAGAGATGAAATATTTGAAATATCAAACAATTAATCTCTATTTTGTATACCATGCCATTGTATAAATACAAAAATTTGTCTACAAATATAAATAAGTGCCTATTAGTTTCTGAATACCTATCACAATACCTCTCACAAATTTTATTAGTTTTTCAGTTAGTGTCTTTAAGTGAAACATGAAATCAGTATGGCAAAAACATAGTTCAGTTTCATATATTTTCTCTGAAACTGATTACTTTTCATGTGCTGTACCAACATCATTGGACTACATTTTACTTCCATTTTTTTGGGCTCATAATGATGTAGAGACATATGCATGTGAAAGATAATGCTTCTGACCTCTCTTTTTCTTATGATGACAGATCTGACTCTAGAAGTCTTGCTGTGTTATTTTGTCTAAATTACAACAACCTTCTCTCTATTCAACTGCAGTATACAAATTGGACATAGTTCTATTATTGCTATTATTCTACTAAAATGTCCTTTGTTACCGTAATCATCTTTACAACTAAATACAACTTCTACACAACTTGGAGGTAGAGACATTTTATTTTTAGAATTGTCAATGAGAATAATGTTATAAAATCTATTGAATTTTATGATTTTACACGATTAAAATCAATTTACAAATTCAAACTCCTCTGTGACATTAAGATTGATTTCTTTTCATTACTTACAAATTTTTAATTCTAAACATACTTACATAAAAATTATGAATTATATGAAATGTATGAAAATGTATTTATGTATTTATGAAATGTATTTATATTGAGTATGTAAGTAAGTTTTTTTATATTACCTACATATTTATATTATATATGTAAGTATGTAAATCTTTTAAATTTTGTCTTTTTTACACATACTACCTCATCTACTTAGAAAAATCACTCTCTGATCTCAAAGGTTTGCTGGTAGAAAACACAGTTTTGTAATAAGCTCGCCTGTGTATGTAAATCATGTTTTATTTTGTAAAATTTGAGTTGCTTTTGTACAGTAAGGAATAAATAAAATTAAAATTATTTTACTGATTAATCAACGACGATATACTATTTTAAATTGTTTACTTACTCGAAATCTTAATGGTCCAAGGGGAGGTTTAGCATATGGTATTTTCTTGAACTTGTAATAGGTAGTACCATTTAATTCATCTGTGTAACCACAAATTGGGCCTGTCGTTGTTTCTACTACAACACATTTTTGTTTATCAGAATTCATTACGGTAATCAACACATTCAACACATCACAGCATGTAGGTAGGTAAGTGAGATGCACAGATTAGAAAGAGATGAGATGGCGAGCGAGTATAAAATATGACACTACAAATAAATTAAAAACACAGATCATTAATACAATATTCAAAATAATGACATTTACTTTAGCAAACAACGCAAACAACAAACACGTATTCAAAGACTGCGGTCCGAAAACCGCTAAAAGTAATTATCAGCGCTATTAGGGCGCTCAAATGCGTTCCGAAATGCTGTAAGCGCGCTAACGTTAGCCGGTGTGGGGAACCGCGTGACGTCATCGATGACATCATATCATAGCAAACTTACAGCGCTAATGCTCTCAAAGAAAATCACTGTAAGCGAACTGTCAAACTGTGGTTTCTTTATTTATTTTAGGTTATTTATGGTATGCGGAATTGTTGGTGTCCAGAAAAGAGAAGTTGTATTGTAATTATGAATTCACAAACACAAAAGTAAGTACTCAGATCACACTGTTTTACACTCGAATACTGTAATGCTATAGTATTGATTTCACATTTGACAGGTCGACACGCTAAAACTTTGGTCCGAAATCGTGAGTACGCTGACAGCTCTGTGAGCAGTTTCATCCATTGATATAAACAAAAAAGGGAAGATACGGTACGCCTAAGCATTTCATCGTCAAAAAAGGGCTGCGTGCACTACATACTAGGGTTGTTGAGGAAGTGATTATGAGGAAGAGGAGAAGGAAGAGGAAGTGTCAAGCACTAATTTAGAGGATGCGGATGAGGATGAGGATATTTTTTTGAGGAAGAGGATGCGGATGAGGAAGGGAAGAGGAAGCGGATGAGGAAGAGGATGATATGAAATATACTATTCTGTCAAGAAAGTACCGGGAAAAGATCAATAATACATCCACATTTATTTTATCACCTTTAGGGCATGCTCCTTCACAAACGATACACTTACGCCAACGGGCCTAGGTGGTAGGCCCGTATGTAGGGTCGTCTGGGTAGGTACCACCGCCTTTCTTATTTCAGCCGTAAAGCAGCTCGCTGCGTTTCGGATTGAAGGGAAAGGTAGCCAGTGTAATTACTGGGCATTGACGGCATTTCATCTTAGGCCTCAGGATGACAACGCTCCTGCAATATCAAGTGATTTTCCCTTGTTATTGCAGGTGTCTATAGGCGACGGTAACCGCTTACCATCAGGTGGGCCGTCAGCTTGTTTGTCATAAAAAAAACAATAATCTAACTATCAAAACATTTTTTTAACGCTGTTTCCGGAATTGAGTTCAGTTCTTACCGCGAATTCTCTCTCAATAGAAGACATAAGTCTTCTACCGAATGAAAACGGGTGCCACGAAGTGGCAATTTGAGTTTAAGAAAAAGAAAGAAGTCGTCTGGAGCCATATGTGGTGAATATGGTGGTTGCTCGATGGTATTTTCTTGAGTGTTTTTTCAAAAAGTCGTTCACAATGATGGCATTGTGCGAAGGCACATTATTGTGGTGCAGAATCCAAGAATTTTCTTTCCACAAATCTGGCCTTTTTCGTCGAATTTGCTCTCTTAAATGTCGCATAACGCTTAAATAATATTCGTAAGAATTCCGAGTGCACAACACCGCGAGAGTCAAAGAAAACAGTCAACATGACTTTTTCGGTTTCGGTTCCGTTGGAAGGTGCCACTCCGAAGCTTGTTGACTAGTTTGCATGTCAAACTCGTAAACCCACGTCTCGTCACTAGTGACAATACGTTTCATTAATGTTGGGTGGGAATTGACTCGTTCTAGGCTTCTAGCATGTCCCCAGCGAGTTTTTGGGGAAAATTCAGGTCTTTTGGGACTAGCCGAGCGGCAACATGTTTCATACCAAAGTGATTATTTAAAATGGTATGAATCGACTCGTGAGATACAAAAAGTTCGCCGGCTATCTCTCTCAAAGTTGAATGATGATTTTCAGTCACTATTTCCCTCACTTTTGCGATGTTAACTTCAGTTGCAGACGTTGATGGCCTACCAGAGCGAGGCAAATCTTCCATCACATCTCGAACGCTTTTGAACGCTTTGTACCACTCATAAGCACGTGTTTTTGATAAAGTCGATTCACCGTAAGCCTTCTGTAACATTTTCAGTGACTCCGAACACGAAATTTCATTGGCGATGCAAAATTTAAGACAAACTTTTTGTTTGATGTTTTTGTCATTATGAAATTCGCAATACACACTAGTTATGATATAACTAGAAAACAGTACTGTATTTAATATAAATGACACATTCAACTCAAGGCTCCGCGCCAAAATGGAAAACAGTTGTGCCAATCTAACAACAACAACAAAACAAAAAAAAAAATTGGAGCCATAAACAAATCGCTCGCTCGCTGACCGTTCGGCCCGGCATTGGTGCAGCGTGGCGTGTGCGCCATGAAAACGAATACGCATGCGCAGCAAAATTCCTCTTAAATTCCTCTTAAATTTTGAGGAAGCGATAGCGGAAGAGGAATTTTTTATTTTTATTTATTAGGAAGCGGAAACGGATGAGGAACTCAAAATATTGCGGAACTTCCGCATTATGAGGAAGCGGAAGAGGAATCCTCAGCAACCCTACTACATACATACGAGTCCGCGCACAGCAACATTTTTATTTAAATACGTATACAACACGGTAATCAGGTAACAGAGATAGATAAACGCCCTTGACTCCCTAGTGCAAGCGACACGACTGTTTGTTTATAGTATTCTAAAAGCGGATTCCCCGCTTTCGTCTCCCACCTCCCCTTCTTCGTACTGCGATATCGTCAACAAACAATCTTACGAAGTAAGAAACTTCATTTAACAGAAAAATATAATTTCCTATAGGATAGGAGGATACTAGTTGTAGGAATAAGCAGTTCCTTTGTACTGTGCTGTCCTATTTGTTTATATTTTCATTGTTGCTTTATTTTGTGTGCACATAAATTGTTAAAAACATGAACAATTCGGAGTATTTTATTGAGCTGTACAAGTGCAGAAGTCTCATAACAGGATTAAGTTAAACAGTTAGTAAATTGAATCGTTTATTATATTTAATAACAGAATAAGATAGCTTTGTCTAGATCTTTGATTGGTCCACCTCACGATCGTAAAACTCCTTCAATATTTTCTGGTTTAGAATAGCCTCATCACAATATTTTAACTTTTTTAGTAACTCCCTTCTTATATCGTCTTCGTCATTTGCTAACATTTCCTTGAAGACTGCTGAGCTAAGCATGTTGGCGAAGAATTTTCGGTTATTTGTAAATTTTGGGGCGAACCCAACTGTTGTTCTTGCAGGGTAGTTGATGAAACTCTGCACATTATCAATTAGAAATCTGAAGCAACAAAATTATGATTAGTCATTAGAGTAGATAGGTATGTTCAATAACTCTCATTGGTGTTATTGAACATACCTATGAACATACCTAGGCATTGATGGTGCCGTCAGTACGACAATAAATTTAAACATGGGCTATACAAGATGTATCAGAATAACGAATAAAAAATAAATTCTTTATCGAAAACTCAAAATGAAAATGTCGACCTAAAATTTCTAGAGTACAACCTAACCTAGTACAACCTAAAATTACTAGAGATTGATTACTACAGTAGTGACATTTTCATGTTAAGTTTTCGATAAAAAAATTATTTTTTATTCGTTATTCTGATACACGTTGTATTAGTCCATAGAAATGGTTTTGCCGCCAACGTTACACTATTCCATACAAATGTCATGAAATTATCAAATGAATACGATATTTTTGAAAGAAGCAAACCATTTCTATGGACTAATATAGTCCATGTTTAAATTTATTGTCGCATTGACGGCACCACTCTGTATATTCTTTGGTACAAACATAGTCAGAGAGTTACACAATTAACGTTTCAGTTGCAGTGGTAGAGTGAGCAACAGAAGTCGATTAACACTAGTACCTTTACATAATAACATACTATTGAGATAATCTTGACAATTTGTATGAACACTTTAAATGCCGTAGTATGACACGGTAGTCACGGTAGTAAAGTGTAAAATAAACTTCTGTTGCTGACCGTACCTAATACAGAGTGTAAGGGGTACTCTCGAAAACGAAGGCAGATGGCAGTGTTGGTCACCCTAAGCACGACTTGTTAAAATATAACCCATACAAACAGGATTATTTTTTTATACAAATAGATGACAAACAAGCTGACGGCCCACTTGGTGGTAAGCGGTTACCGCCGCCTATAGACACCTGCAATAACAAGAATATAACAATTTGTATGAAATATCTGTTCGATCAACAGACCTGTTCAGATATTCCAAAATGATAACATTGTTGTCACCTCTCCAGCACGAAAAGGGTGCTTTTATCGTAACTTACTCATTTAATTAACTAAGCGTCTAATAAGCGTGGTAAAGCGTCGTAATTTTTCTTTTTAACAATAATAATAGTTTTATTGACTATAATATAAACAACAGCACCTTTTAGGCCGGCAAGGTGCAGGCGGCTAGGCTAGAGCAGTGTCTATTCTGCACTAGCTGTCATCGCATATGGACTCTCCTTACCGCTTCACATCAGGTGGTGTTGGGTCAATTGCCGTGCTTTGTATAATAAAAACAAAAACGTTTTAAGGATATTTCGATAGATACCTATAGGTACCTTTTTTTTCTTGCTGAGGGGAAGCTCTACCAGCTTTCTCCAAACTCCCGGGAGAGGAGATGGAAGAGGTGGTGGGGCTCTCACCCACTAAACCGGAATGACGATATTGCGGGGGGCGCCAAGAGCATCATCCGCTATATCGTCACAAGCAGACGACCAACGACTGTCAGCAGTGGCGGATCCAGGGGGGGGGGGGGGGGGTCATGGGGGTCATGACCCCCCCCTGGGCTGGGTCCAGGATGGGGTGGACCACTAGTTAAAATTGTTAAACATAATGTTTTTATATATTTTTTGTCACAATGTAGATTTTATTTAAGTAGGTACTTTCAATTTTTATTTAATTTAGGGCCGATTTTTTAGTCCTTAGATAATTTTTTTCTAGAGAATAATTTTGACGTTTTGACAGATTTTCTATGATTAACTGTCAACTTGTCATAGTTATTCTCTGGATAAAACTTATCTGGAGATTGAAATATCAGCTCTTAATATAATATACTTTGTTTGACGGCAAATTTTTTTATGGATGGGAAATGCGTTTACGTATACTCCGGTGGCTTTAGTACCGTAGACCACATACATACGCTGCGGCAGGTTATACAGAAGACTGAGTAGTATAACCGGCCACTTTGCTTGGCGTTTGTGGACTACGAGAAGGCCTTCGATTCGATCGAAACATGGGCCGTGATACAGTCTCTTCAGAGGTGCCACATTGACTATCGGTATATCGAGGTGATGAGGTCCTTGTACGGGAGCGCCACCATGTCGGTCCGTGTACAGAATCAGTATACGAAACCTATCCAACTGCAGAGATGTATAAGACAGGCAGATGTAATATCTCCGAAACTGTTTACGGCTGGGTTGGAAGAAGTTTTCAAACTACTGGACTGGACAGGACTCGCCATCAACATTAACGGCGAGTACATCACTCATCTTCGGTTTGCCGATGATATAGTAGTCATGGCAGAATCCCTGGAGGAATTGAGCAAAATGCTCGACGATCTCGACAGAACCTCCCGACAGGTGGGTCTGAAAATGAACATGGACAAGACAAAGGTTATGTCTAATACCCATGTCGCACCTATACCAGTTTCAGTTGGGAGTTCTGTTCTCGAAGTTGTTGACAAGTACGTCTACCTCAGACAAATGATCCAGCTGGGTAGGTCCAACTTCGAGAAAGAGGTCAATCGACGAATCCAACTCGGATGGGCAGCGTTCGGTAAATTGCGTAAGATCTTCTCGTCCCGAATTCGTCTGTGCTTGAAGTCGAAAGTCTTAGACCAGTGTGTGTTGCCAGTGATGATATACGGCTGTAAAACGTGGTCGCTCACTAACGGCCTACTGTGCAAGTTCGCAGTCGCACAACGAGCTATGGAACGAGCTATGTTAGGTGTTTCTCTGCGAGATAGAATCAGAAATAAGGACATCCGTAAGAGAACCAAAGTAACTGACATAAATCTTAGGATTAGCAAATTGAAGTGGCAGTGGGCAGGGCACATAGCACGCAGAACGGACGGCCTGTTGGGCGTTAAGGTTCTGGAGTGGCGACGGCGTGCTGGAAAGCGCAAAGTAGGACGGCCTCCCACTAGATGGACAGGCGACCTAGTCAGGGTCGCGGGGAGCCGTTGGATGCAGGCTGCAGAAAACCGTTTTATTTGGAGATCGATGGGGGAGGCCTTTGTTCTGCAGTGGACATCATAGGCTGATATCATGATGATACCCCGGTGCTTGTGAGCGACTCCGAGGTTATGTAGGACTCCTCCATCGCAAAGCTTTTTTAGTCAGGAGGCTGCTTACGGGGACGAGGAATTTTCTAGTCGTCTGCATCCGACCCCGCAGCTGAGCCATTTCTGGATGTCGCCACTTTCCGTAGGGATAGGATACTGCCCAAAGCCGACTATCGAGCATACCCACACAGCCACATAAAGACACCGGCCTTGGAGGCCAGCCATCCACCGACTCCGAGGGGTCCGCTGCACCTGAATGGGGCCTCAACAAAGGCGCTGAGCGCCACAGGCAGTCCACACAAGGCAGACCGCCGTCCGCTATTCGCAAACCTTAGAGGTCTGCCGTACCACGACCATAAAAGACGGTCAACTGGTCCAAGTGGGTCCTCCTCACCAAGCTGCTTCCTCTTCCCCTTCCGCTTAGCGGAGGAATGCTGGGAGCGGAAACTCCACTTGGAACTGGAATTCAAGGTCCTTTGCCTCATCCAGTCCCATTAGCGCCCACACCACCGCGAACGTAGAGGCCGCCATACACCGAGCCACAGGGCTCCCCGGTCCTGAGAAGGCCCTTTCTTCCCGGCGGCCTTGAAGGCCAGCCATCTCGCGTCCCCAAATGGACCTCTGCTTGGGCGACCAATAATGTCATGTGGGGCTGAGACTCAGCAGGGCATCTGCCCTTTGCTGCCCATTTCATGACCGGTCCACCCCAGCACGTCACACGCCATTGGACAAAGAGGGCCACGGAGGAGTAAGGTCTCATACGGGTCTATAGGCCGGTGCCACCCAGCCACGATCAGTCCAGTGTCGTCGCGAACCTAAGAGGTCAGCCATTCACCAACCCTGAAGTGTCCACTGCGGTTGACCTGCTAGAGAGATGTGGGCGGGGCCCAGGCTGATAAGGAGAGGACTTAGGAGCTGGAAGAGTAACTACGCTAACCTCTTCCGAGCGTTGCCCATCCCGGGCTTTCCCCTTCACCATCACGCCGCAGCAGGACCTTAATGGTCACCATACCCCGCTCGTCAGAGAACACCATCCATAAAGGACAACTCGAGCGAACAAACTTGGATTCGGAGGTGACGGGATTTAGAGGTACCCCTTGATTGACATGGGGCGACTAACATAAGTAAGCCGTGGTTCGGGATAATTCAACTGGGGTTGCTTAGCCAGCGCACCCAAAACACTGGTGCCCCTACTCCTCCCAGCCTAGAGACTGGTTCGCCCTCGACTGGACATGACAACCGGACAGTTAGGACAGACAAACGTTCGCCTAAGCATACCGAGGACATGCACCAGCCCAACCCATAGAGGGTTCTCCAACCGTAGGACAAGAATCACAGGACACATAACCCACCCGGCAAGAACCCACAAGGGCTTATTTGAAGAGCCAAAGCTTAGTAACTTAACCTAAAATCTTAGATAAATTCACACAGTGAAAATAGGCGTATCTTCGTGACTATAACTTCTTGTGACTTGACGACTACTATGTGACTTGACCACGACTATGTGACCCCCCCCTGGCGCCAAAGCTGGATCCGCCCTTGACTGTCAGTCCTCTCTTGTGGGGGCTCACCCCCAAAACTTCGGTTGATCCGCACGTCGGTACATTGATGCACGGACTGGACTGTGCAAGCCGCACATAGTCTCCCAACCATGCCCGGAGCCCTGACCATAGATGTAGATAACGACCTTCCACTGAGCTACCGAGGTCCTCCCTCGGTAGAACCTTGAGAAAATTTACTACTCGTGGTTTTAGTCGTTTAGTTTCTTCCGCTCTACTAGGAAACATATACATATAGTTGAGACATCATCCCTAATAGTCTATATACGTCCCACCACTACTGGGCACAGGCCTTGGGAGAAACACATGAGCAGTGTGTGAGCTATAACACCACTACGCTAGCACAATGTTGGTAGGTGGAAAGAGTTTGTATATTGTCACTGCAATTACAGCCAGAAAGTGGTTGTAATTGCAGTGACAATATACAAGTTCTTTCTTATGATTTTTGTCGAATTATGATTTTGTGAAGTCTTAATTTATATAATTTGAATAGGAAGTATTTTAATAAATAGAACATTAGTTATTGTGAATTAATAACGTACTGTTGGTTAGACATATGTGATCCAGTACATGTTTCAAACATGTAAAATAGGTTAGTTATCACTGCTTTGGCTATATCATAAGCCTCTACAATTCTGAAAAATAAAGATTTCTATATAAAGAATATTATAACAACAGTCAATGGCCACTCAATGGCCATATCTGAGACTTTTAATTTTTATTAAAAAAAAACCATAAAACCACGGAGTACTGAACACAGCATTATTTTTTAAATATTAAAAATGGTTTACGGGGAGGCGGTACGATTTGAGATAAGAGATGAAATTATACGATTGTTTGATTGGATAGAAGACACTTATTTATTTAACAACTTGATTATACTAGAATGGGTTTGATGGTAAGGAGAGAACGCGCGACTGAATGGCTTGATGTATGCGAACGAACTGAATTAAACAATTAAGTGAAAATTAAAGTAATGATGCGTGTTTCCGTAGGTTAAAATTGTGTTGATGTGATTATTGTGGATAATGTACTGTACAATTGAGTACCATATATCAGGTGTTACAGAACTCCAAAATAAAATTTGAATTCTGGGGTTCTGTGTGTGCGTGCGTGTGTGTGTGTGTGTTATTAATTTAATTGGAAAATTAAAGTGGTCAGAAAGGTGTCACTCACGAAGCTACCTGATCTTTACTTGTGGTAACCTACTATACAAACACGCTGCGAATGTGTGGGTAAGCACAGTGCCGTCCGAGACACGGACGAAGTAAGACGTTTTTAGGGAATGTTTAATCAAGGTCGCTTCAAGTAGTGTCAGTGCGGAAAGATTTTCGAAAAATCGAATTTTTGATTGTTTTCTTTATTTTTTAGAGTTATTTTATATGGGTATCTATAATAATATTAAAATTAAAAAATGAAGAATATAGGTATCTATTTATATATACCCATAAAATCCTCATTGCACTTTAGATATACACAGTAAGTTACATGTTTATAAAAATAAGAAGTGTAATTACTGGGCATGGACGGCATTTCATCTTAGGCCTCAGGATGATAACGCACCTGCAATATCAAGTGCTTTTCTTTGTTATTGCAGGTGTCTATAGGCGGCGGTAACTGCTTACCACCAGGTGGGCCGTCAGCTTGTTTGTCATCCAGTTGTATAAAAAAAATAAAATAAAAAAAATAATAAAAAAAATTTTGTGACAAAAAGTTTTATGAATATTTTTGGTTCTATTATTTATTTTATTCTATTAAACAAAATAAAGCATAAAAAATATCCAAGGCGAGACGTTGTAGAGGAAAACTTTTCAACTTGCAGAAAAAAAACAAGATTATGATTTCGAAATTTATAAAATGACAGATGATTTAGATAAAACTGATAATTATTGGAGTGATTCTGGTTGATTATATTAAATATAACACAAGTAACACTGTTTTATTTTATTCTGTTCTTAATTATTAAGAACCTTCAAAATATTACGATTTATTTTTATTTGTATTTATTTTATTTGTTTAAGTTACAAAACTTAAATAAAATAAGTTTTACAGATTTACATTCACATTTGATAATAATAAAATTATATTAATACTAGCAGACCTGAGGAAAAAAAAATTGTCAAAAAAAAATAGATAGATAGTGGACGATTCTCAGACCTACTGAATATACATATAAAATTCCAAGCTGTCCCAGCAAACGTAGTTTATCAAAAAAAAAAAATCGAAACTAACAAAAATAAAAAATAAAAAAAAATGTCAAATAAAGTAGATAGTAGCCGATTCTCAGACCTACTGATTAATGATTATACATATAAAATTTCATGAAAATCGGTCAAGCCGTTTCGAAGGAGTATGGTAACTAAATTTGTGACACGAGAAGTTTTTAAGTAAGTATGTCTTAAGTAAGATTTATTTCCTTAAGTTAAATATGCTAACGCCACTCGTATTCACGCACACATCCGCAGCGTGTTTGACACTTGGTTAACACAAGTAAAGCGCTTGTGAATGCAAGTTGCTTCGTGTGGTAAAAGGACTATACGAGTATCTCTTGACAGGGAACACAACCACCTCCTTAAATTTTATTTTAGACTTCTGAAACACACTGTATAAAATAAATAAAATATAGCACAGTGAAAACTAAAACACATAAATCATATTACTAAAACAGATGATTTTTTTACCGATTGCTACTAGATGTGTTTTTTGTACCGTGCACTAAACTTAGTTTTAAAAATATAATTAAGTATAGTTCAAAAAGCCTTTTGGTAAACATTTTTACTTACGTAAAGTATGTTTATCTCTAAAATATTATACATACCTAACTACTAGTATTGGTAATTTTATTTTCTTCAATAAAATGTGCAATAAAACAAGCTGTGCCTTATCCAATTATAACTATGGGACTACTAGGTAACCGAATATTGGAAACGTACGCAAAAAGAAATTTAACCACTGCCATCAATTTTGGTAGTGTAAAACTACTTCGTTAATGTGTAATCTGGATAGTATTATGCTCCAGTGAGGCATAATATTAAGCTCCAGTGAGGTGTCCAAGTATGTTTTTTTTTCGTCGATTTATTTTAGATAATTATATTAGTTATATTACTGTGATACATGTTGGCTAGGTACTTAGTTATTACATTTAACACGAAGGGCTATTTGGAAAATTACTAAATGCGATTCTATAGTATTTTGTTTCTGTTTATTTTGTTTTCTATTGAAACATAAAATAAGCACAATAATAAAATAAATAACCAATTATTGCATTCTTTTACATATACCTATCTAGTTGTTGCTCATCACATAAGTTATATTGTTTTGTTAAACAACACGTTTTGCTAATATGATGATTTTAGTAAAATGATATTTTGATAATACATATCATATTTTACGATTATACTTATCGTCTTGTGATAATGTTATGTTGACGGATATAGCTACTGCATAGTCAGGGTTTTTATTTACAACAAGTAACAAAACTCTACTTGACGTTAAGCTGAAAATGAAATTCAAATGCGGAGGCAACTAGTGCAGTATTCATCCTACTGCTTTACGGCTTTATAAATCCGCCCCTTGTCGGTCCTTAAGGTGCTTCTTCAGGCCTCGTTTGAATGAATGAACCTATATCGTATCGTATAAAAAAAACAAGCGCGGGCAGAGAGTGAGTTCCATTACTTTATTAGTACAACAGAGAAACGAGTCAAAAAATTATTTTTGCGCAAAGTGAAGATGGAGATAGTATATGGGTGACTCCGAAGACCTGCACCCGTGCTCCTGTGAAGGAAGGGGGTAAGGAGGGGTGAGGTCGACCATTCCATGGTATAACCGATATGATGCGCTTAGCGAAAGCATATAGCAATGTCACGTCACTCAAGTCGCAATAGGGATGTTGACAAATTTGTTTTGAAAAGTGTTTCAAGTCGTGTTTACGTACCTGTTATGGTCCAAAAAATTATTATTAATATTATCTTAAATTCCCTTTCAAATTTCGCTCCAAAATGCCAATACATGTGTTGCCAAACACTGATAGCTTGCTATAGTGATTTAGATGATTTTCTCCTTTTGACAGCGTCTAATGCAACAACAAATGACGTCATTCACTGAGATTGGTGTTCGTTGTCACGTGACCTGAGAGTGATTTAATTTTGTTAGTTATATTTTGTTTGTTATCACAATAAACTATTGTGTTTTATTACTATTAAACTACCACTACGAGTCAAAATTTTATTTTAATTTGAATACAGTCAACATTCCTACGTAGAGCTAGCGAGGTAAGCACCGGCGTGAACCACGAAGCACATCCGAAAGGACATGGATCCAGTGGCAACACAGAGAAGGACCAGACTCGATCAACTGCTTTGTTGATGTCGAGGTTAACAGCTACTAGCTCACCACAATTGTCAATAGCCTCACCTAAGAGTTGCGTTAAGTACCGACCTAGAAGATCGGTCTTCTTCTAGGTAGCCGATTTAGTTTGCTGTTAAGGATCTGTTCCATTAATTTCAAATAACCGAATGAATTAAAGTGATGAAGTCGATTTTTAAACGAATTATTATTTTTTAGTATGTAAATTGAAAAAGAATAGGAGTTCAAGCGTTCAAGTAACGGCTGTTTTACACTGCCTTCATATAAATATCTCATCAAAGAGTAGAGTCCAATATCACATTGTAATTAATAAATTATGTATTGTGAATTCATATTCAAAACTGAATGAAAGTAAATAAATATAGGTAAGTTGAACATTCTATCTAAGCCATCCAAAAATAAATACAAGAATGATTATGAAATAGTATTTCCGGGAAATCAGACGATGTGAACCTAGATTAATTATCAAAGAACACATTACTTACACTTTTGCGTACCTCGTTGTGTAGGATTTTGTTTCAAGACAGATATGCCGGGGATGTGAAATTGTGAAGGCGAGGAAATTATCATTTTTCTCGGATTCCGGGCGTGGTGTGGGAGGTTTGCATTTTGAAATGACGTTTGAAATAAATTTCCGCCGAGGCGGCGTCGTCGCCGGGGGCGTTCGATTGGAACATTGGCCCGATAATAATTAATTCCTTCAAACCGCATCCGGTTTTCGAGTTTGTAGCGCTCTCTACGTGTAATAATCTATTTGTTTAGTTCCGTTCGTGGAATGGTTCCAGCTTGTTATGAGTTTTATATCGACGCCTTATCCTTAAAGCCAAGGATGATCCATGTTAAAGCTAATAAAGGTGTGGTCATAACATAAGCAGTGACATTAAATTGTCACATTATTGAAAAGATCATTTTTAAATTATAGTGTTGTCTGAGTGCTATCGTGAGAAAAGTATAATATTAAATAATTACATGTGTATAAACTATTCCTTTTCTCTATTCTCTATTTAGCTGTGTATTGAATGGTATTGGCAGACGATACTAATTAGTGAAGCTTTGATCTGTCACAACCGTATGCCTCCAGCTGCCAGTGGCAGCCGCCCGTAACCAGGCACTGGCAATTAGTCTACTCGGTAACAGTTTCTTACTTCCGATATCTTCAGAGTAGGTACTCTATATCAAACAGATTAATTCCTCCGATTATCAATCAGAAGCCGAGTTGATTTTTTAAGAATTATTTTCATGTATACCTACCTATCTGAAAGGGAGTGTGTCTATTTAAAAAAAATAATAAGAACAGTCTATCTGTAGCTACCTGGTGTGTACCTTTGTGTCCTTTCATGATAATTTATTTATCAACCCACGGAGTACCTACCCCTGTTTAAGGATAATTTGCCACAACAAGCAAGGTGGGTATCTTATACAATTGAAATACTGACATTATAACGGCGGGTGTACCTAAATTTTTTTTTGCTGCAAGCTGACGGCTCACCTGGTGGTAAGCGGTTACCGCCGCCTATAGACACCTGCAATAACAAGGAAAAGCACTTGATATTGCAGGTGCGTTGTCATCCTGAGGCCTAAGATGAAATGCCGTCCATGCCCAGTAATTACACTGGCTACCCTTCCCTTCAATCCGAAACACAGCGAACTGTTTCACGGCTGAAATAAGAAAGGCGGTGGTACCTACCCAGGCGACCCTTTAATGGGTCTACCACCTAGTAGACCACCTAGTAGACTAAATTTTGATATTTGAACCCCACCGGTTTCAAAATAAAGTGATTTTTTTAATCGGGGATTGCTTCAAATGTGTTGACGGGTAAGATATACTTAGCTACCAACCTCGCCGCTTGGTGGCGTTCCCAGCTTATGTTATAGATGTATTTAGTTAAAAACTCATGATAATAATAATAATAATATTCATACACTCACACCTATTATCTAGCCAAAGTAAGCATCATTAAGAGCTTGTGTTATGGATTCTAGATAACGGATTAATATTGATAATAATATGTATATAAATATTAGAAATATACTAGATAAACATATAAGCTTCCTTGATTTTGTAATAATTTACATACTTAGACACCAATAGTATCATTTTTGAGGGATGTAGGTATATGGCATTATAGGAATTATTTAGAACAATACAATTATTATTGTAATGACGTGGTCAGACAAGTGTATAAAATTAATGAAAGATGTTTGGCTTTATCGGGCCTTTGTATATTAACTGTTCATCTTTGTGTACTATAATACCTACCTATATTGTGATGGTGCATTGTCGGAAAGCCTTTAAATAAAGTAAATAATCTTGTCATCTTCTTGGTATGCTTATATGCCTAGTTTGTATACTCTGTGTGACACTGCACTGCTAAATACTATTACTATGTAACTAAACATTGTAATTAAAATATAATAAAACTAGAAAAATATCACGTCCTGAGGCAGGAATCGAACCCGCGACCTTTCGCAATCCGGGCGACTGCTCTGACCACTGAGCCACCCAGGACTTGGGATATCCCTGTGAAATTCTTCTAGTCTATCTGTATTTGCGTTTATGAGCTAACGTCCACCCTACAATGTCGAAATATTCTATTTCAACATCCGAAACGAGTATTTTTACAAATACCAACGATTTAAGTAATTTTTCAAACATTTATAATAATGTTAAAATCAAAAATTAAGAGTAAACATTGTAACTTAATAATTGAAAAGAGTGACTACACGAGTTTGTTGCCGGAATCTTCTCGGTAGTTCAACTTTTGGAACCGGTGTAAATTCAGACAGACTGACATATAGACAGACAGACTGACTGACACAAACTGTCAGGCTGACAGACGGACTGACAGACAGATCGACAGACAGACCGATAGACAGACTGACATTATAACATTGTTAGCTTACGTAGATCCAGACAAGACAGAAAGACAAGCATAATGATATTGTTAGTTAATATTACTTTATGTGTTAGACATAAGGGTTTTTTGACGATTCGAAAGTGCTTCTTAGGGGCCTAATTGAATAAAGATATTTTCATTTTCATTTTTTTCATTTATAAACATCCATGACTCATGAACAAAATTTTTTTTTTTTTATACAACTAGATGACAAACAAGCTGACGGCCCACCTGGTGGTAAGCGGTTACCGCCGCCTATAGACACCTGCAATAACAAGGAAAAGCACTTGATATTGCAGGTGCGTTGTCATCCTGAGGCCTAAGATGAAATGCCGTCCATGCCCAGTAATTACAGTGGCTACCTTTCCCTTCATTCCGAAACACAGCGAACTGCTTCACGGCTGAAAATGCTCGTATTCATCATACAAACATTTTCCCCTACCGGGATTCGAACCCGGGACCTCTTGATCGAGCAGCCCGTATAGCAAGGGGTACAGACCACTCGACCAGCCGGTTGTCAAAGGATGGGAAAAAATGAAAAACACATCTCTATAAAATATACTCTAAAATAAAGATTCAGTGTGTGTATTTAAAATATTTCCTAGATAATCTTAGAGAAAACGTTTTCTTCCAGATTTCAGGACTACGGGTAAAACCCCTAACTAAATGCTATTTACATTAACTTATGTATTTAAAGGTGACCTAGTTGCTCAAAGAAATTATTGACTTATTTAACAAACATTGGGTAGAGTATGTTTGGTATTTTAGACCTTATTACGGGTAGGGTCCGGAATGTACCGGCTAACGGTCCCATTTATATTGCATTCTTTGCTTTGATCACATAACAATAACGAAACTATTTTTAAATAACTGGCGAAATTCCATTATCCTGAATTGACCACGGTGCATGGACTGAATGGATATATCGTTATTGACATGTGCAATTCCGCCCTGCTCTTTATCAACAAGGGAAATTGGGCCATAACTCTCAAAGCAGATTCTTCATTGGAACCATATATGTTAGTAATATTGTTATAAAGGAAATATACAAGGACAAGGGAAATAGAATTTTTCAATTGAGATTTTGATTGTTGACATGAAATAAATATTTTATTTGAGCTGGTTAGATATTCCCTACCTAATATTTTTACTCAAGAAGCTTATTTTTAATAGAGAACCAAATATTGCTTAAAATTATGTCTATATGATCCTTTTTACCAATTAATAATAAGTTTCTGATTATTTTCTTTCGTCATTACATGGAGCAACTTTTATCAGCCTTGGTCATTATAATTTCTTAATATTTTTCACACACTTTACCGCCGGACCATAATAACGCTTTTGCCTACCTAAACCTTTTCCGTTTAACCATTAGGTTTAACAACAGGGATTCCCTTTTTCGACTATTTTTTTGTCCTAATTTCACTTGGCATAACGAGTTAGGCATATTTTTTGTCATAATAATAATTTGACAGTTGTTTTTTGACATACCTACTATTTCAGTAAGCATAAAAATAGTTTAGTTAGGCTTATTGTTTTTACCCTAATTTTGATTTGCATGAAGTTATAAGACATATTTTTTATTCGTTGTAACGTTGTATTTATATCGAATATTTATTGTAACCAATTCAATAAATATAGAATTTATGTATGCAATTCAATTAATGAAGACACTATTCATTATACCATGTCCCTACTTATTTTTTATTATAACCTCTTTACGTAGGTTAGTATTGTTTAAAAAAAAGAACTATTATTTATTTTAATCTACGTGGTATGGGAGAAAAGATTCCCGCGAAGGTTGTATAGGTCGCGCGGGAAAGTGGCTCTCTGTGCGCATGCGTGAAACGCGCGCGTGAAAAATTGTCTTTGGTTTTGCGAGGGAACTTTAAAGAATTTTGGTAGCACGCTACTATATAATGTTAATCATTTTTATTAAAAGTAGGAGAATGAGTTTGTTGATTCAAATTTAAAACCATTAATACAATAGCCAAAGTTAATAAATCCTGGTAAGTTTTTCAAATACAATTTTCATTTTATACTATTTCATCTGGGATCTACATAGTAAATATATTAATGTTTTACATAATATCTATGTTTATTTATTTTCTAGTATATAAAAATATAAACTGACGATGCGACTTGCAATGTTATGATTTTATTTCTACAGAAGAATTTGTGTGAGGAATAACCGTCCAAATCTTTATTTTATGGGTATGTACTTGTACCTATATCTATTTACTAATGACTGATGTCTTTGATTATAGACATTTAGTTATGTATTACATGTCCAGTAATTGATGAGATCTTTTCGCAATCTTTTAGGAGAGGCTGTGGAGGGCTTTTTGATAACGCATTTTGAAATTTACATCTCGTTTGGAGGCTACGTTAACCACCCGTCAGACGATTTGCTGGTTTCATTCAAATCGGTGTACCGATTCGATATCCAAAGGTGGCAGTTCAACTTAACACCGCAAATTAGACTAATTACAAGTAAGGTGTACCTAATTCCTCTATTTTTTTTGACGGACAGTGATTGAGGCATTTCGCGGCGAGAATCTTTGTTTATTTAGGATAAATTTTCATTATTCCTTTTCTTACAATTTGGTGTGATTTTAAGAGAGCAAAAGGATAGGAACCCACTCTATGTACAGCTCTACGACTCATTGATTAAATAAGAGCAATGTTGTTTAATTAATTCTAGGTAACTTATTAGTTTTTTATTTCTCAACTATTTATGACTACGTCAAATAAATGTTGTTATTCTATTGTTATTCTTTTATTTTATATTAATATCCTTGTAATTTTAATTGAAACCTGAACACCGATCCTCTGTTTCTAGCCGGGTCAGAGGGCGGTGTGACAGTTGGCGCCCATCTTAGTGGCCTATTCTTTTGCTCACGTTTTGTAAATACATAAGTACATAGTTGTTAATAAATAATAATTATCTTTATAATAATATTATGACTAATATCGTTAAAAAAAAAATTGTTAAGTAAGATTTTATTGTAAATTATATTTACAAACCTAGATTTGTTTTAACGGTTTGCTTTGTTGTGGAGGGTGACAAAGATATTATTATTTTTTTGGTTTAGTAATTGCTAATTGTGATTTGCTCTTTTAAAATGGATTTATCGCGAGTTTATTTACACGGACTATTAAAAGATGAATTAACGTATGAGGTGACTATTCGTGCTGAAAACCCAGAATCTTCAGTAGCGAGGTTAAAATTGCAGTTAAAAAAATTGTGTGGTGAGTTTTTACCGGAGGAAATTATATGTAGTGATATTTCTGCCGACATTGAATTTCCAATAATAACGGGAAAATTAGAGGAATTAAAATGTAAGCTTATTGAATATGATAAGTCTCAAAGTAAAAGCTTACTTTCACGCGCTCGTGCACTGTTTTGTCACCTTTATCATAGAATTGATCGTGTGCCTGTACAGTTAGATAGGGATAATGTAAATAAGGAGGAGATTAAGAATAGTTTAATAGATTTGCAAAGCATTTTGACAAAAACGGGTGCTTCGCCGAATGTTATTCAGGTTCAGCCGATTAATAATAGTTCAACGGTAGATATGGCGGCGCCGTCGGGGTCTGCTGACATGCACGTTTCAAAGTGGAACGTGAAGTTTGATGGTAGTGGAAATCCAAGATCATTTATTGAGAGGGTAGAAGAACTAGCGGTCGCTTATAATGTATCTACAAATAGATTGTTTTGCTCAGTTGTTTGCTTGTTTACGGATCAGGCTTTAACTTGGTATCGTGGTATTAAACAGGAAGTTTCGTGCTGGGAGGAACTCTGTCAACTGTTGTTGGAAGAATTTGAGCCCGTTGACTATGATTATCGACTTTTAGGTGATATAAGGGCACGGACTCAAGGTAAAGAGGAACCAGTGCATATTTATTTTTCGGTTATGAATTGTCTTTTTTCTCGTCTGAAGAAACCTTTACAGGAAGATGAAAAGTTAGAAATATTATTACACAATGTGCGGCCTTCCTATACTCAGCAATTAGTCTCGGTTGACATAAAATCGGTCCATGATTTAAAGACCCATTTGAGGCGTTTTGAATCAGTGAAACAAAAAAGTGAGTTGTTTAAAGAGCCCGCTGAACTAAAAGTAAGCCCTGAGTATTCTTATGTCAGCCAAACGAAATATGTATCTGTTGTGGCGGAAAAACTAAAAATGTATTGTGGTCGTTGCAAGGTAGATACGCACAGTAGGAAACAATGCACCGCAGAAAAAATTGTTAAATGTTTTAATTGTGGTCTTGTAGGTTACACTGTTAAAACGTGCCCACTGTGTAATTTGTCAAAAAACGCGTAGATCAGAATCGAAGCGAAAAGTCTTTAAATCAATCTGACTGGAGGGAGTGGCTAGACACAGTATCTTCATTTATGAGATTTCAGTCAGTCGCTTCGGTTCTATTTAAGCCAGATTTTAACGATATAAGGCCGTATGTGAAGGTGAAGATTTGTGACGTACTTGTTTATGGTATGTTAGACTCGGGGGCTGCCATTTCTATTCTTGGAAATGGTTCCCATTTAAAAATTGCTAGCATGGGTTATGTAGTTACGAAGTTTAAGGGTAACGTAGTAGTGGCGAATGGATCGGAGAGTGAAGCATTAGGTTATTTATTTTTGCCTGTTTCTTATAATGGGATAACGAAGGTCATAAAATTTTTTGTTATTCCTTCTATTGTTTCGGATATCGTTTTAGGTGTGGATTTTTGGAAAGCATTTTGTGTTGCTCCTAATATTTTTAGAGAAATCTCCTATATTGAAGCGCCAGAGGATTTTATTTGTCGCGCCACTGGTATAAGTGAACAAATTCATACGGTCGAGCCTTTTGACGCATTGAGCAAAGAACAGCAGCATAAGGCCAATGAACTCATAAATAAATTTGTAAATATATCTTTTGAGAAGGCTGGTTTGGGCAGGACGCACCTTCTTCAACATACAATAGATACTGGAGACTCTGCACCAATAAAGTGTAGGACTTATCAAATGTCCCCTGAGAAGCTTAAAGAACTACACAAAGAACTTGACAGCATGCTAGAATTGGGTGTTGTAGAGCCTAGTGAGGGAGCCTGGAATAATCCCACTTTGATGGTTCAAAAGCCCGATGGAAAATTGCGTTTCTGCTTAGATTGTCGAAAGTTAAATACAGTAACGAAGGGAGATGCATATGCTATTCCCTATATTCCGCAAATTTTAGACAGTCTTCGGCAAGCAAAATATTTGAGCTCTATTGACTTAAAATCCAGCTTTTGGCAAATCCCTTTGCAACCGTCATCTCAAGAGAAAACTATTTTCACCGTACCTGGAAGAGGCTTGTTCAAATTTACGGTCATGCCCTTCGGACTCTGTGGTGCACCTGCTCGTCAACAAAGGTTAATGGACATGTTGTTTGGAAGTCAGTTTAATAGCGATATGACAAACGGCATGTGTTTTGTGTACGTTGATGACATTATTATCGTAAGTTCAGACTTTGATACCCATTTGAAAATCTTAAATCGCGTGTTTGATAAATTAAAGTACGCCAACTTAACTGTAAATTTAGATAAATGTAAGTTTTTCCGAAGTTCCTTAAGATACTTAGGATATATTGTTGACGAACACGGCCTTCGTACTGACCCTGATAAAATACAGGCAATTTTGAATTTCCCTACACCTACAAGCTCCAAAGAAGTTAAGATGTTTCTCGGCACCTGTTCGTGGTATCGTCGATTTATTCGTAATTTTTCCACGATTGCTACACCTTTAAATACCCTGACTAGTACAAAGACAAAGTTTGCATGGACCCATGAAGCAGAAAAAGCTTTTAACACGTTAAAAAGTGCTTTAGTAAGTGCGCCCATTTTAGCGTGTTCTGATTTTTCCCGACCTTTCATTGTTCATTGTGATGCTTCCGGATATGGCATTGGTGGAATGTTGACGCAAAACTTTAATGGAATAGACCATCCTGTGGCGTACGCGAGCAGATCTTTAAGCAAATGCGAAAGAAACTACAGCGCAACAGAACGTGAAGCTCTAGCTGTCGTGTACGCTGTAGAAAAATTTGAACCGTATATAGGTTCTAGGCCTTTCAAAGTTGTCACGGATCATGCCTCGCTAAAATGGTTTATGAGATTGGAAAACCCTACCGGTCGCTTGGCACGCTGGGGATGTAGATTATCACAGTTTAATTTCGAGATAGAGCACAGGAAAGGTAAGGATAATGTTGTACCTGACAGCTTGTCGCGTTTTATTCCGATAGATACGGTAAATGTTTCTGATGGGTGGTATGAGAGGATTTTTAATGGCTGCCAAAGAACCCCAAAAAATTTTCCCAACTACCGTGTTGAAAATAGCGTATTATATAGATATTGTAAAGCAAAATACTCTCTAATTCAAGAATTTGAATGGAAGGAGGTTATACCTAAAGAGAGAAGAGAACAAGTTATTGCCGATAATCACTGTCCGCCTACCTCAAGTCATTTGGGTATATTCAAAACACACCGTCGACTAAGTTTACGTTTTTATTGGCAAGGCATGTTCAATGATGTATCAAGATATGTAAAAAATTGTGATGTTTGTATGACCTACAAACACTCTACCAAAT
The DNA here is from genome assembly GCA_947347705.1 of Nymphula nitidulata. NCBI lineage: Eukaryota > Metazoa > Arthropoda > Insecta > Lepidoptera > Crambidae > Nymphula > Nymphula nitidulata. The sequence goes on along the minus strand of OX374625.1, from coordinate 10,296,224 downwards.
TAACGCCGGGAAAGATGGGTGAACCAAAACGTTGTTTCCGGCCTTTCCAAGTAGTATCAACGGATTTAGTAGGACCTTTACCAAAGTCGAGGTCAGGCTACCTACATTTGATGGTAGTAACCTGTTGTTTCTCAAAATATACAATTTTAATACCGTTGAGGCGGGCGACGAGTGTAGCCGTGGCTGATTCCTTGGAACGTAATTTATTTTTAGTTCATGGAATACCAGAAACCGTGATTGCTGATAATGGTGTGCAATTCACGGGATCGGAATTTCGTGCTATGTTAAATAAATATGAAGTGCCACGAGTACACTATGGTCCACGATACACGCCCCAAGTTAATCTCGTTGAAAGGTATAATAAAACTGTCATGACAGCGGTCGCTTCCTATGTAAAAGATGACCATCGTTCTTGGGATGTAAATTTAAATCGTATACAGTTTGCTATAAATAGCGCTGTAAACGAAACTACAGGTTTCTCACCATTCTTCCTTGTCCATGGGCGTGAACCAATTATAAATGGCTCATTTTATCGTCAATTTGGAGATGGTGAGTATGATATTGCCATACCAAGAGAGGAATACGCAGGGGAGTTTGGCATCTTAAAAGGTGTCTTCGAAAAGGTTCGTGAACGGCTATTACTAGCACACGAAAAGAATGCCAGATACTATGATCTACGTCGAAGACCTGCAGCATTGTTGAACGTTGGACAAATTGTGTATAAGAGGTGCTATACTCAAAGTGATGCCGCAAGTTATAGGGCAGCTAAGCTTGCGCCGAAATTTGAGCAGTGTAGAATCAGAACGGTGTTATCTCCTTTAGTGGTTGAATTGGAATCATTAGATGGTAAACCTTTGGGAAGCTGGCATGTCAAGGATTTAAAGATGTAAATATTAGACCTTGTCCTTATAGTGTCGCACGTAACGGAATTATGCCACCCCTAGACGGTGTCGTAGGAGACGATGAATTGCTTGAATTATCAGCGCATCTAACACCGTTGCCGCTACATGATTGGTCAAGGGGGGCTCTAGGTTTGAAGGGCAAGTGCTCCGCCTGTGTTCTCTTTCGGGGTTTTGTATATATATGTATATAGTGTATATGGTTAGGTTTTGGTAATTGTGAATATGATTAGGTATGGTTTTTATGAATTTAAATTAGGATTATTGATTGAGTGTGTGGTATCTTCTACGTGTGATGGGCGTCATAAAATAGGCCTTTTACACCAGCGTGCTATACATTTTGTTAGTGTTTGGTTTAGCTTAGTTTTATAGCTAGTAGGTGAGATTATAGTATTCGTTAGGTATGGTGATTCTCGGTTTAGCACATTATTAATGTGATCTGTGGTTATCGAGTTTATTCTATAAATATTGTTTTAATATTCTCTCGTAGAACGCTGGGGGCAGCGAAGTTTCTCCATCTCGTCGAAACCTTAATAGGAAGGGGGGTACTGTAACGTTGTATTTATATCGAATATGTATTGTAACCAATTCAATAAATATAGAATTTATGTATGCAATTCAATTAATGAAGACACTATTCATTATACCATGTCCCTACTTATTTTTTATTATAACCTCTTTACGTAGGTTAGTATTGTTTAAAAAAAAGAACTATTATTTATTTTAATCTACGTGGTATGGGAGAAAAGATTCCCGCGAAGGTTGTATAGGTCGCGCGGGAAAGTGGCTCTCTGTGCGCATGCGTGAAACGCGCGCGTGAAAAATTGTCTTTGGTTTTGCGAGGGAACTTTAAAGAATTTTGGTAGCACGCTACTATATAATGTTAATCATTTTTATTAAAAGTAGGAGAATGAGTTTGTTGATTCAAATTTAAAACCATTAATACAATAGCCAAAGTTAATAAATCCTGGTAAGTTTTTTAAATACAATTTTCATTTTATACTATTTCATCTGGGATCTACATAGTAAATATATTAATGTTTTACATAATATCTATGTTTATTTATTTTCTAGTATATAAAAATATAAACTGACGATGCGACTTGCAATGTTATGATTTTATTTCTACAGAAGAATTTGTGTGAGGAATAACCGTCCAAATCTTTATTTTATGGGTATGTACTTGTACCTATATCTATTTACTAATGACTGATGTCTTTGATTATAGACATTTAGTTATGTATTACATGTCCAGTAATTGATGAGATCTTTTCGCAATCTTTTAGGAGAGGCTGTGGAGGGCTTTTTGATAACGCATTTTGAAATTTACATCTCGTTTGGAGGCTACGTTAACCACCCGTCAGACGATTTGCTGGTTTCATTCAAATCGGTGTACCGATTCGATATCCAAAGGTGGCAGTTCAACTTAACACCGCAAATTAGACTAATTACAAGTAAGGTGTACCTAATTCCTCTATTTTTTTTGACGGACAGTGATTGAGGCATTTCGCGGCGAGAATCTTTGTTTATTTAGGATAAATTTTCATTATTCCTTTTCTTACAATTTGGTGTGATTTTAAGAGAGCAAAAGGATAGGAACCCACTCTATGTACAGCTCTACGACTCATTGATTAAATAAGAGCAATGTTGTTTAATTAATTCTAGGTAACTTATTAGTTTTTTATTTCTCAACTATTTATGACTACGTCAAATAAATGTTGTTATTCTATTGTTATTCTTTTATTTTATATTAATATCCTTGTATTTATTGAATTGGTTACATCGTCTAACAGTTCTTAGGCATATATATCAAAAGTCATAATAATTTGGATTGGTTTTTTTATCAGGATTTGAATTTGCAACGCCTTTTATTTTATTGATAGCTATTTGAATCTAAAAAACAAAAATTAGGCATTAGGTATATCAAATATAACTTGGGTACCATAGTGTATAGTACGTTAGGGTGCAGCGGGGGTGACCCATGGGAAAAGCAATTTATTAAATGCAAATATAAAATTTCCAAAACTTACTTTGTCCCTGAGTGCCTGAGTGGATTTGGTTCATGATTGTGACTGTATATTGTTGGATAAATAATTCGGATAAGTAATAATGTTTAACACTTTAGGAGTTAATTATTCGGCGTATAATTATTATGCTTATAGAATTATACTAAATATAAAATTTGGCTTTAGAATAGTCTGCTTAACAATTATAATGCTTATAGTAGTTATGCTTTTAATTAGTTAAATTTATAATATTGATTAGTTACGGACAATAAAAATTTATTAATTTTATATGCAAAAAATAGGGAACCTTAACAAGAATATGTCATGAAATATACATTAATTAAGGAACATGGTTCTACATTAAGCAATGTAAATGTATCTACCGTACATTTTACCCATTAATTATAATATGTAGCAAATGGACCAGTGATGTTCCATGGCAACGACACTTATTCCCGTAACTGTCGTTGCCATGGAACATCATTGCCTCCCGACAGGCACCAATTTATAATTTATTGCACATTAATAAAACCTTGGTTCATATCATAATCGCCAATTAACGGCCTATACAACTTTTATTTAGCTTAGTTTATTTTAATTTAACCTTTTTCATTGATATTAAAGACACTTTGCCTTTTTCGACCAATAATCTCCTAGCATATTTTTATTTATTTTTCTTTGGAAAATAATCTATATGCAAAAATACAAAATTAAAATTTTTAAGTAACCCCCGGCCTCATTAATCATCTAACTAACACATAACAGCTTTCCAACAAAAAAAAACAAATCAAAATCGGCCCATTAGCTTATGAGCTATGATACCACAGACAGACACACAGATACACAAACAGACACCGCAAACTTCGAACACCCCTCTTTTTCGTCGGGGGCTAAAACTAGAGGTATATAGTAACTTAAACAAGAAAACGCGTGTCAAACTATTTCTTGGTGATTATGAGTAGGTAACGATTAAATTGTTTTACTTCCTAGGTTAATAGTTTCTGCTATTGATTATTAATCAATCATTGGGCCTGATTCCCGAATACATACATAAATAAAACCATAAATGCAGTAGGTTCAGTTCTTTCTCTCAAAATGGATGGTAAGAGAACAGCTATTGATTTGACGTTAGAAAGGTGTGCTCAAAAAAATTTATGAAAATATTTTAATATATTTTGCCATATATACCTACTCTCTTTTGTTTTGTCATTAGAAGACATATACATATATTGTACGAGTAATAGTAATAATTTATTAAAATTTATTTACCTGTCAAGCCACAGAATAATTTCACAGGAGAATAGAGATAAACCGTGATGTACCGCATTAATTGGTAAGTTTTATGCTTACGCATATACAGGGTAACCTCGGAGACCACACTTTATTAGTCTCGTCAATAAAACAGATTTCAAGAACAAAATATTGTGATTTTTTTGATATCTTTTTTTATTTTATCCACTACAAAATTTAGGTAGCGTTGTCACTCTACCCTTGGTTGTTAGTGAAAAGGGTAGGTTAGAGGAATCGCAGTGGTCACAAGCATGACGCGGCGTGGGTTTATTGACGTTGAATCACTCAGTGCAATCATAGAGTAGATTGAATATGCTAAGATAGAGTTATCAGTCAACAGTTTGTGAACGAAGTGACATCTGTACCGTGTTTGCAAACTATTCTTTTTCACAGGAGATTCTCAATTTTATTGTTAATTTGTTTCGGTCAACTATTTTTTTTTTTGGGAAAATCATTGAAGTTTTAGTTTGATAAATAAAATAATTATTAATTATTTATAGACTTTAATGTTCTCTTTACATAGGTAATACTCATAAGATAAATCATGTAAATTCATGTGGCTGTTATATCGTGAACAATGGGAATGAGATAAAAAAGAGCTACTGCAACTTACACAGATTTCTCACAATTTGGGACGCTTATTATAAATTTTTCGCTAGACAAAATCACTATCTCAGTTCGGTAAACGTAGCCAAGCATGAGCGAATTAAATGGAGTCCAGACACCTGACATAACTCAACAGAAATAGAAGAAAAGAATGATTAAACAGAAAATTAAATACGATATTATTGTGTCACGAAAATTGACTGATGACATTTGATATCAAACATAGGTCTGTTCCATGAAGTTTTTTTTTCGTAATAATTACTAATGAAATAGTTTTGTAACAAGAACTAGGAAAAGCAGTTTAGAAGCCAACAGAGTGACCATGATTACCGCTGTGATGTGGATATTTTCGAGTCAAGCTTGTTTAATATTGTTGTTTAAAACATGGTAAAACAAAAAACGTCTCTTTTTATTTTTAAAGAACTTCATATACGTAAAATTTGCGCACTGACCCAAAGTTAGGCCTGTGTATGACTTATTTTATTTTTAATTTGGTTGTGATCAAAATAAAAGCTAACTTGTATATTCCATCAGAAAGTTTTTGAGATAAAGTCACAATGAAGTTGTTATAACATTCTTATCATATTTATAAACTATAAGTAAGAGATTGTGCTGCAGTCTTTACCGTTTTAAATTTCCTTGAGCAATTAATTTCTGCTTCTCGCTCCCCAACAATTAAACTTAAAGCGAACCGCTGGAGATTCTGATGTAATGTTGTTTTGATTTAAGGGAATTAATTAATGTAACTTCCCGGTACGTTCACTTGAATCGTAAGGCTTAATGTTTATTAATAACTTTTAAGCTCCCAGTTTTGCCCTTTTATTTAAAATGTTCTTGAGTTCAGTAACATTTATGAACAGAAAGGTTCTGCAGAGTTTAATCTGAGCTGTCATAGGCCTAAGGTTTATTTGTATGAAGGACACACTGTGTAATAGTACTTCAGCCCCCTAACAATAACCTACTAACATTCTATTTATATACTTCACACTTTGGCTCATGGAAAATCGTCATTATTATCATCAAGTAGGTCGGTTTATCAATGCACCAAATTTTTAAGTACGATAAATTCAAGAATGCTATAAGTTTACGGTAAGGTTTCAGGTGAGCTGGTGGTTACCTGTCGCCTCTTACAGCAGCACCAAATTCTGTACCACTTTGATGTTGAATTGTAAACGTACTGATTACATTATTGTTATTATGTTGATGTCATAGAAAGTATATAATTTATTTAAACGGGTAACGTGCTCGTTCCCTGAAACATTTGTTTGTGAAAGTTTTTCAGTATCATTCAAAAGGGATTTCCCTTTTCTGTATATTTTTAGTTTCCTTCTGTTATGTATTTATTAAACGAGCTTTATTACAAGACTTCTAGGAGCATTTTGAAAATTAAAACCCTATTGTGTCAGGACAGTTTCGTGCTCATATTGAGATGATAGATACAATAATACTTATTTATTATCGAACACTTTAAAAATGTCAAGTGTAAAGCCAAACTTAAACTAAGGTGAGGGTCGTAATAAGATGTGTATGTAATATTTTTTTAGGGTTCCGTACCCAAAGGGTAAAACAAGACCCTATTGCTAAGACTGTCCGTCATCTGTCACCAGGCTGTATCTCATGAACCGTGATAGTTAGACAGTTGACTTTTTCACAGATGATGTATTTCAGTTGTCGCTATGACAACAAATACTACTAAATAGAATAAAACAAATATTTAAGGCTCCTATACAACAAGCGTGATTTTTTTGCTTGTTTTTTGCTCGATATTGGTAACGGCAACAGGTAGACGCTTATATATAGATAACGGTACGGAACCTTTCGTGCGCGAGTCCGACTCGCACTTGGCAGGGTTTTCATTCATACTGTCATGATTATATGGCATGCCTTCAAAAAACCTAAGTATATTTGATAAAAAAAATAGCAATTCATTCCATTCAAAAAAAAACCTTTTTGGAACTACTCACTTTATATTATGTTAAATACAGTATCACTGTTATATCCTGAAAAACTATGAATTTTCGTAAAATTTGGCTATAATTATATCATACGTTATTTTAAATTGTTCCAATACTAGAAAACTTATTTTTAGCCATACATAAGAACGCAGTTAGACGCTTGCATTATTATACGCCACGTGGGAAACCTAGTAAAAATCTTAACTTTCTCGATTTAATGCGCATCATAAATACAGAGTCGGCATCTAAAAAAATCTGATTTGGGCATCTATTCAACGTTTAGACACCCGTTCAATATTTTAAACAGCCTACTGAGTATTTTTAGTCGCTAATTAATGATTACCCGTACAAAATTTTGCTGTAAGTAGGAGGTTTTGCCAGTTCGGCCAATTTTATTTGGAAACATATACCTCTCTTTCTAAAAGCATTAGAAAAATAGTTTGAAAATATTTTTTCGAAAAATACGTACTAGTTTATTTTGCTGTTATTATTAGTTTGTTGTGATTTATCAGCTTCAGTGTAAAGTTTAATTAAGCACCTCGACTTAGGTAAACATGGGGTACATAGCTGAAATATTTATAGGGCCTACGTATTACGAATTTGTACAGCAGCTGCGCTCTAATGGAGTATTTCGTAGTCGCTCTAGCTTCAAATGAACGGAGCAAGTCACAGATGTGCCGCTTGCGTCGCGTCGTCGAAGATGTTGCGATTGGTGGACGTAAAATAGAGAAGGAAGCGATTTTTTTTCGTGTGGTGATAACCAATTAAAACATTTTTTTAATAAACCTAGTTTAAATACTTAGGTGAGGATTTTTATTTACGTATAGATCTCGTGGCATTGATTCCTGGAAAATTTACGAACTATCAACGGTAGATAAATTGATAAAAATGAACGATTGACGTAAACCGTAGTCGTTACGATGCTACATTCGTCGTAACGACTACGAGCTACGGTATTCATTTTGCCTGTCGCTACGCTATACCTGCTACAAATGTTTTTATGTTGTAGCAATAAATTTATTAGTTAAAATTATAACAAGGCTGATTAACTAAATGAAATTGTGAAGTAGCAAAACCTCATGTATAGTACTTTACTCGCCCGCTGTTCGCTGTTGCCTTAGAACAACAAATTACAAAAGTGCCGGAATCTCGGCCACGTAGTCATCGCCTCCCGGCTCTCTCTAGCATATAATTTTAATTTTATTTCAGTTTAAATAAATGCTGTCGTAAATTATGGTCCCATCCCAAAGACATCAGAAGGGGTGAGAAAACAGGGCGCATTTTATATATATTTATAACAATCGATTGGATCAACAGATACCAAATTTAGTAACATTTACGGCCTGGCCACGGGAACGGGCGACTCGGCAACCACTGCGCGGTCACGACGACGCGCTACGAGGCCGATATCGAGACAGTGCGCAGTAGTTGACTTCGAGATGGCCAGGCCGTTAGGTCCTCATGGGTACTTAAAGACCCAAAATTAAGCTTAATTATGTGTTGGTGAACCTACCCAGGCGACCCTGCAAGTGTAGCCGACACCTAGTAAATGATACAGTGACATTAATAAATTTTAAATATATTTTGCACCGCTGTATGTTTACTTTACTGTCTTTCATCCGACAGCATAGTAGCTATCTTTCAATTATTAATATATGAAGAATATGTGACTTTGTGTGAACTATCGCACTAAATTGATTTTCTATTGTGTGTGTGTGTGCGTGTGTTTTACATAAGCATATATTTTATATATTCCTTCAATTTCTTGCACCTTTTCTACGTTTCTCCCTCTTAGATATTTATATTACCTTTTGCTGCATGGAAGAAATTATTTTTAGCAATAACTTGTTTAATTTTTGTCTTTTATGCAATAAGGAATTTTTACTATTATTATTGTGTGTGAGAGTCATGTATGGTATTGGTAAAAAACGTTGCCAATAGTGATGCGATGAGAAACTTGAAACAAGTGGTCACAAAAGTTATGAACAGTTACACAATGTTGCAAAACATTGCTCCACAAAAAGAAACCGCTGTGTAATAGATGCATAACTTATAGAATTAATAATTTACAATTTAATACTCTTACGAAAACGTTTCTGATTTTAAATAATACACAAATGGCTTCACTGACTTTAAGGAGTTTATGACAAATTAACAGAGGTCGTATAGGTACTCGTATTATTCACTGTCTGTGACCACCAAGGCACTGAGTTCTAAAACGTTTTGTCTTTCATAATGTAATTATATAAAAGCGGTTTATGTAAACGTCTTAAGAGAACTACATTGTTTTTAAGGAATAAAGGTTAAGGATTAATTAATTTTGTAATTTTGACTCACGTGAACTGATTTAGAGTTGTTTTATATGTATATATTTTTATCCTATGCTTAGTGTTTGGGAGTTATTATTGTGAAAAATATCTAGAGTAGAAAAAAAACATGTCCTAGGATGGGATGCAAACCCACGACCATTCACTTTGATCAGTTACTGCTCTTCTAATATTTAGTAGCGTGGTTGTTGGTTATCGCCAGAAACGGTTCCTTATTCAGGATGTAATCTACCTACATGGCAAATGTCATCGAAACCGGTTCAACGGCATAGGGAGTTGCAACTTAACAGACAGATCGACATAGTTACTTCAGCATTTATAATATTATGTGTGGATAATTTGAACATAAAGTTTAAGTTCTATGATATGTTTTCACCAATGAATTTTTCTCACACTCAGTTCACATTGAGTTTCGGTTTGGCTTAAATTATTCGCCTGTAATTTGTGATATAATAAAAAATAAAAGAATTATTTTATGCATTCGTTTTCACACGAGTCTAGCTCTAAAAAGCGCAACTGTGTAAATGAACACCAATCGAAGCAAAGCACATGGCTCGTTCGGTTGCTCATCAGACCAGGCGCTTGTTTCAAGTGATGGCAGCTATCTGCTCGAGATAGCATATTAATTTAAACATCAAAGTGGCCATTAGAAAGTGACCGGAGTATGTACGGCAGTAACGCAAACTAATTAAATTGTTTATTAAGTTTTAGTATATATCCTTGTTTACGAGGCATGTGGTACAAAGTAAGTAGATTGGCAGAATTCCAGTGATAAAATCAGATGGACAAAGGCTACGTAAAATACAGTTTTATAAACATCGCTATAATGTTTTCTTTAATAAAGGATAGTGAGGAAACAAAGAAACCTTTCGTCCCTTACAAGACCGCCAGCGCTCACAATAATAGGGAATAGAAAATCTATTGTGGCTGATATGGGTATTTCACGGATTACGAACTATTTATTTTAGATTAAATTTCAAATTATAAGTCTGGTGTAAAATTGAGAAATAATACAAATCATGGCTCTGGCGTAGATAATACAGACATCAACTGAATTAAAGTTTCCATATTTTACTAACTTAAGATTTAATTCTTGATATATGGGTAGCATAATTTTCCATTTGTGTAGAAACTTTGTTCGTTTTGTTCATCAGATTGGCGCGAGCAGAATAAAGTAGCCCGTCTAAAATTCAATATTTTAACGATTGAAAACTTTGGGAGTAACTTTTACTTGTAAGCACATTAGTCTTGCAGTAGATGTGTCATCATTTTACAAGATTCAAGAAGACTAATGCCCGTTTTCACTAACCATTCCTTAGGCTTAGGTGACTCTTAACGACATTAGTCTCATTCTATCTCCTTTTGATAGACTGAGCTAAAAATCGCAAAGAGACTCTTAACGCTAAGCAAATGTTAGTGAAAACAAGCATAAATCTACTGGAATTTGAATACGTTTTACCTATTATTTTCCTTCATTCCGGGCATATCACCGGGCCGTTTCGGGCATACCAGTCAGTTTCTGTTTCTACAAGTCTGTACATATATCTATGTGTACAGACGTCATAGTATATGAAGATTTATCATCATCATCAGTCTATATTCTTCCCACTGCTGGGCACAGGCCTTCCTACATGGGAGAAACACATGAGGAGTTTGGGCCATAACACCACCACGCTGGCCCAATGCGGGTTGGTGGGTTAAAGCGGTTGCAGAAACAACCGGGACCAACGGTTTAAAGTGCCTTCCGAAGCACGGATGAGTTCGAGATAACAAACTTTTATTGACCAATCCCAAAATCGACCATGGCGAAAGTTGCTTTGTTTTTCATATCGAAACCAATACGTATATGAAGATTAAGTCCTCACAAAACGCGTTGGTGGATCGTTAGCGTGGCATCCGTTTCGTTTTATTGTGGGCAAGAGGTACAGACACGACCAATAGTAATAAAATGTATCCAATTTCGACAGTTCCTGGCTCTTATTGCAAAGCTACAAAGGTGATAAAATATTACAAGAGGGAGAGGGTATATAATTATTTAATTGTTCGTGTCTGTACCTAGTTCAGTTTTGTGGAGTAATAATTATGTTGACATTAAACAAAACATGTTGACTTTGGCAAAAAAAAGAAAATTATACAAAGCTCGGCAAATGACTTAACACTACCTGATGTGAAGGGGTAAGAAGAAAAAAAATAAACAAATAGGTAATAATAAATCCTTTTTTGAAGAATAATATAACGTGAACTGTAAAAGCTTTCTCATAAAGATATACATATAGTACTCAAATACCAAAGGTCATGCTAATCACAAATACAAAAATTCCGTTACTTAATACTATACTTAGTCTGGCCATAAATACTGTTACAATTAAAAAAATATATATATTACATTTGAATTTGGAATCTGTCATTTTTATATGATTGTTCATTTTGGCGCCAATACATTGTACAATATTTTACGATATTAGAATGGACCGGGTGGAAATAGAGAACCGAATCGCTGTGATTGCATTACTCAAAATGGAGCCAAATGCAATTTTTAAAACTCTCCATACGCTTGGTATTAGTAAAATGTTTGTGAACCGGGCTATTAAAAGGTACAATGAGACCTCCTCTGTTTGTGACAGAAAAAGATCTGGCCGTCCACGTAGAGCCAGTACGAAAAAGGTGGTCAAAGCAGTAAGGGAAAGAATTCGAAATAACCTTTCTGAAAGCAAAAATTTTATCTCGGGAGATGAAGATAGCACCTAGAACCATGTCGCGTATTTTAAAAGATGACTTAGGACTTGCAGTCTATTAGAGACGTACTGGTCATTTCTTAACTGATAATTTAAAAAAGAATAGGGTGGTAAACTCGAAACAACTACTAAAGCGGTACGCAAAGGGAGGTCACAGTAATTTTTGTTTACGGATAAGAACATTTTTACAATTGAGCATTATTTTAACAAACAAAATGACCGTATTTATGCTCAAAGCTCTAAGGAAGCTACCCAATTAGTCGACAGAGTGCAACGTGGGCACTATCCGACTTCAGCGATGGTTTGGTGGGGTATTAGCTATGAAGGAGTGACTGAGCCATACTTCTGTAAAAAAGGTATCAAAACATCGGCACAAGTGTATCAAGATACCATTCTTGAAGGTAGTGAAACCCCTTAACAACACCGTGGTTGGAATCGAACGTTTCGGACTTCATCAGAGCTAAAGACTGGCCGTCGTCTAGGCTCGATCTTAATCCGCTGGATTATGATTTATAGAGAACGGCTTGCTCTAAAAGCCTTGATAATTTGGAGTCCCTAAAACAATCCGTACGATTGGCAGTGAAGAAGTTTCCCATGGAAAGAGTGCGTGCTTTTATTGATAACTGGCCTCAATGTTTAAAGGACTGTATTGCAGCCAATGGAGACCACTTCGAATAAGCTTTTTATATTTTAAATTGTTTTATATTTATGTATTAAACTAACACACTGTAAAAGTAATAAATGTTCTTTGCTATATAATTTTTTTTCTTTGTTTCAGTATTTATGGCAAGACTAGGTATATTTAGACACATATTATATAAACATTTTTTTTTTTAAAATACAACTTAATTTCAGACTTTGTCTGAAAATAAGCTATTATCTATACTTTTACTTACCTATCTACGAATTTTACTTAAGCACAAACACAAATATCATAATTGAGATTTTCAGGGTATTTTATTTTATGTAGAACATTACGTATGTTATGTATTTAGAACGAGGCAAATTGTTATTTTATTTCCTATTTTATGTAGTTAAAAAAATAATGGGTATCTACCACTCTTGGAGGTGTAAATACCTATAGTTTTTGCGTGTTCTATCGTGAAGGTATGTACAGACGACAGCACATCAAGTGTAACAACTGTATTACGAAAGCCGCCTCTATTACGAGAGGAGTAAGGGCGGTCAAGGTCAAACTGTTATGCTTGATGTGCTGTCGACTGTACTATAGAAGTGTTAAATCGATAGATAGGCTAAATTAATCCATTGATATTAGAAAATTTTAATCTAGCCTGTCAAGTCACAGATTCCAGACAATTGGTTTTTTAATTGTCATAAAACCCTCGGCTGAATTACGCGGCTTGACAAATAAATATAAATTAATTATATGTATATAATTTACATATTCATTCCCTAAGATAATTGTAAACGACACAACACTTATGTTGTTCCCTTTTTTGATACTTCATGTAATTTTTTTTTATAATTTTGAATAGTTTATTTTGTCATTATATTTAAAAGGTTACCTTTATTAACAATAAATTAAAATAATTTAAAGTAGCAGAATAAAATCTCTACCACCTATAATTGATATAAGATTTTATTATATGAGCATGGCTTGAGGGATGTAAAAGTCTTGCCATAAGAAATTTAAATTCAAGATATGAAAGAAAATTACAACATGGGTAATTACTTCTTGCTGAATCGATCCTGTTTTCATTATGCAACAGCCAAATACGGGCGTAAATAATTAGTTAGCTGACGATATTATTAATTTGTCTACTATCAGAAGGTCAAAATCAAATTGGGCAAAAACAAGCTAATTGCACCAAAGGAGAAGAGATAATTTGTCTAAATACTATCAGACGTACTAATAGCAAGATAATGTATAGGTACGTATTTTCAGTGAATTGTGAAGTGTAGTGACCCGTATATTATTTTGTTAGTTTTCGGGGTCTCAGACCAAAATGTGAAAGCGAATACCTAGTCCTGGTATTGGTATTTAGGTGAATTGCTTGCTGGTAGAGTATACTAAGTGGCATATATGTGAAGAACATTAGACGTGTTAAATTGGGTTCTATGTTAATAACTTTCAACTAATGTAACATTTTATTATTTCTTTGTGACTAACAAAAATATAGTAACTTTAAAAACGTTTTTCATTAATTTGAAAATCACTTTTTTTAGTCCACTCTTTTTAGTAATCAAACAGGTATTTTATTTAATTCCATAGTCAAAGTCCATGTTAAACTTCCATTGGGTGTCATGTTTCCTCAAGAATTTTATTATACATGCAAGATAGTGGTTTTATTTTTTAGATTTTTGTAATTTACGTGCCTATAACTTATACATTTGGAAAATCTCTTATGCAAACTCAGTCACCTATTGAAATGGCTCGACTACAGCGATAGTTGCTATCAGTTTATGCTCCATTAGCTTTCATTTATGAGTATAATATAATTTATGAAATATATTTCAGAAATGTAAGGGCATTTCTAAACTTTGATACGTACGAGTAATAGAATGCTAGAAAATCTGTATGAAGTTGTACCAAAAATATGATTTGCTGCTACTGAGAGTTAATAATAAGTATTATTCTCACATTCACTCTAATCTAGTCCAAACAAATTTTCGAAATACCTACAAATCAGATACAATAGGTATTATATTGCAAAGTAGATGTCCGTGGGCTGGCAAAGAATGAAGCGTAATGATTATGGAGAAATATCTGTACAAAATTATTCTTAAACAAATATTAAAAATATTCCTGAATAGAACTATAATAATCTATGACTCGTGATAAATGTTTGTATTTATCTGCCCCTACTTGGATTCAAACCCAGGAACTCTGGTTTGGTAAAGAAGGATACTAGCCATTCCACCATTAAAAATTCTGTTAACTCAGATTTTTATAATGACATTATAAATGTTTGTTTCGATTCATTCAATTACTCTGCGGTAAACCACACTGCAATATAAAGTACTCCCTCAGAGGTCAAACGGAGTAAAATTTATCTTCAGCTACAATGTGGTTTAATTTTCACGTTGGGATTTACAGCCTAATTTCTACCGCTGCCAACAATCATTAAATTCGTGGTAATTAGATCCATCCTGTACTAAAGTTTTGTACCTACTTTAACTGTTAGTGTATTTAAAAATGCTAAAAGATGTTTTTTTTTGTCTGTATATTTTCACTATACTTATAGGTATTTTTCAAGTAATTGAGTATATTTTCCGTTACAAGGTTTTCTGGAAGATATCACTTAATAATAATACCATGACATAATGTGTTAAGTCTTTTTATTTATTTGATGTCTTTGAATCAAAGAATTTTCATTTCGTTAAAAATAACGTTAAATGAGAGTAAAAAGTAATTTTGGCTCGTAAACTTAACTAGCAGATATAGACACACTTAACGTCGTCGAGCAATATTTCTTGTATCGTGCGTGTTTCATTAATACTAAACTTTCCTTGGATTTTGTATCGGGCATGATACAACATAGCGTGATACGTACGCTTTTCTATCGGATTTCAGTTCAATCTAATCTCATAAAGGGACGAGGCATCCGCTTCGAGACACAATATTTCACTTTTTATGATGTAGGTGGCATCCCGAGCGCCGTAAAAAATATAAAGAGAAAGAAAGTGCTGCGGCTTTTTTACGACGCCTTTAATAGTGTCGCAGTGCTAGTTGGGTTGGCTTTTTATAATGAAAAGTGGGACATATAAATATTTCTTGCTTTGACTCAGTTTATGTTGGTTTGAACAAATGGTAGCATTGGATTTAATTTTAACACCTTTTTACTATCTTTATTATTTTTATTATTTTGTTAACGGCGCTTTTTGACATACTTTTTTCTTATATCCAGTAATCCGTGAAACAATTTCAGGCACAATAGATTTTCTGTTACGCGTGAGAACCTGCGGGCTGGTAAGAGATGAAATGATAGAAGTTTTTCTTATACTGCAATAACTTGCTCTAAACTCTAAATTACTCCAAGTTGAAATTCAAAACATTAAAAATAAAATGAAACAGTTTTATAACGAAATAGAAGGGCTTGTGAAAATTTAGGTCAAGCAAAGAGCAAATAAATAAGATTTATTACGCTTGGAAGATTGAAATTAAAACACAAACACAATTTAAATTTTATACAGCAATTACAGTGTACATTCTAGTACTGCTTTAATTCACGGGAAAATGTGTGCAACTTGGTAAGTGCAGTGTAATTCAAGTAGTTAGTTATTTGCTTTAGTTACTAGCATGCGTTTGTGTACTGTATTAAGGTGCGGCTTTTGATTTCAGAGCTGTTCCAGTGTTTAAGCTTGACGTAACTGCTGCCGATGTAGATGCTTTCGTAGATTCGTGTGAGTAAGCACTTAGCCTACATGAACGTGCTGTTTCAGCGCACAACCATGATTTACTCAGCTACCAGTGAACATTTGTCCCTGCCAAACACAACCCGGTCGAATTTAACCCTTACAGTCAAGGCGATGCTTGTATGTGAAGATATAAATCTATCAATCGATATGTAGAAAATTAATACTGAACGCCTATTTTACAGAACTAATTTAAGTATGCCGTGAAATTTTGCAGGGCTTTTAAACCGCTTTTAAAGTTAGGCTCTTCTAAGTTACAATTTCAGCCTTTGCTGAAATTATCTTTTACGGCAAATATTAATATGTACATAAGAGGATTAACACATTTAACCGAGTGTTCAAGGGTTTGGGTATATTAATGATGTTAGCAAAAACGGGGTTTATTTAACCATTTGAGAAAATATGATATAACTTTATAGATTTGGGGTCAAAAAGACTACATTATTTGTTAAAATATGTGATGATTGAAAAGTGAATAATAAAATCTACCTTTTTTTTAGTAACGTAAAATATAATTGTTACCAATGTCTATGTCAATGTCAACGATCTACTTAGACATGTAAAATAGATGAGATAATATTTATAGATTTTCATGACTTAGGTCTTTTGCAAGTTTATTAGCTATTATTATTAAAATACTCTATGTAGGTACCTACTATTTAACAAAGCACTCCAAATATTGTTTAATTTCTACTATTCGTAGAAACTGTAGTGTTCTGTTTGTTGTGTTGCGTTTATTTGTTTTCTGTTTTGTTACTGTTTGTTGTTTGTCACAAATAAACTTTCACGTGGGTTTATGGGCGTTTACTATCTTATGAATAAGGGAGCATAAGTAAAATAAAAAACCAGCCGAGAGAGTGTAGTTCCCCCAGCAATTTCAGAAAAGTTTGTAGCCCAAGATATTTTAATGTTGCTTTAGAAAAAAGGAACACTTTTATTTACTATAGAATAGAAAATGTAATTACCGCTTGAATAAAATCCATGCGCCCATCTATTGTACATTTTTTGTACTCATAATATATTTTGTTGGGTGTTATTAATTATTTCCGACTCTATGTAAAATTACCATTTTATTTCAAGTTTCATACCGGATAAAGTTGGTGTGTATTAGTAGACGAGGCGCGCAATCTGACCGGCAATAAGTCACAACCAGTCACGACTGTCAATACAACGACAGAGTATAAAACATTAGTTCGCCGCCGTGGCAGGCTCTCATATTTCAAGGAGGCGTGTGCGTGCATTTTGAAGCACAATTGGTGTGATTGATTAAACGTCAATTTTCAGAAATGGTGACCATAAAAGACGGGTGAATGTACATTGTACATAAATATATCTAGTCTACCCATAATTTTTAAAATAAAAAAATATGAGATGGATTTAGATAGACGATTAGTGACACCGGCGGTTACTTCAAATTTTCAATTTCATATTATTATCAGGATAATTAAGGGAGTTAAAGTCTCAACCAGAGAAAAATGACATAAAACGATGTAGCATCCACGTAGACAAGCCCCGTGTTGATCGTGGTCTACCTGCTCAGATCACCTGAGTCTATCACGGGCCCTCTCTTGACTTCCTTGTGAAGTATCGCAATCATTATTAACCCTAGAGTGCTCGCGCTATGAGCATTTTGCCGCTTGCGGCACAATATTTGCAATATTTTGTACACCATGCATTTCTCAATGAGAAGCGTCTTAGTAGCTGCCGCCCCGTTCCTCACCTCCTTGTTTTAGAAATTAGAGTAAATTCAGTGTGCGGGTGATTGCAGGAAAAAAAGGTTTTCGTAGTTGTGTCGCGTTTCACGGCGAATTGCTCACTGCGCGACTACTTACGTAAGTAAAATTTCTGGGTCTGGTTTTTTACCATATTTGAAATCTTATTAGTTTTTATTGCGTATAGTATTGTTTCGATGTGGGCATCGTATTAAAAATGATTTTTGGTTTATTTTGATTAATTATTGGGCGTTGTGTTTATCTTTTGTTCAGTTTATCTTATATATAAAATTCTCGACTCACAGTTTTAGTTACCAAACTCCTCCGAAACGCCTTGACCGATTTCCATGAAATTTTATATGTATGTTCAGTAGGTCTGAGAATCGGCTACTATTTTTTATTTTTTGGACATTTTTTTTATGGCAAAACAACGTTTGCCGGGTCAGCTAGTTTTATATATATTTAGATAACCACCGCGTAAAATAAAGAAACAAGACATACAAATACTTGCGTGGTTAGAAGAGGAGAGAGATGACGAAAAAGATTATGCACATAGTTCATCTCAATAAGTGCTAGACAGTGACCGGGAAAGTGAACATAGTGATCATAATACTTGACCCAGAGCAATCAGCGGCAGAATCCGACAAGGATGTACCATCAACCTCTCGTTTTACGCCTGTAGTATATAAAACTTTAATAAATGTTGCTTATTCCGATAATTTATGTTTTATTCTATCCTTTAAACATAAATATGATATCATATAACTCCTATTTTCTTAACGAAAATATTATTTAGCGTGAGCGGCAAAATGCTCCCCATGCGATCACTCGCGTTTTACGGAAAGGCGCGATCACTCTAGGGTTAAGACATAACTGTTGTGGGTCATGTTTGCGGGATAAAAACGGCGGCTTGTTAGAGACCGCGCGGCAGGATTAATGAGAATGGGCGTCATTACGAATCGCGCCTCATGGCCTCATAGACCGCGTGGAGCGAGTAATAAAGTTTTACGCCACGACTCTTATTACGTCGGTTGGCCACCATTCGCCGCCGCGTCGGACTGCCCGATTAACTATCCGTACTGATTTAGCTGTTAGATTTTTGGCGCTTGGTACTAAAACTACACCTCAAAGAATTTTGGTTGAACGGTTGTAAATATGTCATATTTTTGTCGATAATTCTTGGGAATTGCAGTTTTACTCAAATATTGAATGATACTTTATACTTTTGTCACAGAAAAAAAGCATCTGCTATCATCCTTTTTATTTTGCGAAGTCCATAAAAATAGTTACTTCTCCAACTTATATTTTTTTCTTTTGCAAATTGCCCTATAATCGTAACAACAATTGTTTTAATAAAAATAATATTAGCGGAACTAGGTAGGTACATATTTATGAATTATAGCACCTAAACCATAAACACTGGTACTTTATTCTATTGTTTACACAGGAACCATAATTCTATATTGTTTAAAAGGATTTCGAGTGCGTAAATGATCACGCCAAACGTCGAAGTTTCTATCTGAAGGCTGTCTGCGAAGGTTTTGAGTTCGTTCGGAAAAGTAAAAATAAAAAATAAAACCGAGTTTTTTGAAAAACTAAAAAGGATAAAATAATTAAATTTAAGTAGGTATTCATCCCCTAGAAACATATTTTTGGAGTCGGTGCTTCACTTTATATTGTTTTTGGAAACCACTTAGCACCAACTCCAAAAATATCTTTCTAGGGGATGAATACCTACTTAAATTTAATTATTTTATCCTCAGTAATTAAAATATTATAAAACTAGAAAAATTTCACGTCCTGAGGCAGGAATCGAACCCGCGACCTTTCGCAATCCGGGCGACTGCTCTAACCACTGAGCCACCCAGGACTTGGGATATCCCTGTGAAATTCTTCTAGTCTATCTGTATTTGCGTTTATGAGCTAACGTCCACCCTACAATGTCGATACATTCTATTTCAACATCCGAAACGAGTATTTTTACAAATACCTACGATTCGGTTAAGTTGGGGCAGTGCTTTCAAATATTCTTAATTTTTGATTTTACCATTATTATAAATGTTTGAAAAATTACTTAGTAAAATAAAAGAAAAAAAATATATGGTAAAATCAAAAATTAAGAATATTTGAAAGCACTGCCCCAACTTAACCGAATCGTAGGTATTTGTAAAAATACTCGTTTCGGATGTTGAAATAGAATGTTTCGACATTGTAGGGTGGACGTTAGCTCATAAACGCAAATACAGATAGACTAGAAGAGTTTCACAGGGATATCCCAAGTCCTGGGTGGCTCAGTGGTCAGAGCAGTCGCCCGGATTGCGAAAGGTCGCGGGTTCGATTCCTGCCTCAGGACGTGAAATTTTTCTAGTTTTATACTATTTTAATTACTAAGTAATTTTTCAAACATTTATAATAATGGTAAAATCAAAAATTAAGAATATTTGAAAGCACTGCCCCAACTTAACCGAATCGTAGGTATTTGTAAAAATACTCGTTTCGGATGTTGAAATAGAATGTTTCGACATTGTAGGGTGGACGTTAGCTCATAAACGCAAATACAGATAGACTAGAAGAATTTCACAGGGATATCCCAAGTCCTGGGTGGCTCAGTGGTCAGAGCAAGTCGCCCGGATTGCGAAAGGTCGCGGGTTCGATTCCTGCCTCAGGACGTGAAATTTTTCTAGTTTTATAATATTTTAATTACTAAGTAATTTTTCAAACATTTATAATAATGGTAAAATCAAAAATTAAGAATATTTTATCCTCTTCAGTTTTTTGAAGTCGGTTTTAATTTTTGTTTAATATTTTTTTTTTCACAATTTTTAGTTATAACTTTCTACGGTCGAAGCTAAGATGGGTGACCGTCAACTTAAATTGTTTCCTACTATCGCATCGTTACACTAAAAAGTCATTGGAAAAGCAAAAATTCGCAATTGTGCATATGTAGACGACTTAATAATTTCAGTTTTTTTTAATTTAAAACAAAAGTACCCAACTGTTTTGGAAAAAAAAAATATGGGACCAAATGGCAGCTATTCCGCATCGAAGAAAAAAAAATCGGATCAGTAATCTCGACGTAATCGGTGTACATACATAGAAAAAAAAACATACCGGCCGAATTGAGAACTTCCTCGTTTTTTAAGTCGGTTAAAAATAATGAAATGTAATTTTTCTAATATTTATTCCGCGTACGTTGGTTGCAGCTCAGATTACTTTAATTTTCAGCCCCATCTGTCCAAAATGTCTGTAAGAAGACCGGATCTAGTAAAAAACCGCACTTGTTTCCATAAAATTAAGTATTCTGAGACTGTGAGAACATTCTATCGTTGTCGCCAACACATACTTTCGAAAAAATTATTTGCTTGCAAAATAATTCCTTAGGTTTGTTGATCTAAGGACACACGGTACTTACAAAACTGCATATCACTTTATATTTTTATACTATAGCTATATTTGTCAATACTATATTTTTCAATGTTTAAAATATGTAAGACAATACTATATTTTTCAATGTTTAAAATATGTACTTTATTAGTTGGTACTTACATATTTTGACAGCAACCTTTTTTCTTTCTGTTTTCATTAATAGGTTGAAGTTGTGGTAGGGGGACGCTCGTTTTATCTGGTACAGGGTTATTTGCTTCGTTAGTTACGCAGTCTGGGCTGACACTAAAGACGACTATTATTCTATTTCTTTGGCTTCTTTGCAAACTGTTGTGCAACACGAAAAACTGGTTTATTTCATGTACGGTGAGGTGCATTCGAAAAGTCAAAGGTTTGTTTGACTTTTCGTTGTTTGTGATTGCTTTAAATTAAGATATTATTAACCCAAAAAAGTTTTGATCCGTTTTGTTGATTTTTACCACATTATAATTATTATTTATTGACACTCATTTTAATGATATAGGTACTTGTAAATATTTCTTTGGGCGTCAGAATTTATTGGCGGAATTTGGCGATGTTAGCGGACACCATAGTTTTTTTTTCTGTGTTGACCTTATATTTCTAAAGACTGGCTCCATAGATCCATAATTATATAAACGGTTGGTAAACTTATGTGATGTATTTCAACTTTGCAGTTCTTAACATATTGACGTGTCTATCCCACTAAAGTTTTTTTTTTTCAAGTAAAAAGAAACAAAGCTACGAACGTTATGCTCGGTATAATGTTCTCTATTTTGTTTTATATACTTTTTATTCATAATCTAAAGTGTCATATTTTTTTACCATAATCATCATGTGTCCGAATGATAACTTCTCTAAATTAATGCCACATAATATTACATGCCATAAAATTGGAATCCCTAAATACAATGTGCCCAAAAGGTGATAGTAAAAGCACAGTGTAATCACCTTTAGATAGCCTGTGGTAATATTTAATTATTAATGAATAACACTCGCATTGCGTGGTAATCAAGTTGCGTTGTAAAACATGGAATATAACTTTACAATACCATATTTAGGACATTTAAATGACTTTACTTCATGTAAAATTAGGAGATCCTATTATTGTGGTACCTGATATTATGACAAAAAGTTTTACAAAATTAATACAAACCGAATATAACGAATTTTAATAATTAATAACCAAAACATAAAAAAGAACAGCGAAGCTGATAGGTATAGTATTACAGTCATAACTCATAAATCAAAATTTCTAAACGGCCGTAAGTAGACGAATCGTTTTTATTTTCGATTTGAATTTCCTAATCATCCAAATTTAAAGTACTGTACGTCTATTGCGATGGGAATAGCTGTATTGAGATTTTCACATGAACTGAAATTTAACAACTAACTACTTATCTAAAGCGGTGCGGGAAAAAGTAGGGCACAGGCGGCTTGCCAAGGGGATGCCCGGTTCATTAGGTCCTGCAAGTAAAGAGGTACGTACCTCTGCGAGCTGCGCCGATTCAGCAACCTCCCTCGTTACCCTAATGACAGCGATTTTGTTCCGGGACGTACTTTTAGTTCCAGGAGCAGTTTAGTGTTACCGTCCGCTAATGGCTGGATGCTTCGGTTTGTTCTGTGAGCTCCATTTCGTTACTTAATCACGACTCGTCGGGTAACGTAAAAGCTGTGATTACCTACAAAATTTTGTTTCTAAATATAGGTTGTCCGATAATTTTGAAATATAATAATATAATAATTTTGAAATATAATAATATAAGGAAATAACATATTACTATGTTTGTTTTAATTAGTAAATATATAAGGTCATAAAGTATCTATCTTCTTAAAAAAAAATCATATAAAATTATTCACGTGTGAAAGATATACAAAATTTTTGCAATTTCCTTGATTTTCTATGAACCAAGTTCCTTGTTAGTGGGTTACTACTTATGTAAAGGCTTTTTCCTTTTTATTCGGTTTACCGCGAAAACCCACTATTTCCTGACTATGATTTATCTAGCGGTCTCTAAGCTGAGGGTGGGTCACTTTAATAAATGTATTTGGGAAAGGTGCTTCCAGAAATGGATGGCGAATGCTCTGGATGCAATAACCTAATATACGGAAGATATATACGCGCCCCGGCTATGAAGTATTTCCTTAAATAAGATAAGACATTTCTTTGATATTTATGTTTTTGCGAATCAAAATGACTCTATTTTATAGTAATGAAAAAGGAATCGTAAAAAGTTAATTATTTTCCTTTGGTTCAATTAAACTATGTTGGTAAGACATTACTACATTATCTATGATTTATTAATGATGAACTGGTGTATATTAACAGGTAATCTACCTTCGTCGTCGTCTGGGTAGGTATAGCACCGCCTTTCCTATTTTGGCCGTAAAGGAGCTCCCCGTGTTTCCGATTAATGGGAAAGGTAGCCTGTGTAATTACTGGGCATGGAATGGTAGGCATTTCATCTTAGGTCTCTGTATGACAACGCACCTGCTATACCAAGTGATATTTTCCTTGTTATTACAGGTCTATTGGAGATGATAGCCACTTATCACCAGGTGGGCTGTCAGCTTGCTTGTCACCTAGTTGTATAAAAATATTCAGAGAAGTATTGGTATTCGCCACTCAAAATAAGAGCGCCAACTGTCTCAACAAACAATTAACCTCTATTTTTATAGAAGATCATAAGTTCGTAACTGTAAACTCTACTATTATACCACCTAATGTAAAGCGGTAAGAAGAGTCCATATGCGAAGACAGCTAGTGCAGCTTGAAATACACTGTTCTAACCGCCACCACGTTGCCGGCTCACAAGGTGCCTTTTCATGCCTCTTATAGGAATTGGAAAACATATATGTGCTGGCAAAGAACTACTTACATGTTTTGGAAGTACGACCAAGAAAAGACATCTGTTTATCAAGGATCACTTCACATTGTAGTCGCGATAACTTTATGGCATAGGATATGTTCGCTTCCCATGCCTGTTGGTTTTTTGTAATCAAGGAAAAAAGAAAAGGGAAAGGAATCCATTGTAGACACTTACAATGGCTTCCTTTCCCTTCACGCTAGAACATAGCAAACTGCTCTAAGGCCAAAATAAGACTGAGGTAGCTACCTACCCTACTGCAAGAGGGGCTAAACCTTTTTGATAATACTTATAAATATTCTTGCACCTATTATCTTAATCAAATTCAGCATTATTAAAAGCTTGTATTATGGATACTAGATAATGGAGAAATAAAGGAATAATACGTAAATACACTGAAGAAAATAATTCGGCGAAATACTTTGGTTACATAAGTTATAATCAAAATTTAGCGCAAAATTTTTTTTTTTTTGTTTTATTTTTTATTTTAATTACATTTCATTTGATTTAACAAAAAAGTTCATCCCTATGCAACATTATTTTTGTCTAGGTGTTACCCTAAGTTATGTAGTCGCTTTTTTGGTTTACCGGTAGTCAAAAGAAGTCATTTTTTTTCAGTGAATTAAAATAGATACTATATAAACACAATTATTGTTATGTAGCAGGAAGATTCTTTCTCTATGCTGTAGAGATTACCGATATAACGCTTAGTTTTGTTTTTACAGGGTTGCGTTGGTGACGAGCGAGTAATTTTGAGTTACAAGCCTCTAAGAGTAAAATATGGGTGAATAATATTATGCATATTTAAACATAGTTAAATAATATGTTCGAAGTGCTATTATTAACTTTTTTATCTACGACGATTTTATGTTTTATAAAGTATCTAATAAAAGTAACGTTGAGCGACCAACGATACGACGACGTTGAGTTGGGCGTTAACTATCGAGAGGAGCTCGGTGCTTCCGATACGAAAAACAAAGCAACTTTCGCCCTAGTCGATCCCGAGATGGGTCAATCAAAGTTTGTTATCTCGAGCTCCTCCGTGCTTCGGAAGGCACGTTCAGCCGTTGGTCCCGGTTGTTCCTGTAACCGCTTTTACCCACCAACATGCGCAACAGCGTGGTGGTGTTATAGCCCAAACTCCTCATGTGTTTTTCCCATGTAGGAAGCTTTGGGACGTATAAAAGGCTTGTGATAATGATGCAACTAACGTTTAACGTTTTCAGAAATATAATAATAGTTTTACTTAAAATTAATTTAAACCAGTAAACACTAACAGTAACTTATAAAATTTCTAAACTAGAAAAATTTCACGTCGGGAAAATGTTTATAAATTTTAGAAGTAAATAATTTTTCAAACATTTATAATAATGTTAAAATGAAAATTAAGAATACTAACAGTAACATTTGTAAAAAACCTAGTTACTGAATTTTCGACATTTAATTGAACAAGTAGGTGTATGTTTGTACCAGTAAAAGCAACTCTGAGAGAATATAATTAGAATATTTTTTTGCGAAACATTCCAGAAAGGGTAGGAAAAGTTCAAATAACCCGAACTAAGAATCGCAATAAAGAGACCCTCTGGAAAACCATGTGGGAGCGATTCATGAAGATGCCAGTCGAACGTTTCAGTAAAGATGTTCGAAACAGTATAAAGGAAGGGTTGAATATAAAGGTGGGTGCCGTCTCCGGTGCAGACCATTACTTTATTGCCTTATTCTAACTTATATAACGTCCGATTTATCTACCTATTTAGAGCCGCAGCGGTCACCATTTATCACCGTATATTTCTTTGTACAAGGAGGCTTTAACAGACCTTCCAAAAAATGCATGACTAAAAATTTTAAACAAAAAATAGAACCAACTTCAAAAAACTGAAAAGGATAAAATAATTAAATTTAAGTAGGTACTCATCTCCTGCCCTAGAAACATATTTTTTGGAGTCGGTGCTTCACTATCTATTTTTTCTAGAAACAACGGATTTCTGGAATTTATTATGAAAATTATATGAATTATATTCTAAAATAATAAAATTGATAATTTTTAGTAACTCCCGATAGATTTTTTTTTTTTTTTTATACTACTAAGGTGGCAATCAAGCATACGGCCCACCTGATGGTAAGCGGTTACCGTAGCCTATGGACGCTTGCAACACCAGGGGTGTCACTTGCGCGTTGCCGACCCTGTAAAAACCTTTTCACGCCTTTTTTGAAGAACCCCATGCTGTACTCATTCGAGAAAACCTCTGAAGGGAGCTCATTCCACAACTTGAGCGTACGCGGGAGAAAGTTTCTCTGAAACCGTACAGTACGCGACCACTTTGGTTCCAATTTGTGAGGATGAATTCCCTGCCGGTGGCGAGCGGTGCGATGATAGAAAGAAGCCGTGGGCATCATGTCAAATAATTCCTCAGAACACGCTCCGTTATACAAACGGTAGAACACACACAAGGAGGCAAAATCTCTCCTTAGGCTTAAAGGTTCAATACCGCTGGTGAGCTTAGGATCGTCGACAATTCTCATAGCGCGTCTTTGGAGCACGTCAAATGGTCCAAGCTGGTATCGAGGCGCGCCCGCCCATAAATGGCAGCAGTACTCCATATGGGGCCTGACTTGAGACTTATACAGTAACAGTCTTTGCCCCGAAGTGAAATACCGCCGCGCTCTATTGAGCACACCAAGCTTCTTGGATGCCAGCTTGACTTTATCCTCCAAATGACTGCGGAACTGCACGTCGCTAGAGATATCAACACCAAGGATCCCGATACTCGTAGAGATGGAAAGCGGAGTGTCGAGGAATTGTGGAGCTACAGCAAATGGGGTTTTTTTAGCGGTGAACGCGCAGACTTGTGTCTTAGTGGAGTTGAATTGGACCAAGTTTAGTCGTCCCCAATCGGAGACTCTGATTAGAGACCTCTCGATTTCAGACACAAGTCGACCGCGACTTTCCTCCACTGTAGACCGAGGGGTATTAGCACGACTCGTATAGTAAGCGTCACCAGTACTGTCATCTGCATAACAATGCAGTCCGTCAATAGACAGCATGTCATTGATATGCAGCAGGAACAATGTTGGAGACAGCACCGAGCCTTGCGGGACGCCAGCGTTAATGTCCATGCTATCCGAGCAACTGCCGTCAACGACGGCTCTTTTGCATCTGCTGGACAAAAAGCTAGCGACCCATTTGCACAACCCCTCAGGCAGCCCGTAAGATGGTAACTTCGAAAGAAGACCCCTGTGCCAGACCCGATCGAACGCCTTCGCTACATCTAGGCTAACTGCCAATGCCTCACCATGACTCTCAATGGCAAGAGACCAACGGTGCGTGAGATACACTAGGAGATCACCCGTCGAGCGACTGTGGCGAAAGCCGTATTGACGGTCGCTGATGAGGTCGTGATCCTCTAGGTACCTGAGGAGTTGCGTATTTATAACGCGCTCCATCACCTTTGAGAGAAGGGAGGTTATAGCGATTGGCCTGTAATTCGATGGGTCTGATCTTTCGCCCTTTTTGGGCACCGGGTGCACATGGGCGGTCTTCCATGAAGACGGAACTTGCCTGGTGGAGTATGAAAGCGCGAAAAGACGCGTCAGAACAGGACACAACTCAGGAGCACACTGCTTCAGCACCACTGCCGGTATACCGTCTGGCTCGCTCGACTTATGAATATCCAGAGATAACAACTCACGCCGTACCTCCCGTTGTGTAATGGAGATCTCCGGCATAGAGTTGCCGCACCAGGGGATGGTAGGTAGTACAGCACCTCCGTCATTCAAAGTCGAGTTCGAGGCAAAGAGAGCACCCAGTAAATCGGCTTTCTCTTTAGCGCTGTGGGCCAAGTTTCCATCAGGCTTACGTAGTGGTGGCAAGGACGACCTATAAAAGTTTCCCTCGGCAGCTTTGGCGAGCGACCAGAAAGCGCGACTCCCGGAGGGGTGTCTTGCAAGTTGATCGCCAATCCTGCCGACAAAATCGAATTTCGCTCTGGCAATCACTCTTTTACAGGACCTCGAAGCAGCGTTTAACTTCCGCTTCACGTCAGAGATGTTGGGATCCTGATTGGTTTGGGCCGTGGTCCAAGCCTCAAACGCAGCCTGCTTGCTTTCGCGAGCTTCCCTGCATGGCCGATTAAACCACGGTCGCCTCTTAACACCTGCGGCTACTAGCAGGTTAGGAATGTAACATTCCATACCCGCCAGTATCGTCTCAGAGACTACAGCCGCACAGGTGTCAGGATTATCTGACGTGAAGCAGAGCTGCTTCCACGGGTACGATGCGTAAAACTCACTCAACCCATCCCAGTCTGCTGACTTGTAGTGCCACACTCGACGCCACCCAGCTGGCCGGGGAGCATCAGGCTGTGCGCTGTGCACTTGGGTCCGGACGAGGCAGTGGTCTGATGAGCCTAGAGGCGCATCCACTGAGATCGTATATCTGTCCGGACGCGTAGTCAGCAGAAAGTCCAGTAAAGAGCTAGTATGGCTCTCGATATCTGGTATTCTCGTAGGAGAATTAACCAGTTGCGAGAATCCATAGGCCAGGGCGAATTCATGAGCAGACCTTCCTGCGTAGTCAGTGGACCGAGACCTGAGCCACTCGATATGGTGGGCATTGAAGTCTCCTAATATCACTAACTCCGCGGTAGGGTACTGCTCGATAACTTTGTCGGTCGTCGATTGCAGGTGCTCAAAGAGTCGAGTCGTGTCTGAGTCACCGCTGTGGGACCTGTAAAGGCACGCGTAGATGCGGGTGTGGCCGCCGTGATCGATGCGAACCCACAAAATCGACAGGTCCCTGTCTTCTAGGCCATGAAGACGGCGACAGCAAACATCCTCCCGGACGTACATGCATACCCCGGCACGACGCACAAATTTGTGCTCGAACTTGTACCCGGGGTAGAGTAAGTACGATGAGTCGGCCGGGCAGGAGATTTGGGTCTCCGTTAGGAAAAGTAGGGTCGGCTGCGCAGTCTCAAGGTGTTGGTGGACTGCGTTGATGTTGCTGTGAAGTCCCCTGATATTGCAAAAATCCACTTTTAATGTGGATAGGGAAGCCGCTGAAGAAACGTTCCTTCTTTTTCTTTTCTTTGCCATATTTTAAGAGTGAAAGGGTTTTTTGAAAAAGGAGTCTCCGTAGATGATTAATGATCTATCTAACATCATCTCAATGAGACTATTCTTATGAGCCCACACACGCTACATCTGCTTAAGTTTCTAAAGAATTGAGCATATCGCAGACTAATTGATAATACAAGATTAGCTCTAGGTTAGCATATCTTGGAGACACCACCAAAGTAACAATAAACCAAATTTCAAATCAGTTAGATCTGTGAAAGTTAGTTAAACCCTTTTGTCAAGTAGAAAATGAGCTGATAGTCATCAAACGTCTGAACTGGTCTTCATAAAAATATAGCTAAGAACCATCACGTGAATTCACGTCAGCTTTCAAACAAAAAAAAAGGATCAAAATCGGGCCATTCCTTTAAGAGCTACGATGCCATAGACAGACACACAGGTACACATCCAAAAATGACAATTGTGCTATGAGTACAATTTACAGTCAAATAATTAATTTATAGTGTAGAATCCCTTGTCAATAAGCCAGTTATTTAAAATGTCTGCTTTCAATTATAATAAGTTAATTGCTTTATGTTTTCAGGCAAACAACTATTAATCTGACTGCTAGGCATCATTAACCGATTTAGATGTCTAGTGTTTTGCAGACGTTTGCGTTGGTTTAAATAAATGCAGATTATTTTTAACAAATATGCATGTTTCATATATGTAAAGTCTTATTGTCAAAAAACCTAGTTAGCTAGTACGAGGAGGAATATTATATACCTAACGCGCTATTCAAAGTCTATTCAAATCAACAGAGTTACCCCACAAAAGAATATCGTATGTTTATTGCAATATAGGCGAGGCAGGCCATCAACGCGGTTCTCTGATTATTTAATTTAGTAAGGCGCCATAATGCGTACACAAAACGGTTTATTTGGTGTAATATGCACCAAATTATGTGATGTTTCCATGAAAAACAAATTATCTAACGGTATGCCCAGAAAGGGTGCCTTTTTCTTCATCAACATATTCGTTATTCAAACCATTATCATCATTATTTCAACCGAAAGACTTCCACAGCTGGACAAAGGCCTCCGTAAAAATTTCCACACTTCCAGCGGCCATCTGCAACTAGAAAAATCAATGTTTACTTATTCTTTCGCATTATTTGCCATTATTATAGAGTCTCTATGTTCTATACCACCAAGTTATCAATCAAGCATACAGCCTCCCCGATGGTTAGCGGTTATCGTAGCCTATGGACGCTTGCAATTGCAACACCAGGGGCATCACTTGCACGTTGCCGACCCTGTAAAAACCTTTTCACGCCTTTTCAATGTTGCATAGAAAAGGCGTGAAAACTTAACCTCAAATTCAGATAAAATTGATTGTTATTTGCGATATCTGGGTACTTAACAGATTAATGTAAGTTCATTTAATGCCATTTTGTAGAATTTCTAGTGAGAGGAATCTATGAACTTGTTGAAGTCGTTTATTGCAGCTGGAAATATTTTTTCCTTGTGAAAAGTTATATCAACTCCGAAAATAATTAAATCATCTGGAGCAAGGTCTGGACTTAGTACAGTGGGTGATAGAGTTTCCAAAAGCTCCGGAATATTAAGATGGTCCGATGTGTGGTGTGTGCACAAGCTAGAGCAATTGATATGTCTCGGTTGTTTGATAGCGAGCTTGTCCATTATCTTGACAGTTTACCTCCGCAGTGCTTCTTGTGCCAAGTTTCAAAAAGTGTGATGAACAATACCGCACAGTGGTGATCTATAGTTACCCAAACTGAAAAAAATATGTTTAATAAATATAATTTTTCAGTTTCGATTTACGATTCGAATGAAATTTTATTTCTTAATCTAAACTCATATTGAAATATAGTAGGAAGTCTGAAAGGTTACTTTCTGTTTGAATAATTTTTCTTTTATTCTGTAAGTATGTATTACAGTTTACAGGATCACTGTATTCATAATAAGTAAAATGTAACATTTTTGTTAATATAAAAATATAATCCGAGCATTTTGCATTTGAAATCGTACTAGTATTTTTTTATATAATAAACATCTCACTTCATTTATAATGAGTTTCAAAAAGTAGAGATTTTATAAGAAAATGAAAGGATTCATGCGCAACAGCTTTTCTGACTACCAGCTTTATGATGTAATATAAAGTTAGTAGGTAAGCTATTCAGCAATAATAAGTTATCGTTTAAATCATATTCTCCTGCCGGGAGAGCCCGACGGGGAGCAATCTGTGCTAGAAAGCAACCGAAAAATATTACGTACACTTACAAATACTTGCGTCCTCGAAATAACGTATTAGGGAGTGCCGAGTATGACATAAATAGTGGCGGTGTGGAAGTCAGTAGACTATATAAAAATAAGGCTGAAGATATAGCGGACGGCAGCAGGGCGCCGGCGCCGGCTCGCGCCCTCGGTCCCACACAGTTCGCGGCCAGACCCGCTGGCGCCAGCTGTGTTGCCGGCTGCCTCTAGCGACCCGGCTCGCTTCGCCCACACGCGCGCTACACTCGCACGTGACATATTCACGTCGGTACCACTCGTCTGTTGCGACTCGCCTAATCAAGCCTGCTTACCGTGCAAAGAGCATGAGTGACGACCATCACTTCCGACCGCGTCGACTTGAGTGACAGTGTGGTGTGAAGTTACAACTATGCTTTATTCTCATAAAGCCCAAGATTTTTGTGCGGTTGTGAATTACGACAGTTCTATTGAGTCATGTCGGCTGCTGTACCATTTGGTTCTTAATCCAGCTTAAAATATAACGTGCCGAGCGTTGTCAGACATGGCTTTAACTCTCAAACAGTGTTTACTTTTCATTATTGTATCGTCGTGGCAGGTCAAAAATTTTGCCTCGACGTGTCGAGATATATGCCCTTGTAATAACAATGTAACTTTATGCCAAAGATGTTCCTACAACCTCACATTAAAAGAAAATTTTAAGGTGCATCATGTTCCAGTATGTTGTGATTATGGAGCAGAACAGCTGACGTCTCTGTCTGGCCCGTATGCAAATAAAACATTCGTGGAAATAACAGCTCGTTATGGATATGCTTGTAATGAAAGTGTAATTGGTTTTGAATTGCCCTTGTTAAAAACCAATTCACTCTTGTTGAGAAACAATAATATCGTCAAGATAAAAATTAATGTGGCAATACAAAACTTACAAAAAATTGACTTGTCTTCAAATAAATTACAATATATAAAAAAGGGGCTATTTAACAAATTTATCAACCTTCGAAAACTAGTTCTCAGTAAAAATGGAATAATTAATATATTTGAAGAAAGTTTTAGTGGCTTATCAAAACTGGAATCTTTGGATTTATCTGAAAATAATTTAACATTGCTAGCCAAAGTATTTACCCCGCTTAAGAATCTTCAACATCTCAATCTGAGCAGAAATAATATTGAGTTTATCCATGAGAACTATTTTAATAATTGGTTACTTCAGCATTTGGATGTATCGCATAACAATTTGAGAAAATTAGCTCCCGGAGCTTTGCAATTACTGCCAAATTTGGCTCGATTACTGCTAACTGATAATCCACACTTAGGGATTACACAATTGGATACGCAGTTACTTGTAGGCACTGGGCGAAGATTGCAACAGATTGATGCATCCAGAACAGGGCTCTACCAAGTTCCTGAGGCTTTTACACATTCCGTACGATTTTTATCGTTGGTCGGAAATAGAATAACGGCAGTTCGTTGTGGAGATTTAGATAGCTACCCATTATTGCAGTCCCTAGATTTTTCAGATAATAAAGTTATGTCAGTAGAAGACGATTCTTTGGGAAGACTGGAGATGCTCCTTTTTTTAAATTTTAATAAAAATTTACTCACGACTGTTCCAAAATCACTGCCTGATGAACTAAAATATTTATCGATCAATAATAACAATATCAAAAACTTGTCCATACCAGACTTCAAGAATTTGCCAAATCTCAGAATATTGTTGTTACAAAACAATCAGATACAAAGTGTACAAGATCATGTTTTTGATGATTTATTGTCCTTGGAAATGTTAGATTTATCCAATAACCCTATACAATCATTTTCATCCAGCACTTTCGACGGACCTTTATCTTTGCGCGACTTGAGACTTTGTTATTTAAATTTGTCAGTACCAGAAAAAGACGGCTCTTTCCCAATGTCGTCTCCTGAAAGTGTGCAAATGCTACACCTTCAGTCTAGTCCGGGATTAGCGAGACAACTACTTGCTGATTCAGCTGCTTTGGCAGCTTTTTCACATTTACAGTACTTAGACTTAAGAATGAATAATTTGTCTACAATACGCAATGATTTGCTATTTTACTTAGTTCAACTCAAAACTTTAAGATTACATGGAAATAAAATAAATTGCAGTGCTGAGTTATGGTTGAAAGATTGGATGACCTGGAATAATAGCTTATCTAATAAGGAAACTTGTTATTATACTACATCTGAAACTAAAACTGATGTAACGAAATATAATTGTACATTTTCAGAAACATTCACGATAAGCGAAAGCTTGCCTCCAGTTAATTTATACAGTACAGAAATGATAAACAAATTATTGAGATATTATGGCTATTTGAATAATAAAACAGAAAGAGCTTCAAAATACGAAAACAAAAGTTATGATAAAAGTGACCCTGTTACATCAAAATCAAATAAATTGTTGGCTAAACCAAAGCAAAAAATCTTACTACAAGAATTGAGACATGAAAATCTATTGCTCTCTAAACTCGATAGTAAAAACTCACTTATTGATTATTTCAATGAAACGACCGTAGTCAAAGCCAGGGAGTCATCAAAAATTTTAGATCAAAATAAACTACAAAATGATCAATTCAGCATAGATCACAAGTTTCTAGACATTGAACCTTACATTGTTATGCCTACTAAAAGTTCAGACAAGATCGTTCACGAAGAAATACCTGAAGTACACCACAAAAACAGGTCAGGTAAACGTTTAAACACTCCAATAAATGCTACCAATAAAATGAGCGTAGAGGAATTATCTACAGATACAACCACATCCACATTAAGTGTCATGGCTAAGTTGTCTAGTGGATTGCAGAAGAATGTAATTGTAGCGTATTCTACGAATGCCAGTGAGAAATCTGAATACTCGCCTTATCACTCCTCACATACAAATTATGCTCAATACATGGGGGCAGTCGCGGTATCTAGCTTGATAGTGATGTCTCTAATTCTTTGGGCAAGTTTTCGACTGAGATATAGGAAAAGACGGATTCCGGTGGTCAGTGTGGAACCGGAAGACCAAATAGAGGTGTCCAATATATCTGGAGGCGTCTTATGGTGACATCTGAGAGCAGCCGACCCTACACCCTTCGAATACGACTCACTTTTGACGTAGCCCTAACGTAAGTAACTACCTACTTTGACAATACTTTTATTTTATTTTAGTTTTTATGTTATTTTCTTTGGAAAGCTTACAGCATTATTCACAAGATAAATTTTACAATGGGTAACTATAAGCTAATAACAACCTTCCATATATAGCGCTTATTTACCTATGTACTTAGTATGTAATAGAGTAACTACATTCAATATTTTTCAGTAATGTAATTCCTGATTTGCTTTACACTACACTGAAATAAATCTAGGCGATTACCTTATTGTTAAAGAAATTACCTGACCGGAGAACAAAGCTATTACATCTGTAATTGGTGCGAGCGAAAGGAATGCATAGAACATGATTTCTTTTACGAAAAGTTTTGTTTTTATTAGGGACTATAATTTTAATATTACTGAGGAGCTCAGGATAATCAATCTTGCCTTGTGCAATATTTAAAAGATAGCTAATGTCAGAGATGTTCCTCCGCAAACGAAGTGGCAGAAAGTGACACATAACTAAATAGTTTGTTCGATTTTTTTGCTAAAGTTTTAGGTAAATTAAATTATTTTATTTTCAGGCTAACATAATTAGAGCTGTAATTAAATTTATTAAATCTTCAAATGTATACACATATTCAAAGTAAAAATACCATTATTTACATTGTTTCAGTTCGAAGAGGCCGGCTGCATGATAGTGGAAGGTGTATGTGATATAATTGGACGTGCGTATTTTTTTATGAAATAAGTACAAATAGAGTGATTATAGCTAGGCTGCAGAGGCCATTCGTTGCCCTTTTTGTGCCCTAAGAGTGAGTTTTGTTTTGTCTGAACGATTTTGCTTAAGAACATAAGAAAACATGTAGTTAGCACCTGTAGCAGGCATTATATTGAGACAAAATTCACCCTCAGGGTAGTGAACTGTAAATAACTGTTTCGTTATAACAATTGAAGACCATAGAAGTATAGACCTATTTTTGTGCAAAGTCGTAGCAGCATTGTGATTAATAAAATAAGTTTTTTTTTTAAATTATTTTGAGATGTATGTGTAGTACTTAGTAAATCAGTGTGCCATTATTGCTGACAATGAAATCCATTTGTTAAGGATGCTCTAATGTAATGTAATGGACTCTGAAGAGTTTGGTTGCGTAGTGGTTTGAGCGTTCTGGTTTCGATACGAAAACAAATCAACTTTTGCTGTGGTCAATTCCGGGAAGGGTCAGTAAAGTTAGTTATCTCGAGATTCTCCGTGCTTCGAAAGGCACGTTAAGCCGTTGGTCCCGGTTGTTCCTGCAACGGCTTTTACCCATCAACCCGCATTGGGCCAGCGTGCTGGTGTTATAGCCCAATCTCCTCGTGTGTTTGTTACAAGTAGGAATGCCTGTGCCCAGCAGTGGGACATATATAGGCTGGTAATGATTAATGGACTCTGGTACCCGCTCCAATAATGATTAATGATATATCATTAGAAAGGCTTACATGTAAAAATGGAATTATAATGGCCATTATCTTGATTCCTGGTGCGATCTGAATAACCTGATGATGAAAAGAATGCATTTTTACTGGGACCTAAGTTGAAAACATAAAGAATAGATTAAATAGAATGTTTATTTGGTACGAATTAAAACATATTGATAATTTGATATGTATAAATATATCTAGATTTATGTGTTTAATGCTTGTTCACCACAAACAAATTACCACATTGTAAATCAAAAGTTAAGCAATGCTTGCCTTGGTCAGTCTTTGGATGAATGGCTGATTAACGGAGGCTAGTCAGTATCGTCGTATAGTCTGAGTAATTTTTTGCCTACTCCCACCAGGATTGCACTTGCACAGGCTCTCCTCTTTCCTATTCTAGATTATGCAGATAGACTGCTCTTCTCGTAACCTCCTAGATATGTACTTGACAAGCTGGAGTGATTTCAGAACCTGTGCATCAGATTTATACAGGGTGGTGCCGTCAATACGACAAAAAATAAAAAAAATCTAAAACATCTTATTCATATGATAATTTCATAAAATTTCTATGATATAATGTGCAGCTAATGTTATATTTTTTTATACAAATGTTATGAAATTATTATATGAACTTCAAAAACATATTGTTTTTGAAACTGGCAAACCATTTCTATGAAGTAACATAGCCTATGCTTTAATTTATTGTCGTATTGACGGCACCATCCTGTATATAGCCTGTGCAAGTATTCATTCTTTAATTTTGAAATATCTGAAGGAACGCTTTTGCTTCAAAGGAACGAAACGTGTGTTCCTCGACACTCTTATCTTTATGTTTCTCTCCCCTTCCTCTCAGGCTTAGAGATAATCCTTTATTATATGCCGTATCAGGCTCTAGAACAGTGCTTAAATTATATCTTCTTTCAATCATCTAGTTAATGAACACCCTCCTTCTTTTGATCCTCCTTTTTTCTTTCTAATTTCCTCCAGTCGTTTTGTTTTTCTAAATTCAGGTCCAAATGTGAATATATATTTATGTAGTATTGTATTTTATATATTTATGTATGTATAGTATTATTATATTATTTAAAACTTATCTTACTTTTTGGCGTCTATCACTATTATTCATTTTGAGAAACCTCCCTACCATATGGTAATATGGTTGTCTAGTCTGCTAGAGATTGCTTCTAGCGATAAAATCGCCTTTTTTGGCAATATTATGTTTGTTTCATCTCTGTACTCTCTATGCAAATGAACAAAATAAAGAATCTCTACTTCCGTTATTAATTGATAGTTGTTTTTTAGTAATTGAGAATAATTATGCATAATTTTTTTGTTGGTTTTATAATTAATTCCAATATATATAATAATTAGTTATTCCAATTTATATATGTAATAATAAGTTACAATTCACAAAACTGAAAGAATTTTAGAAATAAATTGATGAATACCTGACTTACAACCGCATAAAGTTGCGTGTTCAGCGGCCATACATACATTTCAAATAAGAAGTAGTGTTAGATAGAGACAGCGAAAATTAATGCTGTTTTCAATTATTTCTTTTTACGTATTTTTCTATGAATTTTCTACATCAGTATATATTTTTTCATGCAAATTCCACATTGATGACACATAAACGAATGACGCGCTTGTACCCTGTTTACAAAGCCAGAGGTCCCGGGTTCGAAATATGTCCCGGTAGGGACAAATGTTTATGTAATGAGAACGAATATTGGTTGGTTAACGAATATCTATTATATTTGTATGTTTACTTAAATAGTTCTGATATTATACTATGTATTATATGTAATATGTATTATTTATGTTATATAATGTATTATAACCTAAGCACAGTCTTTTAATAATCACAAACGAAACACGGTGGGCTAGTAATAGTTTGGGCTTGATATGTGGTGGTGGAAGATATACATAATAATACATAGTTACACCTATTACTGTTGTCTTTTGTTCATGTATATACCTACATCATATTTTTCATTTGTCTTCTTCAACAGTTCAATCATGTCAGTCATATCCTGTGGGTATGAAACCGATAGTAATAAATTAAAAATAGATTATTTCGGTGTTCGCTCAAAATAGCAATATTATTTGCTGGGCATACAAAACATATATTACATTACAGTTTAACAATAAGCTTACCGAAACGTGAAAATAAAGCGCCATAGTAACTTCTATTCTATTCTTCTTCTATTCTCTTCTATTTTATGATTGCTATCTATCGATGTCTATATTGCACATAGCTATTGGAAGTTAGTACCAAATTGAGCATCATCATTTAAATATTGTTGTGCCAATAATATTAACTTTAAATATGTATTGTAAATATTTACTTTATTTTACGATGTTTAACGTTTAAAAATATCTCTAAAAACGATATTACCAGCAATAATGGCATCATTGTTAATAAATAAGAAATTGGGTGTGTATTGTTTATTAAAAACTTCGCTAAATCTTTGCTAATAGCACCCGGATTACTCTCGAAGTAATTCATTACTTACGTACCTATTATTATTTTGTGTAAATCTCTTTTTTATATAAAACTTTTAATAATGCCAGGAGCTAAATATATCTGTTTGGTAATGAATATCAGTCGAATTAGTGTTTATAAATCATAATTGTAGTTTAATACTTTCATCTTTCTAGTAATGACTTGATTGTTTTGCTAAAATACATGAGCGATGCTTACGAATAAGTGCCTCTACTAAGTTTTATTTTAAGTTGACATCAAAAAAAATTGTACATAACGTAGGTACGTATTTCTTGGTTTATATTATTTAGCATCATTTCTATTTAAGGATATTTAAGCATTACATGGCCTCTAATTGTAATGTTTCGAGAGTAACCCCACAGATCAAGTCTTCCCTGTTAACCCTTTGTAACTATTAACATAATGATATTGCTAATTATCGTGTAGCGTGCCCGACTCAAGTGCCAAATCTCGTTTAAATTGCAAACATTTTGTTTACTACAGTCATTATTTATATTAACATAATGTAATGATTCAAGTTCCTTTCCAATGTATACATATTTTATAATTTTCAACTATTTATTCATAAGTTTTGTATAGGCATAATGGTCGGAAAAGTTTATAGAGTGAAAAATATATTACAATGCGTTATGCTAGCAGAAACATACATAAACGTAGGTATAATCATTAAAAGGTAGGTAGGTACATAAAAATCATATAGTACAATTGCTTCAAATATTTGACCAAGACATAATATTTTGTATTAAGATTTATATCATTCACACTTAAACTGTAATTTATCATATTTAAATCTCACTCCTAGCTTACTTGTTATTACTCTATGTGTGTCTGTTGTATTTTAATTCAATTTCTTCTTTGATTGTTTTTCTGCTATGATTTCATGTTTTCGCGTATCACTGTACTTCTTAGAGTTCTATTGTATTTGAGCCCGCTGGCGATATTGGAGGGCCGGTAAGGGTCGAAAGGGTACTATATATTTTTAAGAATGAAATAATAATTTAAAGTTTTTTTTTATACAACTAGATGACAATTTAGATACTGAATCTGACTAAGCTTACATAATAAGTCAGTATTATTTTTAAAGGCAGAGATGAGGTGTTTTAAATGAGTAGGCTATGGAGGATCCTAATTTTGATATCATTTTGTTTTTAAAAATAAGATTTTAGTCATTTTATCTCTGTACCAAGTTTGCTTGAAAAAATACCTGCCAGATTCTGGAGTTAAGTCCGGGAGATACAAATACTGTTTCTTAGTTTTGTGACATCTGTCGAAAAGCATTATGTCAATTTGTCGAGCCGGCCAGACGCCCGGGGGTGTGTCTGGAATCTGTGGCTTGACAGGTTAAATTAAAACTTTACTGAAAAATGATTTTTACATAATTGTTTATATTAAACTGAATAGAAAATTTTATCTTTTAAATACCTGACCATCCGAATTGTATATATCATGACATTTAATTTGTAAATGTCAGTAGTAGCTTTGCAAAGGAGTCTTCCCTCATAGCTCCCACTATTGCTCCACTATAAACCCTAACCCTAGGAGATGATACTTGTCGATTAGACATCCTTCAGAAGCGAAAGGGCTTGAGGACTCTACAAGGTGTTCGCCTCCTTAAAACCGCAAGTGACGGTACAAAGGCTGCCGCTTTTTTTATACACAAAATATACGTCAAAAACCGGTAGTACAGAAAAAAACGCGGGTTAACATTTATGACAAAATAATGAATTAGATCGCACACTGTACAACTAAATATAGAAGGCGATTGACTTTCTTACTCAGGCAAACTTGCATACGGTCCGCCTGATGGTAAGCGATAACCGTGGTCTATTTTTGTTTTGCTTTGCTTTAGAAATATCAAAGGTGGAGAAATGTCGAGGTCCGATATTTATACAAATATAAATCAAATATCAGTCAATTGTATGACCTTAAATCTTTGGTGAAAAACCATTTGCGTTGTATGATTTTGCTAGTGTAAGTAAACACAAGTACTTAGCGACACGAGTTTCCGTGACCCTAACGGACAACGCATTGTGATAAATTTTAATGCGCAATTTCCGGTTTTTATGCCTAAGAAAGAAGTGTATTTAGAATTTATAATACCATACTATTTAAATAATATTTTTTCATTATGATTTCACATTCTGTATCGAAAAATCAGTGATTGTTTTTCTCAACAAATGAAAATAGTGTAATTATCTTGTAACTGGCTTAATGTTTAATAGTTTGTATTCAATGTTTCACATACATTTCATTCATCACTCTGAAACTAAGGTTGTAAACTTGATATATAACATTTTGAGAACAATGATGTGTAAGTAGATATATGTTTTTACGTGAATTGTAGTTAATGATGTACAAACGAATAGTCAAGATTTAATAAACAAATAGAATGAAAATGTAATTTTTGCATTTTATTATCGTGTGACTGTTTAATATTTTAAGATAGAAAACTCGAAAATATGTCAAAGGTTTTAAAAAGAGAAAATAAGACAGAGAAGTTCAACGAATAAAATAATTTTCCTTTGCGATTCTATTTAAGATAACGTTGTTTCCATAAAAGAAAAGAAGTGAACAAAGATAATGATTTTTCAATATTTGTATTGACAAGGTAAAGAAAGGCCCGCCTATAATTTTTTATGCCCGTAGGCTGTATGGATTGATTTAAACAAAAACCATTTTCAAACATGTTATTCTTTTATTTTTCGGATCTTGTTACAAAACCGATATAATTTATTGATATTATAATAAAATATGGAAATAAAGGACAAAATATATTTTGATGATAAAAGTATTAGTGTCATTGTATACCAGTATTTTTATTATAATTCTACGAAGATTTAGAGTTCCTGAAAATAGCTAGGTACATTTTAAACAAAAGAAAAACATAGAAAAATCACTTGGTATTCTGGTGCGTTGTCATACTGAAACCTAAGATGGAACGCCTTCTATGCCCAGTAATAACACCGGCTACCTTTCCCTTCAATCTTGAACACAGCTAACTGTTTCACGGCTGAAATAAGAAAGGCGGTGGGTACCTACCCAGACGACGCTACATACGGGCCTACCACCTAGTGTCTAAGTTGAAAGTTTGACGGCTGCGTTTCAGGTAAGGCATCCTTTCAATATTTAGGACCGCATATAGTGTCTGGAACTTTGTGGGATATAGCGAATATTACACAATAAACGGTACAACAGGCGATTGCCAGCCGAAGGGGAAATGGTGGAAACGTTAACAAGGTTATTACAGATTCTACGGTAGTTAAATGTAAACAGCCCTTGGCTGTTATGAGACGTGGTGCACAAGACAAATAACCTTCCGGTGGCGTCTACAAATTTCTATGAAATATTTATTTAAGGGTAGAGACGCCTCCGACAGCCGGATTCATATTCAATTATTTAATTTTGTTAATTTGAATATTATAAGCCTTCAGTGATTGGTAGGTTTCCCTTACAATGTCTAATCGAGGAGAAATTGGTGGAGGTCCTTGAATGGGATCTATTCACAAAATAGAGTTCTAGGGGTGTTCGTGACAGATGAAAATTATTTTTAAAGAAGACATT
The DNA here is from genome assembly GCA_947347705.1 of Nymphula nitidulata. Taxonomy (NCBI): domain Eukaryota; kingdom Metazoa; phylum Arthropoda; class Insecta; order Lepidoptera; family Crambidae; genus Nymphula; species Nymphula nitidulata. The sequence continues at coordinate 10,254,093 of OX374625.1, read as the reverse complement.
GGTCGCGTGAATAAATTTATTAAATTATAATTCCCGTAGACCGGGGTCGTTAATCCTGGTTGCTTTTAATTAACCGACCCTATTTAATCCTTTGCTCCGATGAAAATCTTTAATTAAATTCGTGGAATCAAATAATTATATCCAGGTGGTATTCTTACACTAAAAGAAATTAGTTCGCTATTTGATCTTTATTTGAAAATTTATTGCATTACATTGAAAAAATTATGTACCTACATACATTGAATAACATTTTTATATTTTTAATCTTATTAACAGTATTATTACGTAGGTAACTCAAACATTAATTCATTGTGTAATAATCGTACTCTGATTCACCTACTGGTTAGCTGTTCAAAGTTAGATCATGAATCTGCATGGATCAAATTTAAAGAACTTTTTATTGTATACTCTCCACAACCAGCTAGGAGTTTGTGAATTTTGCTATTCTAAATACATTTATTTATATCGGCAATGAAAGGGTTTCGCACTTAAACTGTTAGAGTAGTCTTGATAAATCTGACACAGCAGATCGCTGCTCGGCCGCGGGTCGGCCAGTGCTACTGAATAATTCATTTATCTAACTATAGCACTGACGCTCACTCTTTTGCTCCCCGTCCGTATAATTTTTATATCTTGTTATCTGTCGATTTTCCGCCAATGATTCCTTGTTTGTTGAATTGACCACTTTAATTAAATTTATTTTCTTGTTTTGTACTCTGCGTAGAACTTATTTAATTTGAAATAATGCCAGCATATACTACAGCTGCTGGCAATAGACCAATAAGTAATACCTAATTTTAATGTTAATAATAAATATTTTAAATATTCTTAATTTTTGATTTTAACATTATTATAAATGTTTGAAAAATTACTTAGTAATTAAAATATATTAAAACTAGGAAAATTTCACGTCCTGAGGCAGAAATCGAATTCGCGACCTTTCGCAATCCGGGCGACTGCTCTGACCACTGAGCCACCCAGGACTTGGGATATCCCTGTGAAATTCTTCTAGTCTATCTGTATTTTGCGTTTAAGAGCTAACGTCCACCCTACAATGTCGAAATGTTCTATTTCAACATCCGAAACGAGTATTTTTACAAATAACTACGATTCGATTAAGTTGGGGGGTTAAGTGGGGTTCGATTCCTGCCTCAGGACGTGAAATTTTTCTAGTTTTAATATATTTTAATTACTAAGTGATTTTTCAAACATTTATAATAATGTTAAAATCAAAAATTAAGAATATTTGAAAGCACTGCCCCAACTTAACCGAATCGTAGTTATTTGTAAAAATACTCGTTTTGGATGTTGAAATAGAACATTTCGACATTGTAGGGTGGACGTTAGCTCATAAACGCAAAATACAGATAGACTAGAAGAATTTCACAGGAATATCCCAAGTCCTGGGTGGCTCAGTGGTTAAAGCAGTCGCCCGGATTGCGAAAGGTCGCGGGTTCGATTCCTGCCTCAGGACGTGAAATTTTTCTAGTTTTGATATATTTTAATTACTAAACATTTATATAAAAAATTTTAAACAAAAATTAAAACCGACTTCAAAAAACTGAAAAGGATGAAATAATTAAATTTAAGTAGGTATTCATCCCCTAGAAACATATTTTTGGAGTCGGTGCTTTACTTTCTATTGTTTTTGGAAACCACTTAGCACCAACTCCAAAAATATGTTTCTAGGGGATGAATACCTACTGAAATTTAATTATTTCATCCTTTTCAGTTTTTTGAAGTCGGTTTTAATTTGTTTAAAATTTTTTTTTCACAATTTTTAGTGATAACTTTCTACGGTCGAAGCTAGATGGGTGTCCATCAACATACATTGTTTCCTACTATCGTATCGTTTCACTAAAAAGTCATTGGAAAAGCAAAAATTTGCAATTTCGCTTAGGTAGACGATTTCATAATTTCAGTTTTTTTAAATTTAAAACCAAAGTACCCAACTGTTTTTGAAAAAATTTTTATGGGACCAAATGGCAGCTATTACGCATCGAACAAAAAAATAATCACGTAAATCGGATCAGTAATCTCGGCGTAATCGGTGTACATACATAGAAAAAAAAAAAAAACATACCGGCCGAATTGAGAACCTCCTCGTTTTTGAAGTCGGTTATAAAGAGAGACAAAATGTTGCAGCTATAAATTCTATATTATAAAGGTGCAAAAGCTTGTTCTGTATGGTATTTTTACCATGTTGTATTCAATTAACAAAATTAGACAATTTCTGTGTAGCAAAGATAAAACCTAACGATACAAAATAAAACAATGTGTCCTGTTATGAATTACGATATAGGTCAAGAAAGGCTCTGGTAGTTATGGTCGAGCCCCGAGGAAAAGGCTAGCAATTGACTATCCTGAATAATTCATCACGGTCCAAGCTGTCACTGCCTTACTTTACCGGGATTTCTCCAACTGTACTTTATTCATTATGTTCCTCCTTCATATTTCATCCCCAAATTTGGAAAGTAGTTTAAAAGAAAGCTTTATGGCTACTTATTTAATAGCTGATATGCTGTAAACTAATTTTCGTCTTGTATATTTGAAATACATAATCTTTTCTCAGGATGATTATGTAGGCATAGACAGATGCAGGTAATATTAATTGGTTAAAATTAGATTATACCTAGGGCACTAGATGCTCCACCTTGCAGGTGGCATTTTTCCTATTATTACCTAGCTAGGTAATGTTTCTCCCAAATCTCTTGAGAGGTTAAATCATTCATTATTCATCCGTGTTTTCATCTTGCTTCCTTTGCAAATGTTCGCATATTTTTCAGTCTCAATTCACTTCCCCTTTATTTCACGTGTCCTTGTATCTATATATTTATATACGTACAGTGATATACATTTAACAAGACAAAAAATAATATCATTATAAGAAAGGAAAGTTTGGTACAACGGTACCTGTTTTCTGTTACTGTTTCTGTTGTGTATTCTGTTACGAATAATGAATATTGAATATTATGACGAACAGTCTTTAGTAAGGATGGAAATAAGTTCTGTACAACAGCCTCTGTAATGCCCCAAGATTTCAAATATGCAATAAAACTGATTTATAATAGTAATACCAATGTTATTCCCAAGCTACTTACATAAATTAATTTTATAACCAAACTAGCTAACGCCGCAAACGTTATTTTGCCATTAAAATAAATGTCCAAAAAAATTAGATAGTAGTCGATTCTCAGACCTAATGAATATACGTATAAAATTTAATGAAAATCGGTCAAACCGTTTCGGAGGAGTGTGGTAACTAAAATTGTGAGTCGAGAATTTTATATATGAGATAAGTATGACTGTTTCAGAACTCTACAGTTTGGTTGCTTAGAGAATTTATTAGTAACTTGTTTTATTAAGCATATGATAAAGCACGCGTTGTCAGTTGTCACTCATTTAAATGCTTTCGGGCTAAATATTTATCTAGAAAGACGGTTCAACAAATTTTTATAGAATAATTGTAAAATTCTTAAAGTTATTCATTAGATAAATGCTATCTGAGTGAGGATTGAAAAATCTACCGGTAAAAGCATACTATGACACTCCAAAGTAAGTAATATTCATTATTCGTTCTATCCCCTTCATTCTCTTCCAAGTTGATGGAGCCCTGTGCCTAAAGAGTAGTAGCCTTACTACTCTTTCGGCACGGGGCTCCATCAACTTGCTTGGTATGGAGATATGATGCGATCTGAATCAGAAGAAGCTAGATGTCCTGAAAAAGGTGCGTCGATTTTTCACGCCTGACCAATTATGCCTGCTTTACAAAACTGAAGTCCAGTCTTGAGTGGAATATTGCTCGCAACTGTGGGATGGCTCCGCAAAGTACTTCCTCGATGCACTGGACCGATTGCAGTTCGTGCTCCATATCATTGCCGATGTACAGGTCATGAACAGCCTAGCCTAGAGCCTTTACAATTGTTTCGTGGCATTGCGTCGCTTCGTACTTTTTATCGGCTTATCGTGGAGAGTGTTCTGAAGAGCTTTTCAACCTTATCCCACCTTTCTCCTTCCAACACAGGAGCACACGTGTTGGTCTTCGGAGTGATCAATTCACTGTCTCCACCTCAATATCACGCACAAAGAAGCTTAGTAATTCGTTTATTTGTCGTACAACAAAAGATTGAAATTCTTTGCCAGCACATGTGTTCCCTCTTTACTATAACATGGGTTCCTTCAAAAGAGGCGTGAAAAGGCATCTTATGTACCGGCAAGGTGAAGCTAAAACAGTGTGCTTCATCTGCACTAGCTGCCTTGGCATACAGACAACCTTTACCTATACTAAGACACTCATATGGAAAGAAACAGGTATTTTGTTATTAAGTGAAGTACCCATTACAAACCATACACAATAGGTACCTAAGGAGCGGAATGTTAATGTAAATAACCAAGAAAAATTTTGTTTTAAGGGTTGAACTGTATGTTCAGACTCGTAGTATGAATTCGAGTACCATTTTACTATTGCTATTGTTCCATTTTTTATGCTGATATAGATAGAGTGCCTATATAGATATAGAGGATATCTATCTCTAGTATATACTCTAGCTAGACAGAGTGTGCAAGATGAATCTTTACAATATTAAATGCGCAGCTATTTTGAATAAATCAATACCAGCTTGGTCCAGCTGCATCTATCAAAACTTCATAGTTTATATTACCATTGGAAAGCTATCTCGACTACACCTACCTCGCGAACCAAATACGTCCGTTTCTATTATCTCACTATTTCTTAACACGTATTTATTTTGATATTCATTTCAAAAGTGAAAAAAATTAACGACTTGGTAATTGTCGGGATATAAGTTTATATAAATCATCCGTATTTTCCATATTTCGACCGTAATTTTCTCTAAGCTTTAATAATATATAATACAACAATGTATATCTTAATGATTTGTATTTTTATACAGTTCAGTGTATTATTTTGTAAGTTACTACCAAAGTATTACAGGCGTCTTATAAAAAGCACATATCGATAAGCTGATATAGAAAATTAATGTATTTTTATTGAAGTAGGATCAAATAATGAAAAACCTTACGAAATCTATGTTGCCAATTCCGAAAGCCCCTATGTAATTTTATTGACTATTGTTCCAGTTATTTATGATTCGGCGAATTGTATTTCTATCAAACAATGGATAAGGGTGCCCCTATCTTTGGTAATTGTGTTAATAAATCAGATTTCTTTTGTTACCACCGTTTTGTTACCCTTGTGTCTCTTATTAGCGTTGTAAGATGTTTTGGACGTAATCTAACGGCTAGAGAATATACCGTAGACTGTAGATGAGATTTCTAATTACATATTATGTTATTTACATTTTATTTAAGGGATGATTTAAATCCATTTCGCATGCAATTTGTTTTTAGTGGTTTAAGTCTTTTCTTTTCCTATCCTAAACAGTTATTGAAATATTTTCAACTTATATTGTGATTAAAACAGATGGAATTCTGAAAGAAAGTATTTGTAAAATATGAGGATAGCGTAGCGATATATGCGCCCTAGCAAAAACAGTAAATTGCGCCGAATAATTGGCATTCCTCAAGCAGTCGAGACAAGTTCTTTACAGTTAATTCCTTTGATGTAAAGAAGAAAGAGAAAACGTTTTTAGGAATAAAATACCGAAACTTGCCAGATTAGTCCCGTAGCCCGCTTCCTGCGATAGGATGACACGCTTATTCCACGTGAACTCAGGAGAATAAAAGTTTCCAAGAGGAAATCTTTGTTCGCAAATTTAGGCTTCTACTTCATGAATAGCTTTTTACCTACATTTGGATTCGCATTTTAAATGTGAGATTGGACGAAGATAAGAAGAAATTTAATTTTTTCTTCGGAAAAAAAGGTAATCAAAAAAGAGGTTGGTGGACTTAGGGCGGATCTACTTATCTCTGTAAGAGGTCTCTTCTAGTCCACAGACATTTTTAATACATTATTTGAGGAATACAGCAACACTCATTGCGCGATGTTTTTATTATTTTTTACAGTGAATCTTTTTTTAATTTATACAAATTATGACCCACGGCGATTGCCGAATCGGCCTTATAACATAAATTAGTTTAACACTTCACATTTTTCTCGGAAGTTACTGATCCAATTTAAATAGAATTTATTTTTTCTCTGAAATTTAGTAAATTGTCATAAAGGGCAAGATAAATTATCCTGATCGAAATTAATCAGTTAGCCAAGGAGGAAGCGTAAGGCGTTCCTTTTCAAGTCAATATTGTTGTCGGAAAGTTTATAATTCTCTGTTGTCGAGCATGGAACAAGTTGCTTTACTGCCGCTGTTATTGTCCTCGTAATTTTACATCCCTTTATCTCCATTGACAGAACTTGCTGATGTATTTTGTCCGAATTTCCCGACTTCGGACAGATAGCGCGCTCGGAGTGCCTCGGGCGTTTGAGTTTATGGTTCATTTTTACATGACGCAATCAATGTTGTTACCCGCATGTTATCATTTTTATTCCATTATAAACGGAATACTTACTTTTTTTTGATACCATAGACCATAATATTATAGTATTATAGTGTCATTAGTGTAATTTAACTTAGATGAGGGAATTTTAGAAAGAATTCGCGTAGACTATAAGATCTTAACTAGAAATCTTCGATCAATTAAGATTATCCCATTATTTATATTCCTAATTCCCACACCCTATCATTTCTATTTAATAACATTAATTTTAATTTAATTTTATATATTACGTAAAACATAGTTACAGCAATTATAATAAATGTGATATTGGACATTTCATGTAATAACTGTAGGCTGGAACTCTGCTAATATATCATTGTGTAAACAGCACATAAACCTAAGTATAAGTAGCTGCTAGCTAATATAGCAAAAATGAATCAACTAACAATTATGTTACGATTAGTTTGATTTTTTTTTGTATACAACTAAATGATACGCAAGTGAGAGCCACCCTGTGTTAAGTGGTTACCGTCGCCTATAGACATCTGCAATAACAAGGAAAAAAGCAAGTGCTTTTTCCCTGTCATTGCAGGTGCGTTGTCATCCTGAGGTTTAAGATGAAATGCCTTTCGTGCCCAGTAATTACACAAATTATTCATGCACGTAAAATATTTCCAAAACCCATCAGACTTAGATATATTTAAAATATACAGCCGTTGATTACCCACTGACTAATTGTTCCTATTATTACAGCCCAATAAGGCAGAATAATGTTTGTTCTTTTCCTTTTTTAATTCACAAAGCTTTCCCTCTCACGTAAATGACCGAGCTCCTGTAAAATTAAAAACGCCACTTTTGAGCAAGTGCTCTTTTATAGACTTGTTCAGAAGTTGAAGTGTGTAAAGGGAGGAATAAATAATTTATAAAGTTGTTCTGTTAATGGCTAGTCCAATGTAGTATACTCAAGAATAATTATTTTAAAATTGAACAATGTACTGCATAAGGTTTTTTTTTAAATGGAGCGAAAATAATGATAAGTAATGGGTTAGTACTTACACGTGTAAGTACTAATTCATTACTATAGAATGTGCATTTAACATATTATTATAATGAGGTCACAATCGATTACAATATAAATTTAAGCCTAATTAAAAACTTAGAGGGCTAGCGGATATTCAATAAGGATTTAATTCAATTTTTTCTAGTAAACGTTAACGAGGTGTTTAATGGAGGCGTATGCTTTTTTTTTGGGTATGTACGAGTACTCCATATTTCCTCTCCGTCGAAACTAAGCCAATTTAATATAGTTTTTTTTCTTCCAAAGGGTTGGTCACATAACAATTTGATGGTGATCTGATGAAGACTTTTGGATATAGAGAACGAAACTCCTCAGCAGACAACAGTTTCGAAGTCGATAACGACAACATTAGATATTTGTACAAAATATTGTACAAAACTTACTTCTAAACAATGAGAAAACGGCAAGCGAAAAAAAAGGTGACAAATGTAATTTATGTTTATATGCATACACGCTAAAATCATATCATCTTAATTGACTTTTTGGCTTTATCTGTAATTTATTTGATATTTAAACAATATAAAAAATCAGACTAAAAGCCTTTTCGTTTATGCAGATATCTTTTTATTGGCATATTAATCTACAGACATTTAATTTAATCTACAGAAATATTGAAATTAAATACAGTGTGATTTAATTTATCAACTTCTTGGAATATTTCTTAGTGTTTAAAGCGGGTTTTATATCTTTAACGTGCTGGACTAATGGTAACCACATATAGCCTGTTAATGTGCAACTCTAGGGGCATACATTGCGCGTTAAATATGGGAAGAGTTATGTTGGTGGCACATGGAGCAAGTCTCCTCTCTCCTCTCCACGACTCGAAAAACTCAAATACGCTGTCTTATGTGATTGTGGCTCTGGTATCACCAGAGTTTATCTCAGCAGGAACAAACACTACTGAATCAGTGTTCATTTTGTTGTGATCTTCTGTAAATTATGAGAATAATCCAGTAAAATCGTGCCGAAATGAAGGCTTCCATATTATGTATATTTGTAGAAGAAAGAACCCGCTGCGAAGTTTTTGCAAACTAATCCAATTAGGGACAGGGTGGGTCAGACAGGCGATGCGATCCACGTTCGTCCAGGGCGGTATGCTTACTGTCATTCTAGTAGGTAACACCGTCTTTGTTCTTGATGATAATGTGGGTTGATAGAATAATTGAAATCTTAAATTGTCAAGCCCATTCCAGACACAATGGGTTTGTCATAATAATGCTCCCAGGAGTCTTACGCTGCTTAACAAATTAAATAATAAAAATGTGTTCGTCAAAACTCAAATATCGGGGATTTTACGTAGGTACTCATCTTTTTATCCAATGTCTTGGCGAAGTTCACTCGCCACACAAAATGAACCTGAACATTTTATCGCATTTCGCTTTTGCAAGCTGGCATCAAGCTTTGTCCTGCTTTACAATTTTCAGTTAGATATTACATTCCTGTACATTTTGAAGGCTTTTATTTTTATAACGTGCTGTATAAAAATTCAATTGGTCAGATTTGTAAGCTTTGTACAAATAATGATTTATTTATGTAATTTCCCGAGGGTAAAGCAATAGACGCCATTACCAATTTCGCTTATCTATTTGACAATAACAAAATAGAAAGCGGATCCGGGAAATTCCGTTAAGCCCCTGCTAATTAGATTAGTTGGCAAGTTCTGACCCAGCTCTGATAACTGACCAAGATGCTCACTTGCGGGAAACTGTTCCAAACTATTCTCTCTCTCTGTGCCTTATTATACCTTAGTGTACTCTACGAATACTACACGTATAAAAATGTACGTTCGATAGATACTAAACGGCTAAAGTGATTGTTGTTTTTCTATTTTTTACTTCTATTCCGAAGTTGGACGTATCGTTTTTCTACAAAACCATTAACAGAATTTGACCAGTCTCCTTAGCCCGTCAAGCATCAGATTCCAGACACAACCGATTTTTTAATTGTCATAGACCTCCATAGGTGTAACGCCGCAGCAGACATAATAATGGTTTCATAGGTTTAATACACTATTAAGTAACGTGTAAAAATACATATATTTACATATTTTTTACTGGTGTGTCAGACACTAAAGACTTCTCAAACCGTCCCTTAGTCTCGCACATCATTTTAAATAATCTATACTTACATACTCAAATTGAAATAGAGCAATCAACGAAAAATTTATAAATTTTATGAAATAAATTACACTTATAAGATATTCGACATATTTTAATTACAATTATCGAGTTTTAACGTTTTGAATATCAACAATAGGTTTCTGATGTATTTATAGAAATGAGAGCAAGACTACAAAAGCTTATTACAAAGACTATTTATTACAAAGCTTCAATAGAAATTAACTATACCTACTCAATGAAACATGTTTACTTGTGCTATCTAAATAAAATCCAGATTATATGGATTGGCCTATTTATATGTCAAACATGTGTGGTGTAATATATGCCTATCCATGAAACATGTCCAACAAATAAAGTTAGTTATGAGATTGTTGTGAACTGCCAAAAACATTACACAAAAGTTAGAAACCAAAATTGGATTGCTCTTATTCTTTGAATAAAAATTTATTACTTTAGGTACCTACATAATCATTCAATGGTACGGGCAGTATGGGGCAGTAGGAAGGCAGTACCGGTGTTATAGAATGCCGAAAGAAAATTTGGAACCGTGCGTGCGTGCGCGTGCATGCGTGCGTGCGTGCGTGCGTGCGTGTGTGTGTGTGTGTGCGTGCGTGCGTGCGTGCGTGCGTGTGTGTGTATGCGTGCGTGTTTGTGGATGCGTGTGTGTGTGTGTATGTGTTGTATAGCTGTAGTGTGTCGTACGATACGTAATAGTACGCATTTTTAGGTTTGTGAATGTTTTTATTAATTTAGTCGGAAAATAAAAATGGTCCGAATGATGTCCAAACTGTCAGAGGTAACTTTTGACAAGGAACACAATCATCCCCTTATATTTTTTATTTCGGACTTTCGGTACCTATATGTGTAACTAATAATTATAAACTTTTATGTAATTTGTACGAATTTTTGTTCACGAGTCATGAAAGTTTCCTTAAGTGTATTTAGGTTTCCTATAGTTATAATAAATCATAACGAAATAATCAATTGCATAAAACGAGTCATTTGAATACCAAAACGTACTAAATTACAGCTCTTTCTTTGAGTAGAGTAGGTACACATTACTTTGCTTATTCTATTTGAAGCCCTTTGTGAAAAAGGCAACTGAGCTGAATACGAAACAGTTTGGACTTAAATAACTCAAGAATGTCACCTTGAAATGTTTTTAATAAAATGTAGGCACCTACTTACTCTTTAAAACATATCAACATTCGAAAATTTTGAAGTCATAAACGACTATTTTTAATTCTTTAATATACGATTTGTCCTTGAAGTTTAAGCAAAAAATAAATGTAATTTGTTGGTACCTATTTGTTCCTTGAAACATAATTATCAACATTCACTTAAAAAAATATCTAAATTTTTTTCACGCCCTGAGGCGGGGATCGAACCCGCGTCCTTTCACCATTCGGGCGACTGCTCTTACCATCTGAGTTACTTAGGACTTGGGAAAACCCTGTGAAATTCTTCTAGTCTATCTGTATTAGCGTTAGAAGCTAACGTCTACCCTGCAATGCCGAAATATTCTATTTCTACGTTGGGGTAAGTATTGCTTATAACAATAAATCAACATTCGTGAATTTCGAAGTCACAAACGATTATTTTGAATCTTTATGACACGATTTATCCTAGAATTTGTAGAAAAAAAATAAATCTAGTTTAGTACCTACAGCAAGTCATCATCAAATCGCGCGCGCGCGCGCGCGCGCGTGTTTTGTGTGTGTGTGTGTGTGTGTGTGTGTGTGTGTGTGTGTTTGTGTGTGTGTATGTGTGTGTGTATATGTGTGTGTATGTGTGTGTGAGTGTGTGTGTGTGAGAGTGTGTGTGTGTTTATTTAGTGTGTGGGACGGGAGGAAGGTCATTTTGAATCTTGGTAATATCGGAATAAATTCTTTTCAAAATCATGAGTAAAATATAAACAAAGATAGCATTACCTCTTACTTCCATCGCATCAAACCACGACGAGAGCAAGGGTACGTTATTTGGCTGTTGTAACTCTCTAAAGTGGTTATAGAACGACCTGGTGTGTTGTAATAGAGAGACTGGACGGCAGTAATCATTGGAAACCAGCGCGAATCGGATTGGCATTTTAGTTACACCTTGCCCATAACAATACAAACATACATACATGAAATTAGGCACTCATGTTCAGAAGATGGTTCTGAGACTAATATTTCTATTGATATAATCATTTTCCTCTATGGACTAATTAACAGAATCAGTAATAAACAGAATTGCATAGTTATTTTATATACAACAACTGTGCAATATACGCGTCGAATTGACCACCTCCGTTAAAAATGAGGGCAAATCTAAAAAGCGTCTATTCATTTGCTCATTTAAGTTTGTTTCATTTTCATTCCCATTGCAGTGCGTTTCCGTTATGAGCTGTTCTAATTTTAGGAAAATTAGCACAGTGCTTTGTGCGGTTTGTTGAAGCTATTGATGAAAGCTAATCTGCGCATAATGCTTCGATCATGGAAAGCTTGGTAACTTAAATCATGTATTCCTTTGTTTATTCGCTGTATAGGTACTCACCTTGTTAATTTGTGAAGAAGACAAGCCAGACTCAATAAATAAATCTATTATTGCGGAGAGGCAGGCGGGCTCATAAGCGTTGTTTTCTAAAAAAACTATTTCATAAATCAGCAATGCTAGGTACTCGTAAGTCAAGGAGCGTCTCTCGACGGGAAAAATTTTGGAACATTTCTATCGGTAAAATCGATGGACAATGTCATAATGTACTACATAATAAGGCAGACATTTCAAGAAACATGAACTAAGATGTGTTATGGAACTGAATCTCGAATAGTTTTGTAAAAACTGTCTTAACCTTAACGATGTTCTATGTTTTTAAGATAGTCCTTACACCAGATGTTGAATATCAAATAATCGTAGTAAAATATAACTCATAGTTTTTCGATAATTTTTTATTGCATCCTGTTGGCCAGGGAAGCCGAGATTTATGATCTGTATCTATATTAAAAAGTACCTACCCTGTGTACTGTATCTCGGTAACATTTTACCAGGCAGACGACATTTTTGTCAGCTGCCATACTGAGATGGAGTTGCAATGTTGTACCTACATGTATCCTGGGAATTTTCCGGTGGCAAAGGGATCATTCGTCACTTGTTCAGTCACAAGAAATTTCGCAAACACTTTTGCCGGTTTATTATGAATCTAATCTTTTGTATTGGAAAGATGTTAGGACGTGAAAATGTTAAAATTGGGTAGGTATACATACCTATATTATATGTTTTCCTTGTGAATATACCAAGGCTCAAAAGTAGCAGCAAATATAAAATTAAATACTTCTCTTAAAGATTTCTAAGTCTACTATAGCCAATTTGGCTGTAATTCCGGAACATAAACTATAGCCCGTTCATAATAATTTAACAGAATATAAATGAAATATATTATAATTGATTACAATCAAATAATGCCTTAAAAATACTACAATTTTGTGAAATTGAATGGTTACCAATGCAAAATATTGATAGAGTGAGGAATTCGCGTAGTGTTATCAAAACAAATTGATAAGTCCCGCCGCGCTGGTAGGTTATTATTTTCAGGATGACGTAGATAAATCTTACAGTGGCCGCTCGTACTAATAGTGGTAAGTTGACTGGCACAAAAAGTGAGCCATTTTTTGTGCCAGTACGTATGAAATAACATAACCATGTTATATAATATAATAAAATTATATCGAAGACCGATCTTCGAGCCCAATTGGCTCATCATTAGGTATTTGATATGCGCAATTAAATGTTGAGGTCTTTGTTTATGTAATGTAAAATAGGTACGTAGATGTAATTATAACGAAATACTTATAATATTGATATGTACCAGAAGTAAGGCTTCCATTCGTCTAAGTCGTGCTTAATGAAACTACCCACACACGTATTCTCAATAATTTCTTGGAAGATTTATCTTAATATTATATTTTGTATTGGTATCCAACAGTTGTGGCTTCTAAAGAAAATAATTTGCGCACCTACACGCGGTAGATTACAAGGCGGATGTGAAGTATACTCCGCTTCGAATAATTTAGGTAACTTAATGAAAGTCACGCTTTAATTAATTGAGGTGAGTGTAATGGAGGGAGAGACTAGGGGATTGGGGTGAAATGGATCTAGTTTAAGTGCTTATTCGCATCACCATTGGTCGATTTAAACAGAGCTGTACTTTTAAAGAGTTTCGAACGAGTTGGTTTTTAGGGTTCCATACCAAAAGGTATTATTGTACCTTTTGGGTTAAAACCCAAAGGTTTAACCTATTTATTTATGCTGACGGTTTATGTGACGAAGTGTATACAATATTCTCTGGCATATTTGTAGTGTCTTCATTTCAGTAATTAGTAATACGAAAAAAACATAAAACATGAACTATATACACAATAGATAAGTAGGCACATCAAGATTATGAAATGAAGTATACATAATTTTGTAGTAGCTATATGGATTGGTATTCTGTATCATCTGTATGCTAACTGAACATATTTAAATAATCAACCTACTGCAGTGTAAATTGTGTCGGCAAAGATTTATTTTTAGAAAAGGTTCAACACGAATAAAAAAATACCTAACACGGTCAATATTTTTATTCGTGTTTAGGTACATGGCACCTTCAATATTTCGGAAGACTATTAGGATCCATCATAATTCTGCCTATCTATAAATAAAACAAGTGTATTTAATTTTGTTGTTGTTATTTCGGTTGGTTGGAATGTTAAGGGAAAATGTCCATAAAGTTTCTTCAGTGATTGTTGCCGTAAAGTCGACCGAGGTGTCAAATGTCAGGCCTGATGTTCCCAGGGCAGGCGCCAACTCTGACAACTTCGGCAAGTTCAATCCTGTCCGCCCTCGCGAAGCCTCGGAATTTTAAATAGACGCCAGGTGAACGAGTTTATTCGAAAATACTCAAATATTTAAGATATAACTCGGTAAGATTTCTTACTACAAAGTTTAATAACATTTCTTAAGTTTTGATTAGGAGAAGAAAGTACTCCAAGCAAATGCTACCAGCATTGGTTCTATAGTTACAAGTAAGCAGGTATCTACTTACTTAGTGAAGTTTTGTTTTGAAGTTTTAATATCTACATTACATAGTTAATTCATAAACATGTATCTATCTATATTGACTTTATTAAATTTCGTTGGCTCCATAGTCGTTATATTCTTATGTTCTGTTTATACGAAAGAATGCGAACATACGCGGCTCAATTAGCGTACAACAAAATACAGACATGGTTGTTTCTTTGTCGCAGGACACGAGCCAAACAGCGGCATTAAATAACACGGTATCTGTAGGGAAATGCGACGAGATAACATCGCCGCGCGTTGCCAAATTACACCCTTGTTGCGTTTTACAATAACCGCTGGGACATCGGCGGGCGCGGCGGCAAGGCGGCTCGCTGTAACGCGTGTATCTGCACAATATGTACTGATCTATACCTAGTTAAAATGGAAAAACACATAAAAGCTTAATTATTGCTAGGGGATTTAATATGGGTTCAGCCGAATACGAATATTTGGCTGAATATTCGACAAAACATGAATACCGAATCGAACATTCGCTCGATTATTCTGTTCATTTTATCTTGCTTGCTTAACTTAATAGAATTGAAGACTTTGTTTAATTATAGATAGTCGAACTAGTGTGAACGTTGAGTGAAAGATGAGTGGACGTAAAGATCTCGCGTGTCTCTGACTTAGTTACTTAGGTACTTTAATAAAATTCAAGAAAATATTTATATCACTTTATTGCATTCGTAATGGAGCGGCTTTCGTAGTGCAACTGTTACACTTGATGTGCTGTCGTCTGTTTATTCTAAATCTACCACTACCTATCTAATAAACCTATCAAAATGTACAAACGCGAGTCTGAATATTTTTTCGCGATGTTATTCCCACGGCGTATTTGTTTAGGCGCGCGCAATTTTGGGTTAGCATTTGATAAATATTTTTAAGAACTCCTAAAACTCTCAAGGCTAAAATCCAAACGAATAGCGAAAAGATATGCTACATTGAGAATAAGTGAGGAAAAGTAAATGGTTTTTCTGTAACTAATGCAGGACATAATGTTTAATTTGTTGACAAGAAATTTACTTGTAAAGATAAGATAGTTGGTATAAATCTTCATTACTTTAAGCCAGGGCTATTCTCATATTTTCAGGCGGGACGTTTTAACGTTCTTACTCTGCTGGCGGTAAGCGGGTGCAACAAATTTTCCGAATAATACCGTCCAGCAAAAACATTTTATCAGAGAGGAAAATTGTTAATATGAATAGTTATGTCTTTGCGTTTAACTTCTGTAAATGACGATACGAATTTTTTTTGAACAGCATAAGCCATAATGTATATTTTTGCATATCATAAATAAAATGCTACGTAAACTTTAAATTCTTTACTGTAGGTATAGGCATTTAAACTTTTTATTGCCCGTTATGTTATTGTGTTGGATAGTTTGGTAAACATTTTTCAAAACTTCTATCTTCTGGATCTAGTAAAATGCTAGTGTAGGTAAACGCTGAAAAAGATTTTTTTAGGGTTCCGTAGTCAACAAGCAACCCTCATAGTTACTCCATATTAGTCAGTTGGCAAATCGACGTATATGGCGATGCCTCAGTACTAAAAATATTTCTCTCGTCAATCCCATTGCTTGTTGTATAGGTTGTTCAAAATATTGAAGGTGTGTTAAAAACATTTTTCGATTCAGAGATTCCTTTGCAGAATATTAAGCTTTAAAGTGCTAGTTTAAAGCCGTTAAACCGTATAATAAATTAATATGGTCATAGTAGGTATTAAATAACAGCCACTTTCTAAGTCCGCATATTGTGACGGGCAACTACGGATCTCTACACCGCACTCTGCTCGACACGCACTTGGCTGGTTTTTCTACCATTGTGCGACATTAACATGTCCTTTGTGACCGTGAGCTAGTAGTCGCCTTCTTTTGAGTTGTCGTTTTACGTGATATAATATAAAGAGTCATATTATTAAGTTAGAAATACGAGACTATGACGTTTCATAACGTCTCGTTTTGACGTTGAATAAGTATAAAAGAACTATGTTGGTATTAATAAGGAACCCATTTCGTTCTTTTGTACGAGGATATAGGTATTTACTATGCAAGTATGCAAGTAATTATATTTTTATTCATTTAAGAATAAACCGCTAACAATATCTAAAGAGGCTTACTACCGCTACCTAGCCGCTTTAATCGCTTCCTAATGAGAGGTTATAAGAGAGTCCGAGGATATGCAAAGACAGCTAGTGCATGAACAATCTGTTTTAGTCGCGCCCATCTTGCCGGCTCATGTGCCTTCACACTTCTGAAGAAATCCATGTTAAGAGAAGGAACACATGTGCTGCAATGACAAGGAAACAATCACTTAGTTTTGCAAGTGCGTTGTCATCCTGAGGTGTAAGACGAAATGACTTCCATGCTCAGTAATTTCACTGGCTACCTTGCCCTTCAAAACACAGCTGACTGTTTCACACAGCGAACTTACAAGTTCGCTAAATGGGAAATAGCAATATAAGCTAAAGAGTAAGTAATTGTACAACACATTCGTTTCCATCACGGTTATTTCCGTCGCCTTTGATAATGAGATGGTTTCTAATTCTACTAACTATACCGCAACGCTTTTGCCATCCTTTTAACTTCATAATCAGCTTATCCGGAACCGTAGATTTGTGTCACGATTGTGACATTTGAATTTCGGCTTTTCCATATTCTTTCATTTGGTGTCAAATACGTAGTACTTTCTATTGAACTATGCTTATCTGATAATTAAATTTATGGCTGCTTTTTTCATTAAAGTAAAAAATATCCAAAAAAAAATGTTTTTTTTTTCAATTTGACAAATAGAGGCCTCCTGTTCCTTTAGTGCAAAAATATCATCATTATCATTTCAGCCGAAAGACACTGCTGGCTGACCAATGCCTTCCCAAAAGATTTCCGCGATGATCGGTCCTCTCTCCGCTCACCCGCATCCAGCGGCTAACTGCGACCTGAAAAAACATATTACAATACTTTAACACTAGTAGTTTTAGTATGACATTTCTAGTTTAGGTGTTTTTAGTATCGCTGCCTTTACTATTTCATGTAGTAAATAAACATGCACATCAATAATGATACTCAGAATTTCTTCTAGCTGTAACTTCTCACGAGGAAGAAGGCAGTCCAAATAGTAGCATAGACGTGCATATCTTAGAACCAAGAGGTTTTTGCGTCGAGTTTCCGCGACACGGCACTTTAGCTGCGGTGCCTGCCACTCCTGGCGAATGGAGTAGCGGTATTGAGCTACAAAGTGCTTCTATGTTGCTCGAAAGCTTCGTAAGACTCTAAAGGGTGCATAAAATACGCGTAAAATGCGACGCCCTTGTTAAGCTTGCCAGTTGCTTTCAGGATTGATGTGATGTGTGACTTTATTAAAAGATATATCTTTGGAAGCCATTACATTTGCAACACAAATATACGTACTACATTGAACGCAGCGCGACCCTAACTGTAATTCGATTCTGTTGCAGTACTACGCAGTCCTGCCCCGTAAACATGAGGTCTTACAGCATTCTTTAAATCATTGTATCTACTTCCAAATTTGGTTCAGCGCAAAATCTTCTATAGAGAAATAACAGTTACGTCAGTTTTTTAATAAGCCAAAGCTTGAAGCTCACGGTAAGGCCAGACCCAGGTTTACTGCACAAAAGTAAAACTTATTAACTTGTTTAAATGAATGTTGATAACCAAACATATTTATTGTTTATGGTAATGTTGTGGTAATATTATGGACTAGTACTTACAATGTTTTCAAATATGTCCTTGATAGAGTTGACTAATCAATCAAGTGTTTTATAAAAACCAATAAATTAACGGGATCAATTTTCTCGATGGAGAAAAAATTCCACTAAGGTGGCAATCAAGCATACGGTCCACCTGATGGTAAGCGGTTACCGTAGCCTATGGACGCTTGCAACACCAGTGGAATCACTTGCAAAAATAAACCAAAAATGAGCCTTCCCATTCTCTTTTTAGCTGTATGTATATAATAATGACAGAATTGCGCAGTTTTTGTAGTTTATTAGAAAATCAATAAAGAATTGGAATCATTCTGTCAAAATTAGTTTTGAAAAATAGTCATTTATTTTTCCGCTTAAAATATTTGCCAGCTGAAACTGTAAGTAACATTGTGGGACTAATTTTTTTATGATTTTGTTATATTTTAGTGAATCCACGGATTTTTGCACATATGTTACAATTCAAAATCATTATTTATTTTCACTTCGCAATTTAAGACAGTTTTCAATAAATCTCTGTGTTATTTTGGTGTTCAATATTCAAATTAATTCTATCCCTAGCCATGGAATGAAATTCAGTTAGTCCAACAACATTCTCTCACTGTCTTGTAAAGGCCTAGAATGACTTACTTTATGTTGAGTTTACTTGACACAGAATTTATCATTTTTGAGCAGATGGTATGAAATATACATAAACTATTGTTACGGCTGTGTATCAATTTCCTCGGACTTAGAGACGTTTTCAGCAGGCTGTAATGCGTTTTCAGTCCGATCCAGAGGGTGCTCTATCAAATACTAAATAATACAAATTTTGACCTAGTTACCACCGTTTTCAGGCGTCTGAAACATTTTTTCAGGCTGTTTCAGAAGCCAACTAATCCAATGTCACTATGTCCAGAAAACCGTTTTCAGGCGTTTTCAGGGTCCCTTAAGGCCATTTAACGCCCTTATGTAAAATTCTATAGGAGTGAGAGAGATAGAGCTAATACTAGACGAAAACATAAGAAGAACCTTCTGGAACGGTCGAGAAAAGACAGCGCTATATACTATACAAGAACTAGTCAAAAAACATCGAGAGTAAAATTGTCAATGTCAAGTAGTATTTGCCGGCTATATAAGTACTTGTGTCGCAGCATGTTATTCCATATATAAAACATTCTAATATTCTCGATTGAACGAAGTAATGTTGTGGAAGCTTCGAGAACTATCTAGTAGTATTCGGCGGCAATCTATGCCCTTGTGTCGCGGCACATTGATTCAGTTATATTTGGAATTGCGAAGCGATTACTTTGAAGCGATATCGGTGCAAGTGTTCCAGAGCTACAAGTGATGTAATAGTGAGTGATAAGTGACGTTGTAATTTACATTTTATTCTAATTAATTAGTGTTTACCGTTAATTATGACTGTGTTTTTAATAAAGGTAATCTCTCAATAGAATTGGCATTTTAGTCAGCTTGTAACACTATTTTTTTATTTGTCACTTAAGTTCGGCTCGCGTGCGCTATCGTTGTCTCTATTTCCTCGTGATGAGGGCTTATATTATATCTCTATCTCCTTATGTCTTGGCTGAAACAAAGTTCGTGAGGCCTTATCATGCTAGTGATATGCTTAACGCAAGTTCTTTTAATGCTATTAGATTATAATGTTGTTTTTCGTACACATAGACTATAAAACGAAAACGCAGTGCAAGTTGGATCCATATAAAGTTTTCAGCATCAATTTAAGTGGGAAGCATAGTATGAATGGCGATCATTTGGCGGGAAAGTGGGACACGTCTTACACAGTCCGGTACATATCCAGTTAGCTCAGGTGGGGTACAATAGAGGCGGAGTCACGTTCGACTCTACCTCTGACTACATTTGATTAGGATCTGTTCAGATACTTCTACTGAACCCGTGTATTGGAATAAGCGTATTTAGATCTGAAAATTTTTAGTTGAGTCTTATAGGGTATGAATGTAAAAGATTTATTTTATTTCTCGATGATTTCAGTGATAGAACTCTTACTGAAATAAAATTTCGTACCGTACCGTTACCGTATGTACTGTACCGTATCATCAAGGGCCACGAATCTGGAGGGTTGACAGCTGAACACAGACGTATTGTCAAGATTATCTTATGTTTTCGCGAGACCTACACATTTGAAATTAAAATGGATTATAATGCAATATCTATTCATCGCAATATTCATAAACCCAAAAATTATTATTTTAAAGTGATATTACTATTTTTAAAGTAAAATTTTCATTGTTTTCTTTTCAATTTTAAATATTGTATAAACTTATTGTCTATTTTGTATTATCCTACTATGTATAATTATAAGATAAAACGAACTTACCTAAGTGAAGTTCAATCTTAATTATACGAAGCTCCTTGTCCAACACGGTTTTACTTAATGTAGTATACATTCCTCATACAAGCCTCAAACAAAAAAAAAAATACACACAGTTTTTGTTCTTACAACACTGGATCGATCTTCATTATGTTCAAAGACTTCATGAACAACCCTTTCCATTAGGGTAAGTATATCATACGGGGGGGTTGGGACTGACCGTGTTGGACAAGGAGCTTCGTATAATTAAGATTGAACTTCACTTAGGTAAGTTCGTTTAATCTTATAATTATACTCTCTCCTTGTCCAACACGGTTTTACTTAATGTAGATGTTTGAAGATAGGGTTGTGAATGAATTATGATTTAGTTTCTAATGTTTGTTCTCTATTTGAAATTAAATCTTGAATTTAGGTAACTAGCTAAAAACTTATTCCTAGTTACAAATATATTTACTTAGTAAATTATGTATGTATCACATATAGGTAGTAGGTATTTGAAAAATTAGAGGTAATTATTATTATCTGGCAAAGGCCTATTATAAAAATTGTCAATCAATTCTAAGTCCTGCCTATTAGCAGCAGGTGTAACAGCAAGACTAGTAGCTACTGAGAGCTGTAAATTTAGGTACATAATAACCACCCCAGTCTCTCTTATTGTATACTTTATACAATGACCTATAACTTCGGAACAATGCACTCTTATGAGGTTTTTTAAAGGTATAGTGGTTACTGTGCAATTAAAAAAAAAAATACTTTTCATATACTTCTACATGTAATAAAGGTTGGAGCACTTACACTTGTGGTATATCTATCTGGAATTTTTATTTGTACACCACTTGATGTGAATTTAATATGTTTTAATTTTATAAATAAAAGACAAAGTTTGAACTTTGGACCTGTGTTGTTAGTGCTAGTGAAGTGACAAGTTTCTTAGTTGACTACTGTAATTTTTAAATTTTCATAGGGGTACTATGAAACTAAATATATTAAAACTAATCCTGGGTCCTAAATTGTGTTCTTTAATGGTACCGGTGGTTTAAGATTAAGAATACCCTTTAGAAAATCTTTTGCTTCGTTCATCTTCTATTCAAGGACTTATCCGTATGGAGATAGCTGATGTGCTAACTGAAAAAATTCATTTAGAAATGATATTTTTATATAGATTTTTACAAAGGAAACCGATTCACTATGGATAAAATTAGAATGTCAGATGATTTATACGCTTGAATTTTATGAATGCATTTTTGTATAATGTAAAAAAGTATGACTTCTGACACAATGTAATCTCTTAGCCAAGACACAAACTTTACATTTATAATTAACCCTTGATGCACCCAAATCGCTAGGTATCTTAAATTCCAATTTGGTCATGATGTTAAGGAATTTTTATTGTTATGGAGGACCAAGATCTTTAAGTTTTTTCTGGTTATTACACATACCTTTCAGCGCGTGGTTGATGCATCTGCATGTATTACAACACAACATCTATTGTATTCTCTAGTCTAAGTCTATTCTAATTTCAATGCCTAGATCTATAATACACCATTCTAATTTTCTTTATACATATGGGTACTAAGACTGCCATTTGTGCACTGTGCTATTAAAATTACTCTTTCTAACAGTTTTTTGAATACCCAACTGTAAGGAAAGGCTGGATATATCTATTATAATTTAACAAATATCTTATTTCGCATATGGATCTATTTTGAAAATAATATATTTAATTTATTTAGAATTTTATTGTACTTCAACCACATGAAAAAAATATAGAATATGTTTATCCAACCTACAAAGGGCTGCCTTACCACTGATATTTTATTGGAAATTGCTACCTATCTGTTTTTCCTTAGGTACGACGGACAGAGACATAACAGTGGAAATTAAGTTTTGTCCTTAATATTTACAACTTGTTTTTGGTGTTATTATGCTTTTTTCATAATAAATTAGTACCTTACAAACATATTTAAAATTCTTTACATTTTTCTGGCAGATAAACATGAATCATCATCATCATTAGCCTATACATGTCTCACTGCTGGGCATAGGCCGTCCTGTATGGGAGAAGAAACACTTAAGAAATTAAAATACCTTATTAATAATGTCATAAATAAAATGTTCAAATAATGTTGTTTTTTCCCACAGATGTAAAATAAGTTTCATTAGTTTGGTACAAAAAAAAACATAGTGCTGCCTAAAGGCCAAAAGTTGAACAGCTTTTCATTTCATAAAAATCCTTTAAGAAATTTAAATTTAAAAAAAATATTTTTGACTCATTTGTAATTGGTATTGGTACTCAAGAGTAAGCATCTTTCAAACCTCTAATATTAAATAGGTATGTAACAATTTTTGGAAATCAATTCCATGCTGTTCTTCTAATTTAAAATGATGCAATTCTATGAAATTGTTTGTTCTTCTTTATAAGGTTAATTTTGAGATAGGCCCATATGGAGGTGGTATTAAAATAAAGGGAATTTTGATACCCATTTATGAAAAAATATAAGTATGAGTTGACTCATTTATTTAAAAAAAAAAACCTTATTTCTGACTTCCCAGATTTCTCAGAGGTAACTGCGTTGGTTCTTCGCTGTGGTCCAGTCGTAGCATTATCTTCCTGGGCTGTCGAGGTTTTGCTAGTTGGGATAGCCAGCGATAAGGCCCACTGGGATGTTGTTGATAACCTTGCAGCAGGCCTTCCCAGTTTTCCTATTATGGAGGCAGTTTGTCCTTGTTTTTTATTTCTTGGCCAGTCTTTGGTCTGGGCTGTCTTGATTTTTGCTCCACAATCTTCATGAAACAAATATTCATCCGCATATTCATCTTCAAGAGCATTTTTAATTGCAAAACTAGTCTAATGCCAACAAAAATTGAGATAAGTTATCATCATAAAAAGTTTGAGCAGTCATTTTTGCTGCATCTTACAACTCTTCTTTGTTACCCTTCAAAATATCTTTGATTGTATGTCCAATTACAGTTGGAATTATCTCTTGTCAGTTAACCCATCAAAGCCTGATAAACAAGACACAATTAAATTTTAATTGTCATGACAACTTAGGCTGCCGTCTAGGCATTGAAGGAATTTAAGCCTTTGGTCTCGTTTAGTGTTTATACAAGGAAGAACTGCTAGTATTTCATCATTAATTTTTGGAGGGGGGGCTCTATAAAAATTTATAGGTATGGGATACTTTTTCATACTTGATTCTTGTGATACTTTTTCCAACCCACTTTATTTTTATTTATTTTAATTTTACATTTGTCCATTATTTTTCTTTTATGCACCCTCCTCTTATTTTTTGATGACATGTCTACTCACAAGTAGTAGCGCTTGAGTCAAGAATACACATTGTTTTATACACATTAATTTATAAAATCTGACTTTTCACTACTCTGATAATTAGTAGCACTGAAGTTAAGAATACAGAGACATTGTCTACTCACAAGTAGTAGCTCTTATGTCCAGAATTTTCAGTAATTATCTTCACACAACTCTCATAAGTTTGTACAGATTTTTTCTCATTACAAGTAGTAGCACATGTGAAGAATATATAGACATTGTCTACTCGCAAGTAGTAGCGCTAAATGTCCTGAATATAAAAATATTGTGTGCTCATGAAGAATATACAGATCTTTTCTCCTTAGAAGTAGGAACACTTATGTCAAGAATGCATAGACATTGTCTACTCCCAAGTAGTAGCGCTTATGTCCAGAATATAAAATATTATGTGTTCATAAAGAATATACAGATTTTTTCTCCTTCGAAGCAGGAGCACTTATGCATAGACATTGTCTACTCACAAGTAGTAGCGCTTATGTCCGGAATATAATATATATATTATGTGCTCATAAAGAATATACAGATTTTTTCTCCTTCGATGTAGGAGCACTTATGTCAAGAATGCATAGACATTGTCTACTCACAAGTAGTAGCGCTTATGTCCAGAATGCATAGACATTGTCTACTCACAAGTAGTAGCGCTTATGTCCAGAATATAAAAATATTATGTGCTCATTAGTCTCATACGTAGTAGCTCTTAAGTCAAAATTACACAGATATTGCCTACTCACAAGTAGTAGCACTTATAGTATTTTCTTGTTGTTGTAATCCGGTAAGGTGTGTTTATTTCAAATCAGTAGCACTTATGTCAAGAATGCATAGACATTGTCTACTCACAAGTAGTAGCGCTTATGTCCAGAATATAAAAATATTATGTGCTCATTAGTCTCATATGTAGTAGCTGTTAAGTCAAAATTACACAGATATTGCCTACTCACAAGTAGTAGCACTTATAGTATTTTCTTGTTGTTGTAATCCGGTAAGGTGTATTTATTTCCAATCAGTAGTTCTTATGTCAAGAATGCACAGACATTGTCTACTCACAAATAGTAGCGCATATGTCTGATAAAAATAATTACACAAAGTCAATTTGATTCTTATTGATTTCAAATTAAATCTTTTTTATATTTAAATTAGGTAGGTAGTCATCTCTACTTCCATCCTTCATAATTGTAGTAAAGTACTAATATATTGACCTTACATCATTATTAATATGACATATTAACCAATGCACTCTAAACTGAAGAAAATGCTTGTTTACACACCGGATTCCTCTAGAGCTAGATATTATCAAGTTAACTCGATGGTGTTCTTGGTGGAGTTTCTTGGTGGAGTTACTTCCATTCTCCAATCTAACTTGAAGTTTTCTTATTTTCTTTTTAATTTTTTCAATCTTTGCAATGTTCTTTATTGTTTCATATTTTTATGATTCCTTAGTCAATGTTATTTAGTAAAATGCAGCTATATTGCAATCGCGAGAGCGGAAAAAGACCGTCGACCAAAAGTGATCAAATTATTACGAAAATACAGTTTATAGAAAACAATAACACAAGTATTTACTTGCAGCCAATTTCTAAGAAAAAAGAGTATGCTAAAGTGTTCAAACCGACGTTCTAATTAAGAAAACTATTTTTGCATTTTTGGTTCCGACGGAAATGTTCCAACAAACGTAAACATAACCTTCAAAATAAAGCCGGCTGTTCTGCATTCAATAAAAAGATATGCACGAACGCTCAACTGTTCTTAATTTTAAAAGAATGTTTTATTTATTAATTGCAGTAACAAAATAGTCTTACTTACGTTTTTCTGTTAGTATTTTCTTACCAACACAACCCATTATTGCGTCATATATTATTGGTTAGTTTGATTTCAGTGTTTTAGTGACATACCAGACTTAAATTTCATAACATCACCTTTTGTTGGTGTCTTATTTATATTTAGACTTTGTTGATGTTATTCTATTTACACAAAAAACATCACAAAAACGATTTTTACAAAATATACCGTGGTGGCATTCACGCACACGAATACATAATGAAGATCGATCCAGTGTTGTAAGAACAAAAACTGTGTGTATTTTTTTTTTTTTTTGTTTGAGGCTTGGAAACGTGTGGTGGCGCATGCATTGGAATGTATACTACATTAAGTAAAACCGTGTTGGACAAGGAGAGAGTATAATAGAAAACTTTAAAACGGTTTTTAATGACAGAATTGAAAGGAAGTTACGATAATAATGTTACAGCGACATCGCTTCCACTTTAAATGGTAATACGATATTATCTCTAGGGTATTATCTGTACTGCATTAAGAAGACATAAATTAGCATAAATAAATTCACATAATGTTGGTATAAAAATAGCACAGTACAATAGATATAATAAAATAAATTTTTATTTTAAAATGTAACGACTTTACCGGATTTAACTCGCGTTTAATTAGATGTTTCATTACTATTATAATGACCCGAGACGTTATGATTACTAAGTATAAAATGATCGTGGTAACAGGAAGACTACGATTTTTGTAAAGTAATTAAAATGTCGGGTATAATATAAGAGAAACAGAATACAGATAGACTAGAAGAATTTCACAGGGATATCCCAAGTCCTGGGTAGCTCAGATGGTTAGAGCAGTCGCCCGGATTGCGAAAGGTCGCGGCTTCGATCCCCGCCTCAGGACGTGAAATTTTTTTAGTTTAGATAGATTTTTATTATTAAATATAAGAGGAAATTAAATATTCTTTATTAACTATGTATAAGAAATTTATGAATGAAACTAGAATTTTATTCGAAAATAAAAGTTTGTCACACAACAGAAAACCTATATGAATTGAGAATCTGGTAAAGTGCTCCTGATATTGTTTGTTATGTGGGTACTTTACAGATCACAATGTCGACGAGTTTAACGTTAAATATCAGCTTACAGACTCCATATTGAAATGTGGTTTAAAATACTTATTGACAGAGACGCTGCTGTCGTTTTCATTCAATTAGAGATAAACGCAGACACGATTGTACACGTTTCAGAAAAGTGAAAACTTATACTAGGGTTTCTGGGCAATTTTCTCTGAGACTTTGTCAATTTAAGGCCTAATTAACAAACATTACTTAAGTCGCTACCTGTTCTTCTGATGAAGATTGAAATTATCATTTCATAAAAAAATTATCTTTAATCTGTACTTAATTTCATTAAAATTATACTCATATTAAGCACTCTTTTATGTTAAAACATTGTTTTTAAACTTGGTTTGATTTTTAACATAAGTGTAAGAGAAATCAAGCAGAACAGCGTTTTAACTAAAATAGGTTTTCGAGTAAGGCCGGACAACCTTTGATTGATTCATTATTATAGACAGACTAGCTGACCCGGCGTACTTCGTAGCGCTTCAGAATCATTAAAATTTAACGTTGTCTCAACTTTAAACTAATTAA
This sequence comes from Nymphula nitidulata, assembly GCA_947347705.1. NCBI lineage: Eukaryota > Metazoa > Arthropoda > Insecta > Lepidoptera > Crambidae > Nymphula > Nymphula nitidulata. Next base: position 10,226,588 of record OX374625.1, on the reverse strand, counting down.
ATTTAGTTTTTTAATATGTAGGTAAATTTATACTAACTATAAATTAAGATCAATATATGTACATAATTTCATTACATTGAAATGAATGTAAGTAAGTCACGTGGCAGCAAGGCAAGGCATTTCATTTTTTGAGGCGAATCGGAAATGATCTTCGTCGCCTTTGAACTTTCCTTTGATTATTATCGCGTTAATCATATTGACCATGAGCTTTCTCACTGCTAAACGCGATCCGTTACGTATTTTTGTTTGGTTCATATTTCTAAGCATGATCACTACCCAATCAACCCTCTGTTGTACCTATGCGAATTTTTTGTGGTATTATTACTTTTCTATGCGCCAAGAAATTTCTCGTGGTCGAAACGATAAAAAAAATCATTAAAATCAGTTAGTCTTTACTCTAGATATCATCAAAAAACCGGCCCCACTTGGCCGGTTTTTTGATGATATCTAGAGTAAAGTCGCACTTGCGCACGATTGTTTCCGTACCATTATCTATAAACAAGTTGTCTACTTGTAACCGTTATCAAAATCGAAAAAAAAAACATTGGATAGGAGCCCTCTTCAATATTTATTTTATTATATTTATTCATAGTTATTTGTTGTTATAGCTGCAACAGAAATATAGGTATCATGTGTGAAAATTTCAACTGTCTAACTATCACGGTTCATGAGATACAGCCTGGTGACAGACGGACGGACGGACAGCTGGGTCTTAGCAATAGGGTCCGGTTTAAACCGTTGGGTACGGAAACCTAAAAAGCCTTTTTCTAAAAATGTATGAGAAAATGATAAAATTATTAATATTATATGGATTAAGTGCCAAGAAATGATAATATAGCACGTCAGTTATAAGTTAAGACCTAGGTCTGGCCAAAGAGTGGGTATTTAAAAAATATTGCTCATTTTGACTAGCATTTGCTTAGCGTTAAGAATCTCTTAGCTATTTTTATCTCAGTCTATCTTAAGGAGATAGAAAGAGACAAATGTTGTTAAGAGTCACTTAGGTCTAGGGAATGATTAGTATAAAGGGACATATTATACCTAAGTATACGAATACTCGTTTTGTCTGCCACGAACGCCATACGCATCTATTAAAAAGTAACCCGGAATAGCGATAAAAGAAATGACAGTTTTAATAAGCACACCAGATAGACGATTTTCCATATTAAATTATCCTACAAAATATATATACCCTATACCTATATATACCCTATATATACCCTATTAAATTATATTTTAAGATCTTTCGGATTTTCCCTATTATTTTTATTTTACCACCTTACTTACACCCCTATGCTAAAACGAAAAAAACACAAAGATAATAATTAAAATTGGTCAAGCCGTTTATTAGTTTAAGCGAAAAAAATATCGTATTCATTTGATAATTTCATGACATTTGTATGAAATAATGCTGCCAACGTTACACTATTCCATACAAATCTCATAAAATTATCAAATGAATACGATATTTTTGAAAGTGGCAAACCTTTTCTATGGACTAATATAGCCCATGTTTAAATTTATTGTCGCATTGACGGCACCACCCTGCATATGTATGTAAAAAAGAAAAAGATTTACGGGTCACTTGCCCATTTATAGTGGGAATAGTGGAATACGGATTGACAAATAATCCGTACAACAGAAAATAAGACCAAAAAATATTCTGATAGCTAAATAGATAGATAACTCATTTATTCTAACACACATAATTAATTATAATCACAAAAAAACCATTAAAGACAAAATAAATCGCATGCGTGTCACAGTCCCAGCAAGTGGGACTAGTTCAGTGTAATTTTTATCACAGGGCAAAACAATGATTTTCAGCCAACACGTCGAGTCGCAGGCACCGCACTGATGTTCGAATTTTTAGTCTGTATTTTTCACACTGAATTTATGTTTTAATATAGGTATCTGAAGTATAGGTTTGACCTCAACATCGCGTGGATTGGGATAACATATCCCGAGGGAGCTACGTTTTTCGGGGATGAAAGCTTCCGGACTCCTATCCGTTACTTCCAAGCATGGGATAGGCTTATGTTAAATTTTTTAATGATCACAGTTTATATGCAGAGTTAAATAAAACAACGTCGACATAAATACAAGAAAATCTTTCAACGAACTACCAGCTACTGCGACCAGAAATTAAAAAGTGCATATTTTGACCAAGATCACATGATTCCGGCTACAATTAGCAAGATAAGTTTATCAATTATACTTAAACGTACTTATTTTAGTTTATTCAATAAATATTGCTTATAACAATAATATTATCTCGAGACTATCATAATATTAGAAATTATAATATGTGAACGTAGCAACTAATTATAATTATTATACTTGTGAAATTTAGTTGTTGACAAATTTTTATGGTTGCTGTCTTCCGGATTTATTTGGTATACCACTAGATGACAAACAAGCTGACGGCCCACCTGGTGGTAATCGGTTACCGCGGCCTATAGCTACCTGCAAAAACAAGGAAAAATCACTTGATATTGCAAGTTTGCAGGTGCGTTGTCATCCTGAAGCCTAAGATAAAATGCCGTGCATGCCCAGTAATTACACTGGCCATGGCCAGTTATTTTGTAAACTGTTCTTTTTTCTAATTCCCAAATATATGTAATTTAAGTTTGAAATATGTAGAGTCTGATAAGCTCATCATATGATGAGCTAATAAACAAGGAAACTATAATATATAATAGTTTCCATGTTTATAATCTGTAAGGTAGGTAGGTATCCATATATCAGACACAATAGATTTTCTACTGTATATAAGCACTGCTGTCTGGAAAAGGACTAAAGTTTTAAAGTACAAATCAAAAAACTGACAAAAGAAAAGACAAAATGTACCTACTATATTTTTCTACACGGAGTACCAACAACAATTGTTTAAGTGGGTATTATGAAAGAACCCAAGGTTATTGTATAATTTACATGATTCCATAAATATATATAGTCCGGTCAATTTAGACATTCGAAGCTACATAAATTCCCACCAAGCTGAAATATGATTAAATTTGAAAGTTCCCCACCTTTCCCCTGTTTGGGGGAAAAAAAATTCAAGGTAAAATGTCAAAAAAATAAGTTTTTCGCGATTTTCAGCAAAACGGTAAGTTTTATCATAAAAATACTTCAGACAAAAATTGTAGTATTACTTTTTTCCTACGAGCCACCGTTTTTGAGATGTAACGATTTAAAAAGTTATAAAAGTTGTATTCATCATAATATGCACACGTTTCCACGCCACCTATGAGGTAGAGTACTTAGCGCGTTTTTTTCAAAGTGGTTTCCCCAGTAGGCCTATTCCACGGGTCAGTTGTGATCCTGTTTAATTTGAAACTATTGCAAAAATAATGGATAGAGAGAGAGATTCAGAGATTGAAAAGATAAAAGCAATTTAAGTTAAAAATAAATAGTGAAATTTAATCGTCCGAGTCGTAACTTTCAAATTCTTCTTCTTGATCTTCTTGTTCTTGTTAGTCTGGTTCTTCTTCTTCTTGTTCTTGTTCTTCTTGTTCTTCATCCTGAATACCTACATGTAAACTGCGCTAAAAGCGATGTATCGCATGTCGCCTCGTTGGAATCAAACGGATCCTCCACTGTTGGTGATTCAATATTAGGCCTTGACAATGTGTACATGCCAGAGAACAAAACAGTTCGACTTTTTTGCAACCACATTTAGCAATGCACCCCTTTTTGCAGTTGCAAAAAATTGTGTTTCACAGTTTTTCCGGCGCAGGTGAAAGTAAAGTTTGGACTGGTTCTAAAAAAATGTTAACCAACTTCCAACCCCAGTCTGTAGGGTCTAGCTGATAACCAACCCACACTTGAACTTGGTAATATACCCGAAAATGATGTTGATGAGCAGCAACTGAGGTTGGAGGAAGACAAGCTAATTTTACTTGTTTTTTACTTTTGGTATTTTTAACGAAACATGCATATCTATACTTATTTAAGCAGGAAGTTTTTCTAGGAGCTTCGTTCATAGAAAGAAGGAAGCGAATGCCGTTAGTGATAATTTCTTGTCGAGTTGAATTACTATTTTTAAAAACTTTAGCACAATGAACTAAATTTTCTTTTTCAAACATTTTGAAAACTGTTATTTTACCCCTCCTGTAAAATGCAGATGTCGTATCACGGCCAGTTATTGCGTGTAAAAATAGTACATAGCGTACTCATGCATATTATGACGATTACAACTTTTACAACTTTTTGAATCGTTATATCTCAAAAACGGTGGCACTTAGGAAAAAAGTAATGAGGCATTTTCTGTAGATAATTTTATGATCTCCAATTTTTGTCTGATGTATTTTTATGATAAAATTTACCGTTTTGCTGAAAAACGCTAAATACTTAATTTTTTGACATTTGACCTTGAATATTTTTTTTCCATACAGGGGAAAGATGGGGAACTTTCAAATTTTATTTTTAATCATATTTTTATCAAATTTACTGATTTTCAGCTTGGTAGGAATTTATGTACCTTTACTCTTATTATTTGGTCTAATTTGACCGGACTAATACTTACTCTGGCCATAAATACTGTTACAATTAAAAATAAACAAAATATTACATTTGAATTTGGAATCTGTTATGTCTGTTATATGTCTGTTATATGATTGTTCATTGAGTTTTCTCATTTTAGCGCCAATACATTGTACATTTTTTTTTAGACTAAGCACGACAAATGACTCAACACCACCTGATGTGAAGCGGTAAGAAGAGTCCATATGCGAAGACTAGCTGTCTTCGCAGTTCAGACACTGCTCTAGCCGCCTCCACCTTGCCGTTATAGGAATGAGGGAACACATGTGCTGGCAAGGAATTCCAATTTTGCAATATTAAAATGGAGTGGGGTGATAAAGAGAACCGAATCGCTGTGATTTAATTACACAAAGTAGGTATGGAGCCAAATGCAATTTTTAAAACTCTCCATACGTTTGGTATTAGTAAAATGTTTGTGTACTGGGCTATTAACAGGTACAATGAGACCTTCTCTATTTGTGACAGAAAAAGATCCGTCCACGTAGTGTTCGTACGAAAAAGGTGCTCAAAGCAGTAAGGGAAAGAATTCGAAGAAATCCTGTCCGAAAGCAAAGGGTTTTATCTCTTGAGATGAAGATAGCACCTAGAACCTGTCGCGTATTTTAAAAGATGACTTAAGACTTGCAGCCTATAAGGGACGTACTGGTCTCATTTCTTAACTGATAATTTTAAAAAGAATAGGGTGGTAAAATTGAAGCAACTACTGAAGTGGTACGCAAAGGGAGGTCACAGAAAAAAATTGTTTACGGATGAGAAAGTTTTAACCATTGAGCAACATTTTTACAAACAAAATGACCGTATTTATGACCGGATGGTTTGGTGGGGTATTAGCTATGAAGGAGTGACTGAGCCATACTTTTCTGGAAAAAGGTATCAAAACATCGGCCCAAGTGTATCAAGATACCATTCTTGACATTGTAGTGAAGCCCCTTAACAACACCATGTTCTATAACCAAGAATGGTCCTTCCAGCAAGAATCGGCGCCGGGTCATAAAGCTCGGTCTACGCAGTCTTGGTTGGAAACGAACGTTTCGGACTTCATCAGAGCTGAAGACTGGTCTAGTCCCGATCTTAATCCGCCGGATTATGATTTATGGTCAGTTTTAGAGGCTTGCTCTAAACGCCATGATAATTAAGAGTCCCTAAAACAATCCTTACGATTGGCAGTGTAGAATTTTCCCGTGGAAAGAGTGCGTGCTTCTATTGATAACTGGCCTCAACGTTTAAAGGACTGTTTTGCAGCTAATGGAGACCACTTCGAATAAGCTTTTTATATTTAAAATTGTTTTATATTTATGTATTAAACTAACACACTGTAAAAGTAATAAATGTTATTTGCATTAAACATTTTTTTTCTTTGTTTCAGTATTTATGGCAAGACTAGGTATTAATTTTAAATCAATTCCAAGATATATAATGACGTTGCAAGTAAGTGTTATGTACCAACTTTGAAAAATAATATATTCGTTTCAGGGAGGGCATACAATTTCCACATCACGTACAGAGCTTGGATATTTATAGTTTTCTCTTTTCGCTAGCACTATCGATGCATTGAATTAAGCCATGAATAATAGAACTTTGGTATTACTTTCAATAAATTAGAAAGCTTATTTCTGAAATTATTAAAAACGACTCATTTTTAATTATTTGATAAAAAATGAGTAACTGCATATTTTAGAAGAAACTTATATCAAATCTGAATTCTGTGATAAATATCTACTTACCAACCCAAGCACTGGAGCAACCAGCAATGCAAAGGGCTATGCTCGGGGTTTATCTGCGTGAGCAAATGATAAGATCCGCAGGAGAACTCACCGGCATAGCCCAAAGAATTGCCAACATCAAGTGGCAGTGGGCATTGAACAGGCCATATTGCAAGGAGGACTGACGGCCGTTGGAGCGGAAAGGTCCTCGAGTGGCGGCGCGTACCGGGAGATGCAGCGTTGGTAGGCCCACCACAAGGCGTACCGACGATCTTGTGAGGGTCGCGGGAAGCCGATGGATACGGGCAGCGGTGATGTCGTGGCTTTACCCTTAGTAGATTTATAAACGGATGGCTTAGATTTATGTTTAGTAAAAATGTATATCAAAAAAATATTATTAGTACAAATTAATCTTGAAACTGCTAGGTAGGTACTCCCTAATAATTGGTTTGGCTGAATCTAAGCGCACCTCAAACGATTTACACCACAGACAATCATACAACTTCTTTTTCCGTCCCTCCTGTCTATCTGTCAGAAATCTCTCACCTCGTTGACGTTTTCGTCTCTCGAGTCTAAGCGCTATAGCCCGCGGAAAACCCGTTGATTCTCTCCCGCGTGTTTTTCGAAGAGCTCAAGAGAACGAAGAAACTCTCCGCGAAAACCGACGTGAAGAGACAGAGAACCAGTAGCAGGTCAGGGTAATTTCCATGCAGTCCACTTATATCAAAATTACTCACCACCGATCGTTCTTTTTTGTCAATTTTGCTCTTAATAGTGTCTATGTAACTGTCACATAATAGAGGTTATTAACACACGTCATTATGTTTCGGGATGATTTTTTAATTTTCATTTTAATTATCTGTGTTCAAGTTATTTTATTTTGTTTTAAAAAGTATGCCAATATATGTTCGCCTTTAAGATCATAATAGGACTCCGACTGTTTGGATTTCAGCTCAGTAGATGACAGAGATCATTTTTTCACATTAGTGAAAAAAGACAAACTGACGGTTCGTAAATACCTGAGAATGGGCAGTACAAAATGATTAATATTATATTGTAGAATTCAATTAAATTTACCATAAAATAATTGAATTTCTAGGCATGTCGATCACATGTAGGTACTAAGTATAATTTCAATTATCGTCATAACAATTAATGACTCCAAATTTAGTCTTTTCCAGTGAGCTTTAAATGTAAATTACGTGATTGAATGAACTATATCGCATGATTTGCAAGACCTCTATTGAGCGCAGTCGGCGCGTGGTAAGCACAAAGCTCCCTGAATGCACCCGCTATTGAATCAGTTTTCAATTGTCCTAAAGTTCAACCTTTTTACATAAATTTTATGAGTAAATCCAATCCGAATCACCAATAAATAAATTTTCAGATTTAAATACAAACAAAAGTGTAATTCCTTTTTGTTTGTATTGAATTTTGTTCTCATTGACGACCCAAACAAACGTATATAATTTTCAATTACTTAAAATTTGGTTTATATAGTGTGGTGCTGTCAATAAATCAAGATATGGGCTATATTAGTTCATAGAAATGGTTTGCCACTTAATGGTCTTATTAATTTGATAATTTCATGACATTTCTATGAAATAATGCAGCCATGTTATATTACTTCATATGTCATGAAATTATCAAATGAATAAGATGTTTTTGAAAGTTCCAAACCATTCCTATAAACTAATATAGCCCATGTTTCAATTTACTGTCGTATTGACGGCACAGCCTGTATATAACTTATTTAAGACTTCTTCAAATTGAGGTATTTACAGACGTAAACGGGATTTTACCGAAGACCATCTAGTGTAGTGGTTTCGATTACTAAAACAAATCAATGAAAAAGAAACCAACCAATTTTTTCATGGTCGATCCCGGAGTGTTTCTGTCAAAATTTGTAATTTCGAGTTTCTCCATGATTCATTAATTAAGCAGTCCCGTTGTTACTGCAACCGCCTTAATTCATCAAGCCGCATTGGGTTAGCGTAGTGCTAGTGATGTTATGATATAACCTAAACTCCTCATGTGTTTCTTCACTCCTCATGTAGGAAGGCCTGTGGCCAGCAGTAGGCACTGATCACAGGAATGCAGCGTACCCCAAAAACAATAGAAATATACGTAATGATCGCGATCAAATGTCGATTAAATGTTATTTAACTAAACTTGTTGCCCTTACTAGCCAACAGGCGGCGGGGCGGGCGTCTTATAAAGTGCATTAGCGATTTTAGTTTCACAATAAGGTTGTTTGCCTCTGCTATTCTAAAAAGTTAGAGCCATCCTCTCTTACGTCATGTAAGTTATGTATTGGGGTCTAGGAAATTGAATGTGATAGCGAATGCTATAAAATGCGAGTGATCTCATTTGAATTGATACGAAAGGTAACAAAGTAAATTATTATCAGTCACACGAAGTTGCTTATTCCGTAGATATGGTACTGTATTTTATAAAGTTTTTCTTTGTGGTGAATATTTTCACAAGTAAAAAAAAATATAATATTAAATTGCTCACGTTCTTCAGTTAGTCACATAAATGTTGTCATGCATGACCATAAAAGTTCATCAATAGAACCAAAACGTACTGTACGTAAGAAAAAATTAAACCATTACATGGCATTATCCGACAAGAAATTGTTTTTTTGGTACATGCGGAGCCTCAAACAAAGCTGTTCAGAAACATTCAGAGAAAGTGGAAATAAATCTTCATGATGTGTGGAAACTTAATAATTCGTAGCTCGCGGGTGCCGGTGTCCGTTACACGAACGCTCGTACTGGACGTCTACGGAATATTAACTCGGAATGGGATAAAAATGGCGGCTGGGCCGCCCGGCTCAGGTGACACTGGAATTTGACGTTGGTAATTTGACGCCTTTATCCGGGTCAGCTTCTCCGAAAATAGCGGATACACGCTGAAATGACACTGACTGTACCCTTTGGACTTGTTTAGCATAAGGCGACAGTGTTCAATCTAATATATTATCATTGTTCTGTGAACATTCAATGTAAACAGCATCAGTGCCATAATAGTTATAATATGTACTATTTTACAGTATAACCACGCTGCCTGTTCAATGCTTAATTAACTACAATTTATATTGAAACATACCTGTGACGTAACATCTGCCTGTGATATATTTTAATTAAATTCCATCTGCATACGCAGTAATTGAGCCAATGTTTGTTTTATGCAGGCAACTTAGCGTATAACAAGTTTGCATAAACGAGAGCTTTTAATTAGACCGTAAAGTTCAAAAGAGGGTTGAATAAAATTTTTACGACGACGACGATGCAAAATTCTAGACGGAAGAGCAAAGATCTTATGAATGAACGACGGAAGAAGGCAATAAAAGTAATTACGGAGGAACGAGTGGAACTTGGCCGCGGTCTCGCATTAGGAGGACTTAGTGCCTAGCGAGCTGAAAACTTGCTCCAATTAATGAGAGAGAGTGTATCGAGGGACGACGCAAACGCCCCGTAACTGCCTTGTGCTGATAACTCTCACCAATGCTCCAGTTAGTACTACCAGCTGTGGAATATAATTTATTAATATTAATCATAATATAAGTAATTAGCTAGAGTTTATTATTTTCTTTATAAAATCAAATATAAAAAAAGGATGGGGTTTAAGATGATGATGATTTTAATATGTTGTTTAACTCTTTTCTCAGATTTTAAGAAGGCTCTTACTGATTCGTAATATATTGTAAATATTATAACATGGTTATCAAAATAATCTTCAAAAGATTAGATCGAGCAAATATGTCTTGGGAAGCCCTCAAAACGTGTTTACCTAAATTTGAACATAAAAATCTCCATCCACCCTTTGATAAATTGAATATTCTGGACGCGATTTACAAATTTAATATTCGGCGAGTGAGTACTCTAAAACTTTCTTAAATTTTACCTTGATATTATTGAATCCATGCATAATTCAATATAAATAAGTAAATCAACTTCGGTGTTTTAGCAGATACCTTCTATGAACAGCGTTTCTAAGAAAGTTAAAGGTACCTTAGATAAACTTTCATAACTAAAAGAAGAAATTTTGTGTACATTTTCATATGTGAACGAATAAGCAATTGTCTACTACGTACGGTACGTACCTAGTTGTTTTGTTCCAACAATGCTGGATCTTGTCCAAGTGCGTAAGGATAACTTTTTCTCGGGCATTTAGGAAATTTTATTAGTCACGAGAGGCTCCCGTCGTTTCGGATCAACGATAATCCTATCACATTTTCCGTTTAAGTTATTAAAGTAATCCGCGCTATCTAAATAAAAAGTTATCATCAAACGCAGGTGAGAAAATCAGACCAACGTCTAAATATCTACGTACCCTTAGAGCAACTCTTAAGAAGGCTAATATAACCCTTATACCCTTCTTTACCCCTTGGTGTAGTCGATTTGCATAGTACATTGTACGACACATCGAAATGTAAAAGCAAGCGGAGAAGGCCAAGAGGACATAAAAATAAATCTAAGACCTCTGAGTCAGCAGGCAGGGCGTATTCGTAAGCATGCTGTGATCGTACATCGATCTTCACAGATAAGCACCGGGGCTGTCCTCCCACCGCTTGATTTATAAGCCCGTCCCAGACATTAGCTCTCTCTCTTGGACGCATATGAAACGTAAAACTCTCTTCATAAATTCATTACTTATATTATTATAGTTGTTCAAGCTTTTTATATTAATGTCCATTTTGCGATTTATGTCGACAATACGTTAATAAAACATTTTCATTAATAGAACCCACTAATGGTAAATGGAATTTGGCAAGTAAATAGTACATAAAATTACACAAAGCTCTTTATTTAGGTACGTACGTAGACATTTTTTGAATTGCCCTCAAGTTGTAGTACCTAGTTATTTTTAAGATTGTAGGTATGTCTAGTTTAGCTGTTCTAAGATAATCGTTCGAGGAGCTCGGTGGCGTATTGGTTGAGCGCTCTGGTTTAGATAACGAAAACAAAGCATCTTTTGCCATGGTCGATCCCTGGATGGGTCAATAAAATTTATAATCTTGAGCTCCTCCGTGCTCCGGGGCACGTTAAGCCGTTGGTTCCGGTTGTTACTGCAACCGCTTTAACCCACCAACCCGCATTGGGCCAGCGTGGTGGTGTTATAGCCCAAACTCCTCATTGTTTCTGCCATGTAGGAAGGCCTGTGCCCAGCAGTGGGACATATATAGGCTGGTGATGATTATGATGAAGATAATCTTGCATTTATAGGACCTATTTTACCTCTGTTCTTACAATAGGCATTTAGAGAAAGTGCAGATTACCTACTACAGTGGTTTCGGAATTTTAGAATTGCCCTTGCGGCGATGTATTTTAACAAAACTATTTATGTATTTTTAAAAAATAATTTACTATGTTTTGTTCAAACTGTTTTTGTAAACTGTTGAGTTGAAAAAACCGAATGTAATATAAGTTGAGGAGGCGACACCTGCGAGGCTGCGACGGGTTGCGCTTAGCAACGAAAGATGAATCTTTTTAAAGCAAACTATGAATAACCTTAATAAAATAAATATTTACCTACGTTTAGAATAGTTTTTATAAATATGTACTTTGTGGAACTCAAAATCAATACAGATTTCGTAAATCAAGTGTACCTATGCAAAAAGTTGTAGGCCGAGGTTACTCTCCATTTAGGGCCTCCTATGTCGAATTACCAAAAAAGAACCAATAGAAATGAGTCACTACTGTGAGGACTGTGATGAAGGGTATGCGCAACATGCTCGAGCTGTAGGTATATAACGCGGAAGGTACAGCGCGCTGATCTGACAACTGTTTTGGTCAACCTATTCCTTCTCTCCGTTGTAAAGGCAATGGGGCTTTTGTAAATCGGTCATAAAGCAGCGGCGGAAAGGGTCCGTTATTCTACCACGACTCTTATATGATTAACTTCACGATTTATTAATTATTTATAACAACCAAGCCAGTGGTGTGGCTTCAGATGTTGCATGCGTGTTGCTTCTTGCTGCTTTTATAGACGGGGCTTTAAGGTCTGGCTAGACACCGTCGGTGCATGACTACAAGAAGGAACTTTGCTGAGTTTTTAGTGGGTGCGCTCGGAGCATCTTCCTTCCCAGCAAGAAGAATAGATGGGCATTTTATTTGCATTAAAAAAAAGGTTATCCACCCACAAATGGTTTCTTGTGTGTTATGTTGAGGCGATGGTGAAGACAGTAAATTGATGACACCGGAGACCGGCACGTGTGCTTCTGTGTAGGAACTTCTGTAGCGTTGTGTTTCTTCTGCAAGAAAAGTTACCTAAGCTTGTTTAAGGAATCTTTTGTTACAAGCTTGTCCCTTATAAGTAATACTAGCTAAATTAAATGTTAAAATGACTATTAGAGGAACTGAATTTTACTATGTCAAAAAAATCAAGGAATTTCTAACATATTTTTGAAAAATCTTTAAATAAATCACAATAGCTTAAGAAAATGTAGCGAATATTATAGTGTCAACTTTTGAATTCAATCTATTTATTTTACTGTCTTATCATAAATGATGTTGGAAATGCGAGAAATTATGCACATTTTAATATAAGATCAGATTCATAAATCGCAGGAAAGCAATTACTGATTTCATAATGTGTAAGCATTTACGTGAGTAAACTCAGAGATAATATACTGTGAATAAGGAGTAAGTAAATTCATTAAGCAACATAAACCAGTGCAATACGAAACAGGGTTGCTATAAGACACGTTACTGAAATTCGCGGAACCCAAATAATCGCAATAATCACCAACCGGTGGATGTGAATATTATCAACGTAACGATGTCTTATCTTAATTATTACGATGTTAAGCTTACCTTTAATGAGAGGAAGTAATGCTTAATACATTACTAAATTACTCTTTCATCATGATTGTGTACCGTTACCTGAATTATTTTAACATGGTCTTGAAAGATTCTTGCTGGAGTAGAATTTGGTTTAACTTTTCAATGTAAGTAAATAAAAATCTCGCTATACATCGGCAAGCAACCCTAAACAGAACAAATTCTCTCGATGTTTTCATAAGGAAAATATCCTTAGCTACGAAAAAACTTCATCTGCAACTTTTTCTTTTTCCCCTTATTAGCTTTCCACTCTTAACTACGATTCTTCTACTTTTTCTGCAATTTAATTTCGCCTTTCTTTAAGAATATCAGAGATTTCTTCAGTTTTAAATGTACGAAACTCTCTTTGTGCACATTTGCATACTTTATGTTATTATTTAAATCTTTACTTATTTATGTTTTAGCAACTTGAACCTACTTCCCTTTTAATCAGCTAACGGATTAAGTTCAATATCAGTAAATTAAACTTATAATTTAATTTAATAATGTATTACGCACCGCCATCGCCTTTCTTATTTCAGCCGTGAAACAGTTCGCTGTGTTTCGGATTGAAGGGAAAGGTAGCCAGTGTAATTACTGGGCAATCTGGGCATGGACGGCATTTCATCTTAGTCCGCAGGATGACAACGTACCTGCAATATCAAGTGATTTTTCCTTGTTATTGCAGGTGTCTATAGGCGACGGTAACCGCTTACCATCAGGTGGGCCATCAGCTTGTTTGTCATCTAGTTGTATGAAAAAAAAATGTTCATGTAGTTTTGTACCTACGTAATAGCTCTCTCCCAACCATTTTCGGCCACAGCGGCAGGAAAGTGTCTATTCAGAGAGTCGCTCATGTTCTTTCAGGTGACTAATGAAGCTAATTTTGCAGTGAATGTGCGGTCAAATTCACTACAAGTCAGCAACCCTTGGACAAAATTATAATTTATGACCGTGGGTGCTTGGATCTTGTGCTCAACATCGAGTTTCATGAGCCTTTTCTCGTCAAATGCTTGCAATTTGTTTGGGGCAGTGTCTCTACTTCTGCCGGTAGAGTTGTATTCCTGTGTTGAGTAAGGTCTCGGAGCTTGTCGAGGGAGATTTTGTTGGGATCTTGACTCTTATTCCCATAATGCCTGCGCAACATATTTTCATATTTTTTAGAGGATCCACATCTATGCCATCATATATAGTTTCATTTAAGCGCCGTATATGTAAAACTAAAACTCAAGTCTTCTTGTTAAGTAATCCTAATGTACAAAGTATTAATAAGTATAATGGTTACAAGTGTATGTTAATTATCTTACTTTTCCCGAGCTTACTCCAAGAAAGTTGGTCAAGTCATAATAAACACGGTGCGGTTCCAAAACGGTGTACTTGGCGGAGTGTAGAAAGTAATTAAATGTGAATTGAAAACAAGTCAGTTGTTGCTAGCACCCCCCGGGAAAACTCTGAAAGAACGGCAACAATGTATTTTCTCGTTACATTACGACTGTTTATTTTAGGACGATGTAAATACGCGCTCGTGGTAAAATATATTGAGAATCTAACTTTATATCCACATTAGATTTTGTATTAAATTTAGGAGACATGAACGGTTTTCATAACTAGTTATTGAGTTTCGATAGAAATTAATTGTATAGACCACGGAATAGAATAACGACTACCAAGACCGTCGATCGGGGAGAGGAAACGGTACTAAATAAGTAGATGTTTCATAATAATTTGTTATAGTAAGGTTTGTTCTAAAATTTTCTTATTGCACTTTTATGTATAATTGTATTTTACCATACATGTTGTTCTTAAATCTACATTATCTATTCCAAATTAAGATCATTAAGATCATACACTAGGAATACTAGTTAACGGAGGAAAAAAGATTACAATATTGTATGTTTATTTAGTAAGTATATTTTCTATACCTTTATAATATAGTATAGTATAGTATATACAGTAAATCTGCATTTGCACTATATAAGTTAAGATCGATTGCTAGTATGGATGCTGTACTTGCGGCATACCATGGTTATGTAGCTTCTATCCTAAGATATGGTGTCATATTTTGGGGTAATTCCAGTAGCAAGCTAACAGTTTTTAAAGCTCAAAAACGATGCATTCGATCGATGTGTAATCTACAGACTACTGACTCATGCAAGCCATACTTCAAAGAATTAAAAATTTTAACACTTCCTTCGCTTTACATGTTTGAGACTGCTGTATTTGCGAAAAATAATCAAAATTTATTTATAAAAGTATCAGAAACTCATTCTAGAAATACAAGACATAAAAATAGAATTTGTATAAAAAAATTTAATACCTCATTATTGTCAAAAAGTGTGTTAGCTATGACCCCTAAAATATATAACAGAATACCGAATGTCATGAAACAGGAAAACATAAATATATTTAAAAAGAAATTATTTAAATTACTAGTTGACAAATGTTATTATAGTATTGCAGAATTTTTTGACGATAAAAACTTAAACTCATGAGCATGACTTAAATATTTGACATATTATATTTGGTAATGTTAGACTATTTATTTGTGTAGGTAATTAACTGTTTGAGTAAATTTTATTAATGTTAATTGACAATAGATATTTTATTGACATTTGTACGCCTATTACGGCAGGTCACATTTTTGTACAGATGAATTTTATTATATAAGATCTAATTGACATGTGAACCACAAATAAATGATTTGATTGATTGGTTGATTAATTGATTATACAATCCATACTTACATAATATCTATAATCCATAATAATATTCATATTCAGCGGTTATTACTATTCAGCGGTTTTCGCGTGATGCGTGTATAGACAGACAGACAAAAAATCTAAAAACAATTTTTTGGGCATGTTTACGCCCCTGTACTCACCCTTATTTTTCTCGCTGCGGGGAAGCTCTAATCGCCTGTCCGCCGTCTCCTTGGGGAGAAGAGAGAGAAGAGGGAGGAGGCTCTCTCTCTCTCTCTCTACGTCCGCTTGCCTAAAACGGTCCCGTCTTGTGGGGAGACCCCTAAGAAAGCCCCCCCCCCCCTCAATCCGACTACGTTTTTTAAAGCCGGCGAGCCGGTGCATGACCCGCCGACTGGGCTGTCTAATCTAGGCACGGTACCCAACCGCACCTAGAGCCCAAGAAAAGATGTGAGGCTATGGCGCGGGCAGCTGAAGACGCCCAAATTGAGCGCTCCTGCGCCCAGTGCGTCGGCGCCGGAGGGCGGATGTGGCGGCAGCTTCCCGCTTACGTTCCGCCTCCTATTTCCGATCCATCACTCTCTCACAGAATGCGAGAGTCACCTGCCACGACCTCTCGCTTTTGACCACCTTCAAGACGACGGTCGAGAGTGAGAGCCGCTGCACCCGCCGCTCCCCCTGTACCCACCCTTTTTTTTAACGCGGGGGAAAGGCCGTTACGCCTATCGCTGAGCCCGGGGGGACTCTGACGATTATGTGGGGCTCTCGGACAAAAAAAGTCCGACGTACGCACTAAAACCCACCGCGGAAACCCCACTACAAAGGGAGAAGCAAGTGGGCATATCGCCTTCGTCTTTCCCGTGGCCGTCTGCGACGGATCGGGTCAGCTAAGGGGTCACCCTCTCTGACCCGCTCCGCAGTCTCCTTCTAGAGCATTACTGACTCACAGAAGGAAACTATTGCCCAGGCTCTCTCACTCCCGAGCATCGCACTGATGACGCTTGGGAGTGACAGATCCCCACCAATGGCGGCCATCAAGGTGTGCCTCTGGGGACCCCAAGCGGCACACTCCGCTAAAGTGCGATGCGCTGTATCTTCTGGTGCCCCACACTCATGACAGCTCGGCGTAGGCTCCCTCCTTGCAATTTGGTGTAGGTACTTTCCGACGCACCCATGTCTGGAAAGTACCTGCACTAGCCTAAACGTCAAGTTCCCAAACCTCCTCGTTACCCATTGTTCCCTGTACCCACCCTACCTCAACTCTTTTTTGTGGAATATCTTCAATATACAGACACGACTCACAGTTTTTTACAGTTTTACAATAGTATAGATTTATTTGTGTACGCATGACGCAAAACTTAATTATAATAGATTTTGATTTGATTTTTACTGTTTAGTAGCTTTGGGTCCAATTCAAAATCTAAGCTGTAAAACCATAATATACAGCTTGACCTCTCTATAGTCACCTTAATTCAATTAAGATGTTATTTAAAGTGGTTGTCGCGGGCAAAAGCTAAACTATCATAAAAATTTTTTTTTACGCGGACGGAGTCGCGGGCAAAAGCTATTATGATATTATCACCAGCCTATATACGTCCCACTGCTGGGCGCGCAGGCCTTCCTACATGGGAGAAACAGAGGAGTTTGTGCCATAATACCACCACGCTGGCCCAATGCGGGTTGGTGGGTTAAAGCGGTTGCAGGAACAACCGGGACCAACCGCTTAACGTGCCTGCCGCAGCACGGAGGAGCTCGTGCCTGCCGAAGCATGGCGAAAGTTGCTGTTTTTCGTATCGAAACCAGAGCGCTCAAACCAATACGCCACCGAGCTCCTAATCGCTCCACCTCAACTCCTCTATGATTTAAATTAGAAATATACACTTAATACTGAATAAAACTATAAACTCCTAAGACTCGTGAAAAAATGTTCGTACTCATTATGCGACCATCTGCTCTTACACGAATTCGAACCTGGGACGTGGTTGTGCTAACTACTTAGACCCGACGAACGGCCCCCAGACAAATAAATTTTAAGAACGGTTATAGTTAGTTAATTTATATTATGCTCACTGCCGGTTTACAGAAAAAAACAATTTAAGTTGGTATTGTTGTTCTTTTACCAGAAATGCTATGAGTTTTGACATTATTTATACCTACGGCGCGGGTGGCCCATTTCACACGGACCGTAAAGATAACGAGCCGGTAGAATATCGAGTTGTTATTTTTATTCGATTTCTACAGCACTTGTTAGTCGACATGAACGATTCTTCTCGGGAATTGTGTCGCCTGGCGAAAATATTTGTTTTATACTGCTAATTAGGATAGGATTAAAGGAAAACTGTTCTTTGGTAATAGCTTAGGTAATAGTATATTTATATAACTAGATAGGTAGAAACTTATAGGAATAGAAAGCGAATTACAGATTCACTGACGTAGATAGCAAATGTCAGCATCATCATCATTATATCAGCCTAAGATGTTCACTGCTGAACAAAGACCTCCCCCATTGATTTGCAAATGGAACGGTTCTGCGTAGCCTGCATCCAACGGCTCCCCGCGACCCTGACCAGGTCGTCTGTCCATCTAGTGGGAGGCCGTTCTATTTTTTTTTTGCGCTTTTCAGGTACGTGGTCGCCTGGTAACTTTAACGCCCCACCGGCCGTCTGCTCTGCGTCTTTTAACAAATGAACTATGAGCAATCTGTACCAATATTATAAATGCGGATAGATTATAGGCTACTTATCTTTTGGTCCGGCGTGCGACCG
Organism: Nymphula nitidulata; assembly: GCA_947347705.1. Taxonomy (NCBI): domain Eukaryota; kingdom Metazoa; phylum Arthropoda; class Insecta; order Lepidoptera; family Crambidae; genus Nymphula; species Nymphula nitidulata. Next base: position 10,208,049 of record OX374625.1, on the reverse strand, counting down.
AATCACTCAACGTAAACAATTGGCGTATTGAAAGTCAGCTCAATTGGACGCTTAGGCGTATCGTCTTGTACTGAAGAGTTTTGGTATGATTGGTAGGTTCTAAAATGGAATAAACTATCTGCCTAGGAATCCGTCTAATTAACGGGCTTATTTAATCAGATGGCTGACATGACGTTCACGTTGCGCTCAATGACTTGGCTATAGTTGTCTTTGAGCCATTTTATTGAATACCGGCGATTAATCGACGGCCTAGGCGTCTAAATAACTAGTTAATTTAACCAGATATGGCTGCTACTTAAACACAAAATATTGGACAATCGTTGCTATTTAAAATCCAGTATAAAAATACAATAAACTTAATACTTATAACATGTATACACATCTATGAATTAGAAGCCTGCTAAGTAATTTTATTATTTCAAGCTACTATATTACAATATTGTTGTTTTGTGGTTTTAAATCACTTATATTGGCCGTGCCGTGCGGAGGTATAATTTGTTGTAAGTAAGTTAACATATTTTACTACCTGTTTTATTTTACGATAAAGCGCAAACCCGTTCGTTAAATTAGGGTTATACGAGGTTGCAAATTAATATTGCTGCGATGCAGGGTGGGCGTGTAACATGTATTACTTATAATAACTGGGCACAATGAAAAGTTTAATGACTATGAGGGTGTGGACATATTGACAAAACATTTTATGGATTTATTACGTTAAATGTGCCTGACTGTAGGCATGTAGCTTGATAAAATTACTCTAAATTTTGTTTTGGCACTTCATATACGAGTATATTGCTTACTATTTGTTTTAATACTCAAATACAATACTGTGAAATTAATTCCTAGTAGATATAGTAGTAAATCTGAAATGCCAAGTAGCTTCGTTCATTTAAATTTCTTTGAAAACTTTTACGGTGGAATATATTTAAAAAATCTAAATATCAACAGCTTACAACTTATACTTTTATTTAGTTTCTGGGGCCTTATAATATAGAATTCGTCGTACATAAAAGTAGGCTTGATTAAAAAACGATCTAAATATAATTTATACGGACAGTCTTTCGACGAGAAAAATCTATTTCAAGTACTTAACACGAATTTCATAATGCTATGAGAGCTATTGGTGAAGGGTTTAATCTTTTATCTAGAGTTTTATTATTAATTTTAAAAATGTAGATTCTCCATTTTAGGAGTTTGTGATATTGTTTCATCTCTATAATTGTCCAATCTACGCCTTTCTGTAAAATGTTGTGTCATGATTAATTTCAAAGTGTGCAATATAATATTCACAGATTATACTCTATGCAAACTTTTGTGCCCCGTGGTTATTACAATTTACCCCCTAACACGTTATTGCACACGAGCCCAGAACACTTACAGTAACGATACAGTCCAGTGCCTCTTATAGCCGGCATGAGTTCAAATAAAACGGAATGAAATCGCATCCACATTGCTGCCTGCGTTACGTACCTACATAAGCCTAACCGGCACATAAGGCTGATGTATTCCCGTTAGCCAACACTATTTTGGGAACGTCGTTAATTTTCATTATTGACGACCGGCTGGCCGAGTGGTCTGTACCCAAGGCTACTCGGTCAAGAGGTCCCGGGTTCGAATCCCGGTAGGAACAAATGTTTATATGATAAGTACGAGCATTTGTTTACGAGTCATGGATGTTTATATGTTTATTTAGTATATTTCTAATATTTATATACATATTATTATCATTATTTATCCGTTATCTAGCATCCATAACACAAGTTCTTGATGATGCTTACTTTGGGCTGGATAATAGGTGTGAGTGTACAAATATTATTATTATTATTATGTAATTTTTATTATGAAGAGGAGCTGTATAAATTTTATTAATATCGTAGTAAGATAACGCCGTGATATGATTATATCCGTAGCAAGGGCGGATCCAGCTTTGGCGCCAGGGGGGGGGGGGGGGGTCACATAGTCGTGGTGAAGTCACAAGAAGTTATAGTCACGAAGGTACGCCTATTTTCACTGTGTGAATTTATCTAAGATTTTAGGGTAGGTGACTAGAGTAGGCTCTTCAAATCAGCCCTTGTGGGTTCCTGCCGGGTAGGGTGAGTGTCCTGTGATTCTTGCCCCACCTTGTGAAAGGCTCTTTTCAGGGCCAGTGGACCCGTTTGTGGGTCGGAGGATGGCTGACCTCTAAGGTTAGCGGCGGTTGGAGAACCTTCTATAGGTATGGTGCATGTCCTCGGTATGCTTAGGCGAACCTGTCTCTAGGCTGGGTAAGGTGGGTCTTCCCGTAAGCTTTTTCTCTTCCGAATTCCCCGGACCAAAAGGTCGCGGTGGTTTGTTCATCCTAAGTGTCCGGGTGTCATGTCCTGTCGAGGGCGAACCGGTCTGTAGACATGTAGGGGCACCAGTGTTTTGGGTGCGCTGGGTAAGCAACCCCCCTTGAATTATCCCGGGTCACTGCTTACTTATGTTAGTCGCCCCATGTCAATCAAGGTGTACTTACCTCTAAATCCCGTCACCTCCGAATCCCTACGGGCTGAAAAGTCGCGATGGTTTGTTCGCTCGAGTTGTCCGTTAGGGATGGTGTTCTCTGACGTGCGGGACATTGTGACCTCCAAGGTCATGGACCTGCTGCGGCGTGATGGTTAAGGGGAAAGCCTGGGAAGGGCAACGCTCGGAAGAGGTTTGCGGCGTTACTCTTCCAGCTCCTAAGTCCTCTCCTTATCAGCCTAGGCCCCACTCACATCTGTCTAGCAGGAGGAGCAGTGGACACTTCGGGGTCGGTGAATGACTGACCTTTAGGTTGGCGACGACACTGGACTGATCGCGGCTGGGTGGCACCGGCCTATAGACCCGTAGGAGACGTTACTCCTCCGTGGCCCTCCTTGTCCAGTTGTGTGTGACGTGCTGGGCCACCCCAGCACGTCACACACAACTGGACCGGTCCACACCGGTCATGAAATGGGCAGCACCGGGCAGATGCCCCGCTGAGTCTCAACCCTACATGACATTATTGGTCGCCCCAGCAGAGGTCCTTTTGGGAATGTGGGATGTCTAGCCTTCAAGGCCGTCGGGAAGAAACGTCCTCCTCAGGACCTGGGAGCCCTGTGGCTCGGTGTATGGCGGACTGTACGTTCGCGGTGGTGTGATGGTACGGCAGACCTCCAAAGTTTGCGGATAGCGGACGGCAGTCTGCCTTGTGTGCACTGCCGGTGGCGTTCAGCGCCTTTGCTGAAGCCCCATTCAGGGGTAGCGGACCCTGCGGGGTCGGTGGATGGCTGGCCTCCAAGGCCGGTGGGCGGCCTTATGTGGCCGTGTTGGGTATGCTAGAATGTTGGTTCTAGGCGTGTGGCCACAAGCAGATTCCGTCATAGACGGCAAATCTGAGCGCTAACTCTCTGCTGTCCCTTCTCAGGACCAGCGGACTCCCCACTATGAAGGAGTCGTAGGATAGGATTCATTCAATTCATTCAAACATTATAGGGTTGCGGAGGACAGTGGCAAGGGGTGGGCACCTCGTAACCTCACAAAAGTCCTTATGCGGGGGGAAAGCCTTTGGGACAGTACACTATCCCTACAAAAAGTGGCGACATCCAGAAATGGCTGAGCTGCGGGGGCGGATGCGGACGACTACAAAATTCCTCGTATCCGGTCCCTGTAAGCAGCCTCCTGACAGATGAAGGGATGGTTTTTAGTGGATAGGGCCGCCGCAATCACTGCGTGATTTGTGGTGGAGGAGTCCCACATAACCACGGAGTCGCTTACAGGCACCGGGGTATGCGTAAAGCAGTCATGCCAAAGATACGGCCCGCGGGCCGCATCCGGCCCTCAGACCGTATCAATACGGCCCGGGATCGCAATTTGCCACAAAAAGAAGAATCATGCTTTTAGACCTTTTAGACTTCACACGATTCCTCTACGGAAGATTTTTTTTTAATTTGGATCTGGCCCGCCTACACATACTAAATTTAATATATGGCCCTTTGCAAAATTGAATTTGAGACCCATGGCGTAAAGCATTTTCCGGCCGTAAAAAAAAATAGTGGCGCGAAAAAATTCAAATTTTTCATAGTTCCCGAATAATGCGTTTGCCGTCAAACAAAGTATATTATATCTATTAAATTAATTAAAAATTTTAAGTACTTAAATAAAATCTATATTGTGACAAAAATATACCTACTCTTGCCATAAATACTAAAACAAAGAAGAAAAAAATTTTATTGCAAATAGCATTTATTACTTTAACAGTGTGTTAGTTTAATACATAAATACAAAACAATTTAAAATATAAAAAGCTTATTCGAAGTGGTCTCCATTGGTTGCAATTAGGGGATGCAGAACCGGACCTTATTTAGGAACCGGGTTTTTTGGTTCCGTTTTACCGAAGAACCGGGTACCCGGGTTTTTTCGGTTCTTTCAGGTCGTGAAATTAAATTCTATTTAATTTGTTTTGGTTTTGTTTAGAAACTATTAATCACAGTTAAGAAAATAAATAATATGGGAAATTGCTAAACAAAGTTTTTAAATAATCAATATGTCATGTATATCAATATGTGAAGCGGTAAGAAAAGTCCATATGCGGAGACAGCTAGTGAAGCTTGAAACACACTATTCTAGCCGCCTCCACATTGCCAGCCCATAAAGTCACTTTTCACGCCTCATTTGAAAGAACCCATTTTAAAGGAAGGAGGAAACACATGTACTGGCAAAGAATCCCAAGATTTTGAAGACAAAGAATCGAGTTACTTAACTTCTTTGTGCGCGATTTTGAGGTGGACACAGTGAACTGATGACTCCGAAGACCACCACGCACGAGGGAAAGAGGAAGGAGGAAGGTGGGATAAGTTCAAAAAGCGATGCAATAATTGATGAAATGTCTCGCCGCAATTGCAGAGGCTCGAAGTGTGCCAGCAATAAATTCCAAGTTTTGGAAGTCCCACAAAGAAACGAGTAACTAAACTTCTTTGTGCGAGATGTTGAAGTGGAAACAGTAAATTGATGACTTCGAAGACCGGCACGCGTGCTCCTGAGTAAGAAGGGAAGGTGGGATAAGATCGAGGAGGTACTTGGGGGAGCCATCCCAAAGGTGCGAGCAATATTCAACGCAATACCGGACCTGAGTATTGTACAAAAGGCATAATTCATCTAGCGTGAAAAATCGACGCACCTTGTTCAGTACATCGAGCTTCTGGGAGACTGTTTTGATAAAAGTTTCGATATAATTCCTCTGATTCAAATCGCAGCATATTTCCATACTGAGCAAGTTGATGTGGAACCCTGTGCCGAAAGAGTAGTGTCCTAAAGAGAGGGAAGGGGAAGGAACGGCGACATTTTGGCTGTAAACTCGCACTCCTGTGTTTTCTTAGCATTGAACTCATTAAGATTGTTAGATCCCCATTCAGGTATGAGGTTCAACACCCTGTCGAGCTCAATCGTAAGATTCATTCTCTCCATCTAAGTTTCAACGCGCCCAGCTCCTGGGCGACCGTAATATCCACCATGCACTGTACTGTCATCCGCATAGCAATGAATGTTTCCTAATAGAAGCATGTCATTGATATTAAGAAGAAAGAGAGTAGGGGATAGAACAGAGTCTTGAAGTACACCAGCGTTCACTGGCATGAACCCCGAACACGGATTCTCTGCTTATGCAGGAAGCCGGCGATCCAGTTGCTGAGCTCTGCAACTGGATCGCCGTATACGGTCATACGGTCTGCCCACTCAGCTGAGTGAGTAGACCGTATGCCGGGAGCTTAGAGAAAAGAGCCCTGTGCCAGACCCGATGAAAAGCTTTAGCAATGTCTAACAGCCACTGACTCACCACGTTTATCTATAGCTTCACCCCAGACATGCAATAAATACGCTCGACCCGTTGACCGTTTCAGGCGAAACCAATACTGACTATCAATAATTAATGAGCGATCTTCTAAGTTACGGACCAGCTGGTTATTTTTGAAATCCGTTCCATAACCTTGCAAAGATCTGCTGTGACAGCTATTGGGCGGTAGTTAGCTGGGGTCTATCGGTCTCCCTTTTCACTGTTATCAGTGATCTGATGACTCATCACACTCATCCACTGTAAGTAAAAACAAAATTATAATCTTTTCTTAATAAAACGGTCTAATATTTTTTCCACGCATAAAAATGCGTCAAGTGACCGGCGACCTGAGCGACCAAAGAAAGAGTATATAAGTACGGTAAAATGAAAAAAGTACCTATTAAATACTTTATTAATCTGCATTTAGCTAACTTTGTGATGTGTATTAAGTGAAAACAAAAGAATGTAACAAAAAAGTATCCACGGAAGACCAGCGTCGTAGTGTCCAAGGATGCTTCAGCTTATGCTGAGTGGATTCCTTTTCAGTGACATATTTATATTGTTATTTGTTCAAATGTGTTGTATTTGGATTCTGTAGTCATAATTGTGTGTTTCTGAATAAATTATTTCATTTCATTGCAAAATATGGTATCTATACTTACATGTCCAAACTTACAATAATAATAACGATTATTACTTTTGTTTAAATTAACACACCAGTACACTTTGATAATTAACGATGCACTGACTGAGCAAGACAAAATGGTGGCGAATGAATGCTGTGAACTGCTATGCTGCCCCATACCCTTACTAGTGTAGCCATGCCACGCCTTACATATTCCAAGTTTGATTTATCGCAAACAATATCGTTAAATATTTGATTTCTTTGATGACATTCATAGGAACCGAAAGAACCGAAAAACCCGGGTAATATATTTTTAAGAACCGGTTCTTTGAGACCTGAAAGAACCGGGTAGAACCGGGTCTTTTCGGAACCGGATAGAACCGGGTGCATGCCCTAGTTGCAATACAGTCCTTTAAACGTTGTGGCCAGTTATCAATAGAAGCACGCACTCTTTCCGTGGGAAAATTCCTCACTGCCAATCGTACGGATTGTTTTAGGGACTCGAAATTATCATGGCGTTTAGAAAAAGCCGTACTCTCTAAAACTGACCATAAATCATAATCCAGCGGATTAAGATCGGGACTAGACGACGGCCAGTCTTCAGCTCTGATGAAGTCCAAAACGTTAGTTTCCAACCAAGACTGCGTAGACCGACCTTTATGACCCGGCGCCGAGTCTTGCTGTAAGGACCATTCTTGGTTATTGAACATGGTGTTGTTATGGGGTTTCACTACCTTCTCAGGAATGGTATCTTGATACACTTGTGCCGATGTTTTGATACCTTTTTCACAAAAGTATGGCTCAGTCACTCCTTCATAGCTAATACCCCACCAAACCATCATTGAAGTCGAATAGTGCCCACGTTGCACTTTGTGGACTAATTGGGAAGCTTCCTTTGAGCTTTGAGCATAAATACGGTCATTTTTTTTTAGTTAAAATGTTGCTCAATTGTAAAAAAAATCTCATCCGTAATTAATTTACGGATGAGATTTTTTTTATCTGTGACCTCCCTTTACGTACCGCTTATCAGTTAAGAAATGACCAGTACGTCTCTTATAGGCTGCAAGTCCTAAGTCATCTTTGAAAATACGCTACATGGTTCTAGGTGCTATCTTCATCTTCCGAGATAAAATCTTTTGATTTCGGACAGGATTTCTTCGAAATTATTTCCCTTACTGCTTTGACCACCTTTTTCGTACGAACACTACGTGGACGGCCAGATCTTTTTCTCTCACAAACAGAGAAGATCTTATTGTACCTATTAATAGCCCGGTAGACAAACATTTTACTAATACCAAGCTTATGGAGAGTTTTAAAAATTGCATTTGGCTCCATACCTACTTTTTGTAATGCAATCACAGCGATTCGGCTCTTTTTATCATCACACTCCATTTTCATATCACAAAATATTGTACAATGTATTGGCGCCAAAATAAGAATACTCAATGAACAATCATATAAAAATTCCAAATTCAAATGTAATATTTTGTTTATTTTTAATTGTAACAGTATTTATGGCCAGAAGAAGTATAAAAACATGTGTTTGAAATTTTTAATTACTGGTCCACCTTGGTCATGGAACCAGCCCGGGGGGGGGGGGGGGGGGGGGGGATTTCATGACCCCCATGACATTTTTATATTTGAAAGGTATATTTGAAAATTTCAATTTGGTCCAGTTCTGACAATCCATTAGAAAACCATAAAACTCTTAAATTTGCATTAAGTAGGTATGTGCGCGACAAATGGACGAATAACTCAATATCAATATGATTCTTTTGTGATGAAACGATACTATAGTAGGAAACAAATTATGCTGACGGTCACGCATCTAGCTTTGACATTAGAAAGTTATCACTGAAATTGTAAAAAAATATTAAATAAAAAATAAAACCGACTTCAAAATATTAAATTTAAATAGGTAGGTACTTATCCCCTAAAAAATTTTTTTTTCGAGTCGGTCTTTCACTCTATTGTTTCTGGAAACAACTTAACACCAACTCCAAAATATGTTTCTAGGGGATAAGTACTTACTTAATTATTTTATCGTTTTTAGTATTTTTAAGTTGGTTTTAATTTTTGTTTATTTTTTTTGTTGTTACATAAATCGCGCTGCTATAAAGAAATCATTTTAATAAAACCGCTATATAACAAACTGATACAAATATGGACAAATATGATATGAATGGACGAAAAAGATTTAAAGTACTTACCTATTGCTATTCGGACACTAAACTTTGTCAAGCGGTGTTATCCCTGTAGGTCTATGACAATTAAACATTCTATTGAGTCTGAAATATTTTTACATTTACCATTTTTTCCTTCTTGTATTATTTTTCTATTTAATACATTGAGAGGAGCTTGACTTCAAATTTTAAGTTTGGAAACCGTTACTTTATAAAGGATTTTCTGAAGATTAACACAGCTAGAGTTAATTGATACCTTTTGTTTCTATAATCGAGATAAAGACAAATGGGCGATACCATGCCTAACTATGAAAAGTTTGCGGAAAAGAAACCAATAACAATACCAAACAACACATCGAGGTTGACTAAATGCCATAAGAATTGCATAGTTTTGTCATCATCATCACCAGCCTATATACGTCCCACTGCTGGGCACAGGCCTTCCCATATGGGAGAAACACATGAGGAGTTTGGGCCATAACACCACCATGCTGGCCCAATGCGGGTTGGTGGGAAAGCGATTGCAGAAACAACTGGGACCAACGGCTTAACTTGCCTTCCGAAGCACGGAGGAGCTCAAGATAACAAACTTTGATTGACCCATCCCGGGATCGACCGTGGCGAAAGTTGCTTTGTTTTTCGTATCGAAACCAGAGCGCTCAAACCAATACGTCACCGAGCTCCTCGTATTCCTCACAGTTTTGTATTTTTAATAAACTATGTACTGGAAGGAGTTTATAGTATACAATGCTTTGTGGAAGCTTGCCTATGATTGCACGTATTAATAAAGTTATTAAATCAAGAGGTAAGTAGAAATTTTTAAAACACATAAACCAAAGATTTTGAAAAGATAAAGCGAGGAAATATAATGTAGATACTTATGCAGATGTAATAAAGAAGAAGAAGAATGAAATTTGGTGGCGATTTAAGTAACCTTGCAATCTCTATCTATTATATTAATGTGTAAAGTTTGCTTAAGAGTACTTAAATCTGAACCACACTCGTAACAACAAGGAGTTAAAACGTTAAAGTTTGTCCAAGATGTGTAATTAACTGGCAAATCTTGGTTCTTAAAATAAAGACCAGTATTTTATAAGCTTCCCTTGTCACTTGTAACAGGTACCCAAGCGTAACATAGAGCCAATTAAATTTAAGTAAATAATGCTACTGCTTCAGTTTCATTTAGTATTTTCAAAGTCTAATATTTTAACAGTTTGATGCCTGATTCTGCACAATGCGTACATTGTAATACAAACACACAATTAACGCCATTTGTACGACACGTGATTGTATATAAAATCCGTATACGATTATCAATCAAAAACATGTAGAGGCATAAAAAGCCACCTAAGTATAAGGCCGACAAGGTAGAGAGGCGCCTGGAACAGTGGGGTCATGCAGCTGCACTAGCTGTCTTCGCATATAGAAGAGTTTATAACTGCCTCCCATCAGATGGTTTTGAGTGATTTACCGTGCTTCGTATGAAGAAAACATTTTTTATATACAGGGTGGAAAAACTATGGGCCCTGTTGTTTGAATTTCAAATTTTTGAAATTAAATATTAACTTTTCGTTAGATTGCAAAGTAGTACTCCTCCAGGGACCATAAATTTTTTCTACCCTGAATATACACCTAGACGACAAATAAGCTGACGCCCCCCCTGATGGTAAGTGGTAACCGCCGCCTATAGACACCTGCAATAACAAGGGAAAATCACTTGATATTGCAGGTGCGTTGTCATCCTTAGGCCTAAGATGAAATGCCTTTCATGCCCAGTAATTTCACTGGCTACCTTTTCCTTCAATCCGAAACACAGCGAACTGTTTCATCGACTATTTTAGGATAAACTTACTGCCTAATGGAAAGTAGTTACTAAGAGATATTGGCAAGTGACTGTTAATTGCGGTACCTATACAATCAGGCTGTATACTTACTTATTCACCACTTGAATGAAGAAATGTACACAAACAAACAAAGTAATGTATTATATTGATATTTTATTAAAATTGAAGCAAGTTTTGAATGTTGCACGGGGACGCAAACTGTACGCGGATAGAGTACGTGAATCGGTTTAAGTTGAGCACTTTGAACGCCAAACTTGTTTGAACACAGTAAAGCTTTTGAATGTGTTTAGTTTGGAAGATAGTCCGGTTGAAGCGGCGAATGCTGGTAATTAACCGTCGTAGTGTTCAATTAGATAGATGCCATTAGTACCGTGCGCGGGTAAGCCAGCTCGCTGCACCGATCCACGACTAATGCCCATAGTGCGTCATTAATAAGTGCGCACAGCTTACGGACCTAGTCCCAGTCGCGTAGCTCGGTGCAAATGGAAATAAACACAGATGCCTCTTTAACTTCCACATCAGATAAGACGCAGAGAAAACTTCAACCTAAATACGTAGGTACGGGTATATGGTATCAAACAGAAGATCAGGGTTTCCTTTGAAACGAGTTGGCGCAACATTGTATTATGAAGACTCATTTACACACCTTATTTTGCCCGGAAAATATATTAGAGTTATTATATGTTATACAGAGTTATTTGACAAAGCTGAATCATACTTGCGATGCGGTTACTCCTGTTATTATTATTATTATTATCAAGTTTTCGGACTGATCTGAAACTTGAATTAGTTCGAAAACTTAGACTGATCGGACATAGCGAAAACGGTCGTCCAACTGTTAAGTACTGCCGTAGATGACAAAAATAAAATGTAAATATTGCATTTTTAGACCAGTTCGGTAGGATTCAATGGTAACTAGAAATTTAATCTTTTAAATGTAGGTTAACTAATGAATTCCTGAAAAATTACACAAACAGCAAAACAAACATAATTATTGTTTCCTAATATAAAACTACTGGCTTTTACCCACGGTTCCTCCCGCGTGGATGTCGGTTATCACTCCAAATGTATTCTATGTTATTCTCAGGTTCATAAACTATCTACATACCAAATTTCATCTAAATCGGTATGATTCATAAATCGAATAGCATGCCTAACTGCGTATATAATATATGTATATTATAAAATATATGTTTTATAATATACATAATAATACGTTGGGATTATATTAGTAATCCCAACCGTATCACACGCTTTTATTGATGGTTTAAGGTGAATATAATAAACCGAGCAACTAAAAAATACTAAGTTAGCGACTAAAAATCTGTTTTGGTCGACTATTCAACAATCTGTCGCCGAAATCAGATTTTTTAGTCGCCCACTTAGTATTTTCGTTGGTAATAAGCTTAGGTTAGTATGATGATCAGTTAAATACATACCTTTAATTTTTATGTAAATTCGGTAACATAAACCTAATTTGAATTTAGGTCACCTAGTACCTAGTACCTAGTAGTATAATAGTTAGAGGCCTGAGGCCACCTATTGTTCGGCTTATCTTATCAATATCTCCTTTCTCTGGATGAAGGTAATCTATTTTCATGCCAAATTTTATCAAAATCGGTTTAGTGAAATTATTGATTCTGGACTAGCAGTAGCATATGCCATTGATACTTGATGGGTTGAATAGATAGATAGATGACTTTATTTCAAACATACATACACACACAAAAAATCAGAAACAAGAAAAAAAACAATATTATTTAACAAAAATCTTAAACATAAAGAAACTAGATTAGAATGGCATTCTCTACAAAGCGGTAAGCGGTCTCCGCAGCCAATAAACACTTGAAATACTTGGTACCTACTACACCATAATAGAAAATATAATATACAATCTAAAGCTATAGTAATTATAATTTTAACTAACGAATGAAAAAGCAATTTATAGCACATTAGTCCTGCTTTCTATTAAAAGGGTCAGTTCTACTTTTCAACCTCTAAATTCGTACACACAAACCATTGATATAAACAAAAGTTGTTTATATCAATAGCACAAACTATTTGTAAATTATAAAAGTATACTAGCATAATATTTCAACAATAATTTTTAAACACGAATAATTTGTACAGTTGTACATACACAAGCTAAATTGGGATTGAATAATTAACATAAGCTCCCATATTTATTATACTACGAAAATCCACCTGGGAACTTATTAATAAATGATTTCGATAAAGTTTAACCCTCGTTTTCAGTTAGAGTAACGGTTTTTAGAGGTGCGCCGTGCGCGGTTAAGCCTACCCGCTACTATAGCAATGGTTTGAGGTTGACCTTCTAAATCTGATAAGCCTCGATAGACGAAAATGTTTATACATATTTTTATGACCCAGAAATTTTGCTTTTGTACTCGTAGTTATCATAATTGACCTTTTTGTTTTTTTTTATTTTTTTTATTTTGTTACAGAGACCTTTTGTAATAGTACAGCTCGTTCTCTCAATATGAATAGAAAAAGGATAACTGTCAATGATGTTTGAATGTTCAATTTTAGACTACGTGTTTTTTTGCCTTCTAGAATTGTCCAGGTTTTCTATGCAAAATGTAAGTAATAAGTATGTAAGTAATAAATAAAAGTAATATTTTAATACACGTCAGCTTTCAAACAAAAAAAATAACTAATCCAATAACATTCGTTTATGAGCTACGATTAAAATTGATTAAATGAGAGATAAGGTTAACTGTTTTATACAGTTTACTTCAATGTTATGTGTAAAATATTTGTATCTGAGTGATGTATGTGTACATATTTCACTCAGATACAAATATTTTAAAGATTTATAAATAAACAACAAATAAATAAATTTAAGTTATCTCACTGTTTAAGTTAAGCTTTCCTTTTATAGGCTGTACTTAAATTGGGAATATATAGTGTAACAAATTACACTGAGAAGTCGAGTAGAATAGGAGTTTAAAATGATTAAAGGCAGCAAAACTGGAAAGCTATCAATATAACTATTAATTCGTAAATGAAAATATTATGATAACAATAATCACGAGAAGGCAAACAGAAAGAACGGAACAACGAAGCAACGAAAGCAACGAAAGTGTTAAACAGAAAAACCATTTAGCATTATGGATATTTTAGCTTTTTGAATTTGCAGAAGAAAACAAAAATGAATCTTTTGTACTTTTATAAACTTAATTTGAGATTGTAAAGTTGTCATTAAAAATTTACATTCAGCAGGATTATTTTATACAAAATGTAAATTATTAAAAGTTCATTGTTTGATGAAATTCATAAGTCAACGAAGTTGATACTTTCAACACTAACTAAACCTTGAAAGCTAATATTTCAACTGCCTTTGTCTAGCAAGCTGATTTCAAGGGGCGGGGCGACACTCGTACTAGGCAAGTGTCCTGTAGATAGAGCTCTTTATTATAATTTTATCATTACCTTGGATCTCCAACGGAGCGTATAATGAAGTTTGGAAACTTGAAATTAGTTGGGGTCATAATCTCACATCCCACATTATATGAGCCTTTACGTAAACTGTACCTTTACTGATAGCTTTGTTGTATTTTCGTTTGTCTTAGTTTACGGATCATAATAGACATAAAATGAAAAATTTAAACTAGGAATGAGAATGTATTTCTATTTTTCATGCAGAGAGAATTAACAAAGTTTTACTAAGAATGACTTATTAATACTCATATATTTTTTTTTATTACATTGATTAAATAAGCTCTTTGAGTGTTCATGTTGCAGATAAACTGTTAGTCGTAATGTTAGCTGTGTAGTTTGATTATAACTCGGTTCGGACAAAGTTGCAGCCATTTAATACCTATAATAAATACTAATATAATAGTATAACTAAGTTTGAAGAGCCAGTAAGCACCGATTGCTTGACTGAACAATTAAAACACAACTACGTCGTTGGTATGAAATATACTTTTGAATAGTGTTCGGTTCATTGAAAACAGTTATCGCTTCATGTCCAAAAACTTTAGAATAAAACAAAGCGGTATAGCAAAAATAATAATATCTTAAATTTAGCGGAAATAGCTCTCCATGTAGGGAGCAAGAGACGGCGCTCGCGAATCCTTTTGACAATTGAGTTTCTGTTCCCCAAGAAACTAATTTACCTTCTATTGTTCCTTCATATTTACCGAGTTATTACATTTGCCTTGATCAGATATTAAATTGGCTTACGAAGGACCCTCTTTATAAGATTTACGAACACATGCACGCTGGTCGGTAGCAATCCTGTTTGTAAATAATTTAGCCAACAATCAGTTTACGTCTGCCCAGGATTTTGTTAATGGTGCCTTACATGTACCTAACTTTGCTTCCAGATATTTGATCCAATTCTGAAAATGATTTTTAATGTACCATTTTGTTTATTAGAATGACCTTACCTACCCTGGAGCCTTTTCTTGTTTTTGGTTATGAAGGATACTGAGTTAATCCAGAAGGTGTGTAAGTATTCAATTTTGTTTTATTTATTCTTTTAAGCCGCATCGCACTCTCAGGAGTCTATGACAATTGAAAAAACAGCCCGGCCACGACTAATTATTGGCAACTAAGGTCTAAGCGGCGAGCGGCATCCATGCTACGGCTTACGACCGCTCAGTAGCGTTTAGCGGCAACGACCGACGTGGTACGTCCACGTCGGTCGTGTTTATACAATTTATAAAAATTCAGTAGTGATTAATTAAAAAGATACAATATCCACCGCGCGGGGAGATTATATGCCTATATCACTAGTACTCCGACAAAATCTATCTTTCCTACTGTACTGTACTGTATACTGTCAGTGTTGTCATAAAGGCTCCTACACACAGTGCCACCGGCCTTGCCGCCGGCTTTGCCGCACAAAGTAGCCGCCGGCATGGCCGCCCGTGTATGCCGTGCCGGCGTGCCGCGCGGGTTGTTCGCTCCCGGCTTTCACGAGGTAGTGTTGTGTCTGGTTATAGGCGGTGCAAGTTTACAAAAAATAATGACGTTTAATTGGGGTAACGATGCCGATTTGCTCCTCATTGAACAATATCGTGAAAATGATGCGGCTGTTTGTGTGAGTGATGGCATCCGCGGTTCATGCGATATACACTGCGGCTTTGCAACTTCAAGCGTCCCATTTGTTATCGAATGTAAATAATTTTGATAATGTTTATTTGGGGAATAGCTTAGTACCTAACAACACTTTCTATTGTTTTGTATAAAAAATTAAAAAAACAATACTTGACTTTGAATCACACAGTGTGTACCTCACTAGCGGTCTACACGACTGTCTCAGCTGGAATGAGGGTTGGCGGCTTCGTGCAAGTTTCTGCGGCACAAACGCCCGGCGGCACGTGTCGTTCGGCAAAAGCCGGCGGGCTGTGCCGCCGGCACTGTGTAGTAGCCTTAAGGTATGATTTGGCGAGTCGAAAATGTCGTAATTATGATTTTTAACTTTATTTTCGAGTGTTTGTTTACATTGATGTGGCATTAGTGTAGCTTTACACGATATACTTTGGGTTATATTGCTTAGTTTTATCATAGACCATGTGGTAAAAAAGGTAATACATGAGGAGTTTGGGCCATAACACCACCACGCTGGCCCAATGCGGGTTGGTGGGTTAAAGCGGTTGCAGGAACCACCGGCACCAACGGCTTAACGTGCCTTCCGAAGCACGGAGGAGCTCGTGATAATAAACTTTGATTGACCCATCCCCAGGATCGACCATGGCGAAAGTTGCTTTGTCCTCAAATAGTAATAATTGTATGTGAATATCAGAAATATACTAAATAAACATACAAACATCCCTGAATCGTGAGTAAATGTTCATATTCATCATACACAAACATCTGCACCTATCGGCGGATTCGAACCTGGGACCCCTGACTTGACCGAGTAGCCTGTAGTTAGGGATACTGCAAGACAACTCGGCATTCCGGTCTCCAAAACATCTAAACTATGAAATCTAAACTACTTTCGATAATTGAATAAAAAATTGATATAGGTTTTACCCTAACTACTTGAGGCTAGATTGCTGTATAAAAAAGTATAAAAAAACTAATCTGGACGGTAGATAACAATTAAAGGTAACTAAAATTGTGATGATAACATCATATATGATCAAAATCTGTGAATAAATTGCTCACTGCCATTAAGGTAATTAATGAATTAATGCGTGTTTCAATATTGAAACGGTTGCTAAAATATGCAGTAGGAATATTTTAAACTCGCATGACAAAAATAGCTGCTACGTATAAATATATTCTAGTTATGCTGGTATGAAATTAATCAATGCCTGCACTTATCGTGGGAGATGAATGCCGATAATTGAAATTTCAGCCGAGTGGCGACGACTTAAGTCAGATGAACAGGGAATGAGATAATTATTATTACCTCGCTATGTCGACGTTCTCATTCGAACAGTGAACTAATTCGTTGAGACAATGAAGAGCGAACGATGACGACTACTTACTTATAAAATTTAATAAGCGCTTTTTACCTTTGTTGTAAATTATGTATTAAGTACTTAGTAAGAAACATTTAGCTATAACGAATGCAGATAAAATTATGATGGCAAATTTGTCCAATAATCTTTTAGGTAAAACATGTACCCCAATTAGATATGCAAAATAAAACTATCTACCTATGTGAATTGATTACCGAAGGACTCGCGATGATCATTAGGTATCTACTACTTAGCGGCATTGTAGTTCAAAGGTCGCTCTAAGAATAAAAGTGAAATTTTAATTATAGTGTCAGGTTTCAATAAAAATTCGGTGTAAAATATTGTTTTTTTAATAATATTTTACACCGAAACCTGTAAAATGATAACAGATATTTATCAGAAAGTAAAAACCATTTTTTTTAATACTACTTAGTTGAACATGATATTATTATAGTCTGTATCTGGATTGAAAGTAAGCTTCTATTGATAACTATTTTTTCATCAACCTTTTGTACATTACCAGCCCACTGGGCATCTCCTAAGCAATAAAATATCTATTGTATTGTTGTGAGTACACACATAGGGCGCACTTAACGGCCTGGCCACGGAAACGGGCGGCGGCGGCGGCCGGCTACGCGTGGCCTGCTTAGTATTATATATTTCCATACATTTGATTTCATTCGGGCGAATAGAAGCGCTAATATTTACCTGTATGCAAAATGTACTCTTTGCCTAGTTAAATGTATTCGCCGCGGCGAATTTCCCGTGGAGGAGGTTTACGCGGTAGAGCGTTCCATACAAACACTCCAGTCAATAATTGTGGAAACGAATAAACCAAGTCTGGTTATTCTTATTAGTTATGAGAGAATTTTTCGAAAAGTCTAACAAAGAAGATTTTCACATTTACATGTTTGATTTTGTGCGTTTATAACGCCTACTGTAACAGATATCGGTTTTCATTAAAATTTATTCGACACTGTTACAAAGTTAGGTAATCTTAATAATGATTCACTGATGTAATTAAATATAAAGTATAAAACGAATGTCGTGGGAAAGGGATACGTCACTGAAAAGCCTATTCTACGTGCTGCGATCATGGGAGCGTGGTTCGCTCTCTCTGTGTGGCGCACAGTGTTGCCAGTGACCGACAGTCAATAGTAACACGAGACAGTTCGAAAGTAACATTTTCATGTCACAAGTAACATTACCTAGTTTTTTTATGTAAAAACAGACTCTAATACTGAAACATGGCACATTACTTAAAAAAACTTCGAAAAAATCGTAACAATATTTTGAGATCGTGAGACACTGTTCAACAGCAAAAGGCAATTATAAGCTACTCCATAGAATGTGTGTGAATTTTTTCGCTTCTTTTGTATAAATCCTAAAAGTAACGTAAAAGTAACATCTTGAGTCGTGTAACATGAGAGGGTGTTACAAAAGTAACATTGTGGCAACGCTGGTGGCGCAGGCGGTTTACCCCGCGAGAGGGGGTGCGCGCTGGTGAGCTGCGCGCATGCGCAGAGTCGTCGCCGAGGATGATGCAACAAATGGGAACTAAGTAAATGCCGGACCGTAAGGGCTAGCGCTACTCTACTTTATTGTAAGAAATACAAATAAAGAAAATAATGATGCCTGCTTTAGATGCCAACCGATATTTTCGGTTGGCATGTAAAGCTATTACTTTTTTTATACCACTAAGGTGGCAATCAAGCATACGGCCCACCTGATGGTAAGCGGTTTCCGTAGCCTATGGACGCTTGCAAAACCAGGGTATCACTTGTGCGTTACCGACCCTGTAAAAACATTTTCAGAAGAAGTAGATCTGAAAGCCGTATATTTTTAATTAAATCAGGGTATAAACTTTGAAGTGAGTTAACCGTGTCATGTGGGTTATCGTAGAAAGGGCTTCATTGGCACAAGCCTAAATAGATTTTTAATTATTTTTGTGATGTATAGTTTTCGATATATGACGAAAAATGAAAAAAAAAATAGGTACATTTCGCCACTTTTGTGTGTAGGTACAGGCAGTAGGTAGGCTATTAATTTTGACCTTATAACTTTGAAGTATGTAGTCCCTAACAGTTTGTACTGTAATTGCGTACCTACCTACTTAGTCCTTTTTTTTTATTCTAATAAACACAAGCCTAAATAGACACCTACCTACTCAAGTGTTTTTTTATTAAGTAGTATGAATATCACCCCAGGGATAACTAAGTATGAGGTTAATCTTCAATATTAAGAATTCTGAATCTCGGGTCATAATATTGTTCTATGCATGTTACTTTTTTATGAAATAAACAGATTTAAATTTCATTATTTACTTGTAGTAGCACGCGTATGTGCTGCCATCGCACATAACTTTAAAGCATTAAAAGAGCATACAAACATAAAAAAAACAATTAGTACGACTCTTGTCCAACAATGACATTCACTTTGTAGTGATATCAAGTTGATTCTTAAAGTACTTTATAGTTACTGAGGTGCAGGCATTCTTACTGTTGTAATATAGGCACAATTAAAAGTGCTAAATCAGCCTTAACATTGATTTCAGGATCTGAAATAATAAGCCATTCCATTGTGAAATGTGAAGAAACCTATTGTATAACATTACCCATAAGACCTATTGTAACCATATTTGAAGCAAATAAAGTTGTTGAGTCGGTTGGGACACCGATGTTGTATCCAATTACCTAGGTAATAAAATAGGTTTCTTAATTAAAAACTTAGTTTCTATAAAATATCTAAAATCTAATGAGCTTCCAAGTTCCAACTATCTTAACATTGGTTACTTAAAGCACACCGGGTCTATACACTATCGTTGATAAGATTATTTAATATACATAAAGTTATTGCTTAATAACAGATCTGTCATTAAATTTGAGATCAAATTAAAACTTCTGCAAAATATTGATTATTTCTTCCGTTTTTAATAATTTATATATCCTGCTAGCTCAACGCTTGTTTGCAAGCTCACTAGAATTCTATATAACTGTGTCAGTACTCAGTAAAAAAAAAGTTTAGTGAGTAATTTGAGAAACTGTGAATTCATTTCTGTCCATCTAGAACTGAAATTTTTAGTGCACCCCACGTAGTTACTTTACAAATGCAAGATTTTTTTATAATTAATTTAAAGCGGTGAGGTAAATATAGCTATAAGCGCAGTAGAGGTGTTCGCGAACGCGGAACATTCGAGTACGATCATCATTATTATGAAGAGCCGGTCCTGCGCTCACGTTAGTCCCGTCAAAGGGGAAACTTTGCTAATTAGCAAATACGCCGAATTGAACTCACGTTCGCTAAACGTGAAAGTTCACATCCCGGTAATGTCTTTCATGTTGCATTTTAGGTTTCTCAAAACTAATAATTGTTGCCATGATTTTCTGATTGGTACAAATAAGTCCGTTAATCATTCCTATTACACTTTATGGCCTTTGACTTATGTCTATCATAACTATCATTTTTATTTGTTAAAAAGTTAATAATGAGAAACTCAATGATGCTACAAATGTAAATTCCATACTATATTACATGGCTTTAGAATTTTTTAAAGCGATAACCGCCTAGCTTATAGATGGACGCTTGTCACCATAGGTTGCTTACTCCCTATTTTCCAATATATTCTATCTACGATTTTGTCCTATCGTTATTTGCCTTTAAATACATTTTAACGTTGAATATTTTTGTGATACTTAATGGATTATTGAAATTAAATATCCATTATGCATATATTAACGAAAATACCATTATGCCCTACCTCTCTTCTCTGGTCTTCTGCTTAGAGTTTGCCATTTTTTTAGATGTACAGTCAAAATCAAAATTACCTACTTTGCTCTCAGAGTGATCAGAAATCTCTGCATTGTTTTAGAATAGCAATTCTAACACTACAATGATAGAATGTTGTTTGAAGTATTAATTAGATCTTTAACAAGTGAAAGGCGAATTCTGTTGGAATTCTGTTATGTTTCTAAAACATTACGGTTATTTGTGAGCATTCTGTAAGTTCAGATCATTCTGAGGCTGAATGTACCTGTTATAATGAGATTTATTTTTTGATATCTCAGTTCTTACAAAAGTAAAATGAGATAGGATATATCTGTACTAAAATGTCACAAAAACGTCGACTGACCATTAATTGATGCGAATCGAGCGCTAGGCGTAGACGTAATTCGATACTTTTGTCTTTCTATGTCTTTAATCTTCCTCCAGATAGAATGGAAGTAGATAATTACGCAATACACATGGGCATCTAGTAGGTTTTATTAGCTACCTGCCTGGTCTTACTAATTCGATAACAGCGTTGTTAATTGAAGTAAAATGTTAACGCAAGTTTGTCGGAGCGTTCGAAATCGGTAAAGTGGGTTGAGACCCACCCCGGGGATGGTTGGACCCATCAATTTTCGAGTTGATGCCACGACGAAGCAGAGATTTAGTGCAAAACTCTTTTCTCTACATAACATTGTCTTTCTATTTTTGTAAAATTTTTATGCACATATAATGTAGGTCATATGTTTATAAACATACTTATAAACCTTTTTGGAAGGTAAAGCGTTAAGCTTAAGTGAAAACAGATTAAGGTAAATCATAATAATAACAGTGAGGTGCTGGGTTTATTATCTTAAACAGAGATAGGCACTAAATAAGACTTAGGTTTAATAATTGTACCTACAATTCAGTGCCTCTGTAGTCGACACGAGTTCCGTTTTAGACGATGACAAAATTATGTAAAGCAGTAGCGTAGTTAGTAGGTATAGTTATCTAGACGTTGATATTATACAGGGTGGTGCCGTCAATGCGACAATAAATTTAAACATGGGCTATATTAGTCCATAGAAATAGTTTCCCATTTTCAAAAATATCGTATTCATTTGATAATTTCATGACATTTGTATGGAATAGTGTAACGTTGGCAACATTATTTCATACAAATGTCATGAAATTATCAAAGCCCATGTTTAAATTTATTGTCGCATTGACGGCACCAACCTGTATACAGTGAGGGCCCTGTACCTAGAGCAAAAAATGGATCCCTTAAGGTATCCACAGCTATTACAAACTGGTCCTAATGTTCCAAAGTTCTTACATTGGGAGAAATAGTCATTTAAAATTAAGATCATTCCCATCAATGAATTTTCACATTGCGATGTTGTCGCTATCAAGCTATTAATCTTACGACCATTAGGTCGTAAGATATCTTGGTACCGGGCATTTTGATAGATTCTAACATGTATTAGTGTCACTAAATGTCACTGTCAATTAAGCGACTGGACACAATGTCTGTAGCACATTGCTGGCTCGATTAAATTGGTTAGAAATTAACAGTAGGTATAAATATTTTACATTATAATTAATTAATACCATTTGGACTTAATTATTGATTAGTTACAGTATGTATATTTTAATTTTTTACTCCTGTTACAGTGCAAATACTGTATATAGTAATTATGGATAACTGCTAGTTAATGAACTTGATTAGTCTGTTAATTCCAAGATATGAGGTAATCAAGTCAAAATGTAACATAATTAAGTTTTTGATTTTGTAAAAAACATAATAGTGTAAACTCTATAAGGCACCAAAAACAAATCTGTACCCCAAGCACGAACATTTTTAAATTTCGAATCGTATTCGTATCATTCACTCAAGCTTTTGTCTGGCTTTCAAACGAAAGCCAGACAAAAGCTAACGTAACTATACGATGGCGATTCGAAATTTAAAATGTTCGTGCTAGAGGTAAAGGAAAAGGAATGTAATACAGCAGGATTCATCGGAGGACTTATCTTAATATATTGTTATAATATAGAAAAGTAATAATTTTGTTATATCATTGTATTCATTTTATATACTTAACTGAATTGATATTGCTCCATAACAAAACATCCTAAACTAATTGGTTACTTAATATTCTGTAACGTAAGTACGTAAGCAATGTACGTTGTTGGCCCTTGACTCAAATATAAACTCAAACGGGACTATTATTCTTAGTTCAATAAACACATTTTAGTAATAAAAAAACTGTTTTCTATGTCTAGAATTAGCCCCTTAATTATAAAACGTGGTTTAACATGATGCCATCTGTGTCTGCCTTTATGTTAATAATGGCAGACAGAGACGACATCTGTTTCCCGGATTATTATTATACATCACCCGACGACATTTCGATTACTTTACAGCGATCGTGGTCACGGGAAGCAAATATAATTTATTTCAAATGTATCTCGCGAAAATTTAAGACAATACTAGAGATTCGGCTGTTAACTTTTCGCTTTGTTGTGATAATGTGAGATCGTGTTCCATCTTAAGGTGCTGCCACACTGCTGTTTAAAAATGTTTACAAACGTTAGTAAACATTTGTTAAGAAACATACGATCACAGTGTTAGAAAATGTTTTCATGTTAGATAATGTTAGTAAAAATTTCTAAACTAGTTAACAAATTGTAACAAAATAAAACATTTGTTACCATTTGTTTGTAAACATATAATCCAGGCCAAATTTTATGTTGTTAAATTATTTCAAATGTTATAAATGTTTGTAAACATTTTCCAACAGTATAGGAGCACTTAAATCATTTAACAATTCCTAACAGAATGTAACAATTCTTAACATTTGTTAGTAAATGTATTAGTGTTAGAAAATGTTTGTAAACATTTTTAAACAGCAGTGTGGCAGCACCTTTACTCGGCCACGCTACTAGCGTTGTATTTAAATGTCAGAGATCGTGAAACAAGCAGACGATCTACCATGGTAAGTGTAATTATTGCCTTTAAACACTTGCAATATCAATGAAATTACTTGATATTGAATGTGCGTTGACATTCTAGCTAGATACTAGAGATGTTATAAATGAGAATTTCGTTCTAAAAGAAATAGAAAGCTGTTAGAAAATATTCCATTCATTACTGAAATTTCAAAACTTAAATAATTAAAAGGTGTGATCGTATATTTAAAATCGAACTGTAAATATATATACATACTACGATTTCAGATAAAGTGTTCGTAAGAATAGAAATGACGCCTTTGAATACAGAGAAAGTCTTCAAAATATTGAGGAAAAACTTATAGCTTCGTAAGACTTAATCACGAACAGTAGCACCCCAAAGCAAGCGTTTCAAGGAGGCACATAATAAAACTGATTTACATAAAATACAATCGTACGAACAGCTGCTATTCAGTCTCAATTCAGCGGGTGCATTTGACATGCGATTTATGATTTTAATAAAATTCTTGAGTAGACGCGATAACGCTTACGAGTATTATATTACACCATTTGTTCAGTTCTCGTAATTATGAACATCAAGAGTGAGTAGATATTGTATTTTAATGAAATCCATTATGCAATGTCAACATCCAGTTAAGTGTTTATTTAAACAGAAACGTTGCGAGTTGATGCGCGAGCCGCGGCGTATGGAGCTGGAATAATTGTTTTACCTACTCATCCTGGTTTTTGAGCAAAACCTAATTGTAAGCACTTAAGGAGATCAGTCACTTTCTCAACTTAATTATTCTATAATTGTAATATTATGTACTTTCAATGTCAAGATACGTGATGAGATTTTGTTTTAATAGGTAGAATTTAAAATTGAGTTGTAGGCGGCGAACGAAGAGAGCCTGTAGGTTATACGGTGTTGTTTTATTAGCCCATATACAGTCAAACCAATGTCCCAAAGTATCCTAAATATTGAAGTTAGCAAATTATACTCACATTCCTTTATTTTTAGTAATAACTAACTGGATTCAGAGATTTATTAAAAGTCACCTGAGCAGGGAATCCGACCCGAAAATAAATATCCTGTATCAATATGACACCGATCGTAGGGTCCATATAACAAACAAATCTATTTAACAAACATTGCATCTAAAATCAAAGGCGTAAAGGAAATAGCAAAACTGAATACAAAAAAAAAATTAAAACCGACTTCAAAAAACTGAAAAGGATAAAATAATTAAATTTTAGTGGGTACTCATCCCCTAAAAACATATTTTTGGAGTTGGTGCTAAGTGGTTTCCAAAA
Organism: Nymphula nitidulata; assembly: GCA_947347705.1. Lineage (NCBI taxonomy): Eukaryota > Metazoa > Arthropoda > Insecta > Lepidoptera > Crambidae > Nymphula > Nymphula nitidulata. The sequence goes on along the minus strand of OX374625.1, from coordinate 10,183,132 downwards.
ACAATAGAAAGTGAAGCACCGACTCCAAAAAATATGTTTCTAGGGGATGAGTACTTACTTAAATTTAATCATTTTTATTTTAAATTATTTTAATTTTTGTTTAATTTTTTTTTCTCAATATATCACTAAAAGATAATTTTCTAAGGTCGAAGCTAGATGGGTGACCGTCAATTTATATTGTTTCCTACTATCGAATCGTTTCACTAAAAAGTCATAGGAAAGCAAACATTCGCAATTTCGCATATGTAGACGACTTAATGATTTCAGTTTTTTTTTATTTAAAACCAAACTACCCAACTGATTATGAAAAAAATTTCATGGAACCAAATGATAGCTATTCCGCATCTAACAAAAAAAGAATCGCGTAAATGGGATCAGTAATCTCGGCGTAATCGGTGTACATACAAAGAAAAAAATACGTAGACGACTTAGTAATTTCATTGTTTTTTTAATTTATAAAAACCAAACTACCGAACTGATTGTGTAAAAATTTTTATGGGACCAAATGGCAGCTATTCCGCATCGAACAAAAGAAGAATCATGTAAATCGGATCAGTAATCTCGGCGTAATCGGTGTACAGACATAGAAAAAAAAACATACCGGCCGAATTGAAAACCTCCTCGTTTTTGAAGTCGGTTAATAAACGTATGCTTCATGAATTTTACACATACGCGCTAAGATAACAACTGCAATTCTCTTGTCTAACTAATTCCTTATAGATTTAATAGACAAATTATGTTAGAGGCAATTTGATTGTATCAATACAAGGAAATAAACTCGACTGTTATTTGACGCAAATCTAAAATAAGAAGAGTTAGTGGCAGCACAGACACAACGAAGTACCTACTAATTTAGTGCTTCGTCGTGTCCCATGATACCTACCTACATTGTAAAATTTTATGGTCTTTCCAAAATTTTACATAATAATGTTTATAAGAGAGGCTTGTTCATTAAGATGGACCCTATCAATTGGTATTATAATACTACACGTTGATCATTATTTACATTTGGTGGGTTCGATTTCCGGCTCAGGTAACTGACTTTCGATAAATCTTTGAGTGCAGCTATTGTTATTTCTAAAAATAAAGGAATGTTTTCTTGGGAATAATTGCTAAATTCTGTAGTTAGGATATTTCCCTCCAGAGGGTTTTGGTTTGACTCATCCTATACAGGGTGGTGACGGCAATACGACAATAAATTAAAACATGGGCTACATTAGTTCATAGAAATGTTTTGCAACTTTGAAGTACATTTTATTCATTAGATAATTTTATAATTCTATAAATAATGTAGCCAATGCTACATTATTTGATTTGGTAGATGGGTGCCTCCAACGCATTTTTCATCGGTAGGATTTTTTCCATAATCGCATTTTGCCACGATCGTGTTTTGTCACGTGTTCTTTATGTATAATCGCTTTTTACCTTAGTCTCCCATTTCATAGTGTCAGTTTTTCTAACCGCATTTAGTCATAAACGCAATATGCGTTTATGACTAAATGCGGCTAGAAAAACTAAACAAGAGAATAAGTACAATTTTGAAAGTTTTTTTGGCAAAATGCGATTAGGGAAAAAATCCTACCGATGAAAATGCGTTCGAGGCACCCATCTACCAAACCCATTATTTCATACAAATGTCATTAAATTATCAAACGAATAAGATGTATTTGAAAGTTGCAAAACATTTCTATGAACTAATATATCCCATGTTTTAATTTATTGTTGTAATGTCGTCACCACCCTGTTATACTGCGACCAATTTAGTTATTTAAATCCAATTTTATCACAATTTAAGTGAGTATCTTCTGCAAGTTTTGGTAGGAAATAATAAGGGTAAAATTGTATAGGATATTTTATTTTATTATAGATAAGATTGCAATTAACAATCTTGCTGCTAGCATTTACTTAATTGTATGTTTGACAATTCTGAATTCCATGAGTAATAAAGTTTCATCTGTTTCCCATGTACACCACCTTATGTTCGTATGTGAGACGTAAATTTAATTGTACCCACCGAACGTATTATAATTTCATTTGCGGTTTCACATCATGCTCGCTAGCTGTTAAGTTATCAAATAAAACCGTTTAACTTGAATTAGATTGATGAGCCTCATCACTGCAGAATCATAGCCTGATTTTCATATTGGAATAACATTGTTATATTTACCTCGAGGACTAGTACGTTACACTACAAGCAGTATAACGATAAGTCAAATATTCAAACTATACTCACTAATAACTCATCATGCCGTTGGCCACGGTTGATACTACAACCGATTTCACCCAGTGGTGTTATGTATGGCCCAAACTCTCCATGTATTCTGCCATAGGCCTGTGCTTGTGCATGTTCCTAGCAGTGGGAGTATGTATATAGGTTGATGATGGTTTAATTTCAAAGTTATTATAGGCAAAGTTATGTTTAAAAAATCAAAAAAACCTATTTAAAGAAAAAGAATTATTATTTTAACACTCACTATTTATTGCATTTTGGGTAAATAACGCTGTACAACTTTGAAAGCTTTTTAGTTTTTTTGGTTACTATAGAACATATATTGGACCGTTCAATGACGAACTGTCGATACCGATCTTACAGAAATATACCTACTTACTTATTATGCAATATTAATCACTCGCCACTTCGTAAAATAGGATCAAAAACGTGAAAACACAATCATGTTTTTGTAACTTCAACAGAAAGGATTTCTTAAATTTAAGTATTTATTATAATGCGCCTTATTTTTCATAACCCATTGGGCGGTGCAGACGACGAAAAAAAAAAAAACCTTTGAGGCTAAGCTGTGCATTTATTAACAATAGCGTCGAGGTTAATGTTTTAGAAAAGCCTAATGTGTGTTATCCTTTTAATCCAGTTCCGCAATACACATGGAAAATGGCGAAGCTACCTGGTACGTATGAATTACGCATTTTAAAGTTCCCTCAAAAATAACATAATTGAGTTAGGGAACATTCCTCATTGATATTGACGCTGCATATGTTTATAGGGATTTTGGGCAGAGGTTTATCATCCCGTAAGTAACTTAATTTCTGAACTGGTGACGAAACTACCATTATGATTATACGCAAATGCTACTTTCACGCAGTATAATCCTTTAAATCGTCATACGGCAAGTTAATGTTCCGAAACATAGTGAAATACGTATACCGTTTAAGCAAAATCCACGTTTCCCTTTGTAAACATAATGTTTTAGCTGATTAGGCTGATGTAGGGTTATTGTAGACAGTTTTGGAATGACAAAATATTGGCACCGGTCAAATAATCCCGAGCGTATTTCGACAACGTCGATAAAATGGATTGTAATTAATTAATTAATAATTTGTTTACGAAAAATAGAGACTAAAAAAAAAGCTTTTTTATGTAAAAATGATCCTTATTTTTAACAGATAACATAATTATTTTAAAAAATGCGGATATACTCAACTCGTGTTGATGTTTCATTATACCGACATTGTTCGTTCCAGGGGTGCGAATTACAGCGAATATTTTGCTTAGGTATTAAAGAAACGAGGTTAAATTGGAGTCGGCAACTTTTCTTAATCAAGTTTAATACTTACCTCATTTAGAAGAGAATAAAAAATCAGTAATTCAGTAGACATTTATGTCAATACCATAGTCACAGTTTTTGCAATATTATGTGAAACATTAAATAAAATAAAATGAAATAAATTTAAAATAACAATAGAAAATATCTAAACGACGGAGTACGGTATGGTACGGTAGTATTTACACGACGGTAAAATATTCATCATCATCAGCCTATATACGTCCCACATGCGCGTGAAAAGGTTTTTACAGGGTCGGCAACGCGCAAGTGATTCCCCTGGTGTTGCAAGCGTCCATAGGCTACGGTAACCGCTTTGGGCCGTATGCTTGATTGCCACCTTAGTGGTATAAAAAAAACATGAGAGAAACACATGAGGAGATTGGGCCATAACACCACCACGCTGGCACAATGCGGGTTGGTGGGGTAAAACGGTTGTAGTAACAACCGGGACCAACGGATTAACGTACCTTCCGAAACACGGAGGAGATCGAGATTATAAATTTGATTGACCCATCCCGGGACCATTCATGGCGAAAGTTGCTTTGTTTTTGTGATCGAAACCAGAGCGCTCAAACCATTACGCCACCGACCTCCTCCTCGAGGTAAAATATAATTTCACATAAACTAGTGAAGTAAACACGCCTCCAGATAGGTATACTAAAATATTTGTAGTTACTTTAATCCATTGTAATTGTAACTCTAGTATTGTCTTAAATTTTCGCGATATACGTTTGAAATAAATTATATTTTTCTTCCCGTGACCACGATCGCTGCAAACTAATCGAAACGTCGGGTAATGTATAATAATTCGGGAAAGTGGTTTTATCTCAAATCCAAATCTCTGATCATTTCGCAAAATTAGTAGTAAACAATTACAGAATTATTGAAAAACATCTGAGGCATCTGAAACTGATGTCGTCTCTTGTCATTATTAACATAAAGGCAGACAGAGATGGCATGGCATCATGTTAAACCACGTTTTATAATAAAGGGGCTAATTCTAGACATAGAAAACAGTTCTCCGGGTTATTTTTTTATTACTTAATGTGTTTATTGAACTAAGAATAATAGTCCCGTTTGAGTTTATATTTGAGTCAAGCAGTCAAGGGCCAACAGCGTACATTGCTTACGTACTTACGGTATAAAATGTTAATTAACCAATTAGTTTAGGATGTTTTGTTATAGAACAATATCAATTCAGTAGAGTATATAAAATGAATACAATGATATAACAAAATTATAATTTTTCTATATTATAACAATAGTCCTCCGATGAATCCTGCTGTATTACATTCCTTTTCCTGATTTATGTTTGGTGCATTAAAGAGCCATTTTCACCTCTCCAGCAGCAAAATAGCTCTTTTGCTTCGTAAAATTTCCAAAGAAAACCGGTTTTAGCAGCGAGCGTGAGGCAAAGTAAGTTTTTAAATAAATTTGAGATAGGCAGTAGCGCGTTCCGAAACTCACGACTAGCACTAGTCGCACAAGTAAGTACGTAATTTAATTATTTTAGTTTATAAGCTTAACTATTTTAATTTATGGACGATTTCTTGAAAAATAATAATAACTATATAATTCATAAAATACTTTGGCAGGTTCACTGTATATTTCTCACATTTTCATTTTTTCTCACTCATCTTTTTTAACAGTGACGGCTTCAGATTTTGACTATATTTTTATACTAAAATAAATGAAAACTTCAGGAATTCAAGGCAAAAGCGGTTGCTTTACAAGATAGTATGTTCGCGAGCACTACACATGTTACAGTCCTATTTTTATCGGAATATTACCTCTCCCAATGTACTTGTTTTAGTTTAAAATAAGGATTATTTTAAAGCAGCTGAGAAAAGATCAACGCAAAGATACCCGAACAACATGAGCCATCAAGACAGCAGTCCCACACCCAGCCTTAGGGCAATAAATATTAACGCAACAGTTTAATGTTTATACCAAGGTGCTTAGGCTATAGCCCCTTGAAAAAGTACTAAAAAGAGGAGATTCAACTTTATTCTTATTCCACTGCAACGAACCCTAAAAGGAGAGTGTTTTTAAAACATTTGAAAACGACACATTGAAAGCGAGATAGTAAAATTATGAACAGTTGAACAGTATTTTGAATAAAAACTAATTTAACAATTTTAAAATCTAGGCACTCATTTTAGCTTACATATTTTTCTTCATCATTAAGATGACGAAAAAAATTTTGACAATATTTTTGCCCCTTCAGTTTTTGCCTAATCAAATATCTAAATCGTACAAGCGACTTTACAGTTTCACTAAACAACTCGTAGCAGAAATGACTCTCTAAAGCAATGTGCATTTGGAAACTTAAAGAGCATTCTGAAACATAGCTTAAGATCAACAAATTATAAGAGCAACAAATATTTGGCTTAAGTAAACATTTACTTCTATTCGTGGTAAAGTCACGATAGATTTTGGTCTAATTTGCTTAACAGTAGAGGAAAGTTACCAAACACCCATAAAAATCGCCTGATAATAAAGTAACAAAATCTCAATTAAGCACACCATATGAATACCACACCGTTTATCAGCATTTGAATTGTTATTCCACGGGTATCTTATATTGCAGGGAATAAAACTATGACGTAAACAGTCCTATTAGTATTATTTTCGTGTTTTAATTCTTGTTTGAATAAAACCAAACAAGAATAAAACACGAAAATAAAAATACCTCCGTAAAAGATGATTTTGTTTGACTACCCGCCGTCATAGGAGTGTTTACGTTATGAATCGTAGATACATATATCACTAATCTGTGGTTATGAAACAGAAAACTTTCGGCAGCTGAAATAAAAATTGTTTCATGTAGTTGAGTATCAATTTTCATTTGATTGGGTATTATTGTATACGATTACGATTACATGGTAGTGTAATGATTTTGAATATTTTGTTTTATTTTTCATTGTTAAAATCAATTTACAATTTAAAATGTGGTTTTTATGTTGCTGTTACTGTTTGACAGTTTATTTATTTAGAATATTAAAGCAATTCAAATTATCATCAAATATTTTAAAACTATACCTGTTTTTAGTTATTTTTATTGTATTCATAATAATAAGTGAATAATATAATGTGGCTGTAGGTATCTGATATTAAAACATATTATTGTAAAGATACGGTTTCCGGTAAGGAAACCGCGCCACCTTTGTGAAATAAACATTGTTATTAATATGGGTTAATAATAATAAATGATCATGAAATAGTCAATATAATTATTAAATTAATATGTTAGTTATAATTAAAATGTTTCTGTAAATTATTGTAACATTTAAACCACTGACTTCCGGTGGATCACGCCACTTTTGTTTGTGAAAAACAAGACAGATATAAAAAGCCGGAGCAGAGGCTCAGCGGTCATTCTTATTTGAAACGTCGATCGGCTTATAAGTGTAACAGGAATTACTGATCCTGAAATACATAACAGTATATAAGTTAAGTTAGATTATAAGTAACGAGGAATAAACCTTGTTTCGTTTCACCTACCTGGATTGTTTGATTTCATAACAGTAGTATTGTTCACGAATACTCGTGAATACCCTATATTTACAAAGTTCATTAAATGTAGCATTTAAAGTCGTATTACTTAATTTTTCAATAAAAAGCGGCGAAGAAAACCTGCGCACACATAGGTACACATATTACACATAGATTAATATTATGACGGTTTGAGTTTGTTGTTTTTTTATTTTATAGCTACTTTGATTATATAATGGAGACATCGTTGGTTTATAAAACTAAGTAAGTAATTTTGTGTAGTAGCCAAGCTAAGGCCGGCGATCCCTCGGACAATATGGTGAGTGCGGCGATGCAGCGCCAACAATGCGCCGCGCCCACAAAGCTCCGCTAGATAATGGATATTGCTTTTCTTGCGAGTTTCAAAGCAGCCTACTTCGGAACCTCTCATAATCCGCTTACAGCTCCTCGCAAGTACGTTATTGTGCTTTAGTGGAAACATTTCCTTCGGCGAGTTGAAATTCGTGCCTCCAGTTACCTACCGTGATAGGGCTTTGTTGCCGAAAGACCGGCAAATAGGGGGGTAAGTATTATTGTACTTGATACTTAAATAAAGTTGTCGAGTCTACAATGGGGCCGTATTTACGCAATCAGCTTCCAGTGTCATACACCGCGCGCTGCGATTGTACCGTGAATATTAATATTTGTTAGCTTATTATTGTTAAGCTTTTTGAATTAAATTATTTATGTAGGTACTTTTATGTAATAAACGATATATAAGGCACCTATTTGTGTACTCAACCAAGTAACCAAATAAAATGATTGACATGACAGTAAGCAAGCAAGCAGCAATTGCAAGCAGCATGCAGGCAGCAAGCAGGCAGAGTGCATTCAGCGTCCAGGCAGCAAGCGTACAGGGAACAAGCAGGCGGCACGCCAGAAGTTTCGCCTCATCAGTCCTTCTCTTCACTTGCACCCACGAGCTACGTTCTATTTCTTCGTATGCTTGCACCCACTGTACTGTGTTGACTTTTATTCCATTAATTACTTTAACCGACTAAGTTGCCTGAAAGTGAATGTTATTTGCAGAATTGAAATGTTGTTATTGTTGTTTGGATTTAAATATGGATGTTGAATGTTGTTGTTGTTTATGTTATTGGATTGAATTGTTTATTTTTGTTGTTGATTGTTGATGAATGTTCTGAGTGTATGTAATAAAATTAAGTGTATTTATTTATTGTACTGTATATAACAAGGCTAGGTTCTAGGTTTGGGAAAATCAACACGTTTTTAACTTTTCCCCGAGGCGCGGCGGCCAGAACAGTGCGTTTGGGCAGGTGTCGCAGACACCGTTGAGTATCAAGTGAGTCAACTCAATTATCCACAGTGAGTGCCATAAATTTTGTGTCCGCACGCCGACACGGCAATTACTGTCGCCGCTCATCCGCAAAACGATGTTAATAGCCCTCTGATTCCTACATTTATCTCGGTTACACTGTATCTTTTATTATTCCTAGTGAATCGTGAACTTCGGCAGTAAAGATTCCTACGTCGTGGCTTCCCCTAATCGCTACGGTGTAGGGGTAAATTTGCCAAGGCGTAATGACGCTAAAATGCCTAACGGGATTATATCCGCATTCGGAGTGGGTCACTGAAATTTCAGTACCGCGAGACAGAGATGGACCGAGGAAAGAAAATTAAAGATTGCGCTCCCACTGTAATATGTCACATAGTAGATTTTTTTCCCCGTTTCAAAAACGAAATGAATCCGGTTCATAATATAACCTGACGAAACGTTACATTGTAATGAAGCCAATGTCTGTAGGAAAACTTAAATACGGCTACGTTACAGGGACTCTGAGTTTTTATTAAGTTTGCAATCTTTGTTATACTGTTGGAGAATTAAGACAAGGACATCGTACTCAAACAAAAATCCTTATTGCTTTTTTCAGAGGATACTTTGAGGGTACGATGGTAAACAAGGGCTCTTTTTATTACAAGTTTTCGTAATTAGTGTACGCTCATTTCGGTATACTAGGCTGGAACTTGATTAAAACTCAGATATTATTCATGTGTTTGCGATTTACTTTCCTTTTGGTTGGAAAAGCTTTCAGAAAAGTTTGGACAGTTTACAAAAGGGACAGTTTGGCAGTCAGCATGTGTAATCCACATTCGTTACATCTCGCGGGACGTGATACAACGTTGGGTGACTCGGCCCTTCACTGCAAGCAGTATACCTACGAAATAAAATTATTTCACCCACTTTATTATGATATTTAAACTACTCCTGTTTTAAAATTATTATTTATATGTACTGTAATATTGCATGAGCGGTTATATTTTGGCCACAAATAATTTTCAATTTGATTGCATTGACGTTTATTAACGAGAAAATAACGTTACTTATTCTATTTTTAATTTATTACAATCACTAAATTGGACTAATGTATTGTAAAGAAGTCATCTTGTAAAAATCAGTCTTTATTTTAAATAAGTAGGTATTACATCACCCGATCCTCGGAGTTTGTTACTGAATCTTGGCCAGCGTTTTTCCGGCTTAAGAAGTTATAAATTTATAAAGGCACTTTCTGAAAACTATTCGGGACAGAAAATAGTTAGTTAAGTCGGCATTTTCTGATACGAACTTAAGATCCGCAGCGAACTCTAAAAGGCAGACCCAGCGCGCCAATTTTGGTTGCGGCAATTATTTAACAATTTGAATTTTAAAAATTACAAATGTATACAAAAGACTATAATAACGGCATGAACAATATTGGGAAGATAGTGGGAAGATAGAAGTTAGAATCAACGTACATATGAAAAAGACTGAAAAAAATTTACAGGGTCCTAGTCCGGTGGCAAAGTGGCAGCAGTCGCCCGGTTAGTGAAAGGTTCGTGATCGTGTCGCATCCCAGGATATGTATTCTTCTAGTCCAAATATTTATGTAATGTTAGCTTAATATGCTATATACGAGCGTAATAAAAAATATTCATGCCTTCATGAATATTTTTTATTACACTCGTATGTTTGACGAGTATTAGAAAAAAAAACTAAATTATCATGCTAATCATTAAACGGTTGGCGATAGATGGCTTCTTTCTTCAGATATCTCAAAGTTGCGAATTAAATTTATATGCAAGTACTAGAACAAGTACAAAATGTTCTTATATATAAGGTCCAATAAAATTCAGCACTGAAAGAGAAAAAATACATGACTGTTCAAAAATGAATTTACTGTTCCTCACAATATTTTTCCTTAGCTGCAATGAACAAACAACAGCACATAAAATGTAATAGTTGCACTACGAAAACCGTCTTGATGTGCAATTTCAACCGTACTTTTTCATACGAATAAACCAGATTTGAAAACATTTATGCGACTCTTACAAGTTTTTCTCTTAAAAAAAATCGTTTAAGTATCTGTCTAGCTGTGTGAGGTCTGGTATTGTTAAGATGCAAAATGATACGGCATTATTGGTTATTTTTACGTATTTCATAAATAAATTCCAGTAAACAAAATTGTCGTGTACCAATTGCTAGTAACTTCGTCGTTTTTAAGGATGGCCATACAAAGGAGAGGATTTAGTCACATGTGCAGTTTTATGAAAAAAAAAGTTGCCATCATCCGCTTACCGGCAGACTAGATGCTTGCTACTTTGGTTGGTTTTGACTCACCTGGAAATACATAAGAAACCGATTGCTGCTTTATTTTGGAATCATAGCTGTAAGTCCACGTTTCGAGACCTGTCACTATATTCCACACCAAATTTAACGTCCTCTCATTAAATCTGGCAAGTACTGATCCCATTGCACTAAGTTACACGGCCTGATTTTTGAGCCTCAGTTAAATGGTGAGTGATCCATCTAGAAAACAATTTTTAACACCCAAATGTTTTTGTAGGATTGATTGTTGTAATATGACTTGTGCCTACCTAAGGCAGGCATATCTGAGGAGTCTCATGGTAGGTCACATGCCTTTCCGTTCATCATCAGATCATACGGCGGGCATAGAGCATCGATGTTTTCGATGTTCACCGCAGTAGACGGATGACCATCACGAAATTCGTCACTGAGATTGGTACGTCCACGGCTGAATTCTGCAAACCAACTATAAATAGTAAATTTGCATGGTGTTTCATAGCCAAAGGTAGTTTGAAAGCAAGCGATACTCTACGTAACCATCAAACTATATTTATTTTTAATACCATGATAAATCATACTGCGACAATTTCGCGAAGCTAAATTATAAAATATAATTTCGAAGGTTTAGTGTAAGGAAAATTTCAAGTGATTCACTACCGGCCTTTTTATCATCTGTTTATAGTATGCGTCCTTTAATTGGGAAAATTTTGAGTGATAGTTTAATTACCTTTGAAGTGAAGTGCCCCACTTGGCTGAAGCCAAATCTAGCTGGTCACTAACCGGCCCTGGATCTGGCTTTCCCATTTCCGCCTGCTCCCAGAAACAATGGGACGGGCCTCTCTGCAAATTGGTGCGGGACAATCTTTTAAATACGTGAACCAGTTTTGCGGATCGAACCCGTCTCTTGGCTGTGGGAGAGTGTGAATCTGGTCTATGGCTACAGGCTTTGCTTTCGGCTAGTTTAAGTATACTCCTTGACCACACTGCTTTTCGTTTTGCTACCTGTTTGCGTTTAGGAACCGTTTGCAATGACCCTCACCGTTGCCTTTGTGGTAGTCTAGTTGATGATCTTGGTCAGCATAGCATTTCTTGTGCAAGTAGTGCAGGTCGATTTTCAAGGCATGCTGAAATCAATAATATCATTCGTCGGGCGGGCTCTTGCTACCTCCGGGGCCCCTGCTGCTCTGAAGCCTAACGGTTTAGCGCGCGACGATGATAAGAGGCAATGAGAGACATGCTGTCAAGCATGACTCTTGTGCCTTGGAAAACGGGTAGATCTTTGGTGTGGAACGCTACTTGTGTGGACATCTTAGCCATGTCCCATCTTCCAAGTACCTAGTCGACACTAGGATCGGCTGCTGCTTCTGCTGAATCACTCAAATATGCTGGCTTATTTGTGGATCACATATTTGAGCTGCTTGGCGTTAAGACATCGGGACCTTAGGGTCCAGGAGCACACCGACTGTTTAGGGACATTGCAGATGGTTTATGTGGAAATTTAAGTAACAATAAGGCTGGTATGTATTTCGCACAAAGAAAAGGCTTCGCAATTCAGCTAGGTAATGCCTTATTGGTACACTTCCTTTTTCACAAGATTTAGGTTTTGTTTTTTATTTATCAGTTCGGTTAATTTTAATTAAGTGTGTAAAAATATATATGATAAAAATTTTTGATGTAAGTGGCCAGTTTCGGAAACTTCAGTGCGCTCTATGTACCTACTCATTAGTAAGTACATATAATAATGTATTATAGATATATGCTATTTTTATGTACGGAAAATATCTTTTTCTTAACTTTATTTGTTCGAAGGATTTGGTAAAAAGATTTTGTCAGGCAGAGGGTCTTCTAGAATAATTTTCTAAAGGTCAAAAGATCGTTTGCTCAAAGGTCCGGGGCGGTTCATGAGATCGAACGATCAATTTTATTTGATCGTAATATCTTTTAATAATAGGTTTGAATTTCCTCACAGGCCAATAATTTCTAGTTGGTAGAGAACACATAACTATGATGCAACTCCAGTTTAATCAAGATCGTTGGTATTCATTTAGTACAATTTGCGCTTTGTATGCGACGCCTTTGATAACGTATGAGCAAGCGCTGGCATTCGATACATGTCTAATCTAATGCGGCAGATCAAGCATACGCAGTGCTGTCAATAGGAGTAACATGATAGCCGAGTTAATGCTGGGTAGCCCATTTAACTGTCCTTGTGCGATTACAGCTTGATTGACTGAGATTAAATTACTATATTACATAATCGTATGCCACGACATAGACATACAAAATGAATAGTTATGAAATAGAATTGGCAATACCTACTTTTATATAAACTACATCTCTAATATAATCTAGGGTGTAAGGGGGACACGAAAAAAATCAGCTGTTCCATACAAATAGGTCGTGTAGATATTACAATTTGTATGAAGCAGCTGATTTTTTTTTCGCGATGTCAAATTTTTTTTTTATCAAGTCGTGTTTATGGTCACCAACACTGCCACCTGCCTTCGTTTTGGAGTGCGGCCCCCTTACACCCTGTACATAAATAAATCTAGATTGATGAAAATCATGACTTTCATTTTTTTCCGAATGTTATAAATACGTAATTTCTGGATTCCGAATTTTATAAGTACTAAGAATCAAAAATCCGATAGTTAAATTTGAATTCATTTATTTACGATTGCAATGTTATTTTTGTATTAATGAAGGATAACATTAAGTTAGACTTTTAGCCAAACGCAGCAAAGTGAGTGAATCAAGCGGAGCATGAATTTGCTTGTTTGCTTGCTAAATGTTGCTTTTTTTATTGTAATTAGTGTATTCGCTTAGAGAGTGGAGATGAGGGGCGGAAGCCCCCGCTAGAAAGAAAACTACAAATACATAAATAAAGCTGCCGGTTAGGTTAGGTTAGACTTGTGACCTTCCTTTTGCTTGCTGCATACATGTTTGCCGCATGCATGCTTGCATGTAAATTCTGTAAAAGTGAAATGAAGATTTGACAAATAAAACAGCGGTGTAATGAAAATTTTTCGGGCTTGCTTATGATAGGTACCCGATCGTAGGGTCTATTAGTTGGCTAGGTTAGGGTAAACTTGGGACCAATCGTGACCAATTGTGACTTTCCGGTTAAGTGGTAGAGAATGCCTAATGGCAAAGTCCAAAGACATAAAGTCCGCCGAAATGTAACTTATTTTGTGCAATTAAAGTATAAATTAGTAAATCGCAGCAGAGTGAGCGAAAGCGAGCGGAGAGTAAAATTGCTTATTTACTTGCTGCAAGCTTGCATTTGTGCTGCGTGATTACTTGCTTGCTGCATGGGTGCCTACTACAACAACAAAATAGAGACATATTCTATTTTGGCTTACAAGGCGTATAATGAGTTTAAGAAATTTGGAGTTTTATGAGATTTCGGATTATTATTGAGTCGGAGTTTGTTGGGGTATTAAATTCGGAATTTAGATTTTCTTAATCTTGAAAATTCGATGTTTTGTAATTTAAGATTTATAAAAAAAGGCTTTATGATATATCAGAGTTGTAATGATCGGAATTCCTTAATTCGGAATTTTGAGAATCATTATTATGAATTTCGGAATGAACTTTTTTGTACTTATGTACCCTTATAAATCGGATTGATCGGGATAATAATTGGAGTGCTCGGTAACTCCTTGCTGATTGCTCCACTGATTTAATGAATTGAGAAGTATTTAACAAGTACCGACGAGAGCGCTCTGGCCCAATGAGTTTCAGTTCCAGATTAGCAGACAGCGCATACGTCGTCCAGGAATGTGCAAACGAGCTTTTTGAATAATGACGCAGACGCTCGAACCATTCGCACTTGATTAAGCGCCCCTTTGAAGTAAACGACACGATGATTAATAACTGTTTATGACAACCATCTCAAACGTGGGCGCTACAATATAACATATACAAAGGTATGCTTCAGAAATGTTTTTAAGCGAGAAATTTCGGAACTGAATTCTTCTCAGTTTGAACGTTGTGGCAGTAATTATCGCATGGAGCGCGCTTTAATAAACTTTTCACACTGACTAAACAAAAATATTTCCTCGAAAAACTAATAACACTTATTTTTCTTTAAATATTTTACCCCTTTCATGCAAGAATTTGTTCATAATAGAACATATGAAAAAGCCATTTTTTATGAACGGAATTCAGAAAAAATATATTAGGTACTTACATAGGTACAATTTATTTTTAATGTCATTTGAAAATGTTACCACATTTTGATGCAATTGAAACAATAAGTAGTTACTTGAAAAAAGCTACGTATCTATTAGCTTTTTACTACGTAATACCTACGCAATTTCTCAAAAACAGATAAGTATGTATGTATGTATATGATAAGAACACACCTAGTTAAAGTAGTTAAATCGACAACACATCGAAAGAGACGTTTTCAATGACTTCCCTTTATGTCACATGCACTAGTAATACAATTTTCAAAATCTAAATGGTAAGTACATAATTTTACTATTGATACAATAAAAATTAGAAAAAATATAAGTTAAAAGTTACAAAAATAGAATAAAATGAGACTAAAACGGCAACAACATAGGTTTTTATAATGAAAACGAACATGTTATTCATAAGTCGTGGGGGTATTTTTATCAATATTTTTGTATATTTTGAATTTTTATTTAACGGTTATCTATACAATGAATAGTAATATTATAAATAAGAAAGTAACTCTGTCTATCTGTCTGTCTCTCTGTCTGTTACCTTTTCACACTTAAACTACTGAACTGATTTAGATGCATTTTAAGAGGGAGATAGTTTCAGACACAGGGAAGGATAACAAAGGATAATTTTTGGAGCGTTAGCCAACATCCACGCGGACGGAGCCGCGGGAGGCCACTAGTATCAAAGCCCAAGCTCTTAATTTATGTAAGAGAAGTACGAGTGTAGGAATAATATTATTATTAAGTATTAATTAAAATTATAATCTTGATCGGAGTCATGAGTTTCGTAGTGTTATTTTTTTATTTTAGTAGGTAATGTTGGTGCAAATCTATAAAGTGATGTCTAATTTAGTGTTGCTTTCCTTGTACAGTATCATCCTATATGAAGGGATAATGTTAGTAGGAAGAATAATACAAAAAAATCGCTATAGATATGATATAGGTAATTTTAGATATGAGGGATGAAATGACAAGTAGAAATAGTAGATAGTGTGAAGTATATAACATACATATTGTTCACTATGTCGGCCAGGGTCGATGATTGTGATGCCGGGCACGTGCGTATTATTGGCAAGCGGAATCAGAGGCTGCCGTCAACGCCTCGCTACGCCTCCCTTAGATTCATGCTGCCCTCCACTGAAAGCTGTAAGATACATTAATATAAACTTTCACACACCTGCTCGACAATGTCTAATTACATATCATGCAAACCTTACGTAAAGCAAGTCATTAAAGCCCTTGGCTTTAGCCGGGGTGTAATGTTGGACTGAATCTCATTATAACCCGCTGGGTTGTAATATTTTCACTTTTCATAGTTCTTATTGCAATGGCCTTAAAGTCTAATTTCGTAATAATAGATCAACTAATACTCGAAGGCCGGGGCCGGCGCCGCGTCGAACTCATTTGAAAATCAAACTTTTTCTAAAAGCTAGCTGGCACGGCAAGCTGAATGGAACACATTTGAAATTAAACAAAAGCCGCGAGTATTGTAAGACGCTGCAATAATACGTAATAACTGCAAAGATTTTATAAAAATGTATCAAAATATAAGAAAAGTTCTGTTAAAATGTCGAGTGACGAAAGTGATTTAACTCCTGAGTCTATTAAATTGGATGCCTTAGGCATTGTTCATAATCTCATCATCATTTCAGCCGAGAGACGCCCACTGCTGGGCATAGGCCTCCCCCAAAGATCTCCATACCGATCTGTTCTGCGCTGTCCGCATCCATCGGATTCCCGCGACCCTCACCAGATCGTCGGTCCACCTTATGGGAGGCCTACCAACGCTGCGTCTCCCGGTACGCGGCCGCCACTCGAGGACCTTTCCGCCCCAACGGCCGTCAGTCCTTCTTGCAATGTGGCCTGCCCACTGCCACTTGAGGTTCGCAATTCTTCGGCCTTTGTCGGTGACCTTAGTTCTCCCGCGGATCTCATTATTTCTGATTCGATCACGCAGAGAAATCACTAACATAGCCCTCTCCATTGCCCTTTGGGTGACATTGAGCCTTCTTACTAGGCCCATTGTAAGCGGCCACGTCTCAGTTCCGTAAGTCATCACTGGCAACACACACGAATTAAAGACTTTCGTCTTGAGACACTGCGGTAGTTGGGCCGAGAATATGCTGCGAAGCTTCCCGAACGCTGCCCAGCCGAGTTGGATCCGTCGATTGACCTCTTTCTGGAAGTTGGACTTACCAAGTTGGACTATTTGTCCCAGGTAAACATATTCGTCAACAACTTCTAGTGTAGAGCTTCCAACCTTTACAGGAGTGGGTACGACATGGGAATTCGACATTATTTTCGTCTTATCCATGTTTATTTTAAGACCCACTTGTTGGGAGACTCTACAGAGGTCGTCGAGCATTGTGCCCAAGTCTTCCAGGTTGTTAGCCATGACTACGATATCATCCGCAAAACGAATGTGAGTCATGTACTCGCCGTTTGTGTTGATGCCAAGTCCTCTCCAGTCCAAAAGCTTTAACACATCCTCCAACGCAGCAGTGAACAGTTTCGGCGATATAACATCGCCCTGTCTCACACCTCGCTGAAGACGTATTGGTTCCGAGTTTTGGTCCTGCAGGCGGATTGACATAGTGGCGTTTCCGTACAGTGACTGCAGCACTTGGATGTACCGATAGTCTATTTGGCATCTCTGGAGTGACTGAAGCACGGCCCAGGTCTCGACAGAATCAAAGGCTTTCTTATAGTCCACGAACGCTAAGCATAATGGCAGGTTGTACTCTTCGGTCTTCTGTATAACCTGCCGCAGCGTATGTATGTGGTCTATGGTACTAAAGCCTTTTCGGAATCCGGCTTGTTCGGGAGGCTGAAAGTCGTCAAACCTACGTGCGAGACGATTCGATATAACTCTCGAAAACAGCTTGTAAACATGACTCGGGAGAGTGATGGGTCTATAATTCTTAAATTGGGTCCTGTCACCCTTTTTGAAGAAGAGTGTCACCACGCCCCCATGCCATGCTTTTGGCGTTTTACCCTCGAGGATGATGGAGTTAAATAGCCTCTGAAGCGCTCTCAAGACTGGTCGTCCACCTGCTTTCAAAAGCTCCGCTGTAACTCCATCGTCGTCCGGCGCCTTGTTGTTCTTAAGCTGTTTGAGAGCTACACTAATCTCTTACAGGCTGACGTCCGGGATATCTTCGGTGTAATGTCGGGTTAATTTGGCTCTCGGATCGGTGGCCTGAGTGACAGGTGTGCGTGATGTGGCGTAAAGCTGTCCATAGAAGTTTTGAATCTCGGCCAATAGCTCAGGTCGGGATGTAACCAATCTGCCGTCCTCTGTCTTCAGCTTCGTCAGCAAACTCTGTCCAAGCGTCAGATCCCTGGTGAACACTTTGGACTGGAGCCCCTGTTCCGCTCGATTGCCTCTTTAATACGTTTAGTATTAAATCGGCGCACGTCTCGGGTTAGGGACTTAGAGATCTGTTTATTGAGCTGTCGACGAGCGTCTTCAGAAGACTGCAGTCCACGTCTTTCCTCCATGAGCTTTAATGTTGGCTTAGAGATTTTCTTACGGCTGGGTTTAAAGAGCCCTAAACCCGCCGTAAGGACAGATTCCACGAACCTGTCGTTGTAAGTGTCAACATCTGTGCAGTCCTCCAGGCAATCAAAGCGATTTTGCAGTTCGAGATGAAAGCGTTCGGGGTTTTGTATCTGGATAGCATTAGGGCGGAGCGTAGGAGCGTTGTTCATAATCTATTCCTAGAGAAGTGAAAGGACAAATACCTGAAAGCCTACAACGATTTCGACAAATGGAAAACTGCAAAAGGTGCAAAGTCTGTGACTGAATCAGTGCTTCTGAACATCAATTTTCACTTTTAATTTTAATTTACTATAATAAAACGCTGTTTTTTAGTATAGCCTTGTTTTTTTATTGTCTAGAGTACACTCCTCGGGGATAAACTCCTGTTTTTGTCTTGGGCACGCTTGAACCTCTCACTGCGCTCAGGACACGTTTCAATTCCCTTGCTTCGCTCGGGTATTAACTCATAACACCCTCGCTGCGCTCGGGAATTACATCTGGAGTCGTTCGTTACGTTCAGGTTTCAATATAGTGCTCCTGACAATAAACAGTGCTTTATCCCCTCGGTGTATAATCTACTATTATCGGTTCTATACCGTAGTCCTGTAGTCCCATTGGACGTCCAATTGACGGATAGAAGTGATATGTAAGTATTGTCATTAATTATATATTTATATTATAAAATTATATTTATATATAGGTTTCATTATCCATTTTCTAAAGGTTTTATTAAAGTGGAATAGTTTTGTTTGAAATTAGATAAGTAAGGCTGCACATTTCTACAATGAAATGTTTCCATAGAAAACCGATACTGGGATGAAAATTATTTTCGGTGGTCCCATTAGCTAATGGGTCCTCGGTTAAATGATTTTTTCCATCGTCCTGTCAATGGATGGGACCCTACTATGGGACTACTGAAAAGAACCGATATTTATTTACTAGGTCTTTAAAACTGAGAAGAATAAAAATTAAGGAGGGAATAATACGCCTGCTCAGGGAGCTCTGGAGCTCTATGAGCAGGCGCTATGTTCGGGAACATGGAGGAATCTATGCTGTTACATAACGCTTTCTCCTGATTTTAAGAGGGTAGGCAGTGCGTGGGTAGTCTCCATGGTGCTACGAGCAACTATAGGCTACGGCAACTGCTTATCTCCTGGCAGGCCGTACGCTTGTTTGTTTGTTTGATATGGTATACTATATGCATAG
The DNA here is from genome assembly GCA_947347705.1 of Nymphula nitidulata. Lineage (NCBI taxonomy): Eukaryota > Metazoa > Arthropoda > Insecta > Lepidoptera > Crambidae > Nymphula > Nymphula nitidulata. Next base: position 10,163,512 of record OX374625.1, on the reverse strand, counting down.
ACAAAAACACATTTTGCCTTTAACGAAAACGTGATTTAAAGTAAGACCTTGCTTAAACTTGATATCGTCTCTAGCCTTTATTGAGAAAAATGGGCCAGCTGCAGTTTTAAATGGGGCCTAATTTTAAACCACGTTTTTAATCGACGGATTAAGTCTATATAAGAACAAAAATAATTTTTATTTTATCAAAACTTCTGTATTAAAATTGTTGTATTGAAAATAATTAGGTAAAAGCAGCTTTTAAAAAAAATTTCGAAAACTAGGTCATAATGTATGTAAGATCATTTTTAGGTAAGGTATAGAATGACATTATATTGACAGCGAGACACAGACCTACTAGTGGTACCCTGTCCACCAACTAGATCAAAACAGATAAACACACACAGATAAACAGATTCAGATTTTTCTAGGTCTAAAAAAGTTCTAATCGTCCTGTAGAAAAAACCGATTATTCTGTTAAAACATCATCAGTTTATATGTTAGATATCAACAAACTAGAATTATTATAATGAGTAGGTAATAGGTACCTACTTACCTTGGACTCAGGTATTGGAACATTTACGAATGTTTTAGTTGTATCTTAAGTATGCGTAAATATGAGAAGGCGTAGAGTTTTAGTTTTAGTTTTAGGAAGCATAAAACGAAATGGTTCTTAAAACATAGATTTTATTAGGCCCATAAATTTTAACACACTCTTTAAATATAAAGTTGGTTGAGCACTAACCTTTGGCCATTTATATTGAGGGAAAGAGACAAACGTAATGCACTAGTGAGCGGCGTAATACAGAATCAAAATCTATCGTAAACGAATTAAGGGAACATCGATAGTAGCATTATAATACGGTGGATCTAGCCCTAACACTACCCGCGTTTCCTCAGCCGTTTCACAAAGACACACGTACAGAAGAGACGTCATTATCGCCTCTCCGATCGTGCATTATTGTGCTTCAGTGTGTTTAGGCACTGCCTACACACATAAGTACACTATTTACGCCGCAATATAGGTGGGGGATCCTATAACGCTTTAAATAGGCTTAGCAAGGAATACTAAAATATTTTATATATCTGCCAGAAATTCTGTGGACCTTTTAAGTAATGTTTATACCTTTATACCTTGTATGTTTACACCTTTTTATGTAATGTTTATTGAGTGAACAAAATGCAAAAGTGACAAAATACAAATACTTACTTTATTATTTTTGTGACGGAAACAGCATATCATTTGGGATTTGGTGTCGTATATTTCACGTGTACCTTTCGGCAGGTGGTTGTTAGAAAATAATATCAAGTAAGAAAAATTGGATACAACATCCAAAGAGAATATTAATGTTATGAAACTTGTTCATTCATATTACATTTGATTTTTGTTTATTTTTCATGTATGTACTTAATGTAAAGTAAATGTAGCCTGAACAAATATGTATTTTTGACACCAAGTAGATTTGCCTCAGCTACATAGCTGCTACAATATAATAAAAGCTTAATCTTTTGACTAATGTTTAATTTAAGTCGCTTGATTAGTTCTTCTTTATAAAGATAAAGAAGAATTAATAAAACACGAAGACATTTGCAATTAATAATATTTTTACATCTATCGACTAATAGATTAGTCATTTATTATGAATATGACGTTCTGTGATTTCACATATTTCTAACAAAAATGTACCTAAATAATCCACAGAATGTATTGTTTTGGTTTATAAGGAAATCCTTGATTGATATTTAAATATTGGGAATTTATTTAAAAGGCATATGAATATATTCATGTATTTTGTAGTACCAATTACTTAAGCTGATAGAATTTATAGATCTACATTCTTCATAGACCGAAATCGGAAAAATGTATGGTTGAAGAATTTATTTTATTATGAATTCTTATGTATCTGATATACGAAATATATATAAATATATAATGCTGCGCAGACATAATAGTCCACCATTAATTTTTTTTCATACACTCATAGCCCAAAGGAAGCATAATTAGGAGCTTCTGTTAATGTAGGTATACTAGATAACGGAGAAATAATGATAATAATATGGACCTATATGAGTATTAGAAATATAATACTTAATAAAAATATAAACATCCATGACTCGTAAACAAATGCTCATAGTCATCATACAAATATTTGCTCCTGCCGGGATTCGAACCCGGGACGTCTTGACCGAGCAGCCTGTATAGCAAGGGGTACAGACCACTCGACCAGAGGGTCGTCAATAATATCATGCTTTGATCGATCGTTGAGATTAGACAGACTGTCTTCAACAAGTACAACAATTCTTACATTTTCTTGGAAAAGTTGTCATCAGGAAACTTTAGCGCTTCTTTATGAAGGAAACAAGATATTACATTTAAATAATATCTTATTCTTATTTGCAATGAAATCCGAATTCTATATGTTGATTTCTGAAGCTTTTACTGCCCTGTCGGTAGAGGCTAATGTACAAACAGAATTTTAAACAAATAAAAAGCGTAACGGGAACTTATTCAAAATAATAATACTAGTTATAGTAGGTATATAAATACGTATAATTATGTCGGTAGCTAGTCAGAAAGTGGGGTAGAGGCAGATATCTCATGTTTCCCGATAAGAAAGTTGGGGACAGAAACGGATGCGAAACCCGTGCCTTGTTCTTCAAACAATAGTAAAGATCGTAATCTAATGAACCCGTTTGTTCATTTAATTAACTTCACAAATTGGTATCCTAACATTGAAAAGCAAGCACCAATTTTGAACCAGCTTGAGTATCTCGTGATGAAGCCCACCCGTCGGGATTGGTTATTAAAGGCGCTATACAAAATGATCGAATATTGAACCTAATCAAGGAATATAATCTGCGGCAGCGAAAACCCAGTCGGTACAATTTAATGTATGAATAATTGAAAACAGAGGTAAAAGGTTCAAGTAGGGTCGTTATCGCTAACCCCAAGGGAAATGAACCAACGGCAGATTTTCTTCCTAGCGGAAAATTTTTTCCTGTTCTTTCTCTAACTTCGATAATAAATTATTTTATTGAGTTACAGTTATTCGATCGGACTTTGTCTATGGGAGTTCTTAAAAGTATATAAGACATTTAGGACGATGTATAGACTAAAAAAGGTATAGCCTAGGGTGGGAGCCGAAGCCTCCCCACCTTTACAATCCGGGTAACTGCTGTAGGGTTCTCCCAAGCCTTCGGGAGCTCAGTGGTTAGATTAGAGCAACCACGAGAATTGTGAAGGTCGTGGGTTCGCAATGCACCCTAGGGAAGATGTTTTTTCTATATTTTACATGTCTTTAAAACATTTATTTGACGGCCGTGTGGTCGTCAGTACCACTGTATCCTAACCCAAATGACCAGGCATGTTGATAAAAAAACGACGATCTTACTGTATTGAGTTGCAATCATTTTTAACCGACTTCAAAAAAGAGAAGTTTATCTATTCGGCTGGTTTTTTTTGTTACCTCAGAACTCGGAATTATGATAACCGATTTGGATTTTTTTATTTTTATTTGAAACAGTAGGTATGCTTACAGATTGGTCTCACGTATTTTTTTTCAAAATCGATTCTGTAGTTTGGTTTTTAAATCAAATAACTGGAATCAAATAACTATTATTTTTTAGTGGTACGATACGATAGTAGGAAATAATATAAGCTGACGGTCACCCACCTTATAAAGTTATTAATGAAAAATATATAAATTGTGAAAAAAAATTTTTACGTGAAAATAAAAACTAGCACCAAATCACTGAAAAGAAAAAAGTAATTTTTAAGTAGGTACTTATTATATCTGTATTTCTGTGTTATCAAGTATCTGAAAAAAACTCTTAATGATTAATTTGAGCTTGATCAAAATGAAAATTTGTTTATCTGCAACACACACAGTTCAAATTATCAAAACATTGTACAATATCAGTTTTGTTTAAGTACTCTTACCTACTAGGTAGTAAGAGTTAGACAGTCTAGGTAAGTACTAGTAGTCATTGCTAATGGTTTTTTAAAGTAAAATATCAATGCGTAGAATTCCGTTTCATAAGCATATTTCTGGTAATGCATCATACAAAAATATACTTTTAGTAATGCCAGCATTTTTCTGCTGCTGCACCAACCATCACCATGTCACTTAAATGTAAATGAACTTATTACATTAAACTCCAAAGAAGCTATTAAAAGATTAGCGGCCAACATTGCTAGGGACTATTCCGCTACGTTTGCTTTCTCGAAAGGCTTAAAGCCCCCGGTATCTCTCTGAGCGTAGGCAATACCTTTTTTTTATTTTACCATTATACTTGGTTATTTTGTTAAAAATAAGTATTACTTAAAGTTAAAAAAATATATACTTCAATTTATGATTTTTCCGTTGATAATTAAAACGTTTATTTCAATATACCTATTTATAAAGAGAAATCAAAGCTTTTTTCAAGGTAATCCAGTTCAAACCACAGAGGAAAAAACTTGGATTTTGTTTCTAATCTAGTTTTTTAATATTTTTATATTCAACTTATGATTTTTGTAATATGTTGAAAGGGTAATGTAGCCATAGTCTTTTTATTATATCAACATGCATTCTATCATACATAATTTATTCTTATAACTAAGAAAAACGTAAGATAGACACATTTTGTTCCTACTATTTGAATAACCGCGTCAAAGCCCGGCAATATAAAAAGTCACTATTTTTGTTTTTCACTTATTTTTTACTTTTTTTCTAGTTTTTTTTAAGTCACTATTTGTTTTAAATATTTGATAGTAGTGCGAATCGATGCAGCCAAAAGAGTTCTTCGTTGTCTTAAACCACGCTGTGGATCAACGAAGTAGAAAAAAGTATTCGCTAATTCAAAGCTTCGTTCCAATCTAATCTATTAATTCAAAAAGGGTCGAAAACGACGAAAGATTATTTTAGTTAAAACATTATCAAAGATGGTAAGATTTTTTTTTTCATTTGTAATAGTGAGTGAGGACACAAAACTGTTTCCGCAGTGTTTTATTTAACTAAAATATAAAATTAAAAACTTCAAGTAACCCCCGGCCTCATTAATCATCTATCTAACACTATCTCATTGAGACTATTCATTAGAGCCCTCTATATCTGCTATACGTTTCTGATTCTTCAAAACTTAAGCATCCCGCAGACTTTTTGATGGTATAGGATCAGCCCAAGGTTAGTATGTCATGCTGATCGTAAACAGCTGTTGCAATTTGCTCCCTAACTAATATTTTATTTTAACAATAATTACGGCCCCGTTTTCAGTAATCACTAAATATTAATTATATTTAAACAATCAAAAGTGTATATAAATGTGTAGTGACAACCAATTGTGCCTTAATATCAGTATTATGATATTGTAAAACCGGCGAGTGACTCATCACAGTGAGTTGTCAAACGTTTTCGTTGCTATCCCTTTCAAGTAAGTTGTGTTTTAAATTCAGTTTTAGTCTGTATTTATTGATAACTGAGATGTTTAAATAGTCTTTCCATATTTACATCGATAGTGTTTGTATTTTTTGCCGTAAAGTAACCTCACTTTTAAGTTGATTGAACAACTTCTTGAGAACAAATAACGGTTTTGTTTTATATTTTATTTGTGTTTACTATCATAATAAAATGATGACCCGTAAGGCCTTGGCTCGCCAGGAGGAATATCAACTGGCTTTGCAGGAATTAAAGGCTTCCAAGGAGTTGGTTAAGCAATTGAGTAGGGAAAGGGATGACAATGAAAAAGAACTGTTAGATTCTCTAGACATTAACTGTAAATTAAAAAAGGAAATGGGTGAGTTGTACACTCAAAATTTAATGTTAATTGAGGAAAAGGACAAATTGCAATATACTATAGACCAATTTGACCAGTGCAGTGATGAGTATGAGCAGGCCCTCAGGCGCATCGCTGAATTGGAAAAATGTTTAAAAGAGGCTTACAATAATATTAATGTTTTGGAATCTGAAAAATTGAACTGGACCGCCTCACAGAATCACAGTCTATTTGATGAATTGATAGATAGTGCCCCACATATGGTTTCTGTTGCATATAATATAAATCCTGCAGTGTCATTGAACTTTTCTTCTAATGATGAGATTATTAATACACCCAACACTAAAGGATTGGTTAAATGCAGCAGAAACAAAATAAAAAAGTATTTAAAATTAAATAAATTTATTAAGAAAACAAAAACTATGATTAAAAAGCAAAAGTATTATAACAAAAATTTGAAGTTTAGTAAAGAACGTACAGTGTTGTTAAACAAATTAGATTCTTATTCCAAATTAATCAAAGAAAATCAAGAGATGTATGATAATAATGTAAAATATTTAAATGACAAAATTAGTAATCTGCAGACATCTTTAAGTGATATTTCTAATAAATATAGTTCATCAAGAAAAAGTTTGAGGGAACACACATTGACACTTAATCACCTATTCAGCACTTCCAAAACTGAAAATCACCACTTGGCTAGGCGATGTTCCTTGGTGTCAGGCCTGGTCACCTTGGATCAGTTAGAATGGTCCATGTCAATGTGTGAGCCATCTTTCTCTGAACAACCCACATTTGAAATGTTTAGCAGTAATGAAAACAGTTCTTATACACAAACAAACAACAATAATATAATGTTTAGTGATGAAATTGGAAAAGATTTGGGCCTTATGTTAAAAAATAAATTGGGACAAAGTGTAACAAATTACTGTAGTCCGGGCTCATCTTACAATAATATTATGGATAAAATATCCAAACATAACTTGACTAAAAGTGATAATTTGATTATTTTAATTGGAAACAGAGGTAATGTAAACAAAAAATCGCTTCAAAACTATCTTGACTATTTAAATACATTAAATGTGAAAAAAATTGTTATGTTTACATTACCCTACTGTTACAGTTTGCCACAGGAAGAAAATAACATTAGGTATAAATTAAATTTAGTACTGTCCAACATGGCATATTATAGTAAGAAAATACAAGTTATTGACTTCAATATATTGACCAACTTAAAAAATAAATTTTATTTGACTAAAGATAGAATAAATCTATCTAAGTATTTTAGAAGACAAATAGCTGAATTGCTAAGCTATAATTTTTTAACTTTAGCCAGAAATTTGGCTATTCAAACCTCTGCTTCTATTGAGCAGACTTTTATTAATGACCTTGCTTCTATTGAGCAATTTACTCCTGACAATGCTTCTATTGAGCAAATTAGATTGACTAATAATACTGTTTTGGAATCTATTCCAATTCATTTAAATTAGATAATAAGACAACAGAGAAAGTCTCTGGCAAAGTTAAAACAACAGAAAAGTCTAATTATTTAAATATTGTTCACCAAAATGTACAGGGCTTTTCTGGCAAAGATCTAGAAATTAGTTTATTTTTGCAGACCATGGAAGTGCATGTGTTATGTCTAACAGAACATTGGTTAAAAAAAAATGAAATTCTGACCTGTATTGAAAACTATAATATTGTAAGTGCTTTTACAAGAGAATCTACTATTAGAGGTGGATCTTTAATATTATTATTAAATAATATAAAATATAAAGAACGACAAGATGTTGTTCGTCACTCTATTGAGCGAACTATTGAAATTTCCTGCATAGAACTCGAGCAACATATTGTTGTATGTGTATACAGACCTCCCTCTGGAAACTATGATCTATTTGAGGCTTCAATGGAAAACGTTTTAAATATAATAAGTGGCAATAACAAGAAGATAGTTGTATGTGGTGACTTCAATATAAACATTTTGGTATCATGTTCGTACTCAGAAAGGTTCCTTAATTTATTCAGATGTTTTAATCTTCTCCATACTTTCTTTGAACCTACTAGAATTACACCAATATCAGCTACCTGCTTGGATAATATTTTTTGTAACTGTGATGTACTTGAACAATCAATTATATATTGTATAAATTCAGATCATAGTGGACAGAAAATCGCTATTGAGCACCATCATGTTAACCAAATAAAAAAAATAACTTATAGGCCTATTACAGATAGTCGCTTGAGGAAATTTGAAAATAATGTAATGAATAGAATTCACTGTCTAAAAGAAACCGATGATCCCAATAAGTTGTATAGCAGTTTATTTGATAATTTAAATATTGAATTCAAGAATATTTTTAAACAAAAAAGCTTTAAAGTCAGTTCTAAAAGGAAGTTTAGTGATTGGGCAACTCCGGGTATTTATATAAGTAGAAGAAAATTATTTGAACTATACTATCAGAAGTCGACTTCCACTGATCCATTTTTTATTGATTATGTCAGACAGTACTCCAAAATCTTTAAAAAGGTTTGTAATACTGCCAAAGCGAACTTTTTGAGTAATAAAATTAAGAAATCTGATAATAAAATAAAAGCCACTTGGAAAGTTATAAATCAAGAAAGTGGTAAATCAAAAGTTACTAATAGGTGTTTTAAAATTAATGTCAATGGAAAAACTATAGAAACAGATGATGGAGTTGCAAATACCTTCGAGACTTTTTTTTCCAATATACCTATTAAAATTACAAAAGAATTGAATTCTTGTACTAAGCGCGCACTTGCTCTCATAGAGACGAATGTTCATAAGTGCAATATTCCTTTCAATTTCCATGAAATTAACGTTAATACGATCATAGAAGCTTTCAAGTCTTTGAATATGAAAAAGACTGAGGATTTATGGGGCTTTTCTGTTAGTGTTATAAATTCTATAATAAATGTTATATCTCCTCAACTATCGTTTATATTTAATAAATGTATTGATGATGGTGTATTTCCCAATCAAATGAAATTAAGTAAAATAATACCTTTGTTTAAGGCGGGAGATAGCAATGACCCCACAAATTTCCGTCCCATTTCTATTTTGCCGACTCTTAGCAAAATTTTTGAAAAAATTATTCTTAACCAATTGCTTTCTCATTTTACGAGAAATGAATTGCTTCACAATAGACAGTTCGGATTTACTAAAGGAAAAAATACTACAGACGCGGGAATTGCACTTATAAAACACATATTTGATGCTTGGGAAAATCGACAGGATGCTCTAGGTATCTTCTGCGACTTGTCCAAGGCGTTTGACTGTGTTGATCATCAAACATTATTGGGTAAATTAAAGCATTATGGTGTATCAATAAACTCATTAAAACTTATTGAATCCTATTTGACCAATAGAATTCAAAAAGTTGTTATAAACAAAACTGAGTCTTCTGGTGCGCCTGTGCATATGGGCGTGCCTCAGGGTTCGATATTAGGGCCATTGCTTTTTTTAATTTATATCAACGACCTCCCTTACTTTTCAAAAGAATTGTGTGAGACGGTATTGTTTGCAGATGACACCTCACTACTTTTTAAAATAGACCGAACTAAAACTGACTTTGAGGATGTAAATAATGCCATTTCAAAAGTGCTATCCTGGTTTGAAAATAATAATTTATTGTTAAATTCAAAGAAAACAAAGTGTATTAAATTTACTTTACCAAATGTAAAGCAGGTTAGTACTCATGTTGAAATCAATGAAGAAACTATTGAATGTGTTGACTCTACAGTATTTTTGGGAATTAAGTTAGATTCTCATTTACAATGGTATCCTCATATCTCGTCCCTATCTAAAAGACTTAGTTCAGCTGCTTATGCTGTTAAAAAAATTAGGTCTTTGTGTGATGTTGAAACAGCAAGACTTGTTTACTTTGGTTACTTCCACAGTGTCATGTCATATGGCTTGTTATTGTGGGGCACAGCAGCCGACATTGAAGACATTTTTATTTTACAAAAAAGGGCTGTGCGTGCTATTTACGGACTCAAGCCACGTGATTCACTAAAAGATTTATTTAAAGAAATTAATATTTTGACCATTGCTTCTCAATATATATATGAGAACATAATTTATGTTCACAAATATAAACATACCTTTTCAAAACATAGTGATATTCATAACTTAAACACTAGATATAAAAATAAACTTGCTGTTCCAAGTTTTAGACTTCACAAGACAAGTCGCTCATTCATGGGGAAATGTATACACATTTATAACAAAGTCCCGCCAAATGTAACTGAACTGCCTTTTCACAAACTTAAGTTATATGTCAAACAAACTTTAATGAAAAAAGGCTACTATAAGGTCCAAGAATATTTAGATGATAAGAATGCGTGGAAACATTAAAATTCCAAAATGTTTTTAAGTTTATTTACGTGTAAGTATTATGACTATTAACCTCTGTATACCTATTTTGTGATTGTGCATTGTCAGATAGCTTGAAAATAACTATAATACTTTTGACATTGGGTACCTACTTTGTCGGTACGATGATATAGATTCTCTTCTAATTTTAATTATTTTTATCGCTGGGCGGCACTGCACTGCTAAATGTTATATATTTTTTTAACTACAAACATTGTATTTGAATATTTATTTTAAAAAGAGTGACTACACGAGTTTGTTGCCGGAATCTTCTCGGTAGTTCAACTTTTGGAACCGGTGTAAATTCAGACATGACAGACAGACAGAGACTATGACGTTGTTAGTTAATATTTTTTTTGTGATAGTTGTAAAAATGTGTTTTTTTGACGATTTAAAAGTGCTTCTTTGTGGCCTATTTAAATAAAATATTTTTTCTTTCTTTCTTTCTTTCTTTCATGGGAATGTTACCGAAGTGACAGTACACCGAATTTGAAATCAATCGGATCTGTGAAAATTATAATAGTTTGTTTTGTTTTTAAAATGTCTTTATTTTCATAAAATATATAACAGGCGTGATTCACAACTAAGCAAGCACGCAACAACAAACATAACAAATAGGTAATGTGAATTTCACGAGGCTAAAGCACCTACAAAAATTATTTATTACAAGTTATTGTTTGTGAAAGTTAGTAAGGCGCTTTTATCATGTAGAAAAACTAGCTGCTAGATCTTTATGAATTAGAGCTAAAAACCATCCTAGTAACGTCAGCTTTCAAACAAAAAAATACAAATTTAAATAGTTGCATTCGTTTAGGAGCTACGATGCCACAGACAGACACACATATACATGGATACACAGACAGACACGTCAAACTTATAACACCCCTCTTTTTTTGTCGGGGGCTAAAAATAGGTTTGATGTGTTTTCAAGTAAGATTGAACGTTGTTCTCATCATATAATTTGTTTGAGATAATTTATGATTTTGTATTTGGAATAGAGCGCTGTAAGCCGTCTTAAAATGATAAATAAATACAAAGAGATTATTATAGTGTCGCTATTTTGGTTGCCGATTAGTGGCTGCTGTTAGTTAGCCAGTGTACGCACACATCGCCTCTGCTCATTTGCATCTCACAGTATGCAAACTAAGCTTTTACTAGTAAAATTTGTCGACACAGCTACTTAGGTGAGTGAGTACTGCTCACACATGCTACACTAACTTCGTAAGACATTATCGCATCATTTAAACCTATAAGACCTGTTTTATATTATGGAAATTATATAGATTTGTAAATTCTTTTCTTCTTATGTTTATATTAAACTTTTCTAGCTCGCAGAATTACGTATATTAGATACAAGTAGTTTGACCGTTCTGTCAAGCAGCGTTATCCCTCCGGAGGGCTATGAGAATTAGAAAATCACTTGTGTCATGAATCTGATGCTTGACGGGTTAACGTTAACGAAAATCAAAAGACTAAATTAATAATCTTTTGTCTTCCTCTACGGGCTCTTGTATTTTTCATCAAATTATACAACAATTGAATCTAGTAATTATAAATCTGTATCATAGATAACTAATCACAGACACAATAGCTTCATTATTGGAGTTGCCGCGGACTGGTAAGGGACGAAATGTCTTAAAAAGTCATGCGTTGCCTACTGTGACAAAAAACACCATGTGCGAGTCATAAGATGAAATAAGAAATTTTCATTATTTAAAATATTCATGATATAATTATATATAACAGTAATGAAATTATCATATGGTTAAGAATACGCATTTAAAAGAGACGGGGACATCCCATTGTATAATTTCTAATAAAAATAACTTTCATGATAATCTTTTATTAAAGACATATTTTATTAAGAAAAAGCAAAAATATAATTTTATTTAATCTGAGCGTTTACCAACCAGCTATGCGATTCTCTAAAGTCAGCAGCCATGAATTCGTGGCTGTCGGCAACGCCGTCATACTTTTGGCGTTTGTTTGACAACCGTTGGCGACACCAGCGTTCCGACGTCGAGCACGGCGTGAACCGGAACTAAAATGTGGTTGATTTTTATATCTTTATGTAAAAAATCTATCAAATATTGAATGAAGTCAGTGCGATACAATTTTAACACAACAAAAAAGAAATCAAAAAATATCGATTGTACTTCATGTCGTATAAACAAAACAGAGACAATGGTACACAGCCAAGGGACCGACGAAGAGATTAGTGAATACGGATTCACGCATCGCAGTGCGCAAACGTCAAAACCAATGGCAGCTCGTCGTCTTTGTCAGACGTCAAGTTCGATGTCGAATATCTTTGTTTGTGAATCACACTGCAGTATGTAAATTGTGAAGATTTATAGCACAGAAACAAAATGGATAATCAAACAATGATTTTACATTTGAGCGATGCCAGTGTAATAAATTAATTACATAAATTAACTAAGCAGAATTTGCAGGAAGGCCCTTTAAGTAAACGAAGGAAACAATACGTTCGGATCATTAATCAATGTCACGTCTTAACACGACCGGAATGACCGATTTCCGTGGAAGCTGCTATAAAAATATATGAATATGTTAATACTTATACTGTGTGAAGAAAACAAAAACTTGAACCATGTTGATCGATGAGTCGACGTTCTTATCTTTTTAGGTGCCGTTTTTATTTAAAATATATTTCTCGTTTACTTATAAAAAAATACTTTAATCAAGCAACCGTATAACATAATAAGTAAAATCCGCAACAATATTTAATTCATTCGTTACAATACATGACGATGAGCATTAAAATTTCAAAATCGACTTCTAAAGCAGGATTACGCTTATTACTTGTTATATTATTTTGTATTTTATTCCGCATCTCCGTCAAATGGATTTAGAATATGCTTTTGTTTAAAATTTAAAGCGAGATTTTCCAAATATACCGTATTTAATATACCGTGTAATCTGTAGGCCTACCATGAAACGTTTTCCGAAGTTTCAGACCATGATCTCGCTATTAGTTTCGTGACACTAGGAAAACATTTTCTGTTGTATACCGGTCAATCTATTTAATACTGTAAAATAATCAAGATTTAAATAAGGTTTTTTGTATGTGTCATTACAAGGGTCGAGGTGCGTTCATCGGCAGCAAGGCGTGATGGAATTTTTCCACTACAAGAAAAACATAGGTACGGAACGTTTTGCCGCGGTTGCGCCCACTCCTATTGTTTCGCGAGAGACAAGAGAAATTAAGGCAGAATATTTTATTATTTTCATTTTTAATTCCCGCAGTTGAAAGCGAAGTTTAAAAAGCAGATAATAACCTTTACACAACGGCACAAAACAGTAAAATGTGCTCTTTTATTGCTGCTTTAATTACATTCCTCGCGTTCGCAATACTTCCTTCATTTTCGCGCATTACATTTTTATAAAGCGATCGACATTGTCATGTTTTTATTGTTCTGTCCACAGATGGACTTTTTCCTCTTTTTCCTTTTTACGGTTCCGCAACGTTTTTGCTGAGTATTTATCTAGGAAGCTGTTATTATATCCGTGAGCTTGTGAATAATAGGTATATACTCTTAAAATATTCATTTGAAGAATAACTCTCTTTTTTGAGAATTGTAAGCTTTTACCGTAATGGTTTACCGTTTATTTCCATTAACGTCGTTTCTAATTAAGAACTACTACACAATAATAAATACTAACATTTTCCTCGTAAAAGATAAACTAGGAAAATCCAAGGAGGACGTGGTACGATATCGTTATCATGAAATTGGGTAATTATATAGATTTAATTAGATCCGTAACAAAAATAACTTTTTTATTTGGATACTTGACACGTATAATCAGTTTAGCAATTAGTTAATGGCCTGTTCCTTTCCAGATAAATAATATAGCTAAGTTTCTTATACTTATCCTGTCTTGAGAAATACAAATATTGATACAATTAATAACAACGGAGCACGTTTCTGACTACTGGGCTTGAATTATAACTAACGCTCTATTTCTCGGCTTCTTCGCAGTTTCAGTGTGAGGCTTACACTTCACAGAAACTTTGATAGTTCACTAGAATCTTCGAAAATTCAAAAGTTTATAAAATACACTAAAACTAGTCGATACACATCACTTAGATACAGTCCAATTTAAATACATTTTACACTGAATATAACAAAAGCTTACCAAAAAAAGAAATATACAAATTGAAAGCACCAAATAGTGTGGAAACCATTTCATTTGAATAAGCGCGATTTTTCGCCTTCTATAGGCGAAAAAATTATCTAAGTGCGTCACTAAAAGGGGAAAACGTGGCTTTATAAACGATGGCAAAAATGTATCTCGGATTTTGTGTAACGACTTTCGATTTATTGAATACAAGTGCCCTCGAGAAGGGTTAGAGAGGGGAGGTATCACTTCACAGCGGCTCGAGTACGTTCGTCTGCCAAATAAGGCGTAACAAACTCTAGCCCGCGAATTTACTGCTTGTATGAAACGAAAATGGAGCCAAGCCACTTTGTTGTAAATTTGCACAAAATCTATTGCAGAATTAAGACTACTTGGAGTAACCCACCCCTACGGGGTCCCTATCCACTAGTTATACATTATCGAAGTATACGAAAGAGTTATGTAGAGTAGCTTTTATGATAAAAACCAAAGCATACTATTTCTTTCTTACATAATAAGATGCGAATTTTTAGGGCAATAAATATCAAAGTGGTACCAAAATTACAATTTCAAAGCATCTTTTACAATATAGATAAAGCTTTAAGACATTTTTTTTTCTGTGTTTCATGCTTATAGGTATCCATTCACTAAACAATTTTATTTTTAGTGTCTTTTGCAAAGTTTTATTATTTTGTATACATAAATCATTAATAAATAATCTGGACCTAATATTAATAAACTACAACCGAGACATGATGCCATAACTTAAAAATTACTTAATATGCTCAGAGACAAATCCGGCACTAAATTCACCAGCCCTGGTATTGCCACCTTACCATATATTCTATAGCGGTCCTATAGAAATTATGTATCTTAAATTCCGTTTTAAATTTCGCTGACCGCTGTGACGTCACTTGTTACCAAACACTGTTAAGTTGCTGTGGTGATTTAGATGGTTTCCTTTTTGACAGCGTCTGATGCTAACAACAGACCGACAGACCGACTGAAATTATAACATTGTTAGCTTACGTAAATCCAGACAAGACAGATAGACAAACATTATGACATTGTTAGTTAATATTATTTTTTGTGATAGACATAAGGGTTTATTGACGATTCGAAAGTGCTTCTTGGGGGGCCTGATTGAATAAAGATATTTTCATTTTCAACAAGTGAAGTCAAAAACTGAGATTGGTGTTCAATGCCACGGGATCTGAGAATGATTAAATTGCATTTTTTAAAAAATATTCTTTAAATTCCGTAATAATCGTAATACCATAAACTATTGTGTTACCACTACGCACCAAAATTAAGTATATTTTAATTTAAATACAGTCAACATCCCTATTACTATACAATTACACTGAAAGGCACAAGAAAGTATGTTACATAAAATATTATAATGGTTGAACACACTTTTCTTATATTTTTCAATTTGACATCATTTCCGATAATGTTTTCAGTGGGAAGCATTCCAAAGCCAATTTAACTTTTACCAGTTCTTGTAAACGGATTTATTCTCCGAAGATATATTTTACTTTTTGTGTGATAAATATATACTTACAGAGGCACTTTTAGTTAAATTAAGTTTTCAAAACATTCTGGGATTTTCTTAAAAAAAAAATAGCAACCATTACATACCTAGTTGGCAAGAGATAATTGAAGGCCCAATTTGATATAAAAGCCCATGATGAATGGAAAAGAGATAAAAACCGTTATCCACCTTTCTCACGATCACCAACACCGCCACGAATTATGTGTCTCGAGACCTGAATATTAAGCGGAGGTATCGAAAGAAGAAGGGTTTTCTTGAACTTACACTAAATTACGATCATTATGGCTGCGGTTGCCTTTGATGGCCCGCCGATTATCGCCTCGAAATTATTTTAAATTACCTTTCGGACGTGACAGGTTTAAGCATCGAATAGGTTCCGAATGGAAATAATAAAATTATAACAATAATCTTAAATGAATCTAAAACTTTTTGCTAACTTGCATCTTGAATAGAGATTGAGATTAGTGGCGTATTCTTGGAGTTAATTATCGCAACAGTAAATATTAATTCTGCGTCATACTACATCATTCACAGTATTCACACAAAATGTCAAGTAATGCCAATATTTTATTGTGAAATAAAAGGTACTGAAGTGTTATTCAACTACTGTTGTTGACTGAATCTAGAAACTAACTCTATCACAAAGTTGGTGACGTCAAGAGATATGAATAAATAGTTCATAACTTAATGTAGTTGCTGCTTAACTTTAACAAAGAAATAAAATACATTTAATATATTTTATCATTTAAAACATAACCAAAAAATTTGATCATTTTTACTACTATATACTAAGGTTTACTTATTCAAAATTATCATTTTTATATAAAATTAAATATCTTGAATTATATCGAAACGTCTATAGTCTGATTTTTACTGTCACAGAAAAATTGTACTCAAAGTTATGTCACTGTCAATATGACATGTAAAGCTAAAGGATTTACTTGCGAAAGTAGAATAGGAAAATAGCCTGTCTAAATCTTTAGTACCTACATCAGACAATTTTTTTAAATGTACTTAGACGTCCTTAGTTTAGTTTATTCTTGTAATACAATAACCTTTTAAATACAGTACAATATTATATATACATTTTTGTATTTATTAACATACTAACAACAACTAACCAACTTATTGTTTGTGCTTGTCCACAGGTTACCCAACCGGTTAATAATTCCACAGTCTCGTGTCTTTTCCAAAACTGGATCTTGGCGAAATTGTCAAATCTGACAGAGGCCATAGAACAAAAATTGAATTAAATTGAGTAGCCTGTCACAATTAACAGAAACTGCATACCTACATAATTAAAAAAAAAATATTTTCCATGGTTTTGATTTTTCCACTCATGAATTTCGTTCATTTATTCCTGGCTTGAAAAACACAAAGTTTTTTGGAAGCGACCCAAATATTAACCAGCCCATCAGTGTTGTTAGTAATGTAAATTATCTGATTTTCAATTGTAATCAGACCTCCAGAAGTATAACGGTGCTTAACAGGTTAACCTAGTTTATGTTAGTTTAAAGTGTTTTACGAAAATCTAAAAGGAGGCGAATTTTAATTTAGGTAAGAAACCTACTAATTACAAATCCTTTTTCATTCGCGGCAGCACCATTGTTTACATTTTTTCCGTGGGAATAAAACTCTACTATGTTAGTAAGTCAATAAAAAATACTGTCCGAAACTGGAACACAGCTTTTGGTGGGCCAGATTAAAAAAAAAAAGTTCAGAAAACTAAATCAGAAGACAAACGTTAAGCCGTTGGTCCCGGTTGTTATCGTAACCATAAATCACCCACCGATTCTCGGCTAGCACTGTGGTATTTTAAAAGAAACTTCTAATGTTTCTTCATTAAAGGAATTTTTTGTGGAAACGGGTACAAATACAATGCCGTGACTGTGTCCTCTCTATTTCAGCCGTGTTATGATAGACGGCTTAAATCGCCAGGACTTAATAGTGTAATAACAAAGTACATAATTTAAAAATTAAACCGATGCAGATAAAACACTAAAAGACAAAAATATCAAAAATACTGAATTATCAATTAGTATTACTATGATAATGGATGGTCGACTTTTCGACATTTACTTTTCAATCTTTCCAGACTGACACTTTCCATGCTGTAATTACTGGGCATGGACGCCATTTCATCTTTAGGCCTCAGGAAGACAACACGCCCCTGCAATATCAAGTGTTTTTTCTTGTTATTGCAAGTGTCTATAAGCCGCGGTAACCGCTTACCATCAGGTGGGCCGTCAGCTTTTTTGTCATTTAAGTAGTTGTATAAAAAAACTGACGCTTACTTCCCCCGTGTCTCGGACGGCACTGAGATGAGAGATCCTGTGCTTACCCATACATTCACAGCGTGTTTGTATGCTAGCACGTGTCGCTTCGTGGGATAAAAGTAGTGTACATACATACAAGTCGAATTGATAACCTCCTTTTTTTAAGTCGGTTAAAAATGTTCTTTGTTGTGATTCACGCCTAAAACGCGGTAGTAACGTTTGTAACTTATAGATACTTAGTACCAACTTTGTATGAAAATAGAGACGACATCCGTAACGTATATATCTAAACGTTCGTATTACATACTGTGTGACTTACACGGGCTAAGTGATTATAGTTCTCAGTCTACTCGGCGGAGGCACCGTCAGATTTCCAGACACATTTGATTTTTGTTGTAAAAAGTTCCCGGGAGTCTTATGCGGCTCAAATACCGAAGGCGAAAACTCATGGTAGACGTACGGTATTCTAAAGTCTCTCACTGTATTAGGCAGAATCGTGTTTTGAAGAAGTACATTATGAATCAAATTATTTATAATTTTTAAATAAATTTAGAATTGAAACTAAAAAAGACAATTTATAAACTAAATACAATTCTTAAATAGAATGTGAACAGCGTAGATTCATCCAGAGAGTTGCCTACGATACACGATTCAAACGACCACGTAGCCAAAAGTAAATAAAAGCAAAAAGAGCAAAAGGTATCCCAAAACTCCAAGGATTATTCAACATTTGTGCCGGTAGATAATAAATAATTCACCTCCATGGCCGTGATTCTTTGAGGCCGCAATTCAAACTAAGCTTGCCTCCGATAGATTTTTCTACATTTGAGAAAATAAATGTTGTGTGGAGTTAAAATTAATGTCTATTGGTATTAGACAGGTCAACATATATTTGTGCTGGCTATTAGGCGGTTCTGTGTATAATTAAGATACATGGGATTTTTTTATTATTATTCAGATGTTCAGTAAGGTTCAGCTTTTTATTTTAACACAAATAAGGAACACGCATGATATATAGCTGCATAATTATATGATGTAGGAACACAACGGCAACATGGGCGAATAAATGAAACAAAAAGTAAACGGAGGAATGAAATTTCACACGAACGAATTCGCAGACAGAAGCTGTTAGTGTTAATTTTTGACTTGTCAACAAAAGCGAGGCGAAGACGGGAAAGAAACTTTTTATTTAACGTTTTGTTCGCTCCGAGATTTTTAATTTATTTTGTTGGTGTTTGCCGTGAATGGAAAATCTTGAAATGTTCACAAACAAACACATGCGGCCTTTCCCACGATGTTTACATTATGTTACCTATAAAATATTTGAAGTATCAAACGAATTTTAATAAAGTAAATAGATTTTTAAAAACAACGAGAGAGAGACAGATAGGTATAAGACAACCTGATAGTAAGTGGATATAAACTGTTATTATATCAAGGGACAGTCACGCATTACCATTACCTACCCTGTAAAAATAAAGAAAGCGTTGTTGTCCCTGCTCCGACCCAATACTTCCACAAAGGCTCTGGGGCCCTATTGCGAGTTTTGACGTTTTTGAAACATCACTATCACATTTGTGTTCGGCTGTCATATCGCATAAAACTACAACAGTGCTTCTGTTGTGAGGTACTGAAAACAATTTTATTTATTTATAAGTTCATTCAATTTACGCAGTCATCGTTTTGACGTAACTCACTGCAGGAACAAAACACTAAAAAGTTGAAACTCCAATATATCAGGTATAGTTATGGATCCATACTTACACACATCACAAACCAACTTTGAAAATATTTTTTTTAAGCGTACAAGAAATAGTTGCCACTGAAAATATAGCATGTACAGTCAACCACAGAAGTAGCTGAACACTTTAGTACACGCTTTAGCTAACACTTTAGCTGAACACCTTGTGCACGTACTTTATAGTTTCTACCGTACTATATTGACGCCATAGTCGTTATGACATGGTACTAAAATGTTCAGCTACTTCTGTGGTCGACCGTACATGTAGAACTATTTTCTCTTTTTATTTATTTTTATGTAGTAGTCGTACCGAATTATATTAAAAGCATTATAATAATATCACACTACGAAGTCACAAGACATTCACTTAGTTCACACGTACACCTTATACACACATCATGAATAATTTTGTAGTTTCTCACATGGTTTATTTTACGCCCCTTTGATGGTAATAGAAAAAAGAATTTTAAAAATCGGTTCACAATTGACAGAGAAATCGGTGAAATAATAATAATACATTTATTTCAGATTTCTTTGATCCATATTTTAGGTTAGTTACAAACATACAAAAAAAAATACATACAGTGGAATATTAACCTCCTTCTTTTTTGAAGTCGGTTAAAAATTGTCAATGTTTGCCTACAGATTATGTATCTACGATGTTTGCTCACTGAAAATTAAGATACTGAGCTTTATCCTATATTTTGTATTACTACTTACACAATAAATGCGCAGCGGAGTTGTCTCACTTCATTGCCACCTTAGTGGTATAAAAAAACTTCTGAATATGTGCTGGAATCTTGTAGAGAGGCCGATATGCAACCGGAACCCAAAAGGGAGACCGATCAGACCCAGCTAACTACCGCCCAATAGCTGTCACCTCAGTGCTTTGCTAGGTTATGGAACGGATCTTAAATCTAGAATCTAGAGAATCACTCATTGATTAATGATCGACAGTGCGGGTTTCGACTGAAAAGTTTACCGGGTGATTTTTTAGCGTATTTAATGTATGTCTGGGGTGAAGCTACTGACAAACGTGGTGAATCCGTGGCTGTTAGCATTGACATGCTAAAGCCTTTCATCAGGTCTGGCACAGGGTTCTTCTCTTCAAGCTCCCGGCATACGGTTTGTCCGCTCAGCTCTGTAACGGGTCGCCGCTTCCTGCACTGTAGTGCAGTCCACATATTTTGTAGAATTAAAATATAATGTAACTTTCATATGCTTTATTTGAAATCGTTGTACCTATAACTTGTATTTGTGTGCGTGCGCCTTTGCATCACGGTTGTATGCAGCTGGTCTTCTATGTGTACCTATGTATTTTGTGACTACCGCTACGCTATCTCTTTAACCGAAAAAAAGCTTTGTTTATAATAATAGAAACACCACACGAAGTTTTATTCCGTAAGTAGGTATATAAAAATACAAAATTATTTTAATAGGAAACATCAACGAAATTACCTTAGCTTATACAAAAATAGGCCTTTTGATATAGAAGTATGTTCAGCAATCTTGTTAAAAGCAGGCTCACAACTTCCAACACTCACATCCTTTGTGATTATAACATACCTATTTAGTCAGACCATTTCCATTAAGTCCAATCTCATTATGAATTTAAACAGCGGCTTTATTTTGTAGCTTCAACATCAATCGCAATCTGTCAAATTTGACATTTTGTATGAAATCTTTATCCATCGTTGGTTTAGAAAAGACTGTTGTCATAGGTATTTTACATTTGCTGCAGCAACAATTAATGTCAAAGTAATTCCTATTGCTATTGGAGTTACAGATTAAGGTACGTTTACGCAGCACGGTTTTTCATAGAAGCTTAGGTCGAAATTAATGTAAACGAACCAACCTATACTAACAAAACTTACCATATATGAGCAAGTAATGCTAATCTAAAAAGTCATCAGAGGATTATTCGAGAAGTGGCGATAATAATGAAATTATTGGCTATGTTAATATGTTTATATGAAAAGTTAAAAGTTGCTTTTACTCAATAATACGACTGTTTTTCGAAAAATTCTCTGATAACTACATATTAAGACTAGTCTGACTTGCTTATGCATGTAGAGTATTATTAGAATCGTAGTAGTTAATTTGTTTCCAATATTTTCGACTTGAATTCTTTTAAGGTAGGTACTTCTATATTATAATTTATCTTTTTTTAAATAATACCTACTTTATACCGACTAGCTGGAGGTTGTAAAACTTCAATGAGTGGACAGATAAACGTTGATATGAAAACGTTAAAAAAAAGAAAGCCGCAAAGAAATTAGTAGGTTACACCTAGCGCTCGGGTGAGACGTAGCGGTTATCGCGTCTAGCCGGATCCTGGGAGACGCGGGTTCAATTCCCGCCTGGAGCATATAATTTCTTCACCGTTTTTTTTTCTTTATTTGTATTTCTTACAATAAAGTAGATGTTATAAACGCACAAAATCAAACATGTCAATGTGATATACAGACTAGTTCGACAAAAACCGATCTCAAAGCAAGTACAAATACTAGGTAACGAACCTTAGTAAACCGATGTTATATGTATGCCTATACATATTTGTATGCAAATAAAAGTCATAAAACATATAAGACTTGTGACCAAATAATAATACAAAAATAATATTCTTGATTTTATTTTTAACATTATTTTTAATAATTGAAAAATATATTTAAGTTCTTAGAAAACATATAAACTAGAAAAATTTCACGTTCTGGGGCGGGGATCAAACCTTTCACAATGCGGATGCCTGCTCTAACCATCAGAGCTACCAAAAGTTAGTTATTTTTCTACGTAAATAATAATTTTCATAAACTCGTAACTATTAATGCAAGACTGTTTCCTGAAAGAATAGAAAGGGCAGCAACGACTCCAAAAAATACCTTTAAATGATATAGGTAGGCACCTACTTCAATTAAATAATTTTACCCTTTTCGTTGATTTGAAAGTATTTTTTTTATTTTTGGTTAAAAATTTTATTAGCTTTCCTATCTATACAGCTTATCTTATATTGTATAGAATCTAAAAAATATATTTTAAAACTAATGAATTACCTTATTTGTAGAGTGGTAATTTATTACATAATCATTAATAACAAGAAAGTTTAGTAAAAATAAGAATAGGGTCGAGTCAGCACCATTTTACGACTTTACGTCACCAACTCGCCATAGATTAGGAACTTACTTCATTGACTTTGGGTATAATTTACAAAAAATCCTACTTCGAAATTAAAATCAAAGATTTTTGAAAAGAAATAATGTAAACAAAAACACATAAGCGAAAACTACTAAAAGTTTATCAAACTATTTAAACGTTTAACTTTTATCAAACCTCTAAACATTACATTCATATTATATTGTTTTTCTTTCAGACGAAATACACTCAAAAATCGTTGTAAAATTTATTTTATTCATTTATTGTAGTTGCTAAATAATTTTTGTTGAACTTCCTTTTGCGTTGAGAAGTTAGTCAACGCCGCGTCCTATTCGTATTTTGAAAACGTACTAGGTTTTTTAAAAATATATTCCACGGAGATAATTCGACGCAGAATCGATTTAAGGCTCTGCTTCACGTCGATGGTTCTAGATTTACAAGAGCCGAATATCCAGAACCTAAAGCCGATTTAATTCCAATAGTCGAAACACGGTAGTCCATCGAGCGAATATTTATTAGGTCTGTGGTGGGCGGTTCGTTACGTTTTATAAATCGTCCGTGAACCACTAATATGTTAAGACTACCGGTGTAATGGAAATAAATGTTCTTATAATGAAAATATTTTGTACAAGAAGCAGTTGTTTATTATGGGGCCCAAGTATCTTTTATTTTTATGTACTGTATTGTGTGTCTGTCTGTGGCATCGTTGCTCCTGAACGAACAGATCGAGTTTGATTTAGTTTTGTTTTCATTTGAGAGCTGACTTCATCGAGATGGTTCTGAGCTATAATTTATGAAGATCTGTTCCGGCGTTGGATGATCATCAGCTTATTTCCTGCTAGTAACTTCGGTAGTATTTCTAAGACTGCTTCATTCTTCAGAAACTTGCACAAGATATAGCGTTTTGGGCTCAATGATAAGGTGTTAGTTAGATAGATGATGATCGAGCCGGGGGTTACTCAAAAAAATATTTTTTAACACAATCGAATTGTAACTACTTACTTACCTAGAATTTGTGTATTAAGCGGTTATATAGTCTTTGGTTATAAATAAGACTTTTAACACCCAGATGTCATAAATGTATGATAAAGACAGTTAAAATTTTATTGTCTGATATGCTGGGCTTGGAAAGGTTTACAAATTTCATTGAGATACCTATGTTCCTACATGTTGAGATGGAAGACGTTGTTGAATGTTACGTTCGGTCCCCCGGTAGATTAACGAACAGATGGCTTAGAATTGACGTCGAATATAGGTACCAAAGTTGAAGAAAACGTAATTTATTTTTTATTTTTTGCTTAAAAAATTATTGCGATATTTTCAGAACTACTGCATTCAATCATCCATTGATATAAAGTTAATATGCAACTTTAATAAATTGTACATAAATACAAATGATTCTAATAAAAATATATTAGTAGATAGGGCAATACATAACACTCTACAACCCCGAAGAATACAATCTCATCTGTCGCTTTTTGTGATCTAAATTATCATTAATTGTGCAAAAACTGGAGGCATAAGTATAACTTTACCACTTATAATATATCACAATCATTGTAATCCATAGACAGATAAGACTTTCACAAACATGCGGTGGCAATATGTAAGGCGGCAAATAAAACCATAGGCTTTATAATGAGGACTTCTGCACAGTTTGATGACTCGACAGTTGCAACGGTGCTTTACAACGCAAACTTGAGTTAGGTGCAATTGTCTGAAGTCCATACGAAGATAAGTATTGTCTTATAGTGGATAGAGTGCAAAATAAGTATGGTAGTTGGTTGTCACGAAAAAGTTTAGGTACGAGATCATTCAGCTCATACTGTATTATCTGTCTATTTTTTTTTTATACAACTAGATGACAAACAAGCTGACGGCCCACCTGGTGGTAAGCGGTTACCGCCGCCTATAGACACCTGCAATAACAAGGAAAAGCACTTGATATTGCAGGTGCGTTGTCATCCTGAGGCCTAAGATGAAATGCCGTCCATGCCCAGTAATTACACTGGCTACCTTTACCTTCAATCCGAAACACAGCGAACTGTTTCACGGCAGAAATAAGAAAGGCGGTGGTACCTACCCAGGCGACCCTACATATGGGTCTACCACCTAGTAAAAGTCAAAGTCCTAGTAAAGTCTATACTACATAACTAGATAGATAGCTCAACTATAATAGGTGGAGATATTGGCTCCAAATCGTCTGGCCTGGTCTGGCCTGGACGAGGGGGGAACGGTGGCGCCGCGGCAGCGGCCGCATCTGCTACGGCGGCCTCCGGCATGCACCACGCACGCCGCTCATGTGCACTAAGTATAGTATTGACGTCTTTGCTGACCATTTGGGACTATTACGTATGAAAGATTTATTATTGTATGTAAGTAATATTTTTTTTAAATGAATATAATTTAATTTAATCTGATCACTCTATGAATAGCATTTATTGACATTTATAACTTTAGTGGTAGGTACTTTTTTTTTTAATGTTTTTGTTTCGTTCACCATTGACATATTTTTATATTTGACATTATTTTATATTCATATATATTCGTTTGACACAATTATTATAATTGCCTTCTAGTTTGACATATTTTATTATTTGCAATTGTTACTATTAAGTTCAGACATGTGTGCATAATTTTGACATACTGGCGTTTTGGGTTAACTGTAAGTCAGCTTGTATTGTACACACTTGAATGAATAAATAAATAAATATATTTCTGGATTTTAATATAGTTTTAATATCTACACAATGTCTAACAATAGAGTAGTTGACAACCTATTTTATTTATTTCATAAATAAGAGGTTTAGAACTAATAAATTAATATTGCAGAAGAAATAGTAAGTATGTATAAAATCAATAGTTTCACAGATACAGTGGTGTGTTTGATATGTTGCAGTTACACTGCAACTTGCAGCGCATCGTCTAAAAACGCTACCATTATAAAATCTGCGGAACAGATGACGTCACATGTTGCTATAATAACTATGTAATATGTAAGTATGTTTCTATTCATATTGGGCATAATAATAGTTGTTTTAATTCATGTAAGCAATCTAATAATTATCATTCATATTTTTGATAAATTTTGGAATATTATAAAACTTACCATTTCTATAAATTTTCTAAACCGTACAATTTTTACAATTTTTCATAACTTTTAAGTTTGATTTGTTTTTATGGGTAGCGTATGGCAGTAGCGTATATTTTCCAAATTTGTGAAAAATAGCGCTACATTCTAATTTATGCAACATCCCTATTATACAACTAATTCGAACAATATTAGTAACAGAGGCGGCCGCGAGGTGTAAACGACAGGGTAGCCATCTATCTGCGCCTTCATTAGTTCGGAGGTTACTCGTTTGCTACGTTTTGTAAATCGCCCCTGAGCCACCGACAGTTATGAGTTATGGCTGGAGTTAGTCTACTAGACACACGGGTAGGGGTGATGTGATTTCTTATTGTTGAGCAAAGAATTTTGAAATGTTTCCCTATGATGCAGGTTCGTCTTATCAACAGCTTTGGCACTATAATGCTGGTCTTTTTTAGGAAGTCATTTCCTGTTTTATAAACTACTAGCTGACCCGGCGAACTTCGTACCGCCTAAATATTAACAAATATTGTTGACATTGATATTTGTACGATACTAACGTCACTCAATTGTTTTGCCGTCCCGGAACTCTTCCACTAACACTTTAAAGTTTATAGTATGGTATTAAAGTTCAAATTGATTCTTAAGTATTATTACGAATCTTTTGTATGGGAGTATAGAAAAGTGTTGTTTTTAGACTTATTCAGGCAATTTTTTAAATTTTTCTCTCCGGTAGAACCATCCTCGTACTTCAAGGAATATTACAAAAAAAGAATTAGCGAAATCGGTTCAGCTGCTCTCGAGATTTGCGCTTAGGAACACATTCAGCGATTCATTTTTAATTTATAGATTTCTTCGAAAATACCTTTGTTACTAAAGCGCTTTATTATATTTTTAGAAGAAAAGGAACAGTTTTTACATATTTACAGCAAAAATATGTTTGTGGATTACTAAATTGATAGAGAAATAGACCATACCACACATCAAAAATCAATTGTGTCTGGAATCTGATGCTTGACGGGTTAAAATAAAATAAAAATCAATAACATTATTAATACACAATGTCACCTGTAAATATCGTGTGGCTCGCTTTGTACAGACGTGGGTAATCCCGGGGAGACACGGGATCGGGATCTCGGAGTCCTGGATTAGAGCGGGCCGGTGTCGGTGGCGCGGCGCGCAGCCGTCAGATAACACCCGCCGGCTTAATGTGATATTAGCGAATTAACTCCCACGCACTAAAGCTATTCTTATAATGATTAGTATCAGTCAGTTATCTTCTTTGTTTTATATAACTTTGATGGAAATCACCAGATCAATGGAAAAATATAATATTTAATATGTTACTAAATACTCGTACTCTAGTCGTACTATACTATAATATCACAGTGAAAGAAACATATTTTTTAATTAGTTACTTTCCATATGAAGAAGAAATATTGCGTTGATTTATTTATTTATTTATTTAAAAAAGACACTGCTACAGAACACAATTTAAAACATCGTTTCAATTTCTTACTTATTACATCACATTTATTTTCTTCTTATTTATCACAATATTACAAAGCCAACATTAATCGAAAGAAGCCCGAAGTGATATTTGTAGTGGGTTCACATCTTTGCGTTTTCTGCTATCAAGATTTAGGGGAATATTCAATTTAGTTTTTGTAGGAGGGTGCAGCCGAGTTGCGCTTTGATATCTGCGGGTGTCATTTACTTCAGAGATTGAAGGGAAGCTTTTACTAGTCATCATTTCAATGCTTAAATAGATTTTGCCAAACTTCTTGGGAAATTAAGTGGATT
Source organism: Nymphula nitidulata (assembly GCA_947347705.1). Taxonomy (NCBI): domain Eukaryota; kingdom Metazoa; phylum Arthropoda; class Insecta; order Lepidoptera; family Crambidae; genus Nymphula; species Nymphula nitidulata. The sequence continues at coordinate 10,135,630 of OX374625.1, read as the reverse complement.
TATCGAGTCAAGAGAAATAAATGGGTATGTTGTTGGTCCTCATGGCATAGAATATCTACAAGTATAACGCAGAATGGTCACTAGGTCTTTCTTTGGAATTACGGCAACGAAATACCGTGCAAGCGCTGTTGGTCTAACAAGCGGTTTAATCTTTTATAGGTGAAAAGAACGAAAATAAATAAGTAGAAAAAAAGAAATCCTCGCGCTTGTGTGTTTTTCGCAACACGCGACTACGCCTGTACAACAGAAAAAAGACTGCGATACGTACCGACCGATGAAAACCGATCACATCATCTGTAAGCGCGCTCTGTGGCTTTGCCACCGGGTTTTAGCCCGCTGCGTCTTTCTGTGCAACGCACTCTCGTAATTTTTATTATGTAAGTATATTAGTAATTTTTGGGCATAGTATAGTCGAGAGCAATAATACTTTTGTGCCCAATTTTGACAGTTTCTGAGTCTTGTCACAAAGACAATAAGAATGCTAGAATCTCAAAAGTAGGTATTTATTATCGCTTCACCACATGACTTTACTCGTTTCGTTTTAGGACCACACCTTATTAATTCAATAATGTGGTGTGCTCCTATACTTCATAGTTCATTAGATGTTTAATTTTCCGGTAATCTTATTGTTTTCCAGGATCTTTGCATGTTATTATTTATAGCATATGGATTCTCCTATCAAATTACAACGCAAACTTTCGTATTAGTTTGACTTATGTCAGTTTTGCGAAACGACTAATATGTTTTCTATGAAATTGCGAATGATTAGAAGAAAGAAGCGACAAATAGAGAAAAGAAAATTAAAAACATTCATCAAAGCATTACTTTTACTAATAGAGAAATTATGTAAAGAAAATGATCAAGTATAACACAAAAATTAAGTGCTTATTTGCTATAAGATTATGTTCAATGATAAATGTACTTCAAATCAAATCAAATCACGCCATCTTCTTATATGTATGGGTACATATTTCTTTCGAATTTTCATGAACCGCAAAACCTCGCTATTTTTTGCCCTTGCCCTAAAAAACATATTAATTTCTTTAGCCTCCATTAGGTCCGTAGTACGGCGTTTTTGGGGTGTTTATTTCACTTTGCCGATTCCACACTTCACAGTCAGGGGAAAACATGTCACTTCGATCTGACAGTGAAAAACAGCCCTCCTGTCATTTGTCAACGTCAGCCACTCAACGCCGAGGCAAAACATAATTTCATAAAGACATCTTTGTTCTTGTTACGCGTGCTGATCTACTTTCTATCGTACCATCCGTAGTCTTCGAGTTTCTTATTTAATAATCGTACCTCAGATATTTGCATAACAATTTTAGACTATACGGAGCCTTAGAACGGAATTAATTGCCTTAAAAAATTTTGAAAGTCAGAAGGAAAAGAAAGTGTCCGTCAGCACTGGACTTCCACGAAATTAAACTAACTAGATAGAAAGAATGTGAGCTTGCAGTACATGTGCGGTATCCGAAATCAGTTCATTTGTTACATGCTGGCGTAAACTCTGTGTTGTTTTGTTACAGCCATTCCCAAGTAATTGTATGTGCTATATAATACGTACTGACATGCAGCTTTCAGTTTTGTACCACATTTATTGGTGAACGTGTTTTTGATAGGTGGAGGAAATAATTTGTTGTTTAATGGCGCGATAATAAAGGAACTGGGGTGCACCGCAGAACCGAGTTTCATCATGCATGAGGATCATGATGCTCATTTCCTATATGCCAATTCCGTTTCGCTTGTCGAACCACACATCGATACAATAAAATAATAGAGGTAAATCACAAATCAAGGCAGTTCGAACTATGTAGTTGGTTTTGGAAGTAACACAAAGGAGACTGATAAATAATTCAAATGCTGCAATGCGGTCCCCGAGGAATTGACAAGGAATGTGCTCGTGTGTATAGCTCTCGAGAAAAATACTGACATAATAGTGCGCTTGAGATGTATCTGACGACTATCTAGTTTGCTCTTACACGCTGTTTATTTGAAGAGAGGTCCAAAGTGGATATTGTTCAAATATAAAGTAGTAGAATAGTTTTAGCAAGATTGTTCTAACCTAACATATCTTAGATCGTGGTCATGACAACTAGTTAGTAAGAGAACGCTGAATATCACTTGTATATAATGCTGTTGCCTAATTGGATTCTGTCCATTGTTATTAGTATTAAATTATTTTACGTCATATTTTGACAGTCCCATTTCTAAATAAGAAGCTATACCTACGCTTAGATCTATTGTAATGAGAACTTTTCTAATTCTCTTGATAGGTAGGTAGGTACTATTTTGATTTCTCAATTGAACGCGAGAAATCTCTTTTGATATTGTCATTCAAATTAGGAAACTTGATAATGATCCTACAGCTTTGATCATCTTCTTGAACCTTACAAATGGAATTGTCGATGAAAAACTTTTATTATAATATTCAAGTGGAAAAATAAAATGTTCAATAGAAAATGACGCGCCACAAATAATTACAGAGTTAGAAATATTGGGTTTTCAAATCTTTGCTGGCAGAAAAAAGAAACCAATAATTAAAATATAATAGGTAGGTACTTATCTCATAAAAAGGTATTTTATGGAGTCAGTGCTTCTCTTTCTATTGTTTTTGGAAACAATTTAGCACCAACTTCAAAAAGTATTTTTCAAGATATAAGCACCTACCTAATTCACTTAAATAACTTGTTTCTTTTTAATGTTATGATGTCGGTTTAATGTTTTAATTTTATTTTTACTTTAGAATTTTTTTAATTTGGTTTAGCTAGAGTCTAATTGTATAACTTCCTATATGGGAGATACTCCTCATGTGTTTCTCTCATATAGGCCTGTGCCCAGCAGTGGAACGTGTATATGCTGGTGATGATGATGATAGCCTAATAGCATGCAACTATTGAAAAATCATGCATACTCACATGTTTTAGAATTACGCTGATACGCAAAACGACACGTTTTGTTAATGACACACTTAACTCTCTATCTCAAAAACTACTTTACTGATTTTGATGAAACTTGCACAGTTCCCTTAGTTGGACTATATCAAATCCAACAAAAAATCGACTTATAGTTTATGAGATATACGCGGAAAAATATGAAATTTGGCACCCACGTTCAGAAGCTGACTAGCATATACAAAAACTGTACAAATTCTGACAATATTACATACAAAGGGGTCGAATCGATAACCTCATTTTTTGAAGTCAGTTCACAAATGTTTTCTACCTGAAAACAGGTATGATACTTATATATTTATAATACTTATGTACTCATAAAAACATAACATCAATGGATGGATAGAATGGATCTAGCTATGACTAGAAGGTACAAATTCAAGAGGAAGTATTAGCTTAGCACTATATGAGACAAGTCCCTTTGCTTCAAACACAAAGCTTCCTTGAGGAGATCTGTTTTACTTACCGCTGGAACACAATATTGCAAAATTGGGTTGTGTTCCAGCACTAAGTAAAATCATTCAATATTGAAAAAAAAAAAACATTGCTCTGTCCTGCCTCTGTTATTTGATCACATTAACCATTCAATCAATTCTTTTTGCTGATGAGATATAGTAACATAGCGTCCCTTTTTTAGTCACGAAGTGGTAATAAAAGGACGATTAGAAACTTCAGTGGCGAAATTCTGTGGATGTAAAGCCGGCAAAAAGTTTGGTGAGTAATTAGTGTTTGAGCGGGCAAAAGTTCCTTTAATTCATGCGTGAGGTGAATATAACGTGAAAGTTATATTATTATATTTTCCTGGCATTTATATCATTATAAGTATACTTACTCTTAAAAAGTTAAGTGCCACCATTCCATTTAAATTGAGCAGTAAATTTTGTGCTTGCTAAAAGGCTATTATTTTTAAAATATTTATCAATTAAAAGAGCCTAAGATGGGTTTAAAAGTTTATAAGAGCCATTGAATTTCACTTAAGTATAGTATTAGAGTTACTCAAACTGTTTTTGAAACCAAATGGATGTTTCATGCAAAAATATATTAAAAATACCTCTTCAAAAATTTTTTATACACTGCAAGTAAATAAACAAAAGCAACATTTAGGTAGGTACAACACCAAGCGCGTACCTATGCCTACGTAAGTAATCCTGTTTAATCTAGCAAGTGGAGTAATACGACACATGGATTAATTATGAAACTCAATTTGACCGTTCAATTTACTTGATATCACATTCACGACGTCTAATTATTATTAGAAGGGCCAACCCTTCATAACATGAGTAATTAAATTATTTGAATGTGTTCGCGTGTACCTACAGGCATCGGATTGAATAAACGTTAACAAAAGTGATTTGTTTACGTAAAACAAGGTTACTTAACTTTTTAATTTCAGAATTACAAGCATGAAAATTTAAGACTGTAGATTAACCAACTTACTCACACTTTACTAAATTATCTAGCCCAAATAAAGATAAAATTAAAGGACACCATTCAAGATACTTGGTTGAACGGCTAAACATAAGTCTATGTCCTTCCTTTTCTATATACATCCATATAGGTCTTGATGACCACTGGTAGAAGTGACCACTCCTAAGCCCCTTAATCAATTTAGATGCAATTTGGCACGGAGATAGATTCCATCCTAAGAAAAGACATAGGCTACCCTATGGCGCGATAACCGAAATCCACAATAGCGAAGCCACGGGCTGCCATTACTTAAGGTAAACGTCCCAATACTCGTCGGAAATTGAACTTGGCTGACTTTGACGACTTGTCACACAAACATCATTGCTCTTACGAAGTTGTAGTTACACCATGAAGTACATAATTTATTCGTCTATTAGACATAATGATTTGTTTTATTAAGGAGAATAAGGAAAAAATCAAATAAATAATAAATTGAAGAAACACCCATTTGTACCAGTATGCGACAGATTTGTCCTAATTGTCGGCAAATGGTACCAAAAGTCCGCGAATCGCGGTTACGCCTACCTTTCCTGAGGAGATCGGAGTGCAGGATATCTAGTATCTCATTTCTAATATGGCGACGCCCCTGACAACTCGTCGGTTATTAAGCTGTGGTCCGATGTTCTCAATGCATCTCAGACGTCTATCCGATATACAGCCAGGCAAGTTCTCAGCAGATAGTCCCGCGCTTACGACACTATCTGGCATCCTGTTGGGCTGGTTAACCAGTTGAGTTAGGTGACGCGTGACAGCTAAAGCTTGGGCTGCTCTACCAGCATGGTCTGTTTTAGAGAAAATAGCCACAACTCGTAGTTAGCACTGATTTCCCCCAAAAATACCAATTTCGCGGTTGATAACTGCTCCTGCGTGACATTTGCCATGTTCAAATAGTCGATTTTTCTTCATGTCACCGTCGTGGGATCTGTAAAGGCATACGTTGACACGTCATCGTATGTCTAGGTCCACGTGCACCCCAAGTCACCCGGTCTCAAACCTGCACGACGGACCGCCCCGAGATATTGCGTCATATGGTGAAGAACCCCACGAGCTGTTTAGGTTAGATTGGGCCCCTATAGTGTGCTATCAGTGGACAGCGGAACATCCGTTTCTTGGGGTCTTCCTGCAGGTGAGTCAATGCCACCTGGCACTGTCAGCCGGAAGTCATCACTGACCGCATGCATCGCGGCAACGTCTCTTCAAGCTTTGGTTTTACGCCATGCGTACGATGGTCACCAACAAGATGGTGTTCAGACCCTACCACCACCAGTGGAGCAGTTGATAGCTTAGTCGCCTCTTGCGAGAGCCACGGGAATAAACGGGTCTTTGAATTAAAGACAACGGAAGAGTCTATGTGTACTCATATAAGTATATGTAAATAAATATATAGGTATATACGGCCAAGGAATCATATTTCATTCTAAAAATTTTCACGAGATATTATCTTACGACCTTAACTTTATGAAGATAAAGGCGAAAATTAACGAAAAACTAAACGATGGCGGTAATTGGTGCAGGTTTCCACGCTAGGCCCAGTAACCGTCAGAATTGTGTTATTATTGACGAGGATTGGGTCACTGAGGGATTTTTAGGAACCAATAAATGTCACACAGGTAAATACCACAAAATAAATAAAAAATACTAATTGAAAGGTTAAAATTCATTAGGTACTTCACTTGACTACATTAAGAAACAATCACTATCATCGAACTGCCGATAGATCCTGCAAGATTTAAAATCTAATGTACTACGCTAGAGTTCACTTTCAGTACCTAAACTAGCAAAAAAAATCAAAATTTGGGAGTGTTATACTTTGATGCATTTTTTCCGTCGCCATTGCTTTTTTAATCAACTGTTGTGGTTCTGATTTTGTAGTATATAACAAAGATTATGGTGCCATAGAAAGTTCTTACATTGCCACGCAAGAAAAAGAAATATTCGTTATTTTCTATAAACTGACGGGTACCGGGACACTGTCGACATTACCAGCGTTTACCTTATATGCTTAGGAAGCGGACAGCGCGGGGCCGATCGGTTTGGAGATCCGTGCGGGAGCCCTATGCCCAACAGTGGGCATCTCTCGGCTGAAATGATGATGATGATCAGGCACGAGCACTAATAAAACAATTTCTATGAAAGAAAATATTCATATTCATTACATACTTGAACTGCAGAGCGATTGGTATATATGACTACTGATATCTCCTTTCAAATGTTGCATAACAAATAAGTACAAGCAGTACTTGCATGTTGAATTTACTGTAAATAAGTTGTGAATTCCTGGAATCAAATGTGGAGCGTTTAGAAAAGTAGAAGCAAAACGGCCGAAATTTAGACTAAGTATGTATGTTTTCAAAACATAAATAACTCATTTACATTTATACGTACTAAGAACTATTTCATAATAGAACTATTTACCTCACTATCCATTAATGTCTAGTCATTTGTCCAAGTTGCTGTCGTAACCGTAAGATGGCTACGCCGTAAAACCCGCGTCAGGCTAATGTGGCTAGTGAATTTATGGCCCAATCTCACGGTATCAGTGTAAATAATATTAAACTATAGGTACTTTGATGATAAGCTATTATCTTATAAATAATATTTATAGAAATATACATTAAACAGATGTTTCAAAAATGTATGGAGACCCGCCCAGGTCTATGTAGGTACAGTATACTGAAAAATAGGTAAAAATATGCAGTGCCCCTAGCACGAACACTTTTAAATTTCGAAAATCCATAGTATCGAGTAGTTACGTTAGCTTTTGTCTGGCTTTTATTATTACATAAATTACTGGTGACCGTGGCTTAAGCCGGGTGGATGTCAAGATATGCATAAAAAGGTAGCCTATGGCTTTCTCAGGATGTATCTAATCTATCACCATGCATCTCTATGCTCAATTTCATCTTAATCTTAATCTGTTCAGCGGCTTAAAAGTTAAAACGTGACAGGCAGACATACATATAGATAAACAGACATAGTTACTTTCGCATGCATAATATTACATTCTAGGTATTCTTGTAACAGAAAAGGTTCCAGGGACCTTTGTAGGTGTTCCCTGAGCATCTTACCAAAGTTTCATCGCAATCTGATCAATGGTTTTAGAGCGCAAAGGAGACAAACATACAAACATTGATTTTTATTTATATACATTTGAATAAAGATTTGTCCAGTTGTGGGTATCATGAAAAATATATTTATTACACGTAAACACATCGTCAGCTCTTTGATAATCTCCTATTTACATTTTTATCGTTCCTCAAAAATGCCACGTGGCAATATTAGGGATCTATAGCTACACAGCGAGAAGGGGAATCATGTTATACTTCTGGCTATGATATGGGGGGAAATATCTGTGTCAATTTACGGAGATCCAAATCAAATGATGCATAATAATATTTGCTATGTTCAGTTCCATTTATAGTTCATCAGTATATTTACTCATATAAAAAAAAATAGTATGTTTCTCCTCTTTACGTTCCGAAACCTTTGAGCAGATTGTGATGTAACTTTTGTAGGGTGTTCCTGGAACGCCCGCGAAGGTTCCTTTCGGGATTATAGAACTTAACAGTTTTCTCTTTACGGGCATTACAAAGCATGCCGGGTGGAACTAGTAAGTATAAAAGAATGTTTCAAATTAAAGGCGTCCTTTTTTCCCTAAATCTATGTTACAAAAATGATGTTTCCTAAAAGTACGTAATAAATGCCTTTCGGATATTAATTCAGACTTTGAATCACTTTTACAGTCTGCATATACAGAGTACAAGTTGTCTGAATGTTTTTTAAAAATTAACCAGCTTCATAATATAGGAAAAACAAGTTGTAAAGAAAATACTTTACAGTATTATATCATGAATATTAGAAGTAAGTTATATAAGCGCAAAAGATTTTTTTTATATATTTTGATTTCATACCCATAATGGTATTAAATCTTTTAAAAGACTGCAAACTTAGCAAATAGTATCAACAAATAAAACTGTCTCGTACAACCCAGACAAAAACGTGAGCAAAATTTAAAAGAGTTTAATATAATAAACAAAATTTACAAAACAATTAAAAAGGAAACTTTGAGCAAATTGAAGACCGACTAGAATACAAATTTACTAATAGATACCTTTGAAATACAAACTCAAAGAAAATATTGAATATCCTTGCCTTGAAACGAAATGGACGAATAAGGTTTCAGAGAAAAATATTGATAGTAGATTATAAAGTACCCTTCTGTATATAACACAAGATTTCCTATTGTGTGTGAGCGCCGGCTGCAGCCGGCGGGCTGCTAAGGGTGGAAATACAATTATTAACTATGGTTTGTACCAAAAATGGCATCTTCATTGAATTTGAGAGCTTGATGCTAGCGAGAAAAACGAACACAGTAAATAACATTGACAGAGAGCCATTGAGCACAACAAATTGTCTGTCTGATGTGTATCGTAAACCTTTACGATTTAGTAATGATTATACAACAAATTATCTCCGACATGTTGTTTATAACAATACCAATCCCAAAATGAATTATGTATTTAGTTCATTCATAATACTACATGATTAGAATATCGTGAAGACAACATATATAACTGCACATTGATCCCTTGAGGGGATTGGCTCCTTATCAACTTACCTAATTACATTCCATTGTGGGCAATGGCTTCATCCAATCACGAAATCTACTACTTATACGCTGAGCGAATACGACATTGTAATAAAATATAAGGAGCTGCTTAGAAACACAGATGTTCTGTAATAGAAGTGAAACTTTTGCCCACTTTCAAACTTTGATCCCGCTGCGACTGTGCCTGGTTGGTTTGCAACAGCCTTTTACTTATTTATTGAGGATTGATGCTAACATTATGAAAAACTTATACTATCTTCGTATGAACTGTGGCAGGGGCGCGGCTTATCAGTATTCCAGTCAGATGCCGTTAGTTTGGTTAGGGTGTTCTCAAGAGTCTCGCAGGCGATTCCCTAAACAGGTTAGGTAACCGCATTTATATAGTCAGTGGAACACAAATATTAGCATAATTAGACTCGCACGCAGCTTAAATATAAATACGTCGCTGTCTAATCAATTGTTTATGCAATTGTTCGCCTGAGGGCTCTTTCGGGGATACGTAGTATATAATAACGATAGCGAATACCAACCTTAGCAAGTAAAGTATGTCATGAAAGCTTGGGAGATTTTTTTTAGTCTAGGCTAAAATTTAATGTGATAATGGATGGCCTGTGCCCAGCAGTGGGACGTCGTATATAGGCTAGTGATAATGATGATGGCAGAATGCCTAGGTTTGAGCTTCTTAAAGTGCAGGTTTTTTTTCTTTGAGGGCTATTCCAAATTTCAACATAAAACATACCTCTCTCAAATCATTGTTAAATTCTAGTTGCAATTAAGCTTGTTCGGCGAAATAGCCCTGGAATTTATTTTGTTTTATTTAGATAGCTTACAACATTATTAACAACATAATATAAATTCATCATCATACAGCCTATGATATCCACTGCTGAACAATGGCCTCCCTCATCGATTTCCAAATGGAACGGTTTTGCGAAGATTGCATCAAACGGCTCCCCGTCGTCTATCCATTTAGTGGAAGGCCGTCCTACTTTGCGCTTTCCGGTACGTGGTTGCCATTCTAGAACTTTAATGCCCCACCGCTCTCTGCTCTGCGTGCTATGTGCCCTGCCCACTGCCACTTCAACTTACTAATCCTTTGATTTATGTCAGTGACTGTAGTTCTCTTATGGCTGTCATCATTTCTGATTCTATCTCGCAGAGAAACACCTATCACAGCTCGTTCCATAGCTCGTTGTGCGACTGTGAACTTGCACAGAAGGCCCTTAAAGAGCGCTAACGTTTCACAGCCTTATGTCATCATTGGCAACACGCACTGGTCTAAGACTTTCGACTTCAAGGACTGAGGAATTTTGGACGAGAAGATTTTACGCAATTCCCCGAACGCTGCCCATCCGAGTTGGATTCGTCTATTTGCCTCTTTTCTCGAAGTTGGCCCTACCTAGCTGGACCATTTGTCCAAGGTAAACGTACTCGTCAACAACTTCGAGAACAGAACTCCCAATATAACTGGTATAGGTGCGATATGGGTATTCGACATAACCTTTGTCTGATATAAATTACTGTTTGTCTAAAAGCTAAATACAAGTTTCCACGGAATGGTCGGAATAGCCGCAAAACGTAGCAATAGCCGTATTTTATTTTACTTTCCTACTGCAAAACTGTTAAGTTCTGTTAATACAAAAACAATTTTACTTTTAAAACAAAACTGCGAAGTGCCTACGAGCAGTTTAAAGTTTAATTTTGTGGACATTGCGCTCGGTCGCATGCACAACCTCCTTACATTGGTAATAGTTTGTAAATAGAGTGGGTACTCTGCACCTGTTCTGTTTATTTATTCATACGTACGTATCTGCCGTTAAACATTTCGTTTCTTAACAGCCCGCCGGCCGTCTCACACAATAGTGGGTGCTTCACAGATTAAAAAATCTTTATTGAAAAAACGGCTACAATATTTTGTTTTACTATTCCTATATTTAATATTGCCTTAATTGTAAACCTAAATTCCCAGTGAAACATATGCATCAGTTATAATACGATTGTTAAGTAAATTGTAGCAAAACAAATATGTACTCGTATGTCTATTTGGGAAATTATTTTCCTTTCTTAGTTCAATATGTAATATACATACTCATAAAATAGAGTAACGGCCGAACACTCACAAGTCCCGCGTTAATTATAGGGAGTCAATTCTTTTTACAGAAAATATTTAAGAGCGCCTTAAATAAATATAAGCGTTGAGTTTAAGGTCGTAAGCCACAAAAAGTATATCCAATATCTTAGAAAATAATATCAAAATTTTTGTGTAGGTTGCCAGACGGTCTAGTTATCAAACTGGAATGAATTACTAATTGGTTTCGCTCGATTCCCAGTATTAATTAAACCTGATGGCTCAATAATGATTTAAAATATATTGAGTTTCACTATATTTTTTTTAGATTTTAGGTTAAGGGTGCTCTATAAATGGATATGTATATGTTATGGTACTCTGTCATCTCCACGAACCAACTACTATACAGGTGGTGGGTAACGCTAGCCTGAGCAGTAATTATGACATTTATGACTTTTGATTTTAATTGTTCGAAAATGATATGACGAAGATTTATAAATAAAAAAATATTTATTTACATAATTTTGTAAGTCCATAAACTAACATTACGTATGTTTTAGGTTCCAGAAAAACAGATGTTTTCGTTGATTCTAATTTCTAGAGTATTAAATAACAAAGCAATTATCAAGATTAGTATTAGGATCAAAGCAACTTTTTCGCTATTAGATGTTTATAAGTAGCTTATAAAAAGTTAAAAAACAGTGACCAAAACAAAATCAATCGCAGGATTGACAAGCAAGCATGCAGCTTGCTTGTTTGTCTGCTTAACTATAAGAATGGGGATTGAATGATATTAGTAGGCTACACTACATGTCCTGGGGTGGGATGCGAACGACCGACATTTCGCAATACGGGTGACTGCTCTAACCACATTACTAATGTACTCAAAAAATATTACGCTAAAAACATACTAAGTAATTTTGGATTCAAATTCTAGTTCAAAATTATTTATTGTTAAAAATATGGTACATAAATTGTGGACGTGGGATAAAATTCAGTCAGACTAGTGTAAAAGAGCTGTATTGTTAACAGTGGGTAATTTAGCAGGCAGCGCGGACAGCGAATCGCGACAGTGCATCGAGATAGCATGCAACATGTTATGCTAATGAGCCGTTGACTCAGATAAAACCTAATTTATGACCGCTGGCTAGGCACTGATATTGTTGGGCTTAATACACACTAATAATGGCACACTAAATTACAATAAAAACAGCGGTCATTAGCTTCCAAATTACATTCATATGATTGTGATTTACAAAGTTTTCTGTTGTTTCCTATACAAATAAAACAACTTTATTCTTGAATCTATTTTTGAACTATTTGTTACACCAAACACAAAACTAAAATAATTGTAGGTATACAGTAGTATTCAAGGAGTTACCCCTATTGAAGATCCTCAGCCAACCTGGCTGAAGATCGTTTCGGTTAATGGCCGTTTGGAAGTTACCAAAGGATTTTTTTAAAAAAACAACAACGAATGTAATGATAACTAAAAAAAAAATACTTACATATCTAATAATAGCAAATAGGTAAAACCTAGACACAGATATGTTAATATTTTTTATGATTAAAATTGATTAAATACATAAATCATCATCACTAGGTTCCTAATTGGGGCAAATACATGAGGAAAATAAACGAAATAAAAAAAAATGAGGAGTTAGGGCCGTAACACCACCGCGGCCCAAAGCCGGTTGGTGGGTTGAAGCGGTTGCGGTAATTACCCTAAATACTACATTAACGAAATTAGTAATATAAATCCACTAACTAACAAAACTGGCGGTGATTTGGTGAATAAAAACTAGGCAAGTATTAAAGAGAAGAGAAAAGAAACATGACGAAAGAGCTAGAAAGTGTCTTTTTCATTTAATTTTAAAGGAGTTAACAGGAGGACGATCCAGTATGATTACTGAGAGCCTATTCCACAATATAGCACCACGAACTGAAAAGTAGTGAAAAAAGAAATTGGTTTTACTTTTCGTCAGCTGACGCATTTTTGTAAAGTAGGAACGCCTGGGGCGGGAGGAAGTGGAGATAAATGAAAATGATGACGAAAATAGAATGAGGATTATTTTTTAAATTAGTATATCTTTTCATCTGAAATAATTTAGTTCTCAAATCATCTTTTAAATTTGGCTCATTGATCGCACGTTAAATCACTTAGCTTACCGACCGATTGCTTCTTCGACAGTGGGTGGATGGTGGCTGGTAATAGAATAGCCTAAAATATCCACAGCGAATATAACTTTGCAATTTATCATCTATTGAATTTCGAATTCTAATTTTAAATATTGGCACTGTGCTATTTTAAACGTTAAACAAAATGTCAGGATATGATTCGAAATAAGTTTAATGTGGCTTCGGTTTTAAGCTTCATGCCAGCTTTACGTCAGATTCATTTTAGCGAGCATGAGATACTAAAATGTGATGAATACATATTGTTTTATGTGCATAGTACTTACATGTTATGTTTACTACCATTATTAATTTTAATTTTAGTATATTACAGAAGACTCTATGGCGTAATAATGATTCCACGGTTTTAATTTCTTGTCTATACTTGAGCCAAGTAATATAAGGAATAAATGTAACAAACCAAATGTTCCGCATAGGTTTGTCCCTTTCACTCGCTACCTTTCTTGCTCATCAGTCATACAAAAATGACAGGGCTTGTTAACATTTATTCTTTATCTAACTCAAGCTTACATCATATATGTTTACCGGATGATAGAACCTAGAGAGAGTCCGACAGCAATGGCGACCCGCGATCAAAAACCATGATAATTTCAATACATATTGCACTTGTATCTTTCGCATTCCAATTGTTGTTTAGTGCATAATCTATACCCGTTTGTTATTGTTTATCGCCGACCACATTGGGTAAAGTTATAAATAAAGCTTAAAACCCAAGCGAGTCGTTCATTGTAGAGAAATTTCATGGTAAACGTACCATAAATTTTATGCTCAGGACAAAGTTAGTGAATAAATTTCCGTGTCTCTGTTTATTATAAGCCGAGAAAGTTAGCTGCGAGTTGTTGCGTAATCAAGTTCACGAATGTGGATCCCAGTTCACTGATTGTGAGGTATCTAAAGTACGTCTACACAAACCTTGTTGTAAGACTCACTTGCTAACAGTGAAACTTAATAATAATAATATTTATACACTCACACCTTTTATCTAGCCCAAAGTAAGCATCATTAAGAGCTTGTGTTATGGATACTAGATAACGGAGAAATAATGATAATAGTATGTATATAAATATTAGAAATATACTAAATAAACATATAAACATCCATGACTCGTAAACAAATGCTCGTACTCATCATACAAACATTTGTTCCTACCGGGATTCGAACCCGGGACCTCTTGACCGAGTGGCCTGGGGTACAGACCACTCGGCCAGCCGGTCGTCAAACTTGTTCATATTTGTTAATATTTGAAACTTGTTCATATTTGTTAATAATTGTGTAACGTTATTCTCAAATAAGAGTGCCCGTTTTTAGTACATACTAAATTTAAATGCAGTGCCTATCCATCATTCGTACAGAACTAGATTTGGATATATTAATATGAGAAATTAAGTATTGGGGATTTATTTTAACGGACATCTCAAGCCGGTTAAATTAAGTCGTCGTTCTATTTATTAGAAACTTATCTAATCTTTGATGTTCTTAAAATTCATGCTATCCCTTTCTTAAAGTATGGGAGGTATTAAACTTAAATGGAGCTTTAAATAACCTGCTAAGAAATTGCTGAGGAAGGCACCAAATGTTGTACTGTTATGGGTATTCAATGACATTTATTGTAAGGTTGATAGTACTAAGTTTTATATATTTATTGCATCTTTAATGTAAGAAAGGTAGTTTAAAAACTAGAAGATCATTATAGACTACAAGCAAAATAGAAATGAGAAGAGAACGGACTCTATTGCAAAATAACAAAAAGTACAATAAAATATTACAATCGTCGTTTATTCATAAACCTAAACCTAAGTTAGTACTAATATCTCTAATAAATAATTTTTTTTCTTATATCATCCTTTAAATTATAGAGAGAAATGTTAATCTCCTGCCTCTCCTCTCCTCACCTTAAAAAACCTGCTGTGAATTAATGATTAAAAGGTTAAAAAACCGAGCACTCTGGTTTTTTATAAATGCGAATTGAATTGGTTTCGATTTACAATAATAATTATAGTTAAATATCATCGTTTGTTTGTATAACCTAGATATATAGTTTTAGTGATATTGGTGTTAGGTATTTTTTCAAAAATTCATATAAAATAAACATACAACAAGTAGAAATTCCTTGGCACAGTAATTTTAACCCTCAAACGCGAACAGCGCGGTAACTCAGTGTGACGCCGATGTTGAGTTTTTCTTTTGTCTTTGAACAAAGTTATTTCAATTTTTAACTCTCCCAAGTGGTATAATTTAAGACACCCTTTTAAATAATTAAGACGAAATTGAATGTCCCTTTTAATATACTAATCATAATTAGTCTAAATGGACTCTAACATTCTCTGAAACGAGAATTTTGAGTTGCTTTAGAAAATATTGTAACAGTCTAGAATTACAACAGAAGCTCATAACTAAATGCACACTTTATAAAATAAGCTTCATTAAAAAAAATGTTACTTTATTTATTTAAGTAATTAGCCTTTTATTTTTAAATGGCAACTTTCATTAGTATTTATTATCGATGTTACGATGTTATTTATTATCTACTTATTAACTGTCTGCACAAATTATGTAACAAGACTGTCATTTAATGTGTTTATGGTGTGAAATAAATAAATTTTTAAAAACCAAAAGTTACCACACCACACACACACACACACGCACACGCACACACACACACGCACACGCACACACACACGCACACACACACAATATAGTGTAGAGTGTAGTGTAGGAACTGTTATTTTCGTTCAATCATAATAACAGTATCCTACTGGTGGAATTCATCTGTATATTTTTAATCTTCTAAGGCCAAGAAAGAAACTACGACTGCTATTTAAACACTAAAATACATTATTTCATATCAAAGAGAAGAAGCTGGAAACAAAAGAAACTTTCAAGAGAGTTTGACATCCAAGGAGACCGCGAGCTGGAAAGTTGTTTACTCAAATCTATATTCTTTTATATCGAGGAAGATCCTGATGATAAAATATATTGGAAGCAGGCGCTTTCACAAAAGGGCATGCAAAACCAAGCCTCTGTAGCTATCCAAACACCAAAATGATATCACGCTATTCTTTTACTTCTTCATTGCTTTTCCTTTCACGTGATTTGAAGAAGGCTAATTAGAAGCTGTTCCGCGGCGGAACAGGTATAATATTATTGAATTCAAAAGTACTCACATACCCAATGTCTACTAAACTCTAGGCAATTGTAACTTTATATATTTCAAATCTTTTTTAAGGACCTACAATAGTGTAGGTAAACAAACATTTTGGTGCGGAATAATAAATTGTTACAATTATTCACAAATAATTAACTTAATTTCACTTTACCGGGAAACGCAGCGTTGGTAGGAGACAACGTGGCCCGACGATCTGCTGAGGGTCGCGGGAAGCCGATAAATGCGGGCAGCGCGGGACCGATCTGGTAGTATGTGGC
The DNA here is from genome assembly GCA_947347705.1 of Nymphula nitidulata. Classification (NCBI taxonomy): domain Eukaryota; kingdom Metazoa; phylum Arthropoda; class Insecta; order Lepidoptera; family Crambidae; genus Nymphula; species Nymphula nitidulata. Next base: position 10,118,913 of record OX374625.1, on the reverse strand, counting down.
TACCTTCACTTAGAGACACCAACGAAACCCGCAGGTGCAATGTCATCCCGAGGCCAAAGATGTAATGCCTTCTATGCCCTGTAATTACACCAGCTACCATTCCGTTCAATCCGAAATACATCGAACAGTTTTAATATCAAATAAGCCTTTCTTATAATCAAATAAGAAAGGCGGTGGTAACTACCCAGACGGCCGTACATACGAGCCTGCCACCTAGTGAAATACTAATGCATACTGACGTACCTATGTATGTTTGTAAAATAACAAAAAATAAATACAAAGAACAATTTTCAATGGGATGTATCAAATGAACTCGTCATTTTTATTAAAAGTTGAAATGAAATAGCACATTTATCTACGAAATAATTAAAATATAAATGGACAGTAGCGGTGGCAAGTTTCGCGTCGCTTGACGGGGGCAGCCATGCATGTAGTCGGGCAGGTGATACCGCACTACCAAACAATACTTACTTATTTGAATATAAAAAATATAATTTCACAATTCAGTTTGTGACATAAAAGATAGAAATATTTGTTGAACAATAAACGCATATTTTAATGACTTTAGTTAAAATACACAGGGCGTCCTAATAATTTCCGGAACTGGCGACTTTATATTGACAATAATTATAAACTAATTGCGACATTTGAAAGTGGAACTATTAATAGGCTTGTATTTAACTGTGTATCATACTAACCTAAAGTAACCAACGAAAATACTAAGTGAGTGACTAAAAAATCTGATATCGGCGACAAATCGTTGAAGAGTCTACCAGAAGAGATTTTTAGTTAACTTAGTAATTTTTAGTTGCTCAGTTGATTATAAATATTGCTTGTCTACAGTACCATAATTCAAATGTGTCATCATCATCTCAGTGAAGAAAGTCGAGTTGGTCATCCGTCAACCGCTGTGAACAACACCGTTCGCCGTATGATCGAAACAGACGGGCATGTGTCCTACCATGAGATCACATTAGCCATAGGCATGAGTTAGATATAATCAATTCCACAAAAACGTGATATGTGAGGGGTCTATTAAATAGGGAGTGAAAACCCTAATGGATCCCTCACAATCTAACGGAGGCTCAAAAAACGGACGGCGTCACTTTTTGCAATGGAATGCTTATCACAGATCTATCAAACGGGCGTCAAATTTGTTATAGTATATAGTGATAGGTGATAAAACATTTCAGACAAAGATACTGTAAGACTACGATTTCAGCTACTACCCCAAAACAAATCAGAATCGACTATTTGTGTCTTTCCAGGTGAGCCGAAACTAACCAAAATAGTGCGCCTGCGATCTGCCGCCACGCGAATGATTGCTACTTTTAAAAATAAATATAAACACAATGTTTACTGTTACTTTAGAGGATCATACACGATTGGTAAACAACCATGGCCCAATGCAGGTTGTTGGGTCAAAACGGTTGCAGTGACGACCGGGACCAACAGTTTAACGGCTAACGTGCCGCTAAACCGTTGATCCCGGTCGCCACTGCAACCGTTAATCTGAAGCACGCATGAGCTCATGATTACTTTAGATTGACTTATCCCGAGGAGCTCGGAGTTTTATAGGTTTGAGCGCTCGTTTCGACACGGAAAACAAAGCAACATTCGCCATGTCGATCCTGGGATGGGTCAATCAAAGTTTATTATCTCGAGCTCCTCCGTGCTTCGGAAGGCACGTTAAGCCGTTGGTCCGGTTGTTCCTGCAACCGCTTTCACCCACCAACCCGCATTGGGTCAGCGTGGTGGTGTTATGGCCCAAACCCCTCATGTGTTTCTCCCATGTAGAAAGGCCTGTGCGCAGAGGGACGTATATAGGCTGGTGGTGATAATGACCCGTCCCGGAATCGACCATGGCAAAAGTTGCTTTCTTTTCGAAATCGAAACCAGAGCTCTTAAACAACTAGGCCATCGAGCTAAATTAATTTATTCCTATGAAAAAGTGAATATGTCGACAAATTATATTAGTAAATTAATTAATTTTTGACCAGTCATTGGTATTTTTTCTTCTTGGTTCAGAAAATTTTAAGTGCACACGTAATACTTAATATAGGTGCACTACACGTAATGTGTATAAGGCCATATGTTTCAAGACTTTCAAGTGCGTCGACGGAAGCCTTGGAATCACTGACAAAGCTTAACTTAGTAGGAAAAGGCATTTTCTCCGTTCATATTTTACAGCTAAAGATTTCAATTACAAGTAGGTAACTATTTGAGAGCCACAGAACTAATATAAATTACATAAAGTATTGTGGTATTTCAATAACCAGGGATCGCAATATTACGAGTTTTGTGAAAAGTTGGGGTAAAACCAACTTGGTAAGAAGTATTTGTTATCATTTTTGGGGTAGAGATTTGAGCCAAATTTGATCTCTTGGTGTGTGCAGACAGATGGATAGACGAACAGACTGAAGAAATAAAACGCGTCTCCATTGAAGCCTTAACACACTATTACGGCACTTATTATTCAAACAGCACACGTACACGGCGCGCGGCAAACGGAAAAATCCAATTAACTTCATACGAATAGTTCCGAACGAAGCGCCGCCCGCCGCCCGCCGCCGCCGAGCGGTCCGCCACTCGACTCCTCTCGTCCTAACGACTACTTTTCAATAACATTAATGGAACAAACTCACTCTTAATAGTTGTTGCAGGTGGTTACTTTGAAACAGTGGAGGTTTTATTTATATTAGGTATTTGAAAATCTCAAAAAACAAATGACGTAACTGTTTCTTTAAAATTCATCTAGCTTAAAAACAGATTACAAATTTTCAACTCAGAACTAAAGACATGGTTTTTTGTTCCCCAACAGCATAAAAACTATGCTACAACTTTTATTACAACAAGAACCGGTAAATTCATAATACAACGAAATAAATATAACATATCTACCAATGAAATAAATAAATACGAAATCACCATTTTTCATTTAGATCAAATAAGTATGATATAGTTGATTTTAGAATAAAAAAACATAACAGATTACTTTTTATCTAAAAAAGATGCAACAGAGAACACATTATCTAAACGAATTACAATTGTTTTTAAAATAGGGGACCCATTTGATAAACTAAAGAAATAAAATACTTAACAGTCAAGCAATGTAAATAGAGAGTAAAATAAACAAAAACGGAATGATTTTAAAAAGCGCGCATGAAGAGTATTTTAGAAGTTTTTATTGAACACAGAGGAGTTTTAAAACACAAATAAGATGGGATTGCGGAGCGGAACAGTTCGCGTGGGAGTCAGAAAGCTACGTAAAGTTGCGATAGAAAATAAAAATATAATGGAACTCTTTAAACGGCGGCTGAGGATATTTGTGGTTTCTATTTCGGGATTAAAGCTAATACGAACGAAATAGTAACACAGAAACGGCTAGCTCACCACTATCTTTTATAAAAAATGTTACAGTAGAAGTTATTTCATTATATTATACTCTTTATGTTTCTAATTCAAATTCAAACCCTGGAAAATGTCAATACGACACATAATTTAATTGTTTCATCAGAACTCAGAATATTTTCCAAACTTTTTCAATATTAATCGGTAGAATTATTAAAACAAAATGTAAAATGTCTGTCACAGATTGCCGAACCAAAGTTGTTTATTCAATAATTTTCGAATTGAAAAAAAAAACAAACAGAAAAACGAAAAGCGGCCTAACGATAAGCATTTTGCAAACGATTACAAAAAAGTGTTTTAAATGTCAGAATAAACGAAACAGAGAGTCTCGCGTTGCTTTTAAAGGCATGCAAATTATTGATTGCATCAACTGGCAGGCAGCCTTCATTCCCGGGTGGGGTCACGCGACCTGTCGTTTGCCGCGGGATTTACGCCCTTTATCGTTTCACCCGTCAAATTATCGCTGCGACCGACCCTCACATTTCTCGACAAACAAACGAGCCCAATGATTCCTACCTGCATATTTCATGCACGTCGTTATTGTTAGTTCAAGGGGCCTAATATATGAATTCTAATCTTGCACGCTTAGTTTCCTGTCACATTCAAGTTGTAGTATGTGGGGTAGGTAAACAAAGTTTGGCATATGGGGCGACTTTTGGTGAGTGTGTATTATCTTATAATTATGGACAAATGCAGGTTTTAGGAAGCTCTTTATATACCTTCCATGACAGAATCTCATGCGCATAAACAAAAGAAGGTTATGCTGTTTTCTTGTGGCAATGTTAGTATAATGTAATGTCTTGAATTGAAATGTCATAACAATTCAAAGTTTTTGTTTGTTTGCCTCAAAAAAATATTTTCCATATCAAGTCGCAAAGCAACTGAGATTACAAGGGAGAAATATTGTTTTCTGTGTTTATCGTAACATTTGTGAATACAAAAGTGGAATTCAACGAGAATCTGCGATTTTAAATCGCGTTTATGTAATCACCGGTAAGTATGACCGATTAATTGGACGCTTTAATTTTCGAGTAGTATCTTTTTCTAAGTGATTATGATTTGTTTTAAAAGGGTGGCTGATACTACTAATTATGACAAATTATTGAAGGAAAATAGAACGAAGGTGTATTCTCAAGGTAAAAAGAGGAACGGCGGAAAGAAAAAATCTTGGACGGTTTTGATTCAGTAACTATTAGGAACACAGTAAGAGAATTTTATACAGTACGAAAGAAAGTTCCAACTGTTATAAAACTACTACAGATTCTCCGACCAGATATTGATTATTGAAGTATTTTAACAGGGACGAGATACATTATAATGTATAACATGCTGGTAGTGAAAATGCCTTTGTGCTTAACTATTGCCTGATACTGATTGGTCGAAAAGTACATCTGTAACTTTAAACTGAGGTAAAGCATAAAAATCAAAAATCAATTATATCAATAAAAAATTGCTATTATAAGGTGCAAATACACTTAGATGGTAAGACTGTTACAGCCGATAAATATTCAATTTAGATTACCTATTTTGTTAAAGTAGTAAGAAAGTTATATATTATGTATTATTGTTTTTGGATAAAAATTTTGTTATGATTTTAATGAAAAATGTCTTATATCACATTATTTTTTGAGTATTTCCTCTTTTAATATGTTAACTATAGATATCTATTTGAGGTGTAAAGGGAGGAATAAAACTTGCTGATTTTCTTTGCCTGATTTTCTCAGAATAAGACTAGTTTTATGAACATATGACAATTATGACGTTCATAAGAGTAGTATTATTATGTACCTAAGTTGAATAAATAATTTATTTTACCAATTTGCCATCAGTTTCTGGTACCTAGGTCTATAGCACTTCAATTGTTACAGATGCCATTAAAGCCGCTTCTGTTACCAACTGAGTTAAGGCGGTCTCAAGATTAAACTTAAAATAAGAAACAGTAATGCATATAAAATATTATTCGCAACCCAATAATGCCTAGAGAGATCTATTAGATAAGACGGGATTATTTTTATAACATTGAATGATTCTGAGAACAAAGACGTTGTCTCTCAGATGGTGGAAAAGAGATTTTATTTAGATAAAAAATATGACAGTGCCTAACAAATAACATTGATTCGCCTATTCAAAGCAAATCGTTTTTCTCTGAGGAGATGGAAATAGTGCGACGGTTTCAGGCCTAACGTTCGGACTTATCTGGGAATTTCCGGTCGTTGAAGCGAGTTCAATGAGCCAACCTCCGCGTTACGGACACTTTCGTTGTCGTTACCTTCTCTTTCGATGTAACACTTTCATCTTTGTTTCCAAAATTATCGCGCGTAATTGCCCATAGATTTGATTTATTCAACAACTTAAGTACGCTTTTGTTAATGTTTGTTATTTCTAAATTGTGGAAGAGAATTTAATTGGTTCGTACAGATGACTCTTTTGGGTACAAAACTTTGTCCTGAAAATACTAGGTCTTTAAAATCGCCACTAAAAATTTCACTATCAATGCGTTATCATAGTAACATTAGATTACTGAAGGAACAAATTAATTATTAATAGTAATAAGGCACTCGTATTCAAGGACGTAAGGATGGCGTCACAACAGTAGATAGCGAAACAAAGACCGCTCGTACGATGTAGACGATTAGAGCGTGTGAGTCGGCTCGGCAGTTCCCAAGCCTTTTATCTCCCCATGCCAGCCTCCGGCACCTCCACAAATATTATCGCTGTTCCAAATTAAATCAGAAATCGACGCCTTTTCACTGTTATTGATTTATCCATCTCGAACCCGACAGCGGGTAAAATTGTGAATGGATAGGTACTACACACGCGGATTTTATTTGGAAGGACGAACGATGATCGGCACTTTGATATTCTAGTTTAGGCTAAAGAGAACTCTTTTGAATTAGAAAAAAATACGCATATGAATGTAGAGCTATTTTAAAACCATTAAATCCAAATATTATTGTACTAATGGCCGCCCGCGGCTTCTCCCGCGTTGAAGTCTGTTATCTTTTTAAAAGTATCCTATGTCCTTACCAGGGTCTCAAATTATCTCTATGTTTAACCAAATTTCATCTAAATCCGTTCATCGGCTTAAGCGTGACAAGGCAAAGACGTACTTTGTTTTGTACTTATTATACCAAATTGTGTTTTAAAACACGAAATAATGTAAGTTATTATTGAAATATTAACATCTAGCACAAAGCCTTATTCTATGCCTTCTTCTTTTTTTTATTCGTTATGACTGCGAGCAATACAGCGATGGATCATTGCAAGTTTTGAGTATTCAGAAACTTTACCACCGTATTTGGTTTTTACTATAAAACTATAAAAACTGTGCAGCGCAGCCCAAGTCCTTTACTGAACAGTATCCAAAATAATTTTACCTTTAATTTACTCAATAATTTTAGTATTCAAATTTTTCCAGCTTTTTAAACACAGATAATTTATTTTTTTAAGTTTTTTAAGGATTTTTTGTACCAAATATTATTTCTATTCTATTATATTATAAGTGTTGATTTAGCTCTTATTCTTGACAATTATTTACCGGGTTAAAATCTGTAACGATAAATTAAAATTTATTTGAGAGTTTATATGAAACTAACAATTATAAAAATATTTTGAGATGGTGAATATTCATATTGTTGTATAAATTGGAAATAAATTAAGGATATTATTAGATAAAAATGTAATATTTAAATTGATTGATTCAGTAACTCAACAACGTAATAAACTTAACCTGATAAGTTTATGTTTACACCTAATTTGTTCAAATAATATATTTTCATATTATTATTTTTTGTATACAACTAGATGACAAACAAGCTGACGGCCCACCTGATGGTAAGCGGTTACCGCCGTCTATAGACACCTGCAATACCAAGGGAAACCCACTTGATATTGCAGATGCGTTGTCATCCTGAGGCCTAAGATGAAATGCCGTCCATGGACAGTAATTACACTGGCTACCTTTCCCTTCAATCCGAAACACAGCGAACTGTTTCACGGCTGAAATAAGAAGGGCGGTGGTACCTACCCAGACGACCCTACATACGGGCCTACCACCTAGTAAATATAAATAAATAAATAAATGATAAATAAATAATAAATAGTTCTGTATTTTTTGTAACACGAGTAGCGAATGACTTACTCGTAGCTGCTGTAGTCAATATGACTACGCCAGCTACGCCAGCTACGTCGCTCGTAGTCGTGTCGCATTCCTGCTACGAGTACGTAGCATAATCAACCGTAGTGGCTACGGCCATTGTAGAAGCTACGAATTTAGTCTTAAATGAATTTAGAATTTATTCCGACAAAACTGTTAGAAAACTGATTGTAGACGTAGTTTATCTTGTGTGGACAGATGTCCACACAAGAGTCTGAATAACAGCCGACTTATTGCGTCATCTTTACACCTTATATTTTTACTGATCTCTCATTCAAGGCAATTAGTAGGGGAATTTTGGACGCGGGGTAATTTCAAACAAGGCAGTTTACATCATGATAAATAATAATTTGATAATCTGTTTCTGTCTTTATATTTAGAGGTGGATCCACCCCAAAGAACCCATCCCTTGTGCCTGGTATTAAGCATGCTAATAAGCCATGATATTAATGATCTTGTTCGGAATTACGTCGCATTCTAAATTACCCCACTCTCTCCTTAAAGTTTTCCTCAGATGCTTAATATAATAGTTCCTTTAATCAAAAAAAATAGTCCTTTATAACGTTACGTGCGCATAATTTAACAACGGTATTTAAATTAAATGGTAAATAGTGCAAGTAAGTTCACAAATACATAAGAGATCCACTAATTAGTAGCATATAAAATACAAATAAATAATTATAATACGCTTATCTATGCTAATGTCCACCAATTACTATGACAGCGAATGCGAAACATGATAGCCAATCGAACTGTAATCTCTTTGCAGCATATATCAATTGTAGATAATCCAGGAAGCAGCGTTAATTACAGAGAGTCGTAGTCAATACAATATTATCACATAAGTGTCTACTGTTTCGGAAATTAAAATTTAATTTTGAGCGGTAATTATATTTTTTCATGTAATTATTTAGTATTTTAATATAATGAGAAACTTTATGAAATTGTATGTATTATTTACTTATAAGACTAACACAATTGAAATACGCGCACGCACAAAGTACACACACACACTATATTACTTATACTATTTCAGTTTTCTTCATACCAAACTAAATAATTAGTGAAAGAAACAGATTTTTTGGTCGTTAATCTGTCAAGCTACACATTTCTAACATTTTAAATTTCCGTTTGCCCTCCAGAAGTCTCACGCAGCTTAACAAATTAACGCTCTCATTTATTGACATTATCTACAAAAGTTGGTATTAAAATGATAAATCTGGATCTCAATTATAATTTCTCCGTGCTGTGTAAGGCACGTAAGCCGTTATCCCCGGTTGTTAGTGTAACCGCATTAGCCCACCAACCCGCAGCGGACCAGCGTGGTGGTGTTATGGCCCACACTTCTTATGTGTTTCTCCCATGTAGGAAGACTTGGGCCCAGCAGTGGGACATTTTTAGGCTGGTAATGATGATCATTTTCTATACTAAATGATCCATTCCATATGCTCCTGAATATCTGAAATGTAAATTTCAGTATCTAGGTGCTTCCCATAGTCGTGTCCTTCGTTCAAGCAGCAATCTTATTCTATATATTCCTTCTCACCGCACTGGCTTTATGTCCAACTTCTTTCAATTTATCTTTCAATACGGCTCTGGAACGCACTACCTCCCCATATCCAAGAGACCGAAAGCCAACTGGTTTTCAAGCGGTCAGTTCGCAGTCTTTTTTGGAGTCTCCACCTTTATCCAATTGATATACCTATCCTTATTGTTTCTGTATTTATTCAATATGTATTCATGAAAAATATATTTATTAATTGTGGATTTATCCATATTTATACATCTTAAAATATTTATTTGCATTATAATGTATATGTGTACATGTTATTGTATATTTAGATTTTTAAAACAGTTGTTTTTGCACTACGTAATTAGTCATTTTGGACTCAACTTTCCGGTTGTCTGGTAGTGAATTCCTAATGGCATTAAGTCCGCCAAATTGTAACTTATTTTGTGTAATTAAAGATTAAATAAATATTAATGACTCTGCCTTTAATTCGTGAAATAAAAATAAAACACCAACTTTTAGAAACTAGTGCGTCTTGCCTCTAATTATGGACAGTAACGTAACGTGGACACTGACAGCAGTTTAGTCCACATATTCAAATTTGTCAAATGAACAAGTCGAAATCTGGAAAAAGAAGCTAATGAGGATTTTAGGCAACCAACACAGCGGTACACAAAATATACGCGCTTAGCCATTGTTGCGCGCCTAGTTACCGCCTAAGAAAATGCTTGAAACTGTATTGACATTAAGTTGAGACTGCTAATTTGGGATATATGAAATAATTAAAAGACTTTCAAATTATGTATTCAGAATATTATGAGTTCATTAATAAAAAACATCGCACAGATCACATAGAGATATAACTAGGTAAACTAGGTGGTAGGCCCATACCAGGTCGCCTGGGTACCATCTGGGTAGGTACCATCGCCTTTCTTATTTCAGCCTTGAAGCAGTTCGCTGTTTTCTTATTGAAGGGAAAGGTGCCAAGGAAAGGTGCAAAGGCCAGTGATGCCAATTTCTGGGCATGATATCAAATGATTTTTCCTATTTATTGCAGGTGTCTACAGGCGGCGGTAACCGCTTACCACCAGGTGGACCGTCAGCTTGTTTGTCATCTAGTTGTATAATGAAAAAATATTTCAAAGTCAACATTTGGAAATTTACATGTTCGCTTAGTTCTTTCTACATACAACGTACTACAACGATTTTTATGGAGAAACTTATGGGATGAGTACCCACGACTGAAACAATTCACAATTCCTTTTTAAAATGATGTTGAGAACTATAAATGTTTCTTTCTCTGATGCAAGGTTGAATATTCTCTTTTTCAGTCTTTTATTCAAATGTTCCAGTAATGACTTCAAATATTAAAGTTATCCTTTACCGAATCGCACGAATCAAATACTAATTACAAAAACATAATTTCAACACATTTCTTTAAAAATGCATTTAAGAAGACTCTATATATTTTTCGAAAATTAATAATTACACATCCTAATTAACATTATTAACATAACTAGCCTGAAGACTGAGGATGGCAGCTTAGTGTCGTCTAAGCCCAAGGTGACAAGGGAGGTCGAAAGGTTCTATGGAGAGTTATATACCACTATAACGAATCCTGCTATCAGTCCGAGCAAAGACCCAAGAGCCCGACTGATCCGACACTATACCGAAGATATCCCGGACGTCAGCCTGTACGAGATTAGGGTAGCCCTCAAGCAACTTAAGAACAACAAGGCACCGGGGGAGGACGGAATTACTACAGAGCTTCTGAAGGCGGGCGGTACACCGGTACTGAAAGTCCTTCAGAGACTATTCAATTCCGCCATTCTCGAGGGTACAACGCCACAAGCGTAGAGCAGAGGCTTGGTGGTGTTATTCTTCAAAAAAGGTGACAAAACCTTATTGAAGAACTACAGACCCATCACGCTTTTGAGTCACGTTTACAAGTTGTTTTCCCGAAGAAGCCGGTTTCCGTAAAGGCTTTAGTACCGTAAACCACATACATACGCTGCGGCAGGTTATACAGAAGACCTAGGAGTATAACCGGCCACTTTGCTTGGCGTTTGTGGGCTACGAGAAGGCCTTCGACTCGATCGAAACATGGGCCGTAATTCAGTCTCTTCAGAGGTGCCACATTGACTATTGGTATATCGAGGTGATGAGATCCTTGTACGAGAGCGCCACCATGTCGGTCCGTGTACAGAATCAGTATACGAAACCTATCCAACTGCAGAGAGGGGTAAGACAGGGAGATGTAATATCTCCGAAATTGTTTACCACTGCGTTGGAAGACGTTTTCAAACTACTGGACTGGACAGGACTCGACATCAACATCAACGGCGAGTACATTACTCATCTTTGATTTGCCGATGATATAGTAGTCATGGCAGAATCCCTGGAGGAATTGAACACAATGCTCAACGATTTCAACAGAACCTCCCGACTGGTATGTCTAAAAATGAACATGGACAAGACAAAGGTTATGTCGAATACCCATGTCGAACCTATACCAGTTATAGTTGGAAGTCCTGTTCTCGAAGTTGTTGACAAGTACGTTTACCTTGAACAAATGGTCCAGCTAGGTAGGGCCAACTTCGAGAAAGAGGTAAATCGACGTATCCAACTCGGATGGGCAGCGTTCGGGAAATTGCGTAAGATCTTCTCATCCAAAATTCCTCAGTGCTTGAAGTCGAAAGTCTTCGACCAGTATGTATTGCCAGTGATGACATACGGCTGTGAAACGTGGTCGCTTTCTGTGCAAGTTCGCAGTCGCACAACGAGCTATGGAACGAGCTATGTTGGGTTTTTCTCTGCGAGATAGAATCAGAAATGATGACATCCGGAAGAGAACCAAAGTCACTGCCATAGCTAGTAGGATTAGTAAGTTGAAGTGGCAGTGGGCAGAGCACATAGCGCGCAGAGCAGACGGCCGGTGGGGCGGTAAAGTTCTAGAATAGCGACCACGTACTGGAAAGGGGAAAGTAGGACGGCCTCCCACTAGATGGACAGACGACCTGGTCAGTGTTGCGAGGCGCCGTTGGATGCAGGCTGCGTAGAACCGTTCCATTTGGAAATCGATGGGGGAGGCCTTTGTTCAGCAGTGGACATCATAGGCTGATATGATGAATTGACATAATTACTTACTTGTTTCGGATATCTAAAATTTATTTTAAACTTGCTTTCAGCAGTGTCATCTGTAATAGATAGAAAGGCTGGTCGTAATCTTCACGGAGTTTCGTCGCAAGCTACAGAAACTTTATGATTTTCATGAATGTTATAAGACTAATGTCTTTTCTAATTGTACGAATTGAGATTCAATAGTACCTCAAGTATTCACGTAATAATTAAAATACAATAAACCTAGAAAAATTTCACGTCCTGAGGCAGGTCGCGGGTTCGTTTCCTGCCCCAAGACGTGAAATTTTTCTAGTTTTATTGTATTTTAATTACTAAGTAATTTTTCAAACATTTATAATAATGTTAAAATCAAAAATTAAGAATATTTGAAAGCACTGCCCCAACTTAACCGAATCGTAGGTATTTGTAAAAATACTCGTTTCGGATGTTGAAATAGAATATTTCGACATTGTAGGGTGGACGTTAGCTCATAAACGCAAATAAAAATAGACTAGAAAAATTTCACAGGGATATCCTAAGTCCTGGGTGGCTCAGTGGTCAGAGCAGTCGCCCGGATTGCGAAAGGTCGCGGGTTCGTTTCCTGCCTCAGGACGTGATTTTTTTCTAGTTTTATTGTATTTTAATTACTAAGTAATTTTTCAAACATTTATAATAATGTTAAAATCAAAAATTAAGAATATTCACGTAATTTTAAAATAATATTATAAAACTTTGTTCGCTGTTACAGAAAACCAAACAAACATTGACAAATCAAAATATCTTACTGAACAAAAATGAAACAGATTTTGGTTCCGCTCCAAATTGCAGGGAGCGTCCTAATTAATGCCAGTTTATTGTAGCTTTTGAACATTCTTAGAGGAATGTTTCAGATATCCGAGCCCCGTCTTAGACGCCCAGCGCTGAAAATGTTTTCAGAGGCACTTCGCCGTCAGAATTATTAAAATTATTTTCATTTTGCAACTTGGCATTCGTCCGCCCCAGTGTCATTTCTGTGTCTGCAGTACTCGGCATTACTGTAACCGCAATAAAAACTCCGCATTGTAATAAAGAAATCAAAATGAAAAAGAAAAAAAACATTAAATATTCTCATAAACATATTATGAGATACGCAAAAACTCCTTCATGAAACAGTAGGGCACATGAATCTACAAGTTATAAAAATATCGTAAATTGCACTTGTGCTCAGTTGGGGCGCACTCATGACTGGAGTTTAAAACAAGTTCGTGATATTTATGCACTAAAATATTGCGAAGACCAGAAAAGTTGGGATCCTCCAAGTTTTAAAAGCCTGCAAGATATAAGTAGGACAACGTTTTGTGTTATTACTTGTAATATTATCAACCTACATAATGTAAAACTCGTCGAATTGATAACCTCCTCCTTTTTAAAGGCGGTTAATAACAAAAGAGGCTGATCCGCAACATGATAGGGAATTATAGCCGGGGGACTATAGAAGCGCATGGGATTATCAAAATTATTTTTAGATCGTCTAAATATCAAAATAATAAAAATCGACAAATTCAATTAATACTCGTACTTTTGAACAAGTAACCACTCATTAATCGTGTACATTCAGAAATAAAAGCTTATCTCTCGTAATACCTACTACAAATTTTTACAAATGTTTTCAAAGGTTTATTAAAATGATTTTTACTCGACAGCTTACTGAAAACCGGCGAAGAATTATTTTATTTAACATTTTTCTTCCGGAGCACTTCATGCTTCATCATCATCATCATCACCAGCCTATATACGCCCCACTGCTGGGCACAGGCCTTCCTTTATGGCAGAAACACATGAGGAGTTTGGGCCATAAAACCACAACGCTGGCCCAATGCGGGTTGGTGGGTTAAAGCGGTTGCAGTAACAACCGGGACCTACGGCTCAACGTGTCTTCCGAAGCACGGAGGAGCTCAAGATTATAAATTTCATTGACCTATCCAGGGACCGACCATGGCAAAAGTTGCTTTGTTTTCGTGATCGAAACCACAGCGCTCAAACCACTAAGCCACCGAGCTCCTCACTTCTTCATGCTTAGCTTTATATATTTTCTAATGCTGCTTTTAATAGACAATAGTCAATGAACCCGAATTTCATTAATAAAGATCCTATAGAGTCAGTCTTAAGATTGTCTTTTTTTGAACTCAGCGCTATTTTTATGAGGAAATTACGAATTCCACTTTTTGCACTCAAGTGAGTCTAATGGAATAATCCTTTTTTTGCCGTTAATACAGTGTTTTTTTTCCGTTTTTGAATTTTAGTCATGGTACATAACACGAATGCACAACACAAAGAAATTGTAAAAACCCACTAACGAAATTCTGGGATGTTTGCAGAAGAGCGGTTCGAAAATGTTTTTAATTTTTAGCACAATAACGCTTTCTCTCGCCACACAGCGGTCCATATAATCAAAAAATTTGTGGTGCTCACCCGAGCATCACAAATTTAGCCCTAGAAGAGAACTGTCCGTGTTCGTTATTAATAAAACATTGTGATAATTTTGACCAAAATACCTGCTTCCAACTCGATATGCTATCATTCTCAGCTATTGAGACTTTCGCAAAGCATTTTTCTGCTAATTTTGAGTAAAGATCTATATTTATATGCTTACAAGATTCAGTTATGTATTAACACTTGAACCCAATAGAACACGTGCAGCGCGGAACGTTTACAGAATGGATCTTAGAGCAACAACAAGTAAATGGTAATAACTATGTCAAAAAAAACTGTCGCATTTGGGGAGCCGAGAATCCAAGAATGATCTTTCAATGTCCTATGCATCCGCCACAAGCCCCTGTTTGGTGCGCATTTTAAGCTAGTGGAGTATTTGGATTGGTCACCGTCAACGGTGTCTTTATCGTAAGATGATAAACAACTTCTTCTTGCATCAAATTACTGGAATGGATCGAAAACACATGGATTTGGAACAGGATGGCGCAACCTGCCCCACAGAAAAGATAAAAATTTGGTTATGTGAATTGGCCACCAAGATCATGTTATTTGAGGCCATTTTTTGGCGACCAACAAGCATACCAACAGCCCAAAAACAGTAGCTGAATGTAAAGAAAAGAAACGACGCGCCGTTGATGAAATTGAGACGGCACTACGCCAAAATGACATCAGCAGTGTCGTCAAAAGACCAACACGCCCACCAGTCTTCAAATATTGTGTTGGATAAATAACCTCCAAGTTTATACTCCTTATTACAAAAAAAAAATCTATCTTTCCGAAAATTGAGGTTATATAATATGATGGAATTAGAGGAAAAAAATGTATGTACTCCATTTTCTGTGTATGGGAAGGAATCCATAATCTTAGTATTTATTAGTTTTGGAAAACTAGATTATGGATTTGAGTACGGGAAAAAGTACGACGAAAATCATCAATGACACAAACTCACGTGAGACAAACTATATCCCATATCTGTGTCATTTTTGTTATAAAACGCACATAGAGACAAGATTATATTTAAATCAGCTTTAACTTTACACCGTCTTGTGTTTTTTTTTAAGTTCGTAGCTATTATATATTTTGTAATTTGTACATTTGTATCGTGTGTGCTGAATAAAATTTTTATTCTATTTGGATTATGGAATCATAAGAAATGAAGTAACAATTTCAGTAGTGAACGACATTACCTTGAATTGACCGTTAGGGTAATGTGAGGCAATATTCTCCATCTTCGCCATGTGTTGCTACCCAAAACAATTTCCTCGAATAATACCTGCCTTTGGGTACGTATAATTTATTATTCATACAATTCATTTTCATATTCGCTAGTAACAGAGTGTGAATTGATTAATGACGGTGCGGGCTTGTTCTCGCCTTTACTCTTAATGAAAAGAGAGAAAAAACCGGAGCAAACTGAACAAAGCCTTTTGTAAAAAATAAACAATGGGCCTGGGCAAATTATTTTATTTCAAATGATCAAAAAGTTCCATTAGAATTAGTGCCACTTGAGAGCGATCTACTGAAATGGGTAGACATAGATACCCTTTTAGGTGAGTGAGTAGTATTATGTACAAAAACACTGTCGTAAATAAACCTACAGAGAGTGGTCTTCCACTGATTCCGAGCATTAGATTTGCATGTAATTAAAACTTGCACAATTAAACACAGTCAAGAAGGAAAACACGAGAAAATTGAGATAAGATTAATTTTCTGACTAGTTTGTTGGAGTTTGTGGGGTAAGTTCCGTAGATATCCAGCTAGATGTGGGTAGACAGACGATGGTACTTATATTACAGCATAAAGTAAAATTTATGTCGTGTTTAATTAGATGTTACTACATTATTATTTTATACCTGACGAGACGTTTTGATAACTTTACAACAGCTATGGTCACGGAAAGACTGAAGAGTGAAGAGTGAAGGCTTATGGTGTCCGTTAGTGGGGCAATGTGTAGGGCTTGATACTTTATGTTGATGTTGTTGGTACACTATATACCTCTTCCCCACAGATTACTGATATGTGATATATGTAACTGCTCTTCCCCTGGACCTCGGTTGTGAATAGTCCTTACTAAAGCCACGTTCGTTGAATTAAAATTATATTTCAAATATCGAAAATCTGAGTAAAATTTGGAGTTAATAAGACACAAAGAGGTGAATAAGTGTTCTGTATTTGTGAAACCCGCGAATCACCCAACGCGCCAATTGAACTCGTCTGCTATCTTACGTAACCCTGGTTCTCTAGGTAAATGAAATTGGAGAGACCGGTATTGGATATTTACTAACTTCACGCTATTCAAACGCAGGTAAAACCACTAAAAATTTATGAGATTCTAGTACTCCTAGATACAACTATTGATCCCTGTTCCCGTCAGTCGATCAGTCAGACACCAGTCACCAACTCACATTGGCGATGGTGGCGTGCCGCTCTGTGTCTTTATGCCCATCGCAATAATAAATTACTATATTACATGTGACCTAGGTACTTCATATATCTAAACTGCCTATCGAAAACTTGCTGACTATTGTAACACTGTTTTGAACTACTATAAAGGAGACAGTAAAATATTCTTTAATTTTTTATTTAACATTTTTATAAATTTTTGAAAAATTACTTAGTAGTTAAAATATAAAACTAGAAAAATTTCACGTCCTGAGGCGGGAATCGAACCCGCGTCCTGGGTGGCTCAGTTGGTTAGAGCAATCGCCCGGATTGCGAAAGGTCGCGGGTTAGATTCCCGCCTCAGGACGTGAAATTTTTCTAGTTTTATATTTTAGAGACAGTAAAAGTTTCTATGCGATTTGGGCCAGATCATAAGCACCATTTTTCCGTACCAGCAATTATTTTTGTAAGAATACATCTTACCTTATCTTTTCCATTAATCTTGATTGATAGAAACGGCCAAAAAGTATTTTAATTTGCTGAAAAACATCACCTCTCATCCATTTTGAAAAAACAAAATGTCAATGTCATAATAAAGTTTTGTTTTGTACGACTTTACAACGAATACTGACGTTTTATTTATTCATAGCCAGGGCCAAACAATTTTGAAAAACAACAAAAACATCAAGCGCACTCAAAACTTTCACTGTTAAAAATACATAATGACAAATTTTAATAAATGTCAATATGACATTATAGTCAACATGAATTCAAGAGCGTTGCTGTGGCACTTTTATGACTTCTATTTTTTATACAATAGGTACTTATTTATTTTATTTCGTTATTTATATAAAATCAAATAATTTTATATTGCTTAATGGAAACCATGTCATTCAGTACATTCTTTAATTTTATTAAACGTACGTCTAAAACGGCTGGATGCCAAATTAGTAAATCTGAAATTAAAGATGTGTGTAGAGTTCGCTTTTCGAAGTCAGGTATCACACCCCGTGGGCAGATAGATAATGCTATTAATACTCCAATTCTGTGGAAACTTCGTCTACACTACTAAAGAATAAGAAATAGGACGATGTAAATTATTCAAGTCTAAAATTAAAACTAAACTTAGGCTGCGTTTTTCTGATGACACCCCTGTATTCACCACCCACAAAGCAAAAGTCGCAAATAATATTTTTTAAATTACTACTTTATTTGTATCGTACGGGACAGCTAAAGTTTTCACTTTCTTACATTATAACAATTGTTTTCTGTGGTATGTACACACTTAGTGATCATGGTTATGTCGTTTGCTCAAAAACAAAGCCCCAATAATTACATCATTATTATATTAGGTTGGGGAAAAAGTCTTTTCGCATTATAGTATGTATGAACTTGTAATAAAATCTGTTTGGCTGTACTATTTGTATCTGGCTGGTTTTGGTATCATTAAAAGTTTAGATTTAAAAAAAAGGTAATTCCCAATTCTAATTAGGAAAATGTGTGTCTTTTGTTTGTTTTTCGTACTGTCAAGATGAGTGAATCTAATGAAGAAATTCGATAAATTTTCAAATTTTACCACAAAAAAGTATTTTATCGTTTTCAGGTGTGTACTTAGTTTATAAAGTAAGGAGTTTCTCCTACTCTGCAATAACCCTAATATATTATTAGAACAGTTCATTTATAAGCCTGTGCCGGTATGCATATTGATCAATATTTATTGTTTGTTTTCTAGATAATATTTTTAGCTTATCTGAAATAAGACTAGCGATAAGATATGATTTTATTTTAGTATTTAAGCGCGTAGTTTTGGTCAGTAAATATACTTCTATAACATCCATTGGAGTATCAATACCTCTCCCGGTCAAACGGTATATTACATGACCCCGAGGTGATGTCAAGGAAGCATTAAATGAGGCTAAATACATAAAAAATCTATGAGAATTAGAACGCATCATTAAATCATGAATCGCTTTTGGTGTTCTGCGCTGCATTATACAGGGTGGTGCCGTCAATGCGACAATAAATTTAAACATAGGCTATATTAGTCCATAGAAATGGTTTGTCACTTTCAGAAATTTCGTATTCAATTGATAATTTCATGACCTTTGTATGAAATAATGCTGCCAGCGTTACACTATTCCATACAAATGTCATGAAATTATCAAATGATTACGATATTTTTGAAAGTGGCAAACCATTTCTATGGACTAATATAGCCCATTTTTAAATTTATTGTCGCATTGACGGCACCACCCTGTATACAGAAACAAAATGTTACTGAAGGTATGGTCCAATCCTTGCAATGAGGTTTTGAACATAACTTTTGCGAAATATCGTAACTGTTGCAACAGACTTATAAAAAAATAAAGAGCAAATGTGAAACGGATCTTATAGCCCATGCTACTAAAAACAATATAACTTTGTGGACTGCAATAATGACTGTTATACTCATCTCAAAAAGTGTAAAACCCAAATTAGGGAACTCTGTATACTAAATTATCTCCTTTTGAATCTGTAAATCATACAAATCCTAACAAAGCTGCTTAGGATTTGTATGCCGCAAATAGCCTTCATCAACATTCATATAGCTAATTTATGCTTTAGAGCTAGTGTCTTCCCCACTCACTTAAAAAACTTTGGTTCACCAGTGGACAAGCATGGGAAGAGAGGCGAAGCCAACAATTATCGTCCAATATCAGCTCTACCATCTATCTCGAAAACTATTTAAAAACTGATAAATATACGACTCGTAAACTGCTTAAAAAGGAACAACATAATTTCTTATTCACAATTTGGCTTTAGACAAAAATTATCTGCAGAGGATGCAGTGGGAGTCTTTACATCCGCAGTCACTAGTCAGTTAGATTCAGGTAGAAAATGCCTTACCGTTTTCCTTGACGTAAAAAGGCTTTCTACACAGTTTCTCTTCCCACTCTCATATACATATAAACTTGTAAACATGGGCATTTGAGAGACACAACTCGATCTAATGAAAAGGTACTTGCAGGGGCGAATACATAGGGTTTAAATAAAACCGACTTCAAAACAGTAAAAAGGAAAAAATAATTAAATTTCAGTACCTAGGTACCTACTTACCTCCCGAAATGTATTTTTTGGAGTTGGTGCTTCACTTTCTATTGTCTCTGGAAACAGCTCAGCACCAACTCCAAAAAATACATTTCAGGAGGTAAGTAGGTACCTAGGTACTGAAATTTAATTATTTTTTCCTTTCTAGTGTTTTGAAGTCGGTTTTATTTTTGTTTAAAAAAAATTTTCACATTTTTAAGTGATTTCCTAAGGTCAAAGCAAGATGGGTGACCGTCGGCACTATCGACTTGTTCTTGCCTTGGTTGAAATACACAGTGAAAGAATTAACCTCTAACTCCTCACCGTTAAGGAGTTGTACCTTCCATCATCAGCTCATCAACATGAGATGATGACTAACAGAAGCAAATACTTGAATAGATTTGAAAAAAAATTAAAACATGTCACACGTGCCTATAAAAGTTTTGGTTTGCCCTCGATTTCCCTAGGATCCTATCATCAGATCCTGACTTGGTGACAATGGGACCACCACTGGAGTATACTCTGTCGAATGAAAAAAGAATGTTGAAAATCGGTTCACAACTGACAGAGAAATCGTTGAACATACATACAAAAAAAAACGTACAACCTCCTTCTTTTTTTAAAGTCGGTTAAAAATAGGTGATTTCTGTAGTGTGTAGGCTCTGTAATATTCTCCGAAGTCCCACAAGTAAGCTTGATTGGTCCCATTATTTCCTTATTTATATAAATAAGTTGACAACACTGCCATTGTTTTCGCCGAAGATCTTGGCGCTCGGTATTTAGGAAAGCTGAGGCTGGACTGGCTGTTGTCTCTAGATGGCTTAAAAATAACTTAGTAACACTAAATATCAGTAAGACAAATCACATTTGTTTTACCGTAAAAAAACCCAGCCAATTAATAATATTTTACCTAAAATTAGTCAGTCTTGCAATCCAGACGTCGATGTATGGCGTTTGTACCATTGGAGAAAGTGAACTCGACTTAGCGATAGTATTGGACCAACACCTACCTTGGCACCCGCAGATTGAGTAAGTTACTTAAAGGCTGAGGAATATAGGTTTTAAAATCTCTGCGTTACATTACCACACAATAACTATTAAATCGGATTATATGCTTCGCTAGCTCAAATAGCTCAATCGGTATTGGGATATTGTATATCGAGATGGGGTTGTGCATTTAAGACTTGTTTGAAAGTGGAGAGGGGTCAGCGATGTTTATTGAAAGTAATGTATTTCAAACCTTACAAGTTTCCTACTGCCGATCTCTATAAAACAACCAACCTATTATCTGTGCGACAACTTTACATCTCAGTGGCAACTTTAAAACTTCACAAAGACTTACCATATGACCCTACACTCAAGAGTGGAGAAAGGATAAAGTTTTCAAAATTGATCATGATAAAATTGTTTGTCCTAAACGGCAGCTTAATGCACTATCTAAACCTGTATGACCAATTCAATATAAAAACGGCTTTTATTTAATTGAGCATCATACTAACTTTACTTAACCAACGAAAATTAGTAGGCATCTCAAAAATCCGATTCGGGCATCTATTCAACGATTATATGCCACTTCACGATATTTATCGCCCACTTGGTATTTTTAGTTGCTTGATTTATTATTATCCATAAAAAACTAGATATTTATAAATTAAAAACTTTCATTTACCTCACGTAATATTCTAGGTATTAAGCGGTGTTCTATGGCAAGAATTTTGGATTATCAAATCATAAGCGTGAATCTAAAAAGTTTTTTTTATCAAAAATAAAACCGACTTCATAAGGAGGAAAAATAATTAAATTTAAGTAACTAGGTACTAATCGCCTAAAAATGTATTATTTGGAGTTGGTGCTTCACTTCCTATTGTTCCTAGAGTACTTCACGTAAAAACAATCTTCGTCGTAAGTATAAAAATAATATTGTAACTACTAGATTAAGCTTAATTAAGCGCGGGCACAATCCAAAAAATATTATGTACAGTAGTCTTTTTTTAAAAAAAAATTAAAGTGTTTTTTAATTCTCCCTATAAAGGGAAGGCAAAGGGTACTAGTGCCCATACAGCCGTGTCTTCAGTATTTCTTTATTTCTTGCATTGAAATGCTGGTGTTACACGTTTCAATGCACATTGGGAGAATTTGACGCGAAATATATGATGACAGTCTCCATATGATGCTACTTGATAAGGTGGATAACCCCAAAAAAAATTTCTTATCGTCTTTCACACCATAGTCACCTTTATTCTATTAATATTTTAGTTGCACGTCAACACAAACACTTGGTTTATAAAACTATACCACTTTTATAACACAAAGTTCGCTCCGAAACAATTTTTAAATATTTGAATTGTTTGTAATAAAAAAAGTCTGTATCTGAGATCTCTTATCTCTTTGAAACAACTTAAAAATATGTGAGACACTACTTGTGGAAACTATTAATGTATGATGGAACAATACAATAGGTAAGTAATAGGTAAAAGTGCTTTCAACCGTTATTAATATTTGCCCCTCTTCCTTTCATAGCTTTACTTTCCAATCAATGCAAGATCCAAATGTTTCAGACGCTTTTCATTACGAGGGAAGCAAACAGTAATTGTTCAGAAACACAATCCCTCGTCTATAATTACAGGCACAGGTCTCAAAATAATAAGAGCCTCCATCGAATGGCTCGTTAAGCCCGAAATGAGGTCAAAATGACGACACTTCGCAACACATTAACCGACGATGGCAAGTTCAGGTAATTTTTTATGTATAAAACGCTCTTGAAAAAAGTAAATATTTTTTGCAGGCACCAGTCCCGCACAAATTTAGATTTCCACCATCGATCTAGACTTAGTATTACCAATAAGTACTTAAATTGTGAAGGGCAAAATTTTATTTTTTGGCTATTTTGTTCATTTATCGGTATCTCCTAAAACTTACCACTTAAACTATTACTTAGTGAATTAGACCATTATGACTCATAAAAAGAAAAAAAAGTTTTGAGATCATATAATAAGTTACGTTTACAATTTGCCCGAACAGGCATATTACCTCATAGGGGAACACCCAAATATTCCGAATTATGTAATTCCAAATTTGAATATTCCGATTTTTTAAAATCCGAATTTCACAATTCCTAAGAGACCAAATTCCGACTATTCAAAGACACGATTTTTATTTTATCGAAATTCATAAATACGAAATTTTAATTTTCCGACTTGCATTAGTACGAAGAATTAAAAACCCGCTGTGTTACTAGTCCGAAATATGGTATTCCGAATTTTCATTTTCAGAAAATTCATTGCTAACATTCAGATTTTGTATCTAAAACGGGTATATATTAAAAATTATAATCCTATAAGTTAAAAAAAACCTTTGTTGCGGAAAAAATTACTTAGCCGAAACGCGTAGGTTAGGTGTATCTCCCACGCGTATGTACAAACATAATAACAACAACGCCAGAACCGAATTGCACTTATTTCAGAGATTTTGGGAGGCACACATTTTTTAAAGAAAAATATTAATATTGTTATGAAGCTTAATAAATTAATTTCCTCAATTGGCATAATATTAGGCAGTCCTAAAATCCCCTAGCATATTTTTTTTGCCATAACTATAGAGAAACCTAATTTTATTTGGCATATTATACCTAAAAATTAGGGTTTTACTAGTCCTAAATCTTATTGATTAAATCGAATTATCACCCAAAATCGAACTAGCACAACCCGACCCCACGTGGCCCGACCTTGCCCTATACTAGAGTGTAATTTAAACCCGCGTAGGCGCGGAGAGGCAAGGCGGGCCGCGAGCTGAGGAGTAGGTGGTTTGAAAGGTCGCCGCCGCGGCTGAGGCCAGCAAGCCGAAGCTACGGTGGTGACCGAAAACCATCTGCGACGATAAGCACGCGTGGGACCGCCAGAGCCCCGGAGCGCCGGAGCCGTGACAGAAACCTTGCATGCTGCATGCCTGCAATCCCGAATATCAAAATTCCGAATAATATTGCCGCGGCAGCGGCCAGCGAGTGCCAGAATCAAATTGCACTTATTTCAGAGATTAAATTATGTAATAATATATTAAGCAGGCATTAGGGTTGCTGAGGATTCCTCTTCCGCTTCCTCATAATGCGGAAGTTCCGCAATATTTTGAGTTCCTCATCCGTTACCGCTTCCTAATAAATAAAAATAAAAAATTCCTCTTCCGCTATCGCTTCCTCATAATTTGAGAGGAATTTAAGAGGAATTATACTGCGCATGCGTATTCGTATTCATGGCAACGCACACGCCGCGCAGCACGATGCCGGGCCGAACGGTCAGCGAGCGAGCCATCCCCTCCCGCCACCCGCGCTCTTTCTTGCTTGTTTTGACAATTGACACAGCGTTGTTTTGTTTAAAATTAACAGAACATTTTCCAGTGGACCATTTAAATTATACATTCAGTCAAAAAAGTATCGGGAATGGATGATTTGTTTATGGTTCCAAATTATTTTTTTTGTTTTTCGTTGTTGTTGTTGTTGTTAGATTGGCACAACTGTTTTCCATTTTGGCGCGGAGTTTGAGTTGCATCTGTTGTTTATATTAAATACAGTGCTGTTTTTAGTTATATCGTAACTAGTGTGTATTGCGAATTTCATAATGGACAAAAACATCAAACAAAGTTTGTCTTAAATTTTGCCTCGCCAATGGAATTTCGTGTCGTTCTTTCGGAGTCACTGAAAATGTTACAGAAGGCTTACGGTGAATCGACTTTATAGCAAAAACACGTGCTTATGAGTGGTACAAAGCGTTCAAAAGCGGTCGAGATGTGATGGAAGATTTGCCTCGCTCTGGTAGGCCATCAACGTCTGCAACTGAAGTCAATAATAATAATATTCATACACTCACACCTATTATCTAGCCCAAAGTAAGCATCAATAAGAGCTTGTGTTATTGTATATAAATATTAGAAATATACTAAATACACATATAAACATCCATGACTCGTGAACAAATGCTCGTACTTATTTGCTCCTACCAGGATTTGAACCCGGGACCTCCCGACCAAGTAGCCAGTATAGCAAGGGGCACAGACCACTCGGCCAGCCGGTCGTCTAATGTTATAAGTTATATGTCTGCATCGCGAAAGTGAGGGAAATAGTGACTGAAAATCATCATTTAACTTTGAGAGAGATAGCCGGCGAACTTTCTGTATCTCACGAGTCGATTTATACCATTTTAAATAATCACTTGGGTATGAAACTTGTTGCCGCTCGGCTAGTCCCAAAAAACATGAATTTTCTCCAAAAACTCAATCGCATGAGAATAGCTGAGGACATGCTAGAAGCCTAGAACGAGTCAATTCCGGCCCAACATTCATGAAACGCATTGTCACTA
The DNA here is from genome assembly GCA_947347705.1 of Nymphula nitidulata. Classification (NCBI taxonomy): domain Eukaryota; kingdom Metazoa; phylum Arthropoda; class Insecta; order Lepidoptera; family Crambidae; genus Nymphula; species Nymphula nitidulata. The sequence goes on along the minus strand of OX374625.1, from coordinate 10,093,448 downwards.
GTGACGAGACGTGGGATTACGAGTTTGACATGCAAACTATTCAACAAGCTTCGGAGTGGCGCCTTCCAACTGAACCGAAACCGAAAAAACCACGCCAAAGTCGATCAAAAGTCAGTCATGTTGACCATTTTCTTTGACACTCGCGGTGTTGCGCACTCGGAATTCTTACCGGAAGGTCAAACGGTAAATAAAGAATATTATTTGAGTGTTATGCGGCGTTTAAGAAAGCAAATTCGACGAAAAGGGGCAGATTTGTGGAAAGAAAATTCTTGGATTTTGCACCACGATAATGCGCCTTCGCACAAGGCCATCATTGTAAACGATTTTTTGACTAAACACTCAACAAATGCCATCGAGCAACTACCATATTCACCAGATATGGCTCCAGCCGACTTCTTTCTTTTTCCTAAACTCAAATTGCCACTTCGTGGCACCGGTTTTCATTCGGTAGAAGATATAAAGGAGAATTCGCAGCGAGAACTGAACTTAATTCTGGAAACAGCGTTTAAAAAATGTTTTGATGATTGGATTATTCGTTGGCGTAAGTGTATCGTTTCTGACGGAGCATATTTTGAAGGTGATAAAATAAATTTGGAAGTTTAATTCATCTTTTCTTTACTTTCTTGACAGAATAGTATATTTCATATCATCCTCTTCCTCATCCGCTTCCTCTTCCGCTTCCTCATCCGCATCCTCTTCCTCAAAAAAATATCCTCATCCTCATCCGCATCCTCTAAATTTGTGCTTGACACTTCCTCTTCCTCCTCCTTTTTCCTCATAATCACTTCCTCAACAACCCTAGCAGGCATGCAGCATGCAAGCATGCATGCTGCATACCTGCTTGCATACTGCATACCTGCTTGCATACTGCATGCCTGCTTGCATGCTGCATGCCTGCTTAATAATATATTATTACATAATTTAATCTCTGAAATAAGTGCAATTCGATTCTGGCACTCGCTGGCCGCTGCCGCGGCAATATTATTCGGAATTTTGATATTCGGGATTCGTATTTATGATATTGCGGATTATTATTAATTCGGATTTTTTATGGTTCGGTATCTTCAATTTCGGCATATTGATTATCGTTATTATAAACATTTAGAATTTTGAAATTTCGGATTTAAAAATTAGGAATTATAAAACACGAAATTTTCATTATCGGAATTTGGAACCATTCGGTGTTATAAAATTCGGAATTTTTAAATTCGTGATTATGACTATTGGAATTAAATTCTTTGTATTTATGTAGTGTACCCGCCCCATAGGGATATCCCAGCAAATTATTCAGAACGATTTATTAAAAATTACCAAGGCGACAATCTTCTTAAGCAAGTTAAGTGTTCCGACCCTAAACACTAAAAGTAATTTAAACAATAAGCCAACAGTCTAAAATGAATAAGCTATTTTATCGGGAATCCAATTTATATTGCAAAAGTTATAAGTCGTAGTCGTCTGATTAGCATAATGGCTATAAAATGAACAATGATATTGGGAAATACCATCGGTGGCGGTATCCTAAACGTACTCTACCTAGTCGTACCCAACCACGTATACTGTCTACCTATTTCTAGAAAAAATATCTTTAACGGTTATTTATTTATTTCAGCATCACCAGCCTATATCCAAGACTTTTGTTTATTTGTATTTAAATGTTTTATTTTAACACCATCCAGTCGGTAGGCTCACGAACAATAGATAACCTAAACTGCGATACACTAAAGGGTCCCTTTCACCGTAATGTTGGTTGCTCTGCACCCGTACCACCATCTATTATCGCGATCCAGTTTAGGACCTAAACTGATTAGAATCGTTAATTCGTACTACGACGCTATCTACGACTATGACAGCGATGCGGTTAAGGAACCAATACTGAACCGAACGGAATATGAATCGCTTTTATAAAGATGGTGGTAAGGCCCCTGTACGTCGAAACCTTCAAACGCGTCAACCAGTAATCGTGCGAGTTACAGATCAAAGAAATTTTCAGTTAAAATATAGTTCTTTTGGTGTTAAATAATGCCGAAAATATTAAAAAGTTGAGAAAGAGAGATGGTACCTTTTTAAAATAAAAAGCTTTTGTGATACTATAAGGTAATTCTATCAAGGTATAAGGTATGAGTTTTGCTCCATCATCTAGTATCCTTAACACAAGCTCTTAATTATGCTTAATTTGGGCCTGATAATACTGGTGTGCTTGTAAGATTATTTTTACTATTATGATTTGAATATAATTATTTATTTGCTGTTTATTTTTTGGTGCTTACTTTGGACTGGATAATAAATAGGTGTCAGTGTATGAATATTATTATTATTATATTTAAGCTTTATTTCACCAAATAAGGTGGTACAATTGTGCAGACTTAATGCCACTAGGCATTTTCTACTAGTCAACCAGAAAGTTGAGTCCAGAATGATTATATGAGTATTGCAAAAATAAATTTTAAAAATCTAAATATACAAGAACATGTTGTTGACTCTACAGTATTTTTAGGAATTAGGTAAATTAGATTCTCGTTTACAATGGTATCCTCATATCTCGTTCCTATCTTATATACTACTTTCTTAATATTTACACATACTAATAATTGCGTAGTGTTACGCCGGTGTAATGTACAGCCGATGCACAATCTCGAACTGTTGCCAGCCGTTGTAGATTGCTGACTCCATGGTCAAAGTTCGTTTGAACAAATGAAGTAATTTAATGTTTGTACTCATCATACAAACATCTCCCCTTAACTACAGTGATTTCTACCTTCCACTCTACCAGGATGTGAATAAATAACACACAAGTACAGATTTTCTCCACATCATCATCATCATCACCAGCCTATATACGTCCCACTGCTGGGCACAGGCCTTCCTACATGGCAGAAACACATGAGGAGTTTGGGCCATAACACCACCACGCTGGCCCAATGCAGGTTAGTGGGTTAAAGCGATTGCAGTAACAACCGGGACCAACGGCTAAACGTGCCTTCCGAAGCACGGAGGACCTCAAGATTCTAAATTTGATTGACCCATCCAGGGACCAACCATGGCGATAGTTGCTTTGTTTTCGTGATCGAAACCAGAGCGCTCAAACCACTACGCCACCGAGCTTCTCATTTTGCCCACATAGTATCAAAATTTAAATTTAAAAAATCCCTACATATATATTTATTAATCCACATGTTATTAGAATGTTAGTCATACCGCGGGAGCGCCGCGCCAGTGTCTGTGCTCGGTGATTGCGAGCCGCAGGACGTGGCGAGCTACTTGTTTATTTATTACTTTATTACCCCACTCAACGTCGAGTGGCGGGAGAAGCCACAATGTGACCCCGCACTGATTGAATATTAAACATTCCTGCCAGTCCTATTAAGCCCTAACATTTTATTTTAGCTGAAACATCCTCTAATTTTGATATATTTATCAACAATTACGTATTTGGGTACACAATAACTTCAGAATAAAAACATGCTAAGTCCTAAACTATATTTAGAAAAAATATCATTGTAATTTATTTAAAAGAAATAGGATTACAATATTGTTTTGTTCAAATAAAGGAAACAGCTACAACATCACACGCAAAATATAACGTTGAAGTGGGTATCTCTCATAATATCCTCGCTTTTGTGGTTCTGCTCGTCTAATAATATCTCTTTGTAGAAAATATTTTAAAGGCACTTATTTTTTTTTTTTGGAGTACAATCAGTGAATTTAATTTTCATTCTATAGATTTACGAGGTATAAAGCCCGAGCTTTGGGTCGTGTACCTTTTGTTTATTATCCCACTCGACTTGATAATCTATCTACAGAAAACGTTTATTTGAATGAGATAAAGTACATTAAGTTAACGTTGTGAACATTAATTTTCGTCTTCCACTTATTAAGCGCCTTGGATATTAAAATCAAACCATTTATAGAGAAGTGTGTCTAATTAATCATTTACAACACCAACATTTAAGTAACCGATTTGCTAATAGTTAATTGACAGCAAAATATTTCTAGAATCTATTACTCCGAAAAGTTTCGCTAAGCGCCGCAATTTTACTCAAGTTTATTAAATCTGGCTGGATCTTTTAAAGTTGTATATTTTTTTATTGTATTAAATATATTTCATATTTCAGCAGCCATTACAATTTTAAAGCAGTTGCGGTGAACGATCGTTACCTACACTTTTATTCTATGCCTAGTTACTTTAATTTTGTTGTTAAATGAAATAGTGATTGTTTTTCTAATCTAAGAATATAAATGAAGTCGCTCTATGAATGTAAGCTATTAAGAAACAAGTCTAGCGATTCCAAAAAAAAATATAAAGTGCATAGAAATAACGATTCAATTTTCAAGTGCGTATTTATTATAATACTTTATTAACATACTCATTTATATGTTACTAGTTGCAGCCGGTTTAATAATAATAAAAACCCTACCAAAGTTCTAACACAATCTAATCAATGGTTTTATGGGGGACAAACATACAAAGATAGATTTTAATTAGTATATACTAGATTTAATGATAAACTTATTTCGAAATCCAAAGAGTTTTTTGCAGATACACAATACACAAATATGATTGTAAGTAACATCATTGTGATATTACTTACAGTCATATCTTGCTTAGTAACGCAGCAAAGAATAGGAAATTATCTGTTGCACCAAGTTATAGTTATAAGTACCATAAAAGATATGAAGTATGTACAGTCGACAGCACATCAACTGTAACAGTTTAATCGTGAGACCGCCCTTAGAGCGTTGGTAATAGAGGCGACTTTCGTAGTGCAACTGTAACGCTTGGTGTGCTGTCGTCTGTACCTACATCCTAGGGAATAAAAAATAATAATATAAGCCAAGTATTTTTTTCGTACCTGCATTTTATAATTGGGGGTTTCATAACAAATGATAAATCGTTATTTTTTTTATATTCTTCTTCCATCTGAGGAATAGGTAGTCATATTATTTACTTAATAGACTGTTGTATAAAACATATTCAATATTTCGGCCCTTACCAGCTGGCCGTCATTCACATACATTATAGAAACTATTGTGTCTGATATGATACTTTACAAATTTATCTTAACTGATGTTGACACCTCAAACTAGCATGAACAAGAACAAGATTCATATAATTTTTTTATTAAATAAAAATTAGGAATCTTTTCCTGTCGGTAATAATTACTTTGAACCCTTCCCAACTTTTCTTGCGAACTTTTCCAATTAAGTAGTAAGGTTGTTAACTTGATGTTGTTCAAGGGAGCCGCCACAGAACACGTAAGACTATTGACTATAGAAATAAGTATCATAGGTACCTATCATCGGTCGTCTATGCATTCGAGCACCTACTCGAATACCTAGACGACCGATGACACGAAAATAATAATATGTTTATTCTTATTAATTAGAAATCTCTTTTTGCACCAAATGCAATTTAGAAAAAAAAATCTTAGTAGATTTGCAGCCAACACAGACGACGGCACGTCAAGTGTCTAAAGATCGAACTGTTACGGTTGATGTGCTGTAGACTGTACCTAGTATTTATACAATATAAAATTTTATGTTCACCAGCCAATCTGACGTAAAATTTATTATGTATTGATTACCTGCTATTTTATGACTATTATGGATCGCGTACGGCAAATGACGCAACACTGTGAAGCGCAGAAGAGTCTTAAAAAAAGCGGAGACAGCTGGAGCAACTTGAACCCACTCTGTTCTAGGCCCCTCCACCTTGCCGGCCTATAATATAAGGTGCCTTTTCATGCTTCATTTGAAGCAACCCATAGCATATAAATTATTTATTTATATAATCGCGAATGACGAAATAAAGTAATATCCACTTTAGATGCTATTTTATATCTGAATAAAAACAACAGCATGCGCGTTTTACGCTTATGTGCGATCTTCTGTAGCGATTACCATAAAAACCAGCTTGACAACACACATGCCCGTTCAACACAGAAAGAAAAGAGTATTTTTACAAACGAGGTTTTAACGAAATATACCTAGGTTTATGAATGTTACCAACGTTAAGTAAAAAATACCATTTGCTTTTAATTTTTAAAAAATGTTGCGTCATTAAAAAACAATTTTGTCATGTCTCTCTAAAATATATTTGTAAAGACTCTGATTATAGCGGCGGCTGTTGAATTCGGTAGGTCACGTCCCCAACTCTAATTTGTAACTTTTTCAGAAGGAAAAGTTGCAAAGGGAAAGAAAGGTTTGCGTGGCACACGGGGCGGGATTAGGAAGGCTTCGTCGCCGCCATGAAGGAATAATGGAAATGAAAGTTCTAACAGTCTCGGCTTACTTAGATTGTGCGGCTTCCAGGAATCTCGGCTGCGGATTAAACTAGACACGTTCTAACCACAACATAAATTTCCTCTTAGCGCCAAATGTTTTTGGTGCGGACGCCATCCTGTAAATTGCGGTTAGTTCTATTGTAGTGCAAAACGCGCTTTAAATTCACATATAAAAACTGTTTACGTTTTGAAAACTAGCAAAAACATGTGATTTCTTATTAAAAATTAAAAAATATTATATTTTCATCCACAAGAATCATTACCATCATCCACTGCTGAACAAAGGCCTTCACTATCGATTTTGGTTACGGATGTCCTCAGTTCTAGAGAAACACATAACATAGCTCGTTCCATAGCTCGTTGTGCGACTGTGAACTTGCAAAGAAGGCCCTTAGTAAACGACCAAGTTTCACAGCAGTATGTCATCACTGGCAACACACAACTTCATACTAAAACACTACTAACTAACAAACACTACTATTTACGTTAAACAATTTAAAATATAATTTCCAGCTCTTAAACAAATTTTCAAATGGTTAAGACATGTAATAACAGTCCAGAAGAAAAGAAAATATCCAGTTTCAAGTTTAGAATGCATAGGATAAACCGGATTATGTCTTCTGAAGTTTTCTGTTCTGTGCACAAAATCACAAATACTTCGCGGATGTCTTTTCTAACGCTAAAGTCCATGAGACAACTTGATTAAATTTCTCACAAAGCCCGACTTAGCTAACCGCTGCTTAGATGAATGCTTAGTAATATAATATTAGTTCGTTTCAAATTTGTAATTCAAATTCGAAACACCAATTTTAATAAGTGAGCAAAAGATCATATTAGTAATACGTATAGTGAACTCTGGTTTCGATTACGTAAACAAAGCAACTTTTGCCATGGTTGATCTCGGGACGGATCAATCAAAATGCGTAATCTCAAGCGTTATGCCGTTGGTCACGGTTATTATTGCAACCGCTTTAACCCACCAACCCGCATTGGGCCAGCGTGTTGGTGTTGTGGACCAAGCTCCTCACGTGTTTCTCCCATGTAGGAAGGCCTGGTGATGATGATGATGATGATGACGGAAAATAATATTTTTTTAAATTATCGAAATACATCTTTCCAAGTAAATTCTACCGATAAGCCTTATTCATGTAGTATTTATTAATTTGATAATTTCATGACATTTGTATGAAATAATATAATATAATATAGGCCGCATTATTCCATAGAAATGTAATGAAATTATCAAATAAATAAGATATATTTATTTGAAAGTTTCAAAACATTTCTATGAACTAATATAGCCTATGTTTAATGTCTAGATAGAGCGTCGACAGCGGTCAAACTTCGAATAAAATATCAAACTATATTCTATAACTTCTTGCTCAGTGTCATATCATATATACTCCTTGCTCTGTCAAAAGCGTCACTGTGGACTACGTCCGCGCGTCGTTTTTTTAAAATTAATTGTAGAAAAATTACAATTATTACTAATAAAGTGTGCAGGAATTACAAGGAAAGAGATAAATCAATAAGAAACATTACTTACCATTGGCAAATAACTAAATAAATATCATGTTTAATGAAAATTACATATTTTTGATTATAACAAAAGAAGGAGGTTCTATGTTCCACTTTCTGTTTTTTTTTGTATCTATGTTCACCGATTTCTCTGTTAATTGTTGTGAACCGATTTTCAAAATTATTTTTTATTCGATAGAGTATACTCCTGGCGTATGTCAGGTCACCACGTTTTATAGGCACGTATGACATGTTTTACTTTTTTCGAAAGCTATTCAAGTATTTGTTGCCGGAGTCTTCTCGGTAGTTCAACTTTCGGAACCGGTGTAAATTCAGATAAGACAGATAGACCGACACTATGACGTTGTTCGTTAATGCTCAGCAGTGGAACGTATATAGGCAGGTAAATAATTATGGTAATGACTTGAAGATAATATTTCTTTAATTATCTAAATACATCTTTCTAAGTAAATTTCACGGTTAAGCCATTCATATAATACTTACTTATTCATTTGATAAATTAAATAAACATTTCTCTGAAATAATATAACATTGGCTGACATATTTCATAGAAATTTCATGAAATTATCAAATGAATAAGATGTTTTTAAAAGTTATAATTAACTGTCGTATTGTCGTCACCATCCTGTATACCAGCGCTCAAACTTCGGAAAAAATATCAAACACTAATGGATAATATCTGTTATGTAACTCCTTGCTCAGTGTTAAAAGCGTCACTGTAGATTACGTCTGCGCGACGGATTATTAAAGTTAATTGTGGATAAATGACGATTTTTACAAATCGAGTGTGCAGGAATTTCAAGGAAAGAGATAAATCAACAAAAAATAAGTAAATAAGAATCATGTTTAATTAAAATTATATATTTTTAGCCGACTTCAAAAAAGAAGGAGGTTCTATGTTCCACTTTATGTTTTTTTTAGTACGTATGTTCACTGATTTCTCTGTCAAAAGTGAGCCGATTTTTAAAATGATTTTTTCTTCGTAGAGTATACTCCTGTGGTGATGTCATTGTCACCAAGTTAGGATCTAATAATAGGATCTCAGGGAAATCTAGAGCAAACCTCAAATTTTATAGGCGCGAATGACATGTTTTACTTTTTCCAAAGCTATTCAAGTATTTGCTTCTGTCGTCATCTTTAGTCATCATCTCATGTTGATGAGCTGGTGATGGAAGGTATATGGAAGACCAATAGTTACGTGTAGACCAATAGTTGTATTCTATCGATGATGGAAGGTATATGGAAGACCAATAGTTACGTATGGACCAATAGTTGTATTCTAACGGGTTATTCAGGTGAACTAATGATGCAAGATAAAACTCGGTAACGGTCCGGAGTTAGATAATATTTTATCAGCGGTACGATACGATAATATGAATCAATATTATTTATTTCAACCAAAGAATGAGAGACGATACGAACGATAGTGCTGATGGTCGCCTATCTAGCTTTGACCTTAGGAAATCACTCAAAATGTAAAAAAAATACTATAAAAATAGTTTTTTTCCAACCTGTATATAAATAAAATAACATATATATCTATAAAAGGACGAATAAACTCAACGCAGCCATCCATCCATATCGATTGTGTATACTTGTCGCAATGACAGAGGCGGTTAATGAATCCCACATAATTGGCAACTCAAATGTAATCGAGAGGAAACATAACTCCGCGTTGCTTGCGCTAAATGAGTAAATGAGTGGTGAACGTTTTAAAAGTAGCAATCGGTGTCAGTATCTGAACAAATTGTACATTTTGAGTCCCGCTAATGAGATCGGGGGAGGCTCAGTTGTGGCGCAGACGGGGCCCGGAGAGCGGGGGCGGCCACTGTCTCCGAGGACTATATTTTACGTTTAATTGACGCGCAGCTGTCAGTTAATGAGACGTACCTTTTTATAATTCCAACTCGAATTTATTTGCTTTTAAAAAGTTCCCCAACTAATTAAAAAGATAAAACGCTAGATGATTCACATTTTTCCCATTCGGTTATGTTTATTCATGAGGCAAATATCTTGGTGGTCAGTTTACTCCAAAATATATAAAAGTGAAAATGTTACAGTAAATTTTATATTAGTAACTATTAATGTACTTACATAAAAGTAAATATTTTTTCAAATTAATTTTATCAAGTATAAGTTGTCTTAAAAACCGGCCAAATGCGAGTCGGACTCGCGCACGAAGTGTAACAAATTATCTTTAAACACTGTTGCCGTTATCAATATCAAGCAAAAAAATCACTAAAATATTTATTTTACTATGTTTCTTAGTATTTGTTGTTAAAGCGGCAACAGAAATAGGTACATGATCTGTGAAATTTTCAAATGTCTAACTATCACGGTTTACGAGATACAGTATGGTGATAGACGGACGGACAGCGGAGTCTTAGTAATAGGGTCCCGTTTTACCCTTTGGGTACGGAACCCTAAAAAATACATACCATTAAATTTAGATACTCAATGCAGACAGCAGACGACACACAGAATTTTCAATTTATCATCACCAGCCTATCCCACTGCTGGGCACAGGCCTTCCTACATGGGAGAAACACATGAGGAGTTTGTCTTGTCCCCTATTTGCTCCGAAACCATTGATCAGATTGTGATGAACCGTAAAGTTTCATGAATTATAAAAACTTTTTGTTTTTTTTTATTATAAAACATAACTGACATTGCAAAGCATTCCGGGTGCAGGTAGTTTATATTAAAAATACAATGACATTTTCCCTAAAAGAGATGTTTCAAAAATGTATGGAGACCCGGCCAGGTCTATGTACACTCAAAATTAAAATCAATCAAAATCAAAAAGTTCTTTATTTAAATTGACTTAAGACTAAGTTCTTTAAAATCGTCATTATGGGGAATATGCATGAAATTAAAATGATAAAAAAAAAGTTAAAAATATAGATACCATACTAAAAAATAGGTAAAAATATGCAGAACAGTGTTCAATTGTCCATTTTCTTTTTATTTGCTTTGTTGCGTGGTACAAAACAAAAGATTTCTGAGAAAAAACTGCAACACAGCGAAATTATTATCATGGCGCGTATGTCACTTTGGAGACGTTTATTTGACTTCTATGTCGCCCGCCATGTTTCTATAGTCAGTAACGGTGAAATCAACGAAAAATTTCAACTTTTGTACAAACAAACTATGCATGAAAAAGAATTATTAGTATTTTTCACGGATTCAAGAGATTTTTCCTGATTTTTTGAGATACTGTACATTCCCCTCCGTCCTTCCCCTTCCGTCTCTTCAGGGCACGACTCTTTTGGCACAGGGCTCCCTAAACTTGTTAGGTATGGAGATATGTTGCGATCTGAATTCCAGGAACTATATCGAAACCGTGATAAAAACAGCCTCACGGAAGCTCGGTGTCCTGAACAAGGTGCGTCGATTTTTCACGCCTGACCAATTATGCCTGCTGTATAAAACTCAGGTCCGGTCTTGCGTGGAATATTGCTCGCACTTGTGGGATGGCTCCGCCAAGTACCTACTCGATGCTCTGGACAGATTGCAGCGTCGTGCTGTCCGTATCGTTGGCGATGTGGAGGTCACCAACAACCTTGAGCCTCTGCAATTGCGTCGAGACATTGCGTCGCTTAGCGCCTTCTATCGGCTATATCACGGAGAGTGTTCTGAAGAGCTATTTGACCTTATCCCACCTTCCCCCTTCCTACTCAGGAACACGCGTGCCGGTCTTCGGAGTCATCAATTCACTGTCTCCACCTCAACATCACGTACAAAGAAATTTAGTAGCTCTTTTCTTTGTCGAACTTCCAGAACTTGGAATTCTTTGCCAGCACATGTGTTCCCTCCTTCCTATAACATGGGGTCCTTCAAAAGAGGCGTGAAAAAGCACCTTTCGGGCCGGCAAGGTGGAGGCAGCTAGAGTAGTGTCTGAACTGCACTAGCTGTCTTCGCATATGGTCTCTTCTTACTGCTTCACATCAGGTGGTGTTGAGTCATTTGTCGTGCTTTGTATAAAAAATAAAAAAAAATACCTGGCCGGATATGAAACATCTCCTTTCACAAAGGAAATGTTTTTCTATGGCACTGGATATTCAAAACCTTTAATGGAACCAAACTAAATGTTAAACTTAAAAAGTTCTATGTTAGAAAGTTGCAAGCGGGCGCATTGCAAACTACTTAGGAAATTCATACGTCGCGGATTCGCGAAGTCGCAACTGATGTTGTGTCAAAAGAAAAGTATTGTAAAGCATTCCTCTTTTCCATTCTGGGGAATTTAATAAATTATAGCAGTTCAGAAGTAGCAATACATTTTACGACTTTAGAACTACTGCTCAAATCTTCCTCAAAATATCGAATTCATACTTTTGCTAGAGGTTCTATTTCAACGTCGTAAAAGGAAAAGTAGATTATCGCTTTTATAGAAATAAACTCAAGTAAATACATACTTGCGCGCGAAAAATATTGAAATATTATTTTTCTTCGTCGTGTTTTATTTGTATATTTATTTTTACAAACTTCCTTTATTTAAATTACACAGAGCTCTAGGAAATTTCATTAAATAAGTATGTATTTTAAAACCAGCTAATTTATATTGGTTTGAATCTTTATGTATGAATTTATTAAATTATGATACTAAATATTATTAAAGTTGAATTTGTTAGAGAATCATAATAGAGCTATTTTTACATTCACCTGTTTGACATTTCATGTTACCTAGGATTTTACTTAATAATATATGTTATGGACGTTAAAACATTCTGACTAATTATCTAAAGTACTCTAATTATTAATTTGTGAAGTACCCACAAACCGCGGTGGCAAGGGGATGCCGGCGAGCTGGTAAAGGCCATAACTAAAGTAAGGGTAAATTATAGGCACCTATAGCACGTTGAGTCTCTGTGAATTTGTTCAGCGGGCCCTTAGTAAACGACTAAGTATTACACACATCATTTTGTGAATGGTATGTACAAATAAATAAGTTATTCACATGTATGCATTTATACCCATCGTTTTCAATAGTAAGTCACCTCTATTCCCACTACATTTCATTCGTTTCCCCGCTTTATCTATAAACATTATGGGCTATCTTTGAGATTAATAAATCCACTCCGAGCGCGGATTCAAAAGATTTCTTCATTCAGCAGGTAAAGTATTACAATAACCAATGTTTAATCTCCACCTGACATCGCTTCCCCTTACAATGACTATAATTTTCCTGAAAGCAAAATTTCATCGTTTTGTTAGTCCCCGCTGTAAGATACGGTTTTTTTTCAATTACTTTTCTTGACGGTTTGTGTATTATTTATACAATTTACATATTTCTTTTCTGTAATTCATAACTTTTCATGCAAACTTTTTTCAATTCGAATTGCAGATTAAACTATTTAGATTAGTTCGATTAAATGACAAATACAAAAATAGAAATGAGGATTGAATCGAAAATTAAATAAATGTCTACAATACATAATTAATGTAAGTATTCCTATTATTATTCCTATTATATGAAACATTCATATCTACTTAATTGCAGAATAAGCAATAACCGAACAGTTATGATATTAAATAAAGAAAATCATGAAAACTTAAAACAAACTTTAAGCTAGTATTTTATAAATCTGAAATGTTTTAACATGTCAAGCCCCATAATCTTTTCACTTTGGGTTTTTAATTGCCTTAGCATGTCCTTATGAGTCTTAGCAGGCCAAAAAGTTTTATAGTTATTCGATAAAATAAAGTTGCAAATGTTTTCACAAAGTCAGGTCAATTGGAATATCGACAAAAATATTTATCTTTTCTTTGAACAAAATTTTGATAACATTATGTTGAAAATAAATTTAAGTGACTTCTAGAATAGTCATTCTGAAAGCTTACGCACGAAATTGGAGAGCTAGTTTTATTTTGCATTGTTGTAGTGTTTGTTATAATATTATTCAAAGAGGAAGTCTGAGGAGGTTGCCAAGCAATTTGGCAGGGCGCGCGGCGGCGCTCCGTAGATACCACGTTATTTACTGCGGCTATTGGGCCAGGATATATCGTAACTTCTGCTTAAATACCTGGTTACGTCCCAGCCTCGGCCCGGGTACACATTCCTTACACACCGATGCACACAAAAAATAGTAAAGCAAGCTTTCTCTTGTTATCGATGACTTTATAGAGGACGTTATTTGTGAAGGTCTTACGTAACCCGGTTTTATGAAAAAATTACGGTTGTGTAACAAAAGTACACGGCTGTATTACTTGAAGAAAACCAAATAAAGGGGAGAATTTATTGGTATCTTAAATAGAAACCAGTAATTTGTCGTATACAATGGACGTCCAGTACCTACGTCGGTATATTTTATTCACTTTGACATCCAATTCTTTTCCCTATTGTTGTTTACCATTGTCTGGTATCGCTATTGATATACGTCTATTTCGTTTCGTATTGCTGTTGTATTTTCACTACCGTAAACATTTGAAAAGTTTATATAGTATGACCTTTCTGCAAAATCAGACCTTCTTGGTCGGTATTATATTTATCCAATGAATGCGATTCCATAATGTTTAGTAAATTTCCAGGATTGCATGCAAGGATGTTCAAATATCAAATAGTTATGATCAAAATACGATTTTCAAGACTTTAACTAGTAAAGTACTGGGTTGTAAATTCACATTAGATTACATAAATAAATATATAAGTTATTCAGCACTTCTCTATTCTGTGTTCTTTCTATGTTTGCTCTTCAAAAATTAGAGTACTCAATACATTTCGTTACCCATATTTTTGAAATGTGATTAAAGTGTAATGGCATTATTTTATAGGATAGACGATTAATAGAAATTTAATTGGCGTGAAAGCGTAAGCGGCTAACAAGTAATTGGGTTTGCGAGTGTTCAGGTTTACGATGCGATCACTCTAACGCCACTATTAAGTACGTTCACCCTCGAGGGACACCCTCGATGTTTGAATTCAACCATTATTTGTGTAGCTAATAAACGCTCAGAACATATGCGGGCTAATGTCTCGTTATGTATTCATAACGAAGCTATTGTGTCAGCGCTACATACGAGGTTGATTCTATTAAAGTAGCGGAAACGAAGGCTTGTCGAGCAACCACTCTTGGTTTTATGCTGCCATGAGATAAATTGGTTAACACATCTCAAGTACGCCTCTTATTACCTCAGTAGCTGGATTTGCCATTTTATTCACGAGTTTTTATTAGCATTATTAGGTAGATTCAATATCTTACATGTTCTTTAGTATTAACGGTTTAATTTAATATCACTAATCTCATAAACATGTCAAATATGGTATCGCCTTAAATTGGTAAACAATAAAATGTAAATCACTCTTAACAAGAGAACTGCAGAGAGTTCAAAGCTTTATGTGTAAGATATTTGGGCTCAAATATTTTTCTCTTTGAAAAACATTTTTCAGCTTACCGCTGACAAAAACAAAATACTGCTAAACACAGTTAATAAAACCATTCGATATTTTTGTACGCGGCACACAAAATAATGATTTTTTTATGATCAAAGAACGTAAGTAAATCTCTTTCCCGTGCTTCAGTCGGGGATCTAGCCCATAAAAGTACGCGTGTCGGCAAATCTCATTACTTCAGCAGGATAAAGAAAATTCAATATCTATCGTTTACTCAACAGCTAGCCAATTTTTTAAACTTACAGAGCACTAGAGCTTCTTTATTTCTAGCATTTCAATGGTGAATAAAAATCCTCAAATTAATTGATATTTTGAAAGGAATATGGACTTTATGTCTTTCCATGTAAGAACAGACATCCATAAAATAAGAATAATCTAAATTCGTATGACTCTACCGTAATATGAAACCCACACCAAAACAAATATCAAGTTCAATACAAAGCAAAGCAATACAATTGAATTTATTGCTTTACGGCTGGTGTCTATAGATAGAAGGTAGCTTACAAAAGCTTTATTGCCTAGCATATTTGAAATAAAACCAATTTACCGGATTTACCTTATTAAACGCGAGTTAAATCCGGTAAATTGGTTTTATTTCAAATGTGTAGTGCTCGCGAAAATGTAAGACAATACTATGCCTAGCATATTTTATTTTATTCTAAAAATAAAAAAAGGCTACTTATCAGTAATTATACTGACTACAGTTTATTTTATCCTAATTCTATCATGTTCAAACCGGTTGTTTAACGCATGTTTAATGCGTTTATATGACGTACAAAAGGAAAACAGTTCCAAACGCACATTATTTTAATTGTTAATAAGTTTTTTGTGTTGTAAAATAAAAGTGATGGTCATTATAATCCGTTTAAAATACTCTTGCAAATTTAATGCATAATAAATAAATAGAAAATAAATCTTCCATACATTTTCCATTAAGGTCAGGGGCGTTTCCAAGTAATTTTCTGTCAATTTTCCGTTATTAAGCGCGTCTTCGACCGGTGTTATTGTTTAGGGTCCAACTCAATGTAAATTAGTTGGTGGGTGAGCTTCGCCTAAAATCCTATTAATTATTCCTTAAACACTGTAGAGAGGATATTTTAACAAAAGACTTTTAGATGTCAAATATGATATAATGTTGATTTTATCAGACAGAGATTGTTCCTTTCTAAATAATGTTTGGTGCTGTATATTTCTTTATTATTTTTTGGTTTTGTCTGACTGTATTACATACAGCCTTCATTACAGTAACGTTTGAGTACTTAATTATAATAGAAGATAATCAAAGTATGTCCATTTATTGTCTTTATTTTTGATTTCACAGGGATATCCCAAGTCCTGGGTGGCTCAGTGGTCAGAGCAGTCGCCCGGATTGCGAAAGGTCGCGGGTTCGATTCCTGCCTCAGGACGTGAAACTTTTCTAGTTTTATTATATTTTAGTTACTAAGTAATTTTCCAAACATTTATAATAATGTTAAAATCAAAAATTAAGAATATTTGAAAGCACTGCTTCAACTTAACCGAATCGTAGGTATTTGTAAAAATACTCGTTTCGGATGTTGAAATAGAATATTTCGACATTGTAGGGTGGACGTTAGCTCATAAACGCAAATACAGATAGACTAGAAGAATTTCACAGGGATATCCCGAGTCCTGGGTGGCTCAGTGGTCAGAGCAGTCGCCCCGATTGCGAAAGGTCGCGGGTTCGATTCCTGCTGGGGGTTCCATTCTTTTATTATATTTTAATTACTGATTTATGTTTAATTATAATTAATCGAAAGCTGTTTTATGTATTGTTGTGCATCTAGTGATAATACAATCCTCTTTAACGCTTTGATGTGGACAAAATTGAAAAATATACGGCCTTGATTATAAAGGTCATCTAACCAATGTTTGTGAAAGCGCTGTTATTTTTTTTTATTTGTACATTTTTGAAAGAAGCAATACATGTTTTACAGTGTTTTATCTTAAATAGGTTTTATGAGCATGCACTAGTAAAGGCGTAAATTGTTTTTTTAGACTAGGTTTTCGCTCTTCATTCCAATATACTTTCTGACCCAATGTAGAGCCATAGATAAATTTGTAATATTAGTAAAGATAATACATTCTAAGATATATAAAGGAAGAAGCGTCTAGTGATGAATTCTTAAATTTTGTTACTGATTGCTGATAGTCAGGATCTTACCAAAGGTGTTAAATGTAGCGGCTGCGAGGAAATAAGTAGCAAATTTTATATCAGATTAACGCTAAGGAAACGGAAATAAGAAAGACCTGCATTTATCTAAGCTGAAGGATGTGAAAAAGAAAGACCATGAAGATTTCATTGTATGTACTATTATGTATATTGAGACTCGTTTGTATTAATAAATACATAGAAAACATTTTTAGAAATAAATTTATTTTAAACAATTTAATTACGCTGAGACGTCGGGTTCGCCAGGCTTTATTTAATTTTGTAAAAGCAAAAAGAGAAAAATTCTGTAAAGGTAGACGTGATTTATCCATTTTCACAAATTAAGGAACGTCAACAAAGTTACATTATATGCTATACACACGTAAATGAAAACCAAATATTTATATATCTGGTTTTCTTCTGTTTAGAAAAAGTAAAAAATCCAATCCAAATCGAGTAAATTCAAGATGAAAATATATAATCCCATATCTTACAAATCATTTTTCGTCCATAAAAAATATGAAAGGCAATACAAATACAGACTTTCAGATTTTTTTTTAATTATTTTAAATTTTTGTAAAGTATCTTTTTCAACGCTTGGTTTCCTTGTAATGTTAATAGAAACTTATATGGTTGTCAATAAGGAAGAGATTATGAAAGATGGTATTTCCTTTTACCTACACCTATTTTCTGGATACTTCAGCTCTGTGTAATGTGAGTAGTTTTGAAGGGACATGTAGAAATTCGTTACTAAACTTTTTTATGAGATTCCTAGAGTCCCTATTTGCCAGTTCATTTTACTTTGTGATTCCTTCTATTCGCACACACACTGTCCGTATTGAATAGGCAAAGTTTCAATGGCCGTTGTTTCTGTGAAAGTTGACTTAGAGTGAATCCTTGCGTAAACTAGAAATACGAAAACTTCCTTAAAAAAAATTTTGTTTTGGCAATAATAATGTTAATGATAAACGGGGAGCTCGGTGGCGTAGTGGTTTGAGCGCTCTGGTTTCGATTACGAAAACAAAACAACTTGGGTCTGTCCCGGAATAGGTCAATCAAATTTATGATCTTGAGCTCCTCTGTGCTTCGAAAGGCACGCTAAGCCGTTGGTCCCGGTTGTTACTGCAACCGCTTCAACCCACCAACCCGCATTGGGCCATAGTGGTGGTGTTATAGTGCAATCTCCTCGTATGTTTCTCCCATGTAGGAAGGCCTGTGCCCAGCAGTGGGACGTATATAGGCTGGTGATGATGAATGTTAATGATAGCTAGCTACTAGGAAGTGCACATTGACGAGCAATTTTAGCATGATGGAAACAAAAAAATTATGAAGACAGCTACTTTTATTTTAAACTTAAATTTGATTTAATATAAATACCAACTTTTAAATATTACAAAGGCAACAAAATACTAAATGTGACTACTTATATAATGAACTGGTATTTTTGACCGACTTCGAGAAAAGAAGGTTCTATATGTTTTACTGTATGTATTTTTTTTATGTATGTTCACCGATTTGTGTGTCAATTGTAAACCGATTCTCTAAAAATTTTTTTCATTCGAGAAATAGAGTATACTTCTGAGGTGGTCCCATTGTCACCAAGTTGTCCATTGTCAGCAAACCTAAAATTTTTCAGGCACGTATGATATTTTTTACTTTTTTCCAAAGCTATTCAAGTATTTGCTTCTGTTAGTCATCATCTCATGTTGATGAGCTGGTGATGGAAGGTACAACTTCTTAAGGATTAGAAGTTGGAAAATAGTTCTTTAAATATGTAGACCGATATTTTATTCTATCGGGTTATTCAGGTGAATTGATGATAGAAGGTAAACTCCGTAACGGTTTGGAGTTCGATAATACTTTATCAGTGGTACGATACGATAATATGAAACAATATTATGCATGCTATAGTGCTGACGGTCATCTATATCGCTTTGACTATTGTCAGTTTATCAATAAACGCAGGTGAATTAGGTCCATGGCAGGGTACACAATGCTTGTTGAAATTTGGAGGTCATAATGATATTAGATATCGTATAGGTCATAATTATTTATTATCCATTTCTAGCTGTCTCTTGATCACAAAAGATTTCATTTTTTTCAAAACCAAAACATTACTCTCATCCCATGAGATTATATAGTTTAGTTTTACGGAGATCTTCGTCCTTATTGCCTTGTTTGAAAAATAAAGACAAGCGTTCGTAGAAAACCTCGCTTTTTTTCCTTTACTGATGAGTATGGTCTTGATGGTATAATGGAAAAAAAATATTTTATTTTATTGAAACCAAAATAAAATTGTGAAAATTATACTTTGTAGGTAGGTACCTACCTACTTTTATTCGTTACCAAATACCCATAAAATAAAATTCAATTAATTACTATGCTTAATTTTAGTTACATGGCTAATTGGTGTAACTAATTTATGGTTTAAAATCCGGATCCTTGTTCATTTTTTAAAGAATCATAATAATAGTAATGTGTTAAAATACGCTTGCTTAATGTTTTTCCACGTGGCTTCATGAGGAAAGAGGAAGGTGTTTGAACAAACAAAACACAAGTGTTATGTAAGGACAGCAAACAAAATATGGCGTAATAGCTACAATAAGCCAACAATGAAGCAAACAAAGGCTCGGACTGCGGCAGGTTGCCACCGCGATGACCGCGACGTCACTTATATTCCACGACCGCAGCCTGACTGAGTGTTTCAGTATACGTCGAGTCTAACATACAGAAGAAAATTCATACAATAAATCATACAAAACGTATTTGTTAACAGCTACATTTAAGCAAAGTTTTAATTTTAATATAGTTTTAATTTTCAAATATTGTAAACTGATTTGGTTTGTATCTATAAACGCTTGTATTGAAATTTATCAAATATTTGTGTGCAGGGTCCAAATTATCATGATACAAACAGATTTATTAATATACCTATTCTAACAACACATGTTTTAGTCTATATTTTATCGGTTTTTAGATTATAACTTTAACAAAAGCTTGCACTAACTCACTCAAATTTACAAAAAGCTATGCATTATTTGTATGTCACTTTTATTATTCTTTCGAGAAATACTAAATGGAACTTGATTCTGAAGTACCTACGCACGGTTGATTTAGTAGATCATATTTAAATTCAAGAGCAGTGCCTATCATTCTATGAATAGGTATGCAAAAAAGATAGTTGTATATTAATTTAGAAATGTTTGCTTAGACTGGTTTTGTCGTGAAAAAGTGCAGTTTTTAAAAAGCACTTTCCATCATTACTCAAAAAATTACAGTCTACGATTTTTTTAAAAGCTCTCCTGAAATTATTAGAATGACTAAAACTTTTAGTCAGTCATCTAAGTAGATATAAATATGCTTATAATAGAAAAGTAACTTTCTAGCTAAAATGTCATTTCAAATAAGACGACATAAATGTGCCTGTCACTCCGAATAACTGCTAAGGGGAAATTTCCGTAATAATACAAAACTGATAAGTAGATAACATTGCAGATGGCATTGTAGACAGGCACTATAAAAATGTTGCGGACTCATCTTTGTCTGCTACAGGGGTCAGACTGCCCAAAAAAATCTGTAATACCTACCTATTTATGATAATAGAGTTCGACAGACGGATTTGCTGAGCGGTTTCTCCTGACGTACTACACGTACAATTTGCAGTTACGCCGTTTTATGTACATAAGCAGGCCGAGGGAACGTGTTTGTTAAACGGCGTAGAAAGTAATTGGGGTAGATAAACTCGTAGTTAGAACATTTTTATTGCCGTTCTGTTTATGGGGACTTGAATTTATTGTTTATCTCATTAAAGTGGATGTAGGTGGAGTTAATTTTATCACAATGTTAGCTTCATTTACCGCAAAGCTCGGATGCTTCATTTAAGGCTGTAAAAGTGGTGCTAATTTATTTATGAAAGTAGTATTTGGTAGATATTAAATTTGAGACAGATATTAGGTCGGTGTTTACTACGTTGGACAAACACATTTTTGGTATTCTCACAAATGCCACGGCAGAGAAATGTCTACGCGTAGCACGCGATTTGCAACATTGTCTCGAATTAGAGATATATAGCGAGAACTAGAATCACCTTTCAGGTCACAACAATACTCAATAGCCACACTTTTCCTTATTTTACATTAAAAAGCACTCACATTCGCTGAACCATTTCAGCATGAGTTAGTAATAAATCTTTCAAAAATATGAAGGCTCACTTACCGATAGACCTGGCACAGCAACTCATCACAGTTCCTTTCCAATAATAAATATATAAAAGGTATTATACATTGCATTTGATAATCGATACGTAATCCACATAGGTCACACAGGATCATCAATTTGATAATGGCAGGATTACTCGTGTGACCAATGTCTTTAACACTGCCCAAAACAAAAAGATGGTTTATGTAATAAAAAATTACGCTTAATTTTCTAATCGTCTATAGTAAATAAATTAGAGGAATTTTACCTACCATCTAATTTTATGCAGAGCAGTTTTTTCGTTTATTTAGACAAAACCTACGATCTTCTATACCTTAATAAATTTGATGTTGATTTTTTCCCTGCACCACTTTGGCTGACTAAAAACAACAGACGTACCTAAATCATAGGTTTCTAAAATATTTTCCTTTTATGCCATATTTCTTAACACCGGTACCTAAATATTTAAATGAATCTTTTTGAAGCGATATCGTTTGCTTTTTAGATACAACTGGATGCGAGAATGATTGCAGACGCAATACTAGAGAGCTCACTCCATTGGCCCCTTGTTTGTTTGTCAACACAAATATTGAAAATCCATTAGCAACCACCGCTCGAGCGAAAAAAGTCGATATTAAAAATAACAAAGAAATGCGCTGTACAAAGTTTCCCCTCGCGGGAACTTATTTTGCTGAGCCTTTAGTGAGTGAATGTTCGGGAATTTCAATCAATTCACGGATAAGATCAAAACGAAATATTGAGATAAGACTGCAATCTTATTTTATTGTTTAATTCAAAGGAAGTAAATCTTCGTGGGGCGAATGATTTCTTATTTAATGCTTTCATCTTGCCATAATTGAATTTAGTTTAATACATAGACACACACACAAATAAAAAGTACCTAATAAAGAAAGTTGAAATAAACAAGCTCAGCCCTGTTATTGCTACGTTTATACAGGGAAGAATAATAGAACCCTCTTTACAATCACGATATTGCGTCGTCTGATTTACGAGGCTTGTTATAATGGTCCAGCGCAAGGCAGTAAGTTTACCGTTGCTTCATAAGTAATGACCTTTGTATTTGTAGAACTCCTTGTAACTCAACTGGCCGGACTGAAGTAAATATGTAGGGGATTCGGTAATATAAACCACTTACGCCGAATTAAACAAGTAACATACAATAAAACGTTAAACATTTAAAAAGGGGAGAAAGCTGAGAAGAAATCGGTAGGTTACACCTAGTGCTCTGGTAACGTAGTGGTGATCGCCTTTGCCCGGACCCCAGGAGACGCAGGTTCGATTCCCGCATAGAGCATATAATTTTTTCTTTCTTTAATTGTAATTGTTACAATGATGTGACAAACATTTAAAAAACACTACTTTTTTGTTTATTTTACAAGTAGGTATTGGTGGTCACTTTGCCAAAGCAACCCGAGTGTCGTGCTGTATTTGAATATGGATCCGAACATTTGTTCAAGGAAAAGCAACGTCACACTTTTACAAAGATAAAATCTCAAAATGTGGTCTGGTGATACGATGTCGCACAATGTTCAATAATATTAAGTGACATCGTTTGACCTAGACTAGACCACTGGCTGTGTCGTTAACTGTGGTAACACATTAACATTTCACGTGCAAAGAAGTGTATTTTCAATCATCAGATAATTTTCATGTATAGAATAATTTTGACGTTTTGACAGATTTTCTTTAGTCAACTTGTCAAAGTTATTCTCTGATAAATCTTATCTGGAGATTGAAAAATCAGCCCTTAGATTCATAGAATCGACAACATTGAATAAAGTTGCTGGCGGCCAAATACAGAAACATCGCTTCAATTTTAAGGAGAGCTCAATTTGACATTAAATCATACAAACTTTTAAGTCGAAAATATTGGAAACGAACAAGCCGATCCTAATAAGACTTTACGTGCATAAAGCAAGCCCAGCTAGCTAAGCCTAGTTGTCAAAGGAATTTTTGAAAAACAGTATTATTGTTAAAAGCATTTTTTAGATTTTCAAACAAACCAAAAATCGACAATAATCCTCTGAGATGATAACTTTTTCGATTAGCTCGACTTGCTTATGCATGGTCTGTGGCATGGCTTTTTGTTAGAATCTGTTATCTCATTTCCAATATTTTCGACTTAAATTGTATGAAAAGCCGCACGACGAAAAAGCTCCATTATTATTAATTATTATGCATGTTTTTTGGTATTTTCGTTATTTTATTTTAACAGTAAGGATAATAAATTCTTATAAGACTCTAGAAACACTGGAAGAAATTTAAAGGGTTAACCCATAATAGGGTTATCCAAAGTCCACGGTGGTTCGGTGGTCGTAGCACCCATCCGGATTGTGAAAGGTCGCGTTCTACTCCCACCCCAGAACATGATATTTCTAGTCTAGATTTTTTCTTCACGTTTTCGAATTCTATGTAACTACATTTGTACTATATTAAAACCTAGAGATAGGCACGAAGTAATTTTCACTTGGTATATAGTAGGTATACATAATAGACTCACATATATACACTTATATATTGATGTAAATACACTTCGCAGTAAATGATGCGAAATACTGTGAAAGGGATCAATCTTGTGCAATTGTGATAAGGGCTACATCAGCATTTATGTGTTGGTTGTATAGCTGGACACTGTCGCACGTCTGTCGCAATTAGCCGGTGTTGTGCACGCAGCGACGCGATCGACGCCACTCGCACACGCGTGGTTTAATACAAGAGACAATTTGTGTCGAATTGTTACAGCAAAACGGTCCAATGGTGAAGCTCCATGATGTATTTACCAAGACCGCATATACCTGTACTTATGTTTTAGTTACACAGCATATGTTTAGGTACTTATTTGATCATAAAGTATATGTGTATTCTTTACAGAGTAGGAACTATAAAATCATCATCACTAATTTCTTGTGATGAATGCTATTATGTTTGTGATAATGATTAATGATTTATGACCCAATAGATTTTTTACTGGGCGTAGGTAAGTCCACCCCCAGCAGGCTGATAAAGTTTATGACAAATCATAATAAAGTAGATAAATGAATGATAATTTACTATCACATAAGTTGCTATCAGACTCATAAATTATTATAGAAGTCAAATATGTCAAAAAAATTTTAAAACCGTATCATTTACCCTTTTCCGTCTTTATTAAATTCATACAACATGTCAGTGATAATTAAATCTGCCCGAGTCTAGGCAGAGTATCAACCGTAATCAGTGTCTATTCTCCGCGGACCAACGGACAATTGCAACATTACGGTTAATCACATGCGTCTGCTTTTCCACAGATTAACAATTCAATTGAGTATCTATGCTACGAAAGTAACGTAGAAACTATTTCTTTGCAATTAATCAAATTTTATTCGATATATGAATATTTAGAGAGATGAAAAGAGGGATCTTAAAAAATATTACGTTGATACATATAACCAAGATACACATATTTCTCAAGCTTGAAGTAAGAATAAGCGAAGTAAATTGTACCTAAATATGATTATACTTTAAAAAGAAAAAATATTTATACATCCTACATTAGATATTCTCCGTACGAAGAAATGCCATTGGAGCCCGTTTATACTTTATATAGTACCTACTATATAAAGTATAAACGGGCTCCAAACTCATTTAAGATTAAAAACAATTTGACAACAAAAGCTCGGAGAAACGAAGTAAGGATAATATAATATTTATTTAGTTTTGAAAGTTTAAAGACTTATCTTCTATTAGATTGTTCTGTGTCCGTATTCCGAAGCTTACGAAGCTTTGTAATGAGCAGCTATTCTCTGCGGACAGTGGACAATTCCGACATTAGTTATGTTCGGTCACGTGCCCGCTACCTGACGTATTAATTCCCGACGTTCGAGCACATTAGTGAACTGTAGTAAACAAAATTAGGGCAATTAAAGCAGCCATAACGTGCAACACAATAACCAAAAGCTTACATTTCTCGAGCTTAAATTTATTTACGTTTGCCCGATGCTGTCAGTGGAAAGCATGCTCAAGAAATTCATAAAAGAGCGAGATTGAAAACTTATAATTAGTCAGTGGGTCAAGTGTGATTTCTACATTAAAAGTATTATAGGTACCGCATGTCCCTTATGGACTCCACATTCAAATATGATTTCTGATAGTTCTCAACAGTAGTGCTACTCTCGATACGATCAGAAAGCGATAGTTGGATACGTTTTACTACCGTCAAAACTTGCAGGAGAACTTCATTTGACAAAGGCTTTTAACTGACGTCACATTGACGCACACGGAGGTGAAATAACAGGTAATTTCAATAATTGACTACGTTTCGCATTTGGCCAAGTGCGAGTCGGACTCACGCACGAAGAATTCCGTACCATTATCTTTACCTACTGTTATCTACCTGTTGCCGTTATCAATATCGAGCAAAAACAACCAAAAAAAATCATGTTTGTTGTATGGGAGCCCCCTTAAATATTTATTTTATTCTATTTATTAGTACTTGATGTTACAGCGGCAATCGAAATACACTACATCAACTAGTACATCTGTGAAAATTTCAACTGTCTAACTATTACGGTCCATGAGTCAGACGGGCAGGCCTGGTGTCAGACGGACGGACGGATGGTTGGACGGACAACGGAGTCTTAGTAACGGAACCCGTTTATGTATCAATCAATCAATTAAGACTAAAATAAATTACAATCTGATACTCTCATAAAAGGTTCACTGATTAGATGAATAAAATAGATTTTAGTTAGATTATTCAATTATACACCTGACACTTTTTTGTTGCATTTACTAGATAGTTTATGTGCCCAATTCACTGGGATACCATCATCAGATCCTGACTTGGTGACAATGGGACCACCTCAGGAGTAGGTATACTCTTAAGAATAAAAAAAAATTTTAGAAATCGGTTTACAATTGACAGAGAAATCGGTGAACATACATACATGATAAAAAATAAATACAGAGGAACATAGACCCTTTTTGAAGGTGGTTAAAAACTTACATAGGTAAATTTGTGAGTTTTCCAAATAATAAATAAATCGGTTAACAATACAGCTTTTTTTGCTAAACATACTGTAACAGTAATTCAATAATATGTACTTTCCTCGTTTTTACAGAAACATTGTAACTTTATCATCGCAGTACCTATGTATAATAATAAATAATAATAATATTTATACACTCACACCTATTATCTAGCCCAAAGTAAGCATCATTAAGAGCCTGTGTTATGGATACTAGATAACGGAGAAATAATGATAATAATATGTATATAAATATTAGAAATATACTAAATAAACATATAAACATCCATGACTCGTAAACAAATGTTCGTAATCATCATACAAACATTTGTTCCTACCGGGATTCGAACCCGGGACCTCTTGACCGAGTAGCCTGGGGTACAGACCACTCGGCCAGGCGGTATGTATTTTAAAATCGAATTCACACACTCCTTAAAAATAACAAGAATCGTGTTAAGCATGATATGCGTCTCCACAAAATAAGCATTATTATGCTGGAAAATGTATAACCTACCGACTCTTTTATAACAATAACAACATATCAATATTCCTGATTATTATCTACTTACCAATTTTACTTATTCAAACTCAAATTCAACCAGATCTAACGAAGATACTGTAGCAGTCTTTGGTTTCATAATGTGTAAGATACACCTATTGCCTATATACTTTAAGACATATTTTCTACAGAGCTTTGTCATCATAATGTTAATACATCGGCACTTAACTAGTAAACCTTCAAAGGCATGCATGCTGGAAAGAGCTAAATGTACAATCTATTTGTGCAGTACCTAAGCTGCTTTAAAGATAAATTATTTCCTTGACCATTCATTGCTCGATCTGGAAATATTTCCAAAGATACCACAAATTCTGACTACTTACACACTGAAATATCTCCTGGGCCCCCAACCTGTTGAAAAGTTACCGAGAAATCAAGTAAATAATGATTACATTGATGTATTCTAACCGACGTGCTGTATTTTAAAACTTGTAATTATAGTCTGTTTGTCCTTTAACTTATCAGACAGTTGGTTTTTCAATGTCATAAGCCTCCCGAGGGTATTCTGCGGCTTGCCAGATTAAACTATCGCCGCACATTATTACGTATTGTCGATGACAATAGTTTCATAATACCAAGTGATGTACAATATCTGTGTTCACGGTCGAAATCCCTGGGGTGAGTGCACACACCCACGCTCTGGGGTCAGAATCAAGTTATTATCGGGGTTTGGGCCCACAACGCCTAGAAATGCGATTAGTCAAGGATCAATAGCTTAAAGATAACTATGAAACAAGAGTGAACAGAGCAACGCGCCTTATACAAGTATGAATAAAATAGAGTTCAGGTGCCCTATTAGATAAACACAAACTGTGGAGCACGGACTGAATAGGCCTAAGGGTGTGCTATCGTGTGTAAAATAGGAGGGCAAGTGTGCGGAGGCAAATAAAGAGGATCGTTTTCAACTGTTTAAGTAGCACTTTAATCACTAAACTATAGCGTTGGTTACAACTTATTATAACACTGTCTTATCGTAAAGCGTAACACTAATAACACACAAGACTAGAACTGTGTAGCCGCGGAGGCTCTCGGAAAACGACTACCTATAATATTAATAATAAAGAGAGCGTGGCTGTATACCTGCCTAAACACCTTCTCTGTTAGCGAGCTCCTATTGGCTACAAAGCATATTACCATATAAGGTGACGGAATTGGCGAGAGCGTTTGGGTGCTCGGATTATTACGTAGGTAATAAGGTAGCGAATTCACCACTTTAGAAACAGCTCCTTATAAGGCAATGGTATCGCGGAGAAGGGATGTAGGCAGTGATGTACTTATATTAATATGAAAGATAAGGTATTCGCGCGCATCCGTAACATTACTCCCGCCGTGCACATGCAATGTGCATACAATTGTCAACGCGTTACCGATGCGCACGGCTACATGAAATTCTTAACTAAGACTTAAGTTACAATATTCTATAAAACAACAATCCTAAATGAACAGTAAGTGGACTGGGTCTAAGACTTAAGTTAACATATTCAAACAAACAATAAATTCCAAGTGACTATTAAGTGGACTGGGTCTAAGACTTAAGGTAACATATTCAAACAAACAACAAATTCCAAGTGACTATTAAGTGGACTGTATCTATATCTATCTATACTTATCATACTCACAACCATAACTTGAAGTTAATTTGAAATAAGTTAACGCCTAAAGTCACATAATTACTTAACCAAAGCCATCATAATAAAACCAATTATCAAACTATATCAAACAGTATTATTTATGCCCTAGCAAGCTATACAATAATAACACATTATTTATGCTTAAAATGCTTTAAGTCCTTATATAATAAGCATAAGCCTAAGTTTGCGGACATCTATCATGTTAGAGCCGTCTTTATGGTACTCCTTGAAGAGGAAGTACAACAATGTCTGGTGACGGGTAGTTGCCAAGGTGACCTACTCTGCTATAAGAAATTACACCCTTTAGGGACTATCAGTATCCACCTTGACAACGCCCTTTAAGTTTTAAACATAACAGTTATAATTAAAATAGAATAATCTTCAATATTCATGACAATTGCATTAAACAGTTACAGTTACTCAAAGTTTTGCAGTCTAAGTTACATGAACAAGGTTAATTGATATTAACTACTCTGATTTAATAATCGAAATTAAAAATTATACAGTTACAAAGCAAAGTCGTAACGAAATTACAATAATATTCTCTTATCAATACTAATACAACTTTAATCTACTGGTATAATAATTAGACGTTTCGTAGGCCGACGCATCACACCGTTTTGAGTTTTAATATCTACTACTCTTATCACCCCGTCAGCGCCCGGATAAACCCGCTCAACTCTG
Source organism: Nymphula nitidulata (assembly GCA_947347705.1). NCBI lineage: Eukaryota > Metazoa > Arthropoda > Insecta > Lepidoptera > Crambidae > Nymphula > Nymphula nitidulata. The sequence continues at coordinate 10,063,970 of OX374625.1, read as the reverse complement.
CCCTTCGGCCAGACGTTCCTAGGAAGCGATTTGTCTACTATGACAACAAGGTCGCCTACTTTGACAGCTTCGCCTCGTCCGTGGGGCTCCCGCCGGTTATGAAGTAGGGGGAAGACTTCGTGCAGCCATCGTTGCCAGAAAAGGTCTGCTAAGCGCTGCGATGCTCTCCAGTGTGATCGCTTAAGCTCATCCGCCTTCACGAAAGTCCCTGGTAGCGGGATTTTTGATGGCCCTCCGAGTAAGAAATGGTTTGGAGTAAGCGCAGCGTCGTCCTCCGATGAAACTGAGACGTGTGACAGCGGCCGTGAGTTGACTGTGTGCTCGACCTCAGTAAGTAACGTATGAAGCACATCTTCGTGTGGGTAACGTTCATGCAGCGTGGCAGTTAGTGCTGATTTGACGGAGCGCACCAATCGCTGGACAGTCGACAGTAAAGCACGGTTGCCGTCCAGTACTGCTGGTGACCGTGTGTCTTCTGTCACGTGGGCAGCGGCTGTAGTCCGAGGGCATAATCTAAGCACGCCCTGTTCCTCGACCAACATAGAGAGCTGATGTAGGCGGCTATGGGCTGATACGCTGCTCCCGCCGGTGACATCACGCAGCTGAAGTGTGTAGCAGTTTTCTTTTAGTAAGCGCACCCATAGTATCTCGGCTTGTCGTGAGTATGTTCCCGTATCTATGAGTGTGAGCAGATTATCGATGTGCAGCTGACATGACTCGTCATTGTAAAGAAAGTCGGGGCCTATAAACCAGCGGTGTGATGCCGTAAAACCGGTGGGTACCTTGCGGGTAGCGTCATCGGCAACGTTATGTGTTGTCGGTTCCCAACGCCATTCTGCAGCAACGGTGATGTCCTCCAGCTCGGCGACACGATGTGCAACGAAAGGCTTGAATGATTGTGCGCCAGCGTGTAGCCTGGAGAGCACGGTGCGCGAGTCGGTCCACATGACGAGTCGGTCGGGGCGTTGCTCGTGTTCTTCTTGGACGGTGCGCGCCAGTCGACCTCCGAGGACAGCAGCCTGTAATTCAAGTCTAGGTATAGATACTATCTTCAGGGGCGCTACACGCCCTTTCGCGGCCGCAAGTGAAACTGACACTTTGCCTTCGCTATCTACTGACCGCCAATAAGCTGCTGCTGCGTAGGCAACTTCACTTGCGTCGACGAATACATGTAAATGTAGTTTCTTTGAATTACTGAACTTGGGGTAACAACGTGGTAGAGAGAGGCCTTTCAAATGTTCTATAGCGATTAACCAGGACAGCCATCTCTGACTTAAGTTATGTGGCAGAGGGTAGTCCCAACCAAGTTTGCTACGCCATGTTTCCTGCAATATTTGATTAGCTCGAATACTTATAGGTGTCATTAGACCCAGTGGGTCAAAGAGAGAGATCGCAGTTTTCAACAAATGTCGTTTAGTTGGTACTTTACAATTAAAGTTATTAGAAATATTGAAACACAGGGTGTCGTTGGCAGTACGCCGCACGAGCCCCGATACTTTATCCTGTTTATGAATGTCCACTTGTGATGCTGTGGCTCCCGAAGCGAGTCCCGTGGTGGCAGCAATGTCGATGGACGTGAGCAGCTCGATATTACCGCGCCAGTGTACAGCGTCCACTGGCTGTGCTACATGGTTGGCCTCCTTCTGTGTGTCAACAATCTGAAAAACACCATCCACAGAATTATTTTCTATGTAGTTTATGGCTTCAGGAAACTGTATTTGTAACCTGACAGCATTATTATTTGTTTGACAAGATTTTAAGTTAAAGTTATCTTGATGAGTAAACTTTTCAAATAGGCTACTTTCTCTTAAGTGGCCGCATCGGTATGTCGCAGTGTGGGATTGAACACAGGTGGGTCTTCGACCGTGTAACACCCACCCTAGAGGTGTAAGTGATGCTACTGGCTGATTGAAAGAACCCTGTCTGACTTCTGTCGCTATAAGTAAATCCCAGTTATCCTGGCCTATTAAAATTGTAGGTACACCCGAGTCGTAACTAAGTCTATGCGTTAGTTCCTGCAAGTGAATGCAGCTTTGGAGCGTGTCAATCGGTACTGACTGTGCCGATATGTCGAGCTGGTCGATAGTCCGCGCCTCAATGTTAAAAATATTATTATTATATTTACCGCGAATAGCAACATTTATACGCCGGGAGTCTGAGGCGTCTATGCGAGCACCGCCAACGGCTTCGATGTAAAACGGCGTGGTCGGGCCCTCCGCGCCAATCTTTCGCGCTGTGTCGTCCGTCAGCAACGTCACCGTGGAACCGTCGTCGAGCAAAGCATAAGTGTCTATTTTACCTTTGGGTCCCGATAGTATGACTGGTAACACTTTAAGGAAAGTGTTCGCTGTCGGTATGCGCGCGGACGTGACCGCGGCGCCAGTGTGCTGGTCGGTGTGCTGGTGCTGAGGTGCTGGGCGCTCGTCGGGTGCGCACGGGCCCCTCCCGGGTGCTCGTGAGCAGCAGCGAGGCCGTGGTGGATCAGGCGCGGGCGGTGCCAGCGCAGGCCGTGCCGATGAGGGCGGCGGCATCGTGGCGCCACCCCTTGTGGCGCACGCACAGCGGTAGTCGTTGCCGCCGGCGCGCGTCGGACTTGTCGGGGCGCTCTCCTCAGCGTTCGGTGCGCGCGGCCCGCCGTCGTTGTGTAGCAGCTTGTGATGATAACGCTCGCAGCCTCGGACCACGCATTGAACTGCTCTGCACCGATGCTTCCATTTTCTTATTTGCAGACACCTGAAACACAGTTTACATCGCCGAGCAGTCTCCCATCTTTCAGTTACAGACATAGCTTTAAATATCGGACATGTCGACGGACCGTGATTTATCGCACTGCATATGATACATTTATTATTATTATTCACGGTCACATTCAAAACACGGTGATCTCTATGTTGCCTATTACGATCGTCACTAATTTCGGCCTTAGCATGTCTTGCATTTAAGTCGGCCTCACGATCGAGAAATCGTGATAACTTTAAAAGACCGGGCTCATTCTCATCACTAACATATTCAAAATCATACCAGCGATATCGTAAACCAGTAGTTAATTTATCTATTATAATGTTCATAGCGTCGGGATTATACAAATACTGCATTTGGTTTAATGCCTTAACTGTACTAACAATGTTATTTACCTTTGACGCAAAAATACACACGTCTCTAGGATTATCGCTAACTTTAGGTAAACTACGTAATTTCTCTATCTCACTAGTAACTAGCGCGTGCGGACGGCCAAATCGCGCTTCAAGTTTATTTAAAATATCGTCCGCCTTTGCATTACAAATAAAAGAACCTTTTACGGCCTCGAAGGCCATCCCCTTAACACTCTTTCGTAATCGAGCAATATTTTCGTGCTCAGAAAATACATATTGAGACTGTTGAAATGCAGTTTTAAAATAAAGCCATTCGCTTGAATTACCACTAAAATAAGGCAAGTCTGGGTACCTGTTCGTCGCGGGGCGACCCCCGCGAGCTACCTCCCATAATGCAGCTGCTAAATCTCTCGAAGTCAGCTGCTCTGAGTCGCCTCGTTGCGACGGCGCTGTGTTGACGGGCGCGGGTGGCGGCGCCCTATCGCCGGGCGTCGCGACGTCGCTGTCGTTTGTTGCGGTGGCACAGTTGTATGTGGCTGATGCAGGTGTCGCGTCGTTGTGTGTGACAGTGGCATGCGATATATTCTTATCACGCCTAGCCTCTGTCGCCGACGTCCTGGCCGTGAGCTGTGATGACGCCGTGACCGGCGGCCTGTCGCCGGGCGTCACGGGGCTCTGACTATTGTCTGAATCATCGTCCGAAACCTCAGCCTCCGCCTCGAGGAGAGCTAACCTTGCGGCGGCGAGCTCCAATCTTGCCTGAGCTATAGTTTTCCTCTTTCCTTTCTTTCGCGACTCCGCAGGTGTTGCATGAGTGAGGCTATCCTGGGTTGTCAGCGGCTGCGGTGAGGATGACGCGGGTGGCTCCAGCAACAGGTTGGGCTCGGGAGCCCTGTCCGACTCTGTCGCTGAGACTTCACTGGTGATAGGCGGAGACCGCGCGCCGTCCCTCGCTAAGTCGACCGCGGGCGTAGCCGCTTCCTCCCCGTCGTGCTCCTGCCTCCTTGTCCTAACCATTTTACCCACGTCAGCACCCCAAGCCTGTAAATGCTGGTTTAATCCGGCACGAATGGACCAAATTGTGGAGCACGGACTGAATAGGCCTAAGGGTGTGCTATCGTGTGTAAAATAGGAGGGCAAGTGTGCGGAGGCAAATAAAGAGGATCGTTTTCAACTGTTTAAGTAGCACTTTAATCACTAAACTATAGCGTTGGTTACAACTTATTATAACACTGTCTTATCGTAAAGCGTAACACTAATAACACACAAGACTAGAACTGTGTAGCCGCGGAGGCTCTCGGAAAACGACTACCTATAATATTAATAATAAAGAGAGCGTGGCTGTATACCTGCCTAAACACCTTCTCTGTTAGCGAGCTCCTATTGGCTACAAAGCATATTACCATATAAGGTGACGGAATTGGCGAGAGCGTTTGGGTGCTCGGATTATTACGTAGGTAATAAGGTAGCGAATTCACCACTTTAGAAACAGCTCCTTATAAGGCAATGGTATCGCGGAGAAGGGATGTAGGCAGTGATGTACTTATATTAATATGAAAGATAAGGTATTCGCGCGCATCCGTAACACAAACGTTCTTTTTAGATAAATCTTATTACAATTTTAACGTTCGCGCGAGTTACGATTTTACGAATCCCGGAGTAAATAAAAAAAAGGATTTTATTGAAAATACTATGTAAGTACCTTAAGGCTACTTTTACAGAGTTAACTTAGAGTACCACTGACCACGCGGGATGTAGAAGCAGAAGCAGGTTGGCTGGTCCTTATATACTCTTGAATTACTTATAGCTGTTAATAGTATCCTGGGGTGGTTTTGGGAGTTGCGTCACCCGTGCTTATCGGTCTCGATATCTCGTGGTTACTCATAGCTGTTAATAGTATCCTGGGGTGGTTTTGGGAGTTGCGTCACCCGTGCTTATCGGTCTCGATATCTCGTGGTTACTCATAGCTGATAATAGTATCCTGGGGTGGTCTGGGAGTTGCGTCACCCGTGCTTATCGGTCTCGATGTTTCGTGATTACTCATAGCTGATAATAGTATCCTGAGGTGGTCTGGGAGTTGCGTCACCTGTGCTTATCGGTCTTGATGTCTCGTGGTTGTTTCTTGCGGGTCTAGTTTTCTCTAATAATGTAACGTTATTGAGAGATACTGGGTCAGATATAAAGGAACATAATTATGTGCATTTCTTCACTATTACTTAAACGCACTCCATTACATTTTTAAATACAGTCAACTACACGTAAAGTGTAGGTACATACTGTTGAATAATAGCTTCTGTCATGTGGAATATATATTAAATACTTTACTGGTGTTTATATTATATGTCGTGGCTGGCTTAATTAGCTAGTCAACTGGACGCCTAGGCTCTTCATTAAACGTCAAATTTAAATGTAATGGCTGAATGACAATTAGCCAAGTCATTAAGCGTAACGTTTAACCAGATAGCTGAACATTGACGCGAGTATCAGGCTTCGCCAGTTTATTGGACCCCTAGGCAGATCGTCTAGCACGAAGAATTTTGGATGTCTGTTTGTATGATTGGTAGGCTCAATGTTTTCTTTTGTAACTACTTAAAACCGAGATCATTTTAGTTATAAGTGGACATAGAAAACTTGGCCTATTAATCATACAAAAACTCCGCTTAAAGACGATCCGCCTAGGCGTCGCCAAGTTCATAAACCTTGAGTGATTCTAGTTAAATTAAATATGGCCCAGTCATATAACTGGAACTATTTTACCGGATTTATTTGGTAAATTGGTTTTATTTTAACTGTAGTTTGATCTAACGTAGTTAAAACTCGGTTAACCAGATTTAACCTGTTTTATTTAAACTATTTAGGGCCGATTTTTCAATGCTCAGATAAACAGTCAGATAGGGTTTATTCGATAGATAGCAAAAAAGTGGGTTTTTCAAGCGTCAGATAGACTTTATTCGACGAATAATTCACTTAACTTAAGAATAAATCTATCTGTCCCTTTGACGGCCAGATAACCGCTTATTCTATAGATAAATTATGCTTGTGCTTTCTGGGTGAGTCAAATACTTCATAACAAAACATGTTAGAAACACATGTAAAATGGTATACAGTAGAATTCCGTTGTAGATTCAGACTTACTAAAGAATCGGTGCAATATTTGCAAACTTTTGTAAAAGATAAATTATGTAAGTAATGAAATCACAAAAAATACACATTTAATTTGGTTTCTGAAACCACTGTATTCTTCCCATGCTACAGCTGCCAATCACTGATTCTTTGCCCTATGAGTTTCTATATCACTGGTCCTATATAGTTTGGAGGTATTAATAATTCCACTTCATGTCGTATTATAAAAAAATTAGGTACTGTTGCAATTACATCTTTGAGGAAAAAATTGAATTCTGACAATTTTTTCATTTCGATGAGGAAGCATAAATGAGCTAAGGTTTCTTGATTGATATCAGCTATAGATTGCACTTACATGTTAAGTTTCAAATAAAATACCACAGAACTTGATGTATGTATGAATGTAGTATGAAATAAGATGCCAGATGCTTGCTTGTTTTTGACAATAGATGTGAAGTTAACAGCAAACAAAGAAATTGTCTGTCCCGCTCTAACATTAGTGTCCTCTATACATTTGTCTCAACTACCTGAAGCTGGCGTTATTATGGAAGACCTAAACGGTCAGATAGTTATTCTTAGGATAAATGTTGATTGAAAAATTGACAGTCACTTATCGGACGAATAAACAGTGTAATATCTTTATTCCTTAGGTAGCTATCTGTAGTTTTATCAGGGGATTGAAAAATCGGCCCTTAGTGTTTTAAATTATTAGATTGATGTGCTTATAATAAAAATCAACATTTTGGTAAAAGTGCTTTTAAATATTCATGCCATGGTGTTAATGTTTGTCGATATAATAATCTTGTAATTAGCTTATAGTGACATTGTAAAATTTCGTGAATAATGCTTTAAGCTTTCCAAATGAAATAAAATAAAATATCATCTAATGATCGTTAATCCTACTAAAAATTATAAACGCGAAAGTTTGTATGTATGGATGGATGTAATTTTGTTACTCTTTCACGCAAAAACTTTAAATGAAACTTTACAATTATACAGCTCATACATCAGAAACATGTCGGTTATAATTTAGTTTGCTAAAAATAGGCTATCTACTCGAAGTACTTACTAATCCTGCGCAGACAAACTCGCAGGAAGAAGCTAGTATGAAGAATAAACTAAGTAACACTTATGATGGCATACCTTACAATAATAATTATCTATAACTACCCTATACAATTGTATTGTATCTAGAAAAAGCAAATGGACACAGTTCGGACTTCGCGGAAGAAATACTAAGACTTAAATAAAGGAGATAGTAAAAGATTGTATGGGATTTGGGCTAGTTCATAAGCACCATTTTTCGTACTTTTGTACGTACGTACGATATTTTTGTATGAAACCATCTTATCTTATCATTTCCATAGAACTTTATTGATTACAAGAACAAAAACATTTTGAATGAAACAAAATGTCAATGCGAAAATACAATTTTGTTTTATACGACTTTACATTGAATATTGTCGTTTTATTTTTACATAGATAGGGTCAAACAATTCCGAACATCCACAAAAACCCTTCAAGCTCATCCCAAACATTAAACTGTTGAAACAAGGAAAGACAATTTTAATAAATGTCAATATGACAAGATACCTATTCAAGTTTTTAACAGCGTCATTGTGACTATGGACCGAACTTTATTATTTTTTGCAATAAAATAAAATAACTTTGTGTTATTTATAGGATACTATGTTATTCAGTACCCTTTTGTCAACAATCTGTAACGGTGCTTAGGAGCTGGCCCAAAACTTTACCATACTATCTTCTTTATTTTAGAAAGAATATTATTACTTTTGCCAACGTGTAAGTATGTCAATAAAAAATGAAGACAAGTACGTGGTGCTGCTCTCTTGATGGCTGAATTCTCATTAAAGTAATGGAATAATTTAGGCATAATAAAATACAGACAAATGAGGTTAAGACGAAGTAATAATTACGAAATGCATACGCATTAAGTATGCGAACATGTCAGACACATTACATAATAATTATGCTACACATTTTAATGTAAATGATTTAAATAGTATACAGGACTAAGAGATAAAAGCCTGATATGATGGAATTGTTTTTGTTATGATTTATACATTAGGTATTAGTTACTTTTGTAGTAATTGTCGTTTAAAATAGCCTGCACTAACTTTTAAATTTCGAAGCTTATTTGTATCGCAGTAAATTCCAATGAATAATTTAGAACATTGCGCTTACAGATAACATGTAGGTCTGCTTGTTTTTTAATTAATTGGATATAATACAACTATATTAAAAATTTCCCATAGATATGAAATTTAATGGAAGCTCCATTAAATTTCATATCTATGGGAAATTTTACTATGACAAAAATTTACGAAGTGGGATAACTGCCCTGTCTTTTTGTGATTAAAATACCGAGCGTAACAAAACTTGGAAAGAAGTAATTACTAATGGGCGCTTTGACTAATTTGGATGATTGTTAAAAACTGTAAGATGTGTATTGTTTAATGACCTATCATAGATGTCGTCAGCTTTATTTACATTTATAATTTGGACGAAGTACTATAGGTACAGAGTATCCTAATAGCCACAGTCTGCGGTCAGATAGGCATATGAGATACGGTTGAAGCGAAGCGGTTGTGGGTTTTGGTCTGACAGGCTGTGCGTTGGGTAGGGTGAGCCTTATAATTGTACATTTCTTAGTCCAAAGACTATTAATTATACATCTAACAACACTATTAGATGTGTATGTAATAAGCCCTTCATATAATCTATTTTAGTATTACTAATGTTTAAGTTGTAAAGTAGAACAATAGAAAAACCATTGTCTGATTTATTAGTACTTTACAGATTAATTAACACTGACTTTAACTGTCTGAGCTTAACAACATAAAAAAAAATTACAATAATCTTATATACAAAATTCTCGACTCACAAATTTAGTCACCATACTCCTCCGAATCGGCTTGACCAATTTTCATGAAATTTTATATGTATATTCAGTAGGTCCGAGAGTCGGCTACTATCTATTTTATTTTTTATTTTGTGGACATTTTTTTATGGCAAAACAATGTTTGCGGGGTCAGCTTGTAACAGTATAAAATTGTTACGCTGACCTGACATCTATTATCTAGCCCAAAAGCGATAGTGAGACCTTGTGCTTTAGATAGGTACTAGAAAGCGGAGAAATAAAGACAATAATATTGTGACTAATTATAATGTGTGTTTATTTATTTCTATTGAACTAAATAAACATTCATGAAACAGCGAAAAAAATATTCATATCGTCATCATTTCAAAAAAATCTGCCCCTACCGAGATTTGGGTCCGGTTTTGTAGTTTAGGACACATGGATACTGATCACTTGACCAAACATACCAAACAAACCAAACACACGTACCTTAAATTTAGATTCTCGTAAGATTAACTGGTACTTATATAATGACGTCAAGTTGTCTAACTTAATTAATTTCCATAAACACTTTGAACATGAAGAAAAGTTTTTATATTGGAGTCATGGAGGAAACTGGTGAGTGATTCATTGACGAAATAAATCCAATCTTCTATTCGACGTAGACTTTTACAAGTTCTTGTTGACGTTAATTAATCATTAATTACTCTACCACGAGGCCGGACTTTCGGGAGAGGCCTTTACTGATAAGGACAGAAAAAAATCAGATGGTCATCTACCATCCTTGAAGTAAATATTAACATTGGCTTAACGATTTTCTAAACGAAACGAATTAAATAAAATAGCCAGGTAGAACAAAAAGATACATTTGTTCTTAAACAGTGATAACTAGTACCTACAGAGTTATTATTTTCAATATAATTTACGCCCGTGGGCATATCGGATTAATCATAGTTCCCCTAAATGATTCTGTTCTACGGTCCCTAAATGTAATATACATAAACAATGTAGATATGATACAGTATAACAGTCTGCGGTCAGGACGTGTTTGATCGACACGGCAAAAGCTGTCAAGTTCCATTTTGGGCTTGTCACTTATGGCGATTGCTTTTTACGACCATTCACAGAAATCATAATAATAAAATTGAAACACCTATAAAAGTAAAAATACATGTCGATTCCTTTATAATAAATAATATAAATAGGAATAAAATATATTTACCTATTGGGTTGTAGATCTACGCCCGTATGTAGGGTTGTCTGAGTATGTACCACCACCTTTCCTATTTCGACCACAAATCAGTTTGCTGTTTTGAAGTGAAGGGAAAGGAAGGCCGTGTAATTAGCTACTGGGCTTCTTCAGGATGACGCACCTGCAATACCAAGTCATTTCTTCCTTGCCGTTGCAGGCAATGGTAGCCACTTGTATAAAAAAGTTACAAATATTAAATCCAAAATGTAATATAAGTAGGTAATTGAAAAAAAATATTGCGACGAATAAACATTTTAAAATTATGCTTATTTTGTATGCATGTTTAACATAAATGAGGAGCTCGGTGGCGTAGTGGTTTGAGCGCTCTGGTTGCGATTACGAAAACAAAGCAACTTTCACCATGGTCGTTCCCGAGATGGGTCAATCAAATTTATAATCTCGGGGTCCTCCGTGCTTCGGAAGGCACGTTAAGCCGTTGGTTACGGTTGTTATTACTGCAACCGCTTTAACCCATCAACCCGCATTGGGCCAGTGTGGTGGTGCTATGGCTCAAGCTCCTCATGGGTTTCTACCATTTAGGAAGGCTTATGCCCAAAAGTGGGACGTATATAGGCTGATGATGATGATAACATAATAGATTTATTTCATACTATCGCTTATTACGAAAATATAGCAAGCTCAAGAGCTTTACGCGCAACTAAGCAAACAAGCATACGACCGTCACCTGATGCTTATCGATTATCTTGTAAAATCAATGGCATTATTCGTGAGTTGCCACCCTGTAAAAAATAAAAACGTGTAATTAAAAGCAAATGATATTAGACCCTCTACTTGCTACAACCATCATCATCATTTTAGCCGAGAAATGCCCACTGCTGGGCATAGGCCTCCCCCAAACATCTCCAGACCAATCGGTTCTGCGATGTCCGCATCCTCACCAGATCGTCGGTCCACCTTGTGGGAGGACTACCAACGCTGCGTCTCCCGGTACGCGGCTGCCACTCGAGGACCTTTCCACCCCAACGGCCGTCAGTTCTCCTTCCAATGTGGCCCACTGCCACTTGAGGCTCGAAATTCTTCCGGGCTATGTCGGTGACCTTAGTTCTCTTGCGGATCTCATCATTCCTAATTCGATCACGCAGTGAAACCCCGAGCATAGCCCTCTCCAATGCCCTTTGGGTGAAATTGAGCCTTCTTATGAATCCCATTGTAAGCGGCCACGTCTCAGTTTCGTAAATCATCACTGGAAACACACACGAATTAAAGACTTTCGTCTTGAGAGCTTGAGACACTGCGGTAGTTGGGCCGAGAATATGCTGCGAAGCTTCCCGAACCCTGCCCAGACGTGTTGGATCCGTCGACTGACCTCTATCTGGAAGTTGGACTTACCAAGTTGTACTATTTGTCTCAGGTAAATATACACGTCAACAACTTCCAGTGTAGAGCTTCCAACCTTTACAGAAGTGAGTACGACATGGGCATTAGACATAATTTTCGTCTTACTTATCCATGTTAATTTTAAGACCCACTTGTTAGGAGACTTACTACCATAAAGCATTCCAAATTAGATATAGTGACCATACTCTCTAAAGAAACGCAACATTTCAAAGTTTTATTATTTGACTACGATTAATACCTACACCATTTGGGTAAGCTAGTTTTGTTGTACGAATGTATTTGGCAGAGTCAAGGCAAGGATGCTTAATTTCGTAGAAGCTATAAAATTTACATGAGTCTCTATATCTTCTGCCACTGCGCGACTCTAAAAACAGCGCTTTAATCTCTCTTACAACAATACAAATACCTACATCGTATTTTTACGTATTCCTTCAGACTCCTCAAATATTTCACGTCATAGATAAAAGGGAGGGCAGTAAAACTCTACTATTCTCTATTCGGATTAATCTTAATAATCTTCTCGTCCAAAAATCCTTATTGTCTCAAGTCGAAAGTCTTCAACCAGTGTATATGTTGCCAGTGATAACCGGCTGTGAAACGTGGTCTTACAGGCTTACTAAGAGCCTGCTTTCTAGGTTTACAGTCACCCAACGAGCTACGGAGCGAGCTGTTAGGTGTTTACCTACGAGATAGAATGAGAAATGAGGACATCCGTAAGAGAACCAAAGTCACTGACATAGCTCATGGGATTAGCAAGTTGAAGTGGCAGTGGGCAGGGCACATAGTACGCAGAACGGACGGCCGATGGGGTGTTAAAGTTACTAGCATGACGACCACGTACCAGAAAGCGCAAAGCCTCCTACTAGATGGATAGTCGACCTGATCAGGGTAGCGGGGAGCCGTTGGCTGCAGACTGCATAAAATCGATCCATTTGAAAACCGATGGTGAAGGTCTTTTTTTTAGCTGTAGACTTTATAGGCTGATATGATGATGATGATGAATTTGGAGCCGGAGCGGTATTCTTATTAGGTAGATTTACTTCACCAGTTGGATGAAGGAAATCTCCCTTATAAGTAAACCGCCAGAATTAGATACTATTTTTGTATTGTTGTGTTTACTTGCTAGAGGGCCTTTAGACATCGTTTATAAATGCTGCATTGGCAGATAACTTCTACACCAAAACCCGTACCTATTGCAAAAACCGTGTACCGCTTTCACTATCAAGGGTAGAGTAACAACACTACCTACTTGAAATAATATAAAAATAACAAAAAAATCACATGTTATTTTGTTCTTGAAATCTGTTTTATTAACGTTATTATTAATGTGAAATAAAAATGTGCACTGTCTCCGAGGTAACCCTGATTAAATGTAACTTTTTGAAAAGAATTTAAGGTGATTTGATGTTACAGTGCTTCGTAAGCCGCATTTACATTTACATTGCCAGCATCTCACCTTTCAATATTAACGGTTACATTTCAAAACAGTAGGATAACTTAAGTCGTAGCCTAATTAATTAACTTCTACTTAAGTACTACGGCATCATAATTCTCCTCGCATCTGGAACGAGAAAGCACCACCTGCAATTCCTACGTTTTGTTTCCAATCTCTCGTGTGATTTGAATTATGAAGACAAGATTCTGCTTATGAAAATAAGCAGATTATCTTTATACTAATATTTTCTTTAAGTTAATACACAATACAATTTTCGTGTTTTAAGATAAGTACTTATCTACTTTAATTTAATTATTTTATCCTTTTTAGTATTTTGAAGACGGTTTTACCTAATCTGTTTTTATTTTTTCACAACTTTTAGTGATAACTTTCTAAGGTCAAAGCTAGATGGGTGACCGTCAGCATATATTTACAATATATATTAATAACTAATTCCTACTATCGTATCGTTTCACTAAAAAGTCATAGGAAAGCAAATATCCGAAATTTCGCATACATAGACGACTTATTCTGATTTAAAAACTTCCAACTATCCAATTAGTGGAGCGCCGTAAGGTTTATACCTCGGAATCCAGGGCCAGTCAATGAATCTTTAAAAAAACTTTAGAAATGTGTTTTTCATACTATATAAACAAATGTTAAAAAAAAATTTGAGCGCTCTCAATTTTTTTTTGGAGTATTCCTTCCGTAGTTTAGTTCATTAGTTTAAAGTTGTATTTTAAAAAGAAGAACTATTACAAACTTGATCTTGGGTCTCCAGGGACTGCAGGTATACCGATGAAGGGTGGGGAGGAGAATAGAGGGGAAAAAACCAGCTGTTGTTGTTAACGCGGGCCTTAACAGAATAGTACACGTGGCAACTTGCTAGGCTTAATACGTAGCATTGTTGCTCGCTCCAAAAAAAAATTAATTTCTTATTTTTGTTTATTTACAATTAATGTTTATATTATAGTGCAGTGACTGTGATAAAAGATTTTTTTTATACAAAGCACGACAAATGACGCAACACCATGTGATGTGAAGCGGTAAGAAGAATCCATATGCGAAGACAGCTAGTGCAGTTCAGACACTGCTCTAGCCGCCTCCACCTTGCTTGGTGGTTGCTTGCGTTGCAAAGGTGCTTTTCACGCCTCTTTTGAAGGAACCCATGTTATAGGAAGGAGGGAACACATGTGCTGGCAAAGAATTCCAAGTTCTGGAAGTACGACAAAGAAACAAGCTACTAAATATCTTTGTACGTGATGTTGAGGTGGAGACAGTGAATTGATGACTCCTAAGACCGGCACGAGTGCCCCTGAGTAGGAAGAGGGAAGGTGGAATAAGATCAAATAGCTCTTCAGAGCACTCTCCGTGATATAGCCGATAAAAGGCGCTAAACGACGCGATGTCTAGACACAATTGCAGAGGCTCAAAGTTGTTCATGAGCTCTACATCGCCAACGATACGTGCTGTCCGTATCGTTAGCGATGTAGAGGTCACGACGCTGCAATCTGTCCAGGGCATCGAGTAGGTACTTGGCGGAGCCATCCCACAAGTGCGAGCAATATTCCACGCAAGACCGGACCTGAGTTTTATAGAGCAGGCATAATTGGTCAGGCGTGGAAAATCGACCCACCTTGTTCAGGACACCGAGCTTCCGAGAGGCTGTTTTGATCACAATTCCCGGAATTCAGATCGCAACATATCTCTATGCCTAGCAAGTTTAGGGAGCCCTGTGCCGAAAGAGTGGTGCCCTGAAGAGACGGAAGGGGAAGGAACGGCGACATATTAGCTGTAAACACACACACTTGTGTTTTCTCAGCATTGAACTCAACAAGATTGTTAGATCCTCATTCAGAAACGAGGTTCAACACCCTGTTGAGCACAATGGTAAGATTCTCTCTCTCTCTCCCTCTCGGTTTCAGCGCGCCCAGCTCCTGGGCGACCGCAATATCCCCCATGCACTGTACTGTCATCTGCATAGCAATGAATGTTTCCTAACGGAAGCATGTCATTGATATGAAGAAGAAAGAGTGTGGGGGTAGAACAGAGCCTTGTGGTACACCAGCATTCACTGACATGAACTGCAAAGCGCATCCATCAGCGAGGGTACGGATTCTTCGCTCATGCAGGAAGCCGGCACTCCAGTTACAGAGCTGAGCGGGCAGACCGTATGCCGGGAGCTTGAAGAGAAGAGCCCTGTGCCAGGCCCGATCGAACGATTTGGCAATATCAAGGCTAACTGCCACTGACTCACCACGTTTGTCAATAGCTTCACCCCAGACATGCATTAAGTACGCTAGAAGATCACCCGTTGACCGCTTCGGCCGAAACCCGTACTGTCGATCATTAATTAATGAGTGATCTTCTAGGTGTTAGGTAATTACTGAACATTACTGAGTTTTACTGCAGATGCCGCTTTTAAACACTTTAAAAGAGTATTTTAGCAAATTCAAACATGGCTCGGAAAAGAAAAATCGCCAGAAGAATGGGGTTGGAAATATGAATGCGGAATATTGATATCTTTACAAAATTTTTTTTTTTGCGCATGCAAATTAGGATGTGGAGCATCTTGTGGGTGCAGCAAAAGTGGATTAAACTGGTGACAGCTGTACTAATCCTTCACCTACAATCTACATCTACCAGATCGACGACGACGACAATAATGAACAATAATGTAATATAATGTATACATATAGTTAATGACGAATTTTTTTTGTAAATAATTGTTTTTTTCGAAAATGTAATAAATTGACATTAAAGTTACTCTGCCAACATAATTTATTACATATAAAATTGATTTCTTTACTTTAAACATTTTTTTCACCCTTCCACCCCTCATTTTTCAGTAATTTATTAATAAAACTGACTTCAAAACCAATACATTTTAGGAGGTAAGTACCTAGGTACTGAAATTTAATAATGTTTTCCTTTTTAGTGTTTTGAAGACAGATTTAATTTTGATAAAAAAAAATCCACATTTTTAAGTGATTTTCTAAGGTCAAAGCAAAATGGGTGACCGTCAGCACTATCGACTTGTCAATCTCTCCGTCTTTGGTTGAAATACATAGTGAAAGAATTATCTTCTTACTCCTAACCGTTAAAGAGTTGTACCTTCCATCATCAGCTCATCAATATAAGATGATGACTAACAGAAGCAAATACTTGAATAGCTTTATAAAGGAATAAAACATGTCATACGTGCCTATTAAATTTGAGATTTGCCACCGATTTCCCTGGGATCCCATCATCAGATCCTGACTTAGTGAAAATGGGACCTGAGGTGGAGTATACTTTATTGAATAAAAAAAGAATTTTTAAAATCGGTTCACAATTGACCGAGAAATCGGTGATAACCTCCTTCTTTTTTGAAGTCGGTTAAAAATTGTTCTAATCAAGATCTGCCAATTTTTTTTTTAACTTTTTTTTTTGAGGTTTTAATAATACAGTCAAATACTTGCTATACAGATTCATTGACTGGCCCTGGGTTCCGAGGTTTTATCATTTTTATGTCTTACGGCTCTCCACTAAATGACTTTGGATAAATTTTAATGGGGCTAAATGGCATCGAAAGAAAAAACACGTAAATCGGATCAGAAATCTCGGCGAACTCGGTGTACATACATAAAAAAACATATCAGCCGGATTGAGAACGTTCTCGTTTTTGAAATCGGTTAATAATGAGAAGAATATTTAGATATTGAAATAAATAAATATTCTTTATTGCATATTATTTTGCTTTATTTATTTCGTGATACACAAAAGGCTCCCGCTATCTATTAGGTACTAGGTTTGAGATGAATCTGCTTCCACCTGGCTTTTAGTTCATCATTATCGACTTCCACTTCCGGTCCGTGGAGCTCGTTGTTGAGAATATTCCAGTACGGAGCGATCAAATTTAAAATGCATCGTACGTTCATTGTACCAGTGCCACAAGTGTGACTTCTATGTCAAACTTAACTACCACGTTTACCGTAAGTATATGAAAATATGGTTTGACATCATAGAAGTAAATCCTCTGCTCCTAATATAACGCTTCTTCAATGAGCTCTGGCGCCCTTACTCACCACAGGAACACAACACTGCAATTACAAATGAAATGAAAATGATAAATATGTCATAATTATTATGGTTTTGTCAAACCATTGGAAATCCATAAAAGGTGCATATGACGTATAAATTTACTGTAATTTGTATTTTAGTTATTAAATAAAAGAGTTTTTCTTATGAGAACAAGCCTCAAAATCTTTTATATTTGTTCCATTAATGCGATTGCCCGCTTTACAAATAATGTATGAAGAGAAATTTATAAGATAAGTGATTCAAAATACATAAAGTATTTTTCCTTTCTGTTTTGGGGCGACCGATGTATGGACGCGTAATAATGTCTCTTCGAAATTCGTCTGTTCGAACAAATTACCTTTACATTCACGAGTTGCAATGCTCGATTTTTTCCTTCAATTATTGTACCTTTTTTAGAACGTCTTTTGTCAACCCTTTGTATAACTTTTGTTGATCGGTCCCCATACCAAGAAATAAATAATGGCGGAATCGGGAGTATTATTGCTAAAGACTCATAAATATCGGTCCGCTTAAAATTACACAGGCTTAGGCGTTCATCATGACCAGCCTATATACGTCCCACTGCTGGGCAAAGGCCTTCCTACATGGGAGAAATACATGAGAAGCATGGTCCATCACACCACCACAGGGGCCCAATGCTGATTGGTGAGATAAGGCGGTTGCAGTAACAACCGGAACCAACGCACGGCTCGCGAATATTCAACATTTTTTAATAAGGTTTTAATTCTATATTTCCTACTACTAGGTCTAATTCTGGTTTTTAAATATAATATATTAATAGTATTCATACACTCACACCTATTATCTAGCCCAAAGTAAGCATCCCCACCACACTACCAAGCCGCACTACTGGTAGAGCTTGTGTTATGGATACTAGATAAGGGAGAAATAATAATTACAATAGTAATATGGCAGAGAGACAGACAGATACAGACACACAGACAGACACAGGCAGACAGACCGAGTCACAGACAGACAGATCGACTCACAGACAGACAGACACAGACTGTCTGAGAGACAGACAGACCGATAGACAGACTGACATTATCATATTGTTAGCTTACGTTAATCCAGACATGACAGAGAGATAGAGAGACAAACATTATGACATTTTTTAGTTAATATTATTTTTTGTTGATTCGAAAGAGCTTCTGGAGGGCCTAATTGAATAAAGATATTTTCATTTTCATTTTCATGATGTATATAAATATAAGAAATAAACTAAATAAACATCCATGATTCGTAAACAAATACTTATCATACAAACATTTGCTCCTGCCGGTATTCGAACCCAGGACCCCTGACCGAGTAATCTATATAGCAAGGGGTACAGACCACTCGGCTAGCCGGTAGTCGAATAATATGTTAGAATTGTCTTAGCAATAAAGTGTTTTATTAAAACTAAAACATGAATGGTAACAACCTTATACCTTTTTTTATATCTCATAGTTTGATCCCAGAGAGAAATTGATATCGCATATAGATTTATAGTACAATTAGCCCAAGACCATGAACGTCGAACTTGCAGATTAATAAAGCAGCCTTACACGGAATAGCCATTACTCGAACTCGACATTGAGAGAAATATGTATGTACATACCTCTCAGGTTTCAGATATACTTAACTACGTTGCAACGTTGATGTTGGTAAAATCGTATTCATATAACAACTTCTTATTTGTTTTGAATTTTATTGTGTTCAATTCAAAATAAGACAAATATTGGGGGTTTGCCTCTGGGTTTATGTAGGAGTCTCCGGCTGAAACTGTTTGACAGTTACCCATCATGCCACATGTGCGCGGCGCGACCGAGGAAGCTCATCGCAAGCAACTCAGATCGCGCACGGTGGTTGTCCTTTCGGGCTCGACTTTGGTGAAAAGTACCATGGGTACTCGGCACTTTTCGACTGACTGCGGGGTGTCTCGGTTTTTTTTTGGAAGGGGGAATGCCTGTACGCACTAACCCGTCTTCCTGGGGTAGGAAGACGGGGGAGTGTGGGGCTCGCACCTAAAGAGTACATTTTTATACGGGTACTCTATTCGGGTACTATCTGCAGCGCTTACAGCGGCTATGGGCGCTCTTTGGGCCTTTCGTCCATTTTGCTACTAGAGCGGAGCGACCGCAACCTCAAAACCTTACGCGATCTCTTCTTAGAAGGGGCTGTAACGCCTTCCCTCACATGTTGGTTGACGAACGGGTACACCACGTGCGTCAGCTACCCCTGGGTTAGTAATTGGGCGACAGTCCCCAACCGTCACCCGTAGTTCTATAGAAGTTTACTAGGGATGCAGTAGGCCGCCCTCCTGCGTTCCACTCTCCTTCGGCGGATGGCAGACGTGGCAACTGCCTCGCGCACACACTCCGCTTCTTCCTTTTGCGACATTATGTTCTCGCAAAAGGACTGCACTGCCGCCCACGACTTGTCGCTCTCAACCATCTTATTTATGACGGTCGGGAGGGAGAGGTCGTGGCCCACTACCGCAGTCATTGCTTGGCGGTGAACCGCCCACGCAGAGCAAATCTCCGACGCATGCTGCGCGTCCTCCTCTATGCACCGTTTCGTCTTTTGACGTGGCTACGTTGGGCCTGATAATGTCTTTCAACCAAGCCTCTAAATAAGATAGGATTAAGGATAATTCAGCGGTGAAATACGACATGGCGAAACTATAAGGATTAAGTATACTTATACTTGCCTTTCGTGGCTTCAGAACTCTAATAGTCAAATTTATAACCACTGCTGCCATTCACAATAATAATAAAAAGCTAATTACGTGTAACATTTCCCATGAAATCTAAAGATAAATGTTTTTGGCACTCAAAAATTTATCGTCGACGGGTCTAATCCCGAGAAAATCAATAGCCGCCAAAATTAGAAGTTGGAGTGACGAAGCAAACGTAGGTAAGTCCAAAATTAGCTTAACATCATGCATGTTGGATGCTCAGGCTAATAGCAACAGCTTGACACAGAACGCCCATTAAGCGGACTCGGCCACGGAAATATGCACTTGAGGTCGGCCAGACAGTTTAATAAAGTCTAATTTACGGTTTTAAGCTCTTATCCGTATTATTAGCACTAGTCGTATAACTGGAATCTACGGGGTATCTATATGGAATCGTATAGCTACCACGTAGAATTCGAATGCATAATATGAATACGGTCGATATTATTCTATGTGTACGAATATCTAACAGTACACTGAAAAAAATGACAACTGAACTTTCTACTGCGTGTAGCTTAAAAAAGTGACTACATACTCGTAACTAAGACTAATACCTAGCCAAAAATAAAGTTACATAGAGACCGTTTGTTAAATGAAATAAAATGTAATTACATCTCGCTAAATTTTGGTTATAACTATTTTTTTTTTTTTTATACAAAGCACGACAAATGACTCAACACCACATGATGTGAAGCGGTAAGAAAAGTCCATATGCGAAGACAGCTAGTGCAGTTTAGACACTGCTCTAGCCGCCTCCACCTTGCCGGCCTTTCAGGCCGCAATGCTTTTTCACGCTTCTTTTGAAGGAACCCATGTTATAGGAAGGAGGGAACACATGTGCTGGCAAAGAATTCCAAGTTCTGGAAGTACGACAAAGAAACGAGGTACTAAATTTCTTTGTGTGTGATGTTGAGGTGGAGACGGTAAATTGATGACTCCGAAGACCAGCACGCGTGGTCCTGAGTAGGAAGGGAGAAGGTGGGATAAGGTCAAAAAGCTCTTCAGAGCACTCTCCGTGATACAGCCGATAGAAGGCGCTAAGCGACGCAATGTCTCGCCGCAATTGCAGAGGCTCGAGGTTGTTCGTGACCTCTACATCGCCAACGATACGGACAGTACGACGCTGCAATCTGTCCAGGGCATCGAGTAGGTACTTAGCGGAGCCATCCCACAAGTGCGAGCAATATCAACGCAAGACCGGACCTGAGTTTTGTAAAGCAGGCATAATTGGTCAGGCGTGAAAAATCGACGCACCTTGTTCAGGACACCGAGCTTCCGTGAGGCTGTTTTGATCACGGTTTCGATGTAGTTCCTAGAATTAAGATCACAACATATCTCCATGCCGAGCAGGTGTAAGGAGCCCTGTGCCGAAAGAGTGGTGCCCTGAAGAGAGGAAAGAGGAAGGAACGGCGAGATTTTGGCTGTGAACGCGCATACCTGTGTCTTCTTAGCATTGAACTGAACAAGATTGTTAGATCCCCATTCCGATATAAGGTTCAACACCCTGTTAAGCTCAATGGTAAGATTTTCTCTCTCTCTCCCGGTTTCAGCGCGCCCAGCTCCTGGGCGACCGAAATATCCCCCATGCACTGTACTGTCATCCGCATAGCAATGAATGTTTCCTAACGGAAGCATATCATTGATATGAAGAAGAAAGAGTGTAGGGGATAGAACAGAGCCTTGTGGTACACCGGCATTCACTGACATGAACCGCGAAGCGCATCCATCTGCGAGGACACGGATTCTTCGCTCATGCAGGAAGCCGGCAATCCAGTTGCAGAGCTGAGCGGGCAGACCGTATGCCGGGAGCTTGGAGAGAAGAGCCCTGTGCCAGACCCGATCAAACGCTTTGGCAACGTCAAGGCTAACAGCCACTGACTCACCACGTTTGTCAATAGCTTCACCCCAGACATGCATTAAATACGCTAGAAAATCACCCGTTGACCGTTTCGGCCGAAACCCGTACTGTCGATCATTAATTAATGAGTGATCTTCTAGGTATCGGATCAGCTGTTTATTTATGATCCGTTCCATGACTTTGCAAAGAACTGAGGTGACAGCTATTGGGCGGTAGTTAGCTGGGTCTGAAAGGTCTCCCTTTTTGGGGACCGGTTGCACATTGGCCTCTCTCCAAGATTCCGGCACACACCCAGAAGAGAGAGAAAGACGGTATAGCCGCGTTAAGACGGGAGACAACTCCGCTGCGCAGTTTTTCAGTACTATTGCTGGGATGCCATCAGGTCCACTAGCTTTCCGGACGTCGATTGACTGAAGCTCCGCACGTACATCACATTTCCTGATACGGATATCAGGCATTGCGTGGCCACAGTGGAGAGTGTTGGTGGCTGTGAGTTGCAGTCATCGATTCGGGAGTGAGCAGCAAAGAGTTTTACTAGGAGATCGGCTTTCTCTTGCGGCTTGTGAGCTAGCGAGCCGTCAGAACATCTCAACGGGGGCAGCGAGGGTTCACAGAAGTTAGACTGCACGGCTTTGGCCAGACGCCAGTAGCTACGGCTTCCCGTAGGGTGCGTAAGAAGTTATTGGCCAACTCGTGCAATGCGCTGTGCATCCGCTCTGATGAATGCCCTTTTACAGGACTTGGTGGCGTTGTTATAGGCTGCTTTCAGTGAGTCAATGTTGGGATCCCCGCAAGCTCGGCCCCTGATCCAAGCGCGATATGCCGACTGTCTGTTCTCAACAGCTAAGGCACACTCGCGGTTGAACCAGAGGTTACGCCTACCCCTACTGATGAGATCGGAGTGAGGGATATAGTACTCCATCCCTAACATGATCTCATCAGCATCAGCAGTAGCGCTAGCGTTCAGGTCCAGCTCACTGAAACAGCGCTGCCTCCAAGAGACAGATGCGAAGTAATCCCGCATACCGTCCCAATCTGCTGACGCATAGTGCCAGATGCGGCGTTTGGCAACCATAGGTACCGGTGGCGACGCCCGTGGCACCCCAGCGTATACCAGGCAGTGATCCGATGTTCCCAAAGGAGCACGAACCTCTAGCCGATATCCATCCGGGCGAGTCGTCAGCAGAAGGTCCAACAATGAGGGCGCGTGACCGACAATGTCTGGAATCCTGGTGGGCTGGTTTACCAGTTGTGTCAGGTCGTGCGTGAGAGCGAAAGCGTGGGCAGTTCTACCAGCATGGTTACTAATGTAACCGAAGTAGTTTTTTTCAGTGTAAGTTGGTAACTTATTAAATTTAAGTAGGTAACATGCTAAGGTTTTAAACTACTATAATATTGTATTGTATGTAACTACAGAAGAGTAGAATCTTCTCAAATAAGTTTTTAAAAACTGACAGATGAGATTTCCTCAAAAAATTGTATAAAAAAATTGGTTTAACAAAATATATTGTATTTTGTTTTTGTAATTTTGTATTGTATTGTATTCTGTGGAGTAAATTAAAGCGGCTCCGTAATTTTAAGCATAACATTTATTGTCATAATATATAGTTAGTATATAGTTCCATAATTTTAATACGAATAATCATCGTGTTGCATATTATCGCGACGCATAATTTTAAAAGTCCTAATATAGTGTAGGCTAAAATTGTTTGGCATAAGTAATAAAAGGCATAAATTTTAAAACGCAGAATAGCTTGAAGCAGATGTTTTAAAAGCATAACTTATGTAAAGCATAATGATCACAATGAATAATATTTTCACGCATATTTTTTAAAAGCATAATTACCTTAACAATAATAAACAACACTCCTTGTAAAGTGTGAGTATCTAACATAGTTTTTACAACTTTGCAGGCATGCAGCATGCAAGCAGGCATGCAGCATGCAGCATGCATGGTTTCTGTCACGGCTCCGGCTCTGGCGGTCCCACGCGAGCTTATCGTCGCAGATGTTTTTCGGTCCCACCGCAGCTTCGGCTTGCTCAGCCGCGGCAGCGACTTTTCAAACCACCTGATCCTCAGCTCGCGGGCCGCCTCGTCCCTCCGCGCCTACGCGGGTTTAAATTACACTCTAGTGTAAGGCAAGGTCGGGCCACGTGGAGTCGGGTTGTGCTAGTTCGAATCTAAGTGATAATTCGATTTAATCAATAAGATTTAGGACTACCTATAATATGCCAAATAAAATTAGGTTTGTCTATAGTTATGGCAAATAAAATTATGGTAAGGGTTTTTAGGACTGCCTAATACTATGCCAAATGAAATTAGGGATTTAATATATTATGCTTCATAATAATATGCCTTTAGACTGATAAGCTACTTAAAAGTTATGCGAAGGAAAAATTATGTGACATTAGTGTTATGCTATTCGATGATTATGCCAAATGATGTATGACAAATGACTTTAGGACAATCGACATTATACGAAAAGTTCCGCCCCCAATTAAAGCCTATGCCTGTAATGAAAAACAATACGCGACACTTTTGATACAATTATACTAAATATTTCAAGTGCATTAAGTATTTGCATATACCTACCAATACTTAACGCGATTGAAGTTATGGGGGACTTGATTATGTTCGTGAATCCAAAGCAACATGCCAAATTATGTTAACGTATACACTTTTATTCTGTACTAACAAATTAATGGGGCGGCCGTAATCAGATTGGGGTCATTGGAGGCTGAACGTGACGTGAGGACTCTATTAATCAAGGATTGCTTACAACGCTCTGTACCCACCGGGAGCTATGAAAGCAATAATGGTGATCATGACATGAATTACATTGCTTAGACCCAGTTTCGGCCCCTTTTTATAAGTCTCTGATAAATATGTCTAGTAACTCCATATAAAATGGCATAACACGTAAAGACTTAGAAGAAGGTAGAGAAACTGTCCTTAGTTTAAGAAACCGATTTTTTTAAATTATTTGTTAATAGTTTTAAATCCATAAATCCGTACATTATAACGACTAGGTGGTAGACCCGTATGTAGGGTCGTCTGGGTAGGTACCACCGCCTTTCTTATTTCAGCCGTGAAACAGTTCGCTGCGTTTAGGATTGAAGGGAAAGGAAGCCAGTGTAATTACTGGGCATGGACGGCATTTCATCTTAGGCCTCAGGATGACAACGCACCTGCAATATTAAGTGATTTTTCCTTGTTATTGCAGGTGTCTATAGGCGGCGGTAACCGCTTACCATCAGGTGGGCCGTCAGCTTGTTTATCGTCTAGTTGTATAAAAAAAAATTAATGATCGGCTGGCCGAGTGGTCAGTACCCCTAGCTACAGGCTCAGTTAGTGGTCCCAGGTTTGAGTCCCAGTCGGGGCAGATGCAATGCGCGCAAAGATAAAACTGTTAGGTATAATATTTTTTTAAAAAATATAAGAAACCTTCCTGGGCATTTCCAAAATACCCTACCAAAGTTTTATCACAATCTGATCAATGGTTTCGGAGCGCACAGGGGACAGAACATACAAACAATGATTTTTATTTATACAGAGTGGTGCCGTCAATACGATAATAAATTAAAACAAGAGCTATATTAGTTCATAGGAATGATTTGCCACTTTAAAAAACATCTTATTCATTTGATAATTTGTATTGTCGGCACCATCTAGTTCCATATCACTAACTCTTAATGGTGCTTCCTTTGGTGTGAATAGGTGTGAGTGTATGATTATTATTATGATATGAAGAGGCAAAGTAAAAACTTTCTTTTTCGAAGTCGGTATTTTTTTTATAAAAATAAGATATTAAAAATTATGTTGACTGTTACTAAAGTACTACCTACTACTACTACTACTACTACTTTCTTCTTCAAATTTTAATATATTATCTATCTACTTTGTACTTAAGAATATAGTTCAAATTAAAAAGATAACATCGCAGCCTTAAAGTTAAAGCACTTTCGAGGACGCAGTTTACTTTTTACAATGCGCAGAGTAAATTGAGGGCGTTGTAGTTTAGTCAGAAGGAGGAAAAACGAAAAGAAAGGTCGCTACGAGGGTTCTCCTTCGAGAACAATTTTTCAAACTACGTTGGTTTGTTGGTTTACAACAGTGATTTACCTACCCTAATACAACTAAATGACAAAAAACTTTTGGAGCAGTACTAAAAGGATTTACTGTGCTATATTAAGAAGAAATAAACAGAAAATATAAAAACAATATTGAATTATTTTTAACTGGATATTAAAAAAACACGCCTATTACATATCTAGCCCAAAGTAAGCAACATTATGAAAATGTGATATGGATACTAGATAACGGATAAATATTGATAAATAATATGTATATAAATATACTAAATAAACATATAAACATCCATGACTCGTAAAACAAATGCTCGTATTCATCATACAAACATTTGCCCCTACTGGGATTGAACCCGGGACCCCTGACCGAGCAGCCCGTATAGCAAGGGGTACAGACCACTCAGCCAACCGGTCGTTTACAGGGGCGTAGCTCCTGCCGTATCAATGATACGGGGCCCCCGGGTTACAGGGGCCCCGAACGTGTAAGAGAAAAAACCGTAAAACTAGGTCGTGCTTTCTAGAAAAAAAATGTGATCCAAAAGAAAACTATCGATGGAGGGGCCCATGGGCTACCCGAAGGATCTCCATGTTTGTTTTGCGATAATTTAGTTTTCATGAAAATAGCATTTTTCACAAGGCTATTTTTTTTTGTGAATGTGAATATTGAATAAGTCCGCTAGATTAATAATACAGTGTATAATTCGTACTTATAATTTGTAGGGGAAAATATAAACTTTTTTTATGTAGATGATATTTATTTTCTTATTTTAGGAGGTTTTCACTTCGAAAAATCACATAACAAAAACGACATACTTCAAAAACTTATCCTTTAAATATTTTCTCAAAATATCATGAGCCCCTCCATCGATAGCCTTCATTTAGACCACATAAAATTCGACACTTTGTGTAATTATCATACCTAGGGCCCCCAAAATATTTTGATAAAGGGCCCCTTTAAAGCAAGCTACGCCACTGGTCGTCTACCTAACTGTAATTACGTATGTATCTGTGAAATATTTTTAAAACTACTCTATGACAATCAAGTAGGCCGTGTGCTCGGTAAAAAATAATTTTCTTTTAACTTAGACGCTTACATCAACATTACTCGTGCGACGTCCTCCCTGAAAATATCAATATCATAGCGATGGCAGTAGGAATACGGGACGGGTCCCCCTGCTTACTGCTCATAACATAACGCTTCCTCAAGGTCTGGTGATGGCACACACCGCAGGAACATAAAACTACAAAAGAGATATCATTTGGCTGTGATCTTCTGTACTCATAAGATATGATTTAAATAGAAATACCTAGGTATTTCTATTTTGCCCTAAATACTGAAACAGAGAAAAAAAAATTCTATTGCAAATAACATTTATTACCTTTACCTATACATAATATAAAACAATTTAAAATATAAAAAGCTTATTCGAAGTGGTCTCCATTGGCTGCAATACAGTCCTTTAAACGTTGAGGCCAGTTATCAATAGAAGCACGCACTCTTTCCATGGGAAAATTCTTCACTGCCAATCGTACGGATTGTTTTAGGGACTTCAAATTATCATGGCGTTTAGAGCAAGCTGTACTCTCTAAAACTGACCATATATCATAATCCAGCGGATTAAGATCTGGACTAGACGACGACCAGTCTTCAGCTCTGATGAAGTCCGAAACGTTCGTTTCCAACCAAAACTGCGTAGACCGAGCCTTATGACCCGGCGCCAGGTCTTGCTGGAAGGACCATTCTTGGTTATTGAACGTGGTGTTGTTAAGGGGCTTCACTATCTCAAGAATGGTATCTTGATACACTTGTGCCGATGTTTTGATACCTTTTTTGCAAAAGTATGGCTCAGTCACTCCTTCATAGCTAATACCCCACCAAATCATCACTGAAGTCGAATAGTGCCCACATTGCACTCTGTCGACAAATCGGGAAGCTTCCTTAGAGCTTTGAGCATAAATACGGTCATTTTGTTTGTTAAAATGTTGCTTCATTTAAAAAAAAATCTCATCCGTAAACAAACATTTTCTGTGACCTCCCTTTTGTGACCAGTACGTCTCTTATAATGGGCTGCAAGTCCTAAGTCATCTTTAAAAATACGCGACATGGTTCTAGGTGCTATCATCATCTCCCGAGATAAAAACTTTTGGTTTCGGACAGGATTTCTTCGAATTCTTTCCCTTACTGTTTTGACCACCTTTTTCGTACGAATACTACGTGGACGGCTAAGTAGATCGTTTTCAGTCATAAACAGAAGAGGTCTGATTGTACCTATTAATAGCCCGGTACACAAACATTTTACCAATACCAAGCGTATGGAGAGTTTTAAAAATTACATTTGGCTCCATACCTACTTTGTGTAATGCAATCACAGCTATTCGGTTCTCTTTATCATCCGACTCCATTTTAATATCACAAAATATTGTACAATGTATTGCCGCCAAAATGAGAAAACTCAATGAACAATCATATAAAAATGACAGATTCCAAATTCAAATGTAATATTTTGTTTATTTTTAATTGTAACAGTTTTATGGCCAGACTAAGTATATTCCGTTACAAATACCATTGAGTGCTCACTTCTCAGTCTTTAATCAAGTAGGTATCGATTCGATATTTTGCTCTCCGACTGGTTTTATTTTCAAATAAATAGGCCTTATTTTACAGACGCGTATTCGGATTTAAGGCCGCCGTTGCAAAAGAACAGATAACGAATCAAGACGTGGATGCGATGATTAGTTTCCAAGAGCTGATCCGCAGGAGGGATCAGCGCTGGCTATAAAAGTAAATTGAATTGTTCTCCGGGATGTTGTTCCACGTTGTATGAACCAATGGCCTCCTTGCACTGTACGATTTTAACTTTATGCCTTTATACACTCGTTATGACTGCAGTGTGATCAGAAAAGGGAAAGCAATGACCCATTAAATGAGAATCTTCGGACATTTTAATGCATTAGCTATTTTCTTCCTAGTTAAGACTCTTCTGGGAGTACGGACACCGTTGCTTTACTTAAAATGGAATTTTAATATTCCGTAAGCCCGCTTAGTGCTAAATTGTAATTAAAATTAGATTATATAATCCTGACCCTGTGTTTTTTTTTTGTTTTGTATACCTAAATGTGTAAGATGTTAAATATGCACTCATTTAAATGCTTGTGTTCTGATTCTAAATACAATAAACACAAGTAAAACACAAACATTGAATATTTATTGTAATATTTCGAAAGTATGATAATATAGTTTTCAAGCCTAACTTTATCTGATTTTCGTTCCGATATTGCAATTAGCGAGGCTGCAATAAAACTTGAACAATTAAATGTAAGTCAGCGCCGAGGCGGAGATAAGACTGCCGGCGCCCTTTACGTACTTTCGCTATTAACAGGGTGCCCTGTTCGCAAGCTGGAATTGTCTCTAAAGCGTCTTTATCAGTAGCTATGACCAAAACAGGGCACTGGCCTTGGTAAATCTCGTAAGGATTTTAGAGATTAAGCCCCTACGACCTCCGTGCTATTACAAACACAAGACAACGGTCATTAACATTCACAAACGAACGCTTCTGTGTTCCTCTCGTAAGGAGAATTTCTGTAGTAGATAGGTAGTTAAGTACACATAATAAAATAGTACAGAATTATTCCCGTCCTCAGAAATTCAATAGATTTTCGTCGTGATTTAATTCAAATAGACATAACTTGATGCGTAGTTCCAGTTAAATGTTACCTGTCTTCCAATAGCCAATCAATTTTCTTAAATGTTAACATAAGGTAGGTACCTATGACGTCTTGTGTGTTTAGAAAATAACAAATGTTTTTCTATTTCTATTTCCTGTAATACGTGAAAAGGTTTTTCATGGGTCGGCAACGCGCAAGTGATACTCCTTGCAAGCGTCCATAGACTACGGTAACCGCTTACCATCTGGTGGGTGGGCCGTGTGCTTGATTGCCAGCTTAGTGGTATAAATTATTAAACATAAAAAAAACTTTAAAATATTTGACGATTGCAAATTATTGAGCGTGTCACGATAATTTTAAAACATTTATTTCACTTCTAATGATATTTTATGTAACTATTATAATAATGATATAGAATTTATTAGAAAAATTACGCAGCACCAACTTTATCAAAACCAAGTCATGCTACCTAGTACAAAAAATTAGAATAATTTCAATGTCTTCGCTTGTAACATACAGGATAACATCAAATAAAAAGTGGTATAGAGTAGTTTAATGCACTTTTATATAATAAGCAAACATAAGATTTTATTTCTAACCCGTTTAAATTAGCATGTTAGCTAATCGAAATATTTACATACCTACTAGTCGTATAAAATCTTGGTTACCATAGTCATAATCGCCACAAGTTTCGATAGGCCACAGCCGCTGTGATACCCCGACCAACTTTTACTTATTCTTCCTTAATTACTTTTATTGCTTTCGTATTGCTATTAGAATCTCGGAACTTGATTTTGATAGGATTTATGGTAATAGTGACTTTTTCTTTATGATAGATGACAATTAGTTTGAAAATTCAATTCTGGTAATGAAGATCTAATTTTACTCCGTCGCATGGATTTGGTACGATACGAGGGTTAAAAGGTAAAATGATGTTTCGTCATCAGAGATTCCTAGTAGCTTAAGACATACCATCTTACTACAAAATGTGGTTTTAAGTTGAGCCTGGCTTAAACTCAGGCTCTCTTTTTGGTTTTAAAAGTAATAGACATGAAGCTCAGATTGCTTCTATGATCTGAGGCATCAAGTGATAATATTTTAAAAGCTGATTACTCTTTAAACAGGCTATACCAGTTGCAAATCTAATTTTTGTATCCTACCTATTTGTTTGCTATCCCCAATATTTTCTTGGGGCTAGGATTTTAGAACCTCTTTCACATTTTAAAACCTTTTTATTTTAGAAACCTTCAAAAACTTTTTTGGAACGAATATTTTTACCGTACGTACCGTTTTATTTGTTCACGTTTTAAAAAAATATATACTGTTGCTTATTTATCAAAAATGCTTGTCTGATTATCCAATATTTTTCGTGCTAAACCAAGCCCCTTAAACGTCGACAAATTCAATATTCTTCAAAATTTTAATTATTTTATTACAGCTCTTAGTATTTCTTTAGTAATGTTGTAAGATTACGAAACCTTTTTTATTTAATTGCTTTCAGTAAATAAATGATAAATGAGTGTGAAAATAAAAATGTTCTCGAAATTTCCCTGAATGAATTGAAATTTGGAAATGACATAATCTCTCGTCGGAGACAAAGAAAAAAAGAAATATCCAAAAAAAAAATCTTAAAGAGGATGGTGCCGTTAATACGACAATAAATTTAAACATGGGCTATATTATTTTATATAAATGTTTTTCAAATTTCAAATACATCTTCTTCATTTGATAAATTCATGACATTTGTATGAAAAAATATAACATTTTTTTATTTATTTTTTTACACTAACACCTATTATCTAGCCCAAAGTAAGCATCATTAAGAGCTTGTGTTATGGATACTAGATAACGGAGAAATAATGAAAATAATATGTATATAAATATTAGAAATATACTAAATAAACATATAAACACCCATGACTCGTAAACAAATGTTCGTACTCATCATACAAACATTTGTTCCTACCGGGATTCGAACCCGGGACCTCTTGACCGAGTAGCCTGGGGTACAGACCACTCGGCCAGGCGGTCGTCAAACATTGGTTTCATTATTTCATAGATATGTTATAAAATTATCAAATGAATAAGATGTACTTATTTGAAAGTTGCAAAACATTTCTATGAACTAATATAGCCCATGTTTTAATATATTGTCGTATTGACGGCACCATTCCGTATATGTACTATATGAATGTTTGTTGTCAGAACTAAAAATCTATCCATTTCTTAAATATTGTCCTGTGGTTTTAGTAGGTATCTAAATCTAAGTAAGTGATATATTGTCTTTTACCTCGGTAGTTACAGATTTTCTATAACTAGCAATAACATTAGCCCCAACCACCGGATTGCTCTATGAGATTGATGATCCTCGTGTCTCCATTTTATTTCCCCGCGGATAATCTCGTTGTCTCCGGCTTAAGGACATGTGAGCCGGAAATACGACAGCAATTTTCCTCCAACTATAGAAAAATGAGGAACGTTTAGCGGGCTGCATGGATGCCCATGAGTAGGTACATAGCTTGCCGCATATACCGTGGGAAAATACCCAAGGGGTGGAGTGGTTAGTGGAGTACTTTGTCACTTTAGTATGTTATACCGAAAAACGAAAGTTATTTACACGTATGTCGTTGTCGTATAGAAGATATATATACTATACCAAATATTATATTCTGTAGCAAGACTGATTTTTGTACAAAAAAAATACGGCGACTTGTCATCGCGTAATTAGGTGCCTATTCACTCATGAAAAACAAAAGAAAACTGTGGGTTTTTTTCACATTAATTGGTTTGTACCAACGTCTGTCTATCCTAAAATATATTTTTTTACATGTCTAAGTAATTATCTACGCCAAATTTATTATACGTACTTGACAACAAAATATGTTATTTCTAGTAACAAAATACGTTAGGGCATAGTAGGATATTTTCCACTGAGGTTTAAAGAAATTTATTTCTCATACAAACTTAAATTAGTTCATTTACAACGAGAAAAATATAAGTATTTTGTGGTAGCTTAAATATTTACCTCTGAGGCGTAAATAAAGTGTACGTACAATTCTCTTAAGTGTTTTCTAAGTTTATTTTTATATAAAAGTATGCTATCACATTCACATTAAGTGCCCGACTGAAGAAGAATCTACACCTTGAAGGTGGCAACCAAATTACACTACATTTTAGTAGGTATTGTGTTCTTGGGGTGAGTAAAGCCACCAGAACTGTTTGAGAAGACGTTTAGTTGGGAACGGGGACATATGCTGAGAACATAACACTATCTTCAGATTACGGTAACCGCTTACCATCAGGCGGGCCTTATGCTTGTTTACCGCCCTTATTGCCCAGAGCCTACATTCATTATATATTCCTCTGCAATAACTACAACAATCGTTCCAATCTATGACAAAATAGACTCATTCGTCAAACGTAAAAATGTAATCACTCTTTCACAGTGTCTTAGCCGGGTTTTTGGCAGTTTGAGCGATGCGTTCTACGTTCTCTGACGGATGCCTTGATTACATTCCTGTGACTCGAGTGCGTCTGACGGATGACCACTTCTTTTATTGCCCCTCTAACCGCCGGCAATAAATAAACCGGTATTACTTGGTACATTGCTCGCGTTGTGACAAAGCGGCCCCTTGTTGTGCTTACTCTTGATTTCTTCAGATCTGAGATTAAATAATAAGCTTTGTGTTTTTTTTAAAGATTAATAGGATTCAGGGGAATTTACCGCTTAAATCTGAAACTCAGAGATATAACACTAAAGCTCCTCGAGGAATCGCTATTTTGGCAGCATTGAAGCTTTCTAAGGGATTTCTAAGATGATACTTCTATATATCTGGTTTCCTCGTAATTTTTATCAAGCTTGCTGTATTCTTGCTTATTTCACTTGTCGTATTTTTGGCTGCAAACAGTAAAATATTTTTTAATATTATGTTCCACTAAAAGTAAAAATGAACCTACGAAAAATAATAACTATGCATAAATAATAAAATGTGGATATGGTAGCTACACTAAATAAAAGTTGACAGAATTTAGATGACGTTATTATTATAAGTATTAGAAGTTGGTAGTTAGTGGAGAGCGAGCGCCCCAAGCAAGGGGCCACACAACCTTCACTTAAAATCATTTCATTCCTGATTTACTTACGACTTCTCCTAATGAGATGTTATCCAAAGGGTCCTCTTCAAAAATTTATCTGCAAATATTTTATAAATTAAACTTATTTCATTTGTACTTTTCTAAAAACGAACAAAACTTTTTGATCCTTATTTGATAATCAAATACTATTTTAATAGCTTCTTGTCTAAGAAAATTGAATACAAAAAAACGCTATATAGATGTCTCCAGGGATATTTTAATTAATAACCAATATTGATTTTTGAGGGAATATTTCGTAATGCGCAGCTTTAGAGAGGAGACTCGATGAGCAATAAACGATTTATGGGAATCGCTACGGGCACAAGTTTCATTATGTTACGTTCATTGTGATCCCCGTCCCTGGAGTGCGGGACCTTTTCGTTTCCGAGCGGTAGGCAACCCCTTCTTACTTCTTAGGAAAAGTTCTGCGACTGCAAAAGAAGTAGGTAAGTACGATAATACAGAGAAAAATGGTGTGCAAATGGATTTTCCTTTTCATGAAGTTGCCGATTGAATTGGTTAATATTCTCCCTTAGTGCGTTCTAAGTTCTAAGATTTTATGTCGAAAGAGTATTTAGTGTATTCATTTGTTAATATTTAAAGTCATCTATCATAAACTTATTCAAAATTTAAATAGACGACCCAACTTTTTTATCATTGCAATGATTTATGTAAATCTAGACGTTAATTATATATAACATAATCAATAGAGATAGAAATGTAGATATATATGTACCTATATGCACAAAGTATAAATCTGTGACACCTATTTCAATTATTTAGTAAATGGTTTAATTACATTGCTAATGTAAAATATCTGTAGGTAGGTACCTATTGAAATTCAACATTAGTAACATTAACAGGTAGGTATCTTCAAAATTATCGATATTAGGGTACAAATAAAAATTATTTTGTGTTGCTATTTAAATAGGACTATTTTGAAATTGGAATTAAAAGGATCAAAGGGAGGAACGAACACCAGTGCGGCGGCAAAAAGATGGAAATATTTACACAGGGCCTGTGGAAACAAAATTTTGTTAGAAGGTAAAAAAAGCAAAGCGACCACATTCAAACGGGACATACCGGTAGAAGAGTTTTAATTAAGTTATTTATTGCTGATAGCATTTGAGTTTGAAATTGTTCAAGTTCGTTTGAAAAGGTTGCGAATAAAGTGCGAATGAGCTAATAATTTGCAATCTTATCCACAAAGAAAAACTTGCGCGTCAATTCAATAAAAAACCAACTTTAATAAAGTACCTATTGCATAAAATATACCTATTGTTATTTTTAACTAATAATATGGCTGCAGGAAAAATATCTGTGAATATATTACCTGGATAGTTTTAAACTTATATAACCGAACTCACAGGCGGTATTGAACAGTAAAAGTGTTCTGTGTATTGAACTTAACCTCAGGTTAAGTCTAAGGAGAGATTTGAGAAATTACCAGCTTAGATATATTACTATTAGGTCTACTATTTAAAAAGGATAAGTACTATATGTATCAGAATATAAGACAAGAGTAGGTACCAATGATGAGAATGAAAAAAATATTTTGCAATTTGAATGTGTCCAAATTGAAAAATTACTTTTTTTGTTCTTCTTAATGATTCTCACTTAGATACCTACTTAAACATGTATAATTATTGCGTAAGTACCTTAATTACGTGACTTTCTATTCCTTATTGCAAAAATTTTAAATTTGTGTGATGGAATATGTTAATAACCACAATTATCAATGTTCTTTACATTATTACTGGCTGTGTGGATTTTGTCATTTTTCAAACTATTTTCATTTACGTGTAAACCAAGGAACATAACTTGTTGAGATTCCTGCCCTTTCTTTTCAGAACATGACCACCGGTAGATATACGAACGGTTGGCTATACGAACCTGAATATTTTCATGATAAATGACCTTCCTCTGCTCTGCCTTGCTCTGCTGTAGAAAGCTTTAAATGTTAAACATACTGCACCTTATGTCTTTATACACTGACAATGGAGTTGACTCGTTATAATATTCTTAAACTGCAACGTGATAATGGGCCTAATTCTGGGAACACACTTTAATTCTAAATTTAAATACAGTAGGCATATCTCTTCCTCGAAACAAGTCATAGGAAAAAGATAGCAAGAATCTGTTTAGAGCTGTCACTTAAATTTAGATACATTTTAAAGAAACCGTAGACAATTTTAGACGGCATGTTCGGAGGTGCCTCCTAAACACTGCATTTTATCACGTTTAATAAGGTCGAAAATTGAACGCACGTTTCTAAATGTCAAAATATATGACAGCCATCCTTTTCGTATTCATTATGAGAGAAAGAGATGCACTGAACTTAATTTTAGCATGTGTTCTCCAGAATTAGGGCCAATATTTAAAACTCCGTCTCAGAGAAGTGGTAGGCACATAATCTAAGTGTTCGTATTAAGAGGCTGATAATTGCTAATTGAGCCTTACTTAAAACTTTTTTTAGCACAATCTGTTGAAATAAACGCAGTGAAAAAAATATATGTTACTCTTGGACATATTTCTGATAATATGCATGTCCCCAAAACACATTATAATCAAAATGTTTGTATAAAAAAAATGCCAAAGTCACCCATCAAAATCAGCTTTCAGAACAAATTCTGCGTTATATGTCAAAGGTTTTTTTCTTATTTTTAGGGAACAAACTTGTTATATTAAATTTTATAATATTGATGTTTTACAATTTCAAATAAGTAACTAGTTTTTTAGTAAATAAATTTATTCTGAATTCTTCAGCCGATTTCAATAGCGACTCGCGCCATTATCCATTCTTCTCTTGCATTTGTAGAGGAAACGACAGTGATCGCCGAGGCGTGCTGCTAAGTGGACCTGTGTCGCTTCTTTGCTCGCGGTTCTTAATAATATCAGTCTGCGTCTGTTTTAATTTGCAAATATCAAATAGACAAATATATTTTAGGTTTTAGTGATTACTATGTGAGTGTATTATAGTAGATAGACAAAAATGAGTAAATAATTTCGTAAATTTTTATTGTGAAAATTTTATTTCATTAATAATATTATTTATGAAATATAAATTTTATGGTATAAATATTATTTTGGACTATGGAAAACCAAGAAAAAGGTCTAAAAAGAGTCAAAAACCACTCGTATAGGGGTAAATAACACATTAATAACCTGATATTTTTTCTTTAGATAGCTAATTTTATCTAATTTTAGGATCTATCAGAAACTCCATAATCATCTCGAAAGTTGTACTTATTCAGATTCACAGTCACAGATGGAAGTTGTAAAGTAAGTTTATGTTTACTTGAAGGGAAATGTATAAGTATATTGTATAATTTAGATAGTTAATTTTGAAATAAATGACTCTGTCGCGATTGTGTAGGGTTTGAGATGCACGACTTACTATCCGAGAGGTAGGGGTTCAATCCTTCAATGGTTCACAACTTTTTTTTTATTATTTGTATTTTTTATTTCTTATTTGTTTTTTGAATATGACATATGAAAGTAAAAAAAATATAAATATAAAAAACGATTAAACTATAATTACAAAAAATATTTTTTGTATTAATTTTTTTTTACTTTTGTTTTTTTTTTTATTATTTCTATGTATGTTTATTTCTAGTCCTTTTTTGTTTATGTTTCTTATTTTTTCATTCTTTTCTAATTCTTTTTTAATATTTTTTATTTTTTATTATTCTTAATCTTTGTATCTCTTTGTTTATCTAATAATGAATAAGGAAAGTAAAAAAAAACATATGTATTTATATGTAATACATAATACAAAGATAAATTTCAACAAAGTTTTTATATAGAACCATAAAATAAGTTTGGTTTATTTCATAGACCTACGTAATTGTCAGACCCGGCAGTCTTAAAAATAATCAAGGTATCGAATGGTTCGTTTCTGTTCTTTTTAATATTAATTTTTCCGGTTACAAAATGTGATTCATGAAGAACAACAGGCACAGTTAATTTTAGATTATTAAATGCATACAACACTAAATTAGCTTAAGCCTAGCCTAGGCTTAAAGGTTCTTTTATATGTAAATTTTAAAACCAGAACTTTTAACATATGCTATAAAAGAGATGTTTCAAAAATGTATGTAGACCCGGCCAGGTCTATACACAGTTTACTGAAAAATAGGTAAAAAATTGTAGAACGGTGTTCAATTGTCCATTCCAGTCCACGGTGTTGAGTATTCTATATTTCAACTTTTGTACCGGCAAACTATGCATGATTCAAATATGTCCTCTTTCCACTATATTATTGTAGCACAAATTAGCTCTCAGCAATAGGGTAGTTTACAACTTTTTTTTTATTTCATAAATAAGAAGTTTATAACTCATAAAGAAATATTGAAAAAGAAATAGTATGTCTAAGATCAATACTTTCACAGATATAGTGGCATGTTGATATGTTGCGGCGCAACATCCAAAAAGGATCCATAGAAAATCTACGGGACAGGTGACGTCACATGTTCTCATATTACTAAGAAATGTATGGGCATACTGACAAAATTAATAATAACTATGTATCAAGTATGTTTTTATTAATAGTTGCTTTAATTGATGTCAGCTATTTAATTACATTATCATTTTTGATAAATTTTGAAAATAAATGTTTATTTTTTATTTCGAAAAGGGTACAATTTTAACAATATTTCATATCTTTTAAGTTTAAATTGTTTTTATGGGTAGTGGTAGCACATATTTTCCGATTTTGTGAAAAATAGCGCCAATTTTAAACTTAGGCAACATCCCAATTCATGTTTATTATAATTTATGTTAATGTACCTAATCTGTGGGCAATGTTGTTAGGATTACATTTAAATGTACTATTTATTATTTATATTGTTTAGCTTAAACATACTGTAACACTGTTTATCATCATCATCATCATCACTAGCCTGTATACGTTATATAAGCCTTCCTACATGGAAGAAACACATGATACACATGATGAATTTGGGCAATAACACTACCACGCTAGCCCAGTGCGAGTTGGTGGGGTAAAGAGATTGTAACAACAACCGGGACCAACGGTGACCCATCCCGGGATCGACCATGGCGAAAGATGCTTTGTTTTCGTAGTTGAAACCAGAGAGTTCAATCTACTACGCCACCGAAACATATAGTCTTCAAAACATATAGTCTTCAATAAATGAAAAAAATCCGTATCAGACCTTCGGATCTTGAGGTAAATATAACATGAACGCTGGCACATAAATAAAGATAATCACATACCTAACCTACAGAAAGAAATCTATAAAAAAATCTAACATGTTCCAAATTTCAATATACTCTAGACTGTTTCAGATGAGTATTTATTAAAACACATAATTTTTTAATTTCGTATATCATTTCAAAGATTACTGTTCCAGAATTTTAATAACTAAATTTCTTGATTAACCTAATAACCAATCATTACTGTTTGATACAATCGAATAAAGTTTCATGCGTTTCATAGAAAGTATATTTCATAATATTATTATTATTTTATCGACAAAACTCTGTATCGAAACATGAACAAATATTAAACAGCACACATTTTAATATATCATCAATCACCGCATTCCTGTGGTGACTAAAAAGCTGTTGTAGTCAGTTCTATATCAATAATACCTTTCCGACATTGAAGTAATAATTGAAATGTTACGGCATTCACTTTTTGTTAAAAAATTAAGTTTGTATTGAAAGCCTTGCGGCGTAAACGCTCTTAACTTAAAAAAATAAATACTTACTTGATTAATCTTTCTATTACTTCGAACGGACATTATTTTTACTGTGATGAGATGACACATCCATACTCTTATAATTGCGAATGTAACTGTGTCTTTCTGGGTGTTACATTTTAACACTTAAGCTGCTTAAACGATTTAGATAAAAAAATAATCTATTATGGATTCCGAATTCCAAATAGAAATAACGAAAAGTACTTAAAAGAGTATCGGGACCGATTTCGATAAAAACTAAAAGTGCAGCATTAGATTTTTGAGAAATCAAAAATTAAGGTAGAAATAGAACCCGTGGATTTTAAAAAAAACACTATCATTACACGATTCGATAGTATCGCGGTATACAAGGAACAATACATTCCGGGAAGATATTACATATGAAAAACGGAAGGGAAATGTTGGATTTTTGTAAACTGCTACATGTTTTAAAGTAATGTTAAAGGCCACAGTGAAAAAGAAATAAAATGTAAACAAGTGCGAGTAAAGTTTACGTTTTAATAACATCGTGCCAATAATTTACATTTGGTTTGACGTTTCGTTGATTACTAGTAACTTTTTGCATACTGCTTCGTACTTTGTAGCATAATTTATAAAAGCAAAACCTACTTGAAACTTGAATTTTGTAATTTGGAATCTAATCGAATGGTGTAATACACCATGTGAGTTTTTTTTAAACAATAGTTTTGATTCCTGTTTAGGAATATTTTGTAAACATCCAATGATGCAGTTTAGTTTTTCTTTTACGTTTTCGAGAGTCCTTTGAGTACTTTTCGCTATTTCTCATAGTGTCGGATTGGGACTATCCATGCACTTAAAAATTTACAAGGCGTTTCAAAACCAAAATTTATTCAAGTCGAGCTCTAATTTATAGAACAGCTGACATGAAAATACGTATGTCAAAACTATTATGATTTGTCTTTAATAATTGCATCCCTGATTGTCATGTTTCGATTTCATAATAGGTCCCTTACAAAAATTTGTTAGTATAAATAAGTATATTGACCGTGTATAATATTTACCATTAATTTAAAAATACCACATATTTTTTATAAAAGTGTATAGTTTTTTATTGTTCATTTCTATTTTTATAATGGTCTATGGAATAAAGCACGTGGAGCACGCCATCTAGTGGCATTTTTTTAGCTTGGCGCTTTTGAGGTTGTAGTAGTTACGCGGCTGGTCGGTGTAGTATTGTGGAGCCACGTTATCGGAAATGTTAGTGGGCGGGGCCTCGAAATTCATTTTCTCAAGGTCGCTGGCGTTTATCAGCCTCTTAAAGTAAAAAAAGAAAAATTATGTTTGTATTTTCACGTCAACACGCTGCCGCAGTCTGACCTAAACAACCTGACTGCGGCATACAGATATAGAAATATGCTCCCAGTATAAATTAAAGTGTAAAACTTAAATAATATAATATAACTGCCGAATAGTACGAATTCAGTCGACATTGGACCAGCCCGATTGAACCTGGCCGAGTGCCAACCCCAACAATGGTCCTACCAACGTTTTACCAATATGTCGGTAAAAGACTATAGGTACTTATTTTCTTAAATTTGAAAGGTTGGCGGGTGCCAGCCTTTGAAATTTAACTAATAACTATGAGGGTAACAAAGAAAACAAGCTGTTTAACTTCAGTTTTCACAATAAATTAAATCTGATAACTTTTAATTGCACTATAAACTTAGAATCATAACAATTTATTTTAGAGTTAATTATTTAACTAAAAAAGTTAGACAATAAACTCTTCTTCAATTATTTACAAATAATATCATTGTTCTTTACTAATTAAAATATATCTAATTCTAAACTTGGAAAATTTTACGTCCTGAGGCGGGGTCGAACCCGCGACCTTTGCACAGATCTTGTTGCGAAAGGTCGCGGGTTCGATCCCAAATATTTGGTAAATATTTTTTTTTTTCAAACATATAATAATGTTAAAATCAAAATTAAGAATATCATTGTTCTTCTTTAACCTGGTCTAGACAAATGAAGTTTCATTAATAAAGCTTAAAATCTTCACTTAAATGCAGGATATGACGTAGATGTAGGTAGGTACACACCGACGCCTACGTGAATCACCTTGGTTTCTGGAAATAAGGTGAATAAAGCATTGGCTGAACGTTAGTGTTGAGCTTTCAATTAGTGTGAAAAATAAAGGTATCATCATCAACAGCCCAATACGTTTGGACCTAACGCCACCACACTGGCCCAATGCGGGATCGCAATAACGATCCAACGGCTTTCCGAAGAACGTAAGAGACAAAGTAGAATAGCAAAATATACAAAAGGCATACAATTTTTAGAGGTGAATAAAAGGTGTTCCATAAGGTGTTTTAACCGCGCATCGACATTCAATAATGCATCGTTATAAGTCGTCGTCCTAATAGAACGCGAGTACGCAATTGTCGCACGAATTTGCGGTCACAAATTCACTTGTTCGCGCGATGACGAATTTGGGTCTCCTGATTGCAGATCGCGCGATCACGAATCACGATGCTCTATTTGAATTCCATATTTGTTGAACATGGGCATTTTTTGCTATCAGGTGTTGTGACTGGACTATGTTTGCCTATCCTTAAGTTTTTAGGGAAAGTACTTTTCTAAAAGGAAAGC
This sequence comes from Nymphula nitidulata, assembly GCA_947347705.1. Lineage (NCBI taxonomy): Eukaryota > Metazoa > Arthropoda > Insecta > Lepidoptera > Crambidae > Nymphula > Nymphula nitidulata. Next base: position 10,021,937 of record OX374625.1, on the reverse strand, counting down.
ATAAAGCTTCTAAAAATTAAATTAACCGTATTCAATATTCTCATTAAGTTTGTACAACAAAAGCGGCATGTAAATCCAGACGCAGCTGACCAAGCCGATTATGCTTGGCTGGCCGCCAATTCCGATAGTGCTCCTATGGGAATCACACCAGTAATTATAGCTAGGATTGAGTCTTACCACTCAGATATGGCTAATGTAGTAGCAAAACCTAAAGCGTTTATTTTTTAATATTATTTCTTGTTTATTTTAAGTCAAAAATCGTTGCCAATGATTGAATATCAGCAAAATCAGAGTTGATTATGATTTTATAAATAAGGCCTTAACTTCTCTACCTTTATAAGTGACCGTTGATAGAATATCTAATAGTTTTTATGTTTTGTGTTACTTCACAGATTATTAGGTATAGACTATTTTAAATGACGGTGTCAAGCAATGCATGCCTCATTCTTTTCTTTTTGGCAAACCATGCAGCGTGTTTGCCTTGATGGTATGCGGTGACCGGGAGATATTTATATTCTTCTATAAGTACCTACTGTGAAGAAGTTATTTGACTGAAAGAAATATTTGAGAAATAAATTTTCGTTTTATCAGGGTAAAGATATACATATGCAGTTGTGTATCAGTATATTTTGTGTTTGCATGCCAACTCTGGTGCAATGGGAAGAAATCTTTTGTATAATTGGACACGACTCATGCCTATTATGGTGACGGTATACAACAATACAAAGAATTGTTATTTAGCTCTGCGATCTTCTACAGGGTTTGAAGTAATGGATTTCTCCAAAAATATAAAACTCTGATTGAGCAGATGAGCAGTTTCAGATCATTGTACCAGGTGTTACAGAATTCCCAAAAAAAATTGGAATTCTGGGGTTGCGGGAGGTCGATGTCGTAGTATCTGCGCGGGTTGTGTGTGTGTATACCTAACTGTAGTGTATCGTACGATACGCAATAGTACGCATTTTAGGGTTGTCACGAGCAGGACAAAGATTTTATTAATTTAATCGGAAAATAAAAGTCGTCTGAAAGATGTCAAACTTTCAGAGTTAACTCTTGACAAGGAAGACAAACACTCGCTTAAATTTTATTTCGGACTTACGGAGCACACTTTACACTATATGTACATGTATATTATATGTATTACATGTTAGTTAGTAATTAGCACTAAAAGCGGAGAGTAAGTTTGTAAAATTAAGCAATTAAAGCAGTAAAGACATTAAGCAGTGCGGTACGCATGTAAATCTAGCCGGAGTTGGGTCTGGCTGTCCGCCAGCTCAGTGCTCCTTCTGGCACCACACCAATCACTAGGATTAAGTCGTCCTGCTGATCTAACAATTGCTACAAGCTCACACAATACCAAAGGTAGGTACCTAGATACTGTCCGCCTCGCTCGCATTGCCTGTACCAACATATATCTAACTATATAGTTGACTCGTATTGCAAAGAACTAAGGTATCTACTAACTATGAAAATGATTAACAGGCTGACAAGCTTATTCCTCTTCGATTGATTTTTGCTGTAATAAAAATAGTAGGTAAGTATACATCATTACAGACGACAGCACATAAAGTGTAACCACTGCACTACGAAAGCCGCCTTTAGGTATTAAGAACGTAAAAAAAAATTGATTGAAAATTTTGTTCAGTGCCGGCAGTGGTCGTCTTTCTGCTATAATGATGATGATAAGGTGCCTACCTACTTCTGCCCGAACTTAATAGTGGTTTATCTATAATACCTACCTACTCGTAGTAGGTGGGGTATTCAATAGTTAGGTACGTACCTACTTAAAAGTTATAAGTAGATAATTAACGCGAAAGTTTAAAATTTTATATTTTATAATGGATACATTCTATAAACCAAAAGCACAGCCAAAAGTTAGTAATTAGGTAGGTACTTACCTACATTATTCAAATGGAGATTTTTGATTTTAACTCAATGTAAACAGTTACTTACGTTTCCTGGACCCTCTTCGCGAATCCTTTTTATCCCCTAATAGCACACTTATTCATTACAACTTCCCCTCTTAAAATAAACAATGGGTCACAGGAATAAACAAACTTTGTAATACAAAGCACCGAAGTTGTGAAAAAGGGCATAATATTCTAGTAGCTGAAACAAGAAATTTCCGCCGTAGTTACTTATTTATGTATTAGATACAACTTGAAGACGTTCAAGATCAACCTTCTACTTCTACTACCTTCCCCTATTAACCTAGGTAGGTTAATAGGGGAAGGTAGTACGAGATGATCCCCTTAAGCGGGAATCGCTATAAAATACATATTATTCAATGTAAACCGAAAATAAAGGCGATTCCTACTAGTATTTATATCTATCTACCCAACTTTCTTAATACTCAAAACCAGAAATTAATTGAGGTATCATTAAAATATTTCTTTTTTCTAAAACCTTACAAAGTAATCATCTTGTACACCCCTATTGGTAAGATGATCCCCAAAGGTGGGGTAACATAATCACAGGGATCATCTTACCCCCATTCCGAGTAAACAAATATTTTTAACCCATTTGGACCGATAATTATTTTTATTAAAAAGTTGTGATTCTTTAAGAAAAACTTTTCATAAGAGTCCTAAAAATTAAGGGAAAAATAATAAAAAAAATATTAATATACGAGGGGGGCTCTGGGGGGCCGTACCATATAGGGTACAGTAGGATTATATGCATGCTTTTCGTGTGATAAAATCAAAATCAAAAATGTATTTATTCAAGTAGGCTCCTAAGAAGCTCTTTCGAATCGTCAAAAATCACAAATTATGTATATCTATTTAAGAAATGGTCTCACAATGTCTTATTGTAAATCTGTCTATCATGTCTTAATTTACACCGGTTCCAAAAGTTGAATACATAATTTAACTTTCCACATGGACACCAACGTTACACTAAATACATAAATTGCTTGTGAAATTATCTATATCTTGACGCTTTTTACTGTTAAGTGATATTTGGCATCACATCGAAAGTCAAGAGATATAGATGATGAACTACTAGGACCTGGCTTTCATGTATTTCATTGGCGTCAAAAATTGAATTAGCAATACCACTGCCAAAATTTAGTAAGTCCATATTCCCACCATTATGTATTTTTTTTTTTTTTTTTTTAATACAACTGGATGACAAACAAGCTGACGGCCCACCTGATGGTAAGCGATTACCGCCGCCTATAGACACGTGAAAAGGCAAAGGAAAAGGCGTGACAAGGAAAAGTCACTTGATATTGCAGGTGCGTTGTCATCCTGGGGCCTAAGATGAAATGCCGTCCATGCCCAGTTATTGCACTGGCTACCTTTCCCTTCAATCCGAAACACAGCGAACTGTTTCACGGCTGAAATAAGAAAGATAGAGCAACCAAGTATTTTGTGCAGACATGTCAAAGGAATTTAGAATCAGAGGCAGTGGTACATGCCTCTGCCTCTGATTCTCCATTCCAGTGGAGAATCAGAGAATCTCCAGTCCAAATTTTGGCAGTGGTATTGCTAATAAATTTTTTTTCGTTCAACGCCTTTGATGAATCGAATCCACCCATATTTTTATTCTATTGTTGAATAAGATGGTACAGATGGTGATACGGATATTGTCTTGACAAGGATCCAATTATCGACAAAACTACTACTCACCTACTCACCTGACAGTTGCACCGACTAACAAAATTCCAACTAAACATTTCATTCCTTCAATCTAACCTCCAGCGGGAAGATTGTTTCGAGCTAAAAACTATCTATTTGTTTAGTTGTTAACCACTCAAATACTTGTATTAGAAAAGAAAAAAAGAAACTTGAGGAACCTTCAATAGAATGGTCTATTGGAGTTTACTCAAGTTGAATTATGACAAAGAGGTTGTAAAGCAGTAGGTATGAGCAGTAAGTCCCGTTTCTTCCAACAGTACTTCATGAGACGCTTACGAAAATTTCACTGATCAGTCTTTACTTGTTTGCTCTTCTACAGATACAAAAGAGTTTGTATTCCAAGTTTGCTTCGAAAACTAATAGACGGTAATTATCAAAGCGTACTTGGAGGCAAATTATTTATGCTCACTGCAACTTCTTCATTCAGGTGTAAATAAAAAATATCACCGTGACTGTTGAAATTTTCATCTTCTCCTGGAACTCTTACAATATCATGTACCGTCATAAGAATATAAAGCAATAAAGCACACAATCGGATGTATACATCGAACTTCTTTATCGGATATTTTCCTCATGTGTTGACCTACTGTACCCTATACGGTACACCTTTACATAAGAATTGAGTATATCTTACAAAAAGAACCTAAGTGAGTTTTTTTGCAGCCATCACAGCTGCAATACTCTAGCCTTTAGAACAATACTAGAAATTAACTAATTTTTTATAATAAATAACATAGAACTTGCCTTTTTAAAGGCACGGCAAATATTTTATTTCTTTTCTTCCGGAAACCTTCACTTATATAACTGAAACCACTAGCGCAATAGTATTTGTAACATTTCTAACATAAAACGAACACTTTGGTCTTATAGTCACGACTAAAACAAAAAGTGATTATTTTGTGGTTATGTCAAAATATTTTTACAAAGTTGCTGTACCAAATAAGGTACGGTAGGTCTATATGGGTAAGAAGAAAAAGATTACAAAAAACATAATATATTATACAACAACATATTATTTATTTAAAATAGTCATCCATCATATTCATGTTAAGTTTTAGTTATGTAAGCTAATAAAATTAACAAAATCAACAATCAGAGGACTTACAGTCGCAAAAATTTAAAACAAAAATAAAACTGTCTTTCTTCTTAGCTAGTTATTAAATTGAACCAGTTTTTTTTAAACTACTAGATGACAAACAACTGACGGCCCACCTGATGGCAAGCGGTTACCGCCGCCTATAGATAGACACCTGCAATAACAGGGGAAAATCACTTGATATTGCCGGTGCGTTGTCGTCCTGCGGCCTAAGATGAAAGGCCATCCATGCCCAGTAATTACACTGCCTACATTTCCCTTCGATCCGAAACACAGCGAACTGTTTCACGGCTGAAATAAGAAAGGCGGTGGTACCTATCCAGACGACCCTACATACGGGCCTACCACCTACCTACATTACACGTTACATTCTTTCTTACTTTTACAATCTTTCCTTTTTGGGTAGGAATCCGTTTACGGGTATACCTGCCGCTGGCTAAGCGACGGGCGTGTGTGGAGGTCGCCCAGTGCCTGATCTTATTGGCACTGGGAATACCCACTAAAACTCCCCGGTACCTCCACTGCCCTTCAGGGGGTATCCTGGGCTCTGCCGAAGAAATTTCACCCAGCCACCCCCAGATAATGAGATCAATATAAATATTATATTCCTTTGTCTCCATGCCCTTAAGATGGTAATTTTTGGCCTTGTCTCCATGTCTCTAACATAGCCATTTTTCAGAGACAAGCATTAAGAGCGGCTGTCATTGATTCCTGCTACCAGTCTACCAATCCCCTCGAGAAGTTTTTCTTTTCTTTAAAAAAATTTAAAAAATGTTGTATAAACTTATAATTATACTACAATCACCCCGAAGACAGACTAAAGCACAGCCAATGGTAATAAATTAAAAAAAAAAACAAGCACAGATAGACTGACAGATCGAAGCGGGCAGCGACTATATATGTTTACAATATGCGATATTTTCTATATGTATGAGATGATCCCCAGGGATCATCTCGTACATATAGAAAGTGATCATCTTGATCCAAGTCCTACTTTTTCATTCAATGATTTGAAAGAAAGAAAGAAAGAAAAAATATTTTATTTAAATAGGCCACAAAGAAGCACTTTTAAATCGTCAAAAAAAAATACATTTTTACAACTATCACAAAAAAATTATTAACTAACAACGTCATAGTCTCAGTCTGTCTGTCATGTCTGAATTTACACCGGTTCCAAAAGTTGAACTACCGAGAAGATTCCGGCAACAAACTCGTGTAGTCACTCTTTTCAAAATAAATATTCAAATACAATGTTTGTAGTTAAAAAAAATATAACTTTTAGCAGTGCAGTGCCGCCCAGCGATAAAAATAATTAAAATTAGAAGAGAATCTATATCATCGTACCGACAAAGTAGGTACCCAATGTCAAAAGTATTATCGTTATTTTCAAGCTATCTGACAATGCACAATCACAAAATAGGTATACAGAGGTTAATAGTCATAATACTTACACGTAAATAAACTTAAAAAAAATTTGGGATTTTAATGTTTCCACGCATTCTTATCATCTAAATATTCTTGGACCTTATAGTAGCCTTTTTTCATTAAAGTTTGTTTGACATATAACTTAAGTTTGTGAAAAGGCAGTTCAGTTACATTTGGCGGGACTTTGTTATAAATATGTATACATTTCCCCATGAATGAGCGACTTGTCTTGTGAAGTCTAAAACTTGGAACAGCAAGTTTATTTTTATATCTAGTGTTTAAGTTATGAATATCACTATGTTTTGAAAAGGTTTGTTTATATTTGTGAACATAAATTATGTTCTCATATATATATTGAGAAGCAATGGTCAAAATATTAATTTCTTTAAATAAATCTTTTAGTGAATCACGTGGCTTGAGTCCGTAAATAGCACGCACAGCCCTTTTTTGTAAAATAAAAATGTCTTCAATGTCGGCTGCTGTGCCCCACAATAACAAGCCATATGACATGACACTGTGGAAGTAACCAAAGTAAACAAGTCTTGCTGTTTCAACATCACACAAAGACCTAATTTTTTTAACAGCATAAGCAGCTGAACTAAGTCTTTTAGATAGGGACGAGATATGAGGATACCATTGTAAACGGGAATCTAACTTAATTCCCAAAAATACTGTAGAGTCAACACATTCAATAGTTTCTTCATTGATTTCAACATGAGTACTAACCTGCCTTACATTTGGTAAAGTAAATTTAATACACTTTGTTTTCTTTGAATTTAACAATAAATTATTATTTTCAAACCAGGATAGCACTTTTGAAATGGCATTATTTACATCCTCAAAGTCAGTTTTAGTTCGGTCTATTTTAAAAATTAGTGAGGTGTCATCTGCAAACAATACCGTCTCACACAATTTTTTTGAAAAGTAAGGGAGGTCGTTGATATAAATTAAAAAAAGCAATGGCCCTAATATCGAACCCTGAGGCACGCCCATATGCACAGGCGCACCAGAAGACTCAGTTTTGTTTATAACAACTTTTTGAATTCTATTGGTCAAATAGGATTCAATAAGTTTTAATGAGTTTATTGATACACCATAATGCTTTAATTTACCCAATAATGTTTGATGATCAACACAGTGAAACGCCTTGGACAAGTCGCAGAAGATGCCGATTTTCCCAAGCATCAAATATGTGTTTTATAAGTGCAATTCCCGCGTCTGTAGTATTTTTTCCTTTAGTAAATCCGAACTATCTGTTGTGAAGCAATTCATTTCTCGTAAAATGAGAAAGCAATTGGTTAAGAATAATTTTTTCAAAAATTTTGCTAAGAGTCGGCAAAATAGAAATGGGACGGAAATTTGTGGGGTCATTGCTATCTCCATTGATGATTGCTAACATAACCTACAAGCACGCGGCTATGTTCACGTGGCCCAAATACTTATATTAAGCATAATAGCAGCCTCAAACACAACAGTGATTACATGTAACATTGTTTGAATAAAAGTAAAATAAGTTCAAAGTCATGCCTACCTTAGATCAGCCGTACCTAATTTTTATTTTTTCTCGTCAAAATCGATGTATCTCTCACGCCCGCCATTACGATTTGACTGAGGCGGGGAGGTGTCCGGAGCTATGTTTTACCAGTGAAATCAACCAGATGGTGTTAGTAGTTTCAGCACTATCGCAAAGGATCATCTTACCCCAAAGGATCAACTCGTACTACTTTCCCCTATACCTGCCTACACGAATAAAATAAGTAACCAAGATTAATTCTTGATTTTCCCCGTAAATTATTTTTAATAGATAGCATTTTCAAAATACATATTTATTTACTATTTTATCTTCCATTTATTTATTTTCATAATATAAAAGTGGCGTAAACAGTCCTATTACGGCGGTAGTCAAAATAAAGGCGTATTACGGAGGTATTTTTATTTTCCTGATTTATTCTTGTTTGGATAACCAAACTAAAATAGCTATAAAAATATATATAAGAATAGCTATAATGGTATTTTTATTTACGTGTTAATTTGTTTGGATAACCAAACAAGAGTAATACACGAAAATAAAAATACCTCCGTGTACTTAAAGCAACGACATCACCGCTCCTGTGTGTTGCGTCTCGGGAACACGCAACATCTTATTCATTTGATAATTTCATGACATTTGAATGAAACAATAAAGAGGGGAGAGAGAGTAGACAAAGCTGACTGCATTATTTCATAGAAATGTCATGAAATTATCAAGTCAATATAATGTTTTTGAAAGTAGCCCATGTTTTGATTTATTGTCGTATTGACGGCGCACCAGCCTGTATATTTCGCCTCAAATACTCCTAAGATGCATTGAAATGTTTAACACCAGCATGTCAATGCAATAAAAGAAGAAATAAAGAAATACTGAAGACATGGCTGTATGGGCCTTAGTTTCCTTTGCCTTCCTTTTATAGGAATAATCGAACAAAAAAAACAAAAGAGAGTGTTTGGTGGTTTTTATTGCGTCAGTGAAAATTGTTATTACAATAATTAAAAATTGTGTCGGAGCGAACATTGAGTTATAAAAGCAGCGTAGCTTTATTATTCAAGTGTTTGTGTTGACGTGCAACCTAAAAGATTATTAGAATAAAAGTGATTATGGTGTGAAATACGATGAGAACTTTTTTGTGGTTATCCACCTAATCAAGTAGCACATAAAGTGACTGTCACCATATATTTCGTGTCGAATACTCCCAAGAAGCATTGAAATGTGTTACGCCAGCATTTTAATGCAATCAAAGAAGAAATATAGGAATACTGAAGACATTTCTGTATGGGCATTAATTCCCTTTGCCTTCCCTTTATAGGGAGAATTAACAAAAAAAAATGACAGTCTTAGCGGCGGGATTTTGTTTGTCTGTCAATTTGACGTATTATTAAATTCCGACCAAAATAACTTTAAAATTTTGTAAATAATTTAATTATGTGGAAGCAAACGGTATCATAATACTTTCAGTTTGAAATGTTGTCGCAACATTAGGATAAGTAAAGAAAAAAAAGTGAATAAGTTTCAGTAATGTCATCATTACTCTCTGCAGAACTTTCTGCAACTTGTAATGCCTTGGGAACATTTGATAAAAAGACAGGAAAGTATTTAATAGATGAGTTTACTCTTAATACAGTTAAAGATTTAGTAAGATACTTACGCCGTGATGGAGAAGATCATGAAATTAGAAGACATTTTGGTCAAACTAAAGTATTACAAACTGACCTGATTCCCATGCTAATTAACCACTGGGAAAATGTAGAACTTTTCGATGTAACACTAAGGTACATAATATTTTTTTGGTTATAGCAGTACCAGTAGTACTGAGTTGATTATGTTGAGGTTATCATTATTTAAAAAATCTTGGTTATTTTCTACACTTTTAGACTTTTGGTGAACTTGACAAATCCAGCATTATTACTGTACAGAGAAGAGGTACCAGTGGAAAGGACGGAAAGACACAATTATCTGCTGATCCTTACACATTTGCAGACTTATAAAGAGGAGGCATTTAGCAAAGTTGATACATGGAACATTTTTGCCAAGAAATTGGCAAAAATATTAGAAATTGTTTGTATACCAATTGTTTGAAATATGTAAAAAAATTGGCTGTGTTGTTTCAAACCACCATAATTATTTATTTATACATGTTTTATAAATTAGGATTGGACAGAACGAGATGAAGATACAGGACTAATTATTGAAAGAATTTTAATACTTATTAGAAATGTGCTGCATGTTCCTGCTGATCTTGACAAAGAGAGACGACCAGAGAATGATGCTAGCGTCCATGATCAAGTAATGTTAATGTTCATAAATGAAATGAATAGAATATGCCAATCTTTGCTCTATGTTCATTATTGTGGAAGTTAATTGCTACAAGTACTACTATGTATCATATATTTAAGGCTTTACAGAAAATAATAAACAAATAAGATTGATGATATAATGTTGTTCAAGTGATGTAATAATAATATAATTAATCTTTTTAGGTTCTCTGGGCACTCAATCAATCAGGAATACTTGATATAATACTGTACATGTCATCGGAAAATGAGAAACAATATTTTATGCACATTCTTGAGATAATATCACATTTATTTAGAGAGCAAAACCCAAGTAGTTTAGCAGATGCTGCATTACAAAGGAGTTTGGATGAGAAGCTCCGGGATGAGCAAGAACTGCTATCATTAAGGATTTCAGAAAATAAACAGAGAATTAATAAGATAAAACAATATTCAGGATCAAGGTATTTACATTTATTTAACAACTTACATACATATACACAATATAAAACATTACATATAAAATGGAGAGAACATACAAGTGGCTATGGTGTGGATGTATGTTATATAACATTGCTTAGTGGTGCACAATTTGTGAAGTAGGTAACTACGTTAATATCTGTGACTTTAAATTTATAGAGAAAAATCTTCTTATACTTGGATTACCAAATTATTCTGCAAACACTCTTTGATATATTTTATTTTACAAACAATTATAAAATCCAACAGGCATTCTCGTTTTGGAGGGACATATGTTGTCCAAAACATGAAATCAATTTCAGACAATGAAATGATAAGCTTAAAACCATTAAATAATATATCCAGCCTGGACTTTAGTGGCAGTAAAAAATCTAAATTTGTGAAACCTAAAAACAGGAGACCTGTAGAAAGTGGTATAATGGAAAGACGATCTGCATTTGCAATTAGGTGAGTAAACTTGCTCCATAATAAAGTTGAGTTTTGTAAAATTATAGTTTTTATACATCATCATCACACATCATATACACAATGAGTATTTGTCATTATACCATCTTGTTGGCCCAATGTGGGTTAGATAGGTGAAAGCAGTAAATGGTAATTAACTACTATTAACTACTGGGAAGATTGGAACCAACAGCTTAACTTAATACATTCAATACCCTCTGTAAATACAAATCGGGATCCTGTCAGATGTTCTGTATCCATCTGGAAACACACACCATTCTCCTCCTCTAGACCAGTATTTTCATTTTCATTCATTTTACTAACCTAGAACTAGCTTTAATAACAGTTGATGCCAGCAGTATCGGATTCTGCTATAAAATGTATAAAAATGTTTCTCCTCTCAGAGGCACTGGCCTCATAGTGGAGAGTGGTTCCAACTGTAATTAGACATCATGTATTTCCACAAATAAACACATGGTGTTTAAACTGTTATCATGCCTTTTATAACACTGGGCCTAATTCTGGGAACACAATTTAATTCTAAATTTAACCCGTCAAGCATGAGATTCCAGACACAATTGATTTTTCTATTGTCATCGCCCACCGGTGGTATATTGCCGCTTTACAGATTACGTACAGTATACCTCTTTCTCGCAATAAGTAATAGGAAAAACATCGCAAGAATCTGTTTAGAGCTGTCACTTAAATTTAGATAGATTTCAAAGAAACCATAGGCAATTTTATATAGCATGTACGGAGGTGCTTCCTACACTGCATTTTATCACGTTCAATAAGGTCGAAAATTGAACACACATTTCGAAATGTCAAATTATATGACACCCGTTCTTTTCGCATATGACCAGAGATTAATCTCTCTACTCTCATCCTTTTCGTATTCATTTTGAGAGAAAGAGATGTACTGAACTTAAATTTAGACTTAGCATGTGTTCTCCATAATTAGGGCAACTGAGGAGCTTGATTATGAATTTTGATTGTCATATCCATATTGACATTTTTTGTTTTTATTTATGTAAATTCATTGGTAAATAAGTAAAATAGAAAAGAAATACTTTTTAAGCCATTTTTATACCATAAAAATATTTTTGCAGATTATTTTTAAAAGAGTTTTGCATAGAATTTCTAAACAGCTCTTACAATCCACTAATGCACTATGTGAAAGATGTTTTAGTTAGGTCTAAAGCTCAACAAAATGATGAGTCATATTATTTGTGGGCTGTGAAATTCTTCATGGAATTTAATAGAGGGCATAATTTTCAGGTTGGACTGGTCAGGTAAAGATGACATTTTGTGTTATAAAATTATTTTACTTTATTTGGAGCCTTGTTGATTCTTTGAATGATTTCAGTGAAACAATGTCTGTTCCAATGTTCCATTATGTACAACAACAAATGGAGAAATATTATGATATGATCAAAGTAGAGAAGAAAAAATTTGCTCCTTGGGTCAGAAGATTGCATTTAGCTTTGAGAGCCTATAAAGAACTCCTGAATACTTTATTGGCGATGGATAAAAGTGCAGACCCAACAGTCAAAGATTCTGCGAAAGTTTTGAAAAGTAATATATTTTATGTGTTGGAATATAGAGAGTTTATTCTTAGTACATTTTTAAATTTTGATGAAAATAAAATGCCAAGGTAAGCCATCCATGAATAACATTAGTAACAGGCAACTCATAGTTCATTTATTCAACATTACAATTATTTTATGCTTTAGGTCCTATTTAGTGGACTTACTGGAAACAGTCCACTTATTTTTAAAAATGCTGGAACATTACTGCAAAAAGACTGGATTAGTAGTTCAAAAGAAAGTTAGAAGAAAAACCAAATCTAAAAAAAGTAAGTAATTATGGTTAAAATTATTATGTAGTTATTATTATTGTGTATTTAGTATTATGTTTTGAACATATTTTGTATTGTTATGTAGGTATGATTAATATGATTATAGTATTTAAATATTGGAGTTTATATACCTACATATTAATAATTAAATGCACTGGTGTCAATTCTGATTGGACATTATAACTCACGCACCCATGACGGGCTGGTTGGAAGACAAAATAAATAGGGTTATTCCCGTTCGTCCCACCAGGCTTTGTCCCACCAGTAGGACAAACGGGAATTTCATAATAAATATTTGTATCAAATTTTAAGTTAGTTTAATTTTGAAATAATAAATTCAGAGCAAAAGCAAGCTCCCGTGAAAAGTGTCCCAGTACAAGGTGCCCCACCACTGTGGGAGGAGGCGCAGGCCCAACTTGCAGTGGTACTGAACACCGACGTAACTGAACACACGCCGCCCTTCGATGCCGCCTCCGACGTGCCCATTGACCAGCAAAAGTAAGACCTAATTGTCTAATTAAAACTTGGCCGAATTCAAAAAAAAAATGGTTCGCAATTCGACTGTATGTTTTGTGTGTGTGTGTGTGTGTGTGTGCGCGCGTGCGTGTGTGTGTGTGTGTGTGTGCGCGCGCGTGCGTGTGTGTGTGTGTGTGTGTGTGCGCGCGTGCGTGTGTGTGTGTGTGTGTGTTACTCTCTATCTTCGGTAAAGCCTACCGGTTTCGATATTTATTTTTTGTTTGAAAAGTAATGTACTAAAAATCCAGTTGTATATTTTTAAAGTATATTCCCAAAATTCGACAAGAAATGCGTTTTTTTGTCACGCCAACTTAGACCCCCGTCGAGTCTCCCGTGGACCCCTGGGGGTCCACCTGGACCACTTTGGGAACTAAGGGTTTAGACCTTTAAATTTGTCATAATGTAAAGGAGATGTTTCATATCCGGCCAAATATATGTACAATATCTCAAAAATGAGGAAAAATCTCCTTAATCCATGAAAAATACTAATAAAAATTCGTTTTTCGTCGATTTCACCATTATTCACTATGACAATATGGCGGGCGACATAGAAGTCAAGTAAACGTCACCAAAGTGACATAGCCGCCATGATGAATATTTGGCTGTATTGCAGTTTTTCGATGAAAATTCTTGTTTTGTAACACGCAACAAAGCAAACAAAAAAAATGTACAATTGAACACTGTTCTGTATATACATATTTCTCCATTTTTCAGTACAGTGTACTGTACATAGTCCATACATTTTTGGAACATCTCTTTTTGGGAAAAAATAAATTGGAAACAAAATCAAAAACCAACAAGAAAGTTTTACCTACTAACTTTTCAATAAATTGTTTTTGAAGAAGGATAGATGACAAAATATCTCTGTTAGGCATTACTATACAAATACAAATTATTATAGGTAAAGAATCCGTTAAATTACCTAAAATATTTGTTGATAAAAACGCTGTCGAATATAAATATTTTTCCGCCTACATTAAAAACGTCTAAACACAACATAGAATGCAACAGAGTTTGAAACTAATTACTACGTTATAATAGGTACTGCATAGATCATGTAAGTACATATTGTTAAAACAGCCTGGAAGTTATTTAACTAAATAACAACACCAAGATTGTCAATTACCAGTGACGTAGTAAGGTTAACGTAGACGCAGTTCACTTCCCCATATTGTCCTAAATAAATGACATCACTAATGTATATCGCAAGCATCGTATTTCGAGCCTTGACAGTCTCGAGTGCTAATAAGCGGGCGAGATCTGCCCTGCCTGCTCGACTCGCGCTGACATGGGATGACTGTTCAAAAATACACATTAATATTCTACATAATAATTTCTATACAGAGAAAATAAAAACACATTTCTAGATTTATCTGTCAAAAGAAATTAGGAGGAAATACAAGTGATACATTTCAAAGTGCTAATAGACTGCCTCGGCATGCCTTAAAATTATTCAGAACGTGCACAATTATACAGATCAAGATGAACATTTAGTTAGACTTCTGTGCGACCATACTTATTGAAACAAATTTATCATAAAGATAAAATTGAGATTTAAGTTACCTCCGGCGTCATTAATCATCTATCTAACACCATCTCATTGAGACTGGGCCTAATTCTGGGAACACACTTTAATTCTAAATTTAAGTACAGTATATCTCTTTCTCGCAATAAGTAATAGAAAAAAGATAGCAAGAATCCGTTTAGAGCTGTCACTTAAATTTGGATAGATTTCAAAGAAACCATAGACAATTTTAGACGGCATGTACGGAGGTGCCTTCTAAACACTGCATTTTAGCACGTTCAATAAAGTCGAAAATTTAATGCACGTTTCTAAATGTCAAATTATATGACAGCCATCCTTTTCTGAGTCCTTTTGATAGAAAGAAATGCACTGAACTTAAATTTAGACTTAGTATGTGTTTACCAGAATTAGGACCACTATTCTTATGAGCCCAAACACGCTATATCTACTTAAGTTTCTGAAGAACTGAGCATCCCGCAGACTATTTGATGGTACAGATTCAGCTCAAGGTTAGCATGTCTTGAAAATACCACCGAAGTAACAGTAAACCAAATTTATAATAATTAAAATAAAAAAAAAACCTTAAAATTAAAAATTCTATTTTAAATCAATCGGATTTGGGAAAGTTAGTAGTAAGACACTTTTGTCAAATGGGAAAGGAGCTGATAATCATCAAACGTCTGAACATATCTTCATAAATTATAGCTAAGTAAGAACCATCTCGATGACGTTAGCTTTCAAACAAAAAAAACGAATTAAAATCGCTCCATTCGTTTAGGAGCTACGATGCTACAGTACAGACACAGATACACAGACAGACACGTCAAACTTATGACACCACTCTTTTTGCATCGCGGGTAAGAAAGAGTTTGTTTTTATATTTAGCGTAATAACCATAAATCGGAATAGGTAGAGTGTATAATACCTAAACTTGAAGGAAACAACATTGTGTAGATAACAACTCCTCTAAAATCCCTGAATAATTATTATCAAGTCTTAAAATCCTATCCTATCACTGGCACGAATTATTTAATAGACTTTATTTATAGTTACAAATTATTGATTATAAGAACCATATTACTTGAGTTGACAAAACTTTAGTACGGAACCGTATAACATGTTAGGTACGAGTATATGATTCTTCAAATCAATAATTTGTAACTATCAAATTAATAATTTTTGATTTTCAAATCCGGGGTTAAAGCGTTATTTTATAATGTCGTTCTAAAATTCCTGAATAATTATTTATTACGGGATTTTAGAGGAGGTAGGTATTACTACTCTATGGTACTTACTTCCTTTCTTAAAATTTACGTAATATAGTATAAATATTAAAACTACCTTTTCCGATTTCTAGTAATAATATCTAGTAATAACAGTTACCGACATTGTTACTACACTTACTACCGAATATTGATACGTCTCCTAAATTTTTAATTACCGTAGTACTAAATTGTTTAAATTAATATAAAATGATTTCATTACTATACTCTATAATATTATTAAATCATAATAACTAATATTATACTTCAATGAATGATAGGTTTAGGGTGGGTAAACGAAATCAACAAATAATAATAACGAATTGAAGTTCAAAAACAAAATAGTCGTCTGAAAAATATAACTTTATGATTATATAAATGCTAGAAGTCACTTGAAGTCTTTAATTAAACTCATAACATTAGCATAAAGGCCTACGCAGATCGGGACGGCATGGCAAGGGATTTTGCCGTGAGTCAGCGCACACTGGCCGCTTAGATACCGCGGCATTCCAGCGCATTGCCACGGCATGCCACGGCGTGCCGCGGCACGACAAAGCACGCCTCGGCAACTCCTGCTGCCCGATACACTTTTGGTATTCAGTTGCGTTTGATCGTGTTGATGTGCCTCAGTTTTAAAATGGTAGATTGGGATTTGGTGTTGGTTTTGATTATTGCTTATATTATTGGTATGTCAAAACGAGCCCCGGAGTCCGTGGCATGCCGTTGCCTACCGCAGTACGCCCCGTGCAATGAAATCCCTTTCGATGCCACGGCATTATTTTAAAGCATAGCAATTTATGTCGTATTTCTGTATCGATACGTTTGAATATCCATTATTAAAAAATTTAATCCCTTGCCATGCCGTCCCGGTCTGCGTGGCCCACGCAGTTAAGTAGTTAGAAAACTTTGTAAGGTGTTTGTCAGTAATAACTCCATAAAACGGAATAAGCTTGTCATCGCTGTATTAAATCGCGGTATTTCATTATCAAATAAAAATGTAACCTTTACACCAATTTTCTCTAGACAATCGTGACCTTGAAATCATGTCACATTTCTATTACATGTTTTACGTGCATTCACGCTATCCCATTTTGTCCACAGAGAAGATTGTATGAAAATTATCCAAAAACGTATGCGCGAGTACAAATTTGAAGATGCCGTCGGAACGTTTAGGGCAGCGAGGTGAGAAATGTTACATAATATTAATTGTATTCTTTTTGTTGAGAGTTAGAGTTCAAAGTCCGGTTTTTGTCTTGCAGAGAGGTATGGCCGGAGGATGGAATATTTGGTGAAATTGGAATTCAAACTGATGAAGAACTTCTCATGTTGGAAACAATCTACAACGCTGACCTGGGTGTCGAAATGACGGGTAAGAATAATTTGGTTATAAACTCTTAGCTATTAATAGTTATTCAGTGACAAATAAGTTTTATTCAATTTATGGTTGGTTTTTTAGAAGAAGTTCGTAATGATGAAGTTGAACCCCAAGAAAATTCGGCGTATGAAGATGAAGGTAACTAGTTTAAATATTTACTTAATTATCTCATAGTACAATATATTTATAATAATAATATATACTTTCAGAGGACGAAGAAGAAGAAAGAAACAATGCTATAGTAGAAACAGATTTCGACTTTCAGGACTTCGTTTTAAGGTCTTTTTTAAACTCATTTATTTATGATATAAAATATAACACTTGATATTCATCATTATTATAAATGTTTGAAAAATTACTTAGTAATTAAAATATAATAAAACTAGAAAAATTTCACGTCCTGAGGCAGGATTCGAACCCGCAACCTTTCGCAATCCGGGCGACTGCTCTGACCACTGAGCCACCCAGGACTTGGGATTTCCCTGTGAAATTCTTCTAGTCTATCTTTATTGCGTTTATGAGCTAACGTCCACCCTACAATGTCGAAATATTCTATTTTCAACATCCGAATCGAGTATTTTTGCAAATACCTACGATTCGGTTAAGTTGGGGCAGTGCTTTCAAATATTCTTAATTTTTGATTTTAACATTCGAATCGAATCGAATTGCGAAAGGTCGCGGGTTCGATTCCTGCCTCAGGACGTGAAATTTTTTAGTTTTATTATATTTTAATTACTAAGTAATTTTTCAAACATTTATAATAATGTTAAAATCAAAAATTAAGAATATTCATCATTATTTTGTCTTCAGTTATATTTATTAGATGTTTACTGAGAAAAATATCTAAACAAGAAAAATTTCACGTCATGGGGTGGGGATCGTACCCACAACCTTTCTCAATCCGGGTGTGTGCTCTAACCATCTAAGATACCAAGGACTTGGGACCAAGATACAAAGGACTTCTGTATCTAGGTACCGAGTCATTGGTATCTCAAGTGGGTTCGCTCCCCATGTATTCTAGTTTAGATATTTTTCCAGTAAATATATTTTAGAAACATTTATAATAATGTTAAAAATAGAATTAAGGATATTATTAGATGTTTTTGATTTAATTACTGTGTGCGGCTTAAGGTACTTGTGGCTGTTTTAAAAAATAATTAATGTGTCATATTTTAGGTTTTGTACCCCAAGAGTGGTCAGTGCATGCGTGACGTTACTAGAACGGTATGACAAGAACCTTCCATACACAAATCACTGTATAATAAAAATGTTGCATAGAATTGCTTGGGACTGCAAACATCCGTGCATGATGTTTCAAGCAACATTATTTCTGATATTTCAATCAGTGCTCGATAACAAGGTGCCGCAGTTCAAGGTAATATTTAAAAAGTATTCAGCGTTTGTATAATGTATTTAAATACAGTTACTATTCCCAATAATAACTGGACTTTGTTTATTTGATAGGAAATTGAAAAATTTGCCATTTTCATACTGAGAAAATTCACTGAAATAGCATCAAAAAACCCTAAAGTGTTTATTGAATTATTATTTTGGAAAAATTCTAAGGACTCCGCTGAAATTGAACATGGGTACAACCTCTACTCAAGCGAAAAGTAAGTGTTAGTTTTACTTTTTAAAGTATCGCTGCATTCTAGGCAAGTAGGTACTTACTTAATGGTTTAATCCGTAATTTTAATTATTTAACATAATATAACACTAGTGTTAGAAACTCGCTGATTATCGCACCATTTAATACCATGTTTGGATAGGGATTGGTACCTATTGACACTACTCTATATTTTTCAATGCGCTTGCTTTTTGGCTTGGGTTGTCAAATTTTTAATACAGTGACAGATAGCAAAGTAACAACTAACTTGACAGCCCAAGGCAAAAAGCAGGGCATTCAAAAATATAGAGCCGTATCAAAACATCGTATGAAATGGTGCGATAATCATCCAGTTTCCAACAACTAAGATAGAAATTTAACGTGTAATAAAACTGAAAAATCCTGAAGAAACAATATGTATTTCTGTAGGACTTTTAGTGTTTTATTAGTGTGCATAACCCTACAGTATAAATATGTATCGTTTGAATACAAACCAATTTATACCCTGGCATGTCACTCAACTCTATATTAATAATGCTCTACGACTCTATGGTGGAATTAGATATTGACAGAACTACACAGAATGGACAATTGATTTGCTTAGAAGGGCTAGTCTACACCTACATTCTTATGACCATTTAGCTTGAAACTGGAAAAAACTTAGGTTGACCGGTCCTCTCTCGAAGCACCTATTCGCTGGCGTCGTATTATCTACTTCTGAATATCTTATCGCTCTTATTAATGTTGCACGCATTCAGCAGTGCAAAATGCTGTTATAGTAGCGACAACCACTGGTAACATTAGCAAATGGCACTCATCGGAAGATGTAACTCAATCCCTGCTAACACTATTTTAACCGTACTCTTTCAACTATCATCAATCTTTGCTGAGGCACCCCAAAGTTAACCTTTGAGTGCGCGTCTAATTTACTCGTCATAAATGTTATACATGTAGGTCACATATGCACAGATTACATACCGAACACAGAGGATAATTAGGACTCCCAGTAATTAGTGCATATTATATTATTAATAATTCGTTAAGCTTCGTAAGACTCCCGGGAGCATATGATAATAAAACATCAATTGTGTCACGAGCTAGACAGATTAATGCAGTTTCAATTCGATTTGACTTGATATAGCGATATCCCAGATTGTGAAAGGTCGCGGGTTTGGTCCCCGCCCCAGGACATACATTTTTTTTTACTTTAGATATTATTTTAAACACGTAATATATATTTTTTCAATCATTTATTATAATTTTAAAATAAAAATTAAGAATTTTGTGTCTAGTTTCACAAAATAATTAATTTTCGGATCTCTTTATTTTATACAACTAGATGACAAATAAGCTGACGGCCCACCTGTTGGTAAGTTGTTACCGTCACCTGCAATAACAAGGCAAAATTAAATGAAAAAGTTTAAATGCCTTCTATGCCTAGTTATAATACTACTGGCTACCTCCCTTCAATTTGAAACACAGCAAATATATATTTTCAATAATAAATACATAATTACGACAATAAACGGACTCTATATGGGATAATGAATGATAGATAATAAGGAGAGCCAAATAAAAGGAGATATACTGATATAATAATATACTTAAATTTGTACAAAAACAATGATAAATCTAATATTTAACACCAAACAACTTAACCTCTTAACCGTACCTACACGATCACCTCAGCTACGTAACAATCACATGTATCCGTCACAATCACGATGTTTTCACGTATTTTCGCCTGCCACCCCGTTTTTCTCTGTATCTTCCCTAATCTGTATACAAAGGAAACTATGATTAATTACAAAGGGTGATACAAAGTTCACGATATAACAGGGACAGGCCCGGGACAGGCGCCTGGACCGAGGAGCAAGAGGACGAACTCAGAAAACTCTACATGGAAAATCAAACTAATCCAGCTACTAATCAAGGTAAGCATAGTATGATGCTAGTGTCTGAAGCTTAATGCTCATTCGTGTTCGTGAGTAAACATATCATTTTTTTTTTTTTACATTAAAAATTTTAAGTTATAAATTCAGTTTGAAATGGACCGGTGGAACATATTTCCATATGTTAATCCTCTTAGAACATATTTCTACAAAAATAAAAGATAGTAATAACATGGTTGTGTTGTCAATTTCAAACTGTAGGTTTTCATTCATTTTAAAAATCCATCTTATTATGAACAAAGATTGTGTAGGTTCTATTGAATTTTGCAAAGAAATACTGTGTCAACAATTATAAGAAAATATTTAAGTATGCAACTGTGCAAAACGATGGCTAGTGTGTCATTGGTTTAGAATCAGTGTAAAAATAGTAATAGTGTATTTGGAACATTTTATCTGTATGTTTAAAGTTTAAGTTCAGAGTTCTTCATCCTGACCCTTCTGAGCTTTATATCCAACATTAAAAATGCAGGTCGTATAAATACAATGCGAATATTCTTAACTTAGGTACCGTTTTCAATAGCTCTTAACTTAGACGTTTTTCCTTGTTTTTTTTTTTAATAAAACATAATAGAAACAACACGTTTTAATCTACTTAAACGTTAGAAATATTTTTTTAATTGTGTTTATTTCTTTTCTAATTAAAATAAACAAAAAGTACAACACATGTTCGTAATTACTCAATCGACAAACATCTGAACAGAGAAAATTCTAACTTCCAGTTTCTATAACGCTAAATCTAGTCCTTGATTTATCAAAAGGAATAGTATCTTGAACTTGAGATAATGTAAAAAGAACCCTTCTTTATTAATTTGACGAAAATCGGGATTTGCTTGTTATTATAAAAACATAGGTGCGCGATTGTAAAAACTTGGGTCTCTTAATTCATTTTTGGAGGTAAACACAGAAAGGCATTTAAAAATATTTAAGATTTTAGAGAAATGAATAATCTT